>CM070617.1:9395079-19395079 GCA_036346255.1 Ampelocalamus luodianensis
TGGCCATAGACCTCGTCGATTGCACGCTTAGGACGCCTCGTCGTCACGACAGCTACACCTTGGGCCATCTCGACATGGCGGCGGGCATCCGCCAACAGGCGACAGGAGCCTCGTGTACAAGCGATCGAATTTGCTTTCCTACGCTAGAACACCAAAATCACAATAAAATCTCAGTGCATCAAGAAAATTGGCGTAGATGTATGTGATGCTTACACATAGCACTACAACGATACCCGTTCAAGCATGTTGTGGCGGCACTGTCTTCCTTGGATATATCAAAGTAGTATGTAGTATATACTACTAGTGACGTTGGATTTATACTACAAATGTACTTACAAAAGTATGCATACTTTTTGTTTTGCGAAGAGAAAGTATGTATACTAGAAGGAGTATTCGTACATGCACTTGACAGTTGAGAAGGAGTATATCCTTTTCATTATATGAAGACTGCTCATAAAATTAAGCAGTTCATATGGGAATTATCGACATGGGAAAAACATTGCATACTATATACTTGTCTCTAAAAAAGACCCAATAGGAGTATGTATACTAATCTCCAAGAAAAATCCAAAAGGAGTACATATATACTGCTCTCTCAAAAAACGTATCTCCATCTAAATGACAAAGAGCATATATACGGGCAAAAAAAAGACAAGTATCTCCATCTAAATGGCTGAAGATTATGCAAATGCTAGATTTGAACAACGCCGACAATGATACCACGAGCCGCCCTTAGTGCATAGGGCTCGACATCGGCGGCAGGTTCGGCACGTTCGCGGCGCGGATGCGCGAGTGCGGGGTGACCGTGGTGACCACGTCGATGAACTGACCGTGGTGACCACGTCCATGAACTCCGGCGGGCCGTTCAACAACTTCACCGGCTGCCGTTCTTCGACGGCACGCTCGACATTGTGCACGCGGCGGATGAGCTGGGCAGCTGGATCCCGGACGTGATGCTCGAGTTCGCGCTGTTCGACATCCACCTGGTTCAGTACGACGCCATCTATCCTTGCGCTCGATTCACCGGGAGATGTCGAACCGTCACCGCCGTGCTCCAACAAGCACATCTGTAGATGTGGTGTATGTGTACTTACTCCCTATCCATACCACTTTATGGTGCGCATACACATACATGAAATTGGTAGACCAATGCCTGGAACGGGGGCACATCACGTTGCTAATGTAAGTAACGGAAATTAAAAGGAAAGGATCCCTAGAATATTGCAATCGTCTCCCTATTCGGGTCGGATTCTATAATTAATACCACTGCAAACATGAGCTCCAAACAACCGCTAAGGTTGCACGGATCTGGAAGCCAAACGAAAGGTAGATTGAGTGGGAGTAACTACACCTGGAAGTAGTTTGTATCCAAGCCACCATTCTTACGTGCTATGTGGCGCCTATTTCGATCCGCCGCCACTATTGACGGTGCATAGCGGCCGCTAACACCGCTACTGAACAGTAGGAGAATCAGATTTAATAAAAGTATGATAGTAATACTGTGATCTTTGTAAATATATGTACATAAGCTGTCTCAAAAAAAATTATGTACGTAAGCTAAAACATCGGTATGGTATATAAAGGGCGTAAGCAACATTAACGATAACAGTAGCATGGTTCTCCCTTCGCTGACTTGGCGGGTGTCTCTACGGCATGCATTTCATCCACAGACGTAGACGTCAGCACATCCGAAGGAAAGAAATCGATCATCAATTAACCAGCAACAACACAACCGCCATAGTCAATCTCTCATCAAGAGATCAAGCAGCTCCTCCATGGACGGCATCATCACTTCCGGGCCCTCGTCCTCCACCGTCGCCGCCGGCCGCGGCAGCTGCCAGCTGCCAGCTGCCGTTCCCGCCTCCGTTCCCGTCCACCGCTCGCAGCCGCCGCCGAGTCCTCCTTCCCCGTGAGGCTCTGCACGATGGACTTGAAGTCCCCGGCGTTGGTCTCGACGTGGTGCGTCACAATGTACTTCACTTTGACACACCTGCTCGCTTGCTCCATTGCACGAGATCTTTTTTTCCTTTTCCCGTTTATCTAATTATAGGTACGTTCTTACATTGTGATGGTTTTGATGCTTGTATATATAGTGAGGAGCGCTTGGTGGCACGTGCGTGAGACACGTACGAGGGGAGAGCTGGTTTGACGTGGTCGAACGCCAGGAGAGCTGACCAGACTAGTCAGAGTTTGTCAGTCCAGTTTGGGCTCAGGGATGCCGAATTGGATCCGTACTGAAGCAGAGCAAAACTTGCACGTGTGGCGGTGTGGGCGTGGGGTTTTGCTTGGCACATAGTACTCTTGAGTTTTGACCGGAGTAGTGCCCGGCTGCCCGCAGCTTCCTCGCGCTGGACGCACGCAGCAAGAGAATAGCTGACCAGACCAGTCAATCCGGTTTACTTGGGTGCAACGATGGCGCGCGATAGGGTTGAGACTGAAGAACCAAAGGAAACGTCGTGGACGTGCCACGTGTGGGTTTGAACTTTGCTTTGGAACATGCGTGGTATGCGATCAGGGGAGTTTTGGACCTCTCGAACCTCGACCAATTAGGGTTGGGCTGGGGGATATAGATATTTTTTTTCTGTTTTGTTTTCTCCCCAAGCACCGACGTGGACTATCGCCAGACGTAATACCGTAGATAAGTTCATATTTAGATATTTCTCCATCTTCACATGAGTTTCATACCAATAATAGATAACCCAAAAATATATAAGTATCTAAATCTTAATCTGCAACATGTATAAATTACAGTAGATAAGTATAACAAATAGGAATTGGAAATAAAATGAACGTTAAAGAAATTTGAAAACATGACACCTAAGCGGTAGATCCATCATCATGGTAATATTGTGTTCTTATGCAAAGGCAGATCCCAATACATCCAAACAAAAAGACCATCCAACAATAAGGAAAACAGAAAGTCAAGTAACATCCATTTTACAATACAAGGAGGAGGATTAGAGATGTTTACATTGCAGTTGCATGTGGTTGCTATCCAATCCTCCTCATGCTGCTTGGACGACCCCGAAAGAAAGTGGTGAGAATTTAACAATAATATATATATATATATATATATATATATATATATATATATATATATATATATATATATATATATATATATATATATATATATATAAATGGTATGATACTTCTTAGTACGTCGTCTCCATTTTCTTATATACCACTTAAATCGTATGATGGTACATCTTTATCTATTTGTGCATACTCCAATAATGATTATAAGATACTTCAAAGTGAGTTCCATAAAAAATTTCATTAAATTCTATTTTTATAGCAAAATTTGTGTATATACTTCTTTTATATATGAAAAATGGTATATAGCAAAAAAAAAAAAAAAAGGGCTCCAATGAAAATTTTCAATCAAATCGCATTGGAGTATCTAATAATTGGTATTTAAGTATACTAAAAGTGATAAAGAAGTATAATATATTCGTTTAAGTGGTATATTAGAAGTGGGAGTACATACTCCCAGGAGTTATATATATAACCGATTTTAAAGGCACAAACAACCACTGCTTGGACACTTATAGAGAAAAGTCATCACCGACGGTTTCAGCTACAAACCGTCTGTGATACATCATATATCAAACCGTCTGTGATACATAAGCTTTCACAGACGGTTTAAGCTACAAACCGTCTTTGATAGGAAACTATCACAGACGGTTTGAAAACCGTCTGTGATGACCTCATGTCATTACTGACCCATAAACTAAGACGGCTCATAAAACCGTCTATGATGACGTTTTTATATCGTCTGTGAAGACCTTTTTGTACTAGTGAAACTTGTCGAGTCACCAGAATCCATGGTAAAATTCATTCCAAGACTATTCAAGTTAGATGAAATAGTAATAGTTTGGCTCATTGGTACACTACTAAATCCAATCTAATTCAAATATTGAACAAAACATATTTCTGGGAAAGGATCTACAAAACAAACAAACAGATGTGGTTATTAAACATAAGAAATGTATAGTTTGGCTAATTAACGCATCCTACTACCTCAGTAACACTATGCAAGAAATAACTATTGACTGAAGAGATAGGAGGTAAAGAGATCTGGAATAGAATAACAAAAACTATGCTTATGTAACCTTTGCATACGCGGATCTACATGCTAGAACTATTTTTCTCTTGCTCCTTATGTACGCTCTTCACGTCAATTGAAATTATTGCGACAAAAAAACAAACATTTGTAGGGACAAAAAAGCTTTATAAAAATAAGCGAAAGAAAATTTGCAAGCTATCGGTTTTCCATTATACATGAAAGTACACTATTCATATTTCTGTATTGATAGTTCATCTAGTTCCATAGAGAAAAAGATTATATATAATTGTATAGGACAAGAATGTTTGCAAAGAAAACAAACAGTCCATCAAGAATATCTGCAGCATCTTGAATAACTCTATGCCTCTACCTAATTATTCAGGGACAAAATACAAATGTCCGTTGCATGACTATAATCTCTATCTGAATTTCTTTTTACAAATAATGGTTTGCCTTGCTAAAGCCTATGCGGCAACATAACAATACCAAAATCATGTAGACTGTTCTGGGGGAGAAACAACTGTGCATACTGGGTTTAAACTAAATTGAGGTATGTGTACTTTAATGACGCAGAAGACATCCGATCCAAAATTCTAGTACAATAAGTTGTGTACAAAAAACATGTGCAGACTCGCAAAAGGATAAGACGACTTTGTTATTCAGTTGTCTTTCTTTTCGTAAGCAAGTTATTTAGATGTTACATCTTCAGTGTTGCATAGTTGTCCCTTCCCACATGAGTTCACTACCAATAGTACATAATATAGCAGTATATAGGTATCTGAATTTGAACTTACAACATCTATAAATTAACAGTACATAGGTATAATGAACAATAGATAAGTCTGCATATGCAGGTATACCCAAATCTTTTAAGTTCAGACTTCAGTGTCCAACATAAATCTTGAAAATAATCACCTCCAAAAAGCATCCGAAAGACAACCGAATGATCTATCATGCCATCCCTAAAATGGCATGCTAATTCAATGAGAAAACAACCTAAATCATAATGACTTCCTACCAAAACCTTTGTTGGCCTCCTATGCAGTAATATTGGACTAATCAATCTCATATGAACAAAGTATTTACCATCCTAAAGTTAAAACATGACTATATGATAGGATTATTGACACTAAAATCTACCATTTCTTCGGCCACATTCAAATGTCCTGTAAACTGATAAACCCAAAAGTATCCACTATTTGGAAAACAACATTGAAGAAAGTAATCTCATTTGTATTGGGCAAAGTAACAGATGCTGCATTCGTTCAATGTCCATTATATTGACTCATTAAAGCACCGCCTGAATTTTGCAGCTCTAAGGGCAAATAGCCACAGCCAATGGAGGAAACAACACAATATTTTTTAGAACACTTACAAGTTGTAAGAATGTTAGAAGACCTATGCCCTGCTGTTGAAAGCATAGGAAAAATGATTGGAATTAAGGCACCATAACAAATCAGTCATACTGTGCATTTGGCTAGACAACATGTAGATGAACCTAAGGAATTGTGCCTAACTAACTCTAGAGTCCATCCCACAATATTCGACAGCAATTTCATGACATTCACATAAAAACAAACATGCTAAGGTACTATAGGGGACATAAAACAAATCGAATCAAACCTATTATCCAGAACAATGAACCTGTATTCACTGGGTGTTTGAGGCAATGTCACAAAGAAACCAAAGGAGTCCCGAATAAAATCTCACAAACACACTGTCAACAAACTCATGGCAGAATTTGTAATCTATTCACCTAATTACCGATGTGGAAAACTAACCATCCAAGAAGCTAAATCCTTTTAGAAGTTTATAATGAGTGGTCATGAAACTTCATTAGATCCAAAGAAATAGAAAGAATTTTTTACAAAAACAAATAGTTATTCTAGACGAAAAATTAACCAAAAAATAATGAAGATGTTCTAGGTGAAGCAACAAATCCAGAACTAATCAAGTCAATGCCATGGCTTATAAAGAAATTTATTGCCAAAAATATCACTCATGTTCTCAAGATTTCTTAAAAATGACTATAAGCGGAACGATGCCGTACCTTCTGCAAATGACTTTTTTTTTCTAAATGGCTACACCACATTTAACTTTAATATTTATAAACAAAATCACAAGTAGTAAAACAACAAAAGGGAATGCTCATGTTTTCTTCGAAAGGTGGTAAAACATGGTAACCAACACACAAAAAAAAACATAACCCCATCATAGTGAGCTAAACTGTAAGAAGCATGTTAGAGAAAAGAACAACATTACATTCAATGGGAGAATGGTACGATTAATTACATAAAAAATCAAGGTAGTTATTGTAGTATATATTTTAATAATCACATTATTAAAGGTGGCACTTAAAAGCAGCAAAAAATACTATAGTTAAAAGAAAACTTACACATGTTGCAAGGTGGCATGGAAGATGACACTCCCAACAGCAAGTATCATATTGGATATGTGCAAGACACTGAATTGTTTCTCAAAACGTTGGCGAAGAGCATTCACTAGTCCAATAAGCGCCAAAAGAATGCAAGAAACATTAGAGATAGTATTGTAGAATTCTGCAATATATGATGAGTGTGCATAGTTCTGCCCCAAATAAAATCTCACAAACACACAACCGACAAACTCATGTCAGAATTGGAGCATAAATCTATTTTTTTAGTAAAGGAGCATAAATCTATTGATCAGCTTGAGGCAATGGAGCATGAACCCCTTACCGTAGAGGAAGAAGATGACAGAGGCTCTCTACTTGGGTCATTGTGGCGCCTAACCTTCATCGCCGATCGAAGCTGCTGTGGAAAGAAGCCAGTGGCGCAGAACCCTAGCCGCAACATGGAGATAGAAGAGCACATAGGTTCCTGTGAAGGAGTAGAGGAGGGGGCAAGTAGAACGGATCAGAAGGAAGCCAGTGGAGCGGCGGTGCTTGAGCAAGACAGGCAGCGGCGGCTCCCGGGCAAAGGGGAGTAGGAGGGAGGGGAGAATGGGAGCGCCACCTCGCAGAACCCTCACCTCCGCAACTCGTGCATCGCCGGTCGAGGAGGCGACTGGGGAGGGATACCGAGAGGGCGGCAGGGGAGGAAGAGGGAGGGAGCAGTGATGGCTAGGGAAGGAGACCACAACCCACGCATTGCCGGTCCAGGAGGTGCCGAGGCGGCGGCTGGGGAGGGATACTGAGAGGACGGTGGGGGAGGAAGAAGGAGTGAACGACGGCGGTTGTGGAAGGAGATCGAGGGGGAGAACAAGGAGGGATCGACGACGCTGATGGAGAGGGGCGGCAGAGGAAGGATAGGAAGGGGATAGGAGCCGGACGCGAGGCGGACCGAGAGGCCCGAAGGTATTTGTAATAGCCCAAGATCTCTAAGTTGGATTAGTTAAGCATCTATAGTGCATGTGTGAAATTTTGGACTTTTTAAAACTTTTTGTTGCAAAGCAAATGTGTTAAAACCTGGTTTTCCAAACCCTAGAAATGGATTTTCTAAAACAAAATAAGATTTTGCCAAGATCTAGAAACTTAGATCAGAGTGGAGTGTAAACCTTATGTTGAAAGCCCTTTGATTTTGAAGACTATAATTTAAACATACAAATCGAATACTCCTCCTTCAAGTCAAAAGCTCAAATTGATTTTGGGGTAAAACTAAAAAGGTTTCAAATGTGGGAATGTTATTTTGGAATTCAACTTGAAACATACATTCTATAGCTCAGAAATAGAAACTGATCTTATTTTGAAAATATAATGCGACCCATAGCTGGGAATGAGTTGGTTGGATTCTAACTTCTTTTTTATGCTTGTTCGAATTTTTGGAGGTTATTTGGTTTCCAATTTAATTTGCATGTTCAAATTGAATTTGAATTTAAAATACAAACAACTCTTATGAATAGTGACTAAAAATATTTTTTCTAGGTTCTGAAACACTTCAAAAACTCACCTTAAAATTTTACAATTGTTAGATTTTATTTGCTATTTTTAAGCTGCTAGTCAAACTAGAGAATCAAAAGTCAAATACCAAAAATAGAGACTTAAAATAATTATAGAGAAAAATGTATTATATTAAAAACCTTAGAAAATTACTCAGTAATCTTCTCAATGTCAGTAACCTCCCATAAAATTTTCAAATTTTTTGGAGTTTAAAATTCTATGCCTAAAAATTCCTAAACCCTTTCATCCATTTTTGGAAAAAAAATCAGTCAACCTCTGATTTGACTCGGTCCGACCGCACCTGAGCTGGACCCGACTGCACCACCTTACCTCTATCGTTGACCAGCCGGGCCCGCTAGTTAGGTCATCTTCTCCAAGCGGCCAGTGCATGCTGCGACGCAGCGTCGTGCCGCGCCAGGCCGCCTGGCCTCCTCTGTCTCCCTCCATCAGCGCAGTTGCACCGTGAGCTCCGCTGGACCAACACGATGTTGCCACAGGCATGGTCGTCCATTGAGTCACCGTCAACCGCGAGGAAAAGGTTGCAATGCCCTTGCCCCATTTCGCCTCTTCCTCCTTAACTCTCTCATTGTTGTTCTATTTCTCCCTGCAACCACACCGCGTCCTCGTCCCTCCCTCCATCTTTCCCCATGGGAGCTCTGTCAGAGAAGCCCATCACCGCGCAGAACGCTTGCACCTCTCTCCGCTCTAGCAATGGCGCCGCTGCGGCCAATCTCACGTCCGGTGAGCCTCTGCCCTCAACAACCGCGCAACTTTGAACCCCTCTCCCCTTTAAATCTAACCCCTATGCCCGTATGCTTCGAGGAGCGTCGTGGAGCAAGAATTGTGACCTTCTTCCTCCGCCCCGCCGAGCTCTCCCGGTCGCTATGGCGCTCCTTCGGCCAATTGTGCTTGCCGTCGCCTTCCCTACGAAGTGTTCTTTCGGATCTACGGTGGTGGGACTCCCTCATGCCCCGCTAGAGCTCCCCACCGAGAGCACATGGCGCCACCGTCATCCTCTCATGCCGCCATGGCTCCGTAGTGCTCCTCTACCCCCATCTGACCGCACGGTGAGTTTCTTGGAGGTCCTATGCACACTTTCCACCACTTCTTGTTGAGCTCCTCGCCTTATAGCGTGCTGTCGCTGTGCATGTGCCATCGCTGCCGCATCCTGGTGTTGTCGGAGCTGAAGACGAAGACCGTCGGTCCCTGTGCCCCTCCTTTAGCATCGCCCAAGTCCCAGGAGGCCAGATCCAATGCCATCTTGCCCCGGGAAGGCCTCTACATTGAGCACCTGTGGCACCAGTGCACATCTCCTCCACCGAATCCCCCCTTGCCCTCTTCGTTCCATTTTTGCCATCCTTGGCCGCTGCCGTGCCTCCAGTCGCCGACGACGAGCCGAAGCCGAGATCGCTCCCTCGGTCCTCTGTTGTCGGAATTGGACACGTACTGTAGCTGGGCAATTAAGGGATAAATCTACGTTGTTAGGGTTATCTAATGATTAGTTGTTTTAATGACCATTTTAAGTGCTACGCTGTTCGACTGACGTGTGGGCCCGAGTGAGTTAATGAGGCTCTTTAACTCAGCGTGATTTTCTTGAGTCACTACAGGGCAAGCCCCACATGGAGTGATTGAGATTAAATGAAAAATAAAATAAAATCTAGCGTGTGTCAAGGTGGACCACGAGATCCCGAGTCGAATCGATTTGCCTCGGTTCAGATGTGGACTTTAGTCTACCATCTATACTATAAGTTTGTATTTCCTAGAAGGTTTACCACTTACTTATTACCAAAAGGGCAAAACACTTCTTATCACACAGAGCCATTGACAATAGGGTCCTATACATGTCGATTACCATGAATTGCTTTAGAGATTAAATGAAAAATAAAATAAAATCTAGGGCCCACCTGTCATTCTTTGGGGAAATTCTGAATACAAAATAAACCAAAAAAAGAAAAGAAAAGGCCATTATTCCACTGTCATTCTTTGGTCGAATACAAAATAAACCAAAAAAAGAAAAGAAAAGGCCATTATTCCACTGGTCAGTGACCGTGGCTAGGTTCACTCATGTATAAAAAGCATTTAATGCGATTTAAAATTTCAAAACGAATTAATTTTGCACTGTAAATTCAAATAACTTCAAAAATTTATAACTAATTCAAATCAACTCCAATTTGAGTGAAACTAATTTTGCGGGTTTCCATTTTTAATGTACTTTAACTTGGAATATGTTTGAAATATGTTACTGTCCCAGAAAATTTTAAAGTTTGAATTAATTTTTGAAATGAATTATTTTTACACTGAAAATTAAATTAACTTAAAAAAATTCATAAGGAATTCATAAGAACTCCAAAAGAGATTAATCCAATTTTTTTTGTTAATCAAATTTTATTCCCTCTTATACCATGTAGTATTTGTATCCACCACTATCGTGGAAAATTTCATGAAAAGAATTAATTCAGACTACAGTAACCGAAGTCCATTTTTTGCAATTTCTCCTCCGATAGATCTTTGTTAGGGCATAACTCTCACATACAAACTCCAAATCAAATGATTTTGGTCTCTAAATTCATATAAAATCATTATCTATCTTCTGTATTAATTTCATAATTTTTGGAGTGGAATTTTAGTGTTTATTCGATGCTTTCGCTTTGTCGATTCTTTTCGTTAGATGACGGTGATTCGAGAGTGCAACTGAGATGTTCGTAAGAATGTCCAGAGTCCCAGCAAGCAAAGGCAAGCATCCATTCTTTGATAATGTTGATCCTATTATATTTAAAACTATTATCTTATTTTGCAACTGTATGTATGCATGCTTTATTTGTTAAGTTATCATTGTCGATTAGAGGTAGCTAATCCTTTTGCATGAATTTTATAAAATTGTTCATCCACTGCTACTAGCCTAATTTAATATTTCTACTGGTGAATTAGAGCCCGGTGGATGTTATATGGTGTATTTATGCTTGTTCGATTCATGCTTAGCTTCCGGTAGATTGGACGGTTGTCGACTTTGTAGATAACCTTGATCACATAAATTATTTTTATTATGCTATGTCCAGCACCTTGTGATGTTATAAGTTTAAAACTAAAAGTGCAAATAAAATGATTTAGACTTGGGCAAGTGAAAGTTGGTGTGCGGTTGGGTGTGTGGATGGTCTTGCCTAAGTCAACAAGGACCGAACATCTTGTTTCACCACAACCAAGCATTATTGTGTGCATCCACACAAGGGTGATATGGGACCCCTCTTGACTTAGTACTTTAGGGTGTATTGACTCCGAGTCGTAGGTGGTAGTTATTAGGGTGAAAAAAAAATCTGTTGTTGTTGGGATTGTGCGGGGTGGGATCCGGCTAGGTTCCCTCGCCTAAGAAGCATCGACAGTTGCCGAGGCTAGGCCGATGGCTCTGACACAACGTATGGGTCCTCCGTGGGAGCCCCGTTTGGGCGGTTCACGGACGGTTAACCCCCCCTATGGGCAGCTCCTAGTTAATGCATACCATTCGAAAACGTCTCATATGACTTAGCTCTGCCAGCATACCTTCGGAAATGTGCTTTATGGCCTGGAAAATGAGCGGTCTGGCATGTGGGTAAAGTTGCACACCCCTGCAGGGTCTAATCTATTCGAATAGCCAAGTCCTTGGTTATGGATACGCTTGGGATTGGACTTGCGAGAGTTAGACTCAACATTTTGGATTTTTAAACTTAAAACTCGATCGAGTGGTATTGAAAGTATTTCTCATGCTATTGTTGTGTGCTGCAGGGGCAACCACCTGTTGATGTTAGTTGTTGTCTAATGTTAATTACTCGCTGTTATTTGAAGTATTAAAAATGTTTGCTCACTTGCAATTTAAATCTACTACTTGTATTTCTATTGAAATATTGCTTTGTGCTGAAAATGAACCCTATAGCCTTCTTCGTTGAGTAGAGCTTGCATGTAGCTATGTATAGGCTTGGTAAAGTCTTGCAGAGTATATTCGTGTACTCACTGTTTACTTTTATCTACTAATCTGGACAGCAGGTGCTAAGATCGAATCGGGTAAGGAAAGATACGTATGAAACGTCGATTTGCTAAGGTTTAACCCCAGTCGGTTGCCCTGCGGGTTATGGCAAGTCATTGGAACCCTAATGTTGGTTAATTCATGATTTTATTTCAGTTTATTTGCTGTTTTCCGCTACGTACTTGATATTTTATCTTGCCTTTGAATTTGTATGTTTAATGCGTTGTAAGTTATGAAGACTTTGGTAATGTAATAACCGTGTATGACATTGATGTTTCTGAAGGTGCATGTGTACCGTTTCTGGGATGTACATAATACACTGAGAGTGGAAAATTTAATTTGTGATGCTAGGACCGTTGGGAAGGTTAAGCATTACAAGTTAAATATTTGGGGCTCTCACAACAATGCAAACCGAAGGGGCTGGAGGCTCGCGGGAGAGAGGAGGCGGAGAGGAGGCCAGGCGGCGTGACGCAAGGCGACCGATTGTACCAGCGCCGGCAGCCTAGGCAGGTGCAAGGTGAGGGGGCGGAAGGGAAGGGAGGCGCTGAGGTGGCAGTTGGGGAGGGAGACCGAGGGGGCCGGTAGGCGGGCGGAGGGGAAAGTAGCGAGTGGAGGAGTGGCGGCACAAGATCAAGCAAGCGCTGCGAGCGAGCAAACGGGAGGAGAGAGATGGATGGGATTAGGGTTTGTGCGCTCCACATGATGCCGGCCGTCCGATGACGATGTGCGCGCATATGGAGGGCCTCCACACGATCTCGGCCGCCCGCGACTATCCAACAACCCATTTTTTTGGGCGACGTGTACCACGCGAGAGGGAGTCCTCTCCTCCGGACTTAGTAATTGCTAATTCTGCACGCGTAAGTAGCAAGGCAATCTACCTCTTGTGTGCGTGAGAACCACGATCTTGTCGTACGCATTGCTCGTTGGGCTAAAAGTTTGAAACATTCCCTCTACACCAAGCTACAAGCTTACAATGTTTTCGGGAGGGTTTCGAACAGTTCGGGGGGAAGCATGCACTTGATTGATGTCTGCGTATCAGCATCATACGCTCCCCCAACCCCCAAAAGTACGTGCGCCGCGGCAGAAAAACGGTGCAAAGACGGACGGCCGTTTCGGGTGGCTCTGCATAAATTCCTCCCCGCAATCCCCCGCCGCGGCCGTCGCGTCCTCCTCTCGGCCTCGCGCGACGGCACACGCACTTGCAGGTACTCGCCTCGCCACGCCACGGGACGGCTAGCGATTGGTAGCCGCAGCCCGTAGGAACGCGGGATGACGCGCGCGCGTTCCACCCCGCCACACGCGCCGCGGGTGGATCGCACGCAATCTCCGAGCCCGATGGGGGGGCAGGTCGTGGGCAAAGGGGCCCGAGTTTTGCCCAAGGCCTTTGAGGCGCACTATACAGTAAGCCTTTTTAGTACTCTTTTTTGGGCCCTGCCACGAAACTTTTTGCTTTTCTGACCGGGCTATGTTTGGCGGCAGTGCACCAACTGTCCGGGTACTCCTTTTCCTCCCGACCGAGAGTACCTGTGTGATCTGATCTATGCACCATGCGTCTCCTAGTCCTCTCCTAGGAGGCTAGGAATGACCCGACAGGAAGCAGTCAAAGAACTTCAAATCTCCTCACAAAAACATTCGAAAGTTCTTCAGAAAGTTTTCAAAGCTAGGGCCGGAATATACCTTGCTTTGCTACGCGGTTAAAAAGTTTGCTCGCAAGTTCAGAAAACTTTCTTTGTAATTTCAGGTAACTAGCCGGAATATATCAAGAGCAATGACCTCTCTTCCGATTCTTGCTCGTCTACAGTCTTGAGCAGTAGTCCGTGACTTTCTTCTTGGAGCACGGAGTCGTATATATATATATATATATATATATATATATTATCCATTTGCGTCCTGCAAGAAGCAAGTCTTGAGACTTTTGGTTTGACCTGTGGCCGCGTACGTGGGGAAGATGAAGTATGTGGTGGTGACCGGCGGCGTCGTGAGTGGGCTAGGGAAGGGCGTCGCTGCCAGCAGTATCGGCGTCGTCCTCAAGGCCTGCGGCTTGCGCGCCACCTTCATCAAGATTGGCAAGTCTTTTCATTTGGTTCATGTTCGTTCACTTCTTTTCGGGTTCAGTAGAATGAGTTAAAGGTTAGCTTCTTCTTGGCTCTGTTTTCATCAAGACAGGGAATGATAATTTCGAGCTCTTTTTTGCCTTACTTTCAATGGTACTGGGTGCTTCTTCGTTCTTGAGTAGGATTTAATTGGGTTCTTCGGTTCGTTTAGTTTCCTCTTTTCTGAATACAGTACTGAATATATTGATGGAGAGGCCGTTCAAACTTTGGGATTTCTTGAACTAAACCTGTTTTCCCGTCAATTGTCAAATTGAACCTCCAGTGATGCTGTTTTGTTAAGTTTCTGTCTTCTTTTCTTATTTTGTTCTCTTTTCTGTTGTGCTTAAACTAGTTCTGAATTTTCATTTCTCTTTTCTGTTGTGCTTAAACTAGTTCTTTTTTTAAAAAAAAAAAGGCAGGACGGCAGGAGCACTGCCACTCTATCAAAGAAAGAGAGGGATTTTTTTCTCTCTAAATCTACAATGTCTTTCCTAGTTCTAAGAATGGTCACTTTTTATTAGTACTTGGTGACATGTGTGCTTTATTTTCGCTTTTTTCTTCTGTTTATTAATTCCAAATTCAATTACTAATTTATGTCTCCTTAACACGCAAATACAGATCCATATTTGAATACTGATGCTGGAACCATGTCTCCTTCCGAGCACGGGGAGGTTTTTGTTTTGGATGATGGCAGCGAGGTTAGTTCTGTCACTGTATCTATCAGACAAGTTAGTATGGTAGTAATATCCTTACTCAACTGATGGTAATTTGCAAAACTTTGATAAGAACGGGATTGTTTTTTTGTGTTAAAAAAAGAAGGGAAATGTTTTTTTTTTCTTTCTTTTGGGCTGATAAATCATGATGTTGTAGGTTGACATGGATCTTGGAAACTACGAGAGATTCTTGGATGTTGAATTAACCGGAGACAACAACATAACTGCCGGACAGATTTACCAGGCACTAAGTTTGTCATGTTCTCTGCAATTTGCCAATGTATACAGCTTTTTTATCCGTTTTCTCAGATGTAGCTTTACCAATAATGATTGTTTTACAGTATGTGATAACTAAGGAGAGAAGAGGTGATTATCTAGGAAAAACAGTTCAGGTTTGTCAGTACAGTCCTGAGGTACCTTTCATAGTTGCTGTATTCTCATCTGTACAAAATGCTCATGGATGTTGTTATACGTCTTTTTTCTGAACCTCCTAAGGTCATACCGCACATTACGGATGCGGTACAAGAATGGATCGAGCATGTTGCAATGATGCCTATTGATGGGAGAGAAGGGCCTCCTGATGTTTGTATCATTGAGTTGGGAGGAACAATAGGTCAATTGGGATATGATTAGAACAATATTTTGAACAATTTGCTCGTGTTTTTCATTTGAGAAATGAAATGGTATTATCCTTAATTATGCAGGAGATATCGAGTTGAGACCATTCATCGAAGCGTTAAGGCAGTTTTCATACAGAGCTGGTGAAATACTTGTCTAGATTTTACTCAAGAATTTGTTAGTTTGGTGCTTTTCAGCTAGTTGCTTGGCTTAATTGTCTACCTTTTGTTTCCAGGGCCTAACAATTTTTGTCTGGTACATATCAGTCTTGTCCCCGTTATAAACATTGTGGGAGAACAGGTAGAACATGCTGGACATTTACCGTTTGTTTTCAGTTTTCAAGATGTGCTTTGTTTTACTGAATATCAATCATATGAGCCCCTTCTTTATTTTGCTGTAACTGAAAAATGCAGAAAACTAAGCCTACCCAATACAGTGTTCAGAGCCTTCGAGAGCTTCTAGCTTGTCGTAGCGCAACAGTACACCGCTTATGTTCTCTTGTTTTAGTTGCACCATTATATTGTCCATTTGAACATTTTGGTCCTAATGGACATCTTTCATCCATAATTTGCAGCCTCTGAATAAAAATGTCAAAGAGAAGCTTTCACAGTTTTGTCATGTTCCGGTATGACACTATGATAATCATATTCAGTATTCACATTTCATTTGTGCTTTTGACTAATTCATGAAACTACGTTTTCAGGTTGAATGCGTTCTTAGTCTATACGATGTTTCGAATATTTGGCATGTCCCTTTGCTTCTTAAAGTGCGTGTCTTCCATTTCTTTTGTACCAACATCTTGAAAAATACTAGTCTTTTTAGTACTTCGGACATCCATTGCTGAGAATATAGTCTCCATTTCTGTTGTCAGGATCAGAAGGCTCATGAAGCTATTTTGACAACGCTAGGAAGTGAACGGTTAGAATTGTCAGCTCAACCTATTATTTCATTGTTCAAGTGCTCTTGATCCATAGAGTCATTCTTATTTAGTTTCCATTTTGTTCTCCTTCACAAGTTCCTTCTCATTCGCATTTTGAAATACGCAGCTTAATTCTTGAACCTAAGTTGGATGAGTGGATGAACAGTACTAGAACATGTGACCAATTGCGTGTTCATGTATGCTCCAAGCCACTGTATCTTAATTATCTTCCATAGTACTTACTTTTTATTGTTATTTGAGAACCTTCCATAGTACTTATAGGCTTACTGCTATCTTTCAGTATTCAGTTTATCACTCTCTCGCGCGTTTATCCCTTTCTTTCACGTTTAATGGAGCACGTACATATGCAGGTGAGAATAGCAGTGGTTGCAAATTATACCTGTCTTTCCGATGCATACCTCTCCGTTCTCGAGGTGAATGATGAGCTTGGCAACTATTCAGCAGTAGTGTCTCTTTCACCTTATCTTAGAACATGCTCATCTGGATAAGATACTTGATGTTGACTGATTCTAGTAATGATGTACTACTCTTCAGTCTCATGTCTCCACAAATAATATTTTTGCATTCATCGAGATATTTATTCTTTCAGGCACTCCTTCATGCGTCGATTGCATGCCAGAGAAGGCTTGTAGTCGATTGGGTCCCTGCTTCTGACCTAAAAGATCAGACTGCAAATGAGGTTTATTGTTTCACAAGTTATGTCATATTCTTGCTTTCCCCGTCACTGAAGAGTAGTTGTCATGGTCTAATCCTGTTGCTTATCTGAAAGTTCTGCTATTACCCTATTATGCTGTTGACAGTCGCCTGACCTCCATGAGAAGGCATGGAGACTACTGAAGGTGACACAATATCACAAACTAAATATTATAGAGCATTGTTCATTTACTATGATGTCTATGTTCATGTTTAGTATACGAGGCACACCCATTTTCTCAGGGTGCCGATGGTGTCCTGGTTCCAGGAGGATTTGGCCATAGAGGGGTCCAAGGCAAAATTCTTGCGGCCAAGTATGCAAGAGAAAACAATGTTCCATACCTAGGAATATGCCTGGGGATGCAGGTTGCTGTCAGAGTTTGCGCGATCGGTTCTTGGCCTGAAAGACGCCGACAGCGTGGAATTTGACTTTAGCACGGCACACCCATGTGTAATTTTCATGCCTGAGGTAGGAGTAGCCACAAAAATGTAGTTGTGGATGTTAGAGATATATATGTATATGTGTTATTCCCTATTGTTATAAGGGGTTCTTTGTATATTCACCACATGTACCTGTGTATATATACTGGCCCATTGGCCCCATATTGAATACAAGCGCTATTCATAACATGGTATCAGAGCGAACCTAGGGTTCCGTCGTTTCGCTTGTCGCCGCCTCGACGTCATCTTTGACGTCTCCCGATCGGATTTGCGGCTTCCACGCCGCCTCCGCCTCAGCTCCACCCGACGCCGCTGTTGCTGCTCCACCCGACGCCGTCGTCGCTGACGCCGTCGTCGCTCGGGGGACGCCGTCGTCGCTCGGGGGACGCCTCCGTCTCCACCCGCCGCCACCGAGCTGCGCCTCACGCGCCATCGCGCTATCGTCGGCGACGTCGTCGCTCGAGCTCGGTGGCGCTTCCGCCGCCGCCACCGTGCGCCTCGGAACCTCGCCTCCGGTGCGCGTCGCAAGCGGTCTTCGCCGACCACCTCGGTGTCGCCGCCCCGCTCGCCGCGCGCCGCCGCGCGCTTCGCGCGCGCCTGCGCGCCATCGCTGCAGAAACCCTAGCGGCGCTCGGCTGGTTTCTTCTGGCGAGCCGAGTAGGCTGGCCCTTTCTAAGCGGCGCGCCCGTTAAAAAAAAGAAAAAACGTTGTTCTAACCGCCGCGCCGTCCAGCGCCGCCTGTTAGACTTCGTTGTCCTGGTCGCCGCGCCGTCCAGCGCCGCTTACCAATGGGCACTGTTTCCCTCCCTCGCTGCCCGGTGATCTTCGATGGTGTTAACTACACCGACTTCGTGTCTCACATGCGCATCCACATGCGTGGTCTTCGTCTCTGGGGCGTCCTCTCTGGCGATGTTACCTGTCCGCCTTGCCCTACATCTCGACGCCAGACCTCGCTGTTGCGGCCGCTTCAACAATGACAAGGCTGCTGCTGAGACCGCTCGCCTCGCTGATGATGAGGCTATCTCTGCCTACCAGGAGGCTCTGGATTTCTACAAGGATCGTCTGACCGCCTACACTCAGTGGTATGGCGGCGGCGCTCGGCCTTCTTTGTCCTCATCGCCGATATCCGGCCTCGGTTCTCTTACGGTCGTGGGACTCCCTCGCTTTCGGATGTGGACTCACCTTCGTCGGCGCTCACGAGCCCTCGGTGATGCTCTCTACCGCCGTGGTCGCGAGAGCACTCTCTTCAGCGGTGATGCTCTGTTGGCGCATTTACGCTCGAGCTCTGCATGCGGCGTCACCGGACTCTCTCCGCTTCTTTGGCTTGCCGTCGCTCTGTCGATCTTTGCCTAGCATGCGCTTGACTGGATTTCAGCGGATCTCGAGTTCCTTACTCGCCTTCGTCCCGAGTTCGGCAATGGCGTGCCCTCCTTCCTTACGCCACCCTCGTGTCACTCTCACGGAGGCCCTTGCGAGATACGGCGAGAGACTACTTTGAGTGGTGCTTGGCTGCTGTCCTCCCCTCCGTGCTCGCCGCTCGCCCACCTACTACACCGACTGCGCCCACGCCAAAGACTGCCCCCTCCAGCGGCTACCACAGGAGGTGGTGTCCGCCCTCCATCTGGCGGTGGTCGTCCTCACAGCTCCTACTGCAACAAGGTCGGTCACATTGAGTCCCAGTGCTATAAGAAGCAGCGGCATCTTTCTCGTCGTCCTTCTACTAGCACTGGCATTGGTGCTTCTACATCGACACCTACATCGACTTCTTGAGCAGTTTCTCTCACTGAGCAGGAGATAGCGGACTTCGGCCTTTGCTTGCCGCCAGGTTCTCCTTCGGCGGTTCTGCGAGCTCGCTCATCGACTCTTGAACGCGAGAAACCACCTCCTACACAGTCAGGTACCTCCCTGTGGATTCTTGATTCTGGAGCATCTTTTCACATGACTTCTGATTCTTCCACTCTGTCTTTCATTACATCCCTTGATTCTCTGTCGGTGTTCTTCACTGGCGATGGTACATCTCTTTCGTCTGCAGTGAGGACCTCTTAGCAACTCATCTTTTCATGTTCCTTCATTTGCTTATGTTCCTCGCCTTACCATGCGACTTCTTTCTGTGGGCGATTCTCGATCTTGGTTGTCGGGTCATTCTCGACTCTGACTCTTGTTGTGTTCAGGATCGCCACACGGGAGCTCTGGTTGGTTCTGGCCCTCGGCGCCTTGACTCACAGCGTCTCTGGGAGCTTGACTGACTTCACCTTCCTTTCGCTGCTACCGTTGCCGCCAGTCTCTCAGCTTCTACCACTTCGCCTACCAGCTCTTTCCAGCAGTGGCATCACCGTCTTGGTCATCTGTGTGGATCTCGCCTGTCGTCTTTGGTTCGTCGTGGTCTTCTGGGGTCTGTCTCAGGAGATGTGTCTTTAGATTGTCAGGGCTGTAAGTTAGGTAAACAAATTCAGCTTCCTTATCCTCATAGTGAGTCAGTGTCTCAGCGTCCTTTTGATCTTGTTCATTCAGATGTTTGGGGTCCGGCTCCCTTCGTTTCGAAAGGGGGTCATCGATATTATATCATTTTTATAGATGATTTCTCGTCACACTTGGATATATTTCATGTCTTCTCGTAGTGAGGTCTTATCTATCTATAAACAATTTGCCACTATGGTCCATACACAGTTCTCTACCCCTATTCGTGTCTTTCGTGCTGACTCCGCTGGCGAGTACCTCTCTCGTTACTGCGGCTTCCTTCTCGAGCGGTACTCGCTCGATTCTCTTGTCCTGGTGCTCATGCTCAGAATGGTGTCGCTGAGCGTAAGCATCGTCATCTCCTTGAGACGGCTCGTGCACTGATGATTGCCGCCTCTATTCCACCTCACTTTTGGGCCGAGGTTGTTTCCACTGCCACCTATCTCGTTAACATCCAGCCCTCTTCTGCTCTTCAGGGTGCGATTCCTATTGAGCGTCTTTGTGGTCTTCTTCCTGACTACTCTGCCCTTCGTCTGTTTGGTTGTGTTTGCTATGTTCTCCTCACCCCTCGAGAACGTACCAAACTGACTGCTCAATCTGTTGAGTGTGTCTTTCTGGGATACAGTGCCGAGCACAAGGGATATCGGTGCTGGGATCCTGTTGGTCGACGGATGCGGATTTCTCGAGATGTGACTTTCGACAAGTCTCATCCTTTCTACCCACGTCCTACCTCTCCTTCGGCTTCGGCTTCCTCTGTGGAGTCTCTGTCCTTTTTGACCTTTCCAGATACACCTATATCTGTCTTACCCTCATCCACCCGTCCCACTGAGTCTCCACATATTCCTTCTGTGGCCTCTCCGCCGTTCTCGCCGCCTGATTCGTCTCCTGCGGCTCCTCAGGCTCCTCCCACTACACTCGTCTACACTCGTCGACCTCGCTTTGAGGATCTTCCAGATGAGCCATCTTCTCCTGATGTTCTATCTTCTCCTGATGATCCATCTTCCCCTGATGGGTTATTTTCTTCTCGCTACGCTCTCCGCGATCGTCAGTCGATTCGGCCTCCTGCTTTCGTTTGGTTTTTAGTGCGCGCTACTCTTGAGCTCGTCTCCTATCGGGATCTTGTTACTCATCCCGAGTGGCGACATGCTATGGCCGAGGAGCTTGCTGCCCTCGAGCGTACTGGTACTTGAGATCTTGTTCCTTTTCCATCTCACTCTCGTCCCATCACGTATAAGTGGATCTATAAGATTAAGACTCGCTCTGATGGCTCTCTTGAGCGCTATAAGGCGCGTCTTGTTGCTCGTGGCTTCCAGCAGGAGCATGGTCGTGACTACGACGAGACTTTTGCTCTGTGGCTCACATGACCACCGTCGCACTCTTCTTGCGGTGGCGTGCATTCGCCAGCGCATTTCTCGGCTTGATGTCAAGAATGCCTTTCTTAATGGCGAGTTGCGTGAAGAGGTCTACATGCTTCCGCCACACGGGTATTACGCTCTCGAGGGCATGGTGCATCGTCTTCGTCGTTCTCTCTATGGCCTTAAGCAAGCCCCTCGTGCTTGGTTTGAGCACTTCTCCTCTGTGGTCACTGCTGCTGGCTTTTCAGCTAGTGCTCATGATCCTGCGCTCTTTGTCCACACTTCGTCTCGTGGTCGGACTCTTCTTCTTCTATATGTTGATGATATGATCATTACCGGAGATGATTCTGAGTACATTGCCTTTGTTAAGGCTCGTCTTAGTGAGCAGTTTCTTATGTCGGATCTTGGTCCTCTTCGTTACTTCCTTGGGATTGAGGTTACTTCCACTCTAGATGGTTTCTTTATGTCCCAAGAGAAGTATATTCAGGATCTTCTTGATCGCGCCTCTCTCACTGATCAGCGTACTGTTGCGACTCCCATGGAGCTCAATGTTCACCTCCGACCCTCTGATGGCGAGCCTCTTTCTGATCCGACTCGCTATCGTCATCTTGTTGAGAGTCTTGTCTATCTTGCTGTTACTCATCCAGATATCACTTATTCAGTCCACATTCTGAGTCAGTTCGTATCTGCTCCCACTCAGGTCCACTACAGCCACCTTCTTCGAGTTCTGCGATACCTTCGTGGGACTATCTATCGCCGTCTTTTCTTTCCAAACTCCACTCGTTCTGACTTGAGCTTATTCGGATGCTACTTGGGCCAGCGATTCCTCTGATCGCCAGTCTATCTCTGCTTACTGTGTTTTTCTTGGTGGTTCTCTCATTGCTTGGAAGACGAAGAAACAGACGCAGTGTCTCGTTCGAGTGCAGAGGCTGAGTTACGCGCTATGGCTCTCTTGACAGCAGAGATTATTTGGCTTCGGTGGTTACTTGAGGATTTTGGTGTTTGATCACTACAGAGACTCCTCTCTTGTCCGGCAATGCAGTGCTCGGTGTTGCGTGACCACGTGAAGCATGGGCTTACCAAGCATATTGGTGTTGATGCTTCCTTCATGCGGTCTTGTGTGCATGATCGGTGATTGCTCTCCGTATGTGCCTTAGAGCTTGGATAGCGGATTTCTTCACGAAGGCCGGACTCGAGCACAAGCCACGGTTTCTACCTCTCCAAACTCGGTGTTGTTGATCCACCATGAGTTTGAGGGGGTGTTAGAGATATATATGTATATGTGTTATTCCCCATTGTTATAAGGGGTTCTTTGCATATTCACCACATGTACTTGTGTATATATACTGGCATATTGGCCCCATATTGAATACAAGCGCTATTCATAACAGTGGATTTGTGGTTGTTGCCATGTTACTTTCTTATGTAGTTATCTGAATGAACGCTGAAGGGCTTAAAGATGCAGATGGGAAGAGCAATGAGGGCCTGGTCGAGGAGGACGTTCTTCAGAACCTTGGACTGTAGATCTGCTAAACTGTAAGCACCAGGCACATGTTTCTGCAGACTTCTCTACATGGTTGGTAAGTAGAACTGGCATGGTAATTTTTGCGTTCTCTCAACAGTTATGGCAATGTAAAGTACGTGGATGAACGCCATCGACATCGATATGGGGTGAGGACCATAGCCCGGTATTTGAAATGATGCATGGACTTCAGATTTATACAACTCCTTTTCCAAATCTGAAACCTGCCAATTTCTAGGTTAATCCTGACATGGTTGAGGAACTTGAGAATGCCGGTGTTAAATTTGTCGGTACGGATGAAACCGGGGACCGCATGGAGGTAATTCTCAGCAATTCTATGTAATGTTTATTTTTTGTCAGATCGGCCATGCAAGAACTGTCATTGGTATATATACACACACACATGCGTGTATACTGAATTCTGCAGATTCTGGAGCTGCCCTCACACCCATATTTCGTGGGTGTTCAGTTCCATCCGGACTTCAAGTCCAGGCCAGGCAAACCCTCTCCACTATTCATGGGTAAATTAAGCCCAAACCAGCAAATCAATTCGCAAACATAAGAAATTCAATCCAAGAATTAATCGCAATGTGCATGACTGCTCCATTTCTAAGTTGCTGATGCTACTTTCAGGGTTCATCGCTGCATCGTCGGGGCAACTCGACGCCTTGTCGCAGAGCCTTGGCCCTCAGAACGGCCGGCCTATCCCCATGAAGGTAATGTCCGGATCAAGTGGAAGTAGTTACAGCAGTGGCTCTGCGAGTAGCGTAGAGGAAGGTCTCCTTGGCCTGCACATATCAGGAGCAGCACTGGCGCATTAGCACCCGTACGGCCGTACCAAAGAGTAGTAGTAAAGTCAAGTGAAGAGCTCAAGTTAATTAGAGGTGTATCAAATCCAATACAAGTATATATGCACAACTCGCCGCCTGCTTCTTTTCCCCCATCGACTTGCTTGTATTTGGATTGCATCGTCAATCTTGCGGTGCGGCTACATATCAGAAGATGTATTATCTGTGTGTTGGACTTGCAATGTTTTTCACTTTTCCTAGCCCTGGTGTTTAATCCTGTAGCTGCAAGCAGACTTTGTATGATCTTGCATGTTTTGCCGTGTGCATCTCCTTAATTTCCGTCAAAATTTTTTCTTGTAATCTGATTTTTTTTCTTATGAAGAAAAAGGTCACAAAATCTTGTAGAAATTAACCTGTCCGCAGATGCGTATTCAGTGTACCATCATATTAATATGAGTAACGGTGATGAAGAGAAAACTTCTTTCATCATACCATATGACACTTATTGTTATGTTAAGATATCATTCGGTCTCAAAAATACCGGTACTACTTTTCAAAGGCTAATGTAAAAAAACCTTTAATCCACAGATAGGTCGAAACTTAGAGGCCTATGTTGATGATTTGGCCGTAAAGAGCATCAACATTGGAGATCATGTCTCTGACCTGCAAGAGACTTTCAATAACTTAAGAAAGCATAACCTTAAGTTAAATCCTGAGAAGTGTGTGTTTTGAGTTTTCTCTGAAAAGCTTCTTGAATTCCTAGTTTCAGCTAGAGCAATTGAAGTAAATCCAGCAAAAATAGCAACCATCAATCAGATGCGCCCTCTGACCACAAAGAAAGAGGTCCAAAAACTAACCAGCTGTATGGCAGTGCTAAGTCGCTTCATAGCACGATTAGGAGAAAAATGATTATGTTTCTTTAAGCTTCTTCAGAAACACGGAAGTTTCGAATGAACTAAAGATGCAAACGATGCCTTTGAGGAGCTTAAAAAGTACCTTATGAATGCCCCGATCTTAGTATCTCCAAGATCAGGAGAAACATTGCAGATATACTTGGCTGCGATGCCACAGGCTGTTAGTGTTGTACTGGTCGTTGAACATGACAATATCCAATGACCAGTATATTACGTAAGCGGGGTCTTACATGAACCAAAGGAACGATATTAACAAGTACAAAAGTTGTTATATGGTATCCTTATGGCTTCAAGGAAATTAATGCATTACTTTCAGGGCCCACAGAGTGGTCGTACCTACTAGATATTATCTTGGTCAAGTTCTCAGAAATAGATAATCATCAAGACGAATAGCAAAATAAGCGGTTGAGCTTGAGGCGTTCGATCTCCATTTTATCTCACGAACAACAATTAAGTCTCAGTCTTCAGCAAAATTCATTGCCGTGTGGACAGAGTTGTGAATAATATTGATGCTACCTGGTTTGATATACACACGCCTCGACTTAAGATGCGTGTATGCAAGTTTATCCCAATCTTTTGTCGTAGGAGAAATCTGATAACTTGAGTTGCGACGTTGACGAAGGGATGGCTAATCAAGATCCAATCGAGACTAGTAAACCTCGCAATCGCTATACCGCTCCTCGAGTGATTGCCAATCGTATCAAACACAATTGGTCTGTTCACGAAGAACTGCCTGAGCAAATCCAGAGAAACACAAGAGCAACAGCGAAAATTGAATGATTAAGCTAAGACTTCAATTACGGCGAGAGGCCTTACAATAGCAATAACTAAATCAATAACCAAATTCTGTGATTGGCGGCGTGGCTTAAGTCGGTGCTAGGACCCTAACTCGTACCCAACAAGAACTCTAATCCTACATGGATCGCTATCCCTGTGAAATTGTATTTGAGTAGAATCTTCGAACTGGACTCTGAAATCGTAACGGAACAGGACTCGAAGTTGTATCCAAGCAGGACTCCTTAAATAGTTCTGGTCGAAGAAAACTGGTCATCATAGTGACTAGTCGATGGAGCTGGGCATCACATGGATTGGTCGGCGGAGCTAGTCGTCATATGGACTGGTCGGTAGAGCTGGTCTGCGGAGCTGGGCATCACATGGATTGGTCGATGAAGCTGGTCGTCATATGGACTGGTCGGTAGAGCTAGTCTGCGGAGTTGGTCATCACATGGACTGGTTAGTGGAGCTGTATGTAGATCTAGTCGTCATATGGACTGGTTGGCGGAGCTAGTCATCATATGGACTGGTCGGCGGAGCTGGTCATCACAGGGACTAATCGGAGGAGCTGGTTGGGCTTGATCAAGAACTTCTCCATCAATTCTCTCGTAAGTAGAAATAAGCAAACAACAATTATTAGGCAATATCATTTGTTCCGTAATTACAAAATTAATTTGCCCAAGTAATGAGTTCACCTGTTGTCCAAGACGATGTGCATGTGCTCATGTCATTGGCCCTTTAGTAGAAATGTCTGGTGCTAGTGTTGTATGAAGCAATGTCCTTCACGATGTCCTCATCGTGGTTGTCACTAAAAGATGATGTTGCAAACTCAGTCCTACACTGCCTACAGTCAAAAGTAGTTATCGTTTTAGCAAGTTAATTTGTTCTGGTTTGCAAATACTTTTCGCTTTTGTTTTCCTAGGCAATAGTCCCACCAAATGCCCGATCAAATTAATGTTTGTTAGATGAGATTTGGGTATACAGCTAATAGGGGCAAACAATACCGCAATTTAAAGCATCGAATAACAACTTCTTATGTATTCTAGGCATAGAGTGCTAAAATGACATCTATTTTTTATGCCCAATATATAATATATGCAGTGTACATCTAAAAGAGTTCAAGGCTTTTGCATCATTTCATTACATAACTTCTAAATTAACTTATCAGTAAAATACTATCTCATAGCATTCCTATGGAAAATAAAGCAGATTATCTACACCCATGGTAGGTGCACGCAATTAGCGGTTGGGATTTTAGCATGCCCTAAATCCATGATTTTTTTTTTGTACATATTTGAAATGCTCGAGCTGTAAGTATGTATGTATGTGTAGATTTGATTTTTGTGAGGAAATATGTACAAAAAGTATAGATAGATAAACAAACTCCAAGTCCAACCACCACAAAAACAATCCAATGTAATGTAAAAAAAACTCTTAAAGCTAAAAACACGAGATCAGGGCATACCAAATCACTATAAATTAGAAAAAGTTATTTTTCTTCTCTTGCTAGGCAAAACTAGATTCGGACTAAAATACACCAGGAGAATCATATATCGGCTAAATTTGTACACGCGCGGCAAAAGGTTCGAGCAAAAAAAAAAGTAAAACAAAATTAATTATACCTGAAATGAGAGTAGAAGTTTCTTGCTAAATCTATTAGAGCTTTCAGTAAAGTAAAGCAAGCCAAGAAAGTAACGGTAAGGAGTAAGATAATATATGGAATTACTGGGGTATCAATTTGTTTGGTTATATATAAAAATTTGGTATTGTCACTGAAAACCAACAGATGGATATTTTACATATTTATATTAAATTGTAGGCTATAATTGGTAGACTAGTAGAGCCCGCAATGAAATAACTAGAACCCGCAATGAAATAACTACTTTATGAAAATATTTATCCTCTGTATATAACACATGCATGATCTCACTGTAAACTGCTTTACTATATCTAGCTAAGTTTTTAAGGAAAATAGTCCCCGGTTGACACTTTGAGTTTTTAAAAAAATGGAATCCTTCTAATTTTGTGGCACTAATTTGGTTGGGTTTTCTATCAATTATAATCTGAAATAAGAGCATTATGCCATGTCTCGACATGCTTATTAGAAACATTGAGTACAAGTGACTCGTATCTAATCAACTATGACTTAGAGATGTATTCTACAAGGATTTCTTTCCTAATCCTATTATGATTAGGATTCTTACTTTTTTGGAGGAGAATTAAGGAACACTATATAAAGCCATGAGGAGTGGTTATAGAGAACACAGATCACAAATCAACTCATCCAAAGCAAGATGTGCACAAGATGGTTAGAGGCTAGATTATTCTTTAGCACTAGATTTTTATATATGACAATGATCCTAAAAGGTTCGAGAGGGTTGTGAGATAGTGATAATTCCTTGAACTCTTTTGAGGTTTTGCTTAAGGGTTTTGCGGTTGGTTTTACCAAATATTTCTCTCTCGTCGTCGTTATTTGGTTCTCTCTGTGAGATTCAACTACTTCGTTCTTGATATTATGCACGCTCATATCGTATCTCGTAACCTGATCCAATCTAGGGGCTAATGCGCATAAGAAGAGGTATTAGAGTATAATGGTTTCTATGTCGAATGAGATAACTACTATTAGTACAGTAGCCTTGATTTCCTGGGACCATCCTCTTCAAACTTATCAACTTGACTTCAATTATCAATCTGCTTTCTTCCAAACAAATGCTATTTTCCTATGTGCTAAATGAAATTGCTATGATCTACTAATGCAGGCTGGTCACCGACATCCCGGCGACGACAGCAGTATCTTTTGGTACAGAAGAATTACTCTCCTGTATCCACACTACCACAGTAAAACTTATGTTTAATCAACATACAGAATTGCAGATCACTCCGAGTGCTAATTTAATCAAATTCTTGTGTGCATAGGGACTGAGATCGTGTGCTACGAGAGCCCGCGGCCGGTGCTCGGAATCCACCGGTTAGTGTTTCTGCTCTTCCAGCAGCTCGGCCGGCAGACGGTGTACGCTCCCGGATGGCGGCAGAACTTCAGCACCCGCGACTTCGCCGAGCTCTACAACCTCGGCCTGCCGGTCGCCGTCGTCTACTTCAACTGCCAAAGGGAGTCGGGCACCGGTGGGAGAAGAATGTGAACTCTCTCTCTCTATATATGATATAAGATGGTGATATTGATGGATGTATGGATGATTGGATGGATATGGATATACACGGCGAAATGGGAAAACAGTGTAATATGAACTGTTGTTTAAGTAATACAAGTCTTTGTTATATAAAGTGTTTCTATTTATCAAGAACATTTGGAGCTGTATTTGGTAATTTTGGCAAACAAAAAAGATATGGTATTAAGGTTCAAGATATAGCCTCAAGAGTCCAAGATATAGGTCTCCTTTAGTTTTTTGTTTTAGGTGAGACTTTTCAGTACACTTCAATTCTAAATATGGTGTCAAACTTTCTTGTAGCTGCAAATTGCTATGTGTGTTCCCTTGAAAATTTAAATATCAATCAGTGGTTGCAAAAGTTGTAACTATTTCAGCTGTTGAAAGCAGAGAACAGAGGTTGGCAGTTCATGACTGTTGCAGGGAAACGACCTTCCCATGCATGATGTACATAAGGAGCCTGCTCAAACGAAAAAACAAAACCACATATACATGCAACTACTATCCACACCACACATTTGCTTTGAGATTAGTGCACATGGAAAAATTACAGTAAAAAAATCGAGAGAGTCAAATACGTGTCTCTCTCTCTCCTCTCCTCTCCTCTCTCACCTCTCTCCACGACTCTGCTCTTCTCTCCTCTCGGGTTAGGGGACAGGATCATCACAAGTTGCACAAATTTCACAAGACAAAACTGAGAGTGAGGGAAGAGACGAGAGAGATTATCATTAGCCCATTTGGACATATTTAGCAGATGATGTTTTTGTTCATTATATTTTTTTTTTCCAAATTCAAAGAGAGGTTGAATATTATTAGAACATCATTTTCCACAAATCCATCTCCACAGATTCATCGAAAAAATTCGAGAAACCCCCGTAACACCACCTATCTTAGTCTAATTTCAAGCAAAAATTTCTACTATTTAAAAATTAAAGTTTATGATCTGTCCTAACTCCCTCCCATCGCTAGCAACCTCCCTGGCAGAGTAGAATCATTCGCTCTGTGGGGCCTTGTGCGTTTTGTCCCCTCCCGTCTAACTATATCGCAGCTGCGCTCCCCATCCTCCATGCATATCCCAAAGCCCAACTGCCCACCACTTTGCCTTCCCCTCCCAATTATATTTCTCTTGAGTTTTGTGTACGCCACCAGGGTCGGTCACGAGGCGACGCATGCGCTTGTAGACGAGGGAGGCGCGGGGGAGGGAAGAGAGCTACGACGAGAATCCTCTGAGAGGAGGTCGTCGTCATCCGGCAGGGGCACCGACGCTAGCAGGGGCTGGACGGTGTGGCAGCAATGACGGGTCATCTCACCCTCCTCACTCGTGAGGAGTCGAATGAGTGTGGAGGCTTCTCTCTCCCTCTCTTCGCCAGATTCAGCAAAGGCAATAGCACGACGGCGGTGGCCATGACTGGCGAGTGCAGATGTGTGCATGACTTCGGCTAAAAGAAGTGTCTGGTCTGACTTTTTTTTTTTTTTGCTTATTTGAACCAAGAGTTTATTAAAAAAAAAAAGTTGAATATTAAAAAAAATTGACATAGAATGCAATGCATAGCTGTTTTGCATTCATGACTACTAAAAAAATCTAGTGGGATACTTGTGGTATGCTTCACACAATACAGAATAATACGGGCACCTAATTAGTACAAAATTGAAGAATTTGAGCACCAACAGTCCTTCAAATGTGGAAATATTTGTCCTTCAAGAAAAAAAAATTGGAAACATTAACAACATTGCATGGGTCATTTTCCCCTTCTCCACGGAAACACAGCAGAAAATTCAAGAGGAATCGCATTTTTCGTCCATGTTTGTCCATTTTCCGTTTCCAAGAAAATGCAAGAAAAATTGCAAACACTTTTGCCATCACGAGAAAAAAGTAATATAAAATCAAGATGAATAAAATCACCCCCAAAAATCAAGAACATGGACCACGGCTGGCGACACGCAGCCGGGGAGCCGGCAGACCACGGTGGTGGAGACGGCGACGAGTGGCGGTCGGCGACCTCGGCGACTGGACCGGTTGGATCCAGAGGGCGGCGTCTCCCTTGGCGCCGGTGCGGAGCCACGAGCAATGGACGGCAATGGGCAGCGCCGGCGCCGAAGGGGAAGACCTCGTCCGGATCTGAGCATCAGGGAGGCAGATCTGCCGATCGTCACCGCTACTTTGGTCTCCGCCAAGGTGGATGGCGAAGAACTGCCATGGGATCTAGCCCCCCGTCATCGAGCGTACTCCTCGTCGACAGATCTGGATCTGGTGGCGCTAGGGACGGGACCGGCCGGAGAGGAAGATGGCGGTGGCGGCACTGGGGCTAGGGATGGGGTGGGTGCAAAGAGAGGAAGAGAGAGATTTTTTTACCGTATTGACACCTTTTAGAAACGTATTTATAGGAATGACCACCTTAAAAATTTGCAGAAATGAGCCCCTACCACACGATGGTCGTGTGGCAGGCCCTCCCCGGCCGCCACGTATCTTGCTGCCACACGGCCACCGTGCGGTGGCCCTCTGCCCGCCACGCCCCCCTCCTCCCTCCCCCGCACGCCCGGCCCTCCCCTCCCGCCACACACCCGTCCGGTTCTGTGGAGAAAGAAAAAACTGCGCGACGGCCACCTTTCCCACTGCTCGTCCTCAATCCTCTGCACATCTGTCGCCTCGTCCAGAATTACCAACGCTAACGCATTCGAAATTCCCGGGCCTAACGCCGCGGCTCCTCCTTCGCTCGGCTTTAAATACCAAACTCTCGCAGTCGCTCTTCGCTCATCCCAATTGTGTTTCGCTTCTCATTCGGCGCTCATCGCTGAGAACTTATAGAACGTAATATAATTAATTTATTTTGGATATTAAGTACTTGCTTGCTGCTCATCGCTCAGCCTTTTTTGATAGATTTTCCCGAAAGGTAGGTAATTTGTCGGATGCTTTTGTCATAATTACATTAATCATAGTTAATCAGTCTTAGTTAGTTAGCCGTAATTAGTTAGTTTAGTGGTAATTAATTAGTTATAATTAGTTAGTTTATTGGTAATTAATTAGTTGGTGGTAAGTAATTAGTTGTAATTAGTTTAGTAGTTATCAGTACGGCATATTAAATTAGTGAAAATAAACTACTCGTACTTTATTTAGTGGTAATTAATTAGTCATAATTAGAATTGAGTGGTAATTAATCAGTCGTAATTAGTTAGTGGTTATCAGTCCGGCATATTAAATTAGTGGATTAACTACTAGCAATTAGTTAGACATAACAAATTTAGTGTAAATTAGTTAGTCTTAAGTAATTAAGTGGTGATGAACATATGGTTTAATAGTGGTAAGCACGGTAGTAATGAATTACTCGTAACTAATTTTTGAAAAATATTGGTAATTAATTAATTATTTGCATTTAATTGCACATATGTAATCCATCATTTGCATGCAATTTGTCGTATTTAATTACACATATGTACCGTGGATGGGATTGTTGTGGCTTTAGGTAATTTCGAACATACAAGACTTGCTAGTATTTTATGGTGATGGTCTCATACGGGCTGGACCCGATGGGTTAGACCTATTGAGATTCCAGTACAAGGTGGTCTGGGCAGAGGGGCTAGACGTGATGAATATTCACGAGCTTTGAAGCTGCATCCGAATGGAGTTCGTCACGGAGGCAATGACGAAGAAACTTGTGATCGAGGGGGTCACCTGCACGAATGTCGTGTGGGAGCTCGTCAAGGTGGCTGGAAGTGTAGCATGGCGAAATTATGGTGGTCGGTCCGTATTGACTTCCATGAGTTTCTACCAGACCAGCCTCTCGGGTTGGAGTCCGACAAAGGCGCCAACCCAAGCTCAGATGGTAGCGACGAGAACGCACACCAGCCCGATGGTCCAACCAGGGGAATTGTTTCATTAGAGGTGCCCTACGTGGCATCGAGACCTAATGATATCGTAGTACGTTTGCTCGTACTGCCACAAGAAGAAGAGTCCCAGTGGGGGTTCGATGCCAACACCCTCTTAGTTGGACAGCGCTTCCCTAATAAGGCGGTCATGCAACAAGCTATAGCATGGTACATCTTGTCCATCAGCCGTGTGTACTGAGTGCATCGATCCAACCCAGGAAAGTACATAGTGGAAGGCTACCCTACCAAGGTCAGCGCTCACCGAGCAAAGATCTTTGGCTCGGTCTTCATGGTCAAGACGATGATCGACCACACTTGCGAGCTTAGCGTGCCCTTGCGGCAACATCGAAACGTGACGCCTGCATATGTTGCAAACCTCATCAGGCACCTAGTTGAGACGGACGTGTCCGTCTCCCCCAAGATGCTGATGTCGGAAGTCGCTAATCTGGTTGGTTACCCAGTCAGCTACAGCAAGGTCCGACGAGCCAAGCAGAAGGTCATCGAGTCCATGTACAGGACATACGAAGAGACGTACAACCTTATGCCGACATTGCTTGATCATATTGCCAAATCAAACCCCGACACGTACATAAACAAGCTTGACCATGAAGATGTTGAGAGAGGGTTCAACTGCTTCATACTAGATCGGGTGTTTTGGGCTTTCGCTTAGGCCATCGAGGGCTTCCAGTTCTGTCGTCCTATGCTAACGATAGATTGCACTTTCCTCACGAGGAGGTACAAGAGCACCATCCTTACCACGGTGGCGGCCGACGCGAATGACCAGCTTCTCCCGGTGGCATTTGCCATTGTGGAGAGCGAGAACGCATCCAACTGGCTGTAGTTCCTGGCGAACATGAAGAGGCGATCGTGGGAGGCCAGCGCAATGTATGCCTAATCACAGATCGCAATACTGGGTTGTTGGCGGCCATCAACACCATGCAGCATGGGACGGAACCCCCTCACTAGTGGAACGACGTGCAATCTAGGTGGTGCATGAGGCATCTTGCATCTAACTTATTCACGCAGTTCCACACTCAGGAGGTTATGAAGACGTTCAAGACATTGTGTCTGTAGAAACAAATACAAAAGTTTGAGTCCATCTAGAGACCTCGAACATCGGACTACGAGGCATACAACGGAGTCCACTCTAGAGGGAGAGCAACTGGGCAATGCCATAAGCTTCTCGGAGTGGATTCAGTGCCACACTCCTAAATTGGAGAAATAGTCTCGTCTCTATGACACAGACGATGCGAGTACCAGGATTATGATGCCAACATGTCCGATGTGTACAACAACGTCCTCAAAGGTGTGTGGTGCTCTCTATCACCGCGATCGTTGAGGAGATATGGACGCGCATTGTTGGTTATTTCATTAATAGAGCCATGGTAGCCAAGCGACAAATGGAGGAGGGCAAGCAGTAGTCCGAGAATATGCATAAGCAAATGGACCAGAAGATGGAGAAGTCCCGAATGCACGACATCCGTGTGATCGATAGCCTCAGAAGAAAGTACGAGATCAAGCTTCGGCAGAAATATGTCAATAGTCATGCCATGGGGAAAGAAAATAGGCATGCACCCTAGGTGATGTGGCAACATGCACCTGCAACAAGCCGAAGTTCCTGCATAAGCTATGCTCGCATGTGTACAAAGCGTGTGTGCAAATGAGGTAGATGTGTATGTCGTACATCTCCGAGTACTACGACATGCAGCACCTTTTCAATACATGGAGTGCGGAGTTTCACTCGTACGGCTTGGAAATAAACTACAAGGATCTTTGGCTCGGCAGAGTGCAATGGGGCCCAAACACAACCTTGAAGACAATAGGGAAGGGGCTATGGCAGATCGACTTCTGGAACGACATGGATGCCAGCCAACGTATTAGTATAAGCCACATAAATAAGTGCAGGATATGCAAGACCCCTGGGCACTTAATGAAGGATTGTCTAAGGAATTTGAGGATTTCTATTATACAGGTCGTCCTAACGTATGCATCATACATGATCGGTATACCGGCCTGCTGAGTGCAATAACTCAATTACAACAAGCAGAGAACGAACAACTTCCATGGGCGGATCTGCAGAGCAGGTGGTGAATGAGGCACTTGATTGCAAACTTTTACAAGCAGTTTCGCAATAAGGACTTAATGAACATGTTCAAGCGACTGTGCAACTAGAATCAGCAGCGAAAGTTTGAAGCACTCTGGAAGATTCTGGATGAGCGAACGTTTGAGGTAGCACTCTAGAAGATTCGGCCCTCGGCATTGCCACTACCCCAATGGCCCTAGTGTAGCGAGGAAGACGGGGGCGTAGGAGAAATGCTTCTCAGACTGGATTTGAGCACGAGCCTAAGGAGAAGTGGTCGCCGCTACATGACAGAGGTGGAGCTCGATATGGTGTCATGACAATCAATATAGCCGAGGTGTATAGCTGGGTTATGCGCGGCGCAAGGTGCCTCCCTTTGGTTGGTATTGTAGAGGCAATTCTCCGTGGTACCACAAATTACTTTGTTGACAGAAGCAACAATGTATCGCTCGCCATGGCAAATGACAGACTACTCTATTCTGTCATGATCACCAAATACATGGAGGATGAGAGCAAGAATGGTGAGATGTACTGGGCATTCAAGATGGGCACAAGGGGTTTCGCTTCGAGATATTGTGCAAGGATAAAGGACACCATGGCACGAACCGCGACAGGATCACCCACGAGTGCACGCTACACCGCGTTAGTTGCATATGCACTTGCAACAAGCCTCTTCTTCTGCATAGACCCTGCTTACATGTCATGGCCGCATGTTCAGCGGTAGCGTAGCATTCTGGCCGATACCTCTCTGACTATGTCAACAAGAAGGAGGTGATGCAAACCTGGAGTGTAGAGATTTATGATTACCGCGTGGTTTTGCCATTTCACTAGCCATCCGATCCGGGGGCAACTTATCTGGGACGCGAACATTGTTAAGCTGAAGAGAAAGGTTGACCGACGACAGGTATGGCATATCAGGAACGACATGGACGAAGCAGAAACCAGACATTATACGAAGAAATGCTCCATTTGTAGGGAGTCTAGACACACCTTCAAGTAATGCCCTACGAGAAATCCACGGGACAAAGGAGACATCGGTAGTCTGGACGTCGCCGCAGGGACCTCATCTGACCACCACACTCAAGACGGTCCACATGGCAGACGTTGAGGTCGCGACCATGGGAAATATTCATCCTATTGTAATATGTGGTGCCTAATGATTTGCAATATCACTTTGATTTTGAAAACTAGGTGATGACGTTGTGGTGAATGATTTGTAATGTCAGTGTGATTTATCCACAAAATATGTGACTACGTTGCGTTGAATGTTATGTAATGTCATTGTGATTTATTGACAAAATATGTGATGACGTTGCGCTAAATGTTATGTAATATCATTGTGATTTATCGACAAAAATATGTGACAACGTTGCGCTAAATGTTATGTAATGTCATTGTTATTTGTTGACAAAAGATGCTACGACGTTGTGATGAATGTTATGTAACATCAGTGTGATTTGTTAACAAAATACGTGCTCAAAAATAGTCAATAAAAAAACAGTGTAGAGGGTCCCTGACGTCAGTTGAACTGGCGACAGAGATCTGTTGCGCGTCTACTTTGTAATTTGCTTTTCCTACTATTTACTTCTATACTTATCTTTTAAATTAATATTATTTCAAAAAAATCACTTTTTCTCTACCTTTTGTTTTGTTTTTCTGGCAACTTTAACCAATTATAATCCAGGGTTTGTCCATATCTAGAGCAAATTTTCCAAGTGCACATATATATAAATCAATGGATCTGATGAAAATGTTTAAATCTTGGTGAAATAGCAATAGAAAAGGTGTGTAGTGCCTAAAATAAGAACGGCATATATGTCCAACATGCAGCTTTGTGTTCATGAACGTTAACATATATATATGCATTGTTATATCAATATGCTATAAGATTTGCATCATTGCATGTATTTTTTGAGTCTCAGAGAGCATATATAGAGAGTAAAAGGAGCTTTGTGTTCATGAACATATATATATGCCTTGTTATATCAATATGCTATAAGATTTGCATCATTGCATGTATTTTTTGTGTCTCGGAGAGCATATATAGAGAGTAAAAGGTGACTTGGAGATCAACTCAAATTACTAGAGACCCGAATACAAATCCTATTTGATTGTAGTCTACCACTAGTAATTTTGCCATACAAGACATGTACTTTAACATCCCTCGCAATCGGAGCGAGAGCATCACGGACGTTGAGGCTAAAGAAGCCGATGAGGATGCTCGAGCTAGAGTAGAAGCCGACGAGGAGTGCCAGGCCGGAGTAGAACATGCGAAGAGTTGTTGGTGAAGTTGTCTGACATTGAGGTAGTCGTCAAAGCAGGGTTGTTGGTGAAGAAAAGGTCGTCATGGACGAAGATAACATCAATGTAGCGAGAAGTCGATGTCGAGGTTGTCGTGGTTGAGGAAGCACAGGTCGGCCACCCATGTGAGGGAGACGCAGTAGCAGTAGTAGTGGGAGGACTCGACGTAGTAGCGGTGCTCAGATCGACACAAGAGAGAGACCCGAGGCAGCACAACGGTCGCCGGAGTAGACAGGTGGTGCACGCATGCAACCAAAAGAGAGAATGAGAGGGACAATGGAGGCAAATATGTGTTGGCCGTTGAGAACAGTAGGGGACGGTGGCAAAGAGGATTGCCGCGGAGAAGAAAGAGGAGAAGTCGAAGGCGCAATGAACAGAGAAGCCAACGGTAGAGAGCCGAATGTGAATCGCGCACTAGCATCGGCAAAGAATAGAGGAGCAGATCTGATAAGAGGTGTAAGGAATAGACTGCATGGAAGAAGTTCAGTGGCAGACACCGGTGGAGTGAGCGACGGTCGATAGACGTAGAGAGGCGAGAAGCGGAGGACATCAGCGGAGCGCACGGCAGCCGGGGGGGCATGGAAGAACACAGATTGGGGAAACCGACGAGATAGGAGAGAGAAGAGCAGTATGCAGATGCATGCATGCGGCCTTGAGTGAAAGAGTAGGAGTTCAACAGTAGGGGACGTAGGCGGAGTGCACGATGCCCCAAAGACACAGGGAGAGACAAGAAAGACAGCTGACAATCACAATCACAGTTGGTAGGCATGGCTGGCAATGGAGAAGAAGCAAATAGCAGATCTGATCTATGGATTGATGGGAAAAACTGATCTATTGATCGGAGGAGGAAGGAACCGATCTGTTGATCGGATAAAAAAAAGAAACATCTAGCGCAACCCCAGGAGATAGATAATGGAGTTTGAATCATCTCTCCCAGGGGTAGGGCGCAACGTAATTTTGGTGGTGGCTACAGACAAGTCTAGATACGAACCCACTCTGATACCATGAAAGAGGATAGAATAGCCGGAATAGTTAGGATATATTGCTTGAGCCTCGGATGGTGTGTATATATATATATAGTATAAGGTGACTTAGAGATAAGTCAATCTACTAGAGTCTATAGATATGGAATGAACTATATCAGATACAAATATTAATTGATTATAGTCTATCTCTAATAATCTTATCATACAAGACATGTAATCTAACATCCACCGACAACTTGAGTTCCGGCACTTCTTGGTAGGCGATAATACGTGCCTTTTTAAAATCAGAAACATTAGTAGTAGCAGAAACATTTTGTTGGGTTTTTGAGAAATCAAACATGTTTTTCAAGGTAAATTATATATAGTGCACTAGCACGCAGGAAACAGTGTAAATTCTAGGATTCCCGTGTACAAATTAATACGAGTTAAAGGCGTTCCTAGGAGGTTAATTCCAGTGCAACATATATGAACATTGTATAACCTCAAGAATCATGCACGCCAAGGTACACATAACAGCCATCTTCAAATAGCAGTAGATGGTTTGCAGATTGTATAAGATGATGACGCTAGCTCGGGATAAATTATGATGTTCTAGTATGTACTTACATGGAGTATATGGTTAGCAAACGCTCCTACATGACCTGAGAATTTGCCAGTTTGGGACGGGCTGGGGTCATCTTTGCTGAAGAAGATAATGAAGAAAATTGGATCCTTGCTGGTAGTTATTGGCTACCGGTAAAATTTCCCTGCTTGGAGAAAACAAGAACGACCGAAGGGCACTCTTCAATCTTCATCAGAAGATCTTGTCTTGCAACAGTTGCTGAACAACTATACTCTACACTGTGCTTGGCACAATTTATATCACTGTATAAGAGCTGAAATTCCTATAGTTGGCAGAACACAGATGACTGAATAACGAAATGAATCAAAATCTGAGCTGGGATTCCATCGTCACGTCTGAAATAAAGTTGCTAAAGAAAATTCAGATAGGTTAAAAAAAAGAAGTTGCTAACAGCACAAACATTATCATCCGTATATACACATCTGATATTGTTCACTCTGAACTCTGAAGTATGAACATACACGAAAAGGCTATCTATCCTTCAGGTGCTACAATCTATACTGCAACTCGGGATGGTTAATAGCACTGTCGCAATTTTGTCCATTTAACTGGAAGAGTAATCCCTCGAACAATCCACCTTCAGTTTATACCAACGAACACGTGCACGTGGGAGTGGGATCCTTGGCAGGGCATTGATATTTCCCATACGGGTCAAAGCAAGAGGCAAATGTCTGAGGTTCTTACGAAGCGAATGGGGATGACTCTTCAATTGATATCTGGTCTGTGGGCTTTAGCTCCCAATTACGTGGGTTGCTAGCCGTCGTTCTTACGAAGCGAATGGGGATGACTCTTCAATTGATATCTGGTCTGTGGGCTTTAGCTCCCAATTACGTGGGTTGCTAGCCGTCGAAACAGAATTTGAAATGTACAAGACCTTGTTGTGGAACTTGTGAAGTGTTTTCCGGTGACCAATGCTTATGTATGTAATCCCGGCAGCTTCAATCTGCCTGTATAGATGAGCCTGTGGCAAACAAAACCATCAAAAGTGATATTTTGGTAGGTGCAGGTCACTAAATTATTTCTGCATTCGTAAGAAAGCAAATTCCAGACCATCAACCCCTTCTCTTTTTCTTTCCCCTCTATAACGGAGTAAAAATACGTGTGCAATTCAGTGGGCGATGAGTCCAAGTTTAACATTTTCCACAATTCATGGTAGAAGTAGCTGGTAAGAGTAAGACAAATATAGCAGCAGAATAAGGATCGTTACCTCATTTGTATCATCTAGTGCACTAGTGGATTCGTCCAGTAGGACCAAAGTTGGTTTTGCAAGTAACAGCCGAGCGAATGCAAGACGCTGTTGCTCCCCCAGAGAAAGAACACTGGCCCAGTCATGCATGGAATCCAAGCCATTGAAACGAGGCAATATATAGCCCAGCTTAACAACATCAAGCACTCCGATCAGATCGTCAGTTGAGGGCATATCAGGCTTGGCACCAACTCCATCTGATGTGGAGACTTCAGACACAAAGGGAAGAGGATCTGGTATTCACAAAAAAAAAACGAATACTTTAGCTAGCTGTGCATGCATGTTTCCAGAACAGGATCTGGTATTCACAAAAAAAAAACGAAAACTTTAGCTAGCTGTGCATGCATGTTTCCAGAACTTGCTGCCAGGACTTTAGCAAATATACTTGAGGCAAAATCTGTGATTTTTCCAACATATGACAACAGATTTCCATAGCTTTGTTCCACAATCCACATGCAACAACAAAATTCGGACAATTGTAGTACTCATGCATTACTATTAGGAAGTAGGAACAGAATGATGCAGCTACCAAGGATCAGAGGGGGGGAAACGGAGGGAACAAATAAAGTGATTTTGTGATACTACAATCTTTTACATTTTACTGTATTTCATGTGAGGAATACGGTAACATTGCACATTTCATACAATTTTTTCGTGTTGATTCAATGTCCAAAGTCCAAACCAATGTGGTTTGCACCGAGAGGGTAGTATGCACTACATACCTCCCCATGCAGCAAAAGAATTAAAGAATAATTACCTGTATTCTCAACATCGTTATTTGGTGAATGATGAAAATCTTCAGTCCATGTAGGATAGAGCAACTGCTGACGAAGGGTTCCCAAAACCATATATGGTCTTTGTGGGACAAAGAATATGCCATTGTCTCTTCTCTGCTTGGAACTTTGTAGTAGTTCTTCACCCTCTGACTTTTTGTTGGTTGGCTCATCAGTGCGTAAATTTGATGTTTGAAGCTGCATAGAACCTCTCACGTGATATATGATGTCCCCAGTACCACTAGTCCAAAGCCCAGCCAAAGCACGTAACAAGGAGGTCTTCCCACTTCCGCTGGGTCCCATCACCTAAAAGTGAAAATGAGTATATCATCTGCCAGGTGACAGCAGTAACATTTACTTTGCCAGTACAACTAGATTAAGAAACCAAATACCAGTAGGTGATCCTTGTCTTTTAGTTCCATAATGAGGTCAGTGATAAGAACATTTCCGCTCCTGGGTGTTAACAATGTCAAATTACGAATCTCTAGAACCATGGATGTATCAGATTGTGATAGTGATCCATTGGAACTAAGAACATCAGGATCGCTGCTCTTGAATATAATGTTGATCCCATCAATGCTATCACGCCGGGATAGTAGAGAAGGCTCATTTCCATCCAGTAAGTCATCAAATTCACCTATAATAAAGAAGTTTACAGGTCAATTAGGTTAATCAAGTTATCTTAACAAGTAATGCTGCTGTGGAGAGGGGGAGGGAGGGGGGAGAGAGAGAGAGGTCACCTAGACGATCAATAACCGCTGAGAATGCACTAATTGACTGAAACTGGAAAACAATGAGAGAAAAATCACTAAGGATATGATTGAAAGCAGACACCGATTGGTTTATTACTCCAAACTCGATTTTTCCTGAGAAGTACATTGGAGCAACAACTGCAGCTGGCAGGATCTGAATTAAATACCGGTAACCATTTGTGAAAAACTCCAGATTCCGAGATGCTATAAGCAGTTCCTGCAACAGAAAAAAAAAACACATAAATAATAGATTGGCCCACTTAAAAAAATAAATTGCAGCAAAAGTTTCTGGCTAACATAAAAACATTACTATGTAATATGACATCAAGGAAAATATGCTTTTTTATATGTTGTGTGATGCTTTCTGTAGCTATGTAATATTTTATTTCACCAGCAGCAGTACCATCATAATTAGCAATATTTTGGGATATCTTAAAATTAGCAACTCTGGTATTTGAATATCATAGCTGAGCAAACCATGATTTGAAAACCGCTGGCAATCTACTTTACCAGTGACATGTGGTATTAGGAAATAAAAAGGGTTAGGGACTTTTGTGCTAAGCAATCCACAATTCCACATTATGAACATTTTTGTGCTAAGTAAGTCAGCATTATTAACATTTTTTAGCAGTCCGTGCAAACTTTTTATAATATCCTTTTAGAAAGAATGAAAGAAAGGGTTGAAAACAGGGCAAGTTCTGTTGGTTTTGCTTGCGGTTGATTTGCAAGAAGCCCATTCTGTTCCATCTGGCACTAGGCTGGCAACCATCACCTAGTAATAACTGGCCTTTTAGTGATTTTCAAAATGTCAGAACAAACAAGTGAAGTGATGCAAAAGGAATAAAAACATATGGTGAAAGGACAGTTTATACAAGGAATGCTTACACTTAGGTTTTCGAAAGCCCTCCTGAACCGATCCAACAAAAGTTGCAATTCATTTTCCTCACCACCATAAAAAGCAATTGATTCAGCATTTTCTCTAACGCGGACAAGTCCATAACGAAAATCAGCTTCTTTTTTTTCTTGCATGAAGTTCAAGTTGACCAAACTCTGTCAATGCAGGCATGACCAACTATTAGTTGCGTGAAGACAGAAAGAGTATGAACAACTTAATATATTTTTAATGCAACTTATAGATAATTAATGTCAATAAGCACCTTACCTTACCAAGGAAGACACTAATAGCTGTGCCCCCAAGAGAGTAGACAACAAGAACAATGAATAATGGTGGATAGATTCCATAAAGGATGTTGCTGAATGATATCAAGTCCACGGCAGCATTGAAAAGTGTCAGAGAAAATGCTAGTGCGGTTCCAGTGAATGCACTGAGATCATCATTGATCCGTTGGTCCGGATTGTCAATTATTGATTGAGATTGAATCTTGTAGAAAGTTCTGTTCTTAAAGTAGCGCTTCATGTAATAACTTGTCATCCAAGATCGCCATCTTAAAGAAAGGGTTTCTCTTGCATAATCTCTCAAAACAAAGAACTGCAGAACAGTGCAAGAAGCAATTTGCAAATCAGAACACGTCTACTGAGAGGACCATAAGTTGCTGACTCTGCAACATGAAAAACAAAGCACAGAAACTGCATTTCCTCTATTGATGCATGCTAATAAAAGCAGAGGGGTAATTGCAGACACTGCTGGAAATCAGGAACAAAGAGTAAAATCCTGACAGTTTAACCATCCACTGAAAAAACCACGAAGTGTTCAATGATGTATGACATTTACCAGGACATTTTGTCAAGTGGAGACAACGTGGTGGATTTATGGTAGAACATCAACAACAAAATTTGCTGGAGTCTCTGAGGCAGCTATAAAAATATCAGAACTGTGGATCTAGACAGCCTTTTAAAGAATGGCTGCAATGATAAAAACAGAACGTGCAACTTTCCGGTGCAATACAAGCCACTAATACTTAACATAACAAACTACCACTATGTTGCCTTCCAAATCTTAGTATATTACAGCAAGTACCAACAATTTGTTTCTTCCTTGGTCACTGATACTTTGATAGTTAAACAGGATAATGCACTGATGGAAAAAGATTACTCATAAGTTAACATCTTCTGATATTTTCAGTATTCATTTCTAGGTGATGCAAATAGTTGCAACAGGCTAACAGCTTGAAGAGCAATACCTACAAAAGACCAGCAATATGCTCACCGGAATTCCTACAGCAAAACCACCCAGGTAGTACAGCAGTTGCTTGGTAAATTGTTCCTGATCCTTGTCTTGCAAGAGAAAACATTAAATGTGTATCAGCAAACAGAAAGAGAAGCTGTTGTACAACCAATATGAATAATATGAAATGCCACCATTAGTTACATTCATACCAATAGAACTATAGAAGGCCGAAATGTCATTATTCTTGTCTAGTACAGATCACTGAAATTTTCAAATGAGAGTGTATTCTTTTTTAGTAGTACTTTAGAGAAATTTTGTGTGATATAAAAAAGAATCTCTCCCTCATCTTATCATGTGCACTGGTAATTCCGTGTATGTGTATATTTATTCAGAACGTTAACATTGAAGCTACAAGATCATAAAAACTTGGGGCCGACTAAGCTTCAGTCGCCTGAAATTTTCTTAAAACTCAATCACTTTCTTCGATACGTTGGATCACCATCCGATGGTTTCTATTTTTTTATGTTGAAAAATTCTGAATTAGAACAAAAGTAAATCTAGGTGAACCCTATAATACAAAAAACAAAACAAAACAAAATCTAAACTTGACAAAAGTAAATCTAGATGAACCCTACAAATACAAAAATAAATAGAACTAAAAGTTACAGTAAATTTGTGCTAAAATTACACGTCACTTGGTAATACAATTTTAGACTTAGTACTGGGCAATTGTAGGTGACTGGGTTTTAAGAAAATTTCAGGCGACTAAGAGCTAACAAAAGCGTAAAAACTCTAGCAGCACATACCGGCAAGGGCGTTGTAGAAGTCACGACCCAGAAAGTTAAATCCAACACTTATCCCTGTAGTTGCCAATGTGAGGGCAAATACAGCACCAAGCCTCAGCCTTGCTTGGACTTTATCCTCTGACCACCAGTAAGGGACAGCAACTTTCCAAAATCTTGTAGCTAGCGTCTTGAGGTCCATACCAGCTCTCTACCGGCACGAGGTAAAGAAAATGCACTCATTAGCAACACAGCAAATAGCAAGCCAGCACAAGAGACACCAGCATTTACAGAGTAGCATGCACAGCACAACCTCCAGAATGTTGTTTGTTATACAACGACGTGAAACACTAATAGCATCAGAGGTAAAAGCAAATCTATGGTCGCTAACCGTAACATAGCATCTGAAACGGAAACGGTAGATAAAAGTTAATTTTAACCTCCTTTCCCTAAAAAGAATGGCAGCTAATGGCGCATTGTGAAACTCAGCACACAAACTAGAATTGCACTCACAGTAATGATCTAAAAGCTCCTACAGTTTGACATTATGAATCCAACCAGATTGAAGCGTATGGAGTGCAATGGCATATAACTACAAAACAGACACATTGAAACTTTGCCTATGTATGAGTTGACTAAACGCTCCAAAATGCTATCCCATGGTCAATATGATCCCAAATCACACCACAGCCTAAAAGTCCACTGCAAAATCTATCAATGTACCAGGAAAGCTACGACCTATGAGCCGGTCACAGCACAGACCTAAACCTCAAACGTCAAAATAAACAGTAGATATCTAGCGCGCACTCTGAAGTCTGAACTCATAGTTAAGCTCTAAGCAAAGCACCGAGCAGATCACGCATGCCCAAGCCCAAAAACCACAGCGCGGCCTCCGCAGAGCAGAGAGGTTTACACCAGGCCATCATCACCTTGTCCTCGGCCTCGGGGCCAGGGGCGTCTCCCGTGGCCTCGCCGTCGGCGGCGGCGGCCGGAGGGCGCACAGCCCTGCGTCGCCCGCGGCGGCGCATGGAGGATGCCACCGCCGGGGGCCGGGGGAGGCAGAGCCGCGGCGAGGCGAGGCGGCGAGACGGCCGCAGCAACGTTGATGGACGCAGAAGCGGAAGTGGTGGTAGTTGCGGAGACGTAGTGGAGGGGAAGCATATGGGGATAGATAAGTGCATCTTTTTGTCCTTTTTTTTTATCCCCTGGATTTTAGCTAGCTGGCCAGTGAGACACCGACGACGAGGCCTGCGAAGCTCGTGCCGCCGTAGTGGAGGTAGGCTGGTGGAGGAGGCAGGCGCACTAGCGAGGTAGCGAGTAGAGTACTAGTACTCCAGTCCAGTACGAGACGTTACGGCTCATGGGAGGCGCTTCGATCCGTAGACGGATTGGTCGCTGACATGCTGGCCCCGGATGGGTCGGGGCCCAGGACGACGAACTCGTGTCGCGCTGGGGCAGCACCAACCACACGTAACCTATCGGATAGTACAAGACGAAAGAACAAAAGCTCTCACCAGATCGTAACCATGGAAAATGGAAGTCACGGGAAATGCATGGATCGAATGTATTTTTTTTCATTGAGAAAGCATCATTTTATTACACCAATGAAAGAATTTACAATGGCTGGCTGTGGCTGCCACTTGTGTTTTTTACCAAACCCGGTAAATCCTACCTCGCTGTATGACAAAATTTGAGGAAAAAAAACAAACTTGTTACTTGTTGACAGCCACGCATAAATTGAGAAAGCAAGAGAGAAAACCAACGAAAGAATCTTGGATAAATCAGGGAAATATGCCAGCCTTTTGGCGCTGTAAGGGGGGGTTGGTTAGTCCTTGTGAGATGAGCAGTCTAGTTCATGTATCCTCGGCAGGTAGCTGCTTTACACAGGCAAGGAACCTTGCAATCCTCTGACTCGTCCGGGTCGAACAAGTAATCATACCTACACGCAAGGGGAAAAAACACACAGATCGGATGATTAAGGTAGCTTCATGACTTCATCAATGCAGAGTCAGTCACACTCCAGGTATTAAAGGCGTCAGAACAGGACTGAGTTAAGAAGTAATTACGTCAATTCTTCTCCTGCAGAAACATTTCTTTTCGCAATAAGGATGATCTGGCTCTTGTCATCACCAACACTCATGATCCTTGCATAGCAGTTTGGCATACACTGCAAGTGCGACAAGAATATCTGGTTATCATTCCGTGGGCTATTAAGATGGCGAGAGGCTGCAGGTGTGAAATCTGATGAAGGTTTACCGAGTGATTAATTAGACGGGCTATGTTTCCTTTCTCCGTAGCATCAATCACAACATCTTCACTTATCTTGAACAGCTGCATCACAACAGAAAAGAGAATCAACGCACCATGTCAGAAAACCAAACTGCAATATTTCATAAAGGATGTCTGTTGCACTACTCGAAGTTTTTTTTAGGCACACTACTCGAAGTTGAAGCACATAAAAAAAAACAAATATGACCATAGCAAACAGTTGCATACATTTAACTGCAAAAAGTGTAATTTAGGGCAGAGTTCTTGTCAGTGTACCAAGAATAAATTAGCCTTGGTTGCTTGTTGCTTAACGAGAGGCTATCTTTTGAAGCTAATTTCTAGAAATAAACCTACGAGTTGAAAGTAGAACACTAGAACTTTATAAAAAGTACACACAGTAAAGGATAACTCACATAGCAATCTTTCTTTTCCCTATGATATCGTGCTTCCCTCAAATCAGCAACACTCCGTCTAACTTGGTCACCACGGTATTCGATAACCTAGCACAAGAATGGTTAGCTGACATTAAGAACAAACTCCTCGCACATGGGTGCACGATGAATTTTGAATAAGCGCTTCAAGAAAAATAATCATTAACATTATCATGATAAAATTTTATATTGTACTGTAGGACAAATATGTGCAAATGATCTTCTAAAAATGCCCATGCTACTGATTTGACATATGTTCAGTAAGCTATATGGAAACCACCAAGGATCCAAAAACCAGAACCGAAACAAAAACCACCCAGCGCCATTTCTCCATTACCGGCCGGTAACCGGAAATCCCGGGGAAAAACCGCTCGAAATTCGACTACTGAGATTTGAATTTGGAATCTAACCGCCGGGATTTTGAATTTGAAAGATTCCGACCAGTTTTTAGGATCCCAGTCCCCACCAGTAAATCCGGTTACCAGCCGGGATTTTGATCCCTGTAAACCACTGCTATTAGTTGCTGAGAGAAATGAGGATTTTTTTAGAGCTCTTACAATGTTTACTCAAATGAAAAAAAGAAGAAGCAAAACACAGGTAGTAGTTTAACTCATTAGGTGATATTTATGTAACCTGGTATATCATTCCCTATAATTTTGCACCGTAGATCATTGATATTCCCTAAAGGAGTTCAAGCAATGCAAGTCGCCAACAGTGCTCTACTGTAGTCTAGATACAAGAAATCTACATAGTGCACATTAAATCTACTTATTGCCATAAATGCATGTGCTTGAACATGTCATCCTAGAGATGCTTAACAAACTAATTGGATCAGCAAATTAAACAGTTTACCATAATACAGTATGAGCTTTGTTGAAAAGAATATATAGCTTGAAGTGATATACCATTTGCCCCTCTTGAATTTTCCTAGCAGCAAAGAGCCCCCATCCATGTATTCCAGATCGGCCACAAGTGATCCTCTTATTTTCAGTTTTCTGAAATCAACAAACATAGTTTATCGGCATGCTGACATAGCCTTGTAAGAACAACAATCGCTCAGAAACTAACCTGCAAATAACGAAGCCGTTCCTTAAACGTAGAAAAAGGTTGGTCATCCTTCTGGTCCTGTTACCAATGGAATAAGTTGCATAAATGCTTCTAGCATTCAACAGTTGCTGAAAAGAAAGAAAATGACAGAGCTCAGAATGGGACAATTACCATGCATGCATTCAAGCCCTCAATCAAATCCTGGGAGTGGTGTCGGGGTCCCATTATTCGGTGGGCAACTGCATCTCCTGGTTCTTTCTGGAAAAAGCAGACAATTCAGTTCTAAAGGCTTGCTGACAAAGCAACCTAAATAAAACCTAAACAAAGTGCCATAGGATAAGCAAAATAGTCATCCAACTGCAACTTGTCAATCAGAACAGAACTAGAAATTAACAGTAACAAAATAAATTGTCCATAAACATATCTCAGTATGTCACACATAAGTGTTACTGCGATTTTGAAAATCAATACATACCCAAAGATAAGAAAGTATACATGAAACATGTAGAACACAGTTAATCCTAATGCTAGAGAGCCTGTTATTCCAAAAACAAGCGGTCAATACAAGTAACTGTTACTAAGGGCTTCATCTTTGATCCAGCAAACAAGCAGGGCAAGGAATGCAGCAAGAAGGCAGTTATTCTTGCTTGGTTGCACTAAGAATCTTACATGTAAGCTGAGCAGTCAAACTATCAAGTATCGATGAACTAACAAGGAAATTATCGCAAAATAAAAGAAAGTAATGTCCAATAGATGAGCTAGGAAACGATTAGTGAAAGCAAGTGGACTATGTAATTTTCCATCAAATTATTGACAATTAGCACCATCTTTTTCTCAATTTTGTGTGTGTGTGGGGAGGGGGGGGTGAAGGAACACAAAACATAAATGCAAGAAAAGTACCTTGTTTTTCAACATTTCATAAGGTAGGCACCTTGCAGCTGGGCAGCCAGAAATTTTTACAGGAAAGACCTTCTCCTGGTGGTTTTCCTTCCTGACAAGTCTTGTAGCAGACTGCTTCTCATTATTTTGGAGCAAAAATTTGGTAGAGAAAACTCCTTCAGGTGTCTTCACTATCAACACATTATCTGGGTCGGGAGTACTAAAAAAAAGGGCAAAAGAAAAGCATAACAGGTATCAGCAACAGAAATTTGTGGTAATTCATCTTTCAGTGTAAATTGTCACTTTTGCAAATAACATTGTTCCAAGACCATGTCAGCTCCATGAATCTCATTATCATTGTTTTTGCTTAAAATAAGTTTTGACTATGATATTAGACTCGACCCCCAAAAAAACACAAAAGGAAGTCTATGAGGGTCATGAAGCCACAGTAGAATTATTCTTTTAGAAAAATAGAGACCACTTCGTGAATTTATGTAAATTTAACCCAAAAAAAGGAAACATTAAGATGAAAATATTACCTGTGAAATGCACAGTAGGAAACCATTTTTGTGACGTGCCTACCATTTCTTTCGGAGTATTGCAACTACAAGCACACAGAAAAATGACAATTTCAATCAGCTTTCAAAAAAAAAATGGATTAATGAAGAAACAATTGCCAGTAAATTAGTACATCAAAATGATGCATAGTTTAAACAAATGTAACAAGTCATGCTTGAAAGAGAATATACAGAATTACATTAGGCATTAGCTCCAACGGAAGTATTTGAGCAATGATACAAATGAAACAGCCACAAAAGGTAACTTGTCCACGGCATAGATTAAACACAAAAGGTAGGTAGCAAAAATATTGCTGATCCACAGTAACACTACACAGCAGTAAAGAACATCAGCCTGTTAAGTGGTCACTGGTCGGTGATCGAAATCTAATCTTTCAACCGAGCATAATATAGCAGATAATATTAAAAAAAAATGGACATGCAAAAAAATCATCATAAATGTCCATTACAAAAGGTGACAGCAGCAGTCTACCTCCATTCGATATCCTGCTCTTGATGCACACATTGCATGATAATAAGTAGAACAATTGTAGCACTGGGTGCAGGCACCATGCATCTGCTTGCATATAACGCATGTCTGGAGTTAACAAAAAAACATACAGTTAAACAAAGAGTAAGGTGAGATTTGAACACACAAGCACAGACATTAAATACCCTCTAGGTAACACTGAAAAATACCAGATCGAAATCCTAACCTTCTTAAAGTACTCTGAAGGGATGCTCAATATGCCCATAGCTGGCTCCATTGTTTCGTCAACAGGAAATGAGACTTTAGGTTGATACCAGGCACATGTGACATGAACCCACAGTTGGTCAACATCTGTTGGTTTAAGAGCACCCCCTACAGCAATGCAAAAAAGAAGTACCACATTAACAGCATGAATGATCTATATGATCCAGAAGCGACACGATATAACAGACAAGACTGGTGAAAAATAGATGCCACTGAACACCAATCAAAATTTATCATATAAAAGGTACAATATTAAACATGTGATTGAGGAACAATGGAAAGCCTCAGCAATAAGTGAGACACTTTAGGCAATTACTGTAGTGTCCAAACAATTTTGTGTGGCTGATGAATCATGATGAAACTATGGAGCACATACAATGAGACCCCATTTGGAACACAGGGATTTCACGGGAAACATATCATTTGCTATAGAAATCAGAAGAAAAAGTTCCCATATTCCAAACGGGCCTCAATGTATTATAGGCTATTCATCAAGACAAAAAATTATACCTTTTACGGGACATAGGCAGCACTCTCTTTTTTGTTGGGGCAATTCACATGCTCGACAAACCCAAGTTGTAAAATCTTGTACAACACGTGCTCCATAGCACTCTTGGTGGACAGCTATTTGACATCTGAACATACGAATTTTGGAAAGAAACTTTTGTCAAATACTAATCACAACAGTTTACATAAAAGGTAGTCTTAAAAATACAATGAATTCTTAAATAAGGGTGTTAAAAAAACTTAAAAGACTAGCGGGAAATACCTGTTACAAATGATAATTTTATTGTAGTCCCAATCTTCAACCCATCGACAAACAGCACAACGTTCAGTTGTCCATTTAGCATAGACTGGACTATAAGAGTTTGCTGCAGACATCGAAACAATCAATCACATAAGGTCATGTTGCAACAACTACACAGCCCAACACAAACTCGAGAGCCAATGTACCTTGCAATTGTAGCAGCTCTTCTTTCTTAATACTTGGGGTAGAAGACTTGAAATTTCCACCAGGAATATCGTCCAGCTACAGATAATGACAAAGAACAAACCATGTGTCAGTTTTCTCATGTCTTTTGATTAAAAAAAGGTAGGTGTATATAAACATCCACATATCATGTTAGACCGTGAACTTTCAATTTGATGAAGATCTTGAGGGCTTACCAAGGTAATTAGTGGCTCCCCAGTGATCTTGAGTTTAACACTCATTTTCCAATTCTTTTTCCTTGAGCCAGTATGTCTCTCCCACTCACTCAGACTCATTATTCTTTCCTTGCAAGACTTACATTGACATAGTATCCTGCAAGCAACAAAATAACTCAAATACCAATAATGGTGCCGGATGCATATAATGAAATCAATGTAATATAAAGACTGCTAGCAACTGTGAATTGGTTTTCAGTGCTTCTGATCTCTACACAACATATCAATTCCATCACAAGTGACCCACAAAACAATCCTTTAAAGGTGGATGGTACGGTAAAAACAAGCCTAGAAGTCCCTTGTTTATGCACCAACCATAGATTAAACGACCAATTGCAAATATACAGTAGCCAATCAAATTCCATAGTATTTGATGCTACTCCAGCCCACAGGTCAATTTTCATGCCCAATAAATGAACCAAAAGAGAAAGGTACTGCTCCAAGAAAAAATAATCACATATACACACACACATTCAATAGTTTTTTTCTTTCTTTCTGAGCAGTGAACTTTATGCAATTTGTAGGTTTGAGCGAAATAAAACACATTAAAATAAGACAGAGTACTGGTAATTAAGCAAACTTAAAGGAAACATATAATATGAAGATTCACTGGAAGATATGCCAAATGGTTACATGTGCTTCTCAGGTAAGTACAATGCCTCCATTCCAAAGCAGCGCACAGGTACTGTTTCAGGCAATTTTTCCTTTGAAGTGCTAGCACATCTGTGCAGAGACACGGTTAGAAACTGGCATGCTTATTTATTCTAGTAGCCAACAAACGTCCATAGGTAGGGAGGAAAAATAAAGAACTCACTCTGGACTTTTGGACATGTTCACTTGTCCAATCGTTGATACTCTCTTGCGTTTTGATTTGCAATCCGGACAGAAATAATCGGTATTTTCTAAATCCTACAAAAATAATGCTCAGTCAGTAAAGCCCATTCATAGAAGCATTACATATAGATATCAAGCAATAGGACTTCAAGCTATCAACACCAAAACAAAATGAACAAATAACCTCCATGTTGTTGCATGTCCAGTCACATTCTACGTGAACCCAAATCTGACAATCATCACAACAAACCTGCCAAGATGTGCATTGCAGGTCAGCGCCTAGAACAATCAAGAGAACATAGAATATAACATCACCAAAGCACATATCCTTCCAGGCTCTTACCCAATTTCCACCATCTGTGTGGTGCCAAATTTTCTTGCATATGCCACAGTATTGCTTCGACTGCAAAAGCTGCAGGCATAACAATGTTTACACACGTAAGGCACCAAAAGAAAAGAAACGAGTTAATGGAACACGCAAAAACATTTATCTCACAAGTCACAAGCCAGACGCATACCTTTTCACAATGCCTACAGAGTAATTGTTCTCCATCTTGCTTCTTTTTCTTTGAAATCTTGGATGGAAGGCGATTACCACAACTATCACAGCAAGCTGATGATTTACCAACAACCTGCAAAACAGTAGATTATATTGCAGCCTAGCTGAGAAGTAATAAATGAAACAGCTACAAGCTCAAATTTTACAATTTCACCGCATCCAGTTACCTGGGCCTCAGATTGACACTCTTGCTCGTTATTAGAACCAGTCCCTTCCTGTATGCCATCAGCGGCAGACTGGTCATTGAAAGATTTCTCCAGTGAGCACCCCCCATCCGGTTGGAGCTCAAAAAAGCCACGCTCAGCAAGGAAAGCCTCCTCAATTGCTGCACGGAATTTGCTTGGCTTGAGCTTATACAGAGGCTGTCCCTGAAACCTGGCAGAAGAGAGAGAAACTTCAGACACAGCCCAAGTACGGAAAGCATGTTCACCTCCACATGCCAGAAGTTTACCTGTCTAAGTAGTCCACAAAGGGAAAGATCATCCCTTGCTTAACCCATCCATAGTCCTGCAAAGAAATGTAGCAATGTGAGCCCACACGGACCAAAAACAGAAAGGAACTGTTTGGTCCAAGTCCTCGCATATATTACCCTCTTTCAGTTGCATCTCGTGCAAGTGTGAAACAAAGGCAGTATTTATAGGAGTTCTGAATTTTTCATGTTTAAGTTGTGAGTTTCATGAACCATACAAACAACAAAAAACACTTAACCAGGAAATTGTGATTAATTACCCTGCCATGGCCGCCAGCAGAGTACCCAAAGAACATGACACAGAGGGCACCGGGAATGCAGGAGTTGAGCACGACCTCCGGAGCGTGCAGCAGCGGGTCAATCACCAGCGCAGGCCACGCCGGGCACTTCTTCCCCGACCTCGCCCACACGACGTCTCCGAGCACGAAATCCTCCGGCCAGTAGAAATCCTCCCTCCTCTCACCGCCCTCCCTCTTCGGCTTGCAGTCCACCACCACGGGCCTCCCCTGCAGCCCACCATTCCCGCCGGCATTGCTCGTGGACGTAACCACACTGTCGCTGAAAGCACCAGAGCTGCTGCTCCTGCTGATATTCCGGCACGCCCGGTACAGATCCTCCTCCGTCTGCGCCGGCGGGTCCTCGCAGGTCCACACCACGGTCTCCACGGCCCCAAAGGCAGAGCATTTGGGCGCGGCGGCGCGCACCTCCACATCGTACACCTCCCCGTCCCCGCTCCCGCCCACCTCCACCCCCGCCGCCCCAGCCCTGCAAGCCTTCTTCGCGGGTGGCGGCACCACCGAGTCCCTGAATCGCGACGGGACGACGCGCTCGCGGCGGCGCTTGGCGGGCGGCATCCTCTCGGCGGCAGGGGCTCCCCTCGCCGGGGACGGCGGCGGTGCAGCGCTTGAGCGGGATGCGGGACGCGAGCATCGCACTACCACCACCCCCACCGGTGGCGCCTAGGGCATGCGGGCGCGCCCGAAACCCTAGAATCTCAAATCAGGTCGGCGAATTGGGGCGCGAGGGCTCGGGGGCATCGACGCGTTTAGGGTTCCGACTCCGAGAGCGTCGGGTTGGGATTTTAAGGCCGGGGGATTCGTCTCGAGTGGGGAATTGGGACGATTCACGCCGACGCGGGGGCGAAAATTTTGGGTTCCCTCCGAGTCTCCGAGGGATTGGGGATGCGGGTTTTGAATGAGATTTTCGAACGCAATGTCGGGGGAGGCGAGGCGGAGGGAGGCGTCAGGTGGGGAAGACGGCTCGACGTCGCGAGATGACGAGAGGCGGCCAGGTGGGGTCGGGGCGTAAGTTGTAGGGGGGAAAGTCTGGATCCAGGTGGGCGGACTCTGCTGTTGCGTACTCTACTCGGCCATTGTATTTTCGGGTTCGGCGCGGATAAGGTTACGTCAGAGGTACGCTTCGCTGCCAGTGAAAGCGTCCGATGTACAAGAAAACGACTACATATGTTACACAATACTGTTACAACAGGAGTAACAACAGGAAACGGATCCTCTGCGATGAAGAGAAAAATACATAGGATCTAAGGTGACTAGTATTAGGACATTGTCTTTATCGTATTATCTAAAATTAATGGTCCAAATCGAGCAGCCGACTAGGTGACAGTGCAAAGCAACCACAGAAGATCCAATAAGAGAAATTTAAAAAAAAAACATAAGGCATTTTTGCAATGAAATTTTTTTAAAATAATATTATTTTAAAAGATGTTTACAAAAATAAATAGTCGCTCCCAAAAATTACAAAAATATGTCTATCGCCATTCAATCGCGGCAGGAGGACCATGTCTCCTCTCATTGAGGTATTTATCGCCATTCATTGAGCGTATTTATCGCCATTCAATGGATACAACAATCAATCGCTAGTTCACGGCGGCGAGAATCTATCGCGATATACGGTTGAATCGGCGATATCCAGCCAATTTTTTGATTTTGCCTATTCCACTTAGGCCGTTTGTGATTTTCGTACATTTTAAACGGTACGAAATTTGTTAGAATCGCAATAACATTTTATCATCGTCGTATGTTGTTCTACTACGATAAATTTTTGGAGAATTTAGCGAGGATGTTTGAGGTATGAACGATTCGTAAAGAGGAAGGTAAGTGATATTGCGATTCGCTCGGGAATTCATACACACTGATATTACAAAACTTGCAGTAGAACATCATAACACTTAATTGAAATGATAATTGAACATTGATAATAATATTTTTCGCGATCGCGATGTCAACATCTCCCGTGTGGATCCTCTAGTCGGCACGGATGAGGTCCCGCGCGACGTCCGAATGTCGATGTCTCCTTGGTCACGAGTATTTAGCGTGGGCATGTCTTGAAGGTGTGCCGGACTCCGCAAATGGAGCACTTCTTCGTGCGACATCCCGCCGCCGCGTCCATATCGTTCACGATCGCGGCGTGCACGCCGCCGCCAACCTTTCCCTTGAGCCTAGCAATATCCGCGACCGCATTAGTTGCTCCCGGTTGGATGGCCGTGAAATAGCCAACAACGGCGTAACCATACATCTCTCCACTCCATGTTTGCATCACGCCTCCTTGGTGAAATAGTGAGAGAGGTATCGCCGGGATGTTGCACGAAATCCTCCGGCCAGTAGAAATCCTCCCTCCTCTCACCGCCCTCCCTCTTCGGCTTGCAGTCCACCACCACGGGCCTCCCCTGCAGCCCACCATTCCCGCCGGCATTGCTCGTGGACGTAACCACACTGCCGCTGAAAGCACCAGAGCCGCTGCTCCTGCTGATATTCCGGCACGCCCCGTACAGATCCTCCTCCGTCTGCGCCGGCGGGTCCTCGCAGGTCCACACCACGGTCTCCACGGCCCCAAAGGCGGAGCATTTGGGCGCGACGGCGCGCACCTCCACATCGTACACCTCCCCGTCCCCGCCCCCGCCCACCTCCACCCCCACCGCCCCGGCCCTGCAACCCTTCTTCGCGGGTGGCGGCACCACCGAGTCCCTGAATCGCGACGGGACGACGTGCTCGCGGCGGCGCTTGGCGGGCGGCATCCTCTCGGCGGCAGGGGGCTCCCCCTCGCCGGGGACGGCGGCGGTGCAGCGCTTGAGCGGGATGCGGGACGCGAGCATCGCACTACCACCACCCCCACCGGTGGCGCCTAGGGCATGCGGGCGCGCCCGAAACCCTAGAATCTCAAATCAGGTCGGCGAATTGGGGCGCGAGGGCTCGGGGGCATCGACGCGTTTAGGGTTCCGACTCCGAGAGCGTCGGGTTGGGATTTTAAGGCCGGGGGATTCGTCTCGAGTGGGGAATTGGGACGATTCACGCCGACGCGGGGGCGAAAATTTTGGGTTCCTCCGAGTCTCCGAGGATTGGGGATGCGGGTTTTGAATGAGATTTTCGAACGCAATGTCGGGGAGGCGAGGCGGAGGGAGGCGTCAGGTGGGGAAGACGGCTCGACGTCGCGAGATGACGAGAGGCGGCCAGGTGGGGTCGGGGCGTAAGTTGTAGGGGGGAAAGTCTGGATCCAGGTGGGCGGACTCTGCTGTTGTGTACCCTACTCGGCCATTGTATTTTCGGGTTCGGCGCGGATAAGGTTACGTCAGAGGTACGCTTCGCTGCCAGTGAAAGCGTCCGATGTAAAAGAAAACGACTACATATGTTACACAATACTGTTACAATAGGAGTAACAACAGGAAACGGATCCTCTGCGATGAAGAGAAAAATACATAGGATCTAAGGTGACTAGTATTAGGACACTATCTAAAATTAATGGTCCAAATCGAGCAGCCGATAGGTGACAGCGCAAAGCAACCACTATCCAATAAGAGAAATAAAAAAGAAAAGATAAAAGAAACATAAGGCATTTTTGCAATGAATTTTTTTAAAATAATATTATTTTAAAAGATATTTACAAAAATAAATAGTCACTCCCAAAAATTACAAAAATATGTCTCATGCAGCTCATTCACGGTAGCGGGGACCTATCCCTCTGTCATACCAATTGAGGTATTTATCGCGATTCAATGGCGACAACTATCGCGATTGAATGGATACAACAATCAATCGCCGATTCAATCTGGCGGCAGAAATTATCGCTGATTCACAGGTTGAATCGGCGATATATACCTCAGCCCTAGCCAATTTTTGATTTTGCCTATTCCACTTAGGCCGTTTGTGATTTCCGTACATTTTAAATCGATGCGAAATCATTAGAATCGCAATAACATTTTATCATCGTCGTATGTTGTTCTACTACGATAAATTTTGGAGAATTTAGCGAGAATGTTTGAGGTATGAGCGATTCGTAAGAGGAAGGTAAGTGATATTGCGATTCGCTCGGGAATTCATACACACTGATATTACAAAACTTGCAGTAGAACATCATAACACTTAATTGAAATGATAATTCAGAACATTGATAATAATATTTTTCTCGCGGTCGCGGTGTCAACGTCTCCCATGTGGATCGCTCTAGTCAGACACGGATGAGGTCCCGCGCGCGTCCGGAATGTCGATGTCTCCTTGGTCCTGAGTATTTAGCGTGGGGCATGTCTTAAAGGTGTGCCCAGACTCCCTGCAAATGGAGCACTTCTTACGTCGACATCCGCCACGCCTGCGTCCATATCGTTCCTGATGCGGCGTACCTGTCGCCGGCCAACCTTTCCCTTGAGCCTAGCAATATCCGCGACCCAGATTAGTTGCTCCCAGGTTGGATGGCGAGTGAAATAGCCAACAACGGCGTAACCATACATCTCTCCACTCCATGTTTGCATCACCGCCTCCTTGGTGAAATAGTGAGAGAGAGTAATCGCCGGGATCTCGCGCCACCGTCGAACAAAGCGCCATGACATGGGAACAGGCCTATGCGAAGAAGAAGGCTTGTTACAAGTGCATACGCAACTATCGCATTGTGGGCGTGCACTCATGGGTGATCCTCTCGCGGTTAGTCCCGCGACGCCCTTATCCACGCATTATCTCGGCCGAGCTCCTCGTGCCCATCTTGAATGCACGGTGCATCTCACCCTTCTTGCTCTTCTCCTCCATGTATGCGGTGATCATAGCGGAGTAGAGTACTCTGTCATTTTCCATGGCGAGCGACGCATTGTTGCATCTGTTAACAAAGTAGTTTGTGGTACCGCGGAGAATTGCCTCCACAATACCAACCAAAGGGAGGCACCTGGCGCCGCGCATGACCCAGTTGTAGACCTCAGCTAGGTTGGTTGTCATGATACCATATCGAGCACCACCCCTGTCATGTAGCAACGACCACTTCTCCTTAAGCTCGTGCTCAATCCAGTCTGAGAAGCATTTGACATGTGCCCCTGTCTTCCTCGTGACACTAGGAGCGTCTATGGGTAGATGTGACAATGCTTCGGGGGCCTGGTCAGCTCTTGGGGCGGTCCTTCTGTTAAACGGACTTCACTACATAACAGTACATAAAAAATCATGTAATCCGTTCTGTTAAGAAAATTACCCGAGAGGTCGGCAACTGGATGAGCAGCGCTTCACTAGCTTTTCTCCTCCTCTCTGTTCTCTCCTTCTCTTTTTGCTGAGTAAGACTGAGTCCTGTGTGGAATTTCAAGAGTTTCAAGAGGGCTATATCTGGTCGAGGCTTGTCGCGGCTTAAACGGCGATAGCTTCACTCGTCGTCTGATTGAGCTGATGATACATAGATGAACCGGCGACAAGCGGTTCACCTGGCGACAGGGATTCATTTTTGTAACTTATTGCGGCGGGTATTTCTTGTTGTAAATATCTTTTTAAAATATGTCGTGTATTGTTGCAAGATTTTTTCGAGGACGATTGAGGATTAATGATTTGTAAGTGCAGTGATATTATAATGCGCTTGGGAATTCCTGCACAACTCCGTTGGAGAACTTTGGAGAAATGACGCAACGATAACCACAAAATATTTCATCGGAATAAAGGGGTTATATGGCACGCATGACAACGAACCGAGGACGGCACACGCATGCATTTAGAGAAATTGAAATACATGGGATTTGTGGAGCACTATAGCAGAACTACTGAATGGAACATGACCATTTACCCTTGCGGCCCAGCTCGGCGTTGTACTCCTCGCCTTGCGCCTTAGCTCTCGCCACGATGGCCCTCTTCCGCTCTCTCGGCCTCCGTCGCTCGACATGCTCACGCTCCGCTCCTCACGCCGCTGTCCCGCCTACCTTGCTCGGCTGCTCGACTTTCAACTCTTTGAGGCGCTTTCACGGTCTCGATGTTCTCCCGCCCGACTCTTCCGTGTTAGCGACCACATGTCGTAGGGGTGGATCTTGTCGTCGATCCACCGCGGAAGTCGCATAGGGGTGGCGAGATGCGGTGGGTAAAGAGAGTTCGTTCGCCGCCACGCGAAGAAAAATAGCATTGTACAATGAAATACGATTTCATTCACGGATGTCGATGCGTTGCTGTCCACGGCGTAGTTTGGGCAACACCAATAGCGCGGCCCAATGGTCTACTCATCGATTGATTTGGCGCGCTTGGGCGTCCCGACACCACATAGGGGTGGCGCCACCCCTATCGGGGCCCTTCCGAGGCGTTCGCGGGCATAGGTGGGGTCGCGGCTCGACCTAGAACCATTGGGCGTACTACGAGGCAACTTTCTCAGATCCACCAGTTCTGGAAAAGTTTTGTGTGTGAAAGGTTCCTGACTAGCGGCATGATAGCGAGCGCTGGTCTCATGGGGAGACACCAAATCCTTCAAAAGCTTACGAAATTTCTCCCATTCCTTCTTCTTGTCCATATTTTCTACTTGGTGGTGTTGTTGTGGACTTGTTGGACGAGTTGCGCTGTATTTACAGCTAGAGCGGACGGAGCCGTAGCCGGGGCTCTCGTCTTTGTAAAAGGTGCCTCGTCGGGTCACAACGTCCTGAAAAGCTGGCTCGTCTGGTCACATCGTCCTGAAAAACTGGCTCATCTGGTCACATCGTCGTGAAAAGCTACCTCGTCTGGTCACATCGTCCTGAAAAGTTGTCGCGTCTGGTCGTATCGTCCTAAAAAGCTGGCTCGTCTGCTCACATCGTCCTGAAAAGCTAGCTCGTGGGGTCAAATAGTCCTAAAAAGCTAGCTCGTCTGGTCATATCGTCCTAAAAGCTAGGTCGTTTGCTAACGTCATTGTCAAAAGTTTGATCATCGGATCACGTGGTATTCAAAAGCTTTTAGTATCGAAACTGGAGACTGTCATAATAATAGTTACAAACAGAATAAAATTAACATAGCTACCATAATAATAGTTGCAAACAGAAATCAATATCTAGTGGCGTCCCCTCTTAGGGGGCACCCCGCGTGTCGTCCCGGGCCTCGCCATCGGGTGCGAGTACGTTAGAGGGTCGGGATGCTCGACTACGACCGCGCGGATAGCCCGCGGTGGTGTCGCCAGGGTGCTCTGCGTCGGTGAGTCTGCTGCAGTTGATCTGCGTCGGTGGGACGAACTCGGCGCCGCATGCTGGTGAGAAGCCTCCAAAGAGAACTGCGTGTCACGCGGATCCCTGAAGAAGTACTCGATGAGTGCCGATAGGTATACATTGTCTGGCGACAATGTATCGTCCTCCCAAACCATTCTGCGAATAATTACGTTACAAACATAACCATGGCGGGAAGGACGTTACGCGACCAAGCGGAACTTACCTGTTGGCCCAAAGATGTGCTCGGACGACGCGGCATAGTCCTGGCCCGCGTACGGGTGGAGCTGAGGACCTGTAACAGAAGATAGTCGTTACAAACTTCCGAGGTTCGAAATGAAGAAGCGATGTAAGCGTGTCGTACTCACCTCCAGCATGTCCCGAGGTGCTCGCCCCACCCTGCCACGACGACGTGCCCGCCCTGAGCGGAGTAGGAGGTTGTGTCCTGCCACCTCGGCTGACCCCTCGTCCTGGGACTGGTCGGTCCACCGGGTCGGTCGGCGTGCGACCAATCCTGATGTGCACCAGCGTACTCTGCCTCCCGATCCGCTCAGAGCCCTATGGTCTCGCCGGCGTTGTCATGTCTTTGTCGCGAGTCTACCAACTCGACAATCTCCCGGTGAAGATCGACCTGCATAGGTAATCAACAAGTTGTAGACCTAAGTATGTAAAATTAAATATGAAATAAGGACCATTGAGTGCGTGCGCGGTGGTGAAGCGAGTCGGTGAGTGGGTGCGTGTCCGACGTCGCGACCTCATGTTGAGGAGGGTCGACCACGACCCGGACGCACAGAAGCCTCGTCCGAGTAGCGTACCACTCCATGTACTGGTCGTGCGTCTCGGGATCGTACTGATCTTGCCCACACTAGACGAGGTCCTCGTGCGCGCTACTCCAACCCTCGACCCAAGGGGCCATCTGTCAGACCGGGCGTCGTGCGAACTCTCTTCCTAGTGTACCGGGGCGGCAAGAAAAATATTTGGTGCGGATGTAACACATATTGTACGAATGAAGTAAAGAGTGAACTTGCGCGTGTACGTGCGTTGGCACCCGCCTCCCAGGGGGGACCTCTGTCGCAGACGAATCGGGCGCATGACACGTCAGAATCGGTACTCCCACGAAGATATCATGCACTAAGGCACTCCGTGTGTACCATTATAGGTAGTCTCGTGTGTGCCGCAGAGACGATCCATTGAGGCGCGCCACGATCACCACGGCGTCATTATGCGGTGTCGGATGACGCGGTCATCGGTCAGCTGATCGAACATCGCAATGTACTCCGGGTAAGAGCCCTGCGAGGTGATCGACGTGAAGGTGACATGTGCAATAGAACACTGCAAACTAAGCACACGAAATAGTGATTGCAATACGAAAACAATAAATGACTATGAAACTAACCGTCGGCACCACACGGTGCCCATGGTCGGCGGTCCAGTCGTCCTGCGGGACGTACAAGCTATCCTCGTACGCTCCCAAGTCCAGGTGTGGCCATCCAATCTGGAAATGCTCCAACGACCACAAGCTGCGATGAAGCGGGCATCCTAAGAGGATGGAGTCGTCGTGCGCACGCCGCACGCATCGCGCCAACGATCGCGTGGTGCGTCGCGCCGCGGACGGCCGGACCTCGCGCGTCTTTGCGGGATCTGGTCGGCCGGTGAGTCCGCCACCTCGCGCGCGTCTGGGATGTAGTGCTTGTCGGCCGCCGCCGCGGTGGGAGCCGAAACATGACCCACCCGAACAACCACGTGAGGTAGGCCTCGAAGTGCCTCTAACGGCGGCGTCCCGGGTTCTGCGCCATGCGCTCGGCCGCAAGAAGACACGTACACGCCGATAAGGTTCACATACAAATTGTTGCGAGAAACAATAGTTATGAATACTTACGTAGAACTGACAGATCCACTTCAGCGTGGGCCCATGCGGGCTGCTGAACTCCACGTACCCGCTGCCTGGCGGCAACACATCGTGGAACCTGGCTAGGAGGTTTGTGCGTCATGTGGCCGGGACGTCGTGCGCCGCCATCGGAGCGCCTGCGCACGGCAACCCGGTCAGATAGCTCACGTCCTGCAGCGTCGGCGTCATCTCCCCGCACGGGAGGTGGAACGTGTGGGTCTCTGGCCTCCAGCGGTCAACCAACGCCGTCAGCAAGGTCCGGTCGTACGGAAAACGTCTAGACGTACGACCAGCACGCTGGTCCTGATCGTCCTCCACCGTCGCCTCCACCATCCTCGCTAGTGGAAGGAGACCTGCCGCTCTCAACCTGCGTCCAAACGATTAAGAACAATGAGGAGTCAACACAAAATAATCAAACCGCGATTGAGTGCATGAAGGACACAACTTCACGTACCTCGGAATTCAGTCTCGGTGCAGCCTCCATGCCACGATGAAGTGCGTGGCAAACGCCCCAAGCTCTATCGGCGCCTCGCCCTCGGGAGCACGCAGATCGAGGCGCTACGGTGACGCGTGTCAATCACTGGGTCAAGCAACTCGTACTGACTCGCGTCTGCCATACCTAAAAATACGGCAAAAAAAATCATATTTTTTCATGCATCTTTACATAGCCTATGTAGCAACTACGAATTTTATTTACAAATTTAATACATGTCATTCTATTTTTTTAGTTTAAATGGTATTTTCCGTACTAACAAGATATTGATCGCGCACTAACACAATAATAACAGCGCACTAACAAAATAATAACCGCGCACACATATTCTCATTGCTCTTTCGACCTAATCAGCTACTTCGTGTTTATCTCACAATGTATCATACTCAATTCTATGTCGCTATTATCGCAATTCTATGTCGCTACACAACTAAAAATATGTACTACACAGTTCGACTACATATATCTAACCTACTCAATTCTATCTCGCTATTTGTCACAATTCTATGTCGCTACACAACTCAAAATATGTACTACATATTTTGACTACATTTATCTAACATACTCAATTCTATGTCGCTATTGTCGCTATTCTATGTTGCTACACAACTCAAAATATGTACTACACAGTTTGACTACATTTATCTAATCTACTGAATTCTATGTCGCTATTTTTGTTTGCTAACCTACAAAGGTTTGGACGTAACGTACACAGTTTTAGAAAAATTTACATGCAAGATGATCGCTCGAAACTGATGCTCTGTCAATCTCTCTCATCCGCGATGAACCGACAGAGCTTCGCTACTATTTATTCTCTCCCTCTCGAACTCTCTCTTGTAATTTTTTGGAATTAAAATGAATTCGGTTGGGATTTTTTGGGGTTTTTATAGTCGGGCTCCTGTCGCCAGTTGTTCATGTCGCTAGTTGAACTGGCGACAGGAACCTATCGCCACCCTGTAGCCGGTTCAACTAACTATCGCCCACCCTGTAGCCGGTTCAACTAGCTATCGCCATTGAACGGCGGCGAAGTTGCGAGAGGTTCTGTCGCCGATTCAATCAAGCGCAGAGATATATTTTTGTAATTCTTGGTGGCGACTATTTATTTTTGTAAATATCTTTTAAAATAATATTATATTTTTTAAAAAAAATCTTTTTGCAATTGGGCCGCCCCCACCTCATGATGAATGCCTCATCTCCACAAGTCCACCCTACCTCAACCCTAACTCCCTCATCTCCACGCAGCCCCAACTCCTTCCCATGTCGCCACCACGTCCCATGCGCTGCCTCAACTCCTAGGTGGCATCGGCAGCATCAACGGTGGTGGCGGCGAGCTACAATGGGCGCCCTCCTTACCCCACCGCAGTCGTGGATCACATCGGTAGCAGTAGCGGCGATGGAGGCTGCAAGCAGCGACCTCGGCGACGGCGATGGTTAGCTCGATCCTCTCTTTTCCTCATCCATCTCCCCTCTCTCCTCTAGTCGCCTACCCCGACGCCTGCGCTGCCCGCCTATGCCGCCCAAACCCATCTTGGACCGCCTAGGCAGGGAGGCGGCCTAGCTCGCCAACTTTGCCGAAATCGCGATGGCCGGCCATCGCCTAGATCGGATATTTAGAACCTTGGTTTTTAGTGCCTAAAATTTTAGCATAAATTAGTACCTTAGTTGTGAATTAAGTAAGGTTGAGCGCTTCTGAAATTTGTTTGTGTTTTTAGAAGAATCAAGCATGTTTTGGAATCTTGAAAGAAACAGAAAGAAAATGGAATGGAGGAAGCAGAAGCCATTTGGGTTCTTGTTGGAGAATAGTCTGCTTCTACTCGCCTATGTATGGGTGTGATTTGTGTGAGTAGATTCCTGGAGCAGTTTTGGGGTTTCGGTAAACAAACTAAATTGGTGGTTAAATTATTCGTGGATAGTTAGTAGTAGTTACTCTAATATGTGTAAATTTTTATCTTTTAGTCCACCGATCTCTTGGAGTATAACACCAAACAAAGTTTAATAACCCAACTAGCTAGTTTGCTACGCAAGTAGCTCTTCTACATGGAACAACATTTTTTCCCGGATAAAAAAAAATAAACAAGCACGGTATGAGTATTTTTCAAGTAATTTGCTTCTAGCATGATTGTCGAATGTACATATAGTTTGCTCGTCTCAAGTTAGTCACGTCTAACGAGCACCGACCCAATTGTTGTTCTGTTTACGTTACTGCCCATAAGTGCAATGGAGTGTAACAGTTAAGAGGGTGAAATTGGTGCTTGGTTTGTAGGAAGAGTAAGGAGGAAGAGGGTCAACAAAGGTGGAAAAGGTAGTCTTATGTGGAGGTGGCAAAGTGAACAAACACGAAGAAAGGAATCGATGGTGAGATAAGATTGATTATAACGCGATGGAAGGAACTTAGGGGAAATGGCTAGAGAATGAGAAGAGAGCTTTGGAAATTAAAAAACTTGCTTGAGTTTGGCCTAAATTTGAGTTTTTTTTTCAAATTCTAAAAATTTTCCTCTCTTTCCGCTTCCCCTTTTTGGTTTTCTGTTTTCCCAGCCCGAAGGCTCCTCCAAGCATGTCCACCTTCCATCACCTTCGCTCTCACAAAGCCTGCACCACCTCCCTCGCCACCTCACCAGTCACCTTGTCTTGGCATTAAATGCACATGCCAGCACCGCTTGGCCTCGGCCTTTCTCCCACGCCGCCGCCACCAGGTGTTCGACGCGCCTTAGTTGCCGCTGCCACCCTTGCCAGGACCCATCCTTGTGCCAGTGAGGCTCCACCTCTCCCGCAACGCCACCCCACCACCAGCTTCCCCCTTCCACGACGCTGATCACACGCAGCCATCCACACTGCCGCCACGCGCCACGTGTGCTCTGCTCGGACACTGCCACCACTTCCATTGTTGGCTATAAAAGTCCACCACCACCACACCATCTTCATCCCCAACCTCCCACAACCCCTCAGCACCCCCTTTCTTCTCCAACTCCGGCCACATCACCCCAATCGCTATTGCCCCCTTTTCTTTCCTCTTCCGGTGAGCCACCGCCCAATTCCCGACCTCCCTCCTTCTCCTTCTCAATTGAGACCACCCCTAGCACCCCCTCGCCACCATAAACCCATCCCTGAACTCCAAGACCAACCCCGCCGCCCCTAGCTCACCGTCGTCGTGCATCGCAGCCGCCCCCGCCCACAGCTCACGCCACCACAAAGCTTTCGTAGCCTCGCCACCGCCACCATCGTGATCCCCTTGGGGCACTAGTGCTCTTGAACCGCCCACCTTGCCCGGAGTGCCACCGCGCCACTCCCCTACTTCAGCTGTGCGTCGTTGCCGCCATAAGCCCCCACCGAACCACCTTTAGCTGCAGTCGAGCTCAAAAATAGACCCTCCCTGTGCCTTGTAGGTGCTCCCCACACTTTCCCTTACCGTTGTTGACCACCACCACCGGCAAAATCGCCGCCGCCACCATCGGCCAGAGGGGGGAAGAAAGAGAGAGGGAGCCAACGATAGAAAGAAAACAAGACCTGGGTTCCCTTCGGCTAAATGTCAAATTGGGCCAAATGGTCACATAGGCCGCAAGTAAACCCAAAAGGCCAATTGAGCTCGATACTATTTCCCACTATGCAGCCCAACATTATTTAAAGCCTAATATTATTCAACCCGTTAACACCTTAGCCAAACCATTACTATTCATCAACCCCAACCCGCTCTAAATAGTGTTGACCCGACACTATCCATCAAACCCTTTACTATTCCTACCCAAACTCGTTAGTGAATAGTGATATACCACCCACTGTTCACCCAAACCCCATTGTGTGTGTGTGTATATATATATATATATATATATATATATATAGGAAAAATACTTTCTACTCCCGGGAGTAGTTACTCACACCTCTGATATACCACCTAAAAGAACTTGACATACTCTATTATCACTTTGAGTATACTCATATACTAATTATAAGATACTCCAATGTGAATTACACGAAAAATTTACAAAAGAGTCTATAGTTTTTAGCATATTTTGTAAATACCTTCATATTCACACATAAAAAGGAGTATGTCTAAAAAATTGTACATATCACCCCTGAAAAGGTGTAAATACCACCTATGTGGTCTTATATACTCGTATACTACACATACATACTCTCGGTTCATGAAGGTACTCTCGTTGTGAGATATGTGAGATACTGGAATAGGAGTAATTACTCAGGGAGTAGGAAAAAGCTTCCTATATATCTATATCTATATCTATATCTATATATATATATATATATATATATATATATATATATATATATATATATATATATATATATATATATATATATGAAATTGTATGGTACTCTTTGAGAGTACATACTCCCACCTCTCATATACCACTTAAATCGTACGATGATACCTCTTTATTTATTTGTGCATACTCCAATAATGATTATATGATACCCCAAAGTGAGTTCTATGAAAAATTTCATTAAATTCTATTTTTATAGTAAAATTTGTGCATATACTTTTTTTATATATGAAAAAGGGTATATAGCAAAAAAACAAAGGACTCCGATGAATTTTTTTAATCAAATCGCATTGGAGTATCTAATAATTGGTATCTAAGTATACTGAAAGTGATAAAGAAGTATAATATATTCATTTAAGTGGTATATTAGAAGTGAGAGTACATACTCCCAGGAGTACGAAACAGACGTCATATATATATATATATATATACACATGTCTATTTTGATCATTTCAAGCCCGTGAAACCTCCGACTCCGTTCAGCTGAGTCAAACACCAAATAAATCCCAACCACCTTTCTTTTTAATTATTTTTTGAATTTATTTAATTCATGTTGTTCTCAGCTCGCCTCTTGTTGAGTTAAGATTTATTTATTTGATTCTCTTCCACATTAGAATCCGAATTAGTTATGAGTCTAACAGCTTTTGTACCCTTGAGAATCTACGAAAATCATAAACAGACCAACCAACCTTTTATTTCCAAGAAAATTAACAACATACCAACAAGATTTGCTAAATGTATTACCTACAAAAATTATCATTTATTCCCTCACATTTATTTCCATTAGATTAATAAAATAATAATGCTATTATTTCAAAATCGCCTAGCGGCCGAGCGACTACTCTTTCACATTTATTTCCATCATATTAATAAAATAATAATACTATTATTTCAAAATCGCCTAGCGGTCGAGCGACTCGCAGAGTAGTCGCTCAACCATTGAGTGAATTCTATAAGCCTCCCAACCAACGGGCGACTACTCCGTGTGTTGCTCCACTATTGGACGATTTGCACAAGTCGCTCAACAGTGGAGCGACAGATTATTATTTCTGTAAAATAAAAAGGTATATTATTGTATTTCAGAATAAAAAATAATTTTTTTAAAAAATCTTTCTTTTCCCACCTTGTAATGGCTGGCCAAATGTTCCGTCGGTAGAATTCCTTTCCTTGTCTTTTGTCACTCGTGACTCGTGAGTCTTACCTGAAGCCCAAGAAAGAAAGAAAAAACTCTTAACCCCACCAAGATCCAAGAGGCAGATCTCCCCCAAGGCCCGAATCCCCACCGCCGCCGCAAACCCCACTACCGAGTGCCGAATACCGATCGCATCGCATCGCATCGCACCGCACCCATGGAGGACGTCGTCACCGACTCGCCGCCGCCGTCCCGCTTCTCCCCCGACGACCTCGACAACTTCGCCGCTCCCCCGCCGCAGCCCACCCCCATCCTCGTTGTCTCCCCAAACCCTAGCCCCGCCCCGCGCCTCCTCATCGTCCTCATCTCCCCCACCTCCCTCTCCCTTCTTCCCCACCTCCCCTCCGCGCCTCCGCTGCACGCCTCCCTCCTCCTCCCCGACCTCCCCCTGCAGCAGTCCCACGCGCCCATCCGCGTCTACGTCCACAACCCCACCGGCGCCCTCCTCGCCGCCGCCCACGGCGCCGTCCCGCCCCACCGCGCGCGAGCCGCCGCCAAGAGCCTCGTCTCCACGCTACAGCCGGAGGAGGTGCTGGTCCTGGACGCTGTCCGGAGCGGGGCGTACAGGGGCAGGCTGGCCGCGGACGAGCCGGTGGAGGGGAAGCTGGAGACAAGGGCGGCGCGGCGGCGGGGAGGGGTGGGCGCGGCCAGGGGCGTGGCGTCGCTGGCGCCGCCGGGGAGCGTGGTGGACGGGCTCGGTGCGGCCGTGATGGTGGAGTGCGAGATGCGGGGGAAGGCGGCGAGCATGGTGGTGACGTGGCCGGCGGGCGCGAGGCCGGCGGAGTTCGGGGTCATGCGGCGCGTGGCGGCGGAGCTCGGCGTCGACCCCGCGAAGGCCGCTGCGAGGGTCTCCGGCCGGGCCGAGCTGGATGCGCTCTATACTTGAGTTGTGCTTTTACTTCTCTGTTCCGTTTGTTCGTTAGCTGTGTTGCTAAGTGGTATCATGAGTTGTGCATTTGAGAAGGGAAATTAGTGAAAAAAAATATTAAATCTGAGATATGCCAGGATTCAGGAGAGATGATTTTGTGTTTTGGGGCAATCTGCTGTAAGAATTCTTGATATGCAAAGCAACTAGTTACCAGTACTTCGTTTCAGTTCCGTGTCATTTGCTGCATTTGTGTTGTTGCCGTGCTTGTACCAAGAACTTGCTGCCTTGCTCACTTGCCTGTAGCACAAATAAACCCGGAGCAGTCCAGCACTGATCTAACATTTGATCTCGTGCAAACGGATCATGCGTTGAGCATTCCGTTTAGGCAACCAATAGTGACTGTAAGCAAAACCCATAACCATGTTGATAGCCACCTAGCCAGCCCCGAGTCCCAGGAGGAACTAGGATGTTACAAGCAGTTTTTATTAAATTCAAATTCGAAATTTTAAATCCTGACTTGCATTTCTAGTTCCTGGCCGGTTTCCCACTATCGACCGGGGAGACGTTTGGATCTGACGATAAAAAAGATGTCTCTGTTTGCGCAGCTTCCAGCAAACACACATAAAAAAGAACCAAGGTTCAGAAAATTTTCCATGACCGGTATATGTAACCTTCACCCCTACAAACTTTTCTCCGGAACAAAAGAAAACAAAAAACAAAGCAATGATAAATCTACCTGATCAGTGGTCGCTCCCAAAAACGTAGTAGTATCTTGCTAGTTCCAGATTGGAAAATTCTACAAGAAAACCTTGAGATGGAGGAAACAACTTCTATTATTGACCGCATAACAAGAGGGAGCCATTCTCCGTGAGAAACAGAGATGACGGGGAGAAGTAGGAAAATAAAGTGCGAGGGGGTACCAGCCAAAGGAAATGGGATACTTATTGGACCAATAAATGGAATTAACTGTTTTAAGTACTCCCAGGAGAGCAAGGTATCCGGTTTAAATTAACCCTACAACCTGGCATGCCATCTTCGCATGCCTGAGAACTAGAGGCAAAAGCAGCATCAGATATGACACCAGAAAACTGCTCTTTTGCAAGGTCGGTAAGGCTGCCTTCCGAGTTGCAACAAGGTCGCAAAGCTTTGGCGTCATGAGGGAGCTCCCCCTCGCCGTTACTTGGAGCTTGCTGCTCCGCAGTATAACAAGCATGGCCCTCGCCATGGTTGATGCTGAGGCTTTTGTCTCCAGTATTTGAGCCTACCTTGTCTTCGTCTATGTTGCTGCAATCGTTTGCCAACCCAGATTCACCAGGCATGCTCAAATCCACTCCATCATGAGGCTGGTCGATAATGTGTACTTCATTGCACATATCAGTACGAGGCAACGCTTGATCTTCAGGGGCAGTAACATTGACTTCCCCCACCATGTCCTCATGAGCCTGCTTAATAACCTCTTCACTTTTTGGATGTGTGGATGATGCAGGAATTTTGGACTTCATAGATCCAGTACTCGATCTATAAAGCGCCATGGCATTCTGTAGAAATTAATCCACATCAATAATCATCACAGGTCCAACATTGAGTAATGCATTCAAAGATTGCTGTACTTTTATGAGCGAGGACTATAACCAAGTGCATAAACGTGTTGTAGCAATACATGCAACATTAAGAAGGTTTTGATGTAACAATTCCCACAAACAATGCAATTGTTCCATTAACATTTATTTGAGATACAGTAACATATCCTATACTGCATTCAATATATTGTATTATTTTCACTTTTCACAGAATATAATATTATGAATGTACTATCACAAGAAATCTACTAATAACAACTTCATGCGGCTAATTTAGATAATTTTCTATATACCTATAATTACATTTTAAAATGTTTTGACTGAAAAAACAAAATAATGATAACATTGAGCAATGATATAGTATAGAACAATAATTTCAAGCAAAATAAGTCAACCAATAAAGCCAGCTATGACTTTCTAGGATTGGTCTAGGTAGAAGCTGCTCAATACTCAATAGGACCTTTCAAAGCTTATAAGCCAAATTTTGCCAAAAACAAGTCCCATGGTTCACTTCATAGGTGGCTATGTGGCCTTTAGCTTAGAAGCCATATAACCTATGTTAGGCAGGTTTGGAGATGATATTCTTCCCAGAAGCTTACCACATGAAGAAAAAGGCCCTACTCAAGAGACTTGGATGAAATGATGATTTGCAAATGCAACAGATATTGAACAGCACCGTACATGTGATGGTTGGAAGTTGTCTTCCCAAAATCATGGTTAATCTTGGAGAAATGTACCTCGAATACGGAAGTTGTCTTCCCAGAAAATATAGATTTTATCGTGTATTTTGAACTTTTCGATTCACATCCATGCTCATCTTTATTATTCTGTAAAAGGGAACCGAGTTGTTAATTTAAAAACAAAACACTTGTTTTACATTATATTGAACATGTATCATTTCAAATACCTGCAAGCTCCGAAGCAGGGTCAGTTTACATGATCCAGCCGGGTCCAATGTCCCCACCATTGTAACACATTTTTTGTGCAACTCTGGTGAAGCAAGGCTTGTAGAAATGTCAAGCCTCTTAAAGTAGTTAGAGCAAAATTGAGAATTATCCACCTTTACATTAGAAGGCCCAGGCTTTATCTCAGACATATATTTTGGAGCCTGTGCATCAGTTTTTCCAGCATTGGTCTCATCAACTATTTTAATCTCAGAACTCTCTGAGTTGGACTGTTCACTTCGGATTTGACCTGGGAATTGCATTAATGAAGGTTTGTCAGAAGTACCATGCACTGAAAATGGCACCTCTGGCTGCTGTTGGAATTCAAGATATTTATTTCTGCTCAGTTCTTGTCTGTCATAGCTGTGTGAGTATTCTTCAAAGACATTTCTGTTTGCATCCCAACCTGGCAATCGAGGGAGGTATGGGTCTTCAGCAGGATTGCGCCATGGAAATGGTTGTGCACAATGAGAAAAACTTTCAGGATGTTCATGCAAAGGATAAGGAACCCCAGTATGACTTAAATCCATAGATGGCCGCATCCCAAAGAAAGATTGAGGGAATTGGTGCATAGCTGGATGAAAACCAGGGAGTGGAGGCCCATGCTGGAAAGGACCAAAACCATTAGGTACTGGTGAAGGCCATGAAGAAGGATTATTCCAAGTATTACCATGTCCTCTTGCATTATCAAAAGTACCACTTCTTCTAGAGAGGCTGCTTGATCTGCGTTCTCTAGTGTGGCTCCTGTTATCCTCTTCAAAGGATCTTCGAGTGTCCATCTCAAATCTATCAGGTGGTGGAGGGAGGTGTCCTGGTGATGCACTTTGATAGTTCTCGGTAGCTTGACGATTCAATGGTAAATCATGGCGTTTAGCATTACCTTTCTTCAGTAAGTCATCAGCAGTATCATGACTACGCCTCACATTGCTTCGGTTCGAAACTTGCCTATCACTTGCTGATGGTGATCTGTCAGACAAATGGATTGGCCGACCATCAGATCTCAAACTTCTACCATCTTTTGAGGCAAGAGATCCATTCATGTTCACATCAGTTTTACTCTGACCCTCAACTGATTGAAAGTCAGATGCCCGTCTATGTCTTCCAGAAGCAGCGCTATATTCCTTGGGTGAGGATTCCTCTTGTTTCGGGAAATGCCTGAAATAAATAATAATATGGTAAAATTCCAGATAGTCACATCCATGCAGTTTCTAACTTGCAATGGTCTTATATTGTGACAAAAAGACAACCTTTTAAAATACAGAGAAAAAACTTAGAACTTCAGTAGCAGTCACATAGAGGAACAAATTATGAGAAGTGCATACAATTACTAGAACTACTTCCATGTTTTCAGTGATAACAATGCCTAACTCTGTTAAAAAGAGGCTGCAAATGCATGTCAAAAAGTAAAAAACTGAACTTATACTCAAGTAATGTCTCTTCCAAACACTTCTTACAAAAAGGTTGTCCATCTTCGATAAGACAAAGTAGCTCCATAGTCCATTCATCAACTTCACACAAAATTAGCTTAACACGTCATCTTCATATAACCTCTCTATCTTTATAATGAGGTGGTGGTCCTTTTATTCTTTGCCAGAAGAGATCTGAGTTCTTTTTTAGTTAATCTGTTACATGTACTGTTCATATTACTCTTCCTATGCTTGTGTATTTCAAGCATTACAGAACATATTCGTTTAAACACAGTAGAATCCAAAGGAACAAGATACAAAGACAGGTCCATGCTACTTGGACCAGTTTAAGTGCAATGTAATATTGCATGCAAAGAAGATTGTGGTCAACAATGGAAGAAAATTACCTGCTTTGCTCCCTGATAGGATATGTACTGGATATAGTGGGGTTTTTCTTCTCATAATCCCTCCTCCGAGATTCAACCTTCTCTTGTATGACATATTCCCGTCTACGGTCTGCACTAGATACAAATGAACCAGCTTCTGACCTGCGTTTAGTAGCATCTCCATGATGTTCTTTTGCATTTTGGGATTCCAGATCACCATCATCAACACTTTCTTCATAGGACCTTTTCTTCCCTTTGTTATCATCTCTATACTTAAAGCTTATATGACCAGCAGCAGATATGTCACCCTCACTGTCATGTACTCTATTTTTATTGTGCCTGCTCTCTGAGCAATTGTGTTCCTCTTTGCAGTGCTTTTCCAAAGACCTGTCTCTAGTGTTGTCCTTTGAGGATCGCATCCCATGATCTACCGTCTTGATGCCTCTGGTTTTTATAAATATCATCTCGGTGTTTTTCTCTTAAGCTGTCATCAGATCTTTCATTATTCCTAGGTTTCTCAACATCTCTAGACTTCTCTTTGTATCTTTCATCCTTATACTCTTTAGATCTTTCCTCTTTGTATTTTCCATCCCTATGTCTATATTCATTTCTAGACCTTTCCTCCTTGTACCTTTCATCTCTGCACCTTTCCTTTTCTTTATGCCTATCATCTTTATATTTATTATCTTTGTGTCTGTCCTCAGGTTTGGACGTTTCATCCTTATATTTTCCTTCTCTATGTTTTTCCACACCTCTAGACATTTCATCTTTGAACTTTACATCTCTATGTTGTTGTTCGTAACATCCATCAATTTTGGTATGAAGATCCCTAGGCATGGTTTGCCTGTCCCTGCTGCCGCTTTGCGATTCATCTTTCCCACCAGACTGATCCTTTGTTTTCCTGTGCCTCCCATTCTTCTCTAACTCACCATCATGCAACTCCTCTTGAAATTGACAGTCCGCTGATAGACAATGAAAACAATACGAGATTAATAGAAATTGTTAAAATCCAATATTCTCTCTTTGATCAATGCGATAATTTTTACAATCCTAAGATGATGACAATGAAATACCACTCTTGGACTTGGTAGGCTAATTAAACCATGGCATATAAGATTAAAATAAGGAGAAGACTGAGCAAATTAGATTGGAACATTTGCACCACTATCTCCACCATTCAATACTGAAATGAATAAAAGTGCATCGGGAGTTCCAGGAGCAGAATAGCACAAATAATCACAAGACAACCATCAGCGGGAGTTCCAGGAGCAGAATAGCACAAATAATCACAAGGCAACCATAGCTTATGCAAGTATATTATTTAGTGCTGATACAGATGGGCTAGTAAGCAGACAACAAAAGCACAACACCGCTTACATAAGTCAATTGGATAAATCAGCAGGTAGGCGGTGTTGATAGGAGAAGGTGCTCTGCTAACAATAGAATATAGACAAAAAGAACAATGAACCGATGGACAGGGCCCTAGAGTTGTTGAGATGCTACGTTTGTCAGAGAGCCTGCCATGAAAATGAGAATATTGTATAGCTAACTAATTAGACAGCATAAACTATATCAAATCACATCCATCCTACCGCTGTATAGGAACAGTTCATTTGTAACCTATTTTACAATAAATCCATCCTGGGGGCTCCATACACAGTACATACACCGTACCAGTAACACCCTCCCTAGTCCCTACACAGTACAAAAGCATACGACATTTGTGTTGACTTTGGATGTGCATACGTTATCGTGCTATCACTTTCTACAACTATGCACCAACAATGACATATAAAACACACACGTGCTTGCCGGTAGTAGTCCTTATAGTTCAAGCAACATTTTGTGTAAACTTCAGCACAAGGCCACAAGTAAGTAGATGTTAGCATTTAGAGCTCCTTCTATGCATTCAGTATCCACAGGCAAGGTGGACGACTCACAGGAACCAACGCATTATTAAAAAATAAAATATCTGTATATTACATACTGTTAGGGAGGATGTCAAGAGAAACATAACCATGATTATTTCGCAAAATATCATGAAAACTACATTTTTAGGTTGCATCTAGTATGGATTTCTGATTAAAGTGAAGACTACGATAAGGAAATAAGCAAGTACAAGAGAAGGCACAAATGACAAATATTAACCCTAACACTACTAGCCTGTCAGGGGAAAAAGGCTATATTAGAGCATGTACAATGCAAGTGCTTAGAGAGGTGCTTAGCAAAGAAACATTGATTTTTCTTGGCACATAGAACAGATAAGGTGCTTATTTTGTAGCATCGATGCTTGATTAGGCACCGGTACTTAAAAGGTGCTTATGTATATAACTAATTAACTATATATAATTAATAGATAATACAATCATCTAAGCACCTACAAAAGAGATGATTGCATTAGAGGAAATGACTTTTATATAGGAGCTTGATGACGTGGCTATATTCTCTTTCTTTAAACACTTATATATAAGCATCTCGCATTGTACATGCCGTTACTTTGCAGTTAAAATGTATAAAGCAAACAATAGGCCTACACAAGACACATTTGCTGCCACTATTAAAAACCTATGCAATTTGGACCTCCATGAAACTAAAGCTGGTAATTCCTCCTATATCAAAATAAATACTAGTAAAAAAGTATAAGATAGGGGGCATGTATGACCAGATGAATTCCAATGTCATAATTAGATTTATTTATGTTTTCTGCAATAAGTTAAAACATGGAAAGAAAATTAAGTGAAAACCCTTCAGGTTGGTCATAATGTTATATAATATCAGTTTCTAATTTCTAGTTTATTAACGGCAACATTTCTAGTTTCTACTTCTTTTGCAACAAATATCATCAACCAGAACTATGCAATCCGACGTGTTCATGTTCCATATGATGCTTTGTTCAGTACAGCAAGTGATTTTCATCGTGACTATCTACTGACAAGTTTAACTATAAAGGGCAAGCTGAAAGATACCTACCATCAATTCCATTACACTTATTCCTCACTCTATCCCCATCAGGATCTTGTGTTTTCACCTCTTTGTTTCTCGCCATAACTTTCGATGATGCATCATGCCTGCTATCATTCCCCTTTTCCGCCCCATGCTCCCTACTCCTATCCTTCACCATCTTATACTGCTGATCCATACTGTCTTCCTTCAGCACCACCACTTGCTTTCTTTCTTTCGACTTCTCTGCCACATGCTCCCTCGCGCCGTCTTTCACTCGGTGATGCTCACCGGCACTATCTTCCTCCAATAGTGCCCCTCTCTCTGACTTCCTTCTGCCAACCTCGTTGGACGTATCAGATTCCTCAAACTTGCTTGTGGACTTCCTCTTCACATCACCATCTGAATTCCTCGACTTCTTCGAATCATAATAACCGAATGCACCGTCTTCCCCACCACCGCGCCCACTCCACCTGTCATCCCCAGTGACAGCCTCCTGCTCCTCTCTGCCCTTCCTCTTCTTCTGCCCCTCCACCGACAAACCACATGCGTCACCGGCATCGGAAAGCTTCGCCAATGCTGAGGACAGCCGCTTCTCGTGCTGCTCCGAGCCCTTGGACGCCCTAGCAGACCCCTTCTTCTCCTCTTGCCCCCGCGGCCGCGGGTCCTCATCGGAGTCCGACCTGTCCCGCTCCTCCCGGTACCCATCGTGCTTGCGAGACCTGCGCCGTGAGCTCCTCGGCATCCCGGCCTCCACACCTCAACCCCAACAATTCGAAATCGAATCCCTAATCCCCGAATCCTCAACAGAACCCTGGAACCCCCACCGCAGCGGAATCTGAGCGAACCGGAGGCAAATCCACCAAAACTCCTCGCCTCGCCACAGAAACCGCCCAGAATCCTCCAAAAAATATATAAACAGATGCAAAACTTCGCAGGAATCCGACGGAATCGGGCGGTCTCTAGCCGGACGCCACGGCGGAGAGTGGGAGGAAGCGAAGCCTACAGGGATTCGGGAGTAGGCAGGTAAGAATCTCGGAAGAAATTGAATCGAATGGGGGTGGAATACGAGTAAAAGCCAGGTAGGAGAAGAAGGGATTGGGTTGGGAATTGGAGGAGGGGGGAGACGCGATCGCGAAATTTCGTGGGGATTTAATCTATTTTTTCGAAAATTCTGGTTTTCGTAACGTCGTCGCGTCGGTCGTGTGAAGTGACCTAAATACCCACCGAGCAGTTGCGGAGACTCAGGACTGGGCGTGGTTGGCGGTTAATGCGAGGGTGGTTCGGCGATAACGCGGTAATTTTGCAGCGGAACTGCCACGTCCGTGTGGTGGGAGTTTCCTTCTCTTCCGGTTTAGGGCCAGGAATCTAAAATAGAGGAATATAGCAAAACACATAAAATATACAGGAATACAGTGACAAAATAGAGGATTGGAAAACATAGAAAAAAAAATGTAAGAAGAGACGTTCGGAATGCAGGAATAAAATAACACAGAAATCATGAAACATAGGAATGACATAAAAACTAGAAAATTTTCCAATTGAATCACTAACCATGACTACTAGAACGGTAAGCTTCCCTGCGCACTATAATCGTAGGAAAAATTCCAAAAAGGTTTAGGTGGATTTTTTATTTTCCTGTGAAACTACTGGCAGCATAAACTTTATAGAGGAATTTGGCAACCTCAATCCTCCATTCCAAACGCTAGATTCTCTTTCCTTTTCTTTATTTTCTGATTTCTATGAATTTCCTTCTAAATTCCTCTCTATTCCAAATAGACCCTTAAACTCTGGTGGGTTTTGGGCGGTTGTTTCTTGTGCGTACCACGGAGTTGGATTTGTATATTCCGTGTATTATATATATTTTGATGCCCATGTATTGCAACGGAGTCCTAAAAGAAGAAGAGATATATGAGCAGACAAGATCCTAAACCGTACAGTAAATACCAATTTTTTCACACATATCAAACGAAATGGATCTATGTAAGCTACTAAATAAATCAAATTGTGAACAAAAAATTATATTGATTCTCATCCAACATGAATACAAACAAAACATCTTTTGGTTGAATTTTATGTGTACTAAAATACTATGTGTTGTTCTGGGTGTTTCGCAAAAAAAATCACACGTATAAATTTTCACATGCAAAATCGAGGTCAAGGAGAATTTTGTTTTTGTTGTACAATGGATGTGACTATAATTATGAGCTGCTACAGGCCACCGACGTAATTTGTTGTCAAATTGAATCAACTACTATTTGTACATCTACTAACTTTGCCAAACTTGAACTATGTGGGGATACATTATATCGCTCCCCTTGTAAGATCGGAATTGACATAGGGGCCTTAGTATCGATTCATCTACTATATAGCCAAAGCTATCATATGCATAATCAACAAATGACATCCATCAAACAATGTTGCAAACTCACTAGGCTAGACTGGCATTCTAGCAAAAGATCTACAATCCAAAGTGAAGAAACAACAGTACAATATCAATCAGTTCAGGTTTCATAACAAAAATAGAGCATCTGCAAGGCAAATCTAAATAACAATAACTTGATTCATCTACTAGAATATGAACCAAGACATGCATTGAGAACAACTTTGTGTCGAATGTCAACTGCATTTCAATTTCGTGAGAGTACCACAGCTAACTAGAAAATTCATTGGGGAATACACTAACAAGGATGTCTAGGATTAGACTGATACATAGCTTCTCAAAATTGAGATGGCATTACGCTGAGTTGTACCTGCAAGGTGCAAGCAACAATTACCCCCTAACAAGTATGTATGCACATTTCCTGCATTCGAGTAGCATTACATACGAGATGATGTAACTATGCTTTGTCATTACGTTTGAAATGGAACAGAACTAACAAAAGTTTCTACTTGTCATCAAGGATGCAACGAAATGAACTGTTTATCTCTAATCTCCATATATTCCCAGAAGAGGAGAGCAATTCGAGAATGGTGTAGGGGCATTGTTCAAACAAAATGAGAGCAATTTGAGGAAAATAGACTCTATGTGGAAATAAACTTAAACAATAAATTTGTTGCCATGATTATCAGCAAATAAGGTGATGCCCAAAATGAAGCTTATTTCCCACAACTGAAGAAAAGCAACATCGGTGGCTATATGAAGATACTATTGCAACTCAACTTGCAAATTGAAGCTATCATATGATATTTTTATCGCAATATCCATCCAATCAAATAAATATAGGTATGTACACTTACACTATAATGTGTCTGCAAGCACATATAGAAATGCTTGTAAAAAAAAATAGGCAAAACATCACAAATGTGGTTTTAAAATCTATAAATTTACTTGTCAAGCTTTTTATCTTTAGAGAAAAGCAGAACCTGCCAACATATACATTCACATGTAGCATTTCATGTGCCTCATAATTATTGAATAGATCAATAGCTTTTTCATAAACCCCTTTGTCGCATCCATGGTCTGGAGTCTAATGATCGATGTGCCCGTCTTCTTTCTTACCAAAGTAACTATCTTGTCCTTGTCAATAGCAAAAACAAGAATCTATTAGTTTGATGAGAGGACGCAAGGAGAGGGCATGGGGATGTTTGGGTGGGAATGACAGGGGCGGTGTGCTAGGGCATCGAGGGGATGTCGGGCTTTAGGTGAGACGCGGAGCAGAAGATCAGGTGATGCAGGCGAGAGGGGATGCGGCTTGACCTGGCGGCATAATTTTTTTTGAGAGCAGTGGGAGGGGGAACAACGCACCACTACATGAAGGTGGAGAGGTAGGAGGAAGTTGTCGATAATTGTAGAGGTAGGGATGCGGTTTTGGTTCGATTGAGGGAGAATGCAGAGGCCCACGTGTCGGTGCATGTTTTCTCAGAGAGGGGCCGCTTATACGGAGGCTATGCGTGAGAATCATCCTACTGCGCGGGGGTAAACTCATTTTTATAGTGAAGATGTGCATTTTAAATTTTAAGTCTCATGCTTATGTACGAGATTTGTATCCATTGACTTCAGGTTGTAATATCATTGCATTATATTCCTCTCATCTTAACCACCCATCGCTAAATGGAAGGTCTGTACTTTTAGCTCTCCCAATCCCACCAAGTCTGAACTTTTTTCCCATTGACTCTGAAGGCTGAACTCATTAACCTTCATATCAAATAATTGTCATAGTCACCACCCACTGGCCACCGGAGAAAGCCAGGGAAGCAGTGCCTTACAACTTCTAACTAGAGACTGGTCGGTAACGTGGAGCAGCCGCTCGAGTCTCGACCATTGGGAAACTATCGTGAGAACAAAACCCCTTTATTTGTCAATTTCCCTTTGCTTCTGTGTGAACAAAATCAATAATTTTGCTAATTCGAACTTTGAACAAGAACAACACAAGTATTAAGAATAAAAAATTAACCGATAGGGTGTAGTCTCTTACATTTATATTCTTGGTTCTTTAGTATAAGTGTGAATGTCATTTGACGGGATTTACTCATTTGAGTAAACCTTATAGAACAAAGAACACACATGAATTATTTGTTTATTAACACTACCAAAAAGGAATCAAATACAACATCAAAATGACACCTCCAGATCAATATGGTAAGCTGCAATTGTACACCCTGCATGGAATTGCTTGCCAAAACATCACATCCTCTTCTTCTGGCTATAACTTAGAATCATCCAAACAAAGAAGATTCGTTTCAAAGAAGAAGAACAACAAGAAAAAGAATCTTTGTGCAGCCTTTGGTCTAATCACACAAACAATGAAGAGAATCTCCATGAGATGCTCCTGATGACATTCTTGGGTCTATTGAGGTGTTAGCAGTGCACGATAGAGGCTTCAACCGACTCCCATAAGAAGGCCAGCGGTGAGATGTGCTGAGACAGGTTCAGCGAGAGAGCCATGACGGTAGCGGCGACTACTACGAGATGGGGGAGAGAGGTCTTGCGGGAGAGGCTTGCTGGTGAATCTGCCACTTTGTGATTTGTTTTTTACTGTTGTGGTGGGCCTCGGTCTGGTCACTCTTCATTTGGTGATGAATGGTTGAAAATGAGAGGAATGCCACACATTGACATTACAATGTAAAGTTAGAGGATGTGAATCCCAACATGCATATATGTGCTATGAGAGTTGTCAGTTTGGGCTTAGTTTTAGTTTTTGTATAAACTTTTTTTTGGTATAGCCTGGTTGTTTCTTATTTTTGTTATGCATACATCGAAGAGATTATTTTATTAGCGTGGCCCTAACCGATTGCTCTGATACTAGCTGTGGTGCCCTGTGTCATTACCCCGGAGGGTAATCACACTTAGGCATACAGATTACTATTCGTCTGCCCGGTAGTACACCGCTCCGATAAATAGTAAGTCTTACCAAAGTCAACGCAACAGAACAATAAGATAAAAAATGTACTCTTTATTACATGAGTAGCCATGCAAGGCTATGGTCTTTATTACAAGTAGTAATTTACAACTGCAAAAATGGGACTAAATCCCCTCGCTTGCCGGCCATGCTCCACTGGTCGTCTACTCGTTCCACGCACCGAAAAGAGTATCCACCTCGCCCTGCTCCTTGTGGTAAGCACCCTCGTCTCCTGCGGTCTCATTGGCACCTGCGTGTCCTTCGTCCCGCTCGGGATAGTTCCTGACTGGACTAGGATCTAACAAAGGAGAATAATAGCAAGGCTGAGTACTAGTGTATTCAGCAAGCATTAATAGCAAAAAATACACTGTATGACTCATCTCTATTCGTTATCATATTTTCTAGTTCATCTCTTTTCTGGAAAATAAATACGTCATCAAAACTTTAGGTGGCCAATTTTAATATTGAAAAGACTACTTATCACTCGTAAGAAGATAGGCCCCTAGCGGTCATCGTAGACTCCAGTCCAGGAGACACGCATGAATTTATGATTTTATTTAGCACTACGCAGACTTTGTACCACTTTACCCATAACTACTCTGAGCTCTCTCTGAGCTAGATCCCCTGCATTTCCTTTGATGTGGGTTCGAGTTCAGAGTATAGAACATTTTTCAAGTTACGTGATTAAGTCTTCACCCATTATTTTCCATCGGTGCCATGGGGCGCTCACCCAGCCGTCCACCAAGTTCCAATAATATTGATTGGACCGAATTTCCCGTACCCAACACTTCACCCTACGGTAGTATATCGCCTTGGATCCCCTACTTTCGTACTTTCCTACCGGTCATGGGTTCCTCCACATATTACTTACCCGATGTGGAGAGTATAGCCACGTAACAAGGTATCATTTTTTGCCCGCCAAAACTGGAAGATGGTTGGTACTTAATTACGACCCCTTATCCGAGTAAGAGTTTTGTTGGTACTTATATATTAACCATATGTAAAGAGTCCCACCTCCTCTCTCATCTCTTTTTCCTGCACGGACCCTCTTTACCAGCCTTACTATTTCTCTTGTAGTACAACTACTCATCTCAACTGTACTACTCTTTTCTCATTCATCATCTCTTTTCTTTTTATTTTAGTTCTTTTATCTGATTTGATTTTGAGACATAATTTTCATACACATATGTATAATGATATAGCAAAGTAACACTTATATTTAATATAACTAGGTTGATGTTTAAGAGGTAAGCTTGCCTTCGTAGTCGTAGAAAAGATTGACATCGATGAAACCTGGATTAGCTACTCCGGTCTGCGTTGGTTCATCCTTTGCAATTATACAACAACGCGAATAATAAATAAATAAATACTTAGTTGCTTTTGGTGCTATTATGCGTACATTAGTCAGTTGATTTTATTTTTTAGCATGTTTTAATTTAATGACATTTTTTTGGATCCTCGGTTAAGTTAGCACTCCCCAACTGTGGTTGTTCTATGATCTATTGGCTCTAGAGTCGAGGTTGCCTTCTCTCGCGTTTTATTGAGCGAAAATAAAATCCTATAGGTACTTCGCATGCAACTAGGTCTATTCAATTTTACGCATGCAAAAATGCCTAATCGATTGTACCAGGTGTTGTTTAATTTAATTAATCTATCTAGAATAAATTATTTCTAACACATCAAATTATTTGTCTAATCCAGCGAGTTTTATCGGTGATTAATTTATTTACAACATCCTAGATTAATTTTGCACTGATTCCCACTTTTATTTTCTACTCATCCGTCTACTACTATCTATTCTAACGCGACTCATAAATTTGTTTGCTTGGTCCGATCTACGCACTGTGCGGACCCTTATTATTATTAGCGCTCAATTTTATTTCTAAAACTACTACTACTAATACTCATTAGAAGTTACCTTTTTACCCCTTCCCTAATTTCTCCCCCCTTTTCCTAATTTTCTTTCTTTTTACCATTTTCTCCCTCTCCCTTGTCTCTTTACTCTTTCTCTCTCTTCCCCATTCCATTCGGCCGAACCAACCCCTGGCCTTATCTCCTCCTTCCTCATTCTTTGCTTCATTTCCCATTCTTCATTTCTTCTCCCTTCCTCTGGTGCCTTGCTCCTTTGGCGCACACGTCGCTCCTGGCCCGGCCCGGCGCTTGCCTCCCCTGTGGCTCGGTCCACGCCTTCGGGCTCGCCCGCGCCCGCATGCTCCCTGGCTCGGCCTGCCTGCTGCCACGCGCGCTCGCGCCCCTCTGCGACTCGGCCCACCCACAGCTTGGCCAGCCTGGCGTTTTGCTCGCGTCTGGCTGCACGCGCTCCCTTTCGGTTCGGCCCATGCTTGTGCGCTCGATTGGGCCGCCGGTCTTGGGTGTGGCCGAATGTGGTTTAATTTTACTTGGTTTTGATTTCCCCTTGTCCCTTCTTTCCCCTGTCTTGTTCTTTTGGTTTCATGGTTCTCACTTGATTCATTTTTTATTTTGTGGATGATAGTTGCTTATGCATGGTGAGGTGTTGGAGGTGGACTATCATGGGTTCACTGAGGTATACTACTACTTCCCTTTATCTCTCTACCCCGTCCCCTCAGCTTGCTCTGTGATGAATTGATTGGATGATGATATGGCTGTGGGGTGTGCTCTCTATGCAGTGACCAGTGTATAGTTCATGTGGCGTGGTTCGGTTTGGGTAACATGGAAGTGGGGGCATAATGGTTGTTTACCTTGTTGGGTTGGGTTGAGAATGGCAGTGGCCGCGGTGGTGATGGTTGTGTGGTGATGACACTCTCCACTTGTTTTTGTTGGTCCCTTCTGGTTCTTGTCGCCCTTGTCGGCCTAACGTTGTCTTGGTGGTCGTTGACGGTTCGAAGCCGTCGCTACTACCGTCCACGCTCTGTCATCTTCCCCGTCTCCTTTGCCCCCTTCTCCTTCGCTATCTCTCTGTGGGTGTTTGGGTTGGATGGTGTGGCTTGTTCTTATTTTGTTGAGGCAGTGGTGGGTGATTGCTTGGTTTGCGGCTCTCTGTGGTGAAGGGCAGTAGAGGCTTGTTGGTTTGTCTTCGGTTGGTTGTTCTTGGTTGTGAAGAAACTTGTGCCGGCTTGGGGGTGGTAGCTTTAGGAGGCTTGCTTGCCTCATGGTGCTCTGTGAGTGTGGCTTGTGAACTGGAAATGGGGTTTGTGAGGGGAAGGCTTATGCTGGCTGTGCTTTGTGGGGGAGGTGCTCTCGGCTGAGCTTTGGTCCCTTGGCTTCTGCATTCCCAATTTGCCCCTCCCGTATCCTTTTTACTCTCTTGGTGGACTGTTTGGCTATGATCCATTGGTCCATGGGATGCCTCTGTTACTATGCGTTGGATTTTATGCGACAAAGGTAAGTTGGTATAATATGGGTGTCAGATTTTTATAATTATTGGGTGAAGAAACCCACTAGAAGTGAGACGGTGCTGACTAAATTAGGTTGGTCTGGGAATCTCGATGATCTTCGTGAAATCTGACATAATTCTTCTTTATTCTAACTTCTATTTATTGCATTTGGTCTGTCATTTGTCTTTTGGTTGTTTGGCGGATGATGGATGTGGCAAGGATTTGGATGGGTCGAGGAGGGTGTCGACGACTGGTGATATATGGACAAGGATGAAGGCTTTGGCTTTGGTGATATACATGCAAGAGTTTTATTTTATTATTTTGTAATATTCTCGAAGCTTGTAATTTATATTTTGATCTATTGTAATAAATTATAAGTTTGTAATATTTTTACTTTTGCTTGCACTGAATTCTTGTATGTTGATACGATGTAAAGAATTATTGTAATTTAATTCTGAGTTTGATTTTACTGCTTTACTTGCGATTGTAAAGGATTCTTGCATTTAATATTGTCTCATATGCAATTGGTTGGGCGATGTGCTTAATGTCAACTCCGATTATGTTTTGTTCTTGTTTAGATGAATTTTATTTATTGCTAAATACCGATTAGCGCTGTTTAAATTAGTTTGAATTTTCTGGGTTCTCACAGATTGTGTTTGCTATATTCGTGTACTATACAAACTCCAAGTCTTGTGCCTATATGGGTGGGGTCTGCTTTGAGAGTTGCCAGTTTGGGTGCTAGTTTTTTTGTGTGTATTCAAATTGTTTTTTCTAGTATAACATGCAAGGATAAGTTCAACTTTGGTGTTGCCCTTGAAAAAAAGTTCAACTTCGGTATTTTTTGTTCTGAGATTCATAATGTGGCAACAATGTATGAATGAAATATCAGATAAATTTGGGGGGGGGATAGTTCAAGCTAAACAATTTTTTTAGGACCATGGTTTCATGGAGATGAAGAACCTCTTAACTGTTAGATTTTGGGAGAGGAGTGAAATGGGGGCTGAATTCTGATTGTATTGCAAGAGCCTAAGGGACAATATATAGTGTACAAGTGAAACCCTAGCTAGACTACAATTACATTACTACTCCTAACCCATACATGACTATTACATTACTACCCTTACTCTCCTTCCTCAGGGCTTGGTCCTCGTCTCCCACCTCTTATCTCCTACGCAGATCTGCTGCTTCTATCTAGGGTTAGGGTTTCTGTTGTTGTTGCTAGCTCACACTGAGGCGATGGCGATCAAGAGGACCAAGGCCGAGAAGAAGCTGGCGTACGACAAGAAGCTGTGCCAGCTGTTGGACGAGTACACCAAGGTGCTCATCGTCGTGGTGGACAACGTCGGCTCCAACCAGTTCCAAGAGATCCGCAGGGGCCTGCGCGACGATTCCATTGTGCTCATGGGGAAGAACACCCTCATCCGCCGCTGCATCAAGGTGCACGCCGAGAAGACGGGCAACAAGGACTTCCTCGAGCCCATTCCCCTCCTCGTTGGAAATGTTGGTCTCATCTTCACTAAGGGTGACCTCAAAGAGGTTAGCAAGTACAAGGTTGGAGCTCCTGCTCATGTTGGGCTGGTTGCTCCCATTGATGTGGTTGTTCCCCCTGGAAACACTGTGCTGGATCCCTCCCAGACTTCTTTCTTCCAGGTGCTTAACATTAACGACCATTTTTATCATCCAATAGAGAAATGGTAAGACACAATGGAATGGATATACTTTATCGAAGGTACTTAGTCCAGCTATACAAAAGAGAGTATACGGACTTTAAATTTTGCCATACTCCAGAGTAACCCTAAAGACATTAGGAATAAACATAAGAGTTGGTTCATTGTAGCCTATCCATCTTTGAGTTGATGCTGTTAGGTTGTAGATTTTTTTAAAGATAGGCTGTAGAAGTCCAATTGCATCAACACTTTTATACCCTACTCAAATGTTGCTCTATAAGTATGGTTGAGTTGAGCAAGGTTGAAATTGCCACAAATGAGGTAGTTAAGCTCAAGTGGGTTATGTTCAAAAGTTTAAACTCGACAACTATGCCAATTTTAAGTAGATATTTTTTAGTTTTTTTTTCAAACGATGTAGGTTAGGTCTAGCTAGACCTTAAAGTTGGTTTGGACCAAGTTATTCTCGTCACTCATGCTATAGAGGGGAAAAATATATCAAGTTCCGGAGAGCAAGGTACTCCTTGAATTCATAAAAAAGGCACTCACTGAGTTAGTAGGCGTTAGACCTATTCAACCTTGGGCCAGATCAGACCTGAAAAAGCCCGACCTTGAATAGGCAGGCTCGAACCTGGCTCGGTCCGAAAACTGGGTTTTTCATTTAAAATAGTACTATTTTTTGGAATGAATATTAATATTTATTTTATTTTGAGAATAAAAAATACTTATTATTATTTTTATTGTCATTATCGGGTTTTTCCATGCTTCAGGTCGGGCATTTGGACTGAAAACCAAGGTACGAGCCTCGGAAAATCGGGCCGAGCTGCCCATGAACAGGTCTAGTAGGCGTCTAATTGGAAGTCCTGTATGGTGAGGTTAAACACTGTTAGTTAAACCAATGAAAAGATCTAGTTAGATAAAATTGGACAATTCAATGCTTGAATTATCAAAATAATATTTTAGGGATTTAATTGAACAAAACAAAATAGAAAATTATAGGTGCAATTTTGCATTAGAAAAAATGAGGCAGCTCTACCTAGGGATGACAATCAAGCGCGGCGGGCACAGGTAGTGCCCTCCCATACCCATGCCCACGACCCTGATTTCCCCCACGGGCATGTCCGCGTAGGACAACGGGAGAAGAACCTCGCCATGCCCGTCGCCCGTGGGCATGCCCGTGTACCTGCCACACTGGATTGTCTCTCTGGTTTGTGTTTTAGATCCAGATCTAGCAGGTCTGATCTGGTTGGGAAGAAGAAGGGAGTAAGGAGTAGTGACCTTGGAGGCAGACGTGGTTCTTGGCCTTGTTGCGGGCAACGTTGAGAACAGAGTAGATGAGCTCGGTGCCCTCGGTGTAGTGTCCCTTAGCCTAGTTGTTGCCAGCGCTGTACTGGCCGAAGACGAAGTTGTCGGGGCAAAAGATGTGGCAGTAGGGGCCGGAGCGCACCAAGTCCATGGTGCTAGGCTCGAGGTCCATGAGGACAGCGCGTGAGGAGGGGGCGGCGACTGGGCGTGAGGAGGTCGGGCATTGAGGAGGGGGCGCGAGGAGGCTGGGCGTTGAGGAGGGGACGACGGCCAAGCGAGAGGAAACCAGACGCTGAGGAGGGGGCAGCGGCCGACTAGGAGGAGGCGGCTGGGAGCGACGACCGGGCAGGAGGAGGCGGATGAGGGCTGGGGATAGGATTGGGACTAAGGTGAGATTAGGGATTTAGGGTTGGTGGCGGGTGGGTTGAATCACGATGGAGTGATGGTTGGCCGAAATGTCGAATGGTATTAGCCTTAGGGTTTCGTCGGGTCCACATGTCAACGTGGGTTGGTAGGTAAATGAGCAAGATGGGCACAGGTGGAGCTCACCCATGCCCTTGCCTATTTACCCGATGGGCAGAGGATTGCCCCCATTTATATGCCCGTGGGCAAAAAAGCACCCCATGCCCAACTCTATTAGGGCATTTGACCGCGGGCACAATTGCCATCCATAGCTCCACCCCTTGCAAAAAAAAATTGGCAGCTTTACCTCCCAAAAGATCTTGGTAGCTCTACCCAGGAGAGCATTTCCGATGCTACCAACATTTTTTGTGCTATCAGGCGCTCCCATTACTCGAAAAGCGGTTGAAATGGTCTTGAAAAGTTCCAAAAACAATTGCATAGATAGGTTACAATATAATCGACCATGCCGCAAAATTTCAACTCTAAATTCAATTTAAATGTTGAGAAACAAAAAAGACAAATTTAAGTGAATAGTTAATTTACCTTTTTTAATTTCAGATTCCTTTTTAGCGGAATTGTTTTTTCCTCTCAATGTGTATATTGAATTTAGATTTGAAATTATGTGAAATGATAGATTATATTGTACCCTATCTATGTAATTTTTAAATATTGACCATTTAGATCCATTTCGGAGGAATGAGAGTACCGATAGCACGAAATATGTTGGTAGAACTAGATATGTTCCCTCTCACCCAAGAGCATTTCCAGTGCTACACTGCAACCAACATTTTTTTGTGTTGCGAGCGCTCCCATGACTTGGAAATCGGTTCAAATAGTCTTGAAAAATTCAGATGGGGCCTTCCCAGTGGTCGCCCCCTCCAGATTTAGATGCAATTCAGATGGGGCCTTCTATTTGAACAATAAGCATGGGGCAACCGGCATGGTGATTCGAGATGGCCGTGGCGACTTTCTTGTTGCGAAATCCATTTAGTATCCCCATGCACTGAATGCTCTGCATACGGAAGCATTAGCATGTAGGGATGGACTCCGGTTAGCTCTTCAGGAGGGTTTGCAACAAATTATTCTGGAATCTGATTGTAAACAACTTATCGACTTGTGGAACGAGTCAGTATGTACTAGATCTGAAGTGACACCGATCCTAGCAGAAATTAGGGAGCTTAACAGGAGTTTCTTGAATTTTTCGTTTTGTTATGTTAAGCGTCAATGTAATACTATCGCTTATTTGTGTGCAAAGTAAGCTTCTAGTAATCCTATTTGGTGTATGTGGCACGATATACCTAACTGCTTAGGGATTGCAACTCTGTTCAACCTTATTAATGGAGTTCCCTTAGTCTAAAAAAAAAATTCTCTGATCCAGCCCGGCCCCTTTTGGGCCAATGATTTTCAGCCTGACTAACGGGCCTGATTCTCTGAGCCCACCCAACTCGTTCGATTTCATACGAGTCGAAGCCATCGACCGTCGTCCCCTTCTTGTTTCGCTGTTCGGCTCTCCAGACTTCCGGTACGACCCAAGCCAGCAATGGACACCCTCACCCGCCTCCGCCGCTCCTTTGGCGGCGGCGGCGACGACGACGAGCAGCCGGAATACGACATCTTGGGTGACACCGAGGGTCTCTGCTCTCTCTCCCCTCTCCAGGTAAAACAGAAGAGCTGAAGAACCCTATAGTGCAGGAACCGTTTCTTGGTTTGTGTCGATCTGATTTATTCCCCTTGTTTTGCCTGGTTCAGCGGGTCTACGGATTCGCGGCGTGCTTGGTTGCCGGACTCGCCCTGATGATCCTGGTAGGCTGTTGCGATTTCCACCTGTAATTCATCGTCCGTTCGGTTCTTGATGTAGTACTGTTGTTGTTGGAGTTGCTGGTTTCTCATGTAGGTGAAGAATTAGCCTCGTAGGTGATGCAATTTCCATAAATTGTATGCTATACATTAAATGATTAAGAAAGAGAGTTATATTTATGGTTTATGCTTCTTGGATTATGCACATCATCAGATGGAAATGTATCAAATATGTTCGAAGTTTAACTTGCGACATAGTCATATGAGTAAATGTTTATTATAGAGATAAGGATTTAGGTTAGTCGCAATACTGAATTCTTTGTGAAAGTTACTTGTCCTAAGAAGCATATACTTAGCTTTTGTTCTGTTGGTGCTAGAGAACTAATGCTGTTGTTTTCTCTTAGTTGCATTTTAGATATTGATTGCCATGCTTATGTGGAATATGTTCTGATTTGATCCTGGATGAGAAAATTGTTAATTCCATGTGGGTCAAATATTTTTATAATTAGGAATTTAGGACCATAGGTTATTATAAAGTTATAGTTATGACCTACTGGTAGACTGTTTAACATAATTTAGTTGTAGCAAACATGTCTGGACTTCATACCGTTAAGTTTTGGTGATGATTTTCAATTCTTCCCGTCAATTAGGAGTAATACACTACTTACCTTTCATTTTCTTGTGCAGTCACTTCTTGTTTTCACCAGACCTATCAAATTTGCAGTCATGTTTACATTTGGAAACATAATGGCAGTTGGGAGGTGATTACACAGATTTTCACTCATATAACATTCTCACCGTTTATCTGATTACCTTAGTACTGTTCCCTATTTTTGGTGTTGCTATTTCTACAATCGTTCCTGTCAAACTTCTAAGTGTGAATCCTATCAAATACCAGATCGATATGTATGTTTAATTAGTGCATTTTTTATGTACTAATTTTCTTTCTTGAATATTTGCCATATGTTGATTTGAACCTTTGTTTGGCAGCACAGCCTTCCTAATGGGGCCACATCAACAATTGAGGATGATGCTTGACCCAGTTCGTGTGTATGCAACTGCTATTTATGTTGGATGTGTTGTTTTGGCTCTAATTTTTGCTCTTTGGGTTAGTAATATCTAAACTGTTTTTTTTTTCTTATGGTCTTATTTATGCAAGTAAATCACTTCATTGAATGAACAACTATTCAAATTCCACACACAATCATGTGTTCTGCATGTGGTTTAACTGTGCAGGTTCATGGCAAACTGCTAACATTGATTGCAATCATATGTGAGATCTGTGCCCTGTTTTGGTAAGCCTCCTTCCTTTAAAATAATGCTAGTGGCTTGTAAGTTGTAAGTCATAAAACTATCATTGTAGACTTGTAGTACCAGTGCCACTTGCTAGTGTGCCTTACTTAAATTAAGGTACGCTTCACAAAAGGAACATAAGTCTAGGAAAATATTTTCTGTGTTTTTGCATATAGAAAAAGTAAGTGAAACTTGCCTTTAGGTACTATGTTAACTGACACAATGTCTAGAAAGTTATTCTCCTGCATGGGCTAGGATAATCCAAAGGGCTGCCAATATTTAGTCTTATCTAATTTTCTTTTCCTGTGTTCCATGAAAATTGCAAGCATATAACTTGGAACACAAATACACAATTAATTATCTGCACTGGTTTGATCCTAGAGTGCTATAGTGTACTGAATGTGTGTTCAGAGGAACATTAGTGAAACTGAGATTAGTCTATACTATTAGGATGATGGAAAATTGTTATGCCCTCTTGTGTTTGCATGGATCAACTTCAGGTGTTCCTCTGAGTGTTTGTTTCTGTTATGTGTGCCTTCAACCGATTTATTGAAATCATGGTATATGCGTAGCCTGTTCAATTCCATCCATGTCAAATGTCAAAGAAACAACACCGGGAGTACCTAATAGAGCTACACCTGTACCCTGCTTATTATTCGAGGTTCAGGTGGTGAGAGCACAATTCCTTTATTGCACTCTGTTATATACGGGCTTGACTTTATGTGTTTTTGGGGTTAATGTTCATTATTGTACCTAATATATACAAGTATATGACTGTAACATGTTTTATGTAGTAGCATTAAGTAATAATGTGCAATTTGCACATCCTTCTCATTTCAATTGCTAAAATTAATTGATGAAACACGATTTTAAATTTTATTTAGCTGCACTTTCCACATTTTAAAGTATATGATAAGCTGGTAGCTGTCTGTTCAATGAGCTAAAACAGCTTCAATAAATGATGCAAAATGTTTTGATTTTTAGTTTTTAACTTTAGAGGGTTGGTAAATGGTAATTAATCTGGTCATATTAAATGCGCTCAATAGTTGGGGATTTGCTATATTGATCACCTGACAATCACCAGTTTAAAATTTTATTGTGTAATACTGTTCAAAATCTTATGTCTGTGCTGAAATAGAGAGCGTCATGACTAGTGGTTACCAAACTCTAGATTAGTAGATCGTAGCCTGATGAGTGGTCATACCATCACCTCTGTAGAAACAAGTCTGCGAGGAACATGTACCTGGAAGGTGGCAGGTCTAAGTGGCACGTGCAAACAAGGGGTAAGCAATGCCTGACTATTTGCTCCTCTGGGCTTTCAAACTGCAGTGTGCAATGGTCTTGCCAGCAGCCAAAAGTGAGCAAGTAGGTACCCAAAAACTGGTGATGGGAGTAAGACCTAAGTAATGCTGCAAAGTTACTGGAGCAATACAACAACAACAACAACAACAACAACAACAACAAAGTCTTTTGTCCCAAACAAGTTGGGGTAGGTTAGGAATGAAACCTTCTCAAGGTCAAAGAGACGAGAGCCTTGCACATGGTTATTAAGGCGGTAAGGCGAGGCGAGGCAACCCACCCCGCTCACACCTTTTAAGCGGTAAGGCGTGAGGCGAGGCGACGCTTTACATCCCTAAGGCGGCAGTGCAGAGCAGTAGATAGGAAGGCCACAGAAGATCCCAACAGCAGTTGGAAGGCCACAGAAGATCCTCGGCTGATCGGCTGCCCGCTGCTCGACCAACTGCCGCCCGCGCCGCTTGATCGGCTTGCCTGCCCCGCCACGCTCGCCTCGTCTTTTCCCTGCCGCGTGAGATGCACGCCACTTGCGCTTCGTCTTCTTCGCCACCACCCTCCATGCCCTTCTTCCTCCGCCTCGCCGCGTTGGGCGTCGCCTCTCCGATCCTCCCGCGCCGCTACGCCGCTTCCTCCACGTCGCCGCGCTCTCATCCGCCGATTCAGCCTCGACGCGCGCATCTCCCTGCTTCGACGCGCTCCGCCTCCTTGCGCGGATCGAGCTCTCTCATCCGGATTCGCGGGGCATCCTCTTCTCTCGCCCCGCCGGATCGCTCTCCAACGCGGCGCGGCAAAGGCGAGCGATGCCTTGACACCGGACCACCTTACCTTACGCGCTCGCCTAAAACCATGGCCTTGCAAATAAAATAAAATAAAAATGATAAAAAACCTACAAGACTAAAACACTAAGCCGTACATCTTGCCATCTGAGCCGAGAGCTTAAAACACCGTCCCTAAACCTTCTTATGGTTCTGGTACATGGATCGTTAATTTCCATGTGCTTCTATCCAAAGCTAATTCTTTAGCTATATTCCAATCTCTCAAATCTCTTTTAACTGCTTCCTCCCACATTAGTCTTGGTCAACCTCTGTCTCTTCTTACATTTTCAGTACGTCTTAAAATTCCACTACGTACCGGTGTCTCAGAAGGTCTCGTTGGAGATGTACAAACTATCTCAAGCGATGTTGGACAAGTTTCTCTTCAATTGGTGCTACCCCCACCCTGGAGCAATAATAGAAATAAATTTACCATCTAAGCCGCCATGTATGATAGTGTGTCACTTTCCGTGCTGCATTGCTGCATGTAGTTCTCTTTTGCATATCAATGGTCATCTTAAACCCACCATTTGAGTATTGAGTTGCATGCACCAACCAATTCACCCAAAAGCTTAAGCTGATGAGGAAAGGTGGACAATTCACTTATACTTCAACACTCCTCACGTGTAGGCTCTCTCGTGCCTAAGACGTGGAATAGAAGCTGGTGCAATTATTATTTTTAATTGCACCAACCGGTCTTGAACTCAAGACCTCTTGGCCGATACCATTTGTTACACGGACTCTTGCTCTTGGTGATAGCAAGATCCTTACTCTCATGAAGAGGATGACACTTGGAGATGGGCAAATTTTTCTTAGTTTATTTCTCACACAATACCATACCCACTTTGGGGTTGGGGATACATATTTATAGGTGGCTAAGCATTAAGCATATGCCAAGATGCTAGTCTAAGATGCTAAGATCTTTGTCCTAGATGTGTGTCCTCTAAGATGCTAAGATGTTGTCCTAGATGTTGTCCTCTAAGATGCTAAGATGTTTGTCCTAGATGCTTTGTCTAAAGCTAGTCCAAGATCTTTGTACAACCACTCCTAAAGCTAGTCCAAGATGTCAGACAAGAACCATGTGCCCACCTCACAAAGACCACAGATGCAGACTTATTCATCATTTGGCGATCTCCTCGGCTAGTACATAGCGGCTTCCACCGCTCGACTCAGCGCTCTGGCTCGTTCGCTTGGTGATCTCTCGCAGAGACATCGGCGGTGGCGCTCAGGTGGACAGCAAGTCCGCTCTGGCTTTGGCAAAGAACCCCGTTTTCCATGAACGGAGCAAGCACATCCGGGTGAAGTACCACTTCATCCGAGGCTGTTTGGATGAAGCGACATCAAGGCGAGCTACATCAACACCACGGATCGCCTTGCGGACCGCCACCAAGCCTCTTGGGAGGTCAAGTTCTCGAGCTCGCTCCAGATCGGGATGGTTCAACTCTCCACAAGACGACGCACAAGACTTAGGGGGAGAATGATGAATAAGTCTCTGTACTGTGGTCTTTGTGGGGTGGGCACATGGTTCTTGTACAACATCTTGGACTAGCTTTAGGAGTGGTTGTACAACATCTTGGACTAGCTTTAGGACAGCATCTAGGACAGCATCTTAGCATCTTGGAGGACAACATCTAGGACAGCATCTAGGACAACATCTTAGCATCTTAGACTAGCATCTTGTCATATGCTTGGCTGTTTAGCCAGCCTATAAATATGTATCCCCAACCCCTTAGGTGGGTATGGCATTGTGTGAGAAATAAACCAAGAAAAATTTGCCCCATCTCCAAGTGTCATCCTCTCCATGAGAGTAAAGATCTTGCTATCACCAAGAGCAAGAGTCCAACGTGTAACATTGAGTCTTGGAAAACATCACCAGGAAGGCCAGATTCGCTATAAAACCTCGCGAACCAGATTCGTTGAACCCGAACCGGTTTAAGATACGGGGTTCGTGTTCACAGTGAAAATTGGAAAAAAAGTGGCGAACTATGAACCCGAATCGCGTACCGCGACTCGGACGAACTTGCTTTTCTTGTAACTATGCTGTAGCTTGTAGGAATTGTTTCTTGTTGTGTCAGAGCTGCAGTAGCAGCATACAGTAGGATCATGTATCTCATTCTCAATACCTCACTGAAAGAAAAATGGGATACGAACGCTATATTTGAACTGACTTTGTTGGTTATGCCAACTTTGATATGAGTTCAACATTCAAGGTCAGAATTAAACCTTTTTTTCTTCTTTAGAGGCCAAAAGTTAACATGGTGTATAGTATGCGATGAAGTTAGATGCAGGTGGTATTTTGACACTGTAAATCTCCGCCCCAGGAAACAATGTGCTGCTTGTATCTTTCTTTCCCGTCTTTCCTTTCAATCGATTGGCCTGCCAGAGCAAAATCTTCTGAACAGGTTAACTGACTATGCTTTTCCATATTCTCCTCTTTTCCACCACAGGTATAGTTTGAGCTACATCCCTTTCGCTCGTCGAATGGTTTCTGACCTGATGGTGAAGTTTTGTGACACTGAACTTTGAGCTGAGACGGGCTATTTTTAACATGCTTCAGTGCCTGAAATCACCGATGCCTTGGATGCTTGCCCCGTGTTACTGCATCTACCCCGCTCCAGAATTGCTTGCTCTTTCACCCATTTCCACTGGGTCCAGATTTGATTGATGAACAGATCAATCTATGTATTCTGTATAAATGTATGTACTACATGATGCATTTGTTTGTTCAACTTCATCTCTGTCTGAAATTCTTGATTCCACTGTTTATCTAAACAAGATCCTGTATAAATTTGCTGGTATGTGACATCCATTTTGACATCGTTGCTCTACTGCACAGCTTCTCTCTGTACATTCTAAAATTTCAGACATTTTCACAGGTAGTAATCGTGCATTTTTTATTTCTCTTACGCAGAAAAAATATTTTCTGTTTGGGTGTTGAAATTTCAAAAGTCACTGTGCTGCACTGCCAGCAGATACACGCCTTCCACTGGCGTGTGGGGCTCCGACCAACCAGCCTGGATGTCGCGGTAGACCCACATGTCACTGGGCAGCGGCCGGGAGTCCTGGACTCTTTGAAGAGATACCAAAACTACCCTTCGTGCACCCTCAGAATCACACCTTATGCCCCCTCCTCCTCACACCCTATGCGGTAAGCTCTTTTTGGTTAATGCATCTGTAGTTATAGATGTTATTTAAATATGTAATCCTGTTTAGTTTAATCAATTTGTTAACTTTTTGTAATTATATTTTCTTTTAATGGAAATAGGGTGCAAACCTATTATAAAAAAACTCAGTTCAGCTCTGCTTCAAATTTCAAATTTCGAAACCCCAGTCGCTCCCCGGCGCCTATATAAGCTACCTCCCTCGTCCACACGCAGCACACACGTCGCCTCCCACCGCTGCATGGGCAAAGCCATCTCTCTTCTCCGGCCACCGCAAACAGTACGAGAGAACGAGAGGGAGATGGAGCTGAGGAAGCGCCCGAGGCCGCCGCGCGTCGACCCCAACTTCGTCTCGTCCCCACCGCCGCTGCCGTCGAGGAAGCGGGCGCGGAGACAGGCTGCGCCGAAGAAGCCGCGGGAGGCGAGGAAGAGGCCAAGGTGTGCGGGGGTGGGCATCCGGAGCCCGGTCGCTGGGCTTCAGCCTTCCAGGTGCGGCCGGCAAGCGGAGCCGATCTCGCGGTACACGTTGCCGCGCGTCTCCTTCATCGCTCGCCACCCCTTCAACTGGTAAGCCGTTCCCTTCTGTGTGTGTGTGTGTGTGTGTGTGTTTTCGTGCATGTCGATTTGAATTTTTAGGTGGTGGATTTAGTCTGGCTTTCAAGCTACTGCTCTTCGAATAGATTCAAATTCCGAGTTCTTAGTTGAATCCTCTTGTTGCAATGTGTGTGCTTCTGGAAGTTGGTGGGAATTGATTTGAATTGACTTGAAATTTGTCCAGTTGGATTTGAGCATTTGTGATGAACCGGTGCAAATCACCTTGCAGTTTCGCTTTCTGAATCGCTTATTTGTGTTTGCATTTGTACATTGCAGTGATTTGCATCTCGCTGCTGTCAATTCAGTTTGGTTTTGAAGCGATCACAAACACAGTTCGCAGTTTGGCTTGCTGTTCCATTCGAGTAATTAAGTGCGTGCCTCTGGATGTGGGTAGATTGAATTTTGGGGATGATTCGAATTGTGTTGCGTTGGATTTGATTGTTTAAGAACCGGTGCACACCGACTTGCAATTTCCTGCTTAGCGCCTCTGATTCGAAATTTAGAATTGCTGCGCGTACGATCGTGCGTTAGAAGTTATTTGGATAGGCTTTTGTTGGTGGCGAGTTGGTTTTGAAGCAACAGGAGTTAGAATTGGTTCAAGGTGGCCTGCATTGCTGTTTGAACCATGTAATCGCAGATGGATTGGGTGAATTTTTTATTTGTTTGAATTCGAATTCGAATTCGAATTCGCTGGAGCAGAGTGCTGCTTGTTAATCAATGGCTAATAGCTGCAATTCAGTTCAATTACTTGTGATTCCGACGCTTCAGCGATCTGAAACTTCTGGGGCTCGAATAATGGTTTGCTGCTTTGCTTTCGAATTTAGGAATTCGTGTCATCTATCTACCTGTTCTGGGATTTGCACTGCGAAGTTTCTCATCTACTTTTGAATTTCCTTTAGTTTTGACATCGAAGTCCAATTCGAGATTTGAAATCTGAAGACTAGGTCTATTTTGTTCGTGCAGGTATGAGCCGGACATGTGGACGGAGGTGGCCAAGTACCTGCACGGCTGGGACCTGGTGCGCCTCTCCTTCACCTGCCGCTGGTTCCGCCGCCTCCTCGCCGACGACTCCATCTGGCGCTATGCCTTCATCCGCGACCTCTCGCTCCCCGCGGACGACGCCAACCTGCACCCTCCCCGCCCGCTCCACCGCTCCTGGCGCCTCCTCTACTCCGTCGCCTTCGGTAAGCGCCACCAAGCGCGTGCTCCTCCCTTCCCCACTGACACCCGGCTCCACTTACTGACACGTGTGCTCTCCCAGACGACTCCCACTCGTACTGCTTCCGCCAGCGAGAGAAGCACATCGGTAAGCGCAGCGCATCGCAGCGACGTCGCAGAAATTCTCTCCCTGTTTCTTCCGCCACTGCCGTTTACTGTGATGTACTAGATCGGTTTATGCGACGCTGGTGTGGTGCAGAGTGGTTTCGGATTGGTGGATTCCTGCTGGACACGCGCGTGCTGCTGACGGCGATGCTGGCGGTGCCGCCGTGGTTGCCCCCGCTGGACGACGGCCCGCCGGTCGCCATCCAGATGACCGGCGCCTGCGCGCTCACCAACGCCCGCCCCGGCATCTGGATCGCCGGTACGTGCCCATGCCCGTCTTCTCGCCAATTCCTCACTCACTTGCCGGTTTTGTTAAATTGTTTGATCCCTCTCATTGTTCTTTGCCCATCCTTGAATGCTGCAGACTTCAATCTGGTGCGATGCCCCGTGTGCAACATCAACTCCTGCACAGGTGAGTCGGCAGATGCTGGGAGGTTGTTCTTGGTCCGGCCATGGTGGTGCTGGTTACTGAATCTGGTTGGGGTGGAATGGGTGGTGCAGGGACAATGCAGGTTCTGGACGCGCGGCACTGCGAGCTGTACCTGGAGGAGAGCTTCAGGGATGGGACCTGGGAGTACGAGGACCTCGGCGATCACTTCATCGACGAGGAGGCGGCGACCGCTGCCTGCGCCATCTTCAACGGCAGGAACCTCGCTTCCCATTCCACTGCCCGTTCGTTCCCCAACCATTTGGCCATTCCAGTACATGCATGCTTGACATGTGTATGGCACTCTCACACTGACTGTGACATTGATGGCATTGCTGCCGCCGGTGCAGGTGTTGTCAATGCCGAGTCTTGGATCAGGAGACGCAACGACCTGCAGCCCAAGGCGTGCCTCAGGCCATACGCTGTTGCCGTCAACACCAACCTCCAGCCCAACCAGGGTATGCGCATGAACTGATCAAGCAAGCATGATCATCTGGCTCGAGTCTAATTCTGACATGAATCTTTGCAATGCGTCTCTGGATTGCAGGGTTGCTGACGAGGTTCCAGGCAATGCGGGACATGACAAGGGACGGGCAGATCGTGTCTATCAGGATCACACAGCAGCTCTTCTGATTCGGTGCTTGCTTGGTTCGTCTCTGGCGCTATGTTCCTTCTGCATTGTAGTAGAATGTGTTAATGCTTAGTTTGCTATGTTTTTAGTGCTGACAGAGATTGTGATGAAGGGAATATAGGTATATTACAGTAGGTAACATGGCCTCTTTGTTATGATTACATTTGTGATTTGTCTAAGACTTTAGAAATGAAAATAGGGAAAGGTGCAAATGGAGCAGGTTTTCTGTTGTTTGTATCAAACAATGTTCAATGCAGTATTGTCTATTGTGTACTTTGTCGAAAGTTGCATAATTTTAATTTTGAGCTTAATATTGGTTGCTTGGTTATCTGCTGCTATACTGTTTGCTAAAATAGACTGGGCAATGCTGCATAATGGATAATTTCGGACCAAGGTTGTAAAGATTCTTCGAATTGCAACTGAAGTGTTGCAAACAGTAGTGTTCTTGTCCGCAGATATGGGCTTTTTGTCAACCTTTAACTAACACGGGCACTGATGATCTTTAGATGCTGGTTCTTTCTAGTTTATCCATACACTATTAGATCAATACACAAATTGGACAAAATCTGAAAAATCTCTTCTGTATGTAGTATCCTGTTCACGTATTGTTTGTTTACACAAATGCAGCACGTAGCAGCCCAAAGACGTGGATCTATCTTGTGATATCAATTTTATTCTGTACGCATTTGGGCTTGCAGTTCTTTGTATGTATAATAGCATGAGATTGATGCACAAATTGGGTTATCTGTGGATGTCGATGCTTGATTAGCATGAGTAGGCAGCTAGTAGCCCAAATTCAAGGGAAGCAAGTCTCTTGTTAACATGTGCACAGTGAGGTTCAGTTCTTTGTACCGATTTCTGGTTGGATGAGTGACATAGAACTTGAACACGCTACCAATCCTCGGGGCTCCTGTTACACCTTGAGATTGATCTCTCCTTGTTGGTAAGTTTTCATGAAACCTAGATTCCTCTACAGCCGTCAGATTTCTGCTTTGCAAGTTTACTGGGTAGCTGACTGACTGGGTAAATTTAACCAGTACAATTGTATAACCATGCATCCTGAGCGCACAAGCAACACCACAACTACTCGTCTAATCCTAGATAGCTAGCAGCAATCCGAAAGTACAATTCAGCAAGTGGTTAGAATCACCAGTAATTTTTGAAAAAGTGGACACTAGAATGAATCCCTTACCATCTGTGCACAATGGAGCTTTATGTTGGTTGTGTTGAGCTTTAAGTTCTTAACTCGCAGCTGCAGATTACTGCCACTCTCTGAGCTCCGAGCTTAGCAATCCTGATGGGTGCAGACTTCTCACACCAACTTGAGATTTTCCCCTTGCCAATGCTGCTCCTTTGGGAGGCAGCTGAAATGCTACATCCATTTCGGCAAAGTCAAAACACCCGGCTATTAATCACGTGGTTCACTGTACGGATACACGCAAAACACAGCAGGACGCTGATCGAGTTAGGCAAATCAGCAATAGCACCTGCCGTTGTACGCATACACGTGGAGCTTAGCAGGCAGGCTTAAGCAGAGTAGTTGTGATCAACTTGCTCTGCAATTAGGGAGTCCAATCCAAGGCTGCTCCTTTGGACCACATGGACTCATGGAGTCGTGCAAAATGCAATGGATGGCCTACTCCAAGTACTGGTACAAAAATTATATATTCCGGCCATGCATATATGTATTCGTTGCCTTTGCAGCTCACGCGGTCACCTTTTCTCCCCCTTTCCAGTAGGAATGTAGTCATCCATGATCCATGCGTACCGTGTTAATTCAGAGGAAATTCCATGCAACCCCCACTTTCATGAAGTACAACTATACAAATGTTAGCTAAATTAATTTGCAATACACAACTTGCCGACTTGTTTTGATTAATTTTCATTGTGTAGTAGTATTGATTTGTGTTTGCCGTGGACAAGTGCTAACTCTCAAAACCCATTTTGACCTCAAACCCAGGCATTGTAAGCACTCCATGGGGCAGTGCAACCTACTCCTCACATATTTTAAGCCTGGCCTTTGTGCCCTGTGGCATTATATAAACACCATGGTCGTCACCACCGGGGGGCATTAGCCATTTAGTCCTGTCCCTCTCTTTCCCCTAGCTCTCTCACCCAAACCCAAACCTCACAAGCTCCAAACACAAGCACAAAACTGAAAGAAATGGGCAACATGCTGCCATGCTTGGTCCAAGGCACAACTCTCCCTGCCATGAACCCCAAGCAGAGGCTCCGCTCCCTCAAGCTTCTCGTGAAGGCCCTGAACAAGATGAAGAAGAGGCCCTGCAACCACCAGGCCAAGATAGCTAGCAAATCACCATCGGAGGCAGCTTCGGTAGCAGCAGCAGGAGGAAAAGAAGAAGGAGAATTACAAGTGAAAAGCAAGGCCAGCTCCAAGAGCGCCCCAAGATCAAGAGCTCATGGCCGGGGTGGCCACTGTGATGAATATCGCTTGTATTCAATATGGGGCCAATGGGCCAGTATATATACACAAGTACATGTGGTGAATATGCAAAGAACCCCTTATAACAATGGGGAATAACACATATACATATATATCTCTAACACCCCCCCTCAAACTCATGGTGGATCAACAACACCGAGTTTGGAGAGGTAGAAACTATCTTGAGCTCGAGTGCGGGCCTTCGTGAAGAAATCCGCTATCTGAAGCTCGGAAGGCACATACTGGAGAGCAATCACCTGATCATGCACACAAGACCGCATAAAGGAAGCATCAACACCAATATGCTTGGTAAGCTCATGCTTCACGAGGTCACGGGCAATACCGATAGCACTTTGTCTTGTCGGACAAGAGTGGAGTCGGTGTAATGTAAAACACCAAAATCCTCAAGTAACCACCGTAACCAAGTAATCTCTGCACAAGAGAGCCATAGCACGTAACTCGACCTCTGCACTAGCGGGACACTGCAGATCTTTTCTTCGTCTTCCGGGCAATGAGAGAACCACCAAGAAAAACACGATGCGAGAGATAGACCGGCGATCGGAGGATCGCCGCCCAAGTAGCATCCGAATAAGCTCAAGTCAGAACGGTGGAGTGTGGAAAGAAAAGACGGCGAGAGATAGTCCCACGAAGGTATCGCGAAACTCGAAGAAGGTGGTGTAGTGGACACAGTGGGAGCGATCTGAATCGACTCGAGAATGTGGACAGGATAAGTGATATCTGGACGAGTAACAGCAAGATAGACAAGACTCCCAACAAGATGACGATAGCGAGTCGGATCAGAAAGAGGCTCGCCATCAGAGAGTCGGAGGTGAACATTGAGTTCCATGGGAGTCTCAACAGTACGCTGATCAGTGAGAGAGGCGCGATCAAGAAGATCCTGAATATACTTCTCTTGGGACATAAAGAAACCATCTGGAGTGGAAGTGACCTCAATCCCAAGGAAGTAACGAAGAGGACCAAGATCCGACATAAGAAACTGCTCACTAAGACGAGCCTTGACAAAGGCAATGTACTCAGAATCATCTCCGGTAATGATCATGTCATCAACATACAGAAGAAGAAGAGTCCGACCACGAGACGAAGTGTGGACAAAGAGCGCAGGATCATGATCACTAGCTGAAAAGCCAGCAGTAGTGACCACAGAGGAAAAGCGCTCAAACCAAGCACGAGGGGCTTGCTTAAGGCCATAGAGAGAACGACGAAGACGACAGACCATACCCTCAGGAACAGAATACCCAGGTGGCGGAAGCATGTAGACCTCCTCACGCAACTCGCCATTAAGAAAGGCATTCTTGACATCAAGCTGAGAAGCGCACCGGTGGCGAGCAGGCGCACCGCAAGAAGAGTGCGGACGGTGGTCATGTGAGCTACGAGCAAAGTCTCGTCGTAGTCACGACCATGCTCTCGCTTGGAAGCCACGAGCAACAAGACGCGCCTTATAGCGCTCAAGAGAGCCATCAGAGCGAGTCTTGATCTTATAGACCCACTTACACGTGATGGGACGAGAGTGAGATGGAAAAGGAACAAGATCCCAAGTACCAGTACGCTCGAGGGCAGCAATCTCCTCGGCCATAGCATACTGCCACTCAGGATGAGTAACAGCATCACGATAGGAGACAGGCTCAAGAGTAGCTGCACCAGAAAAGCCAAAACGGGCAGGAGGCCGAATCGACTGACGATCGCGGAGAGCGTAGGGAGGAGAAGATAACCCATCAGGGGAAGATGGATCATCAGGAGAAGATAGAACATCAGGAGAAGATGGCTCAGCTGGAATATCCTCAATACGAGGTCGACGAGTGTAGACGAGTGTAGTGGGAGGAGCCGGAGGAGCCGAAGCAGGCGGCGACAACGGCGGAGAGACCACAGGAGGAATATGTGGAGACTCAGTGGGACGGGTGGAGAAGGGCAAGACAGATATAGGTGTATCTGGAAAGGTCAAAAAGGACAGAGACTCCACAGAGGAAGCCGAAGCCGAAGGAGAGGTAGGACGTGGGTAGAAGGGACGAGACTCATCGAAAGTCACATCCCGAGAAATCCGCATCCGTCGACCAACAGGATCCCAGCACCGATATCCCTTGTGCTCGGCATCAGATCCCGAAAAGACACACTCAACGATCGGGAGCGGCCGGTTTGAGTACGTTCGAGGCGAGGAGAACATAGCAAACGCAGCCAAACAGACGAAGGACAGAGTAGTCAGGAAGAAGACCACAAAGACGCTCAACAGGGATCGCACCCTGAAGAGCAGAAGAGGGCTGGATGTTAACGAGATAGGTGGCAGTGGAAACAGCCTCGGCCCAAAAGTGAGGTGGAATAGAGGCGGCAATCATTAGGGCACGAGCCGTCTCAAGGAGATGACGATGCTTGCGCTCAGCAACACCATTCTGAGCATGAGCACCAGGACAGGAGAACTGAGCGAGAGTACCCTGCTCAGTAAGGAAGCTACGCAGGTAACGAGAGAGGTACTCGCCAGCGGAGTCAGCACGAAAGACACGAATAGGGGTGGAGAACTGTGTATGGACCATAGTGGCAAATTGTTTATAGATAGACAAGACCTCACTACGAGAAGACATGAAGTATATCCAAGTGTGGCGAGAAAAATCATCTATAAAAATGATATAATATCGATGGCCCCCTTTCAAACGCGAAGGCGGACCCAGCATATCTGAATGAACAAGATCAAAGAACGCGAGACACGACTCACTATGAGGATAAGGAAGGCTGAATCTGCTTACCTAACTTACACTACGACAATCTAAAGACACATCTCACGAGACGGACCCGAGAAGACCACGGCGAACCATAGGCGGCGACGAGATCCACACGATGACCAAGGCGGTGATGCCACTGCTGGAAGGAGCCGGTAGGCGAGGTGACGAAGGCGATAGGCGGTGGCAGCAGTAGCGGCGGAAGGAAGGTGAAGCCAGTCAAGCTCCCGAGCAGCCGTGAGTCAAGGCGCCGAGGCGAGAACCAACGAGAGCTCCGTGTGGCGGTCCCGAACACAACAAGAGTCGAGTCGAGAATGACCCGACAACCAAGATCGATGTCGCCCGTGAGAGAAGAAGTCGCATGGTGAGGCGAGGAACATAAGCAATGAAGGAACATGAAAAGAGGAGTTGCTAAGAGGTCCTCGACGAGAGACGAAAGAGATGTACCATCGGCAGTAAGAACAGCGGGGAGAATCAAGGGTGTAAGGAAAGACAGTGGAAGAATCGGGAGTCATGTGAAACGATGCTCGAATCAAGAATCCACGAGGATGTACACGATCGTGTAGGAGGTGGTCTCGGTGCAAGAGTCGATGGCGAGCTGCGAGAACTGCCGAGGAGAACACAGGCGGCAGCGGCGTCGAAGTCTGGCTATCTCCTGCTCAGTGAAAGAAACTGCTGAAGAAGTCGATGCAGGCGTCGATGTAGAAGCACCGATGCGCTGCTAGTAGAAGAACGGCGAAAGATGCCGCCGCTTCTTATAGCACCGGGACTCAATGTGGCCGACCTTATTGCGGTAGGAGCAGTGAGGACGACCACCGCCGGATGGAGGGCGACCACCACCACCTGTGGCGGCCACCGAGGAGGCGGTGTCTTGGCGCGTGGAGCCGTCGGTGTAGCAGGTGTGCGGGCGGCGAGCACGGAGGGGAGTGGTAGCAGGCCAGCACCACTCAGGCGAGTCTCCTCCGCACGTATCTCAGTAAGAGCCTCCAGGAGAGTGACACGAGGTGGCGTGCAAGGAGGCTGAGCGCGCCCGCTGCTCAAACTTCGGGGCGGCGAGTAAGGAACTCGTGGACCCGCTGAAACTCGGACGTACGTCTGACCAGCGGCAGCGACAGAGCGGCGGCCAGGCGGTGCGGAGAGTCCAGCGGCGCCCGAATGAGCTCGAGTGTAAAGCGTCAACGATAGCATCACCTGCTGCGAGAGTGCTCTGGCGGACCACGGACGGTAGAGAGCATCACCGGAGGGCTCGTAAGCGCCCGGCGAAGATGAGTCCACATCCGAAAGCGATGAAGTCCCACAACCTCGAAGAGAAGCGAGCACGGATCGGCGATGAGGACAAGACGGCTCGGCGTCGTCGTCGTACCACCGAGTGTAGGCGGTCGGCGATCCTTGTAGAAGTCCAAAGCCTCGATGGCGAGATAGCCTCATCATCGGCAAAGCGGCGGTCTCGCCGGCCTTGCCATTTGTCGAAGCGGCAAGCAACATGAGCGTGAAGCTCCGTCGGTGGTGTAGGGCAAGCGGACGGTGATATCGCCAGAGAGGACGCCCCAGAGACGAAGACCACGCATGTGGATGCGCATGTGAGACACAAAATCGGTGTAATTAACACCATCGAATATCACCGGGCAGCGAGGGAGGGAAATAGTGCCCATTGGTAGGCGGCGCTGGACGGCGCGGCGACCAAAGCAACGAAGTCTAACAGGCGACGCTGGACGGCGCGGCGGTTAGAACGACGTAATAAAATTTTCTCCTCTTTTTTTTTTTTTTTTTGCTTTTCTTTTTGGGCCGGCTTAAAACCAACCGGCCTGAGGCCTGGCCTGCTCGCGAGAGGACCAAGCGGGGGAACCCTAGTTCCCCCAAGTCTCAGTGGCGGCGGCGGCAAGAAGGAGCGGCGCGGCGGCTCCCCCCCCTTTCCGGCGACGGCGGCCCCCCCTTCGGCGATGTAGGCACGGGTCGGCACGGAGGCGGCGACGTCCGAAGGGGCGGCGTCAAGGAGCCAAGTCTCAGCGGCGGCGGCAAGAAGGAGCGGCACCTCGGCGGCGCGGCGCCTCCAGCACCGGCGGCGGCCGCTTCGGCGGCGGTGTCGGCACGGAGGTGGCGACGTCCGATGAGGCGGCGGGAAGGAGGCGCGCGGCGACACGGCGACGGCAACGCGTCCGGGCGCGGCGGCACGGTCGCGGTGGCAGCGTCGGGCGTCGTCAGAGGCGGCGAGGTGATCTCGGCGGGTGACCAAGGAGGAGATGACGAAGCGGCGGCGGGACGGCGGCGCCGGCCGACTCACGGAGACGTCAAGATGACGTCAAGGATGAACTCGGACCCGGCGGCGGCGGCGGCGGCGGCGACAAGCGGCGACGGCAAACCCTAGGTTGGCTCGATACCATGTGATGAATATCGCCAGTATTCAATATGGGGCCAATGGGCGAGTATATATACACAAGTACATGTGGTGAATATGCAAAGAACCCCTTATAACAATGGGGAATAACACATATACATATATATCTCTAACAGCCACAAGAAGGGCGTCGTCAGAGTCAAGGTGATCCTGACCAAGGAGGAGGCGGCGCGGTTGCTGTCGCTGACGGTCGGGGGCCAGAAGACCGCCGCGCAGATCGTGGCCGAGATCAAGAGGATAGAGGCCCGCCGCGCCGCCAATGCCACCGCGCCGGCGTGGCGCCCGGCGCTGGAGAGCATCCCCGAGGAGTCGTCGTAGACTCGTAGGATAGATATACGGCCAGTATGTAGTGCTACATGCATGTGTACGTATGTACGCCTCCCGGCCTCCGGTATGCCACGTACGTAGGTAGGATCGTGAGAGATATGAACAGAGAGAACGGACTCAACGGAGGAGAGAGATTTGGGTTGAGAGGCGAGGCGACGACGTACGCTCCCCCTCCCATGCACGCACACGGCGCCCGGCGTTGGTTCATCGATCGATCCCGCCGTGCTGGTGTATGTACAGCTTCCCTTTTTTGAAGCCTCTCTTCTCTTCTCTTCTCCCTGTTGTTTATCTCATCACCTGTAGTTACTGAGTGAAATGAAATCTCGCTTTGTTCGTCATTCCTCTGTGCTAAATGTATGCGTTGTTCCAGCTGAAATATTGGCTACGTACTCGGGCTTAATTTACCCTAAAATATACCATTGTGTGATACTTTGCAGAAAGAGAGAAAGGAAGGAAGCTGACGAGAGATTCAGCAACTCGCTGGTTGCGATATGAACAATAATGCAGTGTGTTTGTCTTGGAACACAACTCGTGTAACGGATTGATGATAGCTTGATATATAGGCGGCCGCCCATGTGTAGTTGTTCTCTTGTTAGACAAGGAGGGGGCCTAGTGGATTAGGATGAATTGAATACGTAAATCTTTAGCTAGCAGTTGGCAATAAACAAGGGCTCCTGCGGTAGTGTTGTAGTTGAGTGGTGGAGGACGGCGGTCTCCTCGCGAAAATGTTGTTTATTGCGAGATATTTTTCACGTTTTCTCGCAATTTGCAGCACGATTTTCTAGTTTGTTGTAGGATACCCCTGAGGTGCTCCAATCCCAAGGACTACAGATTACGACCCTCCTCCCAGCAAAAGATAAGTAGCCTACTTGCATTCTAAAAAAAAAAACTAAACTAAACGCTTTGTATATCTGTTATTTGTATTACCAATGAACCAGATCACCAACACAAAGTGATTAAGACACCAAACGGCGTGGCGAAGCTAGAAATCGTAACCGCAAACACAAAAGCTGAAGCATGCACATCGGCTTTGCGGCGTCCGTACGCAACTCTTCCCCCGGCCGCTTGCGAGGCCCACGCACGAGGAGCGGGCTTCGCGCCAGGAACAACCTGAACGACCAGACCAAAGCAATGATCATATGCAACAAGTTATGATATCAAAACTTCGCCCTGATGCGTCGCCCGCCTTGAAGACTACGCCTCGGTTGGGCGGCTCAGTGTCGACACCTCCGATTGCTTCACTTTAGCACGCATCGTCCGCCTCGGCGGGGCGGCTCGGCGATGGCCTCGCTTTGACACGGAGAGCATTGGCCGCCTCGAGGACACCACCTCGGCAGGGCAGCACGCCTCTGACTGCTTCACTTCGGCACACGCTGTATCGCCTCGGCCCTCGGGGCATCGAATTGATGGGACAGATCAGCGATGGCCTCGCTTCGACGCGAAGAGCGCTGCCCGCCTTGAGGACACCACCTCGGCGGGGCGACACACCTTTGACTGCTTCACTTCGGCATGTGCCGCACGTCTCAAGGGCATCGCCTCAGCAGGGTGGCTCAATGATGGCCTAGCTTCGACACAGAGAGTGGTGCCCGCCTCGAGGACACCACCTCGGCGGGGCGACATGCTTTCGTCTGCTTCACTTTGGCACGCGTCGCCTACCTCGAGGGCATCACCTCAGCGGGGCGGCTCGACTATGGCCTAGCTTCAACATGGAGAACGCTACCCGCCTCGAGGACACCACCTCTGCTCGGTGGCCCCGCCTTCAACTCCTTCACTTTAGCACGTGCTGCTTGTCTCGAGGGCATCGCCTCGGCGGAGCGGATTGATGATGGCCTAGCTTGACACGGAGAGCGCTGCCTGCCTCAAGGACACAACCTCGATGGGGTGGCACACCTCCGACTACTTCACTTCAGCACGTGCCGCCAACCTCGAGGGCATCGCCTCGGCGGGGCGGCTCAATGTGGCCTAGCTTCGACACAGAGAGCATTGCCCGCCTCAAGGGCACCACCTCAGTGGGGTGGCACGCGTCCATCTGCTTCACTTTGGCACGTGCCGCACGCTTCAAAGGCATCACTTTGACGGGGCAGCTCGACGATGGCCTAGCTTCGACACAAAGCGCTGCCTGCCTCGAGGACACCACCTCGATGGGGCAGCACGTCTCTGACTGCTTCACTTCGGCATGCGTCATCTGCCTCAGGGGCATCGCCTCGAGGGGTGGCTCGATGATGGCCTAGCTTTGACACGGAGAATGCTACCTGCCTCGAGGACACCACCTCGGTGGGGCCAGCATGCCTCCGATTGCTTCACTTCGGCATGCGTCACCCGTCTCAAGGGCATCACATCGATGGGGCGACTCGATGATGGCCTAGCTTCGACATAGAGAGCGTTGCCTGCCTTGAGGACACCATCTCGACAGGGCACCACGTCTCTGACTACTTCATTTTAGTATGTGTTGCCTACCTCAAGGGCATCGCCTCGACGGGATGGCTCGATGATGGCCTAGCTTCGACACGGAGGGCGCTGCCTGCCTCGAGGACACCACCTTGGTGGGGCAGCATGCTTATGACTTCTTCACTTCGGCACGCGTTACCCATCTCGGGGCATCGCATCGACGGGGCGGCTCAGCGATGGCCTCGCTTCGACACGGAGAGTGCTGTCTGCCTCGAGGAAACCACCTCCATAGGGCGGCACGCTTCCGACTGCTTCACTTCGGCACGCGCCTCCAGCCTTGAGGGCATCACCTCGGTAGGGCGGTTCGGAGATGACAATGCTTCGACACGGAGTGCGCTACCCTCCTCGAGGGCACCACCTCGGAGGGATGGCATCCCTCCAACTATGCGAGGTGGCTTTCGCATCATCATCAACCAAAGACCGTGGATATCCTGACTCATAAGGTGTCGGGGCAACGACCAGCTGCGTCCGCTCATCCATCGAGATCTCAGAGCTTGCTGACGAGGGATTATTGTTTTAGGATACCCCTAGGGTGCCCCAACCCCTAGGGTTGTCAGGAATATGTAGAGGCCCTATGAAAAGTAATGCATGTACATAGACTAAGTCCATGTGGTGTACCCATTGGGAATGTATCAAAACACCCCCTTCTCTATCTTTGTAAGGAAGCAGCAAGAAGGGAAATGTCCTCCCACCTCTCCTATATATGGCCTCATGGGCACTTGGAGGGGGTCCCCCCTCCTCTCATTCATCCAATGACAATATACTTACTCCTCTCACTCCCACTTAGACATCTCATGATAAATGGTATTCACTACTCACTGTTTAGTTGTGTAGCTAGGACATAGTTCTAACCAAGTGAACAATTTTGTAGTTTTAGCCAGAAAATTTGAGCATGACGAAGTCGATCGCACGTTTTCGCAGAGATTCAATTGATGCTTTTATGTTGGACCTGAACCAAAACACACCGTCAACCATGGTAATCTCTACTCCCACCTCAAAAATAAGAATAAACCCCATCATTTCCTAAAAAAGAGACGAGCAATCCATACTCACTGTAACATCCCGATTTTCAGGATCAGGATATTAATATTTAAGTAGGCGATCTAATAAAAATTTGGCAATATTTTAAAATTTTTCCCTTGTTTAATTCAAATGTTGCCTTTAAAAATCGAATCGAGTTGTCTAAAAGTTGTATAAAGATAATAATAATAATAGCAAACAATATTAAATTGAATTGGTCGAGAGACTACAAATGAAAGAAAAATTATTTTGGTCTCTTGCTTTCACATGCATTTCAAAAATCATACCGTGGTGCATACATTAGACCGCGCTCTTTTTGATCCGACCGATCATGGGCGAGGCGTCATGTATCCATTTCTTTTCCTAACTTCCTCCTCGCAAACACAACCGAAAATCAAAAATCATGCGACGCATGTTATAGCGTTGCGATCGTCGTCTCGAGGGCGTTCTGTTTCTCCAATCGGTTTTCGAGTGCGAGCTCTTTTGCATGGCATGCAAGAAGGAGGAAGAATTGCTGCTATTTATTTCACTGTCAATTTTTATTTATTTATTTCCCGATCACCCTTGTGCTAGCCGAGCCACTTTAGTCACTACCATTTCTTTTGTAGTTTTATTCACCCAACCAAAGATCTGAGGTGGTGTCGACACGACGGCGTGATGCATGGGACGGCACCGGGATGAAAGACTGCATTTAAAAATTTAAATTATTTTGACTTCATGTTTTAGCGTGCGTATCAAAGATCATAGCATGTCATTCACTTATATCATCGCTGTCGCTTCCTGTTTGACCGACCACAACCGAAACACCCGCTCGTTATTTCCCCCGCCATTTTCTTTTCTCACACTTATATCTGTGCAGTGCTACACACTGCTACTACTACTAATCCACTACTCGATCCACTAAATATACTTCTAGTAGCTGCTAGTTATACACATATATACTCCTAATAGCTGCTAGTTGCACACTTATATACATGAGCTAGCTAGCTAGATGTGGGCATTCACTGCCATTTCCTTTTGTCAGCCGAACACACTGCCCATTCCCACTTCTTTTCTCTCTCACCCCAAACCAAGCCACATGCATGTCCTTATGCCCCAGCCGAATCTCCCACTGCCATCCCCTTTTCTTTAATCCCCAACAATTCATCTCTACTGCCAACATCATCTCCCCACTGCCATTTCCCGAGAAGAGCACCCACTGCCATGTCCCTTCCCCAACCGAAGCCCCCTTGTAGCTCCCTCTAATTTTTAATTCTTCTCCCCACCAAAGCCACACAACCATTTCTTGCAACTCACTGCCTCTCAGTCTTTCCTCTCCACGCCTCCTCTTCTTCCCCAAACAGGGCACTGCTAGCTCATTTCTTCTCCTTCTGAGCTCAAGCTAAAACATCTTCCCTCCTTCAAATCACCACCAAAGACCACGAATCATCCGATGCATGTCACAACATCGCGATCCTCATCGCACCAGCTCTCCATTCATCCAATTTGTTTCCACATGCAAGGCCTTTTGAGTGGTTTGAAGAGGACAGGAGGAAGAAAAACAGTGCACACAAGGTTTGTAGCTGCAGTGTTCATGGCTACTAGCAAGAAGAAGAAGGGGAGCCTTGTGGTGTGCTCGCTACGGCATCAAGGGCGACGGCGCTGAGGTTCCAGGGCCGGCGGCATGAAGGAGAAGAGGAGGAGCAGAGGCACGGCGACTGGGCAGAGCAGCATGGCGCGGCAACCTGTGGAGGCCCAAGCATCGACCAGCAGCCTGGCGATGTGGAGGAGCCAGCATGGCGAGGCGCTGCAGCGGCGCGGCCCTGCCCGAGCAGCGCATGTCGAGGCGAGTCGAGGCGCTGCAGCAGCCCCGGTGGCAGTGGCGGCCCAATGCATGAAGGAGCCGAAGATGTGAGGAGAGACGGCGCATGGGGGCAGCAGCTCGGCGGTGCTGCAGCCAGGCATGAAGATGAAGGCGCCGAGGCACTGTCCATGCGGCTGTGCTTGGCACGGTCGAGCAGCTGCAGCCCGGCGATGTACACGACGTAGAGGCGATGCGGCAGCTGGTGCCACGGCCGGCAGATGCAGCAGGCGAGCGGCGCGGCAGCGGCAAGGCAAGCCGGGGGCGCGGCTGCTGGTGCATGGCAGCAGGCCGCAGCCCAGCGTGGCGCTGGCCGGCGGCTCGGTGTGGCGACCAGGCGACAGAGGGACGGTCGAGCGGCACGCGACGGCACGACCGAAGGCGAGGCCGCGTGGTGCACGGCCGGCATTGGCACGTCGCTTGAGACGGTAGCGAGACGGAGAGGTTGCCGGGCCGTGCATATATGGCGGCGCATGAGCGCATGCATTTGGCGGGCATGCACGCATGTGACGCGCCAAAGCCGAGGGCGTGGTGGCTTGGCTCGGCATTCGAGCAAGGCCGGCGCATGCATGTACCATGCATGCGGCACAGCAACCCGACGCGCGTGTGGGTCGGTAGTGGCTCGGGGATGCGGCGTCAAGGTGCGGTGCATGCGGTGAAGGTGGGCGCGGCGTGGGCGAGCTCGGCAACGACTACGGCGAACGTGGGCGCGCAGCGAGATCGGCGACGACTACGGTGGGCGCGGATGCGCGCCGAAAGCGACGTCCGGCGATATTAGGCATGCCTAGTGCCGTGGTAAAATACTGCGTTAAATTGTGCTATCGCATAATGATATTAGTCATGCATGTTGCATTTTAGTCATGAGTATGGTATCTTTTAATGCATGTTTAATTATAAAAATTGTTTGATAGCTTAGACACATGCGACTCTCGATTAAGTCTTATTTAGGCGTTGGCATGGTCATGTATTGATATTTTGGTGAATGCGAGATAATTAGATTATTGTGGTGAAATGCGTGCATTATTGATCGGTAGATGCTACATTAAATATATGAGTTGATTATTTGATCGGACGATATTGTTGTAAAGTCGCGTGGACGCTAGTGGTGATCTTTGGAGGATAAATCAATTAGAGGTTTCTCCTCACATTGGACTAGTAATTTTTGGAGATAGGTCGCATAAAGATTTTTGTAATTTATTACTTGATGGTTGATGTATGTGTTGATGTTTACTGATATATCTTTTATATATGTGTATTGTTGTTCGTTGGATGTCGGATTAAGTATATTTTTGGGATTGTTTGATCGGATGCCTTAACTGATAGTTATGCGAATCTTATATGCTAGAATTTGGGATATGGTAGAATGGATTATTTGATTGTGGATCAATATTCGGATTGCCATGAAATTAATAGATAAGTCGATGGAATTGTGCCTCTATTGGATTAGTGGATAAATGATTATTAGTTGATCGTATAGGCGCATATATGTGATTGGATTAGTAGTTATCGTACACGACTAGTCCGGTGAAATGGATGTAAGTTGATTTAATAGTAAACTATTAGATGTGGGATGTGTTATTAAAATTGTTAAGCTCATTAAGTATCGGTTGGCCAAATAAACCTCGGTTGGTGGAAATTTTGGTGTATAGGAATGTGATTTGCCGAGGCAAGACTAGTTGGGCTAGATAGTTAGTATTAGCTTAAATATATATCGGAGAACGATTGATGGATTTAATCATGGTCTTATGCCCACGAGTCGGTGGATTTCGTGTAATTATCGGATGGGTTGTTTATTTGGAAGATCGTGAGTTCGGGCATCACTCGATGGATTAACTACCTTGATAATGTATTAGTGGAGGTTACTAAGGGGTTTAGATCAAGATATGAGAATATGATTGGAGAGTGTTATACATGTGATTGGATTCAACACCGGAGAATTGGTTAAGTATATGAGTATGAGAAGATTAGATTTGTCGGTAGATGTTTTCCCTTTAGGAAATAAATCGAAAAGAAAATAAAATACATAGACCCCACTTGTCATGGCAGAGGCTAGGTCATCCTACCTATAAAAATTATTTAATGCAGTAGCAAAATCAGAAAAGAATTATTTTTACACGAAAAAGTCTTTTAACTTCAACAATTCATAACTAATTCATATGAACTCTAAATGGGGTGATTCAATTTTTATTGATCATAAGTTTTAATTACCTTTCATGCCATGTAAAGTTTATCCCTACCACTGTTCTACAAAATTTCCGCGAAACAATTAAATTCGGATGAACAGTAACAGAACATTGATTTTCAACATTTTACAAAAATCTGATTTTCAAACTACTGTAACTCTCTCATATAAACTCCAAATGGAATAATTTTTGTACCTAAATTCATCTAAAATCATAATATAGCTACTGTATAAATTTCATGCATTTTGGAGCAATTTGAGTTTTGGCTATTTCTCGGTGTTTATTCGATATCGTCTTTCTTTAGATTCCGAGTTGCGGAAGTATGAGAGTAAGTAACCGAGTGAGCAAGTGAACTACCAGCAAGGCAAGCATCCTTTGAACTTTCTTTTGCATCATATTTGATCCCAATTTTGTTAGGATAGATGCAATGATAATTGCTTGCATGCTATTTTGATAATGTCGCTATTTTTGTGATGAATAGTTAGACACATCCTATTATGTTGTCATTGTGGCTATCCATGAATTATTCCATTGCTGAAATGTTATGATAGGAGGTGTGAAGTTATATTGTTCGAGTTTGCTTAGCCATGCAAGTCTAGAACCGGTAGTTGGTTGTCGGGAATAACCCGACAACTATGGGATAAACACAACCCTCATTATATACTTTTGTTTCAGATCTTTGTACCTGTTTTACAAGTTAAATTTTGTCATTTTAAATGAGCTTTTGGTCTGGACAAGTGTTGGTTAGTGATGGTGCTTTATGCACGAGATTTGGGTATGTGGTTGGACTTGTCTGGACAATTAAGGACCGAACTTTGGTAACGTCGTTGATTCAAGTACTTTCGTGCTACCATACGCAGTATATGGGTGCTGTACGGTTAAGTAGGGGGAAGGTTCTATTGTGTTAAGTCTCATGGTGGTGTAGGGGCATTTGTGTTTGATCATTTGTCCTTAGGAATCGATGTCAATGTTCTATAGTGTGCAAGGGAGCACCAATTACCTTTTCATTACATCGGTATTTCCAATATAACATGTGAGCCCCTTAGCAAGTGCTATATGCTACTTGTACTAAGACCGGAAACATATCACATGGGGACTTAGCACAATAGGGTTTTCTTCTTGAAAACGATCAGTATCTCGATTCTCCCGCCAAAGATACCAAAGGAAGTGTGCCATTATCCGGAGGCTTACGGGCTAGTCGAGTCGTGTGGGTAAGTAGTACACCCCTGCAGGGTACAATCTATTCTAATAGCGTGTCACGGTTATGGACAACCGCTTGAGTTCGGGAGTTACTATTGTTAGACTTGAAATTAAAATTGTGGTTATAACTCGGTAATTAGCATGAATGGGATGTTCATGCTTGTTGTTGTATCAAAGTGGGCAGCCGCTTTGTTATTTGTATATTTTATTTGTTACTTAGATCATTACTTATTCACATGCTTTACTTCTACTTCAAATCTGATTTTGAAATGGCACTTGAAAAACTAGTATGTGTAGGTTGTACACATCATATTGCGTCTTTTAAAAACTAAGCCAATATGAGCCTTCCTTTGAATGACCTTATGCATAACTATTTTTATTTGTGTAAGACTTGCGAGTACTCTTTGGTACTCAGCCAGATGTTTGCTGGCTTTTACAGGTGAGGACGATATTGAGGTTGATGAGCTCGCCGGTGTCGACTTAGGTGACACCGACGAGTAGTATGCTATCTTCTAACTCCCAGTCGGTTGCCGATGGGTTGTGGGCATACCACTGTTGGTCCTTTTGGTTTATTTACTTGCTTCCGCTATAAACTTGTTAAATTTGGCCGGTCGGCCCTTATGTAATTGTACACTTAGAACTGTGTTGTAACTTTTGTACTATTTATGTATGATGGTTGTATGGATGTGACCAACGTTGTAATGAGGGTATGATTATATTGGTCACTGATCTTGGGAGCCAATATAAGTCATACTCGCTGTTCTTGGATTCCTATTTAACTCGCTAAGTGTAGTGCTTGACTTGTTGGAGAACCGACAATCATGTAGTGCTAGCAGGGGAGCAGCGCGCATGATCGTCGGGGCTCTAGAATTGAGTTGAGTCTCTCACTTAGACCAAGTTAAGTTGGAATTCATTTACCGGAGATCCCGAGTTATGTCCCTAAGACCTTGATTAGTCTCGGTCTTAAGGAGATAACCCCGGGGTCCCCACACTCACCAAATGTCATCCCCCTCCTCAACAAAACCTTTAGCTCGAGTCAGGGGCGGATCCAACTAAGTTCATGGGTGTTCACTTGAACATCCATTTTTTCTCAAACACCTTGTATTAAATATATATATTAGACATACACATTGATCATTGGGTCAAATACTTCATATTTATACCTATAATAAATTTTAGTCCACTCCCACACCTCCCTCTCCTTAATTTGTATCAAATATAGTGCGTCACAGCCGTCCGACCCAATAGCTTTTTCAATCCATCCGGAGGTCTCCTCTCTCTCTCTCTCTCTCTCTCTCTCTCTCACTCTCTCTCTCTCTCTTTCTCTGTTAGGCAATGGTGCCGCACGTTTCCACAAGGTAACCTGGCGTCAGGTGAGGCAAGTTGGTGGTGAGGCGAGTAGGTGAGGGCAGCTCTTGAGCTCCGGCTTGGCCTCGACGGCTCATTGGCTAGGAGATAGAAGCAAGCTAGGCAGCAAGCGTCAAATAAGCGGGCAGTGAAGAGTGCCGAATGGGGCCTGGCTGGGCCGCTTAGGAGCCAAAGTCTAGAGGAGGGAGCGTGCGGTGACAGCCGGCGAGGCAGACTGCACACGTCGACAACGGTATAAGTGCATCACCATTCTCTAATTCCTAAGTCCCAAATCCTAAATTCATAATTTTATTTTTTTTCTTTATTATTTTGTAATTTCTCTAAGTTAGTTGAGATGTTGTCTCTAATATGAATAACTAGCAGGGTGGCCAGCGTATTTACGCGACTAGATTTGTTTTAAAGTTTGTAGAGACAAATGATATAACCTAGATGCTTCAGAATATATTTACGTATCTTGTAGCTATTTAGATTTTTAAGATATCATAAACATTAAAAAATAACAATAAAACCTTGAAGGAAAATACAACTTGAGTAACGTAATTGAAGTATGAGCTTTGATGGAAGAAAATCATGAGTATAATAAATTAACCACTCTCCATTATCTATGCATCATGTAGTTGCATGCCCTTAACTCTTTTCCAAAATATTTGCATGCAGATGTATCTCTGATACTCTCAAGCAAATACATTGATTATGTGTGTAATAAAATTATCTTATTAGTTTACATGGTATTAGAGTACCTTGTCCGCGTATACACCGATGCACTATAGGCGACCTACCTTGAACTTATCTTCTCTTACATCGGTTGCCCTACCAAACCATGTGTCTTCTATCTCTTCTCCCCGTCACAATTTTTCTACTTCAACCTCCAAGAGCAAGCCCAATTCTTGATCGATATATCCCAGTTGCTACCCCTTCTAATGCAATACTCTACCACATAGTTATCTTCTACTTCTCTTCAATTATTGTTTAATGATGACCGTTGTGACATCTACACTTATATGCGTGCAAATATCGTCGATCCCTGCTGGGACACCCGTCACGCTTTCTCCAGCAGCCCCAAGCCTATTCCTTACCATTGTGCTATCTCTACTCCGAGATCTTTGCTCATTTGTTTTTGTACGCTCATGCTTCTATTCGTAGAATGCATGCATGTATATACACATGCACGCACGTATCTTCTTCTCCTGTGTTGGTCGCTCCTCTTCTTCGACGTTGTCCAACTCAATGATGTGGCTTCCTCACTAACTGCAATGACATCCTATCTTCACTGATGTCGGTATATCTACCTTAGTCGTTATCTAACGATAGGGAGAATGTTCTCACCATCGCCGGTGACGCCATGTCACTCACCAATGATGGCATACTCCTAGCTACCCAATGATCACATATCGTTGGTAGCTCGTCTTTAATCCAAAGCTTCATCTCCTCTCTGCTATGCCTTCACCATTATCGAGTTTTTTTAGCCAATGACTTCTTAAACAACACCGATACTCACCATTTGTCATCACAACACTTAGATCCTTCGACTCTAGTTTTTCTCTTCAACGACTCTAGCGAGCAGCACGACATTGTCCTTGTCGAACAACTAAGGTGAGCAACATGGAATTGTTCTTATTTTTGTCGCTGATGCCTCGGCAATTCGCTTCCTTGTGGATTAATGTTTTCTTATAGGGCAAAACGACGTCATTGCATTCTTTCGTGGTCTCCTCTAACACCATTCACGATATGCTCATTATAACTTATATTTAATTTATTCAAAATTTTAGATATTAAGAGATTATACTTTGGAATTTGTATGGAAATCAAATTGTAAATTTCCTTTTATTTGTTGTCCCTAATTTTAATTATTTTTGTTGTAATTAGTAAACTAATCCAATTGTTAATTTTTATTTTATTTTTATGACGAATTAAAATTATTTATAGATTTTACTTCGAAAATCGTATCGAAATCAAGATGCTAATTTTATTTTATTTTTATTCCAAATTCAATTTATTTTTTGTTGAAATTCACATACTAATCCAATTGCTATTTAGGATTTTACTTAGTAATTCGTATGGAAATCAACTTTATGATGTTTTTTTTTTGTTTCTGGATTTTATTTATTTAAGTATTTTACTTTGGAATTCATATGAAAATCAAATTACAAATTTTATTTTATTTTTTTATCCTGATTTTTAATTAATTTTTATTGGAATTCGTATACTGATTCAATTGCTATTTTTTTAATATGTATATATATATATATATAGAATTATAGTTATTGGTGATTTTACTTTGGAATTCGTATCAAAATTAATTTGCTTATTTTATTTTATTTTCTATTCTAAATTCCAGTTATTTTTTGTTGGAATTTGTATATTAATCCAATTACTATTTTTAAAATGTTTTATTTTGAATTATGTTTATATAGTTATTTTACTTTGGAATTCGTATCAAAATTGAATTGCTAATTTTATTTTATTTTTTTATTCTGAATTTCAGTTATTTTTGCATTGTACTTAAGATGGACTCTTATTTCTATATTGTATTTGACATGGACTCTTTCGTTTAATCTAGATCGTTATAATCTGGACCCACCATAATCAATGGTGTAGATATTTCTTTTTTTCCACGATTAACGTGAGAATTTCTAGCCTTTGAGAGCGAACGTGGTGACTTATTTTTCTATCGCTTTAATAATATAATATATAGATTTGTACTTTGATTTTTGCTATTATGGACTTCTTTTTCTATTGAACAATACTTTACTAATTCTGAACATCCATCTCTGAAAATTCTAGTCCGCCACTGGCTGGAGTTGACTTAACTCCCCGAGTAAACTGTAAACAACAATCGTTGTGTGCAATTCACGCAGTGGTTCATGAACAGAAGAGGACACCCAGGAAAACCGACAGTGGTTGAGTGAGAGGCGTGGCCACATGCTGTGCTATCCGCTGTGGTTTCTGGGGTTGCTTGCTTAGATTAGATTAAATCCAAGACGATTCGGCGACCCATGTGCCGGGTTCGTGGCTGCTGGTTGCGTCTCTATCTTGGCTCCTCCTATGCATGCATATTTTTCTCTGATCTCGTGTAATCTTGGGGACTCGTGTTCTTTGGAGACAAGATGACCCAAGCTAAGCATATGGCAGCTGAATTATGAGACGAGATTTGAGGCATATCGAATTTGGGAGCGTTCAGTTTGGATTCCGTATATGTGCTCCCGTTGTTATGTTGCGGAAACAGTGGTTGCACCGCACACGATCGATCGAGATTTTCGCGTCGCCGGGTGGGGGCAGCTTGGGGCCGGGTGGCCTGATTTGTGATGGGTGTTTGGTCTGATCTTGAGCTCCTTTGGTCTGATCTTAAGCTCCTAACCCGAATCAGCCTTTGTCTCTTTGTTCTTAAAAAAGAAAGGAAAGATGGTAGTATTTCTTTTCTTCATTGTTCGGAGTTCGGACGAGTTAAAGCTTGCAAACTGTCCTGGCGCAACGTAGCATGAGGACCTGATGCGCCGAGCCCTCAATGTCACGGGCCGAAATGAGCTAGGGTCGTGCCAATCCAGCCTATCGACCGATCAACCTGGTCGTCCTGTCCCTGAGTGGGCCTGCTCACACTCCGTTTCCGCCAAACCACGCGACGGCCGCCTCCTCTCCTCGGTGAGACCACCCGGCCATCCGTTGCATCTGAGCTCGCATTTCAGAGCTAGCTCGGCCTAACGCGCTTGCACGGAAGGGACTATGGCGCGTGGTTTCCTCAGTTGGTCGAACACGAGCAACTGGGTCACCAACCATTCGAGAGTTGCATTTGCCGCACCATGCCGCGTCCAAATTGGGTTGTTATAACTGTGTCAGTGTACGATCGATCATACGCTACATATCTCATGCACGCCCCCGGCCCCTGGGGATTGGGGAAGCTAGCTAGATCCTAGAGGCATATGATCGTCGTTGTTCCACAAGCCCAATGGGAGTAGTGAGAGAAAAGCTTTCTCACGCAGGGAGGCTCACGTACGTCACGCATATTTTCGCTATGCGTATAGGGTAGGGACTAGGGAGAAGGAAGTCTCCACCGGCCGGGCACATTATATAGAGACGGCAGACATGCGTACCCATGCATCGCCAATTAGACCACTAGCTAGTTGTACGACCAGCTGATCAATCGTTCATGTGTCTTCCAGTTCTCGATCCCCACCTCACTATTACAAAAGGTCATATTGGACGCCTACGGTTTCTATGGATCCGTTTGTGTTGTAATTATCACAGACGGTTGTTCATAATAACCGTCTGTAATATATAGCGATGGCTAGAACTGTCTGCGATACGTAATAATCACTGACAATTTGTAATTAGAATCGTCTGTAATAATTCACATACGGTTCTTGTAAATAATCGTATGTGATAGTGGTAGACGTCACAAACGGTTTTTAATTAGAACCGTCTGTGATATCCCCGTTCACCTCTCCAGCGCTCTTGCTCTCGCTCGTTCCCCTTCCTACCCGAGCGTCTGTGATATCAACGCAACAATGTCGCTACGGCTCCCAATGTATCTCTTCGTCTCCCGTATCGGTTTTAGTACTTGTTTTTATAAATAGACATCCGCTTCCGAAAGGGATTTCGCACGAACCTCCTCGATCCCCTTTCTCCACAAACTCCAAATGGTTTCCCCTATTGTGCCGACCGTATTGGCCTACATTGTGCTTGTCTACTCGCACCTCTCTGGTTGCAACTTGATCCAAGCTGCGAACACACCTTCTATTCGCAATGTCATCCGTTCTAGGCCATTCGATCTATCAGAGACCATAGCGGCCATCATCTATCGACTGGAGCTCCTCCTCTGACAGACCAATACGAGGGTCTCCGACATCCGGCTAGTAAATCTCATCTTGGAGATCGTCCTCTGAAACTACTTGGTCCGCATGATGATGCAGCCCGGAGAGTCGAGGATGACATCCGGGTGGTAGGAGAGCGGGTCGACCTCGCCAAGACGGAGACCAGGGTTGATGGACTCTGGGCTATAATGGACTTGGTTACGGAATTCGAACGGCTACAAGCGCGAATCGAGCGTGCAAGAAAGCAAGTGGAGGCGTTTGATCAGACAATCGCTGATCTCGCCACCACTGAAGCCGACGAGAAGACTTACGAAGATTTGAATGCTAAGATAGGACCGTTGATCCTTTTTTATCATCTATGATGTAAAAAGGATATATTAATTTGGTCCTTTGTTAAAGTTCCTTTGTCTTCAAATTACTGTTTATTACCCTGAATTTACTAGGCGACTCATTTTAGTTAAGTACATGGAGAATACCAAAAACAGACGGTGCTACTTTAGAACCATATGTGATGTGTACTTATCGCAAACGGTTCTACTTTAGATCTATCTGTGATGTTAAAACCTATTTAATTTATATCTGGGCTCTAGGGTTGACTTGCCCTCACCCGTTCGCTCGTATCTGGCTCCACGCTTCCCCCCACCTCTTCGCATCTGGCGGTGACGGCCAGTGTGGCAGCTCCCTCCCCGGCAGTGGCTCCTTCTCCCCAGCGACCTCTTCTTCCCCGGCGGCGTCTCCCTCCTCCCCAGCAGCGGCTCCTCCTCCCTGGCGACCTCTTCTTCCCTGGCGGTGACACCTTCTTCCACGGTGGCGACTCCTCCCGGCTAATATGGTTCAAATCAGTTGGATTCAGTTGTTTAGTGTCTACATATTTCTACGAATACGTGAAGACAACAGTCGAGATAAATGATGTCCATCCATGTAAATGTATTAGATTGAAGAAACTTGTAGCATATTTGTTTGTGTGTACAATAGGTGCTTTTGAATTAAACTATACTGTTTTTGTGCTGCACATGCAACTTCTGAAGTTTGGATTAGTTATAGAGAAACAAAGACTTTCTGATGAGGACATCAACCCTTCGGATACGACCACTACTCCACCTCTACTTCACTTATACAGTCTTTGCGATCACATTGGGCGAGGGCCTTGTATTTGTATCAATTATTTGATACTCTAGGTTATCTGGCCGTCCTTGGTCTATTTGGGCGCTAGTCCACGCACTATTCATGATTCTGTTGTGAGGACCCCAATTTACTTCACTTATCACAAATCACCTGAGATATGTATACTTCCCGCAAAATTAGACATCAACTCACATTGAGTCCAAACACCACACTACCAAGCGCAAATAGTAGGGCCTTGTATTTGTATCAATTATTTGGCCCAACCCACAAGGCATCGGCACCGCCACTAGTCTAGGTTATGAGGCCCTTGGACCTTCCACCTTAAGCAAAGCTACTAGGTCTATTTGGGCATGCCACTTCTCCCAATAAAATTCACAAGGCCGCCTCAAACTAGGTTGACTTGGCCATTTGAAATAGCAAATAAAATCTAAAAATTGTGAGACGCACTATTCATGATTTGCAGAGGATTATCACAAGTTTGAAAGCTAAGAATTTCTTGACAACAATTTCCATTCACAAGAATTCAATTCTAGAAAATGGAAATTGCTAGGAAAAATTGGAAAACTTCCAAATGATTTGATGAGACAACAAAAGTTTTATTTCTCCTCAAAATTTTACATTGGGAATACAAACCTAAGCTGTTCATGTAAAGTGTAACCCCATGAATAGTACCACATTGCTAGCTCTTAGACATTTGCGACTCCCCTCCCCTATATAAGGAGGCCGCACCCCTTTAGTTTTCCTTGGATTTTATTAGGTTAAAAGTTAGCCTTGTTGCAACTTTCGTGTATTGGCTTGTGTCGATTAGATCAACCATAATACCGTTTCCAAAATCCCAATTCAATTCAATATTTCAATCTCTATTTGCAATTTCAGATTGCTTTATCTTTTTCTTGCGTGCTTCTTCGGTATATGCAGGAATCGACCTTCGTGGTCAGGTCATCCAGATATTCGTGCACGGTTGATAACGACTTGTCAATCAGTTCAGCGATTGCGTGATTTCGAGCCTTGCGTGTTCGTAGCCAAGATCGTGAGAGTTGAGCGACGACTACCGAACTTATCGTTCTCATCGAAAGATCGGGCCAACAATAAGACGTTTGGGTTCATCACTTTCATACAAGCAATCAAACAAATGCTTCTGTCAAAGAAATGCTGGTTCTCATATTGAGTAAATAATGGTGTGGTATGCAGATGCATTTGTTGAATTGCTCAATGATGTTAATAGTCTTATGCTGAAATTGAATTGATAATTAGTTCATATTTGTATTGTGCTATTGAAAGCTGTAATTAACTTTTGAGATTTATAAAGGTTATGCTAATTTGTTACGTAAATTTCGGATTTTTTTACCTAGCTAGTGCCTTTGATCATCAATTATTTATTAATTGGAGTGGATACCCTTACACAGAGAGAATCTTATTCCATTGCGTCTCAGAGTCCTACCATTCTATTCCTGATTTTTTTCTCCATAAAATCTCCAAGCTATGGCTGTTTGTGCCTTTAAAACCGACTTCATATATATAGTCCCTTGTTAGCTAATTGGAGACTTAAATTCAGTTAGCTAGCTCGCTCCTTGGGCTTTCATCCTAAACGTGTAGGTGAACCACGGTCTACTTTTATCGAACCTGACACACTGGAGTGTGTGATTTGCTTCATGTTAATCCTCCAAGTGCTTGTAGAATCCTCCTAAACCACGACCTTAGAAGTAATAGCAGTAGAACGACCCGATCGGTGGTCGATGTCTGACCTTGCTCCTCCGACCTCTACCCTGCCGCTGTGTTTGGCTTCGTCGTGGCCGCGCCACCGCATCAAGAGAGAGATGAAGAGATATGAGAGCCGGCTATTGTCTGTTGATTGATAGAGTTAGAGGAAGATGAGGGGGAATGATCTTGTTGTGATTGGATCAAATAGTCCAATGCCCAAAGGGCAATAGCCAAATAGTGTGTGACCATGGGTTGGTCATCATATGTGCCAGTTTGAGGTTGTAGGACGCTAGAGTGAGAGACGGTTTGATAGGTTGAGAGGGAGTTGTGGTCTGGTTGGCCCAATTAAGAGTATATTTTATTATAGAAAAAATTTGATTATTTGAAACTCCAAAGATGTGTATTTCAAGATTTATCACTCTATGTGTCTATGACATGTGGGTTCCGAGGACATATGTCATAGACATATGAATGACAAATTCTCAATTACACATCTTTTCACAGGCAAATAATCAAATCTCTTTTTACTATATACGTAATACACATGCTACAGTAATTTTTCGTAAAAAAAGGCGTGTGAACACCCTTGACCATGGTCCGCCCCTGTCCACGACTCGCTTGTTTACAAGAAATGGCGGCCGTTTGATGCAGGATGTTGCCCTGGGATATGCGTTTATGATGTCACCACGAACCGGAGAATGACATCATCACATCCCCCTCCGGAAACAATTAATTGCCTTTTATTTTTCTCCCTCTGGTTAATTCTTCACGGGAAGGTTCATCGAATCTACTCTAGGGAAATCTTTGGGACGCACTACGTAATACGAAACAATTAATTATAATGTCTATCTCCAACAAACCTTGCCACGTTTATACGCTGATCTGTTTGAAACATCTCATATTGCCCCACTCGGTGTCATATATGATGAAATGCAGATTGTTAGGTCAATTTAGTTACCAGCTAAGCCACCCAACCCTGGCTAGCGAAAAAAAGAGTCGAATTGCATTAAATAATTCCTAGTTGATTTACCGATATGAATTCCCATAGGACGTACAATACATTGTATGAGCAACATGAGATCTTTTTCAAACATTTGTCAGTCGCAGAAACATGAAAAAAAATCATTGGAGATGGGCACTGCAGTTACTTTTTTTTTTTCTTCATATTCCAAAATATTTCTGTCCAACAAATCAACTTATCCACCTGGCATCTAACAAAGAAGTGATCTGACAATCCACCGGCGTTTCCCCCTCGCCTCAAGGCACAGGGCCAATTGTTCGCCCCACCCTCTGCCTTTTCACGATCCATCAGGCTTCCAATGCTCTACCTTGGCAAGTTTTTTAAAGCTGCACATAGACAAAAATCTGATGTAGCACTGCAATTAAAGAAGAGATAAAGCAGATTGGTATCTTATTTAGATACCACTCATACACAGTTTACTAGGTAGAAATACTAGTAAATACTCTATATCAAAAGTCTAAGATACAACACTTTAGGATACTATATATTAAGAAGGTGGTATCTAAATACCTTTCATGCAATAAAAACTACAGTAAAAAAACCACCCACTGAGAGCAGCCTCACATCAAAATCCAACAGCCTCTGAATACCACGGACAAAGTCTCGCACGTTGGCCCATCCACATATGTCTCCGCGTTGATCGCACGACGCGTCGGTTAGACTGGGCCAAATACCGCCCGCCCTGATGCTCGCGGGCCGGACGCGCTGCAACCAGTTTTTAGTTCCTTCTAACATCACGCACCTCGGCGTCCGCGTCTCGCGGGCTCCGCGCGCACGCTGGTTCTCCACCGTGCGCCCAGCCCCAGCGCGCCGGCGTCAGGAACTCAGGATGCACCGAGAACGCGCGCACGCTCACGTCCCACCCATGCACGGAATCACGCAATTCACCCTGGCCAACTGCCCGCCCCAGGCTCATCACACCGGCCGGCCACTCTGTCTCTAGCTACCTCCCAAAAGCCCTGGCTCTCGGAGATGGATCCTCAAGCATTGAAGAACAAAACGCAGATAAGCTACAATAAGTTGCATTTGGAGCATGTTTCCACCGTTGGATCGAAGACGAACGCCCCAGATCATCTGCTACGGTTATACTACTATAGTACCAACATATTGCTACCGTATTTAAATAGTACTTCCACATAGGGGTGCAAACTGAGTAGATTATTCCCAACCGACCAAAGGCTTGCGGAGCGGATACGAGATGAAGAAATGGATATCTAACACTATCCATGCACGCCTCCAAGGAAAAAAATACGGAATATGATACAGGATGAGCGATATGCTTCCGTATATCAGGTAGTACGAGGAAAACCTATTGCGACTTCACTTAGGAACAAGATAACAGATAGGTGGGTTACTGTATCTGAATAGGCAGTGAATACTGAGTGTTTTTCCTTCGATATCTCAGTGATTAATCTCTCCGTGTCCAATGTCCTGTAGGGTGCAAAAGAATCAGATAATTTCCGTCCAACCGAAGGCTCGCGGAGCGAATACGAGATGAAGAAATGGGTATCCGACACTATCCATGTCCGACTCTGATTCCAAAAAAATACGAAATAGAATACGGGATAAGCGATATCCATTTGTATTCGCGCCGATTGCACCCCTACTTCCACATTAGCAATTGCATCCATATCTTTTTTTAGATCCAATGACTTGAATGCTTAATACAAATCACACATTTTGTTCTTCCATGCAGAGGAATCGTTTTCTGGCTCTGGCCCTTCTCACAAGTCACACCGGCGACGTGATAAAACAACTCTACATGTGTACATCATACACACATCACGTACGCACTCTATATATATCGCCTTCCCGTGACAAGTTCATCAGCCTACGTACAGCACCTGCATGCACGCCTACAGTACAAGCAATTTCTGATTTCTCCAGGATGAGTACCAGAACCAGCAGCGCCCTTGCCGTGCTTCTCCTCGTGGTGGCGCTGGCGGCGACCCGGGCCTCGGCCGCGGTGCAGTGCGGGCAGGTGACCCAGCTGATGGCGCCCTGCATGCCGTACCTCGCCGGCGCCCCGGGGATGACGCCCTACGGCCTCTGTTGCAACAGCCTCGGGGTGCTCAACCAGCTCGCCGCCACGACGGCCGACCGCGTCGCCACCTGCAACTGCGTCAAGGCGGCGGCCGGGGGCTTCCCCGCGGTCGACTTCGGGCGCGCCGCGGGGCTCCCCGCTGCCTGCGGGTTGTCCATCAGCTTCACCATCTCCCCCAACATGGACTGCAACCAGTACGTACCGCTACCCTTCCTTAATTCCATGCATGCATGTTTCTATCATGCATCTTGCTCCAGCAATCATCAGCTCGGCACTACTGACTTGTTTCTTTTCGATCGTTTCCTTCGACGTCGTCGCCTGAATTCAGAGTTACAGAGGAACCATGAGATTTGGAGAACAAGTTACAGAAGTTCAAGTTGCGCATTTAGAATTTGACCAAAATAAAATGAGCGAGCTAGACCGATCATGTATGTGCTACTGACATACTGTTCAGTTACTTTACATACGATGTGTCGGGTTTCATTTTGTGTTTTTTAACTGTAGTATTTGTGTGCTTTTGAATAAAGTATAATAGTCTTCTTGTTGAAAGAATTTCATTACGTCCGTACAAGTTAATAGACCTTGCTACTTTACAGACAGTAATAGTTCAAGAATTCGTGTATCAAAAAATGATAAGAGAAAAAAAAATCTGAAACTCGCACGACAAGTCCACAAGTAGCTGAAAATTTACTCCAGACGCAGCAACAAGCACGATATGCGGATGTCTCTGGCAAATCAGCAAATGCATGCCGTCGGCGAGCGCATCCATGCTCAACTTGGCGCAGACACAATGAGCCATTTGATGTCAGATGACCAGTACCAAAGGAATCTGTTGTCTAAACCCTAGCAAATATATGCACAAGCTCAACAATATCAACTTCAACAAGTTCACAATGATTCACTTAATTCTCAAATATTGTTGCTCAAACAAACCAGTATTAGCTCAATTCCCAAATCCTTAAACAAAGATAAAGTCTTAACAACCCACTTTCCAAATCCTTAAAACAAACAAACAACAAAGTTTCCACAACACCAGTACATCCCAGAAGAAGATCAGCATGGAGCAAAATGAATCACTTAGTTGTTGTGGGACGACGCTCATCCCAGAACTTCCTGAACAAGATGAGGACGACGCTCACGTTGTCCTTGCTGCCCGCACGGATCGCATGATCGACCATTTCTTTGGCGAGTACGGTCGGCGAGCCCCTGCTGTCCAACCTCGGCTCCCACGGCATGGTGATCCGCGCGCTGCGCAACCTCCGCTGAACAAAGCTGCACGCCGCGGCGGGCGTGACGGTGTCCCAGAGCCCGTCGGTGGCCAGTATCAGGAACTCGTCCCGCGGTTCCCGTTTCACCGTTTTGACTTCTGGTTCCGCGGTTACATAGTACGACTTGTACAGCCAGCTCCCTGGAAGAAGTTACAATTTTTTTTTGACGTAGAAGAAGTTACAATTAAGTAGATCATTATTGCATGTACAATGGTATAGACGATTGTTGTCTGTAATACTTTCCATGTCATCTATAGATAAAATTAAAGACAACACATACAATGGGTTGTCTTTAAGTTATGTATATATGACTCCACAAACTGTACAGACAACATGGATACAACAACGAAATAGCCGTCTATAAGGGTCTTATAGACTGTCTGTTGCATGACAGACAGCTTTATTATCTCTCCTTGTTCTCTCTCGTCTATATCATTAAAAATCTTACGTGGTAAAGATTATAGACTGCTGATGTCACCCCACTTTATATGACCTTCGCATGGCAGAAAACAAGGAAGTATTAGCAGTTATAAGAGAAAGTCTGTGCTTCGGTGCTTGTTGTTTGAACGTACCCAGTGCGCGAGAAGTTGGCAGAACATCGTCAATTGTACAGGTAGATTCAATCACACGGCCTCCGGCAGTTTCCACACGTTGCTTCTCATCTGCCCTATTTGGCTGTGCATATTTACATATAAATTGTGAACTGTAAGTATTTTGTTTTTCAATTAGAACTGAAGTAAGCACATAACTTTGCCAAAGTAATCATTAAACAGGCTTAATCTTGTAACATCCCAAAAACCACATTGTGGGAAAGTATAATGAAAATGAATGGTAGAATAATATTGAGCATGTTCAAGAGTGGGAAAACTGTTTTTAGCATGATTTTGAACCTTTGCATAAATCAATTGGTGAATTTGCAAGCAAACAACAACTTGAAAGAATTTTAGAGAAAATCATAGAATAGATAAAATCCTGAAAACTTTACACAAGGGACCATACTGTGTTACAAGCCTCCACAAAGATTTTCATAATTTTTGGAGCCTGTTTGTTATGTTTAGAAAATCAAACAACTATCAACCAATTTAAAATTTTGAAAAATCTGATTTGAATTCCCGCCGAGCCGTTGGGCCGAATCTATGTCGGCCCACTCCTTCGCGTCCGCTCCAGCCCACGCCAGTGCCCCACGTCTCCCTCTCACTGACGCACTGGGCCCACCTGTTGGACCTGTCTTCCACCTCACGTTCACCTCCGCGCGCCAGCGCGCTCCGCCGCTCGCCCGTGGTTTGCGATGCCGCGCCCACCGTTTGCGCACCTCATCTGCCTCCCGTCGCTTTCGCCAGCCCTCGCCCATGCTAGCTGCTCCATTGACATGTCGTTATCTTGCATGGACGACAAGACTGAAGCTCAACGTAAGAAAACCGTTCACAGCGCCATTTCTCGCCGCTTCTCTCGCGCCAATCATGGCCACATTTAAACTCCTCACCACGTCACGAGTTCTTCAGCTCTCCATTCTCGCTTCTTGCACAGAATCAGAGCATCTTGTGCTTTGCTTCATTCTCAACGCCGATAAGCAAGCCTCACACCGCCATTTGCTCTGGTGAGTTTCGTTGCCCACGACAGCCATGTCACCATGCACCCTTTACCTCACTGATACTCTTTCCTTGCCTAATGTAGCGCTTGAACCCCGTAGTGTGATCGCACCATCATCTTCTTCATCTCCGATGCACACTCCATTTCGGACCTTCGCGTTCTCGACGCTTTGGTGAGCTTGAACCTCACCTAACCGCATCATATCACGTTCCATACTCTACTAATTCTTTTTTCCTTGCTTAATGTGGATCTAAGCTCAGGGAATCATCGGAATGAAGCTCCTTCCCCAAATCCGACTGACATCGACTCCTTTTCTGTTTGTCGTCACTCCGATAAGTCCCTGTCCGATTCCTCGCATCTACATCACCCTCAGCCTACCCAAGAGCTAATGTGTGCCCTTTTTAGCAGCTCCATCGCCATAAGGCACCAACACCGTGAGCCTCCTCTACGTCGCCGCTGTTCAACGTTGACATGTTTCTCTGGCCATCCCCCGATGCCATCAAGGACTTTTATGAGCTTCTAGTATCCCCCTAGAGCTATTGCGCATATTAGATTAGTGGATTAGCTAGCGTAGCATAGAGTTCCTCGTAGCCACCCGTGGCGCTTCGCGGGAGATGTTGTCGCCACCGCTCCGGTGACCATTGGTCCCTGAGCCACTGCTTGTAGCATTGTTGTTGCCCCTAGAGCCATTGCGCACCATCTTTTGCCGCCGATATGCTTCATGCTTGAAAGCCGTTTAGGACTCGAGACACTTCGCTGCTTGGCGTAGTGCTATCTTCGTCCATCTCTCTGGCCTTTGCCACTACCTGGTCAGATCACTGTTGAGAGGGTAACCCATTTTGCCCACCCCCAGCCTTTCCGTGCCTGCTTTGTCGCCGGCAAGCTCGCCATGGCGCTCGACCGCGCACAACTTTGCTCCCATCTCTTTTCTCTCGCTGACAGTGGGTCCCACTCGGGATGAGTATTAGCTTAACACTAATGACAGTGGTTAAGTGAAACTAATCAATGACATGTGGGACCGGCAGGACGACGCCTTCTTCAGTCTCGGTACCGGAGGGTACGGGGACGAGTCTTTCTAGGGTTTACTCCTTGTTAGTTGTCTGAGGGTTTGGATGGGCATACCACTGGACTTTTACTTTTAATCTACTAAAATTCCACTTCTACCTCTGATACTTCAACTTTTATTTGGCCGTTTGGCCCTTGTATTGTAAACTATGTAATCGTCTAATTTTATGTACCATATTTGTTTTATGTTGTATGTAATTATGTATGGATGTGTATACCAAGTTACCAATATTATGGATGTGTGTACTAACCACTGATCATGAAACTAGCACGGTACATACACGAGGATTTCAAGTATTCAACGCCTGGGGTCCGACAAATCTTCTGTACATGGATAAACTATATATTATCATTGGAAATGATTAGATGTTTTTTTGGTCTAGTTTAGATTAACCTGTGAGTATAGGTTTATTAGAATATATTTAGATATAGTTTAAAATTGAGCCCTGTAAATAAGCAAACCCTTAGATATTATTTGGAAAAAAACTACAATATAATTTGCTGAAAACTTGTAAGCCATCAATTGCCCTTCATCTGTGCATTCAGCTTCCATAATATTAAGGCTTAAACTAATTTGAGTTAAACCAAACTACCTTGCAAATTGGCATGAAACTCAACACAGAACAACAAATAATATGATGTGAGATTGATGCCTTTAGGTTAGCTCATGCACTATTTAAAAATAATAATATAATAACAGTGCTGGAGGAGGGCCACATATAGTTTATATAGTACTATTTAAAAATAATAATATAATAAATGCATGCAGCCTAGCAACTGTTCAAAAACTAGCATATATAGTTTATCAAATGGTAATACATGTACTATATAGGATGCTTGAGATGAAATATCGATGTTGTACTTTGTGTTTTAAAATGATGTACCACCGAAATAATTGAATAATGATGCAACTGGGCAAAATGTTCAAGATGAGTTATTTGAAAAACTTTCAGAAAATTTAAATTTGTAAATTATTATAAAAGTGCACAGTGATATTATATGTATCCTAATCACATGTATCACGATATTCTTGGGAAAACATATATAGTAACTAGCAATGCCTGTCGACATATATTGTTCTTGAGTTCTTCTTTTGATGCTCGGGACCAGGAGAAACACACGGCAATCCTAATCAAAACATTTTTTACAGGGGAACTGGAAGCTAAGAAGGAGCTGTCATTTATTCCCTTCTTGATAGGAGCAGAAGGATATATTTCTATGGACAAAAGGTGAACAATGCATGCAATTACTGGAGCACGATGCCTCTTAGCTTGCGAAAAATTAAGTCCGACTTTCAAAATGAGAGGGCGCGGCCTAGGAGTCAAGAACTTGTAGGTGCATTAGATTCTTCAGGAATTAACATCCAATATCCAGATATATATATATACACACGCACATATACCCATAGGCATGGGTGGATCCACTGTCCCTCCAGCCTGGGCAGTTGCTCAGGCTTACTGACGACGCGCCATGATAGCTTTGGTGAAGTTCCATGGCGACTACGACCGAAAAATAGCGTCCTGCTCAGGCAAAATAAGGATGCTTGCGGCTTGCCCAGGCTTTGAAAAATTGCTGACTCCGCCACTGCCCATAGGGGATCCCTCCGCCCTAGACTTAGGGCTTTGACAAGTTATTTCCAATCAGCTACTACCATAGTATGGAACATGCATGTATGTTGAAATTTTATGTCCTGATTATACATTTAAAAGATTTATTGGAAAACATTGTCACAACATAGATCAATGTCTCCATGTATTTTGCTCTTGAGCATTTTGTCTGGTGCTTAGGGAGAATTAAGATCACTCGATCTTTTACCAATTAAAGTTTTGTAAGGGAGTCATTGCCTATTTCCCCAATGAAATCATATCCTTTGTTGATAGCGGCAGGAGGATTTTCTTGTGGACAAGATATGAGAAGTGCGGTACTGCTGTGAGCACTATGCCTTGTTGCTTAAAACCAACTCTGCCTTTCGAAACAGGAGGGCGGCCCAGGAGCTAAAGGATCTAGAGACACAATAGATGTCTCTTGAGTCTTGATGAATTAAGTTCATCAACCAGATACACAGAATTGACATTCGCCCTCCGTAAAAATTAAGAATATATTCTCAGGAACTGACATCCCGAATGATCATAGGGACAAACTCATGGATTTGGCAAGTAATTTATGATGAGCTCCAATTGTCACAGAGACATCACAAGGGTCGGTGCAAAGTCCAATGCTCAAAAAAGTTTTGGATGGGCAATGGCTTCATATGTAGGATTGACATTGCATGTGCACTTCTGGCCTTACAGTTCTTACATAAAATCAGTGAACGAGGTGCTCACTTATGGCTTCAATATTCACCTAACTCCACACGCCCACTTGAAAATCATCACACTGCACACAAGACTGAATGCTTGACAATTTTCCCAAGTTCCAATATTACGTTTCTAAATGTTCTAATTTTATGCCTAACGATATGGGATTGATCATTTTGGAGGAATTTTGTATATTTGAATCCCGCAGAAAAATTCTCCTACGAAAGTACGTGTTTGGATTGTACGAATGACCCCGAAAAAATCTTTTTAAAAAATTCCCCTTTCCTCCAAAATTGAAGGAGGGATTCGGATGAGATCAAGCAGCAAGCGAAATGTTTTCTTTTCATTTCAAACAGGCACTAAAAAAACGATGCCTTTGTCGACCCATCTAGCTTAAAAAAGAAAGGAACATACCAAGTCTGATCAGTCTCTGAATTTCTGAAACCTGTTGTGAGTTGTGACAAGAGAAATGTATTGTTTGGACATAGGGAGTAAGAAGCTTTAGGACGCATTACCCTGTGCACGGTAGTGAGCTGCACGGCCTCGCCGCCGCGGGAGATCACGACCCTGGAAGCGCCGCAGTTCGCGAGCACGATGTAGCGCTCCAGGACCAGCGCGATGAGAGCCGTCGCGCCGACCAGCGCCGCCTCGCCGGCGACGACTCCGCTGACCACCTCCTCGTCCACGGCCCGGAACGCGTCCTGGATGGTCGTCCTCCACCAGCCGACGACGTCGCCGTCGCACGACTCGTGGAACCGCGGGGTTCCGGTGTGCAGCTCGCGCTCGATCTGCTCGGCGATGGCGCCGTCCAGCCGCGTCTTCAGGTACTCGGCGACCGCCGCGCCGAAGTGACCGTCGAACACTCCGAAGTAGTCGAGGCCTAAGGGCGGCGACAGTGCCGTGAACCACTGAACGGCCTTCACGGCGTCGGTCAGCGCCGGGCGCCTGCCCTTCTTTGAGACGACGCCGTACGACAGGTACAGCGGCGGACATGTTCCCCATGCCAGAAGCCACTCGGGCGACGGCGACGCCTCCGTCGCCGGTGGGACATTATCCTCGTCCTCGCTCGACATCGATCTATGCTTTTGTTTGCTTCTTCCGAATGCTAAGGCTAGCTGTACTTCCAAGTATAATAGCAAGGAGACAAGTTGCAAGTTGCAACCAGTGGCGGAGAGCAAATAAATTTTGCCTGAGATCCCTTACATTAGGAGAAATGTTATATAGATCCCTCCTCTCCTGTTGTACGAGATATATTTTGAGCTTCTATATAATTTCTTAATAATATGAATACTACTATCAAAATTTGTTGATTAGGGCATCCACGACTGGCTTGTTTACAAGAAACCACGGCCGTTCGATGCAGGATGTTGCCCTGGGATATGCGTTTATGATGCAACACTATAAGGTAGAAACTAGCCACGAACTGGAGCATGACACGTCACCGCACCCCCTCCGGGATCAATTTTAATTGCCTTTTAATTTTGTTCCTCTGGTTAATTCTTCACTGTTAGGTTCATCGAATCTATTCAACGGAAATCTTTGGTAATTAATATGAAATAATTAATTACAATGTCTATCTCGAACGAACCTTGCCACGCTTATATATATGCTGATCTGTTTGAAGCATCTCATATTGACGCACTCGGTGCCATATGATCGAATACAGACAGGTAATTCAGTTTAATTACCATCTAAATACCTAGGACAAAAAGTAATTCCATGTTGATCTACCAATATGAATTCCCATAGGACAAAACATTGTATGAGCAACATGAGATATTTCAAACATATTATCAGCACAGAAACGTGAAAAATAATTGGAGATGGACACTACAGCTATTTTTTTCATATTGCAAAATATTTCTCTCAAACAAATCAACTTATCCACCTGACATCTAACAAAGAATCCGAGAAAGAAAATTAACCTGACAATTTCATTGGAGAGAGATGGGCACTGTAATTGTTTTTTCATATTGCAAAATATTTCTTTCAAATAAATCAACTTATCCACATGACATCTAACAAAGAATTTGAGGAATAAAATTAATCTGACAATTCATCTATACCTAGAAGCTGTGGGATGTGATGACTACATGTACCAGATCGAGCTTCCGTGACAACTTTACACACATAGCTTCCATCCCGACTCGAGCTATTCCATCTTTCGAATGGCCAGCAATCGATTTGAGGACCTGTTTGGCACGGCTGTGGTTTTTTTGAAAAGCGGCTTTCAGCAGGCCTGAACGGCTGGGCTGAAGAGGTTTGGTGTTTAGCCGTCTGACATTTAGGTAGGCTGGCTACAGCTTTCAATGTGAAAAATATCTGAAATGCCCTTGAGGACAGTAACGACTTGTTTGATACCGTTTAACGTAATTAACAATATTTAATGAGAACTAACGACAATTAACAATGATTAACGATGCTAAACGCAATTAATAATAATTAATGCAATTGACGTCAACTACTGCAATTAACGATGATTAATGCAATTGACTACAATGAACGATGATTAACGCAATTGACTGTAACGAACGATGACTAGCACAATTGATCACATGTAACGACAATTAACGACAACGTACCCCAATTAACACAATATATCACCGTTAACGATAATCAATGCAATTAACGTAATTAAATATAATTATTACAACAAATAATTATTATACACAATTATGATAATAAACAATTATTAAAAACAATTATTACAATAACTAATTATTAAGACAATTATTAAAATGAATAATTATTGCAATAAATAATTAATAAAATAAACAATTATTACAAAAAATATATTTACAACCAAAAAAGGGGAAAAGAGGCAGTGGCGGCTAGGGTTTGGGCAGCTGTCGTAGCCGTTGGAGGGAGAGGGGTTCGGTGACAGGGTCGTTGGAGGAGGCAGGCGGCTTAGGGGAGTAGGCCAGCGGCTCGGGGGAGAAGGCCGGTGACGGGGTCGAGGGAGGGAGCCGGCGGAGGAGGAGGGAGCCGAAGGTGTGAAATTTCTTATGATTTGGAGACAACCTCGGTGATGAGCGGGGGGCGGTGGCTCGGGGGAGGAGGGCAGAGAGCGGCATTGGGGGAGGACGACGGAGGAGGCCGGCGTCGAGGGAGGAGGGGGGCCGGCTCGAAGCCGAGGCCAGCGCACAGATCCGGTAGGAGGAGGAGGGGCGACGACGCCGACGTGGGAGGAGGAGGGGACCGACACGGGAGAAGGAGAAGGGGCGGCAGTGCCGTGTGGGAGGAAGAGGGAGGGGCGACGCGGGAGGAGGGGCGGTGCCGCGTAGAGAGGAGAAGGGACGGTGGCGAGTGGGGAGGAGGAGGGGTGACGACGCCAGCGCGGGAGGAGGTGGGGCCGGCGGTGAGAAGGAGGAGGGGCGCGTGGGTTAGGGTTTAATCGGGTGGGATATTGTTCGATGGCAAAAGCGGGAAATAACTCGTGAACTTGAGGAGCAAAGTTGGAAGGGGGTAGTGGGAAGCTGCCCCACGATGGCTTTCCTCTTCTGGCTTTTTCACATATAACGTGGCTTCCGGCTTCCATGAAAGTCGGTAGGAAAAAAACCCGTTTGGGACGGCTTCTAGCTTTTCGGGTGAAAAGCCGAAGCCATTCCAAACACCCCCTGAAGCCAATGAAAGCTGCAACTTTCCAAGCTATGACTTGAAAAGCACCGTAGAACAGGCTTAGGGCCTGTTTGTTTCGACTGTGCTTTTCTGAAAAACGGCTTTCGACTATGCTGCAGAGCTTTTTGGCTGCAGGCTGAACGGCTAGGCTTTTTTGATTTGGTGTTTGGCTGTCTGGCTTTTAGGTAGGCTGGCTGCAACTTCTGAGATGTGAAATGTCTGAAATACCCCTGATGACAGTAATGGCTTGTTTGATGTCGTTTAACGCAATTAACAACATTTAACAATATTTAACAACAATTAACAAAATTTAACAAAATTTAACAACATTTGACGACATTTAAGAATATTAACGACAATTGACGACGACTAACGCAATTGATGAGAACTACCGCAATTGACGAGAACTACCGATATTGACCGAGATTAATGACAATATACCGTAAACAACGCAATAAACCACAATTAATGTATTTAACGACAATTATTACAATAAGCATTTATTACAACAAATAATTATTACAAACAATTATTACATAAATAATTATTACAATAAGTAATTATTACACACAATTATTACATTGAATAATGAATACAACTAAAACAATTATTACAACGAATAAATATTACAATAAATCATTATTAAAAACAAATCCATGCCAGCAGAATGTAAATTTTAACATGAGTAGCAGCAATTTTAACAACATGACCACTAAAAAATTTAACCACTACAATCATTATTGTGAAATTCATCTGAAGGCAATTATGGATAATTTTTACATAGGCACAAACATTGAGGATAACCGAACAAATTTCTATAGATGTTGAGGCATCCAGATTAATTAGTTCAGTACAACAAAGTGACAATTCATGCCCCTCCACTTTTTTTCGGGCACCCCTACCCTCACATGTACCCTAAAAAATGGAAAGATTAATATGGTCAATTCCATAATGTTTTGTAGAGCAAACCAATCATGCAGTATTACATATATCAGCTTGTGCCTCAATTCTTTCAGTAGATAGTCAGTAGATAGTCCAAGCAATTTATTCAATTGTCAACATATCAAATCTCCACCATAAGCACTAGATCATTGTCAGAATGCAATTCATCAATTCAAAGAAAAACCAATTGAGTAGATGTTACCAGAAGGTAAGTTATATGTTGTGACTCAAAATAACATTTATGTTTCTAAACTAACAAGCAAACATAAAAGAGAATTGCATGGATCAAGAAATAAGCAATATAATGGTTCATTGAATCACAATCTGAACACTAAACTGAACATCCATACATCCATACATATGAACAATTATAGCCTGAACATCTACACCACTGAACAATTATAGCACTAGGATGATGTCAAAGGCCATATATCTAACATATGGATTTAGACAATAGGCAGATAATCAAATTAGGCTTATAAATGGAGATAAACTAATCAAGCCACTGAACTTAGGTAAAATACAGAACTAACTTAAGCAATATATAAAGATGGTTCTTTAATCAGAAAAGAATCATGAAATTTAGGTTGTAGTATAGTAACAACAGCACTGGGATGATGTCAAAGGCCATATATCTAGCTTAGGAACTCTCAGGAACAATTGCACAAACTGATCTCGCAAAATAGGTACATATCAGTAGATAAGAAGTATATGGAAATCTCTGCAGTTTACAAGTAGTTGACAATATAAGCATCGAAGAAAGGACACAGATAATTTGGGTCCTTCAAAAAACATTTATACATGCAATTATTGTAACTTTCTTGTAAACTTCTAATCAACATCTTAGCAAGCTGAAAAAACTGGAAACACTTTCCTTCTATTTCAATTTTGTCATATGCATGTCAGGAATTTGAACAAATAGAGATAATTACTTAAAATACCAATAATTACTTAAAAATACCTAAAGTAGTGTTTTTAGTCTACATTGCCATGCTTCCAAAAATGATGCATGCAGTCTGTAACAGCCCAAAATTTTCTTTTTCAGTAAAAATTAAAAGTTTATTTATGCTTGTGGAATTTTTCTGTTTTTTTTAAAGCTTTTTATAAATATTTTAAAGCCGAAACAAATTTATTTACAAAACTAAGAGCCAACAAATAGTTGGAAATAATTTTATCAAGTTCAGAAAGAGTATGGAAATTTCTGTGAATTTTTCCATAATTTTTGGAAGAATTTTGCTATTTTCTAAACCTTATATGAATTAACAGAATTGAAACAAATGAAAAACAAAAAGAAAATAAAAAAACTCAGTTTGGGCCGAAACCTAAGGCTCAGCCCAAACCCCTCAGCAGCACGGCCCACTCCAGCCCACACACCCGCGCCCGCCTCTCACCCTCTTCCACCGTCCGATTAAAATCGGACGGCTGCCAACCTCCCACATCTTCCTTTCTTCTCCACCATTAGATCGGGATCCAACCGCCGCCCGCTTTCTCCTTCCTCCCCTTCTTCTTCGCGCAGCGCCGCCGCCTCAGACATTCTCGGCCGCAACCGAGCTCCGCATTTGCCGCCCCCAACCTCCCACGTCTTCCTCGCGACGTGCGCGCGCTCGCCGCCTCCAACCGCCCACTTTCCCTCTTTTCCCGCAGGTTCGCCCGCGACGACGTAACCTCCGCCGCGCTCTCCGCACACGACTTCCATCACCCGGCCTCCTCCGCCCCTATAAAAGGGAGCGCAAGGTGCCCCCTTCCACCCTCAACCCAACGCCGCCACTCTTTTTCCCTCTCCTCTCTTCACCTCGCGAACCGCGAACACCGCCGCTGCGCGGCACTCGCCGCCTCTAGCGCCGCTGTCACCACCGCCGCGTCCACGTCGCCACCACCTTCGGGTTCGCCGCGACCTCGCGCACCCAGGGCTCACCTCACCTCCGCCGGGACGCCGCCACGACCCGAGCACCTCCGCCGCTTCTTCGCTCGCCGCCGATCATCTCGCCGCGCTCCTCCGTCGCCAGGTAGCACACCAAGTTCCCCTTCGCATTCCCTCTCTCCTGGTACCCCTCGCCGCCGGTGAACCTCCGCCGCTGGCCGTTGTCGGCCGCGCCCGAAACTTTTGCCGCCGTCAAGCCAACGTGGCCCGCCACCGTGGCGCCACCTGAGCGCCATCTCAGCAACACGGCCCGCGTGGCGCCGTGTCAACGCCCACGCACACACACACGTGGCACGGTCCACTGTGCCAGTTCTTCCAGAGCTCGGTGGGCTTGTTCCACCGTGAACCGGCCCACTGACACATGGGGCCCGCTTGTCAGAGAATATTTTAAAATCTTTTTAATTCCGAAATACTGCAGCTGATGTAATCATTGCGCAATAAATAGCTTGTTTAGTAGAAAAATAATTCGGGAAAATCAATTAAATTTCAGATTTAGGTTTAAACTTCTAAAATTCATATCTTTTGCATACGAACTCCAAATTGGGTGATTCAAATTGTAAAATTTATATAAAATTATAATCTAGCTAAATAAAACAAAATATTTCAATTTGGAGTTAATTTGAACTATGTTTTTGAATTTATTTTGAATTTGAATATTGAATTTATCGTATTTTCGCGTATAGAATTCGACGACTCCGGAGAGTTCGATCAAACTGAAGATTTAGAATTCCAAGACATCGAACAAGGCAAGTTACACCATTGACCATATTGCCCCCAGTATTTTAAGCTATTTCCAGTTTTTAAATTCTTTATCGCATGCATATGTTGTTATAAATATTTTAATATCCAGTTTTACATATAGTTAATTCCATGTGTTATTGTATGGCCAATTTGAATGTTGTATCTGACTACCTTGATACCATAGGCAAGATATTACCAAAATTAAAACATATGCTTAGCCAAGCTTAGTTCACATGTACAGGATTTGGGAGGGTTTACACCAAATTTCTATAAATTTGTTTCAAACTTGGTATTGTGGTATTGTCTTACCACATGGATTTATAAACAGAGTTTTATTCGAAATAAAAATCAAAAATGGATTTGGACTTGGGCGAAATGGTGAATGGCGGGTGCGGGTTTATGCACGGATTGATCCGTTAAGGTTAAGGCCCATGGAATGCGTGAATGACGCCAAGTCAATTGAGGACCGGTCTTTGAGCCGCTTATTGCTATGCCATAACGTACTACCACATGTCCTGTATGGGCAGGATTTGGCTAACTAATTTATGATGTTCTAGTATACTTATGTCATGTGATTAGGTGGGTGTCGGTTAGACGTTTATTCCCACTTGGCGCAAGAGGGCTTTGGAGGACAGTTAGTCCAAAGGCGAAACCTTAGCGGGCATAAATATATTAGGATAGCACATTGTAAAGGCCTCATGGTAATTGCTCACCACACGCCTACTAAGCGTGAATTGGCCGACATAACGAGCATGTCACCTCGTGTGGGTAAAGTTGTACCAACTCGCAGAGTAGAAACTATTCGAATAGCGCGTCATGGTCATGGACATGCTAGCGGGCCACTTAAAGTTAAATTGTTTTTGGTTTTTAAATGCTTTATCAAATATTGAGGATGGACAATCCTTATGAAAATTTGGGCGGGAAGCCAAGTGTTAGGAGGGGATCCTTCACTTTATTATTGGAGGTTATCCACATTATCTCATTGTCATTTTAAAATATGATTTTAGCCATTGTATGAAACTGCCTTAGAAATTACTATGTCTATTTAAACTGAAAATGTTGTTTACGCAAAACAACCCCAGCCATACTCACTTGTTTCCCTATGCATGCATTTAAATTCAATATTGGTTGTAACTTGCGAGCACGGAAGTTGTGCTCATCCTTGCTGAATAAATCTTATTCAGGAGAAGACTGCTACCTTGACGGTGAGGACCCGGACGAGTAGGCCTTTTGACCCAGACGATTGCCTGTGGCGCATCGTGTGGCTCCCACTATTATTATGTTTCCGCTGTGTTTATCATTTGACTTTTGATATTGTTATTCAGACTCATTATATTAAACAATTATTTATTTAATATCATTTACGTTTTCGTGATATGAATGTGATATCATTTTTGTGAGACTGTGTACGCTGGAAATCCTGGACCGGTGTTTGAACACAGAGAATTCGGGATCCTTCGCTCCCGGGTTCGACACAGTCTTAATCAGTTCTTATCTTATGGATGATATTAAGGACCTCATCATGTTAGACATTGCTCAAATCTATCTCATCATTGCCATGCCTGTGTGTGCTAAGACATTGCTCAAAACTGTTTGTTCAAATCATGATGCAGTGAAATACTCTGCTAAAGAATCGTGTCAAATGCATTTCTAGTTCATCACCTAGTACCATTGTGAGCATGCATGCATACATTTTGGCATCATCCATCCAGCTCCAATATCCATCACAGCAATTCCTGGAATTCCTTACCTTAAGCAAGGAATCGATCTAAAGAGCCTTTTAATGTCAATTCAAATGACAAATTGCCAATATATCATCTCTCACAGAATACTAAGCACTGCCAACATCTTGAGGCACCAAAAAATCAACTAGATATCTCAATCTTAGTTGCTAGATGTTGTTATCATAATAGAGCAATCTTTATCTTTTATTTCTCAACTATCACATATACATAGCCTTCCAATTTCTCATCTCGAAACCCTTTGTACGAAGTCGTTTGACACAACCACTCCATGTATAAACCACTTAAAAATTTCTATTTGTTCCTACAGGTTACATCTCTGCATGCTCATATCTTGCAATCCGAAGATTCTACACTTTCGCACCAAGATCAAGCGTAGCACATGACACATATACACGACACTCATCACATGGTTCACTTCGTGTTGAAGCCAATCCAAAGTAATTACATCAGCAACAACCCTAGGAGACACCAGCGACAAGGCGTAGGGTGTAGAGGATACCAACCATCATGAGGAGCTTGGTGAAGAGGGCTACGACCGCGGCAATGAGGACCATGGGGAGGGAGACCGAGTCAAGCCAGGCCAGCGACTCCGGCGTTGGCACGAAGAACTCGTCATGGACTGGGTCGCACCGCCGCAAGCGCTCGTGCTCCGCCACACGTAGCCGGAGAAGGGCCCCCGTCGATCCCCTCGCCAACACGGCCTTCCTCACGGCCGACCCTCCCTGGCGCAGCACCGACCGAGGAGGGGGAGCGTGGGAGAAGGATGTAGCGGCGCGGGAGGAGGATGCGCCAAAGGGAGAGGAGAAGGCGACGGTGGCTCGAGGGAACGGGAGCGCGGCGGGGGAGGAGTAGGTGGAGGGCGGTGGCGCATCGGGGTGGAGGGGAGGGCGGTGCGGCCTCGCCGGAGCCAGAGGAGGAGGCACGCGCAGGAGGAGGAGGCACCCAAATATGGGCAGATCCAGATCTGGGCGGGGCAGAAGGCGGCGGTGAATGGGGGGGAGAAGGAGGGGGAGCGCGATAGGGGAGCAGGAGGGGGAGGTTGCCGGCGCGTCGGGGGCAGGAGGAGGAGGAGGCGCACGGGAGGAGCGGGCTTGCGGGGAGGGTGTTTTATTCGATGGCATTTGGCGGGTAAATACCCTCAAAGTTTGGGGGTAAATTCGGAAGTGAGGTGGTAGGAAGCTGCCGAGGGGCAGCTACCAGCTTTCGGCTTTCTCCTATTGAGACAAAAAGTGGCTTCGACAAAAGCGGCTTCCAAAAGTTGACCGTTTGGAACGGCCACCGGATTTTCCGGGCGAAAGCTAGAAGTCGAAGTTGTTCCAAACGGGACCCTAGTCATGGCACTTCCATCGCTACCACTGCTAACTCAAGCCCTACGCGACTTGGTGGAAATCATTTTGGTGGAGGGATCATATATAGGTTCGGCGGCCATATTGTGGGAGGGTGAAGGGATACATGCAAGGTGAGGGTGCGTTTGTGGCGATGGTGAAATGTCAAAGGAGGGGGTTTGAGGGGTTAGGGTTACTAGGGGAATATAAAGGACAAGGGGATATCATCCCTAGACACTGGATATTGATCTAACGGTTGGGTGTGTCGTGTTGGGTGAGAGTAATTAAATATGATCCGTACGTGTTTCTTTGCAATTGGTGCTAACTCCAAGTATAAAAGATTTTCAATACGAAATGGGTACGGAAAATCCCAACTTGTAGCCCAGTCAGGTGGCCCCCACTGATGGTGACATTTCAAGGGGGGGGGGGTTACATATGTCATTGGCTCACAAGTGAATTCTATACTTTGTGTATAAGATCATTTGCGCAAATATCAATTTCTAAAAAAAGAAGCTATTCTAGAAAGGGATATCTATAATGTAGTTCTAAGGTGAGGTATGCTTTCTTAAGTATAAGTCACATTTTGAACCATTGTATCAATCTAAAATCAAACGCACACATCTCAGAGTAAATCCAAAGACAAAAAAAAATCAACGTAGTTAACAATATAAAATGTGAAACGATAGTACACATACGTACGAGACAAATAAAAAAAAATCGGACGCTTCATCCGTGGGCGCTCACATCCTACCCATTCACTTCACTTTTTCTCCTAGCCACTCATTCCTCCTTTTTTCCTACGCCTATTCTATCCACTCAATCCTCATCCGGCTCTGAAGTGAGGAGACTCAGGAGAGAGAGCAAGAGATTTGAAGAGACGAAGCTTCGCCAAGGCTAATGGCCGTTGTCCCTCCGCTGGCGACGGTGCTCTCTGCGCTGACGGCTCCGAAGACGAGGAGGAGCAGTGCCGCATCTGTCGCTTCCCCCGCCGAGGTCGACCGTGTGCCCTACGCCATCCCTGCGCCTGCAACAGTAGCATCAAGTTCGCCTACGACGACTGCTCCTCCGATGGCTCGCCACCCGCCGCTAATCCAAATGCGAGGTCCGCCCCATTCCAGCCCCCCTCCCCTCCATTTTATTTGTTGCTTCTTTGAACTTCTTTGAAAACAATATTGCGACCGTAGAAAAAAAGTTGCATCCTGTTTTTTTGATATGTCACGACCCGTTGAAAAAAAGGTCGTGACCCATTGAAAAAAATTGTTACATGTTGTTCTTTGATATGTTGCGACCCGTTAAAAAAAATTGTAACTCAAATTCTCTCCTAATGATTCTGTTTTTTGATGCTGTCTGTGCTGCGCGAGATGTTCAGAAGGAGTACGCTCGCGCGAGATGGATGGCTGAAAAACATCTTTCGAAATCCGACGTTGAAGCCTAACGTACAGCGCTAGCGCTCGGACCGTACGTCCGAGCGCTAGTCGCACCCATGTAAAATTGGCCCACAGTGGAAGCGTATAAAATTGAGCTAGTGCGGTCCGAGCACTAGTTGCGCCCATGTAAAATTGGCCCACGGTGGAAGCGTATAAAATTGAGCGAGTGCGAAAGGGGCAGTATGTGTTCCTTTGATGGACATATCTCCACCCTTGTCATGCACTAGTATGTGTACATTCTATATGATGTAATATAATACAATTAGGCCTTGTTTGGATGTGCTGAAATCCTGGAGCACCCAATTGGAAAGAGGTGGAAATTAGTTCAACTTCTACGTGGGTAGGCTGGTATCCCGGCTCATCAGAACATGGCCTTAGACATGGCAAATTCCCCATGGGCCCCCGTGGATTTTTCCGTCGGGGGCGGGGTAGCGTTGCCATCTCAAGCACATACATGCCGTCCATCCCAATCAATTTGCAATCTCAAATGTATAAACTCCAATGCGTTGTAGTCTATAGCAAAACCACGTCCCAAAGTACGGATACACGCAGGCACTAGCTACTAGCTTAGCTAGCTTAAGCTTGAAATGACAAGGAGGATGGCTGAGATTGTAACCAGACCCATCACTCCACGTCCCTTTCCACACACAGTAACACAGATAAACACTACTGAAGTGCCATCTCAGACGAGCTTGTAGCCGGTGATCCAGACGTTCGCCGGCGACGCGGCATGGATGTGCACAAACGCGGCGCTCTTGCCGGCGGGCAGCGACGGGAGCCAGCTCGGGAACACGTACGTAGCCGTACCGCGCCTTGTCGAGCCCCCACACCGGGCCGTAGAGCTTGGCGATGCCGATGTGGAGCTCGTGAGCCTTCTTGAGGGACCTGTTGGTCACCGCCACCCAGTACCGCTAGTCCATCTTTTTTTTACACATCAGATCCACACACGCATACACACTATACGCACGCCCAGTGGCGGAGGACGGAAAAAAAATAAGGTGGGGCGGATCGAAAGCAATACCATTCAAGCTATAATACTAATCAGACCTATCAACAATAATCCAAGTGCAAAGATATTTAATACTGCAAGACATTGAAAAGTACCTCTAAAAATTGAAGAATCACAATAATATATCACCAATTTAACATATAACCTTGTAGAGCATAGTAATGAAAATAATCTGCCAAAGAAAGAGCAAACATAGTTAATATTGTTATGTATAGTGTAGACAACACAAAAGAGACAAGTGGAATCAAATGAGAAATACCAATATTAATCTTGTTAATTGCGTCTAGGAGACTTAGGCAATTGCATCTGCCTATCTTTCTTTTTCTGAAACATCTTTTTAATTTTTTCAAGATCAAGTCCTTTAAATATCTCCCTTTCAATGTAGCACACCATCAAATCATTAAGCCATCCATCGGACATCTTGTTGCGCAATTCAGTCTTGATAATCTTCATTGCTGAGAAAGCCCTTTCAACCGATGCCGTCGCCACCGGTAGTAGCAATGCCAACTCAATGAGGCGATAGACAAGTGGAAATACAATATGCCTCTCGAGTTCAACTAGTTTTTTGGCTAGACTTGCAAGATTGTGACAAACTTTAAACTCATCAAGCCTTCTTACATGAATAATAAATGTTTTTAGTTGATCTTTTATAGCCTTGCGGTCATCAAAGGAAAAATCCTCATAATAAATTTCCGTAAGCCGAGCAAGCTTATCCACATCAAACTTAGAGAAAGAATCTCTTGGATCAAGACAAGAAAAGCAAACAAGCAATTCTGAAGATACCTCGTTAAAGCGATGATCCAACTCGTTGGTAATAGCATCTATAGCAGCATAGAAGGTATCAACACGGAAGTAATGATCTTGAGTGATATTGTTTCTCCTCCTTTTCTTGAACGGCCAAATCTTGGTATCTGCATCTTCCATATTTGGTATGGGAATATTGTTTGCCTCACAAAATGCTTTAGCTTCTTGAAATAATGGCTCCCAACCTTCACTTCTCAAATTGATCAAACGTGTTTTGACATCAACAACCAAAGATATAGCTTGAACAACATTTTGATCCTTCATTTGCAAGATTAGAGATAAGTCATTTGTAATGCGAAGGATTTGCAGCATCATTTTCGTGATGAGCACAAAGCTAAAAGATTCCATTATTTGGACCAAACCTCCTGCCCTTGATGGATTACGCTCATCTTGTTGCACAATTTCTAGGACTTGTATCATAGAATCCCACATTGATTCAATTCGAAGCAATGTCTTGTAATGAGATCCCCATCTTGTATCTCCGTGTCTAGCCAATGATGTTTCTTGTAGTTTTCCTCTCCTCCCAAAACCTCTCCACTCTCTAACTTAGCCAAAGGTTTCACGATGCTTATCAAGCAACAAATCCTTCCTCTTGCATGATGCACTAGTGCTACTCACAATCAACCCCACATATTCAAAGAAATCCTCAATTGATGAACAACACCTTGAGACAAAGAACTACCACTAATCGCAATTGATGAGCAAAACAATGAATGTAGAAAACATAGGGATTCTCATCACGAATTAGTTTCGAAGACCATTAAATTCTCCTCTCATATTAGAACCTCCATCATATCCTCAGCCCCGTAGTTTGCAATAACTAAACCATAATCACTAAGTGCCTCAACCAATGCTCTCTTCAATGCTTCAGATGTTGTATCTTTGACATGCTTGATACCCAAAAATCTTTCTATTACTTCTCCTTTATTGTTCACAAACCTACACAAGCAATGACAAAGAATAGAGTAAGAACATTTCTCTAATATAGTTTCAACTTTCATCGTAAGATATTAATGAAACATTTACCTCACAACTATGGCCATTTGTTCTTTGATGGATACATCACGAGATTCATCAATAAGAACAGAGAATAGGCAATCCCTCATTTCTTCCTTTATTGCCTTGGTGACCGCCTCAGCGCAATAGTTTGCAAGCTCCTTTTGAATTGTCCCTAAGTCATTTTTGCATTTTTAGGCATAGCTCATCAAAAGCTCTCTTCACTTCCTCATTCCTTTGTTTGTACCAATCAAGCAATTCTAAAAAATTTCCTTTATTCAAGGAATTATCAGTTTCATCATGTCCACGGAATGGTTCACCTTGCAAAGCCAGAAAACTCACAATACCCAAGGATGTTTCCAAACGAGTCTCATACTTGATAAGTGATTCTTTGCTATAGCTTGAAACCTTATGTTTTACACTTGACCTTTGGTTATCAAAATCATCAAAAGTCTGTTCTAGCTTGATTATGTATGCTATTAGCCCCACCAACATGCACTCGAAGTGACATGTATGCATTCTTCCATTTTTGAAACCCAACTTTTGTAAAGACATCATAACCAAATTTATCATCCATTCGATCATGTTTAAAAAGATAACAATAGAAGCAAAATGCCCTATCCTTCTCCAAACTATACTCCAACCAATTATATTGTTTAAACCAATTTTTTTGAAAGGACCTTTTATCCTTTGATGGGGAAATTATGACCGGTTGGTTGAGTTGGGCCCTTAGCTATGAAAGCCCTCCTAACTTCATCTCTAATATTACGAGCAAATCTATCAATTGGAATACGGCCCCGGATCGAAACAATATAATCAGGTTGAATTCGTTATAAGATCACCTTGCACTGTCTCTTCTTCAATAACCTCTTCCACTTGCCCAGCACCAACAGACTCTCCCACCTCCACTTCAACATTTCCACTTTCACGAGTGCTTGGGTTTGTGGCACTTGAACCCCGATTAAAATAGCTCTTCAAATCTAAACACGTAAAAACAAATAGACAAATAAATTGACCTATGAATTTGCAATATGTAAATTGACAAATGGAAACTGCATATCAATTATCAAATATCAATGACACTCCTAATATATGCCTCACCTCTCTGTGATTTTCCTTTTTCCCTTCTATCCATTGCTCAAGCCTCAAATCAAAATTCACAAATCACAAATTTATTTTAGCCTAATACCAAAATTCACAAATCACAAATCCATTCACATCACAAATCCATTCACATTTCACAAATATCGCCTCGCCTCGGCCTCGGGCCTCTGCGCCTACGCCTCTGCGGCTCTGCTGATCGCGGCGGCCGCCTCCGAGTGGCTCGCCGCCTCCGCCGCCGCCACCCGCTTGCCTCCCGCCGCGCCGCCGCCGCCCGCCTCCCGCCTCCGGTCCCGAGTGGCTCGGCGCCTTGCCGCCGCCCCCGATCGCGGATGCTGAGTCCCGCCGCCGCCGCCGGCGCCGTGCCGCCGCCTCCGACGCTGAGTGGCGGCGAGTCCCGCCATGGCCCTGCCTGCTGCGGCCGGCCGTCGCCGCCTCGGCCTCCCGAGTCCGCCACGCCGCCGCCGCCGCGCCGCCTCGACCCGGGAGTGGCTGGCCGAGTCCCGCCGCCCCGCCGCCGCCGCCCGCCCGCCCATGCGGCCGCTCCCAGCCCCGTTCCTCGTCGCGCCGCTTTCTGAGTCTCGCCTCTCGATGGAAATTTTTGAGGACTGAGGAGAGAGACTAGGGTTTGGGTTTATGTTATTGGGCTATTGTATAGAGGGGTATATGGGGGTCCATTGCAAAAAAAATTTGAGGTATGGCTTGGGCCATAGCTAGCCCTATCGGGCCCTCCGCCACTGCGCACGCCACACAACCATACACACGCCACACACACCACGTGAGTGTATTCTCAACACATCTTTAATCTAGAGCGGAGACTAGGACTTCATGGAGCGTAAACACGCGTTTTAACCACTAAACACACCCACATATGCGTATACTAAACCACCTAAATAGAAAACCGCCTAAAAGGTGAGACACACTGAGATCAATCTCAAACGGGTTGCACCCACGACGGTGCTGCGAGCCAATTTTCTGCTCAATTTCAATGGGCGAGACGTGTCAATCAGCAGCTGCAGCATGCACAAGGTGAAACCGGAATTAATCTTGATTTTTCAGAGTAGCAAAATGACACTTTCTGTTACTGAATCAGAGGTCAAGATTTTTGGTAATTACTAGGAGAAAGACACTTTAGTTAGTTCTTACAATAGATAACCCACACACGCCAACACTCACACCTACTGACCTACGGCCCGGGTTCCGAATTTCGACCGAAATTTCCGTTCTATCGCCCCGGTGGGAATTCAAACTAGTTAAAAAAAATCAGTTTGCTTGAATTTTGTTTTAAAAAATCAAATTTGCTTGAATTTTGTTTGAATTTGATTTATTTTAATTTAAATTCCGAAAAATTCAAAAAAAAATGAAAATTTCTGCCAAACCGACCTTACCACCCCCGGTAAAAAAAACCTTACCGTTATAAAAAAAAACACTGCCTACGGCACATCCGAGCCAGGGCGGCCCAACACCTCCTTTCCTGAGAGACGAACGTTTGGGCCTCCGGTTCCGTTTGGCACACGTGGGCTCCTGGCTCCACCTATCTCGTGGGCCTCTGGATCTGCCAACACCGGGACGCTCGTCCCAGAAGTTCCTGAACAAGATGACGACGACGCTCACGTTGTCCTGGCTGCCCGCACGGACGGTGTGCTCGGCCAGCTCTTCGGCGAGTATGGTCAGCGAGCCCTCGACGTCCGCCCTCGCCACCCACGGCATGGCGATCCGCGCGCGCGCCTTGCGCAACTTGTGCCGAACGAAGCTGCACGCGGCGGCGGGCGTGACGGTGTCCCAGAGTCGGTGGCCAGTGTCAGGAACTCGTCCCGCGGCTTCCGGTCCACCGTTACGATCTCAGGTTCCGCGGTTGCAGCACACGCCCTGTACAGCGAGCTCCTGCAATGAAGTTGCCTTCGCCCTGCGTACAAACAATGGACTATACTTCAATGGATAGGGCAACCCTCCATGCATGACAAACTCATGCATGCTGACAAGTTGTATAATTATTATTTATGATGATCGAGCTCCAATGTCACAGAGCCTCGATACAATTTCGGATTGGCAATGGCTTCATGTAGGACTGCCATTGCATGTGCACTTCTAGCCTTACAATGCTTGTGGCTTCAATGTTCACCAAACTCCACGCCTCGGCGCCTCGCTCTCTAGTGTCGCAGCCAGCCACTTCAACATCGTCACACTGCACACAAGATTCAATACATGTTCAGTTTGCCCAGCCCAGCCCAACCTATATATACTCTGTGTGTGGATTTGCCCCCCGTGACTCCCGTGTAGCTTCTTTAGGGCGACCAACCCCCGCCACCAGCACCCCCGCCGGCCGCCGCCGCCGCCGCTCCGGCAACGGCAGCGGCCCCCCAACCACCCTCCCAAACCTCCTCCTCCTTCCTCCCCCTGGCCCCTCTCTCTTCCTGTTCTCGTTGAGGGAACCTTCTTGGCGGTGTCGCCGCCCGTGGTTGTTGCGGCGGCGGCGAGCCTCCGGTGTCGCGGAGCGGCCCTTTCCCCTTGGCTGGAGCTCTCGGGTCGCTGGCGCCCCCCCTAAAGGCCGGATCTAGATCCAGATCTAGATGGCCCCCCGATCGCCAGTTGTCGCGCCACCCAGGGGCGACCCACCCGCTGAAGAATCTAGATCCGCCATTATATGTTAATGGTGTTTTTGGTTATTAATGATAAATGCTTTGCGAGACTAACACTCTTTTTGATATACCTATTGTTTAGTCTCAATTGGATTTAAAGATCAAAGAGGTATGCATTCGACAACATCTAATTATATCTTGCTGCATTCCTCGGATCCAATATATAGGTTGAACTTCACCAAAAAGGAAAACTTGTAAATGTGCATATGTTTTATTTACACACTGTGTATGCACGCATTTAGGGGAGTTCAATCTATATCTTGTGGTTTCATTAGTATTGATCCATAATTCTTTGTCCACATATATTAAGGATCTTTACCTTGAAATATATCCTTGAATATATTTAACTTGTGTAGTTAATACAACCACGTCCCAAAGTACGGATACACGCAGGCACTAGCTACTAGCTTAGCTAGCTTAAGCTTGAAATGACAAGGAGGATGGCTGCGATTGTAACTAGACCCATCACTCCACGTCCCTTTCCACACACAGTAACACAGATAAACACTACTGAAGTGCCATCTCAGACGAGCTTGTAGCCGGTGATCCAGACGTTCGCCGGCGGCGCGGCATGGATGTGCACAAACGCGGCGCTCTTGCCGGCGGGCAGCGACGGGAGCCAGCTCGGGAACACGTAGCCGTACCGCGCCTTGTCGAGCCCCCACACCGGGCCGTAGAGCTTGGCGATGCCGATGTGGAGCTCGTGAGCCTTCTTGGGGGACCTGTTGGTCACCGCCACCCAGTACCGCTAGTCCATCTTTTTTTTACACATCAGATCCACACACGCATACACACTATACACACGCCACACAACCATACACACGCCACACACACCCACGTGAGTGTATTCTCAACACATCTTTAATCTAGAGCGGAGGCTAGGACTTCACGGAGCGGAGACACGTGTTTTGACCACTAAACACACCCACATATGCGTATACTAAACCACCTAAATAGAAAACCGCCTAAAAGGTGAGACACACTGAGATCAATCTCAAACGGGTTGCACCCACGACGGTGCTGCGAGCCAATTTTCTGCTCAATTTCAATGGGCGAGACGTGTCAATCAGCAGCTGCAGCATGCACAAGGTGAAACCGGAATTAATCTTGATTTTCAGAGTAGCAAAATGACACTTTCTGTTACTGAATCAGAGGTCAAGATTTTGGTAATTACTAGGAAAGACACTTTAGTTAGTTCTTAGAGCATCTCAGTGGGGCCTACTTGAGCCCCTAAACCAAATTTGAGGCAGAGGCAAAAGCAGTCAACAGGGCCTACTAGAGCCCTCAAATTTGAGGGCCCTAAAATCCTCCTCAAGCCCTCATTCACTGGGCTCTAGGTCAAGCCCCAAATCACGGTTTCCTGCGCCTGGTCGATTCTTCCCATTGACCTTTTTCCCCTCCATGCGCTCCTTCTCCCGCCCAAATTTGATGATTATGTCATTTGATTTGTAGAGATGTTATGAACTATGTTGTGATCGACTATCATTAAATTCGGACCAAATTTGTCTTTGAATTTAAATTTGAATATTTGTATTTTCATTCATAATTTTAAGTATAGTGCTTTAGAGTTATAGTTTAAATAAATTATTATATAATGTGATGTTCTCAAATACATATGCATATAGTGTGTGAGGAAATAGAGGAAATTAAGAAGTAGGGGCCTGTTTTGAGGGCTCCTGCTGGAGTGCAGCCCAGAAAACAGGACTCTCAAAAGTAGGGGGAGCCCTCAAATTAAAAGTAGGGGCTCTGTTTTGAGGACTCCTGCTGGAGATGCTCTTACAATAGATAACCCGCACACGCCAACACTCACACCTACTAACCTACGGCCCGGGTTCCGAATTTCGACCGAAATTTCCGTTCTATCGCCCCCGGTGGGAATTCAAACTAGTTAAAAAAATCAGTTTGCTTGAATTTTGTTTAAAAAAATCAAATTTGCTTGAATTTTGTTTGAATTTGATTTTTTTTTAAAATTTAAATTCCGAAAAATTCAAAAAAAATGAAAATTTCTGCCAAACCGACCTTACCACCCCCGGTAAAAAAACCTTACCGTTATAAAAAAAAACACTGCCTACGGCACATCCGAGCCAGGGCGGCCCAACACCCACTCCTTTCCTGAGAGACGAACGTTTGGGCCTCCGGTTCCGTTTGGCACACGTGGGCTCCTGGGCTCCACCTATCTCGTGGACCTCTCTGGATCTGCCAACACCGGGACGCTCGTCCCAGAAGTTCCTGAACAAGATGACGACGACGCTCACGTTGTCCTGGCTGCCCGCACGGACGGTGTGCTCGGCCAGCTCTTCGGCGAGTATGGTCAGCGAGCCCTCGACGTCCGCCCTCGCCACCCACGGCATGGCGATCCGCGCGCGCGCCTTGCGCAACTTGTGCCGAACGAAGCTGCACGCGCGCGGCGGCGGGCGTGACGTACGGTGTCCCAGAGTCGGTGGCCAGTGTCAGGAACTCGTCCCGCGGCTTCCGGTCCACCGTTACGATCTCAGGTTCCGCGGTTGCAGCACACGCCCCGTACAGCGAGCTCCCTGCAATGAAGTTGCCTTCGCCCTGCGTACAAACAATGGACTATACTTCAATGGATAGGGCAACCCTCCATGCATGACAAACTCATGGATGCTGACAAGTTGTATAATTATTATTTATGATGATCGAGCTCCAATGTCACAGAGCCTCGATACAATTTCGGATTGGCAATGGCTTCATGTAGGACTGCCATTGCATGTGCACTTCTAGCCTTACAATGCTTGTGGCTTCAATGTTCACCAAACTCCACGCCTCGGCGCCTCGCTCTCTAGTGTCGCAGCCAGCCACTTCAACATCGTCACACTGCACACAAGATTCAATACATGTTCAGTTTGCCCAGCCCAGCCCAACCTATATATACTCTGTGTGTGGATTTGCCCCCCGTGACTCCCGTGTAGCTTCTTTAGGGCGACCCAAGAGGCGATGCCGTCACCCCAGAGTACCCCCGCCACCAGCACCCCCGCCGCCACTCCGGCAACGGCAGCGGCCCCCCAACCACCCTCCCAAACCTCCTCCTCCTTCCTCCCCCATGCCCCCCCCCCCTCTCTTCCTGTTCTCGTTGAGGGAACCTTCTTGGCGGTGTCGCCGCCCGTGGTTGTTGCGGCAGCGGCGAGCCTCGGTGTCGCGGGTAACCCTTTCCCTTGGCTGGAGCTCTCGGGTGTGGCGCCCCTAAAGGCGGATCTAGATCCGGATCTAGATGGCCCCGATCGCCGATTGTCGCGCCACCCAGGCGACCCGCCGTTTAAGGATCTTTACCTTGAAATATATCCTTGAATATATTTAACTTGTGTAGTTAATATATTCATATGAGTATATACAACTTGTGTAGTTTGTATACACTCATTTTGGTATATATAACTTGTGTAGTTTATATATACTCATACCAATTACATTCAATTATCTGTAATTGTGTTGGTTATCATCAATTACCAAAGAGGGAAAGATTTTGGTATCTTGTCCCAACCATTATGAGTTGATGGTATGTTATGGTAATTAATGATAATCACATTATGGAACTAACGTTTCTCCTTGAGTTGGATGAATAGGTTACGTTCTAGGTGGTTGAAGACTTTGGATGACATCATATGTTGATTGTCATCAAGTCGTGAATCTTGAAGTGAAGAGCTTGAAGTAAAGGATGCATCATGAGTTGATGCGTGTCAAGTTCAAGAAGATGAGATGATCATTGGTTGATCATCAAGACAAGAGAATGTGTCATCATGTGATGATGGACATCAAGTCGAAATCATGAAGCAAAGGAAATCATCGTGCGTTGATGATTGTCAAGCTTCAAGAGATGTGCAAGGCTAAGGTATGACTAGCTAGGGCTAAGGATTTGTTCCTAGTCTTTTACCGATCTCGGTGTTTGGTTGAGAGATCGGATTGCTAGAATAGGTTGCCGTACTATTAAGAGGGGTCTTAATTAGTAGCTTGAGTTAGTCATTTGTTGATAGCTCATTGTGTTTGCTCTAGCTCAACTTAACATGTTGCCTATATTTGCGAATGCGTTTTGCAAATGGTTGTGGCTCATGGTTAATCCTTGTAGCATGTGACTTTAGTTTGCGAATGTGTTTTGCAAACGGTTTAAGTCCATGCACCTTATTCCTGTGGCAATGATTCTAAAAGTCGGCAAATGTGTTTTGCAACTTGTTGAGAATCTAGCTTTTATCTCTTGTGTACATGTTGCATCAATTGGCAAATATGTTTTGCAAATTGAGTTGAGGCAAATGTACAAAGCCTATTCTCGCCTTGCCGATTCTGCGTCGACCGCGTAGCGTCGACCGGTGTAGCGGTCCACCGCCATGGGTTGGGCGGTCGACCGATTCTTGTGTGTACCGGCCAAAGAATCGATTATCGGTGCGTAGTGACCGGGAGTTTGAAGCGTACTACAGGCAGTAGTACCGAACTTTGTTTGGCGGTATGTGTTTTCCGTAAGGTTGTTTTCGTTTTGCTCGTTGCATCGAGCGGTCGGCCACCTCGCGTCGAGCGGAGCGGCATCGACCGACCATTGGTTGGCGGTCGGACGATTCGAGTCCAACGGCTAGTTTATAGCCGTTGGCATTTGGCGTCCGACCGGCCATTAGTTGGCGTCGACCGATTTTGTCGAGCCTCGGAATCTTTTCTCAACGGCTAGTTTTTGTGTGTGGGCTATAAATACCCACCTTGGTCGTGTGAGAAAGTAGTTTCGGTGCCCCATTGAGTTTCTTTGAGCTAAGAGCAAGCCTCTCATACTCTTGTGTGCATGTGTTGCACTTAGTGAGTGATTGAGAGCAAACCCTAAGTGCATGTGTTGCATTAGGTTGTGGATTGTTTATCCATAGAGCTTTGGCACTTGATTGGTTCAAGTGAAAGTTGAGTCTTGTTACTCTTGGTGTTTGCCGACACCTAGACGGCGTGGAGACGTTGCGTCGGTGATCTTCTCAAGTGAAGCTTGTGAGAAGACCCGGCGATTTGTGAGTGGCTTGGTGCTCGCCATCTCGAGCGGAGTAAGAGCAACCCTAGTGGATGTTCTCAAATACATATGCATATAGTGTGTGAGAAATAGAGAAATTAGAAGTAGGGGCTGTTTGAGGGTCTCACTGGAATCGCAAAGCAGGACTCAAAAGTAGGAGCCCTAAATTAAGAAGAGGGGCCTTTGAGGACTCTGGAGATGCTCTTACAATAGATAACCCCACACGCCAACACTCACACCTACTAACCTACGGCCGGGTTCAATTTCACCGAAATTTCCGTTCATCGCCCCGGTGGGAATTCAAACTAGTTAAAAAAATCAGTTTGCTTGAATTTTGTTTAAAAATCAAATTTGCTTGAATTTTGTTTGAATTTGATTTTTTTAAAATTTAAATTCCGAAAAATTCAAAAAATGAAAATTTCTGCCAAACCGACCTTACCACCCCGGTAAAAAACCTTACCGTTATAAAAAAACACTGCCTACGGACATCCGAGCCAGGGCGGCCCAACACCCACTCCTTTCCTGAGAGACGAACGTTTGGGCCTCCGGTTCCGTTTGGCACACGTGGGCTCCTGGGCTCCACCTATCTCGTGGACCTCTCTGGATCTGCCAACACCGGGACGCTCGTCCCAGAAGTTCCTGAACAAGATGACGACGACGCTCACGTTGTCCTGGCTGCCCGCACGGACGGTGTGCTCGGCCAGCTCTTCGGCGAGTATGGTCAGCGAGCCCTCGACGTCCGCCCTCGCCACCCACGGCATGGCGATCCGCGCGCGCGCCTTGCGCAACTTGTGCCGAACGAAGCTGCACGCGCGGCGGCGGCGTGACGTACGGTGTCCCAGAGTCGGTGGCCAGTGTCAGGAACTCGTCCCGCGGCTTCCGGTCCACCGTTACGATCTCAGGTTCCGCGGTTGCAGCACACGCCCTGTACAGCGAGCTCCCTGCAATGAAGTTGCCTTCGCCCTGCGTACAAACAATGGACTATACTTCAATGGATAGGGCAACCCTCCATGCATGACAAACTCATGCATGCTGACAAGTTGTATAATTATTATTTATGATGATCGAGCTCCAATGTCACAGAGCCTCGATACAATTTCGGATTGGCAATGGCTTCATGTAGGACTGCCATTGCATGTGCACTTCTAGCCTTACAATGCTTGTGGCTTCAATGTTCACCAAACTCCACGCCTCGGCGCCTCGCTCTCTAGTGTCGCAGCCAGCCACTTCAACATCGTCACACTGCACACAAGATTCAATACATGTTCAGTTTGCCCAGCCCAGCCCAACCTGGCGACCCACGCCGAGGCGGCCACCGAGGGGCTGCCGAAGTCTGCGGACGGCGAGGCAGGAGTGCGGTAGTACCGAACTTTGTTTAGCGGTATGTGTTTTCGGAAGGTTGTTTTCGGTTTTGCTCTATTGCTCGATCGGCGGTCTGTAAGCCCCTGCTCGGCTGATCGGCCGTCTTACAATCGACCGACCATTGGTTGGCGGTCGGACGATTCGAGAATCAACGGCTAGTTTTATAGCCGTTGGCACTTAGGCGATCCCGCCGGCCATTAGTTAAGTGATCGGCCAGATTTTGTCGAGCCTCGGAATCTTTCTCAACGGCTGGTTTTTGTGTGTGGGCTATAAATACCACCTTGGGCGTGTGAAGAAAGTAGTTGCTTGTGCCCCATTGAGTTTCTTTGAGCTAAGAGCAAGCCTCTCATACTCTTGTGTGCATGTGTTGCACTTAGTGAGTGATTGAGAGCAAACCCTAAGTGCATGTGTTGCATTAGGTTGTGGATTGTTTATCCATAGAGCTTTGGCACTTGATTGGTTCAAGTGAAAGTTGAGTCTTGTTACTCTTGGTGTTTGCAGACACCTAGAGCGGCGTGGAGAGCGTTGTGCGTCGGTGATCTTCTCAAGTGAAGCTTGTGAGAAGACCGGGCGATTTGTGAGTGGCTTGGTGCTCGCCATCTCGGAGGCGGAGTAAGAGCAACCTAGTGGATTGGGGTGATAAGTTCAAATTGGAGTCGGTCCAAGCGGTTGAACTCACTTAGAGGTGTTGGTTCGGTTGGAACCGGTCCAAGTTGTTGGACTTACCTCGGAGGTGTTGCCTCGCGTTTTGGAGCCGATCCAAAGGTTAAACTTACCTCAACGTGGATTAGGGAGGCAAAGCAGTCTTGATCACCACGGAAAAATATCGCACGTGTCAATTGTGGTTTGCTTTCTTGAGCTTTACCTTATTGCAATTTACATTCATTGGATAATTGCTTATTTATTTGATTGCTATCGTGTATGTGCTGATTGATCATATCATTAGTTGAAGCTTACAAGCTCATGCTCTATTGATTATTACCTTTATACTTGTATTGTTGGAGCACTTAGTTGAGACTAGTGATTTTAGGTCTTAATTGTGCAAAACCAGTATTATTATTAACTTCCGCTTTAGAAATCGGTTTAGTGCATAAAAGTATTAAAGCGCCTATTCACCCCTCTAGTCTAGTGGCGATCTGTTGAGGCGCCAGGAGCTTCGTTGTGCGGGGAGCCGCTGTCTTCGCACGCGTCGGGAGGACCCATGTCACGCAGGGAGCGGTCGTCGTCTTCGCTTACGGCTGGTGGGCCTTGGCCATCGACTCCACGCCGGAGAGGTCCACCCCTTGCTGATGCTGCCATCGGCCGGCCGGAGTGGCTACAGCAGTGGCCGTGGGCTCGATGAGCGTCGGCGTCATGGAAGATTGTTGTCCGTCACGACTCTGTGTCGGTGAGCGCGACGATGGATTGCGAAGAGGGCTCCATGTCGACGCTCGACAACCGGTTCTTTGGCAAATAGCTGGATAGGCGGGGCCTGCTGCGCATGGACACCGTGCTGGTGCAGAACGCCACGACGAGGGCCAAGGTGGCGGCCTCGTGTAGAGCTAGGAGAACTTCTTCGCTAGCTAGGTTGACTCGTTCGTTAGGCTCACTGTCCTCGGCGTCAAGACCAGCGCCGACGGTCGAGTGGAGTTGGCATCGTGGAAACCTTGATGAGTGGAGTTGGCGTTGTGGGATTTCGTCGCTGCGTCGTGCCATCCCGTGCCCGCCACTGCCCGGCTGCTAGGGCACGTCCGTCGGCAAGTTTATCCAGAGCTCATGCTACCACAGCCTGAGAAGTCTCCTCACCCCCGGCCCCAGAACCCCTGCCCCGGGATCTCGCTGTGTGCTCGCCGGTTTCGGGTGAGGCGGAGAAGAGAAGGTCGGTCTCTGCTAGGTAGGGGGGCGCTGTTGCCAACAAAAGAGCCTGAGTAGGGGGCTGTTGCCGTTGAAGTGAAGTGTCGTCCCGAGGCATAAGACGACTGTCCCGGAGGCCCAACTAGTAATAGTTGGTTTCAGTCCATCTTGAATGAGCTGCATCGGTGGAGGGAGAGAGGAGTCGGAGTTGTTGTCCTCCGGTTCTGCTTTCGTCCACTATTATCGTCGAGAGGAAGAACCGCTTCCCCACCTAATTCATATTAAGCTCATCGCTGGTGACATTGTCAACGTGTGGACCAACCTGCACCTACTTCTATTCTTCTCTCTCAATTTGGTGTTAGGGCGATCCTCTTCACTGTCTGGTTTTAACCAGTTTGAAGCTCTTGAGAGTTGGTTGGGAGGTGTTGTTTTTTTTCCTTAGCTTTGATGTGTGTGCGACAGAGCCGGTTGGTGTTAGGGCGTGGTTTAGAGTTTGCTAGCTGGTGTCTCTAGCTCTGATGCTGTTGTTAGAGTGTTGTAAGGCATGTCTCAGTCGCGGGTTCCCTCCTGTCGGGGATACGTTCCTTGTTGGGGGTGTATCTTTTAATTTTACCTTGTTATCAATGTAAAGGGCAACTCTCCTACATATATATATAGACACACACAGTGTGTGTAAGGCATAAATGCCTCTAGATTTTCCGAGTATAAGGCTATTTGGAATGTAAGAATGAAAAAAATGAGTGGAGAAAAACAAAGGAAATGGATAGGAACGCATTGGCAAAATAGAGGATTGGAAAACTCAGGAAATTTATAAGATAGGGTATCTGGAACATAGGAATAGGATGAACACAGGAGTCCATGGCCCGTGGGTAGTCGAGGCCGAAGGGGCCAAGGATGGCCCAGCCGCCATGGCGTCGGTCGGTGCTGAGCCCGACGCCCTCCCTTCAGAGAGGCGCCGCCGTACGACAGGTACAGCCGCGGACATGTCCCCCGTGCCAACAGTGACTCGAGCGGCGGTGATTCCTTCATCGCCGTTGGGACATTATCCTCGTCTTGGCTTGACATCGATCGAAAACCTTGCTTTGCTTGTTGCTTCCGAATGCTAAAGCTAACCGTACTTCCAAGTATAATAGCAAGGAGAGAGCAAATAAATTTTCCCTGAGGTCCCTTACATTATGGAAAAATTTATATAGGTCCCTCTGGATTCCTTTGTGAGATAGGCATGGAAGGGAGGGACAAAAATTCAGGCACACGCATACCATCCATCCCAAATTCCCATTCAATTTGGATTCTCAAATATATCGACTCCAATGCATTGTAGTCAAAGGGGGATCTGGGCCTCGGGCTGGGTAGACTATAGCCTGAGGCCCGAAAAAATTAACAGTGGTATCCTCCCCCTATATACTCCCAATAAAATACATACACCAGTTGCTCAACCCGAGGCTAACTCTCTAGCCTCCCCTACCCTTCCCCCCATCCCACAGGCCACACTGCCACCACCCATCAGCCATCACCTCCTAGCGCCAGCCCAGCCCAACCCCATAGGTAGAATCGCAGAAGTCCCCAACCCAACCCTACTTGCTCGACTCCGTCGGCTGTCACCCCCAACCCCAATCGTCAATCAGCCAATCCCCCATCGCCTCGACACGCGCCTCGCTTGACTCCATGGTGCTGCCTTCTCCCTTCGCAGCTTGCATTGCTGCCTGCCTAGCTCCCTACGCGGCACGTGCCACACGAAGACCTGACGACGACTGATTTCCCGGTATCACGCCGCACATCCATCTCCTTCCCTCTGGCCTCCCATACCCACAGGCCACGCTACCACACATGGCAACCAGCGAGGCGCAGTGAGCAAGGACAAGGCTGCAGCCTGGTCGCAAGCACGCAACAACACCATCTCCGATCTGATACTCCCTACTCCCTACTCGTCCTCCCACCCGATCTAAAATTTGAAAGACAAAATGAAATGAATGCCATGTGTTTTGCATTTTCTATTTAAGAATTAGGGATACAAAATGATGAGGAACAAGACATTGTCATCTTATTTTCCAATACGAACACAATCCAACCAATCTATTCTAGTAACTGTTAGAACTAGAACTAGTAGCATAGAGCAAAACAATTCTCATGTTAAACTTAATCCAAATGATATTGTTGGCTAGTATCAAAACAATAGTTAAACTTAATCCAAATGATATTGTTGGCGATCCTAGGCTTCAAAAACTGATTGAGTTGTTGGATGTAAACATTAGCGATACTGCTAGAAGGGAGTATTTGCAATTGGGACCATGCCAACTAGGTGGACATAAATTTTCAAGGAAAAAACAGGGAAGTTAGAAGAGAAGATTTCAGGAATCATGGTTCAAAAGGTATGATTGGTTGGAATATAGTGTTGCTAAAGATGCGCCTTTTTGTTTTTACTGTTATTTGTTTAAGCAACCGAGAACTGAAAACTTTGGTGTTGATGCCTTTGCGAACGTCGGTTATCTTTTAACAAATGTAAACTTCATATCCTTTGTATTTATCTATACCCTTGTTTGATTTACTTTTTTGTTGTCTTTGTAAATTCTGGTTCATGTCCTACTGTTGATGAAGAAATGGTGAGCTAGGATACAGAGCAAATCTTCGTTTTTTTAGGTATTTAAATTGTATTTCTACCACGTTATATTGTTTATGTTTTGCCATGTTTTTCTTATTACGTTTTATGTTGAAGTATTGAACTCAATTTTCATGTCAATGATGCATTTGTAGTTTATTTTTGCTATGCTGTGGTGTGGGTATAAATTGACGTTAGTTTTAGGATGTTAGCCTATTAGAGTTTAGCCCAAGGTACGGTGAAATCCTGGATCCACCATTGGTTGTAGTCTTTAGCACAACCATACTATTCCTTTTAACATTTCAATCACGATACACGCACGCGCTACTAGCTTAGCTTCGCTTAGCTCAAGAGGACAAGGAGGATGGCTGAGATTGTAACTACCCCATCACTCCACGTCCCTCTTGTAACCTAGCAAACTTCCACTCCTTCCACACGAACACAGAGACACTGTTGAATTGCAGTACATCATCACAACAGTGTCGTGCCATTTTAGATGAGCTTGTAGCCGGTGACCCAGACGTTCGCCGGTGGCGCGGCATGGATGTACACAAACGCGGCGCTCTTGCCGGCGGGCAGCGACGGGAGCCAGCTCGGGAACACGTAGCCGTACCGCGCCTTGTCGAGCCCCCACACCGGGCCGTAGAGCTTGGCGATGCCGATGTGGAGCTCGTGCGCCGTCTTTGGGGACCTGTTGGTCACCGTCACCGAGTACCGGTAGTACGTCTTGCCCCTCTGGGTCCATGAAGTCATTGCGTTTTGTTCAATCTCAATGGGCGAGGAGTGTTCATCAGCAGCTGTAGCATGCATAAGGTGAAACTAGAATTAGTCTTGATTTTTTTGTTCAGATTGGTTAGTAAAATGAAAACACTCTGTTACTGAATCAAGAAGTCAAAATGTTCAGTGATTACCAGGAGAAAGATATGGCAGTGAGGTCTGGTTGTCACTCTTGATTGCTTCTGTAGCAATATCTGCAAGCAAAGATACATAAATAAAATGGTGCTTCATGTCTCAGTTGATATCTGAAAATTTGTGTACACACAAAGGGCAGCTAGAGTAAGTACCATCTGGAAGTGACTGATGGAACCGGCCGCCACCGCCAGGACCGGCGGCCAAACGAGCGAGCACGCCCATCAACGGCGCGTTGTTGTAGGTGGTCGCCTCCGTCTGCTCGTAGTTGTTCCTTTCGTCGGCGAAGTTGTCGTGCTCGTCGGGACCGCCAACGATGGCGCCGTCGAGCAGGTTCGGGTTGCTGCCCTGGCGGCCGTACCAGCTCGAGTAGCCCCCCCGGCAGCTCACGAACGACGGGTTGGCCTTGATGGACACGACGGACGAGCCGCGGTGGTGCGCCTGCCGCGGGTACGTCGCGCCGTACCCGACCATGTAGCTCGTCGCCCTCGGGTTGTTGCCCAGGATGTAGTCCACCTGAACCAATCATCGTGTCATGTCAGTACCAATCTTGGGACTTGGCAAGTGCGACAAGCTCAAGAAAAATTCAGAATTCAGGCACTGAACTTCACCTGAGACTTGGCAAACGCCAGGAGCTCGGAGGGCTGCGCCGCTCCGGACGGGCACTGCACGGTTCGCCGAGCGGAGGCGAGGTGGTCGGAGTAGGCCGCCAGCAGGAACGACGCGCTCGTCACGAACTGGAGGTTGTTCCACCTCTGGTGGTACATCATGCCGCCGGGCGTCCTCTGGATGTTGACGGAGCCCTTGCCGAGGCACGAGCACGCGAAGAAGTCCGCCTTCTGCCGATACCTTTGCAACACGGCGGCGTGCGCACCGGCTTTGCCTTGTAGGAGGATCTGCGTGCAGGGCGGGATTTGGCGTGCCGGATTTGGGTAAGTAAATACTTCAGTCCGACAAAATGCGGTATTCGCTGTAGCATTTCATACCTTGGCTGCTAGGACTTGGACACCGGGGTACTTGACGTCCCAGCCGAACTGGTTGATGGACCAGCCGGTCCCGCCCAGTGCATCGGCGTTGTTGGCCAGGTAGTCGAGGTAACGCCGGTCGTCGGTCGCTTGGTACAGCCACGCTGCCGCCCACAATAGCTCATCCTGAAGCACATGAACCGGGTATCATAATCAGCTGAAATTTTAAAGCTTTTGCAGCAAAGTGTCGAATATGCACCGTTCATACTGTCGAAACTTACTCCGTATCCACTGTACGACCCATAATAGTTCCTCGCGACCGCGATGCTGCTGTCGTACCTTCCCCGGTACTTGTCAGCGAAATCAAACAACTGGACGCAAGGAATAAGCAAAGAACATTTCCATTGGTTCATTCTTGCAACTTTTTTTTTTTGCTTTGTTTAGTTAGCTCGGATTCAAATTGACATACCTGCTTAGAGTGCTGTAGGAGTCGGTTTGCGTAGCCCGGGTTGGAGCTGCGGAACACGAGTGACGCCGCAGCCATTGCCGCGGCAGTCTCTCCGGCGAGGTCAGACCCGGGGTGTTGGGGATCAAGGCGGTATGCCTGACGGCTCGTCGTCATGTCCTCCGGACGCTGCCAGCAGTTGTGATCCGAGTCGCCGTCGCCGACCTGCAAAAGCGTTCGACAAGACAACCATGTATCACCACCCCAAATTGTGTGCCGCTACAGATCATAGCAAACCACTACGGTGAATGAAGCATACAAATCCAGAAAAAAAAATTGATCTTTTATCCTCTGACATGATTGCACCTGAGTAATTTTTTGATACCGATTTATTGGGTCCAGTGTACCGTTCAGTCATTTTCCAATTCGAATTTACGAGGCACGGCAAATGCGTGTGCCAAGTTTCCGGTAAATTTGCAGGGGAAAACTCTCGCATCTGACCAGGTAAAACCCAACGTATATGTGCATGCACTGCATTCGAGTGCGGAGTGTAGCAGTGCGGAGAGAAGCTGGAGAAAACGTCACACGGAGCAAAGCAGTGCGGAGTGTACCAACCTCTCCGTAGAGCACGTTGGGCTCCGGGTGCGCCTTGACGAAGTAGTCGGTGCCCCACTTGACAGCCTCCACAGCGTGCTCGAGCTCGCCGGTCGCCGCCATCTGCTCCCTGTACTCGAGGATGCTCCACGACATCATGGTCACCGTGAACGCCATCGGCAGTCCGAATTTGACGTTGTCGCCGGCGTCGTAGTACCCTCCTACAAGATCCACCTGAGAGCAACAAAAGAGAGAGAATATGCAGCTCATCCAACGCGGCAAAAGTACGAGTACACAATGGACTCAAGATTTCCAAATGCAAATGTCGAACATTTGTGCAAACTAATTAATCAAGACGATCAGGTTGCAAGTTGGTTTCAATTGCATACCCCGTTGGCCTTTCCATCTTGCAGGCCGGAGTTGGCTCTCCAGGTGATCCTCTGGCTGCCGGGGAGCGTGCCGGACCGCTGCGCCTCGAAGAAGAGGATGCTCTTGCTCAGCGCCTTGCCATAGTCGTGGCCGCTGCCCCCACACGTCACGCGCGCCATGGCAGCAAGCACCAAGGCAAGGCCAAGGAGAGCCATGTCCACACCACGCGCTCCTCCTCCCCTGGCCATGGCTGAAGGCCAAGAAGCAGCTACAGCCAATGTACCAATGCTGCAATGGGTGTAACTAAGAAAGGAAGGCGGGTGATCCGTGTTGCTTTGGATGGAAGCTGTGGAGCTCAAGAGTCTGTATTTATAGCACGGGGGAAGGGGAAGAGGCCAAGAAGTAAGAGAGGAGACGAGGCTCAACTCAAAGGTGGCGTGGCTGACTGTTTATTTCTTTTCTTTCAGGAAGATGACTACTATATTTGTTTGCTTGCTTGTTGCGAATGTGATCCTCTGAAAAATTTGGCAAGCCATCACTGAGAAATACTACTACTACTGTTGCGTGTATATAGTTGTGCAAAGAGAATATTGTACTTGTGCAATGTACACCTCATGTACTGATTAATCTTGGAGTACTGATATGGAGAGTATGCCTGTGGTAAAATGTATGGTCATACGGATGGACATACTCGTATTTGAGTGTAGTCATCATCACTAGAGTAGAAAAGCGCTATGTACTGGATGCTTAACAGACTCCATTAAGATAGGCCATTGGAAACGGTAGGAACAAAACGGTAAAAAATTCTAAAATTTGTAACTTCCATCTCCGGCTGGACATAAGAGTTGTTACTTTTTACTGCCTTTTTGGGATTTTGGTTGATCAGGTGGTGAGATCAAAGCTGGTCTGAATCACACAGCAGAGTATGGGAATCCTGCACATGTCATGTTTTTGTGTTTGTTCTTTAGCCTATTCTCATCGGAAGCAAATACAGCAAAAACACTGTAACAGAGGTACTGTTTATGGACACTGTAGTAGAACTGTAGCAACCAGTCTCGGCCGTTGCTTCCCGATCTGACGGCTCAGATCTTATGAATGTTATAGTACTGTTCACCGTAACATTCTAATGGGAATGTCAGGATGCCGATCCATTCTCATCAAGGAAAGTCTATTTTTGAGAAACAAATAAAGCTCTATCCTTGCAGTTTCAGAGGGGAATCAGAGGTGAAAGCCCTTGGTCCATCCATCATTACCCTGTCGTCATTTTTCTGCACACTAAAAAAAAATCACCAACTCTAGGCTCTAGCTAGCACCCAATGCCGAAATTGTTGGTTCTCTCTTACACTTTTGTTTGTGAGACGGTTCTCTCTTAACTCTTACATTAACGCAGCGCAACGCAACCCCAATCTCAAGTTTATGTAAATTTCAGTGTTAAAAATTGAGAAAATATTATAAACGAAGTTATCAAAGTGATGGTTTGCAGCTCTCAAGTCTGAACTTTTACTAATTGTACTCCATTAGAACAAAGCTGAACAAATTCATTTCCTCAACACACAAAGCAGCCAACCCCATCGGAAGCAATAAATCTTTCCTTCTTTTGGGTTTCGCAAAGTGCTCCATCTTTTCAAACGACAAGCTAGTATAGTCCGGCCGGTAAACAAAATTGAGACCTACGTTGAAGTAGCATCGCTTTGTTCCTTCTACAAGGCTTTTCTGAAACTTGCATAGGACTTGCGTGCTCAGCTTTGACTTCTGACAGTACACAGCCCAAGAAAAAAGGGAGTACATATGATTTGGTAGAAATGCAATAAAGAATTCCATTTCTTGCTCCTGCATGGTCTTACAAGTAGTTAGTACAGTGGACTAAACCAAACCAAAAAAATTGTGCCAAATCCGCATAATATGAGTTGACCACACTGCAATTCACTATGAATTTTATATGGTTGCTTAATTCTCCTTGCTGACTTTATGAACAAGTACGATCGTGTGCTTTTGTTGCTTGAATCATGCTACTAATTTGCATTTAGTTCTGTGCTCAAGGTAGCAAAACCCGATTGATCATGCCAAATTTTCTGACGATAATTAAGAGCTTAATCCACGGCCGCATTTACATGCATCCTACCACCCGGCTGACAGGGCCCCGGTAGCCCCGGTACGCCAGGTTAAAAGTCTTGCAGAGTTTTGACTCCACTAACGAATCGATCCATCTCTTGCGTGTTCTCTCCTGCGTAATAAACACTCCTGCTTTTAGAACTACTAGTACATGTGACTTGAGCAGCTGAAAATTGCAGTGCTAGCGCAGGATGGCCAGTCCAAGTTCAGGCAATACATTACGCTAGGAACATTCTAAGTTCAGTACTGAACCATATCGCATAAGCAGAGGAGGCAAGTGCATGTCCAATACTGCAAGTAATTCCAAGCCTGTAACTAGCTGCCCTCTAAGTTCAGTGTGAACATTATTCCAAGTCTTCTATTTTTGTTCATTCTTTTTATTTCTCTCGTATTGATAACCCATATATGCAAATTAAACAATAGCTTTTTTTTGAGACACAACTATAGCTACTACTATCGTTGGATGTCGAGCAGGGGCATAGCTAGCCGTGGGCCAAGACTCGGGTCGGCCAGTTACTTTTGGTACAAAGTCAAAATTTTCTGTTTTTTTTTAAAATTTCATATAACATTTTAACCTTGAGCCTCGGATCATTGCTCCGGAGGCCCGAGGCCAGCTCCTCCTCTGATGTTGAGAATGCTGAGCATGATGTATCATGCCGTTGAACCGGCCTGCCCGGTTTGTGAATCGCATGCATGTGACGTCTGAACATTTTTAGTCCCGCGGGTGCAGCGCCTGGAAGCAAGCAGGCTTAATTTCCGGTGCAACCTTAAACTGTCTTGTTGGACTATCTGCGGTTCTGCACTTTCCATTCTATTTACTTCAGGTAGAGAAGTTGAAGGTACTACACTACACGTAGTACGGTAGTAGTAGTATAGTTTAGTAAGTAAACTTTATTTCTGTGTCCGACAAGGTAGTAAAACAGTTTCGCGTCAGGAGCATTTGGCTCTTTGCAGCAGACAACTGGAAATCAGTGCAGATAAGTTTAGTAGTACGTACTCGAGGTTTGAGCTAGCTTTTATGTCAGTGCACACACACTTGGAAGTTGGAACTGCCGTGACTCACATGCACATTTTGGCGAAGCTGCAAACAGGAGTACTTATGTAACCCTCTACGACTAGGACAAACCATACTAATGTAAGTTAAAGGGCATGTACAATAGTTTATTTTTAGTTTGTTAAGAAAAAAAGTACTCAATCTAATAAAAAAAATAAGTCTTTTAATGGATTGTTTCTTGAGCTGTGTCTAAGACTTTAATTGCTACAAGTATGTATGATTCTTGATGATCAATAATAAAGTTGAACTGCACAAATGATCGGGTGGATATTTTGCTTTAAGACAGTAGGACCCACAAAACGCGTTTTAAGTAACAAATAAGTCTCCAATAGAATATTTGGTTGTTTCTTGTGTCTTGGTATTAACAATTTGATAGTTTCTTCATCTAGAAACAATCTCACATTCTCTCTTTCACATCACCTAAATACTGATATGATAATCTCTTAGTAACAGCTGAGGTGGACTGTTGTAGATGCTCTTAGTGGTAGTAAATCTTTGTCGTTTCACAATACGAGTCTAAATCCACCATACTTACAGAGTACAGACCAATAAGATAGTAGGGCTGGGATGTAAAAAAAAAACGCAGTAAATACATTTTCTATTTTATCCATTAACCGACGAACATCAATTGCGAAACGACTTTTTCCAAGAAATAGACAGAGCAGTAATCAAGGACATAACCCCTAATTTCTGTCTAAGTTTTGTCGTGGGCATCCCAAATGATCTCGCTTTAATCCGCAACTGCAAACTTTGTCCGGCACCACATGCACGGAATGCTGCGGCCGTTTTAATTATTTTTTTAATCCGCAGCATCACGCAACGAAGCTCCTGCCTCTCTTGCTTGGATCATCTAATTATATATAAAAAATGGCTTTTGCCAGCTTCCAGTCACATGAAATTTTTTTAAAATCCAGTCACCTACAATTACACAGTACTAAGTCCAAAATTGTATTACCAAGTGACGTGCAATTTTACTACAGTCTTATTGTAACTTTTAGTTCTATTTGTTTTTGTATTTATAGGGTTCATCTAGATTTACTTTTGTCTAGTTTAGAATTTTTGTTTTGTTTTGTTTTTGTATTTGTAGGGTTCACCTAAATTTAGTTCTGTCTAGTTTAGAATTTGTCAACATAAAAAAAACAGAAACTATTGGATGGTGATCCAACATATCGAAGAAAGTGACTGGGTTTTAAAAAAACAGTCTTGCTGTTAGTCTGAAATTTTCTTAAGTTTAAGTCACTTGTTGTGACCATTGAATTTATGTAGAGATTGATGTGTCATATAATTGAATATTGATCCAATGACTAAAAAAGGTGACTTATGCTTAAAAAATTTAATTACCTTATAAATAGACACTCCTTTAAAAAAATTCAGACGACTATAGCTTAGTCGACCCCGTAAAAATTGCAGTAAATCAGGCCCTCTTAATCGAGCATTTGACTAGTAATTGACTCTGAGCATTGTGTTGGCCCATGATTTCTGCAGCAGTGCCACACGTACGCTGACATGGAAGTCCCAGTCAAGAGCTAAATTTACGTGTACTCTAGCGCTTGTGCGTATGTTAATATTGATGTGTCCACGCCACAGCCGGAAACAAGCTAGACCTTGTACATCAATGCTGTCTGTTTCCTTTGTTTCACAGATCACAAATGTCAAGGCCAAGCTACCGTTTTTTCGATCCAAGAACTTTGAGGACACTGAAAGAAACATACGCAGATCGGGCACATGTGTTTCTATGCGCATCACCATCATCCAAACCCAAAAGGACTTGTTTTAGAATACATTCTCTAGTTAATAAGAGGGAAAAGGAACTGAGCCTAGCTCAGTTGGTGGGAAAGTGTGGATGTACACTCCCACCATTCAGGTTCAAGTTCTCTTCGAGACGAATTTGGATGCCTATTATGGCTGTGTGCATCCTTAGTTGGTGCAGAAGCTGAAAGTTGTACTTTCATTTCTAAAAAAAATCAAAGGGAAAAAAAAGAAAAAAAAATCTACACCGTTTATTTTGATGACGATTATGTTACTCCCTCCGACTAAAAAAAATAAGTCGTTTTGGACATCGACACGGTCTCCAAAATACGACTTTGACCACTAATTATTGTCGTAATATATTTATAAAATCAAATAAAATTATAATATTATGAAAGTAGTTTTTTAGACAAATCTATACATTATTTTCATGTATATAATATAAATATCTGAAAAGATATCGATAACCAAAGTTTCCAAAATTTAACTACATGTATTCCAAAAGAATTTTGTAAACTGAAGGAGTAGTTAATTTGTCATCAAAGTTAAGTGGCAAGTGTTACCTGAGAACTAGGAGTGGGAGTGATAGCCTGCTTCTCGGGAGATGATGCGCTATGGCGTGTGCATGAGTTGCTTCCAAGTTCTTGTAACAACGAATGAACATGGTAGACGCTAGCTTTAGCTATTTTTCCGAAGACGTAACCATGAATTACTGGGTTGAGAAACCTAATCCCCGTTTTCACGTCGTTATGTCTGTCACACATTTCTGAATACCACACTATGTATGTTGCAGTACATGTCCTTCCAGTTTTTCCAATCAGATAGACATTAGAGATTACCAATGGTTCTTCCATGCTTGAGTACACAACACACAGCTGCAAGCTTGCAACACACAGATACATTCACTTCTTATGCCATACTTGTGCATTTTTTAGATAATGAAAGTACAACTCTCGGCCTCTGTACTAACTAGAGATACACACACCATTACACCACCATCAACTAAAAGTTTAAAATGAAAAACAGCCAAAAGTCAACAATGACAAATAAATTGTCATATAAAGGCTAGCCTCAAAAAACCACCTAGCCCTGCCTCCAGGACCAATCAGGAGATCGTTCACACGCGAACAACAGCTGGGCAACAAAGAGGTGATGATGAGCCAGTCTCCGTAGCGACGCCTCTAAGAAGGGATACAACTCACGTCGTTGTCGCCGGATCCAACCAGCGAAGGTCAGATCAAGAGTTTTCACTCCGGAGCTCAGGTACCAGTTCTCCGCAACGCCTTCAAGAAGGTAACGCCGCTCAAGTCGACGTCGTTACCGGATCCAACCAGCGAAGGCCAGATCAAGAGTTTGCACCCTGGATCGAAGGTACCAGCGCTTCAAGACCATGCCATAGTATGACCTCGTTGTTGGATCCAACCAATGAAGGTCAGATCGTCAAGACAACGTCCGCAACATCCCCAACGGTCAACTGTCGCCAGCACCAACGGAAGGCGATGTCCACCGCAGCCCACGCGTCGGCCGGTTAACAACCGTCCACCAGGGAGGAGTCGAGCGCCGCACAAGCCACCACCACCGAGTCGTCGCGATCTCTACCAAATGCGCCAAATCTAGATCTGCACCGCGCCACCTCCGTCGTCATGCCATCGACGAAGCCACGCCGCCGAAAGAAGCGGCGGAGAAGGGCCCGGATCACCATGCCCGAAGATGAGCCGACGGAGAAGGGCCCCAGATCCAACCCCGATGAAAGTCCACACCGTTGGAAATCGAACGACAGACGTCGGGTGTAGGGCGATGCAGATCAGGCGCCACCACCGATAAGAAGCCCCGCCGCTGCCACTGGCCGGCCAGTGGCCACCAACGGTGGCGGCGAGGAGGAAGGGAGGAGGAGATGGGGGCTTGTTTGGTGGCCTGCAACCAAACCCTAGATAGGTTTAGGTTTATTTTGTCAAAACTAGAATTGAGAACAAACTAGCATGGCCTTAGGGAGACATAAACTTGAAGTCTATATGCATAACTCTTAGCAGAACAACAAAGCAATCAATAACTCGGCTGCTTGTTCATCCCGTAACCGACACAGGGAAAAACCGGCGGTTATCGAAAAAAATCGGTGGGAACCGAGAGGGAAAAAATTTAAATTTAAATTTATGACTGCATAATGCACTTTGTAGGTTAGTTTAGGCCTTTTTGTACTATATTACCTATTGTATGAGCTAAATATGCTTGAATTATTGTACTCCCAAGTCCCAACATTTTTTTATGGAATAAGTCCAGTTTACTATCTTCAACTATCAGAAAAGTCTGGTTTACCTCCTGAACTACAAAACCAGTTATTTAACCCCCTGAACTTGCGAAATCCAGACAATAAACCCCTCAGGCCGGTTTCACATGGCGTTTTTGCACACGTGGCATCTCATTTGTCCCAGTCAGCATGTGGGTCCGTTGGACAGTGGCTTGGCTCACGGCCACAGTGCATGGACCGAGCCCACATGCACTGGTCCATGGGTTCTTGACAGCCATTAACTCATCGACTCAAAGACATCACTTCCTTTCTACCTCTTGGAGCTTGTTGTCCACCAAATTCTTCAACCGGATTGCATGAATCTCCCTTCCTTTATCCCATTCCCCATTCTATCTCCCCTCCTCAATCTCCATTTCTACCTCTTGGAGCTTGCACTCCACCGAAGCTTGCACCATGGTGCCTCCTCCTCTGGCCGTTGGCCCGGTCCCGGCTCCTTGCGCTGCCTCCGTCGTCTTGTGTGTTCGCGCGCCTCCAGTGGCTGGCGCCACCTCCTCTCACTCTCTCTCTCTCTCTCTCTCTCTCTCTCTCTCTCTCTATGGTGCCTCCTACGCAGCGCCTCCTCAGGCAGCCAGTGGCCGCGCGCCGCTCTTCCGCCACCCGCTTTGCGCTAGCTCCACCCACCGCCGCGCCACCGCCCGCCTTGGCTCGGCCCCATATCTGCCTCGCCACTTCAGCTGCTCGGCTCGGCCTCCCATGGTCCTCCCCGCTGGCTTGGCCCTCCCGCTGGCTCCATGGCGGTTTGGGGAGAAGTGGCTTCTCACCCTAATTCATTTCTTCTCTGCGGTTTCAGTTTTTAAGGCTTGATTTATTTCTGATTTGTGGTGCTTGTTGCTGCTCATGCGTGGGGAGGCAGATGGATGTGGGTTGCTATTGGTTTTGGTGACGTCCTGGGAGATGATTTGTGATGGATAATATTGTTACTGCTAGTGTTCTTGTGAATTGGGGGGACTGGGAGGTGGAAGGCCTCGAGCTCCAGAGGTGGTGCCAGTAGAGGCTTTGACCGAGGCATCTCCGACGAAGAAGAAGGAACCAGCAGTGGAGTCGGCGCAAGGAACCGGGACCGAGCCGAGGGCGTGGTGTTGTGGTGCCATGGAGGAAGGAGCAAGGGGATCCACGGGAGAGAAGAAGAGAGCCAGGAGGTGTGTTCGAAGAAGAAGATGGCCTTTCCTCTCTCTCTCTCCCAGTAAGCAAAACCACTGTCACATGTGCAAAATCACCCATCCAAACCGGCTTGAGGTTTTTACTAGATTTCGTAAGTTCAGGGGGTTAAATAACCGGTTTTGTAGTTCAAAGGGTAAACCAGACTTTTCTGATAGTTGGAGGGAGTAAACTGGACTTATTCTTTTTTTATTATTATTTTAGGTGCTTTAGAAGACTTGGAGGGGAGAGCTTCCCTAGATAGTCAAGCTATCAAGGAGAATTTTTATATACAACATCAGGCTCCTTAGGGCATCTCCAATAGTGCCATGTCAGCCGTTAATTAGCCATTCCATGTGAGCAAAATCTTAGGTGGAAGAGAGAGAAACATAAGAGAGAACGGAAGCCGTATCTTTCTCAAACAACCATCTCTACACACGTACCAAGACAAAACAATCAGTACATGTGAAAGAAGGGTAAAAAGTGGGAATATTATAAGTTTGACATAAATGTTAGAGACAACTTGCTAGAGACAGTTTATTGGAAGTGTTATCTCTAAATCTGTCTTTCGATGACGTATAGTTGATATAACAAAATTAGAAACAGTACTATTGGAGATGCCCTTACAAATTTCTAACTAGACATCAAGCTCCTTAGGGTATTTTCAATAGTATCATATCAGCCGTCGCAAAATCCTAAATGAAAGAGAAAAGCATGAGAGAGAAGAAAAATCATCTCTTCCTCAAACAACCATCTCTATACATGAACCAAGACAAAACAACCAGTGCATGTAAGAGAGGAGTGAATGAGTGAGAATATTATAAATTTAGTATGAATATTAGAGTCAACTTGTTAGAGACAACTTATTAGAGATGTTGTTTCTAAATCTGTCTTTCTGTGATGTGAAATTGATATAGCAAAATTAAAGACAACACTATTTGAGATACCCTTGTGTATTAGGGTTGTTACTTCATTAAACACTTTCTAATTGATATTTGCATTATTCCAATTGCTAATCGCCTATAATCAATTTTCTCCTCTCTTTTTTCCAATTTTGATAGTGATTTTTTCAGTTTTTGGGTGATAACTGTTCCGGTTACCGAGTTTAAAACATCCCAATTCAATTTTTCGTATTCAAATTTCAACTGGTTTTTTGCCGGATTTTCCGGTTAGCGGGCGGGTTTTTCTCCAGTTCCAAGATTTGTATCCTTGAACCTGCAGACAAATTGATGTTTAACTTGCTACTAACATAATACACGTGCAAAAAGACGCATTTCAACTAAAAACCCGTGTAAAATGCTAGCACATCTTTCTAACCAAGAAGCTAAATTTCTGCAGGGAACCTTAACTCGGCTGTACAAGACAACAGAGAAGACATGAAAGCGCCAGCCCACATGAACAGTTTACTTTTTAGCAATTACAACGGGTTGTTCCTGAGGTTTGACACAGTTTGTGAACTTTTCATCCGTGTAGCCAGCTACTTTATCCGGTGAAGGCCACCTCAACTGCTTATTCAAAAGAATTAGGATTAACCACTGCAAAATCTTTGGTGGCATATGCTAATTGCCGCACCTGTGGGCGAATACACAGTTAGATTTGTCACCATATAGCTGCAAACTTAAACTACATGAGATGGCACCTCGCCCAGGCCTGAATCTGAATGGGACTATTGAACTCTGTTCTCTATGACTTCTCTTCATCTGATTGAGAAGGGCCGTTGATGGCATCGGCAAAGTACTCAACTGGACAAAGGTCAACATACCACAAATTAGCAAGTCAGGTGTGATGTTTAATTGTAGGAAAAAAAAATCTACTTTTCAACCTGAACTATGACCTCGGTTCGATTTTCAACCTCCAACTATAAAACCGTTCACTTTACATCCCTAAACTATTAGAACCGATGCAGAACACCCCCTTCACCCGAAACCACTCTGGTTTTATCTAACGTGGCAGTGGTTTTAGCTAATGTGGCATCCTAATACACAATAGCTGATGACATGGCCACACCAGTCAGCATAAATCAATAAATAAAATTAGAGAATTGTTGGGGCCACATGTCGATCTCTATTGGCCTTCTTCCTCCTCCATATGACCTTCTTCCCCTCTCTCTCCCCTATCCCCACCTCTCCCTCCTCTATCCGGCATCCATCCGAATCGCCGTCAGACCCTTTTCGCCAGCGATCGCCGCCATCTCCTCATCTTGCGAGCTAGCGGCTAGGAAGCCATCGACACCACCTAAGCATGTGCACACGCCTGCGCACAATGAAGCCGCCGGCATCCTCCTCGCATCCGTCCACGAAGCCGATGGCTCCAAGCTACACCGTACGGCCGCACAAACGCAGCATCGCCACCATAGCTCGGCCCGACGAAATCGCTGCTTTAGCGCCATCTGTAGCGTCATGGCCGCTCGCTACATCCCGTCGCTGCTTGCAACACCACACGACACCGCCGGTCCCACTGCATAAGTAGTACGCCGCCGCCATTGCGCTCAAAGATGCACCGCCGCCGTTGTGACCCGAGTGGCTAGGGAAACCCTAGCTCGCTTGGAGCGTGGGCCTGTATCCCACCTACCGCAGCTTCCACGATGCGGAGAGAAGATGAGGGAGGGAGAGGGGAGGAATAAGATAGGGAGGGGGAGGGGAAGAAGATGAGGAAGGGAGAGGGGGGAAGAAGATAGAGAGTGAATGACATGTGGGTCCCTCCATCCTTTTTTGTTTGCTGATTTGTTAGATGATGTGTTTGGTGATGTGGCATCCATGTCAGCCAAAACATGTACACATAGATGCCACGTCTGCGAAAACCACCATGGTTTAGGGTGAGGGTTGTGTTTTAGACGGTTTTGAGACTTCGGGGTTGTAAAGTGGATGGTTTCATAGTTCAGGGTTGGAAATCGAACCTAGGCCAGAGTTCTGAGTTGTAGACTTTTTCCTTAATTGTACTTCATGACTGAGATAAATCAGAGACAATTGAAATTACCTATGTCATCCTGGTCAGGGGAATCAAGTAAGATGTCTGAATCTGAAGGCAGGAAAGCGGTACCCGTGTAGTTCTCAAGAGCCGCCAAGTCTGAACATGAATACCAACAGTGATTAGAATGATCAGCAAAGAACACAGAAGATAAATCTTGCTGTTTGAATGTTAACTGAGTTGTACTATTTCCCAAAGAACTTAATTATGAGTTGTACTATTTCCCAAAGAACTTAATTATTTTCCCAAATGCACAGAACAAGAAGATTAGTTATTCAGCACCAAAAAGATGTTTGCATTTCAGTTTCTACCAATAACATATGTAGTGGACGAAGCACAGTGGCAAAAACTGGAATGTGGATCTTTGACAACAGAAGGCAGTTGCAATTGTACCAAACAGCCTATTGTTCTTATCGTACCCATTTTCTTAATGCACAAATGAACTCCTGTACTACTTTACTGCAATCAGCAGCACAGAATTAGCTAATAAAATTATATTATATATTTATGTTTGAACCTAAGTACTTCAATGATGGAAGAACTAATTACCAAAAGAAATTTTACATAAGGTAAAATTATCCAAGCCAGAAAATTACCTCCCAAACTCGTCAAATCTGCTGTAAAATCAGAAATGCTGAAATTCCAAAGCTGCCCCAAGGATCTGATGGAGTCCCTTGACGAGCCATCTGGTCCTAATTGCAGAGGTCCTGTGTTCCCTACATCAGATCCAAATGTTGAATCTAGGGCTGATGTATCCATGGTCATCCCTGGTATCTCAGATGGAGTGAAAGGAGCATGGTTGCTTGATGCTGCTGATGAGGGGCTCACAGCCATCTCAGATGACATGGCACTGCAGGTAGCACCACCATGTGCAGCTTCAGGTGCACCATTGTCCACAACCATGCTTCAGAAACATCAAAGTAACATCATATGAATTATGAACGTGAATAGCGAAAGCAAAAAAGAAGTTTCTTCAAGACAATGGGTTACACAAAGTCACTCCCACGATCCTATATTTGCAGCAACAGCTTAACAAACATTGATGCCCAAAAGAAAATGAACATGCTTCAGCAACATTAAAGGACATCAAATGAATCAGAAATATGGATAGCAGAAGAAATAACAGGTTTTTTTGGCAGTAACAACAGACTGCCAATAAACTTTTGTTGCAGTAAGAAATAAAAATTGGATAAAGAAACAATGTAGTTAAGTCAACAAATTATGGATAACATCCTGTGATATTACTTCAATGTACCGACAATGTAGTAAGCATGTGTTCCTTAGCAGTTTGATTAGTGCAGTACTAATCAGTTATAAACTAAACACATTTAAAAGTAAGCCTAGAAACTGTATGTGCCTTTTATTTCAGTATGTGTAAATGCAGGATGTGCTTCAAGTACTCTATAGACAGAAGCACCACTTGGAAGATAAAATGTTCCAATCTTTCAATATGCATAATACAATTTCATCAAACAAAAATATCTCAAGAACATGATTAAACAGATAACAGCCCACGATGCAAACGTCTATCATGAAGGAAACAAGAACCTGAGATAAAGGTAATGCTTACTCATTTCCAGAGTTCATGCGGATTGGATGATAGCCACCTGGTGCAGGGATCCCATTCACTACATGACCGCTGGGTAGACCACAAGCCATTGAATCAATGTGAGGCTGGCCAGCAGCAGGCATTATAGGCTGCTGAAGTACTGGATACCCCATCGGTAAATTGTTAACTGCATTGGAACCAGGTTTGCATTGAATAAGAATGGTAACGATACTTCTCTAAATGTGTAAATCAGTCAATGGTTAAAGCTAACCTTGAACCATTGCTAAATCATGCTAAAGAGTCACTATGAAACAAGGTATTGGTGCAGAAAAAATATATCATGATAATACGTTACTAAATGAAACTTCCACAAATTCACATGTGAATCTGTTAAGCAGGCAAATCATATTTCAAAGTGCAGTATCATAGTGCAACAGAAAATTTTATCTGAAAGTGACTTAACAAACTAAGATGCATAACCATTCACTGCAGAGTAAGTATATATATATTCATCTGGCAGCCAAATGCATTGCCAAACAACAGTAGCATGACAACTGTCCACATTGAGCCAGTTACCCCAGCAAGTGAAAATTATGTGGACAGCAAAGGTGAAAGGCAGCAACAGATAAAAACTAACTATTGCTGGTTAGAGACATAGCAATTGAGAATTTTGAAAGTATTTCTGAGATAGTGTGTCCTAGATATCTGTCATTGCAGAATTATCGGAACTTGTCCAATATCAAAGTGCAATATCTGAAAAACATAAAATATTGCCACATCAAGCCAACATTGCTGCAGCAAATGAGGATAATGTATTAATGTGGACTAGGGAAAGTGTAGTTACTAATGATGAGAAGCTACCAGTTGGGAATTTCGATAGAAATTATGGACTTAAAAAAATGGTTTCTGCAGAATCACAGGAAAGAGAAGGAAATTGCCTGATAGAAAATGTGCACAGTTGCTGTTGAAGGCAAATTGTAGTAAAAAATAACAGCTAAGGAGAACAACTGAACAGGATATTAGAAATTCCAAACTGCAATCTACTTATTTAGCCGCTTTTCTTTTTGAAACAAAGGCCAGGAGCTCTGCCAAATCAATTAGAGAAGAAAATAGTTTGCTACAAGGCTGAAGCCTAAACGACCAAAAAGGAGTTTTCAGGGCAAGACTTATAAACATGGACATTACCTGGCATAGGATGAATCCCATTTTGCATTGGAGCCAATGGAACATTCGGAGGTGATGGATATTTCATCAAATTGTACTGGTGTTGCAATAAATGGTTGAACAGGATAATCTGTCTTTTCAATTTCAACCTTATACAGTAAGCCCGAAAGAACTCAGAGTTCTCTTCTTCGAGTTTCTGCCATACTGAACATACAAAAAATATCAAACAAAATGAGCAGCAGGACTTGAGAACTCTAATGGATACATCTAGATACTTGATATTCAAGAAACATAGTATAACAGAAGTTGAGCTCAGAGTACATTTCAAAATTTCCATTTGTCCTGAGCAATTCCTATTCCTATTGGTATCAGTGATCAATAGGGTAAAGTATGTACAAGGCTACAAGCATCTAGTACTGAGTTTATGGCATAATCTAAGTTTGTATCGAGAGCAACTGCACATTTCTATGGAGCTAATTTCGTCATCAATATGATCGGAAGGAACTGCCTATGACTCTGAGATGTAATTTTCATACTGGAAGTTAAAAGTACCATATCTTACTGGTTGTAGTTTTAAGTATGCAAAAGAAATAAACATCGGAATAAACCAGTAAGAACAAAAAGGGACCCTAAACATGAATATCATAAGCAACTGGATTTGCATCATCACCTAAAGTAGTGAATCCAGGTTCTATTCTTGCACGAGTAGAAAGCGTCCTAACAATCTCTCCTTTGTTCATGTATAGTTGTAGACAGCGCTCTATCAAATTCTGGACCTGCAATGCCAAGTTTAGCTAATTTGTTGGTTACAGTGTAATACTGCACTACAGAGGGATGTCATCTGGTCACAATTGAGCCTGCCAAGAGCCAAAGACTACAGAATAGCTAGTCATCTTACAAGTTCAATGTCTTCACGAGAGACCTTTCTACTATCATTACTAGCGACTGACAATGAACCAGAATCTCCTGCAGGAGCATCAGTGGCCATTGGATTTGGTTGGTTACTTTGCACTTCATTAGTACCTTGTGCTGACGACTGCAACTCTGTTGTGCTCTGAATATCCTGTTGGAAATGTCCATAAATAACATAAGTCGATCGCCTGCTAAAGGCAAAAAAGGGGGAAATGATGATACTTAAAGCAATAACAGTTAATTATGAGTGTTATTAGCAAGAAAAAAACAGAGGCCTTGGCATTAAGGAATGAGTCATATTGAAAGAACTGGTAACAAGTATTTTGCTTTCTATAAAAGCAGGGCATGTCCTTTTTTAAAAAAAAAGAACTGGTAACAATACCATGATTGGTATCACTATCGCTAAATAACAAAGATCCATAAGGCCAAAGAAAGTGTCTTCAGCAGAAGCTCATTTTCATATATAAATGCAAATATTACGCATTTACTCCTATATTATATTGATATATTCGTTTAGTTACTATAGAAATATCCTGTTGCCAAGTACCAACAAAAAATTATAGAAAATTTCTGTTTTAACATGCAATGCACATTGCATAATCATATCACTCTGTAATCTGCTGAATAAAAAATCCATGCACTTTCACCATTTAGTTAGATCAACCATAAAAAAAAAGATAGTAGCAAGAAAACTCACCTGGGAATCCTTCATTGCAGCTTATGGCATAAAAAAGAGCTAGTTCAGGGTCAATTATCCTGATAGGAAAAAGATATTAATGGTTATGCTGGAATGCATGTGAAATGGTGTCATATTTCAGCAGGGCGAAAAGATGAAAACAAACATAAAGCCATCGCACTAGCTCTAAAATACTGTTGCTGCCACTTTAACTACGAAATTGCCATATCAGCTATCCCAGTTTTCATTTTAGCACTAGGAAGCCAATGAACTTCACAATTAATCAAATAATGAGAAAAAACAGTATGGTAACTTAACCGAGAGAATGTACTATCTAAGAGGCCCTTTAAGGTACGAGAAAACAAGTAGGATTGGTATTCTACTTGGAATATGGTCCTCCAAAGTCCGAAGTTCATAAGATGAAAGTAGAAACAAATATTGGCACTTCATCAAATTGGTAACATCAGTCAACCTGCTAGATTTGACTTGGTAACAGCAACAATATATTATCATATTCTTGCCATCATATAGTGTGAAAACTAGACATATAACCAATATCACTATGTACATGTCCATGATGCATAAACAAGAACTAATCTTGTTGCAGTTTCGTAAAAAAGAATTTATCTACACATCTACTGAACGAGAAGTACATAATAAGAATACTGTTTTGAAAATAGAAAGAAATGTTTAACATAGATTTGCAATTACTTAGTGAGGAAAGCAATAGTGTCTCCAAGAAGCACTATTGACCCGCTGAAAGACATCACAGGAATTGACATCTTAAATCCGACGTACCACAGATGAAAGTAAAATCTTAGAAAATGTATTGGTTTTGTAACATATTTGTGTAGGAATATCTCAGGATCTACAAAGTGAAAGACAAAGGTTAGAAGAGAAAAAAGAACAGTATGCCTAATACTAAATTACTGACAATAACAACTTACAATTAACTTCAAAAGTTACCAGGTCAGTCCAAAATTCGCGCTAGTTGCGCATTTTTTTTAAAAAAAAAAATCAGACTATAATAATACTATGAACTGCCAAGAACTTGGAAAAGGTAGGGAAACAAACAATAAATTTCATTTAAAAAATAAAGGGCCCTTAGTCACTTAGGCCAATAAAGAGATACAATTACTTTAGTGCAACTCAGCAAGAAACAAATCTTTCTGCAACCTTAATACCAAGCGCGCTAACTTCAGAAGGAATTTTCTCCTAAAGTAATAACTGTACTTAGAAAAAGTTCACTTCCAAAGCAAGATTCCTACATGGTTTTCGACGAGTTGCAGTCTCCGGGAGGAATAAGAGTTCCACTTACAATACGCGGAATCTAATCCCAAACGAAGATTCCGACTTTACACAGGAAGAGGAAAGAAAGAAAAAAAAGGACAAGAAACGGACCAAAAGAAGTACACATTTTATTCTCCCAGCAATTACGAAGAAAGGAAGAACAGCAAGAGCCCCACAAATCTTCTGAACAATTCCAACGCATTCGAACTCCAAATCCGGAAACCCACCAATAACGAAATAAAATCCGCCCCCAGAAGAAAACAACAGGGACACATCCAACAGCCCACCGCTTCCACCCAAGAAATTCAAGAAAAATTCCTAGAAGAATTCCGCGAAACAAATATTACCTGAGAGCAACTGAAGATCCCCAGGAAGAGAACAATTCTCGTGGAGCAGTTCAATCTCTGGGCTGCTCGCTTCGCTTGGTGAAGGCCGAAGGGTCTCTGTGCTCTCTAGTGTTTCTGTGTCCTTTGTGCGTGTCTGCAGTCTGCACCAGGAAGAGGACCAAAACTTTTTTAACATTCAATTATTTCCGTCTCTGTAAACAGCGACTAGCCATGGCTCATATATATATGCGACGTGGGCCATGGCCCGTATCCACTTTAGTAATTCATTAACGATGTTTTTACAAATAAAGTTCCTTAAAAGAAGATATGGTGAGTGTTAGCGATAGCTTTTCTTTAAGAATGGTTAAGGGCTTAAGGCGGTTCGGAACTAAGATGTTTTTTCCCCGATTTCTGCTGTAATTAAATTATTTTTTGTAAAATTCAAAAGTTCCAAGCGGAACCTAAAAACGAAATACTTGAACTTTTACGAAAAATCAGATACCTTATCTGCCCTTCAATGTATAGTAAGATCCGATCAGATTCAGATTGCCCTTCAAGGTGTTAGTACTAAGTAGTAGCATGTAAAACATTTCTATCTGCTCCTTTTTTTTTAGTTTGGTGAATAGTTGAAGCAGTTTGTTAATGGTGTGATATTTGTCACGATGTTCTCACATGTAATAAGGATATGGCTGGGCTTGTTTGGTTGGTACTCTAGACTTCATACTAGATAAAAAATTGTGTTTGAAGGTAGCTCAAAAATCAAATGATTGTTGTCTAGTCAGACAAGACTAAGCATGTGACTTAGACTAGTGGATGAAATCAGAGACAATGGATCGAATACAAGAACGGTGGATCGAGTGTCTACGAACCAGGCACTCGTTTTTGGTCCTGGGTCTGGAGAGCTTGCATGGGAATGAACGTTCGCCAGGTCAGCAACCAAATAAGGTCCTGGCTTAGTCTCGGCTAGGCAGCAGCTCTCCAAGGCAACAAGTACACCCACCCCCCGCGATAGATTTCAACACAAACTTCCAACTTTGAACTCAAGAATCTTGACCTTCCAATAAATATTTTGAACTTTCAACTTGAATACCCCTGGAGGCATGCAGAGGCAGACTCGAATCCTCTGCAATACTATATATTGTAGTATCGGTGCGATATACTATCGATCTAGATCATTCTCTAGCGATTCGACAAATACCAAAGAGGCCTAAAGCGCCTCCACCGTGAGAGGATCCATGTCCCGCAGAGGTGGACGCTAGCGGCCCTCACCAGCGACGCCGTAGACCTTCACTAGTGGCATTGGCCATCGAGGCGAGAAACTCGCACAACTGCATAAGGCAATGCACGAGTTGCGATGCAAGATGCTTCCAAGTAGCGGACGGCCCCGAGTGATTTTTTTGTAGCATGTCACTATTACGATCGTTTTTTTCACAATTAGCACACAAAAATTGAAAATTGGCACCTCGTTCGTATGGTGACCAGCCGGACACGCCGTACACGTGACACAGCCCGTGGACGGTCGGACGAGCCCCGTCTGTCCCGTGGCTGGCCGGAAGAGCCGCGTCCAGCCCATGGCCGGCCGGGCACCGCTTAATTACTTAGAATGTAAAGTTGCTACTAACTGGTATATCTGGCAGCACAGCTAAGTTTTATCTACTGTTGAGCACGTCAGTCTAAATATTTCATGGTATATTCGTATACGTTGCCAAACTTTAGTGAGTGTTGGTGAGATAGCATTATCTTGGACATCTTGATCTCCAATTGGTTTGGTGAGACATTTGAAGACAGTTAACAACTTAGCATTAATTTGAAGACAGTTAACAACTTAGCATTAATGTGTCGTACCTTCAGTTACAATACTGATATGCCCGTGATCTAAAAGCCTTCAGTAATAGAGTTAGTCATGTTAAAATAATTGAGTGCTTCTCAGTTTGCATGATTTGATACAGTTCTTTAGATCATACTCAATCAAGTGTAACATGATAATATAAAAAAATATTGATGTGATGTATCCAAAAGTTGAAAGGGAAAAAATTTAGTGTCTGCTCGACGTATTGCTGACATGAAACACTTACTGTTTGACATGAAATATTTTCACTGACATGCTCAACAGTAGAGAACACTTAGCTATGCTACCCGATTTACCCAAGTTAAAATGACTTATCAAGAATTTGCAGGTATGCTAAAAAACGAGGTGTGAATGTCTTGGCTGAGATTGATGTCCCTGGCCATACTCTCTCATGGTAAGACATTTAATTTCGTGCAATGCTGTTCTTCTCTAGAATATGCTCCATGAACTTCAAATTTTACTGATAAAAAATGCAATCCTTTGTTTTTGTTGTACTGTGTACTCACAGTATATTGTTTAAATCTAGAAAGTACAATTTATTTTAAATATAAAATAATATAAATATTAAAAAAATGGGCATAAGCCGCAATTGGTGTGGTGAGATATTTGAAAACAGTTAATAAGTTAGCATTGCGGACAAGGTGTTAAATTTATAATTTTATCGATGCTAATTGTGTAAAAAAAATGACAGCAATAGTGACATGTGCACAGAAAAATCCCCCAGAGGCGAGGGCCGACAAAGAAGGATGGACAAGTATGATTGTAGTGCGTGCGGATAGCTCGGAATCGAGCGTTGTTCCCAGGCGTCCATAAAATCGAAAATTCCTTATTTGATAGCAGTTAGATTCCTACTAAGAAAACACTATCTTGACATCATAGATCAATACAAATGGATCTATACATACAGAAATACATGAGTATACAATAATAGTTGTACGAACTAGGGAACACAGGAGCCACTGAGAAACTGACGCGTGCGAGGAGACTCTCGTGCTCGCCTTCCAGAGGGGCGGCGAACCCGTGCGGCCGTGGCGAGTAGCGGGGAATTGGGGATAGTTAGGCTTTGGCGACTGAGTCTGGTCAGGAACAACAAAACCGTTGGAGGATGGTTCGCTTGTTGGTTCGCAGGGTCACAACTCACGACGAAGTGGGGCGGCACAAGTCCTAGCTCGAGCCCGTCCTCTCCATCCCTCCTTGCCGCCGCCGGCGACAACTGCGGCTGTCACAGGGCATTCTTTGTGCTTGGAGGCAGCTTCGTGTGGGAGTCCGAGCGACCACCAGCTGAACGGTCACGGATGAGCACCTTCGATTTGGAGCGAGGTCGAGGGCCGGCGGTGGTCTGAGGCCCCCCGGAGTGGCGGCTTCAGGCGGCACTGGGCGAGGGTCTGGCGGCCGCGTTGTCGCCGTCCCCAGCAGCAGTGGCGGGACCTTCTTCGTGCTTAGAGGCGGCTTCGCGTGGGAGATCGGACAACCACCACCGGCGGTCACAGCGTAACGCCTTAGATCCGAGCGGGCCGGGCGATGGTGGCCCGAGGCCCCGGCGGCGGCAGGGCGAGGGTCCGCGCCGCGCCGACGACGCCCCCCCCCCCACCCAGTGGCGGTGCGCAACTGGAGCTTGCAGGCAGCACGGCCTCGCCCCTGTGCTTGCAACGCCGGACGTGCCGAGGGCGTGGTACGGCCTCAGGAGACCAAGGCGGCATGGCCGTCGGTGCGGCTCGCTGATGGTGCGCGCCGACGTCGATTTGGATCTGCGGGCCTTCGGGCTCTGGATCTGGACTGGAAAAAGAAAAAAAAAGAGAGGAAAAAAAGGGGGGAAAGAGGGGGAAAAAAGAGGTATGTGGGACGGCCCTAACCCCAGTCGTTGACCGGTGGTGCTCCTACTGCAGAGGTCAGTGGAGGTGGCTGGCAAGGCTGGACCGGGGTGCCTGGGCTGTTTGGATCTGGTGTCTCCATTGGATCCGGTTGGCCCTTGGGTGACGGTCGACGGAAAGGTGGTTGCAACAGTGCTGTTGCAGGGCGGCTATGGTGGGTAACGGCAGGAGCTTGTGGGGGGTGGTGTGGTACTATGTTCCAGGTGAAAACCTTTTGATCCGGCTTTTAGCTGGATCAAGCGACGGCGACATCTTCGGGTGTCGTTTTCCACCTTGGAGGCGTTGTCTTGGAGCTTCGGTTCCTCACCCTTCCTTAAGTTCTTGTGGCATTCTCCGGGGTGAAAACCACATATCCGGTTCCCTCCAGATCGGTTGACAGCGACGCCTTCTGGCGTCGTTTCCTTTTTGGAGGCATCGGCTTGGAGTCTATGACCTCCCCCTCCTCGTTGTAGCTTTGGCCGGCAGTGCGACAGTGAGTAGAGTTGACGTGGCCTCGAGCTGGCGTCCTTGCTCCGGCGTGATGGCGTGTTCTGTCTTTCTCTATTGTAGTTTTTCTCTGAGAATCGTGCTTCTAGTCGTGCTCAGAGTCTTTTCTGTTTTTCTATCTGTATTCGGCTATGTTTTTTTTCTGCTTAATGAAATGATGTGCAAAGCTTTTGCACTTCCTCGAAAAAAACTCACGACGAAGTGAACCAACTTGCGAAACATTTTTGACCCAATTCAGTACATTTTTAATGCGATTTGTCCGCACAAGTAGGGGTGAAATTGGATCTGATAGTTTCCGATCGATCCGGACAAAAACGAATACGATTGTATCAGCTCGGATGGTTCTTGGATCAGAAAACAAATGCGTATTTTTTTTTGGTCGGAAACGAATACAAATACAATAGCCTCATTATCCGTCCAATACGAATACGGCGTCCATCGAGACCCGTTAGAGGTTCGAAAGACGTAGATGTCCGTGCGGAGGTCCTCTACCTCGCCGGTCCACCTGCCCGGGCTAGGCGATGCGGCAACGGTCCACTCGCCGGAGGGCAACACAGAGGGACTGAAGTCGGCGATGTCGAGTAGGGTGAGCTGGTGCATGCGGTCGGAGGGGAGGTGGGTGGAGTAGACAGTCGCCCAAACTCCTACACGGGGAGACGACAGGGAGGGCAATGGAGACATAGATGACGTGGGAGTCATCGCGGGTGAGGGATAGGCGGTCCTTGAGGGCGATGGGTTGCAAGGGAGGAACGGGGAGAGCGGTGCCACCTTGAGTGCCTCACGGCAAGAGGCGGCGACGACGGGGACAAGGGTGAGGTAGAGGTTGAGGGTGCCGATACGCTCGAAGACAAAGAGGAGGTAGTCGAAGATGGGGACAAAGTTACCGTTGTAGTTGACGAATGCACCATCGGTGAGGCAGAGCTCGACGGTAGCGGGGCAGAGGGCGAGCGAGAGGGAGAAGATGTCGAAGGCGTAGCGGCTGCGACCAAGGGTAGTGAAGACGGCGGTGCCGGTGGTTGAGAGCGCAGGCGTCGCGAGGAGGAGTGGAGCGGTGAAGGTTGCCATGGCGTGCGTGTGAGGCGAGCGAGTGAGATCGACCATTGTTTGGCCTGTGACGGAGCAAAAGATGCTCGGATCAATTTGGGGATTTTTATGGCTGTTTGTGTTTGATGATGAGGTCGTGTGCCGGAGACATGCACAAACAAAATCATTCGAGTATGGTTGTCACCGGAAATAAAGCAATATTATTCGTTTGGAAAGTTGAGAGTCAGCGAGCACGTGTATGATTAAAGAGCCAGGGGTGAAGTCAGGATTCAGGGACGAGCAGGTCAAATAAATTATACAGTGTAATTTCATTTTATGAGGTGGACCAAATAGCACTAACAATAGCAATATTTTTAAAAAATATACAGGGTTATAATGCAAATTTGTCAAAGCACGATGGAGGCCTAGCTCCTGCTTCTACTTAGTGTCTTACATCCTAAGCATTTTTTTATTTCCTTAGCTAGGTTTGTGTCTTACAATTTAAGGGGTTTTCATGTTCCGAAAAATATTCGTTATCGTATTTGTTTCATTTCGTATTCGTTCCATATTTGCATTCGATATTATTCGTATTTGTATTCAGGGCATTCATATTCGTATCTGCATGCAGAAAAAAATGAAAGCAAATATAACAGAGCTATTATCCGTTCGTATTCGATCCGTTTTCATCCTACTCACAAGTACTAGCCAATTTCTCATCCAAATTACCTATGTACGTATTTTTAATGTCTCTTTGTTTAACCAACGCTGGCTTGTAGCATGCGCATAACGTTTTTTTCCTTCACTTTTTTCTCCTCCCATGTTTTTAGTAAGTTATAGAAGAGAGTGATTATGGTACAAGTATATGTAAATTATACACTTTACACCCACTTCTTCCACTGTCCGCTAATCATCCTACGACTAGGAATGGTCAAGAGTGGAAAAACAGTGTGGAAAAAGTTTTAATTTTTTTAACTAAAAGTTGCATGTTCCATAGCCATCAGCATTACATAGAAACACCCAAAATATTATTAAATTACAATAATCCCTGATAGCTTAGTCTAAGTGTTGCACAAAACCATCGTTATCTATTATATAATTAAAGCGATAGAAAAAGAAGTCACCATGTTCGCTTTGAAGGGCTAGAAATTCTCACGTTAATCAGTGGAAAAAGAGAAATATCTACACCATTGATTTTGGTGGGTCCACATTATAACGATCTAGATTAAATGAAAGAGTCCATATCAAGTACAATATAGAAATAAGAGCCCATCTCAAATACAATGCAAAAATAACTGAAATTCAGACTAAAAAATAAAATAAAATAGATAATTTAAATCTATTATATAGTTAAAGCGATAGAAAAAGAAGCCACCACGTTCGCTTTGAAGGGCTAGAAATTCTCACGTTAATCAGTGGAAAAAGAGAAATATCTACACCATTGATTTTGGTGGGTTCACATTATAACGATCTAGATTAAATGAAAGAGTCCATATCAAGTACAATATAGAAATAAGAGCCCATCTCAAATACAATGCAAAAATAACTGAAATTCAGAATAAAAAATAAAATAAAATAGATAATTTAAATTTGATACCAATTCCTACGTAAAATCACTAGATAAATATAATTTGGAATTATTTTTTTAAAAAAAAATAGTAATTGGATTAGTATATGAATTCCAACAAAAAATAGCTGGAATTTGGAATCAAAAAATAAAATAAGCAAATTGATTTCGATACGAATTCCAAAGTAAAATCACCGATAATCAGTAATTTTTATATATATATATATATATATATATATATATATATATATATGTGTGTGTGTGTGTGTGTGTGTGTGTGTGTGTGTGTGTGTGTGTGTGTGTGTGTGTGTGTGTGAAATTATATGGTACTCTAGGGAGTACGTACTCCCACTTCTTATATACCACCCAAATCGTATGATGATACCTCTTTATTAATTTAAGTATACTCTAATAATGATTATAAGATACCCTAAAGTGAGTTCAATGAAAATAATAATTAAAGTACATCTTTTAGAGCTAAATTTGTGTATATACTTCTTTTATATATGAAAAAATGGTATATAGAAAAAAAAGGACTTCAATGAAATTTTTCAATCAAATCGCATTGGGGTATCTTATAATTGGTATTTAAGTATACTAAAAATGATAAAGAAGTATAATATATTCGTTTAAGTGGTATTTTTTAGACATACTCCTTTTTATGTGCGAATATAAAGATATTTACAAAAATATGCTAAAAACTATGGACTCTCTTGCAAATTTTTCGTGTGATTCACATTGGAGTATCTTATAATTAGTATATGAGTATATCCAAAGTGATAAAGGAGTATGCTAAGTTATTTTAGGTGGTATATCAGAGGTAGGAGTAACTACACTCGGGAGTAGAAAGTATTAATCCTACACACACACACACACACACACACACACACACACACACACACACACACACACACACACACATATATATATATATATATATTAAAAAAATAGCAATTGGATTAGTATACTAATTCCAAAAAATAATTAAAAATAAGGATTAAAATAAAATAAAATTTTCAATTTAATTTCCATATGAATTACAAAGTAAAATAATTAAATAAATAAAATTCGAAAGAAACATCATCAATTTGATTTCCATACGAATTCCTAAATAAAATCCTAAATAAATATAACTCAGAATAAAAATTAAACCAAAAAAAGTAATTGGATTAGTATATAAATTTCAACAAAAAATAAAATAAAATTAGCAATTGGATTAGTTTACGAATCCCAACAAAAAATAATTAAAATTAGGGACAACGAATAAAAATAAAATTTGCAATTTGATTTCCATACGAATTCCAAAGTAAAATCTCTTAATAACTAAATTTTCGAATAAATTAAATATAAATTATAATGAGGATATCGTGAATGGTGTTAGAGGAGACCATAAAAGAGTGCAATGACGTCGATCTCTCCTACAAGAAGATATTGATTCATAAGAAAGTGAATAGTTGAGCCAGCGGCAACGAAGATGAGAACAATTTCATACTGCTCACCTTAGCTGTTCGATAAGGATAATATCGTGTTGCTCGCTAGAGCCGTTGAAGAGAAAGACCAGAGTCAAATGAGCCAAGTGCTATGACGACGAATGGTGAGCATCAACATTGTTAAAGAAGTCAATGGTCAAAGAAACTCGATAATGGGGAAGACATAGCAGAGAGGAAATGAAGCTTTGGATTAAAGACAAGTTATCGACGATATGTGATCATCGGGTAGCTAGGAGTATGCCATCATTGGTGAGTGACATGGCGTCACTGGCGATGGCAAGAAGATTCTTTCTATCGTTAGACAACGACTAAGGCGGACATACCGACATCAATGAAGATGGGAGGTTGTCGCAGTTAGTGAGGAAGCCACATCGTTGAGTTGGACAACATCGAAAAGAGAAGCGACATACCAACACAGGAGAAGAAGACATCGAGCATGTATAACATCGTGCATGCGTATATACATGTATGCATCCTACGAATAGAAGTATGAGCGTACATAAACAAAAGAGCAAAGAGCTCAGAGTAGAGATAGCGCAACGGTAAGGAATAGGCTTGGAGCCACTGGAGAGAGCACGATGGGTGTCCCGCCAGGGATCCACGATATTTGCACCCATATACATGTAGATGTTATAATGATTATCATTAAGAGAAGAGAGAATTAGAAGATAACTATGTGGTAGAGTATTGCATTGGAAGGGGTAGCAACTAAGAGATATCGATCAAAAATTGGGTTTGCCCTTGGAGGTTGAAGTAGAAAAATTATGGTGGAGAGAAGAGATAGAAGATACACGGTTCAGTGGGGCAAGCGACGTAAGGGAAGATAAGTTCAAGGTAGGTCGTCCATAGTGCATCGGTGTATACATGTGCAAGGTACTCTAATACCATGTAAACTAATAAGATAATTTTGTTGCACACATAATCAATGTATTGCTTGAGATTAACAGAGGTACATGTACATGCAAACATTTTGAAAAAGAGTTAAAGGCATGCAACCACATGATCCATACATAATAGAGAGTTGTCAACTTATTATATATATAATGGAGAGTTGTTAACTTATTATATATACTCATGATTTTCTTCTATTAAATCTCATACTTCAATTACGTTACTCAAGTTGCATTTTCCTTCAAACTTCTATTGTCATTTTTAATGTCTATGATATCTTAAAAATCTAATTAACATCAAAATATGTAAATATATTTTGAAACCTGTAAGTTATATCATTTATGACTATAAACTTTAAAACAAATCTAGTCGCGCAAATATGCAGGCTATCCCGCTAATTTCTAATACAAGGCAAGAGCTCCCTGTTGGCAGCCATGCCTGGCTGCCGTCGTGACCACCGTGAGCCGTGAGCCAAAATTGTGTCGCCAGGAGCTAGGCTTCCATTCGAATTACCAATGGTTTTGTGCAACGTTTACGTCACAATAATCGAGATCTAAAATTTGTGTTACGATACTTTGTTTTTTTTCCCCACTCACGAGGCATCTAATGTCGCGTTTCGTAAGCAACTTGTCGGAATATTTAGGGTATTATGTAATTTAGTATTATTTTTTACTTCTTCCTCTCACTTGTAAGCTTAGTAATGTACAATTAAAAAACAGTATATGTAGAATGCATAAACTACAAACACAAATACATGTTTCATCACTTCTTATAAGAAAAAAAAAGCCATTAACGTTTTTTGTATTGTAAGGGGGTGTTTCAGAGATTTTTTTAATTATTTAATCCTTTTTTTAATTTAATTTTAAAGTTAACCTCTCGCAAACTTTATTTCCAATTCTGACCCCTTTGGTCACGCCATCACCCGTGGCGTGACCAAACAACACTGCCACGCCATCTCATTTCTGGTCAAAGTCTTGTCACGTCACTGGTGGTGGCGTGACAGTATTGTTTGGTCACGCCATCACCAGTGGCGTGACAAAAAGTGTGATTTTAGGGACTTATTCTGTGGCGTGACAGTATTGTTTGGTCACGCCACGGATGGTGGCGTGACCAAAGAGATCAGAATTGGAAATAAAGTTTGCGAGGGGTTAACTTTAAAATTAATTTTAAAAAAGGATTAAATAATAAAAAAAGTTCTGTTTCAGACCAGCACTTACAGGCTGTGGGGTCATGTAACTTCAATGAAAATTAATTCACCTTCAAAAAAATTGACAACTAATTTCCTTCTCAATGTAACCTCATTTTCGTCAATTAAAACCTAGGAACTAAAAGTGCCTGCTCGAAAGGCACATCACGTGCATATCTCAATTTCCTTTCGGCAACTTTCTGACCACAATCACGACATGCGTGACTAATGACACAGCTCCTGAAAAAAAGAATAGCTTGAAATTGAAATGGTTTTCGCTAAAGCTCAGTATCACCAATAAATGAAAACGTTAGGATCCTGCATGTGATTGTGAAACTCCTCATCTCTTGTAGCTGGATCAGCTGCACATTTGGCTCTAGATCTTTTGCCACTTGCCATTGGAGGAAGTAGAAAGATGTGCCAATCCATTAATAACTCTTCATATTTCTAGATCAAGCACATGATTTCCATGGGTCGCTAGCTGCTACACAAAAATTCCTTTGAAGTTTCATGTGTTCCAAACACGCACTAATACTACTCCAAATCATAAAAAACAGTGTATTACACTACATGGAGAGAAACATAGATAGACGCATGAAAATGGAACACACGAGAAACATAGATAGTAGGGAATGATCGATCGACAACACACTAATGTGAATGTTTGGTGCATGTTACAAGAAAGTCACTGACCAACAAATGTTTCAGCAAATGTGGCTGTGACAATCATCAACCCGAAGGATCTCTCTCTAGTCTTGCTCTGAAAACAACGGCAGCTTAGTCGTTTCCGCTGTTGCTGGTCCATGAAAAATCTCAGGGAAGCTCTGCAAGCGCGATTGATGGCAACAATGGCCACGACACCCGTGCTCTGCAGCCTCGCTGTGCCTGGAATATGTTGTCCCGTTCAGTCGTTTTCGGGGGAGACTAATGGCGATTTTGGATAACTATGCAAGGTGTGCTGTGTGCTTCCGGAATACTGGTCAAGGGAAGACAAATGACCGGCCACTTGACATGTATTGATTCGAGAGGTGTTTCTTTGGCGCCCCTGTCAATTCCTCACTTCCTCTCAACCGGTAATTGTTAGATACTACAGCCTATAGGTGCAAATTAAACTCCAGTTGGTGATATTTACTGATGATTGTTAGAACTGTACAGTTTGTGCTTACCTTCAGTTTCGACTCTTGTGTAGTTAAAAAAAGAACATATAAGGGCTTCACAAACCATTACACTTGTAACCATTCATGTTCATGGACTTGCACCTGTAGCTAGGGCCACCTAGGGTCCAACCATGTCAAGCCAACTCAACTATCTCAATTGTTAAGCTGAAGAACACAAGCATGTGAAAAGAGCTGCTACTTTTAGTATGGCAAGGGAATGGCCAAAAACGGATTTGATTCATTCAGGGGACCAGCACGGGTTAGACTGTTAGCTTAAGCTTTAAACAACGAAATCAATCAGAATAATACTCCCCCAAAAGTCCAAATAATATAATTCTGGTGATGCAAAACCTAGTACTAGTACCCGACAGGAGATGCCCTCATGGCGTCGACGCAGCCTCATCCGGTGCGTGGTCCTGGTACGCAATCACATGACCTCTCCAGCTCGAATTATTGGATAAGTACTAGCCACTCCATTACACAAGTTGGAACTGTTACTGTACTGCATTATATCTGTACTTGACCCTTTTCTTCCTTTTTTTTCCCAGAAAAATTGAATAAGATAAATTAGGAGTACTGCAATTACTTGTAGTTCCTTGTTGTTCCATGAAGAACTTTTTTATTTCATCCTTTTCAAATAATAATGTGAAAAATAAACCTTTCACTAACCTTTTTTAAATGAACCATACCACCATACTGTTGGTGAACCACACCACCAACGATGGAGTGGTAGGAATTGTTCATTTCTTAAAATAAATTTGAACTACAGGCGGCGTGTCAAAGTTCATTTACAACGCCACCAACGGTGGTGCGATAGGCCGGAATCATGTTTTGGAAATAATTTGACCAGAGGTTAATCCCCAAAAATAAATTGTAAGAAATATTATTTAGTAAAAAAAATCTTCCATGAAAATAAACATAAGCAGTTAGGGCTAGTTTGGAACGCAACAATTACATGAGAATTTGACAGAAAACGATATAATTTCCACATGAATCCTATGAAATTAGCCTTAGCTCTGTCTCTCTCTTTTCTCGAAGGACCGGCTCAGTTTAACATTGAGTAATTTCCGGGTGAATACTACGAAATTCCGCGTTCCAGACGGGCCTAGCTCTCTCTCTCTCTTCTCGAAGGACAAGCCCAGGTTAACACTTCAGTACGGCATAGATAAGTCATCACGAGCTCACCAAAACCTCCAAAGCCAACTTAAACCAAGTGATGCATTGCTACGCAACACATGCTGCACGGCGTCATCGGTAAGGCAGTAAACCATCATGCGTTCATGATGGGGGCACGCACGGCCCGGCACAGCACAGCACAGCACGACACGTCCGGTACCGAAGCGGACGTGGTGCACGGGCGCTGTTCATGCGGCCCCACCCCACCCCACCCCACCAAATCGTCACGGAGCAACGGAGCGCACCTTTCTGCCCAAACACGAAGTAGACGAGGGATAAATTCGACGAAATTACGTCCCGTGAAAAGGCGGAGGCAAACGGCTCCTACTGGCCCTAGCGGCTCCTCAAGAGACGAACGCCAAAAAAAAACAAAGCGACGGGTGAGAGAGATAGAGAGGAGACCTTGACGTTGTTCCTTTTTTTTTCTCTTGCTTGCTTTGCTTTCCCCGACCTGTTGTTTTCCCTCTCCTCCTATTCCTATCTCAGCAACGTCGTCGCGTCTGATGAGAGAGAGATAGGCGAGCATGTGGCCGTGGCAGATGGGATCCGGCGGAGAGCGACGTGAAAATGGGATCGAACGGGACCGATAGGGATCCTCTGCATTATACAGTATATGGACATCAGGAGCGATATCCGTTGTCCGATAAAAAAAATCAACGACCAATATCAAATGCTATAGTGTTTTGCTACGATATTTTCCCTACCGTTGCTACGTTATTTTATCATAAAACTACGCAAAGCACTGTTTACTCTATCCTAAAACAGTACCGCATGTGGGCTCGGCTCCGCTCTCCTCTTCCCCGGCGGCTGGCTGTTCATTCTCCGGGTGATTCCCCGTCATTTCAACGCCCCGCCCGTGCCAAACTGTTGTTTGCACGTCCTCATCTAAGATGCAGAGGAGTGCAGGCGATGCGAGGGTCTCTGGTCTGGTTTTCGGCCATCAGTTCGGCCTCTTGGATCAATGTAGCGAAACAGGGAGGGGTGAATACGATTCATGTCCTTTCTTTGAACACTGTAAAAATGATGCTACTACAGAATCGTTCTGGTCCTGAGCGATTTGCGACGTGAAACAAAAAAAAAGAGAAGACGGTGACGAGATTACACGAAAATTTCCCGCCCAGAAAAGATTACAGGGGCGGGCTCGCGTGGCGTCGTGTATGTGCTGGCCCCACCAAACAGCGTCGGTTGGCTCCGTCGGCACGTGGCGCGAGGGCAGCGAGCGAGCGTGGCCACCACGGGAATCATTCGTCCGGGAAATGGACGGATCCGGGCCGTGGGTCCGCAAAATATGCTCGAGGTGATCTCTCTCCCGAAAGGGATTTCAAGTTTGGCCCGTTGCGCTGAGAAAACCAACCACACGAAAACCACCGTGGAGCTGGAATTTTTGGCTCCGAAGTGCATTTATGTGTCCGGTTGGTTTATGGTTAGCATAGTGCATGCCACCGAGTTACTACTTAGCGGCGGATTCACGTAGGAATCTAGGGCCCGCTTAATTTTAGTTCGTTATTGACTAATTTTCATCATTTAGGATATATACAATGGTATAAATAATTGTTGTTTATAGTACATCTCTATATCATCTATATACAGTTACATGTCTCTATAGACAACTCCTTCATATATAATGTGTCTTGTTTCTCGTGTTACAGTCGATTACTACATGAGAGACGGCACAATTCTCTATGCTCCATCTCTCTCGTCACATCATCTAATATCCTACGTGGCAAATTTTACAGACAACTAACATCATACTATTGTATATGCTCTTATATCACAACCGGTCTAAATTTGTTTGTATATATAGTGTCTACACTCAGTTTTTATCCTCTAGTTCCGCTACTAGGACTTACCACACCTTTGTATCACAATTAATGTGAAGTTATAGTTTCCTTAGCAGGGAAATCGTGCCAGTCACAGCTAACCAAACACGTACTTACATCATAAGAAAGTATTGCGTTCCTAGGATTAAGTGTGGCAGAGTTGAGCATTGAACCGAACACCCTCTCCGTCCTCCATCTTCGTCGTGGCCGACGCCGTCGGCTACCTCCCGTTACTGGCAGTGCCACATGCGACGGCCACTTCACCGAGTGCCACCGTTGTTGCAGACCCCGCTCACAAGCCGCAACTAGCCGTTGTTGCCTGGAGAAATACAGGGCTGCGCTTGGATGAACTCTTGAGACGTAAGGCGCAAGAGAAAGTTTGAGGCATGATGGTCAAGCTAATTAAGAGAGAGTTTGAGGCATGATGGTCAAGCTAATTAAGGGTCAAAATGCGCCTAATATTTGGGTGAAAATCATGTACATATTATTTAGCTGATCCCTTAAATAATAGATAAACATGAATGCATACATAACCGTAGATGCAACATGTCATGTTGTATTTGCATTTAGGGCCTGTTGGAAGCACAGAAATTTCACCAATTCTCACGTGAATTTAGGGAGAAAAAAATCACGCGTCCGAAATAGCGCCCTTAAGAGCAAGCGCCCATAAGAGCATGTACAATTGTAACACCCCAAAATTGGCTTTTAGTTCAAATGACTAAAAATATGAAAAATTTAAAACTTTTTAATACATCCTGTTGAGATCCGAATTTCTCTGGGTTTGGTTTATGAATATTTGTCGGGGTATGAATTTTAAGGAATCAATTAGCGAAAGTCAAACCTAAATTAGATCAATAAAACATGAAAATAAGTAAAATTTTAAATCTAAATCTAATCGGCAAATCAAGAATTTGAATTCGAACCTAAATTTAAAAAGAAAATAAAATAAAACCCTAAAATCCTGTCTAGGCCGAAACCATCCGCCCGCATGCACTTCTCTTTCTCTCTTTTTCTTCTTTTTCTTTTTCTTTTCCCTTTTCCTCTCGCCCACCGCCAAGATCCCCTTACCTTCCCGCCCACCACCTCTCAATTGCCTTCGTCCTCCTTCCTCCCACACCGCACCTGCCTCGTCCTTCGCCATGCCACGATGAGGCCCTCCCCTCCTCCTGTTCCTCGCGTCATCCCTGTCACCGCGCCGTCGCAGGGAGTTGGCCGTCCCACCTGTCCCCTCGGTCTCGCTCCGCGTCGCTTCGAGCTACTACTCCCATGGTGCCCCGTCACTGCTTCAACCACCACCGTCTTGTCGCTCGTCGCACCTAGCCCGGCGCCAGCCACCTGCTCTCCCTCCCTCTACTGCCTATTTAAGGTTGGCATCGAGCTCGCCTTGCTCCCTCCCTGCTTCCCCCTTCTTTCCTCTTCTCACCTGAGCCCAAGACACGAGAGCAGAACAAAAGCTCTGCTTTGGCAACGGTGCCGCCGTCGAGGCCGTTCACTACCCAAGGCTTCCGTCGACTCTTGTCTTCCCCCACTCCGTCCGCTGAGCTAGTTGTGCCACCTCGTTCCTCCACGCCGCACCAATCCCTCGAAACGCCCGCCTTGGCCCTGTCTTCTTCCTCGGCACCGTCAAGCCCGCGCCGCACTATCGTCTCCCTCCACCGCCCAACTCCACCACCACGACTGGATTGACCAAGGTAGCCACGTCATCCCGTGTTCTAGGAGTAGGAGTAGCTATAGCACCCGCCGATTGGGGTCGTAGGGCACCATAGCACCACCGCCCCTGTCCCTCCTTCGTCCCCGGCGCCGGTCGCATGAGTAGCCATGCTCTAAGCACCATGCACCATGAAGGATACACATATACGACCCCCCTAGGAGTGTAGATGGTGGTGCGTATACTTGTCGGTGGGATTAGCCGCCAGCCGACCGGATCCACCATGGACCCGATCATTGTCGTCGCCGCCTCGCGCAGTGGCGTTGCCGCCACAAGCTCCCATGTTCCTCGTCGCTAGCACCAACAGGGCCACCGAGGTCGTGGGGTCCCATTTTGGCAACCTCGCCAGCGTCGCGCGGCCAGTGTGCGCCTGGAGTTTCCCCTGTTTCGAATGGATTGGGGGAGGACAATGTGGTTTACTGTGACAAAGTTATTAAGCCATAATGACGTCGTTAAGACAATGATTAACTAGTGACTAAGTAGTATGACTTGTGGGTCTATCATGGTTAAGTAAAGTGTAATTAGAAACTAAATTATACGTGGAGTCTATGACATAGGCCCAACCCCTTTAAGTGCATAGTATGGACCTAGTCCATAGACCAACACCATTGACACGTGGGCCCCCGGCCCATGTACTGCTCCATGCACCAAGTCCATACGGACTGGGGCCCACTTGTCAGTAGCTGTGGTTGTTTTTCTTTAGAAAAATAAATCAAAAGAAAAATTAAATAGTAAGGGCCCAACTGTCAGTCACTAGGGGATTTTTCAAAAAAGAAGAAGAAATAAATCAACAGGAAAATAAAATATCTGTGCCCCACCTGTCAGTGAGAGGGTTCTCTCTCCCCTGTTAATTTTAGGGATTTATTTGGATTTAAAATTTCAGAGATCCTGTTCTCTCTCGTTTTAAATCCAAATTGAACGATTCTTGTTTCTAAATTCAAACTCTACCCAACCGACCAGAAAATATCAATTTTGGAGTTTATTTGAATTTTTAAAAATAATTTAAATTCATTCATATTTATTCGAACTTGGTCAAACAATGACCAAGTTGAGAGGTAGCTCATTCAACACGCACAGCTAAATTAAAACATGATACGACGAGTATGTCTCACACATAATTAGGTTTTACCTGGAACTAGAAACTAAAATCATTAACCTTGTGAATATATTAACAAGCACTGAGTCGGACCTTTAAGTATAGATTGCATAGTAGGTGAACTAACTAAAGGATAGAGCTAAAGTGATCGATTCAGGAAGTTAGAACCTAAGGTGATATAGTCATGTTTAGGCGCATACATACACACATGACCCAAATGACCAGTAGATAAACAATAATAATCAATGCGTCAATGGCATATACATTCACCAGCAAAGTAGTAATAAAATAATACATCATAACAACATACCCTTATAAGTAGACTCTTATCAAATTATCACATAGGTAAGCGACTACTTTGGTTAGACAATTCGCTAGTGATTAAGTTAGGCATAATCATTATACTAGGTAGCCGTGAAGGGTAGCAGTAGCTACGACCCCGCTTCATGCTATTAGTAGTAAATAAGATGACAGGATTGGGTGCTAAACGAGACATAGTAGATAAGAGCCCATAGGTCTGATGGTATCATTATCTACTTAACGTGAAGTAGACTCTAGCATATGCCGCAGCTAAGGATCAACCTAGTATCATAGGTTTACTGTAGTATATGCCAAGCCACGTAAATAGTAAGAATAAGTATAGATCATCTCAAAGGTGAAACCCACAACTGTAGACACCACTAAAGGTGTAAGGGTGGTGGCTAGCCAATGCTTGGAAGTTCCAGCTAAGGCTCATGAAGTTTTCTTGATAAATATAAAATAATAAAAGGAATCATTAAGTGGATTAGACCCCATGCGTTGATGAGATTTATGTCTACCCAGAGTGAACCCCTTACATGTGTGTAGATCTCACATGAATTTCATGGAACTTCGTCAGTAAATAGGGAATGATAACAAAAGAAACCATTAGACCAATTAGGCGCCACGTGTGAGTAGCGGAGATAGGTCCCCAAGTGGATGATAGTAGTTTCACCACCAATCAACATTGCCTAGGCTCTAGTCATCACCCCTTGCTATCTGCTCCCGGTAGAAGTACAATTCATGACCCGAAGATGGGTCAGAGAGTCCTACCTAATTGGGTAATTTCCTCCATCTAAGTACCCGATGAGGAATATTCATATGAATATTCTCTCCATCTCGTTGGAGTCCTAACTCCTTAGCACTAGTGAACTTCTCGAGAGCTCGATCCCTCTTGCCCTCACTCTTGATCAAACAATTACTTAACCCTAAGTCTGACTATCAACCAAAGACCCCCACTACTAGAACAAACGAATAATGTTTGGGTATATCTACTTTGGTCTGAAGTACTTCCTTCATTCCAAATATCCCTGGATGTACTTCATTCCGTCTAAAGTAATTTTTTCATCAACTTCCTTTGGATATACTTCGTTTGAAGTATTTCCTTCATCAACTCCACTAAGTATGATTAGTTTCATCTAGAGTATTTCTTTCTTTCAAGATACCGTTAAATATGTTTATTTTCATTTGAAGTGTTTTCCTTTTGTTTACTTGCCTTTGGATTTATTGGATTTCATTTGGACGCTTTCAAACGTTCTTGGGTTTGATCATATTCCGCGTAGTTAGAATATGAAACCATGATGGAACAACAGTCCCAACAAGAACGAGATCGAGACCAAGATTATTGGAACATTGAGCAAGACGATTATCGTAACATTGAGCAAGGCGAGTCAACACTTTGGTCATGTTGAACCTACTTTCGAAATACAATTATATTGTTTTAAATTATGAAATTGCATTGCTATGATTTATACAAATATATTGATTTAGCTCATAGCTAATACCTTAATGATAATTGTGTATAAACTTTCAATTCTTGAACTTAAACACTGTCCTTTGTCACCCTAGACTAATGGTATACATACTAGCTATTAAGTTTGTACCTAAGTGTCATGCTTAGCCTTACATTGGTATGCGGGCAATGATTTGCCCCGACATCATTTAGAACTTGAAAATTGAAATTGGGCAGTCAAGGTTGGAGCCTGGCTGGTATGTTGAGCTAGAAAAGTATTTTTAAATAAAAGAAAACTAAAAATAGATTTTGACTTGGGCGGCTGAAAAAAGTGGTGGGTGCTGGAAAGAGCACGACAGAGTGGGTATGGGAAAGTACCGTCCAAGTCAATTATGGATCCAAATCTTGTGATGACCTATCGTTTAAAAACAGTGCAACCATAAGCCTATAATGGGTACGACTTAACTGACTAATTTGTTCGTCTCAATGCAAGTTCACCATTGGTGGGTGTGTGGTGTGGATTAATGGTAAGGGAGTCACCGAATCACATGGCACAAGTAGGAGACCTATTGGGGGCATGGCCCAAGGAGGTGATACCTAGCTGGCGGGGTTGCGTTGAGGGTGGGCCATTTGTAAAGGCCTTGTGATAATCATCTTAGTCGCACACCTATAGAAATATGTTATACATACATTATAGGTTGATTGTCTCTTGTGAGTAAAGTGTATGAACTCTGTAGAGTGGGAAAGCTATCTGGATAACCGTGTCCACGGTCATGGGCTGTGCCGAGAACTTGCTTGAAGTAGAATTTATTTTTATAAAATAATTTGTGAGTGGGATGAGAGGATGGGTTGGAGCCCAGTGATTGGAAATAATGGGTTGGAGCCCAGTGGTTGGAAATAATGGATTGGAGCCCAGAAAATTTAGATAGTCTGGTTGAGAACCAGTGAGAAGTACGGGATGTGACCTAAGCATTGGGTGGTTGGAGCTACTCAATGGTATAGGGGGTTGGAGCCTCCACCAGTACTTTATAGCAAAACTCAGTTTTATTAAAACTAATATTAGTTAAAATGCTAGGTCTCATGAATTACTTACTATTTAATCTATTTCAATATGTAACTTTATACAAACAAAAGAACCACAAGCCAGCCTTTTGATCAGTCTTACATATTATATAATTGCATTATGTGTGTTAGCTCGTAGAGTACGGCTGTACTCACACTCGCTTAACATTAATATTCAGTTAGTGTAAGAGAAGAAGGCTATATAGGCACTAATGAGCATTTGTTAAGACTGAAAATCAAGAAGGCTAAGAACTAGGTCATGAACCCAAGTTGATTGCCTGTGGATATATTGTAAGGGTTCCACAGGTTGCATTTTAATTCCGCTTCCGCTGCTGTTCTTTGTAAGGTATTTGGCCTGGTCGGCCATTCTGCAAGCCAAAAGTTGTAAGATATATTTATAGTTTATTTATTATTATACAATAACTTTACAATTTCAAGATATGTGTTTGATATTCACTGATGTAACTATGAGCACTAACTACTGATCCAGAGACGGGTGTTGTGAACGCAGAATATTCCAAATCGCAAATTTGGGGTCTGACAATAATACAAGTGCTTAGAGAGAAGCTTAGCAAATAGAAACTAACTTTTTTTGCCACATAGGATATATAAGGTGCTTATTTTGTAACATCGATGCTTAATTAAGCATCGGTGCTTAACGGATGCTCATGTATATAACTATATGTAATAAAAAATAATAATACAACCATCTAAGCACTTACAAATGAAATACTTGTATTGGCAGAAATGATTTTTATATAGTTACTTGATGATATGAATGTATTCTCTCTGTAAGCATTCGTGTAGAAACATCTTGCCTTGCACATGTCCTTGCTCCAAAGCTGCACGGCCCAGTAGTTCAGCCCGATAGGCCCGTACCATGAAAGCCCAACACTGCGTAATTGACACCTCGAGCTTCTAGGCCGGAGAAGGAAAAGCCCAAACAATCGCCTCTCCGGCTCTCCCCGAGTCCCACCCAGTCCGAGCCTGAGATCGTCGAACACAAAAGCGGCGGCGGCGGCGGCGGCGAGGAAGGGGAGGAGCCAGCGAGCGCGAGGCAGAGGCGCGTCGAGCGGGAGGGAGAAGAGCTTCGGGAGAGATGCCGCTGTACGACTGCATGCTGCTGGTGAAGCCTCTGGTGACCAAAGAGTCCGCGGCGGAGCTCGTGGCGCGGGTGGCGCGGCGCGCGTACCAGCGCAACGGCGTCGTCACCGACCTCAAGTCCTTCGGCACCGTCCACCTCGGCTACGGCATCAAGAAGCTCGACGGGCGCTACTTCCAGGTCCGCCCCGATTCGCCGCTCTTTATGTACCAGTGGAGTCTTCTCTTCCTCGTGTGCTATCCCTCGTGGCCTCGGGGAGTGACGACGATCTGGTGCGTTCGGCTAGATTGATCCGTTTGATTGAAGCGCGTTCGACGAAATGCCTAAGCGGGCACGAGTGTTTCGGTTTTTGGTTCTTGGCGACGGGTTGGTGCCTTACTGCCTTTGACATGCTCGATGAAATGCCCAAATAGGTTTTATCAGTAGGCTGCCTGTTGTAGTGTTCGTGGGCATTGGCCTTGGAATGCTCGACGGAATGCTCTAGCGGATGTGTTAGTGCGGTCGTGATCATTGTTTTGATCGGAGCTAGTGTTTTGTGTGAGTCAGGAACTCTGGATTGCGCTGGTCTGGTGGCTCAGAGAACATATATGCAGCATGAATTGGTATATTTTCTTTGCGTATTGAATAGAAGGATGAACTACCTATTGAAACACCTCCACAATGCTCCTGGAACCATATTGCAGATGATATGGTGGATTTTCTTCCAGGCTTGCTGTCCAGGCCTAGTTTTTGAGATATAGCGCTTGAATCTTTGACGTAGCTGGGTTTTAGAAGTAATCTTCTTGGGAAAATGATTACAGTTGGTAAGTGATTCATCTGGTCCAAGTATATATGGGTTTTTTCCTTGCATTAAGCACTATTCTTCTTGTGCCTTGGGTGTTCTGTGAAATGTCTAAAACAGTTTATTGCATTTGAGCTAGGCGTGTCATTTCGAATTATCTAGTTCTTGAATAAAAGTTTAGAGGTATTATGCCTTTCTCGTGTTTGTTTCTCTACAAGGGTGCCAACTTGCCATAACTGACCAGAGTAGAGGTTACATTTTTTTTCTTTCATGCACGGTATCCTTTATCCTTTCACTTCTATGCTATGTATTTTTGTTACTGTAACTATTGATGCAATCTCACATTGTTGAATTCAAATCAACATTGAGGTCAAAACTTTTAAGGATTTCTTCACAGTTTGTTATGAGAGGTAATTTTTTTAGTTACCGGATATTTGATATAGGTTTATATTCAACATATCAAGAATGATCAATTGATCGTTGCTTACTAATTTAAGTTTAACGAATTGTGAATACACACCTCCAGTCGTTTTACATAGGGAAGATATCTCGTACTATCACAGCATCATCTTTTGAAGTGTGCTGCTCAGGCTTTTATGTTAAATAACTTGTTGAGTTTGACCATACAGTCTCATGTCAAAGTCAGACTAAGGATTGCAGTGCTGCGTCAATTAACTGGTTGTAGCTTTCTACCTGTATCAAATTGTGATGGATGCAATAGCAGTAAGAGTGTATTACTTTACTCTCAGTCTGTATGAACATATGTACAGTGCAATCCTAACCTTGATACCTGATCCTTTTCTCATTAAACACGCATACACGATTGTAAATGAAGGCTGGAACTTGTTAACTCATTTGATTTGGAAAGGATGATAAGCTATATTCTTGTTACTTGTAGAAAATGTAAGAGCTGAAAGTTTTTGGATTTCTGAACACAGGCTAGTGTGACTTTGGCTTGATTCTTCTTATGAAACAATATTATTAACAGAGCCTAATTAAAGAATTGTCATTGGCTACTAATGGACTGTCTGTGAACATAATTGTGGCGAAGTTTGGTAGTGAACCAAAACACCCCCTAAACAATCGAATCGCACAATTTATGTGGGTGTGTCATGTTGATAGAAGTTATCAGTAATATTGGTGCTGCATGATTAACGGGAATGCATTGCAGTGATGCAAATAAACTATCACTAAGAAAGAATTTTGGTATAGCTCCATTATCTTTTTCATCAGTGAAGCCGTGAAGGTTTGATGTTCCACAGTGCTCTAAATGGATAGACATTCATTCTTGTTCGTAAGAGTGCCTTTGTTTTTATTATCTATGGCTCTTTGATAAAACCTTTGATCCAAAAAGTGAGAAAAGTTAAACACATCACCTTCAGAAAACAGCGAAAGAAGCTGAGAGGCACAAGGAATGCATTTCCCTGCATTTGAGCCTGTGCACACTACTTACATTGTTCTTATGCACACTTGACAAGTAGTCTTATGTTCCAATTGTTTGTTCATTGCCAGATTTCCTGCTATGGTTGAAGCTTTAAACCAATATCCAGTTTTTGTTCGCATCAATTGCTTTGACAAAGAGAAGTGCTATATGCATGTTCCTTTTTGGTTGGCAACTAGCATTGCGTCTAAGTCTAAACAAATAATTGTATAGTGAACTGGCTCTTGCTTTCTTGATGTGCTGTAATTTCTGTTGCATTTACAGGGCCAACTTATGCAAATGACCATGATGGTTCCACCTTCCTTTACTCGAGAACTCCACCATCTAAACAAGGAGGACAGGTTGCTTCGCTGGCTGGTGGTGAAGCATAGAGATGCAGTCTATGGTCTGGAATTCATCAATGAGGATGACGGGAGGAATGAAATGACCAATTTCCGCCTTTATCATAATAAAGATGACAACGACGACGATGGTGATGCAGATGAATTTGACTACAACGAGGATGATGTTGAGTATGAGGTCGAGGAGGAGTAGATTTGCGTGTCAAGATCTCTGCACTTCCAGTGTTGGCAGATATGTTTTCTTACAAACAATATGTTGTCTTCCGAGTATTGTTAGACTATAAAGTAGGGAAGGAGCAGAGCCTATGAACTTGACTGTTTATCGAAAAAGACCCTGGAGCATACCATGAAATCTGATGTTGCATGTTGTTTGACGTGTAAGCTGCGAATTACCAACAAATCATCTAATTGGTACAATGTCACTAGTTTTTTTTTCTTCATGTGATAGCCCATTGCAAAAAAAAAAAAAAACAACGCGGGAAATGCTGCGGTATATATACATTAATGCATACAACATAGCAGTATCATTTATTCATCAATATAACTTGTACAAAGTAGTCACTTCCCAAATGCATACACGCAACTATAAAAGTAGATAAAAGTAGTAGCAGACTATCACAGAGCCATGGACGACCAGGATCGATCAGAAGCGATGGACCAGCCTCCAGAGCCACCCCACGATCCCGCCCTCGTCGTCGTCTGAATCCCAGTCCCAATCGGAGTCGGAGTCGGAGTCATCGGAGTCGGAGTCATCGGAGTCGGAGTCGGAGTCGCACGGCCGCTCCTGCCTGTCCTTCACCTCGGCCTTGCCCACCGGTTGGGCCCACCCGTCCAGTGATGGCGTCTCCTCGGAGCTGCTCAGGGCCACCTCGTCGCCGTCGCACCGGAAGACGAGGCACAACAGGAAGGAGACCTGGCGGGCGGAGCCCACATCATCCTCCTCCGCCACCGGCTTGAGCAGAAGCGGCTCGGTGGCGGCCTCTCTGTCCACGGCATCGGGTACTACCTGCGGCGGGGGCTCGACGGGGCGGCGCGCTGGGGCTGGGGCCACGAGGAGGCAGCAGGCGACTGCAAAGAGGACAGCGGCGGCGCGGGCCATGGGCCATGTGGCGTCGCGGTGGCGCGATTGGTGTGGGGTTGAAGGGGGTTGGGAGCTAATGAAATGAGAATAGTATATATGTGATTTTAAGGGTGATTTATTTGGACTTACTACCTCCTAGTCCAGCGCTTAAGGTCGCTTGATTAATCACTAAGGAAGCCTCCCTTGTCGTTTTCGTGTTACGAGAGGGGAGACGACTAGGGAGAGTTAGAGCCGTAGAGCGACCGAGCAGGGTAGAGGGCAAGCTAGGTAACTGAGAACAATCACTTGGTGCACCAAATAGTTGGTACACAATGTGTGCAGCGTGTGCAGTTGCAGCCCACATTAGCGACGACCGTTCGAACCGCTCGAGGCGTAGGGATGATACATTTTCCATGTCAACGAGGGCAACGCCCCTACCGAAGGAGGACGATGAGGTGGTCACGGCGGCAAAGGCCGCGGCTGCGGGCGTGGCTTCAGACAGGACACACCGCATGGCACTGACATGCTAGCACAGTGCTGTGACTTACATGGCGAAGGATCCCATGCCACCAAGGAATGCCATACCATCGCGGCCATGAGGGACTACATGAAACAAGGGACCGGCCCATGATCCACAGGAAGCCGACGCCGCGACAATCCACGGCCCTCGACACACCAGTTGTAGTGCATTGAAGCATCCGAAGGGGATCGTGCCCGAAGGATCATCAACACCATAACAGGGGGTTCCTCCCTGGATCTAGGATCCAAGAGTTAGCGTCGCGCCTACGTTCGCCAAATTCATCACGTCACATCTTACCCCGCCAATATACCCACAAAATACTCCGAAGTGTCCATCACCTTCGACCCTGAAGATGCAAAGGGGCTAGTCTTTCCACACCAAGACCCCCTTGTTGTCTCAGCAACCATTGCAGACTTTGAAGTAAAACGCATCCTGGTTGATGGTGGAAGCACCGCTAACACACTCTTCGTCGAAGCCTTCGATAAAATGATCCCTCAAAGCAGACTGTTGCCCCTAGGCATTCCCCTCATAGGCTTCAGAGGCAAGCCAGTGGCCACCCTCGGCCAAATAGGTCTATCGGTCATGTTCGGCGAGGGCCCCTCAGCTCGAACGGAAAGCATCACGTTCGACGTTGTCGACATACCCTACCAATACAACGCCATCCCAGGCCACGCCACCCTCAACGTATTCAACACCTTGGCGCACCACAACTATATCTACATGAAGCTACCAGGCCAGAGAGGCATCATCACGGTCTGGGGTGACCAAGACCTCGCCCGTCACACAAAACTCAAGGCCATGGCACATGTGCAGCACGTCCACACGGTAGAGCAAAACCCAACGAAACTAGCATAGCCTGCTGCGGCAAAGTAAAACTAGAAGGAGACCTAACGAGGGTCCTGTTGTCCGAAGGGTCCTAACCAAGACAATTGTCATTAGCGCTGACCTCACGCCAAAAGTAGAGGCTGTGATGGCAGGCATGCTCCGCAAAAACGAATATATTTTCGCCTAGGGACTAGAGGACAAATCAGGGGACCGCCTGGGGAACAGAGGACAAAGGCGAACAGCCACCCACTCCACTTTGCACCAAGCAACCTCAACACCCACTCGAAGTTGCTCAAGCGGGAGATGGAGTTGGGTGTAAGCTAGGCAAGTTTCGCTCGGTATATCCCTAGTACCTCCGCCACGAGAAGCACCGAGGAGATGCGAAGCCCCGCATTAAAAAAATATGGAGAAGGCCTCATCATCATGTGGAGTTGATGTCATCTCCGAGCAAGGATACCGAACGACTCCCATGTTCGGAAGCCGCTTCTCGACAATGAGGGTCGCGAGAAACCGGCCTGTTGCCTCCGACCGCCCAAGCTCGCTAGAGCACGACACCTCCTCTGCGGCTTTCGCTGCACCCCTACTCCGCTTGGTCATGATGAACCAAGTACAACACCTAGAGAGTGAACCAACAGTGCGTACACACACTAAGACAACAAAGAAAGCAAGAGAAGCAACAGAACAATGGACATGTGAGCAAGTGAAAAATAACGCATCATGGGGCCCCTTATATAGGGTCATGGTGCCGAGTGGGTATACTAACCGACAGAAGCCGAGCCAACCCCAGCGTGACATGTGCCCCATTACGATGCACAAACTGGCGTGACCCAGTCCACGATCGACCACAGTGCGCAAGATGAGGAACACAGTAACACCCTTCATAATTTAAAATGACGAGCGTGAAAACAATCGTGCCCCCTTCAAGTTCCAAATCGCTGCTCCAAAACCCGCGGGGAAACAACCTTCACCTACTGACTTTGTTGGACTTCGCCAGGTCGAAGGGGATGGAGCGCCTAAATCTTTCGGGATTGAAAGGGGCGCGGTTTCAACCAAGGCGAAGCAAGACCTTGGCCACGAGGGGCTCATGTTGTAAGGACAGCCCATCACCCCTAGCGGCCCGATGAAGAGCCAAAGAAACTAGCCCTTTCAACATATGTGAAGGGGAAGGACGCTACCTTGACACCTCAGTCAATCAGCCCACCGCCTCGGCCTTCTCCTAAGGGGGTCCCCATCCCGAAGGGGGTCTTCGGGCGAAGGACAAAGTGGGAGATATGGGCCCCACCATGGACCAAGGAAGGTGACGTGGTGGACACAGGGGTGGATCCACGTGTATTCACTGGTGTCATGTGACACCAACGCTCATGGCAAAAGCCCAAATAAATATTTGTGTTCCCTTGTGTTGATACCAGTGACATTTCGCGTTGGATCCACCCCTGGGTGGACACCGCTCACAGGAGTCCACCATGCACTAAAGCTATCAACGAAGGAGGAAAAGACCACGAGACCCCTATAGTCGTAGGGCCTTTATAGGGGTGTTGTTTTAATCTCCTTCCCCTCACTTGTAATGCTATAAATAGGACATCTTGTGTATTAAGTAGGGGGTTCTTTCTAGAGACGAATTAAAAACACAAAATAAAGATTACCATGCATCCCTCTGTGTCGTTTCTCGCACTCCGAGGTCCTTATGATCCCTACCCTCCTCACGGCAGTGGCCCCTAGACCCTCACTTTTTATTGTTTGGTCTGTAGTCACAATATACTTTTTAGCTATCTATATTGTACAATGATGATTCACGTATTTATGATTATGACAAGACATGAGTATGTGCAGTGGCTTTTAGACAGTGCATATGATAATGGAAGACATATCTATGTCTGCCACCACTAATGTTTGACTTGAGTTTGTGTATCCATGGTCCCTTTACGTCTGTTTGCTGCTTGCTGCAATCGTGCATGTTGATTGAACTGGCCTTATGCTCATGTGCATAAATTGTTGTCGTCATTTTCCACCGTCACACATATCAACTCACTGCCATCATGTGTGGCACTGCTCTGCTTGCACGCACGCCAACTAGCTAGCACTACTCATATCCTCACATTGCTAGCTCTATGGTTGCACTTGCACATATTGTTGCCTCACCATTATCGTGTCTAGTGACCAACAACAACTATCATGCTAGGTGGCATGTATCATCGCTATCTTGTGACAGGACTTCAGTTTTATAGTATTAAAGTATAATCATACTATTATTATATACGCTTGGTTCGATTATTAACATCTACAGAAATTGTACACTAAACTTTGAGGCACTTTCGAAATGTAAGGTTGAATTAAGGGTTGAAATTAACCTTGTTTTTTCTGTTTGCTTTAAACCTGTTTGGAACGCTTTGGAGTTTCATAGAACCCCGACAGAATCTTGCATCATAAAACTGTTCAAATCCTTCAAAACTATATTCCAAATGGGTTCACTAGTTACTGTGCATATGAAACAGTAGCACCAGGTTCTCAGCTATCAACTGCCTGATCTAATGACATCTCTTGAACCTCTTGTGTCCTCAGCAACTATAGTTCAGTGTGTGTAACAGCCCCGATTTTCGGGACTGCTAAACTCTTCGCAACCGCCTAGGATGTACAGTTGCGAAGCCAATAGTATCTCAAGCAAGCTTCCGATTGCAACAAAAACCAGACTTTTATTAAACAAAGTTAAGGTTTAACAACCTGTTTTGACCTGACGCGGGCATCCAAGCCCAAAGTTAATATAATACAAAACAAAAGAACTTCAAACCACAGGTACGCTTGAGCGTAGTCGAGACCTAATAACAGCAGTCGTTGCCTTCTGGGGGTCCACCAAAATCTTGTTCACAAGGATCCTCTTCTGTAGATGTTTTGCAAATTGCAAGAATGGGTACTACCACCGTACTCAACAAGCCGTATGGAAATGCTAAATAATTACATGCAAGGAGTTCAATGGATGGTTAGGGTTTACCATACCTGGCATATGTGGATGCACTTTGCATTTAAAACAATTTATAAAACAGTAAAACAATAATAAGTAATAGCATCAGGGGTTTCTTGACAAACTCAATTACCAATTTAACATCTCAAAAACTCTACTTATGCCTTTGTACTGGAATCACCCATTAACACAACTTCATTAACCAGAAGCACGGCGTATTCGAATACCTTTAATTATTCACTCTGCAGCGTTGCCCAACTTTACCCACAAGATATCTCATGCTCATACTGTCAGAACATAGACACGCAACATGTTAGTGTGCGACTGAGCTGAGATAACAAAGCCTTTTCACTGCTCAACCTTTCTAGTCTCTACACAGTAGGTCTTAATCCATACAGCTCGGAAGACCACCGGCCAATAGTGGAATCTGTACTCCGACGCTGATGGGCCCATACCGAGGCGGAAACCAGCGAGTGTCCACTTCCGGCCACTCCCGTCCCACACCAAGTTCCTCTGTCCTAACGTACAAGCAACAGATGATACTTGCAGATATTCAATCGGAAGAGCAGTGTACTAAGCTAGGGAGTAATGACCACACTTGTGGTTGAGCGGATTCTATGTCTGTTACTTTGGCACAAGGTTCTTGTCCTTACCTGTCATCTAGTGAGGCGATGATCCAACACCAACTCGTGGCTGTCCACCTCCAGATCTTACTGATGAATCACTTTTAACCCGAGTCTATTGGGTTGTCCAACTTCCTGGATCCAACCCTCAACTCACCACCAAAACCATTGGCGAAAAGCCAATGCTCTCTTTTGATTGATGAACACAGTTTTGGTGACAAAGCTACCTTGTATAGATAATATTTTATGTGGACTAAACTTGTCAAGGTGAATATGGCCTACAAAAGTTGGGTGGGTTTGTTTGTGGGGTATTTAGGATTTATCTAATTGTCATGGCATTCTAAAATATTATTTCAATATTTAAAGTAATTGGCACAAATACAGTAATGAAAGTAATAAGTACATGTATGAAATGTAGGTTCAAAATGATCAAAGAATGCGACTTGCCTTCTTGCATAAAATCTTGTGGATACTGCTCTTGTCCGGCGTCTTCTGGAGTCTGGTCGTCAAAGTCGTGACCTAGCGTGAAACAATACAATAAAACAATTCGAATAAAATTCGGCTCGACAAGGAATGAGCTGGGAACAACATGTAAGTAAATAAAACCAGAAAAGAAACACAGAGAAAGGTGGTGTGGAGATGAGTAGGTATTTATTTGGTGTTGAATTGGACTGAGCGGATCTGATAAAAGGATCCAAGTACAACAAACATATTGTAAATGGATATAGAATCATAAAGAAGGTGGTGTGTGGGATGCTGGAGATTTATCTGGCACTTGTTTGGACTGAACGGAGCTGAGATTTGGATTCACGGGCTCGAAACGGTCGAAAAGAGTATAAAGTGTCTAATTAGGGTTTCAGGCGAAAACAGGGTCGGGGAATGAATAGTAGTATTTTTACTATTCATCTACAAATATTGGATCTAAACAGTAACTAGATTTACTATTTTGGTTTTCAAATGGTAATTAGGGTTTACTGTTTTCGGATGGAACTGAATAGCACAAACCATTTTCGGGTAATGAATAGTAAGGAGTTTACTGTGTAGTGGCTAGTGTTTAGGCTGATTTAAAAGAATAAACAGTGAATGTGTTTTCTGGGTTTGAAGCGGTCAAATTTGACATATAATGTCAAATTAAGGTTTTTGGGCGAAAACAGGATTGGGTAATGAATAGTACTTATTTTACTATTCATAAATAAACACTAGAGGTGTTCGGTAATTGGAAATCACTGTTTTTAGCTGAAAGGAATAGTGGTGGACTATTTTTCATGTGATGAACAATAACTAGGGTTTACTGTTCATTTTTCTGAATTTGAAACAGTGTTTTGAATGAACAGTAATTATGGTTTACTGTTTTCGGGTCATGAACAGTAAATATTTTACTGTATAATGAATAAGAAAGGGTGATTTCATTTGAACAAGAAATGGCGCCCATTTATCGTGTGGCCTAGGCCCAATCGCCAGCCTTAAAGGCCAGCCTTTCGGGCGGCTCGAGTCTGCGGCGAAGGCCGCGCTCGGCTCTGCACGAGTCGGCAGGCGGCGTTCTGGCGGCAGCGGTGGTCGGCGGCGAGCTCGGGTGGTGCGGGGAGCATCACCGAGCCAAGGGGATTCCATTTTGAGGTTTTGCCGGGGATGATGAGGCCCGGGAATAGGGTGGCGGCGAAGGCGGCGTAGGTCCGAGGCAGGGGAGCGGCGTGGCGGCGCTCCGGCCATGCTCCGGCCAAATGGAGGGGCGAGTGAGCATTAGTGGGTGGAGAAGAGTCCGTAGGTGGCGTTGGTGGAGCTCAGGGTGGAGTGAGGTGGCTTGGCGACGTGAGCCGTGAGGAAGGCGGCGGGGAAAGACGGCGCCGACGAGGTTCCGGCGGGAATTAGGGTGGAAGGTGGTGGGGGAAAGGAGCGGGGAAGGGATGCGGAGCTTACAGTGGGCTCAATCTGGAGCTTGGGTGATCGGTGGCGGCGAATTGGCGTCGGGCTCGACGAAGAAGAAGAACAGTGGCGGCGGCGTTTCTTCAAAATCCGTCGGCTCTGGAGAAGATGAAGCGGAGGGGAGGTGGTGTGGTGAGGGATGAGGAAGATAGCGAGCCGAGGGTGGCTTTTTATGGGTCGGGAAGAGGCGGTGGGAGTAGGGCGCGGTGTGGGCAGCCACTACTACAAAATAGGTCATACTGGACGCCTCATCACAGACGGTTCCGAAGGAGCCGTCTGTGTTAAACTTATACAGACGATTCCCTCGTCTGTGATAGCTACTCACCACAGACGGTTCTTATTAGGAACCGTCTGTGAATTATCACACACGGTTCCTAATAAGAACCGTCTGTGGTATCACAGACGATTAATTCTACGAACCGTCTGTGTAGTATCCCAGACGGTTGGTAATCAGAACCGTCTGTGGTATCACAGACGGTTAATTCTACGAACCGTCTGTGTAGTATCCCAGACGGTTGGTAATCAGAACCGTCTGTGATACTGACGCCTCATCACAGACGGTTCCCAAGGAGCCGTCTGTGTTGAACTTTTACAGACGGTTACATTTGGAACCGTCTGTGATAGTGACTTATCACAGACGGTTCTTTTACAAACCGTCTGTCATATCATTAAACAAAAAGATTAAGAAAAGATCACACGTCGCTGACATAATTAAACAAAAAGATTAAACCGTCTCTGATATAATTAAACAAAAAGATTAAGAAAAGATAACAGTCTTCAAAAGGTAGAAACCGAAAAATTTGTAAATAAAGTTTTTCTAGTGACGGAGGTAGGCTGCTATCTCCGTCTTCAATACTTCATAGGCGACGGCGTCGGCATCGGACGGTTCTGATCGTAGAATGAACGAAGCCCGAAATGCATCCACCACGACGCTCGCTCGAGTGTCTCCTCAAGACCATCGTCTCAGAATCAAGAAGTATTGAGCCCATAGCCTCTCTTCCCTTGCTTCGTGGGTCTCGGCACGATGGATTCGGTCACTTGCTGCGTCGATAACGCAGTCCAAGTCACGGCAAGCCTCTTGGAGATGTGCAACCTCATTTTGGAGGACCACGTCGACGACATGATAAACTCGCCGAAAGTGGGAGATCACCGGAAGACACGGTGGAGGAGGATGTCAAGACGACGAAGGTGACCGTCCTACCTGCCGGTAAATTCTCACGGCAGAGGAGTGAAGACACCGTTGAAACAGTGTTCTTCTCGCAAAGACGGTTCAGTCTGACAATGAGAGAGGTGCTCGTGCAAAGGCGGCCGTGAAGGCTATCAATGCCGGCGACAAGGAAGAGGTGACCATTCCTGTTTTCTTATAAGTGTGTGGGATGATCATCTTCAATGGCGGATGATCCTTTTATACAAAACAAGGAAAAAATTCAGAGCGTGAGACGAAGAGACGCAAATCATCGGGAGCTGTAGCGATGGTGAGATGAAGAGACATATCGCGCAGGAGACGAAGAGGTACGAAATATCACAGACGGTTCTATCGTGGAACCGTCTGTAACATAATATCACAGACGGTTCTTTAATAGAGTCGTCTGTGATACTAGTATATTACAGACGGTTCTATATTCAACTGTCTGTGATATAGTATATCACGCATTTGTTCTATTTACAAACCGTCTGTGATATTTCTAAAGTATCACAGACGGTTCAATTAAAGAACCGTCTGTAATATACTAGTATCACAGACGGCTCTATTAAAGAACCGTCTGTGATATTATGTTACAGATGGTTCCACGATAGAACCGTCTGTGATATTTCGTACCTCTTCGTCTCCCGCGCCTGCGCGATATGTCTCTTCATTTCACCATCGCACAACCGTCTCTTCGTCTCGCACGCCAGTTACTCCTAGTTCTTTATAAGACAGAATTAATAATTCACCGAAGATTAAACTCCCATCCCTCTTCGTCTCACGGTTTTGAGTACGTACGCGCAGTAATCTCCAAGGTGAGCATGCAGAGCATGATGGCCAACACCAAGGCGAGGAGGTCAGTGATCGCCGTTCTTTCTCACGATGTCGTCGTCGACATCGTCGGCCGTGTGGCCGTGAGCTCTCCTCAGCCCATAGAGGACCTATGCAGCCTACGATTAACGTACGTACATATTTATACCTACAAAATACGTACATATGTACTACTATTTATTCTAACATCTTGACTTTCGTATGTACGTATATTGGAGTTGCAAGGCCTTGTACAAAGTGTCCAAGGAACGTGCCGTGGGGAGGCGCGTGGCGCTGGAGCGAGAGGAGACGATGAAGTGGCAGGACAACGAGCGCTACCTCGCAGTCGTCAACCACCTGGCCGACGCCGGCAACCCGGGGGCTTGTTTCATCGTCGGCCTCGGGCTTGTCTTTGCGCCCCAAGACATGCAGCGCGGCCTTATGTTCCTTGAACGGCGGCCGTGGCGCCACAAGGCCGCGCCTCGTGCTCGGTCTCCTCCTCTACGGTGGCGAGACGCGCGACGTTGGGAAGCACTACATCGGCCAAAGTCGAGGACGAGCCGACCGGGCGCGGTGCGAGCGGCCAAGACCAATCGGGAGCGCGGGTGCGAGGCTCGCCGCGACATGGTCCAGCGGCGTGGGGAAGAAGGCCGCCACCGGGCGGGTGGGCGCTGTCGGAGGATGGCCACCGGCACGAGCACCGTCTGCGGTGTGGAAGGGTGGGGCGACTACGTCGCCTTCTGCAGATGGCGATCGCAGGATTAGGCATGAGTATACCGCTTCTTTGCAAAGGTGTTAGACTATTTGCCATAAAATTTTAGTTTTTAGGTTTCTAGAAAGGAGGTGCAACTGGACTATTTTCCAAATTAAATGAATTTTTAATGCACCAAAATATACGGTCCACAAGGACAGGAGCGATTATAATTCCACGTTGACATCAAAATATACGCATTTACATATTACAAGTTCATAACACATGATGTTATGGAATAAATTAATTACAATGGAGTAATTTCTTAATTAAAATATAGTCCTTCATGATGATCGACGCGCATATAGCTAGCTTCCTCGCTGGTTCTTCCTCGAGCGATCGATGTCGCCTCCGAAAGGAGGCAACTCGTCAAATTGATTGTATTCTTCCTCGTCCACTATATTCTCAACTCCGACAATCCTTCTTTTTCCATGAAGAACTACGTGACGCTTCTTATTTGCCGGGTCGGTTACATAGAAGACTTGAACAACTTGGTTAGCCAAGATCGAATGGTTCGTCTTTGTATCCGACACGATCGAGGTCCACGGTAGTGACACCGCATTTGTCGACCTTCACCGTGGGAGATGGACCCAACGACACCGAAATAGGGGATCTTGAAAAGCACGTGAGTCGAGCTCCCATATCTCCTCTATTTGCCCATAGTACGAGCTCCTCACCCATCGGCATCGAATGCATCTATGCACATACCGCTGCTCGAATCGTGCTCTTCCTATCTGAGTGCCGTATAAAATGTGTACCCATTTATGTCGATCCTTGCCATGTGACAATTGTAAATTGTGGCCCTTTGCCAACCATAGCAGCGATCATCACTTGATGACCTCCGGTCATGATTCGCACCTTTAACCATTCGTTGAACCGACGGTTGTGCTCTCGTGATCCAAACCTCCGACCGTGCGGATTCTCATTGGCGTACCATGTCTTTGTGCTCGTCGATGTACGGGACACTTGGGTCATGTGTTGCAAGACCGTGAAATGGGCTTGAGCGCACGTATCGGATCGGGAGTGATTGATTTCCTCCGATGGTCCCGATACCATCCAAATTTCCCTCATGACGAGATAGAGGCATACCTATCGGTTCCACTCGAGCCATGTAGTCGACGCAGAACTCAATGACCTCTTCGGTTGCATAACCTTCGATGATGCTGCCCTCCGGTCGATATCGATTCCGTACGTAGGACTTGAGAATTTCCATATACCTCTCGAACGGGTACATATGACGTAGGAACACAGGACTACATATCTTTATCTCTTTCACAAGATGAACAATGAGATGGACCATGATATCGAAAAATGACGGAGGGAAATACATCTCAAGTTGACATAGAGTCGTCACCACCTCGGCCTGTTAGAGCATCTAGTCCTTCGGGATCGATGACCTTCTGAGCAATTGAGTTGAAGAAATAACACAGCCTCAAGATTGCCACTCGGACCTTGTTCGGCAAGATACCCCTAATTGGAACAGGAAGCATTTGTGTCATCAGCACATGACAATCATGAGACTTCATACCAATTAATTTCAAATCTTGTATAGAAACAAGTTTCTTAATGTTAGCGGAGTAACCAGACGGGACTTTGACACCATGCAAGCTTTGGCACAATTCATTTCTCTCGGCCTTGGATATAGTGTAGCAAGCTGGTGGAAGGTATGTTCGTCCTTTATCGGTCTCTTTCGGTGCTAACTCGGTCCTTATGTTCATATCAACCAAGTCACGCCGTGTGTTAACACCATCCTTTGTTTTGCCACTAATGTTCAGTAAGAGACCAATCAAGCTTTCACATACATTCTTCTCCACGTGCATGACGTCGATGTAGTGATGAACTTCTAAGTGCTCCCAATAAGGCAAGTCCCAAAAAAATTGACTGCTTCTTCCAGATGTTCTTCTGACGGGTTTTTAATTTACTTCCCTTCCCAAGCACAACATCGATATCCTTAACCATATCATAGACCTCTTTCCTCTAAAAGCCCTTGGAGCCGAATCTGTCCTCCTTATTTCCGTCGAATTGTTTCTTAATCTTGCGGTATGGGTGACTCGAAGGAACCTACGGTGACGCATATACACGCTTTGCGCGAGTTGTTCACCATACACTCTCGTAGCATCTAAGCAAGGCGAGACAGCTTTGGCTCCTTTCGCATCAAGCCCGACAGTTACCAAGGGCGGGAAAATCATTGATAGTGCGAGAACAACATGGCGCGAACGAGAAGTTCTCTCGCTTGTACGCATCCCATACTTGTACCCTTCGCTCCACAAAGTGTCACAAGATCATCCAAGAATGGTGCTAGGTACACATCAATATCGTTCCCGTGTTGCTTCGCCCTTGGATAAGTAGTGACATCAAAATGTACTTCCGCTTCATACACGACCACGGAGGAAGGTTGTACATACATAGATTCACGGGCAGTGCTATGTCGGTGCTCATGTTACCGAAAGGATTCATTCCATCAGACTCAACCCTAACCTTATGTTCCTCGGTTCGCACCAAACTCTTTGAAGGTCCGATCAAGTTTCTCCACCGCGTAATTAGTAGGGTGTCTTAGTTTTCCATCTTTCTTACGCTCCTCCGAGTGCCAACGCAGCAATCTTGCCTCCTTTCGGTTCGCAAATAAACGCTTCAAACGTGGGATCACGAGCGGATACCACAACACCTTAGCAGAGGTCCTTGGTTCACCTTAGCGGTATTCTTACGCTTGTATCGGGATGCTTTGCACACGGACATACATGCAAGTCGCATACTCTTTACGATACAGATACAATCGTTCGGACATGCATGTATTCTTTCTACTTCCATTCCCAATGGACAAAGAACCTTCTTGGCTTGGTAGGTGGTGCTTGGGCAACACGTTTCCTCCGAAAGAATGTCCGCTAGAGACCTAATAACGCCGTGAAACTCTTGTCGGACCAACCATTGCTCGCCTTCAATTTCAGCAGTTCAAATGCGGTTGACAACCTTGTGTATTCCGCTTGCGGCCGGGAACAAAGGTTTCCCGAGTCCTCCATTAAGCGCCGAATTTACAAAACTCTCTCACTGTAGTTTCATCGCATCGCGTAGCATCCGATCCAGATTGTCATCGCATTTACCTATCGTCATCAAAACACACCACATCCGCATATCGTTGACTTCTCAACGATGTCATCATTATTAACTTCTGTATAATCGCTCTTCACCGTGGATCGTCCAACATGTATATCCTTTTTGAAACCCTTCAATCAAGTGCCCTAGGATCTGCGCGGGTTGTTAAAAATCTTGATTACGCAATCAATGCATGGACAAGACATAAATTCTATCCCTTATTCAAGATATCCGCTCGCGGCTCTTTTAAAAGCAATCACGCCATTAATGTACTCTTCACTCACACGGTTCGCACTGCACATCGATTCGGTCCATCTACGCTACACACCTAACAATTAGTAGTGTTAAATTATATTAATAAACTGCAAATATATGTTACTCCTCCTATTAACCAAATAAACTAAAATTGATTAAAGATAAACCTAGAGCAAATATAAAGAGTTAAAGATCGTTACCCTCGAGCTCAGGACGAAAATTCCTAATATCCCGCGAGATTCCTCACCGTCCTTCTCATTCACAACACCCAAACCGAGAGCTACCACCAAAGCCAAGCCTTACAAAGCAAGCATGCAAGCCAAATAGCCATAAGTTGCTAGGGCAACCCACAACCAAGAACAAGGCAAGCAAAATAAACAAGCCTCCTACACCAACACAGAGCAAAGCTTCTCAAGCCCTCTATTCCAAAGAAGAGATCGAGGCGCTAGGGCGGGTGCTGCTGGTCTTTATATTTATAGGGGTGGCATATCACAGACGATTCTTATTCCCAACCGTCTATGATATCTTATATATCACAGACGGTTCCTCTAACTAACTGTCTGTGTTTAACTTATACAGACGGCTCCATGTGGAACCGTCTGTGATATCCTCCATATCACAGACGGTTCTATTTACGAACCGTCTGTGATATCCTCAATATCACAGACGGTTCCATTAAATAACCGTCTGTGATATCCTCCATATCAAAGACGGTTATTTAATGGAACCGTCTGTGATATCCTTTTTATAAAAAGCGCGCACCGCTAGGGTTTTGCTCTTTACTCGTCACTTCCTCTCCCGCGCCCCTTAGGCTCTCGCGCGCTCTCTCGGCTCCTCTAGGGTTCGCCCGTTCACCTCCCCGACCGTAAGACCCGACGCCGCCGCCCCTTCATCGACGACGCTGCCTCCGCCTCGACGCGCGGCCTCCTCCCCGTGTCGGCCTCCTCCCTCTGCACCAGCCTCCTCCCCTGCGCCGGCCTCCTCGCCTGCACCGGCCTCCTCCCCGCGCCGTCCTCCTCCCCGTGTCGGCCTCCTCCCCGCGCCTCCCTCCTCCCCGCGTCGGCCTCCTCCCCTGCACCGGCCTCCTCCTTGCACCGTTAGTTGTTGTGCGGCATCCTCTCTGTGAGTATTCCTCTCTGTGAGTACTAAAGATCAGTGGGCTTTGTTGACATGCTCTGTGATAACTTTGTCTTATATTGAGATTGAATGTGATAGTTGTTAGTTGATTCTTGAGCTCTATTGTATTACTTGCTACTGTCAATTTGATATACTGTTAATTTGTTACTTTCAGTTGAATGCTAGTTATCACAGATGGTTGAATGCTATTGTCAATTTGATATACTGTTAGTTCATTCTTGAGCTCTATTGTATTGACGAACCGTCTGTGATGTGACTTTGATAATATGTGAACTGAAATTGATCAGTGGGGCTTTGTTGACATGCTCTGTGATGAACTTTTGTCTTATACTGAGATTGAATGTGATAGTTAAGATCATTTTCGATAACAGTTGAGATCATTTGACAGTTAAGCAAAGTACTGTTTAGAGCTCATAGTTTGAATTTATACTATCATATTCATTTAATGAAGAGTATAGACAATAGGATTGAGATGGCAAAGACTTGTTCTTTCGCAACTCTCCTTCTGAGAGCACAAACTACCATGAATCCTTCTTTATATATTTACGTTTGTGCATCATTTTCGGTTAAGTTGAGTACATCTGCTTGAATCTGGTCGGTTAGAGCTTACGCATATTGCTTCGTGCATATATAGATAGCAAGTAAGCGACATGGCGCCCGCACCGCCTTCGCCGCCGCCATCGACGCCGCGAATGCGTCTGGATCTCCGAGAAAGTGGTACGTCGCGAGATGGCAGAGGAACATCGAAAATTCCTCCGTGCCTAATGACCGCCACGGAGGTCAATGCCAATGGGATCCCGTGAGTCCCCAAAGCGGGCGAGATTCCGGACCGTGTGCGGATACTTGGAGGGAACGGGTCCCCATCACCACACCGAGCCGACACCGTGGTCGATGTTCGAGACGCCACCGTGGGGCGGTTTTAAAATCGCTCACTTTCCCACCGCAGACCGGCGCGTGTGGAACGGCAGGTGTTGCTCTTGATCGGAAGGCGTGGAGGACCTTCAAGAGCGTGCTTGTCACAAAGCACGTGAACACGGGTCGAACGCCTTCACAACGTATAAATTCTTGTCGCGGGATATATGGGACGCCTTTGTGCAAATGAAGACGACGCCAATTTCTTGAGGAAAGTGCGACACACAAGGCTCTCATACATCAACACTCACCCCACAAACTCGGCACCTGGTGCGCGGTAAAACCGCGCAATGGGCGGCGGAGGACGAGAACGCAACAAGGCCATTTGTTTGAGATCACGACGAGCGCTCTCTCTTGGTTAAGAGCGAGGGCATCAGTCACATCTTCGGGCGAAATCTCTTTCACAAACCCGGCAGACCGGGATGTGGCCAACCGTCTGGTAAATATGTCTTTGAACTACCTAGTTGTTAATAAGTTCATAACTTCATAATGTCTATAATAACATGATGACCTCTTGCAGCAAGAATTGAGTTCCGCATGTTCCCAAGGCTCCTTCCAAGCAGACAGGGAGAAGGATATACTATCTATGGCTCTGGGAAACAAGGAGCACTCGGGTCGCACACGAGGCAAAGGGTTTAACATATCTTGGAGGGATGGATTCCCAGACAACTACTGCACGTATAGGAGCAGAAAGAGATCCAAGGCCGAGTACGACACAGAGTTGGAACATGTGCTTACTACAAAATTTGAAGGAAGAGAACATGTGCTTACTGCAAAATTTGAAGAAAAGATAGCAAGATTGCAGGACCAAGTGAATCAACTCCTACTCCTCAACCAGTCGCAAGCCGCCCCCCGTTGTTTTGGGAGCCAGTCCTCCTGAACATCGGAGTAGCGTTGCGTCCACGCAAAATTATGAACATGATGACGTCCAATTACCTATCGACGACATCAAGGTAATGTACATCTCTGGAATGCTCCAAAGATAGACCTATAGGATGCCTTAGCTAATTGTGTATCGTTTTGTAGGAGCCGACGCACTGCACGCTCCAGGTGAGGATGGTTGGGATGTCTATTGAGGCTGGGCGTGGGGTGGTGTATCCATGCATGGAAGGGATAGTGCAAAGACGGTGCCCAGTGGCGCGAGGCTACGCCGAGGTCCAGTGGACATGGTACATGACAATTTTAAGGCCGTCCCACCGAGATTCGCGACAACGACACATCGTAACACTAGGGGATGCCGTATGCAGTTTTATCCAAGGCCCAAGAAGGACATCGCCCTGGACCCTGCAGTGCCGCATCAACCTTTGATGACTCCACCCCAACCATCTCGACACGACCATGCCTCTCCAACAGGACCCAAGAAGGACATCGCCTCAGGCCTGCGCAGCGCCTCAACCTCTGATGACTCTACCCCAACCATCTCGGCACGACCATGCCTCTCCAACAGGACCCTCCATGACTACACCTCAACCTTCGCTTCAGAAGCCCGCCTCATCGGTTCCCGTGGAGAAGACACCGAACGAACAAAAGAAGCGTGCCGCCGTTTCGGTTCCCGAGTCGTCTCACAGGAGGACGCGTAGCGGGCAAGTCGTTCAGGACAAATCGAAATCGAAGAACATTAAGGCGCTTCCCCCTCCTAACCCTAAGAAATACTCTTTCGGAAGTCCGTTGGCGACCACCGCAGTATTGGCCTACGCTGGATTAGGGTTTCAGAGTTTGCATACCTGGTACTTGCACAAGACCAAAGAGAAAGGGTGCGCTGATGGAATCACTGTCAGATACACGGAGGACTATTTCCTCCACGAGTCGGCCCCCTTCGTCGTGGGCTTCGACGACTTATTCGACCTATTCAACCTCAAAGCCCTCGATGCCTCACTTCTACGATGCTGGACACTATAAGTGTGTACAATCAAGTTCTACATTCACGTAATACCGAATATAACAACTCATTGCTTATGTATAGATACATGATTAAAAATACCCGGCGATTGAAAGAACCGGTGGGTTTCCTCGACCCACACGTGGTCTCTGAGCAAACCATCTTGGCAGACGCATCCTCGCCGAAATACATAACGACGGGATTGCTTGCTCAAAACGACAAGGACTACATAATGGTGCCCTACAACTGAGTAAGTGCTTCACTACTTGCTATACAAATTTCATTTGTACTTTATACGCAGCAGCACGAACTTAGGTTTAATGACTCAAGCGACATACATGAGTAGGCACCACTGGGTCCTTTTAGTCATTGTACCAAAGAGGAACCAGTTACTATACCTTGATTCCCTAATGAAAAAAAGCCACGACTTCACCCTTGTGCGAGTAGTACTCGACAGGTGTGCTTATTTCCTCCATACATAACTCAATTGTAGTCTTCCTTCGTTTGAAATGGCCGAGGTTAACTTTTTGAAAACATGTAGGTCGTTCATCTCCTATATTGCCGAGGGAGGGCTATACAAGGGAACGAACGCCACATTAATCACAGGACGCGATTTCCTGTACGTGCTACAACACAATAATTCTATCAACACAATAATTCTATCATACTTCGTAATAATACGTTTCGAATTGACTATACCTATATATGTAATTCTATTTTTGCAGTGTCGTCAGCAAAAAGCAGAAGAATGTGCATTCTACATTTGCCATCATATGCAGATTCTCATGAGTGCTAAGTTGGAGGATCCCGAGGTTGGTCAATCTCGCAATAATTATTTCCTAATTATAAATTTAAATATATATGCTTACTACTTCACTCTTGCTAGCTACAGATCTTGAATATAGATTTAGATTCACTTGTTCAGAGAGAGATCTCGGATGTTCGAGGGAAGCTCTGCACCTTCATCATGACGGATATCATTAGTGCCAACGAAGAGTTTCACTACAACACCGCTGAATGACCTTGAATGATTCATTAATGTAATTCACTTTGAATAGTTGTAATTCAATTGTAACTCTAGCGACAATATTTGATACATATTCGTGTCGAATTGATTTTGAGTTAAATGATCACTTTGAGTGTCAATGATTGATTCATCTGTAATGTATCTATTTTCTGTCTGCTTGTTTTCAGAGAGCATGGCTAGCAATTCCTGAGGCTAGCCGAAAATCCAAATTAAATTAGATATGCTGAAAGAGCTATCACAGACGGTTCATAACTATCGCCGTCTGTGATATATGGATATCACAGACGGTTCGTAAATATCACCGTCTGTGATATATAGACGGTTCGTAACTATAACCGTCTGTGATATATGGATATTACAGACAGTGATATTTAAGAACCGTCTGTGATATCCATATATCACAGACAGTTCTTAACTATAACCGCCTGTGATATATGGATAGTACAGACGGTTGGTAATTATAACCGTCTGTGATATTCATATATCACAGACGGTTCTTAATTAGAACCGTTTGTGTTGTTACTTATCACAGATGGTTTTTTTAACCGTCTGTGATAACCGCCAGTTATCACAGACGTACAAAAACAACCGTCTGTGATGACGGTTCCGAACCGTCTGTGATGACGTTTTCTGTAGTAGTGAGCGGCATGGGTGGCGGCGACGTGGTTGGCGGGGAGAGAAAGAACGGCGCCGAGAGAGGGGATGTGGCAGGGTGAGGTGGAGGCGGCGAAGGCGGTAGAAGACGCTGCAGGTGGTGTGCTGGCGGTCGTCGATTGCGGCGCCGCAAAAATTGCAGCAGAGGCGGCGGCGTGAGGAGGAGGGAAGGAGGAGAGGGAGGAAGAAGAGAGGAGGCGCCCGGGAGAGAAGGCGCTTCTGGGCTGGCGAAGACGGATTTCCCAATGGGGAAAGCGGGAAGGGGAGGAGGACTTCCAAAAAGGGAAAGGAATTCGAATTCAAACAAAAGCTTCAAAAACTTTTTGAAATTCGGATTTTTGTGTTATTTCAGTGTGATCCTTGGAAAGAAAGTAGTAATAAAAGATAATGGACTGACTTCGTCCTTGCAGATGGAGGATGGGCTTGACGTCATGCAAGAAAAAAATGCCTTAGGGATTACTTGCTGACAGCATTATTCAGACTTTTAGAGCTTGGACATGGTGCAGGTTCTGCCTACATTGTCACTGAAGTTCTTTTAATATCCCAACTACAGTTCCACGTATCTAGTCCTCATTGGCCTGATTAAGTTGTCTTCCATCTCATTATTTTTTTACAGAACACTAGTACATTGTCCTAATATGTCTCCTTTCGAGTCATGCACGTTACCGTCGCAGAAGTAAACCTTAAGGGTGGAATTGCTTTTCCAGCTTCACGGGCCTGAGACAATTATACAAGGAAACATGAAAAATGAAACTTCTTTAAATTCTATGAACGCTATTATGCTAAAATTTCATCCAGTATTTTCAGTTTTGCTAAAGGGTTGAAATAAATGGCATTGATTTAAAATTAGATGTTTGGATCCCTTGCAAAACATGTTTGTATGATTTTTCAGATAAAATACAGGGAAATCTTGAAGAACTTATATGATATGTTCTACTAAATTCTATGGTTTCTAAGGCTCTTTTCTATTTGTGGCCAAGAAAATTTATCTAAAATTAGACCCAAGCAAACTTCAACATTGGCACAAGAACTTAAGTGCGCTAGGTTTCGGCCCTAATGTATGGGGATATCAAGTGCAACCACACTGTTAATTAGGTGCAATCCCGCAATCACTTTCGGGACATGGAAAGTTACAAAACAAATATTCTAGATATATTTCTCAATCAGCTCTAGATACGCATAAATTTTTGGGGGCTGATTAGAAGTTGAAAATTTAAAGGGTGCTACAACACTCCATAGACCACGTCATTATTTGTTTCCTGAAATTTTTCATGTTGATTTGGTGCGCACACCAAAACAAAAGTGATTGCATAATTGCACCTGATAGTGCGCGATTCCACCTGATATATCTCCTTTATGTATATGCTCCGGGCCAATCCAATTTTCTAGGACTAACTCGATCGATCGATAGGCCATGTAACTTGTTAGGTATTTCCTAGAAATGACCTCTCGGATCAATTTGAGTCTTACTCGAGCAAAATAATTTTATATTTAGGAAATCTAGATCTTAGCTCAGTTTAGAGCATCAAGATTTCACAATAATTTTCCTATGAAAATTATACAGCCTCAGGTAAAATTGCTACGTTCCAAGTATGCACTTAATGATTGCCTACTTTATATTGGGAGATGTATGATGTATCACCCTAGCATCAATAGTGAGTCTGACTGTATTTAGTCTATGCATGCGTCCATGCATCCAGTGTCGGGTAGCAGGTAGCTTAGCTCCAGCACCGGCAGGCACCATATGCCCATGTACTAGTGATGCAGTGTTCTTTAATTGGACCTTTGTACATTGGCATGTTTAATTTGATCAACAGCCAGCCATTTTCTGATAGAACAAGTAATGTTTTTTTAATCAACGGATCGAAAAGGAGAGCCGCGGTTGTCGTTTAGCAGTACATGCACACCGATCGCAGTTTGTCGAGGAGAGAGACGCGGTCACCAAATGATACGTGCTGCGTCGTCGCACATAGGCTTGAATCAAACTGCTTCCACGTGTTTCTACTACGTATTGCTTCGATCGTCTCCAGGCACACACGCACTGCACATACACAAATGCATTTAGATGTGCAAGCTTTTTCCAATTTCCATGCAAGGTTTCTTCATCCCAAACACATTGTGTAATGCCATCTAGATCTTGGAAACCTGCAAGTGCTAACTAGGAATCATATCTGATCACCGATTCAAGAGGTACACTCTTCAAAGCCGCCTCCTCTAATTGAGTCCTGTCTTGTAGTTTTAACAAGTCAATCAAGACCTTAAACCACTCGCATTAGGCGCCCAAAGCATGAATCTATCCATGCGCCCAAAGCATGATATATACAGCACCCAAAAGTCACGCACACACTGACATGTTTGACAGAAAGAGCAGCATGCAGCACATATACGTAGTTATAATTTATAATACACATAGCTTTTGGACTAATCATAACCATTACATTGCAGGGTTCAATCTTCAAAGTCATCCTCTGAATATCATTAGACCCTAAGCACTATATATAATATTACTGCTACTGCTAATTAAGTAGTAGTATATAACAGCTAAGCTTGACATTAGAGTCAACAAAGCCATGGGAGCTCACACCAACACACGCACAGAGGCAATTGACTAGGAAGTAGGAACAACCGAACGACTCTCAACTCTCCTTTAGCTTAGTAAACTACAAACATATATATAGCTATAGCTATAGCTGATGCCAAAACATCTAATTGATTAAGTGGCATGTATATATAATCAATCTCTCTGGCTATTTGACCGGTCAAGCAAGCTCCTGGTTCTTCTCCACCACCCTCACCTCCTTCGCCGATCTCAGTATGCTCGCCTGCATTGCCATGTACATCCACAGCTGATAAGACAGAATGTACAAAACGTATATATACACAACGGATGGATACGATGCATATATCATGTATGTGTAGATGTAACGTCACCTGAGCATCGGTTATCTCGACAGCGAAGCCGTCGACGATGGCGAGCGAGGACTTCTTCCGGTAGGTGTCGGGCTGGAGGAGCTTGGCGAGCAGCTTGTCGTGCTTGTGGCTCAGGTACGCGTCCAGCGTCGCCGATCCCTCCTTCAAGCTGCACGCACCCAAGAAACAAAACCTCATTAATCACGAAGATGATAGCTAGCTACTGATGATCAATGGGAGTGTTATGCCGTCTCTGTGTATATGGTTACATACCGATCGGCTCTTAGGCGCTCGTACACAGGGTCAAAGTTCATGAACACGAAGTACACCTCCTGCTGCGGCTTCGCCATTGCTCTAGCTCTTCTTCTTGCTCTTGCTCTCCTATGGGAGTGTAGTATAGTACTAGAGTGAGCCTAAGGCCGGCGCAAGTGCTAGCTCTTGGTTTGGTTGGTTCCATATCATTGCAACGGGCCGCGCTATTTATAGCCGGTGGAGAGGAGTTGGCTCAGTGGGAGCGTGTACTTGCAAGTTTCTTACTGTACCCAGATTAGCCTAGATCTAGAGTGATTAATCAAACAAAAGCACGGAACCAATAAACCATGCATGCATGCAAGAGTGTTGATTTGGTCAAGGGCATCTCACATATAATAAGCACTCGCACATGCAGCTAGCTACTTGCTCTTACTTGTCCAGATAGTATGGTGGTAGTGGCAGTACACGTATATATATCTTAAGAAGTAAAATATATGTGGATAGCAGTTGCTGCAGAAGAGATATGCATACATGCATGCATGGTTCTTGAGAAAATACCCAAAATAATGTTTTTGATCGATGGATCGGCCGCAGGGGCATGCATGGAATGTAATAGCAACGACGCAATGGAATCTTGCACAGGGCGGGAAGAGGTCAAGGACTCGAGATCTCTGCACTGCACCTGAGCTGAGACTGAGAGAGAGATCAGAGAGACGCTAGCTGTAGGCTGGAGGCCGGCCGGCCGGAGTGTGTGTATATGCATGCATGTCGTAGCTGATCAGTCAGATCCAGATGGGATGGGATGGGCTCGCAGTCGCATGCATACACTCGCAGATGCGCGCAGGGCTGCTCGCGCTGCGCGCATGCATGGCCAGAGAGGCAGAGAGAGAGAGGGCCCGGACGGACGGATCGCCATCGGAGCGGATCCGGCGCAAGGACGGCGGATTCCCAAACAAGGACGGCACGGGCCGGCCGGCCGGGCCGGTGAGGATCTCGGCGAGAGAGAGAGAGAGAGAGGGAGAGGGAGCGTGCCGTGCCGTGTATACCATATATATGCATGTGCTAGTAGCTTTAAGTGACAACCCTTTTTGGGTAATAGTGTACTAGTACTTCTTCCACCTCTAGATTTGCATGGATGCATGCATCTCCGGGTACTTGTTCGTGCTAGCTCTTTTGATCATCATATTATTTCCATTAGCTAGGGTTTATGGTATGTACTGGCATGTACGTACGATGATATATACTACCAAGTACAGTCCATTGCTCCATATGCATGCAATATATATGCACATATGGTTTCTTGGCGACTTGAATCGATCAAATGTGTCAAGTAGCTAGTAGGCATCTTAGCTTTATGAGTCGACAGATTTTGGATGTATGCGAGAGAACTTAGGTGTAGCTAGCTGCTAGCTAGATATATGTATGTGAATGCCTTAGCTGCGTGTTTGTGTAGAGATATCTCTATAATGTGCATAGCATATATTAGCTTGTCTTGTGACCTGACCTTCCTGTTGTATACAGTATATGGCAGTCGTCTATGTCTATATGCAGTATAAGAAACTAACACTACTGCATATTATATATTCTTTTTTTGTTGCATAGTGCTGCATCAATGTGCTGCATCAATTGTAGACAGCCAAATCAATTGAGTACTTGTGACACGACGCTTGAAACAGCAGGGAGAAAGGATTATCTGACACTGACATTGATATTTGGAATCAATGTGTGTGTGAGAGAGATCGATTCAACTGTCACTCCTTGAGTTTGGCTTGAAGTGCTATACACTATGCATTGGCATGATCAGTATGTGACAACGTACATATTATGGCAGCATTTCATCGACATGCATATATGCGATGATGATACATCCATATGAAGCTATAGTTAGCCAGCTTTTGCGAGAGACATGCCTGCATACAGCTTGACTTGCCGATGGTGTGTAGCTATGCCCACAGTCATTAAGTCATAGCATCTTCGGCTTTTTTGAGAGCTAGCCAAAGCATATATGGGGCCGGCCCCGGGGATAGATCAGGCTCACGTGTTGGACACCGTCCAATGAAAGCGTCGTCGGAGATGTGGGGGACTGGTTTCCTCCCGGGGCATCACATGCTTGCTACCTTCCATATGGCTGGCCACTCCCGGTTTCAAACTTTAGGGTCATTTCCAGGGTCCCAGCATGCAGCTCCAAAAGAAAGAGTTGCATTGGCGCCTCTGAGTTTTGAGTGTGATATAAATTTTGTTTTCTACTTCAACTCAAAGTTCTACTCTACACAAAGTCTTTCATATACCCTACAGTCAATAGAGAATAACAAGTGCTTTATTTTAAACATCTCCCCGTATAGTGATATTGCCTTCGTGTGCCCGTGGTTTTTTTTCCAAAAGTGTTTTCCATGGAAAATTCATGTCTTCGTTCCTATTTTTGTGTATTATTTATAACAAGTGGTATCAGAGCACAGACAACATCCGGTCAACATCGTTACGACGTCTTGTCGTGGTCTCGACGGCTTGTCAAATCGACGCATTGATCTACGGTCATTCATTCGCGCCGAGTCCGATGCTAAGTCCTTGTCTGAGCCAAAGTCGAAGCGGAGTCATGTAGAGCACTCGGCCTACCAACCATCTACAAAAGTTGTCGCACACGCGACCATAGCATAGCCGAGAAAGAAAATTGCAAAAAGTTGTCCAGCATCAAACACAAGTATTATACCAACAAAATTACGGTTTCTTCTGCATGGTGACATTGAAGGATGATCTTCCGTAGCTAGATCAAGACACAAGATTTTCTCTATGGTAAGTCAAGATGTGAGCTATTTTTGTATAGCTCGATTTGGATGATGCTTTATTGGGGATCAACAAGATGCCCGTTGCATGGTCACTTGAGGAGAAGCAAAGAAAATATCGTAAGACCTTATCTTATATTCATCTTCATCTATCAAATAATATTCCGCGGGAGGTTTTGAAAGAGAAGACCGCTGCCCCATTATGGTTGAAACTAGAATAGATTCATTTGAAGCAAAAGCTTTATTTGCACAAGATGGCAGAAGACGAGTTATTATTGAACCACCTAGCAGTGTTCAAAGAAATAGTCTCGAATCTCGAGTCTATGAAGGTAAAATATGATGATGAAGATTTGTGTCTTATTCTTTTATAATCGCTACCTAGTTCATACTCTAAGTTCAGAGATACTATTATATATAGCCGAGATACTCTTACACTTAATGAAGTCTATAAAGCATTGCATGCGAAGAAAAAATATGAAACTCATGGTTCCGAATGAAGGTTCAAGTTCGGATGCAAAAGGCATGGTTGTTCGTGGAAGACAACAGGAGAGGAGTTCAAATGGCGATTCGAGAGAAGCTTGAGCATAAATTACAAAGGCGAATCGAAATCCATAGGCAGGTACAAGTCATACGAGTATTGCAAGAAAGATGAACACAACATATCTGAGTACTGGTGAGTAGGGGTGGATATCGAGCCAAGTCCTTATCTTGTGGAGCTTTTCCTCAAAATTGATATAGTTTGATTTAATATCATTTTATTTATAGTTTAGAAGTATTTTTATAATCGAGCTAATGAGCCGATCGAGCTGAGCCAAGCTAAAGCGAAATAAATTTTCATTAGAAATTGACTCATTTCAATGTTGAACCAATTAATGAGTGTAATTGGAGTAATTTTGAACCTAGCCAACGAGCCCCACTAACGAGCTTTTTTTCTACCCCTATTGGTAGGTAAAGAAAAAAAGAGAAAAAGAATAACAATTTCAAGAAGGATCAACAAGAAAATGATGCTAAAGTCACTATTACTACTAAGCAAAATTATGATGGAGATGTTCTCGTTGCCTTTGTTGGTAATTCTAAAACCTGTGATGAATGAATTCTTGATTTGGCATGCACTTTCCACATGGGTCCGAACCGAGATTGGTTCGTGAATGACGAAGCAACGCCAAGTGGTTCTATGTTGATGGGTGATAATTCATCATGCAAGATTGCAGGCATTGGCTCTATCCAGATCAAGATGTCTGATGGCATCTTCAGAACTTTGACGGATGTTCGACACATTTCGGGTTTGAAGAGAAATCTTATCTCACTAAGTACGTTTGATGCTAAAGCATATGAGTATTCGGGTGAAGGTGGAGTTCTGAAGATCTCTAGAAGCTCTCTTCTTGTGATCAAAGGTGATATGAAAGCTGCCAACTTATATCATCTACAAGGTACTACAATTTCAGGTAATGTTGTTGACGTCTCAAATAAATCATCTGATTCTGATCGTAATAATCTATGGCATATACGTCTGGGGCATATGAATGAGATTGGCATGATGGAGTTATACAAAAGAGCACTCCTTAATGGTCAAAGCATTGAAAAGTTGAAGTTCTGTGAGTGAAGTTCAGCACATCAATTCACTCTACAAAATGCATATTGGATCATGTTCACACTAATTTGTGGGGAGAATCCCTTATTCTATCCCTTGGATGTGCTGGCTACATGTTGACTGTCATTGATGATTATTCAAGAAGAGTTTGGTCATATTTCGTGAAGCATAAATCGGATGTGTTCAAGACATTCAAGGAATAGAAGATTTTAATTGAAAAGTAAACTGACAAGCATGTCAAGAAGCTACGTACTAATAATGGTTTGGAATTTTGTTCTAGAGAATTTGAAGCTTTATACAGATCAAAGAGTATTGTGAGATATTACATTGTTCTAGGTACTCCTCACCAAAATTGTAACACACCGGCCCAATACTAAGCCCGAAATGCTACTAAACTACACTAATTATTAATTTTAACATCAATTAACAACAAATTATATCAAGCATATCAATGATAAAACCCATCCACGGGTCACACTAACATAAGCATAACGATATGACAACCATAGATAATTAATTCTTAGGAAGAATTGCAAGATAATAAACCAAGATCAAAGCAAAACCAATCGAATCAAGTCTATTAAATGAATAATCAACTCCAACCTATCAACTAAGGCTAAGCAATAATATCAAGTCCTAATTATAAATTATCATGCTAATAAAGTGTCTCATGGCCAATATTTCATGTAATTGAATGTATGACGTGGTTCCAAGTGCGCTAACCCTTCCCATAAGCAACATCATCAATGGTCACCTAAAAATAATAATAGAGTAAGGGTGAGCCTACGACTCAGCAAACACAATAATAAACAATGAGCAATGATTAATTAACTATAAACCATATCATCATCAACATCAACTGGTTTCTTTTCTTTATCCTCATATTCAATCATCAAATTCTCTTTTCATTCAATATATCCCCATGCTACATGTCCACATGCACTTCTTTCGCGTATACCAGTATAGCGTGAGTGAACACTTATGACAATGTTCACTCTCAAGCCCATCCTCCAAAAGGATCGGGGACCTCCTCCACTCCCGTGGAGTCTCTACCAACAAGGTAGATATGTGATTACCATGATCACCTTCTCTTTATGCAATGATGCTTATGAATGCACAAGTTAACATAAGTTCATCAATAATACCATCCTGGAACATTCTTGAATTCATCAATGCAATTAATATCATAGCCGTTCATATTTTTTGCAATTAAATAAGATGAAGGCAGAAATAATATAATAGTAATGAGTGATAAAGAATACAACAATTCACCATCGATCACTGTCTACCATGCATTTGCCTCTTTACCACTGTGAAGCTTGATAGCAAAGCGACGACAAGGCACTAGAGACCACACTCCCTAGACAAACATTGCAAGACACAACTCAAAATCACAACATCACAACACTCACACTTTACACTTATCGTCATCGCACGTCTATACCAAACCGACCTAATACCAGACGCACCACCGCTATCACAGTAGTAAAATGGCTCTAACTTATACATCTAAACTCCAAATCTCTATATCCACTACTTTCTAGAATTCTCTTGAAAAAGCCTACAACTTCCTAGTTATGATGAACTTCTCATTCTACCGTTCTCTCCCCCGTTTCTTTCCCCGAAGACCGTTCAATAATCTGTCAGGATAGTATGCTTCACAATTTTATATCTTTAATTCTAAAACTTAAAAAATATATGAATGATACAAGTTCTGAAAACTAAACAAAATTTACTAAATTATTCAAGTTGTCACCATATTTTAATTTTACCATCTACTATATGAAACTGACCCATCTTCACAACATCTACCAGCTACATCTAGATTTTGGATAGCAACATTCCCGAGGCCTAACTTTTCACTCACTCTCTGATTTTACTGATCCAGACCTTTCTGGAAATATAACGAGATTATCTAACTTTTGTATAATTATACTAACCTCTGAATCCGAGCCTAAATACCCTGAATCGCCCCACAAGATCCTGTGTCTAACCTTGATAAACTAGGGCACGCTGAAAACGAACCTTCCCCTAGTCAAAACGATCTACAAACTTAACAGTGACTAATCCATGGAAAATCCTAGGGATTAACAGGGCTTACCCTTCATGACCCGCGAAGTGCCTCCTCTTTTCCTACCTTTTCTTCTTCTCCCTCTCTCCTTTTCCTTGCTCCTTTCCTCCTTGCTTCTCCTCTCCTCTTGCTAGCCTCCTTCTCCTTTCGGCAGAAGCCACCGGTGGCTAGGTAGGGAGGCGTAGCATGGCAGGCTAGGGACGCGGCGGCACCCTAGGGCAGGGCGCAGGGGGAGGTGGCAATAGGAGGGGGTGGCGCCTAGAGTTTGGGGAGCACAGGGGGCACCCCTAGGGTTCTATTTAAAGGCCAAGAGGCTAGAGGGTTATGGCTTGGACGTGGTAGGGTTGGAAACAACCGGCATTGAATTTAATTCGGAATACACTTTGAATTCGAGTAGGTTTTTCACTTTTTTTTTGTGCAGTGAATCTTTCAGAGGTCATAACTTTCTATTCCAAACTCGGAATAGAGTGATTCTTTTTTTTTTCGTTTATCCAACTTATAGTACTTCTACTTTATATTTGTGGAGCTTTTTTGAAAACTCTGTCTTCATCACGAAATTTGCTTTGGAAGTTCACTTAGTTGCGGACCCTGATTCTCCGTGCAGCCTACCTTAAGGCCCCCCATATCTTACATGTCAGAACTCCAAATTAGGTCAATGAGGATTCTAAATTGGACTATGGAAAGAGATCTACAACTTTGTAGTTGTGAGGTTTTCCATTCGAAGTCATTTCAGTCACGAAAATCACGTTGCAAGATGATTACAGATGTTGTCTCGTTTCTTAGCGAGGCAAACAAGGAATATCTCAATCTTCTTATATTCTCTTTAAATAAACGGGATATTACAAAAATGGTGTGGTTGAACGCATGAACATAAACCATTATGGAGAAGGTACGTTGCATGTTATCTAACTCCAGCTTATCTAGAAGTTATTGGGATGAAATCGCGTCAACTGCTTGTTATTTGATAATCGGTCACCCAACCTGACAAATGATAAGAAGACTCCAATTGACGTATGGTCTGGTTCTCCAACTGATTATTCAAATTTGGTAAGATTTGGTTGTCCTGCTTATACTCATGTTAACAATGGTACATTGGAGCCTAGAACCACTGAATACATTTTCCTTGATTATAAACATGGTGTGAAATGATATAAATTGTAGATTCCTGAAACTAGAAAGGTGATTATTAGCAGAAGTATTACTTTTGATGAATCTACTGTATTGCATGATAAACCATCTATTGATGTTTCTATTGAGAAGCCTTAGAAATTAATCGTGCATGTGGAGCATGTTATTGATTCAGGATCTACCCTAGAAGCAAAAAAAGAAAAACACACAAGATGTTCCTATTGTCTTTTAACCACCACAACGTTCCATTGCAGCCGACAAACCTAAAAGAAATATTCAAGATCACAAGAGATTGATTACAGAAGAGGTGATTTGTTGCTTATGCTATGAATGTGACAGAAGAAATTGAAGGTGCTAGAGAACCTTCCACTTATTCAGAGACTATCTCTTCTAGTGATCCACAGAGATCGATGATTGCCATGCATGACGAGATGAAATCTCTTGAAAAATGACACTTGGGAGCTAGTCAATTTGCCAAATGATAAGAAGGTTATTCATTGCAAATGGATCTTCAAGAATAAAGAAGGTATTTCACCAACCAAAGAGGTTAGGTACAAGGCAATGCTCGTTGCTAAAGGATACACCTAAATTCCAGGTATTGATTTCACATATGTCTTTCCCCCAGTTGTGAAACATAGTTCTATTCATACATTACTCAGCATAGTGGCTATACATAATTATGAGCTTGAACAATTGGACGTGAAAACTGTGTTCTTACATGGGGAATTGGAGAAAGACATTTACATGGAGTAACCGAAAGGTTTTTTCTTTTCGGGAAAGGAGAATTACACTTGCAAGTTGAAGAAATCTCTTTATAGTCTGAAGCAATCACCAGACAGTGGTATAAGATATTTGACTCCTTTATGATCCCTCGGGATTTAAAAATATCTGATTATGATAGATGTGTTTATTTCAAGACTGTTAATGACTCATCTATTTATCTGCTCCTATATGTTGATGATATGTTGATTGCTGCAAAAGATCTTGTGGGAATTTCAAAGTTAAAGGCACAATTGAGTAGTGAATTTGAAATGAAGGATCTCGGTGCAGTAAAGAAAATTCTTGGTATGAAATTACCAGAGATAGACAGTTTGGAAAATTATACCTAAGTCAGAAAGAGTATATTGATAAAGTTCTTTGTTGTTTCAACATTCATAAAGCCAAACTGGTGAATACTCCGTTAGCTGTACATTCGAAACTTTCTTCAGCGTCATGTCCACTGCCAGATGATGAAGTTGAGTACATGTTTAGAGTTCTAAATGTCAGTGCAGCTGATTCACTTATGTATACCATGGTATGTTCTTGCCCCTATTTATATCAATTATTGAGTGTTGTTACTAGATACATGTCTAATCCTAGCAAAGAGCATTGGAAAGCACTTCAGTGGATTTTCATATACTTGCGGGGCACATCTGATGCTTATTTACAGTTTTGGGAGACTAAAAATGGAATCATTGGTTATGTGACTTAGATTTTGCTAGAGATTTGGATAAGATAAGATCACTTACTGGTTATGTGTTCACTGTTAGAAGATGTACCGTTAGTTAAAAAACAAGCATGCAAGCTACTGTTGTCTTGTCGTCCACTACAGAAGCCGAGCATATGGCTATTTCTAAAGCTTGCAAAAAAAAAACGGTTTGGCTAAGAGGTTTGTTCACTGAGCTTTGTGGAAATACGTCTTGCACTACAATATTATGCGACAGTCAAAGCGTTATTTGTCTTATGTTGTCTTACGAAGGATATGATGTTCCATGAGAGAACAAGCACATTGACATCAGATATCATTGTATTCGAGGTGTTATTGCTGAAGGTGATATTAAAGTCAGCAAGATAAATATTCATGATAATACAGTTGATATGACGACAAAGCCAGTTCCTACCGCTAAGTTTGAGCTTTACTTAGACTTAGTTGGTTTCATTTATTAGTTATATGGACGTTCGACGCACAAGGTGTTCATGCTAATCTGTTTCGAAGAGACCGCGTTTTGTTTTGGCTACAGAAGGAATTAGTCTCAATGCAAAGCTTGTTGAGTTTGAGTGTGATATGAATTTCGTTTCTTACTTCAACTCATAGTTCTAATCCTACACAGAGTCTTTCACGTATCACTATAAATACATCCATGTAGTCTATAGGAAAAAGCAAGTGCTTTATTGTAAAGGAATAAGTCCATATTACACCCCTGAACTTTGGCGAGAGACTAAAAAACACCCTGAACTTCAAAAATGTTTACTTTACACCCTCGAACTCCCAATTCCAGATCAAGTTACCCCCTCGAGCCAAAACCAGCTGGTTTTATCGCCTACGTGGCATCAGGGCCCACAGGCCAGACACAAATCACGGCCTACGTGGCTTTCCTCCCCAAATCTCTCTTCCTTTCCACTCTCTCCTGGCACCGTCGCCTCTTCGCCTCCGGCTCCGCCGCCTTCAGCTCTGCCGCCTCCATCCCATATACCAGTACCAGTACTCGTCACCACTACCGTCGTCTGCCACGCCGGCCTCCCCCTACCTCACGCCGTCGCCCTCCTTCCTGGGGTACTCCCACGCGCCGCTCCCGCCGCAGCAATTCGCGCACCACTCCGGCCCGCTCCAGCCCTACCCACCGCCGCCACACACGCAGCACACGTACCCGCCGTCGCCTCCCTCAACGTATGGGTATGACCCTACCCCACGTACCCCTCCTACCCGAGCCCGGACCTCTCCCCTAGCTCCAGCTTCTACCACCAGCCCTCGGCCTCGGCGCCCAAATCCCCGGCACCCTCCATGCCGTCCTACCCCATCGCTGATGTGCTCGCCACCATGCGCATCTCCGATGGCGCAGACTATGCGCCGGCGGCCGTGGCGTTCCCCTCTGTTCCGCCGCCTTCTACCTCCTTCTCGAGCGGCAAGATGCAGATGGTGCCATACAGCACCGCGGCTAGAGGGTCGCAACACGGCGGCGTCACCGCCTGCGTGCTCGGCGACATGGCCTCCCACCCCAACTTCGGCTTCAACGAGCCTTGACTTCGTCTTCTCCACCCTCGTTGTCGGATCCATCGTCGACTTCGTCCTCATGTACCTCCTCGCCCCCACCGCCAACGTCTCGGCCGCTGCGTCCTCCGCTGTCTCCGCACTCCCTAGCCACATGTTCGAGGTCGGCGCGTACTCCTTCGGCTCCCGCATCGTGACGCTTGATGGGGACACCGCCGCAGCGGCGATGGAAGCGGGGGAAGGCGAGGGCGATACGACCACTGCCTCGCGTGCAGTTGCTGCGGAGCGCTTGTGGCCGCCGCCACCTCACCGAGCCGCCACCCGGATCTGCCACCGCTGCACGAGCCTGCTCCCGGCCTTCAGCTCCTTCCACGGCCGCCGCACTGAGATCCCCACATGCGAGCGTGGCGGCGTCAGCACTGAGCCCGATTTTTTTTTGGTTTCATTTCTTTGACTTATCTGGCCACGTTAGCTCATTTGATGATTTGGATGCCACGTCACCTCCACGTCAGCTAAAACCAGGGTGGTTTAGGGCAAGGGGTTATTTGATCTGGTATTGACAATTGAGGGGTGTAAAGTAAACAGTTTTGGAGTTCAGTGGGGTAATTTGGACTCGGCGCAAAGTTCAAGGGAGTAAATTGGACTTATTCCTATTGTAAATATCTCATCATATAGTGATATTACCTTCGTGCGTTCGTAATTTTTTTCTGAAAAGGTTTTTTTTACATAAAAATCGTGTTTCTCATTCCTATTTTCATGTGCATTAATTATTTACAACAGCGCATCTTCCTTCGTCGTCGTCCCATGGATACCTCCAAGGCAACAAACTCTGGCCATGCATGCATGCAGGTACGGCCTGAACGCACAGCCTGCCGGCACATGTTTTTGCCTAGTAAAAAAATATTAGTCTCCGAAAAGGTAACGTCAATATTGCTCTGTTCGACTGGTACATACGCTGGTTGTATTTGTGCAAAAAATGTCATTTGATGTTTTGAAAGAGTATCATGCATTAATTGCGTCATTCCATCATGTATATGTTTATATTGTACCTAGTATTAGGTATTCAGGTACGTATACATTCGCACCTAAATATAATTAATTAAGCAGAACACAGGGAGGGTTGCACATTCCAGCAATCCAGAGTATATATATCTTCCTTACAATGGACAAATCAAACTCCCAAAGCCATTGCAATCTCCAAAGGTGTGAGAGCGAGTGGCTAGATGAAGCACAGAGTGACATTGCAGATTTCCCCACCCTAGCTGGCTCCAAAAGTCCATAAGCCATCACTGTGCAAAAAGATGCATGCATGCATGAAAAAACATGCACATATAGGACCGGGCGGGCCGGCACATAGGAGTATAGGTCTCATATCGTGGAACCACCCATCATGACCGTGCTGCATATAATTGGCCGGCAAACACGAGCTACATATAGCTTTGTTTGATCGATGTACTTCTGATTCTCTTGGCTTTCACCGCGCGCACTAATTTTCCCTTTTGTCTAGCTATCGTCTTTCGGTGCGTAGCTAGGATCAATCACCGTACGTACGTGCACCACCACACACCGTGCAGCACCACCAAAGAATGCTTCATCAACTCTGGACCAACACATGAATTCATGTATGTATGGGCGCCATGCACGTACGGGCAAGATCTGGGTTCAGCACCGGTGCGTATGCATCGTTTGGTTCATTCGGCGCGCACTCGTTGCTGTACTTGAGATGACGGGTTTAGAACCTTCAATGGCTCGCGCAGATTACACTTGAGGCCTGGTTGTTTGGATGGCCGGGGATCCAAACAAAGCCTTAAGGATTATTAAAAGGCATAGCACGTTCTGATACTTAGTCGTACGTACGCATCCGTGCATGTAGCGGGTCAGAGCCAATCGCGCATAAGTAGCCAACGCGTCCACGTGGACGAGACGGGCTGTCGCCAACAGTGGGGACACGACGTGAACGCGACGGCCACTAGCGAGCCCAGCAACTTAACAGTAGAGCTCCTATCCATAACAGTGAGCTCAATTTGGGCCCTTAGATTCTTACAGGAACGTACCCATGGCGCTCTTTGTTTGCCGACATACAGGGAAAACACTGGGCACTCCCGTTTTATACGTATCCATACGTATGCGTGCACAGATGGATTAGAAACTACACTGCACGTGCATTTTTTTTTAAAACGAAGGCAGGAGAGCCGCCCAGCAAAGGACACACCATAGACGGGGTATGGATCCCTCTGGACACCTGGGTGAGCAATCTAACGCACAGGCCACACACCAAACTAACCACGGCGGACATCGATAAACTCTAACGGGCTCAGGCCACACACCGCAACCAAAGGAAGGACTATGCGCCCACCACCTCGCACGATGAAGTTTATGTAATCAAGTTAGCACACAGAGGTTCACAAGCGCACAGTGCTTAAGAGAGAAGAGTAGAAACAAAGGCATGGAGAACCAAAGCTCCGCCACGGCTGAAGAACCACGGCGAGCACTACATCCTAACAAGACGACCTTCAAGCCGTTGGAATGTAGCTAGTGAGGGAAGTGGACCCTCTGCTCGACGACGACGGTGGACGGCGCACAGAAGAGGGACAACATCCGACTCCTCTTCTCCTCCCACGAGGATACCATCGGTGGCCTGCCTGTAGGTCCAGGTCAAATGTTCTACGTGGGGCATCCACCACGGTTGGCCTGCACCTCAGGACACAGACCCATTGACAAAAAGAGTGCCCAAACTCTTTGGGTCTCTTCAGCAACCGGCTTTGGCAACAGCAGGGGTGACCTTCTCCACTAGCAGGCAAGGACAGTAGATGACAGTGAATCCAGAGGGGAAGAAGGGTGACAGGAAGGATTCAACTCCAGTGGCAGGCTCTCGGGTGGCGGTAGGCGTTGGCATATCCGGAGGGGAAGAGGGCGGTGACTATCTACAGGGGATCGGTGATGGCTGGAGGGCCGATGGTATGATGTCCTCACCGACTTAAAGACACCATGGCCGGAAGCACTAGCAGAAAACCGGTAGCCCGGAGCTCCTCACCTCTTCTCGAGAGGCTCCTATCCTCTTTGTCAGATCGAAAGACGTTGTGCGTGCTGGCGTCTAGATCCAGCTAGCCTCCCGATCGATGCACCGCTAGATCCGACATCAAGGTCCCCAGCGTCGACAGCCCATCCAAAGCTCCCCTCCTTGGGTTCCTCCCGATGGATGCATTGTCGTCGCCGGCCGTCGTACGAGGCCCCAAGGCCAACAATGAGGTCCTCAAGGGCGGCAGCTGTGACCCAGGCATCGCGGACGACCGTGTGGCGGTAGGGGCCAGAGGTGACCTAGACGCCCAAGATGTTGGCACCTTAGGCGGCGAAGGAGTTGCAGTCGTGTGGGAAGCGGGCATCGAGGCACATCTCTTGTGGTGGAGAGGGAGGGGTTGTTAGAGTTGTTGGAGATCTAGATCTAGATCTAGATCTGCAGTCACCACCTCCACCTGCTGCAGCTTCGGAGAGGGAATGATGGGCCCCAGATCCGTTGGACGGCGCTGAAGAAGCTAACGCGGGGGAGGGGGGCTCCAGATCCGTCGGGATCCCAGTCCAACGGCGAAGCAAAACCACCGGGAGCGACGAGGCACCTCCAGATTCGGTAGGCAATGGAGGGGTGTGGGGGGAGAGGAGGGCAGGAAGCTGTAGGGAGAAGAGGCCCCGCGCCACCACACCAGTAAGATGCAGAGACGACGGTGGGGAGGAGGTGGTCAGGAGCTCTTGCGTGGCTGCTAGGGTGCGCCACCTGAGTCACTCAAGAGGCTACTTTATTTTCTTTGGATTGGATCTCGATCTATCAAGATATTGTACGTGCATTTGTCCCTTATATCCTGTGCTAGATTTGGATGCTTCCTTAGGGAGCGATATGGATACCACTGACCTGTGTTAGTGTGTGCGTACATGGGCGACAAAAATGTTGCAAGTAATCAAGATTTGGTTTGCCTATCCAACTATGGATAAGAAAGGTCATGTCGTATATGAGACTAAGCTTGTAAAGTTAGTTTTCAGAGTTAGCTCTACTAGAATGAGTCCGAGTAGTATTTGAGTCCGAGCAAGTGTCCAAGTCTATAACCTTTATAAGGACCTGGAAGTTTTGTAATTTGTCAAGTTGTGAGTCGAGAAAAGCAATAGAAAAACAAAAAGAGGAGTAGCTACTCCCGAAAACAATTGTGTGTATTGTTTGTTTCGAGTATTGTTCGCCGCTTTCGACTGAACGTGGTTGGAAGCCTTTGACCACTTGGTCGTAGGAGGTTACGACCATCTGGTCGCAGAAGGATACGACTACACGACTAGTTGGAAGGGAATTTCGACTACGTGTAGTCGAAGGAGGCTCGACTACACGTGTTTCTCTACACGTGGTATCAGAGCACCAGCTCGATCTTTCGGTTCGAGACAATGGCGCTTGCCATCCAGCAGGTGGCGAGGGAGAGCGGCGGCATGCCACACCAATGCCCGATGCTGACGATGTCCAACTACACCACATGGGCGATCAAGATGGAGGTGATCATGGATGCCCAGGGTGTCTGGGAAGTAATTGAACCGACGACCAGAGTGGCTTTGGACGAGAAGAAGAACAAAACAACACAAGCATTCATCTTTCAGGCTGTCCCCGAAGATGTCCTTCTGCAGATCGCAAAGAAGAAATCTACAAAGGATGTTTGGGACTGTATGAAGAATCGCTACATTGGTACTGTCTGAAGACTCGCTACATTGGTGTGGATCGCGTGAAGAAGGCTCGCCTAAAGACTCTAAAGAGCGATTTTGAAGCGTTATACATGAAGGAATGGGAGACGATTGACGAGTTTTTCGGCAAATTGAGTGGCATGGCAGCCAAGTATGCCGTTCTTGGCGCTACTCTGGAGGATGCCACACTCATCAAGAAGCTTCTTGATTCAGTGCCCGACAAATTCTTTCAGTTGGTGGCATCAATCGAACAATACTCTGATCTTGATGAAATGCCATTTGAAGAAGCTATCGGTCGGTTGAAGGTATATGAGGAGCGAATCCTCCATCATGGTAATAATGGAAACACCGAGGGCCAGCTTCTGCTCACTCAAGCTGAGTGGCAGGCGCAGCAGCAAAACGACGGAGGAGATATGTCATCCACCTCAGGGACGCACGAGTGAAAACAATGGCCGTGGGCGTGGCAGAGCTCGTGGACGAGGCTGTGGTCGAGGCAGGGGAGGTCATGGTGACTCAGCCGTGACAGGCCAGCATGGCGAAGCTGGTTGGGGATCCGGGACGGGCCGCAACAAGAGTCACATAAAATGCTTTAACTGTGACGTGTACGACCACTATGCCTCAGGGTGCAAGAGCGAGTGCCGCGGGGAGGAGGCATACCTCACGCACACACAGGAGGAGGAAGATACATAATTGCTACTAGCGGTGAGCACAGAGTCAGCAAGCATGAAGTCACACAACCTGCTTGTACTGAATGAAGAAAAGGTGGAGCCACGACTACTAGCCGACGGTGAAATAGATACCAGCTCCGACATATGGTATTTCAACAATAGAGCCAGTAATCACATGACAGGTGAACGAAACAAGTTCCGTGATCTAGACTCCACCATCGAGGGACACGTCAAGTTCGGTGACGGGTCCACTGTGAAAATGAAAGGAAAGGGAACGGTGTTGTTCCAATTCAAAGGAGGGGAGCAGAGGTTTTTAACAGAGGTATATTATATACCCAACCTATGCAACAACATCATAAGCATTGGTCAGCTAACTGAAAGAGGCAGCAAAGTTGTCATGGTCAATACTTTCCCATGGCTATACGATCGGAGTGGCAGATTATTGATGAAAGTCAGGCGCTCCCCTAACCGTCTCTACAAAGTACCGTTGGAGATCTACAAGCCAGTATGTCTGCCTGGAAGCATGACGGATAAGGCATGGTTATGGCACACAAGATTGGGACATGTGAATTTCCAGTTTCTTAAACTGATGGCCGAGAAAACAATGGTGGTGGGACTACCCAAGATTGATCACCCCACTCAAATATGTGAAGGCTGCCTGATTGCCAAACAGACATGTCTTCCTTTTCCTGGCATGACACTTAACGGGCCGAGGGGTGGCTCGAGCTCATCCATGCCAATTTGTGCGGTCCTATATCTCCACCAACGGCAGGTGGCAACAAATACTTTCTACTCCTCGTCGACGACTTCAGCTGGATGATGTGGGTATATATGCTCAAGGAAAAGAGTAGTGCATTCAAGGAGTTCAAGAAGTATAAGGCGCTCGTAGAGAACGTGGCCGGCTGCAAACTGAAGGTGTTGAGAATAGATCGTGGGGTAGTTCCCCTCAAATACCTTCAACGCTTTCTGTGCGAATGAAGGAATTCAGCAATATCTCACCGCACCTTACACGCCACAACAAAATGGTGTTGTGGAGCGTAGGAACATGACAGTAGTGCGATGGCAAGAAGCCTGCTCAAGAGCATGCACATGCCCGGAAGCTTTTGGGGGGAAGCAGTGCGACATGTAGTATACATTCTAAACCATGTGGACACTAAAGCACTCCTTACCTCAACCCCCTATGAAGCATGGACTGGAAAGAAGCCACGTCTGGACCACCTAAAGGTGTTCGTTTGCATGGCACAGATGAAGGTTCCATTGGTTCATGTCAGAAAACTTGATGATCGGAGCATTTCAATAGTCTATCTTGGCACTGAAGCAGGGAGCAAGGCACATAGGCTTTATGATCCACGTTGCAACAAGGTTTGCATTAGCCGTAATGTGATCTTTGAGGAGAACAAAACCTGGAACTGGAGTGAAGCTGCAGCTAGTGACCATGACACATGGGACATGCTCTCCATCAAGGAACGAGATGATGAGGATACCACAGAAGCCGACGAGGTCCCTGTGACTCCCTCATCATCGTCGGCTACCATGGTAGCCCCATCTTCTTCGATACCAGGAGTTGCTGGATCAACAGGATCGATCCCGCTAGGGGTAAATCATGGAGCTTCAAGTGTGGTAGGATCACCAGTTGTCGGAGGATCGACATTGTCACACACCCTAGTAAACTGGAGCTCTCCAGATTCATCCACACATTGTGAGTCACCACACAAGTTTCGATCTCTTGCTGAAATTTATGAAGAGACTGAAGAAGCACACCTGCCGTCTGAGGAGCTGCTGTACATTGCAATACAAGAGCCGATAACCTTCTCAGAAGCAATCAGGGAGAGACAATGGGTTGAGGCAATGGATCATGAGATTGCCTCAATTGAGAAGAACAAGACATGGTCGCTAACTGACTTGCCAAAAGGGCACAAACCCATTGGTTTAAAATGGGTTTATAAGCTCAAAAGGGATTCAGAAGAGAAGGTGGTGAAGCACAAAGCAAGACTCGTTGCAAAGGGGTACGTGCAACATCAAGGAATCGACGACCTTCTTGAATGGAGAATTGCAAGAGGAAGTATATGTTGCCCAGCCAGAAAGATATGAAGTGAAACAGCAAGAGTACAAAGTGTACTGGCCATCCAAGGCACTGTACGGGCTTCGCCAAGCACCCCGTGCTTGGAACCTTTGGCTGGACAGAAGTCTGAAGCAGCTGGGCTTCTCCAAGTGCCCTCAAGAACATGTCGTGTACATGAGGGCAAATGGAACCATTATTTTGATTATTGGGGTCTACGTTGATGACCTCATTGCGTCAACCTCAATAGTTGTCGACATCCAAAATTTCAAGCAATAGATGATGAATGAGTTTGAGATGACTAATCTCATACTTCTCTCTTACTACCCCGGCATTGAGGTGGAGCAAGGACAAGGCAGAATCAGTCTCAAGCAATCAGAGTATGCAAAGAGGATTCTGCAACAATCCGGTATGGAAGACTGCAATTCATGCAAATGTCCTATGGAACCAAAACTACAATTGGGAAAAGACATCAACAGAGATTCTATAGATCCAACTGAATGTCGTCGTGTCATTGGAAGCTTAAGCTACTTGCTACACACTCGACCTGATCTCGCATATTCGGTTGGGATGGTTAGTAGGTACATGGAGAGGCCAACAGTGATGCACCAAAAGGTGGTTAAGCATATTCTTAGGTATCTTAAAGGTACCATTGAATTTGGTTTGGAATACACATCTGGAGGCGATAGGAAGCTGGTTGGGCTCTGTGATAGTAGCTTAGCTGACGACATTGATGACAGAAGAAGCACTAGTGGGATGGTGTTCTATGTCAACAACAATGTGATTTCATGGGTATCGCAAAAACAGAAGAGCGTCGTGTTGTCGTCATGTGAGGCAGAGTTCATGGCGGCTGCATGTTGTCGTCATGTGAGGTAGAGTTCATGGCGGCTGCAGCAGCCGCATGTCAAGCCTTATGGCTGAGGAGTTTATTGAGTGGAGTGACAGGACATCCTCCGAAAGCAGTCAAGCTGTATGTTGACAACAAGTCAGCAATTGGGTTGATGAAGAACCCAATCTTTCATGGCAGGAGCAAACATATCAACACCTGATTCCATTTTATTCGTGAGTGTGTTGAAAGAGGAGAAATAATGGTTCAACACGTTAGTGGAGAAGAACTGCGTGCAGACATTCTTACCAAATCACTTGCGAAATTGAAGTTTTCATAAATGCGCGAGTTGATTGGTGTCAAAGTTCTTTCACAACCAAATCAAGATTAAGGGGGAGTCTGTTGGAAGTAATCAAGATTTAGTTTGCCTGTTCGAGTATGGATAGGAAAGGTCCTGTCGTATGAGACTAAGCTTGTAAAGTTAGTTTTCAGAGTTAGCTCTACTAGAACAAGTCCGAGTAGTATTTGAGTCTGAGCAAGAGTCCAAGTCTATATAGCCTTTATAAGGCCCTGGAAGTTCTATAATTTGTCAATTTGTGAGTCGAGAAAAGCAATAGAAAAACAAAAAGAGGAGTAGCTGCTCCCGAAAACAATTGTGTGTATTGTTTGTTTCAAGTATTGTTCGCCGCTTTCGACTGAACGTGGTTGGAAGCCTTCGACCACCTGGTCGTAGGAGGTTACGATCACCTGGTCGTAGAAGGATATTACTACACGACTGATCGAAAGGGAGTTTTGATTACATGTAGTCGAAGGAGGCTCGACTACACGCATTTCTCTACAGAAAAGCCCATTAAACCCTATTGCAAGATTAATTTCAGAAAAATGTCACATTTTCAGTGAGGGCCGCCATGACGCTCTAGCTTGTTGGAAACTAATCTAGACTTGCCAAATAATATGGTATTAGGATCCTGATGCAATCAGCATCGGATCAAATTAGTTTGCTCCCTTTGTTAGACTTTCTATGTTTAGGCTTTCGATATTTAGTTTTTTGGCTTGGGTAGTAAGTTGATTAGATAGTCTATAAAAGATGTGTACTCATACATGTTTTGATTGAAGCAATAGATAGAAGAAAAGAAAACGTTGCGCCACAGCGCAGCACCAAAATCCTTTCTATTGGCTTCCAACGTACAAAGTTCGCGTGCGTGTGTATCGGCTTCCACAGCGTTGAGTCGCTCCCAGCATTGAAGTTCCAGCGTATGTTTTTTTGCCTCGTATGTGTGCGTGTGTTTGTACGCAAGGATCGGCTGCAGCAGCGTATGCGCGTGTCTTCATCCAAGATCGGTTTCCAGCGTGATTTATACGTGTGTGTTTTAGCCATCAAGTGAGTTCTTTCTTGCTACGTGTGTGTTCACGTGTGCGTGTGTTAGCGTTCTCGCGTTTGAGTGTTTGGCTGGGCCAACATAGCTCAGTCCGGGACGTTGCTCCCTTCTGGCTCCGCCCCTGCATATATTTCCATAAGCCCATTGATTCTTGTCTGAAATGCATGCTCATGTTTTGACAGTTTTGTTACGTAGCTAGCTAGTGAGCTGGCCACAGTAGCTAGCAGAAACCATGAGCTAACGTACGTAGTACTCTAGATAACATGCATGCGCGCGCGTGTGTGCATATGTGGTGCTCGCACGTGCGCGCAAGAGCAGTCAACAATGGCGCCAGTGGGGAGGAGGAGTGCGTGCGTGCACGCGAACGGTGACATGCAAGCAGCTAGCAGAAGCAGCTAGCATGGCAACGCATGCAACGCGCGCGCGGGAATTAAGCTGGCCGGCCGGCCGCGTGCATGAATCCGGCAGGCGAGCCGCGAGCAATCGACAATAGTATCCCTAGGCTTAATCATGCATGTAAGGTAGATGGATAGATCGGTAGGAGGTTAGGTAATTCGATCGTGCACATGGCGGAAAGAATCTTCTCCTGGAGCCCAGCAGCTAGCGCTTGCCATTTGGTTCTCTCCTTTTGGTGTACTCGAGGGGCCTCGGTTGGGTAAATATTGGTTGGGTTTTGATGAGAATCAGTCGGCTGATTTCTAGCAGAAAATCGGTCAATCTTTCAGCTTTTGATCGTATTCATGCTCAGTTAGGTTCGTAGGATCACTGGGCAGCACGCACCATATATATATTTAGGGCTTGGCGCCGCACTAAAAAAATAACCTAGACACTTTTTTGGAGGCGATTTTTATAAATCGTCTCTAAAAGTCTAAAACCAAGAATTATATATTCTAGAGATATTTTTTTAAGACATTTTAGAATCGCCACAAACTTTTCCTGTAGAGACGAATTTTGAGATATATGCAGATTTTTTCAATGGAAACAGAAGGAAAGGATTGTGTATATATATATATATATATATATATATATATATATATATATATATATATATATATATAAAAGGTAATGTTACAAATTTACTAGAGCAAAACTAAGAGATTAAGGAAGACTATTCAGCCATTCTTTTATATATGGAGGGGAAATACTTTTCCTTTGCCCTATGAATAACCATGGCAAACTCATGCTTGAAGTTTCTTTTGCACTATTCAATTGCAGGTTCTATTGCCTGAAAGACTTTCTTATTTCTTGTTATCCAGATACTCCAAGCAACCAAGATGACAATTTCCACGAAGAAAGGTTGATGAAGTTTTTGTTTGAAGCCATGAGTGAGTCCTGACAAGTTTCGTATGATTATTGGGTTGTTGAGATCTGTTGGCCCAAACTAAACATGAACGTATGCAAACACAAGAACGCAAAAAAAAAAAAAAAGTGTTGCCGGAACAATAATAGCTTTCCTGATTTATTAAGAGCAAACGACTATTCGTATCTGGAAAGAATTCTACGTATCCTGAAAGGATACCAAACAAACTCTAGTATCCATAATAAATATTTTCTAAATACTGTAGGACTACATAAAAAAAACTCTACGTAAAATCTAGATATACCATATGTACAAAGATTACTAACAACCACTCTCTAATCTTTGTGCACTTACTTATTGAGCCAGTTGGTCTCAACTAGACCTGTTCACGGGTGACCCGGCCCGAGCCCGACACTGTCCGGGCTGGGCTTGGGACTGGGAATTCCAGCCCGAAATAAGCCCAACCCGGCCTGAAATCCCGAATGAACACAATAAAAAATGGAAATCTATTTTTTAATCCTAGAAATGAATTTAATAATACTTTTTTATTCCAAAAAATGATTAAAATAATATATTTAAATAAAAAAATGAATTTTTGGGCTAGGCTAGGCCAGGCCGGACTCGGGCCTGCCCGTTTGCGATCGGGCTTTTCACGCCCGGCCCGGCGTTTGAATAGGTCTAGTCTCAACTATGATTTGCCCAATTGTTACTCAATACAGAACGACGGACACATCTCCTTAACATCCCGAACTCAATTCCACAATCTCAACTCAAGACAGTGAACACATCTTCTCAACATCATGGACTCAACTCTACGGACTCAACTCAAGACGGCGAACACATCTTCTCAACATCCTGGACTCAACTCTACGGACTCGACTCAGCATCAGAGCAACGCCGGTTCGTCTTCAGCATTAGCGTCAATTAAATGCGCATATGCTTTCTTCTTCCTCGGCTTACGGCATTCGAAAGTGAAGTGCTCGTAGTCCTGACAATTGTAGCATCACACCTTGTCGAATTTTCGACTCTTGCTGCCTCGGCCACCACCGCCGTTAGAGCCACTGGAGGAGCCCTCACCTTCGCCTTTCAACGATTGGGCCTCCCACCCGGTGTGAGTTAACAGCAGGTGCTCATCTTCACTACTGCCAGATCCTCAGATCCGTTCCTTATGTGCCTTCAAGCGGCTGATCACCTCTTCAACCGTCATCACTTTGAGATCGCCAAACTGCTTAATGGTAGAGACGATTTACAAAAACTTTCCGAGGACTACCCGAAGGAACTTTTTCACAACATAGCTCTCTTCTATCTTGTCCCCCAAGGCTCGGATCTGGTTGACAATGGTCGTCAACCTCATGGCGAAGTCGTCGATCGACTCCGTCTTTTTCATGCGCATCTCCTCGAACTTGCTCTTGAAGGTTTGCACTCACGCTTCCTTGACACGGTCGGCGCCAAGATGCATCATCTTCGAAGCCTCTCACGCAGCTTTGGTCATCTCCTTTTTGGCTAGTAGGAAGAGCGTTTCCTCCGGAATGCCTCCATAGATGACCGCCAAGGCCATCTGATCCTTGCACACATCGACGTTGTCGTCCTCAACCGCGTCCCACACTCTTGAGTGTGCATGTACACCCTCATCTTGATTGTTCAAACTTCATAATTGCTCTTTGTGAGCATCGGATAATGCAACGAGATAGCGGAACTCTCCTTCGCCATCACACCCGACGTCACCGGTGACACCACTTCTCGGAGAGCATGTCATGATCTTGGTTATACATGAATCAATAACTCAGGCTTTGATACCAATTGTTGGTCAAAACCGAAGACGAACACACGGGAACACAAGAACGCAAAAAAAATTATGCCACCAGAACAACAGTTTTTCTGATTTTTCTTCTTCTTCTCTATTGCTCTTATTCACAAAATATGATTACAGAGGTGCCCTTTTATTGAGAGCAAACGACTATTCGTATTCGAAAAGGATTCTACGTATCCTGAAGGGATACCAAACAAACTCTAGTATACATAATGAACACTGCCTAAATATTGTAAACTATGTAAACAAACTCTACGTAAAATTTAGATATACTATATAAACAAAGATTACTAACAAGATCTACCTATTTAGAAGTGTTTTTGAGATGGTTGTTACGTGTTAAGAAAATTGCATATAAACTAGAAAATACAAATAAGTAAATCATGTTGTGTGGTTGAGTTGGTCAGTACGGGTTGCCTAAGAGTTGGTTTCCCATGAGGTGTCATAGCAACGGTGCATGGGAGGCACTTATGTCGTATTTTAAAAACGTCTCTATAGAGACATGCATAAGATGTCTCTACTATATTAAAAAAAAAAGTGTCTCTACATAGTGTTTATAGTGACGGTGTAGTGAGGAGATTGGGGTCCCGCTGGCCGATCGTGGACCCAATGACCGGTAGTGTGACGACATGTGGAGACGATGAAGAAGACTACTGTGGCCGCAGGGGAGGCAGCAGATTCAGTGGGGAGACGAAGGGTCGGCAATGGCAATTCCACCCAGGATGGAGGTGGCAACGCGGAGGTGGAGGAGGGAAGCGAATTGGCTGCACACAGTGGAGGGGCCAGACCAGAGGTATCTACACTGAGATTTATAGGAGTGTGGCCATGGAAGCAGGGCAGCAACAGCACTACCCTCAGCATCGGCTACACTTCAAGTGTTGACAACAGCTTGCTGGTGGGTGACACTGGCAAGACGGTAGGGGACAACGATGGGCTGAGATCAAGCCTCAGGCTGTCTTGCCTCAAGTTTGGAGCTATATGAAGGTTGGTCCCTATAAACGAAGCTCGATCAAGAATTTTTGACAGCCCGAAGAGAGGGAAGAGAGAGGTAGCTTTAGGCCTAGTTTGGAAGACGGGAATTGCGTATGAATTTTGCAGGAATTTTATAGAAAACAGTGTAATTCCTGTAGGAATTAGAAAAGGTCGCTATGTTCCAAACGAGGCCTTAGGGTCCCACGAATCTTAGTTATCCAATGGACTAAATTTGGCTATTTTTTTTAGGGAAAACATCTAGTTGACGGTAGTCACACATGGAAAACAATTTCGACGAAATTTTGATTTTTTTTTTTTGTGATTTCGCCTCCCCCCCTCGAAATTTTTATGATTCGTTCAAAAAAATCAGAAATATTTGAATTTGGACAAATTACATCCTAAATTTGGTAACATTTGAATTTGGACAAAATTCGATCAAATTTCGTCCAAAATTCGGTCAAATTTTGTACAAATTTCACGTCCAAATTTTGTCAAATTTGAAAACCCGCCAAAATTTTCAACCGAAATGATTTTGCCCCCTCTGAATTTTTTCCCAAAACAAAATAGTGTTCCATGGTCAGACAAAGGAGCATATATGCATTTGTAGCTTAATTTGCACAAATTTAAGCCAGTTCAACTAGGGTCTTATTTGTTTAGGCTTAAGTATTTTTAGCTTTAGCAACTTATAAGAACCTAGCTTTTAAGCCAAGTCAGGGTGCTTGGTAACCTAGCTTTTAATGGCTTTTGAGATATGGTTTATTGTTAAATAGTCTAAAATATCCATGGTTCACTACTACAGAAAACCTCATCACAGACGGTTCGGAACCGTCATCACAGACGGTTTCCAACCATCTGTGTAAAAGTACGTCTGTGATAACGGCGGTTATCACTGACGGTTTTGAGCGATGCAGTGATAAAGCTATCACGACGGTTGGAACAAGAGCCGTCGTGGCGGCTATCACGAGCGGTTGGAACAAGAACCGTCGCGATAATTGATTATCACGACGGTTCTTGTTCGAACCGTGCGTGATAGTTGCTTTTCTGAGCGGCTCTTGTTCCGAACCGTCTGTGATAGTTTTTTTTATTGCAAAAAAAATATTGCCATTTCATGGATACACTCATACACATACACTGTCATTTCCGAAGCCTCCCAAACATGGATTCATTGATACACATACATGGATTCCCAACTGCTAAGCCTCCCAATAAATTTCTCAAGCCATGGATTCATGGATACACGCATACACTCGATCAGATACAAGTAACAATAGAAGTAGAATCTGGAGGAGAATCTAACAGAAATCTGGATATGAATCTAACACAAGTACCACAAGCTCGGTGTCGGAGGAGGACTGGAGGAGCTCGGTGTCGGCGTCGGCGTCAGAGGAGGACTAGAGGAGGTCAGCGTTGGTGTCGGCGTCGACTCTCAGCTGTTGGGGAGGAAGATCACGTCGAAGGTTGGGGACTGTGGGAGCAAGGGAGGACCGGAGCCTGGAGGTGTAGCGGGGGCCAGGGAGCTGCGGAAGAACCGGAGGAGCAGCTATCAGCCGGAGCTCGGAGGAGGACGGCCGGAGCAAGGGAGGACCGAGGCCAGAGGAGGACCGGGACTGCGGGAGTGCGAGACTAAGCGCCTAGAGGAGGTCGGCCATAATATATAAGGACATATTTTGCCTCCCGCGCACGCGTTCAAAATTTTCAAATTCCCGCGCTACGAATCACAGACGGTTTCATACAAAAACCGTCTGTGATGACAAATCACAGACGGTTCGTATCAGTGATAAGTAACTCGTCACAGACGGTTCTTAATACAAACCGTCTATGATAAGTACCTCATCACAGACGGTTGGTATTAAGAGTCGTCTGTGATTTGGATTTTACCATGGCTTAGAATTTTGAAGCCATGGTAAAATCAAAATGTAAGGAAAATTTTAAGTCATGGTAAAATCAAAATCACAGACGGTTGTTAATCCCAACCGTCTGTGATGAGATACTTATCACTGACGGTTGGTATCACGAACCGTCTGTGAAGTATCATAGACGGTTCGTTATACTAACCGCTGCGTGATGAGTGTCCTCATCACGACGGCTCCTTCTACCAACCGCGTGATACTTCACAGACGGTTGGTAGAAGGAGCCGTCTGTGATGAGGCACTATCACAGACGGTTCTTATTATGAACCGTCTGTGAAGTATCATAGACGATTGGTAATAAGAACCGTCTGTGATGAGGCACTATCACAGACGGTTCCAAAGGGAACCGTCTGTATAAGTTCAACACAGACGGCTCCTTTAGAACCGTCTGTGATGAGGCGTCCAGTATGACCTGTTTTGTAGTAGTGGTTCTAATGACTTATTTGCTCACTATTAAAAATCCCATCATAACTTAATATCAAAATTCTCAATCCATCATGGAATTATGACATGACCATCATGTTGCTAATGTTCATAACAAATTCACCTTAATCAAAGGAGCTTAACCAGATTGATAGTTCGGAATCAATGACAAGCTACCCTTGTTGCCCACCAAGACACATGAATAGAAACATCATAGAAAGGAGACGACGAGAGAACAAGTTTACCAGATTGACAATTGGAAGATTCCCTACAGCAACAAGACAGTACAGGAAATCTCTTTGAACAAACTAGTTCATCAGATGTATTGCAAACAACAAAAGAAAAAGATTGTACAAACATCAGAAAGTTCCATTAACACGTTCTTGGATCGATGAGCATGTCTCAGATCATCAAAGATTGTTTCCTCAACATGCAAGAATAACCAATACACCTCAACGGTGGTAGGGATCCCTCGATGGTGGTGCATACAGAGAGGAGGTCGATGTCGTCGGGGACGGGGAGGAGGTCGTGGGCGGGTGGTTTAAGGTCACAGATGAGAGGGCGAAGGTCGCCCTCGTCGGTGGGCTGCCCTTGCTGGCAGACTGTCATCGGCCTCACCGTCGCCCAACCTCCTGTCCTCCAGATCTGGACATGGGGGAGCACATCCGCTGGCCTACGAATGGGGTCATCGGCTGAGGAAGGGGCGGAGGAGGTCGGGGGTGACGGAGGCCATGGGGAGTAGGACGACGGCGGAGGGAGGAGGCTGGGTCGGCAGCGCAGGAAGAGGGGCAGCATAGCGACCGGGAGGTGGCAGAGAGAGGTGTCGTGGAGGAGGAGGCCAGGTCTGCGGGATGAGGTTGAGGGAGGATGGTAGAGGTCGAGGGAGGACGGCGGAGGTCGAGGGAGGCCGGCGGAGGCCACGGACAAGCGGGCCCCTGTGCTCTCATACGGGGAATGGGGGAACCCTATCCTCTAGGGAGGCAGGCCGGGTTCGGAAGAGAGAATGCGGATGGGGAGGGTTGAGATACGGATCTTATACATAGTACGTGCGGGTAATTTTTTCGAACTTCAGTAGCAAAGGCTTATTCCATTCCGCAAAATCCAAAAAAAAACCTGGAGTGGCTTATGGCTTATAGTTGTTGGGGAGCTTAGTCTTCTCAAAAAAACAGGTTGAAAAAGCTACCCTTTTGTTTGGGCTTAGTATTTATTTATTTTTTGCTTTTAAACAAAAAAAAAACCTCAAACAAACAGGGCCTATGTATGATCATATACCAAATGTAATAGGGATATTGATTTGAAGAGTTTAGAGAATAGATTCGATAGGTTGCCTGTCTGAAAAATTGTGACCCGTGAACCATCAATCACATGATCCTGTTTACATTTCTGAAGGCAACTTGGCTTGCTAAGACAACAGAAAGGGGAAAGATCCAATTGAATTGAATCCACAAGAACACATCAATCTTTCTGAATCTCTGGCTTCTTTCCAGTGATCTTTTGATGCGTGGTTACTACTTTCAGACCATTTTCCTGATCAATGTCATGAAACTTTTCAGTTGTTTCGTCGCTTTTCCTGTAAATGCAGTACATAACCAACTGAAACATACCCATTGGACAACCGATGAAGTTTGGTGACTGAATAAAACAGAGAAAAAGAAATGGATTAGCATGTATAATCTACAATTCCATTTTATTGACATATAAAATCAAATCCGGTACTAACTGCGATGAAAAGATCCCTCCCGAGGAGACCATATATCATCCATAGAGCACTGGACAGGAAGGAAAACAATGACAGGTAGAAAGGCATGAACTCCACGCTTTTTGTCGTTATGACTTGCTTCTGCAATTGGAAGTTCCATTCAAGAAATACTTAGATTACTGAAGTATATATATGTTGTTCAAAAGGCAGTGCTTCTACTTCTAGAACACGGTTCCAACATCTGTATCTTATTTGTTTCTATACTAGTTTTGATATGAGTAGTTATTATTTAATCATTTTTATGTGGTATCTTGTGAAGCATGTGTACTTGAGGTGTCTTATTTACTGAATTACTGTTAGATCATTACAAGGTTTCATCATGAAGTAGTGCTATTTGGACCTTTGGTCCATGTAATTCATGGTTGTGAAGGCATGCAGTATATATGACAGATACTCACTGCAGCTACCATTGGAGAGCTGTACATCGATATGGAAGCTACTAGACCAATACTACCAACAAAAATTTTGCGCATACGGTGCGTATGGAATATAAAGCTTGAGAAAAACGCCGTCAAGCCAAAGAATGTCAGAAGAGGAAGCACCATTTGCAGGACAAACTTCTGCAAAAATGATAATCTGTTAACGTCATTAAACAGTGTATATATGAATAGTTTCCTTATAAAAACTTGCCTTTTTCTCTCTTGGTGCAAACCATATGTATATGCTGATGAATGTGATCTCAAGCAGTATGCCCAGTCCATTGATGGTAAACACTGGAAAGTTCTCCCATCCAGAGCTCACCACAGGAAGGCCGTACCAAGTGTACAAGAGGCAGTTGAACAAAGCTAATATGTATGGAACACACGAGAACCCTTCTACATTGGCCTTCTTTATCACCCTTCTAAATGTCAATCTGTGGAACAAAAGTTGCAAAGCATGTTGATAAGCAAGATCGCAAATTAATGTTGTATTAATTTCTGATCATGCAAAGTAATTTTGGATATGATGTTTACATAGGAGCTGCATAGAGGAGCATAGAAGCAGCATTTCCTGCAAGACAGAAACATTACGTCTGGATTTACAATGATGAATCAAATTGACTAAAAGAACTCCATAAAAAAATTGACTTAAATAACATGCATGTAGATGATAAATACCTAGGATTCCTACTATTACACGAACTGTGTTGGAAACCATTCTTGCTGTGCACTGAAGGTTTTCAGTCTTCAAATGGAGAAATGCTAAATTTTGGTAATGAATAAATCACGAGCTTGTTTGCCTGAAGTGGATGGTAGCTATTTATAATACCTAAAGCATTGCTCAATGCACAATGAGTGGGTAAAGCACAAGAAACAAAAGGCCTGCCGGCCAGCATGAAATTCAGTTGGATGGCAGTCATGGGCCTCATGGCACCAAATAGCCTGAAGAAAAAAAGAGTGTCGTCAGGCGTCAGCTCAACTCATTGATTAAGAAAGAATTTGTTGCAATTAAGAATGATCCGAGCCACAAATTGTCAGACAGGCTTTCTGGTCGCATTGCATTCTATGCCCAAAGGTAAACTATATAGAAACCAGAAAGAAGGTCAAGATTGTTCGTAATTTTGTGCATATGGTATATCTAGATTTTATGTAGAATTTGTCTATGTAGTCCTACAGTATTTAGACAGTGTTAATTATAGATATTAGATTTTGTGTGGTATCCCTTCAGGATACGTAGAATCCTTTCTGGATACGAATAGCCGTTTGCTTTTAATAAAAGAGCATCTCTGTAATCAGATTTTGTGAACAAGAGCAATAGAAAAGAAGAAAATTAGAAAAGTTGTTGTTGTTTCGGCGGCACGATTTTTTTTTTGTGTTCTTGTGTTCGCGTGTGTTCGTCTTCGGTTTGAACCAACAATTGGTATCAGAACCCGAGGGAGAAGACGTCATCGCCTGCCGCTGCTCCACTGGCCGCCAGTCCTTGCCGCTGCCCTGTTGTTCCTTCATCGTGCACCAGTTCGCCCAGCCGAGCGCCATGCTGCATGTCGTACATAGCTTCTGTTGCTAGCTACTAGTTGTGGTGTTGTCTTGCTTTGTATATGTTCATGATGTTTGGAACAGTGAGAGAGAGAAAGAGCAGGCGCAAGGGAAAAGTTGTGTACGTCGAATCCAGAGTGGACTTGAAGTCGCTGGTCTAAAGCGACCAGGCCAAAGTTGAGTCGAGTTAGATATAAGTCCGGAACGTTAAGGAGATGTGTTCACCATCCTGAGTCGAGTCTGTAGAGTTGAGTCCGGGATGTTGAGCAGATATGTTCGCCGTCCTGAGTCAAGTCCGTAGAGTTGAGTCTGGAACGTTAAAGAGATGCGTTCACCGTCCTGTATTGAGTAACAGTTGGGCAAATCGTAGTTGAGATTAACTGCCTCAATAAATAAGTGCACAAAGATTAGGGAGTGATTGTTAGTAATATTTGTGCATATGATATATCTAGATTTTATGTAGAGTTTGTTTACGTAGTCCTACAGTATTTATGCAGTATTAATTATGGATACTAGAGTTTGTGTAGTATCCCTTCAGGCTACGTAGAATCCTTTTCAGATACGAATAGTCGTTTGCTCTCAATAAAAGAGCACATCTGTAATCAGATTTTATGAACAAGAGTAATAGAGAAAAAGAAAAATCTGAAAAGATGTTGTTCTGGCGGCACAAAAAAAAATTGCGCTCTTGTGTTCACGTGTGTTCGTATTCAGTTTGGGCCAACAAAGATTGCCTCACCAACCGTGACAAATCAAATCTGGTAACGAGCCTTGGTTTTGAAGCTGCAGTAAGCCAACACATGCACATATACAGGTCTACTCTGAATCCACACATCAGACTACTTCCTTAAAGATAAGTCACCAAATAATGCCACAAAATCCCAGGTGACGCACATATACAGGTCTACCGTGAAAAAGTTCTTGAAGCTGCAGTAAGCCAACACATGCACATATACAGGTCTACTCTGAATCCACATCAGGCCACTTCCTTAAAGATAAGTCACCAAATAATGCCACAACATGTGACGCCATCGAAGGATTGGTCTGTGGTTTCAGGATTAGAATGGTTTAAAGCTATTGAGCACTAAGAAGCACATTGTGTTGTGCTGTGCGTTATGCACATTGTTTAGTCGGGGTGTTACAAGTGGTGGTGTCAAATCCTATGAACTAAAGATCAGGCACTGGGCTTTAATTTGTAAGCAAGACAAGTAAAAAAACAAAATGATCATGGAAAGTGTACGTAGTCGTGCAAGCACCATGACTTAATAATGAAGATACAAACAAGTTACTACAATCTTCAGTCTTCACTATAACTGTGGGCAAAAGTAGCTAGTTTGCTTAAGCTGTTGTTTTGAGTAATGGGAATGTGCAAGTGGAATGATGCTGGATCTCACTTCATTCTTTGTGACCAATGCGCTGCAAATGAACTTGCTATGCTTGTTGATCCGAACTCTTGCTGATATTGGGCTATGACTTAATATATATATATCAGTATTGCCTGCAGCTAGCAGTGACAGCCAACTTGTCAACCATAATGCGGCTAAGCCCTATTCGTTGTCGAATACCAATAATGTGTTGGAAAGAAAGCTTGTATGAGTGTTCTACTGCGAAAATTCCAAAACAAGTAAACAACATTGCTTGGTGGACAAAATTAAAATCGTGACTGGGCTGAGATCGATGGATGGTAAGATTGTGAGCAGGAAAAGCTCAAGGGCACTTTGTCTGTGCTGCCTGTGCATTTGTAGAAACCTTCAATTTTGCACAGATCGATGGTTTGGTTAAGCCATCGGTTAGTACTTTGAAGTTTGAACTGCACAATCATCGTGCCCCGTTAAAACTTATTCTGCGATAGGGTCATATATAGGGCTTGTAACGTCCCGTTTTCGGACAGCGAATAGTAGATTCTGTTTGGTTTTCGGCTTCCATTCGTAATTCAAATTACCAAGCTATTTACGAAAACTTTCTTTTCTTTCCGGTTTGTGTTTCAAATGTAATGTCCTTAACATTTGAAATTCGAATTTTCGGCTTGGAGTTTCTTCCGAGCTCAACCCACTTCTCCTATGGGCCAAGCCCGTTTCCCACCCAGCCCATTTCCCCTGCCCCGGCCCAAGCCATCCCGGCCCTCCCCTTTTCCCGGCCCGAGCCGCCCGGGGGCCATCTTCTTCTCGTTTCCCTCCCCCTCCCAGGGTCAAAGCTGCAGCGCCTCTCTCTCCCTCCCGTGGGCGACATCGCCGCCTACGCCAAGCTGCCTGCTCCCTCTACCGCCGCCTGTGCCGCACCTACGCCCTGCTCCGCACGCCTCGTCCAATCCCGCGCCCGCCACTTCCGCCGCCGCACCGTGTCATCCTCGCCATGCTCTAGCGTGCCCGGGCCATGCTGCGCTTGCGCACGCGCGTCGCCTGCACTAGTCTGCTCGGTCTTGTCCCATCCCCCGAGCATCACCCCTCTGCGTTCACCCCCTCCTACTCCCCGACTTGTCGCCTCCGTGCGTAGAGAGCGCCTTGGCGCCATCATCACCCGTGCGCACGCTCGAGCCCCTCTCCAACGGCTCCTTCCTCTCCCTTGGCCTATAAATGAGCCCCCTGTGCTTCCCCTACCTCCCCACGCCGCCCTGCGATGATCTGGTAAGCCCACCGTGAAAACCGTTGTTTCTCCTTTTTCGGCCGTGATGCCCGCGTCGCCGACTTACCGCTCCGGCCATCTTCCGGCGCCGCCACCCCCGTCATTGTGCGCCACCAACCTCCAGGAGCATTTCCCCTCAAGCCCCCTTGGAGATCCTCCACCGCAGCCACCAGATTTCACCTTCTTCACCACCTCCAGCCACCACCTTCTCCACCGCCCGCCACCTTCCACAGTCCACCTATGGCCCCCATTCTTCACCCGGTAGGACCGCCTCCACGAGCTCCTCCCCGTGCTCCCCTTCCCCAGCTCAGGCCGCCACCAGAGCACCTCCCCCACCATCACCAAGCCGTCGCCGCTTCTCCGCCACCTCGTCGACGCTCCGACCATCCCACGGCCGCGCCACCCCTGTCATCGGCTCCCCCTCACCTCCAGCTCCCTGTTTTGGTCGCTCCGCCACGCTGCCACGCCCATGCCCACCCCCGCCAACGACAAGCCGGAGCCGTGCACGCCCGAGACCTTCCCCTCGCGCGTGGCACGCTCATACCGCCACTGTTCCCTCATCATTAGCTCTAATGATAGTTCTTAAACTCTAAGCAATCATTAGCCACTTAATTGATGTCTTAAGCCCCCTTTGCTCTCACTGCCTCGTGGGCCCCGCAAAACAGTAATGGCCACCCTTGAATTAATCACCTAGTTCACCCCCTCCTTTCAATGACAGTGGGCCCCGCGCCTCACTGTTCCCATGGACCGGCGCCTCACCCGCGTGAACTCGGTCTACGCACTGTGCCGTGAACCATTCTCTCTCCCTCTCTTTTAATTCAATTTGATCTTCGTAAATCTCGTTCTCCTCCGTTATAACTCCAAAAATTATGAAATAAATTTTTAAAAATTTATTAATTCAAGATCTTGCTAATGGCATAGGTCTTGTTCAATTTGGAGTTCATTTATGTATTATTGTGTATTTACTTGCTCTCTTTGCCGTTGTGCTTTTTTCCGGTATTTTCGCCCGTTTAGGATTTGAACACGTCGGAGATCCCCAAGTTGATCAAGCCCAAGTTTATCAAGATTCTTTTGACTTTAACCAAGGTGAGTCAATACTTTGATCATATTGAGCTTACATTTTATGCAAATTATATTCTTTTAAAATAACAAATTGCATGTTTTAATTCTTTAAGCAAATATATGTTAAAACTTAAGGTAGTTAAATACCCATTTGATGAGTAATTAATTATTATGCCATCCTTGAGAACTTGAATCTCTTAACTATTGTCACCCTAGTAACTGTAACATCCCTAATTTGCAGAGTTTTTGAAAATTTTCAAAATTTAAAAATAACCATTTGGTTTAAGTTGCAAAAGCTTAAATTGAAATTTAGAAATCAAAACCAACTAATTTGAATTAATCAAACTTCAATTAAATCAAAATTTTTGTTTATTTGAGTTTTCTGGATTTTATTTGGATTTTAAGTCTTTTCTTGCTTTTTCTAGATTTTAGATTTGGTTTTTCCTTTTGTTTGAAGCCAAAATCTATTTTATTTGCAAAACTAATAGCTAAAGTGTAGTTAAAAGTATTTTTATTAAGTTATAAATAATTCAAGGGACTTCTGTAAATTTTTCTAGAATTTTTAGACTTTATTAGCTAATTTCTAAAAGTCTTTTTGCTTTTTTGGGATTTCTTTAATCGGAAATCCCTTTTAAATCCCCTAAAGGCTTTTGGGCCGAATTCCCTCTTGACCCATTTCCCTTCTTCTCCTCCCGCAGTCGCTCCGACCCACTCCTGTGCACGCCCGCGCCTTCCTCATCTGCTAGCCGTCCGATCTCGATCCAACGATCACGATCGCATTATGCGTTCGGAAGCGCCGATGACCTCGTCCATTGTGGACTGTCCGATTTCAATCGAACGGCTCACCTTCGCTACCGCGCTCGTGCGCCTCTCTCTCTCTCTCTCTCGACCAGTGGGCCCGCCTTGTCAGCGCCCCTTTTTGCGTCGTCTTCTTCCTCCCCACCCGTCGTCGCCGCGTCCGCGCCGTGCGCGTGTGCTTGTTTTGCGCCGCCTGCCTCCGTCCCGTTCCTATCATCCCGTCGCGCACAATGAGTGTGGCATGCGCCGCCGCACCCGCTGCCACCACCCGCGCCGCCTCCCGCGTCCTGTCCCCTCCGCTGCCCCTCCGCTGCCGCGCCAGCTCTGCGCTGCGCCAGAGCACGCGCGGGCTTCCACCCGTTGAGCCACCTCCGAGCCTCCCACACCTATTTAAGGCGAGCACCAGCTCAGCCTCGCCCTCCTCTCTCTTTTTCCCTCTTCTCTCCCGCTCTCTCTCGCTCTCCTCCGCCCTAATTTGGAGCTCCTCGTCGTCGGCCACCGAAGCTTGCCGCCGCCGTTTACGCCGCCTTTGAGCTTCCTCCGCCGCCTCGACCCCTCCTCCATCATCGCAACACCGAGGGCTTCACCGTGCGCACCTCCTTTTCCTCTGGAGCCCACCGAAGCTCCTCCTCCGCCTTCAACCACCGTCGCCGCCTCTTCTTCCTCGCCGCCGACGATCTTCCAATGTCATCGCGTCCTCGGGACCTAGCGCACCAGCTTCGCCGTGAGCTCCTCTCCCTCTGGGTGCCCTCGCCGGTCACCGGAGCCCAGCCAAACACCGGCGACCATCGGGCCCCGAGCGCCGCCGGTTCGGTCCTACGTGGCTGCACACGTGGCAGCCACGTGGACGCCACCTCAGCACCACATCAGCCCTTTGCTGACGTGGCAGCCCAGTCAACGCCCGCGTGGCTTTTCCAATCTTTTTCCGTTGAAAAATAATTCGGCCGGAAATTTAAATCCCACCGCTGACGTCAGCTGGCGCAATAAATCTCTTTTTCTTTAGAAAAATAATTCCAAAAATAAGGAAAATTCTTTTTTCTTGATTTTCAATCTTCGAGATGCCGTAACTTCTTCGTTCGAACTTCGATTCGAGTGATTCAAATTTCTAAATTTATCTAAAATCCTCCTATTGCTTTTAGTGCTAGTTTGGTATTTATTTGAAATTTATTTGGAGTTGTTTTATTTATTTAGCTCTTTTCGCATGTGTAGATTCCAGCATTTCGAAAGATTTCTCGGACCCGACGACCGAAGCACCTCAACTCTTCAACGAAGGTAAGTCATAGACCTTTGATCATATTGACCCCTTTTCAAAACTATATTGTTTGATATAAACATGCATTGCTAGTTTTATATTAAATGGTTTCGGGAGTAAATAATTGCCTAATTGATGTATGCCCCTTGAAAAATTTGCAAATGACATGTATTCTTGAATGATATGAACCCTTGGACACCATTGGATGAACTATTTTAGTTGGAAATTGATAAATCACCAACACGGGTATCGTTTTATACTTAGTCATGCTATAATTGTACGTTGGGACTCATGATCACATGCTCATATGAATAAACATGACTAAAGGAATTATAGAATTGTGACGTGGCCACTATTATTAAAAGATGTTGTACCAAGGTTAGGGTGTTCTTTGGCCGGGTTGAACCGAAAATATTTTATGCTCGGGCGAGTAGGCGATGGTAAGTGTGGGTGTCGTAACGCACATTAGGACGTGGATAGTCTCGTCTGGGAAGCCAACTAAGGGCTTAACCTTAAACCATTGATCTGGGTCATACCGTGCAACCACATGTCCAAGATGGGCTGGACTGGGCCAACTAATTAGCAATATTTTGATTTGGCTCTGTTTGGGTTGAAAAGCGACACAAGAGGGGGCATAAATCTGGCGGGAGTAAAACCCGTTAGAAGCAAATCCTTAGCGAGCAGAACCGAATCAAAACAGAGCTTTGTAAAAGCTTCATGATAATTACTTAGTCACACACCTTCGGCAGTGTGTCAGACGGACATTATAAGTCAATTATCTCTTGTGGGTAAAGCTGAACAACCTCTACAGAGCGTAAAAACTATTCGAATAGTCGTGTCCCTGGTTATGGACATGCCCGGAGATTTCACGCAAGGGGTAGATGTTTTCATTAAAATAGTTGGAATGATGGTTTGGGATGGAATGGTTGGGATGATCTCTAGTTGTTTCAAAGAACTGAATTACTTATGTACTAATCTTTTAAATTGTGCTTTCAACCTACTTATTGTATTTATTGTCAATACTGCTTTCCGCAAAACAGCCATAAAGCTATCCTTGTCTAGCCTCGCATGAATAATAATTGCATACACCTCCCTATGACTTGCTGAGTACATTCAAAGTACTCACGACTTGCGCCATGTGTGATTAATCCCCACAGAAGAACCAGGGAGCTCAGAGAATTACGAAGAGGAGTATCTTGAAGACTTTGCGAACTAGGTCGCGTCCTCCACTCGATTGCCTGTGGGCATGTCGAATGGCCTCCACGAGATATTTTGTTTTCGCTACAAGTTATCTTTTGTTGTTAAGCTCTGCGTGGCAACTCTGTAAGACTTAACCATAAGGTTCTTTTGCTACCAAGTAATATTAATTTGTCTGTTTCATCGTTATTTTGTTGTATGGTTGTGATTACACCAATGTTGTGACTATGCGAGCTAGCTACTGATCTGGGACTAGTTCAGAATACACAGAGGGTCCTGGAGTTGCATACTCGGGTCCCAACAGTAACTATGTGGTAATACTAGTTATGGGTCGTACTTAAGCGACATACTAGTCTTGTTTAAGTACTGGAACATTAAAAATACTCTAATCATCATCTCTTCAAACATAAAAATGGTTTGGGCAGTCATTGGTGGTCCATGACTGAGAAAAATATGGTAGTTTGGTTTTACTCCTCAAAAACCCTAATAACTTGCTTCTACCACATCTGGGCAGATGGTAAGGTGGTGGGTGCTAACATAGCACGAGAACGGTGGGTTTGTGGTATGAACCGCCCGGATGGATTAAGAACTTAATCTTGTCACGACTTTCCGTGTAAAACAAGTACAACCAGAAGTCTGCAAAAATTACGACTTGGCTTAGTAAATTTATCAAATCTTGAAAGTCATCTCACTGGAGGGATAAAGGGGCACAAGCTCTGAGTATGTCGGGCTTGATGGGACACTGAGTCAAGGGTGAAGTTCACCAATCGCTGAGGTGGACATCCCGCGCAACATATGGGTGCAACCCCATATGGGTGAGGTGATGGAAAGGACGAGGTAGTTGAAAAGTTATTGTGACAACCTCTCGACTACACGACTACGGAATCGTGTAGGGCAACAAGTTAATTGTCTCTTGTGGGTAAAGTGTACAATCTCTGCTGAGTAATAAACTGTTTAAACAGTCATGCTTATGGTTAAAGGCGGACATAGGAACTTAACTTGAGATAGTTCTATTTCAAAAACCTTGTGGGTGGTATAAAAAATATGGTGGGCTCACCAAGCCCTGAGATTGGATTTTGCCTGAGTTTTCAGACTCAGTGATGTTAATAATGGGGTTAGCCCCAATCAAGTAACCAGCAGGTAGAGTTTCCGATGGAGGGAACCTCTGCTGATACAAATATTGCACAATTACTCTCCTTAACAAAATACAATTGGGTTAAAATGCTAAGTGTTAGAAATTTGTAATTATGATAATTGAAAATATTGCTTTAGCAAATAAAAGAACCCAAGTCATCCTTGCTAAGCCTTGCATGTATATTTTCGCATTGTGTGTTGGCTCACGAGCACGGTAATTGTGCTCATTCTCGCTCTCCCCAAAACCCTTCAAATAATGTGGATGAAGGCGATTACGCGTACTACGTGGATCCAGAAGTTAGAGGCCTAGGAGATGATGAAGAGTAGTGTAGTCGTTAGATGTTTTAGTCTCGCCCCAGTCCAGCTGATTCCGTTGGATCTTGCGTGCATTCTATATTATCTGAGTTTTTAGGTAATATCGGACGCGCAGGGGTTTCCCCAGTCGCTTGTCTGTGGAGAGATGTGCTCTCACCCCTTTTGCTTCCGCTGTAATTCTGCTGTCTTTTGTAATGTAATCAATTTGACATGTTCGGCCCGTATTGTAAAACCTGACACGACGTGGTCTATGTAAACCCTGATATGTTAATAAATGAATGATATGATTTTACGCCATGCATGATTTGATTCAGTGATGTATCTGTTAGTGTTATCTACTGATGTAGGGAATAGCACAGTATTTTTATAGAGGATTCTGAATTACGAAATCCGAGTCCGACGGGCTTGACTAGTAGGTAGGTACTCTCGTGTTCGATAGAGAAACGTTCCGATTTGCACGTGAAATCGGACGGAGAAGTCTAACTGGATTCCGCCTTGAACTCAACATGCAGCAAGTACGTTGGCATGTATGTACGTACGTGCCTAACGGCGAACTCGTTAGCTACAACTAATTCTTGAAGCATATTAGTACTTGCAAAGACGCAGGCTAGCAAGCTAGTTGTGCGCGGGCATCTATCGATGGCGTCGTCGTGCTGGACGAGCGTGGTGTCGTGCGTCCGCCGCGAGCCGGAGGAGATCGCGTGGCTCCGCAGCCGGTTGCGGAGGATCGAGAAGGAGGCGGCCTCGGACGGCGAGGCCATCAAGGAACTCGTCGAGCGCGTGGTGTCCCTGGAGCGCGCCCTAGCCGCGGCGGCGTTGGAGTGGGAGGCGACCGAGGCGCGGAGGCGCAAGGCGGAGAGGCGTGCTGACGAGGCCGAGGCCGAGCTCGAGGCCGCCACGAGGACTGCCGAGCTCATCGTGGGGGAGGCGCGGGAGAAGAAGGAGGAGATCGAGGACAAGGGCGGGCGCATCCTGGAGCTCGAGAGGGAGATGGCGAGCCGTTTTGACGACAGCCGCTGGTAGCGACGTGCCGATGTGCATGCGTGCGTGATGCGTCCCAGTTGCCATTGCGACAGGCGTGTGTACGTACCGTACCCTTATTAGGGCAGTAATGTTCTTGTGAAAGAATTTTGTTTGGAAAAGTTGTTCTAGTCTTCAACTCCTTATGATGTTGCAGGATGTTTCTTGATCTAAAAACTTGTATCCCAAATTAAAATGCTTATGCGAGTGATGATAAAGAAAAGAGCTTGTGTAACGCAATTATGCTTGCATAGCATGGTGCCATATGCATGGATCCGCGAAGTTGAGGGGTGGCCTAGCCGCCGCCCGCCAGCCCCGCGCGACGGCAAGGAGCGTACGAGGAGGCCAGGGAACGCGCCGGTTAGCAAGGCGGACGATCGAGAAATGCGCGTTTCGACCAGAAATTTTGCTCTCGGCACGAGCAAAATCGATGCCGCGGCTGGGAGGTGGCCCGCTCCGCAAAATAATTCCCCTCGGCGGGCGATCGGCGCAACTAGGGGCCCGGCCCGGCACGGCGCGCGGTTTGGTGCGACGTCCCAGGTGGAGCCGAGGGGCTACACGGCCCGGCCCGGCCGGCAACCCTGCGCTGAGCGAATGGGTCGTGGTGCAGCCCATCCAAGGCGGGGAGATTCGAACGGCGGACGACAGGTTTCCTTCGGCTCAGGCGCTGGGCGGGTTGGGGCACGGCGATTGTGCGGCCCAGGCGCGGTTTGGTCGAGGAGCACGGCCGACCCACGTTCGGCCACGGACGTCTTGGCTCCAGAGCCTTAGACGTAACAGATCGCTGCCGAACCTGCCTATGGTTGAGCTGGGCCAGACCATAGTAGGCCGAGTGCAATAGGATGAATTTGGGCTTTTACCTACGCCCGAAGATACATCTAACGCGCAGTAGCCGCGCTCTTTGCTACAGTATGGTGGGCCATCGACCATGTCTCCGATTAGGAGTGAAAACGGATCGGATAGTTTTCGATCGATCTAGACGGAAACGGATTCGGATTATTTCAGATCGAATTTTTCTCGCATAATTCTCGGATCGAAAACGAATACATGTATTTTTTTGTCGAAAATGAATACGAATGCAGTAGCTCTGTTATCCGTCGAATACGAATATGAATGTAGATTATCCGAATAATATGAAGGTCGGATATCCGGCATTTCAGCCCAACTAGCCGCAACCGGCCCATCAATCAATCGCTCCATTAGGGTTCCTACTCGCCACTCGACTACTCCAGTTCTCCACGCGCCCATAGCCCACAAAGCGGTCACGAGTTCACGACTCACTTCCACTACTCGTTCCTCAAGCTGTGCGGCTTGAGGCCGCCCTTGCCTCGCCACCGGACACCTTACGGCCTCCGCCGCCATCTCGCCCGCCTCCGTCGGCTACACTGCGCCATCTCGCCTGCCTCCGCAGGCTCCCCTGCGCCTTCGTCGGCTCCCCCTCACGGGCTCACACCCCAGTGCCTCCGCCGGATCCCCCTCGTGGCCGCCTCGCCTCACCGCCGACCACCTCACCAACCTCTGCTGGCCATCTTGCCCGCCTCTGCTGGCTCCCCTGCTTCTGCGGGTTCCCCTGCGCCTTCGTCGGCTCTCCCTCATGACCCCATTGCCTCCGCCGGATCCCCCTCGTGACCACCTCGCCCGCCTCAGCTGGCTCCCCCGTGCCTCCACTGACTCCACCTGTAGCCCCTTTTGTGACCCGCCTCGTCTGCCGCCCACCCTGTTCCCACCAAAGGTAAGCATCCACGCTTCCCCTCCCCCCCCCCTTTGTTGTAAATTGTCTCCTTTACAGAGTAGTTATATGTAAATTGTTAGGATTACCAATTGCAATTTGCAATTCCTGTTGGTGACAAAGTATGGATTAAATGTTATGTTCCAGAGTGGTTTGTCCCAATTGGTGACAAAGCATGGATCAATCCTTCCCAGTTATTACTCCTATGAGAATTAGTTTTTTTTTCCTGTAAAATTCTTGCGGGTTCTAAATAGGGCCTGATCATGGAATGTACTCACAATAATGGTTCTCTAAATTGATCCTAATCATGGATTGTACATGTAAGAATGGTTTGTCGAGAACTTTTCCATCTTCTATTGGAAATTGTTTTTCACCCTTGAAATAAAGTAAACAAAGGAATTTTCCTAGCTATATATACCCCATGGATATAAGTTTTTGTGTATGTTTGTCTTGCATGTTCTGTTGTTGATTAATACACATATTCCATAGTAACAATAGTGAGTATAATTAGTTGTATTCAGATTATCTATGTAGTTTGTAGAATATGAATGCCTTATTGATATCTTATGTATTCTCTCCACTATCTTGTGCTAGATTTGTGATGGAATCTACAACTGGAAGTAGCAATGCAAGTGTAAGCAATTCATCTCCTACTTTGCCTGTACCACAACCACCTTCCACTGCTACAAATGTTTCTGATCTAGCTCTTGGTACATTGGTGCCAGGGAATTAAGTTGCTTTGACTGGTGAGACTAGTACCGAGACCGACATTCCTGCTCCTACTAGGAAGAGAGCAAAGAAGTGCAGCTTTGATGTTTGGGAGCACTACACAAAATATGAGAAAAATAAGAAAGAACCAGATGGCAAGATGATTACATAGTATTGAGCTGAATGCAACAAGAATAGGTACAAATCTCATTGTGAGAGTGTGAGAGGCACATCAGTCTTTTAGAATCACTTGGCGAACAAGCACCAAATCAAGGGAGGTCAGCAGCTTCTAAAATTGAAGAAGAGTGGAGATGACAACAGTATTGCATCTATTGAGACTTATAAGTATGATGAGGCTGACAGCTTAAAAAAATTATATTTGGCAATTATCATGCATGAATATCCCTTTAATTGTTGAGCAGGAGCACTTTGTGGAGTTTATCAAGTTATCAATTAAGAGTGGTATTCTCGCGCTTGAATATCTTTGTAAGAAAGTTGTATGATTACCTCAAAACACTTGCATGTCGTTTTAGTACAACCATGGACAGGTGGAGATCAAACCAAAATAAAGATTACATGTGCATCACTGTGCATTGAATAGATGACAATTGGAACATGCAGAAAAGAATTAGTAAGTTTATGCATGTGAAAGGACACCATCGGGGAGAAACTTATGCGCATAGTTCCATGATAATGTAGTAGACTGGAATCTTGATATGAGATTTCTTGCCCTTACTTTGGACAATGCGTCGGCCAATGATGTATGTGCTAAGGGGGTAGTACTAAAACTCAATAAGTCAGCTCCCTTGATATGTGATGGTATCCTTTTTCATGTGAGATGCTTGAATCAAATTGCACCAGCTATTGCAAATATCATAAAAACAATTGTAATTGTGAAGAACTCTCCATTACAGTATGAGAAATGTATGAAGTGTGCATCAGAATGTGACTTAGATGCGACAAATGGTCTCCCCTTGGATGTTTCAACAAGGTGGAACTCTACATGTCTCATGTTGAAGCAAGCTATTTACTATAGGCAAGCTTTTGGTAGGCTTTTTCTTCGACACAGAAACAAATATGTGAGATGTGTACCAACTGTTGAAAATTGGAATATGGCAAAACCTATATCTACATGTTTGAATAGATTTTATGATGATACTAAGATCTTCTTCAACACTAAATATCCAACAACAAATCTATTTTTCAATACTTTTTGCAAGATTAAGCTTTCCATTGCAGACTGGTATGATAGCTCTGATCCTATTATATCTACTATGGCTCATTCCATGCAAATTAAGTATGATAAGTATTGAGAAAAGTCCAACATGGCTTTAGCTGTAGCATGTTTTCTTGATCCTAGATACAAGACAAAACCGATGCACTATTTTGCAGATAAGATTTATCATGACAATGCTTCAGAAGAAGTTGATAAATTCATGAGTGTTATTAACCAGTTGTTCCAAGCTTATGTGTCTAGTCCACTTGTAACTTCGAAGAAGATAACAACTACAAATGTGCAAACAGTTGATTCTCAACCATTAGACCAAGAGGTTGAGGATGAGGAGTGATGATGATCTTGATGCAGATCTTGAAAGGTTCTTGCATGGCAGTAGTGTTGTAGGTCAAGGTACCAAAACTGAGTTGGAAGTGTACATGGAACAAACACTAGTGGAATAAAAACAAAAGACAAAATCTTATTTGATGTTTTGTCATGGTGGAAGCTCAAGCAACCTGAGCTCCCTATTCTCTCCTGACTTGCTCATGATGTCTTATCTATTCAAGTGTCGACTGTTGCTTCGGAGTCAGCTTTTAGTGTTGGTGGACGTGTTGTTGATCCATTTTGCAGTGGCCTTGATCCTGAAGTCATGCAAGCTTTGATTTGTACCAAAGATTGGACTGCAACATCTCGAAAAGGTAAAATTGAGTTCTACACTTGTGTTTGATTGGTTTATGTGTAGTATATGAGGAAATCTTAGAGCATAATTAATCTTTTGACATGAAGATGGAGATATTGGTGGATCTATCATCACTGAGATGGACATGGAGGGCATTGAGCGATGCTTCGCAAGCTTAGCAACGGTTTGCTGTTTTTTTTTACCTAACTATCTAGCTCTTTGGCTTAATTTAATGCCATCTTGATACATGATATACTCATTGAATTACAACTTATAGTTGCATGATCACGAGGATATGTATGATTTGGAGGAGGATGTGTTGGAGGACATCGATGAATAACTATTCACTAGGTAAATCTCCAAGCTTTTAAACTTGACCTGTTAATTTTTGCCATTCCTTTTAAAATATAACTGTTTATTGTTTATTCCTTGAGTGTTGTGTAATGATCAGTTGGTTAGGTCGAGTTATGTGAAGCGAGATAACAGAGCTTTAATAAATGTATAACACAAAGAAATTGCATCAATGTATAGCACATGCAACATTTATTTCTGAACAAATGTACACAAATAATCTTAGAAAATTGCTTTCATGACCTTTCCCTGCAATACATGGCTTTCAAACATAGTATGGGCACTAACTTTACAACAGAACTGGTCAGGTTCAAAATTTTGTGTATAAGCACAGCCTACTACAGATTATGAGAGGCAACAGCCATTTTTCACATAGTATGTTGAAGAATAATAAAAAAGGACTAGGTTAACATTTTCATGTCCTAACTCAGAATAGACCCTCCTGGTGCTGTGTTGACCTTCTCCCGTGTATTACACTTGCAGAGTTTCAAGACCTATCTATTGACCTGCTCCAATCCAAAATCGTTCAGAAAAGGTACATTTTGGCAGTTGAATGGGAATCCAGAGCTCGTTTCACAGATTAAAAACTACCTATTGTGAATGTAATGCTATCTTGTGTAAATCACATCAGTCGTGCAGATAATGGAATATCATGTGATCTAATCTAGTGATAAACATATTATATTCATCTGCGGCCTGTACATAATGCTCGCTGGGCAGTACTTAATGATGATGCCATCTTTTTTTACTATTGAACTCTTGATCTCTAGCATATTCTTTTGTTCTAAATGTAAATTAAGGCTGCATGCTTCTAGCTTTGCTTGTTGTCAGGTAAGCTGCTCCTGTTGAGTTAGATTGTCCACTCAATTTATCATTTCCAATATAAGAAATTTGATAATCAAACTTAGGTAGCATGGACTTCAACCTTTAGTATGTTACACTTGTTCCCCCGTCTCACTTGTGTTTCTTCCGAAAATTGGCTACTATACCGTCGACATTAAATCCAGTTTGCCTCAGTTTATACAGCAGCTTGGTGACGTGAACATTTATATGAATGACCCTGATAGTTTTCTATTTTTAAATTTAAGCTTCTTCAGTGCTAATGGAAGAGAAAGATGACGAGATGTGTTGGCCTGCTGCTTGTTAAGAAAACAAATATGTGATGAATTAAGTGTACTTTATGCATACTTTTTTGATACATAGTATCTTGGTATTATTGAACTATGTATGTCATCAATGAACTAGGTGTGATAAGCTAAGTGTGAATTAAGTTTATGTATGTGACTTATGATATGAGCTAAATATGGTAAACTAAGTGTTATGTTTGTGATGAACTAATTAATGCAGCTTGCTAGTGCTAATGTCATGTGTGGTTGCTGAAAATATGAATAATCCGTGAATGTTTGCATCAACTAAACTAGTTATATATTTTTGTTAATTTCTGGTATACAATTTAAGGGGTTTATGTTTTAGAAAATATTCGTGATCGTATTCATTTCGATTCATATTCGCTCCATATTTGCATTTGATATTATTTGTATTCTCATCTGAGAAAAAAAATAAAAAAATATATAACAAAGCTATTATCCATCCGTATTTTCACCCTTATCTCTAACACGTCTTACGTTGCATGTGCTTACCTTCCTGAACTAGGAACGTTGGCCCTGACGATCCGTGTACGAATAATCGTGCTCGTGCAGCGCGAATATCGATCTGCTCCGTTGGATCTTCTTCACCTGTTTTCCGGGCTCAAGTAGGCCGGAGTGACCGTTCCGCATACGGCTCGGATATCAAACCGGTCGGCGTCCGCAAGAACCCCCGGCCCTTCAATAAATATATACATGCACGTCTGCGAGCAACATAATCACGTAGCTAGCTCATCAACCTCCTGGGTCATCGGCAAGCGCGCGGATCGATCGGGACGTACGTACGCAAGCACACACCGGCACGGTAAGCACGATCGCGATGTCGTCGTCGTGCTGGGAGTCGATCACGTCGGCCCTGTCGCCGACGAGCCCCAGGTCGCGGGAGGCGTCGCTGAAGGAGCAGCTGATTGCGCGGGACGCGGCCGCCGCGTCGGACCGCGCGACCGTCCAGCGGCTGAGGGACCGCGCGGACGCGCTGCAGCGTGAGCTCGACGAGGTGGTCGGCGAGACCGAGGAGGCCGAGCTCGCCACGCGGCACGCGGAGAGACGCGAGCTGCAGGCGGCGGCGGAGCTCGACGCCGCCGCGAGGGCGATCGAGAGGCACGAGGAGCAGCTGCGGGTGCTGGACAAGGAGCTCAAGGTCAAGGACGGGCGCATCAGGGTCCTGGAGGCCATCCTCAGCACGTTAACCACCGCCAAGTGATCAGAGAGTCGGGAGATCGTACGTGCGTGGCCGGCGCATGAGTTTAATTGTGCATGCGTGCGTGCACGAGCTATAGTGTGTGTACGTATTGCCAAAGTTATGTGCGCGTTTATGCTTTGTCTATTTTTATTTATTTTTGAAAAGGAAATAACCCAGCTTTTATGCTTTGTTTATTGCTAGGTTATACTGAGATGAAGGTTTAGATGAATTTGGATATATAAGTATTCTTGCGAAAAATCAAGTTGTCTTTATCCATTTGATTGTAAAAGGTATTTATTACCTCATTTCAAACGCGAGAATTTTGTCTGAATTTCAATTTCAAAAAAATAAGAAAAACCCTCTTTCACAGTATAAAGCTTCTTTGAACGGAGTATACGACGTGTGATAAATCCACAATTTTACAAAATTCTTACTAGAAATGCATCTATGTGTACGTAAAGATGGATGTGCTAAGGGGCGTACTCGCACACGTATGGTGTGTTCCTTGTAATCATTTTTTTAAAAAAAGTCTACGGAAACGTGCCTCACCTGTCATCAACATTACTCATTTCTATATTTTACCATACTTTTTGTGACAGACGATGTGTCCAAAAAAACGGTGGCATGCCGTACTTCCACGTGAAATTCGGTGTCAAACTGTGTTTTACAACCAAGCCGGCCTATCAGTTAGAACGGTGAATCTTGTATGTGTTTTGAGGAACCGAAGCACACTGATTGACTGAAGAATATCTTCTCCGTGCCACGGTGATAAAGCCTAAAATAAACAGAATTGTATCATCTGCCTATCGATCCCTACTAATGAATCCAACTGACCCCATGATGTGATGTAATAGAGATACGGGCTCGGATTTGGCCCAGATACAACAATAGAGGCCGAAAGCTGTTCCAACGAGTTTCAGAAAAAGAAGTAAGTGTGGCCTGTCAGTTTTGTTGGGTCAGGGAGTTACCAATTGTAGGCTGAAAACGCCGGTTGTTTGCTCAAAACAATCAACAGCGGTTTGATTCCCTTGTTTTGTTACAAAAACGACCCCACAAGTGCATCCCATAATCCCATCCAAGTATAGCCCAATCTAGAGATAACCTTGCCCCTCTGACTTTTGATTGACTTTCCCTAGTTGCTTACGTCTCCCCACCAGACGTGACCAAATCGGCAGCACAGATGGCCCGGCCTGGTCAGGCCCGGCATGGACACGGGTCATTCTGGTACATGAAAGAATCGTGCTGTGCCAGGCTGCTCCACGTGGCCGGGTAGCGGTCCAAAGGGCGGTCGTGCTGGCACGAGCCTGTTTGGCCTGCTGGGTTGTTTATAGGTCACTTAGCCCGAAAATTCAAAAAAAATAGAAATATTTCAAAAAAGAGAGAAATAATACGTAGAATTCGTAAATTCATATGAAAGTTGTAAAAAAATAAGATAAATATATTGAAAATGTAATAAAGAGCTTTATTGATATTGAAATGACTACCTCATTAAAATCTTTGCCAAGTAAAAACTCAACATGAGAAAATCTTAGCAAAGAAAAAAAGAGTAGAGCCTATAGCTCTATATACATCTTTGTTCTAAGGGTCATTATCAAGGTATAGATTTTCGAACACGTCCGACAACTCTGTATTTTTCACAGAGTGTTGTGTTCGCGAATCAGCTTGTTCCTAGTCATTCACGGTTAGAAGTATCTCCACCATCTCACTCATGAGACGTGTTCTTCTCTCCTCCAATATTCTTCCAGAAAGACCGAAAACAAACTCAGATCAAACCGTAAAGACATAAACAGTTAACACATCACGTGCAAGTATAGATACAGGGGATATGTTAACTTGTGGGCATATCACCATTGCAAAATTTTGAAGCCTTCTGAGTTGAAATCCACCGTATCGCTGTCCAGATTGGTGGACAGTTCTCCATTCCTTGTGGTTGTTCTTGGTTGAGCAGACGGCGCTGTAAAAGAAGAAGACCTGGACCTAGAGAAAGAGCCACCAAAGATCGTGCACCACATATTTGTCTTGCTACTTGAGGTGGGTGTTATTGGAGGTCCTTGCAAGCGGACTCCCCGAAACTTATTCTCATACCTTTGGTAAACCTCATGTAATCGAGAACGAACTTCTGCAAAATAGTTAGAATAGTCTAGCCTTGTAGCATCACTAAGAAGGTCAAGAACATTAGCAAATGCTTCAATTTTACCTCTAGGATCTAAAATAAATGCAAATGCATATATCAAAGGGAATTCTTTCGAATATTTCAGGTATTTAGTTTTCATAGCAACAATAGCATCGCGTAAAACTGAGTTATTTTCATATATTTTTAATTGAGTAGCAATCTGTAAAATACTATACACAATAATAGGAGATGTTGGTAGTAGACAGCAGACAAAGCAACAATAGCCTCATTAAAAAAATCTAAAATTTGTAGTATCTTCTCAGCAACGAACCAATGTTGTTCAATCAATAGTATACTACCGTCAGTGCTCTCATAGCGCGTTTGAATAAAACAGAAAAATGCTCTTATATGGTAAAAGACTATTAATCATCAGGTAAGTTGGGTTCCATCTTACCGGCATATCCAAACCGAACTTTCTTGAACGTACACCCATTGCCCTGCAAAAGTTTTTATATGGTGCTATTCTTACGTTAGAATTATTCAAGAAATATATCGCATCGCAAAAAGATTTAAGATACACATCCAAACTCTTCAAACCAGATTTGACTATAAGGATAATAATATGACAAGCATATCGCTGATGTAGCAAGAAGGAATCGGCATATGTACTGAAGACTGGAGTAAGAATATCCATGGCCTTTGAGTTTACAGTAGCATTGTCTAGAGTAATTAATAATATTTTATTTGTAAGACCAAAGTCTTCCACGATTTAGATAATACAGTCCGCAATATTCTCAGTCATGTGTGCTACATCAATTAATTTAAAACTTATAATTCTTTTCTCCATTACCCAGTCATCATTAACATAATGAGCAACTACACTAAGATAATCCTCTCTAGCGCGGTCGCTCCATATGTCCGAGGTCAGGGCCACCGAAAATATGCACGTAGCAAATTTATCCTTTAATTTATCACAATGTTCATTGTAGTATTTTACTATATCCCTAGTTGTTGTCTGTTTAGAAACGAAAGAGAATCTAGGATTATACGCAGTTCTAATGTAAGTTTAGAAAGCATTAGACTCCCCAAAGCCTAATGACAAATCATCGGAAGTAATTAAACAATAGAGAGAGTGACGGGCTACCTCAAGATCGTAGTTCCAGCTATGCATCGTACCATCAGGGTTGTACTGCGGCTGTGTCTATCTCATCAGCGATCCTTGCTTGGCCTTACATCTTGTAGCATGTCTTTGAAAGTGCCCTGTCTCTCCTATAGACTTTGCAAACAATTCCTAATGACAAATTTTGCAAACAGCATATGGTATCTCATTTCCTTGCAGCTGGCTTGGTTGTCCTATCGAAATGCTTCCAGACTCCGGATGTAGACAGTCTCAACTTCTTTGCTCCGGTGGTCGCCGATGAAGATGCCGCTGTAGAGCCTGATGATGAAACTCTACCTTGCCCTTCCAGTAAAACCTCCGGTTGGTTTGAGGCAGCTGCAGCCTACTCCATGGATGTAACATCCTACGATGAAATTCCGTATTCAGTGAGAGCGAAGATATCATAACTTTTTATAACGAAAACTACGAAATCGAAACTAACACTATTATTATTTTCATCTTAGCATAATAAATAATAACAATAAAAATATGCCAAAAAATAGTATTGTACATCTTTTGATGACTTTTTCCAGAATATGAATTTCCCAAAATTTGGCATAGTTTTTTTTTGAATTTTGCCAAATTATCTCACAATAAATTTAAATTTGCACAATAGAATTTGAAAGAGAGGTCAAGGAATGGATAGGTGCTGAATGAGGGGGGGTATGGTGCCTATTTATAGAAAAAAAATTAGTTTTTTTTTTAAAAAAAATTCTATTTTTAAAGCCCGCAAACGGTAAATAAAAAACGGTTGGAATTTCAAAAAATTCGAACGTTACGACCTAAATGGGTTGTGGTATGCCTTGTCGTGCCGAGCACTACCCATCAGGCCAATTTAGCCTGTAACAACTATATTGCCACCAGGTCGTGCCGTGCCAGGCATGGCCCACTGTGTCAACGCGACCCATGGGCACGCCTCCCTGCCTCCCCTATCGGCTACCCCCTCCCCGCCTCGCCTTCTCCAACTGCTTCCTCCCATCCCGAGCAGCGTCATCGTATCCTTCCTCCGCCGGAGCCGCCCTGCCCTCCTCCTCCTCACCCTCTCCTCATCGACGCGCCTGTGCGCCTCGAGCCCGTCGCATCACCTCGCCTTCTCCTCCCCCCCATCCCGAGCAGCGCCGCCTTCTCCTCCCTCCACGCCGACCGCTGATGCCGCCCCGCTCTCCTCCTCTCCTCTCCTCCCCTCCCCTCCCCTCTCCTCCCTCCCTCGCTGCCTCACCTCGGACACTCCGCACGCGGGCCAGATGGGATGTGTTGGCATCGTGCCATGTCGGGTTGGCCCCCATGCCGGCATCGTGCCGTGTCGGGCCAGGCCACCGTGCTAGGGTAGCGGCCCAAGCACAACACAGGGCTTTGTGCCGAGCTGGCACAACCGATGAATAGTGTGGGTCGTGTCGTGCCTCAGGCCAACTTGGCTGGCACGGCCCATCTAGCCATCACTACTTCCCACCGCTTTATGACTTCCTTTGTCTCGCGGACAACATCAGCATCGATCCGCATTCGCGTCTCCCACGAAACAAGCAACAAAGCAACACTACCATCTAGTATAGGAAGAGATCTAAAGGACAAACAAGCAATGCGTTTCAACGGTATAGCAGTTTTATGCAGTTTTGGCTACTTAAAAGTTCCAGATTTTGAGTTTGAAGTTTCTACTAGGTTTCAACGCATTTCGTGAAAAGTTTCAAAAAAGTTTTAGGTTACGAGTTTCATATTTCAAGCATGTTTCATTGTGTTTTGTGAAAGTTTCAAAATGCTTTCTGCGCTTTTCATGAAGTTTGAGAAAGGATTCAAGTAAGTTTCATAAAAAATTGCAAGTTTCAACAAGTTTCAAAAAAAGGTTTCAAGGAAGATTCAATTATGAACAAGACATGATGAAACTTCTGAGTTTCAAGCATGAAAACATTTTAAAAGTTTCATATTTCAGTGGGTTTCACGTATTTCTAGAGGTTTTTAGAAGATTCCTAGAAAGTTTCAAGCCCAAGTTTCATATTTTGGAACTCAAGTTTCAGACAAAAGAGTGTTAGCAAGTTTCATGAAGTTTAACAGTTTCATGTTTCAGGGAGTTTCACATATTTCTAGAAGTTTTCAGAAGGAGTCCTACTATACACACGATCTTATCGTCATACGCGCTACAATGCACATAGCGGTCGGGCGGGCGCCGCGTGCAGGAAGGAGGATGGGGCGGGTGGCGTGGGTGAGTGGGCGGGCGGGCGGGCGGGTCATCGTAACGCTCGTACGACGAATAACGTCGTACGCGAAGCATTTTTGTTCCTGAAGATTCCAAGAAAGTTTCAAGCCCAATTTACATATTAGGTAAGTTTCGTGTTTTGTTCTTCCCCATGTTTGTAACTTAGTAATATGCAAAAGGTTTCATGAAGTTTCAAGAAGTCTTATGAAAATATTTTAAAAATTTCAGGTTTCAATGAGTTTCGCATATTTCTAGAAGTTTCCAGAACATGCCAAGAAAGTTTCAAACCTAAGTTTCAGATTTTGGAACTTAAGTTTCAATAAGTTTCAAACAAAAAGTTCCAAAATGTTTCAGCAACTTTCAAGAAGTCCCGTGAAAACATTTCAAAAGTTTCAACATTTTTCAGGTTTAAGCCCAAACATAAAGTTTTATGAAGTTTAGATTTTTTAAATTTGAAATCTGAAACTTGGTCTTTCAACGAGTATCATCCGACATATAAAATTTAGTGAAGTTCCAAAAAATGAATTTTTGAGTTTCAAATATGAAACTTGGCATGCCAACGAGTTTCACGCCAGAAAACTTGATGTTTCATGAAATTTCCAAAAACAAATTGCCATTTTCAATATTTTTTTGAACGGGAGCTGCTAGCCCATAGTGCATTCCAAGGATATAGCAAGTTCTGGTAAAATTTCATGTTTCACTCAGGTTTTAGAGAGTTACACCATGTTTCGTAGAAATTTGGTGTGTTTTAGATAGTTAAAAAATAAAATAAAATTCAAGTTTTAGAAAAGTTTGAAATGAGTTTAAAAAACAAACTTTAAGTTTCAGAGAGTTTCACCAAAAGCTAGAAAATTTGAGCGAGTTTTGAGAGAATTTCACCAAAGTTTCACAACAAAACAAACAAGTTTCAATGAAGTTTCACAAAAAAAAAACAGCAAAAATCATAAAAATTCAGAGAGACCATTGACATCTGGCCAGCTTCCACAGGAAGCCGTCCGGAGCCATCGAGAGCTCAGCCACGACGAGGACACTAGTGTCTGCACGGTGGTGAGCACCCGCATCACTGCCACGGCTGCTCGTCTTCCTATGCACGACCAAGCTAGCCCACGAGCGTCTTGTCACGTCTGCTCCCTGCCGCCCCTCTCACCTTCACACGTGAGCCGTGCCCATGCATACCATCACTATTGTCGAGCAACCAAATCGGATGAGAAAACCAAAGTGGCATGAACAACGGTGAGGTCGTGGTGCGGATTAGGCCTAGCAGCGGCTTGATTCGCTGTTGTCCCTGCCTAATCGACTCTGCGTTGTTTAATTTTCGGTATAAAATAGGGATTGGAGAGAGAGAGGAGAACGTGGGCAACAACTTTGACCAGTAGAATTGGAAACAAAGGAGTCCATTTGCCTCCTGTGGGTGTACACGAAGAGGATCAAAAGCACCGACTAAAAAAATCTAACCGCTAAAACCTATACCTTCGGTATTGAGTTCAATGGTATAACATTTTCTCGTTTTTCTCAGCAAACAAGGCGAAACCAAAACAGTTTATCCGTTCACACCATTCAATCGATCATGGCAGGGCAGCCAGGATCCCGGTCACGCGGCGCAAGTGCAGGCAAGAACGGCGCTTCGGCCGCCAGGACCGAGGCCCGCGGGAGCTCGGGTGGCGGGAGGGCCCGGCCAACCCTGACCCCGCCACGCACCAGTAGAGCGGCTGGTACTTGCGGGCCTGGGGCGCGGCGCCATCCTCTCCGAAGCCGCGCTCTTCGCCGTCGAGTGGCCGTCAAGGTCTCCAACCCCCTCCGTTCCCGCCACGGCGGCCACGGCGACGACCCGCAGCTAGACGCGGCAGGCCAAAAACTGTAGGTACCGCCGGTCTGCGTCGAGCTGTCTCGGCCTGTGCTGTTTACTTTTGCCACCTATATGAACAGTGTGTGGACAGTGCATACGTCATACGTGTCGTTGTTGTTAACATATACGGAGTAAATTATCAATCAAATGTGCTGTACATCATCACGTACTGATGTGATGAATATATAATGCGAGTTTGGCTGTTGTACACTTGTACTACGTGGAGTATTTCACTTGAATATCAAGATTCGTTTCAGGGTCCACGACTCCAAATCAAATGCCTCGTCCGCATGTGCGACTGCCGCGCAACTCCGCGCTAAGTCTCGGCTAGAACGATACGTTTTTTTAAACTTAGTCTTTTATATCTGAAATAATAAAAATAGCATCTCTATCATACTAAATTGCAGCGGAAGGCACGTGTCGCGATTCTAAATCACGGCAGATGACTTGTCGCGCACCCGGTCGGCAACAGGAACATACACAGGCCATCAGCCGTGGTGGCATGTCATCTTGCTGCTCACGGGGAGCACAATAATTTAGCGTGATAGACATATCATTTTTATCATTTTGGACACAGAAAACTAATTTTACTATTTATAGGGACTGTTTATTCATAAGTTGTCTGAAATTTTCTTAAGTTTAAGTCACTTGTTGTGACCATTGGATCAATATCCAATCATATGACATCCATTGGATCAATATCCAATCATATGACAATCATATGACACACCAATCTCTACACAAATCCAATGGTCACAACAAGTGACTTAAACTTAAGAAAATTTCAAGCAACTTAAAATGAGCAAAAACCCATATATAAAAATACTAAACGAGCAGAAAAAACTCAGGCACACTCCGCTCAGGAGTCAGGACCCAACGCGGTGCGGCTGGCCCGAAACACATCAACCTTTCATGTCCCGCGCACAGTTGCAATGGCCGGCACGTACGCCACGCATGCGGTGCCATTGGCTCCTGCCTCGTAGGTACCGGCCATCAACGAGCGTACATATCCACGGAGCTCTTGGCCTCGGCCTCCAATTATCACGTCGTCTCGATAGCCGCTGCTTGCTAGTGGCACTGCAGCCATGTGCCTGGGGAGGCAGAATGCCCTCCCAACTGCAAGCAGAAAGGGGGTGTTGCCGTTGTCTCTTGCGCTGCCCTCCGGACTTCCTGTCGAGCCATGCAGCCTTTTGCTCACATGACTTGCAGCAAATAGAAATCCTGCGATCACCCGGCCCCGAGAGCCTCAGCCCCTATTGCTGCCACGCACTGTGCTATGGCTAGCTAGAGAAATCATTTCGGAATTGCATGGTCGCAGTTGGTGTGGTTAAGTATATAACGATCCAATTTGATCGTACATGCAAGAACGGATCTTGGAGAATATAGACGAAACCATCGCTAATGGAAATGCAGAGGTATGTATTAGCCACCGAAAATTGCGCGGCTTGGAGCCGCCGGCCATCGCTACCGCCCAAGAAAAGAAGAAGGAAAAAAAAAGGGGGGAGGGGGAGGAGAGAGGATGGCGCGGCCGCGCCAATTCCGCGTCTGCGCCTTAGCGCGCCTTGCCGCCGCCCCACGGTCGCCTTGAAGCAGCGCCGCCTCGCTCGCCCTCCATTTGCACATGGGAGCCGCCGCCCGATGGCCCGTGTTTTGGAGACGCGCCGGCGAGCGCCGCATGCACTCGGGGCGCCGTCGTATGGCGCCATGGGCGCCTCCGCTTGCCGAACGCGGCCGCCGATCGCCGCCACGCGGAGCTCGCTCGGCCGCCGCAATCGAGCCACACGCGCCACGTCGGTCACCGCCGCGATCGTGCCCCGTCGCCGCCGCGGCCGTGTCCCGCCACGCCGATCGCCGCCACCGAGCTTCGCTCGGCCACGCCCGCCTGCGCTCCGCCGGGCGAGCCACCCCGCCGCACCGGCCGCCGCTCCCACACAGTGCGCCGCCACCTCTAATGCAAGGAGCTAGAAACCTAGCTCCCATTTGAAGCAAGCAGGTGGGGCGGTTGGGGATTGAGGTGGGCCGGCCAGAAGGCAGTGAAGTTTTGAAAAAAAAAAGGGAAAAGGGTATTTTGCAAAAGGAACCTTGAAGTGTTCATATTTATGCGAAATTTTTGCGAATATGGAATTTTGAAAAAACCCTCGAAATTATGAAAATTACGCGTAAATTCTCTCGAACTAAAATTTCGCATTTTAGCCCTGAAACTTGCGATTTCGCGAAAATACTTTTTCCGTAGAAAGAGCCTCGAATCCATTTTTTTAATCGATTTTTGCATTTGAAGCATGTTTAACTTTGTTATTGTTATTTCTATGCAATTTATTTATTGTATTCTTTTGTTTTTATTATACGTGATTATTTATATTGCTTTTAATCACTGAAAATAGCAGTAAAATATGAAAAATGCATAGAAAAATACGGGATCACGAACCAGGAGTTCGAAGAGCAGTGTGAGAATTTTGCAACCATTTTTATGCAGATTACTAGCATTAATCCTATGAATTTTTGCATGAATATGAATATGATTGGCATCACGAATCAGGAATTCGAAGAACTGACCGAACATGGCCAGATTTTGTATAAAATTAATAACAATCTTCAATTCTGTGGTAATGTAATCAAGGATGAGCAGAAGATTGAGAAGACTCTCTGCCTTTCACCCGAACGCGGTGCAATCCGCAAGCAACTATCGTCAAGCCGGCTACATGAAGTATGCCGAATTAATTGACGTCATGCAAGTTGCAGAAACTCAAGATGATATTCTAAGAAAGAACTTCATCTTGCAACCACCCCAGTAGCAATGTTGGCCATGAAGCCACTGCTCGCAGCTACAAGGTGATGAAGCCTCTCACGAATGAGAGGAACAAGAAGGGTAAGGTCGTGCGTCGCACATTATTGATGCTTTCCAAACAAAGAAGAAGCGCAAATGATAGCATGAGGCATACCTCGCCATTGCAGGCACAGAGGATTCACATCCATTAGTTGCACTTATGAATGTGGACAGCCCAGTAGTAGCCCCCATCATCCCTCCTTTGGACATCGCAGCGGCCACAGCCATAGCTGCCCAAAAGGAGAAGATCGCGCATGAAGCCGATTAAGGCAGAAGTTCCTGAATACTTCGTCTATTAGATCTAGTGCACGCATTGCACTTGAATCTTTTATAGAAACTTGCAGTTTGTAATTGAAGCGAAATTTTGAATTATTGAATAATGGTTGCAAGCTCTAGAAGAGCAAAGCATTAAATTCTTATTATGAGTCTGCAAGACTTATTTTCCGTCTTTATAATAGCAAGTTACGTTCGATATCAAAGTATTTTTTATGTGTTGCTTGCTTTCGCTACATATTAATAAAGTACATTATATTAGAACACGTGTGGCGCCCTATGGAGGAAGTGTGCTTAGCATGTAGCGGCTGTGAATACCATCTGAGAGAAATGAAAATTTTCCATCAATCGGCAAGAATCTTTGGTAGTCTTACGACAATCGCAGACGTGATACTTGTATAATAGGCTTAGGAAGGGCCATAATTATACTCTCAACGGGCACAACTTTGGTCATTGAAGAAGACTTGTTGTACCCAAAATTGACTAGAACTCTCAAGGATATTTGCGATAACAGTTTCCATGTAGAGACTGAAGAAGAGTACGGTACAGAATACCTGCTCATTACAAAGCGTGAAGAAAGTGAAAAATGACATTAGAATGTCTTCCTTCATATGAAACTGGGTTATACTACACTAATATTAAGGCACCTGCAGCCTATACTGCCTTGAAAACCGTATTTAGAAGCTCTGAACTTATCTATCTCTGGCATGATAGATTATGCCGACTAAGTCTTAGGATAATGAGAGATATTATTAACAATTCACAGGGACATAATATGAATGTAAAGAATTTTCCGAATCAGGAAGATTTTGTGTGCCCCGCATGTGCCACCGGAAAATTAATTACTAGACCTTTCACTCTGAAAGCAAAGAATGAAGTCCCTGCATCCCTGGACCGTATCCAGAGAGAACTTTTTGCGGACCTATACAGCCCCTGTAAGGGCCATTTAGGTATTTTATGGTGCTCATCGATGCCTCCTCAGAATGGTCGCGCGTATGTTTATTGTCTACGAGAAACCATGCTTTTGCAAAGCCAATCTCGCAGATAATTAAAATTAGAAATATTTTCCCTGATCATCATGAGAAGTCCACCTGAATGGACAACGCCGGAGAACTTACTTCGAAGGCATTTGATGATTATTGCATGAAAATGGGAATTAAAGTTGAGCATTTTGTACCGCATGTCCACACCCAGAATGGACTAGCAAAACTTTGAAGAATTGTAATTTACCAACTACATGTTGGGGACACGCGATCTGCTTCATGCGACTCTTATCAATTCTAGACCGTCGACCTATAACATCCATCCACCTATGCAACTAGCGCAAGGGTCGAACGAAAACTACTCATCTTCGCGAGTTTGGTTGCAATGGTTATATACCTATACCACCACCACAGTGATCGCAATGGGTCTTCTCAGAAAGTGCGGGATATCGTTGGTTATGAGGCGACATCCATAATCAAGTATTTGGACCCTATATTGGAGATTTGTATAATGCCCGATTCACTGATAGTACATTAGATGATGTTAGTTTCCGTCATTAGGGGAAATCAACCCTTGATGATAATGTCGGAAATAATGGAAGTCTAGAAGACAATTGAAGTCGAGAAGATAATTGAAATCTATGCATATGACCCGCACTAGTGAAGCAAATAGAAAGTCCGAAGATAATTGCGATCCGAAGATAATTGAATTGAAGTCGAGAAGACAATTGAAGTCCGAAGATAATTGATTTGCAAATATTAGCGAATCACCGTCGGACCACTTTTAGTGATTTGAAGCGTGACCAAGTAGCATTTGCACACGCATGCACGGACAAATTAATTAACAAGTTATCCTAATCCCGTCCTAAGGCCTCTGAAAGGGCGAGAACTCGGCCCTCGAATCCAAGTGCAGGGGCGCTTGGTGAAAAAGGATAAGAAGGACTTGACACGACCGATCACCGAAGTGCCCCGAGATTAGAAGGGAGCGGTTGAGACTGGCATCGGTATGGAACCTTCTGAAAGGCATACGAATTGAACATCCCCATGAAGGAGACATCGGCATGAATGTGTGCACACATCGAGTGAAAAACTAAAGGACTTGCCCGCAATTGGAAGCAGCGGTGAACAAGTAGAAACATTAAAAGAATCGCCTTTGAAGAAATAGCTATAAGCTTTATGACCTTAGGAGAATATTTGAATATGACAACGACCAATGTCGACATTTACTTTGCAAAGAAACTTGCCACAATCATCAATCTTGATTCGAGCACGCATCGCTCATTGAATGAAAGAAAATATCAGATTGAGAAGATTGAGAGAAGGCAATAGAAATCGAATTATTCTCTCCGAATAAAAGAAGAGCGTTTGGGCTGTAAGCGCACGCCTCCTTGTGCACCCCTGTAGAAGCATAAGTGGGTATTTGTTTGAAAGAGAAATGAAAAGAAGCAAGGCTCGTTGTACAAGTTTTCATTGGACATCCAGAAGATGATTATGAAGAAACCTATTCCGGTCATGGCGGAACTCCCTTTAAATATTTATCTCAATGGCGGTGAACTTGAAGTTAGAAGCGAAATTGATGGATGGGATACCAACATACCTTTATGAAATATTGGATTCGGACATTTATATGAAGATACAGAATGTATCAACATCCGAACCAAAATAGAGCAAATAGAAACATATGCAGTGTGAAACTCGAAAGTCATTGTACGAACCTAACAATCGGGCGAATGTGGTATAATCGCTTGGCGACTTTCTATGCATGAAAGGCTACACGAACAATGAGAATAATCTCAGGTATTTATCGACGATCCCGGAATGGATTTTGTATAATCTTAGAGTATGAAGATGATCGAATATCATCGAACCACGAAGGATATTAGGAAAGCAAGCTCTTGCAAAAGAAGCACTTTGATTTTGATACCAGCGAACAGGCCACACGGTTGAAACGGAACCGGTAGATACAGACCACTTTGGCCGGCGGCCACTTGGATACTTCTTGCATGAATTGCCGCTGCTGCATGCGTGCGTGCTGTAACTACCTGATCTGTCACTTTCACTTCCCTGCACAGTTCAGATCTTACAGTCGTCGATCCGTCACTGCAGGAGTTCTCCTCTTGCCGGCGTCAGTCGTAGGCAGTGCTGAAGAAAACCTTCACGGTGTTGCCGGAGAGGATCTGGAGAACGCTGGTGTTGGACCGGGCGACGCACCGCGGCGACTTGAACTGGCTCACGGGGGCGCCCAGGGAGAGGTAGTGGCGGAGCACCTTCTGGAAGGTGCCCCTCTGCAGCACCCGCAGCTCCAGTGGCCCGATGGCGCGCGCCTTCCTGGAGCCGACGTACCCGGCGTCGGCGAAGGCCCGGTCCAGCTCGTCGCAGCAGGCCTGCATCACGTCGTCGCTGGCGTTGGCGTTGAGCTCCCAGAAGATGACGTAGTGACCCGGGTCCGACGACATGTCGGCGTGGCTGGTGTAGTCGACAACCTCGAGCTTCTCGGCGGCGAGGACCTTGGTGGCGGCGCTGTCGACGGCGATCTGCAGGTCCTGCTCGCTGTTCTTGTCGATGTTGATGGACAGCATGAGGTTCCTCCGGCACACGAACTTGAGCTTGGGCGTCTCGTTGTAGAACCCGGCCACCTGCACCACGTCTCCCAGCCGGTACCGGTACAATCCTGCCGTTCGTTTCAAGCGCAAAATCCACTCAATTATATCGCCAATAAAGCCATTAACAACCAACCATTCCACAAGATACCACATTTCATTAACTAACATTAGCATCTCGGGATATTTTTATTGTGGATTTCTGACTAAAGAACGTATTAAATTTAAAGCAAGTACAGGGACATGCTATAAACCTAAACAGCATGTAAAATGATGGGCTAACATAAGACAATCATGCAAACAACCTATATATATAATCGTATAGATGCAGATCTCTAGTACGGGCCCCCCTCTAGGCTCTAGCTAGATATACTTTGTGTTCACAGACTAATCATGTATGTGTTGTGCCCACTTGTTATTCTGTGACCAATTCTTATCCGATTATCTATCTGACAGGATCACAGGACACATCATCTCCTGTAAGTCCTTTATGTGGCGCCCGTGCCCATCCATGGAGTCGTTCAGTGTATTAAAGTCTTAAATGCTACGACAAATCCTATCAATTGACGTACTGAAAAATAAATAAAATAAAATAAAATAAATACTGATATATGGATAGATAGATAGAGACAGAGAGTAGCTACAAATGAAGAAAGAAAGATACATGTTCTTCTTGCTGCAGGTTTGCTTTGGACTTGTAAGACAACCAGAAAATTCAGCTACTAAAGATGTGCAAAGCTTTTGCACTTTCTAAAAAAAGAAGAAAATTCAGCTACTAGAAAGAGGCAAAGAGCCTGGGGTGTTTGTTTGACAGCAGCAGCAGCTGTTGCAGTCACATGTGAATGCATGCGCCAAGCGGCCTGGCTGGTCAAAATTAACTACGCTTAAGGTTGGGGAATTGAACAGTACGAATTTCCAAGCTGCTAAGGGCCAGGAACAATGAACAAAGGCAAACGGACGAACAGCCATATGTAGGAGCCACTTTTGTCTTAACATATTGTTTGTCCACCGGTTCAACACCTAATCCATAATTTACACATCATTTGCAGTTTGCTAGTAGTAGATGCTAGTAGCTAGCTCTCCCATGCAAGTCAGGAAATCAAAAAAAAATTGTGGAAAACCAAGGAGCATTTGCAGAGACAAGTAAAAGGTCTGTATGTTGAAAGGTTGTTTTCGTTTCAGACAGTGCTGAATAAGTCCTTGGGCTTGCATCACCCTTGTCAAGCAGTCAACGAAGTTAATAGTAAGGCTGTGGAATCTGTAAATTTCAAACAATGTATCCGGCACAAGTTTACCTTGTGATAGTGATAGTAACACTACTACTAAATGAATACGTCATGTAGGAAGAAGGATCATGTTCTAGTCATTTTTTGTTTTGCGCCGCGTGTTCTTTCAGGTTAGATCTATATGCAATCTATATGCACACCGCACCTAATATGGTATAGGAAAATGTTCAAGTGAACGAGACTTCGATTGGAATAATTAATTTGTTCATTCCCAAACCTTCGAGGTTGTCCATAACCACTCTCCAAGCAACTCGATCGACCAATACACGTCGCAACCAAGGTCCAATTCATTAGATGGTTTTTTCTGACCTAATTGACCCACGAAACAGCAGGTAAACCAAACAGAAAAACTAACGTCCATTCCAAATCCCCTTGTTATGTTTCAACACGAATCCTCTATTGAATATTGATAACCGTCTTATCTACCTAAAAGCTAGCCATCTACAACTACATTTCTTTGAAAAGTGGACTCCGATCCAATGTTCAAGACCGGAGTGATCACAGAGCTAGCCCAAGGGTTTGGAATCGGAAGGCGACAGGCGAAGTCAATGGCCCCTTGGGCTGCCGTCAGAGGTGAAGTCAACAAAGAGGAAAGCATGAGACGAAAGTTCTCTGTACTGTCGCTGTGACCACCGGTTAGCATTGCTATCGCCTGTCGGCACAGGACAAAGCGAGACTGCAATGGTTTTCGCAACCTGCCTGTCCGGTTACTGATAAGAAAGCAACAGCCAATGTGCAGGAGCAGCAGGTAAATATATGGTTCTAGCTAAGCTAAGCTAGCTAGGTGGATAATTGATGGGGAAAAAAACCGTAAACGTCATGCATGAAAGCGAACGTAAAAGAGGTGAGAAAGCATTGGATAGTACTAGTAGTGATGCATACCTGCGAAGGTGGTCATGACGACCTCGTAGTGCTCGCCGACGGCGACGTCCGTGAGGCCGACGGGCTCAGCCTCCACGTAGCAGGCGCCGGAGCCGGGGGTGACGTCGGCGGTGCAGCTGGGCTTGAGAGGGATGAACTCGAAGTAGGCGATGTCGGGCAGCACGGTGAACGTGGCTGACTCCGGGTGCACCTCCGGCTCGACGTTGGCGCCGATCCAGCCCTCAGACGAGCCGTACTCGGCGGCGACCAGCGGCAGGCTGCCCGCGTAGTGCCGGAGCTTCTTGACGTAGTGCTCCATGGACCCCGTCATGATGCCGTACACGTACTTGGCGTTGGGCCACAGCGCCGGGATCACCCCGTACCAGTTGCTCAGGCCGGCGCACTTGCGCGCCACCACGTCGGCGAGCGCGGGGTTCGGGGCGGCGAGGAGGGCCGACACGGCCTGCCGGACGGAGGGCGCGGTGACCCGGGTCGGCGACAGGGCGCCGTGGCGGATGTCCGCGCAGAGCTCCTCCCACACTTGCTCGAACGTCTGGAACGCGAGCACGACGCTGTGCGCGAACGTGGCGGATACCATCTGCACCTCGTCGGCGAAGAGCAGGCCGCAGAGGAGGTGGCAGTAGAGCGACTGCGCGAAGTCCGGGCCGAAGATCACGTCGTAGGGGCTGCAGCACTGCGACTGGATGTCGCGCATCGTCGCCTTGAACTCCTCGCTGCGGTACACGTTGGTCGTCGCCGTCGTCGCCGTGAGCCCGCCCTTGGTCGTGAACTGCCGGCTGCTGTAGATGAACTGCAGCGCCTTGCCGTTCTCGACCGGGAACTCCCTGTTGCATAGAGAGAGACACAAGGTGGTGGCAGCGCCATTAATCAGTCGTTGCGTTATCGCTTGTCCAAGAATTGACCTGATTAATGGAGGCCAAACCAGCACCAAAGCTAGAAACATGGTAGACGAAATTGACAGGACACGAGATGAACGAAAAGAGGTTGCAGTCGTACGTTCGAGAAGCAATCAGAAACAAAAGTTAAGTTTATAGCCTCCATCGATCGCAGATTTAATTTAATTATCAGCTAATAATTAACTCCATATATGTTTCAAACCCATCGATCAGATCAACACTGTTGTTCTTGTACGTATGGAGTATGAAATTTTTTTGGTGTCGAGCTGAGAGAACAGACGAGTAATGGCAGACAGCGACTCCCCGGAGGCCGGGTACCAGAAACCGAATTCTGGACAAGATTTGCTTTCTGGCGATTTAGTGCGGCGAAAACAGCGACGAGAGCGAGCGACGCGATGCGAAGAAACCTAAGAGTGATCGAGCCGAGCCATGCCGGCCGGCAATGGCGTACCTGTTCCTGAAAGCGTAGGAGGTCCGATATATCTGCATCGTCGACTTGACAAGCTCGTCGTTGAACAGCAGGTACTTGCGCTTCCCCTGCGTCGTGCCGGAGCTGCACGTACGCGCACACGCATGACGCATCGCCATGATCAGTTCTTGAGCTAGCCGAGGTTAAGTAACAGCGGCAACCTGCTCTGCGTGCGGGCTAACCAACCAACCAACCTTAGGGAGATGGAGGTGACGGGCTTGGCGGTGAGGACGGGGGAGGTTTCGCCGTCGGCGATGCGCTCAATGTAGGGCTCGAGGTCGGCGTGCGTGGCGAGCGGCACGCAAGCGCGGAAGCTGTCGGGGTCGGTGCGGCCGGTGAGGCCCAGCCCCTGCAGGTACTCGGTGGTGCCGTTCTCGGCGAGGATCCGCCGCAGCGTCTCCCGCTGCACAATGGCGGCGTCCCGCGTCAGCCGCTCGAACTCGGCGATCACCTCCTCCCCGCTGAACTCGCCTGTCTTCTTCTCCAACATCTTGCTGCTTCCAGAGCCCCCACTCCACTCCGGTTGGATTCAATCCGCTGCGCCCTGCAAGAAGCCACAAGAAGAACAACTAACTGGATTCAAGTCAAGAACACGCCATGCCGGTGGTTGAAGTCCTGAAACTACTACAGGCTTGGGGATAACTCGAGATAACGCAAGCAATGAGATTTCAGTGCATGTTCCACTTTGCAATTTGCGTCGAACTGTGCTGTCTCCTTGGATAAGAGGACAAAATCAAGAAGCAGCAGACTAGTACTTACCAGTGCTGTAGTGCATACATAGACCAGTTTTTTTTCTTCTTCTTCTTCGACAAAACAAAACACCAACGAGGCAAAGGAGAACAGAACACTAGGGAACAGCAGCCACAGGTGTACTTTACGCTTCACGTGAAGTTAAACTACTCAAACCGTCGATGGAAAACAAAAAATGAACACAAAAGAAGAAAAAAAAACTCTCGAAATTTGCCAAATTAGTTCGATCCAGACGCGAAAGACCCAACAATTAATCCTTCTGTCCTTGGCTCTCTTTTCTCGCACAAAACAATGATGACTCCGCAGGATCAACCAGAGCACGTCGCGAGATAGCTCACGGGAAGCCCAAGAACAGAGCAAGAAACAGCGCAAGAGACAACAACAGCGATGAAAACCGCCAAGGCCCGAGCACGCACCTCAGCTAGGCGGGGGTGTGCCGCCGCGGGGGACTGGACGGGACGGGACCGGAGCACAGGGGAGAGCGAGGGAGAAGGGGTTGGCTTGGCGGCGTCTGCTCTGCTGCGGTCGCGGTGTGTCGAGGACGCGCGGACGCATATATACACGGGCGCGCGCGTGTATCTGAGCCTGTGTCCCTGCACGAGTGGGAATACTTTCTCTTTCGAGGAGGGGGTAAACGATTTTTGGCCATAGGTCTTGTTCCGGTGGAAACGCCACCTGTTCGTTCACCTTTTCGGCATCCTGTGGCGCAGCGCAGCCACGCATCAGTAAATACGTAGTAATTATGACAGCTGAAGATTTGCCAGCATGTTCTATTCGCTGCTGGAAATGGAGGGGCTGAATTTAGGAATGGGTTGATTACATCTACACCGTCACAGCTAGCGACACCAATGTCGAGCTAATTAATCTCGGGGACTGTCTTTTCATAAGATGATTAAAATTATCTTAAGTATAAGTTATATATTTTTTTCCATTAGATCAATATCTAATTAAATGACATATCAATCTCTACACAAATCCAATGGTCACAACAAGTGATTTAAATTTAAAAAAAAATCAGACGACTTAAAAGTAGCAAGACTGTTAATCTCGGCATCCTAGTGACGATCAAGCCAGGATAAGGCCTGGTAGATGTTATCTTTGTTGTATAACTGGATGCGTGTGCGCGCCTTGGCGGGCTAGAGGAATGCAAGATTGCTGAATGTTGCGTGCGTGGTTATAGACATGTATATGGTTCAGTACAGCATTAGGGTGGTTACTATCAATCAAGAGGAAGTGGGACGGAAACTATGCGATAGTTTGCATGGGGTTTCTGGGGGCAAAATCCATAGGCACATCAATCTGTTGTAGAGATACGACGTAGGATCTGTATGTGTTATTTGAGTAGTAGCACATAAGCTAATCTTAAAGTAGAGACAAATCTGATTGTAACGGTGGCATGGCTATGTAACCATATATGAGCAGAGGTAGAAAGTCAGGAAAATATATGCAAAGCTGAAAGTATGTATTCTAGAATGTATAACAGGCAACAAATACTCGTAATGGCTGTTTGTAGCATGTGGTCAATTAGAATCTCTAAAGAGTTTACTCAAAGAGCGCATTGAAACTAACATCTGCTGATTCGGTGTCTTTTGAATGATATGTGTAGCTATGCGATAGCACCAGGTAGAAAATAGAGATGCATGATGCATGCTACCATATGAAGATGATATCGCATAGCTACAGTCATATGGACATATTTATTTATCTCTATGACTCTCCTCCTCCCTTCCTCCTAAAAACCCTAGTCACCACCAAAAAAGCCCCTCTCTCCTCCTCCCTTCCTCCTCGCCGCCGCTGTCGACGGGCTGTCGGACGGCCAGAGGCGGCGGTGGTCGCGGAGCTTCTTCTTCTCGGTGGTGGCGTTTGATCTACATCGTACTCCCGACACTCGACGTCTGTCCGTCGATTTCCAACGGTGTGGACTTTTGTCGGGGTTGGATCTAGGGTCCTTCTTCGCTGACTTGTCTTCAAGCGTAGCGATCCAGGGCCCTTCTCCGTCGGCTTCTTCTAGCAGTGCGGCTTTGTCGATGGCATGACGATGGAGGTGGCGCGGTGCAAATCTAGATTTAGCGTAGTTGGTAGAGATCGTGACGGCTCGGTGGCTGTAACCCCCGTTCTTCTTCCCCGCCGACTTCTCCCGCTGCGCGCCGCCGCCACGCTCGTGCCCGCAGCCTCCGTGTCTTGCCTCCTCACGCCGTGCGCCTCCCGCCGCGCTCGAAGTCTTGCCGCCGCGCCGCCGCGCTTCCCCTACGCCGCCGCGCCCGGGTCTTGTCGTCCGCGTCGCGTGCCGCCCCGCCCCGCACGCTGAACCCCGCCGCACGCCTCCTTGCCGCATTGCTCGCCGACCCCTTCTCCCGAGCTCCCGGCTTTAAAAGCCCCCGCCCTGGCACCTCCGTTCCCCTCCTCCCCATTCCTCCTCCCCCCCCCCCAAGCAAAGAAGAAGAGAGGAAGAAGAGAAGAGGAAGAAGGAGAAGGCCGAGGGACTTACCTCTGGTCGCCGCCCTAGCTGCGCCGCCCCGTCGCCGTCTCCCTCACGCCACCGCCGTGAGCCCCGGACCCTCCCCCTCGAGCCCCGTCGCCGTCGCCGCTTGACCGACCTCCAGTGGCGCCGCCGCCTCCATCTCCTTCGCCGCCGCCGCCCGAGCTCTCCTCCTCCCGTGCGCCGCCGCTCCTCTGCCGCCGCCTCTCCGGTGCTGCCGCCGCCGCTCCCGAGCCCCTCGCCTCTCACCACGCGCGCCGAGTCCCACCCCCCTCGTTCTTTTCTTAGGGTAGGCCGAGCCTCCCTGGGTCGCGCCACCCCCATGGGCCGCGCCCATGCACTGTGTGCCCGTTCGGCCCGTGCCGTGGGCCGGGTTGTTTTGTGGTTTTGGACCGCCGGCAGTTTTCCTTTTCCTTTTTCTTTTCTTTTGTTTTTCTTTTCCTTTTTCTTTATTAATTCAAAAGAGAGGCTTTAAAATTATATAACTCCCCCATTTCAACTCCAAAATTTCTAAAAATAAATTTCTAAAAAATTTTAAAATCAAGATCTTGCTAATGGCATAGGTCTTGTTCAATTTGAAGTTATTTGCTACTTCATTTGTATTTATTTACTTGTTGTTTACTTTTCCGGTACTTCGCCCGCGTAGGATTCGAGGACGCCGGAGACCTCCACGTTGAGCAAGAACAAGACTACCCGGACTCTCTTCCCTACAATCAAGGCGAGTCAATACTTTGATCATATTGAGTCTACATTTTATGCAAATTATATTCTTTTAAAAATAGCAAATTGCATGCTTTAATTCCTTAATCAAACATATGTTAAAACTTAAGGTAGTTAATACCCATTTGATGATTAACTAATTATTATGCCATCCTTGACAACTTGAATCTCTTAATTCCATTGTCACCCTAGTAACTCTATGGTAATACTAGCTATAGGTTGTACTTAAGCGACATGCTAGTCTTGCTTAAGTATCGGAATATTAAAATGTTTCAATCATCATCTTTTCAAACACAAAATAATTTGGGCAGTCATTACGGGTAAATGACTGAGATGGCTGCGGTGGACGTCGACTTCCTGGTGGCGATTGGCCGTTGGGGAAGTTGCGGACGTCGTCTTGGCGATCTGGCCTTCATTGGTTGGATCCAGTGACGAGGTCGTGCTGCGGTGTGGTCTTGGAGCGCTGGTACCTTCGATCCAGGGTGAAAACTCTTGATTTGGCTTTCGCTGGTTGGATCCGGCAATGACGTCGACCTGAGCGGCGTTACCTTCTTGAAGGTGTTGCTTTGAACCACCGGTACCTGAGCTCCGGAGTAAAAACTCTCTAGTGGTCGTAGTCCCCAGTGGTCATAGTCCCCAATGGTAGTAGTCTCCAGTGGTCGTAGTCTCGTCTCAGTCTAGCTAGCCAGTCGATGCTTGCGTGCATCCAATATTTTCCAAGTCTTTGGTTAATATCGGACGCACACGGGTTTTCCTAGTCGTTTGCTTGTGGAGATATGAGCTTTACCTCTTCTTCTTCCGCTGTAATCTCTGCTGCTTTTGTAATGTAATCAGTTTGGCCTATTCGGCCCTTATTATAAAACCTGACGCGATGTGGTCTATGTCACTCTGATGTTTGTAATATAATATTTGGTTCGATTTACATCGTGTATGAAATGATTCAATGATGTATCTGTGAGTGCTATCTACAGATCCAGGGAATAATATAGTGTTTTCACAGAGGATTCGGATTTATATTCGACAACAATATAGGGATTAAACTAACTAATATGTCTTGTGAGCCGACAGCCCCTTAACGAGCCTTTGTTTAGGTAAAATATCCACACATAATCGGGCTTTAGAAATGGGACATATACAACAATCTTATCTCTACTAACAATTATGTAAAGGTTTATAACAACGTATTTGTGCCTATCAACAATCATTCCAAGATCTTTTCTTGCAATAGTACTTCACAAGAATATCAAAGAAAACAAGAAAAGATATAGCACTGCTTGGAACACTAGAGTGTCATGGAAATTTGTAGGAATTTCACAATAAACAGTTCGCTTCCCATATGAATTTGGAAAAAAAAAATTGCATTCTAAACCAGACCTAAATAGTAGAAGCAGGTAAGCAATGCTAGACCGTTGAGGTACAATATCTACTGTCCACACTCTGCAGAACTGTGGTAAAAAAAAGAGAGAGAGCATGTTTCAGTCCAATGAGGTAGATCAAAATTTCTTATACTATTTTTTTTTATTGTACCACCAAGTTATTGTTTGGACTTTTTTTTTTTTTTTGAAAGAGGGGTTCTTGTTTTGACTTTACAATCTCTAACCAAGTGACTCTTGTGAGCATGTAACCGTCTCAAGACTCAAAACAAATCAAAGGTCGTAAAATTTAATCTGAGAACATCTAATACCTAGTTAGTGCAAGTTGAATTGTTTCCTTGAACGATACAACCGAGCTGCCTCTAGCTAAGTAACTTGTAGTTGATCTCGCCTTAATCTGATCCGTAGCTCTGATATGCTTGATAGCCTTTCTCGCCAAAAAAAGAAAAAAGAAAAAGAAGAAAACATAGTTGATAGCCTGACGGTGACGCATTTGAAAAAAAAAGGAGAAAAAATCCATGGTCCAGTTGAGTCAAATTCAAGTATTTTTACGTTGGACTAGATCGTATTAAAATGCTTTCAGAGTCCCAGTCCAAGAAACAGAAGCAAAAACAGAAGATTTCCTTGCCTCATTTCGCGTGATCTCGTACAGGGACTGCCTTGCATAACCCTTTTTCCAGCAGTTGAGCAGCTGTTTCAGTTGCGCGGATTCTCAGAATGGCAGAGGTCGCAGCAGAGGATGAGGTCGAATAGCGACAAGCTCTTCTCCATATCCCACCAAAAGTTCTGGTGGGGTTTAGCCTCCTCATGGATCAAGCTGAGTCAGACAGTGAGCATCACTGGAGGAGGATGGTGATACAACCAACCACTGAATTTGTCTTCCACTTTGGTGCGTACGCCTCCTCACTGGCTCTCACACAAACGGCTGTGGATTGGTTTGTCTCCTGCTGCATGCTAAAAGATAATTCTTGGACCATGCATGCTGACTATGTTTCGCAGGAAGGAAAAGGCACCTTTGTTGAAATTTTCTTGAAACGGGAAAGGACGTTCCATGTCTCAGCTTGAACCAAGGTCTACGTGAAGCACGCCGATTTGATCGTATCGTCAACTAACAACATTGAACGCGCAGGTGATAGTTCAACTGGTGTGGCACCTGTTTCGTTCCAACCTTTGTAACAAGTTCCGGTGACAATTTCAAGAGTAAGTCCGAGAGAGAGAGAGAGAGTACAGATTCAGTCATTCAGTGGTGAACCAAAGTTTTGAAGGTGTTCCCCTAAAATCAATTTTTTCCCAAATTTATACCGATATTTGCGTAAAAGCCCATCGAGCTTTAAGGGAACTGGTCCCATTGCAATATGCCCTCCAGATGAGGACAGCATGAAAAACAAACACAAGATGTTTAGGACTTAGGAATCTTGTAGGTACTTGGACGGTGCACCGGTCTGCGCCGGACCGTCCTACGGTGGCCTTAACGGCCAGCATCCCAAACTACCAAGAAGATAGAGCACAGTCCACAGATACGTCACGTCTCTCTGCCACTGACGACGGTGCCCTTGGCCGAAAAGGCAAGCAGTAGAGCCCGCCTGGCACGTACTGCATTTTCTCATGCTCTTAACAGCGCCTCCGATGGCATGGCCAGGCCGGAGACGGCGACGGAACCGGCCGGCTGCCAGAAGGGGACCGATGGTGGCGGCTGACTGTGCTACATGCCGACCTTGCTGTGGGGTTAACCCATGGCGGTTTTGTCTCTTGCGCGACGGACTTGGCGTCTGGAATGATGCGGTTGCAACGTACGTACGCACAACTGGCGATGAAACGACATCCATGTTACCCGTGGCTGTTAAAACCACGGCTCTAATCGTAGAAGGGTACGATTCTACGATCCTACTACACTAATACGATTCAAATCAAACATGTAGAATCGTGGTAGAATCACACTCTTAGTTGTAGAATCGCGGTAGAATCATGTAGAATCACACGCCACCTCAAATTATAAAAAAATTAGATGTTTGGTTGTATGTTATCTCTCAATTTAAGTTGTATGATAAATACTAAATAATTAGTAGGTTATACATTAAGATTTGGAGGTTTGGAATAATAAAAACTGTTTTAATTATTTATTTATTTTACTTTTTATGTAAAATATTCAGGTAATATCAAGGTTGTTAAAAATCAATATTTTAGCTATAGCTCTAAATGACATGAAATCTATACTACGATTTAGACATTGATGAATCAAATTAGATGTCAAATGACAAAATAAGCACTCATATCACTATTGGAATACAAGACATTGAAAAAAAATGTATTTTTGGTAGAATCTGACAGAATCTTAGATTCTACAATTCGATCCTAAAATACAGTCCTATCAGAGTGTCTCCAATCCGATTCAGAATCACGATTCTGACAACCTTACCCTAGAGTGAGGGAAATTTGCTAGGGTGAGGACCTCACGTGAGACCGACCTCTCCTCATCAACCGTTGATTCGACTTCCATCAACAAAATCAATGTCTGATAACGATAGGCCTCATGGAGGCCCTCCTCATGAAAGTTTTTTCCTGCATGGACAGCTCTCCTCTCGGCATGTGATCTTGGCCCATGGACATGATGCACCAAGTGTCAACCTAAAGGTCCTGCACCCAAGGCCACAGCTGTGCAGCGTGTACTGTGTAGTGTGTAGACCTCTGGGTGCTGCTCCCTGACCAGTGTCGTGTAGAACGGTACTGAGTCCTGACAAGTCGACCAATTAGTTACTGAAGATAGACAATTTGTAAGTCTGAGACAAGCCAGCACATTCAGGAGAATTTCACTCATTCCTTACCTTAATTACCAAGCAGCTAAACTTCCTCATCAATGATGAGGCAATAACTTGCGCAGGTTAGCAAGGGACACAAATTAATAGCCCCGGCCCAATGTATCTCTCAATCTCTGTCTTGCTTCACCCTAGCTAGTCATTTCTGGGCGGTTATATGTACATAAGGCCCGTGTTCCATCAAGGAACAAGCTTTAGCTCTTTTGGGGTAAGCTATCGCCTGCTGGTGATATCTTCGACATGCCTCCCCTAATTGCAAGTCGTCAAAAGAGAGAAAAGCAACGTATAGCAAACTCAATTCTTAGGTGTTAAGGCTTAAGACCGGACAGGGCAGTTCTTGCAAAGAATTCGTTGATTTCAGCTATGGATCACATGTGTATAGAACAAGGAAGAGACTAGAGAGAACAGCTGTAATTACACCGTAAGCACTTCACTTGGCAATATACCAGCAGATAGAGCTCTGAATTTTTTGTTTCCAGACAGCTGAATCACAAACGCATAGTACACAATCTGTTCCCTTCGCAGCACAAAACCCAGCTCACGTTGCTTGTGCCTAGACTTGTAGCTAGCCAGGAAACGAGTGGTGCAGATCATTAAGGTGGTTCGTGTGATGGACAATGACATAGATACAGATCGATACATCGAAAGGGAACATGCAAGCTGTTCTTGGTGCAGCGGCGTCTTTCCTTCCAATCAATACAATAATGAAATCCGTGTAAATCTGGTGGTATGTCCTGACAGAACGTACTTAATTATGGACGGCTCACTGCCACAAGGCCCATAAAACTTGTGAAGAAATGAAGCCCCAGCCTCGTCGTCATCAGTATTAAGTACTAACAAGTGCCCACAACCACCAGATACACATATCTCTAGCTTGCTTTTAGAGAGAAAAAGAAGAAGCCCCACTGCCTTTGATATAGCTAGTGGACTTTTGTTAGAGTTGAGAGCAATAGCAAACCAAAAAAAAAGAACCTGTCATTGCTACAGCTGACAATACATTGATCAGTCGGATTGAGTGGTCACAATTAACAGTTATGGTTTGCACTGGAGGGGTTGTGTGCCACTGCCACATACATGGATTGAGCTGACCACTCCATGCTTTATGTCTCAATGTAAGATTATGCTTGATATCTGCCTGCTTAAATGCTGGTCCTCGAGGACCCCATATGCTTGAGATATGTGGCTAATTTGCAAGGATTAGGTCTTTGTTGCTGCTGCTGCTTTCCTGCTACGAATGCAATGAGAAATAGTTCCTTTCTGATATTAGAGAGATGATGCATGCGGCTTGTCGGCCGGGATCACTACACGTTACCTCAAGCTGCATTTTGGGCAGTGTTGGTTTCTTTATTTTTGTTGGATTGTTCATTTTTTCAGTAACTGACAATGGGGGAAATAAATGGCATTTGACTAATTGACTCAACAGTTATATGTTTTACCACTAATAAGAAACCAGCGTTTGATTTTCAATGGTGTATCCAGTGAGGTTGACAGGTTTAACAACATCCATTGTTGGGATCAAATGTCGTACCATTTACCAATGCTTAGTGTTTCCTGCTAGTGCACTTATGGTCAACAAGGTATATAACATGTGTATTTTGTAATAAACATAAGCATCAACTTGCTTTAGGAGGTAACATCATGATACCAACACTTCATACCTTTTCAGAAAATAAACATGCAGCTTTCCGTATTAATCAGTTTTGCTTACTTGCATTGTCAGCAGCTCGGCACCATCTACAATTTCGCGTCTTTTCTAAACAGAATTCATCACGTTCTCCATAAGCCTGAAATTGGTATCGACCTGGCGAATTTCTAGTCAAGTAAATCAGTGCTGCCTTCCATTTATTATTGATGCGCATGCAAAGCAACTGCACAACACTGCTCAAGCTCCATCACTCCTTAATGCCATACACCTAAACTCCAGTTCATCTGACAAAATGTTCTACAAAGGTTCGCTGAATGTGAATTTGGAGGTAACAGTGGATTGATCATGCCTCCATTGATAGGAGAGGAGGCTTCAGATACTTGGGTAGGGTAATATCAACACAACACTCGATGAACGGAGCAATCAATCAACAAAGGGAATGAGTGAACGACAATAACTTGGGTAATATCTTGAGGACGTATATATTATACATGAATGTTACAGCACAGGCACTTCAGCTAAGGTTAGGTACCGACAACACTAACCCCATCAGACACCCGCTTTGCTTAACAGCATGCATCTTAGTGATACAAACATAGTTTGGCTGCATTCTACAAAAGTAACTTCAACAGGCCCTAACTTGTCCAAGAGAAACGAAAACTAAACATGCATATATACACACACAGAAGAAAGAGACATACATACAGCGCAGGCGAAAATATTACAAGGGTCACAGAAAAGGTCAACCCAGGGAGTTAGCATTACCAGAGTCATGGAAAGTAGGGGTCCTCCTTGTTCTGATATATTGCAAACAGCTGTTTTGAGTAACGTGCAGCCAGCTTGCGACAGAACTCAAGACCATAGCGATCGTACTTTTCCAAATCATGGACAGTCTTCTTAAGCGGTCCCAAAGCATCACCATCCAGAAGAAACTCCGCTATGCAAGATCCCCTAAACAAAAAGAAAAAACACCTTGCAAACTGAGGCAAACAGAAAACCATAGTTCAATGCTAGTTCTTGATCCCTTCCTTACAATTCAAGTGATATGCTGACAACTAAAGCAAATATACATACCCTTGCCATATGTGTTAAGGTTCAATAGTCTCAAACAAAACTTTCTTAAGAGTTAGATGTTATTAAGCCTTTACTGAATAGACTAATAGCAAAACTTGAACATTAGAGTGAATGCAGATTTTTTTCTTAGAAAACAGGCATTGTTTTGTTTACTTTTTTGTGACTTGTAGGTGTGTCATCGCTTATTAGTTGTTAAGACCTCCCATATGCAACAGCCTATTTTCATATCTTGAACAGTATTTTCAGAGTCTCAATTCTTTGCAATAGCTCAACTCAATTCGGATAAAAAAAAACTCTCAAGGTTCAAAGTTCAAATCTCAAACTCAAATCCTCTCTTAATCCTCAAATTTCAGAATTCACCCCCCATTTCCCCCTCAGCCCACGCCTCTCCTTTTCTTCCCCTTGCCAGCCTAGGACGCGTCCCCATCGCATCCCGGCTCCCTCGGCACACTCTCGCCTGCCACTGCAGCATTTTCCGCGTCAACACCCGTCATAGCTCGCCCCAGCGACCGTGCCCTCTCCCCGTCCCATCCCCTCCTTCCCGCGGCTCCTCTCCGCTGCCCCGCGCACGCCCTTGCCCGGTTCTCCGCTAGCCGTGCAGCCCTTGATTGTTGCGCCGCATCATGGCTCCCCAACGGATCCTCCTTCCCCCTCCAGCTATAAGTGCCTCGCTTCTCCCTCCCCTTTCCTCTCTGTCGCCGAATCCACTGAGGTAAGCACGAAACCGTCGAGACCCCGTTTTTTCCCCAAACTCGGCCACCTCGCCTCGGCGATTCTCCGCATCTCCGGCCAATTCCTTCCACCTGCGGGACCCCCTTACCATCTTCGGGACGACCCCGCCGCCATTTCCGACCCTTGTTGGAAGCTCGCCGGCATCATGCTCCCCCTTCGCACCGCCTCGGACTCCCACCACCGTGCTGCACCGACCACCTCCAACCCTCCCGGGCGCACCGGTGAGTTCCCCTGACTCCCTAGATGCTCGAGCGCGTGTCAGTTGCAGCCCCGGGCGCCTCCGTCGCCTTTTGCCATAGCGCCGCCGCTCCAGCTCGTCGTCGGCCAAGTCCCAGCCACCACTAGGGCCGCCTAGCCACTAGGGTTCCATTTTTGACCATGGGTGGTGCCGCCGTAGTCCCTCTTGCCGGCGACAGGCACGGCAAGGAGTTTACCTGTAGCTCCTCTGTTCTGTCTGAAACAGAGACAAGTCCTGTAGCATCTTTTATTAACCAAACCTTAGTCTTAAGGAGTATAAATGCTTAGCTGCTGGTTGTTGTCGCATGGACTCAATGGCGCATGGGCCCAAGAAGGTTAATGTTGTTATTTAATTCCTATTCCTCTGAAGCCCCATGACGTGTGGACCTGAGGTAATATTGGGGTTCCTTAAAAACCCTGCAGCTCAGCATTTATTGGCCAAATCATGGTCTTAAGGGTGATCCCTTATTTAGTAGAGATAATTGCTGTCTTAACTGTCGTTCGCTTCAATGACGTGCAGGCCCCCAATGTTTTAATTGCTTAGAGGAATTCCGGTGGACCAATGCCCTGTGTCTATAGACTTGGTCAATGCGCTGCGCGGTGGGCTAAGTCACTGCGCGCTGGACCCCACATGCAGGAGGGAGTTAATCTCTCTCCTCTCTTATTTTCTTAATTTATTTCAAAAGCAAAACTTCAAAAATCATTCCTCCCTTGTTATAACTCCAAAATTGTGAAATTTGTTTCTAAAAATTTATAAATTCAAGATCTACTTATTGGTACTGGTTTTGCTCAGTTTGGGGTTTATTTATTATTTTTTGTGTTACTTATTTGCTTTGTTTGATTGTTTGTTCTTTTTCCGGTACGTTCGTCCTATTAGAGTTCGAAGAAGCGGGAGATCTCCAACTTGATCAAGCTCAAAAATATCAAGGCCCTCTAGCCTTAGACCTAGACGAATCAATACTTTGATCATTTTGAGTCTACGTTTTATGCAAATTATATTCTTTTAAAATATCAAATTGCATGCTTTAATTCCTTATGCAAATGCATGTCAAATAATCTTAAGGTAGTTGAATACCAACTTGTTGATTAAATAATTATTATACCATCCTTGGTGATTGAATGACCTTAAATCCTTATCATCCTAGTAATTATGTGGTAACTATACTAGTTATAGGTTGTACTTAAGCGCCATGCTAGTCTTGCTTAAGTACCGGGGTATTTATTTACCCCAATCATCATCTTATAAAATCATAAACTTGTTTTGAGCAGTCATTGTGGGTAAATGACTGGTGTATTTGAAATAATGTGGTTTTCACTTCTCAAAACCCTAATAACTTGCTGTCACCACATCTGGGCGGATGGTATAATAGATGGTACGTTGGTGGGTGCTAATGCAGCTCAAGGAATATTGGTTTGTTGATGGTATGTGGTATGAACAACTCAGATGGTCCCTAAGACTTAATCCTGTGATGACCTCCCAATGTAAAATAGTATAACCACAAGTATATAATGGTGTCGACATGGCCAACTAATCTGTATCCACCAATGCGAGTTGCACCATTGGAGTGACCCACGAGTCATGTCGCTGGCATAAGCCGTCATGGACACGGGTCGGGATGCTAACGTAAGCCACCGTGTGGCGCAAAAGGGGGTTTGAGGCATGGTTGACGCATGTGTGTGAGCGTAACCTCCCTCAGATGAAACCTTAGCGGGTGCAACTAACAATGGGGGATGCATTGTAAAGGCCTTGTAGTAATCTCCTCTTGATTCACATGTCTAAGGAAGCGTGTGTATATATCAAGACGATTATCTCTTATGGGTAAAGTGTATAACCTCCACATAGTGTAATAAACTGTTCGAACAGCCATGCCCACGGTCAAAGGCGGGCATGGGAACTTACATGAGTTAGTTCTATTTATAAAACTTTGTGGGTGGGATGAAAAATGTGTCGGGCTGATGTAACCCTGAATTTGGTTTTCCCTGGGTGGAAATACCCCAGTGATGTTAATAGGTGGATGTAACCACTATAAAAAATAAGCATAAGGTGAAGATAACACTTGCCGTTATTAATATTGCACAATTATTCTCTTTAATAAAATGTGATTTAGTTAAAATGATAAATGATAGGACTTTCTAATATTGGTAATTATAAATGCTGCTTTGAGCAAATAAAAGTACCCAAGCCATCCTTGTTAAGCCTTGCATGTATACTATTGCATCTTGTGTGTTGGCTCGCGAGCATGGAAGTTGTACTCATCCTCGCTCTTTCCCCAAACCCTCAGAACCTGCGGATCATGGAGATTACACCTACTACGAGGATCCAAGTATCGATGGGCAAGACAATGATAAAGAGTAGTTTAGTTCCTCAGTCTAGGTCTTGCCCCAGTCTAGCTGGCTCAGCCGGTACTTGCGTACGACCTATATTAGCCAAGCCCTTAGTTAATATCGGCCGTACACATGACACCCCAGTCGCTTGCCTGTGGAGAGACGCGCTCTACCCATTTTACTTCCGCTACCGTTCTCGAAATTTATGTAATGTACTCATTTAGCCTGGTCGGCCCTATTGTAAACTCGACCCGATGCGGTCTGTTTGAACCTTGAATGATTGTATTAATTTATGGTATGGTTCGCGAATCTGTATGAAATGATTCAGTGATGTATTCTGAGTGCTATCTACTAATCTAGGAAATAGCGTAGTATTATTCACAGAGAATTCTGGATTGTGAAATCCGGGTCCGACACTATAAGAAGTGACTAGGATAATCCATAGAGTCATGAGTCATCAAGGTATCAATTTTGTTTCCTAAAAAATAGAATTTGCCATGTTGACAGTTCAACCTACAGCACTGTAGTCTGAGAAGACCCTACACTCCTATAGTAAACAAGGAAAAGAGAGGTACTTTACAAATAGGACTACACATCAAAATCATTATAATGCATTGTCAAAACAGCAACCATCACAATAGCGCTCTGTTAATCCACTGACATAAAATCCTTTTTATCTAAAGATAGACAATTTTGAAATAAATAAATGCTCATATGAAAGTTCATGCTACAAACAAAGTCAAGTTGCCTTTCCAATACTATTTTTTGCAGACAATGAGTGATACAACTGATGTTTAAGACAAAACAAAATAGCAAATACAGCATGTAAATCGAGACACTGGCTATGTGCAGGGCTGCTGATTAAAGTTAAGTGAATAAAGAGGGTAGTTGGATTGCTTATACACAAAGTAACTAGGCAGGCGTACCTTAAGGCATCTATCTGGTTAAAACCTCGTTTGTTATGCACAAAAGTGCCTTTTTCTGACCGTTCATCCTTAGTTTGCTTTCGATAGAGGACACAAACAGCTTTCAAACAAAGTTCAGGATGTTCAGCAAATGCTGATAGCATCTCTGCCTCATACTTCCAATCCTTAGCATTCCTTTTACGGCCTATGCAAGCCATAACATATTTATAGTTTATCTCACTGTCAGAATCTTCTGGTTCTGGAGAGGATTCTTCATTGGGAGCAGAGGTGTCAGGGTCTTCCGGTTCAGCAGAGGATTCTTCAGCAGTTTCAGCGGCGTTTTCTGAACAATCCTCATCATTTATAAATTCATCCATATCATCTTCTTCTTCCAAATCATCCTCACTCTCTTCATAATCTTTGGGTTCAACAAAGTTGAGCGCCCGACGTGCAGCCCGTACTCTCTTTGACTGACTTTTAACTAACCGAGCCGAGCGCCTTGTTGCGGGAGTAGAACACCCTTTCGCCTCACCCAATTCATCAGCATTCACACTCACCCTCTCTTGCCTCATCTTCTTGACCACTTCATGACTGGAATCCTATCATCTTCGTCGTCATCCTCATTCTCAATCCGTGTCGCAACTGAACACGATGCATGCTCCAAACTAACCACACGAACACCCTCACTGCCATCCTCATTCTCACTGTCACTGACTCCACGCAACGCACGCTTCCTACTGGGTGTAACACCCACCACCTCCTCCTGCACCTCACCATCCTTGTCATCTTCATTCACATCCTCATCCTCGCTATCGCTGGTGATCACCCGTGCCGTGGCACGCTTCTTGCTCCGCGGCGTGATTGAAACATCATCATCCTCCAGACCCACATTGTTGTCACAGTGAACGCTCCCCTGGTCGCCTCCCTCGGCGTCCTCAATCTCGTCTTCATCCTCGCTCTCGCCGGTCACCACCCGCACCGCACACTTCCGAGGAGTCGGGACAGCAAGAACGCCCTCCTCCGCGCCTCTTTCCTAGTTGACATCAACGGCCATCCCCTCTTCCTTGCCGTCACTGACCTCTATGACATCATACGACACACTCCCTCCAACCATCTCGACTGAATTTTGCTTGTCTCCGCCCAAAATATCCTCCAACCGACGAAAGATTGGGCCTTTTTACCTGTATGATCCACAGGTTCTCCCTTATCCATGGCCTTCCGCAAGCGCGCGTTCTCGGCTTCGAGGAGGGAGACCCTAGCCTCGAGGTCGGCGACGCGGGAGGACTTGGTGGCGAGCTCGGCCTCGAGGGTGGCGGCCTTCGCGGCGTTCATCTCCGGCGGCCACGGTCGGAGATGCGATGCGGCGGCAGAACCCTAGTGTCGGAGCGGCGGTGGGACCGGGGCAGTAGATGGAGGATTTGCGCTTTCTGGGTTAACGAAGCGGGTCGTAAGTTGGGCCTAAATGGGCCAAATTTTCTTGAGTTTGGACTATGGAGTGCAGATTAGAGGCCTCTGTGCCGAAGAAATCACCAAGACCAACGTGTTTGCGTGACATCAGTAGTTCATACCTCCGCGACTCCGCGTCCTAAAATGAGGTCTCTGTACGCCAAAATCTATCAAACTGCGACGTCGTCTTTAGTGTCCCCTCGCTCCTCAAGGAGGTGTATGTATCCTTTGCTGTGATGGATCATGGATCTAATGGATGGTCACGGCATATAGGGCTCGACCATCTCATGGCCGATTAGTTAGAATGATCTCGGCCGATCGGGTCTTGATCCGCATACGATCGAGCGCCACCCAACCTTTGGCTGATGGGCCCTGTCGCCTGATCGCAAGCGCAATAAATAGAGGGTGGGGCCGCGCTCGAGACACGAGGTTCGCCGAGCCGCAACCCCCACCGACAAACCCTAGACCGATCTAGAGAGGGACGCGCAGTCAGCGGCGGGAAGCTCCATCGCCGTCACCGTCACCGGACCTACGCCGCCGCTCCCTTCCCGACCATCGTTGCCCACGATGGCCAACTCCTCCTCTACCTCCGACGGTCGAAGATCCTCTCTCTCTCTCTTACCTCTCGGATCTAGAACCCCAGCGAAAACAGAGCACTCTACAATGGTATCGAGCGGGCAAAGGGATCGAGCTCACCGGTTTCGCCGCCCGCCGCCCCGCCGCCGCATGAGCCGCCGCTGCCGTCTTGCTGCGTCGAGGCCTCTGCCGCCGCGCGCCGCGTGAGCTCGCCTTGCGCCCGTGTCGCGGCGCCGCGCTCGCCGAAGTCGCCGTCGGTCGCCCGCGACGCCATTGCCACTCCACTCGGCCGCCGCGCGCGCGCTGCAGCCCAGCCGCAATCGCCGCCGCTCGGCCGCGTAGCCGCGGCTGGCGCCGGCGCCTCCGCCGCGACGCATCCGCTGCGCCGCCCGGCCCGGGCGCGCGGCGCAACTCGCGCGAGCCGCCGCCGCCGCTCGCCGCCCCCGCCGCCTCCCGTGCGCGCCGCGTTTCTCGGGTGGAGGGGAGCCGAATGTGGGCTAGGGTTTTTGAGGTTGGGGTGTTATCCCCACCGCGCACCTGCTCGGCCGTCCGATCTGATCGGACGGTCGTCGGTGTTGCTGGCCGCATGGGGCCTTTTGGGCGACCACGCACAGCGTGGAGTGGGCGGCGTGGGCGTGGCCGTCTTTGTTTGGGCCATTTTGTTTTTTTTTTGAACAGTAAATCCGAAAAAGAGTTTTAATGTTTTTCAGAAGCTTTTATGAGTGAATTTGATTGAAATTTGATCCAAAATCTCTGTAAATTTTTGCACCAACGTGTTAATTTTTTCGAGATTAAATGTACTGATATAATGCTTCGTATAATGAATTATTTTAGAATAATTACGCTTTTATTGCAAAGTTAATGTTGATTGATTTTTCATTATTAAATTCGAACCAACGGAGAATTTAATTTTGAAAAATAGATATAATTTCAGAATTTATGATATTGTTATTTTCGACCAACGTTGATAATAACAATATTATAATTTTTAATTGATGATTTGATGCATTATTTCTATTTACGCCAATGGTGATGTAGATTTAATGTATAGATAAATTTGATAAAATGTCGTATTTTGACCAACGTTGGAAATAAGGCATATAATTATGTTTAAATGTTCTCACCGAATATGAATTGTGTTTTCGTGGAGGATACTCCTTGATGGGCTACATCGTGATATCCCGGTTCTCAAAGGAGATAACTACGGTGAATGGAAGAAAAGATTGATCCGCCTTCATCTTGGCCGAGGTGGATGGGTAGTCACCACACCGTGTCCCACGTAGCCTGTGGCACCGGTGAGGAATGAAAATGAGGCGTCTTTGCCGCCATGCGGACTGCATGAGGGACTATGCTCCCATAAAAATGGCATATGATCTTGATCATAAAAGTGGGTCACCGCCAACAAGAAATGTTTGGTCGTGATAAAGAACACGATTGAGCTCGCAATTGTGGGCTCAATCGCAGAGTGTGACACCACAGAGTACCTTGAGAAAATAAAGAGTTAGTTTCATCGTTCTTCAAAGACATATGCTACACACCGATTAAGCGACTTGTGATGTAAAGGCACTCGGTGGTGGCGTGGCATAAGAGAACACATACTAAGGATGAGCAACTTGGCATCCAAGCTTAAACCAATGGATTTGGCTCTCAAGGATGAGTTCCTTATTCATTTGATTTTTTGCTTCCTTGCCGGAAAAGTTTGACACCTTTGTTACAACTACAACATGCAGCCCGAGAAATGGGACTTAGAAAAGTGCATAGCTATGTGTGTACAAGAGGATGAAAGATTTAAATCCTCACATGATGGTTATATTAACTATGTGAAGGACAACAAGAAAAAGAACTTCAACAGTAACTTCTCCTCAAAGAACAAGGGAAAAGCACCTGTCCATCAGCCTCAACAGAATAAGTTTGCAGTAGACAAAGATCGTTGTCTTCATCAGAAGAAGACGGACACTACAGAAGAACATCCCGACATTTAAAAATGATAATGACAAAGAAATGTGAGAACATTATTACCTTCATAAATGAGTCCTTGTATGTACAATATTCAAAATCTACTTGGTGGATTGATTCAGGTGCAACTGTTCATGTTGCCAATAATATGCAGGGATTCCGTTCGACGAGGAATACGCAAAGAAAAGAAAGATGCATTAAAGTCGCAAATGGAGTCCAAGCTGAAGTTGAAGCCGTTGGCGATCTTTCATTAGAGCTAGCTGATGGCTTCACTCTTTTACTTAGAGATGTTCTTTATGTTCCCTCTTTACAGAGGAATTTGATTAGTGTTTCATATTTGGACAATGATGGTTATGATTGTCATTTTGGGAATGGCAAGTGTGAAATAATGTTTAATAAAGAATGTGTTGGTCTTGCCATCTTACAAAATGAGCTTTATTTGTTATCATTATGTGATGATGTGAATGTCGTATGCGATAATGGGAATGTCGCGTGCGAGAAAGTGAATGAATCCTCGTCTACGAATGTAAACAGGAAACGAAATAGAACTCTAGATGCGTCGTCGAAATTATGGCACTGTCGTTTAGGCCATATTTCGAGGGGGAGAATAGAAAGACTAGTTAAGAATGATATTCTTCCTCCATTAGAGTTCTCCGACTTAGAACAATGCAGAGAATGCATTAAAGGAAAATATGTAAAGAAAATTAAGAAAGACCCCAAAAGAAGCACAGAGTTCTACAAATTATTCACACAGACATTTGTGGTCCTTTTCCTGTGAAAAGTGTGGATGGATATGACTCGTTCATAACATTCACGGATGATTACTCCCGTTATGGATATATTTATCCAATCAAAGAAAGAAATGAAGCATTGGATAAATTCAAGATATTTAAGGTTGAAGTTGAAAACCAACACGATTTAAAGATTAAGATAGTCCGATCTGACCGTGGGGGGAAGTACTACGGTCGACATACCCCATATGGACAAGTTCCTGGACCTTTTGCAAGGTTTTTACAGGAAAATGGTACAGTGGTCCAGTATTCTACACCGGGCGAACCTCAGCAAAATGGAGTAGCTGAAAGACGCAACCGTACCCTGATGGATATGGTGCGAAGCATGATGAGCTATTCCACACTACCATTGAGTCTATGGATGGAGGCGTTGAAAACCGCCATTCATATTCTCAACAGAGTGCCTAGTAAGTTGGTGCCCAAAACACCGCAGTTGTGTTGTGGATGAAGAGTTCCTCACTAAACCACTTACGTGTGTGGGAGTCTCGCGAGGCTAAAGTTTTTAACCCAAACCTTGGGAAGCTTGATCCCAAAGCATGAAGTTGTCATTTCATTGGCTACCCCAAAAGTCAAAAGGTTTTCGTTTCTCCGTCGACAGATATACAAAGTTTGTAGAAACGAGACATGCTGTCTTCTTAGAGGATGAAATGATGAGAGGAAGTATGGTAGCTCGTGAGATTGACCTTGAAGAGAAGCGGATGCGCGCACTCGATGATTCAAGAGCCATTTTTCATACTACTGCTGTCATCGCACCGATAAGTGCAAGACAACGTGGTGCCAAGACTGTTATTGTTCCTCCCGTGGCAACAATGAATGAGAATGAGGAACCTGTTTCTTCAGATCCTATAGAACCCATTGCCACATGATGAGGGGGCAACAACGACCTCAAACAGAAAATGTACCAAATGAGGAGGCCCTTAGGAGGTCTCAAAGAGTAAGAAGATCACTATTTCGATGATTATCATTTATCATACAGAGGAATTTCAAATGGAGGATGATCCCATCTCATTTGAAGAAGCCATGAGAGCGAAAATTCTTCAAAATGGCTTGAGGCCATGGAAGAGGAAATGAGGTCCATGAAGGCTAATAAAGTGCAGGACTTGAAATTATTCCTAAAGGAGCCAAACAGAGGGTCAGTAAATGGGTCTACAAGACAAAGCTTGACTCCCAAGGGAATGTAGAAAGATACAAAGCGCGACTTGTGGCAAAATGGTTTTACGCAAAGAGAAGGGATTGATTACAATGAAACTTTTCTCCGTCTCATGTAAAGATTCCTTCAGAATCATAATGACATTAGTAGCACATTATGATTTAGAGTTACATCAGATGGATGTAAAGACGACATTTCTTAATGGAGTTTTGGAGGAAAATGTTTACATGGCACAACCGAAAGGTTTTGTCGTGGAAGGAAATGAAAAATGGGATGCCGCTAAAGAAATCGATTTATGGGTTAAAACAAGCTTCAAGACAATGGTACTTGAAGTTTGACAGTACAATAAGAAAATTTGGGTTTAAAGAAAATGTAGAGGACAACTGTGTTTATGCAAAGTTTAAAGATAGGAAGTTTATCTTCCTAATCACGTATGTGGATGATATCCTACTAGCTAGTAGTGATGTTAGTCACTCATCGAGACAAAGAAGTTTTTGTCCTCAAACTTTGATATGAAAGATCTTGGTGAAGCTTCGTTCGTTCTAGGATCGAAATTCACCGGATAAAACAAAGAGACATTGGGACTATCGCAAAAGACATACATAGAGAAAATCTTAAAGAAATTTGGTATGCATAAATGTAGTCCTTCACCTGCACCTATAGTCAAGGGCGACAGATATGGGGATTTTCAATGCCCCAGGAACCAATATGAGATCGATCAAATGAAAGCGGTTCCATATGCTTCAACTATCGGAAGCTTACAGTATGCTCAAGTATGCACACACCCTGACTTAGCATTTGTTACCGGGTTACTTGGCAGATTCCAGAGCAATCCTGGAATAGAACATTGGAAATTGATAAAGAAAGTATTGCGTTATTTGCAAGGAACAAAAGGCCCCATGATGACATACTAAGATCGATTCACTCCATATAGTGGGGTATCTGATTCGATTTTGCGGGAGATGATAGAAAGTCTACATCCGGATATGTGTTCACTCTCCGGAGGAGCTATATCGTGGAAAAGCTCAAAGCAAACCGTCACTACATCGTCCACAATGTATGCCGAGTTTGTAGCATGTTATGAGGCTACGGGGCAGGAATGAAGCTAAAGAAGTTCATACCCGGTTTGAAAGTGGTTGACGACATCGATAGACCACTTAAGTTGTACTGCGATAATGAACCCGCAAAGAACGTATGCCCACAACAATAAGTCAAGTGGTGCTGCCAAACACATTGACATAAAGTATTATGTTGTGAAAGATAAAATTCGGATCAAATTATAAGTCTTGAGCATATAAGTACACGCAAAGATGTTAGCGGATCCGCTTACTAAAGGCTTACCACCCAACGTGTTCGAGAGAACATGTAGCGGCATGGGTTTAAGGAAAGCCTATGAATCTGGACTAAAAGATGGCCCAAAAGATTAAAGTATCTATTTCAGATCAGAGAGGTGTATTGTAGCTGTTGAATCTATCGGCGATTGACCGTGACGATGAGACATGTTCTATGCACTAATCTGTGATGGAATGAGTAAAGTCAAAAGTAATTAAAGATAAAGCATAGATTGAGATCAAGGGGGAGAATGTTAGAATGATCTCAGCCGATTAGCCCAACGGCTAATCGGGCCTTGATCCGCACTCGATCGGGCGCCCGGTAACCTTTGGTCGATGGGCCCTGTCGCCTTGCAAGCAATAAATAGAGGGTGGGGGCCGGTGGCTCGAGACACGAGGTTCGCCTGAGCCGCAACCCCCCACCGACAAACCCTAAACCGATCTAGAGAGGACGCGCGATCGGCGGGAAGCTCCATCGCCGTCACGCCACAGACCTACGCCGCGCTCCCTTCCCGACCATCGTTGCCCACGATGGCCAACTCCTCCTCTACCTCCGACGGTCGGTATCTGAGGACCCAGTTTATTTGGTTTGTAATGCTTAACCAACCACCGGTCCTAGCATCACAAATCAAATAAATCGATCTCGAGATATGTATACTTCGAAAGCGATATACACACCCCACAACAAATTAGACATCAACTCCATTCCACACATAGAGTCCAAACACCACACTTCCAAACGGAAGATAAACAAATAGCAAAGATATTACAGATAATGGCCGATCGCCACAAGATACACAAATAACAACAAAAAGACAGCGGAAGCAAAGTGCCATAAGATGGCTATAAACAAAGCCAATCGGTGTGCCTTCAACCCACAAGGCATCGGACGGACCGCCAAGCCTAGTCGTCACCCACGGCGGCAAAGACTCACGTAAGTGAGGACCCCGAGGCTCACCTTCTTCCTCTCGCAACAAAAACATTAAGCAAAGCACCTGAGTACAAAGATTGTCTTTGTACCCGCAAGACTGACGTGTGAACTAGCAGACCTGTTCATATGCTACAAGCAGGCTTATTTAGTGGAGGCCATATGTTTTATTTGCATAAAGCCAATTTTCATTTGCAATAATATAATACCGTTTGAAGGCAAGTTTGCAATTCATTTTTAAGATTGAAATAACAGTACGGATAATAATAACCAAAAGCGAAAGATAAACAACCTAGAAGTGACTATCCCAATAGTCACCACAACAATAGCACGAATCCCAGATTCGTACCACCCATCAAGTTTTAATTTAAATGTTGTAGTCTAACTCTTGAAAAGCTTACCCAAGCGTGTCCATCACCTAGGACGAGGCTATTCGAATAGTTTTAACCTGCAGGTGTACCATCGTACCAACACCTCGCATCGCCTTTAAGCCAAAGCACACTTCCGAAGGTATGCCGCACAACTAAGTCCTACGAGACTGCTTTCCAATATTGTGTATCAACCCGAGTCGCTCGTATGGGTAGAAACACCATACGCTACATGGTAAAGCCGAAAGACAACTACCCACTCAGATAAAGCTTTTGGACAACTACCATGCTCCCACCTCCATCCCTCCTGCGACCTCCCGCGACCGGAGCCAATACACGCCAAAGTACTAGGTCAAGAGAGGTCCCATATACTCTAGTGTGGTTAGCACGAAATGCTGGATAAAAATTCACTCACAAGATGTTCGGTCCTTAATTGACCGGGCACCTTTCGATCACACCCAAAAGATCACACCAATCTTACCATTGTGCGCGTCCAAATCATTTTTGTTTTCATTTTTAGTTTTGCAATTAAACATAGCAGAATGTTTGAAACATAAAGTTGTAGTAAATTTTTGTGATCAAGGTTACTGACTAAAGTCGATAATCGCTCAGCTTCTACCGATACTAAGCATGTCTAAGCGGTGAAATCGTATCTACTAAGTGACAAGAAATCATCCAGTGATCTCTAATCACAGCAAATAACCTAGGCTCAGGTAGTAGAGATCAATATTTTGTCTACAGGATATGCAGCTACGGATTTAACTAATCAATTTAACACAAATTAAGCGATGCATACATACAGCTGAAACAAAATATTAGACTTTAAAATAATGGATAAACATGATCAAACTCTTGCTTGCTCGCTGTTGCTCAATATGGTGCGGAGGATCGTCCTCAGGGTTGCCGCAAATATCGAAGCCTAACGATCGAACATAACAGCAAATAAGAACGAATAACACCGACAAAACTCAAACATACAACAACACCAAAACAAGCTAAAACTCACACAGCAACCTAAGCAAGATATAACAAAATTTTAGAAACAGAGAACAAATTATTTTAAGTTATTAGCAATTTTCTATGAATTTTCTAAGCTAAAAACACAACAAGCCACTAGTTAATTACTTAACAAATTTTCATGAACAGAAACAGGGTGTAAAACCTATCCTAATAGTTAGTATACTGAAAATGAAATTTTACAGAGTTGGGTTCATTGAATTTGGTCAATTATTGGAAGAGATATGCATTTTCTAATTTGGAGATTACAATCTACAACATTAAATTAATTAATGATTTTTGCTTCAGATACAAGGTTGAAACTCATTTCAGTAAATAGTACAATTAAAATGAAAATTAACAGATGGTTTCAAGCAATTTGGATAAAAATTGAATTAGTTATGCATTTTACAAGTTTAATTGAATTAACGATTACATGTAAAAGCATAAACCGAAATACTAAATCATTTCGAAATCTATAATGCACTCAACCCATTTCGCACCTGACACACCGCCTAGCCTCCATCGACAATGGGCAGCGAAAATGTTGACCAAAACAACACCACGAAAGTGACGTCGAAGCGTATTCTAAGAATACGTCTTGACTAACGTAACGTAATCCTAATACACATGCCCAGCAAAAATACGCTTCTCAATAGAGAAAACGCATTTCGAAACCTACGCAATCCTTAACTGACATTCCGGGCCCACATAACAGAGACTCAGAGAATTAAAACGATTAGATTTGAATCCTAAAACAGGCTTAACACAGAGAGGGCCCACAAGTCAGTGACCTAACAGAACCAGGTTTAGCGATAACTAAGCTTCGCCGGCGGCTCGTCGGCACGCACGGGGACGGTGGCGCGGCCGCGCAGGTGATCTGGCAAACCAGTGAGTTTCAAGACGAGTGAGTGGTACCTTAAGGTTCGCAAAGACCTCACGAACCCGGTGACGGTGACGCGGAGCCCAATGGTCGCCGGAGATGGGCTCACGACGGCCGGAGGCGGAGAAGAAGCTACGGCTCTCGCAGAGAAGATGCTACAGACTTCGAGAAGCTTCGGGAAGGTGCGCCACGGAATCGCCTCGACTCCAGGAGCAATAAGCACAAGATAACGTCGAAGAAGAAGGTCCGAGGCGGCGGAATTGCCACGCGGCGAACACCGTGATTGGAGAAGAAAGGGTCGCAGACCTCAACGATGCACCAAAGACAAAAATGAAGCCATCATTAACTTGATGCATCAATGCGATCCGGCGGACCAAGTGTCGGCCGAAACTCACCGAGCACTAGCAAGCTTGCAGAGCCGAGACCAACGGAGTTGGGGACGAAGAAGTGGCTCGGGCGATTCACCGGATGCCACGAGCTCGGATGGGAAAAATGGATGCGCACCGAGTGTGGTTCACGATGGTGAGGTTGCGGGCTCAAGGGCTTCTCCAACGCGGCGAACTGCTACTCGTTTCCTTCTCCGTACAAACAAGAAATCGGGCGAGATAACACAAGAACGCAAAGGAGAAGAAGTGGATGAGCTCGGGGCTTTTATGAAGTCACGCGATGCCTCCCACCCGGACACGAGGGCATAAAGGTGGCGGCGACGCAGGTACGTGGCAAACATGCACGCACGCCGCGAGCTCGGTGAGATGCGGAGAAGACGAGGTTGATGCCGACAGGTGGGACCCACATGTCGCTGACAAACGGCGGTGCGAACCGGTGGTTTGATTTGATCGAAGAACACACCGACCGTTGGATCTAAAGCGGACGGTGGGATTGGTGTATGCATTCGACAGTCGGTTGCATACGCGGCGTGGATCGCTTCGATCTTCATCGGACGGTCGCGATCAATTGGACTTCGCGGTCGCGATTAGTTGACGCGACCGAACCAAGTGTGCGTAGTCGGACTCGAGCCCGAGTTGGGTTGGGCCCGAGGAACAATACTTTTAGAATTTGATTTAAAAGACAGAGAAGGTTTGGGGAATTTTTAGAGGTAGCTCCTGAGCTCCAAAAATTTCGAAATTTTTATGGTAGCTACTAGGGACAGAGGACAACCTTGTATAATTTTTCCAGAACTTTTTATGCACTGCATTGTTCTAGAGAAAATTCACAAGCTGCTTGTACAGGAGTTTGACCAGATTTCAAACAGAGTTGACTTGGCCATTTGAAATAGCAAACAAAATCTAAAAATTGTGAAATAATTCAGGAGGTAGATAGGATGATCAAGATGCTAGGAAAAATAGTTTCAGAGGATGATCACAAGTTTGAAGGCTAGAATCTGATAATCAACAATTTCCAATCACAAGAATTAAATTCTACAAATTGGAAATTGCTAGGGAAAATTGTAGAAACTTTCAAATGATTTGAAGAGACAACAAAAGTTTTTATTTCTCCTCAAAATTTTACATTTGAAATACAAACCCTAAGTTAGGGCTGTTACAAATCTCCCCCCCTTACAGGAATCTCGCCCCGAGATTCTGATCACTGGGAGAAGAAGGATGGGTAATCTGCTCGGAGACGATCTTCCCGCTCCCAAGTGGCTTCATCCTCGGAGTGGTTCGACCACTGAACTTTGAGGAACTTGATCACACGGTTCCTCGTTCTACGCTCAGCTTCTTCGAGGATACGAACGGGGCGCTCACGATAAGACAGATCTTCTTGCACATCGATATTTTCCAATGGCGTTTCCTCAACTGGAATACGGAGGCACTTCTTCAATTGCGACACGTGGAAAACATCATGCACCCCTTCGAGTGTAGCTGGCAATTCTAACTTGTATGCAACAGCTCCCACTCTCTTGATGATGCGATACGCCCGACATATCGAGGAGCCGGTTGCCCTTGACACCAAACGACGATGTCCCTTCAGAGGTGAGACTTTGAGATACACAAAGTCATTGGGCTGAAACTCAACTCACGGCGGCGCCGACCGCATAGCTCTTCTCGCTGGATCGAGCTACGCGCAAGTGCTCACGAATCAATCGCACTTGACTTTCAAATCATTGATGGAATCGAGCCAAAGAAGCGCCTTTCACCGGTCTCGGCCGGTTCAACGGTGTTCTGCGGCGCCTCCCATACAAAGCCTCAAACGGTGCCATACCGAGACTAGTCTGGAAGCCGTTGTTGTAGGAGAACTCGGCAAGCGGTGACACTTCTCCCAATTCTTTCCATAGGAAAGAACACAAGCACGAGCATATCTTCAAGAACTTGGTTGACTCGCTCCGTCGACCATCGACCGAGGATGATAGGTCGAAATGAAAGAAAGACGGTCCCCATGGCTTCTAAAAATACCATAGCCAGAAGTGAAAAGAGAGCCACGATCGACACAATCGTTCGTGGCACACCATGCAAGCTCACAATGCGGGAGATATAGAGATCGCCAATTTCGACGCTAAGGGCGGTACACACCGAGAAAATGTGCTACCTTCACAATCGATCGATAACAACCTAGATAGCATCCTTCCCCAAGAAGCACGGCGGACCGGTGATAAAATCCATGCCTACGAATCCCACTTCCACTGCATATAGGCAAGGGATGGAGGAGACTCTTTGGCTGCCGATGCTCGGCCTTCACGCGACAACAAACGTCGCATCTGGCAACGAACCTGGCAATCTCGCGCTTCATGCGAGTCCACCAGAATCTCTGACGCAGATCTTGGTACATTTTAGTGGCCCCGGGATGGATGGACAAAGGCGAATCATGGGCCTCCTGAAGAATCAAATCCCGCAACTCTGGGACCTTTGGGACCACAAGACGCTGCCCAAACCATACAACACCGTGCTCATCTTCCGTGAAACACTTGGCTGATCCATCCTTGATATTCTTGCTTGATTTTACCCACACCATCATTGATTGCTGTGCTGCCTTGATCTGATCCACCAAGGTTGGTTGCACAACCAAGGCAAAGAAGGGAACCATGCTCAACTAAACCCAAGTTTAGACGCTTGAATTTCGCAAGAAGCGCAGTTCTTTGCTCTTGGATCATCAAAGTATTGCAATACACCTTTCGACTAAGTGCATCGGCAACCACATTGGCCTTGCCAGGGTGATACTGAATACCCATGTCATAATCTTTGATTAATTCCAACCATCTCCTCTGCTCGAGGTTCAAATCATTGAGTAAATAAGTATTTCAAACTCTTATGATCGAATACACCTCACAATGTTTCCGATCAAATAATGCCGCCAAATCTTGAGTGCATGAACTCTCGCAGCAAGCTCTAAATCATGGGTGGGATAGTTGAGCTCATGAGGCCTCAATTGCTGGATGCATAGGCAACCGCCTTGCCTTCACGCATAAGAACACATCCGAGTCCCCGACGAGAGGCATCGCAATAAATATCGAAGCTCTTGTGGATATCGGGAAGAGTAAGGACTGAGTCAAGTCAATCGTTGCTGAGCTCCCGAAAGCTCTCATCACAAGCAGAGGACCATACAAACTTCTTGTCCTTCTTAAGCAATTCAACATCGACTGCGATCTTGGAGAAGTTCTCGATAAAGCGGCGATAGTAGCCCGCTAAACCAAGAAAACTCCGCACATCGCTGGATCGACTTGGCCGCCCAAGATAGAACATCGCGACTTTCTTTGGGATCTACAGACTATTCCTCCATTGAAAGAACATGGCCCAAAATGCCACTTCCTTCAACGAACTCACATTTCTTTGAACTTCATACGGTGATGCTCCATAACTTGCCCAAAACAATCTTGAGATGCTCAAGATGCTCTACTTGATCTTGGAATAAATAAGAATATCATCAATGAAGACCACCACAAATTTGTCCAAAAACTCCATGAATATGAATTCATCAAGTTCATGAACAAAGTCGAGCATTGGTTAATCCGAAAGACATGACGGTGTACTCGTGCGAGCCATAACGAGTAGTGAAAGCCGTCTTGAATATCTCACTCGATCCGGACTTGATGATAGCCCGATCTCGCATCAATCTTGGAGAACACTGAGCTCCGCACAACCGGTCAAAAGATCATCAATGCGGGCGAGAGGATATTTGTTCTTCACCGCTCACTTCATTGAGAGGACGGTAATCAACACACATGCGCAAAGTCTTGTCCTTCTTCTTCACAAAGATCACCGGACAACCCCAAGGAGATGAACCGACGGATGAAACCCTTTGCTTGGAGCTCACCAAGCCGCTTCTTCAATTCTTCTAGCTCATTGGGAGGCATCCGATCTGGCGCCTTCAAATCGGAGCGATGCACGGCAACAACTCGATGGCAAACTCGGATCTCGAACCGGAGGCATCCCGAGCAAATCTTCGGAAAGACATCCACAAAGTCGGATACTATGGGGACATCCGGAATTTGCAAGGTGGCTTTGCTTCTAATGCACATAGATGTGGCCCTGCACCGCGGCGAAAATCCGACTGCTACTTTGAAGGGTGGTGAGATAGACAATCTTCCGCACAATCGATATGCCCCAAGTGTTGGGACAACCAATCCATGCCAAGAATCACATCCGGACTCACTGAATCGGCAGATAAGATTTGCTAAAACCCCACTCCTTGGACTATGATAGGAACATCCCGACATCGAAGCTCGCTCTCATTTCCGATCCGGAGAGCGGATGAGCAACGGAACTCCCAAAGGAACACAGTGAAGACCACTAGCAGCAGAAATGATCTTGAAATAAAGAATGCGATGCTCGAGAATCAAATATCCGCAGCAGACGAGAATTGACAAGAAGTGTACCAATCACGACATCCGCGCCTCGAGCCTCCTCACCAAAGGTGGTTCACTCGACCGCGCCGCACTCGGGTCTTCGAATAATCTTACGGTCGTGGATGACCACTCCCTGCCCGCGTCCTCCATTAGGGCGAGGGTCGCTGCAACACTCGAGGCGTGCATTCGCATAATGGCCCTTGTTGTGGCGAAAAAACAGTAACCTCGGCCGCCGGATTGCGAGGCCGCTCTGCCTGGATCGCAGCGCACGTGGTGGCTCACGCCCGCGGTGGGCGAGAGCTGGTGCAGATGGTCTCGGCCGGTGGAGCAAAAGAACGGGCCATTGGTGCCGCCCACCGAGGACGAACGAGGAGTGGTGTGAGCGATCGATCGCCTCCCATTTGCGCTGCGGGACTCGCCAGCGCCTTTGCCTTATGCTCTGCAACAATGGCCTTATCTACTAAGGCACGAAAGTCCGAGAAGTCCACAATGGATAGCTTGTCCTGCAGCTCCTCGACAAGCCATCCATAAACTTCTCTGCTAGCCTCATCTGAGGCCACCTCACCGAGCATAACGAGCCAAGTGATTAAACTCAGTATAGATACTCGTCACGCACTTGCGCCTTGCTTGAGCGCGAGGAACTCCTTTTCTTCACTTCATCGGCCATCCGGGATGTGGGCCCGACGAAAGTCGATCGAACTCCTCCCACGCGACCACATGGCGCGGGTTGCATGGCGAGATAGTTCTCCCACCATGAGAGTGCCGCGCCTCAAGCCGGTGGGACGCGAAGAGTGCCTTATCCTGTGCACGGCATCGAGCTATGTTGAGCTTCCGCTCAACCATGCGCACCAATCATCCGCATCGAGAGGTCCTCGAGCGGAGAAAGTCGGTGGTGCGTGCGGAGGAACTCGCAAGTCCCCGCGAGTCCGGTGGCCGCCACCACCGGCGGAGTGGAGGTATTCCTAGCAATAACCTCCAAGATGCGCGTCGGTCCATGCGGTTCGCTCAACTGAGCGAACCTCACCATGGTCGGAGGAGGAAGCTCTCATCATGACCACTGCTTGACGCCACGCGCTTCTCCGCCATCCCGGTTCACTAAGACAAGTTAACAATAGCCGGAAAACACGAAGTCAATACCCACCGCAATTAACTTACTAACAAAGACAAAACAAGCACAAGACTTTAAGTTACAAAAACCAACCGACAAAGATCGGACACTTAGCAAACTCATACATATCTTACCCTTATGTCCCCACAAAATTTTTAATTAAACTAATTCCCTATGGTTCTCCCAAAGACTGATTCTACCAGTATTAACTATCTTTTGATAGGAAAGAGAGAAACCAAGTTTCAAAACTTAAATTAGAGTAAGATGATAGTAGAAAGCTAAGATAGGTAAGGAATAAAATCGAGAATCACTAGGTTTTCATAAACCTTTTATGATTTGAAAATAAGACTTTCAAAATATCCTAAGGACGACTATGCTTGGTTACTACGGTCGAATGGCTCGATACCAACTTTGTGAGGACCCAGTTTATTTGGTTTGTAATGCTTAACCAACCACCGGTCCTAGCATCACAAATCAAATAAATCGATCCTCGAGATATGTATACTTCCTGCAGCAAGATATACACCCCGGTACAAAATTAGACATCAACTCCATTCCACACATAGAGTCCAAACACCACACTTCCAAACGGAAGATAAACAAATAGCAAAGATATTACGCATAATGGCCGATCGCCACAAGATACACAAATAACAACAAAAAGACAATGGAAGCAAAAGTGCCATAAGATGGCTATAAACAAAGCCAATCGGTGTGCCTTCAACCCACAAGGCATCTCGACCGACCGCTAAGCCTAGTCGTCACCCACGGCGACAAAGACTCACGTGAGGACCCCGAGGCTCACCTTCTTCCTCGCAACAAAAACATTAAGCAAAGCACTGAGTACAAAGATTGTCTTTGTACCCGCAAGATCGACGTGTGAACTAGCGGACTGTTCATATGCTACAAGCGAGCTTATTTAGTGGAGGCCATATGTTTTATTTGCATAAAGCCAATTTTCATTTGCAATAATATAATACCGCTTGAAGGCAAGTTTGCAATTCATTTTTAAGATTGAAATAACGATGACGGATAATAATAACCAAAAGCGAAAGATAAACAACCTAGAAGTGACTATCCCAATAGTCACCACAAATAATAGCACGAATCCCGATTCGTACCACCCATCAAGTTTTAATTTAAATGTTGTAGTCTAACTCTTGAAAAGCTTACCAAGCGTGTCCATCACCTAGGATGAGGCTATTCGAATAGTTTTTAACCTGCGGGGTGTACCATCGCACCAACACCTCGATCGCCTTTAAGCCAAAGCACACTTCCAAGGTATGCTTGACACACTAAGTCCTACGAGACTGTTTCCAATATTGTGTATCAACCCCGAGTCGCTCGTATGGGTAGAAACACCATACGCTTACATGGTAAAGCCGAAAGACAACTACCCACTCAGGATAAAGCTTTTGGACAACTACCATGCTCCCACCTCCATCCCTCCCGCGACCTCCCGCGACCCGAGCCAATACACGCCAAAGTACTAGGTCAAGAGAGGTCCCATATACTCTAGTGTGGTTAGCACGCGAAATGCTGGATAAAAATTCACTCACAAGATGTTCGGTCCTTAATTGACCGGCACCTTTCCATCACACCCAAAAGATCACACCAATCTTACCATTGTGCCGTCCCAAATCATTTTTGTTTTCATTTTTAGTTTTGCAATTAAACATAGCAGAATGCTGAAACATAAAGTTGTAGTAAATTTTGTGTGATCAAGGTTACCGACTAAAGTCGATAACGCTTGATTCTACCGATACTAAGCATGTCTAAGCAAATGAAATCGTATCTACTAAGTGACAAGAAATCATCCAATGATCTCTAATCACAAGAAATAACCTAGGCTCGTAGTAGAGATCAATATTTTGTCTACAGGATATGCAACTCTGGATTTAACTAATCAATTTAACACAAATTAAGCGATGCATACATACAATTGAAACAAAATATTAGACTTTAAAATACCGGGATAAACATGATCAAACTCGCTTGCCCGGCTGCCGTTGCTCAATATGGTGCGGAGGATCGTCCTCGTGGTTGCCGCAAATATCGAAGCCTAACGATCGAACATAACAACAAATAAGAACGAATAACAAACAAAACTCAAACATACAACAACACCAAAACAAGCTAAAACTCACACACAACCTAAGCAAGATATAACAAAATTTTAGAAACAGAGAACAAATTATTTTAAGTTATTAGCAATTTTCTATGAATTTTCTAAGCTAAAAACACAACAAGCCACTAGTTAATACTTAACAAATTTTCATGAACAGAAACAGGGTGTAAAACCTATCCTAATAGTTAGTATACTGAAAATGAAATTTTACAGAGTTGGGTTCATTGAATTTGGTCAATTATTGGAAGAGATATGCATTTTCTAATTTGGAGATTACAATCTACAACACTAAATTAATTAACAGATTTTTGCTTCAGATACAAGGTTGAAACTCATTTCAGTAAATAGTACAATTAAAATGAAAATTAACAGCACTGGTTTCAAGCAATTTGGATAAAAATTGAATTAGTTATGCATTTTACAAGTTTAATTGAATTAACAGTGCAACAGAAAAGCATAAACCAGAAATACTAAATCATTTCCGAAATCTATAATGCACTCAACCCATTTCGCACCCACAGCCAGCTAGCCCCACCCGACAATGGGCGTGCATAAAAATCTTGACCAAAACAAACAACCGCGCGAAAGTGACGTCGGCGTATTCTAAGAATACGTCTTCGCTTAACAACGTAATCCTAATACACATGCCCAAAGAAAATACGCTTCTCAATAGAGAAAACGCATTTAAAACCTACGCAATCCTTAACCGACATTCCGCCCACATAACGAGACTCGTAGAATTAAAACGATTAGATTTGAATCCTAAAACAAAGCTTAACACGAGAGGCCCACAAGTCGCTGACCTAATGAACCGTGTTTAGCGATAACTAAGCTTCACGGCTCGTCGCCGCACGCGACGGACGGTGGCGCCGCACGCAGTGATCCGGCAAACCGTGAGTTTCAAGACGAGTGAGTGGTACCTTAAGGTTCGCAAAGACCTCACGAACCGGTGGCGGTGACGCTGAGCCCAATGGTCGCGGAGATGGGCTCACGACGGCGGGGCGGAGAAGAAGCTACGGCTCGCAGAAGATGCTCTGAGACTTGAGAAGCCGGGAAGGTGCGCCACGAATCGCCTCGACTCGGAGCAATAAGCACAAGATAACGTCAAGAAGAAGGTCCGAGGCGCCGAATTGCCGCGGCGGCGAACACCGTGATTGGAGAAGGAAGGGTCGCGAGCCTCAACGATGCACCAAAGACAAAAATGAAGCCATCATTAACTTCGCATCAATGCGATCCGGCGACCAAGTGTCGGCCGAAACTCACCGAGCACTAGCAAGCTTGCAGAGCCGAGACCAACGGAGTTGGGGGCGAAGAAGTGGCTCCGACGATTCACCGGATGCCACGAGCTCGGGATGGGAAAAATGGATGCGGCACCGAGTGTGGTTCACGATGGTGAGGTTGCGGGCTCAAGGGCTTCTCCAACGCGCAGTTGCTACCTTCGTTTCCTTCTCCCACCAAACAAGAAATCGGGCGGAGATAACACGAGAACGCAAAGGAGAAGAAGTGGATGAGCTCGGGGCTTTTATGAAGTCACGGCGATGCCTCCCAAATAGGACACGAGGGCATAAAGGTGGCGGCGACGCAGTGCGTGGCAAACATGCACGCACGGCCGCGAGCTCCGGTGAGGTGCGGAGAAGACGAGGTTGATGCTGACAGGTGGGACCCACATGTCAGCGACAAACGAAGCGGTGCGAACCGGTGGTTTGATTTGATCAGCAACACACCGACCGTTGGATCTAAAACGGACGGCTGGGATTGGTGTATGCATTCGGACAGGTCGGTTGCATACGCGACGTGGATCGTTCGATCTTCATCGGACGGTCGCGATCAATTGGACTCGCGCGCGGTGCGATTAGTTGACGCGACCGAACCAAGTGTGCGAGTCGGACTCGAGCCTGAGTTGGGTTCGGGCCCGAGGAACAGTACTTTTAGAATTTGATTTAAAAGACAGAGAAGGTTTGGGGAATTTTTAGAGGTAGCTCCTGAGCTCCAAAAATTTCGAAATTTTTATGGTAGCTACTAGGGACAGAGGACAACCTTGTATAATTTTTCCAGAACTTTTTATGCACTGCATTGTTCTAGAGAAAATTCACAAGCTGCTGTACAGGGAGTTTGACCAGATTTCAAACAGAGTTGACTTGGCCATTTGAAATAGCAAACAAAATCTAAAAATTGTGAAATAATTCAGGGAGGTAGATAGGATGATCAAGATGCTAGGAAAAATAGTTTCAGAGGATGATCACAAGTTTGAAGGCTAGAATCTGATAATCAACAATTTCCAATCACAAGAATTAAATTCTACAAATTGGAAATTGCTAGGGAAAATTGTAGAAACTTTCAAATGATTTGAAGAGACAACAAAAGTTTTTATTTCTCCTCAAAATTTTACATTTGAAATACAAACCCTAAGTTAGGGCTGTTACAGTATCCCCCTCTCCTCTCTCTTCCCTCTCGGATCTAGAACCTCAGGCGAAAACGGAACACTCTACAAGCTGTACAAGTTGCTTAGCACATTTTACAGATTTTATATACTGTGTTAGACAGGTTGGTGAATACGCCACCGGATGTGTTTCAAAGGAAGAAGAAAGAAAGAAAGAAAGAAAGAATAAAGGATACGCCACCGGATTACGTACAGGAATCACATCAGTACGTACTAGCAAATTGCAAATGGGTACCTCCAAAGTTTCAGAAATTCCTTTGTCTTTTCCCGATATACAGGTAATTATCGATTCCTCTACAGAATCATTCGAAGCACATCAAATTGCACCAGCAATAATCTCTCTATAGAAACTGAACTTTTTGCATCTGTTATTTTACTGATGAGTACAGAAAAGCATTGTCATCAGTCGCAGAGCCTCGTGAGTTTTTTTTTTTCCAAATCATCCAGTATAACACATAGACGTTCACACACACGCACACCACCACACACACGACGCCTACTGAGGATCGGACGAGCGGAGCTTGACGTAGTCACCACCGGCGCCTCGCTTGCGACGGGTACATCGCCTCCCATTAAAAGAAAATCCTCCTTAATGAGACACACATGGCCGAACTTGGGATTTGAACCCTGGTAGACTAGAGTATAACCATTTCCACTAGCTATCCAAACAAGACTTGGTTCTCAAGTGACTTTAATTTGGTTCGGCTAGCTACTCTTTTTTTTTTCCTGCCTTGGACATCACGCGACTTCAATTTGGTTCTGGCGTATATTCCCAACATTTCAGCGTCTAGGCTGACTTTCTCCCTGCGCGCGTACTAGTAGTTGAGAAACCATCGGTGCAGGGCTTCTGAGACGCTGGTCTCATTTATGGTCTCACATTCTCGTCTGCGACGAGGTACCAGCTAGTACCGGTGCACTGTGGTATCTTTCATTCTTTCTTGCGTGGCGTCTGGGCAGCCCTCCGTGCCGTCAAAAAGTTACTGGCATCACGGGACGTCTCACATGCGCGCACCATGTCGCCGTTGGTTGGTTTCTTCTTTGCCGTGGAGGACTAACCAATTGGTTGGCCGGCCGGCATGAAGATTTTATCTGGTGTCGTTCGTCTGGTTGCAGCTGTGCGTGTGTGCAGACCAGCAAGTTGCAACCCCCTTTCGGCCACTTTTAGGATCGATCTGTATGATACTAGGATAATATGCTCGTAGATCTAGCTTGCTACATGGGGTACTACTACATAACTAATATCCAAATTGTTGGAAAAGTTTTTGGATCTCAGGCAACTCCGGAACCTCCCTTGCCGACGAATTCTGTGTGTTTCTTTATCGATATATGACGGTGTGTGTGTGTGTATAATAAAGTACAAATACTAGAACCACCACTGCACGTACGTAGTGATTTCGTCTTATATTGACTGCCAACGTTGGCACATCGATCCTACCTGCCCTGCCATGCCATAAATAGTGGTCGTTGGGCTGGCATCCATTACCACGAGTGCACACTTTTTGTTACAGATACCCTCCATGTTGGCCTCAACTTTCACTTTTCCCATGTAGCGCACAAGTGCGTTGCATTGACCTGTCGTCGTTGGTTCGTAACAGCGCCTCCAGTCCAGTCCACCTGAACCAGTACGTCCACGCCTGCATCACGGTTAGTTGGGCCACGAAACACTTGCGCGGCGGCTCGCCCCAACCACACGCTCCAAAATCACCACCGGCCGCTCGACCTGCATGCTCACCTAGCTTTTTCACGTCGCCGCGCGCACGCTGGCCGCTCCTGGCTCGATCGATCGTGACTCATGAGACGTGAGGTCGAGCTAGACGGGCGAGCGGCGCAGGGCCTCACGTCAATCGATCGGAGGAGCCCGAGGCGTGCCGGTTCCCCACCACGCGCGCGTGCGGCGTAAGTACGTACCCGGCCGGCCAGTCCAAAAAGCCGCCTATTTCCGGCCGTTCCTGCCACTTTCCCCCGCTCCGCGCGCGGCCCAAACCATCGCAACGTACGGCCGGCGTTGCCGTCGCCCGTGGCGTTGACCTGCCGCGCGCGCGCGCGCGCCCGTGCGTGTGCCGCGTAACCTGCGTTACATCGTTAATGCAGGCTACCAACTGTCCGATCGAACCGTGCCGAAGTTACACGCGCGGGCGTCGCTTTCCATTTCTCCCCCACCCCACCGCGCCGGCCACAAGTCGGTTGCATTTCTCGTGATCAACCACACTCTCCCGTAGGATATTTGCTGTCGCCTGGCACTATAAAAGGCGTTCGCCTGGTCCGTTTCGTTAGCTAGCTCCCTTCGATCGGTCGAATCAAGCTAGACACCGCGCCACCGCGTACAAAGCCTTGTACGTAGAGATAGAGATCTCAGTGCGTATCTTGTAGAGAAGCGAGCCATGGAGATGATGGCGGCGAAGGCGCCGAACGGCGGGGGCGGGGAGGGGGTGGCGGCGAGGTACGGGAAGAGGGACGGGTGCGGCGGGGGCTACTTCCAGATGCCGCTGCACTACCCGAGGTACACCAGGGAGGACTACGAGGCCATGCCCGAGTGGCAGCTCGACCGCCTCCTCTCCGAGTACGGGCTGCCCGTCGACGGCACCATCCACCAGAAGCGCAGATTCGCCATGGGCGCCTTCCTCTGGGGCGGCGGCGGCGGCAACGCCGGCCACTGAGCCGCCTGCCTATCTTCCCTCAACTCTGGAGCAGCGGTAGTACGTACGATGATCTTGAGAGATCAGTTTCCCTGCACTATATTATATATGCGTATATACAGATGGGTATGTACGTATTATGTAATGTAAGAAGACTAGTACGTAGTTTTCCGATCGGGGTTTTACTTGCTATGACATGGCATATATGTATCTTAATTTGGATGAGTTGCGTGTTTTGGAGTAGTGGTGAGGATTGAGATATGACGATCTCTTACTTATATAGCGATTAGTTCCGTTTGTTGCTAGCTAGGTTTCGTATGTCTTGTGTATAATAATGTACGTTCTACATGTATCTCTCTCTCTCTCTCTCTCTCTCTCTCTAACTTATGTTGTACGTATGCACAACGTAACGTCGTAACATGTGTGACCTCTCTGTGCTTTCATGCTCCCCTCATGCTAGCTGATCAATGAGAAAGGCATGTCACATGCTTAGGCTTGCGAGCAAACGATTGGGATTTTATCAGGCGATAGGAACTGGCGAACAGCATACAAGAGGGGAAAATACATTGATCTCTTTTCTGAATACAAATTAAGGAACATCGTCGATCATCTCTCTATCTCTCTACGCGTGATGAGACGGTAGTTTAACATTTAACTGGCCTCCAGGCAACATTTTGACTCTCAACTACTAGCTCTTGCAACCTATATGCATGATACATGGTAAGATATAGGACGTACGTTCTACAACGGCAGCAAAACTTGCACGATCTGTGGGCATCATCGATCGATCGAAATACAGGCTAGCTGGCCTAAGAGTACGCGCGTTGCCTAGAAGCATCTCGTGCAGACGGATGTACATATATTATGTTCTCAGATGCCAAAGTATTCTCGTCAAGTCCTGCCTGCATTGCAGCACCGCGGCAGCGAAATGGGAAAGGAGAGAGAGGCGCTGTGCCTCGCTTCTGGGCCTAGGCGTACTCATACGTCGGGCACTCGGGCCAGGATGGGCTTTGGACCGGTCCGGTACGGGCCCACCCTACCAACCCCGTCTAGATGATCGTACGGCCACGATCCGCCTTGCACAGTTGTAGTCTCTGAAGAAAAAAAGATGATCGTACGGCCACTCTCGAATCAAAAAAGAGAAGAGGGTCATGCGGTCGTAAGCTCAATGACGTAGGCACGGCCAATTGGGTCATGACTTTTGCGGTTGCACGCAAAAGCACAGGGAAAACAGTAATGAAGTAGTAGCATTTGGCAAGGCTGGTGAATGGAAGAAACCTAGACCACAACACTGTCACTAATCGTTAGCTCCTCCAACTTTGGAAATGAACAATGCAGGCAAGGAATATACATGCATACCTCTGTGATTTTGACCCAAGCCAGGTAAATAAGTTTTCTGACACGAATGACCATCTGCCAAGTTCATTGACCTACATGTACCTTGTATCCACCTTACAGGTTGTTGTACCTATGGTGTAGTTTACTCTTAATTTCTAGTACTCCCAAAATTGGAGGGAGCTAATTAATTATTAGTTCAAAATACTTTACACACCAATTATGATCAAGACAAGATTGGGCCGGACCTGTAGCTGCTTTATCATCCAAACTGACCTACTCTCTCTTATTCCAAATATAAGTTGTTTTGGACATTGATACGGTCTCCAAGATGACATTTTGACCATTAATTTCTATTAAAATATGGTGTTCCAAATAAAAGTAATTATACATTATGAAAGTATATTTCATTATTATGACGACCCAGCATGCCACTACATTTGGTAGCATGCAAGTCTTTGGCTCGTTACACAACAAAGACTCGCTTTAGCGAGGAATGGGTACATCAGAGTAGCATAGCAGAAGCAATTGCAGTGGATGCGATAAATAAAGCAGCGGAAAGATAGTTTTACAAATACATTTGAAATATAACTAGACTTAACTGTAACTTACAACATATTTTTACTATTTTCTGAAATGCTCTTTCTACTGAAATTGTGCCCCAGTTGGTTGGCGCGGTTCCAGTGGTTCGTAGGAATTCAGAGAATAGTTATTTTTTTAAGTAGTTTTATGTATAGTTTTTTCTCCAAAAATAGTTTATTTGATCTCCTTCAGCAAATCTGTGTTCTCATAGAGCACATTGATAACTCTTATTGAAAAGGGAGTTGCTAGCCCATACTATACTGTTGGAATGCATTTCCAACGGTATAACAGTTTCATAAAGTTTCAGATGCTTAAAAGTTCTAGATTTCGAGTTTGATGTTTCGACTAGGTTTCAACGCGTTTCGGATTTCTGTAAGTCTTCAGAAGATTTCAAGAAAGTTTTAAGCCCAAGTTTTAATAAGTTTTAAATTTTGGAACAAGCTTCAATAAGTTTCAGACAATAAGTTTCAAGAAATTTCAGCAAGTTTCAACATGTTTCAAGAAGTTTCAACAAGATTAATAAAAAATCAATCAAGAGCAAAAAAAAACCCGACGTGAAGTTTCAGAAAGTTTCATGTTTTGTTCAAAGTTTCAACGAGTTTCATGTTTCGTCAAAAGTTTCAGATTGATGTTTCAACCAAGTTTCAGAAGGTTTCAGATTTATAGAAGTTTCTAGAAGATTCTAAGAAAGTTTCAAGCCCGAGTTTCAACAAATTTCATATTTTAGAACTCAAAGGTTTAGACAAAAAAGTTTCAAGAAGATTCAACAAGTTTTAACATGTAATCCAAGCAAGTTTCTAATAGTTTCAGGAGACCACTATGATTGTGAACGCTTGCTCGCTATTGCGCCAGTGGCCATTACACCATGCTTGCCCACCATGGTCGCACTCGCACCCACTCACCCATATTGGCCACATGCTCGCTCGTTGTGTCCATGCCCGACGCCATTGCACCCACTCGTGGAGTGTGGCCGTGTCCACTCACCCATATTGGCCACCATGCTTACTTGCCATGTCCATATCTGACGCCGCTGCAACCACTCGTGGAAGTGCTCGCCCATGGCGATGAAGCTCGTTAGCCCACTGCCCACAACAACCGCGCCTCCTCACCGACACATCGCCTTGTGCGCAGTCAGCCACCACGGTTGCTTGCCGCTTGTAGGCGTTGCTCACTCGCCACTCTTGGTGCAAAATTGACCAATAAAATCGAGGGGAATCGGACCCAAGGGAGCTCAGGTAGGTGGTGAGATCCATCATTGCCGGTGGTGGATTGGGCAATGGATTGCCGGTAGGGGGGAGAGAGAGGGGAAAGGAGGTGGGTGCTTGGTTGACTGCGTAAAGAGGAAGCACAAGCGCGGATGGGAGAAGAGAGGTGGGAATTCCTGAAGCCGTCCGATACATTGGATCCGATGGTCTCCACCTATTCTGTTAGAAATGGATCTAACACTATAGCGTTTTCTAGTCTCTACTGCAAATTGCTTTAAAAACATGATTTTTCTCTAAGAAAAGCTGAAGCAATGCGATTGATGCTTAGAGGTAAGAAAGGTCTCTAAAGAGTCTTTCTCGTTCTAGGATTTATAACTAGTTAGCACAACCAACAATGCACCACTGTACGAACAAACACTAACGAACGATTGGTTGCTTGAACAAATTAATGAACGACTAATGACATCTACAATGCAATGCACGGAAAACAAGTGAGTTAGAACACATTAGGGATTTTGCCAGTATCGTGGCTCGATCAACACTGCTCCCTAGCCAGTGTGACATAGCCAGCAGTGTGGCTAAACCTAGGTGAAAATCAGGGTTGTTACGAGGGCGCGACTAGTGCTCGGACATACGGTCCGAGGGCTAGCGCCATATGGCCCAAGCGCAACATCAAGTTGTGCTAGACGCAACAAAATTCAAAATGTGTGCAATATATCAAAAATTCATATGCATTATTTTTTAAAACATCACTGTGAGCGTTAACATCATCTCAAAAAACATCACCATGGACATCATCTAAGCTCATAATCAAAACAAAGCATTCGGGAAAAAAAAAAACGTTAAAAAAATCTTGCAACATCGTCGTGAACAGTATGCAACATTTTTTTTTCTACAGATGTAATATTTTTTTTTCTACAGATGCAACTTTTTTTTTTCTACGGGTCGTAACATCTCAAAGAACAGTATGCAACATTATTTTCAACGGGTCGCAACATTTTTTACAATGGAACGCAACATCAACATCACAACCATAAAACAAACAGAGGAACATCAAATTTGAAGAACGTAAACAACAGAGGAGGATAATGTTGCAGGCGCCGGCACGTCATGGAGCCGAGGTTGTAGGCGCTGAGGTGACGGCCGGCGCAGCAACGCAGGCGTAGGCGGCGTGGTGTGCGGCAACAGCCACGAAAGGCGTCAGCGGCATCTAGGCACTGCCAGCGGCTCCAAGGGGCGCGACGATGAACGGATCGCGCCAGATCGAGCTCTGGTGGAGGAAGATTAAGGGGGAGTTGAGCTCTGGTGGAGATAGATTAAGGGGGAGTTGTGCTCTGGAGAAAAGAAGAAAGAGAGAAGAAGAAATGAGGCTAGAGAGAGAGCGCAGCAGTGGAGAAAGTGAAATGAGCTGGGAAAAGTGGAATGAGTGGATAGGAATGCTCGTGCGTGGGGGAAAAGTGAGGTGGATAGAAAATTTAGAGAAGAGAGGAATCCATCTGTTTTTTTTGTATAAAATCAGACGGAGGAACAATATCAATTCCCTTGTTGCAATGATAGATCTAGTAATATTAATTTTATGTTATCAATTTAGTGATTTTTTATATAGTGATGATCAAATCTAAAAATATTTGACCACCATATATTCTAAAACGACTTGCAATCGGAATTGGAGGAGGTATCCCCCATTTTATAACCAGGGGCCACGGTGGCAGAGAGGGCCCACATGCAGTGAGCAGGAACAAGGCGCCCCCAGCCTCAGTGGAGATATTCTTCTTCTACTCGTGCGTGTCAGCCTCCGGAGAGGGAGAGGCGCGCGCCCGGACACCATTTCATTTGATGCCACGCTCGCAGAAATGCAGAATATCCAAAACCCAAAAAAAAGTCTTCTTTTACTAGCAACGCGGCGCCTCAATCAAATGACCCTTCTCTTCTCTCTCACGCAGTTCACACACTCCCCCTTCTTCTTTCTCTATCCAAAGCCAAACCTAAGCACGCACAAAAAAAAAACGAGAGGAATTCAGGCTCGCATGGCGCAGCTCCTGCACCTCCCGGACCTGGCGGCGGTGCGGCCGCCTGCGGGAGGCGGCGCGCGGAGGAGGAGGGTCGTGGCGGCGGCCGCCGGGGGCCGCGTGAAGCAGGAGGAGGCGGGGAAGGGGAGGGGAAAGACGGGGGAGGCTGGGGGCGGGTGATCAGGGTCGCGGACCCCGTGCGGGAGGGGAGGCTGCTGCCGCCGCCGCTCTTCTCCGTGCCGGTGACGCCGGCGTCGGAGTCGCCGGCGGCGGCCAGGCGGCTGGAGGAGGACGAGGAGGGGAGGCGGAGGTACTACCTCAACATGGGCTACGCGATCCGGACTCTCAGGGAGGAGCTCCCCGACGTGTTCTGCAAGGAGCCCAGCTTCGATATCTACAGGTTCGTGCGGCTGCTTGATTCCTTCTCGCCTGATTTTAGGGAAAGGTCGATCCTTTTGAGTCAATCAATTGAGCAGCTTTTACGTGGAATCTGGGTGAATTAGTGATAAAATTTTGATATTTTTCAGTGCTGAGTGCTTGAATTGATTAGCATGGCGATCGATTGCTTGTAGCTGGTTTATAGGGGAAAGACATGTGACAATAGCTTCTAATTAGAACATGTGTATAGCTAGTTTATATGCTGCCTTCCCAAATAGCTTGTAGTTTAGACTTTAAAGTAGCTGCTAGTGTACATAATTCTATCTCGGTTAAGTAGATTAAGAATGAGATGGGGGTTAAGTTGATCAAGAATGCAATGGGATAAGTTGCAGCTGTGAATGTTTGGGAAATCACAGTGGACTGTTGCACCGATGGAGTAATTGTGTGCTTGCTGTCGACTGATAAGACATGTCCAGGCTATCTCACAATACTGCATCTCTTCTAGCTCGAAATGATAGTGTAGCTTAGCCTTGTAGTAGTATTAGTGGCATCCATGCAGTGCCTAGTCTTGGAGTTTTTTTTTTGGCGTCTAGTCTTGGAGCTGGGGTGGAGGACTTGGGCAGTGTAGCTAGTTATTTGACCACCTGCTAATGTGTTATGAAGCATCTGGAGAGCCATTTTTCAGAAACGAAGCTCAAATATTTATTCTTATATAATGTTAATTAGGATATGGATTGCCTTGTGGATATTTATAGGACCTCTTTTTTGTAGTCATTCTAGTTTTTGGAGATTTTGAGTATTTTCAGAGACTATGTGATGACCCTATAGTGTTTGTTATTTTTGAGTCGAACATTGGTACAATGTACTGAAATGTGGACTGAAGAGGTTATGTGCCTTAGGCTTGACCCAGTAGAGCCAGGCCCATGTGTTACATTTATAATGATATGGCATCCAATTTCTTCTTGTGTGTGTGTGTGCAGTTGTTATTTGTCTCTTTTTTTCTGTCGCCAGAGTTTTGGTTCTTCACTTGGGACCTCTTAAGTTAAATTGTAATACAGCCTTACTTTGGCTCTTATGTGTTTCGTAGTTGGGTCAGGACATAGCACCCTTTCTCATTAGCTTATTACTGTCATATCGTTTTAATATTTATCAATTATTTCAAGCAATATGACCTTTACTTAGCCTTATCTTATCCACTTGGTCTGTTGTTTAATCTACGATGCAGATGGGATCAAACATTTACAAACATCCTTGTTCATTTTACACTTTTCTTCTCTGTAGTACTGTCTTCTTGACATACCTGAACAAACTGACCATCAGTACTTGCATTCATTTTGCTTGGGTTAGAGTTATCAGTATCTCAGTTGTCATATTGTTGCTTGTTTTATCTTTTGATTATCCTGCCAATGTCATTCTCATGAAGTCTGCCCCTGCTATAGTTTTTAGTTTTCAACCATTTGAATACATGCATTGCATACCATACCATTCTTGCAGCCTGAGCCTTCCTTTGAATATTTGTTGGACTATATAATAACTACATTTGGCCAGAACATGAATTAAGATAAACAGAAAAAAATACCATATGTTGTATCTGAATTACCAGGTTAGTATTATACAGCATGTTTTATTGTTCCCACGATCTTGGCATGTCTTGCTTCGCAAAGTTGCTCTGTTGAGTTCAGTAACTTGAGTCTACAACTGTACATAGTTACTTCTGTCTCCCATTGTAATTCTGTTTATGTAGTCTGCAGTATGTGAAGGTTGCAGTTTCTTGTCTAGGTACTGTTGAGTCTAATTGTTGATCTTTTCCTAACTCCATTTGTTACTATTTTCCAGAGATGATATTGTCTTCAAAGACCCTTTCAATAAATTCGAAGGCATCGACAATTATAAAAGGATATTCTGGGGATTGCGCTTTACTGGCCAAATCTTCTTCAAAGCATTGTGGGTTGATATAGTTAGTATCTGGCAGCCTGCTGAGAATCTTATTATGATTCGCTGGATTGCCCACGGAATTCCCCGAGTCCCATGGGAGGGCCATGGCCGCTTTGACGGTGCCTCTGAATACAAACTTGACAAGAATGGGAAGATCTATGAGCATAAGGTGCATAACGTTGCTATGAATCCACCAACAAAATTCAAGGTCCTGCCGGTCCATGAGTTAATCAGATCACTTGGCTGTCCATCCACTCCAAAACCAACTTATTTTGAGGCTTCATCTCAATCTTTGAGCGCTGCGCCGTTTTATTTGAGGTTGGCATGGATAAGATGCTACGTTTCGTTGTGCCGTATGCTTTCTTTCTAGCAAATCTGGGAGAAGGATAGCATGGATCATGATGCTTCCAAATTTTGCCTTTTCTTTGTATGGTAGTGTACCAAGTCACTAATGAGTAGTACTGAATCATAACCGCTGTATATATGTACAGTGATAGTTTATACAGAATAAGAGTTCCTCTCGGTTGAGGTGTATAAGCTGTAGTGCTGCAGTTCTCGTTTGATGAAAGTATTAATCAGCAAGCCGGTTTGACATGTTTCTGTTCCCATCGTCGGGAGCTGTCTTTTTTGTGGCCAAGTTGATTGGGGGCATATTTGTGTCAACTCTGCACCTTATTGGCGATGTAATGACACTAACAGAATGTTTAAGTGAGTTAGCCAGAAGGAATAAAATGTGCAATGCTCCCTCCGATGACATCCTCTCACAAAATGTTCTGCTAAGTGGATGTGGCATCAGGAGTCACGACAGGGGCTGCGGCAGCCAAAGTATAAGATTTTCTATGCTATATTAGGTGCAGGGTCGATCAGATAATTTTTGACACAAATAGCGTAAATAGCACGTTTACCATGTGTTATTACGGAAGTAGCACATATCGCAGCGAATGTCCACGTGCCGCCTCATCCGGCCGGTCCGGACGCCTCCACGTCGCTTCGTCCGGCCGGCGGTGACCGGCTGGACGCCCCCTCCACGTATGTAGACGCTGCCTCACTAGTTACAGGCATGCATGCACCAGTACATCCCAGTCATGGCTCGTGACAGCGCCCCTCCACGCCGGGCACCTTCAACCATGATCCAGCAGTCCGGCAAAATGGATAGTCCTGAGAAAAACCATACTTCAACAGTACAGCTTCAAATTTGAGAAGAACATACACAGCATTCAACACCAATAACTCTGAATTTAAGGTTCAACAGGCAGTCTTCACTGAAATGAGTCAGTGCTCCTAGCTTTTGCCATTCTTCAGAAGAATACAAAAACAGCATTCAGCACCTGAAACTCTGAATTTTGATCCTCATACCTTCAACGAGATGAATAAATGCTCATAGGTTTATCTCAAGTTCTCAACAACAACACATCAACGAGAGCTTAGAAAATCCTGTATATTACATCCTGGACACACCATGCACCGGCAAGCAGCCACACGTGTGGATGGCGACATGACAAATCTTCTGTCGATCACCTACACTACGACGAAACCCAACCGGTACAACTACAACCTCTCTCCTCTCCTCTTTTCTTTCCTTTTTCTTTTGCATTGCATCAGATTTAGCAAGGTGAATTAATTAAGGTGTGTTCATGGCTAATGCATGCATGATCTGAGAGAGAGAGAGAGGGTGCATGAGTGCAGGTCATCTTGACCATCCTATTCACAGGTTTGGTGCAGCACATGGCGAGTGGACCTCAACTGAATGAACATTTCAGACCAAACTACTTTTAGGTTTAGGTTTATGTTCAGAATCAGAGCTACACAGTTAATAGGGGTCCATTAGGATTAATGGTGATGAACACATGATGCTTGTGTGGTACACATGATTTGATGACCATCACATGCATGATTTGGTGGTCTACCCTTGTATCGCATCTACATATGGCTTGTTCTTTGCTCCTGTTCGTTTGTAATATGCACTGTTCGAGCCATGACTGGGATGTACTGGTGCATGCATGCATCTACATACGTGGAGGGGCGGCCGGCCGTGACCGACCGGACGAGGCGACGTGGAGAGGCATTCGGCCCGTAACTGGCTGGACAAGACGACGTGTCGTGTGGGCATTGGGTCCAGCCGGTGATCGTGCAAATAAGGCTTCGGATTTGCAAATTTGTTGCGACGGGCGTTACTTCCAGAATAACACATCGCAAACCTGTATTTGCGCCAAAAAGTCCAATCAGAAAGGAACACGCAAGGCCAATCATAAATGAATGCATTGTGCAGAAAGAGAATGAGAAAAGCAAATATCATTGGCAAAATTAGGAGTTCGTCAACGGTTATGACAAGCGCGAACGCTATGTCCCAAATCCATGTCTAAAAAATTTACACTCTTTTAAATAACCAATATTAATATTCTGTGATATGGAAACCTAACACCTTTCATATTCCTTAGAGTATATTACCCACCCTCAACCGGGGAAAATTCTATCGGTGAAATTTCGCCGGTAACCGGTGGTTACCAGGCATTGTCGGTGAGGTCTGATAAAATTTCATACCGGGCAAAAAAAAAAGTATTGTCTAATTTTCATCATAATTCAAATTTTAGATAAATTTTGTTTTTTACATCTGAAAATTTCAAATTCCAATTTAAAAATTTTCGTCCAAAATTTTGCCGAAATATCTGGTAACCGGCGATTACCGGTTCTATCAGCGGGTCCGAAAAAAATTCTGAAATGATAAATCTTTCCCTGCCCTCAACTACAATGAAAGTTCAGTTTTTACCTTCAACTGCAAATTCGGGCATCAAACACCTCAAACTTCTATTTCGGTACAAATAACCACCAATCCCATACCACCCGGATACGTAGGCCGGAAAAAGAATAAGAAACAAGAAAGATAATGGCAAATTTATGATTTTGTTGATGGTTATGCTAAGCGGAAACACTATGTTCCAAATTCATGACTCAAAGCTACATATTTTCAAATAACCAATAGCAAGGTTCAAGAAACCACCGAAGACAACTAGAAATGCAGCCGTTACGTTTTTTTTTTCTCTCCAAAAAGGCGGTTCAATTCTTCCATAGAAACATGTATATTATAGCTAACTCCTGTTAGGAACCGGAGCTCCTCTCGATGAAGAACGCAGATGATAGGGGTGAGAAGCCAGAGCTAGACAGAAAGAAAGAAGAACTTGGGAGAAGCTACTTTGTATTGATTCATAATTGTCCCCTATTACAGACCCTTGGACTCTTTATATAGTGCAAGAGCTGGATTGCTAAATAGCTATAACAGTCCTACTAGAATACAACTCGGATTTGACTTGTACTAAACTGAACCTTCTATGTTTGCACTTCCCAAATCAGCCTGACGCTTATTCCTCCGCTGTAATTGGATACCTACAAAGCTGTCCGTAACATTTCCCTCCTCCTTTTGAAACAGCTTGTCCTCAAGTTGATAGTTAGGAAACTACCTCATCGGCCATGTGATCCTCCGTGCGCTCGTCAGGACTTTGGTCACCCTCGGGCTCCAACCAGAACAATTGTTTGCATCGATGACCCTTCACAAATTGTTCGTCACAGTTGAAGCATAAACCGCGTTGTCTGCGTTCCGCCATCTCCGAAGTGGACAGGCGGCGGAAGACTCCCGTGCGTGTTTCTGTGGGTGCCATGGTCGTGTTGGGCGCTGTGATCGCCAGGTTCGCTGGAGGAGTTGGGGGGGCGCGAGGAGGCGGTTGCAGCCAGTCGCGGGGCATCGCCAGATTGGTAGCAGTCGGTCGGCCCGTTGTTGTCGGATGAACGACAGTAGGGTGGAGACGCTCGTATGCGCGCGCCAGGTTCAGAGCTTGTTGCAGGGACGTAGGCCCTGCTAGTTCCACATGCGTGCGGATTGGTTCTGAAAGGCCAGCAGTGAATAACTCGATCTGATGTGTACGAGACAAGCCGCTGGTATGGCAAAGGAGATCAGTGAATTCCTGCTGATATTTCGCCAAAGTGCCAGTTTGTTTTAGATGCTTGATTGCTCCCAAAGTATTAGTCCTGATGGTTGGGCCAAAACGCATCACACAATAATGCTTGAACACTGCCCATGGGATCTGTCCCTCATCACGTTCTAGCTGATAGAACCAAGAGTGGGCAACTTCTGAGAGATGGAACGCTGCCATCCATACTTTGTCGTCTTCAGGAATCTGGTACGCGCGGAAGTATTGATCGCATTTAGTCAACCAGGTAATCGGGTCGACCGAACCGTCATAAATCGGCAGGTCAAGGCGCGGTAGGCGGGGCCTGTCGAGCTGCATTCGAGGGCTGTCGGGTTGATTTCGGTACCCCTGGCGCTCGTCGAAATCGTCGCCGTTTCCACGGCGGGGCGCAAATCCGCCTGGTGCTCGATGAACATCGACCCGGGCGTTGGGGGAAAACCGACTCTCAGATGTGGTTCCGGACGCGTCGTTGAACACGGTCGGGAGCGGAAGCACGCCTGCTCCGTGTGGCGCGGCCGAGATCTGGGCGGGTGGTCTCGCCGCCGCTGGAGCCACTGGGGCAACGCGCAGGGCTTCAAACATGGTACACATCTCTTTGGCCAAGCCGTCCAAGCGCTGATCGGAAGCCAGTTGTTGCTCCCGAAAGCGCTGCTCGTTCGTTGCCTGTAGATCGGTGATTGCCTGGAGTATTTCTGATTGAGCTTGTTCCAATCTATCGAGCCGAGCGTCAGCCGATGAATCAATCTTGGGTGGCATGGTGGGCGGGATCGGTGTCTCTGATACCAAATTGTTAGGAACCGGAGCTCCTCTCGATGAAGAACGCAGATGATAGGGGTGAGAAGCCAGAGCTAGACAGAAAGAAAGAAGAACTTGGGAGAAGCTACTTTGTATTGATTCATAATTGTCCCCTATTACAGACCCTTGGACTCTTTATATAGTGCAAGAGCTGGATTGCTAAATAGCTATAACAGTCCTACTAGAATACAACTCGGATTTGACTTGTACTAAACTGAACCTTCTATGTTTGCACTTCCCAAATCAGCCTGACGCTTATTCCTCCGCTGTAATTGGATACCTACAAAGCTGTCCGTAACAACTCCCAACTTCCCTCCACCAGATTTTGAAAATCAATAATTTGAAATTTCAAATCACAAACCAGACCGGTTTTAAGCTGGTTCCGGTTTCCAAACCCTGACCAATAGTCATAATCTGATAAAGGGAAACCTAATACTTTTCATATTCTTTATGGCCAGAATGATATGCTAGCCAGTGTATAATTTCAAGAAATGATTTTTCTAGCAGCAAGCGGTCTACAAAATTCAGCTTGATTTGGAAATGCGAACATTTTGCATTTCTAGAAACCAACACAGCTTGATGAATGATGAGCCACATGCTGGTCCAAAATGCCCAAGCTTAACCAGAGAAGCTGAAATGGTCACACCGAATAATTCAAGCCAAACAGGAACCAAATATTTGATCTGGAACTTGGCTTGTGTCTATTCCCTCTTGCATATCACTGGAGAATAGATTTGGGGTTCTTACAAAACTTTCACGTTTCTCATCCCCCGCTTGTTCCTTGTTTCTGATAACAGAGTACATGCTCCTGATGTCCAAGAGATGCTCGACGAATAATGCTTCCATTCCGGATAGGAATACGATCTTCCAATAATTTACACTAACACGTAGGACAAGCAATTCCCGGGCAACCTTCCTGCAGCCATAAACCCACAAGTTGCCCCCAGATATGCTTCGCGTAGCCATTGTAAATTATTATATATCTAAAAAGAATTGCCCAAGAACAACTTGTGAATACGCCGATATTTCCAGTTGTGAGATGCCTAATTCTTCCAGTGCAACCAGCTGCTCGACTCAGCTACCTTAATCGGGACCGAACCGCTTTTTCCTCATGGATGAGCAGCCTTGTATATCAACAACATCTAAGAAATAGTGGACTCAATCAGGCCAAGCCTTAGTCAGTACTATCAGGCTTGTGGACCATGCACACGTCAGCTAGTTGCTACTTGTAATGCAGCTGAAGCACTGATGCAGACTGTTCAGGGGAAGACACAAACTGGACCAGGAATGGAACATTCCTACATTCTGATGTTTTTCATCAATAGGCATAAGTGAAAAGTGTTGAGCTCTGAATAGCACCTACCCTAGTTAAAGTTCAGAAAACACCCTAAAGGTTCCTCATGTTATTCACTGGTTATTGTTCGCTTTTGATTTTCAATTTGGAACAATATGATAGTATTCAATTAGACAACTCAAGGGCTCCTTCCCTTTTTTATGTAAGGGGCCATCTGAAGACCAACATAAAATTGAGAATTTCATAAATGTCTCTACAAAGATGAAATATCATATATTCCATCTGTTCCTCTATAAATGGCATTTTAGAATCTGTATGTCACGAACTTTAGTTCATAACAGGGTAAACACCACCAGGAAGAAGGTCAGACGGCGTCGGCTTGGTGGGATGAGATATTAGACTATAGACTGGGATGATAGAACCTTTGGAGAGAGACTAGATTAATTCATCTTTCTTACTTGATTGATAATGCATACATTCTTTCCCTTTTATAGGGATGACTCTACTTGAGCCATAATAAACAATCTCGATTTATAAGGAAACATATCTCTAATAGATGGAATATATATCTAAGGAAGTAAACCAACTAACAAGGAAACTAACTATTTTTATCTCTATTTTCCAAATACTAATGCACCTACGGTCCCAGCATAAACAGTACGCGGATGCTACATTATTGCGGGTATTATTCACGCCTGTGAACAGTGGTTCCTAGACGTGACAACTTTTCCCTGCCTTTGCGACAACTCGTCCTCGAGCTGCGGTGGCGACCACAGTTGCAACCCTTGGAAGCCCCACTTCGACGAGATGTTGCTATGGCAACATGAGTCCTTGATGATCGTTGCCTCAACGCGAGGTTGCGGCAAACTCACCGGTTGCTCCGACAGGCATGGCAACAATACTAGCAGCGCCGCGGTGGCCACAACATACTTCGGCAGGGCCACGACAGGCTTCGGCGACACTATGCAGGATGCGGTAGCACCATAGCATGTTCCGACAGCGTCACTGTGGTTGCTGGAAACGTCGTCACCTCTTGTTGTGCCTTCTTCTCCTTCTAATCCGTGACCATCTTCTCTAAAGTAGCGTGCATGTCGAGGAATATGGCCGTCATCTTCTTGTCGTTGTTGTTGCTACTCATGGCCATCTTGTTGGCGTTAGCTTTTATAATAGCCAATGACTCGATGCAGGTCCAATGGTTTGATTATTGTGAACTAGCACAACACGAGGTAAACATCTGTCGGAGGGAGGTCGGATGGCGATGACTTGAAGTAGAACGACACTAGGTGAAGAAGGGCACCGATTGAGGAGAAATAAATCTAGAATAACCGGTCAAGGGAACGATCACAGTTGGACTTTAGGGACTAGGAACTTGTTTATTCATCTTTGATTGATTGGTAATGCATACATGCTTCCCCCTTTATAGGGATGACTCGACTTGAGCCATAAGAAACAATCTCTATTTCTAAAGAAACATATCTCTAATATGTGGAATATATCTCTAAGTAAGTAAACCTAACTAACAAAGAAACTAACTATTCTTATCTCTATTTCCCAACTACTAATGCACCCGCAGACCCGACATAAACAGTGCTCGGATGCTACAGCATCGTAGATACTATTCACTTCTGTGAACAGTGATTCCTGGCTGTGGCAACTTCTCCCTTCCTTCGCATAAGCTCATCCTCGAGCTGTGGTGGCAGTCACGGTTGCAACCCTTGGAAGCCCCACTTCGACGAGAGATTGTTATGCCGACTTGATCTAATATGTCGTCATCACCATGATGGCAAAAGTCATGGGAAGAGATTGACTGCTCTGATACCAAATGTCACGAACTTTAGTTCATAAGAGGGTAAACACCGCTAGGAAGAAGAATGGGCGATGTCAACTTGGTAAGATGAGATTTTAGACTATAGACTGAGATGATAGAACCTTAGGAGGGAGACTAGATTAATTCATCTTTCTTGCTTGATTGATAATGCATACATTATTCCCCTTTTATAGGGATGACTCGACTTGAGCCATAAGAAACAACCTCAATTTGTAAAGAAACATATCTCTAAGGAAGTAAACCAACTAACAAGAAAATAAACTATTATTATCTCTATTTTCCAACTACTAATGCACCCGCGGTCCTGACACGAACAATGCACTGGTGCTACAGTACCATGAGGCTATTCACGCATGTGAACAGTAATTTCTAGCCGTGACACCGTATGGTCAAATATTTTGAATTTTGATCACCGATATAAGTAAAAGTACCTACATTGGCCACATAAAAACTATATCATTGGATTTATCGTTGAAAAACTTTCATAATATTGTAGTTCGTATTTATACTTGTGTAGTGACATACAATTACAGAAATGATAGTATAACTCTAGTCTTGGAGACCGTAAAAAACTCAATAATGTCATTTATAAGGTGTGTGCGTGCACACACACACACACACATATATAGAAAAATGGTATGGTACTCCTGGGAGTACGTACCCCCACTTCTCATATACTACTTAAATCGTATAATGATATCTCTTTATCTATTTAAGCATACTCCAATAATAATTATAAAATACCCCAAAGTGAGTTCCATAAAAAAATTTATTAAAATCTACTTTTTATAGTAAAATTTGTGTATATACTTCTTTTATATATGAAAAAAAGGCATATAGCAAAAAAACAAAGGGCTCCAATGAAAAAATTTCAATCAAGTAACATCGGAGTATCTTATAATTGGTATTTAAGTATACTAAAAGTTATAAATAAGTACAATATGTGCGTTTAAGTGGTTTATTGGAAGTGAGAGTACATACTCCTAGGAATACGAAACGGCCGTTATATATATAATCAAGTCACTTCGAATGTACCACTTAAACGAATATATTATACTTCTTTATCATTTTCAGTATACTTAAATACTAATTATAAGATACTCCAATGCGACCTGATTGAAATTTTTCATTGGAGCCCTTTATTTTTGTTATATACCCTTTTTCATATATAAAAGAAGTATATACACAAAATTTGCTATAAAAGGTGGACTTTAATGATTTTTTTCTTCATGAAACTCACTTTGGGGGTATCTTATAATTATTATTGGAGTATACTCAAATTGATAAAGAGATATCATCAAACGATTTAAGTGGTATATGAGAGGTGTGAGTACGTACTCCCAGAAGTATCATACCATTTTCATATAACGGCCGTTTTATATATATATATATATGCCGTTTTAAGGACTGCTATTAAAACTTTGATCTATCGCCTTCCCCATCGGTAATGCAGCCAAGCAAAGGTTGAGGTGCCAAAAGCAAGCCAAGATGCAGATGGCATGGAGGTGGCAGTGGCACAAGCAAAGGTGGCAATGGTTGCCTAGAGGCAGTGGAGTGTGTAGCAAGGCAGCAGTGGTGATCGGAGGGAAGAATAGGCGAGTTTGACTGATTGTCAATGTCCTATTGTCTCATTGATATGGATTTATTGAGATTATTTCAAGCTATGAATTTTGCTCAATGCATGTTTCAGATTTTTTTTTTTACATCTACATTTTTAATGGAAACATATACGAAATTATGCTGTTTTTTCAGGCTACAATAATAAACTTTTTTGAATATCCAACTCTGAAAATCAGAATATAAATTCATATATTTCAACCTGTTCGGAATGACAATGCAGGTCAATCGTAATTAAAATTCACCTCTCCTATTGAATACACCATATAACAAGGGAGGTTGTGACTTGAGTTCTAACTTATAACTATTTGCTAAGTCCAGCTCAATCCAGTATCCCATAAACTACAAAAGTTGTGCTTTACAACAATTTGTACAATTAACAATATTTTTCCAGTTTATAACTTGAGATTGTGATATGGAAGCCCTAAACTTACCCTTTCTCATCATTTTGTTCATTGGATCCAACTACCCATAATTTTCAAAGATTGTTATTTTGGCTGCACAAAAATGCACGGGACATTTTCCTAGTGAAGACAAATTCAACCCATTTCAATCTACAGAAATTACGGCATACGGTTAAAAGTATAGAAGTGTTAAATTCAAGGAAATGCATCACAAATTATTCCTGGTGAAGCTTCTAGAAGGAATAGGATGCAGCACCTTTATTATGTGTCTGCGGACCGTTGGTGTAGATAAGATTTTGTGATCCATCATCCATCCGTGGTAGGCTCACCGACAGCAATACACCCATGCAAACTCTAAACCCAACATCCTTCCATACGCGGTCAGGCCGCGTTGAATCTGATACCATGCAGCACGACATCACCGGCATATTTGAACAACATGAACCTTTTCTGTGGCCGTGACCTCAACGTCTGCCCTGTTGACTGTCTCGAGTGGAGCGGTCGGATGAGGTTCTCGCGGCGCCGTCCGAATTACTGATGTCTCCTTCATCCTGTGGATTTCTCGTATGATATTTCTTGAATGTGTGCCCAGACTCTCTGCAAATAGAGAACTTCTTCGTACGATGTCTGGCTTTTGCTTCCTCCATATCGTTCCTGATACATCGTACCTGTCGTCAGCCAACCTTTCTCTTCAGTCTATCAATCTCTGCGGTCTAGATAAGTTACTCCCAGGTCGGATGACCAGTGAAATGGCTAACCATGTCGTAACCATACAACTCTGCACTTTAGGTTTGCATCACCTCCTCATTGAAATAATCAGAGAGGTACTGTCCGGAATTCTGCGCCACCGTCGAACATGAGGCGATGACATGTGAGCAGGGTCTATGCAGAAAAATAGCCTTGTTGCAAGTGCATAGGCAACTAGCGTGGCGTAGTGTGCACTCGTGGGTGATTCTTTCGCGGTTCGTACTATGATGTCCTTTATCCCTGCACAATACCTCGAAGTGAAACTTTCTTGTGTCCATCTTGAATGTCCGGTGCATCTCACCCTTCTTGCTCTTTTCCTCTATGTACTTGGTGATTATGGTGAAATACAGTACTCTATCATTTGCCATGGCAAGCAACACGTTGTTGCTTCTGTCAACAAAATAATTTGTGGTACCACGGAAGATTGGCTCCATAATACCAACCAAAGGAAGGCACCTGACGCCGTGCATGACCCAATTGTACACCTCGGCTAGATTGGTTGTCATGACACCCTATCGAGCACCACCCCTGTCATGTAGCAGCGATCACTTCTCCTTAGGCTCACACTCAATCCAGTTCGAGAAGCATTTTACGTGCGCCCCCGTCTTCCTCGCCACACTAGGACCATCTGTGGGTTGCTGTGGCAATACTTCGGAGGTCTGGTCAGCACTTGTGGCGGCCTTTTTCGCTGCCTCCCTTCTACGCGTCTAGGTCCACTCATCCAGAATCTTTCAGAGTGAATCAAACTTTCACCGCTAATTCTGGTTGCATAGCCGCTTGAACAGGTTCATCAAATCCTTGTTGCTGAACTGCTTGTAGAAGTTTACACACAAGTGCCTCATGCATCACCTGCTCTGCAGATCAACCCATAGAAGTGGTTCGTTCTCTCCTTATTGTAGCTGAGTTTTGCACTCAGCAGGCCCGCGTGCCGATCATGTATGACACATACGTTAAGACGACACTGTACAACAAAAATCCTCAAATTCCTTAGGAACCACAACCAGTTATCTGTGTCCTCGCTTTCAACGAATGTGAATGCTACAGGAAGAACCTGATTGTTCCCGTCCGTTGCTATTGCAGTTAGTATCTGACCCTTGTACTTTCCAGTTAGGAATGTGTCATCCACGCACAAGATTGGACAGCAGTGCCAGAATGCATTGATGCATGGATCAAAGACGAAGAATGCTCGCTGCAGTACCCTCTTATTGCCCCACTTCAGATGCGTGAAATCTTGAATATCGATATGAGTTCCGGGATTCCTGTCCTGTATGACTCGGAGTTGGCCGAAACCTTCGGCCACTGTGTGCGTCGTGCTGTGGCTGGAGTCCCCGACTTCTTTAGCATCACCACCCCCTTCTTGTTAAGCCGCCGATGCAAGAGTGAGCTTAGCATATGCCTGTACTAGAAGGATCAAATCCCACCGTTCTTCCCCCGCCCTGCGTACATATGGCTGCAATAGCTGCACTAACTCCCAGTATGTGACATGTGGCGCTCGGTTAGCAAGACAACTCAATCTCAGATCATAAACAACATGGTCCAAATCGAATGTGTGAAACAACCACTGCATCACAGCGCCCTATGTAAGGTCTTGTTAAGGTCATGGTCGCTAATTGAAAATAACGCATATCAATCCTCTCAGGACCCTCAAGAAATAGTCCCTTATTCGTAGTAAATTTTGAAATTGGTAGCGTCCAACATATTTGACGTATTGCACCATAAACAAGATTTCCACGATTAACTACATATTTAAAACTAAACTATCCACAAAAAAAGGATTGTGTAGAACATACTACACTATGTAATCGTACATCTAAAACTATGTAATTCATTCGGTTAAAATAAATTATATGAAAGGTGGACGACCGGACGGACAGCGCTTCGCTAGCTTCTCTCCTCCCCTCTACTCCTCTCCCTTCCCTCCTCTCTCTCTCTCTCTCTCTCTCTCTCTCTTTAATAAAAGTGAGTTGTTCCAGAATTTTAGGATCTTTTATAGGGTAGATTGTGCCACCATTTGGAATGACGACAGGGACTTGCGAAATCCTTATCACCATTTGAAATGGTGGTTTTCCTAAATTTTAATATTAAAAAATTTAGAGGGTTGCGGGATACTTGTTGCCAGTCGAAATGACGACAGGGACCATGTTGCCGGTTGGAGTGACGACATGGTCCTATCGTCACTCCAACTGACGACAGGGTCCCTGTCACTAGTGCCTAGGCTACTGTCGCCATTTGGAATGGTGACAGGAACATTTTGTCATTTCAAATGGCAGCGTGAATATTTCGTCATTTCAAATGGCGACAGTAGCTTAGTTTTGTTAAAAAAATTGATTATTTATTTTTGTAATTTTTTAAATAATATTATTTCAAAAAAAATCCTTTGCATAATCTTATCTCTTGAATTCTTGATGTTTTCGGTCCCTGAAATGTACAAGTCTCGTAATCCTACCGAAACACACGCGTACACATAAACCACATGGGTGCATGCGCGCGCACACATACTAGATTAGTATATTGAAATAGTAGTCAAATTCAATTTCTTTTTGCACTGCGTCCACTTAATTTCAATCAAGTCGAAATAAAAAAAAAAATCTGAAGACAATTCTTCGTGAAAGAATCCATGGAGAGAGAGAAAAAATAATATGAGAAACACACACGAGAGAGAGGGGGTATAGGTATATTTTATTCAGGATTATTGCATGAAATTATTTGAAACGGCCTTAAAAAAAGTCACAACTCACAAATTGTTATTAACTTGCATCAGCTTTGCAAAGAGTTACTGTCTTTCTATGTAAATTGCTCAATCACAGGGGAAGAAGGTAACACAAAGTATTTGCACGATTAGGCATTTCTACAAACAAAAAAAAATGGGCAAACAAAAATGTGATGCTAATAACAAAAAAAAATCTTAGCAAACATTAAGCATCAAAGTATTACCCAAAAACTAGAAGAAATTCCTCAACTTTTGGTTGTGCCCTGATATGTCCATGAATCAATTAAGATTCTCTGATCACCCAAAATGTTTCTTTTAGAGCCATTAATTTGGTATAATGGATCTAAGTAGCCAAGTAGGCTGCTCCACAAATGCATCTAGGAAAGATCAAGGTATGCATGTAGTGAAGAGTCTAAAATCATTCTTTTGATGATATTTCATGGTAGTATTCCTCTAAAATGAAGATGGAATCTACTAGAATAGGAATTTCTTTGTATTTCTTATACATGTATGGTATATTCCCTTGTAATATCCCTCTGTACTCCCTATATATATTGCTCATTGGGCCTCATGAATATACACATAATATCCATAATATGGTATCAGAGTTAGGGCACTAACCTAGCTCATTCTGCTGCTATCACACCACCGCTGCCGTCGTCGTCGAAGGCCGCCGCCGCACCAAGGCCGCCACTATCCGATGCCACCGCCGCACAAAGCCGTCGAAGGCCACCGCTGTGACGCCGTCCGAGGCTGTTGCCTGACGCCGCCTCGTCTAGCTGTAGCCCGACGCCGACGCCTCAATTGCCGCCCGACGTCACGCTGTCGCCGCACCGACGCCGCCGCTTCTATCCGTCGCCCGCCACCGCCGCCTCCGCGGGCCGATCCGACTCACTCCTCCACCAACTGCTCCGGCTAGCGCTCGGCAGCCACTGCTACTGCCAGCCAAGGCCTTTCGTCGCCATCGCCTCCGTCTCCATTGTCGGCCGCCTTGAAACCGTATCGGTTTCTTATAGAAACAGAGTTTCAGCTTTAAAAAAACGTGGCTCTAACTGTCGTGCCATCCAGCATCGTATATTAGACTTTGTTGGCTTGGTCGCCACGCCGTCCAGCGCCACCTACCGATGGCTTGCGTTCCATCAACTGCGATCCTATTATCGGGAACAAAGCTCCATGGGACGAACTATAGATTGTGGTCTTCACTCATGGAGATCACGCTCGATGGTCTCCGTCTCTGGGGCTGTCACTGGTGCTCGACCTTGTCCGTCGTCACTGGTTCAGCCTCCTCCCAGACAGTCTACTTCTGCACCTCCTGCAAAAGATGAGGCTGCCAAGAAAGAGGCAAAGACCACTGCTACTAATGCTGATGCTGCTGATGAGGCCTTCCAGTATGCCATAGACACATTTGAGCACTGGTGTGCTGATGAGGCATGTGTTCGAGCCATCTTGGTGGTCAACGTCGACGAATCCATCCAGCCAGATATTGTTGGTTTGCGTTCCACTCGTCAGCTCTGAGAGTACTTGCGCGAGCGATACCAACAGAGCAGAGATGCTCAATTCATTTCCCTTCAACGTGAGTTGGAGACACTTCGCTAGGAGGACACCTCTGTCGATGACTTCTTCCGTGCGCTGGCCAGTGTCTGGTGCCAGCTGGACGAACTGGCTTCTCCGCTCTACAAGCAGTGTCATAAGGTGCAGAAGGCGGATCGTGACCGCCTTCGCCTTTATGACTTCGTCTGTCGTCTTCACCTAGAGTTTGAGCCTATCAGGGCTCAACTGCTGAGCCGCTCACCACGACCGACAGTTACCGAGGCTCTTTCGATGCTTCATGCTGAGGAGCTTCGGCGTGGGTTAGCAGCATAGTTTGTTCCGACTGTGCTTGCTACCCTTTCTTCGACTACAGTTCCTCCTCAGGTGTCTGTTTTCGCTTCTGGTTTTGCACCAACCGGGGTTCAGTGCAATTATTACAAGAACTTTGAGCACGACTACCAAAGTTGTGCGGTGCGAAAAAAGTGAAACAAGTCACATGGGTGTGGACGATACAAAGGGGGCAGGGAGACCCTTCCTCGATGGGAGGATCAGGACCTTCTCAGCGAGGTGACTATGTTCCGCAGCTCTGCCAGGCTCTACTTCAGCAGCTCTCTCATAGCTCAGCAGGTTCTACCAGTCTAGCTCAGACGTCTCCTCTAGGTACTTCTTGGGTTTTGGATTCTGGTGCCTCTTTCCACATGACTCCGGACTCCACATCTCTCACTTCAGTAGGACCTCCTATTTTTCCTATCTCTGCTCGACGATCGACAAGACTCTCTGTCGATCCGTCGTCACTCTTTTGTCTACTAACTTTTTTGTTCCAACTGTTTCCCTTGTTCCCCAGCTTACCATCTAGCTTGTCTTGGTGGTTCAGCTCACCGATCTCGGTTGTAGGATTGGTTTTGACACTCACACCTGTTTCATCCAGGATCGGCAGACAGGGACGGTACTTAGGACTGGCCAACGCCGTAGGGATCGTCAGGGTCTCTACATCCTTGATTGCCTCCACCTTCTGTCCACTTCAGTTGCTCCTGTCACCTCTACATCTACTTCCACCGCCACTGCTGCCACCACCTCTAGAGTTTTTGCGCAGTGGCATCACCGTTTAGGTCATTTGTGTGGGTTTTGCCTTTCTTCATTATTTCGCTAGGGTGTTCTTGGACGTGTTACTGTTGACACGGTCATGTTTTGTTAGGGTTGTAAGCCGGGTAAGCAGCTATAACTTTTCTATCATTCTAGTGAGTTCTTGTCTTCTCGTCCTTTTAGGGTGCGTTTGGTTGGTGGAATGTAGTTGAATGGTATGGATAGGATTGTCCTGGATGGGATCGTCCTGGATGAGATCGTTCAAGCTGTCTGTTTGGTTGGTGGGATGGGATAGTACAAGATCGTGTTTGATTAGTTGTACGAGATGAAACCAATTTTGATATTTTCTCTTTCCTACTTTTCCGGCCGAACACATCTGCTGCCATTCATTTCTTTCTTCTTCTCTCCCTTGCTTTCTTCTTCTCTCCCTCCCCAAATCCATTACTCCTCCCGAGCTTCTCTCCTCCGGCCGGTTCCATCGGCGCGCCTCTGCCGCCGCCCGCCGTTGCGCCTCTCTCCGCGCTTCGGCTTCTCCCGCCCGACCGCGCCTCCCGCGCTTGGTCCTCCTCCGGTTCTTCTTGCTCTCATTTTCCTTACTCGCTTTCTCTCTATGGATGCTTTGGCCGGCTCCCATAGCACGCCTCCGTCGCGCGCTCGGCTCTTGCCCACCGCCCGCCCGCGCTCCTCCGACTCGGCCGCTCCTCGCTCCCTTTGGTGCTCGCCCGCGCCTTCTACTCCCCGGCTCGGCTCCTTGCTCGTCGTCGCCCTCTGCGCCTCGCGCCGCCGCCATCGCCTTCACTCACCACGCGCGCTCTCGGCCGCTCGCCATGCGCCATCACTTGCAGCGGGAGAGAGTGAACCGCGTGGTTCGGGGAATTTCGTCGAACCATCCATGCAAAGATCTACGCCGAATATTCTTGCTGATGGAACCAAACGGTGCTGAACCAACAGTTGCAATCCACTGAACCAAACAGATGAACCTGCCCTGTTTCCCTGACCATTCGGTTCAGGACCATCCAATCCCCTCATCCAAACGGACCCTTAATTTAGTTCATTTAGTTGTATGTGGGGTCTATGCCTATTATCTCTAAAGGCGGTCATAAGTTTTATGTGATCTTTATTGATGATATTCCTATTTTACATGCCTTTTTCTTATGTCTAATCGTGGTTAGTTTCTTGCGATCTATCGTAACTTTGCAACAATGATTCAAACTCAGTTTTATTCTTCCATTCGTACTTTTTGTTGTGATTCTGCTAGCGAGTACTGTTCCAGTGGTTTTAGACAGTTTGTTTCTGAGCAGGGCACTCTTTACCATTCTTCTTGTCCTGGTGTCCATGCTCAGAATGGGGTTGTTGAGCGCAAACATCGTCATCTGATTGAGACTGCCCGCACTCTTCTCCTTGCCTCTCATGTTCCGCCACAGTTCTGGGCTGAGGTTGTTTCTACAGCTGCATATCTCATCAACATGCATCCTTCCATTGCTCTTAAGGGTGTTAGTCCTATAGAGCGTCTCTACTCTCGAGCCCCCCCCCAGTACACTCACCTTCGTGTTTTTTGCTGTACTTGTTTTGTTCTGCTGCTGCCTCATGAGCGCACCAAACTATCAGCTCAATCAGTTAAGTGTGTGTTTCTTAGTTATAGTTCTGAGCATAAGGGTTATCGCTGCTATGATCCTTCTGCTCGACGGATCATGATCTCACGAGACGTTGTCTTTGACGAATCTCGACCTTTTTTCTATCAGGATTCGGCTCCTTGTCCTGTTTCTACCGTTGAGTCGATTTCATGGTTGTCTCTTTCTGACTCTTCACCCATTGCTCTACTATCACAGTCTTCCCCTGGTCTGTCTCTAGTGGTTCCTTCTATACCTCCGCCTCTGGTGCTGCCTCCTGCAGCACCGCCTCTTGTTCTTGTAGCACTACCGTCTCGTTTCTCTGGTATTCATCACTCCATACGTCCTCGTCCTTCACCAGTCTCCTCTCCTGGTATCTTGCTGACACGTATATCTGATTCTCCTAATGATGCTCCCCGTTACGTCCTTTGTGACTGAACATACTTTCGACCTCATGTCATCTTGGATTTGCTCCGATAGCTCATGCTCTCTCTGTTACTGAGCCTAGTTCTTATCGTGAGGCTCTCCTCATTCTGAGTGGCAGCTCGCTATGACAGAGGAGATTGATGCTCTTCGACGTACGAAAACTTGGCATATTGTACCGACACCTGTGCATGCTCGCCGTATCATATGCAAGTGGGTGTACAAGATTAAGACCCGGTCTGATGGTACTATCAAGCGCTACAAGGCTGGTCTTGTGGCTCGCAGCTTTCAACAGGAGTACGGTCGTGACTACGATGAGACATTTACCGCTATTGCCCATATGACCACTATTCGCACTCTTGTTGCGATTGCTTCTCTTCGTCGATGGTCTATTTCTCAGCTGGATGTTAAGAATGTCTTTCTTAATAGTGTTTTGCATGAGGAGGTCTACATGCAGCTACCACCTGGGTATTCTGTTCCCGATGAGCACATCTGTCGTCTTCGTCATGCTCTTTATGGCCTCAAATAGGCTGTTTGTGCCTGGTTTTCGCGTTTTACCTCAGTGATTACTGCAGTCGGTTTCACTATCAATTCCCACAATCCTGCTCTCTTTTTTTCATGTCTCATCTCAAGGTAGGACACTGCTTCTTCTGTATGTTGATGGTATGCTCATCACTGGTGATGATTCCTCATTCATCACGTATGTGAAGAAGCATCTCAGTGAGCAGTTTTTTTTATGACTGATCTAGGTTCTCTTACATACTTTCTTGGGATTGAGGTCTCTTCCATGCCTAAGGGCTACTACCCCTCCCAGCAGAAGTATGTCCAAGATCTTCTTGATCGGTCTGATCTGACTGACACTCGCACTGTTGAGACTCCCATTGAGCTATCCTTCAGCTTCATGCCACTGATGGTGATCTTCTTGAGGATCCTACTCGATATCGTCATCTTGTTGGGAGTTTGGTGTATCTTGTGAGCATTCGTCCTGATATTGCTCATGATGTTCACATCTTAAGTCAATTCATGGCTCGTCGTATCTATCTTCACTACAGTCACCTTCTTCGTGTTCTTCGCTACTTGCGTGGGATTATCTCTCCTCGTTTGTTTTTCCCTAGCTCCATCTCACTACAGTCTCAAACGTACTCCGATGTGACCTGGGCTAGTGATCTTTCTAATCATCGTTTTCTTTCTGCTTACTGTGTTTTTCTTAGTTCATCCCTGATTGCCTAGAAGACAAAGAAGCAAACTGCACTTTTTCCTTCGACTGCAAAGGCTGAGTTGAGAGCTATGGCAGTAATGACAGCAGAGATTACTTGATTGAGACGGCTACTTACAAATTTTGGAGTGCTTGTGATGGGACATACGACTCTTTTGTCTGACAGTACAGGTGTTATCAGTATTGCCCGTGACCCAGTGAAGCATGAGCTCACCAAGCACATTGGTGTGGTTGATTCATACACTCGCTCACAGGTGCAGGCGGGTATACTTGCTTTACAGTTTGTGCCCTTAGAGTTACAGATTGATGACTTCTTCACGAAGCCACAAACTAAGATACAACATTTATATTTTCTTTCCAAACTCAGTGTGTGTGATCCACCATAAATTTAGAGGGGGTTAGAATAGGAGTTCTTTTGTATTTCCTTATATGTGTATGGTATATTCTCTTTTAATATCCACTTGTACTCCCTATATATATTACCCATTGGGCTTCATGAATATACACACAACATTCGTAACAGAATCCTCTGGAAGTGATCCGCTTCAAACATGCCCATTCTAATGCAGCGTGAACCTGGCACACAATACGCCGTAAACTGCAAAATCAACACTGAGAAGATAACATTATTTCACGTGAGAGAATCCAATTCTCTATCAATACCTACATTATTGAGCGAGAGCATCTTGACATCACCTGCATTTATATTTCCATCAGTTATTTCCATAAGTTTTATTCTCCTTATACGATGCCATGCCGGCTACACCACCCTTTTACCTACTTGCATGGTTGCACCGCCATCCTTAACCACTCAAGAAAGCTATATATACCATCCCTCCATCCATAAGACCCTACACTTCAACAGCTCAACTGAGGCATAAATACAACAGCTACATTGGTGTTATTTGAACCCCTCAGTGCAGTCCTTAGAGCCATTGTGTAAAAGACATCCCGAGTTGGAGAATGAATGGAAAGAAGGGTAGTATAAGGATTGACATCTGCCTGCCATCAAACAATGTGGTGCCAGGTGTAAAGAAGACAATCACTGAAGAAGGCCCATCCACAAGGAAATGGCTATGCGATGTCTGGGACTTTGCCAGGCAGGACACAAACAGGGTCACCTTTGCGCTCAAGGTTGGCCTTGCTTGCCTCCTTGTGTCCCTGCTCATACTCTTCCGTGCACCCTATGACATCTTTGGGACTAACATCATCTGGTCCATCCTCACTGTTGCTATTATGTTCGAGTACACTGTCGGTACGTATCATCCCTACGCGTGAGTAGCTAGTTAAAACTGCTGCTTGAAACACTATGAACAATATCTGTATATGCTATGTTAATTTGGATGAGCATTGATGATTGAAAAATCCTAATAGTCTTTAGCCATCTGTAGGTGCAACGTTCAATCGAGGATTCAATAGGGCTCTCGGAAGTGTACTTGCTGGAGTATTTGCAATAATCGTTATTCAAGTGGCTATGTCTAGTGGTCACATTGCAGAACCATACATCATTGGTTTCAGCATCTTTCTAATTGGTACGCCTCAAAACTGATCAATATTCAAAATACAGGCAATCCATATAAGCCATGACTTTATTCATTTGTATCGACAAGAAATCCATGCTAGAACTTTTCTTTGCATTACCTACTATTTCAGTTTTCTTCAACCTTCTTACTGTGCAATATGATGTGTAGGAGCTGTAACATCCTTTATGAAGCTATGGCCATCACTAGTTCCATACGAGTATGGTTTTCGAGTTATCCTATTCACCTACTGCTTGATCATTGTATCGGGCTACCGCATGGGAAACCCCATCAAGACCGCAATGGACAGACTCTACTCGATTGCAATTGGAGGCCTCATAGCTGTCTTTGTAAATGTCTTAATTTGCCCAATCTGGGCAGGGGAACAACTGCACAAGGAGCTAGTTAACAACTTCAATTCTCTGGCAGACTCCGTAGAAGGTTTTTCTCATCGCCCTGATCCTCGAGATAACTTTTTAGTCGATCACTGAAAAGTCACATAACACATAATTCTTTTGTTTTCTATTGCTATAGAGTGTGTCAAGAAGTATCTAAGCGACGATGGTTCCGAACAACCAGAGTTCTCAAAGACGGTCATGGATGACTTCCCTGACGAACCGGCATTCAGGAAGTGCCGAGCTACCTTAAATTCATCAGCGAAGCTTGACTCGCTGGTAACTAGCTGATCTGAGTTTTGTATGCTGGTTTTGCATTATAATCAACAGCCTAACTAATAACATTTTTCTATTGATATGGTGATTAATTTCCAGGCAAACTCTGCTAAATGGGAGCCACCACATGGGAGATTCAAGCACTTCTTCTACCCATGGGCGGAGTACGTGAAGGTTGGTAATGTTCTTCGGCACTGTGCCTACGAGGTGATGGCTTTACATGGTTGCGTGCACTCAGAGATTCAGGTACCAACTGATTCTCCCTGTATCTTAAGTCCTTGTGCTAGACTTCCTCTTATCCTTCCTCTGCCTAGCTACAGAAGCTATTTCAAAATATATAATTCTCAGTGAATTATTTGATGGAAATATAATATAATAGTATAGAAGAATTATACGTAAAGGAATCACGATACTTGGATGCATATGTGAATTGTCTGAACTGACCCTAGGAAACAAGTGGCAACATTGTGCTCCTTGATTTGAGGATAGAATTCGATACCTTCATTGGGGCCTTTACAGGCAAGCTATTAGTTCTTTGTTCTAGTAGAGGAAAACACCAGATTCTCATTCCATGATGCAATGCAACACAATATACTCAAGAAAGCAATTATGATGCTTTGCCAAAGGACTAGCAATGAGCGTACCTAATATTCGAGGGATGTTATGAGAAAATGTGCCTTTTGAAGGACACCTCTGCAGTAAATGTTCAGCACACCTTCATGGCCTCGTCATAGTTAATAGCTTGCACAGATCAAAATTGTCATCCTACTTAGACACCAGTTTAACATTCTTCATAGTCCACTTTCATTACGGAACCTTTTACCGGCTCCTTGCATACGCAGAAGACCTGAGGAACGATATAATCAGTTGACCAAATAAAAAAAAATGGCACATATTTTGATTGGTAAAAGTAGCACAGCAAGTCTGGGACTAACAACTTGATTGAATAGAATTGTGACCTACTCGTGTTTGAAGTTTGAACAGTGCGGGGAAATGCAAAACTATGCCAATATAGAAATGCATAATTTGTTTTTAAAAAATACTAATGCTATGTGCCATAATACTGCAAGTATACCCAGTCAGTACTGCAGCTAACAATGCATACCAACGGTATGAGCAACACAACTCAACAGGTCCATCTTGTTTAAAACCATGGACAAAAAAAAGGGTCCCAAAATGTGCATTCCATCATGAAGTCCTGAGTTCAATTAACTAAGTGTTCACATACTTCCTGCAGATTTCTATATCATCTGAGCAAATTATATAACGAATAAGATAGTCAACAAGCTCTTAATCATAATTTGCATGTGACATTAGTCTTTACATTCTTGCAGGCACCATACAACCTAAGATGTGCCTTCCAGTCGGAGATCTTAGATGCCACAAACCAAGCTGCGGAGCTGTTGCGCAGTTTGGCAAAGGATGTAAACAACATGAAGTGGAGTCTTCAAACTAGCCTACTCAAGCATGTTCATGTCTCAACTGAGCGTCTGCAACACTCAATTGACTTGCACTCCTACCTCTTTACCACAAGCGATGAAGACAACTCTGCTAAGCCACAAATGAAAACCTCAAAGGTTGTCTCGTTTAACCTCAAGGACTTCACCAAACAATCTGATGAGACAGAAAGCAACGTAACTGAAAACACAACTACACCGTTAGCTGTGCCAATGCAAGCTGAATCCTACCATGAGATGATGAAAAGGCAACAGAGGAGGCTGCGTTCATGGCCTTCTAGGGAGGTGGATGATTTTGAAGATGATGGAAATGTCGTTTCTGATCTGATTCCAAAGATGCGTGCACTTGAAAGTACCACAGCACTGTCCCTTGCAACTTTCACATCACTACTGATTGAATTTGTAGCTAGGCTTGATCATTTGGTGGAAGCTGTTGAGAAGCTTGCAAAGATGGCCAGGTTCAAGCAGCAGACTGCAAACTAACCATTCAATGATACTGACAGATTAAAGATTAGCATACCTACAGTCTATAGAATTAAGTGCTTACTTATCTACCTAAAGCATCCACTGATCTAAAAGTGCTGTTTACTCTTTTGTATAATAGAAAGGGGAAAGGTGTCTTGCTTACTGATATTTGCCAGTGGAGCTAGCAAATGCATTTTTTCTTTCTTTCATGAACACGCAAGAGAAGTGTGTGTGTTCTTGTATTAAAAGGAGAAAGAAAGTTCAGTACAATTGTTATAGAAAATATAATTGTTAATCTATTCCCGTGCGATCAGTCTGCCAATCCTCAGCTGAGAAGAAGCAGGAGCAACAGTAGTGGGAGGACTCAACGACACTGACGGTGCGCAGATCAGCGCAAGAGAGAGGGCCGTGCAGCACGGTGGTTGCCGGAGTAGACGGGTCGTACACGCATGCAAGCATGCAACCAAAAGAGAGGAGAGGGACACTAGAGAAATATATGTTTGCCATTGAGAACAGTAGAGGACGAGGACATAGCATCAGATGTTGTGCTCGGAGAAGAAAAGGAGTGGCGAAGAAACAGAGAAGTTGATGATGATTAGGGGCGGCTCGGATGAACAGTAGATTCGGCTCGGCTCGTTTTGGGAGACCTGCTCGGTTTGAAAATTTAAAAGTTCGAGCCGAGCTGTGACGAGCTCGAGCAGGTTTGCGAGTCTCGAGCTATTTTTCCAGCCCTAATGACGATTGACTTGAAAAATCTGATCAGATCGGACTCTGGGTAGATGGTGATGTAGATGGGTGTGGGCAACATGCATGCACTCAAGTACACTGCATGCATGCATGCTGCATGTATACACGGCTCATGCATGTGTATGGTGCTCGCATTATCTTAAACTCCGAGAGGGGCTTGGCAATGTGTACAGCGTCTTCGGCAGCATCTCAGGCGGCGTGTGAGCGATCCGACGAACCTGACGGCGGGTGACGACGACTTCGACAGCAGGTGACGTGGCGCCCTCAGGACGTTGGCGCAGCTTCCTCGAGGAGGCCACGGCAACAAACCGAGGAGCAAGCGGCGGGGTTGATCCGGCGGCGGCATGCTCCAAACTCGATGGAGCATATCCGAACAGAAAACGTCGCTGCAAAGGGTCATCGGCCAGCGTACATGCACATGTTGTGGATTGGATCACCGAGTGCACATACAGCAGGATCAACTCAAAGACGATTAATTTGGAGACAACTTTGATCGATCTGATAAGCAAAATCTAGACATAGGGAGAGACGGCGAAGTGACAGTTAATCACGGTGGCAGGCATAGTCGACAGTGGAGAAGAGGCTAAAAAAGAAACAAATCCGATCTACTGATCGGAGAGGAAGAAGACAGCCATCTATCTGCAATGCGCAGCCCTCAGGAGATTACATCGCCTCTCCCGGGGGCGTTGTGCGGCGGAATTCGGTGGAGGCTAGGAACGAATAGCCAAAATAATTGTTGATTGTATTGCTTGAGCCTTGGAGGTATATATACAGATACAGAGTACAGGGTGACTTGAAGATCAAATCAATCTATTAAACATATGGAAGGATACTAGAGATATGGAAGAACCATATCAGATACAAATCATCCTAATTTATTCTATTCTATCTCTTATAATCTTATCATACATGTACTCTAACAAAACCCAGACCAGCCAAGAATCTAAACGAGAACAAGCAGGAGCATTTCAGTGAAGCATAACGTCGAGCACCTGGTGTGCATGTGTTCCGGGACGGACGGCGGCTTTACTTGAGACCCCGCCCAGGGAACTAACTCCACGAGCGCACGATCAAAGCTTGCTTGCGCTCTCCTCACCGATCGACAGGCTAACGCAATGGCAGAGCGGTGGATGGATGCGCGTCGCCTTCCTCGACGCTGGTAGTGGCAGTGTGCCATTGCCGAAGACACTGTCGTAGTAGTTGCTCTTTTTTTTCTTGAGAGAGAGAGAGGAATTGAAGAAGCTGCTAGCCATAATGGGCCGGCCCAAATTAGCTGGCCCATTTACAGAAGCGAACACACCCGTTCGGATTCTATCCACTCCCAACGGCCGAGAGGACGCGGCCAGTCAGAAGAGAGCCGCGCAGTCCGCACCACCGCGGCGCCATGGCCTCCGTCGCCTCCTGCTCCTGCTCCTGCTCCTGCTCTTCCACCGTCTTCCCCTCCTCCTCCATACCCTACCGAATAAGTACGCCTCGTCCGTCTCTCCGCCCGGCGCCGCGCCGCGCCAGGCTGCCCGGACGCCCGGTACGCCCCGGCCCTTCCTTGCACCGAAGAAACAGAGGGAAACATGTTACGGCTTCTGATTGTTCCAGGTGTTGAGGTGCCTTCCGAAATGTGACTCGGAGAAGCCGATGCTTGAGAAGGGGACGGAGCCGGCCAGCCGGGGCAGAGCCGCGCCGCTCGACGCGTCCTGTGGGCTAGCGTTCGCGGCGGTGGCGGGAGTGCTCATGCTCCAGGGGTCGCAGCAGGCGCTCGCCGGCACGCAGTTGATGGGCCTGCAGCCGGCGGACGTGCTGGGCGATCTCGGGGACATCAGTACAGGTTTTGCTTCAGTTAGGACAACTGCCGCTGCCCTTTGATGCTTAAATTGTCGTGTCATTTCTCTTCCGCATTACTCCATCGTTGATCTGTATACCCAAATTTGCATTTCAGGCTTTTCTCCTGATCTTCTTTTCTGAGCTAGGGGACAGGACATTTTTCATTGCAGTAAGTGTTTACCCATATGGCCATAATTGCAGTGAGATTATTTTGCTACGGTTAGATTTGGTAGGAATTTTTCATACTTGATTACCTACATGTTCAATTGTGAGAACTACGTGGTTGTGCTTATCTAGTTGTAAAATAAAGGAAACGTGGATTTAACAAAAGTTGACTAACAATTACTAGTGGTGTTCCTACTAGAATATGCCGGGTTCAGTTGTAGTGGAAACAAGGTTTTGCAGAATGTAGATGTAGATGTCCAGCTTACATGTTCATTTGGATCCCCTCTTGCAATGTAGAAACCAAGAAAACAGAAATTGTAAGCATGCCAGATATTAGAAGAGTGTCACAGTACATACTAAGAATTCTTTTTTGGGAAAATTGATTATTTGCCACTACAAATAATAACCTTTTACTATTTGCCACTGCTAACATTGTAATTGATTATTTGCCACTACAAAGATTGGTTGATTAATAATTTGCCATTTTGAACTTTTAATTACATTTTCTCTCATTTCTCCCCTTTTTCCCCAAATGAAATGTCCTGACTGCCCTCCATTATTAACACATACACAGCCCATCACAACATCTCGCCCTCACCCGATACAACTTCTGCAGCCTCTCCCTCTTCTCCAGGGGCGGCGGCGGCGGCCTACTCCAGGGGCGGCGGCGGCGGCCCTCAAGCGGGGGGCAACGGCGGCGCCGTTCTCCAGGGGTGACGAAAATGTTGCTTGCAAGTCTCATGAATGTTGTGTTTGCTTACAAGCTTGAGGGCCGCCGCCGTCGCCCCTGGAGAAGAGGGAGAGGCCGCAGAAGTTGTATCGGACGAGGGCGAGATGTTGTGATGGGCTGTGTATGTGTTAATAATGGAGGGCAGTAAGGACATTTCATTTGGGGGAAAAGGGGAGAAATGAGAGAAAATGTAATTAAAAGTCCAAAATGGCACATTATTAATCAACCAATCTTTGTAGTGGCAAATAATCAATTACAATGTTAGCAGTGGCAAATAGTAAAAGGCTATTCTTTGTAGTGGCAAATAATCAATTTTCCCTTTTAGACCCACTAAGAGGTGGGGCCACACAGCCATGGACAGGGACGGAGCAAGGGGACTAGTGGGAGCCCTAGTCCCTCGTAGTTGATGAAACCCTTTATATTGTTCTTAATTTGCTCGTGTAGAATAGCAAAATATTTCTACTTGGTACCCTCGATATTTAGTTATCACCGTATGGTCCCCTGGGTAAAAATTTTCTGGCTCTGTCTCTAGCCATAGGTAGTTCAGGGCCCCTTTATGTTAGTGAATGCTATGAAATTTGATGAGAGAAGTGCATTCCGTTTCACAAGTTATATGGCTTGCTATTTACTTCTCATTTTGTACTATACAAATAATTTGATAGTAATGTATACTAAAATGAGTCATTGATAAATGCTGCAGTTGCATGTGTTTCAATAGGCACTTTTAGCAGCTAGAAATTCTGGAGGAGTCATTTTTCTTGGCACATTTGGAGCTCTTGCGTAAGTACTACCAATGGATTTTTCATGCTTTCCTCTATATGCTAAGTTGCTTCTCCTGTACTGTTACAGGCTTTGTGTGCTTCTAATTACATAATTAGTTACAGGAGTATCTGGCCATGCGTAAATTTTGCCTTGGAAAGTGAATCATAAAGTTTCACTCTGTTATTTGAACAGCTGTGACTTATATGAATAACTAAGCTTTTTTTTTTGGTGATTAACAGCGTAATGACAATTGTATCTGTAGTTCTTGGTCGAGCATTTCACTATGTTGACGGGATCATTCCATTCAGGTAATTGTACTTGTTGTTGAAGTCTTGAAGAGGACCTTCTATTTGCTGCTCTTAGTTAATGTACCTCTTGGCATATGCAGGTTTGGTGGTACAGATTTCCCAGTTGATGACTTTCTTGCTGCATGTCTCTTGGTAAGGGAAATATCTCATATTGTTGTTACATGCACACATATTGAAATATGTGCTTAGAATTTGTGAAATAAATTCAATTGTTATTACTCATGCATTCCTATTTGAGGTATAAAAAAAAAGCTTACCATTCCTAACATGCTTTAATGGATTTTAGGTTTATTATGGAGTTACTACATTACTTGATGCAGCTTCAAGTGATGAAGAAAAGATGAACGAGGAGCAAGAGGAGGTACAACTTCGAAATTCAAATTCTTAGGTTTAGTCAAGTATATCGTCAAGTTCCAAGTAACAAAATCATAGTTTGGATCTGAGTAAATTCTCTTTCATATTTTTTTTTTGAGAACGCGCAAAAGAGTTGCACATCGTTGTATTAAGTAGGAAAAAGGATTACAAGTTTAGTACACCATCGGACAAGTGTACGGGAAGAAACCAAGAGAGAGAGAGTAGAGAGGAAAGAAATGCTAGAGAAAACACTGAAAGCTCACCAAGGAGTTGGAGAAAGGAAGGAAAAAAGACTACACTAACAAGAGACTACTCAATGAGCGGTAGCGACTGCAGGCAATCTAGTCCGGACGCACGCCAAAGACGGAACTCGTCGAAAGTCCGATGCAGGAGGGTCAGTGAAGAGGCGTCTACTTTTTCGAAAACCCTTGAGTTCCTCTCCTTCCAAATCATCCAAGCAATGAGAATTACACAGGAGTCCAATCCTTTACGGCGGGTTGACGGCACCAACTTACGAACATTCATATCTTTCTATCATTTAAGTTTTTATTGATTGAATATCATAATCTCTAGAAAAAATATGTTTATAGAAATTTTGTATACTAATGTCTCGTATTCCATCTCCTATGTTTTGTTTTTATGCTTAATATATTTTTAAAAATATATGCACAATAATCAATTCCTCTTGATCTTTTTTTTGCTTTTAATGAAAGAATAAGTCCATTTTACTCCCTCAAACTTTCCAAAAAGTTCGCTTAACCCACTGAACTATAAAACCGGTTTTTTAACCCCCTAATCTTTCAAAACCGGTTTAAAATACATCATGAGTTGGTTTTGCTTGGTGGTTTCGCTGACGTGGACCCAAATCAACGTGGTTTTGCCATGTTGGCAGCCACATCAATAGATTTTTACCACCATACACTCTCTTCCCGTCCACACACAGAGGCGTGTCTACCTCATCCTCTCATTCAGAACAGAGGAACAGAAGCAAAAGACAGAGGAGGTTCCATGGGAGGCTCAGGTGGAGCTCGGGCACTAGTGGCAAAGGCGACGGCGGCAACCGGAGAGGACAAAAAATGGGCTGCGGGGGCCTAGGAGAGTACAAAGGTGATGGCAGCTTGGTCCAAAGAGCACGATGACGCGCTCGCAGCGGTTCGTGGCGGCCAGAGATGGGGGTGATAGGGGAGACAGCGATGGGGACGACGAGAGGCAAAATGAAGGTGAGCATGAGCTTCAGTGGAGTGAGGGGAACTTACTGAAGTGGATGGTTGAGGCGGAAGGACTACGAAGCAACCTGGCAACGAAGGCCAAGGACGGCGAGTTGAGCTCCACGACGCGGCGGCACTGAAGGGGAAGGTAGCTCAAATAAGTAGTTGGGGAAGGTAGAGGAACGTGAGAGAGTCCTCTAGGAGGGAGGAATTGGACCTAAGCTCACTGGATAAAGGATGACGGAGGTGGTGACGATATTTGGCCGGAAGCGAGGAAGACGGCGGCGCACGATGTTTCTGTTAGTGAAACCCAAAATTGGCTAAGGGGAATTGATGGGTGGGTCCTGGAACACGTTTTGACGCGAGCCAAAACCAAAGGAGCTCACCTGGCCGACGGGAACGGGGAGGCAAGGGCGGGGGCGTCGCTTAAATAGATGGGAATGCGAGGCGGTCTCGTGAACGCGAGCTCGGGGTGGTGAGGACTTGGGGAGTGTTGGACTGAGATGGAGGCGAAGGCTGCAGGACGACATCGGCGAGGGCCACCGGCTGAGGACCTGCTCGGGTGTGGAGCGAGGAAGATGAGAGGGAGAGAGAGAGATGAAGAGAAGGAGGGAGTGCTCGAGGAGGAGGAAGACGATTGAAGGGCTAAGATCTCATGTGGCTAAATCCAATGGTTGTGGTGACTTTGAGAGTGATTTGATGGATCTTTTGTGGTTGAATCTGCGTATAAAAGAGTGGCTAGAGGACGTGGACCGCCAATGTGGCAAAATCGGGTAAAGTGACAGCCATATGGGCAAAACCACCCAGCCAAACCACCTTAGGGTATTATTTGACCCGGTTTTGAAAGATTTGGGGGGTAAAAAGATGGTTTTGTAGTTCAGGGGGTTAAATGAACTTTTTGAAAAGTTTGAGGGGGTTAAAATGGACTTATTCCTTTAATGAAACCCTTGTAAGAGTACTTCAATACCAGAGCAATTAGTCTTCAAAAGAAGTATGTAAAAAGGCCATGCATGCAAGACGTTATGCACTTTGAGAAAAATTCTACAAAATTTATATTCTTCTAGCAAATCCAGTGTTTCCCTACCGCCTAGGCGGCGATTAGGCGCTAGTCTGCCGCCCGACTAGCGCCTAGCGCCTAGGGGAATACTAAGCAAATCGATACTTCGATAGTTTTTTGCAGTTGTTTGAGCATATGATGATCTTCTTGTGCTTGACCCTATTTCTATCTGATAGCAAATACTGTGCTGACCAATGACAGGCTGAGCTAGCAGTTTCGAAATTTTCTGGAAATGGTGCGGGAATAATGTCTGCCGCGAGTACCGTTGCTAGCACATTTGTTTTGGTTTTTATCGCTGAATGGGGTGACAAATCCTTTTTCTCTACTATTGGTACATTTCCTAACTATCATTTTATACAAGGGTGAGATTTCTATCATCACAACCAACACTGACACTAGTTTCCTATATTCTCACAGCACTTGCCGCAGCTTCATCCCCTCTGGGTGTCATTGCAGGATCACTTGCTGGTCATGCTCTTGCAACATTGGTAAGATCAGTAGAGACAGTAATAGTTGAGATAATTCACACCAAAGTGGTACTAATATGCATAAACATTCTCGTAATAAGTTATTCGTGACTAAATATTTAAGCATTATAACGTTGCATTGGAATCCTAGAAATTGTTTAGTTCTTTGATCATCAATTGGTTACTTGATCCGTTGTTACCTCATTCTTGTGGATGTCTTGCAAGTGCCTTCTCTTGTTGCTCTATTTTTGCAAGTCTTAATTAACTTTACTCCTTCGGAGTAAAATGGGTACAAGAGTCTCTTTATGTTCCTCTATTTTTCACCAAAAGAACTTCTGTTTATGGATCATAAACACCACGAGCAGGAAATACATACCAATCGGTTATTCTGTTGCTCATTTTCAGTTTTTTTTGGCTATGGTTTTTAAGGATATTAGGCGTTAACCAATTTCTCTCCCACAGATTGCAGTTCTTGGTGGTTCTTTGCTGGGGACATTCCTGTCTGAAAAGGTGAACTAATACTACCAACGCAACCTGACTTTCCCATGTGAATGAATTTGACCTGGTGGTTTCACTCCCATGTTTAAATTGCTAGAAATTTATGGCTTGGTTTCAATTTGTTTGTAATTTGATTAACATATATGTTGCTAATAAAATTTCAATGGAATCTTTTTCCTTGAACAAACTGTTGAGTTTCATGCACTATTGAGTTCACCCAAAAGCTTAAGCCATTAGAAAAATGTGGGGCAATCTACTCATACTTAAACGCAAACTACATATTTTAATATAGAAAAATATCGCAGTACTTTGTCACCTCCATGTTTGTGTGGTGAAATGATGTCTACTTTTAGGGATTTTTTCGAGCTGTGGACATCAATGCTTGTTGCGTCACCTTTGAATCTATAGAGAGAGAAATAACTGTTGGCTTACCGACAAAACTAAGATAAATTCTTGAACCATTCATCTTAAACAAGTATGCCTACGTAATGTCACTGAAAAGAAGCATTGCCCTGTGCAGATTATAGCATACATTGGAGGGAGCCTTTTTTTAGCATTTGCTGCCGTGACACTAGTTGAGATCGTGACTTGAGGAGGAGTTTCAAGATTCATCAACAAATTAATGGACAGGTGTGCAACGAATACAGCATTTAGTGACAGGCTGCTGCTACATTGTTTTTTTTTTCTTATCTCAATGCATAGTAAAATCAAACATTTTAGCTAATTGTATATGTAATAACGATGCGTTGGTCTGTTGTCAATCATGATTGTCCGCAGGAAATTCATTGTTCACATGAAACATCATTGGCTTGCATCGGATGATTTGTTGTAGCTGTTGAGAATTTCTGCTTCCTTATCCGAGACATTGATTCATGAACATGATTGGTAGTCTGACACACAACACATCGAAATTCGAGTGGAATGTGAGAATATGAGAAAAATTGTAAATTTCCTAAGGCCCTGTTTGGAACGTGGGGAGTTTTCCGATTCCTGCAGGAATTGAATTGTTTTCTGCAAAATTCCTGCGTTCCAAACGGGCTCTAAAGTTATTTTCTCTACCCTTGCCTTCACACATATATAAGTCAAAGCATTGTAAAGGCAAAACACACTGGTTTGGACTGCACCGAGGTAGACACTGCATTGACTGTTTCAGCCAACCACAGTACTACTGCCTTACATGTTGGTACAGTACAAAAGGCACCAATTGTTTAGCTGGTGCTTAAGAACAGAAGCTAGCTGAAAATGCATTGCCAGTGGCAGAAGTTGTATTCAAGCGATCACAAAACCGTGCCTGCTGTGTCTGTGAAGAAGCACTCAACTGCAAACCAGAGTTGGCCTTGTACTTTTTTGTAACAGTTTATGATAATAATTGTTGCCTTTCATCTTTCTACAGTACAAAAGGCAACAATAGTTTGCCGGAAGTCATCTAGAGAATGGCTGTGCTAACAACAGCAGCTATCTGAAATGTTGTCTCTCAGAGTTTGCCTCGTACCTTTTTGTAACAGTGTATGATAATAACCTTTCAGAAAAAGTAATTATGTTCAGTTAAATGGCACCTACAATATCCAAAATCTCAACCCATATTTCAGCTACAAATACAAATAGGAATTGGGAATAATGGTCATGCTCTCGCAGTCTCACCCCAAGAACTAAGCAAATCTGGTTAGTTCCACGGCATACGAAAAACTCGAACTGCGTCTCTATTCTTCGGATTTCCCCTGTATATGGTCATCGTCTCCTCGTCGAGATCAACCAAGACAGTGCATAGTGTGTACAATGTCGGACCTGAAAAGAAGTAGCCGGTGAAAACAAGTCATGTTTTTGTTGCAATTTTTCATTACTCAGCATACATGGAAAATGTTAAGACAGATAAATCACCTGTCATATAGATCGGGTACTTCTCATCAGCTGTGTCACCGAGCACCGACAGTGCCTTCTCTTTCGAGTCCACTGAAAACTGCGCTGCTCTCTTCTCCCTGCTCATGGAGTTCTCGTCCTGCACCTGATAATGATATACACAATGCATGTAGTTTACTCATCGATCATCAAATCAGTGGAGCATCTACCTTGCTACCTGCTTCACTTGGAGATGCCGGTACATGTTTGCGTGGAAGAACGGCGCCACACCGGCCTCGTGGACAGCGAACCGGTTGCCGGAGGCGGTCTCGACGTTCACGATCCTCCGGCCCCTGATGTCCATCAGGTTGTAGCTGTGGCCGACCGAGACATTCGGCGAACAGATCCTCTGCTCCAAAGAAGACATGTACATTGGCTAAGTTCAGCTGATGAAACTAGCATCAATCAATAGCTCTATTACTGACAAGAAAGAGTAGAAGGGTAATTGCATCGATCGATCTCTGGTTACATGCATTGCATCCTCGAGGTTTCTTGCTTCTAGCAGGTCGCGTGACACGAAGTTCCGGGCGACGGCTCCCGCGACAATCTCGCCGTTCACCGGTGGAACCGAGTCGAGCGTGAAGGCCTGAAAAAAACGGTGACATAAAAGTCCTCATCGGTTGGAATCTGTCAATCTGACACTGGAAATGGAATTTCAGAATGCTCTGAGATGTTCCAGTGATGTGAGCGCTCTTACCACCCCGTAGCTGTTGAACCCGAACGCGCAGCTCGGGAGCTCGCCGGCGTAAGTGTAGGCGGTGAAGGATGAGCCGTCCGGCAACATAGCCCTCACGAGATATCTGAAACAAGCGACGTCAGTGTCTGTAACTTGCTATATGCAGATCAATTGCGCATCAGAAAACGAGGACAAGCAAAGCAAAACTACGTACGTGTGGCCGAGCAGCGCGGCGTTCGCGTCCTCGTTGTGCGCCGCGATCGCTATCGAGTCGCTGACGATCAGGATGTCAGAGCAATCGTCGTCGGGGTCCTCTTTCCGGTCATCCTCCTTTGGAATGAACGGCAGTATCTCCTTCCTGAAGTTGACCAGAATTACCTGCTCAAGAAACAGTCGGTCTTGAGCCGTTCGCGCTTGGCAACCATATTCCCTAGTTTTTCTTTCTTTCTTTCTTTTTTGTGATAACAATAGCATTTTCCTAGTTATAAGATTACCTCTACACATTGGATTAACTCAATAAAGAGCGGGTTTTCCTTGAGCAGACACACATTACAGATACCATAAATAAATTAAAAAAAAAGTACTGCCATAAATTTATCAGTAATCTCTCGAGGCAAACAACACAACAAACATTGCAAGTTGGTCGACACTGTCCTATCCTATCGGCTATCGCCATATGGTTTGGCAACAGCTTGACGTGGCACTCCTGTCACCAAATAAATTGGCAACAGGTGTATAGTTTTGCAAGTTAATATTTCAGTACGTTATTTTTCAAAAGACTGACCGCTAGTAGTACTTAGTACCCGTTTATTAAACCAAACACTCTTGGTTTCTCGAAAAAAAAAAATTAACAAAGAAGGATAAATGCAACTTGCAGGTACCCTATCACACGTGATCAAACATATACATGATAACCAGCATGACCAAGATGCAGTCACAGCTCATCCATCTATCAGTGGCCATTGACCATGCACACGACGCGGATAGGAAGGGAGAAGGAGGGCAAAAAGGTCATTTTACATGTAGAAGCGGGGCCCCGCTGCCATCCGCCGTCCCGACCAGCTCGTCCCAGTACAGGGGGTACCTCTCCCTGTTGGCGGCCTGGAGGGCAGCGAGGAGTGGCTGCGCCTGCGCCGTGGACGCGAACGGCAGCAGCTGCTCCCGCAGGACGAGGTCCCCGCGCATCCTGCTCCTGATCGTCTCCCGGAACCTCTGCCCCACGGCGAGGCCCAGCCGGTACCCGCCGTCGCACCGGCCGGCGTCGAAGACGTCGAGCCCGCCGGCGTCCACGGCACCCATCCACGGCACGCACGAGCGCGTATGCACGAAACAGAGGTGTGTGAGAGACGAGGATGGAAGCAATCCGGTGCCTTATCTCCAAGTTAGTGTGGTGCAGTGAGTGACCTTTACGTGGCGGTGGGTGCGAACATAATGGGCCGGGCACAAAGTTCTCGGGCCGGCGCGTGTTTTAATTTGGCCCATCACAAACGAGGCCCGTTTGGAACACATCAATCAAGTTCAGAATTTTGCAGAGGTTTCACGTAAAATTTGCAGAAGTTTCACAGATTCGAGTAATAATCGGGAAAAACTAGCGTTACAAACGGGCTCTCAACCTTGTTCCTGCGCATGTGTGCATGTGCGAACAAATTGGTACAGGGAAAGGGGGAAAATGACGTGGAGGTTTAGTAAAGAAGCGAAGTGCAGCCAAGTGGGCGATAAAAAAGGACTAAGTATGCAATCTTGAATAGTGTTAATTGTTCCGCGAGATCATTATCACAGTTATGTCCCACCAATGAAAGGATACTATAGTACCACTACTATAATCTCCTCCGATGATCTGACAACTCAAGTACAAGTTAAATCATTCCATGCACCAAAGCTGGATAAAGCTCACCGACTAATCCCAGAAAAAGCTACACCATCTCATCTTATTAAACAGCAACTTTTGATCCAAAGGAACCCAGCAAACTTTCAGATCCACAACCACAGGCATCAATCACAGCACCAACCACGTCACAGCGAAAACTCTAATCATAACTTATATCTTACGCCAACCTATTTCCAACTGATAAGACATCCGATAGTGTCGAACGGATCTGCGTCCTCCGCAATAATGTGCACAGTGCTCTACCGCGGTGCCCTATCAAACACTATAGCAAACGGCCCGCAACGGTGTTACTGTAACAAATACTGCATTTAAATTTTTGATTTTTGATCCGACGGTGAAAATCGATTCTAATACTGTATTACTATAGATCATCTGCATTGACTGACCAGAAATACGACTGACCCAGAAATATCTCCTTGCAACCATAAGGTGTTTTCCCTTTAATAAAAGAAGAGAAACCATTTCTCACTTGCTCTAAGAAGGATAACCATTTCAATAAAGGGGAAAAAAGCCTTGCAAGAGACCCAGTTTCGCAAAGAAGAAAGAGGGACCCCTAGGCCAATAGAATAAGCACCATTCTCCTAGTGAAATGAGAAGGGTTGCACTTGCAAGACCAAACTACGAGGCCCTAAAGAGCTCTTTTACGAGTTGTTTATTTTTTTTTATCTAATAGTTCAGATTAGTTAGAATCTAGTTATACTAGATCTAGTAGTATGAGTAGTAGAATCCCAAAAAATAGAATTATAATTGCTCATGTGAGAATCATATAACAGGAGTACTATTTTTAACCATAGTTAGAAAAGTTTATAATACCCTCACGAAAAATTTATAAATATAAAGAAGTTTATTATGCCTTTAACAAATCAATAATTATATTTAAATTATACTACTATCATATATTATATATGCTACTAGTAGAATATACCATAAAATTTCATTCCGCGATTAAAAAGAGTAGGATGCTTCGTTGGGAAAGGGAGTCCCCTTGGAATTTGGAGACGCCCACATCTGAAAGCAATTTTTAAGTGCATCCAATGGGCTTAAAGTGCATCCAATGGGGTTTCGAGGTTGCCGACACGAGGTGGGGGATGGGTCAGGCCTCCACATGCACACTGTGTGAGTTCCAACCCCCCTGCTGGCTGCTACTGCCTTTGGCAACTTTAGGGTTAGGGTTTCACACCCTGACAAAATGCCACTCACTCTCCATCTCTGTCTCTCTAGCCTTTTTCTCATCTTCTTGACAAGTTGCAGATCAGCCATTGAGATCGTCCAAGGGAAAGAGGGCATTCAGAAGTGAACAGCAAAGGTAGCCTTCTTGCAGTGAATCACTGCATGCAGGAGGATGACGAGTGAGAAGAATGGCAAATTGCAGGGAACTGCGAAACAAAAGAATGGTTCTCAGGTTCCAGGGTCTGAAAGTGGCACCATCCATGGAAATGTAACTGTTTTTAACTTCTACTTGCAGTTTTCTGCAGTTGTTCTCCTTAATTTGTCATGGTGCAGTTAAGTAGTGCTGTTAAATGTCAGTAGAAGAAATGCATGTGACCTTGTGGTCGCGACTTTCAAGAAGATCAAATTACTCTGCAACTGGTTCAGCGTACATAGATTCATAACTGCATAGCAGTTCTTTAATTTTTCTTGAAATAGTTGTTTGATGTTTCTCTTCTGATAAATTCATTGCCATGCCTTAATTCTCCCGTGATAGTTGTCGTGGTGTAGTTAATTCCCTCTGTAGTCGACTCATGGACATGCCCTGATCAAACATGCTATTAACACATACTGAAACTCCATATCGGAAAGAGAACTTGGACCTGCCGAGCGTATTCATCAAGATAACAAGAAATCTTACTGCCAAAGATTTTCTTCAGACATTGCAATGATCTGATCCTCAGTAAAGCACTTTCAAGTGCATGAACAAATAACATCGCTAGTAGTACCCAATACAATATGAAGATTTGATGAAACCGTGGTGAACTGAGAAAAACAAAGTATCAGTTTGTCATTCAGTACTGGACTTCAGATCTTAAGCCTAGATCACGAATGTAACGCGGGATGACCAGTAATTACATATATCTCTTAGTGCAACAAAAACCTCATGCATTGCTGCATTTTAACCACAGATTCTAAAATATCATAGTTTCGAACTTTCGATGTAATCAATCGAATAAGCATGAAGATGTCGCGAACTATATACATTGGCATGAATGTTCGGTGCAAAATTGCCAAGCTGCGACATTCCTCGCTGTATATTCCCAAGCAGCCTGTCTGCCCATCAATCACCACCTTCGTCAGTCAACCAAAGACCATTTCGTCAGTCAACCACAGACTATTTGCAATGGAAACGAGAATATGTAAAGAGAAGGCAGGGCAGTGCCACCCACAGCTTTGATATGGAATGGACAGAAGCTCCACTGACGATGCATGATTGCATCTTTCTCCCTATCCTGATGGTAAACTCTTGCAGGAATACTTCTGGTGATCAATTCAAACAAAGTCGCTTTATATCAGAAAGATCTGAAACAAACTAGATTATAACATCAGATGCAAACCAAGCTACTGTATTTAGTTGCTGATAAAAACATATATTGCACACCATAAATCTCCAGATAATATATTACTAGTACCATCTATATATGGTATCATATTCTGTTTCGCAAACAATTATAAAGAAAACCGTATGATCACGGGTTGCAATCACAAGATTAATTGATTCTGTAACTAAATTGCAAGAGTAAAACCAAAAGGACATTTATAATAGAGACCAAAGATTAGCATGCTAGGACACATCCCAAATGTATGTTTCGAAAGTAGTGGCGCCTGTTCATGGTACGCAAATAGGATCTGCAATAGCAGGATAATCGTCTGTTTGCACCAATCAACTCTTTAATTAAGGGTATATACATTGTATATACAATACAGAATTAATGTAGCTAGATTTACAGCATCGCTTACAAGCGACAGCACTAAAGACAACAAGACCGACTACAGTCCAAAAAGTTTCCATACAAAATTTCTACTGCTAATTAGTTTATCTTAAAAGACATCTTATTTTCCAACTGATGTTAGAACAGTTTTTGTTGAAAAAACTTTAAGCACAGACATCACAAGGAATATATTTGTAAAGAGAACAATAATCACATACAATATCACCAATTATAACACTATTGAGTTTATTCACTTCAAAATGCTATTTTACAGATTGTGATATTCTGTATAAACCTTCTATGATATTTTAGTCCCACTTATCGAACATCCAAAAGTTAAGTTCATATTAAATATACACAAACAAGTATCTACCACATCTCATAAATATTAGAGGATCCAAGTGAAATCACTTGTGAAATATTTGCCTATCAGGTGCTTATGTTCAAGCTTTAGTGGTATTTTAAACAAACAAGTGCTAAAATCCTAACTTTATGAGTATTAATTCTAATGAAAACTAATGTATTGACAGATCATGCCAAATTTATGGGTATTAATCCTACCACACATGACACATCTCTGGTAACTGTCATTAATATTTTGGGTGAAAAATAATATTCACAAGAATGGACCCTTTTTCAAATCACATTAAAACTAGGCAGACATGCAATCCATAGACCAAAGATTGTGGGGAACATGTGGGAGAATATATTGATGCAAACCATAAGTGGATCATAAGCACTAGTACAACACAAATCTCAAAGGGCAAACAAGTTATTCATCCTCTTATTCATCCTCTTAAGACCTTGGGGAAACTTCGTTTTGGGGGAGAACAGAATAACTCCTGGGAAACTTGATCCAGTAGCCAAGTGGTGGCCATGCTCCATATGCATAGCACCAGCACACGTCCAATCACTAGTTGCATGCCAAGTTCCAAAGCAAACAGGGAGATCGAAAGACATCTCACTGTTGGACGAACCGTGATATGTGATTCCCAGTTTCCCACACAAGAAGGCATCGTATTTTGTCCTAGTCCACAACAGCGCACACCACCTTCGATAGATCACACAGAGAAAAAAAGATAGATGGTAGGAGTATTGAGTATTCTACAAGAGCCATCTAGAAAGTCATCACAAGTAAAACACCAGTGCTTCCGGAAAATAGCAGTCTTTTTTGAAGAGAACAAGGTTCAGTGAGCAGATCAATGATTCAGTACAAAAGGCCGTGGTTAAGGAAAGTACAAAAACCTTGAACCTCCATTGCTGGACTAATAACAACCCAAGAACAGTGAACACCACATCAGAGTACTGTATTTTGGCACAGGCAAGAAAATCACTGGTGCTGTCATTTCATGCCTAAGCAGCTCAAGTAGCAAACAGATCAAGGCATGTGCTAACTCAGGGAACCAACATATCAGCTCAAAACATGAGAAAGCTGCATGGCTAAAAGAGGAGGGAGCACCCTTCAGTCCAAGCAAAGACGGTGCGAGGTCAAAACTTTACCTCCCGCTTCATTCACTCATCTGCTAAGCACTCCCGCGACCGTTGCTTGGCATGTGGGTGAATGAGTCGGCAGCTAATTCGATCCTACACCGCCTGTGAGTGGACTGAAGGACGCTCTCTTCCATCCGTCACTTCCATGAAAATGGAAAACCGGAAAACTGAGAGCAAGATCAATAAAAGGGCACAAACAAGCATAAACACGCTAAAAACTTGAGAGCTTCTCATGGAGGCAACTTTTCATGTGGATCTTGTGAAGAGCGCCATATTTTGATGAGTAGTAGTAAGCACCAGACGGGTGCAAGGAGAAAGGAAGACGGCAAGGCGCAAGGCATAGGGAAGACAATGGAGAAGACCATTAAATAGAGCCAAGGTGTGACATCACAAGCAAAAGATGTAGTATAAAAATAGCGAGAAGTGGCTAAAGGCCGGGGCCTCGTATCATTTCCATGGTTTTCCCTTTGCTCGTAAGCAAAAATCACAAGGGCCGACCAAAGGGGTCCGAAGCCAAACCCTAAAGAGGATACAACTCAAAATATTGTACTCTCTTTTGGTGGTTAAGTGGTTGGTTTATTTGCTTCGGGTGCTTAATTAATTAGAGATTAAGCTAGCTATTGGATGCTCTTTAAGGGTGCCACGTGGATATCTAGGTGAAGGAACCTTAGATTCAGCTAGATAATAGGGCCCCAATACTATTGGTTATATGTAGTTTCGAGATGGAGTATGAATTTTTCTCATCTCATTCGATCATGACAACTTTAGTTTTAGAGTTATTTAGTTGGTAAACAGCTCTCTTTTGAGATAAGACCTCTAGATGTTTTTTTTTTAGATTTGTACCGAGATCAATGTTGAGTAGCTATTTTTTAGTGTAGATAACTCATGATCTATTTATAGGTTTGTTTGGAACACATAAATTTGAAGAAAAAAATATTTCAGTGGGATTCCCGTGAAATTCCTAGGGTTCAAAGAGGTCCATCTATAGGATTTTTTTGAGGAAAAATAACATCCATTCTCACTTATTGTTTGTTTTTTAACGAAAATTTATAAAAAGATTTGTGTTTCAAATGATCCGAGTTCTCACATGTTATATTCTTGATATTAATCTATATACAATATGATAATTTGTTAGCAAACCATAAGACAACACACATGCTCTAAATTTGGAATTTAACGTATTGTAATCAGCACAAGTAACAAAATGGGGTTCTAGAGGTTAGCCATGGCATTGTCGTGTCACAATCTTAGCTAATTTCATGATTACTTTTTCTGAGGGTTGTTTGCTAGCATATGCATGTTACATATGCAACTTGTCAAATTTCCTCCGCAATAGTATGGCTAGATACTACAAAACTCTTATATTTGAAAATGTAATTTTATTTGCTATATAACTCTAATATTTATAACTGAAAATATGATCTAAGAACCGGGAAGCAGTGATACGTGTATATATACATTAGTTCTGCCTAATCGAAAAAATAGAGGACTCAATTTGAGGGGAGAGGGGGGGCTTCATCGTTCGAACTTATAGTCACAATAAAAAGCATGTCTGCTACCAGAAGATCCGGCAATTTCTAGAAGTTCTAGAGAATTACGATGTATTTCCTGGGAAATTTTCAAACCGGTTCAATCAAGCAAATAGCAGCAGGAATTAAACCGGTATTTCAACTCTCGTTTTAGGCACTGCTCCGTTCCAAGTTCCAACTAGGAGCAAAGGGCAAACGCTGGGAGGTGGACAACCGAGCACTCCAAGTACCAACCACGCTTTCAGGCCACAGTAGCGGGCACGTCCAATCGAACAGCGCCTGAATTAATGAGGCCCTCTTCATGTATGCAAATGCACCAACCGAAACCAAACACTATCGCATTCACGCCCCCGAGCTTGTTAGGCAGAGGCTGCACTTCGGAATTCTTGTCCCTTGCCGGTACACAAACACGCATTGATCAATCCTAATCACCTTCTCTCTCGCATCTGTGCATGTAATGTGATGTTGTACGACAAGTCTTTGCACACGTTTTTTTTTGTTTATAATAGTTACAAATTTACAAAAATATGTTCTCTCTATCTGCGAAAACCATCTTCCGTGATCCCATGCGCAGCAGGTGGCTCAGTCCACGGCAAGAACATGACTACCCACAATGCCCTTGGCAAATAGGAAAGATGGCTTTAGCAAACTGGTAACACGATAAAAAATACGTGCCGTCTAATCTGCCGTAGTGCTATTTTTATCCATTGTGTCGGCAGACTGCCCTGGTATTTCATTGTTAAAAGACGCTGAACGAGCCAAAAACTTTCGTGCTGAGGCAGCTTGGTCAGGCTGTGCTGAAGAGACGGTTGGAATGACAGGCGACGTGAGGGCTCGAAGCAGGCGGGGGTAGCGCCGTACCGGCGGGGGAACTGCATCAACAGTGCGCGAATATACGGCGGTGCGCATGCGGATTCAGTGCCTGCGCCTGTGCGCGCGTACCTTCGCTTGCCCGCCCGAGAAAGCAAAGCAAAAGAAAAGCTCAAATCAAACAAACACCAAACGTCCGGCCGGGCGGACAACAACCGTCCCTCGCTCACCGCGGTTAACGCCGGATTGGAGGTAAAAATGCAGGGGTCTTACAGTCAGGGCTACAAAACCGGCAGGAACCAGCTTGTTACCGCTACTGTAACAGATAATGTACCTTTTTGTTCTGGGCTTTTTCTGTATGGTTTAGAAAGTACTCGACGACATATGTTGTTTTAGCGTTAAAAGTTGTACAAATTTCGATCAAATTTAAAGAAAGCGGTGGGGTACCAAAGGAATGTCGAAACTGTTCTTTTAACGTTTGTTACAGAGGCATGCATTGACCATCCGATCAGAAACTAATGCTCTATATCAAGCGCTAGAATGCCAACGTTACGGTACTTGCCAGAGCAATGCACGGGACTTCAGCACCGCAGAAACTTAAGACTTGCGATGTACATGAAAATTGAGAACTTTGAGCAGATGAACTTGCGAAAATAACTCCCTGCCTGGCTAGTAGTGGTAATGTGAATCAGAGTACCATCCGTTCTTAAATTTCTTCGCTTTGCAACCTACTGAAACCTCACACTCTCACAGTGACACAGTTCACACCCAAAGAATCCAAAGATTCGTTGAGGAGCACTGCAACTGCAGGCCGTCACCTCAGCGCCAAAAGCCCACTCCGCGTCCAATCAGAGCCCTTTCCTTTATACTTCTTTCCACAAACAATTGACACCTCTTTCCACAGACAATTGACACGATGTAACCTTCAAAAAAAAATTGGCTCGATGTAATTAGCTGCACAAACGGTGGGGGTGGGGAACACAACGAAATCTCTCCGCCTAGCGGTATGGGAACGGCAGCCGAGAGTGGACACGCTCACCTCAAGGCTGCAACTTTTGATCTACCTGCGGACTGCAGTTAAAAAGAAGGAATCGCTATATAGCTACAGTTTTAAAAAAAAGCTAAAACGGTTATTTTTCTATTTGTTAGATGAGCTATAAATGATCAAAGCTGAAAACCCCAATTAGATGTGACTCAAAACGGCATGAACCGTCTGATATTTCCGATCCAATGATCGGATTAGTTAGGTTAAGTATTATACTTGTCCTGATATACTATCGGTACAAATTTTACGAGTAAAATTGTAATTGACCAACTAGCTTTGAAATGAACATGCATGACGGACTAGTACTATGTTTAGTGAGAAGTCCATGATATCCTTATGAAAAAAAATTACAGGCAACTCTATTATTACCTCAACAAATCAATCATCATATTTAATTTCTGATTACCACCCTTACTACTATTATAAAAAATAAATATATCTAACAATTAGATATTGACTGGTTTAAAGAAAATTCGGTCGACTTTTTGACAACCAAGGGGAAGGAAGACCGGTAAGCAGACGCAAACAGGTGGTAGGAATCCAACAGGGAGACGGGTCACCTGACGAGATAAGATAACAACAGTATCAAAGTTTTGCCTGTGAATCCTGTGGATGCAACGCATGGCGTCACAGGTTTTTTTTCCCATCCGCCGACCTGGATGGAGTCGTCTCGTCGCCGTGTCATGTCCCATCCAGTCCTAGCGAGGTATACCTCCTGCATGCTCTTGCCTCTGCCTCAGTCGCACACCGGCTTGTCTTGTAGGTTCTGGACTTGTTCCACCGTACTTGGCCAAAGAATCCCTACAGAATCTGGCCTTTTTCTGTACTGTCTCTTAGAATTCTACTAGTTTGATGTAACAGAGAAATACTACAGGTAAACGTAACATAAGGTGCGTGGGACGTCGTGGTATACTATAGAACACTTGAGGTTGCAATGTATGAACTATACAAGAGTTTTACAGTAACTTTACAGGAAAACGTCTATTTCCTACAGGATTATGCAGCTGAACATGCGGCAAGTGATCATGCGTTATCGTGCGTTCAGGCTAATTTGAAGGTAATGAGACAAGTTATTTATTTTTGTTCTTTTCTTTAATTGATTGTTATATAGCTGGCACCACCCCTCGACATCAGAGGTTCTTTTTTAAGAGGATAGACATCACACGTGTTGGGAAAGTGTCCTCGCGCTCGCTCGAGTCGACGACCAAATTAGCAAAAAACCAATGTAGAGGTATGTTTGTAAGTTTAAGCTCTAATAATTTATTTTTAATGATTAATGATAAATCTATATGTGAAATCAACATGTTTGTTTGAAAATGTGAAAATCATGGAGGTATGCATTCGACATCATATTCTTATATCTTGTTGCATTCCTCAGATTCAAAATATATGTTGAACTCCACTAAAAATTTAACTTGAATATATGCATATATTTTTATTACACATTCATGTATGCACACATTTAGGAGGGGTTCACTCTATAGTTTGTGGTTTCATTAGTATTGATTCATATTTTTTATTCACACATATTGTGAATCTCTACTTTGAAATATATCCTTTGAGTATATGAAACTTGTGTAGTTTATATATACTCATATTACTTTATATTCAATTATTTACAATTGTGCTATAGGACTAATGTATGTACTAAGATGTTTTAAAGGCTTAGTCCTGGATTATTGATGACAACATGAAAATTGCAATGCAAAGACAATAGAGAGGATAATGGCTAGTAACTTGAGGATTTATTATGTGACATCTTGATCAACTAACAATCATGCACTGCATCTAGAACTAGAATTGCTTCTGAAAAAGTTCAGTAAAAACAGTATGACTGCATCCGAGAAACGGTAGTACCGCAGTGCGATATGACCGAATTTTAGTTGGTGGTATGTAAATTCCAGAGAGCATGTTTTTGGGAGTTTTCCTTCCCTGAAAATCAGTAGTACCGATTGAACCAAGCGGTATTACCGTCGTGTGGTAGTACGAGCCCATGTGAGTGCGGTAGTACCACACCTTACAGTAATGACTAGTTCATAAGCATTTAATGCATGTATATTTTGGTAATTAATGACAATCACATTGTAGGATTAACATTTTTTACGAGTTGGATGAATAGGTTATGTTCTATGATGATGGAGACTTTAGATGACATCATGAGTTTATCATTATCAAGCCAAGGTTCAAGAAGAGGATGCATACCAAGATCTCGGAAAGGAGATGGTTATAAGTTGATCATCAAGTCAAGAGAAGACACATCATATGTTGATGAAGAGCATGTGAAGGATGCATCATGGGTTGATGCATATCAAAACAATAATCCGGACTTGAAGTGAAGATGTGTGTCATCAAACTTCAAGATGATGCTAAAGGCAAAGGTATAACTAACTAGGGCTAACGATGTGTTCCTAGACTTTTATCGGTCTTGGTGTTTGGTTGGAAGACCGGATTGCTAGTATATGATTGTCATACTATTAAGAGGGGTCTTGTCTAGTAGCTTGGGTCTCATCTTGTTTTGATAACTCAATCTTGCTTGCTCTGGCTCTCTATGGCATAATGCTATTATTTACGAATGCGTTTTGCAAATAGTTGATGCTCATGCATCTAATCCTTGTAGCATATTACTATACTTTGCAAATGGTTAAAGTTCATGTACCTACTCCTTGTGGCATGATCTAAATTTGCAAATGTGTTTTGCAAATTATTGGAACTCATGCATTTTTCCTTGGCATGATCTAATATTGGTTCTTGTTATTTCCTTGGACTTAGATCATGGTAGTGACTTTTTAGAGTTCTTGTGCTTTCTATATTGATCTAATGTATTTGAGATCATGCAATTAGATGGGTTGTGTAGCTCTCTGAATATGTTTTTCATATAGTCCAAGATCACTCAATTCCGACATTGGAGTCAAAAGTTATAACCTTTTTCCGAATATCAACTATGCTGAAATTTGCATGCTGTAATACCGCATGAGAGGAGTGGTACTACCGCCGAACAGTAGTATCGGCCCCTGTGAGTGCGGTAGTACCGCACCAAATTTTAAACTGCTAGTTTTTTAGCATTTAATGCACTTTTTCGACCGTTAAACAGTAGGTACGGTAGTACCGGCCATCCTATGGTGGCAGTACCGCAAATACCAATTTTTGGATATTTCTGCTCCCAACGGCTAGTTTTTGTGGTGGAGCTATAAATACCCCCTTAGTTGGTTGACAGAAGATCACTTGGCACTCCACTTTATTCTCTTAAGCTAGTGTGAACTTCTTCCCTCAATTGTGTATATGTTGCACTTTGTGAGCAAGGAGTGAGGTCTCTAGGTTCATGCGTTGCACCTAGAAGTGGGTTTCATACCCACTTGAGCTTGTGCATTTGTTGCACGTGGTGAGAGTCAAGTAAGGGGCTTGACCTATTACTCCTGGTGTTTGTCGACACCTGAACGGTGTGGATGCATCGTGGTCCGGTGATCTTCTTAAAAAGCTTGTGAGAAGGGTCGGTGTGTTGTGAGTGGTTTGGTACTCATCATCTCCGAAGTAGACGAAGAGCAACCCCAAGTGGATTGAAGTGTTGGTTCAAGTTGTGAGTTGGTCTAATTTGTTTGGGCTTACTTTTGAGGTGTTAGCTTAATTCGTGGAGTCGGTCCAATTCGTTTTGGCTTACCTTAACGTAGATTAGGAGAGACCGGCAAGTCTCCGAACACCACGGTAAAACATTCTTGTGTCATTATAGTTTGCTCTCTTGTGATTTACTTTATGCAAATTACATTCCTAGAATTAACTTGGTTACATGTCTTTGTATGTTTGCTATCACTGTCAATAGTCTTAGTTGGTGTATTTAGTTAAGACTAGTTAATTTAGGCTTTACATGAACAAAACCAAATTGATTTATAATTCTGCATTATAAACTCGGTTTGAGCCTAAGGAAATTTAAAACCGCCTATTCAACCCTCTCTAGTCGGCTTCGTCGATATTACAATGTTGGCAAGCACAAAGGGCGCCACAAGACGTCACCTCGGTTTTGAACCAAGCCTGGTCTCGCGATAACCAACGTTGGCTGCGTACGGAGACGGTTACTGCATGTGAAGCCAACTCGGGTTCAAACCAGGCACCAACCTTGGTCTCGATGATGGTGACATCATCACGTGGGCTCGATTGTAGGCGACCAGGAAAGACAAGATTGCCTTGGCTAGAATTAGGACTATTTATGTAACTTCACCCTTCCTCATTTCCCATTCTATAAATAGGGGTCCTTGTAACATGAGGGGAAGACCACTGGTACTTCATTTGACACTTAGAAATAGAACTAGACTTGTTCATGAGCGGTCCGACCCGAATTTTCTAGGCTCGGGCCTCGATTTTTGTCCAAGCCCGGAAAACCCAACAATAGTAATAAAAAAAGCTATTTTTTATTCTTAAAATGAATTAAATATTAATTTTTATTAAAAAAAACTAAAATAATATTATTTTATTGAAAACCCCCTGGCCAGGGCTCAAACCTACCCAATCAAGGCCGGCCTTTTCCAGGTCCAGTCCAGAGTTTGAACAGGTCTAAATAGAACACATTATTTCCCTTGCCTCTCCTTGCATTGCGTACGCTTCGCTTTCCACTTATGCATCTCCGATTCCACTTATGCATCTCCGATGGTCGACGTTGCCAACCGGAGATGCCCACTAATATACTGTTCAGACCCGTATCTCATAACATGTGAGCTCAAACTTGTTTCTGCTGGAATTCCTAGTGTTCTGTGAATGCCAATGGCCCATATAAATTAATATGATTGGGCCCAAATCAACTCAACCGAATGAAACAAATCTTCAAATAACTTATGTACAGGTCATGGCACTGGTTGCCACTAAAATCACTATTTCGCCATTAAAAATGGGAAAAAAGGAGAAAATTACTCAACCAAGTGACCAACGTCCCAAACAATATTTTCTGCTCTGATATGAAAATGTTAATCTCAGCCAGTCAGCCAGATATATGCCTGACCGTTCGACAACCAACTGGGTGTTATAGCCAGCATTTTCTTTTCGATGACATCATATTCTCTTCGAGAATCCGAATACAACATGAGTAATCATTTGGATTTTCTTTGCATTTTTTAAGACAAGATGCATGTTACTTTCATAGCAAGTTAGCAACTACACGGCATGAAACAAGATGCCTGGGCGAACTTCTTGGTGATGTAACGAGCAGTGACACTAAAGTTTAAAAAAGATAACCTTTGCTAAATGCCAAAAAATGTTCAGTAGATGAAGAAATACGTTACTAATCCAAGCATCAGAAGCATTTGCATATTAATCTAAAAAAAGAAGAAGCATTTGCATATTATTTATGTTCACAACAGGGGACAGGAGGAATCCTACTTCTGGGTTGGAACAAAGTAGCTAAAGCGGGCTTGGAATTCGAATAAAGCATAAGAATACTATGCATGAGCTCGTGACAAAATGGTTGCATTGAACCATAATGTTATTGAAGCAGAGTAATTCAGTAGCTTACATGTCTATGAGTTGCGAGAACTGGAACACCAATTCTTCCACGCTTAAACGAAACATATCTCAAATGCTCACACGGCTACTACACTGCTTTGAAGATAGATAGGCAATCATTTCTTGATTTTGTCTGAAGACTCTGTAATTTTCTTTTCAGTGGAACACAGAAGGATTTTAGGTTAGTAAATCAACATTTTAAAATTGAAGTGTGTCTCAGAATGTTCATACTAAATTATCTTGCGATGTCCTTTGAAATTTTTATACGAGTAACGCAAAACAGAGAACAATGGAGCGCGACTGCTGATGGGCTGATGGCACCCCTCGGTTCCCACGAGAATCAATAGGTTAAAGAAAATAAGAAAAACAAAAGGCATTATTCACAATAGATCTCTCTTCTGCGTTTCTATCAACTCATTTTGAGTTAAAACATGATGATTTAAAAGGTCAGGCAACACTTCATGTACTATCTCCGAATTTTCTTTTGAATTTTTCACGTTAATTTGATACTCAAACCAAAATCATTTCCATGATCGCATCCAAATCTTAGTTTGCACTAGATACGTCCTTTTTAGATATTATCACTGGCCCCTTCATTAATCGTATATTGGTATTTTCCCCCCTCATGGTATTTTTTCAGTGTTCGCCCTTACCCATTTGGAACTTTGAGACACGTTAATTCATGTTACACTAGTTTCCACCCCTTGCATTGTCCCGTCAAACTTTTAAAACTTTAACTACTGATATCTTTTTAAATATTTAGATTTGATACATAAAAATTATGTTTAGATTTATCTTGAAAAGTACTTTGATAATATTACAATAGTAGTGTTTTGAGGACCGTTTCAATATCCAAAACGATATTCTTTTATGCCGGTAGTTGAAAAATATGCCAAATTTTGTCCGACGAGAATCCAGGTGATTTCAAAAGAACTTGGTTCCAATTAAAGTTTGCACTTGTGCCAAGTGTAAAGCACACACCTATGCACCTAGCCTTGCATCGGTTGTTAGATACATCCATCGAATTAGAACATACAACTAATTAAACCCCATGTCAAGTGAACAACCTGTCAACGAATAAGCCAGTAAACAAATTGCATTAAGCATGGCCTCCAACCTATAAACGGAAAGATATGGATCCGGAGACGACGGTCAAGCCATCCCTGGGCAGTTACGCGTGCACTAACCTAACATCTTGCGACACTTAGTAGTATGAAATCTAATAAAATGCTTTCCTTCTTTTGTAAAGCTCGGCAAAGTTGGCAACAGCCATGACCTAATTAGATGCCAATGAGACATGAACCGTGCTTTTTCCAGGCGAACTTTTCACTTCAAGAAATACAATTGTTCCATGTAAGTTATAAAGAAATCTTTATTGGACAACGCTTTGCAAATTTTGGATTGATTCTTGCTTTAGTGTGAGTTGCTATTAGGTGGACTTCCGACACTAACCCAAGCAACGCTCGGTTCATCGTCGTCTCCGGCACCCCCTCCCCACAGCCGCGCTTCCTCTCTTCGATCCCCATTTCGATCAACTGGAAATTTGAAAGACTTTCCACTAGGAAGTTGATCTTTCAATCGGGCGGGCTATAGATTTCTATTGATTTGATTTTTCTTGGAGAGACAACTAAATACTTTATAAGCGAGTGATATCGTTCTGTCAGCAACACATATTTCTTGTTATCAATGAAGCACTTGCTTGTCAGGGTGGTTTGGATACACTGTGATGAAGCACTTGTTTTTATAATGTTCACTCGGCAAAGGCTTGTTTGGATACACTGTGATGACTCGATCCTTTCGGATTAACTTGAAATTTGAACTAAAATATCTTCTAATCCGAAGAGATTGGTTCTCCCTATCCAAACAAGCCTCAAAGGGGTTTCCGCAAAGTGATTGTGGTAATAGACTGTCAGCAGTTGGTGCTTTTGTGGTCACAGAGGGAGAATCGTTCTCCGGTTGCCTGCATTCTGCTGGAACAAGCTCGGGAGCTTTCTAGTAGTTTTTTTCTGATTTTTGTGTTCAGTTTGTCAGGAAGGATGGGAATGGGAATTCCGTTGCTCATCGATGTGCAAAGTTTGCTTGTGCACTCGATGAACCAGCTAGTTGGCTTGGTGCAAATCCTAGTTTCCTTTATTCTACCATTCGGAATGATTGTAATTCTCTTCTTTGCGTTGATTAATGAAAGCTCCTAGCTTCCCCAAAAAAAACTTCCACCCCTGATCTGATTAGTCGTTTGGTTGAGAGCACATCATATAGATTTGTTTCTAATTACATACACCAGCAATTCGGTAATGTAAAGCACAACTAGGAAATTAAACTAATTAAATCTACGGAAATCTCTCAACATTATTGACAAAATATTTGGAGGACAATCTCTAAAGAAAGAAAGAAATTTTCATGGTAGGATTTCAAAGAGAATAAATGCAGTCGGATTATTTACCAATTTTTTCTTTACTAATATACTCTTACCAAGTATTAGCACGCGGATTATCTAGAAACAATATCATTCAGCATTATTACAGAGATTTTATTTGATTTAATGTCCAGCCTCCGGAAGTAACATTTTACGGCAAGTGCTTCAACAGGAGGATTCTAGAACGAGAGAGAGGCATTAATAAAGGTCGAATCCGGCCGTTAAATTGCTGCTGTCCCCAGCACTATAAGATTCCCGAAAATATTTTAAGCACAAGGCAGTTCATGAACAGATGCCAAAAAAAAAAAAAAGATATTGTAGCATCACTTGCCATGCATGCATGATGCATGCGAACCTCACAACTCACAAGGCCGAAGAAAAGGCAAGTTTCCTGTCCATATATGTGTGAGGGCCCTAGGTCTGATCCAACGGCCGAGATTCGCCGCTGAGCTCTATATAAGCCCACCAAACCCCTAAGCCATCGTCGTACTCAACTTCGTGTGTTCCTAGAAACCAATAGCACAATGATGCATGTCAGCATGTGCAATCTTGAACCTAGCCATGTGTTTTCTTTCGTACTTTGCGTAGTTTTTAGCGTGAGTTTGCGTTCGACGAGTCGATGATCGATCGTGCAATGTGATGCAAGAAGAAGGGGGGAGAGCTCCCTTCGATCCAATCCAGGAGGGAAGTGGTCGGATGCAGCTGCCGGTTCATGGATACCTCTGTGGTGCACGCAGCGTGGTGCTAGTGATATATGCTGTATACGCCTGCACTTGCATGGGTGTGCATGACCCGGGAGATGAACCCACCAGCATCTTCCTCTCGTGCTTGGATTGAAGGGCTCTCTCTCTCTCTCTCTCTCTGATTTGCACATTCCATTATGTTTTTTAATTTTTATTCTTGTTTGCACTAACTTGTTTTTTTTTTCTCTTGTTGTATGCAGCAGCAAATCCAGTGAAGGATGTTGCAAGCTTGGCATGCAGGACCTAGCCGAAAACCGTATCATCATGGAATCGTCATGTATAAATACAAGGGTGCATGCTTGTATCTGTGACCAGCATGTACTGTATCATCTTTTTTATGTTCCTTTTCTTCTTCTTCTTTTTTTCCCCTTGAAGAACCATGTGTAATTGTACTGTGTAGTTTTATGAGATATTTTATTCTCGTTGAAGATGTTTGCAAATATATATTATGGTGGCATGGTTGGAATGGTTTTCTTTCCTTTGTTTCAGCAACATATGAATTACATGTATATATTCTCTGTCTTCAAAAAGATCATACGGTTCCTTAAATAAAATCATACGGGAGCTTAGGTGGACGGTGGATGTTTCCTGGAACAGATCCCATGCATGTTACTTTTTAAGGATGGTCCTCATTTATGGGTTAACTCTTCCTCTAAAACCTTTTGTGTTAATTAAATGGCCATCATGATTGAACTAACGACCTGAAGGACCATTGAGATCGTTTAAATTAGACAATTTTTTATGACGTCAAATGATTACTTCTCATAAATTAATGGTTTCTCATCGGATAAAGAAAATGCAAAAGCACCAAACAATTTTGTTTTAAGCATATGGCGATTATGGAGTAGTCCTCCATAGGATTAAAAAAAAGGACCGTCTATTCGTAATAAGGTGATTGAAATTTTCTTAAGTATAAGTTATGTTTTTTTTTATAGGATCAATATCCAATCATAACACATCAATCTCTATATAAATCCAATGATTACAACAATTAACTTAAATTTAAAAAATTTAGACGACTTAAAAAACAAAACTGATTTTAAAAAAGGGAAATCTACCGCCTAAAAAACTCCACAATTTTGGCGTATCGCACACTGAAGGCATCTGGACTGCAACATGACACGTTACGTCGAGGATGGACAAGCGTACTATACACGCCTGCTCGGCTGCTCCCCTTAAAGTTCACAGGCATGCGTAGTTGCGTGCATACGGCCTTCACCTCCATCCTGCTCAGATGTGGTAGGCTCACTCAGCATCGAAGAGAGTTACCACAGACAGTCGCCCATTGCTTTAGGGGTGACTTTGCCGAACTAAATTTACCCAAGTTTGATTTATTCCGGCCACTGCTTAGTTAACGGTCAGACTTAGAGCACGTGTCCCACTTGTCGTACATACAAACTCTAGCTAAATTATGCCAAAGTTGTGGCGGCCGATTTTGGCACCATATACCACACTTTAGCATGGAAACTTTGACAATACGCGGCATTGATCGATCCAAACTAACCTTAGTCTTGAGTGTCGCTGGCTGTCCAACACTTCGACGTTCAGCTTCCTCATCTGGCTAGCATGCATCGCGTTCGCGTCATTCTCAGTGATATGTATCGGTTCTGTACACAATGTTTGTCTAGTCTATTCGTCGTTCTCTCGGATGCACCACCATGCATGAGCATGCGCAGGTGCAAGCTTTGATGAGAAAACGACGAGACCAACAACACATGCCAACTCTTCGCACAGCTACCACATCACCAGCCCAAACCCAACAAGGTGGTGCTCAAGATGGATTCAGTTCAGAACTGCACTGAAACTTCGCTGGTGTTCCGGGATCGCAATGCTTCAGGTAGAAATCGTAGATGCAACGACCAAGAAACGAAATAGAAGACGAGACGGTCGGCGGCCAGTACGTTGTTCAGTTACATGCTGGTTGAGCTCGTGTCCGTCTCATCGTGAAACAGGGCCTTGGACACCGTCCCGAGCGACCTCATCTGCTCGTCCTCCGGCCCGGGTTGCGACCTCTTCGCCGCGGTCATCGGCGTCTCGCAGACCATGTCGGTGCACGCCGCGCGCCGCTTCCTCCGCTTGAACGACGACGGCCTGGACCGCGGCACCGCCGCCGCGTGGGGCTCTTTCCCGGGGTGCTTCAGCGCCCAGACGCGGCGCAGGTCGGGCACCCAACTGGTGAAGGAGGAGAGCCGCCTCTCCCTGTTCCGCCGCTCCTGCGCCCTCGCCAGCCGCTCCTCGTGCCTGTCGTGGTGGCTGCTGCTCCTCGTGTGATCCCGTTGCGGCGGATTTGTGCCGGTGCAGTTCCTGTGGCTGCCGCGGCTCCTGTCGACCTTGAGGTCGTCCTGGTTGCTGCTGCTGGGTAGAGAATCTGAACATTCCACTTCGTCGTCGAATAGATCGAACTCCATCTCAGTGTATATCTTCTTGATCACATCCTCCATGGTATTGATGTACCTGAAAACATTGCAGTCGGATTGTTCATTTGAACTCTTCGAAAATTATTGGGCAGCATTGTATCACGATAGATGTAATACTTTGATGCAAAAATTGGACAGCAACCCCCAGTTCATTTTTGTTAGGAAATGGCTATGAGAAGACCTAAAGGATTAGTAGTATTTTGCGACTTGTGAGCACATATTTCTAGTCGGTATTTGTAATTATCATTAGAGTATGTGTACAGATTTCTGTCATCTTGTTCAGCTTGATCTTGTAGTATGCTCTTTCTGGGGAATAATTCACTTTATTTCTACATGTACACTCAACTCAACCGTGTGAGCAAATAAATGATAAAAAAAGGCATGCATCGTATTCATGATCATGCAGGCCAGCAAAATATCATTATCAAATTTTAATGATTGTACAATTTCCACTGTACTGAGAAGTTGGAACATCGCTTTCTGATTGAGGCAAATAAAAACCAACCGGCGTAAGTAGACAGTAGTACAGCAATGCTTTATGCTCCTCACAGGATCAAGGAACATGAGCATCACTTCTATGTGATGTCCCTATCTCATATTTCTTTTCACGTAGTGAGAACTTAGAAATTAAGTTTACAGAAGCATAAGAAAGTTACTATATAGCACAAAGCAAATCCCGAGCAACAGAATGCGTTATAGCCTGGAGTAATGGAGTTACCTACTAGTAACAGAGATATATGATACCAGACTGGGTAATGTTCAGATGTTATGGAGAAAGACGCAAGGAGCCGCAGGGGACGTGTGAACAGTACCGCGGGTACTGTAGCAGCGCGTGAACAGTACCTAATGGTACTGTAGCACATTGTTTCCCATGCACGCTGATTTGTTTCCTAGAATAAAGAATAGTTGATTAGGTAGATTATTTGGGATTCCTTATTTATCTAATTGTTGTTAGGAATAGGATCTTAATTATTAGGAAAATTATTTTTAATAGTTGGAAAGATTAGATTGGATTGATAAGTTTCCTTATAGATTATTTCTTAGGCGTCAAGTCGGACTGTCCTTATAAAAGGATAGCATATATCCATTATCAAGCAAGCAATGAGAAATCAAGAGTTCAACTAAGCCTCAGAGCCTCGCTACCTCGACAGGGAAGAGTCTTGCCGGCGGTTAGATGAGGGCGAGTGCCCTACCTTCGGTCCTCGGACCCATACCCAACCAACGACCACAACATTTGGTATCAGAGTCAATCGTTGTCCCTTCTACCATGTCGGGCAGCGAGGGTTTCGACTCCATGACAATCAGCGACATGCTGGGTCGTATGATTGAGATGCTTGAAAAGATGCTTGGTGTTCCGGAGGAGAGAAGCCATGCCAGGAGCAAGGAGTGTTCCACCAATCCGCTGGCCTTGATAGCAACCCCACCGGCTGTGACCTTGGCCAAGATGGAGGAGCAGAAGGAGGTGACGCCTGTCATCACCAACACAGCTGCGCCGCTACTTCCATCACCTCCAGAACTAGCACCGCCAACAATGCCATTCCGGCCGTCGTTACCAACACCTCCTCAACAGGCAACGCTGCCCTTGGTTGCACCCGTGGTGCGTTCGCGAGAGGGTTGCCGCTGTCGGCGGTGGTATTTTCCGCATGTCGGTTGTCACCGTGCCGTAGGCGTCGCGAACACAACGGTGAGGCCAACGCCACCGTCGCGTCCTCCCCGCCATCATCACGCTTCGTGGCAGTACGGGCATTACTGCTTCCCCATGTCACTTGCCCATGTCACTAGCCTCTTTCTCGATGCCACATCATGATAAGACGTTTCTTTCTTGGGCGCCATATGTCGGAGTGTCGCTGATCTGCTCTCAAGCGAACCGACGCCGGTATCGGAGACTCTTGTCAACATGGGGCCACCAAAGACTTCAACCGTGGCCACCACCGCAGCTCGAGGACGAGCTGCCTCGCCGTGAGGGGTGTAATGTTATGGAGAAAGACGCAAGGAGCCGCGAGGGGCGTGTGAACGATCTGCGCGGTATGCATGTAGCGTAGCGTGAAACGATCCAATGGTGCTGTAGCACATTGTTTCCCATACACGCTGATTTGTTTCCTAGAATAAAGAATAGTTGATTAGGTAGATTATTTGGGATTCCTTATTTATCTAATTGTTGTTAGGAATATGATCTTAATTATTAGGAAAATTACTTTTAATAGTTGGAAAGATTAGATTGGATTGATAAGTTTCCTTATAGATTATTTCTTAGGCGTCAAGTCGGACTGTCCCTATAAAATGATAGCATATATCCATTATCAAGCAAGCAATGAGAAATCAAGAGTTCAACTAAGCCTCAGAGCCTCGCTACCTCGACAGGGAAGAGTCTTGCCGGCGGTTAGATGAGGGCGAGTGCCCTACCTTCGGTCCTCGGACCCATACCCAACCAACGACCACAACATCAGAAAAGTATCCCAAGTTAGTCTTACGACTTCCCTCAATTTATAAGCCATATTTGTGACCAAACCAAATATTTGCATTGAAGCATACAACTTGCTTCTGGCAAAGGAAGTGCTACCAAATGGTATCATGCTTAGTTGTTTACACTGATACTAGACTAGTTTTTTCAACAAATGCTAGATTATTTTTAGGGCACTTTGCTTAGTATGCATTTTTCTTACAATTGCCACTGCTAGGTTTGGGTAGCAAGAATTGCAACCTTCATTGTACCTTACAAAACTACCCGCGCTTCGATACTTACATTCACAAGCATCCACAAAGCCAATAGCTCAACAAATACATTAAGATCAGTTGAGTGCATGCAAAAATAAGCCATACCTGGACTTAATGATCCTTTCAGCAAACTCAACAATACTGTCAGACTGAAATGAATCCCCTTGGAGGTTGATATCAATAAACTGCAAAAGGGAGCAGATCTCTTTTATCATCTTCTGTTTGGGACCTTCCTCTATACCAGGCCCAAGTTCAGACTTGATTATTTCCATCCTAAGCAATATCTGCAGTTCATGCCTGATACATGCTTGTTAAGGTGTACAAAACCGCAATATTTAATCTAACTATCGCAGAGGATATACCATACAATGGAACTGCAGGCTGAAAGGAAAATAACTGAGCATTAAAAAGGATACTCTCGGATTTTGTAATTTGTGCTGTATTTGGAGGTTTGCTCTGATGCAGCAGATGCTGAATCGTTGTCTTTGTACTCTGACACAAGCTCTTTGGGCTTCCTCAACAGAATACTGGAAGCTTTGCAGGCAATTTTTGCATCAGAAGCATCTTCTACTTCCCTGTGTTCAAAATACCTCACTGCAATCTTTCCATGCTTAATCAACAACGCATGGACAGACAAGCCAACCAAGCGTTCAGCTAAATTCCCCAAATCAGCATCTTGAGAACAAAGACCTTGCTCAAACTTCTGAGGGACACTCCCAAGAAATGCTTCTAAATCCTCCATAGAAGAGAACGCTGAACTCTCTTCATCCGCTGGTTTTTCCACTTTATTGCAATCTGCTTCATCTACTGGTTTGTCCATGTTACAATCTGCTTCATCCACTGAAAAATTGACATGAGAACCAGAAGCATCCTCTTCTGATACCTGAATTTTTGCTTCTGCTTCATCCTTTGAGGAAGGACACTTCTCTCCTTCTGTATGCACGCTCGACGAAGTACTAAGACATGACTGTTTCACTTGTTTCATCCAACATTTCAAATACCGCAACTTTTTCGATGTGGCACCATACCGGTTGAAGTACAGGTCTTCCAAGTCCACCACCGGCACACTTCCATCAGCATGTTTGAGGAGCACATCACAGAAGGTGCTCCAACTGGTCGCCTCAAGTAGCTTACTGACCAGCTTGCTTCTCTTCTTCCTCGCACTCTGCTCCTTTAATGGATCAGACATGCAACTATCCAACGTATCAGGACATTTTGCAACCACCTGACCTAAACCAGCGCCGTTCTTCTCAACATGCAGTAATGCATAGTTCATCGAGAAAGGCACAAGAACACCAACTACAGAGTTCCCGTCTCCATCAGAAACCGACACCATTGCGCAATAGTTCCTCCTGCGAAGAAAAACCAGAATGAGCTGCCAAATCGGCATGCCACCCCCAAGCCTATTGTTCTCATCGCCGAGCACCAACTCAAGAAGCCGATGTGGGAAGAACTCCTTTTCCACAGCTTCTTCGCTGTCACCCTTGCCCCTCTCCCGTGGCGACCCACGCACCAGAACAACCTCGCTGTCTCTGCCCATCAACTGCTCCCAATTGCCCACCTCACACACTGCCTTCACATGTATCCTGGACACATCATCGCGGCCCACCAGCCATGGCGTGGAACCAACAATCTCAACCTCACAGCCCTTGCAGACCAGTGGTTTCCCTTCCACATCAGCGATCTCCAACACCACCTCCCCTCGCCCTCCACCTCCCTCACACCCAAATCCAACACCTCCCCACACAAGCCCCGGCGGTGCAACTGCCGACCCCAACACGACCGCATCGGCGGTCGTGAACCGCCACCCTAGCTCTGTCACCGCCCTCCCGACCCCCTCGCCGGCGGAACCGACGACCACCCAGCACACCTGTACGCCCCTCGTCGAAAGTCGGTCCCTCACCGGCCCGAAAACCCCGCGATACCTCTCCACAAAGCTCGCGTTCTCCCCGAATTCCTCGAATTCGGCGGCGGCCGTGAAGAGGACAACCAAATTGGGTGGCGGGTCAAAGACGCGGCGGCGGCGGCCGTGTTGGGGCTCGGCGTCCCAGTGGTAGTCGTGCTCGAGCTGGAGGAGCGACTTGGCGACGGAGGATGAGGCGGGGACGCGGGGGTGCGGGGAGGCGGGGGGTGCGAGGCGGCGGAGCGGGGCGAGGGAGGCGAGGGTGGCCGGGTGGAGGTGGAACGAGAGCGGGGTGGGGGCGGAGGGGAGGTGCTTGGGGAGGAGGGAGGAGGAGAGGATTGGGGAGAGGGAGGAGAAGAAGAGACGCGCGGCGGAGAGGGAGGTCGGGGAGGCGGAGGCGGAGAGGAGGGAGGCAGCGGCGGGGAGGACGGCGGGGAGGTAGGAGGAGGCGGACTGGGTGGTAGGAGTACTAGAGTTCGGGGAGGGGAGGAAGGGGTCGAGGTCGAGGAGGAGGAGGACGCGGTGGGGCTCGCCGGCGCCGACCGTCATGGGTGGGGAGGCAGCGGCGGAGGGGAGTGGAATTTGGTTGGGGCAGATCTGTGTGCGGGTTTGGTTTTATTTTTTTTCCCTATTTTCTCCTCTCTTTTAGCGTGGGGGGAGGGATTTCCAAAATTTTGGCGGGAAGGTTGGACGAGCCGGCGGAGAAAGCAAGCGGCTGGCTCCCTGCTAGATGGGCCCACTGGCCAGTGGGTTGGCCGCAGGCCCGAAGCCATGAAAGTAGATGCGGCCCGAAGCCATGAAAGTAGAGGTGGCAAAATAAGCCGTCTAGTACGGTCCAATTAGGTTTGGCACGGTGAACATGGTTAACTAAACAAGTTGTGTTATGTTGGGCCGTGGGTCAGGGTGCCAAGCCAAGTACAGTGCTAGGCGCGATTAGCTCGGCCGACGCCGCCTCCGCGCTGGTCATGCCCCGCGTCGACTTCCTCCTCCGGTCAATCGTAAATCCTCCGGTAGTCCGGTCCTCCTCATCCGACGCTGGCCTCCTCTTCCACAACTTCGTGCCTCCAAGTCGGGCTCCTCCTTCGGTGTGTCAGGCCGTGTCGTGCTCGGCTTGGCCCGGGCGGCACAACCCATTTGGACAGCTCTACATGAAAGCCATGGCATCGTTGGCGGTGATAGGTCGGCTAATGACTGATGTATATGTTTTGCTAATTTCTCATCCACGAGTCAATCCATTGCGTCGGTTTTTTTTCTTCTCTTTTCTTTTGACACTCTCTTTGGAATGCAAGAATTTTATAGGAATTATGCAGAAATTCCATAATAAACAGTTATATTCCTGTAGGAAAAGGGAAATATTTTCATGTTTACAAACGGGGCATCAAAGAAACATGTTGGTTCTTGACCAAAGGGAAACGCAAGTTGTAATTGTTCGGTCTACTGTGTTCTTCCCCAACGGTTGATTGATCCAGAACGGTTTTAGCTCATTTGAAATTTCGGATTAGTGGCTACATCCTACCCATGATGTCATCCCCCTCCCTAACTTTAAGAAACAATGTCACGGTGAACAAAAACAGGGCATCAAAGAAACATGTTGGTTCTGGACCAAAGCGACACTGTAGCGATCAATCACATCCATTGTTTTCTAATCCGACGGCTCATATCTTGGGAATATCATGGCACGGTTTACCAATGATATTCCCAGTAGAATATCAGATGATGCAAGTCCAACGTGCACCACGTTGGTGAGATGTTAGTACATCTGCTACTAGCTTACTATGCTCGTTCTAAAGCAAATAAATTGACAATCAAAAAGGTCAGCTTCAATGAGAAAAGAAATCATGTGTTCACAAAAATGGCATTAATTAAGAGAAATCGCCCAAACATGATCATTCAGATTATTTTGCTTGCGTATTACGGGTAAGTCTGGAATCTGGTGACAAGGCACGCTCTCCCCCCTAACAAAAAAAATGGGACCTGTAAATTACTGTTAAACTGCAAAAAAATTCTTGGAGATCATCCGGAGAGGCCGATCGAGCAGTATCTGTGCAGCATTCTGTTTATAAGAATTCTTCACGCAGCTACCTGCCCAATAAGGCTTCGACGGATCTGCAAACAGTACATGTGCCACAGAAACGTTAACACCTTTAGATGGGAGCTAGGAGAGAGTATATATCACTAACCACATAAAATGTTCATTCCCTCGTCGTTTACACTAGTTAAAACGGAATTACACATGTTCATCAACAAGGTAGCTCACACATTTTAAATGACAATTTTTTTTTACTAAAGCCAACAAGCATATACTAAATGCAAAAAAAGTAAAAGACCTCTGTATTATTTTCCGCTGCATCCATTAGAATATAATTCATGCAGGCTAAATTCAACAGAATCGCTTTTGAAATGAAAAGCTCAAAGGAAAAAAGAACAATGCAGTAAATACCTCTGGTAGCTTCTTTCTGAATACCACTTCCAGTCTAGCATCCAATGTGTTTTCACAGACGATCTTTCCATCTCGGGAAGCTAGTACAACTCCACCAGAGCTAAATCAAAAGGTATAAGAGTAAGCATTATACATTCGGATCCACAAATTTATAACTCAAATAAACATTATTTGGTTTCTCCTGCTAATAACAAAAACAGATATAGAAGGACATTTACTCAAGAAAAAGGATTACTCAAACATGCTAGTATAAAAAAATAGCCATAGCATTTGGAAAAAACATGTGAACATATAGGATTTCAATGCAAGACAATGTGTACACACTCTAACAAAAGAAAAGAAGAGAAGGCAATGCCACAGAGAAGAATGCTAGCAATGCTGGAAGGAAAGATCCCTGCCAAATGCCTATTCTAACCCACGCAATGCTGGCAAGGGGTCACACTTGTAGAAAGCATAACATATTTGTACTGGATCAATTGGTACTTTGTTTCAAGAATAAACATCAACGTGCCAAAAAGTACTGAGAAAGAATGTATCCTTCTTTCAGTTGCTTATGAAGTTATTATACGTCATTTGCATTTAAGCATGTAGCATTCGATAAAGAAATTCAAAGAAAATCCAGAATATCGTGAAAACTGAAAAGTAATGCAAGTCACCCTACAACATGTTCTATCATAACACAAGTCAAATACTTGACAATATTAGAATGCAATCTAATAATATGCAATGCACATTCAGGATGGAAGCGCTGATGAAACTTTGGAAAGTATTAAAACAGTAAATTTGGTAACATATGACATGAACTCATGAAGTATGAACAATTGGCCGTGGATATCAGAGGAGAACTTGTGGCTAATTATCCACAAAAGATTGGAAGCGTTACCAGGAGGGGCCATGTGCCTGATAATGACGGGGAGCAGACGGCAGATAGGCATGACGGTCTACCACTATTTCAAGAGGATATACATTCGCTTTTTCTGCATATTCATTCTTTGCCGACTCCAAAACTGATTCAACAAGCTCAAGATCCTCCTTCCTGCAGCGGAGAACCACAGCCGACTCTTTCAGACGCAGCAAGCTCTGGTGAGGGGATTTTTTGCATTAGCTAATACTCAAGCATTAATAATACTCAAATTATGGAAGAATCATGGAAATAGAGGTTACTAAGCACGCAGATCTAAGTCTAGTGATTCCTCAACCACAGCAACTACTTTACATGCATAAATTGTCTAATAATATTATTGAGTATAGTCAAACAAAAGAATATGAAAAACTATCCCATATAAAAACACAGTAGGAATAAATAAATAAATTATAATTTGAATATCATTCCAACAACTAGACACCAATTTGAATGTTGAAGTGAATTATAGTCAATTTCCCCTGGTTTCTGCTATTCTTTCAAGAAAAGAATTCATTGTATTACATCATCTGCTGACCTGAACAATAAGTATCCTGAGAAGTTTCTTGTAAGTTTGGTGTTCTCGGCTTATGTACAGTAGCTCTTTCTCTGCTGCCTCCATCATTGACTTTACTAAATCATCTTGAGCTTGCAGAACTTCAATTCGGGAAGCATTGAGCTGCATTGAGTATTCACTGCATAATGCAACACACCATCAAATTAGAGAACTGTCCTTCTGTTTTGTTTTCTTTACGACATCCTAGATTTATGCCAAAGGGTGAAAAGTCAAAACTATTCATAACGACTTGTAGTCTTTGTAAAAGAAAAAGAAATAGTACAAATGGGAATTAGAACTATTACATTTTCTTCTTGATACCAACTTGCTTCTCTTTCCGTTCATATTCCTGCCTGATCTTCTTCTTTTCAGCTTCCACCAGTTGTAGCTTCTCAATTTGAAATTCCTGAGGAGTTATCATTCTCATCAGCTCATTGAGAGAGAAAAACTTGCAGAGTTTTTATTTTTAAATAGAAAATCATGACGACACTGAAGAAATGCTTTCCCGTGATAAAAGTGTCCCAACTATCCAACAGAAACGACAATTCAAATGGGAACATGCATCTAAAGTTCTAGTTTCTCTCTTATTTCTGAATTTCCATTACACGGTAGCACATAATTTTGTAAAGGAACCATGATGCTATCAAATGCAGGACAAATGGCCGTCCGAATTAGCAATAGTACTCGAACAGAAGTGTACTATTTAGCTTATTGCACTTCGTACAAGATAATCGGCAACAAACCAAATATCGCAATTGGTAACAAATGCAATGCCGTGGATCGGAACATTACTAGCATATAAATAAAATTCCAATAGTCCAACACCACCCAATCGAATCGCTGACGAACGCAATCCAACACACAACTGTACCATTGTCCGATCGGAGACCCACTCGCCCAATCTACCACTAGCTAGGGTGGGGAGCAAGGGATACCTCGGCAGCGGCGGCCTCGATCTCGGCGGCCTTCTCAACGGCCTCCAGGCGGATGAAGTCCGTCATCTGCTTGAGCTGCCGCACCGCATCGCCATCGTTCATCTTCGCGGTTGGGGTAGACCCTGAGCCCTGCTGCTGCTGCTGCTTCTCCGGCGATCTCCGGGTCGGTGGCCGCGGCGATGGGTTTTGATATCTCAAGGGGCTTTTTATCAGGACGTGGTGGCGCGGGGAGGAGAGGTTTTCACATAGGCCCCTGGGGATTTTATTTTTTCCTTCCTTTCTCTGCTTCGTATATCGGTGTTTGTGTCGTAAACGAGTAGTGTATAGTGTTGTACTACATCTTGTGTGCAAGGGACTCTTTGGATTGTAGGATTTTTCGAGGAATAATATAGGAATCCAAATCCTATAGGAAATTTCACCATTACTTTTTTGGACTATAGGAATAGGCTATAGAAAAAAAAATAGTATTGGCTTCATATTCCTTTGGTTTAATAGGAATTTTGAAGGAAAAAAGAATCTACTCACACCTCTATGTAAAAATTCAAATGTTTTTCCTACAACCCATCCAAACAACCATTCCTATAGTTTTTAATGTGTTTTTCAATCATCTGTTTTTCACATGTATTGCTATCTATCTTCTGTGTTTTTCCTATTTCTGTGTTCCAAAGAGACTCTAAATTTGGAGGCATAACAACACTTTTGTGTGAAGTGAGGAAGAAACCCCGACTAAGATGCTACACATGTGTGTTCGTCCCGCGTCGGACTGAACTTTTAATGAATTTTGGGCCACATGGTGTTACTGGAGGAGTCATATCCTCTAGTATCGTACGGTGTATTATACACATCTATATATAGGATATCCCCGTTTAATGAATCACTCTTGTTGTTCCTTTCAAAAAAAAGATAGTGGATGAAAAATATCGAAGATGTATAGGGACCAGGGAGCCATTGTTTTTTTTTGTTGTTGTTGTTAAAAAGCACACAAATTTTCATTTTTTTTGTTGTTAAAAACACTCAAATTTTGAACCCTCGTATCTCTACCCCACTCGATCCCCGCCTCCCAATGTCGGCATGAGGGCACTCCCAATAGTTTAATAGTAAATCTTGATACTAGAGGAGATAGGGTGGTTAGATGAGACGTTAGACATAATCATCCCAATGATTTGATGCTAAAGTTTGATACTATATAATCCCACTTGTTACATGAATCGCTCACAAATTGATACTATATGGCCCCACAAATTTGGTAACAAGCTCCCCATCCATAAAGACTCGATACTAAAATATTGTTTTTCTAAGAGACTTAATATTTTCATAAGTATTAAGCTTCTTCTCTCTTCCACCTCACTAAGAAGTGACATGTTATATAGGCTAAATAGCAAGCAAATTTGATTGTTATGAGTGACCCGATTCACACCGCACCCGAAGCGCGCGCACTGCCTGCCGGCTATGCACTGTTACTACTGCTTCTTCCCATACGGGCCGTCGGCGTCACCCACCTCATCTTCCGTCGTCTCGCAGCCGGCCGCCATCCCTTTATCACCTCCAACTGCGCCACCACCGATGAAGCTGCCACGCGTCCCAAAAAAAAACTAACATGACTCCGAGTCCACTGGCAGCAATGCCGTCGCTATCACCATCACCCCAACGGAAAAATGTTGGGGACAAGTGAACCCTTAACCTCACCGGAAATGTCGCCACCAGTCCACCACCGGAGATAAAAGACGCCGACCGGTGGGTGGCCCCGATTGCTTCCTAGCAAGTCTTAAAAATGATGGAGATCAGGCACTTTTGTATGGAGCGCCAAGAAGCTACAGTGGCCTTCTGTACTGCAGTAAATCACCGCTGTAGTTAATATTGTGTAGCTTGTGTCGACTCGTGAGTTAAAGTTCGATTAGCATCGTTCGTTCCAAACTCCAAATGTTGATCGAATGTATACATACGGTCGTGGCTCCTGAGTTACAAACTCCAAATGTTCGTCGAATGTGTACATACGGTCGTGGTTCCTGAGTTCACAATTTGTCAGTCTAATTAAGGTTCTGAAACCACTGCAAACCACACAAAGTACTGACTGAAATGCTAGCCTACACACAATACTAACAGCAAATACTACAGGAGCGCCTCTCACGATCTCATCTTTAACATAAAATCACACACAAGATTACAAGAAGTCAAGAACTGCAAAATCGATACATACATGTACAAAAGAAATATAATTATGGCGATTAGACGCCGGGGAGAATCAGATAACAAGTTATTACGATAGATGTAAAAAGGTTGTGATTTTACAGCGCCAAGGACGAGCGCTACTAGACAGCAAACCGCCTGCCGCTTCAGAACTCAGAAGTAGGGAAAGCGCGCCCTCATGGCCGCCAGCGACGAGCCGGACTCCTGGCAGAGGGAGTCGAGCTTCCACCCGGGCAGGGAGACGGCACCCTCGGGACGGCTCTCTTTGCTGCGGCCGGCGGCCACCGTGGACGGCGAGCCGGGGCTGATGGGCTCCTTGCTCGTCCCTTCACCGCGTCTACGGCGCCACCGCCCTCCGCCGGCCTAGGCGACGGAACGATGGTTATCTCCGGCAGCCTGCTGCTCTCTTCCATCTCCCTGCTTCCTATGTGATGTTGGAAACCTGGAGGATTTTTCTTGTGCGTTTCTGAAAACCCTAGTACTACGCACCAGGGTTCATAATTTCGTCGAAATTTCGCTCCTTTTGTTACCCTCCAAAATAAATACGTCTTAATAAAAAAAAAATGGCAACATTTGAATTTGGTCAATTTACGTCCAAAATTTGGCAACATTTGAATTTGGACAAAAATCGGTCAAATTTCATCCAAAAATTGGTCAAATTGCATACAAATGTTCAAGCCCCTGCTGGAAAATTTCACCAAAATTATAATTGAAATTCCAAAATTTCGGTAATTTCGGGTCTTTCACCCCCTAATGAAATAAATTGCAAAACGAAAAAGTTTTCCCTGGTACTACCTCTGTTTGTTTTAACCATTTGTTTTGGTCATCGACACTATACATATCTTTAACCACTACTTTCTCCAATTATATGTTAGTAAAAAGATAATGATATGAAACAAATCTAGTGATAACAATTTTATGTGATAAATCCAAATACTTTTGTGTATATTAGTGATCAAAGTTTTAAAAGATTGACTACACGTGTACCAAAACGACTTCCAAAAAGAACCAACCGGTAATACTATGCAGTGCAATTTGCTTCTCTTTACATCATCTTGGATTGGTTTAGTATGGGAGGAGAGATAGCGATGGGCTAGTTTCTCAGCAATTTTTTTTTTTTTGGGTTGTTGGAAGCGGATAAGATCAAGGCGGGTTGGCTTTTGTGAAGATTTCTTTCATGGAATTAATTGCTGTAGATATTGATGAGTAGATAGTGGATCTTGACAAAGACCCATTAACTATTCTTTGTGCCTGGTTTACCTATCTTCACGTAGTAATCCTGTAAAAAATGTCTTATGTGATAGCTATACATATACTAGGTAATTCAAAATGATGGGCAACAAGTAGTAACAGTTGCGAGTGTGTTATGGGCTTTCTCATATCATAACGAGTAAACACCGTCGAGGGATGACGAGACGGCGGCGACGTGGTCGAGGAGAAAGACTGGGATAAACTTCCCTATTCTTTCTTGCTTATTCTCCAAGGTGTATGCTCTTAAATAGAGAGCTGGCCCTGAAAACCCATCGAACAAACTAACTAATGATAAGATATCGCTAACTAAAAGATCTCGCAATCTATTGGAGATAACTCCTATGCGTGATCTCCATTTGGTACGCTGCTGCTTAAGCCATCTCCTTGGGTCCATGCGGCCGGCCGACCGCAACCTTGGCTATACATGATAGACTGATAGCTAAGGTTGGTAGTGGCGTCTTGCCGCCTTCTTCTCCTCTACCGCTAACCACTTCTCCAACACGCCTTTGAGCTCAGCGGCGCCCTCAGCAAATCGCTTCACTGGCTCCGCATCGCGAGCTTCCCACTCGTGTGGAGAGCGCGGCAGGTTTTGCGCTGTACCAAGTTGCTATGAACTTGCTTTGATTATAACGGGTAAATATGATCGGGAGGATGGTCAGTTGGTGTTGGCTACTTAGGAGAGGGAAGACTACATATTGAGGGAATAAATTGAGGAAGGAGAAAGACTATTTCATTATCACTACTTGATATCAAATGACATAGCCGAGTGCCCCTTTTATAGAGTTGGCTTCACCTAGCAACCTTTTATAACTAATCCAAAGGATCAAGGTTGTCACAGTCCTGAATCGGATCAGATGTTGTTCAGCATGACCACAAATCGTAAGATCGATATAGAATCTAAGATCTTATCTGATTCTACTATAGAAATATTTTTCAAAATCTACCTTGTATTTTAACACCTCTAAAATTTTAAAACTATATTGTTAGAACTTTTGTTTACAAAAATGTAGTGCAAAGAAAAATTCATTTATTATTTACACAAATTATAATGGACATGAAGAAATAAAAAGTAATTTTACATTGAAAGAGACATATGCAAATAGTTATTTATAATAAATCACTAGAATCGATAGAATCTAGTAGGGTCATATGAAAATTTTGATCACGATTCTACCAAATTAAGATTACCATAGGATCAGATCACTCCAGTCAATCTAGTCGTAGAAACGTAGTATCTCATGACTAGAGTCTCGAGATTCTGATAACCTTGCAAAGGATAAGAGAGATGCCTAAAGAGCTAACAAGACTTAACAATAGAATCGCTAATGCTAATCTCTGCTGCTCCTTGCTCCTCATATCCACAACAGCTGTTGCCCCTCGTGCGCTTGGCCCACCCTCTGTTGGACCCACGGCCATGACAGAGTGGTACTAACACCCTGCAAAACATCTTTCCTACGATCACTCAGGACAAGAAATGGCCACCTAAATTTTAGTTTCATGGCCTCCATACTCTAGGTTTTCATCATCTCATGTCTAAGCCTAAATGAGAAACAGGTAATACCCCCTTGCCCCTTGATATAAATAAATATAGGATCTACTCTATAGCAAAGATGGAGCTAAAATCATACATACAATGAGAACTTGTGCAACAGAGCCAGCACATTGTCAAACTTGGAACTGAAGACTATCACAAGCCGAATAGATTATCGTTGGCACCAAAGATCGAACCACCAAACTGCCTAGTGTTCAAGTTTCCACCATCCAAGGCCGACGGGAACCTGTCGAGCCACTGGGTGAGGTTTGGACTGTCCAAATCCTCCACCCATGGCAATGTCATGTCGATATCATCCAGCGCGATCGGATCCCCACCCCGCTTCTTCTTCATCTTGGAGTCGGAGTGGAGCGTGAGATTGTAATGCACATAGGCTTGGTCGGCCAAAGCATCCTTGTCCAGTTTGTTGCGTTTCTCTGAGTGACTCTGAAGGATTATGCTCCAGTCTCTTTGGAAGGTCAGGGTGCTGCAAACCTGGCTGACTATTCTGACAGCAGCGTTTTGCAATGATGGCGCTGAATTGCCGTATTGTTCCCACCACATCCCTGAGCATCAAAACGGTCATTAGATACATTCGGGGAAAGAGAAATACAGGAGTGCCCTCGAGCATACAGCGTAGAAGACGATAAGCTCCCTTTGCAACATCTTCAACCCAGACCAGTAAATTGAAGTTATGATCATGGGCCAGCAAATAGATGTCAATGGCGTGATATTGATGTAGCTAGTGCTTAATGGCCTCAAAATGCAGAGCCACTCAGCCAACTTTTTAGTGCAAAAATTTAACACAAGGGAGAAACCGAGAAAAAATTTGTTTTCCGAAAACAACATTTGATATTTGTCTGTACAATGATTGTCTGTATATGCCATATAACAATATATATGGCCATCAATTCCAGCTTGCAGATTTTTACTGTTAAGAGTAGGAACAAGATAAAAATAGCAACCTATTACCGGAGTGGTTAATTTCTATTACTCCCTCTGTCCTTTTTTACTTGCCGTTTTTTTTGGGGGTCTTCGAGATGCGGTTTTGACCGTTACTTTTTATAACTTTAAATTAAGATGTAGTAATAAAATTGTAATATTATGATTTATGATAGTATTTTTAACGACAAGTTTTATATAGCCAATCTAGATAGTTTTAAATTTATTGGTTGACAAACAAACATTAGAAAGTTTGACAGCACGGATTCTGGGAAGTCAAGTAAAAAGAACAGAGAGAGTATTATGCTTATCTTGCAATTAAGCAAGGTGCTGTTGCATTCAAGAATATTAGAACAATGCAAATAAGAATACCTGGGGAGGTGTTGTTGCGGGCGTCTTTAGCAATATTAGAGCCAAACATCCCTTGTGCCTTGCGGAAAGCATACAGTTCTGAAGTGATACCTTGCCTTTGATCAGGTGCTGTAAGCACTTTATCGAGAACATGGTAGAACTCCTCCTTGATGCTAGTGAAAAATTTGACTTCTGGGTTATACTAGATGGTTGGGTTCAGAAAAGCAGCTGCTGAATGAAGAGGTGAATGCAGCTCTGCCTTCCATTTTGCTCCACAATGTCCAGAAATGACTTGCATTTGCCTTCATCCATTATGTAGTATGTTCTAAACTTCTAATAGAGTCCATCACCTTTGTCACAGACTCGTATATATAACGAATGGCAGCCTTGCCTCCTGAAACATCCCTCATGACTCTCAATAGAGGTTCAGAAACAGCAGCTATCTCTTCGACTGCTCTCCAAAACTCATCTCATCGAGGATCTCGACAGACGAAATGCTTAAGGACCTATTTGCATATGAAGAAGATGCATAGTCAGAGCTAGGAAACATTTGTTTCAGCTTTGATCTGTGCCTCAACAATGATTGCAAAGTGAGAAAATCTGATACAAACTTTGTAATCCCTGAGCAAACAAGCTCCTGCCCTGCCATGGACTTCCTTGTATGATCAAGAACCCACCTGTTGTTGTAGATAAATCGTGTTATGTTTTGAGCTTGATAGATGCATCGGTTCACCCAATCAATCTTGGAAAAGTCTTCCAACATTGAGTTTATACAAAAAGAGCTGCCGCTTATGATAAAAATTTAGGTACCTAGGAACCTGAGTGCACTGAAAGTAGAAACTCAAAAGCTAAAGGAAACGAAATAAGGCAGTTCAACTCAATGCATTGCAAGCTTCATGTAGCAATCACGGAAGTCAGAGTGTTTGTACAACATTGGAGCATTTGACAGGCTACTACTACTACTACTTGAATTCAGCCAATTCAAGAAATTGGAGCCTGATCCCTGATGGTCTAAAACTGCAGTATTGCTCTGGCAATTCATCTCCCAGAGTATCAACAGCAGAAACGGACAGAAAGCTGGTTTCTTACCCATTTGTTTGTTTGCTCAGATCAAATCATCTTACAAAACCGATGCGAGTCTCCCAGTCACGACAGCTTCAGAGGGGCGCTGAATTTTTTTAGGCCGGATCGGCGAAACATCTGGCCGGAACACGCACTAAGCAACAGAAATGGCGCGCGCCCACTGGGCTACGAGTTATAAATGCTCCGATTCGCGAGAAATAAATCTGGGTTCGTCTAGCTAGTAAATCGCGGAAGGAGATGAGTAGCTGCTGACCTGAGTCGCCGAAGTGAGCTTCGGCGAGGGAAATTCGCTAGGGTATTTTGTTTCTTCTCTACCCGATTTATCGTCTCCTGGTCGGGCGGCCGAAGTGAGCGCGGGATCTAGGGAATAGGGATGGTGTTGCGGATACGCGACGCGAGATGCTACGAGATGGACGATTTTGTCCTTGTCCCGTCGGGAAGAGAGAGGGAGATTTTCTCTCACCTGCGAAAAGATATTGGGGAGATTTCTTAGGCCAAAATCTAGAAAACTCTGTAGCGTTCCTGCCTCTCCGTTTCCCTTCCAACACTTCTCCATCTCTCTCCACGCAGCACGCGGTTGCTGCGCGCGACGAGATAGAATAGAGAGCCACCAAATCCAGTAGTGGCCGGATTTGTGCTTCGTTGACGGGTTCACTGTGCCCCGGATGTAAAGGGAGGCCATGGAGGTGGTGGTTCGGTGGTGAGCGGTGCGGGGTGGCACAACGAGGCGGCGTGTGGTGAATATTAGGCTAGGCAAGGTGAGGGAGGCGGGGGAGGAGGAGACGACGGTGTGGTGAGGTTGTTGGTGGCAGATGGTGGGGACTGGGGAAGGAGGGGTTGGGGGAGGCTGAGGAAGAGCGTGGAGCTACGGTCAGCGCCAGAGAAGAAGGCGAGGAGGGTGAGGGGCGCGGAGAAGAGAGAGGAAAGGGAGGAAAGCGGCGGCGACGGAGGCCGGTGGAGGTCGGCATGGTGGAGCTACCTTGCTGCAAGGGATAGCGCTCTCTAGTAGCAGGGAAGAAAAACGAATATAAATTATAGGTATTATTCGATTACCGTATTTGGTACGATACGAATATGATATATATTTTCTTGTTCAATTAACAGTTTCTCTCCTATTCGTATTTGAATTCGCATAAAAATATGGATGCGAGTATGTTAAAGATTTTCCCTAACTGAATTGTTATTCTATTCGAGCTATTCGAATTCGAAATCAATGATGCAATATAATTATTTTATTACAGTATGCCTAATTATTTGTGCAAGTTTTTTTAAAAAAAAATTAATGTGAATCCATGCGTCTTTAGGTAAAAAAAGATTGGAATGATTAAGTATGACCCTAGGAGAATAAAGTGCCATTAATATCTTTGTAGTGCGTAAGTTACAAGGATATTCGGATCTGATCAAATTGAATAGATATTCGATTCAAATTCGTATTCATTATGATTTTTTATTCGTGATCGTTTAAAAAATATGAATAACAACGTAGTTTCGTAACTTTTCGATTCGTATTCGATATGTTTCCACTCCTATATAAATAGCTTCCTTACGAAATTTGGGCCTAGATGGGCCTCAAAATAAAACACTTGGCCCAAAAACAAACTAGAAAGTTGCTCTGCTTCTTCTCTTCGAGACTTCAACCATGGAAATCGGGAGGGGAGGAAGGGACAGCGGATTTTGCTCGTTCGAAGCACACGTGACGTCTCCCCTGGATCGGTCCTAGTCATACATGGAGAATTGGAGATGTTGAAAATGAGGGCAATATTTTAATTCCAGATTTTTAATAGAAGGTAAATATCGCAAATGATTAATGATGCATAAATCAATACTAATAGCAAGCAATTCATTGTACTTCGCAGAAGCAGCATAGACGCGTAGATGAATTAGCAAAACGAGCGACCGCGCAGATGTGCGCTGCCTAGAAACCTTATTGCCACCCTCGTGCAGGTCTTCACAGCAACAACGGCTCGGAAATACCGCTCCCCTTCTTCATGGTGCACGCCGAGAAGAAAAGTCGACGAGGTTCAGACGGCGTAATACAACAACATAGGTTTGCAGAAGGAAGAAAAGAAGAAATAGAGGTAGTAGTTCTTCGCGCTATGCTCTGGACGTCTCTAGACATAGATATAGAGATATAGACTGTAAACTGACCTGATTAAATAGTCATTTACTCATTGATAACTGACATATTTATTCAGTCATTCACCCACTGGTAACTGCCTATCATTATCACCCAATAAAGCCTCAAATTCAAACATTTGAATCTAATTCAAACAGAGAGAGATACATGGTTCAACAAAAATAAGGTGGACTTGGTCTGCCAAGTATCGCGCGACGTCACGGCACGGTTGTGCGTCACAAGTAATAAGTCACGAGATCTTCCATGCGAAAATACGTGAACACGCGCGTGTGTGTCTAGCCAAAGCCTTCCTCGTGTCACCTTCATACATATGTCACATATTTCAAAGAGTGGTAAGAACTCCATTTTATATATTGGTCACCACCACCTTACCTTGGCAATATAGTACTAAACCATACATGCTTTGGAATTATAGAAAATCAACCTCACTCATATGGGCCAATTTCTAATAGGAGATCCATCGTGCATCGATGTTTTGAGGTGGTCCGACTGGTCACCACCCGCCGGCGGCGTGTGTGCGGTGTTAGCCACGCTGGGCTGCCTTGGTAGGCGACACGACCGGAAGGTGTTTGCTGAAACGGCTCAACCGCAAAGACGGCGTTCAGGTGTTGAGCTGGGTCGCGAGATTCCAGACGACAAAGTTGTGTGGTCAAAACTTAGAATGGAGTATAGGTTGTCGTCCTCGGCGTCTCAGCAAGCATTGGAATACTCCTCCGGTCCTCTCCTTCGGTCGAACGCTATCTTCGTTCGGGTGTCGTTGCGCTGGTGTTTGACGAAATGCATGCATCATGATAGCGCGTTCTTGGATCAAGCTTGACTATGTGCTACCTCAATCGGCATCAGGAAATTGAGCAACAGGTAATGTCAGTTCCTCCACGTCCTTTATACAGTGACGCTATTTATTCGATTTGAATTGGGGTCTCATTTGCTCTTTGACATGTGAGCTCGTTTGTGCATGCAGTTTAGCTGATTATGCATAACATCTATGTGGTTATGGTAGAATGGTCTACCGAAAAAAAACTGCTGGCTTGGATGTGCTTAACTTAATTGCACTCAACAGTAGCAGTAGGTATTGCTGGTCAGTGTGCCAAAGTGATGGTGATTAGTTGATTAACTAGTCTTATATGATCTGCGAGAGTGCTGGCCAGATGGGCCGTGCCTGCCGAGTCGGCCTGAGGCACAACACTGTAGGCTCAGCCCAGACACGGCACGACCTGCACTATTCATGGGCTGTGTCGATCCGGTACGACGTCCTGTGCTGTGGTTGGGCCGCTACCCTGGTATGGTAGGCCGACTCGGCACGAATAGTGTCGGGTCGTGCCAGGCACTACACGAGCCCAGCGAGCCCGGCACGGCACGAGTAGCCTGTGTAAGGGAGAGCTAGAGCAGGCCAGAAGCGCGGGTGGCCGGAGCGGAGGGAGAAGAGGTAGGACCGGAGGACTGAGGAGGAAGAGGAGGCCGCAGGGCATGACCAGAGCGGAGGTCGGAGGGAAAAGATGGAGGAGGAAGGAGAAGGCGAGAGCCGAAGAGGGAGCAGTGTGTCAGCATGGAGGGAGAAGGCCGTAGGCCGGGACGGGTTGTGCCAGCGTGTAGGTCGGTGGCTCAGCGCCGACGTGGAGGCAGGCGTGCGAGCGGGGCGTCGGCGGCGTAGAGGAATGAGAAGACACCGGGGGTCTCCTTTTGGGTCTTGGCTGAGCAGGTTGCGGTGTAGAAGAAGACCTGGACCTGGAGGAAGAGTCACCGAAGATCTTGCCCCACATGTTTGTCTTGCTACTTGAGGCGGGGGCTACTAGAGGTTATTGCAAGCGGACTCCCCGGAACTTATTTTCATACATTTGGTAAACCTCGTATAGCCGAGAATGAACTTCTACAAAATAGTCAGTATAGTCTAGCCTATAGCCTCACTAAGAAGATCAGGTATACTACCAAATGCATTAATTTTACCTATAAGGTCTAAAAGAAATGCAAATGCATATAGGTAAAGGGATTTCCCTCCAATATTTAAGGTATTTAGATTTCATGGAAACAATAGCATCACATAAAACTAAGTCATTTTCATATATTTTTGATTGAGTAACAATCTATAAAAATACTATACACAATGATAGAAGGTGTTGGACAGTAGACAGCGGACAAAGCAACAGTGGCCTCATAAAATTTTCTAAAAACAACAGTAACTTCTCAGCAATGAACCAATGTTGCTCAGTCAATAGTATACTACCGTCATTGCTCTAGTAATGCGTTTAAATAAAAACAGAAAAATACTCTTGTATGGTAAAATACTCTTAAGCATGAGGTAAGTAGAGTTTCACCTTGCCTCTATGTCCACACCGAACTTTCTTAAACGTACACCCATTGCCCTGCAGAAGTTCTTATATTGTGATATTCTTACGTTAGAATTATTCAAGAAAAAAATCGCATCGCGAAAAACTTTAATATACAGACTCAACCTCTTCAAACCACATTTGACTATAAGGTTGGTAATATGACAAGCACGTCGTTGATGTAGCAAGAAAGAATCGACGTATATACTCAACACTGGAGTAAGAATATCCATGGCCGTAGAGTTCGAAGCAGTGTTGTATAAAGTAATTGATAATGTTTTGTCTGTAAAACCAAAGTTTTCCACGACTTTGATAATACATTATGCAATATTCTCACCCGTGTGTGCTACATCAATTAATTTTAAAGCTATAATCTTTTTCTCCATTCCCTAGTTATCATTAACATAATGCGCAACTACACTAAGGTAATCCTCCCTAGCCCGACCACTCCATATGTCCAAGGTTAGGGTCACAAAAAATATGCACGTACTAAATAGTTCATTTATTTTATTACGACGTTTATTGTAGTACTTTACTAGATCTCTAGTTGTTGTCTATCTAGAAATGGAAGAAATGTTATTTTTAAATACCAAAACGGTAAAAAATGGTAAAAAAACAGGCAAAAACTCCAACGGTTTGAATTTAGTCAGGCCGTGTCATGCCAGACATGGCCCAGGAGCCCATTGCTCGGCCTGCTTCGCCCCTGCCCGACATACCTGCCCGCCTACTCGCCCTCGCCCCGCCGTCTTTCTCCCGCTCCGCCGCCTGCCCTGCCCCTTCGTCTCTTGTCGCTGGCACACTGTCACACCACGCGCGCAGCACCAGCATGGCACAACAGCGGTAGCGCGGCGCCCTCCGGCGTCCACTCTACCTCGGCGCGCCTCCTCTACAACCTTTCCCGAGTCGGCCCTCGGCGCCATCTCATTCCTATGCGTCGGTGACGCTCCGCCCGCACGCCTGCTTCCACGTCGGCGCCGAGCCACCGACCTCCACGCCGGCATAGCCCGTCTTGGCCTACAACCTTCTCCCTCCACGCAGACACACCGCTCCCTCCTTGGCTCCCTACCTTCTCCTTCCTCCTCCTCTTCCCCCTCTGGCCTCCACTCCGGCCACGCCCTGCGGCCTCCTCTTCCTCCTCAGTCCTCCGGTCCTCCCTCTTCTCCCTCCGCTCCGGCCACCGGCGTCGCCTCTCCTCCCACGCTCCCGGTCGGCTCTGGCTCTCCCTCGCACGTGAGCTACTCATGTTGTGCCGTCTCGTTGGGCTCGTGTTGTGCCTGGCATGGCCCGACACTGTTCGTGCCAGGCCGGGCCGGCCCACCGTGCTAGGGTAGTGGCCCGAGCACAGCACAGGCCGTCGTGCCGGGCTGACACGACCATGAATAGTATGGAGCGTGACGTGCCTATGCCGGGCCTACAGTGATGTGCCTCGGGTCGACCCGGCAGGCACAACCCATCTGGGCAACACTAGTTGAGCTCAGCCAACCTGGGCAGTGGCCCCATAGCATTTCAGAAAAGAAAAAAATAACAACATGTATGCAATCCACAACTAGCCAATTTAGTTAGGTCAGGTCCATCTAGAAGCCTCACTATTGCTCTTTGCTACTAGTTACGATACTACTCAGCGTGATAGCGACTTTAATCGTGCGGCAGCAGGTGGTAGGCGGTGGTGAAGCACAGAAGTAGCAAACGAGGCGCTGGCCGTTGGTGCGTTGTAGGCTTGCCGTGGCCGGGCCCGACGGTGATGACAGATGTACAACCGACGACCGGAGAGCTAAGTCTGTGCGCGCGCAGGGCGTGCAACCAGTAGTGAGTAGTGTGCTTTTGAATTTTATTAATGATGCCTTGTCTTGGTTGATTGGCTTGATTCTTCCTACAATCTTGAGTCATGCTATGGTAATCTACTTTGATTTTTGGTTCCTCTTGAGATTTTGCTCAAGCTCCGTTACTTGGAGATATGCTAGCCATCAGTGTTATTGTCCTGGCAATTTTGTGGAGGTCCAGAACAAAGTTATCTAGAACACGACCAGTGGATGCCAATGGATGTCTAGTGGTCTTCTCATATTCCCAAGTAAAGAATGCAACAAAAAGTTTCTCTGAAAAAAATAGAGGAGGAAGTTTTGGCTGTGTTTTCAAAGGGACATTGCCGGGTTGCATTGTTGTGGCTGTCAAGAAGCTAAAAGGCCTCAGACAGGGAGAGAAGCAATTTCGAGTAGAGGTGAGGACCACTGGACTGACTCAGCAGTCAGCACATGAATCTTGTTCCTCTACTTGGGTTTTGTGCTGAAGACAGTAGTAGAAGGGTACTGGTGTATAAATATATGGCAAATGGTTCTTTGAACAACCACCTGTTACCCAAAAGCTTGGCAAAGTTAAGCTGGGAAAGGTCGAAAGGAGATACTTTATAACACTTGGAATTGCAAGAGGTTTGGCTTATTTGCATGAGGAATGCAAGGATTGTATTGTACACTGTGACCTGAAGCCGGACAACGTACTTCTTGATGTAGAGTTCTGTCCAAAGATTGCAGACTTCGGTATGGCGAAGCTTTTTGATCGAGATTTCAAAAGGGCACTAACAACAATGTGAGGGACCATTGGATATCTTGCATCGGAGTGGATCTCATGACTGCCGATAACACAAAAGGCCAATGTTTACAGCTACGGAATGATGCTTCTTGAAATCATGTCAGGGTGAAGGAATGCATAGAAAATTAAGTAAGTGAAGTTTACTTACTTTCCCATCTTTGTTGTAGTCAAGGTGAATGAAGGAGATGTTACATGCCTATTGGACAGTAGTCATAGTACGTTGGAGGGCAATGCTGATGTAGAGCAGTTGAACAGAGGTTGTAGAATTGCATGCTGGTGCATTTAAGATGCTGAGGATCATAGGCCAATGATGGGGCAAACTGTTCACATGATAGAGGGTGTTATGGATGTCGGAATACCTCCTATTCCGAGGTCACTCCAAAAATTTGTGGACATGGAAAATTGCACTCACTTTGTAGATTCAGATAGTTTCTAAAGTCGCATGTTTGTCAAAGTTTATGCTGGATAGAATATGATTCTAAGGTGCTAAGGTACCATGTTCCAGAATTTTGGAGAGGTGTTGTTCCTAGTGGTGAGAAAGAGAAATTCAACCATTTGCACTCGAGTGTTCGCAACGTAATTGAGAGATCATTTGGTGTATGGAAGATGAAATGGATAATTCTTCTTAAGATGCCGAGCTTTCCTATGTCCAAGCAAAAGATGATTGTTGCAGCAACCATGGGGATGCACAACTTCATACGTGAACATGCTTCGCCGGACATGCATTTCCGTAGGTTCGATCGGGATCTTAATTATGTACCTACAATACCTTCAAGATATACCAAATATGTCATTTCTCAGGATGCATCGGATGCGTCAACGTCACAAACTAGTGCTACATCCATGGATAGTTTCCGTGATGACCTTGCAAGTGCAATTGCTCATTCAGGATGATGGACACATTACTTGTGAATTTTTGTGGTGTTTTGTTATGACTCATTTATCATTTCAATACTTGTACGTAATATCATTTAATTATCATTTGAACACTTATACGATATGATGTGATATCTCCGGCTTCATCTATCACAGCGTGAACAGTACAAATTTTTTTAATACACAGTTGTAATCCGTCATGAAGTGTAAATGTAATGTAACCTGGCATTGTGTATAGATACAACGTGGGAAAAAATTTGGGGAAAAATTCTATAATTTTTGTACAAATACATAAGAGAAAGACACAAATACAATTGAATTATTACAACCAGAGGTAACATGGTCTATTTGCCTCTAATCCTCCCTCATATGGTTTTTGGAGCCAACCTACCAGCCAAACGCTTTCAACAGACAGCTCCTGATTCTCAGAGAAGTGGATTCTCAGAGAATCAGGAGCAGAATCTGAAAAATAAGAACTTGGAGCTCTACCAAACAGGACCTTTGTATTTTGTGAACTTTAGTGAAACACACACAAAACTTGGTGTGTCATGTAGTTTTAAGCAATGTCATCAGTTCATGCTTTGTTGGCCACCTTGTTCATTCATTTGCAGAACTGTAGACTTGTGGTATTACATAATAAATACATGTAATATGTAAGGCCTAAGATTCTCAGTTATGTATTGTACCATGTGTACATTACTTATTGATAGTGGTATGTTGTTAGTTTCTTGTGAGTTTCAAGAAGTTCGATGGCAGGAAATAGAAGGTAGCTCATCAGGTCAAAATTTATGGTATCCACTGTGCCTTGATTGGTGAAATCCTGCAATTCATTTCAACTTTAAAAATAACTTGCTTAAGGTAATTGCTTTCTCTATTCAAGATACACCCACTAGGAGTGGAATCAAAGATAGACATCGGAGCTCAGAATATGCGTTGGTGCATCTTATAGAATAACATAGTTGCAGTCTTACATCCAGCCATGACACGAAGATGGTATCGTATAAAGATGCACAGTGACCTAACAAGAGCTAATGCAACATATGTTCCACAAATTGTAGCAAATCCAATAAAAAGAACATATTTAAAACCTAGTGAATTGATATACCGAATGATATACAATAACCTGACTTATAACTAAAACCAAACAACATCTTTTTTAAGACCAAACAATATCTTTTCAACAATACAGATTTATCACAACGTTGCACACTGTGAAAGGTGAACGAAAACACTGTCATAACTAAGCACGGTGCAAAACTGCAAAACATGAATGTGATGAGTTTGTCCAGGATTTGAGGGCCGTCCTTATGTTTGTTTGGTTGGATGGTACCACTTCATCTCGAATGGGTTCATCCAACTTTAGAGAATATTCTCTTTTTATTTAGGATGGCACCACTCAATGGTTATTTTTGCCATGAGGGCCTCTTTGGATTATAGAATCTTCATAGTTTTTTTAAGTATTCCAAATCCTTATGATTTTTTTCCGAGTGTTCTTTGGAAACAAAGGAGTGAGGTTGCCAAATTCATATGAAAGGCTTTCCTATGTCCCCAATTCCATAGGAAAATTAACAAGATGTTGAACCTATTGGAACAATTCCTCTTAGAAATCTAACACATTCTCTCCCTTTCTCTCTCTCTTCAAGGAACGCTTTCCCTCCATAATTCCATGTGTTTATCGGGGAGTGTTTCGGTGCACTCCCTGGGAAAAAACTTGCACAAAACTTAAAGTATAACTAATTATTAGGAGATGGGGGCAAATCAATACTGGTTGCACAATTAGTTAAGCTTCCACATGTCCCAAATCTAGATTAGTTATGCTATGCAATTCTTTAGACGATGTTTATCCCTCTATCCATGGTGTTGAAAAAGAAGACCAAATCAACAATGCATATCAAACCCATTTTTAGTTTTTTCACGACTAATATCTTCCTAATATGTTTGATTCATGGTTCATCTCTTGCTGGTGAGAATTAGAGAATCTATCTATTTGGCTTCCGCCAGTCAGCGGGTGGTAGCAGTCGGCTGGCCAGTCGATGTCTGCAGGTCGCTCGGTGTGATCGCCTACCTAGCGCATCGCGCATGGAGGCAACATAGGCAGGCTGGTTCGATGAGCGATAAAAGGGTTTAATAAGTAGGGAACTTTAGCGATTAACAAGGCACCATTAGCGATTAAACATGGAGTTACAGGGTAGGAATGTTTATTTGATAAGTTCTGTTCCAACATGGAAATAAATGTAAAAGTGCCTTTTATAGGAGACATAGAGAGTAATCTTCACATTTTATTTGCTTTAAAATTCGTGAACTTTTAAAAAGAGGAGTACTGAAGGTAAGTATTTATTTTATGTGAATCATCTAAACAAATATGTTTTTTCTCATAATTCTATAGTACATAACACTCTAATAGGTGGTCAAGTGTGCTACACTGCGCTCGGTCATGGAGCATAGGATGTTTGGCCGCGGTTTGTAGGGTGTTCAAATGGCACAGTGTAATTCCATATGCCCATGGACAACCAACCGTCCAATAGGACCAACGAACGGGCCATACACTGATAGCCCACCATACAACGCGAGGGAAACCTAGCCCAAAACAAAGCAGAAGCGCCAAGCCACCAACCACGACCACCAAACGGGACACCTGGTGACAGGTGATTCAAGGACTTTACGTACGAAATCGCCTTGAGGAGACCATTCCTAGCGGGTTTAGATCAGGAAGAGATTTTTGTCCAACAGCCACAAGATCATAGGTGATATACTATCCACGGAAGTAAATACTGGTGGAACATTACCACTAAAAGATGCGAACACTAGGAAAGAGAGTTTTCAGAACAACATCACAATAGAAATTACTGGATATGAAAAATATGGCACATTACCTTTGTATGAATATAATTTGAGATAATCTGAAGGATAGAAGCTTCAATGTAGCTGTTGGCATGCTGAAAGCCTAAGCATCATTAGATGTATTCTGCAATGTTGTTGGCAAGTGTACTTCAATTCATATATTTCGTACTCTCCCACTTCGTCCATGATCCGCCTACCGATGAAGGCTTTGGTGATAGTAATTTTTACTAATGATGCCAATAAGAGGTCACCATGAGGAATTATACAAAAAAAAACATAAATGATGGTGAACAACATTTTTCGAATATTAACATCACACATGCATGTTGATGTAACCTACAGAGGAAAGGGCTTGTCTTGACGTTTTGAAACTTATGCGGATATGCTCCTCATAAAATGGACATGGAAAGGGAAAGGTATATATAAGCTAAATAATAGATGTCAAGGTGATAATCCCGAAGTATTACAACATGTGTATTATTTGTTTACTTCCGTACGCAAGGCTATCAGCAAGAAAACAGAAGTAAATATATCTAACCAACACCAATATGCAAGTATTCATATGGCACTAAATCTGTAACCTTTAGAGCTAAGGCATAGATAAATTCTCACAACAACCACGGACACATGATCATATGAACAAAATTACTGACCTATTAACACAAAGTAGCTCTCAAAGTTTGAGGCTCATCAAGTTTAATCATGACTATATTACCGTAATGGAGAGGTAAAGCCAAACAACTTCGTATTTCAATTTTTCTAGCTAGCAGAATAATAGAAAGAACAATTAGGAATAAAGATATCCTAACATCGAACTGAGGCAAAAGAAGCAGACATTCCTCCAATAGCACCCTCTAGTTTGTAATATTACTCAAAATAAATAATGTTGGAAAGTAGAGATACTGACATGAATGACAAAGATCATCACTAAATCCAGAAATGAATATAATCTTACTTCAGTACCTAGCCGATTGCTTAACCCAACAGGATCCCGAAGGAATTATAGGATGCATGTTTGGTTTTGATGCCTAAAGCCTTGTCATTTGATACTTCACATATGGAAATACTCAAATAACCAAACTTCATACATAGAGAGACAAAAAAAAAGAGATACTGGAGTATCTTGAACCATTGAACCCGAGCAACCTCGCTCTTTTGAGGATTTGATGAGATATCTCTGGACCATTGATAGGAACAGATGATACCTTTGACCTTATGCACAAGAAACTTTGAAGGATCATGGTGAACATTTTTTTCTTTCTACAAACAACAATGAGAAAACTATAATGTGACCTATCTCTCATACAAAACAAAGTGGCAGCAGTGCAGCAATTAACTATAAGAACAACATGAAAAGGTAGGCGAAGGATGTCATATGTAATTTGTGACAACCTTGAGGGTGCTACCACCTCTGTTTCAAGTATGAGTCCACGATTAAGAGGCAACCTATTAGCATAAGGCCAACAAACCAACATTAGTCAGGGGAAATAAAAATAAAAGAAATGAGTTTGAAGATGAAGTGGGCGCGCTCGTTAGCCTTGGTGTCGATCTTCACGGACTGCCTCGATAGCATCTCCTTCAATTGGTTCTCTCTGCATAAGAAGAAACCAAAAAGATCAGGAACCCAAAAATTCAAAACAAAAACCAAAAAACACACGGGCAAACTAGAAAACAAACCAATATTAAGCAGCGAGAAAAAACAAAGAGATTACCGCAGATATGAAGCGCACCTGCTTGTCGACCTTGCTGACGATCTTGACTGCCATCTTGGACAACATGTCCTTCGTCTGGTCCTCTGCACATAAAGAAACCCCAAAAAGACCTGGAACAAAAAAAAATCAAAACAAAAGGCACAAAGAAATATTGACCCAATAGGGCGACTGCGGCGACCTATCATTCGCTGGAGATCCACAGCCCCATCGACGACCGACACCGCTATTGTCATTGTTTCATGCTCTAGCGACATCGATCCTCACCATCACCAATGCCTCACCCCTCACCCGCTGCTGTCAGAAACCTAGCCAGCAGAAGGGGGCGATGGAGATAGCGGAAAAGGAGAGGGGACGAGAAAGAGGGGTGGCGGTGTCGCTATGGATAGCACGATGCGAAAAAAGCTCAACGACGTCGCGAACGTCGTTGGGGAGACGAGGACGACGCGAGGTTATCTGCGGCCTTTTCCTCGCTGGAATCGCCATGAACGACTGCCGCAACCCTCTCCATCACTGACCGCTGCATCCCTTGCCGAGGGGACCAATCGGTCGTCCCGGCCGAGTGACGATGGTGTCAAAGTGGAACGGGTCACGGCGAGGGCGAGCACATGAGCAGAGGATGAGGTGGAAGTGGAGGAGGTGGCGCGAGGACGGTTCACCGGAGACACGAGCGAAGACGGGGGCGGAGGCAGCGAGGACACGGAATGAGATTGGGAGGGAAGAAAAAGGCGGCTTGGGGCTCGAGATCAGGTGATTCGGTCTTGGTGGAGTGTAGTGGAGTGGGCATCCCAAATCGATATGGATCGCTGATCTCGCGATCCCATGGCTATCCAAGCGCTCGATCTCATGTCGCAGCAACCGGCCCACGAAGGGCAGCTGCCGTGCAGCGAGAGGCGTTGGCAATGGTGCCCACGCAGCCAAAGCACCGGCTGACCGGGTGGAGGCTCTCCGTGCACAGTGTTCCTCGCGCGAACCGAAGAAACGGAAAGACAAGGCGCTCGGTGATATAGGAGGACTAAACGTACGACGCGCTCGTGCGAACACCATTCCTTGTTCCTCCTCCTTTTCCTCCTCCTTTTGTTACTTGCTGCGACGCAAAAGAGGCCCTGAAATCGTCCATGCGCGTCGCTGACTGTTTTCATTGGAGTCGGTCACCCCCACCACCACCAGGCCACCCATCTCTGTTCCTCTTCCTCCTCACCTCTCCCATCTCTATCCAAAGCACAGGAGCCTCTCCCTTCTTCCCCCAGGCTAGGGCAGCCATAGAGGGAGTCGCCGTTCCCCGGCCGGCGGCGAGCGAGCGAGCGAGGAGATCGGTGACCGGGCGACGAGGGGAAGGCGAGGAGGACCGCGTGGAGAATCGCGAGGGGAAGGCTTCGAGGGCGCGAGACCGGTGATCGGGCGACCGCGGCGACGAGGCTTCGACGAGAGGCCGGCCGACGGCGGCGGCGACGGGATCCCCTGCTTCCTCGAAGGAATCCTCTGGTCTTATTCCTCTCCCTCAACTTTGATCTATCTCCCTGCCCCAAAACTGAAGGTATGAACCCAAATCGGTTGGATCTGTGATAGCTGTCGGTAGATCCGGTTGATTTATGGTTATTCCCCATCGCTATTCATTTATAGGCTTGCAGCTGAACAAGTGAGCATTGATATTGATAAAACACTGCTACTAGATAGATCTTTGATAGATGTTGGTAGATCTTTGATAGTTTGGTTATTCCCCATTCGTACTTGCTGTTCATGGTTACTAGTTTCTTGGGGCTGCACACTTGATGCGAAATACTTGCTGTTCATGGTTACTCCCCAAGTCCCCATTCATAACTGTTGCTTTGAAATACTCGCTGATCATGGTTATTCCTCATTCGTAATTGTTGCTCTATGTTTTGTGGTTTGCTATTTCATTTTGCGTCTCAGTCAGTACATGCTCGCACTAGTTTACGTGATATCTTGTACAGCATGGAAACCAGTTAGTAGATTATTTTCACCGCGTGTATTGTATAGATGGACAAGAGGATGGTTAGGAGGAGAAAGATGATGGTTATTGGGGCTGCTGCATTTGCGGCTGCTTCTTTGTTAACTACCTTGTGTGTCATACTTATGACATAAATATTTCAATTTAAACACTGCTGGACAAGACACTTGAAGGTGAAAAGTGCACTTGAGAATTGAGATGCTAGGTCCTTGAATTTCCTAAAGTTCAAGGCACACACAAAAGCGCCAACCCCAGAAATATCAGGTGCAAAAAATAAACATAAATGTTCCCCTTCGAGGGATAGTTCCTTAACAAGTTTTAATGAAATTTAGAAGAAAGTTGTGTGCTTGATACTCCTAACTTAGAAGCAACTAACGCATTAAAAATAAATACATAGCCTGTAATATCACCCTTTTAAATAGAAATTTGCAATATTTATGTCGTAAGTATGACACGCAAGGTACTTAACAAAAAAACTAATATGTTGCCATAAAATTCCCTAAATTTTGAGAGCGCGGACCACCGCCGTGTCTAATTGGGCTTAGTATTGGTATATAGACATTTTAATATTCTGTTGCAATATTTCTATCCTAAACCATCTTATGATGAGAGGTGCGCTGTCTTCGCGCCTTGCTGCTATTAGCACATGCCTCACATAGGGCACCACGCTTTGTGCAGCTCGAGACGCCTTTACCTCGCTGCACCTCACTTTTATGCTTACGCATGCGCCTTGTGTGCCTTTGACTGCAATGCTGCTGGATGCTTTGCAGTGCAATTTTGGGAATATCTCAAATGGAAGAATATTGTGAGAGGTTAAATTATTGTACCTGATTTCACATGACACTCTAATCTGCTGTGGCAACATTACCTCTGTTACACACTAGTTTACGATAGAAATGGACTGTTGCAAATAAGCATATGATGCCTGTCACTAGTGACTACTATTGTGCTCTACATTTGCTGAACTATACAACTTCTTCATGTGTTAGATTTTGTGATGTTTGGGTTAGAATCCCCTCCAGTGAATCCAAGTTGTTTTGCTGAAGCTTCATTCTAAAAATTGTTCACTTAACTTCACTCATCATAGAATTCTACCACCATTTAATGTTATCTCATTTGGTTGGTTAGTTTAATTTTAGGTGAATATAGTAAAGGCTTGAAATGGATGAAAATTGGGTAGAAGGCTCGAAGCATACTTCCGCTCCAGTGTCATTTTCTGGTTTAGTTTCTAGATATCAAACCTCATCATCAAGAAGGTCAAGGCAAAGGTAAATAGTGCTTTATCCCATCATTCTCTACTTGCATTTTCGAATGGAGAAGTAGGCACATCCGCACATCATACAATAATTTATCAGGTTTAGTAGTTTAATTGACAACAAGCTTCCAATCAGCAGGTAAAAGAAGTTTTATAATTTCCTTTTGATTTTATGTTATGAACCATTGTTGCATGAATGTGCAATATTTGACAATATGAAAGGAGGAATGATATGTGTATACCCCGTTATGAGTTAACATCTTTGTATTGAGTTTGATTGGCACTTCAAAGTTCCGTTTGTATCTTTTTCCCCAGAGTTATAAATTTTGCTAGCAAAGAATTTTTATTAAATAACCATGTTAGAACAACATTTATAAAATGGACCTCGTGTATTTATTCCAGAAAATGGACCCTAAGGCTAACACCATACATCCTAGCGTGGTGTTAGGCTGTTGGCCCTGGAGGCCTGCCATGTCGGATTAACTGCTTTGAACTCTGGCAGAAATGTCCAAAGGGGCTAATGCCACAAGAATTGACATTAGTAATTCGGGAGCTAATGTAATGGGCTATGGCATAGTCTTTGTGCTTAACGAATTTCAGGGCAACACACATTTTGAATGTAACCGGAATACCTGGTTCTAGCACCTTGGGACTAACACAATTGCTAGTGTCATGAGACTCAACACTGCTGGGACATATGTTCTTTTGGGAAAATTGCCGTGTGGCTAATGCTGCCCCCGATGATATTAGCCCCAACAGTGTAAATACCACTGTTTGTAGCCCCATATGATATGTCCACCAGGGTGGTCAGGATGCAATCCTACATGGTGTCAGCTCCTAGTGCCTCGAACTACGGTGGTAGCCCTGTTATCCATTCTGTGGAAATAATTTGCATGAGACCATTTTCTGAATATTATTAAAAGAGAATTATTTAACACAAAAATGATAGTAGTATTGTAGTTAACGTGATCACTTGTTGAATATAACCTTTGCTTTGTCCATTATCATCAGAAACATCTTTCATCTATTAACTCAGCGAGAGGTCTCCCCTCGAACAAAACACCAAGCTAAAAGGCTTTGGGGCAAGCCTCCAACATGTGATGCTGATTCCACTGAGTTAAGATATGCTGCAACAGATGCTAAACATGATTTATTTTCATGGTAAGGAAGCTTTCTTTTCGTCAAGATGATTGAAGAACAACTCGCATTATATCTATATTGAATTATTGATTACAGATTTTATACTTTCGATTTGACATCTCACATTTCATTGGCTGAACTTTTTGAACCTTACTGTCTACAGGGCAGAATCACAGTCCCTGCATCGTTGGTCTGCCAAGTACTGCCCTCTTTTGCCACCCCCTAGGTCAACTATTGCAGCTGCATTCAGTCCGGATGGAAAAACACTTGCATCCACACAGTAAGTTTATTGGCTGCTGAATTTATGGACTAAACTGAAATTCATGTGGACTAACTATCTCTTTCCCCCCAGTGGTGACCATACTGTTAAAATAATTGACTGCCAAACTGGGAAATGTTTGAAAGTGTTGAGTGGACATCGACGCACACCTTGGGTGGTATGTCTATTAATACTGGCATCATTTTTTTAGTGTATTTAAGCAGGAAAAAGGAAAATATTTGCTTCAAGCTCTTTAAATAAATGGCCCTAATAATAATGTGGTTTTGGTTTCTTAATATTTACCAGGCTAAGCTATATCAGTTTGTCGTGTTTGTGTCTGTACTGCATATTTGCCACTTGGCCGCAAACTTAGTTCAGGAGAGCATTTCAAAGATGTTTTACAAAAAGAAGCATAATAGTTTTTTTTGTAGTTTTGTTTATTGCTAGCCAATATTATTCCAAAAACATATTTATTAAGCTGCTGTTCTATTGCAGGTTAGATACCATCCATTACATTCTGATATCCTTGCTAGTGGAAGTTTGGATAATGAAGTTCGTCTCTGGGATGCTAATACCTCAGACTGTATCGGATCTCAAGACTTCCGTAATATCTCTTAAACAGACTCCATGAGTGCATGCTATGCTACCTTCTATTCATTGGCATTTCTGAAGCAGCACTAACTTCTTATTATGTTGTTTGGCAGATCGGCCAATTGCATCCATTGCATTTCATGCTAGGGGGGAGATTCTGGCAGTTGCATCAGGTCACAAAGTGAGACCCATAGTGTCAAGCTTGAAGCCAAAAAAAGAAAAAGATTTTTTTGTACTTGTTTTATCAACGGTTGTTAAAATAACATATACTAATGCTCAATTCAATGTATTTATGTACCAGTTGTACATATGGAACTACAATAAGCGAGATGAGGCTTCTGCCCCAACCATTATATTAAAAACCCGCCGTTCATTGAGAGCTGTGCATTTTCACCCTCATGGTGCTCCGTATCTTCTAACAGCAGAGGTAGTAATGTAGAATATCCTGTGTTCTGCACTTATCCTTTCTTTTCACAGTTTTGTTTTCTGTCAAAAGTCAAAACTCATGTAGAGTTGCTTCAATTTCAGGTTAATAATCTTGATTCTGCAGACTCGCCGCTGACCCTTGCAACATCTTCTGGCTATTCAAACTATTCCTCAGCTGTGTTTTTTACAAACATTAACTCCAGATGCTGTCCACATATTGAGTCTAATATGTCATCACCTTTCCTACTTTGGCCTGCAAACCTCAGGGATGATGGAAGTATATGTCTGCTTCGCAATGACTTGGCTAGTAATTCAACCAATGTGCAGCAGAGATCATCATCTTTAGCTCAAAATTCATTGGCATCAGATGCTGAAAATCAACGGTCTGACCAGTTTGTTACCCCTATGGATGTATGTCCTGGAGAACCATTTGCGTCTAATGATATTGTTGACACAGTATCTGCATCTGGTGCATCTGGATTAAGTGGAATCGAAATGCACACTGCTAGGGGGCAACCTAACTCAAGATTGCAGGGTAGTAGCTCGACTAGTAACCTTGAGAGGTCTAGTGCTGGAGATGATGTGCAAATGTCTTCTCTGAGCAACAGTGCGCCAATTCCGGCAACAGCTGGGCCTTCAGGACCTGATGGTCGCCGTATGCCAATGAATTCATTCACCACTTCTGGTGGATTTGATGTTCAAATGTTCCTAAGAAATTCAGAGGGTGGAAATCACCATCACGACCTCTTCAGTGACTCGCGTAGCTGGGAGCTGCCCTTTTTGCAGGGTTGGTTTATGGCCCAAAGCAATACAGGTTTGCACCCTGTACTTCTGAACAATAATATCCTTGGAATCCTACCTCTCGGTGGTATTGCTGGGACTAATAACTTGACTAGGGAATCACCGTACATGCATAATTTTGAACATCCAGGTGCTTCATCATCAATTCCAATTACCACCGATAGTTCTAGAGGATCAAATCGACGTTGTGCTTCACACCCTCAGGCTGTGGCCTCTGTACCTGGGGTTGGGAGTTCGCTGCTGGGTCGCCAAATTCATGAAGCTGAGGTTCATGCTGCCTCATTAGGAGTTGGATCAGAACTTACTACCTCTATGCTTGCTGCTGGTACTGCTGAATTACCTTGTACAGTGAAGCTTAGAATATGGCGGCATGATACCAAGGATTCATGTGTTACATTAGAACCCGAGGCATGCCGCTTGACTATCTCTCATGCTGTTCTTTGCAGGTGATCCAGTGTGCTTTGGTTTCCTTTTATTCCTAATTTCCTGTACAACACAAGCTATAATTTCTTTTCCTATTATTTGCTAATGTCTTTGCTGTTGTATACACAAAAGATGGATCCTTTACCCCATTCTTATGTCATTTCTGAATTGGTACATAACTAATGGTAGTCAGGAACATTTTTAAATAGAATACAGAAACATATCTTTTAGACTAGTCTAATGTGAGAGTTGACAACTTGACACTGCTTTTCTTACTCTGAAGTTCTATGTTATTGCAGTGAAATGGGTGCCCATTTTTCCCCTTGCGGACGATATCTGGTAGCTTGTGTTGCATGTTTGCTGCCTCAAACAGAAGGTGACCGTGGTAGCCAATTACCTGTGCAGTACGATTCTACAGGGGCTGGAACATCACCAACTCGTCACCCACTTCCCTCTCACCGAGTTATTTATGAGCTTCGGGTTTATTCTCTTGAGGAGGCAATGTAATTTTTCTCAATGTTCTTTTGTTACAGTTTGTTCTTATCAGGTTACTGTTTGTAAATGGTCTACTTATTTTGAAATTGTGAATGCATTTTCCTTGCAGGTTTGGGAAAATTCTTGCGTCAAGAGCAATAAGGGCAGCTCATTGCTTAACTTCCATTCAGGTTATCTTCTTCTCATTTGTTTATGTGTGCGTGCGCCCATTTTTCTTTTTGTGTTGGGAAAGGTAAACAGGCATCTCCTGTCATTCCTTCTCTACCATAAGGCACAAACCTGTGGCAGTGTTATGTTTTGAGAACCATTCTGTAGCAGTTTTTTTTTTGTCGTCGACAGCCTGTTTCATTTCAGACTCACCCTTGAGAAATACTACCTCCGTTCTTTTTTACTTGTCTTTTTAGAGATTGACTCGGTCTCCAATACACACCTTTGACCATTACATTTCCTAGTTATATGTTAGCGAAAATGATTTGAAAGCATTTTTATGACAAATCGAGTACTATCATTTCCATGTGACAAATCCAAATACTTTTGTATATATTAGAGGTCAAAGTTTTAAAAGGTTGACTGCACACATTCTAAAACAGCATCTAAAAAGGAACGGAGGGAGTAGTTGTCTACAATGCAATTCTCATCATTTAATCTTTAACCTGATGTATTTTTTTTTGCTGCAGTTTTCTCCTACTTCAGAACACATACTGTTGGCATATGGTCGTCGTCATAACTCACTGCTTAGGAGCATTGTCATGGATGGGGAGACTGGGATTCCTGTATACACTATCTTGGAGGTACATACGATTAGCTTACCCCCATAGCATAGGTTGATCAGTAACGAAAGGCTGGTAATACTGGTTTTGCAGTTGCATGATACTTATTTCTGACACTTGGAATTTGAAACTATTTTCTTATTATAGTTCACAACTTCTAATGTTCTCATGCTTTTGTAGAATCCAAGGCTATGATGTAATCTCATTTTTCCCCATTACTTTAGGTTTACAGAGTTTCAGACATGGAGCTGGTAAGAGTTCTTCCCAGTGCCGAAGATGAAGTTAATGTTGCATGCTTTCATCCTTCCCCTGGAGGTGGTCTTGTTTATGGGACTAAGGTGACTAAAAAACTATATCAATCAACAAAGGTGGAGCGTATTACTTGCATTACTGATGCTTCCATTTGTGGTGAACTATAGGAAGGGAAACTCAGGATCCTACAGCACAATGGTACAGACACTGCAAGCATGGGGCTGAATTGCTTTATTGAGGAAAATATGCTTGAGGTAGCAAGCTTACCTTTTCGTGTTGTTGTTCCTTGTTAATTATATGGTCTGCTTATTCTGATACTGCAACACCCCAGCCCAATTTGGATTCGTGCAATGTGCCCCATTTTTGTAGTACTGGTGGTTAGTCCCACAATGAAAGTTCAAAATGAGTTGTACTAGCATATGATGCCTGTTAGCCCACATGAAGTAACTCTGGATTAACCATTTTGGGCGAAGCAAGTTCGAAAGCCTAGCGAGGTGCTACGCATGTATAGGCCCATCCACTGTGTGGGTTGGGCTTTAAGAAAATTGTGACCCCTGGGGTTTTACAGGTACCTATGCATAATCGGCCTCATCTTGGCCTTTAAGCCTAGATATATATTTTGAGTGATACTTTGCCATTTGGACATTGATTTTTGTGATACTGGTTAAGTGGGGTCTTGATTGACCAGGGTCAAGCATTTTCTTGTCAAAGTACACCGGCTGCATAAGTTATAAACAGATATCTGGTTACTATTAAGATGCTAAGAGAATATGATCCATCTAATTAGTGTTTTAGTGTGTCCAAACTCCGATGTATGCTTTGCAAGAATTTAAATTACCATGTGGATGGTATAAAGAGGTCCATAGTATCAGCCCACTAAGTGGTGGATACCAAATGCAGGTGGTTTCCAGCCAGTTACGTATTAGACTGGTAAGAAAATTAGTGCAAACTAAACAGACTCCAAAACCACCTGGGAATTGGCTGAAATTTTGCTGGGAACAGGGCAAAATTAGGGTTTTGTTTTTTGACCAATTCACAAAGATATGCAACAATTTACACTTCTCATTATCATTTTATGATAGCTTTCTAGAAACAAATAATAGTGAAGGAATTGAGTTGGCATGGACCCATCATAAATAGGATAAAATCATCTTACCTTGGCATTTCAAGCAAATTGGAGGTCTAAATCCCGTACCTGGCTGGGATTTCCTGTATTGCTACCACCACTTTTTGGAACCCTGCATACTAGACACTAGTATACTATTTTATTGGAAATCAGTCACTACGAATTGAATTTGACTGGCTGGCCTTTAAGATTTGGGGCCTGTTTGTTTTGATTTGTATCTAAAGTGGCCAAATTTTGGTTGCAAGATTTGGCGTGTTGACTGGATTTGGATTTTGGAATGCATTTGGTTTGCTACCAAAGTTTTAGCAAGATTCTCCTTAAAGTTAATATTGTGTCTTTGCTCGGCTTGTGTGAACAACATGCAGAACTCGAGATTTCTCAGGCTTGAATCTAACCAGCATAAGATCGGTATTGCTATATAAGAATACATGCCCAGTCAAACCCCTCTAACAAGAACATGCAGCTTCGTACAAGCTCCTTCGACCCATCTTACACAAGGAGCATCTCGAGCTTAAATGTTTAATCCAGCCCTACTCAGAGGGAAGCTGTCAACAAGAGATACAGCTGTCAGTGGTATAAGGACAAATCTTAGATGAGCAAGCTGTTTGGTTGGCACCCAAAAATTTGCCCTACCAATGTATGCCAAACTTTGGCAAGAATGAACTGGGACACCAATGTTTAGTAGCTTGCTACAGCCTTAGCTTATTATCCAGGCTCCAGACACAAGTCTTGTTTGGATTGATTGTTTATTTCTTTAAAATCCTTTTCTTTACTTGTACCAGGTTCAATTGTAATTACTAGGCACTCGTATTCATTTCGACAAACATGATATAACGTTATGTTACGTTGTTCTTCGTTGTAGATTCAGAGGTATGCGTTGGAATGCTGAATGGTCAATTGCGTCATGTGCTTTTATGCTTAATTTCCCTGGTAATTACCATTTACCAACATCTAATTTTGATATTCCCTTTTGCTGTGGTGGTTGCATTCGTGGCCTCAAAACATTATCCAGTTCACTGGTTGAATCTAACATTTAGTTTTCTATGTTTTTGTACAATGAAGTCTGTAATTATAACTTGCTTTGTATAAACCAAACTGTGATGGAAAGTTCTGTTTTTGACTTGGCTTTGCTGGTGACTGAGCATGGTTGGTTGTCGCTACAGGAACTTTCCTCTGCAAACTTCATCAGCCTCCGACTAAATCATGGCAGATGATTCTCAACGAGTTTGTTCAAGTGCCTTGGGGATCGGTATGCAACTACCTGCACGTTAGGATACTAACTAACATTCCAAGATTTGGGTATATTCTATATCCCCTTCTCTGCTGTTAGGTATGACAAATCTGAGTTTATTAGCCTTACATGTATATGAGAAAATAATCAAAGGAATTGCTGCTACAGGCAACATTGATAACTGATTGAATGATGCCATGTTAAAGAGTAGAAATTCCGTTAGGAATATCTACTACACACATGGTGCTGACGCCTGCCCAGAATAAGAGGGGGCGCAGAAATATAAAGGCCGAATTACACTATAAGCCCCTGAACTATCTACACACACTAACAGTTACTACTAAATCACTTCTCCAAATTAACACTCATTTGAGTGCTCATGGCAGGCTTTCTCCTCGCATTCAACTTCCTACAATCGCTTGCAGCCGCAGAGGTCATAACAGAAGAACCACCAAGGTAAATTCCATCATTCTTGGCCTTCTTATGCTGCAAAAGCAAACCAATTTTTTAGTGGTGTTTTGGTAACAGACTTCAAAACAATCATATGAAGGTTTTTCCATGCCGTTATTGGAGGTGATGGAAGGGTCTGATTAGATAAAGTTGGATAGTTCAGGGGCTCAAATCAAGAAATTAGTAGTACAGGGGCTCGATTGAACAAATTGTAATAGTTCAGGGGCTTATAGTGCTATTTTACCAAATATAAAATTCTTGCCATAAATGTGTTGCTTTGTTTTGTCCTTGAGGGAGCAGATTGGCTGTCTCGATGGTCTGATAACTATTAGATATTACTTGTAAAGAGTAAGCCAAGCCAGCTGGATTTCAGAAGCATGTTGCTTTTTGTGCTCATTTAATCGTTTGTTACTTGCTGGTTGATTTGTGGGCTGTTACGGACTTTTACACAGTTTCCATCTGGTGCATCTGGTCTCGTACCCCAAGGATCCAAATTTAGTTTCAGGTAGTGGTAAATGGTCATGTGCCAGCTTTTAAGTTTCAACACCTTGGGATGTTCTTGCAGAGCCTTTTTCTTAAAAAAAGGATGCCACTATTTGTTGATGATTGATGAATCATGTTCTGTACAAACAGATTTTTCATTTAAATTTTGAGATGTTGACATCGTAATTGCTTGTGTTAATCATTTCTAGTGGCAGTGGGTTTTTTTCCTCGCATCCCACTGACAATTGACTTGAAGAATGTTTGTTGTGAAAATTTCTGCATCTAGTGCAGCATATTGTTGTTTGAACTGTATAGTAAACTGCACTTATAATGAAACAATGCAAAAAAAAAAAAAAAAAAAAAAAAAAAAAACTATTAACGAGTTCCAGTTTCAGTGAAATTTTGCAATAAACTGGATCTAATTGTTGTTTCGAAATGGGAAAAAACCGATTCTAATGGCGCATCATTTGCAACTTTAATTCAGGTATGTGCAGAGGCAGTGTGAAGATGTAAATCAACATGGCCATCGTTGCTGTGAAGTTATCGTGATGCTGTAATTATAAACTTGTACATGTAACCGTCAATCAGCTTAACAAAATCGCTGTTGTATTTTAGAAAGTGATGCTGTAATTATAAACTTGTACATGTAACCGTCAATCAGCTGAACAAAATCGCTGTTGTATTTTAGAAAGTTAACAACGCTAAGCCTTTCAGTGCCAGAGCTATTATTGTTCGTTGTGTACCGTACCTTTCCTGACTCCTGATTGGATACCAATGATTTGCAATAACTAATCGTCTCGGGTCGAAGGTTAAACTCAGACCTCGCAACGCTACTTGGTTTGCCTTTTCTTCCTTTTGCAAAATGATAAGCCAGCTAATTTGCTACTTCAATTTTCACCAGGGTATCGTATCGATCTGTAAAGGCTCGAAAGGTGAATTCTTACTTCGATCCGCTGAATTTCAACTCTAATATAATGTAACAGCAATGGATCAAGCATTCTTGGTTATTTAGAGGTTTCTGTGATTTGATCGCATGATCTTGATCCAATGCTTTCCTCTTCATCAACTCTCGTCGTACTCTCTGAAAGGTATGCATCAACAAAAAGGAATGTGACGAGACAAGAAATGATGCAGACCAGTACCTCCTCTTCTCGAATCGATCATGCGTGGTAACCATTACGGAAGTAGAACTGGCCCATGGCCTGCTCACTCTCTCTCTGAGAGGAGCTAACACATAGGCTCGTGGTCCTTTCAGCCGGTGTGAATTTTTTTTTTGAGAGGATAGTTCGTGTGATCTAGTCGCATGCAGTCTTCTATCGGAAGCACACGGCCCATACAATCTCTCATACCAGAACATCAGCGACAAGAACGCACCCCCTCCTCGTTGCATAGGCGCTGCTTTCGCCTCTCCCACGTTCCTCTGCTTGTACAGTTCTACCTCCTCCCCCGCTCATGGAATCGGGAGGGGAAGACAAGGCCGCGATTTCTTCTGAGCCATGCATGGGGATCCATCGTCCAACGATGCTTGAAGTGGCACAACTGGTGGTGCGGCGTACACGCCGGGTACGGGGAGGTCCGGCCCCGGGCGCGTGCAGTGTCAGTCACGCCGCGCAAGCCGGACGAGCGGAAGGTGTTTGACGGAATGCCTCAGCGCGAGAGCGCGTTGTGGGGGTCGAGCTTGACTTGAGTGCGCTGCCTCAGCCGGCGACAAGGAAGCAACACAGGTAATGCCGATTCCTTCACGTCAATTGTACAATGAAGCATATTTGTTTGAGTTGATTGGGGTATGAACACATGCTTGGAGCTTTGCACGACTTTTCATTAAGCAGGAAAAAAACAATACAACCGAATACAAAAAAGGAAAAAAAGAAAAAACTCTGAGCACGACCCTCAGAGAAAAGCTACAAAAGAGAAAGGCAAAATAAGCTGCCACGCCGGAGCAAGGACGCCAGTTCGAGGCCATGTCGACTCTACTCTTGACGCACTGCCGACGCCAAAGCTACAATGAGGAGGGGGAGGTCAAAGACTCTAAGCCGCGCCTCCAAGGAGGGAAAACGACCCCAGAGGCGCCGTCGTCAACCAATCCGGTAGGAACCAGATATGAGGTTTTCACCCCGGAGAATGCCACACGAACTCAGGAAGGGTGAGGAACCGAAGCTCCAAGACGACGCCTCCAAGGAGGGAAACGACACCCGAAGACGTCGCCGTCGCCGGATCCAGCTAGAGACGGATCAAAGGTTTTCACCCGGAACATGGCACCACACCACCCCCACAAGCTCCCGCCATTTCCCTCCAAAGCCGCCCCGCAGCGCTGCAGCCACCCTCTTGCCGGCCGTCGCCCAGGGACCAACCGGATCCAGTGGAGAAACACCAGATCCAGACAGTTCAAGCACCCTGGGCCAGCCTTGCCGGCCACCTCCATCGACCTCGATGGCGAGCACCACCGCCAACGATCGGGTCAAGGCGCCCGAGTTCACCTACTTTTTTGATCGGTCCGAACGGAAGACCCACAGATCCAGATCCACGCCAGGACGACGCCGGCGCACACCACCAGCAAGCCGCACCGACGACCACGCCGCCCTGGCCGCCCCCCGGTGGCCCCCTTGCCGACGTCGCCTGAAGCCACCACTCCGGGGGGCACGACCACGCTCTAGATCCAAACCGGCTGCCCGCGACCTCTCAGCTCCAGCTCCAGATCCACGCCGGCCGCCCGCGACCGTTCAGCTCTAGGGGGGCTCGGCCTCGCGCCAGACCCACGCCGAGCGCCGCCACTCCAGGGAGGCTCGACCTCACTCCAGATCCAAACCGGCCGCCCCCCTCCTGCTCCTTCGCCGGACCTGGCCTCAACCTCTCCGGATCCGGCCCGGACCGAGGCGCCGTCGCGCCTCTCCTGCTCCGGATCCGGCTCGACCGAGGCGCCGCGGCCTCCGGAGCTAGCTTGCGAGCGCCGACGCCAATCGATTCGCTTTCGCTCGCGCCCGAGTCTCTGTATCGCCTGTGCTCCCATCTGCGGCCGGTTGTCGCCGCCGACCCGCGCCGTGGTCCTTTGCTTTGCCACGACTTCAACTCGCCGGCGAAGCTCCTCTACCCCGAGCTCCCGCCGCCCGATCCGATCCGGGATGGGCGCCGCCGTCCCGCTCGATCCGGCCGCCCAGCGTCCCGAGCTCGCCCGACTTCGGATCTGCGCGCCCGAGCTCCGTGCTCCACGAGTGGAGGAAGAAGACCGCCTCGTCTTCAACTTCTTCGACCGACCACCGTCGCGCTTCTTCCCCGCTCGGCGCGCCGCGTCGCCGAATCCAACGCTGGGGCTCTCTCGGCTCCAAGCACGAAGAAGGTCCGCGCGCACCGTCGCGCAAGCGAGAGAGGGATGGGGGGGCGGGCTCGAGCTAGGGTGTGTCGCCAGAGAGCCCCCTTCGTCGTGAAACTACCTTTTTTTTTAATATTGGTTATTTTCGCTGCATATATATTTGTTAAACTATCACGCAAGTCACCAGAAGTAGCGGGATTATTAATTTTGTTTGTTCGACCGGAACCTGCTTGATGTTCCGGCTGCACCATCCCCAACAGGGGATTGGAGCAAAGGCACAACTAACACGAGGTGTTCGCTGGAATGTTTCAAGCGAGAGAAATCTCTTGACTTGGAGTTGCATTAACTGCCAGGTTGGCCAGATGAAAGCAGTAGGTACTACTAGACGATGTCCAATTAAGCAACTAATGGGGATTAATTAACTGGTTTAGTAAAGAAACTCCATTTGCTGTTGCCATTAAGTTAATAATTTCCTTGCCGTGCCATCCATTCTTGACTCGAAAATCTGTCAAGTGCCAGTCTTTCTTCAGTTGAAAAGCACACATTCGTGGTTTGCATTTTCCTATAATTGGGATGGACTGAGTAACATCACCAAGTTTAGCAAAATATCCCTTACAAAATGGATAAATCATCAAGCAAATGCAACTGTTTGGTGCCATCCTCCTTCACAGTAACGCTTCTCTCCTTGATAAACTTTGTGTCTGTCGTAGCATGCCCATCCACTAGGTCGTCGAGAATACCTAGTATGCCATAGAGAATATGAGCATGTATATAGGCTAGACATATGGCTAATGGTTATATCTCCGGAAATGTACAAAAATGCCCATTTCTCTATCAATGTAAGTTAAGAGCAAGAAGAGAAATGTCCATTCTTACTCCTACATATATATGGCTCCAAAGGCATGTAAGAGGGGGTTCCCCTCATTTTCACTCATAATGCAACACACTCATCTCTCATAGCTTTTGTCTCCTTCATCTTGCGGTCCCTCCAGACAAATGGTATTCTGTACCCACTATATAGTCTTCGATGCTACGACAGTTGGCGTCGTCCGTGGGGACCAGGCAAAAGGTTTCGCAATAGGCACTGATGGAGAGAGCCGAAAACATTTTGTTAACAGGCTTTGAAGCCCAAAGAAAAGCTGGAATCACAGCGAAGGCCCACGTGATTTCGCAGCGAAGGCCCAGCAAGAAGCAGGAGCCCACCCTTCAACGGCGGGCCTCCGGATCGGGCGCGGCCCACCTCGCACTATCAGGTTCTGCACCGGAGCAGGCCTTGAGAGGGCTACCTAATCGCTCCAAAGGCCGTGCATCGACGACCAGGGAGTCCCCCGCCTCGGCGGGGAGACCTCGCATATCACGCTCCATCACGCCATCCCTACTCGCTCCAAAGGTCGTGCCTTGGCGACTAGGGAGTCTCCCGCCTTGAATACCTCATCTCGGCGGGGAGACCTCGCATATCGCGTGTTAGAAGAATAAAACTAGGGTTTGCTATTCACAACTCTGCATCTTATTCATTAATGAAGGGGATATATATAGACATAGATACATGAGCCTCATGGGCTACAAGGGTCACATGGAGAGAGAGAGAGAGAGAGAGAGAGAGATGTAGAATACACAATACTCTTAACACCCCTTCACTTCAAACTCAAGGTGGATCAGAGGATCGATGCACTGAGTTTGAGTAGATGAAGTCGATGATGTTCTCAGTCCGAGCTTTAGTGAAGAAATCGCAACTTGAAGCTCGAGGAATATACTTGAGGCGATGGTCGATCGTTGACAATGAGATCGTGTGAAGGATGCATCAACACCAATGTGTTTTATCACCATGCTTGATCGGATCATCACAATTTGAATGACACTTGTATTATCACAAAAGAGAGGGGTAGGATTGTCACAAGGGACACCAAGATCAATCAAGAACCATCGAAGCCAAATGATCTCTGATGTTTTAGTGGCAAGTGCTCGAAGCTCAGCCTCTGCACTAGAGCGTGACACCGCAGTCTGCTTCTTGGATTTCCAGGCAATAAGCGAAGTACCAAGAGAGATACAGTAGCCAGTGATAGATCGGCGATCAGCAGGATCACTCACCCAAGTGGAGTCAGAGTAAGCGTGGAGCTGGAGCTGACTCGAACTGGCATAGAACAGTCGTTTGAACGCAGTTCCTCTCAAGTATCTCAGCACACGAAGAACATGACCATAGTGAACTGAGGTGGGAGCACTGACAAACTGGCTGAGCACATGAACAGCATGAGCAATGTCCGCTCGGTGACAATGAGATAGACAAGGCTCCCAACAAGTCGACGATAGCGGAAGGATCTGCGGGTACACCGTCAGTGAGTCGGGCTACAAGTGAAGCTCCATGGGTGTGGCGGCGATGCAGTATCTGTCATCCCAGAGCGAGCAAGCAGATCCTGAACATAGCGATGCTGAGAGAGATAGTAGCCATCACCGTCAGAATGAACCTCAATTCCTAGAAAATAGCTCAATGGTCCCAAATCAGACATCATAAATTGTTTCACTCAATTTCTTCTTGACAAAAGCCACGTAGTCCAGGTCATCTCCTGTGATCAGCATATCATCTACATACAGAAGAAGCAAGCAAATGCGACCTCGCCGAGAAGTGTGAATAAACAAGGCGGGTCATGCTCACTCGAGTGAAACCAAGACTCGAATCACGGCGAAACACTCAAACCAAGCACGAGGAGCTCGCTTGAGACCGTATAGTGCGCGCTAAGGCGACAAACATAGCTCAGTAGGAGCCTCAACACCTGGGGGTGGCTGCATATAGACCTCCTTATGTAGATCACCATGAAGAAAATCATTCTTGACATCCATCTGAGATATAGTCCATGTGCGTATTGCTGCAACAGCAATAAGAGTACAAACTGTGGTCATATGAGCAACTGGAGTAAAAGTCTCATCATAATCTCGACCATAAGCCTGCTGAAAATCTCTGGCAACAAGACGAGCCTTGTATCGCTCTACTGACCCATCTGACTTGTTCTTTATTTTGTACACCCACTTGCAAGTAATAGGAACAACTCCAGATGGTAGCGGGACAAGATCCCAAGTGTCTGTGCACTCTAATGCTGTGAGCTCCTCTGTCATAGCCAACTGCCACTTAGGTATACTGACAGCCTCCTGATAGGTACTCGGCTCAGCTACTGCACCTGCATGAGAAAAACCCCATCTCTCTGGTGCCTGAATAGAAGAACGATCACGTAGGGCATATCGTGATGTAGTAGAACGATCGTCAGAGTCGATGGTACTGGCCGGAGGATCAAGTGGAGGAGAGGAGGACTGAGAATCAGAAGGAACTCTTTGTCAGCGACTATAGTGGAAGGGAAAAGTGGAAGTGTCAGAAACTGGTGGAGAAACTGTTGGAGCTGGTGGAGAAGGCACACTAGAAGGTGAAACTGGTGGAGAAGGTGTATCTGGAGAAGGCAAGTCTGATGAAGGAATGGGAGGTAGACACAAAAAAGAAGTGGAATCTGTTGAAGGAGAAGTGGGATGTGTAGAAGAATGATGAAAGAAAGGTCGTCCCTCATCAAAAGTCACATCACGAGAGGTGCGAATGCGACGTGCTGAGGGATCATAGCAACGATAGCCCTTATGCTCAGGACTATAACCCAGAAAAACACACTCAACCGACTGAGGGCTCAGCTTTGTGCGCTCACAAGGTGCTAGAAGGACATAGCAGACACAACCAAAAACACTAAGATGAGCATAGTGAGCAGGTGCTCTGTACAGGACCTCACCAGGACACTTGCCCTGAAGCTTGGAAGAGGGCTGACGGTTAATAAGATAGACTGCTGTAGAGACCGCTTCCCCCCAAAAAGTGAGAGGGGACAAAGTAGGAAATGAGAAGAGTACGAGCAGTCTCGATGATGTGACGATGCTTGCGCTCCGCAACACCATTCTGAGCATGAGCACCAGGACACGAGAGCTGAGGAAGAGTACCCTCAGAAGAAAGGAACTGACGAAAGGCTGAGGAAAGATACTCTCCTCCAGAGTCAAAACGGAAAACACGAATGGAAGAAGAAAACTGTGTATGAACCATCTTAGCAAAAGACTGATAAATGGAAATCAACTGAGAGCGATCTTTCATAAAATAGATCCAAGTATATCGAGAGTGTTCATCAACAAATATGACATAATAACTATGACCACCCTTCGAAACAAAAGGAGATGGACCCCATACATCTGAATGCACCAAATAAAAAAGATCAGAAGACTGAGATGTACTACTGGGATATGGAAGTTGTAGCTGTTTCCCCAGCTTACAACCAGTACAATGAAAACTAGACTCAACAGTGACATGACCTAAGGAACCCCGGTGAACTAGAGTCGTGAGGCGAGCTCCACAAAGATGACCAAGTCGATGATGCCACTTGCTGAAGGAAGACCCAACAGGAGACTGAGATGATGACATAGTAGAAGACACTAAGGCCTTCGACGTACTGGTGGAAGGAAGATGTAAGATGTCCAAGACATAGAGACTAGGAGAGCCTCTACGGCGATGGCCAAAACCAATCACTCTTCTGCTCTGACGATCCTGAATAAAACAAGAAGAATCATCAAATCCAATGAAACAGTTCATATCAGTTAGTTGACCAACGAAAGAAGATTCATAGATAATCGAGGAACAAAAGACACATCGAGAAATGAGAAGCGAGATGTAGAGAGAATGCCCGATGGGTAATAGAGCAAGGTGTACCATCGGCGGTGTGAACATATGTAGCATCACTCACGGCCTACGAGCAACAAGCCGAGAGTCATCGGATGTGACATGAAAAGAGGCACCTGAGTCCAAAACCCAAGGATGAGCAGCACTAGAAGCAGAAGGTGCAGCTGATGTCATAGCAGACATTAATCCAGAAGTCACGGTAGATGTGGATGTGGCAGCAGTGACTGCTCTGGAAGGCCCAGTAGGTGCTCCACGACGACGGTCAGATGGCTGTCTAGCACGATAAGCAATAAGCTGATCTGAATGTAACTTGAAACATTTGTCAACATGATGACCAGTCCTCTTGCAATGGGAACATACAAGCACTCCTGTGGGTGTCACTCTGGTAGATCCAGACCGCTGTGAGAGACTCAGAACAACATGTGGTGAGGATCCTGAGAAAGACATAAGCGAATGAAGACGAGTCTCCTCTGCAATCAAACTAGAGAGCACCTCAGTCAAAGTCGGTGGAGTGGGATAGTTGAGCAACTGAGTATGAACAGGCTCAAACTCCGATCGAAGCCCCATCACAAACTGATACATAAGCGTCTGCTGAGCATACTCATCTTTGGCAGCACAAGACTGATAGGCAACAGCAGCCTTCGGTGTCATAGACTCCAGAGGACCAGTGATATGAGTGAAAGCACTGTAATACTCCTCCACTGACTGATCCGGCTGCTGCTGAAGACTATGAATGTTCTTGAGCAATGTGAAGCGAAGAGCACCACTGGACTGAACATATCTCTTCTCAAAGTATGTCTACATCTGCTTGGCTGAAGTATGATACTCAAGACTCATCCGCAGAGAAACATCAACACTTAGCACAATGCCGGTCATGACACGATCATCCTCTTTCTGCCAAGACTTTAATACCTCAACATCAACCATTTTCGAATCAGGAGGATCGTCAGTCAAATGAGAGGCCAAACCATAACCTCTGAGAGTAGTCTTGACTGAGAATGCCCATGCCCGGTAGTTCGAACCATCGAGCTTGATATCCGTGAACACAAGAGATGAACTACCTCCAAACATTGAGTCGGATCTAGCCATACCACACAGCAGTACTAATCACAGTAGCAACACAGTAGCAAATCAACAGTAAGAGCAACACAGTACTAAACAGACCATGCACAGAGGAGATATTCGGTTATACCAGAGGAGAACCATATACCAAGAAAGGACTCACGGGCTGCGTGGATCCAGAGGGGGGCAGCGTTCTTGAGGCGTGCTTGACCTCCAGGCAGAGCAGAGGAGGCGGATCTACGTCGGCCTCGGCTGCGCGACGCAATAAAGACATCACCCTCAGCTGCGCGACGCGATGAAGACAAGGTTGTTGGGCGAGCTCCGGATCCTGAGCGCCGGATCTGGTGAGATGAGGCGACGGAGACGAGATGAAGCTGAGGAGGCCGACTGCAGATCCAGGCGGCGCGCAAAATCCGGGCGGAGGAAGAACCACCGGGCCGGAGCTCAAGAGGAAGGAGAGGCGCTGGCGTCGAGCTTGATCCGGATCCGGCGCGTCGACGAGGAAGAGGATCCGACGTGCGCAAATCAAGGCGTCGAGATGTTGCAGCCGCAGCAGAGGAAGAAGCCGCAGAGCGCGGTGGAGAGGAGGACGGCCTCGGCGGCATAGAGGACGTGGAAGAGCGCGTCGTCGAGGAGGAACACCACGAGCCCCGCCTTCTCCTCCCACCTCCACTGGTAGGCCTGCGCGCTCTGCACCTGAGATCTTCGGCGCCGTGCAAGATGAAGCGTAGAGCTCCAGCCCGCCGCCCGAGCGAAAGCTCTGCTAGCGCATGCAGCGGCGTCGTGGCGGTAGAACTGAGGCTAGGGTTAGGGTTAGGCTCTGATACCATGTTAGAAAAATAAAACTAGGGTTTGCTATTCACAACTCTGCATCTTATTCATTAATGAAGGGGATATATATAGACATAGATACATGGGCCTCATGGGCTACAAGGGTCACATGGGCCAAGAGAGAGAGAGAGAATGTAGAATACGCAATACTCTTAACATCGCGCTCTATCACGCCATCCCTACTCGCTCCGTAGGCTGTGACTCAACGACTAGGGAGTCTCCCGCCTCGAAGGTCTCGCCTCGGCTGGGAGACCTCGCATATCGCTAGCTTCGGGCTCCCCTGCGAGCCCTACAAAAAAGGATGGGGGACGGCACTCCACTTCGCCCCCCCTCGCTAGCTTCGAGCTCCCCGTGATCCCTATAAAAAAGGATGGAGGATGGCGCTCGGCTTCGCCTCTCTCCTCACTAGCTTTGGGCTCCCCAGCGAGCCCTATCAAAAAAGGATAGGGGGTGACGCTTGGTTTCGCCTCCCCCTCGCTAGCTTTGGGCTCCCCACGAGCCCTATCAATAAAGGATGGGAGACGACGTTCGGCTTCGCCTCCCCCTTGTTAGCTTTGGGCTCCCCCCGCGAGCCCTATCAAAAAAGGATGGGGGACGGCGCTTGACTTCGCCTCCCCCTCACTAGCTTCAGGCTCCCCGCGAGCCCTGCCAAATCTTCGCCACCTCCTGCAAAGCTCAAGCGTCCTCCTTGGCCTGCATCGCGCACCCTCGCCGCGCACCGTTTTTCGAAGGTAGGAGGACGGCGCTCAATCTTTGCCTCCTCCTTCAGGCAGCATCAGCCCTTTGTACCACTTTAGGTCGCGAACACAAACCCCTAAATGCGGCCGAAGGGACGGATGGTACTAGGCCCTCGTAACAAGACCAACGCGAACAACGATGGCAAAGAAATGATCACTTACAACAAGTTATAATGGCGGCCCCACGTTGGCAACTTCGCCTGCACGGACCTCGCTCCGACACGCCGCCTGCCTTGAAGGCCATACCTCGGCGAGATGGCCCTGCATCGACGACTTCGCCCACATAGGCCTCGCTTCGACACGTCGTCTGCCTCGAAGGCGATTCCTCAGCGTGGCGGCCGCGCATCCACACCTTCGCCCTCATGGGCCTCGCTCCGGCACACCGCCTGCCTTGAAGGCGATGCCTCGGCGTGGCGGCCCTGCGTCGACGCCTTTGCCCTCACGGACCTCGCTCCGAGGCGCCGCCCGCCTCGAAGACGATGCCCTATATATATAGATATATATGACAGGTGGGCCCTAAGAACCACATCAGCTAAACCACCTTACGGTGTTATTTGACCCGATTTTGAAATACTAGAGGGTAAAAAAAACTCGGTTTTGTAGTTCAGGGGGTTAAGTGGACTTTTTCAAAAGTTGGGGGGGGGGGTAAAATGGGCTTATTCCTTTAAAAGATTATGGGGGTAAAAAACCGATTTTCTAGTTGAGAGGGTTAAGTGGACTTTTTTTGAAAGTTTGAGGGGGTAAAATGGACTTATTCCAAAGTCTATTGCGTCTGCTCGTCCCTCGGGACCTCGGAACTTGCAGACGAGGGAAACTATCGTAGTCGTGCCCCATCCCCTAGGGTCATCGGGAATACCTAGTATGCCCTAGGGAATATAAGCATGTACATAGGCTAGACATATGACTAGACCCTCAGAAATATACCAAAATACCCCTTTCTCTATCAATGTAAGGTAAGGACAAGAAAGAAAATGTCCCTTCTTGCTCCACTACATATATGGCTCCAATGGCATGTAAAAGGGGCTTCTCCTCATTCTCACTCATAATGCAACACACTCACCTCTCATAGCTTTTGGCTCCTCCACCTTGCGGTCTCTTAAGACAAAGGGTATACCCACTGTCTAATCTTCGATGCTACGATAGTGTCTTCTGGCTGCAGATTTGCATATGCAATAAACACCCTCCTTCCAGGTCAATCTCTGCATGACAACCTGACTCTAGTCTCCAAAAATGGTGCCTTCCAGTTGGGTTTTTACTGTGATGTGCCTTCAGATTATTCACCCTGTTCCTTTGGCATTTTGTTCATCAACTCATCATGTTGTGGGCACAATCATTTTCTCGCGTGGGGGCCTGACAGTGATTTAATTATCCAGAACTCTTGGTCTTCATCGTTTAGCCTCTCACAAAATGGCAACCTTCAACCTAGTGATGAAGTGACCAACAACTGTTTGCTTTGCTTGTTATGATATGATTTGTGCACGTTGAGAGACTCTTGGAGGCAATACTCTGAGCTATAGGTTCTCTTAGGTCTTTGGTTGTTCATTGTTGCTGGCCCGTCGTGCACTGTTTTATGGCTTCCCCTTGTAGTTTGTTTTCCTTCCCTCGTCTGTTCGCCCTGAGATTGTCAGCAGCCCCTTTTTTGTACTCTGTTTCCATCTGTATTAATGGAAATATGGGTAGTCTTCCTACCCATTCTCGAAATAATGGGTGATTTCCAACAAACCAACACATCCATGCATTGCCAAAACATCAGAGTTGATTAGATGTTCCTGCGCATCTCACGAATCTCTCCTTACTCTGACAATCTCTAATAAGCAAGACTTGTTAACTTACATATGGGTATATGTTGTACTTGCCAAAAGTTTACCGATTAAGGTACCATTTTTATGAGTCAGTGCGTATGTTGTGGTCTTTGATTGGGTACGGGTTCGGGGACTGAGGGTGGGGCACTCGTCCTTGTCTAACTATCGAGGTAGCAAGGCTCTGAGCTAGGATTCTTTCCGACGAACAAGGATGCTCTGATCTTTAGCTAACTGGTTAGTGACTAACTTTATTTATTTCTTGCTTAACAATACCTGATACAATGTTGTCCCTTTTATAGGAATGGCTTAACTTGACTTTTAAGAAACATATCTCTAATATAGGAAATAGATAATCATAACAATTCAATCTAATAATAAGTTGCATAACGAATAGATAATACCAAACCTGTAATAGATAGATTCCTAAATAATAAATCATTCCTAATATTTGTGGATAGTATTGTTCACGCGCCACTACAGTACCCACGGTATTGTTCACACGCCTGTTACAGTGCCTTGGATCTTAGTCCATAACATTGCACCTCGCATAACATTGCACCCTCGCGGTGAGGCAACTTGTCCTCGAATTGCGGTGGTGGCCACGGTTGAAGTTCTTGGTGGCCCCCCATGTTGATGAGAGGGTATGACGACGACGTCGTGTCGCGTAGAAGAGGATCAACGAAGCCTCGATGAACAACATCGGGGACAACAACCCTCCAACGTCGGTTAACGTCGTAGGAGTCGCCGGCGGCAAAGGCAACCGGAGCGGAGCAACAACAGCATCCTTCTCGCCCCAAGATGCAATGGTTGTAGGTGAGAGGCGACGATGTTGCTGACCCCCACATGACAGCCATTGCGCACCGCACCTTCGAAGGCACGGCTTTGATCAGCCACGTGGAGAGGACCGTTGCTGGACGACGGTAACCTTCTTCCTCGTCAAAGGCACCAATGGTACAGCCAAGGGCAACGAAGCCCGAAGAGAAATCGTCGATAGTGAGTAGCTTTGATACCAAATGTTGTGATAGCTGTTGGAGTATGGGTTCGAGGACCGAAGGTAGAGCACTCTTATAGGGATTTGTTTATTTTTTGCTTAACCATATCTGATACAATGTTGTCCCTCTTATAGGGATGGTTTCACTTGACCTCTAAGAAACATATGTCTAATATAGAAAATAGATGATAATAACAATCCAATCTAATAATAAATTTTCTAACTAATAGATAATACCAAACAATTAGTAAATAAATTCATAAATAATAAAGCCTTTTTTATAATTGTGGCCAACACCGACCCCGTGGTGCTACAGTACATACGCGGCACGGCCACACGATTGCTACAGTACCGTAGTGCGGTCCGCATGCCTGCTGCAGTGCCTCAGGTCTTAGTCTACAGGAGGGTAGGTCGTTTTCCCGTTGGACAAGTAATGCTACAACAAACCCATCTACTGTACAGACCTGACCCTTGACTAGAAATGCCACTCGATGCTAGCTATTTCTTACTTGGATCACACTCCTGTTTGGTTGAGGGACGAAGCACCCTTATCACTAAGAAAGGCAGCAAGCACGCCCCCATTAGTTTGCAAGAAATCTCTTCCGAAATGGAGAAGGCAAACAATTGCAAGCCTTTGCTGTTGTTGTCCTTTACGGTAATATTTCTACCGTCAATCCTCTTTGTGCATCTCGTGTGCCAATTTGCATATGCAGATGATGCTACAGATACCCTCCTTCCAGGCCAATCTCTGCGTGGCAACCAGACGTTAGTATCAAAAGATGGCTCCTTCAAGCTAGGTTTACATTGGGCATCTAGTTCCTTTGGAATCTGGTTCACTAACTCATTCCGTGATAAGTTTCTAGTTTGGCAGCTTGGTACAGATATTGTAATCCTTAACCCTTGGTCTGCGTCACTTACCCTCTCAGAAGATGGCAGCCTACGCCTACTCAACAATGATTCTCTTCTATGGTCAACGGATTCTGTGAAGAACACTTTGATTTCTGCGGTTGCAGTGCTTCTGGACAGTGGAAATCTTGTCATAAGAGACCAAGCAAACACTTCTATGGTGCTCTGGCAGGGTATTGATCATCCAACTGATACACTGCTCCCCAGAGGAGGCCTTGGATTCAACAAAATTACTGGCAAGAACATCTCCCTTATCTCACGTCGAACTTTTACTTTGGAGTTGGATGCAAGCAGAAGTCGAGGGTTTATTATCCGGCAGATCCCTAGTGGTTTGATGTTTGCTGGAACTTTTCCCAGCTGGATGAAAATTCATGAAGATGGGAATGATTTTATAACGTTCAATGATGCACATATTTACTTATATTTAGATGATTCTGGCCATATCAGGGTTTTCAAGCTAGGGGAATGCAACTTTGGGCCCTACTCTCCTATGTGGTCTGCTCCAGAAAGTGATTGTTACTTTCATTCATATTGTGGTCCTTATGGCCTCTGCATGAACTCAGCATATTGCAGATGCCCTGTTGGATTTGACCCACAGCTAATGGCTACCAGGGGTTGTTTGAGACAAGTACCTATAAACTGTGCAGAAGTGATGTTTTATCGAATAGATGGCATCGATAGCTTTCCTCGCAGCCCTCGATCCTTAAGGGTCAGAAGCACTAGAGAGTGTGAAGCTGCTTGCTCAAGTAACTGTTCCTGCACAGGCTATGCTTACGATGTAACATGCCTACTATGGTATGGGGAGCTGCGGAACACCGTGGTGCTCAACTCTGGTTCAAATGGAAGACATATGTACATACGTGTTGCCAAACAGCAACCAACAGGTTCCAAGAAGAATACTGCTGTCGTACTAGTAGCACTAGCAGGTATGCTATCCCTCGTTGTTAGTTTGAGTCTTTTGTGGAGATTCCGAAGAAAGCTATTCACAGCAAGATTAGTAGATGTCGATAGTGGACTCATGGTCTTCTCGTACGGCCAAGTAAGAAACGCAACAAAAAAATTCTCTGAAAAACTTGGAGAAGGAGGGTTCGGCTGTGTTTTCAAGGGGTCATTGCCAGGATCCAGCGACGTGGCTGTGAAGAAACTAAAAGGTCTTGTCCAAGCAGAGAAGCAATTCCGAACAGAGGTGCAGACCATTGGGATAATTCAACATATCAATCTTGTTCGTCTGCTCGGGTTTTGTGCTGAAGAAAGAAAAAGGCTGCTGATTTATGAGTATATGCCAAATGGTTCTCTTAGTTCTCATCTGTTTTCTGAGAGTTCAACAAAACTATGCTGGCAGCTGCGCTACCATATATCACTCGGAACTGCAAGAGGCTTGGCTTATCTGCACGAAGAATGCAAGGATTGCATTGTACACTGTGACATGAAGCCAGATAACGTACTTCTTGACGCAGAGTTCCTTCCTAAGATTGCAGACTTCGGTATGGCAAAGCTGCTTGGTCGAGATTTCAGCAGAGCACTGACAACAATGCGAGGCACCATCGGATATCTTGCGCCGGAGTGGATCTCAGGGCTACCAATCACACATAAGGCTGATGTTTACAGCTACGGAATGATGCTTCTTGAAATCATATCAGGGCGAAGGAATGCAGAGAAAATTAAGGAAGGGAAGTTTACTTACTTTCCCATCTATGCTGCGGTTAAGGTGAATGAAGGAGATGTTACGTGCCTGTTGGATAGTAGGTTGGAGGCCAGTGCTGATGTAGAGCAGCTGAACAGAGCTTGCAGAGTTGCATGCTGGTGCATTCAAGATGCTGAGGATCAAAGGCCAATGATGGGGCAAGTTGTTCATATGCTAGAGGGTGATATGGATGTTGAAGTCCCTCCTATTCCAAGGTCACTTCAGAACTTTGTGGGCATGGAGGATAGTTCATAGTTGTACTCTGCAGATTTAGATAGTTTCCAAAGTCTCTTGTCAGTTGTAATTTTTATCCGATAGAACCTGATTCTAATGTACTCGGAGTTCATGCATTTTTGTATTTTCTGAACTGAAGCGAAACACACACTCGGTGTGTCCTCCAATGTCTTCAACTCATGCTTTGGTTGTCGACTTGTCCATTCATTTGCAGAACTGCAGATTTGTGGCATTAAACAATGTATGGGAGGTCTAAGATTCTCAGTTATGTGTTGTACTCTCTGTATACATTTCTTGTTGATACCTGATAGTGGTATGTTCCGTAGTTTCTTGTGAATTTTGAGTAACTCAGCATGGCAATTGGCAAGCGTCTTAAGAGACTGAACAATATGAACAGTAGGGCAATGATCCTGGTTCAAATGGAAGACGTATGTACATACGTGTCTCCAAACAGAAGAACAGGTTCCAAGAATAATAGACAAGTGGGCCAACGACATAGGACATGCCATCCTTCCGGCCATGCTCCACGAATACATCCAGTTTTGGACACTAGCCTCGTCAGTGCAGCTAGTGCCGGGCACTCAGGATCAGGTCACTGGCGTTTCGCGGCCGATGGAACCCACTCAACAGGATCAACTTACAGGCCGCAGTGCTAAGGTGCAACAACGGTATCTTATTGTGACGCTATCTGAAAATCTTGGGCACCTTCCAAATGCATGTTCTTCGCCTGGCTGGCGGTTCAAGGAAGTATCCTCATGGCTAACAAGCTTCTAGCGCGATAATGGCCCAATAACTATTTCTGTCCACTTTGCTATAGATGCCTCGAGACAGCGTATCCTCACGGCTAACAAGCTTCTAGCGTGACAATGACCCAATAACTATTTCTGTCAACTGTTTCTGTCACTTTGCTGTAGATCACCTGCTCCTCCAATGCGCCTTTTTCTGTCGGATCTGGGCTGCTCTAGCGCAATGGGTTAACGAACCAGCTTTGTCGTCAAATTTAACCAGCACAACCATACTACAATGGTGGATTGATGGTGTTAGCCAAACTAGCACGGAAACCTGGCGGAAGAGATTGCACTCCATCATTCTGGCAACTATGTGGGAGTTATGAAAGGAGCGCAATGTCCGTATTTTTCAACAGCAGCACAAGGATGCAAATCAGCTAGTGAGAGACCAAAGACACACTTAGTCTCTGGATCCAGGCGGGTGAAAAAAATGTCCAATCTGTAGCAGGGACTTAGCTCTCACCCACAGGCATGCCTACGGGTGACAGGTTTGTACGGTTATTTCTCTCTCTCTTATTTCTCTTTTCTTGCCTGTACAGTTCTTTCTGCTTAATGAATGAAATGAAATGACAGCTCTCCTATCATTTACCAGCTTGTGCGCTGCCCCTCGTTGTTGGCTTGGGTCTTTTGTGGAGATTTCGAAGAAAGCTATTTGCAGTAAGGTCAGTTGACGTCAGTAGCAGCCTTACGGTCTTCTCATATGCCCAAGTAAAAAAAAGCAACAAATAGATTCTCTGAAAAACTTGGAGAAGGTGGGTTTGGCTGTGTTTTCAAGGGGACGATGCCAGATTCCACTGTCGTGGCTGTGAAGAGGTTAAAAGGTCTTGGCCAAGAAGAGAAGCAATTCCGAGCAGAGGCGCAGACCATTCGGATGATTCAACACATCAGTCTTGTTCGCCTGTTCGGGTTTTGTGCTGAAGAAAGTAAGAGACTGCTGGTCTATTAGTATATGCCAAATGGTTCTCTGAGTTCTCACCTGTTCGCAGGAAATTCAACAAAATTATGCTGGCAGCTGCGGTACCATATAGCACTCGGAACTGCACGAGGCTTGGGCTATCTGCATGAGGAATGTATGGATTGCACCGTACACTGTGACGTGAAGCCAGATAACATACTTCTTGATGCAGAATTATGTCCTAAGATTGCAGACTTCGGCATGGCAAAGCTTCTTGGTCGAGATTTCAGCAGGGCATTTACAACAACGCAAGGCACCATTGGGTTAGTATCTTGCGCCAGAGTGGATAGCAGGGCTTCCTATCACACTGAAAGCTGATGTCTGTAGTTATGGAGTGATGCTTATTGAAATCATATCAGGGCGGAGGAATCCCGAGAAAATCAAAGCGAAGCATACTTAAAGTGAAGGAAGGAGATGGTGTGTGCCTTTTGGATTATAGGTTGGAGGGCAATGCTGATCTAGAGCAGCTGGACAGAATCTGCAGAGTTGCATGCTGGTGCATTCAAGATGCCGAAGATCAGAGACCATTTCGTGCATATGTTAAGAGGGTGTTACGAATGTGACAGTCCCTCCATTTCCGAGGTCTCTCCAAAAAATTGTGGACATGGAGGATCGTGGCATTGACTCATCAGTTTAGATCATTCTTGTAATCCCGTTTCTTATTAGTTCAATTTTGTGCTGAATTAAATCCAAGATACACCTAGTTTATGCTTTTAATTTACTGTACTGCAGTGGTTACACAAAGTTAAGAAATCCTGCACTTTGTAGCAATTTTCATACTTTGTTGGATGACATGTCCATCATTTCAGAATTGTGCGCCACTGGTATTAGTGTATTGCACAAGTTTGAAGCAGTGTTTACACAAACTTAATGTATCCTGCAGTTTGAAGCAGTGTATTCATGGCTTTACTGAAGGCATATCCATCATTTGCAGCACTGTGCGCCACTGGTATTAGTGTATTACACAATGTTTGCAAGATCTGGAGATCACAATTATGTCTTTTGCTTTGTGCGTACATTATTTGAGTTAATATGGTCGTAGATTCTCGTGGATATTTTAGTAACGACATGAAGGACTGAACAGTATGAAGAGAAAAATTAATATCCTGCGTTCTCCCTCGACCTGGACAGAACATAAGTTCTAGTTCTAAGATTTGGTAATGGATGAAATTTCCAAATTAGATCCCATCCAATCAACTTTAGGTCGTAACTTTGATATGAATTGGAAACAATTTCCAAAATAAGCCGTGCAGCTCTCTGTTACAATATGCATAGTTTAATCCATTGGTTTCTAATGGGTAATTTGCTCAGGCAATTCAATGCTCCTCAGTTCAGGAATTCCCTGGTTGTTGTCTTGCAGACAGGCTAGATTTCATATAACCATCAGGAATCCAACCTGCTCGTACTATTTTACTGTGAGCGCCCGCGTTTTTAAGACCTAACCTCGTAGCGGTAATCAGGGTTTAGCAGTGTTAAGCTTTTCTTAGCGGCGAGTTAGCGATAGTATTAGGTCGCTCCCAATTAGCTAAAGCATGTCGTGTCGATCATTCATGCATTCGCTCCACCATTTCAATCGTCATTCAGCACAACAGATGATCAAGTCAGAAAATAGATTGCATATCCTTTTGCATTAGACATAAATCAGCAATTGCATTAAATAAGACATCAGTAGTTCATTTTACATCCACAGAATCCAGATCATCTCATTTCCATTCATACATCCTATTTCATACAACCCTACAGCAAATAAGTAGCACCAGTGCCTAAACCTATTTCCCCGCTGCCCACAAGCATCACAGTACCCCTAACACAGTGCAACCCTATCCACATTCACAGCCACGTTTTTCACCTGCAAAGCCAACAGTCCATTCCTATCTACTTGTACGACCCTTTTACCCCCCTGCATTCACAGCAGCTCCTATTTTACTGCCCCCCCCACATTCATTCACCACGGCCATTCACCTCATTCCCCCCACATTCATTCACACAGCTCAAGCAGAAGCTTGGCTTCACCAGGGCAGCCCAGAGCTCGGCATCGCCCAGGCCGGCAGCACCACCCCCCTTCACTGCCGGCATTTGCTTTGTGCGTACATTATTTGAGTTAATATGGTCGTAGATTCTCGTGGATATTTTAGTAACGACATGAAGGACTGAACAGTATGAAGAGAAAAATTAATATCCTGCGTTCTCCCTCGACCTGGACAGAACATAAGTTCTAGTTCTAAGATTTGGTAATGGATGAAATTTCCAAATTAGATCCCATCCAATCAACTTTAGGTCGTAACTTTGATATGAATTGGAAACAATTTCCAAAATAAGCCGTGCAGCTCTCTGTTACAATATGCATAGTTTAATCCATTGGTTTCTAATGGGTAATTTGCTCAGGCAATTCAATGCTCCTCAGTTCAGGAATTCCCTGGTTGTTGTCTTGCAGACAGGCTAGATTTCATATAACCATCAGGAATCCAACCTGCTCGTACTATTTTACTAACTGCTCTCTCTTGCAGGCGAGTTTATGCTGCTCAGCCAGCCGTCGGCGATGTATCGGTAAGCCGCCTCCGTCAGGTGGACGCCGTCCCAGAACAAACGAGCAGATGGATCCTCGCATGTGGTTGCGCCTGGATCGCCGCAATAAATTATCCCAGGCCCTCCGCAACAAATCGTAAGGACATCCTCTTCGAACCCTACAAATTGCAACAACCATCAAGCTTACCCACCTTCTGCAACACAGCCTACAGAATGTGAATCTGAAACATTCGCTGTATGCTACCGACCAAACTTGCCAGGCGACTCCACCATCTCCATGATGGGGCCGAAGAAGTCGGCGTAGATGATGCTGGCGTCCGGGTGCTTGCCCCGGAGCTTCTCCAGGGCATCCTGCAGCAACGAGTTGTGGTGCATCCCTAGCTCGTTGCAATCTTTCAGACAACCAGTGGTGGAGTCGTAGTCTGCCGGGTCGGCACGATCAGCAAACATGGCGAGAACCGGCGGCGCGCATCCCGACGGAATCATCCCGGGAACCACCAGACTCGTCGCCCCGTGCTTTATCAGCCTCTGTTAAGATGACCACAGTTTCATCCTCTTTAATACACATGCATCCAGATCAAGGCTGTTTGGTACTAATCGCCTAATTGGTAGATTTAATGAAGCTCTTGCTTACCTCGATGGCCACGGAGATGGTCCTGATAACATCTGGAACCAACGACCTGACTTTCTGAACGCTCTTCCCGCCGAAGGAGAAGTGGTAGTCGTTGACCCCGAATTCGCCCACGAAGAAGAGGGATCTGCCGAAGAAATCCTTGCACTCTGCAGCGCAGATGTATGTATCACTTTCTCATCAATCTGCAGGTTGCGCAGCTAGCTGTATATGCATACACATACGCGTAACTTGCGAATTAACCTTGGGTTGTGCCGCAGAGCGAGGGCTTGAGCGACTCGAACCACTGCAGCTGCACGCCCAAGCTGGTGTTGAGAGGGAACTCGCTGGCGCCCGGGGCCTCCTCGTCGTGGAAGAAGCCGGCGTCGAGCGCGGTGGCGCCCCCGACGGCGAAGTTGGCGCCTCGGCGGAAGCTCCCGTTGTGCGCCAGGAAAGGCGGCACGTACGGCAGGCCCAGGCGTTCAGCTGCAAGCAGAGCAACCAACACTGGATACACCTCACGTTTGGCAGATCACAAAAGCACTGATTAAACGCTTGTACGTACCGACGAAGTCGAGGACGAGGCGGCCGTCGGAGTTGCGGCCGGTGGGGCGGCCGAAAAAAGTGGAGCCGTAGGGGGACCGTGTGACGGGGTCGAAGATGGAGTACCATCCGAAGACGATGGGGTTGTTGCCGGTGTCGGCGAAGGAGTCGCCGAAGCTGAAGATGGAGCCGTAGCGCCGGGCGGCGGAGAGGGCCAGGGAGGGGACGGCGGCCGACCGCAAGCCCGCGAGGAGGAGAAGCGAGACAGCAGCACACAGCAGCAGCTTGGTCATCTCGCTAAGATCAAAATTAAGATGGACAGCAGGATTACGACTGAGGCGAGGATTGGAACAGTATTATTCCACTGCAGGGCATTTTGCTCTCTTTTTTTCTTGGCATTTTTTCCTTTCTTTTTTGTCATTTGATTCGTATCTGCCGGGATCCGGGTATACCACGTGGAACTCTATGCACTTGTCTGTATAGTACACACAAATGCATTACTATATATATATACACCCCCTGTTCTTTTTTACTTGACATAGTTGATTTTTTACGGTCAATTTTTCTAAAGTTTGACCGTTAATAGATTTAAAACTATCTAGATTGGCTATATGAAAATTATATCATTAGAATTGTCATTGACAATACTTTCATAATATTATAATTTTATTAGTACATCTTAATGTAAAATTTATAAAAAAATTATAGTCAAAATCACATATCGAAGACCGTAAAAAATCAACTGCGGAGTATATACACATTACACATGGCCATATCATACTTAATATTGGCTGCATCAAGTTATTCAGCCTCGGCTTGAAACAACAAAGGCACGACACCAATATCATCCTTCTAATGTCGAGTACACTAACCGCCTTTTGCACGCAGGTTAGTAGCATATTTTATCTTTCAGTAAATTGCATTGCGGATCATTGAACTTGTTGGAATAGTTCAGGTAGGTCCATGTTCTTTCAAAATACATATTTGTGTTAAGAAAACGAGCCCAGGCCGGTAGACCTGGTCCAAGGTGGGCTCCTCATTCCAAACCCTAGCAGGGTCGTAGCCTATAAATAGGAGGTGCCATTCATTATAAATGATTTATCGCTAGATGAATAAATAAAGAGAAGCAAGAAGTCGGCGACGAAGATTTGCGGTGGTGGTTTGAGGTCGACAGCGGCGAGGGTATTCCCGGGGTCCTTCGGCGAAGTGGGTGGCAGCACCGGCTTCGCAACGTTGTGAGATGATGATGGTGTCGACGAAGAGGGCGGAGGGGCTCCAGTGGCGGCGTAAATGAAGCTTGAAGCTTCTGCGGTCGTCGGCGACAAAACTCGAATTTAGGGCGCTAGGGGCGAGGAGGAGGGCTGTGGGTGGTGGCGCTGAGTTGCGGTGAGGGAGGCGCTCCCGACGCTCCTATTTATAGGGCACGGGCGCGGCCGAGGTGGCGTATCGCCCAAGAAGGTCTGCGCGGCACGGCGGAGCGAAATCGGGGATTCACGGCGAGGGAAAGGAAGGTGGAGGCCGTGTCGGGGGCGGAGGAGATCCTGGGTTTAAATGCACGTGCAATCGCAGGGATTAGACCAGGATTTCGTCGTGTATGGAAGGTTTCGGAAGGTCGGCAATGGCGGATGGTGTGGACGAGGAAGGAAAGTCGCGAGGTTGAGGATGGAAAGGGGACGATGACGTGGGAGCGTTCGATCTCGATCGAACGGTGCACACGGGTGGGAGCGAATGGGTAAGTAACGGTTGATGCGCAGCCATTGGATTTTAATCCAACAGTCGCGATAGATTGAAGCGGTGCGGGTGAATAGGAATGTCATTGATGCGCACGAGCCGTTAGACTTAGATCTGACGGCTATCGTTCTTTGGAGTAAATAACGTGCGATGGAAGCTGGCCGTTGGATTTGAATCCAACGGTTGGTGCACGAAACAGATATGGGCCGAGCTAGAGTTTCGGCCCATTGGCTGTTTTGAGGTTTTCTTTTGATTTTCTAATTAATTAAATTCTGATAATTCAGATAGACTTTAGAAAATAGTAGATTAAGCCTAAAAATTAAGGAAAAATTCACAGAAATTCTCTGAGGCATTTTGGACTTAAATAAAATATTTTCAACTATTATTTGGTAATATATTTTGCAAATAAATTTGTTTAGCTTTAAATTAATTAAGTAAAAGCTTTTAAAAATTAAGAAAAACCACCAAAATGATTTAAATTTTATTTTCAACTGGAATTTAAAATTTGGGCTGTTACATGATTGATACCGTGCGTGGCTAGTTCGGGCATGTATGGGGCACTGGCGACACTTGGCAACGGTTGAACCAACACCAAGGGTCCAACGCAGCTATGTCGCCTGAGTCGGGGCCCTTCAACGGCATGACTATTGGGTGTTTCTGCCTCCACAAGGGTATCAAGCTATGCTAGTGTTGGTGCGAGAGGACGCGCATGTGGTTTTAGACTTCACGCAGGTGATTCATGCTAGATATGTTTGTTCCGATTCGGGCTGTCGGCTTATTTTTTTAAGCCAAGGGTGAAATCCACATCTGTGGCCCCGTGTACGCAAGTTTCACATCGTGGGTGGCTAGTTCAAGCGTCTAGAGGGCACCACAGACGCTCGACGTTGGTCGAACCAACATGAAGGGGCCAACGCAACTATATTGCCCCGAGTCGGGGCCTGACGATGGCTGTTTTGGGGGGTAGTGGCCGTCAGCGTGTTTCTTTCTCCATGGGGGAATCGGGCCATGCTGGTGTCGGTGCGAGGGGTTGCTCACACGGTTTCGACCATCATGGAGGTGATTCATGTAGTGATTTATCTGATTCAGGCTGCCGACTTATTTTTCAATCCAGAGGTAAAATCCACGTTTATAGGCCCACATACATGCGTTTGATATCGTTCGTGACTAGTTCGAGTGCCTAGGGGGCATCACGGATGTTGGGCGCCGGTCGAACCAGAACAAAGGGGCTAGCGCATCTGTCACCCTAGGCCAAGGCTCGCCGATGGCGTTTATTAGCGAGCGACCATTGTGTCATTTCTGTCTACACGAGAGCATCAGACCACACATGTGTCAATGCGGGGGCCACACACGATTTCGACCTGCATGGACGTGATTTGTGTGATGATTCTGCCAATTCGGGACGCTAACTTATTTTTTAAGCCAGGGGTGAAATCCACGTACGTGGTCTCGCGTATTTGGCATCATGTGTGGCTAGTTCGGGCATCTAGGGAGCAAGGCGAACGCTTAGAGCTGGTTGAACCAACACGAAGGGGCCACCGCGGCTATGTCGCCTCGGCTCGGGGCCCTTCAATGATGTTTTTCGGGGCAACAGCCATCTGGGCATTTTTGTCTCCACTGGGGCATCGGGCCATGCTGGTGTCGGTGTGAGGGGATGCGCGTGTTGCTTCGGCCTTCACATAGGTGATTCGTGCGATGATTGTTTTGACCCAAGCCATCAGTTTTTTTTAAAAACTAGGGGTGAAATCCACGTCCATAGTCCTGCGTATGCACGTTCCACATCACGCGTGGCTACTTCAAGCGCCTAGGAGGGTACTGCAGACACTTTGCACCGGTTGAACCAACATGAAGAGGGCAACACAGCTATGTTTTTTTGCGACGACATTTTTTGCGGCAGTGACTGTTGGGGTGTTTCTACCTCCAGGAGGGCATCAGGCCACACTGGTGTCGATTTGGGGGGGGGCACACACATGGTTTTGGCCTTCACGGAGGTGATTCGTGCGGCGATTGTACCGATATAGGCCGTTAGCTTATTTTTTCAACTAGGAGTGAAATCAACATCTGTGACCCCGTATACGTGCATTTGGCATCGTGTGTGGCTAGTTCAGGCACCTAGGGGGCACCACGGACACTAGGCGTACGTCGAACCAACACGAAGGGGCCAGTGTAGATATATTGCCCTAGGTCACAACCCGCCGACTCTATTTTTTGGGGCAGCGGCTGTCAGGTCGTTTGACTCCACGAGAGCATTAGGCCATGCTTGTATCAGTGCAGGGGCCGGTTGTGCACGCAGTTTCAGCCTTCATAGAGGTGATTATTGCGGTGATTGTGCCGATCCAGACCGCTGGCTTATTTTTTTTAAGCCATGGGGTGTAATCCATGTCTATGGCCCCGCGTATGCGCGTTTGGCATCATGAGTTGCTAGTTCGAGGGTCTAGGGGCACCGTGGACACTCAATGTCGGTCAAACAAGCACGAAGGGACTAGCGTAGTTATGCTGCCCCTAGTCGGGGCTTGCCGACGGCGTTTTTTAGGGAAGCAATCCTCGGGACATTTGTCTCTGCGAGGGCATCGGGCCACGCTGGTGTTGGTGCACGGTGCCACACACATGGTTTTAGGCTTTATGGAGGTGATTTGTATAGTGGCTCTTCCGATCCGGACCGCTTTATGGAGGTTTTAGGCTCTGTTTTGTCCAAACCGACAACTCTTGTAGTAGGTCATTATGATCCAAATCCTGATCGTTTAGGGCAAAGCATTAATTAGTCTTGATTTAATTGCATTCTATTTCGCTGACGTGTGGGACCGAGCGAGTTAATGAGGATTTGTTAAAGCTTGGTTTCTCGTTTGATTCAATGACATGTAGGCCTGGTGCTTTAAATGCACAGTGTGCACCCGTGGACTCTAGGTCCATGCATTTTTCTTGTGCACCTAGTCACTGACAGCTAGGCCCCACCTATTAGTAGTTATTTTCTTTAGAAATTTAAAGGGAAAAAGAAATTAAATACTGTGCAGCGGGCCTCGCCTGTCAGAGAGAGGATTTCTCTCTCCTCTTTTCTTTTTATGGATTTAATTCCAATTTGAACTTTGGAGAGCCCGTTCTCCCTCGTTTTAACTCTAAACTTAATGAAATTTATTTATAAAATTTTCTAAATTCAAGATCTTTCTAATGGCAGTGGTTTTTGTTCAATTTGTAGTTCATTTGAATTTTCATTTGTATATATTTACTTTGCTCGTTTGCTTGTTTGTTTTCCAGCACGATCGTCCGAGTAGAGTTCGAAGACCTGGAAGAGCCCCTGTTCGAGCAAGTGCAAGACTTTCAAGACCCACTTGCTTTTGACCTAGGCGAGGCAATGCTTTGATCATATTGAACCTATATTTGTGAAAAATATATATTCTTTTAAATAATCAAATTGCATGCTTAATTTATTATTCAAATGTATATCAAACTTTAAGATAGTTACATGCCAACTTGATACATTAGTATTAATATATCATCCCTTGATATTTGAATCACATAATCCTCGTCACCCTAGATAATTAAGTGGTAACTTTACTAGCTATAGGTCGTACTTAAGCGCTATGCTAGTCTTGCTTAAGTACCAGGACATCAATTGCCTAATCATCATCTTTAAAATCATGAAATTTGTTTTAGGCAGTCATTGAAGGGAAATGACTGGTATATTTGAGATAACCTAGTTTTATGTTTCTCAAAACCCTAATAACTTGCTGTTACCACATCTGGACAGATGGTAAGATGGTTGGTGCGGATGTAGCACGAGAAATATTGGTATGTGGTATGCACCGTCTAGATAACTTTAAGGACTTAATCTTGTGATGATATCCCAATGTAAAATAGTGTAACCACAAGTCTATAATGGTGTCGACCTGGCTAAATAATCTGTGTCCACTAGTGCGAGTTGCACCATTGGAGTGACCCACAGGTCAAGTTGTTGGTTTTAAGCCGTCGTGAACACGGGTCGTGTCGCTGGTGTAAGCCACCATGTGGCGCAAGAGGGGGTCTGGGTGTGGTAGACGTAATCGTCCTTAGGTGAAATCTTAGCGGGTGTAACTTACACTGGGGGTGCATTGTAAAGGTATTGTGGTGATCTCCTTGATCCACATGTCTAAGGAAATGTGTGGAATACAACTAGCTGATTATCTCTTGTGGATAAAGTATACAATCTCTGCATAGTATAAATTGTTCGAACAGCTGTGCTCACGGTCATGGGAACTTACTCGAGTTGGTTTCTATTTAAAAAACCTTTGTGGGTGGGATAAAAACTTGTCGGGTGAATATAACCTTGATTTTGGATTTTTCCTGTGTGGATGTAACCCAGTGTTGTTATTCGATGGATGTAACCATAGTAATCAAAATTAAGTATATGGTGGATGGAACAATGTAACACGTGGATGGAACCTACACCGCTATAACTATTGCACAACTTCTCTCTTTAATAAATTATGGTTTGGTTAAAATGCTAAGTCATATGAGTTTCTAATTACTGTAATTCAAAATATTGCTTTTATCAAATAAAAGAACTCAAGCCATCCTTGTTAAACCTTTGCATGTATAATTACTGCATTTTGTGTGTTGGCTCGCGGAGTATTGTTGCTTGTGCTCACTCTCGCTCCTCAAACCCCTCAGAGCCCGTGGACCAAGGATACTATGCATATTTCGAGGGTCCTGACGTTGATGGCCAAGAAGATAGTGGAGAGTAGATTAGTCTCTAATAGTCTAGGTCTCGCTCAGTCTGGCCGACTAAGTCGATGTTTGTGCGCACCAATATTATCTAAGTTTTTGGGTAATATCGGTCGCATACAGGTTATTCCAGTCACTTGTCTGTGGCGAGATGTGCCATTCCCTTTTGTTTTCGCTAACGTTTCCGCTTTTATGTAATGCACCAATTTGACCTGATCAACCCTATTGTAAAACTTGACCTGATACGATCTATGTGAGCTCCGATGTTTGTAAAACTAATATATGGTACAATTTACATCCTGTATAAAATGATTTAATGATATATCTGTGAATACTATTTACTGATCCAAGGAATAATGTAGTAGATTCACAAAGGATTCTGGATTGGTTAAATCCGGATCCGACACTTTTAGATGGGACCTAACCATACTTATTTTCAATTATATTTGCGAACAGACCCGAAAAGTAATTTCTAACAAGAGTTTAGAGATCAGACAGCGGTTTTCTTTGCTTAGAGATCATCAGCAGTGAGTAGATGCTGCATAAACAAACTATGTCCACATGCATGCCAACGTGTTACAATTTCGTAACATGTAATCTTAAGACAAAAGAATCATACAGTACCGTCAAAACACAGAATTCTCCTTGCTCCTACCTTGCAAGACAAATAATAGATACTTAGAGAGCATCCAAAGAATAGAACTCAGGGGGCTGCAGATGAGCTTTCTGCCTTGTTCTGAGCTTCTACCACTGGAGTTGACGCCTCCGTCGAAGGCCGCGTTCCGGTGTCGTTCCTCCGAACCTCTTCAATCATCCTCACCACGTCCGACATCTTGGGCCGCCGTTCCGGGGTCCTTGAGACACATGCCATGCCAATCTGGAGCATCTCCACCATCTCCTCCTCTATGTTCGGGTACCTCATCAGCTCACCGTCAAACACTTCAGCCGTCCACTCCTCCCGGACAACGGACTGCACCCACCTGACCAGGTGAACCACCTCGTTGCCCCCACCGGTTATCTGAACGGGTGACTTGCCGGTGAGGAGCTCGAGTATGAAGACACCGAAGCTGTAGACATCTGAACAGTGTGACGCTTTCCTTGTGTCGGTGACCTCTGGCGCACAGTATCCAAGAGAACGGGACCTTGCTGTGATCGGGTTCATCAGTGATGCCAACCCGAGGTCGGAGACACAACCATATTGCTGGCTGTTTAGGAAGACATTCGAGGCTTTGATGTTGCCATGAACAAATTTGCCATTGTTCTCGGTGTGAACGTGTGCAATCCCTCTTGCTGCTCCCAGGGCTATTCTTACCCTAGTTTCCCAATCCAAAGGTGCTCTGTCCTCTCCCCTCTTCCCTGCATGCGGTAAAAAAGGCAAAAATATGATATGCATGCCATATTCAATTATGGATGTCAATAAATGCAAATGGCTAATCTGGTGAAGTGATTTCATATCAGATGAAGAAAAAAACCATTCTATAAAATGTATAAACATTATTGTCACGAACTCACAGCAGAATTAATGTTTGTCCGATAACATAATATATACATACAACAGATATACTTTTGGCCAACGAGGCTAGCAAACCTATATAATTACAACCCAACTGTTTCTAGACTGAAAGCATCTAATATTAGCTCTAGTACTACATCATGATACAGACACTTAACTAATTTGATTGCAAATTAGCGCTGCATATCTAGCAATGGTCTACCTCTGGTCCTGGTTATGATACTGAAATAGAGGGATGGGTCATGATAGTGAACACCAATGCTAGCCATTTCAAAGCTTTTACCAGATGAACTCGACACGATTAGCTTCCTAGCCAGCGACAACGCTCCTCCACTATTTGTTGCATTTATCATCCAAAACCTTTTTTCTTTCAATTTTCAATTTCCGTGTGCCTGCCGCCATTTCTAGTTCCATTTCTTGCCAAAACCCTATCCGGCTATCCTCAGCGTGCCATTATTACAACATGTCAAGTACACAATTGCAATGCGATGTCTGAATTCCAGGACTATGGTGATTAAGTATTTCGACAGCAAGATGCTATGATTTCCATAGTCTTGGCATGACCAGTTGACCACACACCAAGCATGCCATGTGAACTTGAATTGAACTGGCTGCTCACAGTTTGAATACACATGCAGGATTGCAAGTGAAGGCAGCTAAGCATGATGTGGACACTTAAATAATACCAATCAGCTAGATCCAAAATTAAGGAGAAGAAATTAGAACTCTATGCTACTTTTGGTGAACCAAGTATGGAACACTAAAGTTCACCTTTTAGAAAAGCATAGAAGTCCAAGTGGCATATTCAGCAAGATAGAAAAAGGTGTCATTCATCTCAATTCAAATAAAAAAGTAAAAGAACATTGCTTTTATTTGCCAATTTGGTGCCAAATAACAATTTTTTTTCAAAGCTGTCAAAAAAAGTACATACAGAGCGATATTGTCTCGAGAACGAGCAAACCAGAGTTGTTTCCAAATACACCAGTCAAAAAGATCTCAAGTGCTCAGGTCAGAAAATCAAAATAGGGCAACACCGGGCCTAGACAATAACCATTAACCAGGGCAAGAACAATGACCAATAGTGTGTTTGGTAGCCTTTATACTTCACTACCTACATCACTAAGCTCATCCCAATTGTCCAACTTGTCATGCAATCCGATAAAAGTCAACAGAAATTTTGTGGCGCTAGACAAACAGCCAACTTATGTAACCCCTAACATCTTCCCAAACGACAAGCAACCTCAGATCTCCAAGTCATCACAATGTCACTCACATTACAAATTACCTTCCTTCTCAGTCGCGACGTCTCCTAAATCCTAGAAAACACGTTTCTTGAATACCATTCTTGAACGCAGTTCTACTAACAAAGAATGACATCTATTGAAAAATTGCAAATTGTAATATGCAAGTTTGCATTGAAACGATGCAAGTGACACCAAGAACGAGAGCAAGAACCATACCATGAAGCATGTTGGATACACTTCCCCTGCTATAGTAATCATACACAAGCAGCTTCTCGTCCTTGGAGTAGTAGTATGCCCTGAGCTCCGCCACATTGACATGCCGAATCCGCCCGACCAGCTCCATCTGCTGCTCAAACTCGCGCCGCCCGGCGCTCACCTCCTTTAGCCTCTTCACCACCACCGTCGTCGCGTCCTCTAGCACCGCCCGGTACGCCGTACCGAACGCGCCCTTCCCAAGAACCTCGGCAGAGGCGTGGAGCAGGTCCTCCAAATCAAACGCCAATGCTGGGCCCTCAAAGAACACCAGCCGGTTTCCGCCCCCAGCCTTGCCCGTCACCGCCTTGGACTCCGGCGACTCCCTCCCCTTCTTCTCCCCGCCCTTCCGGGACACCACCCGGCTCACCTCCTCACTGCCCCGCCTGTTGCAAAAAGCTACGAGGAACACCGCAACGACCGCGAACACCGCGACACACCCACCAACGACAATGGCAAGAACGGCCGCCTCGCTGAGCCGCACCCGCCTCTTCGCGGGCGCACCGACCGCTGGCGGGGGCAGCGGCACCGCCGGTGACACCGGAGCCGGCCGCGTCATATTGTTCCCGGTGAACGCGGCATCCGCGAACCTCAGCAAGGACTTTGGCACAGGACCGTCGAAATGGTTGTTGGACAGGTTCAAGAACTGGAGCGCCGGGAGCTCGAGGTCCGGGACACGGCCGGAGAGCGAGTTGTTGGACAGGTTGAGCGCCACGAGCTGGGTGAGGTTGGACAGCGGGCCGGGAAGGTTCCCGTTGAACCCGTTGAACGAGAGGTCGAGCACCTGCAGCCTCTGCAGCCGCGCGAGCCCGGGAGGCACGCCGCCGGAGAAGGCGTTGAGCTGCAGATGGAGCCCCGTGAGCCCGACAAGGGCGAGGAGCTCCTCGGGGAAGGGACCTGAGAGGTTGTTGGCGCGGAGGCTGAGCACCTGCAGAGCCGTGAGTCGCCTGAGCGTGCGCGGCGGCACGGGGCCCGACAGGCCGAGCCCCGGGAGGCGCAGCGCGACGACGCGGGAGCCGTCGGCGCTGCAGGTGACCCCCGTCCAGTTGCCGCAGACGCGCGGGGAGGAGGCCCAGTTGATGCGCACCCGGCCGCGGCCCACCCCCGCGAGGAAGTCGAGCAGCGCTGCCTTGTCGGCGTCCGGCTCGGACGCGGCCAGGGCGGCGCACAGCAGCAGGAGAGCGGCTACGCGGAGCAGCCGCCGGGGCGGCATGGTGGTGGTCGTGGGGCTCCGCGCGGGGGAGGGAGGAGATGGTGAACCGGTGGTGCTTCTTGGATGATTGGATCTGACTATCCGAGCAAGGGAGGGGAGGAGTGGAAGGGAGGGGAGGGAAGGTGGCTGCTGTGCTTGCTTGGGGAAGCGTGGTGTTTTTGCTGGATTTGTGGGAGCTGCATGTGCTGGGCTAGTAGTGCTGGCCAACGGCGGGGCGAGGCGAGGGAGCCAGCGCGCGCCGCGTTCTGCTTGGGTGGTGTCGGCCACCGTGCGATTGGGCATTTGGGCACGGAGCCGTTGGGGTCGGGTCGCAGCGTTGCGGTCAGGCGTTTCCGCGAGCGACCGGCGCAGTGGCAGTGCGCGGTGCGTGCTGGAGGCGTGTGACGCTACTGACGAGATGGGCGCCACAGGCGTGCAGGCCCTTCAATTTTCATGTGAGTCTGACGCTGTCTTGGTGGAGAATTGGATTTTTTTTTTTTTGTGAAACGTTTCTGCACAGAAAAAAATTTCGAGTCCCATTTTTCGCACAAATTTTTTTTGTTCAGATTCTTCGCATGAAAGAGAGGATTCCGGGTGGTTGCGTATCTCGCCTCCCTCGGTTGTGAAAGCACCGCAACACGAAGGTGGTCGTACTTTGGCGGTTCAATTACATTAACATATTTAGTTTACCATGTGATGTGACATGCTATATATGTGTCCACTTCTACTACAGTAGTTGCTCAATCAGAGCCCAACGACCCTACATGTCGTTTCGAAAGTCAAACGAACCGCATTAGCAAAACTAACAAGTCGGAAAAACTTGTAACCTACTGCTAACAAGTTCACAAGCAGTAGATACTGCTAACCCGCACATCCACATCAACCAACGGAAGAGCAGCAGTAGTAATCTTTGGACTAGGTCGGCGGGAAAAGAGAGGTGATTTCCATGGATTCTGCACAAGAAAGATGGAGGCGATGATGATTGCATCCAACGACAACTGCTGCCTGGTTGCTTGACTTCGCTTTCACTTTTCCTTTTTGTCAGATCAGACAGTCAAGTTTGAACATCCCAACTCCCAATCCTATCCCTCTTTCTTGCTTGTGGGGCACTGCCATTAGCATCATCAGGCCAGGGGGCAATCATGTCAACGGAATCAGTAGCAGAAGCTTTTGCTTGAAGCTAACAAAAAGGGTTAACTTACGCCAATTGCTTTTGGGCTTCAAACAAAAAAGACGGCTACGCGCAAGCTGTGCATGTACGTACTCTCCTCGTCGTCTTAGCATGGTGGGTTGCATCATTATTGCGCGAGTGTACTCAATTTACCACTAGTTTATAGGAGATGCAACTTAGCACTAATTATGTGGTCACCGTTCTATACCTGTACCAACTACCGTGAAACAGTAGTAGTAGTAATGCCATGGACGCATGCATGTGCAGGCTGAAATGGTATGTTCAACAGAATTAATGGAGTCCAGCCATGTCAGTAGTAATACGCGGCTCCGTGGTAGGGGTTCAGATCCCCTGGATTTGCTCCTTAAATCCACCATGTGGATTACAGCCAATCCTAATCGTTGCCTCTTTCTGATGGAGTAGATCAAGCCAACCATCTCTTCTTCTTCTTCACTTCCCCAATCCGTATCGCCTCCGATGCCGATCAGTTCTAACTTCTCAAGTAGCCAAGATCTTTCCGAGGCTTTAGCTGATTTAACACGTTTTTTATTCACAATAGTAAAAATAGCTTCCGCTCGTACGTAATTATAAAAATAACACCACGATAGACTATGTAAGTCACCTATAGCGCTCCCAAACTGTGGCAATATGTTTGCTGCGGTCCGGTACCGCGGTAGGAAGGCGGCATGAGTCATGTTGGGGTGCCTGAGCACATCACGTTTGGACGGTGCACTGTTTTGCACTATTTTAACACTGTGCCGCATCACCTTCGGCAGCAAAACACTATTCAACATTTGTTTTGCAAACTGTTTAGCACACCAAGGCAAAGAGAAAAGTTGTTTATCACTATTTTAGCACTGTAGCATGGAGCAATTTCGCACTCCTGCTTTGCGGACTAGGAGCGCGGTAGAAATCTACAGCACATTCCTCCCACGGTTCGGGAGTGTTGCAGGTTACGCCTACCTATCGGGGTGTCATGTTTTCAATTGCGTATGAGTGATGACTACTTTTGCTATTACAAATCGAAAACATATGAAATCAGCCAAAATCATAGACCTTTCCTCCGTCTCAAGCACGCACCTCAAGGCTTGGACATCTGCATCATACAAGCACTAGACACCATCATCTATCTATTATATTATTAAAGCGATAGAAAAAGAAACTATCACGTTCGCTCTCAAGGACTATAAATTCTCACATTAATCAGTGAAAAAAGAGAAACATCTACACCATTGATTACGGTGGGTCTACATTATAACGATCTAGATTAAAATAAAGAGTTCACACCAAATACAATAAAAAAAATAAGAGTCCATTCAAGTACAATGCAAAAATAATTGAAATTCGAATAAATAAATAAATTAGCAATTTAATTTTGATACGAATTCCTAAGTAAAATCACTAGATAAATATAATTCAGAATAAAAATAAAAAAATAATTGGATTAGTATTCTAATTCCAACAAAATAGCTGGAATTTAGAATAAAAAATAAAATAAAATAAGCAAATTGATTTCGGTACGAATTACAAAGTAAAATCACCAATAACTGTAATCCTTAATATATATATATATATATATATATATATATACACACACACACACATAATAAAAAATAGCAATTGGAATGATTTACATATGAATTCCAAAGTAAAATATTTAAATAAATAAAATTAAGAACAAAAAAATCATCAATTTGATTTCCATACGAATTCATAAGTAAAATCATAAATAAATATAACTCAAAATAAAAATTAAATCAAAAATAGAAATTTGATTAGTATACGAATTTAACAAAAAAATAAAATCAGTATTTTGATTTCAATACGAATTCCGAAGTGAAATATATAAATGAGTGTAATTTGGCAAAAAAAAATTATCATTTAGATTAGTTTACGAATTCTAACAAAAAATAATTGAAATTAGGGACAAAAAATAAAAGAAAATTTATAATTTGATTTTCATACGAATTCCAAAGTAAAATCTCTTAATAACTAAAATTTGAATAAATTAAGTATAAGTTATAACGAAGATATCGTGAATAGTATCGAGGGAGACAATGAAATAGTGCAATGACGTCGATCTGTCCTACAAGAAGATATTGATCCACAAGGAAGCGAATAGCCGAGGCAGCAGCAACGAAGATGAGAACAATACCACGCTGCTCACCTTAGTTGTTTGATAAAGGCAATGTCGTGCTGCTCGCTAGAATCGTTGAAGAGAAAGACAAAAGTAAAAGGAGCCAAGTGTTGTGACGATAAATGGTGAGCATCGATGTTGTTGAAGAAGTCAATGACCAAAGAAAATGGGGAAGACATAGCAGAGAGGAGATGGAGCTTTGAATTAAAGACGAGCTATCGACGATATGCGATTATCGGGTAGCTAGGAGCATACCATTGTTAATGAGTGACATGGTATCACCGACGATGGCAAGAAGATTCTCTCTATCATTAAATAGTGACTAAGGCAGATATACCGACATCAGTGAAGATAGAAGGTCGTCGCAGTTAGTGAGGAAGTCATATCGTTGAGTTTGACAACGTCGAGGAAGAGGAGTGACCGACACAGAAGAAGAAGACACCGTGCGTGTGTATATATATGCATGCATCCTACGAATAGAAGCATAAGCGTACAAAAATAAAGGAGCAAAGAGCTCGGAGTACAAATAACACAATGGTAAGGAAAAGGCTTGGGGGCCACTAGAGAGAACATGACGGGGTCTCAGTAGGGAACGCGATATTTGCATGCATATACGTGTAAATATCACAACAGTCATCATTAAGCGATAATTGAAGAAAAGTATAAGATAACTATGTGGTAGAGTATTGTATTAGAAGTGGTAGCAGCTGGGAGATATCGATCAAGAATTGGGCTTGCTCTTGAAGGTTGAAGCGAAAAAATTGTGGCGGAAAAAGAGATAGATGACACGGTTTGGTAGGGCAATCAACGAAGGGAAAATAAGTTTAAAGTAAGTCATCCATGGTGCATCGGTGTATACGTGGGTAAGATACTATAGTACCATGTAAACTAATAAGATAATTTTGTTGTACAAATAATCAATATATCGCTTAAGATTAACATAAGTACATGTGCATGCAAACATTTTAGAAAAGAGTTAAGTGCATGCTGCTACATGATTCATATATAATGGAGAGTGGTTAACTTATTATATTCATGATTTTCTTTCATCAAAGCTCATACTTCAATTATATTACTCAAGCTGTATTTTCTTTCAAACTTCTATTGCCATTTTCTAATGTTTATGACATCTTAAAAATCTAGATAGCTACAATATACATAAATATATTATAAAGTATCTAAATTATATCATTTATCACTACAAACTTTAAAATAAATTTAATCGCGTAAATACGCGAGCCACACTGCTAGTTAGTTTTAAGACACCATCATTAGAGCAGTTATGGCGGTGGATAGAAACATGATCGTTTATGCAATCTTGGTGGTTGTCAGCGAGCGCGGCACGGCGATCGGAAACCGAGACAAGCTGTTGGATAAAATCTAGAAGATGGGTGCTTAATTGGGAGGCTGGGGCCCTAGAGTTGTTATGCTCTAGAGATTAATCTACACCAATGAGAGTGGAACCTCCAAGTTTTCCCGATATCTTTCTTCTCTAACCAATGTGTTTTTGTGTGAAAATCTGAAAGGAATTTTAACCAAACAATGGCAGGTATCTATTCAACATAAATTAGCGGAATCGCAGTGGTGTTTTTCGCTGAATTATTTAGTTTCGAACCCGATCGTCGTGCGTGGGATAGGGAAGGATTCTGGGGTTTAATCTCGTGCGTCAAAAACAAGTAATGGTCAAGATTTGCTGAAATCCACTTGGTGGATTTGAAGAGTAGCTCTAGGGTAGATGCACCCCCGTGGTAGCCAGTACGACTGTACGAGCTCATATGTTCTGGTCGGATACACATACACTAGCACGTGCGAGCGCCCGCGTACACTACCCGACCGTACACAGCCTCTTCATTGGCGTGTCTCACTGTCTCGTACTCGTGTATACTCCATGTGCCTTCCGTATATGAACTGGCTGGTATTTGTACGCGTAGATAGATCCACTCCGTTTTGGCAGTGTGTTTCAAAGCTGTTCTTAGCGATGCTTTTTATAATTATCGGAGGAATGGACCACTGATTCGTAGGCGCATGCATACGTACATCGCTCCACACACGTGATGTGATATTAATTTGAATCATACTGAGCTATACGGTTGATTAGATTACTTTGCTTGCCCATAGCCATAGGCGAGAGATGACCTTGGATGTGATCAGAGAGACAGAGACGCGTCCGGTTTCAAATCGCCTACCATACCTATCATACCAGGATGACTAGCATACGGCCTTTTTCCTAAGTTGCTCGAGACATTTCTCTATCATTATGGAGCATTCACCAACTTTTGGCTACGAAGTGATCCCTTCCTATGTCGGCTCTTTCCTGGCTTTGACAATGCTGCTAAAAAAATTCTCCACTAGGCAGAATAATTATGTTATGATTAACTGCGCTTCGCAAGTTATTGACCAATCATGTGCCAGCCAAGCTCTAGCTTACAATATTGTCAAGTGGTAGTAGCACAGCAGCTGAACTACCATGAAGAATCACAGAGGACTACAAAGCAGAGTAGCTGAGCAACGTAGCTTACTAGCACAGACTAAAGCTTAAGCCTAAAAGTTTGCCCTGCAAATTCTGGAGGAGTAAGATGCATTTACTGTAGGATGTGCTGTAATTTTCGGGTTGCGTCTCTATCGGAGTTATCCTTGTTTGTACTTGAGAAACCGTCCAAAAGATTGGACGATTGGACCCCTCAGGCAGGGCAGGCCAGGCCTCCTACTCAGCGATACGAAAAGCGATCAGCCAGATGATGAAGCATGGATGTTGTCGTCGCCACGGCCAAGATGCGAGACAAGACAAGGGTGGTTTGGACTTGTCATTTCTCGCCCGTGAGGGCAATGCCCAGTCGCTTTTGATGCCATCTGGGTACGGAGAAAAACACCAGTTACAAGCGTCGCCAATTCGCTACAGCAGCGAGGATTCGTGTAATCAAGCAGCGCTACTGTTAACCTCGGAAAAGATATGTACAGCTACGCCCCCACTTAATTTATTTCTTATACAGCAGTAGTATATAAACACTATCAAATCTGCAAGTTGCACTGAGACACCGAGTTCTGCTTCCGAAGTAGTGAGTTCAAGTTGCAAGATGAAATGTGCAGTTCGTCTTGCAACTTGAAACTCCGTTCTTGACTCGTTAGAGCTGCTGCGCACGTTGGGTACGGCACGCGCGGCCGCGGTGTGCTGTGTCGTTCCGCGACCGAACGACGAGCTATTTCTGAATACTGAGCAGCGTGGGCAAGACTGACTCTGTGACTGTGAGGAGGCACCAGCCACCAGGGTAGAATCGGAAGTGCGTTGGAGTTAGGGTGCAATCGGAGCGGTACTTCCCGACCCATCACCGAACTAATTCTGAGCGAATTCGGGAAAGGAAATTGGTATCCCACTGATTTTGTCGGATTATAGTTGTCGGAATCGGAAACGAATTAGGGAGAGAGGTATCCGCCAGATTATTCGAGATTCCCTGTTATATCCGGAAGTTCTAAATCGGAAATATCCAAGTACCTCTTCACTTCGCAGCCCATGAAACATTAAAATCCATTAGTCTGTCCCATCTGGTTCATTGCAACATCGGTAATAGACAGCCGGCTGGACACGGACACGCCCATTTTGGCCCGTGGAAGAATCATGCCGTACCGGGTTGGCCCATGTGTTTGGGTGACGGTCCAAACATGGTCCGAAAGGTGATCGTGCCGTGTCGGTACAAGCCCGTTTGACCTGTCGGACCGTCTACGGGCCACCTAGCCCGAAAATCTAAAAATAAATAAAAGTAAAAAAAAAATCAGAAAATTGGAAAATCAGAAAAATTCTAAAAAATAAAAAATGTAGAATTCATAAATACATATAAAAGTTGTAAAAAATGAGACAAACATATTGAAAATATGATAAAAAGCTTTATTAATATTGAAATGGCTACCTCGGTAAAACTTTTGCTAAGTAAAAACTTAACATGAGAAAACCTTAGCAAATGAAAAAAAGTACAACCTATAGCCCTATATACATCTTTGTTCTAAGTGTCATTATTGAGGTACAGATTTTCGAACACGTCCAATAGCTCTGTATTTTGCACAGAGTGTTGTGTTCGCGAATTATCTTGTTCCCAGTCCTTCACGGTTAGAAGTATCCCCACCATCTCACTCGTGAGACGTGTTCTTGTCTCCAATATTCTTCCAAAAAGTTTGAAAGCAAACTCGGAGGAAACTATCGAGACAGGAACAGTTAACACATCACGTGCAAGTATGGATAACACGAGATATGTTAACTTATGGGTCTACCACCATTGCAAAATTTTGAAGCCTTTTGAGTTGAAATCCACTGTATCACCGTCCAGCTAGGTGGATAGTTCCTCACTCCTTAGGATTGTTCTTGGTTGAGCAGGCGACGCTGTAGAAGAAGAAGACCTGAACCTAGAGGAAGAGCCACAGAAGATCTTGCCCCACATATTTGTCTTGCTATTTAAGACGGAGGCTACTGGAGGTCGTTGCAAGCGGACTTCTTGTAACTTATTTTTATATCTTTGGTAAACCTCGTGTAATTGAGAACGAACTTCTGCAAAATAGTTAGTATAGTCTAGTCCAGAGGCATCACTAAGAAGATAAAAAACATTAGCAAATGCTTCAATTTTACCTCTAGGATCTAAAACAAATGCAAATACATATAGAAAATGGATTTCTCTCTAACATTTAAGGTATTTAGTTTTTATAGCAATAATAGCCTCACGTAAAACTAAGTCATTTTCATACATTTTCAATTGAGTAGCAATCTGTAAAATACTATACACAATAATAGAAGATGTTGGATAGTAGACAGCAGACAAAGCAACAGTGACCTCATAATTTTTTTCTAAAAACTGTAGTATCTTCTCAACAACGAACAAATGTTACTCAGTCAATAGTATACTACCGTCAATGCTATGATAGTGCGTTTGAATAAAAATAGAAAAATACTCTTACATGGTAAAAGACTCTTAAGCATCACGTAAGTAGATTTCAATCTGACCGGCATATCCAAATCGAATTTTCTTGGACGTACACCCATTGCCCTGCAGAAATTCTTATATGCTGCTATTCTTACGTTAGAATTATTCAAGAAAGATATCACATCGCGAAAAGATTTAAGATATACATTCAACCTCTTCAAACCGAATTTGACTATAAAGTTAATAATATGACAAGCGCATCGTTGATGTAGCAAGAAGGAATCGGCGTATGTACTAAAGACTGGAGTAAGAATATCCACGTCCTTAGAGTTCGCAGCGGCGTTGTCTAGAGTAATTGAGAATATTTTATTTGTAAGACCAAAGTCTTCCACGACTTTGATAATACAGTTCACAATGTTCTCAATCGTGTGTGCTATATTAATTAATTTAAAACCTATAATTATTTTCTCTATTACCCTGTCATCATTAACATAATGAGCAATTACACTAAGATAATCCTCCCTAGCGCGGTCACTCCATATGTCCGAAGCCAGGGCCACCGAAAATATCCACGTAGTAAATTTATCCTTTAATTTATCACGACGTTTATTGTAGTATTTTACTAAATCCCTAGTTGTTGTCCGTCTAGAAACAGAAGATAATCTAGCATTATGTGCAGTTCTAATGTAAGTTTGGAAAGCATTAGACTCCCCAAAGCCTAACGGTAAATCCTCGAAAGCAATTAACCGATAGAGAGATTGGCGGACTACCTTAGGATCGTAGTCCCAGCTACAAACCGTATAGCCAGGGTTGCACTGTAGCAACGTCTGCCTCATCACTAATCCTTGCTTGGCCTTACATCTTGTAGCATGTCTTTGCAAGTGCTCTATCCCTCCTACAGGCTTTGCAGACAACTTCTGCAAACAACATGTGGTACCTCATTTCCCTATGCATCTGGCTTAGTTGTTCTGTTAAAATTCTCCCACAGTACCGATGTAGACGGTCTTGACCTCTTTGCTCTAGTGGTCGCTGACGAAGATGCTGTCGTGGAGCCTGATGACGAAACTCTGTCTTGCCCTTCTGCTAACAACTGCAGATGATTTGAGGCATCTGCAGCCTTTATAGATGCAACTTCCTCAGGTGAAAGTCCATAATCACCAAGAGCAAAACTATCGTAATTTTTCATAATCAAAACTGCAAAATCGAAACTATCACTATTATTATTTTCATCTCAGCATAACAAATACTAACAATAAGAGTATGAAAAAAAATACTATTGTACCTCTTTTGCTGACGTGCTACTGGAAATTGATTTTTTCAAAATTTGGCATAATTTTTTTGAATTTTGCCAAATTATCTCACAATGAATTTGAATTTGTACAATAGAATTTTAAAGAGAGATTGAGGAATAGATGGATGATGAATGAGGGAGGGTAATGGTGGCTATTTATTAAAAAAAAATTGGATTTTTAATTTTTTTTTGCTATTTTTAAAACCTAAAACGGTTAAAAAAATGCCCAACAAGCAGACCCCCCAGGCCGTGCCGTGCCAGGCACAACCCAATTGGGCCTCACCCTTTTCTCCCCTTGCTGCGCGCCACTGCCGCTTGCCCCTTCGCCTGCTACACGAGGCACACCCGCTGCCTGCCCGTCGCCCTCCACGCCACCCCACGCCAGCGCCATCCCCTCCCAGCCTCCTCCCTCTGCGTCGCCTTCTCCCTCTTCTCCCTTTGCTCCAGCCGCGACCCCGTCCCCTCCTTCCTCTTCTGATCTTCTCCCTCCGCGTCGGTCGCCACCCTGCCTCCTCCTCCCTCTTCTCCCTTCGCTCTGACCACAGCCTCGTCCCCTCCTCGGCTCCTCCCTTTTCTCTTCTTCCCCCACATCGGTCCCTTCCTCCCTCTTCTCTTCTCCCCCCTCCGCGCTGACCGCCGGTGCCGCCCCGCCCTCCTCCTCCTCATCTCCTCCCCCTTCTTCTTCCGCAGCCGAACCCTTCTTCCTCCGCACCGGTGCCGCCCTACCCACCTCCTCTCCTCCTGGCTCTCTCCCTCGGCCTCTCTGCACGCAGGCCACATGGGTCATGCCGGGCTTGTGTCGTGCCTGGCACAACCCGACACTGCTGACCCATTGTGCCAGGGGCAGCCCAAGTACTGCATGTGCCTTCGTGTCATACGGACTTGGCCTATGAACAGTGTGAGCCGTGCCGTACCTAGGCATTGTTGGAATTAATACGGGCTAGGTCCAATTTTAATTCTAATCAATTCCTGAAAAATCCCAAAAGCTCATGTGCACGTGCTAAAACTGTTTAGTCCCATATGGTGAGTTGAATGAGAGTTACACCATTTTAAAATGTGGAACGTGGTATCTCCCTTGTGGAATTGGAAAGAGCCAATACACGCGCGCCTCGCCACGCCATGCCGTGCCGAGCCGTGCGGTGTGGTGCGTGCGTAGTGAATAATGGTTGTGGTTACTATTGAGTAATGGCTGCAGTTAACACAGTTCTGACCTCTTCGTTTTTGCTATTAAGAAGAACAGAGCACTGGTTCTGCAACTGATCTCCATACAAAAGACTTAGACAGTACTCTACGTTTTTCTTGTTGTCTCCGGCGATCTCCATCCCGACGAGGCGCGTGTACGGTCGCACCGGGAGAGCAGGCCTCCGGAACCCTCGTCCTTGAAGGCTTGCGCGAGCGAGGACGAATAAGGTTTTTGGAGAGCGTTCGCGCGGCGCCACGCTTCTTCTTCATCCGATTTTCTACTGCGTCTACATCAACTGCACGACTACTACCACGACATCCACTACGCCATGACGAACGACGATGCTACTGGATCTGGAGTTCCTGCTACTGCTGCTCCTTCCACTGGATCCGAGTATGGCTATCTCGCACTTATTTATTGGTTAGTTTTATTATCTGTTATTAACATGAACACTGAGATATGTATGTTAGTTTCTGTCCTTCTGGATCTTAGTATGGCTATAGTGTTCTTGTTTACTTGCTTTGTGAAAATGACTAGAGTAATTTTCATGATTTATCTGCCATATTTCTATATTAAAGTAATTAGAAAAATACTCATATGTTCAATAGATATAGTCAACAGTGTTATGCCTCAGGCCGGCCCGGCCCATCTAGCCACCTCTAGCCCTAGCAGCAGTAGCCAAGCCCCGTTCCCCCATCGACTCAGGGGCAGGCCGCCGTTCCTAGCAGCACGCCGCCCCACCGGCTGCTCGTCGCGACCGGTCGCCACTCGTATGAACAAACAGAATGACGGAACAAAAAAAAAAACTTTACTAAACAACCTATAGGTATCGGAAAAATCTCAGATGTAATTTGTACGAAACTGAATATTTGAGATGATATTGAAGCATTAGTTTTTGCTTTCAATATAGAGACTAGTTTTACAAACCATTATATGCATGCTTGAAAAGGAGCGGAACCATTTTTAGCAAACTGAATTATAATTCCAAGATGTAGAGTCCCTTGTTTTGGCCCGGAAGCAACTATAAACAACATTACATTGGTATTTATGACTACGTCATTTTGCAAGGAGCTGACATTCGGGCATAGAAGGATGTAGCAATGACTTTGATAGTATTTCTGAACCTGAACCTAATTCATAGTAGCAACCCTATCTTAACAGTGCCAAATAAGTGATAGTAAATTAAGGAGGAGCGAAACACCAGCTCACACTTAAGTAGGCTCATTGTCTTACAAAATAATTGACTGCTATTATGCCGATCAATTGAGAAAGCTATATATCATGCACAAATAGACCTCACCGCAAACAACATCCTTTTTTTTTTTGCAAGAACAACACTCACATTGCAATAGGCTAAGAACCAAACTTTGACTCCTTGTAGCTGGCATTTCCGGTCATACCTACAAATAACAAATGGACTTAGCTAAAATCAGCACACAACAAAATCAGATGCAAAGCTGAAGGGGAAAATAGAAAGAAGAAAAAAAAGGAAGAAGAAGAGTGATGTGCACTCCTGCCCTTCCCACCCCTGCCTCACAGCCTTACCCCACCTATGATTCACAAATGGTAACTATACAAAGGCATAGACAAATGGGCTAAAGATAGATTGGTAAGCATTCAGCATATGTAAATTGAGAATGTATATGTCAACATTCATGAGTAATAATTGTACATGAAACTAACATTGTGAAACCATGGACCTTTGAAATGAATATCAACATTCATGAGTAGAAATCACCTAGACGACGACGTCATTCACGCTGCTGCCAGGCTTGGGGAACGCATGGTCGCCACTGGGAACGACAGCCCCCGCCACCATAGCCGTGGGCTGTGTTCCGGCTGCCGCAGGCCTCCACCCGCCGTGGCCCTCGCTGGCACCGGTGAGCCCCATCGCCCACGGCGTCACAGGGTGCTGCCCTAGCCCATGCCGTCGCTCCGCCCGACGCCGTTGAAGGCCTCCGCCGCCCGAATTGGCACAAGCCCCCGATGACCCACGCCTCCACCGAGCCCTGCTTGTAAGCGTGAGTGAGAGAGTGATGACAGCGGCGGTGACTTGAGCACCGACCTCGCCTTCGCATCATCTCCGGTTGGCCGCCACCGTCGCCATCGACGCGTGGAGGCACCAACGGGGAAGGAAGAGGGAGGCGGCAGCGGTCTGGTGGAGAGATCGGCGGGAGAGGGAGGGCAAGGGGGACGGGAGGCGGAGATGGCGTGCGAATGAAGTCGATGAGACAGATGTGAGTGACCTCGTCGTCACGCTGATCCACATCGGCGGTGGCCCGAGCCTCGACCTCGCTTCTGCTCTACATCTCCGGTCGGCCACCACTGTCACTATCGACGTGCAGAGATGCCAACAGGGAAGGGAGATGGAGGCGATGGGTCTGGTGGAGAGGGCGACGGGGGAGGGAGGCGAAGGGAAGGGGGGACGGGAGGCGAAGGCTCGTCACGCTGGTCTGCATCGGCAGTAGCTTGAGCCCTGACCTCACTTTCGCTCCACATCTCTAGTTGACCACCACCGTTGCTATCGATGCACGGAGGCGTCAGTGGGGAAGGGAGATGGAGGCGGCGATGGAGGGAGACGGGGATGGGAGGCGGAGAGGATGAGGTGCAAGGGGTGCGCAGCGTGGGGCTCAAGCGTGGGAAGCAGAGACTAGAGAGGGGGTGGGGATTAGTTAGGGTTTCTAACCCGGGCACTCCCTCGTGTGATCTCGTCCCCCGGTTCACGATCCGATATAATGGATTTTTTCGCTGACGTGTCTAGAGCAGTTATAGGCATTTTTCACCCCTATTATATTACTTAATGATTAGCATCAAACTGAAGTGCCCTGTTGGAGCAAATTAAAGCTGCCAAGCACGCTACATCTGATCTCATGGCTAGAGAATATATTGGATATAGTAGGGTTAATAAAGCCCTGGTTCTCCTGAAATGACACAATTACAAGTTAACCAGGACAGGGGGGGACCTCTTAACACAGCCGGGGCAGGGGCGGGGTGGAGGATCACAGGTGCTCTTTACCAATTTCGAGGGTTTCCATGATGCAGAGCGGCCTACAGAATTTACATTACAATAGCGTAATAGCTTGAGAGAGTTGAAAATTTCAAACTTGCATAACATATTTCCTTCTACATCTGCATAATGTCATTACAAGGTGGAAAAAGCAAATAATTTCGAGCTGCCGATACTCCATAATCCAAACATGTCCGAATACAAACTAAAGTCCCTGCTGATTCAGTCATACAGCAAACTATGATCAGTTCTGACTAAACTGGTAACATCAACTAGGACAATAGAGAAACAAAAAAGATTCTACAAATTGAAGATGCCTTCTTTTCTTAGATGCAGGTATCCCTAAAATTGCTTCATCAACATTCAACAGAATATACACCACTGTCATCACAGTCCATAAGGTTCTGAAAGGAAGATGGAATAGGAGGCAATTCAATGTCGACAACAGCTTCCAACATGTGAACAACTTGCCTCATGGATGGCCTATGCATCTCGTCATCCTGGATGCACCAACAAGCAACCCTACAGGTAGCATCCAGCTCCTTCACATTAGCATTTCCTTCCAGCCTACCATCCAGCAAGCATAAAACATCTCCTTCATTCACTTTAGCAGCAGCATAAAAGGGGAAATACCGATGATTTCCGAATTTCATTTTCTCGGTAGTCCTTCTCCCCGAGATTATTTCGAAAAGCACAACACCAAAGCTATAGACATCTACCTTGTGAGTTATAGCCTGCCCAGATATCCACTCTGGTGCAAGATAACCAATTGTCCCACGGATAGTAGTCAGCGCTCCGTTGAAATCCCGTCCAAGAAGCTTCGACATGCCAAAATCCGCTATTTTGGGGCAGTATTGAGCATCAAGCAGTATATTGTCAGGCTTAATATCACAGTGTATGATGCAACTCCTACATTCCTCGTGCAGATAGGCCAAACCTTTAGCAATGCCAAGTGTGATTTGATAACGAAGATTCCAACTTAATACTCTAGAGCTGTCTGAAAAGAGATGAGCATCCAAAGAACCATTTGCCATATACTCATAGACCAGCAACCTTCTCATCCCTTCAGCACAGAATCCAAAAAGACGCACTAGATTAGTATGTCGAATCATCCCGATTGTCTGTACTTCTGTTCGGAATTGCTTATCTCTGTATACTAGACCTTTGAGCTTCTTCACAGCAACAGCATTTGACCCTGCAACAGTTCCCTTAAAAACACTTCCAAAACTTCCTTCCCCAAGTTTGTCGGAGAAGTTTCTTGTCGCTTTCTTGAGTTGTGCATAAGAGTAAACAGCAAGAAATCCTTCCACTTTTGTCTGTCTCGCAACAGATGAGGATCTCTTGTATACCCAACAAAGCACCAACATGATAAGAGTAATAGCTATTGGCCCAATAACCAATATAACAACTTTTATGTGTTGCTGCTTTTTCCTCTGAGAACTTATACGCATATAAATCTTGTTGTATGGAGGGTTATCAGCTAAAGTCAAATTAAGCAGCATGTTGTACCATATCTTGCACCCAGAGTGGTAGGAATATGCAACACAATAGCATTTGTTTAGACAAGCTGCTTGACATTCTTCACTACTTGCTGCCATCTCATCCTTAGGGTTGTCAGGAAGACCCTGAAGGTTGTCTAACAAAATAAACAAGTCAGTGGAAATGTCATCTTCACAATTTGAGGGGGTAATTCTAGAGCAGCCACTAACAAAATGTCCAAGCTCCCATTCATTTGGATCCTTTGGTTTGAAACCATCAATACATTTGCATGTTCCCGCACTTGTGCAAACACCAAATGCACCACAGAAAAAAGCACCGACTTTGCAGCTGGAAGGGTAGCTCCATAGAGGTTGCCAACCACTAATTGTCGCATTATCCACCCACCTCAGCAAACTGACTTGCCCCAGATACAATTTCACGAATTCAATATCATTTGGGTTTTTTGGATCATTTAGTCGGACCAAACTGCCATCTTCTTCGTAGGTAACCATCCAATCCGGAAAGGTTCCAATATAGTCATGGCCATCAATGAACATGATGAATCCCTTCTTCCTACTTTGGTCAATCATGAGGGTACAATTATAAGGAGGCTTGGACAAAGTAAGCGAGATGTTGGCTGTGATGACCATGTCCAATCCAAGCCATGCTCCAGGGAGCAGGGCATCGGCTGGGTGATCAAAGCTCTGCCATACAACATTAGAAGAGTTGAGCTGATCTCTTACAACAAAATTTCCATTGTTAAGGAGAACTGCCACAGCAGTGGCTGATCCATCTCTCGTTGAATTAGATGTCCAAAGAACAGATCCAAGCTCCTCAATATATAATTCACCACCTGCATCGAGGTACAACGATGTATTAAGGAAGCTGGTGATGGGAATTCTGTTTCCCAGCCAGAAGGTTTCTGGGCTGCTGCTTATCAAGTTCTTGTACTGTATGCCCAAGTAGTGCTTCGTACCACCTGGGGAGAAGAATCCCAACTCAAATACACCATTTTCTGAAACCAAGGTTTCGCTGTCCGATATAGATTGACCAGTAAGAAGGGTATCTGTTGCAACCGCAGCTTGGCTACCCACAAATATTAGGACCAAGTAGGGAATCAGTGCAGCAAAGAGGGCAGAGACAGAATACTTGCAGTTCATTTCTTCATGTGCAAGAACAATCTATGAAGCAAGAAGAAAGCACGCACGAAGAAATGATCAATATGAATATATTAAAACATAGAAAATACAGTAATAATACATACCTCAAGCAAAGAAGCTTCATGTTGCTCCCATTTCCATGTAATATTCCACCTCTGCAGTTTTTGGTAATGGTGATTGATATCAGTGATAAACGACGTGTTTGACATCGAATTGGCTAAGCATCCTTATCTCAATAATGGCACATGTAGGTCACGATGGGGGGTACATTTATCATTTATGCACTTTCAGCCCTACCAAGTCATGAATAAAACTAGTGAATGCATCATGAGATCAACAGTTTAAGGAGGGATTTTCCATGGAAAACCTAAAATAGGGGAGATTATATGGCGGCTTAGCAAGAGTGTTTTGTTCAAGAAATAGTGGGTTGCAGCTTCTCAGCCTGGAAACAAATATTGGCGAATTTAGGTTACTTAGGTATTTCACTCGATGTAAGGTGGGAGATGGCAGGAATAGAGCACTCTGGCAAGCTGGATAGGTGAACTGATTCTCTGGGACACTTGCATCCAAACAGCCCAACATTTTTGGTCATGTTTCTTGACCTATGTAATGGGATGGTGGCCAAACAATTTTTAGCTGGTCAATATTGGAGTGCATGGAGTACCAACTTGAGTGGCTTTAAACAAATTGGAACATACCAATATACCATGAAGGCAACGTATGTATAATCAAATGGCTAATTTGTTATCACAAATGAAAATATTGAGGCAGGAATCAGGTCAGGATAAAGATAAGCCAGTCTGTGCTAATGTGTTGTATAACTAAACTGTCTTCAATGAGATATAGACGATGATTATGAAGTCATATTCAAGGCGTGTTCGCGAAATCATATCCAGGGCACTGTGCCACCTGAATGTAAAGCTTTCATGTGGACGACGAAGAAAGAGTGCATTAAGCAAGAGAAATTCCGTATCACTGAATCCAACTGCTGGTTTGGCTGTAAGACACTAATATAGGAGGCATTGCGTCCAGTAAAAAGACACAAATAGGTGTAGGAAATCTTGTCTAAGCAAGCAGTTTTGGTTAATATGCACCAAGCAGTTAGTGTCTGGTACTTTTGATAGTGCAGTGTCACCTAACTCTACAATGGTCTTCAAAAAACTTGAAATGCCATATTTGCACTGCTGTGCTGGTAAATCTGGATTTGAAGAAATAACTTGGTATTTGATTGAAAGATCCAAAGAATAAAAGGTAGTATCTTCTGTTGGAATGCACAAACAGAACTAAATGTGGACATACTGAAAACCACTGACCAGCAGCGAAGAGCGAAACTGCGAAAGGAACTTCCTGGACCTGGACAAACAAGCTTAACCAGATCGCGTAATGTATTTTTTTCTTCTATGCGTGTAGGATCGGAAAGACGACTAGAGAGGGTGAATAGGAGCTTAACCAAAATTTTCTTTTAAAATTAGATTCAACACAAATTTTACTCCAATAGCTATGAGAGCTATGAAGATCAATAGATAAACACACTGGAAGACTTATGTTGAATTTCCTTCAAACCCCAGAAGAAACAATCATAAACACAATTTTTTAGCCTGATAAACAGTGCTGGTGAACAGGAGCGGTCAGACCGGCTACAGTAGCGGTCAGACCGGTGAATAGTAAATTCAGCACAGAACACGAATTTCAGCACTATTTCAAAAACGAAAATTGATCTAACTTTTGATCTACACGGCCAAACTTGACCAAATTTGGAACACACCTTCCTAAGGATATTAGGAACCTATTCCAAGCAACGATTGAGTAGATCCACGTCAAAGTCTAGACTTTTTTCAGTTTTACCGAAGGAAGGTTCAAAACCGAGTAAAAACGAAAACTTGATCTAAAGACTTGCTCGTTGGCGATTGATGGTCTAGGTGATTCTAGATGTATTCCCACACATCACAGCAAGGTAGAAGAGAAGAAGAGATCAACCAAAAACCAAAGAATCAAAGATGGGCTCAAAATCACAAACCAAGAAGGAAGAACACAAAGAGACACATCTTTGAGAAATCATCTATGGATTGATTCGTGATTGTTGCTGGTTACAGCCACTCCCTCAAGGAGGACAAGAGCTCAATCCATGAGCACACAATCAACTCATCTCTCTAGAACCCTAAGCCTCTCTCTTTCTCTCCAAATCCCTAAAACCAAACTAGGGTTTACAAATGAAGTGCTTGGGGGCTTGTCCAGCACACCCCCTATTTATAGAGAGGCCTAGCTTCTAGAAGAGTTTCTCTAATGGGCTCCCGTTAAGGCTCAACATGAACGGGACACTTACGCACGCATTTTAAAGCGCCGAAACCATCATCTCTTGACCTAAACCACTTCATCTTGCGCCGTCCCGCGCCGTGGTTTAGCCAACCGTCACAAAGGCCGGTATTTGGTGAAATTACCAAAATACCCCTTCTCGATCCTTCTCCATGGACCGAGTCCACTGCGCCGGCAATCGCTTTGCTCATGCGTGTAGGTTGATCAACGGCTCTCATCATGTCGGCAAGTCTCTCCCGTCTGGATTCCACCGGAACCACCAAGGCACTTGCATTGACCCCCGCACCGCTTGATCAACCCGTCGCACCGAACTGCCCGTTCGGTCATCCTCGTCCATTCTGCGTCACGCTTGAGCCACTTGACCTCACCCGGCATCCATGATCGTTACGGACCTCGCCTCCAAGCTTAGTCGATCCTCTCGCCGTTGACCGTCATTGACCTTCAAGACACCGCGACAATAGACGAGAAATCGTCTCGGGAACAAGTTCTTCACAACTTGACCCACGTCAGTGAAAACATGCAATATGCAACACATATGCAAAGATAAACATGGATATGAACTATCCCAAAATCACTTAGCCAATAAAATCAATATTCAGCACAAAACCGGTCAGACCGCCATTCAATGGCGGTCGACCGCTCGCCTCGATCGATGGCTCCAAAGATCGTCGACCACTGAACTGACGACCTTTGAACATTTGCCGAAAACACGAGAAATAGCAAACTAAAAATGTCATTGCCAATTGTAACATCATCTTAGTATCGTGCACATATCCTCATGATATCCACAATGTGGGCTCCAAGATATCATACTATAAGTCTGTAACTAATTAGTATATACAAGCGATATATGTCGTATACCTAGCCTCTTGCTTTTCTTCTCCCTTTTACGTTTTCCTCGAACTTTTCTAGTATAAAGTCAGGGCTCCCCCCCCCCTCTGATTTTCTCAATGAATCCTTGAGTCATAACTATTTTCACTAGAGTTATCTTATCAAACATATAGCGTGTTACTTTTCCTCTATTTCCAGGATATCCTACCATTTGTATAACCATAAATACCTTGGGTAGTGTGTTGATTGTTATATGGCCTCTAGAAACTTGTCTTGAAGCCATTCTAGCGCAAAGCTTCGCAGTTACACAAATGTGGTAATAGGCAAATAGCAACCTTTGCTAGTAGTTGACCTTTGACCTGGAAGCTAAAAAAGAAACTTTATATATCCATCAACAGTAATGCTAGTCCTAAGCCTGAATGCCTGATGATGACCTCTAACTAGTTGATAAGTACATTCTATGGGCGTGTTTGGCATGGCTCCACTCCAAAACTCTAGGGGGGAGTTGGCCAAAACCAGCCAAACACCAAAACTCCATAAATTGATGGAGCAGCTGCTCTTCGTGGAGTTGGTAGAGCTCTAGTTCATTTTGGTGGAGCACCTCTTTTCCCACTCCAGGAATCCTCGAAATGAATCTAGACACGGAGTTTCAAGGTAATTACCCACCTTTGCCACTGGTTATAGAGAAAAAAACGTTTCGAGTTCTGGAGTGACTGCTCCCTGGAGTTTTGGAGTGGAGCTGCTCTGCTGTGGAGCAGAGCCATGCCAAACACGCCCTATATGTGTCTTTTTGTCTTTGTAGATTCAGAATAGAGTTAAGGATTAACCATTAAATTGATGGTTCCTTCCGGCCCCCATTACTGTCTCCTGTTAAAAGGAATTAAGTCTAATTTAACTCACTTTGTTCGGTCAAACTGCGTGAAGAAGATTGATTACCCCGAAAGCAGCAAGTAATCCTTGGCCAGTTGGCCATGTTGAGAATGCTTGCACACATGTGAATAGTGTCACCACTTGTTGCCTCAAGAAAAAGCTTAAGGGGGTGTACAATAGTACAGACAGCTACTGTCTATAGCAACTCTCCATGTCACCTATAGACAGCACTAAAGACAGCTCATACAATAGTTGTGGTGATACAGTCGGCTACAGGATTGTAGACAACACATAATCTTTTAATAATTTTCTTGCTTCTAGTGTTACAGTCGACTACAAAATTGTAGACAACATGTTTCTCTTTCTTCATTCTCTTTCATCCACGTCAGCAAAAATTCTACGTTACATAGGCTATAAACAGCTGACATAAGCCCATTGTACATGCTCTAATAAGGCAAGTCAAAAGAAAAATGAAATATGGAATAAACAAGCAGCTGATCATTCTTGCACCAAAAAAAATCTCCAAAAACAGGCCGCTTAACCTATGAAGCAGTACAACCTGAAAGAGTGCAAATGAAAAATTCACGTTATACACCCACAAGAAAGAAACATAAACTTTACAAGAACATATATGGAGCATAGTGTGCAGATAAGATGTCAAATTAGTAACTGTCGTTGTAACCACAAGTAACAATTGACCCATCTACCAGGCACATGTCTTTTGGCTGGTTGTTTTTGTCTAACATTCCATGTTCCACTACATCTACCTCACAGAGATGATCTTTTGGTTTTGCCTTCCTTGCAATGCGGCTTTCAGACATATGCCATGTTCTCCTCTTGAAGTGCAAAGACCTAGTCCACCGATTACGACCGGGATACATCCACACCAAGGGTTAAGCTGTCGAATCAAAATTGACAAGCCTGAAAGGAACCTGTAAATTGTAATGTTTCAGCAAGTCGACATTTCGCTGTGTCTTTTTGACTCTCTTTATGAAAAATCGGTGCAACCGCATGTTGAACGGTAGTACTATCGTTGATCGGTAGTACCTATTTATATAGCTATACCTTTTTTTTTACAGAGATACACCTTTTGGAGCATGTTTGCTCCCCTGGAAAAGCGGTAGTACCGATGCTCTTTTGACAGAACTACCGCATCGCGGTATAACCGCATGATCAATGGCGGTAATACCGCATCTGTCAGAAATGGTTTGTTCAGAAGTATTTAATGCAGGTATATCTTGGTAATTAATGTTAATCATTGTGGGACTAATATTTTTCATGAGTTGGATGAATAGATTATGTTCCAAGGTGATGAAAACTTTGGATAACATCGTGAGTTGATCGTCATCAAGTGAAGGTTCAAGAAGATGATGTATCATGTGTTGATACATATCAGGATATCGAAGAAGAGATAATCATAAGTTGATACATATCAGGATCTCGAAGAAGAGATAATCATAAGTTGATCATCAAATCAAGAGAAGAACCATCATGTGTTGATAGAGGACTAGTAAAGGATGTATCATGGGTTGATGCATATTAAGACAATGACCCAGACTTGAAGTAAAGATACGTGTCATCAAGCTTCAAGAAGATGCTCAAGGCAAATGTATGACTAGCTAGAGCTAAAGATGTGTTTCTAATCTTTTACTAGTCTTAGTGTTTGGTTGGAAGACTGGATTGCTAGTATAAGTTGTCGTATTATTAAGAGTGATCTTGTCTAGTAGCTTGAGTTTCATCATGTGTTGATAGCTCAATCTCACTTGCTCTAGCTCTCCATGGTATGATGCTATTATTTGCGAATATGTTTTGCAAATAGTCGAGGCTCATGCATCTAATCCTTGTAGCACGTGACTATACTTTGCAAATGTGTTTTACAAATGGTTGAAGTCTATGTACCTACTCCTTGTGGCATGATCTAAGTTTGCAAATGTGTTTTACAAATTGTTGGAATTCATGTGTATTCCCTTGACATGGTCTAAGATTGCTTGTTGCTATTTCCTTGGACTTAGACTGTGGTTGTGACTCTCTGAAGTTCTTGTGCTTTCTGTATTGATCTAATGTGTTTGAGATCATACAATCAGGTGGGTTGTGTAGCCCTCTGAATGAGCTTTCAACAGAGTCCAAAATCACTCAATTCCGATATCGGAGTCAAAAGTTATGACCTTTTTACCGAAGGTCGTCTGTGCTGAAAATAGCATGTGGTAGTACCGCCCTTGTAATAATGGAATTAACGCATAACGGTAGTATCAGGGTTTGTACAGCGGTACTACCGTCCTAAACTCAAAAACGGCTAGTTTTTGAGCTGTTAATGCACCCGTTCGACCGTTGAACAGTAAGTGCGGTAGTACTGGAGTTTCAACGGTGGTACTACCGTAAATACTGATTTTTTCAGCAAACTGCTCCTAACGGCTAGTTTTTGTTTTGGGGGCTATAAATACTCCTTTGACCGGTTGAGAGATAACCTCTGGCATCCTATTTCACTCACTTGAGCTAGTGTGAGCTTCTCTTCTCCATTGTGCATGTGTTGCACCTTGTGAGCAAGGAGAGAGGTCTCTAGTTGCATGTGTTGCATCTAGAGTTGGATTTCGTATCCACTTGAGGTTGTGCATTTGTTGCACGTGGTGAGAGTTAAGTAAGGGGCTTGACTTATTACTCTTAGTGTTTGCCGGCACCTAGACGGCGTGAAGGCGTCGTGGTCCGGTGATCTTCTCAAGAAGCTTGTGAGAAGGCCCGATGTGTTGTAAGTGGTTTGGTGCTCGCCATCTCCGGAGCAGAGGAATAGCAACCCCAAGTGGATCGAGGTGTTTGGCTTAATTCGTGGAATCGGTCCAATTAGTTTGGGCTTACCTCAACGTAGATTAGGGGAGACCAGCAAGTCTCCGAACACCATAGTAAAAACATTCTTGTGTCTTTGTGGTTTGTTCTCTTATGTTTTACTTTGCATAATTTATTTGTAGAATTAAATTGCTTACATATCTTTGTATCATTGCTATCGTTATCAATAGTTTTATATTATTGGTGCACTTAGTAAAGACTAGTTGATTTAGACTTTAATTGTGCAAAACCGATTTGATTTAGAATTCCGCATAAAACTCGGGTTTAGCCAAATGATTTTAAAAAAAACGCCTATTCACCTCCCTCTAGTTGGTCTCTTAGATCTTACACCATACCAAGAGAATGAGGAGAAGTAGAAATACCATCAGCCATTATGCCAACTCAGCTGTCGACGCCAGTCGGGAAGGCTTGCAAAGCGGCGTCGGGAAGTCCAACGACGACAGAAAACTGGAGCCGAAGTAGAGCACCTAAAACTGAGCGTCCGGTTGCAGCCCAGCACCTGCCTGCGGCTCAAAGGTAGAGCAGCTCGGCGGCTTGCAGGGGCGGCAGCGACAGGAGCAAGGCTCGGCGACGAGCTCAGGAGCAGAGGGCGACCACGATCCAGAGGCAGGGGAGTTGGCGGCTGAAGCAGAGCTCAACGGCGGCAGCCCGAATCAGGTGGAGGCGAGCTCGAGAGGAGGTGGTTGAGTCAAAGCTTGGCAGCAGCGACCCGAATCGAGTGACGCTCAAACCAAGCACGGGAGCAGAGTGCAACCACGATTTGGGCGATGGCTTGGAAGGCAGTGTCTGCGTCTCCTCCTCCCTTCCTCAATCTCTCTCGTTGCCTCCAAATCCAGCGGCGGTGGAGATGGCTAGGGGATCCCCTAGGCTGCGGCTGCACAGACCCGTGGAGGAAGAGCAAGGGAGACGGTGGGCTCACGAGTAGAGCAGCTGCAGCGGAGATAGCTAAGGCTGTGGACCGCGTCAGCCTTACCGTGGTGGAGAAGACGTACGAAGGCGAGAGCCGTTTGGTAGAAGTCGGAAGGTGGCAGAAGGCTCTGATACCATGATACAAATGAATATCTCACATCTATTAGATGAATACCCAAGGTATATAGACTACAGTATAAACCCTAGAGGTCATGGACCTCGTGGGCCATATATACACATGGGCCATATGCACATATACATAACAATTTCGTGCTAAGATGTTGCAAAATTAGCTTGCTTTGAGAGGGAATTCCAGATTTGCAGGGGGCAAAAGCTGGAAATCAACACTAACATCGCATCAGAACAAATATATGTCATCAGCAGTAATGCCACTCCTACACCCGATAGCATGGAAAAAAACCGATCGGTAACCAGAAATCCCGATGGGTACGAGGAGGAAAAAATCGGCCAAATTTTTTTAAATTTAAATTTAAATTTATGACTATATAATGCACTTCTTATGTTGGTTTAGACCCTTTTTTTGTGCTAGATTACCTATGGTATGAGCTAAATATGCTTGAATTATTGTATGAGCATGTCCCAACATTCTTTAATTAATATTTGCATTATTCCTCTAATAAATATGCTTGAATTATTGCACTTCCTATAGATTACCTATTGTATGAGCTAAATAAGCCTTTTTAGGCCTTATGTATTAGGATTGTTACTTCATTATACACTTTCTAATTAATATTTATATTATTCCAATTGCTAATTATCCATAACTGGCTTTCTCTGTTTTTTTTTCCGGTTTTTCCAGTTTTGGGCGGTAACCGTTCCGGTAACCGGTTTCAAAACATCCTCAATTCAAATTTCAGTTTTCGAATTTCAACTGGTTTTTCCCCCGTTTTTTCTGGTAATTGTTACCGCCCGCCAACCGGTTTTTCCACCAGTTCCGGGATTTGCATCCTTGCCCGATAGTGACTTCTGACAAGTTGATAAAGACGTTCTGCCTCTTATTGTTTTCACATAATTAGAATAGAGACATGGATTAATCCTTCAATTGATAGCTCCAACTCCTCAATACTGTCTCCTGCCCAAAAGCATTGAGTTTAATTTAGCACACTGTTTTTGGTCAATGTGTTGAAGAAGATTGATTACTCCAAAGGAAACAATGAATACTTGGTCATGTTGGGAATGCTTGCACACATGCAAATAATACCTTAATTGGTTGCCACAATTAAAAGCTTAAGGCAAGTGAAATAAGAAATGAGAGTATGGAATCAAAAGAACCAATTTAAACAAGCAGCCGGTCACTCATGCGCATCCACGCACACAAATCTCCCAAAGCAGGCCTTACACAACAAAGTTTTAAGCATCACACCAGAGAGAAAAGGCCGCTTTAACCGATGAAGCAGTACAGCCTGAAAGAGTGCAAATGCATGTCATGCTATACACTCAAGAGAAAGAAACATAAACTTTATAAGATTATAAGTGGAGGATAATGTGCAGATAAGGTGTCAAATTAGTAACTGTCGTAGTCAACTCAAGTAACCATCGACCCATCTAGCAGGCACACGTCTTTTTGCTGCTTGTTTTTTGTCTAACATTCCGTGTTCCATTACATCTACCTCACAGAGCTAATATTTTTGATTTTGCCTTCCTTGCAATGCGGCTTTCAGACATGTGCCTTGTTCTCCTCTTGAAGTGCAAGACTTAGTCCACCGATTACGACCGGGATACATCCACAGCCAGAGCCAGGGTTGAGCTGGCGAATCAAAATCGACAAGCCTGAAAATTGTAATGTTCCGGCAAGTCGATACATTTGGCTGTCCATAGAGACCAAGAATCGAGTCAGTCAACTACCAATGTGGACGAAATCATTTGATTAGTGATGCGTCCTGCTCCTAGGGTTCACTTATGGTCTAAGACCGCAATTTGGAGTAGAATTTAGCATTTCTCGTTGTCTAGGGCCAACCTTCCGGTTTTGGACTAAGATACTTCGTGCCAAGATGTTGCAAAATTAGCTCGCTCTGAGAGGGAATTCCGGATTCGGAGGGGACAAAAGCTGGAGATCAACACTCGGGTTGCATCGGAACAATCTACAAGCGCAGACCAAACGAACCTTAAGGTGCGGGATGACATGCTGACACACCGCCCGCATTGCCGCTGTTGCTCCGCAGCTATCCCACGGCCACGGGTGCCGGCTTGCCGTTTCGCCGCTCGCCGTCGGTCGCCTGGCATTGGATTGCCCAGCCCGTCCCCGCCGACTCGCCTTCGGGCAGCCGTGCCGGCGCTCGATCCTGCGGCCCAGAGCTAGCATACGCCAGCCGCGCCGCAGATGAGCAGCACAAAACTGGATTTGGTGGCCCGGACAGTCCAGCCCGCGTGCCCCCAACAACTAGTCCGGTTAGCCAATTCCCCTCGTCCCAACCGTTAAACCCAGAAACGAAAAGGCCCCAATAGGCGGCCTCGGACGCACGTGCCCTTCCCCACGGAATAGCTACTGGTCCGAGGACAAGGCAACAATTTCTCGTGTGTGCACCCTTTTTCTCTTGTATAACCCACACGAACATAAATCTTGCAACATGGAGGGTCATCCAGCAAAAGCTCAAATTAAGCAGCTTGTAGTGCCATATCTTGCAACCAGAACTATAGGAATATGCAACGCAGTAGCATTTGCTCAGGCAGGATTTATCTACATCAATTTTTTTTTTGGGGTTGTCTCGTATCTAATTATCATTTATTTTGCGTCCCATAAGTAAAGTTGACGTGTAAATAACTCACTAGGCCGCATGTTAGCACAATTTATCGTAGTGTTAAAACTTGTTTTAATGATGTTAATTCTTATTTCAGTTATTTTTGTGATTTTGGTACTTGTAATACACCATTTCATTACTAATGTTTCAATGTTGAAATCGTGTATTACAAATACCAAAATTACTCAAATCTTTGAAACAATGTGACGACCCACACATTCCACTTCCTTAGGTAGAATGTCGATCTACGGTCTATTCTTGATAAAGTATAAATTTATCAAGAATACACACATCAGAGTAGCATAACAGAAGCATTTACGGTGGTTCCGATAAACTAACAACTGAAAGATAGTTTTACAAATACATCAGAACCATAGCATATCCTTGCTTATTAAAGATATTTCTTGTGCCTAGGGTAGCTACCGGTTCTTATTCCACAATGATCTGTGCATGCATATCAGCACCTTATCACTTATTCTCCTGAGCATATGCATGGATGTTTCCTAATATCATGACAAGAAATCGATAGTATTTGACACTAACTCGCATATAGCCTATCTTTCCTGACCTTGCGTGTTAGTTCATTCAAGCATTACACACATACTTGAGACCTTATGCCCAAAAACACTTGGGACCTCGCGCCCAAGAAAACCCGAAACCATACGTCTGGGAGCATCCACTTGCATCATTTTTCATTTGCACATCACATACATTCATTAACATCCATATGAATAAATACTTCAATATGCACATCATGCACCATGACTCTCTTAGGGTCTTTGATGTGTACACCTAGGATGTGGTGATGCAAAAAAATTGGTTCTGGTTTCTTGTTTTCTTCTCCTTCATAGTGGTCTCTTTCTGGTTCTACTTGGTCTCCTCTATGGCTACTACGTGATGCTCCTCTGGTTTCTCCTTCCTCGAGGTTTTTGTTCTGCCTTTCTTTGGCTTTATCCGGCATACTACTACAAAACAAGTCATAGTAGACGCTTCATCACAGACGGTTCCTTTGGAACCGTCTGTGTTGTTATATCACAGACGGTTCCTTTTGAAACGGTCTGTGATATGTTATTATCACAGACGGTTTGTATTAAGAGCCGTCTCTGATTTTACCATGGCTTGGAATTTTCAGAGAGTAAGAAAAATTTAAAGCCATAGTAAAATCCAAATCACAGACGGCTCTTAATACCAACCGTCTGTGATGAGGTACTTATCACAGACGGTTCGTATTAAGAACCATCTGTGATGAGTTACTTATCACAGACGGTTGGTGATACGAACCGTCTGTGATTTGTCGTCACAGACGGTTTTTGTATGAAACCGTCTGTGATTCGCAACACGGGAATTTGAAAATTTTGAACGCGTGCGCGGGAGGCAAAATATGTCCTTATATATTATGGCCGACCTCCTCTGGGCGCTCAGTCTCGCACTCCCGCAGTCCCGGTCCTCCTCTGGGCTCGGTCCTCCCTTGCTCCGGCAGTCCTCCTCCGAGCTCCGGCTGGTAGCTGCTCATCCGGTCCTCCCGCAGCTCCCTGCCCCCCCCGCTACACCTCCAGACTCCGGTCCTCCCTTGCTCCCGCAGTCCCCAACCTTCGACGTGGTCTTCCTCCCCAACAGCTGAGAGTCGACGCCGACACCAACGCTGACCTCCTCTAGTCCTCCTCTGGCGCCGACGCCGACGCCGAGCTCCTCCAGTCCTCCTACGACGCCGATGTCTCTGGTATATGAGGTTATGTTGGTACTTTTGTATATGAGGTTCTATTAGATTCAAATCCAGATTTGTATGTATGAGCTTGTGGTACTTGTGTTAGATTCATATCCAGATTTCTGTTAGATTCTCCTCCAGATTCTACTTCTGTTGGTACTTGTATATGACTGAGTGTATGCGTGTATCCATGAATCCATGGCTTGAGAAATTTATTGGGAGGCTTAGGAGTTGGGAATCCATGTATGTGTATCAATGAATCCATGTTTGGGAGGCTTCGGAAATGGCAGTGTATGTGTATGAGTGTATCCATGAAATGACAATTTTTTTTTGCAATAAAAAAAACTATCACAGACGGTTCGGAACAAGAGCCGTCTGTGAAAACAGCTATCACAGATGGTTCGGAATAAGAACCATCTGTGATAATCAATTATCACAGACGGTTCGGAACAAGAATCGTCTGTGACAGCTGTTTTCACATACGGCTCTTGTTCCGAACCATCTGTGATAGCTTTTATCACAGACGGCTCAAAAACTGTCTGTGATAACCGCCTGTTATCACAGACGTACTTTTACGCACGGTTGAAATCGCGTGACGGCGATTCGGCCGCATGCGTGATGAGGCTTTCTGTAGTAGTGGCAGCAACTTGTGTCACTTTGCTGCTGCAGAAAAGACGCGAAGACAGTGATCCTATGCTCCCTCCTTCCCTGGCCGAGAGCTGTGACAGCATTAGCATGCGCTCTTGGCAGGATTGTTGTAGATAATAGAAGTATAACTTCTGGCCTCTGCATCAATTAGAAATACATATAGCTATTACACTATCATACCCTAAAAGCTTAATAAAAAAACGGCTAAAAGACAACAATGACAAACAAATTGTCATGCAAAGGCTAGCCTAAAAAAAACCACCTAGCACCGCCTCCGAGACCAACCAGAAGATCGTCCACACACGAACAACAGCTGCGTAGGAAAGAGGTGACGATGAGCCAGTCTCCGTAACGATGCCTCCAAGAAGGAATACTACTCATATCGTTGTCGCCGGATCTAACCAGCAAATATCAGATCAGGAGTTTTCACTCCGGAGCTCAAGTACCGGTGCTCCAAAGCAACGCCTTCAAGAAGGTAACGCCGTGTAGGTTGACATCGTTACCGGATCCAACCAGTGAAGGCCAGATCAAGAGTTTTCACCCCAGATCGAAGATACTGGCGCTCCAAGACCACGTCATAGCACGACCTCGTCGCTAGATCCAACCAATGAATGCCAGATCGCCAAGACGACGTCCGCAACATCCCTAAATATGTCAGCCGGTTAACAACCGTCCACTGGGAGGGAGCCGAGTGCCGCACAAGCCACCGCCACCGAGTCGTCGTGATCTCTACCAACTACGCCAAATCTGGATCTACATCGCGCCACCTCCGTCGTCATGCCATCGACAAAGCCGCGTTGCCGGAAGAAGCCGACAGAGAAGGGGCCTGGATCGCCATGCATGAAGATGAGCTGGCGGAGAAGGGTCCCAGATCCAATCCCAATGAAAGTCCACACCGTTGAAAATCGGCAGACAGATGTCGGGCGTCGGGAATGCGATGCAGATCAGGCGTCACCACCAAGAAGAAGAAACCCTGCCACCGCAGCTGGCCGGCCGGCGGACGCCGACGACGGCAACGAGGAGAAAGGGAGGAGGAGAGGGGGGCTTGTTTGGTGGCGGCTAGGGTTTAGAGGAAGGAAGGAGAGGGACGAAGGTCGGTACAACATTGAAAGCCTCTCTTGCTCTTGGCAGGATAGAAGAAGGAAAGGGATGGAGGGGAGAGCTTACCCAGAGCAGATCGCCAACCAGCTCTAAGTTGCCCTATGGTCCTTATTTATACAATCTTGAGAACTTTGGGACACATAAAAAATAGTGGGATTTCTTTTGGCTCAAAATTCTGGCTCAATTTTGTGCACTTGACACCTAGTGGACACTTGTCCTTTAGGACATTTTGGTAACACATGGATGGTCAACGGATATTTTTGGTAGTTGATTGGAGCTCTCCAAAGCTGATTTTGAAATATATTTAAATATGAAAACATCTTTCATGGAGGCCCCTACTTTGCTCTTTTCGGTTTAAAATAAATAAGGAGCATTTTGTAAAATATCCAAAACATAAGGATCTTTTTGCAAAGTGACTGAATGCTGAACTTTTTGTACAAAATAATTTCTGAAATTATTTTTGAAATAAAAAGTATTTGTCCCTATTTGCTTGGAACACTCTTTCTTGCTAAAATTGTGCCCCACTGGCCGATGTAGTTTTAGCGGTTAGTGGGAATTCAAGGGATATGTTATTCTAAAAATTATTTACACTTATAATTTCTCAAAACAAAACATTTGACTCCTACAGGGAAAGTGTGTACTCCAAGAGTGCACAAACATTTTTCTTTTGGTAATAATTTTCCAAAACTTGATTCCTATATAGAAAGGTTGATGCAATGCAATGCAATTGATGCTTGAGGGATGAGAGGTCTTTAAAAGGTATTCAAAGTCTTCGTTTCTACACTTTACTAATTAGTCGAATGAACACGCAAGCGGTGCTCGACAAACGTCTAACGGACGATCACAATACAGTGCAAAAAAATCCATCGACTAAGAGCATATATAATAGGGTTTTCGCCACACCGTGGCTTGATCAACACCGCTTCCTAGTCAGTGTGACCTAGCCAGCAACGTGACTAAACCTAGGTAAAATTTAGGGTTATTACAAGCAAGTATGGATATAGCTTACATAAGTACTAAAATTATTGAAACGTGTACTAAAGATAATTGAAACCAAGAAAAAAATAGTACGTACATGCGATCTATGGGGTATTTGTAAGCCAACTTAACTTATAGAGGGCAAACTAAACGAAAATGAGATATGGAGGCAAATTGAAAAAGCAGGTGACTTACAGGGGTGTTGATAGATTTTTCGCTTATAACGGTACAAATTAGAAAATGTATTGGATATCACATACAATAATCGGTAATATTAGATTGAAAGAGGTTTGTAATTTGTCGTGCAATAATAATAGAAAACTTATCAGACATAAAAGAAGAAGAAGAAGTGAACATGTTGCTACTAGTACTTCTCTCACTCTTTCCTTGTGGGACATTGTCATTAGCATCACCAGGGTTGCTTGGATCTAACAACAAGGGTTAACTTACGCTAATTGTTTTTGGGCTTTAAACAAAAAAGACGGCTACGCGCAAGCTGTGCATGTATGTACTCGCCTCGTCGTCTTAGCATGATGGGTTGCATCATTATTGCGCGAGTGTACTCCGTTTACCACTGGTTTATAGGAGATGCAACTAAGCACTAATTATGTGGGCGACACACCCACCGACGACAATGGCAAGAACGGCCGCCTGGTTGAGCCGCATCCGCCTCTTCGCGGGCGCGCCGGCCGCTGGCGAGGGCAGCGGCACCCCCGGTGACACCGGAGCCAGCCGCGTCATATTGTTCCCGGTGAATGTTTGTCTGTTGAGCAAATGGTTCTGGAAAATGTCTTTGGTCAAAGATGAGATCTGGTTTCGACTTCTCAAAGCTAAGTATTTTTCTAAAGGAGATTACAGAGGTAGTAGTGCTGTTAATGGTTCTCAGTTCTGGAAGAATCTTCAGAAATTGAAACCCCTTTTCCAAAAAGGTAGTATTCATAAATTGGGGATGGGAAAGGTACTCTTTTTTGGAAAGACGTTTGGGTTGATAATTGTCCTCTCATGATTAGTTATGCTGATTTGTTTAATATATGTGCTAATCCTGATAGTCGCATGGCTGATTGTTTAGTTAATGATGTTTGGAATATTGACTTTATTAGACAGTTTGGTATTGCAGAGTTTGATTCCTGGCTGTTGTTGAAAAAGGAGCTGGAGGATGTGAGCTTGAATGGTGATGCTGATAAGGTGCTCTGGGGGTTAGAGAAGTCGGGCATCTTTTCAGTGAAATCGCTTTATCGATACATGTCTTTTGGAGGAAGGACCTTTAGTCAGACTCAGAAGCTATGGAAAAGCAAAATCCCTCTAAAAGTGAAAATCTTTCTCTGGTTACTCTTTCAGGATAGATTACAGATGGCATCTAATCTCAAGAAGAGAAAGTGGAAGGGCAATGAAAATTGTATTCTTTGTGGAGTGAGGGAGGATTCTAATCATCTCTTCTTTACATGTGTTCTAGCTTCTTTCGTTTGGACTTGTGTTAAGGGGTGCTTGAATTGGCAGAGGATTCCGACTTCTTTAGATGATTTTCAGCAATTTTGGTTAGATGATAGGGGTGCTCACACTTATCACATTTCTCTTTTCAGTTTTGCAACTCTTGTTTGGTCACTCTCGAAAGTCCGCAATAAAATGGCTATTGAGAAGAGTTTTCCTAAGCAGCCGATTACTGTCTTTTTCAAATCATTATCTTGTTTGCAGAGGTGGAAAATTCTGCTCAAGGAGGAGGACCGACAAAAGATTGATGCTGTGATTACTCGGGCTGAAGTTTGGTTGAAGTATTTTGTAGGCTAATTGTCTTTCTGTTGTGTTCTCAATGTTTGGACTGATAGTTTGGGTTACTTTTGGATTGTGATCTCCATCGGTTCTTAGCAAATGGTTAGGTTTGTGTTGTGCTCCTTTTGGTTGCTGGTGATCCCAGCTGGCTGTTTGTTTGTAATCTTTTGGATACTCTGGTATTAGCTTTATAAAAGCTGGGTTGTTTCCTGTTTAAAAAAAACGCGGCATCGGCGAACCTCAGCAAGGACTTTGGCACGGGGCCGTCGAAATGGTTGTTGGATAGGTTCAAGAACTGGAGCACCGGGAGCTCGAGGTCCGGGACACGACCGGAGAGCGAGTTGTTGGACAGGTTGAGCGCGACAAGCTGGGTGAGGTTGGACATGTTAGCAATGGGCCAGATGAAACTCACTATCCTGAGTATCTACTCACACGAAAACGCTGGAGAAAAATCTCAGCAGATAATGAAAAAACACCAAAGAGTTTTATGCTGCTCAAATCACTGTAGCTTTTTTTTTGTTGCTTATCCTCTTATTTAAACTGAAAAGAGAACTGAACTACATGCAAAAAAGTGGCCGGTAAAGCCACCTATTAACAACATGCACATCACTAACTCACGCCTGTAACGCCACCTATTATACTCATGCCTGTAACGCCACCTATTATTGGACGCCTCATCACAGACGATTGACCAAAACCGTCTGTATTACATGCAATCACAAACAGCTTTGGTTTAGAGACCATCTGCAATACTAGTTGAGCTAAAAACCGTCTGTGAAGAGGTAATATCACAGATGGTTCATATTGAAAACCGTCTGTAAAGTATCAGAGACGGTTCTGAATACGAACTATCTGTGATAATTGTATACTTCACAGACAGTTCTAAACATGAACCGTCTGTGTATAATTCACAGATGGTTTTTTTAACTATAACCGTCTATGATAATATCGCTTCAGTTCCCCAATGCGAGTTTCTTCGTCACCGTCGTCGCCGATGTGTCTCTTCGCTCGCATCAATGTCGCTTCGGCTTCCCGGTGCGTCTTTCCGTCTCACGCGCCGAATTTATTCCTTATTTTATAAAAAGGATAATCCGCCATCGAAGATGATCATCGGATGACATCATTCTCTATACGTACCTCGATCCCATTGTTCTACAATCACGACATTGATCATACGTATACGCAACGATCACGGAGCATGACGGCGAGGACCAAGGTGAGGAGGTCGATGATTGTAGTCGCTCTTTCTCACGATGTCGTCGTCGACATTGTCGGCCACATGGCCACGAGCTCTCCTCAGTTTATGGCTGACCTCTGCAGCCTACGAGCCACATATGTACATATTTATACCTACAAAAATATATACTACTATTTATTCTAACGTCTTGAATTGTGTATGTACGTATATTGGAGTTGCAAGGCCATGTATAAGGCGTCTAAGGAGGACATCGTGGGGAGGCGCGTGGCGCTAGAGCAGGGGGAGACAATAAAGTGGCTGGACAACGAGCGCTACCTCGCCGTCGTCAACCACCTGGCTGGCACCGGCAACCCAGAGGCCTGCTTCATCGTCAGCCTTCCGCTTGTCTTCGCGCACCAGGACATGCAGCGCGGCCTCTTGTGCTTTGAGCGGGCGGCCGATGTCGGCCACAAGGCTGTGGACTGCGTACTTGGCCTCCTCCTCTACAAGGCTGGCGAGGCGCGCGACGTTGGGAAACACTACATTAGCCAGGTTGACGGCGAGCCGGCCGACGACGAGTGCGAGACAGCCAAGAGGACCAACCGGGAGTGTAGGCGGTGCCGGAGGCTCGTTGCGGACGCGGTGCAGGAGGCAGCGTGGAAGAAGATGGCCAAGCCGCTGGGTCGGAAGACAGCCACAGGTGCACGAGCACCGACTCATACATGACAGAAGGGTGGGAGGACTACGTGGTCTTCTGTAGTGACAACTGTAGGATTAGGCATGAGTATGCTAAGTTCTTTGCACAGGTCTTAAACTACTTGTCGTAAAATTAAATACAATCACATGACGGTATTAATTACTAACCAATGAAAAACAAATATATCCATGTCTTCAATTTTACTCATTATTGCGAAATAGGTACCTCATGTGGTCATGTACCCACGACTTGTTTTAATTAGTTAAGTGCATGAAGAATACCAAAAACGCCACGCCCCACATGCCATTCAAAAAATGGTTCTATATTGGAACCATATCACAGACGGTTCCATATTGGAGTTGTTTGTGATGTGTATTTATCACAGACGGTTCTACTTTAGAACCATCTGTGATGTCGAACCCTATTTATACTCGGACTCTAGGGTTTGCCCGCGCCCCCACTCAAATGATTAGTTTCGTCGTGGCACGCTAGGGTTCGAGCTCCCACATCTTCCTGAGCCCGGTGTCGCCCCCTCCTCGAGCTACTTAGCGCGCCTCCTCCTTCGAGCCCGCCGCTGCCTCCTCCCCGAGAGACGCCGCCGGCTTCCTCGAGAGTGCCTCCTCATTGAGCCCGGTGCACCTCCTCCTCCCCGAGCACGAGCCGTCGTTGCCGCCTCCAGCCGGGCACGCCTCCTCCTCCCCGAGCACAAGCCGCCGCCTCCTCCTCCAGCCCGGCACGCCTCCTCCCCCGAGCCCACCTTCTCCTCCCTGAGCCCGAGCCGGTGCTTCTTGCAATCCCTTTGTGAGCTGTTTGTGTTTTTCATAATTGATTTACTTTACTAATTGTGTTGTGCTAGCTGTATTTCAATCTGTCTTGACTAGCACTGGGGAACTTGGTATTGTATTGGGCTCTGGTAATTGCTTGATGATGATATATAATTGTCATTGTCAGCTTGATGAGGATAATTTGTGTTTTGTACTTTTGCTGGTTTACTGATAGCAAATTGGCTATTTTATTAAGATTAGTGATTCTGTCCAGTATTTGATATTAATGATTCTATTCAGTTTTCATTTAACTGGTTACTAATTGGCTAATCAGATAATAGAGCATTTCTGCACAGTGTTAGTTGAATGACCTTGTGATTATTGGAAGTATAAAATTGTTGTTTTAGATGTTATTTCTTGACATTCTAGTGAAGCATTATTTGAGCTCAAAAGTCTGATTTATTCTTATCACATTTAATTGATAAAGAATATTAGCAAGTATCGAGAAGGCCAAGAACCCGGCACCCCTCCTCCCCGAGCACGCCTCCCCTCTTCTCTATCCTTGATCTCTTCTCTATAAAATCTCTAAGCAGTGGCTGCTTTTGCCTATAAAATCTCTTCTCTCTCTCTCTCTCTCTCTCTCTCTCTATATATATATATATATATATATATATATATATATATATATATATATATATATATATATATATATATATATATATATATATATAGAGAGAGAGAGAGAGAGAGAGAGAGAGTTCATATCCTTTGTTAGCTAACTCAAGGCTTGAATTTAGCTAGCCCTACACGTTTAGGATGATCGGCCAAGGAACGAGCTAGCTAGCTGAATTTAGGCATCGAGTCACACACACACACACACACACACACACACACACACACACACACACACACACACACACACACACACACATATATATATATATATATATATATATATATATATATATAAAGTCGGTTTTAAAGGCAAAAGCAGCCACTGCTTGAAGATTTTGTAGAGAAGAGGCTATCACAGACGGTTCTGAGTTAATAACCGTCTGTGATAGTATGCATCACAGACAGTTCGAAAACCGTCTGTGATGACCTTATGTCATCACTGACTCATAAACTTAGACGGCTCACGAAACCGTCTGTAGTGATGTTTTTGAACTATCTGTGAAGACCTTTTCTGTAGTAGTGAACTCTAACGTGGGCACATACTTAATACTATGCATGAACTAACATAGGAAAAAAAATAGCGTGAAAAAACTAGCGCGACAAGATTATTCAACAACCACTGCCTTATCTTATTGTGCTTTCTTGACTTCGATCAACCCAATCTTCTTGCATATCTCTTGGAACTTGACACGCCCAAGTGGCTTTGTTAAAATGTCGGTGAGCTGATCATCTGTGTTGACGTACTCAACAACAATCTTCCCTCCTTCAACATACTCCCTAATGAAATGATAACGAGTATCAATGTGCTTACTTCGGTCGTGGAAGATGGGGGGTTTTGCATAGGGATATCGCTGACTTATTGTCCACCTTGAGGATCACAATGCTGGGCTCCTTCTTCATCAGATTACCGAGTAGGCGCATGAGCCAATTGCCTTGGCATGTCGCGGTCGTGGCAGGAAGATAGCGCCACCACCTTCTACTTCTGGGATTGCCAACTGGTCATCCCACACTCCCACCATTTGACACCTCAACCACGAGTATCTACGCTAGTCTCATTTCCCCTCCCACTGGGGAGGTACCAGTTCAGACTTCAGATACACAAAGCTGATTTGTCGGGTCACGTCGTAGCGCAAAGCTGACTCGTGGGGTCACTCACCTGGTGTTGGTACTCTGAAAAGTAAAGGGGAATGAAGGCGTAGAAATAGGGTGGTGGGGGTGTCCCGATGCAGAATCCCTCACATGGTCACGGTTTGCACGTGAAAAAGAGTTATAGAAACACGGGACTAGCATAATAATAGTTGTACAGAAACTAATATTTATATGGCATGATTGATATTTGGAGGAACAAATGTCTACTCTTGGGGTGAACCTCGCATATCGCCCCTGGCCTCACCCAGCGATGGTCCGAGTACGTTAGAGGATCAGGCTGCCTCACTACCTAACCGACGCGAGTAGCCTAAGGTGGTGTCGCGGGGGGAGGGGGTCCTGCGTCGGCTGGGTCGGTCCCGGCGCACCATGTAGCTGAGAAGCCCCCACGGAGAACTGGGTGTCGCGCGGGTCCAAGAAGAAGTCCCCAGAGCGTGCCTCGTCATGCGACAAGTAATCGTCCTCCCAAGGCGATGGTTGATCTGTGAAGCATGACGTTGCGCATGTAATCATGGTGAAAACCCTAAAAAAGGATGTTACGCAAGCAAGTAAGATGGTCATACCTAGTGGCACGAGGCGTGCCCTGATGACTCCGCGTACTCCTGCCCGCGTACGGGTGGAGCTCAGGACCTGTGAGAGAAGACTGTCGTTTGTAACTCGTGGGGTTCGAAATAAAGAAGCATTACGTTTCGCATGTAATCATGGCAAAAACCATGAAAAAGGACGTTACACAAGCAAGCAAGGTGGTCTTACCTGCTGGCACGAAGGTATGCTCCGACGACTCCGCATAGTCCTACCCTGCGTGCTGATGGAGCACAAGACCTGCAAGAGAAGATTGTCGTTAGTAACTAGTGCGATTCGAAATAAAGAAGCGAAAGTGAATGTCTCATGCTCACCTCCAAAATGTCCCACGGTGCTCCCACAACAGTGCCACGACGACACGCCCGCAGCTGGGGTAGGAGCCTGTGGCCGTGAACCACCATGGCTGACTCCTCGTCCTCGCATTGGTGGGTCCACTAGGTCCCTCGGCGTGCGACAGGTCGCGATCTGGATGCCTCATCTCGCCTTCTCAATGATCCGCTGTAGGACCCCTCTGGTGTCCCCCAGTGTCATTTGCTGCGCAGAGGCTGCCAACTCGAGAACCTCCCGGTGTAGATCCGTCCGCACAAGTAATCAACAAGTTAGAAACCTAAATCTTGCAAATTAAATATGAATTAAGGATCGTTCAATATGTATGGAGCGGTGGAAGGCGGAGTCCGACTGGGTGGGGTACATGTCGGACATCGCAGCCTTGTGTTGTGGTGGGTTGACCATGACCCGGACGCAGCAAAGCCTCGTCCGACTGGCGTACCACTCCATGTACTCCTCGTACATCCCGGGGTCGTAGGGAGCATCCTCCTGGACGAGGTCCTCGTAGGCGTTGATCCAAGCCTCAACCCAAGAGGACATCTTGTCCAACCAGGAGACCATGCCACGTACTTCCTTCCTAGTGTACATGTGGACGACAAGACAATTATTTGGTTGGCACGCAACGCACGTTGTACAAAAGAAGTAAAGCGTGAACTTACGCATGAACGTGCATCGGCACCCGCACCCGCACCCCCCCACAGGGCTTGGACCTCCTGTCGTAGACCAAACTGCGCATGACCCACTACACCTGGTACTCCTCCACGAAGACTTCGTGCACCAAGGCCCTCCACGTGTACCAGTACATGTAGTCTCACGTGCACAGGCTTGACAGTCCTCTAGGTGCGCGCGTGTGCGCCCTCTCCTGAGTGTACAATGTTCAGATGACGCGATCATCCATTAGCTGATCGAATATCGCAACGTACTACGGGTAGGATCCCTATGAAGTGATTGGTGTGTACGTGACCTGTGGAATATAACAATGGAAACTTATCACCCGAAATTGTGATTACATTACGAAAAATAATAAATGATCATGAAACTAACCCGTCGACAGCACCACATCGTGCCCATAGTCGGCCGGTCCACGTCGTTGTCCTCGGCGTACAAGCTGACCGTGTACGCTCCCAAGTCCAGCTATGGTCGTCCGATCTGAAAGCACTCGAAGGACCACAGCTATAAAAGTATCGGGCATCCGGAGAGGATGGAGCTGTCCTAGGCCCGGTGGCATGCGTCGCACAGTGTGTGGTACGTCGTGCACAACACGGCCGGACCCCAGGCGTAGGGTTGGTTCTCGTCCACCGGCCAGTCCGCCAGCTCATGTGCGTACCGGATGTAGTGCTTGTAAACGCTGTCGTCGTGGGACCCTAGAAACATGACCTACCCGAACACCCATAGCAGGTAGGCCTTAAAGTGCCTCCTAACAATGATGTTGCCTGCGTTCTCTACCATACGCTCGGGCTGCAAGAAGACATGTACACGTTAGCAAGATTCACATAAGAATTGATGTAAGAGGACATAGTTACGAAGAATTACGTAGAACTGATAGATCCATCTCAACGTCGGCCCGTGCGAGCTGCTGAACTTCGTGTACCCGCTTCCCGACGACAGCACATCGTGGAACCTCACTAGAAGGTCCATGCGCCATGTGGCCGGGATGTCGTACGCCGCCATAGGGAAGCCAGCGCAGGGCAACCCGGTCAGGAAGGTGACGTCCTGAAGGGTCGGCGCCATCTCCTTGCATGGAAGGTGGAATGTGTGCACCTCTAGCATTTAGCGGTCAACCAGCGCCGTCAGTAGGGCCTGGTCGTATGGAAAACGCCTAGACGTATGACCAGGACCGCGGTCCTGGTCGTCCTCCCGCGTCGCCTCCACCATCCTCGCTAGTGGAAGGAGGCCTGTCGCTCTCAACATGCGTCGAAATGATTAAAAACAAACGTGAGTCCACGTAAGTAGTTAGACTGCGATTGAGTGCATGAAGGTCAGAACTACACGTACCTCGGAACCCAATCTGGGTGCAGCCTCTATACCCTGATGGGCGTGCACAGCCGCAACGTGTCAAGCTCAATCGGCGCCTCGCCCTCCGGGGGGAGGACGGTACTGAGGCGGCTACGGTGATGTGCGTCAATCACCGGGTCAAGCAACTCGTAGTGGCCTGCGTCCGTCATACCTAAAAATTCAGTGCATGCATTGTAAAGACTACGAAACATGTACAAAAACTAAAATTCCTACTTTATAAATAATTTTCGACGTTAACAAAATAATTACCACACAAAAATGCAAACCAAATATAAGCTACTTAACAATTTAAACAGATTTGTAATAGGGTCTTCCAATTTAGATGATATTTTTAAATATTTTCTAAGTGCAAATATAAACAATAAACAAAGTTCTTCCTATTTTCCTAGTTTCGTAGTTTAAAAATTAATTTTCGACATTAACAATATAATTACCACACACAAATTGTAGTCAGATAAAGCTGAGATTATTTTTTACATATTTGTAATAGATGTCTTTCTATTTCTGCAGATTTATCCTAAATCGTTTGAATGCTGCAATATTCATAACATGTGTACGACAAACTACACTATACACAGCTCAAATAATGTAGTACATAATTTGACTACAATTATCTAATGTACTAAATTCTACTCGCTATTCTACTGAATTCTATGTCGCTATTCTACTGAATTCTATGTACATAATTATACTCGCTATAGCTTAAATGATGTACTTAATTCTACATAATTTGACATAATCTATAAAGTTGCAAAAAAATATATATACCTGCAAGATGGCCGACCGGATCTGATACTCTGTCAATCTCTCTCCTCCGCGACAAACTAGTAGAGCTTCGCTACCTTTCTTCTCTCCCTCTCCTCCTCTCTTCTGTTTTTTTTCTGGAATTAAAATGATTTTGGAGTGATTTCTAGGAATTTTTATACATGGGATCTTGTCGCTTCCTGTCACTAGTTCAACTGGTAGACCGGCGACAGGGTGGAGGCTGGAGATTGGAAGCTTGAGGATTGGTACACGGGCAAACTACAGCTTAGTTGGTTCATTACACGATTAATAGCTGCTTTAACCGCTGGATCCCAAAAGAACGAGCACTCAAAGAAGCTCGGGTTCAGCCACAGAAAGAAGGCCATCGCAATCGTTCGTGCTACTCGGATTCATATCTGGTCAAGAATTGATTCAGGTAAAATTCCTTCGAAGAACTGGTACTGTTTGAGCCTTTTCGTCACCATTTTGACAGAAACATTTCATAATTTCAGCCTAACCTTTTTTGCGACCCACATGCTAAGCTTTATTGACCTTCATATCTGCCCAAGAATTGATTCAGAATTCCTTTAGAGAACTGATACTCTCCATGGACCTTTTTTACCCTTTCGACAAAAACTTTTGATAATTTCCGCCTAACCACTTTTTAATGGTCCACGTGGTAGAAATTATTGATCTTCATATCTGACCAAGAATTGACTCAGGTAAAATTCCTCCAGAGAACTGATACTCTCTATGAACCTTTTTTACCCTTTTGAGACACTCTTCGGACATGTTGAATAAAGTTCACATTCTGCCTAATCTTGTTTAGTGCTCCATGTTATTCATACTTCACAATGCTTACAATTGAAACGATTTTTCACTGAGGCATATTTCTGTTGGCGTAAAAATATGACACGAAGAAACACCAACACACAACTTGCGGTAAAATTGAACTCAGGCGGCGTTAAGATTCAATTTCCCTGTTTTCGTAGTAGTTGAAGTGTTGAACACATGCAGACGCTTGAATACGGAAAAGTACTGGAGAGGAACAGAATATCTATAAAGAACATTTTCTGGATTCACAATGCATGACTTACTACAGGGGTGCTGGAGCACCGTTTTCGCTTGGCACCTATGGTACCTCCACTACTATTTGTGTATAATTATGATTATTTGGACAACACTATCCAATAGTGATATACTGTGTTTACTGTATTTTACAAATGTTTTTTAGTTATGTATGAATTTGAATTGCACAAAACCGTTTGATGTATGTTCGGTAAGTTTGTCTTGCATTAGCTTTAACCATAAAGCACCCGTTTACTTTTGTCCTGGCTTCACCACTATCAATGTTCACGAAGGCGTTAGACGCTAGTCGGGCGGTGGACCGGCGCTTAGCACCTAGGAGACGACTCAGCAGAGAGGCAGCCAGGTAGGGCGAGGAGGAGCAGAGAAGCTGAGCAAGGCAAGCCCGCCATCGGTGATGGGGGAGCAGAGGGGGGAGACCAGAGCATAGCAGAGAGGCAGGACAAGGAGGGGTAGAGCAAAGCGCAGAGGCAGGCGAGCAGACGGGGGAGTAGAGTAGAGAGGCAAGGCTAGGGGGAGAGCAAGGGGGAGTTGGGCGAGCCGGCCACCGGCGAGGGGGGAGAGCAGAGCAGAGAGGCGGGGTGAGGCGGAGCCAAGGGCGGAGGGGAGCCAGAGGCAGAGGAGAACCTACTTGGAATCGGCAACGGCGACCGGTAGTGAAGACAGGCAACGGCGACCGGCGGTGGGGGAGGCCAAATCGAGCGGTGGGGAGGTCGATTCGGTGTCGACGGGGTCGATTCAACGCCAGTGAGTCGGAATCGGCTGCTGTGGCGGTGGCGACAACACTAGTGCACAAGTGCGCGGCCAAAAAAACCCTAGCGACACGAGTGCTTGCTATTATAACCCAACCCCCCCCCCCCCCCCGCGTCTTCTCCACAAATTACTTTTTTCCACCGCCTTGGACCGCCTCCCTCGTGTCATCCCACCTCGGCGGCCAAGGCGGCAGCCACGATCTACCCACCGTTGTCGTGCCTTGGACCGCCCCAGCTACCTTGGCCTGCCTTGGAACGCCTAGGCGTGTGGCCACCTAGGCACCCGACTTTGCCCTAAGTCGTGGCGGCCAGACGACGCCAAGCGCCTAGGCGCCGCCTAGGTCGATTTCGTGAACACTGGCCACTGTATATGACTTTAGAATCAGATTGATCCTAATATCATACAGCAACAATTAAAGATGCAATATATTTTATACGCTACACTGATGCGTGGAATAACTTGCATCAACTTACGCTTTGATTCTCCTAAAACAGACAACCATGCAATCCTGCAATGGAAGCTAGAACTATCCCTCCAACCAAAGAAATTTTTTGAAAGATGATCATAACCCCCTCGAATCTTTTAGGGCTATCGGATTCTTGCCTTATACAAAAATCTAGTGCTAAAGAATAACTTAGCATTTAATCCTCTCGTGCATCTTTTACTTTGGATAAGTTGGTTTGCGGCTTGAGTTCGTCATGATTATCAATCATGGTTTTATATAGTGCCCCTTAGTTCTCCTTAAAGAGAAGTGGGATTAGGATTCCTATGGAATTCTTATAGCACACCTCTCTAAATTCTAGTATGTTAGGATATGAGTCATCTTAACTCAACAATAACGATCTAATTTCTAACAGATCAAGCAGCCAGCATCTAGAAGGTACAGAAATAAAAAAACTACAAGTTTCCTAGCAACCGAAGGGAAAACTAGCACCTCTGAAGCACAGACTCTTCAGTTTGTTGCCATATCCGTGTCGGACACCGTGTTCGACACGGATACGACACTGACACGTCGTGGACACGTGTCGATGGCGTGTCGGTCAATTAAACAACATATTTAATTAAAAAAATCGACAAGTGTCGGATACGGCTTGGACACATATCCGACACGATCCGACCGTGCGACACAACCTGGCCGACCCACCTCAGCGCAGAACCCTAGCTCCTCTCGATCCCAATCCCCCGGCCCTCGTCCCCTGTTCCCCGCACGCCACCTCAGCCCCCTCAAGCGCCCCCTCACCCTCGTCACGCCGCCGGCTCGCCGCGCCTCCTCCCTCTCCGGCGACCAGCGGGCAGCAGCGCACCGCCTCTCACCGGTCCCAGGTTAATGGAATTTTGAATTTCTAGCAATGGTATTAATATGAACAATTGAACATATTATGAACTGGCTGAAAGAAAAATGAAAAGACGAGGGTTATCTTTGAGAGATACATAATTCTAGTTTACTTTACACTTTACAATATTTCAGTTTGACAATCATGTAGAAAAATGAAAAATAATACATATGTGTATATTATTCTTATTATTTAAATATATATAGCCCTGTCGTCGTATCGGCATTTTTGGGAAAATGGCGAATCCCCATGTCGGTGTCGTGTCGTGTCGACGTATCCATGTCCGTGCATCATAGATTAGCACTAATCTTGGGTCCTCAAATGCCAGCTTTCTTCAGTGCCAGCTTTCTTCAGAGTATGTACCACTGTTATCACCCTCCATAAGGTTCTGAAAGGATTCTGGAATTGGGGGCATTTTGGTGTCGGCAACACCCTCCAACATGCGAACAATTTGCCCCATTGATGGCCTGTCGTTCTCTTCATCCTGGATGCACCAACACGCAACCCTACAGGCGACGTCGAGCTCCTTCACATTAGCATTTCCTTCCAGCCTGACATCCAGTAAGCACAAAACCTCTCCTTCATTCACTTGATCAGCTGCATAAAGTGGAAAATATCGATGACTTCCAAATTTCATTCTCTCAGTAGTCCTTCTCCCCGATATTATTTCGAAAAGCACAATGCCAAAGCTATACACATCTGCCTTTTTAGTAATAGGCTGCCCAGATATCCACTCTGGTGCAAGATAGCCCATTGTTCCTCGGATGGTGGTCAATGCAGAGTTAAATTCTCGTCCAAGAAGCTTTGCCATGCCAAAATCAGCGATTTTGGGGCAGAATTCTGCATCGACTAGTATGTTTTCAGGTTTAATGTCACAGTGTATGATGCAGTCCTCACATTCTTCATGTAGATAGGCTAGACCCTTAGCAATACCAAGTGCAATTTGGTACCGAAGATTCCAACTCAGTAGACTAGATTTCTCTGAAAAGAGATGAGCATCCAACGAACCATTTGACATATACTCATACACCAGCAACCTTCTATCCCCTTTAACACAAAATCCCAAAAGACGGACAAGATTAGTGTGTTGGATCATTCCAACCGTCTGTACTTCTGTTCTGAATTGCTTATCTGCGTGCCCGATGCCTTTGAGATTCTTCACAGCAACCACAGTTGACCCTGGCAATGTTCCCCTGAAAACACTTCCGAAACCTCCCTCGCCGAGTTTATCAGAGAAGTTCCTCGTAGCTTTCTTGATCTGTGCATAAGAGTAGACAACAACGGAGCCTTCTAGTTCAAACTTTCTGGCATCAAACGAATTTCTCCTGTATCTCCATAGAAGTACCAGTATCAATATCACAGAAGCTATTCCAATCAACGCAGCCACCAAGATTGCAACTGCTCTTGCGTGTAAGCCTTTTCTGCTCCTCAGCTTGGAACCCTGACGAACATAGATCTTGCTGTACGGAGGCCTAGCAGCCAAACTCAGATTGTACAGGTTGTGGTACCATAGCTTGCATCCGGAGCCATTCGAGTACGCGACGCAGTAGCATTTGCTCAGACAATCCGCTCTACAATCTTCATCAGTTGCCACCAACTCATTCTGAGCATTGTAAGGAAGCCCTTGCAGCTTGTCTACCAGGATAAACGAGTCATCATGCTCCGTCTGACCGTTCGTCTCGCAGCTCAATGGGAGAGATCTCGAGCAGCCAGTGACGAAGTACCCAAGCCCCCACTCAATCGGGTACGACGGCCTGAACCCGTCGGCGCAATCGCATCTCCCGTTGCTCGTGCAGGCGCCAAAATCACCACAGAAGAACCCTCCGGATTTGCAATCGGAAGGGAAGGTCCAGCGAGCCACCCAACCACTGCTGTTTCCTGCAGAATCCGACCACCTCATCAGGCTGACCTGCCCCAGATGGAACTGCAAGAACTCGGTACAATTCGGGCTCTTTGGGTAGTTCAACACCAGTGAGCTGCCATTGTCTTGGGAGGAAACCATCCAATCCGGGAAGGTGCCCAGGTGGTCGCGCCCGTCGGTGGTGAGTACGAACCCATTCCTCCTGCTCTCGTCGACGCTGAGGCTGCCATTGTGCGAGAAATCTCGGAATGTTAGCGAGATGTTCTTGCCGGTGTACCTGTCGAGCCCGAGCCTCGCGCCGGGGAGCAGCGCGTCGCCGGGGTAGTCGAAGCTCTGCCACAAGACCAGGGAGGAGTTCGCCTGGTCCCTCACCACCAGGTTGCCGTTGTCGAGGAGGACCGCGACGGCGGAGGACGATCCATTGCCCGCGACGCTCGACCACCAGAGGCTAGCCCCGTTCTCCCTGATGTACAGGCTGTCGCCGAAGAGCTCCAGCGCCGCGCTGGGCAGGTCGGTGACGACGACCCTGTCCCCGACCCAGAACGTGGGGCTGGTGCCCACCATGTTCCTGAGCCGGACGCCCAGGAAGTAGTGGATGCCCGCCCCGGGGGGGAAGAACCCCAGCTCGAACGCGCCGCTCTTGGAGATGAGGGTCTGGTTCCCCGAGATGCCCTTACCGGGGAGGATGGTGTCCGTGGCAGACGCGGACAAGAAGGCGCCGCCACCGAGCAGGAGGAAGAGGAAGGCGAGCGACCCTGGTTTGGGAGTGGGAGAGGCCGAGCGAACGCGCTTCGCCGCCGCCATTGGTGGGCATAACCTCCGGCAAGAAGCGCCGGCGGTTCTACTTTAGTGAGACTTCGCTTCAGGCTTAAACTGATAAAGAAAGGTGGAAATAGAAATGGACTGTAATTAATTTTTTTAATTACATCAGCCGGGTCTTGAACTCAAGATCTCTTAGCTCTTAGCTTTGATACTATATTGAGTTGTATACACCAACCAGTTCACTCAAAAGGTTAAGCTGATGAGGAAAGGTGGATAATTCACTTATACTTCAACACCCCTCCTCACGTGTAGGCTCCCTCAGACCTAAGACGTGGAAATAGAAATGAGCTGCAATTAATTTTTTTAATTGCGTCAGCCGGGTCTTGAACTCAAGACCTCTTGGCTCTGATACCATATTGAGTTGCATGTACCAACTAATTCACTCAAAAGATTAAGCTTTTGAAGAAAGGTAGACAATTCACTTATACTTCAACACTTTGTATCTGATGAAGAACATGGTACGGATGACGGGGTACACTCTGGCAGTCTGGCATTCGTCGTGAACGGTGAACTCTGAACAAGCTCCATGGCCGGGATTGGATGTTTTGATGCACGTTTGTGATGTTTTTATGCAAACCAAAAGGCGATTTGGCATCGCGGGTAGACATGCTCTCTAGATTAGCTGGTTGCTTTAGGATGTCAATTTTCGTAGTTTGGTCGGATACCGCAGCTCCTTTAACCTTACTAGAAGCTAACCCGCGCCAAATGGCGCGGGGGCTCGGATGCTTTTTTGGGGTTTTTTTTTTTGTCAGGCAGGGACGTGGACCATCGACCGGCATAATGACATAGATAAGTACATATTTTGCTACTCGTCCCTCTCCATATTAGCTTAATACTAATAATAGATAGGCTAATAGTATAGAAGTATATAAATTCGAATGTACAATACGTATAAAGAAGTCTATAAGCATAATGAATAGAAGCATGAAATAAAATGATCATCAAAGAAATTAGAAAAACAGACACCTAAGCCGGAACAGCAATGAATCTAGCAATCTTACATTTTTGTGCGAAGATAAATTCCAACAAATCCAAACCAAAACCAACACATCCTACAGTAAGGAAAATAGATAGAGAAGTAGCATCCATCTTACAATGCGAGAATGAGGATTAGAGATGCTCGCATTTAAATATTTCAAAATCTGGAACCAACAAAGCCTCACTTTCGGTCACAAAAAACGAACCCAACATTCATCGTTCATCCAGCACAATAAAAAGATAATTTGTGATATATCAGTTTTCCATTATACATGAAAGCAAGGTGTCTGTAATTTTGTATAGATATATCAGTTTTCCATTATACATGAAAGCAAGGTGTCTGTAATTTTGTATAGACGATTTATCTAGTTCCGCAAAGAGAGATTATATAGAACGGTGCGGGTCGACAATATTTACTGAGGAAACAAATAGTCCAGAAAGAATATCTACGACATTCCAGATAACTCTGACTCTATTTATTTATTCAGGGACAAAGTGCAAAGGGCGGTTGCAGGATCATAATTTGTCTGCATTTCTTTTATGAAATAATCGTTTGCCTTACTAAAGCATACATGACACCCTAAAGTCATTAAAATGTATACTGTTCTGAGGATAAATAGCCATGAACACTGGGTACTAACTAAATCAACATAAATGAATGAAATTAGAATTTAGCAGCCGAATAACCTGCGCCAATGTGATCCACCGTTTCATGCTCTGACGGGCATGAGGCTGGTGCTGGGACCTACAAATATTAAGTGTAGTTTAATAACATATACTGAAAGATATAGCAAAATTTGATGGGTGGAGGAGAGGGTTAGACGAAAGAGAAGAAAAACCGGAAACATTCTGCTAAGTGCTAATTTCTCTATGAAGTAGTGAATGTCTTGAGAGTTCTGAATACTGGCATTATCAGAAATCAGGAACAGAAAATGTTAGCTATATCATGAATCGGCGAGAGAAAAAACACCTAATTACCATTGATCTCTAGTCATATGACAACAGTGGATGTAAACAGGCAACCGTCTTACCAGATTCACCCTGAAGAAATTGACTTCAGCGATACCAATATTATATTCTGATTCCAATGCTTCGTGAGTGGAACAGACTGCAAAGAATATTAGTGTAACTTGTAAATATAAGAGGTATATATATTACTGATTTCAAATAGCACAAGTATACCATATATAGTTCATTCTGTTGCACATCCAAGCTGCTGCGAAATAATTTTCTTCCCAATGGCCCGATTTCTTAGAACTATAAATTTGACCTTTCTAACTGCAATTTTAGGAGCATGCCGGACACGAGCAATTGTTTAGTGTTTACTACACTGGCACTATTCGTTTGAAAGTATTTCGAGCTAAATTTGGAACATGCACAGTGCAGAATATAAGTCGTGTTGAAATGCGGCAGTGATTCAGATGTATTCCTAGCAGAATTTCCAGAGTTCAAAAACAATACATAAGTCTAATATGGTATACTTGTGGAATTTTGCGAGCTTACCATATCGACGATTGATAATCCGACACGGATGTCCGATAAAGCGTAGTCTCTTGAGGATGCGGATCTTCCAAGGATTTCTTCAATGTACAAATCAAATGGGGTTCTGCATTCCTAAACAATCAGTGCTTAACATTTTATTCCTCCCTAATGTAGGCATTTGCAAACGCATGTTGAAAGTATTGCGATCCAGTAGTGAAAGACCAATCTATTGAATATTTGACATCAGCGAAAATTAGTGAAGAGTAAAACCAGTGAAACTTCTATAGGTTAATGAGATTCGGGAAAGTGTACTTAATGTATATCTTCTTAAGAAATCTATAATCGATAATAATTTGACAACATTCACAACAATAGGAAATCAAACGATGAAGCAGATTAATTGAGTTTTTACTTTTATTCTATATGCTATAAAGTCGACATGTTTTTGTTATCATTCGCATGTCTGTTTCATTCGGAGAGTTGATGCACCTCGGCAATCAACCGGGTCACATGTCTTCAAATAATTTCAATGACTCTTCAATAGGTTTATCACCCTATGGACTATTAATCTTCCTTTCCCTGTATTCCCTGATTTGTTGTGCGGTCTGGCAAGCATATACCAGTCAGCATGCACACAATCTATTTCTCAAGGACTCGATATAAATGTTCTTTTTCCCCTTTGTAATACGGTTCTACATGTAAGTTTGTAATAAAAAGGAGGGGGGGAAACCTGGTGATCCACATAGGCTAGCCCTTTCTGTATTAACTCGGCTGCATGCTCAATGACTTCCTAACCACTGCATTTGACCAAAAAATGTAATAGCAATCCTACTTATTTGAAAAAACATTTTTCCAAAAAAGAGAGGAACCTCTAATATGATCTCTTTGACACTATCATGCTGAATTTTCACAACTACTTCTCGGCCATCTGTCAGAGCTACACTATGAACCTGTGCTATCTGTTCCGAAACAGTCACGAACACTCACATGAGCATACTAAGAATTTCCATTAGATAAATTAAAGTTAATTCGAACAACACAGAGCTTACTGATGCAGTTGCAAAAAGGTCTAGTAATGAGCTGTATGAATGTAATGAGTAAAGTTTAAGTGTACCTGCTCATCAAGAAGGACCAAGTCGATGATCGATCGAGCCGTATCGCCTCTGCGATAGTGCCAAAGTCGTGAAATCTTAACACAGACAGTCCATTGACAGTTGCTTGGATTAATCCTAGAAAGCGGAGTATATGCCATCTGCAGATCTGAAGAGATTTGTGTCAAGATTAGAAAAAAATGAAGATCCTGTTGTAGCATAGAATTGTAGACAGATCTACTGTTAAGAGGATTATTTAGATATGTAAGTTACAATGAAAAGAGAATGTGGTACTTAGCGGTTAGTAGTAAAGGCAACGTAATATAACGGGTGTAGTATAAGATGGAATTTGGTGGAACCAAGTAAATAGCAGTGGTATATTTATATATAGAGAGATCTATTAAAGAGGCGTGGTAGCAGGTGTTTGTATGAAGAGGTGTTCTAAATCTGCAATGAGTAAAGAATGCTGTTGTTTTGTTTGTCGAGCGAAACATATGTAGGTCTCTTGCGAGCGTAGAAATGTAACATACGCAGTTAATATATATACTGATATGTTAATCTAAGAGGTCGGTTAAGAAAGGTGTGCAACAGTCCAGTGCACCAGTGGTACCATGTGAAGACATGTGTATATGACTGTAATCTTTAAACGTAAAAAAGGTAAGCGCATTACAGTAATAGTTCTAATTGGTAATAGAACAAAGCAAATATCATATAAATAAGAACGCAAAAAGAGAATCACAGTAACTATTTGTAAGAAACATAGATACATAAAGAAGATCAACAGAAACAAAAAGGAAAACCAACCTAGAGACAGCCTCTCGGGAATCTGCACGATCAATCGAGAAGTGAACCACGACAATGAACACGAGAACCGTAGTGTGGAGTAAAATAAAACCTGACAACGATGAAGCGAAAGAATTACTATAGAATCTGTACTAAACTTATGTAGGTAAAGGCAAGTAGAGGCTAAGCTGGACCATAGCAAGCAATTTTGAATAAGCATAGTTACAATAAAAAATGATTAACATAAAAGGAAAAGAAATAAACCTAGAGATTGTTTTGCGGAAGTTTGGACACTGACTGGTAAGCGAACCACAACAGGCAACACGAGTCGAGAAGCGTGGAGGAAAAATGAACCTGTAAACGGCGAGACGAAGAAATAATTAACTATAAATGCTAAAAAGAGCACATAATTAAGAATCTATCTAGCGATAACATAGCAAAGAAATCTATATAGGTAGAGGCAAGTAGCAGAGCAGAAAAGGAAAGAAAGTTAAAGAGCATGTAAGGGAATCTGAATGACCAACCGGTAACCGCAGCACAGAAGCCGACACGAGCTGAGTAACGTAGAAGAGGAATCTCCTGCAAATACCAAGAAGAACAAAAAACGATATCAGAAAGTGAAATCAGTGCAAACATTAAGAACCGGAATAATGAGAAAGGAGGAAGGGGAACCGAAAGGAGGCGCTGTGGCGAGTCCAAAGCAGCGCGGGCGAGGACGACGACTACGGCGCGGCGGTCGAGAGCGGCGCGTGGGCGAGGCGCGGCCGAGTGAGCGAGCGGCGGCGGTGGCGGAGTCAAAACGGCGCGGTCGGCGGGGACTACGCGCGGCGGCCGGGCCGGCCGCGCGCGAGAGACACGGCCGAATGAGCGAGGGCAAGCGAGTAGCGGGAAGTGGGTCTAAAGCGGCGATGGCGGGCCAGCGGCCGGCGGCGGCGCGCGAGCCGCGTGGGAGCACCAGCGTAGGGCGCGCGCAGCGGCGGAAGCGCGAGGAGGAGCCGGCGCGGCCGTAAACCAGCGGTCAGCGGCGAGGCGAGGCGGCGGCAAGCGAGCCGAGCCACCGAAGCGGGTCTAAGCGGCGATGGCGGCGCGATCGGAGGCGGCAGCGCGCGAGGAGCCGCGTGGGAGCACCAGACGCACGAAACAACGAACACAGTTTTGAGGAAAAGATAAGCAATAAACGGGGAATGCAAAAGAAAGAAAGAAACACGATGGTCAATGCTCATTAATGAGTAGCGTGAGTCACGCAAGGCAAATAGCCGAGACACAGCTGGGAGCAAGCGAGAAAAAAAAAAGCAATGAAGTAAGTAAACGCAGGTACATCCCACTCAACAACGGGACCCACAAAATAAGCGGCCCAAAGCTTGATAAACAAGAGGGCACGTACCAGCGTCGGCGGAGAAGCCAAGAGAAAATAATGAGTGAAGCGTCCGGGCCGACGCGGCGTGAATGAATCTGGCGGCGCCGCGTCGGCGAGCGGCGCAGACGTCTCAGCCGGAATCGATGTGAGTCACACTAGCGGCAACGATTGTCGCTCGACGAATCGAACGGGCAGCGACCCATGAGACGCGCGTCGTGCCCTCCTGCGTAAGCTTTGGCAGGAGCTGCGCATCGGACGGCGTTCGCTCTCCCACGCTGGCGAGGCTTCGGCGTTCGCGATGGGACGCGCCGACGAAAACAACGCAGCGGGCGGCGACGCCGCCGAGCCGTGTCGGACGGGCGCAGACGAAGCAGCGAGCGAAGAAGCGCCGGCGCACGCGTCGAATCCGACGGTCTGTAGGCTAGCTCGGCGCGATCGGACGGACGGCAATTTGCGGGCGACGTGGCCAGGCCGACTGGAGGCCGATCCCACGGGGAATTAACATATAGAATGCAATCCGAGTGGGCAAGTGGATCGGTGGATAAATTGCACTCCTCCCTTTACTTTGTTGACTATCATCATTCAATCGTGTCATAGCCATCTTTATCAATATATTACTGCTAATCATGTCATATTCATTTGCTATGGAGAGCTAACTAGTAAACTACATAGGTCACGTGGTTTGGTCCTAATCTAGGTGATGAACACCATTGTTGTCAAAGAGTTTGGAGGAATGAACTATCAGTTTTGCAAATTGTTGGATTGTTGTCAGGCATCAGGCGGTCTGACTTGCCCCAGGGACGGTCAGACCGGCAGTACAAGATTGTACCAAATGGACATCAAACACTTATGTGTGAGTGCTTGGGGATGTATTTGCATCAGGTGCCATCGAACGTGAAAACTAGACGCGAAACTAGATAGAGATTAACTTCAAATTCCAAATAGGAGTGTTTTATGGTTTTGGAAAGCGGCCTGACCAGTCACTACATGGTAGCCAGACCGGTCCCCTGTTACTAGGGAGCGAGGTCAAACCGGCCATGGCGATTTCAGTGCAATGTGTTGTGCTGATTTTTTGTGATTGGGACAAAGTTATTGGATTAGTGCATATGTGTGGTATGATGCGTGTTTTGACTAACATGGGTCAAGTTGTGAAGAACTTGTGTTCAGAATCGATTTCTTGGTATATTGTTGTGTAGGGACGTTTGGAGTCAATTACTGTCAATGGCGAGGATGACCGGGATGTGGTTTGGTGAAATCAAGATCCAGAACGATCAAAGATGTCGGATGAAGTGATTGGTCCCAAGTAAGGCATAAGATGGACAAGAACGAGAAGTTTGGTGCAACGGGATGCATCAAGTGGTTTGGGACGGTGCAAGTGTTGAGACAGCCCAATGGGAGTTGGATGGAATAGACTTGTCGACATGAGAAAAAGTCATTGATGAACATACGTGTGGCGAAACATCAGATTGCTTCACAAAATTATACTTGGTCAAGATGGAAGAATCAAGAAGGGGTATTTTAGTATTTTTACCAAAAAAATTGGGTTGGTGACTTTAGAGAAACCGCGATGCATGACGACGTAAAGGAGAATTGGTTTAGATCATGAGGAGGACAAGATCACGAAGAAACGGATTTGGAAGCGTCAAATCGTCATTCGCTTTGAGAAGCGTGTGTGAGTGTGAGATTTGTGTGTGGACTTAACTGATGCCCATTAGAGTTTTATCTCTAGACCTAGCCTCCACTATAAATAGGGTATGTAGGATTTGCACACCCAAGCAACCAAGTCTAGAAACCCTAATTTGATATTTTCGGAAAGCGGGGAGAATAGAGGAGGTTAGAGTTTGAGAGATACATTGAGATAAAATTTGTGGGATTGGGTGTTCATGAGTAAACTTTTGTCCTCCATGGTGGAGTGGTTGTAAACCTTCAATTTCTCAAATATCAATCCAATTAATTCGTGCAACGATGGGTTCTATCTTGTTCTAGCTATCTTTTTGGTAATTCGGGTTCTTGTATTCTATGGGGTTTTATCTTGGTATTTTGCTATGATCTAGCTTGTTATGACTTATAAAAGTTGATCTAAGGTCATTTTGACCATCTTCCATCCGCAAGTAAGTCTTTGGATCAAGTTTAGGTTTTTACCTCAGTTTTGAGCCCTCTTGCTCTCAAACCATGGAACATTGGTTAGGATTGTCTCGATCTTCGATTGGAATAGGCTACTAACCATCTTGTTGAGCTTCGTCTAGAATATCAAGCGATTTAGATTTGTAGATCAAAAGTTAGGTCATTTTGTGTATCTAAAATCGTACAAATTTTGTTGTCAGTCTCAGGGAGCGGTCAGACTGACCGAGGGTTGTTGAAGTTTCATTTTCTTGGTTTGAGTTCTATTCTTCGGCTGTGATTTTGAGATATTAATCTTCGTAGCTTCACATAACAGTGAAAAGCGAGTAGAATTTCGGTAAAGAAAAAGGTGGCCTCCTGTTCACCATCCCACTCTAGTCTCACACGGTCCAACAAAAACTAAAGTGACAAATATTTACAAGCTAAAACCAATTAGACTCCAGTCAGTCAGTCTCTCTCTCGGGCCGCCTTGAACTTGATTTCCTGAAGTACTATCATATACGGGGCATCTCGTCACCTCCTTCAGTTTTTAACCACTTACAGGCAAGAGTCTTTTTTATTTTTTAATCTTTTTTATAATTATTTTAAAGATAGTATCTTTCTAACTTTATTTCCAATTCTAACCTGACGTAACCAAACTGTGTTGTCACGCCATCAACCGCAGCGTGACCAAACTATGTTGTCTTGCTACCGACCCCTTTAGACACGTCTGTTTTCGGGCTAAGTCTTATCACGCCGTGAGGAGTGGTGTGACAGTATAATTTGATCACGGGTTATGGTGTGACCAAAGGGTTAGAATTAGAAATAAAGTTAGGAAAAAACTATCTTTAAAATACCTTTTAAAAAGAATTAAATAATAAAAAGAATTCTCCAGGCAATCGGAAGCAACACAGATTCTGGAGAGGTAGCAATCCGTGGCTAAATCCAGAGCTTCATACAAGCTATAGGTAAATCGGACTCTAGTCACTAGTACACAAAGATGGCAATGGATTCCACTCCCCTTGTTGGGCTGAGTTAACGAGGACTATTGAAAATAAGACACTATATATTGATCCAACATAATATTGGGCTGAATCAATGCAGTGACAAGTACAATTTCTGGATAGGCCTTAGACATAAGTACACTTCAGGGTTGGGCTGGCTGGTCTCCGTTCCAATGGCAAGGGACTATTATGTTACTGGCCTTCCAGATAGGCCCTTGTTCAGGCAGCGTGTTTCTAGCTCCTGTCCTGCCATTGCCATCCATGCTATTCAGTTCTGCAAGAGATGTCTTCTCTTGTCATAATCTCCAGCTTTCCTGTTTTATATGGGCTCTTTATTTCAGCAAGGGTAACATGGGGAGAAAGTGACTTGGTTAGGCCTACTAATGCTACCCTGCTTCTCTCAGTTAAAACTTAAAAGCTGCTCCCAAAAATGCCAAGCCTGGGTTAAGTATCCATGAGCAAGGAGTTAACCATAACCCATTCTGCTTAAAATGCGCAATGTTGCCTTGTTGGCATTGATATATCAAAGACTAAATGGAAAGCATTCTGCCTTAGTGGCATGCGTTCTTGCCGACCATACTTGGGCCTTCTTGCTCACATAGTGAGCTTCTGGTCAAACTATGTGAATCTTGTTTTTCTTTTTTTTCACTATTGTTTTTCTTCTAATCTTCTCCGTTAGCCTTTCCTGTCTGTGAAATCTATTGCTGCCTCACTACAAATCAACAGCACAGAGAAAAAATATTTGAAGGGAGTATAAAGAAAAGATTTTTTTAAAATAATACATTTTAAAAATAGAATTACACAAATAAATAACCGTTTAATAAAATTATAAAAATAGGATTCTGTCGCCAGTCCAAATAGCGACAGACCCCTATCGCTATTTGGATTGGCGACAGACGACAGTAGCCCTGCCACCATGCAAACAGTGGCAAATGTCAAATGGCGACAGAGGCTAAGCTATAAAAGGGCCAAAAATCTGGCCTAAATTCACTTTTAATCCCAAAAAAGAAAAGAAAAGAGGGGAGGAGTGAGAGGAGAAAGGAGGAGAAGAAGTAGCGAAGCCCTATTCGTCTGTACCCGTGGAGGGGAGAGAGGGAGGAGCAGATTCGGCCACCCACATTCCAGGTAATTTTTTTGTAACTTTACATTTAAATTCGAAACCCTGGTATGTTAGCAACCGAAATTAGTAATGTCAATGATCTAGTATAGATCTTACGACTGAATATTCGGGGGTCTTCTAGAATCAAAACTACGTAGATAATGACACGGGGATTTAGACAGGTTCAGACCTTCTTTGAAGATAATAACAACCATACTCCTGTATGATTGTATTGACAGTGATGATTACAACCAAAGAGAAAACTAAGCATAATGTCTTCTCCTTCTGATCTGCCCCGATCTTCACCGACTTCAGCTTTTATATGGTGCATGAAGGGGTGTCTGTTTCTCCAGGCCAAGAGACGCCTCAACATTTCATATAATGAGCATGTTGATGGGAGTTACTGGTAGAGAGTTATCATCCCCACGTCGCCTAGCGGTTATAGTCAGTGACAGAGGCGTATTACGTATAGTTATTCTAGATAATAATAGCGTAAGGTAATTGCCCTGTATATTGAACACAATGCGTAAGAGTCCCTAATACTTGGGCCCACCTAACTCCAGGCCTTATCGATTACAGGGTGGTCGTGGCTAACCTAGTCGTAAAAAGTCTTGTGACCAAACGGTAGTCGTAGAAAGGCTTACGACCATAAGGTGATCGTAGAAGGGCTTACGGCCATGGGGTGGTCGTAGAAGGGGTTACGACCACTCCATTAACCTTCTCCCTTATGAACGCTAAGGGGTATACTTAAGTACCATATGATGGTTTTATCAATATTAATTACAGATAAATAATAACAAATTGAGCATTATTATATCCTTGTCAAGTAAGTATGTAATTTAATGGATTAGATAGTTTTAGATGTATGGTTATGTAGTGTAGTTCGGTGTAGTATATCTCTATTAGGCGTGTGTAGTTTAGTTATAGAAATGTGGTTAGTCATAAAGAATTTATTTATAGTGTAGTAATTGAATGGTTTAGATAATTTTTGATGTATGGTTACATAGTGTAGTTCTTTGTAGTAAATATTGTAGTTTTGTTTTAGATATGTCGTTAATCATGTAGATATTTTTTATGCTGTAGTAATTGAATGGATTAGATAGTTTGAAACGTTTGGTTTTGTAGTCTAGTAAATCTTTTTTGGTGTGTGTAGATTAGTTGTAGATATATCAATAATGTTTCTATTTTAATAGTAATTTTTAATAGTATTACCGAAATAAATTCATGTTTAATGAAATTAGAAAAATGAGCTTATGTCGCTATTTGAAATGTGTGTAGTTTAGTTGTAGATATGTCGGTAATCTTTTTTCCCTGTTGATGTTTTTTATTAATAATAATGTAAGCACTATCTTTTATGTTTCACACTATTTCAGGTATGGCACCCGCAGGAGGTTCTACGCGGTGGCCTTTCGAGCTGTTGGTCTCGGTCGTTGACGTCAGCCACCGTAGCCGCCTCAGTACCATCCAGCCCCAGCCTAGCAAGTTACCCATAGAGCTTGGTGCGTTGCGTCTACGCACGTCCATGAGGGCATGGAGGATCGACCCATGGTGGGTTCCCAGGTACGTACAGTTGTGATATTTTTGTACTCCATTTAAATACAACTTTTGTGGGCAAACTAGTGTGCCCTCTTGATCATTTTGATGTAGATTGAGAGCGTCTGGCCAGCTTCCGGTTGCGAGGATGGTGAAGGCCATGTGGGAGGACGACCGGGACATCCGTTCCTCTAGGTGTTTTTCGTACGACCAGTGCCTGTTGATAGCGTTGGTGGACCATTGGAGGCCAAAGACTCACATGTTTCACCTTCCGTGCGGGGAGATGGCTCCTATGCTGCAAGACGTTGTGTACCTCATGGGTCTCCCTTGCACAGGCTCTCCTGTGGAAGCACAAGACGACTTGCTGACATGGCGTGTGGACTTCCTCGCCAGGTTCGCTGGTGTGTTGCCGCACAGCGGTGTGTTCAAGAGTACACACGTGCCTTCGCTGAAGTGGCTCTGCCAGTTCTACGTAAGTTCCCCTCTCTTTAGTGTTCGCATTTCCTTTCTATTCATTGAACTTACTAATGGGTCCTTGTCATTTTGCAGCCACAGGGTATGACCCCTGACGCCCCCGACTAGGCAACGAGGAGGCACTTCGAGGCCTACTTGTTGTAGCTTTTTGGGTGGGTCTTGTTCTGCGGATCCCACGGCGACAACATCGACAAGCTCTACATCCTGTACTCACAGGAGTTGGCGGACGCGAAGCTGGAGGAGATCCAGCAGTACGCCTGGACCCCGGGTGTTGAATACCCGAAATCCTCGTGTGTATACCATCCTAGTCTCATTATCAGTGGCTAGTACACACATCCACAACATTGGCATACACATCCATACATAATTACATACAACATTAAACAAATATGGTACATAAACTTAAGTGATTACATAAATTACAATATACGAACAACCGGCCAAATAAAATATCAAGTATCAAAGTGACAGCGGAAGCATAGTAATTTAAATGCAAAAGTCCAGCGGTATGCCCATCCAAACCCTCAGGAAACCGACAAGGACAAGACTCTAGAAAGACTCATCCCCATACCCCCGGTACCAGGAGCGAAGAAGGCATAGTCTGGAATCTGCTCATCCTCATCCTCTGAACAATAGTTTAAGTAAGATTGAGTACATTGCGTACTCAACAAGACTTGTAGTATATAATAAAATTTATATAAATGCATGGCTAACAAGAGATGACACTCTATGCTACAAGTTATTTTCAGTATTAAGCAAATTTTATTTGCAATATCGAAACGTAGTATTTTTGCAATGGAAGTTTAAAGAGCAGTTAAGTAAATAAGGTACAACAAGTATGTAATTTACTAAATAACAAATCACAACCCTCCTCGGTTGTGGTCAACATTTCTTTCTCAACCATAGACATAGCACTTGAGTTAAACGACATAAACCATCCCATTCTTTTCCCGACAAACTATTTTTGCGAAAATTAAGACTATACTCGATGTGACTGCACTAACAGCGAGCACGGCTATTTAAATAGATCTACACTCTGTATAGGTATACAACTTTACCCACAATATATGAGTTCTCTAGTTTGTTCGGCATCCATCGATACCACCGCACACAACATTTTAGTATGCAGTCTAGAGTCCATAACGAAGCCTTTATATCACCTAGCCCTAACCTTACAGTAGCCCGCCGAATGACATCCCTCACTTCGATCTTAGGTACCTCTCATCAAAGTGAGGCATTCACCGTTGTATCGGTAAGCTTTATTCCCAATGCCCCAGTGAAGAGAGCCCCTTCGAGCAAGCCTACCCGGTCATCCTTGTAGTACTGCGGCCTACCAACATGCAAAGATAGTCTTCGATGACTTAATTAGCTAATTTCGTTTCATACCAGCACATGTGGTTGTATGCTTAGGCTTAGATTAGTGGCACCAGCGTTCGGTCCTTAATTGACTTAGGCGAGGATTTCCCCCTATCTACATGCGAGAAACCTTCTCACATTCATCAATTCATATTATAACTCGCTCGCGTCGTAATCTAGGTTTTTATTTTTATTTTTATACAAAATTAACATAGGTAAACCTTATGCACCATTATTTCAAAATTTCCCAAATTTATATTCAACATTTTGTCGGACCCGGATTTCGTAATCCAGAATCCTCTGTGAAAATACTGCGCTATTCCACTGGATCGATAGATAGCGCTCACGGTACACATTCTGAATAATTTCATACATCGCGTAGACCAAACCATTCATTAATACAAGCATCAGAGTTCAAATAGACCACGTCGGTCGAGTTTACAATAGGGCCGATCAGGCCAAATGAGTTCATTACAAAATCTCGAGTGCGTTAGCGGAAGCAAAGGGGTAGAACAAGTCTCTCCACGAGCAGCGGCGGGGTACTAGGTGTCGACCGATATTAGCCAAGGGCTTGGATAATATAGGAGGTACACAAGTACCAACGGAGCCAACCCGACTGAGGCGAGACCTAGACTACAAGAACTATACTACTCCTCTTCATTTCCTTGCCCTTCGGCGTCCAGGTTCTCGTAGTAGGTGTAGTCTCCATGATCTGCGGGTTCTGGGGGTTGGGGGGAAAGAGCGAGGATGAGCACAACTACCGTGCTCGCGAGCCAACACACAGTATGCAATATTATACATGCAAGGCTTAACAAGGATGGCTCGGGTTCATTTATTTGCACAAAGCAATATTTAGAGTACCAATATTAAAAAGTCCTATCACTTAGCATTTTAACCAAATTGCATTTTGTTAAAGAGATTACTTGTGCAATATTTATAACAGTAGAGGTTACCTCCACCTCATGCTTATTTTTGATAGCGGTTACATCCACCACTTGACATTACTGGGGTACATCCACCCAGGGAAAACCAAAACCAGGGTCACATCGACCGGACACATTTTATCCCGCCCACAAGGTTTTATAAGCAGAACTAACTCTTGTAAGTTCCCATGTCCGCCCTTGACCGTGGCACGGCTATTGAACAGTTCATTACACTCTGCGGAGGTTGTACACTTTACCCACAAGAGACAATCATCTGACATATACACATGTTTAGTAGACATGTAAGCCAAGGAGATCGTCACAAGGCCTTTACAATGCATCCACGATGTTTGTTACACCCGCTAAGGTTTCACACGAGAAGAGTTACGCTCACATGACCCGTCAACTCTTTCCCGGACCCCTCTTGCGCCACACGACTTACGCTCACATAGACAGTAAGTCGTACACTAACCCATAGCCACATAGGCTTATGGCGTAGCGGGTCATCTGCACAGGTGCAACTCATACTAACGGATACAAATTATTTAGCAGTCGACACCATTATAGACATGTGGTCGTCTTGTTTTACATTGGGAGGTCATCACGAGTTAAGTCCTTAGGGACCATCAGGCGGTTCATACCACATACCATCCACAAACCAACATTTCTTGGGCTGCATTAGCACCCACCAACATACCATCCATCATACCATCCGCCCAGATGTGACAAGCAATTTCTTTAGGGTTTTTAAGAGGTAGGGAAAATACAACATCATAACCATCCCAGTCATTTACACCCAATGACTGCCCAAAATCATGTTCATTTCAAAAGATGATGAATGGGGTAGATGATACCCCGATACTTAAGCAAGACTAGCATGGCGCTTAAGTATAGCCTATACTAGTATAGTTACCCAATATTTACTAGGGTGACAAGGGTGTATGGCAATTCAATTATCAAGGGATGGTGTATTAATAATAAAGCATCAACATGGCATTTAACTACCTTAGGGTATTTAACATACATTTGCATAAGGGAAATAAAGCATGCAATTTGATATTTAAAAGAACATAATTTGCATAAAATGTAGGTTCGATATGATCAAAGTGTCGACTACTTTGGTCTCTGGCTAGATGATCTTGATATTCTTGAGCTTGATCGAAGTGGGGGTCTCCGGCTTCTCCGAATTCTACGCGATCGATCGCACCGGAAAAGAATCAAACGAGCAAACGAGTTAAATAAATAACAATCCTCATCAAATGAACTCCAAAATGAACCAAACTAGCACCAACAGGAAGAGCTCGATTTTAGAAATTTTTAGAAACTAACTTCACAATTTTTGGAGCTAAAATGAGGGAGAAATAAATATTTGAAACCTTTCTTTTGAATTAAAAAGAAAAAGGGAAAAGAAAATCAACCGAAAAAAAAAAGAAAAAGCAAAGCGGCCGCGCTAGTGGGCCCAGGCGCGCGCCACACGCGCGTTCGGCCCAGCGCGCAGCGTGCGGCCAGAGAGAGAAAGAAAGAAAGGAGGGGAGGGCTAGGGTGAGAGGAGAAGGCGGGGCGGCGGCGGTGCGCGCGTGGGAGGGCTCACGGCGGCGGCGGCGGCAGGAGCGGCGCCGCGGGGAGGCGGCGGCGACGGAGAAGAGGGCTCGGTGCGGCGGCAGCGGAGCGGCGGCGCCACGAGGAAGATGAAGCGGCGGCGAAGGTGAGTCTCGGCTTCTACGCCGGTTTTGCTTGGGAAGAAGGGGATGGTGGAGAGGAGCGGGGCGCGGGGCTTTTAAAGGCCGAGGGAGGAAGGTGGCCGTTGGCGATGGCACGGCGGGAGTGCCGAGCGCGCGGGGCTGCGCAGCGATCGAGCGGCGAGAGGATGGGGCGGGTCGGCGCGTGGCGGGGCGTTAGCGGCCGGCGAGGTGGAGGTCAGAGGCGGCGCGAGGGCATGGCGGCGAGGGCTAGGAGTTAGGGTTAGGGTTAGGGGTTTGGGAAGAAGAGCTCGGCTTTGGGAATCGAATCCTTGAGCACTTTGGGAAATTTTGGGGTTTGCGTTCTTGAACTTTGAAGATTTTGCAAATCCACAATTTTGGATGTTACAAAACCTACCCACCTTAAAAGAATCTCGACCCGAGATTGAGCTCTTGAGAAACGGTAGGGTAATCCAACCGGTGATCTTCACGCTCCCACGTGGCTTCTCTCTCAGTGGTTGCTCCATTGCACTTTGCATAAGCGGATGATCGGCGCCTTGTTTGCTTCTCCACGACATCAAGAATCTTGATCGGATGTTCGGATCGACAAGTCTTTACGGAGTGCGATGGTTTCAATTGGAGCTTGCTCTTACGGTACTCTGAGGCATTTCTTGGTGAGAGCGTGGAACACATTATGGACATCGACAATTTTACGGTAATCCCGGTTGATATGCTACCTCTCCACGCTTGGCGGTGATTGGGAGCGGGCCTATGTACCTTGGCGCAAGCTTGCCTTTCACTTTAAACCTCCGCATTCGCGAAGGGTGACACCTTGAGGTATACATGATCTCCAACCCGAAGTTAACTCTCTCGGCGGTTGTCGGCATAACTGCATGCGGATTGAGCGACTTGTAGGCGATCTCGATCAATCGACTTTCTCTTACGCTTGCTTGAGGGTATCTGGTCGAAGATATAACCTTCTCGATTCGACCAATGCAAGGGAGTTCTCGCATTTCCTCCCATAAAGTGCTTCAAGCGGAGACATTTTCAAAGCTGGATTGGTAGCTGTTGTTGTGGCGAGTGCATATGGTAGACATCTCTCGGTCTACGGTGAACTCTAAAGCACAAGCCGAAGCATGTCTTCTAGAATCGATTTACCCTTTACATGCATCCATCGATGCGAGGATGATATCTTTGTGCTAAAGTTCAAGTGAGTTCCAAGTGCATCATGGAGACTAGCCCGAATGCGAGTGGCGAGAACCTCGATCTGAGACTATCCTCTTGGGTACTCCATGCGGACATACAATCGAGCCATGTATAACTCGGCTAATTTATCTCCCTTGTAGGTGGTCTTCACGGGGATGAAATGGGCAACTTTGGTTAATCATCGATTATGACCCATACGGAATCATATCAGGTCTTGGTTCTCGGCGGACCGTAATGAAATCCATTCCAATTTCTTCCACTTCCACCGAGGATTTGAAGTGGTTGCGGCAATCTGCGGGTCTCGATGTTACTGCTTTGATCCGTTGGCACACATCGCAACAAGCTACGAACTTCGGCGATGTCTCTTTTCATTCGCGACCACCAATATAGAATCTTCATATCTTGATACATCTTGGTGCTTTGCTGGGTGTATGGTATATCTTTGAGCTATGGGCTTCTTTAGAATCAATTCTTTGAGCTCCTTTTGGTGGGGAACAAAGAGGCGTTTCCCATACCATAGGATTCCTTGTTGGTCTTCAACCATCTTTGAGGCCTTTCCTTTGACCATGAGATGCTTAAACTTACGAACTCCGAGGTGTCCTTTACGGCGGTCTTGATTTGCTCTTCTAAGGTTGGTTGAACTTCCATAGTTGCTAAGGTGCCTTGTTCTACTAACTCGAGGTTAAGTGCCTCTAATTCCTTGCAAAGCTCGAGTTGATACTCTTGAACCATAACATTTTTGCGATGGGACTTACGGCAAAGCATCGGCCACTACATTAGCCTTCCCGGGATGGTAATGAACATCAAGTCGTAATCCTTAATCGGTTCTAACCATCTCCTTTGTGGAGGTTGAGGTGCATGCAGGTGAAAATATACTTAAGACTCTTGTGGTCAGTATAGATATTACAATGATTTCCAATCAAGTAATGCCGCCAAATCTTTAGGGCATGCACTACTATTGCTAACTCCAAATCATGAGTTGGATAGTTGTCTTCATGTGGGCGGAGTTATGCGGATGCATATGCTCTGACGTTTCCTCCTTGCATAAATGCGCAGCCAAGACCTTGGCGCGAAGCATCACAATAGACTTCAAAGTCCTTGTGTATGTGCAGCAAGACTAACAACTGTGCGATAGTTAACTTCTTCTTCAACTCTTGGAAACTCTTTTCACAAGCTTACGTCCATTCGTACTTCTTTTCCTTCTTGGCGGGTGGGTCATTAGTGCGGATAGTTTGGAGAATCCTTCAATGAAGCGTCGTAGTATCCGGCCATTCAGAAAACTCGCGCCGGTCATCGAGGTTGGTTGTTTCCATCCCAACACCGTTTCTACTTTGGATGGGTCAAGCTGCGACTCCTCCAGTGGATCGATATGTCAGAAAGCGATCTCTTGAAGCCAAAATTCACACTTGCTTACTTGGCATACAAGCGATGTTCTTTAAGCTTCTCCGGGACCAAATGCGGATGTTCGATATGTTCCTCATTGGTCTTGGAATAGATTAAGATGTCGTCTATGAACACGACAACAAACTTATCCAGGTATTCCATGAATACCTTGTTCATAAGGTTCATGAAGTAGGTGGCGCATTGGTCAAGCCAAGCGACATAGCCGTGAACTCATACAAGCCATACAGGGTGGTAAAAGGCTGTTTTAGGGATGTCCTCGTACGATCTTAACTGATGATATCGACCTTAGGTCTATCTTGGAGAACACTTGTTCTCTGACGGTTGGTCGAATAGATCGTCAATGCGGGGCAAAGGGTACTTGTTCTTGATGGTCACCTCATTGAGGGCTCGGTAATCCACACACAATCTGGCGGTGCCATCCTTTTCTTTACAAAAATCTTGGCGAACCCAGGGATGAGCTAGGTCTAATAAATCCTTTTCTGTAACTCTTCCATTTGTACCTTAAGCTCTTCAAGCTCATCAGCGCCATCCTATATGGCCTCTTGGCAATTAGAGGTTGTTCCGGCTTTAGGTTGATCACAAATTCTATGTCTCGATGCAGTGGCATGCGAGCAATTCTTCTGGAAAAACTTAGGGTAATCTTGAACTATAGGTGTTGTTTCGAGTCACCTTCTCGAGGTTATGGATGATGCGATCCAAACACGAGGCGCGTCTATATTAACCACGATTGTGGTACGGGTTTTGGTGAGTACCACCTTCTGTTGGCACAATCTATCATTCCTTGGTATCGGACCAGCAATCCATCCCTAGGATGATATCGAGTTTGGGGTGAAGCACTAAGAGGTTTGCTAGGAATCGAAATTTTCCATAGCAATCTCTACTCGGGGACTTACTAAGATGGTAGTCAAGGGTCCCAGGGTGAACTAAGTACCACGGGTTTCTTTAGCTTAAGGTTGGCAACTTAAGCCTTTCAACAAATTTTCTTGATATGAAAGAATGCGAAGCTCGAGAATCAAACAAAACTTGTCTTTGATGCTGATTTAACGAGAACGTGCCCATTAGAACTCCTGTAGCTTCACGAGCCTCCTCGGTGTGACATGGTTCACATGGCGCGGTTTGGTGTCGAGTAGTTCTAGGTGCTTGCGGGGCTGATGGTTCTGCTTGGGCGATGTTTGACCTTGGTGGTGTGGCTCTGAGTTGAACTTGCGGGAGTGTTCGGCGTTGAGGGCATCGGTTGGCAAAGTGTCCTCTCACTCCACGTGGAAACAATGGAGATGAGCTCTTTGGGTTGCTTGTTGCGGTGTCGTGAGGCGAAGGATCTGAAACCATTCCCATTGATACGCGAAGTGGAGCTTGAGTTCCTTGTGGAGAAACTACGGTGGCTTAAAAGATGAGTTGCCGAGGAATGTTGACTTATGAGAAAAGCCACCTTGCGGCACGGAATACCATCTTTCTCTTACGGCTAACTTCGCAATCTTCTTCTCATTTTCCAGCCACGAGGGCTTTGTTGATCAAGTGGTGAAAGCTAGAAATCATGGAGGATAAGTGACTTCTCATGTCTCCACGCATTCCTTCCACAAGCGGTCTATCTTCTCTTACGTATCGACTACGTCCTTTGGGGCGTGGCGAGCAAGTTAGTTAAACTTGGTTAGATATTCATTGGTTGTCATTTGACCTTGCTTGAGAGTTCTAAACTCATTCTTCTTTAGCCTCATTGTACGGCGGTACAAAGTTAGTCTGAAGCGGTTTTGAACTTCGTTCGGAGATTGGTTGCCATGCGGAGTGCGGTCTCGTCGGTGTACTTCACAATTGCTTCAACGATGGCGAGATCCTGCTGATCTCGATGGCGGATGTTCTTTGCCGGTTTCTTCTTCTCCACGCTCTTGGGCTTTCACCACCTTGAGCGGCGGGTAGTTTTCCCACCAGCAGCGGCTCCTTTCAAGCGGTGAGTGGCAAAGTCCACCTTGTCTTCCTCGAGCATCGGGCTGGCGGAGCTTCTTCTCGGTATCCACGAGCCAATCTTACGCTTCGGGGTTCATCTGCTGAGGCAAAGGTAAGAGGTCTTGTCTGAGAAATCTGCCCGGCTTAGAGTGGCGGCTACTCTCTGCTTGTTGATTGGCGAGCAAGGTTTGAAGGATTTGGGCTTGTTCTTGCATAACTTGTGCCATTGTTGGATGCTCTGGCGGTGGGGAGGTAGGTCTTGTCCACGACCACGGCCAAAGCCACGACCTCTTCCACGACTGCTGCTGAAAGCACCACGGACTGAGGCGGCTCTCCTTGGTGCCATCGGAGAAACACTAAGGCTTAGAACTAGAGAGGGTATATGAGGTTCACTTTGGCCCTCTAAGGCACACACAAGAAAGAAATCAAATTGAGCGAACAACACAAATGCGATACAAAGCCGAATGGCTGCAATTCATTAATATTAGGGGTAAGTGTTACATGACTTCTAGGACCTGACATATAGGCCATGCAAAGCCATGACACGAGATACAAACACAACGACTACAAAGGTGGATAAAGAAAGTGCTTGCAACCAAAGACTACCTAGCAAGCCTTGCTAGTTAACCTAGCTATCGACTACTCCTCCATCGGTGCTTACCACCACAAGTGAGTACGATTACGAGGATCGAAACAGTGCGGCGATGGTGGCGGCGAAACGGCGAGTGGCGCCGCGGTCGAACTCGTCGAATCGGTGGCGGGTGAGGCTGCGTCCGGGTGGACTCTCAAAGGCTGCGGTCGGTCGGCGGTGGGCGCGCTTTCTTTCTTGCGCGTGGCGGTGCGGGGTCCTCGGTGGAAGCGTCGGCTGGCACGGGTTGCCGGAACAACGGCGTGGCGGCGAGGCCGAGGCGGCGGCGGGGGCGGGCGGCGGTGCGATGGCGGCTCTAAGGCGGGCCAACTCTGCAGCGCGCGTCTCTCTCCGCTCTACCTCGCGGTGGGCTTCATCATCTCGAACATGTTGCCACGGAGGTGTCGGAGTGCTCGTAGGCTGGCGGTGAGGAGAAATCGAAGCGTCGATCTCATCAGCGGCGTTGGCGAGGCGATCGACAAGGCTGCGTGGTGGAGGCGATGTGGCAGTGCGGGTCATCTGCCGGGCGTGGCGGATCATCGGGTAAAGCTCTCCCTCTGGAGAGTCGGATGGAGCGGAAGGCGAGCTCTGCGAAGGTCTCCATGCATCGGCACAAGCGAGGCAGCGGCAAGTCGTGCCACATCACGGGCGACATCAAAGCACGGCTCTGGGGTGCTCGGCCTTGAAGGTGTGAGTATTGAACTCACCCTCCCTAGCATAGAGGAAAACCTCCATGCTCGGTCTCTCGGTCCAGAACACAGTCATCAGGCCCATGAAGATAGGCGGATGGTAGTATCGAATCTTGCATCGGTGGCAAAAATCCCCACGAAGCCTCAGGGTCTTCTCAGTGAGAGAAAAGTCCCAAGAGCCGTGACGGACAGAGCGACCATCTAAAATTTTGAAAACAAGAGGAAGTCGATGAGAATAAATCAAAGTGAAGTAGGATAAATCAGAACTAGGAATGACAAATAAAGCGATAAATACACTATATTTTGCCAAAGCTTTTCTTAGGTTTTGAAAATAAGACTCAAGACCTTAGGCAACGACCAAACTAACCAAGGCTCCTCTGATCGTATGCTCACGATACCAGCTCTGTCGGACCGGTTCGTAATCGAGAATCCTCTGTGAAAATCTGCGCTATTCCTGGATCGATAGATGGCGCTCACGGTACACATTCTTTGAATAATTTCATACATCGCGTAGACCAAACCATTCATTAATACAAGCATCAGAGTTCAAATAGACCACGTCGGTCGAGTTTACAATAGGGCCGTCGGGCCAAATGAGTTCATTACAAAATCTCGATGCGTTAGCGGAAGCAAAGGGGTAGAGCAAGTCTCTCCACAGACAGCGGCGGGGTACTAGGTGTCACGACCGATATTAGCCAAGGGCTTGGATAATATAGGAGGTACACAAGTACCATGAGCCAACCCGTGGCGAGACCTAGACTACAAGAATTATACTACTCCTCTTCATTTCCTTGCCCTTGGCGTCCGGTTCTCGTAGTAGGTGTAGTCTCCATGATCTGCGGGTTACGGGGTTGGGGAAAGAGCGAGGATGAGCACAACTACTGTGCTCGCGAGCCAACACACGATATGCAATATTATACATGCAAGGCTTAACAAGGATGGCTCGGGTTCATTTATTTGCACAAAGCAATATTTAGAGTACCAATATTAAAAAGTCCTATCACTTAGCATTTTAACCAAATTGCATTTTGTTAAAGAGATTACTTGTGCAATATTTATAACGATGAGGTTACCTCCACCTCATGCTTATTTTTGATAGCGGTTACATCCACCACTTGACATTCTTGGGTACATCCACCGGGAAAACCAAAACGGTCACATCGACCCGACACATTTATCCAGCCCACAAGGTTTTATAAGCAGAACTAACTCTTGTAAGTTCCCATGTCCGCCCTTGACCGTGAGCACGGCTATTGAACAGATTCATTACACTCTGCGAGAGGTTGTACACTTTACCCACAAGAGACAATCATCGACATATACACATGTTTAGTAGACATGTAAGCCAAGGGAGATCGTCACAAGGCCTTTACAATGCATCCACGATGTTTGTTACACCCGCTAAGGTTTCACGAGAAGAGTTACGCTCACATAGACCCGTCAACTCTTTCCCGGACCCCTCTTGCGCCACCGACTTACGCTCACATAGACCCGTAAGTCGTACACCCAACCCATAGCCACATAGGCTTATGGCGTGGCGGTCATCTGCACAGTGCAACTCATACTAACGGATACAAATTATTTAGCAGTCGACACCATTATAGACATGTGGTCGTCTTGTTTTACATTGGGAGGTCATCACGAGTTAAGTCCTTAGGGACCATCAGGCGGTTCATACCACATACCATCCACAAACCAACATTTCTTGGGCTGCATTAGCACCCACCAACATACCATCCATCATACCATCCGCCCAGATGTGACAAGCAATTTCTTTAGGGTTTTTAAGAGGTAGGGAAAATACAACATCATAACCATCCCAGTCATTTACACCCAATGACTGCCCAAAATCATGTTCATTTCAAAAGATGATGAATGGGGTAGATGATACCCCGATACTTAAGCAAGACTAGCATGGCGCTTAAGTATAGCCTATACTAGTATAGTTACCCAATATTTACTAGGGTGACAAGGGTGTATGGCAATTCAATTATCAAGGGATGGAGTATTAATAATAAAGCATCAACATGGCATTTAACTACCTTAGGGTATTTAACATACATTTGCATAAGGAAATAAAGCATGCAATTTGATATTTAAAGAACATAATTTGCATAAAATGTAGGTTCGATATGATCAAAGTGTCGACTACTTTGGGTCTCGGCTAGATGATCTTGATATTCTTGAGCTTGATCGAAGTGGGGTCTCGGCTTCTCCGAATTCTCGCGATCGATCGCAGGAAAAGAATCAAGCGAGCAAGCGAGTTAAATAAATAACAATCCTCATCAAATGAACTCCAAAATGAACCAAACTAGCACCAACAGGAAGAGCTCGATTTTAGAAATTTTTAGAAACTAACTTCACAATTTTTGGAGCTAAAATGAGGGAGAAATAAATATTTGAAACCTTTCTTTTGAATTAAAAAGAAAAAGGGGAAAGAAAATCAACCGAAAAAAAAAAGAAAAAGCAAAGCGGCCGGCGCTAGTGGGCCGAGGCCTGCGCCCCACGGCGCGTTTGGCCCAGCGCAGCGTGCGGCCCGCAGAGAGAAAGAAAGGAGGCGAGGGGAGGCTAGGGCGAGAGGAGAAAGCGGGCGGGCGGCGGCGGCGGTGCGCGAGGAGGGCTCACGGCGGCGGCGGCAACCGAGGAGCGGCGCCGCGCGGGGGCGGCGGCGGCGGAGAAGAGGGCTCGGTGCGGCGGCGGTGATGGAGCGGCGCGCGAGAGAAAGATGAAGCGGCGGCGAAGGTGAGTCTCGGCTTCTTCCGCTCGGTTTTGCTTGGGAAGAAGGGGATGGTGGAGAGGAGCGGGGCGCGGGGCTTTAAAGGCGAGGGGAGGAAGGTGGCCGTTGATGATGGCACGGCGGGAGTGCCGAGGCGCGCGGCTGGCTGCGGCGATCAGCGAGCGGAGAGGATGGGGCGGGTCGAGCGCGCGGCGGGCGGCGTTAACGCGGCCGGCGAGGTGAAGGTCCGCGGCGGCGAGGGCATGGCGGCGGGCTAGGGTTAGGGTTAGGGTTAGGGGGGTTTGGGGGAAGAAGAGCTCGGCTTTCGGGGGGGAATCGAATCCTTGAGCACTTTGGGAAATTTTTGGGGTTTGCGTTCTTGAACTTTGAAGATTTTGCAAATCCACAATTTTGGATGTTACACATTTCATCCATTTTCCAAATTTGGTAAAACTAGAGCCCGACTAAGCATTTATGCGATATTCGCACTCGAAATGCATAAATCGATCTATTGCCTAAACCATATCATAAAGGCTATAACGGTAAGGATACTAATATTTAAAGGACGATCATGCATTGAATAGGAATTTAACTATTATACCCGCAAATATAGCAATTTTTACTCAAACATACAGACATGCATACTAGAATTTGCAAAATAAATACAATAATTAAGATAATGGGATAAACATAGTCAAAAGAGGTGATTGCCTTGCTTTGGTATCTCCGAGCACGAGGATGGAGGTTCCTCGAAAATTTCGTTCGCGTTGTCAACGTCTATTAAAAAGAGCAAAGACCAATTTAAAAATAGTAAAATAATTTATGTAGCAACAAAATCCAAGTATTTTTTGCATATTCAGACATAGCATGATTTTAGATCAATTTAGGAAAAATATTCATTCAATTTGGAGTTCATATGCAAAATTTATTAACGTTTTAATTTACTTCGATTTGAAAATCCTGAAAAAAATGGTGACGTCAAAAGCGTATTCTCTCATGTTTACGCTTTCTTACAGAGAAAGAGTATTCTCCTCTGAGTTCTCTGAGTTTTACGATTTCTAATAGAGAAAGCATATTTTCTGTATTTTATTAACTTACACATGGGCTCTATTTGTGAGTGACTCATATTTTTGTTTTCTTGATTTTATTTATAAAACAGTGGTGGTCCCATATGTTATAGACTCATTAATTATTTAAGAAAATTATTAAATCCCATATGTTATAGACTCATTAATTATTTAAGAAAGTTGAGTAAACTTGTTAAGATATTCACCCAAAGGCATGTTTCCTTGCTGTAGTTCGCGAAATTCATTCTTCTTCATTTCCACTATACCATCAGGGACATGAGCTTGACGAAAAGCTGTTGAAAATTCCTCCCAAGTGATAGCGTGAGGGTCGCCATGAGCTGCGGTGTAGTTCTCCCACCATTCAGCCGCTGTACCTTCCAATTGATGTGAAGCATAAAGAACTTTCTCACGATCATTGCATTGAGAAATGGCGAGCTTTTTCTCCACTGAACGAAGCCAATCTTCCGCGTCCAAAGGTTACGGCGAATGAGAAGCGTAGGTGGGCGAGTCCTCATAAACTCGATAGCTTGGAATGATGATGAATCGGCGAGCAGTCTTTGGATGATTATTCGACCATTACGATTGTTTTGGTTCAACAAGTTGACTATTGCGTGGCGATCGACTTTCTTTGTGTCATCATGGCGTTCATGTTCTGCATCATTGCACTCATGAATTGCGTCTGAGCTGCTAGGAGTTGTGCCATGTTTGGCTCTGTGGCTCCAGGGGTTGGCGACTGGTCACTTGCATTGATATTTGCATTAGCATTGGCATTGGCATCTTCTGACTGAGTACGACTCGAAGTATTGCGAGTATCAACCATCTGCGATAATCCTCCACAGGTTTAATAGGTAAGATAGAAAAGCAGTGTAGATGAGAGGGAATAGCACAATAGATGAGATAGACAAGACCGAGTAGATGGAAACAACCTAATTAGGGGAAATAGATTATACCCAAGGCAAAGACAAGAAGACATAGTTGAAACGCTATGAAAGCACAAATAACTTTCAAATTAAAGCCTCAGTGTGACTGCAACATAATGCTTGACAGCAAAACTGCAGCTCCCACTTTCACACAACCCAAATAAAGACCTATGCAACAACGATCTAAAAGCGCTACTAAACTCTAATAGGATGGCTCCTAATCTGAACTGAACAACGAAGACTTCTTCAAGAGCAACTGGAACGAAGCCACGAAGATACTCTCGACAAAAGCTTTTCTTCTAGACGAAAGAAATTTATGAGGCGAGAAGGTCAATTTAAGCTTGTAAAACAACATTCAGCAAAGGCAAGAGACAAGATCTCTGGCACAAGATGAGTAGAATAGAATAGGATAAGAATAGAATAGACTGAGGTGAGAGTAGAATAGAAGAGATGAGAAAAGAACAACTACTAAAGTCAAGTTAAGTTGATTTGATTTAGAAAATAAATTTTGAAGCTTTTAGCTAAAGCGACCATGCTAACTAAGGTTGCGTTCTACGATCGATATGGCTCGATACCACCTCTGTCGGGACCCAAAAATACATCTCGGAACCCTCTGTGTATTACGAACTAGTCCCGGATCGATGCTAGCTCACACGGGATAACAGTGATGAAATACCATCCATTTATTCAATTTAACTAAAAGATCTCGAGTAACAAATAATAATAATAAGCTGGACCTTATGGTCAATGTTTATAACTTGCCACCAGAGCTAAAGAAACAAATGAACTCTTGCGTGAGCGAAACTCTTCAAAGGCCAATCAACATGCCCACAGCAATCGAGTGGAGAAACGCATCCTAATCCGCAAAACCTTCATGATCTTCTGGTAGAACTCTTTGGCGACTTGGTATTCTTCCTCTCTCACTTGATCAAGCGAGAGGGCCCAAAGCCATGAGTACTTTGAATGTACTCGACAAGCCGTGGGGAAATGTATGCAAATAGTATTCATGCAAGGCTTGAACAAAGATTAGTGTATGGCTCTTTTGCGAGAAACGACATTTCACGATAGATACAATAACTAGATTGAAATCGTAATTGAAAACAATAACAAGTAAATAAACCATTTCTTTGAAACAACTAGTGAACTTCCCATTCACTCCCAACCAAACCAAAGATAAGTGAATTCCCATTCACCATCGACACAAACCACCAAGTGAATGACCTATTCACCAAGCGAACATTATATTCATCAAGTGAACTTCCCATCCACACTCAGACACATTTTTAAAGAAACTCTATCTCCGTGTGAAACCCGGGCATGTCCATAACATGAACACGGCTATTGAATAGTTTTACACTCTGCAAAGGTTATGCGGCTTGACCCACAAGAGATAGATCAACTTATAATGTCAGTTTAACACACTTAGGGTGTGCGACTAAGTGATCATCACAAGGCTTTTACAAAGCTCCTTCTTAACCCGATTACGCGTGAGGATTCAACACTGAATGTCTTCCGGCAGACGGGGCCCCTTTGCGCCACCGTGAGAATCGTTTCCGTAACCACGCTTCACATGACGAACCGAAATTAAGACATTGCTAATTAATCGGCCAGTCCGTCCCATACGGACATGTGGTTATGCGTTTAAGGCCAGTTCAATGGCGCACAAGATTAAGTCCTTGACAAGTTACTCAGGCGAGACTACCACAAACCCACAACATGTTAAATCCACATCCTCCCTATCCACCAACCACTCGCCCGAGCAAAAACCGTTTTGTTTAACCAAGACCAATGACATACCCTGTCACGGTACACAAATTTTAACAAGAGTGGCTCACCACCACGATTCCATAAATCATTAAGTCAAAATTGATCATTATGACACATGTGATGACAACCCCATCGTAACTAAGCAAGGCTAAGCATATGTACGATACCCATGTTGGCAATACAAATATGTCCAACTAAAATTTCCCATGCTACGGTGACAAAGGATTCATGGCATTCAAATAATCAATGGAGGCATAATGACAATAGGTAATAACTAATCCCAGAACAATTTATATAAAGATAGTATGCATTTGTATAAAACAATATACTTTTGAAATCATGGGTTCAATATGATCAAAGGACCACGACTTGCCTTGGAATAAATCCAGTGATTGATCTTGATCTTGGTATGCTACTCCTTGCTCAAAGCTTCCCGAAGTATCGACGTCTATTCGCAAAACAAGCAAATAACACAAATAAATAAATAACAGAGAGAAAACAAACTCCAAAAATTAAATAAAAGTCTCATATAAATAGATCTCGAATTTAGATAAATTTAGGAATTTGAATGGACTCAATCGGAGTTCGGATGCAAAAGATATGGGCTCTGGAAGATTGAAATCACATAAAATGCTGAAAATCAGAATTTATGGATTTACTGAATTATTTTTCTAAAGAAAAAGGAGATTATGACGTCAGCTGACGTCAGCAGAGCGGTTCGGACGGGATGAAAAACTCTTCTGACAAGTGGGTCCCACTGTCATAGGGATGGTGCACCATGGGTGATTTCATGGGCCTTTGGCTCGGGTGGAAACTTGAGTGCCACAGGCTGCGGCCGGCGCCAACGAGGATGCCACATGGGCTACTGAGGCGAGGTGGCGCGGAGGTGGAGGGTGGTAGCTAGCCACGTCGGCCTGAGAGAAACCGAGAGAGATGGAAGCTCGGCGGCGAAGAAGTTGACGGCGTCGGCGAGCGGTGGCGAGTAGGTCGGCAAGGTGCCAAAGCGGAACCACAGGAAAGCGGCGTGCTCGGGGAGGTGGTGGCGCGGCAACTCCGGCGACGAGGCAGCATGCGCGGCGACATTGGCGGCGGGTGCTCCAGCAGTGCGGCGGTCTTGGCGATGAGATGGTGCCGAAGCAAGCGGAGGCGAGCAGGCTTGCGAGGTCACGAGGAGCACGAGAGAGAGGTTGGGAGGGCCGGAGGTGAACCATGTCGGCGGCGGTGCGAAGTTGGCCGGAGAGGGGAAGAACTAAGGCGGCGGCTCGGCGGAAAAGACCAAAGGAGGTGGGGATTAGATGAGAAAGACATTGCGCACAAGATGGCGCTCTCAAAGCGACACGGGGCTCACGGAGATGTAGATCGGAGAGAGGCGGCGGCCGATTTGTCGGACGAAACAGCGGTGAAGCGATGACTCGGCCGAAGATGGTGGAAGCACGGTGAAGCTTGCGGCGGCGATCCCAATGGCGGCGGAATCTCGAGCAAAGGTGCTCGATGGCGGCAATTCGGCGGCGAAGGCTTGGTGGCGGCTCTGTTCTTTGGTGGATTGCGGCGCCAAGAGAACGAGCTCGGGGACAAGATGTTAGGGTTTTGGCGAGAGAGCTTGGGCGAAAAGATTGACGCGGTGGCGGCCTTTAAATAGGGACCGGAGAGGAGTTCGCGGCGGCACGGTCTGCGGCGTCTCGGACACGGGCGCGCGGGTGGAGTCGGGAGGAGGGCGGCGGCGAGGTGGCAAAGCGGCGGCCCTTTGGCGAGAGGAAGCGAAGAAGCGGTGGCGCGGGAGGAAAGGCCAAGCGGGCTGGGCCGAGCTGGAGAGAGAAATGGGCCGGGGTTTTAAGGATTGGGCCCAAGAGATATTCTGAGATTTTTAATTTAGTTTTTATTTTTAGAAAATAGCTGAAAATCCAAAAGGCAAATAGAAAATAGCAAATGCACTCGGAAAAATTCTAGAAAAATCTAGAAAATATATCCAAGCACATAGGACCCAAATAAAATAATTTTGATAATAGTTGATGTTGACATTATTCATATTAAATTGTTTTGAACTCTGAAAATTCATATTAAGCTTTTTAATTTACCAGAAAAATCCAAATGGTTATTTTTCTTTTGAAACATCAAAACAGACCAAATTTTTGGGATGTTACAACCGAGCATTGAGGAAGATCGAAAATGACGGCGACGGTCGTGAATGAGAAAGATGGTGGTGATGCCCGATTTCACTGCGAGTTTGTCTACATTGAGTGAGGGGATTAGATGAATGAGGGTCGGAACACGTGGTGACGTGCTTGCGAGAGATCCAAACCTTCTGGAATGATGAGGATGCAACAGCTTAGATCGGGTGCACACACCGGAGTTGGAGTAGACGATGCGTTTCAGCGCTACATGGCTCCCGGAGCTGCATTGAGCAAAGGAGAAGGATGAGTGAAGTGAGAGGTGCATAATGACATGGGTGTCATAGGCAAGGAAGCTCACTTGAGGCAATGGTGACGAAAAGCTTGCTCACCGACATCGAGAACGACGCTCTCGTTCCTGGCGAATCAGAGCTCGAGAAGCTTTGATTCTTGGTGCGAGGAGAGAATGGCGAGCTGAGTTCGTGACGCGGTTTGGAGCTTAAATACAGCTTAAATTGGCGTGAGAGAAGCGGCGAGAAAACGGTGGTCATGAATGAGTTTCTCGCACACTACTTCGGTCTCTTCGTCTGCATGGGAAAATGGTGCATCGGCGGGGTGGCTAGCATGGGCGAGGGCAGGTGGAGGTGATGGGGGTGGTTGAGGCGCAAAACTGTGGGCGGCGGTCATGATCTGTGGGCAAGAGGCGGAGTAGGCGAGGCGAGCTGGCGCGTGGGCGAGAGCTGGAAGACAACTCCTGACGAGCGCGCCAGTGTGTCAGCAAGAGGGGAGCGAGGCGCTGGCGTGGGTTGAGGTGTGGCGTGGTGAAATGGGCTGAGCTGGGTTTCGGCCCATCGGGCGAGCAGGAAATTCAAAATAGGTTTTGAATTTTCCCAAAAAGGTTGATTGTTGTTCGAATTTCTAAACATAACAAACATGCTTCAAAAATTATGATAATTGTTGTGGAGGCTCCTAACACAGTATGGTTTCTTGTGTAAATTTTTTAATATTTATCTATTATGTGTTTTTTTTAAAAAAAAAACTTCCAAGTTGTTGTTTTCATATAATTGCAGTAGTTGCTTTGATGAAAAATTTCAAAAATATGGTAAAATTAATTTTTCCACATATAAACATGCTTAAATTTCTTCCCTCACTTATTTTTAATATATTTACCCAAAATTGAGATTTTTAGAATGTTACATACCAAGGCCTCTGTGATGCCTACCGGAGGGTCCGGGATAGCTCTGTACTATCCGGATGCCTACTCCTACTGCAGTTGTGGTCGTTCGAGCGCTTCTAGATCGAACGAAGTTTTTTGTACGATTCGTCAGTTTTGTACTTTGTTTCTACACTACGTGTTGAGGTGTGTGTTGTTTTCTTCTACAAGTCATTTTCATACCGATCACTACCCACGCCTCATACTTATACTATGTGGCAATATTCGACCAGTTGATGGACGACCGCGTCATCTGGACACCGTACACTACTAAGAGTAGGGGTGAAAATGGATCGGTTAGTTTCCGACCGGTCCAAACGAAACGAATTTGGATTGCCTCGGATCGGAAATGAATACAGTTTTTTTTGTTGAAAACGAATACAAATACGGTAGTCCTGTTATCCGTCAAATACGAATATGAATTATCCGGATACTACGAATACCGGATATCCGAAATATCAGGCCCTCAGGCAACAGCCCAGCCCACTAGCCAGCCGACTGGCCCAGTCCCGAGCGCGTCTCGGCAGTGGCAGGCTAGCATACGCTACGCGAAGCCCATTTGCACGGTCGCGGCTTGCGCTGCGCGATGGACGCGGAGGGCGCTTGAGGAGCGGCCACGGCACACGGCCCCTTGTCAGGTGGGGTCGCTGGTCGGGCCGACGCAACGACGCACGCGCACGAAGTGGCCATGGCTCACCTTTGATCTTGGGCATGGCCGTGACTCATGACTCTGCTTAGATGTTCACTGAAAGACATTTTGGCATTTTCCCTGGAGTTGGCCTACACCTAGCAGGCGTTTCCTCTATATTTTCTCGGCTGGCAAATGCCACTATGCCAGCAACTTGACTAGTCGTAGTCATCACGTACCTCCTAAGAGCATAGCTATCTATCCTCAAAAAAGAAGAAGAGAGCAGAGCTATCTATGGCTACGCATGGAATTCATATAGAATATTGTTACATTTCAACTGTTCATGTGATAAGAATCAGACCCTTAGAATGGATAGAATAAGTATATATAAGATTGTGGCAAATGTTAAATCATCAGTACAATGCATATTTTCTTTTGAGATATGGTATCTTGGATTCTTGGTATTATTACACTATGTATGTCATGAATGAAATAGGTGTGATGAGCTAAATGTAAACTAAGTTTTATATATGTGATGAACTAAGTGTGAATATATGTTGACTTGTGAGTTATGACTTATGAGCTAAATAGGGTAAACGAAGTGTTATGTTTGTGATGAACTAATTAATATAGTTTGCTAGTGCCAATGTTATGTGTAACTGCTGAAAATATAAATAATTCATGAATGTTTGCATCAAATAAACTAGTTATATGTTTTCGTTAATTTCTGGTATACAATTTAAGGGGTTTTCATGTTCCAAAAATATCCATGATCGTATTTGTTTCGATTCGTATTCACTCTGTATTTATATTCGATATTATTTGTATCCGGGGTATTCGTATTCGTATCAGCATCTAGAAAAAAAATATAAAAACAAATATGACAGAGCCATTATCTGATCCGTTTTCACCCCTAACTAAGAGGGTGTTCGCCCACGCACCCAACGGGTTGTCCAACCAGTGCACACGAGACTCCGCCTACTGGCTCATGTAGAGTTGCTTGGTGCACAACATGTACGTGGAGGCATACTGCTTCCATTGCGTGATGAGGCAGTTTAGTCTACAGCAGGACGTCCTAGTCCCCTAGGGAGGGTTAGCGCCGCTGAAAGTCCACGGATAAGTTCATCTTGAATATAGTATCATGATCGTTTTCTTTGTGTACTAACATTTTTGTCATGTTGGTTTCCCAGGCACACCAGGAAGGGTGTCCCAGGCACCAAATCCTAGGCAGTTCACATAGAGCCGTGGGTGCAGCAATGGGTACATGCACTAGACGACGTGGTCTAGGAAGGTGCCTCGTACGACCACCGGACGTACTACGACTACATCGAGTGGTACAACACTCGAATGAGAGTGCGTTGCGTCCGGGTCGTGGACAACCCACAACCTCATGTCGCCGAGATGACTGAACCACATGTCGCCGAGATGACTGACACCTACCCCAAGCGGTCGAACTCTAAATACCACCGTGCAGTACGTAGTGAGCGCTCCGTAGTATATTTTTACCTGTCAAGTTATTGTGTTCTAACTAGTCTTCGTACCTGACAAAGTGATCTTGGATGGGAGGTGCACGCCAAGGCGAGGTCTGTTCACAGCCAAATTGGGGATCGCCTCGACACGACGCTGGAGGAGCTAAGAGAGGCCATGGTCTGGCTCATGGACTACGGGAGGCGTGTCGGTGAGCTTATGTCCTGTCAGAGGGCGAGAGACGTGGTGGACGCACCATCACGTGTCGACAGAGTACGTGGATGGGGGCCTGGGGGGTGAGCTACAATGTGTCATGCCCGACGCAGACGACGACGGCTCCACACCTAGACATCCCGAGCGGGTCCTCGTGGCACCATGCAAGCAGTACACCTACCGAGTTCGTAGGTACAACTCTACAACTCACCTATGCTTATTCATTTATATCTGATTTTGTAACTAACGCCAATTTGTTAGAACAGGACCTCAGTTCCATGCGTACGCGGAGCCGCAACAGGGGGGCATCCCTTCCGATGCAAGGACCGGGTTGGTTACTTCTCCCTCATTGTGTTTCCAATTTCCATTTACATTATATTTAAATGCATGTCTTACTGTTTAACTAGGCATCATCACGGTTGGGAGGAAGGATACTGAGCCACGCAGGAGGGGATACAACACTCGGACTACAATGTCGACGAGGTCCTCTTTCCACACGACGACTGTGCGCCTTCACGGCCGGAGGGCGGTCCCAGCCAGGTCTCCGTCGAGGCTTCACAGCTCCATAGTGCATCTCCACCCTCCCAACTGGGGTTCGCCACACCTGCGGAGGTTGGTTGCCCCTCTAGGGTAGTTCGGGCGCCGGACCCCTTGACGTACTTGCACCAGCCGCGGGACCGCCGGATGAGGGGAGAGGCACCTGTGGAGTACGCCCGACAAGGGCCCGTGAGTAGATGTACCACCCATATTATATAAGTATTAATTTTTATACGACTAACATTATGCTTGTGTCCATTTAACTCCTAAATTGTTCTCTTTTTCGAAAATTATCAGTTGGACAAACACTTAAAGATATTATTTATAAAAAATTGAGTCAAATCCTTTAAAATTGCGCCCCCCCCCAAAAAAAAAAAATTAAATACTAGCTCCTGTCACCATTTGAATTGACGATATGAACTTGTCGCCATTTCAAATGGCAACTTAAGTCTCTATCGGCATAGACATTTTACATTGTTTTCATGGCGATAGGGATATTGTCGTCAATCCAAGTGGCGACATAAGTTTGTAATTTTATTAAATTGGTATTTATTTCTGTAATTCAATTTTTTAAAATGTATTATTTTAAAAAATCATAAAGACACGTGGTCAACCTGAATGTGGCAATATCCATTCAGGTTGATTTGATGTTCTCCATGCTTCTAAGCTCAACAGTACTACGCTTGAAGCTGGCCTGGCCCAGCTTCAATTAGCAGATTGTACCAGATTATGCTAGCTTTGTACCACTCCTTGCTGTACCCCTTCCATCTTTCATGTTTTTCTACGGTTGGTCATCATGTATAACATGGCCTTCAGTAATCATGGCCAGTTGTTTGTGCTAGAGATATCATGGGCCGAGCTCCATGCACTGCATACAGATAATATTTAGAATGAAAAATCCTCAGTGATTTGATTGATGTGTCCTAAGGTGTACTGTAAATTAATCACCACTTGAGCCGAGATGTAGAAGTGAAAAATGTCTGACTGATTCTGAAAATGCAGCTGTGGACTTGCAGGATGCTTTCAAGACAAGGTATTTTCGTCTCAATATCGGTAGCGGCGGAAGCACACGCTATGATCGTAGTATCCTAAAGGAGCAATGGAGCCCAGCAGGTAAGCGCTACAATTCTGCGCGAGATGAACCAATATTACTGATTCCTAATAAACACAGAAACGAATTTTGACAGTAACTTGCAGGCTAGAGTAGTACACTGTGTGTATATGGTTCTTTTTTTAAAAAAAGATGGGTATATAGTTCCAACTGATATTTGGGATCATTACACTGATCCCTAAAAAAATAGATGCTACACAAATTCAGCAGTATAGACCTATATGTCTTTTAAATGTAAGTTTTAAAATTTTTACTAAAGTGGCCACTAATCGACTTATGGGTGTAGCTCAGAAGATTGTTAGACCATCTCAGTCGGCTTTCATGCATGGGAGATTTATTCTTGATGGAGTTGTTATCCTTCATGAAACCATCCATGAGTTATATAAAAAAAACTTGGATGCAATAGTTTTCAAGATTGATTTTGAGAAAGCTTATGACAAAGTTAAATGGTCATTTCTTCTTCAAACATTGAGAATGAAAGGTTTTTCTTCTAAGTGGTGCTCTTGGGTGGAAAGTTTGGTTAAGGGAGGGAGTGTTGGAATAAAAGTCAATGATGACCTTGGTTCTTTTTTCCAAACTCAGAAGGGTCTTAGGAAAGGTGACCTTATGTCCCCCATTCTTTTTAACCTTGTAGCAGACATGCTGGCCATATTCATTTCAAGAGCTAAAGAAGTAGGTCTTTTAACAGGAGTAGTTCCTCACTTAATTGATGATGGGTTATCCATTTTACAATATGCTGATGATACGACCCTCTTTTTAAATAATGATTTAGAGCAAGCAAAAAATCTCAAACTTATCCTATGTGTCTTTGAACAATTATCGGGTTTAAAGATTAATTTTCATAAGAGTGATATTTTTTGTTTTGGTTCAGCCAAAGATGTTGAATCTCAGTATACACAGCTTTTTAGATGTGAAGTGGGGACTTTTCCTTTCAGGTACTTAGGAATCCCAATTCATTTTTTTAAAAAATAAGGAATCGTGATTAGAAAGGGGTTGAGGATAGAGTTGAGAGAAAGCTTAGTACTTGGAAAGAAAAAAATATGTCTGTGGGTGGACGGCTAGTGCTTATTAATTCGGTACTTAGCAGTCTGCCAATGTATATGTTTTCTTTTTTTAAGGTTCCTAGAGAGGTTATCAGAAGGCTAGACTTTTATCGCTCTAGATTTTACTGGCAGAGTGACTGTCACAAACGTAAATATAGGCTTGCAAAATGGAGTCTAGTTTGTTCGCCCAAAGAGCATGGCGGTCTAGGAGTTCAGAACTTGGACACAAAAAATAAAAGCTTGCTCGGAAAATGGTTGTTTAAGCTACTTAATGAAGAAGGAGTTTGGCAATCTTTGCTGACTAGGAAATATATGGGGGACAAGAGTCTGTCGCAGGTGGTTAATAAACCTGGGACTTCCCATTTTTGGTCAGGCCTTATAAAAATTAAAGATCAATTTCTTCGTTTTGGTTCATTCCAGATTAAAAATGGAATGCAAACTAGGTTTTGGGAAGATATCTGGTTAGGTGATTCTCCGCTGAAAGGACAATATCCAATTCTTTATAATGTAGTAAGGAGAAAGGACGATCTGATGGCAAATATTCGAGCTCAACTCTTTTAAATATTTCCTTTATGAGACCTATTATTGGGTCTAAGTTACATGCTTGGAACGAGTTAATTTTAAGAATTTCTAATCTACATTTAAGTTCTCAAAAGGATGTGTTTAGGTGGAATTTGACTAAGTCTGGATTTTTTTCGGTTCAATCTTTATATGGGGTACTTAGTGGCAATTATCAAGCCCCAATTACGAACTTCTTTTGGAGAATTAAAATTCCTTTAAAAGTAAAGATATTCCTATGGTATCTCAAGAGAGGGGTAATATTAACTAAAGATAATCTGCTTAAAAGAAATTGGAAAGGAAGCAAACAATGTTGTTTCTGCATTAAAGAGGAAACAATTCAACATCTTTTTATTGACTGCCCTTTTACTCGTCTTACATGGTGGGTTGTTCAATGTGTGTTTAACCTTTCTCCTCCTGTGAGTATAGCACACATGTTTGGAACTTGGTTAGCCGGTATTCCAAAAAATTTAAAGTCACAACTCCTAGTGGGAGCTAGTGCCTTGTGTTGGCCTATTTGGTTATATCGGAATGATATTGTTTTTGACAAAAAGTGTGACGCTAATCCCTTGCAGGCTATCTTTTTGAGTGGGCATTGGTTGAGTGTTTGGGCAAACTTGCAAAAATCTGCTCAGAAGGAGTCCATGTTGGCTGGGAGTCTAAGGTTGGAGGCGGCGGCAAAGCAAATCCTCAATATGCATGGGTGGCGGCTTAGCCACAGGATTTGCAACGATTGAACTTAATCTCCATTAGTATTTTGATTGTAAGGCTCCAAGCCGCTTGTAACACATTTGGTTATTCTGATACTCTTGTTCTTGTAATAAATTGGGCTGTGTGCATCCTTGATGCAGAGGCCGGAAGAGATTCTCTCTTCCATTATCTAAAAAAAAAAGTTACAACTGATAAAACTCGACACTCAATGGGCAAGCATTTGCTATAATCCAATCATGAGCATGGTAGTTTACTGTTTGACTATTTTCTAAGCATTTTTCCTGTGCCATATGAATCGTCGGTCGTGGTTTTTGCAAATTAAACAGAGAAGCATGGCAGGGCTGCAGCTGCCTGTGCTGTGCATGCTGCAACATGGTTGAGCCTATGCTAGTGTCAGTCAGGCCCTGTTGCTTTCTCCCCCTCCCTCAGGCATGCGTGCAAAACGCAGACAGGGAAACGAGGCATTTTATTAGATTCATGCAGCTGGTCGTTTGGAACCTGGAATCGAAATATACCTGCCAATCCGTGCTTATTATGGTCTATGGTTTCTGCCCTTCTTTTAATTACAGCAGTCTTCTTTTCTGTATGGACATTGTTGCAAAAAAAAAAGGAATCTTAATTCAGAGCTTTGTATGGGATCACTGAATCTGAAAAGATGCTTTCTCTAGGCAAAGAACAATCTTTCTTCAAAATATCAGCTAACACCAAAGAGTGTAGCGGTCTTATAAGCCAAGGCTGTTTTGAAATGATACGGATAGACTACGCTAGCTGACAATTTAAAAATTTTACCAGATAAACCAAAAAGTCAAACAAGCAAGAGATCACAAATCGTTACTATTAGACGCACAGTGCAGCGGAAGAAGAGTCGGAGCAACCTGATCCAACATAGAGCGCGTCGATGTAGTGGTCGTAGTCGATCGTCCAACGTCCTCGTCGCCGATCGTCTCCTCCCGCAACCAATCACGTTTCTTGTGAAGTCGTGGATCGTCCACGAGCGCAACAGCAATCGTAGCAATGCCTCTACGGTATCCATACGTCCAGGGAAGGAACACCGTACGCCGTTGTGCTAGCACCAACTCGCATGGTAGAGCTCTTAGAAAGATGGCGGCTAGGGTTTCGGTGTAGCTATTTACGTCAACTCGTATATCTCCCAACAGCCTCATGTATCCTCTTATATAGAGCCCATAACGGATCCTATCGGAACACGTTTGTTCCAACCTGTTAAGTGTGTGATCCTGTAGGTTCATGCGTATTCAATTGTGACTCGGAAAGCCTTTCCGACCACGAGTCGTTAGCTGTTCCTAACAGGGCATGACGATTCCCGAATACACACAAATTATATTAGACGAATCTTAATGCAATATGATCTACGACTAGATCCTTATCACTAACGACCAGCTCGTATCTCTATACGACTAGTTCATATTTAGTCTTGACCAGTTCGTAACTCTTTACGAGCAGGTTTCAACCACTTAGTGATTATGTTCGTCCAGTCTACGACCAACTCGTATCTCCATACGATTAATCCGTATTTGATCGAACTGAACGACCTCAGTTTGACCTTCTCGTGTTTTCTCTCTTTGCCTCACGATATCTGGTTGAACTCCAGGTAAGATATTATGTTATTCTTGGACTGTTCAATACTTTCCCGATCAAGTGTCGGATAACTTCAAGTGGTCAAACTCTTCGACCATTAGTGGCATGACCATACACTTTTCTTTATTCGACCACATTGAGGGCCCAGAGATATCTCTCCTGTTATGTTAGGAGGGGTAAATTTCATATCCGACCAGTCACATTCCTCCGCATATTTCATAGTATACTCGAAAGCTACCTTTATAATTACCTAGTTATGAGTAGTGTTTGGTAACCCTTAAGTGTACTATTACACATGTAGGAAACCATACTGATCTCAGGTCTAAGGATTATACATCATCATTGCTTGAGATCAACTGATAACATATAGAATTATAACAATCTCAACAGTATCTCAAGGTGGATCAATTCAACACAATATTCTCTAACATATGTTCACATTATTAATTCGATATCTTTATATCCATGACCGGTGAAACATGGTCATCAATCAATACATGTGCTGGTCGATAGGTCACTAGTGTTCCGATTAGTGACATTCGATCAGAGATACATTTAGAACGACATCATATAAGTTAAAGAGCTTCACCAACAAATCACATACTTGTTAATCTTTATAACTGATGATTCATTTAAGGAATATGATAATATTTATTCAATAACTCATAAATATAGATATGATACAATCATCTCTATGATTACCTCTAAGCATATCACCAACATGTTTGTCACCCGGGTCAATTTCAATTTCACGTAGTACTATCGTCGATCTCATCCCCTTTGCCGGACCAAGATCCGGTTGGTCCACTGACACCAGTGCTCGATCAGTCACATGAACAGGACGTGCCAAACCAAGTATACGAACGGCCACTGCAAATCTGCAATGCCGGAGCTGGACCAGAAGTACATACGTACGTACACTACACCATGAGTTACAAGTCCAACATTTTTTTACTTACAGTAACAAGTATAGTGTTAGAGACCTTTCATATAGCAACTAAATTTCTTGCTGCTGTTGCTGCATTTTTCTTCAGTTGCATTCTTTGCTTCTGCATTTTGGTGCTCGAGATCAAGCAGATGGATGGATGATACGACCGAGACCGAGTGCAAATCTAACAGCGGCAAGCCGGCCGGATGCATGGAAATGCGCGCACCGTCTATCCGGCAGAGCGGTCTGTCTGCCCGTGTAGCTGAATGGTTGCTGCACTCTGGGGTAGAGGGGAGACGTACTGAAAGCTCAGTGCATGGCAGCGCTGCTGAGCGCAGTAACCGCTTGCTAGTTTGTGATATGCTGTGCAAGAAAGTCTTCAGTGCCCTGTATTTCTCGGCTCATTTGGCGTGTAAACTGCCTCTCTCTCCGGCGGCAACCTGTCCATGATTGAAACATGTAAATATTGTGGTTTCTTTTCCTGTGACAAGGCCAAAAATTGAGTTAAGGTCTACTTGAATAGATGAGATGGAAGGAAGAAACGAAAGAAGTTCAGGTTGCTGCGTAGTGGATGTTTTTTCCAGAAGAGAAAATTGGAATTTTTAATATAAAACACCATATTATTGTTATGCTTTTGTAATTGTGACCTTTTTGTTCCTTTCATCATTTATTCCTTTTGCCGGCTGCATAATTGTGCCTGACTGACTAGGCCAGTTTCCAGCTCATGCAAGTTGCTAGCTTGCAGGCTGCATGTACTGTAAAGGCAAACGAGTTCTGCAAATCTTGTTTTTGCAGAAAGCATTTTTGGCTTCTACCAAAAGCTTTGAAGCAAACGCTGGTTGTAATGCAATACTTGTGGGCTGACTTGGTTTTCCTGCAGTACAATAATGGATATGAGAAATCTGTTCAGATCTCTGGGCGACTGATCACGCAATTTGTTTGTAACATAATTTTGTCGTTTTATATGTTAAGTCACTGTGATCTCGCATACTGATCACTGAAATGTTTAGAAAGAGAAAAATGTAAAGTTCCAACATCACTTTGCAGAACATAATTTATTTTAACTGATGCCTGAAATGATTTGTCAAAACAATACTGTTATGCAGATCACTACGCAGATACCTTAAGGACATATTTCAATTTGTGAAAAGAGTATCAACACAAGCAATAAGCTACCGTGAAGTCTGGTCCATATGTTTTGCAGCTTGCGCTCATACATTATGGGTCAGAAGAAATAAATGGATATTTCAAAATAATGTGACCAGAGCAATAGAGGTGCAAAGTTAGATTCAAAACTACATTGGACTATGGTCTTACAGAACTAAAACCGAACACAAGTATTCATTTGAACAGTGGTGCAACCTCTTATTGTAAAATTATTTTATTACTTCTAAATTCCTTGTATGCATAGTTCCTAGTTAGTTAGCTCTTTCTTTTACGGTTCCTGTTTTCCTCGTTCTTTTCCTCCTCTTTTTTCTTTTCTTTTTTGCAATCCTTGTATTGCCTTGGCAACCATTCTAATACAATGGTTATAAAGTAGAGAATTATCTACCTTTTATGCCAAAAAAACCATGCACAATCTATAACAATGTTTGAAGGTGACGCTATACAGCCTCCCAAAACTCTCTTAATTTAATCTGTAAATATGTAGCTACAAGTGATACAAGAGCTGCCTATTGATAATTCAGGTCAATTGGTTGACCCTAATACATGTTTTGCTTTTGAAAATTGGGCTATGTTCTTCAGTCATTATATTACACTTTGATTGCCACAAGTGCGTTCTCATGTGTGATGTTCTAGTACACAAAGGCTTGGCTCTAAGCACAGTCTTAAAGCCAAGCTAGTCTAGAGTTTGACCTAAACGAGCAGCTAGTATAATATTTTCCAGGTATTAGTGCTGCTCAATCACCCCATTTCTTTCAAATAACATGGAGTATCCTGGTGGGCTGATGGACCACAGTACGCATTTTTACAGACAAATCTTGTCTTGGATCCATCTCAATGACTGTGACCAAAGACAATTCTCTCTCTCTTTTCTTAAGTATAATAAGCTAGCTCATCTGATAATATGTGTACTAAATTGTACTGTACCATTGTGGCGCCCCGTGTTATTACCCCAGGGGTAATCACACTTAGGCATACGGATTACTATTCATCTGCTCAGTAGAACACCGCTCCGACGAATAGCAAGCCTTTACCAGAGTTAGCGTAGCAGAACAATAGATAGAAACTGTACAACTTTATTACAGCATTAGCCACGCAAGGCTATGGTCTTACATTACAATTACTTAATTACAATGGGAAAACATATTTCCCCTCGCTCGCCTGACTTGATCTTCCTGTTGTCTACTCGCCTCACGCGTCAATATGGCACCCATTTCACCCTGGTTCTTATAATCGATGCCCTCGCCTTCTGCAGCCTCATCGGTACCTGCAAATCCCTCATCCCACTCGGGATATCTCCCGGCCGGACTAGGATCTAAGCAAAGGGAGAGATAGCAAGAGTGAGTACTAGTGTACTCAGCAAGCATTAATATAAAAAATGCACTGTATGACACCTCTGTTCATTATCACAATTTCTAATCAACTCTTTTTTGGTAAATAAACCAACTCATTCAAATCTTTAGGTGGTAAATTTTTAATACTGAAAAGACTACTTGTCACACGAATAGAAGATAGACCCCCAGTGGCTCCCGTAAGTTCCAATCCAGGAACATACATGAATTCATGATTTTATTTAGCACTGCGCAGGCTTGTACCACTTTACCCACAGCTATTCTGACCCTTACTTAACTGGGTTCCCTGCATTTCCTTTGATGCGGGTTCGAGATCGAATCTGAGCGTTTTCGTGTTACGTGATTAAGTCTCCACCCATTACCTTCTGTCGGTGTTGATCTTGCCACGATGCTGGCCTAATCACCCACCGAGTTTCAGTAATGTTGGTTGGGCCGGCCTCGCCGCACCCAACACTCCACCTTAGCGCTATAGCGCCTTGGATCACCCACTCCCGGACTCTCTCTACCGGCTCTGGGTTCCTCCATCACACTCACACATAATACTTATCCGTTGTGGAGAAAGTAATCACGTAACAGGGTAGCATTTTCTGCCTGTCGCAATGGGAAAATGGTTGGTACTTAAATTACGGCCTTTATCCCGGTGAGAGTTTGTTGGTCCTTATATTATAGCCCTATGTAAAGGGTCCCACCTCTTACCATCATCTCTACCTGCCACGGGCCCCCTTTACCAGCCATATAATTATCTTTCTCATCTTTATCACCCGATTTGATTTTTGAGACATAAATTTAATGCAATAGACATATATAGTAAAGCAGTATACAGTGTACATTTGATATAACTATATTTGTGATCAAGAGGATAGCTTGCCTTTGTAGTAGTAAAATTGGTCGGTCTGGAGATGAGATCGATGTCGTACTCGAGTGCGTGGTTTCGTTCTCTGTAGCAATGCGATAGCACGAATAGTAGATAAACAAATACTTAGTTGAGTTTGGGTGATATTACACATACATAAGTTAGTGGACTTCATTGCTAACACCCTTTAATTAAATCACATTTTTCGATCCCTGCTAAGTTAGCACTCCCCAAGGGTGGCCGTTCTACAGTCTAACCGTCCTAGGGTTTAAGATGCTAAAATAAACGCTTAAACAAACGAAAGATAGAACACTAATTCAACTCTTATTTTATTAAGTCTACCAATTTTACTTGCACACAAGCGCCTAATTGACTTCTTTAAGTACGACACACTTAACGCAAAGAAGGTAAAACACTACACAAGTTGCAACCTACTAAACTTATCAATTTTTAGTTGCATACAGACTTCTAATTGGTTCCAACAAGTACATACGTGCTTGCTAACTATTCGAGATACACTTGGTGCTACGAACTTAACCACTTTCTCGAGACGAAGATACTTCTAATGCAATCGGCTACTTATTTACTTTAGTGGTCCACAAGCGTGATTAGATCAATTAAGGAGTCTCAGATTTATTATACTCACAGCTTTGCCTATTTTTAACTGGACCGGACTATCTACCAACACTAACCGCATGCGGTGCACAAGCTTGTATAGCCTCATCAATCACAACGCCGATGTCTACTAACACTAACAGCACTCCAAAATACTGTTAACTCTACCCAAAATAACCCTTAATAAAATTTACTACCCTACCTCTCCACCTAAATTCTTCCCTAAACCCCACTATCCACCAAATCCATTCTCTCTCTCTCATCTGCAATCTCCAGCCGAAACGCCATCCGGCTGGCTTCGCCTCCTCCCCTTCCTATTTCTCCCCTTCTCTACCGAATGCATCCCTTGCTCTCTTCTTCTTCCCTATCTATCGCCTCACCAAAGCACCCTCCTCAAATCCCTAACTACTGTAATCCCCACTCCACTACTCCTCACTCCTTTACCTTCTCACCCTCCCCTCACTCGGCCGCCACAGCCCAGGCGCCAGCCTCCTCTAATCCCCATCCTCTCTCTACTCCCCTCCAATGCTCCTCCATGGAGCTCCCTCTCGGTCGCGGCTCCCTCTATGCGCCGCCCCGGCTCCCAGTGGCCGCCCGCACCGCCCTACTGGCCTGCACGCCACGGGCTCCTCTCCCCTGCGCCTCCTCACTAGGCCGCCCTCTCTGCTCCCCTACAAAGCTCCTCCATGGGTTTCCCCCCCTCTCGGTTCTACTCTCCAGTTGGCCAGCCCGGCCTCACACGCCGCCGCTGCCGACCTGTGGGCTCACCACCACGGCTCCTCTCCCCCGGCTCCCGGTTGCTCAGCTCGGTTCGGCGCCGCCTCCCTTGTGGCTGCCGACCCGGCCTTCGCCCCCCGGCGCCCGCTCACTCTTCTCCCTCTGCCCCTCTCTCTCTACTGCTACTGCTCCTACTGCTGTTACTACTTGTTGTTGAGGCCTTCATGGTTGAGCAAGAACCGGATTTGGGTGCCGATGTTAATCTAGCTACTGGACTCTGCTATGCTTGCGGGAGATTCGGATCGACATCGCACGCGATGTATGTATGCAGGTTTGTGCATGCTGGAGGGAAGGGCAAGAAGCATGGTGGGGATGAGGCTGCTACCATGACCCAAAGCGGTATAAACATGCTTCCCTTCTCCCCCTACTGCTCTGCCATGAAAATGCTGAGGGCTGTGGATGATGCTACTGCGATGATCTACTGAGGTATGACTATATTCACCCCATCCCTTGCTCTGTGATCTTTGAATCGAGAGTTACTCCTACATGGGTTAGTGCAAAAGGGGATTCGGGGGTGTCATGAACAGGATGTATGCAAATGGTTGGCTCAACATGACGTGTTCTTGAGCACAACGATGGTGGGGAAATGGTGGATGATGTGGCTTTGGTGCATATGAAATCTGGGGTTAGTGTTCTGTGATGTGATGAACTGAGGGTTTAGGCCACTATGGGGGTTATGGTTTGCGGTATATGAGTATTTTGGATGTGCCAAGAAATGGATGAATGAAGCAAATGGCTTAAAGTGATGAGCTCTTGCTTGATCCTAAAAATGGTGGGGCAAAAGGGGTGGCTACCGGATGCTCGATGGTCGGCTCTATTTTGAGAAGAAGTCGGGGTTGCTTTCGCCGGTCACTTTCTTGGGTTGTCACAGCTGGTGGTCGGCTAGAGGGTACCCGGCCGCCTCCTCTTCTGGCTCCTCCTCTTCTTGCCTTCGGGCTCCTCAGGTTCCCGGTCGCCTTCTCTTCTGGCTCCTTCTCTTCTTGCCTTCGGGCTCCCAACTTCCTCTCTGCTTCTGATGAAAAGGCTTTGGGGGTGGTAGGGCAGTGGGGAAATGGAAACCTGATGCAGGGGGGAATGCAGCTGGTGGTGCTTGTGGGTGGTGTACAAAGCCATCGGCAGGGGGGATGGTTTTGGAGCTGTGCCTCTGCGGTGTGTACTCCTCCTTATCCCTTCCTCCCTCACTGAGCACTGTTTGAGCAATGCCCACTGGTTAATAAGGTGTTTCTGCTACTGTTTGGCTATTTTGCAAACGTGGGTGTTGGGTTTTGATACACGCCGAATGAGGAAACCCACGGAAGTGATACGGTGCTAACTAACTTAGATCGGCCTGGTATTTTGACGATCAAGGAGCCAACTGACTAAGGTGGGTTTGTGAACCTTGACGATCATGGTGCCGGCTGACTTAGGTTAGTTTGGGAACCGACTGAACTTCGGGAAATCTGACGCCACCTTCTCTTTATTCTAACCCATTGCTACTGTCTTTTTGGTTTACTAACCTCATCCTGAGTTTTTGGCGAACGGTGGACTGCGGGACGAGGGGTGGTTTAATGGCTCGACGGTATATGGACAAGATGGCAAGGAGGGCTTCCGCAACATGAATGCAAGAATTGGATTGCAAATTAATTATGTCTTGCAAGATACACTGCAGTTTGTTGTAACGCGTTCAAGATTGTAACATTGCCGAGACCTTGATGTATTAAGCTTATGCAAATAATATTGAGTTCGCAAAAAGGTTTCAATTACACTTGTAATGTAATTCTTTTGTATAAGATTTTAAGTTTTAGCGTTAATGAGGTATTATTGTAACCACTCCGGTTGATAATAGCGCTGATTAAGCACTCGCTACCCAACTGGGATTACACTTTAACCTCGACTTAATGAATTTTAATTACCGCTTAATTATCGATTACTGTTGTTTAGCTTAGTCTAATTATTTGGGTTTTCACAACCATGTTCAGCATATATAGCCTACAATAAGTATCATGGTGCAGATTTCTAGCAGAAGAGAATAAAAAAAGGCATATTGGCTATGAAAACTGTTGATAAACCTTCAAAAAGAGTCATTGGTATTAACAATTCAGGTTGATGCCGAGACATGGCCTGCATCATGGTATGGAGCTGATTCTGAAGCAGAAGGATTCCGTGTACAAATGTTTTTGCAAGAAAAGCATATGAATAATATACCACTACACACTCATCAGTCATCACTCACAATCAGGCTTCCTCTGAATTCCAGTGGTCGTTGTGCAGCAATGACACCCCTATGGATCGGTGTCATAGTGGCTTAGTGTAAATTAACAAGACGTTCGTTAAAACATTTCATACTATAATGTTTGTACGGATAGCACTGCTTAGACTGAAATTAGTCATAGTTGAATTGTAATCTAAAGATATTCGTACAAGTACTTAGCACCTACTGCATCTGCATGCACTCACAAGTCAAGAGAAACTAGCTAGTGTGGTGTAGTACTGTAGGAGTAGTACGACGCTAGCTTGTTTTGTGTACTGTGTTGAATGTTGACGCCGGGTAGTGGGAGAAGAGTAGCTCGCCACTACGGTGCGTCGGTGCCTATGCATAGCCGCATTACTTTTATGGCACTATTTCTAATGTTCAGCTCAACGCCACGCTAAATTAGAGGTCAAATTCTCTCTTTGTTTTGAGACTAGAATTCGAGGTCATGGATTCGGCTGCCTTCAAATTGCATGGAAAAGTGAGTCGAGTTTAATGGCATGTTTTTTGGCCTCGGCCAGTAGGAAGCTGCTAGCGCTGTAGCATTTCAACGTCTCACAAGAGATAGGAGAAGGCTAGTGCCTGAACATGTGGGGATTAATCTGTCAATTCTATGCATCTGTCAAGCCTAATACGATAATCGATCCACAGCATTGTCATTGTCATTGTCATTGTCATTGTCAAGCCGTTAAAATGTGTACAAATTTGACGAACACTCAATCCCTCGCTCTCTCTCCAAATCCATGGAAAATTCTGCCTTACTGAAGAACACTTGGACGCACAGAAGTTTCCAGCGGAAAATATCCAAGACCTAATCAAGGGTCTGCAAAAGAAGGCTAATAAACCCGCATATAAAAAACCATTAAGAAACAGAGAAAAAGGCTGGGAATCTCCGGCAAGTCCTAATTGTATACTACAGACTCCCTACTTAAAAAGCATAAAGCGGACGCAAAGATTAAAAACCTCAGTTTGACAAGGTGACGAGGATAGTTCGATATCTACCATTAAACTAATGATGCTGAGGTCGACCTGCCCATATGCCTACACGAGCAATTGCTTTGATTGGATTTGTCTAGTCCCCGATTCGTTGTTCTAAGTAGTAGTAGTAGAATTGAAAAGAGTTTAGGTGAAAAAAGGCTGTGTGTGGTAGGAGAGGAGTTCGTGCACACGACTGCGCAACCGGACCCTAGAAATCAGGTGTCCCCTGGGGCATTACAAAATAGAAAAGGTGTTCGGCTATACACGACGATGTACACGCGTTGGCAAATTACCCTCACATAGTTGAATTAGCAAATTCAATGTTCTAAAACAAAGGATAAGCAAATTGAACAAGTTTTTTTTTTTGTTGCAAATTCGAAGTGTATTTATTAGATTATTAAATTTTGAGCAAATAAAATTCTACTTGTGAAACGGTAAGTTTGACATAATCAAGGACCTTATAGGGCTTGTTTGTCCAAGTTTCAGCTTCGGAATAGCCAAACAAATAGGAGGTTATATATTGGGCCTCGGCCTTCAATAAACTGGCTTATGACCAACAATCATTAGCAGAAGGTGAAAGATGAAATGCCCCAAAATGCTTCTTCCCACATTCTTGATTTGTGAAACAATCCACATAAAACTTAATTTGCAAGAAAGAAAATCTACACTTCAATGCAATTTTTTAGGGATAAATACATATCTCCTTTCTTATGAAATTCCGACGTGCTCAAGCAACATGTATGCAGCTATTCGGAACAGGGCCTTATTATTATGCACCGGCCAGGATCGATTTGGAATGTAATGAAGACAAGAATAGGAGCCAAAGAGCCGCATTGCCCCCACTAAGGATCCCACTGCCCATTGTCGTCGTATAAAACATGTGCAGGGGTTCACGGGGGTAGCTCTGCTTGTCTCGGTTTTGCGCTGCTTTTCGCGTGCTGCCTGGTACGGCCAGCAGCCGAAATAAAGATAAAAATGCCGCGAGATAATGTATGTTAATTAAGCTGACTGAGGGGGAGGGGGGGTGATGCTGCGCGAGTAATTGGTCTGTTGTTTGCACGTATCGTGGAACTTGCCTTTGCTCTTTTCGCATGAATTAAAGGCAACGATTATGAGCTTATGCTTGATTGAATGACTCTGCATATGTTATGCAAAACAACCTGTTCTTGATCCTTCGCCCTAGAAAGGGCTTGTTTTGTCGAGCATCTTGCAAAGCAACTACCAACAAATTAATACATTTTGGGTTATTTGGGATATGAAATTCCGCATTAATTTTTACACTGTGAGGTTCAAAGATAAGTAAATCGATCCAGGTATTCCACATAATTTTTGACCAAAAAAAAGGGGCAGGGTCTATCTGCGATACAAGAATTCTGCACAAAACAGTATAAACCCACATGATCTTATGAAATTCCCGCGTGCAAACGGGGCCAAAGTGTCAGTCTACGCAGTGAGGACAGACCAATAGCGGCGTGCACATGAGCTGCTGCATAGAAACAGGGTAAATTTAGTCCCTGTAATCCCAGTGAGAACCTTCCGAGTTCTAAGCATCATTAATTGTCGGACCAGTATGCGAAACAATGGCGTGGAACTATATATACCTGTGATCCCACATAAACCGATCGAGCGTCGACACGCCGCCGTCCACGGAGCAGCATCCACTCCTACCTACGTTGCGCTGCGTGCCTGCGTCAGCGCGACCACCTAGCTAGCCATGCACGCTAGAGCTGGGCATTGGGCCGTGCCGTGCCGGCTCGGCCCAGGCCCGCTGTGCTTCGGGCCACGTCGTGCCGTGCCAGCTCGGCCCGGTCACTCCGCCGTGCCATGCCGTGCCGGCCCACCTCGCCTCCAGTCAGACCCAGGCACGGCCCAAAGCCCGTCGTGCTGGGGTCGTACCGTGCCAGCCCAAGCTCAGCCCTAAGTAACTATAGAGCGACGCGTGAGGAAGGAGAGGGAGTGAGAGGGAGGTGATTGGAGGAGTGGAGGGAGGGGGCGGCCGACGGCACGAGGGAGGGAGGGCGGCGATCGGCAGCGCATGGGAAGAGAGGTGGTTGGAGCTAGAGGGAGGGGAATCAGATAATGTGATTAGGGATTGGGAATTTGGGAGCCGAGGCTCGGGAGAAGGGGTTGGGGATGGGGGTTAGGGAGCTCGAGGGGGGTGTTAGGCTAGACTGGGTGGCAGAGAAGGGTTATTGGTTGAGCTAGACCGGGTGGCAGAGGAGGGTTATTGGTTGGGCCAGGCCGAGATTGGGGAGTGATTGAGCCAGACCAAGAGAGGGAGGGATTGGGCTAGAACAGGAAGGTTGGGTCTATTTCGTGCCGGGCCGGCCCAAACACGGCTCAACTGATCGTGTCGTGTCGTCGCGCGCCAACGGGCGCATTCTCGAGCCCACCGCCCGCAGTTCGATCGCATCGACCGACCCACCACGTCTTTGTGCGTGTCGTGCTTAGACCGTGCCGTACCGCTCGTGCTTTGGGCCGATCCGAAAAAGCACGGCCCAAATCCCAGCCTAATGCACGCACGCACGGGTACGCGCGCGCGTTGCGATCGACCAGCCAGCCGGTGCCGACCGCGCGCGATCGACCAGCCAGCCGGTGCCGACCGCGCTGAAAAAAACTGGGCCTCTGGGCTCCACATCACGTACGTCCACGTGCGCGCGCGGCGACGATGACCGGCGAGCCTCTCGGGTCGACGCGCGCGCGCGCGGCAGTGTGGGCGCGTGGAGACGCGAAGTCGGAAACCCGTTTGTGCCCAGCCGGTCGACGCCTCGACGAATCAGGCATGATTCGTGCCATTTATGCGTGCGTGCGTGCGCGACCGCGGCGTGGTGTAATAACGGAGTTCGTGGCGCTAGCTTCACGTGGCCTCGATGCTTATGCGTACGTGTACGGCACTTGTATAGGAAAAAAATAGTGTACGATGCACTACTATCTCTTTTTTCAAACTCTTTTTAAGAAGTTTTTCCTTCAAAGTTTAAATTCTAACGTGGACAATTTATCTTGTGCGCTTGCATTTTGTACATGCACACCGGAGCGGAGCCAACTAGGATGCCGGATATGCATTGGCACCCCCAATATTTTTGAAAAATCTAGATATACCCTTTCTAGTAGACATCACAATGCATTTGGACTTCAATGTAATTTGATAATACTTCAAGGACTTAGATAATTATTACATGCCATGCCTCAAGGTTAGAGATCACTAGGGGTGCAATCGGAGCGGATATGGACGGATATCACACATCCTATATCATATTCTGTATATTTTTTCTGAGTCATAGTTGGACACAGATAGTGTCGGATGCTCGTTTCTCCATCCCGTATTTGCTATGCGAGCCTTTAATCGGTCGGATGGATATTATCCGCTTCTTTTGCACCCCTACACAGGACATTAGACAGTATGAGTGCAATCAAAGCAAACATGGAGAGATTAATCGCTGAGATGTCGAAGAAAAAGCATTTAGTATCCCCTGCCTGCTCAAATACAGCAACCCACATATCTGTTATCATATTCCTAAATAAAGTCACAACAGACTTTCCTCGTACCATCTGATATATAGATACATACGGGCGGATATCGCTTATCTCGTATCTTATTCTGTATTTTTTCCTTGGAGTCAGCGTCGGACATGGATAATACCGGATACCCATTTATCTCTTCCATATTAATTCTGCAAGCCTTGAGTCAACTGGGAATTATCCGCTCCGTTTGGACTTCAGTGTAATTTGATAACACTTAAAGGACTTAGATAACAATTACATTCCATGCCTCAGGGTTGCTAAAAAAATTCTCAACCTAGCTACCGGCTAAGTGGTACGGTACAATTGATAGATAAAATGCTTTGTTCTTTTATCACTTATACAAGCTTCTTCGGCTTGCAACTAAAAAACCGAGTCTTTGAATCTCCATTCATTTATGTTGTTGTGATCATCATGACGAGCGCATTGAATCAAGAAAAATATTAGGTATTTTATATGAAAAATTCATACCTATACGACCATCAGTACTTTTTTTCAGGGAAGCTACGAGCTTTCATTCATATAAACATTCAGGATACAATTAGTATGGAGGTTGCGCACAAGAAAACTAGAACTCGAGTTGAGCCACTCTAGTTTTTTTTTTTTTTGACGTAGAGCCACTCTAGTGAAACTCCTTGCATGCAAGCATGCTTAGCACAATAGTAAGCTACATTATTAGCCAACCTCGTAGCAAACTAAACAACAAAGGAAGAAAATCCAGAACTAAGCTCACGAACTTCATCAAGGATTGAAGCAACTATTAAGCTATTTCTTGGCCGCTCTTCCTATAACTTCACCATCTCTTGACAGTCCAGCTCGACAATCACCTGATCAAGGTCACGGCGACGACAATCACCTGTTCAAGGTCATGGCAACGGGCGAAGATGACACCGTCCCAAAAGACCAGTGTCTCAATAACCAATGGTTCTGAAATACCCTGATAAGATTTACTCCAACCACCTAGGAGGCATTGTAAGAACGAGCGACACCTTTTGTACCTGCCAATCCCACTGCTTGTGAAATTGGTCCATCATCATTTATCTTTGACCAATAAAAGACGGTTTACGTTTTTTGCTGGAATAATAGGATACTACTAGGCAATTATATAGTTATAATAATTTATTTATCAAGGTTACGATTTGTTATCACTTGAGAAATATGTTATAAATATTTTGGCTTCATATAAACTTTTGCATATTGTATAAACAGTCGTACCAGGATTATAAACTAATGGATTGTTAGAGTACACAGTTGTTTTTTGTGTAAGAGAAAATTGTACTGTAAATCACTGAACTTACAAGGATGTGTCACTTAGTTCTCTGAACTTGTATTTTATTTTCTCAACCTCTTGAACTTGCGAGGTTGTACCACTTAGCCCCTTGAAACTGCGTTGAAGCGAAGTTCGTCGGATGTGATGCCGGCGACTTCATCCCCTCCGAGTTCGATGGACTTGTCGCCGCTCCGTTCTGACCGTATTCATCATCCCCGTCATCTCACATCGACAAAACGGATTCTTCGGGCCCAGGAACGCATCGTGCTCGTGTCTTCATCTGAGCTCCACCGTCGCAGCTTGTTGTCACCCTCGCTCTTGCCTCTTCTGAGTCGGCCGTGAGAGAGAAGTATATTCCTAGTACCCAAGCAGTGGAACATTACTTCTATCTCTTATGGTGATTCGCTAGCTCAACATTTTCTGTTAGCAAACGTCCAATTAGACTTTGTGCAGGGTAAGTAGTTTCTGCTCTAGCACTGCAAATGTACTTCTCCCTCTCTTACACTGCAAATGAACATTACACTCTTTCTGTTCAAAGATACAATTTTCTCTTTATGCAATAGTGTATTGCTAAGCGTCAGTGGTGTGCACCCTGCTTCCGCCCGTGCATGTACACGCATGACTTTCGGGTTGGTAGTTTTCTGATGGGAAGTGGCAGCGGTAGTGGAGGAGAGGGCGTGGTGTCGAGGAGGGTCACCCACGTGGGCCTTTCGGGTTGGTAGTTTTCTGATGGGAAGTGGCAGCGGTAGTCGAGGAGACGGGGTCTCCCACGTGGGCCCCGCTGCCAGCCTCCGAATTGTCAACCGGGCTTGCCCCGTGGTCCACGGACAGCGCCCGCATGTCACGATTCATTGCTGCTTAATTGCACCGGTTTGTTTCTGTTCGAGTACGATCCGCTAGCTCTCGATCCTGCCACTCGGATACGGTTGTTGAATGCGAGAGATCGACTGGGAGGATGCCTGGCCGCTTCAATTAATGCACAAGCCCTTTCTTAATCCGCATCGCTGGCTACCTTTTGCTGTTACGTACGTACGTAGTCGTAGAGAGGATCATCTCAAGTGGAGAGAAATCTTGATTGGCTGAACGGCTGGTGGCCGTCGTAAATCTGTTGGTACTACATTGCTTTGTGCAGTCGTGCGTATCTAAAAACGATCTGTTCCAGCAATCCAGCTACATTATAGGAGTACAATAACAATCCTAGCTACCAATTGGCGTCCTCCTAGATTTCCCAGCAATACGTTCAGAAATTCACCCTTAAATATCTAGGCTTCCGCTAACTCACTGAAGATTGAGGAGGGCAGATTTCTAGCATTTCTGGATAAGGTAGGGAGCAGGTTAGCAAGTTGGCAAATAAATCTTTTAACACCAGTGGGTAGAACCAATCTGGTTAAATCGGTGCTCACCCTCGATCCCGACCTACAGCCTTATGAGTTATGACCCCCAAAATGCACCCTCCCCGTCTTAGACCGTGCTAGGCGTCGGTTCCTTTGGTCGGACTTAGATGCGATCATGGGAAAATGGAAAGTTAACTAGGACAAGGTTTGCAGACAGACTCGACATGGAGGATTCGATGTCCTCAACCTTGAATAATTCGCACGGGCCCTCAGGTTTCGTTGGCTCTAGCAAGAATAGAAGGTAGATTAAAAACCTTGGGTAGGTATGGAGATACCGTGCAATGATGCCAACCGCCACGAAGTCACTTCTTCGTGGCGGCCACAACCATTAGGGCTGGAAACGAGCCGAGCCAGCTCGAGCTTGGCTCGCTCAAGCTCGGACGAAATAGCAAGTCGGATCAGCTCAGCTCGACTCTGGAACAAGCCAAAATCTCAGCTTGTCTCGGCTTGAAAACAGGCTCGAGCCGGCTCACGAGCCCTACCACCTCTACACTCCACCATCATAGTGCCGACGGGGTCATGGGGGGCGGCGGCGCAGAGGATGAGTGGGAGCACGGGGTGGGGTGGACGGGAAGCGGCGGTGCGAAGGACAGGGCAGCGGTGCCAGAGGACAGGGGCTAGGGGGGAGGACGGGGCGGGGAGGATGGGAGGGCGACGACCTCGACGACGCCAGCCTGCTCGAAGAGCTAGGTGAGGCACTCGGTCACCTCCTCGACGGACGTTGAGGCCTCCACGGTGTTGTCCTCCTTCGGCATGTACCCCTCGCCCTCCTCTTCCTGCTGGTCCAGCTCCGGCGAGTCGATCTCCTCGGCAGTGGCTAGGTCGACGAAGTCAAGGGCGGCAGCGGAGTTGGAGATGGCGAGCGGGGCGAGGAGGGAGGCAACGGGTGGAGTGGAGGTGGAGGAGGCGAGGCGGGATCGGGGAAAGGAGGACGAGGAAGGGGTGGAGGCTGGGGTGGGCTTGGGGAGGAAGGCGTCGATGGGGGGCTAGCGGCAGACGCGGCGATTGGTGAGGGAGCGGAGAGACATGGTGATGGAGGAGGCCATGGGGAGAGGAGGAGGAAGGAATGGAAGCAGAGCGAAGGGGATAAGAGAGTTTAGGGAGGGAGTGCCGGATTTTGTTTGGGGTCGGGAGCTTGGGACAGGAGTAGGACACAACCACACGGGAGTTCGTTCGTGGGCCTTTGTGGGCCGGTATCTAGCCCACGAGCCGAACGAGCAGCTCAAGCTCGGCTCAAAAATCTTGCAAGCCAGAAGCTAGGTTTGGCTCGACTTGATTTTTTCACAAGTCCGAGCCGAGCTGGCTCGCAAGTCTCGAGCTATTTTTCTAGACCTAACAACCATCACTCTATGCAATGGGGGAAAAGCAAAATTTTGGTCCTCGCCATGGCTAAATGGCACAACCCCCAAAGACCTGGCTCCGAAGATTTTCCATATGTCCAGAAGGAAAATAATAATAGTAAGCGCAACACTCCAGGGCGGTCATTGGATTCAAGACCTCGACATACAGGAGGGAATAACCGCTCAGCAAGTGCAGCAATTCCTACATCTATGGGGACGGATAAACGGAGTCAATTTGAATCCAAATGCCTCGAATGAGATCACCTAGAAGCTAACCTCAGAGGGCAATTACACAGTAAAATCAACTTACGAAATGCAGTTCCTTGGTACAGTAACAACCGAGTACAAACAATTAATCTAGAAAACCTCCACCCCATAAAAAAAGAGCAAATTCTTCGCGTGGGTCGCTATCCAAAACCGTCTTTGGTCCTTTGATAGATTACAAGCGAGATGATGGTCAAGTCATGGCACATGTCCTCTTTGCAGATAAGCACCGAAAGCGGCCCTACATCTCTTCTCTCAATTTAGATATACTAGACGGGTTTGGAATGAGATAGCAGAATGGCTCGACTATGCTTAGCTCAAGACATTCAACTGGTCCAATAGTTTCAACATTGGGGATTGGTGGACCAAAGGAACGGTTTGGGAGGTATCCTAAGGAGGACAACGGCAACGGTCGTCATTTTAACCACCTAGAAGGTCTAAAATGCACACAACACTGAATATTTTCAGAGCACGTAGACTAACCCCTTGGGCCTAACGGCAATGATAAAGAATGAGAGTAGAGCTTGGACTCTAGTCGGGGCTAAAGGATTGGAGCAATTTATACCGTGTAATTAAAACTCATAATAATATGTCTATACTTCTTTTCGGTCTAGTCCTGTAGATAGCCAGTCTGTTTCTTCGATTAAAAAAAAAGTCCTAGCTAGCAATTCCGTTTTTGGACGAATGGTACTAGCACTGGTAGTAACTACTTTTTGCTTCCGTTTGATCTGACCAAATTAAACTAAACGATCGATCACGCACAGTGCACATATATCTTCCTAGCTCCCATCATGCGGTACCTCCTTTCCGCTTTATTCAGGCACGGCTGCACAAGCGCAACGCACGGCCGTGCGCGTATCGCTGGTGATGGACGCGCGCGGTCAAATTTTGCAACGCTAGCTGACATCGATCGCGTAAAAAAAAATACTGCGAATTGGACGGGGTGTGTGAGGTCGTGTGCGTGCGTACGTGCGGTGGGGGGCAGCTGGGGCACAAAAATGCTGAGACAACACTATTTAATTATGACTAAGAATAGCTAGGCAGAGGGAGCGTAGCGCTACATAGCATACATGCATCAAGCGCTAACTTTGATCGAACAATTGGAGTACTACTAATAAAGAGACAGGGTACTCGCTACGGAGCAGCAGCTCAGTTTTTAAACTATATAGATTCAAGCGATCGAATTAATGGGTCTGAGAATAGCGCGTTCATACGATCGATTAAATTGGGCTGATAGCCCAGTACGTACAAGAAGTAACATCAAACTAGTCATCATGAGAAACTGGATTGATTCTTAGAGGACAACAAAATTGAACTAGTCATCATGAGAACTTGAATTGATTCTTCGATCAGAACTAGTGACCGGCCGGAGAGTAATTGGGACGACAGAAGTAATTTTGCTTCAACCGTAACAACACCCCCGGTGCGTAAGTGCGCATGCATGCATGCAATGCGTCGTGTGTTCTCGGCACGTGTGATATCCAGCAACCAAGCAACTCGTGCAGGCTGGTGATGTGCCGGCCACGTAGCCGCATGCGCTCTCCACTCTTAACATTCCAACATGTAAGCGCCTTAATTGGTTTAGCTAGCAAAGAGGGGTCCGCGAGATGTACGTGGATCCGAATTGGAGTGCCGCTTTAGAGATTAAGCCATGGACGATGCTGCGATGGATGGATCGATGGAGGTGGAATTAAACGCGTAAATCGCAACACAAGCATGTGTAGTGTATGCCTGTGGAGCCCTATGTTTATTTAGAAAGCTAACAGAACGGCTTCCCGGACGCCCAATTGCTATGTCGGGAGGAAGTGGCCAAACATATGTCTGGTCTTCGACCGTACGACTACGAGTTCCCCATAACTAAGGCATGTTATTATAAGATTGGTGTGGCCTCTAGCTAGTTGTTCTATCCTGCCTATTACTTTTGTCAAATTTGCATTATTTGGAAATTACGTGAGTTAGCTGGTGGTGTTGCTATCTTTTTATCCGATTACCCCTTAGCACACACCGTGAAGGCTACAGATAAATCCATGAGTTTACAAAATTACTACTAAAGCACACTCGCGTATATATAATAGGTGTGAATCCTGATGGATAGAAACATGCGCCCACAGCTCCATCACCCTAACAAGAGGTGGTCCCTGTCTATGTAACATTTTGATCCTATTTCTCTTAATGCATTCGGCCGGCAGTTCCCCAGCAGCTCATTAAAAAAAAAAGCTATATGATTCCAGTTTCCGATTTTTCTTGATTTCAGAAAATGCACAATCCCCCGGTAACGCATGAACACAGCAAAACAAATCGTTGCCGTTCTCTTTCTCTCATCGCGCGCGACGTTGAGTGATCACACGTCGATTCTTCTTTTTTCCATCTTGTCCTCGTGATCTCACAGAATAATTAATCAACATGTAAAACACGTACGTATTGTTTGGTTAGAAAGCTCATGTTCCGACTGTTAGCGACCGTGTGCATGCCCTGTTGCACGTTGTAGCTTCGCCGTATTCTCTTGGCACCTCTTTTGTTTATAGCTGACTTAGTGATAGTTAGTTATGGCCATGCGACTCTTGTACGTGTATATATCACACCCAATGATCAATACAAGTGTGTTGCATCAATTCATCTCTCGGACGTTCTACATGGTATCAGATTTCTTTAGATCCTAAACCTATACACCTTCCGCTGCTCCGTCTTCTTCCCCACCCCCTCTCCACCATCACCATGAGCGCCACCTCCTCTGAGCCTAGTTCTCGTGCTTCATTCTGATCATGGTTCTTTTAGCCGGAATCAAGTTCGGGAACCGGAGACCAATTTCAAGCTAACTACTCTCCTTCATGTGCGCCTTAATTGATTTGTGCATTCCCATGCTGAGGCTAAAAAAGATTTGGTAGTACATCCCATCCCAAGAAGCTTGTAGTAAAGCTAGCGGTCACTCGCCTCTGCTTGCTCAGTGCTCACTACCGCGGCATCAGAAGACTTTACATGGCTCTAGGAGGTGCTGACATTGATCCAAATGATTAAGATTTAAAAGGCCTCGCAAAACCAAAAGAACATTTATTGGGATTATAAAAATATGCAGGGTTTTCTACACTTGTGTGTAGATTATTGTTCAAAACCTGGAACGAAGCAGCATTGTTTTCTCATTTAGATGATAAGTATTAAATGAGACAAAATTGGCCACACATCACAATTTCGTGTCATTACCTATAGGACACCCAAATTTTATGTCTTTATCGAAAGACACTACTAAAAACTGATTATTTTCTCTCGGACAATGAGACCAATATAATATCATTTTCGAATGTTTGAGGAGAAAGAACATTGGAGAAATGTCCATATTGCCCTTTGGGTCGTCGGCTGCTCATTGCAAGACGCGCTGGGGCCGCCGTGACGAGCTAACGAGGCATGGGCCCCCACCAGATACGACCACAGCGAGAATTTGGGCTCCGTTGCTAATCCAGGTCATCCTCACCATCCTCGTCGTGTCTTGGAGTCGTCATCGTCTTCCCTGTCCGCCTCAGTGCACGCCGCCGTCATCGCCCACGCACCTTGTCGCACCGCCTTCCTCGATCCAAAGCCAAAGCCATCGTCTCATAGCGTCGCGCCTGTGGGAGCTCGTTGCATCCATCCTCGTTGTCGTCGAAGTCAACGCCGATGTTGCCCCACCGTTGCGCACCTCATTGTAGTCGCCGCTCGTCGAGCGGGGCCACAGCCATGTCGCCTCGCCCACATCTTTACCGCCTCAGTCCTTCCCGTGTGGCCTCCTCCACCCGAGCTCGTCCCTAGCCTTCTCCATGCCTCTTCGCCACCATAGCTTCCCGCCGCCGATCTCCTCAGTGCCACGATGGCCGTCACCACCACCAGCCCCCCACTACACGCCCTGGGCCAAGCCACCACTGCAGAATTGCTCGTCATCTCCGTGAAGTGCTCGTTCCTCCTCTACCCAAGCCGAAGGACACTGTAGTTCACCGGCGGTGAGATCTTCTAGCCAAAATCCCCACTTTTTCCCCGCTTCGTTCCGATCGCCGTGGCCATCCCCTTTGTCCCCCTTCGCTTCAAATTGGTTTGTATTCGCTAGGAACATGCCATGCTTGAGCCCTTTTCCCTGGTCCGCTATCGGGTCTCGCCGCTACACCGCTCTTCGGAGAGTGGGGGGAGAGAGTGTATGAGAGAAAGAGAGAGAAGGAGAGATAGAGACTGACATGCGGTCCAGTTTGTAAGGTTCAGGGGCACTAGCCATCATTTATAAAATTTTCTCTCTACAACTTAGCTGAAAATGATATAATAATAGACTCAGTGTCCCACAGCAAAGATACACATTTTTAGTGTCGTTCGGTAAAGACACGAAATTTGAGTGTCATACGGCTAATGACAAGAAATTGTGATATCTTAGAGCCAATTTTGCCATTAAATAAACATCTCACTTCCTATTTAAGTTTTGTACCGGATGTTATTGGCGAATTGTTGAATGAATAACCCTTTGATGCTACACCGGTGTGACGCCGGTGTCTTATGACTAGAGGTTGCGGTTCGTGTTCTACTAAATCCACGTTAGGTGGGTTTTATTTGTAGACCACTCGATATTGGGTCCTATTAGAGCATGTACAATACAAGTATTTAAAGAGGTGTTTAACAAAGAAAAACTAATTTTTCTTGCCCGTATGATAGATAAGGTATTTATTTTGTAGCATCGTGCTTGATTAGACACCGGTGCTTAAGAGATGCTTATGTATATAACTATATATAATTAATAGATAATGCAATTATCTAAGCACCTACAAAAGAGATACTTGCATTGGAGGAAATAACTTTTGATGACATGAGTATATTATCTTTCTTTAAGCACTCGTATATAAGTATTTCACATTGTATATGCTCTTAACCTATCTGAATTGGAAGGGACTTCTTGGAAGGTTGGAATTTTTACAGGATTGTTCTCGCAAATATCGGGGGGGAAATGCACATGTTTTAAGCAGGGCCTGAGCCTCCAGAATAACTATACGTACTAACCAATTGCACGTCCGCACCGTTAAACAAAGAAATAGCCTACTACGTACGCATACGGGAAGTGTATTGGCATATTATTGCAGTATAAACAGCAGCAGCAGTAGTAGTATATAGTACTATATATACGATCTCCGTGAGTGCGAACAGAACAGAGCCAATTGACGAGATACTATACAGTATACACACATGAATGCATACATGCATGATGAGGACTCAGGTGGACCCTGAAAAAGATCCTACCAACCGACTGCCTGCCGAGCTAGCCGGTTCGCCGAATTAAACAAACGGAACAGGCTAGGACGGAAGAGGCTAAACGTGCAGTGCGGGAACATTTAGGGGGCGGCGATCCATTGACCTTGTCGTTAATGGCGCGCTTAGGCCGCTACTCGTCCTGCTTAACTTATCCTGGTCCCCCGCGCGCGCACGGGCGCCGAGAGCTAGCCGGCAAGAGACAACGCGACGCGCGACGCGCGACGCCAACAGGCACTCACGCTGACACCGTGGAGCAGTATCTAGTACTCTCTCCGTTTCACGATATATATATGCAGCCTAACCTGCGTATATATCAAGAAAACACTGAATCAAAAAAGATGGTTAATCGAAAATGACTGTACATATTTCTATTGAATGAGATACGACAACCAGTTAACCTCTTTTAAATCATTTAAGTAGAGACAGAGAACGAAAAAATTACAATAACTACACTCTAGATTATCTCAATAGTTAAATATACTGAAACAGATACTTCGAAGCCATATTCAAATATAGTAAAACTGAGGCAATACTTGTCAAACTACAGTAGTCGCTAGCTCTAGCTTAGTTGAGTCAAGCTATAGCGGGGACAGAAGTGCATCCTCTGACATTACTATGTAATAGCACGGTGCTACATTACTATAACATTGCGTAGCAGCTGCCAGATTAAAAAAAAGCAAAGGATGAGATCGTGATTTTTGTAAGCAACAGTACTATAGCAATTGTACTGTACCATATGTACTGTTTGCAAACACCGTGTCAATCGTGGTAGCAGTTACTCTCATCCATTTTTTCTAGATCAGATAACTCAGATCTGCCGAATGTCATGGTACTGTACTTCTCTCTCGTTCCCATTGCAACTTGTTGAGTACTATATTCTCGCATGTGTTGTGTGGCGGCGTTGGGCGAATAGAAAAACGACGGCCGGGCCGGGCAGGCGGGCGAGCGCCGTGTTCCGTGGGGCTTCGGCGGATGGCCACCCCTCTTTGTCGAGCCCGCCGGTCGCTAGCCTTGGCTATCGCTTCACTTCGCGCGCGAGTACTCTGCTCTATAATTCGAGCGTACGCGTGTGCGATATCGATGTGTATTCGCATGTCCTCTTGCCCGTGGCCGTATCGTTGTCGCTGGCGTATTGAAGCCACACCGTGTACTAGCGATCGACCTTGTTGACTACTACTAGCTAGTAGCTACTGCCGTAGTGTATATATACAGTATTTATTTTGGAGCGCATATATATACACGTTGTGCCGGACCTGCCATGCGTATAGTACTACCTAATGCGGCAGTTTTTTTAGCTCTTTCCGTAGATGCACTGATGCAGACGGGTCTCGGTCACTATCATCGCGCGCCCGCCGCTCGATGAAAGCAATGCACCATGAGGGTGAACTGCCTGGCCGGGCTGTCCCTTTTGTTCGTTTGCACTCTCTCTGTCCGTGTGTGATGGTGCTAGCTAATTTGGTTAGTTTATTATAAGGTTAGCCATTGACTAGACGAGAGACTAACCGTTATTGCAGTAGAATTGGACCTATAAGTGTAAAGACTTGTTTATTCCTTACATTTCAAAACATGTAGGAATAATTTATAAGGTGGAGTCTTTACCACCCCTCGATATATGGAGACGTCTAGATCTGAGACCAATTGATTCAATTCAATGTCTTCTTCTTCCTCTCTTTTCTACCGTGCTGGTAGGTTGTGATATCGAACCAAACTATCCATTCTTCTCAGTGTGCATCGGGAAGGAGGATAAGTGGATATCTCTGAACCATTGCTGCAGAGAGTACCTGCACGGGATGACAATAAGGTTTATAGGCAGCATAATTGTGCAACCGCTCGCTTCACTACTTCATCTACGTTCTGCACTGCATCGAGTCTGCGCTGCTTCCTGTTTCCCATCAAGCTCGACTATAAGTTTGTTGTGCGATTAAACTACACTGTTATAATTCTAGTTATTTATGATCTTTGCTTCATATCAAAATCTAGAATTAAAATTTTGTCTGTATTTCCAACAGAGGTAAGCTAATGAAGTGACCGATCGGGGCGTCGAGACTCGTGTGCTAACGAACACATATGGAGTACGTAGTACCTGGGATCGTGAGGTGATCGGCCACTCGTACAGGTAAATAGTGCACGCACTCAGTTCAACTTCACGGTAACAGTACACGTACTCACAGTTCAACTTACTACTTGATCGGCTGTGAAAGGAGCATCGGAGTATTTACAATAGTCTATGTTATTTGTTACTAAGGTTAAACACATCAACATTTAGTTGATGTGGATGAGAGAGAATGCGAGCATATTTCTATATGAAGAAATAAGCAAGTTGTTGATACCAAGATACAAGAAACAATAAAATAATTATTGAAAACTTGTTTGTTACGTAAAAACGTGTTTTATTAATATCAAGAATTATCATGTACACTTGTAGCAATTAAAGTTAGATACAAACTTAAGAAACAATCTATTAAAATACTTATTTCTTTTTATTAAATTGAGTGTTCCATCTTCTCTTAGTAACAAACTAAGAAACTTCATCGCCGGCCGGGTATGGACTCGGGCTTCGCAATCCTTGAGTGGATTCAACCTTGACCAGGCACAGGCAGGCCCAAATTAAAGTTCGATTTGGTTTTGATGCCCTCAATGCTCGCTATATTGTCGTCGCATGTGCAAACACAGGGCAAGTGGCATGGCTTGTGGGTCACGCATTCAGATTGTTGGTGCTATGCGGCGAGTCACGCCTGGTCCCATATTAGATCATCGCCCACCGTCCAAATAAAGTCGAGAGATGACACGATAAATCGCAACCGTCCGACGAGAAGACCGTGATCTGCAGCGGATCGCAACCGTCCGACGAGAAGACCGTGATCTGCAGCGGATATTCGTGTCAGGTCGGCTTATGATTGGCCGTGAGTGGGCGGGCCCAGAGACGTATGACAATGGCCCTACGTATACAATATACGGTACATTGTATGTATGATTATATGCGTATATTAAGAGTGTATAAATGTAGGATAGAGTACGACATCTGCGTCCCTAGAATGTGCTGCACTGCACAATCTTCCGAAGAAGCACTCCCTCGTTCTTTTTTAAGATGTGTGTAGTCAACTTTTTAGAACTTTTACCATAAATATACACAAAAGTATTTATATCTGTAATATAAAAATAATATTACTAGATATCTTTTATGAAAAAAGCCTTCATATCTTTACATTTTAAATATTTTTAATAAAATACAAATAGAAAAAGTTATGGTCAAATGTAGATCGTGTCGATGTCGAAAACGATAGCTAAGAAAGAGCAAATGTAGTATTTTTCTACATATGCGGTTAAATGCGTGCTTTACATTAAAAAAATTCTCCGCTAAATTGATCGATTCATATAAGCCACGTGGAGGAGTACTCCTTACGGGGAGCCGTATAGTCCGTAAATACACTCCATATACTAGTACGGAGTGCTCTACGAGTAAACCTAGCAAAATATATCCATAACAGTAACCAAAAAAAAAACTAAAGTGCCCGATGAGCAGGATCACCATTCACCAATGCAACACAGGCTAGTTCGAGTACAAGCTCGTTCTTTGAGGAGAACGGTGGTGGTGAAAAGAGAAACCTCAACGAGAGGGGTAAAAAACCGAGAGCCAGGAAACTTCAGATACGGGTGTTTCGTACACGTCAGCCTCACAAGATGGGACGGAGCCACCGAGGGGAGGCAGATCGGATGGGGAGGGGAAGGCGAAATTTACCCCACCAAGGCGAGAAAAAACTACGGCTGCCGTACCACAGTAGCCTGCAGGCAGCCCTGCACTGTAACAGCAGGGTAACATGGGTAGCCGGAGTAAAAAATTTGGCGCAGGGAGAAAAAAAAAATTCATCACCCACTCACATGGCCTGGCTTGGCCATGATCTAATTCCTCCTGAGCCCGAGTCGCCTACAGCTGTGGACGAAGAAAACGATAACAAACCATGGGATGACACAGTGATGCATGGCAGCAGCACTTGCCCAGTAGTATTTTACAGTTACCTTGCAGCAAGTGATAAGGCCATGTCTTCCCCATCTATCGATCTTTTTTACCCCTGTACACGGGTACACTGCGTCCGTAAGGTACCAGCTTGACTGACTGACTTAACCGCGGGGGTGGTGTTCGGCTGACGTGTGGGGCCGGATGGTGAGTTGGGCCGGTGGGGATTTACCGCGCCCCGCGGAACGAGGGCGTCTGGGGAGTTGTCGATCCACGTGGTTTGCGCACTGCCGATTTACCGCCGTGAGCTGGTACAAACTCGAATCTGACCGGCACGCCTCGCAAAGCTGCTCTTGCCGTGTCGGTCTTCATGCTGCCGCCCGCCGATCTCACGGCCGAGACGACTTTTGAAATGACTCTAATGTGGTAGAGCAATAGCAACTTCATCGCACAAAAAAAAAACAAACGAGCAATAGCATCTTCCGTAGGTACCAGAGGCAAATTAGAGAAGTGTCACGATCTCTCTAGTCAATTCCTCCGTTTTTTCCCGTCTGCTATACAGTGTACTGTTTCTTGAAGGGTTATATGTTGCTTAATTAGCACTTAAACGTTCATGGACAGTGCAGAAAACAAAAGATTTTCATGAAATTAAGCGTCGTACGAAAGCATCTAATTTCAAAGAGATAACTTCATCGGTTATGAAACTCATTCTTCAGAGTGCTCCAGGTTCAAACAAATATTTTTGAAAGTAGGTCTACCCCTCCCCAAAAAAAAATCTTGCTATCACAAGTACTAAGACTAAATTGTGTTGCAATTTTGGCCTCTTCTAGAATGGCCAAATACAGAGAAACAATGTGTTTGTACAAAACATGCCGTGAAAACTAGTTGAGATGAATGGAAGTAGCCATTGAATTTCCTCATAAATATTTTAGCTTATGCATGGTAATTATTCACTGCATATTTGAGAAATCCAAAACCGAAAGTGCCAGCTGATTCTCAACGGTCCTCTTGACTAGCTTGCTGCCGCATGCATTTTGTCAAATTTACGAGCATTAATTGCAAATTTATCATGCCCTCTCTAGCAACATTACCAACAGTATACTGGTTACATCTCTTCATTTCCAACCATGCATGAAAGGAGTTACTAGTAGAGTAGTAGACATTAAACCTGAGTTATTTTGGTAATTTCCAAAAAAAAAAAACTCATCCATGCCAAGTATTAGCTGTAAAATTTGATGAAACATAGTGCGAAAACTAGTTGGGATCAAGGCAAAACTAGCTATCGATTTTATTCGGCATGAATTGGATTAAATTGTCTAATTATTTTCTTCCACCAAGGAAACCAGCAGCCAAAGTTTCCAGCTAGCAATTCTTTCCTCTTTCTACTTGTTAGTTCATGACGGTTTTTTGTCCAGCACAACAAATTCATCCCCTTACCATAAGCGATCGATATATATATATATTTTTTTAAAAAAAATCCTTTCTGTGATCCACGAGCAAATTTGCATGCAAATTTTGAACAATGAGTTTTTTAGTACTTTGTAGCTTGCACATCGAAGATAGCTGTTAATTGTAATTACTAACTACGATTAATTTGGTTCGTCCACTACTACAGAAAAGGTCATCATAGACGGTTTAAAAACGTCATCACAGACGATTTCCTGAACCGTCTGAGTTTATGGGTCAATAATGATATGAGGTCATCACAGATTGTTTTCGAACCGTCATGATGCATACTATTACAAACGGTTATTAACTCATAACCATCTGTGATAGCTGATGTATCATAGACTGTTTGTATATAAAATCATCTGTGATAGCTAAAACTGTCTGTGATGATCTCCTCTCTATAAAGTCTCCAAGTAGTGGCTGCTTGTGCCTTTAAAACCGACTTCATACAAGTTGTTTGGTGTTCCTGTTGGGTTCAAAGATAATTACATGCTTGTAATTAATAACATCAACTTCAGTTCTACTGCTGTTACTTTTGAACACACACACACACACACATATATATAGGAAATGTACTATCTACTCTCAGGTGTAGTTACTCCCTCTCCATTCACCTTTTAATACTCAATGAGATCCATGCATCTTTCAGAGTCTAACGGGCTTGAAAATTACAGTTAGGAGAGAGACACGATCCAATACCTCTTGGCGTTTAATCCTAGCTAAATTTCCGAGAACTTTACTTTTTGAGATTTTCGGGATTTTGATATTTCCTCAACCAACCAAGAGCTTTCTTTTTTTGAGATTTCCGGGATTTTGGTGATTGAATCATTCCTGTTCGTGCGCCCCGTTCAAATATGCGTGTCATACCACCTAAGTACATATGTACTGATATAATATCATAGGTGTGTATATACTCTCTAATTACATGTACTAATATATTCTCGAGGTATACATACTACCTAAGTACATGTACTAAAATATTCCCATAGGTATATGTACTATCTAAGTACATATGCACGTATGATTGGTTAGAGCCACCTTGACATTGCTGTGATGAAACGCATGACGATTGTGACTCAAATGGAAATAAATCGAGCAGCAAATCAAATCTCGCTTCACGGACAAAACGTCGAAGACTAAAGATGGCCGACGTTTACAGGAGCAGTTGCCAACATCACAAATCAATTACGTGGTATACGGGATGTTAGATATTAATTTTGATTATCTTTTGCAAGGCAATAAATTATGTAGTATCTTAGCGGGTTACTAGCGACTGCTATGGAGTAGTATCCGACCCAATAATCCAATCAAGCATGCGGTATCCGAGACAGATGGACGATGGATACAGAGAGACAGAGTAACTACACCTCAGAGTAGCAAACAGGTTATATATATATATATATATATATATATATATATATATATATATATATATAGAAAAGATCATATATATAGCCGCTTGGGGAGGAGGGAGAGTTAGAGAAATTGTAACTTGTTTGAGGAGGGAGAGTTAGAGCGATGTAAACTTGTTTGAGGAGGCAGAGTTAGAGAAATGTAAACCGTTTGTATTCAGAATTTGCACATATACACATGTCATTTCTCCAAGTCATTTAAAATGAATAATATACACAACATATACCACATGTATACTAATTTGGTCTTGTTTTGGAATGGAATAGGTCGGCTGGGGAAGAAGAGGTCGCCGGGGAGGAGTTATTGAACAACCAAACTGGACATCAAGGGCTAGGATATCTCACCAACAAGAACAAGTGGAGAGCACCAGCACTGCCATCCTCAACTCAGAACCGACAAAGACGCATCGCGCGAGCCAAAGCATTGAACATATCGCAGACGGTTCCAACTACAAACCGTCGGTGATACGTAATTATCAAAGATGGTTATTGAACCGTCTGTGATAAGTACACATCACAGACGGTTCCAGTAAATAACCGTGGTGATAATATATAAATAACAAATTTAGAACATGATACACAAACAAGTATTACTTATTTTTCATCGGCGAAATGCCGTCATGTCATTATACCGAGACCGTTTACATATGTAGAAGACAGTAAATACAAATTCAACCGTTTTTTTTTGTATTTATATATATGGCTAAACAACGTGGTCAGTCGTTTCTTACAAAGATTTTAAAAAGTAGAAGCCAAAATAATCAAAGTTTTCCTAGTGGCAGAGGTAACATGCTATCTCCATCTTCAAAACTTCGTAAGCAACGTCGTCGGCATCGGACGGTTCGTGATCATCAGCGAACGAAGCTCGAAATGCGTCCACCCGCTGACACGCTCGTTCGAGTGTCTCCCGAAAACCCTCCAACTGCTGAATCAAGTCGAATTGAGCCCATAGACTCTCTACCCTTGCTTGAGGGGTCTCGATAAGGTTGACTCAGTCGTCCGCCACCTCGATTAAGCAATCCAAGCGACGACAAGCCTCTTGGAGACGTGAAACTTCATTGTAGAGGACCACATCGACGACAAGGTTAGCTCACCAGTGGGAGATCACCCGGAAGACGCAATGGAGGAGGATGTCAAGACGGTGGAAGGTGATCGTCACCTGCTCTGGCAAATCTTTGAATAGAGGAGGGAGGACACTGTTAGTACAGTGTCCCTTCTGCAACATCCGCCAACGTCCGGTCGGAGATGTGCTTGTACAGTATGGCCAGGTAGGCTATCAACGCCGGCGACAAGGAAACAGAAGAGGAGGGCATTTCTGCTTTAGAGTATAGAGTGATCAATGTATGTGGGGATGATCATCATGATCTTCGAGGGGATGATCCTTTCTATAAAACAAAGAATAAATTCGACGCATGAGACGAAGAGACGCATCGGGGAGCCGAAGCGGAATTGATGCAACGAACAAACGCATCGCGACGAAGAGACGCATCGGGAAGTCGAAGCGACGTATTAAAGACCGTTCTTGTTAAGAGCCATCTGTGCTAATATCACAGACAATTATAGTTAAAAATCATCTATGAAGTCTGTGATTATCACAAATGGTTCGTATTAAGATCCTTCTGTGAAGTATCATAGACGGTTCGTGATACGAACCGTATATGATATTAGCTCATCACAGATGTTTCTTAGCGTTTCTAGTAATAGAGACAGTCGCGCTGGTAAAATCATCTGTGATTACCACGAACACTGATGGTTTTAGAAAACCGTCTGTGATGAGACGTCCAGTATTAGCTTTTTTTGTAGTAGTGGTCCCAACTCCAACCTGATCATCCAAGAATGGAACATAAAACATTTTTTTGATTGGCACTCTCGCAGGACTACTTGATACCCAACAACCTTTGTTTGACTGCACAATATGCCCAACATTGCAAATGTCACTAGTATTTTGAAGTTCTTTTGCACAACACGCTTATGTGTTTGGTTGGCGAAATTCTCCGAGGATTACCAGAAATCCTTCAGTAATCCTATGAGATTACCTTATTTGGTAAAACATCTAGTAATCTGAACCAGGACTCTAAGATTATATTGGGAAACATATTACCATCAATTCGAGAAATCTGTTTCCTGTAGGAAAGAGTGACTATCTTAGACCCTGTTTGGTAGAGCTTTGGATTCTTATTTTGATTCCTCTGATTCTCAGAACTTCGGTTGACTCCCAAAACCATATGAGAGGCAAATAGACTATGTTACCTCTGGTTGTAATAATTCAATTGTATTTGTGTCTTTCTCCTATGTATTTGTACATAAATTATATAATTTTTTCCCTTAAATTTGTTTAGACCATGTGAATGTATATGTGTTGTATCTTTACACAATGCCAGGTTATATTGTATTTACACTTCATAATGGATTACAACTGTGTATAAGCAAATTTTGTACTGTTGTCGCTGTGATAGATGAAGCTAGAGATATCGTAAAAGTGTTCAAATGATTATTAAATAATATTATGTATAAGTATTAAAATGATAAATGAGTCATAACAAAAGACCACAAAAATTCGCAAGTAGTGTGTCCATCATCATGAATAAGCAATTGCACTTGCAAGGTCATCACGGAAACTATCCATGGATGTAGCACTAGTTTGCGACGTTGACACATCTGATGCATACTGAGAAATGATATATTTGGCATATCTTGATGGTATTGTAGGTACATAATTAGGATCTCGATCGAACCTACGAAAATGCATGTCCGGCGAAGCATGTTCATGTATGAAGTTGTGGATTCCCATGGTTGCTGCAACAATCATCTTTTGCATGGACATAGGAAAGCTCGGCATCTTAAGAAGAGTTCTCCATTTCATCTTCCATACACCAAATGACTTCTCAATTATGTTGCGAACACTCGAGTGCAAATGGTTGAATTTCTCTTTCTCACCACTAGGAGCAACACCTTTCCGAAATTCTGGAACATGATACCTTTGGCCTTTGTATGGCGCTAAGTACCCAGGCCTGCTCGGATAACCGGCATCGACAAGATAATATTTACCTGCAACATAAGATGAAAAATTCATGTATATCAACATCCAATGCATGAACATTACAAGTAAATATTTTTTGTAAATGATACGAAGCAAAGAAAATTACTCTGTGGAGGATGTGGAAAGACTTCCCGGTCTACATCCAATGCATGATAAAGCACACTAATATCGTGCATAGCTCCTGGTTGTCCAATAGATGTGTATGTGAAGCGCATGTCAAAATCACATACCGCCATAACATGCGCTTCACAGGAGTCGGCCGGTGGTGCTCGGGAACGGCGGCGGCCTCTAGGGTTTCCTTGGTCGGCGATCGTCGTCTTCTCCAGGCGGTGGACTCCGGGTCTGGCGATGGCGCAATGGAGGACCGACGGGGTGCACACGGGGGCCAGATGCGGCGTGCTCGGGGTCGGAGGCGATATCGCCTCGGTCTCCTCGATCGTGAGAGAGGAGGGAAGAAAAGCCGAAGGCTCGAAGCGTCGGCGTCTCGCGCAGGTACTCGGGGTAAGTGGATGGCAATCGACGGGTAAATAACCTTAACTTCAATGGGTATTTTTTTTTCTATCAAGTTGGATTCTCAGGAGAATCCAAGGAAAAGCTGTTTCTCCTCGTTAGTGTATTTTTGAGATAGCTTCACGCGAGAATCAGAATCGAGTAGTTTTGAGAATCAGGGTGTTTGGTATGGCTCAACGAGAATCAATTGAGAAGCTGGGAGTAGAAGCTGTACCAAACATGGCCTTAGATTACCAAGGGAAAGTAATATTTATTATTACGCTTTTTTTTATCATGTGCTTTTGATTCATCACATACAAATTTTGAACTTTTAGAATTCAATATTCGAATTGTGATTTATTTTAATATTCGAATATCTGAATTATGGAATCTAAAAATTGTTTTATCAGAATATGAATTTCTAAACCAAAATATGAAATAATTGAGTACTAAATTTTGGAATCTTACATTCACATAATTTAAATTTGAAAATTTAAAATTTCAAGGTTGGATTTCGAAAATCTATTTTTTCTTTCAAATTTCGAGTTCTAGGTTTCAGATATTCAAATTCTAAGAATTAAATGTTATAAATTCAAATTTTGAAAGTTTCAATTTTGAGTTTCAAAATTTCAAATACTGAGAATTTAAACTCCAAAACTCAAAAATTTAAATTTAAATTTTCAAAATCCAAAATTTGAACTTTTGAATCATAAAAATGAAATTCGAATTGTTGGAATTTTAAATTGTAAAATTCAAAATCTATAGATGCCAACCTTCATGGTTTGAAATTATGATAAAGACTAATATGTAGTTTTCTTCAAATCAACCAAACGTTGAAGTAACCAGATTGAGGGGAATATTAGATTACAGGTGAATATGAAATTATATGTGCCAAACACACCCTTCGGGGTGTCAATCGAATATGAATTATCCGTTTTTATTCGACTATTGTATCTGATATGATACGAACATTGTTTAGATTTTTCCATCCGATTAACAAATTATCTCATATTCATATTTGTATTCGCATAAAAAAATATAAGTACGAATATGGTAGACTTTTGCCATCCAAAAATTTATTTTATCCGTACTATTCGTATTCGTATTCAAATTCGATAAAACAATATACATATTTTACTGCAGTATGACTAATTTGTTGGCTGTGTATTTTTAGTTTAATGTGAATTCATGTTTTTAGGTGAAAACCGATAAACTAGAATGATTAAGTGTACTATGTACTAGGATAAAGTATCATAAATACATTGTCATTACGTAAGTTATGAGGATATCTGAATCCGTCCGACTTGAGTAAGTATTTGATTCGTATTTGACAATATTCAAATTCGTGTTTATTTTTCTAAAATACAAAAGACCACATTTCGATTCATATTTGATTCGTTTGACAACTTAGACGCGCTCATACAACCTCCGTATGAAATATCCCCTATTTTCAAGTGCAAAATTAGATAACACAGTCAACCAAGGGGACAGGTACCCTTTGCCGTGGCACGCAAGTAGGCCCTTCACATTGCAAACGGAAGGACTGAACCAGAAGATATTATTAGCAAAGAGAAAAATCTGGAACCGAAATCTTACATGGCATCACCTTCTTTAATCCCCAAACTACACCGGCGGTGAGAAAAAAAAACCCCGCTCGCCGCGGCATTTTGCCCACCCCGCAAAGATTTGACCGTAGCTAAATGTCCCCCACCACCGCGGCTCACGTGACCCCAACTGACACGCGGGCCCATATGCACGCGTCGCGCATCCAGTGGCCGTACAGCAGATGCGGCGGGCTGTGGCTTTCACACGTTGGCGGCCACTGGAATCTCTCTCCACTCCCCCTTTGGTCGCTGCTCGCTAACCGGTGGGTCCAGGCAAACACGAGACGGCGCCCGTTGGTCGTTGGAGCACACTGCCGAATGGCTGGCCGGTCATTTACATGTGGGGCCTCGAGTATTACTGGCTCCGGAAAATGTACGGCCCCAGGTGGTTAGAGTTTACTGCTGTAAGCCAGGCAGGCAGGGAGGGAGGCCATTTATATCCTCCCACCAGATTTTTGTCCCCTTCGAAATTCAAAATAAAGATTTTTATGGGAAAATACTATGAGGGGGTAGGAAACACGGTGTGTGTGTAGTGTATGTGTAAAATCGGGGTTTCCGGAAATGGGCAGCTACGACCTGCGATCCTATAAATCGGGCGGCCTCGGTGTGTTCCCAGCCTACAACAGCAACAACAAACATCAACAAGCGCATCAAACACACGCGAAGAGGCGCACGCCACACACAGCCTGGCCTTGGAAGGGAGCAGCAAAGCAAAGCCTACGCCTTCTTCCTCCTCCCCGTCCCGATCCCTCAGAAAAATCCCACCAATACCTCATCGCTTCGTCCCCTTCCCTGCTTCCAGCCCAAAAGTCGTTCGCTTTTCTTCCTTCCCGTCTCCTCTGGGTTTTGGGGGAGTTTCTTGTGGTGTAGCCGCGTAGGTGTGGAGTGCTTTTGCTTGCCATCTGCGGTGGGGGTTTACGAGGTTTCTTGAGGGGTTTTAGGCGGAGGTTGGAGGAGTGGGCAAATGCGAGTGGAGTTTTAGCGGGTGTTTCTTGATGTGGGCCATGGAGGAGGAGGTGTTCATGGCGGTGAAGAGGACGGAGCATGTTGAGGTGACGTCCCTGGCGCCGGCGCCGGCGGTGGCGAAGGGGAAGTGCGGTGGTATGGAGCCCAAGACGGTGAGGGTGTTCTGCGATGACTATGACGCGACTGATTCGTCGAGTGGTGAGGAGGAGGCGCCCGAGCGCCGGAGGGTGAAGCGCTACGTGCAGGAGATCCGGCTGCAGCCGCCGGTGCCGGCGAAGGGGAGGGGTGCGGAGGAGTTGGCTACCGGGCCAAAGACGGCGGCGGCGGCGAACGCGAAGCCGAGGGTGGTGGTGCCCGGGAGGAAGAGGAAGGCCGGCGTGGACGCCGGCGGCGAGCCGCGGTTCCGCGGCGTGCGGCGGCGGCCGTGGGGGAAGTACGCGGCGGAGATCCGCGACCCGTGGCGGCGGGTGCGGGTGTGGCTCGGCACCTTCGACACCGCCGAGGAGGCCGCCAAGGTCTACGACTCTGCCGCCATCCAGCTGCGCGGCCCCGACGCCACCACCAACTTCCAGCAATCCGGCGACGGCGACGTCGAGGTCCCCGCCGAGGTTGCCGAGCGCCTCCCGCAGCCGCCGGCTAGGTCGAAGAACGACGCCTCCTCCGCCACTTCCTACTCCTCCGGCGAGGAGTCTCACGTGGCGGCGTCGTCCCCCACCTCCGTCCTCCGCTCCTTCCCTCCGTTCACCGTCGCCGACAACACCGCCTCCAAGATGCCCTCACCCCCTTCCCGTGCACCCGAGACCGACGAGTCCAGCGACGTCTTCAGCTGCTCGTTCTCCGGCGACATCTTCGCCGGCGAGCTCCCCCAGCTCTACACCGACTTCGACCTCCTCGCCAACTTCCCGGAGCCCCCGCTAGATTTCCTGTCCGACCTCCCCGAGGAGCCCTTCCCCTTCTCTGGCGAAGGGTCGTCGGAGCTCCTCTTCGACCCTCCGTCGCCGGCAGGGTTGCAGCTGGTGGACGACTTCTTCCAAGACATCCCCGACCTCTTCCAAATCGACCAGCTCCCCGTCGTCTAGTGGAACCAACTGTAAAACACCGGATTAGGCTACTAATTCGGCCAATTTTGTTTGCATTTTCTTTTCTTTTAAGTTTCTACTCTAGAGAGTGTTATGATTCGCCAGTGTAGCTGCCACCTTAAACACCCATCCCCGCCAGGGACGCCTTGCCGGGGTGAGACGAGTCAAGAGAGATGAAAAATGTTGGCCTCTTCGGTTATGGTTTTGTTACCATCATAATTAATTAGCAACATCAAGTTATCAGTATTAGCAATACAAGTTCTCAATAATTAACAGTTATCAGTATGATCCTTATTTTTTTGGTTTGTACTCATATACGTGAGAACTGAGAAAGAGTATAGGTTGGACTGTAACGTACGAGCAGCAATGAAACGACGCGCCCCGCCCCCACATGCGGCCGGCGGCCGGCGATGTCTGGAGGAAGCGTCGGTTCCGGATGATACCACCGCTAATAAATGTGGCAGTAGTAGGAGAGCAAGTATACCACAGCATTAACCGCATTTTTTTCGCGAAGATTTTGTGATGCTTTTAGCGTGGCTTGGCTGGGCTCGGATCAAATCGAATCGAGTGGCCCGTTGGGCTCTGCGAGGCGAAGGGGAGGCCGTGGTCAAGAGGCGACGCCATGAGCGCCTGACAAAAAGGGATTGGATTAGGAAAAGCTGGCTTTGGGTTGTTAAACATGCCCTCTTTTCTCGTGGGGAGAGCAGGGCGTGCTGCGTGCGCGGCAGTGATCAACCGGTGGGCGTGGCCTCCCGTGCAAATTCCTCTTTCCCCTTGGACTTTTTTTTACCAAGTACCTTTCAGTGCCAGGACGATGTACTCATCTTCATCTGTCTCATCAGGACCTCCTCACAAAAAATGGAAGATTTTTCATTTATTTTTCCCCACATGGAAATTAAATTAAACCACCCTGCTCAAATCAAGCATTGCCTGTTAAGCGTGAAAACATAATACTGGCACACAAAAGAAGAGAAAACAGAAAGAGAGTCAAAAAAAAGAAGAAGAAAAACACAGAGAGAGAACTACACAAGTAGTGTTGAAGAAGAAGCTGGAAGGATACATGAAAAGATGGCGTGTTTCCTTTGTGTCTATTCTTTTGGAGGGAGGGGAGGCCCTTTATTTTGAGCATGGGGGAGGAGAGTGACTGACTGAGGGTCCTTTTGGGAAGGAGGTGGGGAATTCTCTTTTCAACACTGCCCTCTTTTGAAGAAGCCAAGCTAGAGGAGCAGCATCAATCTCGCTCGATCGCAGCAGCGAGGACGTGCAGTACTACCGCCCTTTTTTCCCCTCTCGCTCACAGCTTTATTAGTCTACGATTTGTTTGCTTGGCATCTACCTTTGGTCGCGATCTCTCTACTTCTCCAGCTTGCAGCTTGATCGGGACGTCGTCGCCTCTCGCCTGGGTCGACACGTGCGGAAAGGCCGCGCGTTAAAAGACGTTTTGAGCTGTTTGGACGTGTCGATGCGTGCGCTCATGTACTGACGCTCCAATCCCGTCCGGCGTCATCCACGCTAAGCTAAGCGTGTTTTAATTCCTCTTTCTCCATTCTTACTTACCGACCTGCTGATTGCTACGTTGCCGTTGTTCTTCCAGACATTTTTCAGGCTTCTTGTGCGTGCGTGCAGCGTGCGCGCGTGTGTACGTTCTCTTCTTCTCGCCGTAATCGTCCGTGAATCACCGGCTGAAGAGTGGGCTCCACCTGCACGTTCCAAAGAAGATTTTGTCAAACTAGCTTGCTAGCTAGCTTCTCCTCAGTCTTAGTCACCGTTGAAATCCTATGCCAGTGTACTGGCACCACTCCCTACCGGCCAGTCTACTCGAGCGTTTAGGTCCTCTTTGGAACTAAATAAACCTGCTGGAATTTTGTAGGATTAGAATATTATGATTTTTTTTTCTCCAATGAGTCCATTTGGATAAAAGGAATCAACTCCTAAAATTCCTATGAAATTATTATGGAATGGCTCAATCCATAGGAATTTTAGATGAAATCTCTCATGGATTTTTTTTTCCTTTGTGTCTATTTCCCCAAAATGTCTATACTTTATTCCTACAATTGAAAAATTCATGGGTTATAGAATTCCAAATTATTAAACAGGACATGTCACCAAATTCTCGTCTTTCCTATTCCTGCTTTCGTGAGAGCCCCTTAGGTTTGGTTGGCTTCGCCGTCCAAAAGGTCCTTGTCTGTGCCCAGTGTCCCCCTCTCCCAACCACACACTGGTCCACTGGCTGATTGGCCTGTTCGTGCCCGTCCTTCGCAAGGCGTGTGCCTGCCTGCCTCTGTTTCCCAAAGCCCGAAATTTCTTTCTCCCAGCAGCAGCAAGCAAGAGTCGCCTCAGTTTGTCACTTTGTCCTGTCGAAAATTTAAGGAATGGGAGAGGTGAAGAGCAGAGCAGAGCGCAACGGTTGCGTGCCAAGCAAGTGAAGTGCCTTAGGTTTTTTTTTATCCCTTCGCTCTCCGCGCGGCGCGCCGTTTGACCCGTGGTTGGGAGGTCAGTTCACGTTGCCATCGCCTCGGCTGGCCGCTTTGCTAGTGAGCTCGGCACTGTTGCTGAGACGGGCGCACACCACACATGCACGCTCCCGCGCGCACGTACGTTCTGAGGCTGTTTGCGCTCGTGTTTGGGGCTTTGAGTGCAGCGCAAGCTTCTGCCGCGTCCTATCCCTACCCTCGAGTCGGTTGATTCGTACCGCTGCTTTGTTTCCGGAGTCAAGAATTCTGGGGTCCATCCCATGTGTGTTAAACTGATAATGCTGCTGCCTGCCTGGATCCGGCGAGAAAGGCAATGCTAGCTCCTTGTGTGCCTGTCTCGTAGATTTGCAGCATTTTACTTGCATGCTGTCAAAGCTTGCATTTTGTTTCGTCACTGGTAGTAACTTGGGGTAACATTTACGACAGATTGATTGGGGAATTTTCGTGCTATTTCCAAGTGTTCCAATTCCCAGTTGGGAAGTTTTATGCAGGACAGGCGTGGTGTGTGCATGTTGTCAAAAGTTGCTTTGTTTTCCTTGAATGTTTTTTAAATTCCAACACTCGTGGGTGATCAATCAGCTTTGCTGTGCACGAGTGATGCACAGTACTAATTAACCGCTGAGGATATTTCCATACAGTGTTTGAAGCTTGGAATAGGCAGTCGAGCGCGGTGCATTTTCTATTAGTGGGGATCCCATGTAGATGTAAGAGTAGTTAAGCTATCATGGGCACGGTTAAGACTAACAGAACAGTCGGCTACATCATGTACTTTTCGCCATCCATGCTGATATTCATGTCTCGCTTTAGGTAATCCTACATTCGCTAGCTAGGCTATCTCACTTGTTGGACGCCGGACAACGCCACGATTGGGGTGTGGTGTGGTGTGGTGTGATGAACTGATGACTGATGAGGGTGAGGCATCTAAGCATGCTATTCCGAGTCAGAGGCTGTCCCCATTGGATAAGAAGCCTTGCAAAGACGACCGGCCTCGAAAGGTCGCGGCTTTGATTCAACCTAATGCCACCATCCTCTTAAGCTCTTATTCTCCCTGCAATCCTACTTCAATTAGTAGTAGGCACACCAAATAGTAGTACCGGAAAATAATCCTATAGGACCTGGTCCACAACTCCATTGATGTGGACCAACTCCACTGCATGACACGTGTCCTTTCGCGAATCTCAAAGCGTGATGTAATAGCCTTCAGTATTCAATTCATGAAAATTCACATCAGTGATTTATGAGACTGTGCGCTTTGAGATTCGTAAAAGAACACGTGTCACGTGATAGAGTTGGTCCACATCAATGGAGTTGTAGACCAGATCTTATAGGATTATTTTCCAATAGTACCAGGTCCTACACAAAAAGCTTATAAGCCCAAAGACTATAGGAGTGAACTTGACCTCTCATGCTCTCCTCATGTTTGAATCGTTTTGGCAGCGTCGGGAGGATAAAACTAAGATAGGATTAACCGCGCGTCCTTTAAAAGCGCAAATGGTTGCATGTCTTGCTGTGTGTACGTACGGCGCCTCAGAGGCGGCAGCAGAGCTGTGCAGTGCATGCCGTGCCCATGCATCCATATGGTCGCCGGATGCGGCACGAACAAGCAAGACACGCACAGCATCGCTGCATTAGTAAAAACGCCCGGCCGGCCGTGGTTAAACAACAGGGACAGCGCTGCGTTCGCAGTGGTTTTTTGTCGCGCCCCTCGGCACGTTCTCGGCGGCCCCGCCTGCACGGCAGGCAAAACGGGAAGCCAACCCCAGTGTCCCCACGCCGGCTGGAGCTGGACCGCGGTCTCCTCCGGCCGCGTGCGTCAAAACAAACCTGGCCACGTCGCTGCTGCCCAGCCGGTGCAAGCGACCTTAGATAGTACCTGTGTCGTGTGCGTGCGTTGACAGAAGAAAACTGCGCGGATCCTAGCTAACAATGTTTTCCCATCTGGTTGACGAGGATTTGCCGATGGTTAGACTCAGAAAATTCCTTGCTCGCTTTAACATCCGTGCATCCCCCCCCCCTTTACAAGCACTTTATAATTGTAAAATGTAAAACTGAACCAATTTGATCAGAAATCTGGACGGGTCATTCACCTTCCCGACACCATAAAGTTGGGCAGGGATATTGGTGTTCGATCGGATCACAGCTCCAACATGTATGATGGTTGTAGGAAACGCGGTAGCAGAGCCGGTTTGGTGGTTTCTATGATGAGCCGGTGACGCCACCGCGAAGAGGGTCGGTGGGGTTTTTTTTACTCCGCTGCCGGCGTCGATCGATCGATGGGGATAAAAAACACAGCAGCACGGTATGGACAACTGAACGTGGCGTCTACATGCGTGTGTACATTTATACCACCTGCCACGTATGTCTATCCGTCTCACGGAACTGGCCGGTGTAGTATTCATACTCACACGTGGTACACGTACCGTACGTACATGCCGGTGCAGTGCGCGAACCTGCCCGAGGCTCTAGGCCATACGGTGCCGGCGTGCCGTGCATCGAGCCATGCGTAGGTGAGCTAAAGCGGTCACGTGACGCGACACACAGCGCAGGATCTCTCCATGGCCTGTAGTGATGTCGCTGAGCTGAAACTGTTGTTCCACTCAAGATACCTAAGAAGATAGATAGTTACTGAGTTACTAGAGAAATTACAACAGGGCCAAACAGGTACTTGATGCTAAGGTGAATTGTGTTTCAACACTTCAACGATGCTTAATGGAGCAATTTACTTAGGATAATATATCTTGCTGGATGCAATCAACATTCACAGCAGAATTTGTGTTTCAGCACTTGCAAACCAATCATGTCCGCCTAAAGAAGGCCCCGAATCTCTGCAAAGATGAGTCACTCGGAAGAGGCATGCTCTTCAAAGGAAACTTCTTTTATGTATTTCCATCACTTTTTAGAATGCTTTGCAGAGATAAAGATCAAATGGCAAGACACCTAACCATTCCGGGTCATATTCTCCAGGAGTTATCAATTTGACTATGTGGTCCTTCAGTGTCATCTTGTTCTTTTCTTTCTCCGATGATACTTTGAATTGAATTCTTGCTTCAGTTGATTACTCGATTAATTACAACAGAATGTGCGATAATTGTACATTTGAACTATAAGAGTTTTTGGTCCTACATTCGAGAACCTGACATGAGCAAATAAACCACGGGGTAAAACACGCGCATTTCTTTTTCACAGAACACGTGATTAATAAGGCAGTAACATCGTTTTAACAGATGCAGCCATGTCTGAAAAGCTTGGGACAATGTATTAATCAGATGCTGAAATATCTTGAAAAGAGGAACAACTACTGTACGTAGTACATGGACCACGTAATTGCGGCAATTTGGTGGTCCTTGTGACTCCTAAAAACGCTCAAAAAGACCATTTTCTTTCTTTCTTTCTCACAAGGTGACACACTCCTAGGCTACGGTATTGGTTTCAGATTAGTAGCTAGAAACAGCTATGTGGTGATAGTGATGGGAGCAAAGCATGCACTTTCAGCTTCCACCACATGTAAGGTGCCAAAAAAAAGGTAAATTAAAGTTCATGTCACAAAAAAGAGATATGTACAACATCATCATATTAGCCAATCTGCCTTGTATCAGCCTGAAAAATTGTCAGTTGTTGTTAGAGGATGCCCAAACAGGCTTATCTTTGCGACTTTATCCAGGAAAAATCTTAGCAGCTTCGTCACATCTAGATTCAGCAAAGCTATACATGTACATAAAGGCTAAACTTCAGTTCTTGATGGACAAAGCACATCAAGTGTACATGGGCATCTTCATTACACTACTAGATATGGTCTATATATTCTCAGTTGTACACTTGTACTCAACAGTTATATGAGAAATTTTCTAATCGAGATCATGGACGAGTTCTCTAATTCCTTTTGGCCTCTGTCCATGAGAAACCATTGAACTGGTGTTGTTAACTTGCTACGTAGCTGTAGGTCCAACCAAAGGGAAGCTAAGTAGTGAACTCTCCGCAGATAAGTTTTTTCCCCTCAGTTTGTCAAAGGAATATGTGTACCAAACATGGTACCTCAGGAATGCAAGCGCGGAGTCTGATGCTAATCTCTTGCAAAACAAACCGCAAAGCTCCAAACAAGAACGGACTAAAAAGGCCATGCCGCCTTTATCCAGCTTCCTCACACGGCTTAGCTCACGAATGAAAAGGATCTCTTTGACCAGTCCTACGGCTTCTGCAAAGTTCAAAGCTTTGGAATCGGAACGTTACAATACAGCTGTTACAGGTTAAAAACAGCGTAGTTAAAGACTTATAATAGCTCGCCAGTTTATGGTCCTCTGTGATATATGAGCTACTTTGTGAAAAAAATGCACTTAGGAGTACTCTGTTTTTCTTTTTGAACTTTTGCAAATTTTTACATGTAGTTATACGCAGCCTTTCTGTCGGGACCGGATTTCTGAATCCGAATCCTTTGTGTATTTCCGCACCAGTCCCATAATCAGTAGCTAGTGCACACAGTGGAAACATTGTTGATAACAAATTCGAATCACGAATAACAATAATAAATAACTGAGCACCGGCCTTATGACCACTTATTACAAAAGAGGTCGGAAGACCTTGAGTCTTCTGACGTGAAACATAAATAAATAAATAAACTCCGAGTGGTGGCCCATCAAAATGCCCACCGGCATTCGACTGGGGAGCGCAACCTAGTACTCCGGGTGTCCTTCGTCAAAGCCACAAGCGAAGTAGTCGTAGTCCTCCGCGTCGATGGAGGCTTCTGAGATTTATTTATGAGTGTAGCAGTGAGTACATAAAGTACTCCGCGAGTCTTGGGAAACATGCATATGCATAGCTTTGACAAATGAGGTTTATATGGTTCTTTTGCACAAAGCAAAATTTTAAGTTTAAACAGATTTTCATAATGCACATTTGACAAACGTAGTTTCAATAAATAAATTAATTGCATTACTAGTGGAGGTTCTAGCTATCAACCACTAGCATCAAGACTCTAGCCGCCAAGGTTTTCAAAATAGGGCTCTAGCTGCCCAACTGGCTCTAGCTGCCAGAAACTACCCGAGAGTCCCAACTGCTCCCGGTTCCCAAAATTTACTCTTTTAAAAACAAAATCAAAATCTACCATGTGAAAACGCACCTTGCTTGCCCTTGACCGTGGGCACGGCTATTCGAATAGTTTTTAACACTCTGCAGAGGTTGTGCGACTTGACCCACAAGAGATGATCTTTGATATACCACACGTTTCCTTTGGCGTGTGAATCAAGGAGAGACCATCACAAGGCTTTTACAAAGCTTTCTTTTGACTCAGTTACGCCCGCTAAGGTTTCGCCTTCTGGCCCCTCTTGCGCCATGTGAATCAAAGACACACAACCATGACAGAACCGACTCAAAATTTTGCTAATTAGTTGGCAGTCCGTTCCCATTTTGGACATGTGGTTGTATGCAGAGTGCTCGGTTTGAATAATCACAAGCGTCGGTCCTTAATATGACTTGGCGGGACTAACACAATACATGATCTCGTGCTCTATTTGCACACTTTGATCTTACCATCCACCCAAGTCTAAAACATACTTTCATCATTATATTTTATTTTCCAAACACCGACATTACCTAATGTCATACAATTTTCAAAGAAAGCATAAAAGGAAAGTAATGGTTTTTCTCCCAAAGGTTAAATAAAGCCGTAAAGCATGTCTAAGCGATTCTACAGTAATAAACTATTCCGCAAAATTGTATTCAATAATGCGAATTTCTACACTAGGGTTACAAAGGTGCAGGATATCAAATATCAAGGATGCTTTATTTTGAGCATGGGGAGGAGTGACTGACTGAGGGTCCTTTTGGGAAGGAGGTGGGAATTCTCTTTTCTTCTCTTTTCAACACTGCCCTCTTTTGAAGAAGCCAAGCTAGAGGAGCAGCATCAATCTCGCTCGATCGCAGCAGCGAGGACGTGCAGTACTACCGCCCTTTTTTCCCCTCTCGCTCACAGCTTTATTAGTCTACGATTTGTTTGCTTGGCATCTACCTTTGGTCGCGATCTCTCTACTTCTCCAGCTTGCAGCTTGATCGGGACGTCGTCGCCTCTCGCCTGGGTCGACACGTGCGGAAAGGCCGCGCGTTAAAAGACGTTTTGAGCTGTTTGGACGTGTCGATGCGTGCGCTCATGTACTGACGCTCCAATCCCGTCCGGCGTCATCCACGCTAAGCTAAGCGTGTTTTAATTCCTCTTTCTCCATTCTTACTTACCGACCTGCTGATTGCTACGTTGCCGTTGTTCTTCCAGACATTTTTCAGGCTTCTTGTGCGTGCGTGCAGCGTGCGCGCGTGTGTACGTTCTCTTCTTCTCGCCGTAATCGTCCGTGAATCACCGGCTGAAGAGTGGGCTCCACCTGCACGTTCCAAAGAAGATTTTGTCAAACTAGCTTGCTAGCTAGCTTCTCCTCAGTCTTAGTCACCGTTGAAATCCTATGCCAGTGTACTGGCACCACTCCCTACCGGCCAGTCTACTCGAGCGTTTAGGTCCTCTTTGGAACTAAATAAACCTGCTGGAATTTTGTAGGATTAGAATATTATGATTTTTTTTTCTCCAATGAGTCCATTTGGATAAAAGGAATCAACTCCTAAAATTCCTATGAAATTATTATGGAATGGCTCAATCCATAGGAATTTTAGATGAAATCTCTCATGGATTTTTTTTTCCTTTGTGTCTATTTCCCCAAAATGTCTATACTTTATTCCTACAATTGAAAAATTCATGGGTTATAGAATTCCAAATTATTAAACAGGACATGTCACCAAATTCTCGTCTTTCCTATTCCTGCTTTCGTGAGAGCCCTTAGGTTTGGTTGGCTTCACGTCAAAAGGTCCTTGTCTGTGCCAGTGTCCCCTCTCCCAACCACACACTGGTCCACTGGTGATTGGCTGTTCGTGCCCAGTCCTCGCAAGGCGTGTGCTGCACTGCTCTGTTCCCAAAGCCCAAATTTCTTTCTCCCAGCGACAAGCAAAAGTCGCCTCGGTTTGTCACTTTGTCTGTCGAAAATTTAAGGAATGGAGAGGTGAAGAGCGAAGCGAGCGCAGCGGTTGCGTGCCAAGCAAGTGAAGTGCCTTAGGTTTTTTTATCCCTTGCTCTCGCGGCGCCGTTTGACCGTGGTTGGGAGGTCGATTCCGTTGCCATCGCCTCGGTGGCGCTTTGCTAGTGAGCTCGGCCTTTATTCTGAGGCAGGCGCACACCACACATGCGCGCTCGCAGCGCGTGTCACGTTCACGAGGCTGTTTGCGCTCGTGTTTGGGGCTTTGAGTGCGGCGCAAGCCTGCGCGTCCTATCCCTACCCTCGAGTCGGTTGATTCGTACCATTGCTTTGTTTAAGTCAAATTGCAGGGTCCATCCCATGTGTGTTAAGCGATAATCTTTGCTTGCTGCTGGATCCGCGAGAAAGGCAATGCTAGCTCCTCGTGTGCTGTCTCGTAGATTTGCAGCATTTTACTTGCATGCTGTCAAAGCTTGCATTTTGTTTAAATCCTGGTAGTAACTTGGGGTAACATTCGACAGATTGATTGGGGAATTTTCGTGCTATTTCCAAGTGTTCCAATTCCCAGTTGGGAAGTTTTATGCAGGACAGGCGTGGTGTGTGCATGTTGTCAAAAGTTGCTTTGTTTTCCTTGAATGTTTTTTAAATTCCAACACTCGTGGGTGATCAATCAGCTTTGCTGTGCACGAGTGATGCACAGTACTAATTAACCGCTGAGGATATTTCCATACAGTGTTTGAAGCTTGGAATAGGCAGTCGAGCGCGGTGCATTTTCTATTAGTGGGGATCCCATGTAGATGTAAGAGTAGTTAAGCTATCATGGGCACGGTTAAGACTAACAGAACAGTCGGCTACATCATGTACTTTTCGCCATCCATGCTGATATTCATGTCTCGCTTTAGGTAATCCTACATTCGCTAGCTAGGCTATCTCACTTGTTGGACGCCGGACAACGCCACGATTGGGGTGTGGTGTGGTGTGGTGTGATGAACTGATGACTGATGAGGGTGAGGCATCTAAGCATGCTATTCCGAGTCAGAGGTGTCCCCATTGGATAAGAAGCCTTGCAAAGACGACCGGCCTCGAAGGTCGCGGCTATGATTCAACCTAATGCCACCATCCTCTTAAGCTCTTATTCTCCCTGCAATCCTACTTCAATTAGTAGTAGGCACACCAAATAGTAGTCTGGAAAATAATCATATGGGGCGCAGTCATGGCTTCGGTTGATGTGGACCAACTCACGTGCTATGACACGTGTCGCTTCGCGAATCTCAAAGCGTGATGTAATAGCCCGATATTCAATTCATGAAAATTCACATCGGTGATTTATGAGGCGTGTGCTTTGAGATTAAGTAAAAGAACACGTGTCGCGTGATAGAGTTGGTCGCACATCGATGGAGTGTGAGCAGATCTTATAAATTATTTTCAATAGTCTCAGGTCCTACACAAAAAGCTTATAAGCCCAAAGACTATAGGAGTGAACTTGACCTCTCATGCTCTCCTCATGTTTGAATCGTTTTGGCAGCGTCGGGAGGATAAAACTAAGATAGGATTAACCGCGCGTCCTTTAAAGCGCAAATGGTTGCATGTCTTGCTGTGTGTACGTACGGCGCCTCAGAGGCGGCAGCAGAGCTGTGCAGTGCATGCCGTGCCCATGCATCCATATGGTCGCCGGATGCGGCACGAACAAGCAAGACACGCACAGCATCGCTGCATTAGTAAAAACGCCCGGCCGGCCGTGGTTAAACAACAGGGACAGCGCTGCGTTCGCAGTGGTTTTTTGTCGCGCCCCTCGGCACGTTCTCGGCGGCCCCGCCTGCACGGCAGGCAAAACGGGAAGCCAACCCCAGTGTCCCCACGCCGGCTGGAGCTGGACCGCGGTCTCCTCCGGCCGCGTGCGTCAAAACAAACCTGGCCACGTCGCTGCTGCCCAGCCGGTGCAAGCGACCTTAGATAGTACCTGTGTCGTGTGCGTGCGTTGACAGAAGAAAACTGCGCGGATCCTAGCTAACAATGTCTTCCCATCTGGTTGACGAGGATTTGCCGATGGTTAGACTCAGAAAATTCCTTGCTCGCTTTAACATCCGTGCATCCCCCTTTACAAGCACTTTATAATTGTAAAATGTAAACTGAACCAATTTGATCAGAAATCTGGGCGGGTCATTCACCTTCCCGACACCATAAAGTTGGGCGGGATATTGGTGTTCGATCGGATCACACTCAACATGTATGATGGTTGTAGGAAAGCAGCGGTAGAGCCGGTTTGGTGGTTTCTATGATGAGCGGTGGCGCCACGCGAAGAGGTCGGTGGGGTTTTTACTCCGCTGCGGCGGCGATCGATCGATGGGGATAAAAACACAGCAGCACGGTATGGACAACTGAACGTGGCGTCTACATGCGTGTGTACATTTATACCACCTGCCACGTATGTCTATCCGTCTCACGGAACTGGCCGGTGTAGTATTCATACTCACACGTGGTACACGTACCGTACGTACATGCCGGTGCAGTGCGCGAACCTGCCCGAGGCTCTAGGCCATACGGTGCCGGCGTGCCGTGCATCGAGCCATGCGTAGGTGAGCTAAAGCGGTCACGTGACGCGACACACAGCGCAGGATCTCTCCATGGCCTGTAGTGATGTCGCTGAGCTGAAACTGTTGTTCCACTCAAGATACCTAAGAAGATAGATAGTTACTGAGTTACTAGAGAAATTACAACAGGGCCAAACAGGTACTTGATGCTAAGGTGAATTGTGTTTCAACACTTCAACGATGCTAATGGAGCAATTTACTTAGGATAATATATCTTGCTGGATGCAATCAACATTCACAGCAGAATTTGTGTTTCAGCACTTGCAAACCAATCATGTCCGCCTAAAGAAGGCCCCGAATCTCTGCAAAGATGAGTCACTCGGAAGAGGCATGCTCTTCAAAGGAAACTTCTTTATGTATTTCCATCACTTTTAGAATGCTTTGCAGAGATAAAGATCAAATGGCAAGACACCTAACCATTCCGGGTCATATTCTCCAGGAGTTATCAATTTGACTATGTGGTCCTTCAGTGTCATCTTGTTCTTTTCTTTCTCCGATGATACTTTGAATTGAATTCTTGCTTCAGTTGATTACTCGATTAATTACAACAGAATGTGCGATAATTGTACATTTGAACTATAAGAGTTTTGGTCCTACATTCGAGAACCTGACATGAGCAAATAAACCACGAGGTAAAACACGCGCATTTCTTTTCACAGAACACGTGATTAATAAGGCAGTAACATCGTTTTAACAGATGCAGCCATGTCTGAAAAGCTTGGGACAATGTATTAATCAGATGCTGAAATATCTTGAAAGAGGAACAACTACTGTACGTAGTACATGGACCACGTAATTGCGGCAATTTGGTGGTCCTTGTGACTCCTAAAAACGCTCAAAAGACCATTTTCTTTCTTTCTTTCTCACAGGTGACACACTCCTAGGCTACAGTATTGGTTTCAGATTAGTAGCTAGAAACAGCTATGTGGTGATAGTGATGGGAGCAAAGCATGCACTTTCAGCTTCCACCACATGTAAGGTGCCAAAAAAAAGGTAAATTAAAGTTCATGTCACAAAAAAGAGATATGTACAACATCATCATATTAGCCAATCTGCCTTGTATCAGCCTGAAAAATTGTCAGTTGTTGTTAGAGGATGCCCAAACAGGCTTATCTTTGCGACTTTATCCAGGAAAAATCTTAGCAGCTTCGTCACATCTAGATTCAGCAAAGCTATACATGTACATAAAGGCTAAACTTCAGTTCTTGATGGACAAAGCACATCAAGTGTACATGGGCATCTTCATTACACTACTAGATATGGTCTATATATTCTCAGTTGTACACTTGTACTCAACAGTTATATGAGAAATTTTCTAATCGAGATCATGGACGAGTTCTCTAATTCCTTTTGGCCTCTGTCCATGAGAAACCATTGAACTGGTGTTGTTAACTTGCTACGTAGCTGTAGGTCCAACCAAAGGGAAGCTAAGTAGTGAACTCTCCGCAGATAAGTTTTTTCCCCTCAGTTTGTCAAAGGAATATGTGTACCAAACATGGTACCTCAGGAATGCAAGTGCGGAGTCTGATGCTAATCTCTTGCAAAACAAACCGCAAAGCTCCAAACAAGAACGGACTAAAAAGGCCATGCCGCCTTTATCCAGCTTCCTCACACGGCTTAGCTCACGAATGAAAAGGATCTCTTTGACCAGTCCTACGGCTTCTGCAAAGTTCAAAGCTTTGGAATCGGAACGTTACAATACAGCTGTTACAGGTTAAAAACAGCGTAGTTAAAGACTTATAATAGCTCGCCAGTTTATGGTCCTCTGTGATATATGAGCTACTTTGTGAAAAAAATGCACTTAGGAGTACTCTGTTTTTCTTTTTGAACTTTTGCAAATTTTTACATGTAGTTATCACAGCCTTTACTGTCGGGACCGGATTTACGAATCGAATCCTTTGTGTATTTCCACACCGGTCCATAATCGGTAGCTAGTGCACCTGATGGAAACATTGTTGATAACAAATTCGAATCACGAATAACAATAATAAATAGCGAGCACGGCCTTATGACCACTTATTACAAAAGAGGTCGGAAGACCTTGAGTCTTCTGTGTGAAACATAAATAAATAAATAAACTCAGTGGTGGCCCATCAAAATGCCCACCGGCATTCGATTGAGGCGCAACCTAGTACTCGGGTGTCCTTCGTCAAAGCCACAAGCGAAGTAGTCGTAGTCCTCCGCGTCGATGGAGGCTTACGAGATTTATTTATGAGTGTAGCGATGAGTACATAAAGTACTCATGAGTCTTGAAACATGCATATGCATAGCTTTGACAAATGAGGTTTATATGGTTCTTTTGCACAAAGCAAAATTTTAAGTTTAAATGATTTTCATAATGCACATTTGACAAGCGTAGTTTCAATAAATAAATTAATTGCATTACTAGTGGAGGTTCTAGCTATCAACCACTAGCATCAAGACTCTAGCCGCCAAGGTTTTCAAAATAGGGCTCTAGGCCTTAGCGGCTCTAGGCGCGAAACTACAGAGAGTCCCAAGCGCTCCCGGTTCCCAAAATTTACTCTTTTAAAAACAAAATCAAAATCTACCATGTGAACGCACCTTGCTTGCCCTTGGCCAGTAGGCACGGCTATTCGAATAGTTTTAACACTCTGCGGAGGTTGTGCGACTTGACCCACAAGAGATGATCTTTGATATACCACGTTTCCTTTGGCGTGTGAATCAGGAGAGACCATCACAAGGCTTTTACAAAGCTTTCTTTTGACTTCAGTTACGCGCTAAGGTTTCGCCTTCTGGCCCCCTCTTGCGCCATGTGAATCAGCACACAACCATGACAGAACCGACTCAAAATTTTGCTAATTAGTTGGCAGTCCGTTCCCATTTTGGACATGTGGTTGTGCAGTAGTGCTCGGTTTGAATAATCACAAGCGTCGGTCCTTAATATGACTTGGCGGGACTAACACAATACATGATCTCGTGCTCTATTGCACACTTTGATCTTACCATCCACCCAAGTCTAAAACATACTTTCATCATTATATTTTATTTTCCAAACAACGACATTACCTAATGTCATACAATTTTCAAAGAAAGCATAAAAGGAAAGTAATGGTTTTCTCCCCAAAGGTTAAATAAAGCCGTAAAGCATGTCTAAGCGATTCTCGTAATAAACTATTCCATAAAATTGTATTCAATAATGCGAATTTCTACACTAGGGTTACAAAGGTGCGAGGATATCAAATATCAAGGATGATAGTAGCAAACTTTAGGTTTTAACTAACAACCTCTGATTTAACTTATCATTTAAATAGCAATGCATAACTTTTAAAACTGAAAACATAATTTACAAATCATAGGTTCAAAGTGGTCAAAGGAGACTGCGCCGGTGGCGTTGGAGGTAAGAGCTTCTGTTGATCCAAGCTTGCGTCGGCGACGTCGGATTCTACACAGCATAGCGGCCCAAATAAATAGCAGAAAATAAAATAAAATCCAAAAATACGAAATAAATCTGAGCAGAGAATGAATTTAGATGAATATAGGAGGAAGAATCGTTGGATTTGGAGCTTGTATGCGAGAGAACAATTTGGAAGATATTAAATGTACATGTACAAAGCTCAAAGGAAGACTAGATAATATGGTGCTGTTCACGTTGCATTCTTGATTCGCACGGTGAGGCAAACACAACAAGAAATGAACAGAAAGAGAAGCTCATGGCTCGGCAGCACAAGGTGGTGAAGAAATGGCCGGCAAACCATGAGAATGGAGCTCTACGAACACGACCTACCCTCAGATGGCGATGGTTCGACCAGAGAAACATTATGCAGGCGGCGCAAGCTTGCGCGGCACGCACATGAGGACGGCGAGGTCAAGAGATTCTAAAACTTGGAGGAGTGTAAAGAAGGCGATGAAGAGATAGTATGCCAATTTATAGCCTCAGCGGGGCGAAGCGTTGGGAAGGCGAAGAGCTACGATCAACGACAAAGTCGGTTCAGATTAGAAATGAATGAAGCAGTAGAGGTTGCACTTGTTGGTGCACAAATGAAAGCATGGCAATGAGGAGAGTTACTATGAAGTTAGTCTTTGCAGCGGATTCAAAATGAAAGCTTTAAATGGAGAGAAATGAGAGAAGAGGAAATGATAGCCATTAATGGCGGTGAAGCTTTACCGCCAGGTGGGAGCAAAGGAGGGGAGGGAGGCGGCGGTGGTGGCCGGGACCGGCGGCGAGGCAGCGTCGGGCGGAGGTGGCGGGTGGGGCCAGGCGCCAAGGAGGTGGTCGACCATGGGCGTGTTAGTGAAATAAAGTGAGAGAGAGACTCCGTGAGGAAGAAAACTGTTGGAAGATAGAGAAAGGTATAAAGGTTAAAAGAATAGGAGATGGAGAATAAACAATTGAAACCAAAGCTCACGTTGGCAGTGCATGCATGCATGGCTTGAAGTTAAGTGAGCATGGCTTGGGAGCAATTTGGGATGGGTGAACCGACAGGAATTTATTTTTATTTTTTAGAAAAAGAGAGAAGTGCAACAAATTAATAAATTAGACCAAGAAATTGGAACGAATATTTTTCTAGAGATTTGATTTTGAAATTAAATTTTAAAGAAAGCAAATTTTGGGATGTTACACTTTCACTTTGTTTTTTTTTCAGTCACGTGCATGAATATAATTTAACAATTGTGTTGGTACAGACAATGTGCAAATCCTAGTAAATGCACACAAATTGAAAATTGTAGTTGCTAAATAACATAGTTTAAGGAATGCCTATTTGCATCCATACATGTAAATGTTAAGAATTGATCCTAACGGAGCCAAAAAAAAATTAGTCAGAGGGTCATACGGTGATAACTAAATATTGTGAGATGTTCAGTAGAAATATTTTACTATTCTATATGATAAAATTAAAAACTATATAAAGGGTTTCATCAACTATGTGGGGACCAGGGTTCCCACTAGGCCCCCTGTCTCCGTCCCTGACCGCAGAGGATTACTATTTGAACAGTGATTTCAGTCTGCATAAATAGTACCCGGTAGTAGCGCTGTAGAAATATCTACTGTATCGAAATACATTATAGTGATTTTACTGTTTTCTTGGGTACTATAACACTTGATCTAGACCGTTTGTTTTAGATCGGACGATAGAGAGAATGACCTAATGTATATCAGTGTTCTCCTTTGCATTAGTCATGCTAATGCAAACGATCCGTTTTCTGTAACTACTCATACTGCCCTACATGGCTACATATCTTAGCAGATTCTAAACTACAGTACAACACTAGAGCTTTAAAACTAGATGAGCAAGCAAGAGCAGCAGAAGCCAAACATATGAAGCTCAGCTCAAACCTTTGAATCCCCCCACCCCCCGGCTCTCTCTCTCTCTCTCGGTTTGGCAGCTTGCTGTTTCTGCCCAAGGTAGGGATAGCTTTCCAATAACTGCAAGCACAAAACTACAACATCTTTGTAAAGGTTTCTTGGGTCTCTCACCTCTTACTAGGCTACTACTTGCACCCGTCCCTTTCACAATGCAAGCAAGGGCTTTTCTACGAGTAACTAAGCACTCACCCATACTTCTTGCACATAAATGTGGCTCTTCTATGTGGCATCCCAAAAAGAGCAAACAACACACAAAAAGGAGGAAGATAAGCTTTGTGAAGCTGCATATGCATTGGTGCTGCATCAATATTGCTACCTTTTTCCCTTTCTCCTTTTATTCTTCTCATTTCTTGTTATTCTCTTCTTGTGGTTCTGGTTTTCACCTGGCCACTTGCATTGCATGTGTAGACTGTCATGTTTGACTTATTTCCTGTGGACACAAGAGAGATGGAACGGTGCTTATTTGGCTCCCCGTTTTTACTACCACTCGACAGGCAATTCAATGCAATTGCAGGGACAGGTAAAACACCAGGTTTTGTTTTTGTAGCCTTCACCATATGAGCAGCTATTGGTGAGAAAAATGCAAACAGGGTTTGTCCTTTCTGATCACGGTGAGACCTCTCTCATCAAATTTCCTTCCCAAAGGAAGCAGGCATACTGTACCCATGTATCCCATCAGTCATTGATTCCCTATGGAATCAATCGAATCAACGGCTGATGGGCCCCTAATCCATCACATTTTCTTCCCTTTGGTTCCTAGATGGTGTCCAACGGACTTGAGATTTGAGAACCGTTGAGGTTGAGAGTAGATAGTTACAAGTTTGAGGCCGGTTAGTTTAGAAGTTCCAAGAGTTTCATAAAAATTCCATCCGCTAAAGTTCATTCCTTACACCCGTTCCAGGTATCGATTGATTTGTTCTACATTACTGCTCTCGTGCTCATTTGAATTGCAAGACTTGAAGATATATTATTGCGGAATTATCGTTTTTGCCAGGAGTGAATTTTGTTTTTGCAACCAAATTCCTTGGCTGACACGCGAGCCCAAACCGCACTTGTCAGTCTAGATGTCCTCTTAGTTGTAGAAAACAAAATTTCCCCATTATTATATTTAGCCATTGAGCCCTTAGGCATAGTTAACTCCTGGTGTGCCTGCAATCCCATAGAGTCACAGTACTCTCCATAGGTGCTGTTGATTGAACGTACAGTAGTGTCAACAGTCAGCTCGAGATGGTGCCGAGCAGAGACAGACAGAGGAGTAATTTGCAGTAAATTTCACAGTGACACTGTAGCAGTGCGCTTGCGCTGCTTTCCCTTCTCTGCTCTCGGCCTGAGCCTGAGCCTGAGCCTGAGCCTGTGAGCGTGAGCAGTGGCACGCAGAGTGGTGTGCAGCTTCAGCTGAAAAGAGGATTTCGCCAGAACATAGACCGGTTCTGTGGAGTGCAGAGCGTGCCATGAACCCCAAAATTAACTCATGTATCGTAGTAGTAGCAGCAGCAGCTTGGCTGGTCCTGTGCGTGTCGCAGGGCGTGTCATGAACCGCACATGTACTTGCAGCTGAGCTAGATATACCTTGGAGAGGTTCGTCTCAGGGGCACGCCCAGTCGCCCAGGCGTTATCGCGACCACATGATTCGGAGTCTGCCAACCAAGTTACTCCGTTTCCCTCTTAATTAGTGTATGAAATATACGAAGGATTGATTATCTCTGACCGAACTTGATGGATGGCCTGGTGTTCATTCACACTTTGACAGCAGCAGAGCTCGGAAAAAACGGCACGAGAGAAGCCAGGCTTTTTCCTCCATGAGACTAACACACTTCGATCGTCGATTAAGTTTGCAATTCATTAGCAACAACTATGGAGTTATGAAAAAGTAATCTTTGTGTTTTCGGTACGCAACGCAATTAGAGCGTGTTACGTAGGAATTTCGCAGAAGTTTCAAAGGAGTTTTGTTGAAAAGGAAGGGGTTGTATTAGTACTGATTTGCTACGGCATTGCAACCACAAGAGTCCAAGCCTTACACCTATTATTATCTTATTAAAGCAAAATCAAAAGAAGCCACCACGTTAGCTCTCAAGGTCTAGAAATTCCCACATTAATCGGTGAAAAAAGAAGATTTACACCATACCAAACTCATGCCAAATACAATAAAGTTGAAATTTAGAATACAAAATAACATAAAATCAATAATTTGATTTCCATACGAATTCATAAGTAAAAAAGTCCATGTCACATACAATAAGATTGAAATTAGAATAAAAATAAATAAAATTAACGATTTAATTTCCATACAAATTCTCACGTAAAGTGCCTAAATAATTATAATGCGAATAAAAACTATCAATAGATTTGTATACAAATCCAAAAAAATTAGAATAAAAATAAAATAAAATTAACAATTTAATTTTGATACAAATTCCAATAATCATAATTATGAATGAAAATTAAATAATAATTGAAAATTAGATTAGTATATAAAATCCAAACAAAAAATAACTAAAATTCGCAATAAAAATAAAATGAAGAAAAAGTCATTTCTGACCTGAACTCTTGAAAGGTCGAAAATTAACCATGAACTACAAAACCGAGATCTTGGACACCTTCAACTATTAATACCGTTCAATTTACCCCATTTGAATCGGAGTGGTTTTAATCGATATGGCATCAAGTAGCAAGTCGACATTGCATGGTATCCTAGTGGCATCCTTATCGTGACAACAAATAAACAAAGAATACATAGTGGGCCTAGGTCCATGTCAGCCGAGTTCATGTCAATGGATCAATACTTAATCCTCGGATAAATTAGAAAAATGATTAGATTAATGTGTCACGTTTACGATCTACGTGATATTACACTTAATCGAGATTAATCAACATAATCCAACAGGTGGGGGCTGGCAGTCGGTTGAACAAAAGCAGAGGAGAGCATGGGAAGCCATGGTGAGCACTTGGGCGGGCTCGTCGCGCGAATGCGGTGGTGGCGAGCTAGGGTGACCTCAAAAATGGGTTGTGGGGTTGAGAGGAAGCTTTGGTGGTGTTGGCGAGGCGCGGTGGTGGCGGGAGGCAAGCGGCGATGGTGCATGGCGGCGGGAGGCAGCGAGCGGCGGTGGTGATTGCGCGAGCATAACGCCTCTCACCGCAGCTCTTTGCTCGCCATCAAGGGCGCACAACCATGGAGGAAGCAACAATACATAGGAGGCGGCGGTGGAGGCGGAACACGAGGCTGGGAAGAAAGGGTGGAAACACTTGAGATTTGGGGATGAGGGCAAGAGGTTGTGAGGAGGTGATGGGAGTGGCGGAGGCGTGGAGGTGATGAGGCGGAGGGCGCACATGTCGGCGGGACCTTGTCCCCAGCGGAGCTAAATGATGGCGGTGAGCTCGTTGAGGCGATCGCTCGGGCGTGTCTCGCCTCCGCGAGACGAGCCCCTGCTCGAGCGTCGAGCGAGGAAGCCGTGTGGGAGATAGATGAAAGCATCTAGGCCCTAAAAATAATTTTATTAATTAATATCAACAATGTATTAAGGGAGTAACATGTATGCTACAATGTTTAAAGGTTTAATCGATATGTGAATGATGACATGGATATGGCAATGCAAAGGTATCATTTAGTCTAAGGATTCTTTTGTAGTTTTGCGATTTGGTGTTTGAAGAAAAGACCAGATTTGTAAGCTAGATGTCGTACTACAAAGAGGATCATGGATAGTAGCTTGATAATCTATTTATGTGCCATCTTGATCAACTAGAAGTCATGCATTACATTTGTTTTATTCGGAAAGCTGTTGAAAAAATCGGCATGATGAAAGTCGGTAATACGAAATCTAGTTAGTGATATGTATTTTTGAGAGCATGTTTTGGAAGTTTTCTTGAAATCCTAAAATCAGTGCGACCACATTTGATGAGATGTATTACCGTAAGTCGGTAGTACAGAAATCTACATGGCGGTATGTATTTTTAGAGCATGTTTTGGAAGTTTTCTTGAAATCCCAAAATTGGTATGACCGCATTTGATGAGTGGTATTACCACAAGTCGGTAGTATATAAATCTATATGGCGGTATGTATTTTCGGAGAATATATTTTGGGACTTTTCTTGAAATTCTAAAAGCGATGCACCGCAATATAACAATGATATTCATGCGATCGGTAATCTGAAATCTAGTTGACGGTATGTATTTCTGAATAGTATGTTTTGGGAGTTTTGATCTCCTTGAGAATCGGTATTACCGCATTTCATGAGCGGTAGTACCGCAAGTCGGTAAGTGCGGTTTTCATAGCGATGCGTTATTTCTAGAAGGTGTTTTCTCGAAATTTTGATCCTCTGGAAATCGGTAGTACCGATCTAGCAGCGGTATTACCGTTGTGCGGTAATAACGATTTATAGTTGGCGGTAGTACCACATATTTTCGTGACAACTAGTTGAGCATTAAATGCTACTATTCGACCATTGATTGTGTCGGCGTTAGTCACAGGGTTTGAGCAGCGGTATTACGCAAATCTGAAATTTCAAGAGTTTGGTTCAAATGGCTAGTTTGGTTGGTGAAGGCTATAAATGCACCCCACGGCACCAAGGCAATAACTTTTGAGCATATTCACTCTCATTGAATACATTTGAGCTCTTAGACACTCTCTACCACTCATTTACTTTGAATTCCCATTTTGAGATAGTTGCGAGCATTCAAGTGCATTCATCATTAGTTGATCTTGTTGACACTTGAATTTCCTCAAGCAAACACTTGGTTTATTACTCTTGGTGCTTGTCGGCACCTAGGCGACTTTGAAGGAAGTTTGCGTGGTGAGCTCTTAAAAAGATTGTGAAGAGTCCCAACAACGGATTGTGGAGTGGTGTTGTGCTCACCACCTTCGGAGAGGAGAAAACAACTCTAGTGATCGAGGTTAAGGCTTAATTCGTGGAGTCGATCCAATTTGGTTGGACTTACCTTAACGTGGATTAGTGAAAACCGAAGTCTTGATACCACGGAAAACATCTTTGTCTTCATTGTGATTTATCTCTTGTCTCTACTATTTCTGTATTTACATTTCTAGCAACTTACTTGCGTAGATTTGCTTAGCTAGAATTGTATCTAATAGTGACATAATTTTATAATTATCTTAAAAAGCATAGTTGTTATTTTATTATATTTGTGCTAGGAAGCTTTGTTAAGACAACCAAGATTAAAATTGTTAATTAATTAAAAAGTTTTAAAAACCTCCTATTCACCACCCTTTAGTCGGTTATCCTTGATCCTATAAGTGGTATGAGAGCTTGGTCTCTCTAATTTTAGACTTAACCGTCTAGGAGAAAAATGATGGCTAGTGAGGGAATGTCAATAGGCAATGCACCTTTATTTGATAGATCAAATTATACTTCTTGAAAAATCAGAATATCCATTTATTTAAAGGCTATGAGTCCAAGCATATGGAGAATTGTTAGTGAGGTTTTGTTATGACACTTGATCCTACACATCCATGAGATCCTTAGGAGCAAACTCCCACCTCAATGCTCAAGCGATGAGCGTTCTTTTGGAGCTTTGAATGCGAATAAGTTCAATCGAGTGAGCAACCTTGAAACAACTCATGAGATATGGACCACGCTCTCGAAATTCATGAGGGCACATCCACGATCGAGAAGCCAAATTGTATGAGCTTGGATCAAATATGAAATATTTGAAATGTTGCCTCATGAAAGTATCAAGAAATGTATTATCGTTTAAACAACATTGTAAATGAGCTCAAGGGCCTAGGCACTAACCTTCTTGATGTTGATATTGTTCGTAAGATGCTTAGGGCTCCTTTGGAGAAATATGAGACATTGGTGACTCTATTTCTCAATTCTTACGAATTGCCAAGAATGACACCAAGCTGGTCTCTTGGACAACCTCGTCATAAATGAGTTGTACAAAAGGATAAGGAGGAGCTCTTGGAGCCATTCTCCTCCAAAAGAAGATTATCGCTTTCAAGGCTAAAGCGGAATCAAGTGATGAAGGGAAGAAGAAGACTCAGAAGAGGAGTTTGCTCCTCTTGTGAGGAGAATGAATAAATTCATGAGAAGACGCTCATATAGAAACTTCAACTTTAACAAAAGCAAGAAAGGGCAATTCTCCAATGACAAGAAACGCTATAGCAATATTTATTGCTATGAGTGTGATGAGAAGGGCACATTACCTCTTATTACCTAACAAGAAGGATGACAAGGGCAAGTCATCAAAGAAGAGGAATACAACGACAAGAAGAAGCTTTTCAAGAAGCTTCATAAAGATGGCAAGAATGAAGCTCATATTGGAGAATGGAACTCAGATGAAGAATATTCGGACTCAGACTCAGATGAAGTAGAGTCCTCGAAGAAAAGAGGACTTGTCGGCATCGCCATCAAGGAAGAGCTGTCACTTTTCTCTACTCCTACTTGCCTCATGGTAAAAGGAGAAAAGGTAGAATCCATTAGTAAAAATGAACCTTCATATGATGAACTAATGGATATGCTAGAAAAATTAAATGAATACCTTGAAAAGAGAAGTCAAAATTTAAAGTCTTAAAGAAAGAGTATATCTCTCTAAAGACTCTGTGAGGAGCTAAAGGAAGCTCGTGACTCTCTCATTTAAAGGATATTGAAAAATCTCATTCAAATATTGGAATTACTTGTAATTTGATGAATGAGATGCATAGAGTAGAAGTCATTCCAAATACTATTCCAATGACTAGTACTTCTACTTCATGTGATGATTTATTATCCATGCTATGTTGCTCTAAAGTAGATTCACATGCTAGTATGGTTAATATATGTGATCCATTACTCATTGTGGAAAATAATGAATTAAAAGAGCAAGTCACAAAATTGAGCAAAAGTTTAAAAGATGCTTCAGAGAAAAGCTACCCTTGACAAGCTATTGAGTGAACAAAGGTGTTGATCAATAAAGTGTGTAACCTGACCCCACATGAGCACGGAATGCTACTAAGGTAATCTTACACAAATCTAAGCTAAGACAATTTACTAAATTTAGTGAACCTCCTTTGTATTTCTAACTTCACGAGGTTTCATCGGATAAAAGGGTATTATAACTAAATATTACAACATTCAATATCATCAATAAGCATTAGGGAACTTGCTAATCAACTAAACAAATCCTCAAACATCCAACTATGCTACTCATCATTATTACAAATAAATCAACGAAACATAATCATGATGGATCCTTTAGCGATTGCTTATTTATTAAGGCATGGTGCGAGAATTAAGGTTCATGGCGGTGTGCGTGTGATCATAGTGCTACACCCTCCCATGCATCTTTGTTCTTGAATTGGGTACCTAAAACAACAAAGAAAGCAAGAGTGAGTCCACAGACTCAACAAGTACATATATAAAAAAACACATAATTCAAATCATCACATCAGCATCCACTTTCAGGAGCACATCATTAAATCATTCCACATGCATATGCAATACTCAAGGATTCCTTCTCTTTATCTATTTTTACATTTCTAGGTAATGCAAAGTATGCAACCGTCATGCTGCATACCCATGCACATGCTCATGGCCAGGGACCAATTGCCCAATACTCATAAGTATTGGGGATCTCAAGCCCACACTCCACAAGTGTGGGGACCTCAAGCCGTCACATACATGGCGGGACCTCAGAATGTGCATGCTTGGTCATCACAAGACCAGGCCTCAATATGATATCATTATGCATATCCACCACCTCTATTCATCATCAAAGTACCAAAGACAATAACAACATTCATGAATAAAGCATAGCCGTACTTTGAACATTCACCATTCTTATTATGCACACTTGCCAACAACCATACAACACTAACATGTATCAAACACGCATTCATGTCTAAGCAATCACAAACAAGGTACAAACAATGCACTTGCCTCAGCCGTGCGGGAGCGAAGGGCGCGAAGAGGTGCAGACCTCGAATCAGTCCCCACCTAAAATTCATTTAAGAGAATACTAAGATAACAATAATGGACCAAACAAACCATAAGAGTAAACACGAACTCGCAGTAGTTCCTTTAGCGCAAACCCAACCCCAATTTCTAAATGTTGCTCTGTCCCCTCTGTAGACAGTCACGTTCTAAAATTCATAACTTTTAGTACAGGAGTCCAAATTAGGTGTTCTTGGACTCTATTTAAATATTAACAAAATCTCCACCTAAACCTAGTTGGTGAGCCCTCCTGATTCAGCCATCTATTAACCCTATCGAGCTAATTATCAGAACATCAATTTCACGTCAAGTTCTCTGGACAGAACACTAAAACTATCATAACTCTCAGCTCGTTTGTTCAAATTTCGCGTTCTTGGGCTTCCCTGAAATCTAAGACAATTATATACAACTTTCATTATACTAGTATCCCATAATTCTCCCTTTAACAGATCGCTCTAGTCAGATTACTAAAATCTGTCGAACATTGGCGGTCGCGAGAACAGCAGCTTGGCTGGTCCTGTGCGTGTCGCAGGGCGTGTCATGAACCGCACATGTACTTGCAGCTGAGCTAGATGTACCTTGGAGAGGTTCGTCTCAGGGCACGCCCAGTCGCCCAGGCGTTATCGCGACCACATGATTCGGAGTCTGCCAACCAAGTTACTCCGTTTCCTCTTAATTAGTGTATGAAATATACGAAGGATTGATTATCTCTGACCGAACTTGATGGATGGCCTGGTGTTCATTCACACTTTGACAGCAGCAGAGCTCGGAAAAAACGGCACGAGAGAAGCCAGGCTTTTTCCTCCATGAGACTAACACACTTCGATCGTCGATTAAGTTTGCAATTCATTAGCAACAACTATGGAGTTATGAAAAAGTAATCTTTGTGTTTTCGGTACGCAACGCAATTAGAGCGTGTTACGTAGGAATTTCGCAGAAGTTTCAAAGGAGTTTTGTTGAAAAGGAAGGGGTTGTATTAGTACTGATTTGCTACGGCATTGCAACCACAAGAGTCCAAGCCTTACACCTATTATTATCTTATTAAAGCAAAATCAAAAGAAGCCACCACGTTCGCTCTCAAGGTCTAGAAATTCCCACATTAATCGGTGAAAAAAAAGAAGATTTACACCATACCAAACTCATGCCAAATACAATAAAGTTGAAATTTAGAATACAAAATAACATAAAATCAATAATTTGATTTCCATACGAATTCATAAGTAAAAAAGTCCATGTCACATACAATAAGATTGAAATTCAGAATAAAAAATAAATAAAATTAACGATTTAATTTCCATACAAATTCTCACGTAAAGTGCCTAAATAATTATAATGCGGAATAAAAACTATCAATAGATTTGTATACGAAATCCAAAAAAAAATTAGAATAAAAAATAAAATAAAATTAACAATTTAATTTTGATACAAATTCCAATAATCATAATTATGAATGAAAATTAAATAATAATTGAAAATTAGATTAGTATATAAAATCCAAACAAAAAATAACTAAAATTCGCAATAAAAATAAAATGAAGAAAAAAGTCTGTTTTACGGCCCTGAACTCTTCGAAAGGTCTGAAAATTAACCATGAACTACAAAACCAGATACTGGACACCTTCAACTATTAATACCGTTCAATTTACCCCCTGACTGAATCCGGAGTGGTTTTAATCTGATATGGCATCCGAGTAGCAAGTCGACATTGCATGGTATCCTAGTGGCATCCTTATCAGCGGCAACAAATAAACAAAGAATACATAGTGGGCCTAGGTCCATGTCAACCGAGTTCATGTCAATGGATCAATACTTAATCCTCGGATAAATTAGAAAAATGATTAGATTAATGTGTCACGTTTACCAGTCTCTGTGATATTACACTTAATACGAGATTAATCAACATAATCCAACAGGTGGGGACTGCTGGTCGGTTGAACAAAAACAGAGGAGAGCATGGGAAGCCATGGCTGAGCACTTGGGCGGGCTCGTCGGCGGCGAATGCGGTGGTGGCGAGCTAGGGGTGACCTCAAAAATGGGTTGTGGGGGTTGAGAGGGAAGCTTTGGTGGTGCTGACGAGGGCAGTGGTGGCAGGAGGCAAGCAGGCAGTGGTGCATGGCGGCAGGAGGCAAGCGGGCAGCGGTGGTGATTGCGCAGAACGCAACGCCTCTCCTGCATCGGCTGCTGCTCGCCATCAAGGGACGCACAACCATGGAGGAAGCAACAATACATAGGGAGCGGCAGGTGGAGGCGGAACCTGCCAGAGACTGGGAAGAAAGGGGTGGAAACACTTGAGATTTGGGGATGAGGGCAAGAGGTTGTGAGGAGGTGATGGGAGTGGGCAGAGGAGCGTGGAGGTGATGAGGCGGAGGACGCACATGTCGGCGGGGACCTTGTCCCCGACGCGGAGCTAAATGATGGCGGTGAGCTCGTTGGGGCAGTGCGCTCGGAGCGTGTCTCCGCCTCCGCGGACGAGAGCCCCTGCTCAGAGAGCGTCAGAGCGAGGGAAGCCGTGTGGGGAGATAGATGAAAGCATCTAGGCCCCTAAAAATAATTTTATTAATTAATATCAACAATGTATTAAGGGAGTAACATGTATGCTACAATGTTTAAAGGTTTAATCCCAGTATGTGAATGATGACATGGATATGGCAATGCAAAGGTATCATTTAGTCTAAGGATTCTTTTTGTAGTTTTTGCCGATTTCGGTGTTTGAAGAAAAGACCAGATTTGTAAGCTAGATGTCGTACTACAAAGAGGGATCATGGATAGTAGCTTGATAATCTATTTATGTGCCATCTTGATCAACTAGAAGTCATGCATTACATTTGTTTTGCTTCTGGAAAACTGTTCAGAAAAATCAGCATGACCGAAAGTCGGTAGTACCGAAATCTAGTTAGTGATATGTATTTTTCAGAGAGCATGTTTTTGGAAGTTTTTCTTGAAATCCTAAAATCGGTACGACCACATTTGATGAGATGTATTACCGTAAGTCGGTAGTACCGAAATCTACATGGCGGTATGTATTTTTCAGAGAGCATGTTTTTGGAAGTTTTTCTTGAAATCCCAAAATTGGTATGACCGCATTTGATGAGTGGTATTACCACAAGTCGGTAGTATATAAATCTATATGGCGGTATGTATTTTCCAGAGAATATATTTTTGGGACTTTTTCTTGAAATTCTAAAAACGGTACGACCGCAATATAACAGCGGTATTACCGCAGATCGGTAGTACCGAAATCTAGTTGACGGTATGTATTTTACAGATAGTATGTTTTTGGGAGTTTTGATCTCCCTTGAGAATCGGTATTACCGCATTTCATGAGCGGTAGTACCGCAAGTCGGTAGTACCGGTTTTTCATAGCGGTACGTTATTTCTAGAGAAGGTGTTTTCTCGAAATTTTGATCCTCTGGAAATCGGTAGTACCGATCTAGCCGAGCGGTATTACCGTTGTACGGTAATAACGATTTATAGTTGGCGGTAGTACCACATATTTTTCTGTGACAACTAGTTCAGAGCATTAAATGCTACTATTCTGACCATTGATTGTGTCAGGCGTTAGTACCGGGTTTGAACGACGGTATTACCGCAAATCCTGAAATTTCCAAGAGTTTGGTTCAAATGGCTAGTTTGGTTGGTGAAGGCTATAAATGCACCCCCACCAGCACCAAGGCAATAACTTTTGAGCATATTCACTCTCATTGAATACATTTGAGCTCTTAGACACTCTCTACCACTCATTTACTTTGAATTCCCATTTTGAGATAGTTGCGAGCATTCAAGTGCATTCATCATTAGTTGATCTTGTTGACACTTGAATTTCCTCAAGCAAACACTTGGTTTATTACTCTTGGTGCTTGTCGGCACCTAGACGACTTTGAAGGAAGTTTGCGTGGTGAGCTCTTAAAAAAGATTGTGAAGAGTCCCAACAACGGATTGTGGAGTGGTGTTGTGCTCACCACCTTCGGAGAGGAGAAAAAACAACTCTAGTGATCGAGGGTTAAGGCTTAATTCGTGGAGTCGATCCAATTTGGTTGGACTTACCTTAACGTGGATTAGTGAAAACCAGGAAGTCTTCGATACCACAGGAAAACATCTTTGTCTTCATTGTGATTTATCTCTTGTCTCTACTATTTCTGTATTTACATTTCTAGCAACTTACTTGCGTAGATTTGCTTAGCTAGAATTGTATCTAATAGTGACATAATTTTATAATTATCTTAAAAAGCATAGTTGTTATTTTATTATATTTGTGCTAGGAAGCTTTGTTAAGACAACCAAGATTAAAATTGTTAATTAATTAAAAAGTTTTAAAAACCTCCTATTCACCACCCTTTAGTCGGTTATCCTTGATCCTATAAGTGGTATGAGAGCTTGGTCTCTCTAATTTTAGACTTAACCGTCTAGGAGAAAAATGATGGCTAGTGAGGGAATGTCAATAGGCAATGCACCTTTATTTGATAGATCAAATTATACTTACTGAAAAATCAGAATATCCATTTATTTAAAGGCTATGAGTCCAAGCATATGGAGAATTGTTAGTGAGGGTTTTGTTATGACACTTGATCCTACACATCCCGCAGATCCTTAGGAACGAAACTCCCACCTCAATGCTCAAGCGATGAACGTTCTTTTTGGAGCTTTGAATGCGAATAAGTTCAATCGAGTGAGCAACCTTGAAACAACTCATGAGATATGGACCACGCTCTCGGAAATTCATGAGGGCACATCCACAGTCAGAGAAGCCAAATTGTATAGGCTTCGGATCAAATATGAAATATTTGAAATGTTGCCTCATGAAAGTATCAAGAAATGTATTATCGTTTAAACAACATTGTAAATGAGCTCAAGGGCCTAGGCACTAACCTTCTTGATGTTGATATTGTTCGTAAGATGCTTAGGGCTCCACTGGAGAAATATGAGACATTGGTGACTCTATTTCTCAATTCTTCTGAATTGCCAAGAATGACACCAACTGGTCTCTTGGACAACCTCGTCATAAATGAGTTGTACAAAAAGGATAAGGAGGAGCTCTTGGAGCCATTCTCCTCCAAAAAGAAGATTATCGCTTTCAAGGCTAAAACGGAATCAAGTGATGAAGGGAAGAAGAAGACTCCGAAGAGGAGTTTGCTCCTCTTGTGAGGAGAATGAATAAATTCATGAGAAGACGCTCATATAGAAACTTCAACTTTAACAAAAGCAAGAAAGGGCAATTCTCCAATGACAAGAAACGCTATAGCAATATTTATTGCTATGAGTGTGATGAGAAGGGGCACATTACCTCTTATTACCCTAACAAGAAGGATGACAAGGGCAAGTCATCAAAGAAGAGGGAATACAACGACAAGAAGAAGCTTTTCAAGAAGCTTCATAAAGATGGCAAGAATGAAGCTCATATTGGAGAATGGAACTCCGATGAAGAATATTCGGACTCCGACTCCGATGAAGTAGAGTCCTCGAAGAAAAGAGGACTTGTCGGCATCGCCATCAAGGAAGAGCTGTCACTTTTCTCTACTCCTACTTGCCTCATGGTAAAAGGAGAAAAGGTAGAATCCATTAGTAAAAATGAACCTTCATATGATGAACTAATGGATATGCTAGAAAAATTAAATGAATACCTTGAAAAAGAGAAGTCAAAATTTAAAGTCTTAAAGAAAGAGTATATCTCTCTAAAAGACTCCTGTGAGGAGCTAAAGGAAGCTCGTGACTCTCTCATTTAAAGGATATTGAAAAATCTCATTCAAATATTGGAATTACTTGTAATTTGATGAATGAGATGCATAGAGTAGAAGTCATTCCAAATACTATTCCAATGACTAGTACTTCTACTTCATGTGATGATTTATTATCCATGCTATGTTGCTCTAAAGTAGATTCACATGCTAGTATGGTTAATATATGTGATCCATTACTCATTGTGGAAAATAATGAATTAAAAGAGCAAGTCACAAAATTGAGCAAAAGTTTAAAAAGATGCTTCAAGAGAAAAGCTACCCTTGACAAGCTATTGAGTGAACAAAGGTGTTCAGTCAATAAAGTGTAACACCCCAGCCCCACATGAGCCTGGAATGCTACTAAGGTAATCTTACACAAATCTAAGCTAAGACAATTTACTAAATTTCGGCAGAACCTCCTTTGTATTTCTAACTTCACAGAGGTTTCATCAGATAAAAAGGGTATTATAACTAAATATTACAACATTCAATATCATCAATAAGCATTCAGGAACTTGCTAATCAACTAAACAAATCCTCAAACATCCAACTATGCTACTCATCATTATTACAAATAAATCAACGCGGAAACATAATCATGATGGATCCTTTAAGCAGTTGCTTATTTATTAAGGCATGGTCTGAGAATTAAGGTTCATGGCAGTGTGCGTGTGATCATAGTGCTACACCCTCCCATGCATGCTGTTCTTGAATTGGGTACCTAAAACAACAAAGAAAGCAAGAGTGAGTCCACAGACTCAACAAGTACATATATAAAAAAAAACACATAATTCAAATCATCACATCAGCATCCACTTTCAGGAGCACATCATTAAATCATTCCACATGCATATGCAATACTCAAGGATTCCTTCTCTTTATCTATTTTTACATTTTACCGGTAATGCAAAGTATGCAACCGTCGCTGCATACCCATGCCTGTGCTCGCAAGCGCCGGGACCAATTGCCCAATACTCCGCAAGTATTGGGGATCTCAAGCCCACACTCCACAAGTGTGGGGACCTCAAGCCCGTCACATACATGACGGGGACCTCAAAGATGTGCATGCTTGGTCATCACAAGACCAGGCCTCAATATGATATCATTATGCATATCCACCACCTCTATTCATCATCAAAGTACCAAAGACAATAACAACATTCATGAATAAAGCATAGCCGTACTTTGAACATTCACCATTCTTATTATGCACACTTGCCAACAACCATACAACACTAACATGTATCAAACACGCATTCATGTCTAAGCAATCACAAACAAGGTACAAACAATGCACTTGCCTCAACCGTACGGGAACGAAGGACGCGAAGAGGGTGCAGCCTCCGGAATCAGTCCCCCACCTAAAATTCATTTAAGAGAATACTAAGATAACAATAATGGACCAAACAAACCATAAGAGTAAACACGAACTCGCAGTAGTTCCTTTAGCGCAAACCCAACCCCAATTTCTAAATGTTGCTCTGTCCCCTCTGTAGACAGTCACGTTCTAAAATTCATAACTTTTAGTACAGGAGTCCAAATTAGGTGTTCTTGGACTCTATTTAAATATTAACAAAATCTCCACCTAAACCTAGTTGGTGAGCCCTCCTGATTCAGCCATCTATTAACCCTATCGAGCTAATTATCAGAACATCAATTTCACGTCAAGTTCTCTGGACAGAACACTAAAACTATCATAACTCTCAGCTCGTTTGTTCAAATTTCGCGTTCTTGGGCTTCCCTGAAATCTAAGACAATTATATACAACTTTCATTATACTAGTATCCCATAATTCTCCCTTTAACAGATCGCTCTAGTCAGATTACTAAAATCTGTCAGAACATTGGCAGATTCGCAGAACATTCACACTAAATAATTCGTAACTTTTGATCCGTACGTCGGAATCAGGTGTTCTTGGCGGCCACCGAAAGCTAAGAACATTATCTAAATAACGCTAGGAGATAAATTTTTTTGATTCGGCCTCTAAGACGTCGAAACAGCCCGCGCAACATACTGTACAGATTCGAATCTACTGCAGACTGACTTTGATCCAAACGATTTAAATCGGTTTCGCATCTAAACAACATCAAAACAGCGGGGAAACAAATTGATACCCTTGGAGACACGTGAAACACTGAACAAAAACCCACGAAGAGGATCTTCTTCTTCTTCTTCTTCTCCTTTCTTCTTCTCCCTTCTTCTCCTTCCACCGTGGCCGGCGGCACCTCGGAGCTTCTTCCTCAACTTGGTAGAGTAGCAAGGAGGGGGGCTGCTATAGTATCGCGTGCTACAGTATGCGCGGTACTGTAGCAGAGGTTAGGGTTTTGGGAAAGGGTACCCCCCTTCTTTACTCCACTACAAGGCTGGCCCACTTGGCTAGGACGCCTTGGGCCGAAAGCTCAAGGTCCAATCCTGTCTCAAATCTTGAATTTTCTTTTAATTTTTCTCTAAACTTTAGAGCATTCAAATTTGAATAAATTTCTCTTCTGAATAATATGTTTTCTCTATTTGATATTCGGGGTATTACATAAAGAAGGACTTGGATTTATTCTCAAGAAAGGTAAGAAACAAGTTTACAAGCCCACAAAGTTTGTAAAAAAGAATGGTAAATATTGCAATAAATGTCATAATGTAGGACATTTACAAAATTCTTGCTTAATTGCTAAAACTAAATCTTATGGTATTTATGATTCATGCTACATGATTAGAAAATCTAAGGATGGTAAAGTCGTAGCAATATTTGTTGGTACTTCAATTTTAGACGTTAAAAAATGCTATTTGGGTGCCCAAAGCCTTGGTCACTAACTTCCAAGACCCCAAACAAATTTGGGTAACTTAAAGAACTTAATTCTTATTTTTTAGGTGAACTACAAAACTGGTAGAAAACATTGGGTGCTTGATAGTGGATACACTCAACATATGACCGGTAATAGAAGTATGTTCCCCATATTCGAGAATGGAAAAGGAAATGACAAGATCACTTTTGGTGACAATAGCAAACGAAAGGTAATAGGATTGGGTAAAATTGCTATCTCAAATAACCTTTTCATATCTAATGTAGCTTTAGTAGAATCATTAAATTTTAATTTGTTAAACGTTGCTCAAATATGTGATCACGTTTAACTTGTTCTTTTTATCAAGATGATGTTGTTCAAGGGTGTAAAATGGGTTTTTTTTTTCTAAAATAAAATTAGTAAGCTGATTTTAATACGAATTTCAAAGTAAAATCCCTAAATAACTGTAATTCAAAATGAAAATTAAAGAAAATTAGCAATTTAATTCATATACGAATTCCAAAAAAAAGGAACAAATATTTTGAATAAAATCCAAAATAAAATTTGCAATTTGATTTTCATACGAATTCCAAAGTAAAATCCCCAAATAATTAAAATTTGAAATAAATTAAATAATTTTTACAATTTGATTTGTAAACGAACTCCAATAAAAATAACTGAAATATTGAATAAAGATAAAAGCTGTAATGAGGATAACACGAATGGTGTCAGAGGAGACACATTGGGAAAAAATAAAATAAAATTACCAATTTGATTTGGATACGGATTTCAATAATTCTAATTTGTAATAAAAAATTAAATAATAACTAGCAATTAGATTTGTGTACGAAATATAATAAAAATACTTGAAATTTAGAATAAAAATAATAAAATCAACAAATTATTGTTAATACGAATTCCAAAGTAAAATCCCTAAATAATTATAATTCATAACAAAAATTAAAGAAGAATTAGTAATTGGATTCAGATACGAATTCCAAGAAAAGGGAACTGAAATTTGCAATAAAAAACAAAACAAAATCTTGCAATTTGATTTACATACGAATTCCAAAGTAAAATTCCTAAATAACTAAAATACGAAATAAATTAAATAAGCCATGGCAAGGAGAAGATAAAACTTTGCATTGAATATAAGCAATGGATGATATAGGACCATTGGGGGTAGCTAAGTGTGTCATTACTTGTGAGGGGCACGAGGTCATCGACAATGATGAGGAGATTCTCCATATCGTTAGACAACGACTAAAACAGACATGCCGGTATCAGTGAAGATGAGAGGTAATCGCGGTTAGTGAGAAAGCCACATCGTTGAGTTGACCAACGTTGAAGAAGAAAAGTGACCGACATGAGAGAATATGACGTCGAGCATGTATAACATCATGCACACGTATGTACATATATGCATTCGTATGAATAGAAACATGGTTGTACAGAAGCAGATGAGCAAAAATCTTGGATTAGAGATGGCACAACCATAAGGAATAGGCTTGAGGTCACCAGAGAGAGCGTGACACGTGTTCCCAGCTGGGATCTGCGGCGTTTGCATGTGTGTTGATGTCGTAACGGTTAGCATTAAGCAATAATTGGGGAGAAGTAGAATATAACTATGTTGTAAAGTATTGCATTGAAAGGGGGTAGCAGCCGAGAGGGATCGATCAAGATTTGGCCTTACTGTTAGAGGTTGACTAAAAAAACTGTGGTGGCGAGAGGAGATAGAAGACACACAGTTCGGTGGGGTAACCGGCATGTGAGGGAAGATAAATTCAAGGTAGGTCGCTCATGGTGCATCAGTGTATATGTGAGCAGGGTACTCTGATACCATGTAAACTAATAAGATAATTTATCGCACACATGATCAAAGTATTGCTTGAGATTAACTAGAGATACATGTGCATGCATACAAATTTGGAAAAAAGTAACTCTACTAGAGTAAGAATATAGGCATGCAACTACATGATCTATACACGATGGAGAGCAAATACATTTTTAGAACCCCAACAACTTATTATGCTTATTGATTTTCTTCTATCAAAGCTCATATTTTAATTACGTTTTTTAAGTTGTATTTCCTTTCAAGTTTCTATTGTCATTTCTAATATTTATAATGTCTTAAAAATCTAAATAGCCTATAAGATACGTAAATATATTCTCAATCATTTAAGTTATATCATTTGATACTACAAACTTTGAAACAAATATAGTCGCGCAAATGCACGGGCCACCTTGCTAGTTTTATCGAAAAAGAAGAGGGTCGTATTGGTTTACAACCGCATTGCAACCACAAAGTCCACAACAACAATAACAATCATGCATGGATGCGCGTCATGAGGAGTTGATCTAGTATAGTTTCTTTGGGGTCACGCGACCCCTGTGAGATCCAACTCAACCCATATGTCCTCTTGCTAATTACCTTTGGGTGTGCTTGGTTGGTGGGATGAGGTTGAATGGGATGAGATGATACAGGTAGGACGAGATCATCCTGAATGGGATGGTACAGATAGGCTGCTTGGTTGGTTGTATAGGATGGTACACGAATGGTACGAGATTATGTTTGATTGAGGGGATGAGGTTGGTTCGGTAACCTCATCCCTACATTGGTGAGATTACCTCCATGATATTTTTCTTTTCTTTCTTTCTTTTTTTCTTTTTTTCTTTTTTTCTTTTTTTCTTCCTTCCTTTTCTTACCTAACTATTAATGATCAACTAATAACCCTTTTCTAAGTAATTTATAATTTCCTAACTTAATCTCTAGATAAGTTCTCTATTTTAATTTAAAGGTTAGTAATAAACTACTAGTTCTTCTTTAACTTACTTCTTAATGCAATTTTTAGTTATAGTGTGATCCACTAATATTGAACTATTTGATTAATTAAACACTAACCATTTCTAAATATACAACTTATAGTTAAATTTATTCTTTAAGTTTAACTTCTAATGACAAACTCATTAATATCTAACGCGAGTGGTGAGCGCACGCAACGCAAGCGGATGAGTCCGTCCTGTACTGCGTGGTCCACTCAATTTCATCGAACGAAATGGTTCAACATCTCACGGGAATGTTCCGAGAATCTGTACCACCACATCCAAAACCAGTTGGTTCGATACACTTAACCAAACAGAGGGATAAAGACATATCCATAATCATCCCATGACCCCAATGTACCATAACCAAATTTGCATTTCTATAAGGTAGGAGATAAGCTAGTTCATGGTGACCTCAATGACTATTTATTGAATCCACCCCTGCGCACCACGGTCGCCGGTGCACGGCAGATCGGGAGGACGTACGTGCGTCGCGATCTGGTCCGTGTTGTGCGGCACACGGTGGAGACAGGAGGGGGACTGGGGGAGGACTGAGGAGATCCCTCCCTTGGGCGGACACCGGCGAGGATCGACGTGGTTATGACACTGTGCTGTCCCCTTACGGACAGCGATAGTGACGGCACGAGAACAATAAGCTGGGATTGGTGCGTACGTATCGGCCGGACGGTCAACCGTAGAATAAGACTACTCACCTTGCATTCTAGGCTCTCCTTTTTTTGGAGAGCAAGTGCAAACCTTAGTTCAGGATTAGACTTCCTGAGGAGAATTATGGATTAATTCCAGTGAATTGAATAGTCACATAACAAAGTCATTGCTAATCTTGTCCTTTCCTTCTTAACTACAATATGGGTAAAATTCTAACTACGCAGGAAACTTGCAGTAATTTCGTAGGGAAAGCAGCTCAACTCCGACATAATTCTTGCCCACGTTCCAAACAAACAGGGCCTAATTGCTTTATGCTTTACTGAGTTTACTCCTTTCTTGGTGCAAACATTAAGCATTCCATTTTCACCGGATGTCACGGAATAGGCCCATGAGGCCATGCATGGCTCATGATGCGAAATGATGAGGCGAGGCAAGTATCAAGTCCCCATTCGGTGGCAGTGGTCTGAGACCGAGAGGAGAGAGGACCATGGATTCTTGCAGTTAAAATGCTGAGAGAAAGGACGACCTATCCTGGTCAGGGCTGGGTGGCCAAGGGCCAAGCCTACTGCACGCATGGCACCACAGAATGAGAGGACCACTGCGATTGCATGCTCCGCCCAAAGAGAGCATGCACGGTGCAGTGCGGGACCACGAGATGCACACAAATGGGGGAGAGAAGCAAAGCTCAATTGTTTGTTGCGCATCTTTCTCCTTGAGTGTAATGTAATGCAACATACATAACCAAACCTTGCTCGTCATGTAATTTGCATCTTATTAACTCGGTGCTAAGCAGTCTGTCTATGTTTATATTATCTTTTTTTCAGATCCCTCGAAAGGTTCCCTAAAGACTAGATTTTTGTAGATCTCTCTCTCTCTCTCTCTCTCTCTCTCTCTCTCTCTTTGCAGAGTGACAGTCATAAAAGAAAATATAGGCTTGCTAAATAGAGTATAGTGTGTGCACCCAAAGAGCAGGGCGGTCTAGGCATTCAAAACTTACACACAAAAAATAAAAGTTTACTAGAAAAATAGCCATTTAAATTGCTTAATGAAGAAGGGGTATGTATGGCAGACGTTACTTACACGAAAATATTTAGGGGAGAGGAGTCTTTCGCAGGTAGGTAATAAGTCAGAGACTTCCTATTTCTTGTTGGGTCTAATGAAAATTAAAGAGCACTTTTTTTGCTTTGGTTCATTCCAGATTAAAAACAGAATGTAAACTAGGTTATGAGAAGATATTTGGTTAGGCGATTCTCCGCTGAAAGTCAATATCCAATTCTTTATAATATGGTAAGGAAAAATGATGATATAATAGCAAATATTCCGAGGTTGCTTCCTTTAAATGTTTCTTTTCGAAGACCAATTATTGGTCCTAAGTTACAGGCCTGGAATGAGTTAATTAAGAGAATTGCTAATTTACAATTGAGTTCTCAAAAAGATATTTTTAAGTGGAATTTGAATATAAGTCTGGACTTTTTTCGGTAAAGTCTTTATATGAGGCACTAATTGGAAATTATCAAGCTTCCATTAGGATTTTTTTTGGTTCATTAAAATTCCATTAAAAGTGAAAAATATTTCTTTGGTATCTTAAAAGAGGGGTAGTTTTAACTAAAGATAATCCACTAAAAAGAAACTGGAGGGGAAGCCAAAAATGTTGTTTCTATAATGAAGTGGAAACAATTCAGCGTCTTTTTATTGATTGTCCCTTTTCACGTCTTGCATGGTGGGCTATTCAATGTGCGTTTAATCTATCTCCTCATATGAGTATAGCCAACATGTTTAGGAATTGGTTAGCTGGTATTCCACAAATTTTAAAGACACAACTCCTAGTGGGAGCTAGTGCCTTATGCTGGTCTATTTGGTTATGTTGGAATGATATTATTTTTGAGAAAAAGATTTTCACTAATCCCTTGCATGTTATCTTAATGAGTGGACACTGGCTGAGGGAGTGGGCAATTCTGCAGCAACCAGCTCAAAAGGAGTCCATGTTGGCTGGAAGCGCCAGGCAGGAGTTTTTGGCGAAACAAATCTTCAACATTCATGGGTGACAGTTTAGTCATAGGATTTGTAATGACCGAATTTAATTCTCAATATTCTTTTGTTTTTAAGGCTTTGAGGCAACTTTAATGCTTTTGGTACTGTTAGTACTTTAAACTCTGTAATAAACGGAGCTGTGTGCATCTTTGATGCAGAGGCCGGAAGAGTTTTTCTCTTCCATTATCTAAAAAAAAAAAAAAATTTGCACCTACGTTACAAAGTCTTATTGTTAGAGTTGAAATCTCATCTTTTAAATTTATTTTCCAAATTATTCTCTATTTAATATTTCGTTCTCTTTTTTGAAAATAATCAACGATGCGAACACTACACTCGGTAATAACAATGTTGGTGCAATCAACCTATAAGGGGGTTTATCCACACAGTCAACAAAGCATTCTGTCAAAAAATAAATATTTTCAATTTTTACCTTGTCGCTAGTTGGAATGGCAATTTGCTTCTCTATCATTATTCCAAATGACGACAGAGACGTGACTACTGTTTGGTTGGCGACAGAGATGACGACAGAGATGGGACTACTGTTTGGTTAGCCACAGACCTCCTGTCGCCAATCCAACTGACGACGGGGGGTGTCGTCTATTTTCATAATTTTATTAAACACACATTTATTTCTGTAATTGTATTAAAATAATGTATTTTTTTTAAAAAAAAATCCTTTTTTGGTAAGTCAAAAGAAGTGCCCAGTGCAATCGGTGCGGCGTGTCGGCGTAGGAAAACCAGCGGCAAGATCCATATTGGGGCATGCACGTACGGTTGTTGCTGCTGCTTTTTTTTTTTTTGTGAATCACCCGGTACAACACATAGACGTCCACACACATGCACACCACCACACGCACGCACTCACACACCTGCTATTGTTGTTGGTACTTGCTAGTGGTAGGGCCCGTTTCAGAGGATAAAATGAAAGCCTGAAAGCTTCTTTACTTTCTGTTTTTCATGAGAATACGACTGCTCAGTAGGCTTTGTAAATTTAATAGCACAAGCAAAATCCGACAGAAGTAAATTCCTAAATTGAGTTTTTTATAATATGTTTGTGCAGGGTAAGTATGTAACAAACACAACAAAACTTGCATTATAAATCTTCAACCCGAATCATTACCAAATTTCACCCGAATGGGGGATATAGCTTAAGCTCAGCAGCACTCTGAAGAAGCGAACAGGAGGAAACGAGACGACAGTCACACAAACGCATGACATGATCAGCAATCGATACAAGGGTCATCACAAGAAAGAAGCAAGATGATACTATAATGGATGGAGGCAAGATGATATCCAACAATTTATGGCTGCTTAAACTCATGGCACAACAACAACTGTACATGGAGAATCAGAATTGCACATACTGGCAAGCAAACAAGCAGGGCAAACAATAGACGAACACAATGCAACATGCAAGGATACCGTGATCCAGTACAATGAGTTGAAAATAAGAGGGACCATCCCGCCTAAGCTAATGAGCTCCACTACTAGATTGGATTATTTGATGGGAACTAAGAGAACAAAATGTCGTACTGTGTGTACATACTACATGTACAAAACAACAGAGAAGGTGAGGCAAAAAGCCCTTCAACTAGGGCCGAACCTGTTGAGAATAAGAGCATTTTTCGAATTACTTTAATCCAGAAATATAGTAGATAAAACATGATGAATATTCTAGCCACTTTCATAAAGCAAGTAAGCAAGAACACTATAGACATACTAATATCCAGACAAACAGAAACTAGCATATCTATCACAGTGTTCAAGGTAACAACTAGTAATATTACTAACCAAGAAGTACATATGAAATAGACATACCCGGATCCAGTGGAAGGAGCAGCAGTAGTGGAAGAAGCGGCAGCTGGAGTCTTTGTGAGATCGCCGTTTGTCATGGCGTAGTGGTAAGTAGTCGTGCAATGGACGCCGCGGTAGTAGTCGTGCGGTTGTAGGCGAGCGCAGAGTCGAATGGAGAGGAAGCGGCGAGCGATCGCGCGAACGCTCCCAAAACCTTATTCGCCTTGCTCGTGCAAGCCTTCAAGGATGAGGGTTCCGAGGCTCGCTCTCCCGGTGCGATCGTGACACGCGCTTTGCCGGATGGAGATCGCCGAGACAAAGAACAAAGAACCGTGGTGTCTTTCGTGGAGAGAATTGGAGAACATGACTCGCTCCGGATAATGACTATATATAACAACCGCACGAAAACACCACCATCACTCACTAGTAATGCGGTAATTGCTATCGCCTAGTCAAGAGGCCGAAACGGTCACCATTATTCACTAGTAACAAAGCAAATTGCATCGCTTAGTCAAGAGGCGAAACGGTCGCCATTACTTACTAGTAACAAGAACCGCTATCGCCACCATTATTTGAATCAATGCACCGTTCTTTTAATTTGCAAAAATGAAGAGACCGAAAACGATGCAATTATTGCCACCGCTTATTGCGAGTCGGTGCGTTTCGATTTTCGAATAGATAAAGAAAACGCAAGACGCACCGACACGCTGGTACGCCACAAGACACCGCACCGCACCGCACCGCACCGCACCACGCCGCACGGCTCGGCTCGGCTCGGCTCGGCTCGGCACGACGGCTCGGCGAGGCGAAGGCGAGCGCAGCGCGTGTATTGGCTCTCTCAATTCCACAAGAGGACTCCCACGCCCACCTTATAAATTGGTGTAACTCCCTTTAACTCTCCATATGGGACTAAAAGGTTTAGCACATGCACATGGGCCTTTGGGATTTTCGAGATTTAATTAGAATTAAAGTTTTGGGCCTAGCCCATATTAAATCCAACAATCCCCACCGCATCCCAAGGGCACATGTCAAATTCCTTGATCCACGTATTGTTTTAATATATCGGTGTTTCGATGGAGACCGGTTAGGTTGAACATCCATCTAGAATGAAGCTACACTTATCCACAATCGCACAATGGACTAAGCCTTGAATTGGCGCTTTGTGTGAATAAGTTTCACTTAAGTCCTTAATCGATACTAGGTCGCAGCATCCCCATGTTGGAGCATATAAGTCATACTCTGGCCTATTCATGAGCTTCCTAGAGATTACCCTATCTCATAGACGTGACTAGCAATGGGCTCATATAGGTGTGTTCTTTCAAGATCGCTCAGAGGACAAGATCTTTGCTTAAATAAGCCACAGAACACATTAAGATAAAATCAACCTACCATACAGATTTAGGAGAGAATTGCATCTCCAATGGAGTGGGTCTATAAAGGTACTCTCCTCCCGCTAACCAAAAGCTTGTTTCGCTAATCCTACTTCACGGGATCTCCGATCATATAGGATGGGTTACCACTATGGTATAACTCACGTGGGTCTCAAACCCATCTCCCTTGATGCATTGTCTATCACATTCGTGATAAACCCTTTGTGAAAGGATCTCGCGATTCTTAGTCGTTTGGATATAATCCAAAGCTATTACTCCGAGTTTCTCATTTTCCGATGACTTGGTCTTCTCTTCACATGTCTTGATGATTTCATATTATCCTTAGAACTGCTTCACCTTGACGATCACACCGATTGTCACAGCCATCGAATAGCCTGCACCGGTTTATCAACCACCGCAGTCCATCAAGAGCTCACGGCCATTCGGCTTCAACAAAGGCGATATCTAATGCCGTGAGTTCGCTTCCATTGTTGACCTCGTTAAGATGGTCCGCTTGCAAGACTTCCATGAAACAGCGCCACCTCCAAGTGTGAAGACATATCCACTTGTGGCCTTAATCTCATCAAAGATCGATATCCAGCTTTGAATCACTATAACCTCTAGTACCCTAGGTACCCAGATAGTGAATGCCATAACTCATATTACCCTTTAGATAGCGCATTACCCTCTCAAGAGCATGCCAATGATCATCTCCTGGATTAGAAACAAACCGGCTTAGTTTGCTCACAAAGAAACGAGATGTCGTGCCCGTACCGCTAGCTAAATACATAAGTGAACCAATTATCCGAGAATATCTCAATTGGTCTCTGGCTATTCTCCGATTCTTCCTAAGCAACACGCTAGGATCATAAGGTGTTGGAGAAGGTTTGCGTCGCTATAACCAAAACGACTCGTAACCTTTTCCACATAATGAGATTGCAACAATGTAATCCCACCATCATCACCTCTCAACACTTGATGTTCAAGATAACATCGCCTACTCCCGGATCTTTCATCTCAAAATTCGAGACAAGAAATCCTTGACCTCCTTAATCACATTAAGGTTGGTCCCAAAGATCGAGATGTCATCAACATACGGACATAGAATGACTCCTCGCCCCACCATGGCGATAATACACACATCCGCGCCTTCATTTACAATAAAGCCTGCAGATGTTAAGGTTCTGTCGAATTTTTCATGCCACCGCTTAGGTGCTTGTTTAAGACCATACAAAGATTTCAACAACTTGCACACCTTTCCTTCTTGACCATTTACTACAAATCCATCCGGTCGTTCCATGTAAATTTCCTCGTCCAACTCTCCATTTAGAAAAGCCGTCTTAACATCCATCCGATGAATGAGAAGACCGTGTGAGGCAACAGAGATAGTAGTACTCGAATAGTGGTCAATCTAGCCACAGTGAATAAGTATCAAAGAAATCTTCGCCTTCCTTTGGGTATAACCCTTGGCCACAAGCCGTGCCTTATACTTCTCGATAGTACCATCGGCCTAAGCTTCTTTTGAACACCCACTTACATCCTACAAGTTTACAACCATAAGGACGCCGGTGATCTCCCAAGTTCCATTAGAGATAATGGAATCCATTTCACTGGATCGCTTCCTTCCAGATTCCGCATCCGGAGAAGCATATGCTTCGTAAATGGTACTTGGAGTATCATCCACAAGGTACACAATGAAATCGAACCAAAAGACTTTGCATCCTTTGTCTTTTACTCTTCCTCGAGTTTCATTGTCTTCCTCCTCGGAATTTGATCGGGGTTTGCTCAAAATATTCCATTGGAATGGCAGTTCGGAGTTGTATCGCTCCGACTGATAAACTAGGCATATCTTTCATCGGAAAAATATCCTCAAAGAAAGTAGCATCTCTGGACTCCATAATTGTACCGACATGCACGTCAGGTACTCCAGATTTCACCACTAAAAATCTATATCCAACGCTATGATGAGCATAGCCTAAAAAGACGCAATCCACGGTTTTTGGTCCAAGCTTACGCTTTTTGGAAATTGGCACGTTGACTTTCGCCAAACAACCCCAAGTGCGCAAGTATGAAAGTGATAGTCTTTTCTTCTCCCATTGTTCAAATGGAGTTATCTCTTTATTCTTTGTGGGAACCCTATTTAGGACATGACATGAAGTCAATATAGCCTCCCCCCACCATGCCTTGGAAAGACCCGATGTGTCTAGCATGGCGTTAACCAAATCAGTTAGAGTACGGTTCTTTCTTTCGGCAATCCCATTTGACTGGGGTGAATAGGGAGGCGTCCTCTCATGGATTATACCATGTTCCTCACAGAATAAATTGAACTCATTAGAAAAGTACTCGCCGCCACGATCAGACCTAACCCTTTTGATTTTCTTTTCAAGTTGGTTCTCACTTACGCCTTATAGATTTTAAAGTAGTGAAAAGCTTCATCTTTAGTTTTTAAAAGATACACATAGCGTAACCTAGTGGAATCATCAATCAAAGTCATGAAATATCTCTTACCACCTTTTGTCAACACACCATTCATCTCACACGATCCGAATGTATGAGTTCTAATGGTGCCAAGTTTCTTATCTCCGCGCCTTGTGAGGCTTACGAGGTCGCTTTGATTGCACACAAACTTGACATTTAGAACCTTTGGCAAGGGTGAATTTCGGATTAACTCTAAATCAAGCAACTGCACATGCAACCAAAATTTATGTGACAAAGTCGTGAATGCCAAATAGTAGTCTCATTACCACCGAAAATATGATTCACAACATTATTACACAAATCTGAAAGAGATAGGCGGAACAAGCCTCCGCACACATAGCCTTTACCAACAAATTGTCCACATTTGGACATTACAAATTTATTGGACTCAAATACGATCTAAAGCCATCTCTACACGTAAGAGATCCGCCACGAGATTCTTATTGATGGATGGCACATGATGCACGTTCTTCGCTTGCACAATCTTTCCCGGTAAACTTCGGATCGACCGTACCAACACCATGAACAAGTGGCATGTGACCCGTTCCCATTAGAACGGTGAATCGAGTGACTGGTAAGAAGAAAACAATGAAATATCAAGACACACATGTATATTAGCACCGTGTGTCTATCCACCAATCGGTAGATTGACATACGGAAAAAACAAGAGGTAAATTACCATACCCAAGTTCCCGCCTCAAGAGTACCAACAACAACATTGGCGCACTTGGAATTTCGCCTTGCCGATTCTTCACACCCTTGCGTTGATCGCAATCCTTGGCCCAATGACCAGATTCGCCACACACAAAGCAAAGGCCATCCTTTGTGTTCTTCTTCTTCTTTTAAAGCTTGTTGTTTGTGCAGTCTTGTTTTTGCCTTTGAACTTTTGAGCTTGGCCATTCTTTTCTCGCACCACATTGGCACTAGAATGTCCCTCATTTCCTCTAGTGTGTGTATCTTTTGCCTTGCCTTTTCTTCAACATCAAGAGACCCAATGAGATTTTCAACAAAAACTCTTGTCTCTTGTGTTTCGTAGAAGTAGCAAAATTCCTCCACGAAGGAGGAAGCTTGGCAATAATGCCTCCCGCGACAAACTTGTCCGGTAACACACACTTGAAATGCTCAAGTTCTTTGGCCATGGATTGTATCTCATGAGCTCGCTCAACTACTGAACGCCATCAACCATTCTATAGTCATGGTATTGCTCCATGAGATACAGCTTCATGGCTCGCATCCAAACCCCAAACTTGGCCTCGAGTGCATCCCACATATCTTTCCCATTTGTAATCACCATGTATGCATCAACTAACTTCTCACCAAGAACGCCGATCACGGCACCTTTAAAAGGTTATCGCAGCCTCAACGCTTGCTCTGCTCAGAGTAAGTGTTCCTTCAGCTTGCCTTTTGCCACATGAAAACGTTCATGGCGCTTAGCCAAAGCACCATCTTGGTGCGCCACCTCTTATAATTCGCACCATCGAATTGAGAGGGCTTAAGCGCAAAGAAGAAAGCCGATTGATGAAAAATGCCTATTACAATAAGGTTTTTGGATTGTTGAGAATAAGAGCATTTTTCGAATTACTTTAATCCAGAAATATAGTAGATAAAACATGATGAATATTCTAGCCACTTTCATAAAGCAAGTAAGCAAGAACACTATAGACATACTAATATCCGCACAAACGAAACTAGCATATCTATCACGTTGTTCAAGGTAACAACTAGTAATATTACTAACCAAGAAGTACATATGAAATAGACATACCCGGATCCAGTGGAAGGAGCAGCAGTAGTGGAAGAAGCGGCAGCTGGAGTCTTTGTGAGATCGTCGTTTGTCATGGCGTAGTGGTAAGTAGTCGTGCAGTGGACGTCGCGGTAGTAGTCGTACGGTTGTAGGCGTAGCAGAGAGTCGAATGGAGAGGAAGCAATGAGCAGTCGCGCGAACGCTCCCAAAACCTTATTCGCCTTGCTCGCAAGCCTTCAAGGATGAGGGTTCCGAGGCTCGCTCTCCCGGTGCGATCGACACGCGCTTTGCCGGGATGGAGATCGCGGAGACAAGAACAAAGAACCGTGGTGTCTTTCGTGGAGAGAATTGGAGAACATGACTGCTCCGGATAATGACTATATATAACAACCGCACGAAACGACCACCATCACTCACTAGTAACAAAGCACCGCATCGCCTAGTCAAGAGGCCGAAACGGTCACCATTATTCACTAGTAACAGCAAATTCATCGCTTAGTCAAGAGGCGAAACGGTCGCCATTACTTACTAGTAACAAAGAACCGTTATCGCCACCATTATTTGAATCGCAGTGCCGTTTTTAATTTGCAAAAATGAAGAGACCGTAAACGATGCAATTATTGCCGGCCGTTTATTGCGAGTCGGTGCGTTTGATTTTCGAATAGATAAAGAAAACGCGCACGCACCGACACGCTGTGTATCGCCAAGACGCAAGACGCAAGACGCAAGACGCACGACGGCACGACACGGCACGGCGAGGCGAGGCGAAGCGCGCGCGCGTATTGGCTCTCTCCAATTCCACAAGAGGACTCCCACGCCCACCTTATAAATTGGTGTAACTCCCTTTAACTCTCCATATGGGACTAAAAGGTTTAGCACATGCACATGGGCCTTTGGGATTTTCCAGGATTTAATTAGAATTAAAGTTTTGGGCCTAGCCCATATTAAATCCAACAGAACCCAGGACAAAAACTGAGTGGGGTATCATGTACACAAGCAAGTTAGGTTATGCAGTTGAAAGTCTAAATAACATCATGTATCGTTGTATTGGTTTTGAGCTAACGAAGGCACCAACGCTGCGAATTAATCCAATACAATTGTTGACCAAAATTGAGTGGGGCCTAGACCCCCACTGAACACTACATGGGTCGCTCTGCCCCTGCCCTCAACCTTTGGCTAAGAACACATCAAGATGACTCATTCTACTACCCAGCGGAGAAGTCTCCAACTGTGATGAATTCTCTTGATTGATCATCTTGTAGCTACCTGTATTTACCAACCGATGGACTATGTTCTCCAGAAGCTAAACAACGCAGCCGCAGCAACGTAATCATGCCAATAGCTAACACCACACTATCTATCAATCTATATCTATATATCTACAAACAACTGATGAGATAAAGTACATCTCTTCCGTTTTAGATAGCTAGAAAATCCCACAACAACTCTTAAATTAGAAAAGGCATCAATCCTTAAAATTCACACACAGAGAAAAAGAAAATGTCTTAAGTATCTTATACTGTCCCCATCTATAACAACAGTGAGGATCTATTTGCCTTAATAAGGTGAAGGAGTCCTAAGCATAACCAACGGTGAGTTTAAAATCCTATCCAGTATATTTGTATCTCCAACTCGTGTACACTGTACGAAAGGATAAAAAACGAATCTTGTACAAAGAAAAAAGAGCAACGAAGAAAGAATGCAGCCACCACCTTCGCACGTACTCCCTCTGTTTTCTTATATTTGACGCTGAGTAGAAGCTTTTTAGCCTCCGAGATGTCAAGCTTTTCAGAACGGAGGGAGTAGAACCGTCGACTTGTCGTCATTAGGCTTTGCCGCTGGCTGATCAAGCGGTGACTCGGACTCCTGATGGGCGCCATCACGTTGCGGATGGTCGACGCCAAATTGGTCGCTCTTACATCTCGTACGTCTGACGCTGCTTTTGTTACAGGTTTGCTCTACGCCTCACCAATTCATGTACCAATATGAGATTTTAATTTCGAAATTGCCTACACAGCGCTATGAATTTACCAACAGTGTACATACAGATGGAGTCCTATGCAAACGTAAGAAGCAAATAATTAGACATGTGCACGTGGGTTTAAAACAACAAGATTAGCTCACGTCGCAATTAAAGAAGCTGCACTAAATTAATCAATTTTGGAGATATTAAGGAGGTTTAGGCTGCCCTCAGTGCTCCACTTTGACTAGTATCTTAGCCTACTATATAAGCAAAATAATGATATGATATCATAATTAATGAAGAGAGAATGTACTTTAGTATCTAATTTAGATACTGGTTCGACTCAAAATCCAACGCAAAACAGCCTCATGCATGTAATTAAATGAAACAGCTTAAGATATCACACCATAATAAACCATACATTGGGAAGATAATATCCTAACACTCCTCATGCACTAAGAAACTACACTAAGATACTACCCATTGGAAGCAGCCTTAGAGTAATTTGGAGTCTGAGAGGTCTAGAGGAAATCAAGCCTGCCATCAGTAGCGGCAGAAAATTAAAGGGGGCAATTATACAGATGAAAATCGACACTGAGAAATATAGTTTTCTATGCTAATATAAAAAGCACGGGTTCGAAATTTTGCATTAAAATGGGTGTCTGATCTGGAACAACCATCCTTCTCTCAGATCCGAAGGCTCACGTTTAAAGTTGGACACCCCTGCCCAAAATTAGCGCACCGTTAATGACCTATTAAAAGTGCTTTACTACGTACAGGGAATAAAAACCGGTAACTAGGTTTACCGATGGGTTCGGGAAATACGGCTGGCCGGTTTTATTCCGGTTTAGCAAATCTAAATTTTGAATTTCGATTAATTTTTAAGTAAATTCAAACAAAATCTATCCGATTTTCCCTCGAGATTTCTGGTAAACGGTCGGTTACCGGTATCGTCTGCCGCCGGGAATCCCCGGTGCCGGGTTTTGTATCCCTGACTACGTACCAAACCCTACATGGCTACATCCCCTGCATCCGTCCCCTCGCCGCGAGCGCGAGGCCGCCCTCGTCCCCTGGCCGACCGCATCGCCCCCGTCCTCGCAGCGACCGCGCCCTCTCCGTCCTCGCACCGACCGCACCGCCCCCGTCCTCTCGCCGGTCGCGCCGCACCATCCAATCTCTAGCATCCGCGCCTCCTCCGTCCTCTCGACGACTGCGCCGCCTCCAGCGTTGGGTGAGTCGGCGCGGGGGCAGCGGCGCAAGAACGGGCATTTGTAGGTGAGTTGGCGCGGTGGCACGGCAGAGCCGCCGAGGAAGCGAACCGTTGGTGGAGCGACAGGAAAAAAGGGAGAAGCGGCGACACGGCGCAAGCTCGACGGCTGAGATCACCAGAGTGGGCGTCGAGAAGGCCAGAGACGAGGAGGAAAAGGAGGCGGATTGGATCTGGAGGTGTAGGGATTGCTGGCGGTGAGCTGGTGCAGAACGACGATTGTGGAAGAGGTCTTCTTCCCCGCGGACTCCCCCGCCAAATAATTGATTATCTCTTTTCTATTTTGTTCAGTACTTTTGAACACATCCATGTTTTCCATTTTTTTGTTTTGGTACTTCACGAGTGAATTTGGTATTTTCCAGGATTGGAGCAATCATGAAGCGTAGTCAGTGAACAAGATTATGAACTCCGTCGCCAAGAAGGCCTAACGCAAGGTTTACAAATGCATGCATGATTAGATGCAAACTTCACCTATTGTGATCATAATCCTGTTCAATTCGTTAGATTTCAAACATGTAGAGTACATTCGATGTTAACATCACTAGGAATCTGCATTTCTGAACCATAGTTTATTTGTTGTTCCATCAGATGTAAAATGCGTTGATGATGATCTAATCTCATATAATCATTAGTTTAGTTTACAACCAGTAATCCTGCAGTGACGCTACTATTGCAGAGGGGCGACGATGCGACCTTGCCATTTAGGGCCTTTTGCATCGTCTTTAGTTTGCACTTTGCATGGTAGGAAACTCGCCCTCCACTGGATTCCTCGTGTCCTTTCCTTGATTTCCATGGTTCTCTCTGATTATAATCCTTCTCATTTACTTTCATATGTGTGTGTGCAGCTAGGCAACTAGAGGACGAGCTGAATTCTAGATTGATTCTTTTTCTTTTTTCTTTTTTGGAGCACAGATGCAACTCTGCAGGTATGCAATTCAAATCATGAAATTTTCAATTAGTTTAGATTCTTTAGTTTTAGGGAATAATTTGATCATTGACTGTGCATGCCAATCAGTAATATTCAAAAGGTGATACAGTGGGTTTTGCTTGTTTGACACTCAATTTTTTCCCACTAACTTGCTTGGTTCTACAAATTGAATTTTGACTATTTGACCAGCACAATCTAGCCTCAGTGCTTCGTGTCCAAAGCGCAAGTAGTATCAAAGACCTAGATACACTACAATTTTGGCATTAGTTCCTCATTCAGTTGGGCTAGATTATGCTATTTGTTTGTTAATGAGCATGGCTTGGAATGACACCTAATTGAGATTGGATAGTGAAGCTAAGTCCTGAAATAATGAAGGATGTGCCTATTCTTTTTAACTAATTATGTTTCGTAAACCTTATTAGAAAGTGTGAAGTTGTGCAATTTTGCATCTGGCTGTACATGAAGCAGATTGTGTCTGATTGTGGTACAAAGGAAGGGCGCAATTGATAGCTGTAGTCTACAGCAGTGTACAGGTAAATGATCATTCTCCGCAGGCTTTCACTAGCTTCTATGACTTCTGAATATTTCTTACCTCTATTCATTAATCATGGTTCTTATACTCTTGGGGACACTATGATATATGGGACATGCCAATTATTTGCCGCAGTTGCGCAGATGATTATACCCAAAAATATTTCATCAAACATAATTAGTTTGCTTCTCTGTGTGTTCATGTAGTGCTATGTTCAGAAAATAAAAGCGCATGGAAGAATATCCTCTTCTCTCTCTCTCTGTAAAAAAATTGAGTCATCAAAGTCCGAAAATAATATATTTCTAAAGGACGGCCTCTAATACGTGGACACCACGCCCCACTCACCGTACCACTGCTTTTCTCCCAGATGTTGCAAAGTACACGGGCCATAATCTATGGTTTGATCGAACTTTGAAATACGATGGTTAGAGTTGAAAACTGAATAGTTCAACAAATCTGCAATTTAGTTCATAACACAGCCTACTGGGCCATCGATAATGACATGAGGTAAATTTCTTGCGTGACATAGCCAAATAGCATATTTTGCTAATTGCAATAACATAATCTTTTGGGTTTAATAGAATTAACTTTGTAATATGACGGCGGAAAAGTTATAACAATTTTCCATTGAGTTCTTAAGAAGCTTGCAGTGGCTTAGCTGAGCTGGACTGTTTTCTATTGAAGCACTAGCACAACTAGAAAAAATGAAAGAGGCTCTTGATGCAAATTTGCTATTCAGGCTAATATGCTTTGACTTGCGTGAAGCTTGGTGTAAAATCTTCGTCAAGGTGGCTTCCTATAAGGTAATCTGAGATCTGACAGGATGGGCATGAGATGCCATTATGGATTGGAGGGTTTATATTTTGAATGGTTGATTCTATAAGTTTTTTTAGTTCCCAGAATCATTTCTTCGTGTACAATATGGATTATTGATTGTCAATAAAATACTTTTGCTCGGTGCTCATGGGTAATATTGATTATGGAGAAATATCTCAATTAGCTGTGAAAATACATGATTTTGCATATACATACATATATATATATATATATATATATATATATATATATATATATATATATATATATATATATATATATATATATATATACTCACATGAGTATGTACTCCACTTCTAATATACCACTTAAACGAACATATTATACTTCTTTATCACATTCAGTATACTTAAATATCAATTATAAGATACTCTAATACGACTTGATTGAAAAAAAAATCATTGATGCCCTTAATTTTTTTGCTATATACCCTTTTCATATATAAAAGTAGTATATATACAATTTTTGCCATAAAAAGTGGATTTTAATGAATATTTTTGTGGAACTCACTTTGAGGTATCTTATAATCATCATTGGGGTATGCTCAAATTGATAAAGATATATCATCATACGATTTAAGTGGTATATGATAAATGAGAGTACATACTCTTAGGAGTACCATACCATTTTCCTACTAATGAATTTTTTCAATCAAGTTGCATTAGAGTATCTTATAATTGGTATTTAAGTATACTGAAGGTGATAAAGAAGTATAATATGTTCGTTTAAGTGGTATATTAGAAGTGAAAGTACATACTCCCAGAAGTACGAAATGGACATCCTATATACAAAAAATACTATCTACTCTCAGGTGTGGTTACCCTCTCTCTATCCACCCTTTAATCCTCGATGAGATTTGTGCGTCTTTCTGAGCCTAATAAGCCTGAAAATCACGGATATGAGAGAGACCCGAATCAATACCTATATGGTGTTTAATCCTAGCTAACTTTTCGAGAGTTTTGTTTTTTTTACTAACAAATTCCTCAACCAACCGAGAGCTTGCCTTTTTTTTTCTAGGATTTTGGTGATTGAATCTTGGAATGCAGATGTGCTTGTTGGAGCTTGCCTTTTTTTGATTTTTCCAGGATTTTGGTGCCAATGGTTCCCATACGGTGATTGAGCTTGCCTTTTTTATTCTTGCCATACCACCTCTGCAGATGTACGTGTTGGAGCCTCTATAGGCCGAGAAAGGTGAAGCATTGGTCTTGCCATACCACCTCTCCACGACATCGTCGACATTCTCCTGGTGAATCTGAGCACAAGGTTAGACGGTGCTGGTTGCAGATCTGGCCCCGTCTGTCTCCGTTTGCGCCAGGTTGCACGGCGTCGTCGTCTCGGCCTCTAGCGACCAAACCGACGCTGTACTGAATCAGGTCCCAAAATGGAAGCGTGATGTTCGTGTTTATCTCACAGCAAGTATAAAGTATTCCTACTAGTTGATATGTTCTCATCATTTAACCGATTTTAGATACTACCATCGTAGGCCATGGATAAATCAAAGAAAGTGATGAAACCATCCGTTGGCAATAGCTCCAAATCTGCTTTTACCAAGGCTCTTTTTCTAGTGCGCACCAAAAAGTGGTATGAACAACATAAGAGCAGAGGTGCCAATGGTTCCCAATCAAAGAATAGAAGTGCTACGAGGGTGAGGAAGGCATAGCAGAACAAGATATACTCCAGGTGTGCTCCTTCTTTCGTAGTTGACTTAATTGAAGAACTAGATGAGCAGAAGTTGGAATTAGTTAATCAGATGGGCTTTCACGGATTAGTTAGTTTAAAATTGACAAAACTCAATAGACAATTTGGTTCGTGGCTTCTAAGAAAATTTGATCCTATATCTAGAGTATTGTGTGCTGGTACAAGATTGGAACTCGAGATGACTCGTGAGGATATCAATCGTGTAATCGGTATCCCTTGCAAAGGCAAGCCTGTACTCTCTCTGCAAACCAAAAAGAGGTGTCAGAGCTAAAAGATTACCTGTGCTATATTTTTGAAAAGTCATCCTGGAATGATTTAACTATCCCTATTCTCGAGCTCATACTGACGAGAAGGTCTAATGGACCTTTGGCCATCAATGAAATTATTAAATTCAAGACTGCCTTCATAATTTATGTTGTCACAAAATATGTAGTTATGTACCATGTTAGTTTTTTTTGCGTAATTTAAAATATGTACTCATGTTGATCTAACTGAATTCTCTGATCCAATCAATAATATTTTTTCAGAAACAATAAGCCACACCACCTGTGCCTCCCGAAGAGAAGTACCATGATTATGTAGTGCCAAACACTCCTGAATCACAGCAAGGAATGCCTTGTGCAGGTAAATATCAGGATGCATACCTATTAACAAATTTTCATATTCAAATTGTTCTGCATGATGAATAACCTGTTAGTATCAAAGCTGTTTTTTCCCGTTCATTGCCTCGGTGAAAGTCTGGAACAACCACTTGAATTACTCGACTGTTTCCTCTCTCAACAATGCACAACCAAATACTACCGTTTGGAACTGGTTATTAACCCCCACAAAAATACCAAATGGAAGGTTGAACCTATTCGTACAAAAAGTAGTATCAAATGTAACGACATCTCCAAAATGCTTAAAACTCAACCTAGACAATGCATGGGTCCAGAAAATATTTTTAATCCTACACCCATCAATCCGAACGGTGTAGAAGAAATCCTTGCTGCGACACTGCTGTTCTTTGAAGAAATCTAATGTTTTCTGAACATCCTCGCTGCACTTATCTCCTTATGGCATAGGATAATCTGTTTAGTGCTCCTCTAGTTAATGGTGTCAATGAAGGGCCACCATGCATTGCATCAACCAAGCCATACATGCATGTAGGTGATACTCCCTTATGTACCATTTCACCCTTATGTACCATTTCAACAACAATACTCTTTGTCTCATCATCAATAAAATTATGCGACCTATAGTACCTAGTATGGCGTAAGTCTCATTTCATGGCATGGTTATGCTCTTTTACGAAGGCGGTAATCATCCATTCAAGAAGCTCAGAATAACGATTAATCCTAAGCATAGCTTTATATCCTACCCTTGTTGGGTTTTCCTTCACCTTGGGATCATGCCCCTTCATATGTCATCAATCACCGAATTGTAAATACCACAACCATGCATATTATTCAAGCATTACATTCCATGAGATATATATAGTACTGCACACACTGAAGTTAAGTAACTAACCTGATGATAGCAGCAAAACTCTTGCATGGTTTTTACAACCCCTCCCTTCCTGAAGTTAAGTAACTAACTTGACGACAGCAGCAAAACTCTTGTATGGTTTTTACAACCCCTCCCTTCTTGAATCTTCGCTTAGACCACCTGATACCAAAACCATGGAATCAAGCGTACATATTGTAAAATGCATATGCATCCGTATCTTGATTGAGAAGTTGGCCTTGTCTGGGCACCATTATTGCAGGGTCAAAATATAGCCTAGGAACTTCTATGTTTAGTTCTTCAGTCTCCGTGACAACCTTGTCATTAGAAAATAAAATTTTATTTCATAATCAATCATACATTTTACATACTTACATATTAAAAACCATGGCATGATGCTTGCAGAAGATTAAAATACCACCTCTCCAGGGGAATGCCATCAGTACATGTATCTCGATCCTGGACATTTTCTTGCTCCACGTCCGAACATTTCTCCATTTCTTGCCCCATGGCCAAACCTTTCTCCGTCTTCCTTCTCGCTTGAGGATGACGAGCGTAACTCAATGGAAATTACGTAATCAATGGAGGGAACAACGACAAGTAATCAACTCTTGGCTAATGTAGAAAACGTCAAAGACTAACCAACGTCGGCTTATACAGGAGTGGTTGCCAAATTCAAAACTCAATTACGTAGTATCCGGGAGTTGGATATTATATTAGATTTTCTTTTGCAAGGCAATAAATTTCGTAGTATGCTAGCGGGTTGCTAGCGACTGTAATATGCTAACGGGTTGCTAGCAACTGTAATAGAGTGGTATCCGACCCAATAATCCAATCAAGTATGTGGTATCCGAGAAAGATGAATGGTAGATAAAAATAGGAGTAACTACACCTAGGAGTAGAAAATAGGCTTCCTATATATACCGGGCCTATTTGCTACTCCCAGGTGTAGTTACTACACCGGGCAACCACATACTTGATTGGATTATTGGGTTGGATACCACATGATTAGATTATTGGGTCGGATACCACTCCATTACAGTCGCTAGCAACCCGCTAGCATACTATGAAATTTATTGCTTGCAAAAGAAAATCTAATATAATATCCAACTCCTGGATACTACGTAATTGAGTTTTGAATTTGGCAACCACTCCCGTATAAGCCAGTGTTTGTTAGTCTTTGATGTTTTCTACGTCAGCCGAGAGTTGATTACCAGCCGTTTTCCCCCCATTGATTACGTAATTTCCATTGAATTATGCTTGTGATCCTCAAGCGAGAAGGAAGACAGAGAAAGGTCTGCCATGGGGGCAAGAAATGTCCGGCCGTGGAGCAAGAAAATATCCAAGATACCTGTACTGATGGCATTCCCCTGGAGAGTTGATATTTTAATCTTCTGCAAGCAGCATGCCATGGTTTTTAATCTGTAGGTATTTAAAAGGTATGATTGATCATGAAATAAAATTTTATTTTCTTATGGCAGGGTTATCACAGAGACTGAAGAACTAAACATAGAAGTTCCTAGACCATATTTTGACCCTGCAATCATGGTGCCCAGACAAGACCAGCTTTTCAATCAAGATATGGGTGAATATGCATTTTACAATATGTACGCTTGATTCCATGGTTTTGGTATTAGGCGGTCTAAGCTAAGATTCAAGAAGGGAGGCGTTGTAAAAACCATGCAAGAGTTTTGTTGTTGTCGAAGAACTAAACATAGAAGTTTCTAGGCCATATTTTGACCCTGCAATCATGATGCCAGACAAGGCCAACTTTTCAATCAAGATACGGATGCATATACATTTTACAATATGTACGCCCAATTCCATGGTTTTGGTATCAGGCGGTCTAAGCGAAGATTTAAGAAGGGAGGCGTTGTAAAACCATGCAAGAGTTTTGTTGTTGTCGTCAAGTTAGTTACTTAACTTCAGTGTGTGCAGTAGTATATACATCTCATGGAATGTAATGCTTGAATAATATGCATGGTTATGTGGTATTTACAATTCAGTGATTGATGACATATGCGGGGGCATGATCCCAAGGTGAAGGAAACCCAACAAGGGTAGGATGAGCTTCATGAATGGATGATTACCGCCTTTGTAAAAGAGCATAACCATGCCATGAAACGAGACTTATGCCATACTAGGTACTACAGTTCACATAATTTTATTGATGATGAGATAAAGAGAATTGTTGTTGAAATGGTACATAAGGGAGTATAACCTACATGCATGTATGGCTTGGTTGTTGCAATGCATGGTGGCCCTTCATTGACACCATTCACTAGAAGAGCACTAAACAGATTATCCTATGCCATAAGGAGAGATGAGTGCAACGAGGATGTTCAAAAACATTAGATTTCTTGAAAGAACAATAGTGTCGCAGCAAGGATTTCTTCTACACCGTTCAGATTGATGGGGCTTGTAGGATTAAAAATATTTTCTGGGCCCATGCATTGTCTAGGTTGAGTTTTAAGCATTTTGGTGATGTCGTTACGTTTGATACTACTTATCGTACGAATAGGTACAACCTTCCATTTGGTATTTTTGTCGGGGTTAATAACCAGTTCAAAACGGCAGTGTTTGGTTGTGCATTGCTGAGAGAGGAAACAATCGAGTCATTCAAGTGGTTGTTCCAGACTTTCACTGAGGCAATGAACAGGAAAAAACCAGCTTCGATACTGACAGGTTATTCATCATGCAGAACAAATTGAATATGTAAATTTATTAATAAGTATGCATCTTGATATTTACATGAGTGCTTGACACTACATAATCATGGTACTTCTTTTCGGGAGGCATAGGTGGTGCTGCTTGTTGTTTTTGAAAAATTATTATTGTTTGGATCAGAGAATTCAGTTAGATCAACATGAGTAAATATGTTAAATTACACAAAAAAAACTAACATGGTACATATTTTGTGGCAACATAAATTATGAAGGCAGCCTTAAATTTAATAATTTCATTGATGGCCAAAGGTCCATTAGACCTTCTCGTCAGTATGCACTCGAGAACGAGGATAGTTAAATTATTTCAGGATGACTTTTCAAAAATATAACACAGCTAATCTTTTAGCTCTGACACCTCTTTTTGGTTTGCAGAGAGAGTACAGGCTTGCCTTTGCAAGGGATAGCGATTACACAGTTGATATCCTTGCAAGTCATCTTGAGTTCTAATCTTGTACCAGCACACAATACTCCGCATATAGGATCAAATTTGCTTAGAAGCCACACACCAAATTGTCGGTTGAGTTTTGTCAATGATAAACTAACTAATCCGTGAAAGCCCATCTAATTAACTAATTCCAACTTCTGTTCATCTTGTTCTTCAATTAAGTCAACTACGAAAGAAGGAGCACACCTGGAGTATATCTTGTTATGCTGTGTCTTCCTCACCTTCGTAGCACTTCTTTCTTTGATTGGGAACCATTGGCACCTCTGCTCTTATGTTGTTCATACCACTTTTTGGTGCGTATCAGAAAAAGAGCCCTGGTAAAAGCAGATTTGGAGCTACTACCAACGGATAGTTTTGTCGTTTTCTTTTATTTATCCATGACCTACGATGGTAGTATCTAAAATCAGTTAAATGATGAGAACATATGAACTAGCAGGAATACTTTGTTCTTGCTGTGAGATAAACATTAACATCGCCCTTCCATTTTGGGACCTGATTCAGTACGTCATCGGTTTGGTCGCTAGAGGCAGATACAACGACGCCGTGTAGCCTTGCTCAAATGGAGATAGGCGGGACCAGATCTGCAGCCAGCATCGTCTAGCCTTGCGCTCAGATTCACTAGGAGAATGTCGACGACGCCGTGCAGAGGTGGTATGGCAAGACCAACGCCTAACCTTTCTCGGCCTGTAGAGGCACATCTGCAGAGGTGGTACGGCAAGAATAAAAAGGCAAGCTCAACCACCGTATGGGAACCATTGGCACCAAAATCTCGGAAAAATAAAAAAGGCAAGCTCTCGGTCGGTTGAGGAATTTGTTAGCCAAAAAAACTCTCGAAAGTTAGGTAGGATTAAACGCCATATAGGTATTGGTTTGGTTCTCTCTCCTATCCGTGATTTTCAGGCCCGTTAGGCTCGAAAAGACGTATGGATCTCATTGAGGATTTAAAGGGTGGATGTAGAGGGAGTAATTACACTTGAGAGTGGATTGTATTTTTCCTATATATATATACACACACACAAACACTAAAATAAGTAAACTGCAGTTTTCTTCTATGTCCTTGAGCTTAAGGTTCTTTCTACGATGCTGTCTAAATGAAGTCTGTTGGTCCCTAATTGAAGCAACTCAAATTTGCATCCACTAAGGAATGTTTGTTCTAAAAGTGGAAATCTTAACTGGTCAATTCATGCATAGTGACTATGAAATGAAAAGGTTACTGCCCACTGTTAATTACCGTAATAAACTATTCTAATCCATGTTTCCTGGAAGTATATGCTCTTCTATACTAATGCATTAGTACATTGTCAACTTTTGTCAGTTGTGTACTTCTTAATGTACATCTTTTATAGGTCTGGATATTTCAGTTTGTTCTTCCTTCTGACCACAATGGATCTAATTATACAGTTGTATGCGGGGAAACTAAGGCAATGATATTCCATATTGAAAGATATTAACGTGTGGGCATTTTTCTGCTTAAAGCTGGAGAAATTGGATTACTCGGAATCTGCTGAGATTTTGCTCACACTTTGTCATAGAAGCGATGTTTAAGGCTGGCCAAACTTGGAACTATATTGTACATGTTTTTTTTCTTTTCTAAAGGGTTTTATCGGGTTTTCAGATCATTACTTCAATTGAAGTAATATTTGATTTCTTCCTTTTGACGGTGAGTATTATATGCTTTCATGATGTGGTAATTCAGCATTAAAAGGTAATGGAAGGCGCTTGTGCACAACATCTGCACAATCAGATATTTGAAAGTTTCTTAGCTCGATTGCTGAGAGTTACTGTGACTCGGTTGTAACCTTGAAGGATGCATGATCCAATTTTGATTAAATGTGAAATAAGAAGCTTCCTTAATAACACCAAATATTTGCAAAGTCTTAGAAGTTCTAAAACATGGACACGGTTTGTCGATTTTAAATCACTAACAGGTGCTTTTCGCGTCTATTACGTTAGGTTGAAGTTGATGTGAATTTAAGCTTGTGTGAAAACTATCCTGGGATAGGTAGGGTGGATATATGTATGTGTTGGAGATATTAGAGTTTAGGTAAGAGTCTAAGTCATGTACGAGTTGAACTTAAATTGTATGCGAGTTGTGTTAGAGTTGGATTGTAATATTTGACATTATAAATAAATGATGTAGGGATCCCAAGAAGGGCACACAATATTCAACCCTAAACCCTAATCCGAGCAAATCCTTACCTTGGAATCGTCGTCGTCGATTCACCGGCCGTGTTGCCTCATTGCATGTGGTCCTCCGCAACAGCGTCGCACGGAAGCGAATCGTGGTTGGCTGGGTTGCGTGTGCGCAAGCCGGCCGGCGGTGTGAGGAGGCGTAGATGTGGCGTCAGTTGAGGCAGAGAGCGGAGACGAAGGTCGGGCGACGAAGGCCAGCTGCGGCACCGAGCAGTAGAGCTCGGGAGAAGTGGATCTGGCGCTCAGGCCTATGGTGGAGAAGGGCTAGCGTCGGGATCCGGTGGATCTGGCTGGTGTCGAGGAGGAAGGAACTCGAGGGTCAGCGGTGGCTTGAGGAGGAGAAGGGATCCGAGTGGATTGATCTGGATATGACGGTGGAGGTTCTAGAGGTGATGCGGTGGTGGAGAGGAGGAGAAGGAAGGAGCTTCGGTGGGGAGGAGGAGGAGAAGAGGAGAGACAGGTGTGCGGGAGACAGGCGACGCTTGGGGGGGGGGCGCATGGGGTGGCACTCGGGGGAGGAGCTTTGGTGCGGAGGCAGAGGAAGAAGGTTTGCGCTCGGGAAGGAGGAAGAAGGTTTGTGCTACAGCCGCAGTTTGACGTTGAGGAGGAAGAATGTTTGGCCTTCGGGATTTGCTGTGGCCAACTAATCTAGAGGAGATTGTTCGCTGAGGAGGAAGAAGGTTTGGCCTTCGGGATTTGATGTGGCCAACGAATTGGGGAGGAAGAAGGAGAGGTGTGGCCTTTGGGATTTGTTGTGGCCAACAAATCAGGGAGGAAGAAGGAGAGGTGTGGTGCTTTTGCTATGGATCCGGTGTGGTGCTTTCTGTGGAGATCCGATCCGGTGTGGAAGAGGTGCGCTCTAAAGATCCGGCATGGTGATCTAGTGTGGCAGTAGGATCTGGTGTGTCAGATCTGATTCGGTGTAGAGAATCTGATCTGGTGTGGGTACTTCAAGGGTGAAAGATCCAGTGGAGGTGTGGAGGTTTCGGTGTGGATGATTGATTTTTTAGGAGGAACTTGTGTGGATTCAAATCAATGGAGGATCTGATATGGTTGAGGGGAATCTAGTGTGACTGCATTTGTTGTGTTGGGGAAAGGAGAGAGAGGATTATGTGTTTTTTTGAGAGTTCTAGCTACTGTGTTGCTTGGTGGTGACAATATCAAAGATTACGACAGAAGGTACAAAAGACAGGGGGAGAAGACTGTTCAAGTGGTGCTTTGGTGGTTGTGCTAATGGTGGAATTGGATGATGGTGATGAGCTCGAGGATGGTGAGAACGAAGTAGGAGCTAGTGGTAGCTCCAGTGGAGGCTATGTCAGTCGGCGGTGATGATATTGGTGTCGTACGGTGGTGTTGGTATGGGTGCCAAAGAAGTGTTGCTGGAGATATCCGGGAGAGGATTGGGACTTGAGTCAGGTGTAATGGTCTGTGACAGGGGTAAAGGTGGTGGAGGCCGAGACTGGGGGTGTGTGGGCAAAGTGGTGGAGACCGGGGGTGGCTGGGGATATGAGGGTAGAGGAAGATGAGGTTGAGGTCCGGACAACTAGTAGATGATGGAGATGTATTTGTCACGTCCCTGGTAGTATTGGAGGTGAGTAACTTTTGATCTTTGTGACGATATTGGTTATAGAGTCAATGGATGTGGGTTTTGATAGATTCTAGTAATGGTATTGCAACATGTAACAAGATGGACATGATTGTTATCTCATGCCCATCTTGAGAGGGAGTGTTGGAGATATTAGAGTTTAGGTAAGATTCCAAGTCGTGTGCGAATCAGACTCAAATTGTATACGAGTTGTGTTAGAGTAAGATTGTAATATTTGAGACTAAAAATAAAGGGGGTGAGGATCCCAAGAGGGACACACAATATTCCTAAAATCCTACAGTATGATTCGTTTTTTATTTACTTTTAGCAACGTGGATTCCACGAGCAAGCTGACTAGTAAACATGAAAATATAAATTAGTAGATTCCAATATGAAATCAGTTTGATACTTTCCATTGTGAACAAAATAGGAGAGAGAAGCTGATCAAACAAACAACTACATGTCGCCGTGTTGAACTAGGAGATCGAGAAACACCACCTCCATGTAAACATCGGAGGCCAAGTCAACACGAGGCTACGTATTGCATGAGTATCATAGTGTCAAAAGCCAAAGCATCTTGGGAAAATTTTCGTATATGTTGTAGCCAGGTTGCCAAATGGTTTGGATAGGCAAATCATTTATAACTAGTTAAATACCCGTGTGTAACTAGATAAAAAATCATACTAACATAGCAAGTTGAGCCGTGTTGCCAGGTTTGGCCTAAACCATGCCCCTCGGCTTCGCCACAGTGCCCAGCCGAGCTCCATGTGCGCCGCACCTCCGCTACAATGCTAGGGCTACACCATGGTCCTGCTCCTTTACTACGCTTGGCCCAGCTCCGCTATGATCGGTGTCCTACCTCTGCCTTCGTGGTCGGCCTGTGTAATAGAAGTAGCCGATCACGCTCCGCGTTCGACAGTGTCGCGTGCATCATCGTTGCCAAGAGCACCACATTCTCCATGATCAGCACCAGTAGTGACATAATGAGTACCGAGATCTTCCACAACAGCAGGCTTCGTCGGCCAAACACGTTCGTGAGGCGCAAGGTGACCCGATACTGAAGTTGCCCTTTCTAGTGACAATTAAGCGTGCAGGAGTTGGGCAGAATACTTTATTTTGGAATAAAGAAATCCGACATTTAAGCCAGATGTTGTAATAGAATAAAACATCAATGTAATAGTTGTAACATGAACGATGAATAAATGGAATATCTTGGTTCGGCTTGTACTCCATGTGTGATGATAATTAATTGCAATTAGTCTTATATGTTTATGAGTTTTACAAATTCGTAAGCATATAGCGGCTGTCGCTTCCAAGCCCTATTCCGGGGCGTGATAGAAGTACTACAGTGCATTAATGGTCGCCATCGGCATTGATGTGGAAAACCAGTTGATTCCTCTTGCTTTTGCACTCACAGAGGGTGAGAACAATGCTATCTGGGAATGGTTCCTTGATATTGTTCGTCTCTGGTTGGTTGGCCCTGGGAGGCAGGTTTGCATCATTTCGGATAGTCACCACGACATTATGAATGATGTGAAGGTGAAACTTGATGGGCACCTTGATGTCAAGCATAGGTGGTGCATGCGGCATCTAGTGGCCAATTACTTCAAGCAATGCAAAAGTGAAGATCTCACAAGGAAGTTTTAAGACAAATGTGTGAGGCTATGGAGAAGAGGAACTTCAAGGCAAAGTTGCAAGAGTTGAGGGCACTAAAGAATGCACGAGGAAATAGGTGGTTGGATAGATCATGAAATACAAGAGGAAATGGGCGTAGGCATATGACAAAGGTGGATTTAGTACGGTATGCAAGCTAAATATATATGCACTAGTTGGTGCAGGCAACCAGGATGGCTACGTGTGCAGGTTCACCATGGCGTTCCCAAGGGGGTTAGTATTCTATCGAGATATTCATACTACCTCTTTGAAATACCGCTAACTTGTTTGTGTACGGTAGAAAGGAAGAAGGTGCACATGGGAAGTGTGGCTGACTAATGAGCAATTGGACCTTATCAAGTACGAGTCTACGACTGTTGCTAAGTGGAAGGTGCGAAGAGCTGAATGAGAGAAGAAGAAGCAAGAAGATTACATGGAGAAGCTATGGAAGGAATGCAAACTAGCTCTGGAAGACGATAGGAACAATGTACCAAAGAACAAGAACCTTACCAAACAGTGGATGGATTGGTTCGAGGCCAAGCAGAGAGACCCGGGGGTGGGGTAGGTCGATGTATATCCGCAAGCCTGACTTGATTTCTATCTGTCATGTATTTTTATTTCCAAAAGGAGTGTTTGTATCGTAGTTGTAGTTTGGGTTGATGGTTCGTGCATGCTATTTATATCGTAGGAATAGTCAGTCAAACATACACACCTAACCAAACCCTACACGCCATGTAATTCCCACATTCATTATCAGGTGTTATGTCGGGCTTGGAATCTTATCTTCGTTGCTCTATTCTCGCTCAAACTAAAGCTTACAAAATATTAGTCCAATTGATCACATAATTAAAAAAAAGGAAAAAGTCTACTTTTCAACCTCGAACTTTTCAAAAAGTCTGAAAACAACCCTAAACTACAAACCGGACATCCTACACCCCCAACTAGCAAAACAGTTCATTTTACCCCCCTCAACCCAAACAGAGGCGGTTTTGAGTGACATGGCGCTGACATGTCAATAGGGCCCACATGTCAAGCATGTCTTCTTCCCCCTGGCTGCCAATCTTCCTTTATTTCCTCACAGCTGAATGAAAATCCCCTGGCCACCATTTCTTCCTTGGCTCCTTCTTCCTCACTTGTTTCTTCTCCTCAATCCCCATTCCATTACTTTCTTGCTTCTCCCTGTTGCTTCTTACTCCAGCCGAATGGAGCTCTTGACTCCTCTTCCCTCTGGCCTCTCCCTCTCCCTCTCCCTGGCGCCACCTCCCCTTGGCGCCGCCTCCAGTACGCAGGCGAGCTAGAACTGCGCTACCACCGCTCGCCCAGCTCCCTGCGCACCGGGCCCACGTGCTCCTGCGGCTCACGCCACGCCTCCACTACTCCGGCTCGACCGTCGTTCCCCTACAGCTCGGCCGCCCCCTGCTCCCTCGGCCTCGCCTCCCTGTGCACCAGCCGCCCTATGCGGTGGCGACGGCGGCAGGCCGAGGTGGAGCCGGATGCAGAGACGATAGATGGATGGGTGGCCAAGGGATCCGGTGGCTAGGACGGAGACGCGAGCGGTGGCGGCGGGATCTGGTGGTCGGCGGCGAGAAAAGGAGAGGGGATCTGGTGGCCACCTCCTCATAACCATGCGCTTGCGTTTTCTTGCTCGGCACATCGAGCGCATCGAATATCTTGTGGAGCTGCTCTTTATCCTCCTACCCCTTGAACAACACCTCACCGGAGAGCAACTCCGCCATGACGCAGCCAAGCGACCACAAGTTGACGAGCGTGTAGTAGTCCGCCTTCTGCAGCAACATCTCGGGCGCAGATCTTCACCAAGTTGCCACCCTCGTGCATCGCCTCGACGCCGCTTAGCAGCTACCGCATGACTCGGCGCACATCGGACTCCGGGAACGGGCGGCCATGGCGCTCCATGTGCTCTTCCAGGGCGTGGCACAGGCTCAGCCCGACGTACTCCATGATGAGGAACTACTCCTTGGTGTTGGGGTTGCGCGCGACGCCATGGAGACCGGCAGGCGAGGATGGCGTGGCACGCCGCCAGAAGCAAGCCTCCTCGGCAAGAACTCGGCGACGTCGGCGCTTCTGCCGTGGCATGGTGTTTGCGCCTTGACGATGAGGCCGGCGGTGCCCTTGTTGAGCTCGCGCGATCGGCCGTGCGGCAATGGGTGTTGTCGACGCACCACCTCCTCCCGGACCTCCCCCTCTTGCTGCTTGTTTCCGCGGCGGTGTGGCGGTTGTCGATCATGGCGCAAATGGCAGCAACTCGCTCGCCGCTCATCGTCCCCGCAGCGGTGTGGTGCGGAGGGTGGTGTTAGCCGGGGGATCAACCGACCCCATAAGTTTTTGAAAAAGGAAAAAGTCTATTTTACATGTGGGCCCCATTGACACGTCAGCACCACGTCACCTAAAATCGCCCCTGTTTGGGTTGAGGGGGGTAAAATAAATGATTTTGATAGTTGGAGGTGTAAGATGTCCGATTTTGTAGTTTAGGGTTATTTTCCAGGCTTTTCGAAAAGTTTGAGGTTGAAAAGTAGACTTTTTCTTGAAAAACATAGCTAATTTTGATGGTTCTATTTTTTCTATCTTCTAAAGCATATGATACTTCCAACATGTGTCTATTGTAGTCCAAAATATATATGATAAACAAACATTGCAATCGTTGCTACTTTGCAGTGCCTTTTTATATCCATTACCAACGCTTGTTTATGTGTTGTAATAGACCCTTGCAACGGCGACAATGGCAACATATTAAATGTGTTAGTATAGGCCATAGCAACACTTATTTAGATTTTTGGCAACGCATTTATGCGTTGGTAGAGGGGTGTTCATGTTGTAGTGGACGTATATCCACAAGTCTGACTTAATTTCTACGGTCAAGTATTTTTCTTTCCAAAAGGAGAGTTTGTATCGTAGTTGTAGTTCAGATTGATGGTTTGTGCATGCTGCCATTTGTCTCATAGGAATAGTCAGGTAAACATACGCACCTAACCAAACCCTACGCGCTATGTAATTCGCACCTTCATTATTAGGTGTTATGTCGGGTTTGGAATCTTATCTCCATTGCTCTATTCTCGCTCAAACCGAAGCTTACAAAATATTAGTCCAATTGACCACATAATAAAAAAAAACATAGCTAATTTCGGTGGTTCTAATTTTTCCTATCTTCTAAAGCATATAATGCTTCCAACATGTGTCTTTGGTAGTCCAAAATATATCTGATAAACAAACATTGTAATCGTCCAAAAGCCACGTAAAATACCTAAACAAATAAAAAAGAGATAATTCAAAAAGAAAAATAAGAAATAGGAGCACGACCACGCGATTAGTCTTGGCATGGCAACCCTTAGCACCAACCAGAGTCCAGCACTCCTGCGCATGAAGGCCACCTGGCCGACCAGCCAAACCGACATACACCGACCAACCACGGCTATAAACGGGGAAATCCTATAGGATCTGGTCCACAATTCTATCAATGTAGACCAACTTCACCATGCGACACGTGTCTTTTCACGAATCTCAAAGCGCACAGCCCCATAAATCACTGATGTGAATTTTCACGAATTGAATACTGAAGTCTAGCATGTCACGCTTTGAGATTTGTGAAAAGACATGTGTCATACGGTAGAGTTGATCTACATTGATGAAATTGTGAATCAAACCCTATAGAATTTTTTTCCATAAACAGGGGTAACACCTCCCCTCTCAAGCATCACTCATCCACACTTCAATCCATCAACACCACCATTCATTCTACCTTGTACACACTCCATATGGTAGTGTAGCGACGTTGGAATTGCTAAGTAACTAGGTAAGAAGGTAGGAGAAGAGTCGGCCTGCGAGCCATCGGTTCGGGAGTCTCTCCTTAGGTAACTCGGTATGCGTTGAGCTCCATGTACATATCTTACCTTGTATGAGTTCTTAAGATTTCAATAAAGTGATCATTATAGAGTATTCTCTATTGTCACACTTAGTATATTAAAGTAGGACTCAACCAGTAATAACTAGCATGATCTTCTAGTGGAGGATTAGCAGACTCGGCCCTGAGATAAGTGATCCCGTATGTAGGATCGCCCAAAGGTTACTTGAGGACATGCACACTAGCAGACTTTATCCCAAGACGCATATATATCCTGGTTTCTATTAATCATACGCAGCCATTCTTATACTCCTATTCCTATAGTAGTGCACGACTGTAGGAAGTTATCTAAAGCTCCTCTAGGACACGTCCGGTTGCATCCTTGAAGCCAGGACACGACTGTATTGAACGACCGTAGGAAAGGAAGTTAAGTTGGTGACAACACGTAGCCATGCTTCCGTGTAAACGGTTATTAGTACGATTAATGCAGATCGCTGCTACTGTATGACTAGATTTGGCAGTGCAATAGACGACACGTCACTACATAGGAACACTAGTACTCGTCCCTACCCCTACTAGTTGCCGACTCTGGATAGCTACTTACATTTGGATCATGACAAATGTGTGGATCGGTGTGCAGAGATAGGCATAGAACCTCTGACGTCATATCTTTTTTTTTTCCACGTCACGATCACGATGGCTCGGTCCGTCCCTCTCGGCAGCACGAAGTCATCGAGCGAGCGCGAAGCATGCCGCGTCACGATGTGCGGCCCGCGAGACGGGGAAGGCACGTGTGCAGGCTCGGCAGCTGCGCCAACGCTCTGACGGGGGTCGCGCAACATGACCGGGCGACCCCGCGACCGGGAAACCGACAGCGCGACGAAGCAGCCGGTCCGAGCGGCGACGCAGCGAATTCGCAGAGCGCGTGGCAGCATACGATTGAAGGAACGGAATGCGTCTGCAGGCGGCATTTCCTCCGGCCTTAGTAATACGATCAGAGGGCCCTCGTTTTTCGGTCGACGGGTCCACTGCCGTTGGAGGCCCTTTCCACCAAGGCTTAATTTTAGTAATAGGTAAGACTCGCTTACCAAAGAAAAACATGATACCCTAGAATACCTGTTAATTTGATATTCCTAAACTCATAGCTTGACTGAGAAAAATATGATACCCTATAATACTCCTATGTGAAATGCTACGATGAATCCCGTTACTTGTAAAGCGTAAGAACCGTCAACAGAGTACGCCTCTTAGCACGTACACCCAGAATTACGAATGCTAGAGATAAATTCATAACCTCATAAATTTTCTTCTAAGACATACTCACGTGTGCATAAAAGTAGTAGGTGAAATCGTATACTCACAACTCTAACACCTCACCAAGAGGTGACCCAGGATTAGTTTTGGGATGGAATAATGGCAATCATAATCATTCTCTCCTACTTCCCATAATAAGCAAGCACATATCTCAAAGCATTTTGTGTGGTATAGATGGTGCTTGTATATCATGCATATGTGGGGAAAGTGGAAAACCGTATTCCCAAAACTTTACACAAAACTAGTGGCATATTCACAATTAATCGTTTTTTATAGCATTTTAGCAATTGAAGTTTGAACTGGTGACATACAGACAATTTCGGGATTTTCCATAGACGCCGTGTTTTGAAAATTTTGAAACGAAGAAAATCGCCTCGACCCAAAGAGCGTTTTGGTCACATCCATATCCAACAGGTTCAGCTTTGAGCTGCATAAACTCATGACAAAACAACATAATGCACCTTAATAATCAGATTTGTACGTATGTGTAAGCAAGCAATAGGGCAACAACATCAATGTAACATTTCGCTGTCTGCAACAATAATAGACCGGTACAATAGTCCCTTACAAGGAATTAACAAAACAAGCGAGGTCAACTAGCTAATAATGAGATCCTCAACTCACCTAAGCTAACGATCTTCATAAGTAGATTGGACTATGTGATGGGAACCAAGAGAACAAAATGTCATAATATGCTCTACGTGTACATCTACATGTACAAACAACAGGAAGGCGAGGCAAAAGCCCCTCAACCTTTGGCTAAGAACACATCAAGATGACTCATTCTACTACCCAGTGGAGATATCTCCAACCGCGATGAATTCTCTTGATTGATCCTCTTGTACCTGTAGTTACCAACTGCTGGACTTTGTTCTCCAGAAGCCAACCAACGCAGCTGCAGCAATGTAATCATGCCAATAGCTAACACCGCACTATTCCCTAATAAACCACCAAACTTTTCGATGTTGAAACTGTTCCTAGCTAAAGAAAGACTAGAAGCTACCATCCGCCCCAAGAAATTTGAACCTTTTTCCCCGTTATTGGTACTGTCAGCACCAGCATGGCTTCTTGACTTCTCAGGCCTGTTTACTGATAGAGAAGGCAAAACATCCTGGTAGACATTGTGGACAAAATCGGACGCCTCATCTATGACTTTGTGATTTTTCCCATGATGCTCTTTTAATCTTATTGCAAGCATGATGCGACTCTGCTCCAACCTTGCTAATGCATAATCTCGTTCTGCTTGTTGCTGTGATTGCACAGCCTGCAAAGAGAACAAGGCATAGTTAGACAGTGCAGATAGTGAAACTAAAGCATTAATCACGCCCAAGAACTAATAAGGATAGCTTGGTTAGATGATAGTTCCTTCATACAAACAACAACGTGTATTTTAGAAGGCAAATTTGTTCACAGAGCTGGAAAGCTTAGAACCATCACATGATTATTAGATGTTAAGTATCTAGAGGCAAATGGAGGTCAAACCGTTAAAGTAACATGAAATGTTGAATCACAGAACAAATGTAAGGATTAAGGAGTGACTTTCACATAAATAGTAGACAACAGGAAACTACGGTAAACCAGTGAAAACTATTACTAGATAGCTGTGTTCCCTCGACTCCGTAGAAATGGCTCTACGCGGCATCTTATGTTCCCTTAACATGAAAAGATCCAGACATTTGAAATTCCAATCTCACCGCACTCACAGCATCCTTTGACTCCGTAGACTTGAAATGGCTCTATATGGCAATTGCCAATATAGACCCTCCGTTGCTTTTGCACCCAGCGTCCCCCATGAACTCACAACAGTTGTTATCTCACATAGGTGTAAACATGCCCTGGCCAACACATGGCTAAATCATCACAAGACATACCAATAGCCGAACAAACTAATTGCAGATCTAACACTTTGCGTTTAGTACAAGGTGACTTAGCTATATCCTAACCATGGTTTCAAGTTTCAACGAAACAATCGCTTGAATTTACTGGCATTTCAAGCCAGTGAGTCCCTCCCCAAGTTACAATACATCCATCCTACCAACCAAATTACCCACTACGACATCTCATTGGAACAAATTGACGGACACAAGCGCGCCGCACGGAACCTAGCATTAAACACAGATCAAATCACACGAACAAGAGCGAGGGCCTAGGAGAGGGGGGATGTGGTCAGGAGGCTCACAAAAAAGCATTCGAACTGGTCCTCGAGGTCCTCGAGCGCCGCGCGGATGGCGTGGAGGCTCCTCGCCTCCTCGGCCACCGCGGCCAGGGCGGCCGCCTCATCGCCCCCGGCAAGGCCTCCTCCGCCCTTGATGTGCACGAGGCCCGCGGGCCTGTCCCCGCCGCCGGCGGCGCGGCGGCGGACGGAGCGCAGGAAGTGGGCGCGGGAGAGGGCGTGAATGGCGTCGCTGACCTTGTCGTGGAGGTCCCAGATGGTCTCCAGCACGGCCTCCGCCTCCTCGGGCTCCATCTGGAAACCCTAGCTCCGGAAGGTTCTAGAATACTCGAGAGGGCGCTGGGTCGGGGCGGCTTGGGTGGCGTCGGGGCGAGGTTTCGGAACTGCTTGGAGGGAGAGGGAATTTTGCTGGGCGATGGCTGCAACATCGCGTCATCACCACGTGACTACATGAGTAGGCGGAAGCTTGTTGTCTGCGTAGCTAGTATAACGGCACGAGCGTGCCGTTCGAGGATCGTCGCCGCTGAAATCGCTTGGACAGTTGCGATCACTCTGGCTCGCGTCGCTTAAGCACGTTGTTACCTATCTATAAGCTGAGGGAAATATCCATTTTTCAAATAATATATTTTTAATTATAATTACGAAAACAAATGTTTGTTTAATAAAATTACAAAAATCTGCATATGTAGTTATTTCAAATGGCAAAATAGTCATGTCGTCAAATAATAGCAAAATGATCATGTCGTCATTTGAAATAGTGTTAGGAGCCTTGTTGCCAACCAACCCGAAGTAAATGCACCGTCGTCGTTCCAAATGGTGATTAGCATCCAAATCGCCATTTAGAATGGTGATAGGGACCTGTGGAGTCCATATCGCTATTCCGAATGACGACAGATGAGAAGCGAGCGTAACTCGTTTGGTCGGCTGGCGCTGAGGCCAGCGACAGGTCGGGGGGTTCAACCCCCGATTTCTCACGGTAACCGGAGGGTAAATTCCCAGATTAAAAAAACAAAAAAACTTCTTAATGGAAAAAATACCTAGTTCCTCCTAGGTATTCTCGAAAAAAATGACACCAGATGACATGCTATAAAAAACCAAAAAGTAGGGGTATAATTCACTTTTAATCCGAAAAAAGAAACGAGAGAGATAAGAAGAGGTAATGAAGCCCTGTCCATCCGTAGCTGAGGAATGGAGAGTTCGTAGATTGGGTCACCCACATTGCAGGTATTTTTTTTGTAACTTTACACTTAAATTCAAAACCTGGTAGGTTAGCAACAGAAACTAGTATGCCCGTAATTTAATGGATTAGATAGTTTTAGATGTATGATTATGTAGTGTAGTTCTATGTAGTACATCTTTTTAGGCGTGTGTATTTTAGTTATAGAAATGTGGATAGTCATAAAGAATTTATTTATGGTGTAGTAATTGAATTGTTTAGATAGTTTTAGATATATGGTTACGTAGTGTAGTTCTTTTCAATGCATCTTTTTAGGCGTGTGTAGTTTAGTTTTAGATGTCGTTACTCATGTATTAGATAGTTTGAGATATATATTTTTGTAGTTTAGTAAATCCTTTTAGGTATATGTAGTTCAGTTGTAGACATAGCGCTAATGTTTCTATTTTAATATTATTTTTAAAAGAATTACATAAATAAATGCACGTCTAATAAAATTAGAAAAATGTCTAATGTCGTCGTTTGAAATGACGATATGGCCATGTCGCCGGTCCGATTGGCGATAGGAGCCCTGCCTGTCACTATTTGGAATAACGATTGGCTTGGGAATACGGCTAATATTGTTTATTTTATTTTGTTTTGTTTATGTTTCTTATTAATAATAATGTAAACGCTGCAGACATGACCAAATGGATCGTCCAGCCCCGTCGGCATAGCCCGATTAGGCACATCAGCTAATCGGGTCGTATCATGCTGGCCCGTGGGTCGAGATGCTGACCCAAGCATGACACATTGGCACCTGGGGTCGTGCCGTGTCGAGCTAGGAATGGTTGGCCTGATGGGCCGAGGCTGGCCCGCGTAGCCCATTTGGACCTGATTTTTAAAAAAAAAATCAAAAAATGCGTAGAATTCATAAATACATATGGAAATTATAAAAAATGAGACAAACATATTGAAAAAATAATAAAGAGCTTTATTAATGTTTAAATGGTTGTCTCGTTAAAATCTTTGCCAAGTAAAAACTCAACATGAGAAAACCTTGGCAAAGGAAAAATAGTACAACTTATAGCTCTACATACATCCATGTTATAAGTGTCGTTGTCTTAGTATAGATTTTTGAACATCTCCGACAACTCTGGAATTTCTACAGAGTATTGTGTCCGTGCATCAGCTTGTTCCCAGCCCTTCATAGTTAGAAGTATATCCACCATCTCACTTGTGAGACGTGTTCTTCTCTCCTCAAATATTCTTCCAGAAAGATTGAAAGCAGACTCGGAGGAAACTATCGAGACAAGAACAGTTAACACATCACGTGCAAATATGGGTAGCACGAGCTATGTTAACTTATGGGAATGCTACCATCGCAAAATTTCAAAGCCTTCTGAGTTGAAATCCATCAAATCATTATCTAGATAGGCGGATAATTCTCCACTCCTTGGGTGGGAGGTTGGTCTTGGTTGAGAAGGTGTCGCTGTAGAAGAACCCCTAGACCTAGAGGAACAAAACATGCACCCCAGATCTTGCCCCCACAAATTTGTTTTGTTACTTGAGGTGGGTGGCAGTGGAGGTCCTTGCAAGTAAACTCCCTTAAACTTATTTTCATATCATTGAAAAACCTCGATAAATCTAGAACGAACAATTGTAAAATAGTTAGAATAGTCTTGGCACGTAGCATCACTAAGAAAACTAAGAACATTAACAAATCCTTGAATTTTAGCTCTAGGATCTAAAATAAATGCAAATGCTTATAGGTAAGAGATTTCTCTCTAATATTTCAGGTATTTTGTTTTCATAGCAATAATATCCTCTCGTAGAACTGTCATTTTCATACATTTTCAACTGAGTAGCAATCTGTAAAATAGTATGCACAATTATAGGAGATGTTGGATAATACGCAACCAACAAAGCAACAGTGGCTTCATAAAAAAATTTCAAAAACTAAAGTATCTTCTTAGTAACGAACCAATGTTGCTGAGTCAATAGTAGACTACCGTGAGGGCTTTGGTAGTGCATTTGAATAAAAATATAAAAATGCTTTTATATGGTAAAAGACTCTTAAGCATCAAGTAAGTAGAGTTCTATCTTACTGGCATGTCCAAACCAAATTTTCTTAGATGTACACTCATTGCCCTACAGAAGTTTTTATATGCTGATATTCTTATGTTAGAATTATTCAAGAAAGATATCGCATCGCGGAAAGATTTAATATACGAAGTCAACCTCTTCAAACCGTATTTTACTATAAGGTTAATAACATGATAAGCGCATCGCTGATATAGCAAAAAGGAATCGGCGTATGCACTCAACATTGGAGTAAGAATACCCATTGACCTAGGGTTTGAAGCGATATTTTATAGTAATTGAGAATATTTTATTTGTAAGACCAAAGTCCTCCACAACTTTGACAATACAGTCTGCAATATTCTCACCCATGTATGCTACATCAATTAATTTGAAACCTATAATTCTTTTCTCTATTTTTCAGTTGTCATTAACATAATAAGCAACTACACTAAGATAATCCTCCTTGGCCATGCCACTCCATATGTCCGAGGTTAAGGCCACCAAAAATGTGCATGTACTAAATAGGTCCTTTAATTTACCGCGTTGTTCATTATAGTATTTAACTATATCTCTAGTTGTTGCATGTCTAGAAACGGAAGAAAATCTAGGATTATGCGCAATCCTTATGTAAGTTTCGAAAGCTGTAAACTCCTGAGAACCTAAAGGTAAATCCTCAGAAGTAATTAAACGATAAAGAGATTGTCGGGCTACCTCAGGATTGTAGTCCCAGCTGCATACCGTACCGTCGGGGTTGTACTGTAGCTGCGTCTGCCTCATCGCCAATCCTTTCTTAGCCTTGCATCTTGCAGCATGTCTAATCAAGTGCCTTGTTCCACCTAAAGACTTTGTAGACAATTCATGAAGACAATTTTTACAAATAGCATATTATGCGTCTTTCTTAATTGTCCTGTCAATATTCTTCCAAACTCCTAATGTACTCGTCCAGGGCCTCTTTACTCTGGTGGTTGGTAAGGAAGATGCTGCCATAAAGCCTGATGATGGCACTCCTCCACGCCCTTCCAGTAATAACTCTGATTGGTGTGAGGCAGCGACATTCTCAAATGATGCAATATCCTCCGATGAAAGTCTGTAATCACCAAGATCAAAGCTATTGTAATTTCCATAATGAAAACTACAAAATTGAAACTTACACTATTATTTTATTCGTCTTAGCATAACAAATAAAAACAATATAAATATGCAAAAAAAAAATGGTATTGTACCACTTTTGCTAACTTGTTGCTGGAATTTGATTTTTTTCCCCAAAATTTGGCACATTTTTTTAAAAAAATTTGTCAAATTATCTCACAAGGAATCTAAATTTACACAACAGAATTCGTAAGAGAGATTGAGGAATGGATTGGTGCGGAATGAGGAGGGTATGGTGGCTATTTATAATAAAAAAATTTGTTTTTTTTGCTATTTTAAAAAATCCAACTGTTTTCTGGGCTAATGGGGCCATATGGGTCGTGTCAAGCTGGCCCACTGTGCCGACACGGGGCCAACGGTCATAACCATGTCGGGCCAACCTGATATCCACACCCTTTTCTCCCCTCACGCGGCTGCGCCCGACGCCCCTACCATCCTACACTGTCGTCGCACCGCGCCCTCCTCCTCCTCAGTGCCATCCATCCCGCACCGCTTCAACCTCCTCCTACTCCAGTCCTCCTCCTCGATGCCGACTGCCCCGCACCCACCGTCATCCCGCATTGCTGCACCCTCGTCCTACTCCAGTCCTCCCCCTTGGAGTCGACTGCCCCGCGCCCTCCTCCTCCTCGGTGTCAGCCGCTGCCGCACCGGCCATGCCAGCCCCGATCCCCTCCTCTCCCTCAGTGTTGTTGCTGTCGGGCCCCTGTGCCGTGTCGGGCCTAGGCCAGGTCGGCCCACTAGGTTGGAGTGCGAACCTAGGCACAGCACGGGCGCTTGTGCCGCATCGACCATCTCATGCAGGTCATGTCGCATCGTGCCAGTCAACGATGTCGTGCTTGAGACATCACCACTGGCACGACCCATCTGGCCATCACTACTGAGAAGTGAAGTGGCTGAGCACCGACCCACTAAGAAATTGGGCTTGATTTTCTGGGTCTGAGAAGTGAGAATTTTTTAGAATAAGATTAATTTAATAATAATAGTAAAAAACAATTATAAAACTAGGCTACTATCACCAGTCCAACTGGCAACAGCAGCCCCAACAGGTCCCTATCGCTAGGTGAATTGGGAACAGGGTCCTGTCGCCGACAACGGCGACATGACCCTATCGCTAATTCAACTGACGATAGGGTCTTGGTTTTTAAAATTTATGTGTACAAAATTCAGTCTAAAAATTTAGTAATTTTTAGAGAATTTTTGGTAATTTTTTGAAGTGTCCGCGTAATTCAGAATTCAAAATAGGAAAAGATAACGAAATATAAGGTAAAGAATGCGAGATCGACGACGCAATAACACAAACAGGCCCCTTTAGAGCAAAATGAAATAAATATTTGGGTTTAGGGTTGCCATGCACGTTGTTGTCCCGATTGTATTATTCGTAGAACCGATTCCTTTGGAAAAAGATTACAAAATATTTAATAGTCGAAATATTTGGAAAAAAGATTTAAGTTTGAAAGACTTCATAATTTAATCGTTAATTACATGACATTAGAAACGACAACATGCACAAATCAACAAACCGAAATACACCTACGATAAATGTTTGCCTGGTTGGAATCGAAAAAAATGTTGATTGAAACGTAGTTAATTAGTCCTAGTGGCCCGTCGGGTCCTTCCCATTGCCTCTAGACTGCCCGCGATGGTGGCCAGTCTCGAAGTCAGCCATGTTTTGCGAGACGGACTGGACAATTGAATAATGTTAGGATAGCAGAACATAAGGCAAAATCAATAATCAGGATACAAATTGAACCTAATTTACCTCTTCGATATGGAGTATGCCCGGGTGACCGGGAGCACTAGGACAGCTGCTGGTATCACTAGCAGGAGCCTTCCCCTTGTCTGCCACGCATTCGGCCTGGTCTTATTACTTTATATATATATAGATATATATATTGTAGTATTTACAGTATATGCACTGAATTTTCAGGTATGACGGACCCAAGAGATGTTGCGCAGTGGCTGTACAAGTTGCTTGACTCGTACATTGACGCGCATCACCTTAGCCGTCTCAGTACCATCCTCCCCCAGGAGGGCAAGGCGGCGATTGAGATTGGCGCGTTGCAGCTGCACACGCCCATGAGGGCATAGAGGGTGGACCCACGTTGGGTTCCGAGGTACGTGTAGTTGCGACCTTCGTGTAATCAATTGCAGTCTGACTACTTTTGGTGAACTCACATTTGTTCTTAATCCTTTCGACACAGGTTGAGAGTGGCAGGCCTCCTTCCACTAGCGAGGATGGTGGAGGTGACGTGGGAGGACGACTAGGACTGTGCGGGTGGTGGTCGTCCGTCGAGGCGCTTTTCATACGATTGGTTCCTCCTAACGGCACTGGTTGACCGGTGGAGGCCAAAGACGCATATGTTTCATCTCCCGTGAGGGGAGATGGCGCCGACACTTCAGGACGTGACTTTCCTGACCAGATTACCCTGCGCGGGCTTCCACCTGGCGTCTCACGACGTCTTGACCATGTGGCGCACAGAGTTCCTCATGATATATTTAACATTTCATAAGGCATGGGTTATCGACATGTTTTTATAATACAAAAATAACACGTTATCAAGAATCATGCCGGAAGAAATTAGCGCAGCACACGGAATAACACAACTAAATTTATTTTCACCGACTATTTTTTTCTCTATACAAACTACTAAAGTAATTGTATTAATTATGTTATCTCTAAACATATGCTAACAACATGTTACTACACATGATATTGCTTGCTAATCTACAATGGTTAATAATTAATCATGTTATCTCTAAATATTTACAAATAATCTATCACGACATATGACGTTGATTGCTAACCTACCATGGTTTAAAGAATATATTTGTACAAAATAATACTATAAACTAACAGTCATTATCGTCGATGCAACGCGAACTCTTTTCTCCTCCCATTTTTCTCCTCTCCTTCTCCTTTCTCCCCTCCTCTTTTCTTCTCTCCTTTTCCTTTCTCCCCTCTCTTTTCTCCTCTGCTTTTCGGCTCACTCAACCAAATGGCGACGGTTCGACCACGCGCGCGGTTTTTATAGTCAACCGAAGTCGCCATACGGTTGGGCGACTAGAGCCCGGGTGGAACATAGTCGTCAAGCTGTATGACGACTAGGGCCCAGGCGCAACATAGTCGTCAAACCATATGGCGACAATGCCTCGGTACGTGAAATCGCCGTTTCGTTGACCGATTCGCACCCGTCTCGCACTCTGGTTGGGTGACTATACCAAGTCACCTAACCGTACGGCGACGCGAGATCATTTATGTAAAAAAAAAATGATATTATTTCCGTAATTTCGAATAAAAAATATTATTTCAAAAAAAAAAAATCGAGAGACAACCGTCGTTGCTTCGTGGGGCCCGCACGCTCACGCATTCGACGCCGACGGACACGAAGCCGCAAGTATGAATGGTCCCATTGTTGTCCTTTTTGTGGGCCTTACAGTAGGCCTATATGATGGTGAGGCAATGCTGCTCCTATCACCTACATATAATTAAGCATCATACAATCTTGGCTCACAACACTTTCTGATAATCAGGAAAATTGTCTCTTCAGGGAAGCACAATTTGCCAATGGTACCCTGATGCTCCTAGACGTTGTTGCACTCCAAAAATAGGTTTGCCCATATAATAACATTTAGTGATGCATACCACAAAACCAATACGCTCCATGTTCATTACATTTCCTTTGTTGTTGTTGTTGTTAGCTTTGCTGGGAGGCCTCACAGGATTACCTGGATTGGCCCAAGGCCGCAACACAGGACACCTACAAGAGCCACCGTTGCCGAACTATCAACTCTCAATGCACACGACGCTGTTGTGAGTACAAAATCCATATTCTTCTCGTACTGTGCATTTAGCTGATCCTATAATTACACACATACTATCACTACTCATATTCAGTTTGTAAGCACATGCAGGGTCTTAAAACCCTTACAGACGTATCTAATCTATCAAAGGTATTGTTCCGCACGAGATCTGGTGGTACATGGGCTGCGCTTCCTGCAAAAGGACCGCAGATCGAATTGGTGATGGATATAGCTGTCTACCGATGTCTATGCATAGCTGCAGAGCCAAGGCAGTTTGCTACCTCCATCCACACTGCGCCTTGTAGCTTTACTTACATGTCAACACACATTTTTACTGAAGCATGAAATCTGCAAGGCTAGGTTACTACCCAAAATAACAAGGCTCTACAATAGGCAATATACTTTGAAAGCAAGTGGTTCACGAGGATCATTACAAAGGATCAAAGCTTCATTCCATGTTGATTCAATGCTAGAAAAAAGTACCACCTCTTGCTATGCCAACCCTATGCGAATCCATACTGCACAGTGATCAGCCCCTCTAAAAATCACTGCCTCATATATCTACTGACCAAGCTAGCCACAACCTCACTCTCTGAAATTCCCGCACAAGATGTGCTGCCTCAGATTGGGCCACAAATGACTACCTCATCCTCACTGATTGAGCTTAGTACACAACATTTCCAACCCACTCCAGCTCACATACTTCCGCATGCTCACACTGAGACGCCACCGGCTCACACACCTACGTCACCACACGGGTCGTCCCCTTCAAATAAGGTATAGATATTCGTGCCTCCCATGCCACAAACATAAACATGTTTAGCTACTTTTTTCTAGCTTTAACCAAATAACAACACTTCACTGCTGTCCAAAATTGCAGGTTATTCAAACCACAACTGCAGATATCGAACAGGTACACAGCACTAGCTGTTTACACATGTTACTTCTTACATTTATCCCTCATATGTTCAAGCCCATCAATTCTTCTATTTCTCATGACCGGACAAAATTACAAAACATATCTTCGGCTAAGCGACCCGCAACCGAATATACAGACATTCCCCTTGACAAAGATTCTCACAAAAGGTCTCGCAACTACAATATCAATGTTGTACTGTATTACTGCTCTCAGGGTACCATTTCACCAATGGAAGAAACTAATCATTTCAGTGCCAAGAGTGAAGGACAAGCTAGGCCGTCGGTGATGAGAAAACTCGATGTAGACGATGAAGCCCAAACCAACCTTAAGAGGTCTTCTCTCCAAATATTTCATATTCAGTTTGTACCATATACAAAACTATGTGCTAGGCCAGCTGATTACACCAAATTTCCATATTGTAGGGACTAAGCATGAAATCATGAAGGATACAAAATGGATCTACTCTCACAATGTTCTGCTACTTTTGCCTCAACATCCTGGCAGAACAGCATAACAGTTTTGTGCGCGCGTCATGTTATATTTCGTTATGTACATACTGTGACGTCCCGTGTCATTACCCTAGGGGTAATAACACTTAGGCACACGGATTACTATTCGTTTGCTCAGTAGAACACTGCTCCAACGAATAGTAAGCCTTCACCAGAGTTACGCAGCAGAACAATAAGATAGAAACTGTCCTTTATTACAACAGATTAGCCACGCAGGCTAAGGTCTTAATACAAGATTTATACAAATACCCAAGGAACTTCCCGCTTCTCTTATGCCTCCTGGCACCGGCGGTCTATTCGTTCCACAAGCCAAAATAGCTCCCAACTCGCCTGGTTCCTCTTAGTCCAAGCCTTCTCCTCCAGTTGTTGCTTCTGAACCTGCAAGTCCCTCGTCCCACTCGGGATAGTTCCCATCCGGACTAGGATCTACAAAGGAGAATACTAACAAGGTTGAGTACAAATTAATGTACTCAAGAAGCATTAATAGCAAAATATGCACAAAGATGCACTATCTCTAATCTTTATCACAATTTCTAAATCATCTCACTTTAGAAAATAGATCTTGACAATTATGTGGCAAGTTTTAATCTCAAAAACTCTACTAGTCACTCGGAGAGACGAAAGACCCCGTGGTTCCGTGAGACTCCAACTGAAGACTGGCATGAATTCATGATTTAGTTTAGCACTGCGCAGGCTTTGTACCACTTTACCCATAGCTATTCTGAACTCTCCATGAACAGGGTCCACCGCATTGCCTTAGATGCGGGTTCGAGATCAGAATACAGAACGTTTTCCAGGTTACGTGATTAATTTCTCCACCCATCACCTTCCGTCGGTGCAGATTTAGTCACGCTGCTGACCTCATCATCCACCGAGTTCTGGTGAGGTTGGTTGAAGCAGCTTCTATCCTGCACTCAACACTCCACCTAAGCGCTATAGCGCCTTGGATCCCCCACTTCCGGACTATCCCCCACCGGTCCTGGGTTCCTCCATCACAATCACTCACACCTAATACTTACCCGTTGTGGAGAGCATAGTCACGTAACAAGGTAGCATTTTCTGCCCGTCGAAACGGGAAAATGGTTGGCACTGAATTTACGGCATTTGACCGAGCAAGAGTTTGTTGGTCCTTATATTATAACCATATGTAAAAAGGGGCCCACCTCTTACCTCATCATCATCGTCGTCGCGTTTCCCCAGCCAGGGCCCCCTTTTACCCTCCTAATAAGTCTCATTCTTTCTTAATCATCTTAATCATTTTATCTCAATCATTTTCTTTAGGTTTTGGAAAACTATTTTGATGCAATACTTATAATAGTGCAAGATAGGGTATATTTTTAAAGTAACTATATTAATGTTCAAGAGGATCGCTTGCCTTCGAGGACGTAGGAAAGGTTGGCGCCGATGAAGTTCTGGTCAGCTGCTCCGGTCTGTGCTGATTCGCCTTCTGTAGCAAGCCGGCAACACGAATAATAGTATAAGTAAATACGTAGTTGGTTTGAGTGATAATAGGAATACATAAGTTAGTGACGACTACCAGTTAGCACATTTTAATTAACTAAAATATTTTCGTGGTCTAAGCGAAGTTAGCACTCCCCGACAGTCGCCCGATTGTCTAAACCTACCAGCTAGTTCACAACTACAGAAGCACGAACTACCCAACTTATTCTAGCAATCAAACCATCGAGCAACTGAATCTACACTTAACTGAGATTAATCCAAATCCTAAATCTAAAACCCTAATCCTAAGCCTAACCCTCTCTCTCTCTCTCTCTCTCTCTCTCTCTCTCTCTCTCTCTCTCTCTCGGCTGACTCACCCTAGCCCACACACGCACACAACACACTGCCTAAACACACACGCACACAACACTCACTCACGCTCTCTCCTCCTCCCGATTCCCTTCTTCCCTCTCCACCCCCTGCGCGCGCTCCTCTCGCCTCCTCGCGCCAGCCTCCGGCTGGCCATGTCCCCTACTGGCCCGGTCCGGCACCCGGCTCCTCCTTTCGGCTCACCCGACGCCGCCGGCCTTCAACTCCCCCCCTCTCGGTCGGCCCGGCGCAGATCTGGTCGCGCGCCTCTCCCTCTCGGCTGCTCCTCCCGGCGCGGCCAGAGGCCCGCGCCGCCGCTCGGGTTCTCGCCTGCACTGCCGGTCCCGACTCGGTCTCTCCTTCCTCCCTTCTTCTTCCACCACCGCCGGCCCCTACTCGGCCCAGGTCCGGCTCGGATCCGGCTCTACGCCGCTTCCTAGGTTTGGCCCCGGCTACCCCCCGGCTCGGGGCTACCTCTCCGGCTTCCTCCCCACCTGGCGCCGCCGGATCTACCGTCCTAGGGTTTGGGTCCGGCCGCCGGTGCCAAAGAACCAACGTTCCTCCTCCTATAACTCCATTAGATTGCTAGACTTCACTGATGGATGACTACTTTGCATGAATGCAGGTCAGTGGAGTGGATCTGGAGATGGAGGTGCTACTGGAGGTAGAAGATGCAGCTTCAAGGTATGAGGGTGCTTACCTCTAGCTCAAATGTTCATTATTTTACCTGGTGATGGAATGATGAATGGGATTGTGTTGGCGTGTTCGTTCTGTGATGATGACTGGTGATGCTCCGTGTGGGGATGCCAGCGGTGAGCAAGGTGGTGTCGCCGGCTGTGGCGATGCCGAGCTCCTGGAGCCTTCGGTCACCTTCGGCTCTACTGCTTGTGTTGGTTCTGGACTGGGGTATGAATGAGTGAAGGGTTTGGGAAATGAGTGAGTGAAGGACTGGGGAATGAAAGGGGGCTGGGATATAGATGATGTTGCTCTTTGTGAAGTCGTGGGTAATCGTGTGAATGGATAAGATCGCACTGTGCTTTGCGAGGAACGTGGTCGCATCAAGTTGCAAAGGATGTGATCGCACTGTGGTGCTTGTGAGCAGCGGGAAATGGTTTTAGGTACTAGTGCTACTACTCTGCTTTAGGGCTGCATGATGCAGGATGTACGAATGTAAATGATGCCAATGCTTCTAGATTTTGTGGGTGTAAAATGAACTATTGATGTAACTAATGCACTTGTTGATTTGTTGTCTAATGCAATTGATGATGCATTTGATTTACCTACTTGATCAAACTGTTGTGCTGAATGACGCGATTGCAAGGATGATGCGGGTGTATGAATGATTGACATGCTTCAGCTAGTTAGGAGCGATCTAATACTATCGTTAACTCACTAATAAGATGAGATTAACCGTTGTTAAACCCCGATTACTGCTACGAGGTTAGGGCTAAAAACGCGGGTCCTCACATCCTACCCCACTTGAAAACAAACTTCGCCCCCGAAGTTTAGAAGCTCGCTTGAACAGGTTGGGCGGTGGACTTCGTGTAGTTCTTCCTCCTTCTCCCCTGTAGCTTCTCGCACAGAGTGATTCTTCGATAGCACCTTGCAGAAGCGGATCATCATGTTCCTTAACTGTCGGTCTTCTGTCGCTAGAATTTCCACTAAGCGCTCTTTGTAGATCAATTCATCTTGGAGGGTTATGTCTAGACCGGTAACAAACTGCGAGGGTTCTCTAGATATCTTTGAAGTTGAGAGGCATGAAATACGTCATGAATCCACGACAGCTAGGTTGGTAATTCCAGTTTATATGCTAGGATGCCCTTACACTCTAGAATCCGAAATGGTCACACGTAACGCGGGCTTAGCTTCCCTTTTAGTCCAATTCGGCGTACTCCCCGCATAGGTGATATCTTTAGATATACATAATCTCCGACTTCGAACCGGAGGTCTTTCCTGTGCTTATCAGCATAGCTCTTTTGCCTACTCAGGGCAATCTTGAGGCGTTCTCAAATTAGTTGAACCTTCTCATCGTTCTCTCGTACCAATTCAGGTCCTAGTAGCAGTCTTTCTCTGACTTTATACCAACAGATTGGTGATCTACATTTTCTGTCGTAGAGAGCTTCGTACGGGGCCATTTGAAGGCTAGACTGATAGTTGTTATTGTATGCGAACTCCGTTAGGGTTAGACATTTTTCCCATGATTCTCTAAAGTTTAGCACACATGCTCTTAGCATACCTTCTAGGATTTAATTCATCCGTTTAGTCTACCCATCAGTTTGTGGATGATAGACCGTGCTGAAATTGACGGTGGTGCCCAAGGCAGGATGTAAGCTTTTTCCATCAACCAAATGCAAACACTGATCCTCTATCTGATGTGATGGTCTTCGGTGCTCCGGGTAAGGTAACGTTTCTTTTGATATCAATCTCAGCAAGTTTAATGGTGTATTTCTGATTTGTGGCAATGAAGTGAGCTGGTTTTGTAAGACGATCCATGATAACCCCAAATGGCATCCTTCTTTTGGATAGTGAGAGGAAATTTGTTATGAGATCCATACAGATATCCTCTCATTTCCATTCAGTATTTCAGTGTTTTTAGCGATCTACTTTGGATGTTGGTGTCCGGCTTTGATCTTTTGGCAGTGTCGCATTGGCCTACATATTCTGCTATGGCTCGCTTCATGCTTGGCCACCCAAGGTTTCCTTCAAGTCTCGATACGTTTTCGTGCTGCCTGAATGGATAGTGTACTGAATATAATGAACTTTATGCAAGATGGTCTCCTTAATCTGGGGTTGATCGGGAACACATATTTTAGTTTGTCGCCATAAGATACCGGAGTCACCTGTCTGGAACTCAGAGGGTTGATCTGACTTGATGCGTTGGATTTCTTCGGCGATGAAGGGATCTGAAAGTTGGTGTTCCTGAATTTGACCACAGAGAATGGGACGGAATACCATAGCGGTAATGTATGGGTAACGGTATAAGGGTGACTTGAAGGTAAGCCACTAACTTATTAGGAGGTCAATCTGCAAACTGGGAGTGTTGCTTAGTGGCAGACTATGGCATGGCCCGTGCCACCTTGGATGTTTTGTGACTGCTCAAAGCAGGATGCCGCTTGAAGCCCGCTTTCTAATTGACTTGGGCTGCTTCCAGTAAAACCTGATCTTAATCATAGTAACAAATTGATCGTGTGCATCAACTACCATCATTCACATATTCATTTAACCCGAGTCTACACCAACTTTTACTTGTCTTCCGAGTTAAATCATGGCTACGATTTATATGGTCAAAACAATACCATACCCTCATTTAAATTGTAATCGAACCTTTGGCTAACTTCCCCAATTTCAATATTGGTGTCACTGCTAAGATCAGTAGGCCAAGCTTCTATATTGGAATCATACTTTCCAAGTCAATCTATTCTGCCAATTTATCTACCACATCATTGCTTACATTAGTCCACCGATAACTATGACTCAATCAAGCACTATTATTCCATTAATTTTACTGATTTCTTCAATTCTTTATAATCCAAGCTATGCACCCAAATTCCAATCACAACTTACTATACTCTTCCAATCCTCCTTTATTCATTTTCTAAACCCGATCAGATTATTAATACTAGATCTCCCACGATCACTAGCAATATATCTAAATCCCATTCCATTATCCAATTAAATCTAACAAATCCGACATAACCAAATTATCCAATTAATTCCATAGAGTTTACTCATATATTAAGATTACACTAATTCACCAGAAATTAACCTCAGGTATTGGTATGAAGATCCAACCGTTTCGCCTTTCAATCACTGCATTTACTGGATCAATTTCTCAGTATTAACTCTCCAATAGTTACCAAAATCCATTTAAATATGCCAAGATATGTTTACATAATCAGATCAAGATTTATTCCTATACTTCAACAAAGATATACTGCTATAATCCAACCTTAACATATTCTAGTATCCAACAAGAGTATTTCTATAATCCAGCGATATTATATTTCTAATAATCCAATTATGATATAATCCTATGATCCGATAATTAATGAACTCCAGTAAGCCAACTCCAACGATTATGTAATCCCGCAATCCAATTTTCAACAATAATCTACCTCATAATCCAATATCCCTAACTCCCGTAGTCCAACAAATTCATTCATATGATCCAATAATGATGAAATCCGATAATCTCACTTCAACAATTTTGAAATCCCGCAATCCAATTTTTCACAATAATCTATCCCATCATCTCATACTCCTAACTTCAATAATTCAACAATTACACTCCTATAATCCAATAGCTAGCGTTTATTTATATATCAACAATAATCCAATTATTCCATAATCATGTATCATTACTAATCCCATGTCCATCGATCCAAGCTCCACAACCATTTACTTATATAATTCAACGTTCATTAGTCCACTATCCAATAATCCAATAATAATATATGGTTATGATCCAACATCCAGTATTCAACCATTATCTATTTCTACAATCCCACATCCAACCATTCATTTATTTAGTATCCAATGATAATTTACTTCTATGATCAATATCCCCCAATGATGTGTTTCTAATACTCTAATATTTGCAGTCGTGTAATCCTTTAATCCGATATTCAACAATCGAGCTATCCTTTGCCAGGTGGCGACCTCTACACTTTGCACGACTAGGAGCTACTGCGACAGGCTGCTGCTGGATTATGGATCTCTTGGAAGGATGGGTTGAAAATTCTTGGTCCGAGTGGTCTATATCAAGGTGGTGGTTGTTGTGGCATGCTTGGACAAAGTCCATAGGTAGGTGGTGGATGGGGCTGGCTGGCTGCTGGATTATGGTTGTTCTAGATTGGTCAGGCGTTGTCTCGTTGAGGTTTGCTGATGGATTTTTCGTTGATGTATCCCGCGGCAATTGTCCAAATCTTATTTCTGAATCTCGATCGCCGTGTCTTCGTCCTCCCATCCTTCTGCATAGAGATGGATGGTCCAGTACTTCTTGGTGTGCCTGAGTTATATTTTGAAGCCCTTGATCGTGCTGCCAGAAAAGGTAAGAAATTGCAGTCCAAGTCTCGAAGAGATGCAAGATTTGCCCCAAATAGATGGTTGTGTAAGGAAATGGCTTGCGAAGCAGCAGTGGAGAGAGTGGGTGCTTGGGTGTCTCCTGGTGGGGCCTCCATTGTTCTTGGCTGAAATGGGTTTGAATAAGGATGACTCGAGACTGATGGCAAGTTATGCTTATAACCCAAGGATTGTCGAGTACTTCCTGTCTCAAGATGTCGGAATGTGAAACATGAGGTACATCAAGACGCTCCACAAGTTCCTATGGTGGTCTCACAGTTCCCAGTGGCTGACGAAGTCACTGCATTACGGTCAGAGGAATCTTGACCCCTCGTAGGTATTGGATCAAAAGTTACCAATTCTTCAACAACAGGAAATTCCACACTGCTATCGGTGCTCTTTAGTGGGAAGCCCAGAAAATGCAACGGATTTTAAAACCGTCAAAGCTCAATTTGGTCCACTAAGTGTTGGAAGTTTGCAAATGGTCAGGAATTATAATTGTTGTGTTATCCTCGACTAACTTGATGGTCATTAACTCGTCATTATGTAAACTTAGATCCTGGAGGTTTGCCGCTGGTGCCGATACATCCACCTTAGACTCATCAGCTTTATCCTCTGTGTGAGAACGCTGCTGAGCCAGATAGGTACTCGGGTTCTGCAATAATCCACCTTTGTATTCAGAATTACCTTTATAATGCTACAGGTGTCTCTCGGGAGTATTTACTGATCTTAATTACAGTTAAGCTGTTTCCATCTGAATTGAGAGTTTCATGTGAGTTAGCCATATCCACAACGTAGATGACTGTGGTGGCACCTCATATAATGATGGGTCACCTGAAGCATCAGGGAGGGATGGTTAAGTTCCTGACGGTGGTTCATCCTGTAGAGACCAATTTTTGTCATATGTCTGTTTGTTGTCAACGACTGAGTGACTGTGGTCCTCGACTGCAATAGGATTGGTGCTTGGCAAGGGTGGGTATTGTCCAGCGTATCCTGTCTGCTGCAACCACATACCTGCTAGAAGGTTTTCACTGAAGTTCGCCTGTCTGCCCATCCTTATAATGTTAGTTATTGACAACTGATTTGGCATCCTGAGGGAAAAGTGTTAAGAAGCTGGTGGCGTTGGCTGCCGCACTTGCAGTATTTTACTTAGACGAGATCTTCTGCGGGTTGCACGAATTTCCTTGCTTCTTCAGCAATGATTTGAAGTAGATAAGAGGATATCATGTTTATCTGACAGAGTTACCCGCGGGTGAGTTGTATTACGCCACACACAGATAATCAAATAACACCAAGAAACATAGAGATGCAAAAAGATCCATATCCTATACTACCTGAGTCTCTCGTGCTCAGTCACGCTTGAGATCCCGTCCTCAAGACCACCCAAACCACGTGTTTAGGACCGCTTAGAGCTTGCCTCTGAGTGCGACCTACACTACCCTGGATCCACGAGCCCACGTACACTTGAGATCCCGTTCTCAAGACCGCCCAAACCACGTGTTTAGGACCGCTCAGGGCTCATTCCTGAGTACGCCCAGGATTTCGTTCCTGGGTACGCCAGATCTACACGCTCGGAGTGCCACAGACCACTCGTCCGGGAAAACTGAAGTGCAGAAAGGGGATAAGACCTCTCCATCAGCCATTAATTCTCTTTTCCTTAAGTAGTTACTGATTTACCGAGGAGGCTGACGTGTCACTTTGGTTATAAGAATGAAAGGATAAGAAAGCTAATGGATATGGTCTAGACTTATCCAGAGGCTGGAAAAGTAGGTCCATACCAGAGTTCTACTGCAAGCCTCTAACCCCGGCATGCACTTATGATCTTATATTGATGCTTCACCACCTATAGTCTCAAGCCTTCTACCCTAGATCGAATTGCTAGCCTAACAGATTTTCTAGCAGGAATCAGCAACACGAGTTTAACGACGAAGCACACGCTTTTCCCTCATACTCTATCGGATGGAATATTTAATCTAAACCTCCTACGAAGGGATGGTTCTTATGTTAGCAGGCTGCCACTTTAAAGAAGATGAGGTTTTAACATAATACTTTTGAAACGGACGGAATATAAATTGATATGGGGATGAGGGTTAATAAGCTAATTATTGCAATATAGCAAAGTAGAAAAGCACACCTAAGTTCTTGCTACGGTTTCTATGTTATTAGCGTGGCGAACCTATTGCTCGATACCATCTCAGGCGCCCGTGTCATTACCCTGTGGTAATAACACTTAGGCACACAGATTACTATTCGCTTGCTCGGTAGAACACCGCTCAACGAATAGTAAGCCTTCACCAGAGTTACGCAGCAGAACAATAAGATAGAAACTGTCCTTTATTACAACAGTTAGCCACACAGGGCTAAGGTCTTAATACAAGATTTATATAAATACCCAAGGGAACTTCCCCGCTTCTCTTGTCCGCCTGGCACTGGCGCCTCTATTCGTTCCACAAGCCAAAATAGCTCCCAACTCGCCCCGGTTCCTCTTAGTCCAAGTCTTCTCCTCCAGTTGTTGCTTCTGTACCTGCAAGTCCCTCGTCCCACTCGGGATAGTTCCCAGCCGGACTAGGATCTACAAAGGAGAATACTAACAAGGTTGAGTACAAATTAATGTACTCAGCAAGCATTAATAGCAAAAGATGCACAGGATGCACTATCTCTAATCTTTATCACAATTTCTAAATCATCTCACTTTAGAAAATAGATCTTGACAATTATGTGGCAAGTTTTAATACTGAAAAACTCTACTAGTCACTTGGAGAGACGAAAGACCCCCTGTGGTTCCCGTAGACTCCAATCCTGGAGACTGACATGAATTCATGATTTAGTTTAGCACTGCGCAGGCTTTGTACCACTTTACCCATAGCTATTCTGAACTCTCCGTGAATAGGGTCCACCGCATTGCCTTAGATGCGGGTTCGAGATCAGAATACAGAACGTTTTCCAGGTTACGTGATTAATTTCTCCACCCATCACCTTCCATCGGTGCAGATTTAGTCACGCTGCTGACCTCATCATCCACCGAGTTCTGGTGAGGTTGGTTGAGGCAGCTTCTATCCTGCACTCAACACTCCACCTTAGCGCTATAGCGCCTTGGATCCCCCACTTCCGGACTATCCCCCACCGGTCCTGGGTTCCTCCATCACAATCACTCACACCTAATACTTACCCGTTGTGGAGAGCATAGTCACGTAACAAGGTAGCATTTTCTGCCCGTCGAAACGGGAAAATGGTTGGCACTGAATTTACGGCATCTCACCGAGCAAGAGGTTGTTGGTCCTTATATTATAACCATATGTAAAAAGGGGCCCACCTCTTACCTCATCATCATCGTCGTCGCGTTTCCCCAGCCAGGGCCCCCTTTTACCCTCCTAATAAGTCTCATTCTTTCTTAATCATCTTAATCATTTTATCTCAATCATTTTCTTTAGGTTTTGGAAAACCATTTTGATGCAATACTTATAATAGTGCAAGATAGGGTATATTTTTAAAGTAACTATATTAATGTTCAAGAGGATCGCTTGCCTTCGAGGACGTAGGAAAGGTTGGCGCCGATGAAGTTACGTCACCGCTCGTCAGGCTTTCGCCTTACAGAGCAAGCCGGCAACACGAATAATAGTATAAGTAAATACGTAGTTGGTTTGAGTGATAATAGGAATACATAAGTTAGTGACAACTACCAGTTAGCACATTTTAATTAACTAAAATATTTTCGCGGTCTAAGCGAAGTTAGCACTCCTTGACAGTCGCCCGATTGTCTAAACCTACCAGCTAGTTCACAACTACAGAAGCACGAACTACCCAACTTATTCTAGCAGTCAAACCATTGAGCAACCAGAATCTACACTTAACTGAGATTAATCCAAATCCTAAATCTAAAACCCTAATCCTAAGCCTAACCTTCTCTCTCTCTCTCTCTCTCGACTGACTCACCCTAGCCCACACACGCACACAACACACTGCCTAAACACACACGCACACAGCACTCACTCACGCTCTCTCCTCCTCCCGATTCCCTTCTTCCCCTCTCCAGCCCCAAGCGCCGCCGCTCCTCTCGCCTCCCTCGCGCCAGCTCCCGGCACCGCCGTCCCTACCAGCCCGGCCGCACTCCTCCTCTCGGCCACCCGACGCCACGCCTTCAACTCCCCCTCTCGGTCGGCCGCGCGAGATCTCGTCGTCGCCTCTCCTCTCTCGCTGCCTCCCGGCGGCCGAGGCCCGCCGCCGCTCGGGTTCTCGCCTGCACTGCCGGTCCCGACTCGGTCTCTCCCTCCTCCCTTCTTCTTCCACCACCGCCGGCCCCTACTCGGCCTAGGTCCGGCTCGGATCCGGCTCTACGCCGCTTCCTAGGTTTGGCCCCGGCTACCCCCCGGCTCGGGGCTACCTCTCCGCTTCCTCCCACTGGCGTCGCGGATCTATCGCCCTAGGGTTTGGGTCCGGCCGGCCGCCTCTGCGGCCACGGTCTTGAAGAACCAACGCTCCTCCTCCTATAACTCCATTAGATTGCTAGACTTCACTGATGGATGCCTACTTTGCATGAATGCAGGTCAGTGGAGTGGATCTGGAGATGGAGGTGCTACTGGAGGTAGAAGATGCAGCTTCAAGGTATGAGGGTGCTTACCTCCAGCTCAAATGTTCATTATTTTACCTGGTGATGGAATGATGAATGGGATTGTGTTGGTGTGTTCGTTCTGTGACGATGACTGGTGATGCTCCGTGTGGGGATGCCGGCGGTGAGCAAGGTGGTGTCGCCGGCTATGGCGATGCCGAGCTCCTGGAGCCTTCGGTCACCTTCGGCTCTACTGCTTGTGTTGGTTTTGGACTGGGGTATGAATGAGTGAAAGGTTTGGGAAATGAGTGAGTGAAGGACTGGGGAATGAAAGGGGGCTGGGAGATAGATGATGTTGCTCGGCTGTGAAGTCAGGGGGGTAACTGTGTGAATGGATAAGACTGCGTTGTGCTTTGCAGAGGGAACGTGGTATCGCATCATTGCAAAGGATGTGATCGCACTGTGGTGCTTGTGAGCAGCGGGAAATGGTTTTAGGTACTAGTGCTACTACTCTGCTTTAGGGCTGCATGATGCAGGATGTACGAATGTAAATGATGCCAATGCTTCTAGATTTTGTGGGTGTAAAATGAACTACTGATGTAACTAATGCACTTGTTGATTTGCTGTCTAATGCAATTGATGATGCATTTGATTTACCTACTTGATCAAACTGTTGTGCTGAATGACGCGATTGCAAGGATGATGCGGGTGTATGAATGATTGACATGCTTCAGCTAGTTAGGAGCGATCTAATACTATCGTTAACTCACTACTAAGATGAGATTAACCGCTGTTAAACCCTGATTACTGCTACGAGGTTAGGACTAAAAACGCGAGTCCTCACACATACCCTGCCACAACCCAAACAGACTGGTCGCCATCGAAACTCCACTCCAACCAGTTCATCTGTGATCGTGCTACAACATGAGCCTAGAGATCGCACTTGTTACATACACCTTATATCGCTTGTGTACACTATGATGCATAGCATCCTAAACATGTACTGAAAACAAAACTACTGCTTGCCAAACTTATGTTACCTTGTCCGTATTTCTGCTTCATCACCCTAAACCCACATACCAGTTCAGGATCTTTTTTAACCCTAGGTACAAAAAACATGCACAGAAATCCTTTTAGTAGGAACCCACATACACAGAAACAGCCAACCAGGGGACCAGTAGCTGCATAGCTACCTGAACCTTGTCTCTCTGATTACCTGTTCGTTCAGTTTAAAGGGACAACAATTTTGCATCCATTCGTTATTACGAATAATTTCACAGAGTTCATTTCTCCAATCCCGATTCAGCCCTGCCGGTGATTCTACACAAGGCCTGTACACTCAGCTAACCTTTGCGATCTTGCTGTACAGAACTGCTCATACTTTTTAGTTATGTATGACCACTTCATCCCAAAAGAGCTATGCAGGAAAAGAACTGCATTTACATATGTCGCTCCCAGTTGTTACCCTACTAAATTAGCTCCTTGATTGTCGTACAAAATATGCATGGTACATGTAATTAGTAAAACCAAGCCGCACAAAGATGACAACCAACGCCTGACGTTAACTACCTAGATTCTTCGACAGACGGGCGCTGCGAAGTGCTCTGCACTAGTAAATCTGACGAGTGAAGTGGCCGAGCACCGGCCCTTAACCCGCGCTCTTACCGGGCCGGGCTCATAAGGCTTTGTCTGGGAAACCAGGCCCAACGAGAAAGTGGAAAGGAAAACCCGAGAGCTTTCTAAATTGAGATTCTATTCCATTCCATCAACGGCCGCCGGCCGCCGCTGTTTTGCTTTCCTCTCGCCCAAGCCGCGCCACACCCCGCCGCTGTTTGCTCGCCGCCCCAAAAATACGAAGTAGCGCCGGCGCTCGCGAGGTAGCCCTTGCCAGTCCACCTCTCTTTATCTCCCTCCCCGCGCGCGCGTTCTCCTCTTGTGTTGCTTGCTCCCCGTCGGTGGTTGGTTGGTCGGTTGGATCGGATCGGCATGGAGGTGGAGAAGGAGAAGACGACGACGCGCCCGGATTGCGCGCAGGAGGCGCTGGAGCTGCTGAACTGCGCCGCCAAGAACCCCTACGACCGCGACAGGTGCCTCCCCCTCCTCGACGCCCTCCGCGAGTGCGTCGCCCGGAAGGTGAGCGGCTGCTTCTCTTCTCTTCTCCCCCATCCTAAGCGACTACTGGTATTCCATTTCCGCGCACTATTTTCCAATGCGAACCCGGCAACAAGACACCTTGGTAATTACTCTCGAGCACCTTCCTTTTGGTGGACTGTGTACTGATGCTGCGTGGGTTTCTTGGCTAATTCCTGCTGATACAACTATGATTTATGATCCTGTATCAAAGCACTTTACTAATGAGGAAAAAAATGTCATCCACCATTGAATTATTTTCATCTTGAGGGTCGTCGCTTAATTATATTTTTAAGGACTACTTTCATCCTTATACCTGATGCTGTGATTAATAACTGTGAGAGACTGACTTGTACTCGATGCTATGCCTGCAACTTTGCATTCTCTTTTGCATACCTTTTTAGCATGATATTGTAAGTTTGTAACTACTGTTAGTCTAGAGTCTGGACTAGAAAATAGGCAATGCTGAAGACGGAGGAGCATGTTCATGAGAGAAAGGAGTCGAGAGGAGGATATGAATCTTTTAATGATCATGTTAGTGACAACATTACAGGAATTAGTTCATTGACTATCAGAAGGAATTGTTGTAGCTAAAAGTCAATCACCAATTCACCTTAAAAAAAGTCAACAACCAATTCAAGGGCCAGAACTGCGAGGCAGATTTCACTATCCTTTTTAGTACCAAGCTTACTTCACCTTTGGCATGTTAGCTCTGTGTCCGAAAAGTTTAGATTCATTCTATAGAGTTGTTTGCGTTTCTCCACCTGTGTGCAATGTTGCTTTTTGGCTGCTGTATAATGTATATAGGAGCTGAGAGTATATTAAGCAAGCAGTTAGCCTTCTACGAACTTTTCTTGATATAGAAGTTCATGGTTCCCATACATTTAAGGAGTATGAACATCTCTATACACATTACAAGTAAAAAAATTAGTAAATTTCGCAAAGCTACATGTTTATTGTACAAATTATCAGAAAACTATAGGTTCTAACAACTATTTCATAGAACTCTAGATTTAAGGAACATTTGTTTCACAAAACTACAGGTTTTAGCATGGACCGTAACTTGTAACATGTCTAACCAGTTGGGCCCACATGGCAGCCACTCGTGCCCCTTTCTCCCGTTACGTCGTGGCCAAGTCGGATGCCATGTGGGCGTGGTGGCCTTCTGATGTCTGTATGCAAACGTGGCAGGGGGAGGCTTCTTCAGGAAGGAAGCGGCCCAGCCCAGAGCCATGTAGTGCTGCTGATGTGTCTGGCCAGGAAAAAAATATGCAATAGCTAATGTCATATTTGTCACGGTCAGTTTGTTTCGAAAAGAAGCTGCAATTGATTTGCTGGGAGGAAGCACATCGCTAGATGTTAGCTTTTTGCTGTTATTCCCTCAGCTGCCACTCCAATTCAATAAAAGTTTGACTCTTCTGGTGTCATGGTTTTTTTGGACTCCTTTTGTTTTGCAAAGTGGATTGCTCTTACTGTTCTCAGAAGAAGTGCTGTTGAAATTCTCTAAATCCTCTTGTTTTTGTTAAAATGCAGAGAGTGAAGAAATTTTCGCTGGCTGAACCAAACTCCACTGGCACCACTGAAGCTCCAAAGAGCAAATAGAAGCCCAAGCCCTGAATATTAGTCAAGAATGTTTTCCGTGGTATCAAATCTTCTTCTTTTTTCAGCACATGTGCTAGATCGGGCATGTTTGTTGATGCAGTGTTAGATCCGTCGTTTTAAACTCATTCCAGATTAAGACTTCTGACAAAAAAAAAATCCGATCTGTTGACCGGAAATGTTTATGTAATTGACACAACGTGAGCAGACAAGGACAAGGATGAACGAAATGCACCTGAGCGGCCATCAGGCCGCTTCAATAAGAAGCACACTATCCACAGTTGTTGGTCATTCATCTATAGGCAGTCTAGTATCTGGAACAACCACATGAATTGCCGGTTCTGTCCCCTTGTTTATGTCTTGTTACTTTGATTGGTGAATGGTGATCCAATATGTCTTGCCGTCTTGGCAATGTGTTCTATGTCTTGTTACTTTGATTGGTGAATGGTGATCCAATATGCCTTGCCCATTGCCTTGAAGTTCTGTTGGTCTAACCTAACAACATGAAACGTGGGTTCTGATCCAATATACCATTTTCGATCTGATCGTAAGGACAAATAATGTCTCTTGCGTTCAGAGGAGAGATAGCTCGGAGTTTGTGAGTGGGTGCTTCTTGTTCTTATCTTAGCAATCTCTGGCAAGTATATTCGCCCAGTCCAGGTGCCAAGCAAGGTCATGTACATTTCCAGTTTCTTTCTCCTCCAATTGCTCGAATCAACCAAGCAACTACTGCCTGTTCATCAGAAATACAGAAAAGGATGTTCGATTTTTATTTTATCATATAATATTTTTTACAACAACACGTAGCAACAAACACGTCGCACCGGGCGTGCCACGTGTCAGCACCGGGGCACGGCGTGCTAGTCGCTTCGCTTCCTTTCCCTCGGTAGCTGTACGCGGGGACGGGGAGAGGAGCCGTGTCGAGGCGAGCGACGTCCACCTCCTCCTCTCCTTCCCTCCCGAATTTCCTCTCGGCAACGCGATTTCTGCGCCCTTCGCCTCGTCCGCCTCTCAACTAACAACCATTCGCCCCGTCGCCTCGCACCGCCTCCCCTTTCCTTGCCATGGCCACGGAGCAAGCCTCGGAGCCGCCGCCGTCCGCGGCCGAGCGCGACATGGGCTTCGCCGAGCGCGCCGTCGCGGCGGCGGGCGCCGCCGTCATCTCCGCCGTCCTCGTCAACCCCCTCGACGTCGCTAAGGTATGTACCGTGCCACCGAGTACCAATTACCCAACCCCCTCTCGGCGTTGCTCGCCCTGCGTCGCGAGGAAGGTGCCTGAACGAAACGAAACGCCATTCACGCACGGGTACCGTCATTTTTCCAGTACGGTCGGCGTCACGAGCCTTCTAGGCGAACTGGCGCATTGTGCTCTTTGGTTCTAAAAAAAAAAGTACCTTTGAAGTGATGATCGCTGAATGGTGACAAGGTGAATTGATTGGGACTTGTTATGTAGAAATCTTCGCGGCGCTCTTGTCTTACTTTACGAGCTTGGAATGTATGTGGACATTTGTGCTGATTCAAATCCTTATTTTATCTTGCAGACGAGGTTACAAGCGCAAGCTGCTGGAGTAGTCTATAATCCGGTAAGCGTGCCACTTCTCTTCCACATAGAGTAGTTTCACAATTAAATGGATGAAACTGCCATGTGACAATCTGTAAGACCCCTTCCACATTGATCCTGCACCTAGGCTGAATGCCTGTATCTTGTGGCTTGTGCTACCGCTATACAGAAGGAACTTACAGGTGCTTTGTCAGTTGTCATCTTAATATTTCCAAAGAATCGATGAGATTTGGGACACCACATTGATTGGAAAAGAAGATGAAGAAACGCTATAAATTCTCTCATTAATCAGAAAAAAAAACTCAAAATTAGCACGTTAATTAGAGAAAAAGAAAGAAATCAAGCCGAATCATAACTGTGCTAAACAGAAATGAATCAATGATGTTAAGGGGAAACAGGTTGCGTTCTTCAAGGAAAACTGTATGGAGTATTCCAGGCGTATGTTTTTCCTATTGGGTTGTAGGGCCCAATCCAATTTTTGAAAATCTGTGCAGACTAAATTATTACAGTGGATAAAGCATTTGTGACACACAATTCACTTAGGAGATAATGATTAAATGCTGACAAACCAACATTTTTCTGTCGAGTGGTTTGTGGTATTTATTTTTTGGGTGAATTGCTTATCTGCAAATATTTCTAGCTTGTTTATTTCTTTTTCTCTAAAATACATTGCTCAGATATGGTCAGATTTTAGGTGCTATCCATCATGCAACTCTGGTGGATTAAATGGTTTAGAGCCATCCTGCAGCCCTGAATGTTTGCAGTACAGAGGAACAATGGATGTGTTCTATAAGGTCACTAGACAGGTAAATGCTTATTGAGCATATTTCTTCATTGTGCTTTCCTCTTTTGGATTGATCATCGGTTGTAATGATTGATAAACCCCTGCAGGAAGGAATTTTTAGACTATGGAGAGGTACTGCTGCAAGCCTAGCGTTAGCCGTACCAACGGTAAATCCTTTCAGCTGACCATTGCTTGTATTCTGTATTTCTGTTTGTATAAATGGTTTATTGTATACCTTCTAACCCCATAAATTTTCCTTTCTATGCACTTCATCTGATGTACAACTTTTTTTTTCTTCCCAGTGTATTTATCTGTTATATTTATATGTCATTTAGTTTGTGTTGTAAATTTGTGTTTTCTCCCTATATCGCAAATGATTTTGTGGAAATGCTGAAAATCACAACCAAATTACTGTCCTCCTGTGGAGTCTCAGCGATTTCTCTTGGTAAAACACAAGAGGAACAAACAGGAAAAAAAACAATGGTTAGCACTCCTTTCCGTTAAGAAAACATATGAATCTGCACAGAGATTGCTCTTTACTTTAAAAATGGATGGAAAGCATGTGTCTTGTCAAAATGATTGAGCATGCTTGTAGTAGTAGATAATCTATCATAAAGCACGAGGTGTTAAGATATTGGTAGGAAGAAAATGTGTGCTGAAGGCATTTTTAGGCTTCTTGGAGGTTTGGTGAAACATTTTTTGATCTGTGATGCTCTTTCTCTAGGAAGGTTAGCAGAAACATAAAATGTATATTAGGCATATTATCTCATCTGCACATGTATTCCAGCTGACGCAATTCGTTTGACCACACTTGCACTGATATAGAATATTATGTATTTTTTTCTGTCCCCCTGTACTTGTATTCTACTTAGGTCAACATGATAGACTGATAGAATTTTATATCTGTAAGTATCATATGCAAGGATCAAGAAACCAGTACCGGGTAAAATCCCGCCGGGTGGCCGGTAACCGGAAAACCCGGGAAAAACCTGGTCGAAATTCATCTGAATAAATTTGAATTTGGGATTTAACCACTGGGATTTTGAATTTGAATTTGAAGAATTCCGGCCAGGATTTTGGATCCCAGTCCCCACCGGGAAATCCGGTAACCGCCGGTAACCGGCCAGGGTTTTTTCCATGATCATATGCTTTGCATTCATATGTGCTCTCATTAGACATTATCGTAACAATTTTTTGTTTGCTGTGTACTCGTCCAGGTTGGGATATATCTGCCTTCTTACGATCTATTGCGCAATTGGATTGAAGAATATTCAGATCATAATTTTCCCAAACTTAGACCATATGCCCCTCTTATTGCTGGCTCTATTGCACGATCATTGGCATGCATAACCTGTTCCCCTATTGAGTTGGCAAGAACACGTATGCAGGTCAGCATATTGAATCTTCTCTCCTCAAAATGTAGCATGCTTGGAAAAGAATATGCATGCATTAAAGAATGAAAGGGCCAACAGATTGTGTATGCAATACACTATCAAAGCCTTAACATAAATCGTGCTGCTACAAAAGTAGATTTAATTACTAGCTTGTGTTTCAACAGTTGAAGCTATGGAAGGTTGTGCGCTTGTGTTTAAAGTTAAAAATAACACTTCGTTTTTTCCCCTGAAATCTCAATACTCGGACACCAAAAAAAGGAGTTTAAACCTTAAATTGAGCCTTAGAGTGACTCTGTTCAGAATACCGCGACTTCATTGTCAATCCCTCGACAGTTGAACATTTTTTAAAAACAACTGAAAACTTATTCTGGCTGCAACTTATTTCTATATGTCATTCTCTAGATAATTATTTTCTTTTTTACTATTTAGGCCTTTAAAGGATCAAATGTTGGAGGGAAACCCCCTGGAATGTGGAAGACTTTGCTTGGTGTGCTTTCATTGAGGCAAAGTATCAGTCACCCTGAAAATTGTATGTACTATGCTGCTATACTGTTTGTTAGCCTGTCACTAATGAAGCAGTCACATCATTTCAGGACATCAGCACAATATTAAACCATATGAGCTACATTGTTCGCATAAATTTGTACAAATGGAACTTTTAATTGCAGCTTTATATCCTCATTTGTTATGAATGTTAAGCTATATATTTTGTACATTGCAAACAGTTCGGGGATACCACCTTCTTTGGACTGGGCTGGGAGCACAGCTTGCACGTGATGTCCCCTTTTCAGCTATATGTTGGACAGTTCTTGAACCAGTGAGCTACTCTAATGAAGTTTGGTATATTATATTCTGGTTTAGATAATTTGGTTTCAGCCAAACCTGTAGAGGTAACTATTTTGTCCATCTCTAAATGCTTTCTGTACAGACTAGAAGACACTTGATAGGATTAGTTGGTGAGCAAAGCAACGCAGCAGTTATATTGGGGGCAAACTTCTCCGCGGGCTTCATTGCTGGAGTTCTCTCTGCTGGTGCTACCTGTCCTCTCGATGTTGCCAAGACACGCAGACAAATAGAGGCAAGCTTGGGGATGTGTGCTTATCTCTTGTTTCTTAGACTTTTCTGAACTGAACTTTAGTTGGTTAGACTTCCTCTGCGTTTACGCAGTCATGTCCTTGTGTGCAAAGAATTTGGGATCAGCTGCTGACAATAACTTAAAATACTCCTGTTTTGTTTCGTTTACTAAATATTCTGCGGTTACTAAATCTTGCATTCTCATTTCAGAAGGATCCTGCTAGGGTAGTAAACATGAACACACGGCGCATACTGCTTGAGGTTTGGAGGTATCCATCTTAAAATTTTCTTTATCAAATTCCGTTGCTAGATACATGCCTGTATTTTTTTTTTCAATAGCAATAACCATTTGCGTACGTATGGCCTGCTGTGTTGTCGTATATAGGCAAAGAGTTTGCATCTGCCCCTAGTTCTTCATGAAGGGAAAATTTCAGTCGTCATTGTTCGAAACAGAAAGAAAGTAACTAGTGGAGTCAAAAGAAGTGCAATCAAGAACCAGGCTCACTAGTCGTCTGTACTAGTATAGACATGCACTTTCTATGCGAGAATGAAAACGTTCTCTAGAACATGGACTAGTACTCTTGTTATTTCAAGAACACATACTTGCACTGTGATGCTATTGAACACTTGGAAATATACATAATCGATGAGCAAGTAGATGCCCTTATGTTGCACTCCAGGAATCCTTCTTACGGTGTGAAGCTTTAGTCATGGTCATGTAGCGATGGGCTATCTCGTGCTAGGCATTTCAAGCATGCTTAATGGTATCTTCATTTTCAGTAATCCAATTTCCTTCTGTTTTCTTACTGTCGACATAAATTTGTAGTCTCTTGCGAGTTTTCTGCACAATGCAATGCATGTAACACTTGTAATGTGACACTTGTTGCAGGAATGAAGGGATAAACGGTCTATTCAGAGGCGCAGGCCCTCGTATGGCACGAGCAGGGCCTTCAGTGGGCATTGTCGTCTCTTCATATGAAGTCGTCAAGCACATCATCCACAGAAAACATGCAGAGTTATAACTTACAAGCTCATCTTACGTAGATCTCAACTGCATCTGAGGCTTCTGGCAAACATTTTTCCTTCTTTACCTACACGAATGAGATTTCACATTCGTGAAAGCCGGTTTAAGGCCTGCCTACCTTATCAGGAAGGTGAGGTACGAGTATTTATGTTCTAATAAAAGGGCAGAATGCCCGAAATGTTGCCATTTCTCGTTACAAGAAGTTCTTGGTCGATTCTGTTTGTTTGTGCTCTTCTATGAGGAATTGTTTAGATGGAAAATTGATATGAACGAAACTGGCATTCTCGCCAGAATCCTGTCATGTTGAAGAACTTTGTACTGGCCAACAAAGAAGTAAAATTTGACGGCTTAGACAATCCGCTCTGCAGCCGTGCGCATAGCCGGTGGAGTTGCTGTTGCCATCTTTGTAAACCGAATTCAGAACATAAGATCGATCTTTTTTTTTTTTTATGTAAGAAGGTAGAGAATTCTCTACCTTATGACCAGTGCATTGAAATGGCTGTCAACATGAGTTACAAGAGAAGTAAAGAAAAAAAGAAAGAAAAAGGAATAATGTCCAAAATTGAATACATTTGGGGGGTGGGGTGGGGGGAGTAAGACAAAGACTATCTTTTTACTTGAGTATTAAGCTTTGAATCTGATGACGTGGTAATGTCGGATTACCATTAGTATGTTGAAACACCCGGTTATTTCTCATAATCCATAGTGTATGAGCGTAGACCGCAAAGCAAATTGGCCAGATTTTACGAAAGTTTTGAGCCCCTATCAGTGTTTGTTCCATAAATTGTAGCATGTTCTGAGATGAGTTTGTTTCCATTGTGAGTACTAGTTTTCTCCAAAGATTGTCTGCAGACTTGCAACACAAAATAATGTGATCAATCGTTTCTATTGCCGAGCAAATATCGTAATGTGAGTCATTTGTCCAATGTTTGGTTATCATGTTGTCTCTGGTGTTTAATCGTCCTCTGAAAGCTAGTCACAAGAAGACTATATATTTGTGTGGTATTAATCGGATTCCATGTGTAATCTATCGTTGGCCATTTGAGGCCATGAAATGAAAAGATTTTGTAAAATGTTGAAGTAATTGGGGCAGTCATGGTTGATATGGATACCCTCTGATCTAAAGTATTTGATTGCAATTGCTTGGTACGTAGAAATTCTCGTATGATTTGGAACTCTAAAGCGGCTTGCTATGAAAGAACTGGTTGCAGCGATATTGCCCAATCGTTACCCCTACGCTGCGATCGGACTGTGCAATTTGGATGAGTAGTGAAAGTGAACAGGGTTGGTAGTCGAAGATGAAGTCATCCCATTATCGTCCAGTTATCTTTACAGAACATGGTATTTGTTCTATTACCAATGATCACTTTTGTCATTTGTATTGTCACTTCTACTATTGAAGATATTGTTCTCCAAATTGTTGTCTCTCTAACGAGGTTGCGTCGGTATGTCATTCTGAATATAGCGTGTTCTTATCCATTGGAAGCAAGAATCGGTATAATTAAAAAGTTGTTTTGCCACAAATTTCTTGAGCAAGGCTTGGTTATGAAGTCTGAGATTTCCGAGTCCCAGCCCCTCTGTTCTTTCAGTGAAGTGACTGTCGTCCAAGCAACAAAGCAGTGACCTCCATGTAGTTCCTTGTCTCCACACCAAAGGAATGCAGTGACCTCCATGTAGTTCCTTGTCTCCACACCAAAGGAATGCTCTCCAAATTTTGTCAATAGCTTCGACCCGGGATCCAGCCAACCAGTCTCCTGTCCACTCTGGCATTGATCGGTTCAGCAAACTTGTCAATGTTTCTGGTATTGCAGGCTCGGTTTTCACTTGCAAAGCTCCGGGTCACGTCTAACATAAACCCAGGCACCCCGCAACAAAATAAACGAATTTTAGAAGCCCGAAATGGCCGTTAGCAAACGTCAGACGCCATGTAGAGCGAAGGGGCAGAACAGTCAACAGGATAAACGCTGAAACAAATATTATGCCTTTGCAAATTGTAACTTTGGAGGATCACCTCGTTTCAAGGATTACTTTAAAGATACAAGTAGAACATGGATGTATCTTATGCAAAACCGATTACATGGTGTCAGCTGAACGTCTCTTCCTCATACATGTATCTTACTACAAAACCCATTACAAGGTAAACCTCAACGTCTCTTTCTTCTGCCTCCCTTCTGCTTCCCTTTACCCTTTTTTTTGCCCTTTCTCATCTTCTGCTCTGGCGCATCCCTGCCCGATGGTTTTGGTGGTGCCAAAAGATGCTTCACGTCGAGTATACCATTCTTGAAGCGCCCTTCGGTCGCCCTGAGTACTCGGTCCTCTGGTCTAGTCTTCTGAGCTTTGCCGTTCTTTGTATCTCGTTTCCTAAAGATCCCAAGTAGTCTTTCCTGTATAGAGTTCTCATATGTCAATATTTGTTCACATCCTAGACAACAATGAAAATAAATCTGATTTGGCGGCAGTCTGTTGCCGGCCCGGTAAATAAATGAAAACAATCTGAAGATTATCAATTTATCATACCTCTTCAACTTTCCTTTGTTCTCTTTTCATCTGATTCTTCATAGCTGGTTTTGCTACACTTAATGGTGTGCGGTGCTTCTTAATGGCCTGTTGCACAGAATGAATGCATTGAGATATTGAAATGTTTCAGGTTAGGTTAGAGGTAAAAAAAGATTACCTTTCCACCCAATTCGACTACTTTACGGTTCTCTATTTGCTTCCGCTCCTTCCATGTAGAGGCACCTAAAAAGTCAGCATCAGGTGAATGTTTGTACATCAATAAATCCTTGCGATCAAAATTAAGACTTTAAGGAGAGATGGAATACATATCTTTTTATTCTAGTCTTTTAGAAAAAGGTAAAGGTGAAATGCTGAATAACAAAGCCGCATATATTGAACGAAGTTAACTAATATAATTTAATTGACAAATATTTTACTCCTATTTCCTCAAGAATGTAAGAAGAGCCATTCTGAAGCCTGTCCAGTGTCCACTAACATGACTGGAGTCCAAAAGCATTTCAGTAACAAACTGCAGTTCTTCATAACCAAAACATGGAATGGAACAACAAAATGACACATTCATAACCAAAACATGGAATGGAACAACAAAATGACACATTCTTCGTTATAACCCATAGGCACATTTAGTGAAAACTGAAAAGAATCATGTTCCTAAACAAATGCCATATTTCTGTTTTCTCAACCAAACTCCGCGACATATTGTATAAATTAGATGGCAAACTTATTTACATGGACTAATTTCTTGCATAGGCATATAATAGAACAATTTCCAATTGTTTCAGATTTTGGTTCACCAATACAACATCTTGAATTACAAAGTATCTACCACGGAATCATCAAATAGCTGGATCAAAGCACAAACTGTTCTTCGACATAGTATAGGTATGGCAAATTCTTCCAGCTTCTCATGGGCAAGAACGGTTATCATCAATTTAATTACTAGGAATCAGCAGAAACAAAGATATCCAAATACTTGCAGACAATTTAAACAAGATAGTAGCGACCGAGAAGCAGTATGAGATGATTACCAAAAAGTTCAACATCTTTCAACAACTTTGCAATGTCAATGTCAGGCTCCTCGTCGGAAATGTCAGTAGTTTTTTCCAAAGCTGGCTTCCGATACATATCAGAAAGACTCGATCCCTAGAAGGTGAAGTGCCGGGAATGTATTAGGAATTCAGGATACCTCAAACAGAAACACCAGATTCTGCTGTTAACGTAGAGGAACTGGAGCACCGTGCTCCAAGAAATCAAGACAGTTTCAAACGGAAGCTCTGAGATACACAAGGACGAACCATGAAGTTGTGCCACTCGCTGCTCTTCGACGGCGCCCCGACGCGGCGGGGCTTCCGGGCGCCGGATGCCGACGGATCGAAGACCACCTCGGCCGGCGCGTTGACCGGCCTTGACTTTGGCCTCCCCTTCACCATCCTCTCCCCTTTCTGTTCCCCCAAAATCCTTAACCAAATCTTGCACACGGTGAGAACAGAGTTGTGAAACAGACAAACTAAGAACCGGAGGAAACACACACATGTACCTTGATTCCGGCCGTGTGATGCGCTCGGGAGGAAGGCGGCGCGCACGCGCGGTAGGGCACGAGGCGGTGGAGTCCAAGGGGTGGGGGTGAGGCCTCGGAAGGATCGGCGGCGGCGAAGCGAGGGTTCGGTGACTTCTTTCGCGTGCAGGGAGGGTGGGAGCTGACGGGTGGCGGGCCGCGGGAGGGGAGTTAGGGGGGCTCAGGTTAAGCCTCTGCACATGGGCTGGAAGACAGTTTGGGCCTGCAGCCCTCGTGTCGTACCTCGGCCGACGTGCAGCCTGCTGTGTCTGACGGCCCAGCACGTCGACTGGACGCGCTGCTGCCAAACGACGCCGCCGGCGCAGTCAGGCAGCCGCACGCGTCGCCTTCTTGGCCCTCGGCCGTCGGCAGCATGTTTAGTTTAGCCCATGATTCTCTCTCTTTTTTGCGAGGGTATTTAGCTCATGATTGTAATAAAGTACTTCGTAGTGGCTAACAATTGACAGTTCAATAATACATTTGTTATTACATGAGGAGTTTGAGGAATATCGTTGTCGATCGGTGGCAATTGACAAGTGTGTAGGTTGCCATTCTTTACGCAATGTTTTAACAAAACTATTCCGTTCTATCCGAGAGCTTCCCTCTGGTTTCCATGTAATCAGTGGAGGAGGAGCTCTCAGCTCATTTGGCTATTACGTCTGCACCCAGCTTCCCACTATTCTCCTTTCTGATTCCTCGGAGGGTGAAAGGTTACTAAGATCGCATTGCTATATGCTTTAATTTATCCTAAAGCTAACATTTTTTCCTTGCACTATCTCAATTGGTAGGCCCAAGCCCTAAATTAATTGCAAACTAGGTAGCTCCTTTATTTTGCCACTTTTAGAATTTCCTCCGAGTATGTTAGCTCCTTATTAGCTCTTAAGTTACACATCACACATAGCTAGGTCCTAGCTAGCTAGGGCTCTAGGGTCTAGAGCATGCAGTATAAAGTATAATATGGAAGCTGTAGCGGGGTTAAACTTATTAAAGATGCCATATTGCCATGCAAAGCATGCAAGATCATCCACCATTGTCATGTGATTCTTCAGAAGTTGGATTTTAATCCTGCCGACACCTCTAGGCTCCCCCAGTTTAGTTAACTGCCTACCTAGAAATAATACTATATATGGACCACCTCCATGAGAGTACTTTCACCATGAAGTTCAGCAATTGCCTTCTTTTGACATCCAAGTGCACGAGCAGCGAGTACGTACGATCAGAATATTTGCCCAGACTGTACTGTTCAGGCTTTCCGCCAAACTCCGCACCATGCAAGAAAAGAAAATGGTGCAGAAACACTATATATTATCAAGGCCTAGTAGCCTATAGATAAAACTCAGAAAGACTAAGCTCATGCCCATGGGGCCTGATCACCATTCTCAGCTCTGCTGCTAAGAAGGCTCTCTCTCTCTCTCTCTCTCTCACACACACACACACACACAGCCTAAAGTTCTCTGATATGTATGGAATAAGTGGGCTAAATGATGTGCAGGATTCTGTGCATTTTCTCTGATGTTGGAAGGTATGACAGATATTAAAATGTATCAGCATTTGCTTAGCTATCAGTATGGTGGAAGTTTCCTATTTGCATTCAGAGTTGAAGGCAGAGGAATAGTCTGATAGAGGACATGTTAGTTCTGTACAACCAAGATCAAAACCTTTATTTTGTAGGCACTAGTGTTATGTGTAGCACTGTAGCGCTGCATCTGATCAGGTTGCATGCATGTTCGGACCCTTTGGTAAATTGATTGCATGTTCAGATAATCAGATCCTTGCATATCCAGGTCATTTCGGTTAGTTCAGAACCTTGAGCTCAGCAACTTGTGTCAGCACTTTTCAGCGATGTTGGATGGTTGCCATGAATCAAGGCAGTATGGGTCCATATATTCTCTTTTAGATGTATCTTATGTAGGACGTACTAACAAGTGCTCCCTAATCCCTTTCTCGCCAAAAAAAAAAAAAAAGTGCTCCCTAATCCCAGTAGTGATATCTGACAGAATAATAATGCATGTCACACTGGGAGAGAAAAACAATACTATACATAATCTACATCGGGGTTCGATATGATTGCAAACAGAAATATAATGATTTCCTGAGGAAAAGATAAAAGGATGAAGCTTTTGAAAGAGATAAGAGAAGAATAATGGCTAGGGCTGATCCGGGCCGGGCTTACAGCTTAGGGTCAGGATTGGGTCATTAGTGGACGGCCCACTCGTGCCGCTGGGCCATGCCGGGAAGCAACTGAGCTTTTTGATGACTCACTCAACTAACACCACGTGTGTCCCGGCAGAAGCTTCGTCTTAACGTACTCGTGCCTCGTGAGCCGTGATTATAGATACCGGGAATGGATCCGTAATCTTACGATACGAAGCGCGGACACACGATTTTTTTTTCTGCTGAGACGCGCTCGCATGAATTAGAAAGAAAGTAGAATGAGCTGACAAGTACAACGACATGTTCCTTGTGAATTTCGTCCCTCTTGCGAAAAATAATTAACTGCAGAACTTCAGCCTCGCCTCGCATATTAGGCCGATAAAAGGAACATCTTTGCATGCAGACACGCGCCATTGCTGTACTGTTTGAGAAGGTTGCGGCCATGCATGCTGGTAGACCTAACCCACTCATTGCAAATCCTTTCCCCCGGCTTAATTTAACACAAGATGATGCTACATGATTAATTATACGTACGGACGCCCATATTGCAAAATCCATGCATGGTTATTCTTATTTAGCCCCCACATTCTTTTCAGTGCATCCCAGCGTACTTGTGAAGGAAGCAAGAATCTAACCAAAGTTGCATGCACCTTCTTAATTATGCTTAATTAAACGAATGCTTTGTGTTTCTTCTTTAGTTTGCTTAATTTGGTGTAGCTCATGCAAAGCCTATAGCTAACGTGCGTGCATGGTATAGGCGTATAGCCTTTACAGTTTACGAACATAGGGTGTAATTTTTAAACAACATTAATTTGGAATAACTTGCGCGTGGAACTGCAAAACATGGAGTATATATATGCTTCATTCCCTTCCACTCTTTCATTTTTGAATTGGCATGGTTAGTAAAGTTACATGCGTGTATTTTTTTAGCGAAAGGGAAAATCTAGCAACCACTTCTGTCAAAGCAAACGAATAAACCTGCGTTTCCTTAACCCTATAGGTCAAAGCTTCAAGTTGCTATGCACTTAGCAACCTGGAGCGAATTAAGTCAGAAAGCAGTAGACGGCCGACAAAGCAGTTTGGTTCTCTCGTAAAAGGAGGTGCTTTATTTTTGTGAGGTTGCGGCGTTGTGTATCGAGTGTAAATGTTGCCAAGTTTGCGTATCCTAGTGGTGTGGGACTTTCTCTCTCTTACTGATGACCAGAGTTTAACTTCCAATCAACAACCACAATTTAATTGGGTGTGGGAATTCTCCACTATGATTGAGGGATTTGAACGCATCACCTGTGGAGTGTGATATTTAAGTTGACTACGTATCCTAACCAATTGTCCACCATTAAAAAAAGGAATTATTGGGAATTTACCACTATGAATAGGTGCAATTGAGAATTTTCCCCTCGATGTCTCGCTGACATGTGGATCCTGAGACATCGAGGGGTAATTCCATGAATACATGTATTTCATAACGGTAAATTCTCATATCTCCTTTTAAAAAAACAAGTGTAAATTTTGGCATGTAAATGGAAGCTTTTTTGTGTCAATTGGTTAATTTTGGCATGCAAATTAATGAAAGCTAAGAAGAATCTCAACCGGCCGGCCGAAACTTTGATCTAATTAGGCACGAAAGAGGGTTAATACCCTTTTTACTTCTTATCGGTTTTAAAAAGTGCAAAGGCATGACGAATATTGTGACAAGTCAAACTTGATAACTTAGTTTGTAAGGGAATGTTTGTGAGATTGCAATGTCCTCTCATACTAGTGATGGATTATTCTACAATCCAAACATTCTCCTCTCATAGGATGTCCAAGTTTGGTAGAGCCTTCGCAACCATCTCATCTATCCTCACTTTTCTTCAAACTTTTTAAAGCGAAATCATTTGCTTAAAATTAATTTATAATGGTGCTTTCTTTATCATGGAAGGTTCACAACATGCACACAGTGATATATATACCGACATCCACCCTTGGAATCCTCCTATCATCCCGTGAGGCCTTAGCTAGTGCTTGCTTAATTGAACTGTTTAATACCAAAATGTCCCTACTCCATATATATACACTCCTTTTTGGGGGGCAAAGTTTAAAGGTTTTTAGCATGCATGGATAGATTTTAGTATTTGGGGGTGCAATGATGCCTATACCTTGCTGATTTTGACACCTCGCCTTCGAATTGCTGATTTTGACAACTCGCCTTCGAATTAAGAACCTTTAAATCAGGAGGTTAATCATACAAGATCGTGATTAAATTTGTCATGTTTTGGACCCGACAAAATCGAGCGTACATGATACTGTGATACACACGCGACTCGCCTGATGGTGTTTGGTAGTGTCCTATCGAGATCCACCACATCACACTAAGTTGTACACAGTTCGATGGCACATCGATGGACGATCCCTTTGCTGTTTGCAATGCACCCACAGGCCACAAGTACCAACCACACGGCCCACCCACGAAACAAATTGAAATCAAGTGCCAAGCCGAGCCAAACAAGGAACAAACTGATCGATCCAGGATTCCAGAGGTGGAGAAGAATATAAGTATATATCGGGAAAGGCATTTTTTGTCGGCAACTACTACAGAAATGGTCTTCACAGACGGTTTCGTAAGCCGTCTGAGTCTATGAGTCAGTGATAACATGAGTCATCACAGGCGGTTTTAAAACCGTCTGTGACAGTAGACTTTCACAGACGATTTCATACACAAACCGTCTGTGATAGTTGAACTATCACAGACGGTTTGTGTATGAAACCGTCTGTGAAAGTCTACTGTCACAGACGGTTTGTATATAACACCGTCTGTGATAGTCGACTATCACAGACGGTTTGTAGATGAAACCGTCTGTGATATCTGACTCATCATAGACGGTTTGTATATTAAACCGCTTGTGATATCTGATGCATCACAGACGGTTTGTAGATTAAACCGTCTGTGAGAGATGATGCATCACAGACGGTATGTCCTAAGGAACCGTCTGTGATATTCTTTTCCGAAACAAGCACATCCAATTCGCATTCATTTCAGAAACAGGCTAACACATCCAATTCGCATTCATTTCAGAAACAAGCTAGCACATCCAACTCGTATTCATTTCATAAACAAGCTAGCACATCCAATTCACATTCATTTCAGAAACAATCACATCCAATTCACAAATCAATTAACTAAAATTAATCATTCATGTACATTTACACACATGTACGTATAAGTTCAATATCTTATCTCAATCAAAGTTCAATCTACATTGTGGAACTTCCCATTTGGATTTATAACCTTACGGATCAAGAATGCAGCAAGGTGTCCTCGAATTTTTATGAGCTGGCTCTATTCCAACGCAGTTTCCACGATGGTCGCAATCAGTCGCTATGAAGATTAAATTCATGCATATATAAATTGATAAGTATGAAATAATTATTGCATTAAGATTGACAAACCTGAGGATCATTGGTTATCGCGGAACCGATGAGTAGTTCCATGTTGTGGCAAACATAGAATCCACAGAGGTCGCAGGACGGCGGCTGCTGGTGGCACTACAAAAATAGAATTGGTTGGTTCGAGAGGCATTACTATGAAGTGTTACATAGGATTAATGTGTACTAGGAATACCGGGAAATTTAGATCGTGTCGCAGGGTCCCTCCCTTGCATATCCCTCCTTTTGGATAATACATCTTGAACGACCTACGTAATTCCAAAAACTTAGCATTAACCATTGCAAAGGAAGGAAAGACTGTATAATAGAGTTATCTATAGAGAAAATGTGTTTACCTATTGATTAATTCTCATATAACTGTGAAGTTGTGTGTGGCCCTCTTTAGGGAATCTAGGTATATTATCAAGTTCTGTTTTGGTATAATTACAATTAGAATCCAGTGAAACCTACACAAGTATGTCGCCATGGTCATTAAACCTAAGTTAGTGTTGCTTTATAAAGTACAAATCAACAAGTATAGCTACTAGTGTAGCACTTACTCCTGGTTGTAGGGAAAAAGTATGAATTGCTTGTTGCGGTGAGTCAGCAATGAGTCCACCACGTAATCCTCGACGAATTGTGCATTCTCCTTGATGGTTTGCTCGCAGACCATGTGTGGGTTGAGGAAACCTACCGGTGAATGCCTTACTTCGGCTTCAGAAATCATGTGTGTGTGTGTGTGTATACACAAAAGCAAGGAGTTATATATAACATTTATCGGTATTACACGAACATTTACCGTGATTGTACACACTTACAGTGTCCAGCATCGCATGAGTGAGACATCGAAGGAGTCGAGGTTGAAGAGATTGAACAAGTCATCGAACATCACCGTGAAGACACGGTCTAGAGCCTCGTGGTTAAAATGATTCTTCTTGAACTTGACAGTGACACCCGAGCGTCGTTGTTCATCCGTCTTGTTGGCATGTTCCATGTACCATGTGTGCAATCTCGTGTAAACCAATCCTATGGTAGGGTTGTCTAACCTCTCGATCAACGGCTTGCCTAGCATGAATTTTCGGGCCAATGGCAAGAAGGTTGCATCATAACAGGAGTCGACCATCTTCGATTTGCCCTTCATGCCTCGCTTTGTATAGGTCGACTTCACGAGAGTCAACTGAGCATGAGGTATAGATGCACCTGATGCACCAGACCCTTGCCGCTTCGGTGCAGTCAGCTCCGGTACAGATACTTCCTGTGAAGTTGGCACCGGTGCAGGTAGCTCCAAGCAGATGTCTCTCTTAGGTCACTGGATAAATGCTCCAATGGCTTGCCCTAAAGTCACGATCTCGTCGTTTGGGGGCTTCTCCAGCTGGATGACCTCGAAATTGGCATAAACACCGTCAACATTCACTTTTACGAAACCCAGTGCTATATTTACACCGTGCAGCAAGGCCCCGACACCGAATGGATACGCCTGGCCCCAAGCAGCATTCAGGGTAATGGAGCCACATCTTACTTAGAGCTTGCACTTCGTAGCCCCCTACATAATGATACAAAATTAGCTACTCCAACAGGCCTATCAATGGATCAAGCGTTACAGGGATAATAATTATTACCTGGATGTCATCAACAGGAAATCTGTTATCGATTTCTAAGTTATGGTTGGATGCGTAGCTACTCGGACGTTTGGGGGGGCTAGCTAGCATAGTAGCGGCGGGGGCTTCCAACTGATTTGTAAGGGATGCACGAATCTCCTCTCATATCTCTGCTTCGTGCTCGGCTTTGGCTCTCTTCCTACTCCGGTACGTCTCGGAGTCCTTTGAGAATCCTTTGTTCCAATCAACATAAAGACCAATGCCTCTCGTGCGACCCGGATGCTCCTTGTTTTCCAGGGCCGCGGAGAGTATATCTCTCTCCCTGTCTGCCTGGAATGAGCCTTGGGAAGATTGTGCAGTACTCAGCTCTTCCTGCAAGAGCCCGACATGTTATTTCACTTCCTATGAAGTTATCGAGTAATTACAAACTAGGTAGTTCGATATCTTACCATGCGTCGTAACACTTCCACGTTTGCGGGGTTTGGAAAGGAAACGACCTCCGAAGACAAGGTAGATAACCTCGCCCTTAGCCACTGTTGGAAACGCTCATCGGTGATGCTGGCAAATGGCGGGGAGGCATCCAACTGGCGTGCACGCTCGTTCTGATCCCTCCATTGCGCGATTTTACCCGCATACCCAGCGGTGCTGAGTCTGTGCGGGTGCGTGTTTTTTTGCCTAGAGGGCCCTGTGCGCCTCACTTTGAATCCTAAAATCATCTGTCTTCTTCTTCGCCACAAAGTCTTCCCAGTACTCCACGAACGGATACTTCTGGAAGGGCGTCAAATCCTTCTCCATGTAATCCTTGATAAGCATGCTCTTGAAGTTCCTCCATGCTTTGCACGCCGCTAGCAACGCGTATTGTTGCACGAAGGCCTTGTGTTCTTCTGGTATCTCAAACGATTTAAAATTTTCCTTCAGCAGCACAGCTTTGTGATTGTTAACTTTGGTGTACTCCTTCCACGAATCATAGGTGATCTTGACCCGTTCACGTGTAACTACTCCGACCGTTGTCTGGAATGCGAAAGCTGCTCGAGGAGGACTCAGAGGGGCACCAGACACATGAACTCTCGTGATGGTAGATCGGCCCTCCAGCCTTTTCGATATTCCTCTTTCCTTGCGCTTGGATTTTTCAGAGGACGGCACATCAGACGCATGAGGCGACGATGACGAAGAATGAGCGGACGACATCTTCACGAGAAATAGAGGTTCTGTCACAAATCAACATATTGTCATAAGATTCTCAAGCCACTACACCACATTTCAATATGAACATATCAAATGCAAAGGGGTAATAAAATTAAAATGTTGTGATACTCATGAAGCAGATGGCAATCAAAGCTAAGCAATGTTGTGATACTCACGGAGCACCGGAGCAGCAGGGCGGCGTCGAAAGGGAGGAGGGGCGTCGGGTTCGGGAAGCGGCGGCTCGTGCTCGGGGAGGAGGCGGCGGGCTCGGGGGAGGAGGCACGCCGGGCTCAAGGAGGAGGCGACGGGCTCGGGGGAGGAGGCACGACGGGCTCAAGGAGGAGCCGACGGGCTTAAGGGAGGAGGCGGCGGGCTTGGGGGAGGAGCCACGCCGGGCTCAAGGAGGCGGCGGTGGGCTCGGGGGAGGAGGCGAACGGGCTCGGAGGAGGTGGGATGTTGGAGAAACTTAATCGTTTGAGTGGGGGAACGGCAAACCCTAAGTCTGAATGTAAATAGGGTTGGACATCACAGACGGTTCCAATAAATAACCGTCTGTGATATCTGTATCATAGACGGGTTGTACATGGAACCGTCTGTGATATATGCCTTATCACAGACGGGTTGTATCTGGAACCGTCTGTGATATATGCATTATCACAGACGGTTTGTTGTAAGGAACCATCTGAGATATTCTTTTGTATTGCTAAATCAATTTCTGTTTATTGGCTAGCCTCAGGAAATGCTAGCGATGCCCTCTGAAACAAGCAGAAACACAACAAGTACATGTATACATCCAATTCACATTCATTTCAGAAAGGAATAAGTCCGGTTTACTCCCTCGAACTATCAGAAAAGTCTGGTTTACCCCCCTGAACTACAAAACCGGTTATTTAACCCCCTAAATTTGTGAAAACCGTTCAATTAACACCTCACAGCGGTTTGGAGGGGTGGTTTTACTGACGTGGCAGTGGTTTTGCTGATGTAGCACATATTTTTCCACGTGGACATCCATGTCACCTTTATCTTCTCTTCTTCTCTTCTTTTTTCTACTCATCTTCCTTCCCCAACTCTATTCCCTGCGCCCTGACGCCGCCGGCATCCACACGGCACGCTCCCTCTTCCCCCTCCCCCTCCCCGCCGCCGTCCCCATCCACATCCACACATCCGCCACCGCATCCCCTTCTTCGGGCGCCGAGCTCCCGTTCATCCAGCGGTTCAAGGGCAAGACGGTGCGGTGGTGAAGTACGGCGGCGCATCGATGGAATCGCCGAGTCGCGCCGCCGGTGATCCGCGACCGTCCTCTCTCTCGCGCCGGCTGCGACCCGTGCTCGTGCACGGCGACGGCCTGGAGATCAACTCCTGGCTGGAGCGCGTTGGTGTTGAGCCGCAGTTCCGCAACGGCCTCCGGCATACTCGCGGACCGCAATGACCCCGGGAGCCTGGTGAAGAAGATCGACATCGCCGGGGTGCAGCGGATGGTGGCCGAGGGGAAGGTGGGCGCCGGGATGATACCCAAGGTGGAGTGTTGTGTGCGCGCTAGCGCAGCGCAGGCGTCGCGCGCCGCGAGCATCATCGACGGCCGCGTCCGCACTCGCCATCGCCGCTGCTGGAGATTCTCCAAAGCGCTCGTCCCGCTCTCCGCTCCGCCGAGGATGGCGCCGCCACGGTGTCGCGCTCGCGGGCTCCGCTCTTTGGGCCTTGTTTGGGGAGGCCGACTACGTGTTGTACAAGGACGCCGCCCAGGCCGTGGAGGCCCGCGTCAGCGACCTGCCTGTCGACGCAGCTCGACATTCCGATGATATACGGCGCTAGAGGGAGGAAGCACCATGGGAGCCTCCGGCCAAGGAACCAAGCACCAGTAGGAAGGCAATGGAAAGAGAAGAAGTGAATGGAGAATGGGGAGAAGAAAAGCATTGGAGAAGAAGCAGGAGGTCTGGAATGTTCAGTTGGGAAAAGATAAGGAAGAGAGAGAAGGTAAGTTGGATGACACATGCTGACTTGGATGACACCTAGTGCATGTGAGCTCGGTCCACGCACTGTGGCCGTGAGCCAAGCCACTGTCCAGCGGGACCCACTTGTTGACTGGGACAAATGAGAGGCCACGTGTGCAAAACTACTGCCACGTAAGCAAAACCACAATTTAAAACCGGTCGGAGGGGTTAAATAACCGGATTTGGCAAGTTTGGGGGGTTAAATAACCAGTTTTGTAGTTCAGGGGGTAAACCAGACTTTTCTGATAGTTCAGGGGAGTAAACCGGACTTATTCCTTTCAGAAACAAGCACATCTATTTCACAAATTCAGATATGACACATTCTCATATACATAAATGCAAATTCACACATTTGACATGTTCTCATATACATAAATACAAATTCACATGACACATTCTCATATACATAAATGCAAATTCAGAACATATGACACATAAACATTTCATTCATCATTCCACTTGCTTATCTCCTTTAAAAATTAGCCCTTCCTGATGATCGACGCGTATGTAGCTAGTTTCGTCACGTCGTTCTTCCTCGACCCTTATGTCGTTTCTTAAAGGAGGCAACTCGTCAAATTGATTGTGTTCTTCCTCGTCCACTACATTCTGCGTATAGAATGCGTACCCATTTATGTTGTATCCTTGCCATGTCACAACTGTAAATGTTGGTCATTTTGCCAACCATGTCAGCATATCACTTGACGAGCTCGTAGCGAGTCGCTCCTTCAACCATTGGTTGAACCGACTGTTGTACTGTCTCGTGATCCAAACATCCAGCCGCTCTGGATTCTGTTGCCGAAGCACGTCCTTGTGCTAGTCGATATACGGAGACACTTCAGTCATGTGTTGCAAGACTGTGAAATGGGCTTGACCATACGCTCTCATCTCTGGAGTGATTGTTTTCCTTCCGATAGTCCCGATACCCTCGAGCCTCCCCTCATGGCGAGATCGAGGCACACCTATTGGTTCAACCTGAGCCATGTAATCGACGCTAAACTCAATGACCTCTTCGGTTGCATAACCTTCGACGATGCTTCCCTCTGGCCGAGATCGATTCCGTGCATAGGACTTGAGAATTCCCATGAACCTCTCAAACGGGTACATGCTACGTAGGAACACGGGCCCGCACATCTTTATCTCCCTCATAATGTGAACAATGAGATGGACCATGATATCAAAAAATGACGGAGGGGAATACATCTCAAGATGACATAGAGTCGTCACCACCTCGTCCGACAGAGCATCTAGTCCCCTGGGATCGATGACCTTCTGAGCAATTGTGTTAAAGAAATAACACAGCCTCATGATTGTGTCTCGGACCTTGATCGGCAAAATACTTCTAATTGCAACAGGGAGCATCTGTGTCATCAGCACATGACAATCATGAGACTTTATGCTAATTAACTTCAAATCTTCCATCGAAACAAGTTTCTTCATGTTGGCAGAGTAACCGAACGGAATTTTCACACCATGCAAGCACTAGCACAGTTCAATTCTCTCAGCCTTGGACAGAGTGTAACAAGCAGAGGGAAGGTATGTTCATCCTTTATCGGTCTTTGTCGGTGCTAACTCGGGTCTGATGTCTATATCAACCAAGTCAAGTTGTGCATTGACACCATCCTTTGTTTTGTTACGAATGTTCAGTAAGAGACCAATCAAGCTGTCACATACATTCTTCTCTACATGCATAACGTCGATGCAATGGCGAACTTCTAGGTGCTCCCAATAAGGTAAGTCCCAAAATATTGATCTCTTCTTCCAGATGTTCTTCTCACGGGTCCTCGATTTACGTCCCTTTCCGAGCACAACATCTAAATCCTTAACCATATCATAGACCTCTTTTCCGCTTAAATGCCTTGGAGCTAAACTTTCCTCCTTCTCTCCATCGAATTGTTTCTTCATCCTGCGGTATGGGTGAGCCCTCCGGAGGAACCTACGGTGACGCATGTATACGGTTTTGCACGAGTGCTTCAGCCACACACTCTCGGTATCATCTAAGCAGTGAGTACATGCTTTGGCCCCTTTTGTACTCTGGCCCGACAGGTTAGTAAGGGCGGGATAATCATTTATGGTGTAGAACAACAAGGAGCGTACGGTGCAGTACTCTCGTTTGTACGCATCTCATACTTGTACCCCTTCGATCCATATTATTTTTAGATCTTCAAACAATGGTGCTAGGTACACATCAATATCATTCCCAGGTTGCTTCGGCCCTTGGATAAGTATCGACAGCAAAATATACTTCCGCTTCATACACAACCAAGGAGGAAGGTTGTACATACAGAGAGTCACGGGCCAAGTGTTATGTCGGCTGCTCATGTTACCGAAAGGATTCATTCCATCTGTACTCAATCCAAACCTTATATTCCTCGGTTCCGCACCGAAGTCTGCAAACCTCCTATCGATGTTTCTCCACTGGGTGGAATCAGCAGGGTGTCTTAGCTTTCCATCCTGCTTACGCTCCTCCGAGTGCCAACGTAGCAGTTTTGCCTCCTTTGGGTTCGCAAAAAACCGCTTCAAACGGGGAATTACAGGAAGATATCACGCCACCTTAGCAGGAGGTCCTTTCTTTACCTCGATTCCCTCGCTGTCATCTGATTGATTCTTACGCTTGTATCAGGATGCGTTGCACATCAGACCTACATGCATGTTTGCGTATTTTTTACAATAGAGGATACAGTCGTTTGGACATGCATGTATTTTTTATAATTCCATTCCCAACGGACAAAGAACATTCTTAGCTCTGTAGGTGGTTTCGGGCAACTCGTTTCCATCCAAAAGCATGTCCGCTAAGAGACCTAACAGCGTCGTGAAACTCTTATCGGACCAACCGTTGCTTGCCTTCAATTTCAGCAGTTCAAGCACGGATGACAACCTTGTGTATTCCGGTTTGCAGCTCGGGAACAAAGGCTTCTCCGAGTCCTCCATCAAGCCCTCGAATTTACCAAACTCTCTCTCACTATAGTTCAACTCTGCATCGTGAAGCATCTGATCCAGATTGTCATCGTGCAGCCTATCCGAATTGGAACCATAATCGACATCATCCGGCGGCATATCGTTGACTTCGTCGACGATGTCGTTATTACTATCTTCTTCTATAATCTGCTCTTCACCGTGACTGGTCCAACGTATATACCCCTTTTTGAAACCCTTTCGAATCAAATGTGATTGGATCTGCGCTTGGTTGTCAAACATCTTCAGATTCTCGCAGTCAATGCATGGACAATACATATATTCCACCCCCTTATTCAACATATCCCTCTCGGCAGCTCTTGTAAAAGCACACACGCCATTGATGTACTCTTCACTCACACGGTTCTTAGCGTACATCCAGCTTCGGTCTATCACACGGTTCGTGTTGAAAACCCTAAAAATAAATAAATGGGTGACCATGCATGGGCTTCACTAGCGATTTCGGCATAAACGCCAAACAACTCAAATTAAAGGATGCTTATACTCCAGTATCTCACCTCGATCACGAGGAAGGTGTCAATGAAGTCGGCCGGGGAAGGTCCAAGGCGGCTGGTCGTCGGTGAACAGAGGCGATGGTGGCAAGCTCCTCGGTGGCAGGTCTTCTCGGTGGAAATAAATTGAAACGAAGCACATGCACAGCTTTAGGGGGACATATAGGTGGGGAAATTGACCTTGGTGGGGTCGAGCACTCACCGGAGAAGAGTTGGTGTCGATGGCGGCAGCGGTGATATGCAGCTCGGCGTGGGCGACAATAGCTGAATGGACCACACGATCGATCGAGTGGGCTCAATGAGGTGAGGCGATACTAAAAACTGGGCACGGAGTGGCACCGATGGACTCACCGTAGCGCCAGAGATGAAGAAGAAGACTGTTGAGGAGTACACTGCAACGGATGATAAGTAAGAGAGCAAAAACGGCACACCGTCTGTGATGGGATAATTATCACAGACGGTTTTCAACAAAAAAAACCGTTTGTGGCATGGAGTAATATCTCAAACGGTTATTAATAAGAATCATCTGTGAAGTATCACAGACGGTTTCCAACATAAAATCGTCTGTGATATGTAGCAATATCATAGACGGTTATTATTACGAACCGTCTGTGATACTTTACAGACGGTTTTTATCATGAACCGTCTTTGATATTACCTGTTCACAGACGATTTTTAGCGCAGCCAGTAACACAGACGGTCTCTAAACCAAAACCGTCTGTGATATCATGTAATACAGAAGGTTTTGGTCAACCGTCTGTGATGAGACGTCCAGTATGTGCCTTTTGTAGTAGTGGCGCATATGCACCCACGGCATCAGCCGCCCATCTCGCTTTGCGATTCGCGCTCATCCATAGCCCCAGGTATTTTCTATGCATATTCCTTTATTTTGGGAAATCTTATCCCTCTCTCTCCTCTCTTCACTCTCGGCGAGATCGGGCCAGGGTTCACAATTTCAGCGAAAATTCGCCGAAATGTCCGAAATTTCGTTACCCTCCAAAACAAATTCAATTCGTTCAAAAATTTTGGTTTGTTTGAATTTGGAGGGAATTTGGAGGATTAAACGGAGTAAAAACTAGTAAAGAAACATCAAACAGAACATAGACTCGTGGCAAGGCCTCCTTGCTAGTTTCCTAGAGACCAGACATCGAATCCCACTAGCATTCATTTTTGCGATTATTTTAAATTTTAAATTCAAATTTGATTCAAACCAGTTTGAAAACCCACTGAAATTTCGGTTATTTCGGCCCCCAATGATTTTTTTCAAAAACAAAATTTGTTTCCCTGGATCGATCGAGCGGGGGGTAGCGAACTAGGGCACGGGGTGCCCGGATCCGACGGAGGCGCTGCTCGGGCCAGCCGGATCTGGCATCACGCACCGCGAGGCCGATGGACGCGGGCGGCAAGCGCCAGAAACCGGCCTCGCAGAGGTCGGACGGCTGCGACTTCGCCGAAAACCTCAAGGTTTCTGATGGAGACTGGTCAGGTTTTCGCCGACGGGACTGTTTGGATAGGGATGGATTAGAACAAATCCCTTCAGATTGGAAGAGATTTTAGTTCAAATTTCGAGTCAATCTGAAGGGATTGACTTGGATCACAATGTATCCAAACAAGCACTACGGGCACTTGTACCCATAGGACCCACTGTTCATTTGTGTTGAGATCTGTGCGTGTATTTTGAGGCTTAAAACAATACTTGTAACATACGGTACAAAAATACACCATTTCTCTCTTCTTGATATCTCTTGGCTCTGCCGAGCCGCGTCGTGGGAAATCCGTCCACCGCGGCGGCCCGAGCCGCCGTCGTGCTTGTTTGGATACATTGTGATCCGAGTCAACCCCTTCGGATTGACTCGGAATTTGAACTAAAACCCCTTCCAATCCAAAGATATTTGGTTATAATTCATCCCTTTCCAAATAAACTCGTAGCCTTAGGGGATTGTCAAAAAATCCGCCTCTTTATCACCTTTCTCCTTCGGTAGTTCGGTCTCTTCTCCCTCCTCCCCTCCGTACTCGCAAACCCGTCCTTCTCTTGTGCTACTTCAAGAGCTAGCGCGCGAAGCATCGATCCCATCCTATGTATCCAAAGCGCGCGTAATCCAACATCGTTCCACCTCTACATCATCTCGAGATCTTGGTCTCTTGGGCTAGCTAGTTATTCGATCGATGACCGAGAGTTGAGGATCCTATCCATCCTCCTGATCCCTATCCAAATTAGTATGTAGCGAGCTAGATTCCAAATGCCGTTAAACACAACCACCACTCCCTACTTCTCGGCCTGAGAATAGGAGGAGGCCGTAGTAGCGGTGATCTATGCTTCTCCTTATATACTATTGAGGAACCGTCGCTGGCGAGTCCAGTCCGAGCGATTATCTCGTAGACAAACTCAGAATCGTAAGAACAATGCATGAACACAGAGACATAGGAGGATGTCTTGCTTCTCTTTATTCCTTCATCTATCGATCAATTGTTTACAGTGAATAGCACCTCCTATTTATAGGCTAGAGACTCTGCTAGGGTTTGGGATGGGGAGCCCATACATGGGGCCGGCTTCTGAGCCGAGCCCATAGTTTCTTAACACTCCCCCTTGGGCACCCATCCTCACATGTTCATGTCTCGTCAAAACTCCATAAAAACCCAGTGAAAAATTTTTGAAGAAAGAGTACATGATACAATTTCTGCTACATTGCACGAATTGCCTCATTAAAAACCTTAGCCGAGAAACTTCAGGAAAACTCGTCAAGGAAAAAAGAGTACAATCCACCCAATTTTATTTAATCTCCTAGATTTATTCTTTGGGTACTCGGTCTTCATGATCAAGCTTTAATAATAAGTTCGTGAAGATTCTCCCCTGAATTCTGCACTTCTCTAAGTCTCATCATTCCAATTCACGTATGCATCTTTCAAAGCTAGACGCTGGAAGTGACTTAGTGAATAAATCTGCAAGATTTTCATACGACTTAGTATGCAGTACTTTAATTTCGTCCATCTTTTGCAACTCATGAGCATAGAAGAACTTGGGGTTGATATGTTTTGTGAGGGGACTCTTCACATAACCCATTTGCACTTGTACAACACATGTTGCATTATCTTCATAAATAATAATGGGGGTTTGCGCGGTATTCAATCCACACGACTGCTGGCTATGGTGAATCATCCGCCGAAGCCAAGCACATTCTCGTTAGGCCTCGTACAGTGCTATTATTTCCAAGTGGTTCGTCGAAATCGGTACAAGACTCTGCTTAGATGATTTTTATAGAATTGTGGTTCCACCACATAGGAATACATAGCATGTTTGCTATTTAGCTGTATGCGGGTCCTACAAGTACCCGTTATCTGTATTGCCATTCATAGTTAAGTCTTGGTTCTTTCTGTAGAACAGACCAAGTTCTTTGCTTCCTTGAAGATATCGGAAGATATTCTTTATTCCGTGCCAATGCCTTTGGTAGGTTCTACACTATACCTTGCTAGTAGGTTCTGGGCAAATACAATATCCGTTCTAGTACAATTTTTGCTAAATACATTAGTGCTTCTATTGCACTTAAGTGTGGGAATTCCGGTCGCAAGACTTTCTCCCCCTCTTCTGTAGGTCTGTACAGGTCTTTGTCTTGCTGCAAAGATCTCCCGACCATTGGCACTTTCAAAGGGTATGCCTTTTCAAAGTCAAACCTTTCTAACACCTTCTGAGTGTAGGTTGACTGATGTACTAATATTCCTTCAGGGACATGCTCAAGCTGCAAGCCTAGGCGATATTTGGTTTTACCCAAATCTTTTATTTCGAACTCCGACTTCAGGTAAGAGCTTACTTTCTTAATATCCTTCACGGTTCCGATGATATCCAGATCATCTTCATACTCTGAGATCATACAAAATCCATCCTGAGATCGTTGTATAAATACACAGGGTTTATTCTCATTGTTCGTGTAGCCTTTTTTGCATAGAAAGTCGCTTCAAGCGATTATACCACATCCTGCCTGATTGCTTAACTTCGTACAGTGACTTTCTGAGTTTCACACTGCACAGATTTCTATTTGCTGTGTCATGGTTCGGGACAGCGATACATTCATGTATCTTCATATAAATGTCTGAATCTAATATTTCATAAAGGTATGCTGGTACCCCATCCATCAATTTCACTTCTAACTTCAAGTTCACTGCCATTGAGATAAATGTCTAAAGAGAGTTCCGCCCATGACCGGGGAATATGTTTCTTCATAATCATCTCCTGGATGTTCAGTAAAACCTTATGCAACGAGCCTTGCTTCTTTTCATTTCTCTTTCGAACAAATACCCACTTATACCCCACAGGGTGCATAAGTGGAGGCGTGCGACTTACAGGCCCAAACGCCATTCTTTTATTCAGAGAGAATAATTCAGTTTCTATTGCCTTTTTCCAATCTGATCTTTTCTTTCATTCAGCGAGCGATGCAGGCTCTGGATCAAGATTGATGATTGTGGCAAGTTTCTTTGCAAAGTAAATGTCGACATTGGCTGTTGTCATATTCAAATATTCTTCCGATGTCATAAATTTTATAGCTATTTCTTTAAGCGCGATTCTTCTAATACTTCTACTTGCTCATCGCTGCTTCCAATTGCGGGGCAAGTCCCTTTAGTTTTTCAGCTTCGATGTGTGCGCACACATCCATGCTGATATCTCCCTTCATGGGAATGTTCAATTCTGGTATGCCTTTTCTGAAGGTTCTATACCGGTGCCAGGTCTCAACTGGCTCCCTTTCTGGTTCTGGGGAACTTCGGTGATTGGTTGTGTCAAGTTCTTCTTATCCTTTTTCACCAGGCGTCCCTGGTTACTTCGGATCCGAGGGGCCGGAGTTCTCGTCCTTTCAGAGGCCTTAGGACGGGATTAGGGATACCTTCATCGGTATTTCAACCCTCTCTGGTGCATTGTGTGCAGGCACATGCTACTTGGTCACGCTCTTCAAATCACTAAAGTGGTTAGGCAGTTGATTCGCTAATGCTTGCAAATCGATTATCTTCTAGACTTCAATTGTCTTCTGGACTTCAATTATCTTCTGGAATTCTTTTGTCTTCCAGACTTCTTTATTTGTTTTACTAGTGCGCGGGTCATATGCATAGATTTCAATTATCTTCTGGACTTCAATTGTCTTCGGGACTTCTCTTGTCTTCTAGGCTTCAATTGCCTTCTAGACTTCCTGTGGCTTGCCACGTTATTTCCCGACATTTTCATCAAGGGTTGATTTCCTCCCCCTAATGACGGAAAAATTACCTCATCTAATATACTATCAGCGAATCGGGCATTATGCAAATCTCCAGTCATAGAGTCCAAATACCTGATTATGGATGTTGTCTCATAACCAACGTATATCCCAGACTTTCGGGGAAGACCCATTGCAGTTCGCTGCGGTGGTGGTATAGGTATATAACCCTTGCAACCAAACCTGCGAAGATGAGGAGTTTTCGGTGCTGACCCTTGCGCTATTCGCATAGGTGGATGGATGTTATAGGCCGACGGTCTAAAATTGATGAGAGATGCTGCGAGCAGGACTGCGTGTCCCCAACATATAGTTGGTACATTACAATTCTTCAAAGTTCTGCTAGTCCATTCTGGGTGTGGACATGCTGTACAGAATGCTCAACTTTTAATTCCCATTTTCATGTAATAATCATCAAATGCCTTCGAAGTAAGTTCTCCTGCGTTGTCCATTCAGGTGGATTTCTCATGATGATTAGGGAAAATATTTCTAATTTTAATTATCTGCGAGATTAGCGTTGCAAAAGCATGGTTTCTCGTAGACAATAAACATACGTGCGACAATTCTGAGGAAGCATCGATGAGCACCATAAAAATACATAAATGGCTCTTACAGGGGCTGTATAGGACCGCAAAAATTTCCCCCTAGATACAGTCCAAGGATGCAGAGACTTTATTCTTCGCTTTCAGAGCGAAAGGTCTAGTAATTAAATTCCCGGTGGCACATGCGGGGCACACAAAATCTTCCTGATTCGGGAAATTCTTTATATTCATATTATGTCCCTATGAATTGTTAATAATATCTCTCATTATCCTAAGATCTAGGCGGCATAATCTATCATGCCAGAGATAGAAAAGTTCAAAACTTCTAAATACGGTTTTCAGGGCAGTACAGGCTACAGGTGCCTTAATATTAGTGTAGTATAGCCCAGTTTCATATGAAGGAAGTCATTCTAATGCCATTGTTTCACTTTTTTCACGCTTTTCAATGAGCAGGTATTGCTTACCATACTCTTCTTTAGTCTCTACGTGGAAACCGTTAGCGCGAATATCCTTGAGAGTTCTAGTCGATTCTGGGTACAACAAGTTTTCTTCAATGACCAATGTTGTGCCCATTGGGAGTATAATTATGGCCCTTCCTGAGCCTATTATGCAAGTATTGCTGCCTGCGACTGTCGTAAGACTACCAGCATTCTTGCTGATTGACTGGAAAAAATTCCGTTTCTCTCAAGATGGTATTCGTTATGCCGTTACTTGCTAAGCACACTTCCTCCATAGGGCGCCACACGCGTTCTAATATAATGTACTTTATTAATATGTAGCAGAAAGCATGCAACACGTAAATAAAATACTTTAGATATCAGAACGTAACTTGCTATTATAAAGACGGAAAAATAAGTCTTGCAGGACTCATAATAAGAATTTAATGCTTTGCTCTCCTAGAGCTTGCAACCATTATTCAATAATTCAAAATTCTGCTTCAATTACAAACTGCAAGTTTCTATAAAAGATCCGAGTGCAATGCGTGCACTAGATCTAATAGGCGAAGTATTCAGGAACTTCTGCCTCAATCGGCTCCATGCGCGATCTTCTCCTCTTGGGCAGCTACAGTTGCGGCCACTGCGATGTCCAAAGGAGGGATGATGGGGGCTACTACTGGGTTGTCCACATTCATAAGTGTGCAACTAATGGATGTGAATCCTTTGTGCCTGCAATAGCGAGGTGTGCCTCATGCTATCGTTTGCCCTTTTTCTTAGACTACAAAGCATCAATAATGTGCGACGCACGACCTTACCCTTCTTGCTCCTCTCATTCGTGAGAGGCTTCATCACCTTGTAGCTGCTAGGAGTTGCTTCATGGCCAACATTGCTACTAGGTGGCTGCGAGATGAAGTTCTTTCTTAGAACATCATCTTGAGCTTCCGCAACTTGCATGATGTCAATTAATTCGGCATACTTCATGTAGCCGTCTTGACGATAGTTGCGTGCGGATTACATCGCATTCGGGTGAAAGGTAGAAAGTCTTCTCCATCTTCTGCTCATCCGTGATTACATTACCACAGAATTGAAGACTGGTACAAATTTTATACAAAATCTGGCCATGCTGGGTAAGTTCTTCGAATTCCTCATTCGTGATGCCAGTCATCTTCATATTCATGCAAAATTCATAATATTACTGCTAGTAATCTGCATAAAATGGTTACAAAATTCTCATAATGCTGTTCGAACTCCCGGTTCGTGATCCCGTATTTTTCTATGCATTTACATGATTAACTGCTATTTTCAGTTATTAAAAGCAATATAAACAATCACAGATAATCAAAACAGTAAATACAATAAATAAATTGTATAGAAACAACAATAACAAAGTTAAACATGCTTCAAAGTTCAAAAATATACAAAAATTGAATTCTCGAGGCCATTTTCTGCTGGAAAAATAATTTTTCGGCGAACTATGTAATTTTCAGGGGTTAACACGCGATATTTCAGTACAGAGAAAAATCTGCGTGTAATTTTCAGAATTTACGAGTCCTTTTTTGCAAAATTTCCTCACCCGCTTATTTATCCTCGTAATTTTCAGAATCACGAGGGCCTTTGTGCAAATTTTGGGATTTCTTTTCAAGCCGAACCTCCCCTTTCCTTTTTTTCTTTCTTAGTTTCTATTTCTTTTCCGATTGGGTCGGCCTTCATGGGCTGGCCTACGCATGCCCAACCGGCGGCCTTCTTGCTTTGGCCTATTTGGGCCTTTCTCGACCGGTCAAGAGGGGGCGAGGTAGGGTTTCCCTACCCCATGCCTTCAGGTGGCGGCGGGCCCTTTGGAGCTTGTGGGGCGCGGCCGGCTACTGGCGGCCAGGGAGGTGGCCATAGGCGGGGAGTGGCGGCGTCGGCCATGGGAGCAGCAGCATTCGGCGCCGCAAGCGCGCGGAGCGCGCGACGGGCGCGAGGTCCACCGGCCGGGCGGCGCGGTGCGAGCGGCCGCGTGCGAGCCGCGCCACGACGTGCGGCTTCGGGCACGCACAGACGTGGAGGTGGCCGCGACGCTGTCGCGGACGACGCGCGTGGAGCTACGGCGACGGGGCCGAGGGCAGCCGTGATGCGGCGCAGCAGCACGGCCCAGCCGCGCACGGCATACGGGCGACGCAGTGGCCGTGCAGGGCCGGCGAACAGGTGGTGCGGCCGTGTGACAGACCGACGGCAGCGCAGCCGTACGAGACTGCGTCGCCGTTTTTTACTGTTCATACAATGCGATTTATTATTCATGCAACGATCTACAATGCAATCAACATCCTCTCTTTCATGCAATCTACCGATCAACTTGGCTAGCGACTTCAAGTCGGCCCGCAGTAGATCAGAGTGAATTTGCACTGTAGAAAATAATCTAGAAAACAACAATTACAGAATTAAAAACGATCTAGAAAATATGATTCAATCTACGAGTGTCGTTCATCGACGGTTACCTTTTCGATGCGAGGAGAGTCGATCGTGCTGATAATATATTGAGGAACCGTCGTTGGCGAATCCAGTCCGAGCGATTACCTCGTAGACAAACTCAGAATCGTAAGAACAATGCATGAACACAAGAACAGAATAAGAGATTGAATACAGAGCTATAGGGGGCGTCTTGCTTCTCTTTATTCCTTCATCTATCGGTCAATCGTTTACAGTGAATAGCATCTTCTATTTATAGGCTAGAGATCATACTAAGGTTTAGAATGATAAGCTCACATATGGGCCGGATTCTGGGCCAAGCCCATAGTTTCTTTAACATATACCACCTCCCTCTTCTTCTTCCTCTCCCACACCACCCGACAGCAGCTGCAGCTCGTCGTCGTTAACGTACGCTAGCTCACACAAGCCATAAGCGTAGTATGGCACGCGCGCGCATACGTGATGTACGTACCGGAGGTGACAGCATGGACTGCTTCGCCGAGGCCGAGGGGAAGAGAGCGCACGACCCGAACCCGAAGTTCCAGGACCGCAGCCGCGCGGCGCCGGCCACTGGCTTCCCCGCCGAGAACGTCGGAAAGTTCTTGGAGGTGTTCGGGCCGGTGATCGTGGGCGCGGGGCCGGCGGGGCTGGCCGTCGCGGCGCTCCTGGGGCTGGCCCGCGTGCCGTACGTGCTGCTGGAGCGGTGCGGCTGCATCGCCTCGCTCTGGCGCCACCGCACCTACGATAGGCTGCGCCTGCACCTGCCCAAGCGATTCTGCGAGCTGCCGCGCATGCCGTTCCCGCCCAGCTTCCCCACGTACCCCACCCGGGAGCAGTTCCTCGAGTACATCGAGACATACGCCAGCGAGTTCAACGTCAAGCCGGTGTTCCGGCAGGCTGTCGTCAGCGCCGAGTACGACGGAGAGTTCTGGTGGGTGAGCACCAAGGAGGTCGTCTCGGCGGAGATCTGCGGCGAGCAGGCCACCCTCAGCAGCACCATGACGGTGTACCGCTGCAGGTGGCTCGTGGTGGCTTCAGGGGAAAACGCCGAGCCAGTTCTGCCGGAGATCGATGGCGCCGGGAGATTCAAGGGCCAGGTCATGCACTCCAGCGAATACCGCAGTGGCGAGGGCTACGCCGGTAAGCGGGTGCTCGTCGTCGGCTGCGGCAACTCTGGCATGGAGATGTGCCTGGACCTCTCCAACCACAATGCGCACGCGTCCATGGTTGTGCGTGACGCGGTGAGAAATATTGCTCAAACATGTTTTATCTTCTTCTTCTTTTTGCGCCGTCTATGTTTGTTTTTTCTGTTTTTCATCTTTTGTTGGTTGGTTCAGATGGAATATAGATTTATCTAATGATTGTGATCACTAGCTAGCAGAAACAATTCGATAAGTTCGGGATTTGTTTAACTAATAACATTAGGGAACAGATGGATGCACAAACGAACAGATTAAAAAAAGTTGATATTTGCATCTTTCCATCTTTTCCAATGGTGCAACTTTTTCTTCTTATTATTAATCTCTTGCACAGACACGCACTGTCTGCCTCTCTTCTACTTTTTGTTCATGTTACGATGTTGAATAAACTTGAGTATAATTATTATTGTAAGTGTTCTATCTTAGTTGGCATCACACTTCATCTCACGTGTTCATACATTTCCCGAAGCATAATAATTTTTGTACCTTCTGATCTCTTGGCAGATGTTACCATTGCTTTTCCTTTTTCAGTAAAAAGGCGAGCTAGCTTGAGCCATGGCATGCCAAGAAAGACGCTGTGATTCTCTTAGGAACTTTCTTGGGATTCATGCGCGTGCGCTAGCTTGTGATGATCCTTTTTAAGGGATAAAAGACAAAACTAAACCACCTAGATTTTTTTTTTGATGAAACCACCTAGATTTGCTCCAATAAAACAGTTTAAGTTCCCAAAAATAGTTTTAAGTTAATTTTATAGATTATACAAATCAATACTACATCATATACATATCGATTAACTAACACTAGCACTAACTTGTGTCGTTTGGAATATTATTAACGGTTAGCAAGAGAACTCTTTGGGATTGGCCTCTACATCCTGTATATATTCGATCGATATTTTGTGTTTCAATATTTTTCTCTCATTGGAATGTGAATTACAAACCATTAGGAAGACAAATCTCTGATGATGATAAGCATATATATGTGGAAGCTGCACCAACTTGTTGCTCCCGGGCACTTTGCCAGCGCTTGCAACTAAAACGATATCAAAAGGCAGAGACGTTGGGCCCCAAGCCCTACCTTTCTTTTTTCCCTTTTGCTTCCTTCGTTTAGCTTGAGTCCATGTCACAGACAGAACAAAAACAAGAGCCACTTTGATCTGCTTCCCCTTTCGGTGTTAGTTTATAGTATCCCAGATATATAGACGATCATTCCCTCAACCGATTGTAACTGTAATTGATGTGTCACCAACTCCTATTCTGAAATCTGAAGCTGATCATATCTTTTGGTGATCTTTGTAGGTGCATGTCCTGCCCAGGGAGATGCTAGGGCGCTCCACTTTTGGGCTGTCCATGTGGCTCCTCAGGTGGCTGCCCGTCCAGACGGTGGACCGGCTGCTCCTCCTGGTGTCGCGCCTCGTGCTAGGCGACACAGCCAGCCTCGGTATCGCCCGGCCCAGCCTTGGCCCGCTGGAGCTCAAGGGCGTGTCCGGGAAGACGCCGGTGCTCGACGTCGGAACCCTAGCCAAGATCAAGTCTGGAAACATTCAGGTAATTGTGGTCTTCAGTTAGCCATTGCTGGCATTGTATGACGTCCCTGATTGCATGGACGACCCTTTATCATTGCACATTCGTTGGGGGTAATGCAGGTGTTCCCAGCAGTACATTGTATTAGGGAGCATGGGGTGGAGTTTGCCGACGGAAGGGTTGAAGACTTTGATGCTGTCGTCCTTGCCACCGGTTACAAAAGCAATGTACCTTATTGGTTAAAGGTATACACTATATACATATGTACTCTCACGGACTATATATATATATATATATATATATGCTCCCACCGTAATTCTGTCTTTCCTTTTTTCCGATTGTGTCCTGTACTGTTCATATGGTCCACACAGTTCTGCTCCTAATTAAACTAGAGCGTGCATAGTTTATTTGTCGTGGAAGATTGATCTTAGCATTAATTTTCCTTTGTATATATATACGTATTAGGAGAAACAATTCTTCTCGGAGAAAGATGGCTTCCCAAGAATTTCGAACGGGTGGAAAGGGGAGAACGGCCTCTATGCTGTTGGGTTCTCGAGGCGTGGCCTCCTAGGAGTAGGCATGGACGCCACCAAGATCTCAGATGACATTGTGCGATGTTGGCATGATTCGGACTATGGAAGACGTGCGATCGAGCAAGTGACATGAAACTCGCCGATCAAAGAGCCCCAGCCCCGTTGATCGAGTATTTTGTGTACACACGTACTAGCCTGGCTTACATTTCATTCTAACTGGTAGATATGCCTAAAACAACAATAAGGCTTATCTATCAGTACATGAATATATATACACTTGAATCAGGCTAGTGCATTTAAATTTTTTCCCCATTCTCATTTGTATATAAGTCATGGTATAGGTAATCATTTGTTGCATTTTAGTTATTTGGTCTAACTTTAATTAGAGGGAGTGAATTAACTGGAGTGTGAATTTGAGAGAGAATAGTTTAAGGGTCTCTGATCTGTTTATTTTTTGTCCCTTTTTTCTGTTGAGAAGGATATGGGGTTTTTTAGTTTGGCAAATGTTGCCATCTTTTTGTAACTGTTAATTGTAACAAAAATGACATTTTCCCAGATATTTTATAAGCATGCATGCTTATTTTTGTTGTGTCTATCGATCTAGAATAATATAACTCCATTATTCCATTTATATTTGTGATGTTGAATTGATTCGTACGCATACAAGCAGGTTACTGCCCATCTCAATCTAAGCTGAATTTCGATCTTATTATTTTTAGGACTATTCAACGGTCATTAATTGAGAGGAACAAGTTTCACTGTTTCGGCAATTCTTCCTGCTTTAATTCAAAACAAATTAACCTTCAACCTGACAACGATTCCATCCAAAATCCTTATTCCATATATATGTCTGGTCAGCGTCCAAAATTATGGACCTTCATCGCAACAACGATATAACGCGTCGCCTAGAACTTAATTGGTGTGCAAATTCCGTAGCTTAATCAATAGAATTACATAATATTCCATTCTTCGATTCAAGCCGTAATAATATCTGCTTACAACAGGCGCCGTAAGATGAATAAACATTGAGAAATGGACGCATATGATGATACCCGGAAAAGTCAAAAGTATATAAAAAAATAGCCTATAGTTAATTATAATTTAGTCTTTCTTATGTATATCTCCTGGAACAAGAGCAAAGTTGTGCTAATTGTTGATATTTTCTTAATGCATAGTGCTTTTAATTATACCTTCGTCATTCTTGATCAATATATATCCCAAGGGACCACCACCACCACTTCCACCATCACTCTCTTTGTGATGTCCATCTACATGAAATCAAGTACCAGCTCAGAGAGAAGAGCAATATTGCAAGGATGTTTCTCAAACTTAATTATGCCATGTCCTAGTTGAAGTCGTCTACATCATACCACTGCGTGTGCTGTCTCTCTGCCTGATCGATCGTGTACATATACGCCACTCCTACATATTCTATACGCAAGAGCATATTCCTAAGCTTGCGCGTACAAACGGTAGGCACTTTACTGTGTATGCAGCTAGCCCCTGCTCCTTAGCTTTTTCTAGAGCCATGATTCCATTTCATCTCCACTTTTGCCCCCTCCCTCTCCATCATTTTCCACTTTGCGGGGAAGAAAACCATAGGAGGCCAGTGTTTTGTCCAGGCGGCAAGGTGGTGTTCTCATGCAGCACGGGCGCCGCAGCATCATACATGGTGCATGTAAACGGCACATGTAGAAGGCTTCATGTCGAATTCCATCCATCATTGCCCTACGAATAGATTTTTTACGGTTCCATACTCACTACTAGTGTAATACCGTGCATTAACTGAGGCTGTCATATGTATGGTTTCAATAGATCAACACCTCATGATCTTATGCCCCGTTTATAACACGGAAAATTTTCTCATTATTATAAAAAAATTAACTGTCTTATGTGACATTGAAATTCATATGAAATTCATGCGTAGTATGCATGGTGGGTCATGGGACTGATTGGCGCTTGTTGATTAGTGCGGCGTCCCGTGTCATTACCCCAAAGGGTAATCACACTTAAGCAAACGGATTACTATTCGTTTGCCCGGTAGGACATCGTTCCGACGAATAGTAAATCTTACCAGAGTCAACGCAGCAGAACAATAAGATAGCAATTGTACATCTTTATTACAATAGTAGTCACGCAAGGCTATGGTTTTAATACAAATATTATACAACTGCAAAATGGGACTACAACCCCCTCTTGCCTGCCCTGACGTATCGGCCGCCTACTCGTCCCACTCGTCGTATACGGAATCCATCTCGCCCTGCTCCTCGTAGCAAGTGTCCTCGTCTACTGCGGCCTCATTTGTACCTATGTGTCCATCGTCCCACTCGGGATAACCCCCAGCCGGACTAGGATCTAACAAAGGAGAATAATAGCAATGTTAAGTACTAGTGTACTCAGCAAGTATTAATATCAAAAATGCACTTTATGACTCATCTCTATTCTTTACTTCATTTTCTAGTTCATCTTAGTTTCTGAAAATAACTCAATAAAATATTAGATGGCAAATTTTAATTCTGAAAAAACTACTAGTCACTCGGAGAAGATAGACCCCTAGCGGTTCCCGTAGACTCCAATTCAGGAGACTGGCATGAATTCATGATTCTGTATAGTACTGCGCAGGCTTGTACCACTTTACCCATAGCTATTCGGAGCTCTTTATGAACTAGGTCTATCGCATTTCCTTTGATGTGACTTCGAGTTCAGAATACAGAATGTTTTCTAGGACATGATTAATTTCTCCACACATTACTTTCCGTCGGTGCTGGCCACGCCACCACCGAGTTCTGGTAATGTTGGTTGGGCCGGTTCTTCCTCTCCGCATCCAACACTCCACATAGCGCTATAGCGCCTGCTTCTTACATCACATGCACACATATTACTTACCCAGTGTGGATAGCATAATTACGTAACAAGATAACATGTTCTCTCTCAAAGCGGGAAAATAGTTGGTACTCAAATACGGCCTCTGACCGAGTAAGAGTTTTATTTATCCTTATATTTTAACCATATGCAAAGGGTTCCCATGTCTTCCCTCATCTTTTCCTGCCCCGGACCCCCTTTACCAGCCATAATATTACTCTGTCCTCATTTCATTTCTCATTCATCAATTCTTTTCATCATCTTCTTCTTCTGATTAACTTATTTGGATTTTGAGATATAGTTTTATGCAATATATTTAATAGTGCAGAATATAAATTTTTACATTTAATATAACTATATTTATGTTCAAGAAATAAACTTGCCTTCAAAAATGTAGAAAAGATCGTCGCCGAAGAGATCCATATCAGCTACTCCGGTCTGTGTGGGTTTGTCTGCTGCAATTTACGTGACGGTGCAAATAATAAATAAATAAATAAATACTTAGTAGTATTTGTGATATTATGAGTACAATAGTCAGTTCATTCTCCTTTTTGGCATATTTTAATTTAATAAAAATTTGGGTCCTTCGCTAGGTTAACATTCCCAACTGTGGTTAATCTAGTCTGCCGGCACGAAGGTTGTGGTTGCCAAAACTCACGTTTATCGCACGAAAAAAAAATACTACTTGTGTTCGCATTTTATTAAGTCTATTAAATTTTATTCGTGCACATACTCCTAGTTGATTTTATTTAAGCGCGTACGTAGTTATTCAATTATCTAAATAAACTCAGGGTTGGTTAATTTAATTATTCTAATATGATTAAGTTGTTTCTAACGTGACAGATTATTTGTCTAATATTTATAGATTTGATACGCCCGAAAACTAACTTTTTATTAACAATATTTTGTGGTATTTTGTCTTGTTTTATTTTATTATGTACCGGACTGATTTGTGATCGCTTAACCCTATGTGTCCTAATTAAATTTGTTTAGTCAACTAATTACCTAGCGCCAGCATTTAGAAATTTTATTACTAACTATATTGATACCTATATCACTTATTAAGATTTATTAGAAACTATATATTGTTTATTTTTATTTCTTTCTGAATTTTTTTCAATACCTTACTTAAATCTCTAACCCTAATTTATACTCACCTAATCCCTCCCAATCCCCTCTATCTCTCTTATCTCCTTCCACGGCCGAAAGCACTAGCCCCTACTCATCTTCCACGTCTCCTCTTATCCCCATTCTTCTTTCCCAAATCCTCTCCACTAGACCCTCTTTCTCCTACCTCCAATCTCCTATGGCGCCGCCTCCTCCGCCCACATCGGGACCCCCTGTGCTTCTCCACCGACCGCCTGCCGCTTCCTTCTACGACCGCACGCCTGGGCTGGGGGCCTGCTCCTGCACGCACGCAGCCCGCGTCAGGCTTAGCCCCGGCTCTAGCTCGCATCGCCCACCACCGCCCGGCCGTCGGTGGCTCCTCCCTGCGCCAAGCCTCTCCCTTGCCCAGCCTGGCTCCTCTCCCCCATGGCGCCAACTCATTATGGCGCATGTGCCCGCGCCTGGCCCCGCGCGCTCCCTCTTCGACCCTGGCGCAGCCTGGTGGCCAGCGCCGCCGCCCACCCGGTCCTCCCTACGCCGACCCCCAAAAGTCGCCCGAGAACAACCCCCTCCTTCCTCTATTTTCTTGCTTTGATTTGGTTTTCAATATTTGCTCAACCTGCTTACTGTTGTCATTCATTTTGTTGATCTATGTTGGTTTGCTTACTGATGTGTGCTACTTCCATGATTATGCATGGTATGGTGATGGGGATGCATTTGGTGTGGTCCTGGATACGGTGAATGGTGATGGGTGGCTGCTGCCATGCTACTAAGGTATAACCCTCCCTTAATCCCTCTCTCTCTCTCTCCCTGCCCCCTAATGCTCTATGATGAAATCTTGATGCTCTGAGAGCTATTGATGATGCTGCTACTGTGATATGTTCTATATGTATGTGTAGTGCATACTGAGGTATAAATAGGGTTACCTCTTGTTGGGTTTTTGGGGTGGGGGGAAGAGGATCGCAGTGCCAGCCTCATGCTAGTGCTCTCCTCTTCTCCCTTGCTGTAGTTGGCTTGCAGGCTGTGATGGAGTAGATGTTGAGCTTGCCTTCGGTGGTTCTTGCTCCTAGTTGCTTGGCATGTGCTATGTTCTTGCTTTGGCTTATGAGAGGTCTTTGAAGAAGTAAGGGAATGGGAGGCTTTATCCAGAGAAGGGCTTCGGCTACCCTTATCCCTTGCCTGTGCATTCCTCTTTTACTAAGACCATATGCCTTTTTACCATGGTCCTATCTCTTTTGTTGCCCTACTGTAAATTGTTGCCCCTTGCCGCCCTATTGTGAACTGTTGAGATAAGGACCTTGGTCCAGAGGGTGGTTTGGCTACTAAATTTTGGGTTTTATTGTGGTAGAAATAAATCGATACAATGTGGGTGTTTGGTTCTAATAACAGCGGATGATGAGACCCACTGAAGTAAAAGGTGTCGATTAATTCTGGTCGGTCAGGGTATCTTGCAAATCAAGGGACCGACTGACTAGAGTTGATATGGGAATCCTACTGAACTTCGGGTGGACTGACAGCAACTAATTGTATTTTAACTTATAATTACCGCTTTCGGTTTGGCTAAATATTTTCTAAGCTTTTGGTTGTGCATAATGGGAAGGTGAAAAATAGTTGGAGGAAATGGCAAGAAGGGCTCCAGTGACATGAATGCAAGATTATTGAATTGCAATTTCATTAATTGATGTCATTTACCTTGTGATGGGTTGTAAACAATTTTTGTAATTTACATTGTAATTAATTGTAGAATTAATCTTGTATCAAGTGTTGGATTGTAATATATATTATGTCTGTTTTGTATATGGACTGTTGTAATGCTATCGGGGTTGTAAACATTGACATATTATTTGATGTATTAAAATGATGTTGTAATGTTATTACAATGTTTTATATTGTCAATTGCGTGAATTATGCATTTGACAAAAATCGAGATTATGTTTTGATCTTGGTTTGATGGATTTTTATTTAATGCTAATTACGAATTATTGTTAGTTTAGTTCATTCTAATTATGCGGATTCTCACAATTAGGTGGTGCAGGAGACAAGTGACTAGACCATTGCCACAACAACTAGATGCAGCTGTGAGGTCAAATGAACCACAAGGACGAAGGGGACCCAAAAAGGAGAGATGAGGCTAAGAGCTGAGATAACTTTTCTTGGAACTTGTTTTAGTTAAGGTGCTAATCTGCTTTTATTCCCATCAAAATGCCAACAGTGACCAAGTTGCAGTTGGTTCACATCTGGAACAAGCATGACAATTTGGATTGATTGCAGAGACAATGTGATTTGGTTTTACATATGTGATGAACAATTGGTATCGTTGTCGAAGAATTTAGGGAGTTAGCTCTTTGTTTTGCAAAAGTTGGACTACATTTAGGAGTGTTGTCTGCGTGGAGCCAGTCTGAACAATGTGCAGAGCCGGTCAGATTGTTCCCTGAAGACTTGGGGCTCAAATTCTGAAGGACGGTCTGACCGTCGCTGTTTGGCAAGCGGTCAAACTGGCCCTATGGGTTTTTGGAGAATGGACATCAAACAATTGTGTGGGAGTGTTTGGGGATGTGTTTGCCCTAGGTATCATCGAAAATAAAAACTGGACATGAAACTATATAGATATTAAGTTAAAAGTCTAGATAATTATGCTTTCTGGTTTTGGGAATATCGGACCTGGATTTCACAAAATCCAGTCCTATCTGAAAACACTGTACTATTTCCTAGATCAGTAGATAGCACTCATAGAATACATCACTGAATCAATTCATACACAATGCAAACCGTACCATACATTATAATACAAACATCAGAGTGACATAGACCATATCGGATCGGGTTTTACATAAGGATCGAACAGGCCAAATGATTACATTAAAAAATAGAAATGACAGCGGAAAACAAAAGGGGAGGTAGAGCACATCTCTCCACAGGTAAGCGACTGGGGCAGCTCGTGTACGATTGGTATTACCCAAGGACTTGGACAATACTTGTCGTACGCAAGTACCGACGAGCCAACTCGATTGAGGCGAGATCAAGACTACGAGTGCTAGACTACTCTTCACCATCGCCTTGTCCATCGACACCTTAGTCCTCGTAGTAGTCGTAGTCTCCAAAATCTGCGGGGTCTGTGTGAGAGTGAGCACAACTTCCGTGCTCGCGAGCCAACACACAAGATGTAATTCTATACATGCAAGACTTAACAAGGGTGGTTCGGGTTCTTTTATTTGCTAAAGCAAGGTTTTAAATATCAATATTAGTGAAGTCCTATCACTTATTATTTTAACCAAACTTCATTTTATTAAAGAGAGTAGCGGTGCAATAATAATAACAGCAGAGGTTACCTCCACCTATGCTTATTTTGAAATGTGGCTACGACCACTAATAACAACACTGGGTATGACCACCCAGAACAACACTGGGTACGACCACTCAGGAACAACACAAGGTCAAGGTTACATCAGTCCAACCAGGTTTTAACCCACCCACAAAGGTTTTTGAAATAGAACTAACTCTAGTAAGTTCTCATGTCCGCCTTTGACTATAGGCATGACTGTTTAAACAATTTACACTCTGCAGAGATTGTACACTTTATCCACAAAAGATAATCAACTCGGTGTCCCACATGATTCCTTGGTCATGCGGTTGAGAGATCATCATAGTAACCTTTCAAATTATCTCGTCTCCTCTGTCATCTCACCCATACGGGCTACACCACCCATAAATTGTGCGGGATGTTCACCACAACGACTAGCGTAGCTGGTCCCAACCATAACGACTAGCGCAGCTGGCAACTTCACCTTACCTCGGTGTTCCATTCAAGCCGAATGCATCCAATCGCTTGCACTACCTCGATCTCCTCCAGCGAGATGACTTTTAGGGTTCAATAACTTTACTAAGTCAAGTTGCAGTTTGCGGACTTGTGGTTGCACATATTTTACAATAGGAGGTTTTCACCAGATTAAGTCCTTAAGTTCATCTTGGTGGTTCATACCGCATACCACGCATTCTCGCGCTACATCCATGCCCACCATCATACCATTTGCCCAGATGTGGTGTTAGAAGTTGGGGTCTTGAGGAGGAAAACCAATTTATCTCAGATACTACAGTCATATACCTCCCACAACTGCCCCAAAACAATTTCAATTTCATGAGATGATGATCAGGGTATTTTAATGCCCCGGTACATAAGTAAGATTAGCATGTCGCTTAAGTACAACCTATAGCTAGTAAGTTGCCACATAGTTACAAGAGTGACAAGGAATAAATGGATTCAACTATCAAATGATGGTATAATAATTAATTAATCATCAAATGGATATTTAACTACCTTAAGAATTAACATACATTTCTTTAAAAAATTAAAGCATGCAGCTTTGGTAATTTAAAGAAATATAACTTGTATAAAATGTAGGCTCAAAATGATCAAAGTGTTGACTCACCTGGATTAAAGGCAAGAGGGTCTTGGAGGTCTTGTGCTTGGTCAAAATGGAGATCCCCTGCTTCTTCGAACTCTAATTTGAATGAACCGGAAAAAAAGGAATAAACAAGCAAAGGAAACAAATAAATATTAACAAATAACAAAAGAACTCGAAATTAAATAAGATCAGACCCAAAAGTAAGATCTTGAATTTAGACAAATTTAGAAATAAGTTTCACTTAAATCGGAGTTATAACAGATGAGAACAGAGCTTTCGAAGCTTTGGTTTCGAGCTCTGCTCATCCAACTCTGCGTGGTCGTAAGGGAGGTTTCAACCACCTAGTAGAAAGGAGGGTTTCGACCACCTAGTCAGAAGGAGGATTTCGACCACCTAGTCGGAAGAAGGATATGACTACTCGACATGGTCGCAAGAGGGATACGACTACTCAATAGTGGTCGCAAGAAGGATACGATTACTCAACAGTGGTCGAAGGAAGGATTCGACTATTCAACGGTGGTCGAAGAAAAAAAGAATGATTCGACTGCTCGATACAATCGAAAGAAAATAAGGATTCGACTCCTGGACGCGGTTGAAAGAAAAGAAAGGTTCGACTGCTCGACGTGGTCGAAAGAATGAAAGATTCGACTACTCAACATGGTCAAAAGAACAAGGAAAGATTTGACTGCTCGACACAGTTGAAAGAATGAAAGATTTGACTACTCAACATGGTCGAAAGAACAAGAAAAGATTCGACTGCTCGACACGGTCGAAAGAACAAAGACGGATTCGACTACTCGACACGGTCAAAAGAAAAGAAGAATTCAACTAGTCAGCATGGTCAAAAGAAAAGAAGCATTTGACGCGGTCGAAAGAAGAAAATATTCGACTACTCAACGTGGTCGAAAGAACAAAGACAGATTCGACTGCTCGACGCTGTCGAAAGAACCAGAGAGAGAACAAGGCACGGAGAAACTCACCAGGACAGAGAGAGAGGCCAGAGGAGGTTGGCGAACGGCGAACGGTGGTGGGGAAGCTCACAGCTGAAGATGAAGGAGGACGACAATGAAGGGGTTAGCCAGGATTGAAGGAGAAGCGGAAACGCGACAGCTCTTGTGAAACAAAACTAAAGTTGAGTGAGGGGATTGCTTCAATAAGCTCTAGGACACGAAAAGATGCGGGTAGAAGAGGGGTGGCACTAGTGCGGCGAGGACGAGAGGAGGTGTCGGTGGCTTGAACTCGGAGCTCGGGGCTTCGGGCAAACCACAGTAGCAAGAGCGAGAAAAGGAGAGTTGGGTGTAAAAACAAGATGAATGGGGGATTGATCTGGCTCTTTATAGCCCAGAGGAGAGGAGGAGAGATCCACTGAGGGGCTTGGTTGAGGGTGCTTGATCCCGAGGGCGACAGGGGAAAGCACGAAGCGGCTACAGAGTGACAAAACAGAGCGGGGTACAGTGCGCGCAGATAACTGCTCGGGGATGAGACGGGGTGGGAGCGTTGGTGCACGTACGCAAGCACAACACGCGATCTAGCGGCTGGCACAGAGATGGTGCTCTGGTGAGAAGACCAGGCGGGGAGAGGGGCAAGAAAAGGGGAGAAGTGGGCTTGAGCCCAGAAAGGAAGATGGGCCGAGCCCAGGGAGGGGAAGAAGAGTTTAGAATTTGAAAACCAAACCAAAATTCGAAATAAGGATTTGAACTAAGAGGTTTTTATAAGCACAAACGTAATTAAAATAGGTTTTGAAAATCCAAAACGACAAAAGGAGAAACACTGATCATGAAACAAAAATGGGGATGCTACAAGGAAGAGGTTGGTGGTCATACCGACCAAGCGATTCAGTGCACAGTGAGTTTTGCTAAATTTTTAGAATTGACCAAGGGCCATGGAATTGTTGCATATGTATTGCGCGATGCATGTTTTGGCTAACGTGGTTCAAGTTGGGAAGGACTTGCGCCAAAATCAATTTTTTTATCTATTGTTGTGCAGGAAAACTTGGAGTCAACTACGATCAAAAGGAGTGATGATCAGGACTTGATTTGGTGAAATTAAGCTCTAGAATGATCAAGAATGTCGGGTGAAGTGGTTGGTCTCAAGCAAGGCACAAGATAGACAAGAACGGGAAGTTTGGTCCAACGGGTTGCATCAAGTGGCTTGAACCGGTGCAAGTGTTGAGATGGTCTGGTGGGAGCCGACGGAGAGACTTGCCAGCATGAGGAAAGCCATTGATGAACCTACACACATCGAAGCATAAGATTGCTTCACAAGATAAGACTTGGTCATGATGGAAGGGTCGAGAAGGGATATTTTGGTATCTTCACCAAAATACCAGGTTGGTGACTTTGAAGAAACCACAGTACATGGCGGTGCAAAGGAGAAGTGGTTTCGGTCGTGAGGAGGACAAGACGACAAAGAGATGGATTTGGGAGCGTCGGATCGTCATCCACTTTGAGAAGCGTACATGAGTGAGAAACCTGTTTATGTGTGGGTTTAACAGGTATCCATTAGGATTTTTCTCTAGTACTAGCGTCCAATATATAAGGGATGGTGTAGGATTTGCACACAAACCAAGCCTAAGAACCCTATTTTGATATTTGGGAAAAAGTGGAGACAATAGAGGAGGCTAGGGTTTGAGAGATGTATTGAGAGAATTTGTAGGATTGAATGCTCATGAGTGAGCTTGTGTCCTCTATGTTGGAGTGGTTGTAAACCCTCAATTTCTTAATATCAATCCAATCAATTTCGTGCAAAGATTATTTGTCTCTACTTCTTGCCCTCTTTCTTGAGATTTTGAATTCTCGTGTTCTAAGCATTTTGCCTTAGTCTTTTGCTTATGATATAGGTTGCTATGACTTGTGAAAGTTGATCTAAGGTCATCTTGACCATCATTAATCCACAGCAAATCTTTGGATCAAGTTTTAGTTTTCACCCAGTTTTGAGCCCCATTGCACTCAATCAAGAAATTCTTGGAATCTTGGCTATGATTGTCTATATCTATGATTGGAATAGGTCCAGACCTTCTTATTGAGTTGTAAATGAAATTTCGAGTGATTTGGATTAGTAGATCAAAAATAGGTCATTTTGTGGATCCAAAATCGTGCAGATTTTTTTGTCAATTTGAGGAGAGGTTAGACTGCTCGAGCGATCAGACCGCCCATTACATGGCGGTCTAACCGGCCGAGGGGGTTTGATGGTTGGGCTTCTTGGTTTGAGCTTAATTCTTCCGTTGTTATTTTTAGATCTTGATTTTTATAGCTTCTTATAGCTATTGGAGTGAAAAGAATGAGTAGAAATCCAAAAGAGAAAAAGATAGGCTCCTATTCACACACCCCCTCTGGACGTTAACACGGTCCAACAAAGATTGTATACATTAAGAGAGGATGTACTAACTACTCAGGCACTTGCACTTTCCTCGGTGATAGCTAACATATAAACATTATGGTGAAGTGGAATGTTGTCTGTAGGCCCAAAGATTTTGGGGGTTTAGGGATTATTAACACAAGGGTTTTGAATGATTGTCTTTTGGTTAAGTGGATTTGAAAATTTTGTTCAGCTAAGAATGAACTCTGGTTTAAAATTCTTAAAGCCAAATATTTTCCTATGGGTGATTTTAGGGATGCTAAAACTTTAAATGATTCTCAGTTTTGGAAAGTTGTGCAGAAGTCAGAGTTTTGTTTAACAAGAGAGTAAGGCATAAGATTGAAAATGGTTGTAGTACTTCTTTTGGGGGTGTTTGGTTAGGAGAGTGTCCTCTGAAGGTCAAGTATAATAAGTGGTTTAACATTTATCAGACTCCTGATCTTTGTGTTGCTAAGAGTCTAGTAGGGGATGTTTGGAATATAAATTTTAATAGAAATTTTGGGGAGGATGAAACTTACCAGTGGGAGAACTTGAAAAAGTCTAATATGGAGATTGACCTCAATGATGAAATGGACAAAGTTACTTGGTGTTTGGAGAAATCTGAGGTTTTTTCTATCAGATCTCTTTATAGACATATAGTTTTGGGGGTGTTATTTGTAGAAAGAGACAAAAACTATGGAAAAGCAAACTTCCTTTAAAAGTTAAATCTTTTTATGGTTGTGTTATCATGGAAGTATTCAGACTTTGGACCAATTGAAGAAGAGGGGGTGGAAAGGAGAGAATAAATGCATTCTGTGTGGAGCTAAAGAAAATCTTAACCATGTTCTCCTTTTCCTGTATTTTAGCTAAGTTTTTTGGTGTTGTGTTAAAGAGGTGTTAATCTGGGACCGCATTCCAAGTTCTTTAGATGATTTTCAATTGAATTGGTTGGAGAAGAGGGGAGCTAATGATTATAATTTTGCTCTGCCTAGTTTTGCAATTTCAACTTGAAACCTTTGGAAAATTAGGAACAAAATGGTGTTTGACAATATTTTCCCTAAGCAACCTTTGGATGTGATTTTTAATTTTTAATCTTATTTGCAGCAGTAGAATATCCTCATCAAAAAGGATGATAGTGAGCAGATGGGGTGTTTCTTAAAGACCTTTGAAGATTGGACTAAAGACTTCTGCGTTTTGAATAGGGCTGATCAAGTTTGTAATAGACCAGACTAATCTTGGTGTTTGTTGTTGGTCTGGTGCTTGGTCTGCAGTCTCTAACTTTATGAAATTGTTGATTACTTCTGTAATAGGCTAGACATTTTGTGGTTGTCGGCTATCTGATAGTAGTCTAGTTTTGTTTCTCAGTTCAGTTCTGTGTTTGGACTTTGTAAGCTGGTTTCCTCAGCATCTTGTCTTTTCTTCTTTCTGTGAGAACTGTCATGTGCTTTCTATTAAAAGCTGGGTTTAACTCTTTTCAAAAAAAAAACTCGATCTGTCATAAGCTGTTCGTTCAATTGGTCAGATAGAAGTGGATTATGTCTGTTGAATTTAATTTTGAGGCGCTACCAATACCAGCTTAAATTTCCGCTATCAACTCAAAAGATCGAACGAGAAAACCTCTTCTAACTTTGATTGGATGGTTCGGTTTCCATGTTAGCGCTAAGAAGAAAAATATATAGCACACGTAAACGCAAAAGTGACTATGGTTCTTATGGTTCTTAAAACAGGAAGCTGGCTGCATGCATGCACGGCTGCTTTTCGTTCCACCAACTTATCCAATCAAGAGTAGGGATAGGGATTGTCTATTCATAAGGTAATTGAAATTTTATTAAGCATAAGTCACATATTTTATTCATTGAATCAATATTCAATCATATGATATATAAATCTCTACACAAATTCAATGGTTAAAAAATTAAACTTAAAAAAAAATAGGCGACTTAGAAATATCAAATCATGAGTTCAAAATATCAGCCGTTTAATTCCATGTCCACATGCGTCCGGCCAGACAACTGTACATACTGTTATCACTGTAGACCGATAAAGCACGCTGCAAGCTCTTGCTGGTACCTCTCAAGAACGAACCCTTATCTAGATTAAGATTGGCACTGACAATAACATCCAATGGCCGGTACATGCATGCACATCTGTTCTTGCTCCACAGGGATGAGCTAACCTGAAGACTCGATTCTGACGTGAAAACGAGCTGCATTTCCATGGATGGATTGGATTCGATCAATTGCCGCCAATACTGCAATTAAGAGGTTGCTTGATTCAAAGCCTGACCTGAATTGCCTGGCCAAATGCTACGTCGGGAGGATGTTTGGACTCAGGTCCGGCAGTCAGGCATGGAAATTGAGCTACTGGCAGATAGCTCCCTCCTGTTTATTCACTTAGTTCTTTCTCTCTCTATTTTTTTATCTTCAGTCATGTATCATCAATCAAATATTATATCTCTATGTATGTCTGATCGGCAAAAATCATCTACTTCTCATACTAGTCTCAAAAACCACTTTTCTTAGACACAACTCTCAAGTCTCAGAACCAAACATACCCTAAGTTAAAATTGACCTGCCATCATTTTCTCAGAGGAGGGAGAACAGCTGGAGCTAGTAAAGAGTACTTGCATCGATCTGGGGAGGAATCTTTGCCCATATACTGGAGAATCAGGGCCCGAATGATTTGAGAAAAGAGGCATGGGGCAACTTGCGGTGAGTAGTGGCGGTCCCGAATTAACACTGACATGCATGTACAGTGGCCCGGAGAAGAGAGACGAGAGGAAACGGAACGCGCGAAGAATTCGATTCAGCGGCAGCGTGCCCGAGGCAGGCCCTATCCGAAAATGGCCGACCTGACATTGGCACCGCCAATCGTGCATACGGACGACACTTGTGCTCTCGGGCGTCCACGTGTCGCCTCATCGGTCAGTCTAGCTCCACGGCCATGCCCATGCCCATGCGTGCTTCTTATACGGACGCCCGCTGAAATAGCAACTCTCTTATAAACTTGCAGTCTTGCAAAGCGACTTTCATGTTCATGAGAGCGACCATTCACGTGGGTGAAAATGCCAGCTGAATAGCAACTCTCTTATTAACTTGCAACATGGGAGTGATCGTCGCATGAGGATAGAGTTCACATGGTCACTTGAAACAGCAGCATATGGCGTTAGCCGACGTTGATATGGGATCAATAACCAGGCCCATGGAACGATAGGCACGCGTCAGGCGACGCATCGATCCAAGGCCGGACCTACACATAGGTTCCTCCTTTCATGTCATGTATGCAAAGGACGAGAGCGAACGGGGCCAAGAGATGATAAAGCTTTGTCATTTCTAGCCACCTTTTCCTCGACGTTTGGCATATCTAGATAATCATGAGGCCACACTGTTGTTCGGCCCTGGAAAACGATTTCCATTAGTAGCGCAGAGCCGCAGATCGAGGTATAGCTGCTTCCATGCCATATCCAGACGTGACAGCCAGTGGGCCGGGCTGTTGTGCGCCTGGGGAAAGCACAACGCGCGCCTAGAGTTTTTTTTTTTTGCTCGTTTAACTTTTTTTTTTAACGAAATAGCTAAACTAGAATTGATAAAAATGGTACTTCTATCGCGCAAAACCACCGCGGAAGACGACCTACTGCTATTTCATCCACGGTCTATTTTTGTTATTTCGTCCGAGATATGACTAGATTTGCTATTTTGTCACCAAACACATGCGAAATGAGAAAGCAGACCTGCTAGGCCGGTAAGTACTCTGTCCTCTGATCTTCTCCTCTTAAATATCTGTAGTCTATAGCGTAGAATTGGGATTAGTAGGAACTAGGAAGAAATTATGTGCAAATTGTTCAATTTTTCAAATTACATCCACCTTAAACAAGGCCTAATTGATCACCGATCAACAATTCAACATTGAAAGGGAAAATGTTGTGCTGTAATTGAAACAAAAATGCTGGTGGTGTACTTATGCATGTAGGTAGTCCAGCAAAATCAGTAACTACCGATCAGCAATGCGCTTACAACTCCGTCATACCTAAAATATAATTCTGGATCCGCCACTGGCTGCATGCATCAATCATTCACTTGAAAACCTAATCTGAAATGGATACAGTGTAGCTTCCTTTGTGAGTGTGTTTGACCGATCGATCGGATCCAGCTATCGGCAGGCCCTGGTTGACGAGGCCGTGACGTTCGTCCACGAGCAGGTACACTTACACTATCCGGCTACACAACAAGGACAAATGGTACGTACTAATGATGCACTGCGCCAGCCCGGGCCTGTCCGACAGGCCCATTAGACAGCAGTCATCTTAGATTCCGGGAAGATTCCCACCCTGATGAGCACCCCCCGCCGCGCGGAGATGGAGAGATCCAGGGTATGGTAGTGGCCGGCAGCCAGCGCGCTGGCAACGACGCGGCCGCCCTATTGGCCGGGTTCTGGTGCTCATGTCGGCCGGTACGCACATGCGTGCGCAATTATACGTGCATAGTGCAGCGCCATATAGGCAAAAACGCCATCGATCGATCGTGTTTCCTGTCGAGAACATCGGGGCGGCATGATGCGTCCATCGATCTCTCGGTCGGGCGCGCGGGGCCCGTTGGTTGGGGTTGATGTGGATGCGATTGCGATTGCGATTGCAACCTGAAATGACGAAAAGGCCGCACGCGGCTTGAAACTTTCCGGGATCGTGTCCTGCCATTTTTAGGATCGAGCGCACGCATGGGGCCGGGCCGGGACATGGCATGTCAGAGGTCGTGCTTCGGCGGCCGGTTCCCCGGCGTGTGGGGGGCGTGGTGGTAGCCGTGCGTCGCGTCAAAGATCTTTTCAGCCGCTCATCATTTCACCAGCACATCATCAGATCACAGCAAAGGTATATGGTGGCGGTGGTGGTGGTGGGCGGGGTGTTCCCCCTGCAGAGCAGCAAGCTACTTGCAAGTCTCGCTCTCGATCGCCAGCGGATTCTGAAGGGGATTTATTCAGACAACCCGCGAGAACTAGATTAAGGAGGGTACGTCACACTTACACTAGCCGGAATGTACCATGTGAAAGCCATGTTTGTACCGAGAGACCGAGAACTGTTGATCTTAATTATATTATTATCCAGTTATGTGGTGGGAAATTATCATCTTTGAGTCATACGGCACTAGGCCAACGCCGGTGTCCTGTTGTGTATACTATGTTCGTTGCCGCACAGATAGGAGAGCGGCCGGGCTTCTGTACAGGTAGCCCAGTGCACTTCTTCCGGCCCGCATAGGGCAAGATGGATGGGTGCCCAGTTGCAGAAGAATGCTTAACGGATAAACCTTTTCGGGCCATACTTTAATGTCCCTTCCTGTTCCCTTTCAACCTTTTTCTGATTGTTTTTACGGAATGGCAGTTGACTGTTTTTTCATTGACAAAAGAAGGAATTTATGAGGCAAAAGTACACAAATCCACCTGAAGCATGTCGGAGTTTGATTCCTCCTACAGCTATTTTTATGGCACTTTCACCTCACTGGCACATATTTGTTTGAAACTCCCCACTGCCGTCGGTTTTATGGGATTTCGGATAAATGTGATCAGCGTGGCTCTTCAGCGTGGTAAGGTGGTCTTTCTGTCGTGACGTGGGGCTTTATTCCTATGGGGGAGGCAAACTGTTTCCCTCCTAGAACAATGTGCTCTGCGACGAACCTGAATAGATACACGGTGGCAAGAGATGATCGAGACACACCCACATTGCTCCTCCCTAGGTCACGTCCTTGTTACCCGCTCACGTGTTTCCTTGCTTCTTCGCGTTAAACCAGTCAAACTAGAGAAGAAGACCGAACTGATTCTGTAGGATGAAACAACCTCACCGCATTAAAGAGTCTGGTTTCAACCACTTCATCACACTGGAAGACCACATCGCCGCACTAGATAGCTAGGTTGGCCATATCATTAGAAATCCTATGGTATAATTGAAGCGAAAATTGAGGCTCCATTCGGCAGGCCACGTCGCCTTTTTTTTTGCCATCCAATTGCGTTTCGATCGCTTTTCAGCCGTTTGATCCACCGCGCCACTGCCTTCGGCCTTCCTTTTGCTTGCGCATTCGCGCGTGCCTTTCTCCCTCCGTCCCACACCGCAGGCCCCACCGGCCGCGTTTCTTGCTTGGTGCGCGTCCAAGGACGCGACCTGCTCCCGTATGGCCCCACAGATGCGTGCCTCGTGCGCCCAAGGGCGCATCAGGCTACTAGTTGTATGAAAACAGGCAACAGAGGTGAGTTTCAAACAACTGTACTAGTGCGGGTGAATGTGCCACAAAAATAGTTGTAGGGGGGATTAAACTCCTATGCAAGTTTGCCTACAAGGCACTTCACAAATTAAAACCTCATAAATCATAGTGAAAAGTCCACACAAATAACCCAATCTACCCATGGTTGATGTGAATCGAACTCTTGTCATCTAACAAAGAGGCATTCCTTCGATAGTTGTAGGTTGGGAAGTTGTGCAGCATTTCTACCTTATGGGGAAGATTAACTTTGGTTAATTCTGTCTTCTCCCAATTACCAACTTTTTACATGTGCTTGCTTAAGCTCCCAAGTGGAGTTCTGAGACAAATTGACAAATATCGAAGGAACTGTCTCTAGAGAAGCTCAGACTTTGATTGCCGAGGTAAATCTCTTGTAACATGGAAAAAAGTTTGTAAACCAAAAAAAAAAAAGGTAGGTTGGGAATATTAAACTTAACAACCCAAAACCAGACACTCCTTTTGAAAAATCTTCACAAGTTTTACAATCATGCCAACCTCCCATGGGTTAGACTAGTCTGGGAAGCCTATTATTCCAACTCCCATCCTTCAGACAGTTCGCGACTAGGATCCTTTTGGTGTAGAGATCTTCTCAAGCCGCTTCTCCTTTACAAGGGTTTGGCAGCATGTACGATGGGCAATGGAAGATCAATTTTTTTTATGGAAAGATTTATGGAATGGGAACTTGCTTTGTCAACATCCAGAATTATTTTTGTTTGTGAAAACAGATCTCTCTTTGATTACTACAATCAAGCAAGTGGTGGATTTCTCCTCTCTTTTTCACCTACCACTGTCTACACAAGCTTATGATCAGTTTCAACAAGTGCAGCAGATGTTACATGATATAGTGCTAACCCCTGACGAGGATTCTTGGCATTACATTTGGTATTCGCTGCAATTCTCGTCGGTCAAAGCATATCGACTGCTCATGGGCACCTCTCCAATTCCTCCATACTTCAATTGGTTATGGGCAAGCACCTGCCAAAGTTGTCAAAAAGTCTTCTTCTAGTTATTGCTCAAGGATTGACTTAACACTAGAAATCTTTTGTGGAGGGAGAATTGTCAACTGGATGATTGTACTTGTATTTTGTGCGAACAAGGAGCAGAGGAAACCTTACAACACTTATTTCTAGACATGCCCCTTTGTGCAAGACTGCTGGAGTTATGTCTGTCCACAACGCTCGCCGATGGTTGCAACACATCAGGCAATCCTCCATCTCAAAAACAAGATCCAACAGTTTTTTTCCCATGGAGATCATTGTGCTGACAACATGGTCTATTTGGGTAACAAGGAATAACATGATCTTTAATCAGATTGATCCAAGCTTTGCAGAATGGCGCAACACCTTCCTCCGAGAATTTGCTCTAGTTATCCATAGGGCAAAGGCAAAATTCAAACATGGCATTAGTGCTTGGTTTAATAGCTTGAACTAATCTAGGACCTCTTTGTGTAAATATTGTTTTGTAAACTTTTCTTAAATATATTTATTTTATACAGTAGGATCCTTTCCTACTGTTATCCTTAAAAAAGAGAGTAAACAAATCACTATGCCCAACATCTCAGTAAGACTAACTCTCATCGGAGTTTATTAGTCTGACTACTTGCCATTGTCTCCAAATACACCTTCGATTCCCAATAATCTGTACCGGTCAAATATTTTAGGTTTGACCATCAATATATAAAGAATTACCAAGATTGACAATGTGACATTGATATTACTAGATACATCATGAAATATACTTTCATAATGTATAATTACTTTTATTTGAAACAACATATTTTCATAGATACATCATGAAATGTACTTTCATAATGTATAATTACTTTTATTTGAAATAACATATTTTCATAGAAAATGATGATCAAAGTGTTATCTTGGAGACCACGTCAATATCCAAAACAGATGTATATTTGTAATGAGAGGGAGTATGTTCTTGTATATGTAAGAGCGTCTACAATAGTTTGTTTCTCAGTTTATTACTAAGAGGAGAGAGAGTATTCAATCTAATAAAAAGAAACAAGTCTTTCAATAGATTATTTCTTGAGCTTGTGTCTAAGACTTTAATTGCTATAAGTGTGCATGATTCTTGATGATCAATAATGAAGTACAACTTTGTGATCTATATGTTTTAGCTCATTTATCATATCAATAATAAAGTCGGACTACACAAATGATCGGGTGAATATTTTGCTTTAAGACAGTGGGACCCACAAAACGCGTTTTTAGGTAACAAGTAAGTCTCTAATAGAGTATTTGATTGTTTTTTGTGTCTTGTTATTAATAATTTGATAATTTTTTTATCTAGAAACAACCTCACATTCTCTCCTCCATATTACCTAAATGCTGATATGACAACCCCTTAGTAACAACTGACGTAGACTGTTATAGATACTCTAATAGTAATACACCAGCAAATGTGCATTTCCCCACACATTGGGGAATTGATCGTCATCATCAAGAGGCACACCTATAATGCCAATCTGCACGAATTCTGCAGTTACGATGCTCTGCAAAAAATCTCACGTTGTTGTAATGGTATTAGCCCCATAACCACTCCCAATGAATACTTGCCTATGTACAACAGCGCAGGCACGCATGCCGCTGCGAGCAACTTCCAATGTTGCAAATGGGTGGCACTGCATCAATTGCAGTATGAGCTGTGCAGAATCTTAAACAACTCAGTTCTCCTCCATGGCCAGCCTCTGGCCGTTGTTGCCGACCAAGAGCCGGAGGGCCAGCTCGTAGGCCGAGAAGATGGCGCCGTTGACGACGAACGCCCGCGCAACAGCCGTGCCAAGGCCGCGCCACAGCACCGGGAGGCCTTCCTCCCGGACGCTCTTCCGGAAGCAGTCGACGACGCCGCGGTACCTCGGCGGGAACGTCTGTGCCTGCAGCCGCGACTTCACCACGTCCAGCGGGTAGCAGCAGACCCAGCTGGCGACGCCGGCGAGGCCGCCGGACACGAGCATCGTCGCGAGGCTTTCCTGCCCCGTGCGCCGGCACCCCGGATGCAGCCGCTCCCGCGCGTACTCGTACGTCCAGAAGTAGACTCCGTGCGCCGGCGCGTCCCGGAGCGCGGTCACCGCGAGCCCGCGGTATATGCCGCGGAGGCCCTCCTTCCTGAGGATGTCCCGGGCCATGTCCACCGGCCCGTGGTGGTCGCCCGGGCGGCGGTGCTTCTGCCCAGCCGCCTCCAGCTGCAGCCTGATCTTGACGAGCTCAACGGGGGATAGGATCAGCGTTTGCAGCGCACCGGTGCCGACGCCGGCCAGTGCCACGCTCGTGTAGGAGGGAGGGTCGGACATGGAGCTCCGTGGATCGATCGACCGCGACAGGATCGCGTAGACTTGGAAGACCATTGCATTCTGCAACAAAAATGAGGATTTGAAACTCAATTTCTAACATGGTACTACTACACACACTGACACACAGCATGGCTGGTTATCTCTACTTTCAACTTCCAGTGCAGACGTGCCGATATGCCAGAATTCTTTAAAAAATAATACATTTTTTAAAAGAATAAATAGTCGAAAAAGAAAATTACAAAACTAGTCCTTTCTTGCAAATTCACTTATCGCTATTTCAATTAGCGACAGAGGTCTACCATTCTTTTCTGTTGCCAATTGAAATGATGACAGATATCTAGTTTTATAACTTTTCTTTTCGACTATTTATTTCTATAATTTTTTAAAAAATATATTACTAAAAAAATGTGAAGCCCCTTTTTGCCCCCTTCCCGGTCAACCCTCGCGGGGCCCTCCGTTCTCCTCCCACAACGCCCGGACCCCTCACCGAACCTCCTCGCTCGCGTCCGCGATTGCGCCGCACACGCCACCTCTCCGGCGCCCTAGGCTCGCCGCCGCCTCACCACGCCCGAAAGGCGTCATCATCACCATCGCCGCACGCCCGCCCTTCTCTCGCCGACCCCTCCCCGATCTCCTCGCGCCGGCATTAAAACCCGCGCCTCCCTTCTTCTCCTCCTCCCTTTCACCCCACGGCAAAGAACCCGAGCAAGAAGAAAAGGAGAGGAAGAAGGAACCGGCCTACCTCGCCGTTGCCGCCGCTGCGTCGCCTCGTAGTCGTCGTGCCGCCGCCGCCGTCCCCCCCGTGCCATCGCCGTGAGCTCTCGGGCCTCCGGTTCCGCGCCGCCCGAGCCGCCGCCTCCTCTTCCTCCGGCCGCGCTCGAGCCCTCTTCTCACTCACACGCCGCCACTCTTCCTTCTCTCGGCCTGCGCCCGCAAGCCCTCCTCTTCTTCTTTGCTCGGCGCGCCGCGCCGCTGGTCACACAAGGCCACACAGTGAGTCGGCGCCCGTGCCGTGGGCGGGCCGCTTGCTCCTGGGCCGCTTCGGTTTTCTTTTTTTGAATTGATTTTCTTTTCTCTTTTCTATTTTAATTTAAAAGCTAGACTTTAAATATGAATAACTCCCCCATTTTAGCTCCAAAAATTATGAAATAAATTTCTAAAAATTTCTAAAATCAAGATCTTGCTAATGGCATAGGTCTTGTTCCATTTGGAGTTCATTTGTGTATTCTTGTGTATTTAATGGCTCGTTGTTTGTCGCTTTATTTTTAGGTACTTGCAGAGATTTCGAGACGCAGAGACCTCCACGTCGATCAAGGACAAGACTACTCTGACTCTCTCCCTACAACCAAGGCGAGTCAATGCTTTGATCATATTGAGCCTACATTTTATGCAAATTATATTCTTTTAAAATAGCAAATTGCATGCTTTAATTCTTTAATCAAATGTATGTTAAAGCTTAAGGTAGTTAATACCCATTTGTTGAATAATTAATCATCGTACCATCCTTGACAACTTGAATCCCTTAACCATTGTCACCCTAGTAATTTTATGGTAATACTAGCTATAGGTTGTACTTAAGCGACATGCTAGACTTGCTTAAGTACGGACATTAACGTGTCCTAATCATCATCATTTCAAACATAAATGATTTGGGCGTCATTGCGTAAATGACCGAGATGGTTGAATTGTTGTATTTTTACATCTCAAAAACCCTAAATCGCTAATACCCATGCAGACGGATGGTAAGATGGTGGAGTGCGGATGTAGCACGAGAATGGTGGGAATGTGGTTGAGCCGTCCGCATAACCCTAAGGACTTAATCTTGTCACGACCTCCATGTATAACAGTACAACCACAAGTCCGCAACAAATCGCGACTTGGCTTAGTACATTTATCAAATCCTGAAAATCATCTCACCGAGGGTTAAAGGAGGCACAAGCTCTGGGTATGTCGGGCTTGGATGGGACACCGAGTCAAGGGTGAAGTTCGCCGATCGAGAGTGTAGCCACGCCACGCCCGATCGAGTGGACATCCCGCGCAACGTATGGGCATAACCCCATATGGGTGAGACGAGGAAGGGGCGAGATATTTAGAAAAGTTATTGTGACAACCTCTCGACTACACGACTACGGAATCGTGTAGGCAACGAGTTAATTGTCTCTTGTGGGTAAAGTGTACAATCTCTGCAGAGTTACAAACTGCTTAAACAGTAGTGCTTACGGTCAAAGCGGACATGGAACTTAACTTGAGTTAGTTCTATTTAAAAATTTCCTTTGTGGGTGGTATGAAAATTGTGGCGGGCTCACCTAGCCCTGAGTTTGGTTATTCACGGTCTTTGTACCCGATGTCGTTTAGTGGTGGATGTAACCACAATCAAAATAAGCATGAAGGTGGAGGTAACCTCTGCTAATATAAATATTGCACAATTTCTCTTTAACTAAAATGAAATTTGTTAAAAATGCTAAGTGCTAGGAATTTGTACTTGTGATATTTAAAAGTATTGCTTTATAAATAAAAGAACCGAGCCATCCTTGTAAGCCTTGCATGTATATCATTGCATTGTGTATTGGCTCGCGAAAGCACGGTAGTTGTGCTCATCCTCGCTCTCCCCAAACCCTTCGGATGACGCTGATGGAGGAGACTATGCGTACTACGAGGAACCGTGGTTGATGGACAAGGAAGCGACGAAGAGTAGTCCGAATCGTAGTCTAGGCCTCGACGCGATCTAAGTTGACTCGTTGGTACTTATTGCATAACCGATATTATCCGGTCCTTGATAATATCGATCATTACGTGGTGCCCGATCGCTTACTGTGAAGAGATGAGCTCTACCCTTTGCTTCCGCTTATCGCTTTGGTATTCGTATTGTAATCAATTTGGCTTTGATCGCCCTCGTTGTAAAACTCGACCCGACGTGGTCTATGTCACTCCGTTGTTTGTAATATTGATACTTTAATTCACGCCATGTATGAATGATTCAGCAATGCCTGTGAGTGCTATCTACTGATCCAGGGAATAGCACAGCGTTTTTCACAGAGGATTCGGATTGGAAAATCCGGGTCCGACAGAGCTGGTATCAGAGCATACGACTGTAGAGTCTTAGTTAGATTGGTCGTTGCCTTAAGGACTTGGATCTTATTTTCAAAAACTAAGAAAAAGCTTTGCTAAAAATATAGAGTATTTATTGCTTCTACTCTTCACTCCTAGTCCTGTACTTATCTTTATTTCACTTGAGTTTTACCTTGTGCTGACCTCCTCTTGTTTTCAAAATTTGTAGATGGCTACCCGTCGTCGGATGGCAGTGGGACCTCCTCGCTCACTGAGAGAACGAGGAGGCTTCATGGACATACTTCGCCACCGATCTTGTACCTTAGCTTTCCCACACCTACGTTCGTGGTAGGATGACGAGGATCGAGACCCGCGAGTCTGGGCGATGGAGGTGTACCTCTCCGCTGAGGTTGGCGAGTTCACTTCCTTCCTCTTGGGCCGAGGCACCCGGCGTGGCCGCCACGACGCCATTCGGACGCCGCGCGCGTCGCTTCCACCCGCCGTGTTGGAAGTACGAGGATCTCTTCTTGAGGTCACCCTACGCTTCTACCCGCACCTCCTGCAGAGCGAGGCGTGTCCAGCAATTTCGACACGAGGCGACGACCTCGCTGACGCAGCGAGTCCGGCTTACGCAGCGATGATAGCCACCATCACCGCGCCATGGATGAGATCGAGCAACCGCGACACTCCTCACCGGCAGGCTATGCCCGCTCCGACACCGCCGAGCAACATGATCGGGAGCGATGAAGCTCACTCCACTGCGATCTGAGAGAGGACGCCGCTCTTGCGAGTTGGCACGCCTCGAGCGCCGCTCGGCCCTCGCCAGACCGGTTGCACCTATCGCCGCCTCGTCCTCCCGTGCGGCCGCCGTTCCCCGCCGAAGGACCGTCTCGACTCACAAGACGCAGCGCGCGCGCCGCCCGCCCGGCCGCCGCTTAGAGAGTCGGTAGTGGGCGCAGCCTCGATCCACCGCACTCGGTTTGACGAGTCGTGGGCGCCGCCTCGGCCGTTCACGTTCTCGCTCCCGTTCGCGAGCTTGATCGAGCCGTTCGTTCGCTCCCGCAATCAGTATCGCTTTGTGGTCGATCCCGGTAAGCAAATTGCCGATTAGTTTAGGTTAGCTAGCGATTACTTGCCGAGCGATCTTTGGGTTGCAAGCACTTTTGTTTCTTTCTTTTGTAGACGATGTGTTTGTATTCGTGTCATGACTTAGCTTAGTGTATAAGCTTTGTTCGAGAGTCATGTAACACTTAACCCCCTTATTATAGTGTAGCCTCTAGGCTTTCTATTGTACTTGCTTCGTTCTTTTGTTGGCTTTTGTTCTTGTCTCATGTGTGCCTTAGAGGGCTAGTGAACCTCATATACTCCTCTAGTTCTAAGCCTCGAGTTCCTTCAGATGCCGCCAAGAAGAGCTGCCCCAATCCGTGGAGCCTTCGCGCAGTCGAGGAAGAGGCCGTGGCGTGGTCGTGGCCAAGGCCGAGGACAGAACCGCCTCCACCACCAAAGAAACCCGACAATGACTCAAGTCATGTTTCAGAGACTCGATTCTTGAGCGTTACTAAACAATCGTGAGATGGACCACCCGATCGCAACTCAAGCCGCGATTTTCTCAGGACCCGACCCTCACCTTTGCTGCGCCAATGAACCGCTAGAAGTCAAGATCGCTCGGGGACACCGAGAAGAAACTCCGTCTTGCCCGCCGCTCAAATGAAGACAAGGTGGATTTCGCCACCATCACCGAAAAGCGCCGCGCCGCACAGTGGGAGAATTACCTCGCCCGAGGTGATGAGAATCTAGAGGAAGAAGAAGCGGAATAGCGAAGTCGTAGCATCTACGATTGGAGCCCCACAAGATCCCGCCTCTGCAGGAAATAGAAGAAGTTGCGAAATACAACAAGTCAAGTTGAACCCGCATGGCGGTAGATTCTCTGGAAGAATTCAAAGCTTTCGGGGCCAACCGTGCCACCGGAACAATGAGATTGAAGAAGAATGAATTGAGCTCTCAAGCGAGTCGGATGTCGATAAATGAGTATCTAACTAGGTTTAACCACTTGCTCGCTACGCCCCAATGATGTAGCGGATGAAGAAGAGAAAATCGACCGCTTTGTTGAAGGAATGCGTGAGGACATGAGAGGGCGCTTATCCTCCATGATTACTCTAGCTTCAATGATTAGTTAATAAAGCCCTCATTTGTGAAAATGAGAAGAAGATCACGAGATTAGCGCAAAGGAAGATGTCATTTCGAGGCCACAAGGTAGCTTTCCCGAAGCCTACATTCCAAGCGCGCTCATCTTTCGATCATCTGCAGCCTCCTCTCGAAAAACTCAAGTTTCCACCCGCGTCCCCAAGGAAGTGGATTCGTGCTCTCGCCCGGCAACCAACAGCGGCCAACCAAAGAACAAACCTCCATCGTCGCTGTGGAGAAAAAGGACACTTCGCCAACCGTTGTCCTACCCGCCGAATGCTCCAAAGAAGACTCAACACAGAGTAACGCCAGCCAAGGCAGACCTCACCCAAGCAAGAGTCACGGACTTCACGAGCATCAAGGTCTACACCAACGCAAAGCCATGGCGTGTGAACCACGTCCGCAGAGGAAGCTCAAGGTGCCTCGGAGTACTAATGGGTGCGTTCCTGTTAATTCAAGCACCGCACAAGTTTTGTTTGATTCGAGCTGCACTCTTTTATTTCAAGAAAGTTTGTCGAAAGGCTTAAGTTGCCAACCTATAAGTTAAAGAAACCGTGGTACTTAGCTCACCCGGGATCCCTTTGTGCTACCTCGATCGATCCTGGTAGAAATTGCTATGGAACATTCGGATTCCTAGCAAACCTTCCGTGCTAGAATCTCAAGCGCTGGATATCATCCTAGGATGGATTGGTTGGCCAAGTATCAAGGATTGATAGATTGCGCCAACGAAAAGTGGTACTCACCAAGAACCCAGAGACCACAATAAGAGTTAGTGTGGATCGTTCCTCTCCTTGGAATAGGACAATCCACCACCTTGGAAAGTTGTCCCAGAGACAACGCTCGTAGTTCAAGCTTACCCCGATGTCTTCCCGGAGAATTACAGGCATGCCACCGCATGAGATGTTGAGTTTGTCATCAACTTGAAGCGAGGGCAGCCCCAATTGCTAAGAGACCATACAGAATGGCGGCGATTTAACTTGAAGAACTTAAGACACAAATTGAAGACTTGCAAGACAAAGGTTTAGTTAGACCTAGTTCTTCTCCCCGGGTTCGCCGATTCTCTTTGTGAAGAAGAAAGATGGCACCGCAGATTATGTGGGACTCTGAGCACTCAATGATGTGACCATCAAGAACAAGTATCCCTTACCTCGCATTGATGACTGTTCGATCAATTGACAGAGCATCGCTTTTCTCCAAGATAGACACGAGGTCGGATACCATCGACTTAAGATCGGGAATGAGGATATTCCTAAGACGGCTTTACCACCCTGTATGGCTCAGTATGAGTTCAACGTCATGCCGCTTGGCTTGACCAATGCGCCACCTACTTCATGAACCTCATGAACAAGGTATTCATGGAATACTTAGACAAGTTTGTTGTCGTGTTCATAGACGACATCTTGATCTACTCAAAGACCGATGAAGAACATTCGAACACTTGCAATTGGTCTTAGAAAAGCTTAAAGAGAATCATCTTTATGCCAAGTCTGAGAAATGTGAATTTTGGCTTCATGAAATCGGTTTCCTCGGACACATTGTATCCGCCGAGGAATCGCATTGATCCATCCAAAGTAGCATTTGTAATGGAATGGAAACAACCCACATCGGTGACGGAGTGCGTAGTTTTCTGGCTTGGCGATACTCAGACGCTTCATTGAAGGATTCTCTAAGCTTTCCAAACCGATGACCCATCCGCTAAAAAGGAAAAGAAGTATGATTGGACGAAGCTTGTGAAAAGAGTTTTCGAATTGAAGAAGAAGTTAACTTCGCGATATTAATCCCGCGGATATACATCAAGACTTGAAGTCTCTCGTGATGCATCGCGCCAAGGTCTTGGTTGTGTGCTCATGCAAGGAGGAAAGGTAGTAGCTTACGCTTCAAGACAACTCCGTCCTCACGAAGACAATTATCCAACCCATGATTTGGAGTTAGCGGCGAGTGCACGCCCTAAAAATTTGGCGACACTATTTGATTGGAAATCACCGTAATATCTACATGACCACAAGAGTCTCAAGTACATTTTCACCCAATCGACCTCAACCTTCGACAAAGAAGATGGTTAGAATTAATAAAGGATTACAACTTGGATGTTCATTATCATCCCGAAAGGCTAATGTAGTTGCCGATGCATTAAGCCGTAAATCCTACTGCAGTAATGTCATGATTCAAGAACATCAACCTGAGCTCTGCAAGGAATTTGAAGCCCTTAACCTTGAGTTAATAGAGCAAGGCACACTAGCCACAATAGAAGCGTATCCAACTCTAGAAGAGCAGATCAAGGCCGCTCAAGAGGGACATCCTGGAGTCCAGAGATTCAAGCATCTCATGGCAAAAGGAAAGGCCCCTAAGATGTCAAGACCAAAGAGGAATCCTATGGTATGGGAAACGTCTCTTTGTTCCCCACCGGAAGGAACTCAAAGATCGATTCTAAAGGAAGCTCACGATTACTGCACACTCGCACTGAGCGGCACCAAGATGTACCAAGACATGAAGATTTTGTATTGGTGGCCACGAATGAAAAGAGATATCGCGAGTATGTAGCTTGTTGTGATGTATGTCGTGAATCAAGGTTTGAACATCAAAGACCAAATGGATTGCTACAACCCTTACAGATCCTCGGTGGAAATGGGAAGAAATCGGAATGGATTTCATTACCGGTCTACCTCGAACTAAGTCCGGATGTGACTCGGTATGGGTTATAGTTGGATGATTGACTAAAGTCGCCCACTTCATCCCTGTGAAGACAACCTACAAAGGAGACAAGTTAGCCGAGCTGTACATGGCTCGTATCGTGTGTTTGCATGGAGTACCCAAGAGAATAGTCTCCGATCGAGGTTCTCAATTTACCTCGCATTTACAGGCTAGTTTGCATGATGCCCTTGGAACACACCTTACCTTCAAGACTGACCTATCATCCATGCAGATCGATGGTCGACGGAAAGAACAAATCAAATCCTAGAAGACATGCTTGAGCTTGTGCTTTGGAGTTTACCGAGGCGGAAAATGTCTCCGTATGCCGAGTTTGCATACAATAATAGTTATCAGATCAAGTTTGAAAATGTCCCCATTTGAAGCACTATATGGAAGAAAATGCAGAACTCCTCTGCATTGGTCAGAATCAGGTGAAGGATATATCTTTGGACCAGATACTCTCAAGCAAGTGAAGAGAAAGTTCGACTAATCGAGATCGCCTTCAAGCGATTCGGTCTAGACAGAAGAGTTATCGCGACAACCGTCGAAGAGACTTAACCTTCGGTTGGAGATCTTTGTGTATCTCAAGGTATCGCCACTTCGTGGAACCCGAAGATTCAAAGTTAAAGGCAAGCTCGCACCAAGATACATAGGCGTTCGATCACCGCTAAGCGTGGAGAGGTTGCCTATCGCCTAGAGCTACCCAAAATCATCGACGTCCACAACGTGTTCCATGTTTCTCAACTAAAGAAATGTCTCGAGTACGAAGAGCGGACTCTGTCCGGCCCATCGCGCTTGAGAAAGATTTGACTTATCCGAACACCGATCAAGATCCTCGGCGTCGTCGAGAAGCGGACAAGACGTCAAGTCATCCGCCTTTGCAAGGTTCGATGGAGCCATCACTCACCCAAAGAAGCCACCGGGAGCGAAGATCAACTTGCCGGATTTCCGTCCCGTTCTCGGGCGACTCGAATCTCGGGTCGAGATTCCGTTTAAGGTGGGTAGGATTTGTGAAGCCCTTTTGCCCCCTTCCGGGTCAACCTCGCCGGCCCTCCGTTCTCCTCCGTCAACGCCCGCGGACCCCTACCGAACCCTCCTCGCTCGCGTCTGCGCTGCGCCAGCGACACGCCACCTCCGGCGCCTAGGCTCTGCTTCCTCGCGCACGCGCCGAAAGTCATCATCACCATCGCCGCACGCCCGTCCTTCTCCTCGCCGGACCCTCCCCGATCTCCTCGCGTCGGCATTAAAACCCGCGCCCTCTTCTTCTCCTCCTCCTCCCTTTCACCCCACAAAAGAACCCCGAGCAAGAAGAAAAGGAGAGGAAGAAGGCAAGCCTACCTCGCCGCTGCCGCCGCCGCCGCCGCCCTCGTAGTCGCCGCGTCGCCGCCGCCCTCCCCGTTGCCATCGCAGTGAGCTCTGGCCTCCGCTTCCGGCGTCGCCCGAGCCGCCTCCTCCTTCGTCGCGCGCGCTCGAGCCCTCTTCTCCCACACAGCGCCCGCCACTCTTCCTTCTCTCCTGCTGCATAAGCCCCTCCTCTTCTTTTGCTCGGGCGAGCCGCGCCAGTGTCATTTCACACAGCCACAGCAGTGAGTCGGCCGTCTTGTGGGCCGGCCGCTTCTTGCTCTGGGCGCCGGTTTCTTTTTTGAATTGAATTTCTTTTCTCTTTTCTATTTTAATTTAAAAGCTAGACTTTAAATATTAATATCTCCCTCATTTTAGCTCCAAAAATTATGAAATAAATTTCTAAAAATTTCTAAAATCAAGATCTTGCTAATGGCATAGGTCTTGTTCAATTTGGAGTTCATTTGTGTATTCTTGTGTATTTAATGGCTCTCGTTGTTTGTCGTTTATTTTTCCTAGACTTACCACAGTAGATTTGGAGACGGAGACCTCCACGTCGATCAAGGACAAGACTACTCGGACTCTCTCCCTACAACCAAGGCGAGTCAATGCTTTGATCATATTGAGCCTACATTTTATGCAAATTATATTCTTTTAAAATAGCAAATTGCATGCTTTAATTCTTTAATCAAATGTATGTTAAAGCTTAAGGTAGTTAATACCCATTTGTTGAATAATTAATCATCATGTGCCATCCTTGACAACTTGAATCCCTTAACCATTGTCACCCTAGTAATTTTATGGTAATACTAGCTATAGGTTGTACTTAAGCGACATGCTAGACTTGCTTAAAATACAGGGACATTAACGTGTCCTAATCATCATCATTTCAAACATAAAATGATTTGGCGGTCATTGCGGGTAAATGACGAGATGGTTGAATTGTTGTATTTTTACATCTCAAAACCCTAAATCGCTAATACCCGCGGACGGATGGTAAGATGGTGGGTGCGGATGTAGCACGAGAATGGTGGGAATGTGGTTGAGCCGTCCGGACAACCCTAAGGACTTAATCTTGTCACGACCTCCTGTGTATAACAAGTACAACCACAAGTCCGCAACAAATGCGACTTGGCTTAGTACATTTATCAAATCACAAAATCATCTCACCGAGGGTTAAAGGAGGCACAAGCTCGGGTATGTCGGGCTTGGATGGGACACCGAGTCAAGGGTGAAGTTCGCGATCGGCGAGGTGTAGCCACGCCACGCCGATCGAGAGTGGACATCCGCGCAACGTATGGGCATAACCCCATATGGGTGAGACGAGGAAGGGGCGAGATATTTAGAAAAGTTATTGTGACAACCTCTCGACTACACGACTACGGAATCGTGTAGGGCAACAAGTTAATTGTCTCTTGTGGGTAAAGTGTACAATCTGCAGAGTTACAAGCTGTTTAAGCAGTAGTGCCTACGGTCAAAGGCGGACATGGGAACTTAACTTGAGTTAGTTCTATTTAAAAATTTCCTTTGTGGGTGGTATGAAAATTGTGGCGGGCTCACCTAGCCCTGAGTTTGGTTATTCCTGGGTCTTTGTACCCAGTGTCGTTTAGTGGTGGATGTAACCACAATCAAAATAAGCATGAAGGTGGAGGTAACCTCTGCTAATATAAATATTGCACAATTTCTCTTTAACTAAAATGAAATTTGTTAAAAATGCTAAGTGCTAGGAATTTGTACTTGTGATATTTAAAAGTATTGCTTTCGCAAATAAAAGAACCGAGCCATCCTTGTAAGCCTTGCATGTATATCATTGCATTGTGTATTGGCTCATGAGCACGGTAGTTGTGCTCATCCTCGCTCTCCCCAAACCCTTCGGATGACGATGGAGGAGACTATGCGTACTACGAGGAACCGTGTTGATGGACAAGGAAACGACGAAGAGTAGTCCAGAATCGTAGTTCAGGCCTCGACGCAGCTCTAAGTTGACTCGTTGGTACTTATGCATAACCGATATTATCCGGTCCTGGATAATATCGATCATTACCTGGTGCCCAGATCGCTTACTGTGAAGAGATGAGCTCTACCCTTTGCTTCCGCTTATCGCTTTGGTATTACGTATTGTAATCAATTTGGCTTTGATCGGCCTTGTTGTAAACTCGACCGACGTGGTCTATGTCACTCCGTTGTTTGTAATATTGATACTTTAATTCACGCCATGTATGAATGATTCAAAGAATGCTGTGAGTGCTATCTACTGATCCAGGGAATAGCACAGCGTTTTTCACAGAGGATTCGGATTGGAAAATCCGGGTCCGACAAAAAATCAATATGCAATGGCCCGGGGCGATGTTGATCAGTACAATCTGACTACCGTAGTCATAGGAGTAATATTCTAACATCACTTTAACTGTATCCTTTAGGCTGTTCTCAATTGACAGTATTTTAGTGCAGTTTCTTAATGCATGATAAGTGTTAGGATACTATCTTCCCAATGCATGATTTCTTATGGTGTAGTATCTTAAACTGTTTCATTTAATTACATATATGAGGCTATTTTGCGTTCGATTTCAAGCCAAACCAGTATCTAAATTAGATACTAGAGTACCCTCTCTCTTCATTAACTATGATGCTATATCATTATTTTGCCTATATAGCAAACTAAGATACCATCCAAAGTGGAGCACTGGGAGCAGCCTTAGGATGACTAGTCAAGGTGCACGTGGAATCTATGTCGGAAAAAAATACATTCCAGATTTCATCGTAAACCGAGACTGTGACACGTATCTGTAGTGATGCACTGGGCTTACGACGAACAACGAAAACATTAGGTCAACAGGATGCTAGCTTAGCTTTACAACTTTGCCAAGTACAAACAACTAAAGTATTTAAGAAGACTGCAAATAAAAATAGACTTCCCAGTTTTAATGGTCAGTGTCAGGCATCAGAGATACTACTACTACTACGCGAAGCTTAATCACAAACAAACATGAAACGTGCGCATCAGCGTACGCTGCTGCCTTTATTGTCGAGCACAACTTAGGGTTGCCGCTGGGTAGGGTCTGTTAGAGATATGTTAGAGATAGAATAGGGAGTCTTTTATATTTCCTTATCTGTATCCTTGTACACCCTATATATATTGCTCATTGGGCCTCTTCAATATACACAATATTCATAACATGGTATTAGAGCCAAGGTTAGGTTTAGGGCTTACCGTGACGGCCGCCTCCTAACCTCCGCTCGTTCTTTGCTGCTGCCGCCCCCGGGAGGAGCGATCTTCACTCCCGGGTGCCTCCTTCTTGGGATCTCGCGTCAAATCTGCGGCTCCTCGACCGGCGCCTCGTCGCCACGGTCTTCGGTCTTCGTCGCACTGGTGCTCGCCGAGCCGCCGCCTCCAGATCCGCGCAGTGCGATCCTCGCGGCCTCTTGTCGCATCTTTGCTCATTGCTCCGTCGTCGTCCCGACGGCGCACTCTGAGCCTCGATCCGCGGCGTCGCTTCTTGCTTGGAGGTTGCCGCGCCTCCGTGCTTCATCTTCATCGCGCAGCCGAGGTCGTTGCAGACATCCGACTTGCCGCCGATGCTCCGGTCGTCATCCTCGTCTGCACGTCGCTGTTGCTCGGATCCTGCGACACCGTCGTCTTTCTCGATCAGATCCGGACGGATTTGGTCGGATCGGCATCGCCTCGCTCGACTTCCGCCCGGATCCTCCCGCGTTGTGGCCTCGGTTCCTCTGCTCCCGACTGCTGGTGGTGGTGCTGGTCGATGTTGGGCATAATGCCGCCGCTCGGTTGTAGCTTGAGGAGAGGTTGCTCGCTTCGAGCTTGTTGGGAGTTGGTTGTGCTGCTGCTATGCGATCGGGCTGCCGCCGCCTCAACTCGCTCCGCCGCTCCCTCGCCCTCAGATCGCGCCGCTCCGGGCTCCTGTCGCGTCGGCTTGCTCTCTCGGCCGTCGGCGCCTCCAGATCCATCGCGGATCGTCTTCTTCTCTCGGCGGTGGGAGCTCTGTGGTGGAGGCGAGGCTGCTCCGTGGCCCCCGAGTGCTGCCTCCCTGCGTTCCTCTGCGAGTCCCAGGAAGGGGACCGGGATGTGGGGAGGTGGGGACGAGCTTCTCGTCAGTGAAGGCACCTGGCTCATGCCAATTAAAGGCAGTGTCTTTGGGTCTCTCTCTATGGAGATTGGAAAGGGAGGAGCTGCTGGTGGATGTTGGGCTATTACGTTCTTTTATTGGGCTGCTCATGGTTGGAGATTTGGTGAGAGTTGATGATGGCTCGGCTGTGACTATATCGGAATGGCTCGACTGTAATTCTTGCCTCGGCTGCCACTGGTTGTTCTTCCGCTACTGCTAGCTATTTTTGCTACTACTGCTAGCTATCCTTTGTGTCGTTTTTCTTTCGCTGCGTCCATCCAAGTCCGTAACTCTTTATCTGTGAGTTCGTCTTAGCCATGAGAGTCCACAAATTTATTGTCAATCTTAGAAACATAGGAATTGTCTTTTGCATGGCAGCAGCCGCTGTTCTTTTCTTCGAACCGCTGCAGATCCGTCGCCCCGCTTTTAAGGCCGCTGCGCTTCTTCCGCACTGTGTCTCCGGTGTACTTTTTTGTGCATTGCGCCGCGCTTCTTCTGCACTGCGCCTCTGTTGCGCTTCTTGTGCATTGCGTCGCGCTTCTTTTGCACTGTGCATCCGTTGCGCTTCTTGTGCTCTCTGCGTCTTTGTTACGCTTCTTGTGCTCTCTGCGTCTTTGTTACACTTCTTGTGCACCGCGTCTTTATTGCGCTTCTTGTGCACTGCGCCGCTGTCGTCTTGGGTTTCGATCTGTGTCGTCATGTTTCTATCTATTCCTATTCGACTTGACAATTTTATCTTTTTGTCGGTTTCATCATCTTCTTCGTCATGTTGCCGCGGTCGACTTTGCTCTTACACATTATGTTTTATGGGCTATTGCGGAACCACGGATGGGAGGAGATCTTTTATCGACATTTTCCAAGAGCTGCATGCTACGACGACATTTATCAAGACTCGGACTTTGGATTTTCCATATTTTAGTGTCAACCCTTTCTAAATGCAATGCTATTGCATACGCCTTGCATTTGCGGGGGGGGGGGGGTGTTAGAGATATGTTAGAGATAGAATAGGGTGTCTTTTATATTTCCTTATCTGTATCCTTGTACACCCTATATATATTGCCCATTGGGCTCTTCAATATACACAATATTCATAATAGGGTCTAGGTAACCCAAACTCATACCTAATTTTACACATATCCATTTGAAGTGATATTAGTCATATCCAAATAAAACGGGTATACCCAATGGGAATCCAGTGGGTAAAGGAAAAGGATACAGAGAAGTTCAAGTCAAAGAGGCTTGTGAAGGAAATTTTCATAAAACTACGGTATTTGGAATTTCAACCTCGCATTTACACTATATAGTTTTCATGAAATTGAATAAATTTTTTGGAAATGATTATACGTTAGGGGAGATACTTTGTGCAAATTAGTGGACGCATACTTTTATAAGAAGGTTTCGTAAAACTTCGGTATTTAGAATTCTAACCTCGTGTTCACACTATAAAAATTCAAGAAATCGAATAAATTTTGTTAGAAATGATTCTAAGTATAGGTGAGCTACTTTGTGCAAATTAGCGGGCCCAAGTGCATAGGTGGGCTCGCATGATTTTGTAGTAAGCTTTCGTAAAACTTCCGTATTTCGAATTTTAACCTCGTGTTCATACTATAAAAATTTAACAAAATTGATTGAAATTATCGAAGATGATTCTACGTGTAGGGGAGTTACTTTGTGCAAATTAGCAAGCCTAGGCGCACAGGTGGGCCCATATATTTTTATAGGAAGCTTTCTTAAAACATCGACATTTGGAATTTCAACATCACGATCACACCATAAAAGTTCACGAAATGGACTGAAATTTATTGGAGATGATTCTACGTGTAAGGAAGCTATTTTGTGCAAATGGACGGGCTCAGGCGCACAAGTGGGCCTCACATGCTTTTATAAGAAGCTATAAGACCATCTGTAATGTTGGATTTTAGCCGGTTCAAAGAGCTATTTTAGATGGTTGGAATCGGTTCAATACAATGGAGTTATCGATTTCAACAAAATTAATCCTGGAACCAAACTCTAGTTTAGAGTCGATTCAAACACAATAAAAAATTTATGAGGCCCACCTATTAGATCTTGGAACGGGAAGATTAGGGAGACGATGTTGGTTTTTTAATACATGTGGATCTCACTTATAATTAGAATTGAATCAATATGTTGGAGGAAAACAAGTAGTTCCTTGAATGCTTACGTGTCATTTTTTTGAATCGACATAAGTTCAATACACTAAAGATACCCTAACTAGGTATGGGTAGTCAAAGGTCATGATTAATCCAACCCTATTTTTATCTTAAGGTTTGAATAGGTATGAGTAAACATGGGTAAGTGGGTATTACTGTCCTCGTATCCAAATCTAAATGAATATTTTATTTCTTATCCATATGCTACTCGATTGTATGTATATGGGTTTGAATAAGAAAATAATTTCTCTGGGGCCCTCTCCCCATAAGGCCCTCCCACGTGAGCCATCCGATCTTTCGTTAAGCCTGTGTGCTACAATGATATCATACGAAATTCACGGTAGCGGGGAGGGATCTCCCCCAAAAAAATTTCCTTCCAATAAGCTTTGAATAAGCGTAATAGGTGCCAGTGGCACCCCACAGCTGCTCAAACGTGGGGCCACACCATGTGAACCTCCAGAAGCAGAGGGCGCAGGGCAACAGTGCATTGAAGCAAACATGTGAGAGGCCCATCGTCTTTTTGCTCATCTAAGCTTCCAAACACGTCAGGAATTAAACCCGTGGATCTACCCTGATTGCCCAAATCGACGAGTGCAGCTGCACCTCATCAAACGATCCCCAACTTGCAAAGTTGGACCTGTGCAATGTTCGCCAGATTTTACTGATCAGTTTTTCCCCTCCTGTTGTTATCTTAAGGGAACAGAGGAGGCAAAATGGGAAGAAGACTTCAAACGCGACAAGCAAAAAGAGACTCGTTAACTAGTGCCGTCCGCTAATGGCTAGCTCATCAGTTAGTCGTGTCATGGATTTTGATGTCATGTGTTCGAATTGAAATTCCCTTTCGAATAAATAATAATACAGCATTTTAGTCGAACCGATTGGAGAGAAAAGAAGACGTGTCTGCAATCTCACGGGCTCAGAAAAAATTCAAGAATCTAACTGCATGAAAAGGTAAAAATTCCCAGAATCCATGCACGGAGGAGCCGAGGTAGCTTACCTGGAATGCGACGGAGGTGAGGGGCGCGCCCATGCCGCGGTAGAGCGCGGAGGGGCCCTCGGCGCGGAGGATGCCGCGCAGCAGCGCGACGGCGGAGGGCGGGCGCCGCGCAGCGGTGATCCCGGGGCTGACGGGCGGCGGCGGCTGCTGCAGGCGGATACGGAGCGTGTCGAGGGGGTGCCCCGCCAGCACGCCGGCCATCCCGCCGACGCCTCCCGCCACAAACTCCTTACCCCAGCTGCTCGCCAAGAACTCCGGCCAGAACTCCATCGGATATCCGACCCAGCAACAAGGACCATCCAAGAATCAAATTCCGCCCTTCTTCCTCCCTCCCTCCCTCGGATTGCTGCTCACCCCCTCACGCCTCGTGCGCGCGAACCAAGATCGGATTGTATACACCGACTGGCGGCGGGGGAGCAGGCCGGTTTCCGTTTCAGTTCGGTGCCGATTCTGGAAGCGGAGAGATGGCCGGACGTGAGGTGCGTGCGGCGGTGACGCGGAAGTTTCCCGCGTGAGGAGGCACTGGCGCGGTGGGAGGAGAGAAGGGAAGAACCGAACGAGGGAGAGAGGAGGGAGAGAGAAGAGACCTTGAGAGGGCGGTGGTATTTGTGGGGCACGCGCGGTGGGCGCGAAGGAAACGGCCAAGCGCTCTTTTCCCGAGACCGAGAGCGGCGCGGAGCGGAGGGCGCCGCTGCGCTGTCTCGCTTGGATACGTTGCGAGGAGTCTATTTGCGACGGGCTTGCGTAGAGGCGGGCCGGCGCGTCTGCTAGGAGTGGCAGTGGCTTTGTCGTAGAACTGATACTCTCACTGTTTGTTCTTGGAAAAAGGAAAGGAAAAAAAGTTCAGATTACATTTGGTTTGAAATCAGCGATTGGGACTAGATTTGGTGGCACTACCGGAATCAGTAAGCATTGATTTGCTCTGTATTGTATTAAAGTTTTGGCGATATCTTGCTCACAATTTGACATCTCAATTTATTGTCCTACCAACTCTACAAAATCTCGGGTAATCTTGTGCCTAAAACCTGACCATGCTAATTTTTGGTGCAAATTAATGGAGGCGAGATTTGGCTCAAACAAATCAGATGGAGTAGATCCAACTAGTATATTGAAACTGCCTAACCGGCAAATCCAAATACTTGGTCCGGACCCAGCGCCATCGCAAAACGCGATTGGATACGAAACTGAGCGAATTGCGCACCAATTCGAACCGAGTCTAAATCACGTCCATGTGTTAAGGGTACGTACAATAGTATAGATAACTGTTGTTTACAGTACGCTTCTACAACAAGTTATCTTTTTTTTTGTCTCTAAAGACAACTGCTTCATGTACAATATCTTATTTCTAGTGTTACAGTCAACTATTATACGATAGACAACCCTTTTCCATCTCATCCTTCTCTTTTCCACCTCATAAAAAAATCCTAGATGACATTTTTTTATAGACGTTTGATAATAGATCATTGTACATAGCCTAACTGGACCAAGCAAACAAGAAACAACCTGGCAATCCAATTCGAGTCTCGATTCGTCGCTGCAGGATAGAATACACGTGCGACGCGCTGCGTGTGGTGGTCTCCCCATCTCGTAGAGTAGTATCCTAGTACCATCCGTCTCCTGCGACGCTTCACCAGTCGGTAAGAAGGCACGTGAGACAGATACGGAGCTCACGGACACGGGGAGAATCGAACAGGAGAAGGCAAATGAAATGCCACATGCTTTATTTGGGGTACGATGATCTGAGATCTGCGAGTCAACTGTGGTCGTGATCGCGTCGGGCTATTATCAGTTATCATAAGCATATTTTTAATAGTGATCATCTCAGCCGGTTTTTATCTGTTATATCACACAAAAGTCTAGTTGGAGGAGAAAAGGTGTGAAGAGAGAGAACGTGTCATATCTTATATAAGAGACAAACTGAGCACACAAATCAACGCAAATGGTGAGTGAGTAATGATAGAAGTTGTGTTAAAAATGATAATTATATATATAAATTGTTGAAGATGTTGTCTCTAAATGAGTTGAAATCTTGAAAGACAACCTTAAAAGATAAACTGTTGTACATGTTCTAAGTAGTTCGTAGCTTGACATCCATCGATCGACTAGAAAAAGACTTGCATACTATTCAACGGGACTAATACCTGCCAGTTAATATGAGTATATACACCAAGATTTTATCATGGTAAATCTTGGCACAGATTAATAATCAGAAACCGGCTCAAACAACTGAACACACCCCGAATGTGTTATTCATGGCCTACGTATCTTAAGAGAGAGAGAAAAAAAAAAAAAAATAGTATTCAAACCGCCAAACCCAATACTTGGTCTGGCCAGCCAGACATTATTAGTGAGATGGCAATTTGCCCCTCGGGGGATTATCCCTGTAGGGGCGGGCAGTTTATAGTACTTCCCCTACGGGGCTGGGGACCCACACACAAATTTTTTATCATATTATATATATTTAGTACGATATAGATGTTATTTCTTGCGTGTTTAACTAAAACTCGTATCAATATATTATAATTTAGGTTCTGAAAATATATATTGCGAAAAAATATACCTAAATGCATATAAATTAATCGCTAGTCTTAAAATTTTATACCCATTGCCATCCCTAGTTATTATAAAACGTGATTAGATATGAAAACAAGAAACAACATGGCAATCAAATTCCAATTCAACGCATAAATGGGACTTTGGATGAGTTACGGGTGGTGGAGCGTGGGGTGCAGGGGCATGGAAGGCATAGGTTCGATTAGTGAAAAATGCACACCCCACTTTTCTTTTTTCTTTTAAAAAAAGTTGCAGTGGAAACGCCAACAATCCACAACACTGCATCTATGTAGAATTGCAGATGCAGAGATCGAACAAATCAACGGTGGAATCAGGAATTTTGAAGACCAAGGACGAGAGCTGACCTGCTGCGCGCCGAGTCTCAGCACTTGCCCACGTCACGCCTCAGCCTCCGTCCGCGTCGCAGCCCCTGCGCCGAGTCTTGCTAGTCGACTAGTCGGCACCTCACCGTCCTTGTGCCGCAGCCACTGTGCCGCACCTCAGTGCTCGTCCACGCCCGCCCTCGCCCCACGGTCCACGTCCAATTAGGGATTTATGGTTACTAGTGCATCCGCATTTCATTGGGGATTTGGCTTAAGCTGCAACCGGACCAGCTACTGCTTGCACTCGGTGTGTCTCGCCCCACGACCCACGGGCAACGCCCAATGCGATGCGGCTGCATGGGGACTATGGCGCAGTGGCTGCGCGCTTGCACCCTCGTGGCGCCATGGTGGCTCGGCCTTGGCCGGGCGCCGCGGGGAGGGGGGGGGTTTGGTTCAATATATTTAGACAATCTCTACTAGCATTAGGCTATATTCTCTTCTCTAAGGTCTGTTTTGCAGGTGAGTTTGGGGATTAAGTTTGAAATCTGGCCTAGCTACTGTCTACACAGTGTGATTCAAGCAGTGCTGCCCACAAATTATAATCATGCGATTGCCTAGTGTAACTTCTTTCTTCGGTGAGGTTTAGAAACAGACAAACGGGCAGGATGATTTAGACAACGGATGAAAATGATGCATCAACAAAGTTTCAAATACAGTACTATAAACCGGTGTGTGTGTGTGTGTGGGGGGGGGGGGGGGTCGGTCCTCTCCTGGCGGCATGAATTGTGCGTGGCCCATTCTATCTGTGGGGTGCACTGGTGTCTGCCTCCCAATCCTACGTAGATTCCTGCTACGCCTATACGCTTCACCAAACAATCAGGTACAGTAGGTCAGGGAGGAAACTAGCCGGTCAATCTACGGAGGGAAAAGGAAATGACGAACGAGATGAATGGGATCTGAGAGGATGGCCGTATCAGGCTATCATCGGTTTTGTATAACGTATGAGCAAGCAAGCAGTGTCACAGCTTTCGTGAGAAGCTTGGCATCGACATGAAAAGCACCTGCGAGCAATTCAATTCGATGAGATCTGTGCCTGCTAGTCGATGCCGACGCGCGCACGTAGCCGACGTTTACCGTACGTGCGTTTGATTTGATCGCGTATGAAATGGGCCGTCTTGATCACGTATGGGATTGACCAGTTCCGTGCGTTTCTGGGCGACCTTTTTTGTGGGATTGCGACACGTGTATACGTTGCTTTCTTAGCTCCCTCGTGCAAATTGAGATCAAATCAATTTGGGAATTAAAGAGGATTTGAACTTTTTTTTATTTTAAAGATAATTTATTCCTAACTTTATTTTCAATTCTGATCTATGTGGCGTGACAAAAATACGTTACTACACCACAGACCTTGACATGACAAAGGAGTGCTGTCATGCTACTTCTTTTGGTGTGACAGAACTTAGCCCGAAGACGAACACGTGTTGGCTCGGAGGACTATCGTGGTAAGTTTGGCCATATCGCGGTCAATGACGTAACAACACAGTTTGATCACACCACGACTTATGGCGTGATCAAAGAGATCAGAATTAGAAATAAAGTTAGAGAGATATTATCTTTAAAATATTTTTTAAAAATAAATTTAAAAATAAAAAGCTCATAGGATTTCGAGACATCGTGTATGAGTCCAGATCAACAGTACACAATAGCGTTCTAACTTCTCTCGTTTACCCTTTAAAAGTTTGCCCCCTTTCATCACAATCATGTCCTCACTTTGTCCAATGCCTTTCGTAATCACGCCTCTAAAAAAATCCCACTCGGCCCCGTGATTCCCGCGGCCCATGGTTCGATATCCTCATCCAATTCCTTTACCGACGGTGGGCCACGATCACACGATCTCTTGACCCGACCCCATCCACCAGTCTAACTGGGCAATAAACCAGTCCAAAATAAGTATCCCATCCAGCCATCGCCTCCAACCTTTTCCATCCGTCCCCACCGAATTTATCCAATGACAGGTGGGATCCTCGTTTCTGGCCCCACATGCCATAGGGTAGAATATTCTAGGTGGCCCCACCACGCCCTCTCGCCCGTCCCGCGACCTCGTGACTACCCTCCTCGCCTTCTCTTTCCCCTCACCTCTCCTCTCTCTCTCTCCTCGGCAAAAAATTCTGAAAAAGACCAAAACCCTCTCGAAAATACCAGGAGGGAGGGAAAAAAAGAGGGGAAGGGGGAAAAACAGCCGTCGCCGAGATGAAACCCTCGAAGAAGAAATCGAAGAAGAAAAAGAAGCCCTCGCCGGCGGCGACGGAGGGTCCGGCGCCGACCCCTCCGGAGGCGGCAGAGGGGACGGCCGATCCCTCCTCCGGCGCTTCGTGCTCGCTGCGGTCCGAAACCCTAACCCTAGCCGCGGCTGATGCTGCTGCGGCGGCGGCTTCGGAGACGGAATCGAGCGGCAGCAGCAGCGGACAGGCTTCCGCTTACACGTCTGCCTTCACCTCCAGCTCGTCGGGGGGCGCCTCCACCTCCTCCTCCGCCTCCACCGCGTCTTCGTCGGCCACGGGAGACGAGCGGCATTACCTCGCGTGGCTGCTCGACGCCTTCGGCAGCGCCACAATCGACCAGGTGGACTCCGCCTACCGGGAGGCCGGCGGCGATCCCTTTCTCGCGGCTGACATCCTGGGTTCCACGCAAGACCCGCAACCGCCGGATCTCTCGCCGCGCGCGGTATCTGGTGGGAGGAAGGCCGCTCGCAGGCCAAAGAGGGTTGCCGTGGCAGCAACCGGCATGGTCGCGGACGTGATTGGCAAGGGCTACACGCGGCCTGCCACTTCGCCCGTAAGCGCGACCAACTCATGGAAGGGCAGGTATGGGGTAAGCGTGAGCAATGGCTGGAAGGGTAGAGACGGGGAGAGAGATGGTGGATGTGATGACCGAAAGTGTAATGTTGAAGAGGCCGAACAGTTCCTATGCTCCATGCTTGGGGATAATTCGGAGCTCAGCATGGGTGTGGTTAGAGACGTGCTCGGTGAGCCTTTTATCACTTGCTGCTCTGGTTTTCATTTCTAAGTGTTGTACTTGTGATCATTATTTACTGTAGTCACAACCGAGCAGAATTTTAATAGAATAAAGGTAGAAACACAGTCTCCTGAGAAAGCAGAGAGTAGAGAGAGTTCGAAAGTCAGTATTTACAAAGGCATGGTTCGCCTTGTCTAGAAATTGGATGTACCAAAAGGGAAAAAGAAAATACAGAAAACATCCATAACATCATATAATTCAGAAGCCAATCTAGTGAAAAGAGTGATATGATGTTTGATTGTCCTTTGAGTATGTGTTGAATAGTACCCGGCTTTCTTTTCTGTAGCTGCAGTTGGGAAAGTAATTCTGGGTGCTATTCCCATGCGAGTATCTGATCTTTTAACATTTTCTCTGCTTTGCATGCTTTTAAAACAATTGGTTGAAATGAAAATAGTGGTAGGCTGTCTAATTGCCCCCTTTCAAATGCGTACTGCATGGATATGTCAAATGAACAAGGCAGCGATGATGGTTTCATGCTAAAGTCCTTTGGGAAGGTCATTTCAGAGGATTGGTTTTTCAGTTGATCATGTGAAAGGATTCTAGAAGCCAAGAGCAAATAGAGCAAGATTCATGTGTGACCAGTCAAGTGAATTTTGTCAAGGCAAAGTACACTGTACCCTTATTCTCTTAGCGAACATTGGGATGTGATGGAGATTGTTGCCTATAGTGGTTAATTTGTGCTATGTGCTTGTGGGAACTACAAATTGCATAGTATCGCATTCAACTGAGAGATTTTGCTTTCTAGTTTTTGGTGTTCTGGACATATAGATGATTGGTTTGCTTACATATGGCTATTGTTTTGCGGTTGGAGCCGATCCACAATTTTAGTTGAACACTCGTACATGGTGTTTTTATGCAAAACTGCTGCATGTTTGGCTTATGTACAACTGTTGAAAATGCATGTTCTGGAATCAATCTAATGATTTTGTGTTTCTACAGCTGATTTAGAAGTTCATTCATGTTTATTTTAACTTGATGTGAACTTTGTTTTTTATGCTTAAATCAGTTAGAATGCGTTGAGATTTATTTCTTATTTTAGTATTTTAATTATTGCTATTGGCAGATCAGTTGGATATGATTTTTAACTATTTGAAATGTGTTTCTTAATGTTTAATTGTTTCATTTTGCAGGTCAGTATGGATATGATGTTGAGAAGGTAAACATTTATCTTATTGGGTGCATGTCTTTGTGACTTCCAACCAGTGTTAAAATTTTGATTTGTTGTAACTAGAATATTGCCTGATCTCGGCGGGAACAACTGTTTAGGTCTGTTTGGTTTTACCTAAAATTCCGAACAAAACATTTGTTTATTTATGCTAGTTAACACACGATTATGGGAAGCAGATGCACAAAACATTAAGCTCACATTTCTCATACGTTGAGAGTATGTTGAAGTAAACATGAAGCTAGCCCTTTGTGTAATAATTTACTTGTACCGGGGTTGTCATGGCATCGCCTCGGCGATGACTAGTCACAACTATTTGTCCAGTTTCTCGGCCATGGTTGTCATGGACCCTTGTTGACAGAGAACGAGATAGAGTGAAAGACACATACACAAGAGGATAGTTGCCGACTATTCGTCTAGTCAGTTGGCCATGGTTGCCATGGACCCTTGCTGACAGAGATAGAGACATCGAGAGACACATACACAAGAGGGAGAAGCAAACCCTAGCCACTGTCACTCATTGTCGCCATTGCCGTTCATAGCTTTATGTCTTCGCCCTTCACTACTGTCGTGGATGTGAGATTTGGCGAATTAACAAAAACAGCTTGTGGCCAGTGAGGTCGAGACAGTCGACGGCTGCAACAAACTAGGCGACGATGACTCTGGGAAGAGAAGACGCGGCATGGTGGTGTTGTTTGGTTGCCGGTGAGGGGATCCATTAGCTTGGCAAGGGAGAGAGGAGAGAGAGGAGCCCAGCACATGAGGTAAGGGGAGCCTCTTGCTGCCACCTTTCTCTTTCCTTCATCTCCATGTCACTGTCTCCTTTTTGCATCTCCATCCCACATTCTCTCTTCATCCTTTCTACATGTCCATGCTGCCGTTGTGTTCTCTAGCCCCTCGCATCAGTGACATGCACTCCACCGTCGATTTGAGAAGGGGAAGCGGCGGAGAGGACAATCGACGGCAAGGGAGCTAGAAATGACTGGTGACGAGGATGATTTGGCGGAAGGGTGGCAAGATCGACTGGCGATGAGCTCGGTTCAGCAGCGAGGGAGGCCGGAATGACCGGCGGCGAGTTTGATTCGGCGGCGGGGGCGGCGGGCGATGGGTTGCCCTAACCCTAAGTCGAGCTGGTTTGGGGTTCGGGCTTCAAAAAGATGTTATATCCTTACCCCCCTCCCCTAGCGGCCAGTGCCAACTCGAAGGCCCGCCTAGGCTGCTGAGCTGAGCTTTGCTCAGGACTGACTTGGACCACCTAGCCGGCCAATTAGGTCAAGATCACGGCGCCTAGCCCCTATTTTTAGAACACTGCTTTATACAAACACATGATCTAATCACACTGTAGTCTACATCCAAATTCCAAACTAGAAGTTAAAAATTTGATGGTCACTACTCACTACACCTTAAGCGCTTATGCGGGTTAGTGGCCTTGATTTGTGGAGTGGTTAGCCTACCTTGAATGTCTGCATATGCGGCTGCAGCGGCCACTATTTAGAACTCTCTTGGGCTATTAATATGCCAGCTGCAGGCATGCAGCTAATTTTATGCTAGCTGTGTTATTCAATTCATGGAAACAAGAGTATTATTTAACCTGCTCGTTTTTAAAAAAATATTGTTGTGCTTTGTAAAAATCGTTCTCCAATTTTTCATCTGGTACAAGTCAACAGTTAGTTAGGCCTTGATGTTATATATCAGCTCAGCATATGCCCACAATGACAAATTGGCATAATAAATTGAACTGTATCTAGGTAATTTGAATCAAAATCATCATTGTCATTCAGAGGAAAGTAATTCAATTGTTAACACCGAGTTTTCACATGTGAAACCAAAAGAATTTTATAAAGTAAGAGATTATTTGTCTTGGTACCATGACCTTATCTGATGAAACTGTCACTTTTTTTTGAAAGAGTAGCATGCTGTAAGTTAGCAGCCATTTTGGAGAAGTTTTACTGATCAATTGCTTTCAGGCTCTGGCTGCATTACTTGATATCTCCGGTATGTCTTCCCTTCAAAGCATGGAAAGGTGTTTTCTTAATGCTGAAAGGAATGACATGCACTCTCCGAATATCTTCCCAGGAAATGGACTATCTAAGAACAAATCCACTGTGAGCATTAACCGAAGTCCACGCCAGGTGTTTACTTAGCACAGTTACGGTTTATGTTCGTACTCTTGATTGCAAATTATATGCATTGATATCCTAGCAGAAATTTAAATTAATCTTAGTTGACTTCTGTATATATTATTAGCAGCTATTGAATCCACTAAAAAAAATATTTTTTCGACAAAACAGAATAATATGGGATCATAGATAGTTTATTATTTTGTAGTTAGTAAAGTAATTATCATACCTTCTTGCTTGTCAACATCAACCTGTGGCATGTGGACTGTAGGCGGCAGTTTAGATGGTATCGTTCAAAGCATTAACTCTTGCCGATTTACCATTGGTTCGTTTTAGGACCTGATCTGTTTGAGTTATGGCAGTTGTTGCCAACATATCTAACACAAATAAAATAGAACTATTTTTTAGTTTTCTGGTACATTTTGACTGATAGATATCGTAGCGCAAAGTGAGATGTCAAGCAATGTTGAATGCCACTTGCTATTTACTGCTGAAGTGCTGATTGACATGTTATGTACAAGTCTATTAAATGCATCTCTCAGTTCCCTATCGTTCTTTGGTACAATTGAAATACTTGAAGTACTTCTCACTTGAGACCCTGTTGAAATGTTTTGTTCTAACATTTTAGTTTTACTCAGTCAACAGATGAAATACCCAGCATGACATACAATCACTCTGAAAAAGAACATGAATTCCTGTGGGGGGAACTTCAGAAGAGGTGAGACAATCATCTAATCATATATGCTTTTCCTGGATTATCTGTAACTGTCCAGTTGGTGAACTTGCTATCCCATGCTTCTTTGCTTCTTGTTTGGCATGTGCATACTTAATGTATAATTCAAGCATCAGATATTGTAGATATTTTTTTGGATGTGTGGGAAATTGTTGCTTATGGAGTATTCAATGCTTTCTCGTGATCTTTTTCTTCTTTGGTAGTTCAGAACTTCTGTAGTATGTGTGATCGGATAAGGACATCTGGACATATTAGCATCCTTGATCAGATAGAAGGATTAACTAGCTCATGGTAGGATGTACTTTCTGGAAGTTGGTGAAATTGCCATGTTACTGTGGATTTTATGGCGGGATCATCAAAATTGAGCGTTGCCTTTATGGAATATTAAATTATGTTTTTTATACTAGACAAAGTTATACAAGGCTTATTTTTTTGCACACAAGGCATGTGTTGCTAGCAATGTTGTCAGCTGACCGCTGCAACTTGTAATTTTTTAGCTAACCTCAGTGAGTCATTGGTCCATAAAAATGCCATGGTACAAACCAATCGCCATAATCATCGTTAGCTTCAATAGTACAGGCTGTACGGCTAGTTATTCCCTAGGCATCAATGATATCAGTAATTGCAACTATATGATTGCCCTTTCATGTGACTGTTTCTTAGTTTATGTCATGCTTGACCTTTGGTTCAATAGCTACATGAAGGCTGTTTGTGAGGTGCCACACTCCACAGTACCGCCTTCAAGATCAACAGTGGTGCAATCCAAGACGCCACAACAAGTCCTGGAGTCGCTGTTCAAAATATCTGAACCACGCACATACGAGCCAAGTTCTATGGACTGGAAAAAGGTGGTGAAGAAGCTGCAATCATTCAATCATCCCATCGCAGCAAACAATCAAGAAAGACCAAAAAATGGTATGTGCTGTTTTAACCACTATGCTTGCCAATCATACAAGGATTGTTAATTATTCTTTTTTCCCCCGTATATCTGTGATGCTCAGTTCGTTGTGATCCAAGGATTCACACATAATTAAATTTTGTTCATTGTGGCAAATTCTCACTTTTCATCTTGCAACTCTAGCAATTTTTTGACAGTGTATTTCTCGCCATGATGACTTTTTATTTGTTAACCATAATTCAAAAGCTCCCTCCTCTAAACCATCTAAATTCAATCCGATAACTAAAGCTCCAGTTCTTGTTATCTTAACTGAAGTCAAGTTCTCATTAACCATGTTCGCTGCTAATGTTATTATGGACTTAGAGATGTCTTGATTTTTGACCACATGCCTCCTCCCCTCCAATGTATAATGAAACTACTTTTTGTTGGAATGAGGCATGTTGTCCATTCCAATGGGTCAAAGGCCAATATATAACATGTACAGGGTTGCCAATATGCAAAGAACACTCTAGACTATATACATATCCAACACCCCCTCAAACTTATGGTGGATCAACAACATTGAGTTTGGAGAGGAATAAGCTATGTCGAACTCTAGTCTGTGTCTTTGTGAAGAAATCTGCTAACTGAAGTTCTGAAGGCACATACTGAAGATCGACAACTTGGTCTTGCACCTGTGATCTCATGTACGAAGCATCCACTCCAATGTGTTTGGTGAGCTTATGTTTCACGGGATCTCGAGCAATGCTGATCGCACCAGTACTATCTGATAAAAGAGGAGTCGGTGCAGAAGCGGAAACACCGGAATCCTCAAGTAGGCACCGAAGCCAGGTGATATCAACTGTCAACGATGCCATGGCTCTCAACTCAGCCTCAGCGCTCGAACAGGAAACGACAGTCTGCTTCTTCGTTTTCCAAGCAATCAAAGAGGAACCAAGAAAAACACAAAAGGCAGAAAGAGATCGGCAATCAGAAAAACGCGACGAGTGATGGTCCCGCGAAGATATCACAGAACATGAAGAAGGTGACTATAGTGGAGCTGAGTGGGAGCAGAGACGAACTGACTCAGGATGTGAACTAGGTGAGAGATGTCAGGGCGAGTGATCCCATGGTAGATAAGGCTCCTGATAAGATAGCGATAGCGTGTGGGATCCTCAAGAGGCTCACCATCTTGAAGGTGGATGCCAAGCTCCATAGGAGTATCCACTAAACACTGATCAGTGAGACAAGCGCGAGTAAGGATGTCCTGAATGTACTTTTCCTGGGAGAGATAGTAGCCCTTAAGTGAAAAAGTTATCTCAATCCCAAAAAAGTAACGAAGAGGACCCAAATTAGACATCAAGAACTGCTCACTGAGACGCTCCTTCACAAAGGCAATGCACTTAGAGTCATCTCCAGTGATGATCATATCATCCACATAGAGAAGGAGGAAAGTTTGACCCCGAGGAGAGGTGTACAAAGAGGGCAGGGTCGTGATCACTGGCGAAGAAGCCGGCAACAGTGACAACAGAGAAGAAGCGGCCAAACCAAGCACGAGGGGCTTGTTTGAGCACATAGAGAGAGCGACGAAGGTGACAAACCATATCATCAGGGACAGAATACCCAGGGGCGACTGCATGTAGACCTCACGCAACTCGCCATTTAGAAAGGCATTCTTAACGTCCAACTGAGAGATAGGTCACTATCAAACAGAGCCCACAATAAGGAGGGTGCGAACAATGGTTATGTGAGCAACGGGGAGAAAGGTCTCATCGTAGTCATAACCATGCTCCTGCTAAAAACCGCGCATCACAAGACGAGCCTTGTAGCGCTCAAGGGGACCATCTGAGCGGGTCTTGATCTTTTACACCCACTTGCACGTGATGGGAGTGGCGCAGGTAGGGGCACAAGATTCCAAGTACCAGTACGCTCCAAAGCAGCAATCTCCTCAGATATCGTGAGCTGCCACTCAGGGTGAGCAGCAGCCTCACGGTAGGCCGTAGGCTCAAAAGGAGCAGCTGTTGCAAAACCGTAGCGCTTAGGCGGCCTAACAGCGTGACATCACGAAGATCATATCTGGGAGAAGGCGGAGCGAGACCCATCAAAGACGGAGAAGAGCTGGGAACAGGGCCCAACAAAGACAGGCTCAACAGGGGAAGGAGTAGGCCGAGGACGACGAGAGTATTGCAGAGGAAAAGGTGGAATCTTAACAAAAGAGCGGGAAGGAAACACCGAAGGAGGTGGAATAGGTGCAGTCAGAGGAGAGGGAGGCGAAGGTGGAGGAGGAAGCGAAACAGTAGGGGAAGGCGGAGAGTCAGGGAAAGTTAGAAAGGAGATTGACTCAACAAGAGAATCTGACCTGACTGGGGGGAACGAGGGTAGTAAGGTCGGGACTCGTCGAAAGTGACATCCCGGATGCAACATGGTCGTAGCAACGATAACCCTTATGCTCAAGATTGTAGCCAAGGAAAACATACTCAACCGACTGAGCAGTCAGCTTGGTGCGCTCATGAGGAAGAAGAAGGACGAAACAGACAGTCGAAACTGTGAAGGTAACTGTACTCTGGGGCTTGACCATAGAGGCGCTCGACAAGAGTAGAATCCTAAAGAGCAGTGGAAGGCTGCATATTGATGAGAAAAGCAACAGTAGAAACAACCTTGGCCCAGTAGTGAGGGGGAACAGAAGAGGCAAGTGTGAGAGCACGAGCGGTCCCAAGCAAGTGACGATGCTTACAGTCAGAGAGACCGTTCTGAGCGTGAGCACCAGGACAAGAGTACTGGGGAAGAGTACCCTGCTCAGCGAGAAAGTGACGTAGAGCAGCTGATAGATGCTCACAAGCAGAGTTGGCACGAAACACACGAATGGATGAATCAAACTGAGTGCAAACTATGGTGGCACACATCTAGTAAATAGAGAGAACTTGACTGCGAGAAGACATGAAGTAGATCCAAGTATGACGAGAATAATCATCAATAAAGATCACATAGTATCGATGACCCCCCCTTTCAAAACGAAGGGAGCTGCACCCCAAACATCAGAGTGAACAAGATCAAAGTATGGGTAGACATAGAATCACTAGAGGGATAGGGGAGCTGCAGCTGTTTGCCAAGCTTGCAACCCATACAATGTAAAGAGGTGTTCCTAGAAACAAATCTAAGAACAACACGACCTACTAGTGACGATAGACGCGATCCGTAGAGATGACCAAGATGATGGTGCCATTGAGTGAAGGAGGTAGTGGAGGACGCGGCAAGACTAGAGGTAGTGGTAGCGGCGGACTGACTGGTGGAGACAGCAGAAGGAAGATGAAGCCAGTCGGGCTCTCAAAGACGTTGCGAATCACGACGCCGAGGGCCAGTACCAAGCAAAGTTCCCGTGCGACGGTCCTGAACACAACAAGAGTCAGACTCAAGAACAAAACGACAGTCGTGATCATTGATCTGACCAGCCGACATAAGCTGCATAATAAGCTGAGGAACATGAAAAGAAGTGGAAAGGGTGTCTCGGCCTACAACAGGAAGAGAGATACCATCTGCAGTCTGAACAGTGGAAGGAAAAACTGTGAAACACACTGAAGTGATGTGGGTAGAATTTGGTGTCATGTGAAAGGAAGCACCAGAGTCCAATATCCACGGAGACGAGATACCTGATGAGGGAGGAGGCGGAGGTGAAGAAGACTGCTGAGAAGCAAGAGCCAGACAGCAGAACCTAAGGAGTCTGAGGACGAGCTGACACCGAGGCGCTGGAGCAATGAGAGAGCAGCTGAGTGGCGTCACTCGAGGAGCTCTAGCGAGAGGCGCCAGTTCCTGAGTGGAAGGAACCTCCAGAGCCCTTCGGGGGACGTCCACCACGACGACCCTGACCCCTCCTCCGCTTGTAGCGGTCCTGATACTTGTGGCCGTTACGCCGTAGTAGGTGCAGTGGAGACCCGCAGTAGAGGCAGCAACCACTGGTGCACTGGGAGCTGGAGGAGGCATCACGGTCGGTGCTGAAGAAACAGGCGAAGGAGCAGGTGCTGAAGCAAACAAGGCAACTTGCATCTGAGCCACGCCACGGTGACGAGTCTCCTCAGCATGCACACCTGTGAGGGCCTCCACCAAACTCGGGCGTGGGTGGCAAGCCAGGAGCTGAGCACGCACAGTCTCGAACTCAGATCGGAGACACGTCAGGAAGTCGTAGAGACGGTGAGTCCTGGTGAGCATGGAGCCGCACATAGTAGGGATAGGTCCGGCAAGTATCCGGCCCCAGAGAGTCAAGCTGACGCCCCACCTGAGATATCTGACATCGAGCTGCTGAAGAGAATGTGTCTGGTGCACAACTGAGAGGTACATAGCATCACTCGTTGGCTGGTAGTGAGCTCGGAGGCGCTCCCACATAAGTTGTGTCGTCGGCAGCTCTGCCACATCCATGGAGATGGCCATGGGCATTGCTATCCATCAGGATGACGGTAGCACAAGCCTCGACATCCTGCCAGCACTCGTAGGCGTGCAACTCAAACTGGTAGAGCTCTAAGGTCTTCTCCAGTGCAGCATTGGTGGCCTCCTAAGCTGCTTGATCCGCACCAGTAGGAAGAGCGTGCGGAACTGGTGGTGTATGGCGAGGCGGACAGGGGTGCTCGCCGGTGAGATGACCCCAGAGACGCTGGTTGTTGAGGTGAATCCTCAGGTGAACAGCCCACTCCGATAGTTCGTCCTGTCAAACCAAACTGAGGGGAGCGGGATGGCGAAAGAGGCGTCGGCGGAAGCCATCCGGAGCAATGGAGGGATCCAGAGGACCAACTGCATCGAATTGGGATCGGGTTGGATCTGGAGGGTTGATTGCACCGGACCCGGTTGATTTGGAGCTGGGGCGGCCGGAAGAGACCAGGGCGGTGGCGATCGGAGTTGGCCGGGGCGGCGGCGGCTGGAGCTAACCGAGGCGGCAGCAGCGTCTGGAGACTGGAGTCTCCTCAGGCAGCAGGGATCTGAGTCAGGGAAGACTGGAGTCTCCTCGGGCAGGAGCTACGGCGCACGGATCCGAGTCGAGGAAGACGAGAACCGGTCCGAGGAGCTGCGGCGATGTCTCGAGCTGGGGAGGAATGAAGTCGGGCACGAGCGACGGCGAGGACCTCGGCCTGAGCGGCGTTAGAGGCAGAGGAGTGCACGGGAGATCTTCGGCGTGAGGATCCGGCCGTAGGAGGCAAATCCGGCGGCGGGGAGGCTTCGGCAGTGGCGCACGTGATCCGGCGGTGGGAGGGCCTCGGCGGCGCTAAGAGACCTAGGTGGGAGAAAGCAGAGCAGCTGTGGGAGAAGCAGAGCAGGGGTAGGGGAAGGCGCAGGTAGGGCGGCGCCGGCGGCGACGGCTGGCAAACCCTAACCTTGCTCTGATACCATGTTGGTACGAGGCATGTTGTCCATTCTAATGGGCCAAAGAGCCAATATATAACATGTACAGGGTTGCCAATATGCAAAGAACACTCTAGACTATTTTGCAATTACATGTAATCCTCTCGTTTCACCTATTGTGCTTTGTTATTGTTACATCTGGTACTTCTACATATGATATAACTGTTATTGCTCTGCGTTTAGGGGATGGGTATCAAGGGTTCCGTGGTGTTGCTGCAAGACATTATGATACAATGAAAACATGCTATCAGAAAGTATGATGCTTTTTTTTTATCAGAGTTTCCTTTCAGTTAGTTTGATTGTTCAAGCTTTATCTTTTGTATTTCTTATTATCTATCTCCATTCTTCCCATACAGGCAGCCCTGGCATATTCCAAAGGAGAAAAATCTTATGCCTCTTACCTTGCAGAGGAGGTCCGACTTTAAATTTTAAGATGTTAAGGCTGAGATAACTATGACACGATAAAAAGAAAGAGAAAAGGCAGAACCTCTTGATCCTTCATCGTAAATTGTTGATGATGGAGAGTTCAAGTGATGTTCTGATTTTGTATTCTTACAATCCCAAAATTTAGTACTGGGATATGCATCCATTTCTAGGATTCCAAGATGCATTCTTTTTGGAGCATTTCCGGTCAGCATCCACTAATTTTAGCCTCTTCATCCAGTAGAACAAAATTATCAAATGGGTTCACTTAGGTGGTTGGGTGTCTAGCTTTTCCTCCAATAGGATTTGATTCTATTGCCGCTATTGTATTTCCTCAGCATCTCCAATTATTTAACGTGTCTTTGTTTTAGGGAAAACATTATCGTGAATTGGCTCGCAAAGAAGACGAGAAGGCCAGCCGGGAGATATTTGAAGCCAGGTAATTGCATTGCTTTTACAAATATTATTTTTAAATATCTTCTTATAGCTAATCTTCTGTTGGCAGAAATAAACATATAACGAATACGGTAACTATTGACTTGCACGGTCAACATGTCAAACAAGCTATGAGGCTTCTCAAGCTTCACATGATGATTTGTGTATGCATGCCATGTAAGTATTCGCGTACAATTGGATGCTGCAATCATTATCAGCGTTGGCATCGAAGTTATTCAGCTTCATTGGTTTTGGTCTAATGCTTTATTGTATGTCTTCTCTATTTTCTCTCCTTTTTTAAACAGCCACCTTTCTCAGAGTAATTACTGGTTGTGGTGTAGAAGGTACAGGGAAGGGAAAAATAAAGCGATCGGTAAGAATGTACTTGTTTGAAAGCCACTTGTGTGGGCTTAGGTTTTGTTATTGTGCTTCATTTCTACAGTAATTTGAAGGCATTATCTCTTGCAAATTGAATGAACTGCTCTCCTGAAATGCATTTGGTTGGATGCTGCGTCCTTCATATGCTTATCCATATTTGTAGTGGTGTTGCTGGCCTTTGCTTAATTTAATTCTGTATGATTCAGTATATGATTCAATGTAGTATAATGTTACTGCACAGCTCTAGGCAATGCTTGTGTTGCTGGCCTTTGCTTAATTTAATTCTGTATACAATTCTCTTAATCGGTTAATCTCCTTGACATCACATGCAATGCTTTTGAATTTTGAAATAAATAAATGGCGGTGATAGGTTATCGAGCTTCTGGAGAAGGAACGTATTGGGTGGCATGAAGAAAATTCCGGAATCATAGTACTACGACTTGGTGGGCCAAGAGAGTATGGTTTCCTTGAGCATGATAGTGATTCTGACTAAGCCGTTGGTGTCTGTTTTGAGGAGACTGACATTGATTAACAGCCATTCTAATCTATGTATCTCCTGTATCTATCTGTATTTACATGTGTTGTAATTATGGATAGGAGACCTAGGTTCTGATGTAGGCTGTAGTTTCTGATATACAGAAGTCCAGGAATAGCGATGAGAAAATAGGCGCTGTCTGGTGTTATGATCATTCTAGGCTAGCCTTGTAATGTACTCAAGCTATGTACCTGTCTAATTGTTTTGATGTGCTGCTCGGGACATTGTAAAACTGAAACAGCAACAGTGTAACTTTACCCCGATGTTTGGTTGGAAATTACAAAATATCGGGTGGGGAATGGAACTGAATTATACGGTGCAATATTAGTTACAATAGCAACAAGTATCCCCGAGCAAAGGCTTCCTTGATAGCAGAAAACATGAATCTTTGTCCCTATCGTGTATGACATCACTATTTGGTTTGTCAATTTTGCATCGTATTCGAGGCACTGGTAATCTGTTACCGTTATGAGAGATTGGATAGTTTGAGCTATGCAACATGTACCTGGGTCGTGGTCATCTGATCAGCTCCCGTGGAGATGTCGATGTTCTTCATCCTAGATTACACATCCAAATAGTGCTGCTGGTATTCCTATCCGCATTTTCATTTCTTCGGCAGAGATGACCCAAGGGTTTGAAATGAATCCATTGGATTACTGCATTCTTCAGGAGAAACAACCAATAAGGGCTTAATCAATTGGATTGATCCGGGCTGCCAATTTCAAACAGTCCTGGAAATAACAAATCGTTAAATTTTCAAGACAGAGTACACAAGTTTTCCAAGTTTCATGAGCTGTCAAAATGTTTCTTTTCTGAACCCGGAACATCACATCATAGCTACTATCAAAACGAAAATGAAAACCGGAGAGTTCCGTGAACAATTTTTACTATTTAATCCTATTTTTAATTTATTTTCATTAATAACCCCTCTCCAATTGTATTTCAAAATCTGACTTTTTTTTGCCGTGCCATCACAAGGTAAGTCCAACACCAAGCCAAAAAATGGTGTGACAAAACAATGTTGCCAGTGGCGTGGCAAGGTTTAGACCCGCTAGGATGGATGGTGTGATATTGTGTATTTGCTACAGTTGTTGGTGTGACCCAAATAGTTGGATTTGAAAATAAAGTTAGAAATGGGTTATTAATAAAATATTTTTTTAAAATAATTATTTAATAAAAAACGAGTTCCGTTCCGGTAGCAGGGAATTCTTCCATAGGATTTTTTAGAGGAGAATTTCACTGTAAATAGTTTTTAAAAATGGATTCTAAACAAACTTTAGGCTAGGTTGATAGGGAGGAGGCTCATAAGTTTTTGAAGTTTCATAAGCTGTCAAAATGTTTCTTAAGAAAATTGCACTGTAGGTTCCTGAACTTGCGAGGTTGCGTCACTTAGTTCCTTGAACTTGCATTTTACTTTCTCACCCTGAACTTACGAGGTTGTGCCACTTAGCTCCCTAAACATGCATTTTACTTTCTCAACCCCTTGAACTTTTGAGGTTGTGCCACTTAGCTCCTTGAACTTGCGAAGTTCGTTGGATGTGATGTCGGCGACTTCGTACCCTCCGAGTCCAGTGGACTTGTCGCCGCCCCATGCCAGCCGTATTCATCGCCCCGACACCTCAGCCAACAAAAGCAGATTCTTCGGGCCCGGGAATACATCGTGCTCGCGTCTTCACCGGAACTCTACCGTCGTAGCTTGTCGCCGCCCACGCCCTTGTCTTATCTGTTGGCCGTAAGAGAGAGAGAAGTACATTCCCAATGCAAGTACCAACAACTTGAGGTGGCCATGAGTTTGGCATAGGTGTTCGAACCGCGCCAGCAGTTTTCCCCTCACGCCCCACGAGCCGCCCCATTGCCTTTCGACTCCTGGTGGGGCGGTCCGACCGGCGCCACCCTTGGTTCGTCCGGCGCTACCACCGGTCCGACCGGCACCACCTGGTCCGACCGGCGTGCCTTCCACCAGCGCACCCCCACGACAGATCACCTCCACGGGCGACCGCTTCATCCGCCGCCTCATCGTTCTAGAGATGGAAGAGCCAAAATGTGTGGGCCTCTACTACAACTATGATGAGAAATTCTCCCGCTTTCACACATGCAAGAACCTGTTTCTCTTGGAGATTGACTACACCGTTGATGACATAGAGGCGATCGAGGATTCGAGCCTCAAATCTCCTTACTTGCCATCTCCGGGGTGCGTACTAGCAAGACGATGCAGATTGAATTCCAGCTCGGCAACGCAAGCTTCATCGCCCTACTCGACTCCGGGTCGACACACAACTTTGTGTCGACCGAGGCCGCCGAACATGCCGGCCTATCCTTTGCGCCACACGTGGATCTGCGTGTCGCCGTGGCCAACGGTGAGAGGGTGGCCTGCGCCGGAGTTTGCCGCAGCACCATGATCACCATCGCCGACGAATCTTTCGTCATTGACTTGTACGCTATTCCTTTGGGTGGATACAACATTGTGCTCGACACTTAATGGCTCGCTACTTTGGGTCCCATCCTTTGGGATTTCGGGCTCCTCACCATGGTGTTTTGGCGCAACGACCACCACGTACAGTGGAGCGGGATTCGACACAAGACACCCAACCTTACGTTGCACATGTGCAACGGTTGCAAACTCCTGAATGAGCTTATTCGGGAATTCAATGACGTCTTCGCCGAGCCATCAGGACTACCACCCGCACATACGTGCGACCACCGCATCCATCTCCTCCCGGGGATGATGCTGGTGGCCATTTAGCCCTACCGCTACCCGGTAGCCCAGAAGGACAAGATCGAGCACTAATGCAAGCTTATGGAGGGTCAAGGCCTCACTCATCGCAACATGTCTACCTCTCCTCCCGCGTCCCGTTGGTGCGAAAACAGGACAAGTCCTGGTGCTTTTGCATTGACTACCGTGTCCTTAATGACAAGATGGTGAAAGAGAAGTTCCCAATTCCTATGGTGGACGAGCTCCTTGACGAACTTCACGGCGCCCAATACTTCACCAAACTTGATCTCCGTTCGGGCTATCATCAAGTTTGGATGCATCCCTGGACATTGAAAAGACGACGTTCCGCATTTACGATGGTCTGTTCAAGTTTCTCATCATGCCTTTTGGTTTGACCAATGCGCCGACCACGTTTCAAGCTTTGATGAATGACGTCCTACGACCCTTCCTTCGTCAATTTGTGCTTGTTTTCTTTGATGATATTTTGATCTACAACACTTCGTGGTCTGCACACCTTCAACATCTTCGAGCCGTTCTTGACATTCTTCGCCGCCACCAACTCTTCCTTAAGCACAACAAATGCTCCTTCAGGGAGCCAACTGTGTCCTATCTCGGACACGTCATCTCAGCTGCCAGAGTCGCTATCGATGACATGATGGTGCAGGCGGTCATGGATTGGTTGACACCCTTGATGACACGGGCGTTACGCGGGTTCCTTGGTCTTGCCGGGTACTACCGCAAGTTTATCAAGGCATACAACGCCATCACGGAGCCCCTCACAACCCTTCTCAAGAAGGACGGTTTCGCCTGGTCACCAGCGGCACAAATCACTTTCGACGCCCTCAGGATGACTCACAATCACTCCCATCCTTCAATTGCCGGATTTCTCTGTCCGATTCATTATGGAGTGCAACGCCTTGGTGACGGGATTGGGTGTTGTATTGCAGTTTTTTTCTTCAGTCAGCCCTTTGCTTCCCGTCATCATTCGTTGGTCGCATATGAGCACTAATTGATTGGGTTGGTTCATTCTATCAGACATTGGTACCCTTAGCTTTGGGGACACCCGTTCCTTGTGCGCACTCCCTCCTCTCCACCATGGCTCCCAGGCGCAAGCCTGGGCCGAAACCTCCCACCTTCCACTCATACCCTATTCGAGCTATCCCCAAAGCACGTGACAGGTTGTCTCATCTGAATGGATCAACCATTTCCTTCCTTTTTTGTGATGCAGGTGGACACTGCATGTTGGATGGAAAGATCAGGAAAGGAGAAAGGGCCAGCATCATTTAGTGTGGTACAGTCAAGAAAGAATCTGATGAGAGCTCATATCGTAGCTTTTGTTTTGGATGCAGAAAAGGTATTTAGCGTATCTACAATAGTCTATGTCACTTGTTACTAAGGGGTGGACCCATCAGCATTTAGGTGATATGGAGAAGAGAAGGTGGGGAGAGAAGATGAGCTTGTTTCTAGATGAAGAAACAAGCAAGTTGTTGATACCAAGATACCAAAAATAACAAAATAGCTATTGGAGACTTACTTGTTACCTAAAAATCTGTTTTGTGTATAGTAATTAAAGTAGGAATTAAAGTCTTAGATACAAGCTCAAGAAATAATCCATTAGAAGATTTTTTTTATTAGATTGAGTACTCTCTCTCTTCTTAGTAACAAGCTAAGAAATAAACTATTATAGATACTCTTACATTTATTCTGATGTGCAATTGAGCCAGTGTCTAAAATTCTGACTTAGTACTCTTCCTTTTATCTGGTTGAGGGGAAACATTTCCAATGTTCATCTTTTTGTACCTTTGAGGTTTTGTTGATTAAGCGAGATTCTTAACCGATTCTGCAAACAATTGTGGTCAGTAAATTAAGTACTGCATGATGTTGGAATTTTTCGTTTTACAAAACTTAGGAAATTTCCAATCTTGGGGTTCTCCAAAATTCTAGAAACTAATAGGAAATTGCAAGAGGAAGAGATAAGGTGGGACCCACCTGCCATTGTAAAGGAAGAGGGCCCTTTCCTCTCTTACTCAACAATGAAAGGTGGGTCCCACTCCCACCTTTCCAATCAGTTTCCATAATTTTGGAGAACCTCGAAATTGGAATTTTCTAAAACGAAAAGTTCCAACACATGATCTTGTACTATGGGATTCTAGTTTCGTGTTCTTAATGTGGCATTTATTCTGAGTAAGAATGCTGCAGTTCAACCTGTCTAGCCATGTTGTACTAATATATGCTAATGGAGGCTTTACTAGACTTGTGTCTTAATTAGCTGGGTAAACACAAACATATTATATTTGAAGGCACACAACAAGATCTGGAATTATTGTTTGTTATGATTAGAAATAGCTTCTGAAATTCTTCTTAACATTTGCTTTTAGCTAGACATCACATGACTTGCCTGCTCCCTGACCTTGATTTGTATCAATTTTACACCAAGTCTAAGGAGTATGTTAACCACCTCAGCATTGTTATTGCTAGTAGCAGTACTTTTGTAATTATGTTACATTACTTCTATGCTCCACTAAAAACTAGATTGCACAAATCTTGAATCAGCACTGCTAATAGTGGAGTGGTGGGTTTGTAAATCAGACCCTCGACATGCTTTAAAAATTTGTGCTTTTAACTTTTAAGGAGAGCATTGAAGCACCTCTCTTGATGTAAATATGTGTAAATTTGGTTCCAGTGCCAGTCCCAAATCATATATTATGTAGTTCAGTAAGCAACTCCTTAATATTGTTATGGTTAACAGTAGCTCTGTTTAATATGTTGCATTAGATTTAATTGATATTTTAAATATGTGTAAGCTCGACGCTCGATTGTCAGTATTAATGAGCATTAGAAGCAACAGCCCAATGTTTACTTCCTCCTATGTCTTCATGAATGTATAATGTAATTTTAATTGTAATGGCCAATGCCATGATAAAGCTCAATGGATATGTAGATTGAAAAGTCCAAGAGTAGCATGAATCATCCAGAAATCGTGATAGCATGACAAGCAATAGAATAAGGCCGTGGACTTGTGATTGTCAATAAAATGGATCTCCTTAGAGAAAACCAACCATTGTTTGACAAAGTGACAGATGCCGTTCCTAAAGAAATCCAGACAGTTATTCCTCAGGTTTGTTTTCTAATGGTTATTTCTGTTATTAGTTTATAATACACTGATCTTCAGACCTTGAAGAAATACTTATGATTACCCATCACTATGGATTTACTATTATTTCTCTAGAACAAAACTGTTAAATAGTCAATAAGATACTCGTAAATTGAATACTGGTAACTATAGTCTATAGGAGGTTTCTTAAAAAAAAACAGAAATTAAATTATGCTGTAGCCTTGCATTTCCAATTAACCCTTTTTTTGCTCAGTTTTTGACGAGGTAGCTTGTTATTGGAACAAATAACAGTTATTCTGGAGAGCTTTCTTACTATTTATTCTTTAACTGAGACCTAAGTTTATGATCAGGCACGTTTTACTTTGTTTATTGGAGTATGGAGATTGAGGTTTATTTTGGTGGTTATCACAAGTGCAGATGCTTTACTTTGTTTATTGATGGAGTATAGAAATTCAGGTTTATTTTTGGTGGATCTGTCTTGATCGACTAAACCACCTGAGTTCTTTTTCCATAGTTTTTTTAGATAATGAAAGAGAAAACTCTCCTAGCTTCTGCATCAAGGATGCAAACAACCTATTTTATTAAAGAGTTTAAAAATACCAAAATAACCAAAAAGGTTAAAGATGGCTTGAAGCTTTACAACCAAAAGACGACTGAAAGTTAAACTCAATCATTACAAATCCTGTAACTAGATTGTCCCCATGAATGTTGAAGATTTCCTTCGCCACGAACTCTAACCTGGCGCTTTCGGCTAGTATGGACTTCTTCTGGACCAAATTCTGCAGATTTGTCTAAGCACTCAGCCAGTGCCCACTCAATAAGATAACCTGTAAGGGGTTAGTGATAATCTTTTTGTCAAAAACGATATCATTCTGACATAACCAAATAGACCAACATAAGTCACTAGCTTCCACTAGAAGTTGTGTCTTTAAATTTTTGGAATACCGACTAACCAATGCCCAAACATATGTGCTATCCTTGCAGGAGGAGATAAATTAAACACACATTGAACAACCCACCATACAATACGTGCAAAGGGGCAATCAATAAAAAGATACTGAATTATTTTCTCTTTAATACAGAAATAACACTTTTTACTTCCCCTCTATTTTTTTGAACAGATTATCTTTAGTTAATACTACCCCTCTTTTGAGATACCATATGAATATTTTTCACTTTTAATAGAATTTTAATTAACAAAAATCCCTAATGAGGACTCGATAATTTCTAATTAGTGCCACATATAAAGACTGTACCAAAAAAAGTTCAGATTTATTCAAATTTCACCTGAAAACGTCTTTTTGATAGCTCAAATGTAAATTAGCAATTCTTAAAATTAACTCATCACAAGCATATAACTTAGGCCTAATAATAGGTCTTCAAAAAGAAATATTTAAAAGAATCGATCTCATAATAGTTGCCACTGTATCATCCTTTCTCATCACCATATTATAAATGAGTGGATATTCTCTTTTCAGTAGAGAATTTTCTAACTAAATATCTTTATAAAACCTAGTTTGCATAGCATTTTTAACATGAAAAGAACCAAAGCGAAAAAAATCTTTAATTTTTATTAGACCCAACAAAAAATGGAAAGTTCCGGTTTATTAATCACCTGCGAAAGACTATTCTCACCCAAATATTTCCTTATTAGCAAAGATTGCCAAACCCCTTCTTCATTAAGTAACTTAAATAACCATTTTTCTAGTAAACTTTTATTTTTTTTATGTCTAAGTTCTAAATGCATAGACCACCCTGCTCTTTGAGTGTACATACTAAACTCCATTTAGCACTGTCACTCTGCCAATAAAATCTAGATCGATAAAAATCTAGTCTTTTGAGAACTTCTCTACAAACCTAAAAAAAACATAAACATTGGCATGCTGTTTAGCATTGAGTTAATAAGTACTAAGCATCCATCAATAGACTTATTTTTTCTTTTCCAACTGCTAAGTTTTTTTTCAACTCTATCCACAATTCCTTAATTTTCTGAAGTGAATTGAAATGCCTAAGTACCTAAAAGGAAAAAGCATCCACTTCACAACCAAATAACCGAGTATACCATGGTTCAACTTCTTTGGCATTACCAAACAAAAATCTCGCTTTTGTGAAAATTAATCTTTAAACCTGATAATTGCTCAAAGACTCATATAATAAGTTTGAGATTTTTTTGCTTGTTCTAAATCATTATTCAAAAAAGGATACAATAATCAGCATATTGTAATATTGACAACCCATTATCAATCAAATGAGAAACTACTCCCCATAAAAGACCTTCTTCTTTAGCTCTTGAAATAAAGATTGTAGGCATATCTACAACAAGATTAAAAAGAATTGGGAAGATAGGACCGTCTTGCCTAAAAATGTAGTGTTCAACTGTTCATCAATAACTAAAAATGTAGTGTAAATTTCACGGCATATTTTTTTAATCTTTCCAGAATGTGTTGCATATCTGTTAATTTAATAATATGAAGGTATGTTGCTTTTCTAACGCATGTGCGTATGACTGGACGAAAGCCCTTTCTTTCACTAAGAAGAGAGAACAGCCATATCGCAGAATATATTAATTTGCTTCATATTTTTTTATAGGAACACTACATGGGAAAATCTGTCAATCTTCTTCATGTTTTTGGCAGGTTACAGGAATACCGGTTGTGTTTATGTCAGCTTTGGAGGGCAGGGCGCGTGTTGCTGTTTTGCACCAGGTCATAGATAGAGACGGAGCTTCAGCAAAATCGTAAGGGGGCCAACGTCGAAGCCGCCGGAGGCCACCGCTGTAACGTCGCCCAAGGACACTGCCGCATTGGCCGCCGCGTTCACGTTGCCGTCGTCATCCTCGGATCAGTCAGAGGAGGCCGTCCCCGACCTCGCGGGTGTTCTCCCGCGTGCTACCTCGCCGGCGCCCAAGGACGTCCAGGCCGCCGCCACATTGGCCGCCGCATCCGACGCCTCCGCCCTAGCACCGTCGCGCTCAGGGAGATCTAGGCGACGCGCAAATCGGTCCCGGCCACCGGCGGAGTGAAGAAGCCCCATCGCTTCCGCCCCGGCACTGTCGCGCTCAGGGAGATCCAGGCGGCGCGCAAATCGGCCCCGACCACCAGCGGAGTGAAGAAGCCTCACCGCTCGCCTCGGCACCGTCGCGCTTAGGGAGATTTAGGCGGTGCGCAAATCGGCCCTGCCCACCGGCGGAGTGAAGAAGCCCCACTGCTTCCGCCTCGGCATCGTCACGCTCAGGGAGATCCAGGCGGCGCGCAAATCGGCCCCACCCACCGGCAGAGTGAAGAAGCCCCACCGCTTGCGCCGCCTGTGCCTGTGCTCACTGGAGCTGCTGCCGCCACCTTTCCTGACCGCCTTTCCCGACTGCAGCGTAGGCACAGGCTGCATACATGGTGTTTATTTTTTTTTCTCCAAAAAAGCTGGGGCACGACGGCCAATCGTTGGCCCTCACTATGCTCCGTCATAGATACTTACGAGAAATGGTGTTTAAGATTGTTAACGTCGCTGCTGAACCGTTGGTTGAGTAAGGTAAACATTCCGCTCACATTAGTGTTATTTAATTTGTTTGTTAGGGTGTGTGCCCAGTAGGAACTACCATTAAAGTAGCATACAAGAACTTAAATCTCGGCCATTAGATTCAATTTAGATGGTGACGGTGTAGACCAAGGTGAATTTCCTATATCGCCAGGTGGAATTGTACGAGTGCAAAGTGGAATAGTTTAGTCTTTTTTTTTTTTTTTTGAAAATGTCAGTGTCTTTTAGTGGTTGATTTAAGCCATCTAGATTTAGCACATCTAAGATTGCTAGTTCCCCTTTTCCTGTTTTAAGATTACTTCTTGTTTGATATGTTTCTGTAACATCCCAAATTTTGGGCTTGTGTTTCAAATGTAAGAAAATGAGTAGAAATTAAAACTTTTTCTTACATCATGTGTTTCCTGTTTGTATTGCACAAGTATTGTACAAGACTTATGGAAATGCAAAGTCACAAGTCTTTGATACAAATCTGCTCCTTCAAAAACAATCTTGTCAAATCTTATGATCATCCTCTGATATATTTTTCCTAAGTCTCTGTGGTGGTATGTGACCCTCTGAAAAATTCCACAATTTTTAGAAATTGTTTGAATATTTTTAGAGGTATCAAACCTGTTTGACTCTCACCAAACATTAAAACAGAGCCTTGTAGAATTTTTGGAGATTTATTCGCGGCATAAAACTCTCTGAAAATTTTATACAAGGTCAATGTCTCAGTCAGCAAGCTCCTGTAAAATTTCAGAATTTTTGGAGTTATTTTGCTACCCCAAATAAATCCTCAAAAGTCTCAGCTTAATTAAAAACCTAAAACCAAATTCACTATTCATTGGGTTCGAGTCGGGCTCGAGTCCGAGCCACTTGACTTGGTTGAACCACCTAATCGCACCGAGCCGCGGTTTAAAACGCGCGCGCGATATCACCGTTGATTCGGATCGCGTGGCCCATGTTCGTAAGCATTCGGACCCTCCGCTTGCATTGGTCAATAGGGACCGTTGGATTCAATCCAACCGCCCGCATCCTTGAGAGCAATCGGATCGTCCGCGAACTTGTTTAATCGTGACCGCCCATTTTCGATCCGACGGTCACCGCTCGTCTTTCGTTCTTCTTCCTCCTCTCGCTTCTTCGAGCGCACGGGCGCGCAATGGCGAAAGAGAGAGGTTGAGTGGGTGGCGTTGTGGTGTCACCTCAAGTTGCTTTCGTCAACGCTCTCTGTGGAGCATTAAATGCGCCAGCTTTTCTCCTCCATTGTCACCATGCTCACTTGCTCCCATCATTTCGTGGTCTACAACCGAGCATGAACCGAGCTCACCATGGGCTCATGTTCTTGCTCGAAAACCCTAATCCCCTTCCTATAAATTGGCTCCCTAGGTCCTCCGGTGTTCTTTTGCACCACACTTAGCTATTCTCTGTGTTTGAGCTCAAGAACACCTCTCACCTCAAAACACCATTGTTGGCCGTAGAGCTCCAATGGCGACCTTGGTGTCCAAAGTGGTTCATCCTCAATATTTCTTGCACCCTTTTGAACCCCTCAACCTCCTTTATATTTCCCTAACTTGATTTTGGGTTGCATTCACAGAATCACTCAATTTTAAGTTTGGAGATTTTCGTTGGTTTCACCCCTTTCTTCTCCAAATCGGTAAGTGATTCTTTTGCAATTACTTGCTTTTGGAGCCTCTTTGAGCTATAATGAAGCTGTGGTAATGATGTGGTTCCACTCATTTTGCTCGTAACCTCATTTCCCACTTCATCTTCTTCGCCCGGTGGACTTCATCGTGTTCAAGTCTTCCCGCCATCTTTGGAGCTCCTCTCGGTTAAGGTAGCTCCTATGTAGTCCCTAGAAGTCATGGCACTCGCTTCTTGACCGCAGCAGAGCATTTTGCTATTTTCGTGTTTTGCCGTGTCGGCCTTCATCTTTGTTTTCCGGCCGCGGCGCCTGCACTTCCACCGCCGCGAGGTCACATCGCTGGGTCCGCAACACTATTGCGAACCCATTTTGATAGTTTGTGGGCGCCGCGACCGAGTCGCCGGCGACAAGCCGCCAAAGCCACTCGGTTTTGCCGCACGTAAGCTCCGCTGCCGATCATTAGGACACATTAATTACCAATCATTAGCTGTTAATTATGTCTTAATCATTATTATTGGGCCACCACCGGTGGGCCCAATCTCCTTAAATCAATCTCTGTTTCACTCGCATCGCTCCGACATCATTAATGCTTAATCATTGATTAATAAAAATGTCGGCACTTAATCTCGCTCGGAAACCTTCTCTCGGTCGCCGACTTGTGGGCCCAGCAGCATCGCGGCGCGTGGGTTAAATCGCTGCGGTCGTGACTCGTAGTCACCGACATGCGGTCCCACTCGCCGCACTTCTTTTGAACTTCGATCTATAGCCGTCCATTTTGTGATCTCGCGCCGGATCTTGCATGCATTCGACCATCCGGTTCCTCGCCGCTCGGGCCGCCGATCTTGCGATCAATGGTCGAGATCGTGTGCGCAATCGGACAATCCGGTTGTTGGTGCGTTCGGGCCGCCCATCCGCCGACCGCGGCCGATTGGCCCAAGCAACCGCACCGTCCGGTTGCATACACTCGTGCGAGCCGTTGGATCTTGATCCAACGGTGGGTTTCGTTAGGGTTTCGCGCGCGTGCGCTGTTTTCAGCGCGCGTGAGCCGTAGGATGTCAGATCAAGGGTTGCCGAGCGCCCACGCCATTTTCTTCTATTAGGTCGTTCGTATTTCGTAAGTATTTGTTTGACAGCTGAAAATGATATAAAAACTTTAGAAACTCATAACTAATTCATTTTAACTGCTTTTTAGTTAATTCCAACTGGAATAAATTATGTTATCACTTTAGCTCATTATAAAAATGGATTTAAGCATGTTCCAGTAGCAGAAAATTGTATGACTAGGAATAACTTGGTTTCGTCATTTTGAATATTCCAAAATGGATAAAACGTTAGAAAATGCATATCTTGCTCTGTATATCCAAAATGAATGATTCCAACTTTGATAAATTTGTTATCAACCCAATGTTAATGTAAAAATGATGATAGGTCCAAGATTGTAATGAAACCTTGATTAATGAGTTAGTACCTATTTTTAGCAATTAGAAAATTCGAAGACTTGTAAAATGCACAAGTAATTCTCTGTAAATGCATAATATATTTGATAAATTCTAGAAAACCCCTCTGTTGGTACACTTCTCTGTAAAATTAGTTTTGAACATATTTATGCTCCTGGATAGGGTATTATGCTAATTTTGCATCTTAGAAAAATCATAACTAAATCACTTTAACTCCAAATGACCTGAAAATTTATATGGGTTACCTCTATACCAGTAGGTAGCTACCATAAAAATTTCAGCTTCAAAATCTTTCTAGAAAATATTTTTGCTACAGTGCTAATTATGGCCTAAAATGTGTTTTTAGGTAATATCTTTGCACCGCAATTCCAAATTAGGTTTTTCCAGTTTCTATGTCTAGGTATATTCGTATTTCACCTTGTGTATAAGTTTCACGCATTTGGATAATTTTTGCTTGCTCTTTGGTTTAAGTGTTGCTAGTCTTATTGGTTGTTCTTGGTTCTTTTGCCTCTCGCTTAGGGTTCGACATTTGCATAACCCCGAGAACGATCCTCCGCAACAAATTGAGCAACAACAAGAAGGCAAGCAGTTTGATCATGTTAATCCCAGATTTTAAGTATTTATGTTGATTACAAATTCTATGTATGCATTGCTACTTTGTTTTAATAGTGGCCTAGTAGATGCATTTCCTTAGCAAATGATTATCCTCTACTACCATGAGCCTAGGTTACTTGTCGTGATTAAGAGTTCGTGGAGGGCTCTTGTCACTTAGTAGTTGCGAATTAATTGCTTAGCCATGCTTAGCTTCTAGAAATGGGCGGTTATCGACTTGTCGATAACCTTGATCACACAAAACTTATTATGAGTTATGATTTCCACCTTGTGCCATGTCTACTTATGAAAACTAAAACTAAAAGCAAAATGATTTAGACTTGGGCACAATGGTATGTTGGTGTGATTCTCGGTGTGATCGAATGGTGCCTAAGTCAACAAGGACCGAACATCTTGTTACACTAAACCAAGCATTTTAGCGTGCTAACCACACTAGAGGGTATGGGACCTCTCTTGACTTAGTACTTTGGCGTGTATTGGCTCGGTCGCAGGAGGTCGCAGGAGGGATGGTGTTGGGAGCATTGTAGTGTCCGAAAGACTTCACCCGTGATGGGATTTGTTGTCTTCGCTTGCAATGTAAGCGTATGGTGTTTCTACCCATACGAGCGGCTCGTAGTTAATACACAATATTGGAAAGCGCCTCAGAGGACTTAGCCGTGCCGACATACCTACGGAAGTGTGTTTTGGCTTAAAGGCGGTCCAAGTGTGGGTACATTGGTACACCCTCGCAGGGTTAAAACTATTCGAATAGCCTCGCCCTAGGTTATGGACACGCTTGGCAAGGTCTTTCAAGAGTTAGACTACAACCTTTAAACTAAAACTTGATGGGTGGTACGAATCGTGATTCGTGCTATGTTGTGGTGACTATTGGGATAGTCACTTCCAGTGGTTACTTGTATGTATCTTTACTTCATCATACTTTGATAACAAAACAGATTTGCAAACTTGCTTTTGAAATGTATTACATTATTGCAAATAAAGTTGGCTTTATGCAAATGAGACATTCAACCTCCACCTAAATAAGCTTGCATGTAGTTTATGAATAGGTCCGCTATTCCACACGCTGCCTTGCGGGTACAAAGACAATCTTTGTACTCGATGCTATGCTTAATTGTTTTGTTGCAGAGGAAGAAGGTGAGCTCGAGGGGCCTCACTTTTGTGAGTCAGTGTTGTGGTAGCTTATGGGCGACTAGCTTGGCGCCCTGGCCGGTTGCCTTGTGGGTGTGTGGCTAACCTGGCCGACTTTTGTTCTAGCCATCTTATGGCGCTTTTGCTTCCACTGTCATTCTTGTATATTGATCTATTTGGCCGGTCGGCTCTCTTTGTAATAACTTTACTTTATGTCGTTGTTGAACTTAGTGATATATGTTGTATGGAAATGATGTGAAATTTTGTGATGATGTGCATATGTTGCAATTGGGAAACATATGTCCATCGAGGCTTAGAATGTTAATTAGTAATGCTAGAACCATTTGGAGGTTAAGTGTTACTAGTTAAATATTCCGGTCCTCACAAAGTTGGTATCGAGCCATATCGACCGTAGAAACCCCTAGCTTGGTCGCTCTAGGATACTTTGAAAACTTACTTTCAAATAGTTTACTAAAACTTAAGTAAGTTCTCAGATTTTACTCCTTACCTATCTTAGCTTGCTCATCTCACCTTACTCTCACTTAAGTTTTGAAAAGTTGTTCCTCTCTTCCTTTCAAAAATTAGCCTTTATCGATTAACTTGGCTTTGGGAGAAACATGAGAGCTTGGAGGAAGGAATTTGGACAGCTAGCTAGTGGTGAGTAAATAAGGTAGGAAATGAGAAGTAAATACAACTAAAACTTGTGGGAATGAAAGGGTAAGAAGTGATATGAAACTAGCTAATGCCTATACTCTATTAGGTGGTTATACCCGATTTTTGGGCTGTTTTGAGCCAGGTTTTAGTTCTGAAATTTTGGGTCTTCTCAAACGATTACTGCTCTTCCATACGGGTTAGTCGCTTCAGAAGTCGATTTGGTGATTTTTGGTCTTGTACTCTTGGTGGTTATTCTGAGCCCTTTTATTGAGTTTGCATTTCTTTGCTTCTTTTTATCTCGGCTTGTAGCTAACTTATCTTAGTGAATCAGATGGTCGGTGGGACACGAGCGCCGGAATCACCGTAGTCCCGATGAGGAGCTTCCTCCTCCGACCATGGCGGAAGTCCTCATGCAAATCGAACGCAATCGCTCGAGGACCGTAGGGTGTTGGAGGTCATCGCCAGAACACCTCCACTCCTCTCGTGCCTCGATCCGGAGGTGGTCACCAATCTCGTGGGGACTTGCGGAGTTCCTTCGCACGCAGCCTCCCACCTTCTCCCGGCCCGAGGATCCCTTGGACGCAGACGATTGGTCGCGTCGATTGAGCGGAAGCTCAACGCTGCTCGCGCCGTGAGCAGAGCGGCACTTTTCGCATCCCATCGCTTGGAGGGTGCGGCACTCTCATGGTGGGAGAATTTCTCGCCATGCGGCCGCGGATACGTGGTCTCGTGGGAGGAGTTCCGGTCGCCTTTCCGTCGGGCCCATGTCCCCGCCGCCCGATGAAGTCAAGAAGAAGGAGTTCCTTGCGCCAAACAGGGCGCAAATTGTGGATCGAGTACCTCCATGAGTTCAACCATTTGGCGAGGTACGCCTCGCCGAGGTGGCCACCGATGAGGCCAAGCAGAGAAGTTCATGGAGGGTTTGTCTCGAGGAGCTTCAGACAAGCTCTCTATCGTGGACTTCCCGACTTCCGCACCTTGGTGGACAAGGCCATCATCGCCGAGCACAAGGCGAGAGCGCCGCGGCGAGTCCCGCAAGCGCAAGTGGGAGGCCCAATGCCGTCCGCATGTGCCGGCCTCGCTCGTCCGTGTTGGACCTGCACCGTGGCCCGCCCTCGAGCTTCCCTACGCCGAGGCCTTCGCACCGGCCCACGCCCTCCGCAGCCGTGACTCGCCACGCGCGCCGCGACCAGCAGCAGGTGTTCCTCGTAACCCCGCGCCGACGCCACCGCTTCATCGCCACGACAAGGGCCACTACGCGAGTAGTTGTCCTAAGAAGATCGAGCGCCCTCGCCCCAATGGAGGACGCGGCAAGGGAGTGGTCACCCACCGACCGTAAGACCCGGGCTTGGGGAGCGCCGAGTCAACCACATCTCGGCCGAGGAGGCACAGAGGCGCCCGACGTTGTGTTGGGTACGCCTTGTTAATTTGCGGCTCGCTACGCTTTATTTGACTCGGGCCTCGCATTCTTTTATTTCGAGGTCTTTGTCGTTGATTGTGGGCTTCACCGTGTTCCTCCGGGATTCCATCGCGATTCGCTCTCCGGTTCGGAAATGAGAGTCGACTGGTATGCCGGGATGTTCCTATCCACATCGAAGGCGAGGGTTCTTGGCGAATCTTATTCTACTCGACTCGCGCTTGGATGTGATTCTTGGCATGGATTGGTTGTCCCAACACTTGGGGCAAATCGACAGTGCCAGAAGATTGTCTATCTCACCACCCTTCAGTGAACAGGTTGGGTTTTCGCCAGCTTGCGAGAGCCCCATCTTTATGTCCTTGAAGCAAAGCCAAAGATTGGAGATTCGCGACGCCCACGGTGTGGGACTTCGCGGATGTCTTTCCCGAAGATTTGCCGTGATGCCTCCTGCTCGCGATCCGAGTTTGTGATAGAGTTGCTGCCCTGCATCGCCCTATTTCTAAGAGGCCATATCGCATGCCTCCTAATGAGTTGGAGGAGTCAAGAAGCACCGGGTGAGCTGCAAGAGAAGGGTTTTATCCGTCCTAGCTCATCTCCTTGGGGTTGTCCAGCTTATCTTTGTGAAGAAGAAGGACAAGACCTTGCGCATGTGTGTTGATTACCGTCCGCTTAATGAGGTGACGGTAAAGAACAAGTATCCTTTGCCCCGTATTGATGATCTTTTCGATCAATTGACCGAGCACGAGTCTTCTCAAGATTGACTTGAGACCGGGCTATCATCAAGTCGATCGTACGAGGATATTCCTAAGACGGCTTTTGCTACTCGTTATGGCCTTTACGAGTACACCGCCATGTCTTTTGGTTTGACTAATGCTCCCGCTTATTCATGAACCTAATGAACTCGTGATTCATGGAGTATTTGGATAGGTTTGTGGTGGTATTCATCGATGATATCCTTATCTACTCCAAGAGTGAAGAAGAGCATGCCGAGCATCTTAAGCTTGTGTTGGGCAAGCCGCGTGAGCACCACCGTATGCCAAATTCGCAAGTGCGAGTTCGTTGAAGGAAGTGGCGTTCTTGGGCCATGTTCTTTCAGCAGAGGTGTGGTCGTGGATCCTAGCAAGGTCGGTGATGTGCTATCTTGGGGTCACCCAAGTCGGTCACCGATGTGCGGAGTTTCCTTGGTTTGGTGGCTACTATCGCCGCTTCATCGAGAATTTCTCCAAGATTGCCAAGCCTATGACCGAATCGCTCAAGAAAGACAAGAAGTTTGAGTGGTCCGCCGCTTGTAATGTGAGTTTTCAGAACTCAAGAAGCGGTTGACCTCACCCCTGCTTGTTCTCCCGATATTCACAAGAGTTTCGATATCTATTGTGATGCTTCTCGCCGTGGTCTCGGTTGTGTTCTTATGCAGAGGGCAAGGTTGTGGCCTATGCATCGCGGCAGCTTAAGGCCTCATGAACTCAACTATCCTACTCATGACTTGAGTTGGTCGTGGGTCCATGCACTCAAGATTTGGCGGCATTACCCGATTGGTAACCGCTGTGAGGTGTATTCCACCACAAGAGTTTGAAGTACTTGTTCACCCAAACAGATCTGAACCTCGTGCAAAGGAGATGGTTGGAATTGATCAAGGACTATGACATGGGTATTCGCACCATCCGGCAAGGCCAATGTCGCTGCGATGCACTCACTAAGGTGTATTGCAACATGTTGATGCTCCAAGAGCAAAGCACCGCTCTCATTTCGTAATTTCAGCGCCTTAATTTGGGTTTGACCGAGCACGGTTCTCTTGCTACATTGGTGGTGCAACCAACCTTGGTGGACCAAATCAAGGCGCACAGCATGATGTTGGTGTGCGCCAAATCAAGCGTAACATCAAGGATGGGATAGCCAAGTGCTTTTCGGAGGACGAGCATGGCGTTGTGTGGTTCTGACAAATGCCTTGTGGTTCCTAAGGTCATGGAATTGCGGAATTTGATTCTCCGCGAAGCCCATGATTCTCCCTTGTCTATTCATCCCGGGCTACCAAGATGTATCAGACCTTCGCCGAGGTTCCGTGGACCCGAATGAAGCGCGAGATTGCCGTGTTCGTTGTCGAGTGCGACGTGTGTTTGTCGGTGAAGGCCGAGCATCGCGTCCCAAAGAGTCTTCTTCACCCTTGCCGCTGCGAATGGAAGTGGATTCATTGGCATGGACTTCATCACCGGATTGCCCCGCCGTCAAAAGGGAATGATGCTATTTGGGTCGTGATCGACAAAGTTGACTAAAGTGGCCCATTTCCTTCCTGTCAAGACTCAGCTTCGTGTGGGGCCTTTGGCCGAACTTTATGTCTCGAGGATTGTGAGCCTTCACGGTGTACCGAGGACGATTATTTCTGATCGTGGTGCGCTTTTCACCTCGCGGTTTTGGCATAGTCTGCAAGAGGCTATGGGGACCCGCCTTCACTTCAGTACAGCCTTTCATCCTCAGACTGATGGTCAGACGGAGCGAGTCAACCAAGTGTTGGAAGATATGCTCCGTGCTTGTGTTCTTTCCTATGGGAAGAAGTGGAGAAATGCCTACCTTTTGCCGAGTTCTCCTACAACAATGACTTTCAGCCGCTTGGCATGGCACCATTTGAGGCTTTGTATGGGAGGAGATGCAACCCCATTGAACTGGTCGAGATCGTGAGCGGCGCGCCGCCCGCATTCGATTAATGAGGCCGAAGTCGTTCGCTTGATCCGCGAGCATCCGCGCACGCCCACCCAGCGTAAGAGCTATGCGCATCGTCGTCGCCGTGAGTTGAGCTTTGAGCCCAATGACTTTGTGTATCTCAAAGTCTCACCTTGAAGGGCCATCGCTTTTGGCATCAAGGGCAAGTTGGCTCCTCGATATGTTGGGCCTTACCGTATCATCGAGAAATTGGAGCGATCGCATCATGATTGGAGCTACCAGCTGCACTTGAGGGTGTGCATGATGTGTTCCATGTTTCACACCTGAAGAAGTGCCTCCGTGTCCCAACTGAGGAAGCTCCATTGGAGGTTCTCGATGTACAGGAGAATTTGACCTACCGCGAGCATCCTGCTCAGATTCTTGAGGAATCGAACGGAGAACAAGGAACCGTGTCATCAAGTTCCTTAAGGTTCAAAGTGGTCAAACCATTCCGTAGATGAAGCAACTTGGGAGCGAGAAGATCGCCTTCGTGCATTTTCCTTCTTTCTTCTCCGAGTAAACTAATCTCTGGTCGAGATTCTTGTAAGGGGGAGAGTTGTAACATCCCAAATTTTGGGCTTGTGTTTCAAATGTAAGAAAATGAGTAGAAATTAAAACTTTTTCTTACATCATGTGTTTCCTGTTTGTATTGCACAAGTATTGTACAAGACTTATGGAAATGCAAAGTCACAAGTCTTTTGATACAAATCCTGCTCCTTCAAAAACAATCTTGTCAAATCTTATGATCATCCTCTGATATATTTTTCCTAAGTCTCTGGTGGTATGTGACCCTCTGAAAAATTCCACAATTTTTAGAAATTGTTTGAATATTTTTAGAGGCAGCAAACCTGTTTGACTCTCACCAAACATTAAAACAGAGCCTTGTAGAATTTTTGGAGATTTATTCGCGGCATAAAACTCTCTGAAAATTTTACACAAGGTCAATGTCTCAGTCAGCAAGCTCCTGTAAAATTTCAGAATTTTTGGAGTTATTTTGCTACCCCAAATAAATCCTCAAAAGTCTCAAATTAATTAAAACCTAAAACCAAATTCACTATTCATTGGGTTCGAGTCGGGCTCGAGTCCGAGCCACTTGACTTGGTTGAACCACCTAATCGCACCGAGCCGCGGTTTAAAACGCGCGCGATATCACCGTTGGATTCGCATCGCGTGGCCCATGTTCGTAAGCATTCTGACCCTCCGCTGCATTGGTCAATAGGGACCGTTGATTCAATCCAACCGCCCGCATCCTTGAGAGCACCTGATCGTCCGGCGAACTTGTTTAATCGTGACCGCCCATTTTGATCCGACGGTCACCGTTCGTCTTTCTCGTTTCTTCTTCCTCCTCTCGCTTCTTCGAGCGCACGCGGCAATGGCGTAAAGAGAGAGGTTGAGTGGGTGGCGTTGTGGTGTCACCTCAAGTTGCTTTCGCCAACGCTCTCTCGTGGAGCATTAAATGCGCCGTGCTTTTCTCCTCCATTGTCACCATGCTCACTTGCTCCCATCATTTCGTGGTCTACAACCGAGCATGAACCGAGCTCACCATGGGCTCATGTTCTTGCTCGAAAACCCTAATCCCTTCCTATAAATTGGCTCCCTAGGTCCTCCCGGTGTTCTTTTGCACCACACTTAGCTATTCTCTCGTGTTTGAGCTCAAGAACACCTCTCACCCTCAAAACACCATTGTTGGCCGTAGAGCTCCAATGGCGCCTTGGTGTCCAAAGTGGTTCATCCTCAATATTTCTTGCACCCTTTGAACCCCTCAACCTCCTTTATATTTCCCTAACTTGATTTTGGGTTGCATTCACAGAATCACTCAATTTTAAGTTTGAGATTTTCGTTGGTTTCACCCCTTTCTTCTCCAAATCCTAAGTGATTCTTTTGCAATTACTTGCTTTTGGAGCCTCTTTGAGCTATAATGAAGTCGTGGTAATGATGTGGTTCCACTCATTTTGCTCGTAACCTCATTTCCACTTCATCTTCTTCGGCCCGGTGGACTTCATCGTGTTCAAGTCTTCCCGCCATCTTTGGAGCTCCTCTCGGCTAAGGTAGCTCCTATGTAGTCCCTAGAAGTCATGGCACTCGCTTCTTGGACCGCAGCAGAGCATTTTGCTATTTTCGTGTTTTGCCGTGTCGGCCTTCATCTTTGTTTCCGGCCGCGGCTGCCTGCACTTCCACCGCGGCGAGGTCACATCGTTGGGTCCGCAACACTATTGCGAACCCATTTTGATAGTTTGTGGCGCCGCCGCGACCGGAGTCGCCGGCGACAAGCCGCCAAAGCCACTCGGTTTTGCCGCACGTAAGCTCCGCTGCCGATCATTAGGACACATTAATTACCAATCATTAGTCGTTAATTATGTCTTAATCATTATTATTGGGCCACCACCGTGGGCCCAATCTCCTTAAATCAATCTCTGCTTCACTCGCATCGCTCGACATCATTAATGCTTAATCATTGATTAATAAAAATGTCGGCACTTAATCCGCTTGAAACCTTCTCCGGTCGCCGACTTGGCCCGAAGCAGCATCGCGCGCGTGGGTTAAATCGCTGCGGTCGTGACTCGTAGTCACCGACATGCGTCCCACTCGCCGCACTTTTTGAACTTCGATCTATAGCCGCCGCATTTTGTGATCTGCGCCCGCATCTTGCATGCATTCGACCATCCGCTTCCTCGCCGCCTCGGGCCGCCGATCTTGCGATCAATGGTCGAGATCGTGTGTGCAATCGGACAATCCGGTTGTTGGTGCGTTACGGGCCGCCCATCCGCCGACCGCGGCCGATTGGCCCAAGCAACCGCACCGTCCGTTGCATACACTCAGGCGAGCCGCTGGATCTTGATCCAACGGTGGGTTTCGTTAGGTTTCGCGCGCGGCGCTGCTTTTTCGCGCGTGAGCCGTAGGATGTCGATCAAGGGTTGCCGAGCGCCCACGCCATTTTCTTCTATTAGGCTGTTTCGTATTTCTAAGTATTTGTTTGACAAATTAAAATGATATAAAACTTTAGAAACTCATAACTAATTCATTTTAATCGCTTTTAGTTAATTCCAACTGAATAAATTATGTTATCACTTTAGCTCATTATAAAAATGGATTTAAGCATGTTCCAAAGAGCGTAAAATTGTATGACTAGGAATAACTTGGTTTCGCATTTTGAATATTCCGAAAATGGATAAAACGTTAGAAAATGCATATCTTGCTCGTATATCCAAAATGAATGATTCCAACTTTGATAAATTTGTTATCAACCCAATGTTAATGTAAAAATGATGATAGGTCCAAGATTGTAACATAAACCTTGATTAATGAGTTAGTACCTATTTTTAGCAATTAGAAAATTCGAAGACTTGTAAAATGCACAAGTAATTCTCTGTAAATGCATAATATATTTGATAAATTCTAGAAAACCCTCTGTTGGTATACTTCTCTGTAAAATTAGTTTTGAACATATTTATGCTCCTGAAAGGGTATTATGCTAATTTTGCATCTTAGAAAATCATAACTAAATCACTTTAACTCCAAATGACCTGAAAATTTATATGGGTTACCTCTATACCAGTAGGTAGCTACCATAAAAATTTCAGCTTCAAAATCTTTCTAGAAAATATTTTTGCTACAGTGCTAATTATGGTAAAAATGTGTTTTTAGGTAATATCTTTGCACCGCAATTCCAAATTAGGTTTTTCCAGTTTCTATGTCTAGGTATATTCGTATTTCACCTTGTGTATAAGTTTCACGTCGCATTTGGATAATTTTTGCTTGCTCTTTGGTTTAAGTGTTGCTAGTCTTATTGGTTGTTCTTGGTTCTTTTGCCTCTCGCTTAGGGTTCGACATTTCATGTAACCCCGAGAACGATCCTCCGCAACAAATTGAGCAACAGCAAGAAGGCAAGCAGTTTGATCATGTTAATCCCAGATTTTAAGTATTTATGTTGATTACAAATTCTATGTATGCATTGCTACTTTGTTTTAATAGTGGCCTAGTAGATGCATTTCCTTAGCAAATGATTATCCTCTACTACCATGAGCCTAGGTTACTTGCTGTGATTAAGAGTTCGTGGAGGGCTCTTGTCACTTAGTAGTTGCGAATTAATTGCTTAGCCATGCTTAGCTTCTAGAAATGGGCGGTTATCGACTTGTCGATAACCTTGATCACACAAAACTTATTATGAGTTATGATTTCCACCTTGTGCCATGTCTACTTATGAAAACTAAAACTAAAAGCAAAATGATTTAGACTTGGGCACAATGGTATGTTGGTGTGATTCTCGGGTGTGACTGGAATGGTGCCTAAGTCAACAAGGACCGAACATCTTGTTACACTAAACCAAGCATTTTAGCGTGCTAACCACACTAGAGGGTATGGGACCTCTCTTGACTTAGTACTTTGGCGTGTATTGGCCCGGTCGCAGGAGGTCGCAGGAGGGATGGTGTTGGGAGCATTGTAGTGTCCGAAAGACTTCACCCGTGATGGGATTTGTTGTCTTCGCTTGCAATGTAAGCGTATGGTGTTTCTACCCATACGAGCGGCTCGTAGTTAATACACAATATTGGAAAGCGTCTCGTAGGACTTAGCCGTGTCGACATACCTACTAAGTGTGTTTTGGCTTAAAGGCGATCCAAGTGTGGGTACATTGGTACACCCGCAGGTTAAAACTATTCGAATAGCCTCGCCCTAGGTTATGGACACGCTTGGCAAGGTCTTTCAAGAGTTAGACTACAACCTTTTAAACTAAAACTTGATGGGTGGTACGAATCGTGATTCGTGCTATGTTGTGGTGACTATTGGGATAGTCACTTCCAGTGGTTACTTGTATGTATCTTTACTTCATCATTACTTTGATAACAAAACAGATTTGCAAACTTGCTTTTGAAATGTATTACATTATTGCAAATAAAGTTGGCTTTATGCAAAATGAGACATTCAACCTCCACCTAAATAAGCTTGCATGTAGTTTATGAATAGGTCCGCTATTCCACACGCTCGCCTCTTGCGGGTACAAAGACAATCTTTGTACTCGATGCTATGCTTAATTGTTTTGTTGCAGAGGAAGAAGGTGAGCTCGAGGGCCTCACTTTTGTGAGTCAGTGTTGTGGTAGCTTATGGGCGACTAGCTTAGCCCTGGCCGGTTGCCTTGTGGGTGTGTGGCTAACCGGTCGACTTTTGTTCTAGCCATCTTATGGCGCTTTTGCTTCCGCTGTCATTCTTGTATATTGATCTATTTGGCCGGTCGGCTCTCTTTTGTAATAACTTTACTTTATGTCGTTGTTGAACTTAGTGATATATGTTGTATGGAAATGATGTGAAATTTTGTGATGATGTGCATATGTTGCAATTCTGGGAAACATATGTCCATCGAGGCTTAGAATGTTAATTAGTAATGCTAGAACCATTTGGAGGTTAAGTGTTACTAGTTAAATATTCCGGGTCCTCACAGTTTCCTTGTCTGTCTATCATTCCTCTGCTTTGACTATTACCATGTATATATTTTTGACTATCGAGGTCATTCAAGTTACGCAGCCATTTTACTTTACTCGCCTATTTACCTTTAATGCCCTCTGACAGGTTATGAGAGCAGACATTCCTGGAAAGATTCAGCCACACAGCCAAAAGTTAAGTACTTCACTCAGGTGAAAGCGCGGCCGCCAACATTTGTTGCCTTTATGAGTGGGAAAGCTCAGCTATCTGATACAGATATCAGGTTCTTGACAAAATCTCTCAAGGATGATTTCAACATTGGGGGAATACCGATCCGGGTTGCACAGCGTTCTATTCCAAGGAAAGCGTCTGTAAAGAGCAATAGCAGGAGTGTAGGGCCTAGGATAATCAGGATGAAAACAGAGAAAAGAACAACAGCATCTGATCCCACCCTCTCAGTCTCATAGAGGACGACAGTGCCGTTATCAGTCTACCCTGCAGAAGGGCAGCCGTGTTTTGTTTTTGAACTATATAATTTTGTTGGAGTCAAACTAGCAGAGGAAATCCCCTAACAAAAAGCAGAGGAAACAGAAAACTGCTGCATTTCAAGCAGAACATGGCGAAAGAGGAAAGAGCTTTGTTGTCCACACGGGAAGTGATCAAAGACATTAGAAGTTTGGCTGCTCCTTTAAAAGAAAGGATGCCTGCAAGAAACAAGCTCGGCAATCTAACCGCGAAGGCAAAACTTTTTTTTTTTTTCTGAGCAAGGAGAAAAAGAGCGGAGTTCCCCAGTTTCAATTATTGAAACCGAAAACCATGAAGTTGTTATCAACAAGGCAAAACCAATATTTTAGCCAAAACGACAAGTTCGTGTGTTCTCCTATATTATTGTACATATAATAGATAAAAATGCTCTGACAAGTTTGAAGTCTTACTGATTACTATCAAACTATGTTTTAGATGTAATCAGGGAATGGTGAATGTACTCATGATAGAGGGTTTCCAATCCGATGGCAAACTGGCAATGTTTTTGAGATGAGCAGATCTTTGTGAAGCTGCTCTATTTTTAAAAACTCAATTCAGGGTACTTCCGTCATTCCATGACTAATGCATCGATGTACTATTTCCAAAAATTCATGTGTTTTGAACAGGGCCTTTTTAATGAGGTTGTATGGCTCAATTTATTCGACTGCATTTTTTTTAATCCCCAAAGCTTGTGTTTGACATCAATGGTCTGCAAATTTACACATGTGAGGTTAAAATATTCTTCCCGTTTCTTTGGCCTTGTTTGGAAGTTGGAAATTTCAGAAAATTGTGTAAAAACAATCCAAATTTTTTTATAAAAAATCCTAGGTTCCAAGCAGGAATAATTTAACACCGAAAAGGGTCACGAGATGAAGCCTGAGCTGTCGAACACAACACAACCCGGCGCAGTGCGGAGAAGAGAAATCCCTCGCCGACGCAACGCATCCATCCCAAATAATAAACCAGATTCCAAGCCCAAATCCAACGAAACGCTCCATCCCTCTCTGCCACCGCCACCACCACCACCACCACCACCGTGACACAATACTGCTCGCCACCATGCCGCGCTCCTCCTCCTCCAACCCCTTCCACTCCCTCGCCTCCACCCTCCCCTTCCTCTCCGCCTCCTCGTCTTCCTCGCCCAACCTCGCTGTCCCGCTCCTCCTTCACGTCTCCTCCGCCTCCACCTCCTCCTCTTCCTCCTCGTCGTCCTCTGCGTCGCACCGCAGGCAGCCGCAGCCGCAGCCGCTGCCGAGCGCGCGGATGGGCAGCCCGGCCTCGACTGGCGGCGGAAAGGGGGCAGGAGGGGGTAAGGGCGGCTGGGGCGGGGGGCCCGCGTTCGTGGGGCAGGTGTTCACCATGCTCGACCCCTCCGGGAACGGCCTCATGACCGTCACCACCCGCTTCGAGCTCCCCCACTTCCTCACCACCAGGTGCCCTTCCTAACTACTGCTTTCTTCTGTGTAGCTCTGGTATCGCAGTGCGTTGGTGATGGCATGGCCATAAGCCTGGGGCTTTCGATGATAAGACGAGCTTTTACTTTTGTTGGTGTGCGGACGGAGGGGAATGTGTTAGGCTTTAGCTGTTTCTCGAGGTGCATGCTGGAAATCATACGTTTAATCTAGGTGTATTGGATAATCCTTGCGGAAATTTGTGAGTTGTGACCAATCGAGCTGTAACATATGCATCATTGAAACTTTTGGGATTTTGATATAATGTACGAATCTACCTAGCAGTGAGTTAGTGTTACAGCTCTACCACATGTTTCGGCACACTGGTCACCGAGGATGTGACACCGGCACATGGGGCACTGCAAAAGCATGCCATCTTGGTATCTTTGAAACTCCATTAGTTGAAAACGCATTGAATCAACATTGTACTTCATAACATCCTCTACTGATCCTCGGTCAGGCCACAAGATCGTACCATGGATGCAATCCTACATCATAACCTGATACACCTTCACTGAAATTGTAACGATAGATGTCTGTGTGGGTAGATATATTATTTTCTGTAGTTATCATTTAGAGGCTTATACATCCCTTCTACGATATTGTCATCTTTCCTAAATAATCATTGATCAAATCCATCAGAGCCATCACTCAGTCTCTTGTAATTTTGCTCCCCCTAGGGATCATAATTTACAGCTGCTACCACCACTATTGGGAACTATGGTAATCCTTTCATGTTGAAGGATCATGCAGAGAACAGAGTACCTTTCATGTTGAAGGATCATGCAGAGAACAGAGTAACAAATATTAGGTTTAGTGTGCCATTTAAGCTGCAAGTTGGAATGTTAATGGGTAGGGAAGCATCTTGCCTGGATACTGTTGAAGTAAATTATGATTATTGTTGGATTTCGGATATTTTTAGTATCGTTGATCCTTTCACTTCATGTTCTAAACCTAAATTCACAGTCCTTTTGTTTTACAATTTGGGATGCATGGAACACTCCGTTGTGCATTCATAATACAAAATGATTGGCGCAGTGTAATAATTGTTTTGTGCTCAGTGTTAGCATTTTGACTAGTGCAGAAGCATCTTATTTAAAGGCATTAAGCAACGTTGTTTGCTACTCGTAACTTGTTGATGCTCGTAACTTGTTAGCGTGTGCTTGAGATTTGAGAAAGTATATCTATTTTAAGCAATCGGTGTCTGTTTGTTATGATAGATTTTGTACTTTGAAGGAGTTTGTCTGGACTCTGGAGACTAAAGAAGTGTACTATATTTGAAAATTTGTCATTTAAATGCTTTCATGGGTTAACTTGCTCACTTGCTACTTCCAGAGGACAATATCTTTACTGTTGACTAACATATAATTATATGATAGTTGAGCTAATATTTTGATTGATCCTGCTGATTTTCCCCTTTTAAAATTTGTTCTGTTTCAGAACTCCGACATGGTTCGAAAGGATCTTATCACCGTTGAAGAAGAATGAACATGGCCCAATATTTAGGTTTTTTATGGATCTGAATGATGCAGGTATTTGCTGTTATTCAAACTTTCGTTTTCTTTCTCTGCTTGATAAATTATGAACTTAACAGTTATTTTATATGTCTGTCTAGATTCTAGAGTATAGAAGTGGCACACCCAGCACATAGTAGTTCGATTCTCATATCTTTCTATATATAATCTAAGTCTGTTACTACGTTACAAAGGATTTAGATTAGCATCTGGGCAGTCAGTATTTTTTGTAAAAAACCTTAGAATATTCTGGCAACTCAGCTTTTACATGGGAGCGATCAGAAGTTGCACTCCTCCCCCAGTCCAATCTTGCGAGCTCCTTTTAATAAGGGCCTTGAAAAGCACCCTGTCACCCTGAGAGCCAATCACGACCCCTGATTTCTAGGTTTTCCTGAACCCAAACCTGAGCATAAAGCCCCTCTCACATCTGACACCAAAACTTGTATGATGAATGCTGAAATGGGCAGCAGTTGGCTCTAGTAAAAAAACAAGGGTCCAGAATTACCAATTGGGCAGGGCAATAAATTTTTCTTCAATTCCTATTTTATGGCTGTAATTTTTTGGGTTCTATAGTCATTTCAGGTTTGGATCTCTTATGTCTAGAAATAATGATGCGTTGCTAAGCAACATTTCATTTCATTCCTACTACAGATTATGTCTGATTACTGGCTTTTACATAACTTAATTCTTCAAATATTTAGTTACTGCAGGGAAAAACTTTTAGCTAACTTGGTTTAACATCTTCAGTATCATATGTTAAGCGGCTAGATGTGCCAAGTGGTATGGTCGGGGCCTGTCGCCTTGATGTAGCATATGAACATTTCAAGGTAGGTTACGGTCATTTTCTTAAGAAGAAAGTTTTCATGTGACTTTTTTACATTTTCCTTGTAAGTAAATAATAAAAGATGGCACACTGATTAAATTTTTTTGTTACTTGTGACTTTATTTTCTTTATTATGTGTTATTTTATTGCTGAGCTATTTGAATATAGTATTTCTTGATAGTATGCTAACATACAGAGCTGGGATGCTTCTGTATGGGGATCATGTAACCCACCAGGGTCAAAGTTGTCTTTGGTACATGATATTGAGATGTGTTTGGTTAATGCTCACATATTCAATTGTTACGTCTTGTGTGGGAAAACACTTCAAAGATGAGCTTCCATGGTTATAGTTGAAAGGATTCTATGTTTAGGTGCTTATGTATATTTAAACTCTAAAAGTTTTGACGCCAGAGTCTTTACACCAGTTGTGCCGTGGTTTCAAATGTACTGCATTGATAACCTATCCAGATGGCAGACAGCCATTTGAAAAGGTGCTTTTGCATTTCCAGATGGCACTACAGTACCATATTAGGCCATGTAATTCCAGTTTGTTCTTTAAGAATGTTCATTCAACTTTTATTCTCTACATTTGTTCTGCAACATAACAACATTTGTTTCCAAAGCTAAATTTTTCCATATTTCATGTCAAATTCAACTTGTGCTGTATTGACCGTTGTTTATAGCTTGCTTTGATAGGATTGGCATTGTATCATTATCTTTGTTTAAAAAATTAATCATTAACTGCATGCCACTTAGTTGGATTTTTATTCGTATGCATATATTGTATTTGCCATCTTGTGTACGCCATGTCATATTCAGGAAAATTGTTGTTTTGCAGGAAAAGTCTCACATGTTCCAGTTTGTTTCAAATGAAAAGCAGGTTGGTTCTAAAATATTTCAGTTTTTCATATAACTTAAGCATGTCATTGGAGACTATTTTTTTCTCTTTTAGGTCAAGGCTGCTAATAAGCGCTCTTAAAATCACTTCCACAAAGGAGCAGAAGAAAAACTTGGTGGTGTTCCTGTTTTTAGCGCTCAAAACTTAAATATTGCAGTGGCAACGAATGATGGAATTAGATGGTATGGATCAAATCCTTGATTTTTTCCTTTATTGTTTTTTGTAAGCACTATATTTATCGTGTCATAGATGTTCTTTACCAGCATGTCAAAGATGTGGTCATTGTGTATGCTTTATGTAAGCATCTATTTCCTACGAGCAGACAGCATTGAGAACCCACCCAACAATGTACCCCTTTTCATTTCTGTTCTTAAATGTTACTATGCGGAGGTACACCTTTTCATATTATATATATTTTTTATTTTTACCTAATTTGTTTTCTGTCAAATATGTTTCTTTTTACCGATTTTCCTTTTTGCATGATGTCCTGGTTTCTGTCAAATGTCAAGAAGGTTAGATTACCCACATATGGTCCACTGATGTGTGCTCATGGACTGTCATGACGTTTTGTGTGCTATTTATGGTGGTTCTTGAGTGTATGCTTTTGTTTGATGCCAGGACAAAAGCATAGGAGATTGTTTAGATGTCTTACATATTTCCATGAAAGCATAACATGAATTTGGTTGCTCATGATTTCAGGTATACACCATACTTTTTTGATAAAAACTTGTTGGACAATATTCTTGAAGCTTCAATGGATCAGCATTTTCATTCAGTGATCCAAAACCGCCATACACAACGTAGGAGAGACATTGTTGATGATAGTTTAACATCAGAAATAATTGAAGAAAGTGCAGACAGCTTGCTTGAGCCCCCAGAGGTACTATGATCATTTAATGCACACAAGATGTCTTGAATCTTGTTTGTAGACTTTTGGCCCTCTCATATTTTGAGAAACTGTTGATCTAGGTGCAAGAATTGATGAATGAGATTGGTCCAGCTGGAATACCATTAAGTGTTGTAACAAAAGCTGCAGAGATTCAGTTTCTTGATGTTGTTGATAAAGTACTTCTAGGAAATAAGTGGTTGAGAAAAGCAACTGGCGTACAACCACAGTTCCCTTATGCTGTTGACTCATTTGAAGAAAGGTGCAGATGCAATGCCATGCTTAGATTATTTTTTGTCTTTGATTTTTTTTTATAGAACTGCTTCTTCAGTTGTGATGAACTTGTCGAGGGAAATTAACTAGCCAAGCTGTTGTATATTGGTTATGAAATACTTTTTAAGGTTTTTAAAAGTTGTCTTACTTTTAACTATCAATCCTGTAGGTTCATTTACAATATAAATCAATATCTTGATTACACAATCTGGCCTTGAAGTGAGGAAGAGGAACAATGGTCAAACTTACCTTTTGGAGGCGTTACATATAGGAACTAATGAAATACTGAAGCAAGCAATTTTACCTGTTTCTTTGTTGTATCAATAATAGCATAAACTAATTTGGCTATTTGATTAGTGGCTCTTCATTTTACCCTGTCCTTTGCTCTTCCATTTTTGAACTATTTATGTTTATATTTTGTTGACTCTTTCAGGACTGATGTTTCAATTGACAGGGCTGCTACCTCCAGTAGTTCTACGGCTTCCAAGGATACCTACTGCTGCCAAAATAATCAGCAATCTCAAGCTGTGGAGCCAAACGTTGATAAAAGCAACCACAGAAAACATAGTAGCCCAGATCGTGACCAATCTCACTTACCTTTTAGCAATCTGCTTCCTAATATATGGCCAGGTCATGATAGAAAGTTCAAAGCGCAAGAAAGTGACGGCAAATTCAGAAGGTTTGTTCCTCGATGACATCTTCTTCCCCTTCTCTTTTGGTGTCATGCACAAAAGAATGCACTGTGTGGCCAATGCATTTTTGTTGAATTCTTTATGATCTCGCGTGAATTAGGAATTGATTGAACTTGATACTGGACCAAACACAACTTAAATGATTTAAAGCATTTTTTTTAAGATCGTAATTTATCCAACTAGTTGCTTTGTTTTCTGGTTAAGATATATTCGGATTGTCTATCCTTGTATTCTCAAGTCAATTTGGTTTGATGAACAGATATGATGCCAGCGTGAACAAAGATTTGCAAGCGAACCCTCTTCTCCCCAAAATTACCATGGTTGGCAACTTAAAGAAGACAATGGGAGACTTGGCGAAAGAGTTGGAGCAAGCAAGCGAAAAAACTGCCTTTAATGATGAGAAAGACCCATTGTTTGTTGCCAACGTTGGTGATTTCTCAAGGATTGCAAAGCTTAGCTCTACATGAGACTCATTGATGAAGAGCGGGAGTGTAAGCAAAGTTATTCGCTTCTTGAAGAGCTTCTGATTCACATTACGGCCTACTCATCCAGTTGATTCTACACGTCATAAATACTGAATTTCTAATAAAACCAGCCGAACATGCCAATATACTAATCTCAAAGGGCCCTACTGATATAGTGCTGTAAATGGCAGGAGGTCTTGTGTGTATATTTATCCGATCATGTGCACATTTGAATGTCCATAAATCTGACTTCTGACAGTACACAATGAGGCACTTGGTCTTCAGTGTGAGCTCTGCTAGATGGTACAAGCATCTGGGCGGTTTGCAGGTTGTTACTGTTTTTCTTGAATTTCGCAGACTAAAGTTTGCAGAAGGACGCTTGTGGGTCATTGTATGTAGAACAGACGGCAAGAAAGTATGCTGCCATTGTATGCAGAACGGACGGCTAGAAAATTAGTCTATTCTGAATCAGTCATGAATTGGACAGTGAACGAACTTGTAGATTGAAACAGCATATGCTTAGTTCTGTTAGCTTGATCGGAGATCTCTGTACTTCAAATTTGTCCATATTCAGTTTACCGCTTGCTAAGGACAAGTCCTCACAACATGTGTTGTATTTTACGAAAAGCCACAATAAATATATGTTCGTTCTCACCAAATTGACAGGAGGCATTAAGAACAAGAATCATGAAGGTGATCCGTGTTACTACTTATTTGGAGGAAAAAAGCATCGACGATTCTTCAGAGTAGGAACTGACATGGAGAATTAAAAACGTTGAAATCAAATATGCATGTCGCTCCCCAATATCCGGTTTTCATCTGAGGGGCTTCTTTGAACTCACCAAAGCAAAGGCACGACACTAAGCACCGTGTCTTTCTCACGCAGCTGTCAGATCGAACAACATTCGGATTTACCTAGGTACTATAGAAGATACTTTTTCAAAGGCAGAGGAACTCCATCTAAAGACATGAGAAAAAGGATTGGCTAACACCTCTCGGGTTTTCAGTTTCAGTTTAGCCCCACAGTCTAGGCAAGATTGCACTGATGCAGGACACCATTGTGCTAGGCAAGCTATCAAACTGCGCTTGTACTCTAGATCTAGGTGCTGGTGTTCCAGACAACCAACCATAAATCAACTGTTTTCGCGCGGGTTTCCCTCTTCCTCGGTGTTTTCAGCGGCGGCGGACGCAGCATTTGCTGAATCATTCAAACCCATCTTCTGTAGCACCTTCGTAAAGCCATCAACATCTGTGGCAGTTATTTTATACGGCGTGTGACTGGGACCCGGGAAAGATCGAGCTTCCACTTCTTGCTTGTACTCAGATAGTGCCTTGTTAATGACACTGCCGACATTTCCAAATTGTTTGCAGAATTTTGGTGTGACCTGCTAGGATTAGGAGTACACACTAAGCTCAGCACAAATCATAACGAAGCAAAATTGCTCAGCTAGGATTAGGAGTCGTCATTTACCTTGGCATGATGTGGATGTTGCATCATCCCTAACAAGTCATGGTACACTAAGACCTGGATTACAAATATGTTGATATCAGGACTACATGAACAAACAAGTCGGGTGTCTGGTTTTGGCATATCATGGAAAAAGCATTTGCTGAATGGTAAACATAAAATATATAACAAAAAGTATTGAAGGCATTCAAGTGACTATATTCAGCAAGGTTTCTTATAGCAAAATTTATTCAAGTTATTAAGAAAAAAATGATTATTGTGCTAAAAGACAAGCATATATTGTGTATGCATTGATGAAACGCTTACGTAACTAGAATAAATACAGCTAGCAAAGTCTACAATCTTGAAGAACATGAACATGACCAATACATATCTGTGGAAGAAACAGCCTTTAGTCATCTGAGCATAATGAATAAACAAACCTGCCCACTGCAGAATGGTCCAGCCCCAATGCCAATGGTTGGGATTTGCAATGCTGATGTTGCAGCTGCTGCCACCGGAGCTGGCACACACTCCAACACAACTGAGAAGCAGCCAGCCTCCTGTAAGGCAAGTGCTGTCTCTACAACCTACACAGACAAGCAGAATAGCATGGAGCAAAACCTATCAATGAAAACGCTGAAAATGAAACAGACCACTAATGATCAATAGCAGCATACCTTTACAGCACTATCAACCGTCTTCCCCTGTGGTCGAAACCCACCAAGCACACTAATAGCCTGTGGTGTGAGCCCAACATGCCCCATGACAGCGATTCCAGACTCCACAATAGCCTTAGCTGCACTGATTCTTGACGGTGCACCTCCTTCCAGCTTGATTGCATCCATTCCGCCTTCTTTTAGCACCCTCACCGCGGAGTCAACAGCCTATTGGAAAAGCGTATGTATACCATGAAACTCAATATTCCTCTTATATGGGCATGTGTACATGCATGCCAATGGCATTTAGTATGCTGATATTTTGGATTGTTGTGTTCATGGTTTTTAAGGCGCTAAGGCGAGGCGAGGCGCCAAGGCACCGCCTGGATGCCTAACCGGCACCTTGGACGCCTAAGCGACGCCATACGACATACGAGAAGAAAGGTCCGAGAAGAAAGGCTGCAAACGTGAAAAGAAAAAAGAAAAGGAGGAGGAGAAGAAACACATGAAACGTGAAAAGAGCCCAGCCCATCAAGCCTGCCCAGCCCACAGATCACCCCCAACTGCCCAGTGCCCAACATCAAACCCTAGCCGCCTCTCCTCTCTAGCTCTCCCCATCTCCCACGTCTCTCTCTCTCTCTCCCCCTACCTCTGCATCCCTCTCCCCCCATCCGGCGCAGCAACAATCAAGGGGTGGCGAGGCGAAATCGACGGCGGGGGAGGCGAAATCGACAGTCGCGGCGGTCACGACAGCACGGCGGGATCGTCGTGGAGGCGCAGCGCGGCGGCACGGATCCGGAGCAGTGGCGAGAGATCCGGAGGCAGCGGCTTTGCACAGTGGAGGGGGCCGTCGTTGTCGTTCCAGAGGTCCTCGGCGACGGGCTTGAGGAAGCGGTCGATGAGGGCGACGGGTGACCCCCGCACCTTGTCGACGAACTCCAAGATCCAGGTGAGCTCCCGGCTCCTCTCTTCTCTCCTTCTACCTCCCTCTCCACCGAAGGCTCCGAGCAGAGGAGGTGTGGGTAGGGCACGGGGAACCGCGGGGGAGGTGCCGAGGAGCTACGCGACAACGACGGGGGGCTGGGAGGAGGATCCGCACGGGGAGGAGGCAGCAAGGCGGGGTGACGCCTTAGCACCCCGGCAGCGCCTTACTGCCTAAGCGTCGCTTAGGTGACGCCTTAATAACCATGGTTGTGTTCATAGTGTTGGATTCTACTTTTAGCATAGCATTGCTCTACAGTTTTAAAAAAACAGACTTGTGCTTAACTGCTTATTGCTGAACTTCTCATGATTTATGAAAAGTCCAACAAAACATAAAACATCATATACTTTGTGAACTTCAATCGACTGAAGAACTTCATGACAGTAATATCTATGATCATTGATCAATCAAACTTTTTAACACAAAAAGGTGATATCTTCTCAGAAAGTGCCCCATCAGTTTTCTAGAATCAAGCATGAAGCTTTCTTGACAAACCAAAGAGGAATCAATCAAGGGAACATAAAAATCTCCTTAAAGTAGCGAAGATCTAAAGTTATACTCTTCTCGCATGAACAAGCATAAGCAATTCCCTACTAATGGTAACAGAAGGCGAAACATGAGAGCTAAATAGCTGGAGAACAATACAAGATACTAATCCTATCACATCGACAGTGGCAGAGAAGCAATCGGCAACGAGCGGCATTGCTGCGATTTCCTATCTCTACCGGATCGAATCGGAGAGGAGAGGAGGATTAGAGAGGCGCGTTGGGGGTACTACCTGCGCGGAGGAAGACTCGTAGCACCCGAAGGGGAGGTCGCCGACGAGGAGCGGTCGCCGCGCGCCGCGCGCGACGGCGCGGCAGTGCTCGAGCATGAGGTCGAGCGAGATGGGGAGGGTGGTGTCGTGGCCGTGGACGACCATGGCGGCGGAGTCGCCGACGAGGCAGACGTCGATCCCCGCGGAGTCGACGTGGACGGCGGAGGGGTAGTCGTAGGCGGTGACGACGGTGATGGGCTCCCCGCGGCGGTGCTTCCCGCGGAGGGTGGTCACCGTCACGCGCCGCGCCGCCGCCCCCTCCTGCGGCTGCGGCCCCCCGTAGACGGTCGACTCCGGCACGTTGCTCAGCAGTCGCCGCGCCAGGTGCCGGAAGGCCTGCCGCGTCGCCATCGTGTGAAGCGGCGGCGTGTGTGGTGATTGGTGCGAGGCGAGAGCGACGTGACGGGATATTTGAGAATTTCCGGGGGGTTGGGAGACGGGAGAACGGCACGCCGCTTTAGGAGCCAGGGTCCGTATGTTTCTTCTTGCCCTCCACCATCCCACTCACCGGGAATTCATATTTTGTCCTTCGCTCAGATACGTTTTTAGATTTTATATCTCTTCTCGATGTAATTGATATTTACATTCCTTTTAGTTGGTTGCTTCATTATTTACCATCTTTTTATTATTTTATTAATATCTAACCGTTTTTCCCGTTTTGGTTATGCGAAAATACATTTTTACCCCTTCCGTACGCATATCCTCCCTTTCGTGTGCATCTCCTCCCATTCCTCCTTCCTCTTTCCCCTAATCCATTTCTTCTCCTGAAACTTCTTCGGCGCTGCCCCTGTTGCTCTCGGTGCTCATGGCGCCACCACCTCTGACCGCCGACCTCTCCTGTGCGCCCGCGGCCGGTGGCCTACTCCTCTCCTACTCGGCCTGGCCCGCGCGCTTCCCCTTCCCCGTTTCACACCAGACAACCCAAAACCCTCTCCTTTCCACAATGGCCACCGCCTCCACCACCTCCACCGCCCCAGCCCTGCCAAGGCCGGCGCCTCCTCCCTCCGCGTACCCGCACGTGCCGCCAAGATCTCCTGCACCGCCCATCGCCGCGCCCTCCCTATCCTACCCCACCGTGGGCGCCACTGAGCGCGGCGTCTACAACTTTGCGGCTGGCCCGGCCATGCTCCCGCTCTCCGTCCTCGAGAAGGCGCAGGCGGAGCTCCTCGACTACCGCGGCTCCGGCATGAGCATCATGGAGATGAGCCACCGCGGGAAGGAGTCGACGCGTCTCCGGCTCACCCGGCCCCTTGCGGTCTCCTCCTGCGGCCACGCGCCTCCTCTACTCGGCTGGCCCGAGCTCGCCCGCGCCCTTGTTCATATTTTGCCTCGACCTGTGCCTCCCTTGCTAGCCCAGCCCGGTCCTCTCTTGTTCTTGTTTTGGCCGGAAGTTGTTCTCTCTGTTGTCTCAGTTGACACGTGATTAGACTTGATTCCATCTTTTGTTTTTGGGTTTTTAGGGATTAATTCGTTCTTTGATATTAGATTTTTGGTTCTTAGGTGGTTTCATTGATGTTCATGTATACATGTTGATTGATTGATGAGCATTCACGTTTGAGTTGGGAAGCAAGCCAACCTTCTGAACTGATTGATGAGCTCTTAGAGCATCGATGATCTGGCCGCGGCATTCGCGTTTGAGTTGGGAAGGGTCCTAGGCGCTCACGCCTGCGGCTGCGGGCTCGAAGGAAGACGCCGGCGGTCATGGCGGCGTCTCGGTGCGATGGGAATAGGGCCGGTCCCGACCGAGGGGTAAGATGGACATTTCGCGTGCCTTTTAACGGGAAATGGGCAAATAAAATTAAAATAATGCAAAGATGACAAATAACGAAAAAAGACTAACATAGAGGTAAAAAAATGTATTGCATCGAGAAGAGGTAAATTTTCTAAAAACCTAACTAACGTGAGGACAAATAATGAATTCGCCTTGCCGTATTCCCACCACAACTCCAGGTCGTGACCACCGTTGAAAACGCCACCACTACCCACCGAAGCAGCAGCACCCTACCTTCCTACTCCTCTTACCTAGTATGCCACCCCTCATCTCGCTCGCTTATGCCACCACCCCCTCATCGACAGTGCGCCTCCACCGTCCTCTTTTGCCCTTGTCTGCCAGCCACTGCCACTGCCACTGCCACTGCCTGCTGCTCCTCCACCGCACAGGCCCCACCAACCATCGCACCGTTGCTCGCCTCACTCGTCTCTGCTATCACTCTCATTGTCGTTGCTGCCAACGACCTGCTGACCCTGAGGGCCACTTCTCCAATGGATCTACCTCACCAGTCTTCTCCTCCATTGCCTCCAACCCAACGTACAGTCGCCTCCCCTCAGCGCTAGCGATGCAAATTGTTGCCGGCATCGCTCCAGTAGTGCTGACTCCACCCCCACATACATCGTCACCACCTCGCTAATCGCTATGCCACTGATGTCGAAGATGTGTACATTTTTGTGTGTTTTTAGTGTGCAGAAATTTTCTAAGGGAGTTGCATTTTTATTTTAGGTGCTTGCATTTTTCCAACAGTGATGCATTCTTTTGTCTTAACAAGAATAGTCTGTAACTAACACCATGTATAATTATCCAATACATTTATTCAAACATGCATGCCACTCCCAATATCCAATGCATAACAACGTGCCTTTCATCCATAATTATTGGATCGGAAAAACAACACTGGCTGGGTTTTCAGTTTTGGTTCGCGCCATTGTGCTAGGCAAACTATCAAACTATAGCCTGCACTCTAGACGCCAAAAAAAAATCTTGATCATGGTGTTTATGTTCAAAACAATCAAGCATAAATCTTGCTTTCATGCGGCCTTCCATTTATCTGCGTTTTCAATGGCATCAGCAGCAGCATTTGCAGCTTCACTTGAACCCATCTTTTGTAGCGCATTCGCAAAGGCATCAACATCTGTGGCAGTTATTTTGTATGGTGTGTTGATTGGACCTGGGAAAGACCGAGTTTCCACTTCTTGCTTATACTCTGATAGCGCCTTGTTAATGGCATCGCCAATCTTACCAAATTGATTACAGAATTTTGGTGTGACCTGCAAGCAGAGCAGAAGTACGCATTGCGCTCAACAAAAATCACAACAAAGCAAAACTGCTTACAAAGAATTAAAAAGGAGGGTGTCTTTTTGCCTTGGCATGATGTGGATGTTGTAGCATCCCTAACAAGCCATGGTAGAAGACCTGGATTAAAAATATGTTGATACGAGGACTCCGAACTCCAGTTTTATATATATCATGTGGAAGAAGCATTTGTTACATGATATATACATACAAATATATCATAGCAAGAAAATTTAAATAATCCAAGTGGCTATACCAAACAATGATTCTTATAGCAAAAATTACGACAAAATGGGAAAATTCTTCCTGCACTAATAAAAGATAAGCGTATTTGGCTATGTACTGGTGATTACAGAAGTGGAATAAGTATACATGGTAAAATCTAGATTCTTCAAAACACAACCAGCATATAAGCTGAAATTTGACCATATGATTGCCAAGTAAGAATAATGGGATGCTAGTACAATTTCTCCAAAGAACGTCCAAAATTTTCCTTGAAATCTAAAGATGGAAGTGCTGCATTGATTTCACCTTAAGATCACATGGACAACTAGCATTTAGATTGAGTCAAGGTGTCATGAGCCATGACACCCCTAGATACGAATTAACCAGGGTTTACAATTTTGTTCACTCGGTCATACAAATTTAAGGGCCTAATATGCAATTCTCATGTTCAAGAACCTAAGTGACACAGCTTAGGCACCTACAATGCATTTTACTCTTGCAAAGAAAAAAAACTCCATGCACTTCTACAGATCAACATACAAAGAGTAGAAACATGAGACACAAACTTTAAGTGGAAAACCCTTGCGATTTGTAGGAAAAAGCACAGACGCATGAAGGCGAAATCCACTGTAAGCATTGCAAATCCCAACCATTGGCGTCGGGGCTGGACCATTCTGCAGTGGGCAGGTTTGTTTATTTATCAAGCTCAGACGGGTAGAAGTTGTTTTCCTCACATATATGATATTTTGATTGAGACCTGATATACATACGATGTTTCCTTGTACGATGGTCTTACCACAAACTCATCCTCACGTGGTCGGAGGCACAGTCTACGTCTTGCTACCATGCGCAAAAGAAAAGAGAAGGGATGCGCCGTCCCCCTCTCCAGAATCCGAACCCAAATGCATGGCCAATGAACCCAAGAAAAACTACGAGCCAAGTTATTCTTCACTTCAGTAATCCACCAATATGTCATCTATTAACATGTCATCTATTAACGACAACTAGAAGCTTCTTCGACTTCCCTATAGACGTTTGATATCTGGCCGCCGTACTGCCACAAGCTTTAACGACGGTCACTAGACATTGCAACGTTCTCGTATTGATGGCTTTGGATGGAATAAATGGAAGTGTTGGGAACAAAGCATACTTGTCTAATTGCAAGCAACATTTTAATCTTTATACTTTCTGGCCTTGAATTGGATTTGGATTTGGATTTTGAAGTTTAGCAGTTGTTTTTCCCTTGATCGCTCATGTAGTCATGTAAGAGGTATGTCGTACCGGCGTCGTACATGTTTCGTCGTGTGCGTAGTAATTTCCAAATTTAAATTAGGGAAATGATACACACGATGTTTTTTTGTTACTACACCCGTATGATCCTCTCTCCCACAGCCACAATTGTCCCTTTTCCACTGTGCTCTCGCTTGAGGAGGAGGCTGTCGTAGTGAAATCGTACATAAAGTATCGTATGTATAGCAGGACTCTTTAAATTAAGTGAAAAGTTGACATTATCTTTCTTTCCTCTCAGGAAAAAATAAATCCAATATCTCTAAATCAGGCAAGTGAATATTTAAGAAAGTGCAAAATCAATCATGAAGGTAGGTTGGGCAAAGTGAATATTACCTTAACTTCTTGGGAATTGATACGGATCGGGCATCCAGATGCATCAGACGCTAGCCCTGCCATTTCTAGCGCTGCAGCTGTGAAATGCCGCACTCTACTTCATGTCCACAACTTCCTCCCCAAAAGCCCCCTCATCCTCTCTCTCTCTCCCCATATCTAGATTCCCCCAAATCCCCTCATCCTCTCTCTCTCTCTCTCTCTCTCTCTCTCTCCTATCTCCAAATTCCCCAAATCCCCTCATCCTCTCTCTCTCTCTCTCTCCTATCTCCAAATCCCCCCAAATCCTCTCATCCTCTTCCATCTCTAGACCTTCCTCCCCGAAATCCGGCACATGTTTCATCTCCCAACCTTGCATTTTCCCTGGGGGTCCATTTCGGCGAGCTCCGACACTAAAACTCTGATGTCAAGCGACTGCCCCATCGAGCCATCGTTGCAACTCTGCGGTCCTGCGGTCTACTATTTCTGCTCCACCTATGGACAATAATCCAACGAGAGTACGAGCTGTCACCACCATGGAGGACACATCGGCTATGGTGGTGGCAACTGAGAACCACAACGTCGACATCCCTTGACAAGCTCTTGGACGTTCTGTTCAGCCTCCTCGATTCTGAGCTAACCTTAAGCACTACTCCCTCGTCTACCGGTGCTAAATCACCATCAATGTTAGCTCCCGCCGATGTATATCAAGATGTTGCAACATGAGGGTTTAGATGTTGTGATAATTCTTTTTGGATGTTGCAGTAATTATTGTTAGATGTTGCAGTTGTTGCAATAGTTTTTTCAATTGTTGTGGCATGTTTTTTTTGTGAGAGTTTTGTTGATTTGTTGCACTATTTGGTTGTTTTGTTGCATTATTTGGTTTTTTTTTGCATTAAGCCGAGTGTTTGTTGCATGTCTCGTGTTTCATTGCTGCGCCTCGCTTTGATTTGTTGTGTCGCTTGATTTCTTTTTGTTTGTTGCACCGAATGGATGTTTGTTGCATGTTTGTTGTTTTGAAGTTGCACTTTGCTGGATTTTGTTGCAACCATGGAACTGATTGTTGCGATTCACAAATCTTTGTTGTGCCAAATTGAGAATTTTTGTTGCGGTCCATCTAAATGAGATATGAGTATGACGGTTGAGATGGGAGATTTGACAGTGGGAGGTGCATATGATAGGAATGCTCCCATCGTACGTCAAGGCGTTAGAATCCCTAATTTTTAGAATCCCTAATTTCTTTGCCTTTCTTACTTCTTGAACAAAAGATTGCGTATGATTGAGCATAATGGGAGTCATGCGGACAGTTAATCAAAATGTCATCAACAACTAACAGGAGTGATTTGTATGAGCCGAGTGGTAGGTTTACTAAACTATGGAGAAGTTCCAAATATTGGTTTACGAAATGTACAAGAATACTAATACTCAAATCACTTCGCTTAATTTTATTCCCTTCTAATTCTGGTTTCAAGTTAATGACGTCATTCATGATGGGCAGGGTTGCACTTTTATCTTACACAATACTCAAGTAGAACTAGTGTGTAGTATTTGCTTCTTACAAGTTTAGGAAAAAAAATTCTATGCCACTAAAAATATTTCGGATCCCTCATCTGTCATTGCAAAGTAACCTCTTCTTCAAATGGCACTGCAAAGTCAAAACTATACTCATTTATGCCACTGCTGTCACCTCTGTTAATTTTTTTTTCCAAAATACCCTCATTTCTTTCTTCTCCTTTCGACGGGCGAGCTCCTCCACTTGTGTCGCCCTTCCTCTCTCTTCCTCCCTGTCATCTTCCTCTATCACTTTCCCTTGTGTGTCGGCCCCAATCTAGAACCACCAGTCGACGTCGATGCCTTAGTCGTCTTCTTCGTTGTCGCCGGTGAACCCTCTTTGTTGTCTCCTATTCGGTTCCGACCCGTTTTCCCCGTCTTTGATCCGGTGATGCCACTCCCGAACCGCCGCTGTCGTGCTAGATCTCTACTGACCCGAGCCACACTACCGCCATGGTGCCTCGATCCTCACACCTCTGTCGATCCTCATGCCGCCCCATCGCCGCCGTCGGCATCAACGTTGTCTTTTTTGCCTCGACATTGTCGATCTCCACCATCGTCTTCCTCACTGTCGCGCCCTTCGTCGGAACTAGCACCACCCCTCCCTCCAGTACCTCCGCGTCGAGGCGTCGCCATGGACTTCGACATCCTCTTCCTCCCCCGGTGTCCTCCTTCATCCCCGGCGTGGATCGAGCTGGCGACGACGTCCTTCTCCACCCAGTCGTGGGTCCACCTGGTGGCCACCTCCCTTTCGTCGATGTGAGACCGAGCGGTGGTTGTCTATCTCGACCGCGCCAGCCCGCTCACAGCTGAAGGAGGATGAGGGAGTGAGAGGAAAAAGAAGACAATAATGGCAAAATGGTATCTGCACAGCCACTTCATAGCTTGACTGGTCAATAATAACATAAAAGGATATGATTTCCACTTTGTAGTGGCATGTGAGGGAGAGATCACTTTGCAATAGCAGATCAAAGATCCAAAACATTTACAGTGTCATATAAAAAAATTCCCTACAAGTTTTCACAATTTTGCCAACCCTTACATGTGTATCGTTTATTTTTTTCCCGTGCCAGCTTATGAATCACGAGATTAATCTTACAGAATCAAAAGTCCATACCAACCTTAATTTGCTCTGGCTGCCCGTTCTTTGGTGTACTTAATTATTAATCACGAGGAGAGAAATGTGAATAGATTATATATACTCCATCTCATAAAGGCACATCGAGCAATGATTTATCCTTTGAGATGTGTCTTGTGTATACACACGCTTGGTTTGACGGAAATGGATGCGCATCGTTTGCCATTCCTTCAGATATGCCACGGGTGAACAGTACCATAGCATTCCTTAGATCTGAGCCGCTTGATTCAGAAAGAACAAACTAGATCAAACACTACAGTGTTCATAAACAGTATAATGCTACGGTATTTGTAAACAGTATCCATGATCATCATTCATAAACAGTAGTTTTGCTAAAGTATTTTGGTCTCACTCATTACTTTTTTTATCTTACGGTTGTTATGTAATGTCACGGTACTATTCATCCATGACATTGATTATCAATGTCAGAGGATTCGTTTCCGCTGGAAATAGGACTGGTCGCGATTCGATTCGATGGAGCCCAAAACAAAAACAAAAGAAAGTGAACAAGAGACATGATACGTACTTCCAAGATTTTTTTTCTCTTTATTGATATCTTAAGATAGATATGTGTATAATGAGTCGTCTCTGCCCTTTTTGTATAGAGCCAGGAGGAGATCTCTCTCAATAGCATAAGCATAATGAGACTAATATACGCTAATAGACATACAACCCCTGATGAGTCTGATTAGGTAAAATATACGGACAATTGTGCCATTGATATGGACCAATATACAACCGAAAGAAATATTTTTCGGATTAGATAGGAAGATGCCACGTAAGGTCGGCAATATACATCAACGCGGAGATAAAAGATAAACTAGTATGCGTGCAAAATACTTTGATTCGATCTCTCTCCTCTTTCTTGAATTTGTTTTCCTAGCAGAATGGTGGGAAGTTACAAATCACTCTTGTTTTCGTTTGAAAAAATTCTAACTGTTCTTTTTTCCCCCTAAAAGCATTCAGTACTCAAGTACATTCCAAAGAGGAAGAATATATACATGGGACAATGTCAAAGACAAAGACCCATATTATCAGCTAAAGCTGCTTTGTTTTCTTTGTTAGAGAATTCTCTACATTGACAACTGAAAAAAAGGAGTTTTTACATTGATCATAAACACAGTGCGCCATCACAGGTCAAACTCGAGCCAGCCTAGCCAAGTTGCTCGAACTCTACTTAATTCCCGTTGCGCCAGCGGCTTCGCCTATAGATCGCCCTGCCTTGCACCGATCCGAGGCCGAGGCACGTTCTTGAAGACGGACACGCCGCGCTCGCGGCCGTCGACGTGCCTGCCGAATGCGTCCCTGCATGGGCTGTTCGCAGAAGAGCAGCATGCGAGGAATTTTTTAAAAATAATATTATTTTAATAACAAACTACAAAATTAAATAGTCTTTTTTTTTTCAAAACTCGGCTACTGTCACCAGCCCAACTGATGACAGCCCAATTCAATCGGCGACACAGTCCTGTTTTTTAATTTGTGTGTACATAATTTAGCCTAAAATTTTAATAATTTCAGGAATTTTTTGGTAATATCTTTAAGTGTCTGCGTGTTCGGAATCCTCCGATGTCTTTTCAATAGGGTCGTGTACGTAAGGTTTCTAACGTTCAAAGGTCCCGGCTCGCTTCGCGTAGTTGAACATGTACTTCTGCTCGATAAACGTCCTATCGTACATGTCCAGATCGTCGATCCATTGGAAGAAGTTGCATTGCATCTCCGGCTGCCACTATTCGCCCATGAAGTTAGGGATATGTAAAATGGAACGTAATATGTGAAAAATCTATAAGATCCGTTTACGAGGATATTTTTGTACGTGTTGTACGCCCGGGCGGTGGTCGCCGGGTATGTGGATTGAATGATCTTCACCGGTTCTTTGCACACACATTGTGAGTGTGGGAACTCTGGTGGTACTGACACATCCTTTATAGAACAATTGGGATAGGATTTAGCCATCTCAGCAAGCCACTTGCGCTTCTACAGCATCTTCATGTAGAAGTTCGACGACGAGTTCGATATCTCATTCCTCTCTGTTGTGTGAACCAAGTTGGAGTGAAGTTTTGGGTATGGTGGTGTAGTATTGTTATCTAGCTTTCTTCTCTATCCTTTTATGAGCGGATAGGGTGTAGTGCTGAGGGTGGAAGGAGAAGTGCAAAGATATCAATCTGAAAAGTGGCGTGACAGGGTGTGGTCATTTCGATACGAAAAGATAGCATCGTAGTGTGTTGTCTTTTCGGTATGAAAAGGTGTCATGGAAGAGTGTGGTCATTTCGATCTTAAAAGGTAGTGTCGCAGTGTGCTGTCCCACAAGAACCTGTCATGAGACTTCATTGCAAACATCATGTATGGTGAGATCGTGGATAATCTAGATTTCGAGCCACGATCCATCATTCGGACAATAAAGGTAAGGTTCAAGTATACAATCAGCTATGCTAAGGCGTGGAGGGCAAAACATAAAATATTAGAATCAAGGTTTGGTACATTCGAGGACTCCTATCATAAGCTCCTGGCAAACTCCGAGTCATACAAGGCAGAAATTCAGGCACTTATGTTGACATTTAAGATGGAACACATCTGCGGTGGGAACAAAAGAGTATACTGAAGTGAGTATTCTTCATCTTTAGTCTGTGCATCAATGCATTCTAGCGTTGTCGTCCAATTTTGTACGTGGATGGAATATTTTTTACTAAGAAGTACAAGGGGTAGATACTAACTGCAACAGCGACGGACTGGAACAATCAAGTTCTTCATGTGGTCTTCGCATTCACTGAAAGCGAGAACACAGACAATTGGTTGTGATTTCTGAGGAACGTAAAGATCTCTGTTGTACAAGGTCGTCCTAACGTATGCATCATACATGATCGACATGCGGGTATGTTGAGTGCAATAACCTAGCTAAAATAAGAGGAGAACGAGGCACTTGCATTGGTGGATCTGCAGAGCAGATGGTGTATAAGGCACTTGAGTGTAAACTTCTACAAGCAGTTTCGCAACAAAGACTTGATGAACTTGTTTAAGCGGTTTGCAACCAGAACCAAAGAGAAAGTTCGATGCACTCTTGAAAATTCTGGGTGAGCGGACCGGGCACACAGAAGGGAGGTAGCAAAAAGCCATCTGCAAGCGCTGACCAGGAACCCCAGGCATTGCCACACATACCCACAGATGATCTTGGTGCGGTGAGGAAGGCGAGGGCGCAGATGAAATGCTTATCGGACTGGATTAAGCACGAGCATAAGGAGAAGTGGTCGTTGTTACATGACAATGATGATGTTTGATATGGTGTCATGACAACCAATCTAGTCGAGGTGTACAATAGGGTCATGCGTAGCGCCAGGTGCCTCCCTTTTGGTTGCTTTTGTGGATACAATTCTCCGCGGTACCACAAAGTACTTCGTTGACCGTAGCAACAATGCGTCACTTTCCGTGTCAAATGAGAGTTTTGTACTCTGCCATGATCACCAAGTATATGGAGGAGAAGAGCAAGAATGGTGAGATATATCGGGCATTCAAGATGGGCACAAGGGAGCTTCGCTTCGAGATCTTGTGCAGCGAGAAAGGATGCCACGGACGAACCGCGATAGGATCATCCACAAGTATACGCTACGCCACGCTAGTTGCGTATGCACCTGCAACAAGCCTCTTCTTCTGCATAAGCCATGCTCACATGTTATGGTTGTATGTTCGATGGTAGCATAGCATCCCGATCAATACCTTTTCGGATATTTTACCAAAGAAGAGATTACACAAACATAGAATACAGAGCTATATGGCTATGGCATGGTTAGTCATTTTACTAGTCATCCTACCTGGGAGCAACTTATTTGGGTTGCGGACATGCTAGGCTGAAGGGAAAGTTTGGCACAGGTACGGCGTATCAGGAACGACATAGACGAAGCAGAAGCGTGGCGTTATACGAAGAAGTGCTCGATTTACAGGAAGTCCGAGCATACATTTAAGAAATGCATACAAAAAGTACATAAGATGAAGGAGAAGCCGGCAGTCCGGACAACATCCACTAGAATGGTTTGACTAACAAATATACGTTGAGCCTTTGAGAGAAGAATACATGTTTTGTCTCAACCGGACCATGCATGAAAAGACCAAATTCCGAAAGACTAGCAATAGATTTATGCGGCATCTACATTCTAGCACGAGGAGGTGTTAATCATAACAATTGCTTATATAGATAGAAATTATAAATTATATAGGAAATAAAAGTCCAAGAACTAACTAAGAGGAAGTAAGATGATTACCTGCGCAATTTTGCTAGTTTCAGAAACAACCACTACCACGATCGAGTACTGTGACCTGTTAAGGACTGGGCCTAGGACCGGGAGTCCTGCTCAAGGTGGACTCTTTATCCCAAAGCCTAGTAGAGTCGTAACCTATAAATAAGGGGTACTAGTCATTGTAAAGGATGATCGCTTGATGAAAGAATAAAGAGAAGCAAAAGTCCCCCTACATCTCTGTGTTCAATCTATTATTCTGTTCTTGTGTTTTTGCATTGTTCTTACGATTTTGAGTTTATCTACGAAATAATCGCTTGGACTGGACTCGCCAGCGACGGTTCCTCAACACGTTATCAGCACGATCGACTCTCCTCGCATCGGAAAGATAACCGTCGATGAACGACACTCGTATATTAAATCGTACTTTCTAGATCGTTTTAAATTATGTAAATTTGCTTTTAGATTGGTTTCCTATGGTGTAAATCCTCTCTAATTTACCGAGAGCTGACTTGAAGTCGCCGGCCAAGTCGATCGGTTGGATTGCATGAAAGAGATGATGTTAATTGCACTGTAGATCACTGCATTGCATATCATTGCATGAATACGAACACGATGCCCGCCGCCTACATACGGCACCCTGCATACGGTCGTGTCGCCCGCACGCAGCCGCGTCGCCTCGCCGCGCCCGTATGCGCCGGAGCTGGCCACACCACACCTGTCACGCCGTCGACGCCAGCCGCGTTGGCCCGAAGCCGCGCCACCGCTGACCGACCGCGCGTGCGTGTGCCTGAAGCCGTCGGCCCAAAGTCGCGATGCTCGGCACGCCCACCGGCAGTCCGAAGCCTTTCGGCCGCGTGCCACCCGGCCATGCGTAGTCGTCTGAAGCCGCGCCGCACGGTCACGCTCCACACCACCGTCGGAGCCGACCAGCCCGAACGCGCGCGCGCCGCCGCCTGTGGCATCAACGGCCGCATGTCGCCCACCACCGACGCCCGCAGCGCGCTCCCACCACATGGGTTCCCCCACTGCTGTCGGCTCGCAGCCGGTGCCTCCACCGCCTAGAGCCACCGGACAGCCATGGCAACGAAGGAAGCTAAGAAAAAGGGGGGAAGCGCTGCCCTGCACGGGCGAGCCGCCATCGGATCGACATGTACATCCGCACGCGAAGGGCCACCGACCCCGCTGCCATAGCCGACTCAAACCCTCCACGGCCACCCGAAGCGTCATCTTCACCGCTGGCTAGAAGCCGCTGGCCGCCCGCGCCTCCATGACCCACACACCTGGAGGCCACGCCACCGCGACCCGGCCCCGCCCCCGTATGGGCGCACCGCGCCTCTGAAGTGCATCTGCACAGGCCTCGCACGGCCTAGCACCGCTGCTGGCCGCCCAAAGAACCCGAAAAAATGGAAAAGAAAGGGACTGCCGGCCCACCGCACGCACGAGATGCGCCCGTGCCACTGTTTATAGATAACATAGAGATGTACTATAGACAACAGTTGTCTATACTATTGTATATACCTCTAGGTATGAGTTAAGTTTGATCGATACTGCCAATTGATCCCAATCGCTGCACTCCGATCGAGGGAAGGAGAAGGAAGCAAAGAGCTTGTTGAATGATCAGTGGAGTAGTGCTTAATTTTTAATTGGTCAAACATTAAAATCAGTTAACTTTAAATAAAATTAGATTTTACTCTGGCTCAACTCGTTAGCTTTATTCTAAAAATACTTTTAAATTATAAATAAAATAATATTAAATTAAACTACGTTACTTTTGAATTTTGGAAAAAAAATATCGGTAAGACAGTTCCTGGCTGGCTCGATATGGACCCCTGCGCGTTGCTTTGCTGGGATTGTGCGCGGGTGGTGCAGCACGGATAGGGTAGTCGGCGCGCGGCCGGGGAGGACTACGGGTGAGGCCGTGTGCGTGGCGCGCGGCGCCGGTGTTTCGGTGTTTGAGCCGTTTGCTGTGCGCCGCCCACGTATATCACGCGCGCCACTCGATCGCTGGACGACCGTGCACAAATTGGCATCTGCGTCCGCGTACGCCGTTTATAACTTTATATTAACGTTGCAAAAACCGCATGGCAGTTAATCTGATTAAATCGAAACTGACGGTACTGGCTGCATTGGAGCGGCACTGATGCCGTAATGCGTTGTTTTCTCGTCAACACCGTGCTTTATTGATCCAAATTGAAGTCCAGAGATACATTTGGATGCATGTATTCAGTCTCTCTCTTAAGCAAGAGGACTACAAGAGAGCTAGCGATTGTCCTGATCGCCTAGTACCAGATTTCTCGACCATGCATGTTCCTTACGTGCAAAGTAGTACGTACGTACACAAAGTTGAAGTTACTACGACGTTTAGAAGATGCTGGAGAGCGTGGGGAGCTTGAGCTCGCCGGACTTGGTGAGCGGCAGGGTAAAGCTGCCGACGATGGGGAGGTCGACGGTGAGCCCGACGCGCATCTCGTAGTCGAGGTCCCAGTCCCGTCCCACGTCCTTCACCAGGCTCACCAGGAAGTCGTACGGCACCTTCACCGGTATGTCCAGCCTCGTCGTGTCGCCGGCCGTCAGCGACCCCGGGTCCGGCATCGTCCCGGACGCGACCTCCCGCCCGGCGCTCATGAGCGAGTAGCTGATCTCGCAGATTGGGATGGAGTGGGAGTAGGGGTTGCGGACGTCGAGGCGGCCGCCCAGAGTGGCGCCGTCGCGGCCGACGTGCTGCACCGACAGGTCGGACAGGTCCGCCTCCGGCTTCTGCACCCGCGCCACCTTGTCCGCCACGAACCCCTTCGCCTTGTCCATCAGCTGCGCCATTGCTCACACTTCTCCTGACGTGATCGATCGCTTGCTACTATTAGCTATTTGCTAGGTGCGCGCTGCTAGTTTGATGGGGTTGCACCGTGATGATCAACCTGAAATAGAAGGGCCGGGGGCTTTACGCAGCAGACACGTCGGGGGATGCGTGGTGGGCGCGTGGAGAAGCCCTCGAGTAGGAGCTGGACGAGTGGGTGCGTGTCGGCACGGGAGAAGCCCTCGAGTAGGAGCTGGACGAGTGGGTGCGTGTCGGCACGGGAGAAGCCCTCGAGTAGGAGCTCGACGAGTGGGCGCGTCGTCGCTTCGTTTCTTTTCTCCTATGGAAAGAGGAGTTCGACTTGTACACTTTTTATTTGACTCACATACATACATCATACGTATGTTCACATACATATGAATATATTTTAAATACACTAATATAAAACGGGGGCTAAATACTATAGAGCGCAAACACGCGCTTTGATCGCTGAACACACCACATGTACACAGAGGCAGACCCAGGACAAAATTTTAGATGGAGCGAGTCGCAAGTGTTAACCAAAGACTATTGGTTGCCTTGCCTCGCCGGCTCGCTGCGCACCCTGCGCCCGACGGTCATGTTTGACACTTGACTTGACAAGCCCCCGCCGACCTTGCCAACTCGCCAACACGAAGAGTTGAATAATGAACACTACGATGAACACATTTCCTTCTCACAATGATATATTGACCTTACGATAAATTGACAATTGATAGTTTGACACAATGTTCAACTTGAAGTCTTGAACACAGAACACTTGAACAGACAGAACAGTTGAACTCACAGTCTCACTCTCACAAAGTCATAGTCTCACACAGTCGCGTCTTAAGACTGAATTGGATTACTTGGATCAAATCCAAGATTGGAACTTCACTCCAAACTCAAAACCAAAAGAAACACACAGAGAAAGGAGAGAGAGCAGGAACAAGGTGGGTTACCATCTCCCTGAGGTTGTCGCCGTGGAGTCCCTGCAGGATGTCGATGAAGCGGTTGAGGAGCGCGTCGTACTCGATGAGCTAGCTTGTCGTCCTCCGACACCTTGGCCGACACCAACATCTGCAGCTGCGCGTCGATCGACGACAGTCGCTCCACCTCCCCCATCGCCATCGCCATCTCTCCCCTCCCCTCACCTCACCTCACATCACCCAGAAGCAGCACCAGATCGATTCAATTCGATCCAACGCAAAAACCAAGAATACGAAGAACCTGACAAACTAACTTGCCACAGACGGAGGAGCAAGAACTACTAGGGTGAAGATTGTGCAGTTAGGCATGGCGCTCAGCGGCGGCGCTCGCTACTTAGGAGTCAGGAGGGGGGTCTAGCCGACTAGCCGGCGCCTGGGAGGGGGTGTTCGCGCTGGAGGGGGAGCTTGGGCGGCCGTCCGAGCATGCCCAAAGGGAGGGTCCGCCTTTACATGTACATATACTATTTCTAAATAACTCGATGAGATGCGCATGTTCGATCCCCATGATCAAACCCAGACGGGCTACTGGCACAACGCCCGAGCGCTCGGTCCTCAGTTCGACTTGTACACTTGTGTATTATAGGAGCAGTCGTCTTCTCTAGGCTTATTATGGCTCAATTGGAACTGGGCCTGGAACCAGGCTTTGTTTCTATGGGCGTTATTTAGGCTTTGGCCCATCACTTCGAGGGCCAGAACGGCCCATGATCATCTTCAACAACGGCGGTTCTCTGCATCATTCTCCTCATCTCCTGTCCCGGCCGGAGATCCACCCCCTCCGCCCTCCTCGATAGGTTCGACGATGCAGTTCTTCGGCGGGCTCGTCGCTGACGTCGGTCGCGCTGGAGTCCAGCCTGGCCCCGGCGGCGCCGCCGGGAACGGGCGCAGGCACCAACGCGCAGGTGCTCTACGTCTTCAATCGCAGCGGCGTCTGCCTGCTGTACCGCGAGTGGCACCGCACGCTCGGCCACACCCAGGACCACACACTCATGTATGTTCGGCCTCCTCTTCACCCTCCGCTCCTTCACCACCAAGATCGACCCCACCACGTATGTATTCAGAGAGATTTAGAGAGAAGGGTCTAGTCATCTAGATATGATGTCGGTCATAGGTCGTTCAGTTCACGAAATTAGAGTAGTTGGTGGATTTTGATGGAGTGAGCGGTTCTTGAATTGAAGAACAAGAACCGTTCTCATGATATTCACTGGCTGCTAGCCTGCTAGGCAGCAGCTATCGGAATGGTTTTGGGTTAACTATACTTGGAACGTGCATCAGTGCCAAATTGCCAATGGTGTGCTCTTTAAAATGAGCGAATTATTGAATTGCTTCAGTTAGTTTATTCGGAGCATGTGTCATTCCACGACTCGATTCAATAGGACTAATTCAAAGTATGACCAATTTGACAGAAATTGTAAGATTTCGTAGTACAAATTAAAAGGAGAAAAATGTATGAGGGAGGGGTGAAGGGTAGAGGGGGCAGTGAATAATCCTTATTCAGAAGTAAAACATCTCCTTATACAAGTGGGGGAGAACATGATAACAACGAAAGTGGGGAGAATATGAAAATAAGTAAAACCTCTCTTTATACAAGTTCACCATATTTTGCCATTTTCGTCATTTTTCTACTATTTCCACTATTTCCCCTCTTTAATCCCACAAGAAAAGACCGTCCCCACTAGAAAAGACTGCCCCAACCGACAGGCCATTTGCACCACATCCCCATCCCGACTCTTGTTCTTGTCTCGACCAGCCAAAGCGATCATGATCGGAGGAGTACGACGGCGATGACAACCATGTTTCAGGGGTCTTCTTTCGCGCTGTCAAGCAGAGTGACGAATCCAAAGTATGGACCAATGGGTCTTCCACTTATTGAATGCCCCTGTTTGCGGCAGAGAGAAGGTCATTGAGCTCGTTTCGAAGACGAGGGCGAATGTGAGGACACTCGAATTTAAAGCGGTATCTCGTATTTCTACGACTGTCTAGGATGTCAGTTGCACACATATTGATAAATGGTACATGCTTACGATTACAATATTGTAACAGAGTTCTTACATAAATACGACATAACAGTAATATACAGAGTTTTACGAACCACTAGACCAAACTTACTTATATTAGATGCAAAAGACAACAAGACGACGACTTCACAGGCTACACTTGAGTGTAGGCTTGACCTAGAATGTATGATCTTCATCATCATCTTCATAATACTCATCGTCTGAACCAAGATATGCAAGAATGAATACATTCGTACTCAACAAACCATGATGGTAAATGTTTATACATGCAAGGGATTTCAATAGATGTCTAAGAAGGAGGGTTCATATGGACCTATCGCCGCTAGTATCCCAATAGTTTTATTCAATGTTCACGAAGTCGCTCTAGGCGGCCGGCTGGACTCGAGCCCTTGTCGGGTGTTTAGGTGGCCGCCCGACTAGGCGGCTACATGAGCGCGGATGCGAAATGGGGCCAACCAAATTCAAGTGCTTGATAGACAAGACTTAAAAACGGGTTTGAAAAGTTATCAACTTATTCTCTCGTGAAGAACATTAGGCAACTGTGACTTTCCAAAATTTCTATGAAGAAGTCGGCCAGCCTCGCCTAGTTCTGTCATGGGTTGACGGAAGCATAATGGCATGGCTAAAGCATGAAGGGTCTATAATGTGTTTCAAGCCCTCATTCAGCGGTACTTGTCCCGCGGTAGAATTTCAACAAATAATTATGTGAGTTAATTTCCCCTATACAGTTTGTGATCTTTTATTTTCTATCTAAAAATTGATCATGGTTGATCAAGCTTAGGTTTGAGCTAGGGCACTGTAGGGATCGGTTGAGTTGGGCTGGTCTTACGTTACAGTTGGACCTAGAGGTGGCCAAATGGACGGCACGGCTGGTCCGACTTGTTAAAAGGGTCGTGTCGTGTCAGTAGTGGTGGACCCAAAACTTTATCAATGGGGTTTGAAACAAAATATTATAATATATTTTCAATATATGTTAATACTCTTTTCATTCTTTTTAAGTGGCATTTTAGAATCAGTGCAATCAAATTTTCTAATAATTGACTATTAGTATATTTACAATGATCTATATTGATATTTTTCATTAAAAGTTTTTCATAAAATTGTAATTTTTATTTATACTAGTATAGAATTATAATGTTTTTACCTTGAAAAATCCATATGGTCATTTGAAATATAACTTAGAGGGAGTAACACGCTAAGTATTTAGATAGCCCAACTAACATGCCTACTTAAAAAATAATACACTTTGTTTTAGCACAACTCTATTACAAGTTACTCTCTTTTCAAACAGATATATAGCTCTCATGCTCTTCTCTTTTCTTATACTCTATCTTAGCATAACCGCATATGAGAAATGAGTTATTTTGCTCGTATATATAGACTATTATAACTATTAAGTCATGACACTAGACATAATCTAATTTATTGAAAGAAAATATCTAAAGCACTTAGATATTTCTAAGAATTTCTGAATTTTTAAATTGGATAATCTAGAATCTTCCCATGAAATTATTTCCCTTTTGATCCTTGAGAAACTTGATGGGTGTATACACATTGTTGGGAATATCATTAACATTGTATGGTATATGCTATTATTTTTCATAACAAAAAAAAGATAAAATACGAATACAATAGTTCCTAGAAATTGTGTATTGGAACTAATTAAACGCAACTAGAGCTAAGAAGAGAAATTAGTGTCCTCTTCTCTTCGTTTCGACCGTTCACCCGATCGAGCGACTGATACTTCTCCGCCCCTTCTCTTCGTTTCCACCGTTCGCCGGATCTGGTATCCTTTCTCCGGCGGTCGGCTCGGGGAGTTCTTCTCATCCTCTTCTCCTCCCTTTCCTTCGTTTCCATCATTTGCTAGATCTAGCTCCATCCCCCTTCTCGAGCGGCCGACACGGTGAGCTCCAGCCGAAGATCCCCTGTCAACATCCTCGTGGGGCATCTTTTATTTCTTGTGATCAATATATTCTAAATATTTCTTTCTGTGGAGTACTAATAACGGTATATTTTCCAAAAATTTTGGGGTTCAACTGAACCCCCATGCCCCACGTTAGGTCCGCCCCTACGTGCTGGCCTGTGGGCTCGGCCGTTGACCTAGGCATGACACGACGAACTCATGGGGCGTGTTGTGTCGGCCCGGGCACGATTAGCCCAACAGGGCGGGGGTTGGCCCGTGCAGCCCATCTCGGCCAGAAAAATTTGAAAATTTCTAGAAAAATGTATATAATTCAAAAACACATATTTAAATTTGAAAAAAATGAGTTCTATACCCATAAAAAGACAAATATATTAAAAATATAATAATATTTTATTAATATTTAAATGGTTGCCTCGTTAAAAAATTTGACAAGTAAAAACTCAACATGAGAAAACCTTGATAAAAAAAGAATATAGTCTATAGGTCTACATACATCCATGTTCTAAGTGTTGTTGTCTAGGTAATGATTTTTGAACCCGTCTGCCAACTCTGAATTTTCTACGGAGTGTTGATATTGTGTATCAACTTGTTCCCAATCTTTCACAGTTAAAAGTATCTCCACCATCTCACTCATAAGACTTGTTCTTCTCTTCTCCAATATTCTTCCACAAAGATTGAAAGCATACTCAGAGGAAACCATGGAGATAGGAACAATTAACACATCACGTGCTAATATGGATAATTATGGTCATGCCACCATAGCAAAATTTCGAAGAGCTCTTCCTATTAATTCACATTATCACTGTCTAGATAGGTGTTTAGTTCCACACTGCTTGGGTGGCCACTGTGTCTTGCTTCAGAACTCGATGTTGTAGAACCTTAACCCCTGTACCGGGAGGAAGAATGTGTACCCCATATTTTTTCCCCAACAGTTGTCTTTTTACCTGAATCATAAAAAAACTTCTAAAAATGACAATAACTTCTTAGCATCAAACTAATGATGTTCAATCAGTAGTGTACTAAAAAAACAAAGTTAGAATATTTATTGCCCTAGAGTTTGCGACAACATTGTCTAAAGGCATTGAAAATTTTTATTTGTAAGACCAAAATCTTCCACAACTTTAATAATACAGTCTACAATGTTCTCATCATCTGCATGTGTGCAATTGCATGTGATGGACCAAGGCTTCTTAAAATGAATTAATGGCATTATGTTGTTCAAGTTTCAATATTCCTATTGTCCTAATTAACTTTTAATCAAACAAAAAAATAACAAAATTACCGTGTAGCTACGTATATATTCCTAGTGCTCGATAAGCCAGACAATGGTCCACGGAAGCAACTTCGTTGGACCTCAGACGCCTTTTCTTAGTGTAATATTCTTTCTTTCTTTTCCATGTGTGGTCTCTCTCTCTCTCTTTTTGTCCACTTTGTTTTGCCTTTTTCTTCCGTACATGTCTTGACTTGACTTGTTTGACATCTTGTCTTGTTCAACAGGATCACACTTAGTCAGTACTCATAATATGATCATGTATTTGTACGGTTTGGTCGATCGTCTGCTACTTATATATTAGTCTACTAGGCAGGGTGGCGCGCTACGCTGCACCCATATAGTCCCGTGCGAAAAGTAGAATACGACATCATTTGAATAAGGGGCGATAGATGTTCACACTTCCTAGCTAAAACCACATAAATCATATCTAATATATTTATATGGTGCTTTAATGGGCAACATATTTGGAAGAACGAACTGAGGCAAAATGTATGAGGCAATCTTACCTAAACTAAGATGATATCATATATAGAAATTACATGTCACCTACAGGCTACATATAAAGGCTAAAAAAATGTTTTTACAACGTTGATATAACACTTCCCAAATAAGTAGCTAATACAGCGCCATGAAACAACACATAAAGCCTGCTATGCACATGTTGAGCTCATACTAATATGCTAGACCAACACAAGTAGGCTTCATTTATAAAGCAAGATTAAAATCTTCAACTGTTGTTGCGCACATGTTGAAGGGCCATGCATTTGGCCAAACCTCTTTGAATCAAAAGGCCATGTACAATGCAACTCAATAGGACAAAATGAGTAGTCACGATTTCACAAAAAAAGTCTACAAAACACACTCAGTAAGGTACAAACAAACCGAGCACAAAGCAAACATGACAGCTTGCTGGTATCATAACATATTAACTCATATACATACATACATACATACATACATACATACATACACACACATTCTACTCCCGGGTGTAATTACTCCCTCCTCTGATATACCATCTAAAAGAACTTGGCATACTTCTTTATCACTTTGGGTATATTCATATATTAATTATAAGATACCCCAATGTGAACCACATGAAAAATTTGCAAAAGAGTCTATAGTTTTTAGCATATTTTGTAAATACCTTCATATTCGCACATAAAAAGTAGTATAAATAAAAAATTGTACATACCACCCCTGAAAATGTGTAAATACCACCTAGGTGGTCTTATATACTCGTATACTACAGATACAACTCTTCGTTGCGCAAGATACTCCCTACATTATGAGATACGGAATAGGGAGTAACTATTTCTGGGAGTAGAAAAAAAGACTTCATATTTGTCTGTGTGAGTGTGTTTGTGTGCGCACATTTGTATATATATATATATATATATATATATATATATATATATATATATATATATATATATATATATATATATGTATATATATGTTGCATAGGAAATATTGAAACTGTAGATACCACTACATCATCAAGAAAGTTATGTATATAACTTAAACCACATATGCCTCTTAAGTACATGACAAAGGAAAAAACAGTAGGTGTTACTGTGATTCATCTTGCGTACCTAGCAAATTCCGACATAACGAAGCTCGTGCCCACCTTTGTCCATGGATTTTCTTTATCCATCCTGCATTGTTCTTTATAGCACTCTTCCTAAGCATAAAAACGCTGATGTTAGATCAAAAAAAATAAAAAAATAAATAAAAAATGAACGTGCCAAAATAAATGAGTCGTTTCCAATTTGTAGCTGTTGGGTCTGCAACACATAATTGATTTATGGACATATCAGACAATTCTACTGCAATTTCAAGAACTAAGGCAGACATTAATTGAATAAGAGCTAATTTAGGAGAATCTCCAATGCACGAGGTCAATGCACCCAAGAACATCTCAGAAAACAGATGGATTGTGTTTAATGGGTACATCGTGCTTAATGCACCGGATTCTTGTGGCTCAAACCTACCCAGCGGGAATAGCTCCAGTTTTGCAGTAACATCTAATCCAAAAGGGGGTAAACACCTGCAAAGGTAAGTTGCAAACATTATTATATTTGGTAAATTGGCCTAACCGAACATGTAGTCAAACATATAAAGGCAAAGGAGCATACCTCTAGATCAATTTGGGTAGATGGCAACACCTAACCAAGAGCAATAGGGAAATCTTTAGACTAATGTTATCATTACGTAGGTAGATTTCATATAGACTACTTTACCAATAACTATCGTGTCTTATATATTAAGCATACAAACTAACACATATCAAAATACCTAGGTACACAATCTAACAAAACGCAACCAAAACACATTACAAAATTTAAAACTGAACGGCTTGAAATCACCCTTTTCAATAGTGCATGAGGAGCTCCAGATGTATGCAAGAAAGTTCTAAATACCGACATCTGAATACCGAACTAATCTAGTTAAAATAAAATTAAAACCAAATGTGCTATATCTAACTTGCTTCTGTATCACAACAGATTAACAGCAGAAACTTTAACCTTTGTACTGTGTAACAACGTTAGAAGAAAATAAATAAGAAGAATACTTAAAGTCGATTGTACTGGATATGAACATGCTCCAAGATCACACTATATAAGATACACATCCACATATACTGATATGGTAGAATTACTTCATGCTAATAATCTTGTACAACACAAAAGGAAAGTAAAGACCATGAAAATCCGGCAAAGGATAAATGTAGGAGAAACTGAGTGTAAGATGTGGATCTTATATTCTTACTTCCATTTTTTCGTCACATCCTCTTCATAGCAGAATCGAGCTATGGAGATATTGAGTGTAAGATGTGCCTGTTGATATATGTATATCATAAAATTAGTACATGCGTCATCCCCTGTTTTACATTTCTTGCACACCACATTGGTGAACCTGGCACTGAAGATATATAGAAATTAGTTGAGGCGAACTCAGTATAATGAGCACTACCCTAGTGTTAATTAAGCTAAAACTGACTACTCACATGGTAGAATGAGAAGTAAACGCAAACAATAAGATAAAATAATGATTTATCCCATGATATTATGCAACAAAAAGAGGCTGCAGCAAACACCAAAAGATATTTACGGTTTCTGAAGATACAGGTCGAAAATAATATAGGAAAAGCATTATGAAAGGTATCAAGAATTATCAAGATATTCAGGCAAACATTTTTTTTCATGAACTTCTTCCCCAACAAACTGCATCTTGAAGGTATTGACACAAAAAAAAAAGTATCTTGAATGACGCAGAAATCCAAGTAGACAATCTTGGGCTCTTCGCAAGTCTATTCCATCATTCCATGTTTCAGATATTCGGACCATCATGGGTCCATTGCTGTTTTTAAAGATGAATGCAGTGCTATGGTTTATTCTATTTTAATCACTTCTGTAATCTCCTTTTCTGGATGCAATTCATAGTACAGTGAACATATTTCATAAGCTTACTCCAAGTTATACAATACAATAATATATCTGAAGAATAATTAAAATGTCTTTCAGTGACCAAGATTCTCAATTGTTTAACCAAGTTTAATTGAAATCCAAGATTTAATATGGTGACATATGTACATATAAGCCCAAAAGCAGCCAGAGTAGCCAAGCCAGATCCAGCAATATTAAACACGTCATGTACCCCCACAGTTCTCAATAAGAAGGTTCTGTATGCCAAAGAAAGTAGCAATAAACATCCCAAGGCGAACACCGCCAAACAAAAAGTACTTCATTCATCTATGAACGGAAGAATCAAGCCTTCGTTGCTCAAACAAGTATGCACAAAACCAAGAATCTCGGCTCACATATTAGTAGAAATTTGAGCAAAACAGACACACAAATCAGAAACATCACCTGGCGAGCGGTCGCTTCGATGCCGTGGCTCTCTTACTCAGGAGGTTTTGGCCCGATTTTGGGCCAAGATGAGCGGAAGAAAGGAGAGGGAGGGATCACTACGAGGAGAGGACCTTACCTGCCATCTCTCCCCTACAGTCGGTCTAGACCGCACCGATGGTTGCTTTCCCGCTGTCCCCATCTCTTCCCGCGTTGTTGTCCTCCCTTTCCTCCGTGAGAAGACGGGAAGGACAAGGGGAAGGAGATGCCGGCGACATCCTAGGGTTTGGGCGTGTGGCAACCCAGAAGCGGTGAACCTGCTATGCATTTCTATATGTAGAACAAATTCAACTACTCAAACCAGCTCTACCGAACCAACAGTGACAAAGAAATGAAAGGATTTATGCAATACTAAAATAACAAGGAAAAATTATCGGCACAAAGAAACCCATCACTACACCCAACACACAATAACTTAGCTGACTCCCCTTTCTCATATAGGAGTACTATGCTACATGAGACACATACATTATGTCACCAAAAAAAGAGAGAATGAAACGAATAGAGTGGAAAGAAGTGTAATTAGAACTTTATTCCTGAGACTTAGATTAACAACGACAGCATCCCAACAGCAGGTTCAATCAAACAAGCCCATCACATAGAAGGAAACCTCACCGTACGATCTAGTCATTGCTGCCGCCGGGCCAGCTCCGAGACACAACGCCGCATCACCTCCTCCTAAAGGGTCCAAGAAAGGCAACCCGGGAACAAGTAACTAAAATCAGACACCTCCAGATAATCAAGATTCTGATTACCCAACAAATCGATGAGCATAAACCAAAACAAATCCAGCCGCTGGCGGCTAGAGAGGAGGAAGAAAGAATCACCTCGCACGTGCTGCGTGCTGCGATGTTGTGGAAGATAGATTCTGGTGATTGCAGCGCAGAAAAGGCAAAAGGAAGAGCGCAGCCACCTTCTTTTCTGGTTTTGGCTTGTAGTATTGTAGAATGACAACCCAAACCGCTTAGGAAACCGAAATAGCCGAGACGCACCCTAGATAGCGCGCGGCATATGCGGTGGCAGAAGAAAGAATGATAGAAGAGGGCACAGATCGCAAGTGAGCATGTACAGAAATATGCATACGAAACAGTAGCACGCACCATGAGCACACACGAACAAACAGCGGGGAACAATCGAAAACAAAATCGAGTAGAGCACAACGAAATCACCTGGAGAAATGAGTGAGGCAGGGAAAATGGCGGAGGGGTAGAGAGGAAGACGATGAATTGAGCGTGCAGCATAGGCAGTGTGCAGGTACAGATATAGGAAAGGGGGCTTCTCACAGGTTCTGCCCGTTACGGCTCAACGCAGCTGGAGGGCATTCGACCAATCGCGTGGCGGCCATACCCGAGGAACCAAGACGTCGTGCCGACCATACAACGGAAAGCAACGGAAGTAAGAGGCACCTATCACCCAGACACAGCAATCGAGCCAAGCAGATGGTAGGAGGGAGCAAAACCAGGCCAGAAATGGTGACCGGCCAAAGAACCGGCACGAAGCAACCGCACAATATAGAGATAACCAGCCTGACGAAGAAGCAACTGAGAGATCGACAATAGCAAAGCATCCACGACGTTTATGCAAGAACTAGGTGGGCATAGGATGCGCAGCGCGATAGCGTTGGAGGACTTAACGTATGGCTCGCGTGTAAGAGCGGCATTCTCGCCGAGTCCGTTCGCCCGGGGCACGGACGAGCCGAGTCCATGCGCCTAGGGCATGGAAACGAGGCACACAGGGGCGTGGCGTGGCAAACACGGGGCAGGGCACGCAGGAGCGACGCGTGGCACACGAACGCGCAGCGAGGCGCACGGACGCTAGACGGCTCCTCTCCCAGGGCGTATGGACGTACCGACACCATATCTCGGGCGCACGACGCAGTGACATGTCGCTCCGCCGGTGACTTTGGCCCTCTGGCGCATGGACACGGTGCCTTGTTTGCATTTGGCGTGGAGAGGGAGCTACATTTGCTATTATATGCGTAAAACGCGCTATATTAGCCAAGAACTCCTGCAGTTTTTGGCTAATCTAGGCCCGTTGATGCTTGCAATAGCAAATGTAGCTCCCTCTCTGTGCTAAATGAAAAAAAGTCATGGAGTCTGTGTGCCAGAGGGCCGGAGACACTGGCAGTATGACACATCGCCGTGTCCGTGCGCCCAGGGCACGATGATGACGAGTCCTTGTGCCCTGGGCATGGACGCGCCGAGTCTGTGTCCCCAGGGCACGGACGCGAGGTGCACAGGGGCGTAGTGTGGCACCCGGATGCGGGGCGGGGCACACAGGCGCGGTGTGTGGCGCACGGACATGCAGCGAGGCGCACAGATGTGAGGCGGCTTTGCTCCCAAGTCACACAGACACGCTGGCACTGTGTTTCGGGTACACAGACCCAGCGACCCCTCTGCCTTTTTGCATTTGACAGGAAGAGAGAGTTACATTTGTTATTGCACGCATAGAACACACTATATTAGCCGAGAAATCGTAGAACAAGGTCCTGCCTGACTCGTGATAGAACAAGGTCTTGCTAGTTGCACGTGTCGTCCCAGCACACGTACGTTATAAAGCTACAGCGCAACATAGTGCTCGTCTAGTAGGTCATAGCACATCATCAGTACTCAATGTGATCGATGCTACATTAGTACTACGAGTACATCCATCAGTGGCCCCCTACAGTGAATAACAACGTGTCAAATGTTTTAGAGAAAATTCTCTATATGCCCTGAAATTTACTCCGAAATCTTTCATGCCACTAAAAATGTTTGATTTTGATACTTTATATGTCACAGTTTTTTTTTTCTTTATTCCCTTTAATACCATTTCCGTCACCCCTGTTAGTTGGAGTCGCCGTGAAACTCGAAAAATCTCCGTCTTACTTATCATCTTCTTACCTTCTCTACTCACCTCAACCCCCTCTTTTCTCTCTCCTACCCCTAGCGGCCACTACCACCTCCCCCCTCCCTGTTCTCGGGCGGTCATGGCTCCCTGCATCTACCAACTGCCGCGCCCACCGTCCCCTGTCCCGCAATCCCTCCACCCAGATCCACCGCCTCCCTCCACTAAGGTCCACCGCCGGTCGCCGCCGCCTCCTCTCGCCAGCTAGATCCACGCCACCGGCACCTCCCTCCACCGAATGCACTGCCACCACTCCTCCTAAACCCCCAACACTTCCACGCCGCCGACTTCTGGTGCCACAACTACATCAACGTCGCCCCCTCCGCCTCCCTCCTTCCGTCGGTCCCCTTCCCGAACTCCCCTCTTTGCAGCATGGCCGTAGCCCTTAGATGGCTCCTCCTCGATCACATCCACCTCGAGTAGGCCATCCCTGGCGTAGTTGAGCCTAATACGAACATTTCTCACTCTAGCCATCGAAGTTACGCTGGTTCCCCACTAGTGATTAGATCTAGTTCATGTGCACCTTTCTACGGTGAAGATGCCACCAAGGTTACTCCATAATCCCTAACTTCTCTTTGATCTTTGAGCCATGGTTTCTTCTAATTTCGTTGATTGTTGCCTTAGGGCTTCTATCTCGTTTTGTTCACCCCCAAAAGCAGACAATGGAGGCGTGGTGGTCGCGACGTCCTGGCAGAGGGGAGGTAGTGGTTGTGGCGCTCGGAGAAAAGCAAATTGGAGGCGTATCTTGCTCAAGGTGATGGTGCAGAAATAGGGGCGACTAGGGAGGCCCTTTAGCCATTCTTTGACTCAACCTTCCCCGGTTCTGAAGGCAACTACAATTTCCATATCACTAATTTGGGACTGTCTATTCATAAGTTGCCTAAAAATTTCTTAAGTTTAAGTCACTTGTTGTGCCCATTGAATCAATATCCAATCATATGACATCCATTAGATCAATATCTAATCATATGACAATCATATGACACACCAATCTCTACACATATCCAATGGTCACAACAAGTGACTTAAACTTAAGAAAATTTCGGGCAACTTAAAACTAGTAAAACCGCACTAATTTACCTTGATTTCGTAATGTTTGTCTTGATTCCGTTGTTCATAATTTATTGTAGCTTCTCCAATTCTGAAATTTTCATTAGTTCCATGTGACAACAATGGTGTGCCCTCGAGGACTGCGCCACCTCCTCCCCTCCGCCAATTCTGAAACTTTTTCAGTGGCATGAAAAGAATGAGGTAAATTTTAGTGATACGTAGAGAATTTTCTCAATGTTTTGATGAACTACTGCCGTGCAATTTCTTTTTCTTAGAGCTCACAGCGTCAGCACTTTGATACTCTCTCTACTGCTTTCCATTAGATATGTGGCACCTTCTGAAAAATAAAAATATATGAGTATTAAATAAGTGGAACAGGAAAGAGCTAGCACTCGAGGATGACGATGCACCGAAGGCTGGGCCTCTACACTCTAGAGACAAATCCAGGATCTTGGGACCCACTTTGTTCTCTGAAATCATTACCATTTGGAGCAAAGCGTCGGAGTCACCATCAAATCATCAGATTAGAGGCGCGCCTTATTTTTTTTATCTAGGAGCTGGTAGCGTTCCATTCCTGAACATAGCTTTATTGCGAGCGCATGCAACTGCCAAACAGTAGTAGCAACTCTCGTATTATTCAGTGCAAATACCTCACTACCATGTATGGTTAACAGCCAGAAATCAGACTGCCAGACGGACTGTCCTGCTACAGCTCGGAGATGACCCCCTTAAAACGATACTACGATGGCAACACCAAGTTGATCGTGACCTGAGCTGTTCAGGTGTATGAGGGGGAAGAATAATTTTTGGTCGAACCCCTTGCGATACTATTGTTGGATCAGCGCCACGCAAGCCCGTCACGTCATGTATTCCACCGTACGTGATGCTTCCATCATCGATTCGACACCCTGCATTGCTTTGCCGTCTTTCCTTCGGCAAATTTGCTCCTCCGAGACAGCGCACGGCGGTCGATTCTACACGAACACATCACGCTAGTGATCCACGTACGACGACCAGTGGTATGTAGCTAGCAATGATGTCGGTCTAGAGACCGTACGCCGCACGCAGCTATCTGGTCCAAATTCCGCGGCCTCATGGCCCAGTTGATAGCGCAGCTGATATCTCGGCTGTATCCGCTAATCATCCACGGAGACTATCACAGTGCCTATTTAAACAGTTTTTCGGATCGGATTGGTGCAGATAGAATAATTTTTGGGAGGAGCTGATCAGGTTCAGTGGCCGGCTTCGAGCGATGGATGGATGGCGAGGTTGCACGGAGCCCACACGCATACGGAGTGGAGTATAAACGCTTACGCTGTGGACATGAAACATCGAACATGTGTGGTCGTAAATGCCGAGCTGAGAGGTGCTGCTGCCGCCTTAATTTATCGGTACCTCTTGAAGTGCTCCATCGACGACAGGCATGGGCATGGCCGCATGGGCATGGGCATGGGCTAGCTAGTGCGTGTGTGCGCGCAGAGCATTGGATTCCTGCCCAGCCCCAGCATCCACGAGCGTATAGTTGTGGTGATCCCAGACTACGTATAGTTGTGGTGATCCCACACGTCAGCAAGCCCGTGGGTACGTAAAAAGGCTTAACAGCCGGCGTCGTATATCCCATTTCCCGAATCAATGCAGCGCAGGCAATAACTAGGGTATGTGTCGACACGTAGTAGCGGTAGTCTAGTAGCATCTGTCACGTACCGCTCGTGTACGCGTAATTGTGTATATACTGAAGCAATAGGCTGTATGCTACTGTATCAATACTACTAGGAAATGCTGAGCTACGCGTTGCGCCAAATCGCAAGCTTGCCCCCGCGCGCACGTACACCGAAGCGGGGCAGAGCTGCCCATGCATGACAGCGTCAAGCCGTCCCGGCCGCGCGCGGCGCCATCCGCGAGAATGGCCAGACCGCGCCGGTACGCGATGAGACATGACATGAAGCCATTTGCTCCACGTCGTGCGTATCCTTCACCGCCTCCACGAGCCATCGGATCCAGATCCACTGTATTATTGTAATGTTTATGGTAATAAAAAAATTATTTTTTATCGGACAATAGAGATTATAGACATGTTTGATTCTTCATTCTAAGGGTATGTACAATGGTACAGACAGCTGCTGTCTATAATAACTCTCCATATTACCTATAGACAGCACTAAAAACAGCTCATACAATGGGTCGTGGTGATACAATCGGCTATATGATTGTAGACAACACACAATCTTTAATGTTTTTCTTGATTCTGGTGCTATAGTCGGCTGCAGGATTGTAGACAGCAATATTTTCTCTCTTCATTCTCTTTCATCCACGTCAGCAAAAATCCTATACGACAGAGGCTATAGACAGCTGACATAAGCCCATTGTACATGCTCTAACGAGCCATACTAAAATCTAGGTATTACCCTAAAATTTTAGTTAGTGTTTTATTTATTTTCAATATTTGGTATTACCTTCAAAAGTTTTGGTAAAACCAAAATTTTCCTTCCTGATTCTGGGCAGCGCGCGGGCAGCCAAAAGGCTCGCCAAAATTTTGGCTTGGCAGCCAACATTGAGTAGATGATGTGTCGACTTTTCGTTGGATGCAAATAATTGCATTAAATGCATTGTTAGATAAATTAATCTCCTTCAAATGATCATATTTTCTAAACTGAGTATCCGATTTACGATCCGATTGAACCGTTGTGTTCCTTGTCATTTAATCAACAAAACAAGATCACTGTTGTTATATTTTGATGCAAAAAAAAATATATATCATGCAAAACTCACGTGTCATACTCACATTTTTTGAAATTTTTGTCATGGTTACAATCTAAATACATCAATTTTAGCATTGCCCGTGAATTGATATGACTATGATCCAAACAATATCTTTTTTGCCCAAGTTTTGGCATTACCTGAATTTTAGCATTACCAAAATTTTGGTATTGTTGGCTAGGGTCAAGAACCAAAAAGGCCCCACTTCTCTACACGCCATGCCACGGGCAGACCGTGCCGCGTCGCGCTGAGCAAACTAAACAGGATGTACATGGTAGGGGATGGAAAGGCGTGTGTGCTGAGCACGGCCGGAAAAAGGCCGCGGATTTTGATCGACCGCGACGCGGGTCACGCTGTCGCACGCCTCACCTCGCCTGCCTTTCTCAAACGAAAACAATTTCGGGCGTGTAATTCAGTAGGAAAGCGATGGTGCAAATCAGTCAAGGATTTGGCCGAAATGGCACTGTCACGTGCGTTTTTGACGCAAGTAGCGCCTCTCGCGACATATTAGCAAAAATGACAGCTCGATCACACGCTCATAGCTCGAACAAGCGGTATACCGACACGTAGTGAAATCCGCACGGCCACCGCCCGAACTTAGCTAAGTCCGTACAGTCACCATCCTGAACGGTGTCCGTATGGCCACCGCCCGCACTCAGTTCCGCACGTAGTTTCCCTAGCCCGTGGGTGAGCTTTGGCCGGTGGCCACGCAGGCGGCTGCCGTGCGGACCCCAAGTCCGGGTGATGGCGCACCGACGTAAGGCTCGTCGAGAAGACCATTTTTACCGATTCATCACAACGCACGCTGCTTTCTTCAAAAACGCCCTACGGTGCCGTTTCTTTCGGCCAAAAACTCCAAATCAGACTCTCACTTCTGTTTGTTTGGTTTTTCCCGAACACCACAAGGCTGCAGCGTGGTGTTAAAGCTGCCGCCCGACACAGCCGTCTTTTCGCGGCAAGATGATGTTACGCAAGTCACCAGGCCTACACGGCAACACGCCCCGTCGCTGTTCCATCCAGGCCAGTCGCGTGCACAAAACGTGAAGAGACAAACAAAAAGTGTACTACAATACCAGAGTACTAGAAAGCGACTTCACATGGGAGATGGAAATATTTTACATGCATACTACACTAGCACTACCAAATTATTGAGCTAGACGGCGGCGAGGGGATACAGGTTCATCGCCGCCAAAAAGACAAATCTTTTGCCACGTTAAGACAAGAGAGCGCACACATGCACGTTTTTATAGCACGGCATCACCATATTACCTATCAATAATACTAGTATCTAGGCTAAGATTTGAGTACGGCGATCACCGTTCGCCCGTATCAGCGCATCGGACGGTCCGCGTTACGCGCCGGCGCCGTCGCCGCCGTCCTTGGTGTCGGCCCTGCCGTCCCTCGGGTCGCTCATGGACCGCAGCAGCGGCGACTCGGACCCTACGGTTTGCAACAAAGTACAGAGAGATGTTAGTATTACGTTGTGTCACTGGGAGTGGGGCATGGAGCATGTACCATTGGAGGCGTTGAAGGAGCGCTTGCAGTGGGCGATGGCGCTCTGGATGCCGTCCTGCAGCTGCAGCAGCGAGTCGTCGCGGCGCGGCGGCTGCGGAGGGGGCGGGGGCGGCGGCTGCGGCTGCGGTGAGTGCGAGGGCGCGGCAGCCACGGCGGAGGACGCGGACCGGCTCTTGCCGAGGCGCTTGCAAACCTGCTTCAGCCCGGCCGGGACGCTGGCGCGCGGCGCGCGCACGCCGCAGGCGACGACGACCGGCTGTGGCGCCGGCGCCGGCGCGGCAGGAGGCTGGGAGGTTGAAGGGGACGGGGACGGCGAGGGATCAGGCTCGCCGTCCGTCTCCTCGCCCTCGCTGGCGCCGGCGAAGCGGAGGCGCTCGCCGTAGCGGCGGGAGACCTTGACGTAGAGGGGCTTGATCTTGTTCAGGTACTTGAGCAGCACCTCCTTGGCGAAGCGCCGCTCCTCGGCGTTGATCGCCGCCGCCTCGGCGGGCAGCGGCACCGCCAGTGCTGGCGCATTGATCGCCGCCGCCTCGGCGGGCAGCCTGGCTGCGCCAGCACCGGCGTCGGAGGTGCGAGAGCTGTTGTCGCGCGTGAAGAGCGAGACGAAGGGCGCGTCCTCCACCCGGAACTTGATCAAGAAACGGTTCGTCTTCGGCGCCGGGGAACCGCCGCCGCCGCCGCCGTTACCCTCCGGCAGGACAGGGACCTTTGGCTTCCTCAGCTTCAGCAGCAGCACGCGGAACTTGGTCGCCGGCCGGAGGAACGACGCCGGCGGGGACTGCGCCGCCGTCAGCCCCGCCTCCTTCCCGTCACCGAGCTCGCCGCCCAACGCCACCGCGTCCACGGCCACCACCTCGCCGCCGGACGCGTCGTCGCCGGCGACGGAGAAGTTGAACTCGACCCTCTCCTCCTCCGCGTCCGACGTGGCGCTCTCGTCGCCGGGCTCCGCTAACTCGAGGTCGAAGAACGACGCGTCGTCGTCGACGTCCCCGCCTCCACCCCCACCACCCCCTCCCCCTCCATCGTCTTCACACACCGACGCAGCTATGGTCGTGGCCGCCACGGCCGCGCGCTGGTTGCCGGCGACCGCACCGCCGCGGAAGTACTTGAGGAAGCTGAACGATTCCATGGCGCACAAGAAGCAGAGGAGAGCTCACCCAATAGCCAGTCCTAGCTCACACTCGGTTCCTACTACTCCTGCTTGTCAACACACACAAGAAAAAATTCTTTCGGGGAGACTTTGAGGAGGAGAGAGGTGTGAGGAGGACGACAAGGTGGTGGCGGTGACGTTGGTGTTGCGTCCGATGGCTAATAGATGAGCGGCAGGCGGTCAGAAGCGAGGCCAGGGCGCCAGGCCAGTGACCCCGGTGGGGTTGGACGGGGAGGATGGTTTGCGGCCCAGGGCCCGTCCCGTGTGGGCTGCACGTCTCCGACCGTGGGGTGCTGTTGGCGCGATCTAGTCCGTTCGTCCCGGAATCCACGGTCATAGTCGAACCAGACTGGAGGCAGAGGATTTTCGGCTGGGATTTTCCTGGCTCTGCGAGCACTGGATCTGTAACAGACGGTTGGGATCACATGGCTTGGCATGGCATTGCATGCCGTGGATTTTGCAGATGTTAGACATGGACTGACCAGGGTTCGGTCTTTCCGGACCTAGCGAGGAAGGTCTGATCGAGAATTGTATGTAATGACTAATTTTATAGCTATTTCATTGTAGCCTGGTCTGATTGTCAACGGTCGATCAGACCAGGTTTCACTAGCTTTTGTGTGTTCTATAAATACACATCATGGTTGATTGGGACGAAACTCTTTACATTATATTTTCACTATCTTGAGCTAGTATGAGTTTCTCCTCTTGATTGTACATTTACTGCACTTTGTGAGCAAAGAGAGATGTTCTAGTTGCATGTGTTGCAACTAGAATTTGATTGAGCATCTAATTGTACATGTGTTGCACTTGTTGAGAGTCAAGCAAAAGACTTGATTTATTACTCTTGGTGTTTGCCGACACCTCACGGCGTGGAGGCACCGTGGTCTGGTGCCCTTCTCGAGAAGCTTGTGAGAAGGTCCAACATGGTTGAATGGTTTAGTACTCACCATTTCTGGAGTGAAGAAAAAGCAACCTCGAGTGGATTGAGGTGTTTAGCTTAATTCGTGGAGCGGTCTAATTCGTTTGGACTTAGCTCAACGCGGATTAGAAGAGATCAATAAGTCTCCGAACACCACAATAAAACATCATTGTGCTATTATGGTTTACATTCTTGTTATTTATTTTGTGCAATTTACAATTCTAGAATTAAATTGATTGCATGTCAAACTCGGATGGCAAATCTTAATTTAGACTTAGGGTATTGGTGCACTTAAGGGAAACGTTTTAACTGTGTAAAACCGAATTGACTTTGCTTCCGCATTAGAAATCGGTTTTAGCGTTAGAGAATTTAGAATGGACTATTCACCCCCTCTAGTCGGCCTCCTCGATCTTACACCAACGGCAAACGAGAGCGTACAGAGCTAGTGCCTGGATCGAACGTTCGGACACGGACACTAGACGTGTCCTTTTTTTTGTTGAGTTCTTTTGAAATTTTACTGGCCCGGCAACTGTCGGTTGACAGAAAAAAAAAACGTAAAAATGAAGCTGCAATTTTTTTTAGTTGCTAACTCGTGTGAAATGTGGAGTACCATTTGGTTTGAATCAAACTAACCCTTGTTTTGAAAACCGGTCTGCCACACCGGTAATTGTAGAAAGTGGGAATTACCTATACAAAGATGTGGAGTAGCAATGCCTAATCAAAATTCACCAACCATCCAGATAGAAACACAATGCCTATCCATTTCTTACTTGTTTTTATATCGACCATCTGATCTTGGACGAGAAAGTCAAAACTACGTGAGCATTATTCAGATGGCTTCTTCAGATAAAGGCACATGATCCCGTTCCAATCCTGAACCATCGACCAACGATCATGGCGTGCAACAAGCTGCAGTCATTGGCAGACGATGACCCAAAAAAAAAAAAGAACCGCAGTGCCTCCTGCGTACTCACGGATCACAATAATCTTTACCTCTTTGACCACTGGAACGTGCTATACTGAGGCTCCTAATCCTAAAGCCGTGGGAGACCATCGTGGGATACTGATACAAACATATAATCTACTCTTGAGATCTTTCCGTCAGATGAACGCAAACGCGGGCACTGAGACTCGGGAGACTTGATCAACTAATCATTTCACATGGAATGTGGACCGCAGATTGCAGTTCGAGAGACAAGTTTTCATGGAGTAATTTTGTCTGTAGAATCAGTCTGGACTCCGGTGTCAGTGTCCTGTCTCAGCTTTTTCTTGAATGACACTACAGTTTCAGTCAGTTTCACGTACTATAAAGAAGACCCATATGGAGTTCAACATAGTTGACTTGGTGAGCTGCAAAGTTGTCCGTGCAGTTCCGTCCCTACCGGTTCGGAAGGGAAAAAAGCTCTTTAGTGAGCTTCGTTGGCTCGATTCAAAATTACTCTAATTAGATTTGTTATTTGATTAAACATTAAAATAAGTCAATTTCAAATGAAATTGGATTTAACTCTGGCTCGGCTCGGCTCGGCTCATTAGCTCGGTTCTAAAAATACTTTAAAACTATAAATAAAATGATATTAAATCAATCTGTGGTAATTTCAAAAAAGCTCGATAAAACGACTACTTGGCTCGATTTCCACCCCTACTACCAGTACAGGCTGTGAGTTTTGGGCTTGACCTACTTGATATTCCGGTTGAATCTTAGAAAAATTCTATAGTTTCACTCATACACGGTGGAATGTAAAAAGTTCAGTATCATATTACTAGTCTAAGTGGGGGAGATCAATATATAAGCCAGAGTTAGTCTTACCTAGTTGAAGCAAGCAAAACAAGAACACACGCATGCGCTTGCCTTGCCACCACCCGCATGCGACATGCGCGTGAATGATCCGGTGATTTCATGTCCGGTTGGCAGTAGAGCTGCAGCTTCTTTTTGCACCTCAAAACCATGCACATGAATTAGAAACTAAAACTGAATACAATGTTTCAATTGGCTTTTATGGCACACATTAACCGTGTATAAAACAGTTTAATAACAGTAATGACGACGGTTTCTAATGTCAATAATGATGGTCGTTTCTTCTGCTAAGGCTGACTCTATATAAAGGAGATCTCTCCTCTTAGAAATGAGATTTTTTTTGGAAGAGATAGATTAGTCTTAGAATAGAGAAAGCCCTGTTCATTTGTGCTGCGCAACCTTGGCTTCTCCATCCCTTCTTCGGCGTGCACCGATGTGGGAACAATAGTGTCTCCGAAGCCGTCGTCCCTCGTGATCCTGCATGGGTTGGGGTGAATCAGGTTTTTGAGAAGTGTTCGCGCGACTACTCACGACTTCTTCCTTCTCCATCATCTACTTCGTGTCGTCTTCTTCGCATTAGACTCTACCGCGATCTTCGCTAGAGCGATTTCTCGTAAGTCACGGTAATATCTTTTTATATGGCTAGGACTTGTTTCCTAGATTTTTTGCCATCTCATGATGTTTATACGTACTTTTGTTAGTAGCATTCTTGTTCTATTGTTCATGCATATATATTAGACAGATATATTTGAGTTGATGATCATGTTATTGTTCATAGTCCCAAATATACCTAGTATATATGCTGTTGTTGATTCAACTATTATTTTAGGAATTATAATAATTACAAAAGTGCACATATACCTAACAATTCAAAAACCTGATAGACACTTTGTGATGGTTGGTTTTGCCGAGGCAATGAAACCGGAGAAATTCTTTGGTGTGAATCTCAAGAGATGGCAGACAACGGTCCAATTGTGGCTCTCGCCTATGAATGTATTTTGGGTCGTGATATCAGGTCCTGCAGGACCTCGTACTACTGCACAACAAACAGAGTACGACATGACTACGATAATATTTATCGGGTGCATTCTAACTGTGTTGTCTGACCAGCTTTGTGATGTGTATATGCACATGAAGAACACTACGGATATGTGGCATGCACTTGAATGCAAGTTCACTGCCTCAGATATTGGATATGAATTGTATGTCATGGAGCAATATCACGATTACAAAATAGTTGATAATCGTTTTGTAGTCGAGCAGGCTCATGGACTACAATTCGTTGTGAGGGAACTCGGCCACCTTGGTTGTCAATTACCTGACAAATTTGTGGTTGTGGGCATTATTGAAAAATTGCCTCCAACCTGGAGGAATTTCGCCACATCTGTGAAACACAATAGGCAAAATATTTTCGTCGATGATCTGGTTGCTAATCTTGATGTTAAAGAGAAAGCTCAGGCAAAGGATGTGACACCAATGGTGCAAGAAGAACAGTGTAGAGCGAACATCATGCGACATATTAACAAAGTGAAAGACAAGATTGTTTCAACCACCAACTTCAAAATGACCAATAACAGTAAGAAGAATGTAAATATAAAGGATATTATTTGCTTTGTTTGTGGCGAGACTGGTCATTGGGCCAAGAAATGCCACAAACGAATGGCAAAAAAATCATCCAATGTAGAAGAAGTCTGCTAATGTGATTATTGACGAGGCCAAAGCATCTGGGTATAGTAATGTACTAAGTGTGTTTTCGGCATGTCAATCTATTGATTAGTGGATTGACACCAGGGTTAATATTCATGTATACGCTTATGCATCTATGTTTTCTTCTTTCCAGGTCGCACGGGTTCTTCCGTCCAAATGAGGAATGGATCATATGCTTCTGTTCTTGGTGTTGGCACGGTAGATCTGAAGTTCACTTCGGGAAAGATAGTGCGCTTGAAGAATGTACAACATGCCTCTACAATAAATAAGAATCTCATCAGCGGTTCTCTTCTATGTCAAGATGGGTTCAAGTTGGTTTTTGAGTCAAATAAAGTAGTCATGTCAAAATTTTGACTCTTTATTGAAAAAGCTACGAATGCGGAGGCTTTTTCGTTTTTCCCTTTCGGATTTTTGTAACAAGATTGTGAACCATATTTATGACTCTGCGAATGGTGGTGAGGCCAATGTATGGCACTCACGTTTATGTCATATAAATTTTGGTTGTATGTCTCGCTTTTCAGTTTAAATTTAATTCTAAACTTCTCCATAGTCAAAGGTTCCAAGTGCCAATTTTGTGTGCAAGCGAAGCAATCTCGAAAGCCTCACAAGGCTGTGGAGGAAACAAATTCGGCAAAATTGGAACTCATACATTCAGACTTGTGTGAGATGAATGGTATATTGACAAAAAGAGGGAAAATATATTTTATAACTTTAATTGATGATGCCATTGATACTGCTATGTGTGTTTGTTGGAAACAATGGATGAGGCATTATACTACTTTAAAACTTATAAAGCTGAGGTTGAGAATAAATTAGACAGAAAGATTAAAAGAATTAGGTCTAATCGTGGTGGAGGGTATTTTTCTAACGAGTTCAATCAGTTTTGTGTGGAACATGGTATTATACATGAAAAGATACATCCCTATTCGCCCAAATCCAATGGGGTTGCTGAAAGAAAGAACTGCACCTTGACTAACTCGGTGAATGACATATTAGATACTGCGGGTATGTCTACGCCATGGTGGGGCGAGGCTATGTTAACTGCATGTCCTAAATAGAGTCCCTACTAAAAATAATGAGGTAACTCCGTAATAAAGTTGGAAAGGGAGAAAACCATCACTCTCATATTTACGCACTTGGGGTTGTTTAACGAAAGTCAATGTTCCAATAACTAAAAAGTGCAAACTTGGACCTAAAACAATGGATTATGTCTGTCTAGAATATACTCATCATAGTGCATGCTATAGGTTTCTAGTAGTTCAATCCGGGATATCTGACATGCCAATCAATATGATAATGGAATCCCAGGATGCTATTTTCTTTGAAAATATATTTCCTATGAAGAATTCACATACCTCTTCTAGTCAAGCAAATGATTTAACATCTGAACCTACCGATCCAATTAGGTATATTGAACACACACACAAACACTTTCATGAGAGGATAACAGTGTTGTAGCTCCTCGAAGGAGCAAGGGACAAATGCTTGCAAAATCTTTTGGTGATCACTTTATTATGTACCTTGTGGATGATGTTTCCAAATCTATTTTAGAGACATATGCATCTCCTAATGCAGAGTACTGGAAAGATGCGGTTCGTAGTAAAATAGATTTCATTATCACTAACGGAACTTGGGAAGTCACCGATTATCCATTTGGTTGAAAGCCAGTTGGATGCAAATGGTTGTTCAAGAAGAAGCTTAGGCCTGATTGTACAATAAAAAGTACAAAGCCCGGCTTGTGGCTAAATGTTATACTAAAAAAGGTAAAGATTTCTTTGATGTATACTCACCTGTTGCCATATTAACCACTATTCGAGTACTATTATCTTTGACTGCCTCATATGGTCTTATTGTCCATCAAATGGACGTAAAGACAGCTTTTCTCAATAGAGAGCTAGATAAGAAAATTTATATAGATCAGCCTGATGGATTTATAGTACCTAGACAAGAGGGCAAGGTCTGTAAGTTTTAAAATCTTTATACGGACCTCAAACAGGCACCTAAGCAATGGCATGAGAAATTTGATAGAACTTTGACATCTACGGGGTTTGCGATAAATGAAGTCGATAAATGTGTATACTACCACTATGGTAGGGGTAAAGGAGTGATACTACATTTGTATGTTGATGATATACTTATCTTTGGGACAAACATTGATGTGATTAACGAGGTTAAGTCATTTTTATCCCAAAGTTTTGACATGAAAGATCTGGGAGAGACTGATGTTAATTTAAACATCAAGTTGGTCAAGGATGAGAATGAGATTACGCTATTGCAATCCCATTATGTAGAAAAGGTCTTGAGCTATTTTGGCTATATGGAAAGCAAGTTCTCTCCAACACCCTATGATCCTAATCTAATACTTGGAAAGAATCGAAGACTAAAAAATGATCAATTGAGATACTTTCAGATTATTGGTTCACTCATGTACTTGCTAGTGGTACTCATCCGACATCTCTTTTGCTATAAGCAAATTGAGCCGGTTTACTGCTAATCCAAGAGTTGATCATTAGCGCGCACTTGAGCAAGTTATGCACTATTTGAAAGGTACAATGAGTTACAAAATTCACTATACTAGGTATCCTGGTGTACTTGAGGGATATAGTTATTCCAATTGGATTTCTGATGCTGATGAGACAAAGGCTACGATTGGATATGTATTTACTCTAGGCGGTGCTACTGTCTCATAGAGATCTTGCAAACAGACCATACTGACAAGGTCAACCATGGAGACAGAACTCACAACATTAGACACAAGCATTGTTGAGGCAGAATGGCTACGAGAACTCTTGATGGATTTACCGGTGACTGAAAAACCAATTCCAGTTATCCTTATGTATTGTGATAACCAAACAGTTATCATAAATGTGACAAGTGTAAAGGATAATATGAAATCCTCAAGACATGTGAAAAGACGGTAGAAGTCTGTTAGAAAATTGGGAAACTCTGGAGTGATAGTTGTGGATTATATCCAAACAGCTAAAAATCTGGTAGATCCCTTTACAAATGGACTATCACATAATATGATTGAAATTGCATCTAATGATATGGGAATGAGACCCACGTGAGTTACATACAGTGGTAACCCAAACCTATGTGATCGAAGATCCCGTGAAATAGGCCTTTGGAAAACAAACTGTTTGTGTAACAATAGAGTACATTCTTACTTTATATCTCACTCCGTTGGAGATGTAGTACTCTAATTACTGTAAGGTAGGATAACTTTGTCTTAATGTGTTTTAAGGCTTAACAACAAAATATCGCCCTACAGGGTATTCGTGTAAGAACACACCTATATGAGCCCAACTGTTGTCGCAGTCCATAAGATGTGGGTGATCTCTAAGAAGCTCACGAAGAGACACAGGAGTATGACCTATATACTCCACCCATGGAGTAGCCAATCGACGGCCAAGTATCAACAAAGGCCTTAGATGAAACTTGTTCGCGTGAAACTGTCAATTCAAGGCTTAGTCCATTATTGTGTAGTTGTGGGCGAGTATAGTTTGGGGTTCTAAGTGGATGTTTAACCTTGACCTGTCTCTACCAAAAAACTTGTATATCAACAACACTTTGGAATTATGGGCAAATTCATGGTATTTTTGGGATATGGTGAGGGATTGTTGGAGTTTTGGGCTTGACCCATTCAATATTTCAATTAAATCCTAGAAAAATCCTAAAGGTCCACTTATGCATGATGGAATGTGGAAAGTTAAGTACCATATTACTAGTCTAGGTAGGAGGAGACCAATATATAAGGTGGAGTTGATCTTACGTAGTTGAAGCAAAAGAAGAACACGCGCACGCTCGCTCGCTTGCTCGCCTCGCCTCACCATCGCCCGCCTACATGCAATGTGCGCGTGGATGGTCCGGCGATTTCGTGTTCGGTTGGCTGTTGAACTGCAACTTCTTTTCGCACCTCAAAACCATGCATATGAATTAGAAACTAAAAACCGAATACACTATTTCAATTGCCTTTTATGGCATGCATTAACCGCATTTAAAACAGTTTAATGATAGTAATGATGGTAGTTTCTAATGTCAATAATGACGACAGTTTCTTCCGCTGAGGCTGACTCTATGTAAAGGAGACCTCTCCTCTCATAAATGAGATTTTTTTTGGAAGAGAGAGATCAGTCCCAGAATAGAGAGAGCCCTGTTAGTTTGTGCTGCGCAACCTCGGCTTCTCCATCCCTTCTTCCTTCTCCATCATCCGCTTTGCGTCGTCTTCTTCGCATCAGACTCTACCGCGATCGTCACTGGAGCAATCCTCTATATGTCACAGTAATATCTTTTGATATGGCTAGGACTTGTTTCCTAGATTTTTGCCATGAGATGATGTTGATGTGTACTTCTATTAGTAGCATTCTTGTTCTATTATTCATGCATATATATGAGATAGATATATTTGAGTTGATGATCATGTTACTGTTCATAGTCTCAAATATGCCTAGTATATATGCTGCTATTGATTCAATTATTATTTTAGGAATTATAATAATCACAAAAGTGCGCATATACCTAACATAGGGTGCAATGGAAGCGGATACGGTTGGATATCGTTCATTATGTTTTTTTCTCGGAGTTAGAGTCGAATATGGATAGTGTCGGATAAACATTTCTCCATCCCGTATTCGCTCCGTGAGCCCTTCGATCGGTCAGTCGGTCAGATATTACCCACCTTTTTGCACCTTTATACAAAACATTAGACAATAGGGATGCAATCAGAGCGAACACGGAGAGACTAATTGTTGAGATGTTGAAGGAAAAACACTCAATATCCCCTACCTGCTCAAATGCAACAACTCACCTATCTATTATGATGTTCCTAAGTGAAGTCACAGCATGCTTTCCTCATACCACTTGATATACGGATACATACAGACTGATATAGCTCATCTTGTATCCTATTTTGCATTTTCCCCCCGGAGTCGGACACAGATAGTGCGAGATAACCATTTATCTCTCCCGTATTTGCTCAGAAGCTTTCAGTCGATCAGAAATTATCCTCTCCATTTGCACCCCTACTACCAGAAGCAAAGAGATACACATGGCCTATACACGCTCGGCGTCCATCACTGTAGTGTAAGAATATTGCCCCTATCTGTTTCTCCCATTGGGCAGTCTCCTTTGCCCTGTGGACCATGCCGTAGCAAAGCTCACCTCGCGTTCAAACCCAACACTAATCGGGTCTTGCCCACTTTAACCACACCACCTCGCGACAAAACAAGGAAACGATGTGAGTTTAACCACAACAAACTTAACCTACGAGCCAATATTTTTCGCACCCAAAAGGGCCAAACTAGAATCAATTAACCAAACCCACTCCCATCTTTGCATCTAATCCCACCACCACTACGGCCTCACACAAACACACACGGAGTCCTGGGAGTTTGGCCGTCCCTAGCACGAGCACGTTAGGCAGGCTTATACCATTATGCTCGTGAGCAGAATCAACACTTGAGCCTACCTTCGCACACCTCCGTTACTCTTCAGGAGGCATCCGCCCTAGATAAACTACCCACCTCGCAGTGTCCCCCCTCCCTAATGATCGGATAGAAACCATCCACTTAGTAATCAAGTCCGACATGGCTAGGTTTAGAACTGAGGTCGAGAAAGTTTTCAGGGCAAGAAGAACAGAGAAGGTGGGAAAGACTTTTTTGGTAAGAGGATGAAAGGATTGAAGAAGATCTGAAAGCATAAAATCTCAGAGCTCAGCGCAAAGGGGATTTTATAGCTTCAAATCTATTAACCACAATTGAGAGTTATCTAGAGTCCAACGGATACAACATTTTGTCTCTAACGGACATAAAAACTCTTTTCATTTCCCAAGATAGGCTCTCAACTTTAAAATGAATACAGACCACCTCGTATGTCACAGCATTAAATGAGGATCTGCCCGATACGACTTCGTCGGAAGAAGCTGTTCACATGACCTATTTATTCAAACTTCGGGGGCTAGCTAACGAGGATTAAAATCTCTATGTATTACTTTAATACATAATAAAAAGACCATACATCTTCATGGTTGTAACCCCTAAGGCTCACGACTTCACTGGTCATAAGGATTCCTGAGGTTACATAAGGGATAACCTGGTCGGGCAAGGTCTTGTACCTAGCCTCCAACCAATTAGCTGCTCGTAGAAGCTATGAACTGGCATCTGGATCTAACTCCAGGTATATTCCCTACCCGTGTGATGAATGGAACACATGTTATATATTCCATACCACACGATATTACATGATCCCAAGTCACTAACAAACAACCATCGTACGGTTAAGTGTCTCACAGACACTTAACCGCAAAGCAGTTGATACTTCATCAATCATCGCCTCACTCCGACTAGTCGCGATGCTTCACACAGACGTCTTCTCCAAGAGTAATAGTCATCTCTTCAAGGGTTATTTAAAGATGAAGCACGGATGGAACGAGGAGGAAGCGGTATCGGATTGAAGCACAACAATTAGAATCAAACTTATGTTTCAAACCTGATTCATTAGAATAGCAAGCTTTACTCTGAGTGTACTTAGGAATTAGTCCATCGTCTGGTCGCAGGCATCCCTGTAATATCCAGTTCATATCAATAAAGAGCAGTCCCATTCTCTCCCAAGAGATCCCGTGCTATTTTTCTTTATTTTATTTCGTTAGATCGGCGACTCGATCGTCGACAGCTGGCGCCGTCCGTAGGGGAAAAAGCACAGATTTCCTAAAGAAATTCTTCGCTCATCAAGTGCTCGTCCATTTCTCCCTCGTAATCGCTCATGTGGCTATGGCAGGGAATTAGGACGACGAGAACTAGTTCGACCTCACAGACTACTCCAATCTCGACATGGATGCATGCATCCGCGCCATGCAAGAAAATTGGATGTCATCAACCTCCTCCTCTACCGGCTCGTCAATCGTAGGCATTAACGAAATCGACCGGATGGATGAGGATACACCGCTACGACCAGTGACGGTTTTAGAGGAAGTGTTTCCTACTAGTTCGAAACACCTAAGAACCTCGGCAAGCCCGGTCCTTTCGATCGGCGAACAAGGTGATAAAAGTTCAGCACCACAACTCGAAGATCAATGTACTCTTGATGTGATCATTGTTGATAGGTACTCACCAATGGCTTTTGGCAATTCCAGAAGCCAACCGACATCTGGTAACGGTGTCAATGAAACCCCCACTGGTCGTAGGCCAAGTGGGAACCATAAGGCTCAGCATACGATCAGCAATTCGTCGGATCAGGCTGAGCCCACCACAAAAACCTCAGGAGGTGCTAATCATCGACCGCTCTTCATCGTGGAAACTCCTTGCAGAAGCATTGGAAGGCTCTCCATCAGTTACGATGGTAGCAGAGAGTCCAGGTTTTGTCCAACTTGTAGGCCAGCTATCAGAAATCCTCCAGCAGACCATGCAGCGTACAGAAGCGTACCGGGAACAAAGGCATTCGCGAAGTCAAACCATGACTTCATCGCAACGTTCCTCCCTCAGCAGAGCAGGCAGCATGGTCGTATTGGAGATCAATCGATACCAAGACCACGTCGATGATTCCGACCAAGGAGTCACAAGGGGAGAAGGTTATTTCAAGAAGCCTGTCCTTCCCCTCGTCGAGAGGAGCGATCGCTTGGACCTAATGATCTCCGACATCATCTAAATCAAGTAGGTGGTCGGAGGTGTCATACCAACATCCACGACCGAATTGGGACACCGGACCTCGGCATTCCAACCTAAGGAACCGCTCTCCGACCGATTACAATCCGGCACCCTTCCAAAGAAGGCACTATGAATCAATCACAGGTTGTCGAGCCTTTTTCGTTGGGCTCCAGCCTGTACATTGACCAAACAGGTTTCGACCAGCCAACATGGACAAGTTCAACGGAACTCAAAATCCGTTAGAATTTCTTCAAATCTATACTCACGCCATCAGAGCTACTGGTGGTGACGAAAATGTGATGGCAAATTATCTACCCACGGTACTTGAAGGATCTGCCCGGTCATGGTTACTCAACCTGCCGGTCGGATCAGTCTACACTTGGGAGCAACATTGCGACCTCCTGATTGCGAATTTCCAGGGTATGTACGACCGCTCTGGGAAGGAGGATGATCTCCACCGAATTCGACAAAAATCCAATGAGACTCTCCGACAGTATATCAAAAGATTTAGCTAGGTTCGTAATTCAATACCAGAGGTCGCAGTATCTTCTGTCATCCAAGCTTTCAAAGTAGGGCTAAGGAATCGACGGTTTATGGAGGATATAACAATAAATCCTCCACGAACAACCATCGAGTTTTTCGACATGACCGACAAATACGCGACCTCTAGCGAAGCAGTTGAGTGGAGTGAGAACATTGATCGGAAGGACAAAATCCCTCAACCTGGCTTGGATATGTCAGAAAAGAAGCAAAGAAAGACTCTCAAGAAAAAGAGAAACCGTAAACCTGACGACCAGGAAATCCTTGTAGTTCCTAAAAAGTTTATCAAGGGTAAGAAAGATTACACCGGTCGTGGCAAAGAAAAGGCTTCGTCTGATGGATACAAGAAAAACAGGAAGTGGTGTCCACTTCACCAGCAAGCAGGGCATGACTTGCGCACCTGTCGAGCCAGGCAAAAGAAGTTGGAAGATTACTATACAGGTAAAGGTCCACTCCCCTCGATACAGGAACTCGGAGAGATGAGCTCCAAGAAGGACAAAGATGGTGACGAAGAAATGGAGTACATGAGCCTCAACATATTGTCGATGTGATCTTTGAGGGATCATCTTCGTACGAGTCAAGACGTCATCTGAAGGCCATGGAGCGGGAGGTCAACCTTGCTGAATCTCCGATCACTATTAAGCCACCCAAGTGGTCGGAGACTGTAATCTCCTTCAGCAAAGAAGACTGCCCCATCCCTTCAACTCGACCAGGTAGGTTCCCTATTGTCGTTGAGCCTACTATTATTAATAACTGTAAGGTTAATCGGGTTTTAATAGATGGAGATAGTTCTTTAAATATTTTATTTGTCGGAGCATTGAAAGATATGCAAATTCCTAAATCCAAGGTAAAACATGTGAAGTATGCCTTCTATAGCATAGCTCCTGGTTCTACCGCTAAACCGATAGTACAACTTTCCCTACCGATTACGTTCGGAAGACCCGACAACTTCCGAACAGAAAAGATTTCGTTTGATGTGGTAGATTTTAAAACCGCATACAATGAAATCCTCGATCGTACGAGATTAAATTGAATCACAATATATCCAAACAAGTCCTAAATAAGCTCCACGCTCAGCGCGACCAGCCCCGAAATGATTTTCAGAGGGTGGATGTACAATCTTACTTACAGCAACCTCACGAAAGAAGCAGCGACCTGTTTGCAAAACCAAAACAAAAGGAAAGACGTGAGAATAACAAACGAGATAAATACGTGCTAGAAGCTAGATCAGAAAGAACTGCAAGGCCCTCTACATCTTTGCTGCCATGATAAAACATCGAGTTGTGAAGTGGATCGTTCCATGATTATTTTGTGATGCCTATTTACCAATTACCGCAGCTGTCTGCAACTGTTAAAAGTAGTGGAATGACTGTTATTCGAGGTGAGCCTGGTTTGGCATGGCTCTACTCCAAAACTCTAGGGGGGAGCTGCCCAAAACCAGCCAAACACCGAAACTCCATAAATTGATCGAGCAGCTGCTCTTCGTGGAGTTGGTAGAGCTCTAGTTCATTTTGGTGGAGCACCTCTTTTCCCACTCTAGGAATCCTCGAAATGAACCTAGACACGGAGTTTCAAGGTAATTACCCACCTTTGCCACTGGTTATAGAGAAAAAAACGTTTGATCTATTCCTCCGAATGTACTCGACTCGTTCCGTCGTTCTTCCTCGCGGTTGCCGCCCTCCCCACCGGCGCGCTCTTCCCTCCCACCGCGCGGCTCGAGCGCCCCACCCGCTGCTGCCGCTGCGCGCCGTTCCATCACCCCGCCGAGCTACCTCGTCTCACGCCACCGGATCTGTACTCGCGGCTGCGCGAACCGCCGTCGTCGCCTCGCGCGGTGGTGGTCGTCGACCGTCGGCGTCTTCCTCCCCCGTCCGGTGTCGCGTCGGAGTCCAGGTAAGGGTGCTGACCCCTCCCCTCTCCTACAGCTGCTGATGAACTTCAGCTATTTTGTTTTTCATTGGCATGTATCGTGCATGCAACGTGTTGTGGATTAGTAAGCAAAAGCGAGTAAACAACCAACAATTCAAGCGACAATTTCTTTGTTATTCATGGAGCCAGCCGGTGATTAGAAAAATAAGAAATTTGGATTGCTTGTTCTCTTGCATTCTTAGGTATACAGGAACTTCTTTTAGGAAAATTTGCCCTTGACATCATTCTACTGAGCAAACCACTCAAACAAACTGTATAACAAAAATATCCCCAACAAGTACGTTATGAGGTATATTACATGTGCTGTACTACTCTTCTATGTTTTCTTAGTAAAATTGGAATAATTGACCTGGATTTGCCAAGCCCTTTGATTTGTTAGAAGGAGAGACCTTTGCTAAGCTTCTCTTTTGGATCACTAAATGAAACCCAACGATCCTTTTCGGTTTTCGATGGTGGCTAGGACCTCATTGCAGTAAATTGTATGTATTTAACAATATAGATGCTTCGAAAGCCTATAAATAGTTCGAGCAGTGAAGAACCTCTCAAACATGGCATGGTTCCAACTTGCAAGCTTGGCCTTTGAGGTACAATTCGGAGTATATGATGCACTCGCCTTTTTCCCATGTCTTGCATACTTTTCCATCTGTTTTATTTGTCGATGGTCGCATCTAATTCAATTCGTGTCGACAATTGGATAATATCAAAGATCGGACTAAATGAGTTTGACTTAACTATTTGCTCCATGCTTAGTACTAGCTTTACAAGTTGACTTGATGGGTTGCATGACTTGCACAGATATTCCTCTTATGCGATCTTGATGTACTTCAGTATAGAAAAATTGCTTTCGACATTTATTATTACTAGTATTTCGCATTGCTAATATATTTTGGTTCTTGTCGGTGGCATCATGTTGTTGCATGCCGGCAAGCATACTATGTAATATCGAAAATAAATCATTCTAGGAACAAGCTTTACATGTTAGTATGAATCAATGCTTATTTTTCTCATTCATAGTTTCATTGTCGCCAACTCGCTTATCATTGTCACGCGTCGCTGTCGAGTCCGTAATGCGGCGACCGATTGCCCGATCTGCCCCACCCGCATCCTCGTCGCGCACCAGCCACTCCTTCAAGGTCGCAAGGTACCGATTTGTTCAGTATATTTCACATTACTCCGCCATTTGTTCGATTTCATGGAATTGCATGCATTAGGTAGTATCCTAAATCAAATGTGTTGAGTTTTTGTTGTGAGTTCGATTATAGATGCGAGAAATTGATTGGAACCTTGAGGCCACTGGTCCTTTGCCAACTATTTGTTTGAACAAGTTGGGAGAGGCAACCGTCCCAATACTCATTTAAACAATGTTGGGTATCTTTGAGGTTGAAAAGGGTTTGAAAGATAGACTGGGTTTGGTGGCGATCAAGGGCCGATAAAAACAAATGGGACAAGTTGAAAGAAGATTACAAGGCGTGGAAAAATTGGTGTTGAGGCGGGACAGAACCGGTTGGTGCCTCGTAAAGGGGACCATTGTTATGGATGATGAGTGGTGGAAGAAAGCTAGAGTGTAAGTGGTTCATTTTATCTCAAACTGTTTGATTAGAAATTAGAATTGCTTTATCTCATAATCATGTGGCTATGTTGCATCTTTTTAGGATATTCCGTGTTGTGGTAAATTCAGAAAATTGGGCCTTCAAAATGAAGATGACATCCAAAAGTGTTTTGCAGATATCACTAGTATTGGTGTGGATCATTGGTCTCCACATATGGCCAATGCTCCATCGAAAGTTGCTCCTTCTAATGATGATGGTGGTGAAACACAAGAAGATGCATTCATTGATCAGACCCTAGAGGAAGAAGGTGGTAATGAGTATTTTGACACCAATGAGTTGGAGCAGATTTCTCCTGTCAATGCTAATGGTAAGAGGCCACCAAGGGCTGTCCAAGATAAAGGAAAGAAGCCTAAGACAGGGACAGCAATACTAATCAAAGAAGCAATGTCAAGTATTGCTACTTGACCAACTCATATGCTTCTAGTAAGGAAGGGAAGTTCTCTATTAAAGAAGTGATGGAGCATGTGGTTGCCTGTGGTGCCGGCTATGAAACCAATGAACATTTCATTGCAACTGAATTGTTTGTGAAAAAGGATCAGAGGGAGATGTTCATGACCTTGCCTACTGACAATAGGTTTAACTGGCTTACTAGGAAGTACGTGGCCAAGTATGGAAACTAGTGATTTTCATGGCTGTGATGCTATGGCTTGTATCCTCTTATTATTGTTGAACCTATGTAATATTGTCACCTTTTTTTATCTATTTGAATCAGATTTGTTATTGTTGAACCTATGTAATATTGTCACCTTTTTTATCTATTTGTCTCAGATGCACTATTATTGACATATCTATTAATTTTTATGTTTGTACAGATGTCTGATTCTGAGAGTGATACTTCTAGTGATGACGGTGATCATTTTTTTGCCATGGTAACTACAGGTGCAAAGCTTGCAGACATCTATTGTGATTTGTATTTGGATAAAGCACCACCCAGGGTTTCAATACAGAGCGGAATGGGCTGGTTGAATGAGACCATGAAAACACCCGGAGAATGCCATAGGATGTTGCGGATAAACAAAGAAATATTTCTTGATCTTCATGATGTCTTGGTTAAGAAGTATGGACTGAAAGAATCCAAACATATGAACACTTATGAGATGCTTGCAATATTCATTTACATATGTGCTGGATGTGAATCAAATAGAAAGGGTCAAAATAGGTTTAAACACTCTGGTGAAACAATAAGTAGGAAATTTCATGAGGTGTTATCTTGTTTGATTGCAATGGCCGAGGAGTATTTGAGACCAACAGATCCTAATTTCCTGACTTTATTCACAAGAGGATTATGAATGATAAAAGAGCATATGCACACTTCAAGGATTGCATTGGTGCTCTAGATGGGACACATATCCAGTGTCTCTCTCACCAAGAACAAGTGAGATACATTGGAAAGACAGGCATGGCAACTCAAAATGTGCTTCTTGTTTGTGATTTTGATATGCGCTTCACTTATGTTGCACTGGTCACTGGGTCTACTCATGACACAAGTGTATTGTACCATGCATTTGCAAATGATGAAAAGACTTCCCGCATCCACCACTAGGTACAAAGATTTCTACTATGGTTATTTGAATATATGACATTGCTTACTGAATCATTTTGTAACTATTCTACTTTCCATGTGTAGGTAAGTACTACGTTGTAGATGCGGGCTATCCTAACCGTCCGGGATACCTAGCTCCATACAAGGGAGAAAGGTATCACTTACCCGAGTGGCATAGAGGTATGGAACCTAATACTCCAAGAGAGAGGTTCAATCGTGTGCATTCATCTATTCGTAATGTTATTGAGCGATCATTTGGGCTATGGAAGATGAAATGGCAAATCCTTTACAAGATGCCTGGGTATTCAATGCTCACACAAAAAAAGATTGTAGCGGCAACCATGGTTCTCCATAATTTCATTCGTGAGCATTCAAGTGGTGATGTGGACTTTGCTAATTTTGATCGAGATCCTAACTTTGTGCTTACAATTCCTGATAGATACAACAAATATGCGGTATCACAGCATGCATCCGATGCTACAACTTCTGAATCAAGTGTTGTTACAATGGACACATTCCGTGATAATATGACAACATCTCTCTCGCTTGCATGGAATGTGTGAACAAGTCATGTAATATTGTTTAGATAATTCGAACTTCTGGTTTATTTGAACGTGCACCATGGACATGTAATATTTTGGGTTTGACATTATTTGCACTTGAATATTTTGGCCTTCAAACGCTTTTTATTTGAATTTATACTTAGAGAAATAATTATAGTATCATCAGTAATATAATAGGGGCAAGCATGTCATTGTATCCTCCGAACCATGCTTTCTGGAGCTGAGAAGAATCTTCCAGCCAAACACACCTAAACCCAGCTCCAACTCCCTATCAGAGCGGCTGCTCCATGGAGTTCTGGAGTGGAGCTGCTCTGCTGTGGAGCAGAGCCATGCCAAACACGCCCTAAAGCCCAAAGAAAAAGGAGACCCTTTTATTATTAGCTGAAACTGGTAAGCCATTGTAAACAAAAAGATGTGGTACTTACGTTACTTGTTGATTCAAAATTCAAATGTCGAATAGGGAAACATTGCTGCAAGAGTATATTACATAGTTATTCCGGCCACATATCTATAAATCACAACCCTTATTATACCATTGATTTCAGTTTTCCATGTTCTTGCAAAACCAGCCCTAGCTGCTAAGGATCCGGACCCTCTGCAGCCTCTATATTACTACAGAGGTGCAGCGGAAAATACTGTATCGATTGTACTGTGGTAAAATACTGTAGTACTTGCTCTCGGTATCTGAATTTCGATCAGACGGTGAAAACCACTCCTAATACCCATGCACTGTAAATCCTATGCATAGACTCATTCAATGCGGTGGACCTCAATCCATCTGCTAAATGCAAGGAAATTCACACCTACAGTGCCATAATATTCTGTTTGCATACTTCTAAGGGGCCATTACGACAATCCAGGGGCATTACATGCGTGCAAATTAATGGTTGCCACTCCACCTACATGGACGCGTGTACTGCTTGAAGATCAGCAGGAATGAAGGCTTACCAAAATATTCATGGTTATCTTCTGTAGGGCAGCAGAAGGACTGCCTAGACTGATCAACTTCAAGATAAGGTGAATCCCAGAATTCGACGAAGAAGAATGTGCGCACAGGGGCTAGGGTGGTATCATCATCTCTAATAGCGAAAAAGTTGGCATGGTAGCGCGCATGTCAAGTGCAAGTGTCTGGCTTTCTCAATTCCACAGATAATATTAAGATCAAAACTTGGTTCTTGCAACAAGCAGAAAAGTGGAAATTTAAGCAGGCTGGTAAGTATGATGATCATAGAAGCAAGTGCAATAAGTAATCAAGAGACCAGAAGTATTTACCCACGGATGCTGGCTGGCATAGACTAGTTGTGCAGTAGTTCTTGCGGCTTGGTGCGAACAAACCTCTGCTTGTCCACAAAGGCCGACCTCCTTTTAGATAGTTCCATCCAGGCCCGTTGGCGCTGGGACAGTTGGGGAGCAATTATGGGAGCCTCCGTTTGCATTTGCGCAATGTGGGTTGTATCCGTGCTTAGCAATAGCATATCGTATATATGCATCAAAGAAGCATCAGAGAGGGGATGTTGAAATCCTAAAGGGTAAAAGGAGGGAGGTTTGGGGCGAGGGGAGGGTGGCCACGTCGCCTCGATTCTTATTGGCCGTCGGATTCCGCGCTGCTTTGCTTCGCTGCTGTCCGATTTTTTCTCCGTTTTGCTCGCCCACGAGCCCTTCGTCTTCTGCGTGTCGTCCGATCGGGTCTCTCGCTGAGTTCGCGACGCGTGTGGCCGCTCTCGCGAAGGAAAGTTCTGGGTGGCTTTGCTGGCGTTCTCGGGAGGATTCCACATTACGGCTATTCTCTTCCCCCTTGCTTCTATCGCTTCCTCCTTTCTCGGCTCCTTCGCCTTCTTGTGCCCTGCTTCCGTGCCATGCCCCCCTTCCGGCTTCTCCTTCCGTGGTCTCGTGGTGGCCACGACTGGCGAGAACCCCGTGTTGCGTTCCCGCTTCTACGCCTTCATTAAGGCCTTCCTCGTCCTCTCTGTGCTCCTCCTCGTAGTCGAGCTCGCCGCCTAATTCAATGGCTGGAATCTCGTCGCCTCGGCCCACACCCTCCCCGTCATTGCCGTCGAGTTCGCTATACACCTCTTGGTTGCGCTTATGTTCCACCTATATTGCGCCGCTGCTGCAGTTCCTCACCGACGCGTGTGTTGTGCTCTTCCTCATCCGCCGACCGCCTCATCCAGTGCCTCGGCTGCTTCTACATCTATCTCAAGTGCATCAAGCCCAAGCCCAGGTCCCCGGCATTGTCTAACGCCGAGGACCTTGACGTCGGGTACTACCCCATGGTGCTCGTCCATATACCAATGTGCAACGAGGAGGTTGGTGCTGTTTCTATCGCTATTAGAGTTGAAATTTTTATCACCAAACATGCAATCTTTTGATCTTTTGTTTGCTGTTGGTTTCGTTCATCTTTTGTTTGCTGTTGGTTTCGTTCAGGTGTATGACAGGACCTTCAATTTGGACAGCAATATTCAACTGATTCCAGAAGAGAATAGAGACGAGAAGAACAGATGAAAATGAGATGGGGAATAGATGAGCCAGAGGAAGAGGCGGCTAGGGTTTCATTAACATAGAATCTGGAATAATCCCCTTACAAAGAGCCTCATGAGCTTATATAGTGCTCACAAAGTGCATTAAGCTTACAGAGTTCATTAGCTACAGATTGCATTACGAGTAACAGTGATTTCGCGCTGGGTTTGTCACTGTGATTGCTTCTCCTATTCTCCGACGTTGGATCTTCATAATCGCAGCACAATGTTACATCTCAGCCACAACTTCCAAACATAACGCTTCAGGATGAACTCGGCGTTGAATGACTTCTTCCTTCAGACTTTCACTTCCTTCAGTTTCTGAATTTTAACACTGAGCTCTGACAACATCTCCCCTCTTCAGAATTTTCTTGTCCTCAAGAACTGAAATCTGGAAAGACATGCGAGATGAAATCGGCGTCCTCCCATGTTGCGGCTTCCAGTGGCAGGTTGACCCAGTGAATCAGCCATTGGATCACAGGTGCGTTGTTCCTTGGCACCATCCTTCTCTCCAAGATTGCTGCCGGATATACCTTGATATTTCCTTCATCATCTACAAGTGGTAATTCAGGGCTGGGAATGACCTTGGTTCCTAGATGCTTCTTGAGCTGACTTACATGAAACACAGGGTGCAATTGACATCCCTCTGGTAATAACAACTTGTAAGCCACCTTTCCAATCTTCTCTATCACCCTAAAAGGCCCATAGAATTTCGGATGTAGCTTTAGAGATTTGTGAAGACAGAGTGAAGTGTGCCTATAAGGCTGAATCTTGAGATACACCATGTCTCCCACTATGAATTCTCTTTCCTTCCTCTTCTTGTTAGCATAATTGCTGATTCTTTCCTGGGCTTTGAGCAGATTCTCTTTGATAATTTGATTAGCCAATTGTCTTCTCTGTAATAATCCTCTTACTTCATCATTGGGAGAGTAAGGTAGTATTACCTCATTGAACATTGGAGGAGGGAAACCATAAAGAGCTTGGAAAGGAGTCATCTCTAAGCTAGTGTGATAACTGGTATTGTACCACCACTCGGCTAAGGACAGCCAATTCTTCCACTTCCGAGGACTAGCAAATGACATGCATCTAAGATAACCCTCGAGGCATTGGTTGACCCTTTCGGTCTGCCCATCGGTTTGAGGATGGTATGCTGTGCTAAGCCTCAGTTTTACCCCCAATGACTTAAACAATTCTTGCCAAAGGTGACTTGTAAAAATTCTGTCCCTGTCAGAGACAATAACAGCAGGCAGTCCATGCAGTTTATACACCCCGTTGAGGTATTCTTGTGCAACTTGTTGTACTGTATATGGGTGGCTCATGGCAATGAAATGGGAATACTTTGTGAATCTATCTACAATCACTAGTATCACATCCTTTCCTTCAGATTTGGGTAGCCCCTCTATAAAATCCATTGTTATGTGAGTCCAAGCCTGTTCAGGTACTGGTAGAGGTTGCAACAACCCTGGATAGGGAGTGTGTTCACTCTTGTTCTTTTGGCAAACTGGGCACTCCTTGACATATGTGATGACTGCTTGTTTCATACCCACCCAATGAAACAGAAGTTTTATCCTCTGATAGGTTGCTCTTTCCCCAGAATGACCCCCCAATGCTGAGGTGTGACAAGACATGATTAGTTGTTGCCTTAGCTCAGAGTTAGTACCAACTACCACCCTATTCTTGTATCTCAATATTCCTCCATTCAACTTATAGTTAGGTTCAGCTTGGGAATCCACAGTCAGTTTCCTAATAATTTCCTTGCAATAATCATCTTCGTCATAACTGCTTATAACTTCAGTAATCCACACTGGTACAGCAGTTGATATTGCATTGACTTGTTCTCCATTGACAACTCTGGATAAGGCATCTGCTGCTCTATTCTCCCTACCCTTTTTGTACTCTACCTTGTAGTTGTACCCCAACAATTTGATCAATAACTTATGTTATATGCCCTCAGTTAGCTTCTGCTCATGAATATACCTCAAGCTTTGCTGGTCTGTTCTAATAATCAAAGTAGACCCAGCAAAGTAATGCCTCCACCTTTTGAGGGCCTCAATGATAGCCAATGCCTCTTTGTCATAAGTTGAAAATGGTGCAGCCTTAGGACCTAATGCCTTACTCATAAATGCAATAGGTTTGTGATTCTGCATCAAAATTGCCCCAATGCCATAACCACTTGCATCTGCCTCCAAAATAAATGGCTGACTGTGATCTGGAAGTGCTAGCACCGGTGCTTTGGTCATCACCTCTTTTAGTTTGGAGAATGCTGAATCCTGGGCCTCATGCCAAACAAATGCATTCTTCTTGAGAGCCTCAAACAATGATTTGCAGATGATCCCATAATTTTGTATGAATCTCCTGTAGTATCCTGTGAGACCCAAGAAACTTCTTAATTGAGTAACATTCTGAGGTGTAGGCCATTTCTCTATTGCCACTATCTTGGTAGGATCTGTGGCTACTCCTTCACCATGTATGATATGGCCTAAATATTCCACCTTCTTTTGCCCAAAAGCACACTTGCTCATCTTTGCATAGAGATTATTGTTCTTAAGTACCTCTAGCACACTGCTTAAATGATGCTCATGCTCCTCCATTGATTTACTGTATATCAATATATCATCAAAGAATACCAAAGCAAACTTCCTCAGAAACTGATATAAGACTTCATTCATTAAGGCCTGAAAGGTGGCTGGGGTATTGGTTAACCCAAAGGGCATAACAACGAATTCATAATGGCCCAAGTGGGTGCTAAATGCTGTCTTCTTAACATCTTCCTCCCTCATTCTGATCTGATGATAACCAGACCTGAGATCTATCTTTGAAAAGACTTTAGCACCATGTAATTCATCCAACAGATCCTCAATCACAGGAATTGGGTATTTGTTCTTAATTGTGTTGGCATTGAGTTGTCTGTAGTCGATGCACATTCTCCATGTTCCATCCTTTTTCTTAACCAAAATGGCTGGGGAAGAATATGAACTGACACTAGGTCTAATAGTGTTAGAATTCAATAACTGCTCAATGATTCCCTCCATTGCATTCTTCTGGTGGAAGGGCATTCTATAGGGCCTTTGGTTAACATGCTGCTCTTCAGACTTCAATGGTATGTAATGATCACATTTTCTACTAGGAGGTAGCTCTTTAGGTTCATCAAATACTGATTTGAACCTTTGTAGAATAGGCATTATCTCAGCAGGAATATCTGTCAGCTTGTCTGATTCTTCTATGCTATCACAAGCATATACCACTGCTCCTATCACTCCTTTCTCCATCATCTTTTGTAATTTTTCGAAATGATTTTCAGAGGGTGGATGTACAATCTTACTTACAGCAACCTCACAAAAGAAGCAGCGACCTGTTTGGAAAACCAAAACAAAAGGAAAGACGTGAGAATAACAAACGAGATAAATACGTGCTAGAAGCTAGATCAGAAAGAACTGCAAGGCCCTCTACATCTTTGCTGCCATGATAAAACATCCAGTTGTGAAGTGGATCGTTCCAACACTATTTTGCGATGCCTATTTACCAATTACCGCAGCTGTCTGCAACTGTTAAAAGTAGTGGAATGACCGTTATTCGAGGTGAGCCTGGTTGGGCTCACCCAGATCTCATTGACAGCCCTAGGCCCTAGGTACTACATAATAGGACGCATGGCATGCAGACTAAAGCCCAAAGAAAAAGGAGACCCTTTTATTATTAGCTGAAACTGGTAAGCCATTGTAAACAAAAAGATGTGGTACTTACGTTACTTGTTGATTCAAAATTCAAATGTCGAATAGGGAAACATTGCTGCAAGAGTATATTACATAGTTATTCCGGCCACATATCTATAAATCACAACCCTTATTATACCATTGATTTCAGTTTTCCATGTTCTTGCAAAACCAGCCCTAGCTGCTAAGGATCCGGACCCTCTGCAGCCTCTACATTACTACAGAGGTGCAGCGGAAAATACTGTATCAATTGTACTGTGGTAAAATATTGTAGTACTTGCTCTCGGTATCTGAATTTCGATCAGACGGTGAAAACCACTCCTAATACCCATGCACTGTAAATCCTATGCATAGACTCATTCAATGCAGAGGACCCCAATCCATCTGCTAAGGCTGCTCCCAATGGGTGGTTTCTTATTGTAGTTTCTTATTGCATGAAAGGTATTTAGGCCAGTCTCAGTGGGAGTTTCATTAGAGTTTCATTCTCATTAAATGTGTTGCCACATAGGCATTTTAGATGACATGGCAGTGTATTTAAGAAGAGAGAGGAGAAATGGGTTTCATCTAGATGAAACTCTCTTGGCACGAATACCAACTCCCTCTGAGTCATGAAATTAAATGCCTATGAAACTGTAGAATGAAACTCTCCATTGAGAGTGGGTATTTCATTCGAGTTTCATTTCATTTCATATGACATGGCAGTCTTGGAAACAACGTCATGAAACTCTCCATTGAGACTGGCCTTAGATACCACCTTCCCAATGCATTGTATCCTAGAGTGTTGTATCTTATACCTTTGATATAAATGTCTTTACCACTATTTCTACCTAGGATACTGTGTATGAGTGGTATCTAAATAAGATACTAGGTTGCTCTCTCTCTTCTTTAATTACAGTGCCACATCAGATTTTTGCTTATGTAGAGTCTTAAGATACTTGCCAAGGTGGAGCGTTGGGAGTAGCCTAAATGCAAGGAAATTCACACCTACAGTGCCATAATATTCTGTTTGCATACTTCTAAGGGGCCATTACGACAATCCAGGGGCATTACATGCGTGCAATTTAATGGTTGCCACTCCACCTACATGGACGCGTGTACTGCTTGAAGATCAGCAGGAATGAAGGCTTACCAAAATATTCATGGTTATCTTCTGTAGGGCAGCAGAAGGACTGCCTAGACTGATCAACTTCAAGATAAGGTGAATCCCAGAATTCGACGAAGAAGAATGTGCGCACAGGGGCTAGGGTGGTATCATCATCTCTAATAGCGAAAAAGTTGGCATGGTAGCATGTCAAGTGCAAGTGTCTGGCTTTCTCAATTCCACAGATAATATTAAGATCAAAACTTGGTTCTTGCAACAAGCAGAAAAGTGGAAATTTAAGCAGGCTGGTAAGTATGATGATCATAGAAGCAAGTGCAATAAGTAATCAAGAGACCAGAAGTATTTACCCACGGATGCTGGCTGGCATAGTTGTGCAGTAGTTCTTGCGGCTTGGTGCGAACAAACCTCTGCTTGTCCACAAAGCCCGACCTCCTTTTAGATAGTTCCATCCAGGCCCGCTGGCGCTGGGACAGTTGGGGAGCAATTATGGGAGCCTCCGTTTGCATTTGCGCAATGTGGGTTGTATCCGTGCTTAGCAATAGCATATCGTATATATGCATCAAAGAAGCATCAGAGAGGGGATGTTGAAATCCTAAAGGGTAAAAGGAGGGAGGTTTGGGGCGAGGGGAGGGTGGCCACGTCGCCTCGATTCTTATTGGCTGTCGGATTCCGCGCTGCTTTGCTTCGCTGCTGTCCGATTTTTTCTCTGTTTTGCTCGCCCACGAGCCCTTCGTCTTCTGCGTGTCGTCCGATCGGGTCTCCTGCTGAGTTCGCGTACGCGTGTGGCCGTCTCGCCGAAGGAAAGTTCTGGGTGGCTTTGCTGGCTTTCTCGGGAGGATTCCACATTACGGCTATTCTCTTTCCCCTTGCTTCTATCGCTTCCTCCTTTCTCGGCTCCTTCGCCTTCTTGTGCCCTGCTTCCGTGCCATGCCCCCTTCCGGCTTCTCCTTCCGTGGTCTCGTGGTGGCCACGACTGGCGAGAACCCCGTGCTGCGCTCCCGCTTCTACGCCTTCATTAAGGCCTTCCTCGTCCTCTCTGTGCTCCTCCTCGTAGTCGAGCTCGCCGCCTACTTCAATGGCTGGAATCTCGTCGCCTTGGTCCACACCCTCCCCGTCATTGGCGTCGAGTTCGCTATACACCTCTTGGTTGCGCTTCTGTTCCACCTATATTGCGCCGCTGCTGCAGTTCCTCACCGACGCGTGTGTTGTGCTCTTCCTCATCCGCCGACCGCCTCATCCGAAGGCCTCGTACTTCTACATCCATCTCAAGTGCATCAAGCCCAAGCCCGAGTCCCGGCATTGTCTACGCCGAGGACCTTGACGTCGGGTACTACCCCATGGTGCTCGTCCATATACCAATGTGCAACGAGGAGGTTGGTGATGTTTCTATCGCTATTAGAGTTGAAATTTTTATGACCAAACATGCAATCTTTTGATCTTTTGTTTGCTGTTGGTTTCGTTCAGGTGTATCATCAATCAATTGCGGCGGTGTGCAACCTTGGTTGGCCGAGGTCCAACTTCTTGGTTCAGGTGTTGGATGACTCGGATGACCCGGCAGCGAGCGCGTCGATCGAGAAGAGGTGGCGAAGTGGCAGCAGAACGGGACTCGGATTTTGTACCGGCACCGTGTGCTCAGAGACGGGTACAAGGCCGGAAACCTCAAGTCGACAATGAGTTGCAGCTATGTGAAGGATTACGAGTTTGTTGCCATCTTTGACGCGGACTTCCAACCAAACTCGGACTTCTTGAAGCGCACTGTGCTACATTTCAAGGTAATTCGAGGGGAATTTTGTACTTATTGTTATTAGTCATCTGTGGTTTAGGATTCCAATGCTGATTCATCCATTTGGCTTTTGTAGGACAATGATGAATTGAGGCTGGTGCAAGCGAGATGGTCCTTTGTGAATAAGGATGAGAACCTATTGACTCGATTGCAGAACATTAATCTTTGCTTCCACTTTGAGGTGGAACAGCAAGTGAATGTTGTGTTCATAAACTTCTTTGGGTTCAATGGCACCGCTGGGGTGTGGAGGATCAAGACATTGGAGGACTCGAGTGGGTGGATGGAGCGGACAACAGTGGAGGATATGGACATCGCGGTTTCGTCCATTTGGCTTTTGTAGGACAATGATGAATTGGGCTGGTGCAAGCGAGATGGTCCTTTGTGAATAAGGATGAGAACCTATTGACTCGATTGTAGAACATTATTCTTTGCTTCCACTTTGAGGTGGAACACCAAGTGAATGCTGTGTTCATACACTTCTTTGGGTTCAAGGGCACCGCTGGGGTGTGGAGGATCAAGACATTGGAGGACTCGGGTGGGTGGATGGAGCGGACCACAGTGGAGGATATGGACATCGCAGTTCGGGCACACCTCAAGGGCTGGAAGTTTATCTTCCTGAGTGACGTTGAGGTATTAGATAAGACAAATTTCTTCTGAGTTGGTTGTTCAATTGCGTTTGTTCACCTTTTCAGTTGACCTGAAGAGTATGATGTATTGTGGACGACAGTGCCAATGTGAATTGCCAGAGTCATATGAGGCTTACAGGAAATAGCAGCATCGGTGGCATTCTGGTCCAATGCAGCTATTCAGGCTCTGCTTACTAGACATCATCGAGTGCAAGGTACAGTTATGCTCTTTTTTGTTGTACCTTATTTCATAACTGTAACTAAATAATCTTTTACTGTACTCGCACACATATTTGTAATATGTGCAACTGTAATTGTTGAGAAAAATATAATTGCCAGTGCAAACAGGATATAAATTTACTAGCTTTCGTGTATAATTTAAAGTATTTATCTAGCATTTTTATTTTTCTATAATAACTTTAGTTACTTTTCAACTCCAAATATGCTAAGCATAGCCTTTTAAATCCACGTTCCATGTTGCTTACACGTATGCTATGTGTACTGTAATGCTAATATTCTTCAAACAATACATCCTAAACTTTGGTGGTGCGGTTCTCGATAGCAAACTTCTGTTGTTTTTGTTTTCCCGAGGATTTTGAGGGATCTATTGGATCTGAGGGTGCGGTTGATGTTAAGCGTTCTCCTGTTTCCGTTGCAACAACAGGAAGGCGATCTGATTTAATGGTATGTACATGAATTGCCAACACTTTGGTCTGTCTTTCTTGTACTCTTTGGCAAGCTAAAAGCTTGTCATTGGTGTTGTTCCTCGTCTTTGATTTTTAGCTTCTGCTATGCGGAATTATATGACTTGTTTGGTTCTCTTGGCAGATTTGATTGTGTACTTGTACTAGAAGTTCATCGTCGTCATTTTGTAATCTTAATAACACATATATTTCGATGAACTGCAAAGGCTGTAGTGGTGAATCAACAGCAGGCAGAGGCGGGCCATCGTGTAGCAGCAAGCTTAACACCATGGGCTTGGAGCTCCCAAGACCTATAGATTCTGAGGTGAGATGGAAGACTGTAGACAGAAAGCAAGGAGCTGCAAAAAGGGCAAGGACCTCCTTCTCAGGAGAAGACAGAATGAAAGATGAGGATATTTGTGTGCATGTGGCAATGCCACAGGTCAGGAGATGGCACAGGTACATGCTCCAGTCTCAGAATCTGAGAAGGTTCTTCTTTTCCTCCTCTAGAATACGATGAAATGAGAGTCAATAGTCAAAACAATTCACGAATGCCAATTTTAGTTCGGATGTAAACAAAGACCATTACATTATAGCTTTGTTTATCTCATGTCTATACTGCATAGATACGTTCATACAGTAATCACGCTACAGGTACATAGTACTTCAAAACTGCATCGTACACTCGTACAGAGATCTTTATCGTTACTTCACCTGTTTGTTTCTTACATGCTTTGGCTGATACAAAGATCTATATCATTACTTCATCTGTTTGTTTGTTACATACTTTGCCTACACATATAGCAGTCTTTTATATCTCTCCAAAAATAATTTCTTTTTCTTTATTCGTATAAGCATGAAGAAAGTACAACCCATAGCAACTGTATCTACTCTTTTCAGTGAATGAATGAAATCTACAGTACGTGTCCCTTTCCATATTGAGATTTTCCAATTTTTTGTACATAACTTCGAGGCCACCTCTCTTTACATTTCAGATGTAGCAGGAATGTAAGTCTGCGTGCTTCTGGTACAGAGCATCTGTTCAAATTCTACACGTACTATCAAAATCCTGGTTTTGTAAACTGCTATTCTAAATTCCGGCCATCTTTTGGGTTTACTCCGCAGCTACAACTCCGCTGTGGATAGTATATCATGTTATCAGGCATGTTGTAATGTTTTGCAAACAGTTCAATGTATTATATACGTAGCCTACGTAGTCTTAAGGTCTTCTGTAATCACGATACCCACTGATACCTCTTATTTCCTATGTTTAGACTTTTATTTGCTTCTCCTGCTTGCTATTACATGCTGCGACTACCAAAATAATTATCAGGCATGCCGGCAGCACACCTATATTAATATCGCATGTACAGTTACCAGTCAGTTTTTGTAGATTTGCTTATTCTAATGACCTGTTATTTTCCCTAGCAAAAGGTGTACACTGTGCAGCATGCAAAAAAAACTTTCCCAGCGCGCTATGTGGCGTGCACAGGCCACTAGTCTCAAGAGGTAAATGGGCGCAGTTTTGTGGGAAGGAGAGAGCGGCCACGTCGCCTGATTTTTTATTGTCCGTTCGATTCCGCGCTGGTGGTCTTCGGGTCCGTCCGATTTTTATTTCGTTTTGCGCGCCCGCGATTCCTCCGCGTTCTCTTCGCCTCTTCTCCAGTCTTTCGCCCTCCTGTTCGCAGAGAAAAGCTCCCGGACGCGGAGACCCCTCCTCATTCGCCTCCCCCTCCCCTTCCAGAAGACCTCCTCCGGGCGCGACTCGCGAGTCCACTTCTTCACCCGCCCCGCCCGCCGGGCGCGGATCCCCCTCATTCGCCTCTCCCTCCCTCCTCCCCTCCCCTTCCTGCTCACCGCCGCCGCCGACTCCATGGCGCTCTCCGTCCAGAAGACCTCCTCCGGGCGCGAGTACAAGGTGAAGGACCTCTCCAGCCGACGGCGCCGCGAGATCGATCTCACCGAGGTCGAGATGCGGGCTCATGGCACGCCTCGCGAGTTCGGTCCGGCTCAGTCCTTGCAGAAACTATCAACATCAAGCTACTGTTGGCTCCCATCTTAGAGAAATCGAGCAAGAAATATATGGATTGCGGTTGTTTTTTCTTTGCTCGAAACTAGAGCTCTTGGTGCACAAAGGTGGGGAGCTTTGCAGCTGTCGGTGTGATCCAAGTGGTCAATCCCGTTTAGATTTGGTTAGGGTTTTGTAGGAAGGGGAGAGGAGGGTTAATTTGGGATAGTTGAAGCTAAGAGGAATGTTTTAGGGTGCTTTTTGTTTGCTGCTGTTGTCGTTGAGTGTGGTAACTGTGAGGTGGGTTTTGGTTTCTGAAGTTGGTAGAGTGTGGGGAGGAGAAGAAGCTGATGGAGCTTCTCTGGGAGCGGCTCGGCGAGTGCGGCTGGAGAGATGAGATAAAGGCTCTCTGCTGGTTTGGCTCCTCATCCATTGAATTCCAATATAATCGGTAATATGGTATCTTAGCATAAGAAATTTGTGCCAACTAGAGAAACAATGGTGTTGTTTTTAACTTTCAAGCTCTGATTTCAATTCGCTTGATTTAGTTGGATTACTACCAAAGCATAGTGGTTTCTCTCATGAAAAAACTTACAGTAGCCTTATCACTTTCTGATGAATGAGTAAGTGAAAGACTTTAATAGATTGTTACTGAAGTTTATATCAATGTAACATTTGCAATTAGTTACATGTTTTGTTTCTTAAGTCTCTTGCAAATATTCCGAGGATTAGGTAACCCAAGCAGCATGTGTGCTTTTAGACATATGCTTTTTGCACACTCACTGAGCATGATAAAGTGCTCTTTTAAGTCTTAACTCTTCACTGTGCATTGGTACTTCTGCAGAGAATAGGGCCATGTAGTACATTTAGTTAGGTTCTACTTTAGCTTTGAAACATCTACGGCTAATTCTAGAACCACAGAGCCACGAGCCTTTGCAACCACGTAGCAATTTGTCCTTAACATGCATGCTGCTTTAAGTTGCCACATTAGAGCATTCTAGAATTTGCACTGTTTGTTTGGAATTAAGATGCTATGGTTTTACCTGGAGAATTTAAGCTATCTTTCCCTTCCACATCGTTGATGTTAGCAGCTCTCATTTTGTTTTGTGTAGGGCCTATGCAAGCAAGAAAGGAAGAAATAATGTGACAGTAGATTGAATATTTCGGTCTAGAAAGGTTTACTACCTACGAACCATATGATTACCTTATAATACATTCATGTAGATAGTTCTTTGCAAGTTTTTTTTTTATGCCAACTATTCATGTTTCAAACCTCCATTCATAGGTAGTGTCTGGGAGTGTTTTGGTTGGGGGTTACAGTCATAATGCAGTGGGTTCTAACAGTACATGTAGTTGGATGAGGAATTCTAAATTGTCTTTTATACTTAATACATGTATTGCAGTTATGGAGTAATCTAACCAAACAATGGAACATAATTCCTTTTACATGTTATCACAATGCGTAAGAAAAAGAACTGTGAACCAAATGCCTCCAGATACAATCCACTGTTGTATTTTTTTTTGTCACGCTTGATGCACTCTTGAATCCTGGTTATTACGCTTATGTACTGTTGCTTGCCTATATGGAGAAACATCAGTCTTTTTTGTTTATTACTGGTTGTTATCTAGCTCTTGCAGATGCTTGTTGCTACAATTTCCTTCTGACCTTGCATACATAGAGTTCATTCATACATTTTGCTGTTGATTTCAACCTGTAACTCACCTTTTGTTCTCTTATGAAATTCTTGTAAACAGAAAAAGAATGCTCCTGCCGGTGAGAATACTACAAATGTGTGTTGCGAAATGTCTTCCCACCTATGTACGTGTTGTACGGTTATCTATAATCTGCATTCTGGAATGTATCTGTGGCATAGCTGCATATAAGAATTTTTTTCCTTTTCTTGAGATGATGGGATATGGTACTTAAAAAGCATTGTGTTGCAAGTGTATGTTCTCTTTGTTGTTGTTGGTTTAAATATTAGTTTATCTCTCTCACACACAATTTAGCGTTACTTTGCATGATTTTCTAGAACATTGTTTCCTGTTTAGCAGTTGTGTTACCTGGTTAGAAGTTTTTATATAGCTAATGCTTAATGTTGAGTTTGAAAAATTCAACTGTAGCATATACAACTTAGTAGTAGGACCCTTTTGTACCCTTTTTGAGTGGACTTTAGCTCTGGTAAAAAAAAATTGGTTATTCCCTGAATAGTTTAAGGTATTTACTTTTCTATCATCAATTTTGTTGTAGGTTTTACTCTTGTAAGTTGTTAACTAATAAATCTTAAAGATCAGTGGGGTTGACTGAGGAACTTGTCCTTCTAAACCTTGTTGTTAACATTCCATATCATGGGGTTGAATCCACATTACTCCCAACAGATCATGCAGTACATAAGAATGAGATTGTAACTTCACAAGCTGTGAAATGTGATTTAACAGTTGTAGAAGAGGTGGAAAAGAGTATGAATGAAGAAGTTCTTCTGCATATTCCCTTGGAAAATAAGGAAGATGTAGAATCCCTTGGTACAATTTGTCATCTTGAAAATAACAAGGGCGATGTTGCTGAGTCCATAGCTCCACTAGAAGGGTTTAAGCTTGAATTGTCTATCTCTAGCGAGGTTGCATATGAAAGTATTTCATCAGGTTGTCAGACGCCACGTGAAAGCATCTTTGATCCTTTTGCTCCAGGAACAGAGGAGGCGGCCTGTGCACCAAAGAAGAAGGTGATCGGTGAACAGAAATTCCTTCTGCGACGACTAAATTTTGAATCTGGTGGCTACTCAGTTAAAAGATTAAGTTATGAATTTGATGATTCTGTGGAGGATCCATTTCTCCGGGGGGTCCCTAAGATATTTCTTGATCCGATTATCTCAAATCAAGCACTGGAGGCAACTGGAAATCTACAGCTTTTGTGTTGTTCTTCTACAAACATAGCAAACCTAAGTATCAGTGCAAACCTAATGCTATATTACTGTTTCCCAGCCCCTATCCTTTTATTGAAAAAAAAACTGGTTTGCTCGGCACGCTAAGGCTTGCCCAGGTATCTAGTACAATATGCAAGCGGTTCAGTTTCTCAGGGGCCAGGGACATCGGGAATGATCCGAGGGCGTCTTTGGGGTGTTTTGAGGCCTCCGCGCGCAACAAAGGGGTTGTTGCTGCATGTTTCTGTTGTGCTCTGAAACATTTCAGAGAGGTTGCAGTGCTTGTGGCAAAGATACTCCGCGGCCTCGTGCTCCGAGAATGGGATGCTGGAGGTGGCGGCACGGAGGAGGGCAACAAGGCCATCGAGGGAACGGGATTCCACGCGGGACATGGAGCGAGAGTCCAGGATGCCTACTGCTTCAATCTCAAAGCCACACTGTGGGAGCGGGAAGGCGATGTCGTACGAGATGGAGTTGACGATTATGTTGGACACAGGGTTCATGGGGCCGTAGAAATGTCGAGCCAGGATGAGACCACGGAGGAGGCATTGGCACTTGCATAGAGCGCCATTGAGCGGCATGGCAAGTGCACGAATGTAGAAGTAGCGCTAAAGCGGATCGAATACGGACGGATAATGGTTCTGTATATTTGTTTTTATTTTTTCTCGATCCGGATCTGAATACGAACACCTGGATACGAATTTGAATTATGTCAAATACAAATCAGAGCAAATACTGAATCAAACGAATACGGTCACGGATATTTTTGAAACATGATAACCCTTTAAATTATGCGTCGAAATTAATGGAAACATATAACTAGTTTATTTGATTCAACCATTCATGAATTGTTCACATTTTCAATAACCACATATAACATTGGCACTTGTGGCTACATTAATTAGTTCATCACGGACATGATACTTAGTTTATCACATTTAGTTCATAACTCATAAGTTAGTTTACCACATTTAGCTCATAACTCATAAGTCATCACACATTCACACTTAGTTTATCATATATATAAACTTAGTTCACCCTTAATTCATCATACCTAGTTCATTAATGGCATACATAGTTCAATAATAAGTAGTGTCGGTATTTTAGAACCGATCTTACGTAAAGATTATTTGATTCGGAGGTCTTCACAATTGATCATGCAAAGAGAATGACACATGAATTTTTATACATGTTCAGGCCTTCTCCTGAGATAATAACAACCATATTTATGTGTGTATTGTATTAGGTATAGTGGTTACAATCAAGGAAAAGACTAAAGCTTGAACTGCAGGTCGTGCTTGTTGTCCTCCCGATTGCTTGTCCCTATTCCTCGTGGTACCTTTGTCATCTGACTGCAACCTTTATATAGTGTGTGAAGAGGTAGCCGCTTCTCCAGGTCAAGAGGCGCCTCATTATTTCATATAACGGGCGTATTGATGGTAGTAATCAATGGAGTAGTAACCCCTCCACGTTACCTAGTAGTTACTTGTCAGAGATAGTGGCGCATTACGTGCAGTTATTCCAGAGAATAACAGCATATATTGACTGCTTAGATTCCCTAATCAATTGGGCTCACTCATCTGCATGCTCTATTAATTATGGGGTGGTCGTAGTTGACCTGGTCGTAGAAGAGCTTACGACCATGAAGTAGTCGTAGAAAAACTTACGACTGAGTACTAGTCGTAGAAGAACTTACGACCAGGAGATGATCATAGAAGAATTTACGATCAGGTGGTAGTCGTAAAAAGACTTACGACTATAGGGGTGGTCATAGAAGGACTTACGACCACCTGGTTGGCTTTTTCCTTATGTACATTAAGGAAATACTCAAGAACTATACAAAGGTATATTTACCCATAATAAGAATTACAGATAAATAATTAAATGGAGATTATTAGATCCTCGTCAAGTAGATACATGTCTAAAAAACATGCATAGCAGTACACCTAGTTCATCGTATATTGTAACAACTCAAATTTTGTTTAGTTTAAAAAGAAAAATTAAACTAAATTAATTAATTTAATTTGTTGGTTTTCATTTGAAGTTTATTCGCTGTTGAATAAAATTTCTAAACTCCAATTAGTATAAACCTCTCCTACCCCCCTTTTTACCCAACCGAACACATCCTCCCACCGCCATTTGCTCCTACCTTCCACTGTCATTTATTCTCCATCGCCATTTTTCTCCCCAAGGTTGAGGAGACGACGCCAACACACAAGGTAATGAAGGAGCTTTAGAGAAGAAGCCAACGTCAAGCAAACTCAAGCTTCCATGACCACCAGCTAGTTGCAAATTAAGAAGATCACCACTAGCAGCAGGAGCAACAAACGGCGATGAAGAAAAGAGGAGGAGGAGGGTGCGAGATTGAGGTGAGGGGCGTCAACTACCACATCACCATCACCATGCGAGCCCACCCCCTCAAGATATGGAGTAGGCCGAATGAGTTGGAGGAGGAGGAAGACCAGTGGGACTCGATGACCCAACACAAGCAGCAGCAACCGAGGTCACCAACAGATATAGGCCGATGCGTCCGCCAGGTGCTCCACGGTGTCAGCTGTCGCGTGCGCCCACATGAGCTCCTCACCATCGTCGGCCAATGGCGTGGTGGTAGGATCAGGATAACCGACTAGAGGGTAAATAGGGGTTTTAAAACATTTCGATTAATTAACAATTTTAGTCTAGGTTGTCTTAACAAAACTTCCTAGCATAAATACAATGAAAGAATTACTATGTTTTTTAAGACAATTACAATGAAAGAATTACTATGCTTTTTAAGACAATTATAAGATTATGTCACTACTAGATAATTTTAGCTAAGCAAATCTACACAAGTAAAAATATTAGAAGTGTAAATGCGAAAATAGTAGAGACAAAGAATAAACCACAATGGAGACAAAGATGTTTTTCTGTGGTATCAAAGACTTGTCGGTCTTCACTAATCCATGTTGAGGTAAGTCCAAACAAATTGGACCGGCTTCACGAATTAAGCCTTAACCCTCAGTCACTAGAGTTACTCTTTCTCCTCTCCGGAGGTGGTGAGCACAACATCATTTCACAATCCGTTGCTGGGACTCTTCACAATCTTCTTTGAAAAGCTCACCGCATAAACTTCCTCCAAAACCGTCTAGGTACCAGCAAGCACCAAGAGTAATAAAATAAGTGTTTGCTTAAGGAAATTCAAGTGCTAACAAGATCAACTAATAATGCAATACACTTGAATGCTCTCATCAAACTCAAAATGGGAATTCAAATATAATGAGTAGTAGAGATTGTCTAAGAGCTAGAATGTATTCAATGAGAGTGAATATGCTCAGCAACTTGTGTGCTAGAGGCAGGTGGGAAGGTATTTATAACCCCTACAAATAAAACTAGCCGTTTGGACCAAGTTCCTGAAAAAATCAGCATTTGCGGTAATACCGTCGTTCAAACCCGGTACTACCGCTCGACATGATCAACGGTCAGAACAGTTGCATTTAATGATCTGAACTTGCTGTTATGAAAAAGATGCGGTCATACCGCACTCACAAGCTCCGGTACTACCGCACGCCGGTAGTACCACTTGGCTAGATCGGAATTACCTATTTCCAGAGACTTAGAAATCTTAGAAAAACACCTTCTCTGGAAAAAATATACCGTCGTGTAAAATCCGGTAAAACTGCTTAATAATTACGGTCATATCAATTCTCATAGGAGATCAAAACTCCCAAAAACATACTCTCTGTAAATTACGTACCGCTAACTATATTTCAGTACTACCGACCTGTGGTAATACCACTGTTAAATTACGGTTGTACCATTTTTAGAATGCAAGAGAAACTCCCAAAAACATGTTCTCTGAAAAAATACATACCGTCATGTAGATTTCAGTCCTACCGACTTGCGGTAATACCGCACATCAAATGCGGTCATACCGATTTTGGGATTTCAAAAAAAACTTCCAAAACATACTCTGGAAAATACATCTGCTGACTAGATTTGATACTCTGAGCTTGCGGTAATACCGCTTATCACTTACGGTCATACTGATTTTTCTGATCAGTTTTTCAGAAGCAAAACAAATGCAATGCATGACTTCGAGTTGATCAAGATGGCACATAAATAGATCCTCAAACTACTAGCCTTAATCCGTCTTAATAGTACGACGTCTAACCTATAAATCTGGTCTTTTCTCCAAACACGAGACCGGTAAAAACTATAAAAAAATCCTTAGGCTACGATACATTTGACTTGAGTCATGTCGATATTTTATCATCTTTACATTACCATATCCATGTCATCATTCACACTGGGATGAACTTTTAAACATCTTAGCACACATGTTAGTCCCACAAAACATTGTTGACATTAATTACCAAAAATATTTTTAGGGGCATAGATGCATTCAACCGCAAGCCCACTCTACTTGAGATCCTTGTCGCGCCGCCAAACCTCCTCGTCAATGGCACCACCGCCAGACGTTGAGCTCCATCGCGTCTCTAGTTATGTCACCCAACGCGACGTCCTCTTCCGTTGCTCACCGTGCGCAAGGCGCTACACTTCAGCGCGCGCCTCATGCCATGGTTGAGTCGCGCGCCGCACGGTGGTGCTCTCGGCATCCACCAACTTTCGGTACTGCCTGGAGGAGAGAAGAGAGGAACCGAAGTGAGTAGAGAGATGAAGGGAGAGCTCCGGAGGTAGAAGAAAGAAAGAAAGAGACAAAGGAGGAGAAGAAATGGGCTCGAGGATTGCTAGTGTTGGGTTGAATTGCCAGATATCCAGCCTTGGCATAATCCAGATAATCTGTATTCGTATTTGATGGATACTAGGGCTACTGTATTCGTATTCATTTTCGACAAAAAAAATCCATATTTGTTTCCGATCTAAGACAATCTGAATTTGTTTTCGTCCGGATCGGTCGAAAACTATCCAATCCGTTTTCACCCTACGTAGAAACCATGGATGGTGTCAAGAAGGCACAACTTCAGAGATAGTATGTAATCGCATGGGGACGCATCGTAATCCATCGGCTCGCCGGTAGTAACCTGGGACAGGCAATAGGGTATCCAGGGTGTAGATGTGGACGAAATCACCACAGTGAGACCTATCACGTTTTTCAACAATGATTCTGACAACATGGTCTCCTTCAATGTAGTTGGTCACCGTGATATTGTCGTGGTCGTCTCGAGTATAAGAAGTGTCATCACCATTTGGACGGCGTAGGAACTCAATGGGGGCAGTAGGTACTGGTCACGGGCGGGCCGAGGGCAATCTGGGCTTTAGCCTGAGCATAAGATCTACAGCCTATGAAAAAATGCTAAAAAGCATAAGACAGTAGGATTAGCCGAAGAAGGAGCTAGCCCAGCCCAGTCCAGATTGGCGGTGGAGTATCCTTCACACGATCAACGCGGAGCTTCTTCCCTTCACAGATATCGCGCAGGACAGGGAGCATTTGGTCATAGGGAAACTGCAAGGTCGTGAGCCGCACCAGGTCGTCGGGCGCGGGGTGTTGTGCTTTTAGCGCGACGAGCTTGAGGGCGGTTTTGGTCCTGCCAGCACCGGGGTGCGGTGGAACTTGCTAGTAGCGATCGCGGTTGACGAGCTGGATGGCCAGGGCGAGATCGTGGCCAGTGAGGTTGAGGTATTGCCTAGCCTGGGTGTCGGTGAGGTACCGGAAGTAGGCGTGCATGAACATGATGAGGCCACTGTGGGATTTGAGAGCGATACGCATCCAGGTCTCCTTCCTGGATGGATCGAGGAACCTGCTGGGCAAGGCGATACTGGATGGATCAAAGCCGAAGGTCACGCAAGCCGTCTTCACAGAGAGCTCACCGGAGCGGCCGAAGAGGAGGTTGATGGCGTTGAGGATGATGTTGCTGACGGGGTTGGCGAGGCCGATGCAGAGGCCGCCCATGTGGATGCAGTCCATGAGCTCCGGTATCTCCTCGAGGGGGAGCCAACGGGCCACCTCGACGTAGTAGAGCTCCACCATGGTCTGCGCCAACTCAAAGGTATCCTCCATTCTCCTTTCGGCCAATTGATGGAGGTCAGCCTAATCCTTCATCCTTCCCGTGGAAACAGGAGAAATTTCTCCGTCGAACCGGCATCTCCATTCAATGAATTCTGGTGGGGATTTCTTCGCCGGATCTAGGGTTTGCTCTCTCTGTGTCTCTATGGGTAGCGCCGCGGAGATGAACAATGCCCAAACCAATTCGGGCCTCCAATATATCCAGGACTCGCTCGCTTCCACCGTCTCCCAACCGAACTCGGAGTGCTTATCCGAACTGAAGCCATTGGGCCACCCGAAGAAAAGGATTCCATCAGGCCTGCTTCCCAAATTACCGATACAGTTTCATGCACGCATCTCGCCCTTCGGTGTGGGATGTAGAAGAGGAGGGGAGAAATGGAGAGGAGAGGATGGCGAGCGTGGTGCAGTGCTCATCTCGTCAGGTCTTGAGAAGGTGAGGCGGTTGTGCCAGAAGTCGACGAATTCGGTGGCGAGACGAAGAGGGTGGTGCGCGAGTGAGGCAAGACGTTGTTGTGGCTGGCCGCTGGCGTGGGCGCAAGATAGGCAAAGCAACGCGGTGTGAGTGTAAGCGTCGCGTGCGGTGTCGAGGCGAGGACAGCGTCGACGTGGCAGCGGTGGCGGCGATGGGATGGGAGCAGCTCCCAGATGATGGCGGTGCGGCTCGGTGGCTAGTTGGCGACGCGTGACGACGTGACGGGCTGGTGGGCCGCGTGCGAGGTAAGAAGGACGGAGGAGACAAATTGGGCTTCGCGTTGGCCTGGAGAGGTGGAGAAAGAGATGGGCCGGTCCAGATGAAAAGAAGAAAAGAAAACGAGAGGGAAGTGGGCTGCACTTGGTTGCGGTTTTGTTTTCTCCTTTTAGTTTTCAAATTCAAATTCCATTCGAATTTTTGGGTTAGTTATTTGAATTCAAGATTTTATTTCTGGTTTTTTTTATTTTATATGCCAACTTTTAATAATTTTATTCGATCAGTTCGCTTTTGAAAATTTAAAATTGGGTAAGTACTCAAATAAAGTCGCGAAAAAACTAATAGCTCTGAATAACATTGAATATGCATCTAAATTTTTTTAAATTGCGACATTTCCATGTTACACCATTCAGCTTTTGAAAGTTAGGACGCCGTTGTTTTCTGGGCTCACTCTGAAAAAAAAAATGGAAACGTAAAGGTGAGGTGACAAATTAATTCGGAAATGGTTTCAGGAAAGCAATTTTCGGGGCCTTGGTTGGCGAACTGTAGATTCACTGGATTTGGATGGAATCTAACGAGATTGATTTGGGCTGGGAGGGCTATGTGAACTTCCAACGATTAGCTGGAGATGGAGCTAGGATTCGGTTCGGTCGGTTTGGTTCCAGTCTGCCTCTCTACTCTTCCCTCTTGGATCTGCTGGTTCCAGGTTGGGCTCTGGGCCCTTGGAGCTGGGTGGTCGTCTATGCCAATGTAGCTGCTCTTTGGCCTTCCCAACTGACACCGACGAGTTCCTCCTCTGCGACACGCACACCGCCGAGGCCACTCGCCTCCCCAAGTACTCTGACCGCCCCGATCCTCCACCTCGGCAACGTCCGTCTCATCCGACGAGGCGGCGAGTACATGGTCGCGGAGCTCTAGCCCATCGGCGGCACCGACCGCGCAACCATCCTCTGCTACTGCACGGCCACCGGCAAGTGGGACGACAAGTAGTTCGCCTGCTCGTCGTGCCTCCCGGACGACTGGGGCAGCGACGGCGTGGTCTCCTATGACAGGAGGCTATGGTGGGTGGATCTCTCTTACGGCCTCCTCACCTGCGATCCCCTTCACCGAGCCGCCGGAGCTGCACCACGTCCCGCTCCCGCAGGGATGTGAGACGGGCCACCGGGAGCAGGAGCCGTAACGTCTACGAGTTCATGCACATCTACCACTCCCGCTGTGCGACTCTGAGCAACGGCTTGCTGAGGTACACTCAGATCGACGAGGCCGCCGAGATGATCAGAATGTGGGCGCTGGGCGATCCGGATCGCACGATGTGGGAGCATCCAGAGGTCTTCGCCGAGATCTGGGCCGACAAGACCTACAAGGGCAGGGGTGCCGGGTGCCCGAGAAGATCCCCGTGTTCGCGCTCGTGCACCCGTGGAAACCTGACGTAGATCACTTTTCGCTTTATCCAGAGGTCTTCGCTGTGCACGTGCCTACGAGGAAGGTCCTCGGTGCACCAGTTCCAAAAAAAAAATCTAGAAATTGCTGATACAGTAACTAAGATTTAAATACTGGTTGGTAGAGTCGTATACCTGTAATTATACTTTACGTACCATTCTACCAAGAGACGATTCCCGTATCTGGATTGGACTTTCTGCAGTTTATGAATACCCATGTATATATTCCACCGCTAACATTATGTACTGCATTTGATTTGATTTCATATAGGATAGCAGCATGTTTGGTTCCGTGTGAACCTCGAAGTCGTCTAATTGATCTGGGTCAGGAAAGCCGTACGTACGTCTTGCTGCGGTCTTGCCCTCTGGTCGAGTTTTTCTCACATATAGCACCATTGTGTGCGTAATAGCAAATTGGCACACTCGTGGTCGTAATACAAAAAATAGCATCACAGGCTGCGATGGCCGACACGTAGCTAAGTCTGATTCCCGGGGCGGACTTCATCTCCACTGTACCTCGGGCGGACCCCCTCCCAAGCGCAGTGCCATGTATGAAATCCGCCCCAAAGGGCGGACACGTGCCGCGTGTGAAGTTCGATCCTCGGGGCCATACTCCACCTCCACCTCCACCGTGTGCCTAGCGGCTTCTCTTGTTCGTTCATTAGGGCGCTGGACACCACCTCTGCGCCACGTAGCAATCATGCCGCCTTTGGGTCGGACTTATCTCGTCCGTGCCCCAAGGTATGGTGTTGCCGTCTCCATTGCCCTCGGGCGCGGTCTCGCTTCCCATCCTTTTTAATCTCCACATGCATGCAAAAGCATCCCGCGGGGGAAGAGCGAGGCGGCGCTGCTACTCGCGACCCTACACCCCTCGCGTCCCATCATGTCCCTCGCGTCCTGCATGCATGCAAAAAAAAGCCCACGCGGGAGAGAATCGGATTCCGTCCCGTCGCTTCACGGTCGACTGAAATTTCTGGCTCGTGCGGCTATAAAACCCGGATTGCTCTCATTCTCATTCTCATTCTCACTCGGCGTAGAGACAAAGAGAATAGAGTGAGTGAGCGAGTTTCGATTTCGTTGTCGATTAAGGAGTGTTTATAGCCGTGATTAGCTGTCGTATTAGTACAAAAAGAGTCGGTAATTTTTCCTCCTGTGCATTATCTTTAATAATGGTGTAATTAGTGCTAAATTAATTTAGTCCTAGTTAATTAGTCATAATTAATTTAGTCCTCATTATCTAGTCTTAATTAATTTAGTCTTAGTTAATTAGTCATAATTAATTAGTTATTTACTTGTAATTAATTTAGTCATTATTATTAAATCATCATTAATTTAGTCATAATTAATTAAGTCATTATTATTTACTCATAATTAAATTATTCTTAGTTAATTAGTCACAATTAATTAAGTCCTAATTATTTAGTCCTAATTAATTTAGTCATTACTATTTAGTCATAATTAATTTATTCTTAGTTAATTAGTCATAATTAATTAGTCACAATTAATTAAGTCCAAATTAATTAGTCGTAGTTATTTACTCCTAAATAATTTAGTCATAATTAATTTCTTCATAATTAATTAAGTCATTATTATTTACTCGTAATTAAATTAGTATTAGTTAATTAGTCATAATTAATTTAGTCAAAATTAATTAAGTATTAATTAATTAGTCATAATTAATTTAGTTGTACTTAATTAGTCATAATTAATTTAGTCGTAATTGGTTTAGTCTTAGTTAATTAGTCGCAATTAATTAAGTCCTAATTAATTAGTCATAGTTATTTACTCGTAATTAATTTAGTCATAATTAATTTATTCATAATTAATTAGTCATAATTAATTAGTCACGATTAATTTAGTCGTAATTAATTAGCCGTAATTAATTAATCATAATTAATTTGGTTGTAGTTAACTAGTCATAAATAATTTAATTATTATTAATTTGCACCTTTCAATTTGTTACGAATGACTCAGGTATTTCATTTCTTGCAAGCCGTGTCTCTATTAGAGCTACTCGAACTATTCTACGACGGACATCATGGGAGCAAGTTGTGAACCATCGGGGACATGGATGGTCCACCCCCTAGTGCTTAAGTTAGAGAAGCATTATTAGGACCTTGACCTTCTCTACGTCTCAATCCTTGGAAACGAGCTTGTTGCCCTTTGCAAGGATGCACCAGTCAACCGCTACTTCACCTTGGACGGGAAGTTCATGTTGGCACTTGTTGACAAATGGAGATCCAAGACACACGTTTCAATTTCAGTGGGGAGAGATGAGGATCACTCTCTAGGATGTCTCATTCTTGACCGGTTTCCCGATCACGGAAGACATACTTGTTCCACCTTATCCGCTAGCGGATTGGAAGGGTCACTTGGCGCAACGGTTTGGCCTACCTGTGCTAGACAGGGCCCGTGGTGTCCCTAGGATATGGCTTAGTCATTCCAGTCAATGCCCTGCGGATGCACCGAACCAGGTTGTTAGGATGCACCTCGTCACGTATCTTGTGCATCGTTTCGGTTGGGCCTTGTTTCCCACAACACAGGGTGATTGAGTGTATCGGCAAATCGCATCACCGAGTCTTTGGTGACATGGAGCACGGGGATGCCGCACTACAACCGGTATCGATGCGTCGCTGCGTTGTACATGGGGTTGTATGGCGCTTCCGCGTCGCGACATCGATGTGAAACCGGTCTTGGCCGTTTGCCACGTGCTTCTCTCGTGTGGAATTAAGAGCACTTCCTGTTAGATGGCCCACCATCCGAATGCAAACACACAGTACCACGAGTTGCAACCCCATGAGCGGGCGACTATGGGCACCGGTGGGCGATTGCCAAGTTACGTTGGATCGAGAGGGCCGGCGATGTGATACCACGTGTTCTATAATGAGTTCGAGTTGTTGCACAATGATAGCATCATATGGTCTCCTTGGAGCCCACATTTACGTAAACACGTTAGCATTGCATTGTCCGTGCAATGCACACAGATTACACGGCCATCCGAGCGCTCCCCGTCGGTCATCCACACTGCACATCGGGGAGGTACGTGATGTTTAGCTTAGACCCTGATTATTGATTTCATCTAATATCATTCCATCTTGCAACCTTCAGTTGAGAGTAGGGGTGATGATGAATCAACCGATGAGGAGGCGGCCATCCTAGCTATAGCTAGGGAGGAGTACACGATGCTAGGATCTGGAGTGTACCACGCATGGCGCTCACCCTGGTCTACACTCAGCAAAACCTTGGTTAGCGGTTCATGTCATTCTTTCATGCTTGTCCAAATTACAATCGCTTTCGCTTGTCTCACCATTCTCTTGTATTCAATAACTTGAGACGTGTATCTACACAACATTCTCGCTAAATGTGACCAGAAGTGGACTTTTTTGTACTAGAAGCTACACCTTTTCTGAAGAACTTTTTGTGGGAAGATGAATATACTGCAATAGATGATTGTATTGAGACTCGAGGGTGGTTTATATAGAGTACAAAGCTTGAAGGACAAGAAACCTAACCTAGAGATAAGGCAGGTATCCTAGAGATAAGGCAAGTATCACGATATTACAAATCTTACCAAATATAAAGATATCCCAATATACTCTAACATCCCCTGTAGTCATAGCGGTAGCGTTGCTGATGACAGGAGCATCGTGAACCATCGGATGGAGAGGAAGCCGAAGGTGGGAACCATCGGTGACATCCTCTCACAATCGTAGCGGGAGCATCGGGGACTCTTGTGGTGTCGCATACATGGTGACTGTAGAGGGAACAGACGAGTTTGCTCAACATAATGATAGCCCTTTGTTGCCGAGGTAGCCGAGAGCGAGGTGACCATGGTCGTAACCGTGGAGGAGGAAGCCATGTCGAGGTAGCTGGTGTCGAGGTCGTCGCTATGGTGGGGGTAGTGAAGTTGATGCAGAGGAGGACATGGTCGAGGTCGGTGAAGAGGTCACCGGCGTCGTCCGCCATGGTCGAAGATGAAGCAGAGGGGAGGCTGATCGGCGAGGAGGAGGCCGTATCTGGCGGCACCGCCGGATCCGACACGGAGGAGGCGGATCGGAGCGGCGGCACCGAGAAGGACTCGGCGTTAGCGAAGGCGGTGGCGTCGGCGATGGCAATGGTGACCACGGCGGCGACACCGCACGAAGGCGTTGCGGCGGCGGCCGCGTGCATGTCGATGACATGACCACAGTGCGGGCTCCGGTGGTGCGATCGCGGCGGCTCGTACTGCGGATGACGGTCGGACGACGATGACCGGTGTGATGCGATGGTAGGCGGGCGCTCGGAGAGACCATGGAGGAGGACCGTGTCGACGGCGGCGCGTCATGCCACGGCGTCATCGAAGGAGGAGGCGCCGGAGAGGTCGGCCGAGGCGGTGAAGTCGGTCGATGAGCGTCGACAGTCGGCAGGCGGCGCAAACCGGTCTATGATCGAAAAAAATAGAGAAAATCCGATCTGAAGATAACTGAGTATAACTCTAATTGGTAGCCAATTGGATGATCGGCGACACGACTTAAACTACGGGTTGCGTAGCCCTCGGGAGAGATCATGGAGACGAGATCATCTCCTAGGGGCGGCACGGCGGACGCTGTGGAGGCGGTGGCTCAACAGTGGCATCGCTTTAATACCATGTAGGAAGATGAATACGCTACAATGGATTATTGTATTGAAACTCGATGGCGATTTATATAGAGTACAAGGTTTGGAGGGCAATAAGCCTAACCTAGAGATAAGGCAGGCATGCTAGAGATAAGGCAGGTATCATGTGATTACAAATTCACCAAATATAGAGATATACCAATATACTCTAACACTTTTATATTGAGATACATGTTACATGCATATTTTGTTCCTTCAAACTGTTTCGTCCTCTATCAAGTTTCCAAAAAGATATGTTGCAATATCCGTAGATAGTACGCATGGTTAGTTGTTGGCAATCACATATACATGAGTATACTTACTGCCGACCCTTCTTGGCTTAAATATTCGTCCCTGCTAATTTACCATCATTGCATTTGCTCATAACAAAACTTTAAGCTTGATATCTATGCTAAGCAGTTTCTAACTGTGGATTGTTCCATGAAGTTATATCGGAATAAATGTCAGAGCGGTGTCGAGAAGACCAACTCGTACTCTTATATGTTTTTTTTTTCACTTAATTTTTTTATGTATTTGCCCGGTACCTCTTGAAAACAGTAGGAATTAATAGTCATGTATGGATATGCTGTTCCGGTACAGGAATGTATGTATCATTGGGCGTTGAAAGTTGCATTTGGCCCACTTTTGCATTTCCATTGTTTAACGGTAGCAGTACGTATCGATCGGCCGGTAACCCGCCGGCCGATCCTCAGCGGGAAGCCAAGCCTGCGTTGGGCAAAGCTGGATTGGGCCATAGCACCTCATCCTCATTCTAGTGTGACATACTTACTACTTATGCTCTCTCTTTTTTGCGATCCTCTAGACCGGCTCCCTCTGTTTTTTCGCATGAAGCTCCGCCACTGCAAGCCTGTCTACATCTGCCTCTCAACGGAAGGGAATTCCCAAAATGCTGTAAATAACTGGTCTTTCTCGGAAGAATGGAGCCATTTGCAGGGGATAGCAGAGGCCGGTTTTGTTAGCGAGTGCCCGCATAAACGGTCTCCCCGAGACCCTGATCCAGCAACGACTCTGGAAGCAACGGGACGTGTGCAATTGCTGGCAACGAGGCACTCTCACTTGCCTTGGACTGTAACCAGGCGAAGTCGGATTGCCTTGAAGTAGCCTTGAGACAGGGAGCCGATGCAGCTACCAAGCAATTTTGCATGAGATCCCGTCTTCCGGGTGTGTTTGGTTGATGGAAATAGAATTGAATGAGATCAGATGGTTCTGTATAATGTGATCATATTGTTTTGGGTGAATGATATGGTTCAGCATATTGAGATAATATTCCACAAATTTATATCCCACTATCTAGGATGAGATGATTCTATTCGAGCAACAAAATACATAGATGATTTTCTTCTTAAACTAATCTGTACATAATATGCCCTTAATTTGTGCGGGACGATGTTGTTTTTCCTTTTTGTCCTGTATGAGGTCATACATGACATGGCACATGAATCACCCAGAAAATTCATGCATCTTTTGTCTTTCAAACTTAGAATCCAAGGACGCAGAAAAATTTGATACCGTATGGGGCCCACGGGAGCATCGTCTCGGCTACAAACCAAAAGCCTTAGAGAATCTGAATGCAAATCGCGGCCCCAGTCCAGCAGAAAAGCTGAGCGGGTGCAGGGGTGGGATGGTGGCCTCCACGTTGATTCCACGGCTGCTGCTCCTCTGCATCCCTTTTCCTGCTAGGTGTACACGGCCGTAATGTACCCTCGTGCGCAGTTTTATGAGATGAGACTTTAAACCTAGCGTAATCTGGGTTTAGCTTCTGCGTTAAGCTAAATAAGATCATTTATGTGATATTTTCCCCCAAAAAAGAGTTAAGCATCTTGATTATGTCAACTAGAACATTGCTTTAAGAAACTTCTCTCCCCCCCCCCAAACCACGTAACATGAAGCACGGTGAATGTTCTTCAACTAAAATAAAAATCGATTACTTCGAAAGCAATTATTGAAGGGGAATTAGAAATTTACTTACTTTTTATATCCCTAATCGATGCCATAACTTGTGTTCACCATTGACTAGACTACCTTGGTCTAGTCGGCGACTAGGTCGCGAATGGTTTACTTCCAAGACCGGAAGTACCCTAGTCGATACAAGCAGCTATCGTATTCCTTTATAAACCTTAAAATTATAGTATTTGAAATGTAAATATGTAATCTTCGAAAATAGGAAGTTACCAAACAAATCAAGAACATATGCACTAGGAATATATAATAAAAGGCATAGGTCATACCATCTAAATGTTTAGCGTCAGGAATAGTCTTTGGCTTATCTCCTTTTTCAATCTAAATCCGCTAAAGTCCCATTAACCACCAGTATATGGACTATAATCGCATTTTATTTGAAACTTGGATAGCTACAAACTTAGATTATTTGTCTTCTTTTACATGCAGTATTCACATATCATCGGTTGCGTTGCATAGTTATAAATATATCGAAACAGGAGCATTCTGCCAAATGTCCAAATGCCCGATCACCGTGGCAATGAAGCATTTTGCTCCGGGACTCGTGTAGAGTGTACCACTTGGTACGAACAATTTGGTCCGGAGCAAAGCACCCCACCATGCACCACGAACCATCCCAGTCGGCCGCTTTCCACCGTCCAATCCAAATCCAACGTCCCAGATCTCCCCATCGCCTAAACCCCATCACGCCTATAAAACCCCAGGACGCCCACTCAGATCTCCTCCGCACACGCGCACCACCCCGGTTTCCCGTGTCCCGCGGAGCAGCGTGAGGTTTCGACTTTCGAAAAGGAAGCCATGGCGGAGCAGCCGCACGCGGAGGACGCGAGCCCCAAGTCGGAAACCCTAATGGAGAAGATCGCCGACAAGCTCCACGTTGGTGGTGGCGATGGCTCGTCGTCGTCGTCCGACTCCGACGCCGACGAGCGCCCGCGCCCTTCGGCGCCGCCCGCCCCTCCGAGGTCACTGACTCCTTCGCTGACTCCGCCGCCGCCGCCGCGGCCGAGGCCAAGGCCAAGGTGTTCGAAGTTTATCTTCCGAGTGACGTTGAGGTATTAGATAAGACAAATTTCTTCCGAGTTGGTTGTTCAATTGCGTTTGTTCACCTTTTCGCTTGACTCAAGAGTATGATGTATTGTGGACGGCGGTGCCAATGTGAATTGCCGAGTCATATGAGGCTTACAGAAATAGCAAAGACGGTGGCATTCTCGTCCAATGCGACTATTCGTGCTCGCTTACTAGACATCATCGAGTGCAAGGTACAGTTATGCTCTTTTTGTTGTACCTTATTTCATAACTGTAACTAAATAATCTTTTACTGTACTACACACATATTTGTAATATGTGCAACTCAGAATTGTTGAGAAAATATAATTGCAAGCAAACAGGATATAAATTTACTAGCTTTCGTGTATAATTTAAAGTATTTATCTAGCATTTTTATTTTTCTATAATAACTTTAGTTACTTTTCAACTCCAAATATGCTAAGCATAGCCTTTTAAATCCACGTTCCATGTTGCTTACACGTATGCTATGTGTACTGTAATGCTAATATTCTTCAAACAATACATCCTAAACTTTGGTGGTGCGGTTCTCGATAGCAAACTTCTGTTGTTTTTGTTTTCCGAGGATTTTGAGGATCTATTGGATCTGAGGGTGCGGTTGATGTTAAGCGTTCTCCTGTTTCCGTTGCAACAACAGGAAGGCGATCTGATTTAATGGTATGTACATGAATTGCCAACACTTTGGTCTGTCTTTCTTGTACTCTTTGGCAAGCTAAAAGCTTGTCATTGGTGTTGTTCCTCGTCTTTGATTTTTAGCTTCTGCTATGCGGAATTATATGACTTGTTTGGTTCTCTTGGCAGATTTGATTGTGTACTTGTACTAGAAGTTCATCGTCGTCATTTTGTAATCTTAATAACACATATATTTCGATGAACTGCAAAGGCTGTAGTGGTGAATCAACAGCAGGCAGAGGCGGGCCATCGTGTAGCAGCAAGCTTAACACCATGGGCTTGGAGCTCCCAAGACCTATAGATTCTGAGGTGAGATGGAAGACTGTAGACAGAAAGCAAGGAGCTGCAAAAAGGGCAAGGACCTCCTTCTCAGGAGAAGACAGAATGAAAGATGAGGATATTTGTGTGCATGTGGCAATGCCACAGGTCAGAGATGGCACAGGTACATGCTCCAGTCTCAGAATCTGAGAAGGTTCTTCTTTTCCTCCTCTAGAATACGATGAAATGAGAGTCAATAGTCAAAACAATTCACGAATGCCAATTTTAGTTCGGATGTAAACAAAGACCATTACATTATAGCTTTGTTTATCTCATGTCTATACTGCATAGATACGTTCATACAGTAATCACGCTACAGGTACATAGTACTTCAAAACTGCATCGTACACTCGTACAGAGATCTTTATCGTTACTTCACCTGTTTGTTTCTTACATGCTTTGGCTGATACAAAGATCTATATCATTACTTCATCTGTTTGTTTGTTACATACTTTGCCTACACATATAGCAGTCTTTTATATCTCTCCAAAAATAATTTCTTTTTCTTTATTCGTATAAGCATGAAGAAAGTACAACCCATAGCAACTGTATCTACTCTTTTCAGTGAATGAATGAAATCTACAGTACGTGTCCCTTTCCATATTGAGATTTTCCAATTTTTGTACATAACTTCGAGGCCACCTCTCTTTACATTTCAGATGTAGCAGGAATGTAAGTCTGCGTGCTTCTGGTACAGAGCATCTGTTCAAATTCTACACGTACTATCAAAATCCTGGTTTTGTAAACTGCTATTCTAAATTCCGGCCATCTTTTGGGTTTACTCTGCAGCTACAACTCCGCTGTGGATAGTATATCATGTTATCAGGCATGTTGTAATGTTTTGCAAACAGTTCAATGTATTATATACGTAGCCTACGTAGTCTAAGACCTTCTGTAATCATAATACCCACTGATACCTCTTATTACCTATGTTTAGGCTTTTATTTGCTTCTCCTGCTTGCTATTACATGCTGCGACTACTAAAATAATTATCAGGCATGCCGGCAGCACACCTATATTAATATCGCATGTACAGTTACCAGTCAGTTTTAGTGGATTTGCTTATTCTAACTACCTGTTATTTTCCCTAGCAAAATGTGTTCACTGTGCAACATACAAAAAAAACTTTCCCAGCGCGCTATGTGGCGTGCACAGGCCACTAGTCTCAAGAGGTAAATGGGCGCAGTTTTGTGGGAAGGAGAGAGCGGCCACGTCGCCTGATTTTTTATTGTCCGCTCGATTCGCGCTGGTGGTCTTCGGTCCGTCCGATTTTTATTTCGCTTTTGCGCGCCCGCGATTCCTCCGCTCTCTTCGCCTCTTCTCCGCTTTCGCCTCCTGCTCGCAGAGAAAGCTCCCTGACGCGGAGACCCTCCTCATTCGCCTCCCCCTCCCCTTCCAGAAGACCTCCTCCGGGCGCGATTCGCGAGTCCACTTCTTCACTGCCCCCTGCCTCGCCGGGCGCGGATCCCCCTCATTCGCCTCTCCCTCCCTCCTCCCCTCCCCTTCCTGCTCACCGCCGCCACCGACTCCATGGCGCTCTCCGTCCAGAAGACCTCCTCCGGGCGCGAGTACAAGGTGAAGGACCTCTCCCAGGCCGACTTCGGCCGCCTCGAGATCGATCTCACTGAGGTCGAGATGCCGGGGCTCATGTCCTGCCTCGCTGAGTTCGGTCCGGCTCAGTCCTTGCAGAAACTATCAACATCAAGCTACTGTTGGCTCCCATCTTAGAGAAATCGAGCAAGAAATATGTGGATTGCGGTTGTTTTTTCTTTGCTCGAAACTAGAGCTCTTGGTGCACAAAGGTGGGGAGCTTTGCAGCTGTCGGTGTGATCCAAGTGGTCAATCCCGTTTAGATTTGGTTAGGGTTTTGTAGGAAGGGGAGAGGAGGGTTAATTTGGGATAGTTGAAGCTAAGAGGAATGTTTTAGGTGCTTTTTGTTTGTCACGTTGTCGTTGAGTGTGGTAACTGTGAGGTGGGTTTTGGTTTCTGAAGTTGGTAGAGTGTGGGGAGGAGAAGAAGCTGATGGAGCTTTTCTGGGAGCGGCTCGGCGAGTGCGGCTGGAGAGATGAGATAAAGGCTCTCTGCTGGTTTGGATCCTCATCCATTGAATTCCAATATAATCGGTAATATGGTATCTTAGCATAAGAAATTTGTGCCAACTAGAGAAACAATGGTGTTGTTTTTAACTTTCAAGTACAGTTTCAATTCAGTTGATTTAGTTGGATTACTACCAAAGCATAGTGGTTTCTCTCATGAAAAAACTTACAGTAGCCTTATCACTTTCTGATGAATGAGTAAGTGAAAGACTTTAATAGATTGTTGCTGAAGTTTATATCAATGTAACATTTGCAATTAGTTACATGTTTTGTTTCTTAAGTCTCTTGCAAATATTCCAGAGGATTAGGTAACCCAAGCAGCATGTGTGCTTTTAGACATATGCTTTTTGCACACTCACTGAGCATGATAAAGTGCTCTTTTAAGTCTTAACTCTTCACTGTGCATTGGTACTTCTGCAGAGAATAGGGCCATGTAGTACATTTAGTTAGGTTCTACTTTAGCTTTGAAACATCTCTGGCCTAATTCTAAAACCCTGAGAGCCCTGAGCCTTTGCAACCACGTAGCAATTTGTCACTAACATGCATGCTGCTTTAAGTTGCCACATTAGAGCATTCTAGAATTTGCACTGTTTGTTTGGAATTAAGATGCTATGGTTTTACCTGGAGAATTTAAGCTATCTTTCCCTTCCACATCGTTGATGTTAGCAGCTCTCATTTTGTTTTGTGTAGGGCCTATGCAAGCAAGAAAGGAAGAAATAATGTGACAGTAGATTGAATATTTCGGTCTAGAAAGGTTTACTACCTACGAACCATATGATTACCTTATAATACATTCATGTAGATAGTTCTTTGCAAGTTTTTTTTTATGCCAACTATTCATGTTTCAAACCTCCATTCATAGGTAGTGTCTGGGAGTGTTTTGGTTGGGGGTTACAGTCATAATGCAGTGGGTTCTAACAAAGACATGTAGTTGGATGAGGAATTCTAAATTGTCTTTTATACTTAATACATGTATTGCAGTTATGGAGTAATCTAACCAAACAATGGAACATAATTCCTTTTACATGTTATCACAATGCGTAAGAAAAAGAACTGTGAACCAAATGCCTCCAGATACAATCCACTGTTGTATTTTTTTTTGTCACGCTTGATGCACTCTTGAATCCTGATTATTACGCTTATGTACCGTTGCTTGCCTATATGGAGAAACATCGCCTTTTTGTTTATTACCGGTTGTTATCTAGCTCTTGCAGATGCTTGTTGCTACAATTTCCTTCTGACCTTGCATACATAGAGTTCATTCATACATTTTGCTGTTGATTTCAACCTGTAACTCACCTTTTGTTCTCTTATGAAATTCTTGTAAACAGAAAAAGAATGCTCCTGCCGGTGAGAATACTACAAATGTGTGTTGTAAATGTCTTCCCACCTATGTACGTGTTGTACGGTTATCTATAATCTGCATTCTGGAATGTATCTGTGGCATAGCTGCATATAAGAATTTTTTTTTCCTTTTTCTTGAGATGATGGGATATGGTACTTAAAAAGCATTGTGTTGCAAGTGTATGTTCTGCTGCTGTTGTTGGTTTAAATATTAGTTTATCTCTCTCACACACAATTTAGCGTTACTTTGCATGATTTTCTAGAACATTGTTTCCTGTTTAGCAGTTGTGTTACCTGGTTAGAAGTTTTTATATAGCTAATGCTTAATGTTGAGTTTGAAAAATTCAACTGTAGCATATACAACTTAGTAGTAGGACCCTTTTGTACCCTTTTTGAGTGGACTTTAGCTCTGGTAAAAAAAAATGGTTATTCCCTGAATAGTTTAAGGTATTTACTTTTCTATCATCAATTTTGTTGTAGGTTTTACTCTTGTAAGTTGTTAACTGATAAATCTTAAAGATCAATGGGGTTGACTGAGGAACTTGTCCTTCTAAACCTTGTTGTTAACATTCCATATCATGGGGTTGAATCCACATTACTCCCAACAGATCATGCAGTACATAAGAATGAGATTGTAACTTCACAAGCTGTGAAATGTGATTTAACAGTTGTAGAAGAGGTGGAAAAGAGTATGAATGAAGAAGTTCTTCTGCATATTCCCTTGGAAAATAAGGAAGATGTAGAATCCCTTGGTACAATTTGTCATCTTGAAAATAACAAGGGCGATGTTGCTGAGTCCATAGCTCCACTAGAAGGGTTTAAGCTTGAATTGTCTATCTCTAGCGAGGTTGCATATGAAAGTATTTCATCAGGTTGTCAGACGCCACGTGAAAGCATCTTTGATCCTTTTGCTCCAGAAGAGGAGGCGGCCTGTGCACCAAAGAAGAAGGTGATCGGTGAAGAAATTCCTTCCCGCAGTGACTAAATTTTGAATCGTGACTACTCGCTTAAAAGATTAAGTTATGAATTTGATGATTCTGTGGAGGATCCATTTCTCCGTGGGGTCCTAAGATATTTCTTGATCCGATTATCTCAAATCAAGCACCGAGGCAACCGAAATCTACGACTTTTGTGTTGTTCTTCTACAAACATAGCAAACCTAAGTATCGTGCAAACCTAATGCTATATTATCGCTTTCCAGCCCTATCCTTTTATTGAAAAAACTGGTTTGCTCGGCACGCTAAGGCTTGCCCAGGTATCTAGTACAATATGCAAGCGGTTCAGTTTCTCAGGGGCCAGGGACATCGGGAATGATCCGAGGGCAGCGTGCTGGGGGTGTTTTGCAGCCTCGGCCGCAGCAACAAAGGGGTTGTTGCTGCATGTTTCTGTTGTGCTCTGAAACATTTCAGAGAGGTTGCAGTGCTTGTGGCAAAGATACTCCGCGGCCTCGTGCTCCGAGAATGGGATGCTGGAGGTGGCGGCACGGAGGAGGGCAACAAGGCCATCGAGGGAACGGGATTCCACGCGGGACATGGAGCGAGAGTCCAGGATGCCTACTGCTTCAATCTCAAAGCCACACTGTGGGAGCGGGAAGGCGATGTCGTACCAGATGGAGTTGACGATTATGTTGGACACAGGGTTCATGGGGCCGTAGAAATGTCCAGCCAGGATGAGACCACGGAGGAGGCATTGGCACTTGCATAGAGCGCCATTGAGCAGCATGGCAAGTGCCTGAATGTAGAAGTAGCGGCTAAAACGGATCGAATACGGACAGATAATGGTTCTGTTATATTTGTTTTTATTTTTTTTCTCAGATCCAGATACGAATACGAACACCCTGGATACGAATTTGAATTATGTCAAATACAAATACAGAGCAAATACGAACTGAAACGAATACGGTCACGGATATTTTTTGAAACATGATAACCCTTTAAATTGTACGTCAGAAATTAATGGAAACATATAACTAGTTTATTTGATTCAATCATTCATGAATTGTTCACATTTTCAATAACCACATATAACATTGGCACTTGTAAGCTACATTAATTAGTTCATCACAGACATGATACTTAGTTTATCACATTTAGTTCATAACTCATAAGTTAGTTTACCACATTTAGCTCATAACTCATAAGTCATCACACATTCACACTTAGTTTATCATATATATAAAACTTAGTTCACCCTTAATTCATCATACCTAGTTCATTAATGGCATACATAGTTCAATAATAAGTAGTGTCGGTATTTTAGAACCGATCTTACGTAAAGATTATTTGATTCGGAGGTCTTCACAATTGATCATGCAAAGAGAATGACACATGAATTTTTATACATGTTCAGGCCTTCTCCTGAGATAATAACAACCATATTTATGTGTGTATTGTATTAGGTATAGTGGTTACAATCAAGGAAAAGACTAAAGCTTGAACTGCAGGTCGTGCTTGTTGTCCTCCCGATTGCTTGTCCCTATTCCTCGTGGTACCTTTGTCATCTGACTGCAACCTTTATATAGTGTGTGAAGAGGTAGCCGCTTCTCCAGGTCAAGAGGCGCCTCATTATTTCATATAACGGGCGTATTGATGGTAGTAATCAATGGAGTAGTAACCCCTCCACGTTACCTAGTAGTTACTTGTCAAAGATAGTGGCGCATTACGTGCAGTTATTCCAGAGAATAACAGCATATATTGACTGCTTAGATTCCCTAATCAATTGGGCTCACTCATCTGCATGCTCTATTAATTATGGGGTGGTCGTAGTTGACCTGGTCGTAGAAGAGCTTACGACCATGAAGTAGTCGTAGAAAAACTTACGATTGAGTACTAGTCGTAGAAGAACTTACGACCAGGAGATGATCATAGAAGAATTTACGATCAGGTGGTAGTCGTAAAAAGACTTACGACTATAGGGGTGGTCATAGAAGGACTTACGACCACCTGGTTGGCTTTTTCCTTATGTACATTAAGGGAAATACTCAAGAACTATACAAAGGTATATTTACCCATAATAAGAATTACAGATAAATAATTAAATGGAGATTATTAGATCCTCGTCAAGTAGATACATGTCTAAAAAACATTCATAGCAGTACACCTAGTTCATCGTATATTGTAACAACTCAAATTTTGTTTAGTTTAAAAAGAAAAATTAAACTAAATTAATTAATTTAATTTGTTGGTTTTCATTTGAAGTTTATTCGCTGTTGAATAAAATTTCTAAACTCCAATTAGTATAAACCTCTCCTACCCCCCTTTTTACCCAACCGAACACATCCTCCCACTGCCATTTGCTCCTACCTTCCACTGTCATTTATTCTCCACTGCCATTTTTCTCCCCAAGGTTGAGGAGACGACGCCAACACACAAGGTAATGAAGGAGCTTTAGAGAAGAAGCCAACGTCAAGCAAACTCAAGCTTCCATGACCACCAGCTAGTTGCAAATTAAGAAGATCACCACTAGCAGCAGGAGCAACAAACGGCGATGAAGAAAAGAGGAGGAGGAGGGTGCGAGATTGAGGTGAGGGGCGTCAACTACCACATCACCATCACCATGCGAGCCCACCCCCTCAAGATATGGAGTAGGCCGAATGAGTTGGAGGAGGAGGAAGACCAGTGGGACTCGATGACCCAACACAAGCAGCAGCAACCGAGGTCACCAACAGATATAGGCCGATGCGTCCGCCAGGTGCTCCACGGTGTCAGCTGTCGCGTGCGCCCACATGAGCTCCTCACCATCGTCGGCCCAGCGGCGCTGGTGTAGGATCAAGGATAACCGACTAGAGGGGGTAAATAGGGGGTTTTAAAACATTTCGATTAATTAACAATTTTAGTCTAGGTTGTCTTAACAAAACTTCCTAGCATAAATACAATGAAAGAATTACTATGTTTTTTAAGACAATTACAATGAAAGAATTACTATGCTTTTTAAGACAATTATAAGATTATGTCACTACTAGATAATTTTAGCTAAGCAAATCTACACAAGTAAAAATATTAGAAGTGTAAATGCGAAAATAGTAGAGACAAAGAATAAACCACAATGGAGACAAAGATGTTTTTCCGTGGTATCAAAGACTTGTCGGTCTTCACTAATCCATGTTGAGGTAAGTCCAAACAAATTGGACCGGCTTCACGAATTAAGCCTTAACCCTCAGTCACTAGAGTTACTCTTTCTCCTCTCTGGAGGTGGTGAGCACAACATCATTTCACAATCCGTTGCTGGGACTCTTCACAATCTTCTTTGAAAAGCTCACCGCATAAACTTCCTCCAAAACCGTCTAGGTACCAAAGAAGCACCAAGAGTAATAAAATAAGTGTTTGCTTAAGGAAATTCAAGTGCTAACAAGATCAACTAATAATGCAATACACTTGAATGCTCTCATCCAACTCAAAATGGGAATTCAAATATAATGAGTAGTAGAGATTGTCTAAGAGCTAGAATGTATTCAATGAGAGTGAATATGCTCAACAACTTGTGTGCTAGAGGCAGGTGGGAAGGTATTTATAACCCCTACAAATAAAACTAGCCGTTTGGACCAAGTTCCTGAAAAAATCAGCATTTGCGGTAATACCGTCGTTCAAACCCGGTACTACCGCTCGACATGATCAACGGTCAGAACAGTTGCATTTAATGATCTGAACTTGCTGTTATGAAAAAGATGCGGTCATACCGCACTCACAAGCTCTGGTACTACCGCACGCCGGTAGTACCACTTGGCTAGATCGGAATTACCTATTTCCAGAGACTTAGAAATCTTAGAAAAACACCTTCTCTGGAAAAAATATACCGTCATGTAAAATCCGGTAAAACTGCTTAATAATTACGGTCATATCAATTCTCATAGGAGATCAAAACTCCCAAAAACATACTCTCTGTAAATTACGTACCGCTAACTATATTTCAGTACTACCGACCTGTGGTAATACCACTGTTAAATTACGGTTGTACCATTTTTAGAATGCAAGAGAAACTCCCAAAAACATGTTCTCTGAAAAAATACATACCGTCATGTAGATTTGGTCCTACCGACTTGCGGTAATACCGCACATCAAATGCGGTCATACCGATTTTGGGATTTCAAAAAAAAAAAACTTCCAAAAACATACTCTCTGGAAAATACATACCGCCGACTAGATTTCGATACTACCGACTTGCGGTAATACCGCTTATCACTTACGGTCATACTGATTTTTCTGAACAGTTTTTCAGAAGCAAAACAAATGCAATGCATGACTTCGAGTTGATCAAGATGGCACATAAATAGATCCTCAAACTACTAGCCTTAATCCGTCTTAATAGTACGACGTCTAACCTATAAATCTGGTCTTTTCTCCAAACACCGAGACCGGTAAAAACTATAAAAAAAAAATCCTTAGGCTACACGATACATTTGACTTGAGTCATGTCGATATTTTATCATCTTTACATTACCATATCCATGTCATCATTCACACACTGGGACTGAACTTTTAAACATCTTAGCACACATGTTAGTCCCACAAAACATTGTTGACATTAATTACCAAAAATATTTTTAGGGGCATAGATGCATTCAACCGGCAAGCCCACTCTACTTGAGATCCTTGTCGGCCGCCGCCAAACCTCCTCGTCAATGGCACCACCGCCGACAGCGTTGAGCTCCATCGCGTCTCTAGTTATGTCACCCAACGCGACGTCCTCTTCCTGTTGCTCACCGTGCGCAAGACGCTACACTTCAGCGTGCGCCTCTGTGCCATGGTTGAGTCGCGCGGCCGCACGGTGGTGCTCAGCATCCACCAACTCGGCTGCTCAGAGGGAGAGAAGAGAGGAACCGAAGTGAGTAGAGAGATGAAGGGAGAGCTCCGGAGGTAGAAGAAAGAAAGAAAGAGACAAAGGAGGAGAAGAAATGGGCTCGAGGATTGCTAGTGTTGGGTTGAATTGCCAGATATCCAGCCTTGGCATAATCCAGATAATCTGTATTCGTATTTGATGGATACTAGGGCTACTGTATTCGTATTCATTTTCGAAAAAAAAAATCCATATTTGTTTCCGATCTAAGACAATCTGAATTTGTTTTCGCCCGGATCGGTCGAAAACTATCCGATCCGTTTTCACCCTACGTAGAAACCATGGATGGTGTCAAGAAGGCACAACTTCAGAGATAGTATGTAATCGCATGGGGACGCATCGTAATCCATCGGCTCGCCGGTAGTAACCTGGGACAGGCAATAGGGTATCCAGGGTGTAGATGTGGACGAAATCACCACAGTGAGACCTATCACGTTTTTCAACAATGATTCTGACAACATGGTCTCCTTCAATGTAGTTGGTCACCGTGATATTGTCGTTGTCGTCTCGAGTATAAGAAGTGTCATCACCATTTGGACGGCGTAGGAACTCAATGGGGGCAGTAGGTACTGGTCACGGGCGGGCCGAGGGCAATCTGGGCTTTAGCCTGAGCATAAGATCTAAAGCCTATGAAAAAGTGCTAAAAAGCATAAGACAGTAGGATTAGCCGAAGAAGGAGCTAGCCCGATTAGCCAAAGAAGGAGCTAGCCCAGCCCAGCCCAGCCCAGTCCAGCGCAGGACCGCCCCTGGTGCTGGCGGCAATTGGCGGTGGAGTATCCTTCACACGATCAACGCGGAGCTTCTTCCCTTCACAGATATCGCGCAGGACAGGGAGCATTTGGTCATAGGGAAACTGCAAGGTCGTGAGCCGCACCAGGTCGTCGGGCGCGGGGTGTTGTGCTTTTAGCGCGACGAGCTTGAGGGCGGTTTTGGTCCTGCCAGCACCGGGGTGCGGTGGAACTTGCTAGTAGCGATCGCGGTTGACGAGCTGGATGGCCAGGGCGAGATCGTGGCCAGTGAGGTTGAGGTATTGCCTAGCCTGGGTGTCGGTGAGGTACCGGAAGTAGGCGTGCATGAACATGATGAGGCCACTGTGGGATTTGAGAGCGATACGCATCCAGGTCTCCTTCCTGGATGGATCGAGGAACCTGCTGGGCAAGGCGATACTGGATGGATCAAAGCCGAAGGTCACGCAAGCCGTCTTCACAGAGAGCTCACCGGAGCGGCCGAAGAGGAGGTTGATGGCGTTGAGGATGATGTTGCTGACGGGGTTGGCGAGGCCGATGCAGAGGCCGCCCATGTGGATGCAGTCCATGAGCTCCGGTATCTCCTCGAGGGGGAGCCAACGGGCCACCTCGACGTAGTAGAGCTCCACCATGGTCTGCGCCAACTCAAAGGTATCCTCCATTCTCCTTTCGGCCAATTGATGGAGGTCAGCCTAATCCTTCATCCTTCCCGTGGAAACAGGAGAAATTTCTCCGTCGAACCGGCATCTCCATTCAATGAATTCTGGTGGGGATTTCTTCGCCGGATCTAGGGTTTGCTCTCTCTGCGTCTCTATGGGTAGCGCCGCGGAGATGAACAATGCCCAAACCAATTCGGGCCTCCAATATATCCAGGACTCGCTCGCTTCCACCGTCTCCCAACCGAACTCGGAGTGCTTATCCGAACTGAAGCCATTGGGCCACCCGAAGAAAAGGATTCCATCAGGCCTGCTTCCCAAATTACCGATACAGTTTCATGCACGCATCTCGCCCTTCGGTGTGGGATGTAGAAGAGGAGGGGAGAAATGGAGAGGAGAGGATGGCGAGCGTGGTGCAGTGCTCATCTCGTCAGGTCTTGAGAAGGTGAGGCGGTTGTGCCAGAAGTCGACGAATTCGGTGGCGAGACGAAGAGGGTGGTGCGCGAGTGAGGCAAGACGTTGTTGTGGCTGGCCGCTGGCGTGGGCGCAAGATAGGCAAAGCAACGCGGTGTGAGTGTAAGCGTCGCGTGCGGTGTCGAGGCGAGGACAGCGTCGACGTGGCAGCGGTGGCGGCGATGGGATGGGAGCAGCTCCTCCCAGATGATGGCGGTGCGGCTCGGTGGCTAGTTGGCGACGCGTGACGACGTGACGGCCTGGTGGGCCGCGTGCGAGGTAAGAAGGACGGAGGAGACAAATTGGGCTTCGCGTTGGCCTGGAGAGGTGGAGAAAGAGATGGGCCGGTCCAGATGAAAAGAAGAAAAGAAAACGAGAGGGAAGTGGGCTGCACTTGGTTGCGGTTTTGTTTTCTCCTTTTAGTTTTCAAATTCAAATTCCATTCAAATTTTTGGGTTAGTTATTTGAATTCAAGATTTTATTTCTGGTTTTTTTATTTTATATGCCAACTTTTAATAATTTTATTCGATCAGTTCGCTTTTGAAATTTTAAAATTGGGTAAGTACTCAAATAAAGTCGCGAAAAAACTAATAGCTCTGAATAACATTGAATATGCATCTAAATTTTTTTAAATTGCGACATTTCCATGTTACACCATTCAGCTTTTGAAAGTTAGGACGCCGTTGTTTTCTGGGCTCACTCTGAAAAAAAAATGGAAACGTAAAGGTGAGGTGATAAATTAATTCGGAAATGGTTTCAGGAAAGCAATTTTCGGGGCCTTGGTTGGCGAACTGTAGATTCACTGGATTTGGATGGAATCTAACGAGATTGATTTGGGCTGGGAGGGCTATGTGAACTTCCAACGATTAGCTGGAGATGGAGCTAGGATTCGGTTCGGTCGGTTCGGCTCCAGTCTGCCTCTCTACTCTTCCCTCTTGGATCTGCTGGTTCCAGGTTGGGCTCTGGGCCCTTGGAGCTGGGTGGTCGTCTATGCCAATGTAGCTGCTCTTTGGCCTTCCCAACTGACACCGACGAGTTCCTCCTCTGCGACACGCACACCGCCGAGGCCACTCGCCTCCCCAAGTACTCTGACCGCCCCGATCCTCCACCTCGGCAACGTCGGTCTCATCCGACGAGGCGGCGAGTACATGGTCGCGGAGCTCTAGCCCATCGGCGGCACCGACCGCGCAACCATCCTCTGCTACTGCACGGCCACCGGCAAGTGGGACGACAAGTAGTTCGCCTGCTCGTCGTGCCTCCCGGACGACTGGGGCAGCGACGGCGTGGTCTCCTATGACAGGAGGCTATGGTGGGTGGATCTCTTTTACGGCCTCCTCACCTGCGATCCCCTTCACCGAGCCGCCGGAGCTGCACCACGTCCCGCTCCCGCAGGGATGTGAGATGGGCCACCGGGAGCAGGAGCCGTAACGTCTACGAGTTCATGCACATCTACCACTCCCGCTGTGCGACTCTGAGCAACGGCTTGCTGAGGTACACTCAGATCGACGAGGCCGCCGAGATAATCAGAATGTGGGCGCTGGGCGATCCGGATCGCACGATGTGGGAGCATCCAGAGGTCTTCGCCGAGATCTGGGCCGACAAGACCTACAGGGGGCAGGGGTGCCCGAGAAGATCCCCGTGTTCGCGCTCGTGCACCCGTGGAAACCTGACGTAGATCACTTTTCGCTTTATCCAGAGGTCTTCGCTGTGCACGTGCCTACGAGGAAGGTCCTCGGTGCACCAGTTCCAAAAAAAAAATCTAGAAATTGCTGATACAGTAACTAAGATTTAAATACTGGTCGGTAGAGTCGTATACCTGTAATTATACTTTACGTACCATTCTACCAAGAGACGATTCCCGTATCTGGATTGGACTTTCTGCAGTTTATGAATACCCATGTATATATTCCCACCGCTAACATTATGTACTGCATTTGATTTGATTTCATATAGGATAGCAGCATGTTTGGTTCCGTGTGAACCTCGAAGTCGTCTAATTGATCTGGGTCGGGAAAGCCGTACGTACGTCTTGCTGCGGTCTTGCCCCTCTGGTCGAGTTTTTCTCACATATAGCACCATTGTGTGCGTAATAGCAAATTTGGCACACTCGTGGTCGTAATACAAAAAATAGCATCACAGAACTGCTGATGGCCGACACTTAGCTAAGTCTGATTCCCAGGGGGCCGGACTTCATCTCCACCGTACCTCAGGGGGCGGACCCCCCTCCCCCCGACGCAGCGTGCCATGTATGAAATCCGGCCCCCAAAGGGCCGGACCTGGTGCCGCGTGTGAAGTTCAGTCCTCAGGGGCCATACTCCACCTCCACCTCCACCGTCCCGGCTTCTCTTGTTCGTTCATTAGGGGGCGCTGGACACCACCTCTGCGCGCCACGTAGCAAATCTGTGCCCCTTGGGGTCGGACTTATCTCGTCCGTGCCCCCAAGGTATGGTGTTGCCGTCTCCATTGCCCTCGGGCACGGTCTCGCTTCCCATCCTTTTTAATCTCCACATGCATGCAAAAGCATCCCGCCTGGGAGGGAACGAGGGCGACTGCTACTACGCCACGACCCTACACCCCTCGCGTCCCATCATGTCCCTCGCGTCCTGCATGCATGCAAAAAAAAGCCCACGCGGGAGAGAATCGGATTCCGTCCCGTCGCTTCACGGTCGACTGAAATTTCTGGCTCGTGCGGCTATAAAACCCGGATCGCTCTCGCTCTCATTCTCATTCTCATTCTCACTCGCGTAGAGACAAAGAGAATAGAGTGAGTGAGCGAGTTTCGATTTCGTTGTCGATTAAGGAGTGTTTATAGCCGTGATTAGCTGTCGTATTAGTACAAAAAGAGTCGGTAATTTTTCCTCCTGTGCATTATCTTTAATAATGGTGTAATTAGTGCTAAATTAATTTAGTCCTAGTTAATTAGTCATAATTAATTTAGTCCTAGTTAATTAGTCATAATTAATTTAGTCCTCATTATCTAGTCTTAATTAATTTAGTCTTAGTTAATTAGTCATAATTAATTAGTTATTTACTTGTAATTAATTTAGTCATTATTATTAAATCATCATTAATTTAGTCATAATTAATTAAGTCATTATTATTTACTCATAATTAAATTATTCTTAGTTAATTAGTCACAATTAATTAAGTCCTAATTAATTTAGTCATTACTATTTAGTCATAATTAATTTATTCTTAGTTAATTAGTCATAATTAATTAGTCACAATTAATTAAGTCCAAATTAATTAGTCGTAGTTATTTACTCCTAAATAATTTAGTCATAATTAATTTCTTCATAATTAATTAATTCATTAGTATTTACTCGTAATTAAATTAGTATTAGTTAATTAATCATAATTAATTTAGTCAAAATTAATTATGTATTAATTAATTAGTCATAATTAATTTAGTTGTACTTAATTAGTCATAATTAATTTAGTCGTAATTGGTTTAGTCTTAGTTAATTAGTCGCAACTAATTAAGTCCTAATTAATTAGTCATAGTTATTTACTCGTAATTAATTTAGTCATAATTAATTTATTCATAATTAATTAGTCATAATTAATTAGTCACGATTAATTTAGTCGTAATTAATTACCCGTAATTAATTAATCATAATTAATTTGGTTGTAGTTAACTAGTCATAAATAATTTAATTATTATTAATTTGCACCTTTCAATTTGTTCTGAACTGACTCGGTATTTCATTTCTTGCAAGCCGTGTCTCTATTAGAGCTACTCGAACTATTCTACGACGGACATCATGGGAGCAAGTTGTGAACCATCGGGGACATGGATGGTCCACCCCCTAGTGCTTAAGTTAGAGAAGCATTATTAGGACCTTGACCTTCTCTATGTCTCAATCCTTCGGGGAAACGAGCTTGTTGCCCTTTGCAAGGATGCACCAGGTCAACCGCTACTTCACCTTGGACGGGAAGTTCATGTTGGCACTTGTTGACAAATGGAGATCCAAGACACACACGTTTCAATTTCAGTGGGGAGAGATGAGGATCACTCTCTAGGATGTCTCATTCTTGACCGGTTTCCCGATCACGGAAGACATACTTGTTCCACCTTATCCGCTAGCGGATTGGAAGGGTCACTTGGCGCAACGGTTTAGCCTACCTGTGCTAGACAGGGCCCGTGGTGTCCCTAGGATATGGCTTAGTCATTCCAGTCAATGCCCTGCGGATGCACCGAACCAGGTTGTTAGGATGCACCTCGTCACGTATCTTGTGCATCTTTTCGGTTGGGCCTTGTTTCCCACAACACAGGGTGATTGAGTGTATCCCAGCTTCGTCTGCATCACCGAGTCTTTGGCTGACATGGAGCCTGGGGGATGCCGCACTACAACTGGGTATCAGTCGCCTTTGCGTTGTACATAGGGGGTTGTATGACGCTTCACGGTGCGACATCGATGTGAAACCGGTCTTGGCCGTTTGCTACGTGCTTCTCTACGTGTGGAATTAAGAGCACTTCCCTGCTAGATGGCCCACCATCCGGAATGCAGCACACCTGTACCACGAGTTGCAACCCCATAGACGGGCCGACTATGGGCACCCGGTGGACAGTTGCCAAGTTACGTTGGATCAGAGACAGACCGGCGATGTGATACCCTGTGTTCTATAATGAGTTCGAGTTGTTGCACAATGATAGCATCATATGGTCTCCTTGGAGCCCACATTTCGTAAACACGTTAGCATTGCACGGACTGTCCGTGCAATGCACACATGACACACTGGCCATCCGAGCGCTCCCCGTCGGTCATCCACACTGCACATCGGGGAGGTACGTGATGTTTAGCTTAGACCCTGATTATTGATTTCATCTAATATCATTCCATCTTGCAACCTTCAGTTGAGAGTAGGGGTGATAATGAATCAACCGATGAGGAGGCGGCCATCCTAGCTATAGCTAGGGAGGAGTACACGATGCTAGGATCTGGAGTGTACCACGCATGGCGCTCACCCTGGTCTACACTCAGCAAAACCTTGGTCAGCGGTTCATGTCATTCTTTCATGCTTGTCCAAATTCCAATCGCTTTCGCTTGTCACACCATTCTCTTGTATTCAATAACTTGAGACGTGTATCTACACAACATTCTCGCTAAATGTGACCAGAAGTGGACTTTTTTGTACTAGAAGCTACACCTTTCCTGAAGAACTTTTTGTGGGAAGATGAATATACTGCAATAGATGATTGTATTGAGACTCGAGGGTGGTTTATATAGAGTACAAGGCTTGGAGGACAAGAAACCTAACCTAGAGATAAGGCAGGTATCCTAGAGATAAGGCAAGTATCACGAGATTACAAATCTTACCAAATATAGAGATATCCCAATATACTCTAACATCCCCTGTAGTCATAGCGGTAGCGTTGCGGACAGCAGGAGCATCGCGGACAGTCAGACTGGAGAGGAAGCCGAAGGTGGGGAACCATCGGACTGACATCCTCTCACAATCGTAGCGGGAGCATCGGGGACTCTTGTGGTGTCGCATACATGGTGACTGTAGAGGGAACAGACGAGTTTGCTCAACATAATGATAGCCCTTTGTTGCCGAGGTAGCCGAGAGCGAGGTGATCATGGTCGTAACCATGGAGGAGGAAGCCATGTCGAGGTAGCTGGTGTCGAGGTCGTCGCTACGGTGGGGGTAGTGAAGTTGATGCAGAGGAGGACATGGTCGAGGTCGGTGAAGAGGTCACCGACGTCGTCCGCCATGGTCGAAGATGAAGCAGAGGGGGAGGCTGGATCCGACGAGGAGGAGGCCGTATCTGGGCGAGGCACCGCCGGATCCGGCACGGAGGAGGCCGGATCCGGGAGTGGCGGCACCGGAGAAGGACCTGATCAGCGTTGACGAAGACGGTGGCGTCGACGATGGTAATGGTGACCACGAGCAGCGACACCGCAGCCCGAAGGGGCGTTGCAGCAGCAACCCGTGCATGTCGATGGCATGACCACAAGTGCGGGCTCCCGGTGGTGCGATGCGACGGCTCGTACTTCGCGGATGACGGTCCGACGATGATGATCGGTGTGATGACGATGGTAGACGGGGCGCTCGGAAGGCCATGGAGGGAGGACCGTGTCGACGAGCGCGCCGCGTCACGCCACGACGTCATCGAAGGAGAGGAGGCGCCGGAGAGGTCGAAGCCGAGGCGGTGAAGTCCGGAGTCGATGAACGTCGACAGGTCAGCAAGGCGGCGCAAACCGGTCTATGATCGAAAAAAATAGAGAAAACCCGATCTGAAGATAACTGAGTATAACTCTAATTGGTAGCCAATTTGATGATCGGCGACACGACTTAAACTACGGGTTGCGTAGCCCTCGGGAGAGATCATGGAGACGAGATAATCTCCTAGGGGCGGCACGGCGGACGTTGTGGAGGCGGTGGCTCAAGAGTGGCATCGCTTTAATACCATGTAGGAAGATGAATACGCTACAATGGATTATTGTATTGAAACTCAAGGGCGATTTATATAGAGTACAAGGTTTGGAGGGCAATAAGCCTAACCTAGAGATAAGGCAGGTATCATGTGATTACAAATTCACCAAATATAGAGATATACCAATACACTCTAACACTTTTATATTGAGATACATGTTACATGCATATTTTGTTCCTTCAAACTGTTTCGTCCTCTATCAAGTTTCCAAAAGATATGTTGCAATATCCGTAGATAGTACGCATGGTTAGTTGTTGGCAATCACATATACATGAGTATACTTACTGCCGACCCTTCTTGGCTTAAATATTCGTCCCTACTAATTTACCATCATTGCATTTGCTCATAACAAAACTTTAAGCTTGATATCTATGCTAAGCAGTTTCTAACTGTGGATTGTTCCATGAAGTTATATCGGAATAAATGTCAGAGCGGTGTCGAGAAGACCAACTCGTACTCTTATATGTTTTTTTTTTCACTTAATTTTTTTATGTATTTGCCCGGTACCTCTTGAAAACAGTAGGAATTAATAGTCATGTATGGATATGCTGTTCCGGTACAGGAATGTATGAATCATTGGGCGTTGAAAGTTGCATTTGGCCCACTTTTGCATTTCCATTGTTTAACGGTAGCAGTACGTATCGATCGGCCGGTAACCCGCCGGCCGATCCTCAGCGGGAAGCCAAGCCTGCGTTGGGCAAAGCTGGATTGGGCCATAGCACCTCATCCTCATTCTAGTGTGACATACTTACTACTTATGCTCTCTCTTTTTTGCGATCCTCTAGACCGGCTCCCTCTGTTTTTTTCGCATGAAGCTCCGCCACTGCAAGCCTGTCTACATCTGCCTCTCAACGGAAGGGAATTCCCAAAATGCTGTAAATAACTGGTCTTTCTCGGAAGAATGGAGCCATTTGCAGGGGATAGCAGAGGCCGGTTTTGTTAGCGAGTGCCCGCATAAACGGTCTCCCCGAGACCCTGATCCAGCAACGACTCTGGAAGCAACGGGACGTGTGCAATTGCTGGCAACGAGGCACTCTCACTTGCCTTGGACTGTAACCAGGCGAAGTCGGATTGCCTTGAAGTAGTAGCCTTGAGACAGGGAGCCGATGCAGCTACCAAGCAATTTTGCATGAGATCCCGTCTTCCGTGTGTGTTTGGTTGATGGAAATAGAATTGAATGAGATCAGATGGTTCTGTATAATGTGATCATATTGTTTTGGGTGGATGATATGGTTCAGCATATTGAGAGAATATTCCACAAATTTATATCCCACTATCTAGGATGAGATAATTCTATTCGAGCAACAAAACACATAGATGATTTTCTTCTTAAACTAATCTGTACATAACATACCCTTAATTTGTGCGGGACGATGTTGTTTTTCCTTCTTGTCCTGTATGAGGTCATACATGACATGGCACATGAATCACCCAGAAAATTCATGCATCTTTTGTCTTTCAAACTTAGAATCCAAGGACGCAGAAAAATTTGATACCGTATGGGGCCCACGGGAGCATCGTATCGGCTACACACCAAAAGCGTTAGAGATTCTGAAAGCAAATCGCGGCCCCAGTCCAGCAGAAAAGCTGAGCGGGTGCAGGGGTGGGATGGTGCCCTCCACGTTGATTCCACGGCCCTCTTCACGGCTGCTGCTCCTCTGCACCCCTTTTCCTCCTAGGTGTACATGGCCGTAATGTACCCTCGTGCGCAGTTTTATGAGATGAGATTTTAAACCTAGCGTAATCTGGGTTAAGCTAGCTTCGGCGTTAAGCTAAATAAGATCATTTATGTGATATTTTCCCCCAAAAAAGAGTTAAGCATCTTGATTATGTCAACTAGAACATTGCTTTAAGAAACTTCTCTTTTCCCCCCAAACCACGTAACATGAAGCACGGTGAATGTTCTTCAACTAAAATAAAAATCGATTACTTCGAAAGCAATTATTGAAGGGGAATTAGAAATTTACTTACTTTTTATATCCCTAATCGATGCCATAACTTGTGTTCACCATTGACTAGACTACCTTGGTCTAGTCGGCGACTAGGTCGCGAATGGTTTACTTCCAAGACCGGAAGTACCCTAGTCGATACAAGCAGCTATCGTATTCCTTTATAAACCTTAAAATTATAGTATTTGAAATGTAAATATGTAATCTTCTGAAATGTAAATATGTAATCTTTGAAAATAGGAAGTTACCAAACAAATCAAGAACATATGCACTAGGAATATATAATAAAAGGCATAGGTCATACCATCTAAATGTTTAGCGTCAGGAATAGTCTTTGGCTTATCTCCTTTTTCAATCTAAATCCGCTAAAGTCCTATTAACCACCTGTGTATGGACTATAATCGCATTTTATTTGAAACTTGGATAGCTACAAACTTAGATTATTTGTCTTCTTTTACATGCAGTATTCACATATCATCGGTTGCGTTGCATAGTTATAAATATATCGAAACAGGAGCATTCTGCCAAATGTCCAAATGCCCGATCACCGTGGCAATGAAGCATTTTGCTCCGGGACTCGTGTAGAGTGTACCACTTGGTACGAACAATTTGGTCCGGAGCAAAAGCACCCCACCATGCACCACGAACCATCCCAGTCGGCCGCTTTCCACCGTCCAATCCAAATCCAACGTCCCAGATCTCCCCATCGCCCTAAACCCCATCACGCCTATAAAACCCCAGGACGCCCACTCAGATCTCCTCCGCACACGCGCACCACCCCGGTTTCCCGTGTCCCGCGGAGCAGCGTGAGGGTTTCGACTTTCGAAAAGGAAGCCATGGCGGAGCAGCCGCACGCGGAGGACGCGAGCCCCAAGTCGGAAACCCTAATGGAGAAGATCGCCGACAAGCTCCACGTTGGTGGTGGCGATGGCTCGTCGTCGTCGTCCGACTCCGACGCCGACGAGCGCCCGCGCCCTTCGGCGCCGCCTGCCCCCTCCGAGGTCACTGACTCCTTCGCTGACTCCGCCGCCGCCGCCGCGGCCGAGGCCAAGGCCAAGGTGTTCCGCCTCTTCGGCCGGGAGCAGCCGGTCCACAAGGTCCTCGGCGGAGGCAAACGTATGGCCGATGCTCCTCTTTTTAGTCGTCTTGCTTTGAAATGCGTAGATCGGATCGTGTTGCGGCGGATCTGGATGGGTTCGGGGTTTTGGTTGTTGGACTGGATCTGATAGGTTACGGATTGGGTAATGGAATAGGGTTCTAGCCTTTCAGGACTCAGGAGGGATGGATTTGTTTAGATCGGTGGTGGGGATTGCATTTGATTAGGTGTGTGCTCTCGACAAATTGACGCAACTAGTGTGGCCTGATTCGTGCTGGTGGCTCCAAATTTGATCGACGCAGGTTGTCTTCGTATGACATATTTGTTGACTGTTGTGCGATATCCCTTAGAGACATATTTATCTTGTTGAAATGGATTTGACGGATTTTGATGTGTGATTCTCACAGGAGGAAAAGCTAACCTTATGTTTGTCATGATCCATTAGAAGCGAACTGTAGACTTCTAATATAGTAGAATAATCGAATACGAAATTAATGTTTTTTCTATGTTGGTTGGGTTATCATATTGTTGTTTGTTAGTGTGCTAGTGTTCACATCTTTAGATTTCTATAGCTTCTTCATGTTGTATACTATCATGATTGTGGTAGAATGATTCTCAAGCGGTCGGTCTGCCAAGCACTTGAATTTATGGTTTGTAGTGCTCTCTGTGACGGATTGCTGGGAATCACTCGACTAGTGAATGTTACTTGCTGTGGCATTTGCTACTGTATTCTAAAGCCATTTTATGTTCCTGTACAACAGGACAAGTGTCATCGTCGTAAGAATTTTGGCTTTGTTTTCTATTAAGATCCTAAAAAGTTGAAGTTTTGGTTCTTCAACAAAGAAACAACCAAACTGGTGATTTTTTAGTACCCCTTTTTGAAATGAGAAGCATTCCTAATAATATTGAAGTTCAATATTCTTCTTTTTCTCATCTTCAACACAACCATGTTTTTTCTCCCCACCAAGGTGTCTTATTTTGTGATCAAGGTGTAATTTGCAGTATATAACTTGATAATCTATCATTGTTCCTTCTGTATTCACTTCAGTTCTCAATTTTGCAGCTGCTGATGTGTTTATGTGGAGGAACAGGAACATCTCTGCTGGAGTACTAGGTGGTGCAACTGCAATCTGGATCCTTTTTGAATTGCTTGGCTACCATCTTTTGACTTTCATTTGCCATGGTCTCATATTCTCTCTGGGTGTCCTCTTTCTCTGGTCTAATGTCTCGTCGATCATTAAGAAGTAAGATTTCTTCGTCTCTATAGCGTACATTGCACAAATTTCTGAAAGATACAAGTTTGTTCCTTGCAAGTTAGATAGGCAGTAATTACTTTAAGATGGGCTCTAATTCTGACCTTTATTTTCAGGTCTCCCCCAAGGGTCCCAGAAGTGCTCATTCCTGAAGATGTGGTTGTCAACATTGCGCTATCTACACGTTACGAGATCGACAGAGCCTTTGCAAATCTTCGTCAGATTGCTCTTGGCCGGGACATAAAGAAGTTCCTTATTGTACATCTGTTATGCCATTGTCTAAGTTTAACGATTTCTCCTACAGCAAACTGGATTCGTCTCATTTATCGTTATTGTGAATTTCTAGGTGATTGCTGGGCTTTGGTTGCTTTCTGTTCTCGGGAGTTGCTGCAACTTCCTGACCTTGATTTATATCGGTAAGGGAATTGCGCACTTGGAAGAGACTTATTGTTTAGCATCTTCTAAATATGGACTTGGCTAACAGCGAATCTTTCTCTTTTATGCCAAACAGTTTTTGTGGTTCTGCACACAGTCCCAGTTCTCTATGAGAAGTATGAAGATCAGATTGACTCCTATGGTGAGAAGGGGTGGGTTGAGATTAAGAAGCAGTACGCCGTGTTTGATGCGAAGGTTCTGAGCAAAGTACCATGTGGCCCCTCGAAAGACAAGAAGCACTAGAAACAAGCGATACAGTGTTACTCAGTAGGGAATGATAGTGGTTTGTTCGTGGTTCTCAGGAAGCATCACGGCCGTCCATGTGGTACGAGCACCAATGTCACCTTTTGCCTTGTGTTATGTATGGCTCTTTTGTTGTTGGCTACTTTGATGAGAGCAGCCCGTGTAGCTTGCCCTACAACAGTACTGCAGATGCAGCCCATGTTTTGCTGTACCGCTGTTTGGTTTTTGATCTGTAAGATGTCGCATGCTTATGGTTTCTACGACGTTGTTTTTGGTGCCTGCACTGCTGCACTTTGGAGTTTGATTATATTTATGAACTGGTGTTGATCTTCGATGTCATCAATCCATTTCTATTGTAGCATTGGTTAAAAAACATTGTTCTCGTCGTGCCATTAAGGCCCATTATGTGGTTCGTTTGGTTAACATTGCTACTGAGTAGATCATACGAATCACCTAAAAATTTCGTTATATGCCGCCCATACTTACGAACAATCTTAGAACTTAGCAAGGTCAATATTGACGGCATTTTGTACACCCTTTGAGGTGCTGGATCACAGATTCAGAGTCCTTGCCCCCTTGCAAACTCTCCCGTGACATGATCCACGACTCATTTACCTGTTCGGGCCTTTTGGATTGTTGGATCGCTGCAGCTATTTGCTCTACCATTCAGTTGGGTCAATAGGAGGTAGCAAACTAGCAATACCAATTTCTATCATATTAAGTTTGGCCACACGACATCGGCTACTAGGAGGTAGTAAAGTTAGAAAGTGGGAATAAAATTGGAGCCCTTGGGCTTTCGGTGGTTCTGTTTAGCTATTCTTCCAAGCTCATCCAATCACCTCATCACTTATCTATTGATCACGTCAAAGAAAGAAGCATAAGCACAAACAACAGAACTCTGCCATCATCATTAACGTCTCCCACGTCTATGAGCTGTGACAGCTTCCTCACATGCCAAATTGCCAACGTTTAGAGTAACCCAACCCAAGAACAAGCTCACAGCCTGGCTAACGCAACAGAATGTGGAGTACTCTTTGAAATCACGGTTCGTGCGAAGCACTTTGCTTCTGTGAACAGCGAGAGACATTGCTGAAACTCGCAGTAGATTGACCGTGTGCCACAGTTGCAACTTGCAAGTTTGCAAGACGAATGGGAATAAACTTCACAATAGCAAAGAGAACAGCTATTTACAGTACAGGAAACCTCAGATATTGCACTTGTTTTAAACAAAAAGAAGAAAGATTGTAGGATTCACGACTAGGTTTGCGAGAAACCCTACAGAGATTGATACAAAAAGGTACTTATAAACGGCACGCTAATACTACTCTGTGCCCTACCACAACCTACCACGTATGAGCAAACTATACAAAGACATGGGAGTGTAATGCACACAGAGGAGCAAAAAACAAATCTGCAACGCAGATTCATTATTACTGTAGTACAACAACCGAACACAGGCAAACTACATTTTAGGTGGAGATGAATCTGTTCTTTCAGAGCCTGATTTCTTTCGTCCCTAATATTCTCCGATTCTCCTGATGAACTTAAAACATCAGACTTGGTTAAGCCTATTTTCTCATGGTTTTTTGTCGTCTATTCTAGTTTTCAAATTATGTTCATACACACTGCGTCTGACATTTTCATAGTTCAGAGGAAGTATGTCAATTGCTGCTTCTTTCTGGAGCCTCCTTCACCATACAGCTCATTCCATTGCTTCAGTTCACTCATTATGGCACCTTCGGCAGCAAAACTTGCCGCCACCTGAAATTTGAAGTTTGCGAAATATTAACAAGTTCTATCGTCAAGATATTAGTTCTTCAGTTTCATATTAACTAGTTTTACATGCTGGCATATGTTTCTGAATTCTACTTGAATTGTACTAAAAGATGGATTTACCTGGTTCTTCGCTTCTTTTAAATCTGTCATGTTTAATGGCCTTAGAATGATCGCCTCGTCCTTTTCTTTCATCTTTGGAGGATCTGATGGATTGTGTCCTTGTTCACGCTTCTTCTTCTCCTGAAGATATTTGAGTGTAAACGTTTTCATAGAAAATCCACAAGATTTGTCATGAATTAAATGCTTAAGTATTGTGGTGATTAGATTACCACTTCCTTCTTCGTTTCCTTTTGGATCAGTTCCCTCACAGGGCGATATGCTGCCGTTGTGCACAGGTTCTGGTACAGATCAAACTGAGTCAACCGAGTCTTTTTTAGGATGGAATAGATTCATGTCTCATGATACTGACCTTGAGATCACTGCCACTATATCCTTCAGTCATGGTTGCTAGTTCCTTAAAATCTAGTCCTTCATCAACTTTCTCCTTTGACAGAAGACTTCTCATAATCAATTCCCGACTTTCCAATGATGGCAGGCCAACCATGATTCTATGAAAGCAAGGGAACGCACACCTCAGGCATAGAACAATGGAATCGTACTAAAAACAACTTTAGTGATGGATGGAGAGAACTAGCGTCAAGCAAGGAAGGGATGCAGACCTGCGCTCAAACCTTCGAATGATAGCTTCGTCAAGATCGAAAGGCCGATTGGTCGCAGCAAGAACAAGAATCCTTTGATCTGGTCTTGACAAGAGGCCATCCCAGTGTGTCATAAATTCATTCTTGATCTTCCTCATTGCCTCATGCTCTCCAGCTCTGTTCCGCTGCCCAAGCATGCTATCAACCTCATCGACAAAAATGATAGTGGGCGATACTTTAGCAGCTAATGTGAATAATGCTCTAACATTCTTTTCATCTTCACCAAACCACTTTGATGTGATAGTCGACATTGAGACATTTATGAAACTTGCTTGAGCTTCATTTGCGATAGCCTTGGCTAGCATCGTCTTGCCAGTTCCAGGAGGACCAAACAGTAATATACCTCTGCAAGGCTTAAGAAGACCCCCTTTGAAGAGGTCAGGCCGTCGGAGAGGGAGCATGACAAGTTCTTGAAGGGATTCTTTGATATCATCCAAGGCACCGATATCATCAAATGAAACTCCAATTTCATTAGCAGGTATCACTTCTGGTCTGATGCGTTTTTCAAACTCATTGTCTGGTGGCACTTCCTAAATGCAAAATTTTTGAAAGTACAGATAGGTAAACTAGTTTCTTGAGACTTGCACAATGTAACATAAACCAGCTAATAGTGCTCTTACTGGTGCTTTTGCAGCTGGAGGTGGATTATCCTTCTTCTCCAATTTCTCTGGTTCTGTTTTGCTCTCAGGAGGAGGAGCGGCGGTGGCGGCGGCGGCCGCAGCCAGAGCTGCAGGTGGCAGCAAAGTTGCAGGTTTTGTTTCTAATTTTGCAGCAATTGGAGCGATTCCATTTTCAGCAACCTATATATGTGAGGCATGATATGTGAAAAACTACAATTTTTAAATGATAAAATATTCTAAATGGTCTGTAACGTATCAATCCATACATGGCTTGCACCTTTTTTTTTTATGTAACACAAAGCAATTTAGCAAACTTTGCAATAGCATCAGATAGATACAGTAGAACACCTTGTTGGAGAAACGATAATTAAGTATAAAGAAAAAAAATCTCACTTTGTAGCATTAAGATAGATCCTTTTTCAGCAATCTATATACTTAGTACAAAAACAATAAAAATAAAACAAACCTTTGAAGCGTCACCATTTACTTCCAACTTCATGGTGTCCTTATCACACATCTTGTTCTCTTGAAAAATTTCCAATGCATGGGACAAGCTGTGCCATGAAAGAGACATAAACCGAGGAAGATATGAAGAAACCAATAGACAGCTATACCAAAATGCTAACTACCTCTTTGCAGACAGAACTAATTTTCCATTTCGGTACTCTGGATCTTTGTTATTCATCAGGTGATAATAAACTGCAGATACCACGATCTCCTCAATGTACCTACTGAGGACCATTGTATCAGATAGGCATATTGAGCCTAAATCATCACACTCAAGGTCATTTTCTGCAAGGACTTCCATAATATGATTCCGGTTATCCTGAAACTGAATCATCTTCATATCTTCTTCTAATTGGGAGTTCCAACTTACAAGGTGATTCTCGTTTTCGGGTGGCTTGATTTCTATATTGTATGGAAATAAAACAGTTAGTCTTTCATCCAACTCTTCATCAGAGTCCATTTCCACAATCCTTGAGCTGAGGACTAGCACTGGCCCTTCAAGCTTGTTCAGTAGTTTTTCAAACAGGAGATACATTTTTGGGGACTTGTGAAGAAACTTCTCGACATCTCTTATGTAGAGGACAATTGGGTTCTTCTTAGATACTGAAAGTAGGACCTTGTATACTGCTTGCACCAAAATTTTCTCGTCAAAAGTCCAGCTGCTAGCACGTCTGAGAGGAGCTGCAGTGTTTATCAAACATGACCATGAGAACAGAAAAAGATGCATAATGTGAAGCAACAGTGCAGCAAGAAATTAATGAAGGTAATAGCTGCAGTAGCAGAAGCAGTGGGACAAACTTGGCAACAAAATGATATAGTTTAGATATTCTTGTTTGCCTGTTTTCAACTATGTGCATGAGATAGTGTTATCTGCAGGAAAGAACTTGACATGCGAGCATACATGTTCATGCCTTCCAAGTAAAAAAAATGAAATGTGTAGGATAATAAGAACAATGAGGTGCATAAAGAGAACAAAAAAAAACTACTACTTCTAGATTTGTGCCTTACTTCCATTGTGAGATTGTCATAGTGAGAATAGTAACATTTAGATATATTTCACACTATCTTTCAAGTCAGAGATTAATACCACATCACCATTTGACATGCTAAGTAAGCAAGCAGCATAACGAGAGAACACCAGAAATAAAGAGTGGGGTGCTTAAAAACGATATGAATATACGGTATACATACATCATACATGCAAAGATTACCAAATAGGTCCAATTTACCACTTAACAATTTTATGGATCTTTCAGTAAATAAATTGTAAAAAGGAAAACTAAGAATTCTCTCAGGGACATGAATTTTGTTTTATGCCATTGCAAGTCTTAAAGGACATGCTATGACCTGAATTAATTGGAGGGCCTTGTGATGCTAGGCTGCTCATATCAGATGAAGTAGATGCATTTCTTCTGAGCTTGGGTAAGCTGCTCATACTTTCAGAGCCCCTGGAAATTGCATAAAGCAATGTGTATAAAAAATAGTTAATGATTTCTAGTTTTTGTAACAGGTTCACTATAGCTTAATTTTATCACACCTTGATTTTATGTCTGCCATGCTGCTTTGTCTACGTATAGTTCCTGCGACAAAAACCAAAGTAAGTTAATAAATATACAGGTGCAAAATTTCAAAACTAGAACGCACAGAATGCAGTTATGTTCTACAATCCATGCATGCAAGTGAATTCAGTTATGCATTGAAAGCAAATAATAATACATATTTTTTTACAGCATTAAGTCTAAATGAAGGCTAACTTATGTTAAGTCCAGTATAGTACTTCAGTGCTTTGTTGGCAATAACTGTACTTCATCAGAAACTTAATTTATTCTTCTCAGGAATTGTAATTCTCTAAAACTCTGTTGCCTGCGTACTTCTGCCATTCATCCATAAAAGGGCATAGCATATACATGTCGTGTCGATAGATGAGAAAATGCATACATCTTTATTTCTACGCAATCAGGTTTTCAGAAAACCGAAAATAGTAACAGTAATAGGAATGAATTCATGATTTCAGCTCTGTAGTGTGTGAAATCAGTGTGATATTTACATGAAAATGCATGTTCCATCCGGTTTGTAGTTTTGTACAAAGAGAAATAGTATACGGAAGTTCATATTGTTAGAGTTGTATATGTACATGTGTTATTCCCCATTGTTATAAGGAGTTCTTTGCATATTCACCATATGTATTTGTGTATATATACTGGCCCATTGGCCTCATATTGAATACAAGCGATATTCATCACATGGTATCAGAGCGAACCTAGGGTTCCGTCGCTTCGCTTGTCTTGCATCGTCTCCCGGTGGTTCTTCTCCCGCAGTCGCCGCGACTGCTCGACGATCGCCGTCGTCTCCTCGGCTTGAGTCGGCCACCACTGCCGCTTGTCCACCACAGGCGCTTGGGGTGCTCTCGACGCCGCTGTCGTCATCCGCTTCATCCGCCCGCTCCACCGCGCCGGCGCGCCACAGCGTCTTCACCGCCGCCACCTCGGTAGCCGGGCGCTCTCCACCGCGCCGCGTCGCTCGGGGAAGGCCACCGCTGCCGCTAGAAGGGAGGGCGCCGCTGCCACCGTCGCCGGGACCCGTGCCGCTGCCGCTAGAAGGGAGGGTCGCCGCCACCGCACCGTCGCACGAGCGCCGCCGCCGCCGGTCACGATCGCCGTCGCAGAGGAGAGGCGCTCAACCGCCTTTGCTCGCTGCCGCTAGAAGGGGGAGGGGCCGCCGCGAGGGGCCGCCACTGCCACCGCCTTGCTCCGGCCATCGCCGCCGCCAGTCGCCGTCCTTGCTCCAGGAAGCGCGCGCCGGATCGCCGCCCTTGCTCCAGGCGAAACCCTACGCGCCGAGTGTGTTTGTGTTGATGTGTGTGGCGTGCGGCCCGCCGTAAATCAGCCAACAAAAAAAAAAAAAAAAAAAACGTCGTTCTAACCGCCGCGCCGGTCAGCGCCGCCTGTTAGACTTCGTTGCCTTGGTCGCCGCGCCGTTCAGCGCCGCCTACCAATGGGTACCGTTTCCCTTCCTCGTTGCCCGGTGATCTTCGATGGTGTTAATTACACCGACTTCGTGTCTCACATGCGCATCCACATGCGTGGTCTTCGTCTCTGGGGCGTCCTCTCTGGCGATGTCACCTGTCCGTCTGCCCTACACCTCCGACGGAGCCTCGCTGTTGCGTTGCCCCCAACGGCAACAAAATTCTTCGCCGAGACCGCCGCTTTGCCGATGATGAGGCTATCTCTGCCTACCAGGAGGCTCTGGACTTCTACAAGGATCGCCTGACCGCCTACACTCAGTGGTACGACGACGACGCTCGGGCTGCTGCTGTCCTCATCGCCAGTATCCAGCCTCAGTTCTCTTCTGAGGTTGTGGGACTCCCTACTGCTTTCCAGATGTGGACTCACCTTCGTCAGCGCTACGAGCCCTCCGGTGATGCTCTCTACCTGTCCGTGGTCCGCCAGGAGCACTCTCTGCAGCAGGGTGATGCTACTGTTGACGCTTTTTACGCTCAGAGCTCTGCTGTCTGGCGTCAGTTGGACTCTCTCGCCGCCTTTGTTTGCCGCCGCCCGCTGTCGATCTTTGCCTCGCATGCGTCTTGACACGGAGTTTCAGCGGATCTACGAGTTCCTCACTCGCCGTCCCGAAGTTCGGCGCGGCGTGCCCAACTCCTTGCACGCCACCTCGTGTCACTCTCCGGAGGCCCTTCGAGATACGGCAGAGGAGACTACTTTGAGTGGTGCCGCTGCCGCCACTCCCCTCCGTGCTCGCCGCTCGCCCACTGCTACACCGATCGCTTCACGCGTCGACACTCGCCTCCTCCGGTGCCACCACGGTGGCGGTGGCCGCCTCCATCCGGCGGTGGTCGTCCTCACCGCTCCTCTGCAATAAGGTCGGCCACATTGAGTCCCGATGCTACAAGAAGCGCCGCATTTTCTCGTCGTTCTTCTACTAGCATCGCACCGGTGCTTCTACATCGACGCTGCATCGACTTCTTGGCGATTTCTCTCACCGAGCGGAGATAGCCGGACTTGACGCTTTGCTTGCCGCTTCAGTTCTCCTCGGCAGTTCTCGCAGCTCACTCGACTCTTCGGCACCTCGAGACCACCTCCTACACAGTCAGGTACTTCCCCGTGGATTCTTGATTCTGGAGCATCTTTTCACATGACTCCTGATTCTTCCACTCTGTCTTTCCTTACACCCCTTGATTCTCCTGTCAGTGTTCTTACTGCTGATGGTACATCTCTTTCTGTCTCTGGTCGAGGACCTCTTAGCAACTCCTCTTTTCATGTTCCTTCAGTTGCTTATGTTCCTCGCCTTACCATGCTGACTTCTTCTGTGGGCGACATCGATCTTGGTTGTCGGGTCATTCTCGACTCTGACTCTTGTTGTGTTCAGGACCGCCACACGGGAGCTCTGGTTGGTTCTGGCCCTCGGCGCCTTGACTCACAGCGTCTCTGGGAGCTTGACTGGCTTCACCTTCCTTCCGCTGCTACCGTTGCCGCCAGTCTCTCAGCTTCTACCACTTCGCCTACCAGCTCTTTCCAGCAGTGGCATCACCGTCTTGGTCATCTGTGTGGATCTCGTCTGTCGTCTTTGGTTCGTCGTGGTCTTCTGGGGTCTGTCTCAGGAGATGTGTCTTTAGATTGTCAGGGCTGTAAGTTAGGTAAACAGATTCAGCTTCCTTATCCTCATAGTGAGTCAGTGTCTCAGCGTCCTTTTGATCTTGTTCATTCGGATGTTTGGGTCGGCTCCTTCGTTTGAAAGGGGTCATCGATATTATATCATTTTATAGATGATTTTCTCATCACACTTGGATATATTTCATGTCTTCTCGTGTGAGGTCTTATCTATCTATAAACAATTTGCCACTATGGTCCATACACGCTTCTCCACCTCTATTCGTGTCTTTCGCTGATTCATTGGCGAGTACCTCTCTCGTTACTGCGCGCTTCCCTTCGAACAGGTACTCTCGCTCGATTCTCTTGTCACGGTGCTCATGCTCGAATGGTGTCGCTGGCGCAAGCATCGTCATCTCCTTGAGACGGCTCGTGCGCGATGATTGCCGCCTCTATTCCACCTCACTTTTGGGCGAGGTGTTTCCACCGCCACCTATCTGCGTTAACATCCACCCTCTTACGCTCTTGAGTGCGATTCTGTTGAGCGTCTTTGTGGTCTTCTTCCGACTACTCGCCGCTTCGTGCTGCTTGGCTGCGTTTGCTATGTTCTCCTCACCCCTCGAGAACGTACCAAACTCACTGCTCAGTCTGTTGAGTGTGTCTTTACGGGATCGATGCAGAGCACAAGGGATATCGGTGCTGGGATCCTGTTGGTCGACGGATACGGATTTCTCGGGATGTGACTTTCGACGAGTCTCGTCCCTTCTACCCACGTCCTACCTCTCCTTCGACTTCGGCTTCCTCTGTGGAGTCTCTGTCCTTTTTGACCTTTCCAGATACACCTATATCTGTCTTACCCTCATCCACCCGTCCCACTAAGTCTCCACATATTCCTCCTGTGGCCTCTCCGCCGTTGTCGCCGCCTGATTCGTCTCCTGCGGCTCCTCAGGCTCCTCCCACTACACTCGTCTACACTCGTCGACCTCGTTTTGAGGATCTTCCCGATGAGACATCTTCTCCTGATGTTCTATCTTCTCATGATGATCCATCTTCCCCTGATGGGTTATCTTCTCCTCGCTACGCTCTCCGCAATCGCCAGTCGATTCGGCCTCCTGCTCGTTTTGGTTTTTCTGGTGCAGCTACTCTTGAGCCTGTCTCCTATCGGGATGCTGTTACTCATCCTGAGTGGCAGCATGCTATGGCCGAGGAGATTGCTGCCCTCGAGCGTACTGGTACTTGGGATCTTGTTCCTTTTCCATCTCACTCTCGTCCCATCACGTGTAAGTGGGTCTATAAGATTAAGACTCGCTCTGATGGCTCTCTTGAGCGCTATAAGGCGCGTCTTGTTGCTCGTGGCTTCCAGCAGGAGCATGGTCGTGACTATGATGAGACTTTTGCTCCTGTGGCTCACATGACCACTGTCCGCACTCTTCTTGCGGTGGCGTCTGTTCGCCACTGGTCTGTTTCTCAGCTTGATGTCAAGAATGCCTTTCTCAATGGCGAGTTGCGTGAGGAGGTCTACATGCTTCCGCCACCTGGGTATTCTGTTCCTGAGGGCATGGTCTGTCGTCTTCGTCGTTCTCTCTATGGCCTTAAGCAAGCCCCTCGTGCTTGGTTTGAGCGTTTCTCCTCTGTGGTCACTACTGCTGGCTTTTTCGCTAGTGATCATGATCCTGCGCTCTTTGTCCACACTTCGTCTCGTGGTCGGACTCTTCTTCTTCTGTATGTTGATGACATGATCATTACCGGCGATGATTCTGAGTACATTGCCTTTGTCAAGGCTCGTCTTAGTGAGCAGTTTCTTATGTCGGATCTTGGTCCTCTTCGTTACTTCCTTGGGATTGAGGTTACTTCCACTCCGGATGGTTTCTTTATGTCCCAAGAGAAGTATATTCAGGATCTTCTTGATCGTGCCTCTCTCATCGATCAACAGATCTTTGTTGAGACTCCCATGGAACTCAATGTTCACCTCCGACTCTCGATGGCGAGCCTCTTTACGATCCGACTACGCTATCGTCATCTTGTTGGGAGTCTTGTCTATCTTGTCATTACTCGTCCGCATATCACTTATCCAGTCCACATTACGAGTCGATTCGTATCTGCTCCCACTCGAGTCCACTACACCACCTTCTTCGAGTTCTGCGATACCTTCGTGGAACTATCTCTCGTATCTTTTCTTTCCAAACTCCACTCATTCTGACTTGAGCTTATTCGGATGCTACTTGGGCGGTGATCCTCGATCGCGGTCTATCTCTCGCTTCTTGTGTTTTTCTTGGTGGTTCTCTCATTGCCTGGAAGACGAAGAAACAGACTGCAGTGTCCCGTTCGAGTGCAGAGGCTGAGTTGCGCGCTATGGCTCTCTTGACAGCAGAGATTACTTGGCTACGGTGGTTACTTGAGGATTTTGGTGTTTCTGTCACTACACCGACTCCTCTCTTGTCCGACAAGACAGTGCTATCGGTATTGCCGCGACCGTGAAGCATGAGCTACCAAGCATATTGGTGTTGATGCTTCCTTCATGCGGTCTTGTGTGCATGACCAGGTGATTGCTCTTCAGTATGTGCCTTCAGAGCTTCAGATAGCGGATTTCTTTACGAAGGCTCAGACTCGTGCACAACACGGTTTCTACCTCTCCAAACTCGGTGTTGTTGATCCACCATGAGTTTGAGGGGGGTGTTAGAGTTGTATATGTACATGTGTTATTCCCCATTGTTATAAGGGGTTCTTTGCATATTCACCATATGTATTTGTGTATATATACTGGCCCATTGGCCTCATATTGAATACAAGCGATATTCATCACACATATCAACTGCTAATCACTGACCTGAGTTCCACAGATTTAGCTAAGAACTGAAGTCGGCTACTATAGAAGCAAACAAAACCCTTTTGTACTACTTCAGAATCATGAAGAGTTGAACACTATTTACTAAACGCTTGAGTGTCACCTTTGGGTTGCTCCTTTTGTGGAAGAATTGAAAGAGATCCGAGTAACCCAGAAACCCTTTCGAGAGTTGTCTCAGAGATGGATCTTTTAAAAGACTGATAAGAAGAAAATGTTCTTCTGTTAGCAATTAGTTAAGACTTGCCAATGTGTGAAGTGTTGAAAAACTTGAAGACTTGGCAATGATGTAGAACAAATTGCACCAACGTATCGACAAAAAGAAAACACGGACACACTAATTGTTCACCAACATTCAGAAATCGGAAGAGTGGTGCGTGCATGCAATGACGCAAATATGACCAATTTCAAGATGAAAAAGTAAAACCAGATCTATGTTAAGGTCTTACCGGCTCTGTACTGCCACCAGTGCCATATTTGCTATGAATCTGCAAGGAAGAACAATGCATTACAACATACGCACGTGAAAAGGAAATATGTGCCAACCAAACTCACCTTTATAAGAAAATCTGTAGGATCTAGCAAGAGCAATTTTGCTTCAAAATAGTGGGCGAGCGCCTTCGCGAGCATCTGCTGGTAAAGCTCTTCAAGATAGGAACTTGGTATTAACTTAGTACGAAGCAGAAAACAACGATTAAGCATCTCCTTAATTTTTCGACGTAGATAATTTACCTGCAGGGCCTGACAACAGAATTGCACGACTAGCTGGTGCAAGATTCCTGGTGTATTTCGAGATATCTGCTTGCTTCAAGTGAACATACGCTGCGCTCGTCAGCACAACACGTGTTTGCTCACTGCAAATCGGCATTAGAGGAAAAACACAAAGGGGTGAGAAGATGAAAAAAAAGGAAATTTACACGCCAAAACAGAGCCTTTTATTTATTTTCCCCCGAATAACGCCAAAACAGAGTTTAGAGCGTGCAATCTATCACTCATCTAGTATCATCATCGTCTTGCTGGGTGATCATCAAAGTGAAATCCGAGCAAGCACTCTCAGGCTTTGATCATAAAAGTGACACCAGGCGTTTTATTTATCATCTCTGAATCTCTGATTTTCAGTACATGTTCTGTCATCACCTCTCTCTCTCTCTCTCTCTCTCTTACGATTCTGCCACCGTCTTTCATTGACCCCATTCAATTACACCGAGGCACATTTTACAAAGCAAATTTGCTCCTCTTCTTTCCGTAACGCAAAACAATTGAGACAAATCAATGCTAGAACACCACTCTAGATCACTGTCTTAAGGGACAGCGTCAAGAGGCAGAGTTCTTTTCTGATCCCTGAGCACAAAGATATATCCTAGATGCTAGTACCTTTGCTTTGTTTTTAGAAAATATATCTTGTTCATCTGATGCACTGGTGCACATCACATAAAAGAAAGAAGGAGAGAAAAATCCAAAACGACCATGGTACTACAAGGTGACGCAACGCAACAGCTTTCACTGTTCGATGGAAGAAACACTGTTACGAGGTAGAAATGGTAATCGCACGCTTGATCTCTGTTCTCTACACACCAAGAGATCAAAGAAAGAAGAGAAGATCGAGAGAGCTTTGGGTTTCCAAAGGCAAACGTACCTGAGGTAGTAGGGGAACTCGTCGAAGGTGACCTTGCTGTCCCTGCCGTCGGCCACCAGCCGCCGGAGCTCCTGCTCCACCCGCTCCACCGTGACCCCCGCCCGCGCCGGCCCTCCCGACCCGCTGCCGGCCCACGGTGCGGACGCCAGCCCCAGCCCCACCCCGACCCCAATCCCGATCCCCACCGCCGACATCACCACGTGCTTCCCCTCCATTCCTCTGCCTCTGCTTCGCACGCGCGCGCTGCTAGCCGGCCGGTGAACGTCGCAACCGGGCGAAATCACATACGTGCAGCTTCTCCTCGCTGGGACGCGCGGTGGCTACGTACGGGAGAGAGGGGGGAGAGATTAATGGGAATAATGGGTGGTGTGGCGAGATGGATGGATGGAGGCAGGCAGGAGTGTGGCGCAAGTGGCGGTCCTCTGCTCGTTGCGGGCTTCTCGTTTCGTCTCTGCTGCGTCGGATCAATGGGGGACGGCCGCGCGGGCGCGTTCGTGCGCTGCATAAGATGATTTTTTGCTATGGGAGGCTGGCGTACGTGGAATTCTTTTTTATTTTGGCTCCCTCACATCAATCAAATGCAAATCTAGCTTCCTTCCTCTCTTTTTGCAAATCTAACCCTCTCCCACTCCTTCCGCGCTCGGGGAAAACCATGCTGCGTGCACATCGATCTCCGTTTTGATTGGCTCCAACTTGCCCAGCCGGCCGGCGGTCGCAGTACATGCGCCTGCCATGCACCTCAATCCTGCCATTAGCAGGAATGAATTAACCAGGCATGCATGATTGGCTGCAACCTGTACGTCCGTGCAATTATTCCGGAGATCATACGGTTTGACTTTTAGAATGATACATTCAATATAGATCTATACCGATGTATCGTTTTTTGGACTCTAATATAATAATATATATTTATAAGTATATGTATGTTTAATTATATGTACACTAAATTTTACTTATAATATTACCCAAAATACATAGTAATAAGATCAAATATAACATATACTTCAATGATTTCAATAGACAATATTTTCAATTCCACCAGTATGACCGGCATTGTCCGATATCAAAGTCAGTACGACTGATATCGAGGCTGATACGGAATGCATGCTTACTCCGTACCGATAAGTTTGCATTGGAGGTCACGTCGCGCCATCCCATCCCATGCAATAAATTTGTTAATCCCATGGATTTTTTGCATATTTGGGCCTGTAGCAAATTTAAATTTCAAAAATAGCCCCGTTCGAACGAAAATTTCAAAAATAGCCCCAAAACAGTGCTCCTACATGCACCGAGGGCGGCACCACTGCTTCGGCGCGGGCAGCCACCGCCGACGCCAGACGCGCATGGCACTTCCCAATTTTCGGTTTTTTAAAAAGGAAGAACAACTTAAAAAATTGAAAAACAATTAAAATTAAATAAAAATTGGAAAAAATTTATAATTTTTTTTAAAAAAATATGAAATATTATTTAAAAATCATAAAAATTTAGGAGCGGCGCAGCAGCAGGCCCCCCCCGTATTTCGCGGTTGCTAGTCGCCTCGGTTCGCACGCCCGCATGCTGCATGCTTTCCACCGAAAGTAAAAAAGTGTTTTTGTTTTTTTCTCTTTAAATCACGTCGAAGTCACATCGTGTCACGCTGCCTCGTCTCGCGCGGCCGCGTGCCACATGCACGGAGACGCGCAATAAAGCAACGACCCCGCATAATCGCGACGGTGGCGCGCTCGTCTCGCGCGGCCACGTGTCGCATGCACGGAGCTTAGCAGCAGCAGCCACGATTTCGCGGCGTTGCCGCCTCGGTTCGCCAGACGCCGCGTCTTTGCATGCAATGAGGGACGCCGCGCGTGGGTTTCCACGGAAAGCAAAAAGTGTTTTTGTTTTTTCTTTAAATCACGTCGAAGTCACGTCGCGTCACATCGTCTTTCTTTATCTCGTTTGTGGCTGCGTATATATGAACGAACGCCGCGCCTCGATCGTTATAAGCCGCGTAGCGTTCGACATTGTGATAACATTAGGAAATTAATTTTCTTAATGCAGTTTTGAGGGTTATGTACGTACTTATATCTCACTAACCATTTGCTGTTGTCTATTTGCAGCAATGGCCTGTACTGTACCACCCCTTCTTGAGGAGGTATGGGACGCCCAGCATCGCTGCCACGCTTGGATCGGTGGCAATGGACCGCCAACTCGTGACGCGGGGACCGAGGAGACTTGGCGTTGGACGAGCGGTATGTTCCAAGACTTCGTCAATCTGGGTGATGCGTTCGCTCACATCTCGAACATGGGGCGAACCTCGATCGATCTTGATGAACCCGAAGGTCCGATTGTTGGCCCGATCTTTCGATGAGAACGATCGTTCGGTAGTAGTCGCTCAACTCTCACGATCCTGGCTACGAACTCGCAAGGCCCGAAACCACGCAATCGCCGAATCGCTCGACAAGTCGTTATCAACCGTGCACGAATACCGTTGACCTAACCACGAAGGTCGATTCCCGCATACACCAAGAAGCACGCAAGAACAAGATAAATAAGCAATCAAATTGCAAATATGAATTGAAATATTTGAATTGAGTTGGGATTATGAATAAGGATCTTAATTGGGTGGTCTAGTCGACACACGCAAAAGATACAAGTTGCAACGAAGGCAAACTAAACATAAACAAAAATCCAAGTAAAACTAAAGGGGTGCGGCCTCCTTATATAGGGGAGGGGGAGCCGCCAAAGACTAAGAGCGAGCAATGTGGTACTATTCATAGGCACTGCATTCACGTGAACAATAACCACGAGCGATGCATGTGAATAGTGCACCGGCCCGGTAGAGGCGGCCCAAGAGGTGGCCGGCCCAAATAGGCTAAGGAGGTGGCCGGTCCAGATAATCTAGAGTGGTGGCTGTCCTTTGGGCCAAATAAATGATACAAATACAAGGCCCTCGGTCCAATGTGAGGTGTCGCAGCACCAGGTATAAGTGAAGTAAATTCGTCGGCGCGTTGGAGTAGCGCTTGATGCAGCCGAATCGATGGCAGTCGAATCGCCCGGTTGGAGGTGGAGTAGTGGTCGTATCTGAAGGGTTGATGTCCTCATCAGATGCCTGCCTTCTTTCCGCCCTGGTTGATCGTTGGCGGTCGGAGACCCACACGTTCCACTTCCGGTGGGGGGAGATGACCGTGGCACTGCAAGACGTCACTTTCATTACCGGGCTGCCGTTGCGAGGCCGTGCGGTTGTTCCCCCTCCGAGGTCCGTGGACTGGAAGGCGCGTCTCCATCATCGCCGGGCATCCTATCCCAGAGGTCTAAGGGCATTCATGCGCTGTCGCGTCATTTCATGCATTGCCCAAATGACGCCTTGAGAGAGGTGGTTCGATGCCACCTAATTGTATATTTGTTGTTTATTTTCGGTGGGTCATGTTCCCTAGCACGCAGGAGACATGGTGTACCCGAAGTTATATTCACCTTGCGGAGTCCATCGTGGGCGCCGACGATGACGACGTGCGTCGCAATCTGATTGGGGTTCACCATGCAGTGTGCTACATATGCCGTGCTGTGCGACGCCAGCGGCGTTACCGCGAGCGAGCCGTCTTTGTCGGGTTGCCACACGCTATTACAGCTGTGGTCTTGGGAGCACTTTGCGGTCAGACGGCCGTACTTCCACCGCATGCAGTCCACCCTTACCCGCGCACACAACATTTCTATGGTTGGGCGGACGACGAGGATCCCGTGGAAGGCCCAACCATGGGATTCCGATGGACTATGGCAGCACTGGGGTGGTCTAGGGATAGGGTGCGTCGCATATACCCCGAGTTCCACAACGAATTCGAGGTCTTGCATGATGACGACGTAATATGGGCTCCTTGCAAGGCACAGCGCCCCGACGGGTTGAGCTTGATATGCCAGCAGGATGCGACGTACTGGAGGACAACCTGTCATCTAGTCTTCTCCCACATGGTAGAGCCCTACAACCCACAACGGGTGATGAGGCAGTTCGAGCTGCACTAGGAGATCCCCCCGGCTCTAGGGCGACCGCTTGCGAGGCGCGGTCACTTGTAAGTACATTGCATTGCTTAATAATATCGTAGGTCATTTAGTCATATGTTATGTCGGTACCATAATTTGTTGTGTTTGTTCCACCTGTAGGCAGACGAAGAAGGGCCAAAAGAGCGATGACTGGCTTCAGACGCAGCAACCGTGGGTAGATGCGTGGCAAACGGCCACTGCTTCCGTTTTGCAGGAGGCACGGCCTTACGATGAAGGGACTTACGACACGTATCTGGAGTGGTACATTGAAAGATCTAGACCCGCCGTTATGTGGTAATGGAGTTTTGGTGATTAATGATAAATCTAATTGGGAGACTAACACTTTTATTGATATACATATTGTGTAGTCTTATTTGGATATAAAGTTGAAAATCATGAAGGCATGCAAAGTGATTAAGTGATTAATGACAAATGCACTTGTGAGACTAACACTCTTAATGCTATATCATGTTTTAGTCTTAGCTTGAATATAAAAGCAAAAATCCAAACAGGTATGTATTCATAAATGACAATCTATTTGTGAGACTAACAATTCTATTGATTATCTATTGCTTAGTCTCGTTTGGATATAAAGATGGAAATACAAGAGGTATGCATTCTACTTCGTCTTATTATATCTTGTTGCATTCCTCGGATCCAAAATATAGGTTAAACTCCACCAAAAAGGTTAACTTAGATATGTGCATATGTTTCCATTACACATTTGTGTATGCACACATTTAGGGGGAGTCCATTCTATATTTTGATGTTTCATTAGTATTGATCCATATTCTCTTTCCACATATACTAAGGATCTTTACTTTGAAACATATCCTTGAATATATTTAACTTGTGTAGTTAGTATATTCATATGAGTATATGAGAACATATGAAACTTGTGTAGTTCATGGATGTTCATATATCATTGAATATATTTAACTTGCGTAGTTAATATATTCATATGAGTATATACAACTTGTGTAGTTCGTATACACTCATATTTAGTATATACAACTTGTAGTTCGTATATACTCATGGTATATATAACTTGTGTAGTTTATATATACTCATGTTTATCTATATTCAATTATTTGAGATTGCATTGTGGGACTAACATGTGTACTAAGATGTTTGAAGGCTTAGTCCCGGTTCATGGATGGCGACATGGTAAGGGAAATGCATGACAATAGAGGGATCATGACTAATAGCTTGATAGCATGTTCTTGTGCCTTATGGATCAAGTTAGGATCTTGCATGCATTTGAATTTGAGTTTTGGAAACTCTAAGTGTTTCTGTCAGAAATCGGATGAACCGACGTGTTATGGGCGGTTCGACCGGATCTTGGTGCGGTATGACCGCACATCGGTCGTTCCGATTTCTAGTTGGTGGTTGCATAAAACCAGAACCGATGCATTTTGGCTCGGAGCTCTCTTTGTTAATCGGTCGCACGCATTTGAGAAGCGGTTGTACGCGATGCGGTTATACGAATTTTGTATGACGGTATGAATTTTCCGAGAGCATGTTGTTTGGCAGTTTGAAACCACGCAATCGGTAGTACCGCTTCCTTCGTGAGGTACGATCGGACCGCGGTAGTACCGCAATTTGGTTGGCGGTTGTACGGTTCGAGTTTTTCAACAGCTTGTTTAGAAGCATTTTGCATGTATATCTTGGTAATTAATGTTAATCATTATGGGACTAACATTTTCCATGAGTTGGATGAATAGGTTATGTTCCAGGGTAATGAAGACTTCGGATGGCATCATGAGTTGATCGTCATCAAGTAAAAGTTCAAGAAGAGGATGCATCATGTGTTAATGCATATCAAGATCTCAAAGAGAGATGATCATGAGTTGATCATCAAGTCAAGAGAAGACTCATCATGTGTTGATTGAGGTCAAGTAAAGAATGCATCATGGGTTGATGCATGTCAAGATGATGACTCGGACTTGAAGTGAAGATGTGCGTCATCAACCTTTAAGAAGATGCTCAAGGCAAAGGTATGACTAGCTAGGGCTAAGGATGTGTTCCTAGTCTTTTACCGGTCTTGGTGTTTGGTTAGAAGACCGGATTGCTAGTATAGGTTGCCGTACTATTAAGAGGGGTCTTGTCTAGTAGCTTGAGTCTCATCATGTGTTAATAACTCAATCTCACTTGCTCTAGCTCACTCTAACATGTAGCCTATATTTGCGAATGTGTTTTGCAAATAGTTGAGGCTCATGGATAATCCTTGTAGCATGTGACTATACTTTGCAAATGTGTTTTGCAAATGGTTGAAGTCCATGTACCTACTCCTTGTGGCATGATCTAAGTTTGCAAATGTGTTTTGCAAATTGTTGGGATTCATGTATCTTCCTGGCATGGTCTAAGATTGCTTGTTGCTATCATTTGGACTTAGACCATGGTAGTGGCTTTTGAATTGTGCTTTTGATTTGATAAAATGTGTTTGAGATCAAATCAAATAGGTGGGTTGTGTAGCCCACTGAATAAGCTTTCAATAGAGTCCAAGATCACTCAATTCCGACATCGAGTCAAAAGTTATGACCTTTTACCGAGTGTCGTGCAGGCTGATTTTGAGCTGCGGTACGACCGCCATGTAAAGAGCGGTATGACCGCCTGAACGGTTGTACCGCCCTTGTGAGGCGGTACGACCGCAAATGGTCAGAACGGCTAGTTTTTGGCTGTTTCGTCTCCAAGCGGCTAGTTTTTGGTGTAGGGGCTATAAATACCCCTTTGGCGGTTGAGAGACAACCTTTGGCATCCCATTGAGTTCCTTTGAACTAAGAGCAAGCCCTCTACTCCCATTTGTGCATGTGTTGCACTTAGTGAGGTTTGAGAGGCAAATCCTATTGCATGTGTTGCATTAGGTGGCGGATTTAGTATCCACGAGAGCTTTGACACTTGATTGGTTCAAGTGAAAGTTGGAGACTTATTACTCTTGGTGTTTGCCGACACCTAGACGGCGTGGAGGCGTCGTGCGTCGGTAATCTTCTCAAGCGAAGCTTGTGAGAAGACCCGGGCGATTTGTGAGTGGCTTGGTGCTCGCCATCTCCGGAGCGGAGTAAGAGCAACCCTAGTGGATCGAGGTGATAAGTTCAAGTTGGAATCGGTTCAGCGGTTGATCTCACTTAGAGGTGTTGGTTCGGTTGGAACCGGTCCAAGTTGGTTGGACTTACCTCGGAGGTGTTGCCTCGCGTTTTGAAGTCGATCCAAAAGGTTGAACTTACCTCAACGTGGATTAGGGGAGACCGGCAAGTCTTCGATCACCACGGGAAAAATATTGCCGTGTCAATTGTGGTTTGCTTTCTTGAGCTTTACCTTATTGCAATTTACATTCATTGTATAATTGCTTATTTATTTGATTGCTATCGTGTATGTGCTTGATTGATCATATCATTAGTTGAAAGCTTACAAGTTCATGCTCTATTGATTATTACCTTTATACTTGTATTGTTGGAGCACTTAGTTGAGACTAGTGATTTTAGGTCTTAATTGTGCAAAACCGTATTAATATTAACTTCCGCATTAGAAATCGGTTTTAGTGCATAAAAGTATTAAAACGCCTATTCACCCCCCCTCTAGTCGGCCTACTCGATCTTACAAGTGGTATCAGAGCTTGGTCTCTCATTTATTAGACTTAACCGTCTAGAGAGTAAAGGATGGCGACTAGAGATTTAGTGCACCTAGGTGAAGCACCTCAATTTGATGGCACAAATTATGCACATTGGAAAATCCGCATGTCATGTTATTTTAAGGCCATAGGCCTAAATATATGGCGGATTGTAGATGTAGGCTTTTCTCCTCCATTGGATCATCTTGCTCCAACAATTGAGGAAGAGAAATGCTTACATCTCGACGCTCAAGCAATTAACGCTTTATTTAGTGCTTTGAGTGTAGATGTGTTCAATGAAGTATGCGATCTCAAGAATGCTCATGAGATGTGGACACAATTACAATGCCATTATGAAATGTCCACTTATACAAGTGATGATTGCATACAAGAATGGATGTCGGGAGAAGAATGCTCAACTTCTAGCTCTGACGATGATGAGACATCAACTCCATCCACTTCGCCTCATTGCTTTATGGCTAAAGGTAATAAGAAGGTAAATAATTATGATGATAATAATCTTTCTAATGATGAGTTGATGGATATGCTAGAAGAGCTTAATGAATATATAGGAGAAGAGAAATCTAAATACAAAGTTTTGAAGAAAGAACATGTCTTACTTCAAAACAATTATGATGTTCTAAAAGATGAACATGAAAAGCTCCTCCTAAATGAATATACTAGCTCCAAGGTGGATATAGGTGTAACATGCAATTTAATAGATGATTTGCCATGCATAGTTCCTAAATCTTGCAATTCATCTAAAGTTAGCATATCCACATCTTGTGATGATTTAATTGATATGTCTTGTAGCACTTGTGAAAATGCTACTATTTCCTCTATGCTTGTTGAAACTAATCTTGTAGAGGAAAACAAAATGCTCAAGGCCCAAGTCACAAATTTGAAAAATGACTTGGATAGAAGCCACAAAGGGAAGGCCACTCTTGATGATATTTTGAGCAAGCAACGAAGCTCAAATGACAAGAGTGGAATCGACTTCACTCCTAAGAAAAGGGAAAATAGCAAGATGAGACACAATCAAAGACACAACAAGAACATCAAGTGCTTTGATTGTCATCAAAAGGGTCACCTCTCCTCAAAATGCCCTAATAAGGAAGATTACAAGAGAGGACTTGGCTTCATCGAAATGAAAAAGGTGAAGTTCATCCCAAAGCAAAAGGAAAGAAATACTCAAATATCAAATGCTTTGGATGTTATGAAAGGGACACATTGCTTCAGTGTGCCCTAACAAGGTAAATGATTTAAATGATATACCTTGTTGCTCTAAATTAAATGCTTGATTTCCTCTATGTCTTGTGAGACTAATCTTGTAGAGGAAAGTAAAAGATCAAGGATATAAAATGCTTTGATTGCAATGAGAAGGGTCACTTTGCCTCCAAGTGCCCTATCAAGAAAATAGACAAGAGAGGACTTGGTCTCACCGCCAAGAAGAAGGTGAAGAGTCACCCAAAGCAAAATGGAGATCAATTCAAAATTATCAAGTGCTTTGGATGCAGAAGTTTGGACACATCGCCTCGGTGTGCCCAAATAAAAGGATGTCAAGCCAAGACATTCAATGAAGAGGCAAGATGGCAATGAGCAAGATAAGAAGACATCAAGGGAAGTAAAGCCCTACTTGCTACAATTGCCGGGAAAAAGGACATTTTAGTAAGGAATGTTCTAAAGGTATCTCTCCTAAGCCAATTATTTATAATGATCATTATGTGCTTAGGAAGGATAAGAATGGCAATGTGTTTGCTAGAATTGTTAGTTCACCTAAGACTATTATTAGAAGGGCTATTTGGGTGCCCAAAAGTATTGTGACTAACATTCATGGACCCAACCAAGTTTTGGGTACCAAATGCGCTTAAATGATTAATAGGTACTTGGAGAGGCATTGGAGACTTGGCTTATTCATGAAGAGGTGTATTCCACCATATGTCAAAAATTGGAGCCAAGTATGAGGATAATCAAATCATATCATGAGCCAATGCTATCTCGGTAACAAGTACTTACATTAAAGTATCTAGACCCTTTACCTTGTGTAGGTTGCATTTCATGAAAATCTTAAAAGGGTTGTTCTTGCTCTTATGTTTATTCGTGATTATTCAAATCTTGAGCAAGATGGAAGTGGCACATTAAGGGGGAGTGCTAAGTCATGATCATGTATATCACATCCCTAAATGTGCCCAAATTAATTAAGTGCTAGTATTGTTTTTCAAAATTGAATCATTTAGTCAAAAGTCAAAATTTGAAATTATTAGTATATCCTTTGAAAAATTAGTTGCAAAATATATACAAATGCATTTCAAAGGTTTACCAAAGGTTTTGGCTTAAAAAAAAGCTATTTTAAATAAAAATGAGTTTCTACCCAAAATTCTAGATCATAGAATCTTGTTTTTGACCTAAACTAGATTTTTGTGTAAAATCTATTCTAAAAGGAATTTGACCTTTGTCCCAAAAGGAAAATCCTAGAGTTGGCTATTCTAAACATTTTTAGTATTCAAATGATTTCCAAAAGACTAACTTAGAAAAGGTTATTTGATTTCAAAACTCATCCAAAATATTAGTTTAACCATAAATATCACTTTCTAGCACTTAAGTGAGTTTAGCCAATTGAGTCTAAATTATTCATATGAATAGGTCCATGATGGTATTCATGACTCATACACAAAATTGGATACTCAAAATTTCTTCATTTGCTCAATTTGGATCTTTTTGTGAAAAGTCTTGAAAATGCGATTTCATTTCCAAAATCAAAACACTAATTCATAAAAACTAATTCCTTGAATATTAATTAGTCCCCTTAGTGCATAATGATCCTTAAAATATTTAATTGAGTTCAAAACTAGGGATCATTTGCATAAGCTTCAATTCTCTTCTAAATTCCCTGATCAATCATTGTTATCCCAGAAAAATCGGAACTACCGGCAGTATTCCTGCGGTACTACCGCTTTGCGGTAATACCGGTCTTTGTATGGCGGTACTTCCGATTATCCTGATAAGTTCAAGTTGGAATCGGTTCAAGCGGTTGATCTCACTTAGAGGTGTTGGTTCGGTTGGAACCGGTCCAAGTTGGTTGGACTTACCTCGGAGGTGTTGCCTCGCGTTTTGAAGTCGATCCAAAAGGTTGAACTTACCTCAACGTGGATTAGGGGAGACCGGCAAGTCTTCGATCACCACGGGAAAAATATCGCCGTGTCAATTGTGGTTTGCTTTCTTGAGCTTTACCTTATTGCAATTTACATTCATTGTATAATTGCTTATTTATTTGATTGCTATCGTGTATGTACTTGATTGATCATATCATTAGTTGAAAGCTTACAAGTTCATGCTCTATTGATTATTACCTTTATACTTGTATTGTTGGAGCACTTAGTTGAGACTAGTGATTTTAGGTCTTAATTGTGCAAAACCGTATTAATATTAACTTCCGCATTAGAAATCGGTTTTAGTGCATAAAAGTATTAAAACGCCTATTCACCCCCCTCTAGTCGGCCTACTCGATCTTACATACATACGGCACACGCGAACGAGACTGACAGGCACCCCCCCGGCCCGACGTGAAGATCATACCCACGCCGAACGGTTGGGCTTGGGCATGGACGCGCACCGTGCATCACGGCGTGATGATTCGGTATGTTCAGCACGTAGTACATTAACCACCCTCTGCCATAGGTTTGAGTAACCAAATTTTGATTGTTCCGTAACCATCCAGGTGGACCGGTTGGAGAGCGTTCTGGAGCACGCCGACCGAGAGCTCGAGCGGGGCACGAACAACACAGTTGAACGACTCTTTTCGGTGATGAAGACGCTTGTTGGCGATGTTAAGCAAGTCGTTCGTAACATGAGCTGTGGAAGGCACTCCGATGCTGACCTGAGGCATCGGAGGGAGCATCGTCGCGTACCCTCGCCTCCTCCATCTTCCCGTCCGAGCGAGTCGACCCAGCGGCGCAGCAGCATGGGCGCCGGATCACCGTCGCAGTTGCGACGTGGAGACCGTACGTTGATGCGGTCCCGGTCCTCGTCGCAGATGGACCCTCGCTGGTCCTGTCCTCGTCGCGGATGGACCCTACGCCGATCACGTCCTCGTCGCGGTCGGACCCTCGGCGATCCCGTCCTCGTCGCGGCAGGAAGACGACATTAGAGAGAGCACAGACGTGCAACCCGAAACCACCGAGGTTATCCCAGATTCTCCCTCCCAGCCTTACACTCACGGCCCATTTCGTAGTATCCTTCGTCCTACCCACCATGTTTTTTACTATCCCCTAAAGGCATGTATGTATACTTACATAGTCCGGATGCTTGAGTCGCACTGTACCGTAGTAGTAGCAAGGATGACTGAAGCAATTAGCCGAACTAGCATGCCATGTGACCACGTGTAATGTGCCTCGTCTTGATTCTAATGTACTACGGTTCCGTGCAAGCGACGTGACCGAGGAGTCGGCTTTGCGCAATGATGTGACCCGAGAGTCGACTTTGCGATGATGTGACCACGAGTCGACTTTTGCGTGATCATTGACCCGACGAGTCGGCTTTTGTATAGTGATGTGACCCGACGACTCGGGACAAAATCTTAAAGACATCACGCAACACTGCCAAATGATTCCTCCTCAGGCCAGCTACATCGCGGACGCGAATATCCTTGAACTCAATTGCAATGCAGCCACAGGCTATATATGAATGCTTTGGCAGCCATTGACCTCACTCTTCACTTCCTCTTCTCCTTTCTTCCATTCTATAACAACATGTCTTCGGCCTCATCTAACTTTCGTGTGAGCAGACAATTAGAATCGCCATGACAAAGACCTCGTGTGCCCTCGTTGCAGGGATCCGGCAAATGTGTTCACCTCGCATACACCAACGAATCCATCCCGAGTGTTCATGAAGTGTTCAAATCTTACGGTAAGTACTGCCTAATCATCCCAAATGAATTCCATTCGAAATAGCACGTTCTTCTTTTCACTTCAAGCTGCAATTCCTTTTCAGAACACAACATACCGGTTTTGGCAGTGGGCTGATGAAGCTGCCCTAGTAGTTCGAGATATTGCAATGCAAATTGCTGCCTTACAAGAAGACACTCGTGGTGTTCTTGCATTTAAATCGATGGCTCGAGCCTCCGATCAACCAATGCAAATGAACCTAACAGACTTAAAAGATGGATGAAAGGATGGAAAGGGTTGAGAAAATGCTTGAAATTACTTCACATAGTTAGTTTTGCGGTATTTCTTCTATTATTTCTTGTTCTTGTCAAGTAGAAGTCCGATTGTAATAAGATTGTAATGTTCACTCTTTATCTATGTATCGTAGTCCTTCATAAATAGATCAAGCGTCGTGGTATCCTCGCATTACATGACGTATGCTTTTGCGACATTGTTGTACTTTAGCGTCTGACGTTAACAAAATATTATTCGAGTCTAACATATAGTTTTCTAGAAGTACGCGAAAGTATAGCATATTTGTAATATCCCACAACCTCCTCTAGACCGCAAATATACCTTGCTATCAAGACTGCAAACCCTACTTTTTGTTTTCATTTCTGCAAACCCTAATCGAAATGGCTGAAGAAAATTGTGCAGTGCATATAGAGTATGGAACCACAATATTTCTGACCCCCAACATTTCAAAGTACTGTTTTAGACCATCTTCATAATCACAACGAGCGTTCTCAACCCTTTAATTGTATTTTGTACAAGCTCCATAAAGTATTATGCTTTAACTCGTTTTTTAACAAGCATAAAGTAATATCACTTACCTTCCTCCTTACGACTCGTTACTATCTTAATCGTCCTCGTAAAATTTCTCAGAAATTTAGCGCACTACAACAATATACGACGATTACAAAATGTTATTGCGAGTGTGACAAATTTTGTGCCCTTCATATTCTACAAAAATAACAAACAGACCAACCAACGTTGTCACCACACTTTTATTTTCAAAAAAATAATAACATCATACAATAGATATTTAATATTTTTATTTTTTTTTATTTTTAAAATAATATTTCATATTTTTTTAAAAAAAATTATAATTTTTTTTCCAATTTTTATTTAATTTTATTTTTTTTCACTTTTTTAAGTTGTTCTTCCTTTTTTTTAAAAAAAAATCCGAAAATGGGGGCTCGCACCGGCAACGGCTGCTGCTGCGCGGCCGGGCGGTGTGGTCTTGCCCTCGATGGCATGGTAGGAGCACTGTTTTGGGATTATTTTTGAAATTTTCGTTCGAACAGAGCTATTTTTAAAATTTAAATTTGCTACAGGCCAAATATGAAAAAAAAAAAACAATCCCATGCGCTACGAAGCATGCATGAATGCATGGTGCACTCACTGTTCCTCGGCCATTGGATGCCTGCAGTAGCCAATGGGTGCCCCCGGTGCACGCGCGGTGCCTGGCGTTTAGCTGCGCCGCCTAAAGTTCGCACTTCGCACAAAGACACCGGCACGTAAACGTCAGAGTTAACCCAAGCAAAAGAAAATGCCAAGAAAAATTGCCATCTCCCTGACCAATGGTGAACATTGCACGAATCCCGAGCTGATAGCTCTGTTCGTATTGGTGGTGGTGGTGGTGGTGGTGACCTCTACTCCGGCTCAGAACTTTGCACCTGTCAGGCAGCCGTGTTGAAGACAACCGTTGCATGCTGCTCCTCGTCTCTCTCTGGCTTATTATTACCCATATTTACCAACCGCGATATAAATAAGCTACAAAGCGATGTTTTTTTTTATGCAGCTATGAAAAGTGTTGTTGAAGGAGCGGGAGGGGCGCAAGGTGGAGACGGGGATAAGCAGGATCAGGGATTTTGGACGTGAGCTGGATGCTGGAAGATCTAAAGTTTTTCCGGCGACGCAGTTTGTAAAGGCTCTATTTTCTGTAATAGGCTATGGTCTGCAAGCATATATTAGACTTGGTTTTTCTTTTGTGGGTGAGATGCTTTGACTATGAACAACGTTGTAAGCTGGTGTTCCCAGCGTTTATTTCCTCTCTCAGTGTCTAAGAACTTGTTGGCTTTCTAACATAGCTTTTTTACGGTGCATTCAATATAATACGGATCATCTATTTTTTTATTCAATGATTCAAATTAGTTAAGATTTAGTTATATTACAACTAGTAGTATGATCAGTAAAATCTCAAGTGGGTATAATAGTAATTGTCCATGTGGAGATCACATGACACACAAGAGTAATATTTTCAACCCTTGGTGGAAAAGTCCGTAATACCCTCAAAAAAATTATAAATACAAAGAAAAGTCTCTTATACCTTTAACAAATCAATGATCAGATTTGATTTATACTACTATCATATACTACCGTAGAATATACTACAAAATTTCTCTTCTAATAAAGTCAGGAGAGGCCTTGTGTTTATTTATCAACCACACGCTGGATAGGTTATTTGTGCGCCTTTTTCCCCGTAAACCATGGATTGTAATCTTATGTAACTGCACTAACCATTGGATGCTTACGATAGCGAATGCGTGCTGGGTGCTCCGGCGGCAGAGTTCAAGCTGGTCACGCCCAAAGCTCGGCAGTTAACGTGTTTTCCGATCGTCAGATCAAAGTGTGAGGTCACTGGATCAAAGTGCGGTGACTGATGGCGAAAATTGGATGATCATGAGCTGATTACTCCCTCTGTCACTCGATGGTGGTGGTGTTTAGTCTTGAGTTAGAACTTTGCACCGTCAAATCAAACAGCTGAGGGCCAAACTATTGCATGGTACGTAACACCTTATCTTTTAGCTAATGCTAATGACTAGAATTCGATTTTCATTGACAATATTACTTACGAAGATTTTATTGCAATTTTCAAAAAAATATAAGACTATGACTCGTGGATATGAACTCTAATATAACTGCACTAACTAATAGTCATGCACTCCTAAAAAAGCAGCCGTGCACAAGGGACGAGACTATTCTAGTGCTAAGCGATGCCCCGTCTCGTTTTTTACTCAAAGCCGACTTGGAGCGACGCGCGTGCACGGTCTCACGTGCCCCCCACGCCCCCAAAATTAGGAATGCCAACGGATCGCGAATCAAATAGTGGTTTTTTTATTTGTATTTGTATTTTCTAAATAAATACGGATTTGAATATTGTCAGATGCAAATACGAATCGAATGTTGTAATGAATATGAATCAAATACCTACTCAATTCGGTCGGATTCAGATATCTTCGTGATTTATTACAATATATTTACGATACTTTATCCTCGTATATAACATATTTAATCATTCTAGTTTATCTATTTCATCTAAAAATATGAATTCACATTAAACTAAAAATACCCATCAAACTAATTAGTCATACTACAATAAGATATGCATATTATTTTATCGAATACGAATACAAATACAAATAATGAGGATAAAATAACATTTCGGATGACAAAAGTCCATACCATTTTCATATCTATATTTTTATACGAATACAAATAAATAAAAAATTGATAATCAGATAAAAAATCTAAATCATATCTATATGCTATCGAATAAAACGAATAATCCATATATGATTCATACCCTACCCAAAATACATACAGTAATCAATTGCCCGTTGTTTTGTTTGCAGAATGGCCCCTGAGATGGCAAGATATGCCGCGCGCACGGCGAAACCCGAAATCAGCCTGCCGTGTCATCCCGCCCGGTGCCTCCCCGCTTCCGCGAAAGCCCAAGTTCCGCTCCACTCTCCGCGGCCCAAATTCTTCCGACGTAGCGCACGACCATGAGAGGAGATCTGCACGTCGCGGCGGGCACACCTGGCACGGCTCATAAACGCCGCAGCGACGTACGCGGCCCGCAAAAACGTGGCCTCTCGCTCCCGTGCCGACGTGCCGTGCGGCTCGGAACCGCTCGCGCTCCAGCCTCCATTGACGGCTTCCGCTCGGCGGGCACTCTACGGGTCGGCGGCCCGCGTCTCGTTTCTAGACTCGACTGAGCCCTCCTTCCACCTCTTTCCGCTCCGATCGCGCGCAGCCCAGCCCACCCCTCTCTCCGTTCCTCTTCACCCCCTCTCCGGCGGAGCCGCCCCTTTCGTTCGCCGGGCTCGATCTACTCTTCCTCTTCCTCCTCCTCCTCCTCTTCCCCTTCCATCCGGACTATTGTTTCTACTTCTTGGTAAGAGTTTATCGATCGATTAATTTCGTTTTTATCCCAACGTCGCGAGCGGCGGTTCTGATTCCAATCGATTCTCGCCTGACTCCGTGCTTGCCCCCTTAGATTTGACGAGTTTTTCCTAACCTGCACCTGCAGGGCTCGTTCGCAGCAGGCGCGTCCGTCCTGAACTCAGCATGTTCGCACCACCGAATGCTTTCGGGGCACCGCGGCCTCCTCAGCCTCCGCCGTGGCAGTGGCAGCAGCCTTTCCAGCCCGTGGTGTCCGCTTCCATCTGGCAGCGCGACAATGTGCGGGAGCATGTGAAGAAGCTGCAAGAAACCATCGAGGTTTCAAGAGCGCTGTGAGTTCCTAAACTCCGAAAGGTAGTGATGACCATATATAACTGAGTCTCCACGGTGTTTATCTTAAATAACGGATTTGAATTGGCAGGATAAATGAGCTCGAGGAAATCGAACTAGCTAGGAATTCAGTCGATGCTAGTGCGCAAGAACCAGATTCGTCTTTGCTAGAACTGTCTTCAGAGTCTGGTGGTTCTTCTGCAGATAGGCCCCGTCATTTTGTTGAGCTCGCTAGAGCAATGATGATTAGTCAGGACGCTCATGAGTCTGTGGCCACAGAAGCCGCTAATTATCTATGTTCTCAACTTCAGCATCTTCTTGCACCTATTTCTTCTGCTATTGACCAAGGGGGTCCTTGGGAAGAAAGATCGGCAATGGTTAGGTTAGCTCAGAAGCTGCAGAAATCCAAGAGAAATAAGCGATGGAGGAAGAGGAAAAGAAAGCTTGTAGCGGAGCTTTTCCAGAAGGTGGCACTCATTCAAAAAATGCAAAACCACATGTACATGTGGGTGCATATACTATCTTAGCCCTCCAATGTGCCTCAGGATAGTGCAAGGTGTGTGACAATGATTAGAAGATGGGATGGTGGTTTGAATTTTACAAGTTTGCATCAATCTCGAGGCGTAGTTGATGGTGTTGATAGTGCATGTACCCACATGTACATGCGGAAAAACCATATTCAGTGACATGTTCATCTGTTCCTATCGTTGTGAACAAAATCCAGTTCACTCCAAAGTGCTGACAAATCCATTAATCGAATGGCAACCCTTGTCTTGATGTTTCACAGGAGCGTGCAGATTGTGACAGAATTGATCAGGAAGCTGATGAATGGAGGGCTAGGCAAATAGCCAAGGATATTGCGCAACGCAAGGTGCTTTATCATCTGTCAATACTGACATTTCATTCAGGGTTCTTTTGTAGTAAGACAACACTGTTGCTCCACGAATAATCAACTCATTGCTATGTGTTCAAACCAGGTGGAAAGGATGAAGCAAATTGCCAAGAAGAAAGCAAATGAGGAAAGAAAGCGTCTAGAATCTGAGGTAAACATTGGAACAAATTAGCCTACGATGCGCTGTGAAAATTCTGATTTTTTTTGTGTGTGCATGTGTGTGTGGAAGTGTGAGGACTAAGCTTTATTAATTGTCTGAGGAGTGAGGACTAAGCTTTATTAATTGTCTGCAAGCATATCTGTGCATACTATTGAATATTGATACTATCTAATACCTTTGAGTTTAGGGTAAGTTAAGCTGTAAGCCTTAAGTTTTGCCATTCTTATTCGTGGCCTTTCTTCCGGTTTTCTTACGAATTTAAGATCTCTGTAAGATGACATCTAAAGATTTGTTTGAGTGTCAATTATTTGTCCTTGATGTAGTGCAACCCAACGTCTCTGCCATGATTCCACCTACCTGCTTGCGTGCTTGCTTTCATTCAGAGTTTTACGCAATCAATTCATGAAATGTTGACTAGTTGCTTTGACTTGCTTTATTTAGATTTTAAGCTCTTAATGTTCTTTTTGGAAAATTTTAATTTAAGAGTATCAATATAATATACCTGATTCCAAGTAGACTAATTTTTTTCCCCAATTCAAATCTGCTGTTTCCAGCTTGAGCTTGCACTAATGGTCGAGAAACTACAGGAGCTTCGCTCTATACGAGTTCAAAAACTGAAGAAGCAAGGCAAGATATTCCCGTTTGTCCATTGTTTTCTTCCTCTGTTTCACAAACAACCTTATGGTCAAGCCTCAAAGACCAAGGGGCACAAAATATACGGAATAACTATTAGATTGGCCCATGCTTGTCCCTATTAAATGAAGTACTTTAACCACTCAATCTCTCTCACAGATTTAAAAGCATGGGCAATGGTTTGAAAAATTGATCTAACTATACTCTTTATTTTCTCAACGGAATTACATTGTGAAATGACATTTCCCAAGAAAATGGACTTGCATTAAAGCAGAGGGAGTAGTACCGTCACATTGTTTTCTGACCTAAGGTCTCGACCATAATGTTTGAATTCGGGCATAACTACTCATTAGTAGGTAATGCTTTTGCTTGCTATAAAATTTGTGTCTAGGTGTGACAAAATGATTAATTTGTTTACCGTGGCAAGTTGAGACACGCATGCCTGATAATCAACATTGAAGACATATATTTCCTTAAAGAAAAACATGGTTTCTTATCATGACACAGATAAGAGAAGCATATGCATGAGAAAAACCTTGAAGATTTGGAAATTTTCGAAAAGAAAAGATTTAAGAGCTATGTGCATTCTGCCAGTGCCATTAGTGTGCGTACCAGTATAGTACCCTACTGTTAGAAACTGGTATGACTGCTAGTGTGCTCACTAGTACTGCTGCAGACTCCGTTCTTTGCTTGGTAGTGCTGATTTTCCTTTTTATCCAGTTCAGTTGATTAATATAAATAGCAAGAGGCGGATGCATGAGTTTCTTTGTATTATAATGCAGGTCATTTTCTGCCAGAAGAGGATGATAAATATCTTGAGCGTGTTAAGGCTGCAGTTGAGGAAGAGGAGCGCCAAGCTGCAACTGCTGCTCGGACTGATGCTGCTAAGGACGCTATTCTGACTGCTGAGGAATCAAGGAAGGTTGCCCATTATACCAATGCTCAAGAAGATGATTCTGAACAACCTAAAAGTGGGTCAACACCGGAACAGAACCAGGGAAATGCAGGAATAAGTGAGAGAAGTGATCATGCAAGTCACAAAACAGAAGATGAAGATGAAGGTAAAAAAGTTGAGGGAAAAGGGCATGTACATTATGATTCTGTTACCAATCTACCTTTCGAGTTCTACCACTACTATCATGGAAGTAGCTACGACATGGGGACGCTAATTGAGGTAATTTATTCCAACTTCTGAACTTCATGCGACTATGCAAGTATTACCGGTTTGTAAGCCGTGAAAAGACAGTGTAAATCAGATACACATATGAACTAGGCTTCCCAGTTCACAGTCTTAGACATGACCTGGTGAGTTTTCACCAGATGTCATCATTGGGATCTTAGGAAGCTACCAGCTTACCAGTGCTTGCTTGACGCACTAATGAGATATAGGAGATTTTGTCTAAATTCTATCAATTTTCCTTTTTGTGCAATTACTCATATATTCATTCAGTCATTTTGTCTGCATTTACCTGCAATTGTAGGTCCGCAGGATGTGGGATTCTTTTATCAGACCTGGAGGAAGGTAAGGCTTTTATTTGTGGAATCAGACTGCTGTGTGGTGTCTCATGAATAGAATAGTTAAACTAAAATAATATCATGTAGCTAAATGCATTTAACAAGAATCCTTGTCGTGCAATGTGAAGTCACCGTGCAAATATTGTTAGGTGGTTCTTTAAAGATTTTGTTTTATAAGTCCTCATGAGAAGTCCATCATGTAATATTGTGTTCAACTTGGCTGAGACATGGGGATTCCATTGTAAAGAAGTAGCATCTTTGTTAGGCAACGAAGTTAATAGTTGGTGGAGTATAGACTCAGATCGTACTAACACATTAATGAGATGATCAATTGCATGGGTATATTTTTCCTGCAGATTTTTCATCTAATTTTACTAATGATGTGGTAGTAATGTCTTGCTGTGTTCTCAAGCCAGCTAACAATTTATGAATTATGATTTGTGATAGCCATCATCTAACTGCGGTGCTGTAATAATATAATTTAACATAACTATTTTTGCCTCTACTATAACCCATAACAATGTACTACTGGAGTGGGCAGAGAAATATCTGCTGTATTGTGTTAAATAAATACTGTATATAGCAAAAAAATAATAATCTAAGAATGTATACGTTGCACCTGCATGTAGCCGTGTACCTGGGCATTGGGTTCAGCCACCCCCTCCAGCCGATGAGGTATGGGCATCATATTTAGTGCAGCTCAAGTAATTCCCGTTGGGTTCTAGCAATATCTTCTGCCCAGCCACTGGAACCTTTCAAGGCTACTGCAAGGTAAGCCAAGTTCTTGAGTTACTAGTACTTTTCTTCATGTGAACTAATGATGTAGAAAATTTTGTATCAGATATACTGACTACCGTGAGTCAAATTAGCTCAGTGAAATATCAGTTGCTTGTACTTTAAACCTTCTAGTGGTGCTTGATTATCTTCTGGTTTTCCCATGGATTGTCCAATTTAAGTTGTTGCAAAGTTCTTCACCATCAGAAATCCTAAAGATTTACTCCCTCTGTTCAGTAATATATGACGTTTTAGAAAGCGTGCAGTCAAACTTCCTTAACTTTGATCACTAATAAAAAAATTATTTGTATTGGTCATGTGAAAATGGTATCATTAGATTAGTCATGAAAAATATTTTCATGATATAATAATTTTATATTATTTTATAAACATATTTATATAAAAAGTAATGGTCAAAGTTGCATGTTAGAGACTGTATAGATGTCTAAAACATCATATATTCTTGAACATAGAGACCAGAGAGTATTACATAAAAACTGTATTATGGTCTACAACTTTTCCAGGACCACCATATGTTCCATCTGTGGTGTCTATATACTAGACATAAAAAGAAATTCATTTTCATTTCTTATAAGTGATTATCGCATTACTGTCTTGGGTTACCATTGGATTTTAACATGTCGCCTTGTGAGATATTATGTTTAATCAATTGTTGAACTTTAGATATACCATCAAACTTCCTAGCCTTTTCTAAAGAGAACTTTGTTGTTGATGTGAAAGCCTAAATTCAGTATCTGCTATCCAGAAATTGTAAGTTCCTCAGTATTCTGAGTTGAGGAAAAATGAAGAAAATGCTAGAGTGGACATCACTCTTTGATTGTTGTATTCAGACGTGGTGGAGGCATCTATGCAAAGATTGGTAGCCACAGGTTCTTTTGTAACCTTTTGAGTAGTTCACGCCTTCATGGCGACCACAACAACATGACTCCAAATAAATGTCAATTCATTTTCTCCCCTGACCTGGACTACTGTAGTTCCTAATGTGTAGGAATTAGGGACTCCCAAGTTTAATGTACACAACACCCCTTTTTGGTGAAAAACTAAATGCCAGTGCAAAATACTAAAATTCTATGGCTTGGATGGTAAGCTCATTTCTAGGGTGGTGATGTACCCCAGTCAACTTATACATTAGGATGAAATCCTAATGCCAGGTAATGACCATAGTTACCAAAAACGCGATTCGTCTGAGTCGTGGTACATGATTTAGGTTTGTAGTTCGTCACTTTTTCTTCTAATTTCCACTGCGAATACGAACCTGTACCCTAAACCGGTTTGGGTTCGACGAATCTGATTCGTGATTCGTGGGGTTTTATAGCGAATCTAGTAACTATGGTAATAACATACCATATTTCAAGTTATAAGGATAAAGGATACAAACCTGTAAAATTATAGAAGAAAAAACTACCTACCTAAGCTTACAATCCTAGCTATAGCATTTTAGTGTTTTGGTCAAAATCTCTTTTACAGCTTAAAATTCTTTCCAAAATTCAAAATGCTATTTGACCGTGTAATTGTGTATGACAAGTACTTTGTATCTAATGGTGTTCCTCACCCTCGTTTAAAATAACCTTAGTAATCTATTGATTTTTGTTTAGTGACTACCAGTTAATTTTACTTTCAGAAATTATGTCCGAGGCTTGACATTCGATATATCTGTACACTGCAAAATATTCCATTTTAGTCAAGAGAAACTATAAAATGCTATGTTCCTAATTTTCTTTGAGTTCAGTACATGCTGAGAAGCATTTTTATTTTGAAATCAAATACATTAGTGAAGATTCGAACTGTGAATTTCTTTGTATTCACTTTTCTTCTGGTGACTTCAGGATCTATGTAAGGACAAAGCAGGGTATAGTCTGGAAGGAATAAGGACATCTTGCGAGGAATAGCCAAGGACAGCTAATGGATCGTCGAGTTGGATTCAGTGAATGGTGAGAGCGAACAAGAGGATGCAAGAACCGATTGATCTTGGTGTTGCCATTATGCAGACTCAGGTTGTACAATGAGGTGGCAACAGAAACATGCAAAAGGAAAGAGTGTAGAGTATAGACTGTAAAGTGGTGCTTCACCGAGTAAAACTCAAGAAAGTGACAGGTAACTATGGAACATGTCAAATGACCTGCATGATTTATCATTTTTTCTGTCAGCTTCAATACTTCCAGCCATCCTACTGGCCTACTGTCTCCCTCAATCATCAATTCCTCAGTGAGTGCCAACTCCATTTATCGTTTTTGGTGGTACCATCGTTTGTGTGATCTCTAACACAACTCATGACCACAACTACGAGAAAAAGTATATTATTATTTCAAACTTTTTCCTTGAATTGTTTATGTAAAAGATGTGTGGGATTTATGCAGGCCATATAATTGAGTGAGACGTATAGGTAAAGAAGTTTCTGGTTAATCTAGACTTCTGGAGGATTGTAGCTAGCAATGGTCAATGGAATATGAGATAATAAAACATCCATGATGGCATAGATGAATAACAGAGTCGTTGTTTAGATTATCATTTCAACAATTTTTATTCAGACTGAGTGCATGGCCATTTCTTTCTCCCTGCACCCTTTGCCCTGCAGCAGCATTTTGGGGGCATGGCCCACAGCTCACCTGTTTGTTAGGGCTTCTGTTTTTCTGTATCCTATTCCTGCACGCCTGCACCATAGATGAGCCTCCAAGAAAAAGATGACCAACAAAAAATTTATGGGCACCAAAAGAAGAAAGTAAGAGGTTAGTGAATTGGATGGCATTAGCATCCAGTACTAGATATCTATAGAGCATACAAGGACACGGCATAATGCGTTGTGCTTTTCCTGTTATGCTTGCTTGCCCCTCCCATTCTCTATCTCTTTGAGGTGATTATATAACCCAACACTTTGCACCAAAAAACACTAAATCCTAAAGCTCATGTGACAAATTCGACGACCTTCGAAATTAGGGCAAGAGATCTCCTTGCTTTCATGAAAAATAATGCTGCTTTGCTCATTGAGAATTTATTGAGTGCACTGGTTTTTTGTGTAATAGGAAACAAAGTATCATATCATGATGAAAGAATATTGGTTTCTTCTGGGGTTTTCAGAATCCTATAGCCACCTGGTGATCATGACTTGGCTGGGACGGTTTCTTTTCTGCATTTAGGCGGGACGGGTTAGAAATAAGTCAATTAAGTAATTCATATAGTTTTGGTATATGCACAAATATTGCTAAACTTTTGGCTTCTCGAGAGCAATTTAATTTTACCAATAAAATTAAGAAAATTGCTGAAAATTAAGTGCCTGTATATTATCTAAAAATAAAGATTTTACCTTTCTTTTTTTCACTTTACTAAAAAGTAAGAACCAGGTACCTCCAGTTTTTTATTCTCACATGAAATTCATTCCACTCCAGCTCAATTTATATGGAATTCACATCTAAACGATATGTTTCTAAACGACTGGCCGAAGGTCGAAAGCAAATTAACCATGCCCAAATTGATTGGACGTTTGATGAGTGCTCTTTTGTTTCACCTTTAGATTGTATACTAGTTTATACTTGATACGACATTTGTCCTTCGGTTTAAAAAGAAGAAGAAAATGAAAAGGACTAAAAGCACGGTATACTGGTTGGGGTTGGTTGTTTTCTCTATAGCGGTCGCTCTTGGTAAAACTAGGTTTCCCAGTTAGTTGTTGCAATTGGTTGTACTTTTGGATATTAGCTTTATAAAAAGCTGGGATTTCTTCCTGGTTCAAAAAAAAAGCACGGCATACTTTTGGCTCTTTTGCATTTTTCATTCCCATCCTTTGCAAAATGACCACGATTGGATAGCCAAAGATTTCGATCCCCTTTTCCCCCATAATGTGGTGTGACCTTGTCGCTGTTTTGTGGGTTTGTCCGCAACTTCATTGCCTTGCTAATAATGCTTTAAAGAAAACATAGAGCTTTTACAGGAAACAATACAGTTTCTGCAGAACCTTATAAATCTCATAATTAAGTTGCAAATGAGGCCTTATCTCGTGTTTGTTACCACGATTTTCTTTAAGAGCCTGAGGTGGGGTTAGCTTTGAAGGAGTTTGGAACAAGGAATTTTTTTTTCCCGATGAATTGAATTGTTTCCAGCAAAAAAAAAATTGCATTTTAAACTGGCCTTGAATAAAGTGTCAAACCTGCAATTTCTCCCACGATAATTTTCTTTCGAATCAGAGTTGTTCACTTCCTCTTCGCACTTCCACACACACATCACTGGAAACCCACTCTAGTCAGTAGTCACCCTCTCCCACAATAATGAGTTGTCCTAATCTACGGAAATATCTTAGCACTAACTTTGCTTTTCTCTTCTTGTTATTGCAAGGAAAAGAGATGTTACTTTACATATTGGTTAGAGAAACCTTGCAATCGCATCAGATGGTGGAATTTGCATATATAAATCCGAGGAGAGGGCACGGGGGACACACACAGAGAGTTGTGTAATCCTTGTACGCACTCGCACGTACATCACTTGCATTTGTATCTCTAGTTGAATAGCTGCTTCAACAATCAACACGTCAGGAGCTCCCGTCTGTTCATACTCCGTACGAACCTGCAGTGGCGTAGCTACTGTGTGCTTAATCTGTACATGCACGAGGTCAGCTGGTGAGTCCAAAACCCATTTTTGTCTTTGTGTCTTGCAGTAACATCTGTATTACTGTGGCAAAATGCGTCGATACGTTTCCGTTTTAAGTTCCACCAATTTTTACCAGCACGTCAAGTTGCATGTGGGGGATGCCCGCACGCTAGCTAAACCAGTGGGAAGCATGACAAGCTATCTTCAGATCAACACCCCATGGCCACCCCAGAGGAAAATACGCAAGGCCGGTGCATATATGTTTTTGAATAGCGATTATCTAGCGCTTGTTTGAATGGGCCAAGAACGGTGGTATTCCAACTCAATAGTTCACAATGCATGAATTCTACACACACAAAAAAAAAATTCGTAAGAATCTTGCAGGAAATTATGCAATTTTTACAATATTTATGCAAAATCTCAGTGTCCTAGATGGGACCTTAGTTCCCCTCTACCTCTACATGAGACTAGAATCCACCTATTGTTACATACGTATCTAAACGAGGTCTCAGCAGAAATATTCCATTGGAGGTTTGTACCGAGTGCTGAGCAAACTTGCTCCTAAAATATTGCATCTTTCTGCCTTGGCTATAAGACTGAAGAGCACCACCGGATTTGTTGTCATCAATGATTACTAGTTTAGATTACGGTTTAATTTACCAAATGAAGTAATCAGGATTTTCAATAATCTAAAAAAATATCATTAGTTAGCCCACTCAATATGGCACCTTAGACCATCTCCAATAGGAGATGGAAGACATTGAATCGATTTAATACATTGGAGAGATCGATTCCAATAAAAAAATGAATGGAACCGGACTCTACTTACGAGTCGATTCAAAGCATTAAATAACTCATATAATCATTAAATAACTACATAGGAGAGAATGCGGTTGAGAGATGATATTATTATTTTGTAATTTTTTTTAATGTAATGTGGGTCCTAGTTATTAGTAGGAATCGGTTCAATACATTGTATAAACACAAACTCAGCTCAAGAGCCAGAGTTTTGACTGCCACGTGTCATTCCTGTTTTCCCGGGAAAGCTTCGGCCCCACGTGTCATGCATAAGTAGCCTCTCACGTACATTGTGGGGCCACAGAGACGGACCCCGCGGGAAGGCGCGCGAGCTGATTCGATGGATCCATCCCAGGTCTACGGACACCAACGAACCGACCGACCCAGGCAGACATGAACCTCGAGCCCGACCCCACCCGCAGCCACACAGAGCCCCACGTACCTCATCCCAACGCCCGCCACCTTCGTAGCCCAACCCCGGCTGGCCGCGCCACCGCCCCGATCGCCGCCACTCCTCCCCAGCACGCACAGCCGACCACCGCCTAGCTACGCCTCGCCGGAAGCGACCGGCATCGCCGGACTCCTGCATTGCCCCGGCCGTCCCAATCGCACGCATGTTCCGGGTAATCCCTTCATAAATTTATTAAGACTCTTCTTTCTTTGGCCTTTCTTTCTCTTTGATTTAGCATTGGAGAACAATGTTTTTCTTTGACGCGCATCGTGCATGCCCGGCCTTGTGCTGAACCTGAAACCCACAAGACGACCAAAAAACCTCAATTTTTCAGGTTCAGTTTCGCACAAACTGGATGCGCCTTTTTTTTTTCTGCACGCTTTTCAACAAGAGAATGCCCCGACAGATAGGAATGCGTTCGATCGGCGCCGTTTAATTGGCGCCATGGTTTGTTGCAGAGGCAGTTCGATTCTGGAGCTTTTGGTTTTGCTCCTGATCTTTCTTGAAAGCGACGACTCATGTGACGTGGTTCAGTCAGAAGCTAGCCTGCCTTTCTTGAGTTTGCTTGAAGGGGCGAACCGATGTGGTGGTGATGGGAAAACCTTAACTTCGTGTGCAGATTTTGCATGCAGTTCGTTTTCAGTTCAGAAAGTTCGCGCGTGACTTTGTTCGCTTGTAGACATCACTGATCATAGAAAGGATATGCGTTTACTTACATATAGGAGAAGGGGAAAAGTTAGCAGAAGGCTTTCAGTACTTCTTTTTCGTTGACGGTGATCGATCGTGGCAAGAAGGCTACAACACAAGAATAAGTGTACTTCTGCCTGTACCCATTCTTGATATTTGGTCATGATTCCAATGCGTGAACTATAATTAACAAATGAATCTCTCATATATGGATCATGTATTCATGTGTTTAGGTTAACTTAGGTGCAAAGTTCCAGCCCTGTTTGCCAGCCCTGTTTGAAGGAGATTGATTCCCTGGAGTAAAACCTGCAAGATTCCTCCCTAGCTATGCTGTCGATGCCGTTTGTTGGCTCCTATTCCTAGCTAGATAGGTTTCGTATGTGTTCTTGCCGCTGGTGGCACAAACCAACCAAAGGTCAGTTGCACTTAACAGAAGTTACAGAACATCCCTTTTTGTATATAGTGATCCATCCAAATAAGAGGACCATGACAAGCGAATCGAGCACCTCCTATCGTGCCACCGATGATTCTCGATAGCACTATGAGTTGTGGCTAATTCATGATTTTGAAGTTTGGAGTGAAACCGGTGGAAGATTATTCGTCAGAAAACTGGTGACATTGGGCTCCTACTCGATCCGGATAAGTTTCTGATCTTGTCTTCCTAGATAGTGGCACCAATTAACCATCGATTTGATCATTCGCGACGAATCATTTTTGCCTGCTGATCACTTTGTTTCTTACAGACAGTATTACATGTGTCTGACTGTTCTCTTCCCCAGCTTTGCTAACACTCCTCACCACAGCCTGGAGCCCATGCTGTTTGCCAGGGTTACCAGCCGACCAGGAAAGATTCTTCCATTTATGTCTCTGGAATTCCCTGCCTAATTTTGAGCACCACAAGTCCGGAGATTTGCTTGGATATCCTGCACATACGCCACACATCTGTACGGTTCACAATACGTTTGCATTCAATTGCACACACTGCCTAATTAGGAACACGTTGTAAGCCTGCAGAGGTGCCGTATAAATCGATCTACACTGAGCTAGCAGAAACATCTTATATATATGTACTTGTCCACGAGATAAGCAGACATCTTCTTATGATTCTGTAAGATCAGGCAGATAGTTAATTTTGGCTTGATCTCCGGTGACTGCCCACACTGAAGACTGAACTATACTAGCAGTCACTAACAATGTCACGTTGCAAAGCGTGCTCTCGTAAGAAATTTCATGAGAGAAACTTACATAGTTCCATACATCATGCATGCATGCCTTTCTTTCACTAGTAACAATGTGATTCCATTTTCATCTCTCTTTTTTTCTTGCAGGCCTCCCGAGATTGATGGAATCTGACGAATCCGCCATCCCGCGACGCCCCGCGCATGCCGAACCGGACGGCGCCGGTGTCCACATCCCGACCAGCCGCTCCGCCGAGGAGCCGCCGGTTTTCAGAGTAAGTCCTCGTGTGCACCGGATACTGTGATCAAGCGAGACGTGAAGCACGACTGTGAACATGTTGCGTGTCAGTGTAGGAGCTGCACGGCGACCCGATCGCCATGGCGTCCCCGGACTCGCCGTTCCACGCTCCCATGCTCCGCGCGGCGCGCCCGGTCTCCATCAGCCTGCCGGCGTCCCCGACCGGGTTCGACGTCGCCAGGACGGAGGTGGAGCTCCAGCGGCACGCCATCACGGACGCGTCGCGCATGCTGCCGCTCCCGGCGCGTCCCCCGATGATGTCCGTCGCGTTCGCGCAGCCCGACAAGGTGGTGTTCCGCTCCCTGCCGATCCCCGCCGCGGCCGCGCTACCCCAGGCCAGGAGCTCTCAGGTGCACGACGACTCGAGCCGCGGGGGCGCGCCGAGCATGACGAGGAGCAAGGTGCGCAGGGACACGAGCTACGACTCGTTTAAGACGTGGTCCGGTAAGATGGAGAGGCAGATCGCCACCCACCTACGAGGCGGCAGGCAGCAGCAGGAGGAGGAGGAGCCCGAGGGAGATGACGCGGCAGAAAGCAGCCACCCCAACTCCTCCATGCCCAGAGTCCAACGCTTCTTCGCCGCATTGGAAGGCCCTGAACTCGACAAGCTAAGGGTACATCACGAGCAATTTTTTTCATCTCACATTGATCGAACTGTGGTTTTACGTACGTAGCTCACGTGCTGTCGTGTGCGCGTCGCGTTGGTGTTATCAGTCGTCGGAGGAGCTGGTTCTGCCGTCCGACAAGACGTGGCCGTTTCTGCTCCGCTTCCCGATACCCGCCTTCGGCATGTGCCTCGGCATGAGCAGCCAGGCGATCCTGTGGAAGAACATCGCGATATCGACGTCGACGCGGTTCCTGCACATCACGCTCAAGATCAACCTCGTGCTCTGGTGCATCTCGGTCGCGCTCATGTGCGTCGTCTCGGCGCTGTACGCCTGCAAGATCGTCTTCTACTTCGAGGCCGTGCGGCGCGAGTACTACCACCCGATCCGGGTCAACTTCTTCTTCGCGCCGTGGATCGCCTGCCTGTTCCTGGCCATCGGCGTGCCGCAGCTGGTCGTGGCGAGCCTCCCGCACTGGCTCTGGTACGTGCTCATGGCGCCCATCGTGTGCCTCGAGCTCAAGATCTACGGCCAGTGGATCTCCGGCGGCCAGAGGCGGCTCTCGCGGGTGGCGAACCCGTCGAACCACCTGTCCATCGTCGGCAACTTCGTCGGCGCGCTGCTCGGCGCCATCATGGGCCTCAGGGAGGGCCCCATCTTCTTCTTCGCCGTCGGGCTCGCCCACTACATCGTGCTGTTCGTGACGCTGTACCAGAGGCTGCCCACGAGCGAGACGCTGCCGCGGGATCTCCACCCGGTGTTCTTCCTCTTCGTGGCAGCGCCGAGCGTCGCCTGCCTGGCCTGGGCGAGGATCACCGGCGAGTTCGGGTACGGCTCCCGGATCGCCTACTTCATCGCCATGTTCCTCTACGCGTCTCTGGTAAGCACCTAGCTAGCTAGCTATGCACGGATGGTTCACACTCGAGAGCATGCATGACTCACAGCTCTTGCACCATTGCAGGCTGTTCGGATCAACCTGTTCAGGGGGTTCAGGTTCTCGCTGGCGTGGTGGGCGTACACGTTCCCGATGACGAGCGCGGCGATCGCGTCGATACGCTACTCGTCGGAGGTGAAGAACGCGTTCACGCAGTCGCTGTGCATCGCCCTGTCGGTGCTGGCGACGCTCACGGTGACGGCGCTCTTCCTCACCACGCTGCTGCACGCGGCCGTGCACCGCGACCTCTTCCCCAACGACATCTCCATCGCCATCACGGAGCGCAAGCTCAAGCCCATCGCGGAGATGCACGAGCACGACAAGGGCGCCGACGCCGCCAGAGACCTGGAAGCTGCGGCTGCGACGACGACATACTAACTAGTCAACACCGGCTGAACTTGCGTATTGGGTGGTTGAGCAATTTGTGAGCAGGAGTACGTGTTGCATGGATGGTTGATGGGACGCCTCGATCGACGTTAATTCGTGGAAGTGTTCGAGCGTTTTCTGTGGGGTTGACTGCCGTGCGGGGCAGTGCGGCCGGATCAACACGTCGTGTGATTATGTGTGTGTGACAGAGAGAAGTCGATGCGTTGCTAGATGATGGCACAAATCTGTCCATATATGTACATTATGGATCGATCGCCAAGGAAGATCGTGATCAGTACGTAAGTAGCAGTATTGTTTCATCTCGACCTAAACATTATCCTTGTGACCATTCTTGCATTAGTAAGTGGTGTTTGATGGAGTACATGCTAGTTAATCCACCAAACTTTGGCCAGTGTAAGTATCTGCACTGGCTGTCGATATCTGGCCAATATAGATGCTAAACGTTCGAATTTTGGCTCCATGTTTTGTTTTGTTGTTGTTTTTTTTTTTTGAGAGAGGGCTCCATGTTCTGTTTAGAAGCTGGTACTGCCTGACCAGTGTAGAAAGGCCCAGGGTAGAGTTCCAAATAGGCCCATTGGCAGGTGGAATAAACTGGGTACGCCAACGGCCTCAGACTGGGTGTTCGGGCCACAGTTTTTCTGGACTCGAGCCGTGACGGCCCGATTTACGTCCATCCGCAAACGGGTCGAGCCATGTTACTACGAGTTACAGACCATGCAATCCTCTGTCGCTGCGGTCCTCGCGTCTCGGCCTTCCTTTATTTCTCTGCTGGAACTGAATACTTTCAAGTTTAACGTGCTGCGCTTGTCTTGTTTTTGCTACTATTTGCTCCTGGAGTACTTCGTAACTCGTAGTAATCTGTCTCCTTGTTTTCCCTCTTGATTGATGACCTGGCAGGGTGGAGTCAAACACGGCCCAAGCAGGGCCGGTCCTGGTATTTGGTGGGCCCTGGGGCAAACTAAAAAGAAGGCCCCTTTATTCAAATTTACATATAGTTTGTATTTTCAAATGTCAAAGCTAAATTTTGACGAATTACATGAAAAAAAAAATCTAGACTAATTATGAGAAATGAAAATTAATTACAATACGTCCAAGTAAAGATAACACTCTAAAAAAAGACCAAATTAACAAAACAAACAAACACACCATGGGTAAAAAATGATTATAGAAAATCATAAACAACCTAGATACGAAATGTTTGATAATAACATGATGTATTACCCAACATATTTAAGCCTCCTTTGGAACACATGATTTTTTTTTCTTCCGATCCTATGTGAACTGAACTGTTTCTTGTGAAATTATTTCATTCCAAACATGCACTTATCTCTGTGAAATTGCGTGCTATCACATTCCCCAACTCATTAACTCTCTCAAACCTAATGGTGATCTTCAAAAATCAAATGAATCACAATTAACAAAGCTGAAACTATAAGCAAAGATTGGCCCCCCATTTTGAACGCATTTGTGGTCTGATTGATGTTTAAGAGTGAATGAGTTAAGGGGAAAAAGTGAAGGAGATGACCTAAAAAAATGGAGTAGAATATGAGCAAATACCACAAGTTAAATGAAATTGTAGTGTCTTTCTCCTTTGCCACCGCTGAAAGGAAGCTACCGACCTACGGTGGCAGTGTTTTGGGTCGAAGGGATTCAACAAACAGAACTACTCATTCTTTGTTGTTGCAGCAGCAGCTATAGGCTAATGGAGCTATAGTAGCTGTTTATCTAGAGTTCAAGATAATTAGATATACACGTACAATAGAAGTAGCTAAACACTCCTGAGGTTGGGCCCCCTTTGGTCGTGGGCCCTGGGTGGTCGCCCTGCTGGCCTTGCCCCAGGAACGGGCTTGGACCCAAGCCTCAAGCCTGGCCAACTGTTCTTAGGTCGAACTAGTATTTTTTGTATTTTTTCAAGAGATTTTTCATGACCTTTTGATCCTAGGCCTCGGGCCATTATCCCAGTTGCCCGAGGCCCAGCTCCTCCCCTGCTGGCAGTCACTTATCCAATCCAGCGCAGTACTCCCTGAATAATTCACGTATCCACTATCCAGCCCAAGCATAATTCTCTCTGCATCTTTGTCAGACGTTCTTAGCAGCTCCAGCTGGGGAATTACTTGAGAAGTTAAGCCTCTGCTACATAACTGCCTGATTTCACGCAGCAGCAGGGTACGTAGAACTAACGCAGCTAAAGCAGATCCACGAGCTCAGGTTTAAAAAAAGCAGGCGAGAAGACGTTAGCTAGCTGGTGGTTAGGCAGGACGGATCACATGGTCAAGACTCAAGAGGCGTACGTCGCGACTGCTCGCAAAAAGCTGGGGAAAGGCCATTGATTTGCTTGTGCGAGCAGAAGCCTTCTGCTTGGCGCTTTGCTGAGGTTAGCTTAGCTTAGCTTGAATCATGTCGATCCATGCATACAAGGTGGCCGGCCGGCCGGCATGGTCCCGATCCGTCCGATCGTGCTAATCGATCATTTTTTCCATGACTTTTGTGTGGGTGGGGGTGGGGGTGGGGGGAGGCCGGGCTGGCCATGCTGCTGCTGATCAAATAGGTTACATCCCTGTCATTCTGACCTCGGATTCTATGTGCATCAGATGATGCTCATCCCATGTATGACGTATGATGCATCTCGATCCAGCACTTGTCCAAAAAGTTCACATGCATGCACGAATGCCATGCCGGGCCTTGAGAATGCGCTAATTAAAGCATGTTTATTTGATAGGAGGGTCGTTTTCACAGAACCTTCCAAGGATTTGCCCTGATTTCCTGTAAAATTTCCACATTGTACGTAACGTAAGTACGTCCTATACATACACAACAATTAGTCAATCATATACAATCTTAATCCTTATTTTTAATCTTGTTTTCTCACAGTAGGGCGGAGCCAGACTAGACTCTCTCTGATCTAAGCCTTATATTCCTTTAAATTTTTGACAATTTCTTAAAGTGTCTTTCATGAACTTTTGGTTCTAAGTCTTGGGGGCTATAGCCTATCCAGCCCCAAATCCGCTCACGCATGCCTCATCCACTACTCCAACATCTTGTGCTCGTGCCACACTCGATCGGCGAGCTGGAAAGAAGATCGCAAACCGAAGAAACCCACACCTTGACAGTTGCCACCATGCACCAAAAAGCTTTGATGAAATCAAGTCCACGCAGATTAAAGCTGGGGAGAGCAGAGAAAAGTCGGACCATGTCACCCTCCTATTCGGTTTTCTTGGTCCTCCTCTCCATCTGCCGTGGACTTGCCCTCCCCGGGAGAAGCACCCTCGACTGTGCCGTGCATGGGCGCTGCCCGCGGGCCCCACGCGGGGGTGCCACGGATCGGACACGCGCAACAAGACACGTGTGGTGGGGCGCGTGCATGTGCGCTACGCCTGACCACCAACAGATGACACGTCAGGCGCACGTACATTTGCTTCTCGCTCGCAGTCACAGTGCCCCGTACGCACGTACGCATCGCCATCGCGTGCATGGATTCCGAAAACTAAACGGCGCGTTCGTTCGTTCCTGGTGAAATGATGATCGATGCGTACATTTGCAAACGCACGCACGCATGTTCCGTTGCTTCTAAACTCTATTCCTAGAAGTGGTACACATTTAACTCTGGGAATGATCTACGTGTGCAATGGTCTACACACACTAGAGTTTCTTGAACTCTGGGAAATCAGTTACTCCTATTTCGCCATATTTGTACGTGGCCTCGGGTCTCTCCGTTTCGAGATATTAATTTGTCTATTGAGGAGATTTGGAGTGTAGTTATTGTAATTTCGTACTCTATACTTCCTACTTAAATACTTCGTAAGAGGTTAAGTGGTTGTATTATATCATTTAATAAGGGTATATGTATGACAATTTCTCATTAACTTTTTCTCAGATGTAGTGTTTCTTTGCTCTGGGTTGTGGACAAATAGTGGGTTGTGGACAACATATTCCACTAGCTTGTGAAGTTAATTGGGCCAAGATCAGTAGGTTATGATACTGCCTGATACTATGTACTACTGTTTCAAGCTTGAGAAAAATACTATGATAGTGTTGCAACGGTATAGGTTCTAGTCGTCCACCCCTCCCCACTAAATCATAAGGTCGCATCTCCTTCTCACCCCTCTCCCATTTCTATGTCTCTCTCTTGTATCCCTCCCTCCTCGATCTCCCTCTCTCCCACGTCTGGCCGAGGAGTGCAACCGAGCAAGCGCCTCCCTCCTTCACTTTCAGCGTCGCCCCTCCACCTCCTCCTTCAACTCCGGCTCTCGATTTTGCGCAGGTGGTGGCATGGTGCTTCAGCTCCAGCTCTGGATCTATCGACGGGCAGTGGCGGCGTGGCTGGGGACGGACAGTAGTGCCATCGTAGCCATGTGAGTTGGCTGAAACTAGCCGAAACTCATTGAAATCTTCTTGAAACTTTAATTGAAACTCGTTGAAACCTATTGCAACTTGTTGAAACTCTCCGGATAAAACTTGTGTTCCAAAATCTGAAACTCGTTGAAACTTGGTTTGAAAATTTTCTTGGAATCTTATGAAAACTTCTATAAGCTTGCTAAAACCTATAACTTTTAAAATGTTCTCATGAAACTTTTTAAAATGTCATAAAACTTGCTGCTACACCATTCCCAATTCGCTTCCTTTGAACTTGTTTGAAATTAAGTTGGCCAAGTGCGTGCGGTGTGTTTGCAAAAATCCACGTAGTTCGCAGAATCTGATGCGGATGCATGCAGCGTGAATAGTTGCTTCCAAGAATCGAACGCTGGTAACTCCAAGTGGCATGAGGAATTTGCCCAACTTCCGAGGCGCCCGTGTCACACCGTGCTCCCCTTCCATCTCACGGCATTAGCTACCATTGAGGGCCTGTTTGGCACGATTGTATTTTTTTGAAAAGCAACTTCCGGCTGCCCTGCAGGGCTGAACGGCTGAGCTAAAAAAGTTTGGTGTTTGGTTGTCTGGCTTTTAGGTAGGTTGACTGCGGTTTCTGAGATGGGAATGTCTGAAATGCCCCTGAGGCAAGTAATGGCTTGTTTGATGCCATTTAACGGCAATTGACGGGAATTAACGATAATTAATGACAACTAATGCAATTGACTACAATTAATGACGACTATCACAATTAACGAGGACTATCGCAATTAACGCAATTGACTATAATTAACAACGACTACCGCAATCAATGCAATAGACCGCAATTAACGCAATAAACCATAATTAATAACAATTGTTACAATAAACAATTATTATATAAAAAAATACAATAAATAATATTACATAAATAATCACAAAAAAATATTACAATAAAAAAATATAAAATAATTAATTAATTTATGCATTTGTATACACGACAAACATGTTATTTTCTCAATATTTTTTCAATTCGTACAATTAGAAATTCTTAAAGAATTAACATTAGAGAATGTAACTCGAGGTGCACCACATTGCAATTCTTGCTTCGAAGAAAATAATTTTATTTCTTTGCAATATTCATAGGTACAATCGAAATATTAGAGTACACCAGAAGTAGGAAATAATGTACAAATTACAATATAAAAGAGATAAATTTTAACTACTGCATTTATTCCTAGAAATGTGCACATCTCCTTCCATTTAAAGAAATCACCCATTGATACTTCCAACCACAGTCATAGAAGATAATAGAGCAATGAGACAGTGCCAAAAAATTGTTTTCCAAAAAAATATAGTAGTTACACTTTGAGACCTCTAATTAACATGTCAGCAAGTTGAGAGAGAAGTATATAGAAATGTGACACATAGAAATATGATGCATATAAATCCATGTCGTCATAAACTCAATCAGTCATTCAACAATAAATAATCGCGCCTATGGAATTCGGAAGTGCTCACAGTTATCTGTCATGTCAAAGTGTGGTTTCATAGGCTGGTTTGATCCATCTAGTGCTCCAACAAATTAACTGCGATTTGTCAAAACAAACACAAAGTCAGTGGTGGTAGAAAAGAATCCTCTCTTGTTGAGTTTTATGGTTAAAAAAAGCCTAGAGTTTCACAGAGAAGCTCCTGACTCTTGAACTACTTGACATGAAAATTTTGAACTGTACTATATATGTGTAGCATGTACTATGCGTTTCTCAAATACTAACCGCATATTTCTAGGCATGAGCTCACTTCACTTGGGTATATTTCAACAGAAATTATTGTGCAACATATAACTTTTGCAAGTAGCATACTTCTGAAGGTATATTATCTGTATAAACATACAAGCTTTTTGGTGCCTTGTTCTTCTAAAACAATACTTCCCAACTACATCCAAATTAATATTAATAGCTATCAACATAACTATCTTGAACTATCTATTGAGGATATGGTAACAATCACATCTCACACAACTTTATTAATAATTATCAGAGTTTATTACAAGAATGACTCACAAGCTAACAATAAAGAACACAGCGGAAGAGGTACGAGAAAGAAAGAGGAGGCGATGGGGAGTGCGTGCGCAACGTCGTCACCTGGGGACGTGGTGGTTGCCGGCGTTGAGTATGTAGGCGGCGACGTGGTTCGGCTCATGGCGGAGATGGTGCTCCAGCGACACTCCGGTAGTGGCGAGGTGAACACGAGGTAGAACACAATAGTGCAATGCCGATGAGGAAGATGGCGGCGGAGCTCCACGGATGGTGTTGGGAACGGCGGCGGAAGGGCTCGGGTGCCGGCGGCGAAAAACCTCGATTGCGGTGAGGAGGACGGGGAAAGAGGGGTGAGCCTTGGTGGATGGATGATGGGGAAGACGGGCACAGGATGCTCCCTTTTATATGGGCAGATGAGGACAGAGGCGGGAGATCAAGTGATGAGAGTTACGGCGGCCGTTGCGCAATCCGGCGAAACACGCATGAAAGAGGGAGGAAAGGACCGGAATGAGTGCGGCAGAGATCAGAGCATTCAATGCTAGTGATTGCACCATAAAAGGGGAGAAAATCATGGGATTGAAGATCCTTGCGACGTAGCAATGGCGGTCCGGCGCGCAGAGGAAGAAAAAAGGAAAAGGGTGGAGAAGGGGTTGACTGGTGGGGCCCACATGGCGGTGAGAGAAAGAGAGAGAGGGAGAGGGAGGCGGGGGAGGCTGGCGCGGGGGCCCGCGCTAGCAGAGAGAGAAAGGGAGGCAGGGGCGGCTAGGTTGGCGTGACAGTTGGGCTACGGGGAGAGAGTGGGTCGGAGGGAAAAAAAGAAAACGGGCTGGGAAAATGGGTTTAGGCCTGAAAAGGATTTAAAGAATTTTAAATGAATTTTGAATTTAGGAAATGCAAGAAATCAAATAGGCTTTTAGAAAATAGCAAATAGAGTTCAAAAATTCTGAAGAAATTCACAGAAATTCCCTAAATTATTTTGAACTTAATAAATTATTTCCAACTTTTGCACATTAATTATTTTTAATTTCTAGAAAATAGAAAAAATCTTTTTAAAATCGAGAAAATCCAAGGAAATTGATTTTTAAAAATTTAACTTTAAAATCCAAGAAATTCAACAAAACTCTTTTAAATTTTCAAAAATCCAATAAAATAATAACTTTAATATTTATAGTTAATATTTTTTTTTTTAAAAAAAACTAATTTTAGTAACATAACTTTGGGATGTTACATTGGAGAAGCTTATGTGTGTGTATCCTTGTGTGCCATATTTTGTAGAACATTACAATACCAGAATAAAAACTTGTGGGGTACAGCCGAAGAGGGCCCATGACAAGATTTATCACTGAAATGACAACCCACACCAGCTTTTCTCAGTGAGATGACATCACCCACAAGCCACCCCACCCTTTGAGACAGAAATGACAACCCACACTAGCTTTTCTTAGTGAGTACACATCACCCACGAGTTATTCCACCTTTTTAGCCCGAAATGACAACTCGCATCGACTTTTATCAGTGAATAGACATCACTCACTAGGCATCCCACCTTTTTAGACCGAATTGACCACACCATGGCAAGCCACCTTTTTAGACCGAAATGACAACCCGCACCAACTTTCCTCAGTGAGTATACATCACGCACTAGCTATCCCACCTTGTCAGACCGAGATGACCACACATTGACAAACCACCTTTTGAGATCGAAATGATAACTCACACCAGCTTCCCTCAGTGAGTAGACATCACTCACTAGCCTTCCCACACTTTCAAACCGAGTTGACCACATCCCGCCAAGCCACTTTTTTAGACCGAAATGAAAACACGCACCGGCTTTCCTTAGTGAGAGGACATCACCCACTAGCCACCCACCTTTTCAGATCAAGTTGACCACACACTACCAAGCCATCTTTTCAAACTGAAATGAGAACTCTACCAGCTTTTCTCAGTGAGTAGATATCACCCACTAGCCATCCCACATTTTCAGACCAAGTTGATCCCATCCTGCCATGCCATCTTTTCAGACTGAGATGACAACCTCTACCAGCTTTTCTCAGTGAGTAGACATCACCCACTACCCATCCCACCTTTTCAGACCGAGTTGACCACACCATGCCATGCCACATCTTTAGACTGAAATGGTAACCCGCACCAGCTTTTCTCAGTGAGTGGACATTACTCACCAGAACTTTCTTGTGCAAAAAGATTCCCTCACGGACGTGAGCGCATCGACATTCGTCATAATTTACTCCCTCATCACTACACCCTAGCCGCTTATAAAACTAGGGTACACTCCACCACCACAGCCAACACTCCAATTGAACTAATTTCGCACAAAAGGGACAAAGAAGGGAAAAGAGAGGTAGAGGAGATCAGTACGTCGGGCTTAGATATTTCAGGCTATGGGGAGATTATGTGGAAGCGGAAGTGGCTTACCGGGAAGGCAGGAACCAACTCGGATCATTCCATGAAGGATGAACCTGTACCATTGGGGTTTGTACGCTCCCAGTGCGACCGCGGTAACGTGACACATATCATTCACTCGACACACCCGGAGACCGTCGCTAGGGTGTACTAACATGCTCAGATATCCGTGTAAGAGAATCTCTCACACACATCCATTTTTCACATTGTATATTGCGTTTCACATATCGCTAACTTTATCCGTGCATAATGGCAGCTGTCTAAGCGTTGCTATTTCTTCCAATGAATCGATGGCCTGGACAAGTACAACATGACACTCATCCAGCAGAAGTACATGCTGAACAATGAAGTACTGCCCGAGATCTTCACCCGCTAGAAACCTTACTCGATCGAGAGGGGAAAAGACAAGGCGAAGGCAACGATGGTTCGTACGAAACCAAGGTGGTGATGGAAGACTCCAAGTCGGCTCGCTGAGGATGACCGGGCCGAGCGTGCGACAGACAAGGGAAAGGAAACCATGGCCCCGATGCTCCTACTAAGCGGGTGGTTACTTCCAATGAGATCCTGGAAGTCCAATACAGGGCTGCCTTCGGGACTAGCTACGCCCATAGGTCTGCACGAGACAAGGGAAAGGCAGCCATGGTCCCCGTTGCTCCTGCTAAGCGGGTGGTTACTTTCGTGGAGATCCTGGAAGCCCACCACAGGGCTATCTTCGGGACTGGCCGTGCTCGCAGGTCTATAGGAAACAAGAGCAAGACACCGATGAGCCCTCAAGATTGACTTCTTTTAATTTTGATCCGCCAGTTTTTTCTATTCCAAAAGGTGCACATGTATCCTACGTGTAGATCGGTGGATGATCCAAGTATGTTGTAGTTTTTACCGTAAGAGTAGCGGGACAAACAAATGCACATAACCAGACCCTATGTGCCATGTAATTCACACCTACATTACGAAGTATTATTGTCGAAGTTGTGATCTCATCTTTTAAATTTAATTCTCTAGATATTCTCTATTTAATATTTCATTCTCTTTTTAAAAATAACCGGTTGTGCGAACACTACACACAATAACAACAGCGCGGGTGCAATTAACCTATAAGGGTTTATCCACGCAGTCAACAAACTCGAGCTTTTTTTAAGCACTGCAAGATATTACCAAATAACTTAGTAAAATCATGTGAAATTTGAAGCTGTATTTCGTATAAAAAAGTGAGCTCATGTTGTTATTTGACTTGGCGACACATGTCTGTAGCCAGTTCAATCGGCGACAGGAGCCCTGTCGTCGTTTGGTTTAGTGACATATACGTGTCACCAATTCAAATGGCAACGCGAGCTCTGTCGTCAATCCAACTGGCGACGTTAGCATATTACCATTTCAAACTGCGACAAAAGCCTATTTTGCAATATTATTAAACAAGCATTTATTTATGTAATTCTTTTAAAATAATGTATTTTTTTTTAAAAAAAAAACTTCATAGCTCCATCCATTCCGGAAGCGGATCCTCTAAGCACAATGACTTGCATTAGTCCCTTGTCGTCACCCTCCAATCCAAATGCTACAGTACCAAACAATACAGCAAAATCGCTACGCATATTTCACTACAGTGGTCATTTCATTGTTTCCGCGGTATTTGCTGCAACCTACTGCTAAGCACATTTCGCACATTAAAACTTAAAACAGAAATTCTCTGCCGTCCAGCAGAGAATCCAGGTCCATTCATTCCTATCCTTTCTGGTCTCAAGGATGAGACACCATGCCCTAGTGGCCTAGTCGCCAGCTACTAGTGGCTGCTAGTGTCTTTAGCCGAAGAGCTATGAAAGGAAGTTGATGTAGAAACCACACTGCAATCTTCCATGAACACGATTCAGAACGATCTGTATGGTTCATGCTTGTTAAGCCTTTACTGTGCATTTATGTACATCCAAGTAGTTGCGATGTTGCATAATAAGGTTTGTACTTTGTAACAGTTCAAACATCTAGTCAATGAACACTCACTTCCAAGTTCCAACAGGTTTCTCAAGTCTCAACAGTAGTGCATACAGACAGGATGCAGAGTTTGAGATCATCAGCTAGGTTGCGGATCCCAATCATCTGCCGGTAACGCAGAGGTGCACTGTAGGTAAGGTTGTTAAAATTATGATTCCGAATCAGATCGAGGATACTTTGGTCCGATTGTATTTTAGGATCGAATCATAGAGTCTAGGATTCGACCTAATTCTATCAAAAATACATTTTTTTCAATGTGTTGTGTACTCCAAGAGTGATGTGAGTGTTTATTTGGTTATTTGATATTTAATTTGATTGATAAATGTCTAAATCACAGTTTAGATTCCATGCCATTCCGAGTTACGACTAGAATATTGATTTTAATAACCTTGTTATTGCCTGAACATTTTACATAAAAAGTAAAATATCTAAATAATTTTATTATTCCAAACCTCCAAATCTTAATGACTAACCTACTAATTACTTAGTACTTATCATACAGCTTGAATTGAGGGACATAATACAACCAAACACTTAAATCTTTATAATTTGAGATGACGCGTGATTCTACACGCTTCTACCACTATTCTACCCGATTCTACGACTAGGAGCGCGATTCTACTAGGTACGACCCAATGTATGATTTGGATCATATTGGTGTTGTAGGATTGTACGATTCTACGACTAGAATTGTGATTTTAATTAGGGATGGGAATAGGTAGGTTCAGTTCGACCCTGGACCGACCCTTAATGCCCAAGAGTCCGGTTTAGGGTAATGGATTAGGTCCCCTTGTGTTCCTCCCTTGGCCCAAATGACCCTTTGGGTCGCGCGGGTCAGACCATGCTGTTGTATCATGGTAATTTGATGAGGACATGACCCCTATAGATACAATCAAATTTGCTATGCTTACTGTTCCAAATAGAAGAGTTTGTACACTTCACTTAAATTATAAGTTGAGCTCGTTTTAGGAGTGTCTTTATATTATATGAACTATATGATGCTACCTAATGATGAAATATATATATGTGCAACACCATGTCACTTTTGGTCCAAGACAAGCAAGCAGTTCGAGCTGGACCTGTTTTGGAATACTGATTCGGCCTCGGAATCACCCAGCAAAGATCAACTTAAAACAGGCATAACTTTGCATATGAACTCCGTTTGAGGTCCATGAGTACTTGATTGAAAGCTTATTTCGTCCTCTTTCAAACGGATCCGGCCTCATCTTCAAATTCCTTCTGAACTGATCACAATCATCAAAATATGACGTCATATCACTTGTTTGGGCCAATCTGGACCTTGTAATCATACTGAACTTGACCCATCTGCCAGTGGACCACCTGGGGGTGTAGTTACTGTTCATGTGAACAGTATCCGTGAGATTAGTCCCACCCCCTTAGTTCTATTAGATGTGTGGCTCCTTATTCCCTATTTAAGGAGGTCGCACCCCCTCTAGTTTTCTTGGATTTTGTTTATGTTTAGTTTGTCTTCGTTGCAACTTGTATCTTTTGCGTGTGTCGACTAGACCACCCAATTAAGATCCTTATTCAGAATCCCAACTCAATTCAAATATTTCAATTCATATTTGAAATTTGATTGCTTATTTATCTTGTTCTTGCGTGCTTCTTGGTGTATGCGAGAATCGACCTTCAATGTGGTCGTCAACGGGTATTCGTGCACGGTTGATAACGACTGTCGGCGATTCAATGATTGCATGGTTTCGGGCCTTGCGAGTTCGTAGCGAGGATCGTGAGAGTTGAGCAACTACTACCGAACGTATCGTTCTCATCGAAGATCGGGCCAACAATCGGACCTTCGGTTCATCGTGGTATCGAGCTTGATTGATCGGTGAGAATTTCCGATTTTCTAGTAGTAGATTCGTTTTCATACCTAGAGTCCGAAAATTGCCCAAAAATTATTGCATCTATCATCCTGTCCAACCCCTTTGAGCCATTGCAATTCTTCTTTTCGGTATTTTGCTTGTTGAATCAGTGGTTGCATCGTCGTGTCTAGTTGCTGATCTTTAGCTCTAGTTATTGTCTAGTTGGTCATGGTATAGATTGCTTCTCGTGTTTTCCTTCGCGTTGCTTGATCGTTCATTTAGAGTTCTTAGTTTGTGCATCCAAAACAAAAAATTCGTGGGTTAGAACTCATCTAATCCGCACCAAAAAATAGAAAATCTGTACTGTTGTTCATCTAAAAAAAGAGGGTTGCTGTGATATTTTTGGAGAATTCATGTTATTTGTGACTTACGGAAAACCTTAGGGCCGACCAAATATTAGAAGGAGAAAGAGACAGCTGCATAGAACAAAAGCCGCGGTAAAAAAAAGAGAAAAAAAGAGAAAAAAGAAAAGTGCATGAAAATTGGTAGATACCTTCTACATATAACCAAAAGCTTCCACAAAAAATTTCAGCAAGTTTGGCCCACGGGTTTGAAAGATATAGCAGTTTCAAATTTAAACCCGAGACGGATTCGAGTCCGAGTAGAATTCCGTATCCGAGACACCTTCAGTAAAACGGGCTTAACTTTTGCATACGGTGTCCGTTTTTGACGTTCTTGTGCTCGTTTCGAAGCTAATGACGAGGCGCATCTTTTCCATATAAGCCACTAGTCGCCCTCCAAGTGCCCCAAAATCGGCCATCTTCGGCCCTGAATTCGCGTCGCAAGTTTTCAGTTTCGATTTTTACCGTTTCCTTTGATCTTCCTTTCGGAATTTGGAGTTCGCCTCAACTGGAAAGTTGTAGATCTCATCGAAACTTTTCAGAAGAGTATATATAAGCCATATAAAACTTTTTTGTCATCATTTGAGACTAGCTATTGTTTTTGCTCAATCTAGAGGGTCATTTCGTTGCACATTATTACTGCTTTTGTGCTCTACATCGCGCAAACAATCTTGTGCCCGTAGAAAGAGGTTTGAGTAGTTGGCTAACGTCTCTCCTAGCACTTGTTGTGAGATTTTTACTTGCTTACATCAAGTCACATTGATCGTTGCGTGTGCGTACATACACTTCTCTACATCGGGCTTTGATTAGTTAGCTTTGATTAGGCTAGGATCAGCAACATTGGCTAGTACTTTGAACAATCTTTCAACTTGCATTAATCGGTTTGATTATTGCTGATCCTTGCTACTATATTGAACCCTTCAAGCTCCACTTCCTACTAACTCAGCAGGTGTCATTCCTCGCAATCGTTGGACTATTCACAGGTGAGAGTATCACGAATCAGCCACCGGTTGTACCACTTCCTTGCTACATTGGTAAGAGCTTGTAAGAACTTGGTAAAAGGTTGAGTGTGAGTGATCATGAAAACTCTAGAACCTAGTAGTTCATAGGGACATATACATTGCGATTTGTTCCTTGTTTTATACTAACTATGGCGAGTTCACGGGATGATTACAAGATAGATCCACGTCTTCTTGAGCCATTGAATGGGGCGCAAGAAAGTCCACGAGGAGATGCACGCTTGAGACGCGATTATCCACCACGGAGGTACATGAATGTGATAGTGCGTCGGTAAAACTAAACTCACTATGCCTTCTTTTCTTGGTAAATTTGATCCTGATGCCTATATTGGTGGGAGATAGCTTTAGACAAAGAATTTGAATATTATGATTTGTCCGATAGGCAAAAGATTAAAGTCACCACTAGTGTTTTTATTGAAGATGCAATACTTTGGTGGAAGCATCTCGTAGACATGGAAGAGTGCCTCAAACATGGCATGCATTAAAGAAACTTTTGATAGATGAATTTGTTCCTAAATATCATGCTGATTATTTGTTAGCTAGATTACAACGTTTAAAACAACGTTGTAGAACTGTAAGGGAATACTATCATGAATTGAAAACTCGTTTGTTGCGTTGTGGCTTAGAGGAACATGCTGAAGCTACAAAGAATAGATTCTTAAGTGGGCTTAATCAAGAAATTCAGGACATTCTTGTTCACAAAGAATATAATTCACTCCCTCATTTGTTTATACTTGCTTGTAAGGTTGAACGTCAGATTGAGGAGAAATTGAGAATGCTTGATGATAGGGAACATGAGAACAAACCTATGTTTGTGTCTTTTTCTGTGACTAACAATTTGAAAGAGGAGAATGAGCTGATTGAACCATCGACTCCATTGGTTGAGAAGGAAGATGAGGAGATGGATGCACCTACATCATCTGAGGAGAGTCAAAAAGGTAAAGATTATGGTGCTATCATCACTCAAGGTGAGTATGCTTGTGAAGAACTACAATTGTCCACTGTTTAGGCTATTTTAGAGCAAAAATTAGTGGAAAACAATTCTGATATGCACATATTTCTGTAGAGAATCTGATGCATTGATTTGAGTGCACCATGTGATAAAATTGTTGATTTACCTGCCGACTTGAGTGCACCATGTGATGAAATAATTGAATTGCCTACTGTTTTGAGTGATTCATGTGATGAGTTAATCACATATAATGATCACGTGGAATTGGTTAGACATAAAGAAGTTTTGACTAGAATTTCTCCTACTGATTCTTTGTATTACATTATGTTGGATTCACCTATGAAATTGTCACATGCTATGGAGAAAGTTTCTGAAATCGCATGTTCAAAATGTTTGTCTAGTGCCTACACCCCTGGGTATAAGTTTAATTTGATTGGAGATTATGGTATAGACGATCAATTTCTTGTTTATCGAATATGCATAACTTGTGATTACATTGATGAATTGAAGCTTGCTGTTTTGAACAACAATTCTTATGTGTCGAATATTGTTCATTATGAGAGAAAATTAAAATTTAGTGATCATTCAATGCCCATGTGTTCATCTCTTATTGCACCATCTAGTATGGACAATCTGCATCATGATGTCGAAGTATGGAAGAATTTACACATCCTTTCACCCTTACTAGATGAATTCTCTATTGCTCGATTGAAATATGATAATATGAATGAACTTTGTTTGATTCCAAAAGTTGTAGATTTGCCCATATGTGCTACCACTACAAGTTTACAACTTTAGAGAGTTGAATTGCATAAATACTTCACTTATATTTGCAAAACTAGTTGCAATAATTACTATGTGAGAAATTTTGTTTTGCTCATTAACATATATGATTATTCTTGGGGTAATAATATAATGAGGTTTTATGATCGCTGCTATTTTATAATATTAATTGTGCAACAACGAAGAACTGTTAAAACGGATGACATATACATATACCATGCATACACCTTGGCTTCTTTGTTACCCTATTTTCAGTCTATCAAAAGCCGAGGACTCCGTTTGAGGTCCATGAGTACTTGATTGAAAGCTTATTTCGTCCTCTTTCAAACGGATCCGGCCTCATCTTCAAATTCCTTCTATACTGATCATAATCATCAAAATAGGACGTCATATCACTTGTTTGGGCCAATCTGGGCCTTGTAATCATACTGAACTTAGCCCATCTGCCAGCGGACCACAGGGGTGTAGTTCTTGCTCACGTGAACAGATCCATAAGATTAGTCCACCCTTAGTTCTATTAGATGTGTGGCTCCTCATTCCCTATTTAAGGAGGTCGCACCTCTAATTTTCTTGGATTTTGTTTATGTTTAGTTTGCCTTCGTTGCAACTTGTATCTTTTGCGTGTGTCGACTAGACCACCCAATTAAGAACCTTATTCAATCCCAACTCAATTCAAATATTTCAATTCATATTTGCAATTTCAGATTGCTTATTTATCTTGTTCTTGCGTGCTTCTTGGTGTATGCGAGAATCGACCTTCGTGGTCGAGTCAGCGGGTATTCGTGCACGTTGATAACGACTGTCGGCGATTCGGCGATTGCGTGGTTTCGGCCTTGCGAGTTCGTGAGCCGGATCGTGAGAGTTGGCGACTACTACGAACGTATCGTTCTCATCGAAAGATCGGGCTAACAATCGGACCTTCGGGTTCATCATAATTGATACGTGCTTCTGTTGATAGCCCGATACTCCTACCCCGTGACTTACCTCCCGTCATTAAAAGCCGGCCCGTTCTCTCGCGAGTGGAGAGAACGTGAGACGCGAGAGCTTTCTCTCTGCCTGCCCCCCCTTCCCTTCCCATCGTCAGACGGCGGAGGCGGCGACTAGTGGGAGGCAGCAGAGAAGGGGTTGGGGTTGGTCAGGGCGAACAGTTGCGCAAGGGAGTAGGCGCCCATGGGGATAGGGCCCCGATGGTCAGATCCGTGAGTAGCTTCACCTATCGATCTCTCCATTCGCTTCCCCGTCTTCCTGTTCTTGCTTTTCTCGAGTATTACTTTTCTAGTCAATGGAAGCTAGCGATTATGCGATTTGATTATGTTTATACTTGAGGTTTCTTTAATCTGGGTGCAATTTAGAATTTTATTGTGATAAAAAGCTCTATTTTGCTGCGATTATTCTTCACCGAGTTATAGTCTTGTGTTCTAATGGTGGCCCCATTCAATCTGCTTGTCTGAAGGCCGGTCCAGCCGCCGCCGACGCGCATGCCTCCGCCGCCGCCTGCCATTGGGGAGGGTGGACAGAGCAGAGGGTGTCGTGCCGTGCCAATGTCGTATTTGGGGGAGGAAATGGGGGATGGAATGGATTGGGGTGGAGAAGACGGTGATAGCATGGAGCTCACACGACCAGCGCGTTGGTTGGAGTTTCGGTGCAACGAACCTAGGGTCAAACTCTTTGGACCTATGGACCAACAGGTTGATGAACCTTTTGTCCCTAATTTCTTTTGGGCCGAACCTTTAGCCCATCTTGCTGAAATTTGTTGAGCGGATCGGTGATCCAATTGGCCAACATGAACTATTCCCACCACTAATTTTAACAACCTTGACTGTAGCTACAGGGAACTGAGTATGCTACTGTAGCAAATGTTCGAATAATTGAGATGCATCTAATGCACAATACTATGCTTATGTGCGTTGGCCTCTGTTTCCCTAGCTTGTTGCTTAGAGGGGAGGCATGCTTTGCATGCATGTAGAATTTCTGAATATCTGTTCAACATTGAATAAAAAGACTGTATGGCCTAATTTTTTAAGCATTCCTCCCCCAACATCAAATCACCTGCAAGCTGTTGGCCTTTTTGCCTCTATAGTCCCTTCAACCTCTTATCCTGAACAGTCTACACTGTAGCAGCTAGCACTACAGGCTCATAAAACCTTTTCGAGGATCTAGATCCTCTATATTACCGTAGATTCACATTGTGAGCAGTATTTTTTAGTGCGTGAATACAACTCTGCAGTGGTACTGTAGTAATAGTAAAATATCTATCACGGTAGTTACTATAGCAACACTATACCTATTGATGCCGATATTTGATTTTTAATCGAATAGTCGATATCGTTTCTTAATACTATACACTATAAATCCTCTACATCGAATCTTTCAACACGGAGGTACTCTGTCTCAACTCTCAATGAACATAGACTACTAAAGTGATGAATGTTTAATGGTACAATATTATTGAGCTGCAAGATCTTGTGGCAATGTATGAAATTTGCACCAGCCTGAATACATGGTACAAGGGAAAAGCTAGCTCCAAGGCTATCTGGCCTCGATGGGAATGCTAGCTGCATGCACTTGTGAGGTGAGTTGACGTAAGATTGAGCCGACAGTGCAACAGCATGCTTTTGTAGTACAAACATCCATGCAGTACATGAGACGCATGCATGCATGATGGAAGTGTGCCGCTGAATATATCGATCCTGAATGCAGCCAGTGATCTGTGGAGTTTGCAAAGGTAAGACCCTGCCTTGAACATATCGCCTTGAACATATCACGTCAACGCCGAGGCAACAGTTCTCTCAACTTGTTGTCACCAACAGTGCGTGCAGATGGATGGACCGATCGAGTCCCATGCATGCACACCAAAAGAATACAAAACAGTGAACAATCCTACTACTCCAGTGTATATAGTACATTTTTGAACTATCTTGCCTAGTCCCATGCATGTAACCGGTCCAGTCACACATACATGCATGATGCATGGGAGCATGCACTTTTGTTTGGAGTCCCAAGAGTCAAAATTTAAACAAAGTCCTTAGTGTTATTGTATTTGCAAATGGGCATATATATATATATATATATATATATATATATATATATATATATATATATATATATATATATATATATATATATATATATGGAATGCAAACAGAACGGCAGGACCAGATGGCCACAGCTTCCGTAGCATGCACCTGATGAGATGATTTAGGCACCGTTTGAAACGGGTTCGGCTTCGATTTTTCACTTGAAAAAATCGAAAGTCATTTCAAACGGACTGCTTTTTTGCACCGGTTTTTTCTGAAGCCAAAAGCCGCCATAACGCGAAAAAAAAAATCAAAAGCTAGAAACTGTCGAGGGGTAGCTTCCCATGGCTTCCTACGGCCCCTGTTTCGAAATTACCCCTGGAGTTCGTGTTATTTACCCGCCTCGTACCAGCTATAAAAACTAGCCACTCAGTCTCCCCCACTCGATCCCGATTCCCCCAATCGTAGCTGCGCCCCCGAGCGCACCGACCCCGCCCGCCCGATCGCCGCCGGCTGCGCATCTCCCGGCCGCCTCCCGCCGCGGTGTCACCTCACTCCCTCCTGCCAACGCCACCCCCGGCCGCCCGCCCTCGACCGGATCTGGGCGCCGCCTCACTCCTCCGACTGGGCCCACGCGCCGGTTCCCTCCTCCGGGTGCCGCCGCCTTCCTCCGATCGGGCCCGTGCGCTAGGTGCCGCCTCCTCCTCCGACTTCCTCCGTGGCATCCTCCCCAAGCTAGACTAGCCCACGCTTGTTCCTGCCACCCGTGCCATTGGCCTCCTCGAGCTTCTCGAGGAGGCGCGGCCCACCGAGGGTGCCGCCGACGTCGAGAGCAGCCTGCTCCGCCGCCTCCACCGTGCGCTCCTCAAGATCCATGTCCAGGAGGGCACCCTCGTCTGCCCCGAGAGCGGCCACTACTTCCCATCTCCAAGGGCATCCCCAACATGCTTCTCGACGAGGACGAGGTGCGGGTCTGACTTGCCAGTCACACCGGCTGCCTTACTTACTTACCTGCTGGTAGCATGGGGTTCCAGGGCTTAGACTTCTAAGATTGGGTGTGTCAAGTGTCAAGTATGATATGTGGATCATGAGGTTATAATTTGGTAAATACTACTCTTGACGATTTGTCCACTATCGCGCTTTTGTTTCACTAATTTGGTGCCTAAACCTCATGTTGTTCGGTGTCCTATGATTTATAGAACTTTGGGAGGTGGTAGTTGAATTGTGTGCACAATACTATTGTAATTTCACCTAATTGTGAGCTCTTTTCGGTATGGAAATGGTGGATCATGAATGATTTCGTACAAGTATAATCTCATTTACTACAAACTTGGCCTTCTGGGATTGGTTTTGATGGATTGTGACAATAGATATGTCGGAAATTAATCTAGACTTGCCAAGTAATAGGACGTTAAGATCCTGATGCAATTAGCATCGGATCAAATTAGTTTGTTTCCTTTGTTAGGCTTTTCATGTTTAGTTTTTAGCTTGGTTGGCAAGTTGATTAGGTAGTCTTTAAAAGGACGTGTAATCATATGTGTTTTAATGAGAGAATAGAGAAGAAAGAAAAGTTGTAGGCAATTGTACAACATAAAAAAAAAACTCATCTGTGTTCATCTTGGTGTGTGCGTTCCAGTGAGGAAATAATGAACTAGTTCTCTCCGGAGTTAGGCCAACATTTGGTATCAGAGCGGGGTTGTGCCGCGTAGCGGTGGATTGGCCAAGCCACGTTCCGGCGGCAAGCTCGGTGGCGCGGCGGTGCATCGGGCGCAGGCGGGCACGTTTGTGCTGCATGCGGGCATAGCATACGGCTCCACGATCAGGAGAGTTGGCACATTGGGCGGAGGTGTATGAGGCACCGGTGATGAGGCCGGCTGTAGCACCGTGCACCAGGAACGTGACGATGGAGGTCCGCGCAGCCAGGGAGAGGCCAGCGCGGTGTGCCAAAATCACACGTGACGTACGCACCGACGGCGACGGCGTGATCATCACGGAGTAGGCCGATGACAGCAATCTCCACCGAAGGTGGAGGCCGGCGATGGCAAGGTGAGGCGGTGCGAAGCCGCCGGGAAACAAGTCGGCATGAGCCCGACAAACGGCGATGGCATAGAGGCCGTCGTTGTAAGAAGAATGAGAGGTCAGAGTCGCCCGGTGAGTCGTGCCACCGGCGACGAAGTTGTGGCGGCAAAAAGGTAGAGGTGAAGGGTAGAGTCGACATGTCTCCCAAATACTTGCTACCAAGAAGCGTCGTCGATAACCAGCAAGGCAAGATGGTATTGGCGGCCATCTCTGTGTCTCCGAGAGAAGAACTGCCAGGTGCATCGGCTGCGGTGGCGCCCATGTTCACAGTCGCTGATGGCGAGGGCGAATGTATTGTCCCTCAAGAGTGATCGCGTGGCAAGGGCGATTGTACTATCCCTCAAGGAGTGCACCGCATGATAGAGAAGCGACTGCGTGGGTTTGGCGACACATAAAGGGAGCTTGTGTTTCTAACCCGTGTCGAGTGGGAAGGTAGAACTTATTGGAGATGCATTAGAAGATCGGTCTTCGAGATGTCAAGAAGAGGCAAGTCTAGATTAGGAGAGATATTGTTGGAAATTAATCTAGATTTGCCAAGTAATAGGGTATTAGGATCCTGATGCAATCAACATCGGATTAAATTAGTTTATTTCCTTTGTTACGCTTTCCATGTTTAGTTTTTGGCTTGGTTACCAAGTTGATTAGGTAGTCTTTAAAAGGATGTGTAATCACATGTGTTTTAATTAGGGATGGCAATGAGGCCCCATTCCCCGTTCCCCGATAAGGAATTCACCCATTAGGGGTCTGTGTTGGGGCTATTTCTTCCCCACGGGGATGCTAATATGAAAATAGCATTCCCGGTCGGGTGAAGCGGGGCTGGGGCCATTCCCCTACTCCCTATCCCTATTACCCGCATGGGCACCTGATAACCCAATTACATATGGACCACTAGGCACTAGCCCACTACCACTAGTCCACTACGATCCAGCGGTCTATCGCACGTCTGTGTTAAGGCATAAGCCGCATAACCCTAGCAGCACTAGCAATTCCCTTCCCTATTTCCCCTTCATTGCTAGTCGCTGCCCCCAACCAATCCCGGACTCTGGTCCTCCATTCCTCCTCCGGACTCCGGTCCGCCCTTGCTCCTCCTCTGGGCTCCGGTTGGCCACTACTCCTTCGGTCCTCCCTTGCTCGCCCCCAACCAGTCCCGTAGTCTCGGTCCTCCACTCCTCCCCCAGGCTTCGGTCCTCCCTTGCTCCTCCTCCGGGCTCCGGCTGGCTCTACTCCTCTGGTCCTCCCTTGCTCGCTCCCGTAGTCCCGCTGGTCTCACTACTCCTTCGGGCTCCAGTCCTCCCTTGCTCCCGCAGTCCCCAACACTACCACAGAAAATGTCTTCACAGACGGTTCAAAAACGTTATCACAGATGGTTTCGTGGCCGTCTAAGTTTATGAGTCAGTAATGACATGAAGTCATCATAGACGGTTTTTGAACCATTTGTGAAAATAGACTATCACAGACGGTTCTGAATAAGAACCGTCTGTGATAGTTTTTTTTTATTGCAAAAAAAATCAGATTTTGGGCCAAACCAATCAATTGCTAGATAGTAGTTTTTATATGCAACCTCTAGCAAGACAACTAAAATCTAATTAAAATTCTAATGGCAAACATATTGTAAGAGAGACCTATCTAGCAAAAGGAAAACCAAAAGGTTTCACAACATCCCCTCTAAATGGGGAAAAAGAATAAAATTACAAAGTTAAACTAGCTAAAAACCATTTATCCTCTAAGATCCTGAAGAACTCATCGACTTCTTGGATTGGTCCTGTGAGCTCCTCTATGTACCTCACCAGCATATCACAAACTGTTCTTGCCTGTCGTCCGAATTCAACTCAAGCTCGTCGGCAAGGAAAAGGGGAGACAACTAAAAACCTCCAGCGGTGCTCCGACCTTAGGTAACACAAAATTAAGATGATTTTTTACGGACATTAAATTACAAAAGATACACATAAAATAAGAACCATCAAACAGGCAACAAATTGTGTATGTTTTAGGGATATACACGTATTTTCGTAGTCTACCTCCTGCGGTAGAGATTTCAGTAACTTACAAACCTTACCCTCTTGACCGGTTACCACAAAATCATCAGGCTGATCCATGTAGATTTCTATTGAGGAAAGCTATCTTAACATCCATTTGATGGACAATAAGATCATGTGAGGCAACTAATGATAGTAGTACTCGTATAGTGGTCAATCTAGCAATAGGTGAGTAAGTATCGTAGAAATCTTCTCCTTTTTTAGTATAGCCCTTGGCCACAAGCCTTACCTTGTACTTTTTAATAGTACCATCAGACCTAAGCTTTTTCTTGAACACCTGCTTACATCCAACTGGCTTGTAGCTATATGGACGATCAGTGATTTCTCAAGTCCCATTAACGAGAATGGAATCCATTTCGCTACGGACCGCATCCTTCCAGTACTCTGCATCAGGAGATGCATATGTCTCTGAAATGGATTTGGGAACATTATCCACAAGTTACACAGTGAAATCATCTCCAGAACAATACTATCATCCTTCTCAAGGATTTGTTCGTGTGTATGTTCGGAATGTTTAATGGGAATTATGGATTTAGGAGTTAAGTCATTTGCTTGACTAGTAGAGATGCATATCCTTCATGGGGAATAGATTCTTAAAAAATGTAGCATCTCGAGACTCCATTATTGTATCGACATGCATGTCAGATACCTCATATTTAACTATTAGAAACTTATAGGCAGTATTGCAATGAGCATATCCTAGAAAGACACAATCCACAGTTTTCGGTCCAAGTTTATGCTTATTAGTTATCTGTACGTTGGCTTTTGCTAAGCACTCCCAAGTGCACAAGTAGGATAGTGATGGTTTTCTTCCTTTCCATTCTTCATACGGAGTAATCTCACTATTCTTAGTGGGAACTCTATTCAGGACACATGAGTCAAGGTCAGTACAGCCTCCCCTACCATGCCTTAGATAATCCTACAGTGTCTAACATGACATTAACCAAGTCACTCAACGTGCGGTTTTTTCTTTTAGCAACCCCATTGGACTGAGGTGAATAGGGAGGTGTCCTCTCATGGATAATTTCGTGCTCTACACAGAATTGGGAGAACTCATTTGAGAAATACTCTCCACCATGTTTCGACCGAAGTCTTTTGATTTTTCATTCTAGTTGATTCTCAACTTCAGTCTTATAAGTTTTAAAGTAGTCTAGAGCCTCATCTTTTGTTTTCAACAGATACACATAACAATATCTAGAAACATCATCAATTAGAGTCATGAAATATCTTTTCCCTCCTTTTGTCAACACACCATTCATTTCACAAAGATCTGAATGTATGAGTTCTACAGGTGCTAAATTTCTTTCCTCTACAACTTTATGAGGTTTGCAAGGTTGCTTTGTTTGCACACAAGTTTGGCATTTAGAACCTTTGACTATAGAGAGTTTTCAAATTAAATTTAGACTGGATAGCCGAGACATACAAACAAAATTTATGTGACACAAACATGAGTGCCAAACATTGGCCTCATCTCCATTATTTGGATCACAAATATGGTTTACAACCTTATCATAGAAATCTAAAGGGTAAAGCGGAACAAGCCTCCGCAATCATAGCCTTTTTCAATAAAGAGTCCAAATTTAGAAATGACTACTTTATTTGACTCAAACACCAACTTATACCCATCTCTACATAGAAGGGAGCCGCTGACGAGATTCTGATATGTTGTACTAATAAGAAATATCTTAATCTAAGAAACTTATGAAAAGAACAAAATTAATCGAGGAAAGGTCAAACTTCATCAAACTACTGGATCTAGGAGTTATGTTGCCCAACTATATTATCTGGAAAGTTATGGATCTTTTCTCCAATAGCTCAATACAACATGTTGATGGAATTATAATTGTTGTATCTTCCAATATATTTTTTTGTAGAAAGAGAAAAGCAATAATCAAGAACCAAGTGCTATTGATTTTTTCAAAGAAAGCCATTTCAACAAGAAGAATGGATGCATGAGTGAAGATGCACAGGAAGAATATGTATGTTCTACATGACACAAGATTCATTTGTAATGTTTGATTTCTAAATGTTTGTCAATATTCTTCTTCTTTTGTGAGTCATTAAGAATTAATATTTAGATGTCAAGAAACACAACTACTCCTATTTACTTTCAGACTACTATGGAAACTCTTAGAGAACAAAATCAAGAAGAAGGTGAACAACCAAAACTTGATGTGGACATTGTTTTAAAAGTTTTGTCTCAAAGAAGCACATCAAGCACCTTTCTTGTAAATATGGGTTTCCTAGTAACCTCTAAGAGATCTATCAACTCTGCTTCATCTAGGCTCATCCAAGAGGTAGAAGACACACTTCGAGTGGAGAGAGAGGAAAATGCAAGGGACCAACAACATCTCATTGCGCGACTCGAATCTCAAGAAGAAGAACTTGAAGAAATAAAGAGAAAGTAGTAGGAAGAAATGGATAGTTTGACAAAGAACCATCAAGAAAAACTGGACAATATGAAGAAGACCCAAGAAGAGAAAATGGATGCTTTGGTAAAGAAACAAGAAGAAATGGAAGCCCTAGTTCGATTTATCTTAAGGCAATAACAACAGATCCAACCTAACCCATTGATGTGACCATGCCACTAGGGCTGGAAACGAGCCGAGCTGAGCCCGGCTCGGCTCGGACAGGCTCGTTTGTACAGTTGGCTCGGCTCGCTCGGCTCGTTTCGAGCACGAGCCAGGAAGGGGCTCAACTCGGAGAAAGGCTCGAGCTGGCTCGAACGGGCTCGCGAGCCAAGGAGCCAAGGAAGGAGCTGATGCATCAGTTCATCCTGATCTAGTACATCCAATAAGCATTACAAAAATTTCTATCAGTTCATCCAGATCCAATACATCCAACAAGCATTACAAAATTTTTCTATTAGTTCATCCACCTCCAGGCTCCAGCACATCCAACAAGCATCAGTTCATCGAAAACAAGCACATCCAATGATCCAAAACAAGCATCAATTCCTAACAAATGAAATCGCAACTTTGCAAGAACAGCAGGCTCGACGAGCTTGGAGCAGAGCAGCTCGACCTTGTTGACCTCCTCGGCGACGACCGACGGCAACGAAGCTTCATGGCCCACATCCACGTCCATGGAGAGCACGGGCCAGGCCGCTAGGGGGAGGACGAGGGGAGCACCGGGGAGAGGTAGGAGCACAGAGGGAGAGGAGAACGCTGCCAGGGGGAGGACGGGGCGGCGGATGGAGCAGGTGGCGGTGGCGGGTGAGGAGGAGGAGGCGGCGGATGGAGTAGCTGGCCGGTGAGGAGGAGGCTGCGGCGAATGGACCAGGTGACCAGTGAGGAGGACGAGGCGAGCTGGGCTCCGGGTGGAGATGGGGGAGGTGCCGTCGGCGGGTGGAGATGGGGGAGGGGGAGGCGGCGGTTGAAGGAGGTGGATGGAGGCAGCGGCTGGCGGGTGGAGATGGGGGAGACGGCGGATGGCGGTGGCGAGTGGAGATGGGGGTGGGGAGGGGAGGCAGTGGGTGGATGGAGGAAGACTCGGGTGGATGGAGGCAGCCCATTGGGGATTTGGGGCTAGGGTTGGAATGAGGCGTTCGGGAGGAAGTAAATAGGGCTGGAAACGAGATAAGGCCGTCGGGCTTGAGCGGCTCGCGAGCCGGCTCGAGCTCGCCCGAAAGTTTTGCGAGCCAAAAGTTGGGCTCGGCTCGGCTAAAAATTTACGAGCCGAGCCCGAGCCGTGACGAGCTCGAACAGGCTCACGAGCCTCGAGCTATTTTTCCAGCCCTACATGCCACAAACGCATACGACCATCGCTCCCAAGATTGACCAAAAGGTGAATTCATTCCTTCAGCTTCAATTTGATTTAAATGAGAATATGATGCTACCTAATGATGAAAATGTATATTTGTACACCTATACAAGGAGGAATGCATCAACACTACACACTCGTGGTTGGGGTCCACCTAAAGGGAAGCCGACCCACACATCAAGACCAAGTCAACGCCTTCCCCAACTCTTCCTCAGGGTCACCATGTCACTTTTTGTTCAAGTCAAGCAAGAGTTCAAGTTGGGCACGTTCTGAAATCCAATTCGGCATCCGAAGACAGCACCAACTTCAAACGTGCATAGAATTCACATGCATACTCCATTTGAGATGTATGAGTATAGGATCGAAATCTTATCTCGTCCTATTTCCAACGGATCTAGCCCCATACCCAAATTCCTTTTGGGCACTTCGGAATGGCCAAAACAATCCGACGCTAATTTAGCCCAATAGGCTCGTAATAAAAAGACCATAACTTTCACAAACGGAGTCCAATTTGGGTGTTCTTGGTCTTGTTGGAAATCTTATTCCAATGACCTTTCCAATGGATTCAGCATCACCTCAAAATTCATTCGAGCACGTCGAAATCATCAAAACAAGATGGCGGACCAGGAGATAGAGTTAGGGTTCGACTCCACTTCTTGTGGTCGCCGCCTCTCCTTCAATATATACAGTGTGTACACCTATTTTAGGGTTTATAGGCTTGTTTAGATTAGTTTTTCCACCATGAAAATATCGTCGTATGTTCTTGTGTCGACTAGACTAATAACTGCGATTTGTAGGCCTCAACTCGTGTGAATTCATATTTCCTATTTGTAATTTCAGATTGCATGTGTATCTTGTTCTTGTTTGTTCTTCGATTGCTCGCATGAATTGAACCTCGTATTCAGGTCAACCGTGTTCTTGGCATGGTTGGTAACGACTCAGAGTGTGGTTTAGCGATTGTTTGGTGTTTTGGTCATGGTCGGTTAGAAACCTGCATCGGCAAAGTCGTTCTCCTCCAAATCAAAGTTATCATCCTATTGAAAGATCGGGACCCAACTTTTCTCATCACCCATCCCCTAACCAAGGGACTTCACAATAGTCTGTTGATGAGAAGATGTATTTTTTTTGGATATGATGCTTTTGGTGGTATATGACTAGTGAACTTCCCATCTTTTGGTAGTGTGAGAATATTGTGAATCTCTTCATATTTTGCTGGTGAAAGTAAGGTGAACTCAGTCACCTCTATGTTTGGAGGTTTTCATGTGTGAAATTGCCTTGTTTATTGAAGTTAGAAAATTACCTCTATAATTTTTCAGTTATGTGTATATCAGTTGTGGTATGTGAAATATGGAATGGATCATATGCAGCTCTAATGTACTTCTGACATCAATGATAATATCAATAGTCTGTTGTTATTCTCAAAATTTTAATAATTTTATTACTAATACATAAGGTGATGATTCAAAATTGTAGAAATTTGTCAACGTGAAAATAAACCATGGCAATTTAAATTGAATTTTATTACTAATACATAAGGTGATGATTCAAAATTGTAGAAATTTGTCAACGTGAAAATAAACCATGGCAATTTAAATTGTCACCATTTTACCTACCTTAGCAGCTACGTCCACCATTTAATGACGAATCTAGGAGAATGTGTGACAATAACTCTTGTGTTGAGTGACGATCTATTTTGTTATAGATTTGCATCATTATCTGACGCTTGACAGACCGTCACTGATTATTCGATAATCCATGACAAACCAGAAATGATTCATCACTCTCGACTTTTTATGGAGCACATTCCATGACAAAATCAAGGTTTTTGTTATGTTTTTCCATTGTCATTGAACATCAAATCTGTTGTAGTGAAAAAAGAGTGAACAAAACAAACCAAAAATCCGAATACCAACATTCCAAAAAATCAAACTTACTGAGAAAAGCAGACACTTGTAGAACATACGCCCCTTGTTCTCTTCGGTGTTGGAGTAGAGGACATTTGCTTCAACCACGTAGTTTGGGCAATTGATGTGTCTTGCATTCGCCAGCACCACAGTTATTTGGTTCATCGAACTCGACGACTGAGACATAGCGCTAAGGGGAGGAGGGGGCAACTACAAGTAGATAACAAGAGAAGGAGATGGAGTTGAGTTGGTTGAATAAGCTTTATAGAGCTGGACTTGGCGGGAGATTTGGCGCCAACTATTCTTCACCGTAGCGCCAAAACATCCGAACACAATGGCATATAAGGAATCCAGCTCACTCCAACACCAAAACATCCAAAGGGCAAAAGGGACTTTCCCACTTGGACTTAAAAGCGACCTCACGTCCAGTTGACTGCCAAAACAAAAATTTCAGCCCCTGGCGCCATTTGGTTTGGTGACACCCACATGCCACCAATTCAAATGGTGATTTGTATTTTTGTTGTCATTAGCGACATAGACATCTGCTGTAGCAAAAAAAAAAAAATAAACATATTTATTTATATAATTCTATTAAAATAATGTATTGTTTTTTTTTAAAAAAAATCAAGCTATGGAGTCCTGTATGGGCATCTGACTAACTGACGGGGTTTTGTGAATTTTTTTATTTATTTTTTGAATTTTATTTTAAAGTTAACTCATCGCGAACTTTATTTTCAATTCTGACCCCTTTGGTCACGCCACCACCAGTGACGTAACAAAATAACACTGTCACGTCATCCCGTATCTTGTCAAATTCTTTTCACGCCACCACTAGTGGCGGCGTGACAGTGTTGTTTGGTCACGCCACTGGTGATGGTGTGACAAAAAGTGCTATTTTAGTGGACTTATTCTACGGCGTGACAATATTGTTTTATCAAGCCACGGGTTGTGGTGTGACCAATGGGGTCAGAATTGAAAATAAAGTTCGCGAGGAGTTAACTTTAAAATAAAATTCAAAAATGATTAATTAATAATAAAAATTCGAGTTTTGCATATATGAGAAAAGCATGATAGTAAATAGAGGATAAGGACATATAGCTGCTCACAGTAATGTTAGGACAGGGACTTCTGCAAGGTAGATAATTGAATGCAGCATCTATTATTGCTCGAGACATGCATGCCCAACAAGCCACCCTATATGTATCATTCATCTGTAATACACTACCAAGAGCAAGAGTAGGGGTGCAGAGTCCATATAACAACTAGCTATATATATATATATATAAGGTTCGAGAGATTCTTTATGGAGACACAGTATGTTTTTAGAAAAATATATTTGTGGGCACATTAAGGGCTTCTGAGTTGTGTTCCTTGTGCAGCCAGAGTGGCTGCAGCAGAAGTACAAAGATAGTAAAGAAGGGGTGGATGAGGCACAGGAGGAGGAGGAGAAGGCCTTGGAAACATACTCTTTGCCAGGAGAAATAATGAGGCCATCCATGTCAAATGTCGCAAAGCATAAAGATCCTCCGTTTACTACAGCTACTGCTACCTTGTGGCAATATAATATGTATGTTTGATTCCGTTGGATCTAGAGCTAGTAGATATCTGAATGCAGCATTCATGGCGATCGATCGGATCGGTCTGGAATGTGTATCCGACCATGCATGTCTTGCTAGTGGCAGAACATCGCTTGGTGCCTCAACGCTCTCCAAGAAAATTACTCCCATACTACTAGAAAGTGTAAAGCATTTCCAGTTACTAAACACGACAGATCAATGCAACTATTGAATTTCATTAGGACATGCAACAATTTTCTTTGTGAAAAAGCAATGAGGCACATGCTACATATTACTTGCCTAGCCACAATAACAAACTTACAAAGTTACCTATACAGTATTAATGAGCATAAAGAAGTTCCTATAGTAATTACAGTTGATGGCAACAGGAGGCTACGCCTGACACATTGAATGATGTGGATTGAATTGCCTAGGCTGTTACTCTAAACTTCACTGTTTGCCTGCTGAAACCTATTTTTGTGGAACCCTAGTTACAGCATTGGCACCCAGATCAGGAAACGGGTCCACCGGGGCCCCTCTGCTTGCATACATCCACAGGTTTTCAGGCAACTGCTTCTGTTTATCTTTACTGTCATAAAAGAAACATTTGGTGGTGGTGGTGGTGAGTTTAACATCTTTAGTTGGTAGAATCTCCTATGAATAGATATATGTATACATGTATATGCTACTATATAGTTTGTAACATTATCTTTTAGAACACTATTCATCTGCTCGGTAGAACACCGCTCCGACGAACAACAAGCCTTTACCAGAGTTAGCGTAGCAAAACAATAGATAGAAATTGTACATCTTTATTACAGCATTAGCCACGTAAGGCTATGGTCTTACATTACAATTACTTAATTACAATGGAAAAACAGATTCTCCCTCACTCGCTTGACTTGACCTTCCTGTTGTCTACTCATCCCATGCGTCAATATGGCACCCATTTCGCCCTGGTTCTCATAATCGGCGCACTCGCCTCCTGCAGCCTCATCGGTACCTGCAAAATCCCTCATCCCACTCGGGGTATCTTCCGGCCGGACTAGGATCTAAGCAAGGAGAGATAGCAAGAGTGAGCACTAGTGTACTCAGCAAGCATTAATAGCAAAAATACACTGTATGACATCTCTATTCATTATCACAATTTCTAATCATCTCTTTTCTGGAAAATAACTCATCTCATTCAAATCTTTAGGTGGCAAATTTTTAATACTGAAAAGACTACTTGTCACACGAATAGAAGATAGACCCCCAGTGGTTCCCGTAAGTTTTAATCCAGGAACAGGCATGAATTCATGATTTTATTTAGCACTGCGCAGGCTTGTACCACTTTACCCACAGCTACTTTGATCCCTACTTAACTGGGTTCCCTGCATTTCCTTTGATGCGGGTTCGAGATCAGAATACAGAACGTTTTCCAGGTTACGTGATTAAGTCTCCACCCATTACCTTCTGTCGGTGTTGACTTTGCCACGCTGCTGGCCTAATCACTCACCGAGTTTCAGTAATGTTGGTTGGGCCGGCCTCCCCGCACCCAACACTCCACCTTAGCGCTATAGCGCCTTGGATCACCCACTCCCGGACTCTCTACCGGCTCTGGGTTCCTCCATCACACTCACACATAATACTTACCCAATGTGGGGATTTTAATCACGTAACAAGGTAGCATTTTCTGCCCGTTGCAATGGGAAAATAGTTGGTACTTGATTTACGACCTCTTATCCAGTGAGAGTTTTGTTGGTCTTTATATTTTAGCCCTATGTAAAGGGTCCCACCTCTTTTTTTTTAACCCAATACAGTAGAGAGAACTCTATTGTGCAATTTATTAAAAGGAGAAAGTAAATACAGATCCTAGAAGGAACAAATAGAAAAGAGGGAAGAAAATAGGAAAAAGAAAACAGAAAAAAGAAGGTAGATAGGAAAGCCAGCCCTCACACGTAGGGCCGACCAAGGAGGCCTGGATGGACAATCTACACCCAACAAATAGACATAAACTTGTTGATCCTTCCGAACCAACGGTTGCTTGAAGTACAAATTACAGCAAGTTGGATAACCATGCAGTGAGCAAGTGCTTAGTGGACGGCTTGGCTCGGTGGATGAGCAGAGCTAGCTCTCGGGTAAAAGTAGCACGCCAGGTCGTGATGCTTGGGAGTTTGTTATTGAAGATCCAGTTATTTCTTGTGATCCATATGGCCCAGGTAGCAAGAACAATAATTTCTATGAAAAAACTATTGTTGATTTTGCCTTTGAGATGAAATAACGCTTGATGAACCGTGGTGAGTGAAGACCTTTGTGCACAAACCAGGCCCCAACATTGTTGCGCGAATGGGCAATTCCAGAAAAGATGCTGAGCTCTCTTCAGTTTGAAGATCGCACAAGGCGCAGGAGAAGTCATCCAGTGTGTAGTTCTTTCGTCGCAGGAGGTTCCTGGTGTTGAGCCTATCTTTTAGCAAGAGCCAGAAGAAGATTTTCTGTCGTCTTTGGCAAGTACAAGACCATAACCACTTGTAGTAAGTTGATGCTGGTTGCTGACCCATGAGCAATTGATAGGTTTTGACTGATGAGTACCGCGGTGAATTCCAGATGTAATGCCATGAATCCTCTTGAGCTGTGAGGACCAGTTCTTGGATGAGAAGTAGCACCTGCTGATATTGTTGGTGGGCTTGGGTCGTCAACGGAAGGTGACAAAGGGATTGGAAATCCAACGCTTGTTTGATATCTGCCACTGAGCCGAGATCAGACTTGACAAAGGAAAAGAGTTCAGGTTGCTGTAGACAAATGAGATTCCCATTCCAAAGATCCTTCCAGAAGTGGGCTAAACGGTCATTGCCTACCGTGCAAGATGCTAGGCCCTTATATTGTGGTAGTAATTTGAGGACATCTCTCCACCAGAAGGAGCCTATTCTGACATGAGCTGAGGGTAAAGAATTAAGGTAGTAAGCTTCCCAAATGAGGTTAACCCAAGGAAGATTGACATGGTTGAAGAATTGGTGAAGATTCTTGAGTAGGAGGGCCTGATTTTGAATGTCCAAGTTTAGAACTCCTAAGCCTCCCAGACGTTTTGGCTTGAAGACTTCTTTCCAAGAGATCAAAGAAAGGGTCCCACCTCTTGCCATCATCTCTTCCTACCACGGACCCCTTTACCAGCCATATAGTTATCTTTCTCATCTTTATCATATCTTTCATCTTAATCTCATTCATCTGATTTGATTTTGAGACATAATTTTGATACAATATGTATATATATATATGAAGCCTTTTTTCTACTCCCTATTCCAGTATCTCATATATCCACAATGTAGAGAGTATCTTGCAACTACAATGTAGTACTATATTTGTGATCAAGAGGATATGCTTGCCTTTGTAGTAGTAGAACACATTGGAGTATCTTATAATTAGTATATGAGTATACCCAAAGTGATAATGGAGTATGTCAGATTTTTGTAGTATATAAAAGTGGGAGTAACTACTCCTGGAGTATTTTTCATATATATATATATATAGTACTCGATTTACATTTAATGTAACTATATGTGGTCTAGCTTGCTTCTAGAACTGGTCAGCAAGATCACGTACTCCAGTCTCGCGTAGCACGAATAATATATAAGCAAATACTTAGTTGAGTTTGAGTGATACCATACATACATATATTAGTAACTTCTATTGTGTTAGCCAAATTTTAGTTTAGCAACATTTTTCGGTCCCTACTAAGTTAGCACTCCCCAAGGTGGCTGTTTGACGATCTACCCGTCTAATACCTGCAGGTTTGGCATGCCCGAAGGCGATCCTGCTACTAATGGAAGCCAAGGCTATTCAGCTCTTTAGTTGAACATCTATCTAGTGCTAGCATTTACCAATTCTTTTTATTCCATATCTGATTTAATGCATCAAACTACCAAATCAAACATGCTGGAAAGCCTAAAGACAGATGATGATTCTATTCTCTGAAAATGCAATGCTTAACCAATACCTTAACCCCTAATCTAATCCCCTAACCCTAATCATGTTCATACTAACTCCCCTGACGAGGATCTAAATAATCCTCATTTATTAATCAGGAAATATGACGTCACAAAGCATACCCCTTGAATATTATAAGGGAAGAATGAGTCAGGAAGTCGTAGGTTATCCTACGACTACCCCCTAGTCATAAGCTCTTCTACGACTATGGTATAATCGTTACGACTACCCCTAGTCGTAAGTTCTTCTATGACTATGGTATAATCGTTACTACTACGCCCGTTGTAAGTCTTCTATGACTAGCTCAAATTTGCATTCCTCACGATTTTTCGACCCACCCGCCGTAAGATTCACTAAATAGTGAGGATCCAAATAGTCAAAATACACGCTTATATTTTGACATAATCGTTGATAATTCCCTACTATCTCTCGATCGATAACCGCTTGACAAAGATGGGAGGTTACTACTCCGTAATTACTCTCATTATTGCGCAATAATGAGCGACTAATTAGCCTCGGAATGACGACGCCCACCACTGCTTAGTATAAATAGGTGTCTTTTAGAGATAGTAGGGAGATGACCCTTTTTGGGACAGAGAGAGCCTTTCCTGGAAGACGATTAGGAAAACCTTCATCGATTGTAATCCGGAGGGCAAATACAAGATACACTGTGAGTAGTGTTATTATTCTCATCCGAGAAGGCCCAACTCGTATAAAAATCCCGTGTCTCCTTCTCACGTGATCAATTGTGGAGACCCCCCGAATCAAACAATCTTTACGTAAGATCGGTTCTAAAACACCGACATCCCCAAACTTCCTCCTCATATCCCCTTACTCAGCCGACACCCCCCCAGGTGTATGCTTCTCTCCCCCATCCTCTTCCTCTACTCCCAACTACAACTACTCCATAGAGTTCTCCTCTCGGTTCTTCTCCCCATTCGGCCAGCTCAGCTTCAGGTGCCGCCACTGCCGACCTGCGGGCTCACCACCACGGCTCCTCTCCCCTGCGCGCCCTACCTGCTTCCCCCACTCCTGGATCTCCCTCCTCCCGGTTCTACCTCTTCCTTCCTCCCCCTATTCCGATCTACCCTCTAGATCTCTTCCTCCCAGTATCTCGTGGCCCGGTTTCTCTATGGCTTCACCCCGGTTTTCGGCTGTTCAGCTCGGCTCGATGCCGCCTCCCCTGGTGGCTGCCAACCCGGCCTTCGGCCTCCGGCGCCCGGCTCGCTCTTCTCTCTCTATCCCTCTCTCTCTACTGCTGCTACTACTACTACTACCACTACTACCATTTCTTGTTGTTGAGGCCTTTATGGTTGAGCAAGAACCAGCTTTTGGGTGCCGATGCTAATCTAACTACCAGATTCTGCTATGCTAGTGGGAGTTTTTAGATTTGATACTACTAGCGTGATGTATGAATGCAGGTGTGTGCATGCATGGAGGAAATGGCAAGAAGCAAGATGGGGATGCGGCTACTACTTTGATCTATTGCGGTACAACATGCTTCCCTACTCCCCTTCTTCCTCTACTGCTCTGTGATGCAACAATGGATGCTGAGAGGGTGATTCTGACGTGTGTTTTTGGCTTATGCCCGATGATGTGTATTGAGGGAGATGGTTAGGGATTGGGGCTACTGTGGGTTCGGCTTTGGTAAACAAAACTAAGAATAGTAGTGGGGGAGAAAGGGTGGTTTACCGATTGGATTGGGGTTTGATCGGTGACAGCAGTGTGTTGGTGATGACGATCGGGTGGTCGTGGGGCTCCCTGGTGCTTTTGGTCCTCCTGGTTCTTGCCTCTGTCGGTCGGCGTGGTCCTAGTGGTGGCTGATGGTTCAATGCCGTTGCCGTGTCGTTCTTGCTCCTTGTGCTTCCTCTTCTCCCTTGTTATGTTATGATGATCCTGAGATCTATTTTGCTAATGGGAAATGCTCACTATGTATGTGAAGTTCATCCGAAGGAATGAACGGCAAAATGATATGAGGGCCTGAGGGTTGTTTACATGCTGGTTTGGGATTGGGGTCGGCTTGTGGGTGATGTTCGCTGTGGTGACCGGTGTGGTCCAGAGGGGATGCCGACAGTGTGGAGGGTGGTCCTCCTGCTAGACTCGGCGTGGCCTCAGTGGTTGCTTGCGGTTCCACTGCCGCCGTTGGCATCACCCTTGCTCTTTGGGCTTTCTTGCTCCCTAGTTCCCTTCTTCCTTTACGCTGCTGGTGGATGGGGGCAGAGCTTGGCTTGGCTCTGGCTTTGTGTGACTGTGAGAGGCATGAGGCCTTTGTGCAAGGGGGATGTCTCGGCTGTGAGCTTGTCCTTTCTTCTTATCCCTTCCCTCCTCACAAGGCACTGTTCGTGCAATGCCCACTGGTTAATTGGGTGCTTCGCCATCGCTTGGTCGCTTTGCAAACGTGGGTGTTGGGTTTTGATAAACACCGAATGAGGAAACCCACGGAAGTGATATGGTGCTAACTAACTTGAGTTGGCCTGATATTTTGACGATCAAGGCGCCAACTGACTAAGGTGGGTTTGGGAACCTTGACGATCATGGTGCCGTGGACTTAGGTTAGTTTGGGAACCGACTGTACTTCGAAAAATCTGACGGCACCTTCTTTTTATTCTAACTCATTGCTACTGCCTTTTTGGTTTACTAAATGCATCTTGAGTTTTTGGCGAAAGATGGACTACAGGACGAGGGGTGGTTTAATGGTTTGACGGTACATGGAGAACGTGGCAAGGAGGGCTTCTGCAACATGAATGCAAGAATTGGATTGTAAATTAATTAACTCTTGTAAGATACACTGAGATTTGTTGTAACGCATTCAAGATTGTAACATTACCGAGTCCTTGATGCATTGAGCTTATGTAATTAATATAGAGTTCGCGAAAATGTTTCAATTACACTTGTAATGTAATTCTTTTGTATAAGATTTTGAGTTTTAGCGTTAATGAGGTATTGTTGTAACCATTCCTGTTGTTAACTGCGTTGATTAAGCATTCGCTACCCTCTTGGGATTACACTTTAATCTTGACTTGATGGATTTTAATTATCGCTAAATTACCGATTACTGTTATTTAGTTTAGTCTAATTGTTTGGGTTCTCACAAAGACTATTTGTATCTTGTTAATTGAGTGCGAATTATGTATGCAACTTTTAGATGTAGAGATAATTATCTTATATATATTGATTTTTAAGTTTAGAATTTATATTTATTTATTTGAGATCCGTTGCAATTATACAGGGCACTCGGCTAGTACTTCTGAAATAGAGCAAGTTCTGGACACACAATGCAGAGGGTGGAGAGATATGTTTACTGTCCTACATATTTTAGTCCAATCAGCCACTGGAGCACGTAGCTCCTGTTTCCGTTATGCATTGCAAGCCTGCAGGCTGCAGCCTCGTGTCTTCCCTTCACTTCACGTGTAACAATACAATACATTCCGCTAGCTAGGCCGTTGTAGTAACAGCCTAAAAGGGGCCAGTATTTACCGGGGCAGAGTTGTATATAATTCGGCTTTTAACTCAAGGGGAAACTGAATATCTTGGATTACCATATTTAATTTGGTCGGAAAATATTTACTTTGCAGAGTTGCATTCACCAACTGCATGCTTACGGTAAGTGCACCTTGGTCGATTTGTGTTGAAGAATAAGCAGATTATCCGCCTTGTCTGACGAAGGTTTCAGAGTATCAGTCCACGGGGAAAAGCAATAGCATGTATAGGCATCTGAAGCTCGTTTCCTAATGTGCCAAGAACAAGGAAGAACACGAATGACAGGGCGCCTCTTTTCGCGCGCATGCGAACACAAGCCTTAATTTCGACGCACTCGCCAGAGGCTTCCCTTTTAGCCCACAAAGACGGTGTTTATCGGCGTGGCATGGATTTGCGCCACATACATGCATGCATGTAAACCAACCATGGCGTGCAGTGCAGTGAACAGCCGCTTGATCGCGGCGAGGTGACTGATGGATGCGCGCGGCGTGCGCGGCTGCCACCCTCGCGGCGAGCAGCGCGGCAGCCCAGGTGAGGCCGGACCTCCACCGAAACAGCGCCTCCACTCCGCACTCCGCTTGCTGATGGTGAAGAGACAAGGCGCGCGCAGGTTTTGTACGTGCCGCGCGTCAACGTACGTACCCCCATGCCCCCTGTTCGTGGAACACGGTGAAGGAATGGCACGGCGCGCGGCCGGTACGGAGAACCTGGTTGGCCCGTACTGCTGTGCTATGTTGCCTGCACTGCACGTAAAAAACCACACATACGAGTAGTGCACATGGTACATATTTACTCCATGTTCTCTTTAGTTTTGTGCGTGTTTGAGCTGGTTAATTTGGGCGCCATTCGGAACAAAAGAAGTTTTCCTGGTTCCTCAACTGTTTCGTATGGAATTCCTGTAGAATTCTTGCGTTTGAAACGGGATCTCGGAGATCACCGATGAAATGGACACTGAACAATGGCACGTGTCATCATGTTGCGTTTGGGGCAATGGTGCATGATTGTTTATTGTTGAAGTTTAGTCAAGTTTCCCTTTAAAAAAAAGTGTAGTGAGATTGCTACCATCCCTGCCTGATGGCTAAAGATCCGTGCCGGTCCATCCATAACGAAAAGCTTACATGGCAAAATCTCTGTCAGCTTATCCCTAACCCAAGAAGAGCAAACTGTATGAATGATAATTCGTCACGTGACCAACTTTTTACGCACGGCTCCTAGTGCGCGTACTGGCCTCCGCGCAGCGCACACTAACCATTTCAAACACACGACGCCTATGCTTCCCTCCCTCCCGGTCTTCCACGCTTATATAACACTGATTCGCCACTAGTGCTCTCTCCTGCTTCCGCAACCAACTCGTCCGGCATTAGTGGCTAAGCTAGCAATGGATCATGAAGGTCGAAGCGGCAGGAGCAGCAGCCGGCTCCGGGACCGGCTGGCCCGGATGTTCCGGCCGAGCTCGCTGCTCCGCTCGACCTGCAACAACACCACCGCCTCCACTTCCTCCACGTCGTGCTCGGCTGCCGGCGCCACGGGCGGGGTGACGAAGGCGTCTAAACCGCCACCCCCGAGCTCCGCCTGCTCCTCCAGCCGCGCGCTCCTCGCCGCGGACGCCGCCGTCGCCCGCGACAGGGACTCGTTCCTTGCGTCCTCCCGCCGCGACTACGCCGCCGTCGTCGGCCGCACCGAGTCCTTCTCGATCGCCCTCGACCGCCTCCACCGTCGCGCCGGCCCCGCAGTGGCTCCCCTGCCCCCCGCCCGGTTCTCCGTCGACGCGCCGCCTATGCAGGAGAGCAAGAAGAACGAGGACAAGGAGAAGAGCCCTCGCGACGCTCACCAGTACCACCGCCACCGCCTCAGTGGCAGCGTCAAGAACGACAAGAGCAAGAAGCCGCTCTCCAACAACCCCCACGGCTTCAGCAGCTCGGACGCCGACGCCGACACCGACGGCGACGACGTCTTCAGCAGCGACGTCGACGAGCGCGGCCGCAGCGGCGCCAAGAAGCAGGGGGAGGCGGAGGCCTTCTTCTCCTCCTCGAGAAGCTTCTCCTCCGACTCCTCCGAGTTCTACACCAAGAAGAAGAATAAGGCGTCCAAGAAGAAGTCCCCTGCTGCATTGGCGCCCAAACCGGCGCTACCTCCGCGGCCAACGCTGGCGAGGGCGAGGGGCCAGCGGCGTAAGCGGCGCGCGGCGAGCAGCTGCGACACGTGCGGGGTGAGGGACGGGTTCCGGCCAGTGGTGTCGGCGGCGGAGGAGCAGGTGCGCAGGGGGTTCGCGGTGGTGAAGCGGTCGCGGGACCCCTACGCCGACTTCCGGACGTCGATGGTGGAGATGGTCGTGGGGAGGCAGCTGTTCGGCGCGGCGGAGCTGGAGCGGCTGCTGCGGTCGTACCTCTCCCTCAACGCGCCGCGCCACCACCCCGTCATCCTCCAGGCCTTCTCCGACATCTGGGTCGTCCTCCACGGCGGCTAGCGCGCTAGCTCACTAGCTCAACCAACTACTCCGTTTAGCCCCCAGGACGCTTAATTACCTAGAACTATCTTAATTAATCATGTCACGTATGTACGTGTTGAGCTTCTTGTGGTGTACTGTTCATGATTAATTAGAGCTATCTTAATCAATTCCATCTTAGTTTTGATCCTAATTGGCTGTGCATATTTCTGTGTAATGTACTACTGCTGTTCTTTGCTCTGACTCAGTGTGCATGCTAGCTTCTGATCTGAAAGTGGATTTGGATTGACCAGAGGGCGCCCTGGGTTTGTTAGCTAGCTAGAGGAGCTGTACCACGTTTGATTTTTGGGGTCAATCATTTGGAAATCATGATGGCATTACAGAACCTTTGGGCTTGCACTTTCCTTGTGTCTACCCACTATACTCCAGTTTGTGTCGGCAACTGTTGGGCCGAATGCTCGTCAATTTAAATTTAAAAGCGATCGATCAATCAATCCTGTCTACCGATTGTATTATCTTCTGTTTAAACCAAAAAATATCATCTAGAGTTAATATGGTTAGGGTTTTGCTAATTCTAAGTTGCCTGAAATTTTCTTAAGTTTAAGTCACTTGTTGTGACCATTGGATTTGTGTAGAGATTACTGTGTCATATGATTAGATATTGATCCAATGGATGTCATATGATTGGATATTGATCTAATGGTCACAACAAGTGACTTAAACTTAAGAAATTTTCAGGCAACTTATGAATAGACAATCCCATATGGTTAACCATGGATAACGATATGTAACTACCGTGCACAAGAATGTCTGTTCATAGAAGAAGTATTTCGTAACAGTCTCTAATAGCTAGGCATAAGAACCTGGACCACTTGTCAGGCACGGTAACACGGTGCCCTTTTTTCTCTCTAAAAAAATAGACTTTTGCATGCATATACAACGCTTAAATAAGGAATGCAAGGTCAGTTCAACGCATATTGACAGAGACTACCTGTCAAAAGGGCACTTAAATTGTAGTAAAGCAACCACTTCAGTTTACAGTTAAACACTACTACACTTGCTCTGCTGAAAAAAGAGACATACTGCCAAACAAACAACCCCGTATAATCACCTCATCCATGTAGAGCCAGCCGCATCCGGATAAAATTTCAAACGAGTCACTATAAATTCTCCTGCGAGTATTACAGGCATGGAGATAGATAGAGACTCTACATAAACATACATACATCAAGCTCCTCAAAAGAATAAAGGCTGTGGCACAAGAGGTCAAAGGGAAAAGGGAATGGAAGATGGCAATAGAGTATGCCTTTCCATGCGCACATGGATCACTGGCTTGGGATTTGAGCCTTGCATTGCTGCTCTCCCTGCCTATCTTTTCGCCCCTCGCCTATCAGATCCGAATCAAATCAAGAGATGTGTTAGTACAACACAAGCAAAGGTGGTGTAGTACTATTAGTGCGTGATTGAGTTAGTGGTAAGACGTTGGAATCACCTTTCTCCGAGAAGGAGCTGCACCTTTCTCCGAGAACTTAGAATAGTGCTGGAAAGGGGGAGGCTAACTGTAGAATAGAGGTAGATTTGCTTGCATTTGAGCTTTCAAAAAGGTGGTGGCCTTGGCGCATTCTCCAAATCGTGCTGTTGGATGTGTCTTGTTTGTTCAACGGAGTGGTACATGGAATTTAATATGAGTTCAAGACCCGACTATCATAATGTTTTTTTTTATAAATTGTGGCTCATTTGGAGTCCACATCTTAGGCTTGGTGGAACCTAAAGGTAAGAGTTAGTTTTGAAGTATATTGCTTATTTTTTTGGAGTGTTGAGGTATATATTGCCAATCTTTAATCGTTAGCTTAAAAAAAATTGAATTAGTTGTTGTATGAAACTTAATAATAATCGATGACATTGCTTTGTTGGTTACCATGGCAGCATCATGCTGTACTTGTACGGATATATGCTTAAACAGAGGCAATTTCCTACTGAACATAAAAAGTGAGGGATGACCATAAAAGAATTTTTTTTGGCATGACAGTACTACATTTTGTCTAGCAAGGCACATGCATGCCTAACTATGGCATTGACATTTCAGCTTAAACCTGCCCATTTTTAATATATACACCCCCTTTTTTCATCACTGCAATCACATCAGCTCGAGGTACATAATTCAAACGCGATCAACGGTACTTTTACTTCTCGAGCAGAATGCAAGCATGTATGCATGCTGTCCTGGGGCTAGCTGCGCTGTCTTTGACAATGTTCATACCTCACTAGTGCGGTTAAGATTTATATGAAAGAAAGCTTGCTTAATATATGCACCATAAAGCCAGAGTGGGTAGATAACTAGACAGTGTTCTCTCACTTCTAAGCAAAAGGCTAAACAGCTGCCTGTTTGACTTGGTGGCTAATCTCCATTCGTTGCACTGGAACCCTTCCATGAATGTCTCCTCCACTTTCTTGTTGGAAAAAAGAGTTTGGAAAAGGCGATCGCTTTTAGTCCTCGGGCACCAGCCTGAAAGGTCACCTCGGTAGTGGATTCGACTGTTTTGAGATCAAAATTTGCTATGAAAAGCCAGTGATCACAAGATCTCTCCGATCCACGCATAATAGTCCCATGCTTGTGCCAAATGTTCATCTGTACCAGTACTAGTACGTTCTTTGAAAGAGTGAAGCATTGTTTGTAGTGGACAGATCGACTGGTGTACGTACGTACTGGCCGGCCTGTACTCTCTGAAGCCCTGTCAAAGCATTTCTTTACGGTTTTAAATCTTTGTCCATATACATTTGTACGCATCCCTGTACAAGCATACGTTCTCGAGATCGAGTCGAGTTCTTGGCTAATCTAGCAACTTTTCGTTACGTATTTACAGATCTGATCACGGATGCAACGTGTTTGCAGTATTGGCAACGTTGGCGCACGGCCATCGTGCGCCAACGCCGGAGCAGCCGCCACGTCGCGTCGTGCGCCAACGTAGGCCCTACCGCCGCGTGTCCGCGGCCCCGCTGGCCTGCCTCGCTAGCCCCGCCAACCGGTCCGCTGCGCCAACCCCGGCGCAGTCTCCATACCCCCTCCGAACCGACACGCGCTCCGGATCAGTGGACGTATTTCACAGGTCATGCTCAACGCAAAACAAGGCCGCGCACGCGGATGCAACCGCAACAGACAAAGAGTAGTGGTTCGGACGAGTGAGCCATATAGTATCGCGTATTATGCGATTTTGTTTTGCTATATTTGTACACGTAATTTGGTTGTTACATGTGTACTCCAGTGCCATATTGTATATCGACATCTCCAATGGAGTTACAATATAGTTTTTTTATACATTCCAAGTCACATGAAATTATGAAACCCCAATATCCAAAACCTAAAATCAAAATTTCCGAGTCCTAAATCCTAAATTTTTTAGACAATAACAGAGGATATATAAAATTGTGGAAATATTACACAATCAAGTCCACTGCGTGAGGACCCTTCAAAATAAAATTCATAATTTTTTAAGCTTATTTTCTACATTTATTGATTCGTACTAGCGGAACACTTATACGAAATAGCGATAAAAACTCTGGAAGAAAAAAATTATGAAAATTTTACACAAGCAAGTGGACGATGTCGGGAGGCTTCATAAAAAAAATTATAATTTTTTGAACTTATTTGCTATATTTTAAAATTCTTTCAAACCCTAACTAATTAACTAACTAATCCTAACTAATTAACTTATCATCCTAATCCTAGCATGTGGGCGCATGGCCACCCTGCGCCCAGGGTTGGCATGGCTGATGTGGCCGGCTGGTGGGCCGGTCGGTGGGGCTGACGAGGTAGGTCGGCGGGGCTGCGGACACACGGCAGCGATAAAAACGCGATGTGGCGGTAGCTCCGGCGTTGGTGCACGGTGGCCGTATGTCAACATTGCAAATACTATAAATACACTGCGTTCGTGATCAGATCTGTAAATACGTAACGAAAAACTTCTAGATTAGCCAAAAATTCGATCGAGTCGCGTCCACAGGTAAGTCGGTAGTAGTAAGTAGCAACAAACAGGAGTTATCGCCGAGCTAGCTAGGGCAAAAGCGAAAGCGAGCAGGCGCCGGGTGTTGCAGAATTCAGGAAGCTGCCATGCAAGATGGCCGCGCAGCGCGGTGTCTGGAAGCCGTGCGCGAACAGGGCAAGGACTCCGGCAGCTAGTTATAACCGCTGCCGTTTCGGAGTTTGGGGTCCCGACGTACGCTGCAAGGAGGCAGGTAGGCAGCGAGTGCGGCCGGCCGAGAGCTAGCTAGCTGATACTCGGCCGCTGCGGCCGCGCTCTGAATGCATGCCCAAAGCCTTCGCTGCGCACCGCGCTGGCGCTGCCACGGCACGGGCGCACGGCAAGACGTTGGCGTTGGCATCGGTGTATATTGAGCTGTGCGCGTGGTGTGCACAGTGTTGCGCTGCATGTAGAAGTCTGAGCGCAGCATTGGTCGGGCGCAGGAGGGGCCAATAGCCCCCAAGTGGCTAAGTGCCGCGGCATGTGTGTCTCTGCAGGCGAACAGCGCGCCCAAGGACGCACGCAAGACGATCGACCCCTCTCGCACGCTGGCTAGTGGCTACCGACTGAGGTCGGCGGCAGGCCCGCAATTAATTAAACACGCGCGCGTCCTACACCAACCGATCGATATGTTTCTCCTGTTTCATGAATCGTGGTTGTTAAGAGATATATATTCTAGTATCTGTAATCTATCTCTAAACTATGTAACTTGCTTCTTTTTTTACGAATCACACAGTACAACACATAGACGCCACACACACACGCACTCACACACACAACGCCTACTGAAGACGTCACCACCGGCGCCTCGTTTGCAAGGGGTACGTCGGCTCTCACTAAAAGAAAATCCTCCTTAATAAGACACACAGGGACCAAACCTGGTGTTTGAACCTTGGTGGGCTGGGGGTACAACCACCTCCACTAGTCACCCAAGCAAGACTTGGTTCTTAACTATGTAACTTGCTGATCTGTAATCTATCTCTAGACTTAACTTGCTGATCTGTAATCTATCTCTAAACTATGTAACTTGCTAAACACGAACTGGACGCGGTTCACGCTCTGTTGTATCCGTGTACGACGCAATTGTAATCTCCTGCAACGCTATATACACACATGATGTCGCAGCCTGTTGACTGTGCGAATCCTCCCAAATAGAGAAATTTCACGGTATATTCTACTGGTAGTATATGGTGGTAGTATAAATCAAATCTGATCATTGATTTGTTAAGGGTGTAATATACTTTTTATTTATTTATATTTGGTATTATGGACTTTTCCAATTAGAGTTAAAAAAATATTACTTTTGTGTCATGTGATCCTCCACATTGGCAATTACAAATTATACCCCTCTTGAGATTCTACTACTCATACCACGAGTTATAGTATAACTGAATCCTAACTAGTCCGAACCATTAGATCAAAAAGAATGGATAACTCATATTAAATTGAGTGTGCTGTAAAAGAGCTCCCCAAATAAACCTAGATCGATTCTTTGATAGTGTCAAGAGGGAAACACTGTTTGCATGAACAAACGCGTATGAATTGCGTGTGAACATCCTACAATCGAGCTTCCACCCTTGCTTTGAGAACCTGAGAACATATCTAGTGCATCCTAAGTATTGGTGTATCCATCCTCTTTGAAACACGATGCAAATGGTCATGAAAAATTTCGAATAAAATTGTTAGATATGTCATGGGTGCAATCAAGCATCCTGAAAAAAAAACTGAAAACACATCATAGGAGGGAAAAGGACAGATTTCAGTGAATAGTAGACTTTTCCTTTTCTTTTATTTTCGGGTTTCATTTTCAACGGGATTTGTCTTCTGTTTTTTTAATGTGTAGATCGAATTTAAATTTGAAATTTTGTGGCATGATATATTGATATTATGTCAATGTTGTTGAAAAATTTTCAGAACTTTTTTATGAGCATTTGCATGGTGTTTCAAAGAGTATGCACGGGGATACGCTAGATGTATATGTTCTCGTGAGATCCCTGTCCGCCCCACCTGGATTTTTGCACACTCTTCCTTCAAACACATAATGCCTTTTATGTTTAAGGTTGCATTTGGAACATAGGGATTTTATATCAATCACGAAGGAGTTGCACTGCTTCTTGTGAAATCGACACGTAATCCAAGCCTACAGGTTGCGATAGAGAGATGTCAACGTCTCAGACAGAGAAAAGGCGGCAAATTGTACTTGACTCAGGAGGCCGGCTTTCATAGCATTACACCTCCGAGACAATGTCAAGACTGGTTTGGACTAAAAAAACTTACAAGAATCAAGTTCAATTCCTGTAGGAATTTAAAAAGCCTACAGTATATTCTAAACGTGGGGTGAACGGTGCTATCCACTGTCGTGAATTTATTGTTCTGCCAAACCCTGAATAGCCGAGAAAAAAAGAGAGAAGAGAAAGAATTCCATCGTCTATCGAGTAATGACAAACGCTAGCGGAGTAAATGCTCACATTCCTGCGAGAATTGGCAGCTTCCTGCGAGCAATTCGGAGGGAGCGGCAAACCGAGGCGTCTTAATTGCGTCAAATACTGAGTTTCCATCGTCGGGCGCCGTGTCACGGGCTCTCACGGCTCACGACGATGAAACGAAGGCCATTCCACGGACTAGCTCTACTTTACCCCGCTGCGCACCCGCAGGCCGCGGCAGCGTCAGCGGCAGTACGTGGTGCGGTACGTACGTGGGTGTTCAGCATCGATCCGCGGCTTAAATGCCTTTCGGCCGTCGTCGACCAGACCAGACCAGGCCGGCCGGCGCTAGCTCGTCGTCTCGTCTGCGCTGCCCGCAGCGCAGGCTCGCTCAGGGTCAGACCGCCCCGGCCCTTGTGAGTTGTGTCCGCCCTTGTTTTTGCACCGGTTTCTGTCGTCTTGTTCCGGGGGAAGCGAATCGGATATACTGTTGCTCGTGAGTCGTGACGTACTGCTGGTCAGTACTCAGTAGAAATGTGTACGAGCTTTGCGTAGCAGTAACGACTGGGCGAGACATGTCATGGGCGGAAGTAACAAACGCGTCGCAGTAGCCAGAAAACTGTCGGAAATATATGGTTGTGCCCCCGAAGAAAAGCCCAAAAGCTAGCCCGGCGAATGACCCGGTGTTAGTTCGAGCCCGTGGTTGGAGCCCACCCTGACCTGCTACGTTGGATCCACTGTCAGAAGCCGGCCCAAGAGGAGCTGTCTGGTCGGAGTCAACGTCCGTTTTCTCACCTCTTTATGACGCCCAGATGATTTTTTTTTCATTACATGGAAGAAGCATGGACAGCCCAACGCATACACACAACGTCCATAGTGAAGCGCACTCATGAGCGCGTGATAGATAGACACCATGATTTGTGTTAAGAAACCGCCCGTGACCATGAGTCCCGCCCAAGCATGCGCCTCATCCCAAACCCCACAGGTCGAAATTTATAAATAGGGTGCTATTCATTGTAAAGGATTGATCGATGGATGAAGGAATAAAGAGAAACAAGAAGTCCCCTACATCTCTCGTGTTCTATCTCTTATTCGCTTCTTGTTGTTCATGCATTGTTTTACGATTCTATACTTGTTCACGAGGTAATCGCCGACCGACTCGCCAATGACGTTCCTCAACACGTTATCGCGACGATCGACTCTCCTCGTGATCGGTGCAAGGTAACCGCCGATGAACGACACTCGAGATTGAATCGCTTTCTAGATTGCTTTCGCTCGCAAATTTTGGCTTTCTAGATTGGTTTACTGCAACCGCTTCTAATCTACCGCAGTCGACTTCTGTCGTCGCCAAGCCGATCGGTGGATTGCATGAAAGAGTAGATGATGATTGTACCGTAGGTTGTATATGCAACGCATGAAAAGCACCATGTGCACGCATCGCCGCAAGCGCCACACTACTCGCGACACGCATCGGCCGCATAGTCCGCCATCACGCATCGCCACGGAGGCAACGACAAGTACACGCCGCCAAAGACGCGGCAAGCATGCACATGTCGCATGAAGCCGCGCTTCGCTGTAATCTCAGACATAAAGATATTACATCGCATACATCTACATGAATGAAATTACATGAATCGATGTATCACATAAATTGTCATAAAATTCGACGCCACGACGACTGGCACGACGCCGCACGCGCTACTTCCTTTCCCAATTGCCACCGGCTGAAGCTGTGGCATCACCGACCATGGTGTCGCACCGCCCGAGCCGCGACGGCCAATGGATGGGCACGCCGCCGACGACATCATCGCCGACGATGCATGTTCTCAACCGCGCGCGGCCGTTTCGCACCGTAATACCCAAAGCACGCAGAAAGGGGTAGATGGCACTTCACGCCGCGCCGCTTGACCGCCGCATGGCCCGCCGAGCGCCGCCATCGCTATTACGCGCTTATGAACCTCCATCGCCGCTTGAAGGCCACGCCCGCAGCCGCCGCTTCCCGCGCCCACGCCGCAGCCGCCGCTTCCCGCGCCACGCTCCGCACGCCGCCGCTTCCCGGCGCCACGGCCCGCACTGCCGCCAGAAGCCGCCGCACCTGCGCCCGGCTCTCCGCTTGCGTGGCTGTGGACACGCGCGCCGCCGGAGCCGCTGCGGGCGCCGCCATTTAACGCAGTGCCGCTGGCGGCGCAGCACGGAGACGCCACTGCCGCCGCCGCATGCACGCACGGTACTGCCATCGCGCGGAATAGCGCCGCCGCTGCCGCAGACGCGCTGCCGCCGGCGGCGCCACGCCGCCGCCGGATGCGCCACGCGCCGCCGCCACCTCAAAAACAAGGGCATGGAACCCTAAACAAACCCCTTTAATCCGGCAAGCGATGGGCCTAGAAGGTTACCAACTCGTTTTTCGAGAAAACCGAAAGAAAAAAGGGCATTTTGCAAGAAGGACCTTGAAGTTTTCAATATCGCACTAAAATTTCATGCGAAAGGAAATTTTGCAGAAAGGCCTCCAAATCGGAAATATACGGATTATATACATTCTGCGTAATAACCCTCGTAAATCAATATTGTGCGTAAATTTTTCTCTATAATCGAAATTTTGCGTGTTAACCCCTAAAATTGCAGACTACGAGAATACTTTTTCTAGTAGAAAAGGGTCTTGGGAATTCAAATTTTGAATCTGCTTTGCATTTGAAGCATTTTTATCTTTGTTATTGTTGTTTCTATGCAATTTATTTGTCAGATTTATCGCTTTTGATTATCTCGTGATTGTTTATATTGCTTTAATCACCGAAAATAGCAGAAATCATGAAAATGCATAGAAAATACGAATACTAACCGAGTTCGATAGCATTATGAGAATTTTGCAACCATTTTATGCAGATTACAAGAAGAATCCTTTGAACTTTTGCATGAATATGAAGATGACCGCATCACGAACCGAAGAGTTCAAAGCACCGACTCAAAGATGGTCGTAATTTGTATGGAATTTGTATCAATCTTCAATTCGTGGTAATGTAATCACGCATGAGCGTAAGATGGAGAAGATTTTCTACCTTTCACCCAAACGCGTATAATCCGCACGCAACTATCGCCAAGACGCTACATGAAGTATGTCAATTAATTGACATCATGCAAGTTGCGAAACTCAAGATGATGTTCTAAGAAAGAACTACATCTCGCACCACCTAATAGCAATGTTGGTCATGAAGCCATCGCTAGTAGCTACAGATGAAACCTCTCACGAATGAGAGGAGCAAGAAGGGTAAGGTAGTGCGCCGCACGTTATTGATGTTTTTCACTAAGAAGAAGGGCAAATGACAAAGATATGTCACACCTTGCCATTGAAGGCATGCGTAACCCACACCTATTAGTTGCACTTATGGATGTGGACACTCAAAGAGTTCTCTATCATCCTCCTTTGGACATCGCAGCCGCCACAAACCGTAGTCGCCAAGGAGAAGATCGCAGATGGAGCCGATTTAGGCAGGTTCCCGAATACTTCGCTTATTAGATCTAGTGCACGCATTGCACTCGAATCTTTTATAGTAACCTGCAGCTTGTAATTGAAGCAGCACTTTGAATTATTGAATAATGGTTGCAAGCTCTAGCAGAGCAAAGCATTAAATTCTTATTATGAGTCCCGCAAGGCTTATTTTTCCCGCTTATAATAGCAAGTTTCGCTCGATATTTGAAGTATTTTATCTATGTGTTGCTTGCTTTCGCTACATATTAATAAAGTACATTATATTAGAACGCGTGTGGCGCCCTATGGAGGAAGTGTGCTTAGCATGTAGCGCAAAATGAAAACCATCCTAAGATAAATGGAAATTTTTCCAATGATCAAGAAGAATGTCGGTAGTCTCACGACAATCGCAGCAATGATACTTGTATAATAGGCTCGTGAAGGGCCACAACTATACTCCCAATGGGCACAACTTTGGTCATTGAAGAAGACTTGTTGTACCCGAATCGACTAGAACTCTCAAGGATATTTGCGCTAACAGCCTCGTAGAGATCGATGAAGAGTATGGTATGCAATACCGCCATTACAAAGCGTGAAGAAAGTGAAAATAGCATTAGAATGTCTTCCTTCATATGAAATCGGGCTATACTACACTAATATTAAGGCACCGCACCTATACCGCTTGAAAACCGTATTTAGAAGCTTCAACTTATCTATCTCTAGCATGATAGATTATGCCGCCTAGGTCTTAGGATAATGAGAGATATAATTAACAATTCACAGGGACATAATATGAATATAAAGAATTTCCGAACTGAAGATTTTGTGTGCCCCGCATGTGCCACCGGAAATTAATTATTAGACCTTTGCTCAAAGCGAAGGATAAAGTCCTCGCATTCCCGGACCGTATCCAAGGAGACTTTTATGTCCTATACAACCCCGTAAGGGTCAATTAGGTATTTTATAGTGCTTATCGATGCTTCCTGAATGGTCGCGACGTATGTTTATTGTCTCACGAAATCATGCTTTTGCAAAGCCAATCTCGTAGATAATTAAATATTTTCCCGATCATCATGAGAAGTCCACTTAATGGACAAATACGGAGAACTCACTCCAAAGCATTTGATGATTATTGCATGAAAATGGGAATTAAAATTGAGCATTTTGTACCGCATGTCCGCACTGCACTGTAATTTACCAACTATATGTTGGGGACATGCGATCCCGCCAGAGCTCTCATCAATTTTAGACCGTCGCCTATAACATCCATCCAACTATGCAACTAGCGCAAGGGTCAAGATCGAAACTTCTCATCTTCGCAGTTGGTTTGCAAGGGTTATATACCTATACCACCACCGCAATGAATCGCAATGGGTTTTTCTCCGAAAGTCCGGGATATACGCTTGGTTATGAGACAACATCCATAATCAAGTATTTGAACCATATGATCGAGATTTGTATAATGCCCGATTCGATAGTACATTAGATGAGGTTAGTTTCCGTCATTAGGGAGGAAATCAACCATTGATGATAATGTCGAAACAATTGAAGTCTAGAAGACAATTGAAATCCGTAAGATAATTGAAATCTATGCATATGACCCGCGCACTAGTGAAGCAAATACAAAAGTCTAGAAGATAATTGCAATCCGTAAGATAGTTGAATTGAAGTCTAGAAGACAATTGAAGTCCGTAAGATAATAGATTTGCAAATATTAGCAAATCAACTGGCCGCACTCACTCTAGTGATTTGAAGAGCGTGACCAAGTAGCATTTGCTCGCACGTAATGCACCGGAGAGGGTTGAAATACCAATGAAGGTATCCTAATCCCGCCTAGAGGCCTCGTAAAAGGACGAGAACTCCGCCTCGAACTGGCAACCGGGACGCCGTGAAAAAGGATAAGAAGGACTTGACATACCGATCACCAAGTGCCCTGTAACCAAAAGGGGAGCCAGTTGAGACTGGTATCGGTATGGAACCTTCGTAAAAGGCATACTAGAATTGAACATCCCCATGAAGGGAAACATCAAGATGAATGTGTGCGCACACATCAAGTGAAAAACTAAAGGGACTTGCCCGCAATTGGAAACAATGGTGAGCAAGTAGAAGCATTAAAAGAATCGCCTTGAAGAAATAGTTATAAACTTTATGACCTCGGAGAATCTTTGAATATGACAACAAACCAATGTCGACATTTACTTTGCAAAGAAACTTGCCACAATTATCAATCTTGATCCAGCCTACATCGCTCGATAAATGAAAGAAAAGATCGATTGAGAAGATTGGGAGAAGGCAATCGAAATCGAATTATTCTTTCCGAATAAAGAAAGACGCTTAGCCTGTAAGTCGCATCGCCTCCTTGTGCACCCCGTAGGGTATAAGTGGGTATTTGTTCGAAAGAGAAATGAAAAGAAGCAAGGCTCAGTTGTACAAGGTTTCACCGACATCCGTAAGATGATTATGAAGAAACCTATTCCCTGGTCATGGGCGGAACTCCTTTAAATATTTATCTCAATGGCAAAGAACTTGAAGTTAGAAGTGAAATTGATGGATGGGTACCAAGATACCTTTATGAAATATTGATTCGATATTTATATGAAGATACCCGAATGTATCACTGTCCCGAACCAAAACAGAGCAAATAGAAATATGTACAGTGTCAAACTCAGAAAGTCATTGTACGAACTTAAGCAATCAAAGTAATGTGGTATAATCGCTGAAGCAACTTTCTATGCAAGAAAGACCACACGAAAAATGAGAATAATCTCTCTGTATTTATACAACGATCCTAGAACGGATTTTGCATAATCTCAGTGTATGAAAATGATCCGAATATCATCTGAACCCTGAAGGATATTAAGAAAGCAAGCTCTTACCTAGAGTCGGAGTTCGAAATGAAAGATTTGGGTAAAACCAAATATTGCCTAGGCTTGCGCTGAGCGCACCCATGAAGGGATTTTAGTACATCACCAACCTACACTCGTAAGGTGTTGGAAAGGTTCACTTTGAAAAGGCATATCCTCGAAGTGCCAATGATCGGAGATCCTTGCAGCAAGACAAGGACCCGTTCGGACCTAGAGAAGAGGGGAGGAAGTCCTGGGACCGAATTCCCATATTTAAGTGTGATAGAAACACTCATATATTGAACAAACTCAGATTAGACCGGCATTGCATTTGCCGTGAACCTATTAGCAAGGCATAGTACAAAACCTACCAAAGGTATTGGCAGGGAATAAAGGACATCTTCCGATACCTCCAAAGAAGCAAAGAATTTAGTCTGTTCTACAGAAAGAACCAAGACCTAACTATGAATGGCAATGCAGATAACTGTACTTGTAGGATCCGTGATACAACAAAGAAACAAAGCTATGTATTCCTATGTGGTGGAACCGCATTCCATGAAAATCGCCTAGCGCAGTCTTGTACCGACTTCAACGAACCACTGTAATAATAGCATTGTATGAGGTCTCACAAGAATGCGCTTGGCTTCGTCTGGATGATTCACCACATCCAGAATATGTGGATTGAATGCCGAACTAACCCCCACTATTATCTATGAAGATAAATGCAGCTTGTGTTGCACAAGTACATATGGGTTATGTGAAGAATCCTCTCACAAAGCATATCAACCCCAAGTTCTTCTATGCTCATGAATTGCAAAAGATGAACATATTTAAAGCATCGTGATACTAAGTCATGTGAGAATCTTGCAGATTTATTCACTAAGTCACTTCCAGCGTCTAACTTTGAAAGATGCATACGTGAATTGGAATGATGAGACTTAGAGAAGTGTAGAATTCAGAGGGAGAACCTTCACGAACTCATTATTAAAGCTTGATCACGAAGATCGAGTACCCAAAGAATAAATCCGTAAGATTAAATGAAATTGGGTGGATTGTACTCTTTTTCCTTGACGAGTTTTCCAAGTTTCTCGCCAAGGTTTTTAATGAGGCAATTCAGTGCATCACAGCAGAACTTGTATCGTGTACTCTTTCTCCAAATTTTTCCCATCGGGTTTTTATGGAGTTTTGACGAGACATGGATATGAAGGATGAGTGCCCAGGGGAGTGTTAAGAAACCGGCCCAGACCATGAGTCCCGCCCAAGGTGGGCTCTCATCCCAAACCCTAGCAGGTCGTAGCCTATAAATAGGGGGTGCTATTCATTGTAAAGGATTGATCGATGGATGAAAGAATAAAGAGAAACAAGAAGTCCCCCTACATCTCTGTGTTCTATCTCTTATTCTGTTCTTGTTGTTCATGCATTGTTCTTACGATTCTATACTTGTCTACGAGGTAATCGCTCGGACTGGACTCGCCAGCGACGGTTCCTCAACAATTTGAATCCTAATAGGAAGAGTCGTACAGCCGCTTCTTGTGAGATGCAGGCAAGACGACACTATAGGTAGGTTTTTGTTTATCGGTTTATCGGTTTTTGAATCCATCTTTTTCTGGTTTATCGGTTTTATAATGAAAAGTAGAGGGCCTTGTGACTTCGCCAACGACTTCCCCATTAGGTAGGTTTTTGTTAGCCCAAGCCTTTATTTGTTGAGGGGAAACGAGTCCAATTTCTTCTTTGGCAGAATGTGAAAGATTACCCTTTGATTTACCAGAAGCAGAGGAAGAATTAGTAGCAGGTTATCAAACCGAATATTCCGGTATCAAATATGGTTTATTTTATCTTGTTTCTTACCTAAATTTATTAGTTTCCTCTTTATTTGTAACAGTTCTCTACTTAGGCGGGTGGAATTTCTCTATTCCCTATATATCCTTTTTTGAATTTTAACACTTTCGTTCCTACTACGTACTTACGCGCACTTGCATGCATGATGCATATGAATGCGTACATGTACATAATCCCCAGTAGTAAGAAGGAGAAGTACGTTCACGTACCAATTAAAACAGTTGACACAACTCGAAGATTGTGACCCAAACGTCGATCCGCCGCTGCTAGTGGTTGAGTGCACGTATACTCCAACCGCCCCAATCCCAATTTAGCAATCACCTGCATCGCTCGTCAAAGCAGTTGAACTGAATGGGCACAGAATTTCACAACAGTCCAGAAGACTCGGAGAGTCGGAGTCAGCTTGCGTGCCGAACAACTCGGATCGTCCATCGGCGAACATGTTTTTCCTTTCCTTTCCTTTGAAGCCTCGTCTCGATGGAAGGAAGTTCCGTGCACGCACTCCTCCCTGCCCGGCCGCCATGCCCATGCCCATGCTGGCATAGCACAATGCCTTGGACACGGCCGTGAGGTGCACACGATACTCGCATCATGCGCGCGAGGCTGAAACACATGGCGCGTGCACGCACACGCACACGCACACGCACACGCATGCTCGACGACTGAAATCTTGGATGTAGCTCGATGTCTCCGTAATTCCGTGTGGAACCCGATTTGTTCATGTTTATCGCACGAAAGTCTACTCAACCTAGCTATCTGTTACTAGAACTCAAAACTTCCACCTGTGTATATGCTCTGAATCAAATTTCACTAGATAGAAGCATGAGCGGTAAAAAATTTAGAAAAAAAGGCAGAACATGCATACCACGTGCAAATAATATGTCGCTAGTAATGATGTCCTTAGCACTAGTACGAGGTGATTGGTTGCTGCATCATTCTAATCAAACAAGTTTGGCTGACTCATGCAGCATTTTTTTTCTCGGAGTTCTGTTGAGTGATGTAAAAGCGGATGGCTGTCCTCGCAAAAGAAGAAGAAAGAAGTAAAGATGGATTGCTGGATCCACTAGATTGAGAGGGAAGCTTGAATACAATCAGGGTACATGAGTGAGCAAGCTTGCATAATGAATAACTAGCAGGGTGGCTAGCGAATTTGCACAATTAAATTTATTTTAAAGTTTGTAGTGTTAAACGATACAACTTAGATGCTTGATAATATATTTACGTATTTTATAGTTATTTAGATTTTTAAGATATCATAAATATTAAAAGTGACAATAGAAGCTTGAAGTAAAAAATACAACTTGAGAAACGTAATTGAAGTATGAACTTTGATGGAAGAAAATATTAAGTATACTGTATGCCCCTATTTTTCCTCAAATATCAAGCAATACGTTGATTATGTGTGCAACAAATTATCTTATTAGTTTATTAGAATACCCTACCCACATATACACCGATGCACTATGGACGACCTACCATGAATTTATATTGCCTTGCGTCGATTTTCCCCACCGAACCGTGTATCTTCTATCTTTTCTCCTCGCCACAGCTTTTCTGCTTCAATCTCCAACAACAGCCCCAATTCTTGATCTATATCTCTCAACTGCTACCCCTTCTAATGCAATATTCTACCACATAGTTATCTTCCACTTCTTTCCAATTATTGCTTAATGCTGACTATTGTGATATCAACACGCATATATCTGCAAATATCGCCGATCCCTGCCAGGGACCCCCATCATGCTCTCTGCGGTGACCCCGAGCCTCTTCCTTACCGTTGTGTCATCTCTACTCCGAGCTCTTTGCTTCTTTGTTTTTGTATGCATGTGCTTCTATTCGTACGGATATATGCATGTATATATACATGCATGATGTTATATGTGTTCGATGTTTTCTTCTCCCGTGTCGTCACTACTCCTCTTCTTCGATGTTGTCCAATTCAACGATGTGGCTACCTCACTAACCGCGATGACCACCCATCTTCACTAATACCGGTATATCTGCTTTAGTCACCGTCTAACAATATGGAGAATCTTCTCGCTATCGTTGGTGACAACGTGTCACTCACCAACGATAGCATGCTCCTAGCTACCCGATGACTTCATTCTGGATTATATTTATTTATCAAATTGATTTTTTATTTTATTTTTTGTTCTGAATTTTAGTTACTTATGGATTTTACTTTGGAATTCGCATAGAAATCAAGTTGGAATTTCCTTTTTTTATCCTGAATTTCAATTATTTTTGGTTGAAATTCGTATACTAATCTAATTGCTAAATTGTTTTTAAAACATATTCAAAAGTACAATTATTCGTGATTTTACTTTGGAATTCGTATCAAAATCAATTTGCTAAATTTCCCCCCGAATTACAGTTGTTTTATTTGGAATTCGTATGAAAATCAAATTGCTAATTTTGTTTAATTTTTATTCCGAAATATGTTTTTCTAGGTATTTTATTTAGGAATTCGTATCAAAAATCAAATTGTTTACTTTTATTTCATTATATTTTTATTCCAATTTTTTTTAGTTTTTTTGCATTGTACTTAAGATGAACTCTTATTTATAGATTGTAGTCGACGTTGTCTCTTTCTTTTAATCTAAATCGTTAATAATTTGTACACACCATAATCAACGATTTAGATCTTTCTCGTTTTCTATCAATTAACTAAACGTCCAAATGTTTTTTCCACTTCATTTATTAATTATATAATTTTCTACATGCATTAGTCATTTAAAGGATAACTAGAAGAATTCTCCCCATATTTTTTTAAATAAAATTCCCACACAATTGTGTGGCTAGATAACTACGTTGTCCATTGTTTATTTTGTCTCTTCTCATCTCCTCCTCGTCAGTCGTCACTCTCCAGGGAGAATGGAGGCGCAGCAGCGTATGCACCAGCTCCCGATATATCCGCCTTAGATCAAGTTCGTGGTTGCAACGCGCGCCGGTGGCCGTAGCACGTAGCAGATCGGCCATCTGGGGACAGGGAGAGGAGGGTGACCCCGAAGAGCAAGCGGCGAGGCCGGTCGCGGCCACGTGGCGCCTGTCCCCGCGGAGATGAGGTTGCATGAACGTGTGGCCATCTCGTTGCTTGCCTGCGTCCGCCCCGCAACCAGATTTTTCCTTCCTCCTCCTCCTCCTCCCTGCGTCAATCGATCGAATCAACAAAATCAAAATGTATGGGCGTTCTTTCGTCCCGTTGTGGCGCGCCCACGATTTTTTTTTTCTTGATTGAAATTGAAACATCAAACATGGTACGAGTCGACTTTGACTAGTGCCGCTGTCCGGATCTGCACACCTCTTCCGTTTATGTAAAGAGCGTCATTACAACGGTGCACTTCTCCTTGCAGTGTCGCTATTTTTTTTCTGACACATGGCCATCTATCTTTTGACATATTTCAAGTGTCCCACCATTCTCGGAATGTTTCGCTGGCATGCTGAGATAATCGAAACATTGTAGTTAACCTTTGAGCAAATCCTCAGGCCTGATCTTGGCAATGGAAGGTCTTAGAGCAGCTTCGAATTGAGAATCGGCGATTATGTGTTTGCGGAATAGCTTTACGATGGAATTGTCCCATGCATTGCAGATAGGATGTAACACCTAACCAAATTGTAAAACGACTCGATGCCCCATAGCTACTGCTATTATACCCATTTCTAGTCGCATGAGGTAATCTCGTGCCATCGAACTAAATATACACCATTAATATTTGATGATTAGCATTGTGATTCTGGATCAGCTAACCAAATATATCGTGCAGTATTGGATGATTCCAAGATAAGAAACACTGAGAAAGCAAATCGACACCTTTGATGCTAGGAAAGGTTCTTTGCATGGAAAATATAGAGTGAACAATACGAAATATAAAAAGAAGAAATCTTTTGGACCTAAGCATATTTTCGAATTTATAGAAGTCTGTATTTAAGAAATTGAGCTCATTATTTATTCACTGGTACAGTGCTGGGCACACGCCCCTCCAGAAATTAAGGAACAAAACAAACCCCACACAGAAAAGGTACACACGAAACTGAGAGGAGAGAGAGAGAGAGAGAGAGCACAAAATCCTTATCTCCTCCCGGCGACGCACGCCATGGCCGCCGCCGCGGTCGTCCACCTCTCCGTCCACGGCCGCCTCCGCCGCTCGCCGGACATTCCTGCTCACACCTGCTACCGCCCTTCCCTCCTCCGCTGCCGCGCGTTCAAGCAGGAAACCGGCGGCGACCGTGAGGAGCCGTCGCCGCCACCGCCCGAGGCGCGGAGGCGCAGGAAGGGACCGCTTTACAAGCTTAAGGCGGCGATCCAGGGTATGGCGGGGTCCCGGTCGGCGGCGGAGGAGGCGTATGGGGGGCAGTACCAGCGCGCCGTCGAGAAGGCCGAGGAGATCTTCTTCTCGGTGAGCTCCATTTGTGAACCCTCAAGCTCCTGCATATGCAGTTATTCTACATGAAAGGGTTGGATTTGTCATTTCACGGGTGATCTGATACTTGGTTTGCTACTTCACTAGTACTACCTTAAGCATAGGCAACTAGGCAAGTAGTGGGCACTGGGCAGGCATCGTAGTTAAGCTGCATAGAATTGCCCCCGCGCGTGAGATGCTGGCTGCTTCTTCTGGGGTTAGGATCCATTCCACCATTAGCGACACCGGACGATGTGTTTGGAACCGATCAGCTTGTTCTCAATTCAGGAATTTACTAATTTAGCCATGTGCTATTACTATAAAGTTGTGTAATGTTGATACTCTATTATGGTTATGCGCTGGATAGCTTACTTCGGCCTGTGCTGAAGTTGACCGCGGGCCTGTGGTAAAATTGCTCAGATGGGGGCGTATCTTTGCAGGCAAGGGTTTCATATTTGGGGGTGGGAGTGGGGGATGGTTTAGCATTGTTCGTTAAGTGAAACTAGGTTATAGAAATCCTCAAAAACCCAATTGGTAAATAGAAATTCTAGATTAAATCGGCTTTATCCCTCACATGTATAGGCCTTGCTGCTCTGTTTGTTTATGCTAAAACCTTTCTTCTACAATTTTATGGGCTGCAAGGTGCACTGGTTTGATTTAGCATCCAACCATGTAGCTGGTTTGATTTAGCATCCAACCATGTAGGTCTGCTTGACAGCTCAAGTGTATTTCTTCCTAGCTCTGTTGTGACTTTATAGTTATGATTGTAAATAAAATGACCAGTATCTGCTGATTCTAACATAAGCTCTGCAGTATCTACTTGTGGCAAGCCTGAAAAAGGTTTTTATAGTAGATGTTGCTATTTATAGTCAGTGAAGTTGTCTAGTCATGTGGTTTACACCGGACCATGTTGACTGTGTGTCATATTGCTTTTCAATAGTAGGGATCACATATTTTTACCCCTTTTCTGAAACAGATCACATATTTTTACTCCTTTTATGAATTAGAGTTGGTTTATATTCACTGATTTCCTTCTCATTTTCAGGTTGCTACTCAGCTAGGCAGATATGTTATCACTATGATGAGCACTGGTGTTGTACTTGCAGTTGGATTTCAGTTATCAGGCCAGTCATATACTCACTGATAATTTATTGCATTGCCTTTGCATTCCTCTTTCTCTTTGCTTCATATAGATCCTTCATAGAGTTTCAGTTAGTAATCTAGCTACCTTTGTATTTAGGTGGAGACAGCCAAATGAATATGCTAGTTTGGTATAGCTGGCTTGGTGGAGTAATTATTGGCACAATGATAGGTGCAAACAGTGTCCTAGAGGGACACTGCAAAGCTGGACCCCGCAATGTTGTCATAACTGGAAGGTATCTCGTTTTACATTCTTCTTTTGACATGCCATGTGAATATTTTGCTAGGAAGTAGTGTGCATACTCTGAATATAGAACATAATGAATAATCGAAACTAATGAATTTTCTCCTAGAGAGGAAATACTATTTCACCTTCTATTATATCTTTCCTCACTTGTTGCATCCATTGGGAGCTGGTTTCTTGTTGTTATCCTTGTTTTGCAATCAATGCTGACCTTGTAGTTTGATTTTGGCAGCACAAGAGGGTTAGGGAAAGCACTTGCTCGGGAGTTTCTTCTTTCTGGAGATCGTGTTGTAGTTGCTTCCCGCAGGTGGTAGTCATCAACATAATGCACAAAATTTATCCTTGTTGCATAAATTTGAAATTTCCATGAACTTCTAGTTCAATGCTTTTTCTTAGTTTTTAAATATCTTCTTTTGAAGTCAGCCCTGAATCAGTTCTTCAGACCATCAACGAACTTGAAGAGAACATACAGGAGGGCTTGTCAGTTGCCAAAAAGAAACAAAGAGAAACTTTGTTAAATGCCAAGGTTGTTGGTACATCTTGCGATGTTTGTAAACCAGAAGATGTGAAAAGGCTTGTGAATTTTGCTCTTGATGAGCTTGGTTCAATTGACATTTGGGTAAGTAATTCTTTACATATGGATCTCTTTTAACATCTGTCCAGCATTTCACCCGAATAATTACTCAGTTGGATTGAGCAGACAACTTTTGCCTACTTGTACCCTTTCATTTTGTTCTGTATGCTTGTATTGTAGCATGCACTAAACATGTACTATTTCTTCTTAATTTTATCTACAGATAAATAATGCTGGCACAAACAAAGGCTTTAGGCCACTGGTAAATTTTTCAGACGATGATATTACCCAGGTTTGTTAGTTGATATCTTCTACTGCTCGTGTTGTTTCCTTTTAATAACAGGGTCGATATAGCTAGATTGATCAAGCAACCTGGTTTAACCATTCAATCTTATTTTTCTTTTTGTTTAGCTCAAACTATTTTTTCTTGTTTTGTTTATAGATTGTCTCAACAAACCTAGTTGGCTCTTTACTATGCACCAGAGAAGCCTTGAATGTCATGCAATACCAAGAGAAGGGAGGCCACATATTCAACATGGATGGAGCAGGCTCTGGAGGATCAAGCACACCATTGACAGCTGTGTAAGCATCTCATTTTTTTTAATACTCTGTTACTTCTCTAACACTTATATTGGAGAGGAATATTGTGTCCTGCATTTCTTGTTGGCTAAAACATGACGATACACTGTATTGGATGCTGTTACTTGTTCTGTGAAGCTGAATCTGATGCTGATTTGTAAATTTGTAGTTATGGTTCAACTAAGTGTGGGCTTAGGCAGTTCCAAACATCACTTCTGAAGGAAAGCAGAAGATCAAAAGTTGGAGTACACACTGCCTCTCCTGGAATGGTCCTTACAGACCTTCTTTTAAGGTAACCTCTGAAGTTACTTGATTTCAGATGCAATGATTTGACTGTTAAGTTCATTCTGAACTCTCCGTATATTGATTGTTTAATACAAACTTATACTGCATTGGGCATGGTCAAGTGTTCATGATGTCCAAACCACAGCATTTCCTGTGTAATAAATAGTGAAACGAGATCTGACCTAAATGTATATCAAAATAAGGTCTGCTTTCGGTAGGATGTTTACAGAGATAACTAGGTTAGTTTATCAAAATTTCACGCTGTCTTCATGTAGAAATTATTTTCATATGTAAGAAATTAAAATGTATATGATAACCATTGCTCTTGCCAATTTCTTATTCACTTAATTTTTTTTGCTAGGATTTGCATTGCGACAACTATTTTCTCTAGAATCAGCACCAGATTACTGTTTGGTTGTCTTTACTACTTTCTAGTTCCTATCTGGTATTCAGGATAACTGGTCCTGTATTGGTTGGAAGATTGTTAATAAGAAGCTTGTCAGCCTCCCACTTGGCCAGGAATCAGCCTTTTTCCCCCAGCTGCTGTTTGAGAAATGTCAATAGAATCGTTTAGTTTTACTCCATTTTCTCCTTCCCCTTCCAAATAATATGATGAACATTGTTCTTACATTAAAACTGATGTGAAGTTCAGCCAAATTGGTGGATATTGTTCATAACTTGGGCTAAGTCAGTGGAATTTGTCCTATTATGTAGTCTCTAAATGTTTTGTTTTCAAATGCCAAGCTAGGATGTGTTCCTATTATTGGCAGTAACTGATGGATTACCTCTGGGATTTGGAACCTTGGTGAGTTGGTGGAAGGTTTGGGAATAGATACAACTGGCTTGTGCTTGGCTACTTGTTGACAGATGTGTACTTATACAATATCGTTGCCGTTCTAGTTCTGATTTCTATGCTCAGGCTCATAGATTCATGGGTATTGGGTATGTGCATCATGCTTGTTGTAAGGATTCTTTTAGTCCCTTCAGTTACTGTGATTTTTTAATCGATCTTAAACTAGAGAAATGCTTAGTCGAGGAATATGGCAAGTGGTGAGCATACAACAGTGATGGCATCGTCCAAAGGTCAAGAAGTTTCTCAGTTGTAGAATCACCTGATGTGTGTTAGCAGGAGCATGATTCTTGGTTGCGTTGCATGAAAGAATCCATGGCAAGTATATCAGCGAAAAGTTATAATAGAGTATGGGGATTGAATTGAGCAACCAAACTATATGTAATCTGTCGGTCATTTGAAAAGCACAAATGCTAGGGAACTTATTAAGTAAATTTGGAATTTGGGATTAGCGACAAAGAATATGACATGGTTAGCTTGAATACATAAATCCAACAAAAGAATTTATGTTCATTGTGGCATAAAGAAAAACAAACCCAATCTCAGAGAAGAGAGAGAAGAAAGTAAGCATCAGAAAGTTACAAATTTCAGCATTAGATCTGCAATCTTGCTCCTAGCAGATGAAGTTTCTGTTGGCTCCTTTCTCTGGTAGGATGCATTGTATCCTCAATGCAATGCTGCATGTAATGTACTAGGTACATTACAAGGGATAAACACTGTAGAAAGGAGACCGATGGCGACGGTTAGAGGTAGAACGAGTGAAAGATAATTCATGGGAAGAAATGCCTATTGATCTTCATATTATTATATCATTTTCTTCTGTTTGCCACGGAAGTTTGGTCATTTAATAAGGTTCTTTGGATTAGTCTTTGGAACGGTTTTAGTCATACGTGTTATCATCCCCAAAAGAGAAAAATCAATGTCATTGTAAACTGTGTGCGTGTCAACAGCTGATCAAAAGAATCATAATTGTACTTAGGTGCATCCTCCTTTACCTTGTGAGTCCATTTCAAGGTTGACTGTAGATGTTACCTTAGCACAAATTACATAATAGTGAGGTGCTATAGAATAAGCTAATTTATATTTTTCTGTATTAAAGTAATTAATTTGTGAGATATCTTAGAGCTATAAGGCTCACAATGAGAAAAAAAATCAAACTTGGTCATTTTTACTGGCCATGCTGTATGGATAAAATTAGATGTGCTAGTCTTCCATATTATCTGATTGGCCCTTCTGTTGTTGCATGCCTAAATGTATGAAATACCGTTGTTAACTTATAGTCCTATTCTTTGCAGTGGTTCATCTCTCAGAAATAAACAGATGTTCAATTTAATATGCGAGCTTCCAGAAACAGTCGCAAGGACATTGGTTCCAAGGATGCGAGTTGCAAAAGGAAGTGGAAAGGCGATCAACTACTTGACACCACCAAGAATCTTGCTTGCCTTGGTTACTGCGTGGGTTCGTCGAGGCCGATGGTTTGATGAAGAGGTACACTGCTTCTCTCTGTAAATATTATTTATTTATCTTTACCTTTTTGTTTCAGTAACATCAGTAAATGAACATTATGCTGAATTTCAGCAGGAGCCCATTTACGGACAGAATAATTGCTTTTATTACCATGCATCATTTTACATACTCGTAATATTGTAATCGGAACATTATGCTTCTCAAATATACTTTTTCTAGAGAAAGAGCATCGGGCTCTTCCGTGTTAAATGTCTGGGTCGCTCTTTGTTGCATATAAAGAATACTGAGTGAATCACTTGACTATCTGAATTATGTGTGTGGGGTCCTATTGTACTGCACAGGGATTAAAATCCCGGCCGGTAACCGCCGGTTACCGCTTACCGGAGGGGGGCCGGGATACGGGATCCCGGCCGGTAATCCCGGGTTGTTCAAATTCAAATTCAAATTCAAATGGTTTTTAATCAAATTTGAACGAATTTCATCCGGAAAAAATCGATTTGACCGGTAACCGGCCGGTTACCGGGACCGGTTACATGACCCTTGGTACTGCATGCTAAATAATAATTATTCCTTCTAATACTGGACCAATCAGGTGGTGTCAGATCATAAAGAAGCTTTAGACCAATGTCCACTTTTTTCCGGAGCCATAGAACTGGTTCTTGATGGTTTAATTTTGAGGTTCATAATAACCAGCTCAGTCCATCACCCTTGTAGCTATTTTAGTGTTCAGTTTGGTCGGATCTCTCCAGGAAGGCTGTACTGCTGTAGGCTGGTCCTTCATGATTTCAATCACTACTTCACCAGGTTCACAATGTCTAGCTCGGTCCATCAGTCTCAATGCTATTCTGTGTACTGCATGTTAAATATGACATAATTAATTCTCACATGTGTCGCTGGATCTCAGTTTCCACGTGAAAACCCACTATATATATAAATGTGCAGGGCCATGGTTTTAAAAAGTAATTGTGCCAGTATTGCCCAGTATGCCATTTTGGGGTTGAACATGGACAACACTGATACACTAATGATGCTGTATATATCGCCTGGGTATTTATTGGCTATGAACTAAAATGTGTGACTATGGTTTGAGAAAAATTGTTTGGAATTTGATATTCAAAATTTTCACTATTAGATTGACCAATATGAATAAAAAACACTGAACTGAAATATAAATTTCCCCCAAAATATTTAGAATTTTTTATATTTGTAGTTATGGGCTTATAGCAGCTAGACATTCAAGAAAAATGATGACAAGCGGATAGTACTATGATTTAATTGTAAGACAATATATGTTCTTTAAGGATCTTTCACAAGATAACCAATAATAGTTCTGTACATTATTGTAGATCCAAAACATACACGCACGTGAAATTGGATTGTATTTTTGCATGCAAGCTGGTTGTCCAATGCAAGGTAGTAATGGGCAATGCTCCAACCATTCTAAGCACGAGGTTGGACAGTTAGAGATGGAGTGGAAAGTGCTTATATGCTTACAGAAGCTATATATTTTTCATTATGCGATTCTAAAATGATAAAAACTGTGTGGACGCCCGTTAGGAGTGAATGAGAGATCAGCACAGCAATCGACTTTGTGTATTTATTTCACAGTACTTTCAGCTATGTTGGATATATTTCATGCAGATGTGTGATCGATCATTATTCATTGCAGGGGAGAGCAGTATATGCAGCTGAGGCAGATAGGATTCGCAACTGGGCTGAAAGTCGAGCACGCTTCTCTTTCACAGATGCCATGGAGATGTACACAGAGAACACATGGGTTTCCGTATTCTCACTCTCTGTTGTATGTGCATTCATAATTCTTTCCAGCTCAGGTGGACCTCTTCCAGGCACATGATCCCCAGAGTCGCCGAACCAGACGGCCACATACTCCATTTTTTCACTACAGGCATTCTATTATCTAATGGCATGTGACACGACACTTATGAAAGGGGGAAAAGGTGAACCCACACGCGTACATAACTACATACGCGCAGGAGATCAGCATCGGCTGCCTCACCATTAAAGGCCAAGCTAACCATGTGCCCATAAAAAGGGTAAATAGCATTGTCATGTGGGCATTCCACTGTTTGTAATCTAGTCTGTAAGCTGTGACTTGTAAGAACATGTATCTGAAGTAATCTGAGCACGGACAGAGTCGACAGACGTTCTTACCTCATGTACATGCATGTTGTTATGATCCTTGTAACTCTCTGATCGTCGCTTGTACCCTTCAAAACAGTATAGCCAACATTCTATAGAACTCAAAAGAAGTGAAGTAAGTAGCATGTACCGTATATGGTTCATCTATTTGTTTTGTATCACATGAACCCTTTGAATTGTTGAAAGCAGAGTCACCTATGCGTTTAGTAGAAACGCGTGTTCTGGTCAACCGAGCGTCTGAAGTTCAGGCTTCAGGATACGTGGGTGTCCCTTTTGTCTTTTAGATTTAACCGGGAGACAAAATTTGTATAAAGGCAAGCTCGCAATGAAGCGGATCTTTGTAAGAGTTGTTTTCCACTCTGGTTTCTGGATTGGACAACGAAATTCATCTCGTACCACCAAGGCACTAACATGCTGGCATGCTACAGACTATAGTAAGCACGGATTTTCTTCTCTCTTTTTTTTAATAGAAAATGCATATGCATGTATTTGCAGAAAATATGTGCCAAAGTGGAGTACGGATGCATAGCTGGTGCATGCGTCGGCTACTTTCCTGAACGAAAAGGAGAAGTGAGGCCTTCTTTTCAAGTGCTGATAACCGCAGGCACTTTGAAGTTGGATGTCAATTTCTTTCCTTTTTCTGAGCACACTCAAGTTCCATTAGTTGGAGATGCTTGGAAGTTTCCAACTTCAACTTGCATACTCCAAGCTCACTAATTCGCCACACAACCCCACAGTTCCCATTCCATATGGCCCCTCCTCTATCCTCCATAGCACTAACAACAGAAACTACAAAAAAATAAAATAAAAAATAAAACAGTTCCATTAGTAAACTTACACACAAAACAGATGGATTTTTTTAAGAAGTCGCATTTGCCATAGTTGAGACCTCACTAACAAGGTACTAAATAGCGTTTGTAGCTCCTGCACTAGCGGTGCGGAGTATAAACGCTACCAAGATAAAGTATGTTGGCCCAAATCAAAGATGAATAAATGCGAACAGAATAGAGCCCTAGAACGCGAACGTAAGAACACATTTTTTTTTTTTGCCGTCGGAACAGCAACAGCTTTTCAAATTTTCTCTTGCTCTATTGCTCTTGTTCACCAAATCTGATTACAAGGGTGCCCTTTTACTGAGAGCAAACAACTATTCATATCCGGAAAGGATTCTACGTATCCTAAAGGGATACCACACAAACTCTAGAATCCATAATGAATATTGCCTAAATATTGTAGCACTACGTAAAATCTAGATATACCATATGCACAAAGCTTACCAACAAATCACTCCATAATCTTTGTGCACTTACTTATTGAGACAGTTGGTCTCAACTACGATTTACCCAACTGTTATTCAATGCAGGACGGCGAACACATCTCCTCAACGTCTCGAACTCAATTCTACAGATACACACAAATACGGCACTGCAACCGCCTAGTACCAGCACAACGCTTTCACCTTGGCAACGCACAACTCATCTTGTGTTCCACCGACATATACAACTATCTATTCCACATGCACGCATGCATGCAAACAACTAACTCAATGTGTTAACATGCACACACAAATGACTCGGCACTACTGCTCCTATACGTAAGGACTCAACTACATGCATGCGCTCGCCGACGAGATTGCATTGTGTAGTCGCCGCTAGCTCTACTATGCCCAGCGTCATTACCGACCCGTCGAGACTGGCCCGCATCAAGCCGCTAGCCGCACCGCATCTTCGGCTGCCCGTGCCCGCCGTGCAGCTTCGCCGCGCCGCGTGCTACGTGAGCCTATCGCTTTGCCGTGCTGCGTCGTAGCAGCGCCCGCGCTGCCGCTACGTCGGCCGCCCGCTGCGTTGCTCTCCTGCCGAGCCGTCGCTGAGCGTTGCGCATCCGCCGCACACCTAGCGCCGCCGACGTGTCTTCGAGCCGCCGTCGAGCGTGCTCTACGCCATGGCACAACTGGCCGCCACGCGCCCTCGGGCGCCACTGTGCCCACCGCCACACCTTATATGCCACCTCGAGAGTTGCGATCACCCCTTCCAGGGCAACAGCTAGGGTATTGAATTTGAAGCTCTGATACCAATTGTTGGCCCAAATCGAAGACGAACACAATAGAACCCTAGAACGCGAACGCAAGACATTTTTTTGTGCCACCAGAACAACAACAGCTTTTGTGATTTTCTCTTGCTCTATTGCTCTTGTTCACCACATCTGATTACAGGGTGCCCTTTTACTGAGAGCAAACGATTATTCGTATTCGGAAATGATTCTACGTATTCTGAAGGGATACTACACAAACATTAGAATCCATAATAAATACTGACTAAATATTGTAGGACTATACGTAAATAAACTCTATGTAAAATCTAGATATACCATATGCACAAAGATTACCGACAAGGTAGTGTGCTCGAAAATAACGGATTGGAGCTTTAATACCGCCATTGCGCTTGTCAGACTGCTATAGTGGCCGCTATTTGGATGGCGATGATGACAACGAATGTTTCTTGTTCCCATGCATCATGGATTGGTTTCTTTATTTCTTACGCCATTCTATCATATGTGCCGAGTTTGAAGTCTGAACTTATGTTGTGTTGTTGACTGTTGTTGCCTAAATCATGATTGCTTGAACATTGTCTTATGTAAGATCTAATGTCAAGTTTCAACTACTTTATCATGCACATAATGAAGTACTACACGAGCATTTCTGCTTCTAAGTTGTAGGTTCTAATTGATTTAGCTGTCTTTTGTGTTGTAGTTACAATTTTATTTTATCGTGCTAGTAAGTCGTAATATATACACGATTAACTTAAAATTGTGTGTTTTCTTGATTTTGATATTGGATTATAGCATCCGCAAAATCGCCCGCTATCCGCTGTCCGCTATGCGTATGCCAATCCGCTACAACCCGCAATTCTATTCGCTGTTTAGTAGCTTGCTCACTGATTTGCGGTTAGTATGCTTGAATCCAGCTACGGAAGAGTTGACTTCTTGGACCGTGATTGCAGCTTGCTACTAGCAGCCACCGTCGCTTAATTTGTTTTTCTGTTTCGATAAGCCCTTTTCGGCTTCAACATTGCCATCATGTACATGCCACTACTTAAGACAAAAGTGAGAGAAAGAGCCAGGCCTAGTCTTTATCTTGAACAGTGGCTCTTGACATTAGGTCAATGATTTTTTGTCTTTGGAGGCGACCAAACAACAGGGCACACCACACCAACATGTGAGTGCTCCCAAGATTGAACTCAACCGCTCGCCCCCTCTGGTTTCGCATCTCTATATGTATTGTTAAGAAGTTAGTAGCTTATACTACATATTAGGCTAAAAAATCATTGGTTTTGCCTCCTCTAGTCCATCAATTTGTAAGTTACAAGCTTACTTTCCAATGTTGATGTTCCATCTTTACAAAAGGCTCCTCTTGATCTTTGGTCAAGCTCCACCGTTGGGTTGGTGGGTTCTTTTATGGAGATGTTTACAACAGCAGTGAAGGGGTTTATTGTTAGTGGACTGTGGAGCCCTGAAGGGAAAAAATTACTGGAGAATGATCGATGCGCGTGTCATGACCTGATAGTTTATCACACACACATGAGCGCGTCGGTCCGTACTCATTGGAGAACAATGGTCGTTTCTTTCTCTAAAATGCATAAGATAAGTCTTGAACTTGCTCGGAGTAGTAAGTTTTGCCACTAAATCGTATTTCACGAACAAACTTACTCAAAATCTCAAACTACTAGAGAAAGACAGACGGTCTACTCCAAGATGGATGCTACACTAATAATTATAAAAATTTTCACAAGGAGACTAGGTTAGTACTTAGTAATCCAATGGCAAGTTTGCTAGGTCCAGTGCGTCGTCGTCACTGCACCATATCTTATTGGTGGCTATCGCGGGGTTAAGCTTTCAAGGGTTTTATCCTGAGCCGCGCTAGGGCTTGGCCGAAAGTGACGCATGAGAATATACGCAGAGGCCAGGAAGAGGACACAACATATAAGATCGCACCGGCCGAGATTATAATGCTAAAAGGTCTTGGCCGCGTGATTGTGCGATGGGGATGGCCACTGCCCAAGCACTCGCATGTGCATAAGTGCATGTGGGCATAACGAAAGCAACGGGCTCTATCAAACAACAGGAAGGTGTACGAAATCTGCACCTTTTTTTTTGCGTAATATTGTAGAGTTGTGTGCTGGTGCTTTGCCAATCTTGATGTCATCTTTGATCTATAAAAGAGTTTGATGTGATCTTTGTTTTTGCGTGGCTATATGTAGGTTTAAGAACATAAATTAGGGGGGGGGGGGGTTCTTAGCGGTTGAAGCAAATAAACTGTGCTGTCATTTTGCCGTTGTGGGGAGTCAGACATGGATTCTTGTTTTTTTTTTACATAAAATTCTTGCTGATATGTTACTGTGATGTGATTGTCATAGGAGATTTGACCATTAGAAGATGATAGGGAGCCATCAGAATTCATCTGTTCGGAGATGGACGCTAGCTAGCGCTACCACCTGCAGTTTCCATACATGTTATTATGTGTGCCCAGTCCTACATGCTGAATTGATCAGATAAGATGATATTTCTAAAAGAAAAACAAACAGTTGATGATTGCAAAACATTTCCAATCATTGCAAGGGAACAAATTAAACAAGTTGCCGAAGGGCCAGTGATGCTAGAAACGAGGTTAACTTGATGGAGATCTGGTACCATGTTGCCGGGCGATTCTACTTCGTTTGTACTCATGGTCCAATCTGCGAAGTTAAACCATGATTGATATTTTTTTACGACGGAAAACCATGATTGATTTGTGCCTTTTGTTTTAGTAAAAACCATGGCTAACGTTACGATTCGACCGGGTTATTGTGGCATGAAAATTACCTAGTTAGCTGAGGTAAACTCGCTGTCTTTCAAGCCGGATGTTGCCGTTGAGTCGAACAGGCAGGCCTCGTTTGGAACACGAGAACTTTTCCGATTTCTATGGGGGGAAATTATTGAGCCTCTGTAACAGGACCTCAAACGGTCAATTTTCCCACCCAACTTCTTGAGAAGCTCAAGCCCACTGCCCACCTATTGAAAGAAGAAAGAAACCATTGGAGGGTGATTTTACAAAAAATGCAAAACCACATGTACATATATGCACTATCTTAACCCTAAAAAATGCCCCAAGATTTGTCAAAGCACATTTAACAATGATGATAGTACATGTACCGTATGTATAGATTTTAGTGGCTTTTCAAATCTGATACACTACCGGACACAGCTGATTTGCCGAGTGCAAAAAGATTTACCGAGTGCCAAATAACGGGCACTCGGTAAAGAGATATTTTGCCGAGTGCGACACTCGGCAACGAACAACACTCGGCAAATCCCTCTTTGCCGAGTGCCATGCACTCGGCAAAGGGGGGCACTCGGCAAAGGCGGCCTGAGGTAACGGTCCCCGCCCGACGTCAAATTTTGCCGAGCGCCGGCCGTTTGGCACTCGGCAAAATAAATATTTGCGAGTGTCGCCTCGGTGGCACTTCGGCAAAGACACCTTTGCCGAGTGTAGTGCCCTCGCACTCGGCAACATTTTTTTTTTGGTCTCAAATTTTTTTGCAGCCCTACTATGATTGCAGTACTCTATGTTAGGATTTGGTACATTTTGTGCCTTTTGTTATACTTAGTTAATTTATTTTATTTACTATAATTATTTGGAAAATGCAAATTTGAATGACGTGCATCGAATAATGGAATTTAATGATTCAAAATGATAGTCATGTTATTGAGTGTAGTGTGAGGTCGTATCAGAGCGGACCGAAATTTCGAACATCTTGTTTACTTAAACATGATCAGTGAACTTGCGGGCGAAGTGTTTTTAAATTCTATAAAAAGCAAACAAAGTCCAAAAATTATGAAACTTGTGGAGATGTTATGATATCATATGTGGAGGTTGTGATAAAAATTTGAGAAGGTTTTGTGCACGTTGTCACGTACGATCCTTTCAAACCAGGACATCTCCAGCTGGGATATAAGTATCACATGTGGAGATGTCCTGGTTTGAAAGCATCGTACGTGACAACATGCATGAAACCTTCTCAAAATTTTATCACAGCCTCCACATATGATATCATGACATCTCCACAAGTTTCATAATTTTCGACTTTGTTTGCTTGTTATAGAATTTAAAACACTTCGCCCGAAGTTCACTGGCCATGTTTCACAACAAGATGTCCGAAATTTCGGTCCGCTCTGACACGGCCTCACACTACACTCAATAACATGACTATCATTTTTTGAATCATTAAATTCCATTATTCGATGCACGCAGCTCAAATTTGCATTTTCCAAATAATTATAGTAAATGAAATAAATTAACTAAGTATAATAAAGCCACAAAATGTACCAAATCCTAACATAGAGTACTGCATCAGAGGAGAGCTGCAAAAAAAATTTGAAGGCCAAAATAAAAAAAATATTTGCCGAGTGCCAGGGCACGGCACTCGGCAAAGGGGGTCTTTGACGAGTGCCACACAGACGACACTCGGCAAAGTTTGTAAAAAAAATTTGGAGGCAAAAAAAAAAATAAAAAAAATCCTCTTTGCCGAGTGCCAGATCGCGGGCACTCGGCAAAGAAATTAAGAAAATAATAAATAAAAAAAATTGTTTGCCGAGTGCCAGATCGCGGGCACTCGGCAAACCTTCAACACTTGTTATTATTTGCTGCACACGCACACACCCCGCACACACGCACACACGCACACACCCGCCGCCGCTGCCGCGCGCGCCGCCGCCTTCCTTCCGCGCGCCTGCTGCGCGCGCCACGCTGCGCCGCGCCGCCGCCTGTCAGACGGCCGCCGCGCCGCCATGAGCAAGTCTCCGCGCGCCGCTTTACCGCGCGCCCCCGCCGCGCTGCGCCGCGCTTTCCCGCGCCGCGCCGCTGCGCGCTGCCCTCGTACTCGCCGCCCCGCTCGCTTATACCGCTGCCGCCGCCCGCCTGGTGTCATTTCTCGTTGATCCATCGATACCTTGTTTGTACGTTTGTGATTCTCCATCTCTCCTCTTGTGTTAATTGATTTCTTAGTTTGTTGCTATGAGTATTTTGAAGCACCATTTCCTTCATCGCCCAACCAAATTAACATGAGTTAATCGCATCTTTCTCGGAAGGGTTAGTAGATCATGTATCGGTGTATATATATAGTGATGAGTTAAATGATACGCTTGATTACCATCTTGTGTTGAGGACAAAGGATCGGTTTACGTAACCTATCTATTAGTAATCTATATATCGCTAGCTCCATAATAATCCAACTCATCTTATACTCACCAAGATTCACAATTAGTGTAATAATGATCAATTCAAGTTTCATCACGCAATGCTCGATATTGTCGAACATTGTCTAGTATGGTTATCATGTAGCTTATTATAGGCTTAGGCACTCGTAAAATACACAGGCCCGGATGAATACAAGTATACAACCCGGGCCTGGTTTCTTATATTGGAAAAGGATGAGTGATGCAAGTAGGTGTTATTTGGTATATATTGTTTGGTTGCATGGAGGAGTGATGCATGCATGTAGAAAATATAGACGTGGAAAAACATTTTCAAAGCTCTATATCCCATTGCACTTTAGTGTCCTTATTCTACCTTAACAATCTTTAATCCATACTACAAATGCTTTATATGTGTTAATCACTCCTCTAATCACAAAGCTAACTCATACACTCATTTTGAGCATCCCACCCAATTAACCAAGCCCATGAGCTACTTTTGAAACCCATACATAGAATTCTAAAAACATACATATATAGCCTGCTCACTCATGTAGTCAGAAACCAATCACCATCTCCATATATAAAAGATGTTGCATGGCTAAGCCTGTTAGAAGTTGTGACTCATGCAGGCAAACCCATCACGGCCATATCATATATAGCAGTTATCAATTGTATGTAGAATAATGTAGCCAATAACCATGTATTTTAGTTGGAGAAAGATCTTGGCGATTCATGCATAAATATGCTTGTATGCGCTTCAATGCCCCCATGTTTATCCAGTCTCGATCGCATGAAAAGAAGCATTTCTGAATCTATCTGATCAGAGAATCTTTATTAGTTATGCTAGATTCTTCATGTCTCATGGACGCGTTTGTGCGAACCCAATTAGGTGGACATTTACCAACTAATTAATATATGATAATCGATGGATAATTAATGCCGATTACGGTGTAGTTGTGGTTGTGGTTGTATATGTGGTTGTCGCCATCGTGCGTTGTTTTTTGCAGTTTTGGAAACCTCACCGCGGGGAGGTTCTGCGATTTTTTTAAATGACGAGATTTTGTTCCATTTTGCAGAAGAGCCCGTCGGAGCCGAAGTCGGAGTTCCCGCGCCGTGTTTGTCTCCTCTGCAAATCGCCGCCATCGCACCGACCGCCACGCCCGCTTAGCCTGACTCCACCGCCACCCGAGGTATAACCCCTCTTTTCGTATCATGGTCGTAGATCACGTAGATGCAATTGATGGTTACATTACTCGCTGATACATATGTTAGAGGATGGATGACCGTCATTGGATGACCGCTGGAGACGAGGTGCGAAATGTGAAGGACTTACAAATGCTTGAGCGATTACGTTTAGGCAATGACAATGAAGACAACATTCCTCCTTCGGATAGTGTTGATGATTTGGACAATGTTGATAGTGATGACGAGACCTATGATCCAGCTAATCCCAATCATGAAGATTATTTCTAATACATGTAATACTATGTTTTTTGTAATTATGTTTTGTTCATTTTGCATCTATTTCTAATACATGTATTACTATGTTTTTTGTAATTATGTTATGTTCATTTTGCATCTATTTCTAATTACGTCTTGCTTATTCTTTTAATTGCGGTGAGTGAACAAAGATGGCGGGAACCGTCGTAACGTGTCCTCGCTACAGAGACCACGCACCGCGGGAGGAGGCGAGGGTCGGACAGAGGAGGAGGAAGAGGACCGCCGCCGCAGAGGGCCGCCTCCTCCGCGCCGCGTGAGGAGGTGCCGAGGAGGAGGTGGCGCCCGTGGACGAGTTGGACGAGGAGCCGGTTCGGCGACGGGCGAGGAGGAGGGGCGGACGAGGACGACGACGAGGCGGTAGGCACGGTTCCGCTTCCTCCTCTGCCTCTTCGGTGTCTACTTGCGAGGTCCCGCAAGCCTCCTCAGTTCCGCATCCTCACCGACGCCCGGTGATTCGCCCAAGGGCAAAAGTAAGTAACTTTAGATGTTGTCACCACTACTTCATATGATATGTTGAAAAAAGAGAAACTAATAATTTTTCTTAATCACTTGTGCAGAACTGGGTGGTTGTGTCAGTCCGCGCACGCCCGCCAATGGCATCCTGGGTCTTCAGCGAGCAACACTACCCCGGCATTGTCATGTACGCCGGAAGACGGAGCCGCCTACTCGCTTGACCACTACGCCGCCGCCCCGATGCGAGTACCCCAACAAGGCGGCGCGTGAAGGCGGAGTTTTGGGTAAGTCTCCTCACACAACATTGCTCAATACATCGCATTCATTGGACTTTTCTTGAAATAATGAATGGATACATCGCGCTTGTATGCGCACTTATTTCGGATGCGATGAGGAATTTGAGGCCGTATGACCGTGGCTACCAAAGCTCAGAAAAACTCATCACCGACATGCATCACGAGGTGCGATCCAGCCATCGTGACCTACCACGGTCGAAGCTTGGAGAGAAGGTCACCAAGAAAGACGCAAGAAACATGACGCCGACTGGGAGCAGACCTTGAGGTAGATGAAGAACATTAATATTGATTCGCTTTGATTAAGTACGCTTAATTTGATCTTCTTATATGTCAAATACTTGATGACGTGTAGATGATTCCTGGTGGTGCCAATCGTATCCCGAGTCTTTGGCGATGATCGTGGACAAGTGGTTCACTGAGGAGTATCTCCGGATGCACGTGATGCCCGGACCGTCGTTTGATGATGCAAGGTCCAAGACACCATCAAGGCGCCGCAGCCTCTCCGCATACAAATAAGCATGGGTACACGAATTCATTTATCTATTGTGACGCTCAATTCTGCCTGATTTCTAATTATCTTGCTGTCTTTCTCGCAGTCGGCGTCACATAGTGCCCAGCCTTGCTCGGACTTCCAGGCATGGTGTATGGCCCACAAGGGCAAGGCGACGTCCGACGTCTCCTTCAACCTGGAGGACCCGCCCGAGGTGTACACGAACCCGAGCGTCCACACCCGCATCAGTGAGTACACGTCGGCGACAAGGTCGGTCCATGGGCCAGACCATGATCCGAGCACCGTGACTTTGATGGAGAGATCGCCATGAGGTGGGACAAGGCAAGAAGCATGGGCGGTTCGGCTTGGCGACGGCCTCATCGACACGACTCTACCCATCTCTCTCCGATCCGAGCACGAGCACGAGCGAGAGCCCGCCATACGCCCACGGCATCACCAGACAAAGACCGGTCGACGCACTCGAGGTTATTCTGTTTTACTCGTCGTACATTGATCTTTACACACCTTTATTAGCTTTGCATTATCAAACATTGGAGTGAAATATTGCAGTCCTACCGGAACAAGAAATGAGGCAACGCCGAGAGGCGGAGGCCGAGCGGCGAGAGGATGTCACCCACCGAGGCCGAGCGGGCGAGCGGCAGCCCGACGCAGAGGTCGCGGACATTACGGAGTTCCTACAAGGTCTTGGGCAACATACGGGCTTCATTGTGCCGGTGGGATGTTGGCTCAACCTCCGCCACGCGTCCCGCACCTGCAGCTACTCCCGTGAGTATGAAAGTTATTTGCTTTCGCTTGTGCTTTGCTTGTATGACCTCTACCTTCCTAGATTAGGTATCGATGTAATCTTGTCTCACATGCAATCTCTTCTCCTTTGTGCACCTCAATCGGCGGGTTCGAATAATCCACCTCATGCGCCCGAATGATGGAGCTTTTCCTTCACCACGATCGCAGTGGCCACCTTCGAGATGAATGGTAGTTGTATTTTCATTTGTTGTTCACTTGGTGATGGACTTGTGATATACTTATGATGCACTTGTCATCGTGATGAACTTGTGGATTTGTTTGGATGGACTTGAGCACTTATTGTTATATATGTGATGGATGTGATAAATATGTGATGGATGAGATATATATGTGATGGATGAGATATATATGTGATGGATCTGATATATGTTTGGATGGATTTGTTTGTCGTGATGGAATGTACAAAATAAATAAAAAATGCAGTTTTGGGTCACTTTGTCGAGTGCAACACACGGCAAAGCTGGGAATGTGGGCACCTGAAACGCCAGTTTTCTAGCTTTGCCGAGTGCTATGACCATGACACTCGGCAAAGAATTTTTTTTTTAAAAAAAAAAATTAAAACTTTGCCGAGTGCCAGGCCCTGCGGCGCTCGGCAAAGAATTTTCAAAAAAAAATTGTTAAAACTTTGCCGAGTGCCATCATTGCGACTCTCGGCAAAGACATTTTCAAAAAAAAAAAGTAAAAAATATTTGCCGAGTGCGCGGGTTGGCACTTCGGCAAGCGGCCACAACAGGCCGGCACAGAACTTGTCATTTTCTTTGCCGAAGTCTTGACTCGGCACTCGTAAATCCTTTGCCGAGTGCCCGACAAATACACTCGGCAAAGGTCGCTTTGCCGTTAAATTTTTCCGAGTGCCCTTTGCCGAGTGTCGCGACTTCAAAGCCTTGCCGAGTGCAAAGGAGCCTTTGCCTAGTGCCTGAGGCACTCGGCAAAGTGCCTGAGTCCGGTAGTGATTGTCTTACCAAACAGCTTCCTCACCTTCTATGATAAGGTAATTAAGGCAGGCTAATCAGGTTTCTAATCGTTGTTTGCATTATGTTAGATAATCACGTTATTATTTGGGTGCTATTAGCGCTCGGACGTACGGTCTGAGCGCTAACGCCGTACACTACTTGGTAACTGCAACATCTCATAAAATTGGTTGCAACGTCTCAAATCATCCGATGCAACAAAAAAATCTTATAACTGCAACATGCAACATTGTTTAGGGCACATGCAAAAACACCGGCAACAAATTTATGAGGCTAACTTAATAAAATATTTTGATTTCATTTATGCAACATCCCGCGACATTCAAAAAATTCGCTCGAAAAAAATCTCATTCTCAATCATATGTTACTGTAACATCTCATGGCATTGGTTGCAACATCTCAAATCATCTGATGCAATAAAAAAATTCTATATATGCAACATACAACATTTTTTACGGTACACACAACACCTACAAACTCCACTGGCGTCACCCTCAACGACAGCACCGCGAGGGGCACGAGAGGCGCTCGAGGGGCTCATCAGCGCCGCGAGGTGGAGCTCGGACTCGGGCATGGCCGAGGGGGCCATGGTCGCCGACGCTCCAAGGTGGAGGGACGGGGCCACGGGGGTGGCTGAGGGGGCCTGAGGGGGGCGGGGTCGTTGGCGCCGTGAGGTGGAGGAACGGGGGTGGCCGAGGCGGAGCTCAGGAGTGGCCAAGGGGAGCGGGGTTGTCGGCGCCGTGAGGTGGAGAGACAGGAACTCCCGGGGCACGGAGATGAGGCTGCTGGCGCGCAGAGTGATGTCGGGCGCAGCAGGGCTGGGGCGACTGAAGAAGCATGCGGAGGCGATTTGGGGGAGAGGAGGAAGCACACGGAGCCGGTCTGAATGGATAAGCGACTTGGGTAGAGATGAGAAAGAAATGAAAGGAAATACAGATGATGGATGGTAGGTGGGGAAAACATAAACGTAGATAGTGGATTGGTAGGTCTGGGTCGTCCGTGAAAGCCTATATCAATTCCCTTATTATTTTATTGGATGTCTCCCAAGAGAAACGATTACGCTATTATAACGCAAAAGATTAGTGATGAATTGTTCTTTGATCTAGGAATATCTTATTTGAAGTATACATAAAACTCGAAACCGTTCTTCCGGATTATTATTGGCTCTCCATGCTTCGAGCTCCGCGAGCAACAGCAAATATTACATTCACTATAATTGGGTCAACGCATAAAGCAGGATTCACGTAGAACTCTACTAACCATGTGAATCCATAATTAGTTTATTTCGGTACTTGTACGACTTTGACATATTTTTTTGTCGGCCGGATATATAAATATGGGGGATTTAATGATTTGCCACGCAAAAATGTGCATCTGATGACAACTTCATCAATAATTTCTATAAATAACCATGCATATTTTTTCCCTACTACCACAAAGTAGCGCATTTAAGAGAACCGAGCGTTGCTCGGGTGGCTAGCTGAGCCGTCAAGCCAGCAGCCCGCCCACGTTCGAGATTCTCAGCGCGCGTGTCTCATTGGGGTTCAGCCCTCACTATAGATTAGATGTATGTTAAACACGCACCCACGTGTATGAGCGTGCGTGTGGTGTGTGCGCATCTGACGTGTACTCTAACAAAATAGCGCATTTAATATTACGTACGGTATTTTGAAAGCAAAGACTCACATGTGCTGTTGACCCGCTCTATATATTTGCGGTTTTGTCAGTCTTACAAGGCATGCAACTAAACGCAGCCACATATCCTGACCGGTGCAACGCTTGATAACCAATGGAATGATTAGCTTTGCTTGCATCGACTTCAGCTTGATCAAGACTGTCAGGAAAGATCAAGATATCATCAATGTAGCAGAGATCAATCATGCTACAAACTCGCAGTATTAAGTCTAGCTCCATCAACCACGTAATAAGATCAACTATACCAATCATATCTTCATAAATTATGTCTACACCAAACAACACTGCAAAACATGGTTCGCCTCATCCCGGGTTTAGGGCCAGTCTGGACTCTGGAAAAATATGCAGGGCCTATGGCTGGCCAAGCCCAGCCCGAAATTCGTTCGGCTTGAAATTTGTCTTGTAGCTCTGAAGGAACTAGGATGAGTTTTGGTCCGGTCCGAGAAAAGCTCAAGTTTAGTGTGTTGTCGTGGTTATCGGCGATCATAATACTGTTGTAAGATTCAGAGTCTCCGATGATAAAGATAAAGAAGTTCAACACATTGATCGACTAAGAACTTAACAATAACATGCCATTAATCTAGAATATTCAATGTAAAAGTTGTGTATTTTATCCATGTGGTATTAAGGTAAAGGGAGCTGCTAGCCCACACTATACTTACAACGGTATAGCAGTTTCCTAGGGTTTTATTTTGCATAAAGCTTCATATTGTCAGTTCAACTGGTGACAGAGAGCCTGTTGACCCCCTGTCGCCGATCTAACTACCTGTCGCAAATTGAACTGGCGACAGGAAGTGAATAGTTTTCCTGTCGCCAGTTCACCTAGTGACAAGAAGCTATCACCAGTTAACCTCACGACAGGTTCCTATCGCCAGTTAACCTCACAACATGTTCCTATTGAACTCGCAACAGGATGCCATCTATAAAAATCCGAAAAAATAATCCAAAACTCATTTTAATTCCGGAAAAAAACAAAAAGAAAGGATGAAAGAGAGAGAAGAAAAGTAGCGAAGCTCTGCTAATTCGTCGCAAAGGAGAGAGATTGACAGAGCATCAGATCTGGCTGGCCGGCCATCGTGCAGGTACATTTTTTTTGCAACTTTGTACATTACGTAGAATTAAGTAGATCATTTGAGCTGTAACGAGTAGAATTAAGTACATATAATTCAGTAGAATAGCGACTTAGAATTCAGTAGAATAGCGAGTATAATTTAGTAGATTGGATAGTTGTAGTCCAATTATGTACTACATTATTTGAGCTGTGTATAGTGTAGTTTGTCATACCCAGGTTATGAACATTACAACAGTCGAACGATTTAGGATTAATCAGCAGAAATAGGAAGACGCCTATTACAAATATGTTAAAAATAATCACAGCTTTATTTAGCTTCCTATTTGTGCGTGATAATTATATTTTTAATGTCAAAAATTAATTTTAAACTACGAAACTAGGAAAATAGGAAGAGCTTTGTTTATTATTTATATTTGCACTTGAAAAATATTTAAAAATATCCTGTAAATTGGAAGACCCTAAATTGCTGAGTAGTCTAATTTTGGTTTTTGTACATGTTTCGTAGTCCTTACAATGCATGCACTTAATTTTTAGGTATGGCGGACGTAGGCCACTACGAGTTACTTGACCCGGCGATTGACATGCATCACCGTAGTCGTCTCAGTACCGTCCTCCCCCCGAAAGGTGAGGCACCGATTGACGCCCATCAGGGCATGGAGGCTGCACCCAGACCGGCTTTCGAGGTACGTGTAGTTCTGACCTTCATGCACTCAATCGCGGTCTGACTACTTTGTGTGGACTCACGTTTGTTCTTAATTGTTTTGATGCAGGTTGAGAGCAGTAGACCTCCTTTCACTCGCGAGGATGGTGGAGGCGACGTGGGAGGACGATCAGGACCGCGGTTCTGGTCGTACGTCTAGGCATTTTTCATACGACCGGGCCCTACTGACGGCGCTGGTTGACCGCTAGAGATCAGAGACGCATACGTTCCACCTTCCGTGCGGGGAGATGGCGCTAACCCTTCAGGACGTCAGCTTCCAGACCGGGTTGCCCTGCACTGGCTCCCCTTTGGCGGCGTACGACATCCCAACCACGTGGCACACGGACCTCCTCCTAACAAGGTTCCACGATGTGCTGCCGCTGGGCAGTGGATACACGGAGTTCAGCAGCCCGCGCAGGGCGACGTTGAGGTGGATCTGCTAATTCTACGTAAGTTTTCGTAACTATTGTCTTCTCGCATCAATTCATATGTGAACCTTGCTGATGTGTACATGTCTTCTTGCATCCCGAGCGTATAGCGCAGGACGCAGGCGACGTCATTGTTAGGAGGCACTTCGAGGCCTACCTGCTGTGGCTATTTGGGTGGGTCATGTTTCCGGGGTCCCACGACGACAGCGTCGATAAGCACTATGTCTGGTACGCACGTGAGCTGGCGGACTTCCCGGTGGATGAGATGCCCTCTTATGCCTGGGGTCTGGCCGTGCTGTGCGCGACGTACCGCGCACTATGCAATGCGTGCCACCATGCCCAGGACAGCTCCATCCTCTCTGGATGCCTGTTACTTCTGCATTTGTAGTCCTTCGAGCGCTTCCAGATTGGATGATCACAGCTGGACTTGAGAGCATACACGATCAGCTTGTACGCTCCGGATGACGATGTCGACTGGTTGACCATGGGCACAGTGTAGTGCCGCTGACAGGTTAGTTTCATGATCATTTATTATTTTTTGTATTGTAATGACAATTTCGTGTGCTAAGTTTTCGATGTTCTATTCCACAGATCACCTACACGTCGATCACTTCGCAGGGGTTCTACCCGGAGTACGTTGCAATGTTCGATCAGCTGACAGGTGACCGCGTCATCTGGACACCGTACACTCAGGAGAGGTTGGACGCGCGCGCACCCGAAGGACTATTGAGCCTGTGCACGCGAGACTACGTGTACTGGTACACGCGGAGGGCCTTGGTGCATGATGTTTTCATGGAGGAGTACCAGGTGCAGCGGGTCATGCACCAGTTCGGTCTACGACAGGAGGTCCCAGCACCTTGGGGGGGGCACGCGGGTGCCAGTGCACGTCCATGCGTAAGTTGATGCTTTACTTCTTTTGTACAATGTGCATTACGTGCCGACCAAATAATTATCTTGCCATCCACAGGTACACTAGGAAGTGAGTACGTCGCACGATCTCCTGGTTGGACAAGATGTCTTCTTGGGTTACGACTTGGAGCGACACGTACAACGACCTCATCTAGTGCACGGCGGATCCCTATGACCCCGAGATGTACGAGAAGTACATGAAGTGGTACGTCAGTCGGATGAGGCTTCACTGCGTCCGGGTCGTGGTCGACCCACCATGACACAAGGCTGCGATGTCCGACACGTACCTCACCCATCAGGGAGGCGGCGAGACGAGGCATACAGACCATGACTTGTCACATGCCGAGGGACCCGGTGGACTGACCAGTGCGAGGACGAGGGTTCAGCCGAGGTGGTTCACGACCACAGGCTCCTACCCCATACGTGTCGGGTGTGTCATCATGGCACCGTGGTGGGAGCACCGTGGGACACATGGGGCAAGAGTACACGGAGTCATTGGGGCACGCCTTCATGCCACTAGGTATGACCACCTTGCTTGCTTCCGTAACGTCCTTTTGCTTTGTTTTCGCCATGACTACATGCGTAACGTAGTGTTTCTTTATTTCGAACCCCACTAGTTACTAATGACAATCTTCTCTTGTAGGTCCTAAGCTCCACCCTTACACGGGGCAAGAGTACGTGGAATCATTGGGGCACACCTTCGGGGCACCAGGTATGACCACCTTGCTTGCCATGTAACATCCTTTTTTGTGGTTTTTGCCATGATTACGTGTGTAACAAAATACTTCACAGATCAACCACCACTCTAGGAGGACGATTACTTGTCGTACAACGAGGCACACCTCGGGGACTTCTTCTTGGATTAGCGTGGCACCTAGTTCTCCGTGGGGACTTCTCAGCTGCACGGTGCGCCGGGACCGACCAAACTGACGCAGAAGACCCCCCCTAGCGACACCACCTCAGGCTACTCGTATCGGTCGGGTAGTGAGGCAGCCTGATCCTCTGATGTACTCGGACCATCGCCGGGCGCGGCCAGTGCGACACACGGGGTGGTGCGCCCCAAGAGGGGCCGCTAGTAGATATTTGTTCCTCCAAATATCAGTCATGCCATGTAAATATTAATTTTTGTACAAATATTATTATGCTAGTCTCGTGTTTCGATATCTCTTTTTTGCGAGCAAACCATGACCACGTGTATGATTCTACATTGGGACACCCCACACCACTCTCTTTTTACGCTTGCACTCCCCCACGCTAGCTTTACAGATCGATCTGACAACACACTACAACTCTTATTTTTCAGAGGGAGAGAGCTTTTGCGCTGCGACGTGACCAATCTCTGTAAAGCAGGACGTGACCACCCTCTGCAAAGCAGGACGTGACCACTCTCTGAAAAGTGGGACATGACACACGGACGTGAAACACATCCGTGCCTCATCGTAACGGAGCCACTACAGCTGCGTCCGCTTTCGCTATAAATACAGCGCTACTCAGCCAGCAACTCCACACCAACAGCGCTACGGAGAAAATATGGACAAGGAGAGGGAATGAGAGAAAATTAGTAAGCTTCTGAAGGACTGGGTGTCTCCCCATGAGACTGCCGCTCACCATCATGCGTTTAGTCAGGAGCCTTACACATACCAAACTTTTTCGGAACTCGTGGATCTGAGGAGACTGCCTTGCAACACGCCCAATGATTCTGGGCCGAGCCACACCCCCTCCTATGCCCGCTGAACGCCCTCCATAAGGGCCCTCGATGGGGGTGGCGTCACCCCTTTGCTCGTGTCAGGATGCCTACAAGTGCGTCAAATCAACTGACGAGTGAACCATTGGGCAATACTATTGGTGCTGCCCAAACTACGGCATGGACTACCCCAATCGCAGGTTTGACACGCAGGGCCACAGGCAGCTAGTAATGAAATCATATTTCAGGGCACACTACCATTTTTATTCCCGTTACGCCGTAACCACGTCTCTCTTCCCACCGCAGTCTCCGCCGTGCCTATGCAATTCAGCTAGTGGATCGACGACAAGATCCACCCCTACGACATTTGGATGCTGCTGACACGGAAAAGCTGGTTTGGAGAGGACATCGAGGACCGTGAAAGACGCCTCGAAGAGCTACAAGCTGAGAAGGACGAGAAGGAGAGGCGGGACAGGCTGCGCGAGGAGCAAGAGCGCGAGCATGCCAGGTGACGCAAGGCCGAGAGGGAGTGGAAGAGAGTCATCGCGGCGAGAGCTAAGACGTAAGGCGATGAGTACAACGCCAAGCTGGGCTGCAAGGGCAAATAATCACGTTCCACGTAGTAGTTCGACCATCTTTGTCCACATGTCCCATGTATTTCTAATTCTCTAAAGGCATACGTGTACCGTCTTTGGTTCGTTAGCCTGCGTGTCATGTAACCCCCTTATCCGATCAACTGACGTGTTGTTATCGTTGCGCCATTTCCCTAGAGTTCTCCAATGGAGTTGCGTTGCAGCTATTTCTTGGAGCTCATTCATACATTACAGTCCTATACGCCGTGAAAATCACTATTGAGCATCTTATCGGCCAAACATCATTTTCCAGAAGTAGGGAATAGTATAGTATATTCGGAATATCCCAATACCTCCTCTACACCGTTAATATACCTTGCTATCAAGACATGTATATCACCAAAATATAACCAAAGATGTTTACATACTAGTACGTCTCCATAAAGCTATCCATTGTTGTTGTTTAATACAACATAAGTACGAAAAAGTATAGCATATTTGGAATATCTCATAACCTTCTCTAGACCGCTAATATATCTTACGTCGTCTCGCAAATAACACTTACCTTCTTACTTACGAATCATTGATACCTCAATCGTCCTCACAAAATTCTTCAGAAATTCACTGTACTAGAACAACATATGACCATCACAAAATGTTATTGTGAGTTTAACATATTTTGTATCATTGAAAATCTACGAAAATCACAAACAGACCAGCTTGTTTAGGGCTTCAGCTCCCTATCACCAGTCGACAGGGACCTATTTATGTAATTTGTTTGGGACGGCTATTTATTTTTGTAATTATCTTTTAAAATGATATTTTTTTAAAAAAATCATGGATGGATATCTAGTCATATACTTAATTACATGCATTTGAATCAATTTCTCAACTGCTTCTAGAAAATTGCCATTTAGCTGTACAATTGACACGGCAACTCTCCTGAAAGAAGAGGAAGAGGAAGAGGAAGAGGAAGAGAGGAACCCTCCTCCCAGCTAGCATCGAGCACGGCGCATGAATCACTCTCCTAACATGCAGCTGTAGGCTCTCATGACACGTCACCTTCTCTCTTGAGTCACACGACACCTGCTGCTCGAGAAAGGACAAAATCCTAATACTGGTAACAGTCACTGACAAGGTGGGGGGCCTAGTGAGCTCGCCCTCGCAGTAACGCCCTTCACCACCCGCGTCGCCGTCGCACATAAACCTCCGCCATAAATTTATCACGTCGTGAGGGGAAAGCAAACGCGACGAGGTGGCCGCCGTCCGGAGCTGGGACGCTGACTCCTGGCCCCACAGGTGAGCTCGCCCCACCACCAACCGCCCCACCACCCCTGGACATCCTACTCCGATCACTGACAAGTGGGAACACCCCAGGCTTGACCTACCTGTCAGGGGGGGAGTAGGTGGTCCGGCTGGGAGCGGGAGGTCGGGGAATGGGATTCCCGAGCCGAAAAGCTCGGGTAATGCAATGGCGTAATCCGGGCCGCGTGAGGTGAAACACATTTACCCGCCACGGCCGCGCTGTCGTTCGCCGTGTTTCCCTTTCCCATCCATCCTGGTCCTGCTCCGCGATCCGATTCCAATTCCTCCTCGCGCTTTTATTCCTCTCGCCCCCCCGTCGCGTCGGGCTCCCCGCACCAGTAGACTCCACTCCCCTACTGGCCTAGCTAGTGCTTAGTGCTGCTGCTGCTGCTGCTGCTGCGAGATCTCTTCTCTCACCGGTCGCAATCCGAGCCTCCCGTTTCTAATTCCCCACCACCGCGAGGAAAAGCGCTTCCTTTTCTTGCTTATCTTCTGCGCCTCCGCTTGTTCGGTTCTTGCTGTCTTGCTCAAGTCGTGGTTGGAGGAGGAGGAGTAGGAAGCAAGCGACTGCGCGAGCGAGGAAGAGGCGATCCAAAGCGGCGTGCTTTTGACGCCGCGCGGGCGGCGCGCGGCGATGTCGTCGACGCCCGCAGCGCCGGGGCAGACTAACCGGACGGCTCCGCCGCCGGCGCCCCTGACCGCGGCGCCACCCCCGGTCAACTCCTCCCCGTCGCCGCCGGCGCCAGCCTCCTCTGCTCCCCCTTCCCTGTCCCCGCCGGCGACGCCCTCCGCGCCGCCCCAGTCGCCGGGCACTCCGGCGATCCCCTCCACCCCGCCTCCCTCGACGCCGGGGACGCCCACCGCACCCTCGCCCCCGTCGAGCACGCCCTCTCCGCCGGCCGAGAGGTCGACGCCCGGAGGGACGCCGCCGGCCTCGGCCTCGCCGCCGCCGTCGAACTCGGTGCTGACGGCGCCTGCGGTGGTGGGGATCGCGGTGGGCGGGCTGTTGGTGCTGCTGCTCACCAGCTTCCTGTGCGTCTACTTGTTCAGGAGGAAGAAAAGGCACCACCCGCACCCGCACCACCCGCCGCCGCCGCCGCCGCCCCACCTCCTGCACTACTACGGCCACCCGCCCCCGCCGCCGCCGCCCCCGCCGCCGCACAAAGGTGAGATAGCACCTTTAAACCCTACTCGACTTGTCTTGGAGGAGATACAGATCGCTTGTGCGTTCTTTTTCTCACTAGCAAGTCACATCGCTGTCACTTGTAATTATTTTGCTGTTCTTGGCAAATGTGGCTGTGGCTTCTGATGTACAAGTGTGATTTTTTTTCGAAGTTTCGGTGCTTTGAAGTTGGATTCTCGTTGAATCATGATGAATGGCCTTATGGAGATAAACGATTAAAAAACTTAAGCAGAAATATAGGTCTTATGTGTCCTAGATGGGCTAATTTTAGTATGGAGTAGTGATGGCGTGGATCTTCATCTGTGTTTGAGATAATCCAAAGGCTAAATTTTGGAGAGAAAAAAAAAGTTAATAGAACTGCATATGGTTTTGTAGTTCTTTGGGGTTCGTGGAATTTGCTTTGTTTAAGCCATGAGGGAAAATACGTCCTTTCCGGGGTTAATGTTGCCATGTAAATGTGTTTACTTCAGTTTTTTTTTAAACTTTGTGCAATCATTTCTTCTTTATTAGATTCTGCACCGGGAAATTCGTTTAGTCGCAAAAGTTTTTTAGTATACAATTCTTGTTCTGCTGCAGGGGATCACTATGGTGGGATGTACCAAAATTGGCAGCATAATGCCCCTCCACCACCACCTGATCATGTGGTGAAGATGCATTCACATTCTTCCCCTCATCCGCCGCCTCTTAAAGTAAACAGTATCGGTTCTGGTTCAAATTACTCAGGTGGTGAGAGCCAACCTCCACAATCACCGGGCACTGCCGTCGGCTTTTCAAAATGCACTTTTACTTATGAAGACTTGGTGGTGGCGACCAATGGTTTCTCTGATGCTAATCTGCTTGGACAAGGTGGCTTTGGATATGTTCACAAAGGAGTGCTGCCGAATGGCACAGAAGTTGCCGTGAAGCAATTAAGAGATGGAAGTGGCCAGGGAGAGCGTGAATTCCAGGCAGAGGTTGATATTATCAGCCGAGTACATCACAAACATCTTGTAACATTGGTTGGTTATTGCATTTCTGGAGGCAAGAGGTTGCTTGTCTATGAGTTTGTTCCGAACAACACATTAGAATTCCACTTACATGGTATGATTTCTTGCTGTATTTGCATCATCAACGCTTCTTCCTCTATTTCGAACTGCTCTATATAATCTGACTGTAGAAGCAAATTATAACATCTTTGCTATTTTTGTGCTATATTTAGTTCCCACAAATATCCTAGTTATTGCCTTTATCATTATCAACTGCGCTATGAGTTGGCCTAGTAAATATCTACTGGGAAGACACAAGAATTTTTGTGGCTGCCATACAAAAAGGAGAATGCTCTCTAAGTTTAATAATTACCTTTTTTTAAATGTAAATTCAGAAAACTTTGCTCTGGAGCCCCTGTCATGCAAACCATCTGCTATACACTTTTGGTCTGTGATCTCTTGAGCATTTGTTAAGGGTTATTTTCACCTTTGTTTCAGGGAGAGGACGACCAACCATGGAATGGCCTGTAAGACTACGAATTGCTTTGGGTTCTGCAAAGGGATTGGCGTATCTTCATGAAGACTGTGAGCTCACACCCATGGCTACTTCTTATGGTTTCAGTTTTATTTTTCACATTCAAACATGTATGTAGCTGCTGTGTCCTGATTTTATTTATTTATTTACTTCACAGGCCATCCTAAGATCATTCATCGTGACATAAAGGCGGCAAATATTCTTCTGGATTTCAGATTTGAAGCTAAGGTATGCTATATCTTTTCTGTTTTGTTTCATTTCTATTGTAGAAGTGGACAACAATTCTTGCTTTAGACTTGTCAACTTGAAAGTTTGAGGTGAGGTGCAGCACAATTTTTTCAGATAAGGATTAACACTTTCTCAATGAACATGTCATCCAATCATCCAGTTGATCTGGTCCCATGAACTAACTGAAAATGTCAAGGTGATTTTGACTGCTTAGATATTATGTCTATTGTGATGGTAATATTTAAGTTAACAATTTTGCGGTAGTCCTGACTTAGTAGTAGCTGGTAGTTGAATGTTTCCTGAATGGCACTAGAAAAGAAACTTCTGCGCAAGTTTCGATCTAGGCTAAACTTTGTGTCTAGTTGAAGTGAGTAAATTCAGAAAACACAATTGTGGCAAACAGATGTATAACCAATCATCATTACTGAGTTAATATCAGCCTACTAATACAAATTGGTTGGATGTGTAATCCGCTATGTAAACTTTTTTTTACAGGTGGCAGATTTCGGACTTGCAAAGTTGACTCCTGATAATAACACCCATGTTTCGACCAGAGTAATGGGCACATTTGGGTAAGTTCAATCTTCCAGTGTAACATTATCTCATTTTTTAACACAAGATTAATCAAGATGACATGTAGGAAGCAATCAATTTGTTCTGGCAACTAGCATGCAGGATCTGCTTTCTCAAAATAACTGCCCTAATAATGTTATTCCATCCTTAGGTACCTTGCACCAGAGTACGCTTCTTCCGGCAAGCTCACTGATAAATCAGATGTCTTTTCTTTTGGAGTAATGCTTCTTGAGCTAATAACTGGGCGTCGTCCTGTAAGTTCAAGACAAACGCAAATGGATGATAGCTTGGTTGACTGGGTAAGTTATTTGTCAAAACTAATTTAAATTTGTTTTCCACTATACTATGACTAATAGGGTCAAATAATTTCTTGTTGTACTTTTACTTATTTTAAAATAATGGAATTTTACTGGCACATATGCTATGCAATCACTCTTTGTGGTGCACTCATGCGACCAACTTTTGGTTTGGACACTAAACCAATATGAAAATTTTGGGAACCACCTCTCAGTGTGGTGCTAGAGTTGTGGGTGTCAAGGATCCAAAAACCGTTACCGGGACAAATCCCGCTCGGCGGCCAGTACCGGTTACCAGAAATCTCGGAAAAAAACCGGCTGTTTTTCGTAAACTGAATTTTGAACTGGGGTTTTTGAAAACCGGTAATCGGTCGGTTACCGCCCAAAAACCGAAAAAACCGTCCGGAATTTTGAATTAGAAAGTGTTTAATGAAATACATATTTAGCTCATACAATACGTAATTTAGCATATTTAGCTCATACAATACGTAATCTAGCATATTTAGCTCATATAAAGTGCAAACCGGCCAAAAACAATAATTCAAGCATATTTAGCTCATACAATACGTAATCTAGCACAAAACAGGCCTAAACCAACCTAGGAAGTGCATTATGGAGTTAAAAATTCAAATTTGAAATTGAAATTTTTCGGTTGGTTACTATTCATCCGATCGCCACCGGGAAATGTAATCGGCCAGGATTTTTTTCCTTGGTGGGTGTACAACTTTACCCACTAGAGTTCAAATCTTGGTGACCACCTTTTCGTATATTTGAGTGCGTTTCAATAGGAATTTTGTGAGATTGTGTATTTATCACTGGCCTACGTCTGTCTAGGCGTGTATTAAGGAGGCGCACTCGTGTGTGCGTATGCGTGTGCGCTTTCCTTGTAATCGTGAAAAGGAAACATGAAAAATTTTGGGAAAAAAATTGAGGATGTAGTTTATAGAGTGTTTTAGCACCTATTAAAATTTCAGCTTCAAATTCAAAATGTGTTAGAAGAAACCAAAAATAAAAATTTTCAGTGAATAGTAACATTTGTCCTTTTCCTTTTGATTTGTCACAGCCATGGGTGTTTGTCTTTGCATAATTTTATACAATGATCGCCATTCATCTAGATAAAATGGTGTCCTCTGTTTCTATTTTCATTTACCTTGGCCTTTGTATTTTAAGTACTTTTTTTATTCTCTGACGGTTTTTTCCCAAGCATGTGTGTCCGTTCGACGATCTTCAATACATCTAGTTGAGCCCTTTCTGTTTCCTTCAGGCAAGGCCTTTAATGACACGAGCATTTGAGGATGGTAATCATGATGATTTAGTGGATCCCAGGCTGGGCAAGGAGTACTACAACGCTAACGAGATGGAAAGGATGATAGCCTGTGCAGCTGCTTGCGTACGCCATTCTGCACGGCGACGCCCACGCATGAGTCAGGTACCATTCTGGACATCTGGTTTCTTCTGTATGCTAGTTTCGTGAACACAAGTTCATCGTCCTCTACTTTGAGCTTTGTTTTTTGTCATGCCAATATTAGACATATAGCAAAAAAAAAAAAAAGTTGACGGTGAAATTACTCCTAAGGTCTTGTTTGGGAAGCCCTAAGAGTGGACTCTAAAGTCTAGTCACTCTAGTTTCCATAACAAAACGGTGCTACACCTTTACGGCATGACAATGTTTCATTCGTATACTCTCCAAACTCCTGCCATTTGATTCACGCGGTGGATCAACTAGATTATAACTTCGATGTAATGAGCAGGTTGTTCGAGCCTTGGAAGGCGATGTGTCATTGGACGATCTGAACGAAGGTGTTCGGCCTGGTCACAGCCGGTTCTTGGGATCATACAGCAGCAACGACTACGACACCGGCCAGTACAACGAGGACTTGAAGAAGTACAGGAAGATGGCATTTGGCAGCACCAGTTTCCAGAGCAGCCAGCAAACGCCAACCAGCGAGGACGGCCAGAACCAGTCCGTAACAAGCAGCGATGGCCATCAAACGCAGGAGATGGAAATGGGGAGTACAAAGAAAGACGGCGACAACGGTGGAGGCAGCCAAGCTTCATGAGATAACCTCTTCGTCTTTTTTTGGACGGTTTCAACCACCGCAAATTTGTAAAGCCCCAGCCTAGCTGAATTCACATAAGCTGCCGACTTGTCTGCAACGAACCGAAATTGTTTGGTTGAGATATAATTTTTGGTAGCTGCAATTCGCTGCTTCTTTTCGTGAATTCTTGGATGCGCGTCATCTATTCGCACTATCGTTCTTAGTTTGAAACCAAGATGGCGTTTGGTTTAGAATCGTTAACGTAACGGTTGATTGCATAACTTGTTTGGTTGTACTCAGGAATGGTTTTTTGAAACCATTACAACGTTTGGTTGAGGACCATGGTATCGGATTCGGATCACACCTGCAGGTGAAGAAGACGCTAAGACGGCCAGCTCCGCCGACCGGAGAAGACAAAAGAATCTGCTGGAGGCGAGGAAGACGGCCAGAGGCGATGAGATCTGGATCGCGCAGCTTAGTCCGCTCCTCCTCCCGAGCGCAGCTCCGACGTGAGACCGTCGCTGGGGCGCCATGGCCACCGGCATCGCGCCTAGGGGCCTCGCCGGGTACCGCCCCGTGTGCTTGTCGTCCAAGTAGTATTCGTCCTCGCTCACCTGGAGCCAAGGATCAAAAACCCGTTTCCGGGTAAATCTCGGTGGTTGGTCAGGAAAAAAAATTAAAAATTAGAATTTAAACTTTGCAAAACCCGAAAAAATCAACTGGGATTCAAAATCCCGGACCCCGCCGGTAAGCGGCGGGTTTTTTTTCCCTGCCCTGGAGCCACTGCATCCCACCCGGATCTCGCCGGCGCCGGCACCTTAGGTAGCAGGAGGGAGGGGAGGATGGGCGTGTCGGTGTGCAGCGGTGAGAGGAGGCGGAGCTCTTGGGCGCATGGGAGACGGAGGGGATCACGAGGCGAGGAGGCGAGGGTGGATCGAGGCATCGAGCCGTTACGGGAACTGATTCCGCTCGATACGGAGAGGAATGGGCTTTTCACTGTGCTGGGATCTGATTACATGGTATCCAATACTAGCCCATCCGAACCAAACACAAACTAGTGGGATCAGTTTGCACTGTAGCTGTATTACACACGAAAAACACTCAGCCAAACGCTATCAAAATTGCATCCTCTCTTCAGATAAGTACAGTACAGGGCTAGTAGAGTAACACATAGAACATGCCATCCAATTCTGTGAAGCAAAAAACCCTGTGAGCTCTCTACGTTTGCCTGTTTCACGCTTGTACGTCTGTTTGTTCCATGCTCTGTTTCAGGCTGTCGTCCGAAGTGTTGTTATGCTCGGAAGAAAGCTAACACAGTCACGGATGGTGTTGGCCGGGGCGGAGCCAGGAATTAGATGTAGGAGGTTAAACGGGCAATCAAACACAGACATATACAAAAGGAAGGAAGTCACATATCCTATGCTCTCTCCGTTCTTTTTTATTTTTTGTTGTGGACATTGACACGATACGATACGCGTGTTTGATCATTACTTTTTTAATTATAAATTGACAAAAATTACTAAAAATGTAATGATGTCAAAATACCTTTGATGACAAATCTACGAACATCACTTTTATGTGATAAATCTAAATACTTGTGTATAAATTAGTGGTCGAAGTTTTTAAACGTTGACTGTAGACTTATTCTAAGACGACACAAAAAAAAAACAGAGTGACAATTCATTTATTATAAATTTATGTCTACGACTACCAAGCCGATAATATAACTTAATGATTTCATCTAATTGAGTTTTGTCTCAATTTCTTCTTAAAACCAGTAACTCGAATCTTGCTTAATTGACCCTTTGTTTTATTGCCTCACCATGCGACATGGTGCGATGCCTTTTTGCGTTTTGGTCACTAAGTAGCTTTGTTCAAGTTATGGTTATTCCGCGAAGGAGATGCGAAAGAGGGCAATTTAGAAGAATGTGAGTAGCTAAAACGTGATACTTCTCTTTGATAGGTGTTCTATCTCCAGTTTAAAATAAAATCTAAAAGATTTCTTATAGGACAATCTTAACAGATTACTAGTTTTGTTACCGGTGCATTGTCTTCAAACTCTCTCAGGCTTGAATGACCGTTGGCTGTGACTATGAAATGTTACCAGGGGAGCTTAGAATAGCTTAGTACGTTTTGAACCAAAGTAGCTTAATAGGTGAACTAAGGATATTCAGAACATACTTGGCTACTTGCGTGATTCGCCTTCCCTCCGCCCTGGTTGTTGGATTCAGGCATGGAACCATACAGATAGAGGCATGGATTCGTTGGATCAGGCTGTACTGGAACTCATGCTTCCCTGCCACTTCTCATTTGTTTTTGGTGCAGCCCAAGTATCCCATGTTCTATCGCTTGACCAGGGGTGGGTCACAAGTCACAACAGAACAGGACGGGAAGACGAGCATTGCACAGCTCTCTGCTCTGCTCTGTATCGGCAAGCAGTACATGTCGTTGCAACTGCAATTGTGTTGTAGTTAACTGTATCATTCTATATGATATACATGCAACCAGGAGTTGAAAACAAACGATGCATTTGACATTTCTGTTATAACAAGAATGCTGGTCAAACTGTGTAAGATTAGAGTTTTGGACAGTGTTTCGTGATCTACCACAAATCTTAAAACAATAGGGGACTAGTAGTGTAGTAGTGTGCTTAGTGTATTTCTCCGGTATGCTACGGTCTATAAATAAACCACGTAACCCAGCTAACTTGCACGCATAGAAAATAGAGAAAACCGCAACTACATCCTAGCTAGCTAGATCTTTCACTAAACTCGTAGAAAATGTTCTCCTCATACGTCAAACTCGTATTTCAATGATTTGCACCGTAGGTCTTCCGACTTACGAGTTTGTGCTACTTAGTTATCTGAATTTGCATTTTACTTTCTCAGTCTCTTGAACTTTAGAGGTTGTATTACTCTCTTAGCCAACTGAACTTGCGAGTTTGTGCCACTTAGCTCATTGAACTTTACGTTGAAGCAAAGTTCGTCGGATACGATGCCGGTGACTTCATCCCCTCCTAGTCTCGGTGGACTCGTCGCCGCCCTGTTCCGACCGTGTTCATCGTCCCTGTCACCTCACGCCGACAAAAACGGATTCTTCGGTCCGGGAATGCGCCGGGCTCGTGTCTTCGTCGGAGCTCCACCGTCGTAACTTGCTGCCACCCTCGTCCTTGCCTCCCCTGAGTTGGACGAGAGAGAAGTACATTCCCAGTGTCAGAGCAGAAGCTACTCACCCTGTACGAAGTCTATTTGGTCGTTTGCTAACAGAAAAGGATGAGTTGGCGAATCACTATGAGGAGAGAAATATTGTGCCTCTGCTTTGACACTGGGAATGTACTTCTCTCTCTTACACGTCCGACTCAGAGGAGGCAAGGGCGAGGGAGGCAGCAAGCTACGACGGTGGAGCTCCGACGAAAATGCGAGCACGGTGTGTTCCCAGACCCAAAGAATCCTTTTTTGTCGGCGTAAGGTGGCTGAGACGATAAATACAGTCAGAATGGAGCGCGACGCTTCCATCGGACTCGAAGGGGGCGAAGTCGTTGGCATCGCATCCGACGAACTTCGCTTCAACGCAAGTTCAACGAGCTAAATGGCACAACCTCACAAGTTGGGGATTGAGAAAGTAAAATACAAGTTCAACGAGCTAAGTGTCATAACCTCACACGTTCAAAAAGCTGAGAAAGTAAAATACAAGTTCGAGAAGCTAAGTAGCACAATCTTACAAATTCAGAGATCTACGGTGCAATTTTCTCCTCAATAATTACAACTAGTATGACCTTGTATACTTTTTGGTTATTTGTTGTAGACATCATTTGGGCTAATTTTGCATGTCTCTACCAGTTTTATTGCCGAGAAACAATCTGAATCGATTGATCCGGATTTTTTTATTAATAGTAATTAATAAATCAAGAATCACGGATGTAGGAAAAGTAAGCCCAGATTTGCAAGTCTAGGAAGGACGCATGCTAGAATAGCGTCCACACGTGGACGTTGTGTCCGACTACCGCCAGACCTGTACGCTCAAGAGGATGGCGTCCACCTTGAGTCCTTGACATCAGTCCAGGACCATTCTCTTCGCCCCGTCAAAAAACAAAATACAAGACATGACTCAGAGGCCACCGAAAATGCAAATCTTTTTTTATAATAAAGTCAAGAGAACTATCCTTTGTATTAATAAAGCAAAAGTAAAAATACAAATACAAATCACCGGCCCCAAAAAGGGAAACACCCCAGACGGAGAAGAACAACATCTGGTGTTAGAATTAGGCTCATATGTGTAAAGTGTCATTCATTCTTGAAATTTCAAAACATGCATGATTTAGTAGCCAAATGATGGAAGTGCAATTTATAAGATGAAGTCCTTGTCACCCCTTGATGAATGTAACACATGGCATGAGGTGACATGAGAAAGACTATAGCTAAAATCACACACACATGTACGCTCACACACACGTATATTCGTGTGGCAATCATGTGGCTTTCTGTTGCTAACCGTGCATTTCTCAATGGTCGAAATAATGTGTTCGAAGTCATAGACTAGTGTGATCGTAACACAGTGGTTGAAATAATGTGGTTGAAGCCATAAACCAGTGTGGTAATAACATAGTGGTCGAAGTCATAGACCACTGTGGTCGAAACACTATAGTCGAAATAAAAGTGGCTGAAAAATAGTGGTTGGATCCATAGACCAATGTAGTCGAAATATACTAGTCGAAGTTGTAGATCAGTGGTCAAAACTGTAGACCAGTGTGTAATCATGATCTAATAAACATTGTTTAATTACCATTAATTGGTTTTGAATTAGCATTTATCAATGATTAATATGTGCTTTATTATGCAGTTACTAGAGAGTAATTGAATCGACCTTAAAATGACCTGGAGATGTCCAGACCTAAGAGATCAATCCACTTTTATTTTCTTTTTCTTCCTCTCTGTTCAACTATGCTGGAGGGTTGTGTTGTCGAACCAAGTCATCCCTTCTCCTCGGCGTGCACCGGGAAGGAGGGTTAGCGGTTATCTCCAAACCATTGTCGCAGAGTTCACCTGCACAGGACAACTATAAGGTTTCAGAGCAGCGCATCTGCGCGACCGCTCGCTTCACTGCTACATTTTCATTCTGTACTGCTTTAAGTCTGCGCTGCTTCATGTTCTTCATTGAGTCCAACTGTAAGTTAGTTGTACGACCATCCTATTATGTTACAATTCTATTATTGTGTATATTTAGAAGTACAATGAGTTGTCTGCTATTAATATCACTTTATGCATCTCTAGTTTTATGTGATCTTTGCCTCATAATAAAATCTGAAACTAAATTATTATCCATATTTCCAACATCTGGCAGCACCCTAACACCAACACCAAGGCTAGAGGCGAACACTATCTAGCAAACGCCATAACACCAACTACCTTATGCACGCAAAAACACACAATGGCCAAGGGTAGAGCAACACCCCTACACCTAACACATTGAGCTTCGAACTGGTTATCAGGCTAGACAGTGTAGAGGATCACCAATGCACGAAGCTTGAGACAGAAGAATAGAAGCAAATGCAAGGTAAATCCACACATTGACAGGACAACCAACAAGAAACTTCAGAATGAATTGGGTGAGGAAGTGGCCCCTCCCCTCGACAACGACAATGGACGATGTGCAGATGAAGATGACAGCTCCGACTCCTCTCCCCTCCTCCCACACAGCTCACCGGTGGTGGCCTGCTTGCTATCGGACTTGGACCAGCTGCCATATATTGGCCCTCCAGGACGGTTGTCTGGTGCCTCAAGACAACAACTCCGATGACAATAGCCCGACTCTTCGGGCCTCTTCAAACAGTCAACCTGCTGCTCCTAAGGGCAACGGCGTACACGAGCGCCCCCAACAAAGCAGCATGGCTGGGTCCTCTCCGCAAGCATGCGGGCTGGCGAACATACAACACTGGGAGAGGCAGCATAGCTGATAACTAGCGGCTCATGCACTGGCGACGGATAACGACGTGATCCGGAGAGAAAAGGTGGGGGCTTCGGATCTGGAGGTGAGAAGGACTCTCAGGTTATGGCAAAACTATTGCGGGTCCGTAGTAGAGAAAGGGACGACGGGGAGGCTCCAGAACAGACGGTGATGGAGGCTGTTGGGCAATGGTAGATGGCAACGTTGGTGACCTCGCGGGCCTAGCGTACCGTGGACCCCATGGGGATCTGCACTTTGCGCACCATCCGGGCAGCTCCACGTGCAACCCGCCATGGGCTCCTGCAGTGGTGGCATCTCCGAGTCCACGTGCACAACGGCCGCACCGACCGACCGGTGACGACGCCAGGGAGAAGTGGCAGAGTGCCCGCTCGAGGGAAGTCATGGCGACAGTGAGACAAAGGCCACGACGCAGAGTAAGAGCTCGATGGTGCGGCGACTGGGTGCTGGATGACAGCAAGATCTAGATCTTGCCACCGAAGATGGAAATGCCAGCGAACCCTATGGCGATAGCTTCGCCTCATATGACCATCGCCGACGACAGCAGCGACTAGCTCCGGCAGATCATCTCACCGCCTCCACTCCACAGCCATGATCGTCGCTCTCATCTCTCACGATCAGATCTGGAAAAGAAAGAGGGAGAGGGAGGGGAGGAGGAAGGAGGAGGGGGCACTGTTGGCGCCGACGACAGCGCCGATGGCGGCTGATGGGGAGATGGAAGCGAGAGGCTCTCGGGGTTGTGGACGTTACCTCTCGGGTCGCCCGCAAGAGCGAAACGGAAGTGAGTCAGAAAGCTTGTCCGACAATCCAAATCACTTTTGTGGTCAGCTTGTTTCTCTATGCGTCCTTCCTAGAGTTGTAAATTCCCCTTTCTTTCCTACATTGGTGATTCTTTTAATTACTGTCAATAAAAAGTCGGCAATCCAAAGTCCAAACGTGGCTAACCACAAAACTTGACGGAATAATTAGCCTAGAAATCCATCTAACAAACAAACAAATGAACACCAAACCTTCTAAAAAACGTTTTTTAAGGCGCTGCTAGGGATCGTACGTTCGATCTAGGCATTTGGATCGGACGCCGGTTCTCCCTTTTCCCTGTTGGGTTGCTGGCTCTTTTGTTTTTCTTGAACGTGTATGCTTTACTTTCTTTGCATGCACTTGGATGAGAGCCACCAGAAGCCGGTGCAATACAAAAGATGGAGCATCAGTTTGAGTTTGAGTCTAGTCGAATCATCTTTTGTACGTCCACGTTTTGGTTTTTCCATTGGGACTTCTAGTCAATTTTCTACGTGCATGTAACTTATAGTCGAGTACATCCTTAATTTGTACATGCATGTGTGCCGGCTATATAAGCCAAGGTGTGCGCCATGTATTACGAGAGTTTTTTTGGAGTTTAGAAATTATGTATTGAGTTTTTGGCATGTCGCCACGAGGGTCTACCCGGACAATGGTTGCAACATCACAAATAAAAACAAAAGTATCTGGAAAAAAAACACGTTGGAAAAAGTTGTAATATCACCGTGAATAGTATGCAACATTTTTTTCTACAGATGCAACACTTGCAACATCTCCGAACAACGGGTGCAACATTCTAGGACAATGGTTGCAACATCCCGGACAACGGGTGCAACATCCTAGGACAATAGTTGCAACATCCCCGAACAACAGGTGCAACATCATAGGACAATGGTTACAACATCCCCGAACAACAGGTGCAACATCATAGGACAATGGTTGCAACATCCTCATACAACGGTTGCAACATCACAAATAAAAAAACAAAGCATCTAAAAAAACACGTTGGAAAAAATTGCAACATCGCCGTGAACAATATACAACATTTTTTTTCTACATATGCAATATTTTTTCTACAACTGTAACACTTTTTTTCTACCGATGCAACATTTTTTTTCAATTTGGCTGGCACGCAAAGTGCACCCAGGATAAATAAAGTGGACGGTCTATTGACCTGGCCTCTATTAATTGCGGGCCTAATTACATTCTACTATGCTGCTGTCAACACGATTAAGTGAGCACATACGTGCAAAAGCAAGATTAGGTCCTCTTTGAAACACAGAAATTGCATTGGAATTTTGGGAGAAACAGTTGAAATACTCGGGTATTTTTCTTGAAAAATCATGTGTTACAACTTCGAAAGATTCGTATGCAAGGACCACGGTATGATTGCCTGTTGTACGCTCTTTTTGGGCCCACGGTATGATTTGCCTGCTGCACGATCTTTTGGCCCATGAGCCAGAGCGCCATTGATATTTCGACCCTTGATTGGGGTCAATATTCAAATCGTCTCGCGGCCTTATTACAAAGAGCGTACGATGCTTCGAACGTCAGCTCACAAACGTTTCCTTTTATTAAACATCAACAATACACCACCTCAAAAATGGAGGTTCAATGCAAAGATTTACAGTATTATATATTAAAAATCGAATGTCATCGTCCGATCGAAAAGCAATCGCCACTGGTGTTTACCACAGTAAATCCGTATATGCCACAGTACTGGTTACTGTTGGTGCGGTGACAGGTTGTTGTTCATCAAGTGATCTTTGCATTGCAGCTGAGGTCCGGATCCCACCAATCCCAAAGCAAATCGGCAAAAAGAAACTCAAATTTTCCCATCTCCTCCTCCTCCCCTCTTGGTGCTCCCATTCGTGCCTTGCCCCAGATCCGCATTCATGGCGTCGCGCAGGCGAATGCTCCTCAAGGTCGTCATCCTCGGTGACAGCGGGTGCGCGCAATTGCACCTTTCCCCCGTTTTGTTTTTGAATTTTTGGGTGAATTTTGCGCTGTTTTTTGATTCCTTCTGCGCTTTTCGTTTGTTGCTAGGGTCGGGAAGACGTCGCTGATGAACCAGTAAGGCTAAAGCGCAACATCGCCTTGTCTGATTCGTCGAATTTGATCGTTTTTAAGGGTTATTTCGAGGGGGTTTCGCGGTGTTGGATGATTGGGTTATTCGTGTGCAGGTACGTGAACAAGAAGTTCAGCAACCAGTACAAGGCGACGATCGGCGCGGATTTCCTGACCTAGGAGGTGCAGATCGACGATCGGCTCTTCACATTGCAGGTTAGGCCTTTTTCGGTCTCCCGGAATCACCTCGTAGCTTAACCGCCAGTGGATTTGGCTGCTTTGCATTGAAGATCACTCTTAGATCTTGGAGACGAGAAGGGATTTTGGGGTTCGAGATGTGATGCTCGTGTGCGGTTCTGAACGGGATTGCATCTGACTTGGTCTGGTGCTCTAGATAGGTTTCAACGACGATACGTGTAGTGGTACTAAACAACGATGGATTTAGAAGTTGAGAAGGTTGCCACATTAGGTATTTAGGTTGTATCAACGATATTTTGGGCTTATTTTAGTGTGAAGTACTTCTTCAATTATCCCATCGGGTTGCTCATAGGAGAGGTTAACGCGATTACAAATGATTAGGAAAACAAATATCAAGAGAAGGGATAGAGTGTGTCAGCTTCTAGCTGATTTTATATCACTTTTTGTACCCGAATTGAAAAGCACACTGCATGTAAGTGATAACTCCTTTTGTAATCTACATAGAGGATTATGGTATGATTGCATAAGAAATTACATCCAGTTAGCTGTAGTTCAGTATTGTACTTGGTTTGCACTTCCTATTATAGCACAATTTCTTAAGGACGAGGTTCTTAACGGCTAAGGTGAGACCCAATGTTGTGGAGGAAAAGGACTAAGGTGACTGACTGTTTGCATAGGTGTTGCTTCACTAATGTGAATTATTAGAGAAGCTATGTGATGTCCGCCAACAGCAGAAGTGAAGCTATAAATGGATTATATATACATCTGCTGGAGGTCAAGGATTGCATGCATATGTTTTGTTTAATGTTAATTTTCTGTTTTGGAGATATCTAATCTCATCACTTAACAAGGGTAAAGCAGAGATGCTTCTGGTAGTCCTCTTTCAAGCCTTTTGAGAGAGATAGTTGTATTGTTTCCCCTGTACCTTTTAGTAGGCATCATCTTATTTGTCAGGATGTTCCTTTTCTGTGTCTTTTTTATCTTTATCTCTTGAGTTTGTCTGTTACTTCGTTGCTTACACAAAATAATCAATGTCCCAGTTCTTTAGTACTATGTCTGTCTGTCATAAATATGTACTGACTTAGTGACTTTGGCCAAAAAATTGAGTTTTTTCTTGCATGAAATGAAGGATGGCGCAGAGCTGTTATCTGTCTGCATGTTTCCTATAAATTCGGACTGAGATACTATATCGAACATTCAGACCATGGCATCTTTTTTAATTAAAAAATATGAAAATGACATGGCCTATTCATTTGCATTATCCATGGTGTTTATCAATCATTCTTCATATTCAAATCAGGGATACGAGATAATTAAACTATTCATTTATTACCTATATCTGTATATCTGCTATTATTTCAGCTCTATCTGCTAGTTTATTTGAATAAATGAAAAGTGCAATTTGATTGGGTCTCATTGCATTTTTAATTATATATTGTAACAAACTGTATGTTAGGTATCCTGCCTGATTTATCACAGCTGGCTGACTTGATGTATTGTTTACCTGATGACCGATGAGTACTCCCTCCGTTCCTTTTTAGATGTTGTTTTAAATACATGCAGTCAATCTTTTAATACTTTGACTGTTAATATACACCAAAGTATATGGATTTGTCATGTGGAAATGATACTTTCATATCATTATATTTTTAATAATGTTTGCTAACATATAAGTAGAAAAAAATAATGGTCAAATGTGTGTGTTGGAGACCGTGTCGATGTCCAAAACGACAAGTAAAAAAGAACGGAGGTAGTATTAGTTTAGTCATGATAATATTGGTGATATGCTTTAAGGAAGGTTTGCTTTGTTATTGGTCCATCGATGTCAAAACTTAATTCCATTTTCACAATGTTGGAATTGGAAATCAAAGTCTGGGATCTATGATTTATGCTATTTCTGATTCAATGAAGTAAGTTCAAAGCTCCATTGCTCTAGCTAATTAATCATTACAAATAGCTACTATAGCCTGATTAAAGTGTCATAACTCATAAGATTACTAGAATGTAAGGCTATCAAATTGGTTCCTTGTCAAACAATAGTTTAGTTTACATTTAAGCTCATCGCACTTGCATTTCCCTGAAACCTAGATATGGGACACGGCAGGACAGGAACGACTTCAGAGTCTTGGTGTGGCATTTTATCGGGGAGCTGACTGCTGTGTTCTTGTATACGATGTCAACGTTACCAAATCATTTGAAAATCTGAACAGCTGGCGTGAGGAATTCCTAATTCAAGTAAGTAACTTCCTTATTGGTCATCCAAATGTACTGCAATGTGTTTATTATCAAAAGCTTCACCCATTATTTATTTGTAATACAGGCTAGTCCATCAGATCCAGAGAATTTCCCTTTTGTTGTACTTGGAAATAAGATTGATGTTGATGGTGGTAATAGCCGGACTGTGAGTACTTGTCATCCACAAATTTATATGTGCTCTTCATTTTCACTTGTTTGTTTTTGTACTGTTTCTTAACCTTATCTGATTTTCAGGTTTCTGAGAAGAAGGCTAAAGCATGGTGTGCTTCCAAGGGAAACATCCCTTGTTTTGAGACGTCTGCTAAAGAAGGCTTCAATGTGGAAGCTGCTTTCGAGTGTATAGCAAGGAATGCTGTCAAGAATGAACCGGAAGAAGAGATGTAAGTTTACCTATCTTGTAGACTTGTAATAGTTGCATTGTTTAGAGAAAAAAAAGTTCATTCTTAGTCAATTCTTTTTCTCGAGAGGGAGCATTTCGAAATGTAAACACCGAGATGCGCAGGTAGCTAGAATGACGCTTTACTAAATTTTGTAGATATCTTCCTGATACAATTGATGTGGGGGGTGCTGGAAGGCAACAACGCTCGTCAGGCTGTGAATGCTAGAAGATATACCAAACGAATTTCTCTGTTGGTTCTATTGGACCGGTGTTGCTTGCGATTCACTTTCCATGTTTGATATATTTAGTTCGAAAGGCGCTATTCGTGTCGATCTCTACATATGGTTGTTTAGTGTTTACTCTCCAGTAACGCAATTGGAGAAAATTCATTTGTAACTTGAATTTCCTTGTACGAGCGCTAGATGATAGAGTTGGGATTCTTCTTAGTCTTTCTACGCTTTTGATTGTGGCGGTGCATATCTCGAAAGGCCAACGTTTTGTGAAGTCTGTAAATGGACAGAACAGCAATCCAATCCGTCTGGTCTCCTACGCTACCCATTTTGGTGGTAGAGCCAGATTCTGTATCTATGTGATTGGCCGGTGGCTTGTCACTCGGAGAGCCTCTGTGTATCGGATGATGTACACAGTTCATGTCTATTATGCATTGCATCATTAGCTACATTGATGTGATTTTTTTCGATTGGACTTTTGATTCTCCGCACCGCACGTGCTCTGTGTAAGTGTGTAGGCCCGAACTAGTGGGGCATGAAATCTCCAATTCTCTGGAAGGATCGTGCTCAGTTTCAACGATGTCCGCGCGCGCGCGCTACAGTTTGTCTAGATTCCCTTTGTCGACATCTCCGGCGATGGTACTGTCACTCTTGCAGCAAGCATTTGCCGGCCGTTTCCATCGACACGTGGGCTATAGAGCGCCATGCGTATTCCCAAAGCCAAATGAGAACATCTTGCCGAGCATCCTGTCTTTACACGGCTGTATTTTGTGTGCGGTACTAGTAAACTTCCAAAGTCGCGCTGTCGTCTACTGTGTTATGTCGATGTGTGCAAATATCGTCTTTCTTTGGAGTCAAATGTGTGAATTCTAAAATCCTTAATGCCAGCCAAATGTGCAATTCTCCCATATCAGTCAGAACATGCCACATACATCGGACGAAGGCTGCTGTTCTTTTGCACCACAAATGGCTCCGTTTTGCCAAAGACAAATTTGTTTTTTGGTTTTCTGGGCTGAAAAATAGCCGTAGCTTTTCTCCAACTTAGAAGAACAAATCCACAATAAGCCAGAGAAGATGTCTCACAGAGCTATTAGCTTTCGGCTTTTGCTAGTTATATATGGCTTTTCGCTTATGACATAAGCTGTTTGCAAGTTGACTCATCTGGGGGAGTTTATCGGCTTTTTGGAAGCCGAAGTTGGCTTTAAGCCCCAAACAAGGCCTACATATAGTGTGCAAAGGGGTGAAAACGGGACGAATAATTTTCGTCCGATTCGATGTTGTATTCGGAAAAATGCCTGATGTACCATTTTTATCCGTATCAGAAAAATCTCGTGGAATATGGGTTAGGATATGGAAATAGCAATATCCGCCTTGTATCAGTATTTTATAAGATATTTGATAAACATCAATATCCTCTGCGGTTTTCTAGTTATTGATTAATATATAATATGAATTTACATTTGATTATGTTAATGTTGTTAAGTATGATAAATAATTATCTAATAAGTACTGTAATTTGACACTTTCTTCGGCGAAGTTATATATTTCCTTTACGTGTACACTATCTGTCAAATTACCAGTATCTGATTTGAATCCGATCCGCATCCGTACCATATCTGTAACCCCAAAAAACCGTATCCACATTCGTATCCGAGATATCCATACCGAACTCCAAATCCATGTTAGTATAAAAAAATATTAGCCCATATCCAACAAGTTTTCACCTCAAGATACTACGTGCCTGGTGATGTTTTCTATTATTTATTGGACATAAACGGGAGTAGACTAGCACACCAGTACTTGCTGTACAGGCATGGACGTCTCATCGCTTATTGCACTGTTGCACTCACCTCTGATCCTCCTCACCTTGCTGATACCCATCTTCTCCCTCCTCCTCTCCACCAAGAACAAGAAGCCTCCTCCATCCTGCAGCGATGGCCGGGGGCTGCCTCCGTCGCCGCCGGGCCTTCCCATCCTCGGCCACCTCCCTTTTCTTGGGTCGTTGCCGCACCGGAAGCTCCGGTCGCTGGCCGAGGCGCACGGTCCGGTCATGCTCCTGCGCCTCGGCCGCGTGCCCACCGTCGTGGCCTCCTCCGCGGCCGCGGCCCAGGAGGCCATGAAGACCCGCGACCTGGCCTTCGCGAGCCGTCCCAGGGTGCGCATGGCTGAGCGCCTCCTCTACGGCCGCGACTTGGCTTTCGCCCCCTACGGTGACTACTGGCGCCAGGCGCGCCGCGTCAGCGTAGTCCACCTCCTCAGCCCGCGCCGCATCATCTCCTTCCACCGAGTCCGGGAGCAAGAGGTTGCCACCCTTCTCGATCGCGTCCGCCGCGCCGGGTCGCTTCCGGCCGTCGTGAACCTGAGCGACCTGCTCATGTCCTACGCCAACTCCATCATCTCGCGCGCAGCGTTCGGCGACGGCGACTACGGGCTCAACGGCGATGACGGGGGAGAGAAGCTGAGGAAGGTGTTCGCGGAGTTCGAGGAGCTGCTCGGGACGGTCACGGTGGGGGAGTTCGTGCCGTGGCTGGCGTGGGTGGACACGCTGATGGGGCTGGACGCCAGGGCGGCGCGCACGTCCAAGGAGCTGGACGGGTTGCTCGAGCGGGTCATCGCGGACCACCGCCAGCGGCGCTGCAGCGGCCGACCGGCGGAGGACGGCGAGGACGACCACCGGGACTTCGTGGACGTGCTGTTGGACGTGAGCGAGGCGGAGGACGAGGAGGCCGGAGAAGTACGGTTCGACATGATCAGCATCAAGGCCATTATCCTGGTATGTACGCACGTATTTTTCAGTTAATTATTTCCAGTGAAGCGTACGTGCCAAGACGAACTGCAACTTGATCTAGGAATAGCGCGTGCATGCAATTAGGGTTCTCCGTTCTGACAGTATTGCGCCATCTGCATGTAGATCGTTCACACTTTCACAGGCACAGCCCTTAGTTTACGTAAATAATTACTCCTGTCCTGTGTAGGTGATGGAGAGGGATTGCTCTTTCTCATCCACCCAAGCACACGTCATTGGCTAGATTACAGAGATATCTACACGGGACTGTCTAGTTATAAATTGTCTGAAATTTTGTTATTTATCAGTCACTTTTTCTAACCTTTAGATTTTCATCCAATGGTAAAGAAAAATTTAGTACAAGTGCATGACAAAAACAGAATTGGGCTGCAGTTGTCTCTGTTAACGGGTCCGAATTTCAAAATTTGTACCCGTTTTTCGGCCCGTTTCTTTGTGGGCTGTTTTTTTGTGTGGGCTCTTTTTGTACATATAAGTTTTCTGAAAATTTAATATACTCTCTCAACTTTTTTTCTATCTTTGTTATTGTGGGCACCACGCACATGGGCTATGGGCTAGGTTTTTACATCTGTGTACTAAACTTTTGAACTAGAAATATAAAGTTGCACACACATTGAACAAAAATTGCAAAGTAGATTACACTAAAACTTTCTATCTAAATTGCAAAGTAGATTACACTAAAACTTTCTATCTTTGTATTGTTTGTTGTTGCTTTTTTATCACAGTATCATGTCGATGCACTTGCACATATTGCAAGAAATTATATGCACTTAATATGTACTGAATAGAGGATATTATTTGGCTAAGACCATCAGAAACAAACTCAGCAAGACAAGACTTACTATAGTTGCTTGTAGAGTAACAAAAAATATAACCAAACAACGTTTTGTTCATATACAACAGATGCTCATATTATAACACAATGCACTTATTATGTTTGTGAAACACTAACAAATAACAGATACAAATAAAATAACTATATTATGGACAGAAACAATCTTGAAATTTGTGAACCACACACAAATAGATAAAAAAACAGATCAAATTAATCTATCGTAGACAAAAAAAAAATCCATTAACATGGTGAACCCCTACAAAATTAATCTATCCTAGATAAAAAAAAATCCTAATACTTGGTGAACCCCACGCAAATCAATATAAACAAAAATTATTCTATACTAGACAGATCAAAATTCCAAAACTTGGTGAACCCATAACAAAAAAGAGAGAATATATTACTCTATCCTACACAAAAACAGTTCCTTCACTTGGTGAACCCCACCTTACAAAAAAAAAATGGAGGACTTTTATCAAAGCTAAGCTTAATGCTAAACTTTTGAACTAGGAATATAAAGTTGCACACACATTGAACTAAAATTGCAAAGTAGATTACACTGATACTTTAATACAAATTCTATGCAAGTTTTATATGGTCATCCATAGTTTGCAGCAGGATGGAATGCATTTCCTTCAGGAGCAGATATCGACCATTCCAATCGACAGATGCAAAAGATATCTGTTAAAAAAAACGTGTAAAAATAGGAGATCGACATCAAACATATTTATAGCCATCATTTTTACTCACACAAGTAACTAAATGTAGCAATAAGAGACAGAATCAATCATCCTATTTGACTAAATAGAGATTGCAACTCAGTAAGAACAGAAAGATGCACATGATGTTCATGAATTGCTGACTAGTCATAAAAAATGAAACATTCAAACTAATAGTTTCTTGATCTCATGAAGCTAAAAAATGAAAACTTTTTATTCTAATTATAAGCTACAAAACTAGTTGTAAGTAGACCATGAAAAGATTTAGAATTAACAAAACTTTAGTCAGTGATACAAGTCTACACATTCAGAATGATATTTTAATTGTAGTAAAATAAAACCATTAGCATCAGTGAACCAAAGAAAATTCTAAACTACAAATACAAAAATAGACAAAAGTATTACAAAAAAATACAAAAAATTCTAAACTAGACAAAAATAAATCTAGGTGAACCCTACAACCCTACAAATACAAAAAAATACAAAAATACAAAAACAAATACAAAAACAAATAGAAATAAAAGTTACAGTAGAGTTATGCTAAAATTGCACATCACTTTGTTAGAATTGTTTTATTCTTTACATAAGCAAAGTTACAGTAGAGTTTTATTCTTTACATAAGCAAAGTTAGAATTGTTCAATCGAAAATATGGATGTGCTTAACCTTTGCCAAAACATATGTAATTGTTTCCTGACTTAATTATATGGTTGTTGTCCAACGTGACAATGGCAACAGGAGCTCAAACACAACTTTCAGGAGAACAGAACATGAAAGTACATTCAAAAAACAAAGAAGCTCAGCTACAAAAAAAACATTTAGGGCATGCTGCTGCTAGCTGCAAGATGATGCTTACATATAAATTATTAAATTCTTAATCCTAATGTACGCATCCAATCTGAACTTTGCTTTACAACAAATATCAAATACAGATAGATAATATTAAAACTGATGTAAAGAAGTACCGCAAATAATGCACAACTCCTATGCAACTTTATACCTGAGAGCAGGTGTGTGGTACCAATCCTGAAGGAAAAACATCAGTGCAATGCAACAAGGCTTGCAAAGAAAAACAAAGGAAAGTATAATGTAGAGGTAAATATAGCTACAATTTGCATGCAATTTGTACTGAAATTGCATAGTCCTTGACACTGCAAATTTAATTAGATTTGCATTCAAGTTTTTATCTGGCAAGATTCTTTTATAGGTTATTTCCATAGGAATATTCATGGGTTATTTCCATAGTCATTTCTAATATGCAGGTTATCATAATGCTTTTCCTCCTGATATGCACCAAATTAGAAGTAAATACTATAAAATCGGGAAGCAACAACAGACAAAAACAATTATGAACAGAGGAGATACCGTGATATGTACTTCTTGATCTTCCAACAACAAGGAAGTGGTTAGGGCTCTCCCAATGCATGAGCTGCAAACCACCTAAACCTCCAAATTGACCTAAAAAACAAAGAAAGAAAAGACATGATACAGGTTAGCTAGTATCAGAAATTCAGAATGCAGCATAACTATAACCCTTGGTTTCAGCTTGACTTGAAAGTAACTAGAAAAGTTTAAATGTTGGTACATTATCCCAAACTCCCAACAGTGTAGACTGAATACAAGCACGTGAAGAAACATCATAGACGAAAAAGACGAACTCAGATCTTGGTACTAATCATGCCTTTTAGTCCAACCTCGACCTCAGCTAGCAGCAGAAAAGAGACATGATAAACATGACAGATAGGGGCACTAAACTAACACTAATGAGCACAAACCTTGCTTCCAAGATCCAATTGTACTGTGTTCACCAAAAGCAAAAAAAAAAGCACCTAAAATCAATACGAAAGAAAGAAAAAAATGTAAGAAGAAACCAAACAATGAAAGTAAGAATTGAACACTGATACCATCTCTGCATCTCCAATTCACCAAAAATCATCACAGAGCAACCACCATGAATTACAAAATAAAAAGGAACATAGGTAGAAGGATAGAAATGTCCTAAACTAGGTGAACCCTTACAAAACACAAAAGTCAAATTCTAAATAATCAAATTTAACTAAGAAGGACAAAAATATCTTGAACTAGCTGAACCCTAACATAAAACTTAAGTCAAATGAGACAAAATAAACTGCTGAATACATAGGTCAACACATAGCATAAACCAAAAGTCCTGCAATTAAATGCAAAGCTAAGCTGAACAATGGGTACCGGTAGTGACTAATATTAAAATGAATATATTACAACATGGAAATTAGAAATTGAATAATATTAAAAAGAATATATTACAACATGGAAATTAGAAACTTGCACAAACAATATACTAAAATTGCAAATCACATGATACTGGAAGTTTAGTTATAATGATATGCAACATATACATTGTATGATTAATTCAAATGCAACCAATATTTGATTGCTAATATGTTTGTTCTATGATAAACATACAACTAAAAGTTGCAAATGTTAGTCAAAATAAAAAAAGAAGATGATATACATATCATTGTTCCCCCAAGATATAAAATTAAACTTGTGAGACACCCAACAAGGCCAGTGAAATAGCAGCAGCAACCATAAGTATGACGAGTGTCAAATCTTTACAAGCATCCCACATGAAAGACATTATGCGGTAAGTGTAAGAACTAGCCAAACTAATAAGCGAGTAGGTAAAAGTAGAAATAATACATGTTGTCTCCTTCAACTGAACATGGACTCGAACAACTGCTTTTAAGCGGAATGCAGCCCGAAGAAGGAAATAAACATATCAGTTGACACCAACAAAAATAAAAGAAAAGAAAATTACAAGGTGAGAATATACCCTTATAACAAAAATATGCTCCCTACTCCTTGGAGGTGTTAGTTGGGCCCAAACACAACAGAACATGCAAAAAAAGAAGAGGAAAAAGAGGAAATCTACCAAAAACCACTTGTGCATGAGGCTGCTAAAGCCTCGGTGGGGATAAAATCCAGCTACATCCACTTGTTTCAAACAAGTCCATCCAATTCCTCCACTTCTTTATTATTAAAATCATGAATGATGCGCAAAAGATGTGGTCCCAAAACAAATCTTGAGGAATCATAGATGACAACAAACCAATCATGCTCATATACTGCAAGCAACATCAATGGACATGCCTGGTTAGATGCACAACACATTCTGTCTCTGAATTGTGGTGTGTTGTGTTAATGTGTTATATTCCTCCACCACTGAGACTGAGTGCTGTCTGACTGCTTCACATTGTTAACAGCTAGTACATTTTTCTAATGCCAATGGACATGGTGGAGTAGTAGTTGTTAGAATAGGACTCTTGTATTTTCCTTATCTATATATGACAACCCCTGTTGTACTCTCTATATATATTGCCCATTGGGACCCTTGAATAGTTGAATACATTATTCACAACATGGTATTAGAGCGGGTTCTAACCTAGCTCGCCTTCCGCTTCCGCTGCCGTCGCCGCCGCCTGTGTTCCCGGTCATCCGACGCCCTCCCGCTTGGATCCTCGAGGTCCCGACGCCGCCACAACACCTTCTCCCGCCTGGATCCTCGAGGCCCCGACGCCGCCACACCTCTCGACGCCGCCATCTGCCCGATCTCCGCCACCGCCCGAAGCCGGATCACGTGCCGTCGCCGGAGAGCCACTCGTTGGCGTCGCCGGTCCGGCCGCCGCCGCCGCTCAAGCAGCAGCAGGGGAAACCTAGTTCCCCTCACGCGCGTCGTTTGGCGTCGGTTAAAGGCCGAAGGCCTTTTTTAGTGTGAGTCGGCCCACCAAAAAAATAAATCAAACGTTGCTCTAACCGCCGCGTCGACCAACGCCGCCTGTTAGACTTCGTTGCCTTGGTTGCCGCGCCATCCAGCGCCGCCTACCGATGGCTTCCGTTCCATCAGCTGCGATCCCATTCTCGGGAACCAAGCTTAATGGGACGAACTACAGGTTGTGGTCTTCACTCATGGAGATCACCCTCGATGGTCTCCGCCTCTGGGGACATGTCACTGGTGCTCGACCTTGTCCACCGTCGCTGGTTCAGCCTCCTCCCGACACTGCACCTACCGCACTTTCTACGAAGATGAGGCGCCAAGCAGAGGCGAGGTCGCCACCGCCGCCGAGATCTTTGCGATGAGGCTTTTCAGTATGCCATAGACGCTTTTGGCGCCGTGTCCGACGAGGCCCGTGTTCGAGCTATCCTGGTGGTCAGCGTCGACGACTCCATCCAACCGGACATTGTTGGTCCGCGTGCCACTCGTCGATCCGGGAGTACTTGCGCGAGCGATACCAGCAGAGCGGCGATGCTCGGTTCTTTCGCTCGGCGTGAGTTGAGACGCCGCCAGATCGACTCCTCCGTCGACGACTTCTTCCGAGCCCCGCCGCCTCGCGCCGCTTGGACGAGCTCGCTTCTCGCTTTGTCGAGTGTCATAAAGTGCGTAAGACGGATCGTGATCGCCGCCTTTATGACTTCGTCTGCCGTCGCGCCCGCAGTTTGAGCTCGCTCGGGCTCACCGCCGAGCCGCCACCACGACCGGCGATTACGAGGCTCTTCGACGCCAGGCTTTGAGGAGCTTCGCGCGGGTTAGCAAAGCCACGCTTGTTCCGACTGCGGCTTGCTACCCTTCTTCTTCGACTACACCACGGCTTCTACCGACTACAAGATCTTCTCGCTTGTGCATTTCTCCTCGCTTTTGCACCAACCGGGTTCGGTGCAATTATTGCAAGAACTTCGGCACGACTACGGCGTTAGCGGTGCGCGCAAAGCGTAACAAGGCACGTGGACGATCAAAGGGGGCGGAGGCCCTTCCTCGACGGAGGACGCACAAAGACGTCAGACCTTCTCGAGAGAGGTGACTCGTTGGCCAGCTTCTACGAGCTCTTCTTCGGCGGCTCTCTCACGGCTCGGCGAGTTCGCGCGATCTAGCTCGACGTCTCCTCCGTGTACTTCTTGGGTTCGGATTCGTGCCTTTTCCACGTGACACCGGACTCCATATCTCTCACGTCAGTTGGACCTCCTGTTTTTCCTATCTCTGTTCAGACAACTGACGGTACTCCTTTGTCTGTCACCGTCGGGCACTCTTTTGTCCACTGACTTTTCTGTTCCAGCTGTTTCTCATGTTCCCCAGCTTACCATGCATCTTCTCTTGGCGGGTCAGCTCACCGATCTCGGCTGTAGAGTTGGCTTTGACTCTCACTCCTGTTTTGTTCAGACCGGCGCAGACGAGGGCGGTATTTGGGACCGCCGCGCCGTAGGGATCGTCGTGGTCTCTACATCCTTGATCGCCTCCACCTTCCGCCCACTTCGCTTGCTCTGTCACCTCTCGACTACTTCCACCGCCACTGCTGCCACCACCTCTGGAGTTTTTGCGCAGTGGCATCACCGTTTAGGTCACTTGTGCGGGTCTCGTCTTTCTTCATTAGTTCTTAAGGGTGTTCTTGGATGTGTTACTGTTGACACGACCATGTTTTGTCAGGGTTGTAAGCTGGGCAAGCAGCTACAGCTTCCTTATCATTCTAGTGAGTCCTTCTCTTCTCGTTCTTTTGACTTAGTTCATTCAGATGTATGGGGACCTGCGCCTATTATCTCTAAAGGCAGGCATAAACTTTATGTGATCTTCATTGATGATTATTCCCGTTTTACATGGATTTTCCCTATGTCCAATCGTGGTCAGTTTCTTGCGATCTATCGTAGCTTTGCAACGATGGTTCGCACTCGCTTGATTCTCCTATCCGCACTTTTCGCTGTGATTACGCCGCGAGTACCGCTCGGCGCTTTTAGACGCTTTCTTTCGAAGCGTGACACTCTTTACCAGTCTTCTTGTCTTGGTGCCCATGCTCAGAATGGGGTTGCTGAGCGCAAACATCGTCATCTGATTGAGACTGCCCGCACTCTTCTCCTTGCCTCTCACGTTCCACCACGCTTACGGTGAGGTTGTTTCTCTGCGCATATCTCATCAATATGCGACCTTCCATCGCTCTTAAGGGTGTCACTCCTATAGAGCGTCTCTACTCTTGAGCCCCCCAGTACACTCACCTTTGTGTTTTTTGTTGTACTTGTTTTGTTTTGTTGCAGCCTCGTGAGCGCACTAAACTGTCAGCCCAGTCAGTTGAGTGTGTGTTTCTTGGTTATAGTTCTGAGCATAAGGGTTATCGCTGCTGGGATTCTTCTGCTCGACGAATCAGGGTTTCACGAGACGTTGTCTTTGACGAATCTCGATCTTTCTTCTATCGAGATTCGGCTCCTCCTGTTTCCACCGTTGAGTCGATTTCGTGGTTGTCTCTTTCTGACTCTTCACCCATTTCTCCACTATCACGCCTTCCCCGTCCGTCCCGGTGGTTCCTTCAGTACCTCTGCCTCGGTCTTTGTCTCCTGCAAAGACCGCATCTTGTTGTTCCTGCACCACCACAGTCTCGTTTCTCTGGTATTCACTACTCAAATTCCTCTTAATATTCCACAAGGTAGTGGGAATAATCAGAGTGCTAATAGCCAGTCTTTTATGACTGGAATAGAATGGAATAACTGCTCGGCTTTTTTTCTCCCTTCTTTCTTTTCTTTTCTAGAGTTTGTTGAGTACAAGATCGATGGTTATTGTGCACAAAGAAAGATATTCTCCAAGTTACTCCTTTGTTCTCTCCCTTTTCCATCACAATATATGTTTGTTTGTTCTTGAGAATTTGATTGTACCAGAAGACTACTTTCTAGTTGTCATGAACCAACATTGTTGTACACTGGTAGAGTGGTAGTACACATGCAAACTAATGGCGTAGCACTAGCGATAGCCTAGTCCTTGCCATTTCTTGTAGTTCACTCACTTTCACGAGCTCACAAAGACACAGATATTACATCCCAATGCATTTTCATTCATCTCACTCCACTCACATGATAACTTGGTTTGGTACCCACCAAACCACATGCGATCTTATGATTCTCACATCACGACATGAATCGATCTTCCGATGGCTATAATCGAGTAACAGATCACCAACTACTCCAAGTTGCAATTGTCAAGGAGTATAATGCATCATGTTCTTCTAGTATAGTTCTCGTGCCAATGCATACACACATGTGTACATACAAATGGAATGGACCATCGCAAAAATGCAATTGGTGCAATGGACTGGCTGGTGGGTCTTTGCATCTGCATGCAGGGACGGGAGGTAGCTGCATCGATGGAGTAGAACCAGCTCTCACACAGTGGAGATTGCGAAGCCATCCATGCTACAAAAGGGAGGGAATCAAGGCTAAGAAGGTGGTCACCTCACCTCAGCCACCACTTTTCCTCTCCATCCACATTTCCACAGAGGAAAGAAATATCAACAAGACCACCGAATATTCTCCATTTCATCTCTGGCCGTTGGTTGGCGGCAGATGCGACGATCGTCGGATTTTTTTGGTAGATAAGAAAAGGACTTGCCGGTTTGAGTGTTTCAGATTTGTCAGCAACGTAGCTAGATGATGAGGTTCCAGATCTGAATGCACAGAGGGTTGCTCCTCCTTGGCCATGAGAAGATGCAACTAGAGCCATCCTGATGTATATCTCGCATGTTAGAAAACCAATATTAGGCACAAAAATTTCCGCAGAAGAGATACCACCACTCGTGTAAAACACATCAAAAACTGCACAACGGCATGAATCGCCTACTTAGCTTCCCTTACAAACTAAAAAGGACAACAGAAACTACAAGTAGATGGCTACCTCTAAGTCACTCAAAAACTACATCCTCAAACCCTAAATACACCCAAACACCAACAATCTAGATCTCTTGAACAGCTGAAAGAACACACCACAAACTTCCAAAATCCTTGCAATCTCCACTTGTAACTCTATAAAATCACACCAGATCATCATTTTTTAGGGGACACACCAGTGGATCTTAGTCATGCCTAAGCAGCACAGCAATACCAACACCATATTCAGTAAAAACAAGAGCAGTAGGATTCTTTTAACAAACCAAAATCGCAACATCGCACAATCGCGCGCGGAGCGGCCATGACATGCGGTGCCTGCCGCCATAAAAAGCTCACCGGCGACGTCGTTCTCCGGTGACGGCGCTCGCTAACAGCACATCAGCTATCACGCCTACCCCCCCCCCTCTCTGGTGTGTGTGTGTGGTGAGCGACGAATTACTGCTCCTCCGTAGAGGTATGGATAAGAAGGTCGATGGCCACACAACACAATACGGATCGGGTCAAGATACATAACCACAATGCACATCAGGCTTGTTAATTACATCAGCCATTACACACATCTCAGAGCAAGATCTGACGGCCATAAAATTGACTGAAGTATAACAAAATTTCAGGCGCCTGAAGAATAGCAAATCCGTATCTACACATACATATCATTCGTTGGATTTTTTTGAAATAATATTATTTTAAAAATACAAAAATTAATAGATGATTTTTTTTTACAAAACTATGTTACTGTCATCATCTGAAATGTCGAAAGGGCACTGTCGTCATTCCAAATGGAGACAGTAGACCAGAACAGTACAGAGAAGTCCCATGTCGTCAGTTGAAATAGCGACAAGACTCTGTCGTCACTCCAACTGATGACAGGGACATCTATTTGTTTCTTTACTGTCTATTTTCAACCACATATTTTGTGGAGAAATCACAATGATATTTCAAAACATTCAATATAACATCATCATATTTTTTGTCGACAAATCACAATGATATTACAGAACATTCAGCGCAACGTCCTCACATATTTTATCGATAAATCGCACTAATATTACAAACCATTCGGCACAACGTTATCACCTAGTTTTTCAACAAATCAATGATATTACAAAGCATTGGGCACCACATATTTCAACAAGATGAACCTTTCCCATGAGCGCGATCTCAACATCCGTCGTGTCGGCCGTCTCGAGTGGGACGGTCGGATGAGGTCCCCGTAGAAATATTCGGACCGCCGATGTCTCCTTCGTCTTGTGGATTTCTCGTAAGGTATTTCTTAAAGGTGTGTCCAGACTCTCTGCAAATGGAACACTTCTTCATACGACGCCCGGCTTCTACTTCGTCTATGTCGTTTCTGATACGTTGTACCTGTCGCCGGCCAACCTTTTCCTTCAGTCTATCAATGTTCGCGACGCAAATAAGGCCAGTGAAATAGCCAACCACGCTATAACCATATAGGTCTGCACTTCGGTTTGCATCACCTCCTCCTTATTAAAATAATCAGAGAGGTACTGGCCGGGATACTGCGCCACCGTCGAACATGCGGCTATGACATGTGAGCAGAGCCTATGCAGAAGAAGAGACTTGTTGCAAGTGCATACGCAACTAACGCGGCGTAGCGTGCACTCGTGGGTGATCCTCTCGCGGTACACCCCACGTTGTCCATTATCCCTGCACAGTATCTCGAAGTGAAGCTCCCTTGTGCCCATCTTGAATTTCCGGTACATCTCACCCTTCTTGCTCTTCTCCTCCATGTACTTGGTGATCATGGCGGAGTACAATACTCTATCATTTGTCCTAGCGAGCGACGCGTTGTTGCTTCTGTCAACAAAGTAATTTATGGTACCGTGAAGAATTGTCTTCACAATACCAACCAAAGGGGAGGCATCTTGCGCCGCGCATGACCCAGTTGTACACATCGGCTAGATTGGTTATCATGACACCATATCGAGCACCACCCCTGTCATGTAGCAGCGACCATTTCTCCTTAGGCTCGTGTTCAATCCAGTATGAGAAGCATTTCACCTGCGCCCCTGTATTCTTCGCCTCACTAGGACCATCTGTGGGTAGCTGTAACAATGCTTCGAGGGCCTGGTCAGCGCTTGTAGCTACCTTTTTTCCTGCATCCTTTCTGTACGTCTGGGTCTGCTCATCTAGAATCTTCCAAAGTGTGTCAAACTTTTACTACTGGTTCTGGTTGCACAGCCACTGAACAGTTCATCAAGTTCTTGTCACAGAACTGCTTGTATAAGTTTACACCCAAGAGCCTCATGCACCACCTATTATGCGGATCCACCCATGGAAGTGGTTCGTTCTCTTCTTGTTGTAGCTGAGTTATTACACTCAGCAGGCCCGCATGCCGATCATATATGACGCATACGTTAGGACAACCCTATACAACAGAAATCCTCAAATTCCTCAGAAACCATAACCAACTGTACATCTTCTCGCTTTCAACGAATGCGAATATTACGGGAAGAACTTGATTGTTTCTGTTCGTTGCTATTGCAGTCAGTATCTGGCTCTTATACTTTCCAGTCGGGAATATGCCATCAATGCACAAGATTGGACGGCAGTTGCGGAATGCATTGATGCATGGACCAAAGACGAAGAATGCTCGTTTCAGTACCTTTTTATTGCCCCACTTAAGATGTGTGGAATATTGAATGTCGACATGAGTGCCAGGATTCTTGTCTTGTATGACTCGGAGTTGGCCAGAGAGGTTGTGGTAGGAGTCTTTGAACGTAACGAACATTGATTCCAATGCATTCTATATTGCACTCCACGCTTTGGTAGAGCTGATTGTGTGCTAAAATCACTCGAATGATGGATTGTGGTTCAAAATCTAGATTATTCACGATCTCAACGTACATGATGTTTGCGATGAAGCCTAATGACATGTTCGTGTGGGACTGCACTGACTCAGCGACGACATATGTGTGAGAAACCACTATAGAGCATTTTTAGTAGGTGTCCCACTTAGTCCGAATGCGTACGTGCACTCGCCAAGTGCATCCCTCTATGTCACACTTCACGTCTAGCATCTTAGATTTGACTTGACGACTGTGAATATACGTCGTACCAATAAGGCCCAGAATTTGACCGCGTCCTGCACGATCTCCTTGCATTTGTACATAGCTCCTTACGTGACGTCGCTCTGGTCGTACTTCCACGGCACACGGGAGCCTTCGTTAACAACGATGTTTGTCGAACTGGTATGTGTTCCACTCGGATGGAGCGCCTCTTGTTCCACAACATCCTCATCATCGGATCTTTCATCTTCTGATAATGCCATGTACTCCTAATCTTCGAGATCCATCCTTTGGACTAGGGCTTCCAACTCCTCACTCTCGTCAACAAGCCTACTAGCTTGCCTGACTGAAGGAGCTTATTCCACAGGGTCTTCATCGACAGGATGAGCAACTCATGGGCCTTCGTCCATTGTGTGCGCTGCGCTGTGGCTGGAGTTCCCGATTTTTTCTTCGGCATGACCACCCCCTTCTTGTTCGACCGCCGTTTCAAGAGTGGGCTTGGCATATGCCTAGGTCAGAAGGATCAAATTCCACTGTTCCTCTCTCGCCTTGCGTACATATCACTGTCATGACCTTGTTCTCTTAAGCTACAATAACTCCCAATATGTGGCATGTGGTGCTTAGTTGGCAAGGCAACTTAATCATATATCATACACAACATAGTCCAAATCAAGTATGTAGAACAACCACCGCATCACAGCGCCCTATGTTCGTTGCTCTAGTCTTGTTAGGGTCATGGTCACTGATTGAAAATAACGTAAATCAATCCCCTCGGGGCCCTCGAGAATAGTCCTCTGATTGTAGTAAATTTTGAAATTTGTGACGTCCGATATATTTGACGTACTGCATCGTAAATAAGATTTCCACGATTAACCACATATCTATAACTAAACTACCCACCAAAAAGGATTATGTATAACATACTACACTACATAACCGTACATCTAAAACTATGTAATCTATTCGGTTTAAAAAATTACCTAAGAGGTGGATGACTGAACGGGTAGCGCTTCGCTAGCTTCTCCCCCCTCTACTCCTCCCTCTTCCCTCCTCTCTTTCTCTTTTTTCCTAATAAAAGTGAGTTATGCCAGAATGTTAGGGTTTTTTAATTATAGGGTAGACTGTGCCGCCATTTTGAATAGCGACAGAAACTTGCAGGATCCCTATCGCCATTTGAAATAAGGGTTTTCTAAAATTTTACTATTAAAAAATTTATAGACTTGCGGGATCTCTGTCGTTAGTTGGAGTGACGATATGTCCCTATCGTCATTTCAACTGACGACATGGGCCTCTCTGCACCGTTCAAGTCTCTATTGCTATTCTCTATGCTACTGTCGTCATTTGGAATGGTGATAAGACATTTTCGTCATTTCAAATGGTAACAACAACCTAGTTTTGTAAAAAAATATATTTATTTTTATAATTTTTTAAATAATATTATTAAAAAATCCGCCCAACCTGTTTGCCGCATCCACCCCCATTCACGGTACATGCATCAAACGCTGCCATCTCAGTTGTCAATGTCAGTACGCGGCAGTCAACATGTACCGCTTAGTTGCGTATCAAGCCTCCTAAGTCCGGACGTGGATCTTCTGTCATAGCACGGATCTACGTGAGAATTCTCTACGTGAAAGGTGTTTAGTACATGAGTATTAGGGTTCATCCGGGCCGTTCAATCGCCAAAGATAGGTCTAAACCAATAGTATGTAGCACTGTGTTATAGTAATAAGCAGTAAAATCGATAGACATTTTATTTGTACAGCTAAGTCCGCACTGTTTCTACGGTACCGATGCAGAGTACCGAAGCAGGAGACTCAAAATACTATAGATACATCACTTACGAGGACCCGGATCCCCTAAGTCCATGCATCTTCAAGTCGAGAAAGTTGACTAAGTTCGGTCATGCATGTACTACATTTGATTTACATAATTGGCGCACCAAATGAATTAGTACATGAGACATGCATGCGATCGAACAGGATATGTTTGCCGCCGGCACGGACACCACCTACGCGACTTTGGAATGGGCCATGGCGGAGCTAATCAACCACCCGCGCGAGATGCGAAAGCTCCAGGACGAGATCCGCGCGACCGTCGGCGGCGCCGGCCACGTCACCGGGGACCACCTCGACAAGCTGCTCTACCTCAAGGCCGTGATCAAGGAGACGCTCCGGCTGCACGCGCCGGTGCCGCTCCTCGTGCCCCGGGAGACGCTCCAGGACACCGAGCTGCTCGGCTACCGCGTCCCGGCGGGGACCCGCGTCATGATCAACGCCTGGGCCATCGGCCGCGACCCGGCGACGTGGGAGCGCGCCGAGGAGTTCGTGCCGGAGCGGTTCGCGGACGGGCCGGCGGAGTACGTGCTGGGGCAGGACTTCAGGTTCGTGCCGTTCGGCGGCGGCAGGAGGGGGTGCCCCGGGGTCGGGTTCGCCGTGCCGTCCCTCGAGCTGGCGCTGGCGAGCCTGCTGTACCACTTCGACTGGGAGCTGCCGGCCGGCGGGACGTCGAAGCTGGACATGAGCGAGCTGTACGGGCTGGACATGCGGCTCAAGGCGACTTTGCATCTGGTTGCTAAGCCGTGCTCTCCTGGAGCTACATCTATCCTCCCTTCGATTTATTTCAGTCGGTAAGACGTAGGATGATGTATATAATGCCACCTGTGATGCCATCGGGCCCATTTCGAACACGCAGGAATTTCAAATGAGCTTCACATGATTTTATGTATCTCCGGAGAGAAAGTTGGAAAAATACCAAGTTAATTTGTATCCATAAAAAAAAACATCACTCGCGCCATTTACAATGGGTGTTGCCTATATTGTAAGGTGACTATAATTTTCTTAATGACTGTTAAGGGTATTTATGATATTCCACACTCTTAGTTTAGGGTTTACTTTTGTATGTATCCTTGTACTATATATTATCTTCCGGGCTATTGCAATACAACCAACAATTCACATTTGCACTCCACCTCTCCATCTAACAATATATCAGAGCAAGGTTCGTTGTCTAGCCACCTCCCACTCGTCTTCAGCTGTTGCTGCCCCTGAGAGGAGCAATCTCTACTCTTGGGCGGCCACCCTCTTAGATCGAGCACTTCCTTGTCTTCAGGGGCGGAGGCAAATGGAAGGAGCCGGTGTCACAGGACACCGGGTCAAAAAAAAAACTTAGTAAAGATTAGTCCAATTTTACTACGCGTGCACCCCCTGGCTCAAAAGTTATGCACCCTGGTTTAGCCCAATTTCTGGCTGTATGATGCATTTTGCCAATGTTTACCACATAAATTACTATTTAGTACATTGTTGCTTGAAAATTATATATATTATTATATGTATAGAGAAGTAGTGAACTCCGGTCATTTTCGTTCTAGTTCCGCTCCTGCTTGTCTTCAAGCAGCAACAGCAGCATCCCACCACAAAATTGAACTCTTCCTCGTCAGATTCGGTTCCCGTCGTTGCCAACCACCTCCTCGTCGCACCGCCTGGCCACACTCCCGCACCTCCTCCACATCACCACCCACTCGGCCAGAGGCAGGGTGCACCGGCCTCCAACGTTGTCGCCGCCGCCGCTCCTCCCCGTCCCAAGACGCCGCTGTCGTAGCTCCTCTAGGGCCTGGATCCTCTCCTGTCCGACACGAGCAAACCGTGCCCGAGGCTACCTTCCTCTCCGCCGGCCGCCGGCCTCCGCCGTCGGCGCCGCTCCTCCCCGGACCGGATCTCCCCGGCCTGGGACACCGCCCCAATCCTAGATCTGCTACTCCTTGGCCCGAGATGCCGCCCCCGAGCCTCCACGCACTTCCCCTGCTCCGCCGATCTCCTTGAGACGCCGCCCCTGAGCCGCCCCTCAGGACCTCGCACTTGAGTAGGGCGAGGTCGGTGAGGTTGGGGCACGTGGCAACGGCGCCGCTCACCGCGACGTCCCGCCGCGCCGCGTCGACGATCTTCAGCATGCGTTGGCTCCACGGCGCCCCGCGGCCTCTTCACCTCCGCCGCGTATCTCTGCGTCGGCTCCGGCGCTCCGTGGCCACCTCGACATCCCCACTCCCGAGCACGAACGACTCAGCCCACGGGTTCAACCTCCCACCTCTGCGTTGCCTCTTGCAACCTCCATGCCTCTCTTTTTGGCGGCGGATTGGCGAGGGGGAGTGAGTCTACCGAAATGGGGATGAGGAGAAAGCTTAGAGGCACAGAGAGAGGCAAGTAAGAAGATGCATGTCTTTGCATTGTCTCGGCTTGGGTTGCCATTCACGGGTCGAGGAAAGTGCGAGCCCAACAACCCAACTGGTTGCACCAATCTTGGCACATATCGGATGGTTGAAAAATCGATTGGGATTTTTTTTTTAAAAGCAGACGACTGCGCATGCACTAGCAAAAACGTATCAGAAAATACCAAACTGAAAGCACCAATAGCCCCCGTGCGGCTGGGCCTTTATTACCTGAAAAAATTCTATAGAACCTGGTCTACAACTCTATTAATGTAGACCAACTCCACCGCATGACACGTGTCTTTTCACGAATCTCAAAGCGTGACATGTTAACCTTCAGTATTCAATTCGTGAAAATTCACATTAGTGATTTATGGGGTTGTGCGCTTTGAGATTCGTAAAAAGACACGTGTTACACAGTGGAGTTGGTCTACATTGATAGAGTTATGGACAAGATCTTATAGGATTTTTTTTTCATTACCCGTACGGCTGCACGTCGTACCATATAATCTTCGCCAGAGATAAACGGGAGTGCGTTGGAAGCATGGCCGTCTTAGTTGCATTCCTCCTCTTCACTGTCCTCGTACCGCTCTTCTTACTCCTCTTCTCTACCAAGAAGTTGCTTCCACGACGCAGTAATGGCCGGCAACTACCTCCGTCTTCGCGTGGCCTGCCGCTCCTCGGCCACCTCCATCTACATGGGAGTCTGCCTCACTGGAGCCTCCAGTCGCTCGTCAGGGCATACGGTCCGGTCATGCTCCTGCGCCTCGGGTGCGTGCCCACCGTCGTGGCCTCCTCGGCGGCCGCGGCGCAGGAGGCCATGAAGACCCGCGACCTGACCTTCGCGAGCCGTCCCATGGTGCGCATGGCCGAGCGCCTCTTTTACGGCGACAGAGACATGGCCTTTTCGCCCTACGGCGAGTACTGGCGCCAGGCGCACCGAATCTGCGTTCTTCACCTCCTCAGCCCGCGCCGCATCCTCTCCTTCCGCCGCTTCCGGGAGCACGAGGTCGCCGCGCTGCTCGACCGCGGCCGCGGCCGCCGCTGTGAACATGAGTGACCTCCTCGTCTCTTACGCCAAAGCCGTCACGGGAGAGAAGCTGAGGAAGGTGTTCGCCGACTTCGTGGAGCTTCTCGGGACGGTCTCGGTGGGAGAGCCGGTGCCGTGGCTGGCGTGGGTGGACACGTTGATGGGGCTGGATCAGTACCACTTCGACTGGGAGCTGCCGGCCGGCGGGACGTCGAAGCTGGACATGAGCTAGCTGTACGGACTGTCCATGCGGCTCAAGGCCACGCTGCATCTGGTTGCTATGCCGTGGTCTCGTTTAGCTGCATCGGTGCTGTCCTTCGGCCCATTACAGTAAAATAGCGTATGCTACTGTGCATGCGTGGATTTAGCTTGTTTTAGCACGTGGGGCTTGCATGGCTTTACCTTAGCATTCCGGTATGTAAGTGTTATAGATACACAGACAGATCGGGTTGCGTGTTAGGATTACCATGTACTCCCTCGGTTTAGAAAGCGATCAGTAAAACTTCTTTAATTTAGACTAATAATGTATAAAAAACTATTTAGATTGATAACCGGAAAATAGTATCATTAGATTAGTCATGAAAAATATTTTTATAACATAATAGTTTTTTTTTATCTTTTTATGGACATATTTATATAAAAAATTAGTGATCAAAGTTGTATGTTGGTGGAGACCGTATCAGTGTCCAAAATATTATATATTATTGAACAGAGGGAATATATAATTGACACAAAGTGATCGAGCATGTATACAATAGATTTTGTAAATAACACACAACAATGTTTATTGGGAATTTCAATCGATTTTTTTAATCGTTAGATTTGCATCTAGCAATGTATGCTACCCCCTCTCCTTCGTCTTGGGCGCCAAATGCCCCCCGATGCGAGACTAGAGGCCCTGCCGACGTTACTGGCATCGTCGGCAAGGCTGCGCGCGGGCTGGCAGCACCGATGGTCGCTAGGGTTAGGGTTAGTGGAAATGAGGATTGTTACGTAGAGAGATCTCATCTATAAGAAGATTTAGTTTCAATGGTCTAAAAAATTGGCTTAAATCCAAGATTTTTTTTAAGAAATGGTATTATATTAAATCAGGGGATGACCAAATCGTCAACAGCCCACTGCCAAACAAAGCTCGGAATGTTCTCCGGCCAAAAGAAATCCAAGAATTTTTAGTCGTAGACAATCCCAATAGAATTTTTCTTAATTTATGTTTTAGTTGACTAGTACTTGATGCAGAGAAGATGTTTTTCTCTTCCATTATCTAAAAAATTGACCAGTACTATGACTTGGGATCCAGACCGGTCCTTCCCGGTCCAACCCAAGTCGTAGTCTACTGTAGGCGCCTGAGACTAGCCCAAAACAAACAAGTCCAGAGCCCCCAGATGCCTGCCGTGCTGCTTGCACTACCGGACTCAGGCACTTTGCCGAGTGCCTCAGACACTAGGCAAAGGCTCCTTTGCACTCGGCAAAGGCTTTGCCGAGTGTGACACTCGGCAAAGGGCACTCGGAAAAAAATTTATCGGCAAAGCAGCCTTTGCCGAGTGTATTTTGTCGGGCACTCGGTAAAGGCTTTACCGAGTGCCGAGTCAGCACTCGGCATAGAAAAGGACCAGTTACGGCGCCGGCCCTGTTGACGGCCGCTTTGCCGAGTGCCAACCCGCGCACTCGCAAATATTTTTACTTTTTTTGAAAATGTCTTTGCCGAGAGTCGAATGATGGCACTCGCAACGCTTTAATAATTTTTTGAAAATTCTTTGCCGAGCGCCGCAGGTCCGCACTCGGTAAGTTTTAAATTTTTAAAAATTAAAACTTTTGCCGAAAAAAGAATTCTTTGCCGAAATGGTCCATGGAAAATCGGGGTTTTCAGTGCCCACATTCCCGCTTTGCCGAGTGCCATGACCATTTCGCCCTTTGCCGTGTGTTGCACTCGGCAAAGTGACCCAAAACCGCATTTTTATTTATTTTTACATTCCATCACGACAAACAAATCCATCCAAACATATATCGATCCATCACATATATATCACATCCATCACATATATATCTCATCCATCACATATTTATCACATCCATCACATATATAACAATAAGTGCTCAAGTCCATCCAAACAAATCCACAAGTTCATCACAATGACAAGTGCATTATAAGTATATCACAAGTCCATCACCAAGTGAACAACAAATGAAAATACAACTACCATTCATCTCGAAGGTGGCCACTGCGATCGTGGTGAAGGAAAAGCTCCATCATTCGAGGCGCATGAGGTGGATTATTCGAACCCGCCGATTGAGGTCTGCACAAAGGAGAAGAGAATGCATGTGAGACAAGATTACATTAGATACCTAATCTAGGAAGGTAGAGGTCATACAAGCAAAGCACAAGCGAAAGCAAATAACTTTCATACTCACAGGAGTAGCTGCAATGCAGGGCGCGTGGCGGAGGTTGAGCCAACACCCACCGCACAATGGCCCGTATGTTGCCCAAGACCTTGTAGGAACTCCGTAATGTCCGCCACCTCTGCGTGGCTCGCCGCTGCTCGCCTCTCGGCCTCGGTGGGCCGACATCCTCTGCTGCTCGGCCTCCAGCTCCTGACGTTGCCTCATTTCTTGTTCCAGCCGGGCCTGCAATATTTCACTCCAATGTTTCAGTAATGCAAAGCTAATAAAGGTGTGTAAAGATCAATGTATGACGAGTAAAACAGGAATAACCTCGAGTGCGTCGACCGGTCTTTGTCGTGATGCCGTGGGGCGATGGTCGGGCTCTCGCCGTGCTCGTGCTCGGATCCGGGAGAGATGGAGTAGAGGTTGTGTCGATGAGGCCGCCGCCAAGCCGTAACCGCTCATGCTTCTTGCCTTGTCCCACCCTCATGACGATCTCTCCATCAAAGTCCTGGGTGCTCGGATCATGGTCTGGCCCATGGACCGACCTTGCCGCCGACGTGTACTCACTGATGCGGGTGTGGACGCTCGGGTTCATGTACGCCTCGGGCGGGTCCTCCAGGTTGAAGGAGACGTCGGACGTTGCCTTGCCCTTGTGGGCCATACACCATGCCTGGAAGTCCGAGCAAGGCTGGGCACTATGTGACGCCGACTGCGAGAAAGACAACAAGATAATTAGAAATCAGGTAGAATTGAGCGTCACAATAGATAAATGAATTCGTGTACCCATGCTTGTTTGTATGCGGAGAGGTCGCGTCGCTTTGATGGTGTGATGGACCTTGCATCATCAAACGACGGTCCGGGCATCACGTGCATCCGAGATACTCCTCAGTGAACCACTTGTCCATGATCATCGCCCAGCACTCGGGATACGATTGGCACCACCAGGGAATCATCTACACGTCATCAAGTATTTGACATATAAGAAGATCAAATTAAACGTACTTAATCTCAAAACGAATCAATATTAATGTTCTTCATCTACCTCAAGGTACTGGTCCCGGGTCAGCGTCATGTTTCTTGCGTCTTTCTTGGTGACCTTCTCTCCAAGCTTTGACCCGTGGTAGGTTACGATGGCCTGGATGCGCACCTCGTGATGCATGTCGGTGATGAGTTTTTTACAGGCTTTGGTAGCCACTTGGTCCGCCCTGGCCTCAAATCCCTCATCGCATCTGAAATAAATCTGCATACAAACGCGATGTATCCATTCATTATTTCAAGAAAAGTCCAATGAATGCGATGTATTGAGCAATGTTGTGCGAGGGAGACTTACCCAAAACTCCGCCTTCACCGCGCCTTGTTGGGGTACTCCGCGCCGGGCCGACGACGTAGTGGTCAAACGAGTAGGCGGCTCGCTCTTCCGGCGTGCGTGACAATGCCGGGTAGTGTTGCTCGCACGAAGACCCAGATGCCATTGGCGGAGCGTGCGCCACCACCCGACACAACCACCCAGTTCCTGCACAAGTGATTAAGAAAATTATTAGTTTCTCTTTTTTCAACATATCATATGAAGTAGTGGTGACAACATCTAAAGTTACTTACTTTTGCCCTTCGGGCGAATCATCAAGGCGTCGGTGAGGATGCGGAACTCGAGGAGGCTCGCGGGACCTCGCAAGTAGACACTCGAAGAGGAAGAGGAGGAAGCGTAACCCGTGCCTACCGCCTCGTCATCGCCCCTCGTCGCGCCCTCCTCCTCGCCTCGTCTGCCAAACCAGCCTCGTCCGACTCGCCCACGGCGCCACCTCCTCCTCCAAAGACACCTCCTCCTCCTCCAAAGCACCTCCTCACGCGGCATGGGAGGAGACGGCCCCTCTGCGGCCGGCGGTCCTCCTCCTCCTCCTGTCCGACCCCCACCACCTCCTCCTCATTGCGTGGTCTCAGTAAAGTGAGGACACGCCCCTCGACGGCCGCGCGCCATCTCTGCTCACTCACCTGCAATTAAAAAGAATAAGCAAGACGTAATTAGAAATAGATGCAAAATGAACAAAACATAATTAAAAAAACACAGATTACATGTATTAGAAATAATCTTCATGATTGGGATTAGCTAGATCATAGGTCTCGCCATCACTATCAACATTGTCCAAATCATCAACACTATCCAGAAGGAGGAATGTTGTCTTCATTGTCATTGCCTAAACGTAATCGCCAAGCATTTGTAAGTCCTTCACATTTCGCACCTCGCCTCCAGCGTCCTCGTCATCAACCCTTTCATTGTCTACTTCCATTCCTATCGCCGGTTAAGTCTATCTCAAACCTCCCTTGTAGCCCTCTTCTTGAAAGAACTCTCCATCATATGTGTTTGGGTTGAAGTTGTAATCTTCATCGTTTGGGACAGATAGTTTACCGTGTGGCGATACCTTGTGCATAATAGCCCAACCCTTAAGATGCTCTTTGTCTTGGCACGCGTATGGCGTATAATAAACCTGGACGGGCTGTTGAGCCACAATGTAGACATCTTTTCCTGGATAGACGGAATCTGTCGAATCTCGACTAGCCCAAGATTAGGGTTCGCCTCGTTACTCGAGTGATGAAACCAGCAGACATTTGAATATGACAGATTAAGAGGTTTGGAACCATAAAATGGAAGTTCGTAGATTTCTTCAATTCTTCCATAATTGTCGAGGCCATCGATCTGTCGCGTAAAAACTCCGCTGTTTGTGGTTTTTCGATCGGGCCGACTCGCCGTAGCTTGTCGTGAAAACGATATCCATTCACGCCATAACCGTAAATGACTTGACCCTAACGACACGTACCGTTTGCAACCTGCCTCAACTCGTCACTTATAGACGCATCGGTTTGGGCCTCGCAAGCTCAAGCATGATAGATCGTTATATTATTCGAACGTCACGATCAACTTGGAATGTCGAACTAAATGCGAGCTAAATTGGGCAAGACCTTCTGCTTGAACCAAGAAATGAAATCGGGGCTCCTCGTCCCGCACTCGTGAAAGAAGGGTATCGGTTTCTGCGGGTAGGATCCTTGATTCATGCCAGATTGACGAAGAAATTCCTCGCACTCAACGAAACAAGGGGTTGGACGAAGAAACAAGGAGTGACGGCGTATTGAAACAAGTTCGTTGAGAACTTACCCAATGAACAGCCGCACCTCGACAAGGTTGGTCAACACATATAGCATGATCTCGCGCCACTCTTCATTTTTCAATTGCTTAGTGGTCGATGCACTTGCGCTTCCGAGTTGCCCTTGGAAAAGGCTGAGGTTCGATTCATTTTCGCCAGCATTGTAACGAGGGGGTGGATTATGAACGCTAGGAAGGTTCTCAGTGTAGTATTTCAATGTGAAGTTTGACACCTCCTCCAGAATGTATGCCTCTGTAATGGAAGCCTCAATTTTGGCTTTATTTCTACATTTTTTGCGAAGAGTCTTCAGACATCTCTCGATTGGATAGCACCAACGGGCCTGCACGGCCCCCCCATACGTGCCTCATACGGGAGGTGCACAATCAAATGCTGCATCGCCAAGAAAAAGCCGGGTGGAAAGATCTTCTCCAACTTACAGAGCAACACAGGTGCCACTTTTTCCAAGTCATAAATGACGGTCCGAGATAGCTCCTTGGCACAAAGTCGCGGAAGAAATAGCTCAACTCTGCCAAAGACTTGCCGACATGCTCGGGGACATAGCCTCGAACCATCGCGGAAGAAGCCGCTCAATCCATATGTGGTAGTCATGACTCTTCATCCCGTTGATTCGCAGAGTGCCTAAGTTCACTCCTCTTCGATTCGCGCATACCCATCGAGAACATTAGCGTCTGGATCCATTCAAGTACTTCCTCCTTTGGTCCTTTTTCAAGACGAAATCGCCTTAGGCCTTCTCCATGTCTTGCCGCGACTAGGAGGTCGCATCTCTTGATTTGGTCTATCGCACAACGTTGCGTGTCCACTCTAGCCTTAGGGTTGTCCTTAGACTTTTCAAAGTCCATGAGTGTTGCCCAAAGTGCCTCGGCGACATTCTTTTCAAGGTGCATTACATCAATGTTATGTGGCGTAAGAAGGTCATCGAAATAGGGAGCCTCGTCAAGCCCGACTTATGAGTCCCCATATGTTGCTCACCATATCCCACAAAACCACCTTTTTGATTGGGCACGAGAGCATCTATGTGAGCATGAACCTCGGCACCAGTCATAATCTGCGGTGTAGGGTCTGTCACTACGACACCTTTCGTAAAGTTCTTGATGTCTTGTCTGAATGGATGGTCAAGAGGGAGGAATTGACGATGTCTGTCGAACGATGAGTACTTGCCACCCTTGTGCAACCAATGGAACCTCACACCTTCCTTGCATACTGGGCATGAGAACTTCCCGTGAACACACCAGGCGCAGAATAACCCATACGCCGGGAAGTCATGCAGGGAGTAGTGGTACCAAACGTGCATTTTGAAGCTTGTCTTTGTAGCTCGGTCGTATGTCCATACCCCTTCGTCCCAAGCACGGACCAATTCATCAAACACGGGCTCCATGAACACACCCATATTACTCCCCGGGTGTCCAGGAATTATCAACGACAAGAATACGTTATGTCGTTGAAAGGAGACGCCGGGGGGGAGATTGAGGGGGATAACGAACACGGGCCAACATGTGTATGGGGCAGCCATCAGTCCATAAGGATTGAACCCATCATGCTGCCACGACACGCATATTGCGAGCCTCATCCGCTTTCTCACGATGTTTGTCATCAAAGCGGGTCCATGCTTCACCATCGGATGGATGTACCATCTTGTCAGGATTGTACCGTTTGCCATTTTTGTGCCATGTCATCTGTTTCGCGGATTCCTCGGTCATGTATAGCCGTTGGATCCTCGGTAGGAACGGAAGGTACCGTGAGGATTTTCACGGGATCGTAAGTCGCCTCTTCCGCCATCACGAGTCTACCTCTAGTACCGGAGGATTTACACTTTGGACAAGACTTTGCATCCTTGTGTTCTTTCCTAAATAGGACGCACCTTCGAACAAGCATGTATCTGCTCATACGGCATCTTAAGTGCACGAAGGAGTTTCGTGACTCGTACATGCTCTTTGGCGTAATGTGGCCCTCCGGCGCGGGTGCCAATCACGGTCAACATCTTATCGAAGCCTTCTCGACTCAGTTTAACTCGGACTTCAACCCCATTAAGCGCCCAATGGCATCCACTTGAGACACCGCTGACCGATCGTGAAGGGGTTTCGTGCCGAGTCCATCATGTCGTAGAACGCCGCGGCTACCTCCATCTCCTCCTTCTCACGCCCTCATCGAATCGCCCTGGTGAAAGTCATCTAACATGTCGCTACCCCGGCATCGACATCATAAGCCTCGACGCGTGGTCTCACCACCTCCTCTCTCATACGATGGGCTTCACCATGGTGGACCCACCGGTGTAGTCCGGCGTAAATCCATTCTTCAAAAGATGTTTACCCATGTCCACCTTGTTTACCCTTCTCCTGTTTCCACATTTGCTGCAGTGGACACAAAACTAGACAATGTCCTTTAGCGACCTTACCAAATGCACGGTTCAAGAAAGCATCGGTCTTGTTCATCCATTCGTGGTGTAATCACTCGACTTCTCCGCCGTGTACATCCAATGACGGTCATCCATCCTCTAACATATGTATCAGCGAGTAATGTAACCATCAATTGCATCTACATGATCTATGACCATGATACGAAAAGAGGGGTTATACCTAGGGTGGCGGTGGAGTCAGGCTAGCGGGGCCGTGGCGGGTCGGTGCGATGGCGGCAACAGCGTGCGGAGAGACGACGCGCGCGGAACTCGACTCGGCTCGACGGGCTCTTCTCTCGCAAAATGGAACAAAATACCGCCATTTAAAAATCGCGAACCTCCCCGCACGTGAGGTTTCCAAAACCTGCAAAAAACAACGGCACGATGGCCGACAACCACATATACAACCACAACCACAACTACACCGCCACGACCACCACCACCACCACCACCACCGTCAACCACCACCACCACTGCACAGGAAGAACCTAGGTCATACCTACATCGCCGGTCTTGGCGGGACGGTCGCCGTCTGCGCCGGCGGCGGCGGGGCGGCGGGCGGCGCGGCGCCTCCTCCTTCTCCTCCGGCGCGGTGGGCGGCGGGCCTCCTCCTCCTCCTCCTCCTCCGCGGCGGCGCGCGGCTTGGCGGTCGGCCTCCTCCTCCTCCTCGGGGGGGCGAGGCGGGCGCGGCGCGCGGCGGCCGGCGGCGGGGGAGCAGCGTCTGGCAAGCGGCGGCGCGCGGCGGGCGGGGCGTGGCGGGGCGGCAAGCGGGGCGGGCGGCGCGGCGTGGCGGCGGCGCGGCGGGCGGCGGCGCGAGGGCGAAAGCGGCGCGGCGAGCGGCGCGCGCGAAGCGGCGCGCGCGCGCGTGGCGCGGGTGTGTGTGTGTGTGCGTGTGTGTGTGTGTGTGCAAAAAAATACTAAGTGTCAAAGGTTTGCCGAGTGCGCGATCCGCACTCGACAAACAATTTTAATTTTTTAATTTCTTTGCAGAGTGCGCGATCCGCACTTTCGGCAAAGAGGATTTTTTTAAAAAATTATTTTTTTTTTGCCTCCAAATTTTTTTTACAAACCAGGACATCTCCCCATCTTTGCCGAGTGTCGTCTGTGTGGCACTCGGCAAAGACCCCCTTTGCCGAGTGCCGTGTTCGACACTCGGCAATATATTTTTTATTTTGGCCTCCAAATTTTTTTGCAGCCCTCCTACAATGCAGTGTACTCTATGTTAGGATTTGGCACATTTTGTGCCTTTTGTTATACTTAGTTAATTTATTTCATTTACTATAATTATTTGGAAAATGCAAATTTGAGCGCACGTGCATCGAATAATGGAATTTAATGATTCAAAAATGATAGTCATGTTATCGAGTGTAGTGTGAGGTCGTATCAGAACGGACCGAAATTTCGGACATCTTGTTGTGAAACATGACCGTGAACTTATGGGCGAAGTGTTTTAAATTCTATAAAAACAAACAAGTTCCGAAAATTATGAAACTTGTGGAGATGTCATGATATCATATGTGGAGGCTGTGATAAAAAAGGTTTGAGATACTTATATCCCACCGGAGATGTCCCGTTTCGCATCGCATGTTGTCAAATTTTATCACAGCCTCCACATATGATATCATGACATCTCCACAAGTTTCATAATTTTTGACTTTGTTTGCTTTTATAGAATTTAAAACACTTCGCTTTCACGAACAATGTTTCAAAAGATGTTCAAATTTCGGTCCATCTCCACATGTGATACATTTTTGATATGTGAAGGGTCTTTGCATTTTCCAAATAATTATAGTAAATGCCAAGTATAACAAAAGATGACATAGAGTACTTGGTATCGTAAGCAAAGATTTATTTTGCCGAAATGCCAATAAATATATGTTTGTCGGAAAGTGCCACACGGCGCGGCAAAGATTTATTTTGCCGAGTGCCAAACGGCGGCGCTTGAAAATTTGACGTCGGCGGGACCGTTACCTCGCCGCTTTGCCGAGTGCCCTCCTTTGCCGAGTGCCCGCACTCGGCAAAGGTTGCATGTACCGAGTGTTATACTTTGCCGAGTGCATGGCACTCGGCAAAGCTGGATTTGCTGAGTGTTGTTCTTTGCCGAGTGTCGCACTCGGCAAAATATCTCTTTACCGAGTGCCCGCTATTTGGCACTCGGCAAATCTTTTTGCACTCGGCAAATCAGCTGTGTCCGGTAGTGTTGATGCGTCTTGTACACAGTACGCGACACGTAATTAGGCCGCGCCGGCTAAATTGCGTTTCCACTGCCCACACCTTAATCACCTTGTGTTTGAATCTTTAATCGGTTTTGCTACCTTACAAGATTTGCCAAGTTTTCTGAAGAATTTTCTTGAAACATATAGTTTTCTGAAGAATCAGTTCGCATAGACTGTACATTTCTAATATGTCGAAATCTGATCGAGGAAAGGAACATGGAAGATAGCGTCCGGTTGCGGTAAGCAATGCCCGTTAAATTTCAAGCTTGCGTCCATCAACGCGTGACTAGCGCCATTGACCTAAGCACCATCACCTCATGGATCAATGGATCATCCACGACTTCGTCGCTTGTCTTACACAGCTGCGTTGTGCGCACGGTACACTTCGTCTCAAGTCGACGAAGTGCAGTGCAGTGCACTACTACTGGTGATGTTACCTACACATGCTTGTCCACCACAAATTATTGGCAGTTTTGTGCCTATATATCAGGTTTCCTGCATGCCATGTTCCCCGCGCGCACAAACAGGAGCGAGCTTGGTACAGACATGGCCGTCTCAGTACTTGTTGCACTGTTGCACTCACCCCTCCTCCTCACTGTCCTCGTAGTCGTACTACCTCTCCTCTCCCTCCTTGTCACCGTCCTCGTCTCCACCAAGAACAAGAAGCCCTCTCCAGAACGCAGCGATGGCCGGAGACTGCCTCCGTCGCCGCTCGGCCTGCCGCTCCTCGGCCACCTGCCTTTCTTAGGGACTCTGCCTCACCGGGCGCTCCGGTCGCTTGCGGCAGTGCATGGCCCGGTCATGCTCCTGCGCCTCGGCCGCGTGCCCACCGTGGTGGCGTCCTCGGCGGCCGCGGCGGAGGAGGCCATGAAGACCCGCGACCTGGCCTTCGCGAGCCGGCCCAAGCTTCTCATGGCCGAGCGGCTCTTCTACGGTATCCGAGACATGGTCTTCGCGCCGACCGGAGAGTACTGGCGCCAGGCGCGCCGCATCTGTGTGCTCCACCTCCTCAACCCGCGCCGCATCCTCTCCTTCCGCCGCGTCCGGGAGCAAGAGGTCGCCGCCCTTGTCGACCCCCCGGCTCCGTCGTGAACCTGAGCGACCCCCTCATCACCTACACCAACGCCATCATCTCGCGCGCCACGTTCGGCGACAGAGACTACGGGCTCGACGGTGACAACGGGGGAGGGAAGCTGAGGAAGGTGTTCGCCGAGTTCGAGGAGCTGCTCGGCACGGTTCCCATGGGGGAGATGGTGCCATGGCTGTGGTGGGTGGACATCCTGACGGGACTGGAGCGGAAGACGAGGCGCACGTTTGAGGAGATTGATCGGTTGCTCGAGCGGGTCATCGCGGACCATCGCCAGCGGCGTCGCGGCGGCCGGCGGACGAGAGATGGGGAGGACGATAACCGTGATTTTGTGGACGTGTTGCTAGATGTGAGCGAGATGGATGAAGAGGCCGGGATTCAGCTCGACACGGTCGGCATCAAGGCCATCATCCTGGTACGTTTGACTATTTGCTCAAGTACATATCAAATAAAAAACGGATATGCTAAACAACTCTCGAATGTTTTTTTTAGAAAACAGTCGAATTTTTTACATTGCGATCTGCCTGAAGATCCGTGTTCTCTCTGGCGAGGTCGTGGCCCTCAGGGGCGGAACTGGGCCTCGGGCCTCTTGGGCAATGGCCCGAGGCTCAGCAAAAACCTGCAGCCAAAACTAATAAATGTCATCATGTACTGTGTAGCTTGAGCTAAAATGCCTTGGGCCGGCCTGAGGCCCAGGTGGGCGCTGGCTCCGCCCCTGGTCGCCCTCCTCCTCTCCGGCACTGTCGTTACCCGCTACCACCGGGTTAGGGTTTAGGGTTCACTAGAGCCCCTGAACTTAGAGGAAGGCCAGGGCGGCCGAGGACCAGCTGTGGGTGGCGGCGGCGGCGGGGTGGCGAGTTTGTGGTGGCGTCGTCGGCCGTGGGCTAGGGGACGACAAGAACAAGAGAACATTGGGAGACGGTGGGAGAGGGTGGCCGATCCGTCGACGGTAGCTGTCGGAAACAAGGAAGAAGGTGACGTAGCCCGCTAACAGTGGGGACGGGGTGTGTGTGTTGGGGGGGGTACCAAGAGGCGCATTAGGGGAGGAGGAGGCGGAGCTCCGGCGAAGCCACGAAGGAACCGGTGAGGGGGGGGGGCGCTAGGGTTCAAAGGCGACGAAGGGAACAATTGATCGAAGAGGTGGAAGGGGATCGATTAGTATTAGAAGGGTGATAGACAGCCGTTGGATTTTGATCCAAGATACCAAAAACCGACTGATTTGAGCCAGAAAAACATGCGATGGTAACATAAGAAAAATTACTTGCTTAAATAGCTAAATGATATCTAGATGTAGGGTGCGAACTTGACTAAGTGAGCATTGTGCACGATAAATACAGGACATGTTTGCTGCCGCCACCGATTCTTCGTACGCGGTGTTGGAATGGGCCATGGCGGAGCTCATCAACCACCCACACAAAATGCGCAACCTCCAGGACGAGATCCGCGGGGTCGCCGGCGTCGGCGGCCGCGTCACCGAGGACCATCTGCACGAGCTGCGCTACCTGAAGGCCGTGATCAAGGAGACCCTTCGTCTGCACTCCCCGGCGCCGCTCCTCGTGCCCCGGGAAACGCTCGAGGACACCGAGCTGCTCGGTTACTACATCCCCGCAGGCACGCGGGTCCTGATCCACGCCTGGGCCATCGGCCGTGACCCGGCGACGTGGGAGCGCGCCGAGGAGTTTGTGCCCGAGAGGTTCTTGGACGGCGCCGTGGAGTACGATAAGGTGGGGCAGGACTTCAGGTTCGTGCCGTTCGGCGCCGGTAGGAGGGGCTGCCCCGGGGTGGGGTTCTCCGTGCCGTCCAACGAGCTGGCGCTCGCGAGCCTGATGTATCACTTCGACTGGGAGCCGCCCGGCGGGAGGAAGGCAGGGGCGCCGCCATTGGACATAAGCGAGGTGCACGGGCTCTCCGTGCGCCTGAAGGCGGCCCTGCTTCTGGTCGCTAAACCGTGGTCACGTTGAGCAGAAGGCGCAGAACTGCATGCATGAGTAGTTTGTTCTTGCTTGATTAAGCGATTGGTGCAGTAGTAGCTAGCTAGTACTTGTACAGTTGTACTGATGGCCGGCGATAGGTGCGCTCAAAAGTATTGCAGTACGTATGCACGTGTGGATGGGTTGTATTGTTGCATGATAGGATAGCGTAGCCCCCGCCCTCCCCCCGCCGCCGGCCTGGCCTCCACCTCCCCCACCGGCCTCCCTCTCTGCCACCACTTCCCCTGGCCTCGGCTCCACCTCCCTCCACCATGCGCACGGCCGGGGGCGACGACGCAGAGACGGTGGAGACGTCGCAGGCAGGGGCGGTGACGTGGAGGCATCCAGGCGGGCACGCCGCGTGCGGGCGGGCATAGACTTGGCGTTCCATCGTGCCACCTTCGTGCTGGGCTGGCCTAAGCACGACCCAATTCCCCGTGTCGTGCCGTGCCGCCCGACGGGCCCATCCTCAGGCTCAGTCTGACCGTCCATGTCATGCCATGTTTGGGCCATGCCATTCCAGCCAGCCTCTGGCCGGTCCGGAAAAGTGCGACCCATCTCCTATGTCTACCTGCATGCATGGACACGAGGAGGGTGAAATTAAATGAACTTGGACATGTCTGATGTAGTAATGCGTATCGGTGTGAGCTGGCATATCCAGTGCAGCAATATTTTGGACTTGGGGTACCTCGTACCTAGGGTTGGAAGATACTATCACTTTCTTGTGGAAGGAATGCATGTTAAATTAACTAGCACCCACGGTGGCTCCGCCACTTACTCTGCCTCCTCTGCTCGCACTACACACCCCCAATAAGAGCAGTGCTAAAATCGAGCAAAGATCAAGGCCGAATCGAACAAACTCATGACAAATCGGAAGGAGTAGACAGCTATACCTGTGGAAATCACAGGCGATGGGGTGGAAAAGATGGTGCTATTGCCGCACAAAACATTGGAGTCCCCTGGCGGGCGAATGACACTGATGGAGGTTGGCGGGGCTGCGCAGCGCGAGGTGGCGGAGCAGTGGCTGGGCCACCAACCATGGTCGGAGCAGGAGGAGGCCACCCCGGGATGGTGGTGCTGGCTTGCCAAGAAGGCCATGTCCTCCGAGCAGTGGGATGGAGGCGGTGAGCCGGAGGCGATGGCAGGCGTGGGCGGTGTGGGCTTGCGGCTGTGCGACGGATGGGGGCGGCCGGTGAGCCAGAAACAGGGGGGTGCAGGCTCGGGAGTTTGGGGATTAGGGTTGGGGAATGGGGATGGTGACCGAGTGAAGGAGTGATGGCTAATGGAGTGCGGAGTGCATGTGTCGATTGGGGATCGGGGTTAGGGTTTCCTTTGACCCACCTGTCAGTGTGGGTTGGCGGGTAAATAGGCGCGACGGACATGGGTGAAACTCACCCATGCCCACGCCCGTTTACCCAATAGGTAGATGATTGCCCCTATTTTTATGCCCATAGGCAAAGAAAGCCGCCCATGCCTGGCTCCATTAAGGGATTTGCCCGCGGGCATGCAGGTAATCGGGCATAATTGTTATCCCTACTCTTTGTTACCTTTTCTTGTGATTTTTAATCAAAATCAAAATTTCACAATACACTGAAGAAAATATGTATCTTTGGTTTTTGAAAATTTGTGTTAAAAAGTATATCTATTTTTTGAGTTTATGTATCATATGTTAAAAAAATTTGAATACACGCAAATAAACATTTATACAACTTTAATATTTCAATCCCTTGATTCTAACGACTGACAACCCTTTCAACAGTGAACTAGACATTTCCAACAATACTGTCACATATAGTACATAATATTGCTGCTTCAATTTAACAACTACCACGTAGACGCATACATGACAGCACTATTGAGTACTGCCCAATATTATATGAGAGTGCTATCGGTGAAGCTTTTGCCAACAAGGCTATTGGCCACCGGTTTATTTCATATGTCAGGGCTGTTGGAATTTAAAATAATTGTTGGCAAAAATTACAGAGTTTTGGGCGCTTATAGGATCTTTGGCGGAGTCAATAACAAAATTAGACCCCTCTCCGCCGTATTTGCAAAAATGACATCCTCCACCATACCCCATACCGGGAGGGGACTCGTTACCACGCCCAAGGGGCCAAATTCACCTCTGCCATGCCCTTGGGGGCAGCAAATACACTCTGTCGTGCCCTAGGGGCACGATTTTCCCCTCGTAGCATCACGTGGCGTGTTCGAGGTATTGTCATGGCCCAGAGGCGCAGATTCCCCCCTCTTAGAAAAGGCTGAGAGTTGTAGGAATTTATAAATATAGTAAATAAACTCCAAAAATTATGAATTTTTTGTGTGAAGGTTCCTGACACAGTGTACTTGCTTTTGCAATTTTTCTAGAATTTCGTAATGTTGCCTCCGTAAAAATTAACGCATGTGGAATATTTACTTCTTCTTCTGATAATATTTACTTCTTCTTCTTTTACCTTCGTAAAGAAGATAAAAACCGTATCGAAATGTTTCCATGAAGTCTAAGTACGATTTCCTCAACATCCCGGTTGACTTCGAGTATCAATACTATTTTCCTTTATGCTCCGAGTAGTACTAATCGTACTACTACTTTTACTATCTACGATTTTTTGTTTTGTCTTATCTGATCACTCGATTTGTAACATACAAAAATTGTAAACTTGGGATAATTATATTGAGAATAAATACTCTCAGCCTTTTCTGGGGGATCCGCGCCCCTTGGGGCCGACGAGATATTTCTGCGCCTCCGGGCCACGGCAATTCCCCGGACGTGCCATGAGGGGAAAACCATGGCCCTAGGGCATGACAGAGCATTTTTCCTACCTTAGAGGCGCGACAGAGGTGAATCTGGCCCCTGGGGCGCGGTATTTGACGCGTGAGGGAACGGGGCGAGTCCCCCTTGGTCACGGTGGAGGGTGTCATTTTTACAAAAACAGCGGAGAGGAGGCTAGTTTTGTTATTGACTCCGCTAAAGATGCTATAAACACCAAAAACTCTACACCATAGAAAATAACCAATGACAAGATATGGTGGATTTAAGTACCAACTCTAGCGGATCTCCACTAGTTCACCCCTCGAAGATGGATGTATGGATGGTACACCTGCTGCAATTGCCGCAACGCAAAACAATTGGTGGCGGCAAGCAACGCAAGTTGCGTGTTTGAATAGGAGTTATTGCCGTTTGTTCGTTGAATCTTCAATCCCCGCTGCTATTTATCGATGGAGACCCAAGGGCCAAGGCAAGGCACCACCGCACAGCACGGTGGATCGATCGAGATGCCAATTACTTCACTTGATGGTGCAGCGGCTGCAGCCGTGCCGTGCAGACACAGATCGCTAGCGCGCGTGACGCACCTCACAACAACAACGATGGCTAATCAGATCAGAATTTAGAAGAGCTGCACAACCGCACGGCTCGACAGTTATTGCGGTCTTTGAATTCTCATCTGTTCGGGCTGCATCAGATGAAATTGAATTTGACGGGTTCCATGAACCATGATTTGTGTTCCCAGCAAGTCGACTGCCCCCATCGCCAGCGACATCCCAAGTCAAATCGGTACTAGTGCCAGTAGATAATTCCACAACGTCGTGTGATCTTCCAAGTTCCACAGACCAATTTCCACAATGTATAGCAGTATTTTCGCTACAATGAATAGCAATGGATGGATCAGATCGGTCAACATAGAACTTGTGCTAATGGCTTACATACGGCGAAAACAAGATATCGAAATCATTAGCGTGTGCTAAACAGTTAATGATGACAAGTGCTCACAAGACAAGATCCAAAGCTGATGGTAAAAGAAACAACCCATGCCAGGTACACCGCACGGTGTACAGCTGCTCGAGTTGAGACTCAAAATCTTCTTCCACGACAGCGTCTGACTTGGTGCCGGTCGACATGGTAAACTCCGCCCATTTTCTCAACATTTTCCTGGCGAGCGGTGTGCAGGCTGTGTCTGCAGCGCAGGGTCCAGCGGAGGTTGCTCTCAAATTTCTGCTTATATGGCAATGTTGTCGGACATAATATCAAAATTAGTCCCCTTTCGGCTATAATACCAAAAATAACATCACGGAGCTGCCAACAGCCGATACACAACGAAATCCGGTGCCCAGTTGGCCGAACTTCATCTCCACCGTGCCCCAAGGGGCGGACTCCCCCGCCCTGTACGTCACGTGTCTAATCCGGTCCCTTGGGCCAGACATAGCGAAACCGTGACTTTGGGAGCCGGTTTTGCCCCTGCCATGGCCCCAGGGCACGGATCCGCGAGTGCAGTGCCCCTGGGACTCTCTCCCGCACGTCAGGGGCATGGCATGCATGGCCCATATGCATGCACGCACACATTGGTGTATATCGTTGTTTGCGTACCAGATGCGTACCCGTGGCTACCTAGCTCTTCCCCTAGATTGAAGACCGCATTCCTTATTCTGTCCGTTGTCGTCTGCATCTAGTTTTAGACAATAATTGTGGAAAGTGCTAACCACATTGAGCAATGGCCGTTGACATCCTGAGTTTATTGCTAGGTTGTAACCTTGCTTGAAAAGCTGATTCGGGTGTGATTTAGGTTGTAAGCTTAGGTTGTACATTTATGTGATGTGTATTCTTGATCTGAAGAGTGAAGACTAATTGAGACAACCACAACACTTTCTATAGAGAAATGTTTGCCATGTGACCTTGGGAACTTACATATTTGTCGTCGGAAAAGCTTTTCGATTTTAGCAAGTTCAATTTTCTCAATCCAAGATCATTAGCTGCATGCATTTTGTAGACACAAATCAATTTCACAGAAAAAAATTGTGCCATCACTTTTCAGAGCTGGCCTAATTGGAGACTCAAAAACTCTTCCAGCTTGGTTATGTTGTACATGAAGATCTATCGTGCAATTGCAAAGGCACACACATAACAGATTTCCTACCTGAGCAATCAAGAGTGGACCTTTGGCATCCACTGCTTCTCTTCAGGTCTTAGAATAGTGGTTACATATTAGAAATAATTTTCAGCAAAAGGATAAGCGTGGACTGAACACTCTTGTGCTCCTAGTCACGTGGATGATTTGGAAGGAGCGCAATGCGTGAATTTTCAACAACAAGAGCAGCCCGTTGTCGTTGCAAATTGATGCAATCAAGCAGGAAGGAAGACAATGGATTTTAGCCGGAATAACGTGCTTGATAGATTGGTTACCTTAGGTCTTTCTCTGGCCGTTGTTTTTCACCCTTTTCTTTCTTATTAGCACTTTGATGCTACTTTTGTTCGGACCTCTCTTTTCTATCTATTAATGGTATAACGCGCAAGTCTCTTGCGTGTTCTAAAAAAAAAGAGCACCAAACCCAACATTGACAGTCGGCCAAAATGCCACTACCTACACTGCTCTGCTTTCCCAGTATACACCGATGCATGCATGCATGCATATGGGCCATGCATGTCGTGCCCCTGGACTGCGGGAGAAACTGCGCACGGATCTGTGCCCTAGGGTCACAGCAAGGGCAAAACCAGAACCAGAGGCATGGTTTCGCTAGGTCCGGACCTTAGGAGACTAGATTAGATGCTGACATGCGGGGGAGTCCTCCCTCCAGGTCACGGTGGAGATGAAGTCCAGCCCCGTGGGGATCGGATTTCGCACGTGTCGGCTGCCAGTAGCTCTGTTATGTCATTTTTGATATTACGGATAGAATGAGGCTAATTATGTCATTGCCCTCGAAAACAATGTCATATAAACCAAAAACTCGCTCTCACGTGATTACCTGAGCTAAGCCCAACAGGCTGAGGAAGACAGAGGGCAGAGCGCCTCTGACTCTGGTGATTTGGGGCCAAAAGATTGGAGCCAGCCAAGTTGGACAAATGGATGAAATGAGGGGTGCATTATTGGCCTATTTCATTGTGCGTGGAATCAATTATTCATGGCTCTGGTTCGTGGAGTAGTCTCTCTATCTGTCTATCTCACCTCTTATCGTGAATCTTTTATCTTTGACCTGGGATTCAATTGTAGTAGGTGGTTGCTTTGCTTTCACTCTAGAGACCAGTACCAAGACACCGTGTAATAGGTGCTTTTAAAAATATCAGCACTAATGCTGCACTACGGTTGATATTCACCTCTGTTTCTTGCAGCTTTGAGAGATGTCAACTTGGTGGCGGAATGGATCTTCAGATTTAGCGAAGGGATACATGCCCTCTTGTAGAGACAATGTCGTTTGGTCCTAGATCATGTGATGAATAATTGGCATCATTATTAAAGAATTTGGAGGAGTGAACACTTTGTTTTGCAAAAGTTGATCTACTGTCAGGGTTTAGACGGTCTGACCGGCGTGCAGGCTTGGGGTAAATGGACACCAAACATGTGCTTGAGAGTGTTTTAGGATGTGTTTGCACCCAATGCCATTGAAAATAAAAACTGAACGCGGAACTAGATAGGGATTAACTAAAAGTTTAGAAAAGGGTGTTTTATGGTTTTGGAAAGAGGTCTGACTGGCAACATCATGGCGGTCAAACCGTCCCTACTTGGCGATCAGACCGGCCAAGGTTTTTTGGTTGAGCTTCGTGGTTTCTGCTCAATTCTTCCATTGTGATTTCGAGACTTTGATCTTCGTAGCTTCATATAGCTATTGAAGTGAAAAAAGAATATATTTTTAAAAGGGAAAAGTGGGCTCCTATTCACCCACTCTAGTCGCTAACACGGTCCAACACCCTTTTGAGATCACTGAAAAGAAGAGGCATTGGGCGCTAAGGCTCATTATGCACAGAAAGATTAGTTATACTTCCGCTAGTGCAATCCTAATGTGTTGCTTGCTAGTCATACTAGGACGTTTGGTGCGCTTCGTTGCACCCGTGTTGAGAATGCTATAACGATGTGTGGGATGTGGTGTTCTGGGTACAGGAATGATTGTGTAGTTTGCAATCTCGCGTGATCGTTTTGTAAGAATGTCTGTTTGCAAGGAACTCTGAGTTGCGAGGTTGTGTCACTTAGCAAATAGCCAAATGGATTTCTTGCAGGGTGACAAAGTGACACAACCTTGCAATTGATCAATCTTGACTATCATTAAAGGCACTTTGGTTTCAACCTTCATGGCCTCACTATGACAACGCTTTTTTGTTTTCTCGAATAGCAAGGGAGCGAGCAAATACGCCTAGTCCTTTAATTTATAAGTAATTAATCGTCCATCTTATCTCTAATTAGAAAGAAAATTTGAAAAGAATTACTTTGGTTGTGAATATATAGGTTTTGTTGGGCTTGCTAGCTAGGAGTTGCGAAGAAGGTTTCATCCGTTAGAACTTAGGCCCTGTTTGGTATAGTTTCGCTCTAAGTTTTAGCAACTCCAACTCCAGCTTCACTCTTGGATCCACTTCTATAGGAAGTTAGAGCAGTTCGAGGAGGTATTTGGTTAGAAAATTAGCTCCAACTCCAGGAATAAGAAGGATGTTTGTAAAAAGACTATACTATCCTCGTTTTGTGATTTGTAATTTTTTTCGTATTGCATAACTTATAACAGTTTAGTAAATTAATTTTAGTCATGTTGTGCATTTATTTTTAAAAAAATTGGCCATGTGCCATCTTTTTCGCCAACAGTCGTTTTTTTTAAAATAAAATGTACATAAACAAATAAAAGTTCAAACCAAAGGTTCTAACTCAATGAGTATCATAACGAAGACGTAGAGAGCTCATGAATCAGAATTACAATGTTCAAAATCACCACTCATGGCCAATTTGATACACACAAGTTGATACAGTGTACAATATTACAATGCACCCTCTGATCTTCCATGATCTTCCAAGTCCTCATACACTAAAATTCGATTGTTTCCTTCTACACAACGTCCAACTAATTTGACAAGGTTTGGATGCTTCACATTTGCGATGATATCAATCTCTGTCAGGAACTCCTTGATACCCTGCCTAGATTATGCAGAGTACTTTTACTGCAACATCTAGCCCGTTTCTAACCGTCCCCTGAAACATGGAATGCTAATGATCAAGGCTAGCTATATATAGATGGAAATACTTAACTAAAGCCTAAAAGGACACACAAATTATCAGGTCACTAACTAGCTACAGAAAGTATGCATATGCCGTAGTTACCTTGTATACAGTCCCAAAGCCACATTGGCCAATTTTGTTGCTTCGGTTGAAATTATTTGTTGCCAACCTCAGCTCAGAATAAGAGAAAAGTTTGATGTTCTTCTCAGATGAAAATCCTGAAAGAGTGGAGTCACTTGAAATTGGTGACAACTGAGAGTTGATTATTCACTTTTTTTGTTGCAAAATCTAAGGGAAATGTGCAAGTTTTGCAGTTTATGTGAATATCATTTTTAGCCAAATCAAATCAGGCAGATCTTGACTAGAATTAGTCAACATGCTCTCATCCATTGTTCCATCTAACAAAAATATTTCTACAATACGGTGTTCCAGTAGCAATATTAACAAAATCTAGTAGATCCACTTTCTCACAAAATGTTTCGGCCGTGAGAGCTACAGCTTCCTCCGCATCCAATGAACGCGGCGAACAACTGACATGCTTTGTTGGTAGACAACCCATCAAAATCAAACCCAGCGGCTCCAATCCAAAAATAAAGCCTAGTGCAAACCTTTAGCACAAGCACAAGTGTAAGCTTGACATGCAGAAACAACAATAAAACATAATAACAACCAAATATAAAGCTATAGAATCCACAAAGAAAAGATGTCGGTGGTTGTTCTTATCATTCAGGAAATTACAGGCCGCAATGTCAAGGATCTGACAATTCATATCGCTGAATGCTAATGCCTAAGTTGTGGATTCAATTCAACACTCTATGCTACATACACTATAGCTAATTTTCAAATCCATTCCATGCCCAAATTTTTACAGTTCCATTCAGATGCGTGTTTGTAAGAACTGCTCCTGGAAAGGATCTGCAGGTCATAGTTCGAAAATAGACATATAGCATTGGACCAACACAGCACGCGGTCAGTTAACTGACATTGGACATCCCGAATCATACACACAAGAACCACTTAGGTCAACTGGTGTATTGATTATACCATGGAGCAAGAATCCTCTTTTGGATGGTCAAATCTAACTGTCAACTTAAAGGCGAACCCTCGGAGTGAAATGGAATCAACACGAAGGAGCAGGAACTTCCAGTACTAAATCAAGAAGCGGCGCCATTCAAGAACTTCAATGGAACGTGAAACTAAGCGGCGGGAAAGGAAAAGACGCACTGACAAGGATCTAATAATCATCATTTTACTATTTATCTGTAATTGAGTACTATGGGTAAATATGATGTCACCCCTTACAGTAGTAAGGGAGAAGTTAATCAGGTGATCGTAAGCTTTTCTACGACCACCCCCATAGTTGTAGGTTATCCTATGACCACCGCATAATAGTAAGTCCTCCTACGATTACCTCCGATCGTAAGTCTTTCTACGACTAGTACCTAGTCGTAAGCTTTTCTACGACTACTCTCTGGTCGTAAGTCTTTCTACGACCAGTCTTGCCACGACTTCTTCACAAATAACTGGGTCCACTCGCTAGTAAGCCCTATTAACTGTGAGATCTAGCAGTCAAGATACGTAGTTATTCTCTGGAATAACTACATATAATTCACCATTATCTCTGATTGATAACCGTCAGGCAATGTAGGGAGGTTACTACTCCGGTGATTACTCTCATTATTACGGAATAATGAGCGCCTCCTGACTTGAAACGACAACCTCCCTCTCTATATGCTATAAATAGACTTCTTTCAGAGAGGAATGAGGGGACTTTTGAGAGGCAATCAGTAGCAATATTAATGCAAGTCTTTCCACTGATTGTAACCAGGATACCCAATATAATACACACAGGAGTAGGGTTGTTATTCTCTTTGGAGAAGGCCCGAACCTATATAAAAATCCCCGTATCTTTTCTGTATGCGTGATCAATTGTGGAGACCCCCCGAATCAAACAATCTTTACGTAAGATCGGTTCTAAAACACCGACATGCACGATTTTGGAAGAAATCACATGCAAGAGATTCTTGGGGCCGAGATAAGGGATTCGAGGGCGACAGAGTTCGGCTGCGAGGGATTCGGGGCGAGGGAGTCCGGCGATGAGGGGTGAGGGGGTGAGGGACTTCGGCGGTGAGGGATCCCGGGTCGAGGGCATTCGGAACGCAAGCGACGGCGTGCAGGACCGGTGGCGTGGGTCTCCAGGCCGGCGGTGAGCATCTCCAGCCAGCGGCGCCTAGGGTTCGGAGGGGATGATTAGGGGCGAGAGAGAGGACAGAGGGGATGGGCTTGAGTCAGGAAGAATGTGGGTGTGAGCATGTGATTGAGGGGTGAATCAGTGGGGGGTAGGGGGTTTTGTGGAGTGGAAAAGTGGGGAATTACCCCCAACTTCAAGGGCATTTTGATAAGGAAGTTGGCTCCTTGCGGAGAGCTGGTGGAAGATTGCTCTCAAAAATTGCACTACGGACTGCTCTACTCCTGGTTGTTTCAACTCCAAAAAAAAATATGAAGCAACTCTGTTTGGCATAACTCCACCCACTCTAACTATGAAACCAGGAGTTAGAGTCATACCAAACAAGGCCTTAATGTGCAGAACTCTATTAATTACTAATGAGTCATTAGGTCGTAGGTAGGTACTAAAACAAATTTTGATCGATAGGGGTAGGATTAGATGCAAGTGTGAATGATATGTACAGACGTACCACGATAAGGGCCTTGGATGCCGCGGAAATGTAGTTCCACACCTAGGTGGATGTCCACCTACTCTATCCATGGTCCGATTGGCTTGAGATTCGGACCGTTAGGCTGTGTATTTGCATTTTTTGCAATAAAAAACACGGTATTTCATTATTCTTTGGGGGACCATGTGAGAGAGACAACTTGTGGGGCCATGTACTTACTTTCACTAGATGGCTTGTGTGGCCGTAAGTTTCAAATTTTTTAGCATCATTTGGGAACTTTTTAGTTTCAAATTTTGGAGCAGTATTTCGAAAACTTTTTTGAGGAATTTTATTTTTACGAGATTATTTGTACAAAATTATTATTTTTGTACAAGATCATTTGTACAACATTATTTTGTTTCCACAAAAATATCCGTACAACATCATTTTATTTGTACACGATCATTTTGTTTGTACAAGAATATTCGTACATGATAGGATCATTTTGTTTGTACACGATCATTTGATTTGTACAAGGTTATTTATACAAAAATTTTCAAATGTTCAACATTTTAAGAATCATTTTTCCGGTACATAGTCACGGTTCATATTTTTTGGTTAAATGTTGAAAACTATTTTTAGTACATTTTTTCATTAAATTTTGGAAAATATTTTTGGTTTATATTTTCGTAACATTATCACCATTTCAATACATATTTTTGTAAAATTTGTTGGTCAACAAAAATTGCAAGGAAATTAAAAACAGAAAAAGAATTGAAGGGTCCTCGTATGGTACAAGAATTTGGGTCATTTCGGATTGAAAAAAAATAACACAAACTTTCTAAGCTAAGCTGCATTGTGTTTTCTTAACTACAACCTAAATATGTACACAAGCTGTAGAAGAACGCAAAATTCAAACCTAGAATCATGTCAACACAGTCCATGATCATGTTCGTGTTCCCATATCCACGAAATTGCAAAAATTGCAAATCTTCAAGAAATTGCATCAATCGGATCAACACCATGAGTCCATCTTTTGGGGGAACATTAAAATTTCACAACATTTTGCAAGGAATTTTTTGGATTTCATCTTCAAGATTTTTCAAGGAAAAAATACACAAAATTGCACGAACCAAGAAATTTTCTTCAAGAAAATGCTAGAGAAATTACACCAAATTGCTGGAGACATGGTGCTAGTGGTGGCGTTGAGGACGACCATGACCACGCCGGCGAGGGGGTGGATGATCCGGTGAAGAGAAGGTCGGATCCGACAACAAGGATGTCGGATCCGGTTGTCGAAGGCTGGCACGAGGCGAATCCGGTGAGGATGTCACTGAATCCGGTGGCCGGAGGGGAAAGGGCGCCGATGGTGGATGGGGGTAGGTCGCCGACGATGGAGGGCGTGGCCACCGTCGAATCCAATCATCACGCTGCCATCCTCCGCCACCATAGGCCGTCGTGGTCACCGCACGGCGAACCACCCGTCGTTTGTGTTGGGAGAGAGAGAGGAGGGGTGGGTGGGACCGTGTGATCAAGGGGAGAGATAAGGGGAGAGAATTTTATCAGAGGAAATTGCACTGTAGGTCCTTGAACTTGTGAGGTCGTGCCACTTATCTCTCTGAACTTTTATTTTACTTACACGTCCTCTGAACTTGCAAGGTTGTACACTTAGCTCCATGAACTTACATTTTACTTTCTCAGCCCCTGAACCTATGAGGTTGTGCCACTTAGCTTCCTAAACTTGCGTTGAAGCGAAGTTCGTCGGATGCGATGCCGGCGACATCGCCCCCTCCGAGTCCGGTGCACTCGTCATCGCCCTATCCTGGCCATGTTCATCGTTCCCGCCACCTCACGCTGACAAAAATGAATTCTTCGGCCCGAACGCTCCGTGCTCACGTCTTCGTCGGAGCTTGACCATCGTAGCTTGCCACCGCCCTCGCCCTTGCCTCCTCTAAGTCAGCTAAGAGAGAGAGAGAAGTACATTCTAAGTGCCAGAGTAGAAGCTACTCATCCTGCACAAAGTCCATTTGACCGTTTGCTATGAAAAGGTGGTGAGCGAATCATCGTGAGAGAGAAGCACTATGCCCTCGCTCGCATCGAAATTGTCGGGACCAGGTTATGATTACGGAACCCTCTGTAAAATAAGTGTTTTGACCTTATGATCGAGTTTACACTTATTAAGCCACGCAGAGCTAACAGGAAATTAACAGCAGCGGAACGGAAAACTCCAGCGTAGATCCCACCAATTCACCACAGGCAACCGACTGGGATCCAGACCTTAACGAACGATTAGCCTTCACGAACTCCTCCTCAAAGCGGCGTAGACTCCTCCTCTCAGAGGTTTGGACGCAAGTTTTACAACAAGCGTGAGTACACAACCGTACTGCAAATCATACCACGTAATGCAATGTATAGATGCAGGCTTATTCCAAAGAAAAAGGCTTCTGTGGTTATTTTACAGAAATGCAACATTTGCAATTGAATACGAATAATAGATTGAAAGCATACTTCAAAACAAGTAGACAGATTAATTTAACGATTGTTTCCACAAAGACACACACTAAACGAGTTATTTCACATAGCCATATGATTGAGGTCACAGCTCCCATCCCAACATTTTATGAAAACTACCTCGTGTGAAATCCCGAGCATGTCCATGACCATGACGCGCTATTCGAATAGATTGTTTAACACTCTGCAGAGGTTGTACACTTTACCCACACGATATAACCAAGGTAGCAAGCACCAATCGTAATAAAACAGTTCGGAAACTTCATCTCAAACATTGACATTCCCGGTGTGCTTACAAACCGCTATACCGCTCACATAGAATTGGTATAACACACACCATTGACGCGGAATCTGAATCGTCCCGCGATGCAACCACCAAGTAGTCACACCTCCACCTGTCACACAACCTAACCTATCCACACAACATCAATGCGAGAATCCATAACTTACTAAGTTAGGCCGTCCCATACGGGCATGTGGTCGTCACAAGAAGGCTCGGTTCAATGACGCACAAAGTTAAGTCCATAATTGACCAAGGCAAGACTTACATGTTCTAACTAAGTCACAAAGATTATCATTCCCATCACATAGACCACCATGTCACAGTCTCCACCACTTGCCTCGCCTAAATCCTTTACCACCAGGCTTGGTTTTAGTGCAACACATGCCATCACAAAGTAATAACATACAAAGACACAGTTTACACAAAGTTCCATAGTCACTTAGTCATAGTTTATATTTGCAACTTTCATGAGATGTGAGACTCGTAGCATGGCTAAGCAATTGTACTCGCATCTAACCAACCCACGTTGGTGCTATAATATTACCAACTAATAACCAATCTAGGGTGACAAGGAATTATGACATACAAGGCCAAAGTGTGATAGCAATTTGGATAATAACTATGTCCAAAGCATTTAAATAAATAATTAAAGTAGAATGCATTAATTTAACACAAAGTAATTTGAAAACTGGGTTCAAGATGATCAAAGGTATGACTTGCCTTGGAAAAGGTCTACGTACTGGTCTTGATCTTGGGGTGCTCCTTCTTCCACAAAATTTCCCGACGAATCGACGTCTACTCGCAAACGAAACAAAAACAAACAAAACAAATAAATAACATAGGCAAAACAAGCTCAAAAAATTAAATAAAAATCTCAGATAAATAGAGCTTGAATTTAGACAAATTTAGAAATTTGAATGGGCTCAATCGGAGTTAGGATGCAAAAGTTATGAGCTTTGGAAGATTGGAAATCTAAAAGAAACCCTAATTTGGATTTTTCGGATTTTCCCGAATTATTTCTCAAGAAAAATCGGAATAATGCGCAATGATAATGTCGTGAGATTTCGGAAAAGAAATAATAAAGAAATCTCGACATGTGGACCCACATGTCGAGGCTAAACTCACGCGTGGGCTAGGTCCACCGAACCTCGCTCGGAACCGGTGGGTTGCACACGTGTGCACCACGTGGTCGCCACGTGGCGCCACGCAAGCACGTGGTCGAGGTGGCGTGACACGCAGCGCCAGTGTCACCCCGACGGCGGCGATGCTCGACAACCCGTAACGGCGAACGCGGCGCTCCGGCGGACCGGTGGTACCGTAGCTAGCTCAGCTACGCGGCGGAGATGCACTCACGAGCGGCGAGGGCTCGGGAGTGGCGCGCGAATGGAGGCGCGGAGGGGTCACGGGTTTTGTCGGACGGGGCAATTGGCGGCTCCGCGAAGTGGATGGCACGAGAGCTAGCCTGTGCTATTGCGGCCGGAGGTGCAGACGATGAGGTCGGCGATCTTCGACGGCGGCAAGGAGCTCACCGAGTCCTGCGGGTGAAAAACTAAAATCGGTGAGGTGGCGGCACAGGGCTCTCGGCGCGCGGGTTGGGGCTTCGCAGTCGGGTGATCGGGCGATCCTCGGGGCTTTATAGGGGTTGGGAGGGCTAGGGTGGCGTCGGCGGTGAAACCCGTAAGAGTCCAAACGGCTACGAGATAGATTTCGATTTTGAACAAGATTCGGGATATGATTTTACCGCAATAGGTGCGGTTGAGATGGGGATAAGATTTGGCACGTTTTTAGAAAAGTTTTATTTGGAAACGTGTTTTGTCGGACGAGCTCGAGCTCACCATCAATGGCGGCGACTTGGGATGTTCTGAAATGTACTCTCTCTCTCTCTCTCTCTCTCTCTCTCTCTCTCTCTCGCACGGCCAACTCTTAGGAGGCAAGGGTGGCGGGAAGCTGCGACGGTGGAGCTCCAACGTAGACACTAGCACGGTGCGTTCTCATGCCTGAAGAATCCGTGTTTGTCTGCGTGAGGTGACGAGGACAATGAACACAGCCAGAATGAGATGGTGACAAGTCCACCGGACTCGGAGGGGATGAAATTACCGGCATCGCATCAGACGAATTTCGCTTCAACACAAGGTCAGGGAGCTAAGTGGTACAACCTCGCAAGTTCAGAGAGCTAAGAAAGTAAAATACAAGTTCAGGGAGCTAAGTGACACAATCTCGCAAGTTCAGGTGGCTGAGAAAGTAAAATACAAGTTCAGATAGCTAAGTGACATACCCTCACAAGTTCAAAGATCTATAGCGCAATTTTCTCATTTTATTTTGCATGTTAGCATGTTGTGATGTTATACCGTATTTTCATTCCATACACAATACCTCCACCATATTTCTCATTTATCTTTGTATACATGCACATGTCTCAAGAAGGGAGGAGACATGATCAACGGTTACTCATTGGTACTCGCTGGGTAGACCGGGGACTTGGGCCATGCTTTTTCGGTCCAGCCCGAGACTCGGTCAGCACAGCACGAAAGAGCCCGGCTTCCCCCAATAGCCCAATCCCTAGCCTCCCCCAATGGCCAACCCCGCCCCCCGCCCTGGCCCAAGCCCCCTCGGCCTAGCCCTCTCCCTCCTCATGCCGTCGTCAACGCACCCGCCCTCACTTCCTCCTCTCCCTCCCTCGGTTCCTCCTTCCCTCTCTGGCTCTCCCTCACGTCACACCATCGCCCCGCCCTCACTTCCTCCCTCTCCCTCAGCAGCGGCGACCGAGGCGGGCAAGCTATAGACGCCGTGTGCAGTGCCTGTGCTGGCACGACCCGACGATGGCACGACGGGCTATTGTGTTGTGCTAGGCCTCACCGGCAGCTGTCTATGCCGACACGGCACGATTCGGCGAGCTCTCCGTGGCGGCTATGCCGCCAACACCCCACCTCTGTCGCTGAGCCGGCGCCACTTCACTAGGTACGTGCAAAGAAGTTGCCTATAATTTTTGGTGATGCTGCTTAGGATTCTTGCACCGCAAGTGCATGTGAGGCTATTTTCATGTGGTTATTGTTGGTCTAACACTATCAGACGACGATCAAGCAGCAGGGAGAGGGGGTGGGCAAGACTTCGACATGCATGTGGAATTGACAAAGCGTTAAGACGACATTGCGTGCTTAAACGTAGATGAACTGAGCCCATTGATCCGGAAGGCATCATGAAGAAGCAAGGCCCAAGTCGTTGTACATGTGTAGACTGAGATCGGCCCCAAGGCGAGTCCTGTTGTCGATTTTGACGCGCAAAAGCGAGACGCCTATTCCAAAGGAGCGTCCTACAGCCTGCATAGATATGTCTCATCTAGTTATCTGCTGCCCTGTACTCGGCTCAAACTGGAAAGTTTTCTTACGATTATAACTAGTTCTTCTTCTTTTTGAACGAATGGCGGGAGAACTGCCATTGATTCATCGCATTAAGTTCGGGAGTTACAAAGAACAAAACAAAAACAAAACTATACAGGGAGCCACTAAAGAGCAGCTTGGAAAGAGCTTAAGGTGGGATTACAAATGGCAAATCGAAGATCCTTCGCACCCGCTTGTACCCAAAGTTTGAGTACATCTTTGATTTAGGTTTTTGGCAATGGTGTGTTCCTGGCTGAAGATCCTATTATATATTGCTCCCTCCAGATCACCCCTATGATCGCTAGGATGACCGAATTGAGCACCTTCTTGGCAGCTGCCCAACTTGTCGCCTGTACGTCGTCGCCATACCATTGCAGAACGATTATAACTAGTTTTAGTACTGTGGTACATTTTTGTAGTAAATAATATAGAGAGTTGTTTTGGGGCTGATTATACGTCGGCTAGCTTTTCCCCCCGAAAAATAAGTCAGATTTTAGGGATCAACATCTAACATATACTTGGAAAGAGCCGTCGCGCAGAGAATAAGAGCTCTTCTCAACCTGTAGCGGGAACCTGCGTTCCGAGTAGCCCTCGCTTTTGTGTCGCTCCTTGTCTGAGCCCGGAGTGTTTTTACCTCCTTTTATTGGTTCTTCCCGTGCACAGCTGCTGACTGTTTGTATTCCTCTTATTCTTCCTTAATTGATTGGCAGAATTACTTGTGGCATCCTGGTAAGATACCTGCGTGGTCCGGTTGGCCTTGGCATTTTGTCAGCAAGTGCCGGCTATCCAGACTTGTGTTGATCGGCATGCATACGTATAATTCAGGGAATGGATAGAGACCATACGTCCGATCTCATCCATCCTATCGTATGCTCCTACTCCTCGTAACACTTCATAACCACTAGACTGTTAACCACTTTATAACCACTCGGTCCATGCCTTAGGAGTCCGAATTTCACACGTAGCATACGGTGGGGAACGGTGGGGAGTCCGATCCCCTGAGGCACGGTGGAGGGTGCTATTTTTGGTATGAAACTGTCTATTCATAAGTCGTCTGAAATTTTCTTAAGTTTAAGTCACTTGTTGTAACCATTAGATTTGTGTAGAGATTGATATGTCATATGATTAGATCGTAGAGATTGATATGTTATATGATTAGATATTGATCTAATGGTCACAATAAGTGATTTAAACTTTAAAAAAATAGACGACTTAAAACTAGCCAGACTGTTTTGGAATTAACATAGAAAAATGCCAAAATTACTATTTGCACGGTGAGTAGTGTTATGTGAGCCAAAAACTCCGAGTTGCTGTAGTATGTAGCTATGCACGTAGGCCGCTAGTTTGTTGCACTTGCACACCACAAATTACTTCTCTCTCGCGCGCGCAGCTTGCCATTCACCGATCACCACCGTACCAGCACGACGCGAGACATGGTCGTCGCGCTTGTCGCACTAGTCGTCCTCCTCGCCTTCGTCGTATCTCTCTTTTACCTCCTCAACCTTTCCGGCGGCGACGGACGGAGGCTGCCGCCGCCGCCACCCGGCCTCCTTCCTCGGCCACCTCCATCTCCTTGGCTCCTGCCGCACCGGCGCTCCGGTCCCGGCCGCGCGCGGCCCGGTCCTGCTGCTACGGCTCGGCCGCGCGCCCATGCCCACCTCGCGCTCGTCTCCTCCGCGGCCGCCCGCGGAGGCCAGGTGATGAGGCTCTCACGTCGCGACGTGGCCTTTGCGCGAACCGGCCCAGAGCGCCATGGCGGCGGTCCACCTCCTCGGCTAGCGAGCTCTCTCGGCGCGGGAGCGTGGCTTTGCGCCTCGACGGTCCGCGCAACGAGCGGGCGGCGCCGACTTGTGCGCGCCCTCTGCGTGGTCCACCTCCTCGCGCGCGGAGCATCCTCTCACTTCCGCACGCGAAGGGAGCAGGCGAGGCCACCGCGTCTCTTTGAAAGTCGACCGTGTCCGCGACTCCGGCGGGTCGGCGGCGCAACAATTGTCGAGCGACTTGTGCGAGCCCGATCGTCATCGACTACGCCAACACGCCGGCTGAGGGAGCGATGGCGGCGCGCAATGAGCGGAGCGTGGCTCGGTCGGTCACCAGGAAGTCGCACGATGGCGCATTCCGACGCCACGAAGACGAATTATTTCGATTGGGCGGCGCCATGCGAGTAATGCCGCAGCGCGCGTTTGCGTGGCACCGGCGACGATTTCGCCGAAGATCGAATGGCGCTAGCGCCAAGGCGTCCCGGCGAAATGATGGGCGCCATCGCAGCAAGGCGATCGCCAAGATTGATGCACCGAATTGCACGCAACGCGTGGCGCAAGGCGGCGAATACTCCTATGCCGTGGAGTTCTTGACCGGCGGGAGTTCGGCGACCTCACGCGCCGACGACCGGCAATTGGCGTGCGGTTCTCAACGACACCTGCACGGAGGAGGAGATTGTCCGAAAGTTTCTTCAAGCACTTCCTCCATGGTATGCGCAGATTGGCTTGGCAATTGAGACTCTCCTCGAGTTGAGCGAGATCTCAGTTGAAGAGCTCATCGGTCGGCTAAAATCGGCGGAGGAGCGGCATGATCTTAGCAGTGGATCCGGCTCCATTGCTAAGTTGAATCTCACTGAAGATGAGCTCGTCGCTCGTGTGGCGGCGAAGATGAACTTCTCCGGCGAAAGATCTTCTGAGAAGGCTAAAGGCTCATCAACGAACCAACGGCGAGGGCGAGGCTCCTGGCGCAGCAAGGAACCTGGAGCGCAGGGTGGTTCAAGGCCACCCAAGTCCTTTGGTGGCACCGGCAACGGGGCAAATCAGGTTGGCAAAGATCGGTGCGATGCGCGGCAAAACGGGCACCGGGCGTGAATGCCGAAAAAAGAAGAGGGATCAGGCGGCCCACACAGCCCACGCCGAGGAGGAGTCCGAGTCGACTTTGCTGGTGGCGTCGGCAACAGTCAACAGCACTTTCCCCATTCCGAGTGCGTTGGATTATTCGGCGGACTCCTCCACAATCCACCTTGAGGAGGACAAGCTCTTCGTTCAGCTCGGCGGGAAGGGGGATGGCGACTACACCCGATGGATCCTCGACACTGGCGCAACAAACCACATGACGGGTGTGAAGGCTGCCTTCGCCGAGCTCGACACGGGCATCCGCGGCTCCGTCCGTTTCGGAGATGGCTCCGTTGTCGGAATAGAGGGGCGCGGAACGGTCCTCGTCACCTGCAAGACCGGCGAGCACCAGGAGCTAGGGGAGTCTACCATATCCCCAAGCTCACGCCAACATCATCGGGCCTCGGGCAATTGGGCGGTGGCTTCAACATCGTCGAAGCGGGATCCTCAAGATCCGGGATCATTGCAAAGGTTCATCGCTGCGCGATTATAACTAGTTTTAGTACTGTGGTTGGTCATTTTTGTAGTAAATAATATAGGGATTTTTGGATTGTCTATTCATAAGTTGTCATCAGCGAAACTTTTCTTAAATTTAAGTCAGTTCCAGGCGATCGCTTCTACAATCCAAGCACCGAAGCGTGGTGGTTTCGCGTGATGCGGTGTTCGATTAAACAAGAGCTTGGGATTGGAGCAAGCACGCGAAGACAGCGCGATGAATTCGAGACCTTTCCATGTCGGCGGATCATATACATCCAAGACACGGCGATTAGATCGCTGGAGCTGCATCGACCACGCCGCCGAGAACTCTAATCATATGACAATCATATGACACAACAATTGCTTTAAGAACAAATCTGGCGCAAGGCGATTTTGCGGCACCAATTCAGTTGTCTCTTTGAAAGTTTCAGGAGTAATACACGGGTCTTCATCGACTCGGCTTGGTCACTTAAGAAACATTTGTCAGGCAATTGATGACCGAATTGAGCACCTTCTTGACAGCTGCCCAACTTGTCGCCTGTACATCGTCGCCCTACCATTGCAGAACGATTATAACTAGTTTTAGTACTGTGGTGCATTTTTGTAGTAAATAATAGAGACTTGTTTTTGGGCTGATTATACGTCGGCTAGCTCCCCGAAAAATAAGTCAGATTTTAGGGATCAACATCTAACATATACTTGGAAAGAGCCGTCGCGCAGAGAATAAGAGCTGTTCTCAACCTATAGCGGGAACCTGCGTTCCGAGTAGCCCTCGCTTTTGTGTGGCTCCTTGTCTGAGCCGCAGTGTTTTTACCTCCTCCTTTTATTGTTTCTTCCCGTGCACAGCTGCTGACTGTTTGTATTCCTCTTATTCTTCCTTAATTGATTGGCAGAGTTTCCCCCTTGCTTAAAAAAATAGAATCGAATTTGTCATACATCTGCCATCCTGGCAAGATACCTGCGTGTTCCGGTTGGCCTTGGCATTTTGTCAGCGAGTGCCGGCTATCCAGACTGCTATCGATCGGCATGCATACGTATCATTCAGGGAATGGATAGAGACCATACGCTCGATCTCATCCATCCTATCGTATGCTCCGACTCCTCGTAACACTTCATAACCATCAGGCCATTATTGATACAGCTATCTAATCTTCTCACAACCACTCAATTCTTATCCTCTTCCACATCGACACGGTTCTTGTTTATCTCTCTGTCCATCCTCAATGGCGTCCAGAGGTCCAGAGCTCACACATGCATGCGTGCCTTCCCTCGGTCCCTCTATCTCTTCAGCAAGCTCCGACGGAGCCCCTACGGCTCAGCTCTCATGGCAACCTATCCAACAATTGATACCACATCGTCAAGCAATGCGGGCGCCTTGGGCCCCTTCTGTGCTTTTCTTCTTCCAGTCTAGCTGTCGCTTCCCCTTTGGCGAACGTTGCCGGCGGCCACTACGTCTATTCCTTAGTCCTTACTATCCCCAGCTAGATCAACGTCACGCCACCGCCGTTGAAGAACATGGCCTTGACGCCAAGCACTCCTCCCTCAACTCTGGCATGTTGTGCCGCCCTTGTAATGAAGGAGAGAGGATGGAGCTGCTGGAGTTCCGATGAGTAGCGACAGTGGTGAGGAAAACCTCCCAAGCTTGGGGGTAGGAGGTGGTGGTGAAGATCCACAGCGAGGGATGCAAGGCATCTCAAAGCTAAGAGCAGGAGCTGATGGTGTGGTCTGGCCTCGCCCTCACTAGATCCGTGCTCGCTAGCGACGAGGAGATGGGTTGGCTGTCTCGGCTCCTCCAAGCTCTTTCTCAAATATTACAATGGGCAAGCTGAGTTGTGGTGCTATTCTTTTTTTAATGTTGCAGGTGTTCTGATGGCTTTTCACTTAGAGTAGTTTCTTGTATTTGTTGTATCAGTAGTTCTGATTTGTTGCACGTTGTTTTGTTGGGTTTTTTGTTTGATGCATCCAAGACGAGATGAAGATTTGTTGCAAGTTCGATAAGATTTTTCTTGAATTGTTACAGAGTTGTTTATGGATTGTTGTATGAATTGTTGTACTTTCTTGTAATGTGGTTTCTCAAATGTTGCTGCAAGATGTATTTTATTGTAGTTGCGTTGTTAATTTGTTACACAAGAGTAATTTTATGTCGCAATGTCTCTTCTCAAATGTTGCGGCAAGAGTTACTTGTTGCAATCGTGTTTTTGATTTGTTGTACAAGAGTAAACTTTTGTTACGATAGGGATATCTATTTATTACACCAAAGAATCCGTGCTTATTGCATCGAGTTAGGAATTTGTTGTTGTTGTTTTTTTTTCCCTGCTCGGATGACTGAGAGTCTGAGATCGACTATGTCAAGTTAGATCCGACGATGCTCCTTATCATTTATCATGTGAGAAGAGAAGTCGAGCACTTCTTGCAAGAACCATTCTCTTTCCATGCAACACCAGAGCACGTCAATGCTACATATTTCCATGGACCAACTGACTTGGATGCTTACCGACATACCGATCGCGTCCACCGTACGCTCACTAATTAACATCGGTGCTTCTTGTCTTCCTCCTCTTGTACACAAAGTTTGCATGTGGTGTACGTGTCTGGATTTTTTCCACTCGCTCGATACATGTACTGTTGCCTGTCGTACAGCAAGTTACTCCGTGAGGCGCAGGCGCTGACGCTTCTGCGCCACGAGTTGCTGCAGTACGTAGCTGTATATGCACGTAGGCCGCTAGTTTGTTGCACTTGCACACCACAAATTACTTCTCGCGCGCGCGCGCAGCTTGCCATTCACGATTCACCGATCACCACCGTACCAGCACGACGCGAGACATGGTCGTCGCGCTTGTCGCACTCGTCCTCCTCCTCGCCTTCGTCGTATCTCTCTTTTACCTCCTCAACCTTTCCGGCGGCGACGGACGGAGGCTGCCGCCGTCGCCACCCGGCCTCCCCCTCCTCGGCCACCTCCATCTCCTTGGCTCCCTGCCGCACCAGGCGCTCCGGTCCCTGGCCGCCGCGCACGGCCCGGTCCTGCTGCTCCGGCTCGGCCGCGTGCCCACTGTGCTCGTCTCCTCCGCGGCCGCCGCGGAGGAGGTGATGAGGACCCACGACCTGGCCTTCGCGAACCGGCCCAGGAGCGCCATGGCCGAGCGGCTCCTCTACGGGTGCGACGTGGCGTTTGCGCCCTACGGCGAGTACTGGCGCCAGACGCGCCGCATCTGCGTGGTCCACCTCCTCAGCGCGCGGAGCATCCTCTCCTTCCGTCCCGTCCGGGAGCAGGAGGCCGCCGCGCTGGTCGACCGTGTCCGCGCAGCGGGGGCGGGCGGCGCCGTCGTCGACCTGTGCGAGCCGCTCATCGCCTACGCCAACACCGTCGTCTCGCGCGCCGCGTTCGGGGACGACAGCGCGCGCAGCTTGTACGGCGACGGTGACAGGGGCCGCAAGCTGAGGAAGGTGTTCACCGACTTTGAGGAGCTGCTCGGGACGGAGCCGGTGGGGGAGCTCGTGCCGTGGCTGGGGTGGGTGGACGCAGTGAGGGGGCTGGAGGGGAAGATCAGTCGCACGTTCGAGGCACTCGACGGTGTGCTCGAGAAGGTGATTGACGACCACCGCCGCTGGCGTCAAGGCGGCCGGAAGATGGGAGATGACGGCGACGACGATCACCGGGATTTCGTGGACGTGTTGTTGGACGTGAACGAGACGGACAAGGAGGCTGGCATTCGGCTCGACACGATCGAAATCAAGGCCATTATCCTGGTACGCATCGATTCGATCATACGTGCTCACTTACTCATTCAGTGAAAATATATTGTACGTTCTAGTAGTTGATCCGTTTCTTGTGCCGCGGACGCGAGCAGGACATGTTCGCGGCGGGCACGGACACCACGAGCACGGCGATGGAATGGGCCATGGCGGAGCTAATCACCCACCCGCGCGACATGCGCAAGCTCCAGGACGAGATCCGGGCGGCCGTCGGCTGCGCGGACCGCGTCACCGAGGACCATCTGGACAAGCTCCACTACCTGAAGGCCGTGGTCAAGGAGACGCTCCGGGTGCACCCGCCAATTCCGCTCCTCGTGCCCCGAGAGCCCCCCAGGGACACAGAGATACTCGGCTACCACGTCCCGGCGCGCACGCGGGTCGTGATCAACGCGTGGGCCATCGGCCGGGACCCGGCGACGTGGGAGCGCGCCGATGAGTTCTTGCCGGAGAGGTTCCTGGACAGCGCCGTGGACTACAAGGGGCAGGACTTCCAGCTGATACCGTTCGGCGCCGGGAGGAGGGGGTGCCCCGGGATCGGGTTCGCCGCGGCGACCATCGAGATGGCGCTCGCGAGCTTGCTGTACCATTTCGACTGGGAGGCCGCCGGCGGGAGGGGGAGCCGGCCGGGGACGCCGCTGGACACGAGCGAGATTAACGGGCTCTCCGTGCGACTCAAGTCCGGTCTTCCGCTTGTTGCCAAACCGCGGATTCCTTGAATGAACTTGTTGCAGTTGGTCTCTTCTTTCGGTATATTTACGCATGGGTTGGGTTTTGTTCTTGTTTGTCTTCAGTTGCTCATCGGATTACATGGTCAGCCCCCAAGCCATCTTTGGCCGCCCTATCCTCTATATATGCTCTGTATTTTTTTTTTGTTTCATTCTATGAGAAAAGCTATGTTTGTTTTTGTGGACTGTCTATTCATAAGATGATTGAAATTTTTTTCAAGCATAAATCATCTTTTTTATCCATTGGATCAATATCCAATCATATGACGTATCAATCTCTACACAAATTCAATGATCACAACAAGTGATTTAAATTTAAAAAATTTCAAACGACTTAAAAATAGCAAGAGTATTGTTTTTGTTAGCCCATCTGTGTCAGTGCGATGGACCGATGGCGCATACTAGCACCCTCATTGATCTGGCCACGAGCCCAGTGCAGCCCTTTCCAACCGCTTTGGACCGATCGGTTGCCGAGGACAGATCGATGCGTGCGACGCAGACCGAGGAGGTGAGCGCGCGGTCCCTGATAAGAGGAAGGCATCGTTCGGAAGATCAGTACGTGGCGTGCAGAGCGCAACGTTCAGTACGTAGCGCACAAGCCCAGCGTTCTTCACGCTTCGTGCACTATCAGTACGCGACGCGTGTCGCCGACTCGACGGCCGGGGCAACATGAGTTCATGGCTAGCACGCATGCGCGCATAATGGACTGGAATCCAAGGAAACGCGCACTGCACAACGAGCTGGAGTAGTCAAAAAAACACACCGATCATACCTGGTAAAAAAGAGAGAGCCAGCAACAAGCTAAGATTTTTGTATACCTCACCGATCGTCTACTGCACTAACCCAGGAGGCCAGGACAGCAGCTGCATGGTCCAGCTTGGTTACTTCCTTACCAAAAATCGCTTCTAGTGTGCAGTGCAAAATGCAAAAGCGTGTTGAGCATATTGGGGGAAGGGAAGACGAAGCAGCGGCGGCGCCAACAGACGAGGACGAAGCAGCGACGGCGCCAACAGACGAGGACGAAGCAGCAGGGGACGGAGAAGGAGGGAGCGGTTGCGGCGACGACGGCGGGAGAGGAGACGGGAGGAAGCGGTCGTGAGGAGGGAAGAAACGCCAGCGACATAGGCGAGGAAAGAGAGGAAAAATGAGACGCGGAGCGATAGGGAATAAAGACCGAAGAATCGAGAGAGGAGAACAACGCGAAGGCACCGCATGCGCAGCTAGGCAAAAAAATATCGGATGGCCGCGAAGGAAGGAAGTGCAGGATCGGCGGCCAAGAAGAATCGTGGCGACGTGGACGCTCTCTCTGGGCGTGAAACATGCATCCATTTATACCGGAGGATGACCGAGAAGTTTACGGGATTGCGCTAAGTAGTTCAGTAGAATTGCATATAAGTGCCTTTTAATTTACCAAGTTACACACGTTCAAACGCGTATATACCTTTACAAAGCTTTGGGAGCAGAAGGTGTGTGTCGGGTGTGCTTGACGTATCACCCGTGGGAGTAGCTTTAACTCTGTCGCAGAGCGTAATAGAATTTTCAGTGGGGAAAAATCTGCCAGAAATATTGTTACAAAAAAACACACACACAAAGGAACTTCAGGCTAGAATGATTCGAAAGGAGGAATTACTAGTGGAAAACAGTTGGCAGAGTTCAAATCATGATCACAAGCTGGAGTTAACATAATCCATCACCAAAATGAGGATATAATTCGTTTCAAAGTGTAATGTAGAATAATTCGTGCATGAACCTCGGGAAGAATTGTTAAATCATCCGAGGACCAATAAAAAAAGGGTGTGTGTACATATATATCATCCAAATGACAGCTCTCCAAGAGGGGCATCCAAACAAAATGTTGCACACTTGCACTTCCTCGAATGAGCCATGACCGTCATTTTCTAGATAGAATCTTTGGAAAATTGAAGAGGTGCGACAGAAAGGTACCATTCAAGCCATCACATATCACACTATCTTTATACGACTTAAAAAGAATCTACTGGTATCGGTGACCCGAGAAACTAGAGAGAGAACAACCCGCTTCTCTTTCAACAAAATTCCCTAACACAGATCATCTAGCTTCTCAAAATATCATAATCTCATCGTCCCGAGGAACAACTTAACCAACACGCGCGTAGCCAGGGAACGACCTGCCCCCGCAGCGTACGTCAGGCGCAGCAGCATTTCGAAAACGGTGTTTGGATGTGTCGCAGCACTAGCAGTGACGGACGCGTTGGTGAACTACCGAAGCCACGCCGGAGTTAATCAGCACTGCGGCAGCTGCCGAAGCACCGCTGCTACGGTGATTAAGCAACTTGTGATGAGAAGGTACTCGTGGTGGCGGTGGCATAAGAGAACACATACTAAGGATGAGCAACTTGGCATCCAAGCTGCCAGCACCAGTGCGAAGGTAGGCATCCTACCTCTTGTCATTGCTTTGATCAAATATGCATGCAGCCAGTCTCACTGAAGTGCTGGCCCTACAGAGAAATAAAATTTGCACCTGTTACAAAATGAGCTTTATTTGTTATCATTATGTGATGATGTGATATGTCGTGCACGATAATGGGAACGCGTGCGAAAGTGAATGAATCTCGTCTCGAATGTAAACAGAAACGAAAGAGCTCTAGATCGTGTCGAAATTATGGCATCGTTTTAGGCCATATTTCGAGGGAGAATAGAAAGACTAGTTAAGAATGATATTCTTCCTCCATTAGAGTTCTCAGATTTAGAACAATCAGGTGCATTAAAGGAAAATATGTAAAGAAAATTAAGAAAGACGCCAAAGAAGCACGGAATTCTACAAATTATTCACCAGGACATTTGTGGTCCTTTTCTGTGAAAAGTGTGGATGGGCATGACTGCGTTCATAACATTCCGCAGATGATTACTCCGTTATGGATATATTTATCCAATCAAAGAATAAGGTGAAGTTGAAAACCAACACGATTTAAAGATTAAGATAGTCCGATCCTCGACCATGGGAGTACTACGGTCGACATACCCTATATGGACAAGTTCTGGACCTTTGCAAGGTTTTTGAGGAAATGGTATAGTGGCCCAATATTCTACACCGAACCTCCGCAAAATGGAGTAGGCGAAAGGCATGGCCGTGCACGATGGATATGGTGCGAAGCATGATGAACTATTCCACACGCCATTGAGTCTATGGATGGAGGCGTTGAAAACCGCCATTCATATTCTCAACAGTGCGTGTAAGTCGGTGCCCAAAACACCGCGAGTTGTGGACGGGAAGAGTTCCTCACAAACCACTTACGTGTGTGGAGTCTGCTTGAGGCTAAAGTTTTTAACCCAAACCTTGGGAAGCTTAATCCCAAGCGATGAAGTTGCCATTTCATTGGCTACCACTGAAAAGTCAAAAGGTTTCGTTTCTCCGCCCGCAGGATATACAAAGTTTGTAGAAACGAGACCGCTATCTTCTTAGAGGATGAAATGATGAGAGGAAGTATGGTAGCTCGTGATTGACCTTGAAGAGAAAGCGGGTGTATGCGCCAGCTCAGATGATTCAAGAGCCATTCTTCACACCCTGCTGTCATTGCACCGGTGCAAGACAACGTGGTGCAGCAAATTGCATTTCCTCCCTGGCAACAATGAATGATATTGAGGAACCCGTTTCTTCAAAATTCTATAGAACTCATTACTCTGATGAGGGAGCAACATGACCTCAAACAAAAATGTACCAAATGAGGAGGCCCAGGAGGTCTCAAGAGTAAGAGATCAGCTATTTCTTAGGCAACACGACGCGAGCCATACCGGCAGAGCCGAGTGTTTGGTGTAGACCGAGCACGGTGGCGACAGCGCGAAGCGAGCCGGGGTGAACAGTAGCGGAGGGAGGGGAGACCAAGGGGAGCCATGGCTCCCCATCCTACCAAAACTTTCTTTACCCTCTGATTTTCTATGTAAAAAAATGTGGCAGTATTTGACTCCCTCCAAGTATAAGCATGTAACTATATTGTATGTATATACATTTGTTCACATTAGACCTCACTATCTTTTTTGACAGTAGAGAGAGACTCACATGCATCCATGTACTATTAAGAAATAAGACCATATCCCAACAGGTTGCATGTAGACAGTAAGATCAGAAATCTTGATATCAAAAGTTGCAAACACATGCTAATTTTTGTACCATTGCTTTGCACATTCGTTCTATTTATATCCGATTATTCTAGTGGTTTTAGCTTCTTATTTCCGCCAAATATGATTTTGTCAAACTATTACACATGGTCCCTGTATTTTCTATAGCAAGTGTATTGTACCAAAAAATCGTTATATTTATCCGCCCCCTAGACTTATTTCCTGGCTCCGCCGCTGGGGTGAAGCTCGGTTGGGCGAGGCAGAGCCATGGGCGTGTGTCACGTGCCCACTTGGAGAGGCCATGCTCGGCGCTAGTGGTTCGACATGCTTGGGGAATATTTTGTTTCCATCGAGTAGCAATACACGAGCATTCTTGTTAGTGAAAAAATAGAAGCACGAGCAAGCAATCCGGAACAAGCACGGGAACAACGAACACTCGTACAGTAGTATACTAGCAGTAGCAGGAAAGCACATGGTGGAGTGAGAATGGCGCGGGTATTTTACCTCCACGAGTGTCGGCGGAATTGGCGGGTGCACCCGGAGCATCTCCTTGACCACGGCCTACAGGTAGTGCAGCTTGTCCAGATGGTCCTCGATCGGCGACGCGGCCGGCGCCGCCGACGGCCGCCCGGACGGTCCTCGTCCTGGAGTCCATCGCCGTGCTCGTGGTGTCCGTGCCGCTGCGAACATGTCCTGCTCGCGTCCGTCGTACAAGAAACAGATCAACTACTAGCACGTACAATATATTTAACTAAATCAGTATACATGTATGAGCGCACCATTGAGCGAGTGAAAAAAAAAATCCACACACGTACACCACATGCAAACTGTGTGTACAAGAAGAAGAAGAAGAAGACAAGCAGCAGTGCAGCACCGATGTTAGTGGACGCGATCGTACCAGTCGGTAAGCATCGAAATCAGTTGGTTCCATGGTTATGTGAGAAGTTGAGCACCAAAGGAGTTCACGATTTTGTGGGTCCCGTGCGATGACACCGAAGGACCCCTAGGGGACCTGGCCTCTATTGGACCTCATAAATTGTGGGCCGGACTACTCCTTTGGTGCCACGATTTTGAGGCCGGGCCATATGGGTCAACGGGCCGAACCGGACCCTTCATCCCCAATTGACGTGTTGAATGGAAAGGAATGGGGCTCGCAAGTCGCAAGAAGTGCTCAACTTCTCACACATCTTGTAATACTAAACAAGTAATGTCCACTAACTACGATAAATGCTATTTCTCTATTTCCTCGTGCAGCCATATCACCCCTATTCTTTACAGGCTTTGGATGAAAATTGAGTGTGACAGGTGTTTTGTTAGAACTTCTTTGGGGAGTTTGTTAGAAGCTAATTGACACATATGGTTGCTTAATACGCATACGATCCATCTAACTCCAAACCGCAGTGCCAGCCCAAAACTGCCACTAGCCCAAGGAAACTGATCCTGCTACAAATCCAGCCCGTGGCCTGCCCGTTTCAATTCCAGTCTGGCATTCGCCATTGTTGCGGTCTTCCCCTCCTCCGCGCGGCGCGGCGTCACATCTACAACACCGTTCGCCTCCTCCGCGCGGCGCGGCGCATCTACAGGAAACCGACGCTGGCATACGAGTAGTCGGATGTGGTTTTAAACACTCTCCGATGCTCCTCTTCCAATCGGCTTCCACCACAACTGGGCGTGCTGGCCTACGGCGCCGGCCGATGGCAGCTTCCATCCGTGCAGGTCACCGCACAAGCCCAGTCATCTATCTCTCATGCTCCTGGTCTCTCTTTCTCTCTCTATTTTTGTCCGTGTGTGCTCGCAATTTCTCGGTAATATCTTAAAATCTTGTATACTTTGATCGTTATTTTTTATATAACTTTGCACTGGTATCAATTAAAAAAAATTATAGTATTATAGAAATATTGTTAACAACAAATCTAACTTCGTAGGTTTGATATAGCGAATTTGAGTAGTGTTAAATATATTGATGATAAAATTTTAGAAAGTTTGCCCGCGCATATTCTAAAACATAAAATAAGAAAGAATGTCGGGAGCCATATTTATTTGGAACTATCAGGTAGACTGAAAAAATAATAATTTGCAATCAAACGTCGCTGTTACTATCTTCTAACCGCAGTAACGTTGGGCGGGTGACCGCGCGGGGAGGCGTAGTGGTCTAATAGAGTCAGTTTGGTTTACGATTTGAGGTAGTTATACCAAAATTTTGATAATACTATAATTTAGGCAAAAAAAAAATGGTGTTTCGATCGTAGCTATACCAATTCACAGGTAATACCGAAATTGATGTGTTTGGATTGCAGTTATACTAAAATTTGACAAAATTGTGAGTATAACATGTAGGTCCCGCACGGTATATATTCTTGTTTGCCCTAAAAGATATCAACAGTGATCTTGTTTTGATGATAAAATGACAAGGAACACAACTGTTCAAACGGATCACAAATCAGATACTCGGTTTAGAAAATATAATCAATTGAAACTAATTAATCAAAAAGTTAAGCATTAATTGCAACCAAATGGAGGCTGCCACCTCACCAACACATTGGCAGGAGGCCATACCAAAATTGGGGCGAGCATTTTGCTCGGCCGAAAATAGCCCGCACATGCAGCCTGTCCGGCATTGGTCTGCCAAAATTTTCAAGCGCTTCAAAAAATAGTATCAACCTAAATGCTAGCCAAATTTTAAGGGTATTACTAAATTTTGATAAGGTATTTTAGGGCTACAAACCAAATAGCCCCATAGTCTCGAGGCAACCCGTTTATTCCACCGATAGCAAGTTGAAGCTGGTTGACATAGCAAACATGTTAATTAACCAAGTAGATATTACTGTGTTCAGAGTTGAAAGTGAAACATGTCTTGAGGATCAAGATTTGTTCTTACTTCTCTGTCACTCCAAGCTCATGTGCAAAACATTTGTTCTGAATTTAAGACCAGCTCTGTGTACCATCGTTTTCCCCCATCAGATGCAGAGCAGAACTTTCAATGATACATCGAACGAACATACACATTACACAAGTTGTTAAGATCAGCTAGAACTCACTAAACTTCAGAGTTCTCATGTCAATGTTCTCATTACAGTATCTTAAAGCACATAAACAAGCTGTACCTGAGTTCACTCGAACAACAGTGTGCGGTTTCTGGAAGACGCAGTGCACATTTGGTTAGATCAACATCATATCAGAATTGGATTTGACACATTACAGTACATACGGCTTGCAGAAGACTGAATTATTGTCAATCTTTGGGTGTCTGGTGGAACCGTGAAAGGGCGGTTGCATGAACCATACATACCAAGCACCAAGGGTATGTAAATTTTAAGTGCTGACATACGGTAAGCGGTTCTCTGTAATAGTGTACATTCTTCCTGCATGCTCAAATGGCCCTCGGTTCAGGTTCTGCGTCAAGACATCAAGAACGTACCTGTTCTTGTAGAATTAAGTACCGGTCACCATTGTTGTTCTAAACTTCTAGTGAGAGTATTTATGTAGCCTGAAGCATCATCTCATCACGGCATCACGCTCTCGAACTAATGAAACACTAAATCTCACAACGGAGAAGTTGCAGCTGATTTGTGTAGCTTATGTGGATTTGGTGGCTCTGCACCAAATTCAGATAAGAACATTTCAGTTCGTTTCAATGTAGATTTGTCAGCGAAGTTTTTTTTTTTAATAAAAGTATTTTACTTCAATAAAATCCAAAATAGCCTACAACCATTTTATTTTGAAGAAGGAAAATACGCTATTACCACATCGACTAGACGAGCGCCATGTAAAAATGAATTTTCGTTTACCCCTGACTCCTATATATATCCCCCAAGAAGTACTGTATGTACACCCAACTTTGCCTTGTTTACGCTAAAAAAGAACTTTGCCATGCGCCATGTAAAAATGAATTTTCGTTTACCCCTGACTCCTATATATATCCCCCAAGAAGTACTGTATGTACACCCAACTTTGCCTTGTTTACGCTAAAAAAGAACTTTGCCATGTAAATTTGCAGAAGAATTTCCATTTGATCCCACTATGTACAAGGCAAATTGCATCAATTTTAGAACAACTATGATGCTTACTTTATGTTAGTGTCATTTTTTACATTAGCATACACAGTAGATCGTCACATAATGTCTGTGATGTAAAGATATTGTGTATATATTCAAGAGGGCTCAATGGGCAATATATATATATATATATATATATATATATATATATATATATATATATATATATATATGGAGTACAAGGTGGTACCATACACAGATAAAGAAATACAAAAGGAGTTCTATTCTAACACCCCCCATCAAACTTATAGTAGATCACACATACTAAGTTTGGAGAAAAAAATACAAATATTGTACCCTAGTCCGTGGCTTCGTGAAGAAGTCAGTAACCTGTAACTCTGATGGCATAAACTGTAAAGCAAGTACTCCCTTCTGCACCTGTGAGCGAGTGTATGAGGTATCCACACCAATTTGCTTGGTGAGCTCATGCTTCACTGGATCCCGGGTAATACTGATAGCACATATACTGTCGGACAAAAGAGTCGTAGAACCCATCACAGGCACTCCAAAATCTGCAAGTAGCCACCTCAACCAAGTAACCTCTGTTGTCACTGCTACCATAACTCTCAACTCAGCCTCTGCACTCGAACAGGAAACTGCAGTCTGTTTCTTTGTCTTCTAGGCAATCAGGGAGGAGTCAAGAAGAACACATTAAGCAGAAAGAGAACGATGATAAGAAGGATTACTAGCCTAGTTCGCATCGGAGTACGCCTGAAGCTGTAGTGAGGTAGAGCTAGGGAAAAACAAATGACGAGAGATAGTCCCACACAAGTAGCGAATAACACGAAGAAGGTGACTGTAGTGAAGATGGGTAGGACGAGCTATGAACTGACTCAAGATATGAACAATATAAGCAATATCAAGACGAGTGCTCACAAGATACATTAAACTTCCAACAAGATGGCGATATCGAGTAAGATCCTCAAGAAGATCACCAATACTGGCACGAAACTGTAAGGATAGCTCCATAGGAGTCTTAGAAGTGCTAGTGTCAGTTAGATCAGACCGATCAAGAAGATTCTAGACATACATCTGCTGGGAGAGGTAGTAGAACTCAGGCATAGAAGAGACCTCAATCCCAAGGAAGTGCATAAGAGAACCAAGATCAGTCATCAAAAACTGCTCACTGAGATGCTTCTTCACATATGTGATGAATGAGGAATCATCACCAGTGATGAATATATCATCAACATATAGAAGAGGTAGTGTCCTACCCCGAGATGAGATATGGACAAAAAGAGCAAGATCATGGAGAACTGACAGTGAAATCGACAGTAGTAGTCACTGAGGTAAAACGTGCAAACCAAGCACGGGAACTGTTTGAGGCCATAAAGAGCATGACGATGACGACAAACTTGCCCATCGGGAATAGAATACCCAGGTGGTGACTGCATGTAGACCTCCTCATGCAAAACACCATTAAGAAAGACATTCTTAACATCCAACTGAAAGATAGATCATCGGCGAACAGAATCAATCACAATAAGAGTGCGAATAGTGGTCATATAGGCAACAGGGGCAAAAGTTTCATCATAGTCACGACCGTACTCCTGCTGAAAGCCGCAAGCCACAAGACGAGCCTTGTAACACTCGATAATACCATTAGACCGGGTCTTAATCTTGTACACCCACTTGCACGTGATCGGAGCATGCACAGGTGCCAGTACAATATTCCAAGTCTCCGTACGTCGAAGAGCATCAAGATCCTCTGCCATAGCGAGTTGTCACCCAAAATGAGGAGCAGCCCCACGATAAGAATTAGGCTCAGTGACAGCATGAGCTATCGGAGAAAATCCAAGACGATCAGAAGGTCAAAGAGATGTCCGGTCATGAAGGACGTAGCGAGGAGCATCATTAGGAGGATCAGATATGGGTGTCAGCAAGATACCAGGAGATAAGACTAGTGAAGGACGAGGACACATGGAGTAGTGAATACCAGAGAAATGAGACGATAGTGCTGCAGGAATAAGAGGCGGTGCTATATGAGGCAGCATCGGAGGCGGAGGTACAGAAGGAACCACAGGAGACAGACCAGGGGAAGACTGTGATAGCGGAGAAATAGGTGAAGAGTCAGAAATAGACAGCCATGAAATCGACTCAACAGTGGAAATAGGAGGAGCCGAATCTCGATAGAAGAAAGGTTGAGATTCGTCAAAGACAACGTCTCGTGAAATCCTGATCCGTCGAGCAGAAGGATCCTAGTAGTAATAACCCTTATGCTTAGAACTATAACAAAAAAAACACACACTCAACTGACTGGCCTGATAGTTTAGTGCGCTCACGAGGCTGTAGCAAAACAAAACAAGTACAACAAAAAAACACGAAGATGAGTGTACTAAGGGGCTCGAGAGTAGAGACGCTCTATAGGACTGACACCCTTAAGAGTAATGGAAGATTGCATATTGATGAGATATGCAGTCGTTTCTCCTCAGTCCAGAACTGTGGTGGAACGTGAGAAGTAAGGAGAAGAGTGCGGATAGTTTCAATCAGATGACGATATTTACGCTCAGCAACCCCATTCTGAGCATGGGCACAGGACAAGATGACTGGTAAAGAATGCCCTACTTATAAAGAAATTATCTAAAATCACCAGAACAGTACTCGCCAGCAAAATCACAGCGAAAAGTACAGATTAAAGAATCAAACTAAGTACGAACCATCATTGTAAAGCTACGATAGATCGCAAGAAACTGACCACGATTAGACATAGAAAAAATCTATGTAAAATAGGAATAATCATCAATGAAGATCATATAAGATTGATGCAGCCTTTAGAGATAATAGGCGCATGTCCCCATACATCTGAATGAACTAAATCAAAAGGACGAGAAGATAAGGGCTCACTAGAATGATAAAGAAGTTGTAGCTGTTTGCCCAGCTTACAACCCTGACAAAACATAGATGTGTCAACAATAACACGTCCAAGAACACCCTGACGAACTAATGAACAAAGACAGGACCCACACAAGTGACCTAAACGGTGATGCCACTGCGCAAAAACTCCAGAGGTGGTGACAGCAGCGGCAATGGAAGTAGACGTAGAGGTGACAGGAGCAACTGAAGTGGACAGAAGGTAGAGACGATCAAGGATGTAGAGACCCTAACGACCCCTACGGCGTCAGTCAGTCCCAAGTACTATCCCTGTCTATCGATCCTGGATGAAACAGGTGTGAGAGTCAAAGCCAACTCTACAGCCGAAATCAGTGAGTTGACCCACCGAAAGAACCTGAATGGTAAGATGGAGAACATGGAAAATAGCTGGAATAGAAAAGTCAGTAGACAAAAGAGTGCCCTGACAGCTGACAGACAGAGGAGTACCATCAGCTATCTGAGCAGAGATAGGAAAAATAGGAGGTTCTACTGAAGTGAGAGATGTAGAGTTTGATATCATGTGGAAAGAGGTACCAGAATCCAGAACCCAAGAAGTACCTGAAGGAGACGTCTGAGCTAGACTGGCAGAACCTGCTGAGCTGTGAGAGAGCTACTGAAGTAGAGCCTGGAAGAACTGCTGAACAAAGTCACCTTGTTCAGAAGGTCCTGACGTGCTGGTCTGTCCTCCTGTCGAGGAAGGGCCTCCCTACCCCCCTGGATCGTTCAGCCTCACGCGCCTTGTTCTTCTTTTTTCGCACCATACAACGCTGGTAGTCACGCTCAAAGTTCTTGCAATAATTACACTGAACCCTAGTTGGCGCAAAAACAGGAGTAGAAACAACTGTCGGAGTCAGCGGCGACCGGGGAAGGCGGGGTCTCTGGCAACCTTAGCAAGCGCAAGTGGGAAGCAGAGGTGTCTCTGGTGCTCGATCCAGCCGCGTCCACCCACCGATGGTCGATCCAGTCGTGGGCGGCGGCGGGCACAGGCGCGGCAACCTGGGGATGGCTCCGGCGGCGTCTCCAACAGTGGAGTCAGGGCGACAGCGTCGGCCTCGGCGCCGGGCGCGCGGTGTAAGCGGCGAGCGGGCTCGGCGCGAACAGCGCGATCGTAAGCGGCGCGTCGGGCGGCAGCGTCGGACAGCGTCGGGCGGGCTCGGGCGTGGACGACGACTGTGCGGGCGACGACGACAGCGGAAGGAGCTAGGTTAGTGCCCTAGCTCTGATACAATGTTATGAATATCGTGTGTATATTCAAGAGGGTCCAATGAGCAATATATATAAGAAGTACAAAGAGGTACTATATACAGATAAGAAAATACAAGAGGAGTCATATTCTAACAGTAAACACCTTGTGGAAAATCCAGTAATCCCAATCATATCAACAGTATTAATGTCTCCATATGTTTTCTGGTGCCAGAATTGCAAGGATGAAGTAGCAGTACTGCCTGGTACTACTCCACTGGCAAGAATTTAAATGTGGCATCTGCAATGGTTAATTTGTGCTACACTCCTGGATGCCAGTTAGTTTTACTGATTCTGCAACCTGGGTACTGATCGGGTGTTGACCACCCTAGCAAGCAGCACCTTGATGATACATTAATTCGACGAGATATGCATGACTGTCAATTATAGATTCCTGCGTGCAGGCTTGCAAAGGGTCAGACTTTACTGTGTCCTATATATTTTGCAGGCATACAGAATTAATCACAATGCTCTTTGTAGCACTTGACAACCTTCCCCGTGATCAGAAGCATAATGTCTTACAAATCATTTTGTTGTTATTTCCGTGCATACAGGAAGGTTTAATTGCACCTGGAGCGAATTGATGCAAACAAGAGAGACGATGAACTCGAACGTCAGGCGTTTGATTTGGTTTGGATGGCTCAGACCAGGGCAGAGGGAAGAGAGGGTTTGGAGGGGTATCTGGTGTAAAGGTAGTATAATTCGGGTTCTGTTGAGAAAATAAAAATGACTATTGTCTGTTGGGGATCAACCTTGAGCCCTTGATTTGAGCTATCTGAGGCTGAATCCAACATTGTAGACTGAAAAAGTGCAGAGAGAAGCAGAAGGTGTGCTTTAGCGCTCTTCGGTAAAAAGTGAAAAGCATGGTGTCACTCGCCGCTCCGCTACTAATCATAGTAAGATTCATCCATGTACTTTAGGCTTTGAGAGAGCATAGAAGCTCAAGCACTAGCTAGTAAACCAGTCCATGAGCTTGCATTCTCTAGCTAGTTTTCTCGACCGATTTGCGCAAGATACTACACAACGCGCTAAATGGATTGAAAATTTTGTACTATTACACGTTACTGTTGAATTTACCTTAAAGACGGATCGAGGACAGAGATAAGTTCATCGGAGGCGGGCGGTGCCCTGGCGTAGCTCTGCAATTGAAAGGCGCAACCGGCACCAGTAACGCAGGCCATCTTAACCTTACGAGGTAGGTGTTCACTGTGCAGTGTGGAGCTGCCTGCTTGTTCGATGCAGCTCGCCTTGTGGCGACAAGGGCTAGCTGCTGCTTCAGTGCTTCACTACCTACAATCATTTTTTTCGGTCCTACCATGTCAATTTAAAGCTAAAATAAGTGCATTAAGATAGCAATAAATCAAACAGAGAACATGCTTCTGTGCAACTGGCATACATACGGGTCTAGTTGGCGTGACAACACCTTTTCGACTTTGCTGAAAATGTTTGGTGTTTAGCGGTTTAGGTTTTAGATAAACTAGTTGGAGCTTCTAAGTTGAGAAATATCTTAAATGTTTTTGAATCAAACAACGACAATCAATAACAATTAACAGCAATTAACAACAATTAACTGCAGTTAACAGTGATTAACTATATATAATTTTTTTTACAATACGCATGTTTGGTCATCTAAGTAGGCAGTGACCATTCCGACATAACATATTGGGCTTTCTGGCTTCACTCTGGCCTTGCATTGATCTATAAACATGGAAAAAATTTATAATATATCACTGAATAACTATATGATTCACAATATATCACTTATTGTAAGGCTGGTATGTAAGCACGAGACCCATATATCAGTGAGACACCAATAACATATTGTAAAGATCCGAAGTTAACCACCGGTATATAGCAAATTGCCCCTGTAAATAACGTCGAACAATTGGTGTTCTCTAGTAACAAAGGTCATGCCCAGTTGCAGGCAAGCCCGAACCAGACCCGTTTCTGACATTTGGTGGGTCCAGGGTGAAACTGCGGCGCCCGTGTCATTATCCCAGAGGATAATCACACTTAAGCAAACGGATTACTATTCATCTGTCCGGTAAAACACCATTCCAACGAATAGTAAGCTTTACTAGAGTCACGCAGCAGAACAATAAGCTAGTAACTGCACATCTTTATTACAGTAGTAGCCACGCAAGGCTATGATTCTTAATACAAATAATTAAACAGCTACAAAAGGACTATTCTTCATCTCTTGCCTGCCCCGAGGTACTGGTTGCCTAAAAGTCCCACTCGTCGAATACGGGATCCACCTCGCCCTGCTCCTCGTAGCTAGCACCCTCGTCTCCTGCGGCCTCATCTGCACCTGCAACTCCCTCGTCCCACTCGGGATAACTCCCGGCCGGACTAGGATCTACAAAGGAGAATACTAACAAGGTTGAGTACACGAGTGTACTCAGCAAGCATTAATAGCAACAATGCACTTTATGACTCATCTCTGCTCTTTTCTTCATTTTCTAAATCATCACTGCTTTCTGAAAATAACTCATTAAAACAATTGGTGGCAAATTTTAATTCAGAAAAGACTACTAGTCACTCGGAGAGAAGATAGACCCCTAGCGGTTCCCGTAGACTCCAATCCAGGAGACTGGCATGAATTCATGATTTTATATAGCACTGCGCAGGTTTGTACCACTTTACCCATAACTATTATGAGCTCTTTATGAGCTAGGTCCATCGCATTTCCTTTGATGCGACTCCGAGTTCAGAATACAGAACGTTTTCCATATTATGTGATTAATTTCTCCACCCATTACTTTCCGTCGGTGCTGACCTGGCCACCACCGAGTTCAGGTAATGTTGGTTGGGCCAGTTCATCCTCTCTGCACCCAACACTCCACATAGCGCTATAGCGCCTGCTTCTGTCATTACACACTCACACATATATATTTACCCGTTGTGGAGAGCATGATTACGTAATCTGGTAGCATTTTCTGCTCATCGGAATGAGAGAATGGTTGGTACTTATATACGGCTTCGGACCGAGTAAGAGTTTTATTGATCCTTATGTTTTAACCATATGTAAAGGGGTCCCACCTCTTACCCTCTCTCATCCTTGCCCTGTGCCCCTTTACCAGCCATAATATTACATCATCTTTCATTAATTCATCTTTTCCTTTCTTTCATTTCTTTCATTCTCATAACCATTTAATGATTTGCTTTTGGAGAAATAGTTTTGATGCAATAATTATATGATATAGTAATATACAGTTTACAGTTAAAATAGCTAGATTCATGTTCAAGAGGATCGCTTGCCTTCATAATCAGAGAAGAGGTCGTCGACGAAGAACTCGAATTAACTACTCCGTCGGCGTGGAATCGATCTTACAAAACAAAGCGTATACGCACAAGGCCAAAAATAAATATACAGCTGACTTGGGTGATACTAATATTACATAGGTTAGTAGATACTAATCTGTTAGCACACTTTTGATTAAACAACCTTGTTTCTGGGTCCTCGCTCTGTTAGCACTTCCCATGTACGGCTGATCTACGGCCTAACAACTACAGGACCGAGCTGCCGAACAACACATCTATCTGTTCTAAACTAGAAGACCAATCGCGATCACAACCACTAAGCAGATCAAGCTCTCCACTCTTCTTACATAAACTAAGGGTGGATTAAGCTAACCATTCTAGCAATGCTATAGCATCTGATAATACAAGCTATTAGATTAAGCGAATATCGAAATCAGGTTATCAAACCGCAGACTACTAGCATCCAATTAGAGTTCTATTCTAACCCTAACTACTCCTAACCCCCCCTCTCTCTCTTTACCTCCTGGCGCACTCCACTCCCAGCCGAACTGCCCCATCTCCCCTTCTGGCTTCTTCCTCTTCCTCTGGTTCCCTTCCTCTTCTCGTTCCCCAAATGCTTGTTGTGCCACCATCTAGCCCGGCTCCCTGGTGACCGACGCCTCCTCCTGCGGGTGTGCCTGGCCTCACGCCGCCCCGGGTGGGTCCTCCTGGTGCCACCGCCACCTCTGGTCTTCTCCCTGCGCCGCCCCTCTGGTGCTGCCGTCGCCTTCACCTGGTCGGCCCGGCCTGCTCCTACCGCCTCGGCACCTTCCTGCGCTTTGCTCCCAGATGATGCTGCTGCGCCGCCTCTCTACGCCACAGCTCCGGCTCCTCTACGCCACCTCCTTCCCATCTGCTTCACCCACGCATAGCCAGCCCGTCCCCTCTGGCTTCCTCCTCTTCGCGGCTGAAAGCCAGCGCCGCCCTGACTCGCCTCCACCGCCGGCACGGCCTACGGCCGTCGGCGCTCTACTCGGCCCTAGACGCTGCCCGGCTCTCTCTACTCCCCTTCTTACCAGATTCAAAACTTGCTAATGCAGTGAAGAAATGCTTTGCGATGAGGATGCTTATGTGTGCAAGAAGGGTGCTAATGGTGGCTTGATCTTTGTTTAGGTGTGCATCTGCTGGCTGCTGGTTAAGGGGGAGGTATGAGGCTTGGTGGTTGTGGGGAGAACTACTAGGATCTACCGAGGTATGCACCTATCTTTCTTCTCAAATCCCTCCCTTTGCTCTGTGATTGATGCACTGGAAGGAGAAATGGCTACTGAAGAATGCCCAAAATGCTAGAGTAGATCCTTCTAGGAGATGAGTAGCAAAAATGGTTGTACTGGGAGGGGCTTGAAGATGATTTACCTGAGGGCTTAGGGATTGAGTTGATTTGGGGTTGTAGCTGATGCGGTGGTCGGTGGTGGTGGAGGAGGTGCTGCCGGCAGTGAAGAGGGTGGTCACCTTCCTTCTGATCCTGGTGTGGCCCTCCGGTGGTCGCTTGTGACTCAAGGGATGCCGTCGGCGTCGCCCTTGCTCGTCTCCTCCGATCTCCCTGGGCGCCTGGCTCCTTCGTGCTCCTTTGTTCCTCCGTGCTCCTGGATGGGGGCTGGTTGGAGAGGCAAGTGGGGGTGTGGCTGTGAGGTGAAGTGAATGTGGGCGAGGGAAGTCTCTGGAAGCCGGGTTGTGCACTCATGTGATCTGGCAGGGGGAAACAGAGGGATGCGAGAAGATGATGCAAGGGGGATGGTTCGACTGTGCTAGGCTGCTGTGCTAGCTGAGGCTGCCACTCCTGCTTGCTACTGCTACAAGTTGACCAGTTGGAAAGAGAGACTAGAGGTGCTATTCTTCCTGCGACGATCACTACGGCTGGAGGTAGAGTTTGAAGGAGAACGCACTAAGGGTTAAATAGATGTTAGACACTTGTAAATGGATGCTTTGATTGAAATGAATGCAATAACAATGACATGTAATTTTATTATGTGCTTATGCAAGCTATGAATTGGTTGCAGCAAAATGATGATGATGAAAATGATGACGATGATGATTTATTGGCCAAATGCAAGAATTGAATGAATGATGATGATTGAGCTTTTACTGTGATATGATTTTAATGAATTTTTGTTATCGCAGATTACAGATTACTGTTGGATTAGCTTAGCTTAATTATGCGGATTCTCACAGAAACAGAAATAAAAGGCCTTTTTTTAACATATGCAATGTTCTTTTTGGGAAAAAAAAAGCTTTTAATACAGACCGTTAGCTGTGAGCTTACGAATCTTAAGAGCCTATTTGGAATGCAGAAATTCCAAATGAGACAGTTTAATTTTCTGCAGAAATTGAGGAAAATTTCTGCGTTCCAAACGGCCCGAGTATAAAAATATTTTTAGTATTTAGAACCCATACAAATCTCAAGTTTAAAACTTAAGTAAACCAAAAGTTTAATTGAATAAGATGATGGCACCTGAGATAAGCGGCTTACATATATTAAATTACTTTGTTCTTTCCACAATTAATATGGAAATTTATAGAATTTTTCTATTGCTAATAAATAAATATACTTGATTTCTTTCTTTGTAACCGGAATAGACGTCACCAACAAAGACATTCAAAAGAGTAGTACATATCTCATAAACTAGCCCTCTAAAAAATCATTATGAACTAGCATTTCTAGGGATTACACAATCGTTTTTTTAATAATATTATTTTAAAAGAAATTTATAAAAATAAATATTTATTTATTTTTACAAAACTAGGCTACTCATCGCCATTTGAAATGGCAAAAATTGTCCCGTCGCTATTCCAAATGGGGACAGTAACCTAGAGAATGACGACAGAGTCTAAAATAGTACAGAGAGGTCCATGTCGCCAATTGAAATTGTGACAGGGCCCTATGAGTGGCGATAACAGATATGTGTGTTACTGTATCTGAGTAAGCAGGGGATACTGAGTGTTTTTCCTTCCTCATCTCAGTGATTAGTCTTCCCGTGTTCGCTCTGATTGCACTTCTATTGTCCAATGTCCTGTGTAGGGGTGCAAAAGAAGCGAATAATTTCTGTTCGACTGACTGAAGGCTCGCGGAGCAAATACGGGATAAAGAAATATGTATCCGATACTATCTGTACTCGAAAATAAAAAACAAAATATAATACATAATGAATGATATCCGTCTCTATTCACGCCTATTGCACCACTGCCGCTTATAGATCATTCGGTGTGCTTACGTAGTACGTACTCCATGCACGGATGCACCGATTAGAAAATTAAAGAACTACATAAACACATGTCAACGCTGCGTGAAAACCACAAGCCGTGCATATATGTACAGATGCGCGCTTGATCGTCACCCTGTCAACTTCTACGTATACCCGTACAGTACGCGTATACTCGCGTATGCATGCGAATTCTGGAACATATATAAGTGGCGTGACGCGTCCATATATTACCCTTCTTCCACATATATACTACAGTTCAACTCCAAATCTATTTTCGGTTTATACTCGCTTACTCGCGATCTCTTGCGTTTATCTGTATATTTTCACAATTAAAAAAACTTTAGAGAAATTAAAGCTAATTTAGGCACGCTAAAATCTTGGTATTTCAACAACATGAATGTACATAAGACAGTTTTTTTTAATAAAAAAAAATGAATGTACGTAAGATTTAATTGTTGCCTGCCGAATCGACTTGAGATTTGAAATCGATCAAATGCGGTTGGAATTAATCCCTCGAATTCACCTCTAAATAATTCAAGATGGCATGACTTATCAACAGGGAAAACCCCGTTCTGATATTTGGAGCTTTTAATTCGTGCGTTTCAATGTAGTACCTCAAGTACCAAGTTTTAATGTAACAATTTGAATCCATACTCTTTTCAGTGTTAGATTTGGTATGATCAAGAAAACTGTAGAACATAATTGAAGTCATCAATACTATTAGTACTAGAAGTACTGATATCGCATTAGGCGCGCGGATGGAATTGGAAGTTGAACCCAAAGCCCGCCCGGCACGCTTAAATCCGATAAAAAAATGACAGCGACACGTACCATTATACGTACGAGTAGTCAAGTACACGTATCTAAAAAAGGTAAATATCACAAAGCTACGTTACCATTGTCAAAATTATCATAAAACCACAATTTTAAACATATATTTCAGCATAATATTTCACAGAACCTCACTTCCGCCACGGGGAACGGGCTTGACAAGCCAAACCCGCCTATCAGAGTCACAAGCCCCAAATGGTTCTGTTTGCTGACAGGGTAGGTCCACCAGTCAGCCGCACACTTCTCCCTCCTCTCCTTTCCTCTAAGAAAACCCTCTCTCCTCTCCTCTAACTCAGACCAGAGGGAGTCCTTCAACCTTCGCAAGTCCTCGTCTCGTTTTTGTAGTTGCCCGATCCCCGATGCCACTTCTTCGCCGTCATCTTGTTCGCCCCGCCACTCCTCTGCCTGGTCAACGACGAGTAAAGAAGGAGGGGGAAGTGTGCGGCTGACTGGTGGGCCCTGCCTCTCAAGCTCGTTTCAAGCGACGGAGTGCGGTTTTATGAAACACTATGCATAAGTAAGTGTGATTATATGAATCAGATGCTTAAAAGTGTAGTTTTGTGATTTAAACTATATGAGAGAGTTGAATATATATTAATTCAGCCCGGGTGTTCGAAACCATGCACACTTATATTTTGGGTTAGTTAGACATGTGGAGAGGTAAATGGATATATATATATATATATATATATATATATATATATATATATATATATATATATATATATATATATATATATATATGTATGTATGTATGTATGTATATGTCCTGAATTCAGAGCATGCAGTGATATTGATACGCACTGAGCATTTTAAATTTCAAAACAAAAATAATATGTACTGAGCATTTTCGAAATCATGTGTTTTCTTTTTTAGAGAGAAATCATGTGGTTTGAGATTATTAATTTGGTATGTAGTTTATTTATTTTAATTTCTGGTATATATGCCATGGATTCATGGTTCTTAATTATCACCTCTAACAAAGTAACCATTCAGTATGCGACTCATCGTCGTTCGGGACGGAGCTAGAAACTTTTAGCGAGAGATCATATAGCACGAACTAAATTATTGGAAATCAAAATCTAAACCCAAGAGCATAGCATACCTTATCTCTGCCACACATTGCATCCTTGAGGGTTTTTTTGGGCTATTTTGCATGGAAAAAGGAACATACAAAGTACTATATCAAGCACTTACCTGTCTCCGTCGTGTGCTCGTGTGCATCACCCAAATAAGTACTCTCTTCGGTGACAAATGCATATCGTTTTGAACATAGACATGGTTCCAAAACATAATTTTGATCACTAATTTCTCTTGTAACATAGCCATAACACCCGATAAAATTATAATATTATAAAAATATTTTTCAAAACAAATCTATACATATGATTTTTATGTATCGAATCTAAATATTTAAAAGGATATCTATAACCAAAGTTTTGAAAGTTGACTTCACGTATCCCAAAACGACATGTATTTGTGACTGAAGGGAGTATCATATAATTAACTGAGTAAATTAAAAAACATACTACCTTTGGCAAGACTATATCACAAGACCATATTTTTAAGCATCAGTTTTAGATAACCACATTTCATTTTGCATAATGTTTCACAGAACCACACTTTTAAGCACTGCCGTCGTATCCAATGTGCCTAACAGTCCAGGCTTAGGGCTTGTTTGGTTCGAGGCCTGAGAGTCGTGTCTGAGAAAAAGTAGTGCCTGAGAGTAGCCTGAGAAGAAGATAATTTTTACCTGATCAGACAAGTGTGAAGATGTAGTGTTTGATTGGTAATACGTACCTCGAGATAAAAAATAACACTTATTTTTCAAAGAAGAGAGCTGCCTGTGAACCGCTGCCTGACCTAGGCCTTCATTATCCACACCAGAATCCCAAGCTCATAACTAAGCGTAGTCCAGGAACCAACCGACTTGCTCCACGCCAGGTCACAATCCAAACACCCCGTTACTCACTAGTTTCACAAGACTATCTCGTTTCCGTTTGTTAACATGGAGACAACTGCCACATTGGATAAGAGTTATCACGTCAGTGTGATTGCGCGGCGTGGTGTGCCTGGGTGGAAGCCAAGTTAATTATTTGTAGAACGTGGTGGAGGCAAAGTACCATTGTACTTGGGTGGGGTCTTCCATCAGCACATAATCATTCATACTGTTGTGTAAGCTCTTATCCAACATGAGTACACTTACCTCCACGTCGGTAAACGGAATCAGGATAGTCTTGTGAGACTGAGGAGTGGGTCTTGCTTGTTTGACCTGTTGGATACGACGATGGTCCTAAGAAGTGCAGGATAGTTTGTAGGATATGGTTATCTGAAAATAATGTTTCAAATTGTGGCTTTGTAAAAGTTTTACTAAAGATAGTATCATAATTTTGTGAAATTTACTATAGTTAATATGATATTATAATTAAGAACTAGTACTTCTACGGTGCTTATACTACTTAAAAAAAGAGAGTTGGTGGTGATGGTAAGTCACTCTCCTCCCCCTTACCCCTCTCTAGAAAATCTCTAACAAAAAACTATCTCTCGACAAATAAATTCTAACTCCCTAAAAAATATCTAACAAAAAAAAGAAAAATAATCTCCCAACAACACAAATTAACTTCAAAAATTGTGATGTGGGTCACAGCAAAGCTCGACTGGGAGCGATGTAGACTGAGCAAGCGTCAAGGCAGAGCTGAGGACATGGATCCACTACAAGAAAGCCCCCTCCTAGAGGCACTTTTCAATTTACCTCTAAAATAATAAGTTATATAGTCTTAAGGATTTTTTTTATAGATACTTTAAAAATTGCAAGCCTGGCTCGAGCCGGCTCGGCTCGGCTCGTTTTTAGCCCTACCCACGGGACATGTTCAGCGCAAAACCCAGACGCGCATGGGGACACATACGCAGCGAGAAGAGAGTAGTGGTAGTGGCTTAGACGAATGAGTCATATTGTATCCTGTGTTATGCGATTCTGTTTTCGGATTTCTGTGCCTACAGGCAAACCACCAGGCATCATATACAGTTGGTGTGTGTGGAGCAGTGGTAGAAAAGTAGTTGTAGTAATAGGTGGGAGCGTTGTATCCTATGAAAATAATTTGTACTACAATTAATTAGCTTAACACATGTACCGTAATTAATCAGCTTAACGTATGCAATTATTTTATACTGCAATTAATCAGTTTAATGTATGTCCGAACGGTAGATAGATGGACGACGCTTGATCGCATGTGGGAGGGGCGGACCCGGCCTGTGCGCACTGCCGCGTGGCTCGTCCGTGCGCAGGACGGACGGCTGCGCTGCACAGCGCTTGTCCGCCCACCTGGTGTTCGCTCACATGGTGGAGCCTTATAAGCCGCAACGTATAATGCATCAGTTTGATTTGTACCAGGTGATGCCCCCTCCCGACGGTAGGATGCTATAGCGAGCCATCCACTTGTGAACCCAACTCCATCCGAGAATTGTTTGCATTTCATACCCCCATTCCATGTTCTGACACAAATCACTCTCGAATGCAGGCAATCCAGGGCGGGCTGACAAGCTGAGGACTGGCAAGCGATCCAGCACGAGTGGATTATGGCCTGGACGGAGATGGTGCACGTCGAGGTCGTGACCTTACGACATACGAACGTACCGCTAGTACATGGAGTGGTACGTACCCGTGTCACGCTCCGGAGCAGGTGACGCACCAGGAGAGACTCAGTCACTTGTTTGATCATCACAGTGCCTCGCGGTGTGACGAGACCGTAAGAACTGATATTTTTTGCTTGTTTCACTTATGATATTTGTAATGTTTATTATTGAACATGCGTTCTCTTTCATTTCAGTACGAGCGGCTTTAGCACATCGTAAGCGCATCGGAGACCGCCATCCGCAGCCCACAAACTGTACCAAGGCTTCTAAGCACGTTGAAGTACATCTTCGTGGAGGGAAAGAATCACACCGTACCAAGGCTTCTGAGCACATTGAAGTACATCTTCGCGGAGGGAAAGAATCATACCATACCAAGGCTTCTGAGCACGTTGAAGTACATCTTCGCGAAGGGGAAGAATCACACCGTACCAAGGCTTTTGAGCATGTTGAAGTACATCTTCGCAGAGGGGAAGAATGCATTTATTGAACATGAGTTGTGGTTGTTCGAGGGACGGCGTCCTGCGTGTCGGGCACCAAGTAGGGGGTCCGTGCTCACCTCCTAGGTCATCACGACCGAGTGGCACCGACAGGCGGTGTAGTGCTCCCTGTCGGTCATCCCTAGGCCAGATCGGCGAAGAGGTAAGTTATGTACAAATCTACGTTCAGTTTTTTTTTGTTATGCCTTACTTTTTGCTAACATCATGTCATTCTCCTACCGAAGGTCCGTTGGGATGCATCACTTCTTCTGTCAGCACCCCGTACATAGACTAACGCTCCCCTCGGTCATCACGAGATTCTTAGTTAATTTACGTCTAAAGTATTTATTTTGACTAACATTATTCCGTCTTGCAGCCTTCAGTTGACCACGCGGGTGACTGCGATCCGTCCACTAACGTGGACACGGGTGACGAGGATTAAAACCTCTATATATTATCTTTAATATATAAAAGACCATACGTCTTCATGGTCGTAACCCCTAAGGTACACGACCTCACTGGTCGTAGAGATTCCAGAGGTTACATAATGGGTACCCTGGTCGGACGAAGGCCCAAGCCAAGCTTCCGACCAGGAAAACTGCTCATAGAAAGTATGAACTGATACTCGGAATAAATCCCAAGGTATATTCTCTACCGTATGATGAATGGAGCACGTGCATATTCCATACCATACGACGTATCTTATCCAAGACACACCAGTGAACAACTTCCATACGGTTATATGTTTCATAGACATATAACCGCCGAACGGTTGATTCCGTATCAACCGACACTTGACTCCGATCAGACGTAACGTTTCGCATCAGACGCCTTCTCCGGAAGTAACTGCCACATCTTTGAGGGCTATTTAAAGATGGAACATGGACGGATCAAGAGGAGGAAAAGGAAGAAGATAAAAGCACAAGCCATAGATTTGTGTAATAGTTCTGAGTTAGCAAGAGAGTAAACAGAGTTCTTAGTACATACCTTGTAAATTCCAGTTCATATTAATAAAGAGCAGTCCCATCATTCCCTAAGATTTCCCACGTCATTTTCTCCTTTTTATTTTCGTAAGATCGACGTCTTGATCGTCGACAACAGGCTTCCTAGCTCCTGTAATGGAGCAATACACAGGGTTTGAAGCGTATGCGGGGTTTGGATCGTACGTATGGTTTGGAGTATACGCAGGCGAGCTTCTCGGTCGGCACACTGCATAATCAAGGCGAGCTCATCCGTCGGCCGGTTGCGAACAATGAACCTTGGGGTAGACAATTCGGGGATGAATTTACGGAGTCTCTTGTTCATGGCATGATTGCAAGTGGCCCCTGGTTCGGCATGTCACAGTAGGATGACATCGGCGTTGCACATACTCAGCTGGGCCCGAGTTAGCGCACTGGTGCACCTCTGCGTACTCAACGGTCTCCGTACACCCTCCGATCCGATACGCGCTCTACGGACCGGCTGACGTATCCCACGAGTAGAGTTGGGAAAAAGCTCCAGACTCGTGAGCTAGCTCATGCTTATTTTAAGCCGAGCAGACTCGGCTCAGGCTGTGAAATTTCAAGCCAAGCCGAGCGCACCTTCTGGCTCATCAACCCCTTGCCGCAAGTTGCCGGCCCAGGAAGGCAGGGCCCCACCCAGCCGCCCAGCGCTCGCTAAACCTAGACACTCCCGATCCCCTTTCTCTCCCGACCTCCTCGGATGTGTGCGCGGCGTCCATCCTCCCGCTCCCACCTGCACGTACACACGCCCCCGACCCATGGAGGCTCCTCCGCTCCCACCTGCACGTACACACACACCCGACCCATGGAGGCACCGCTGGCGTCGGAGCCCATGATGCTGGACGCGCCCCCGTCCTCCGCCCCCGTCTCGATTTAGCTCTCTCCTGCGGGTGCGGGTGTATGGCTGAATAGGCTAGTTTTCGTGCTCTTACAGTGGTTCCTTGCTCTGCTGTTAGTGGCGTCGTGGTCGAAATTGGTCATAGTCTCTTGGTTTGCTGAGGGGGCATGTGTTCTCTAGCTATTGTTTAGCTGTGGGTAGTGGCGTTTTGATGAAATTTGGTGGCTTGGTGTTGATTCGTCGAGGAATTGCAGTGCTGCAACTAATTTTGTAGGTTTGGTTGACCAGATATAGTTTTGTGTTCTTCTTGTTTTGCAATCGATTTGGTATCTGGCAGCTAAATTATGTGGTTATTGCTCAAATTAGTGCTTGGTTTCCTAATGTTTTGAAGGCTAGCGTGCATTTACGAGTCTGCTCTCCTCTAACATTGCGTGTTTTGTGCTCAGTTTTATTGTTTGTGGAGGACACATGCTTCAATGCTAATTTTAGTTGGTTGTATGATAATTTGGACTCTCGTCAACTGTGATGCACAATATTCAACCTGAGCTAGTTGCTTTTGATGGCCTCATCTTGTACTCGATTGCTCTCTGGCTGACTTTTGCAACGTAGAGACTCGAATATCCTGTGATGTTCATGGCTCCGAGCCGAGCTGAGCCACTCGAAGTGTGCATGTTCCTGACTCACGAGGGCTCGTGAACTGGCTCGAGCCTTCAACCGAGCCAAGCCGATCCGTCCTCCTAGCTTGTGCTCCAAGCGAGCTGAGTTTACTGTTCAAACGTGCTTGAGTAAGCCTGGGTCGAGCCGGCTCGGCTCGGCTTGTTTTTAGCCCTACCCACAGGACATGTTCAGCGCAAAACCCAGACGCGCATAGGGACACATATGCAACGAGAAGAGAGTAGTGGTAGTGGCTCAGACGAGTGAGCCATATTGTATCCTGTGTTATGCGATTCTGTTTTCGGATTTCTGTGCCTGCAGCAAACCATCAGGCATCATATACAGTTGGTGTGTGTGGAGCAGTGGTAGACAAGTAGTTGTAGTAATGGGTGGGAGCATTGTATCCTGTGAAAATAATTTGTACTACAGTTAATTAGCTTAATGCATGTACTGCAATTAATCAACTTAACGTATGCAATTAATTTATACTGCAATTAATCAGCTTAACGTATGCAATTAATTTATACTGCAATTAATCAGTTTAACGCATGTCCAAACGGCAGATAGATGGGCGACGCTTGATCGCATGTAGGAGGGGCGGACCCGGCCTGTGCGCATCGTCCGTCCGCAGGACGGACGGCTGCGCTGCACAGCGCTTGTCCACGCGCGAGACGGACGGATGAGCTTCCGCATGGCTCAACCGCGCGCGGGGCGGACGAACGAGGGTTTCGTGGCGCAACGGCACACGTCCGTTCATCCCTGGGCGGATGTGTGTGCCATTTCTGTATTTACGAATGAACGGATATCATTTATGCTAACGTGTCTCCTAATACTGCCATTTAGTCAAATAGGCATAAGGATCTGTCTGTACGTAGATCGAGTTAACAGTGGCCGGCGGTAAAATTGGTAGTATCATCACGCGAACAGTATGCAATTACGCCACTATTTTCCTTTGACTAATGACTAGCCAGTCAGTTAATTCAGCGCCCTATCTAGAATTATGTACTGAAGTAGTTAATACAAGGGATCTACGGTATGTTAGCATAGGAGCGATCATCTGATTGCCAGTAGCAAAATAGTATTTACCTCATCACGTAACATAGTGACCTAGGTAATACAGAGGATCGGATGTCCCGTCGACAGCCAATGAATCATCAAGCTAGTTAGGCATATAGGGTGCTAGCTGCTGCTGCATGCAGATGCGGTTGCAGGTCGCAGTAAATAAAGAATACTCGATCTAGCATGCCGGGTGCGCATCACATCAATGGCGCCGTCCGTACTCGCAGAAGGTATACTTGAGCCCAGAGTTCGGCAGCAGGCAGCAGCTGTACGGTGATGTCACAAGATCCTCCTGGCCTCCACCCAATCCATCCAGGCCAAAGTTCACACGGGATGGGGTCGTACCTCAAGTGAGATAGGCCTCGATAGCCGTCGGATATGGATATTAGGGTGACGGATCACCCGTATTAGGATATCTTCAATAGTGTATTTATTGTCGTCTCTTAGTTATGTCACATCAATAAAATTCTACATAGAGAAGAGAGGGAAGGAGAGAGAGCACAGGTCATCTCTTCTTGAAGAGACTGTTGTGCACGCGAAACAAGACATAGTACACTAATCTACTCTAGTTGACATGTAGCCTCGTTCCAAAAGAAAATTATAAAATATAAATGTTGTAGAGTATGCTAGAGACTATCTATTGAAGATGTTGTTTCTAAAGATGATGTAGCATATGTTAGAGACAATGTTATTTCTAACTATTAGAGATGCCTTTAGATGAGTCTAAGGGCATCTCGAATAGTGCATTTATTGTCGTCTCTTAGCTATGTCACATCAACAAAATCCTACGTGGAGAAAAGAGGAGGAGAAGAGAGAGAACATGTCGTCTCTTTGCATTTATTGTCGTCTCTTAACTATGCCACATCAACAAAATCCTACGTGGAGAAAAGAGGAGGAGAAGAGAGAGAACATGTCGTCTCTTCCTGAAGAGACGGTCGTACACGCGAAACAATACATGATGCATTAATCTACTCTAGTTGACATGTAGGCCCGTTTTAAAAGAAAAATTATAAAATATAAATGTTGAAGAGTGTACTAAAGACTGTCTATTGGAGATGTTGCCTCTAAAGATGATGTAACATATGTTAGAGACAAAGTTGTCTCTAACTATTGGAGATACCCACAGTGGCATGTATTAGGCATCGTCTCCGTAGCGTAGCACGATCTAAAATGGACGGTCTAGATTAAGCGCTACAGTGCAAATGGTGTCAGACCTCGGGCTTTGAATACTCGAAGCCCTCGTGTGTGTACCATACTAGTCCCATGATCAGTGGCTAGTACACGCATTCACAATGTTGGCATACACATCCACACATATATACATACAAAATAAAACAAATATGGTACATAACTTAAGCGATTACAACTTTACATCACAAGAGCCGATCGGCCAAATAAAAGCTCAAGTATTAGAAGTAGCGAATGAAACATCAGAATTATAATATGTATAAAGCCCAAAAAGTTCAGTGGTATGCTCATCTGAACCCTCAGTTAACTGACAAGAAACGAGACATATAAAGACCCGTCACCGAACCCTCCGGTACCGGGTGCAAAGAAAGCGTCGTCCGGTATAGGCTCATCCTCTAACTCTGAACAACAATTTAAGTAATATTGAGTACATTGTGTACTAAGACTTATAGTGTATCGCAACATGTTATAAATGCAAGACTTATCAAAGAATATGGCTCTACGCTACAAGTAATTTTCAGCATGAAGCTATTTTTGTTTGCAATACCGAGATGCATTATTTTGCAACGGAATTTTAATGAGCAGTTCATATGTAATGAAATCTCAAGTATATAACTTTAATAAGAGTAAACCACAACTATCCATTGTTTCGAACAACGACACTTTCAGCTATAGACATGACAATCAACTCAAATATTAATAATAAACTATTCCTCATTTTCCAACAAGAATCAATTTTGTAAAACCAAGACTATACCCGACAATACTACACTCAGAACGCTCATCATTGCGAGCACGGCTATTTAAATAGATTTACACTCTGCAGAGGTGCACAACTTTACCCACAACATACAAATTCTCTAGTGTATTCGCCATCCATCGACATCACCGCCCACTGACCTTTGGTAAGCAGTCTAGAGCACGCATCAAAGCCTTTGCATCTTCTAGTCCTAACCTTGCACTAGCCCGGCAAATGAACACCCTCACTTCACCTGGGTACACCCCCATCTCAGTGCGGTATTCACCGTTGTGTCGGCAAGATTTGTTTTCGACACCGTGGTGAAGGGAGTCCCTTCGAACATGCCTACATCGGTCATGTTAACATTACTACGGTCTTACCAATGTACAAGACTAGTTTTCGATGACTTAATTAGCTAAGGTTATCTCATACCGACACATGTGGTTGTACGCTTACACTTAGGTCGGATATACCGGTATTCGGTCTTTAATTGACCCGAGCGGGGATCTCTCACTATCTACTTATGAGATACACCTCTCACACTCCTAAGATTATAATATAACTCACCCACATTACAAACTAAGTTTTTTATTTTTATTTTTATGCAAAATAACATAGGTAACCCCCTGGACCATCATTTCAAAATCTCTCAAACTCATATTCAACATGCCATCTATTTTTCCTACTTTTAGTAAAGACTACAGGCCGGTTAAGCATTTATGCGATATTCGCCTTTGAAAAACCCAATTCGACATTATTTATTGTCTAAACCATACCTTAATGGTTACAATAATAAGGATATCAATATTTCAAAGAGGATAATGATTCGAATAGGAATATAACTACCGTTGTCCCCATTTTAAGCAAGCATACACGTATGCATAATAGATTTTGCAAAAAACAAGTACAATAATTAAAATAGTAGGATCAATATGGTCAAAGGAGGAGATTGCCTTGCTCTGATGCTCTGAATAAGAGGATAGATGATCATTGTAAATTTTGCTCGAACAATCGACGTCTAATAAAAAAAGCTAAAAGCAAATTAAATATAGAAAACTAATTTCAACGGCAACGAAATCCAAATCTTTTGCATATTCGGATAGAGCATAATTTTAGATGAATTTAGAAAAAAAAGATTCATTTGATTTGGAGTTCGTATGCAAAATTTATTAATATTTTAATTTGATTTGGTTTGAAAATTCCAGAAATTAAGAAAATAGGATGTCGAAAGTGTATTTTATGATGTTTACACTTCCAACAACGAAAGCATATTTTTCTCTGAGTTCTACTAAAGTTTACGCTTTGTAGTAGAGAAAGCGTATTTTCCTCTGAACTGAAAGCATATTTTCTCATTTTTTCCCGATTTTTATTAACTTACATGTAAGACCTACTTGTTGGTGACTCATATTTTCGTTTTCTTGATTTTATTTATAAAACAAAGGCGGTCCCACATGTCATAGACTCATTTACAAAAAAAAAGTTTGAAATTATATTTTTGTTAATCTTTTCGGCTAGTCACACTTGTCATACACTTATTAAACTTAACCTCTGTTACTTAGCACTAATCAGCTCTTAATCGCATGGCCCACTAGCAAAGAGAGAAAGAGCACGGGTAGAGCTAGCACGTGGCCGAGCGCCATGGCGAGCTTGGCGGCGGCGAACGGTGTGGTAACTTGACTCGAGAATGGGCAAAATGGGTTTCCCTCTCGACGGCGATCCACCGAGTGGTGGCGGGGGCCGGAGAGGTGGTCAAAGGTGGCGCTACATCGGCGATATGCGACGAGCTCCTCGAGTCCGAAATGGTTTTCGTGATTGGAGCCAATCGGCGGCGAAAGATGGTGCGCACTGACTCTAGAGGGTGACTACAATGCTAGAGGCAGTGGCTCGGGGACCAATGGTCACCGGAGCAGCGCCGACAACGTTCTTTGCGGGCGCCATGATCGGCTACAATGACCTCTACGCTACGCTAGCTAATCGTCTAATCTAACAAGCGCAATAGCTCTAGGGAACTACTAGAAGCTTACCAAGGGTATATATGACGTCAAGGGATGGCTGGAGAAGCGTGTCGACGTTGAACAATGGTGGCGCAGAGGTGGGTCACGATGCTGACGTGTTATGGCGTTGGAGATGCTTCAAGAAGCAGCACATTAGACCCCTGAGGTCCTAAGGATGATGCAGGAGCGAGGAATCGAACGGGACTCTCCGGAGTGACGGCGAACAGAAAAGGAATTGGCGATGGCCAGTTTTGGGGAAGAGCACGTTTTTGGGGATTCCCTGAGCTTGGGTCCACTTCGAGCAAGGAAGTAGCATTTGTGGAGTATGGAACGCGAGATAACGTGATTAGATGAGGTTCAAGTTCACCAGAGCCTCGGGAACAAGAAGGTCCGAATCGGGGTGTGCGCTGGAGGTGAAGAAGATGATGACGTGATCATGCTATGGGGTTCCTAGAGCTACATCAAGAAAGAGAGAGTATCAGTAAGGTAAGGGACGTATGGTAACGCAAGTGGCGAGGGCAAGGTCAACAGAGCAAATGGCGGTGTGAGACTTGCTTACCAGCGTCAGGAACGATGCTCTCATTCCCGGCGAAGCAAAGCATGAGAGGCTTTGATTTCTATGCTAGAAGTGGGAATGGTGAGCTGAGGAGCTCGTGACGCAGTGAGGGGCTTAAATGCTGCCAAGAGGAGCGGCGAGAAAACGACGCGACGTACGGGTTTTCTCGCGTTGAGCTTTGGTCTTGTTGTCCGCGCGAGATAACGACATGTCGATGGAGCAACTAGCATGGCGAGGGGTGGTGGAGGTGACCAGGGTAGTTCGGGAGCAAAACTGTGGGTGGCGGTCGCAAACCAAGGGCGGAGCAGGTGAGGCGCGCTGGCGAGCGGAGGTGGGCACGAGGTGGACGAAAGCGTCTGACGGGTGGGGTCACGTTGTTAGTGAGAGAGGAGCAAGGTGCTAGCATGGGCTGGAGCGAGCGTGAACAAGATGGGCCGACTTGGGTTTCGGCCCATGGTCCGGCGGGAATTTTGATTTAGCTTTTGAATTTTTTTTCAAAACTGGCTGAATGTTTCCTGGATTTTTCCACCTGACAAATGGACTCTAAATTTTATGAATTTTTTTGTGGGGTGCCAGATACAGTATGGATTCCCGTGTAAATTATTTAGGGTTTCAACTGTTATGTGATTTTCTCAAAAATTCTTACAAGTTGTTGTTTGCATGTGATTTCACTATTTGATTTATGAAAAACTCAAAAATCATGCTAAAATATATTTTTTACATACAAAGATATGCTCAAAATTATTCTCCCACTTATTTTCATTGTATTTGACTAAAATTGAGATTTTTGAGATGTTACAATGGGGCACTATAGAATCACTATAATAACCATGCACTGTTTTTATGGTACTTTGTTACAGTACTGTTGCAAAGCACTACTCACAACAATAACCATGCACTACTATTTCTACGATACTTTGTTACAGAACTATTGTAAAATACTAGTGAGCTGAGACGTAGAATACTGTTCACACAGTATTCTTTACTGTGATAAGCAAGAATCCGGATCCGGATCTTAGAACCCCAGCTCGGTTAATTGTTCAAGGCGACAATGCAAGCCATGCATTTATCTCCGGCGCAAGTACGCGATCACCTGCGGGTAGGGTAATCTTCCTCTTCGCCCCATATCTTTTTACGATCCACGTACGTACGCAGCCGCCATTTACTCAACTCCTTAACTTCGGCGCGCCCCCGACCCCGAGTTATGGTGCCGCGCCGTGGTACGAGCGCGCGCTACACACATCCGCCACCATCCATCCATGGGCTCGATTGTCATACGCATCGGTCTATACGTCTGCTTCTAATAAAGTGGCGCGGTAGTAGCAGCAGCAGCTAGTGCCGCGCGGCAGCGTGCGATCGATGCTAGGTTGGTGAACTTCAATTCGATCGTATCGTCGTAGCTGGTAGAGTGAGTTGGAGCGTGTCTTGTGAGTGGGAGAGGGTCATGGAGTTTGGGCGGCGCAAGAGCTTTAGCTTCTTCGAGGAGGACCGGAAGCTGACGCGGCCGGCGCACACGCCCGCGCACCACCATGCGCGTGGAGGCGGGCGGTCGCCGGCGCGCGAGGCCGCGGAGCCGGCGCGGCTGAGCCTCTCGTCGGTGTCTGGCGTGGAGATGCCGACGATGTTGGGGGGAGGCGGAGCCGCAGGCGGGGGCGGGGGCGGGTGCTCGCCGTGGGTGCAGTCGCCGCTGCACGCCAGGATGTGGTTCCCGCCGTCGCCCGCGGCGATCTACCACTGTCTTGCGGCGCTGCACCGGCTGGACGGAGACGTGCACGCGCTCTCGGTAGCGCGGGGGGTGCTGTTCACGGCATCGGACAGCGGCCGCGTCCGCGCGTGGGCGGCGCCCGGGTGCTTCAACCGCGGGTACCTCGACGTGGGCCGCGGCCGCGTGCCCGCGCTCGCCGCGTGCGGCGGGACGCTCGTCACGTCCCACAGCCGCGACCACCACGTCCGGGTGTGGACGGTGTGCGCGGCAGCCGTGTGCGACCACATCCGCGCCAAGAAAGCGGCCACGCTCCCGGCCAAGGGCGGCCTCTCACTCCTCCCGTTCGCCAAGAAGCGCCCGCACCACCACCGCGACACCGTGTCCTGCCTCGTGCTCCACGCCGTCGCGGGCCTCCTCTACACGGCCTCCCACGATCAGACAGTCAAGGCCTGGAAGCTCTCCGATGGCAGCTGCGTCGACTCCTTCGTCGCACACGAGGGGCCCATCAACGCCATGATCGTCAACGAGGCCGACGGCTGCATCTTCACGGGCTCCGCCGACGGCACCGTCAAGATGTGGCGCCGCGTGTACGGCGGCACCACGCACGCCCTGATCATCGTGCTCCGCTCCGAGCTGTCCCCAGTCAACGCTCTGACCCTCTGCCACGCCGCGACCGGCACCACCCGCCGGTGCTTCCTCTACGCCGGCTCCTCCGACGGCTACGTGAACGTGTGGGAGAAGGAGGCCACGGCGGGGCGGCCGGTGCACGTCGGGTTCCTGAAGGGCCACCGGCTGGCGGTGTTCTGCCTGGCCTCCGGGTGCGGCGGGCGGGTGGTGGTGAGCGGGTCGGAGGACGCGACCATGCGCGTGTGGAGGCGGGAGGGGAAGGGCGGCGCGACGCACACGTGCCTGGCCGTGATCGAGGGGCACCGCGGGCCGGTGCGGTGCCTGGCGGTGGGCGGCGGCGAGGCCGGGGAGGTGGAGGGCAGCATGGTGGTGTACAGCGCCGGGCTGGACAAGAGCGTGAAGGTGTGGAGGATAAGGGTGGTGGGGAAGGAGGAGGAGGAGGAGGAGGAAGACGACGACGACGACGACGGCGAGGAGGAGGTGGAGGAAATAGTAGCAGGTAAGGTCGACGGGGAGGTCGTGAGAGACGAGGTGGAGGCCGAGGAGGAGGAGGTGGTCGTGCTCGGGCCGACGCCGGTGTTGTCGCCGGTGTGGGTGGAGAAGCGGCGGCAGACGAGTCGTGGGTGAATTCAGGTGATGACGATTAGACGAGCGATCGAGCGGTGCCTCTGTATCTCTGCGCCTGGAAAATAAATCTTCTGCGGGGTGGGAGATCGGACAGTGGGGGGTGGGGGTGCGGTGAGGCCCTCCCAGAGAATTTGCTTCCATGCGCGCAGCATGTACTGTATACTCGTCTCGCGCCTGAGCTTTTGGCCATGACTGCTCCATTAATCTAAGCTCCTGGTTAGTGGGCTGTATGCCTGCATCTGCATGCAGGTCGTCTTGTTTGCTACTACTACTGTTTTGGTGTCTGGGTTAATACACTGCACATATAGCTCCCGCATGGCTAATGTGGCAGGCACGGCATGCAAATGGATCGTGTACGTGTAATTCTTTTAGGAAAATCTTTTGGGGAAAAGGATGGGAAATCGATTCAAACTAACTAGGTGCGCTTGAAAATTTGTGAAATCATAGTAACTTTTTTCACTGGATCAAGTTTATATAACCCACACTATCCTAACTCTAACCCTAACTCACTCTACACTCGGCCGCCCCAGCCCCGTCACGTGCCACCTCCAGCCGCATCGCTGATGTCGGCGATGCTAGTCGGTGACCCCCTTCCGCGCCTCCTCCTCCTCCCGCCCCACCGCTCCTCCTCTTACTGCCTCTCATTCTCGTCGCCGTCGCCACCCTTCTTCCTCCTTTCCGGCCTGCAAGACCCCTGCGCCTCTCCTCCTTCCTCCTTTCCGACAGCTATCGCCACCGGATCCACCACCATCTCCCATCGCCTCTTAACCATTTTGCTCATCGTCACCCCCTCCCTTGTCGACCCTGCCCACCGCCCATCACTGATAAGTGAACTAAGTTCGGCTTTGTCAACATAACAAAACGACCCAGAAATGAATACTACTAGCAGCAGTCAGCTTTGTCCAGCTGACAAACAACGTGGCCATTGGATTCGATCCAATCCTTGTTGCAAAAGGCCTATACGCCAACCGAAAGACGCCATGGACGCTAAACTTGCAGCAGGGACGCCGGCGCCATCCCTGGCGGACCACAACCGTCAGCCGGACAGGGACCTCACTACCGCCCGAGTTTAAATCTCATCTGACCTCTGCCAACGTACCGCAACGCTTGATTGTTTCCCCCTGCAAGATCCATCATGTCTATCCCTGCAGAATCAAGTCTCCCATCCCGTACCCTGTTAACCATCGGTCGATCGATCGATCGACCGGCTGGTCAAGAAGCACCGTCGATTCGGCAGGCGCATGCAGAGCCAGTTCTTCGTGACGATCGAAGAGCTAGCATGCAGCTTGCCCTGTGTGACTGGATTGGATCAGCCGGTCGAACATCTCATCCATTAGATCAGGCGATCGGTGCAACACCATTGATACGGTGACAGTGATGGCTGACGAGTAACGACGCATGGCTCGGGAGGCCATCATGGTTTTGCCATTGCGAGTCGAGTGGGGCCTTGGCCTTGCCTTGGTGTAGTACTGCTGTCGATCGATCTACGAGCATTTACGCGCGTGTATACTGACCGCGGCCTTCTGGCTTCTGATACCTCGTTAGCCATTTATTCGCTGTGGACTCTGCGGAACAGAGGTGGCCAGATGGGCGTGCCGTCGGGCCGGCCTGAAACACGAGATTGTTGGCTCGATCTAAACACGGTACAATCTGACACTGTGCACGGTCTGAACCGACACAGCCCTACAAGCGTGCTACGTTTGGGTCGGCATCCTGGCCCACCAGGCGCGGAGGTAGTCGGCCTGGCACGGCACAGCCTGAGAGTCCAGCGTATCATGTCTGAGTCGGCACCCAGCCCATAGACCGACATGGCATGATTCGTTTAGTTAGCTGGGCAGGCCCACTCGTTTGGACCCCACTACTACGGAACAATCGGTAGCTTGTATGTTCGTGTTCTGCGTTTATGGAGCACGACAAGGGGATCTAAAAATCTGTGGCATCAAACAGGCGCGATCTGTTGCTGAGCCTGCTCCTTGATTTGGTTCTGCAGCATGCAAGGCGCGTACAGCAGCTATAGCACCAGTCTGACGATCAAGTTGCAATTGGCAAAGACAAAATCTGAGCATATCACTGACCAGAGCAATGAAGTCTCCCTAAATTTAGATCAAACAACTCCATGGATTCGAACACGGGTACGGCGATGCCTATCGATCTGAAGCGGATTTGCCCCGTTTCACGCCGGGCGTCAGCGCGCACGTTTCCGGCACAAAACGTACTGTAAATGCACGGACCCAGCCAGTGCGACAGCACTAGTCTCCTCGGTCTCAGCAATTAGCAAACGGAAACAGTAGTATCTCTAGAGTTTACATATACTACAACAACAAATCTTGAGTAGTACTACTAAAGTCGTCAGCTCTAGTGCGTGCAGTTGAACAAGACGCACGGTCGCTGATTCAATCCCAAGCCTTCAGCGAGACTCGCGTGCCCACACACGCCGTGAATGCTGATTGAACCTGCTGCGGTCTTGCCGGCGAATGTATAAGCTCCCAGCTGCCGTGGGCGCCAGCACAGCCGGCCGCCCGGCCGGGGAGGGACCTCTCTGCCCTCTGCCAACTCAATTAACGTGTTCTCGATCTGTTAACATTAACGTGTACTCGGGGGTCATGATGAGTTCCGGATCGTAGAGTACATATAAGTTTAAGGGACTTTTTATGGTGCTTGGAAGGTACTTGAGGTGCCTCCCATCAAAGCAAATATCAACCCTTGATGTGCAACGGAGTAACTTAGGAATTCAGATTTTTGCGAACAAAAATAATTCAGTAATTGTTGACAGCCTTCCCCTAGCCTATTCACCGTCGTCGTATTCCATCTACCGATTACTCTAACATACTCATCTTCACCCTATCCGATCTGTCGCGCCAGTGATATCCTCCGGTCCTCCTCCAACCTAGATGCACTCCTCCTTTGCCCCTTCTACACCTGTTGGAGGAGGGTCCCCGCGGTACCTCGAGCCGATGGTAACCCCGCGAAGGCATGACGCTTGGACAGATCAACCCCGAAAGAGGTCCGGGGGCCAACCTCGCCGCGGTACGACACATCGGTGGACCAACCTGGACAGGGTCCGGAGGCCAATCTCGTTGAGGTACGACACATCGGTGAACCCACTCCGAGCGTGATACGAAGATCAACCCCGGACGAGGTCCGAGGGCCAACCTCGCTGAGGTACGACACATCAGTGAACCCACTTTGGATGAGGTCCGGGGACCAACCCCGAAAATGGTCCGAGGGCCAACCTCACCGAGGTACAACACATCGGCGAAACCACTCCGGGCGAGGTCCAGGGACTAACCTTGGATAGGGTCCGGTGGTCAACCTCACCGAGGTACAACACATCGGCGAACCTCCCGCTCTTTGAAGCTCCATCGCACCTCAGATGAGCGGTCCATCCACGCACATCTCAACACGTTCGCACGCAATGCTCGTTCACTTGAGGGCGCCATGCGTCTCATACTATCAAGTTGGCCACGTGTTCACACAAGTCAACCTTGCGCACATCGGCATTGTGTTACTCCTCGAATGCTATGCCTCGGCCACGTCCAAACGAGTCGAGCTTGGCACCTCAACTCGTACCTTCACATCTCGAAAGCCATGAGTCAAGAACTCCTCCACGTAACTTCAGCGTCCTGGTCAGCCAACTCATGATCCTATGACTATATGTGACTTCACACCGTTTTCACACCACGGTGAATCCCCTGACGTGATCCAAAATTGTCCCGGTGGAGCAACGACCCTTTAGTGAAGACCAACGGAACCCACCTCGTGGTGCATGCCCAACTCGTCGCCTCGAATTCACATGAATGCTAAGACAAATTAACATAATGTTGGAGTGTGCCACAAGTTATTAGTGGAATCATCGACCCGAAACCGCATGTTGACCCATTTTACAAGTCGTGCGCGGCCCGAGTGGTTGAAGACCACCCGGATAGGCGAGGGATTACTGTCGCAGAGGGTCCCCGCGCTACCCTGAGCCAACGCTAACCCCGCGAAGGCATGACGCCTGAATGGATCAACCCCAGATGAGGTCTGTGGACCGACCCCGGACGGGGTCGGGGGGCCAACCTCGTCGAGGTACGACACATTGGTAAACTCACTCCGGGCGAGGTCCGGAGACTAACCCCGGACGGGGTCCAAGGGCCAACTTCATCGAGGTACGAAACATCGATGAACCTACTCTAGATGAGGTCCAGGGGACAACCCCGGACGTGGTCTGGGGGCCAACCTCACCGAGGTACCACACATTGGTGAACCCACTTCGGGCGAGGTCCAGAGACCAACCCCGAACGGGGTCCGAGGGCCAACCTCGTTGAGGAACTACACATCGGTGAACTCACTCTGGACGAGGTCCAGAGACCATCCCTGGACGGGGTTCGGGGACCAACCCCGGACATGGTCCGGGGGCCAACCTCGCCGAGGTACAATACATCGGTGAACCCATTCCAGGTGAGGTTCAGAGACCAACTCCGAATGGGGTCCGGGGGCCAACCTCGTCGAGGTACAACACATCGGCGAATCCACTCCGGACGAGATCTAGAGACCAATCCCGAATGGGTCCAAAGGCCAATCTCGTCGAGGTACGACACATCGGCGAACCCACTCCGGACATGGTTCGGGGACCAACCCTGGGCGTGGTCCGGGGGCCAACCTCGCCGAGGTACAACACATCGACGAACCCACTCTGGGCGAGGTTCGGAGACCAACTCGGATGGGGTCTAGGGGCCAACCTTGCTGAGGTACAACACATTGGCGAACCCACTCCGGACGAGGTCCGAGGATCAACCCCCGAACAGGGTCCGGGGGCCAACCTCGCCGAGGTACAACACATAGGCAAACTCACTTCATGTGAGGTCCAGAGACCAACCCCGGACGAGGTCTAGGGGCCAACCTCGCTGAGGGGCGACACATCGGAGGACCCACTTGAAGGTGGCGGGACCTGCTTGGCGAAACAGACGAAAGTACCCCCAGGATGAACTAGGTACCGAGGGAAACGATGTAACTTCGTGTGCCTACCCCTCACACTCTATAAATATGCTCCATCTAAATGGGAGAGAGGAGGCTATTTTGTAACTTCTACTGTACATATGTAAAACATCCATACACCCCTTTGTGTGTGATTATCATGGAGTCCCCTTCGCACCTCGGCGGTCGACGCGTCAGACCTAGGGTACCACAAGTTTACTATCTGATCTCGTATCAACGACAACACCCATCCCCCATTGGTTCCCCCTACCTCTCCTCTGGAGTCCAGAATCATGATACATGGAAAGAACCCCTTTACACACGCACATCTATAACATAGAGTAGGCATGTCGATCCTTTGCATTTACAATTGTCATATGCCACCACAATCACATGTAAATCTTGGGAAAACTATATATGTACTTTAAGATCAAACCACATTAATCTATAAATCTTGGGAAAACTACATACTTAGGTTCAATTACTTAGTTTAATCTCAACACTAGGGTTTGGTAGATTAGAATCGGGAGGACTTTCACTTTTGATTCCCCTAAGTTTAGAATCGGATAAGGTATGAAATTACATATCTATCCTTCAACCCTAATTTTAAGTTAATACATGTACCTCATTTTAAGTACCTTTCCTGTGATACTTTTGACTGTGGCCATCAGATTGCGAGTAATGGACGGTTATCATAACTTTCAAGCACTGTAGCATGTCTAGGTGTATGCTGTTGCCTCCTGCTCTGTGGTTGGTCGTTTCGTCTGGGTTCTGGAACGATTATGCAGAGCCAGATCAATATGACAGTATCTCTACTACTTTTCTCCTTGATCCCAACCTATTTTCCTATGGCCCTAAAAGCGCCAAAAGATGTTCTCCGTGCTATAGATCGCTATCAACGCTGTTTCCTTTGGGCCGACCACAAAGATATTTCGGGAGGAAAATATAAAGTCAGCTAGGCGAAGGTCTGCCACCCAACCGGGTTGGGGGTCTCGGCGTCCTCAACCTCCAAAAGGTCGCCTCAGCTCTCAGACCTCGATGGCTATGGGAAGAGTGGAAAGCTCCATAGAAACCTTAGGTAGGCATGGAAATACCGTGCGACGACGCTGACTGCCATATTTTCGCAGCGGCCACAATGATCACTCTCGGCGACAACAACAAAGCAAAATTCTGGTCCTCCGCATGGCTACACAAAGCTGCTCCTAAAGACCTAGCCCCGTAAATTTTTTGAGCGTCCAGGAGAAAAAAACCTATCAGTAAGTGCGGCATTACAGAACGAATAGTGGGTCCAAGACATCAACACTCCCCCGGAATTCACACCCTAACATGTTCAACAATTCCTTGAGTTGTGGTCTAGAGTTAACCAAATCCACTTGGACCCAAATACCCCGGATGAGATTACCTGGAAGCGAACTCTGGGGGAGGCTACTCAACGAAATCCGCTTACGCGTTGCAGTTCCTCGGCTCATCAACGACGAACTACCAAAAAGTCATCTAGAAAACCATTGCCCCCCTAAATGCCAATTCTTCGCTTGGATAGCTATTCAAAACCAGCTTTGAACCTCAGATAGGCTAGAACAGAGGGGTTGGGTTGGCCAAACCAGCACATTTGCCGCTATGCAAACAATCACCAGAAACAACACTACATCTTTTCATCCAGTGCAGATACTCCACCCGAATCTGGAATTCCAAGGCGGATTGGCTAGGCTCGTCATAGCTCAAGCCACCCAACTGGCCCGACGACTGGAATATTGCAAACTAGTGGACAAAAGTCAGTGGGAGGCGGAGCCTACCGGGAAGGGCGATGACCACGATTCTCATCCTCATCTCCTGAGAGATTTGGAAGGAACAGAATGCTAGAATCTTCAATAACAAGTCTACTACCGTTGTGGATCTACTAGCAAAGATAAAAGAGGAGGGTAGAACTTAGTCTCTGGTAGGGACGAAATGTTTGGAGCAATTTCCTTTTTGTAATTAAGATCCTTCCTTAAACTTGTTACTTTTGCGGTTCTGTACCACACCACCTTGTTTATTAATATAATAGCAGCTCTCCTGCACGTTTCTTCAAAAAAAAAAAAAGAGAAAAGGATTTGGTGGTCGTCTGTCCTTCCCCTCCATGCGCTCCACCTCCCATGCGAGCAATGTGTCTTCCCCCTGGAAAACAGGTTCTAATTAAAAAAACGGCAAAAAAAAAGCCAAGGAATATCGACATGACATGCGGGCCCTTAACCAGGAAAACCAAAACCAATGCATCTGCCAAGTTGTGCTCCCTCCTAACCGCACGTGCAGCAATGGACACATCAAATAGAAACAAACCGCTCAAAAAAGGACTGAGCAGAAACTATAACAAACCCACCCCTACTCCACGATTGCTCCATAACCTTTCACTCCTGCCGCTGCCCTCATGCCACATTCGCTGATCTTATGCTTGTTCTGCTGGAGAATATTTTCTACTATTTGCAGTTTTGGACTGAACATGTGCAGAATTGTAGCCCTGGTATTGTTCATCCTCCTCCTTCCTGTATCTGCGATTGGTTTTGATAACCATCACTACCAATCCACCATCTCCCCCCGGAAAATCACCAACTGATTTCTTTCACCGGTTTATTCTTGCTGCCTTTTTCCCTCTTTAATGCTGCTTCTGCGGCCCCAAATCAGCATCAGCAGCTGGAAGAAGCAAGACGGCGATGCGGTGTGGACAGTGGCAACATGTACACCCATCACATATAATCAAATCTTATGTATTTTTAGAAATGAGCTATTTCTTAGCTTGTTCTTGAGTCACAGATTTAGATACGTCGGTATATTAATGCATAATTAACTAGGCGCAAACCTTCTCAACGAGATAACGTTTTGGTGTTAAATGGTTTGGAGGTAGTAATTGAAGTCGGTATCTATTGCGAGCATCACAAATCCGTATTTTGTGTATGGACTTAGTGCAATTGACCCAATTCCATTGGTATCTCAGCTGGACCATGTGCAGATGAGAAGTTTTGATTAACGTTGTCCGTGTTAGTGTGCATGTTTGTATAGGCATTCTTTTAAAGGTTGTGCAAATGGATTTCCCCTTTCGATTACATGGCTCATTGTTCGGATGTCCCCAATATATCATGGTTGTATAACCTAACAATTAATGATTGGATGTTTAGAGGAAGCTTCCCATCGATGCATATTTCCTCGTGCTTGGCATCTTGGTTGCTCAAATTACTACTATGTGTCTAAACAAGTGGTGTTTTTCACTCTTATGAAACCTTGACCACCGATTTTTGCAGTAATATGTTAGCAAAAATCATTATATGTCATTGTGGATACACGGCCGCGCCCACTGGCCTTCGCCACAGTGGCGCCTTTTGCATCGAGTCGAAAATGCATGTCTTTGCATCTATATGCTCGATTTATTATGCAAACGTCTAAACGAAAATTGCCGATTGGGTAATTTAGGTATCACGAAGAGGTCCGTAGCTCTTTGCTGCGTGCTCTGTTATTGATAAAAAAATCATCATCTATTATGTGAAGGACGGAGGCGGTCTTTTAGGTGGAGGATTAAGAAGGACAGACCAGTGGTTTGGAGGCTTGTTCGTCTTCATCTTGCGATCGTCGTCAAGGGTAACGGCCGGTTCGCGTTGGTTGTAGGTCCTTGGTGCGTTAGCAACTAGAATTGGTCCTTTGCTCCATGTTATGTCGAGCACCTATACTCTCAATTGATTGTTCAAGTGTCACCGGAGCGGATGACACCAACAACTGGTATGCACTCTAATCATCATTGCAGATTCATAATTTGGTCTATAAAATTATAATTATGTTTTGCTCATCTCGATCTGATCAATTGAAAAGGATATAGAGAGTGAGGCGGAATGGTACTGTTGGCAATGCTCGATAGTTCTGAGGAGAAGCAATCACCTATAACGAACATGATGAGTTGAAAACATTGATTCGGATATCACGAAGATAACAAACTTATGAAGTCGAACCTTGCTAAAGTTGTGCCCCAAGGTAAATAATTAGATTTTTTTATTCTTGCGCTCCTTTTGATTCGCAATGATATCATTAACTTTTGTAAAATAACATTATCGTTCTAGATTACATGTGCACCACACGATCTTGAGATTATTGAATACATGAAAGCGTCCACCGGAAGAAAGTTCTCGTCAACATTGACGATGCATGGTAAACAGGATGATATGGGGTGTCTTTTGCAGGATGGCATATTTGTGAATGGCGCTGTAAGTATAGATTTTATTTATATCTTTGTATACGAGAAAAGTATATATATATTCACTAATTGCGTTTTATCTGAAAAGAAAACATACTAATTATGTTTTATTTACATACGGGTCTTAAGTGCGTATATTCATTGTATGAGGATGAAGAGCATCTACTTCATAGGGAAGGTGGAGATGCCTTTTAGAGGATACATTTATTTCTAGCCTCCTTAGGCGTGATTATGAATACAACGATGTGCCATTAAGCTATAAGGAAGACATCATTGATACAAGGTTGCAAAACTATTTAAAAGTGACATGGTAAACTTAAATCTTCCTCCATCCGTGATAAATATATATAATATGACCATGGACAATACTTCAAAAAATTAGATGTTTGGTGCAATTTGTTTCTTCCAATTAACATAAAGGATCACATCGGTACCTAGCGGTTGTGAATGCTAAAGTATGTGAGATACATGTACTAGACTCATTTGGGCTAGAATTATTGGATCATGAGACCTCACCTTTACGGTGAGTAATTATTCTTTTTGTGTTATTAGTATTTTATCTTATTATTACTGAAAAATCATATATTTGTATCAAAAGTTACATGGACTAGAAAGAGAATTTAAACTTGTAGCACATAAGATAAGGAGTGGACCGAGACAAGTGGCGGAACCTTGATGTTTCAACATGGCAGGTTGTAGAGAAGTTCCATCGTGAATGCAAGCAGATGGGTACACTTCATGTCGCTATAATTTAGAAAAATGATCATGTTTGGTTCTTACACTTGCCTCACAAGGATTTTTTTAAATGAATAGAGTATCGTATGCTTATGGATGGTAAACTATATGGAATATTGGACTGGATCTTCCTATCTAATAATGTAACTCGGGTACTTCATAGAGGACTTGCCTTCGCATGATCACTTATAGAATATAATATATTTCATCTTCTTACCAATATAATTGTTTTATTTATTAAAGCTTCAAATTATGTGCGGGACGATATAAAAATTTCAGGTTTAAGCTACCGTAATCTTGTGGGACTCGCGATTAAACAAAATAAAAGAATATCAAGAACTCAACAAGAAAAACAAGACAGAGATAGTCCAAGTGATGTTGAAATGATCGAAAATCCGGTTGAGGTGGCTAAACAATCGACACAACACATCAAATAGAATCGATATATCTCCATGTGTTCTATCAAGTAGAATAACATCGACAAATGCAAGAACTATTGTGTGCAATTGTCACATACATCATGACGATCAACGATCTTTGAATCTTTAGAGTAAGTCATTTCAAAGTAAATATTTTTTGTTCTAATTTAAAGATTTATCATCGCTCTTGCTAGAACTGACAGAATAATATACTCGTTTAACTAATATAACATAGGAAAGAATGGATTCTGAACACCAAGCCTTATCCAATTTCTTTAAGTCTCAAAAAACTTAAAGAAATATTAGATGTAAATAAGCCAATGGATACTGATTGCTTCAACATGGCCGTTCGGATGCTCGCATGCAATGAGGGCTTGTTGTGTTTTGAAGACAAATACCACTACATGGACCTGCAGTTTTGTGTAAGTTCATATTATTATCTCAGATCCACATAGAATTTTCAATAAAACTCTATATTTTATGATAACAAATAGTCCATATCTGCTTTTTCTCGAGGGCCCTATCGTGTGAAGCTAGATATCAAGCGGTTGGCAAAATTGTTTGAATGTTGGCGAGACATGGAGTATGATATTGAACATTGCAGCAATGTAAGCTATATTCCTTCGTCCTTCATAAATCTTGGATTTTGTTGCCCTAACATGAACAAATTGTTTGCAGATTCTATTGCCGTACTCTTCTATGGGTCAGTTCACATTATACGTACTTAACATGGAGACTAGAAATATTTCTATAATGGACCCGATGCCTATACCTACAGAGTTTAAGCTTAAACCTCGAAGGTTGTGGTATGTTCATAAAATAAAAAATATTGCCAACAATGTGGACTTGGCCATGGAATTAGTCAATCCTAAATGGAATGACAATATTTATTTAAAGCGTCGTATATTGCCAACATGGGTTCCAAGAAGCTGCAGATAGTGATTGCTTATAACTTGCACACTACAAATTAGTTCTACATATGTGTAATAATGTTTTCCTTCTACAGAAGTCGATGAGATTTTTGTTATCAACTTTATGCGCTTGTGGAATGGTATTAGATTACCATTGTTTTCAATTGTGAGTAAATAATCTTTTGTGTACTTGGTAATAACATTCTACAATTAATTGTTATTTTATGACAGTGAAGTGTAATAATTGCATGTGGATGGGAATACACCGAGGACCAAATTCTTGGTAGAGATGTTGAAGTACAAGGACAACGAATCTAAAGACAACATTCTGAAGATATACAAGAACTTATTAGGCGTGTGAGGATTTAGGTGGCTTCAAAAGATGTAATAGCTGTGATGTTATTTATGATAATGTTGCTCTTTAAGCATAATTGCTATGGACTCAACAATATAATAACTCATCATGAATCCCTTTTGGCATGAGTCTTAATCTATCTCACTATTTACTTCATTTTAAGAAACATAGTCTTTTTGTTTTTACCGTAGCGTTAGCACGGTAGGAAAAAATATCGTCATTTGGTTGTTTTCATGTGTATCCTCAAATGATGTTATAATTTTAGTTCACGACAAAGTATCATGTATGATTAATTTTATACGTTGCAACATTAGAACACCTAACTAGTGTACTGTGTATTTATGTGGTTGGTCGTTTCGTTTGGGTTCTGTAACGCAGATGCAGAGCAATCTGAACGGTATGTACTGTGCATTTATGGAGTTATAGAGAAGGAAATCTGTGGCATCAAATCAAACAGTTACGGGCGTCTTATGTTGCTGACGTGATCCTTGGTTGCATTGTAGACTGCAGTAACCTGCGTAGCATAGATGCACAGTACCCCTTTGACGACTGACGGGGTGATAACTATACGACACCCTTGCCAAACGGAATTTCTCTTCGTCAGTCGCTTCTCATGCATGCTCTGTTGCGGTTAACCGCGTAGGTGTCACCGTGGAAAAAATCTAGGACCGAAATTTCGTCGGTAACTAGTGTTATTGGTGAGGTCTAACAAATTTTTATACATGGTAAAAAAATTCAGATTTATTTAATTTTTATCTAAATTCAAATTTTAGATAAATTTTATCTTTACATTTGAAAATTTTAAATTTAAATTTATAACTTATGTCTGAAATTTCACCAAAATTTTCGATAACCAACGATAATCGGTTCTGATGGTGGGGTCCGATATAGTTTTCCCTGGGTTTCACCCATGCAAGATGTGAGCCTGATCGGCATGTAGATGTAGCGTATACTAGCAATGACTACTGTTTATTCCGTTTAAGTACATATGAAGCTTGCTGTTCTCCTCCATGAAAACATACCACAACCAGCTCTAGGTAGTCAAAGCAATTGACACTGTATTCTAAAAAAGAAAATGAAAAAAGAACTTGAGACTGTGTCCACGACAACCAACATTATCTAGATCAGGTGGATGTAACATCATTCATCGTCATCTTCCATGTATTGCTTGCCATCATCACAGTCAATATCGACAATTCATCAATGCAAGCTAACACATAGTACATGAACAAAGGAAATGTTAAAACAAGGTAAGAATCGGTGTGAGAAGCGAGCTGGGGCTCGACTGGCTAGCGCGGCGTGATCCGTCTAAGCCCACCCATGCTCGAGCCTAGGGCTCAGCATTTGGGTGTCTCACCCGAGATTTATAAGGCCGGAGCTGGGGCTCAGGTGAAGGACTGTAGGGGCACAGTGACACGGGAGTTTTAGGCTCCTAGCTCATCACGGTTCGAGCGCTGCTTTCATGGGCGCCTCGCAAGTAGGTGTGCTTCTTTTTCTTTAATGTGGATCGGATGAGAAAAATCCCGAACATAAAAAAAGGTAAAAATCGGTGTATTCCATAGGACATGCACGAGACCACTCGCTATTGTGAGCAGAAAACATTCATGTGCTATGTCTATACCCTTCTCATCACCTAGAAATAACTATAGATATTACTCTTTCAATGCATAATGTCTATCGGTGGGCCCAATAACCAAATTGGCACCACTTCCCACGTTTCTCTCTCTCCCCCTCTCCTTCCTCCCACCGATCGCCTCCTCTCTTCCCTCACCCATATCACCCTCGACTCCCCACTTGCCGGTGATCCCCCTGCCTCCGACAGCCACCGGCAGCCTCTTGCCATCGCCGTCCCCCCTCTCCTCCTAACTCCTTCCTCCCACGGTTTCTCAGTCACTCACCTCGCCTACCCTTACTAGCATCGGCTGCCTCACCCTCCTTCGTCCGTCTCCTCCTAGCTCCAACCATATTTGGTCGGATCTGAGATGTTCCCGCCCAGGTAGCCATCATGCGGTGGTGGCGTCGGCGAGGGGCTGCGGTGGGGCATCGGCTGGTGTGTGATGGTTGGCAACGAGTGCAGCATTGGGCGCTGTGGCAGCCAGCACGGCGATGAACTCGGGCACATTAGTAGGTGGCTCGGTCGCACCACAGCACGCGTGCGGACGGCGAATGCGGCGCCCGTGGTGGCCCGTGGCGACGAGAGCAGTGAGGAGATTAGGTGCGGCAAGTGTGGAGTCAAGTAGCTTGGTCGCGCGGCGACGAGCGATGCGGCGACCACGATGGGTGATGGTGAGCGACATGGCCACGTTGGGCAATGGCAAGTGACGCGGTGGCCACGGTGGAAGACGGCGTGCGACACAGTCACGACGGGCGACATGGGCAACAACGATGAGGGCATGACGTTGTTTAATGCAGCCCCAACAAATAATGTATATGGACATTACTCTCGTCCTCAATGCAAGATTTTGTTGTTTCTTAACTATTGGATTGTGTGCCCATGCAATGTATCATATGTTTTCCCCTCTCACTTCCTTAACTTTTTGCCCCATCATCTTTTATCCTATGTGGATCCAAGGGCAGAGCTGGTGCTGGGCTAGGCTTCAGGCCGGTCTAACCACTTTTGGCCTAAGGTCTGATTTTCCTATTTTTCAGAGACTTTCATGTGGAATTTTGACGTTGGGCCTTAGTCCATTGCCTCGAAGGCCTGATGCCCAGCTCCGCTCCTGTGTGGATCTAATGTAAATAGCTAATTAATTTTATGAACATTATATAGGGTGGATCATTGTGAGTGCCTGGAAACAAAAAAAATTGTTACTTACACGGCTGATTCGCCGAACCAAATGGAACATAGAAACGCAAACACAAGCACACAAATCCACAATTACCCCAAGAAAAACTCGCATAGCCACGTGACGACAAGTGGCTTGTACAAATTAAGCCAAAGCCCATACACGCGGTCCAAACACTGAAACATTCGCTGTATACATATACCGCCCGATAGAAACAGCTTGCTGAAGCAATCCAACGCCACAAAACCAGGGCCGGCCCTGAGTTTTTGGAGGCCCGGGGCGAAGCTGAAATTCGGGGCTCTTTGTACATACATGTAGTTGATAGTACTAACTGTAAATACATATATATGTTTGCAAATCCTTAACTGCGTATGCAAAAGCAATATATATTCATATGCAACAATTCATAAATGTAAAATTACCTTAAAAATTCCTTCTAACATTCCTTCTACCTAGTGTTTGCATACTTGGGGTGGGGCCCTGCCTGATTGGGGGGCCAGGGCGGCCGCCCCGCTTGCCCGCGTCCAGGGCCGGCCCTGCACAAAACATACCGAAAGCTCCCGGGCATGTCGACGTTTCACTCCTGGGGCAGCGGCTGGTGGGTCCCGACGACCATGAACAGGCACTCGTAGACCACCACGGCGAGGGGCCCGCCGGCGAGGGGGCCGACCCAGTAGACCCAGTGGTGCGTCCAGACGCCTGTGGCCAGCGCGGGCCCGAACGACCGCGCCGGGTTCATGGACGCGCCCGTGAGCGCGCCGCCGGCGATGGTGTTGGCGCCGACGAGGAGGCCGGTGAGCAGAGGACCGATCCCCGGCGCCGACATCCGCGGGTCGAGGATGCACGCGCAGATGACGAACAGCAGCGTGAAGGTGAACACGGCCTCCGCGAGCACGCCCTGGACCGGGCCCACGCCCTCTGCCAGCGTGTGCACCGGAGTGGCCTGCGATGTGACACGTAGCATTTATATGTGACAGCTAGCGCTGTTGCATGCCACGCATGAGTAGGAAAATAGAAAATCAGTCTTGCTAAAATACGTGTACGTACTAGTCCACCGGTGAGGCACCGAAGCAGGACGCAGGCGAGGGAGGAGCCGAGCAGCTGGGCGAGGATGTAGAGGGCAGAGCGGAAGACGGTGATGCGGCCGCCGACGGCGAGGCCGAGCGTGACGGCCGGGTTGAGGTGGCCGCCGGAGATGTGGAACCCGGCTGTCGCCAGCACCGCCACCACCAGCGCTTGCGCCACCGCCGCCGCCGTCAACGCCGACGACTGATCGGCTCCTCCGGCCGTCTTTCCTGGTAAACATTAACGATCAAGAAATTTGCTGATCTAACTTAATTTTGAGTTGCATGGGAAACATTAACGGCCATCACGTACATCGATCAGTTGGTAACAGTTGGCATATCGTACACATCGATCAGTTGAAATCACGTGCTAGGCAATGAAAATCTCCGTATGGTAACAGTGGGCATATCGTGCCCTAGTACGTAAAAGTACTCACCGTAAAAACGAAATTTTGGTGTATGATAACACCCATTGACAATTGGACCCTGGGTATCATGTCAGCATATAATATATATACCTGTGAGTTCTATATATATACCGAAAAATTACTCCTGCATCTCTGGATCCTGTCCATCTCTTGCATGCATGATATAATACACGATGCTTGGCTGATTACAGACATCAGCGTCACGGTTTGCTGAGCTTCTGGATCGTGTCTGCTCTGTTTAGAAGGATCAGAAACGGTGGATAACCTCTTCAAACTTCACGTACTTTATCGAGACAAATTGATCTATGGTATCGCATTCTCGTTATTTTGCATTGGCTATGTGGGGCTGGCTAACTCGATCCTACAGGCGCACAAGGGTTGCAACTTGCAAGGATCGGTGGCTCTTGATGCAAGAGAACGTGTTGCATGCGGCACAAAGAAGACAAGGAATCGATTCCATTGTAACGCCTGCAACTTGGATGATATGGAAAGAACGTCGTGCTAGTCTTCACTTGACATCATAAATCTGAAGCTCATCTAACGAGGGAGATCGAGAGGATGAGGCGCACTTGTGGAGGTATGGCGGTGCAAAATCTCTCGAGCAGCTGTTCTCTTGATTTAGAGTTAAGAGCATCTGATCTCCGATACAAGAAGGTGCTTATAAGTGAGAGGGTATGCTACATCATAATTACCTATTTAAGAACGCGATGCTCCAGTGCAAGCACCTCTTTTCTTACACGTGGTTACGTACTCCACGACTTCATAGGAACCTATGCAAGCATCAATGCTTAAGTTTTGACACATTATGTCCAGCGCGCACACATAGAATATTTCTATCCTAAGCTTATATAGAAGTTTTGTTTTGTTTTTTTAATTACAACAAAGACACACGCATATACGTGAGTGTGTTTTCTTAGTACACGCCTAAACAAATGGAGACCAGAGATAAATCCACGAATCTCACAAAATTCCCACTGAAACGAACTTGCGTGTGCATAAAGGTAGGTACCAGAATTTGAACCATAATGGGTAGAGTCGTACGCAAACAACTCCACTACACCGAGAGGTTGTTCCGAGATGTTTTGAATTTTCTGTGGGGTCAAGTGTCCCCGTAAGCGTAAGCATGTGCACATGTGTCGATCGCGTACTAGGTGTAATCTACATGTGCATGCACTACCTAGTAGTAAATGCAAATATCAAATGAAATCAAACAGTGGCTTCAGGCAGGGTACTGCTCCGTATACTTTGCACTGCACGGAGCTAATAATCTAATCAATAGTAGAACGAGGACAGGAGGACGACATAGGTTGTTGTTCTTGTAGCGGCAAGGATGAGATTCATGTATGCATAGGCAGATAATTCAACGAACGTACGACACCTCTTTTCTTTGAAAGAGAGTCGATCGACAAATTAAGGCACAGAAATTGAAGTTACCATACCGGCAGTCATGACCGCGCCGACCCCTATGAAGACGAAGAGGAAGGTGAGGACGAGCTCGCCGAGCACGCCCCGGAGGCAGCCGGGCTCCGACGCCTCGCCGCGGTGGCCGAGCTCCAGCTTCGTCATCGGCAAAGGCATAGAGGGTCGATAATTCGATATAGCTAGAGGGGAAAGGCGATCGATCGATCGATCTTAATTAGATGGCACACAAGAGCGCACTGAAGCCGATTGTTTCTTCACTGGAAAACACTATATATAGCGAAGCGATGATATTTCTGTACGGGGATTAGAGAAGTCAAAAAAGTTTATAATGGCGCGCCTCAAATTCTCGATGTGCTGCAAGGAGCTATGCACGTACGTCAGGAACATGTGCGCACCGTTTTCTTTGTTGCAACAGTAAGTAGTACTTAACCAGGTTTTACTTTTGGAAAGTACCTTCTTTTCACGACCTCTTTCGCTTTTGTTTTGGGGGGTTTTGGATATGCAAGTATGCAACAGAAGTGCAGCGTTTAAGCAGGCCTTTTTCCATGTAGGCCTCTAAACGGCTCTTTGCTTTAGTACATGCCGATTGGAACATCTTTTGGGGTTTCGACGTGGACTTTGGCCAAATTTGAGCTCAGTTATATGCCCACGCCGTGTCACGTAAGACTAATAGCGTCGAGATGCTTAGCGAAACTCTCGTTTTTGGAAAAAAAAAATTCAGACTACTGTCAGACCATACAAGCGCGAGCCGGCCAAGGGGCGGTCGACCGACCACCGCGGCAATATGACCGCCATGGGTGGCGCGCGATCGCCGAGGGCTTGGCGGTCAGACCGGTGGGCGGTTTGACCGGACATGGGTGGCAGTCAGACTGACCATGGTGATGGTCGGACCGACTGAGGGCTTGGCGATCAGATCGGTGGGCGGTTTGACCGGCAAGGCGGTAGTCAGACAGGCTGGCCGACGGTCAAAATGGCAATGAGCGGCGGTTTGACCGGCCAGGCCCTATTCATGCGTCGAAGTGGCGGTGAACTTCGTGGGTTAGGACAAAGTCACGAATTTGGAACTTAGTGCATATGTATTGCAAGATATATATTTTGGCTAACATGGATTAAGTTATGAATAACTTGTGCCCATCAACGATTTCTTAGTTTATTGTTGTGCAGATGACTTGAAGTCAATGGCGATAATGATCGGGACTAGACTAGAAGAGCTGATATCCAAAATGATCGAGATTATCGGGTGAAGTCATTGGACTCAAGCATGGCGCAAGATGAACAAGAATAACCAAACGAGAGGTTCGGTGCGACGGGTTGCATCAAGTAGTGCGAGGGTCGATGCAAGTGTCATGGTGATTTCGGTGGGAGCCAATGGGAAAGACTTGCCGATATAAAGAGAGTCATTAATCAACCTACACTAGTGAAGCATGGATTTGCTTCATGACGATTGGACTCGGTCTCTAGAGAATGATCGAGAAGAGGTATTTTGGTATCTTCAACAAAATATCATGTTAGCGACCTTTGGCGAAACCGCGAAGCAAGACGGCGCGAGGAGATGCGGTTTAGGTCAAGTGAAGATGAAGATAATGAAGAAACGGATTCGAAAGTCCGGTTCGTCATCCGCTTTAAGAAATGCGTGTGAGTGTAGCCTCATTTGTATGGGGGTTTAACGGTGGCCGATAATGTTTTCTCTTCTGACCTAGCCTCCACTATAAAAGAGAGGGGTATTGGATTTGCACCTCTTGAGCCTTCCTTAGAAGAAATTCTAATTTGTAATTTGGGGAAAGTAGAATAGAGAAGGCTAGAGTTTGAGGGAGATGGATTGATTGAGTCCTCAAGTGTTGAGTTTTTGTCTTCCATGGTAGAGTGACTATAAATCAATAATATCTTGAATCAATTCAAACAAGATTTTGTTACGAACCTTGTCTACTGAACACAATCCAATCTCTGATTACTTGCCAAACACAGAATACAAGTCTCAAATCCACTCAAATACAAGTATTTGGGGATACTAATTAGAGAAGAATAGAGTAGGGATTGAGGAAGGAGCAACAGTTGGGAATGTAGAAGGGGATGGAAGAAGCGAGGAGGACTGGAAGCAGCAGGTAGGAAGAGGAGGAAGAGGAAATGAGGCGTGAGCCTTCTGGTCAATTCTGGTTCGATACCTCCTTCCAGCACATGGTGTGATTATATACTAGTCTACCTTGTCTTGCTTCATCAACTCGCTTGGCCCCTGGACTATCCAGCCTATCAGTCCACAAGCCCAAGTGAAACCCATCCGAAGTAGTTAGGCCCATAACATTCTTCCCTCCTTGAGATTTGGCTTGTCCCCAAGCCACTGTAATGAAAGCAACAAAGATGAATTCGACCCCTCCAGGATACCAAGGTGCTTGCAATTCTTATGCCTGCAGCAAGCCTGCCATCACTAATCGCTGACCTCCACAGTTCATGACTTGCTATTGAAACCTCCTTTGCAACGACTTCATAGACCAACAGATGCCAGCTAATTAAAGTTCCACATATAGCACCGGTAAGCATATGGATGCTAAGAATGCTTCCAATTTGCACAAATTGTCGTGGCAAGTTCAGTAGCTCATAACCATCACACCTGAGCCATGTCCTGCAACAGACGTTGGGAATTACCTGAAAACCTGCTAGGTGAGCCAATACACCACGCTTCTGTTGCTCTTCTGAAGTGCAATAATTAATCTTGGCTTCGTATGAACCCTTTTGCATAAGATTCATCTCCACGAAGAAGGAACTGAACCCACATAACGTCCCCTGATTAAAGTTGTAGCCATCCAGAATATACTTAAGAACCACTTGCCCCAGTCCATGCCCATGAAAATGATGAGACATTCTTCTTTGGGGATACATCTTTATAACAAGCTCAAAGTATCCAAGATGAGAATCCAGAGTAGTTGGAGTATAGGGCTTGATTACTTCCTCGCCAGCAGCATCCTGACCTTTGCAGCTTGTATGTTGGCCGATTGGAAAGCCCAGTACAGAAGTAGGTGTCGGGGGAACAAATTTGAACTTGGCCACATTATGATTGAGCTGCCTCTTCTCCCCAAGTTTAAACTCATTGAAGTTCTCAGGATCCAAGCAGCCCTTTTGTCCACAGAGCACATGTGATAGCTGCAACAGCTGATCATAGTTTGATCCTTCATGTAATTTTTGGTCCATCTTAGTATGTCTTTCCATGAAATGAACTGCAACTTTTGAGGATTGAGTTCCTATTGAAACTCTGCAACTCTTGCAATCAATGAAGCAGGATATTATGGGTTGTGTTGATGAGCACAAGACATGTTCAGGGGTTTGGATTTCCACATATAGCATCACCAGGAACAACCTGTATACTTTCTTCACAGGAGTCTCTTCAGTGGAATTCCCAGACTTCCCATGAAGTTGGTCAGAGATGCACAAAGAGTCCCAAGGGGTGCAATTGTTGCCATCAAGGAAATTGATAGAACTACAATACTCGTGCACTGTATCTTGCGTTCTCTCACCATATTTCAGCTGCTCAACATGGGAATACTTGCTATCAACAACTGGGACTGCAACTTCCATGACAGGACTGCAACTCCATGAGCTAGAAATTTTACCATCTCCCTCAGACACCATAAGAACAAGGAGAATAACAATCATGCACACTGTACTTTCATGAATAGGCGACGGCCTTGATGATTTCAGTCGTTCCTGCCAATCACTTGGACTGCGCATGAACAACACCATTGGTTTTGGTTGCAGTTCGCAAGCCACATCAGCAAGCAACTTCTCTGATCCGTTACTTGTGATCGCCACTAGCGCAGGTGGAAGGAGTATCTCCACCACGCCTCTACTGCACATGATCTTCTTGTGAGTGGGTGGTGGCCACCACTTTATCTCAACTAATCTCCTTGACCATTCTACCATGTGTTTCAGCAACCATCTCACCACAACAACACATCTAGAATTGGCTTGCATTGGTGGTAGCCTTCGCGGCCGCAGCTCCACAGCACCAATGCCCTCCTCACAAAATTTATCAACTCCAGCAACTACAGCTCCTTGATTCAATTCAACCACCATAACATAGATTGTATCTCCTTGACAAAGATGGGGATACTTGCCTCCTTGTGCATCAGAATTTGCACTGTCACCTTCCTTGTTGGCTGCCTGCAGTGACACTTCTCTGTAACAACACTTAAAGGATGGCCATGGTACTGGCCGTGGCTCCGCTTCGTTACCTGAGATTATCACTTGCGCTGGCGGCGGCCATGGTTGGCGCTTGACCCACTCCCTCGGTGATGGCCACCGCTCCATAGTACTCCTGTCAGACATTTCCTCAAACCCCTTGTGATCGTTGGGCAAACAGAGGATATGCAGGTGAGAGAGCTCGTCTCCCTTGCCGGTGAGAGTGAGGATAACACAAGTGGTAAGGTGACCCTGGGGAACACTGGTTGGGGCTGCCTGGATGATGTTGGGGATGATGTAACTAGCACCGAGCAAAGCGCTGGATGTTGTCGACATAACGACATGGTAGCAACCGCATGAGCACACCCTCAAGCATACATTGTCAAGGACGGATGTGGGGCCGTTGTTGATGGCAAAGCCTGATAGCATGCCTTTGAGGCCAGCCGGCAGCATGATGACGAGGTCAGTGGTGCCACTGTCATCGACGTCAAGGCGAGAGCCTTCCGTCAAACAGTCGGTAGGCACCTCGGTGTCGAGCTTGGTGACCACGATTGACCTCAGCGAGGGAACTGACGGGGCCTTGTCGACTCTAGGATGAGCCAGGACGTGGCTATCAGTGACAATGACATGGCCTGAACCTCCCGTCGAACACTTGGTGGGCGTCACCGAGACGGTGTTAGTGGTGAGGGCGTTGACGATGGGCTGAGCAGCGATGACGCGACTTGAGGCAATGTCGAGCTCGGTGATGGTCGGGGAAGCAGTTGGGGTCGTAGCTGGAGTGAATGCTGAAGTATACACGCTGGTGTCTGGGTCGATACATACCGTCGAACACCTGGCGGGCATCTTAGCGGTGGGGTTGGCCTCTGCAGACGGGGTAGCAGCAACCATGGTGTAGCCCATAGCGGTGACACAGGTAGATGTTGGTGTAGTCACAGACGGCGGTGAGGTCCGAACAGACGCGACCGATGGTGGATGGCGGCCTCAACTTTTCCATCTGGTGTGCCAAGCCCGTCAGATCAACCAATTGCTTCTTCGTAACTACGAGCAAATTATCAAGCATTGCCATGCATCACATCTTCTCTTCCTTGATCATGGCCGCCTTGGTGTGAGAAACCTCTGGGAGCGACTGCTCTGATACCATATTGTTACGAACCTTGTCTACTGAACACAATCCAATCTCTGATTACTTGCCAAACACAGAATACAAGTCTCAAATCCACTCAAATACAAGTGTTTTGGGATACTAATTAGAGAAGAATAGAGTAGGGATTGAGGAAGGAGCAACCAGATTGGGAATGTAGAAGAGGGGACTGGGAAGCAGCAGGTAGGAAGAGGAGGAAGAGGAAATGAGGCGTGAGCCTTCTGGTCAATTTTGGTTCGATACCTCCTTCCAGCACATGGTGTGATTATATACTAGTCTACCTTGTCTTGCTTCATCAACTCGCTTGGCCCCTGGACTATCCAGCCTATCAGTCCACAAGCCCAAGTGAAACCCATCCGAAGTAGTTAGGCCCATAACAGATTTCCTCCTGCAGCCCTAGACGTGCAGCAAGGGGCACTAGCGGTGGGTGTGCGGCAAAGGGCCTATAGGGCGATAGGGGTGCGACAGGCCATTGCCACGCGACGGGCCGCGCCAAGAGACACATATTATGTCGCCTGTCGTCGACACGTATATGTTGCTATTTTTGTACTTCCACCGGAGAGGAGGCTAATTTTACAATTTCACTGTGAAACAGTGGCCAAATAAGCAAAAAAAAAAAAACTCCTGCTCGCACGGCTCGGCTGCATGTCTAGATCCCGTACGATCTCGACGTCAGAACGCGCCGGATGGCCAATGGCGTCGCGCGCGCGGCTTCAATCTGGACACGCCGTGGTGTCTGGTCAGGTCATGCTCCCTGTCTTGATTAGCGTATATCCTGAGATCTTTGGAGCCTTGGACTGACGGAAAAGAACAACCGGTTGCATTAGGACACATCGATATCTTTTGGCAAGTTGATCGTCGTGTCACTCTCCACTGGAAACAGGAGGCCATTGGCTTAGGTTAAGTAGCTAGCTGGGAGAGGTCGTTGGCATTAGAGCTAGTCGCCTCCTTTTGGTTGGCGAAGTCCGTGCGAAATGGATTGGTTTGAGAAAATTCGTCAGTTCTGAACTGTTTTGCGCAGAATTTCTACCAATCGGAACATTTCGTTCACTGGTGCTCTCGTCAACGGTCTTTAAGATGGAATCCGATGGCTCAACTGCTCTGATCACGATCGCGTTTGTGGGTTAACCCTTCTGTACGAGCCGGTTTCTTGTAGAAGTTGTGGAGAAAAAGGTAGACGATAGTGCATGCGGGTGCAACTACGTCCGACCACCTCTCCCTTCCCTGTCTTCTCTCTCTTCACTCGTCACGATCCCACATCGCCGCTATCAGTGGCGGATCCAGAATTTTTAGAATGGGTGTTTGGAGTTACAAACATGTTGTACAATGTAAAACATAAAAATTCATAATCTACATGATTCCTCTTCATTTTTGAATGCTCCGCGGTCTACATAACAAACAAAAGCTTCACATAAATAATTGGACATTTAAGACAGAATAATCTTCTATTTTATCTAACAACAGAAGCTACACCACTATCCAAATGAGTAATAGCTAGCAGTACTCATACACATACAACTATACAGTATTTAGTATACAAGCTATGAGAGTACGAGTGATCCAAATCTTGACATGCCAATCCATTTCTTATGTACTAACCAACCAATTAATCTAAGGAAATTATTTGTGTGTGAAAGGCCGCCCCATTGGTCGATGGTTCCCTGCATTTCCCTTTAGAATTTTAAATCTGTCAGAGTAGTGCTCTAAGTAGCGCTTGCAGAGTGTACATCATTGTGATTGGCCACCAATAGTCAGACCGAGTTGGCCGTCCATAGGAAGGAAAGATGAGGTGATCGATCATGACTCTCCAAGTCTCCATAGCCATAGGCCATAGCTGATGCCTGATGGCATGCATGGCTACTTATTTCAACTTGAACAGCAGTCCAATATCGCCATCAACAACGCTCTATGAACATCTGACATCTCAATCTGACAATCTCAATCTCAAATCAGTGAATAAGACAATTAGTGCCAATGTGCCATTTTGACAATCTCAATCTCAATCTCAATCTCAATCTCAATCTCAATCTCAATCAGTGAATCAGACAATTAGTGCAATGTACCATTTGCCCGACGGAGGCAAGAAACCAGCAGAGGAGGAGGAGCTCACCTTGACCTCGCCGTGTGTTGCCCCGCGCCGCTCCTTGCGTTGGTGTCCGATCCTGCTCGGCCTCGGCCTCGGCACTGCTGCGCGCCACAGGGCTTCCCTCCTCCCCTTGCTGCTTGTTGCGCGCACACCTCCATCCTTGGCTCCAGCTCGACGCCTCGGCCTCACCGCATGTCCTTGGGAGATGGGTCGCCGCCGCCTCCAGTCGGCCACAGAGCTGCTGCCTGCCGAGTTGGGGAAGTGGTGAGGAGACTGGATAGGGTTGCTTCGGTCGCGTGAGCACTAAGCCGTGAGGCGCTTCAGCGCTGGTGGCGTGGGGCGTTGGGCACTTGGGCTGGTGGTGTAGAGTGGGTTGGACTAGCTGGTGGCGTGGTGGGCTGCTGGCATGGTGGGCTGGTGGCGTGGAGTGGGCTGGACCGGGAGGAATTCGGGATGGTGCAGCCGTGGAGTCACAGTTCTGCCAGGTACAGTTAGAATACGTATTTTAAGTATGTTTACTGGTATATATACCTAATATATCTACTAAATATTGAGTTTTCCCCCCAAAAAATTTGGGTGTACATCTGTACACCCATGTCCCATATTGGATCCGCCCCTGGCCGCTACTGTGAGACCGTCGGACCTCAGATGTTGAATATCTAAAATCCTCATATGTATATCGTATTAGTTCCATAATCAATAAGTAATACACACACCCACAACATTGATATACACATCAATACACAATTATGTATAACATAAAACAAATATAGTATATAAACTTAAAACAAATACATAGTTTACAGTACAAAAGCCAACCGACCAAATAAAAGTTTAAGTATCAGAAGTAGCAACGGAAATTTAGTAGATTAATAGCAAAAGTCCAACGGCATGCCCATCCAAATACTCAAGCAACCGACAAGGAGCAAACCCTAGAAATACCTATCCCTGTACCTCCGGTACCGGGACCGAAGAAAGCGTCGTACGACGTGTGGTCATCCATATATTCTAAACAACAATTTAAACAAAATTGCGTACATTGTATACTTAGCAAGACTTGTAGTGTATCATAAAATTTATATATATGCATGACTAACAAGAGAGGAGGCTCTATGCTACAAGTTATTTTATTTGCAATATCAACACATAGTATTTTGTAACAGGAGTTTAAAGAGCAGTTAATTAAATATGGAACAACAAGTAAGAAACTTAATAAGTAACAAATCATAATCCTCCTTGGCTGCAATCAATATTTTATTTTCAGCTATAGACATAGCAATGAAATTAATCAACAACAAAATATCCATCCGATCATTTTTCCAACAAACCGATTTTGAAAAACAAGACTATACCCGGCAATACTACACTTAGCACGCTCATCACCGCGAGTATGGCTAATTAAATAGATTTACACTCTGCAGAGATGTACAACTTTACCTACAGTATACGAATTCTCTAGTTTATCCAGCATCCATCGATACCATCGCTCACGATCTTTTAGCAAGCAGTCTAGAGTGCATAACGAAGTCTTTACATCACCTAGTCCTAACCTTGCACTAGCCCGACAATGACAACCCTCACTTCAATCTCGGGTACCTTCCATCAAAGTGAGGCATTAACCGTTGTGTCGGAAGGTTTTGGTCCCAATGCCTCGGTGAAGGGAGCCCCTCGAGCAATCACACATACTCACACTACTACAGTTGTAAGATCGAGTAGGCCGACTAGAGGGGGGTGAATAGGTGGTTTTAAAAACTTCTATGCTCTAAAACCTTTAAGCAATGCGGAAGCTAATATCAAATCGGTTTTGCCCAATTAAAACCTAAAACAACTAGGCTCACCTAAGTGCATCAACAACAAGTCTATTGAGATATAACAATTAAGCAATGACTTGTAAGCAATCAACTAATGATATAAACAATTAAGTACATAGGAAAGCGTTCACACAAGTAAGCAATTTAATTCTAGGAATATAAGTTGCTATGTATTAAAGCTAGAATGCAAACCACAATTGACACGGCGATATTTTTCCCGTGGTGATCGAAGACTTGCCGGTCTCCCCTAATCCACGTTGAGGTAAGTTCAACCTTTTGGATCGGCTCCAAAACGCGAGGCAACACCTCCGAGGTAAGTCCAAACAACTTGGACCGGTTCCAACCGAACCAACACCTCTAAGTGAGTTCAACCGCTTGAACCGACTCCAACTTGAACTTATCACCTCGATCCACTAGGGTTGCTCTTACTCCGCTCCGGAGATGGCGAGCACCAAGCCACTCACAAATTGTCGGGCCTCTCACAAGCTTCACTTGAGAAGATCACCGGACCACGACGCCTCCACGCCGTCTAGGTGTCGGCAAACACCAAGAGTAACAAGTCTCCAACTTTCACTTGAACCAATCAAGTGTCAAAGCTCTCGTGGATACTAAATCCACCACCTAATGCAACACATGCAATAGGTTTTGCCTCTCAAACCTCACTAAGTGCAACACATGCACAAATGGGAGTAGAGGGCTTGCTCTTAGCTCAAAGGAACTCAATTGGATGCCAAAGGTTGCCTCTCAACCGGCCAAGGGGGTATTTATAGCCCCCAAACCAAAACTAGCCGCTTGGAGACGAAACAGCCAAAAACTAGCTGTTCTACCTTTTGCGGTCGTACCGCACTCACAAGGGCGGTACTACCGTTCTGCGGTACTACCGCAGATTATACGGCGAGTACTACCGCAGCCCAATTTTCAGCACAGCATTTACACTGCAAAAGGTCATAACTTTTGACTCGATGTCGGAATTGAGTGATCTTGGACTCTATTGAAAGCTTATTCAGTGGGCTACTCAACCCACCTATTTGATTTGATCTCAAACACATTTTATCAAATCAAAAGCACAACTTCAAAGGGCCACTACCATGGTCTAAGTCCAAAGAGTTAGCAACAAGCAATCTTAGACCATGCCAAGGAAAATACATGAATCCCAACAATTTGCAAAACATATTTGCAAACTTAGATCATGCTACAAGGAGTAGGTACATGGATTTCAACCGCTTGCAAAACACATTTGCAAAGTATAGTCACATGCTACAAGGATTATCCATGAGCCTCAACTATTTGCAAAACACATTCGCAAATATAGGCAACATGTTGTTGAGCTAGAGCAAACACAATGAGCTATCAACACATGACTAACTCAAGCTACTAGACAAGACCCTCTTAATAGTACGGCAACCTATACTAGCAATCCGGTCTTCCAACCAAACACCAAGACCGATAAAAGACTAGGAACACATCCTTAGCCTAGCTAGTCATACCTTTGCCTTGACCATCTTCTTGAAGCTTGATGACGACATCTTCACTTCAAGTCCGGTCATCGTCTTGATATGCATCAACCCATGATGCATCCTCACTCAACACATGATGAGTCTTCTCTTGACTTGATGATCAACTCATGATCATCTCTTCTTCGAGATCTTGATATGCATCAACACATGATGCATCATCTCCTTGAACCTTGACTTGATGACGATCAACTCATGATGTCATCCAAAGTCTTCATCACCTGAACATAACCTATTCATCCAACTCATGGAAAATGTTAGTCCCACAATGTCATTAACATTAATTACCAAGATATACCGCATAAATGCTTTTGAACAAGCCATTATCAAGGTGCGGTATTACCGCCAACTAGCATCCGTAATACCGCTCTCCCAGAGTACCGCTTTCTCGATGCGGTACTACCGATTTCCGAGGCTCGAGAAATACGAAAAATACCTTCTCTGGAATTTACATACCGCCAACATATTTGCGGTCATACGCTCGCGTAGTTTCGCCACATGAACTCCGTTACTACCGCTCCACCTCGAGCAAACCAAGTCCAAAAGCAATGCTCGAATTTTCATACCGCATGTAAATCGGTACATCGCGATGCGGTACTACCGCGCATACAACGCCAGACTACCGCATTTCGAGCTTTTCAAATGCAATGCATGACTCCTTTGTCTTGAGCCATGTTGATCTCTTATCACCTTTGCATTTCCTTTTCATGTCACCATTCAAACTCCGGACTAAGCCTTGAAAACATCTTAGCACACACATTAGTCCCACAACACAATTACAAATAATTGAATATAAAGTGACATGAGTATATATGAACTACATAAGTTATATATACCAAGAGTATATCTGAACTACAAGTTGTATATACTAAATATGAGTGTATACTGAACTACACAAGTTGTATATACTCATATGAATATATTAACTACACAAGTTAAAATATATTCAAGGATATGTTTCAAAGTAAAGATCCTTAATATATGTGGAAAGAGAATATGGATCAATACTAATGAAACCACAAAATATAGAATGAACTCCCTAAATGTGTGCATACACAAATGTGTAATGGAAACATATGCACATATCCAAGTTAACCTTTTGGTGGAGTTTAACCTATATTTTGGATTCGAGAATGCAACAAGATATAATAATAAGAAGTAGAATGCATACCTCTTGTATTTTCATCTTTATATCCAAACGAGACTAAGCAATAGATAATCAATAGAATTGTTAGTCTCACAAATAGATTTGTCATTAATGAATACATACTGTTTGGATTTTTGCTTTATATCCAAGTCGAGACTAAACTTGATATAACAATAGGAGTGTTAGTCTCACAAGTGCATTTGTCATTAATCACTTAATCACTTTGCATGCCTTCATGATTTTCACCTTTATATCCAAATAAGACTACACAATATGTATATCAATAAAGGTGTTATTCTCCCAATTAGATTTATCATTAATCACCAAAACTCCATTACCACATAATGGCGGGTCTAGATCTTTCAACAGTCTACCAACATGCAATGCTAGTTTTCGATAACTTAATTAGTTAAGGCCGTCCCATACCGTTACATGTGGTTGTACGCTTACGCTTAGGTTGGATATACCGTTGTTCGGTCCTTAATTAACTCGGACGAGGATCCCCTTATCTATATGCGAGAAACCCTCTCACATTCATCAGCTCATAATATAACTCGCTCGCGTCGAAATCTAGGTTTTTATTTGTATTTTTATACAACATTAACATAGGTAACCCGTTAGGACCATTATTTCAAAATTTCCTAGATCATATTCAATATTTCATCCACTTGCAAATTTTAGTAAAGACTAGAGCCCGACTAAGCATTTATGCGATATTCGCATTCAAAAGACCTGATTCAACGTCATTTAATTGCTTAAACCATAACCTAGTGGCTATAACAGTTATGATACAAACATTTCAAGGAGGATCATACATTGAATAAGAATATAACTACCGTTATCACCAAATATAGCAATTTTAAGCAAACATACACACATGCATAATAGATTTTGCAAATAGAAGTACAATAATTGAAATAGTAGGATCAACATGGTCAAAGAGGGTGATTGCCTTGCTATGGTATCTCAGAGTATGAGGATGGAGGATCGTCGTAAATTTCGTTCGAAGTATTGACGTCTAGTAAAAAAAGAGCCGATAGCAAATTAATTATAGAAAAATAATTTCAACAGCAAGAAAATACAAATATTTTTTGCATATTCAGACGGAGCATGATTTTAGATGAATTTGGAAAAATAATCATTCAATTTGGAGTTCATATGCAAAAGTTATTAACATTTTAATTTCCTTCGGTTTTGAAAAATCTAGAAATTAATAAAAAGATGACGTCGAAAGTGTATTCTCTAATGTTTACGCTATCTGACAGAGAAAAACATATTTTCCTCTAAGTTCTTCTGAGGTTTACGTTTTTCTCATTTTTCTATTTTTTCTAATTTTATTAACTTGCATGTGGGGCCTACTTGTCAGCGACTCATATTTTTATCTTGATTTTATTTATAAAAAACAGAGGCGGTCCCACATGTCATAGACTCGTTAACTATTCACTAAATGATTAAACCTATTTTTTATTTAACTTACTGACAGTTGGGGTCCACATGTTAGTCTCTCGAGTTTTAAAACATGTTTTAAAATCGAGAATAGTGTGTAGTCCCACATGTCTCTCACACATATCCTTAATACATTTTGAATTAGATTTCTATTAAACTTTTCGCCTGGTCCCACATGTCATACACTTATTATCCTTAACCTCTATTACTTAGCATTAATCAATTCTTAATCATATGGGCCCACTGGCAAAGAGAGTAGAGAAGCAACAGAGCTGCATGCAGCCGAGGGCCATGGCGAGCTGCCGACGACGATCGACGTAGCTACTCGACTCAGGGGTGAGCAAAATGGGTTTCCCTCTCGACGACGATCCCACCGGGTGGTGGTGGAGGCCAGAGAGTTGGACAGAGACGGCGCTATGCCGGCGAGGAGCAGCAGAGTGCCTTGGGTCCGAAATGGCTTTCGCGCATGAAGCATATCAGCGGCGAAAGATGGTGCACAAAGGCTCTAGAGGGTAACTACGATGCTACACGCAGTGACTCGAGGACCAATGGTCACCAAAGGGGCGGCGATACTGTCTCCCTCTGCGGCGCCATGACCGGTTACCACGATTCCTAGGCTATAATGGCTAACCTACCGTTCTAACGAGCATAGAAGTACTAGGGACTACTAGAAGCTCAACAAGACAGTTGATGGTGTCAAAGGATGGCTGGAGTGGCATGGCGACATTGAACAGTGACAGCGTAGAGGAGGCGCTCGGTGATGGCGCTCTACGGCGATGGAGATGCTATAAGAAGCAGCGTATTAGATTCCTAAGTTCATAAGGATTGTGTGGATACAAGGAATTGGACCGAGACTCACCGGGCTTCGAGGAAGAACGAAAATGGCAGCGGCGGCCGTGAGAGAGAAAGATGATGATGAAGCTCGGATTCTGCCTGCGTTGAGTGATGGAAATAGATGAAGGAGTGTCGGAACACATGATGACGCACTTGACAGAGCTTCAAACCTTCTAGAGTGCCGAGAATGCAACGACTCAGATCGGGTGTACACTTGAGTCGGGAGCAAAGGAGAATGCGAATAAGCTAGGGACTCCCGGAGCTGCATTGAGCAAAGGAGAGGGATGAGTGATGCATGAGGATCAAAATGACGTGAATGTCATGGGCGAGAAAGCTCACCAGAGCGGTGGAGACACACTCACTAGCGTCGAGAACGATGCTCTCATCCATGACGAAGCAAAGCACGAGATGCTCTAATTCTTTGTGGGAAGCGAGAATGGTGAGCTGAGGAGCTCGTGATGCGGTGAGGAGCTCAAATACGACTAAGAATGGAGCGAGAGATGGGGCGAGAAAATAGCACAATGTACAGGTTTATCACACTCAGCTTCGGTCTCGTCGTCCGCGCGGAATAACGACACGTCGACGTGGCAGCTAGCATGGGCGATGGCAGGAGGAGGCGACAGGGGCAGGTGAAGCTCTAAACTGTAGGCGCTAGTTGTGTTCCGTGGGCAAGCGGCGGTGTAGGCAAGCCGAGCTGGCACGGGCGAGAGGTAGACGAAGATGTCTGACATGCGAGTCTGACATGTCAGAGAGAGAGAGAGGCGCTGGCACGGGCTGGAGCGAGCACGAGAAGAGATGGGCCGAGTTGGGTTTTGGCCCAAAGGTCCGGCGGGAATTCAAATTAAGTTTTCAAATTTCAAACTAGCTGATTGTTGTTGGAATTTTTAAACATAGTAGACATGCTCCAAAATTTATGAAATATTTGTGAAGGCTGCTAACGCAGTGTGTTGTGAAAATTTTAAGGATTTTATCTATTCTGTGATTTTCTCGAAAATTCTTTCAAGATGCTGTTTGCATGAAACTTCACTATTGGATTTATGCAAAAGTTCAAAATCATGCTGAAAATAGTTTTCCCACGTATAAACGTGCTCAAAATTATTCTCCTAATTATTTTTATTATATTTTCCCAAAATTGGTATTGTATTTTTTGGATGTTACAAAGACCCGCCGGCTCCACCTCCTCCTCGTCGCAAGCCAACGTCGGCTCCAGCGTTGTCGTCCTCGGTGCCAATGAGACGTACAAACGCCGATGAACCGGATCCGGCCATCCCCGGAACACTCTTCATCCCATGTGTCGCCGCCACCTGATCCGCCGTCCTCGACGCACTGTTGTGGATCCAACCGTCCTTCACCCCACGGGCACCCAGATCCAGGTGTCCTCGACTCCACCGCTATGGATCCGGCCGTCCTCCACATTGCGGGCCACCTGACCCGGTGTCCTTGACACCACCACCGCAAATCTTACTATCATCCACCCTGTTCAAGCTTTTGTTTCAAGTTTTGTGTAGAATGTTCCAGCCTGGTCATTTTAATTTTTCTCTCTAAAGTACATGCTCATGTTTGATTAATTACATTTTTTATTTGCTTGGATCTGAAATGTTACAAAGTTTTCCCATTTTCTTGTGATTTTTTGAAGATGGAAAACCAAAATGCAACATTTAGTTTTTGAATCCAAAAATCTGGTTCACGGAGTGAATGATTGGCTGATGCAAGTTCTTGGTTTGTGCAAAATCAAAGCATTGAACTTACTTGATAGTGCATGTGGGAGGAAACATGCGAATCACGCAGCACAATGAACGACCATGATAGTGCATGTGGTGCATATACATGTGGTTTTGATTTTTCTAGAAAAGGGCATTGGAACTTACTTTTTGTGAGAAGCTCCACAAGTTACATTATGTTTGGAGGGTTGAAACCTAATGGATACTCCATCGAGTGATGCCCACTAATAATTTGGATTGTTAAACACATATACGCTATTAGAACATTAGGTGAGCCTAAAAAATGTGAACAATGGCTCATACATTAATAAGAGGCTAAAAACAACTAACAGGATGGCCCACACATTTACGCCGCTAGATTATTTCAAAGTTTGTAGTACCAACTGGTATAACTTATACGTTTGAGAATATATATTACATATCTTGTGAGTTATTTAGATTTTTAAGGCATCATAAATATTAAAAATGACAATAGAAGCTTGAAGAAAAATACAACTTAATAAACGTAATTGAAGTATGAACTTTGATGAAAGAAAATAATTGAGTATAATAAGTTGTTGGGGTTCTTAAAGACGTAACCACTCTCCATCATGCATGGATCATATAGCTGCATGCCCCTATTCTTCCTCCATTTGTTACTCTTTTCCAAAATATATGCATACACATGTATCTCTATTTTAATATCAAGTAATACGTTGATTATATGTGCGGTAAATTATCTTATTAGTTTACATACATGGTATTAGAATACATTGCTCACACATATACCGATGTACCATGGACGACCTATCTTGAACTTATCTTTCCTCACATGCCGGTTGCCTCACCAAATCTTGTGTCTTCTGTCTCTTCTCATCGCCACAGCTATTCTTCTTTAAACTCCAACAGCAAGCCCAATTCTCAATCAATCCCACTCAGCTGCTAACCCTTCCAATGGAATATTATACCACATAGTTATCTTCTACTTCTCTCCAATTATTACTTAATGTTGCCTGTTGCGACATCAACATGCATACACTTGTGTCGTCTCTACTCCGAGCTCTTTGCCCCTCTGCTTCTGTACGCTCGTGCTTCTATTCGTACAGATGCATGCACATGCATGCATGACGTTTATATATGCTTGATGTCCTCTTCTCCTGTATCGATCGCTCCTCTTCTTTGACGTTGGACAACTTAACACCGTGGCTTCCTCACTAACCGTGGTGACCTCCCATCTTCACTGATGCCAGTATGTCTGCTTTAGTCGTTGCCTAACGATATGAAAAAAATTCTCACTGGCAATAGCACAGTCCTAGCTACTCGATGATCCCATATCGTCCATACCTTCATCTCTTCTCTGTCAGGGCTTTTCCTCATCGAGCTTCTTTGTCTAGTTACTTCTTCAACACTGCTGACGCTCACTACTTGTCGTTGTAGCCTTTAGCTCTTTCGACTCTGATCTTTCTCTTCAACGGTTATGATGGGACCATTTTATTTGAATTATTTTTTATTGAAGTTTGTGTACAAATCAAATTGCTAATTTTAGTTATTTAGGAATTTTACTTTGGAATTTGTATGGAAATCAAATTTAAAAAATTCCTTTATTTTTTATTTCGAATTTCAATAAATTTATTAAAATTTGTATACAAATTCAATTGCTATTTTTTCTTTAATAATTATTCCAAATTACCTTTATTTAGAGATTTTACTTAGGAATTTATATCAAAAACAAATTGTTTATTTTATTTTTTATTCTGAATTTCAGTTTTTTTGTTGAAATTCGTATACAAATCCTATTGATATTTTTTGTTTAATTTTAATTTTAATTTTAATTTATTTAGAGATTTTACTTAGGAATTCGTATAGAAATTAAATTGCTAATTTTAGTTTATTTTTTATTCTGAATTTCAATTATTTCTGATTGTACTTGATATGGACTCTTTATTTTTAATATAGACTGTTATAATCTGGACCCGTCATGATCGACGATGTAGATCTTTCTCTTTTTTTCTCAGATTAACGTAGGAATTTCTAGCCTTAAGAGTGAACGTGGTGACTTCTTTTATCTTTGTTTTAATAAGATAATAACTAGATTGGTGGTCCGCGCAAATTGCGTGGCTAGCACCATTCCACGTAATTTTTAATTACTTCTACCGATTAATATGAGTTTCTATCCAATTATTATACCACTGTTTATCTCTCTTTTATGTATGTGTGTTGCTCTGAAGCAATATGGTTCCAAAGGCATAATTCGATGCAAGCTTGGCGTCAGCTGGTTGGTATTTGACGCAACGGACCATTTTTTTTTTTCTCTCGACAGTAGCCACCTTGTGACAGAGCAAAGGTGGTGCCTTCTTTTAAAGTTTAGACATACAAGCAGTTGTATGTGAATCTGAATATATCGTCTTACAGATTGGAATATTGTATCTCCTATTAATTCCTAAAAATATATGATCAATATGCACCATTATAATCTAGTCCTACAGTAACTGACGATGAATATATATATATATATATTTTATTTTGATTAATGTGGTAATTAATTTCTAGCCTTTAAGGGCGAATGATATTTTTTTTTAGAATCATTTTAGGGTTTCTATATATATTTGTGCGGCTAGCAATCACATGTTGAGCTTTAAATTGCCTTACTTATAATGAAAAAAGGAAGTGGCTTACTTATGGTCTTCTCACTAAACGTTTGGTTAGTCTAACCACTATATTTCAATTTCTACCAGCTGCACGTTGGATTCCCAAAATAAATAGAAAAAAATCTACATAAGTTTTGATAAGAAAGAAAAAAGAGCTTATTGGATCAGCAAGTTAGCCGGAAGAAGGATTAATTAAGGTATTAATTGGATAACCTAATGCATATAGAAATCCAATTAGGGACGACAACCATGCATAAGTGTCTTACCACATATAGGAAACTTAAACTTGAGATTACCCCATTGTCATTTGTGCGTTAACACATTGTGATAACCTGGAGCTGGTTCAAAGATGCGCGAAGTGTACTTCAGGCTCCAAGCCTGCTTCTAATGAACCACCTGGTGGATCGAACTCTGAATCTTTAACGGTAAAACTTTTTGGGAAAATTTTGTTGGTATCACTAGAAAGATGTGCAATATGGGTTCTGCCATCACAAATTGAACCATCTCATTTTTGTCACTCAAATGTTGCGCCCATTTCATTTTTGCCACTACCATTTGTCAAAGCACCGTGATTGTCAAATTTGATGCGAAAATACTTATTTATCCTTTTTTTTTTTACTTTCTCCCTTCCTCCTTTTTCCTCTTCCTTCCTCCTTCTCTCCTTCTCTCTTCTTCTCCACCAGAGGTCTTCCCTCCTCCTCTATTCTTCCCCACCAGTGCCGCCCAACCCGCGCCCCCGCCTCCGCCGTGCCTGAGCTATGACACTGCCCGAGCTGCGACTCCACCAGAGGGGCAGCCTGCCTCGGCCACTCCTCGCGGACAATCGAACATGTGGCGCTCCGTGCCCACACCGGTCGCAACTCTCACCTCGCCGTTCCCATCAATCCGACGAACTTCGTCCATCCCCTTGCGTATCATGCCGTGTTCCCAAGCATCATGATCAAAACCCCTCACTCAATTTTCCAATTCCTCAACGACAGCCTGTCGTGCCGCCATCTTCCCCATGTCCGGCTGAATCCGCCCCCGTCACCACCTTACACTACCCGGTGAGTCATTCTCCGATTCCCTCCTTCCAGAGCACCTCCACGCTTTCCCCTTTCTTTCCCCGTCGTCCATTGGAGCTCCCCTTCACCCCAGGTTGTCGCCACCGTCGAGCCACTCGAGCTACCTCGGGCTCCCGCCGCCAACCTGCCTCGGCCACTCCCCGCCTCCACCGACCGGTCTGGTGAGCTCGCCTTGTCTCCCTGATGCCTGTGCTCCCCCTAACTCTTCCCCTCGGTGCCGCCCGAGCTACGACACCGCTGCACCTAGCTTCCTCCCCATCCCCCCAGCAACCCATTTTTGAGGTCAATGCCGCCTAACCACCGTCCCTCCATCGTTGGCTCGCCGCTTATGTTCCGCCCCGTTTTCCTCCTCTCCACCCGCCCCCTGCTTCCTCTGCCTACGTCATGCTCCCTGCCTCCCTCCCTTCGCCGGAGCTGACAGTGGGTGGTGGCCCTCCCGGCCTGCCTCCGCGCGTGCGCCCACCTCTACCTCCCTTCCTTCGCCGGAGCTGACAGTGGGACAAAGAGAGAAACGAGGGACTGACATTGGGGCCCACAAGCTGACAGGGGTATTGAAGGTCTTTTTTGGAAAAATCTGACAAGAAAATAGCAGACAAGAAAATAGATGCAAAATTTCAGTGGCAAAATGAGATGGTCTAATTTGCGGTGGCAGAACCCATATTACACACATTTCCAATAACACCAACAAAATTTTCCCAAGCTTTTTGGTTATAAGTATCGTTGTTTGTCTTCTTCGCCAATCCAATTAACCCCAATCTCGAATATGACACCTCGTGCCCTCAACCGTCCGCGACTTTGAATTGGAGTATACAACAGAAAGCAACAAGGAACGGCATATGCTCTAAAATTTTGGACTGCCCCCATCTGAGTCGTCTCGCATGATCTAATATATCCTGGCATGCACTTCCCAAGCAGCTCAGTTCTTTTTTCCTACACCGGTGCCAACAATCTCAAATTAAAAAGAACAATCGTGGCTGCTCGCATATCAAGCATCTCGTGAGTCCCCAGGACGTTAAGGTTGGGAGAAAACTCTGTATTTTTTACATGGAAGATTCTGTATTAATAGTAAGTAAATTAAAAAATAGGCTTGCATTCATCATAGAATTATAGTATCTATTTATGCATGCCTAGTACGTCAACCTGTGCCTTAATTATTATTTTTTGTCTACCGATTAATGTCATTATAATCCACATCTTGCTTTGTTTGTGCCCAATGCCGTTGTTGTTGTGGACTCTACGAATTGCATACTGCACACATGCTTTAACAGTCGAAACTCCAACTGACCATGTACTGCTCGGCGAACGACGATAATATGCAGCAAAGTCACCTCGATAATTCTTCAAATCGTGCTACATGTGCAAGGGACAAATCCTGTCAGGTGGCATAATAACTCTGAGCACATTAAACAGGAGCCGATTACTCGATGCAGGCTATGACCATGTACCCTTAAACTAGTAGGCAGGCATGTGCGCTCCACACGGAGCGCCGAAAAAGGAGGACCCGTCTGCTGGGCCCCGCGACGCGGGACGACCTGGCCTGGCTTCCTTCCGAAGCTCTGGCGTCTTCCGACTGACTCACGTGCGCGCGTCTCGCGAGGGCGCGCAAGCAAACGGAAAGGGCGAAGGAAGCGACGGATCGAGCGTACGGAAAGCTAGCGAAACGCAATCGGACGGTCAAAAATAAAACGTCGACGTGGCCTGCCGAATCAAGCCTCAACCTTTCGGTTCAATTATACCGGAGGATACTACTAATCCTAGTTGCATGTCCAATCATAGTTGTGTCCGAATATGAATTGACCTGCGTATTGAGTATTTGAATACGAATTAGAGTTGCATCGTTCTCTTAAAAATATCTAATATTTGCTAATCTGAACCTACCACAATCATCGGCATAGATCTTTTCCTTTTTCACCGATTATTATAGTAACTAGAAACCCGCGCGCGCCAAGGCGCTGGAGTTGAACAAATGTGACTGTAATTAAGAGAAAGAAAATGCAATCAATATAGCGCACAACTTTGACAAATTAACCATAAACACTTCAACAGCACTACCAACAGGCACACATATTTACGATTGGGCAAGACTAAAGGTAACATTTTAGATATGCACAAGAGCATTGTTCGTATAATTAAATTAGAAGCGGCTGAAGTCTATGAATCAACCAATACCAGACTATCTTGAAGCATTTACAATTTAGAAACACGGTCCTGCAGCTTCTGAGCAGCAAGACTGCCAACAACGTCCAGAAAAAACAGTTAGATCACAACCCTATTTTTCCAATTTAATTCGGCTCATAAGTAGACCCTCATCCGAAACATCAAGCCACTTGTAGCCACAAACCATATTAAAGCTAATTCCCTTCTTGTTCGAAAGAAAATGCAGATAAACCTTTTTTGGAGCACATTTAAACGAAAAATAGACGACAGCCACCTTGATCCATTTGCATCAGCTCTCCCCATGGCACCATCCATTTTGAAAATGGCCAAGAAGATGCTCCCATCTCGCCATTAGCTTTCCACTTCCAAAAGTTCGCAAACCAACGGTCACCACTGTGAAAATAGTACCAACCCTAAAGAAAAGAGGAAAAACTCAGAACTTCATAAGGGACGTGAAAGACTGTGGCAATATTCAATCCAACACAAAAAAAAATATACTTGTTCAAAATTTCATGTCATACCAGATGTTGCTATTAGATCTTTACCAAGTAACTTTAAAGGAGAATAAAAAACTCAAGTTTGCATGCTGGGTAGGTGTAAGTAGTGCTTCGACATTTTATGGCTGGATATTTCACAATAAAGATAAATGGTTTTAACATGAAGAATACATAATGAACAAAATCCGGAAGGTAACAACCACTAAGCATATAGTAATGAACAACGAATAGGCACATAAATTAATTATGAACTACATAACAGACTCTCCCTGTTTTATATTTCATTTTGTCTACATACCACTAAGCTTCAAGTCTGCAGTGTACAGTTATGACAAGGCTTCTAGCTGATACATAAGGCTAGAAACTTACAATCCAACAGTTATGACAAGAGTCATAGCCACTTTGAACAGTTTGAGAGTCAAAAGTCCTTTGATATAATACACAAGAGCAACCACATGAAGGATTATGAACACCTGCAATTCAAGTATACCGTCATTGATGAAATAAAGAGTGAAGTTATTGCATTTTTCTTCACTTCTAGCCATGCCTGTGAAGTTAGGGGAGAGAGTTGAGTTGTTAGAGCCTTTGTTTTAATACGATAGCATGATCTGGCCTTGTTACTCTTTTATAGATTCTACACTTCCTTAGTCTGTGTACACAATGTAGTTGGACAAATATTGTGAAGTAGAGGGAGTATTTATTGTACATATATTATAGATAAACTGCAGAAAGAAGGTTAATGCATGCTTGTATTTGGTCTAAAAAAATCAACATCCAGGAAACACATTTTGTAACTCTATGCTAATGTTTTCAAAACAGTTTTTCCAATTTGATAACTCAAGAAACCTTCAAATTTGAAAGACTAGACTCAATAAACCTTCAAATTTGAAAGAACTGCCTCAAGAAGCAAGACAATTGTAAGAGTTCATTCATTCATAATGTTTTGCCTAATGGAAAAATTCCAGAAGAGAAGGTGTGCATAAGGCCATAAGCACATGAATGCAGGTACCAGAAATGATGCAAAGTGCTCAGATGTCATTACTGCATTAAAACCAACCACAGGTACTAAGGCTGCCAGAAGTGTTCCCAATATAACCCTCAAAATGATTAATTGATCGAATAATGTCATTTTCCAGACAAATAGTACTACCCATGTTCAGTAGCCTTTGTTTTGCTTTATGTGTTCAAATTCTAGAAAGAAGAGCATAAGCTTATGCCCTTACAAGGGGAGCATATGCAATGTAAAGCCGGGAAGAATAACGACCAGTTACAATGCACAAGAGCACATGCATTGGGATAAGGTTGATGATGAATGTGTAGCCTCCCAAGAACAGACATGGAAAAGGCTAGTACATTATTATATAATTCATTTGAAAATCATGGATCCAAACTAACAAGTTTACCATGTAGAAATATGAGAGAGCATTCACATTGCATAGAAGAGTGATCCGTGTTCGATGTCGTATATCATTTGCAAACAAGTCAGTGCATAATGCTATGTTTAAAAGAGGTAAAATGGAAAAGGCATCTTGTGCACCATTACCTTTACATATAGATAAAATGTGAATATTAAGGCAAATATTGCCACAGCTTCATTATCATAGTCTGCAATGAGATCTTGAGATATATGAGGGGACCTGCAACGATGTCAAGAGAGGACAGCATTCTGATTAATGATATAATATGATTAGAGTAGGGAAGGCTACATACATAGTCAATATAGCATTCTTAAAAATAGAAATAAATTGAACATCTTGCTTTTATCCAAATGCAGTGGTACATTGGGGGTGTAAAAATAAGATCCTGTAATAGATTTATAGACTGTAAACCCAAAACACTGAGGAACTCAACCAAGGCTCTTCTCAACAGAGGCAATGACCGCAGAGTTATATCCAGATTGTCAAGTATCAACATAACACAGTTTCAGTCATTCAGCAATTTCCAATGAGTTTAGAAATATTAATTTGGCATAAAGGAATAAACCATCATAAATAGTATACCATATTGTTCCACCCACCCACAGGCGGGTAAAGCTAAAATTATGTAACAGTATCTCTAGCTTAATCCAAAAGAATTCATATTTATACTTCCACCATAACATATAATAATGGATTAACATCTACAAATCAAGTAAACAAGTCTTGGTGCTAAAATGATTTTTAATGGCCAAAAGTGACAGGAAAAAGGTCGCTAGTGCAATTTACCATTGCCAAAATGACTGCTGCCATCAATCCAACTGCAGTGCCCTTTGCTTCCTATAGAAAAAGGTAAAGTAATGATCATAGAATTTTCAGATAAGTACAACTACTGTGAGAACCCATGCTTCCGTGAAAAAGCAACCTTTGTTAAGAGGTAAGTAGCCCAGGAAGCATTTGCTGAGAAAATTGGAGCGGTGAACACACAAACAGTCTCCACCGACAATGGGATGTTAAGAGAGTTCAACAACCTAGTAGAGCAATCAAATACTTCAGGCACATTTGGAGTACCTAAAAGGAACGTAAGGGTGTGTTCCTTTGATAACATACCACCAAATGGATCCAGTTGTCAATGTCAAGCCGGGATACACAGTGCCACCAATCACACGGCCAAGGGGATACCTAAATCGAAAGCGTGAAAGAAAAATCAGCCAAGTGTGCGTATTACACCTTCCATTTTGCATAAAACTCACATAGTACTAAATGATTCAGCTGTCTGTGAGGCTCTTACCATGTCCTATCATCAAACCAGTTCCAGAACTCGTAAATTCCATTCTTCGGCAAAAATTGTAACAATTAAGGGGGAATTTAGATCAAATGCAATCCATAATTGCTTAAAGCCAGAATTACATGTTCCTATGTAACCATCGCTTGCTCTATACCTCCACTAATCATCTGCCACAGTAAACGAAATCTACCACAGTCAATTTCCAAAACCCAGAACCCACACCAACACTCAAGAGTCAACGAAATATTGCAATCTCCTATGAGCTGAGATTGATTTTACGTACTCCGGAACAAAAAAACTAAACTAAATAAATGGAACCACGCAATCCAACCTGAGCGACACGGAAGTTGAAGTAGGGGTCGAACTCGTGGGTCACGCTCTCGTACTTGATCACCTGCGGCACCAAACGGCGGGACGCGTAAGCACACAGAATTCTGGAAACGCTATTCGAACACCGAGCTGGATCTGGAGGCGTGGGGGTGGATCAGATCTTACGGAGAAGAGGCGGATCGAGACTCGTGGTTTCTTCCCTTTCTTGGGTTGGGTGTAGCGGGGGATTTTTGGCTTGAGTGAAACAAGGAAGAGAAGGGGAGCCGGGAAGCGAGTGGAAGGCAGGAAGCGGACAACGGGGGAGTGTGGAGAGGCGGCGGGCGGGAGAGGGATGGGAGGGAGGCAGAGAGCGGGGGGGAGCGCATAACGGGAAGGAGGTAGCGAGGAAGCGAGCGCCCGGTGAAAAGAGGCGGGGAGGCAGAGGAATGGGGGAGGGGAGGAAGAGGGCAGAGCAGGGAGCAAGCAACGACGGGGTGGGAGGTGGGGAGGGAGCAATGACGCCAGTGGAGATGAGCGTCAGGGGAGGCGGAGGGACGGGGAGGGAAGCCGAAGGAGGGGGAGGAGCAGGGCGAGGACGCGACCGTCGTGGGAAGCGAGGAAGAGGAACGGGAAAAGCGGAACGGAGATGGCGTGGGGCGAGAGGAGATGAGGAAGAACGGAGGAGACGTGGTGCTGTGAAGACGTAGGACCGACACGACGTGCGCCACGCGTAGCGAGCTGCGCTAGCGCGCCGAGCAAGGGCGGATCCAATCGGACGGACGCGGCAGAGCCGAGCGGAATCCGACGGTGCATAAAAAAACAGTGATGTGACCACTCTCCCCTCAGCCTCTTTCTACCTCCTTTTATATATAGAGATTTCTAGCTATTGAGAGTAAATGTAGTGGTCTCTTTTTTTTTATTCATTTAATAAGATAATAGATAGTTACATGGGCGAACGGTGGCAGAGAACGAAAGGAAACGAAAGATAAAACCCGACTGACTACACTCACCGTCCAAGTTGGACCAGCCCATGAAGAGCACTCTTGGTCCAATAAAACCAACAAAATGGCACCATCCACAGATTGGCCCAAGACCAAACCAAGCTGAAATACACCATTTACACTCCAAAATGGCACCGTTCACGTTCCAAAAAAGAAGAAGAAGAAGAAAATGGGAAAACCATTCTCTTGTCTCTCGCAATGTTCCTCTGGAGAACCCAAAGTTCTTAAGGGCTGTCTATTTATTAGGTTACTTATGGTTTCATAAGTATAAGTCAAATATTTGAATATTGGATAAAAATCAGAACCAGATATATGCACATCTCAAATCTAAACTATTGGCTCGCAAAATCGACTTAAATCAGATAGCTTATGAATGGCGAAACCGAAGTTCTTCTTTACTAACCCAAAGACGAAGATCACAACTAGATAGTACAAACTACAAAGGCTCAGAGTAATAAACCTTTTCTACCAGCAAGGCAGCAACACGCACACAAACACAACCAGTTCGTACAAAGACTTATTTTTAGCACGACGTTAAGGTCTAAAACCCCGCGTCATCCCTGGGAAGCGGCTCATGGCCGGCCCGGACCATGAACACGCTCTCGTAGACCAGCCCGGCAAGCGGCCCACCGATCAGCGGCCCGACCCAGTAGACCCAGTGGTCGGCCCACTCCCCGGCGGCGAGCGCGGGACCGAAGGAGCGGGCCGGGTTCATGGACGCGCCGGAGAAGGGCCCGCCGGCCAGGATGTTGGCGCCGACAACCAGGCCCACCAGCAGCGGGCCGAGGCAGCCGACGCTCCGCCGCTGGTCCACGACGGTCGCGTACACCGAGAAGAGCAGGGAGAAGGTGAGCACCATCTCCATGAGGACCCCCTGCACGGCGCCCACCCCCGCCGCTAGCGCGTGCACCGGCGTCGCCTCGCCGCCGGTGAGGAAGGTGAGGAGGAGGCAGGCGAGGGAGGAGCCGAGCAGCTGCGCGAGGGCGTAGAGCGCGGAGCGGAAGAGCGTGATGTGGCCGCCGACGGCGAGGCCGAGCGTGACGGCCGGGTTGATGTGGCCGCCGGAGACGTGGAGCCCCGCGGAGACCATGACGGCAACCACCAGCGCGTGGGCCAGCGCCACCGCCGTCAGGCCCATGATCGTATCGGTGCCGCCGGCTAGCCTGCCTGCATGCAGTTAGTTTCAGTACATGGCATTAGTATATATTCATCACTACATCGTGAGTGGAGACGAAATAAAACGCGTACGTACCGGCGGCCATGGCGGAGCCGACGCCGGAGAAGACGAAGAGGAAGGTGAGCACGAGCTCGGCGAGCACGGCGCGGACGCAGCCGGCCTCGGTGGCCTCGCGGTGGTGGCCGAGAGCGAGCTTCGCCATGTCTGGCTCTCTATCTACGTGATGTCTCTACGTCTCAGCGTGCTTGTGCGTCAGTGTGGCTGATCTGTCGTCACAGCTGATCACACACTGAGGGAGACCGAGTTGGATGCTGAAGTGTAGGAGCTGACGCTTATATATAGTATAGGCCGTATATATGGTGGTGATTTTTTTTATTTAATAATATTTTAAAGTTAACTGTTTTGGTCGTGTCATAACGCGCGCCGTGACCAAGACATGCTTTCACGTCACTTACCCTGGCGTAACCTAACCTGTCACGCTAGCCCAGTGTAGAGGGTTTACGTGGTCGTTGGCTTGCAACTTCTCTAGAATTGCCCACGTGCTGATGTGACGGCACGGTTAAGCCACGTCAGTTCTCATGGATTTAGTATTTAGTATTTGTTTGGCCTTAGTTTGCCACTGAAAATCAATAGGCAGAACATGCCGCATATTAACACGGGACATGGATTACTTGTCCAAGTATGTATCCCAGACAAGTGAATCCTATGATCAGATGTTATATATCCTGCCATTCTTAGCACCTATAGGATCGGAAAAACTTCCCGCGTTCCAAACGGGTGCGAATTAGATAACGTAGGTACAGTACAGCGAGGTACGTACCGTACGTAGAGGCAGAGATACAGCAGCCCCTGCCGTCAGATCAAATCCCTGGAATTCGTGCCATCGCAAGATCACAGCTCCCGAACAGCAAAAAGTGGAAGAAAAGGCGGCCCTATCTGGAAAGCAACGCAGCATCGGCGAAGCACTTTCTTCTTCTTCCATGATTGGGCTGCGGCACAGTGCCAAAGTGGGCTTCAACTCCATGACATGACATGCCGCTCCCCAAACCGACCCGCCAATCGATCGCCGCGCCGCGTCGCGTCCCTCTCGCTCTTTTCAGTGGCCTAAGCTTTTTCCATCCGCTTGCGATCTGTGACTCATCGCAGCGCCATTTCGTCACCAGGCGCAGCAGGCACCGTCCGTCACCAGGCGCGGCTACAACAGAACGGCATAAAAACTTGCAATCCCGACCGTCTGGTTGGCGTAGCGATGACAGTAGCCTTCCTTACAAGTCTCGGTGGTTGGAATGATACGGGAGTGGCCGGCCGCACGAGATGCTACTTGCCTAGTGAGGCTGACTGCACGAGATGGCTTCGTCCACGTTGCGTGGTGCAAATTCGCTTAATCGCTTGGCCAGCGATGCCCTCCGGCCTCCGGGCCAAACAAGAAAAGCGGTTTTGCTTTTCGCGTGGGAGCACACATCTTGAGCGGTCTTAGATGTCTTAGTAATGTCTGCGTTTTCTATCACACCTGGTCACCGCTTAGAAATTAGAATGCAGGAATTCTACGGAAATTGAACCATTTTCTGTGAATTTCTTATGTTATATCGAAGTTTGACATCATGTTTGGATGCATTCGGATCACGGATTCACCACCATAGTTGTGATGCACATTTTTTGAAACAACAATGATAGGGGATCAAGTGTTTCGTAAAATATAGCATATTTGCTTTGCAGCCTGCACTCGTACACTATGGATTATGAGAAATAACAGGGTATTTAAACATTCTAGTCTTAATACAACGTTATTACAGCATCAAATACAAAGCTCAATCAGCCTTTGGATACACCGGATAAAGCCCAAGTATCAAGATCGTATTCTACAGTGAGCCAACTCTTGTTGTAACTCTTTTCGTTCAATACTTATTTTTCTTTTCTTCTGCTTCCTGCTTACTTTATTTTATACTCCTTTTCCTTTCTTTTGTTTCTTTCTTTTGTAACTCTTGTTTGATTACCATTGGAATATAATGGTTATAAGGTAGAGATTTTTCTACCTTCTTACGTCAAAAAAAAAAAAACAGTTGTGATGCACCGTAATTTTTTTAACGCTATAGAGTTGTGATGCACCGTAACTTTTTTAACGCTATAGAGCAGTCGATGCTGCACTGCAAGTGCCTCAGCGGTGTCTTTGAGTGTTTTTACTCAGCCGGTATCATCCATAGTTGTCGATTTCATTTCATAGGTCATTCTGGTTTATCTCTTGGTATGAAATACGTTGGTATCGGTCTATTTTAGTGTACCGTTCCTGATTTTAATATAATAATATTTAAATTCATAAATATATATATAATTATATACACATATAATTTCAGTTCGAATCTCACTTCAAATGCATAACCATACAATAAAAATAACACATAGTTCAATGACTTCATAAATACAAAGGTCGTACGTACTTAAATAATACATCACGAGTTTATAACTTCATACATTTTATCATAATCTATCATAGTCTAGTATACTAATCTAACATAACTTCACTTACCAATGAAGTAGTATTGGACTAAGTCTTCGAACTAATTCAAATAAATGATCACATCAATTATGTCCGGTATCATCAGAATTACCGGAATGGACTGGTATTGAGGGTGGTAAAGGATTGAGACTATTGTGTACTACTTTGGATGCCGGTATGGTATATTCCGACCAATCCGGCACCAGAATAGAATTGATAAGCTTAGTATCATCTTATGTTTGCCAAATCTGGATTGCTAATCCGATGGACTTTGCTGGGGATTAAGATGGAGTAACAAGTGGTCGTCGGATCTCACATAAGGCCAATAACTGCCAAGTAGGAATGGCAGTCACATCTCCGGCCAACAGCTCGAATCTGCTTTAGATTTGCAGCGTTCACTCGCCCCAGGCACTGGCGCAGGCACACATGCATGTCCTTACGTTTCGGGCTGCGAATTTGGGCAGAAATAATGCTGCTTTTCGTGAAAATTTCCATCGCCTGGCCATTTGCAGCTCTATGGGCAGTAGGCCTGTGATTTTATAGATCTTTCTCACATAGGAGTAACATAAGATTGGGGGTCTAAGAGTGAACTTCACATTCAGCAACAGATTGTCAGAAAGAAACGAGACACAGGTAGAACAGTATAAAGCACTACTAACTCGAAAAGGAGACAAATAGCAAAGGGAACTATGATGAGTTGACGCCAACGACGGAGAAATTGTTGGTGATTGCATACGATGGGCCAGATAAAAAAACAACGTGAGCCAACAGATCCATCTCCAGGGAGCCCCACTGGCCACTGCCATTGACAACCCCATGGGCATCCAGAATCGAAAACGCATACAGGTTGTACATATTAGAGATGTCACATTCATTGCCATGCAAAAGACCAATACAAGGCCTAGAAACTGTACATACTAGGGATGTCGCACTCATTGCCATGCAAAATGTTCAGAACAATAGAAGCAAACCACATGGCCGAAGGGCATAAGATTTATGAACTTTAAGAGCTGAAAGGTTTGAGTACTGCGTTACTTGGAAACATACAGACCTCACTCCGTTTGCATCTCCCCGGGCAAGGGAATTGAAGAGCAGCAGTGGTAGTATCCACTATCGTCAAACTTAAATCTCTGCGAAAGGTGCACCTCAGGAATTGGATATTCACCCCATTCCTGTTCCCCGTATTTTCTGAATATATTCCGAGCATCAAATGAATCGTTTCTTGGGTTCCATTTCTTGCTGCAGTGAAACAAAGCAGTCAAGATAAGCGAACAGTGTGTGGACAGCACCAGGGAATAAAAAACCGGCCGGTTAACCGGGCTTACCGGTGGGGTCCGGGAAATACAAACCCGGCCGGTTTTGTTCTGGTTTAGCAAATTCAAAGTTTGAATTTCGAATTTTGGTTGATTTTTAAGCAAACTCAAACGAATTCTATCTGGTTTTTCCCCGGGATTTCTGGTAACCGGCCGGTTACCGGTACCGCCCGCCGGCCGGGAATCCCCCCGGTACCGGGTTTTGTATCCCTGGACAGCATATTACCAAGATGCAGAAAAAAGGTTTGTTGCTTTCACCTCTTCCTGTGCCTCACATTCATTATGGTTGCGTGCAACTGCAGTTGCAAAAGGAAAATGCAATTTTAGAACCATATATTAAAAAAGGGGTCCAGAATCACATTCATGGAGTGTTGAATTTAAATCATAGGGAAAATTTAACAATTATTTATGCAAATAGAAATGCAATAAAAAGTTTATTTTACAAGCAGATGCTATCTGCAATTTCAGTATGTTTTGGCAGACAATACTGCTGCCTAAAATGGGCAAAATAATTATATATCGCTGTCAAGTAAATACGCAAAAATGGAAAAGCTAAAGAGACCAAAAGAAAACTACTTTCACATATATTTACTCACCTTCAATTCATGTCTGGCATCTCTTTCAAGAACTAGGTCTGACTTGATGAAGGCGTCAATTATGACTTCTGATAAAGTGGACGTGAAGAAGCAACATTTGCATAAAGATGGTTTATTTTATCATGGTAATAATCAGATGGCTTATTTTATCATAGTAATAACTAATAAACAAATACTGAGATTGACAACGGTAAATGGGCAGATTGCTTCTTGGGAAATTCCAAAGGACTAACAATAAATACATATTGCTTACTAGTTATCAGAAATTCCAAAGGATACTGCAAGCACGCGCCAGGCGCCCTTCTCCACCAACTTCCAGTACTGGAGCATATGCCACCTGAGCCCTAGCTGGTGAACCTTTCATGCATGTCTGAAATGAAATATTCATAGGAACTTTAAATCATCAGAAAATCTGTGGAAAAACTATCCAAATATCTTGGAATTATAGGCAAGTGTCATAATGCCTCTGACCAGGGATTAAAATCCCGGCCGGTAACCGCCGGTTACCGGCTACCGGAGGGGATCCGGGAAACGAAAAACCGGAACTACAACGTCCGGTTTAGCCAATTCAAATTTCGATTTTTAGACGAATTTTAAGCGAATTCGATTGAATTTCATCCGGAAAAAAACCGGGATTTCCGGTAACCGGCCGGTTACCGTTCCCGGCCAGCCAACGGGAAATACGCCGGTAACGGTTACGTGATCCTTGCCTCTAACATCAAATTTCCCTGTTGGTAAAACCATAAAAGATAGTACTGTGAAGGTGTCTAGAAAGTAGAAATGAATGCTCTGTTTTTTTGGCTAAAATTTTATTCGTCCAACTATCATGTATAAATCAGCTTCCGATGCAGATACTAACCACAAATATTCAAGAATGACATCTTCCTACTCAAAAGGAGACTTACCAGACCTTTAAGCTGTATGGAGATAGGTCGGTTTTCCAAAGCTTCATTTACTTGGGAAGATATTGACTGCATTGACAAGGCAGTGCATTAAATTCCTTGCTATTGTCAGCAAATAAAACCATGTCGTCCTAAAATGACAATACCTGGAGCACATCAGAAGCCTTAGCTATACGATCCTTGTTCCACAACTTCAACATAAGAACCGTTAGGTGAAGCGTTTTGGGTTTAATAAATATTGACTTGTCAATGCCGAAATCTGCAGGTGATAAATAAGAGTAGTTCATTGCCTGAAGGGAACAAAAACATTGTAATTTAGAAATGCATAGAACAATAATAATAACATGCAGTATCACCAGGATAGCACTAGCATACAACAAAATACTGCATCTCACTATTAAACAGTGAGCTACTAGTTTAATATTCAATGTAGCTTCTGCCGATAATAGCGCCTACTAGTTTAATATTCAATGTAGCTTCTGCCGATAATAGCGCCCAAGAGTCATGACAAAAATAAACTGTGTGGCATGCCAGCATAAACAAAAACAACTTCAGATGCCAAAAGTTAACCTGAGACTAAAATTAAGCTAAAACAATATCACATCTTGCTTTCTTCGTAAACACAATGGCCCTCTATATTAATTGCTTCGTAAGTTGTAATGGAAGAGAGGAAAACATGACTATCTTCATGTTTCTTCTTATTGCTTTGTTCCACAACTTCATAATCCAAAGTCCAAACTTGGACCACATTCATAGAATTTCATAATACATATAGGCTTTTTTTATGTCATTCTTTCTTCACCCTGCAATGATGCTATGTGCATTTCACGGAACATTCCTACTAAGCTAGAGCATAAGTTTTAAACATGCATATTTTAGGTAGAGATTCATGCAACTCTTTTAAACATACACATAGATCTAGAATCAAAGTTCCATAAGAAAAGTTGATAGTGTTGACTGTAGGAATAACTCCAAGAACGAGAATTTTGCACTTGGAAAAAAAATAGCAAAGCTTTTAGACCTGGCTGGGAGCCTTTAATATCCATTTTCACTCTGACGGACTCTTCTTCTTGGACTCTCAGCTTCATTGAAACACTTGGGCCCTCTGCTTGACCAATTTCATCAATAGAACCTTCACTTGTGTTCCCATCCTTATCATTATCTGCATTAGAAGCTGAAGCCCCAAGGATCGAGCTCTGGAAGTGGTTCAACTTCTCAACAAGATCCGGGTGGATTGCTAACGGAAGCGATATGAAATGAGAGTAATCTAGCATTGGACCTTTAACAACCTGAAACATAGGACAAGTTCAGCAGTACAGAGTGATTATTATTAGTAAATGTAATAAATTATAAATAGAAGCAGGAATATGACAAAACAGGTGGTCGCAGATTGCGGACTTTGAAGTTTTGAGTTGCCCAATGGTAATGGATGCTTCAAATTCCTCCAATGACAGTACTACTTTTGACAACTTTACGCAAGGAAATGAGCAGGATATAAAACAATAGCTAGTAGACAGTAGCACCATCACTTCTACATGACGTGTTTGATAATTGGAACTAATGCTTCTGCAACAGATATAGGAGCTACGTTGGTTCTGCACTTGCACTTTGATATATTACAGAGTTAACTAGTTAACACTTAACTTGTTTAACTTATGTATTTGATAAGTAAGCTAGCTTGTGATTTACATAAAATGATAATGGACTAATGGAGGATATCGATAGGATCTTAAGTGTTACAAACCTCATGAAAATAGTATGTAAAATCAAACATAACGAATTATGATACTTCAACAGTATGTCAACAAAGACAAAATGAACATGTGCAATGATTCAGTGAATGACATAGCACACAGTAATCATCTATTGCAGCAGTGCGTTGAATATCTACCTCTTCATGGACCTTTGCAATTCTCTCTGATGTTTTTCTAATACTTTCAGCACTTTTGCCTTCGAGGCCTGAATATTCCATGTAGTATCATAAAGTAACGTCTGAAAACAACTAACAGCTTACTTCATGAAACATAATTTCAATAAAGAAAGACGGGCATATTTTTACCACCAAGTGTTTCCTCCTTTGAAGATGGACAAATAATTTTGACTCCGGTCTCCTGTTCAATCTGCATCTGCATAGATCCACTAAAAACCAAAGAATACAAATTATGCACGTAGATAAAGGCCAAGCAAATAGCATTATCCCCAACTAAGTATGGTACACATATGAAAAATGTTCAAGAGATCAATAGTTCAATACCCCTTTCCTTTCAGAAAACACATCAGAGGAGCATCTACCTGAGAAAGAACAGCTGAATCTATGAACAGTGTTCAAATACTGTACTTGTAAAGGTCGCTCATATATCAAGCTTATAGAGAAAAAATATAGCTTAGTTGAAAAATCAAAATAATTAGATGCATCTGTATGGCATACCTCAAGAGAAGAGGAATATTTTTTGGAGATATCGGACCCATCTAGATCCTTATTGAAGCCAGTTATCTCTGTACTGTCTTCTGTAACTACTTTAGTTGTACTGGAACCAACATCAGTGGTTCCATCTGAGGCTAAATTCTCACTACTAATAATGAAATTCTCAACCACTTGCTTGCTTCCAGAATTTGATGTCTCTTCAAGGTCAGCTGCATCATGTGGAAATATAAGATTAGTCCAAAATGACCACACACACGCACACACAAACAAGTAAAATGAGAGAGGAATGGAAGTAAAACAGGAAGGTAAGGATAAGTCTTGAGGGAAAAAGTAACTAGGGCAGTCAGCTTCTTAAATTACTTTTGAAGCTTTGTGCATTAATTCACAATTATTGATGGCTTGCAGTTATCAAATAAGTAATTACAAAATGACAGGAAGATTAGAAAATCCAAGAGAAATTTAAAGCCAGCTTGCCAAAGGGTTGAGCTCCTAAACTGATGTCCATAATATGTCATTCGTCTGACTAGCAAGTACGCAATGTTCTTTAAGAATGCCATTGATTTGCTAATACCACATATCCATTGATTTGCTAATACCACATATGTATTACGTTTTATTCATATTTGTTTAGTTGGACCTAAAACTCTATGCGCACGGCCATCGCAAAAAGTATAACTCATGAAAAAAGGCCCATAGCCTAGGACTATTACTTGAATTTGAAAAGCGTTGGACATTATTTCAACATGAAAGGGTACCTTTTCAAGAATCACTATTCTATGCATTCCTACAAAATTCATATAGAATTCGACCGCAATTATTAATGTCCAATATGGCAGCATGGAAGAATTTTCAGCTGGTTCCAGCACTCCAAGGCCTTCTCATTTCACCTAGTATGCAACATTTAGTTTAGCTCTAGTTTTTTTTCCCTTAATGAAAACCCTCTACAACTTCTGGAACAAATTAACGCTCCTTGACCAGTAGGTAATCGAAACAACCCAGTTTTACACATTTAAGTTTACTATATGTTGAAAAGGATCAGTCTATAAAATGAACACTTGAACAGTTCATACAAAGGTTGATGAGAGTGTACTGGCATAGGATATCTTCACATACTAGCAATCAATCAGAATTAGGACGCACGACCAGGTTGAAATACTCTTGATGACCCTGACTCAAATTGCGAGAAAAACGACAGGTAACAAATGGGGTATACCTTTTTGGGGAACTGCTTCTTTTGAGACTGGCCTCCATCTCAGCACAGGAGACCTTCTTTTCTTGTGTTTTGCCGCATTATTTGAGGCTCCTCGTGCCCCTTCCATTACAAATGAGGGAAAAATATTTTGACCAACTGATCCCTGCCATGGTAAAAGCACTACCATGTGAAACACCGTACTGCAGGGATGTAATGCAGAAGCACGGATGTGGGTGAGGGGGCGGTGATAGTGGTAGAAGCGGATAAATCAAAGAATGAATGACAAGGCAAGGCGCCAAAGTTCACCGGGTAAAAAGCTCTCTCGGTATCCTGTATCCTGGCCTAATTCTAGCACTCAATTTGCCGGTCCAGCAATCCAAGGCCTACCACCCAAGTACTAAAAGAACATTGTTAAGCACGAGATGTCCAGCATCACAGACCACAACAGATTGTACATGAAAAACTGAGGCATGTAATCAACTGGTAACCCCCCAAAAGGTTACAAATTTCCCAGTGGCGCCATCTGCCCCAGCCGGAACCCTCGCTATTTTCCCCTTAACTAACATGCTAACAGAACGAGAAGGTTACAGAATCACTAAATTCGTAACAGAAATTAACAGCGGGGAGCATATGAGGGAAAAAGATTGTTGGGGCCAGAGGAAGTAACCGCCAACCTGCAAGTATCGAAGCGGGGAGCCAGCGCCAGCGGCGAACGGGGGCCGAGCGAGCCGACTAAACCTAGCAAGAATTGAGTGGGGTGGGGATCAGGAGACCGTCAGGAGATACGCGCGAGTAATCTCGGGTGATTTCTGAGCTTGGAACGGGCGGCCGCGACCTAGCGATTCGGCTACGCTGTCGGCGCCTAGATTTGGAGAGAAAAGTTCGGATTTTTTTCACTGGTTGAGCTCCGAGGAGATTCCTATGTACCTCGCGAGAGACCTGTAAGCGAACTGATGGGCCGAGATAGGAGGGGGGACTGATTGATTTGTTGAGGAACCGTCATTGGCGAGTCGGTCGGCGATTCGCCGTGAAACAAACTCGAATCGTAAAACAATGCATGAACAACGAAACGAGAATAAGAGATTGAACACGAGAGATATAGGGGCGTCTTGCTTCTCTTTATTCCTTCATCCATCGATCAATCTTTTCAATGAATAGCACTTCTATTTATAAAGCTACGCCTGCTAGGGTTTGGGATGAGGAGCCCACCTTGGGCGGGACTCCGGTTACGGGCGGTTTCCTAACACTCCCCTTGGGCACTCATCCTTCATGTCCATGTCTCATCAAACTCCATAAAACCCGATGGGAAAAATTTGGAGAAAGAGTACATTAATCATGTTCTGCTATCTTTGCACGAATTGCCTCATTAAAACCTTAGCCGAGAAACTTCAGGAAAACTCGTCAAGGGAAAAAGAGTACAATCCACCCAATTTCATTTAATCTCCAGGATTTACCTTTTGGGTACTCGGTCTTCGTGATCAAGCTTTAGTAATGAGTTCGTGAAGGTTCTCCCCAGACTCGCACTTCTCTAAGTCTCATCATTCCAATTCCACATATGCATCTTTCAAAGCTAGGCATTGGAAGTGACTTAGTGAATAAATCTGCAAGATTCTCACATGACCTAGTATGGAGTACTTTGATTACGTTCATCTTTTGCAATTCATGAGCATAGAAGAACTTGGGGTTGATATGCTTTTGTAAGAGGATTCTTCACAATAACCCATCTGCACTTGTGCAACACAAGCTACATTATCTTCATAGATAATAGTGGGAGTTTGTGCGGTATTCAATCCACATAATCTGCTTGGATGTAGTGAATCATCCGCCGGCCAAGCACATTCTCGTGAGGCCTCGTGTAGTGCTATTGTTTCGAGTGGTTCGTCGAAATCGGTACAAGACAATCGCTAGACGATTTTATGGAATTACGGTTCCACCACATAGGAATACATAGCCTGTTTGTTATTTGGTGTATCATGGGTCCTACAAGTACAGTTATCTGCATTGCCATTCATAGTTAAGTCTTTGTCCTTTCAGTAGAATGGACCAAGTTCTTTGCTTCCTTAGAGGTATCGGAGATGTCCTTCATTCCTGCCAATGCCTTTGGTAGGTTACAGTACTATACCTTACTAATAGGTTCACGGCAAATGCAATGCCAGTCTAATACGTTTATTCAATACATGAGTGTTTCTATCACACTTAAATATGGGAATTCGGTCCAGGACTTCCTCCCTCTTTTCTAGGTTTGTACGGGTCCTTGTCTTGCTTTGCAAAGCTCTCCGACCATTGGCACCTTCAAAGGGTATGCCTTTCCAAAGCGAACCTTTCCAACACCTTACATCGTAGGTTGGTGATGTACTAAAATTCCTTCAGGGCATGCCCAAGTGCAAGCCTAGGCAATATTTGATTTTCACCCAAATCTTTCATTTCGAACTCGACTTGGTAAAAGCTTACTTTCTTAATACCTTTCGTGGTTAGGTGATATTCAGATCATTTTCATACTGCGAGATTATACAAAATTCATTATGGAATCATCGTATAAATACACGGGTTTATTCTCATTGTTCGTGTAGCCTTTCTTGCATAGAAAGTCGCCTGCGATTATACCACATTCGCTTGATTGCTTAAGTTCGTACAATGACTTTCGAGTTTCACACTGTACATATTTCCATTTGCTCTATCTTGGTTGGAACATTAATACATTCGGTATCTTCAATGTCCGAATCCAATATTTCATAAAGGTATCTTTGTACCCCATCCATCAATTTCAATTCTAACTTCAAGTTCATGCCATTGAGATAAATGTCTAAAGGGGTTACGCCCATGATCGGGAATAGGTTTCTTCATAATCATCTCTGGATGTTCAATGAAACCTTATGCAACGAGCCTTGCTTCTTTTATTTCTCTTTTGAACAAATATCCACTTATGCCCTACGGGTGCACAAGGGAGGCGTGCGACTTACAGCTCAAACACCCTTCTTTTATTCGGAGAGAATAATTCGGTTTCTCGCCTTCTTTCAATCGATCTTTTCTTTCATTCAACGAGCGATACATGCTCGAATCAAGATTGATGATTGTGGCAAGTTTCTTTGCAAAGTATATGTCGACATTGGCTGTTGTCATATTCAAAGATTCTCCCAAGGTCATAAATTTTATAGCTATTTCTTCAAGAGGCGATTCTTCTAATGCTTCTACTTGCTCACCGTTGCTTCCAATTGCGGGTAAGTCCTTTAGTTTTCACTCCGATGTGTGCGCACACATCCATACCGATGTCTCCTTCATGGGGATGTTCAATTCAGTATGCCTTTTACGAAGGTTCCATACCGATGCAGTCTCAACGGCTCCCATTCTAGTTCAGGGCACTTCGGTGATGGTGTGTCAAGTCCTTCTTATCCTTTTTCACCAGCGTCCCGGTTACTTGGATTCGAGGGCGGAGTTCTCGTCCTTCGAGGCCTTAGGACGGGATTAGGGATACCTTCATCGGTATTTCAACCCTCTCCGGTGCATTGCGTGCGAGCAAATGCTACTTGGTCACGCTCTTCAAATCACTAAAGTGGTCTGACAGTTAATTTGCTAATATTTGCAAATCTATTATCTTCTGGACTTCAATTGTCTTCTAGACTTCAATTCAATTATCTTCTGGACTGTAATTATCTTCTGGACTTCTCTATTTGCTTCACTAGTGCGCGGGTCATATGCATAGATTTTAATTATCTTCTGGATTTCAATTGTCTTCTAGACTTCAATTATTTCCCGACATTATTATCAAGGGTTGATTTCCTCCCCCTAATGACGGGAAACTAATCTCATCTGATATACTATCAACGAATCGGGCATTATGCAAATCTCCAGTCATAGGGTCCAAACACTTGATTATGGATGTTGTTTCATAACCAATGTATATCCCAGACTTTCGGAGAAGACCCATTGCAGTTCGCTGCGGTGATGGTATAGGTACATAAACCTTACGACCAAACCTGCGAAGATGAGTAGTTTTGATCTTGACCCTTGCGCTAGTTGCATAGGTGGACGGATGTTATAAGCGACGGTCTAAAATTGATGAGAGATCTTTGCGGCGGGATCGCACGTCCCAACATGTAGTTGGTAAATTACAATTCTTCAAAGTTCGTTAGTCCATTCGGTGTGGACATGCGATGCAGAATGCTCAACTTTCAATTCCCATTTTCATGCAATAATCATCAAATGCTTTGAGTAAGTTCTCGGCGTTGTCCATTCATGTGGACTTCTCATGATGATGAGGAAAATGTTTCTAATTTAATTATCTGCGAGATTTAGCTATACAAAGCATGATCTCTCGTGAGACAATAAACATACGTGCGACTATTCTGAAGAAGCATTGATGAGCACTATAAATACCTAAAATGACCCTTACGGGGGCTATATAGGACCGCAAAAGGTCTCCCTGGATACGGTCCAGGAATGCAAGGACTTCATCCTTCGCTTTCAGAGCAAAAGGTCTAGTAATTAATTTCTCGGTGGCACATGCGGGGCACACAAAATCTTCCTGATTCGAGAAATTCTTAACATTCATATCATGTCCCTGTGAATTGTTAATTATATCTCTCATCATCCTAAGACTTAGACGGCACAATCTATCATGCCAGAGATAGAAAAGTTCAGAGCTTTTAAATACGGTTTTCAAGGCAGTATAGGCTGCAGTGCCTTAATATTAATGTAGTATAGCCCAATTTCATATGAAGGAAGACATTCTAATGCTATTTTTACTTTCTTCGCGCTTTGTAATGAGCAGTATTCATGCCATACTCTTCTTGATCTCTACATGAAAACTGTTAGCATGCAAATATCCTTGAGAGTTCTAGTCGATTCTGGTACAACAAGTCTTCTTCAATGACCAAAGTTGTGCCCGTTTGGAGTATAATTATGGCCCTTCCCGAGCCTATTATACAAGTATCATTGCTGCGATCGTCAGAAGACTACCAACATTCTTCTTTGATCATTGGAAAAATTTCTATTTCTCTCGAATGGTATTCAGTTGTGCGCTACATGCTAAGCACACTTCCTCCATAGGGCGCCACAGCGTTCTAATATAATGTACTTCATTAATATGTAGCGAAAGCAAGCAACACATAAATAAAATACTTGAGATATCGAACATAACTTGCTATTATAAAAAGCGGAAAATAAGTCTTGCAGGACTCATAATAAGAATTTAATGCTTTGCTCTCCCGGAGCTTGCAACCATTATTCAATAATTCAAAGTGCTTCAATTACAAGCGCAAGTTTCTATAAAAGGTCCGAGTGCAATGCGCATTTGGATCTAATAAGCGAGTATTCAGAACTTCGCCTAAATCGGCTCCATGCGCGATCTTCTCTCTTGGCGACTACGGTGTGGCGGCTGTGATGTCCAAAGGAGGATGATGGGCACTCTTTGGTCGTTTCACATTCATAAGTGCAGTAATGGATGTGAATCCTCCGTGCTGCAATGGCGAGGTATGCCTCATGCTATCATTTGCCCTTCTTCTTAGACTGGAAAACATCAATAATATGCGACGCACGACCTTACCCTTCTTGTTTCTCTCATTCGTGAGAGGCTTCATCACCTTGTAGCTGCTAGCAGTGGCTTCATGGCCAACATTGCTACTAGGTGGTTGCGAGATGAAGTTCTTTCTTAGAATATCATCTTGAGTTTCTGCAACTTGCATGACGTCAATTAATTCGGCATACTTCATGTAGCCGTCTTGACAATAGTTGCTTGCGGATTGCACCGCGTTCGGGTGAAAGGTAGAGGGTCTTCTCAGTCTTCTGCTCATCCGTGATTATATTACCACAGAATTGAAGATCGTATAAATTACGCACAAATTACGACCATACTAGGTCGGTTCTCGAATTCGATTCGTGATGCCATCATCTTCATATTCATGCAAAAGTTCAAAGGATTCTGCGTAATCTGCATAAAATGGTTGCAAAATTCTCACAATGCTCTTGAACTCGTGTTCGTGTTCCGTATTTTTCTATGCATTTTTCATGATTTACCGCTATTTTCGGTGATTAAAAGCAATATAAACAATCACGAGATAATCAAAAGCGATAAATGCGGTAAATAAATCGCATAGAAATAATAATAACAAAGTTAAACATGCTTCAAGTTCAAAAGTATGCAAAAAAATGGATTCCGAAGCCCTTTTCTGTGAAAAAATGATTTTTAGTGAAATCTGCAATTTCGGCGGCGGCCACGGAGGCGCTGGCGCGGCGCTACTGGCGGCGGCGCCCGGTGAGTGGGGCGCTACGAGCGGCGGCGACAGCAAGCGGTGGCCATTGCGGGAGCGCGGGCGGTGCGGTCTTTGTCGCGGCCTTGCGGCGGAGATGTCGCTGCGGGCGACGGGCGCGGCGGGATCGGGTGCGCCGGCGCGGCCGGCTTTGCGGGCGGCGCGGCACGGCATGTCGGCTGCGGCGGTAGCGGTTCGGCGGTGCGGGTGCGGCGCGGCGCGGCACGCCATGTCGCGGCACCGGCGAGCGCGGTTCGACGGTGCGCGGCCGAGCCTTCTTCCTCCTTCCTTTACTTCATGCCATGGCGCGATCGCGCGCGCGGTGCAAGGTGGCTACGAGCCATGGACGGCGACGCCTGCAATGACGCAGGGCGACGGTACCTTTACGGAGGTGGCCAGGGCCGCTCCGGCAGCGCACGGCCGGGCCGACATCACACGCAGCGCATCACGAGCGCCGCGAGATTTTTCGTCTTGTTCATATGTAATCACTTGTTCATATCGATTCATCGTTCATCGTGATTACCGTTCATGCGAGATTACTGTTCATCCGCAAATCACATTCATGCGAGATTACCGCTTCACGCGAGATTACTGCTCATCCGCGCTATTGTTCATCATAAATCTTTTTCATGCGAGATTCTGCTCACGCGCGATCATTGTTCATGAGGTGCAACCGCTTCATCCGCACGCAGTCTTATTCATGCGGCGCACCGTTCATCCGTGCGGTAATGTTCATCGCGGCGCCTTTGTTCATCCGCGTCTGGTATCGCTCACCACGGCGTGCTTGTTCATCGATCGCGGTCTTTGTTTCGCGAGGCGCAAGCGGCTGCCGGCCTCGTGCCCCGTGCGCGCGTGGCGGTGCCATCTTCAGGTGGCCGGGTGTGACACCAAAATCGCGGCGACAGCGGCTCTGACGGTGTCGGCCGTCCCTTTTTTTATTCTTGTTCATGTATGCGATACAATATAATGTATTATGAGATTACAATGAGGCGCGGCTTCATGCCGACATGTGCGTGCTTGCCGCGTGCTAGCGGGTGGTCTGTCGTTGCCTCGGTGGCGTCACGTGATGGCGGACTATGCCGACCGGTAACGTGTCGCGGAGGTAGTGACAGCCGCTTGCAGGCGGTGCCGTGCACATGATGCCTTTCATGCGACTGCATATACAACCTACGGTACAATCATCATCTACTCTTTCATGCAACCCACCGATCGGCTTGGCCGGCGACTTCAAGTCGGCTCGCGGTAGATTAGAGCGGATTTACACCGTGAAAACCAATCTAGAAAGCCAAATTTGCGGGAATTGAAAGCAATCTAGAAAAACGATTCAATCTCACGAGTGTCGTTCATCGGCGGTTACCTTTCGATGCGAGGAGAGTCGATCGTGCGATAACGTGTTGAGGAACCGTCATTGGCGAGTCGGTCGGCGATTACCTCGTGACAAACTTAATCGTAAGAACAATGCATGAACAACAAGAATGAGAATAAGAGATTGAACACGAGAGATATGGGGGCGTCTTGCTTCTCTTTATTCCTTCATCCATCGATCAATCTTTTACAATGAATAGCACCCTATTTATAGGCTACGACCCTGCTAGGGTTTGGGATGAGGAGCCCACCTTGGGCCAGGACTCCCGGTCCTGGGCCCGGTTTCCTAACATGATTGATCTCGAGCTTTTCGTGAGGCCGCCTGGTAGTGGCACACGCGGCGCAGCGGTAGCGGCTACACTTCTCCCGACTCCCGTCGTTGGGGTTGGACCGGATAGCCGGTTACTGTTCGTGATGGGCGTTCCGCCCTGGGGCTCGGTCGGTGCCGTTCCAACGTCGGATCAGATTCGAGGAGGCATCGGACGGCTTCCTCCGACCGAAACACTCCCGATCTAGCGTCCGTCCCGTCCCACCACCAGCGCGCCACGCGCGGCGTTCCACCTCAATCTTGCGCCGCGCGCGGACCACCAAGTCCATCGCGACCGAGCCGTGAGACGTCCACCAGCTGCCCGGCCGTGAGTTACGGCTAAAATCACCCTACAAACGAACGAAATAACAAAAATGATACATCTATAATACGAAAACACGACGGCAGGTCACCTTTCACGCTTCTCGTGCACGGTACGGATCTGTCGTACTTCTTGAAAAAACAGCCAGGAACAGCACGAAGCACGGTTGCTGTAGAAAACGAAATCTGTTGGATTTAATATGGGCTAGGCCCAAACTTTAATTCTAATTAAATCCTGGAAAATCCCAAAGGCCCATGTGCATGTGCTAAACCTTTTTAGTCCCACATGGAGAGTTAAAGGGGAGTTACACCAATTTATAAGGTGGAACGTGGGAGTCCTCTTGTGGAATTGGAGAGAGCCAATACACGCTGCGCTTCGCCGCCGCCGCCTCGCCGAGCCGTGTCGTGCCGTGCTGATCGCGGTGCGGTGCGGAGTGCGTGTGCGTGTGCGTGTGCGTGTGCGTGTGCGTGTGCGTGTGCGTGTGCGCTTGTAGCGTACACAGGCGTGTCGGGTGCGTGCGCGTTTTTCTTTATCTACTATATTTACGGATTAAAGTAATTCGAAAAATGCTATTATTCTCAACAATCCAAAACCTTATTGTAATAGGCATTTTTCAACAATCGGCTTCTTCTGCTGCGCTTAAGCCCTCTCAATTCGATGGTGCGAATTATAAGAGGTGGCGCACCAAGATGGTGCTGGCTAACCGCCATGAACGTTTTCATGTGGCAAAGGCAAGCTGAAGGAACACTTACTCTGAGCAGAGCAAGCGTTCGAGGCTGGCGATAACCTTTTAAAGGTGCGTGATCGGCGTTCTTGGTGAGAGATTAGTTGATGCATACATGGTGATTACAAATGGAAAAGATATGGGGATGCACTCGAGGCCAAGTTTGGGGTTTGGATGCGAGCGGTGAAGCTGTATCTCATGGAGCAATACCATGACTATAGAATGGTTGATGGCCGTTCAGTAGTTGGCGAGCTCATGAGATACAATCCATGGCCAAAGAACTTGAGCATTTCAAGTGTGTGTTACGGACAAGTTTGTCGCGGAGGCATTATTGCCAAGCTTCCTCCTTCGTGGAGGAATTTTGCTACTTCTCACGAAACACAAGAGACAAGAGTTTTCGTTGAAAATCTCATTGGGTCTCTTGATGTTGAAGAAAGGCAAGGCAAAAGATACACACACTAGAGGAAATGAGGACATTCTAGTGCCAATGTGGTGCAGAAAAGAATGGCCAAGCTCAAAAGTTCAAAGGCAAAACAAGATGCACAAACAACAAGCTTTAAAAGAAGAAGAAGAACACAAAGGATGGTCTTTGCTTTGTGTGTGGCGAATCTGGTCATTGGGCCAAGGATTGCAATCAACGCAAGGGTGTGAAGAATCGACAGGGCGAATTCCAAGTGCGCCAATATTGTTGTTGGTACTCACCGAGGCGGAACTTGAGGTATGGTAATTTACCTCTGTTTTTTCCGTATGTCAATCTACCGATTGGTGGATAGACACTGGTGCTAATATACATGTGTGTCTTTGATATTTCATTGTTTTCTTCTTACCGAGTCACTCGGATTCAGCCGTTCTAATGGGAGCGGGTCACATGCCATCGTTCATGGTGTTGGCACGGTCGATCCCGAAGTTTACTTCGGAAAGATTGTGCAATCAAGAACGTGCATCATGTGCCATCCATCAATAAGAATCTCGTGGCGGATCTCTTACATGTAGAGATGGCTTTAGATCGTATTTGAGTCCAATAAATTTGTAATGTCCAAATGTGGACAATTTATTGGTAAAGGCTATGTGTGCGGAGGCTTGTTCGCCTATCTCTTTCAGATTTGTGTAATAATGTTGTGAATCATATTTTGGTGGTAATGAGACTACTATTTGGCATTCACGACTTTGTCACATAAATTTTAGTTGCATGTGCAGTTGCTTGAGTCTAGAGTTAATCCAGAAATTCACCCTTGCCAAAGGTTCTAAATGTCAAGTTTGTGTGCAATCAAAGCACCTCGTAAGCCTCACAAGGCGCGGAGGTAGAAACTTGGCACCATTAGAACTCATACATTGGATCTGTGAGATGAATGGTGTGTTGACAAAAGGTGGTAAGAGATATTTCATGACTTTGATTGATGATTCCACTAGGTTACGCTATGTGTATCTTTTAAAAACTAAAGATGAAGCTTTTCACTACTTTAAAATCTATAAAGCGAAGTCGAGAACCAACTTGAAAAGAAAATCAAAAGGGTTAGGTCCGATCGTGGCGAGTACTTTTCTAATGAGTTCAATTTATTCTGAGGAACATGGTATAATCCATGAGAGGACGCCTCCTATTCACCCAGTCAAATGGGATTGCCGAAAGAAAGAACCGTACTCTAATCGATTTGGTTAACGCCATGTTAGACACATCGGGTCTTTCCAAGGCATGGTGGGGAGGCTATATTGACTTCATGTCATGTCTAAATAGGGTTCCCACAAAGAATAAAGAGATAACTCCATTTGAACAATGGGAGAAGAAAAGACTATCACTTTCATACTTGCGCACTTGGGGTTGTTTGGCGAAAGTCAACGTGCCAATCTCCAAAAGCGTAAGCTTGGACCAAAAACCGTGGATTGCGTCTTTTAGGCTATGCTCACCATAGCGTTGGATATAGATTTTAGTGGTGAAATCTGGAGTACTGACGTACATGTCGGTACAATTATGGAGTCCAGAGATGCTACTTTCTTTGAGGATATTTTTCCATGAAAGATATGCCTAGTTTATCGAGTCGGGAGCACGATACAACTCCCGAACTCGCCATTCCAATGGAATATTTTGAGCAAACCCACGATCAAATTCCGAGGAGGAAGACAATGAAACTCGAGGAAGAGTAAAAGACAAAGGACCGCAAAGTCTTTTGGTTACGATTTCATTGTGTACCTTGTGGATGATACTCCAAGTACCATTTACAAAGCATATGCTTCTCCGGATCTGAATCTGGAAGGAAGCGATCCAGTGAAATGGATTCCATTATCTCTAATGGAACTTGGGAGATCAACGAGCGTCCTTATGGTTGTAAACCTGTAGGATGTAAGTGGGTGTTCAAAAGAAGCTTAGGCACGATGGTACTATCGAGAAGTATAAGGCACGGCTTGTGGCCAAGGGTTATACCCAAAAGGAAGGCGAAGATTTCTTTGATACTTATTCACTGTGGCTAGATTGACCACTATTGAGTACTACTATCTCTCGTTGCCTCACACGGTCTTCTCATTCATCGGATGGATGTTAAGACGGCTTTTCTAAATGGAGAGTTGGACGAGGAAATTTACATGGAACAGCCGGATGGATTTGTAGTAAATGGTCAAGAAGGAAAGGTGTGCAAGTTGTTGAAATCTTTGTATGGTCTTAAACAAGCACCTAAGCGATGGCATGAAAAATTCGACAGACCTTAACATCTGCAGCTTTATTGTAAATGAAGGCAGCGGATGTGTGTATTATCGCCATGGTGGGGCGAGGAGTCATTCTATGTCGTATGTTGATGACATATCGATCTTTGGGACCAACCTTAATGTGATTAAGGAGGTCAAGGATTTCTTGTCTCGAATTTTGAGATGAAAGATTTGGGAGTAGCTGATGTTATCTTGAACATCAAGTCATTTGAGAGGTGATGATGGTGGGATTACATTGTTGCAATCTCATTATGTGGAAAAGGTTCGAGTCGTTTTGGTTATAGCGATGCAAACCTTCTCCAACACCTTATGATCCTAGCGTGTTGCTTAGGAAGAATCGGAGAATAGCCGAGACCAATTGAGATATTCTCGGATAATTGGTTCACTTATGTATTTAGCTAGCGGTACGGGCACGACATCTCGTTCTCTGTGAGCAAACTAAGCCGTTTGTTTCTAATCCGGAGATGATCATTGGCATGCTCTTGAGAGGGTAATGCGCTATCTAAAGGGTAATATGAGTTATGGCATTCACTATACCGGGTACCCTAGGGTACTAGAGGTTATAGTGATTCAAAGCTGGATATCCGATCTTGATGAGATTAAGGCCACAAGTGGATATGTCTTCACACTTGGAGGTGGCGCTGTTTCATGGAAGTCTTGCAAGCGCACCATCTTAACGAGGTCAACAATGGAAGCGTAACTCACGGCATTAGATATCGCCATCGTTGAAGCCGAATGGCTTCGTGAGCTCTTGATGGACTCGCGGTGGTTGATAAGCGATGCACCGCTATTCGATGAATGTGACAATCGATCGTGATCGTCAGGTGAATAGTTCTAAGGATAATATGAAATCATCAAGACATGTGAAGAGAAGATCAAGTCCAATCGGAAAATGAGAAACTCGAGTAATAGCTTTGGATTATATCCAAGCGACTAAGAATCTGCGATCCCTTCACAAAGGGTTTATCACGGAATGTGATAGACAATGCATCAAGGGAGATGGGTTTGAGACCCACGTGAGTTATACCATAGTGGTAACCCATCCTATATGATCGGAGATCCCGTGAAGTAGGATTGGCGAAACAAGCTTTTAGTTAGCGGGAGGAGAGTACCTTTATAGACCCACTCCATTGGAGATGCAATTCTCTCCTAAATCAGTATGGTAGGTTGATTTTATCTTAATGTGTTCTGTGGCTTATTTAAGCAAAGATCTTTGTCCTCTGAGCGCCTTGAAAGAACACACCTATATGAGCCCGACTGCTAGTCACAGTCTATGAGATAGGGTAATCTCTAGGAAGCTCATGAATAGGCCAGGAGTATGACTTATATGCTCCAACCCGCGGGGATGCCTGACAGCCTAGTATCAGTTAAGGACTTAAGTGAAACTTATTCACACAAAACTGCCAATTCAAGGCTTAGTCCATTGTGCAGTTGTGGATAAGTGTAGCTTCTGTTCTAGATGGATGTTCAACCTTAACCGGTCTCCATCGAAACACTGATATATTAAAACAATACTGTGGATCAAGGAATTTGACATGTGCCCTTGGGATCTGGTGGGGGATTGTTGGATTTAATATGGGCTAGGCCCAAACTTTAATTCTAATTAAATCCTGGAAAATCCCAAAGGCCCATGTGCATGTGCTAAACCTTTTTAGTCCCACATGGAGAGTTAAAGGGGAGTTACACCAATTTATAAGGTGGAACGTGGGAGTCCTCTTGTGGAATTGGAGAGAGCCAATACACGCGCGCGCTCGCTCGCCTCGCCTCGCCGAGCCGTGCGGTGCGGTGCGGTGCGGTGCGGTGCGGTGCGGGTGCGGTGCGGGTGCGGGTGCGTGTGCGTGTGCGTGTGCGTGTGCGCGCGTACACAGGCGTGTCGGGTGCGTGCGCGTTTTTCTTTATCTACTATATTTCTGGATTAAAGTAATTCGAAAAATGCTATTATTCTCAACAAAATCATCCGATCACTGTATCTACGGTCCACCTTGCAGTTGCAGTGTCTATTTCCGTTGCAGCGCATGGGAAGTGCGAAAGGTGGTCTGTTGCGGTATTTTCACGTGATAGAAGTGTTATTTTTGTAATTTTGTTTGCGAAAGGCTAGATTTGCTATTCTATTCTAAAAGGAGACCAACTGAGAGAAAAAAAACTGGCCGGCGGCATCGATGCTCTCATCCGTTCCTACGCTATTCCTCTCTAACCCAAGGAGGCAAGAAGTGTGCAACATCTGATCTTCTGACGAATTGCATCTTTGCGTTTTACTCCTTGGAGTCCAGGATACAGAACCAATGCAGATCAGTGAGGAAAATCATCAGCATCTAGTAATTTTGACCCTCTAGATTTAGTCACGGAATATGAGTGAGTGGTCCTGATCCACCAGAGTTGCCAAAGATCGACTTCAGCATTTCGTTTACGTGCATGCTTCCGAGGTGTTTTACCTGAGCTGCGTCTCTGCTGTTGCAAAAGAAGCAACATCTTGTTAACCGGTGAGGTTTCTGCGTGGCAGTGGAAGTTGATAACAATTTAGTAGATAACTGCCATCTAGACTGACGCAGAGTGTCGGACCCGGATTTTCTAATCCGAATCCTCTGTGAAAACGCCGTGCTATTCCCTGGATCAGTAGATAGCACTCACAGGCATTGCTTGAATCATTCATACATGGCGTGAACTAAAGTATCAATATTACAAGCAACGAGTGACATAGACCACGTCGGGTCGAGTTTTACAACGAGGGCCGATCGTGCCAAATGGATTACAATACGAACAACCGAATACGATGGCGGAAGCAAAGGGTAGAGCTCATCTCTTCACGAACTAGCGGCAGGGCAACTTTGTATGATCGATATTACCCAAGGACCCGGATAATATCGGTTGTGCGCAAGTACCAACGAGTCAACTTAGATCTGCGTCGAGGCCTAGACTACGATCCTAGACTACTCTTCATCGTTTCCTTGTCCAACAACCGGCTCCTCGTAGTATGCATAGTCTCCTCCATCAGCGTCATCCAAGGGTTTGGGGAGAGCGAGGATGAGCACAACTACCGTGCTCGCGAGCCAATACACAATGCAATGATATACATGCAAGGCTTACAAGGATGGCTCGGTTCTTTTATTTGCGAAAACAATACTTTTAAATATCATAAGTACAAATTCTTAGCACTTAGCATTTTTAACAATTTCATTTTAGTTAAAGAGAGAAATTGTGCAATATTTATATTAGCAGAGGTTACCTCCACCTTCATGCTTATTTTGATTGTGGTTACATCCACCACTAAACGACACTGGGTACAAAGACCGAGGAATAACCAATCTCAGGGCTAGGTGAGTCCGCCACAATTTTTATACCACCAAAGAAGGTTTTTGAAATAGAACTAACTCAAGTTAAGTTCCCATGTCCGCCTTTGACCGTAGGCACAGCTGTTTAAACAGTTTATAACTCTGCAGAGATTGTACACTTTACCCACAAGAGACAATTAACTCGTTGCCCTACACGATTCAGTAGTCGTAGTAGTCGAGGTTGTCACGATAACTTTCTAAATATCTTGCCCCTTCCTCGTCTCACCCATATGGGGTTATGCCCATACGTTGCGCGGGATGTCCACCTCGGCGGCCGCGTGGCGTGGCTACACCTCGGCGATCGCGACTTCACCCTTGACTCGGTGTCCCATCCAAGCCCGACATACCCAGAGCTTGTGCCTCCTTTAACCCTCCAAAGAGATGATTTTCGTGATTCGATAAATGTACTAAGCCAAGTCGCGTTTGTTGCAGGACTTGTGGTTGTACTTGTTATACAGGAGGTCGTGACAAGATTAAGTCCTTAGGGTTGTGCGGGCGGCTCAACCACATTCCCACCATTCTCGTGCTACATCCGCACTCCACCATCTTACCATCCGCCTGACGGGTATTAGCGCTTTAGGGTTTTGAGATGTAAATACAACAATTCAACCATCTCGGTCATTTACCCGCAATGACCGCCCAAATCATTTTATGTTTGAAATGATGATGATTAGGACATGTTAATGTCCCGTACTTTAACAAGTCTAGCATGTCGCTTAAGTACAACCTATAGCTAGTATTACCATATAATTACTAGGGTGACAATGGAATTAAGGGATTCAAGTTGTCAAGGATGACATAATAATTAATTAATCATCAAATGGGTATTTAACTACCTTAAGCTTTAACATACATTTGTTTAAAGAATTAAAGCATGCAATTTGCTATTTTAAAGAATATAATTTGCATAAAATGTAGGCTCAATATGATCAAAGTATCGACTCGCCTTGGTTGTAGGGGAGAGAGTCCAGTAGTCTTGTCCTTGATCGACGTGGAGGTCTCCTGCGTCTCCAAAATCTACGCAAGTAAGTACCTAAAAATAAGCGACAAGCAACAAGAGCAATTAAATACACAAGTATACACAAATGAACTCCAAATGGAACAAGACCTATGCCATTAGCAAGATCTTGATTTTAGAAATTTTAGAAATTTATTTCACAATTTTGGAGTTGAAAAGAGGAGATAATAATAATCAAAGTCTCACTTTTAAATTAAAATAGAAAAAAACAAAAATTCACGAAAATAAAAAAAAAAGCGGCCCAAAATCTAGCTCCGGCCCAAGGCCTCGGCCGATCAGGCGCTGCAAGGCGCGCGCAGCTGCCCACTGAGAGCGCTGGCCTCGGCGCCCTAAAGCCGCGCAGGGAGAAAGCGAGAGCGGCGGCTCGAGCGTCGCGGGGAGAAGAAAAGGCGCGCGCGCGGGAAAGGAGGGCTCGGGGCGGCTTGGCCGGCGGTGACGGCACGGGGAGGTGGGCGCGGCCGAGCGCGGCCACGAGGAGACCCGACGGGCGGTGGCGCGGGAGAAGGAGGGTGGCGCCGCGCGGGAGAGGATGGGTCGAGGGCGCGGCGTGGCGGCAACGGCGGCGGCCGGAGAAATGGTGGCGCCACGAGGCTCACCGCCGGCAAGGGAGGACACGGCGGCGGCGACGACTCGGGAGGTAAGTCCTCGTGGCTTTTCTTCTCTTCTTCCTCGGTTCTTCTTCGACGGAAAGGAGGGGAAGGCGGGGAGAAAAACGGGGAGGAGGGCACGCGGGCGGGGCTTTAAAGCGGGAAGAGAGGGGGTCCGGTCGGCGTGCGCGGCGATGGAGGAGGACGAGCGTGCGGCACCGGGAATGATGGCGCGGAAGCGGCGGTGCGGAGGCGCGGTGGCGTGCACGCAACGCGGCAACACGGCGCATGCACGCGGGAGGAAGGGAGGAGGGGGTCGGCGTGGGTTGACCTTGGCAAAGGGGGTCCGGAAAGGGCCATCACAAATCCTACCCACCTTAAACGGAATCTCGACCGAGATTCGAGCCGCTCGAGAACGAGGGCGGGAAATCCGGCAAGTTGATCTTCTCGCTCCCGGTGGCTTCTTTGGTGAGTGATGGCTCCATCAACCTTGCAAAGGCGGATGACTTGACGTCTTGTCCGCTTCGGCGACGTCGAGGATCTTGATCGGGTGCTCGGATAAGTCAAATCTTTCTCAAGTCGATGGCTTCGACAGAGTCCGCTCTTGGTACTCGAGACATTTCTTTAGTTGAGAGACATGGAACACGTTGTGGGCGTCGACAAACTTTCGGTAGCTCTAGGCCGATAGGCAACTTCTCCACGCTTAGCGGTGATCGGAGCGGCCTATGTATCTTGGTGCGAGCTTGCCTTTAACTTTGAATCTTCGGGTTCCACGGTACGCGATACCTTGAGATACACAAGATCTCCAACCGAAGGTTAAGTCTCTTCGACGGTTGTCGGCATAACTCTTCGTCTAGACCGAGTGCTTGAAGGCGATCTCGATTAGTCGAACTTTCTCTTGACTTGCTTGAGAGTATCCGGTCCAAGACATATCCTTCACTGATTCGACCAATGCAACGGGTTCGCATTTTCTCCGTGGCGCTTCAAACGGGGACATTTTCGGACTCATTGGTAACTATTATTGTATGCAAACTCGGCATACGGTAGACATTTTTCCCAGTCTACGGTAAACTCCAAAGCACAAGCTCGAAGCATGTCTTCTAGGATTTGATTTGTTCTTTCCGTCTGGCCATCGGTCTGCGGATGATAGGCTGTGCTGAAGGTAAGGTGTGTTCCAAGGGCATCATGCAAACTAGCCCAGAAATGCGAGGTAAATTGAGAACCTCGATCGGAGACTATTCTCTTGGGTACTCCATGCAAACACACGATCACGAGCCATGTATAACTTTCGGCTAACTTGTCTCCCTTGTAAGTTGTCTTCACGGGGATGAAGTGGGCGACTTTAGTCAATCTATCAACTATAACCCATACCGAGTCACATCCGGACTTAGTGCGAGTAGACCGGTAATGAAATCCATTCGATTTCTTTCCATTTCCATCGAGGATCTGTAGGGTTGTATAAACCGGTTGGTCTTTGATGTTCACCTTGATTCATTGACATACATCACAACAAGCTACATACTCAGTGATATCTCTTTTCATTCGTGGCCACCAATACAAAATCTTCATGTCTTGGTACATCTTGGTGCTTTGCTCGAGTGCAGGTGTAAGGTGAATCGTGAGCTTCCTTTAAAATCAGATCTTTGAGTTCCTTCCGGTGGGAACAAAGAGACGTTTCCCATACCATAGGATTCCTCACGATCTTCGACATCTTAGGGGTCTTTCCTTTTACCATGAGATGCTTGAATCTCGGACTCGTGATGTCCTTCTTGGCGGCCTTGATCCGCTCTTCTAGGGTTGGATGGGCCTCTACAAAGTTGGCTAGGTGCCTTGCTTTATTAACTCAAGGTTGAGGGCTTCAAATTCCTTGCAGAGCTCGGGTTGATGTTCTGAATCATGACATTATCGCGGTAGGATTTACGGCTTAATGCATCGGCAACTACATTAGCCTTTCCGGGATGATAATGAACATCCAAGTTGTAATCCTTTATTAATTCTAACCATCTTCTTTGTCGAAGGTTGAGGTCCGATTGGGTGAAATGTACTTGAGACTCTTGTGGTGCGTGTAGATATTACGTTGATTTCCAATCAAATAGTGTCGCCAAATTTTTAAGGCATGCACTCTCGCTAACTCCAAATCATGAGTCGGATAGTTGTCTTCGTGAGGACGGAGTTGTCTGGAAGCATAAGCTACAACTTTTCCTCCTTGCATGAGTACGCAGCCAAGACCTTGGCGTGATGCATCACAATAGACTTCGAAGTCTTGATGTATATCCGCGGATTAATCTTGCGTGGTTAACTTTTCTTCAATTCTTGGAAACTCTTTTCGCAAGTTTCTGTCCAATCATACTTCCTTTCCTTTTTAAGCAGATGGGTCATCGGTTTGGAAAGCTTAGAGAATCCTTCAATGAAGCGTCTGTAGTATCCGGCCAAACCGAGAAAACTACGCACTTCGAGTCACCGATGTGGGTTGTTTCCATTCCATTACAATGCTACTTTGGATGGATCAATGCGATTCCTCCAATGGATACAATGTGTCCGAGAAACCGATTTCATGAAGCCAAAATTCACATTTACTGTACTTGGCATAAAGATGATTCTCTTTAAGCTTTTCTAAGACCAATTGCAAGTGTTCAGAATGTTCTTCATCGGTCTTTGAATAGATCAAGATGTCGTCTATGAACACGACAACAAACTTGTCCAAGTATTCCATGAACACTTTGTTCATGAGGTTCATGAAGTAGGTGGCGCGTTGGTCAAGCCAAACGGCATGACGGTGAACTCATCAGCCATACCGGTGGTAAAGCCGTCTTAGGAATATCCTCATTCCCGATCTTAAGCGATGGTATCGACCTCGTGTCTATCTTGGAGAAAATCTGATGCTCTGTCAACTGATCGAACAGGTCATCAATGCGAGGTAAGGGATACTTGTTCTTGATGGTCACATCATTGAGTGCTCTGTAGTCCACACACAACCTGACGGTGCCATCTTTCTTCTTCACAAAGAGAACCGGCGAACCCCAGGGAGAAGAACTAGGTCTAATGAAACCTTTGTCTTGCAAGTCTTCAATTTGTGTCTTAAGTTCTTCAAGTTCGCCATGCCATTCTGTATGGTCTCTTAGCAATTGGGGCTGTCCCGGCTTCAAGTTGATGACAAACTCAACATCTCCATGCGGTGGCATGCACAGTAATTCTTCGGGAAGACATCGGGGTAAGCTTGAACTACGTGCGTTGTCTCTAGGGACAACTCTCCAAGGTGGTGGATTGTTCTATTCAAAGGAGAGGAACGATCCACACTAACTCTTATTGTGGTCTCTGGTTCTTGGTGAGCACCACTTTTCTGTTGGCGCAATCTATCAATCCTTGATATTTGGCCAACCAATCCATCCCTAGGATGATATCCAAATGTTTGAGATTCTAGCACCGAAGGTTTGCTAGGAATCCGAATGTTCCATAGCAATTTCTACCACCGATCGAGGTAGCAGAAAGGGTCCCGGGTGAGCTAAGTACCACGGGTTTCTTTAACTTATAGGTTGGCAACTTAAGCCTTTCGACAAACTTTCTTGAAATAAAAGAGTGCGAAGCTCCAGAATCAAACAAAACTTGTGCGGGTACTGAATTAACAGGGAACGTACCCATTAGTACTCCTGAGGCACCTTGAGCTTCCTCGGCTGTGACGTGGTTCACACGGCCATGGCTTTGTGTTGGTGTAGACCTTGATGCCTGTGAAGTCTGGTGGCTCTTGCTTGGGGCTGGGGTCCTGCCTTGAACTGGCGTTACTCCTGGGTTGAGTCTTGCTGGAGCATTCTGGCGGGTAGGACAACGATTGGCAAAGTGTCCTCTTTCTCCACAAGCGGCAAAGGAGGTTTGTTCTTTGGGTTGACTATCTGGTTGCCGGGAGAGCACCGAATCCACTTCCTTGGGGACGCGGGGTGGAAACTTGAGTTTTCTGAGAAGAGGCTGCAGACGATCTGAAAGATGAGCTGCCTTGGAATGTAGGCTTCTGGGGAAAGCTACCTTGTGGCCTCTGAAATGACATCTTCCTTTTGCGGCTAATCTCCGCAGTCTTCTTCTCATTTTCACAAATGAGGGCTTTATTAACTAACTGCTGGAAGCTAGAGTAATCATGGAGGATAAGCTGTCCTCTCATGTCCTCACGCATTCCTTCAACAAAGCGGTCGATTTTCTCTTCTTCATCCGCTACATCATTGGGGGCGTAGCGGGCAAGCTGGTTAAACTTGGTTAGATACTCATTTACTGACATCTGACCCTGCTTGAGAGCTCTGAATTCATTCTTCTTCAATCTCATTGTTCCAGCTGGTACGAAGTTGGCCCTGAAAGCGGCCTTGAATTCCTCCCAGAGAATCGGCTGCCATGCGGGTTCAACTTCAGCTTGTTGTATTTCCGCAACTTCTTCCATTGCGGCGGCAGAGGCAGCGGGATCTTGTGGGGCTCCAATCGTAGATGCTACGACTTCCGCTATTCCTGCTTCTTCTTCCTCTAGATTCTCATCACCTCGGGCGGCGAGGTAATTCTCCCACCAGGCGGCGGCGGCGCCTTTCAGCTGATGGGTGGCGAAATCCACCTTGTCTTCATTTGAGCAATGGCAAGACGGTTTCTTCTCGTGTCCCGAGCGCTCTTCACTTCTAGCGGTTCATTGGCCGCAGCAAAGGTGAGAGGTCTTGTCCTGAGAAAATCTGCCAGCTTGGAGTTGCGACTGGCTGGTCCAGTCTGTTGATTGTTTAGTAACGCCTGAAGAATCTGATCTGTGAAACATGACTTGGGTCATTGTCGGGTTTCTTTGGTGGTGGAGGAGGGTTCGTCTCGGCCTCGGCCACGACCACGGCCACGGCCTCTTCCTCGGCCTGCGGCGAAGGCTCCACGGACTGGGGCGGCAGCTCTTCTTGGCGGCATCCTGAAGGAACTCTGAAGCTTAGAACTAGAGGGAGTATATGAGGGTTCACTAGCCCTCTAAGGCACACACAGACAAGAACAAAACCAACAAAAAGCGAACGCAAGCATACAATACAAAGCCTAGAGCGGCTACACTATAATAAGGGGTTAAGTGTTACATGACTCACGAACAAAGCTTATATACTAAGCTAAGTCATGACACGTAATACAAACACATCGTCTACAAAAGAAAGAAACAAAAGTGCTTACAACCCAAAGATCGCTCGGCAAGCACCGCTAGCTAACCTAAACTAATCGGCAATTGCTCTGCGGGGATGACCACGGCGATACGATTGCGGGAGCGAAGCGAACGGCTCGATCAAGCTCGCGAACGGAGCAGAACGTGAGCGATCGAGGTGGCGTCCACGATCGGACTCGTCAAACCCGTGCGGTGGATCGGGCTGCGTCCTGCCGGACTCTCTAAGCGACGGCCGGACGGCGGCGCGCACCTTCTTGCGTGCCGTGAGTCGAGACGGGTCCTCGGCGGGGAACGTCGGCTCGGCATCGGAGGACGGGGCGACGATAGGTGCAACCGGATCGGGCGGGGCCGTGCGGCGGCTCGGGCGTGCCAACTCGCAAGAGCGGCGTCCTCTCTGCATCCGCAGATCCTCTCTGACTTTGCAGATGGAATGAGCTTCATCACTCGACCATGTTGCTCAGAGGGTGTCGGAGTGGGCATAGCCGCCGGTGAGTGTCCGGCCGCTCGATCTCATCCATGGCAGCGGTGATGGTGGCTATCATCGCCTGCGTAAGCTGGACCTGCTGCGTCAAGCGGGGGTCGTCGTCTCTGGTGTCGAAAATTGCTGGTACACGCTCCTCATCTGGGAGGTACGGGTAGAAGCAGAAGGGTGACCTCAGCAAGAGATCCTCGTACTTCCAACACAAGCGGGTGGAAGCGACGCGTGCGGCGTCCTGAATGGCGTCGTGACGGCTACGCCGGGGCGCCTCGGCCCTGAAGAGGAAGGAAGTGAACTCGCCAACCCTGGCGGAGAGGTACACCTCCATCGTCCAGGACTCGCGGGTCTCGATCCTCGTCATCCTACCACGGAACGTAGGCTGACGGGGAAAACCAAGGTACAGCATCAGCTGGCGAAGTATGTCCGCGAAGCCTCCCTCGTTCTCTCCGTGAACGAGGAGATCCCACGGGCCATCCGACGACGGGGTAGCCATCTACAAATTTTGAAAACAGGAAAAGGTCAGCACAAGGTAAAACTCAAGTGAAATAAGGATAAGTACAGGACTAGGAGTGAAGAGTAGAAGCAATAAATACTCTATATTTTTAGCAAAGCTTTTTCTTAGTTTTCAAAAATAAGATCTAAGTCCTTAAGGCAACGACCAATCTAACTAAGACTCTACAGTCGTATGCTCTGATACCAGCTCTGTCGGACCCGGATTTTCTAATCCGAATCCTCTGTGAAAACGCCGTGCTATTCCCTGGATCAGTAGATAGCACTCACAGGCATTGCTGAATCATTCATACATGGCGTGAACTAAAGTATCAATATTACAAGCAACAGAGTGACATAGACCACGTCGGGTCGAGTTTTACAACAGGGGCCGATCAGGCCAAATGGATTACAATACAGAACACCGAATACGATAGCGGAAGCAAAAGGGTAGAGCTCATCTCTTCACGTAAGCGATCGGGCAACTCAGGTACGATCGATATTACCCAAGGACCCGGATAATATCGGTTGTACGCAAGTACCAACGAGTCAACTTAGACTGCGTCGAGGCCTAGACTACAGATCCTAGACTACTCTTCATCGTTTCCTTGTCCAACAACTTCTGGCTCCTCGTAGTATGCATAGTCTCCTCCATCGTCATCCAAGGGTTTGGGGAGAGCGAGGATGAGCACAACTACCGTGCTCGCGAGCCAATACACAATGCAATGATATACATGCAAGGCTTACAAGGATGGCTCGGTTCTTTTATTTGCGAAAGCAATACTTTTAAATATCATAAGTACAAATTCTTAGCACTTAGCATTTTTAACAATTTCATTTTAGTTAAAGAGAGAAATTGTGCAATATTTATATTAGCAGAGGTTACCTCCACCTTCATGCTTATTTTGATTGTGGTTACATCCACCACTAAACGACAGGTACAAAGACCGGGAATAACCAATCTTAGGGCTAGGTGAGCCCGCCACAATTTTTATACCACCCAGAAGGTTTTGAAATAGAACTAACTCAAGTTAAGTTCCCATGTCCGCTTTGACCGTAGTAGGCACTACTGTTTAAACAGTTTATAACTCTGCAGAGATTGTACACTTTACCCACAAGAGACAATTAACTCGTTGCCCTACACGATTCCGTAGTCGTGTAGTCGAGAGGTTGTCACGATAACTTTTCTAAATATCTTGCCCCTTCCCTCGTCTCACCCATATGGGGTTATGCCCATACGTTGCGCGGGATGTCCACCTCAGCGACTGGCGTAGCGTGGCTACACCTCAGCGACTGGCGACTTCACCCTTGACTCGGTGTCCCATCCAAGCCCGACATACCCAGAGCTTGTGCCTCCTTTAACCCTCCAGTGAGATGATTTTCAGGATTCGATAAATGTACTAAGCCAAGTCGCAGTTTGTTGCGGACTTGTGGTTGTACTTGTTATACAGGAGGTCGTGACAAGATTAAGTCCTTAGGGTTGTGCGGGCGGCTCAACCACATTCCCACCATTCTCGTGCTACATCCGCACTCCACCATCTTACCATCCGCCTGCACGGGTATTAGCGATTTAGGGTTTTGAGATGTAAATACAACAATTCAACCATCTCGGTCATTTACCCGCAATGATCGCCCAAATCATTTTATGTTTGAAATGATGATGATTAGGACATGTTAATGTCCCTATTTAAGCAAGTCTAGCATGTCGCTTAAGTACAACCTATAGCTAGTATTACCATATAATTACTAGGGTGACAATGGAATTAAGGGATTCAAGTTGTCAAGGATGACATAATAATTAATTAATCATCAAATGGGTATTTAACTACCTTAAGCTTTAACATACATTTGTTTAAAGAATTAAAGCATGCAATTTGCTATTTTAAAAGAATATAATTTGCATAAAATGTAGGCTCAATATGATCAAAGTATCGACTCGCCTTGGTTGTAGGGGAGAGAGTCCGAGTAGTCTTGTCCTTGATCGACGTGGAGGTCTCCGGCGTCTCCGAAATCTACGCGGGCGAAGTACCGGAAAAATAAACGACAAGCAACAAGAGCAATTAAATACACAAGTATACACAAATGAACTCCAAATGGAACAAGACCTATGCCATTAGCAAGATCTTGATTTTAGAAATTTTTAAAAATTTATTTCACAATTTTTGGAGTTGAAAAGAGGGAGATAATAATAATCAAAGTCTCACTTTTAAATTAAAATAGAAAAAAAAAACAAAAATTCACAGAAAATAAAAAAAAACAAAAGCGGCCCAAAAATCTAGCCCGGCCCAAGGCCTCGGGCCGATTGTCTTGTGGCGTGGCGCGAGCACGCGCCACTGGGAGCGCTGGCCTCGAGGCGCCTAAAGCCGCGTGGGGAAGCGAGAGCGGGCGGCTCGGGCGATGCGGGGGAGAAGAAAGCGGCGCGCGGGAAAGGAGGGCTCGGGGCGGCGGCACGGCGGTGGCGGCACGAGAGGTGGGGCGCGGCGAGCGCGGCCACGAGGAGACCAGCCGGGCGGTGGCGCGGGAGAAGGGAGGTGGCGCCGCGAGAGAGATGGGTCGAGGCGCGCGGTGGCGGCAACGGCGGCGCCGGAGAAATGGTGGCGCACGAGGCTCACCGGCCGGCAAGGGGAGGACACCGAGCGGCGGCGACGACTCCGGGAGGTAAGTCCCTCGTGGCTTTTTCTTCTCTTCTTCCTCGGTTCTTCTTCGACGGAAAGGAGGGGGAAGACGGGGAGAAGAAATGGGGAAGGGAGGGCACCGGGGCGGGGGCTTTAAAGCCGGGGAAGAGAGGGGGGTCCGTCCGGCGTGCGCGAGGGCGATGGAGGAGGACGAGCGTGCGGCACCGGGGAATGATGGCGGCGGGGCGACGGTGCAGAGGGCGGCGGTGGCGTGCACGCAACGGCAACACGGCGCATGCACGCGGAGGAAGGGAGGAGGGGGGGGGTCCGGCGGGGTTGACCTTGGCAAAAGGGGGGGTCCGGAAAAGGGGCATCACACAGAGGCATGTGAGAACCATTTTCAGCTCGTTTGGCCATGCTAAAATCGTATATGCACTTCCCAAACAAATCAAAAACATTTGTTATTGATTGCTTAGTTTCTTGACATTTACAAGGCGATGTTCATGTTATCGCGGCGGTTCAGCATCTCCGTTATGCCCTGAACCCACTTATGCTGGTCATACTTGTTCCTGCACTCGAATTCGATCACCCTTTCGACTGTCTTGATGCCGAAGTAGCCTCTCATGTGGCTTCCATCGTCAAGCTCCCTCCCCGCCCATGCCGGTATCTCAGAGCAGACATCAAGGACAACACCTGAAATGAAACAGCGCATGTCAATAATGTCAGTCTCGCACACTTTCCCTGATGATAATGATATGTCTCGTATCAAGGTATGTAACAAAACATGTCAGAGCCTTACACTTTTTGGTTTTGATGAAGGTGCCGGCCATATGTGCGCTCCTCATTTTGATGACCACCTGTAAATTCAGATTGTGTTTGGTTGATAACTTTACGACAACATTGATGGATTGATGATAGCTGCTCATACCTGGAAGTGTAGTGTTTTGTTTGTCAGATGGTTCTGCTCATACCTGGAAGTTGGAGTTTATGTACACTGTGACTAGCTTCCAGTGGAGTATACCTGCAATGCATGCATGTCACTCAGCTTAGATCATATCAAATGTTCTGTGAATTGTATTACGCAGTTTATATGTAGATCATACCTTGTCTCGTGCGCTTAAGAAGCTCGCCGCCTCTGGAGACGAAGATCAATGGCGATATATCCCTCTCCGACTCTCCGCTGTCTCCAGGCAAAGCCGTGGCCTGAATCTCCTTGTGAAGCCTCGCCCTCAGCATCGCCGCCCCGCGCAAAGCTGCACCCATTCATCCATGCATGATTCATGACATGCTTCAGTACTGTTTCTTTCTTGCTGTGTAATTTTCAAGCTCAATTTCTTGGGTTAATTTCGTTTGGTTGGCATTTATCAGTGCGCGTGTATATATACCTGTTGCTGCACCGGCGGTGAGCGCCATGACGTCGCCGCTCGTCTGCGCGTTCACGGCGGAGTGGATGGCAGCCAGGATCTGGTCGTGGCTCGCGCCGATCGCCTGCGCCATCTCGACGCAGTGCGACGCCACCAGCGCGGCGGCTGACGCGATGGCCGCCGCCGTCTTCGTGCCCGTGGCGCCAGCGCCGCCCCTGTTCTTGGGGCGCTCCGGGGGAGGCGAGGAGGAGAACACCGCTCCGGCGACCAGCGCGGCCACCGCCGCCGCGACACCGGCCACGGACGTCGCCGCGTAGGCCTGCGCGTTGCGGGACCGGGCCTCGGCGCGCTTCTTCTCCTTCTGCTCCTTGATCCACATGCTCATCGTCTTCCCACCTCTCGCCGCAGCAGCTCGGAGAAGCTTCACGTCCAGGTTTGCCCTGGGGGGGATGGGCGGGCTCGTTGCCCCTCCTCCTGCCTCACCTGCCTGCGGCGCCGCCATTGACGCGTCAAGTGGTGGTGGTGATCTCTGCTCCTTCCTAGCGCCCGCGACGGCGGCGTCGGGGATGTCGGAGACACCCTTGCTGCTGAGAACCTTGAGGGCCTTTGAGATCTCCGCAGCCGACAGGCTCCATGACCTTGCGAGGAACTCCATCGTCTCCGTCGGGGTCTCCGGTGGCCGGACCGTCGTCGGAGACCACTTATCGGCCGGGCCGCCTTCTTCCTCGATGCCCTCGAGCCTCTGGAGCTGCCCATTGCTGTGCTGCTGCTGAAGGCATTGCTCCATTGCCTGAGAGGAACCAAAGGTTAGCTCTGATTGAAGAACACAAACTCAGCTACATGTTTGAGCCTTGTTAGAACTTGAACAATGGGAAACAGACATAGAACAATGTCAGTGGTTAGTAGCCTTTGTGTCTGATGATGAAAGCTTAATTATTAGAACTAGAGAGTGAGTGATTCTAGGATGGAGCTTAGCATCAACTTACAATCTCTCCTTTGTCAGAAGCAATTCAAACTTAGAGTTCAAACAAGTACACAGGGAGGACATTGTCAGGTTTGTCCTATATATGGAAGCTAGGAAAGGACAAGGTAGGCGGTGTTGTTAATTATTATGCTTAGGGCTTATGTTGTTAGTGGGTGCTAATTTTAAGTCTCATCAAGTGTCATTTCTTTCATTCCCATGGCCTCTCCATAAAGGAGCACAAAAATTGCTTTTGCAAGTAATGGAGTAGTGACTAGTGAGAGTAATCTTTTGGTAGTGTGCTCTTCTGTGGAGCCCTAAGCCCTCATGTCTGATGCCTTGGGTTTGAGAATTGAAGTCTTGTTTTCCTTTTCTCTCACAGGAATAATCAAGCAATTTAGGGAGATGTGTGATCTATGGTCAGAAGAACAATGCCATTGTGATCATGCATCATTTCATACAAAGGTGATGAGTCTCTGACAGAACCGAGCAGTTTTGCTAAGCCATTTGGCAGTCTTGCGATACTTTTATTTGCATTGTGGCCAGTGTCTTCGTTTGGATGCTTGTGTTTACCTTAGCTTAAACTGTTGGTATCTGAAGAAACTAAAGGCCAATTTGCTTTAATCCTTTCACAGATCATTCTCCGTAAGTAGAAACATTATACTGGAGGGGAAACATTCATTTATCCTGACTTTTCAGGCCTCGCCAAACATTTAACATGAGATACTATACTGCTACTTTAATTGGGTGATAATGTTCCTACGTGTGCGTGATCTGAATCATTGATTCATTGGTAGCAACAAAGAGAATAAAGTGCGGCGTCCATGATACTGATGTAAATAAGTACTCAGAGAGAAATGTTTGGCACAGCCCATTTTTCTTTCAATTGAATGGGCAAATCCCAAGGAACTAACAATTAGTACCAAAGCACTATTATGGTTCACTTAAGAAAACAAACTTGATTCAGCTCTTGTTTTGGCTGGTCAGAGAAACTGATTCCACTTGCAATCCGGGTTTCCCGCAGTTCGTGTGAAGCATTTTGCTCCTCGAATGGAGAGAACCGATTATGTTTTTTCTCTTCTTTTTTTTTTTTAAAAAAAAAGTAGAACGAATTTTGGATTGAAGACACACCGTGGGATATTTCTTTAGAAAAGATTTATGTAATTTATGTAAAGGAATTACAACATGAGATAGTTATTTCTGGGAGCCGAGCACTACTCAGTTGGCAGCGAGGGGTGTCGATCACCGTGACCAACCCACCCCCCCCCCCCCCCACACACACACACATGGAAATGCATCCCCTGACATTACAGAGTAATGTCACGGATGAACAGTGTCATGACATTGCGTACGGACCGTTGGATTGAAAACGAGAGGCTGAGATCGAGGTGCACACTATTTTCGAATCACTGTAGCAAAACACTGTAGCATGTACACTGTTCACAAGTGTTGTAGCATCACTGTGGAGATTAATCTGGACCGTTCTTCCCAAAACCGACGGCTGAGATCTACCGAATGGCATAGTACTGTTCATCCGTGATATTCCTATTGCAATGTCAGGGGATGTGATTCCCCACACACACACACCGGGGCGCCCACTCCTTAGAGTGAACGCTAGAGCTCCTAGCCTTCTTTTTTTTTTTTGAAAAAAGTAGTTAATTCTACCATTCTGAAGAGGCTTGTACTACATTTTGCATTTTTTTCGCCCATCCAAATCCGAGTTGAAGAGAACTCAGTCTAGTTAGGATGTTGACCGATTATATTTTTTTCCTCATTTATGCATCATGTATGAGCTAAATGGTTAGAATTCTTTGTTGGGTCTGTCTGCACAAAATTCGACTATTTTCTCTGTAAAAAACTGTCATATTCTGAAAGTTCATTTACAACTCTATTATACATAAATTACAATAAATTATTTATATAATTTTAGTTATTGATCACTGTAATTATTCTTGAAAATCTTAATAACTCATATTTCCATCACATGATTCAAAATCTCACATGTACTTTGAGATGTTAAACAAAAACAAAGACCCAAAAAAACTATACACCAACAAAATAAGGCAATGTGGTGAATCTGTTATGTTCTTCATATGTACTTTAAGAGGTTAAGCAAAAACAAAGACAAAAAATAAAATTATATACCAACAAAATACGGCAATGTGGTGAACCTGTTATATTTTGAATAAAAAGTTATAATAAATTTGGATCCAATTCATTAGATGAGAAAAGATACAAATCTCAAAGCATATCGGATGAATGAAAATTCAACTATTATGATTTTTTTGTTACAACATATCAACAATACGAATCTTATAGCACATCTAACGAACATAAAAATGACAGCTTTGGTTTCAAAAAACTGTCGGAAGTTATATAACAATTCCCTTCTTTTCTTTTCTTTTTTATGCAATATGGTCAGGAAAAGACCCACCATAATTAAGGAAACTAGGTTTCAGATTAATCAAGTAAATTTCCTTCAGAAATCACCTTTGTTAGAAACCAAGTGCCTCTAGATTCTTCCAAAAAAGAAAGCGACACAAAGTTTTAAGACTCCGAAAAATTCTGGCTAATTGTGGCGATTAAAGAGTAGATAAGCTATGATGCGATGCACTAGGGAATGCTCTGCTTTTCTTTTCATCATTCCTTGGTTTGGCCGTACATGACAGACTGATGGTTTTCGCCGAAGCTAAAGTACTCTTCGAACAGCAACAGCGACATGGAAATTGAGTACTCTACCTGCGGTTGTCCTTGTCCACCACCCCTGTTTAATTATGTCATCATGTTTGCTGGTGATCAACTGATCATATCCAGTTAGCTAAAAATGGTGTTAGCATGTTCTTTCTTTTAGTTCGTGGTGATAAACAAATTATGATGTTTAGTCTATTTAGTGCTTTCTGACATCAAGTGGCATAAGACAAAACTTGTTTTGCATTTGGAGTTTTTTTTTTTTTTTGAGTTTGTAAATATTGTATCCCATCGAAATACTGCTGCTTGTAGTCTTGTACTGAATTACGTAGCAGTGACACTCCTGGCAAAAGGTTTGTGCTTCCTTTTCTCTTTACATGGCAAAATTAATAGAAAATATAGATTTCATAAAGCAAGCATCGTATTATTGATTTCCGCTCGTGTAACAAAAGATAAAAAGTGTTACATAGTGATAAGACGCTTTGTAGTGGAAGGAGTTGTTCGCTCGACAAAACCCTAAATTTTTGGGGGCTCCAACTCCAAGTGGGAGTGGGGGAGCAAAGCTTTGCCTCTGCCTACTCTGAATTCAGGAAAGGATAAGCACAGACGCATGCAATTAACCAGAGGAGCATATATAACAGATTGAAGGAATGCGTACAAAAGAACGGAATATACGCACAGCACTGCTGTCCAATCATTTAGCATGGTATCTGGAGATGCTCCGAGGGCGAGTGACACAGAACACAAGCAGCATCGAGGAACAAACAACGCTGTCAATACAGTGCGTCAGAAACTAAAATTGCAGATGCATTTTACGAACTTTTGTCAGGTACTCTGTCCCTGCCGTGCATGTTCTCTTTGGTATAGTGAGAAACTCCACGGCATCGACATGTCAAGTTGCAGTTCAAGAGAGCAAAGGACTGGAGGCACCGAGACAACAGCAATAAGTTTCAGTTCGTCGTACCAAATGACCGGGTCATTACCAGTAACCAGTAAAAGGTGACCCACAAAGTCATGAACGTATCACATGTTCGTAGCATGTAAAAACACGGTATTCGTACGATGCGCGCAACAAGGCATTTGGTAGATAGAACCGCTGAAGCTGTGCACATGATACATAAAGAGTGATATCTCAAAATACTGACAAGGGCCTTTTTCCCTTTTCGTTTCCCATTTCGATTGTATAAGGAGAAAGGTTTTGATATAGAAGTATCTGGAAGATGATTAATAATGCATAAACAATACTGCTGATATACCCGGCAGTACTGGTATGGGATACACATCATATAACGCATAAGTTACCGAGCATTTAATATAATTGGAAAAAGTCCGGTTTAGTCTCTCGAACTATCAGAAAAATCTGGTTTACACCTTGAACTATAAAACCGGTTATTTAACCTCTAAATTTGCGAAAACCGGACAATTAACCCCTCACAGTGGTTTGAAGCGATGGTTTTGCTGACGTGATACATATTTTGCCACGTGAACGTCTATGTCACCCTCTCTCTTCTTCTCTCTCTCCCAGTCAGCACCTGACCCATTTTCTCCTCCTCCCTCTCTCTCTCTCTAACCTATGGGCCCTGCCTGTCAGCCGTCGCCTCCTACTTCCTCCTTTCCTTCTTCCTCCAATATGACGCGCCCGGCCTCCTCCCACTCCCTCTCAGACTCCGCCCACCCGTCGCTCCCCTCCTCTTCTTCACCGTGCTCAGTCACCGCAACCTCCGCCTTCGCATCCGCCCCCCCGCGCCACGGCTCCTCCCCCTTTAGCGCCGCCACCCAAAAATTGCGCGCCATCACTGCCCCGGTGAGCTCCAGCCGCCACCGTCGTGCCCTCTAACACCGCCTCGGCCACCTCAATCCATCCCTCACCTCTAATTCTTCTTCCCCGAGCAGGAGCACCGAGAATGCACCATCCCCCCCCCTCGTTGCCGCCACCTCACCCCCACCGTCCCCGTCAACCCGGCGAGCTTCGTCCAAAACCGATGGCGTCACGTTGTGTTCCCGAGCCTCCTCTTCTTTTCCCCCAACTCGATTTCACCTCTTGTTTGTAGGAAGTCGCCGTTGACTCCATCTTCACCGTTTCCGACCGAAAAGTGTCGCCACCATCGCCATTCCTTTCCCATGAGATCCCCTCCGATTCCTCCCCCTGGAGCACCCCCTAGAATCGTTCTTCCTCCCCAAACCTCTTATTTGTGCCCTCTCTCCCCAGGTCGTAGCCTCCATGATGAGCCAACCGTGCCGCCATGGGCTCATGCCGCCAGCTCGCCTCGGTTCTCCTCCGCCCCCACCATCTGCACCGGTGAGTCCCTCTCAGCCCATAGATGCTCATGCATGCCTTCTTTTTCCTCTTCTCCCCAGCCAGCGTTGCCGCCCATCTCCTTCCCCAGCACCGGCAGTCGCTTGGCCTTGCGCCCCCGCTGTCATGGGCCACCTCGAAGAGTGCCGCCACCACCGCTTGACTCCTCATCTTCTCGGGGACCCATTTTTGCTGCCGACGCTACCTCCCAGGCCGTCGCTCGCCATCGCCGCCGCCTCTAGAACCGAGCGCGCCTCCTCCTCTCTGTCTGTTGCTCTGTCTCTCTGTCGATGACTGCCATATCAGTGAAACCACTGCCATGTCAGCGAATTTCGGTGACATAAGCACTAACATGGCAAAACTGCTGCCACGTGTGCAAAACCACCCCTTCAAACCGCCATGAGGGGTTAAATGGCCGGATTTCGCAAATTCATGGGGTTAAATAACCGGTTTTGTAATTCAGAAGGTAAACCAGACTTTTCTGATAGTTCGAGGGAGTAAACCGGACTTTTTCCAATATAATATATATTACATAGCACCATAACTCTATAGGCTGGTTTATCTCCATATCGGAAGTCAGAACCTGAGGTTAATGAATTGATACAGCACTAGAACTAACAAAACCTGGTAAGATTTGACGAAAATGCCAGATTTAGCTGTAGAAAAAGTTACAGACCATGCACCAAATGCTGTAGAAAAAGGTCATCAAAGCTCCTGAGTTACAACAGAATCTAACTACAAGTTACAACAACAAAAGGAACGAAAACAGAGAAACAAAATTCTCCAATGATCGTGGCAATCTGTTTCCTTGCTTGTTAACGGTCTCAGATCTACTGATAGAACTCTTCGTCAGCAAACTAAATGAGGTTTGATTAAACTTTCTTCAATTGACTCAAGCCAGCCATAGGTCTGGATTAGACAACACCCACTTTTATAGTGATTCTCATACCGCAGCGCGCGCACTACAGCATGCGTGTTACTGTAGCAACACAACTATTAGGCTGCTTTGTTATTTAGAAATCTATCTATTAGGTGTTTAGTATTATCTATTAGTTATGCAATTTATTATTAGATTATATTGTTCGAGATAAGTTTTCTTATAGATTATTTCTTAGAGGACAGGTTAGGTCGCCTCTGTCCCTATAAAAAGGATAGGATGTATCTATTATTAATCAAACGAGAAATAAACAAAGTTAGTCCCTGACCGGTTGGTTAAAGATCAGAGCCTACTTGTTCGTCGGGAAGAGTCTTGGCCAAACTTATAATGCGATCCCTCACCTCCCTAGCTAATCAGGCCTCAGAGCCTCATTACCTCGACAGGAAAGAGCCCTGTTGGTGATTAGATGAGGGCGAGCGCCCCACCTTCGGTCCTCGGACCCGTACCCAACCAACGACATCATCATCTTTGTACCTTATTTTCTCAAATAAGAAGCAAGTATAGACAAGTTCTTAAAATCACATATTGATCTGAAACTTTGGCAGATAGATCAAAGCAAAGTGAACCAAAAAATTATTTGCTAATGGTGAAACCATAGGTAATAGGTTACATAATTTGCTATATACAATAAATGATTATTTACTATAGGAAGGGTGATTAATTCAAAGAAAACATAAAAACAAACCACCTTGAAACTCCCTAATCTTCCAACAACCAAATATACAAAGTTATTTTCTGATAAAACAGATTTCATGAAATATACATAATAGTACAAGTAGTACATACTTCACCAGAAGGAAATATTGATAATTTGCACTGCAAAAAAAGGACTGATAAGAGATTGTACCAGCTCCCATGACTTCAGTTAGAAATCTCCCTTTGGTTTTGCTGATACTTGAACTGTTCCCCAATATCCTGATGCCATCAGTAGAAATTCTGTTGCTTTTTGAGTCTTGGCAGCATCATGCACTGATAAATATGAAAGATATCTATGAGCAACACATGTCATTCCTATAGTAAATCTGTGAAGTAAAAACTCTCCCAATCATAAATCACCTACTTAAAAATTCCTGGAAAGCTTCATGCAGATACAATCAACTTAAGATTAGCATACTGTGCTCCTGTTCAGTTCTTGAGCATCTTCAGTACCTAATGCTGAAAATATTTCAGATCACTATGTATATTGGATAGATGGCAGACAATGAATGAGCCCACACCATCATTATTGAAATATGCCCATGCCATATATCTATTAACATATAAACAATTTACATGTCATCCAGCACTGTGAGAACAAAATGTTTAAACAGCAGTCTAACAAACTGCTGGAGCATTCATCGCAACAGCGAGCAAACCTTGCATAATTAGCAGGTAGCATAATCATCAAACGCATCTGTAGCCACCTTACTAACATACATTAGGCATCATGATGTTTAAATTGACTTTGTGATACTTGACTCTGAACCACTTGCAAAGAAATGGAGTCTCTTCTAAGCATTTCCTCTTTGCTCCACAAGATAGAAGACCCATATAGGAACAGAAATTCATTAAGGATGCCACAGTAAGAACAAGAGTCTAGTGCTATTGTTAGAAGTTTACCTGTCACTTTGCTGGGGCATTGTGCGGGAATGTCGGAGGACGACCGCTAGATGAGCCAGTATTGCTGACAAAACCCTGATTTTGAAGAAAAGCATCAAAATGCACTATTTGTCTTGAACTACCGTCATTTCTCCATTGGGCACCAGTTAGAGCAACAGGTGATGTCAGATGTGCTTTTCCGGCAGCCATGTCTTGTCTCTGAAATGATTGACAATCTTATGAATAAAAAGATAAATGCTCAAACAACAAAAATAATATATGGATAGGAAATACAAAAATATATACTCCCTCTATTCAGAAATATATGATGTTTTAGAAAGCGTGCGGCTAAACAACTCTAACTTTGACTACTAATATATCAAAAACTATTTAGACTGGTCGTGTGAAAATGGTACCATTACATTTTCCATGCAAAATATATTTTTTACTAACATATTCATATAAAACGTAATGGTCAAAGTTGCATGTTGGAGAACACATCGATGTCCAAAACATCGTATATTCTCGAACAGGGGGAGCAGATCTTTTGTACGAAACAAAGGGTGTTGCACAGATTACGGAATCATATCTTCCTCAAAGTCAATTCTCACAAAACAGTAACTGTGAAATTTGTAGGAAGTCAAAGCACCAATAAATAAAATAACCCCAAAGGGCAATCTAACGTTGCTAGTTCAACACACAAAACTTGAACAGGGAACTTCCTCAAGGGAGATGGATTAACTTTTTTTTAAAAAAAAAATGGTCCAAACTTGGCATGCCTATTTGCAACTAGAGAATAACACGAAGAAACTACAAGAGAAAAATAACACAGAGTGCCTTATGAGAAACCAGTATCAGGCATTATTTTTTTTTCTAATCAATGACATAGCCTGTAACAGCAGCGAGACTAGTCACATGTACTAGCACTGATAGGTTTTATGTGGTGCTGACCTTGCTGTTCACATGGTGAAATTAATTAGATTTCCTAATTTCACTGCCTTTACCTTAGAAAATGGAATGCTTATTATGCACTGGTATGAGGCTACTGAATTGCAGGGTATTCCAGTAAAATAAAACTTGATCAGAACAAATTTCTGCCTTGGATTTCTCTGAGAATACCATTAAGTTTTACACAGTCATGTAGCACTTGAACATATGTAGACTAAAGCTGAAGAATAGCTTATTGTTCTGAGGATTGATGTGAACCAAACAAAGGTAAACTCAGATTGGTCATATTACATTGGGATTGTACCAAGTTTGCAAGGTAACAGAAAAGATACCAAACATTTAACAAACTCACTGGTTCAATCCCAGGCTTTACCCATGGGAAACAAAACCCACAAACCATTCAAGGCACAATTTTATCAGAGGCTATATCCTTAAATAGTTATCAGTTTGTGTCTCAAAAAATTGTATCTCAGTCACACTTCTGTTAATTTTCATCCTCAGGCACGCAGTGTGCTGTATAAATCCATTATACAGAACAGAAGATAATGATCACATAATACACAGTAAATTATTATCATCATCATTCTTGCAGTAACGGTAACACTGCATTAGTGTTCCACCATTCAGAAAACATTAAGATTAGCTTTTTTGTATTCAAATTTCACATTTCAACAATGATTTTAAAATAAATAAAAGAAAGTAATTAAATAAATAGCAGTAAAAAACTGGATCTCGTGTGAGTGTCTGAGTGAATAAATATTCAATATTATTATTTTCAAATGAAAAAATACATGTAATAAGCAAATTGATCTGGTAGGGCTTACATGATTCTCAGTATGATGCATGTCAGGGTAGGGATCTCTCTCAGTTGCCTGTTTCACCTGCAACTGTGCAGGTGGCCTGGCCATATGGCTTGGCCCCATATGCTCCTGGGTTCCATTCTGATGGAAAGCACCATTTACACCTGTTAATCATAACGCCGGCCAAGAAGTATCAATTTTGTGATCAATTCAAAAATGTCGTCATAGACTTTCTAGTCTGATCTACTTCAACTGCAAACAGCATAATGTAAGTGTAGACATAAGCAAACATTGGGCCTTAAAACTTAAGAAAAATGTCACATTACAGTAGACAAAACCATGCCATATCCAATCATTGCGACTCATTTTCAAATTTCAACTATAGCATCAACTATTTAATTTCTCAATCCTATAAACACACTGAAAAAATAACATGACTAGAAAATTCTACACAAGATAAATGGTTGATCTCGTTGATGGCACTCTTGCATGAAATCATAGGTATATGATTGTAAAAAGATGCAAAAGGCTCTGTTACCTGCTCGTTTGTCAAGATCTGCTGGGATTGCTCGAGTAATAGCTGCTCCAGGACCATGCTACAAATAACCAAATACAAGGGGATTTGTTAAGTAGCCATTAAAGTTGTACCATGCCTGAATAGAGTATGAATTTAATAATTGCTCTGAACCATTGGCAGTTCTGCAGAATGCTTCGTTGAAATGAAATATGCATAAACTAAATCCATTTGTATGAAGGAAATAAAGTGCCATTTGAACATGAAATTGGAATTTTCAGGAAGTGTATTAAATAAAATAAACAAATGTATGAGTGCCTGCAAAAAGTTAAAAGTTGCTTCTGTATCCTCAATTCCTCATGAAAAGTGAAATAAATGTTTATCCCAAAATCAGTCTCGTTCTTTAGTAATCATCAGTACATATATAGTGTACATAACCAAAGCAAAGAGAGGGCTGGGGAGAGGGGGGGTTTCCTGAGGAGTATCATCTGGCATATAACCCTCCTAGCTTGGTATGGCAACTTTTAGCTTATAGGGTTTAGCACATAATATATCCAATTGCAGAAGTTATTGACCACGGACCACCTAATTGATAGTGAAGTAATGGAACACCTGCAGATTGTAGAACTTAACAACACAACTACACAAGGACATGTTCAATGTTGCAAAACTTGCAATGTTAATAGAGAACATTATGTAAAACCTTTAAAAGTTGCAGATGTCTAACAAAAGTTACAAAACCCTATGTATTGCCCCCACTTAATACTACAATTTTTTTGACAACATGAAACTTCCCAGCCTTTATTGAAAGCTAATTAAAAGTTCGTACAGACTGTTACTTATGCTACAATTTGTCCCTAATGGACTAGTCTAGTAACCTGTTAGCTTGCCATTAATTTTGACAGTTTTGCAATACAGCACTTTATGTGAAGAACTTAAATAGTCATATCATGTTACATGATTTATAATGTGGTAAAGCTGGCCTATATCAACGCAGAGATCTAATCTCTATAATGTGAAGTGACATGTAGGATGTAGGTGCCATGTTAGTGCCCCAGATACACCACGCGTTGATGGCATCACAAAATAGTCAAAATTATCCTCAAAATTAATGGATGGTCGATTTAAGGTAAATTAAAACGTAATGTTAAAAGTACTTGTGATAAATTGAAACTTCTTAAATGTAGGTAATTGTAACCTGTGATAAAGTACCTGGGGCTTCTGGCCTTGTTTATATTTCAAAACAGTCCAGTCGAAGACATAATCAAACTCATAACCTGTTAAAAGATGAGCAAAATATTGGATAATAATATGGAAAGTACGAATTCAGATAGAATATGTTGAAATAACAAAACTTTGAATAGTCATTCGTAGTGGATAGTACTACTTAATCGGGGAATACCTTGGTGGGTAAACAAGTCGCGAAAAAGGCGCTTCACGAATGCATAATCGGGCCGCTGATCGAATGTCAACGAATGGCAGTAGTGGAAGTAAGATGCAAATTCCACCGGACATGATTTGCATAACACCTAGTAAAAGTATTTTTGGTCAGCAACAAATACAAGAGTATTTGTTCTTTCAGAAGCTTGGTTTATTATGTTTGTGAGAGATAAACCTCAATAGGCGTTGAAAGCTTTTTCTCACATATCTTGTCATACTTCTGCTTCTTTGTTGCAGCTTTTAGTCCCTGCCAAGGGAGACTTCACGCAGCAATACATACCAAAGTAATTAGAATGAAGCAAAGTAAAATAGATAATGATACTTCAAAATGACGGAAGCTTTCATATTACACCTAAACTAATCTGAGGTGGATATCAAACACTATTACTTGAAAGCATGTCACGGGCAAGCTAGAGATTGCTAACAATTTGATGGTGGAACTTGAGAGAATTATTGCGGATTTTCGTAAACCAGTTGCACAAATATTCTGCAGGTGTTGATATCACATATATAGTAATCCTTGTCAAATAGTTGCTACTTGCTAATGATAGAACTTACAGATACGTGGGAAGTCTGCTTTGTGATGAGGTTTCATACGTACGGTTGGTTCTAGGGAAATCTTAGTACAAATGCGGCACTAATGGTGCTTGTTGACAAAACTTACAGCTTTATAAGATCCTGTGCTATAAAGCTTGTTTTGAGCTTACCAATTTCAGTTCATCATTACAGCTAGAATATCTAAAAATGTGAAGAAAATCCTAGTTGGAAGTGGAACTAGACTAAGGCTGCATTTGGGATTATTAGTTTTTTAAAAGTCGGCTCTTGAAACAGCTTTAGATATGATGTCTATTTTGTTATGAATATTATGTGTACATATTGAAGAGGCCTCATGGGCAATATATATAGGTTGTACAAGGGTACAGATAAGGAAATATAAAAAACTTCCTATTCTATCTCTAACATATCTCTAACACCCCCCCTCAAATGCAAGGCGTATGCAATAGCATTGCATTTGAAGATGGTTGACACTAAAATATAGAAAATCCAAAATCCGAGTCTTGATAATGTCGTCGTAGCATGCAGCTCTTGAAAAATATGTCGTATCAAAAGATCTCCTCCCATCCGGGTCGTGCGACAACCCATAAAGCACAATGTGCAGGGCTAAAAAGTCGATCGCGCAACACGATTTAAGAAGATGATGAAATCGACATGAATAGAGAGAATCACAAATCAAGTCGAATAGGAATAGGTGGAAGCATGACAATACAGATCGAAGCCCAAGACGGCGACGCAAGCAAAAGAAGCGCGCGCCTTAAAAGCTCTGGGGCCGCTAAGAAAGCGGCGGCATCAAAAATGACTTCTACGATCTGCACGCGGCTCAGAAAGAAGAGCGGGAGCGGCGGCTGCTGCCATGCATAAGGCAATTCCTATGCTTCTATGATTGACAATAAATTTGTGGACTCGCATGGCTTAGACGAACTCAAAGATTGAGCGATACGAACTTGGATGGACGCAGCGGAAAAAAAAACACAAAGAAAGAAAAACCTAAGAATAACTAGCAGTATTCTGGCAACAGTAGAGTAGCATGTAACCGAATGCCACCTCAACCACAAACAATCCCGAACCAACTTTACCCTTTCCGGAGAAAGAAATCTCTCTTCTCTCAATCTCCACGCCTCAGCCAAACAAGGCAACAAATACTCCCCCAAACAACAACCAGCAGTAACCTTCTCCTCAAAGGATGATGACTGCACGCAGTCACCACCACCCGCAAAACTCCAACCATCGCTTCACAACCGAGCCAACCCAATCGAATCGAGCATCAAAACTCATCTCCTCTGGATTTCGTGGGCAGTCGAAGACATGGGAGGAGGCTCGGAGGCGACATTGGCTAAGATGTAGAGCAGCTCCAGAGGTGGCACGACGGTGGAGCAGCTCAGAGGAGCTTGGGGCGGGTCTGGTCCGGCCACCCAAGATCGAGGCGACCCGCAAAGATCTCCGCCGATCCGCGCAAGAGAGGCCAGCGCGGCGGATCTGGCGAGCGGATCTCGACGAGCAGCGCGCCTTCGCCTTGGGTGACCAACTGAGGCTCTGCTGTGAGGAAGAAGGCCAGATCCGCCGTTTGAGACCTCGGGGCAGAGGAGCTCCATAGGGGCGATGAACGAGAAGAGGTCATCGACGGCATCGGGCGGCGACGGCTCGGGCGTTGCAGATCGAGGCGGCGTCAGGCGACTGGAGGCCACCCCCGGGAGTGGAGAAAGCTCCTCCCGGGGGCAGCGGCAGCGGAGGACAAGCGAAAGCTAGGCGGCGGTGGCTGTAGTAGTGAACCGTAACCCTAACTTTTGCTCTGATACCATGTTATGAATATTATGTGTACATATTGAAGAGGCCTCATGGGCAATATATATAGGTTGTACAAGGGTACAGATAAGGAAATATAAAAAACTTCCTATTCTATCTCTAACATATCTCTAACATATTTAACAATCAAGTATCTAAAAAAAAGTTGACTTGCACTATTATTTCACCAGTGATTTTTAAGCACAATGCAATCCCAGATGCGCCTAGCACACTTAGCCACAAGCAGAATCGTAGTATACTAGTATGCCCTACCAAACAGCAGAAATAAGCCTACCTCCCTCGGAGAAAATATAGAAGAACATAACCAAGAGATTCCAAATCATCCCGTCGACTTTGTTCTGCCAGTAAATCCAACAACGTGCCAAAATCAAATCCAAGTGATGATTTGACAGGTAATCAACAGGTCGTAACTTACCAATTCCGAGGTGAGTGTTGCAACTTGCATATCGTGCAGTGCCAGTTAAGTTCTTATTTTCTCTATAGCAAAGCAGCAGCTCAATGTTAAATGTCTGAATCAAGGTTCATGAACAAGCAACATTCACAAAAATAAAGAAAAAGATACTTACTGCAAGGAAGGAAAAATAAGCATTCTTAATAAGTGGAACAAGGCAAAGATGAGAAAGCACATAATTGGACCATAGAAAGAATATAAGCGGAAAATTTTGGCATTATATAATTTATCTTTCTTTTTTTTGATAGAGGCCACCACGATATATGATGTAAAGTCATATTTAAACTTGCAAATATTATGATAGCAAAGGCCGTTGATGGAACCTAGAAGACTAAATAAGTAAAATATTGTGATGAATATTCCCAAAAATAATGAAGAACAAAGTAGGTTTGTTCAAGTACCACACACATATCCGTGGTACATAAAATAAGTGAATCACCAATTGTAATTATAGCTATAGGTCATAAGGTGGAGGGCTACATGACACATTACACGTAAAGCCCAAGTCAGAGCACTACCACTGCCAGTTATAAATTTTCATGAAGCCAAAAGGCAAACTAGGAAGTAGAAGAACTAACTATAGATGACAAAGTATAAGGTCAGCCAACTGCCTAAATCATTTTCCGGAAAGGAAAAATTATATTTTAGGGGGGAATATAAATGGAATTTAACATTTGTACAAAAGTCGGTGTTCACGAAATCGGCCTAGGCGGCATCTAGGCGTCGGATGGCCGCCATGACTTGGGGCATAGTCGGGTGCCTAGGTGGCCACCCGCCTAGGCGTTCGAAGGCTTCCTAGGTGGGCCAAGGCGACCGGGGTGGTCCAAGGCGCGGTGGTGGTGAGCGGATCACGGCGGCCGCCTTGGCAGGGGAGGCAGTCAAGGCGGCGGAAAATAGTGATTTGAGGAGAGGATTCCGACTCACCGGCGCCGAATCGACCTCCCTACCGCTCGATTTGGCCTCCCCCACCGTGGATTTGGTCTCCCGGCCGCTGTCACCTGTCTTCACCACCCAGGTAAGAGGGAAAGGGCAGGGAATAGAGGAGGCAAGCGGCGGCAGTGGCTACTAAGAAGTAGCGGCGGCGATGCTCGTGTAGAGAAGACAAAGAGTAGAGGAGGAAAGCAGAAATGGGCCGGCCCAGCCCATCCGACCCAACACTTAACATATATTGCACCCGACAAAATCCAAATCCTCATGGCACGGCTGCGGCGAACAGCCGAATCCACCTCATCCCCGCCTTCGGCACCTTTGAGAGCAAGCTGCGCTGCCGCCACCTAGAGAGGGAGATGCACCGCCGTGGACGAGGGAGCTGCGGCATCGCCCTAACCTCCTTCACCACCACTTCTGCATGCCACCTCGTTGGTGTTGGTTGCTTTGCTTCAAGCCTCCTTGTCACCGGAGGTGCTGCCGCTGCCCCCCCCCCCCACCCTTGTTTTCTAGTGGTCGCCTAGGCGCTAGGCGCGGGTCTGCCGCCCGACTAGCGCATAGCGCCTTTGTGAACCATGACAAAAGTAAACCTATGGCATCATCTTTTACACCAAAAACAAAATTGTCTTAGAAGTTAGAAATATATATGTACCTGTAAGGAATATGGTGATTTGTAGTAGAATCCCGGTATCTTTTTGCAAGCCCAAAATCAATTATGTATACCTAATAATCACACGCACAGACATCATTCACTAGATTTTTCGGTAGATTAACATCCTTAATTAGTATGCAGCTTCATTGTATCACACCCAGTACCTGATTTACTTTCCGACCGAGACCCATCAAAAAATTATCAGGCTTTATGTCCCTATGCAAGTATCCTTTTGAATGCATAAATTCTACCCTTGTAATCTGTCAGAATTATTTACAGAAAAGTGGCTTTACTGAATCATCAATGGTACTCAATGCATGCATGCAAAAACAAGAAAAACATAGATTTGAGTTGGGACAAGGACAAATGCGGGCAGAAAGTTACGCAGCTGTATTCTACATGCAGCCAGTCAACTACATCATACATGCAAGCTCTAGCATCAAGATTAAATGCAGATTATATGAAATTATGCATATGGAAATGAAGCATCTAGAATCAACAAATACAAGGGAATATGTGAAACTAGTAAACAATAAAATTAATCAGCAAAGAAATAAGAGCAAGGGGTGTAAAGTCTATCTGCAGATTATAGATCAATACAACACTTTAAAAGCAAGATAAAGATACACAAGGAAATATGTGAGATTGATGAGCAGTAAAAGAAAGGGAAAATGTACGAAGGCAAATACTAGCAGAATTTATCTGCTTTTTCAATCACACCCCTTCCCCAATTCACAATAAGCAGCCAAAAGACTTCAATTGTTATGTGCAGCAGTACAGGGGTACTGTTATGCTGTACTGCTCAGCATTTAGGAAAGTTTTATTGATGTTTTCAATCATATTATGATTAGCAAAAAAATAACCAATACTTATTTTTTTGTGAAATGAGCAAGACAATAGGGGAGCTCTCCAGACAAATCCTTTGAATAATCCTCAGGGATAAACTTTCAATGTTCGGTATCATAAATGAAAATTGTCGCACAAGCAAAGGTTCACAAGGAGTCAAACTTCCTAACAAATGTGACATTTTCCCTAAGTTTTGCATATTATGCATAAGGTAATGCAATAAACCAAAATAAGCAATGCCCAGTCATTAATTACCATCTGGTCTGCCAACATTAGGACAGTCTTCAGCGTGAACTTCCTGCCGCAATAGACAAACAAATCCTCTAAGCTTGGCCCCAGCAAATCGATGACAAGAACATTTTCCTCCCCATCTACGCCACACCACTTAACGTTGGCAATGCCACCTGGATGCCAGAATTGCTCCCATCGACTCAAGATCTTATCTAAATAAGCACACTATGGCAATGCAGAATTGGAGACATGGCATACTTCCTCCTCGGAGGGCGTTGTAGAGCTTTGCCTCGTAAAACAGCTGGGGATGCTTCGTCTTGCTACTCTCCTGACAGTGAGGTAGCCAAAATAAGCTTCTCTAGACAGTGCATCTAACTATATAAGCCATGAAAGAGTTAAGGGGAAAAAACAGGACAACAGCAGAGCTTTTTACTCATAAAACAAATTTTAATCAAGCAATGCTAAATTTCGGCTCTCGCCCCAATGCTCACTATCACAACTTTTGCTTAAAGGGCAACAATTCGGCTACGCCAAGCATAATCATGACCAACCACCACCCGTGTCCATCATCACCCAAGAAAACTAGTAGCCAAATAGCCGTACAATTGAACTAAAAAGATGTAAAGCCCCGACCTTTGTAACCGAATCATTACCAGCATTTTAATCTCATCGCCATCAACCTAAAACATCGAAGAGCAGCAACCCAACATAAAAAAAATCAGCACAGCAATCAAATCATCCGCACGCACGGAAGGCAGCAATCTACACCCCCACAATTCCACCACACGCATACTATCGCACGTGATAAACAGCAACCCGATCAAACACAACAAACATGGCAGAGCAGAAGAGATAGGACTCACAATCTTCACCGCGCCGATCTCGTAGGTGTCCACGTGCGTGGCTGCAACAGCAACAACAACAACAGCATCATGATCAGACGATACAGTACAAAACCACCACCCCCACCCCACCATCAATCGCCCATCGGCTAGCCAAATCCGATCGAGAGCCGAGCGATCGCTCACCGAGGTAGATCTCCCCGAAGGAGCCGCAGCCGATCTTCCGGCCGAGCTTGAACTTGCCGCCGACGATGCGGTCCATCCTCCTCACCGCGCCGCGTGCGACGAGTCCCTGGGGATTGGGTTATAGAGTAGGAGGCGCCGCGGGTGGGGGTTCCGATTGCTTGGCGCCGACGTCGCTGCTGCGGGTGGAGAATAGACGCGGTGGGGTTCGCGCTGCGTCGCTCGCTTTGTTCTGGTCGCGGGTTGGTTGTGCGAGTTGAGCTGAGTGGGGGGGAGAGAGAAGTGGAGAAACAAGGAGTGAATTATTTGGTGTGTAGCCGTGTAGGTGTAGGTGATGGTGGCCGGCTTCGCGGTTTGCGGGTTCTTATCCTGAGGTGGCGCTGTCACCGCCACTTGGATCCTCGTCTCGTCTCTGCCTGCGTCGCGGGCTCGCGGCTCAACCGTTGATCTTGTGCGCCGTGTCGGTGTGTGCGGCGCGGCGTGCCATGTCACCACTCACCACGCACCAGTAGCACTGATCCTAAGTGGGCCTTTACATGCAAGGCCGTCTGGAATTCGGGCTTAGTCTGGATGGCTCGTATGGGAAATGGACTGGGCCAGGCCCAAATGAGTGTTTATGGATGAGAGGTCCGATACAAACGTTAATCTCCTCTCGAAAACAAAAAAAATCACACGTTAGTATCGCTTATGGGCCATTTGCAAGAAATAAGATCTATAAATTCCCTGAATTTGTGAGATGCATATCGATTTATTGTTTTTTCGATTACAAAGGACGCACATGCGCACACGTAGACCACGCATGCACGGGTCTAACACAGACGGATACGTGATTAAATTCATGACTTCACAAAATTCCTACTGAAACGCACTCACGTAATTGGTAGACACAGCGATTTGAATCCCAGTAGGTAGAGAGCCTTACACCCATAAATTGGTTCCCTGTTACCGTTTTGTTAGGAGTCAATATAGTACTGATTTTCGATTTCCTCGCGGTTTCTTAGGAAAAAGGAAGAAAACTTAGGCAGAAAAATACGCATAGAGAAATATCCCCATGGACTGCAGCACGCCAGCTCCCTTTGAACTCGAACTGAACATAAGCTACCTCCAACAATTACAAGCTGGTGACCTTTAATTAAGATGTTAAACAAGATTTACAGCATCGTACGTACGTTATCATATATTCATCTCCCAGATCCAGAACGCACACATAGTATATATATGCCATTCTGTCAGCAAGCAGCAGCTAGCATAATAGTACAAATGTAAAAAAGTAATTAATATCGCGACTAATCAAATGCTCCGTACAAATTAGGCTAGCTAGCTAGTTAATAATCTAGGCTCTTCCCTGTCCTGCCCTCCTCTTGCATGATGCTTCGCCCATGCACACATGTTTAATTAATTAGTACATACTGTACTTCAGTTAAACCCCAAACCGATCGAACCCGGAAACAAAAATGAGCTAGCGACTCTACAATCTCAGCTCCAAGTCCAGCTCTTCCGTGCTACCCGCGCTACTGCGGCCGCTGGGCTCGTGGCTCGAGCTCATCCAGTAGTACTGTCCCAGCCTCTGGCCCGACGAGTCCTTGACGACGTCGTGGACGAACACCGGCGGCGGCTGCCTCGTCGCCGGCGGCCGGCTGGAGCTGTAAGGGAGCAGGTTCTCGTAGCACTGCACGTCGATGATGCTGCGGTCCGTCGCCTCAAGGCAATCCTATACATAATCATACGCACAAAGTTTAGTTAGATACAACGTCACAGCATGCGTTAATCACGCGGCAATCAATGTTGGACGTACTGTACTTACCGTTAGATAGGGCTGGAAAGACGAGACACCGCCGGCCATTGGCATTGGGGCAGCACTGGCCATGGGAGCGGCGAAAGGCACCTGCTGCTGCTGCGGCGGCGGCGGCGCGTGCAGGCCGGAGCGGTAGGCGGCTATCATCTGGTTGTGGAGCCGGATCTTCTCCAGCTGCGCCACGCCGAGCCCGCGCTGCGGCTGCTTCGCCGCCTTCTGCTCCGCCGCGCCGGCCGCCTTCTTCCCCCGCCTCGCCGTCGTCGCCCTGCCGCTTTCCAGGCACATCTCGCCGGCGTGGCTGCTCCCCATATACTGCTTGTATGTATGCTTATATATATAACCGATCGATAGCGATGTAAGTGTAACAACGACGACAGATATATAGAGAGACTAGATATACATGTTAAGAAGGAAGAGACGATCGGTGGAGTGCCAGCTGTATGGGATCCTAAGAAAGAAAGATATATTCAGGCCGATCTGCCGCAGCGTTTTTCTATACCAATCCCCCCAGTTCCAAGAACGATCGCTCTCTGGGCGGCAAGTACACGACTTTTGTGCCATCTTGTCCTATAAAATACCACTAGTGAGCTTGCTTGATCTTCTTAATTTACAGGTTAACTATCGCGATTAGCCCCCGATCCGTGGGGCTGTAGCGGTTGACGCGGTTCATCCGGACCCGCATGTCCGTGACTGTTCGCGACGATCTCGTGGAAGATTCTCACTCGTGAGCAAGCTCCCGGAACCAATATGATATACTTGCTCGCCCACGCGTTCGGTGTGGCGCGTTTTTAAGGAGCCCCCACGCATGTCGCGAGATGCGTACAATAGCTGCGCAGTTTGCATCAACACTACTGTCACAGCTGTGCAGATTAATTGCAAAAATTGGATCGATCCCATCGTGCATGCGCCCTGCCAATGTGGATTGCTAATCATGGGTGGATTAATTAACATTTGCCAACTCGTGTAAGTTGACGATAATTAACAGCAACAATGATGTACTAAACAAAACGGGAGGCAGAAAAATCGTAACGAGATCCATCGGACATTTTATCATGTAAGGACTCTAAGTTACGTGTTTGAATGGATGAGTGAAGCTGAACGTGTTTGGTTGATTAGATGAGATGATACAACGTTTTGTTTGGTTGATTGTATGAACAGAACAGAGAGACACCGAGAGAAGGGAGGCCAGCAGAGAGAAAACAGAGAAGGGGCAGAGTCGGCACGGGCGAGCTTGTCGGCGGCGAGGGAGCTGTGGAGAGGAAGGGGTGACCCCGAAAATGGGTCCCCGCGGGGAATATGAGTCCAGGGGTGGTGGTGGAGCGGCCGGAGCTGGACAGTGGCAGTCGGGCAACGGCGTGCGGCGGCCAGAGCCAGGGGAGGAACAGGGGCAGCGGTGCTCAGGTGGGAGATGGAAGACTAGGGGAGCATGAGAGAGAGGAAGACTAGGGGAGCTCACCCATGTGAATGGTCGGGGGAGAAGAGGGCTGGTGACGAGGGGCAGCGACGGTGCGATCGGCTCGCCGGTGCATCGACTCTATGGGGTGGGTAGGGTAGGGGGAGTGGATGGTGGGGAAGGAAAGGGCAGGGTGAGGAGGTGCTCAAGTGAAGAGGAATCGGCGGTACTCACCGAATGAAGAATGCGGCCGTGGCGGCGGCTTTCGGCCAGATCGAGGAAGACGGGGGGCGCGGCACTCCGGTGGGGGAATCTTGGGATTAATGGAGGGGAAAGTGTCCTTTGAGTGCCGGAACACGTCGTGACACGGGTAGCTTGGGGAGGAGCGCACTGGGGCAGTCGGAATGGCGATGGCGACATAGCGGCCGGTGCGAGAGCTTGATCGGTGACGCGAACTAAGGCGAGCTCGAAGAGAAAGAAAGAAGAAGGGAGGAAGGGGATGGAGGGGAGAACCAAGGAGGGGAAGGAGGCCGGGAGCGGCGGCGTGGCGCGGTCACTGACGCGGGTGGAGGCGAGAGTAAGAGTGAACCGTGTGGTTCATCCGAATTTGTCGAATGAAACGATACAACATCGAACGGGAACATTCTTCGAATGTGAACCATTTCCTCCGAGGTGGTTTGGTACAATTAAACTAACCAAATGAAAGGATGAACTTGTTTCTTAAACCGAATCAATTCTGTTCAACTGCGTTTATCTATCCAAACGCACCCCAGGATACGTGTTGGATTTGCCCGGCATATTTTTGCAGCGCTCGGAAGCATCTGATCCATCGATCGGGGTGCCTCGTTTTTGGTTTGTTTCGATCGATACGTACGTGCAAATTGCATCAGTTTCCACGCTACGTACATGCAAGTGTGCGTCTGGCCTAATTGGTGGGGCGTTTGTTATTTCGTAGCTAGCTCAGATCTCACTTGATTTGCTTCGATTTTTGAACGGCGTGGTGGATTTGGTAGTTGGTAATTAGTAATTACGTACACTTGGCACTTGCGTAATTAAACGTGATCTTTCTAGGACACAGGCGAGGCGATATGTGCGCACATTAAGAGCGTGTACAATGATACAGACAGCTGTTATGTATAGCATGTCTTCATATCACCTATAGATAGCACTAAAAACAACTCATACAATGGTTGTGGTGATACAGTCGATTACAAGATTGTAGATAACACATAATCTTTTAATAATTTTTTTTGTTTCTAGTGCTACAGTCGACTACAGGAGTGTAGACAATATCTTCCTCTCTTTTCATTCTCTTTCATCTACATCAGCAAAAATCCTACGTGGCTATAGACAGCTGACATAAACCCATTATACATACTCTAACCGTTGCGTTAGTTACAAATTGCTTGAGCTCGGAATGTTCACAGGTTTAATTTGGGCGTCGATCATGGAAGATCTAACTCAGAGATCGATCACGGGAATACCATAGCGCATGGGTTTGTGCTTTTGTTTAATTTGCTCTTTAGTTCCCCTTTTCTTTTGTTCGGCCGTTTGCGATTAGTACCCTGAGTAACAACGTCCATTGGGAAGAAGCCACCATCGCTCGCCCAGTGGGGAGAGTGGTGGGCCTCCGCACCTAGCAGCTCAGGTTCGGCACCAGGTTCCGGTCGTGGGGTAATAGGCTTATTTTCTCCTAGCGCACACACACGACGAGGGCACCTTAGTGAGGAAGAATGTACATGCGGTTACATATCCGCTCCATGGCATCCACAATTTTAGACGTGTGCAAGTGGAAGAAACCGCGTGTGTGGTGTTATATTATTCATTCATTAGGGTTTTTTAGCTGGGAATATTATCTTTAAGAAAATTCACAATATACCACTGAATAACTAAATGATTCATAATATATTATTCATTATGAGACTGATATATAGATCCAATATCTATATATATCAGTGAGACACGGATGACATATAAATGTGAATTGCTCTAATATCTTTAGTCAGTACAGCTCGGCCAGCAGGGGCTAGCCGAACGCATTTCGTGGTCCGGCCTGAATCCAAGCCCAAGCACGTTAAGCATTCCGTTGGGTTGGGCCGAACAGTTCGATAGACATGCTATGTTGCATGACCGCTTCGCCGCCCACCCAATATAACTAGTCAAGCTGGAAAGAGAAAAGAGTTGGGACGTGACACTGGGCCGGTCGAGTCCATCACATCTCCGGCGGCGTTCCATCCGCCATGGAACACTGAGCTCCCACCCTAGCCCTATCACTCGCAGGTCCATCAAATCTTGATGCGTCGTCGTCTATATGTTGTTGCATCTGTGCGGCAGAAGCTCCTTTCTCGCTTGCTTGTTGGATTATCTCTTCCCGCCTTTTCAGCTGTATATCCTTGGGGTTACTCTTATCAACTCTGGAGTGTGAACGGCATTGGACCTGATGGCTGGCTTCTGAAAGGACAAGAGCACGCAATTAAATAATGCATGGATCAGAATCAGATGGAGTGGTTGTTGTATTCGGCCATCCACAAGACTGCCTACGACACCGTAGTGGGAGCATACCTCCCTCTGTTAATGCTATTAATGTTTTTGTCCGTGGGCAGTCTGATTATCATAAAAGTTTGTCATCCCCGCATGGCCCCCACCCGGAAGAAGTTCCCTTCCCACGTTGGCGTCGCATCACTGACCGTTCCCGCTGTTGCCGCCGAACCAGGTATGCCGTACTTGGCCCACACAGGTGGGCCACAGCCCGGCGGTCAGCCAATTGAACAGAGCAAAGCTTGAATGCCTGAGGCATCCAGCGATTCGAGTGTGTTCGGGTAGCGGGTCCCACGGCGGTGAGTGGGTGGGGCCGCCTGTCTCCTCAGTTCCTCGCCCATCGCCTCCCCCACCTCCATGTTTATCATTCGTTCCACGAACAAACTGAGGGGGAAAATGATCTAAAACAAAAGATCTAAGAAACCGGGGGTGGGGATTCGATGTAGGCGCCCGCTACGTGCCAAAAACACTGTCCCAATGACCTGCGGGACCGAGAATCCACCTTGGCCCACTGTCAGTGTACGTGTCGTTGTCCGTGCGTGTGAGGAGGCCCTGGTGCTTGATGTATGGACGGGTGGCCTGGTGGGTCCTTTGGCATTGGTCCCCGGCCCCGGTGTGGCGCAGGCAGGGCACAGTGCAGCCATGCCCTATAATTGTCCGAATTTCTTTACTTTATAGGAAAAATAATTGACGCAATTTGATTATATAGGAAAATATGAAAGGGAATTCAGAGACTAGGAAATCGCCGCTGCAAGCGTTCCTGGGAGACACCTGCGCCATCCTGCAGTAGCCCTAATCTTCTTTTTGCCATTATTAAGTACTTAGCGAAAGCACGTCAAATTAACCAAATCGTCTAATTCCAGTCTACATTTTGCCCACCTTGCAAACATCGAACATTGATGGATGCGATATATGTGGATAGACAAATACTGCTTGTTCTCTAGTAGTTTCACTCAGAAACTAGTCAAGTTTGAATTTAAGCTACAATTCACTTCATGCTATATTCATACTTTTGACGTCTCTCTAGGCTAAAAAAAGGACTCCAAATCTAGAACCAGAATATAAGTGATTGAACATGATAGGAAGTTCAGAATTAGTATATCTTAATCTGCGGGATCCTTTGGAGCTTCAAGAGGAGCCCAAGCACTCGAGCTCAGCTCATCACCATCTCTAAGTGCTCGCAGCAGCTTAGATAGACTTTTTTTTTAAAAAAAAAAAAAAAAACTAAGGGCAGGAATTTCGCTATTCATTTTAAGGAGAAGAGAAATATACAAACCTCCGAAGGGGAGACACCAACACTGGCGGTCCCAAGAGAGAGGGATGCCAACACCGAGCAATGAGTCCCAAATAAGAACTCCTACCAAGCACCTATTGCATCCAGAAGACAAGCAACTTGTGGAGCGATAACAATGATCACCCTAGAAAAGGGGGGGTGGGCAACACCTCCACTCAAACCGCCGACGACCCACCACCACCGGAGGGGCGGGAGCCGAGGATCCCCGAGGCCGTGGGCCAAAGTTGAATGGCGTCGGTCCAGGGATTGTAGTATGAAGGAATCTGCGGAGAGAAGGAGTGACCACTGCCCTTACCATTTTTCTTACCCTTCTTGCCGCCTTTGTCGTTGCTGCGGTTGTATTGTGCGGCAGGAGTGTAGCCAGAGGTGGGACGGCAGGAGAATAGCCACGCCAAGGTTGACCACTTCCATGATGGAACGACGAAGCTGGCGACGAGGGCAGTAGTGTTGGAGATCTGCGCAGTGTAGCGTGCTTGGTCTTCTCGAGGATGAGGTGGGAGCGAGCTTGCATGAAGCTCGGGAAGGGAGTGATCAGGGGTAGGAGCGTAGCCAAACGTCGTATTTTGGGTTCATACCCCTGATCATGGGGAGGACCAATGTGGCGTCGGAGACAGCTTGGCCGGCATCGCCTAGAGCATCAGCCAAGGTCTTGAGTTTGTGACGGTAGTCTGTAGCAGACATGTCACCTTGAATCACCGAGCAGAATTCTACTTCAAGATAGATTGCCCGAGTTTCTTTGTTGTCTCAGAACAGGTTCTCGATCTTGATCCAGACGACAACTGCGGTGGTGTTGGGGGACATGACGATGTCCAGGATGCCGGGAGCAATGGACTATACAACCATGAGAGAACGGTACAATCCATACGCTTCCATTCAGCGTCAGTAGGTTTGGCATCCTTGCCGGGATGTGATGATCGACAGCAAATTTGTCCACGGTCACCATGAACAGCATGCGCCAAGAAGAATAGTTGGAGCACTAGAAGTCAAGGAGGATGGGCACCAGTGTCTTGATGCGGACGCTGTTTGCCTGTGCCCAGAGGTGAGCAATGGCAGTGGCGTCGGAAGAGTCCCCCATGGCCAGCGTGGAGAGGTGGCACACAAGAGAAGAGAAGAAAGAAGAGAGCTTTGCAGAAGATGGGGGAAAATATCAGGATCGTTTCCAATATGGTACCATATGAGTGAGTCAGCATCGGAACACCCCACACCACCCTCTTTCTAGGCTTGACTCCCCCATGCCACCTCTTCGGACCGATCCTCGTACACTTAATGTTTTTACGTCCGATCCTCGTACGACGCACCTAAGGAAGAGGGAGGCGACGCGTAGCGCCGGCCGGAGGAGGAGGAGGGAGGGAGGCAGTGCGTGGGCCGGTCGAGGTGGAGGCGGGCAGACTCGCCGGGGCGTCGTGACGAAAAATCGTCGTGCACAGCATTTCCGTTTTTTCCACCTTGAACCAGCGGTTGCACCCAAATGCGCACAACACAACATACTGCACAATCAAAGGAACAGTAAAAATCGCGAGACAAGCAGCCATCTACGTGACTACACGTACTAGTGGACTGCTGCATTAAAGTTTCTGCAGCAAGCCGAACAAAGCTGCGAAACCAACTCATGGCGAGACCCCTGCGCTCGTAGAAACGACAAGGCAGCACCTGGGCCCTGACGGCACCGGAGTGTTGTTCGGCTCGGAATGCAGTGGACAAGATTTACAGCTGTCAACCTGCAGCTGCCACAGGGGACGCATGCCCCGGCCCAGCTGCAGCTCTCTCTACTCTCTCGTCAAAGTTCTAATGTGTTCAGCGCGAGCAGGCAGACAGGTAAGTAAAGGCCGCTATCTTGCACACAAATATTTTTCACATCATATATTATATTCCACAAATCCGTGATTACACACGCCCATAATGGAAGCCAGAGATGCCATGTCACTTTTTCCAATTGATCGACGGTCCGAAGATGTACGATAGGATGTTCATCCAATAAAAGTACATGTTGAACTTTCGATAGCGGGCCGAGACCTACCAGTGCTGGACACCTTACTTACCCGACCTCGACCCAACTGAAAAGGCATCGGACAACAAGGCCAGGCGGGGCGACGGACAAGGGGGAGGCTGCTACAAGTGAGCCCGTGGGCCGTACTACCGCTCCTCGTCGCCCGGGCGCACTCCGGATCCAAGAGGTAAGTCATGTTCATTATGCATCATAATTATTAATTTGGCTCGATGTTGCGTTATGCTAACGTCGTTCAACTATTCAGCTTGTCTAGCAAGACATGGATGACTTCAAGACTGGCCATCGCTATCACGTGCAACAAGGGGACAACGCAAAGGCTCTTGCAAGTGAGACCATGGGCCATACTACCGCTCATCGTCGCCCGGGCGCACTCCGGAACCAAGATGTAAGTTATGTTTAGTATGCATCATAATTATTAATTTGTCCCGATGTTGTGTTATCCTAACATCATTCAACCGTCTGGCCCGTCTCGCAGGACATGGATGACTTTGAGACTGGCCGCCGCCACGAGTAGCAAGGAGACAAGGGGAAGGGAGCGATGTGCCGCCGAAACTAATAATCTTTGTTCCAATCGATTTTATTTTTATTCCAAAAAGGCGCATATATATCGTGTACACTTAATGTTTTACGTCCGATCCTCGCCCTCTCCTAACGACGCACCTAAGGAAGAGGGAGGCGACGCGTAGCGCCGGCCGGAGGAGGAGGAGGGAGGGAGGCAGTGCGTGGGCCGGTCGAGGTGGAGGCGGGCAGACTCGCCGGGGCGTCGTGACGAAAAATCGTCGTGCACAGCATTTCCGTTTTTTCCACCTTGAACCAGCGGTTGCACCCAAATGCGCACAACACAACATACTGCACAATCAAAGGAACAGTAAAAATCGCGAGACAAGCAGCCATCTACGTGACTACACGTACTAGTGGACTGCTGCATTAAAGTTTCTGCAGCAAGCCGAACAAAGCTGCGAAACCAACTCATGGCGAGACCCCTGCGCTCGTAGAAACGACAAGGCAGCACCTGGGCCCTGACGGCACCGGAGTGTTGTTCGGCTCGGAATGCAGTGGACAAGATTTACAGCTGTCAACCTGCAGCTGCCACAGGGGACGCATGCCCCGGCCCAGCTGCAGCTCTCTCTACTCTCTCGTCAAAGTTCTAATGTGTTCAGCGCGAGCAGGCAGACAGGTAAGTAAAGGCCGCTTCGCAGCTGTCATGCTGTACAGAAACTGACAGCGTTGCAGGTGGTGTGCTGAATTAGTGGACGGTCAAACCGCGCAATGCTAATCGCGTCGCTTCGCTCATGTGCTTTAGAAAGTGCTCGCTTGGTTTGGTAGCATGGCTGCATGGGCCTGTTTGCAGGTTGGAGTATAGAAATTTCACGGGGAATAGTTCAAATTCTTGTCTCACCGTTCCAAACAGGGCATGTTTGGAACCTCGATATGCTAGTATGGGCCTGTTTGCAAATTGGAATATAGAAATTTCACTAGGAATAGGTCAGATTCCCACAAGATTTTTTTTTTAAAAAAATGCTGTGTTCCAAACATGGCCTAAATATTTTTTTAAAAAAATCTTGTGTTCCAAACAGGGCCTCAATATGTACGTCACACGGTATGTGGAGTAACACATGAATCTAAGCGCATGGAAATTACCTGGTAGGGTAAATAGTGCAGTGCTTGGTTGCCTTGCTAAATCCCCTCAAGCTAAATTTATCAGGTAAGAAAAGATCAGAGGTCGGTTTAGAACGGTAAGGCCGGCATAATAGCACAGTGGCAGGGCAGGACCACAAAGGATTCCAGAGCCTGCTAGGCAGTAGGTAGTATAGTACTGGATGCTGCTGGTATTATATGAACAGGTCTGGGCAATATTTGGGTAGAACAAAGGATTAGCATGCCACACAACTGAGCCATATGCTCCACAATTATTCTGAAACCAGCCACTTGGCACTGACAGTAAACCCTAGGGGGTCGCCGTCTGGCGCCGCGAATAAATTCGACGCTGGAAATGCAAACATCTTGCAAGCTACAATGGGATAAACAAGTGCAGATGAAGGCTGATTGGTGTAGTGAAAGGCGCCTTTGCAGTTAAACTAAGACAGGATCCTATTCTTAAATGTGTTTATGGAATACATTCTGTCCTGCTTCACATGCACACCAACTAGCCGACACTAGCAAGGGGAAAGAGGAAAGGGGAAGGAAAGGAACACAAAGGAAGGCCAAAGTGGAGCATCATTTCTAGGAAGGAAGCAGATACTGCAGGCAATGAAAAGCCTGATTCTAAGGGATCATAAGCCATCATTAACCATCTAGCTATGGTATTTTATACTTACCTGAATGATGGTTGAGGAAGTCTTTTAAGCCATACTATAGAACAACCATCATAACCTTCAAAAGATAATGATATGTGCAGTGCATGTCCCCACCCAGCAACTACACATCAAAGCTGGCAAAGAATCATTGTTTCACCATGCAATGCCTAGATTTTAAATGAAAAGAAACCCTAAACTTGAACTAGCTCACCAAACTCTCAGAACAGTATTGGGATAAGTGTGTTGTAAAAACTAAGATATATTTGTTCCAAAAGAAGTCAGATAAATAATAGACTTGCAACCTTCATTAAACATTTACGTGGTGGAACGAACAGTTCAGGACAACACTGGCAAAATAGGTAGGAGTGCTCAATCATAGCAGTAGCGCACTGCGTACCAACCATTTACACGGATGGAAATAACATACATATAAAGACGTGGGCACAATAAAATAGAGCATATGTCGCTAGGGAGATACCACAAACCTAACATAAAAGAGTCTTAGGAGTTTTTACTTGCGAAATAGCAAACCATGTAGTTCAGACGATATGGGCGATCTCGTCTTAGAAGACTTCTTGGTTCTGATAACCTGCCCTACAGTCTGTTGATCTTCCGTTTTGCCTTTGACTGTGGGAAGCAACCGTTTTAGTTCTTGTTCTTGGACTTATCCCCTACCCTTGGAGCTGCACAAAAAGATAACAAATACAATCAGTTCAGCATGTCAAGGTAACGATGTGAAATGCACTTCATGTCGGTTGGTGGGGGCTACCTATTTGAACTTCCGGAGTAAAACAAAAAGGAAAACATTTCAAAAAGTAGCAAGAACAATTGCGCACAGAGAGAGTAAGTACTGCAGTGGAAAAGGCGAGGCTCAAGCCTTTAAACATCAAACGTATCAACAAACATAACATGAATGCTAACTCTGAAACTTTGTCCAGAGCAGTATAAAATCGGTTATTAGAAACAAATTGTGCAAGTCAAGGTGAAAGCCATTTTAACTGCCGAACACTAGTTAATGTTTATTTTAATTAGCGAGGTTGTTCAGGGAGTGTTTGGCCAAACTCCATCAAGCCTCCAATTTTTTTGTCAGATAGAAGTAATAGAACAAGCAAATTAACGGTTTGCCCCCCAAAGACCAAACTCGGTTTGATTACCACTTACTGCAAGACATTTTCCTCTTTCAATGTCATAACAAAATTAACTGTGTTTTCTAGAGAAGCCGGGAGCTATGTCCAAATGGTTTTGAAAGTCTTTGTTTACTCATTTGGAGCTGGTACTTCATGGCTCCAGCTTCACCATGGTACAGTTGAAACACTAAGAAAGAGCTTGGCCAAAAGGGGTTTTGGTAGTACCGAAACATTCCAGTGATCGAAGGAAACAAGTGTTCTCAAATTAATGTTGCTATGCTTAACATATTTAAGCTCCAACAAAACATGCTTTCAAGTCCAAGGGGTGGCAGAGTAAACAGCTTCCCCTCTAAAGTTTTAGTTCAAAGAATGAAACAAGCCTGAGAAACAGCTTGAACAAGAAAGCAGTAATAGGATGCTAACAAATACAACAACAACAACAACAAAGCCTTTGATCCCAAACAAGTTGGGGTAGGCAATAAGATGCTAACAAATGGTGAAAAAAATATAACTCACTACATATGCACGGCATGTGTTCAGTAAGAATAAGCCTAAAATGGACATTAAAACGGAACAACACTTTGAACATACCAAGTCCAATTGCATCTGAACCTTTCATGATTCTGAGCCTTCGGCAAGAGTCGGTGAACATCCTGCAATTACACCAAAATAATAAGGTAACATAAACAATCATGCATTAGAACAAACATGATTTTCTTGTCAACAGAATTATAACAATTAAAAATCCGCAGCAACTATAATGACCGCATTAAGACTCTTTCACTTGTTCATACGTTACAAGGCAGCAGTAAAACACGAGGTCAACTAAGTGAGCGCAGATTTTAGAGCAATTATGATTTATGAGTTTACGACTGTATTGAAACAATAACTAAGGAAAATTAGGACTACCTCCGTTCTTTTTGACTTGTCGTTTTAGACATCGACACGTCTCCAATACATGTCTTTGACCATTGCTTTTTCTAATTATATGTTAGCAAATTCTTAAAAGGTTAATGATATATAAATATATTTTATGACAAATCTAATAGCATCGTTTTCATGTGACGAATCTAAATACATTTATGTATATTTGTGGTCAATTTAAAAGGTTGACTGCACATTTTCTAAAACGCCAAGTAAAATAGAATTGGGGGGGGGGGGGGTATGATCTAAAGAGATCCTCTAATCATGGCTGCTTTACAATACAAGATCATTTTATCTTGAAGCATATAAGCACATCCTGTAAAATATTCAAAAATAAAATTCTCGACCAACTCTTACGATTGATCAATCTTTAAAAGTTCACTACAGAGCCTCAAGCTATCCTCTAAACTTCTCCTTTCTGTGTTTGTTGTTATTGTAGTTAGATCGGATCGGTGTACTTACTCCCATGGAACATCACCGACCAGCATCCAATCTCCATCTTTGTCTTCGTAAGTCAACACATATTCGCCATCCTTTCTGTTCTCAGACACACCATCCTTCCCTGGTATGACATTAGACACACTACTACCTGTGAGGCCAAATAAACAGACAGAAAAGAACGTTCTCACACTAAAACTTCTAGGCACAACATTCTTATTTTCAGAATTATTTTATGTTATCTAATGTATACTGAATGGGAGATAAAAAAAACTGCAGACTGGTCCTCCATTTTAGACCCCAGCAAATCTACCTTTGTGCAGCTTAGATACTTAATTAGTCACGCAAATGCTCTTGCGGAGATTTGCCATAAGTTAACTGGGAATAGGCTTTGCCATTAAATAGCCTACTTAAAATAGAAATCTAACCGTAAAGCTCAAATGATGTAGGAAGCCATGGTGCTGAGGCATTGCTGCTAATCAAAGGTTGAGGAATGACAAAAGTGGCACTCCCAGATTCAAAAGGATGAGAGTTGAAAATTTTGGAATCCTTTGCATGAAAACTAACATAAGCAATTAAGCATAAACATTAAAACAGTCTATTATTCAGTATTAGTAGCTCCACTGATCGATATTACCCACGAGAAACGCTCCTGAAATTAGAGGCAACGTTTTATTATATTCCACCAGAAATACTATATGCTCAAAACAGGCATCGTGCAAAACAAACTGGCGGATAATAGCAAGGTCAAATTTAGGAAGGAACAATCACAAATGGAAGTCACTACAATAGGCAATCTCACCGCCGTGAAAGGTGACTAAAGATGTGTAAAGATGCAGGTCAAATTTAATTGCAACTTAGAATAGCAAGCGTCAGTAAAGAACCCCAGAAACCTCACCGGTGCTGAAGCCAATGAACATTTTCTCAAGCGCCAAAGACATGTCCTTGTAATTCTTGTAAGTCTTGAGGTCGACCTTCCTCAGATACGGGGCACCATCCATGCTGACCTTGACATACAGAAACCCCTGCCCCTGCTTGGCATCAGCATCCTCTTGGCTGCTTTTCAGCTGGTTGGTTGCCATAGTGTTCTTGCGGTAGCTGCGGATTGGTGGCCATCCCACCACCTGAGCCCTGCACAAGAACATCATCACGATTCACGCATCAGTAATTCAGTGTAAGACCAAGAAATGGACTAATGGAGGCGACCCAGCATTTGGTTTTGATATTAATGTGAGGTAAAAACAACCAAGTTCAAGATTAAACAAAAGAATTCGCGGCCAAGAAAGCTCAAAGCGAAACTTTACAGTTAAAAAAATGAAGGCGGAAATTTGACCATTTCAATTCGAGCCGCGTGCAGAAACTTTGAAATATTAGGCTCTCGCGAGTTTCCTGATGAAACTTCGAAGGGAAAAAAATCACACTTATATAACCTTAGACAAAAACAAGTAAAATTAAGTGTAATTTTCAGAGCAAATTAGTAAAGGAACACTGCAAAGCTAGATATTTTTACTCCTTCAAACTCCTCAGCCCAAGAGGGCAAGCTAAATTCAAAACGTGCGTCCACAAACACCAACGCAAGAACCCGAAAATGGGTCTTTTGTCACCGAATTCCCACACAAAAAAAGGTTCTTTTTACGAATCCACAGAAAGAACTCCCTCAAATACATGGCACAGATTGCAAATTAGACCCTCTTCCGAAAGCTAACCAAACATTTAGGATTTACAACACACTAAAAAATTCCTCAAATTGCAAATCAATCCCTCCACCCACTCGCGCTCCAACTAACCAACCAGCCACCCACCCGCATCTCACAAGAACTCGGCAGAACACCAAAAAATCCGCAGAATTAGCAGGAGCCAGGCACCTACTTCGCAGCCGGCTGCGGCGGCGCAGCGACCTTCTTGTCCCCCTCCTCGTCAGCCTCCTCCTCGCCCTTCCCGGCGCCGGCGGCGGGCGCCGGCCGCGCGACCTCGTCGGAGAACACGCGCTTGGCGCCCTTGGCGGGCAGCAGCTCCAGGGTGGTTGTGGCAGCGGCCGGGCGGCGGTCAGGCAACTCGGAGCCGGGGAGGCCGAGGCGGAGCTCGGTGCCCTTCAGGTCGTCGTCCGCTCGGCCGCCGGCGGCGGCGGCGGGAGGTGAGAGGCCTATGTAGTCGAGCTCGAGAGGCGGCGACATGGGGAGCAGCAGGACATGAACCGGAGGAGGCGGAGAGGAGTGGAGGTGGTTTGATTGCTATAGGAGGAGGGAGAGAGATGAGCAAGTGTAGAGAGTGGAGAGTGGAGGACGTCTACTTGATGCTCCTATTGCTCACTGCTATTTACTGCATTTTATGCTTTACATTTTTCTATTTTTCTGAAACGAAGCAAACTATTAAGTGTGAAATTAGTCCACCGACTGTTCGCCTTGCCGGGCTGGCTGGCCAGTGAAAAATAATTATTCCGAAAATACAAATTCAACCGGTGTTTTTAACATCTATCTGCATGTACGAAATTTACATGGAACGGTTTAATTCCTCCAAGAACTCAGAAAGATTCAGTGTCCTAAATGGGGCCTAAAGCCGTGGCTTCTCTTTATCATAGAAAAAGTGCTACCGTAAGAAGCATGCTTTGTTTGCACAAAACAGCTCGGATAGATTTGTTCATATAATACTTTCGTAGTATAGCACGTTTGTTTTACTAATACGTTGTAACAGAAATTGATGCTCAAGTTGCATTTTTGGATTTGAAACATATTGGAGTATTCCAGTGATGCTTCATATTTATCTTCACGATTGATACTTCTAATCATTGTTTTATTTCGACCTCAATCCGTAAGTGTAGTGATTCCGTGAAACTTTTAAGGTGAGCTATATATTTGTCCAGGGATGAACACTCGAAGCACCAAAACCGGCACTCCCAACCTCCCTATGCATAAAACGCTGTAGCTCCGGCTTGCTCCAAACAAGCAATGAGGTGGAGTTGGCTTCATTTGGCCTGACAGCCGTAAACTCCAGCCTACAAAGGTCGGAAGTGAAGTTCGGCTAGAAGTGAAGTTCGGCTAAAGGTGACCATATTTTTTTTCGGTTTTGCTAGTTTTAAGTTGCTTGAAATTTTCATAAATTTAAGTCACTTATTGTGACCATTGGATTTGTGTAGAGATTGGTGTGTCATATGATTGTCATATGATTGGATATGTATCCAATGGATGTCATATGATTGGATATTGATTCAATAGTCACAACAAGTGACTTAAACTTAAGAAAATTTCAGGCAACTTATGAATAGACAGTCCCATTTTTTTTTAGGCAAAATGGGTTTGGTATCATCCTGAACACACCGGTTCATTTTAATACCATCGTATTCTCCTGGTTCACTTTAATACTACTGTGCCTTCTATCTATTCCGCAAAATGCCACGCCCACGACCTCTATGTTATCTTAGCTATCTAACCCCGCTTCCTCTCCCCTATTCTTGTTGGCACCTTTCTTGTCACCCGCAATCCCTAAAGCGTAACCCTAGTAGAGTCGGCACATGGCGCGTGCGGAGTCATCGACTGAGGCGAGTGGAGAAAGATTTGGCGATCTTCCTCTTGTGCTATGCCGGCGATGCGGACTGCAGGTAGTCGGCGACTTCTCGTACAACCAGCGCAACCCCGCCCAAGCTTACTACAAGTGCCCAAATAATCAAGGAATATTTGATTGAAATGTCTTTTTTATTTGGGTTGCTTAAAATTCCTTCCTTTTATGTTATTGTTGACAATTTTGTCAATTTGTGAGCCGATTTGTTTTTATTTTGTTTGGATCTAGCCAATTTTGGATATGATTTGTTCCATTTTGGTCCTGTGTACTTCAAACTTGGTTTTGCAACTCCGATTTTGGTATAAAAACTGATTTCTTATGCATGGTGTATGTGCAGCGATTCTCTGCATGTAAGTTTTATATGTAGGAGAACCAATATGTAGAATATTTGAAGGAGATTAGAGTTCTTGATACCCCAAGTGCTTGGCAAGTACATGGTAAAGAATAGCTTCCAGTGCAAATGCAACCAACATGCTATGTTGGAATGGAAGCATACACCAGAAGTGATGATGTCATTTTAGGAGACATAGTACAAGGAATTGCTCGGTTGGATGAAAGAATAAGCAAGATTCTTGGTGCCTTGGAGAGAATAAACACGATGCTTGGTCTGTGTGTGTTGGGCTGCTAGCAGCCAATGTAGGCAAGTAATTTAATGAGTAAGATATGGAGCAAGTTAGTTGTAAGGCAGTCGATTTACTTTAATGTAACTTGAATTCAGTTGTTCCTACATTTGGTTATTTGTAATCTCAAGCATATGCAATCTGACAGAAATACCAAAATATGACCATATGCAGTATGAGATAAACACTGACAATGCATATCTGAGATGAACACTGACAATGCATATATGAGATAACACTGACAATGCATATCTGAGATAACACTGACAATGCATATACATATCACAGATATCTGATAGAAATCTGTGCAATCTAACCATATGCAATCTGAGATAACACTGACAATACATGTACAAGTTGACATCACAGAAATCTGGGCATATGACCATCATATGCAATCTGACCATATGTAATCTGAGATAACACTTACAATCTGAGATAAACACTGATAATGCATATATATTATGCTCATCTTGAAGTCTCTGTTGTGGCTTCTTTGCACCAAATGATGAATCATTCCTCAATAATTCCTTGCCTCTATCTGCTATCCATGCTTTCTTGGCCATGCTTCCCCGTGTCTTACTCAATGTTGCGCGCATATGATCAGACACCATGGTCATCACTTGCACATAGTAAAGAAACCACTAACAACTAGAAATAATAGGAAATCAAAATCTGTAAAACATGATGCAATCATTAGACACAATTAATTGTATTACACAGGGCATATACCATGAATGTAGGGTTGCCATGAATCTTTTTTGCATATATTCTCTATGGACAATTTTTAGATATGTGAATGTCTCTGAATCTTTTTGTGTCACTATGTTGTATGTTCATCTCAAACTCCTATTTTATTGCATGCTGCCTCAAAATGAGCTTGAACACATGTATATCAGGAAATATGTCTCCCACCTTAATTTAAGGGTCATTTCTATCATACACAGTTTGTGGTGCAAAGTAAGCATCCATTGTGGCATTGTCATCTGGAACTGAGAGAGGTTCATGGTCTGGTACATCCACATCTGCTTCATCATCATGGTGCTCAGCCTCCTGCTCTGGGACCTCTGTTGTTGGCTCTCACTCACTTCTGGACTCTCTGATCACTGTTGCACTGTCACGTGGAAAGTGACTCTCACTCATTTCTGGACTCTCTGTCACTGTCACTGCTGCACTGTCATGTGGGAAGTTGCTCCCATTCACTACCTGGCTCTCATTCACTATTTGACTTTCATTGACTTCACACTTGTCAACTGACATGAATAGCTTCACTTCCTTCTGCGCACTATTTTTAATGAAAGTCTCCATCAGAAGTGCATCACTGGCCACTCTAACCAAGTTAGTCTCCCTCCCGACATACCAAAATATCACCTCGTCATCACTGCCCCAAGAGTAGTACAGTTCCATATACCTCAACAAATCCACAAGTGAGATCTCATCGGATCCCACATCCAAACTCAAAATTCTCCCCCTTTTGTACTCTTTTATGCCATCCTTGCATGTGAGGTAAGATTGGACTCAAAGTTCTACACAATATATTGTCTTTGGATCCTCCATGCAATAGTTAAAATAAAATAAAATTTTACGTTGTTAAAAAATGAGACTCAAATGCATCTTTGTGCTATCATTGCTATTACATTCCACGACCTAGCTGGCATATCTGCTCTCACATTCATCTAAAATTCATACAACCCCAAATCATATAGCCCCAAATCCATACGAACCAAATCCCTCAAGACTAATATGCATACAACAAAAAGAAAATAAAAAAGATTCTTTGCTTACCCATGAGCAACTTCAAACGGATCCATGCCTCCTTAATCCTCCAACTACATGCTTTACACTGCACAAGAAAACTAGGGTTAGATTTGATGCCGCAAATGCAAACCAAAACAACAAATTCGTGGATGAAGGTAGGAGATCGAACCTGCGGGAACTCCAACACATTGCTCTTCGATGGAGATTGGCGGTTCGCAAGAGGGAGGAGGGCGCTGCCGATGGAGGGCGGACAAATGCGGGAAGAGGAGGAAGAGGAGCGAGATAGGGGGGAGGTGAGTGCGAATAGGGACGAACGGGGGAGAGACCCTTGACAAACCCTATTTCTTCGGGGGGTAATCTGGTCATTTCATATGGGAGATAACGGCAAAGCAAGGAGAGGTCACGAGCGTGGCATTTCGCGAACAGAGAGAAGGTGCGGTGGTATTAAAATGAATTGGGAGAATGCAGTGGTATTAAAGTGAACCGGTGTGTTTAGGATGGTACCAAACCGATTTTGCCTATTTTTTAAGAGGCCTTTTATGGTACACTCAATTTAGTACAGACTACCAATTCTTTTTATCTAATGATTCATATTAATTAGAATTTAGTTATACTATAACTGACAGTATGACTAGTAGAATCCCGAGACAATAGAATTGTAATTGCTCACGTGGAGATCACATGACACCATAGTAATATTTTTAACGCTAGATGGAAAAGTCCATAATACCCTCACAAAAAACTATAAATACAAATAAAAGACTACTATGTCATTAACACATCAATGATCAAAATTGATTTATACTACCACCATATACTGTTAGTAGAATATATCGTAAAAATTCTCTAGAAGAGCAGGCAAGGCCAACTATATAAGGCTAAAATAATACTGACCTTGACGAAAAATGTTTCAGACTAAATTGCACGGTCGGAACTCGAACTAACCTTTACTATTATAAAATAAGGACTTAGTGGTGGCGGTGGGTCTGTTATCTGCCCCCTCTTGAGTTGGTGGAGATCTTTTTTTGAATAAATATGTGTACATATGTATAAGATACTTGAATGATCTTTTGTGGATAATTAGATTATCTGTATTTTATGATTTTTAATAAGATTCTACGTGGTTTGTTGATTGCATGAAAATTATGTATAAAACTTTCATTTAAAGGGATAATTACTTTACGTATATTGATTTTCTAAGTTTATAACTTATATTTTATTTTATTTAAAACTAGTTGCAACACACGGTTACTCGACTAATATCATTATACGACACTGTTAATTCTTGACGTTATATTCCACAAACACCTAACACTAAAGGGAAAGCGGGAGGAAAGAAGCACTACTACGAAAAAGCCATCACAGACGGTTCGAATCGTCATCACGACATTTTCGAACCGCCGGAAAATAGGTCTGTGATAACAGTGGTTATCATGCAGGCGGTCGAGAAACCGTCTCGTGATATGAATATCACGACGGTTTTATCAACAACCGTCTCGGAAGACGAGTATCACGACGGTTATGGTCACAAAACGTCGCGAAGTCGAATATCACGCACGGTTCTATTTAAAAACCGCTCGATACTCTTCTTCTGCATGACGTTATTTACACAAACGTCGCGAAGTCGATTATCGCGACGCTTTTACTTAGAACCGCTCGTGATACTCGGAGTTCACGACGCGCTTACTTAGAACCGCTCGTGATACTCGAGTTCACGACGCTTTTACTTAGAACCGCTCGCGCGATATCTGCTTTCACTGCATCGCTTTTATAAAAACCGCTCGTGATAGTTCATTAAACTAACTACATTTTTCCCGATTTTTGCTAGCCTCGGGAATTGCCACCATGCCCTCTCAAAACAAGCATACAAAAAAGATACATCACGTATAATCAATTGTCGACAAACCGAATCGATCATTACTCAAAATAAATTACAAAAGATCACATTTGTTCAAGTATTGTTACAAAATAAATTGGATTACAATTGAGTCAATTGTTTGCGGTGGTTGAGAAGTGCCGGCAGGTGATGCGCTCGGTCGGCCGTGAGTGAAATTCTCCTGTCCTTAATTATCTCTCGATATGATAAAGCCGCAGAGCTTCCCTCGAATGTCCCTGATCTCATTATCAACGAGTCCATCTAATTCTATATTCAAACCCTGTCGCTAGCAAGAATAAAGTGTTATGCATATATATTTAATTTTATAATTAGAAAATAATTATTTGGAGATTCACAAACCTCGGGATCCTTCTTCCTAGCTCTAATGATTTGGTCCATATGATGGCAAAGGTAGATTGCACATAACTCATCATTTTTTTGTCATGGCATTGCAAAAATAGAATTACATATATCGATTCGAGATGCGTTATTATGAAGTATGATATAGGATTATCGTATTATAGCGCGTCTGGAAATTTTGTCCTGTGTTAGTTGGGCGCTCTTTCCATCGTATATTCCTTTGTTGGCAACATAGTCGATGAACGACCTACATGATTCCAAAAATTTATCCTCGCCATTTCAAACTAATGAAGACTAAAATAGAGTTATGTATGAAGGAAATGAGCATACCAGTCGAGTATTCCTCCTAGAATGCTGAAGTCGTGGTTGTTGCGGATTAGGGAATCAAGGTATATCACATGGTTCCTCTTTGGTATGATGACTAAAAGGATCCAGTGGTACCTACTCATGTATGTCACTATAGTCATTAAACCTGAGTTCGTGCTGCGTATAAAGTAGAGCAAGTAGTGACACTTACCCCTGGTTGTAGGGCACCACGATGTACTTCGTGTTCTGCTGACGAAGCAATGCCTGTGTTATGTATTTCTCGACGAAGGACGAGTCTGTTTGGATGGTTTGCAATGATACCACATGTGGGTCGAGGAAACCCACCGGTTCTTTCCAGCCCCGGACATTTTTCATCATGTATCTGTACATAAGAAATGAGTTGTGATATTTATCGGTATTACGTGAATGTAGAACTTGATTGTATGCACTTACAGTGTCCAACATCGTAGAAGCGAGGCGTCAAGGCCAACGAGGTTGAATAGGTCATATAGGTCGTTGAAGCCCACGACGAAGTGGTTCGTCCCGTTGAAGAAATGCTTATCCTCGTATCTGACGGTGATTCCAGTATCGCACCCTCCTTTGGGTCCTATCCAAGTACCGTGCATGCAAAGCCCGACAAGCATATCCAAAGACGCCCTAATCTGCGGGGAGCACAACGGTTTTCCGAGGATGTACTTCACGGATATTCCCGACTTGCCGGACTTGAGGGGCGCCTTCGATTTGGTCTTAAGCATTGGCAGCGTCTTCTTGCGAGACGACTCGGGACCCGATACGGTGACACGCTTTTCTTGTTCCTTCGATGTCTTCTCAAGGGAACCGAAAGGTGGCCTTCGAGGCGAAATATGAGGTGGAGTCATGGAGGGTCCCGTTGGAGAGGAATGGTCGTGTTGAGATCGCGCATCGCTGGTCAAGGACGATGTCCTTCTTGGGCCATCGGATAAAACGCGTACGACATCCCCTAGTGTTGTGATCTCTTCATTCGGGCGAATCTCGGTAGACGGCCATGAAATGTTCATGTACCATGTCCACTCTCCACCTGGCGTAACCTCGCGCCACTGACACCGTCTTTGCCTCGCCTTCCCCGGTATGGATGCACCATCCCCGCTGCCTCAATAGAAATGGACCCAACTAACCTCACTACGAGCTTGCAGCCGTCGGCTCCTACAAAACGATACGCAATTAGCTAAAGTGTCCTATAGGTCTGTGACATCAGGAAACGCGTTGTCCTCCGCCGCCGCCCATTCATCATATTTTCCTGCGTATCCAGCGGTGCCGAGTCTATGCGGATGAGTGTTTCGTGTCTGGAGAGCTTTGTGTGCCGCACTTTGCTCGTTAAATTCAGCGCCGTCTTCATAGCAACAAAGGCGTCCCATATTTCTGCGTCAAGAATCCGTGACTTCGCGAAGGGCGTCGACCCGTGTTCACGTGCCGTGACAAGAATGCTCTTGAACGACTTCCACGATTTATCGATCGTGAGCATCGCCGTCCGTTCCACGCGTGCCATGTCCGCTTCGATAGTGAACTTTGTAATAGTTCGTCCCGCGCGCCTCTCGCTTCTTTCGCCGATCCTTCCACCTTGGTGTGGTGATGGGGACCCGCTTCCTTGCAAGTATCCCGCACATGGTCCGGAATCTCGCCACGAGCTCTTGGGACGCAGAGGGACCCTAAACCGACTAACCTCCGTGATGACCGGTCGCCCACAGCATCTTCGATTCTCCTCTCGCCATCTCGCTTTCGTGTCATTGTCGCCTGCGCGGCGGCGACGTGGGGAAGATGGTGCCTCGCACCGCGGCGTCGGCGACGCGGGAAGATGGTGCCTCTGCCATCTCGCTTACTTGCTATCTATATAATTAGTTTGAGATATATTACTTCGTGCCGGGGCGATGGTTACACACCAAGAAAACAAACCGATTGATACCAAAAGATGTGACTGAGCATTCTTTTCTTATTAATGCAAACAATGGAATGATCTAGTGTAATAACTCAATAGCAGCCCTAAAGCAATGTTCAACAACTAGATGCTTTGCAAACAGACAACAAAAGAGGTCACCTATTGATAAAAATTCAACACACTGACACCACATTGCTTCCTAACAACATGATTTCTCCCCAAAACAATTAATATTAATGTATGGGCACAATGTTGCATCCTCAAATGAGCATAATTGAGCGACTAAACACATAAGCTATTACAGAAAGATCACAGACAATTGCAGTTAAGATGCCATGGCAATCAAAACGAACCCTCAAATGCATTTTTTGCTGACAAATTGCTCTCAGTTGACAAATTGCATAAGACATAGTCTTTGCAATCTTAGTCCTCTCACAAAATCTCTTCACCAATCAATTTAGATAATTACAAAACAGATCTTGAGCTCAAACTACAACACATAAAGCATTCTATAAACAGAACATCTAATCATATATCTTCAGAATAATTCACAAATTTATATCAACAATAAGCCTAATTGACAGATTGAGAATAAAAATATGCTTAAGCTCAAGTCCTGTTTCTAATCATCTATTTGATTTCAGATTTCGGCTATCATCACAGAAAACATACAAGTGTATCTTAATTCCGCTATAACTGCAAAACAAAGAGTACAAGAGCTCAAGTCTGTTTGTAAATATCTATATGATTTCAGATTTTGACTACATCATAGAGCATCAACAAGGCATCATCAGAACCCATGACAGAGCATCAAACCCATCACAGAGCATCAACAGAGATCATCACAGAGCATGAACAAGGCATCATCAGAACCATCACAGAGCATCAACAGAGCCCATCACAGAGCATCAACAAGGCATGATCAGAACCCATCACAGAGCAAGGGAGGTGCGAGGGAGAGGAGGTGACGAGTAAGAGCACAACCTAGTGTCGGTCGCCGAGGTCGGACCCATCACAGAGCCCATCACAGAGCATCAACAGAACCCATCACAGAGCAAGGGAGGTGCGAGGGAGAGGAGGTGACGAGTAAGAGCACAACCTAGTGTCGGTCGCCGAGGTCGGAGGCGGCGGTGTCGGGGGCGCCGGTGTGGGGGCGTCGAGGTCGGGGGCGTCGAGGTCGGGGGTGCCAAGGTCGGGAGCGGCGGTGTCGAGGTCGGAGGCGGCGGTGAACGGGAGCCCTAGAGGAGGCAAAGGAGCGTGCGATAAACTCAGGGGTGCGGGAGAGGAAGGGACGAGTGAGGAAAACCCTAGCGGTTTCCACCTTATAAGAGGCTATCACAGACGGTTATTTAATAAAACCATCTTTGATAGGTAATCATAGACGGCTCTATCTAATAACCGCTTGTGATACGCTCCATATCACTGACGACCTTATTTAAACCGATCGTGTTAGGATATCACGCACGGTTTGTGTCTAGAACCGCTCATGTTGTGGGATATCACGACGGTTCTTAAATACAACCGCTCGAGATAATCTCATATCACGACGGTTCTATATTAGAATCGTTCGTGATTCATTATCACGACGGTTATATAATAGAACCGTCGTGATAGCTCCGCACAATTATCAATTACAATGAACTCGTGACAATGAACATCAATATCCACATATACGAGAGATGACAAAACTCGTGACAAGTATATATGAAGACAAGCTCATAACACATTTTACTTCAAAACCAATTGTCGCTTACGATGAACGTCCACATTGACATCAATATCAAAATATATGAGAGATTACAAGTCCATAACACATGATGTTATAGAATAAATTAATTACAATGGATTAAAATCTTAATGAAAATATAGCCCTTCATGATGATCGCGCGCATATAGCTAGCTTCCTCACTGGTTCTTCGTCGAGCTCGATGCCATCTCCGAAAGGAGGCAACTCGTCAAATTGATTGTATTCTTCCTCGCCCACTACATTCTCAACTCCGACAATCCTTCTTTTTCCATGAAGAACTACGTGGTGTTTCTTATTTGCCGGTCGGTTACATAGAATACTTGAACAACTTGATTAGCCAAGATTTAATGGTTCGTCTTTGTATCCGACACGTTCAAGGTCCACGGTAGTGACGCCGCATTTGTCAACCTTCACTGTGGAGATGGACCCAACGACACCGAAATAGGGGATCTTGAAAAGCACGTGAGTCGAGCTCCCATATCTCCTCTATTTGCCCATAGTACGAGCTCCTCACCCATCGGCATCGAATGCATCTATGCGACACCTGCTCGGATCAGGCTCTTCCTATCCCGAGCCGTCAGATAAAATGTGTACCCATTTATGTCATATCCTTGCCATGTGACAATTGTAAATTGTGGCCCTTGTGCCAACCATAGCAATGTATCATCACTTGATGACCTCCCTGATTCGCACCTTTAACCATCCGTTGAACCGACGGTTGTGTTCTCTCATGATCCAAACCTCCGACCGGTTTGGATTCGTTGGCGTACCATGTCTTTGTGCTTGTCGATGTACGGGACACTTGGTCATGTGTTGCAAGACCATGAAATGGGCTTGAGCGTATGTATCCGGATCGGGAGTGATTGATTTCCTTCCGATGGTCCCGATACCATCAAGTCTCCCCTCATGACGAGAAAGAGGCACACCTATCGGATCCACCTGAGCCATATAGTCGATACGTAACTCAATGACCTCTTCCGTTGCATAACCTTCGATGATGCTGCCCTCCGGTCGAGATTGATTCCGTACGTAGGACTTGAGAATTCCCATGTACCTCTCGAACGGTACATATAACGTAGGAACACAGGGCCGCATATCTTTATCTCTTTCACAAGGTGAACAATGAGATGGACCATGATATCGAAAAATGACGGAGGGAAATACATCTCAAGATGACATAGAGTCGTCACCACCTCGGCCTGTAGAGCATCTAGTCCTTGGGGATCGATGACCTTCTGAGCAATTGAGTTGAAGAAATAACACACCTCAAGATTGCTACTCGGACCTTGTTCTACAAGATACTCCTAATTGCAACAGAAGCATTTGTGTCATCAAAGACATGACAATCATGCGACTTCATACCAATTAATTTCAAATCTTGCATAGAAACAAGTTTCTTAATGTTAGCAGAGTAACCAGACGGGACTTTCACACCATGCAAGCTCTGGCACAGTTCATATCTCTCGACCTTGGACAGAGTGTAGCAAGTCGGTGGGAGGTAATGCTCGTCTCAGACGCTCTCTTGCGTGCTAACTCGGTCCTTATGTTCATATCGACCAAGTCTCTCCGTGCGTTAACACCATCCTTTGTTTTGCCACTAATGTTCAGTGAAGAGACCAATCAAGCTATCACATACATTCTTCTCCACATGCATGACGCCGATGCAATGACGAACTTCTAAGTGCTCCCAATAAGGCAAGTCCCAAAAATTGACCGCTTCTTCCGGATGTTCTTCCGACGGGTTCTTAATTGACGCCCTTCCCAAGCACAACATCGATATCCTTAACCATATCATAGACATCTTTCCTCTAAAAGCCCTTGAGCTGAACCGTCCTCCTTATTTCCGCGAATTGTTTCTTCATCTTCCGGTATGGGTGACTCGGAAGGAACCTACGGTGACGCTGTATACACATTTTGCGTGAGTTGTTTAGCCATATACTCTCTGTAGCATCTAAGCAAGCGGACAAGCTTTGGCTCCTTTTGTACCAAGCCCGACAGTTACCTGGCGGGAAAATCATTGATGGTGCGAGAACAACATGGCGTGTAAAGTGAAGTTCTCTCGCTTGTACGCATCCCATACCTGCACCCTTCGCTCCACAAAGTCACAAGATCTTCCAAAGAATGGTGCTAGGTACACATCAATATCATTCACAAAGTTGTTTCGCCCTTGGATAAGTAGTGACATCAAAATGTACTTCCGCTTCATACACACCAAGGAGGAAGGTTGTACATGCATAGATTCACAAAGCCAAAGCTATGTCGATCGCTCATGTTACCGAAAGGATTCATTCCATCTGTACTCAACCCTAACCTTATGTTCCTTGGTTCTGCACCGAACTCTTTTCGAATCTCCGATCGAAGTTTCTCCACAGAGCGAATCAGCAGGTGTCTTAGCTTTCCATCTTTCTTACGGTCCTCTGAGTGCCAACGCACCAATCTTGCCTCTTTTGAGTTCGCAAATAAACACTTCAAACGTGGGATCACAGGCAGATACCACAACATCTTAGCAGGAGGTCCTTGCTTCAACCTAGAAGTATTCTGACGCTTGTATCGGGATGCTTTGCACACGGACATACATGCATGTCCGCATACTTTACGATAGAGGATACAATCGTTCGGACATGCATGTATTCTTTCTACTTCCATTCCCAATGGACAAAGAACCTTCTTTGCTTGGTAGGTGGTGTTGGGCAACACGTTTCTCCTCGGAAGAATGTCCGCTAGAGACCTAACAACGCCGTGAAACTCTTATCGCACCAACCATTGCTTGCTTTTAATTTAAGCGGTTCAATCACGGTTGACAACCTTGTATATTCCGCTTGCGGCGGGGAACAAAGGTCTCACCGAGTCCTCCATTAAGCGCCGAATTTACAAAACTCTCTCTCATCAGTAGTTCTCTTCGCATCGCGTAGCATCCGATCCAGATTGTTATCGTGTGACCTATCCTCATCAAAAGCACGATCTACATCCGCATATCGTTGACATCCGGCATATCGTTGACTTCTCGGCGATGTCGTTATTACTAACTTCATGTCGCTCTTCACCGCGATCGTCCAACATGTATACCCTTTTTAAAACCCTTCAATCAAGTGTGCTTCTATCTGCGCTGAGTTGGTAAACATCTTCGATTATCGCAATCAATGCATGGACAATACATATATTTTACCCCCTTTTTCAACATATCCTGCTCGGCGGCTCTTCTAAAAGCAACCACGCCATTAATGTACTCTTGACTCACACGATTCACACCATACATCCAGTTTCGGTCCATCTACGCTACACATGTAACAAAATATATAGTGTCAAATTAGATTAATAAAATCTCTCTCAACCGCTCTCTCTCTCTCTATTTCCTTCCCCCTCACAGAAACTTTAATATTATTCCAACTACCAAATGAAAAATATTATTCTATTCCCTTACATCGGATACAAAAGTTTACTCCCACTTCGACTCTTATACACGCGATGCTTAGCATATTCTACCATATCTCGATTGGGTTATAAAGAATGTTACCCTCGTAGCTCACGACGAAAATACCAAATCGATCTATTCCGATTGCTGTCTCCCTCCCTTTCTCCTCTCCTTCTCCCTCCCTTCCTCCTCTCTTTCTCTTCTCCTTCCCTTTCTCCTCTCCTTCTCCCTCCCTTTCTCCTCTCCTTCTCCTCCCTCTCTCTCTCTCTGGCGCAGCGGGTTTTATCCGGGTGGCGGCTCAAATGAGAATGGGCAGGGGGTACTCAAGGTATTTATAGCGCGAGGATATCACAGACGGTTTATAAATAAAACCGTCTGTGATATGTCACAGACGGTGCTTTTTATGAACCGCTCGTGATACGGAGGATTATCACGCACGGTTTATATACAAAACCGTCATGACATATCACTGACGGCTCTATTAATAAACCGTCGTGATATGGGGATTATCGCTGATTTGTTCATAAATAGAATCGTCGTGATATTTCACTGACGTTCTTTATATAAACCGTCGTGATAATCATATATCATGCACGGTTACTAGTAAGAACCGCTCGTGATAGACCGCAAAGCAAATGCTGCGCCAACAGACCCAACACAGACGGATTCAAATTAACCCGTCTGTGATGGGGTGTCTTCTATAGCCTGTTTTGTAGTAGTGAAGGCTCAAGCACTGAAACCCAACTTAACAATAAACAGATGTCTATAATAATACACTCACCCGACAGGTAAATCTGATCGGTACTTATGCGCACCAATGAAGCTCAATGATGAGATATTGAGATAAAACGCACATGCAAAACTATATACCCCGATCGAGTTGAGTTGATGGGCGGTTGGGTGGCAATCGATCCTGGAGGGAATATTTTGTGCATGGTTGGAATTTGGAAACGAAAAGAAAGGACGTACGCCACAGGGGATCTCACCAATGTTCCCATGCAGATCTGTTCTTATTTGGACTGGGGAAACCGTGCTATATATAATCCAAGTGGGATATGTTCTTGTGCTACTGTAAACGGAGGAACCATCTGATGATCTGAATAACTTTTTATGTGTATGTATGTGAAAAAGAAAAGGAAAAAAAAGGCTTCGCAAAACCTTTTTAGGTGTATTGCCTATTACATTTTTTTTGAGAGGGTTGGATGGTCGATTAGTCGACTATTTTAAAGTGCATAAAGCGCACAACCCACGGATTCAGATCCCAAAAATCACCATAAAAATCAACACAAATAAATCGAATTATGCTCATGAGCCAAAGATACGAGATATCACGTTGCTAGGATATACTTCGATGGCATAAACACAGCAACTTTTTGCGGAAAAAAAAACAAAAACAGTATGCATGAGCTGTTCCGTAAAAAAGTACAGATGCACGGACAAAGGTTTTCTTCTTCTTCCAAGTACTTGTACAAAGTTGGCATCGAGTGATCCATCTCCCTGCACCAACACATGCCTGTGCGTACCCTAATTTGACCATACCGGGCTCCTGGCACGGGGCCAAGTCGCCCACCGGTTACTACTACTACTTCAGTTTGGTTCTATCACACTATTACTCACACCTGAGCACTGCAGTAGCAGATAAAGAACAAAATTGATCGGGTTATCATTCATATAATAATTAAAGAGAAAACTCGATTTTTTATAGGAAGCTCATAGATGATCTTACAGGAAACGAAAAAAACAAAACAGGAGGCTGAGGGCACCAGCTAACAGGAACATCCAGAATTCACAAACTGCACACCAGAAAGGCTAGACCAATCTCCAAGCTAAAACCGAAATCAACAAAGAACCAGATAGCCTATTACAATACTATCAGATCTTCTCATGGCACAAAAGTCCTTGATCCACGCTTCAAAAGTCGACAGGAAGCACCTTAGATGTTCTTTATCCCTCTCACTTATTAGAGTACTCGAATGCTGCAAACAAGATAGAAAACTAAAAATCACATCCAATGGCTGCTTAAGAAAATTCCGATCAAACGTCATTTTGTTTCGAAATTTCCAGAAACTCCAATCTGCACCTACAAAACTAAACAAAACAAGATTATATTGATTAGCTCCTTTCGTTTCCAACCAATTGAGTTGGAAATCATCTAAAGAACTACAAATGCGATCCCAACTTAAAACCTCTTTCATACAACACCAGAAGAACTTAGCCAGAATACAAGAGAAGAGGACATGATCAATGTTTTCTTCATCACCACACTTAATGCATTTGTTCTCCCTTTTCCACCCTCTTTTCACCAATTGATCTAAAGTCTGCACTCTATCATGGTAGCACAACCAAAAAAAAAAATAACTTTTAAAGGAACTTTGCTTTCCCACAACCTTTGAAGTTTTCTACAAGTAATCCCCCCAAAAAATCAACTGTCTATAAAGAGACCTAACATAAAAAAAAAACAGACTTTTCAAAACACCACACCATAGTATCCCTTTCATCATTAAGATCAACATCTATAATAGAGTTATTCAAATCTTCCCACTGGGTAACCTCCTCATCCCCAAAATTCCTATTAAAAGAAATATTCCACACATCCCCAGACAGACTATTTGCAACACTGAGCTCAGAATCCTGACTAATGCTATATAAATTGTGATATTTCACCTTCAAAGGACACTCTTCCAGCCAAACATCATTCTAGAATACCATTCCCAATCTTATATCTCACCCCTATTCTAAAAAAATTCTTCTTTCAACATCGACTTCCAAAACTAGGAGCTATTCAAGGATTTAGCATCTCTAAAAGCACCCATTGGGAAGTACTTGGCTTTAAGAATTTTATACCATAACTCATTCTTAGCTGAATAAAATTTTCAGATCCATTTGGCTAAAAGACAATCATTCATGATCCTTGTATTAACAATCCCTAAACCCCAAAGTCTTTGAGTTTGCAGACAGCTTTCTAGTTAACCATATAGTATTTAAGCTTGCCGCTGGTAACCCTCCAGAAAATGTATTTAAAGTTATCGGATTTAACACCTATACATATGTGAATTATGATAAAGTAGAATAATATCAGATCAATATCCTGTGCACCGCGAAGCTCCGTGTGGATCCGCTCGACACGGGGGGAGAATTATTCGGGGGAAGAAATATTCGGGCGGTATCGGCGTACGGAGGGAACAGGCGGGGGGACACGGATAGGTACATGTCCCTCCCTGCGCGCACGGGAGAACGACGCACCGATGGTGACCGGTGGAGACAGCCAAGGAGAAGGCAGAGAAAAGAAAAGGCGCGCGCCGGGTTAGCGATCGTTGGTGCGCGCGCGCACGAAACGTTCCCGTGGTCGTACTCGTACGTGTTTAGGACCGAGAGACCACGACCGTCAGCTGGCTAGTTTGCCCGAGAGAGCAACGATGTATCGGACGTTCACTGTGAAGTGTAACTCGGTTGTGTGCCCTAGCTTTCCTCGGAAACATATGTACAGAGAGAGAAAGGAAAGGTCGTTGTAAAGTGTAACTTCGGTTGCGTGCATAGCGATAATGGACGCCCCAGGTGCAAAGCACGGATCGACAAAATCTTTCGTCGTGCTTCCTGAAGAGTTTACCTTGTGTGGCCGTCAAAATGCGCTCTTGCTCGCACTTTGAGATGGCCTTGCTCGAGTAGTCCCTTGACAACTTTGGAGTTGGAGGTGCGTACTGCCTAGCTAGATAACACATGCATGCACGCCTGCCTTTGGAGTAAAAAGTGCTTGCTCTTTTGCCCCCTACGCCGAGTATAATCTTTTATCTTAGGGAGCAAACCACGGCTACTGACGGTTTAAAACACAAGGCGCTTTTCTCTTCCTACTAGCTTGCGTTGCTTCCATTCCATCTTTCTCCTTCCCACGCGTGTGTTGCCTGCCATTATAATACTACTCCATGGAAAGGGGTAGAAAGACTTCGTTGTCTGCCATCAATGTATTTCGCACCGTTATATTTATATATATATTTACTAACATTTACTTATAAAAGTAATGAACGAAACTATGTATTGGAGACTTCATGTCTGAAACGACATTAATTTGTTTAGAAGCAAAGCAAATAGAAGAATTCTAGAAACGTGTGATGAGATTAAACTAGCTAGCTAGCTACAGGTAACTAAAGGTTGAACCTTTTTATTAGGAAAAAAACCGACCTCTGCCATTTATTTCAAAGAGAGGAGAAAACAACACCAGCTCTAGCCCTAGGGGTACACCACTAAAGCCCTCTGCAATATTTGCCTCAAGAGCAAGCTGACGTCCTGTTGGCCGGTGGTTGTTCAAGCGTATCAAGATGGACGACTGTGAATAGAGGGTTGGGTCTACGACGGGGACATGTACGGCGAGGACGATGTCGACCGGCTGACCGTGGGATCACTTTGGTCCCATCGGGTGGTAAATGGTTCTTAATAATGGAAATTTAAGCTTTGGTGCATCCACCTTCTCTGTTGCATTTTCACACTATGTTTTCTCCTTTATATCCTTAGTAGGCGGGTCTCCAGGTGCGTAGCGTGTACAAGTACTTCACGGAGGCCTTCGACCAGATCATGGATGACTAGGTGCAGTGGGAGCCGTATACACAGGAGGATCTAAACAACCGCGCATTAGGTGGGTTGTCCAGCCTTTGCACAAGGAACCAAGCATACTGGTTCACGCAGAGGAAGCATACCGTATGATGAGGTAGTTCGGACGACGACAACAGTTCCTAGTTACGTTGGGATAGTTGATCCCACCTATGACACACTTGTAAATGTTTTGTCTGTATTGTTTGTGTGTGTTGTACGATTTTTCCGTACTTACTAACTAACCTAAACTCTTCACATGCACTCCAGAAAGGGTGCACAAGGCAAACGTACCAACTAGGGGGGGGGACACGTGACTCCTTGGATTGCGCAGTGGGAGGGGGTCTTTGAGGACGTAGTCGAGGAGGATACTCCCTACAACACAGTGTCGTGCTAGGAGTACCTATGGTGGTACACGCCACTCACACGGGTTTGTTTGGTCCGTGTTGTCGATCCGTCGTAGGTTGAGCTAGCTCAGGACGACCAGGTGTACCCAGACAGGCCAATGTTTCTTTGCGTTTAGTGATATGCGCCCTGTTATGTACATTGTCATGTAAAATACATTTTTCATGTTACTAAATTTGATATTGTATTTCGTAGAACGACCTCGGGATGGAGCTTTGGAGAGATGTACACTCCATGTGAGACTGCATCCATTGTTCGTAAGCCATGTGTGCAAGCGGTCCTGACACATCATCATCTTGACCTCCTGCATGCAGCTATCGGACATTGCGGGACTGTCCTCACAGTGTCCCGCTCAGTTTGGGTATGGAGGACTACGGGTCGATGCTCCAGAAGTAGAAATGGGCCGCCAAGAAGGCACAAACGTACCCCGATTGTTCTTACAAGAATGCTCCTGAACCACTAGAGTTTCCACGCTGCAGTGCGATTGCGGTAACCCTGCATGGATCATTCAATCTACCCATCGTAGTACCACCACAAGGTCTTACTACATGTGCGGGGATTGTCGTGTAAGTTAATGTCATACATCGATATTTCACATTGCGCGTTGCATTTTAAATATCACTAACTTTATTCGTACATGACAGTCGTCGGAGCGTTGCTACATCTTCCAATGGATCGATGGTCAGGAGAAGTACGACAAGACATTCATTCAGCAGAAATACATGTTGAACTACGCAGTTGACCCCGAGGAGTTACTCGTTGGAGACTTCCCACAACCGTGTGTGGGGAAGATAAGGAAAAGGCACTGATGGTCCTGATGCCCTAGATGCACCGAAGATTATTCTGGATGAGGGCAGGGCCAAAAAAAAACCTTATAGCCGCGTACTCGGAGGCCCGCACGAAGGCCCACGCCCGCAAGGGGTAGTAGGCCGTATGTCTGCAAGGCTGAGTTGATTTCTATCTGTCAAGTATTTTCATTTCCAAACGACGTGTTTGTATCGTAATTGTAGTTTGGATCGAAGGTTCGTGCATGTAGTCATTTGTGTCGTAGAAATAACTAGGCAAACATACACACCTAACCAGGCCATATGCGTCATGTTATTCAGACATCCATAGTCGAGTGTTATGGTGGGCTTACAATCTCATCTTCGCTGCTCCATTCTTGTCTCGCTCGAACCGAAGTTTACAAAATATTTCGCCAATTTTTGAGTTCTTTGTGTCAAAACTTAAAAGGGGTTCATGCATGTAAAATAATTAACACATGGTTTATTTAAAAACAAATTATAGTTAGCAAACTTCAGCTTTTTACCACTAACAATTATTCACAAATAACTATTCTAAACATTTAATTTTGTAAAATTAAAGCTAATTTTTTTAAAATTATTTCTTTAAAAGTTATCCTTTTGTTGGCTGTTGGAAACATGACTGTGCTTAGTCATGTTCTGGCCCGACGACAGTGATCTCAGTCATGTCATCAGCTCGCGACTAAGACACATGTTCATGGTTCCATCGCATGATAAGTCTTCCACACGATTGGGTTTGATGAGCCGGAGACCGAAGGTTATTTCTGTTAAAAAAATAAAACATAGACTATTTTTTGAAACAATTTTTTTAAAAAAGTTTATTTAAGGGGAAAAAATAGCCGCGTGAATACGGTGGTGTAAACCCATTCGATCAGAAACTGTGAGAAAGCTGGTCACTAAAATCCGCTTGTGAACCAAGTTGTATAGACGAACCATGAGTATGGATGGATCCACCGTACGGCCTAGGAGTCATGAGACAGGAGGAGCCGTGCCCGTGCGTGCCCTTTGTTCGTCGTAGGCGTACGGTTACGTGTGGACACAACTGATGGAGCTGGGCTTGAGGCAAGCAGAGAGCAGGCGGTGTAGAAGCATAGGGGTGTCGGTGACTGGTGGATACAGCAGGTGAGGTTTGTCCGTTCGAGTCCGACCAGGGAGGGAGGAGGGAATCGAGCCGCAGCGGCCGCGCCAGACACGCCGCAATCATTTCACTCGAGCTCACCTGTCCCCTGAAACGCAGCTCGCTCGCCAGTCACTCACTACACGCCGTATACGCACGAACGCTTGGATGTTCGAACCAACGCGCGGCCGTGGTTCCGATCCGATCCCTCCTCCCCCTCTCGGACACGCGTTTCTGGCGGGTTCGGAGGCAGGAGACCGCCGCTTCCACAGCGCGCCTCGCCGTTGGATGCTCTGCGGATGACGTGTGGGCCGGAGGGTAAGCGGCCCCGAGCTGTCACTGGAGATTGATTGATTGCCTGTCGCTTTCCTCCTTCGCTGCGACGGTTGACCGGTGGTCAGGTTCCCTGAGCTCGGAGCCTCCGAATCACCGTTCCGTGCTTGTGCTTCTCTACGGTACAGTAGAGATCCGAATCCGAGGGTTAGCACTGATGCGCTAGCGGTGGCTCGTTAGTCTGGCACCCTTAGAACATACGTATTCCACATCAAATTTGTAAGAAAAAGCAAAAACTCGTCCAAATCTGACCTTGCTTTTCCTCTAGCCCGTGCATGGTATGGGTGGACCTTCTCGTTTAAGCCTTGAGCTTCCAAGCTAGCTTGCTTCGTCTTCAAATCTTCGCTCTTATATTCGACTGAAACCAAAACCTTTTAGTCAGACCTACGATATATATTCTCGCGCTCTGATATATACATACACGGCTCATTTGCCAAATTGCCAGACGACGATCCACGGTCGAAGACTCACGCGGGGGGCGCAGAGGATCCCTAGCTACGGTGGTAGCGGGCACAGCACGCGTCGGGGGTGACACGGCGACAGGCGGGCATGTACTGATGCCGGCCACCGCCACTTCGCCTCGTTTCATTTCACCCCTCGCTGCTGCCTTCCGCTACCGCTATTCATTCATTGCCACCAGTCCTAGTACACATCACTTCAATTCCCTCCCTGACCAAAATACTCTACGTACCTACAAAGACCAACAACGACCGGTAGAATAACACATTGTTTTCTTCTCTAGTTGCAGCCGCTACAGCCATTACAGTGCTGCATAGATGTAATCTAGTCTAGTTACAGAGATTACAAATTAAGCAAGTTTATTTTCTTGGAAGGAGCACACCTTCTTTGGAATCTAGGGGGGCACTGGGCAGTGTTGACCTCATACCTTGCCGTACCTGCACTATTCTCAGGCCTCCAGAAGAGCGCACGCACGCATGCATGCACGTACGTACGTACTACCAACCAGAAGCTGCGCTGCACAGGGCAACCTTGCGATGAGTCCCAAGAAGCGTCCAACCTTTTCCTTGACACATTTGGCACGGCATCACCGTCGGTCGAGGAGGACAGAAAGGAAAAGGGGCAGAATCCTGTCCATCCTTGTCTCTTTTGCACCCTCCTCCCTTGCAAATTAAACTCCTCTTTTTCTGTCCTTGTGCCTCTTCTGCTCATCCCAGCTAACGTTGCCAACTGCACTCCTGCTCCATGGAATCGCATATCGCAGAAGAAGAACGATTAGAGGGAGGGCAAAAAGAAGCAACAAAAAGGATCAAGAGAAAAGCTGTCACTCCGCGGCAGCCAGATACTACTCCCCCATTTGGCTGTATTTGTCCATAACTTATCATGCACACAGATTAAGAAAACGCTAAATCTAAAAAAATATTTAATGAAAAATGATCATGTATATCCCTAATAAATAACATATCATAACCGCTTAACATCGTTCAAAACATTTAAGTAGGGGTAGTGAGGAAAAATAACACATCACAACCATTTGACATCGTCCAAAGTATTTAAGTAGAGGTGAGAGAAGAAATTACAATAACTATGTTGTAGATACTCTCAATAGACAAATATATCGAAACAGATACTTCCGATTTCATAAACAAATATAGTGAAAAAGATGGAGTAACAATCTAACGTATATGGGTACGGCAAAGTTCATGGCCCAGCTATCGGTTGCCAAAGCAAACACCCCATGCGATATTGGATTTGTTTCTCGATGCCACGGTTTCATTTTCAAGAAAATGCCCAACATTTGTTGGGATTTATAAATAAAATCCTCGTAACGAAAATGTAAAGAAGCTGACATAATTTGCATCCAATCAACAAGCCACGTAGATTCTTATCACAAACTACAAACACAGATAATCTAGTTATCTATAGAAAATCCTTCAAGTAGTTTATATATATGTGCACATATTTATCTTTAAAAGATTCTATCAACTCAAAAAGGAGTAGACGATAGACTCATCACTATCATCAAATCTTTCTTTTATAATAGTAAAGATATAACCTGAGACATTGATCTGCAGAACCCAGTGGACAATTCGAAATCCAAACACCACAGGCAATGGCGCCAAAGTCCACTGATTTGAAACGGCGAAGAAAGTATGAGCAAATTTCTACTCTGGTCGCTACCACTATACGGGATTTTCCGATCCACTTTAAGCTCTGAGCATGACATATGTCGCATTTTTTCGGTTGAAAATTTTGCTCAAGCGAGGGAACGGCTACTTTTGACTCTTCTAGACTGCAGATGGAAGATAAGCTCATCATCTCTGTGAAGTAACCATCAGCGTTTGCCTTTGCCCCATTTTGGACTAGTAGACTAGAGCGAACTGCTCCATTTTTGGACCAGTGCATGGCGCCCGCTGTTAGTGGTTTCCTACCAGTTTTTAGCAGTTAATTTGATCTAGTTTTTATCATAATCACAAAATTGACCAAAACTAATTTAATTTTAAAGCAAAAAACCTGACAAAAAAGAGAGAACCCCACTCCTCACAGGAGAACTAGAAACACGTAGGTTTTTGTTTTTCTTATCAACTTCAATTCATTTTTTAGAGAGTGGGAATAGCTAGCTAGTGTAGTCATTAAGTCTCCCAACCCACACGTTACAGGATCAAATCCTGGTAAACACATTGAAAAATCTACATAAATGACTTACGTAACATGGTAAGTGAGAAGTGAACTCTGGCCGTCAGCCCGCCGGAAAACCAAGATGCCACACAAGTTGGATATCCAATGGTTGGCACTTCATTCCCTTTTTTCCTTTCCTTCGCATTTTATTAACATTTTTATATTGGGATTTTTTTCTTTCTATTTCCTTAATCAACCCATTACAATCAGCATCTAGAACAATCCATTTTGTGCTGGGCACATCTTGACGTACCTTGGCTCGTTCCTGATCCCCATTTTGTGCTGGAAAAATCCAGCAGCTAGCAGTTCTTGCAGCCCTTCAAGCAGCTGCACCAAAAAAAAAAATGCAGCACCGCATGGACCCAATAGCGCACATGGGCCCAACAGATGAATCCAAGAGCTGCCCATACATTGGATCGCCGAACCAATGTCAATCACAGGGGAAGAGAAAAGAAAAAAAGAAAGAAGAAATATCTCACTGCCAAGAGGATCATCCACGTTGCCCTCTGTTCGAACAGGATATGTGCACAATTATGTGGCGTACGTATGGGCAGAACAGAACCATGGATCACGAGAGGCATCACATCGAACAGCAATCCGTTAATGCATCTGAATGTACTTACTATCCTGATGAGCTGCTAGGGAATGGACCTGAAAAGGAGCATCGTTCTAGCAGTGCGGCTAAGTGCAGTTTACCTTCAGATGGACCACGAGCTCCACACGCTGCGCTCCCTGATGAAACGAGTCATTCCACTGCTGCTAGGAAGGGACGGCATCAAATCATGGCTTCAGAATTCAGAAACGAGTCCCCGACGGAAGCGTGAGTTTGTGGTAGGCTCCATCCATGCTGGTTCTCTGAATTCTGATTGATTGGAAGTTAGAATTTGCAGCAGTAACCGGAGGATCTAGCAAGCACTGACTGGAGGGAGGCAAAAGCAAAAGGGAAGCGTGCCCAGCCCAAGGACGGCTGGCTGACTCAAAGGCTTCACTACCCTTCTCTTCTCCTCTTCCCGCCATTTGCTTCGGCTGATGAGAAGGAAAAGCTCGCGCCTTTTCGGCATGCCTTCCTCTATCATATCATGGCCAACATTTCATGTCCCACGCCTCCGCCATCATGTGCCGAGGCCTCTCTGGTGACGCCCACATCGGCCATTGTGTCGACCCATGATTGGGAGCTCCGGCACCGGTGCGAGCTCACCACCGCAACCACTGTGGTTGCAAATGTACTCGCTTTCGACGTCGGTCGGTGTCAGAACCCAATTAGACGCATCTTGAGAGACCGATACCGAGCAACCGGGCCAATAGCTAAAGACTAGAGCATAAAGATCCAGATCTGGGGAAGCCAGCAGATGGCCTAGCTTCAGTGCACACGTCCTTATCAGAAAGCACCTGGTAATGGCATGCAGGACTGCACATGTTCAGAAGGTATCTTGCAACTCTGCTCACTGCTTGCGTGGGGATCGTTGGACAGTGTACCCTTGCAAAGGTTGTGATCACCGAATCACTGATCAGGCTTGTGGTCCAGCAGTGATGGGCCTCGATGAAGGAAATGCTCGTCATAGTTCCAGAATGTCGGTGCTACCACATCTTCAGGCCGAGCAAGTCTCCTAGCTGAGAAGCACAAGGCAGCAGTAAGCCAAGAACAACTGACAGCCACATCTAGGATCTTCTAGCACTGGCCAAACGTCAGCTAACAACAGAACAACAGGAAGAGGAAAACGAAACTACTGTGTAATTTGAAGTTAAGTTAGGAAAATAATTTTGCAATTGAAATAGGCTAGGGTTCAATGCATTACAAGGGAGATGTTCTATTCATAAGATAAGATCACCACATGTCTGATACAAAAGTTGAGTGCAATCTGCAATGGCACATTTTACACCATAGCAATTCATGTGTGCGATTTGCCCATTGCTAGTTGTTTATAGCCATACGCAGCATTTCTCACTGCAAGTGTTGGTTCTCCTTTAAGATTAGTGCGGACTGAGTCTTTAGCAAATGGGCTTATTGTCAAATAGCACACATAAATAAGTGGTAGTAAAAAGTGAAACAAAGCCCAACACGGGGGATAACGAAAAGATGAAGAAAAGTTGACTGCAGCCCAAAATTTCGTCCGACAATAGAATGTGGAGGATTCACTTACCTCCACTTGTCCCTCAATCCCTTTTTCTTGACTGAATCCATGTAACAATAATGGCGGCAGCAAACGTAGCAGCTGCGATGGGAAGAAATGCATAGCGGAGTTCATTAGTGAGGGGGTTGTAGGTCCTTGATGGAGCAAGGCGAGTGTAAAAAGGATACACTCCATACATGAAATCGAGAGTAGTGGATTCCAACTTAGACAGAATTGCTGCAATTCCTCTTAGGCCTTCCACTTTAAGAGTGTTTGTCAAATAGGACTGCACAAACGAAATCATGTCAGAAGAATGAATGATGCTCTTATCCTCCACTAATACAATGTAGTCAGCCAAATGATACATGGATGAACCAAAAGCACATACTCATCCTTCCATGGATGGAACTGTTGACCACTGAAGTATAAACTATAATGCAAAAACAATGGGATAGTGCAGTAAAATTATACTTGAATTCGACAATAGGCGTATCCACAAATATACAGAAGTGGAAATGAAATCACTTCTCCACTCTGTAAAAATAAGGTGTAATGTAACATAGCCAAGTTGTGAAGTAGTTGCATCTATGTTGAAGCAGGTAATACAAGAAAACACCACCTCTTTTTGTTCGGCATGTAGTATCAGTATACTCTTGATTTTTTGTACTTCAACGAGGCAGATTTGGAAATATCAAAAGTGAAAAATGTAGATGAGGTAGTTTCTATTATCTCCATGGGCCACTAAAATAGTTTGCTACTTTATTCATGGCATGCACTTGTTTTTGCTGTGGAGGCAAAGACACGCCACGAAAAATATTTTATTAAGAAGAGGCATGCACATCACATCAGTTCTGGACTTAAAATTTTCAAGGGAACAAAGCAGTTTGTCTCAGAATATTTCAATAAAGTTTGAAATATCTCGAAGACATCTTATCAACTGGTCCAGAAAAGTGTCAAGAAAAAGCTCAGGTAAGGAAGTATCAGTAACATGTAATTTAGCTGCAACCGCCCAAGGTGATTTCATACTGAATATAATTCAGGTAATGGTCCAACCTAGTACGGTAGTACTACTTAAATTATAACCAAAAGGTTGCTACTTGAAGGTGAGCAATCTCAAATATTCAATGGGCCAAAAGTTGGCGCAGAATACTTTAAATTTAAAGTTTAGAAGTATAAGCAAACATATGATGCATTAGACTATAAATAATGTATAGCAAAGTGAACATATCAATGAAAATGAGCTTATCATTCTTGGATAAAGCAGGGTTGGAAAAACCAGAATGACTGACCAGTAATTGCCACATCTTGAATTTCCAGGAGATGGCAGGTACTAGGTAAACAGCGATGGAAATTTGTCGAGTTAAACTGAATTACAGGTGATTCACACCAGATCAGGCATGTTACACAGTTTGTCCCATGGTGCCTATAAAATAAGTAGAGCTACTAATGCAACTCTATAAATGATATATACAAGCCATAAATAAACCTGAGTGGTATGAGTGTTCTTAACATAATAAACAGAATCAAACTGCAACAAACTGCTCTTAACACAAACTTCTCTAATAGAGTTGCAAATCATGCAGTGTAGAGCTTCTAAAATAACATATATATACCCTTTTAAAGTACCAAAGAGTATAAGACACATTCAAATGATACTAGATGCCTATAGTCAATAGAGCTTTTTGTTTTTAGAACAGTAGTCAACAGAATTCAATCAGTGTTTTCTAGAGATTACTTACGTAGTAGTCTTTCCTACAATTCCGTCACTGGAAAAATCAATATGGAAAAAACAATAACAGGGTCTTAATTCCTACCATTAGGTGAGTAAAAAAGTTCTTGAACTTTTCCACAATGATTTCTTAGTAATCATTAGACATCCCTAATGGACTCAGTTGCCTGAAAGTTCCGATCCTCAGCAATAATTTTCCAATACTTGTAACAAGCAATAGTTTTTTACTTTCATATTCTGACCATGGTGCGTGCAGATAGCATCAGCGCCTTGGTATAGTGAGCAAATATGGAAGGATGGATCCACTGGACTAATTGTTGCTAGTTAGGAATCTAACTGTTGCTAGAGGCACACAACACCACCGATATATATGATGAAGTGTAACATCGGTACGCCTGACACGAAAAAAAAAGAGAGAGATAAAACTAAGCACTACACAGCGCCAAATTTGGCCATCGGCAACATCAAACACGGCGAAACCGCCCGCGCCCGGCCACCCCAAACGCGGAGGCGGCAAACTCTTGAGTAAAAGTGGGTCCTGGGACTAAGGGCACGCATACACGTACCAGCCGCGACGCGGTCCTCGTGAACGGCAGCGGCTGGTTAGCGGGCGCCGCGGAGGCGTCCGCTCGCCGCTTTTGGCACGGCGGTTCGGCGAGACGGCGATGGGTCGGGTCGGGGCGTGACCGTTGGAAGGACTCGGGGTGAAATCAGCACACGAGGACGGGCAAATACCGGATGGGCCGCGCTTATCTCCGGATGGGCTGCGCTTATCTCCGGATGGGCCGGAATGTTCTGATCCTACACGCACCGAAAGCCACGTCCGCGCTAGCCTGGGCCTAGGCGAAGCGCGTCTCTCACGAATGCATTTTGGGCGGCAGCCTCTCGTACCATTCGCTTGTACAGATCGTGAGCAGGGACCCGACGAAACCCCTATTTCGTCCGTGAAACTCGGGGCACAGAATAGGGTGGACGCGGCGCGTCAGTACGTACGTACCAGGCTCCGCTCACCCGGGATTTTTTGGGCAGTTTCGCCCCGCCCGGCACGGCCTAGTCGCCCGGCGGCCACCTGGTGTGTATCGGCGCATGATCGAGCCGAGTCTCTAGGCAAATTAAATCTCGCCCACCTCTAACTAGGAAACAATCTTCCCACTCAACGGCGAATCCAGGATCAAAATTTAAAAGGGTGCTGATGAGACTTGCTCATCTACTTGTGACTGACTGATTGAATGCCAAATTACCAGTCAACGATAATCTGTCTGAGTACGACTAAACTAAAACGCTAAACGTACGCCATGAGCCGACTGTCGGTAGGAGGCGTCAGTCCCGTTATCCGCCTGTCCACACAGACATGATGATCGGTGTGCATGATACTCCCGTCCCGACAAAGATTTGGATACGAGTACGGAGCCCCAACGTCCCGTAAAAACAATTGCCAACTGTTTGTGGACTACTAGTATATAACAACTAGTATACAGTTTGTGCAACTAACGATGGTCCTTAGGTATATATAACACGCCACCTAGGCGATGGATCGGAGGTTGCTTCTTCTTTAGCTCAATTAATTATATACGGCCGCGCGAGCGATGGGCCACCGCAGAGAGAGGGGGAGAATGTCCCGGAACGGAGCAAGCAAGAGGAATCTCAAACGTGCTTGCTTAATTATAACTACTTTGACTAACCTTCCATCATCTTTGAGGACTGAGAGGCAACAAGACGTGTACATCGATAGAGATGGGCCTGACATAGTACTCCATGTGTGTAGCTAACGTCTACTTTAAGTCAATCATGCATGGATTATACGCCCGGGCCGGCCAATATGTGCTAAGCCAAAGGGATCGATGCATGATTAACACTAGCTAATTAGCTATAGCCAGCTATAGTAGTGCTAGGGTGGGGTGAATGATTAAGCCAAGTTTCTTACCTTGCAAGTATGGACGGAGTATATGGGCATGTTTGGTTTCTGAACCCCAGGTAGTCACATTAAAATTTTGGCCATTTCAAAACCTATATAATGCCAAAAACTGGTCAAATAAAATGGTGTTTAGATCATAATCATACTAATTCACGGGCAATGCCACATTATATAGGTTTGGATTAAGACCGTGCCAAAATTTACCAAAATTGTGAGTATGCCACGTGCATCCCAATGACATCGATTTTTTTGCACCAAAATATACCAATGTGGGTTTTGTTTTGTTGATTAAATGATAATGAATACAACGGTTCAAACGGATCATAAATTGGATACTCGGTTGAGAAAATATTACCATTTAAAGTGTTCTAATCAAACAAGTACCTCATTTATCGCACCAAGCACAGTTGGCACCTAGCTTTGCATGGCACAGAGGCTAGCAATTTGACCGCCCAACTTTTACCCATGAAACCTACTAGAGAGACAAGGCACTACCAAAATTTTCAAGGGTAAGCCAAAATTTGATATCAAACTAAATGAGGGTCAAAATTCAAAAGTTATATCAAAATTTTGGTTTGGCTCATTTTGGTTCTGAACTAAACAGGCCTATATGTGCCGCCCGCGTGCCTGTTAGAGTTCAACCAATAATTGATGAACCGACCAGTTGTCTATTTCTTTCTTTTCTTGGATTAAAATTGGTTCCGCTCTTTAATTTTTTAGATAGGGACAATTGGCTAGTGTGGTCATCTTAATCTCAAGGCTCACAACTCATAATTGATGAACCAGTTGGTTCTCTATTCCTTTCCTTTTTGAGATTAAAACTAGACCGGCTCCTTAATTTTTCTAAAGGTAGGGACAATTAGCTAGCGTAGTCATCTTAAGGGTCACACATAATTGATGAATCGGCCGGTTCTCTATTTCTTTCTCTCCTTTTTGGATTAAAACTGGTTCGGCTCATTAATGTTTTTAGAGAGTAGGGACAATTGGCTAGTGTAGTCATCTTAAGCCTCACAACTCATTGGTTATGGGTTCAAATTCTGAACAATTAAATTAGAAAATTCACACAAATAATCTATTCAACTCGTGGTTGGTGAAAGTCGAACTCTGGTCATTAACCGGAAGGCCAGGTCTCATATTGCTAGGCTATACTCGGTTGGCGATTGATCCTTAATTTGTCAGGTAGTAGTTATCAATATGACTTTCAACCTCGCCTAAAAAAATGACTTCCAACATCAATACGACTTTCAACCTCGTGACTAGTGCAACCTCGTTCAATATTAAGAATCATTTGGAACACGGGGATTTCCAATATTATTCTTGTAAAATTACACTGTTTAATGTGAAGTTTAACAGACTCTATTTAGTTGATACAACTTCATGCATGTAGCCACTCGCAAGTTAAAACAATCATGCATGTTGTTAGGCTCCGACAAAAAATGTTAATCAAGGAGATTTATATAGCTACTGTGGATAAGAACTGTAGCATGCATATGAGTGCGGTGACGCAGATCGTGCGTGGTGAAGTGTGCCTTGTCCCAAAACTCAAAAGCAGCCACCGAGGAGCAAAACTACGGAGCAGCTTTCAGCTAAAGTGGCTTTCACCTAAAGTACAATCTATCAGCAACACACACACACACGCGCACCCCATAAACAGACGCCAAATGTTTGATGTACCTAGCAGCATTGCTCTCTCACATCTGTCGATCAATTGCCTTCTGGCTTGATACGAAAGTAAAATCATTGCACGCACCCTGCAACCTAAGGAAGCGTACGTGTATGTATCTATCATGAGTCAACTCCACTTAACTATTTATTTCGTTCCTGTTTATCCATATATAATCCAATTTATTGCATCTTCGACCATGCAAGAACCGACGGATTTGGCTTAGGTTACATGCATGATTTTCTACCATTCAGTACCCCAAATTAATTAATAGATGTATGAAAGGCATAAGGGCATGTATGCAAGATTTCTTCTTCTTCTTCTTCTTTTTGAAAAAAAAAGCATGAATGCTTCAGCTATATATTAATTTGACATAAGTGCTATACATCTGCCGAATGATATTTTTTGTGCACATCATTTGAATTTCTGACCTTGTGATTTCCTTGGAGATTCGTGCTCTGACCGGTAAGGTCATCTTCTCCAGCGGCGATTTAGGGCGGAGTTCGCCGGATTAGGGTTTGGTTCATCGGTTAAGGTTTGGGGGTTCACTTGGACCCGGATTTAGAGGGAGGCCGCGGGTCAGAGGAGGGCGGCAACGGTTGTCGAGTCGGGATGGGAGTTAGGGTAGTTATAGCAATAGGGAGGCACTGGATCTGTTGGATGGACATCTAAGGGTGGAAAATTTTGAGTGGGCACAAAATCATTCGAATGATCAATAGGTTAAGCTTGAAAAGACCTTGTTTGCCATGTAATGGAGTTAGGATTTGAACTCATGACCTCCCTCTGTGTGGGCATATACGTTGTAACTAACTGTCCGGACTTGGATTTATAAATAAACAAAAACAAATTGCTCTGGCGAATGGAGTTCGATGTTGGACATTAACTAAATCAAAATAGGATACATCATGAGAACGCGTTAACTTTATCATATATATCTGCTCAGAGTAAATCCATAGAACCTTGATTGGGATAGGGTAAGGCTTGTCTTCGCTGGTAACTCTAAACAATACTTAATTATAGTTGAAAGTTAGCATAGCGCCGATTAACAAATACAACCCCTGCATAAACCACTCCTTTTGGCCTGAAATTGTGTGTCGCGCATACCTTTCGGGCATCACTTTTATTGATAAAGCAAAAGTGGGTTTAGGAGGGGGGAAAGGGGGAAAAAAAACATCACAAAAGAAGAGTGAGTGAGAGAGAGAAGATTGCAACTGGCAAGGGAAAGTTCACAAATGGAGAGTGAAGCAAAAGGAAGGCAAACAAAACAAAGCTCAGATTCCTCTCCAAACAGGTCCTATCCTTTTCTCTCTCTCTCTCCTCCTCTCTCTTATTGTTGTTCTCTCTGACTATACCCCATCTCTAGAAAGAAAAAGGAGGACAGGCAAAGCAACCAGACCTTAAAGATTGACCTGAGTTTTCCATAGGAATTCGCAAGAAGAATCCTAGCTAGAAGATCAATTGCAGCAATAATTCTTTCTTGCCCCTTATTTTGTGCTCAGGGTCTGATGAGTGGAGGAGAATTCAAGAGCTCCTTGGTGCAACAGATGGTGTGGGGTGGTACAAACAACAGCAATATCATGAGTAGTTTGAGGCCTTGTGCTGAGGAGCAAGAGGCCTCCATCAAGATGCCTCCCTTGTCTTCTCCTTCCATGCTCTTCCCCCATCAGCTCCATCACCTCTCTTCAGGTCTAATTCTTGAGGTGAATAGCACTGCCACTTCTCCTGCAAGTTTGCATGGTGAGCAGGAGAGCAACATGCCAGAGTCGTGGAGCCAGCTGATTCTGTAAAGACCTTTCTCTATCTCCATCCTTAATTCTCTATGATCTGCTAATGCAAGATTAGTGCTACAGGAGCCCTTCAATTCATGTAAATATTGTTAATTAGTACTAATTTGGTGCTTCCAGCTAGGGAGTTAAGTAGTCGTGTACTTTGTCCAGTTGTAGATCAACCCCTTCTCTAAAGTTTTTTACTTATCACCTCACATGCATGTTCCTAGTACTAACTTGCTGTTTGTGCCTGTGTGGATGCATATGTATGTATATATATGCCTTGGGAAACTACAAAGCAGTGGGGGATTAGTTGGAGATCATGAGAGATACAGCACTGCCACAGCTCTATTGTCAAAAGGATTAGAGGAGGGTCCTATGGCTCAGGCTGCAGAAGCTTATAACTTCCATGGCTATGGTGGTGGTGAGGAGATCCAGACATCAGGGGCCAAGGCTCAGCTGAGCCAGATGCTCTTGGCCTCCTCTCCTAGGTCATGCATCACCACGAGCCTCGGCAGCAACATGCTCGACTTCTCGAACAGCGCGCCAGCACCGGAGTTGAGGAATCATCAGTCTGATAACTCCTCTGAGGTGAGCAACTAAATAAACTGAAACAAAAAATCTTCATGCCAAAAAAAATCATATCTATATAGGTACTCTTTGGTTTCAGTAGGCAGTCCAAAAGGTTAACCTATTTGGGAATCTTCGGATCTATCAATTTGCGAATTCAATGAAAGATGAACATTAATCTTCTGATTGCTTTGACATGCCATGATATTTCCTTCTTATCGATTACGGCTTTGTTCTTTCACTCAAGTTAATTACTAATCCATTTTTCTTGGGTTGTTTCTTCTACCTTGTAAGAACACATCGCTTTTTAGATCGATGATTAATCTTACAAAAAATGCATGATCTTCCCTGGGTCCGTCCATAGAGATAGCTAGTACACAGTAAAGCAAAGAACATATGGCCGTTTTTATTTGCAAACTTTTGAAGAAAAAAAAACATGTGGCATGATCTTTTCAAAAACATAGAAGCTATCTTATTTACATCGCATATAGCCCTTTTGACTAGTAGTCCTCTAGGTTTCGCCTTTTTGCTGGCCTGCAGATGTGATCTCTTGGTAATGGCGCATAATGTATTACTTGAATGAGTTGCAAGTTCTTTTTTCTCTCTTTCGATGAATAGTTGTATGTTTCATGTCCCTTCGAAATTCACTTTAATTTAGTTAGCTGCATTTGTGTGTCTACCCTCTGAAGCTCATTGTTCCAACCTTTTTATTTGTCACGGTGTAGAGATCCACTTTTGTGTATGCCACACGGGCTTACTTCAAGCTAATGTTGACACAAAGTATCATGGCAATTAGCTTAGTAATAGTGTTGTTCTTGGGACAAAGATGAAATGACCTCATGATGGCGCTTGCTTGGCTCTTTGTTCTTTCTTTGTTCCAGAGTAACAACACCGCAACTGGTTCGGCTCTCAAGAAGGCTAGGGTTCAAGCCTCTTCTTCAGCACAATCTACTTTAAAGGTTTCTTCATGCACTCCTCTCTCTCTCTCTCTCTCTCTCTCTCTCTCTCTCTCTCTCTCTCTCTCTCTCTCTCGTGTGTCATGCACCCTGGAATATGCCTCTCACTCATCTCCATCTCTGAGACACTTCACCAAGCATTGCATCCACAAGATAGAAAACATGCAAGCACTTACACATTCATCCATGCTTGGATCTATCTTGTAAAAAGATGAAGAGAAAATAAATAAAAAACAATTCAAGATTTTTCCAGCTTCAGATGGATCTTGTCTTTTGATAATTATATATAGTTCTTGCCATCATGCATGTTTTAATTTAGACTAGTATATATGGAAGTACCTGCAGGGTTTCTTCCAGGAACTGTATACAAGGGCTTTTTTCACATATGTAGAGCAGAGAACGGCATCATATACAATGAAAAGTCTTTATTGCATTGCGTGCAATGCCATAAGAATGTATATTTTGCTTAAGCTTCTCATCCAACATTTTATTTCAGGTAAGGAAGGAGAGGCTTGGGGATAGAATAACAGCACTTCATCAGATAGTTTCTCCATTTGGCAAGGTGCTAATATATACACCAACTTAGCTGTAATAATGTAACAGTGCATTAACTTAATTTGCATGAGCATGCACTCTAGCTAGCACAGTAATGCCAAATATTCTTATGCACGATCTCTTAGCTCAACCTCTCGTGCATATATGCAGCTTTAAATTCAAAAAGTTTGTTCCTTTGCAACTGCTGACACATACATGATGTATATAGTTTTTGCCCATCTCTCCTTGCTTTTCAGCTGCAACTTCTTTCACTTTAGGAGTCGTGTGAGTGAAAGTAAAGGAAGCCTCTGACATGCATACGTGTTCCTTTTTACAGACTGACACTGCGTCCGTACTGCAAGAGACTATTGGCTATATTAGATTCCTCCTCGGTCAAATTGAGGTCCAACCTTAATTAACTTCTCCCTCCCTCAGCGTCTCTAATTCTCTCCATCTTAATTTCCTTCCCATATGCAGATATTCAGTTCAGGAAGTGTCGGTTTCTAATTTCTATGCGTGCTTCTCGATCTTAAAAGGAAAACTCAAAACTGTATGCACTCATCTAAAGCTAGCAAAACGATGATAACTCGCAAGGATGCATGCATGATTCGAAGAGACATATGATATTCTCCATGCATGCAATTATGCAACATATTGGGAAGCTTTTCAGTGTGGTTTCTTGCTTCATTGGTGGCATTTTTCACGCAATGCAAGTATATATGCATATAACCTAATATGGGCAGAATGTGGGGCCCTTGCGATATACCCCATCCATGCATGCGTGGGGCAGTGTTACAGTGATATATATAGGAGGTGTGTGTCGGGCAGGGAAATTTACATGCACCTGTGAGTGTGCAGTGTGATGGTGAGTAGCTAGCTAGGTGAAACAAAAAGAGCAAGGGTGGGACTGGGTGTAAGAGCACGCTGTTAAAGTGCGTGCGTGCATGGATAGCAGCAGCAGGTCGCATGCATGTGTGTGTGTGCTGTCTTGTTCTGCAGTGTGTTTCAGATACTATCCTCTCGATCTCTCTCCTCTCTTCTCTATTGCTCGATCGTCTCCCTTCTCCGTCTCATGCACATGACCGGTAACCATTCTTCACCTGTGTATGTTACGTAGGCTCTCAGCTACCCGTACTTGGGACATGGCACCGGGAACTACATGCATCAGCAAACTGTAAGTCTCTCTCTCTCTCTCTGCACACACCAGCATGCATATAGCTAGGGAACACGTATCATGCCTAGGGCAGCTAACGCAATAGCCCAAGACCTACGATGAAAATCTCATAGAAAGTCTCTTAAAAAATCGTCAAAAATACGAAACTCGAGGCTTGGGCCGTAGTTAGTTCCGCCCCTACATACAATAGTACTTGCGCATGTACGTGCAGGAGTGACGGTTATTAAGATGCGTAGGAACGTGCATAGGTGTCTTAGAAATTGAAGTTTGGACAAGCACTTTGGTCGACTTTGGCTTCTTGTAGATGATAGGTTAGCGAAACTTTAGCAAGGGGGTGCATGGGATGAGTAGGAAAAGAAACTGGAGCTTTACAGGAACTACCATTTGTTTTTCTCTTCGAAGGAATCAAAGCTTTATGAAATGAAACCCCCATCTCTAACCACTTCAAGTTACTGCTGATCAGAAGATATGCCATGGGCCTGCTTTCTAGTGTCCTTTACAGGAACTACCATTTGTTTTTCTCTTCGAAGGAATCAAAGCTTTATGAAATGAAACCCCCATCTAACCACTTCAAGTTACTGCTGATCAGAAGATATGCCATGGGCCTGCTCAACTTTTAATTCTTTCACAAAAACAAATAAAAATGAGTAATTACTGTGACTTGCTGAAACCTTCGACTAGCTAACTGGCCCATTCCTATGCTTTACATATTCTCTTGCACACATAGGTCCACCATTACTTCATGCCCATTAGACAATCCGGACGATATACATGAGGCGTCATATCTTAGTTTTAGAACTACATGAGATATAGCCGCTGAAAGAAAAATTGCACTCATTGTTGCAACTTGCAAATATCTATGCTAACGCTATAATCTGCACGTGATCCCAACAAAGACCAATTGTCCTCTATGGCCGGGTTCCGTTCTAGGGATAAATTCTTGCATGTCACTGCAAATTTCCCAAATCGTTTATACTTCATCTCTTATATATGTCACTGACATATGGGTCGGGATCATGAAAATGTACAGTGACAAATAAGGAAATGCCAGTTCAAGAACAAAACCAACATATATAGCGTGAGGAGAGATGGTCCCAGATCTGTTGGTGTTTATTTTTCTTGGAGCTTAGAGTGGGAGATATATGTTGAGTATTGCCTTTTCAACACATCACTTGTGCATATATACAAAGAAATTTATGTGATGATTTGATGCAAACACTAAGTACCATACAACATTTCAACATCTCAATAGCTAGCTACTTTTATAATGCAAATTAACCATAAAATTAAACATTTCCATTTAATTTATAAGATAAGAGTCTTTCCGTGAGGTCACGAGTTTAATCTTAATTTTCGAAATACCTCGAGTTCAATCTTAAAGCTGCTGAAAACCTAAATTGTTTATTATATTATCAAAACGATGTTAAAAGAAGCTTCCACATTTGCTCGATCTGAAAGGCTAGAAATTCCCACATAAATCGGAGAAGAAACAAAGACCTACAAGCTTATTTTTGGGGTCTAGATTATTAGTTGAATATTAGAGTTACAGTTGTATAAGAAATACATCTATATTTATAACAATAAGAATGAAGAATATATTACAAATACAACTCTATTTTCAATATAAACATATGTACCATAATATACTATTATCTAGCCATGTAAAACTGCGTTGCATGCACGGGAAATTCGGCTTGTTCATCGTAAATAAGAAGCTATATTGTTGGAGTAGCTTAGCTAGCTTCTTGGATAATGTTAAAAGCCACGTTTGGCTTTAGAGTGAATATTAAGCTCCCATGACTCTGGATAATCCTATGTTGTGTGGTTGATCTGGAGTAAAGCTAAACCCTAGAAACAACCGTTTGATCTCATGTGCAACTTGCAAAATTCATAGATAAGGACCCGCAGTACTGAAATCAATGTACTAGCTAGGCCAGAATTTAATTGCGTGAGTTCAGATCCAGGCATGACGACTTCTCCAGTCCCAGCCACTTATGTAGAAGACCTTGTCACTGGTGATCACCATATCACATTAGCTTTGCAAAATTACAGCTGGAACAAATTAAGGTAGGGACAAGTATGGGGCTAGCAGCTATACATCCCATGTGATTCCATGATTCTTGCACGTACGCTAGGTCATTTCAGCTAACCTTTTTGCACGCTTGTACGTGATGCTGACAAGCGGTACGTACGTGTCCGTGCTTTTTACCACTCGCTGCATTCAGGGACCGGCTGGAGAAAGGAATCCTGGCCTCTTCCCAGAATTCCCTGGCCAGGTACGTACACACATATGTTTACATGTATATATCTATCGTATGCACACATATTTAGAATGTTTTACTCCCTCTATTTCTTTTTTTTTAATATCCTAGAATCCACTCCGCCAAATTTTACCATCAATTTGTTTTAAACTACCTAGATTGGCTATATGAAAACAATACCATTGGATTTGCCGTTCAAAATACTTTCATAATATTATAATTTTATTATCATGTATTAATATAAAGTTACGAAAAACAGTTAAAGTCGCATCTCACAGACCCGTGAAAAATAAAATAAAAAACGTCGACAAAAAAGAACGGACGGAGTTTCTCCTTGATTAATTTACGGATCTGTAATATATATATAGGCTCACCCTCGCACATAGTTAACTACTTGTCTTCTGTGTGTGGTGACATGCATGCGTGCACATGCAGTTGCTAAACCATAGCAATAACAACAATGGCACAGCAGAAGCAGGCCAGACCGAGCAGGTTTGTGTGTAGTTAGCTCCAAGTGAAAGCCTTTTTCTTTCACAATGCATGATGCATTTGTAAATCTAATGCATTTGATCACGCATGACGTTTCATGTACATATATATAGGGAGCAGAAGATGGCGGCGAGGGCAAGAAGGACCTGAGGAGCAGAGGGCTGTGCCTGGTGCCGGTGTCGTGCACGTCGCACCTGGGCGCGGACAACGGCTCCGACTTCTGGGCGCCGGCGCCGGCGCCGCTCGGCGGCATCATCCTGCGATAGGATCATGCATGCATGCATCGATCAGGATGCACGCGCGCATGCTTCTGCTCTACGCACGTACGTCCATCGACACATGGATCGCTGCCGTTAACTGCATGCGTAAATCTCTATACGTACGTGTAATTAGCATGCATGTATCGATTGCTTAATTGGTTGCTTGATCAGTCTATCTAGCTATGCCTAGATTACCTATATGTATGTGTATAGCGGTTGAGACAGATGGAAACACATATCATCAGGAGCAGTCATTCTGTGGAAGCTATGTGTAAGGCTGGTTGCTCTTGATGCTATGCATGTATGTATACCATACCATTTTCCTATAAGGAATTTTTTTTCCTCACTCCTGAGAGTGCATACTTTCACTTCCAATATATCACTTAAACTAACACATTATACTTCTTTGTCACTTTCAGTATACTTAAATACCAATTATAAGATACTCCAATGCGACTTAATTGAAAACTTTCCATTGGAGCCGTTTATTTTTGCTATATACCCTTTAGAGCTGTTCAAACGCCGGGCCGGGCTGAGCCGGGCCTGAAAAGCCCGACAGCAAATGGGCAAGCCCAAGCCTGGCCTGGCCTGTCCCAAAATTTGTTTTTTTCCGATTTAGAACTATTATTTAATTCTTTTTTGGAATAAAAAGTAACATTTAATTCTGTTTTTGACAAAAGGATAACCCGGTTTTTATAGAAAGCAAATAACAAGGTTCTTACATGCAAAGAAAGAAACAACTCGCCGGGGAGACCATACAAGCCAGAATCAAAATAACAGCAGAATCTACTCACAAATCCATTACAAAAGCCAAACAAGCTAAGACATCCAAGAGATCAGACAACTACATTCGAACAAGCAATCTTAGGCCAGTCTTCAAAGTCTGACAGAAAGCCATCCAGAACACATCTCTCACCCCCTTTGATGAGGACCCTCCAATGCTGCAAACAAGACAGAAAGTTAAAAAAATCACATCCATAGGTCGCTTAGGAAAATCCTTTTCAATCGCCATTCTGCTCCTATTTTTCCAGAGGTTCCAAGCAAACGCTGCAAAACTAAACATAGTGATATTATATGTATTAGCCCTTTTCCTATCTAGCCAATTAAGCTGAAAATCATCTAGAGAAGTGGGAATTCTCTCAGAACTCAACACCTCCTTCAAACAAAACCAGACAAATTTTGCTAACACACAAGAAAACAGAATGTGATCAATACTTTCATCATCCCCACAAAGGATAAAAGTCACCTTACCCTTCTACCCCTTATTCTTCAATTGATCAGCTGTTTGAACCCTGTTAAGATAACTTTGCCACAAGAAAAATTTAACTTTTAAAGGAATTTTACTTTTCCATAACTTCTGTAATTTCCTGCAAATGACCCCAATATTTAATTCATTTCGATAAAAAAAATGGTTTCTTTATTTTGTTAATTACATTCATGGGCTTTCGGGCCAGAAATCTAGTCCCAAGCTCGGCCCAGACCGGGTCGCCCGTGAACAGGTCTACCCTTTTTATATATAAAAGAAGTATATATACATTTTTTTTGCTATAAAAAGTGCACTTAAATGAAATTTTTCATGGAACTCACTTTGGAGTATTTTATAATCATCATTGGAGTATGCTCAAATTAATAAAAATGTATTATCATACGATTTAAGTGGTATATGAGAAGTAGGAGTACGTACTCCTAGGAGTATACCATACCATTTTCATATATATGATGGAGTTTTGGCATGCCATGGAACTCTAGTATCACATATCTCTACCACTCATCTAGCATGAGCATTGCAACATTTAACTCCCATCATATTTTCTCTCTCTCCACTACACACATGCACATGCAATATTAATGGTATGGATATGTGGTACTAGAGTTCACTACTATGCAATATCATTTTACTACACACTCTCTTTCTCTCTCTCCACTTCTCATATATCATTTAAATCGTATGATGATACATATTTATCTATTTAACCATACTCCAATAATGATTATAAGATACACCAAAGTGAGTTCTATGAAAATGTCATTAAAGTTCACTTTTTATAGAAAAATTTGTGCATATACTTCTTTTATATATGAAAAATGGTATATAGCAAAAATAAATGTTCCAATGATTTTTTTCTCAATCAAGTCACATTGGAGTATCTTATAATTGATATTTAAGTATACTGAAAGTGATAAAGAAGTATAATATATTTGTTTAAGTGTTATATTGGGAGTGGGAGTATGTACTCTAGGAGTGAAAAGACTTCCTATATATATATATATATATATATATAGCTCTTTTGGATTGTGGAGATCATGTAGATATGATCTTAATCTTAGTGTGTTGAACAATTGGCAATGACATCGAGGTGTTTGGAGAAACCCTCATTTTCGGCAAAGTCCTGCTGCTTGTTAGGCATAGGCAGTCTGACCAGCCTTGGTGGCAGTCTGACCGACCATGGGTGGCGGTCAGACCGGCCGTGAGTAGGCTGTAGTGCCGGCGGTCAGACCGGCCTGATGAGCGGTTAGACCGGCCCTGCGGACTGACCGGCGAAGTCAAGTTTTTCCAGAGAGGGTTCGGATTTTCAGGGAGAACATCTGGCTAAGTCAATATGATGGCGGTCAGACCGGCCATGGGTGGCGGTCTGACCGGTTTTACCCTGTTCACTGGCGGCAAAGCGGTGATGATTGCTGATTAGCTCAAATTCATGGGTCCCAGTGCATATATGTTACATGATGCATGTTTTAACTAAGGGGAATTTAGATAAACGCCATTGCTAAGCGGCCGTATCAGAGAAATACCACTACAGAGTTCATTATTCGAAACATGCCACTATAATTTGTCCATTCTTTGAGATATGCCATTATGCAAAAATTTAGGACTATAATGCCCCTGCCTTCTTCCTCCTTCCTCTCATCCATGACTGACTTCTTCCTCAACCATGGCCACCTTCTTCCCCTCAAGATCCGGCCACCGTTTCTCCACTAATCCCATGCCCATGCCTCCAATCTCGCCACAGCCACTGCCAAACCAAATCGTGGGCGGCAGTGAGCAACATCTCCGTCGCTTTCGCCGTTCTTCCTCTGCTCTGTGGCCGTGACAGCATCGGGCCGCCTAGTGCTGTCCGCCGGCGAGGTCGAGCGGCACCTCCTCCCGCTGCGCGCCTCTTCGTGGTTGCCTTCTCGTGCTCCCGAGGAGAAGTAGAGGTTGGAGACGAGGATCCCGGCGAGGTCCGCGCTGGGTAGCCCCATCCCCTCCCCAGCGACGACGCGAGCCACCTCCACCGCCCGCACCAGAGGCGGGTCACCGCGAGCCTCATCTTCCTCCACAAGCTCTCCTGTTCCACGTGCGCCCTCCCCCTGCTGTTCTTCCACCGCTTGGGGTTGCAAGTCGCTGCCTGTTCGCCGCTCGGATTGGGATTCCCCCTTGAATCCCGTGGGCTAGTGGCGCGTCGTGACTATGGAGACGAGGAGCGACGGCCCGGGGAGACGTGGTCGAGGAGGAAGGTGAGCGGCACGGTGGCAGTGGCATCCAACAGGTCCACCCACAGCTCCTTTGCGCGGTCGAGCTTGGCGCTCGTGCTCCTGGTCTTCTTTTGTGTGTGCTGCTGGCTCCTGGGCGGCTGCGACACTGAGTTGGTGAGTAGGGAGCTGGGGCGGCGTTGGTGCTGGGGAACGAGGGAGGAGGCACCGGAGATGAGGACGGCGGCGCTGGGTGAAGAGGGAGGCGGTGCCGGGAGTTGGGGCGACAACACTGGGTGAAGACGGCGGCTGTGGCACCGGGGGACGTGGGAGGCGGTGCTGGGGCATGAGGGAGCAACGACGGCCATGGGAGGAGGTAGGGAGTGGGAGGGGTGGAGGAGAAACGATGAAGACATGTGTATTTTCGTCCAGAATGGCATATCTTTAATTTTGCCCACTTAGCAGTGGCATATATGGAATAATGAGCTCTGTAGTGGCATATCACCGAATCTACAACTTTGTAGTGGCATGTATCTAAATTTCCCTTTAACTAATGCGAGTCAAGTTGCGAAGAACTTATGCTTAGAATCGATTTCTTAGTCTATTATTGTGCAGGAAGCTTGGAGGTCAACGACGATCAACAGCGAGGATGATCGGGACTAAGCTTGGTGTGACGGATTGCATCAAGTGGTGCGGGGGTCGGTGAAATTGCCATGGTGGTTTCGGTGGGAGTCGGATGGGAGAGACTTGCCGATATAAAGAGAGATGTTGATCAACCTACACGTGGCGAAACATGGGATTGCTTCATGAAGATTGGACTCGGTCTTTGGAGAAGGATCGAGAAGAGGTATTTTGGTAACTTCACCAAAATACCGCATTGGTGATATTTGGCTAAACCACAGCACAAGACGGTGCAAGAAGAGGCGATTTTGGTCGAGTGAAGATAAAGATCAGGAAGAAACATATTCGGGAAGTTCGGATCATCGTCCACTTTGAGAAGTGTGCGTGAGTGTAGACCAGTTTGTGTGTGGGCTTAACGGGTCTTCTCTCTAAATCTAGCCTCTACTATGAAAGGGAATCTATAGATGTGAAGTTCCCAAGTCCTTCCAAGAGAAAAACTCTTGTAGTCTAGAAACCATAATTTGTGATTTAGGGATATGAGAGGAAAGTGGGGGAGGGTAGGGTTCAGGAGAGATGGATTGATTGAGTACTCAAGTGTTAAGCTTTTGTCCTTCACAGTGGAGTGGCTGTAAACTTACAAACTCTCTAATCAATCCATGCAAGATTTACCACAAGATGAATTCCATGTTATTCTTGCTCTCTCTTTGATGCTTTTGGGATTTTTGGTGTTTCTTAGGTTTTTATTTTAGATCTTGCTATGATCTTGCTTCCTGGGACATGTGTGATATGATCTAAGGTCATCTTGACCATCATCCACCCACGAGTAAGTTTTTAGATCAAAGTTTGATTTTGCCCGGTTTTAGTGAAAGAAATGGTGATTTTAGGGGTTTTGCTCTTGAGGGCTTTTGGCTTGATTCTTCTTGTGATTAGGGTGTAGGACATATGGAAGACCATCCTTAGCCATCTTGGATTGATTCCTTCCACGAAATCCTCTCAATCATTGTTTTTGTATTTAGCATGGTTTTGGAGCAACCTTCACTCAAACGAAAAAAGGTCAGAACTTTGGTAATGATCTTCACGATCTTTGATTGGAATAGGTTTCTGACATCATAGAGAAGGTACGTTTCAAGTTTCATGAAGTTTAGAGTTGTGGATTAAAAGTTGGATCAATTTGCGATTTTTGAAATATGCTGGAATTCAGTTTCTGTGCTGATTTTATTATTCACCGGCTGGCCGCACTATTCACCTATCTGACCTGTCAGTGAGAATTTTGGTGAGTTTTAATCCTCTTATTGCTCGGTTCTTCTTTGAATAATTATCTCTAATCTTCATAGCCCCATATAGTTATTGGAGTGAAACAACATTGAACTTCTTGAGGCAAAAGATTTTGAAGAGATCATTTTGTGTGGTGCCTATTCAACTCCCTTCAAGTCGTCTCTTTAGTCCAACATGGATATGTATGTATACACAGTATAGACATCTTAGAGCCTGAAGCAGCTTAATTAATTCCGTGCCATATATATGCAAATTCATTTATGAGGTGTAGCTAAGCTAGCTACTCGAGATGACTCCAAGCTACGTACGCACACACTATCGTACTAGCTCGATTCTACGCAACTTTGACTTTTTGGTGTTTGTATTCGTGAATGAGTTCTAGCTGCGATTAGGATTACTGAAAGAACTCCGCACACGTGAGGAGGGTGAGAAATGAGGCCCAGGCAGCTGCATGCGTCTAGCCCTTGTCTCTGCCGATCAATGGCCCGTGTGTTTGTACATCTCCACCACTGGGTTGGCCCAATATTCTGAGACCTTCTCACCTAGTCTGACCCATGTTGGCCGGAGAAACCAGATTAGATTCGAGCTCAGATTCATCAACGCGATTCGAGTTGATATGCATTTATTTGCTCCTCCAACAACCCTAGTACATATGACATGATGGCTATCACAGATCATTTCTCCGACCTCCCCGACGGCCTGCTCGTCCACAACATCTCTTTCCTCCCCACCAGGGAGGGCGCCATCGCCGTGCTCTCGCGGCGGTGGCGCCCGCTGTGGCTCCGCACAGCTGTCGTCAACCTCGACTCTAGGGCATACGACTAGCGCTTCAGCCAGGTCAAGGAGCTGCTCTTTCGCGACGCCGGGGCTGCCCTCCGAGCGCCAAGCCGGTGCCCTGTCAGGAGGCTCTCCTTGTTCGTGAAGGGAAGCGAAGACCGTGACTGCCAGAAGATGCTGGGCAAGAACCAGTTGGACGCCCTGCTCACCAACCCCACGCTGTGGTGCATGGAGGAGCTGCACGTCGGCTTCGAGTTTAGGGAGGGGAGGAGTGGCCTGCGGTACATATACGAGATGCGCCCTGGAGCGTTGCCAGGCCACACCCTCCAAGTGCTGGACCTCGCGTGCTGCAGGCTCGAGCTGCCGCCGCACGATGTCACCTTCCCTCACCTTGCTGAGCTGCGGCTAGACAGGTGCTCGTCACCGATGCACCATCTACAGGCCTTGATCCGCGCCGTGCCAAACCTCACCAGCTTGTGCTTCCGATGCCAGGACTTCTATTGCTATCCTAGGCCTGCCGGCAGCGACCGTTTCACGCTCCACTGCCCAAGCCTCACCGCCCTCACTTGGACTGGGATGGCAGAGCCGTCGATCTTTATGTGCCATGCCTGTGCACCTCCAGTTACACCGAGCACTACATGGAGTTCTCCATGGAATCCAATGCGACGAGCTTGGCACGAGTTAACTTGGACCTCCGTTCTTACATTAAGTGAGATGGCAAGCAGCGCGCCAACCTCGTCCGGCAATTCCTTCACATCCTCCGCCACATAAAGGTCTTGAAGTTGCATGTGCTCTGCATTTAGGAGATTGCTACGAACAAGGACCTGCAGGATGAGCACATGGCTACGTTGCTCAGTCTAGAATGCCTAGAGCTCAAAGGGGCCTATGATCCAGGCCGCAAAAAGGGTGCAACTACTACCATTGCAAGCCTACTTCATTGCTGCTTGGTGATGTGTGATTTGCAGTTTAGGTTGAGAACGAATTTGTGGGATTTAGGAAACTGCCGTGGCTCTAGAAGTATGGAGGAATTAGAATTCGACGTGTTTATGGATTTTTTTAATAGGCGCAGATCAAAGGAGATTGCTCTAATGCTCGATGACAATGACAGCGATTCCTCGGGAGTTGTAGAGCTCCATGGTTTGAGTGACTGTTGGTTCCATTGCTTGCATAGTCATCTGAGAAATGTCACATTGCAGTTTGAGTTGAAGGAGCCGAATAGCTTTGAGGTTTGCCTCGCCAAGTTCTTCGCAGAAAATTGCAGGTTCCTCGAGGTTCTACAGATTGATGATGGAAACCATAGTTTTTTGAGCCATGTCAACCGCTTGGTAGAGAAATGGAGAGCTAAGGCGTCGAAACGGAGGAACCGTAAACGAATTGAAGAAGGTTGACCGCACATATTCTAGAAACCAAATTTTAGCACTAGCTAGTACAATATGTTGGGAGCAAAAGGCTGCTTTGTTCATGTTCGTTCTGTAAATCATTTTACCAACCATCCTCATTCACGCTTTCAACAAAATCACGATATATGTTAGTATTAAAAAAAAGTAGCCATGGAACTAAAGTATGTACAATTGACTATATTTTGTGCAAGCAGTGCTGGTACACACACGATACTTGTCATATAAAGCTCATACAAAGATGTGAGAATGGTAAATTACTCTGATCCCGGGGATTCTGAGCTCTATCTATGGGTTGACTGATTGTCCATTCAACAGCTTGTAGAATCACCTGAAAAATGTGAAATTGCAGTTTGAGTAGAGGGAAGTGAATAGCTTTTAGGTTTCACTTGCCAAGTTCTTTGCATGTATCGATTGCTTGATTGTTTACTTGATCAGTTATTCATGGAGCTATATAATATGTATGTAATTATATATCACTTACATATATGTACGAAAGTGCAAAAAATATACCGCGTGAAATGTTTGGTGAAATTGTTCGAATTCCTGACCTTGCGGTGTACTTGAGATCCATACTCCGGTCGGCAGGTTCGTCGTGTTTGGCGACGGCTAGTTAGGGCGGGGGTTGTCGGATTATGGTTAGGGTTCACTGGGACCCGGATTTAGAGGGAGGCCAGGGCGATGAAGGATCGGTAGTGGGCAGCTACGATGGTGGTGCGTCGAGGCGGCTGAAGCGGTTGGTGGTGGGGGCTGCGACAGTGGCAGATCCGGTGGTAGCGAGCCATCAGAGACTGGGAAGAAGGTACGCTGGTGGCGGGAAGGTGGTGTAGTGGCGACGGAAGAGGAGGGGGCGGCGCCAGTAGTCGTGGCGGGATTTGGGAGGTGGCAACGGTGGGGGAGGTATTTGGTAATATCACTGACGGTTCTTATTAAGAATCGTCTGTCGAACTGTCTGTAATAATATCGCTTCAGCTCCCAAATGAGTTTCTTCATCGCCGTTGTCACCGATGTGTCTCTTCGCTCGCATCAATGCTGCTTTGGCTCCCCAATGCGTCTTTTCATCTCACACGCTGAGTTTATTTCTTATTTTATTAAAAGGATAATCCGCCATCAAAGATGATCATCCCCACATCGATCGCTCTATATGAGCTCTAAAGCAGAAATAACTCCATCTTCTATTTCTTTGTCATTGGCATTGATGGCCTACTTGGTCATACTGTATGAGCACCTCTCCGGACGTATGCTGGCGGATACTGCGGAATGACACTGTGTCAACAATGTCCTCACTCCTCTATCCGAGGATTTACCGGAGCAGGTGACGGTCACCTTCTGCTGTCTTGACATCCTCCTCCGCCACGTCTTCCGGATGATCTCCCACTTCCAGCAAGTTAACCTCGTCGATGACGTGGTCCTCCACAACAACGTTGCATGTCTCTAGGAGGCTTACTGTCACTTAGACTGCTTAATCGTGGTGGTGGGCGACCGAATCGACCTTGCCGAGACCCCTAAAGCAAGGCAAGAGAGCTTATGGGCTCAATTCTTCTTGATTCAACAGTCGAAGGGTCTTCAGGAGACACTCGAACGAGCATATCAGCAGTTGGATGCATTTCGGGCTTCGTTCACTGATAATCCCGAACCGTCCGATGCCGACGTCGATGCCTATGAAGTTTTGAAGGCGGAGATAGCATGCTACCTTCACCACTAGAAAAACTTTGAGTATTTAGGTTTCTTCTTTTTTTAATTTTTGTAAGAAGCGACTGGCTACGCTGTTTGGCAATGAAGTGCAGGACAACGAGCACTACCTCGCCGTCATCAACCACTTGGCCGGTGCCGCCAACTCAGAACCCTGCTTCATCGTCAGCCTCGCGCTTGTCTTCGCGCCCCAGGACATGCAGCGCGGCCTCGTGTTCCTTGAACGGGTGTCTGACGCCGACCACAAGGCCACAGCCTACGTGCTCGGCCTCCTCCTTTACACGGCCAACGAGACACGCGACGTTGGGAAGCAATACATCAGCTAGGTCAAGGGTGAGCCAGCTGGCAACGGGTGCGAGACGGCCAATAGGACCAACTAGGAGTGCAGGCAGTGCCGGAGGCTCACTGTCGACATGGTCCAGGAGGCGGCGTGGAAGAAGATGGTCAGGCCACTGGGCCGGGTGTGGGCGCTGTCGGAGGATGGCCACCGGTGCATAAGCACCGGCTGCAGTGTGATGAAAGGGTGGGACGACTACATTGTCTTCTACAGCGACGACTGCAAGATTAGGCATGAGTATACCAAGTTCTTTGCAGAGGTGTTGTACTACTTGCCGTAAATTTAGAGGTTTTAGCATAGTTTTAGAAAATATTCATATACAACTCTTTACTAATATGTGAATGCGTTATATGTTCTGAATTTGTATTTATGTATGAATATTATCACATATAGTTCTATTATATAACCGTCTGTGATGTATATTTATTAAAGACCATTCTATTATGGAATCACCTGTGATAAGTATCACTGACGGTTCCATTTATTAGTAGGATCCCGCTAGGGTTTGCGCCCTAACTCATCACTCCCCAGTGCCCTTACTCTCTCTTGCTCCCCTCCCCACCCAAGTCCAACCTCAACGCCCGACATCGACGCCGCCGCCCGAGTCACGCCTTATCCCCAACCCCATCGCCGACACCGCCCTTCTTCCCTTCGTCGACGGTTGTGACACCATGGTTCACTGCAGAAAACACTCTTATGATAAGAGTGTCTTGTGCAGTGTTACCGTCGTGCCACAACTACGGTGATGCTACCGCCGCTGCTTCAGTGTGTCATGTTCGATGAAATATGATGTGGTTCACCTGCACGTTTAGGATGAACGCTCTAGGAGCGAGCTAGCTAGCTGAATCCATGCCTCGAGTTAGCTAACAAGGGAGTACAAACTATATACAAACATACATACATCTATATATGTCTGTGTGTGTATGTATGTATGTGTAGAGGTTGAGATCGATCGAACCACATATCATCATCAGGAGTAGTCATTCTATCGAAGCTATGTGTAAGGCTGATTGCTCTTGATGCTATGTCATTGCCATGTACGTAAGGAGTACATGCATGGATGTTCAGAGTTATAATAGGTAAATTTGCTATGTAAGCACCCTAAGATCGAAATAGTACATGCTGCCACACTCACGGATGCCGCTCATCCTGTATCCTATTTTGTATTTTCTTTCTCTCTCGAAGTCGGAGTTGGACATGGATAGTGTCGGATACCTATTTCTCCATATCGTATTCGCTTCGCAAACCTTTGGTCGGTCGGTCGGACGAAACATTCTGTTTGCACCTCTAGACTATAGAACTCCTACTTTTAGAGATAAATTAGAACGTGTCTCTAGAAAAGTGCCTCTACATGAGATTTTTCGTATAGCGGGCGCAATAAGAGTGGGTACAAATGCATACTGCTCATTCTGTATCATATTCCACCTTTTTTTCAAAGTCAGACAAGGATAGTGTTGGATACCCATTTGTCACTTCCTTATTCGCTCTACAAGCCATTGGTCGATCAATTGGGTGAAAAATATTCGATCCGTTTGCACCCCCTAGCTAGCTAGAGTAGAATTAATGACAGCCGAGCCTTTCAGCTAAAAATGCTGGGTTGTCTGGCCCAATATATGTGGGGTTGCTGAAAGGACTCTGCACCGCATGAGAAGGGTGAGAAACGAGGCCCAGGAAGCTGCGTATGGCCCTTCTCTCAGCCGATCACTAGCCCATATGTTTGTATGTATCCTCTGCTGGGCGGGGACGGGATGAAGCCCTCCCCGAGCTTGCAGTTAGGGTTGGGGAACAGGGGCTGGGGAAGAAGTCAGGGCCGGGGACGTTCCACCACTTCCCGTTGCCATCCTTAGGTCCCGTTTGGAACGGCTTCGGCTTCTGGCTTTCGCTCGGAAGCCGCTTTTCTCGAAGCCGCTTTTCGTCTTAATGGGAGAAAGCCGAAAGCTGCCCTTCGGCAGCTTCCCGCAGCTTTCCACCACCTCACTTCCGAATTTACCCCAAACTTTGAGGGTATTTACTCGCCAAATGCCATCGAATAAAACACCCTCCCCCGCCCCCCGCCCCACAAGCCCGCTCCTACATGCAAACGCCTCCTCCTTTCCCGTCGGTGAGGCCGCGCCACCCTCCTCCTCCCCCTCCCTCCACCCCCGACGCATCGGCAACCTCCCCCTCCTGCTCCCCCACCGTGCTCCCCCCCCCGAGCCACCGCCTGCCTTCTCGCCCGCCTAGATCTGGATCTGCCCAGATCTGGGCGTCTCCTCCTCCAGCATGTGCCTCCTCATCTGGCTTCGACGAGGCCACGCCGCCCTCCCCCTCCACCACGACGCACCGGCAACCTCCCCCTACTCCTCCCCCGCAGCGCTCCCCCCCGAGCCACCGCCTCCTCTCCTATCCCTCCACCACATCCTCCTCTCGCGCCGCCGCGTTCTCCTCCCGCCCCCCCCCTCCTCAGTTGATGCTGTGCCGGGGAGGGTCGGCCATGAGGTAGGCCGTGTTGGCGGGGGGATCGACGGGGGCCCTTCTCCGGCTATGCGTGGCGGAGCACGAGCGCTTGCGGCGACGACGGCGCAACCAGGGCCACAACGAGTTCTTCGTGCTGATGCCGGAGTCGCTGACCTGGCTCGACTCGGCCTCCCTCCCCATGGTCATCACCGCCGCGATCGTGGCCCTCTTCACCAAGCTCCTCATGATGGTTGGTATATATCCTCTACACCCTACGCCTTGTCGTTGGTGTCTCCTAGGTTAGTTACCGATGTAATTACTATGGATTGGCATCAACATGAAGTGAATCATGTGATGAGTGCCCTGTATATGTGTCATGTGCTACGTTTGATCTTGGTGCCAAAGTGTAGTTGTGTAGAGATGAGCGTGCAGAGATGTAACCTGTAGGAACAAGTAGAAATTTTTAACTAGTTTATACATGGAGTGGTTGTGTCAAACGACTTCATACAAAGGATTTCAAGATGAGAAATTGCAGACTATGTATATGTGATAGTTGAGAAATAAAAGATAAAGATTGTTCTATTATGATAACAACATCTGGCAACTAAGATTGAGATATCTAGTTGATTTTTTGGTGCCTCAAGATGTTGGCGGTGCTTAGTATTCTGTGAGAGATGATATATTGGCAATTGCCATTTGAATTGACATTAAAAGGCTCTTTAGATCGATTCCTTGCTTAAGGTAAGGAATTCCAGGAATTGTCGTGATGGATATTGGAGTTGGATGGATGATGCCAAAATGTATGCATGCATGCTCACAATGGTACTAGGTGACGAACTAGAAATGCATTTGACACGATTCTTTAGTAGAGTATTTCACTGCATCATGATTTGAACAAACATATTTGAGCAATGTCTTAGCACACAGAGGCATGGCAATGATGAGACATGATGAGGTCCTTAATATCATTCATAAGACAAGAACTGATTAAGAATGCATGCATCATTTTTGGGAGCATGGCAATGTTGACTAAAAACACTACTTAGGTATTTTTGAGTAATTATCTCTATCTGTTCAAATTCCTGACATGCATATGACAAAATTGAAATAGAAGGAAAGTGTTTCCGATTTTTTTCAGCTTGCTAAGATGTTGAGTAGAAGTTAACAAGAAAAGTAAGTTACAATAATTGCATGTATAAATGTTTTTTGAAGGACCCAAATTATCTGTGTCCTTTCTTCAATGCTTATATTATCAACTTCTCTTAAACAAGTTTCAAAAAAAACTTCTCTTAAACATATTTACGGTGAAATATTCTGGTTTTTTTCAGCACATGGCGGGTTATACAAGCATCATCTATGGGCTAGCATGGAGCTCCAGCACTTTCTAGCCCCCCTTTGTCAAGAAAGCAAAATTATTTGTTTTTTATGTAATAATTCTTTATTCCAATAATTATTGTTAATTGCAGTTTATTGTGTTAATTGTGGTTTATTGTGAGCTATTTTCTTATTGGACAACGTACCTGAAGTTTTCATAAACAGTCCCATGATGTGATAATAAAATCAAGCATTTGATGTTCATCCATGCGGTCGTCGCCGTTGATTATCGTTAAATGTCGTCAATTGCACTAGTTGTTGTCAATTGTGTCTGTTGTTCATTGCCTTTAAATGCCGTATATTACATTTAGTGTTGTTAATTATCATCAATTGTCGTTAGTTCTCATCAAATGTTGTTAATTACGTTAAACAACACCAAACAAGCTGTTACTGTTCATATGGGTATTTCAGATATTTCCTATCTCGAAAGCTACAGTTAGACAGCCAAACACCAAATCAGAAAAGCCCAACCGTTCAGCCCGCAGCTAGAAAGCCCTGCAGAACAGCCGTAAACCGCTTTTTAGAAAGCCCAGTCGTTCCAAACACCCCCTTAGTCACAGTGGAGAAGAGTGTATCCATGCGCGCGCCTTTCACCATTAATGTAAAAAAACTATAAGTTTTTATCTTGCGTGTTTGTAAAGAAAAAATACTCTTGTATTTAATAGCTATAAAAGGAAGCACGTCGAGTTGTAAATCATATCATTCCACTGTCCGGTCCTATACTTAGAGCAATTATTTTCTTAATCATGCGAGAACTAAATTGTTTTACGCGGAATTGTTGTGTTTCAAACGGACCCTTAGCAACCTGAGCTGAGCAAAAGGGCCGTATGAACTCGCACTCAGCAGGTCTATCTTTGGAAGAAAGACGGTATATAGGTGTATCTACGGTAGGTGCATACAACAACCTTTTTTTTTAGTGAAATGGCAAGATAATTACCATTAATGCATTAAAGGAGGAGTTTGTTCACAAGGTACATGGCCAAAACAAAACAAACGAAGAAAAAACTTGATAGTCTTGATTTTGTTATCTAATCTTTTCTCTCTTAGCTCCATATGGCATGTCCTTATTTTGGCGACAATGACTGAGAACCAACCCATCAAGATTATCCATATCGATTCTAAAAAATACTCTATCATACTTTTTTGGGGGAAAAAAAATCAAACAACTTCTCATTGCCTAGATCTTACATGTAAGAATCCTCTGAATCATCCATACAAAGCCACAAAATAAAGTGGAAAACACGTCCAAGTCCAGTAACGCTGATTTGACTTTCCACGGCGACCCGCTCCAAAACGCTCCCTTTCACCGGACCAACGGCCGTCTCTCTCCACGCGTCACGCGGCTCCGCGCGCTGCCGGCCGCTGCCGCCCGGGAACCGAGTCGCAACCACCTCCCGCCATAATTTAAACCCCATAGGACGCAAAATACCCGTCCTAGCCCTCTCTTCTCTCACAAACAACCAAAACCGCGTGCCCATTTCGGTCATTTCAGCCTCTCGCACCCGCTTCCAAGTCCAAGATCCTCGAAACAAAACCACCCCCATGGCCGTGTGCCGCGGGGGCACGCGCGGCAGGGCAGCCATGGCAGGGCCGACCCCGACGTACTCCGCTGTCGTCGCGCACACCGCGGCCTTCCTCGCGGATCTCATCGCCGACCCTCTCCTGCGGCGCCACCTCCTCTCCGCCGCCGCGGCCGCGGACGGCGGCGGGGGGCACCAGCACCCGGCCGCCACGCTCCAGGCGCTGTCTCTCGTGTCGGACGCGCTCGACACCGCCGCGTCCGCCACGCCATCGCCGGCGTCGCTCCGCGCCTCCGAGCGCCTGCTGCAGTCGCTCCCCGCGGCCACCCCGCTTTCCTGCCTCCTCCTCGCGCTCGCGTCGGCCGCGCGCCGCCGCGGCGGGGCGCCGGCTGCCGCGGCCGCCGTGCTCGACCTCTTCGCGCTCGACCCGGCGCTCGCGCGCCACGAGCTCGCGCCCGCGGCCTTCGAGGCGCTCTTCGCGCCCCGCCTCCTCCCCGTTATGCGGCACTTCGCCGCCCGCCGCACCTCCGCCGCCGCCGCTGCGGCCGCCGCGTCGCAGGACGACGAGGAAAAGTCCGTGGAGGCGGCGGCTCTGTCAGCGATGAGGGTGCTGTCGCTGATGAGCGGCGCCCAGGCGCAGGAGATGAGGGCACTGGAGCGGGAGTACGAGAAAGTGCTCGACGTGAACTGCAAAGCTTACGCCCTCTACCTGAAGAAGATCCTCGAAGCCGGCGAGGCGGCGAGGGTGTCTTCGCCACCACCTCCCCCTCCAGAGCTTGTATTCACCGTCGGAGACGGCCTGGATCACAACTCCGACGAGGACGCGACGGCGGAGACCGACGAGGCGGTCAGTTCGCAGAATGGCGTACGGTACAATGTATAATGCTCTACGTACACAGCAACACACGCAATCCGTTCTTTCCGGTCCATTTCAGCGTGCTCAACGGAGACTCCAGAGTCACAACAATTCCCGTTGAATTTTGCTTGCAGCCGATCTGGGCGGAGGCGGACGAGCCGGGCGACCTGTACCCGCGGCAGGGCAGCGGCAAGGGGCGGAGGGAACTGATGAGGCCGCCGAGCCTGTACCCGCAGCGCGTGCCGCCGCACCTCATACTGAAGCAGCAGCAGCCAATCGGCAGAGGTAGCCCGACGTCCAGGCTCCAAGCGGAGCACTCGACGGCCGCGCCTTCCGACGACAGCATGGAGGACTCTTCGTCCGAGCTCTACGCCGGCAAAGAGGTCTGTGCTCTGAATCGATCTTGACGCTGCTCAAAAGTCAAAACGCAAGAGCTGAGTTAATTTGTGAGCAAGTCGTTAATATAGAATTTGGAGCTCAAAGGAAGATGAGTTTTGGCTCATATGATACTATTCACAACGCTAATAGAAATCTTGGTCATCTCTCTGTGTTAATGCCAAAATAGCACCATCTACCGTGTTCTAGGAGGCCGGACTTCCCACCACATGTCACGTGTGAAATCCAGACCTCTAAGACACAGTAAAGGGCATTGTCGTGCCCTAGAGCCACAGAGGCGCGAGTCCGTGCCAGGGAGGCACGGAAGGGGCAAGGGCGCCGAGAGAATTGAAAAAGGTTGATTAAAAAATTATTTTTGATGCTATTAGACATAATTTGAAACACTATTTGAAACTTAAAAAATATTTTTTTTTCTTTGGATTGTTTTTTTCCACCTCGCACTCGCAGCTTCAAATGTATTATCACATGTACCAGAAAAAAATTCCCACAAATTTTTTCATATGAAAACACGGCCCGGTATAGCACACAGCTTCAAACATTGGTGTCAGCCGTCGCCACCCTTCATAGCTCTCGGTAAGTCGATGGACGGTGTATGCGAAATACTATTTGACGATGCAGCGATGGGCAGTAGTACACCGTCACCAATTACGGTGTACTACTGCCACCGGCGCGTCCGGTGATGGTGTACTACTGCCTGCCACCGCGACCGGTGACAGTGTACTATTGCCCGCCACCGTATCGTCAAATAGTGTTTCACATGCATCGTCCATCGACTCACCAAGCCACTGAGGGCTGCGAAGGGTGGCGATGGCGATGGTTGACACTCATGTTTGAAGCTACGTGTGTTGTACTGCGCCGTGTTTTTATGTGAAAAAATTTGTGCAAATTTTTTTCTAGTACATGTGATAATATATTTAAAGCTGCAAGTGCGGGGTAAAAAAAATAAGAATAAAAAACCCTTTTGTAATTCAAAGGCAACATTATCTATTGCAATTCAAAGGCTATTATTGTCAATTACTACACAGTAAACAAGGAAACAAATCATATTTTGGCATGTGTCATTAAAAGCATGGCTGCTAATAACGATTGTACCGTAAAAAATATTTTTTATTTCAACATCGTATTGACATATAGTTTGCACATTCTCATGAAATATTTTAAATTCAAAATATAATAAAACATAAAAACCAGCCATTAATTCTCGAATTTCTATTAAAATTGTAATATTCGTACTATAAAGAAAATATGTCTCGTTTTTACAGTTTCAATTTAAATAGAGTTTTACATGTCAAATTGAAATACTAAGTCAAAATTTCTTATTTTGCTCCATGGAGGTTGATCTTAACTATTTTATGTTTGAAAAAACACCAAATACCACATGACTGTAGTCGTAGGAGTGAGTGAAATGTAAGATACTCATGTGGCTAAGCACTGTTCAATTTTCCGGGGATTTGAACACGTGATCGATGTTGCTGAGCGTTAAGGATAACTATAATAACCAATTGCACCCCTTCGGTAAAAATGTAGAAACAAAATGTAAATCTCTTACTTGGTGCTCATGGATAAAGACATGGTATGTGCTGAAGCAGCCATGTACGATGGAAGATCGTAGCAGGATTGGGTTCTAGCTACTTTATATTGGAACACAAGTTGCTGAATCAGTCAATAGGATTCTAGGAACACTCTTGGAGAATGAGCCATATATCCAAAGTCCAAACTACTTAACAACACGTACAATGGGTTTATGTCAGCCGTCTATAGCCTTTGCTATATAGGATTTTTGCTGACGTGGATGAAAGAGAATGAAGAGAGAGAATATTGCTGTCTACAATCCTGCAGCCGACTATAGCACCAGAATCAAGAAAAGCATTAAAGATTGTGTGTTGTCTATAATCATATAGCCGATTGTATCACCACGACCCATTGTATGAGCTGTTTTTAGTGTTGTCTATAGGTGATATGGAGAGTTGTTATAGACAGCAGCTGTCTGTACCATTGTATATGCCATAAAACCAAGAAGCACTGTAGCAACAAAGCGTAAATATCCTACTAATTACTTTAATTCTTCGGCTGATCAACCAATGCTACGAAAGTAAGCAACACAAATCATGCAAAACTTCCTTCCAAAAGCTGAGTTCCCAATGCCGCTATCTTGTCTCATAGGAAAAGCACACGGCGTCGCCGCTGTCCATGCCTCGCGGAGCGCAGCCACGCGGCGACGACGACGGCGCCCGGCTCTCTCCGGACACCGCGAGGTAAGCCATCCGCACGCCTCCAAAACACCATTCTCGAGCCTCGGCTGATGATACGTACCGAGCGCCGTGCTGATCAGATTTTAACCCAGATCCCCGATGGGCGGCGACACTGACCTGGCGCGGCAGCAGCGGCAAGTGGCGACGCCCAAGGACTTCGTGTGCCCGATCACGAGCCAGGTGTTCGACGACCCCGTCACGCTCGAGACCGGCCAGACGTACGAGCGCTGCGCCATCCAGGAGTGGCTCGACCGCGGCAACGCCACCTGCCCCATCACGCGCCAGCGCTTGCACGGCGCGCAGCTGCCCAAGACTAACTACGTCCTCAAACGCCTCATCGCCACCTGGCGCGACCAGAACCCCGCCACGCCGACCACACCCGCCCCTGCGGCGGCGGCGACGCCCCCGAGATCGATGGAGAGCCCCGCGCCGTTCAAGATCAACTCGCCGTCGCCGGACACTGCCGGCAGCCAGGCGAGCGCGCCGTCGCCGACCAGCGTCATCTCGCAGGCCTCCCTGGAGAGCGCCGTCGGTGAGCTCCGCGCCGCGGTGTCCTGCCTCTGCACGTCCGAGGAGCTGGTCGAGTCGGAGAAGTCGGTCCTCAGGATCGAGCGACTCTGGCGCGAGGCCGGCGCCGCCGAGCAGGCTTTCTTCTCCGCGCTGGCGAAGCCCGCCGTGATCAACGGCTTCGTGGAGATTCTCTTCAACTCCGTCAGCGCGCAGGTCCTGCAGGTGGCCGTCTTCCTCCTGGCCGAGCTTGCTTCCCGGGACGCCGCCGTCGTGCAGACGCTGACCAGGGTGGACTCCGACGTGGACTGCCTGGTTGCGCTGTTCAAGAAAGGGCTACTGGAGGCCGTCGTGCTCATCTACCTCCTGTCTCCTTCGCCGGAGCAGCTCATCGAGATGGACATGGCCGATGCGCTGGTCTCCACCATCCGGCAAGGCGACGAGGACGCGCTGAAGATGTGCGTCAAGCCGAAGGCCGCGTCAGTTATCCTTCTGAGCCAGATTATTGGGGAAGGCGGCCGGGGCAGCAAGTCGCTGGTGCCGAGGTCTGCACTGGTGTCCGAGAGGTTTGTGAGGAGTGTGGCTGTGAGCTTGGAGGCTGAGCAGGTCGAGGAGAGGGTGGCTGCCGTGAGGATTCTGCTGAGGTGCATCGGGGAGGACGGCCACTGCCGGAGCAGCATTGTCGAGAAGTCGGCGCTGGGCGCCGTCCTCGACGCCTTCCATGTCGTCAGCGACGCCGACAAGTTGGACATTGTGCGGTTCCTCTGTGAACTGCTCAAGCTGAAAAGGTAATCCCTTCATGCCATTCCTTCTTGTGAAACGAAATGAACAAGTTTACAATCTTCTAACTTTGTGTGTTAACTTCTTGATTCTACCGTTCTTCTTCAGGCGATCGACTGCAGATTGTGTTCTTCGGATGATCAAAGAGGGAGGCTCCTTCAGCATGATGCATACGCTCCTTGTGTATCTGCAGTCCACAACACCTGAGCAGAGCCCTGTGGTTGCAGGGCTACTTCTTCAGCTTGATCTTTTGGTGAGTAGTATTTCTGTAGCACATCTTCAGTTTGTAGAGTCATTATAGCTCTTCTGAATTCTGAGCAATGCGTCTACTTACTTGGCAGGTGGAGCCGAGGAAGATAAGCATGTACCGCGAGGAAGCGGTGGATAGCCTTATTCAGTGCCTCAAGAATTCAGAATTCCCGAGGAGCCAGCTCCTTGCTGCTGAGATCATCATGAATATCCCGGGGAAGTTCTCGTCATCGGGGAGGCCGCTCGCTCGATCGACCCTTCTGAAGCTTGCCAGGGTGAAAGAGAGATACCGGCAGTCGCAGGAATTGAGCATTGTTCGAGGTGACGGTGAAGATGAAGTGGTAGGTGCACATATAGATATACTTACTGAACTATCAGGCATAGAAACTTCCAAAAAAAAAATGATCTATAAAACTTGCTGAATTTCCATGCAACTGCATTCCTTACATAATGTTCATTAGCAATACTGATACAGTTTTGCACATGTGTTGGCCATTTTACAGGAGGAAGAGAAGGCTGCCTCCGAGTGGGAGAGGAAAACAGCCTATGCATTTGTCAGCCATGAATTCGGGCTGGTCTTTGAGGCCCTCTCTGAATGCCTGGAGAGCAAAAATGCAGATCTGTTTACGACAAGTCTCGTGTGCGCAACTTGGCTCGTTTACATGCTATCCCTTCTTCCTGACACCGGCGTGCTTGGGGCTGCGAGGGTCTGCCTACTACGGCAGTTTGTGTTTGTCCTCAGGTCTGCAAAGCATGGCAGTGACAGGGCCCTTGCAATGGTGGCGTTAAGGAGTTTCATGAACGACCGTGGTTGGTTACTGTTCATGGATCTCGACACAGAAGTAGTAGACATTTTTTTCCTCTGATTTTTCCAAACGTGTCAAATTTCAGAGGGGATGCGCGACATCACGACGTACATCAAGGATGTGCTCAAGACCCTGAGAGAGCTGAAGAAATCATCCGGTCTCGCGTTCGAGATGCTGAAGCTGCTGTCTGATGGCCAAGAATCCAGCATTGTAATGCTCAATTTACCATCAAATGCTTCATTTCACAGTTGTTTTTACAGCATAAGAGTTAGTTTTACTGAAGAATGTTTTTTTTCTTGTGGCAGGACATGTGGAATCATAAGGAGATTAATCACGCAGACTGCAGCTCGAATGGTGAAGTCACATCAATTGTTTACTTCAAGACATACATCTTCTCCGGCCACTCTGATGGAACACTAAAGGTTGCTCTTTCAAAACTGCATACTTATTAGTTTCTTCGGTCACAAAAGAGTGACGTTTTGGATATGATCACGATCTCCAAAACACAATTTTGATCACTAATTTCTATTGTAAATATATTTATAAACCTTGTAAAATTATAATATTATGAAAGTATTTTTCGAGACGAATCTACCCATATCATTTTTATGTGTGTAATCTAAGTATTTATAAATACATTGATAACCAAAATTTACAAAGTTTGACTACACGTATCCCAAAATATCACTCTTTTGTGATAGGAGGGAGTAGAAAAGCAATTGTAGTTTGAGTTTCTGAAATCTGTGAAAATTGAACATCCAGGTCTGGGAGGGAAGTGAAAATATTCTTCGCCTTGTCCATGAGGCTCAGGAACACACAAAAGCAATAACCAGTTTATCAGTCCTGCACTCGGAGGAGAAACTCTACAGTGGATCACTGGACAAAAGTATAAGGGTATGTTTCTTGGCAAGATCAAGGAGACAGCTACATAAAACATCGCGTAAATTCAGAATTTAACTTGTGTTCCTACCTGAGCAGGTGTGGCAGTTCCGGGACAGTCTCCGGTGCGTTGAGATTCATGACACGAGAGATCCGGTCCAGAATCTCGCTGTAGTGAGTGCCATGGCCTGCTTCGTGCCGCAAGGCGCAGGCGTCAAGGTGATCGACCAAATACCATGACTTTTGTTGTTTGATTCTTCAGTAGTACAATACTTGGTGTGCGAAATGTTCAGACAGGTGAATAATCTTTCTAATAGTTTTAGCCCTTCTTTTGTGTTGTTTTGCTCGTCTAGGTACTAAACTGGAACGGGAACTCCAAGCTCCTGAACCCGAACAAGTACGTGAGGTCCATGGCGCTTGTGCACGGCAAGCTTTTCTGCGGCTGCAACGACAGTAGCATTCAGGTATAACTCCTAGTGCTCAATGGCTGCGAACAAGTACATCCATGTCAGAGAGAAGCAAGCAGAAACGAGCGTTGTTCTTGGTGGCAGGAAATCGATCTGGCGAGTGGAACATTGGGCGTGATCCAGTCAGGCAACAAGAGGATCTTGGGCAAGGCGAATCCGATATACTCTCTGCAAGTCTACGACGGGTTGCTCTACACCGGAAGCACTCCTTTGGACGGCGCATCAGTCAAGGTACCCAAGGAAACTGAACTGTTACATGAACTGACATTTCTCGGTATAATTTCTCTAGCTATTTGATGTTGTAAGGTTTCTCATGGTTGAGTGCGGCTGCAGATATGGAACAGCTCGAATTACAACCTCGTCGGATCGATACCGTCGTCGATGGAAGTGCGGTCGCTGGTGGTCAGTGCGGACCTGATATACCTGGGCTCAAGAAATGGCGCCGTGGAGATCTGGTCAAGGGAGAAGCTCACCAAGATAGGCGCTCTCCAGGCCGGCAGCACTGGCTGCCGAGTCCAGTGCATGGCGGTCGACGCCGACGGCGATGTCCTGGTCGTCGGAACGTCTGACGGCAGAATTCAGGTCAGGGCCATGCTCTATTCACAAATGCAGGTTCTTCAATTTCTGACAAAGAATTGTGAGATCAGACCTACTTAGAATGACATGTTTTTACGTTTTAGTACTCACATTGGGAGTTTTTTTACAGGCTTGGGGATTTATTTAAGCAGATGCAGATTATTGGGTACAGAGGGAAATCAAGGAATAAGTAGCTTTTCCTTGTGCAGGATGGTGAATAAAATGAGGAAATACAAATCATATACATGTCACTTTCTCTTCTTTTTTTTTGCACGCTTTTGCACGACCTGCAAAGTGTAGATATCGATTAAGCCCATGTCGATTGCTTCATTCGTCATAGACCTCATGGTCTACTATAAGGAATATTGTCATATATGCAGATTTCATGAATGATATATGCCCTTGGGGTCATGTCTTGCTCTGCAGTCAGTGCCAAAGCCTGAGGGTCTAAACAAAAGAGCTTCAGCACAACTCAAGTTAGATAACACTTTTGAAAGAACTTTAAAAAATATTCCGTTTTTGGTACATACGAACATTGAAATTCTGGTAGCATGACCAATAAAGCTTTTTAAAATTTCTTTTGAAAATATTTAGCTAAACAACTGAAACTAGTTCTCTAAGAAATCTCCAAACCTGTTCTACTGCGATGGAAAGGGAATCAAGCTTGTGAAATACCACAAAATCTTGGTCAATGAACTACACATGATTGCGGGCGTTAATGGTTGGGACACGACTAGCGCTCAGACGTACGGTTCGAACACCAACGCCGTACATCACACTGCACCGTCCGATCTCGCGCGATGATGCTCAGCCATCTATCTCACGTGCACCCTGACAGTACTGTACATCACGCGCACCCCGACAGTACTGTACAACATTATGCACACCCGATGCAACAAAAACTCCTCCTCTACCCCATCTTGTCCGAAAAAATATAGGGAAAATAAGCATATTCTCACAAAAAAAATGCATGGAAACCATTAGTAGAACCTAACTGCACTTAAAATTCAATTCAAATATACCAATCAAATAAATTTCGATGTTACAACATTACAACATTTTAAAATAATTGTTACAACATCAAGAAATTTACTACATTTAAAACTAACTTCTGAAATATTTTGATTTCATGTGTGTAGCAACCGGCAACAATGGTTGCAACAAAAATATTTTTTCCTACAAAAATTTAGGAAGATGTATTGAAACAAACCAAATCACTTTTTATAATAATGGAGAAAAGTCACTGCAACAATTCGAGAGAATGCATGCAACATTTAACTGGTAAAGGGCTGCAACAAATAAAAAACACTATTGCAACAAAAAAATATCTCTTACCCACCGTAGAAGGAAGATAATGAGTAAGAGCAGCTGGCTAATGGTGGTTGTATGGCTCAGAGGCGATGGCATGCCACCATGCAAGGTCTCCAACGACGTCTTCATGGCTACTCTCACCGTGGCGGATGCTCTTGCGTCGCTCCATGCCATCGACTCAGTGGCCAACGAGCCTTGCTACATGGCGGAATATGGGCGCAGAAGCATCACTCCCCAGTTACTCCCATTCCACTTATCTCCACCAATTCAAAACTCCTTAGATGCCCATGCATGTCTAAATTGAATGGATGCTTCGGTAGATCGAAGGATGGGGAATCCAAAAATCATACATGCAAGAGTTGATTTTGGTATTTGATTGGTGTATTTGGGAGATGAATGAGGTTGGAGTGAAGAACTTTTGGGGGGAGGAGAGCTGTAGAAGCAGTAGGGGAATAGAGGAGTTAGAACATGACTTTATTTTTTAAGGGTGGGTATGTGTTAGACCATGTGGCTAGGGCTAGAATATTTTAGTTGATGAATAATTGACAATATTACTTACTGATATTATTTGAGGCATATGGCGTGTGTGTGGACTTATGTCGGTCAAGTTGGGAAAAACTTGTGCCAGGAAAATATGGTGTTTTGGTCTTTGCATGTGCAAGGTAACTCGGAGGCGATCGTGGTCTATGATGCGGACCAGGAGATGGCTTGGTGCGAAGTCGTGGTCTATAGGGTCGAGGATGCTGCAGGAGACGGTCGAACTCGAGTTGGGGCGTGTGGAGATCAAAGATGGGTGATGCGTGTTGGAGTTACGGAGGTGCGATTCGGAGGCTACGACACGTGATAATTTTGAGGTGTCCAAAATTAGAAAGCCCATGTATTGGACTTGGATTGAATTTTGTAATCTGATGTATAAGCCCATGCATTGAGTCCTAGGACTATAGTGGGATGTACGTGGGTGTCTAAATGCCAACGCTGGAAGGCGTTATGGTTTGGAGGTTGTACGTGTGCTTGGAGGGCATTTATGGTTGGAAATTGATCCAAATTGTTAGGTGTGTTTTTTCCATCTAGTATTAGCGAAAATACTTGTTAGTGGTTATAAAGCCGGACTATCTGTTGGATTTGTTCTTCCAATTGACAAAAACTCAGGTTTGTCAATACTGTGAGCATGGAGTTTTGCAATTAGCTTAGAACCAATGTCTTATTGTCGAGGATTCCATTATCCATCTAAATAATGTATGTTTATCCTTTTCTGTATACTCTAGACTGTTGTTAGGTTGTATTGTTTGATTATTTGCATATATGTTCATCCATTCAATCTACAATTCATGCATATGATTGCACACTGGAATAATTGGGAATTGAGCATCCAATTCATGAATAACATTAGTGCTAATGATAATTCTATGTTTGATGTTTGTTTATCACTTGGCCTTGCCATTGTTTGATTACCATTGTTGAATTGTCATGTGTTAATCTCAATTCTAATTTGAACATGTTTAACCTTGGAAAGTGTTTAACTTGCAATGTTAAATGCTTGTGGTGGAGATTTGATATGTACTGACTTTCTCATGAGTACTAGCCTAGTGTGTATAGTTCATATCCTCAAATTGCTTGGACTATCTACCGACTTTTGCTCATTCAAATATGGTTTCATTGTCCAAATGAATGAAAGAATTGAGGTTTAGCTTATGCAGTTCAAATCAGATATTTCTGTATTCTGTTATGTGTTTTGATCACTTGATTGATTGATATTAGATCAGTTAGTTTGTCAGCATGCATGTGAGTTTGCAAGTTCTTGTTTGTTGTATTATGGAATTTGGCTATATTAACTGCAATAATTGTGTGTAATAATTATTTATGTAATAATTGTTTGTTGTAATAGATACTTATTGTAATAATTGTCGTTACATATGCTTATTATGGTTTATTGCGTTGTTTATGGTATATTGTCGTTAATCGCGGTCAATTGCGGTAGTTTTCGTTTATTGCGGTAGTTTTCGTTAATTTCGATAGCTGTCGTCAATTACGTTGGTCGTCGTCAATTGTCGTTAAATGTTGTTACATGTTGTTAAATATCGTTAAATGTTGTTAAATATCGTCAAATGTTGTTAATTGCGTTAAACGGTATCAAACAAGCTATTACTGTTCTCATGGGTATTTTAGACATTTCCTATCTCGGAAGTTGCAGCCAGCCTATCTAAAAGCTAGACAACCAAGCACCAAATTAGAAAAGGAAGAAGTCCATTCTACCCCCTCAAGTATCGACATGCGGACACCTAACCCCCTGAACTAAAAAACCGGCTCTTTGACACCCCAAAGTTGCAAAACCGGACAAACTACCCCTCCGGCTGTTTTGTGCGGTGGTTTTGCTGACGTGGCGTCCGGGTGGCCCGGTTTCGCCAGATCAGCTAGGTGAGCTGGTTTCTTTGGCACTTGGGCCCACCTGTAAGTGAGCCCACAGCTTCTCACTTTTCCCCAATCCCCTTTACTCCTTCCTCCTCTCCCCAATCTCCCCCAGCGCTTCCTCTCCCCCGTGCCCGATTCAGCTCCCTGGTTGCCAGCGCCGCCTCCGACCTCCGGCCGCCCCGGCTCACCAGCTTAGCTCCCCAGCCCGCTCGCCTCTGTGCCTCCCCTGGCCCGGCACCCAGCGCTGGCGTGCCTCTCCTCCTCTGCAACTCGGTACACGCTCATGCCGCTCCACCGGCCGCTCGGCTACGCCGCCGGCCTCCTGGGCTCACCCACGCCTGCGCCCACGCGTCTGGCCATCTGCGGCTCGGCTGGCCCGCAGCTCTGCCCGAGCTCCCCTCCTCTCTCTACTACTACTCCAGTTCCCCCCTGTATTTTCCCAACTCCCTATTTCGTTTTTTTTTTCTGGTTTGATTTTGATTTCACTTTTGTGATGTGGGTTGAATGATGACTTATGCATTTGTGAGGCTTGTGGCTTGAGGCTCAATCATGGTGGGGGTACTGGATGTGGAATGTTGAGACGAAGCTATGGCAAGACTATGGTGGATGCTGAGGTAAGGTTGGCTGCGATGTCTTCGCGCTAGCGCTGGCGGCGGGAGAGGTAGAGGAAGAGAAAGACGAGCACAAAGGCGACACCGACGGTGATGCCAATGAGCACCCAGAGGTCGGTGGCGGCTTCTCGTGCGCAGGCGGCGGAGATAGGCGGTGGAGATGTACGTGCTCCTCGTGGACAACGGCGGCGTGGCCGAGCCCGACGAGGCGGCGACGGTGTGGGCGGCGAGCTCTCTACCGGCCCTCGGCGGGCGTGCGCTTCGGTCGTGGCGGAGGCGAGGTGGGGAGCGCGGAGAAGGTGGCGGGCGGCGGCGATCCCTCGGCGGTGGAGTGGGGAGCCGAAGGTGTGGCGAGCTCTACCCGGCAGGTGCGGCGGCGAGCGCGCGCGGCGCGCGGCTCGGTAGAGGCGGCGCTGGAGGTGGCGGCCCAAGCACACGGGCGCACGGAGAGCCGAGCCCAGAGGAGCTCGTGCGGGCAGAGGAGGTCGTGAGGAGGCGTTAGCGACACGGGCGCAAGCCAAGAGCGAGGGGACCAAGCCGCGAGCGCGGCTGACAGAGGCGGCGGCGGTGGGCCGGAGGAGCTGGGCCGGGCGCAGGATGGCCGGAGGCGGCGCTGGAGCCATGCGAACCAGAAGCTTCAGCCATGGCAAATAAGAGGAGGAGAAAGAATGAAATGGGGAAGAAGAGCTGGGAGCTGTATCAGCCGAGTGAATAGATAAAGGAGAGAGAAACCGAGCTCACCTACAGGTGGGCCCAAGTGCCAAAGAAGCCAGCTCACCTAGCTGATCTGGCGAAACCGAGCTATCTGGACGCCACGTCAGCAAAACCACCGTACAAAACAGCTGGAGGAGTAGATTGTCCGGTTTTACAACTTTGGGGTGTTAAATGGCCGATTTTTTAGTTCAGAAGGTTAGGTGTCCGCATGTCAATACTTGAGAGGGGTAGAATGGACTTCTTCCAATTAGAAAAGCTCAACCATTCAGCCCGCAGCTAAAAAACTCTACAGTACAATCAAAAGCCGCTTTTCAGAAGGAAAAAAAACACACAGCCGTTCCAAACACCCTGAGTGCCGACGGCAGCAGCAAATTGAAAAAAGGGCCAGCGGCGGCTGTGCATGCGGCTGGTTTTTCTCACGCGAGATTTCTTGGTGTTTTACGTGAGTGCTCGCGACTGCTGTGTTTGACGGTGGAGGGGATTGGGTGAGAGGAAAAAAGACGGGGCTGTAGCGTGAAATTGGGTGAGGCGTGTGTGTTTGCGGGACACGAGGTGACATGTTACTGTGATCTGCAGAGGAGAAATAAAAGATTGCCGTGTGAGCATGTGCGGCCGTGGCTTTTGTTGGTGCTTGTGAACAAAGATCAAATCGAAAGTTTCATGTTGTGCGCAAGCCATTCATCTACTGTCGTCTTTGCTGCATCAACTCATTGTTTTACTGCATCATCGTTGCTGTATCCTTCTATTCATTGTTGTTGAGGCAGGACGAGTGCGCCGAGGCATCGGGGCTTCCAGGGCGACGAACTACGACGTGTGTTCCATCGCGTGATCGCGGCCGTCCCTGTGCGGTCATCGACCAGGACACGCACGCACTGCAGGCGACACTGCAAGACACGCACGCAAGGGCTACAAAATACGCACGAAGGGAGGCGTGGCGTTTTCTCGCGTGCCGTACTCGCTGTGCGCGGCTCGAGAAAAGACGAGACGAGATTATTGCGTCCTTATCTTCTATGAGTGAATCTCTAGAGACGCCTTACAACGAGTACATCCATCATCGCGTGCTACCAAGAATTGCTAGGGTGGTTCTTGTCTAATTAGGTTACCAAAAATCTTATACAGTCATTCACCTCCTCTCCTCTGATTATCATTAACATCCTACGATATGTGTAGTCTCCTAGTAGCAGCATATGTTGGAGAGAGAGTAGAGAGGAGACGGGAGGGAGAAATGAAAGAGTGGAGGCGTGGGAGCCGAAAATGAGTGAGGTGTCCGATGGTTGCTCTCGGATAGGACGTCTTTACCGTGTCAATATCCTAATGGTTGTGCTTGTAGTTTCAAAGCCACTTTGTCTTCTTCGAATGGTTCGTCCCGTGTATTCTTGTCTTTTTATTTAGAAAAAAAAATGGTGGCCGGATCAATGGTCAACCAGATCCACCCGTCGCTGAAAAGGGAATGGCATCGCACAGAAAAATTCCTGCCTTCGTAAGTGTGTAACAAACAAACACTGCTTATCTATAATTGCTACCTGTCCTTTATTAATTAAAACAAGATGTTGAAATGATAAAATCAGATGGCAGTTTAGAATACTTTCATTTCAGAGTTTGCTACTGCTGTCGATGCTCTTCCTTGGCCTAGTAGAGGTCATCCACTGCCTCCCTACCGCTACCAGCTCGCCGGATTCCATCTTCCGCACTTCCACCACGGCGGCCGTCAGCTTCCCCTTCCGGCCCACCACCCGCCCGTCCATCTCAACCTCCTCCTATACATGATTATTCACGGTGCTTGCTGTCACAGCTTGTTATCTCATCATCATGTGTAGTTACCGAAAAAAGGGGGGGAAATGATGCAAACACAAGCGTACGTTCTGCGCGGCGGGCGAGAAGTAGGACAAGGCGTAGTGGACGGTGAACGTGGGCGCGCCCTCCACCGTGAAGATGGCCGTCGCGCACATGTTGTCCACCGCCGCCGCGATCGCCCCCGCGTGCCACCTCCCGTCCGCGTCCTGCGCGCGCAACCAACGCAAGAGCAAAGAACAGCGCGGTGAGATCCGATCCGGATGTACACAAACGCTCGGCGAGGAGGAGGCGATCAGCCATATGCACGCGCACGCGCGCGAGCATGCAGAAATAGACATGCAGGGGGACGCACGGTGAGCTGCGCGGGCACGCGGAAGGAGCAGACCACGCGGCCGGGCTCGGCGACGGAGACGCTCAGACGCGCCAGCACCAGCGAGCTGAGCGCGTGGCCCCTGTTGGCGCCCGCGTCCTCGCCGTCGTACCCCACGCGGGGGTTCTCCAGCCACTTCCTGGCGACGGCGGCCAGCCGCAGCGCCTTCCCGTCGTCCATGATTGTCCTGTGCCTGTGTCGTGTCTGGATGCTTCCTTGTGCTACCTTAGCTAGCAAGGTGCTTTGTTCTACCCGTAGCACTAAATGCGACCTAATTTCTCCATTTGTTTTATGGGAGTGCTTCGTTGATGCTCCTCGCATTTTTTATCGAGTAGTTTGGGCATCTCTAATAGTATATTTATTATCGTCTTTTAGTTATGTTATATCAACAAAATTTTATGTGAAAGAGAGAAAAAGAGAGGAGAGAGAACAAGTTGTCTTTTTTTTTTAAGAAATGATCGCGCATGTAAAACAAGACATAATACATTAATTTACTTTAGTTGACATTTAGACTCGTTTTAAAAATATATAAAAAAATATAAGTATTGGAGAGTGTACTAGAGATTATCTATTGAAAATATTGTCTCTAAAGATGATGCAACATATGTTAGAGATAAAATTATCTTTAACTGAAGATGCCCTGAAGAGTCGCGTGAAATTGACAAGGTGTGGTAGGTGCTGTAGCGTTTTCAGAGGAAACATGATGACGCGGAAAGATAACGTATCGTTTTCAGAGGGAATCAAAAGTGAGTACATACGCGACGCAAAGAAATGCTAGCCCAACTTGGCCCAGTATGTGCTTTGTACTACCGAACTGATCAATGGGCAGGATCAGCAGAAGAAAACTAGTCTAGTCTTTTGTAGGCCATCCGCGTCTTGCTATCGCAGAGGCTACAACCCAAACAGGCCACTAATGCCAATCACAATCAGAGAAATGAATTTGCCCGACAAATCACAAGATGTCAAACTCACTCTAGATACAGTAAGTTGGCTGTACCTTGCAGTCGACAATTACGACGAGCTGCCGCTGATTTACTCCCAGGAATACAGCACAAGAGAGTATTAGCATACATCATAGCTTGCTTCCTTGAGATCCCTTCGGTCTGGAGGCCGTCATCCACTGCCTGCCAATCGCCACCAGCTCACCGGACTCCTTCTTCCGGACCTCCGTCGTCACCGCCGTCAGCCTTCCTTTCAGGTCCACCACCCTCCCGTCCAGCTCAACTTCCTCCTAAACAATTCAACAAGTTTTATGTTAGCCTTCCCAAAGATGATTCAAAAACTTGCGCCAAGATGAAAATGGCACTTACACTATCTAAATTCTGAAAGTGAGAATCGCAGCGAGCATAATTTGAAAAGTACAAATAGCTTGAATTGTGTAATGGAAAAGCATCTGGAATTTTGGATGCCGAAATGCTTAGTTTAGGCCCTGATCAGAATATGTTCTTAAAGCACAATGTGCTAAAACTAAAATGTTCCAGCCTTAACTTGTTTGGAAATCTTCCTTCGAGGGTAACATAACCGCTACCCTGCCATAACAGAGTGGCTTGTCCAGTTCCTATACCAAGCAACCGAAGTTGCATTAGCAGAGAGGAAAGAAAACTATGCAACCTTGATCAAGAAACCATCAGTACATGTCTCTTGCCTAACTACTCCAAGAAGGAAAAGGCCAAAAGGTCTCCAAAATAAAGCATAAATAGATATGTCGTAAAGACGATCCACAGGCCCCAACGGTCCGACGAAGGCACCAAAAAGATCACCGAAGGCACCAAACTTGGGGCATACCTCGGCTTAGACAAGGGGTACCAGCGAAGGGTAAAAAAAGCCGCCTAAGGGACCGAGCCAGGGGTGCACAGCTTTATTGCAAGAGCACGCTCGCCTAATTGGACAATCCAATTTGCTATGGGCTAATTTAATCCAGAGAGACCAACTTTCTGCAGGCTGCGGCACGAAACAAAAAACCACACAACCTAATTGCCGCGCGAGGGAGTTAATCTCGTTTCAGAATAACCTTTTTTGAGGACTAATTTCAGAATATAAAAATACTGGATTCTGCATAAACACCACTCATAATCTAATTTATCGGTCACTTCGTAGTCCTTTAGCAACTTAGATGAAACACAAAACAGAATGTACTGTGGAAAATGCTACATGAACACAGCACGAAATGAGACTGATGGATACGTGGCGCGATCGACTTGCTGTACTTATCAATACACGTAGCGTTGGTCGAGGCTACACCACAACTCAACCAACATGATGAAGAAGGCCGGTGGAGAAAAGTCAATTGGGGCTAGTGCTCGTAGTCGTAGCCATGAGATGTATGAAATGACGTCCAAGAACCAACACTGTTGCTTTCTTAATTTTTTTCATCCTAAGAATTGTTTTTTTTTTTTGGTTTTGCATCTCGAGGAGGAAGAGAGACCGACAGAGAAGGTGGGTTGCAAACTTGAGTACGTACAAGGTGCTTGGCCGGCGAGAAGTAGGAGATGTCGTAGTGGACGGAGACCTTGATGATGCCCTCCACCGACACGATCGCCGCCGCGCAGACGTCGTCCACCGCCGCCGCGATCGCCCCCGCGTGCCAGTTCCCCTCCGCGTCCTGCACATACGCGCACGCGCACCAAACCAAGAATCAATTGAAAAACACATCAAGGAATCGATTCAGAAAGGAAAGCACCACGGCGCGGGCGGCTCGAGATTGAGGGCGGGTACGTACGGTGAGGTGGGCGGGCACGCGGAGCGAGCAGAGGGCCCGGCCGCGCTCGGCGAGGGCGACGCGCACGCCGGACAGTGGCAGCGCATTGAACGCCCGGCGGTGACCGTCGGCGGAGGCGCCGTCCTCCCCGGTGGCGCCGGCGTCCTCCAGCCACTTGCGGGCCGCGGCGGACATCCACGCCGGGGGCACCGGGCCGCCCATGCACGCGCCCGCGGTGCGGATCGGACGCAGCCGCGCGCGCGATTGGTCGGCGTGCTCGGTGTCACGGTGGACCGGGCTCCGTCTGACTGACGGGTTGAGGTGGGATGGCTGGTCAGAGTCGGGCTACTCCCGCTTGACGGGCGTTGTTTTCTGCTTGCTTCCGTCTCTCTCACATCGATTTATTAAGAGAAAAAAAACGTGCGTGCGGATGGGAAAGGGAAAGAAATTCTACGCGACGGGCCCTAACTGAATTTTTATTATTTATTTATTTATTATTTTAAAATTAATCTATCGGGAACTTTATTTCCAATTCTGACTCCTTTGGTCACACCACCACCCGCACGTGGACAAAACAACATCACACGCCACCATTTCAAGTCAAAAGTCTTGTCACGTCACCACCAGTGGCGTGACAAAAAGTGCTATTTTGGAGACTTATTCTGTGGCGTGACAGTGTTATTTTGTCACGCTACGGATGGTGACGTGACCAAAAGGGTCAGAATTGGAAATAAAATTTACGAGAGGTTAACTTTAAAATAAAATTAAATAAAAGATTAAATAAAAAAAAAAGTTCGCCCTAACTCCTACCCCTTAATACCCCTTTCACATTTGTTTCACAAGCAAAAATAGAAAGAAAATTCAATAGGGAGGGACTGGAGAGGCCTTCTCGTCCACCGTCCATCCAACCACCCCTACAACCCAGAGAATTTCCTTTCACAAAATTAGGTTCATGCTACTCTAAAACTTACAAATTAAAAATACCACTTTAAAGAACAAATTTGAAAAATATCACCCTAAAAATGTATTCTTTGATATATGTCACTTTATAACTGTTTTACCCCTAGGTCTCACCTTCCTCCCCACCGTTCTCCCCTACTTCCTCCTCCAACTACTTTGGTTCGTGTCCCCACCACCGTCGAGTACTGGTTCGGTCATTCGGTGGGCACGCAAGTCGACTTCCACTTCCAAAGGAGATCGGGGCAGAGCATGCAACCATAGAGAGGAGTTTGAAGGAAAAGCATGTGTCCACGACAAGGAGCTCCGCGGCGGAGCGGGGCGGACATGGCAAGCAGCTCGAAAGCGACCCCCCACAAGGGATTTGGGGACAACGCGGTGCAACGATGAGGAGTAAGGTGCATGGAGGTATGGTTGGGGAGGCAGGCCCGCACAGTAGAAAGGTGCGAAGAAGAGTGAGAGGACAAGGCGACCATGGAGGTGGAATAGCGCGGCGGTGTGGTTGGGAAATGGTGGAGTAGCCGGCAACATCGGAGAGAAAGAATAGGGGAGAATGGTGAGGAGGAAGGAGAGGTCTAGGGGCAAAACAGTCTTAGAGTGACATACATCAAAGAAGATATCTTTTAGAGTGACATTTTTAAATTTAATTTTTTAGAGTGGTATTTTTCGAATTGACAAGTTTTAGAGGGTAATCAAATTTTGACTTGTTCCACGTGATGAAAATCAATTTCTAAGTAGCTTTTCTCCCAACGCCTAGAGCTAAGACTCCATTGCTACTGCTGAACTTTTCCCTCTCCTCTCTCTTCCACACCTACTCTCTCCACGGTTGACGGTGGAGATATTCTGCGCCGATTGCTCGAGCTCGTCCAGTGTCTCGAGCTCCGCGTGGAGCGCGGCCATGGCGACCGCAAGGCGGTCGAGCTTACGTATGAGCGTGGCGGCCTCGGATGGGGAGGTGGCGGTGATGGTGGCGGAGCGGCCGACGAGGAGGCCGGAAACGCTTGATTGCCCTTGTCAATTTGAATCATACCCTCTGATTTTTTTTTTGTCTCGCTAGCAGCAACAACAGAGAGGAATTAATGGCTGCTGCTTAGGCCGGAAACACTTGCTTGCCCTTGTCGATTTGAATCAAACACTTTAATTTCATGTCTCACTAGCAGCAAGTTAGAAGAAACAGCAGCGAGGAATTAATGACTGCTGCTCAGATGGAAATGAGTGTGGCTTTCCAAGAAACCGAGGAGGAAAAGAAATGTGGAAACGAGCTCAGGTGGGAAGGAGGAGGACAAGAACTTTCGGCCCTGCGGAAGCACACCAGAGTCGTAGGCCGTGGATTTTGGAGGCGATGGTGAGACTAAATCGCTGGCCTCGGCCTCGCCGGAGAAATCGCCGGGGGAGAGAGAACATGTTTAGCAGCAGCAATGGAGTCAAGACACGGGGAAAGAAGAGCATGGTGCTTTGAGATTGGTTCTCCCCACGTGGCACCAATCTGAGAGGAGACTTGAAAATTTGGAGTGATGGGCCCGTACCATAGAATTCCTTTCCTGAGAGAGGGCAATTTGAGTTTTCTTTTGCATAGAGTAGCCATTGAAAAATATTGGAACAGAGAAACCGTAGCAATTGAAATGCCAATCTTACGCGAAGAAAAACAAATGAAAGTTCCCGCATTTCGAATACATAAATGATAAATCACATGATAAATCACATGAATGTATGATTCATGTGGTGTCATCCATTTGTGCTTTAGAATTTGTGTTGTCTCCCTCTCTCCCTTTTTTGTTTCCACCCTTCACCTGTAGCCAAAGGCGCCGCCGCTCACCCTCCTTCTCCGGCCAAAGCCGCCACCGCCGTTGTGAGAACCTGAGGAAGCCGCCAGCTATCAGGAACTGAGGAAGCCGCTAAACCATAGGCTTCAGCGACATGTGCGCGGAGTGGTGGCGCCGCGGCAGAGCGGCTCACCTCAGGAGAGGAGAGAGAGGGGAGATAAGAGAGAAAGAGGGAGTGAAGGAGACATAGGTGCAAATCTTGGAGTAAAATCCAATTGTACATCCATGTACATGTATATCCGTGTACCGATGTACGTGTGGGAAATCCACTCTCGGTCCCAATATCTTGTTTGTTTCCTTGCAAAAATTCTTCTAGAACGGGCCATTGCATATGAATGATATGAGAATCTCTTGGCACTTTTTTTAAGAGAGAGGTCTTGGCAGCTTTTTTTCGTTGGAAACATATTAAATGGAATTTTTCTTAGAGCATCTACAATAATCCATACTACTTGTTGTTAAGGAATTGATACATCAATATTTAGATGATGTGAAGAAAAGATAGTGAGAAGAGAACATGAGTTTGTTTTTAGATAAAAACAAGCAAATTGTTGATACCAAGACACAAAAAATAACAAAATAACTATTGAAGACTTGTTTGTAACGTAAAAACTTGTTTTATAGGTAGCAATTAAAGTCTTACATATAAACTTAAAAATTTTATTAAAATATTTATTTATTTTATTAGATTGAGTACTCTCTTATCTTAATAACAAACTAAGAAACAAATACTCTTACCGACCCAAATCGCCCAAAAATTCTTTTATTTTTCCAGCCTGCCAATTGTATGGAAATCTCGAGTACTGTCAGGATATAGTAGGTAGCCTGCACACAAACTGATACGAATAGATCTTACTAGCATATTTACTGCAGGGCAGTGAAGGCCTGAACGGTGACACGGCCACCAAACAATCCGCAGCCTGCCCCACAGATTGGCATTCTGCTATTCTATTTGATAATATTAGGGTGCTATAGTGTCACAACACAGCCAGAGCCGAGCTGTTATCGGGAAAAGTGGCACATGTTAATTGCTACAGTATTTGTAAATAGTATTAATGCTACAGTATTTTGCTATAGTAACTTTGGTCAACAGCTGCTACTCAATGCATGGTACTTTAGCTCCGTGGATCTGTCCTTCCAAGATCAAGTAATAATAACAGGTCCAAAGCTAAAAACAAGTGAAGTTTAGTCTTGGACACGTCGACCGCCACGTGCAAACCGCAGTGTTCAGCCCGCGCAGGCAGCATCGACCGTGAGTCCGTGACTGACACAACATATACAACTCCAGAAAGATTGTGTTTATCACTGACACACTACTACAAATTATTTTGCGATCAAAAGCAGAATCTTGCCACGCCAGCCAGAAGGGCTACTCCAAGTTCGAATGTAGCAACAAAAACATCTTACAGAGGGGGACTGAGGTCTGAGGCAGTCACTGAAGCAGGATTGCTGCTAGGTAGCCTACTTCCCCACACACCACCTGGTAGCTTTGCAAGCTATACCATCCAGCAAGAAAGAGGCAGGAGAAACCGAAGACGAGCGTAGACTGTGAGGAGAGATGAGTGGAGCCGCGGCGAGCTCAGCGGCCACCAAGCTCATCAAGTGCGTCACCGTGGGGGACGGCGCCGTGGGCAAGACCTGCATGCTCATCTGCTACACCCGCAACAAATTCCCCACAGTTGAGTGTCTATCTTCTATCTCTGCGGCCGCTCGCCATTACTTGATCCACCCCAACCTTTTCTATTCTTCTACCCCAGTCACCAGACAGTGACCTATCTTGACCTGATTTGGTTTGTTCTTTTCTTTTTTTTACAAAATGGTTTGATTTGGTCTGGTTGCTCTTGCTCCTATTCATTCATGGCAGGATTACATCCCCACCGTGTTTGACAACTTCAGTGCCAATGTCTCTGTGGATGGGAGCATTGTCAACCTGGGCCTGTGGGACACTGCAGGTGGGGAAGCTTGCCGGAGATGCAAATCTTTCTCCTCTTCAAGTGTTGATATTCATTTGTGTCCACTGTTCAGCAAAAGATCTCTTACCCATTTTGATGTGGAGTTTGTGTGTGTGACTGCGTTGCAGGTCAAGAGGATTACAGCAGGCTAAGGCCTCTTAGCTACAGGGGAGCCGATGTGTTCATCTTGTCCTTCTCTCTCATCAGCAGAGCGAGCTATGAGAATGTTCAAAAGAAGGTAAGGTACTCAGCTCATCCCATTTTAGCTGATTAGCTGGAGCACTACACATGCTGGAAGTGGAATCTCGACGGTTTCCTAATGCATTGCATTGGCTAGATTTGGTGGATTCAGTATTTCAGTGTATCAGGTGGGCGTTGTGCTAAGGTGGTAACTTGACAGCAAAGAAGCAAAGAGAAGTACTAAAGCATTGAACAGTGCATGTCTATTACTACTGAGCAAAGAGAAGTACTAAAGCATTGAACAGTGCATGTCTATTACAACTGAGCAAAGAGAAGTACTAAAGCATTGAACAATGCATGTCTATTACAACTGAGATAATAGCATAAAACTGTCAATGCGAAAGTGAGCAAAGGAAATGATTTCTAATAATGCACATCGCCACAAAATTGTTAGAATTGTATGTCTTTGCAGTCTGTATTACTTGGATATTGTATAGAACAATACTTCCGTTTGCTTGTACAAGTACAATCATGCTTGTTTCTGCGCTCAAGTTTGATGAGAGAGAAACGCACTGCATAAGCTAGCATTCTGTTGACCTCTTAGCTTCCTAAAGTTAGATAAGATATCAACATGAAGCTCACACCTAGCAAACCCATCACTGCATCACATTGCGCTGTTCTTTACCTCATTTTCTTTAATAAAGCTCTCAAGTGCATACTAATGACCTGCCTTTCTTCTGAACAGTGGATGCCAGAGCTTCGCCGGTTCGCACCTGGTGTTCCTGTAGTTCTTGTTGGAACCAAGTTGGGTATGCTATATGTTCATTACCTTCTAGAATTTCTTAGTTGAATGCCATTCAACTCCACAAGGGAATTTGGTATAGTAACCAGTAATGCATATACATCTCTGAGTCTCTGACTGCTGTTATATTACCAATTTCCCATATGCGCAGATCTCCGAGAAGATAGAGCTTATATTGCTGATCATCCAGCTGCTTCCATTGTAACAACTGAGCAGGTTTGTACTTTTTACACTCAGATGACAGTAACCAGAGGGGCAAGTTGCACAGTAACATCACTCAAAAATCAAAAGTTGAAAAATAACATCGATGGCCCACTTGTCATTCTCATATGGGATATTATTTTTCAATTTGTATATGAATGCAATGTCACTGAGCAAATTAATCTGTAACCAGACTACCAGTCATTTTCTAACAAATACCAAATTCACTTTTTGCGTGTTAGGGAGAAGAGCTCACGAAGAAAATAGGTGCGGTGGCGTATATAGAATGCAGCTCCAAGACACAAAGAGTATGCTTTTGCTACATCCTCTGTGTTAAGGGTATTAGTGATATTTCTTATTGTACTAGGGTTTACTAATATTTTCTATTATACTAGGGTTTAGTCTGGTGTCTCTTGTACTCTATATATTGCCCACTGGGCTATTGCAATACATACACATTATTCATAACATGGTATCAAAGCTCTACGTTCTCACCTAGCCTCCAACCTAGCTCCGAAATCGTCTTCGGTTGCTACTGCCCCCGGAGGAGCGATCCATTCCCGGGGGCGGCCTCTTAACAGTAGTCTCTCCTCAGTGGAAGCAGCAGCATCACCTTCGTCCTTGTCTTGGTATCAAAGCGGCGACGAGCTTCTCGTCGGTGAAGGAGGAGAGGTACTCTGTGCCAAGCTCGGAGGAGGAGAACCAGTGGCGGACCCAGGATCAAATATTAGGTATGGCGATGCGTCGCTACCTCACCGGACAGCTCTTCCTCGTCGGGCGTGCTGCCACCCCGCCACGCACCACTAGGGTTCAGTCGTTAGGCCCTCGCTCGCTGGCTCAATGCTGTGTTGCTCAATGAACTAATAATATGTTCAAGTCCACATGTTTTAATTACTTTATTGCTCAACAAACCTTTTTTTAGAGAATAACCTAGTGCTCAACGAACTAATAAAATAAATCCTTTTGGAATATGCATACATCCTAGATGCATTAAGCACTCATGTTACTCATTTAGGGTGAATGCTTAGTAGAACTTCTAAAAGAACAAATGAAGGGTAGAGAACACTATGCATAAACTTAACCCATAAGTACGGTATAGAATATTTCAATTAACTACAAACTGGTGGGCAAATCAAAGGTGATATAATCTAATTAAAGAAATTTCTACAATTGAACCATCACAAATAAAATTAAGGACTTGATTGAAGTATCATGACTAAACAATCAATTTGAGATGGCCATGGAGAATTGAGAGGAACATCACTTACTCCTCTCTGTCGTTGTCGGCCTACCGCAGGCTTAGCCCACTCCGCCTGAGCGCGGCCCGCCCGCTCAGCCACGACGCCGTGAGCCCGCTCTGCCGCAACGTCGCCCGTGCCGCCGCGCTAGGGTTCAGCCGCAACCCGCCAACTCAGGCCGCCTGCTTCTACTCGCCGCTCGTCGCCATCGCTCCGCCGCACTAGGAGGAGGTCGGATGGGAGTGCCTTGCCCTCGGCTCGCCTCTCCAGACTCGGCCTCCTCAGCAGAGCCACCACGCCACGCACCGGAGCGCGAGCCGCCGCGTCGCCTGGGATAAGAGCAGTCCATGCCCCACCGCCGCGCGCGCCGCCTTGGCCTTTGTCGGCTACGCGCCGCGCGCGCCGTCACGCACCCACTCGCCACCCGGCCGGCGGCCACGCCTCGTGCCTCACGGCCTCGCGGTCGCGGCCTCGCCGCCGCCGCCGCATCGCGCGCGCCTCGCCGTGGGCCGCCGCCACGCCGCGCTCCTCGCGCCTTGCCTCGCCCTCGCCGCGCGCGCGCCAGCGCGCGTCGTGGGCTCGTGGCCGCTAGGTTTAGCGCCTGCCTTGGCCGGGAGGAGGAGGAAGGAGCTCCATCGCAGGCTCCTTCTTGGGGATAAGCTAAGTGAGTTGAGTGATTTGCTGGGCTTGTTTCTTGGGGTGTTGGGCTCGTTTCTTGAGCTGAGCCATGGGTGGGGGTTCCGCGCTCGCCGGATGGGAGCTCGGGTGGCTGCCCGAGCTGGCCTGAAGGGTGGGTCTGCCCCTGAGGAGAACCGATGTGGAGCTGTTGTTTCCTCCTTAACTCGGAGAGTAACGCCAGCTGGATCTGGTACTAGTGTTGGGACATCAAAGGTGACCCCATTGACTGGTCAAGGCATTGAGGGCACTCCTCGCCTTCCACGGATCTCTAGTTTCTGCAATGTGCTTGGGGATCTGTTGCTGCTGCTAGCTATTCTTTGAGTTTTTTCTTCTTCTTTTGTGTCGTTTCTTCCATTGTGTCCATCTAAGTCTGTATTACTCTATCTTTGAGTTCGTCTAAGTCGCGCGAGTCCACAAATTTCTTGTCAGTCAGCCGATTGCTTTCTGGCTCACGCCTTCCCTTTTGCATGGCAGCAGCTGCCACTCTTCTCTCTGAACTGCTATAGATCGTAGAAGTTGTTATGATGCCGCTGTTTCTCTCTGAGCCACCGTCCTGGGCTTCTAAAGCCGCAACACTTTTTCTACACTGCGTCTCCGTTGCGCTTCTTATGCACCGCACCGCCGCCATCTTGGGCTTCGATCTGTGGCGCCATGCTTCTATCTATTCTTCTTCGGCTTGATTTGATAGCTCTCTCTATTCCTATCGGTTTCATCATCTTTTTCATTGTGTTGCCGCGGTTGACTTTGCTCCCGCTTGCCTCTACTTTCTTAGCCCCTGCACTTTGCTTTATGGGCTGTCGCACGACTCCGGATGGGAGGAGATATTTTGATACTCGACATATTTTCTAAGAGCTGCACGCTACAACGACATTATTAAGACTCGGACTTTGGATTTTCCCTATTGTAGTGTCTACCCTTTTCAAATGCAATGCTATTGCATATGCCTTGCATTGGGGGGGGTTAAGAGTATTAGTGATATTTTCTATTGTACTAGGGTTTAGTCTGGTGTACCTTGTACTCTATATATTGCCGATTGAGCTATTGCAATACATACATATTATTCATAACACTCTGAATGAAAGCCTTGAATTTCTTGTTCTCTTAATATGGCCGTTTACTCGATTGCTTTCTGAAGAGTATTATCTAAGGGATACATTCTTTTCTTGATGATTGTTTATAGAACATTAAAGCTGTTTTCGATACCGCGATCAAAATGGTGCTTCAACCTCCAGGACATAAGGAGGTAACCAGAAAGAAAATCCAGACAGGCTCCAATAGGACAGTACGGTATTATTCAAGTTTATTCTATTAGCTCAAACTGATCATCAGTAGTTTTGCATCATGTCTTCCAGTTGTGCATCTTAATTTCCAATGAAATATTTGACACTTCCTCTTCATTTTGTAGGCGGTACATTTGCGGAAGTGCTTGTTTCGCATAGCCAAGAAGAACATTGTGGTCTGTTTCCTCAACACGATGCTCAGATGGTCCATGATTCTACTCAAAATGGGATGAAAGGTCATGGTAGAAGCATAATTACTAGTAGCTGGAAGCCTGGAAGTAACTCCTAGTTCTCTTGTGCACTGTAGTAGTGTAGTGGAGCCGTTTTGCTCCCTTGATGCTGTAAAAGCTCAAAAAAGTTTTGCCCCGGTAATAAGATGTGCTCTTGTGGATGACCACATTTCAAATCTCTCTCTCTCTCTCTCTCTGTGGGGACTGGGGAAGATAGTTTTGGTATTGTAAGTTATACAAGTAACTAAACAAAAACAAAAACAAAAAACTTTGAAACACAGGCTTCAACCTCGCTTATATATTAGAAAAGCTCATTGAAGAGAACCGGTGTTGGAGCATCCTTTAAGAGTAAAACACAGCAATTTGGTGGTTTACAACATATGACAACTAGAACTAGTTGACCGACCTTAACACCGAGTCATTGACCAACCATCCTTCCCATCAGTCACAAATATTATGAAAACCCTTATGATAATTACAAAACGGGCAAGCCATTCTATGATCGCAAGCTTACAATTTCTCTTGTACAAAACAGGCGCAATATGAGGACAAACTTCATTGGCTTTTGCACAACCACGGGAGGATCATTTCTTGGCCTATTGCATTACATACATAAACTGGAGGCTGCAGCTTGAAAACCCATGGCAACTGTTAGCCTTCCATCCAGAAAACGGAGCATCCCAATCTTACAAAGAGCCTGCACGCACCATCCTTACTAAACTAAGTATATTTTCATTTGCATCGAAGTGGTCTTTTTTTTTTAAAAAAAAACAATCTACTTACCTTACAACAGATTAGCATTTCAGTATCGATTGGTTGACGCCATAAAGATGAAATGTATGATTGTAAATATTTTGGAATTATGCACACCGTTGTCTGCTTCAAAGGTTCATCATATACTCATTATCATCACTAATTGCAGTAAACTCGGCTGGATTTCTGTTAGTCACACAGATATCCTGTTTTACAAATTTATCCAAGGGATGGGTCATTTTCCCCTTGCCTCTGGTCCAAGATTGAGCTATACTGTTCCTCGCTGATAAAAATTCTGAATTGGAACTAACAGAACCCAACTGCAGCGCATTCCATTTGGCTGAAAACATTCCCGAGTTCAAGGCCTCAAATTTTTCCTTTTTGTTCATATCAAACGATGTTATCCCTTTGGACACCCCTATTCTATAACCAGACTGTGTCCCACAGTTCTCCGACCAGTTTGCAATTTCCTCCTGCAGAAAAGAGGGGAGCACACCCACTCTAGGATTTGGGCGCAAAGGTCTGTGCAAATTTGGTTGTAACTGATGACGTGATAAGTCTTTCAACGTCAATGGCTGTAACTTATGACGTGATAAATCTTCCAACGTCAATGGAACCTTTCCATTTAGGTTACTTCCATACGATGTGCTAGTTGATCCTTTGTACTGACTATGTGTGTATTGTGAATTACGAAGCTGAAATTCCATCTGGTTCCGGTTAGATGTTTCATAGTTTGGAAAGCCTGCTAAGGTTGATGAATCCATCAGTCTCAGGAGATGAGTCGCAGGCATGGTTTCTTTTGGATAGAAGCCCGACTGTCCAGCATTTATTCGATCACACAAGTTACTAGCTTCCATGGTTGACATCGCACTTGGAAAACTTCTTGCCGGGACCTGGTTAACTGCTCTCTTTGTACAGTGGTCGAGTGCTGTAATTACTGGTTGGTTAGTTAAGTAATCATTAGAAGCCCCCATCGCATGAGTTGAAGTTAAATCAACTGCTCGAATGTTATGTCTGAATTGAGAGCCGCATGCTGCTATTGATGAATTCCTTGGAGCAGCATTGAAAGAGTCCCACATTAACTTCCTAGTTCCCCTATGGTTCCAGGACTCGGCTGGTGCTTCAGCAATATACTGATCCTTATGTTGTGAAAATATTGGCGACCTTGCGGCAATAGTGACTACTTCTTCCATGCGCAAATGTGGTTGTTGTTCCTGGGTAGACTTTAAATGACCAGGAATCTGTAATTTCGGAGGATGTGTACTGGTAGCCTGTGTGCTGGATGCTACATGAACCTGTAGTGCCTTCTGCTTACTTTCTGATGCCAAAGACTTCTGCTGGAAATTAGTGTCAAGCACAGTTGATGCATAATTTGGACCATCATCGGCAGCTACTATAGGACCATCATCATCTGCAGTCATCTTGGATTGAGTAGGACTAAGGTCAAAAGAATCAGTCTCAGTCATAAGTTGTCTCTCACGCTGATTTCTTGCCAGCAATTCAACAATGTCCATGGGGATGTCATCTATTATGGCCTGTTTTTCATGCATCAGTTCTAGCTTTTGTTTCTTTCTCTTCTTGGGTAGTTTCTTCTCGAGAAGACCAGTCACATTTTGGATATCACGCTTACCCAGAGAAACCTGAGATGATTAATGAGGCAAAAATTCATATCTTTTATAATATTTGGCAAGGAAATACTATAATTTCTCAGTGTGAACACAAATAATGCACCATTGTAAAAAAAATACATGATATGAAATGAAAAGGAAAATAAAAACCATCCTATACGGAGCACAGATTGGCAAAATTGCTTAGTAACCATAAGATCATCAAAGCACACGCAAAACAGGGGAAAGAAGGTAAACAAACATATTATGCAGTCTGCTTATTAACCATAAGATCATCAAAGCACAAGTAAGCAAAACAGGGGAAGAAGGTAAATAAAAATAGTGTGTTGTATGCAGCTTTCTTGACATAGTTCCGTAGAAATTTGTTCTTGACATGTCAGTTTTATAAATTTACATAGAACAAAATGCCACATGATTCACAAAAAAATTGGGAACATGGAAAAGAGAGAAGCCGAGTGTCTATCCATAAGCAACACACTAATCATAATTCTTACCTTTGACAGGCACTTCTGCATAGAGTTTTCGGATTCCATTTGGCATTGATCATCTGTCCTGAGTATAGTTCTCTTTCCAGTATTGTTTTCAGTGTTTTCATCACCATGTTGGGCATTGGCAGTTGAAGGCATTTTCCTCTTGCTCAAACTCATGGTCTTTGCCTTTGACAAGCGCTTCTGTGTAGAATTCTCAGATTCAATTTGCTGCATATCATCTGTCTTCTGCATATTTATCTCCAGATTATTATTCTGAATATTTACATCACCTTGCTGAGTACTGGTAGTAGGTAGCTTTTTTTTCTTGCTCAAATTCCCAACTGAGGATAGAAAACTGTGACGCATATCTTTAGAAGCAAAGATTTGCACAGTAGATTTTGAATTAGCAGCACAAGAACCAAAATCCTTGTGTTCTGAATCTTTCTTCTCAGTTCTTAATTTCTTATGAGTAATTTTCAGCCAGTTCATAAGTGATGATCCATCATCTACAACATCAACTCCTTTGTATTTTGTCTTCTTCTTAGTAGCTTTCGACCGGATTTCTCCCACTGTCTGGTGGCTTACAGGAGGAACACCATCCCTACTTCTATCATCCTCACAGAGATCAGCAACCTTTTCATGATCAACTTCAATATCACTTCTAGACCGCCCTACTTGGTTAGTATTTATGATTTCTGATAATAGCCGCACCTTTTTTGGCTTTCTCCGACAAATTTTTACATCTGGAGCACCAACCTGCACAGTGGGTTTGTTATCTTTCTTCTTCTTACAATTAGATTTAACACTTCTTTTTGGAGCTACTTCTTCACATGGACAGCTGTTGCAGACCTCACCACCTTTCTGCCCAGGTATTGGTTTAGGAATATTGGTCCAATTGCAGTCAGCAATCAGAATCTCCTGGTTTTTTCGATTTTCATCTGCATTTGGCATCAGTGTTACTTCAGAAAGTTTTGGAGCACCAACCTGCGCAGTGGGTTTGTTATCTTTCTTCTTCTTACAATTAGATTCAACACTTCCTTTTGAAGCTGCTTCTTCAAGTGAACCGCTGTTGCAGACCTCATCACCTTTATGCCCAGGTGTTGGTTTAGGAACATTGGTCATATTGCAGTCAACAATCAGAATCTCCTGGGTTTTTCCATTTTCATCTGCATTTGTTGTCAGAGTCACTTCAGAAAGTTTTGGAGCACCAACCAGCGCAGTGGATTTGTTATCTTTCTTCTTCTTACAATTAGATTCGACACTTCCTTTTGAAGCTGCTTCCGCACGTGGACCGCTGTTGCAGACCTGAGCACCTTTCGGCCCAGGTATTGGTTTAGGAACATTGGTCATATTGCAGTCAACAATCAGAATCTCCTGGGTTTTTCCATTTTCATCTGCATTTGGCTTCAGAGTTACTTCAGAAAGTTTTGGCTTGCATGGGATTTCCGTGCCATTTCCTTCTTTGTTTGCCCTAACCTGGGAAACTTTAGGTAAAGTCGTAACATCCACAGAAGCATTATCTGAGATATTTGCGGTCGCATCATGATTATAGGATGACCCCTGTAAATCTGAGGACAACACAACCACATTAGCTTATTTTATATTAAAAAAATCCTAGTTAGGAATTTACCAAGCTCTACCATACCTTTTGTGGGTGAATCAGTATTCGCCTCTGTAACTCCTTTCCTGCCAGAAGAAGGTGAGTTGCATTTGGAATTGCTTTCTTGGGCACTCTTCGGAAGAGTTGTTCTATCAGCATTCTTCCCTTGAGATGATTGTTGTGTGCAAGGAAATAATCTTTTGGAATCAACACTTCGAACAAATGAAATAGAGCAACAATCACTAGTTTCATCCTGCTTCATAGAAACAGTTCTAGATGTAGTTCTATGATCTGAATTTTTCAACTTATCCAAGCACTTTAAGCAATCCCATCGTCGAAATTTTACTACCGAAAATGGGCACGAACTGTTATAGTGTTCATCATATTGTTGCTGGTCATGAAAAATCTGAGATAGAGAGCAAAATTCCTTCTTCTGAACAAGAGCAACATACCCTCTGACATAAAAATAAATCATCAATAAGATGAACACATTAGGCATAGCACATTCTTTTCTTTAATGAATATACAAGATAAACTCATAAAAAGCCTACAGAATCCAAAAACACTTCAACACCAAGTGTAGACAGTTTGATTCACACCTATACCACAAACCTTGTTGTCCAGAAAAAGGGCCTTCGTTGACACATGCGCAACAACTAACACACTGGATGCAACAACTAACACACTGGATAAATATCCTATTCTGATGTGCATGAACTAGTAGCTATTGCAAACAGATATGAGAACACAAGAGAGAGAATTTCTACAAAGTAAAAAAAAAAATGTCTGCCCTCTCATCTTGTGAGCATATAAGCAAAAATTATTGGCATTTTTATATTTTTCTAGAATGAATTCTCCTTGTAAACAGCCTGATGAATTAGAAGTCCGTATGTAACTGAATTGAGGATGCATGACTAAAATAATCGAGTATATTAATGCCAAACACATGCAAATTGGGAGTGCAGAGGCATAGATAAATAATTATTGAAAGTATAGGGACTCAGTGACCAATTTTATAGTAAAGACCAAAGTGACTGTTTCAGAAAGTACTAGGCTCTAGGCATATCTAAGGTACACGAAGAAAAAAAAAAGGTAGCACCAGAGGATATGTCTAATATATCCACTAAAACAAAGAGAGAACATTTTGAAACCAACTAGGCCCCATATGGTTTTCTCATCAACAAGAAAAGGAACAAATGAAAAGGTTGCCTTTTTGAGAAAAAAACATACGCCAGTTGAGTTACCAGCATAGTGGGAGAAATATATTAATGAGCCAAAAGCTGGCATACCAGCAATAAAGGATTGGTTAATTAGTTCCAGCAACCTGAATGGGGCGAATGGTTGATATATATTAACTCTAGAATCTCTGAACACTCCAAATGACTAAACATGGAAGCCGTGGAACAAACAAAATGTAAATTTGGAGAGAAGCAATCTATTCTAACCACACCCCCTTACATGCAAACCTTATAGCAAGTTCTATAAGGAGCCTTGGCATAAGAAAAATAATAACAAAGTTAGGCCCTACTAATCTGAGAACCCAAATTATCTAGATTCATTTCATTAGTGATCAACTGGTTCTGTAAAAATATCAGATACAAATCCACAACATGGCCTGAATAAATGCATGCACCACACGTACAAGACAAATATGAACAAACACATAATCAATATATACATAATCAATATATACAGGCATACATATGTGTAGCACTGACAATCATGTGCTCAGATGTAAACTGAAGACTTTAATGGATGTCGAGTACAAAAGATACACGAAACATCAAAATATATAACAAAATATTTTGCAAAATTTGCTACTAAGTGACAACTGAATGCATATGACTAAATATTGAGCTAATTGATTTATTGACTTGTTGGCTGTTACATCAAACCAGATGATCATATATATATGCATCTCACAATGGCTACGACTACTGGCACAAATAGATGAGTAGATGACTATGTAAGGACAACAGACTGTGCAAAACTATGAGCAATCATGCTCACCCATCAAAGGTCAAACAGTGCTATATGGCATGATACTCCAGTTAATGAGGTAATACCAGCATTTGAATACAGAAAAGATTACCTTATGGAGAAATGCTCGCATTGCTGCTCTGCTGGTTTGTCACCGGTTTCAGAAGCTGTATCCTGAGGCTTCAGTTCCAGTGGTGCAGTACAAGCTCCATGAGCAACCATACAGTTCCCACCACCATTGCTCTCCCCTACCGCAACCATTTCCATTGCTACGAGTAGAACAGCACAGCTTCGGCACGTCAAACCTGTGATCTTGTAACGGAACGGAAGACCTCAAACATCGAAGCACGCACAGGAGGCATTGCACGACGCGCCATACACATATTGGGTCATAGAGAACACTGGATATGTATCCCACAATAGATAGCTTGGCTGAAACAAAGAAACAGAAAGGAGGAACAAACACAAAGTAAGTCCACGCGTACGCGCATACATGCATATTAAGCTCATGGAATATAGAGCAACACAAAGCTACACATCACAAGTGAAGTCGATGAAACTAGCAAGTAGTTAATATAACCTAGACCCCCAATTAATGATCGCCAAATATATAACCAAACAACGCATAGTTACCCAAGCCACACATAGCTACAGATATACCCTCCATGCAAATGCTGACGCATATCTAACGAAGCAAAGCTGTGCCCTCCTGAAAACTACAACTCGCTCACATAGCTAGACAGATATACCCTCCATGCAAATGCTGACGCATATCTAAGGAAGCAAAGCTGTGCGCGCCCTCCTGAAAACTACAACTCGCTACTGCACTTCTGTCTGCAAACATTTTTCTCTACATGAAATATAGATGGCCACGGCTTCCATACGGGCGCAGCAAGGGTGCAGGAGCAGGAGCTCGTGTCCCAAGAGACCCATGCACAGCTGGCTACACTGACAAGTTCCCACACAAAGCAAGCAAGCAAGCGAAACAGTACAGCGAAGACACAGCCCCCATGAGCTTCTTCCCAGAAACCACCACCGTTGGAGCCTCGCAAGATCCATGAAATGATAACCGTGAAACCTACGCAAAAGCCGCAATCTTTAACGCGGGATCGATGGGAGCAGGAACGACGAGCAGATCCCCTTCCAAGAACCCCTTCTTCCCGGACCACACCCCGCCTCCGCACGTACGCCACAAAGATCACATATTTCCCCATGAAATCATTAATAATTAATTAATTAAAAGCAGAGATTAAACCCGCGGGGGGATTACCCATCGGCGCAAATCTACCGCAGGAAGCCAAGAAAACGGAAAGATTTGGTGCGAGAAAAAAGGCTATCGAGATTGGGGTAAAAACGACGGAACCAAGTCCTCACCAAATCCACCAAGAGAAATAGAAAGATTAAAGAGACGGGATCGAGTAGATCAAATCAAACCTGGGAGGAAGAAAAAGGAGGCGACGAAAAGGACAAGGACCACCGCTGCGGCCCAACCGATCCACGGCGAGAGGCGGCGCGACCACCTGGGGACAGATCACAGCGAGGCGGGGCGGGGGCGGGATCTCCGGGGCGAGGCGGCGGCGGCTCCGGTGGGAATTTGGGGAGGAGAGGCGGGGAAAGGCGCGTGCTTTAGGGTTTTGGGAGACGGAGAGAGAGAGAGGGGGGGCGAGAGAGAGGGTGAGGGGTGGTGACGGAGTACAGGAGGAGAGAAAAGTTGGAGGGGGTAATCAATTGTGGGGGGGCGTCTGTGTGGACATGAATGTTTCCTTCCTGGGGAGATGTGCGGGCATGTGCCCTTGCCGCCACGTCAGCTCCACCCATACCGCTCAGAAATTGCTGTGGCAAGGAAATACCGATGATGCGTATGGCCGGAATTCTCGATTCTATGTTGAAGGCACGTAGGCGGGTCAAGAGCGAGTTATGCCTATCTATCTAGCTATCTAGCTAGCTAGCTACCATTTATCTATTGGTGAGGTATGTATGTTAACAATAATGCATGACAACAATTTTATAAAATAGTTTGTTTGTTTGTGTGAAATGCTCTTTATTTTGCTCCTTATCTTTTTTTACTATTGGATTATTTGAGTGGACACATATTTGGATGAATCTGTTGGTTTTTCCCGTTGGTAAGAAAGCATGCGAGTGAATTTTCCCTAATTCCGTAATGGTGTCTTTCAATCTTCCATAGATTTATGGAATATAAATGTGTATCAAGAGCAATCTGCGTGATTAGGTGAGGTCGGTAGAGTGGTATATACTTAATTGCCTAAAGACTTTTTCCAATAGGAAATTAAGTAAAAATATACAATGTATAGCTAGCTACACGATTTCAATCAAGTCTAAGCCAAGAAAACCGTGTACTTTACCTATTGGACTACAGCTGGTGTGATTTACCTATTGGACTACAGCTGGCAGACAACCGTGATAAGAGATCCGTTTACATTCAACTTTTTTTTTTAAAAAAAAAAGATATGTTCATATATGCTTCCATAAGCAGCTGGACCATTACGATTTGGAACGATATGCCAAAAATAGTTTTTTTTTAAAAAAAAGGAACCGTTAGTCGAAATACAAATCTTAAGATTACATATGTTCCAGTACAAATGTCTAGTTGCACGATTCCAATCAAGTCTAAGCCAGGAAAATTGTGTGCTTGACCTGCTGGATTACAGCTAGCAAACAACTGTGATAAGATATCCGTCTACATATGCTTCCACAAGAATTTGGAGCGCGGTGATTTAGAACGATACGCTGAAAGCAGTTTTAAAAAAAATGGAATAGATAGTCGAACATAAATCCTAAGATTACATATCTCACTGTTTCAACACAACATGACCGAATGGGTTTATTTGCCTTGAATAGTTTTACATGTCCATTTGCTTATCACTCTTCATGTTAAAATGTATACATTTTTCAAAATTCTCTTAAATACAATTTCTTTCACCATACCTGGTACGTGCATCTATCTCCAATATCAAATCAAGCTACGTTTAACTAGTAAGGTCACCCTCCTCTTTCCATGCCTTTGATCATACTCCAAGCACAGTTCCTCTCTGGAGAAATTCCTCAGCGAATTAAATGGCTTTTTCCTAAGGAAAGACGCAGGAAACAGTCGCGTGGCGTTGTACAGCCTCTCTCACGGCAAGCAACGAGGTGCGCGGAAACACGGCGCACAACACAGTCGAAAGCACGGAGAATCTACAACCAGAAATGGGTGGGGAAGGGGCGAATCAGATGCCAGTTGCGCACACCACCCAATCCATACATACATGATCCCACTATCTTTACTCCACCCACACAAGCCTATATATGCAGATCAAAAGGAAACCCTAACCCTAACCCTAACTCTAACCAGAGGGGGCTTAACCCTAACCACAGCCCTAACCAGAGGGGGGGGGCAGCAGGCAATTGAAAGTGCCGTGGCCTGTGGGGCTTCGTGGGGAGAGCATTCAAGGAGGGGACTGTGTCAAGCCAAAGGACAAAATAATGGTGGTGGTTTGCTGCTGTGACGCCTTTACATTTTTGGCGTTGCAAGCTGCACACCAGCGGTGCACCTCAGAAAGCAACACCTTGCGCTGCCATATATTAACAACAGGAGTTAAGGGGAATATTTAAGGATGCGGTGTTATTGTAAAGATATCTAGAAGGATCAATTTATTATAGACGTAAGATAATGTTGAATCAACTCCTAATCTTATCTACTGGAGTACTACGAGGATGTGTTTTAGGTTTTTTTTTTCTTCTTCTAAATTTATCGCACCGAAAACAAGGATGATAAAATACAACAACAGTATTGACTAAAAAAAATAGTTTTGTATCAATATTTTTGAAAAGTTATTAAGATGTGTGGTTAATTAAAAAGAATTTTCTAAAATATTTTCCTTCATTTATAAATGTTAATGTTGCTTTTAATAGCCAACTTAGGAGGGAGTTCTCTCCTGTAATATATGAATGCATGTACACAACCTTGTCCCATAATTTCCTTTCAGCTTTATGCATGCTTGCTACCCTTTACCCCCACCTGCCGCACCTTGCCCCTTGTTTTTCTAATATGGTGCATCATCCATTACAAAACTACGGCCGTTCTATCGCACTTCAATTAGGACTATGTTGTGACAAAGAAAGGCCCTTCCTTGCTCCCAGCACATACTAGATCTACTCATTGCCACCATAATTAATTAGGATCCAAATGAAGCGATTTTCCTTAATCACTAACAATGGTACTGTGATTATAATGGTTCATGTGTGTACGTAATAAGGTTCTAGCATGCTATGACATACCAAGTTTCATACATCCCATTCTACATATGGTCCCATTCTACAAATGAGATTCTAAATATTACACCCCGTGGAGCCATTAAAGTCTTCATAAGTTTTTGGACTTTTATGTAAGTTCCTAAATGTTTTAAGCTTTTGTGAAGAAAAAAAGATCTAGATTAATTGACCCCCATATCTTCTACATGCGTCAGTCATAGCTGTTGCGTCAACGTGTTGATCATACTGGCTATAAAGTGCATGTAGCCAAATTACATCATCGTATTGATTATGTTAAATATATAAGTCTATTGACGGCTTTACTTAATTTGTACAGTTTATTAAAATAGTATTTTACTAATATATACAGTCTAATCCTATGTGATAAGTGATAATTCACAGTGGTGAGCAACATAAAGCTAAATTACCTGTCCTTGAAATAGAAAATAAATTATTTTTACTCAGCTACCTAAGAAATTAACCCGTGTAAACAAAGTTGGAACTAGCTAGGTACAATATCTGGTACCTAAAGCGTAGCGCGCCAGTGGAAAAACCTAGGAATCAATTAACTACAACGTCCCATCCATAAGATCAGTAAATAGATATAGGGTTCTCAGATCACAGAGTTATTCGTGGATCAAGATTGCCGAGGAGATAGATCTGGAGAGTACCTTTTCTTTTTTAAAAAAATGCATCTACTTGTTTTTAATGCATCTAGCACCAGCAGATTATTCCTTCTCCTGCTCGATGAACAAGAAAAGATCGGTACATCGACTATCAAAAGTCCCAGCGCAACTCGGTCGTCGGATTTCGATCCTACTATACGCAGTACGAGTGGTAGCACAAATTGTAAGAAGCGTACGTACTGATCGTTTCGATGTAATGATGTGAACTACTGGGTAGTCAAGGACGGCATCATGCATACATACGAACATATGGGATATATATAGATGTCAATGATCGAAGCCCTTGCAATTAAAACATTGGTTTGTGCCGGTGATAAATCCGAAGCTTGCTAACAAACCCTGCGGCCGACCACATGCTTGATGCATGACCGGCCATGGCGCAGTGGCAGGTGGTGGTGTTTGTGTTTGGTCCATAATTGGTCTTGGTTTGGCCCATGGCCGGGCAGAGTTTTCAGTGGAGATGGATGGATGGAATCTAGCTAGCTAGCTGATGTCAGTCAAGAAAAGTATAATCAGTTCTCCAGAGCTAAAAAAAGAGATTAGTGCGTCTAAAAAAAGTTAGAAATGAAGCATCTGTTGAGGATCACTACTCCCTTCGCTCTTTCAAAGTAATCATACTTAGGATAAAATTTGTAATAAAAAAAAAGGTACGTAGGTTGCGGGATTTTATGGTTAATAGGTGTAGTTTTGGAAAATGTACCTAGATTGTGGACAGGATATTTGGTCAAAAGTGATGTAAAATTATAGAGCGGAGGGGGCAATGAATATGGGACATCTAAGCTAGCGCGGAAACATTTTGATTTGGGAAAACTTTGGGATCATGCCAAAGGAAAATGGAAGGGTTTTTTTAATCATTTCATTGAGTGCATATATGCATGATAAATTGATAAGGTTTTCTCTCTCTCTGTCTGTACTTGCATATTTTATCCTTGTGCTGTCTATCTAATGCATCTCTCCATTCGCTGATTAATAACGCGCGCGTGAAGGTTGGAAAATTGGAGCCAGACATTTACGTACGTTAACGATTATTCTCGACAGATAGTTGGTCTAAACCTAAAGCGCCGATAATGTGGTTATGTTTTTTTGGTACTACTTAAAAGAACTAAATCAAAGGAAGTTAGCAAGCAACAAGTCAAACCCTATATGAAACAAATAAAGCATCGATAAGTTTTTACTTGTTATAATGTTTAATTTTATCAAGATATACTATGATTATTATTATTACTACTACTATTATTAAGTAGCTAGAAACAAAGACGAGTTACCGAGTCTCAGGCCACAGAAAATTCTAGCAACAATTAATTCAGTTAATAAGTTACTGCATGACTGCTAGCTAATCAGGCCATCGATCGTACATCGACCGATCGGGCCACTGACCCACCGTACCGACGGACAGCCGGAACGCAGTTTTGTGGGAAAACGTACTCACGGCAGGCGTGCGAAGGGCGTACCGCGTACGTGTGCGTGAGTCGGCGCGGGATGACACGGCCGGTGACGCCGCGCGGGCGTGCATGCAGCGAGCAGGACGGAGGAGGCGATCGTCGAGCGGCGCCGGCGCGCGCGCGGTTCGGAGCGGGTGGTGGGGTGGTGTGGTACGATACGTGCATGCTGCGTACGCGGATGCGCCCGGCGATTAGCTGTGGGTGTTGAAAGTATGAGTATTTTTTGAATTACTTTAATCCAGAAATAGAGTAGATAAATTATGAGAATTACTCTAGTCATTTTCACAAAGTAAATGAACAAGAACACTATAGACATACTAAGATCCTGAAGGACATAAACTAGTATATCTATCTCAGTGTTCAAGTTAACAACAGTTAAGAAAACTAAACAACAAATATGTGTAAGATAGACATACCCGGATCTAGTAGGATGAGTAGTAGCAGTAGGAGTTCCAGATCCAGTGAAAGCAGCAGGAGTCTTGTCGTTCGTCATGGCGTAGTGGTAGTAGTCGTGCAGTTGATGTAGACGTAGCAGAGAATCGAATGAAGAGGAAGAAGCGAGCTGTCGCGCGAACGCTCCCCAAAAACCTTATTCGTCGTCGCTCGTGCAAGCCTTCGATGACGAGAGTTCCGGAGGCCTGCTCTCCCGGTGCAACCGTACACGCGCCTCGCCGGGATGGAGATCGCCAGAGACAGCAACAAAACCAGTGGTATACTATTGTCTTTCGTGGAGAGTGTTCAACAGCCAGAAAAACAAGTGCTCTGTTCCATATATTGGCAAAAACCCAAAGACCAGAAACGGTTGTAATTACCCACTAGTAACTGCACCATTACCCAGTCACTAGTAACTGCAACTATTACCCAGTCACTAGTAACTGCAACCATTACCAAGTCACTAGTAACCGCATTACGCTACCGATTACAAACAAAGCATGTTCTACTTAATGGAAAAAACAAAGAGACTAGAAACGGTCACCATTACTCACCGTAATCGAACCATCGCCACCATTTGTTAATGCTATTAATCGCAGTCGGTCGCGTTTCAATTTTGAATAGATAAAGAAAACGCGCGACGCACTCGACACGCTGCGCGACGCGCTACAAGACACGCACGCACACGCACACGCACTCGCACCAAGCACGCACGCACGGCGCGCGGCTCGGCTCGGCTCGGCGAGGCGTGGTGTGGCGAGGCGAGCGAGCGAGCGAGCGCGTGTATTGGCTCTCTCCAATTCCACAAGGGGGCTACCACGTTCCACCTTTTAAAGTGGTGTAACTCTCATTCAACTCTCCATATGGGACTAATTAGTTTTAGCATATGCACATGGGTCTTTGGGATTTTCCAAGAATTGATTAGGATTAAACATGGGCCTAGCCCGTATTAATTCCAACAATCCCCCACCAGATCCCAAGGGCACATGTCAAATGCCTTGATCCACAGTATTGTTTTGATATACCAGTGTTTTGATAGAGAGCGGTTAAGGTTGAACATCCACCTAGAATGAAGTTACACTTATCCACAATCGCACAATGGACCGAGCCTTGAATTGACAGTTTGTGTGAATAAATTTTACTTAAGTCCTTAATCGATACAGTGCCAGCATCCCCGCGGGTTGAAGCATATGAGTCATACTCTGGCCTATTCATGAGCTTCCTAGAGATTACCCTATCTCATAGATCGTGACTAGCGATCGGGCTCATATAGGTGTGTTCTTTCAAGATCGCTCAGAGGACAAAGATCTTTGCTTAAACAAGCCACAGAACACATTAAGATAATAATCAACCTGCCATACAGATTTAGGAGAGAATTACATCTCCAATGGAGTGGGTCTATAAAGGTACTCTCCTTCCAGTTAACCAATAGCTTATTTCGCCAATCCTACTTCACGGGATCTCCGATCATATAGAATGGGTTACCACTATGGTGTAACTCACGTGGGTCTCAAACCCATCTCCCTCGATGCGTTGTCTATCACATTTCGTGATAAACCCTTTGTGAAGGGATCTGCCAGATTCTTAGCTGTTTGGATATAATCCAAAGCTATTACTCCGGAGTTTCTCATTTTCCTGACAGACTTCAGTCTTCTCTTCACATGTCTTGATGATTTCATATTATCCTTAGAACTGTTCACCTTGACAATCACAGTTTGATTGTCACAATTCATCAGAATAGTCGGTACTGGTTTTTCAACCACTGGCAAATCCATCAAAAGCTCACGAAGCCATTCGGCTTCAACAAAGGCGATATCTAATGTTTGTGAGTTCGCTTCCATTGTTGACCTAGTTAAGATGGTCCGCTTGCAAGACTTCCATGAAACAAATCACCTCCAAGTGTGAAGACATATCCACTTGTGGCCTTAATCTCATCAAAGATCGGATATCCGGTTTGAATCGCTATAACCTCCAGTACCTAGGTACCCGGTATAGTGAATACCATAACTCACAGTACCCTTTAGATAGCGCATTACCCTCTCAAGAGCATGCCAATGATCATCTCCCGGATTGGAAACAAAACGGCTTAGTTTGCTCACAGCAAACGAGATATCAGGTCTGGTACCGCTAGCTAAATACATGAGTGAATCAATTATCTGAGAATATCTCAATTGATCTCTGGCTATTCTCCGATTCTTCCTAAGCAACACGCTAGGATCATAAGGTGTTGGAGAGGGTTTGAAGTCGCTATAACCAAAACGACTCAGAACCTTTTCCACATAATGGGATTGCAACAATGTAATCCCACCATCATCACCTCTCATCGCCTTGATGTTCAAGATAACATCGCTACTCCTGCATCTTTCATCTCAAAATTCGAGACAAGAAATCCTTAACCTCCTTAATCACATTAAGGTTGGTCCCAAAGATTAGTATGTCATCAACATACAGACATAGAATGACTCCCTCGCCCCCACCATGGCGATAATACACACATCTGTCAGCTTCATTCACAATAAAGCCTACAGATGTTAAAGTTCTGTCAAACTTTTCATGTCACTGCTTAGGTGCTTGTTTAAGACCATACAGAGATTTCAACAACTTGCACACATTTCCTTCTTGACCATCTACTACAAAACCATTTGGCTGATCCATGTAAATTTCCTCGTCCAGCTCTCCATTTAGGAAAGCCGTCTTAACGTCCATCTGATGAACGAGAAGACCGTGTGAGGCAGCCAGAGATAGTAGTACTCGAATAGTGGTCAATCTAGCCACAGGTGAGTAAGTATCAAAGAAATCTTCGCCTTCCTTTTGAGTATAACCCTTGGCCATAAGCCGTGCATTGTACTTCTCGATAGTACCATCAGGCCTAAGCTTCTTTTTGAACACCCACTTACATCCTACAGATTTACAACCATAAGGACGCTCAATGATCTCCCAAGTTTCATTAGAGATAATGGAATCCATTTCACTACGGACTGCTTCCTTCCAGTATTCAGCATCTGGAGAAGCATATGCTTCAGAAATTGTACTTGGAGTATCATCCACAAGGTACACAATGAAATCAGGACCAAAAGACTTTGCAGTCATTTGTCTTTTACTCTTCCTCGAATTTCATTGTCTTCTTTCTCAGGAATTTGCTCAGGGGTTTGCTCAAAATATTCCATTGGAATGGCAGGTTCAGGAGTTGTATCAGGCTCCTGACTTGATGAAATAGGCATATCTTTCATCGGAAAAATATCCTCAAAGAATGTAGCATCTCTAGACTCCATAATTGTACCGACATGCACGTCAGGTACTCCAGATTTCACCACTAGAAATCTATATCCAACGCTATGATGTGCATAGCCTAGAAAAACGCAATCCACGGTTTTTGGTCCAAGCTTACGCTTTTTGGAAATTGGCACATTGACTTTCGCCAAACAACCCCAAGTGCGCAAGTATGAAAGTGGTAGTTTTTTCTTCTCCCATTGTTCATATGGGGTTATCTCTTTATTCTTTGTGGGAACCCTGTTTAGGATATGACATGAAGTCAATATAGCCTCCCCCCACCATGCTTTGGAAAGACCCGCTGTTTTTAACATAGCATTAACCAAATCCGTTAGAGTGCGGTTCTTTCTTTAAGCAACCCCGTTTGACTGGGGTGAATAGGGAGGTGTCCTCTCATGGATTATACCATGTTCCTCACAGAATAAATTAAACTCATTAGAAAAGTACTCGCCGCCACGATCAGACCTAACTCTTTTGATTTTCTTTTCAAGTTGGTTTTCAGCTTCTGCTTTATAGATTTTAAAGTAGTGAAGAGCTTCATCTTTAGTTTTCAAAAGATACACATAACAGAACCTAGTGGAGTCATCAATCAAAGTCATGAAATATCTATTACCACCTTTTGTCAACACACTATTCATCTCACATAGATCCGAATGTATGAGTTCTAATGGTGCCAAGTTTCTTACCTCCGCGCCTTATGAGGCTTACGAGGTCGCTTTGATTGAACACAAACTTGACACTTAGAACCTTTGGCAAGGATGAATTTCGGGATTAACTCTAAACCGCTAACGCGCCATGCAACCAAAATTTATGTGACAAAGTCGTGAATGCCAAATAGTAGTCTCATTACCACTTAAAATATGGTTCACAACATTATTACAAGAATCGAAAGAGATAGGCGAACAAGCCTCCGCACACATAGCCTTTACCAACAAATTGTCCGCACTTGGACATTACAAATTTATTGGACTCAAAACCAGTCTAAAGCCATCTCTACACGTAAGATATCCGCTCACGAGATTCTTATTGATAGATGGCACATGATGCATGTTCTTGCTTGCACAATCTTTCCAAGTAAACTTCGATCGACCGTACCAACACCATGAACAAGTGGCATGTGACCCGCTCCCCATTAGAACGATGAATCCCGAGTGACCGGTAAGAAGAGAACAATGAAATATCAAGCACACACATGTATATTAGCAACAGATCTATCCACCAATCCAGATTGACATACGGAAAGAAACGAGAGGTAAATTACCATACCTCGATGTTCCGTCTCGAGAGTACCAACAACAACATAGCGAGTTAGAATTCGCCTTGCGATTCTTCCCACCCTTGCGTTGGATCGCAATCCTTGACCCAATGACCAGTGTTCGCCACACACAAAGCAAGGGCTATCTTTGTGTTCTTCTTCTTCTTCTTGAAGCTAGTTGTTTGTGCGGTCTTGTTCTTGCCTTTGAACTTTTGAGCTTGGTCATTCTTCTTACTGTACTACATTGGCACTAGAATGTCCTCATTACCTCTAATGTGTGTATCTTTTGCCTCGCTTCTCTTCAACATCAAGAGACCCAATGAGATTTTCAACAGAAAACTCTTGTCTCTTGTGTTTCAGGGAAGTAGCAAAATTCCTCCAAGAAGGAGGAAGCTTGACAATAATGCCTCCCGCGACAAACTTATCCGGTAACACACATTTGAAGTGCTCTAGTTCTTTGACAATGGATTAATCTCATGAGCCTGCTCAACTACAGAACGGTTGTCAATCATTCTATAGTCATGGTATTGCTCCATGAGATACAATTCACTACCTGCATCCGAAACCCCAAACTTGGCCTCGGGTGCATCCCACATCTCTTTTCCCGTTTTGATCACCATGTATGCATCAACTAACTTCTCACCAAGAACGTTAATCACGGCACCTTTAAAAAGGTTATCAACAGCCTCGAATGCTTGCTCCTGTTCAGGAGTAAGCGTTCCTTCAGGCTTGCCATTTGCCACATGAAAAACGTTCATGGCAGTTAGCCAAAGCACCATCTTGGTGCGCCACCTCTTGTAATTCGCACCGTCGAATTCAGAGGGTTTTAGCGCAGCGGCAAAACCAGTCGACGAAAAATGCCTAAGATAAGGTTTTTGGATTGTTGAAAGTATGAGCATTTTTCGAATTACTTTAATCCAGAAATAGGGTAGATAAATCATGAGAATTACTCTAGTCATTTTCACAAAGTAAATGAACAAGAACACTATAGACATACTAAGATCCTGAAGGACATAAACTAGTATATCTATCTCAGTGTTCAAGTTAACAACAGTTAAGAAAACTAAACAACAAATATGTGTAAGATAGACATACCCGAATCCAGTAGGATGAGTAGCAGCAGTAGGAGTTCCAGATCCAGTGGAAGCAGCAAGAGTCTTGTCGTTCGTCATGGCGTAGTGGTAGTAGTCGTGCAGTTGATGTAGATGTAGCAGAGAATCGAATGAAGAGGAAGAAGCGAGCAGTCGCGCGAACGCTCCCCAAAAATCTTATTCGTCGTCGCTCGTGCAAGCCTTCGATGACGAGGGTTCCGGAGGCCTGCTCTCCCGGTGCGACCGTACACGCGCCTCGCCGGGATGGAGATCGCTAGAGATAGCAACAAAACCAGTGGTATACTATTGTCTTTCGTGGAGAGTGTTCAACAGCCAGAAAAACAAATGCTTTGTTCCATATATTGGCAAAAACCCAGAGACTAGAAACGGTTGTAATTACCCACTAGTAACTGCACCATTACCCAGTCACTAGTAACCGCAACCATTACTGCTACCGATTTACAGAGCATGTTCACTGGTAACTGAACCGTTACTGCCAGCCGTTTGTTAATGCCATTAACTGCGATTCAGTGCGTTTCAATTTTCAAATAGATAAAGAAAACGCAGACGCACTCGGACACGCTGCACAGACGCGTACAGCACGACACGCACGCATGGCACGCTCGGCTCGGCGGGCGTGGCGAGGCGAGGCGAGCGCGCGCGCGTGTATTGGCTCTCTCCAATTCCACAAGGGAGCTACCATGTTCCACCTTTTAAAGTGGTGTAACTCCCATTCAACTCTCCATATGGGACTAATTAGTTTTAGCACATGCACATGGGTCTTTGGGATTTTCCAGGAATTGATTAGGATTAAACATGGGCCCAGCCCGTATTAATTCCAACAGTGGGCCTGTGGCGCGTAGTACGCACGTCGCATGCGGCAACCAACCGGCCGGTGCGCGCAACATACATTCGACAGCACGACACCGTTCGACGGCAGGTGGCGCGCGTCCGCGGTGCATACATAAGCACAACGGCACGGGGGCGAATCCAACGGAGAGCTTCGTTAGGCTCGAGCCTACCCTCCGTCGGCGTCGTAATAAGCACCCTCCTCCCCCGATGGCGATCGGCCATAGGAGCCATGGAAGGCAGCCGAGCTAGCCCCAAAGTTGGTGACTCAGGGAAAAGTAGGCTAGAACTTAGAATATGAGTTTTTTTTCAACACGCAGCCCACAGGCCCTAACCAACTGTCCACAAGGCTCAAAATGGAAAATTCTCACATCACCTGATCACCCCACCCCAAGATCAGATACAATCGAGAAAGATGATCCAGTGAGTGCGCTCATGGCCGAGCTCGAGAGGCAAGAGGCGAGAGGAGAAACTCTAGCGTGGCGACCAACGGGAAGCTCGACCACCACGGCGGCGACAATCTTGGTGCCAGGCGGCAGCCGTGGGAAGCTCAACATCTCGACCATGGGCGGGCAGATCTACGGCAACAGCGTTGGCACAGGTGGGGGGAGGGGGCTCCGAGGCCCGAGGAGGGCTGAGGTGCGGGAAGCCGGGAAGGCCGAAAGGGGATCTGCTATTCTGCTATGCTCATCTGCCGACACCAACAAATTGATTAGTTTTTTTGTTAGTCTTGTTGATGAATGAAGATGACTTGATGTTTATCAATTAATCAGTGTCCTGCATAGACAGTAATCTAGACTATCTAGTTTTGTATTTTGTGTAGCGATGAATTTTACAATTTATATCACTAGTTTTGCTAATTTTGATATACAAATAACAGATCGGTACTCACTAAAAGCATACTTATATGTTTTAGGGATGCGTTTTTCATTAGCAAGATGTCTTTATTGTATTTCTTTTCCTTTTTGCTTTGTTTATTTTCTATTCATGTATGAATTTGAATTGCACAAGACTACAAAACTCTATTTGTGTTAATTTAGTTTAATTCCTTGAGTCTACCCTCTATTTTCATCATGACTTAGTCGTGACGCCGCCGGCGGCATGGCCATGCGCGCGTGAATCTATGGTACGGCAAAGATATAAAGGAGGCACAGGTGAGCAGCGTAGTACAGCTGCGACCTGCGGCACTGGAGGTAGGGGAAGTAGGAAGTGCGCAGCGGCAAGTGTGGCGATGGGCGAAGGCGGCCGGCGTAGACAACGGCCTTGTGCTGTCGTGAATTGCCTCGTCGATTTAGAGCTTCATTACTTTAGACTTGTGCAGTCTGTTCTGCTCTCCTTCTGTGCTATATACCTAGGTAAATCTGGAGTTTTTTTTTTCACAGTGATAAACGTGGACCAGACTTGCTGTAAAGGGTCTTTGGGTTGGGCGCCGGCCATTTCCATTTGTACTGGCTGGCTAGCTCCTTACGTGCTGTCACGGCGGCCGCCTATTCGCGTTCGTGTTTGAGCATATCTAGGATGAGTAGTATAGAGTCGCTCTCATTCATCGACAACGACCTCGATGGGCAAAATCCATTTTTGTTGACAAAAATCCGTTCTTGGTGGAAATAACACGATCACTCTCTCTCACACACCCCCACCTGAGGCAAAACCAGAAAGGAACGTGTAACTGAATAACCACGGAGTGGACACCCCAACTCCCACACGACGACATAATGCTGAAAAGATGAATCCTGTTGTTATGATCCTTAGATTATAGAGGTAAACATCACCAAAAGTATAAGCAGGTAGCGTCAACTACAAAAAGAGAGAAAGACTATAGATTGGAGAGACGAATAGAATTGGGATTTAGACTATTGTATTCTCATTACTTGTTTAAAGAAGATACAATGTCATCTCTTTTATAAAGATAACTTACCTTACCTCTAAAAAAGAATATCTAAATTATAAGAATAAACTAATTGAAGATAAACTTTCAAACTTAAAAAATCAATTTAATCCTAACAAAGAAAAGAAAACTATCTGCAGGCAAACAATAAACGCATAAACAGTAACAACCCATGACACCTGCCGAGTTTGATAGTACTTCCTCTTCTCTTCATGTTATGTTTCAACAGCAACAGCTAAAGTACAGCACACCTGCACAAGATTGGCACAAGAGTTTTTTAATTAATTAACCTTTTTTTAATTTATTTTTATTGTTAACCTCCGTAAACTTTATTTCTAAATCTGACCTATTTGGTCACGTCACCACCCGTAACGTGACAAAATAACAGTGTTGTTTGATCATATCACCACCAGTGACTTGACCAAAAGTACTATTTAACGGACTTATCTTATGACGTGACAATGTTGTTTTATCACGCCACAGGTAGTGGTATAACCAAAAGGGTTAAATTTGAAAATAAATTTTGTGATGGGTTAACAATAAAAATAAATTAATAAAGGTTAATTAATAAAAAAAAGTTCTTGGCACAAAGGCAGATATAAACACCCTTGTTATTAAAGATAGTATCAGGAAAAAGTACCGCACACCTCTTTATTAAATCATCATTTACCATCGTTTCCTCTCTGGCGTGACCAGTACACACGGTATAACGAATTAAATGGAATCAACGGGGGCAGCGTACAAAAACTGAAGCTTATACATTCGAAAGCTACAAGTGTATGATCAAGCCACAAGAAAAATTGTAAAAATAGACAAGATATTAGACCACTCACACTTTTACTCAATGTATCATGAAGCTTTGTTCTGCTTCGTCTTGGCAATATTAACAAGGTCGCCAAATAACTTATCCTCGGGCTTCGGTGGCCTGATAGGTTGCCCCATGGAAGATGAAGGGGAGGGTGTTGTCTGGTAGGGGGAGTTCATCCCCATATAAGAGTTGTCTTGCATGGAAAGACCATACATCTTCTGAGAGAGGTCATTCGTACCAGGGTACCCATACATTGGCCTTCCCTGATTGTAGTATTGTTGTGCTCCCGGCTGCTGCATATACCCGTATGCTGCCATCTGACCACCATATATTTGCTGCTGAGGCATTGCCCCGAACTGTACACCAGGCATTTGTTGAGGGTACATCATGATTTGCTGTGCCCCTGGCATTGACGGAGGTTGCATGCCGGCAAATTGCATGCCTGGCATTGAATGTTGTGGCAGAGAACCAAACTGGTTCCCAAAGCCTGCAGGCCGCATCTGTGTTCCAGCAGTTTGGATGGCTTGCATGGCTTGAGGTAGCATAGCTCCCGGTTGGTTGTTGTACATTTGCTGGGTATGTGGACCTCCCGTACTGTTAATCTGTGGTTGCAGTGGCTGCATGCCACCGATCTGGCTCGTTGGGGTCGTGTGAGACTGCATACCTCCCAATTGGCCATTTGACACTTCGTTGCTTGGCACTGACAGAGCTTCCCAAGGAGGTGGCGGAAGGGCTCCACTTTGCTCATCTGCAAAATTCAGATAGGACCATCACAATTTCTTCAAACAGATAAGAAGTATGAAAATAGTGTGGAGAGGATCTGGAATCGACGGACAAAGATGATACATAAAAATTATGTATGTGAAAATAATTTCACTGATAATGAAGTACTTCCGGAAATAAAAATCCAGATAGAAAAAGTAATGGTCTAAATGACATTCCATACCATAATTCAGTGTTTGCTGTGGTGGGGCGCCACATGGTTGGTAACTTGACCGGTCCACCCAGAATTCGTGTGATTAAACTGGGATGCCTGACCGTAAGATGTTCCAGGATTCACAGCACCCCATTAGGATAAAGCGCCACCTGCTGAGGAGGCTGTTGTGACTGTAAAGGATGCTGGGTTGAGAGTTGTATGGCTGTGAACCCGAATAGTTGGAGTTGAATTGAGACCAAAGGGGTCAGCTGGTTTGGCATTGCTATTAGCGATATTGTTTTGAGAAAATATGTTGACAATTGCCAGTGCATTTTGATTTGAATTAGAGTCAACCAGTGGATCAGTGACCGGGACAAGAGCTAGTGAATTTTCTGTTGTAGATGGGGTGTCATCCCAGCTAAGAAGATCGATGCCAGGATCAGGTTTTGGTGCAGGGTTACTGAACCATTCGATACCGGAGGTGCTGGAAGCGCTAGTTGCTCGAAGGAGACTGGACGCTTGTACTGTTGCAAAGACAGGTCACGTGCAAACATAGGTTAATTAGAGCAGTACTATGAAAAGCTGGTAAATAGTGAAAAGCACATAATTTAAATTGACTTAGTCGATAGCATCATTAGTTTGGACCATAAAATGCCTATAGCAATACTATGAAGATCAAGACTAACATATACATCGACACTTAAAGTCTTAAACCGCAGTTTGGGTGCTAAAATTTTGGTTAGATATCAAGAAATGAGTTTTATATTTTACCCAAAAAGATCCGACAAGCTTTTCTCCCAACAAGTCATTTTTAGTTTACAAAGCACCTTCCAGAGCCACAGTGCGCTTTAGGTTTGATAACAAAATAACACCTACTGTAAGACGACAAGATGAATACTGATAAAATTTGTAATAGTTAGTTAGCAAGTACAAAACTGCCAAGAACGCCACTTCAAGAAAAAAAACAGAGAGAATAATCCGTTGTTGATTTAATGTAGAAAACAGAAACTGATACCATCCAGGTAACAGTTATTGGACATAACCAGCGACTAGAAAGAGGAACTGGCTGAGGCTGACTAGCGAGTCCAATGTGTCAGGTGCCATGGGGATGCCTGCATGACCGCTAATGTGTCATGCTTAGATGAGAAATTCGCAAGATGAGGAAATTGGCCCGAGGGGGGTAATTAGACAATAAAGTGACTTGTAGGGGTGTGAACAAACAGAAATGACTTGTAGTGGGGTAAGTGACAAAGCCAGTGATTTTTCGGGGGTGGGGTGGGGGACTGGGGGTTTGTTCTGGGGATGCATATGTTCACTAGCCTACACTGCAAACAGTCCAAAGGTGATCGCTGCAAATGTCCAGTAACAAAATCGGTAGAAATTACAACTTATAAACCAGTATGTTCTTGAGACCAAAGATAACTAGTAGTTTAGAATAATAGCACTCTGTGGAAGAAATCCATGTTAAAAAACAAGACAGTATTTAAGCACTTACTGAATCCAAAATAATTGCCAAATACTACTTTCAAACCTGTTTCCACTTTCCAGCATTTATGCACAAGATCACACATGCATGTATTGACATAATTTTAAACATTACATAGAACTAAGAGCATGCAAATGTGATTAGGAGAAGATTAGAACCTTTGACTTGGCCCTTTTTTAGAATCTTGGCTTGTGGGATCCTCAATATCTACAAGTGCCTGCTCTTTCTTAGTGTGGCGTGTAGTACGCACGTCGCATGCGGCAACCAACCGGCCGGTGCGCGCAACATACATTCGACAGCACGGCACCGTTCGACGGCAGGTGGCGCGCGTCCGCGGCGCATATATAAGCACAACGGCACAGGGGCGAATCCAACGGAAAGCTTCGTTAGGCTCGAGCCTACCCTCCGTCGGCGTCGTAATAAGCACCCTCCTCCCCCGATGGCGATCGGCCATAGGAGCCATGGAAGGCAGCCGAGCTAGCCCCAAAGTTGGTGACTCAGGGAAAAGTAGGCTAGAACTTAGAATATGAGTTTTTTTTTCAACACGCAGCCCACAGGCCCTAACCAACTGTCCACAAGGCTCAAAATGGCAAAATTCTCACATCACCTGATCACCCCACCCCAGTACCTAGATACAATCGAGAAAGATGATCCAGTGAGTGCGCTCATGGGCTGAGCTCGAGAGGCAAGAGGCGGAGAGGAGAAACTCTAGCAGCGGCGACCAACGGGGAAGCTCGACCACCACGGGCGACGACAATCTTGGTGCCAGCGGCAGGCCGTGTGGGGAAGCTCAACATCTCGACCATGGGCGGGCAGATCTACGGCAACAGCGTTGGCACAGGTGGGGGGAGGGGGCTCCGAGGCCCGAGGAGGGCTGAGGTGCGGGAAGCCGGGAAGGCCGAAAGGGGATCTTCTATTCTGCTATGCTCATCTGCCGACACCAACAGCCGATTAGTTTTTTTTTTTTGTTACTCTTGTTGATGAATGAAGATGACTTGATGTTTATCAATTAATCAGTGTCCTGCATAGACAGTAATCTAGACTATCTAGTTTTGTATTTTGTGTAGCGATGAATTTTACAATTTATATCACTAGTTTTGCTAATTTTGATATACAAATAACAGATCGGTACTCACTAAAAGCATACTTATATGTTTTAGGGATGCGTTTTTCATTAGCAAGATGTCTTTATTGTATTTTTTTTCTTTTTGCTTTGTTTATTTTCTATTCATGTATGAATTTGGATTGCACAAGACTACAAAACTCTATTTGTGTTAATTTAGTTTAATTCCTTGAGTCTACCCCTCTATTTTCATCATGACTTAGTCGTGACGCCGCCGGCGGCATGGCCATGCGCGCGTGAATCTATGGTACGGCAAAGATATAAAGGAGGCACAGGTGAGCAGCGTAGTACAGCTGCGACCTGCGGCACTGGAGGTAGGGGAAGTAGGAAGTGCGCAGCGGCAAGTGTGGCGATGGGCGAAGGCGGCCGGCGTAGACAACGGCCTTGTGCTGTCGTGAATTGCCTCGTCGATTTAGAGCTTCATTACTTTAGACTTGTGCAGTCTGTTCTGCTCTCCTTCTGTGCTATATACCTAGGTAAATCTGGAGGGTTTTTTTTTTTCACAGTGATAAACGTGGACCAGACTTGCTGTAAAGGGTCTTTGGGTTGGGCGCCGGCCATTTCCATTTGTACTGGCTGGCTAGCTCCTTACGTGCTGTCACGGCGGCCGCCTATTCGCGTTCGTGTTTGAGCATATCTAGGATGAGTAGTATAGAGTCGCTCTCATTCATCGACAACGACCTCGATGGGCAAAATCCATTTTTGTTGACAAAAATCCGTTCTTGGTGGAAATAACACGATCACTCTCTCTCACACACCCCCACCTGAGGCAAAACCAGAAAGGAACGTGTAACTGAATAACCACGGAGTGGACACCCCAACTCCCACACGACGACATAATGCTGAAAAGATGAATCCTGTTGTTATGATCCTTAGATTATAGAGGTAAACATCACCAAAAGTATAAGCAGGTAGCGTCAACTACAAAAAGAGAAAGACTATAGATTGGAGAGACGAATAGAATTGGGATTTAGACTATTGTATTCTCATTACTTGTTTAAAGAAGATACAATGTCATCTCTTTTATAAAGATAACTTACCTTACCTCTAAAAAAGAATATCTAAATTATAAAAATAAACTAATTGAAGATAAACTTTCAAACTTAAAAAATCAATTTAATCCTAACAAAGAAAAGAAAACTATCTGCAGACAAACAATAAACGCATAAACAGTAACAACTCATGACACCTGCCGAGTTTGATAGTACTTCCTCTTCTCTTCATGTTATGTTTCAACAGCTAAAGTACAGCACACCTGCACAAGATTGGCACAAGAGTTTTTTTAATTAATTAACCTTTTTTTAATTTATTTTTATTGTTAACCTCCGTAAACTTTATTTCTAAATCTGACTCATTTGGTCACACCACCACCCGTAACGTGACAAAATAACAGTGTTGTTTGATCATGTCACCACCAGTGACGTGACCAAAAGTACTATTTAACGGACTTATCTTATGACGTGACAATGTTGTTTTATCACGCCACAGGTAGTGGTATAACCAAAAGGGTTAAATTTGAAAATAAATTTTGTGATGGGTTAACAATAAAAATAAATTAAAAAAGGTTAATTAATAAAAAAAAAAGTTCTTGGCACAAAGGCAGATATAAACACCCTTGTTATTAAAGATAGTATCAGGAAAAAGTACCGCACACCTCTTTATTAAATCATCATTTACCATCGTTTCCTCTCTGGCGTGACCAGTACACACGGTATAACGAATTAAATGGAATCAACGGGGGCAGCGTACAAAAACTGAAGCTTATACATTCGAAAGCTACAAGTGTATGATCAAGCCACAAGGAAAATTGTAAAAATAGACAAGATATTAGACCACTCACACTTTTACTCAATGTATCATGAAGCTTTGTTCTGCTTCGTCTTGGCAATATTAACAAGGTCGCCAAATAACTTATCCTCGGGCTTCGGTGGCCTGATAGGTTGCCCCATGGAAGATGAAGGGGAGGGTGTTGTCTGGTAGGGGGAGTTCATCCCCATATAAGAGTTGTCTTGCATGGAAAGACCATACATCTTCTGAGAGAGGTCATTCGTACCAGGGTACCCATACATTGGCCTTCCCTGATTGTAGTATTGTTGTGCTCCCGGCTGCTGCATATACCCGTATGCTGCCATCTGACCACCATATATTTGCTGCTGAGGCATTGCCCCGAACTGTACACCAGGCATTTGTTGAGGGTACATCATGATTTGCTGTGCCCCTGGCATTGACGGAGGTTGCATGCCGGCAAATTGCATGCCTGGCATTGAATGTTGTGGCAGAGAACCAAACTGGTTCCCAAAGCCTGCAGGCCGCATCTGTGTTCCAGCAGTTTGGATGGCTTGCATGGCTTGAGGTAGCATAGCTCCCGGTTGGTTGTTGTACATTTGCTGGGTATGTGGACCTCCCGTACTGTTAATCTGTGGTTGCAGTGGCTGCATGCCACCGATCTGGCTCGTTGGGGTCGTGTGAGACTGCATACCTCCCAATTGGCCATTTGACACTTCGTTGCTTGGCACTGACAGAGCTTCCCAAGGAGGTGGCGGAAGGGCTCCACTTTGCTCATCTGCAAAATTCAGATAGGACCATCACAATTTCTTCAAACAGATAAGAAGTATGAAAATAGTGTGGAGAGGATCTGGAATCGACGGACAAAGATGATACATAAAAATTATGTATGTGAAAATAATTTCACTGATAATGAAGTACTTCCGGAAATAAAAATCCAGATAGAAAAAAGTAATGGTCTAAATGACATTCCATACCATAATTCAGTGTTTGCTGTGGTGGGGGCGCCACATGGTTGGCAACTTGACCGGTCCACCCAGAATTCGTGTGATTAAACTGGGATGCCTGACCGTAAGATGTTCCAGGATTCACAGCACCCCCATTAGGATAAAGCGCCACCTGCTGAGGAGGCTGTTGTGACTGTAAAGGATGCTGGGTTGGAGAGTTGTATGGCTGTGAACCCGGAATAGTTGGAGTTGAATTGAGACCAAAGGGGTCAGCTGGTTTGGCATTGCTATTAGCGATATTGTTTTGAGAAAATATGTTGACAATTGCCAGTGCATTTTGATTTGAATTAGAGTCAACCAGTGGATCAGTGACCGGGACAAGAGCTAGTGAATTTTCTGTTGTAGATGGGGTGTCATCCCAGCTAAGAAGATCGATGCCAGGATCAGGTTTTGGTGCAGGGGTTACTGAACCATTCGATACCGGAGGTGCTGGAAGCGCTAGTTGCTCGAAAGGAGACTGGACGCTTGTACTGTTGCAAAGACAGGTCACGTGCAAACATAGGTTAATTAGAGCAGTACTATGAAAAGCTGGTAAATAGTGAAAAGCACATAATTTAAATTGACTTAGTCGATAGCATCATTAGTTTGGACCATAAAATGCCTATAGCAATACTATGAAGATCAAGACTAACATATACATCGACACTTAAAGTCTTAAACCGCAGTTTGGGTGCTAAAATTTTGGTTAGATATCAAGAAATGAGTTTTATATTTTTACCCAAAAAAGATCCGACAAGCTTTTCTCCCAACAAGTCATTTTTTAGTTTACAAAGCACCTTCCAGAGCCACAGTGCGCTTTAGGTTTGATAACAAAATAACACCTACTGTAAGACGACAAGATGAATACTGATAAAATTTGTAATAGTTAGTTAGCAAGTACAAAACTGCCAAGAACGCCACTTCAAGAAAAAAAAAACAGAGAGAATAATCCCGTTGTTGATTTAATGTAGAAAACAGAAACTGATACCATCCAGGTAACAGTTATTGGACATAACCAGCGACTAGAAAGAGGAACTGGCTGAGGCTGACTAGCGAGTCCAATGTGTCAGGTGCCATGGGGATGCCTGCATGACCGCTAATGTGTCATGCTTAGATGAGAAATTCGCAAGATGAGGAAATTGGCCCGAGGGGGGTAATTAGACAATAAAGTGACTTGTAGGGGTGTGAACAAACAGAAATGACTTGTAGTGGGGTAAGTGACAAAGCCAGTGATTTTTCGGGGGTGGGGTGGGGGACTGGGGGTTTGTTCTGGGGATGCATATGTTCACTAGCCTACACTGCAAACAGTCCAAAGGTGATCGCTGCAAATGTCCAGTAACAAAATCGGTAGAAATTACAACTTATAAACCAGTATGTTCTTGAGACCAAAGATAACTAGTAGTTTAGAATAATAGCACTCTGTGGAAGAAATCCATGTTAAAAAACAAGACAGTATTTAAGCACTTACTGAATCCAAAATAATTGCCAAATACTACTTTCAAACCTGTTTCCACTTTCCAGCATTTATGCACAAGATCACACATGCATGTATTGACATAATTTTAAACATTACATAGAACTAAGAGCATGCAAATGTGATTAGGAGAAGATTAGAACCTTTGACTTGGCCCTTTTTTAGAATCTTGGCTTGTGGGATCCTCAATATCTACAAGTGCCTGCTCTTTCTTAGTGTCTTGGTTTGCAGAATCCTCAGTATCTACAAGTGCCTGCAGAGACTTTGGTTTTTTCTCCACACGAACTGCAATGCCTGCAGCAATTGCATCATGTTTTGCTAGAACACGCTGCAAATCATCATTCAGTGCAAGCCCTTGTGACAAAAGTTCCTCATCCCTGTAAATGGGGAAAGCAGCATTTTTAGTATTCACATAATAAATAGAATCAACGCAATAGACAGACAGCTAAAAAAACATTATCCTTCTAAATTAGTTATGCTAAACCAACAGTACAAGCTACTTGTGTCAGCTTTTCATGACAATGAATCTTTGGGGTATCCAGATGCCTTAACAGAAGATAATTCTTAGAACGGAAAGAATGGTTCCAGGTGAAGTTCACAATCTCATCTCTTGACTAACGCCATCAAATCCCACAGAAAGCAAGTCACAGGTAGTAATTGACAAAATTGATGAAAGCAATTATTTTTATCATCCTCTTCCCAGACAATCCAAAAAGGTGCTCAAGAAAGGAACTCTCACAGTCATACAAATTTACCCATCTCTTGGGGGAAAATGATATTCACTAACATTAGAATAGACCGCAGTAATCAACCTTGCTAGTGCAATTTTTAGGGAATTCAACATTAATTGCACTTACGTGGTAGTATTAACTAGCTGCACCACTCTTTGCTTGTAATTGCGGCATTGATCAACAAGCTCCACAATTAGCTCCTGTCTTAGTCCCTGTGTGAAGAGTATTCAGAAAACATAAGCAAGAAACCTTAACAATTTAAGAGAAAGTTGTACGTATAGAGCTGGGTATTATTATGTACGACATAAATACAGCCAGAACACCAAGAATTTGAATTTCTAACTAAAAGATCATTTTATACTTCTGTTCAACTGTTGATAGCAACTCTATAAATAAGAGGTCCATGTTTTTGCCATGTTTTTGTGCAGCTTGAATTAAAAAGCATGCTAATGGTACTTTGGTACCTCTCTGTTTCCAGGGTCTAAAGCATTCAGCATCTCTGCTAATACATCCATGATACCACGAGCATTCTGAATCTCTGACATACTGAAAATATAACCATGTATTCAGTTTAACCCATCCGTGAAAAAAGAATACAAGGTTGGAACATGAAATGGTGGTTAAACTGCAGGCAAAACTAGGCTAAAGTAGATGTATTATTCAAAGATGCTCACTGGAGACACGAGAAAAGCAATAACTAATTATAATGACTTACGGCCAGATTATGCTAAAGTGGCTAAACAGATTATCTGAAGATACAGAAAACAGTACCGTTGATTCTTGAATTTAACATTTCTAACAGTTTTCTACATGAACATTCATGTCATGTTGAGTGCATGAAACAAGATTTGAAAATCATGGCACACTGTGATTCTACTATTTCGTTTAGTTTTACCTCATAATAAGAAATAAAATCTCTAGGCCAGTGCAAAAGGAGTTAGCGAAAATTAATCTTACACAATGCTATAATAATAATCGAAAATCTAGTTTACATCGTGGAATCACAAACTGTAATGGCATTACCGTGAGCAACAGTTTATTATAGTAGGACACCGTAATAAAACAAATGAGGAGTTCTTTCAGTAAAGAGAACAAATACAAAAATATCGCCCCAAAGCAGACAATGAAAATGAAAAGAAAAGCACACCTCAAAGCAGGAAAGTCATTCGCAGCAGAAGATTCAGCTTCATCCTGTTGATCAGGACTGCGCATATTTCTCACTGCTTGAGACTGACCGTTAAACAACGGTGCAGATGTGTCAGATCTCTTGGGAAATTCAGCTCCAGCACGCTGCAGGGAGGGAATAATAGCATAACTATGTCAAACAACAAGATAAATTCTCGTAATAAAAATAGAACCATTGCATTCCATGTGCCAGATCTTGAAACCCATTAATAACAAGAGCAAAGAATATTAGTAGTAACATCTTAAAACAGAACAACTGAGCTAAGTGAAAGTTAGAGCCTAATAAATCAAATTGGGTTTCAAAAGTATACCACCAACTCATGGTATGCTGCATAGTATTGCGGATATCTTGCACGTGGTCCCCCAAAAGATTCTTGCCATGTATCTATAAGAACCAATACCTTCTCTTTGACACGTGGATCAGACTGTAATATGAAAAGAATATAACATCATCAGCAGATTAATAGAAAGAAATTATAGTTTCAGAACTATGAATCATTCTTAACCTTTTTCTTCACTATCTTCACCATCTCATGCAACACATCTCTCTCGGCAACATGCATGTGGAGTATATCCCCACAGCTCCTGATTACAGTTTCCAGCAGCTGTCATAGAAGAATATCATCATCAAGCTCTGTAGCCCCGATACTTCAGAAAGGTACCGCACCGGTGTCCGCCACCGATACGTCGTCGATACGTATCGATGGCGTATCAGGTAATTAGCATGCCAAAATAAATATTTTTAATTCCCGATACTCCGTCGACACGTATTCGACACGGATCGAGCTCTTCATGCGACACAGCTCAGCCCATATAGCGCTGAAGATAACCCTAACAACTACTCTCACGTTCAGCCATCCACCTTTTCGCATCCCCTCGCCGCCTCGCATTCGCATCCAGCGCTGAGCCGCCAACATCCAGCGTGCGGCGAGCCGGCGACCACAACTAGCAAGCAGCGACCTCCACCAGCGAGCGTCCCCTCACGTTCGCGTCCAGCGCCGACATCCAGTGCGCGGCGAGCAGGCGACCACCACCAGCGAGTGGCGACCTCCACCAGCGAGCGTCCCTCGCTTGTGTCCAGCACTGACATCCAGCGCGCGGCGAGGCGGCGACCATCACCAGCGAGCGGGCGGCGACCTCCTCAAGGCCTTCTTGGTCAGATCAGGTAATCCAACACAGAGGTTTGTGATCTGTCTTGGGGCTATGAGGTTTGCAGTTGTACTATGTTGGCTGACTGCACTATCTATCTTTTCAATTTCTATGTTTGAACTTTGAACTTGGCTGCACCATCTATCAAGTTATCCTTTAACAATTATTTGTTGGTTGTTTGCTGTAGTTTAATTGCTTCGATTGTTCAAGAATCATGTTGCTGAAATCTTGATCATGCTATTTCTTCTCCCAGGTCAATGCCTCAATGGAATTCTGGTGTAATAATAACACATGATGAATTGATTGAATGAAGAATGAACAGGCGAGGGTCATCTTTGAGGTACATTTTTCTAGTTTACACATTACATAATTTTAGTTTGACTAAGTTTGATTGTCTTTGTCTCTTTGACTTTGAGGAGGTTTCATTTCTAGCCTACCCCAAGTCCCCAACTTGTTTGAGATCAAAGGCTTTGTTGTTGTTGTTAACTAAGTTTGACTGTGTCCCTGTGTCAGGATTTTTGGGAAAATGGTGTTTGCCGTATCGGTGTCGTGTCGTGTCGACGTATCGGTGTCCGTGCATAATAGTCATCAAGACATTATTCAATGTGTATCCTGCAAAAGTAGTCCAGCACAACATACATCTCCAAACCATAATGAATCATAGAATAGTCAAACTTAAAGCTGTCAAAACAATTGAGTAAAAATAAGCTGTATCCTCGTCGACTATCCTGATTTTTTCGGTGGGTTGGACAAGGAACTAAAAATATATAAGTTAAAATTACCTGAGATCATCCAATTTTACAGGCTAGAATAACCATTGCAACCATTTTCAGTAAGATCGTGATGCTTACTTATGCTAGTGGCATTGCAGGTCGCATGGGTATGGTTACATGGAGAACATGTACTCATGAAAAATAGAAGAAAGATGCAAATACAGGCTGGAACATTAGTAAATACAGACAAAAAAAAATGAAAATACAGCCGAGCAACAGACAGCTATGCTTGATGTTATAAAAAAAGCACATATATAAGACAAAATTTTCTTATGACTGTATCAAACTGCCAATAGCACCACATTTAAGAGCAGAGGTCAGGTTGCAGATAAACTTACAGTTAGTGCAAGAAGTTGAACTTTCGGATTTTTGTGTCCAATCCTTTTTCTGAGAGCCTTCACAACATCTTTAGATTGCCTGTTACCAGGATGAATATTTGACTATCAATGACTGACGATAAATGAATAAATCAACAATGATAGCAAGCAAATGAAATGCACAGGAGGAAATTAATAACAGCTATATTTCAATATGCTTCTTCTGAGTCAACTCAACCATTTGGTCTCTAATCACAATAGTTGACTATGAATCAAAGTAACTAAGTAAGCAAACTATACTCATAAGTTTAAATCTCTGGTCAGGAACCTAATCATAGCCTCAAGACCAGCAGACATACTAAACAGTCAAACTGCATCAACTTTTTGTGGCTTCCACCACTAATTTAGTAGTATGACATTATATAGTTGTGAGACCAACAGCCATCAGCAAAGAAATCATACAGTTTGCCTCTTCGGGGGTCTTAGGGTCTTGTTCATTATCTTTAGAATATAGTTAGACTGAAGTGAAAGCGAATGAAAGTGCTCAGCGCTTAATTCACTGTTATATCGACAAATAACAGTACAAACAAACTTATTAATGGTAAATAGTAACTACTGAAACGATGGACAGCCGTTGACCTATGCTGAAATGTTACGCGAGCATCCTGGCCACTCCCACTTCATAAAGACTACAAAAACAACAGCTATGTCTGAAACTTCTTCACTGTCCAATTTCTTCAGAGTTTGACATGAAGTTACTAGGCTAGGTAAGTTAGAAGGATTGTTGGGCAGCACCACTGGAAAAAATAAGCACTTTGGTGAACCAGCATTCAAGTAGCATTCTTACAATAAAGATATTCTCCCGTCCAATTAGTGCTTAATGATCCATCCTAAGTCAAATGAGCCAGTGGTCATTTTGAGAAAACGGCCAGCTTATGGTTATGAGTCAAACAATGGACATTTTCATTTTTTAAGCCTGATTACAATAATATTTATGATCCTTCTCAATATTGTTAGTTCAAAGCCTTCATAGCAACTGGCAACCCCAAGATTATCTAACAATTCAAAGGCTCTATTTTTCTGTCAGGACTAGAAGGAATTTTGCAAGATAGTCTTTCTCATTTTTCATTAAGGCCTCTCCTGCAAAGACAATTGTTGTGACTTGTGAACATGGTGGAAGACTAAATAACCTACATTCTTCCTGCAGCTCTTAACAAGCAATGGCTCCAGGAGCTGCAGTTTTTGTTTCTATTTTCTTTGCTTTCTATGTTTTGCCTAAAGGTTCATAACTTCTGAAACTCTCAGGTCATTGAGTGAGTATATTAACGAGCGCTTGTTAAAACCTGATTTCAGAGAGGAGATGCTATTTTCTCCTTAATAAAAAACCGCATGACCAATTCATACTAGAAGAGTGAATACTTGCACGCAAATACAGATCCTGGCTACCACAACAAAATTTTGCATGATGTAAAATAACCCTTGGTTCATTTGCCATCCATACACACGATACTGACCAACGCCAAATGGGTCAATGACTACAACGCTCTTGCCAATTGAACCTACTGCAGAATGTCATTTTGCCACTTCGCATGACCAACCAGCATAACATCAAGCATGAAGCACCAATATCCAACAATTCTTGCCATTCTCGTATTTTCATTCAAACATGAGGATTAAAAAGAACTACGCTATACAATCGAAGACCGCACCATCTTCCACACAATCGAAGAATGCAAATGGAGCAAAGACAGAACCAGATCCACCGCTCGCAAATCACGATCCCCCCAGTCACCTACCCACACTATTGCATCTCGATATTTCACTTCACGACTTCAGAAAGATCCAACTTTCAGCCGTTTGTCTCATCTCGCTCAAATCAACCTCTCACGAAAGCCCACCATTTCCCAGAATTTGTCGGATTGGAACCATTTCCAGAATTACGCCGTCCCACGACATAAAATCACATTCCATCCTACCCAGATCAAGCCAACTCCACGGAGACGTCCACGCTATAGCTTCCCGCATAAAACGCCTCCGTCGGCCAGCTCAGCTACCCCCGACGAATCACGCTCACGCATCGAGTCTCGCACAGGAGACACCGAATCCGCGGGCAAAGCAGCTCAGGCGACAGGGATCGGGAGAGGAGAGGGGGAGCCGTACCCGGGGTCGCGGTTGCAGATGTCGCAGATCTCCATGTTCTTGGCCCAGTCGGGGCCGATGAGCATGTCGCTGGTCGCCCGGTCCACCATGGCGCCGGCCATGGGTGGCGCCGCCGGCGACGGTGGGGACGCGCCCGACCAACCCTAGCCCCGACAGGAGACTACGCTGCTTGGCTGGATTCGGATCGGAGGCGAGCTATTGGCTCGAGCTTACCACCAGATTGGCCGCGTTCCTTTCTCGGTGGGCGGCTTGGCTCTTTTTTTTTTCCTCTCTTTCTTTTCTTTTCTTTTTCTTTGTATAGGTCGTGCGGAATTAGCTGTATACTGTACACTGCTGCAGGTTGGAGTCGGGGGATTTGAGTATTTATATTATGTGATAGATGTATTCGATGATTCTCTTTTTGATGTCATCTACATGTCCATAAGATATCGATAAATAAATTATTAGGTACATATATTCATAGTGGTAAATCCTCAATAGTTCCGTTAGAGTTGGACGTACGACGATTTCATAAGAGGGAACAAATGGGTGCTAGGGGAAAAAAGTGAAAAAAAAAAGTTTTTAAAGGTCGGTGAATTCTGAACAAGAAAGATATTTTAGCCTTTTAATGGAGGTTACAGGGAGGAGTTAAGCCAGTTATGTAGGTGACGGTTTGTTAGGTGGATCTGGCAGTGTCGTGGTGCTCTCGTGTGATCTGAGCTATCCGACAGTCCCACTTTGGGGCGTGAGATCTCTAGTTTTTGTTTAGCTTGATGGAGTCTTTTCTTTATGAAGAATGTAAGTTTATTTCGATGTATGTAGTAAGTGTCAAACTCGGTTCGTACCACGACGAATTTTACAAGAGTTTTGTGTTCCTTGCCGACAATGCTAAAGTAGTACTCCAGTAGGGGCCAGGGAATACTGCCGAGCCCCAGCGGTTAATCGTTACGTAACTATGTTACTAGTGGCGGAGCTCGGATTTTAACGATGGAGTGCGAACTTAGGGCACATTCGTTCCAATACAAGTTCAAATGACATAGTATATAAGTTCAAATGTGTCAAATTACATATTCGCACTATAACCAATATCACAAAATATTTTAGAAAATTACTTAATTACAATTTGATACGGCGTTCCTTCGTGCTTTGAAAGCAATTAATGACAGCATCATCACTAACTTTTAGAAAAAAAATCACGCTCAATGTATGTAACTAAGCAATCATTCAAGTATTATTCACCTATGCTATTTCTTAGCTTGCTTTTCACATGATTTATTGTCGAAAATACCATCTCTACACTTGCAGTAGCCACAGGAATGATCAATACCAATTTGAGCAACAAATAAATAACTTTATAGCGATCATGCTTCTTTATCTCAACAAGTTTAATAGAAAGCTCACTGAGATTCTTCACTTCTCGAAACCTTGTATCTTGATGCATGCTGGTGATAAATATATTAAGATGCAAAGAAAGTTGGATCAAATCTGTGTTCAAGAAATCTTTAGAATAAAACTTAGCAAGTTTAAGAACTTTATTCTTGTCATATGAAGCAAATGAATCAGTAGAATGCAAAGATGTCATGCAAATGAATCAGCAGACGCAAGGGGTATAAGGAAAGGAACGCGGAGATCAAGCCAACACTAGACCTTGAAGGAGCCTGGAGCTAAGGAGGGGAGCGTGCGGATGGGCTGTCCTCGGGGTCGAGACTCGAGGGGCGCGACCGGCCATCGGCGCGTCGAGACCGAGATCATCGGTGCAGAAGCCATAAGCGGTGCCAGAGCGCCGCGATGCGCCGATGCCGCGATGAGCTGCCGGTTGCGGTGCTATCCCATGTGCTCATGCGCTGCTGCTAGAGTGTTTGGATAGGCAGATGACACTTACGCCTGACACCTCATTGACTAGTTGACTTGTATTTGATTCTCAGATTCTGCTGGGCTTAATGCTAAATGGGCTGCCAGGAGTTAAGGAGTATGTATGTTAGTATGTGTAGTGTATACTTTATGTATTAAGGGGGGTATATACCAGATTTTTGTGCAAAAATTTTGGGGGTGCAACTGTACCCCCATGCATCAACATCGGCTCCGCCACTGTACGTTACAATTTCTGAAAATCGTTCGTTAGCTGATGTACCAAGAGCCAACAACGGCTGAACAACCATCTGCTTCGACCACCGCAGGTCTCGTGACTCGCGTTTCGCACGCGACCGACGCGCCGAGGACGCCGAGAGAGATGGCAACTTGGCGCCGACCGCCGAGTCCCGCTCTGCTAGAGAGCCCCAAAACCTTAGCTCACCTCGCACCGCGCCCGCGCCTACTTGCCCAGTGCCCGCCTCCCTCCAAATCTCCTCACCGCCCGCACGACGCATTTCGCATCCGCCGTGCCGATCGTTAGCATGTGAGCAAGTCCCTCGTAACTAGAGGTGGTCAGATGGGGTCGGCACGGGCACGGCCCAGACACGGCATGACCCACACTGTTCATAGGCTGGACCTTGGCACGATGGGCCAGCCCAACACGGTACGAGCTAGGCACGGCCCATGTGGCCCGCGTGCGGAGAGGACAAGGGAGGGAGCCGGGAGGAGAGGAGGGCAGGTTGCCGTCGGCGTGAAGGAAGAAGGGGCCAGCGCGGAGGAAGAGGGTAGGGCTGGACGGGGAGGCGGCAGCAAGGCCCATGGCGAAGGAAGAAGGGAGGAGAAGGCGAAGGGCACACGAGAGCGTGACGAGGAGGAGAGGAAGAGGAGGGCGGGACGGCGCTGACGGTCGGTGCGGAGGGAGGAGGAGGTGGCGGAGCGGATGAAGAAGGAAGGAGAAGGTGAGGCGGGCAACTCGGGAAGGGAGGGAGCCGGGAGGAGAAGGGGCGAAGGATGGGGGATAGGGGGAGAAGCAGGGGTGGGTGGGCCGATTGAAATTCTGCCCATTGGGGGGCTTTTTCACACGGTGGGTCGTGCTCGGCACGACCCGATTAGCCCTAACGTTGATTTTTTTAATCCGGTTGCTTTTTTACCGTCCGGGGATTTTAAAATATAAAAAATATGAAATATTTTCTATAAATAGCCACCATAACCACCCCCGCTCAGCACCAATCTATTCCTCAATCTCTCTTTCAAATTCAGTTGTAAGATAATTTGGCAAAATTAAAAAAAATTATGCCAAATTTTGAAGAAAAAAACAAATTTTGACAGCAAGTCGGTAAAGGAAGTACAATACTATTTTTTTTGTATAATTTTACTGTTATTATCTCTTATGCTAAGATAAAAGTAATAATAGTGTTAGTTTCGATTTTGCAGTTTTCGTTATGGAAAATTACGATAGTTTTACTCTTAGTGATTACGGGCTTTCACCAGAGAAAGTTGCATCCATGGAGGCTGCGGCCGCCTCAAACCAATAGCAGTTGTTAGCGAAAGGGCAAGACAGAGTTCTATCATCAGGCTCCACGCCAGCATCTTCGTCGACGATCATTGGAGCAAAGAGGTCGAGGCCGTTTACATCGGGAGTGTGAGAGAATTTCGACAGGACAACCAAGCGAGACACATAGGGAAACGAGGTACTATATGCTATTTGTAAAATTTATCGCAACGAATTATCTGCAAAATCTACATATGAAACGAGACACTTGGTTAGACATGCTACAAGATGTAAGGCCAAACAATAATTGCTGATGAAGCAGATGCAGCTACATTACAACCCTGGTGGTACGGTACGTGGCTGGGACTACGATCATAAGGTAGCCCGCCAATCTCTCTGTTGTTTAATTGCTTCTGAAGATTTACTATTAGGCTTTAGGGAGTCTACTACTTTCAAACTTACGTTAGGATTGTGCCTAATCCTATATTTTCTACCATTTTTAGACAGATAACAACTAGAGATCTAGTAAAATACTACAATGAACGTCATAATAAAATAATTGAATTATTTAGTATGTGCATATTTTCGGTAGTCCTGACCTCAGACATATAGAGTGATCGGTTTAATGAGGATTACTTTAGTGTAGTTGCTCATTATGTTAAAGATGATTGTGTAATGGAGAAAATAATTATATATATATATATATATATATATATATATATATCAAATTAATTGATGTAATACACGCGGGTGATAATATTACCAACTGTATTATCAAAGTCGTGGAAAACTTTGGTCTTACAGACAAAATATTCTCAATTACTTTAGACAATACCGCTTTGAACTCTAGGGCCGTGTATATTATTTACTCTAATATTGAGTACATACACCGATTCCTTCTTGCTACATCAGCGATACGCTTGTCATATTATTTATCTTATAGTCAAATATGGTTTGAAGAGGTTGAATCCGTATATTAAAGCTTCTCGCGATGCGATATCTTAATTGAATAATTTCAACGTAAGAATAGCAACATATAAGAATTTTTGCAAGACGATATGTGTACGTCGAAGAAAATTTGATTTGGACATGCTGGTAAGATGAAATTCTACTTATCTAACACTTAAGAGTCTTGTATCATATAAGAGTATTTTTTGTTTTTATTCAAATGCACTATCAGAGCGTTGACGGTAGTATACTATTGATTGAGCAACATTGGTTCATTTCTAAGAAGATACTTCATTTTTTTAATTTTTTATGGGGCCATTATTGCTTTGTCCGCTTTCTATTATCCAACATCTTTTATTATTGTGCATAGTATTTTACAAATTACTAGTCATTTAAAAATCTATGAAAATGACACAGTTTTAAGAGTGACTGTTTTTGCTATGAAACTAAATACCTTAAATATTGGAAAGAAATCCGTTTTCTATATGTATTTGTATTTATTTTAAATGCTGGAGCTAAAATTGACTGGTTTGCTAATGTTCTTGATCTTCTTAGTGATGCTATAGGGCTATATTATTCTAACTATTTTACATGCGTTTGTTCTCGATTACATGATGTTTTCCAAATGTACAAAAATAAATTTCAAGGAGTCCGCTTGCAACGACATCCAGTAGCACCTACCTCAAGTAACAAGATAAATCTGTAGGGCAAAATCTGGGGTGCAGACTCTTCTTTCAGGTCTAGGTCTTCTTCTTCTATAGCGGCACCTTCTCAACAAAGTCGAAGACCAACCTTTGACCTAACGAATTAGAAACTATCCGCCTATCTGGACAGCGATACGGTGAATTTTAACTCATAAAATTTTGAAATTTTGCACTAGTGGCATGACCATAAGTTAGTATATCCCGTACTATCTATACCTGTATGTGATGTGTTAACTGTTCCTATCTCATCCGAGTCTGCTTTCAGTCTTTCTGAAAGAATATTATAAGAAAGAAGAACACATCTCATAAGTGAGATGGTGGAGATACTTCTAACTATGAAGGACGGAGAACAAGTTGATTCACGAACACAATACTTTGTGGAAATTTTAGAGTTGTCAGAGGTGTTATAAAATCTGTACATAAACAACGACACGTAAAACAAGAATGTATGTAGAGCTATAGGCTATACAATCATTTGAACAATAATAAAGCTCTTTATTATATATTTAATATGTTTTTCTAAATTTTTACAATCTTAATATTTATTTATGAATTCTATTAATTTTTTAGAATTACTTTTATATTTTTTAAATAAAATTTCAGCCCTAACGAACTAAAATGGACCGCAACCGATTCATTACGACAAATAGGCTCAAACTGACGTGGACCATTTATTCCGCGGAGCAAGATGGACCGTGTCGAGGTGAGCCGGTCTGGTTCGTGCCCCGGGACGAGACGTCTGAAAGGCCAGAAACGGGCTAAAATCCCACAAATACTCAAGGCCCACACGCCCGCGCCTGGGCCACCACCCCGGCCCGTGGCCCCCAGAGACCCAACCACAAAACCCCACTCCAAACGCTCTCGTCTCAGCCTCCTCCCACCCGCACGCCGCCGCCGCCGCCGCCGCCGCAACCCCGAACCCTAAGCGCCCCCCTGCCCAACATGGCGGCCGCCTACGACCGGGAGGACGGCGCGCCGCCTACGACCGGGAGGACGGCGCGCCGCCGCTGCAGCTTCCGCACGGCGGGGCGGACGCGTACGACCCCAACTACGTGCCGGACTCGGTGAAGACGTTCGTGGTGCACCTGTACCGGCACATCCGCGACAAGAACGTCTACGAGATCCACCAGATGTACGAGGGCGGCTTCCAGCGCCTCTCCGACCGCCTCTTCCGCGACGCGCCCTGGCCCTCCGCCGAGGCCGTCGCGCCCTACTGCGACGGCGACCACGTCTTCCTCCTCCTCTACCGCGAGCTATGGTACCGCCACGCCTACGCGCGCCTCTCCCCGCTCACGGCCAGCCACCGCGCCGAGTCGTGGAACAACTACTGCGACCTCTTCAGCGTCGTCCTCCACGGCGTCGTCAACATGCAGCTGCCCAACCAATGGCTCTGGGACATGGTCGACGAGTTCGTGTACCAGTTCCAGAGCTTTTGCCAGTACCGCGCCAAGCTCAAGAACAAGACCGAAGATGAGCTCCAGCAACTTAAGCAGTTCGACAAGGTAAAGAGGTTCATATGTTCTTTTTGATTCTGATAGTTTCTTTCTTAAGGTCGAGTTGAGATCGATGCGGCCTACAATCTAGTTACGTTTGCTGAATTGCGCAGGCGTGGAATGTGTATGGGGTTCTCAATTACCTGCAAGCGCTGGTGGAGAAGTCCGTGATCGCACAGATCCTGGAGAGGGAGAAGGAGGGGCTGGAGCAGTTCACTGCCACGGACGGGTACGACTACGAAGGTGGGAGCAATGTGCTCAAGGTGCTCGGTTATTACAGTATGATTGGGCTGCTCAGGATACACTGCCTCCTCGGGGATTACCACACTGGCCTCAAGTGCTTGGCGCCAATCGACCTTAACCAGCAGGGGGTCTACACCATTGTGATTGGGAGTCACATCTCCACGATCTATCACTATGGGTTTGCAAACCTTATGATGCGCAGCGCAGGTACAAAACCATACTTGCTACACCATTCCAGATCAACGGATATTTTACAGTCTAGTACATTAGGCTATAGTTTATTGCTCTTCTAAGTTCTGACGACAAGCCAGTGGCCCTGTCCTAGTATGTGATGCGTTTTCGTTTCGCGAAAGATCATGGGTAAATTTGCCTCCTTTGCCAATGGACATCTAAAAAACGTGGTGCGGCCAAAAGATACTGTAAAAGCATGTAATTTTGCTGTAGGGCACTGACCCCATTAAAATATTATTTTCGGACTGAAGAGGAGAGAGAAAGGCAGTGAAAAGTCTGTTTTACCCTTGGTTTTCTCTCTCTCCCTCATAAACTACCTCTGGAGCTTTGCTCCTTCCCCCTTCCTCCGGCTGGCCCGGCTCTTGGCGCCACCACCGCCGCCGCTCGCTGCCCGCGCCTCCTCGGTGCCTCTCTCTCCCCCCGGCCTCCCCACGGCGCCTCTCTCTCCTCCACCACCGCGTCGCCTCCTCCTCCTCTCTCCTCCCGTCGTGCCCTCCAGACGGCACGCCGCCAATGGCCTCTCCGCCGCCTCCTCGCGCCGCACGCCTTCATCGCCAAGGCCTCTCCGCTGCCGCCTCGTGCACGCACGCCTCTTCACGCTCCGCCTCCTCCCCAACTACAACCGCCTCGCCCTCCTCGTGGAGTTGCCGCCTCCACGCGCCCGCTCCTCCTCGCCACCGCTTCCTCCTCCGCATGCGCGTCGCGCCGGACGCCGCCTCTGCGCCGCGCTCGACGGCCACGCCCGCGTCCACGACCTCGCGCGCCCGGCCGCCGACGAAATGCCCCACGGCGGGGTGGCTCCCAGCTCCCTCGTGCGCACCTTCCTCGTCAAGGCTCTCCTTCGCAGCCGCGACGTCCACGGGGTGGAGAGGATGGAGAGGAGGATGGAGAGGAGGCCCTCTTCGCAGCCGCGACGTCCACGGGGTGGAGAGGATGGAGAGGAGGAGAGCTGGTCGGAGGATGAAGAGGAGGCCCTCCTTCACATCTTTTCCAATGTTCATGGTCGTGGGCCACCGGATCCGGTCGTCGCCGTGCAGCCTTAGGCCACCGCCACCGCCGGCGCTCACGTCGCCGCCTCCGTCAACTCCGCCAACTCCCCCTCTTCGCACGACCGGCGCGAAGACACGAGGAAGCTGCGCAGGGCGTGGAGGTGAGAGAGAAGGCCGAGGCGCTTCGTCGAGGTGCGAGCTGCGCGCAGCAGCGCGCGGCGCGTCGGGCGCGCGCCGTGGCGAGGCTGGAGGCGGCTCGCGCCAGGAGGCAGTTCGTGTATTGAGATGAATCTCTTCGTGTAGTTCTCATCTGTAATTCTTCTTGTAGCTGTTCAGTGTAAGCTTGCGTTGAATCTCTTGATGCATATTGAGATGATGAAGGATGCTTATCTGCTAGTATGGAACTTGAGAAGTTATATTTGAATTTAAAATTTAAAAATTTCCAAAAAATAAAAAGAAGTCAGCGCGAGCCTGGGGTTCGAACCCAGGTCTCACCATCGCTGCTGACGTAGGCATACCACGGAGCTACCAACATGCTATTGATATATTAGCTGCGTTCACTCTCTTTAACCCTCAAAATTCAACCCTTGTCTCAGCCAAGTACGACTGAAGGGTAAAATTGACATTTCCGAAATTTTCTCTCTCCCCTCTGACCGGAAATGATAAAATAGTTGTCTCAGTACCCTACAGCAAAATTACATGTTTTTACAGTGTCTTTTAGCCGTATCACGTTTTTTGGATGTCCATTGGCAAAGGAAGCAAATTTGCAGTGCCCTGTAGCCAATTGTACATATCGTTAGGATATGTTGTAAAGAAAGCTTTGAAGCATTGTGCTAGTCTTTTACCATGCTTATGTGCTATTCTCAGCTATGTCATGGTTGGATTTAGTTCCTATGTTGCCTTACATACTTAAGTAACACGAAATGTTTCATACTTTCATTGTCATCTCTATATTTGTCCAAGTAGATCGAATCATGTCGTATAACCACGTCGAAGATGTAAGCATTCTTTCCTTTAAGTCCCAATATGTGATAATGTGAATCTATTTGGAATCTGCTCTGTCTTGAAATTGCCCAAGATGTGAATTAATTCTTTCATCTGACACATTATGTTTCTGGATAAACCTAGGTATGTTGATGCCATACGTGAATTCAACAAAATTCTGCTATATGTTCTGAAGTTTAAGCAGTACCATCAGAAATCCCCTCAGTATGACCAGATACTGAAGAAAAATGAGCAGATGTATGCCCTGTTGGCAATTTGCCTTTCTTTGTGCCCGCAGAACAAACTCATAGATGAAAATGTTAGCACCCAGCTGAAAGAAAAGTACAATGACAAAATGACAAAGATGCAGAGGTTTGATGATGAAGCGTACGCTGCTTACGATGAACTATTTTCGTACGCCTGCCCCAAGTTCATTACTCCAGCACCTCCAGTTCTGGATCAGCCGCTTGCAAACTACAACCAGGTAACATGTCTGGTGAAAAATCGTAATGCTGCTCCATTTCTTCCCCGTTTGTATATTTAGGGCCCTGTCTGGTCTGTTGTAGCAGTCAAGTCAGAAAGTTTGACTTGTGGTTGTTGGTGTTTGCGGAAGAAATTGTTTATTATTTCACTGTTATGTAACAGGATGCCTATCGTCTTCAATTGAAGCTGTTCCTTTACGAAGTGAAGCAACAACAGTTGCTTTCTGGGGTTCGAAGTTATCTAAAATTGTATTCAACAATAACCACTGCCAAACTTGCCCAATACATGGAAGTGGATGAGACAACACTTAGGTCTGTATGATCATCAACTTACTTTTTGTTCCTAATATTTTCAGTGGTTTTTGTGTATAATAAATTAGCTCAAATATTTAGGTCTGTATGATCATCAACTTACTTTTTGTTCCTAATATTTTCAGTGGTTTTTGTGTATAATAAATTAGCTCAAATATTTTGACAGGTCAATCCTGATGACATACAAGCACAAAATGCATGCAGTTGACTGTAATGGAAAGATTGTATCCAGTGCAGACTTTGATTTCTACATTAAAGAGGTAATGTGCCATAATTATTTGCTTATGAGGGCTAGATCACCTTTTTATATGCACATTTTTGTTGATATGTGAGCCGTTTTCCTTTTTTGAGTGAGGACCTTCCGACCATTTTTCAGCTGTCTTTTGTTGCATTATTAGAGGTTGATGTCTTGAACAAGTTAATATTTAGTTGAGCTAGTACATTGAGCTGCTGCATATAACTGCAAGCTTTTTCCTTGAAGGAACTTTTTTTGACAATGCACATTCTTCAATTTCAAGCATGATTCCCATGGTTGATTTTGATGTCTGTTTAGCTTGGATGTATGAGATATTTTGTGATGTCTTTTTGATTGAATCTTTCTCACTTTTTAATTGTTTTCTCGCTTCTCAGTATTATGACCCCTTAATCTTTTTGTCTACTCAAAATACACCATGTGTTTTGCCTTGTAGGGCGTAATCCTGACGGCATTATTGACTTGCATAATGATTAGTATGACTAATTACAAACTATTTGCAACCACGCAGGATATTATTCATGTTGTGGAGTCCAAACCGACCAAGCGCCATGGTGATTACTTTTTGAGACAGATTTTAAAGGTATTCATATCCCACTTGACATTTTTCCCTCCCCTGATAGCTCACCACTCTTTGCTCTCCTAATGTGTTTGTTGGTAAAACCCTAAAATGACTTTTTTACTGATATCCTACAGTTTGAGGAGATGATTGGTGAATTGGAGAAAGTACAACTTGACTGATCCTGGTAGAGAGATCTTGGAAGAGAGAAACATCCCAGCTTCCTTTTTTTTAATACTACAACGAGAGGCACTTATGATGGTTAATATTAGCAGTGCAATATATGTGCCTTTTGTAGTTTGTTCTCCTTTTTGACTTAGGGTCTGTTTGGTAGTATCCCGCTCTTTATTTTTTAGCTCCTAACCCCTGAGAAGATTCTCGGATGATCTAGAGCTTTTTTTTTAATGTATTTTTTAAAAATATTTTAAAGATAACCCCTCTCTAATTTTATTTCCAATGGCCACGTCACAATGCTTGGCGTGGCAAAAGCACATCGTACGCCACGGATCTCGACGTGGCAAACGAGTATTGTCACGTCACTCCTTTTGGCGTGACAGGACTTAACTCAAAAACGGACGCTTGTTGGCTCGGAGGGCTATCGTGGCAGATTTGGTAACGTTGCGGCTGGTGATATGACAACACAGTTTGATTACGCCACGGTTCACGGCGTGGTCAAAGGGGTTAGAACTGAAAATAAAATTAGGAAATGGTTATCTTTAAAATATTTTTTAAAAATGGATTAAAAAATAAAAAAGCTCGATGATCCACTCCTCTAAGAATCTGGAGTTGGCTGACAAAAGCGTTTGGTAGAAGATTGACTTCTAAATCTCTAAAAGTGAGGATTTGATGCAAAAAGATCACGCTACCCCTGTTTTAACACTAAAGTTTATTTGTACCTCACTCTTTTCTATTTGTACATAAATTTCAGAAATTCCTTTACAATTTTTTTGGGATAGATCTACACTAGTATTATCAGAACTCACAGATTACAGGACTACAAAAACAGTATTAGCATTTATCACAACATGACTAGGTCCATCAATTATAAGAACAAAGCTACGAGTTCATCTCACAATTGATACATAAGCACACGTAGGATTACAAAGAAGTACTAGCATTACAGAGAAAGACCTAAAAAACAAAATTACATCTTTGAGCCTTTGTTCACATCTTTAAGCTTTTGTTTCATCTGCAATTAAAAAGAAAATATGAGATTTGAAATTTCGGTTCACGTACAAATACACTGCCAACATTTTCATGGAAAAGCACATGTATTTTCCCATCAACCAACAGGACCAATGATTATCTATGCACTTAAGCATACAGCAGCAGATTATAATAGATATATCATTTTTCAGGGTTCCACCTTGAGCTTTTGGGAGGAGTTAAGCTAATAACATATAATGTCCTAAGCCAATTTCAGCTTTTTGTCCCACTGGAGTAGGAAGCTTGCTTTATGCAACACTGCAACATGCAATGCAAGGTTACTCACAAACTCAAAATTGCACGGGATTAGTCTCTTGTCAAGAACTCAGGTGCAAGAAAAAAAACAACGCTTTATGCCTATGCCTTCATTAGAAATATGTCCATAGGATTAACAAGCGCTGAGTAAAGAGTTAAGACCAATAATAATAATAATCTATAGTACAAGGTGAAGATTCTGTACCTTGTTTCGTGAATACTTTTATTGGAAATTGGAAAAATACTTTTATTGGAAATTAGAAAAAGCATAGCAAGATCATATGATCCGACCCCACTAGCTTGGTTTTCATCCACAAAATTCTTCACCGACCTTAAAACATCTTCAGTCAGTTTAATCTGCAGGCTAGGTCCATTGGGCATCCGAATGACCAGCTGAATATCATCTGACTTCATAGAAAAAAAAGTTTCCGACTCTGTACACTAGAATTTCGTGGGCAAAGAAGTTATGCAAAAAGATTTGGACTTCACAATTCACACCGTCAAAACATGCTTTGACATATCACATATATAAATCAAAGTGCAGTGCACTGTCTAGAGTCCACATCAAGTTGTTTGCTACTTTCATGTGCACACAATTGCAAAAGGTGATCATGCTTAAATGTGACTTCTTTTGACCATACAAATTCAACGATAATCAATACAGTGGATTGCAGTGCGTAATCTTCCATAGCCTTCGTTCCATACGGATTACTCAAACAAAGGCGCAGAATTTTACTAGACACGAACGATCAAACAACGGTCCTTGCAGGAGCAGCTCTGCTCACCTCGGAGGACCCGTGGAGGGGACTACCCCGCGCTTGGAGCTCGTCAGGCGACGCCGTGGAGGCCGCTGCCACCTTGACCCCCGCGAGCCTCCTGCACTAGACGCCGCCCGCCGCCGCTACCACCACAACTGAAGGCGCCGGAGGAGGAACGCGGTAGAGGTGCTGCCCGGAGACGTGGGGAGGAGGCCAATGCAGGGGGGTGGGGGTGAGGATGGGGCCGGCGGGAGCCATGGGGAGGAGGACGGAGCCAGTACGAGGAAAGACAGGGGACACGGGGATGGCGGACACGAGAGATGGGAGATGGTGCGAAGCTGGGGATGCCGGCGAGACTAGGGGCGATGGGTCGAGCCGATAAAATGATGCGGGGGAGGTGCGAACAGGAGGAGGGGTCCAGGGTTATATCAGTGGCATTTGGTGGTAAATACTTTTCAACTTTTAGGGTATTTACGTATCAGGGAGTCCGGATTCTTGCGGGGAGTGGCCTTAAGTTTTGAGATGTTTGGCTGGGCTCCTACATCTCCGGTCGAGAATTCGGGAGCAGGAGCCTTACTAAACATACCCTTAAGTGAAGAATGGATCGGCTGTATTATCCTTTTGCCTTTTGTACTCGATCAGGTTACTGCTTACTAGTTGAGATACCTATGTTTTTCCCATTTGTCTGGGTGGGCACGTCTTTTTTTTTTGCCATATCGACGTGCACAAATGACCCCATGTTTTGTTGATTAACTACATATCCAGGAACTATTTAAGTATTGTTCATGTACTAGTAGTTGAGGTACCTATGTCTTTTATCCACGAGGAAATTCCTTATTTGGCACTTCAAGTTGGCCGGTTTCTGATATGCTACTTAAAAATTTGTGTTTCCTTCTATACCATGGAATTCAATTATAATCCCTTCTATGCCTCTGCCGTTAGCCTTAGCTCCCGTTAAACCCTGAAAGGTGTTGGATTTTTATCCAAATGCCCATATTGCCCTTGAGACCCACATGTCATCTTAAGTTTTATGAAAAGGAAAAAAAACACTTTCTTTCGGTCCCGTTCATGCGAGTGGTTTGGCTTCATTGGGGAGGAGGGCGGTAGCATTGACGAGCTAGGGAGTCCAGCATCGGCGATGGGGAGGAGACCGATGAGCGCTGAGTGAGGGCCCCGGTGGTGGCAGCCAGAGCTGAGGAGGTCAGTGGCGGGCCAAGGGGTTTTGAATTACGATGACATCGATGAGAGTTGAGGAGGGTGGCGACGGCGGGAGCTAATGAGGTGGTAGGAGATGGCCACGAGGAGGAGGGCGATGACTGCAGGATCTCGGGAGGCCGACGGTTGGCCACGGGGAGGAGGACGGCGACGCTGGCAAGAGCTAGGGAGGAGGTGACGACCGCCTTCTTCCCCACCTACAAGCTCCAGATTCGGTGCTTCTCCCCCACCCCCGAGCATCTCTCTTCCCCACCTCCAGATCCGATTGAAGAATACAGGAGGCAGAAGAAGGACATTTTGGTCTTTTCGCGACTAAATTAACAATTTGTTGACAGGAGGTGGATGACAGTGACATAGAAAGGATGAAAATTAAATTCCAGTAGCATAGAAGGAAGCTCAAATTTGTTAGTGGCATATCAGGAACCGACCAACTTCTATTGGCAAATAAAAAAATTCCTCTTTATCCGTTTGCCTGTATGGAGCACTTCATTCTAGGAGCCGCTAGGGCATCTACAATGGTGTTTTTCTTAGTTTGTCTCAAAAAACATCCACATCATCTAGAGATAACACAAGAGAGATCTCCAATGCATTGTTTCAAACTTATCCCTTGCCGCTAACCCTCGTACACTCCACGTCACATTTTGTCCTCTTTTTTAATCCTATCTCCTTATATACAATTCGCGTCAAAATGTGTTGTTACATACAGCCTCCGCTACAATGTAATTTTTGTTGTGTTTTTCACATGTTCTTGTGTCATTGGAGACACTGTAAATACTTGACATCACAAACCCATCTGATATGCGGTGGTTATATGGTTTAGGCAGTGTTTGATCGGAGAACGAGCTCTCGTGCCGGGGCCAGCATGGTACAGGTTAACAGGTCAAGGACCGCTCTGCGCACCGAAGAAAGTGAGAAACTACATCCTTTTGTGTGTGTTTGTGTACTTACACATTTCATTTCATACATTTCATTTCATTATGGCAAAATTGGTTACATGATACCTAACTTTTGTGACATTTGCTCTAATATATTAGTTTTTTTTGTGTTTTTGCTGAAAGACACTGTACTTTAATGGTTCTTTGTCGTAGAACACTCACACATTAAAATATAATATCCAGCCGAAAGAGGAGAGAGGAGTGGATGAAAAATCTGTTTTGCCCCTAACCCCTTCGTCCTCCTCTTTTCTCCTCATCATCTTCTCATGTCGGGCCTTGAGGTCCTCTCGCATCACTACCGTTCATGGTGGATGGTGAGCTCCCGTGCCAGCTCAAAAATTTTCAAGGGTCAACGGCAAAAAAAATTCACCCACCTTTTCTCTCCCCTCTCAGTAGGATATTATATTTTAATGACCATAATATTCTACGGCAAAGACTACAAAAGTTTAGTGTCATTCAACAAATACACGAAAAGATAATGTCCTAACAAATGCCACATAAGTTAATTGTCTTGCAGCTAATTTTGCCTTTCATTACCAAGACGTTCCGGTCATTGTGCTTGATAAATGAAAGATTTAACGTGCGGTGCTTTTGACGAAGAATGCGAGGTCTAGGTTTTTTTCGTGTAGTGCCTATTGGTGTCCCTGCATCGGAAATTGACGGCAAGCCAAGGCAAAGCCACAGGCACATGCAGGCTATGCAGCTTGTTCAAGTGCGTTACGTCGCACAAGCGTTCAAATTTTAGGTGCCGGACACGTGAAAAGCACTATCGCACTACGAGTTTCCGTGATGCACAATCTAGGACGTGTGGTGGGGCTTGGATGAGTCAGGAAGACAAACAAATGCGAATATGCGATGCCGGGAGCAGATTCAGATCATGGTAATGCCTCCACCACTGAGTGAGTACACTCGATTTCGGTCGGGGGAAAAATATACTTCAATTTCGGGAGGGTTGTCATGTTTAAGCTGACATGCAAATATGGGTGTTTATTGACAAAAACTATACATAAATAGTGCCTAGACTTAACTTTACATGATACCAAACAGAATCCGAGCTATTACACCAGAAGAAGTAGACAATACAAGTAGGCCAGCTCAACACTGTCCGGTTTAGCAGACTGGTCTGCAGTTTGCACCCAGCATGTATGCGGCATCAAGGCAGTGAAAGCAGCTTGTAAGGCTTTCGATCAAATGCCAAGAAGCCTGAAATGTGCAATATTAACCAATAATAAATTTAAATTAAAAAAATACAGGTTTCAACGGTCCACGGACCCTGCTGCCTTTTGGAAGCTAGTTTCTGGGCTGAAATTGTATACCGAATAGCAGCCGCAACACAAAAATACACACGGTAACGGAAGTAATGAATAAGAATAAGGGGGCATTGACATTTAGGAACAGGCATGTACATACTGGTAATGTATTATCAAAGCATCTTTTCTCGTTCCTCAAAAGTCTTACCTATCGGAAGTTTTTCAGGAGGTGGGAGGAAGGGATGGGTGAGCTCACAGATCTTTCCAGGCTGCTGCTGAGTTTATTGTCTGCTGATCTTACAGGGGTGGTACATTCGTTGAAATCAAGGACTCTTGCCTCGGCCTGCAATATTCATTGGAATTAGAATTATGGATGGCATTGCAGTTCAAACGATATCAATTAGATTTATGGATGACATTACACTTCAAACAATATCATATAGAGTAATGGTTGTTGTAATCAACGCTCAACTTAGTTCATCCAAAATTGATCAAAACCATCACAGTTGATCAATTACAGCAACACAATTACCACCACTTTCCCAAACTAAGATTTGTAATTGCTATATATATAAGCAAATTAGTTTAAGGGGTACCTTAGAAATTGGCAAACAATTAAATTAGGGTCTCCTAAGAACCTTGATTTCACTATCACCAAAAATACTAAATTAAGCAGTTGAGAACTACACACCATGACTTTGGTTTGCAATTTGCTTGTTCCTGGCTCCTTCTTGGCATCTGTATTTCCCCTGTTTTCCTTGTCAGAGTTTCTGTCGTCACATCGGTCACATCGGTTGCCACTGGCTAGTACCTCACGGGCCTCCGCCAAAGCAGCAGCACTATGCACATTTATCTGCTTCACCAATCCTAACGCATCATAAGTTCTATCACCTGGGCTGACGAAGTATGAGCCCTGGGAGGAACATATGGGCACAAGTAAAGATGTCAACCAAAAGAAAGAAACAGCATTCACAAGTCACAAGTGCATGACAGCATGAGTAATACATGACCAAAACGCTTATCATGCAAACTCAAAAGTAAAAAAACATAAGAAAATGATTTCCAGCCCTCTTGATTCGACTTAGGATTAAGAATAAGGTCCACCAAATTATATACTGATTGCAAAAACTTGATCTATATATGACATAAAATGGCTGTAAGAAAATAAAATTAAAAGAAGACCTAAATGTACCTGAAATTGCATATCTATGAACCAAGGGGATTTCCAAGCCGAAGGAGATTCCAGTCCTCTTTTGACACCAGGGGTATCAGCCAATCTAACAAAAGCAATGATTCAGAATAACAAATTAACAAAAAAGAACAAAGGTCCGAATTGCAATTTCTTCAGACTTTAGTAGTTGTGGAATACAGAAGTGGGTGTATCTATGTAAACTCCCAATCCATACTATCTTAAATGCATTCTTCATTAGTAAGACCCATGTGTTCTTCAACATTTGAATTCAAATAGCAGATACTAATTCCAGTAGGCGAGTCAGTAGCTAAATGACTTAATGATCATTTTAGTCTTAATAAATCGAAATATCAGGCAAATGTTGTTCAGTTTCAGAGTAAAGATGGCAGCACTTGAATTACCATTAAGTTCGTAAATTAAATAGTATATTAAGTATCCAGATAAATCTTCATGTTAATGAAGTTTTCCATCGATGAACAAAGCTGAACATGAAATGACAACTTGCCAGATCCCAGTTTCTAAATTTAGGTTTAATGGACTTCAACTCTAAAGAAGTATGTGAGGGCTGAGTGGCTCGCTCTCACCTGCCTGCGTTCGAAGTTTGGCTTTGACGCTGGTGCTCACCCGGGTTTAGGAATAGCACACTCACACGTGGGTGCATTCAGTGGTCAAAGCACGTGCCCGCGTTCTATAGGGTTGTGTGTGGTGTGTGTGCGTGAGTGCGTCCGGTGTGTACTCTAAAAAAAAAACTCTAAAGAAGTATGCAGGATTGCACATTCAGCATACTGATGCTGACTAATAATTAGATGAGGAGGAAATCATCGTTCACCAATCTGAGCTATAAAGCCTGCCGCAACTTAACCCTCACATAATCTGAGCTGATTAACAAACAAAAGAACTGATACGAAAACAACAAGAAACATGTGAGACTAGTGTGAAATCTTACATGTTCACATATTCATAATCAACATTGATGCATGGTGAAGATTTCTCAACAATGAGTTCCGCGGGCTTTGATTTAGCATACATTCCTTCCTTATAGGCCAATAAGGATTCAGGATTTGTGTTTATTTTCTGATTTATGGCATTTGCGCCATGACCAGGGGGGTCAATGCCGTTGTGCTCAACAAGAACACCTGCAGGTTGCTGCATCAAACAATAATATAGGTAAGAATAGGAACAAGGGAAATATCACCATTTAGCCCCAGTCTGTGCAACCCCACATATGCCACACATGACAACATCATTAAAGTGCTTGCTAATCTGAGTCCATTTACTTGAAGATGCATATAGTTAAATTTATTGGAGTTACTGCACCCGCTGCAATTAGCAAACCTCGATAACTATACAACAGCTATGTTTTTCTTCTATAAGAAACATGGTACTACCAAACTGGTTAAGTATCATTGAAGAATTGATTCGAATGTACTTACTAAGTTTCCTGGCAGATCATTGTTAGTATTAACTATATTTATAGCGGAATATTGTTCCCCTCTTGCCTCCTTATCCGCAGGTTGGTCGTTTCCTGCATTTCGTCCTTCTTTCGCCTGTTCAGTTGTTTCACTCAAATTTTCCTTGTTTTCGTCTGAGAACTCAAGTTTCTTCTCCAGAGGTTTAGAAAAAGCAGATCTTTCAGTACAAAAAACTGATTCAGTAACAATTGCCTCATCTATAGTGGCATTCATGCAATATGTTTGAGTACTGATGGAGGTGTCTGACACCCCACCATCCTTTTCAGTCCCAGATTTCTTCTCGATTCTTTTGTCTGGGATAGGAGACAAGAGATCTCTCTGTCGTTTCTTCAGTATTGATGGTGTGCATATGAAGCTTTTGGCAGCGCTCTTGAGCACAACATCAGGACTTTCATCATTGGTAGGGGAGCCCCACAATCTCAATGGGGTGGTTACATTCATGGTTGACCGCATCAACTGTCGAATGCCAAGGGGACTATATTCTTGGAGATCACCAGAAGTTACAAGATCACAACTGACAAATGGAACATCCAAGCTTGGAAAACGAGGAGGTTCGTAGAATAGGGCTCCCTCAACCTTCTTTTCATCTGATGCAGCCTCACTCTGTGTCAGTGATGTTTCTTTTGCTGCACTGTTGGTCCCAGGTTCTTCAGCATCAGTCAATTGTTGGTCCCTGTATTCTGGTATGTCCATCATTGCAGAAGCCCCATGTCCGCAATCACTACTGCCAGGGTTAGCAGACTGCTCAGCATCACCAAAAGAATTGTTTGCGTGTATGACTATCTCTGCCTGAGAAACTGGCATTTCTCTTGGATCTGCTGTATTATCGAGTGCATCAGGCAAACCATTTGAACAGATATGAGATGGTGGTACTGGCATCAGTGAACACTCGGCATACGCAGTGCCCATCATACTGGATGGGTTTGATGTATGTAATGGGTAGGGCGGTGTCAAAAAATTGGTGTCCACTTTAGAGGAATATGCATATGGCTGGTGATTTAGTCTTGAAAAAGAATCATCATCAATTGCATCAGGTCCAGAAAGAAGGCTCTGCAAGGAAATATCTTGCCAGAGTTCTGATTTCAGACAATTAGGACTGTTGAAGTCAGCCTCGGACATGAAATGTGGTTTTTGCTCAGCTCCAGAAACACTTGGTAACATAGAGATAGGCACCACTGGTGCTGCATCATATGGTACCAAAGATCTTTCATGATTCTCTGTACAACAAAGAGTCTTGTTGTCTGCAAACATAGCATTACTTGGTACTTCATCTATACCCATCTGCAAATTCATTCTCTGAGCAAACTCCTGTTGCAAGAGTTTATCTGGATCGAAGTTAGAGGAGGAAACATGGTAATGCACCTCAGGCAAAGCAGATGCAACAGCCTCTGTGGAAGTATAGCATGCTTCCTGACACATAGAAGAGTGAGAGTCCTGTGCTTCTTTCTTGTTGGCTTCCACATTTACTTGTAAATCACAACCCAAGGCCACATTAGCATTCTGCACTTGGGAGCAAGAAACCGTGTCCAATGATTGACTACATCCTGATGAATCTTCTACCTCCTGAACAGCATTGGAACCATTATCTTCGCTGTTTTGTTGGATCATCGCGGATGAGGAATTACAATGTGCAGGGTATTCAATAAGTGGGAGGCATGGAGCTTGAGCAAGTAAACCTGATGACATGTATGAATCAACTTTCTTCTTTACTGAACTGTTCCAATGATTTTTAATTGCATTGTCCGTCCTGGTAGGGGAAATAGAAATTTACAAGTTCAATCATTTCAGTAGTCTAAAAGAGGCCATTATTTGTTTAACAATAAGAATTAGTCGTGCAATAGTAAGTTAATAACGTACAGCACAGGTACATTTGGTCGTAAACAGTGAGAGAAGGCACAGTTGTTACACTCCAAAAGATTTTGTCAAAATGGCAGTAAAGCATAGCTATTTCATTGCACATTCTCTTTGATTACTGTAAAAAACACGTTTATTACTTGATTGAAAAGAACATAGATTAACTTCCAAATTTTGTTCACGGAAAATAAAGGAGAGCTATTACAGTGGCAACTGTTCGGCATTTTAATGGAACTCATGTCCTCATTTCATTCTCCACTGGCATAACGATTTAGTGTCATACTTTCATTTTGAGGTTACCTTCTTTCCCCAAGTATAACACCATAGTTTCCAAATGATGTCTAATATGGAGGGGGGAAAGATGCTGAACAAAACAGTTTGGGAATTTATTAGGGATGAAATAGAACCTGGAATGAAAAGAAAAGGAAGTGTTTCCATAGGATAGGAGTCATCATGACATCATACATAAAGATTTACCAGCAGCTCGCAAGTAAAAAAATAGTTACCTTCCAGGTAAAATTTTTGTCAGTTCAGCCCATTTATTTCCATACATCCGATGAGCATGTATGAGAGTAATTTCCTCTTCTTGTGTCCATGCATCCTTGTTTATGCCAGGGTTAAGATGATTGTGCCACCTAAATACAGATAAGATAGTCCATCGTTAAAGCATCCATAGTGATGGCAATCAAATAAAGCTAATGCACATGCATATTTAAATTTTAAAATAATCAAATTTGACTTATTTAACAAAAGACTGCATTGTTAAAATATTAATACTTAAATAACAACCTCGTCAGCCATCAATATACAGCTACAGCACGTATGGAGAAACTATCTCAAAAGAAAACCTGTGTTCATGCAGAACAATAGACTAGAAGAAACTCCCAGCAGTTGTTGTTAGCATATAAAAGCAGTAGTGTGTATTTTATTTGCTACTCTGTTGAGCTCCACAAAAAATTATTTTACTAAATAAATAAAATGGTAAAAAATATTAATAGTTATAGTATGTTAAAGAAAAGTTCAAAACGGTCGGTAGTTTAGTAACATCGCTGCTGCTGTTCCTGGCTTTACCAAAAGGCTAGTGAATCTAGAGGTACATCAGCTCTCCCGGATTCTAGTATTGTCAGCTAGCAGCACCAAGAGGTGCTGACACTACTAGGCAAGGGCATTTTGACATTTTATCCACCTGACCTCCTGGAATTGTATTTTTTTTGTTATTTAATAAAACATTTTTTATCCACATTTCCTCAAATCAATTAACAGTAGAATCATAGGGATCATGGAAAGAGGCAAAGTATCAATTTGTGGCTTTGCAAGGAAAGTAAACCTTGCATTAGTGATTATTAAGCATGAGCTTACTGTCACTGTGTGTGTGTTTTTGGGAATACGTAGAATAACTGCAATATCATACTATCATTCAGATCAAGATCGAAATAAGCAGTCAATTACAATACTCATGTGCCTTAAAAAAATACAATACTCATGTGCATAAGAACCAGCTAACGCAACATTCAGTTGTTCAACATTAAGTCACATAGACTATAGTTGCAAAGTGATCAAACTTTTCTTAGGTGCAATCTTGATAAAAAAAGAAATATTTTTCATGCCATACCGTTCCCGACATTGCTTTCCTATGCGTCCTGGCAAAGCTTGAGCAATGGTTGACCATTTCTTTGGCCCATATTTATTTACCATCTGGGTAATGATTTCGTCTTCCTAAAAAAAGTGAAAATAACAGATTGACGTGGGCATATAAGATGCATAATCAATATTATTTTAAAAAACCATCAGAAAATGGATACAGATTAAATATGGTGCTTACTTCTTTGGACCATGGCCCTTTGACCAATTCAGGATTTAGAACCTTTTGCCACCTGTGCAAGCATTGTACATCGGTTCTATCGGGAAAACATTCCGCTGGAAAAGTAGAAATAATTTTGTGAAAGCTTGGACTTACGACAAGACACAGGGAGGGGTTCTCATTAACAGGAAAGGAAAACAAATGGTGGAGAAGCACGAGTGAAAGCATAAGTAAATCAAACAGGCAATGCCTGTAATCATAAAGCAAATGTGCAGTCATGCAACAAAGAATAGAAAAATCAAAAGAAGCTAGCATCATGGTATAAAATGCAGTGTTAGATAGGTATCAAAACGTAAAAAAAATGCACATAGACGCCTTAGAAACATGATACAGGGGTAAAAAGCCGGCTCACTGAACCAGCTTGTTGGGGAAGACATGTTCGTCTAACATTTTCTGGGTTCATAATGGAACAAAAAACGGCGGTAACCAGCGATTGGATTTCCGGTGGGGTCCGGATTTTGAATCCGCCGAAATCCTTCATATTCAAATTCAATTTCAAAATTCCAGTAAAACATCTCAAATTCAAATTTATTTGGATGAAAGTCATCCGGTTTTCCACCGGGATCTCCGGTAACCGGCCGGTTACCGTTCCCGGGCCCTCACCGGGATTTGGTCCGGTTCCGGGTTTTTGAACCCTTCATACCCCCATGCCCACTCTTTTGGCTTAATCTTTTATATGCAGTAGGGTGCTTCCCTACTATTTCCCCCTAAAAAAAGCTTAAGATATTATAGGACATGGATTTTAGATGACTATTTATACAGAAACAGCAACAGAGAAGTTTAACAAAAGTAAAAAATGGCAGTTAGAGGACACCATAAAGTTACCATGACAAAGAGTAAGCGAATAGAATTACTGTATAATTTTCCACACGTATGCATCAATCCATAGAAAGTACCTATCTTTTTCCAATTTTTCCCTTTGTAAGTCTGAACAGCTCTGGACAATATAGCATCCTACAATTTGAATAGCACACATGCTCAATGTCAGTAAATAAACTAAGCAAGAAAACTGTTGTATGTGCCACTGAATTTTTTTGAAATTTTGCATTGTTAGCCTGATAAAATAGGCCCAAGTCCACATGTACATGAGGCACTAAGGGGCATATACAAAATAGAACAAAACTGCAGGATAGTACATGAAAGACAGAAGCAGGAAATCCCATGGTATATGACTTTTGAAATGTATGATTTGTCTCAGATATGTGTTAACCCAAGTTGTTGTGTGTGCCTCTGTTGGGTCTACATGGTAGCAATTCTCACATTCAACTTCAGATGTGGGACTAAATCGCCAAATGAGCCAACTCAAGCCTCCACACAAGGGCCAGGATGTTGCATCGAATGCTTAAAAAAACAATTTTTTGCCACTATTATGTATCTCAGGATTCAGGAAAGAGAGCACAATACACATTTTACAGTCAAACATTCCTAACAATACATAAGAGCAGATGTTCAGTCACCATTCAACAACTTGTACAGTAAATAGCTCTTTGCCGACAAAAACACAAGATGAGACTGGTATTGTATACCTCTTCAGGGGTCCAATTTCCTTTGGTCGAACGCCGTGTCGGACCAGTAGTCCTCCTAAAGGTACAAGGGTAGAGAACAATAAGAAATTTTAGTATAACCTACAATTAGCATGTTTATGTGAAGAGCGCTTAGTCTCTTACCCGTTGAGCGACCGTCGCCTCTGTGGCTCATTGCTGACTTCCCCTTCATGAGGAGCTGACGAAAGTCCAGAAGCCTCTCCACCGTTCTTCGAAGCCTTTCCTTTATCACTTGTCATCACGAGTGAAGACTGAATGCTCAATCCCCACTGTATAGCAGAAGCCTCTGAGGGGTATAAGAATCATTATACTGTCAAGCCAATAAGGCCTTTGAGGAGTTGCTTCAAGGAAGAAGCGATCATAGGCTGCAATAGAACAGGTGGAACTAAAATCATTTCAACAAGTAACAATAGCAACATTTCGGAATGCATTTTAGTTCACCAATAGAGGACATTGGCTACCTTCATACGAACATTTCGTTGGCAATCGAGTAAGTTTATTATCCAATTTTGGGTTTAACACTAATATAACCACACAAATTGAATAATCGTCTAAACAAAACTCAGAATCCAAAGCCACCATCTCAGCATGCAATCCCTCAACAAACTAATGTCTCGCTTCAATTCATTGCTCCCGCCCCTCCCTTCGTGCACACTGCCTTCACCTTTCCGTTCGCCGCTCAGCTGATACATCGCCGCGGACGACTCCTCTTCACCTCCTAGCCAGTACTGAGAAACGCAGGCATCTAAGGCATTTGACCCTGATTTTACCCAAATCCGAACCACATTTGACTCCAAAGTAGGAACTGTAGCACCAACAAATCCCTAGTTTTTCGAGCTCTACGCCGCGAGATCTCACCGCCCCGCCCAAGCAACCGCCGCCACCCTCATCTCACGCGATCAAACAGCGCGAGAAAACCTTTCTTACCCAAACCCTCACCAAATTCCTCCAGAACAAACAAAAACCCGAGATCTCACCATCCCGTCGACTCATCCGCACCCCCCGCGAGCAAACAGCAAACGAATTCACGTTCTCCTCGCGAGCAACGAAAACCCTAATTCCTCGAATCCACCGCCAAATTTCTCCCATAAAAAACAAAAACTTGCGAGATCTCACCGTCCCGGCGGAGCCGACGCGACCGGCGAGCACCTCCGGCAACCGAGACTCCCCGCGCAGCATCCAATCCCGCGGGGCCTCCGCTCCAATCCAGCCGCGAGACCCAAGAGGAGACGACGCCTTAGCTTCTCGCGTTCGCCTCGGAGGTTTCAAATTTAGAAGGCGAGAAAGTTTCGAACTCGAACCCTACTGCTGCTTCTCCTACTCTCGCTTAGGCTCTCGTGTCTCAAATGATGTGAGAGTGGGGAGGGGAGGGGTGTGAGGTGGACGGTGGGAGATGGTTACCGGGAGAGCCGCCTGATCGGGACCGTCCGTTCCGCGGCCTTGCCTGCCGCTTCGGCAATTTTTGAATGCCAACGGCTGGATACCGGGCTACCGGCTGGGACGGGTGGGTGGCTTTACCGGTTCTTTGGGCTATTTGGGATTTGGAAATGGGTTAAAAACGGGTATTTCTCCTTAAAAAGAATTTGACAAGGCAATTTTTAGCGTGATATTGAACGAAACGAGTGTTTTGAAATTACAAAGGAACTATCAAATTATTAGCTGGACTAATTATATGTGGTTTATATCTTTTAGTTTAGATTTACAGTAAGATACGAGAAAAAGACTTACTAATGTAAATCCACAAACAAACAAGACTTACTTTCGCTAATGGTATTTATTTATGTTAGCGTAAGCTATACGTCATATAGTGGAAATCACGTAGCAATAAATACATAGAGTTCTAGAAAATCTTACTTTCGCCAATGTTGGTATTCAACGCAGGGTATTTCCTTTTTCTATGGGCTAGCAGTTTGACATCACGCTATTGTTGTGTCTACAAATTACTCTATCCGAAAAATCGCCAACAGTATTGATATTCTACGCATGGTATTTCCTTTTTTCTATGGGCTAGCAGCCTGCATCAGGCTATTATTGTGTCTACGAGAAATCGCCAACAGTATTGATATTCTACGCATGGTATTTTCCTTTATCCTATGGGCTAGCAGCCTGACATCACGCTATTATTGCGTCTACAAATTACCCCATCCGAGAAATCGCCAACAGTATTGATATTCTACGCATAGTATTTCCTTTTTCCTATGGGCTAGCAGCCTCACATCAGGTTATTATTTTGTCTACAAATTACCCCATCCGAGAAATCGCCAACAATATCGATATTCTACGCATGGTATTCCCTTTTCCCTATGGGCTAGCAGCCTGACATCACGCTATTATTGTGTCTACAAATTACTCATCCAAGAATAAACAACGTGGGCTTATTTCTCACAAGAATAAACTCGTAGGTTAACTAGTCTACACCTAATTCATTTCCATGTGAGATAAAATCCTGCGAGAATAGACAACAAATGCGTTAGCTTCTTCACACTTAAAGTTTTTGCGTTCGCATGAATATAATGAAACATAAAAGCTATAATTTTTAGGTTAATTGTCACAGCTATACCTAAATGCCTTATAGTTTGGAAAATAACACTAGAAAGTTGCGCCCTGTAATAGGAGACTATATTCATACAACTTTAGTTACGAAAAGTTTTTAAACTTTTTCCTTCCTTGACATTTTTTGCACTTAATTTCCAACGCTCCCACCAGTAGAATGATTAGCAGATGCTAGGAAAAGTATATATAAAATGCATAAACTACATACATATGTAACAAAGTCAATCTCAAATCTCTTATATAATAAAAGCTAATGACGTGCGGCTAAAAATATGCTAGAAATTATTTTTAAAAAGGAAAAACACTTGGGCCCGTTTGTTTTAAAAGCAAAAAAATTCACGCGTTTGGAACGCGGCCTCAGCCCTTAATTTTGTGACTCTAATTGTGACTAATACACAAGTAACCAACAACCACCATTGCATGATCTCTCAGAAGGAAAAAAAAAACAGAGAAATATGCTAGATTTTTTTAAAAAAAATAAAGAGAAAATCATTTAGTCATTAATTTAATAGACCCTAATTACGAGTTTACGACTAATCAACAATACACATGTTCAAACAGCGGGTAGGGCTAGACCTAGAAAAGACTAGCCCAGGTGCCTCACCCAACAAAGCCAAGACAGAAAAAAAAACCTTTTTTTGGACTATTTTTGTTTTAATTTTTTTTAAAAAAATATTATTTTAGATATTTATAATTAAAAAAATTCCAACAATTTTGCCGAGTTTTTTTTGGAACGTTGGCGGGCCTACCTAAGCCCAGGACAATCAAGCCGGGTTATACTATACTAGCAGCCTGTGCGCGCTGTATGGCATGCCGAAAAAGAAGGATCCGCGTCCGATGGGGCAGGGGTGGGGTTGGCCCCGCACCGCGGGACGGCCGCCCGCTGCTGCTGGCTTCCATCCGTCCCTATTAGCTATGGCGCTTTTCGATGGATCCACATGCGCGTGTCTCAGGTTGTCAACCTGTTCGAAAAAAAACTATTATGAGGTATCTATTGCATTGCAATTGTAGTACCACAACTTTAGTAACATTTTGTATTTGAGCTATAGCGCTGCATAGATCCAAGGGCTCAAATGAATTACTCCAGGGCTTTAGGCACAACCAAATCTTGAAAAGAGATGCAGACCATTGCACATTCTAGAAGTATCAACGTATCTTTATCAAAAGATTATTGAAATTAAGCATTTATACTAAACTAATTCTGATATGTGGGTTTAAACAACTCAACTCCTTTAGATCTAACTACCACTGCATGAAAAGTTTTGATCGCACACATACCACAGTGACTTCGAAAGTTATAACGTGAAATGGAGGGAGTAATAATATGTGGTTTTGAACATTTCAACAGTCCAGCCACTACAAAACAAACAGCTACTGCTATATCTCTCATCCGACATAAGAGGGCACTCGTCAAAAGCAGAAAATATAGATGGCTTGTTATGTTTTGTTCCTAGTTTGCTATAGTGAGCCCATTAAGGTTCACCGACCAATAAATTTCAGAACAATATAAAAAAAAACAATTCACCAGAATCGCTCCTACATGAGGATTGCATGTCTCCATGTAACATCCAAAAAAATGCTTAAATGCAAAAATACAGGATTTTTAAAACTTTTTGTGTATTATCTGTTGTCATTCTTTTTGCCTACATTTTTTAGAAATACTTGAATTGCATTTTCTATTTGCCAGCACAAGTGGTGTATGGCATAAAACCCTAATTACTAAAACTCTAAATATAGAAACCCTAAGTACGAATGCCCAATTAGAGTTCATTAGCAATTGTCAGATTATATCTACCACCACGTGAGAATTTCTTAAAACAAATTGAAATAAGAGAATGATAATTAAAAATATAAATCGGGTGTAATTGTACTATTAATAAAAATAGGGAAATATTATCAAACACATTTTTATACTTTCCTCAAATCAAATAATAAAGTGCAAGCAAATAGGAGCTTAAAAGATTTTTAGAGAAAAATAAGGAACAAATAAAATTCTACAAAAATTATAGCATGAACTAGACTTTGTCAGGAGCTTCCCCAAACATTTTCATAATTTTTGGAGTTCGGCATCTATATTTAAAAATTATCTTAAACCATCAGCCATTATTCAGACCTTTTGGAAACCTATTTCCTTTTTACTTCCATTGCCAACCGGCCCCACATGCAGGCTTTCCTCTCCACACCGCGCCCATGCATGCCGCCACGCCACCCCTCTGCCCATGCCGCCGGCCACCTCCGGCACTCCACCCGCTCGCATATATAGTCCAATGCCGCATCCCCCTCCCCGGCCTTCCCTTCCCCAGTTCCTCTCTTCCACCAAAGCAAAGGAGCTAGCAACCACAAAGCAATCTTCGGCCGCCAAGCCACCGATGTCGCGCTTGTCGTTCGGTCGTCCATCGACCTCCTCTCCCCGTTGGCCGCGTCACGGCACGTTCCGCACCACCACCATCAAAACCCCTCCGTCAATTTGGGATTAAATCCACCAGAGCGCTGCGCGTCGGCTTCTTCTTCCACGCCAGCCGAAACCACCGCCCCAACCGCCTCTCCTCGCCCGGTGCATCTTCGACCGATTCACTCCTAATGAGCATCCCCTCGGCTTCCCCAAGCTTCCCCGCCTTCCACTAGAGCCATCCCTCAACCGAGCGGCGCCCCCACGGCCAACCGCCTGCGCCGCCGTCGACTCTCGCCACCCACTCGCCTGTGGCCTCCTCATCCCCGACTGAATGCACATGTGAGTTTCCCTCGCTCTCCCGGTGCTCGTGCTCACACCCATTCCTCCCCTCTTCCCCTCCGACGCCGTCGCCATGATTGCTGTGCCGTCGTCACCGCCGTGCTTTGCCGCCCGGCCACCACCGACTTTGTTGAGCCGCACCACCACCACCCCTTGATTCTCCTTCCCTCCACAGTTCCATTTTGCCCGTGCTCGGTCGGTGCCATTGCCTCCTCCGTCGCAGTGGCGTAGCCAGGATTTGTAGCTATAGTGGTCCATTGTCTAAAATTTATTTAACCGCTATAAAATTAAAATGTCGGTACACAAGTATATGAATTACGAAATGCAATTAAGGTAAAAAGGACATACGAACTTCATAAAATAGACGAATATAGCTCTCTTAACATAGAATTGAAATATTACATACCCATAGTAGTTGAAGAACATTACGTCACTACTTCTTCTTCTTGTCAGGCCTGCGCCTTCTAATAGCCATGAAAGTGTTGATGATCTCTTCTTCACTCAATTGTAAGAAGATATCCCGCTCAATAAAAGTGACTAGACAATCATCCAGAAGGCTATCACCCATCTTATTTCGCAACTTATTCTTGATAAAGGTCATTGCGAAAATATTCTTTCAACACTTGCGGTAGCCACCTAGAAGCAATACCAATTTGATAAGTAAATAGATCCAATGATAAACTTTATCCCTCTTTGTTTCAACAAGTTTTACTGAGAGGTCAACAAGATTGTTTAGGCCTTTGAACATTTCATCTTTTCTCATGTCATCAATAAAGGTTTCAAGTTGCAAGTCGAGTCTTAGTAAGTCAGAGCTTGAAAAATCATTAGGGTAAAATTCAGCAAGTCTATGTACCTTGTTTGCATCAAAAGAAGCGAAGGAATCCGCTGGATTCAAAGCAGCCATACAAGTAAGCAACTCCATATTTACCTCATCAAACCGACTGTCAAGCTCTTGACTAATTTTATCAATGACTCCAATATATACTTCTCTTCTGAAGTGATCATCATTTGTTTGGTTCTGAGCAAAACGTGCTGATCTTCCATACGACACATAATTATGTTGCATTGCAGGAACTTGAATGCCATGTTTGTTGCAAAATATTGTAACCCTTTGAAGAAATGAAACCCACCCTTCAGACCTCATTTGCTGCATTTTACTCTTTGCCAAACTGACAAGTGACATTGCATTAAGAATATCTTGGTCTCTTCTTTGCAAACACTCAGACAATTCATTTGTGTGTCCAAGAATCTCAAGCATCAAATGAGCACTAAAAATAAAATCAAATGACTCAAGCACTCCAACCATAGTATGTATTTTTGGCCATTCACCCCTTTGTGATGTATCTTCTCCAAGAGCTATGAGTACATCACGAATTGTGGGATATATAGCAATCATGTTGACCACGGTTTATAATGAGAGCCCACCGAGTCTCACCGAGTCTAGGCACCCCATCTCTTGATTTAACCCACTTCCGATTCTAGTATACCACACTCAAGTGCTTTCATGACATTGTTATATTGGTGATGTCGAAGCATGCCATGACGCTTACAAGAAACACCAACAATATTTAGCAAAAGTGATACTTGATCAAAAAACCACACACAATCATTATTTTCTTTGGCAACAGCAACAAGAACCAATTGGAGTTGATGTGCAAAACAGTGTACATAATAAGCAGAAGGTGATTCTTTCATGATCAAGGTTTTTAGCCCTTTAATCTCTCCTTTCATGTTACTAGCCCCATCGTAGCCTTGACCACGGATTTGAGTTATAGTCAAACCATGACTAACTAGTAAAGATTGAATTGCTTCCTTAAGTGATGAAGAAGTAGTATCATCTACATGAACAATTCCAAGAAACCGCTCACATGGCCTTCCTGATTTATCAACATAACGCAAGCAAAGGGCTAGTTGTTCTTTATGAGAGACATCACTAGACTCATCAACTAAAATTGTATAGTGATCTTCACCAATTTCCTTAATGATTTGATCTCTAGTCTTCATAGCACAACATTGAATAATTTCTTTTTGTATGTCTGGGCTAGTCAATGTGCAATTACCTGGAGCATTCTTCAAAACAAACTTGTCTACCTCTTCATTATTTGCTGCAAGCCACTTCAAAAGTTCAATGAAGTTCCCTCTGTTGCTAGACTCTTCACTTTCATCATGCCCATAGAATGTCAATCCTTGCTGCAAAAGAAACTTCAAACATCTAAGTGAATAAGTCAACCTGATCTTGTAGAGACGTGTGAGGACCCCGGTTTATTCGGCTTGTACTGTTTAACCATCCACTTGGTCCTAACAGTACAAATCAAATAAACCAAGCCTCGAGATATGTATACTTCCTGCAATTGCAGTATACACCTGTTACAAAATCATGCATCAATTACATCCATACACATAGAGCCAAGTAAAGCAACAATCTGAAAGACATAGATAATATAAAGAGAGTTATTACAAAGAGAGGCCGACCGCCAAAAGTCATACAAATAAGTAAATACACAATGAAGCAAAAATGGCCATAAGATGGCGATAAACAAAAGCCAATCGGTGTGCCTTTACCCACAAGGCAACCAACCGGACCGCCAAGCTAATCGTCCCTGCACGGCGCGCCGCAACACAACTCACAAAAGTGAGGCCCTTGGGGCTCACCTTCTTCCTCTGCAACAATTAATATTAAGCAAGCGATGAGTACAAAACTTTTTTTGTACTCGCAAGACTGACGTGTGAGATAACAGAACTATAATTAACTACATGCAAGCTTTATTTAAGTGGATGAGGCTCGACTTATTTTCAAAGATAAAGCAAATTTCCATTTGCAATAAGGTAATAGATTCAAAGCAAGTTTGCAATTAACTTTTATTGTTCAAATAAAGAGAGACAATAATAACAATAGATATAGAACAACACCAACCTAGAAGTGACTAACCCATAGTCACCACAACAATAGCATGAAGTACCCTTCATACCACCCATGTCAAGTTTAAGTTTTTAAAAGGTTGTAGTCTAGTTCTTGCACGACCTTACCAAGCATGTCCATAACCTAGGACGAGGCTATTCGAATAGTTTTAACCTGCAGGTGTACCAATGTACCCACACGATAGACCGCCTTTCCACCAGCCACGGTTAGCACACTTCCTTTGGTATGTGCATGGCTAAGTCTAACAAGACGCTTTCCAATGGACGATGCTAATTAAGAGCCGCAACCCACGGGAGAAGGACACATTAGACACCTAACCTACTGCTAATGCTCCTCCAACACCACACACACACACAAGAACACACCCACCAACCACTCATAATTAACACCTCCCAAAGTACTTAGTCAAGAGAGGTTCCATATCCCCTCGTGTGGTTAGCACGCAATAAGCGCTTGGCTTAGTGACACAAGTAACTCGGTCCTTGGGGACTTAGGCACCATTCCACACACCCAACAGATCACATCAACATACCATTGTGCCCAAGTCAAGATATAGTTTTGTTTCCAGTTTTTGATTTGTAAATCAATAAAACACAAGGGTTGGACATAATGGAGTAGTATAAGTAGTTGTGTGATCAAGATCATCGACTAAGTCGATGATCGCCCAATACTACCGATACTAGGCATGACTAAGCAATATTTATTCGAAATCTACTAAGTGACAAGAGCTCATCCAACAAACTCTAATCACAGCAAATAACCTAGGCTCAGGTAGTAGAGGATAATCATTTACCTACAGATTATGCAACTAGAGGATTAACTAATCAATTTAACAACAAATTAGCAATGCATACATAGAAGTTAAACAAAATATTAGACTTTTAAAAGTAATGGGATCAATGGGAAATGATCAAACTGCTTGCCTGCTTGCTGTTGCTCAATTTGTTGTGGATGGTCATTCTCGGGGTTACCGCAAATGTCGAAGCCTAAGCGAGAAGCAAAAAGAAGCAAGAACAACCAATAAGACGAGCAACACTTAAACAAAAGAGCAAGCAAAAATTATCCAAATGCGATTTAAATTTATACACAAGGTAAAATACTAATATACCTAGTCATAGAAACTGGAAAACCTAATTTGGATTTGTGGTGCAAAAGATATTCCCTAAACACCTATTTTCTACCATAATTAGGTACTGTAGCAAAAATATTTTCTAGAAAGATTTTGAAGCTGAAACTTTTATGGTAGCTACCTACTGGTATAGTGATAATCCATATAAATTTTCAGGTCATTTGAAGTTACAACGAATTAGTTATGATTTTTCTAAGTTCTAAAACTAGGACATCCTTTATATCAGTAGCAAAGACCACTAGCAAACTGGTCCTTCACTAAAGTTCATCCCTAAAGGAAATTAACAAAATTTAGTTCGCTCTATTTGGACTTACAGAGAACAAGTTGTAGATTTTCTAAGTTTTTATAGCATTTTTGGAATATTTAATAGAGGTTCAAAAGGCTAAAATCGATTCACAACATTTCGGTTCTTAACGTGGCACAGAAACATTTCTAGATTAATCTCTAGCCTAAAAGAAAATTAACACTACTGAAATCACCCAAAAAGGATCTATAATGAAAAAGATATGAATTTCTAAAGTTTTAACAACATTTTCAGTGGAAAGATAAAGCTTACCGAGGAAATTATATCCCTTAACCGAAAGAAAAGACGTGGTTGATTATGGACCGTCGATCCTGGATCGAACGGCCCACGCGCAAGCACGCGCCACAAAGCACCACGAGGCTCACCGTTGGATCAAGATCCAACAGTCCGCATCAAGATGGCACCGGACCGAAGCGGATGCCCGCCATCCCGGGCGTCGATCAGCGATGAAGGGTGGGATTGAGGAGCCGGACACCCAATTGCTCCCACGATCCCGCCATCGATCCAAGATCGAACGGCTGAGGTTGATTGGGCCGTTTACGATTTGAACAGGGACTACTGACAATAGGGGCCCACTGGTCAGTGACGCTAAGTCACATGCCGGGTTTAAACACACGCGCGGGGGGTTTGAAGATGGCGGGCCCACAGGTCAGTGACCGTGGGCCACGCACACGTGGGTTAGCGCACGGGGAGATTAAAAAGTGCGGGCCCACATGCAAGTGATCGAGGAGGTGGGTTTAGGACACTAATGATTACTAACCCATGATTAACAATGATTAGCATTAATGAACGTCATTCTCGCGGTCCGAACGATATTACGGCATCGCTGCTGTTTCGTCCGACAACGAACCCGAGGTGTTCCGCTTGTCGCCGGCGACCCAAGGCACGGCGGCGGAGCTAAATGCCAAATGGAACCGCAATAGCATAACGCACACACGGGACCATCCACACCGTCGGTGGTGGCCCGAACAGCGGTGAGTCGGCGATGAGCGCCGCGACCAAAGCGGCCGAAATGCGAACGCTCAAAGCTCCGCATGATCCGTGTGCGGGTGCCACGGCTTCTAGGGACTACTAGAAGGCTACCCGAGGATGCGGAGGTGCCGAGGAGGTCGGGCGCACTCCGGCGACGAAGCGCGCACGCAGACAAGAAGAAAAAGTGGAGACGACGGCTTTGAGCAAAATGGGGAGACCGGTCATCACAACATCTTCCCAATAGCTCGAGATGCCACATGAGCAAGGAATTAGAAAAGGAGCTCCTTACCGCGAGGAGGAAGAAGGGGTGATTCGCTTGCAAAGCAATTCCCAAAATTGAGTATACGTGAAACGGAACTACAATTAAGTTAGGGTTTTGCTCCAAGAAGTAAGGGACACAAACCGAAGCAAAAGAAGGAAGAAAAACCACTGAGCGCGGGTTGCACCGAGGAGCTCCCAGCTCAACAATGGCGGCCGAAAGGGTTCTGGAGATTTGGGCTCAAGCAAGCAAAGAGAGTGCACGCTGGAGCTCAAGGGGGTGTAAAGAAAGCTACCAAGGTCTTGAGGGCTTAAGTAGCCGAGGGACGAAGAGAGCGCGCGCACATGCTCATGGATGGTCTTCGGTCCACAAGAAGTGTCCGTCGCCGAGCGGCAGAGCCGTGAGTTCGACGACTTCGGGGGCGACCGCACGACGAGCAATTAATGCGCTGCAGAGGGAGCCGTTTAAAGGGCTCAAGTAGGTGACAAGGCATCGCGCCTCCTCTCTTTCTCTGCCACGGCGTCACAGGCACACGACGCGAGAGGAAGATGACCGCGCTACGTCCGGGCCCACCGATCGAGAGAACAGAACGGCGGCTCGGACTCAACAGCTAACGCGGTCGAGCCCAACCCACTCGATGCTGACTGTCGGATTAGAATCAGACGGCCACGATGTGATCGCTGATTTGAAAACGGCTAACGCGAAACGCGATGCTCGCGATGGTTGGATCGAGATCCAACGGTGAGAATCGGATGGCAACCGGAGTTGTCCGAATGCTTACGAATGAGAGCCGCTCGATGGAGATCCAACGGTGATAGCGCGCAGCTGTTGAACTCGGCGCGCGCGCGGTTAGTTGGCTCTTGTCGAGTCAAGTGACTCGAGCCCGAGCCCGACTCTAGTCCAATGAACAGTGCAAACCGCTTAGGGTTTGATTTTTAAACTCAAACTTTGGGGATTTATGAAATTTTAACTGGAGCTTCGACTTAAGGATTAACCTTCCATAAAATTTTTAGAGATTTTTGTGCATCAAATTTTCTCGAGAAATTCGAAGGTGATTTCAGAGGTTTGACCAAGGTTTGACTTGCCTCTAAAATATTTCAAATAATTTCCAAAAATTATGAAATAATTCAGAGGTGTTACCAAGCAACCCTAGAGCCCAGGAAAATTTATTACCAAGGGTTTGACATAGGATTTCACCCAGAAGGTTTTGACTTGAGATAAATGAGGATTTTGATTTTGAATTTCCCAAAATTCCTTTACAAGAATTTCAGAAAAGTTTCAAGAGTAAAAGGATGAAGGAAAAGTTTTAATTTACCCTCATTTTATTACATTTGAAACACAAGCCAAAATGGGGATGTTACAAGACGTCGCTCCTCATTATCCACCTTCACAATTTTATCATCAATTGCTCCATGGGGAGTCATAAATAAGTTGTATCTTTCTTGAGCTGCGTTGTGAGCACTTGTTACACCACCCACATGTAAATCAAGTGCATCATTTCTATTCCAATTTCTCCAACCACCTTCAACAAATGCAGATTTCTTAGTTTTCTCCTTTGCAAACAAGTAGCACACAAAGCAAAATGCAGCTTCCTTCTTGATACTATATTCAATCCAAGGATATTTATAAAACCATATAGCATTGAATTGCCTATCCCTATTACCGATTTTTCTACTTTCAAATTCATGTGCATAAGGTTGGAATGGGCCTTTAATAATATATGATCGTCGAACTGCATCTTGATCATTGACGGGATAATTTGCAATGGATTGCCTCTCCCTGGATCAAGTGGAAGCCGACTGATATCATAAACCGGTTCTTTTTCAGCGACTGGAGGTGGACTTGGAGGCATTGGAGTTGGAGTCACATTTTCTTCAATCACTCTATCTTGATCCGATCCACCTTCTTGTTCTTCAATTTGCTCTTCTGGATCAGATGCAGCCACGGAAGGAGATGGAGAAGAAATGTGACGCCCTTTTTCCCCGTTCCCCGGGTCAACCCCGCCGGACCCCTCCTTCTTCCCCGTCAACCCCCGCCGGTTCTCCCCTCCCCTTGGCTCCTTCCTCCTGGCACCCTCTGCCTCACACGCCACCTCCCCGCCGCCATGATGACCCGGCGCCGCACGCCTCCTTTTTGCCGCACACGCCATCGCCGGACCCGCCTCTCTTCCCCCTGCTCGCGAGCTCCGCGTCGCCGCCGCGCACACGCTATCTCCCTGCCACCATCATTACACCGTCGCCACCCGCCCGGACCCCCCTCCTCCCCGAGCCTCCCCGCTCCTCCCCGGCTATAAAAGCTCGGTGCCCTCCCTTCCTCCCCTCCTCCCTCTCCGGTAAATCCCCCCCGCAAGCAAGAAGAAGAGAGGAAGAAGAGCAAGAAAAAGGAAGAAGGAGAAGAGGCCGAAGCCCTTACCTCCGCGAAGACGTCGCCGCCGCTGCTCGGTGCTCTCCTCGCTGCTCGGTGAGCCTCCAGTCGCCGCCGCCACCTCGAGCCTCGCCACCACTGCACCCGTCGCCCTCCTCCGGTCGTTGTCGCCGCGCGCCCCCTAAGATGCCCGCGCCACTTCGCCTTTTGTCGCGCCTGAAGCCTCCTCTTCTCTCTCGCGCGCCGCGCTTCCCCCTTTCTTGGTAGCCGAGCCGCTCTCTCTTCTCTTCTTAGGGCAGGCCGCCCTCCCTTTGGGCCGCGCCTCCTCCCCTCCAGGCTGCACTGCGCCCTTGGGCGTGCCACCTGCTCGTGGGCGGGCGATTCTTGGCCGTGGGCCACTTCCCCTTTTTCTTTTTATTTGATTTTTCCTTTTTCTAATTTAATTCAAAAGTGAAGTTTTAAAAAATAGTATCTCCCCCATTTTAACTCGAAAAATTATAAATTAAATTTGTAAAAATTTGTAAATTCAAGATCTTGCTAATGGCATAGGTCTTGTTCAATTTGGAGTTTATTTGTTGTTTATTTATATTTAATTGCTCTTTTTGCTTGTCTGTGCCTTTTTCCGGTACGTTCGTCCGACTAGGATTTGAAGACGCCGGAGACCCCCAAGTTGATCAAGCCCAAGATTATCAAGATCCTCTAGCCTATATCCCAGGCGAGTCAATACTTTGATCATATTGAGCCTACATTTTATGCAAATTATATTCTTTTAAAATAGCAAATTGCATGCTTTAATTCTTTAAGCAAATGTATGTTAAAACTTAAGGTAGTTAAATACCCATTTGATGATTAATTAATTATTATGCCATCCTTGTCAATTTGAATCCAATAATCCTTGTCACCTTAGTAACTATATGGTAATACTAGCTATAGGTTGTACTTAAGCGACATGCTAGTCTTGCTTAAGTACGGGATATTAAAATGTCCCAATCATCATCCTTTAAACATAAAATGATTTGGGCGGTCATTGGTGGTCCATGGTGAGATAAATGTGGTGATTTGGTTTACTCCTCAAAACTCTAATATTCTTTATTCTTGTCAGGATTTGTGTGATGAAGAGTATGTTGATGGGTCTTTGATGCACCCAAAGAATGTTGATGTGTGAAATGATCCGCCTAGACAACCCTAAGGATTTAATCTTGTCATGACCTCCCGTGTAAAACAAGTACAACCACAAGTCTGCAAACTGCAACTTGGCTTAGTAGATTTATTGAACCTTGAAAGTTAGTCTCACGGAAGGAACAAGAAAGGGTGCAAGTGTGAGCTTGATCACGTTTGAATGGGACACCGATGGTGAAGTGCCTTCTACAGCAAGATGTAGGGGGTGACATCCCGCACCAACATATGGGCGTAACCCCATATAGGTGAGATGACGGAAGGGGCGAGATATTTTGAAAGGTTATTGTGACGGTCGCTCAACTACATGACTAAGGAATCATGTGGGGTAACGAGTATGACTATCTCTTGTGGGTAAAGTGTACAACCTCTGCGAGTCTAAATCTGTTTTAAGCAGTAGCGCCTACGGTCAAAGGCGGACATGGGAATCTTTACTCGAGTTAGTTCTATTTCAAAACCTTGTGGTTGGGATGAAAAATGTGGTGGGCTCACCTAACCACGAGATTGGATTTTGCACGAGTGCTTGAACTCAGTGATGTTGGTAATTGGGGACGGACCCAATCAAAAGTAAGCATAAGGTAGAGTTTCCGACGGAGGGAACCTCTGCTGTTATAAATTATTGCACAATTACTCTATTTAACAAAAATGCAATTTGTTAAAAATGCTAAGTAATAGGACTTTGTAATTATGATAATTGAAAATGTTGCTTTAGCAAATAAAAGAACCTGAGCCATCCTTGTTAAGCCTTGCATGTATATTATTGCATTGTGTATTGGCTCGCGAGCACGGAAGTTGTGCTCATCCTCGCTCTCTCCCCCAAAACCCTCAGGAGCAGGAACTCCTGGAGATTACGACTATTACGAGGATCCAGAAGTTGGAGGCCCAGGAGATAATGAAGCGTAGTGTAGTCTTTAGATGTTCTAGTCTCGCCCGATCCGATTGACTCGTCGGTACTTGCGTGCATCCAATATTATCCAAGCCTTGGTTAATATCGGGCGCACACGGGTTTCCCAAGTCGCTTGCCTGTGGAGAGATGAGCTCTCACCCCTTTTGCTTCCGTTGTCGCTTCGCTTTTGTAATGTAATCAATTTGGCCTGCTCGCCCTATTGTAAACTTCGACCGACGCGGTCTATGTAAACTCCGTTGTGTTGAATTAATGAATGGTATGGTTTTACGCCATGTATGAATTGATTCAGTGATGCATCTGTGAGTGCTAGCTACTGATCCAGGGAATAGCACAGTGTTTCACAGAGGATTCTGGATTAGAAAATCCGGGTCCGACAAGAAACCTTCTTCTTTGATGCATATTTCTGAAAAAGAGAGGCAATATCACCACTCCTCTTCATGTTTTAACAAATCTGCAAGAGAATTATATAAAGTTTCAATTTATCAAACTAATAATCTTATACTACAAAAAACATATAATCACCGTGATTGAATGATTTCGCGCCCATAGCAAAAGTTGACTTGGAAGCATCGTAGATCTCTAACATGAACAAGTGAAACTAAGAACACACCTCACCTCACTGCGATCGCGGTCTTCATTAACAACTTAACATGCGGCTGCTCCACTTCTCCTGCCAGATCCGCTTCTCGCCTTCGCCTTACGCGCGCGATTGCGCAGCGCTCCTTCTCCCGCCGAAGCAAGCGAAGGCGACCGGCGCGTCGGAGACGGCGAGCGGCGGCGAAGCAAGCGGCGAGCGGCGGAAATCGAGAATCTGGCGCCGGTAGCGGCCGGCGCCACGCGATGCGCGCCGACGCATGCGGCGAGCCCGGCGGAGATGCACGCGCGGAGTGGGCCAAGCGCAGGCCGCAGGGTGGTCCGCGGCCCACAGGGACCACCCTGTAGCTCCGACCCTGCTCCGTCGGTGTCGCCATCACCACCGAGCCGCCCCATCCTCTCCTGTCTCTGGCTATGCTCCTCTCTGTGTGTTTCTCTCTTTGTGAGTGTAGCAGTGTGGGGGCTCAATGACAATTGGGCCCCACCTAATGGATGTTCAGCTACAAGATGTGGTTGTATGGACTAGGGGCTAATCAAGAATGGTTAGAGTTTGAATGAATAATTAGCTGAGTTAAATACTGTAACAGATAAGTCATGTTGAAATATCAATGTCAGTAGGGCTAAATGTCCAGTAGTATCTTAGGAGTAAGCAACACATGGATTAGTTAGCTATTTAGAAGTTGTTAGTAGATTACTTAGCTACTAAATGTTCAATTGTCAGAAAACAATATTGTCAGAAAGTAACATTCAATGGTTAATTCTAGGTGGCTAAGTTAGATAATTAAATGTCAAATAGTTGTCATTGGTAGTGAACCCCATATCAGTAGATGTTAATTAGAAGTCAATTAGTAGGTTAGTTAGTGAGTAATTTAAAATACTTAGGATTAATTCAAAACACTCAGTGAGGTGTTACCATATAAACTGAAAGACAAACTTAACTAGAAGATGGCATAGGGAATTAAGGGATAATTATAAATAGTAAGATGTTTTCATTGTAATATAAGGGCAATTGGGGTTTTGAGAAAAACCTAACTAGCAGAGAGCACAACCTAACCAAGTGATGAGCTCAAGTTGCTTAGTAGGTTAGAGGTTAACAGGTATTCAGTTAGCCATTTTCCTTATCAAGTTGTGTTAGTTAATAGATGAAGATAAGTGACTACCATATAAGGTTCACCTGTAGAAGATTAAGGTGGCAGATAGTAGTGTAGATTGATAATAGAGCATATGATGTTAACCCTCTTAAAGTACTTTCAATATATGGATACATAGCATTGTGTCCCACATTATCGGATGCTTAGTAGGATAACTAAGTCGATCATAGCAGTAGTCTAATTAAGAGTAATATGGTTATACAGTCTCATAAAATAATAATATGAAATGTGGATCCCACACAAATGTTATTTGATAGATTGACCCATTGTAGCAAAGCCATTTAAAAATGAACAAGGATGTAGTCATGTTGAGACATATACTAAGTTATTACGCTAGTTAAATTCGATCAACATGTAACAGTAGTACACCTTAATAAGAGATGATCATATAAAAGGTGTCTAGGCGACCGCTTAACCCAAGGCCATTAGCTATTGTCTAGTAAAAGTTAGTTTACTTAACAAAGATCAATATCAACTAGAGCAATAATATGACAAGTACACTTCACCTAAAGTTAGGTCTTAATGTCAAATAGAAACTAAACTACGAGTTCAAGCCATGTGAGATCTTCCATTGGATAAATGTTAATAAAATGAACTAGGTTAAATACTCACTAAACAAGAATTAACAACCAACGATACAACTGGTTAACTCACTTGGCTGATGTCCAGCCAATGCTTGAAAATTCCAGCTAAAGCTCATAGGATTTCCTTGATAAATACAAAATAATAAAAGAAACTATTAAATGGGCTAGGTCCCATGTGTTAGTGAAACCTATGTCCGCGCAGAGCGAACCCCGCACTTATGATCAGGTCTTACCTGACTCACATGGAATTTCCTCGGCAAATAAGAAGTAATAACTAAAATAATCATTAGAGCAGCTAGGCGCCGCGTGAGTGGTGGTAGTATGCTCTCAAGTGGATGATAGAAGTTCATCCCCCAGGCATCACGTAAACCCTAGCTATCATCCACTGTTATTCGCTCACGGTAGAAATACAATTCATGATCCGAAGGTGGATCAAAGGATCCTATCTAGCTGGGTGATCTCTCCCATCTAGGTAACCATTGAGGAATGTTTATGCGGATATTCTCTCTCTCTCTCTCTCTCTCTCTGTGTGTGTGTGTGTGTTGGATTTATCTACTTTGGTTTGCAGTATTTTCTTCATTAGCTCCTTTGAATATACTTCGTCTGAAGTATTTCCTTCATCAACTCCTTTGGATATACTTTGTCTGAAGTATTTCCTTCATCAGCTTCTTTGGTTATGCGTCGTCTGTAATATTTCCTTCATCAATCTTTCAAGATGTCGGTAAATATGTTTAGTCTTATCTGAAGTATTAAATTTTTGTTTGAACCTAGTTGGATTTATTGGATTTTATTTGAATGCTTTCAGTCGTCTTGGGTTTGAGCATATTCTGCGTAGATAGAATCTGAAGCTATGATGGAACAGCAATCCGAGATAGAACAATAACAAGACCAGGATTATCATAATATTGGTCTTTATCACAACATTGAGCAAGACGATTATCAGTATATTGAGCCTTATCATAATATTGAGCAAGACGAGTCAATCTTTGATCATATTGCACTTACTTTTTACATTTATATTGCTTTAAATTATGAAATTGTAATTCTATGTTTTATACAACTATATTGGTCTAGCTTATAGTTAATGCCTCAATAATAATTGTGTATAAACTTTCAACCCTTGAACTTGGATATTATCTTTGTCACCCTAAAATTAATAGTTAACATATTAGTTAATAAGTCTGTATCTAAATGTCATGCTTAGCCTTGCTTAGATACATTGTCATTTGGGTATTAAATTGCCCAGCATCATTCAACTATTTGAAAATAAAATTGGGCAGTCGAGGCTGGAGCCTGGCTGGTATGTTGGATTAAGGTCATGTTTAAAAATAAAATAAAACTTGAAAAACAGATTTTGACTCAGGTGGCTAGAAAGAGTGGTTGTTGCCGAGTGCACGAGAGAATGTTAGTATGTGGATGTACCGCCCGAGTCAATTAAGGACCGAATCTTGTGATGATCTCTCGTGTAAAAACAGTACAACCACAAGTCTATAATGGGTACGACCTGGCTAACTAATTTGTTCACCTCGGTATGGCTTCACCATTGGGGCAATGCGGTGTGGGTAGTCGGAGGAGAACGAAGCCACAGGAACTACACAACGCAAATGGGAAACCTGCCCGTGGGCGAGGGGAGGCCCTAAGGAGGTGATACCTAGCTGTGTGAAGTTGTGTTGAGGTGGGACATTGTAAAGGTCTTGTGATAATCAACGTTAGCCGCGCACCTATGGAAATGTCTCGGGATAGTATAAGTTAAATTATCTCTTGTGGGTAAAGTGTGTAAACTCTGCAGAGTAAAAAACCTTATTTGGAGCCACTCAATGATGCATTACTATTTGGGTACCTTTGTCTAGTTATATGTCCCACAGTGAAACAAAAAGAACACAACTCAATTCTATACTCCAAATAATAAATCAATATATAGACAAAATCTAGGTGGCAACAAATAGAAAAACAAAAACAAAAGCACCCAATGGCTAGCTAGCTAATAGTGGAAACACCAAGCTCTTAACTCCGTATCATATATTATGACGAACATCCGCAATTGATATGATTTATCGGATCCACACCACACCAGATGTAAATTATCCAAAGAAGCAGCATAAACAATAGAAATTCTTATAACTCATAAGACGTAAAGAAAAGAAGATCCCATTTCACCTTGTTCTTGGTGACAGAGTCGTTGACGTTGATGGCAGGGAAGAGCAGCATCCCGCAGTCCTGCATTAGGTAGAGCCTCTTCACCCAGGTGGTGGTCTCCTTGGATACGCCGACGAGCCTCTCCTTCATCTTGCGGTACTTCTTGGGATCCACCTTGAGCCCATCGCGGATGATCCCGAGCACGATCTTGAACTCGGGGTTGTCCGTGGACTGCGGGTCGGGGACCTTGCTGGTCTTTTCGAAGTCCTCGGCCTTGACGCCCTCATGGACGAGCAGCGTGGCATCGCCGCTGTCAACAACGATGAGGTCGGGTCCGCCCGCAGCGCCCCAGTCGAGGCAGCGCTTGGTGCACCACTAGTACTCTTCGAGCGTCTCGCCCTTCCAGGCGAATACCGTAGCGGAGTCGCGGGCGATGGCGGCGGTGTCGTGGTCCTGCGTGGAGAAGATGTTGCAGGAGCACCAGCGGACCTCAGTGAGGACGGCGGTATGGATGGTCATGTGGAGGTACCCCTAGATGCGGGCGCCAGCGAAGGACTAAGCCGGACCGAACTTAGCGCGGCATCTCGACCTCAGTGAGATCGATCTCGTGGCGGCCGAAGTCGGCCTGGGAGAGGTCCTTCACCTTGTACTCGCGCCTGGAGGAGGTCTTCTGGATGAAGAGGCCATGGAGTCGGTGGCGGCGGTGAGCAGAGAGGGGAGGGGAGGAGGGAATCCTGGGCGCCTCCTCCACAGCCGGCGTGGGGGACGACGGCGGCGGGAGGGGTGCAGGAGGAGGATAAGCCGGGGAAGCGGAAGGTGCCGCCCAGAAATCCGGGAGGGAGGAGGGATTCGGGGACAAGGTGAAGCGGACAAGAGGTGGGCCGGCGAGGCGACGGTTGGAGGGGAGGAGGCGGGCGGGGGAGGCGCCCAGGAGCGGTTTCTCTGAGGCGTGCTGCGCAGAGGAGGTGAGGGGTTCACGTGAAGATGTCGGGTATTTTAGTCGTGTGGGGGTGGAGCTCGGGGAGCGGGAGCGAGACGATGAACACGTGGGGGAGGGGGATAGGCGGCGCTTGCGCGGCAGGAGCAGAGTCGGCAGCGAAAGAGCGGGATTAGGGTTGGAGTCAGCGCCGGTCGGGGTTGGGGATTTCGGTGGAAGCCATGGCAGAGGGAGATGCCTAGCACGGGCTGCGAAAGCCAGGAGAAGAGGAGGAGAGAACGCGAAGGAATCGCAGGCGCGCATAACAAAAAAAAAAACGGACGGCCGCGAACAACAGATACGAAGAATCCGATGGCTGAAAAATTTCAAGGCGACGTGGCCCCTCTAGCCTTGTCCCAAAACCCCCCTCCATTTAATCGGTAGGATGTTGTGTATGCTAGACCACACCACGCAATGCAAGAACTGGTTAAAAGACCACACCATCACATAGAAACCAATTGGTTTATATTCAATTTTGCCATTTGTGTTTTTTACTACTCAAGATATTGTGACCCGAGATAGTTATATCTAAATTCGTATGTAGATCATCAAATTAAGATTGGACGAATTAGAATTATATTTATGTAGACTTGAGGACTGCCCATTTGATCCATCAAACATAATAGTTTGCTCATAGTCATATTCATACAGGTTCTAAGAGATCGATTATTAGAAGAAGAAGAGATCGATTATTCACAAATTTGTCCATCCGTGTCCCGTCATGTTTATGGTATAAAGAGTTAGCACGTCAGCACGTAGAGGTATGAGTTTTACACACTTTTGATATGAGTTTTTTTTAGCTAAGAACACTCGATGATACAGCACATTCGCAATCCGGAACTAGGCTCAAAATTAGTTGCATTTTACGGTATATACAATGGTATAAACAATTGATGTCTATAGTACATCTCCATATCATCTATAGACAGCGCTAAAAATAATTGATGTCTATAGTATATCTCCATATCATCTATAGACAACTCCTACAATGGGTCTTCTTTTTATATGTCTCTATATACCGATTCTCTATGTACAATGTGTCTTTTTTCTCGTTTTACAGTCGACTACTGTATGAAAGACGGTCCAATTCTCTATGCTTCATATCTCTCATCCATATTATTTCGCCTACATGACAAGACTTACATACAACTGACGTCACACTATTGTACATGTTCAATGCATGCAAGTTTGTTCACCGAGTCAGGTCAGATGACGTAATTAACGAAAGGATGAGTAATTAACACGTCAGGTGAGATATGTCACAACAAACTTTTAATTACAAATTGTCTGATTTTTATCAACAGTAATTAATAAATAGATAATTACAAGGTAGGAAACGGGAGCTGAAAATTAAAAACCTAACCTAGGAAGGACGCAGAGGAGAACCGCGTCCACGTATGGACGAGAGGAAAAAAACAGTTCACCTTCGGACGCTGTCTAGAAGCACGTCCGTTGAATGACGGCCCACCACACGATAAATCCCATGGAGTTAGGGTTTGTTTGCTTTGAGTTCTGGAGCGCTTGTCCGGTAAAAAGTGATGTATGAAAGTAGTCTGAAAATTCGGTGATTTTTGCCTGATAAGATAAGTTTGAAGATGAGTTGTTTGTTTGAAAACATGTGCCTGAAACTGATTGATGAAAGCAGAGATGATAGATCGATGACTGGGACAGTAGATCGAGTCGTGTGGTTCTTTTTGGTCACTTGGGCTAGAGAGCGAAGTCTGGGTCAGGGAGCGAGCCAGTTCATCAACCAACCAAACCAATTCGGCCCCAGTACGCAAAGAACTAGGTGGCTTTGGTGATGCAGCAGCTGCAACGGGTCCCCAGCGGCGGCCGTGACCACCTCTCTAGGGTGTGCACTACTTTTCCCCAGCGCCGGCTACTGCTTTATGCTCGCCGCACCCTTGCTTATCTCTGCTTCACAGAGACCCAACCGGTACGTGGTTGATATTCCAAAAATTCTTTGAGATCCCTTGTGATTAGTGATATTCCTAATTCTTTGAGATCCCTATGATTCGATCAATTTCTCTCCTAATTCTTTGGCTGATGATCATATCAGTTAATACATGTGAAGAGAATGATATTTATTTATTTATTATCAAAGGAGAATTTGGAAGTATAGGAACAATAGGATCTTCAGATAGGTGTGTGTCTTTCAACTGAGAATCCGTCTTAGCCATATAGGAGGAATTCCACCAATGGAGACGATCAATAGGGCCTCGAACTGCATAGAAGCTGATTAGGACCATCGACAGTGCTGTTTCCTCGTCGTCCCCTGATTAGTGATCATTGAGTCGTGGCGACTGTGTTTAACTATTGCTAGCTTTGTTGTTGTAGGGGGTATCATCGTTTGCTGAATGCTGAATGCTGTACTGGTTGTCTGTTATACTAATTTTTTTCTCTTCATAATGGAATGGAGGGAGCTCTGCCCTGTGCTCTCCTGCCTCCCCTTCTATTTTTTAAATCAAATTGAGAATGGAAAATTTAGTGTATATAAGTATAAATTGCAAGGTAGAGCTCAGTCTAGGGATCCATTATTTTCTAGTACAGAAATTAGTTTCATTGCAGCTAGAGCAATCTGGAGCCATCAGCAAAATTCCACTTTTTGTATGCATTCCGACAATTGGTTATTTGATGCACTATCCTATAGCCCCTGTAATGAACTTATTCATATGTGATGTTGTAGGTGACTCCAAGACAGCCATCAGCTCTGTTCGTTTGGGATCAAACACCAACATGTGAGTTGGATGCTTCGGGTGATCAGGTCAATCCATACATGTAGTTAAGCAAGTTAACTAGGACCATGCTATCATGACTGCATCCTTCTGAGGAAAAAGTACATGAGGGGCAACAGGCAGAAGATGCACATGCAGTCCCGCAAGAACCACATGTCCACCACAGGCCATGATCAACTGTTGTCGTAAGAAGGCACCTAGGCTAAGTTATTTGAGGACTTGTCGTTATGCAGCTTTTTAAAGCTGAAAGTGCTAGCTATTTGTTATGTATGATCAGCTCTGAACTCATAATGCTGAACGCTCAAAGTTATGGGTTATGCATGATCAACTGCGGAAGCTATGCTGTTTAGAACCTGTCTGCGAAGTTACAGTCCTGCTTCTCGTACATGGAAGCATCTCTTGTGAGTGCGAGGGCAGGTTTTGAGATTGAACTCAACTTTTTCAGTGGAATCTTTTTCCGTACTCCTGATAGTCCACTTTCAATATACTATTTAAACGAATATATTATATATATATTTTTATCACTTTCAGCATATTTAGATGTCAATTATAAGATACTCCGATACCACTTGATTGAAAAACTTTAATTGAAGCATTTTGTTTTTGCTATATATCTTTCTTTCATATATAAAAGAAGTATATACATAAATTTTGCTATAAAAATGGGTTTTAATAAAAATTTCATGGAACTTATTTTGAGGTATCTTAAAATCATTATTGGAGTATACTCAAATTGATAAAGAGGTGTCACCATACAATTTAAGTGGTATATGAGAAGTGTGAGTACGTATTTCCAGTAGTACCATACAATATAAAGAAAATGGTATGGTACTCCTCCCCTAGCGCCCGCGCCGGCGCCCCGCCTCCGCCCTCCTCCTCCTCCCACGCCACCCCTTGCCGCATCCTCCCCGCGTCGGCGTCGCCTAGATCTGGATCTCCTCCTCCCGCGCCGTTCCCTCCTCCTCCTCCTCTCGCGCCGCGCCCTCCTCCCTTCCCTGACGCCCTCCTTCTCAACGCCTCCGCCCGCGGCCGCCCTCCTCCTCCCTCCTCCCCCCCGATCTAGCACCTCCGCTCGCCTCCGGCCCCTCCTGCCTCCTCCTCCCGCGTCGCCACCTCTCTCCTCCTCCCGCATAGCCGCCTCGATCGGATCTGCGCTGGCCCCGCCGGCGGCCTCCTCCCTCGATCCCACCGTCGAACTCCTCTTCCGACGCCGTTGGCGGCGGCGGCCCAAACCCTAGCCACCATCGTCTCTGTTTTTCTTTTCTTTTTTTGTTGTAAATTAATTATTTTGTGATAATTGTTTGTTGTAATGATTACTCATTATAATATTTGATTTTAATAATTATTTATATAATAATTGTTTGTTGTAATGATTACTCATTGTAATATTTGATTTTAATAATTATTTATGTAATGATTATTTATTTTAATAATTATTTATTGTAATAATTGTTGTTAATTACATTAATTACAGTTAATTGCATTGATTGTCGTTATTTGCGATCAATTGCGGTAGTCGTCGTTAATTGCGTTAATTGTCATCAATTGTGTTAGTTATCATTAATTATCGTTTACTGTCATTAGTTGTCGTTAAATATTGTTAATTGTGTTAAATGACATCAAACAAGCTATTACTATCCTCAGAGACATTTCAGACATTTTTCATCTCAAAAGCTGCAGCCAACATACTTAAAAGATGGACAGATAAACACCAAACCTCTCAGCTCAACCATTCAGCCCTCTAGCCTAGCTGAAAGTTTTTTTCATAAAAGATGCAGCCGTGTCGTACAGACCCTAACGAAGCTACTTGTTTCATCCTCTCAACGCAACCGCTGAATCTGATTGGAAACTCATCGGGGCCTGGCTGATGGACCATTGGACCATAGGCAAACCCGTGTATGGAAGCGAGAGGAGAATGCAGGCAAACCAGGGTGGACGCCATCTTCGCGGTCTCTACTGTTGCCAAGTATACGGACATCTCAGAAGCTGCAGCCAACCTACCTAAAAGATAGACAGCTAAACATCAAACCTTTCAACTCAACTATTCAGTCCTGTAGTCTAGCTGAAAGTCATTTATTTTTCCAAAAAAGCTGCAGCCGTGTCGTACAAACCCTAACAAGCTGCTTGTTTCGTCCTCAATGCAACCGCTGAATCTGACTGGAAACTCATCGGGGCCTGGCTGATGGACCGTAGGCAAACCCGTGTACGGAGGCGAGAGAAGAATGCAGGCAAACTAGGGTGGACGCCATCTTCGCCCGCGTCCGTACATGGACACTGTTGCCAAGCGCGTACATGTGTGGACGCGCTTCCACACCGCGTCTTTCCCAGATGTGTAAAAGCTGGCTGGCCTTCCCTACTTCTGTGATTTATTATCATTTATTTATTAATTAAAAAATAGGACAAATTGAAGTAATTCAGTTTAATTAGAAGCACTGGAAGTCGTGTGGGCAGCACTGAGCACACGCAGAGAAATCGTCACCGTGCTTTTTAGCAACTAGTCGCAGATAGTACACGTGGATATGTGATCCACGAATAGACAGTAGTAGAGGATCTGTAAAAATAAAGCCGTCTTGGATATGGATTTTGGACCGCCCTATCTGTGTTGTTTGTTCAACACATGATGGATGCATGTTCTGCATGCACGAGGACTCCGTTATATGTACACCCGTCAATGAGATCTGGAGAACTCTGAACTCATCATCGTCTTGTGACCTGGCTGGCATATGCTACAGGACGGCATAGACCACCTGCACTGCATCCCATTCCCATGCCTGCTCTGTTAATAATGAAGGTGTTATGGACCCGATGCTTGAAGAGCAATGTTGTCATAATCGCAATCCAATTCCTTGTTCAGTAGGACTGCGAATCGTGGGATCGACGTAGAATATAAAATCTTATCTGATTCTAATAAAGAAAGATTTTTTTTTTAAAAAAATCTATATTGTATTTTAACACTTTTACATTTTTAAAACTATACATTTAGAACTTTTATTTACCAAAATGTAATGCAAAGGAAAGATCATTTGTTATTTATGCAAATTATAATAAATATGAAGAAATAAAATATAAAAATTTACAATAAAATAGACATATGCAAATAATTATTTATAATAAATCACTAGAATCGTTAGATTTGGGTACGATCGTTTGAAAATTTTGATCTCGATTCTACCATTTTTTTTTGTTAATCATAATAATATTAAGATTGTACCAAACTAAGAATCTAGCACTAGAATCGATGCTGGGCTGGGATGGCATGTTTGAATTCGGCATGTTTGAATTCTTAGATCCGGATACAAACTCCAACAACATGTAGCACTATGTTGGTCCCACAAGCATAGCAACACCACCAGATTTGCGCATATCTGAATTAACTGCTGGATCTAGAAGATCCTGGCACACCTGGTACCAATACCACCTCACTCAGTCCCCACGTTACGCAGACAGACGACCATACTGAAGAACACTGATATATGTGAGAGAACAACACTCGGCTGTAATACTACAGTATGTGTCGTAGAAACAACGATATATTTACTCTAGCAAAAACACTGTAGTGATCAGCTTTGATTTTCGATTGTACAATGAAGATTAATTTCTAACATGTGAAGTAGTAGAAACTCTGTATTGAACCCTTCAATCTTCAACGCAGATGATCGTTTCCATTGAAAACTCCTTTAGATGATAAACACACAAGCCGGACGTCCTTCCCGCGTATCACCGTGTAGACCCGAGTTAATTAACCAACCAGTGGAGCAGACGAACGAACAACTGCACCAGCACAGCCAAATTAACACACTTGATTAGTACTAGTACCAGCGCTACTGCTACCAATGTTACGCCGAATTAATTAATCCGCGAAGCGGGCAAAGAGCAGTAGTACCACGAGGCTGTAGCTAATTTGGCCTGATCTTTTTTTATTCAGTTTTGGCCCCTTAAGGAGAGATTTGGCAGATTTGATCATGTGTGACCGCGGCATCAGCAGATGACAGACGACATGTGTCACCTGCTGCGATCCAATTCCGCAGGATCCAGTTCTATAGAAGATCGATGACACCACGACAACAAAACATGAAGAGTGCTGAAGCCAGACAATATCGGCCCGTTTGTTTCGGCTTCGGCTTCGGCTTTTCGGTCGGAAAAGCTGGAAGCCGAAACAAACGGAGCGGCTTTTCTCCCGGCTTCCTCTAAAAGCTCGAAGCCGTCTCAACGCGAGGAAACGAGAAGCCGGAAGCCGGTGATCCCGCGCTTCCCGCCGCTTCCCGCACTCGCCCTTCCGAAAATACCCCCGAAGTTCCGACTTTATTACCCGCCCCATACCAACTACTTAAACCTGGGAGAGCCTCCCCTCTCCCGATCCCCTTCCCAGTCGCGCCCCCCTCCCCACAGAGCATCGCGCCATCGCCCTAACCCTAGCGGCTCTGCGCCTCCCGACTGCGCCTCACCCGGCCGCCGCTCCTGGGGATGTCGCCTCCACGCCGCGCCTCCCGCTAGTCCCGTCGCCCTCTCGCACGGCCGCACCTCCCTCGACCGCCCTCCCACCCGAAGCCGGTGATCCCGCGGTGGTCCTCCCGCCCGATAGCGCCTCCTCCGACCTCCGCCCGAGCGGACCAGGCCTCCACGGCACGCCCGTACCTCCGGCCATCTCCAGCAAGTACCCCGCCCCCGCCTCCTTCGTCGATCCGAAGGTATATCCGCCTCTGTCCGAAACCAGCCCCATCCTTCTCCTCGCCAAACGACACCGCTCCTCCTCTCCGTCGAGCAGCCGGCGCCCTCCTCCCTCTCCCCCGAGCCTCCTCCCTCTTCTCCTGAAGCCACAGGCCGCCCCGACGCCGGCGCCGCTCGTCCTCTCCCTCGAGCAGCCGGCGCCCTCCTCCCTCTCCCCCGAGCCTCCTCCCTCTTCTCCTGACGGCACGGGCCGCCCCGACGCCGGCGCCGCTCGTCGTCTCCCTCCAGCAGCCGGCGCCCTTCTCCCTCTCCCCCGAGCGTCCTCCTGTTCTCCCGACGCCGCTAGGCCGCCCCGACTGTCCCCTGTGGCCGAACCTCTGTGGATTTGTGTGACTGGTAGCAAGATTTTGCAAAATGGAGTGTGATTAGTAGCTTGATGATTGTTTTGCCAAATATGAGAAATTTTGAAGCAACTTGCCTCCACGAATACACATCCGCGATGAGGAAAGGCGCCTTCATATGCTTGCAATGCTGAAAATGAAATGAATGTATGCTTGATCTTGTGTTATGCTTGCAATGCTTTGAGATAAAATGAATGTATGTTGATCTTGTGTTATGCTTGCAATGCTGCAAATAAAATGGATGTATGTTGAACTTGTGTTATGCTTGTAAATTGGCAATGATAAGTTAATTGAGTAGGACACCCTTCTGACTTAGCTTGTTGTAACATTATAGGATTATGATTCATTTGTTGATTTCTCTATGCCGAGCTAGTAATTTTAGCAACAATGCACTTAGCATTGATGTTCTTGTGCCTCATTATTCGTTGAATTCATGAATTGTATTCCCTTTGCCAGTTCTATGTTGTAGTTACATATTTTCTTATATGCATGCTACTTATAGATGGATAAAGCACAAGCCGCTATATGGGATGCATTCACAAATGAAGTGTTCATTGACATCTGCGTGGAAGAGGTGCTTGCAAACAATAGACCCTTCCAATGTTTGAATAACAAAGGGTATCACAATCTTATGACCAAGTTCAAAGAACGCACTAATAAAGAGTATAGTCGTAAGCAATTTAAAAACCATTGGGATAGCTTGAAAAGGGACTATTCCAATTGGAAGACATTGAAGCACCATGCATCGGGGCTAGGCATCGATCCTAAGACTGGATCCATTGAGGCAAGTGATCGGTGGTGGACCAAACATTAAGGTATACAATCTTTAATGTTGTTGCATGTGTATCACAATTCAATTATTCATGTTGTTTTATGGATTCTTGCGTGCAGAATCGCAGGCTATGCCACAATGTGCCAAGTTCAAGAAAGCACCTGCGGCATGAGGACAGGCTTGACATCATTTTCGATGGTGCAACTCATGCGAATGAATCCTCTCTTGTCCTGGAGCACATGGTGCTGCCCATGTCAATATTGAGGACAATGAGGATGAGGGTGATGAGCCTCATGGTAAGGAGGAAACCACTGCACCTAAGATGTCATCCCATGTGGACAAGGGAAAGAAGAGAGCTGGGCATGGCTCACCCAGTGGGAAGAGGCCGAAGAAGACACACAAAGACGTGCAGCTCAAGCGTTTGGTGGATATTGTGGAGAAGTCTTATGGAAGCAAGAATTCTGTGACCAATGCACCTGGTCCAGCGGTTGATCCTGTTAGGCAAGAGATATCTGAGATGATTGATTTGGTTATTGAGGTTGGGGCCGAAGAAGGGAGTGATGAGCATTTCTATGCCACACAGGGAGTGATGAGCGTACGTTCGGCATTTGGAAGATGAAGTAGCGTATTCTACAGAAGATTCCTAGTTATCATGAAGACAAGCAAAAGAAAATTATCGTTGCAACAATGGCTTTGCATAATTTTATTCGAGACAGTGCTTTGGTTGATAATGATTTTGCTCGTGCACAGAGGAATGAAAATTACGTGGATGGGGATATGTCCACTAACCACAGTGCACATGATGTTACAACTGTTATGGATGATGTTGATATGACCGACCTCCGTGACGCTATTGCAACTGCTTTGGTAGCATGACGATAGGATAGATGGAAGATATATGTAGCATTTTTGTATGTAGTATCACGACTTTGGTAGAATGGTGAAGGATAGATGGAATATACATGTAGCATTTTGTATGTAGTATCACAGCTTTGGAAGCATGGTGAAGGATAGATGGAAGATACATGTAGTATTTTGTATGTAGTATCACAGCTTTGGAAGTATGGCGAAGGATATATGGAAGATATATGTACCATTTTGTATGTAGTACTTGCCAATTAATGGCTTTGGTAGTATGAAATATTACCTAGTTTAATGTTCTTCTCTTTGATTGCATTTGTATAACTGTCTGTGTATGTGCGTCTAAAATTGTGCAATGTTCTTCTCTTCACATGCATAAGAGTATAGGCTTCCAACCACATCTTGTCTTAAGCTGATTGAAAAATTATTATGTTGTTATTGGATAGTGATTGTCCATAAGATCGTATTGTCTCGGATTCTAAAATATTTTTCTCGTAGTATGCATATCATGTTATCTTCTTGATGATTTAGTGAACATGGTTTTACTTAGGTGGTATCTAACAAGCAAAGATTGATATATTCAAAAGATCAATGAAGCTTCTTGTGGACAAGAATGTGAAAGATGGGAGGACATTCGAGTTATATTGAGTCTTGGCTTGAATAAGTGCAAGTTCCTTTTTGCATCTTGAACTAACTAATCGATACCTCAACATCTATAGAAATTTGTTCGGTTATCTTTCATGCTTGTGTCTATATAAAAATTGTTAATAATTGCCTTGATGAATTTCAAATAATGATTGCGATGGTCATCTTTGTTTGTAATAATTATTTATTGTAATATTTCTTCATTGTAATAAGAATTTTAGTTGTATTCCTTATTCAATGTAATAATTGCGTGTAATAATTCTTTATTGTAATAATTATTTATGTAATAATTGTTTCTAATAATTATTTGTTGTGATAAATGTTTATTGTTATAATTATCGTTAAATACGTTAATTCTGCCTTATTCTATTGTTTACATTATATTGCCGTTAATTTCGATCAATATCGATAGTCCTCGTCAATTACGGTAGTTCTCATCAATTGCACAAGTCGTAGTTAATAGTCGTTCAATATTGTTAAATGTTGTTAAATATTGTTAAATGTCATAAATTGTCGTTAACTATTGTTAAATATCGTTAAATGTTGTTAATTGCGTTAACCGGCATCAAACAAGCCATTACTGTCCTTAGGGGTATTTCAGACATTTCACATCTCGAAAGCTGCAGCCAGCCTATCTAAAAGCCAGACAGCCAAACACCAATTCAGAAAAGACCAGCCATTCAGCCTGCAGCCAGAAAGCCCTGTAGCACAGCCGGAAGCCGCTTTTCAGAAAAGCACAGCCAAAACAAACAGGGCCTATATGTCGCATGCTGCGATCTAGTTTTCAGGACATCGACGACACCGCGACGATAACACATGGAGAGAACCTACCGCGGTGCAAGACGATAGGCGTCACTACCGCTGCTGCCGCGGTCGAGCGTGTGGGATGGGGTGGGGTGGGGGTTGTTTGAATTTACAAAACCGGCCAGGAGGCCAAATAGGCCCAGGCTTCCGTGTACCACCACCGCCGTCACCGCGCCACGTTACAGTAGTACTTAGCTAAGTAGTAGGGCCGTGGCACGTGGCAAATACAAGACATGTGCTTCCCCCAGCAATCCAGCATTTCAGATCACCAGCCGCGCGGCGCGCATCCATCCATGCCGAGTCGCAGACTCTGCTCTGGCCTCTGGCCAGTCCAAGTCAAGAATGGCGCGACGCGCACCGACGGCCGACGGGGGACAAGTGATCAGCATTCAGCCGCCGCATGCAGGTCGATTTTAGCATGTGCTCACACACTGTAACGCGTAGGCCGCAGCGCAGCCTGCTTTTTTTTTTCCTTCCTTTTCTTTTACCTGGAGCCGGAGAGATCTATCGTCAGAGTCTGGGTCGCCGCTGCGAATCGATCCGAACTTTGGGTTGCAGGCACATGCATGGAGCCTCACCTAACATGCTGTCGTCCATTCCGTTTGATCCGCGCTAAGCTGTCCAGATTCAGCGAGTACTCGGGCTGTTTGGTTCACGAACCAACGAACAAAGTCAAAATTTGGCTTAGCCAAATACTTAGATAAATCTAAAATATGGCAAAATTAAACGCTGTTTGGTGAGCGATTTTCTCACTTTTGAATTGCTCGTGCGCGATATTGAATTTTGTTGACATTACCAATTTTTCATTAGCACTATCAAATATTAATAGCAAATCAAACGATAGACAATTTTTACTAACGTTACCAAATTTAATTTTGTTCGTAGCTGGTAACGTGGTTCACGATGGTGCATGGGCGCGCTAATGATTGTATTTTGTTTGCTCTCCCGTGTTATCCTTGCTGTTAGGACAAACTCGATTTGACCCCTAGCTAAGTTTGTCCCCCTTGGGCCATGGATCTGCAAGTGGTTTGGCTCGGAAAGACTTAATATTACACACACAAACAATAAGATTTTGCAATCCAGTATATGTTGCTATGTTCAAATTCAATGTTAAAAAAAAAGCACTCATTAAGCAGGCGCCTAGGCCTAAGGAGTGGTGGTGACTCTTGGATCTGATTTTACATACTACTCCTGTGGAAGTGTAAGTAGCTGGGTTAAGCGTCCCAGCACAGTTTTATTTGGGCGATGTCTTATATCTTGTTAAGTGGTGTCTATTTGTTCGATTTTACGCGGCACGGATACTCAAAATCTTAAATTACTAGTACTATTATAAAGTCTAGCTATAGTAGCATCAACTAAGAGTATCTATAACAGTTCACATCAGCTGTTATTAAGGTGTTATCACATCAGCATTTAGATGATGTGAAGGAGAGAAGATGATGTTGTTTCTATATGAAGAAACTATCTAATTGTTAATATCAAGACACAAGAAACAACCAAATACTCTATTAAAGACTTACTTGTTACCTAAAAACACGTTTTGTGAGTCTCACTGTCTTAAAGAAAAATATCCACCCGATCATTTGTGCAATCCGACTTTATTATTGATATGATAAATGAGCTAAAATATATAGGCTATAAAGTTGTACTTCATTATTGATCATCAAGAATCATGCACATTTATAACAATTAAAGTCTTAAACACAAACTTAAGAAATAATTTATTGAAAGACTTATTTTTTTTATTAGATTAAGTACTATCTTCTTTTAACAACAAACTAAAAAAAAAATTATCCTAGGTGCTTTAATCCTCCAACTGTTCGATCTAGTTATAGTACTATTGTAAAGTCTAACTCGGTACATTTAATGCCAACGTCAAATCTAAATCTAAATTCAGACAACTACCCAACCCTACAAAGCAGGAGTGATCACAGACCTGAACAACCTCTCCACTTTACCTCCCACTGTTGGAGGCTTCATAGATGGCATCTGTCTGATTATGACACCCTGGCCCCACTGTGCAGCCCCACAAAACCCTGACTCATTGATGGCATCATCATCAGGGGCCTGGTCAAAGTAAATGAGCCCACCACTGTGGCTACCTGCCCCCTCCCTCCCTCCCTCCACATCGGAAGACAAGAATTGAGCATTCATGGCCACTACTAGTACTGCACCGTGGTGGTGGCAGCAGTAGGAGGTAATGTATGTGTGTCACTGCAGAAACCCACATGCTGGTGCAGTGGTAGTAGCCGTAGTTTATTGCCTTATTAGCCGGCTTCTCCTACACACCACTCGCAGACTCGCAGTTGCAGTAACCTCGGAGAGCGAGGCAGTGGGGGAGGAGCCGCAGTCTTGCGAAGAGTTAAAGGTGCCATTTCCTTTTTTTTCCCCCCGTTCTTTCTTCGTTCTTGTTTCTCATTTAGTTTTAGAATGCCGGTATGGCAGCCCAAGAGCTTGAGGGCTTCTGAGTTCTGACCTTTTTCCTTGCAAGTGTTTCGGTAAATTCTTTTGATTGGCTGCTCTGGGTTTTGGGGTTGTTTACTTGGGGTAGGCCAAGAAGAAAGTGAAGGGGGCTAGGGGAGTTCAAGAAATGTGTAGCTTGCTTGTGATTTTTTAGGGCGTTATTTGTAGCCTGTTAGTGGATTTCTGTGTAATTGAAAAAAAAAATGCTAGGGGAATTCTCTGTATTTGGGGATATCAAGAACTGTGTAGTGTTGCAGTGATTGGTTAGATTATTTTGACAGAGCTTGGGGTTAGGATTTGTCCAATTTGACAGCAGGGGAGTTCTGTGCAGAGTTAAGGAGATCAATGAGTTCTAAGTTCTAACTACCACCCTCTTCCACCTTAATTTGCTTTTCCTTTTGCTTTTCTGTGGGAGAAAAGTAGGGCCTCGCTTGTGAATTCTTTGGTTTCGACATGATGCGTGTGATATTTGAGCACTGATGAATCAAGAAAACTAGAAAAGGCCAGGTGGTCAGTCAATGCACAGATATTCCGTGGGCAAATAGAGGAAACCCCCCATAGCTTTCTTGTAACCAATTCTTCAACTGCTTATCCTTGTCTATTTGATTATTCAGAAGTCGCTATTTCTTGCAATAGGCAGAAATCTGGAAGATATGATAGTTTATCATACGACGTCCTAATTTTGTATGCATTTTTTTTCCTGTAAGAATAGCTGTCTTGTACTAATTCACAGGTTCCTCTTAACTTTCTTCGCTCTTATTCAGGCCCATGAGTTCAGACAGATATTAATTCCTGAAGGAAATAAGTTCTTAAATTGGCATCTCTTGCATAAATTATAAAGAAATCAAGATAATGTAAGTTTCTTTCTTTCACATTTTGACCAGAAGATCATGTTTGCTTACTTGAATTTGTTTAGTATATATTGCTGACCATTTCAGTGTGCCTGTTCGTCTCTCCTCTGTTCGTTCCAGAAAATAGAATATGCATCAAGACAGTTTCAGATCAGTGGTTTGCAGATCCCTTTCGAAGAGTCTTCCCTCCAGAAGCAAAGATGGAAGCTATGTTGAGACAGCTCAATGTGCTGTCCCTTGTGTTGTCACACTGCAACCTACAGTTTGCCGAGGCTGCCAATGCCGGGATTGGAACCCATCACAGAGTAACCGGGAGGAGAGGTCCATGTTATCACACAGAGATTACCTGATGGCGTCCTCACTTTCCAAGCATTTTGCCGAGGACCTCCTAAGAGGCGCCATGGACCTCCAGGAGTCCCTTGTGATGCTTGAGAAGTTTCAAACGGCATCACGGAGCATGAGGCAGTCAAACAAGAAGAGAAGGCCAGAGAATGGTGAGAAATCACCAGAAATCACCGGAATCCATGAAGCCCTCTATGAAGCATCAAATGCCAAGAAGGTAGTGTCTGGAAGTATCAAAAATGGATTAGATGGGAAATTAAGGAATTCTACTGATGAGCTGAAGAAAGTGATCAAGGATAGCCTTTACAGGAAGAACCTCTTGGCAGTGTCCTCCAATGATGAGCATTCCTCCTTGAGTCAGCCATCATGGTACACACCAAGCAATTCTGCCATATCCAAGTCTACTGAGCAGAAGAAGGTGGTGCCAAGATCATTTCCATCCTGTGCACCAGTGCGACCTGACAAGTCAAAATCCCCAAGCTTGGTAGCGAAGCTCATGGGCCTTGATGGATTCCCCAGACACAATGGCAACACTATCAAGAAAGACGAGGCGATGAAGACAGTAAGTTCACCAAGGGCACGGTTTGATACCGAGATGCCTAAGTCAAAAAAGCCACCACCACAAATATTTGGAGAGGACTGTCGGATTGATATCGAGATGCCTACGTCAGAAAAGCTACCACGGCAGTTATTTGGAGAGGACTCTGATCGTAAGGGGAAGGCAGAGCAGGAGATCATGGAGGCAATGCAAGTCAAAAGGCTTTTCAAGACCATGAAGGCTGATGAGCACAAGGTCCAGCAGCACAATGTTCAAATGAATTTTCCCTATTCACAAAAGGACATCCTTCCTTCACATGATACCTCAGTGGTTAATGAGCTTGGCTCAATGAAATCAATTCAGAAAGAAAAAGGCATCAAACAAGCTCGAACCAAAGCCCCCAAGGATATTAAGGTTGTATCTCGTATAAGTAGAAAGCAGCAGATAAAAGAGACAGCTGAGATCGGCAGGAGAAGCAGAGATAAACAAAAAACTCATTTAACTGATAGGAAGGGAAAAGGCAGGAAGGATATGAATGCTAAAACAGCATCACCATCTCGTACTAATGCTAAACTAGTGAAAAATCCTGATAAGAATTTCATTGCATCAATTGGCAGCCCTTCAATGTGCCGCACAAAGAAGCCGGTTTTACGGAAAACACCTAGTAATTCCAGAGAGAAGACAGTGTTAAGTAGAAAGGTCAAGGACTCAACTATCGATGACATTGTGGTATGCATCCCTTCATTATAACATAGCCTGGAAAATTTCCATTCGATCGGGGGATATTAACTAATTTAAAGCATGGTAAAAGAATGACCACAAACCAAGAATCTTTTGAAAATGAAAACAGTGTTTGTATTATCAGATTTTTTAGAAGTAATTTTCTTATTTTTAACTCTAGAAGGTTCGATTAAATCAGTCAGACCTTGCATTGGAATGGTTGGTTGATATACTTTATTTAATTTATATCCTCAAACCTTTTTTACTCCTGGTGCAGGCATATGAAGTGCACAGAGAGTTCATCCAAATTGATAGTCCATCCTCAGAACATAGTGCAACACCTAGTGATGAAATCTGCCAAAGTGCTGATTGGGACACAGAACCTTGCATGGATGGTAAGAAACACTGAGTTTTCTTTCTTTTTAACACGTTTTCATCAGTTCTGTTTTTTTGTCACTGTTGTAATTTGAAGTCCATAAAGTAAGAACAACTTCCAATATTAAACTCCAATCAACTGCTGGTACGCGGAATGAACTGGGCAGTGAGGAAGTTACAGCTTACTTGTGTTTAAAAACCTAGATGTTTTCTCTAAAAAAACCTAGATGTTTTCACACTAAACAAATCCTTTTCATGGCAGACGTTTGGGAAGATTTGAGCGAATCCAATGAAGCTTCACAAGCTACGAGCTCTGTTGAAAGAATCAATTCAACTGATGAAGATGCTTTTCAGCCATCAATAGACAGAATATCATCAAAGGAAGCTGAAATAAAAGATGAGATGAATTTGCTTCTCCTAAGTGATCCATCATTCCTTACCCAAGTAGGAGAACTCATAGGCTCTGGTGCATATCAGCATCTTTTTGAGCAATATAAAGGTATTCCCAAGGCACAAATGAAAATCCGTGAGCTCTATGTGGACACAGCAGCAGAACAATTGGAACGAAAACATCGTCTGCAAAATAGTTTGTGTTACACTGGATTCCGGGGCCAGAAATGCCGAGCAACGGCATGCTTCTCCTTGGAGGCACTGCTGAGTGATGTCAGTAATGGGACTAGAAAGCTGAACAGCTACACCGACGACGATGACTGCGGTACAAAAGATAGCCTATACATGAAGCTGGAGAGGGATCTCAGATGCACAGATGTGTCGATCAACAGTGTGTGGGACATGGGCTGGCAGGATTGGATTTGCATGGAAGAAACAGAATGCTTCATAAGAGATGTCGGGGACAGCATTCTATCCTTGCTCATTGAGGAAGCTGCTTTCGACATGTGGGTAAATTGACCTGAAAAAATAAAGTAGTGGTTCTTGCCATCTCGAAGATTTAATTTTAGTCTGTACACCATTGCCACAACTCGTGCTTTCAGTTGTATTTTGTGTTAGACTTACTTCACATGTGTAATGACCTGGAGAGTAGTACAAGAACTGATGGAGTTTTGCCTTCATCAAGAAACAATTGTAGTTTGTGCATAAGGCGTGAAAGTTAAAGGAGCAAGTTTGCACATTTTATGAATCTAAAACAGCAAGAGGCGATTTTGCTCTCTCGAACTGGCACTTGGTGCGCGTCTTCTGATCTGAAGACAGCAAGGTCATCCGCAGGTTGAAATGAAGCGTACCCGACAGCTCGGTGGAAATGCCCACGGCAACGAAAATTTTCACAAGAAAATTCAAACGCTTTGGCAATATATGATTCAAGTTCATCTGCAATTTCCACTCTATTAAAATTTGATCCTCCAATCAACACCAAAGGTCGTTAAACACGGTAGAAAAAAAATTGCACTCCAGAGTCCAGAATCGAGATTAAAAAAAAGAAACAAATGTGAACCAAATCAACACTTGGGACTAAACTACAAACCTTTTTAGTTGGACCACCTGAGCTTCAATGGTAATTCGCGGTCTTTCTTGCTGCAGAACGAATGGACCAAGAACCAACCACGCGATGCCAGCGTGCAGAAACGATGAAGTAGAAACAGACAGAAAAAGAAGTGTAAATGTAGCCATGTAGGGTTGGACAAAAGTTTGGGTTTTGGGGTGTATTCGGCCATATAGCTGTAAACTACGTTTGTCTAACTAGTTCAGTGCCCGTAGTTTGCTATGAAAAAATATATCACGCTAATACGTTCAGTCATCGTCGCCAGGCTCAGCCTGCTGCATGCCTTCGGCTTCGATGCTGTGCTTGGCCGAACTCCACCCCAACTGGCATCACGCCTCCGCCGCTCACACTCTGGCCGCGCTGCGCGCTCTCTTGACCATACTCTGCCCACGCCCTAGCGTACACTCACGGCCCTGGATTGGTGGGACCCGCCCACGAGGCCACAGTGTTGCCCGCGGGATTGCACATTGTACAATGCAATTTTTTTTTCATTGTCCATATGTATTGAATACATTAAAAGAATATGATATACCGGAGATAAATTTCTCGATCCACCGGTGGCTCCTGAATTTTTTTTAACTGTCCAAAAATTTGGGGCGATGAGATTTGCGAAGTTGGTATGGTTGCATCATTGCATGCATCCATACCTTGCAGCGATGAGATCAAATTATAACTTGCATGACTGTATAACTGCAAACATGCATATCTTAATTAATCATAGATCGATCCTAAAAGTCATGGACATCATGTGCGTGGTTAATGCCTTAACATCTAAATGAAAGAACAAACAAATCTCACACAGACTGCCGTGTATGTCGTCCTCGAAGAACATTTGCACAGGACAAGGACATGGCGTGGGAATACCTAATCTCTACCGACATGCGCCACTGGTTGCGCCTGTGCGCCATGTCCCTGATCGTGCTACCTGCGCCCTAGCCGCCGTGCTTGTCGTCTACCGCACCTCCGTGCAGTTGTAAGTGCTCTGCCAGGACGACTCCTTCAAGGTGTTCCTCTCCAGTGACGGTGACAGTGACTACGTATTCTGCGTCAGTGACCTGTATCTGCTCCGGTACAGCCACCACATTGCAGGGATTGCTTGGTCCTGGTCAATCTGCGCACTAGGGGGTGTAAGTGTGAAGGTGTTGTTCATGTAGATCAGCATCAAACAGGTCAACTGTGCCAGTGACCAACTCGGTTTCCTCATCGGCCGGCTCACTCTCGGTGTCGGTCCGTTAGATAACTTCGCCGAGAGCCCATAATGCCATTGTGGCTTCAAGTTTGTTGACACCTGCAACAGTGGTGATGCTATCACAAGGCTCTTGATCCGTGAGCAGCGGTGGCATCGCGGTGTCATGGTGAGCAGCATGCGCCATCCAAACTCAAATTGCCTGTAGGCCTAAATATAGTTGGAGATGAGATGATTTTGTTGGGGTTATTAAGAGATTTGTTTTGTGTAGTTTGTTCGGAATGGACGGTGAATCGCGAGAGAAACGCTGGCCCACATGGCAGCTCGTTTTGACGCTTATGGGAGCGGATGCGACGTACCACCAAGTGTTGAGGGGATCGAAGAAGAGAGGGGGACGCACATTAGGACCCACATATCGATGCCAAACTATTGGTCAGGGGAGGGAAGTGGAGAACACATCACTCATCATTACTACATTCTTTTTAAGTAGTAAATCGCGAGAGAAATGTTTACCCTTGGTGCTTGTTTCTTTTCAAGGATGCTCAAATTGACAACTGATTAATTTTCATTTTGATGTATTTTATGATCTATGTTAAATTATGTGGACATTATCGAATTTTATGTTTTTTTCCTTATTTTCTGACTATTTTCGGAATTTTGTGGTTATTTTAGATTTTTTGGGACATTTTTTTTTGATTTTTTCTATATTGTTTTGGCAATTTTCTGATGTTTCCATTTTTTGGAATATTTTATTATGTTTTCAAGTTTTCCGCGCTGGTTTTTCGAATTTTATATACTAATTTTGGGATTTTATTTTCCTTTTTTTTGTGAATTTTCCAACTTCTTTCTAAATTCATAATTTTAAATGTGAGTTATCCCTACCAATCCGAACAATTTCCACTTGATCCAAACAAGCAAAGGGGATTAATCCCATGGTGGAAGGGGATTGAGTGGTGGGAAGGGGTTCAACCTAAACCCCTGGGATTGTTACCTATATGGATCATTTTCTCTTGTTACCAATGGCTGTAGATGACTAGACGAGTTCCGTAGATGAAAACTATTTTGTACTGTGGCTTCTGCTGCGGTGCTCGCCCACATCGTCCGATACAATGCACGCCTACAGTACTCATCAACTGTGTCCTACTACAGTGATTAGCAGTTTTCCGCTGTTTTTTTTTTTTTGCCAATGTAGACCTCCTCACTTGCCTCTTTCAAGTAGAGGATTCGGTTCCTTGACAAACACGGCCGACGAGAAACTGACTTCGGTCAGTTGGCTAGGTGCGTTAGCTGTACTCGGCGTACTCACCCCTTTAAAAGTGGCTACGAGAACTCCTTGATAAAAAAATTCAAAAAACAAACCAACACGGCCGGCGTTGGCGTCACATTTCCCCGCTACAACCTTACCAGTTTCATCTAAAAAAGGCACCTACCTGCGTTGGCGTCACACACGAATCCTCGTCACTTACGCCTCCCGCCATTGCCGCATCGTCGTAGACACCCGCCGCATCCTCATGCCGCCTCGGTGCTAGCGGGCGGCGGTGGCGATGGAGTCCCTGGGCATGCTGCTGCTGCTGCTCTTATAGCTACGGTTTGGTGACCGTAAAAATGTTCTTATAGCTCTAATTCTAATTTCTGCCGCATCCTCACTAAAGTCACCAAGCTCTCTAATCCTTTTCCGAATGCACACATGGCCAAATAGCGTAGCAGCCGTAACAAAGAATCCATCATCCACTCTCTCTTCTCTTCCTCCTCCCCTCATCGTCACTTGTGTTGACTTGCAGCTCTAAATCTAATAGATGTTTTATAGTTAGCAAATGCATGAATGCGGAGTACACACTGTTTTTATACAGTTCAAATCTAGTGAGTAATGCATGAATGTCCGACATGTACACATGAATGTGTTGTTTTGTAGTTAGAAGTACTAAGGCCGCCTCCAATAGTTAGAGATAACATTATTTCTAATATATGCTACATCATTTTTAGAAATAACATTTTCAATATATAGTTTCTAGCATACTCTCCAACATTTTTATTTTGTAATTTTTCTTTGAAACGGACCTACATATCAACTAGAGTAAATTAATGTATCATGTCACGTAGGATTTCGTTGATGTGGCATAGCTAAGAGATGATAATAAATACACTATTGACGTCCTAACAAGTTGAAGGCAAACAAATTTAACTACTATCTAAAACATAATTGTATTCAAACAATTTTGTAGGGTTTCCCTAAAACTTTTAGGTGTATCAGGACATGAGCACAAAAGCTTTGGAAAAGATCAATACAAGGACAAACAAGGAGGGGATGAATGTGCAGTACACATAGGTAGAAATCATTAACACGTGATTTTTTTTTGCATTTTAATCCTTTTTAAGTACACGCTTGACACACACACTCACACACGTGTGAGTATGCTCTTAACATACGCCTAATCTAAAGCGAAGATCTAAAACTCACAAAACACAGACATACGCTTTAACTACTAAATACACCTACATATGCTTATACTAATCATAAAACCACCTGAATGGTGAGATGCATCCTGTCTATTTTTATCCTCTTTATAAAGCTGTGACGTAACGATGCGTTGCGATCCAGCTTAAACCTAATCAGGCCGCTTGTGCTTGTCCGGCTCGATGGCAACAAGCGGCCCACAACGAATACACGCTAACAAACACGGCCAGCATCGGCGTCAGCATTTTTCCGTTTTCCCCACTAGCACCTACCACGGTGCCCACCACACACCAATCGTCGCCACCCACGCCTCCCGCCGCTGCCGCCTCCTCGTAGCCACCCGCCGCCTCGTTGCTCGCGCCGGCGCAGGCGATGGAGTCCCTGGGCGTGCTGCTGCTGCACCCCATGAACGCCTACCTGGAGCAGGAGCTCGACCGCCGCTGCCGCCTCGTCCGCCTCTGGGACTCCCCGCCGGACCGCCGCGCCGACTTCCTCCGTGCCCACGCCGCTTCCATACGCGCCGTCGTCGGCAACTCCAACTACGGCGCCGACGCCGCTCTCATTGACGCCCTCCCGTCCCTCGAGATCGTCGCGTCCTTCTCCGTCGGCGTCGACCGCGTCGATCTCGCCAAGTGCCGCGAGCGGGGGATCCGCGTCACCAACACCCCCGACGTCCTCACCGACGACGTCGCCGACCTCGCCGTCGGCCTCGCCATCGCCGCGCTCCGCCGAATCCCGCAGGCCGACCGCTACGTCCGCGCCGGCATGTGGAAGGCCAAGGGCGACTACACCCTCACCACCCGGGTCGGTTCCTTTCCCGATGCCACGCTTCCGTTTATTCTTCACTTCGATTTTATAAGGATGGTTTGCTTCTGCGTTAGCTCTTGCTTAGCGACTCCACCACCCCCCCCCCCCCAACCCAAACGTCCTTAGTGATGCTCGATTAATTAGCAAAGTAATTTTCGTTTCATAATTTGTACACGCTTTGGTATCTGATGCCTAGGGTTAATTATAATCTGTGTACATTTTGGTTTAGTGGTCGAAGTGAATATAGCATAAAAACTTGATTGTAAGGTTAATTAGACAAAACAGAAGAGTGGGGGGTTTCAGCGAATACGACTGAATGAAAGGAAATGAGGTAAACAGGGTGGATAAATTGGAGGGCGAACTGTAAGAGAAGTGAGAAGGAGAAAATTGTTGGACTTGATCAGATATGGCTTAAATTTTGTTACACATCATTGGATATCTTCGTCAAATTTGGTTGGTTCATTTGAATCTTTCTTTTATACCATGTGAATGATATAGTTGAGGGAGCACTGGTTGGAAAGCATCTTCAGTGGCCTAGGTTGTGACAGTTTCAGAAATTTCCTGGCCCTGGTGGATTTGTTTTGTCAGTGAAATGCAGCCTATTTGACTGAAGCTAGTGAGGAAGATGTTGACCTTCTTTCTGGCCAGAAAGATTGCTGATTGGAGTTGTATGCTTGTGAGTGGAAAGCTAAGATATAGAGGATCACAACTTGATAGTGTTTTAGCTGCAGCAGCAATTTTTCTAGGCTCTAGTGTGGATTGTTGTATTAGCACCGGTGATAAAAAATCGGCGATAACTGGTCAGTTACCGCTGGTAACCGGTCATACCGGCTAGGACCGGTAGATACCATACCGGCTGGTAAGAGGTAGATTGCATACTAATTTTGATGAAATCTTGATGCTAATGATTATATAAGACCAAACAGGCACAATACTTTGGGGGAAAATATGTCAAAACAAATTAAATAGAAATGTCAAATCAGAATAGGCCGGAAAATACTGTTACTGTCTACCGTCCTAGCTACGGTAAATTTTTGAAATCCGTCTTTCCTTGATTAGCACATTTGATAATGGTGGATGGTAATTTGGGGTGGCTCATATGATGATGCCATGGCTCTTAATTATTTTCTCTTCTTTAACATCCACCTTATTCTAGGTGATCCCCCTTAATTGAAACTTCCAGGCACTGCCCCCTGATTACATTTGACGATAAGGTTAGTTTTTTTTTTTTTTGTTCACTTTGCTGCAGCTTAGCTCCATATTGCGTTATCTCTCAGAATTATGCTAATATTGAGGCTGATGGATGATCAGAAAAAAAGAGAGTAGAAATTATTATGTATTCCTCCTCACGATTATCTCGTAGTACAAATGGGATTCTGATAGTAATGCACTTCTACATCTTCTCCCTATTTGCATGGCTAAGTGAATAGTTTGTCGCATCCTAGTATCCTACCAACCTTATGTTAAGCTGTTAGTCTAGCTACCATAATTATACACGAGTTTTTTTGATGCAATATGCTACTGTCATTGAGCCCTTCCCCTACTCCCTTAAGAGACTGAAGGACCTTTTATATACGATTGAGATCGCATTACAGTACGCAGTAGGTTCAGGTGCACCTGTCTCCAGGACAAACTTTATAGTACTTAGCAAGATTGATCAGCTACTCATTATACTGATGAGGTGTCAGCTTAAATTATGTCCTTTAAAATTATGAACTAGTTAAAGATGCTGACTTGGTATTTCCATGGCGGATATATATAGATTAAAGAAGGTTTGTTAGAATAAAAAGAATTGACTCTTCTTATTTTTCTGCAGTTCGGTGGTAAAAGAGTTGCTATTCTTGGGCTTGGCAGGATAGGCTTAGCTGTAGCAAAAAGAGCTGAGGCATTCGGCTGCTCAATCAGTTATCATTCAAGATCAGAGAAGCCATTTCCAAACTACAAATTCTATACGAATGTTGTTGACCTGGCAGCCAACTGTGACGTGCTTATTGTAGCATGTTCACTTAGTGCGGGGACCCATCACATTGTTAGTCGTAAGGTCATTGATGCTCTAGGGCCAGAGGGCGTTCTCATAAACATTGGCCGTGGAGCACATGTGGATGAACCTGAGCTTGTGTCTGCACTTCTTGAGAGACGTTTGGGAGCAGCAGGCCTTGATGTGTTTGAGCATGAGCCCTTTGCTCCAGAGCAACTTTTAAATTTAGATAATGTTGTTTTGGTCCCTCATATAGGGAGTGATACGGAAGAAACATGCAGGGCAATGGCTGATCTGGTTCTAGGAAATTTGGAGGCACATGCGTTGAATAAGCCCTTACTCACCCCAGTCATCTGATTTTTACTGGAAGTCTGGGATGAGTAAACTATTCGTTCATTATGTAATCCCAACTCTTAATTTGCTTTCTCTAGTTTATCAAACTCTGCACTTCAACCATCTTAAGGGACATATTATTCTTTTTGTAAGACTTCATGTTATGGCTGTTATTCATCTACTATGATAAATAGGAGTATCAGTTCCAAAAGTTTAGAGTTGCATATTTATGGAGATATTTACATTTGTCCATGTTTATTTTTTCTTGCTTATTTTTCTGTGTGGTCAGAGCATGCAGTCCTTGACTCCTCGCCATTTTGTTACAGATGTTTTGCCTTTCTTATCTTTTTTTAACAAGATTTTCTTGTTTAGGTAAAAAGAATATTTCATATGACCTGATTTTCTCATAGAGTTTTGATCCTTTTTCAGTTCAGTGGCAAAAGAGTGGGCATTATTGGGCTGGGCAGGATAGGGCTTGGTGTTGCCAAGCGAGTGGAGGCTTTTGATTGCCCAGTCAACTACCACCAGAGAACAAAGAAAGAATACCCGAATTACACGTATTACCCTACGGTGGTTGAATTGTCAGCAAACAGCGATGTGCTCGTGGTGGCTTGCCCACTGAATGAGCAGACCCGCCACATTGTCAACCGCGAGGTGATTGAGGCGCTGGGACCCCAGGGTGTGCTCGTAAACATCGGGCGCGGCCCTCACGTCGATGAGCCTGAGCTCGTCTCTGCACTCGTCGAGGGGCGCCTTGGTGGGGCAGGCCTCGACGTGTTTGAGGACGAGCCCAACGTGCCTGAGGCGCTTTTCGCGCTCGACAATGTCGTCCTGCTGCCGCATGTGGGGAGCGGGACCTGTGAAACTCGCAAGGCGATGGCGGACCTGGTTCTTGGTAACCTGGAGGCGCATATTCTGAAGAAGCCGCTGCTGACTCCAGTTGTCTGATTGCAACTGTAGGGGGCACAGTGGTTCGTCGGTATGTGTTGTACACGAAGCACGACAAGATGCTTTCTGTTTCAGGGTTTGAAATCTATTCTTGTGAAATAACAGTCTGTGAGATGAGATCCGGTGCTCGACGTGCTACACCCCGGACAATAATCAGTCTCATTTCTCAGTGGAATTGTCCCTGGTTTAAATTATAGTCACCGCTTGAATTATGATTGTCTTGTCTTGTGTTTGATGGTACCATGCTGGTACTTCATATCCCCAGTGTCTCAACTCTCAACTTATGGTTGTGTTTTCCGAAGAACGGCTTGCGGTAGACACAAGCAGGCCCGCCCTGGCCCACGAACTGCTTAGCATTGGGCCTAGACAGGAACTTCGCTCAAGCCTACTCAGCTGGTTTCTGCGTTCCTATATTCTTCTGTGGTGTTTATGCAACGTCGATACTCGATATGCTTAAGGCTCCAAGTTAAAAAAAAAAGGCATAAGAAATTAAGAATCATCTCTTAAAAAAACGTAAAGCTTCATTTTTTTATACTCAAAACAGTAGAGAAAGCTCTACTGAATAAATTAAATAAAGGTAAAAACCGAATCAGAGAGGAAGAAAAGGAAAAGAACGTAAAGCTTCATTCGGCAAGCGGTTTTTCTTATTCTAATTTCTATAGAAATTAAACCTTAAAATTCTTGTAACATCATTCTCCTACAGAATTTACTACGATGGTCGAGTCAGAATGACAAATTGTAGGATCATCTAGTACTAGTACTAGTATAGTACTATACCATGCTCGCTACACTCGTTCGATCTACCGCCGCATTCTTTGATGGGTCGCAGTCCCTACCGACATGCGTGATGCGCTCCACGATCATCCACCAGCATATGGCGAGTGTGACCAAAGTCTACTGTGCAGATCCAGTGAGCTCGTACGAAGAGCTAAAAACAGAAAGCGGAAGGGACCAATGCACATGACTTCCAAATAAGTTACGGTGATCCTAGAGAGCTAGCACGGGTATGTACAACAATTTGTCTCTTAGAGTTGTCTTTAAAAGCTTCAACTTATCTATAGACAACCTTAATGATAATATTTCAAACAATTTATCTATAAAATCATTCATTTTTAACACAACTTCTCTCATTACTCACTCACTATTTGTGATGGTTTGTGTGCTCAGCTTGTCTCTTATATAAGAGATGACACATTCTCTCTCCTCTAACTAGAATTTTAAGTGACATGACAGGTAAAAAACGGCTGAGGTGACCACTATTGAAGATACCCTAAGTTATATCCAATTCCAATAGTGTTTCTTACACACACACAGAGAGAGAGAGAGATCTTCACTATGATGCTGTTGTTCTGTCCGAGATATGCTTACTATGTTCCGCTCAAGTGACGATATCATAGTAACATGCAGCACATCGACGACAGATCTACGTTATTCTTTCAGCGTTCGCAAGAAAGAAGACAACATGAAAAACACATAGCAAGGGCGTGTGACTGCCGCAGTTTGGGAGCGCGGTAGGTGACTTACCTAGTCTTCCATGTTATCATTTTTTTAATTGTGTGCGAACTAATTTTGCCATTACAAAAAAGTGATAAATTAGCCTTCGAGCATCTGCATCTCCCCACGCCACACCACACGCGCAACAACAAACACCGAACAACCCTCTCCGCCACTGAAGGTCCACCACATGGTACCAAGCTCGGGAAACACAACCTAGGCCACCACACCGGATCCAAGACTACCCCTCCCAAATGCTACGAATGCCGTGCGGTTGGCTGAGCCCTTTGGATCCAGCCACTGACAGTGTGGCCCACAGTTGAACGCCTTCTGCTCTAGACCCACCTGTCCATGTCTGGTTGTTATTGTTTGGACCACTGTTGTAAAAAACGATCGGAACGACCAAAGTCGCCTGGCAAAACGTCATGTATACATGAATCGGAACACAATTAACGTTTGTGAATGCCAAATCGGCCTCATTGTCTAATTCGTCTTCCAACGCGGTCATGCCTCTCCAACTTTAGGGTTTGTCTCCACCAAATCCTCTTCCAATCTCTCCAATTTCTTGATCTCCTTTTGCTCCTTATTTGAATTTTCTATCAAATGTGAAGTCTTGGAGTTCATCTCTGCAAGAAGACATCATCGACTGTTGTGTCTTGGATCTCTGGTATGTACCGGTCTTTGTTCCAAGAAATTAGAAAATGGAAACTACGGTGGTTATTTGTTTGGATAAAGATGTATGTGGTCCTTAGTTTCTTGATCATAATCAGTAGTTTCTTTGTTACCTCTATTAGTACTACGACCTCTTTCAGCCGTGTTCTTATTTGCTTAGATGTACATCTGCTCACTTGATCTTAGCTAGACCTATTCAAAGGCGGCCTGGCCCGAGCCCGGCCTAAATTTTTCGGGCTTAGGCCTTGATATTCGGACCGAAGCCCGACAAAGGCAATACAATAATAAAAAACTATTTTTATTCTTGAAATAAATTAAATATTATTTTTATCCCAAAAAAGAATTAAAATAAATTATTATTATTATTATTATTACATCATGCTCGGCCATGCCCATTCAAGGGCGGGCTTTTCTAGGCCCGGCATGACCCGGCTCGGGGTTTGAACAGGTCAAATCGCTGCATGGTCTAAAATTAGTTTTGAGTGTCGTAGTGGACAAGGTTGCAAGCTAATGTGTGTTTGAGACTTGGCCACTTGTATTAATTTAAACCATGTTTGGAACGCGGGAATTTCTCCCTATTCCTATGGAAATTAAATTGTTTCCTACAAATTTCATACGAAATTCTTGCGTACCAATCAGGCCCCCTATTTTGTCACGTTAGTTTTACGGCTTTAATTCAATGCTTTTGTCGCTTGTTATTTTCTTAAGTAATATCACCTTTTAATCATGATATACCTTATCATGTATACAATTGGAGGGTGGTACAAGTTTCTTTGATAGTATCGACAATATAGTGTGTTTAAATATATCTGAAACTAGCATTATCATCAAATATATACATATGTTAGTGTGAACGATGAATTATACGTATAATTCTAATTAATCATCTATATTCCGATTAATCGTTTGATGATAGCCTATCCGTGCGACAACCATATTTCGTTTTTTACTACACTCGTTTGGACCTTGGTTACATACTTACCGTCTTCTAGAACAAGTATGGAGAAAGAAGCCTTCTCTCCCTCACTCCTCTAGTTCCGAGGACCCAGTGGCGGTGCAACATGTACAAGACACACTAAAGGCTGGAGCCACAGGATACTATCTGGACTAGGCTCACCGTGCGTCGTGGACCACCATCGGAAAGGCGCAGACCCACGCGTGGGGCCCACGCGTTGCATGGTCAAGCAGGCCCGGGAGCGACGGTTGCATGCAGGCAGGCAACAAGAAGAGCTTTCCCTCCTCCGGCCTCCCCTCCCTCTCCCCTTCCTGTCACTCGTTGCAGTTTCCGCGTGTCGTCGCTTCGGCTTCTATGTGGGCTCTGAGGGGAAGAAGAAGAGGTGAGCGTTTCCAGTAATCCCCTCGTTTTTTGTTGTTTTCTCCTGATCGAGGAGGCGTTGGTTTCGGGTCGTTCGAGAGAAGAATCAGTTCTTGGTGTGAAGATTTTGGTTTCGATGGATGTCTCGTTTCGTCATCAAGGCAGCCTTTGGTTTCTTTGGGGGTTGAATCATAAATTACTGTCCTATTTTTTCGAACTTTGGTTTTGGGCGCAGCGGCGTTTCGTCATTTCTACGATTCGGTTCGTGGCTGGAGTCGTAGTGAAAATTTTTGGTTGATCCTTCCCACGGCTGTCTTGTCCGTGCGCTTTGTTTTGTTCGTCTTTGACGGGCTCGTGAATCGTGAGGTGAAGGTTTACTTGCGATCACCAAGTCGTAGTGTCGTCAAAACTTGGTGCTTTGAAGAGCGATCTGCCTAGATCAACAGAAAGTGAATTTTCTTCTATTCTCTTCCCTTTTTTCCCCAGTTTGTTCACTAATAAATGCCTGTCTCTTTGAGGTGGTAGGCCCGGCATGGCCCGGCTCGGGGTTTGAATAGGTCTAATCGTTGCATGGTCTAAAATTAGTTTTGAGTGTCATAGTGGACAAGGTTGCAAGCTAATGTGTGGTTGAGACTTGGCCACTTGTATTAATTTAAACCATGTTTGGAATGCGTGAATTTCTCCCTATTCCTATGGAAATTAAATTATTTCCTACAAATTTCATATGAAATTCTTGCGTACCAATCAGGCCTCCTATTTTGCCACGTTAGTTTTATGGCTTTAATTCAATGCTTTTGTCGCTTGTTATTTTCTTAAGTAATATCACCTTTTAATCATGATATACCTTATCATGTATACAATTGGAGGGTGATACAAGTTTCTTTGATAGTATCGACAATATAGTGTGTTTAAATATATCTGAAACTAGTATTATCATCAAATATATACATATATTAGTGTGAACGATAAATTATACGTATAATTCTAATTAATCATCTATATTCCGATTAATCGTTTGATGATAACCTATCCGTGCGACAACCGTATTTTATTTTTTACTACACTCGTTTGGACCTTGGTTACATACTTACCGTCTTCTAGAACAGGTATGGAGAAAGAGGCCTTCTCTCCCTCACTCCTCCAGTTCCGAGGACCCAGTGGCGGTGCAACGTGTACAAGACACACTAAAGGCCGGAGCCACAGGATACTATCTGGACTAGGCTCATCGTGCGCCGCGGACTACCACCGCAAAGGCGCAGACCCACGCGCGGGGCCCACACGTCGCATGGTCAAGCAGGCCCGGGAGCGACGGTTGCATGCAGACAGGCAGCAAGGAGAGCTTTCCCTCCTCCGGCCTCCCCTCCCTCCCCCCTTCCCGTCACTCACTGCAGTTTCCGCGTGCCGCCACTTCGGCTTCTACGTGGGCTCTGAGGGGAAGAAGGAAAGGTGAGCGTTGCAATAATCCCCTCGTTTTTTTGTCCTGATCGAGGAGGCGTTGGTTTCGGGTCGTTCGAGAGAGGAATCGGTTCTTGGTGTGAAGATTTTGGTTTCGATGGCCGTCTCGTTTCGTCATCTAGGCAGCCTTTGGTTTCTTTGGCGGTTGAATTGTAAATTACTACTCTATTTTTTCGTACTATGGTTTTGGGTGAAGCGGTGTTTCGTCATTCCTACAATGCGGTTCGCGTCTGGAGTCATAATGAAAAGATTTGGTTGATCCTTCCCACGGCCGTCTCGTTCATGTGCTTTGTTTTGTTCGTCTTCGACGGGCTTGTGGATCGTGAGGTGAAGGTTTACTTGCGATCGCCAATTCGTAGTGTCGTCAAAACTTAGTGCTTTGAGGAGCGATCCGCCTAGATCAACAGAAAGTGAATTTTCTTCTATTCTCTTCCTTTTTCCCCCATTTTGTTCACTAATAAATGCCCGTATCTTTGAGGTGTTAGGCCCGGCATGGCCCAACTCGGGGTTTGAACAGGTCAAATCGCTGCATGGTCTAAAATTAGTTTTGAATGTCGTAGTGGACAAGGTTGCAAGCTAATGTGTGTTTGAGACTTGGCCACTTGTATTAATTTAAACCATGTTTGGAACGCGGGAATTTCTCCCTCTTCCTATGGAAATTAAATTGTTTCCTACAAATTTCATACGAAATTCTTGCGTACCAATCAGGCCCCCTATTTTGTCACGTTAGTTTTACGGCTTTAATTCAATGCTTTTGTCGCTTGTTATTTTCTTAAGTAATATCACCTTTTAATCATGATATACCTTATCATGTATACAATTGGAGGGTGGTACAAGTTTCTTTGATAGTATCGACAATATAGTGTGTTTAAATATATTTGAAACTAGCATTATCATCAAATATATACATATATTGGTGTGAACGATAAATTATACGTATAATTCCAATTAATCATCTATATTCCGATTAATCGTTTGATGATAACCTATCCGTGCGACAACCGTATTTCATTTTTTACTACACTCGTTTGGACCTTGGTTACATACTTACCGTCTTCTAGAACAGGTATGGAGAAAGAGGCCTTCTCTCCCTCACTCCTCTAGTTCCGAGGACCCAGTGGCGGTGCAACGTGTACAAGACACACTAAAGGCCAGAGCCATAGGATACTATCTGGACTAGGCTCACCGTGCGCCACGGACCACCACCGCAAAGGCGTAGACCCACGCGCGGGGCCCACACATCGCATGGTCAAGCAGGCCTGGGAGCGACGGTTGCATGCAGGCAGGCAACAAGGAGAGCTTTTCCTCCTCCGGCCTCCCCTCCCTCCCCCCTTCCCATCACTCGCTGCAGTTTCCGCATGCCGCCGCTTCGGCTTCTACATGGGCTCTGAGGGGAAGAAGGAGAGGTGAGCGTTTCCAGTAATCCCCTCGTTTTTTTGTTGTTTTGTCCTGATCGAGGAGGCGTTGGTTTCGGGTCGTTCGAGAGAGGAATTAGTTCTTGGTGTGAAGATTTTGGTTTCGATGGCCGTCTCGTTTCGTCATCAAGGCCGCCTTTGGTTTCTTTGGGGGTTGAATTGTAAATTACTATCATGTTTTTTCGTACTTTGGTTTTGGGCGCAGCAGCGTTTCATCATTCCTACGATTCGGTTCGCGGGTGGAGTCGTAGTGAAAAGATTTGGTTGATCCTTCCCACGGCCGTCTTGTCCGTGCGCTTTGTTTTGTTCGTCTTTGACGGGCTCGTGGATCGTGAGGTGAAGATTTACTTGCGATCGCCAATTCGTAGTGTCGTCAAAACTTGGTGCTTTGAAGAGCGATCTGCCTAGATCAACAGAAAGTGAATTTTCTTCTATTCTCTTCCCTTTTTTCCCCGTTTTGCCTTTTTTCCCCGTTTTGTTCACTAATAAATGCCTGTATCTTTGAGGTGGTAGGCCCGGCATGGCCCGGCTCGGGGTTTGAACAGGTCAACTCGCTGCATGGTCTAAAATTAGTTTTGAGTGTCGTAGTGGACAAGGTTGCAAGCTAATGTGTGTTTGAGACTTGGCCACTTGTATTAATTTAAACCATGTTTGGAACGCGGGAATTTCTCCCTCTTCCTATGGAAATTAAATTGTTTCCTACAAATTTCATACGAAATTCTTGCGTACCAATCAGGCCCCCTATTTTGTCACGTTAGTTTTACGGCTTTAATTCAATGCTTTTGTCGCTTGTTATTTTCTTAAGTAATATCACCTTTTAATCATGATATACCTTATCATGTATACAATTAGAGGGTGGTACAAGTTTCTTTGATAGTATCGACAATAATATATTTAAAACTAGCATTATCATCAAATATATACATATATTAGTGTGAACGATAAATTATACGTATAATTCAAATTAATCATCTATATTCCGATTAATCGTTTGATGATAACCTATTCGTGCGACAACCGTATTTCGTTTTTTACTACACTCGTTTGGACCTTGGTTACATACTTACCGTCTTCTAGAACAGGTATGGAGAAAGAGGCCTTCTCTCCCTCACTCCTCCAGTTCTAGTTCTGAGGACCTAGTGGCGGTGCAACGTGTACAAGACACACTAAAGGCCGGAGCCACAGGATACTATGTGGACTAGGCTCACCGTGCGCCACGGACCACCACCGCAAAGGCGCAGACCCACGCGTCGCATGGTCAAGCAGGCCCGGGAGCGACGATTGCATGCAGACAGGCAGCAAGGAGAGCTTTCCGTCCTCCGGCCTCCCCTCCCTCCCCCCTTCTCGTCACTCGCTGCAGTTTCCACATGCCGTCACTTCGGTTTCTACGTGGGCTCTGAGGGGGAAGAAGGAGAGGTGAGCGTTTCCGGTAATCCCCTCGTTTTTTTTGTCCTGATCGAGGAGGCGTTGGTTTCGGGTCGTTCGAGAGAGGAATCAGTTCTTGGTGTGAAGATTTTGGTTTCAATGGCCGTCTCGTTTCATCATCAAGGCAGCCTTTGGTTTCTTTGGCGGTTGAATTGTAAATTACTGCTCTATGTTTTCGTACTATGGTTTTGGGCGAAGCAGCGTTTCGTCATTCCTACAATGTGGTTCGCGTCTGGAGTTGTAATGAAAAGATTTGGTTGATCTTTCCCACGGCCGTCTCGTTCGTGCGCTTTGTTTTGTTCGTCTTCGACGGGCTCGTGGATCGTGAGGTGAAGGTTTACTTGCGATCGCCAATTCGTAGTGTCGTCAAAACTTGATGCATCTAAGAGCGATCTGCCTAGATCAACAGAAAGTGATTTTTCGTCTATTCTCTTCCCCCCAGTTTGTTCAATAATAAATGCCCGTGTCTTTGAGGTGGTTGGTTTCGCAGCTGGGCCTTTTGTGATCAGGTTGTACAAATGTGAAATTTTATTTTCTGTTCTGTTCAAAAAACACAATCTCGAGGAAAGATTCGTCCCCTGATGACATTTGGCAGGATTAAGCATTGGTAGTAGCAATGCCACCTCTCCGCACTGTTGAGCTGGTGCTACACGTGGCGCAAATATTTTCTTGTGGGCAGAATTTTCAATGAAAAAGTGCCTTTTTCTATTTCTTTCCTTTTGTTTTTGCGACTTGCAAGAGCCAGTGTAGCAGATGTGCAGAGACATGTAGATTACTCATATTGTGATGGTAGGGGCAGTGATAACTGATAACTTGTCTCTGGAATTTTAGGGGACAATCTTGTGAGTCTTCTTGTTATCGGAAAAAAAAACTTGTGAATCTTGGGTAATCCGTTGCTCCGATCCACTAGTAGTTCTAATTTCTGTTCTTTTCTCCAGAGAAAAAACTTCTCTGAAGGCAAATAGTTGGAGAAAGTTGGGATTTTGATGACATCGGCCATTGCAAGGTATTCCCTGGTATTGATGAGATGCTGGCGTAGTTGTGCCGGTTTTGGATTTCTATGTGCGTATTTTATTTTAGTTTTTTTTAAAGAAAGAAATTGCGAAACAACCTAGACTATATTTTTGGTGTGCTCCACTATTCAATCCATGTGCACTTTGTCTTCATGATGATGTAATCCTACCCCTTTCACAGTTATGGCAAGAGTCCAATTCAGTAAAGCCTCTGAAAACTGAAAAGACAAAAATATTTGGTGAAAACGTATGTGCTTCAATTGCTTTACTTATGGGTTTTTTCTCCTCCTCTTTTCTTCCTTGGATGAACTCGCTTTAGGCTACATACGTCAGAATGTCTAGTCAGTTGGAATCTTGTGGATATTGTTCTGTACAATTAGACAAAGAAGTTGAGAAGTGCTAACTTTGCCTAAATCCTATCCCTTCTGCTACAATTCTTGCTATAAGCAACGCCTTTCCTCAGCAAACCTGTAATCTTCAGAGTTCAGATGATTTTGCTCATTGCTCTGCAAACTTTTCAGGTCAGTTTCTGCAAGAACTAAACTTTTGAGTTCAGCGAGACGGCAATTCTGACAAAGAATGAAGCACACGACATCGTACTCCGACGTGACAAGCCTCGCAACCACGTCGCCATCTCGGTCCCCGAAGCGGCCTGCGTACTACGTCCAGAGCCCGTCGCGTGACTCCCACGACGATGGCGACAAGTCGTCGTTGACGCAGGCAACGCCGGTGTACAACAGCCCCCTTGAGTCCCCGTCGCACCCGTCCTCCGGCCGGCATTCCAGGATCTCCTCGGCCAGCAGGTTCTCCGGGAACCTCAGGTCGTCGTCGGGTAGCAAGGCCGGTCGGAAGCGGATGCATGTCAAGGGGTGGCGCGAGGTCGACGTGGTAGACGAGGAAGGCGCGTATGATGAGCTTGATGACGAGCAAGAACTATCGAGGGGCTGTGTCGCCGCCTTCTGGTTGTCGGTTTTAGTTCTGGTGTTCACTCTGGTCTGCCTAATCGTCTGGGGCATTGCTCGGAATTACAAGCCCATAGTCATTGTCAAGGTATGTTGATTTTGATTATCCCGCTTTAGTATTTCAGTTCATCTACGTTAAGAACACAAATTCACAATAGTTTCCTGGATATCAGAAAGATCAAGCATGGTTTTATGGTATTTGAATTTCTTAAATTAATGTGTATCTCTATCTGGTTCTTGTAACATCCTTGAAGTTTCTTTTTCTTCTTTCTGCAGAGCTTGACAGTGGATAATTTCTATTGCGGAGAAGGTATAGACCATACCGGGGTGCCGACAAAGCTGGTCACACTGAACTGCTCACTGAAGATAAATGTTCACAACCCTTCTACAATGTCCGGCATTCATGTTTCTTCAACCTCGATTCAGCTTATGTACTCGGAAATAGCAATCGCCAACGGTCAGGTAGCATCTCTGACGTCAAAATTTCCCTTCTGCAATCTTATCCACCATAAGCTTTGCGTGTTACTTGCAATTTATCCACCATATGATGCAGTACTACCTTCTAATGTCTCCTATTGCTCTGCAGCTGGGGAAGTTCTACCAGCCAAGGACAAGCCGCCGTGTTGCCTCCGTGATTCTGCACGGCGAAAAGATCCCTCTCTATGGAGCTGGGGCTACGTTTGATTTGTCCAACACTGGAGGTGCAGTGCCATTGACTCTAGACTTGGCAGTAAGAACTAGAGGGTATGTGATCGGTAAGCTTGTGAGGGTGACACATGCAAAGCGTGTGAAATGCCCGGTTGTTATCAAGTCCCGTAGCTCCAAGCCAATTAGGTTCACCCAGAGTGCTTGTAGTTACACCTGAGGTACGCAGTGGCTTTTGTCCCGGAGAGGCAACTCTTCTTCTTGTTCTCAATAATGGTTGTGATTATGTAGATATTTAGGTCGTCCATGACCTGAGCAACCAAGAAATGTGCAGTAGTTTGATCTTCCAATTCTGCATTGTTGATATTTTCAGCTAACATATTGCCATGTCATTTTAGCATCTGTTGAAGAGTCTTTAACATCATCTGATGGTCTCATTCTAATTTCTAACTTCACAGCACCAGTCATCAATCTCAGTTCTTTTTCCTATCGTCTGCAATGACAATAATTTTGATTTGTATTGATTATGTTGGAATCCGTGACAACCCTTTGCGCGAAAGAACAATCACAACAAACACATAAGAGACACGAGAATTTGTTTATGAGGTTTGGCAAAGCCTACGTCCTTGGGAGCCGAATCGCGGCGGCTCCGTCCGTATGGAGAGTTTATTTCTTTTCTCTAACTAGGGTTACAAGAAGTCGGTTGTATATATTTATACCCGATTACATATTCGACTCAGACTCATAGTTTTGTATCTCTAAACCCACAATATTTCGTAACCCCACGCAACTGTATCTCCCCTGTAGGGCTGTGTTCGAAAAGCATACGTCGTGCTTCTGCTTTCCGGACATAGTCTCTTCCTTTCACCTTGTTATATATGAGCCATACACAACAGATTATTTGTCAACTTGTGCATATTTCATTGGATCAGACATTTCAGCTTTCACTGTGTGATTGGCAAGGCACAAGCACAACTTTTTTTTTCGGACAAAAAGGCAGTTAGCTGCTTTTTCATTGATAAAGAAGAGGATTTACAGAGCTAGAGCTAAAGCAATGGAAAATGAAAATAAAAGGAAGGAAAAGAAGAGAGTGACTAAACTAAAACAATAGAAAAGAAGAGAGTGACTAAACTAAAACAATAGCCACTGCAGCTTAGATTTACGTGTTGAAAGAATGTTGGAGAATTAGTGTTAGGGTTTAATAAGAGTTCAAGTCATGTGTGAGTTGTGTTAGAGTCAGACTATAATATTTGACACTATAAATAAAGGGTGTGGGAATCCCAAGGGGACACACAGTTATTCCCAAAATCCTACATGGTATCAGAGGCATCCACCATCACCAAATCCTAACCATAACCCTCGCTTACCTTAGCTTTCGTCCTTACCGCCTTGGATCACCAGGGCAGGTGGGGAGGAGAAGGCCGGCGGCGGCCCGCAGCGCTTGGGGGCATCTGCCCCGGGTCACCATTGAGACACGTGTGATGCGCGGGTCGTCACCGGCGAAGTAAAGACGCCATTGGGCCGACAGTGGAGGAGGGGAGACAAGATTGGTGGAAGAGGAGATAAGGGATCAGGCACTCGGGCCGATGGTGGAGGAGGGGAGAAGGCGCTTCAGGCAACGGGCCGAGGGGGATCTGGCGAGGAGGGGGTCAGTGGATCAAGGTGGAGGGATCTAGAGGCTGAAGCCCAACACAGCGCGGCCACTGGAAAGAAAAGGAGGGCGCTGGGGAGTCGTGGGGAGGCGATCCATGTTGGTGATATACCCTAGAGGCAATTATAGAGATGATTGTGTCACGTTTAGGTTTATGAGTTATAGAATAAATGTTATTATATTCCTTGGATGAATTATCATTTATAAAGATTAACAAGTATGTGACTTGTTGGTGAAACTCTTTAACTTATATGATGTTATTCTAAATGTATCACTGGTCGGAATACTAGGGACTTATCAACCAGCATATGCATTGATTGATGACCATGTTTCACCGATCATGGATATAGAGATATCGAATCAATAAGACGAACACATGTTAGAAAATATGGTGTTGGATTGACCCACCTTAAGACACTATTGATATTGTTATGATTTTATATGTCAATAGTTGGTCTCAAGTAATGATGATGTATAATCCTTAGACATGATATCATCATGGTTTTCTATATATGCAATAGTATACTTATGGGTTGTCAAATGCTACTCTGTAACTAGGTAGTTATAAAGGTAGTTTTCAGGTATGCTATGAAACATGCGGAGGAATGCGACTGGTCGGATATGAGATTTGCTCCTCCTAACATAATAGGAGAGACATCTCTGGACCCCTCGATGTGATCATATAAAGAAAGTGCATGATCGTGTCACTAATGGTCGAAGAATCAACCACATGAAGTTATTTTGTCACTTGATCGATAAAGTATTGAACAGTCTATGGATGACAATATATATCTCATCTCACCTGGAATTCAACCAGATATCGTGAGGCAAAGGGAGAATACGCACGCAGATCGTTCAGTCTGACCAGATATGAACAGGTCGTATGGAGATACGGACTAGTCATAAACTGGTCGAACATGATCACTAATTGGTTGACAAACTGGTCGTTAGGAGTTACAAACTGGTCGTGACAAAATAGAAACTGGTCGTATGGAGATACAAGTTGGTCATAAGTGATAAGGACCTGATTGTAAATCATATTGCATAAGGTTCATCCGGTATAATATTTATATATGTTCGGGAATTGTTATGTCCTACTACGAACCGATAACGACTCGTGGTCGGAAAGGAGTTTTCGAGTCACAACCGATTAAGCATAAACCTACATAGTCACATACTTATCGGGTTGGAACAAACGAATTCGGATAGGATCCGTCATGGGCTCTTTATAAGAAAATGCATGGGGCTATTGGTTCGTAAGAGTTGCTCCACCAAAACCCTAGCCGTCATCTTCCCGAAGGTCCTACCATGCGTGTTGGTGCTAGTAGACTAGCGTACGACGTTCCACCCTTGGACGTGTGGATATCATAGAGGTGCTGCTGCGATTGCTGCTGTGCTGATCGAGGATGATCCATGACCTACACAAGGAACGTGATAGGTTGCTGGAGGAGACGATCGGTGCCGAGGGTGTCGTACGATCGACTACGACCACTACATCGATATGCTCCACCTTGGATCAGACTGCTCTAACTCTTCTTCTACTGTACTACGCATCTAGTGGTAATGATCTATGATCTCTTATTTGCATAACTTCTTAGTTTACATGGTAGGATTTTTAAAATTACTAACTAGTGTAGCTTACCTGTATCCCTACAGTCTGGTGTCGAGAGCTCGCGTCGTGGCGGCAGCGGCGTGGTCGGTGATGAGCCAGTGAGGCGGTTGGATGGCGGTGTTGTGGCAAGAGTAGAGGGAGGGAGCGATGACCAGAGGAGGAGAAGAGGCGATAGCGACCGGGAGAGAGAAGAAGAAGCTAGGAGAGGTGCTGGATAGAAGAAAGAGAAAAGGAGAGGTCGTGTGTGCGGGAAGAAAAGGAGAAAAAGGGGAGGAAAGGAGATAAAAAAAAGGAAAGGAAAGAAAAAGAAAAGTGGAGAAAAAGAAAAAAAATATGGATCTGGTGATCTAGTGTAGATTCAGATCGGTTGAGGATATGTTGTGGATCTAGATCGGTGGAGGATCTAGTGTGGCTGAAGAAGAAGAAGAGAGAGAGAGACTGGAGCGGAGGAGGTTGATATTTGAGGATCTGGTGTGGTCAGGTGATTTGGTGTGATCTAGTGTGGTAGGATCTGGTGTGGTTGCGTGTGCTGTGTTGGGGAAAGGAGAGAGAGAGAATATTGTGTTTGCTGAGTGTGCTTGTTGCTGGCTTGGTGGTGGAGTTTTCTATTAGGTTGTTGATGGTTGCTATGGTGAAAGTCAGTATTGGTGGTGGAGGAAGCTTAGGTGATAACAATATCGGAGGTTATGACGAAAGGCATAGAAGACAGGGGAGAAGACTGTTCAGCGGTGGCTTTGGTGCTTGTGATAATGGTAGAATTGGTGGTAGTTTCGAAGGTAGTGTTGACGTTGGAATTGTTAGTGAATGTGCTCGATGGAGTTGGTGTTGGTAATGGTAGGGGATGCGTTTGTAGTGGTAAGTGATGGATGGTGGTGGTGAGTTCAATGGCGGTGATGAACTCGACGATAGTGATGACGAAGCAGGGTGGTGGTAGCTCAAGTGGAGGCTATGTCGAGCAGTGACGAAAGTGATGGGATTGGCGTCATGCGGTTGTGTTGGTATGGGTGCCAGAGATAGTGTTGCTTGGAAGAGGTAGAGGTGGTGGAGGCTGAAACTGGGTGTGTGTGGGTAGAGGAGGTAGAGGCTGAGGGTGGCTGGGGGCATGAAGGTAGAGCAGAGGAGGTTGAGATCAAGGCAGCTGGTAGATGGTGAAGATGAATTTGGTGACGTCCTGGTAGTATTGATGGTGAGCAACTTTTGATTTTTGTGGTGGTATCAGCTATAGAGTTGATGGTATGCTTGGGAAAGTTTAGTAATGGTATTGCAATATGTAACAAGATGATCATAGTTGTTATCTTATGTCCATCTTAAGAGAGGGTGTTGGTGAATAAGTATTAGGGTTTAATAAGAGTCTAAGCTATGTGCAAGTTGTGTTAGAGTCGGACTGTAATATTTAACACTACAAATAAAGAGGGTGAGGATCCTAAGCAAGACACATTTATTCTCGGAAATCCTACAAATAACTAGCAGCCAGGAGATCGGCTTCCTGAATGCCAGCGTCAAACCAAGACTGAGCCTCCTGGCCGAGATGTTACTAATGTAGCTTCAGTGTTTCTGGGACAAAGAAGTTGTGCATGCAGATCAACATATGAAGATACAGTTTGCTATTATACATCACATTTTTTAGTCTGCTTTCCAAATTGGTGAGACACCTGAATTGAGTTTTTGGCACAGCAGAAATCCAATGTATGTCCAGAATCATACAAAATGGCTGTCATTTAAGGTCAGGGGATTTGGAGAAAAATAGGAAGAATTGTGATTTACAAGTTCTTGCCAGTGTACATGTATTGAACAACAACATGGTCTCTTCTAATTGAGGAACACCATCTTGAATGAAGTGATGCTCTGACTGTACAATCCACCCTGCTTCTGAAACTGCTTCCTGCAAAACCCTGAGGATCTCAGTCGAAGCTGACGCGATTGTCGGAGCGACGACGACGACGAGGTCTTCTTAACAGCCTGCAAACTCTTGGATGCAAAATCTCTAGCCTTCATAATCTTGCCTGCAACAAGACCACTGCTGCCTAGCGCGCTTGTCACTTGGAGAAAACTGGAATGTGACGGATCACTCTTCGCTTGCCCATTGCTTCTTTCAAATCTTTGCAGCTTGTCATCATCGTCATCTGAATGATCCAACTTGTTGTTCGCATGGCAGCGATCATCATCGGAGGAAGAACCGAGCGCTCGATTGGCTTTCTCAACCAGGCTAACAGCCTTCCACGCATCAGCAATGAGGCAGTAGGTGCTTTGCTTCGGCCTGATGCCGGTCTCCTGCATCATGGCTGCTTCTGCTCGCTGTAACCCCAGATGAGCGTCTCGATCGTCCTAAGGTTGGGGCGCACGCCGGCTTTGCGCATCTTCCCGTAGACTCTCATGGCGTTCTCCATGTCGGCGACGCTACACCACCCGCTGATGACTGTCGTGAAGGTGACGACATTGGGACGGATGCCGAGCTGGCCCATCTGCAGCAGGAACTCCTCCGCCTTCTCGGGCTGCTGGGCGCGGACGTAGCCATTGGCGAGGATACTGTACACCTGAGGGTCCGGCTCGATCCCCACCTCGATCATCTTGTCGAACACCTTCATGCACTTCTCCATGTGCCCCAGCGAACTGAATGTGTTGAGCTGGTGGTTGTAGGTGACGATGTCCTGCTTGATGCCGAACTGCTCCATCAGCCCAAGAACATGCATTGTTTTGAATCTTGATCTTGTGTCGCATGTACATGAGACATAAAAGGAATTGAGTTTGAGTTTGTGAGCTCACATCGTCGATCGCGGCCATGTCGTTGGCGTCGAGGAAGCCCTTGAGCAGCGTGTTGAAGACGATGACGTTGGGGAGGACCCCGGCGTCCTTCATCTGGCAGACGCACCGGAGCGCCTCCCCCAGCCTGCCCTCCCTGCAGTATCCGCCGACGATGATGCCCCACATGCGCTCGCTGGTGCGCAGCTTGGCCCGCACCATCTTCGCGATGAGCTCATCCACCCTCCACATCTCGTCTTTCTTGGCGTAGGCGCTGGCTATGGTATTGTACGTGATGATGTCCGGCTCGACGCCCCACGCCCGCATCCTCCCCACCACGCCTCACGCCTCCTCGAGGTTCCTCCCGTCGCACCACGCCTTGACGAGGATGTTGTACGTCATCAGGTTCGGCCTTTAACGACCCTTCACCGCCCATCATGTCGAAGATGCGCTATGACTCCTCGGGCTTCCCGGCGATGCCGTAGCCTTTGATGAGCGTGTACTGATGGTCGGGTGACAGCCGGAGTGCCTCATCTTCCAGAAGGTGTTGGTCGCCTCGCCCATCCACTTCGCCTCGACGATCGCGTTGATCAGGGCGTTGAAGAAGATGGAGTCCGGCCTCAACCCAGCGTCCTCGACCTGTGCGAGCAGCGAGGGGATCGACTCGAACATCCCTGTGGTTGGTCATGGCGGTCAGGAGGGTGGTGGACGTCACCAGGGAAGGCCTGTAGCCCCAGTGCAGACTTAGGATTTTCAGAATAAGTGTTCTAAATTATAAAAATATTGATTAATATAGAACAAAAAGTCCACAGACCACAATAGTAATAATGAAAGTACTAATTGTTTGTACCGGAGATAATATCTTAATTCTCAAATATTTTAAATAAATTACAAAATAATTAAGAAAGTTTCAAATTGACAGACTTCTTCTCCATTTTTAAAGCCCTAATATTTATAATTCGCATACATACAAGATTGAAGATTCAGGATCACAATTTGCCAAATTGGGAATTGGGAATTACCTGACTCTCGCTCTGGCTGCTCTGCCCTGATGCCCTCTACTTGGCTCTGGCTCTGGTTCACAAAGTAACAACACTACAAATTCGTCACCGGGATGAGTTAAGTCATCAAAGCAAGAACAACCCCTTTCTTGTATTCCACAAATCACAAGTTCTAAAGTTCACAACATTACAAACTAGTAGCTACAACAGTACCTGCAACTGCAAGCTGCATTTCGATGCGCCGCACGGAGTTGGAGCAGGAGGCTGGCGACTGGCGTCTGGCAAGCAAGCCGCCGCCGCGCAGACGCAGGCCGCAGCGCCCCTCCGCCCTGCGGTCCTCCTCCTGGCCTCCCGCCTCCGCCATGCGGTCCTCCTCCAGTCCTCCCGGCCTCCCCTCCCCTTGACCCCTTCGGCCCTTCTCCGGTTCTCCCCGGCCCTGCCGCCCTGGGAGTCCGCGTCCGCGATGCCGTGCGACCCGCGAGTCGCCGACACGGTTCTACCATCAATTATCAATCGCCAAAGTGTCAATTTGACAATTTGGGATTGAGGGATTGGGTATTTGGGTTATACCTGCCTGGCTCGGGGATTTGGCGATTGAAGAGCCTCTAGCCCGGAGCGGGGAAGCCCCGGAGCCTGTGAGGGAGTCGGGGTTGGACTTCGGAGGCAGCTCAGAGCTCAGAGAATGGAGAGTCGACGCCTCACCCTCCCCCGGCGCCCCGCCTCGGCGCTCTCCCCCGCACCCCGCCGCGGCGCCGCCTCCTCCTCGCCCGGCGCCGGCTCGGTGGCCCCGGCGCCTCGCCGTCTCTCCCTCCCTTGTCCCCCGGCGCCCGCCCAGTGGCTTCGCTGGCAAGGATGAAGGATGTACTATTGGAGATGGAGTACTGGAGTGCTCGATGCGCAGCGCTGGAGGCCTGGATCGAGATATTGCTTAGCTGATTGGGGATTTAGGGTTTGAGGTTTGAGAAAATGGGTTTGGGAGTTGGGCCGTTGAACTTTCGGACCGGATTGTGGTTGTGGGCTTGTGGTCTAGCTCCTGTGTGGCTGCGCCTGACCTCCTGTGGGTTGTGCCTTGTGCGCGAACGCCGGACGCTGTGCGCGGTGCGGCTGGACGCCTGATGGGCGCGACGCAGTGAATGAAGTTAATTTCAAGTATATACATATATTAGACTTCATATATACTGATTTTATGCTCAAATTTTTGGGTGTTCAGCTGAACACCCATGAACCATGGAGGATCCGCCCCTATGTGGCCCTCGTCCACCAGGTGCTGAACACAGAGTGTGGCTGGTATGGCTTCTTTGCGTCGATCAGGGCTCACATTTGCCTCATCCGGCTGATGACTGCTTGGCAAGTGTGCCCTTTCACGCATGTTGTGTAGAGCTGCTGTTGCTGTATCTGGTCGTTCGATGGAAAATAATCCTATAGGATCTGGTCCACAATTCCATCAGTGTAGACCCATTTCACCGCGTGACACGTGTATTTTCACGAATCTCAAAGCATGACATGCTAGTCTTCAGTATTTAATTCGTGAAAATTCACATCAATGATTTACTAAGCTGTGCACTTTGAGATTCGTGAAAAGACACGTGTCACGCGGTGGAATGGGTCTACACTGATGGAATTGTAGACCAAGTCCTATATGATTATTTTTCCCGTTCGATGGCTGTAGGGCGGCATTGTTGCCTTCATGCTTTTCCTAAAACAGAAGAATTTTTTACTTGTTTGCGATCACTAAGGAAGCAGACGGTCACAATAATCACAATAAAAAGTTTCGATTGGTTTGCTTTTTAAAAGAGCAGATGTTTTTTTGTTCAGTATTTATGCTCCAAGATAAAATCTTGCAACAAATTGCTGATATCCAACATTACGCCAACATGTATCCTTGAAAAGCTGTGTTCTAGAGATTTAATACAGAGCACATGTCTTGATACAATTAGAAACCAAAGCAACGTCTTGCTAAGGCCTTATGATAGTAACTAACATGCATCTATTTCATTTCCTTCAGTAGTATCTTCTGTTGGATACTTAATTTATTTTCTTGATAAGTACATGAACCGACACCACAAGCTTCTAGCTTGATCCTGGGATGATCCATGCTGGATGCCTGCTGGATATTTCTTGGAGTCTAGTTGGTGAAGTTAAGTGTCAAACTTTTCACTTAGCTGTTAAATAACTTAGTAAATGGCAGCAAAGAACCTGCTAGTGTATTGTTAAAAAATGTATTGCACCATTAGCCTTAGTACTTGTGAGTCAGTTAGCTCAGTCTATAAATAGACATGAATGCCTCTTTGTAATACATATGTATGTATGGATGTGTAAAAGTCTTATATATTTGTATGAACTACAAAGTTAAGTAAAAACTACGAGTTCGGGCGTCGGAATGGCGCAATCGATGATTCTCGTATTCTCAAGAGAGAATTACGATATGTGGAACATCAAGATGCGGACGCTGCTACTATCGCAAGGATTGTGGGATATTGTGGAGAACGGCTACAGAGAGTATGCTGCTGAAAATGTTCTTACACCAGAGTAGAAGAAAACTTTGGCGGAGAACCAGATGACGGACGCCAAGGCCTTATTTCTGATTCAACAAGGTGTTGCGAAAAGTTTGTTTTCGTGGATTATCGACGCCAAGAAGTCAAAGGAAGCTTGAGACAAGTTAAAGGAAGAGTTTCAAGGTACCACAAAAGTTTTAGCCATAAAGCTACAAACTTTGCGAGACAGTTTCAAAATCTGCAGATGAAGAAGTCCGAGAAAATAAAGAATTACTTTTTGAGGGTCATCCAGGTGGTGAATCAGATGCGCACCTACGATAAAGAGATTACTGATCAAAAGATTGTTGAGAAAATTTTGATGAGTTTACCAGAAAAGTTTGAGTATATTGTTGCTGCAATTGAGGAGTCGAAGGATGTGACGACCCTTATTGTGCAACAACTAATGAGTTCATTAGAATCCCATGAAGAAAGGAAGCTACAGCGTGAAGGGAGCTCAGTTGAAAGCACCTTCCGCTCAAAGCTAAGTTTCATATCCTACAATTCAAGAAATGATGACAATTATCAAAGAAGAGATATGCAGAAGAAACCAGCCGAAGGTAAAAGAGAAAAATGTATGACTAGTTCTCAATTTTGGTGTGATATTTGCAAAAAAAAATCCAATCACACTACAAATAGGTGCTGGAAAAAGATGACTTGTAATAAATGCAAAAGGCAAGGTCACATTGCCAAATATTGTAGATCTCGAGATAACAATCGAGAAAATTTTCCAGAAAAAGAGGATAATACAGAAGAGGCGGTTTTTTCTTGCCAAATTGCCCAAAGTGAAAAAGATGATACTTGGATTGTGGATAGTGGTTGCACAAACCATATGTTTTCCAATCGGGATATATTTCAAGATGTTGACTCATCATATTAGGCGAAGATTCGCATGGAAAATGGTTATTTAGTCCAATCTGAAGGTAAGGGCAGTATAGCTGTCTAAATGGAATATGGTAAAAAATTTATTCGAGAAGTTTTATTGGTACCTTATTTGAAGCGGAATTTGCTTAGTGTTGGGCAACTGGTAGAATATGGATACACTGTTCATTTTGAAGATTTCTCTTGCAAGATACTGGATTGCAAGAATGAAAATCGCCTTATAGCAAAGGCAGATATGAACAAAAATAGGAATTTTTCGTTGAAGATGACTCATCCTGTTCAGTCAGCTTTACAAAGTGATGCTACAGTAAAGATAGATTGAGTTCAAGTTTGAACTCAAGCTTCAGTTCAAGCTCAAGTTCTAGCGAACAGTTAATTACATCAAAATCAGCTTCAAATTACATCAAAATCAGCTTCAAGATGAGATAGGAGCCTGACTGAGAGATATGAGTCAAGCAATGTCTCGACAGGTGAAATGCAAAAGCGTGAAGAAATTGTGAAGCCTAAGATTTCGGTTTATTTTGTTGAGGATATGATCCACAAGGTTGGGAAGAAAAAAGATTGGCAGCCAATAAACAAATTAGAAGACATAAAACAATTTACAGTTGAGAGCAATTACAAAGCAAAGCTGAACAAATAATTCAGCCGTGAATAATAGAAGATGTGCAACTGAACTGTTGGTGATATAATTTCAGCTAGGAGATATTTTCACAAAGGTTTTGTTTAGAGAGATTATTGCTGCAAAAAAGTGTCTCAAGAAAATAAATTAAAGGGGGAGTTTGTTGGATACTTAATTTATTTTCTTGATAAGTATATGAACCGACACCACAAGCTTCTAGCTTGATCCTTGCATGATCCATGCTGGATGCCTTCTGGATATTTCTTGGAGTCAAGTCGGTAAAGTTAAGTGTCAAACTTTTCACTTAGCTGCTAAGTAACTTAGTAAATGGCAACAAAGAACCTGCTAGTGTATTGTTAAAAAAATGTATCGCACCATGAGCCTTAGTACTTGTGAGTCGGTTAGCTCAGTGGATGTGTAAAAGTCTTATGTAGTTGTATGAACTACAAAGTTAAGTAAAAACTATTCCTTTCTTTGTTCTTCTTGCTTCCTTTGAGTGTCCAATCCCCAACATCTTCCAAGTCTAGGATAGTGAAATCTGTGATCATAACTTGTCATTCAACATGCATTTCGATGCTTACTTTGAAAGGTGATCCATTCAGCCCTTCTCCATTGATTCTTATCTTGCCTGTATTGTTCACAGTGGAGATCAGTGTCAGCTGCACACCGTTCTCTACCATGGTACTATGCTTCTGCAAACCAGGTCCTCAACCTGGTCCATAATGTCAGAATTCAGAAGTGATAATTCGAAAGACAAAGGTGCTGTGGAACACATTTTGAGCAAATTTTCCAACATAATACTGCAGTTAGTAAACAGAAAACATGTACACACCTTAGACACTTAGTCGATACGCAATGGTGCCATACTTATTTTTGCTTTGGCAAAATTTTGCATTGCTTTTCTTCTTCTTCTTCTTCTTCTTCTTCTTCTTCTTCTTCTTCTTCTTCTTGCCAGGCTCATGTCATTCATGTAGATAAGCACTGCTAAGAGCTGACCTTTCTCTGATCCCTTCCCCAGTTGGAACCTAGAGAAGGACACGCTCAATGCAGGCTCATGTCATTCATGTAGATAAGCACTGCTAAGAGCTGACCTTTCTCTGATCCCTTCCCCAGTTGGAACCTAGAGAAGGACACGCTCAATGCATACCGCAACATCCCAACAATACTGTAGTCAGCGGAGGGAATACTTGGCGACAAAATTCTAAAAATGCCATAAAAAAAACTCTCTTAAACTACTCGAATATATGTTAGATTATCAAATTCAAGGACCTAAGTAGCTGAGAGTTGAGAGACACTTAAATTACTCGAATAATTTCCGGAAGAACAATGAAATATGCAAAAGAAGAACAGAAAGGAACTACTTTAGTTGAATTCAGGAATCCTTCTAAAAAACGAAATCAATTCATGAGCTGAGGCATCTTCACCAAAGCATAAGCTTGACCTTATCCTAAACTGCAAGATAACAAGTAGATTACTTATTTCTAGTCTTTGAGAATTTATCTGCCCTTGTCAGAGTAGTGCCACATAAGTAACTAAGCACACCTCATTAGATTATAGCGGTGGATCCAGGAATAAATTTTAGGTTGGGCGGGATAACTGTCACGTTTCTACTTGCACCGGTATTTACACCACACAATACAATTTTAAAATAGCTATTCAAATCTAGCAAATCAAACATTCAACCAATCACAAATCTCAATTCATTCTATTTTCAACTAATTTCATCAAGCACCGGTGGTCGCGCACTGCTTCAAGCCTGCCTCGCAAGCTAGCCAGCAACCGTTAGGGTTAGCTTGACACCTCGACTGGACTGCTCGAGCTTCCCTCCTCCAAAGTGCAGGAAGGAGCTCTGACCATCTGACAAGTGGATACTAGGTTGGTCCATACTTAGTTCCCAACTTCCCATCATGCGACCCAATACTCTCCCTCGGTCTTTTGGCCTAGCTCTCCAAGACGTTGCTCACCTTGCTTGTTCTTCGACTCATCGATGTCGAGCAGAGCTGGCCCATGGCGGATGCTGGGGTGGGTGGGTTGAGGATCCCACCAGCGGCGTACCTCGTGCGACCGTCCAGTCTCGTCCTATTACTGGGTTCGCTCGTGATATATTATATACAAACATTTTATTTTTCTAAAAATATCACCAAGTTGCTGGAGCTCAAGTACACAAGGAAGCAAGTGCCAACTAACATATGCAACCTGGAACCACTGTCGTGCACACTAAATAGAAGAAGAACCAAGAAATCGAAGCCTTCAGGTTGCATTCAACCACTGAACTAGTGAACTCTACACTCGGATCCTAGCATCATCCTCAACCCCAACAGCACAAACTGAAGAAAACAAACCCAAATGGCATAAGAAACAAACACCCACGTCACAAACAAACGGCTAGCCCCATAGTCCACAGTTGAAGAAACTGACATTAGCATCACAATTCGCAACAGAGGAAGGCGAACAAGCTACGCACGTACGTCACCTCGTTGGTCGCGGCAGGCGAGGAAACAAGCATTATGTCATGGCCTAGAGGCTGCCGGCTCCCCATTGCGGGCGTGTGCCGTGCCGTGGCCAGTATGGTCGGAGGAGGAGAAAGAGACTGACGAAGCAAGCGAGCGAGCGAGCAGTCGTGGAGAAACGAGAGGCGCAGAAAGCGTGGGGTGTTCGCGTTTTCTTCTTCTTTACGAGGTCGGCGGAGTCCTGATATGGCTCTTTATCCGCACCGGGGGCAGAGGCGGAGCCAGGAACGCACAAATAACAAGCAAAATAGAACCAAGTTTGATTCACCGACCTCATAGTTTGATTCACCAAAATAGATGAAGACAAGGAGGCGAGGAGCGGAACAGGCGTACAGAAAGAAATACGGCTGCAGCTCGTCTCTTCCCATTCCTCCTAATTGGGCTGCTAGCTTGCTTCTACATGGGTTCCAAATGTTATATGAAACTTGGGCTTAGAACTAGGGGGGGTCAGGGCCTATAATTGTGCTAATTGTTGGAGATATGCCCTAGAGGCAATCATATTGATGATGATATTTCATTGTATCCATGATTTAATAAATGTTCCTTGAATATTGCCTTTGTGTTGATTAACAAGTATGTGACTTGTTTGTGAAACTCTTTACTTGTATGGTTATTCTAAAGTTGTCCCTAGTCGGAGTTCATGTGAGGACACACGTGAATGATGGATTAGCACATGTATCGGTTGATGACCATGTTTCACAGGTCATAGACATGGAGATGTCAAACCAATAATGTGGACACATGTTTAGAACATGGGGTTGGACCGACCCAACATGAGACATAGTAATTATTCTTATAGTTCTCTCTACACAATGTGTACGCCTTGTCCTTAGACCTAAGATTGTCGCATGTACTTGAGATGTGAATCGACCTACTTAGGGGCTATCAAACGCTACTCCAGAATCGTAGTTATAAAGGTAGTTTTCGGGTTTGTCATGAAGCATGCTGCGAGGCATGGTCAGTCGAGATGGGATTTGCCCCTCTCTACCTGAGAGAGATATCTCTGGGCCCCTCGAGTGATCGGATCCAGAAATGCATGGCCATGCTACTTAAGGTTAAGAGTTAACCTAGTAAGGGATTCCGGATCACAGGATCGAGAAAGAGTGGTCAGCTTGGAGCTCGACCGAATATCGTGAGGCAAAGGGATTGGCATGTACATAACGTTGTGATGGTTCGTCCGATATGATCTTTACGTATGTTTAGGAGTTGGCACGTCTTGCTAGAGGCCGCTACCAACTATTGACCAAGTATGTGTACTCGCGTCATGTCTAAACATATGTGAACCATAGGGTCACACACTTAAGAAATTTGAAGCCTAGTCGGATTGGATCCGAATTAGGCGGGCATTGAGTCCTAATGGGCCTCTATTCGTAGAAGCCCATTATAAGGACGTCTATAAAAGGAGAGCGGGCGCGCTGGTTTAGGGGTTGAGTTTTTCGTGACATCCCCAAACCACGGCGCCACCCTCCCACGCCCTAGTCGCCGCGCGGATCTAGTAGTCCGGCGTGCGTCGCTTCTCCCGTGCGTGTGGATACCTTTGAAGGCGCATACGTGGCGTTGGGACGAACCGCAAGAAAGGAGTCAGCGTGGGGCGCCACGGCGAGGACGAGAAGTAGTACGACTACTGCGCCGACGTCTTGCATCAACTTGGTACGACTACTGCGCCCGACGCGTTGCATCAACTTCCGCACTGCGGCGTCTAGTGGTAAGACCGTGATCTATAATCTGCGGTGATCTTGGTTTACTGGTAGAATTTTTAATTTGCGCTAGTGTAGCCTACCCGTTTCCTCTGATGGTATCGAGCGGTTCTTTGTCATGTTATAGGTTCGGGTGATTTGCATATGGCGATATGTAAATCGGTATGATCGATGTGATCGATTGTATAGTTCTGGTAATGGATTGATCTGGTTTCCGTGATCATGCTGCTAAGGTCGTGAAACAACATACCCCTACCGGTCGGATTCGCCATCGGGGTAGACAGTGACACGTAAAACCAGTTGCGAATGCGAAGATCAATATGATTGATCGAATCGGAACCTAGATTAATAATCGATGTACCGTGATCATGCTGCTAAGGTCGTGAAACAACATACCCCTACCGGTCGGATTCGCCATCGGGGTAAACAGTGACACGTAAAACCGGTTGCGGCATGCGAAGATCAGTACAAATTGGTCGAATCGGAACAGTAGTCGATTTGTGGTAAATATGATTTGCGATCAAAATCCTATGTAAAATTGCATAGATTGGATCTGTTTTTACGAACCCAGCGGGAACCCCTCGACCCCTTATCGATGGAGTGCGATTCTATGCATAACTTGTTTTTGCGGGATGTATGTGACCGATATGGCCTAATGTGTATGTGATGCATGTTTGTAATATTTGCATGACTGCGTGTCGTGGAGTGCGGCAACACGGTGGAGCCATTGTGTTGTCAAAGTATTGTATTAACGGCTGCGTCTTGACTTGTGATGATTCCTAGTATCCATGTATTTTATTACTCGGAGGACACATCACTTGGAGGATGGCACACATGAACCATGGAGATGGAGATCATCATGGTGGATGATTCTATGGCGATGGAGATCACCATGAGAAAATGGGCCATCTTGAGTCACAACTGTGTGAATGCTATTCCTATTGTTTTACTCCTATGCATGTTTGAATGGTAGAAGTATAGCGATCCTCACAAAATGTTAAGTTAAACATATGCCCTCCTAATTAAACTTTGCACCATCCCATGTCTTGTAAATTGATGGTGGGTCTATAAAATTAGGGCACCATCAACTTTCCTTGACTAGATGGGTTTTGTATCGGATACTTACATGCATAAGGATTGGTGAACTTAACAAGGTTATCATAAAGGTTATGGGCCTTGGGGCATAAAGGTTGGCGCCGGGGCATAGAGATGTCACCCAACAACAAGAGTCATATAGAGATATGATTAGCAAGGTGTTACTTACAATTACCTTGTCTCCTAGCGGTGATGCAAAAGCTCACTAGTAGACTCGTTAATTGCGGATCTTGAATCGCTAAGAATCAACAGAGGATGTTGATTTTAGTGGGAGTACATTCTATTAAATTTGTTTAATACGGTTTACTCTATCATGGTTTTATTTGTCTTAGTATTTTGCATTTCCTATTGTAGATCAATGGCATCTAGCAACCACGCACACCCTTTTGCTTTGCGATCGATTCTTGAGAAAGAGAAATTAAATGGAACAAACTATTGGATTGGTCCGTAACACGAGAATTGTTCTCGAGGCGGATAAAAGGAAAACGTTCGGACACCCCAATCCCGAAGAACTCGCTAACAATGCGTCTCTGCTTTGTTAAAAATGCCTACAAGAAAGCATGTGATGACTCTCTTGAGATTAGCTGTCTTATGCTTGCATGCATGGAACTGACCTTCAAAAGCGGTTTGAGGATCGGAAGCGTATGATATGATCATAGCGCTTAAGGATATGTTCGACACGGGCGGGATGAGCGGTTCAATGTCTCTAAGGCTTTTACGGAATGCAAGTTAATGAAGGTGCACCGTAGGCCCACATGTGATCAAAATGGTTGGTTACTGATCGGACTTTGGATAAACTTAGTTTTCCAATTGGCCAAGAGTTGGCAATGATTTCATTTAGCGTCTCTTCCACCTAGCTATGGGCATTTCATTTGAACTACCATATGCATGGGGCGGATGAGGGCCTTAATGAGCTTTGTGGGATGCTCAAAACAGCAGAGAGTGACATTAAGAAGTGTGCGGGGCCTAGCCATGTGATGGTGTGTGAGAACAAGTTTAGCTTCAAGAAAAATGGTAAGAAGCCATGGCCAAAGAATAAGGGCAAGGTTAAGGATATGATCTCGAAGCCAACGCCTAAGCCTAATCTTGGACTGGAGCCGAGACAGTATGCTTCTATTGTAAAGCGCCCTTTGGAAGAGAAACGCAAGAAGTACATGGATTAGATGAATGCAAGAAGAAGGCCGAAGTAAGACTTCCACCCATGGTACACTTGTCATAAATGTTTTAGACATTTTCTCGCATTCTCCTATTAACTCTTGGGTATTTGATACTGGATCGGTTGCTCACATTTGCAACTCGATGCGAGGGCTAATAAGAAGTAGAGGAGTCGCAAGAGGTGAAGTTGATTTTCGTCGGGAATAAAGCAAGGGTTCTTGCGTTGACCGTCGGCACCATGCAACTTCAGCTTCCTTCAAGATTTATTCGGAATTGAATAATTGTTATTATGTTCCTAGTATGAGTCGAAACATTTTATCCCCCTCATGTTTGATGAGAGATGGTTATTCATTTGCAAATAAAGACAATGGTTGTTTGATCTCTAAAAATGGAATATTTATGGCTTTTGCGCCCATTATGAATGGGTTATTTATTTTAAATCTTCATGATGCGCCTATCTTTAACATAAATGCTAAAAGACTTCGACCTAATGATTTGAATCCCACCTATGTTTGGCATTGTCGTTTGGGTCACATAAGTGAAAAACGCATGAAGAAGCTCCATGCTGATGCTCTTCTAACTTCGTTTGATTTTGAATCATACGAGACATGTGAAGCTTGTTTGCTTGGTAAGATGACCAAATCACCTTTCAAAGGTTCTTTTGAGAGGCGTCGGACTTGTTGGAAATCATACATACGATGTATGTGGACCAATGAGCACGATCGCTAGAGGTGGATTTCATTACTTCATAACTTTCATCGATGATTTTAGTAGATATGGCTATGTCTACTTAATGAAGCATAAGTCTGAAACTTTGAAAAGTTCAAAGAGTTCCGAATGAGGTTGAAAATCAATGTGCCAAGAAAATCAAGGCTCTGCGATCGATCGTGGTGGCGAGTATTTGAGTCATGAATTTAGCAATCATCGAAGAGTTGCGGAATTGTTCCACAGCTAACACCGCCCGAACGCCTCAAAGAAACGGGGTATCCGAGCGTGTGTCGGACCTTGTTGGACATGGTTCGATCGATGATGAGCGATCGATTTACCATTATCCTTTTGGGGTTACGCTCTAGAAACGCAGCTTTCACACTTAATAGGGTACCGTCTAAATCCGTAGTTAAGACACCATATGAGATATGGAGGAAGAGTCACGCTTGTCTTTTCTAAAGATTTGGGGATGTGAGGCGTTTGTCAGCGACTCTGATCGGACAAGCTCACACCCAAGTCGGATAAATGCATTTTCGTGGGATATCCAAGGAAACCTTTGGATATTACTTCTACAACCGACTAGAGGGCAAAGTGTTTGTCGCTCAGTGGTGTTTTCCTAGAGAAAGAGTTTCTCAATAGGAGACAAGTGGAAGAACGGTGCGACTTGAAGAGGTTCAAGATGAACCAATCGGGAAGACTCGACGAATGATGCCCATGTGGCGAGAACAAGTTGAGGAACCCATGGAAAAGGAAGCACCACCACCACGAAGGTCGGAAGGCTCCAATGCGCGAGATATATTATTGTTAGACAATGATGAGCCTATGACCTATGCGGAAGCAATGATGGACCAGACTACGAGAAATGGCATAGTGCCATGAGATCCGAGATAGCATCCATGAGAGACAATCAAGTTTGGAATTTGGTTGACCGGCCTGATGGTGTTAAAACCATAGAGTGCAAATGGATCTATAAAAGGAAGATTGATATGGATGGAAATGTTCATATCCATAAAGCTCGACTTGTCGCAAAAGGTTTTCGGCAAGTTCAAGGAGTTGACTACGATGAGACTTTCTCACCTGTAGCGATGCTTAAATCAATACGGATCATTCTAGCTATTGCTGCATATTTCGACTATGAGATATGGCAGATGGATGTCAAAACGGCTTTCCTTAATGGAAATTTAACCGAGGATATGATACAGCCCGAGGGTTTTGTCGATCCAAACAATGCTAGAAAAGTATGCAAACTTCAAAAATCCATTTATGGATTGAAGCAAGCATCTCGGAGTTGGAACATTCGTTTTGATGAAGTGGTCAAAGGGTTTGACTTCATCAAAAACGAAGAAGAATCTTGTGTTTGAGGAAGACAAGTGGGAGCTCACTCGTATTTCTAATCTTATATGTAGATGACATATTACTTGATTGGAAATGATATTCCTATGCTCGAGTCCGTTAAGACCTCACTGAAAAATAGTTTCTCAATGAAGGACTTAGGGGAAGCGGCATATATTTTGGGTATTAAAATCTATAGAGATAGATCAAAAAGGCTAATAGGATTAAGTCAGAGTACTTACATTGACAAAGTGTTGAAACGGTTCAACATGGAGGAGGCAAAGAAAGGGTTCTTGCCCATGTCTCATGGCATAAATCTTGGCAAGACTCGGTGTCCTTCGACAAGCGATGGCGAGATCGCATGAGTAAGATTCCATATGCTTGGCCATTGGATCTATCATGTATGCTATGATGTGCACTCGCCGATGTTTCTATGCTCTAAGTGTTACGGCGAGATACAGGTGATCGGTGGCGTCCATCGGGCAAGCGATTAAAAACATCCTCAAGTATTTGAGAAGAACTAAGGATGTGTTCTAGTCTACGGAGGTGAGGAAGAGCTCGTTGTAAATGGTTACACCGATGCAAGCTTCCAAACCGACAAAGATGATTACAAATCGCAATCGGGTTTTGTGTTCCTTTTGAGCGGTGGTGCGGTAAGTTGGAAGAGTTCCAAGCGAGACGTTGCGACTCTACAACGGAGGCCGAGTACATTGCGGCCACGGCGGCAAAGGAAGGTGTTTGGATTAGGAAGTTCATAAGCCGAACTAGGTGTGGTTCCTAGTGCGTGCGATCCTGCGGATCTTTCTTGTGATAACGGTGGGGCCATTGCGCAAGCCAAGGAGCCGAGGAATCACCAAAAGAACAAACACATATCTGCGGCGGTTTCATCTCATTCGAGAGATCCTTAATCGAGGAGATTTAAAGATATGCAAAATACACACGTTTGAATATTTGGATCCTTTGACGAAGCCTCTCCCACAACCTAAGCATGAGGCGCACACAAGAGCTATGGGTATTAGATATCTTCTAGATTGACTCTAGTGCAAGTGGGAGACAAGATAACTGTTGGAGATATGCCCTAGAGGCAATCATATTGATGATGATATTTCATTGTATCCATGATTTAATAAATGTTCCTTGAATATTGCCTTTGTGTTGATTAACAAGTATGTGACTTGTTTGTGAAACTCTTTACTTGTATGGTTATTCTAAAGTTGTCCTAGTCGGAGTTCATGTGAGGACACACGTGAATGATGGATTAGCACATGTATCGGTTGATGACCATGTTTCACGGTCATAGACATGGAGATGTCAAACCAATAATGTGGACACATGTTTAGAACATGGGGTTGGACCGACCCAACATGAGACATAGTAATTATTCTTATAGTTCTCTCTACACAATGTATGCGCCTTGTCCTTAGACCTAAGATTGTCGCATGTACTTGAGATGTGAATCGACCTACTTAGGGGCTATCAAACGCTACTCGTGAATCGGGTAGTTATAAAGGTAGTTTTCGGGTTTGTCATGAAGCATCTTTGCGAGGCATGGTCGGTCGAGATGGGATTTGCCCCTCTCTACCGAGAGAGATATCATCGGGCCCTCGAGTGATCGGATCGAAAATGCATGGCCATGCTACTTAAGGTTAAGAGTTAACCTAGTAAGGGATTCGGATCACGGGATCGAGAAAGAGTGGTCACTTGGAGCTCGACCAATATCGTGAGGCAAAGGGATTGGCATGTACATAACGTTGTGATGGTTCGTCCGATATGATCTTTACGTATGTTTAGGAGTTGGCACGTCTTGCTAGAGGCGCTACCAACTATTGACCAAGTATGTGTACTCGCGTCATGTCTAAACATATGTGAACCATAGGTCACACACTTGTGGGTGAAGCCTAATTCGGATTGGATCCGAATTAGGCGGGCATTGAGTCCTAATGGGCCTCTATTCGTAGAAGCCCATTATAAGGGCGTCTATAAAAGGAGAAGCGGCGCGCTTGGTTTAGGGGTTGAGTTTTTCGTGACATCCCCAAACCACGGCGCCACCCCTCCCACGCCCTAGTCGCTCGCGCGGATCTAGTAGTCCGGCGTCGTCGCTTCCTCCGTCGTGTGGATACCTTTGAAGGCGCCGCATGCGTGGCGTTGGGGCGAACCGCAAGAAAGGAGGCGTCGACGTGGGGCGCCACGACGAGGGCGAGGAAGTAGTCGACTACTGCGCCCGACGTCTTGCGCATCAACGAGGTGCGACTACATCGCCTGACGCACTTTGCATCAACTTCCGCTGCTGCGTCTAGTGGTAAGACCGTGATCTATAACTGCGGTGATCTTGGTTTACGGGTAGAATTTTTAATTTGCGCTAGTGTAGCCTACCCGTTTCCCTACACTAATGATGCCCAAATATTTAAGTACATAATCTTTGTATTAGCGGTGGGGAGGCCGAGCCCCCAGCCCCCTCCCCGCCTGCCAGGGGTGTTGAAACGAATGGCGGGGCGCGCGCGTGACGACTTAGGCGGTGCGGTCCGACGCCGAGCCGAGGAGGGGAGGGGAGGGAGGGTCACGCCACGCACGCCGCGTCGTGCCGCTTACCCAGGGACATTCGATCTAGCGAGGGCCGGCCGTGGCCGACGGATCGAACGAGGAGCCCGCGGGCGCAAAAATGAACGTGTCTCGTCTGGTGCAAAGCTGGAAAAAGCAGGAGGAAGGAAGAGCTCTTGTAAGGTACGTTAAATTTAATACGGTTCGTCTATTTTCTATGATTCAATAATTCAGATTAGTTAGGATTTAGTTATACTAAATTTGATAATATAAATAGTAAAATTCTGAGAAATATAATTGTAATTACTCATATGAAGATCACATGACACGAGAATAATATTTTCAGCATTAGTTGAAAAAATTCATAATATTCTCCTGAAAACATTGTAAATACAAAGAAAAATATATTATGTTTTTAATAAATCAATAATTTGATTTGATTTATTCTAGCATCGTATACCACAAGTAGAATGCATCGGATGAGGTCAAGCAGTGGCAAACTTTGGGGAGATTCAATGCAGTGAGGCGTCGCTGCACCCTGGCTGCGGCGCTTGGAATCCGCTCGCACCGCTCGTGCCAACACACTAAACACAGCTCCAATCACTCGATGGTGGCCTGGTGGCTGTGTGCGTTGGGACAGGGGTTACTTGCCCAAATACCCATTCCTGAACGGAACAACGAGGGCAATGATTTCACCGGAGGCGACAGTTTGCTGCCACAGATAGGAAGCCTGAAACTAGGTGCTTTTACTTGGGACGCAGAGTTTTTCATATATATTTTTACAAAAATAGATTTGTTTCATGTGAAATAAATTTCCCGCGTTGTAAACTGGTCCTCGAGCGTGAAGTTTTGAAGGATATCTAGTGTTTCTAGCCTTGACTAGCCCATTTGTATGAATTTTAATATACAAGCGACTATAGATTATGGTACATATGTCTTTTAGAACACACCGTAACTTTGCATTTTGCATGTCATTGGATTAAGAGAATGGTGGAAGTTCCTACAAAGGACTACCACAAGAAGGAACTAGGGCGACAAGGCAAATAAGGCCACCAGGGTTATAGCTCCTGCCTCGCACCAAAGCAAGGCTATCTCAAGGTTACCCTGGACCGAACTGCTATGGTACCATAAAGATGTATGTGTTTTATACATTTTATATACATTCTTTTTCCTTTTTATATACATTCTTTTTCCTCACAATTCACTACTCAGACTACAACTGGAAAGGGGAGAGAATTGTGAAAACATGGAAAAAGAGGAAAGGTAGCATGTGTGTACTCTATACCATACTCATCTCTAAATATTACTCCATCCGTCCCGCAATATAAATTCATTTTCTTGGAAAAAACGGCGTCCCACAATATAAGTCTATTGAGAGAATCAAAATGTAGTCATTGCAACATTTCGAGGGGTGGAAAAAAAAAGCTCGTTAGTGAGGCTCATTGGCTCAGTTCAAAATTGATCCAATTAGACTCGTTATTTGGTTAAACATTGAAATAAGTCAATTTTGAATGAAATTGGATTTCACTCTGGCTCGACTCGTTAGCTCAAAAATACTTTCAAACTATAAATAAAATGATATTAAATCAAACTATGTCAATTTCGAGAAAGCTCGGTAGGACGACTACCTGGCTCGATATCCACCCCTAAACATTTCCACTATACACCCCTGCTTTGATACAAAAAAATTACTGAGTAGTTGTAGTATGCAATTTTAATATGAGTATATACGATCCAATGACATTAACTTTTTCTTAGATGCATTGTTTCCTTGGTCTATGCATCTAGTGGGCTTGGCCTTATATTGTGGGGTGGATGGAGTATTGGTAGATTTGTTATTAAAAAAATATTTAGGGCATTTTCTTATATGCCACTGAATAAATTCGTATGTTCCCTTATATGCCACTGATATCTCGCTGACATATGAGTCCGGGATCCACATATCAGCCTCACAATAAGTGACCTGTAAGGAATCATACAATTATTTAGTGACTTATAAGGAATTAATCCAAAATATTTTGTACTTTGACTTTCTACCGCATAATCAGGTCCACTGGTCAATATTTCTAGTTTTTTTTCCAACATTCCAAAACACTGTATTTACACTTATGATTATCAAAACTGCCCTACAGAGGTATTTTTCCAATTCCCAATATATTCTCAAAAAAGAATATTGTAGCTACCCATAAATTGTCAAAGGCTGACCACTTTAAAAGTGGACTATGATAGCGAATTTCCCCACCGGATTGGCTCGAGGTACCTAAAACCTGGAGTTTTGTTTGACATGGCACTGTTGATGACGGTATTAGTAATTTTGGTCCCTCCCGATGTCAATGATAAACATGGTACCACAAAGCTGCCGGGAGTCGACATGTAGCCAAGTCCAGTCTCCAGGGGGGCAAACTCAACATCTACTGTGCCTCAAGGGGTCGGACTCCCTCCGTACGCTATGTGTGAAATCCGGGCCTCGGGACACGGATTAGGCTGGTCCGACCCCTAAAGGCACGGCAGAGATATTGTCGTGGCTCTAGGGCATGGATGTGGGGGCAATGCCGTGCCTTGGAGGCACGCCAGTGGGTTTGTCTTGGGTGTGTTAAAAATGGATTTAAAAATTTATTTTAACACTTTTTACAGTTTTAAAAAATATTTTTTCCTTTGAATTTTTCTTCTTATTTTTTTACCTTGCATTCGTAGTTTCAAATATATTATCACATGTACTAGAAAAAAAATTCCCACAAATTTTTTTATAAGAAATCACGGCGCAGCACAAACACACACAGCTTCAAATATGTGTGTCAACCGTCGTTCATCGCCACCCTTCTCTGCCCTTGGCGACTCGGTGAGTCGATAGACGGTGCATGTAAAATACTATTTGATAAGACGAGGAGGAGGGTGCATACGCACTCATGCTTGGTGCGACTACTTGGGCACCATTTTCCATACTTGGTGTTGGATTTGGTACACCGACCCGAGACAACCCACGCGTGCCTAGGCACATCCATGCCATAGAGGCACGACAATGCCTCTCGTCGTGCTTCTAGGGCTGGACTAGTCTAATCCGTGTGTTAGGGGTTCAGATTTCACATGTGACATATGGGTGGGAATCCAACCCCCTATAGCACGGCGGAGGTTGAGTTCGACCCTTTGGGGATCGGATTTAGCTACGTGTCCACTGTCGACAGTTTTATTGTGTCATTTTTGTCATTAACATCTAGATTTTTGTCGTTAACATCTAGAGGAGACTAAAATTACTATTACCGTCCTCAACGTGCCATGTCAGTCAAAAACTCTAAAACCTGTGCCGTCGTGCTGTTGTGCACTTAACCCTGACTCAAAAAATCGAGGAAAAATAACAAAAATAAAGAAATAAATAGAGAGGAAGACTATGGCGATGGTACCAGCAGTCAATTCTTCCTGCCTTTCCTCTTCTTCCCCGTCAATTCTTTCCCTGTCCCGTGATACGCTCGTGGGGATGCGGCGGCTATGGCGATGGTACCAGCAGTGCCTGGCCTCGTACCCCGTGCGGACGCAGGTGGTCAGCTCCGGCATCCTCTACGGCCTTGGCGACATCGGCGCCCAGGCCGTCACCCACTGCTCCGCCCGCTCCCATAACCACGCCAAGAATCCCGAGGTAGCTAATCAAATCGCCCCTACCACTTCTTTCGTTTCAACCTAGCGATCTGTGTATTGAGTTGCATGTACCAATCAATTCATTTAAAAGCTTAAAATTCATCCAAAAGCTTAAGCTGATGAGGAAAGATGGACAATTCACTTATACTTCAATACTACACGTGTTCCCCTCATGTGTAGGCTCCTTCAGACCTTAGATATAAGACGTGGAATAGAAGTGGGCTGTAATTATTATTATTTAATTGCACCAACAGGTCTTGAACTCAAGATCTTTTGGCTTTGATACCATATTGAGTTGCATGTACTAACCAATTTACCCAAAAGCTTAAGTTGACGAGGAAAGATGGACAATTCACTTATACTTCACCTAACACTGTGGATTCTCCGGTGTTTCCTGGATGTTGTCGCACCAAGATTTATTAGCTACTCCTATTCTTGGGAGTATGGGGATGCTTGGTACTTTTATGGGTTATAAAACCTAGCGAAGGGGTCATTTTTGGGCGATGAAGAAGGTGGGTGTTTGAGTCGTAACCGGAAATAGTATTCCAAAAGTCACAAGTTATCAAGTCCTGTGAGCTTTTCTGTATAAAGGTATTAGAGGACGGAGAACTACTATGAGTGAATGACGGTTTAATCACATAAAGATTTGATGTTGAGGTTGACCTTTTGGAACCTTAAAGAGTTCAATTTGTCAAATCTATCTTGTGGCTGCCCCTATATGCTCTCGGGGGTGTGACGACAATAGATATCCTCTTCTGATAAGACTTAAGACAGAGAGGGTTAGTTGCTTAAAATTGATGTAGGTGGTTTGATCGGTAAGTGGTGTCACTCGATTTCCTGTTGTCCTTCACTCCATTTTGGGGTAATCGTGTATTATTGGATGGTTTTAGCATTTGTTTGTTGCTCTCCCGGACGCCTTAATCAGAGTAAATGTGTAATGGGATGAAAAGTTGATGTCTACGCATTTTCTTTTGTAAGATCGAGGTTTAATTCATAAGTCATAACAGGTATCTTTACCAGCCAGTTGGACTAAAATTTGCTGAGCATGGGAATTATTGTTGAGCTTTTATCTGTCAGGCCTTTGGGAAAGGGTTGTTGTTCTCTGTCCAGTTTGTTGTGGTCTAATAAAATAAAAATGGGGAAAAGGTTATCGCATATAACTTTTACAATTCTGATGTCTAAGCACTTCTCAACTTGTACTTCCATTTATCCTAAATAGCAAACAGTAGCCATCGTTATCTTTTAACTTTAGATGTGTTTGCTATTTCAGATCTTAGACCAAACAGCACTGGGAGCTTGGTTTGGTTATAGTTTCTGCTAAGAATTGGAAGCTCTGTCGTTAATCAATAAACTACTTAAGAGCATAGCTAGTTTGTTTCTAATCAGTAAACCAAACTTTGAATTACAAACATGTACTGAAACTGTCATCCTGCACTTGCAGTAACAATCTGAAGTTCATTTCTGGTTATCCTTTGGTTAAAAAAAATCAATGTGGTGGCAGCTAAAGAGTTGGTTATGTTGCTATGAACAGGACAGTTAGTTGAAACAAGATATGTATTGCTGTTCGTGATGCCTTTGTTGAAATAAGAGATTGGAAATCTAGGGAATTCAGACTGGAATTTCATTTGGACTCGGACACCTTACGAAGGGTATTTGCGGGGTTTTATTATTTTTTTAGCATGTCTACTCATAAGTTATTTTCATTCTACAAATTCTTTATTACCATTCAATAAAACTCTGGTGCCTTTTCAGGATAAAGATAAAGAGTTCAAAATTGATTGGAAGAGGGTGGGCATCACTAGTTCATTTGGATTTGCTTTTGTTGGACCTGTTGGACATTACTGGTTAGTTCCCTGACTTCTCTCACATTTTGACATTGGGCATGAGCAGATGATGTTTGGGCCACTTTTGTCATCGTTTTTAATTCTTCGCGATTAAAGGAAGGTAAGAAGTTCTCGGAGTTTTTGCATCACCAACAACGGAAAATCTTGAAGCATACTCTGTTCCTCCCAGTCTCACACAGTTGCCACATGGTGCATTAAAAGGACAAAAAGAGGGCAATAAACACACAATCTTTAAAATGGTAAAAAGATCAGATGATAACAAAATGAAAGACACATTTAATAATCCCCATCCTACAATGATGTATTCCATTTAGGTAATCATATCTAGCTGATGATATGAATGGCAGTTTTTGGTATATGATAGTTTTAATGGGTACTTACGGAATAGTGAAGGATACATGCTTTGCTTGAATATATCTTGGTACTTCTTAATTCTTTTTTACTCATTGAAATTTGAACATATATTATGATGATTATTGGTTACTGGTGTAATTGGAGCCAATGGATGCTACAATCTTTGTTTTTGACATAATAGAAGAAAATAGAGCATTAGCAAATATAGGTATGAATGCTTTACTGGTGGCTTCTCTTACTTAATGTTGCCTCATTAAGCTGTGCAGATGATTTTTTGACATAACAGAAGAATAGGCGATAGTCGTGGTACACCGGAGGGCGTTGGCCGGGGCCTCCGCGTCTCCCTAGGGGAGCCGTGCTGTTTGCCGGAAACGACACAGTAGATGCGCAAGGGAACGAGCGCAGAACGAAAGGGGCAGAAGATGTGTACAGAGAACAAAGAGGGAGACAGATTGGTTTTTGCTTAACTTCATTGATACTGTCGTACCCTTCAAATAGGGATTCGGTCACCTAATACAATCTTGTATTATAACTCTGACTCCTTATCTAACTTGACTCTTATCTCCAAGACTAACTCAAAATAGACTCTCCTAAATTAACCCTTCTTTAAATAACAGACTTTCTAATCTAGAAAACAAATACTAAACTAAACCTTTTGATCTCCTTCTTGTATACGTAAGTCCCCACATTACATCTCTCCCCTCCTTAGCAAACAGCTCGTCCTCGAGCTGGAAATCTGGATACCGCGCCTTGAATTGCGCCAAATCCTCCCAAGACGTCTCCGATGCTGGCAATCCACACCATTGAACAAGAAGCTGCCGATGGTCATGAGCACGACGAGCAGAAAGGACCTTTTCCGGAACAATACAAACCCGGCCATGTTGTAACGATGGTAAAGAAGGAGGTGCTGAGGGAGGATCGCCATGAAATGGTTTCAAAAGATTAACATGAAACACATCATGTAATTTAGCCTTAGCCGGTAGCTAAAGACGATAAGCTGCAGATCCAACTTTGGCTAGGATTTGATATGGTCCATAAAAGCGTGGAGCTAACTTCTGAGAAGTACGGATGGCCAACGATGCAATAGGACGGTGGTGAAGACGTAACGATACCCATTGACCAACCTCAAAATGAAGCTCACGATGGCGAGAATCATATGCTGATTTGTACTGCTGTTGCGCATGAAGTAAGCGGCTATGAATGTCGGCAAGCAACTCATCCCAGTCCAATAACAATTTATCAACTACTGCCACTCGAGCACAACCCGGATCATAAGAGCGCAAGGAAGGAGGATCACGGCCGCATATCACCTTAAATGGTGTTTCTTTTAGAGACGAAAGATATGAAGTGTTGTAACAATATTCAGCCCAAGGAAGCCATTAAAGCCATTGTCGAGGCCGATCACCTGTAATGCATCGCAAATACATGGCAATCACCTTATTAACAATCTCTGATTGCCCGTCCGACTACGGATGAAAGGCATTGCTCTGATTGAGTTGAACTCCAGGCAAATGAAACAACTCCTCCCAAAAGTTGCTTGTAAAAATCGGATCTCGGTCGCTTACAATGGAAGAGGGAATCCCATGAAGACGCACAATCTCATTAAAGAACACCCGAGCAACGGAACTAGCGGAGTAAGGATGTGACAAGGGAATAAAATGCGCATATTTAGAAAAGCGGTCAACAACAGTTGGAATAACCGACTTGCCATGTACTTTGGGCATCCCTTCAATAAAATCCATAGCAATGTCCCCCCAAATTTGCGTTGGTACCTCCAAAGGTTGAAGAAGGCCGGCCGGATGTAGATGATCCGTTTTATTACGTTGACACGTGAGACAGGCTTGCACAAATTCCTGAACGACTTGGCGAGCGTGAGGAACATGACAATCGACCCTTAGACGATGATGCGTTTTTTTGTATACCTTCATGTCTAGAGGTATGGGCTGCTGCCAAAACAGCCGGTAAAGATGCTGACTCGTGGGAAACAAACACACGCCCTTTGAAAGTAATCAAATCATCCACAAGGTTCCAATCGAACTGAGAGCAGTGCCAGCTACAATCTGCCCCCGAAGGGCTGCCAATGCAGGGACATTGCGCACCTCTAGCCGAAGATCATCAAAAAGAGTAAGATGAGTAGCCGAAATGCACAAACAACAACAATATTAGAATCACGACAAGAAAGAGCATCTGCCACCGTATTATGACGCCCCATGCGGTATTCAACGAAAAAATCGAACCCAAGAAGCTTGCTTACCCAATGATGTTGTGGGATAGTCGTAAGACGTTGATCAAGTAAAAATTTCAGACTATAATTATCGGTCCGAACAAGAAAAACTCGTCCCCACAAATACGGTCGCCAATGTCGCACAGCTTGAACTAGTCCAATCAATTCACGCTCATAGGCCGCTAAATGTTTATGCCTGGCAGCAATTTGCCAACTAAAGAAAGCGAGACTATCACCTTGAAGAAGAACTGCTCTAAAACCAGAACCGGATGCATCACATTCCACAATAAAATCTTTAGTGAAATCGGGAAGTTGCAATATCGGGTAGAAGATAAAGCATCTTTGAGAACTTGAAAGGCCGTGGGAGCTTCATCTGACCATGAAAAACTATCGTGTTTTAACAATTTTGTAAGTGGGGTTGCTAACAACCAATAATCTTTAATAAATCGCCGATAATATCCAGCGAGTCCAAGAAATCCACGAAGAGCACATATAGTACGTGGACACGGCCAATCGGTTATCGCCTGTACCTTCTGGAGGTCCATAGCCACCCCCTTGCCACTAATAACATGTCCCAGATAAGCAACAGAAGCTTCGCCAAATAAGCACTTTGACTTCTTGAGAAAAAATTTGTGGTCCTTCAGTACGCAAAAGATCGTACGAACATGACAGATGTGAGCTAACCAAGACGGGCTATAAATCAAGATATCGTCAAAAAAGACTAAAACAAACCAGCGGAGATAGGGGCCAAGAACCGAATTCATCAAAGCTTGAAACGTTGCCGGAGCGTTAGTCAATCCAAATGGCATCACCAAAAATTCAAAAAGTCCTTGATGAGTACGAAAAGCTGTTTTCTCCACATCACCAGGATACATGCGCACTTGATGATATCTTGACCGAAGGTCCAACTTAGTGAAATAGTAGGCACCCTTGAGTTCATCCAATAATTCCTCAACCACCAGAATTGGAAATTTATCCTTAATAGTCTTGTCGTTGAGAGCCCGGTAGTCCACACAAGAACGCCACGACCCATCATGCTTCTTGACTAACAACACCGGAGCGGAAAAGGCCGACGAACTAGGTCGAATTTTACCTTGCTGTAACATTGCCGCACATTGCCTTTCAAGCTCATCTTTTTGCTGTTGTGGATAACGATATGGGTGGACCGTAATAGGCTCTGTCCCAGTGACTAGTCGAATACGATGATCTCGAACCCGCTCGGGAGGCAGTCCCCACGGCTCAGAAAATAAATCTGAAAACTCCTCCACCAATTCAGCCATTAAATCTGGATGTGTCCCAGACAATGTATGAACATGCGCTGATTGTGATGTCATGCCCTTCCAAGTGATCTGACGCCCCTCGTACTGAAACGACATGGTTCTGTTGCTAAAATCCCACAAGATGGTCCCAATGAGCTTAACCATCGAACCCTCAGAACAATATCAAATCCTTCCAGAGGAATAGAATAACAGTCCAGCCTGAAACTTTCATCAGCAATTCGCAATTTCATATCACGACAAACTCTAGCACTAGTGACATGCTCTCCATTAGCCACAATCACCTTCAATCCCTGCTGAGGTTGAACTACTCCAGCTCTTTCTGCTGCACCAATAGCAATGAAATTGTGAGTTGAACCTGTGTCAAGGAGAGCTAGTAGTTTTGTATCGCCCAGGAGCACCGGCAAGCGCATCGTTTGAGTAGAACGTGGTTGAAACCCAGTTAAGGCCTGGAGTGATATGGCCGGCTCATCCTCGATCATGGAATCGGGAGCCTGCTCATCTAAATCATCCGGCACACATTTGAGCATAAAAAGTCTCTTGCAACGGTGACTCGCGACAAACCTCTCATCGCAATTAAAGCATAATCTGTTGCGCCGACGCTCAGCCATCTCTGTAGCGGTCAGACGCCGCCTGGCTAGTGTCGTCGATCCCGTAGTAGCGAGTCCCTCCGAAGGTGTTGAAGCCCTTGGCCCAACCGTGGTGGTCGTGGCACCCACTGTGGTGGCAGCGGAACTAGCATTGATGCCTCTAGCTTGTGATGTTGCCCCTGGTCGCATCGAAGTACCAAATCGCGTTGCCGGTTTTGATACAGAGTTTACCAATGTGTGCCTCTTTTCATAAGCTCGGGCCAGCGCCATTGCCATCTACAAATTAACTGGATGTTGCAACTCAACGTTAGCTCGAATCGGTTGCATGAGGCCCGAAGTAAACAGTTGCACTTGTTGTCTTGCCGAAAGAGGATCCGCATGACGGAGCAAAGCAAGAAACTTCTCCTGGTACTCCTCAACAGATCCTGATGCTTGGAGCTTGGCCAATTCTCCCAGGAAGTTGTTCTGAATTGGAGGTCTGAAACGAAGATTGCAATACTCCTTGAACTCACGCCAAGGCAGTTCTCCCTCGTCTCGCTCCAATTGATAATACCACTGTTGTGTTGAACCCGTCAGATGGTACGACACCAGCTAAACCTTGTCGCTCTCCGGAGTTTTTTGCCCTCCGAAGAATTGCTCGCATCGATTGAGCCAATTCAGAGGATCATCCTTGCCATCAAACATGGGAAACGACAGTTTATGGAAACGTGGTGCACTATGACCGTCATTGGAGGTGCTCCGCTGTGCAGCGCCCATGGACGGTGTCAATCTTGGCGGGATCTGCAGCAATCCTTCTCCCGATCGCTTTTCCAGTGCGGAAATTCGATCCTTGATAAATTCCAGCTCTGCAGATAGGCCAGATTTGATCTCGTCCAATTTCAGCTTGATGGCCACCGTGAACTCAGCGAACTGATCTGTTATGCCAGTCAATTCGGAACCTTCCGCCATTGACTCTGATACCAAATTGTCGTGTGCAGGGTCTTGGGATCGTAGGCGATAGTCGTGGTACACCGGAGGGCGTTGGCCGGGGCCTCTGCGTCTCCCTGGGAGAGCCGTGCTGTTTGCCGGAAACGACACAGTAGATGCGCAAGGGAACGGGCGCAGAACGAAAGGGGCAGAAGACATGTACAGAGAACAGGGAGGGAGACAAATTGGTTTTTGCTTAACTTCATTGATACTGCCGTACCCTTCAAATAGGGGTTCGGTCACCTAATACAATCTTGTATTATAACTCTGACTCCTTATCTAACTTGACTCTTATCTCCAAGACTAATTCAAAATAGACTCTCCTAAATTAACCCTTCTTTAAATAACAGACTTTCTAATCTAGAAAACAAATACTAAACTGAACCTTTTGATCACCTTCTCGTATACGTAAGTCCCCACATTACAAGCAAATATAGGCATGAATGCTTTACTGGTGGTTTCTCTTATTTAATGTTGCCTCATTAAGCTGTGCAGTCAAGCAGAGTGACTTGGGCTGCACAAAAGACAGACAATGACATTTGGAGTGAAAGCTGCTTGAGTCATAGTACTAATCAGCAGTGCATATTTTTTTTATGTCCATTACTGTGCTCAGTAGTCCAGTTCAACATCAATTTCATTTCTACCATGTTGCATGTTCATGCTCTCCAGTTATTATAAGTAAAATAGTGCTATTTTCCAGACAGATAGTAATCAATCTTATTGGACTTGTGGTCAGTGTTCTACATTTTAATTTGGCTTCGAGATTTTAAACTGGGAATAAAACTGCTCTAGTGCATTTATTTACCTAAAAGAAAAACCAGTGCATTTCTTCCTACTGGATTCTATATGTTCCCAAATGAAAGTACAAATGAAAAACATGACCATACATATTTTCTTTTTTGGAGAGAGAAATAATCTAACAGATGATAGAATCCTGTTGATAGACATCTACTATTCACTGAGTCATTGTTGACCAAGGCGCCGCTAGGCACTAGTCGGGTGGCAGACCAGCGCCTAGCACCTAGTCTCCAATTAGGCGGGGCTAGGCGAGGTGGGAGGGTGTCGCCTGGCGCCTAGGTGGCCGCCATTTAGAACACTGCACTGAGTGTTGTCTTTTCCTTGCTATGAATGGTGATTGCACAATCTCCTCCTGACTTATTTGTCACCATCTATTCATCTGCAGAAGTTGGTTAAGATGTGGGATCTATGCTACCCTGTAGAATTGCTATTGCTTAAAAGTGAAAATCTCCTTATTTTAATATTATTAACTTTCAATTTTGTGAAGCATGCTGTCATATGACCTGCACTCATTTTTGTCACTAGGTATGAATACTTGGATCGTTTCATCCGTTGGAGATATCAGCCTAGTACATTCAAATTTGTTGCTTCAAAAGTTGCTGCGGATGATCTCCTCTTTGGATCAGTAGATCTTCTCTTGTTCTTCTCGTATGTGGGTCTCGCTTCTGGAAGGAGTGTAGAGCAGGTGAAGGATGACGTGAAAAGGGATTTTGTTCCTGCTCTAGTATTAGGAGGAACCGTCTGGCCAGCCGTGCAAATTGCAAACTTCCGCTTCATCCCCGTGCGGTACCAACTTCTTTATGTGAACTTGTTCTGCCTCTTAGACAGTTGTTTCTTATCATGGATTGAGCAACAAGGAGATGCATCTTGGAAGCAATGGTTCACCTCGTTCCAGAAAATTGAAGACCAGAAGAGTAAGGTTTGATTTGAATAATGTATGTTTCATTCTGCATCATCCTGCCCAGAAAAGTTATCTTCTGTCATCTGGACCAACCTTTGTATGCTTTGGTTGACCCAAGAAAAGAAATTTGGAAGATAGAACACTTGCTGCCAGCAATTGTTTAAGCGAAATTGCAATGCCCAGCAAAACTGAACATCACCATCGTGTAGAGATTTTTTTTTCCCATCTTTAACGGGAAGGGAAAGATTGCTCATGTTCTTCTTGAACTTCAGTTTTGTGGATTGAGCGTTCGTTTATGCAAGTATTTCACTGTGCAACTTTATGTGGGGACTGGGCAATATGTGCTTCTGGTGGAGGGATCCGTGGTTACAATGCAAGTGTTTTTAACGAGATTTGCATCAAGCGAAAGATTTTTCTCAAGGACCTGCATTGTATTCCTCACAGTATTCATGTCGTGGAATTATGCGCTTCAGGGACGCAGTATGATCGTCAGGACGGGCTACTGCTAGGTTTCTTGGCGCGAGTGTGTGTATGCTCGTGAATGCTTGAAGCTGCGTGAGTATGCTCGTTGAAATTTTTGTGCCTACCTTGAACAAGAGCTTGCCTGCACCGTCTCCCAGCTCCATTGGAAGTAACTCAACTCTCAAGGCAACAGCTCCCTGCTTTCTTGTCTTATCATCGCCTGTAGGTGCAGGTTCGTGTGATATTGCCTCTATGCGAAACGAAAGAACAAAAATTGCATTGACGCGGAGATGATGCAAACAGTAGCAGGTACTTGTCCTGTTCGAGGAGACGAGAGCGGAGATGAGAAAACCTTGAACGCGCAAAACATTGGCGAGGATTATTATTGTTTGGAGTCATCACACAGCAAACGTACGCTCCGGATCGTGCGACGCGCCGACGCCGACAAATCCGACCGTGCATGCGAGCGAGCGGCGTTGCTCACTCAAGCTGCATGGGCCATTCCTACTTCCTCCCCCTGAAAACGAGCACGGTCAAGAACAACGGACCGTGCGTGCGCGCGTGGGCACCGATCGAGCTCTTCCCACGCCTGAAAAGTAAAATTCAATGTAACAAGAATTTAAAAACAGTGACATTGTTCATATTTTGTTCTATTTTTCAAATGTGATGCCCATCTGCTTGTCTAATTGGTGCACATGCAGGATCGGTTTCATCAAGCATGAGTGATATGATAATAAAAAATGTTATCTTCATTATTGTTGTTAATTGTGGTATATTACGTTAATTGCAGTATATTGCGTTGATTGTCGTCAAATGCGATCAATTGCGTTAATTACGGTAGTCGTTGTTAATTGTAGTCAATTGCATTAGCTGTTGTTAGTTGTTGTTAAATGTCGTTAATTGCTATCAATTGAGTTAACTGCTGTTAAATGACATCAAACAAGCCATTAATTGCCTCAGGGACATTTCAGATATTCCCCATCTCAGAAACTACAACTAGCTTATTTAAAAGCCAGACAGTCAAGCGCTAAACCTCTTCAACCCTACAGTCGTTTAGCCCTGTAGCCTAGCAGGAAGCCGCTTTTCAGAAAAACTACAGCCGTACCAAACAGACCCTAAGGCTGGAAATGCCACTTCCAAATGAGGGGGGGGGGCATAAATTTATTTGTAGTCTTTGAGGATTTATTTGCCCTTGTCAAGTAGTACCACACAAGTAACTAAGCACACCTCATTATAGATTACAGTGGCGGATCCAGGAGTAAATTTTAGGTTGGGCGGTATAACTGTCACGTATCTACTTGCACTGGTATTTGCACCCATGTGATACAATTCTAAAATAGTTATTCAAATCTAGCAAATCAAACATTCAACCAATCACAAATCCAATCCATTCTTTTTTTAACTAATTTCATCAAGCACCCGTGGCCGCACACTGCTTCAAGGCTGCCTCACACGCTAGCCAGCAATCGTTAGGGCTAGCTTGACGCATCGATTAGACTGCTCGAACTTCCCTCCTTCAAAGTGCGGGAGGGAGTTATGACCATCTGACTAGTGGATACTAGGCTGGTCTATACTTAGTTTCTCATCATATGGCCCAATACTCTCCCTCGGTCCCTTGACGTAGCTTCTAGGACGCTGCTCACGTGACTTGTTCTTCCACTCATCGATGCCGAGCAGAGTTCACTCAGCGCATGTTGGGTGGGTGGGGTGGGGTGGGGTGGGATAGGCTCATCCTATTGCTGGTTCGTCCCTGATAGATTATAAACAAGCAGTTTTTTTTCTAAAAAAACCACTAAGTTTCTGGAGCTCAAGTACGGAAGGAAGCAAGTGCCAACAAACATGTGCAACCTGGAACCACTGTTGTGCACACTAAATAGAAGAAGAACCAAGAAATCGAAGCCTTCAGGTTGCATTAAAGAAGAACCAAGAAATCGATGCCTTCAGGATGCATTCAACCACTGAACTAGTGAACTCTACAATCGGATCCTACCATCATCCTGAACCCCAACAGCAGAAAACAAACCCAAATGACATCAGAAACAAACACCCACGTCACAAACAAACGGCTAGCCCCATAGCCCACAGCTGAAGAAACTGAAATTAGCATCACAATTCGCAACAGAGGAAGGCGAGCAAGCTACGCACGTACATCACCTCGTTCGTCGCGGCAGGCGAGGAAACAAGCATTCATGTCATGGCCTAGAGGCTACCGGCTCCCCATTGCGCGGTGCCGTGCCGTGGCCAGTATCAGTATGGTCGGAGGAGGAGAAAGAGGCTGACGAAGCGAGCGAGCGAGCAGTCGTGGAGAAACGAGAGGCGCAGAAAGCGTGGGGCATTCGCGTTTTCTTCTTCTTTACGAGGCCGGCGGAATCCTGAGATGGCACTTTATCCGCAGCGGAGGGGGGAATGGGGTGAAACGAATGGCGCGCAGCTGACAGCTTGGCGGTATGGTCCGACGCCGAGCCGAGAGGGAGGGTCACGCCACGCGCGCCGCGCCGATTTCTCGAGGCTCTGCGTGTGGCCGCGTCGTGCCGTTTACCCAGGGATGTCCGATCTAGCGAGGACCGGCCGTTGCCGACGGATCGAGCGAGGAGCTCGCAAAAATTGAACGTGTCTCGTCTGGCGCCGTCGTAGCATGAAAGGGCTAGACAGTGGATACGAGGATCTTCTATACACAGAGACCCTCCGTACCCTTTATCTTGGGAGAAGGACCAAAAGGAGGAGCCAAAGATATATATGTATGAATGTATTGCCTTGAGTGTCCATGAGAATGAGGACAACCCCCTGTTACATGCCCATGGGGCTCTACTTATAGGGGGTAAGAAGGGACATTTACCTTCTTGCCCCCATAGGTGAGAAGGAGACAAAGGGTATTTAGGTACATTGGTCTAAAATACACTATACAAGCTAGATCTATATATGTACAGTATTCCTGACGGCACACTGGTATTCCTGACGAACCCAGGGTGCAGGGCACCCTATGGGGCCCGGCTACGACAGGCGCAAAGCTGGAAAACGCATGAGGAAGAGCTCGGGTAAGGTACACTCAATTTAATACAAGTCGTTTTTTTTATCCAATGATTCAGATTAGTTATGATTTTAGTTATACTAAATCTGGTAATATGAGTAGTAGAGTCCCGAGGGATAAAATTGTAATTACCTATACGGGGATCACATGACACAAAAATAATGTTTTCGGTCCTAGTTGAAAAAGTCCATAATACTCTCACGAAAAAATTATAAATACAAAGAAAAGTCTATTATGTTTTTAATAAATCAATAATCGAATTTGATTTATACTACCATCATATACTACTAGTAGAATATACCGTAGAATTTATCCAGAGGAAATCGAAGCATCAGATGAGGTCATCGGTGTGCGGTGGAAATTTTGCCAAATAGTGTCAAAAAATAATTTTTTAATTTATTTTTTAAACCCACCCGAGACAAACCCACGGCACGATATTTCCCCACAATACCCCAGAGGCACAGCAATACCTCTGCTGTGCTCCTGGGGCCGGACTAGCCTAATCCGTGCTCTAGAGGCTTGGATTTCACATGTAGCGTGCGGGGGGAGTCCGCCCCTAGGGCACGGTGGAGGTTGAGTCTGGTCCTATGGTGATCGGATTTGGCTACATGTTGACTGTCGACAGTTCTGTAATGCTATTTTTGTCATTGACGCTGAGAGAAGGCTAAATTGCTATTTCCGCCGTTAACAGCCGAAAAAAAAAAGAAGAAGAAAAAACTCTAAAAACCGTGTCTCTGTACAGTCGTGCTGTTGTGCGCTTAACCCTAACTCACAAAATTGAGGGAAAATAACAAAAATAAAGAAATAAATAGAGAGGAAGACTCACACTTCCTTCCTTTCCTCTTCTTCCCCGTCAATTCTTTCCCTGTCCCGTGACTCGCTCGTGGGGATGCGGCGGCTATGGCGATGGTACCAGCAGTGCCTGGCCTCGTACCCCGTGCGGACGCAGGTGGTCAGCTCCGGCATCCTCTGGGGCTTCGGCGACATCGGCGCCCAGGCCGTCACCCACTACTCCGCCCGCTCCCACCACCACGCCAAGAATCCCGAGGTAGCTAATCAGATCGCCCCTGCCACTTCTTTCGTTTCAAGCTAGCGATCTGTGGATTCTCCGGTGTTTCTTGGATGTGGTCGCACCAAGATTTATTAGCTACTCCTATTCTTGGGAGTATGGGGATGCTTGGTACTTTTACGGATTATATAACCTATCGAAGGGGTCATTTTTGGGCGATGAAGAAGGTGGGTGTTTTGAGTGGTAACCGGAAATAGTATTTCAAAAGTCACTAGTTATCAAGTCCTGTGAGCTTTCCTGTATAAAGGTATTAGAGGGTTTGACGGAGAACTACTATGAGTGAATGACGGTTTAATCACATAAAGATTTGATGTTGAGGTTGGCCTTTTGGAACCTTAGAGTCCAATTTGTCAAATCTATCTTGTGGCTGCCCCTATATGCTCTGGGGGGTGTGACGACAATAGATAATCCTCTTCTGATAAGACTTAAGACATAGAGGGTTAGTTGCTTAAAATTGATGCAGGTGGTTTGATTGGTAAGTGGTGTCACTCGATTTCCTGTTGTCCTTCACTCCATTTGGGGGTAATCGTGGATTATTGGATGGTTTTAGCATTTGTTTGTTGCTCTCCCGGATGCCTTAATCAGAGTAAATGTGTAATGGGATGAAAAGTTGATGTCTACGCTTTTTCTTTCGTGAGATGGAGGTTTAATTCATAAGTCATAACAGGTATCTTTACCAGCCAATTGGGCTAAAATTTGCCGAGCGTGTGAATTATTGTTGAGCTTTTATCTGTCAGGCCTTTGGGAAAGGGTTGTTGTTCTCTGTCCAGTTTGTTGTGGTCTAATAAAATAAAAATGGGGAAAAGGTTATTGCATATAGCTTCTACAATTCTGATGTCTAAGCACTTCTCAACTTGTACTTCCATTTGCCCTAAATAGCAAACAGTAGCCATCATTATCTTTTAACTTTAGATGTGTTTGCTATTTCAGATCTTAGACCAAACAGCACTGGGAGCTTCGTTTGGTTATAGTTTCTGCTAAGAATTGGAAGCTCTGTCCTTATCAATAAACTACTTAAGAGCATAGCTAGTTTGTTTCTAATCAGTAAACCAAACTTTGAATTACAAACATGTACTAAAACTGTAATCCTGCACTTGCAGTAACAAACTGAAGTTCATTTCTGGTTATCCTTTGGTTAAAAAAAAAATCAATGTGGTGGCAGCTAAAGTGTTGGTTATGTTGCTATGAACAGGACAGTTAGTTGAAACAAGATATGTATTGCTGTTCGTGGTGCCTTTGTTGAAATAAGAGATTGGAAATCTAGGGAATTCAGACTGGAATTTCATTTGGACTCGGGACACCTTACGAAGGGTCTATGTAGACTTTTATTATTTTTTTAGCATGTCTACTCATAAGTTATTTTCATTCTACAAATTCTTTATTACCATTCAATAAAACTCTGGTGCCTTTTCAGGATAAAGATAAAGAGTTCAAAATTGATTGGAAGAGGGTGGGCATCACTAGTTCATTTGGATTTGCTTTTGTTGGACCTGTTGGACATTACTGGTTAGTTCCCTGACTTCTCTCACATTTTGACATTGGGCATGAGCAGATGATGTTTGGTCCACTTTTGTCATCGTTTTTAATTCTTCGCGATTAAAGGCAGGTAAGAAGTCCTCGGAGTTTTTGCATCACTAACAACGGAAAATGTTTAAGCATACTCTGTTCCTCCCAGTCGCACACAGTTGCCACATGGTGCATTAAAAGGACAAAAAGAGGGCGATAAACACACAATCTTTAAAATGGTAAAAAAATATATCAGATGATAACCAAATGAAAGGCACATTTAATAATCCCCATCCTACAATGATGTTTTCCATTTAGGTAATCATATCTAGCTGATGATATGAATGGCAGTTTATGATATATGATAGTTTTAACGGGTACTTACGGAAAATTGAATAATGGGTACTTACGGAAAATTGAAGGATATATGCTTTGCTTGAATATATCTGGGTACTTCTTAATTCTTTTTTACTCATTGAAATTTGAACATATATTATGATGATTATTCATTATTGGTTACTGGTGTAATTGGAGCCAATGGTTGCTACAATCTTTGTTTTTGACATAATAGAAGAGAATAGAGCATTAGCAAATATAGGCATGAATGCTTTACTGGTCGCTTCTCTTACTTAATGTTGCCTCATTAAGCTGTGCAGATGATTTTTTTGACATAACAGAAGAAAATGGAGCATTAGCAAATATAGGCATGAATGCTTTACTGGTGGCTTCTCTTATTTAATGTTGCCTCATTAAGCTGTGCAGTCAAGCAGTCTGACTTGGGCTGCACAAAAGACAGACAATAACATTTGGAGTGAAAGCTGCTTGAGTCATAGTACTAGCAAGCAGTGCATATTTTTTTTTTTTATGTCCATTGCTGTGCTCAGTAGTACAGTTCAACATCAATTTCATTTCTACCATGTTGCATAATTTGTTGCATGTTCATGCTCTCCAGTTATTATTAGTAAAATAGTGCTATTTTCTAGACAGATAGTAATCGATCTTATTGGACTTGTGGTCAGTGTTCTACATATTAATTTGTCTTCGAGGTTTTAAACTGGGAATAAAACTGCTCTAGTGCATTTACTTACCTAAAAGAAAAACTAGTGCATTTCTTCCTACTGGATTCTATATGTTCCTAAATGAAAGTACAAATGAAAGACATGACCATACATATTTTCTTTTTTGGAGAGAGAGAGAAATAATCTAACAGATGATAGAATCATGTTGATAGACATCTACTATTCACTGATTCATTGTTGACCAAGGCGCCGCTAGGCGCTAGTCGGGTGGCAGACCAGTGCCTAGCACCTAGTCGCCAATTAGGCGGGCCTAGGCGAGGCGGGAATGCGGGATAAATCAGCTAGGCAGGCGAGGCGGGAGGGTGTCGCCTAGCACCTAGGCGGACGCCATTTAGAACACTGCACTGAGTGCTGTCTTTTCCTTGTTATGAATGATGATTGCACAATCTCCTCCTGACTTATTTGTCACCATCTATTCATCTGCAGAAGTTCGTTAAGATGTGGGATCTATGCTGCCCTGTAGAATTGCTATTGCTTAAAAGTGAAAATCTCCTGATTTTAATATTATTAACTTTCAATTTTGTGAAGCATGCTGTCATATGACCTGCACTCATTTTTGTCACTAGGTATGAATACTTGGATCGTTTCATTCGTCGGAGATATCAGCCTAGTACATTCAAATTTGTTGCCTCAAAAGTTGCTGCGGATGGTCTCCTCTTTGGACCAGTAGATCTTCTCTTGTTCTTCTCGTATGTGGGTCTCGCTTCTGGAAGGAGTGTAGAACAGGTGAAGGATGACGTGAAAAGGGATTTTGTTCCTGCTCTAGTATTAGGAGGAACCGTCTGGCCAGCCGTGCAAATTGCAAACTTCCGCTTCATCCCCGTGCGGTACCAACTTCTTTATGTGAACTTGTTCTGCCTCTTAGACAGTTGTTTCTTATCATGGATTGAGCAACAAGGAGATGCATCTTGGAAGCAATGGTTCACCTCGTTCCAGAAAATTGAAGACCAGAAGAGTAAGGTTTGATTTGAATAATGTATGTTTCATTCTGCATCATCCTGCCCAGAAAAGTTATCTTCTGTCATCTGGACCAACCTTTGTATGCTTTGGTTGACCCAAGAAAAGAAATTTGGAAGATAGAACACTTGCTGCCAGCAATTGTTTAAGCGAAATTGCAATGCCCAGCAAAACTGAACATCACCATCGTGTAGAGATTTTTTTTCCATCTTTAACGGGAAGGGAAAGATTGCTCATGTTCTTCTTGAACTTCAGTTTTGTGGATTGAGCGTTCGTTTATGCAAGTATTTCACTGTGCAACTTTATGTGGGGACTGGGCAATATGTGCTTCTGGTGGAGGGATCCGTGGTTACAATGCAAGTGTTTTTAACGAGATTTGCATCAAGCGAAAGATTTTTCTCAAGGACCTGCATTGTATTCCTCACAGTATTCATGTCGTGGAATTATGCGCTTCAGGGACGCAGTATGATCGTCAGGACGGGCTACTGCTAGGTTTCTTGGCGCGAGTGTGTGTATGCTCGTGAATGCTGAAGCTGCGTGAGTATACGCAGAAATTTTTGTGCCTACCCTGAAGGAGCTTGCCTGCACCGTCTCCCAGCTCCATTGGAAGTGTCTCAACTATCAAGGCAACAGCTCCCTGCCTTCTTGTCTTATCATCGCCTGTAGGTGCAGATTCGTGTCTCAACTATCATTGCCTCTATGCAAAACGAAAGAACAAAAATTGCATTGACGCGGAGATGATGCAAACAGTAGCAGGTACTTGTCCTGTTCGAGGAGACGAGAGCGGAGATGAGAAAGCCTTGAACGCGCAAAACATTGGCGAGGATTATTATTGTTTGGAGTCATCACACAGCAAACGTACGCTCCGGATCGTGCGACGCGCCGACGCCGACAAATCCGACCGTGGATGCGAGCGAGCGGCGTTGCTCACTCAAGCTGCATGGGCCATTCCTACTTCCTCCCCCTGAAAACGAGCACGGTCAAGAACAACGGACCGTGCGTGCGCGCGTGGGCACCGATCGAGCTCTTCCCGCGCCTGAAAACGAGCTCCGCCTCCCAACTTCCCCGCCCTCTCGCGCACCGGGCGCCCATAAAATCCCCCTCCCGGCTCGCCGCTCCTCCCAAACACTCGCACCGTCGTGCCCCTTCCCTTCCCTTTGGACTACCCGGTCCATCGAGAGCTAGCCAGACCATGAGGCAGTTCACGTCCGTCGCCACGCCGCTCGTGGCCGCCCTTCTGGCCGTCGTTGCCCTCGTCGGCGTCGCTTCCGCCGACAAGGGTCCGGGCTTCGTCGTCACCGGCCGTGTCTACTGCGACCCCTGCCGTGCCGGCTTCGAGACCAACGTCTCGGCCAGCATCCCCGGTACGTACGTGCATACATACGTCCCTTCGTTGCAAATCTTGCTAAGCATGCACTCCCTGCGCGCGTGCTTTGATTAACGGTGGGCGCATCGATCGCGTGGCCATGCATGCAGGGGCGACGGTGACGGTGGAGTGCCGGCCGTTCGGCGGCGGGGAGATCCAGCTGAAGGCGGAGGCGACGACGGACGAGTACGGGTGGTACAAGGTGGAGATCGACCAGGACCACCAGGAGGAGATCTGCGAGGTGGTGCTGGCCAAGAGCTCCGACCCGGAGTGCTCCGAGATCGAGCAGTTCCGCGATCGATCCCGCGTCCCGCTCACCCGCAACAACGGCATCAAGCAGCAGGGCGTCCGCTTCGCCAACCCCATCGCGTTCTTGCGCAAGGAGCCGCTCAGGGACTGCGGCTTCATCCTCCAGCAGTACGACCTCAAGGACGCGCCCGAGACTCCATGAATGACGACATATACATATTCTTGCTTTTCTTACTTGGGCCCTTCAGCCGCCGGCCAATCGGGCCGCCCGGAACGATCGCTAGAGCATGCAAGCCGCCGGAGTGATGTGCGTGCGTGCGTCCGCCGGCGCCGGAGAAGATAACCACCGTTTATGAAATTTCGTTTTGTACTCTGCGAGGTTAGGAATAATGGGCCTCTGTTGGGCCTGAATTTGCTAATGCTGCTTCTCTTTTACTCCTCTTCTTGCCTTCTCTTCCTGTTCTTTAATTACGTGTTGATTTAGATCTGATCTAATTCCATTGATCTTTGTCTATAACAAGAGACACAATACTTTTTTTTTAAAGAATCGAGAACACAGTACTTGGGTCGATGCTTGCCTGCTATATGAATGAATATATCTGCTCCTACGCTCCTAGCTAGCTTCTTGTTGGCACTTTGTCTCAGCAATGAGTCTTCAGGCATCACTTCGTTATGCAACGTGTAAATCTATGCGTGTTGTTTCATACACGCGGCGTGTAATTTTAAGCAAACACGCAGTTGATATACATTCTCTGCCAATTTTGGACGAGGGGATTTCTTTGGGAATTTCTGCCAAGTGTTCATATAAAAGTTCTCTCATTGTGAGCCCTACTTTTTTTTTATACGAGTAGCCTATATATATTACTATCATTTGTAAGTGTATGTATGGATCGTACACACTTTCTTGTACCAATAAGGTGCGATGAGTAATGGGAATTAATACACAAGTAGTAGGTGTTTTCATGTCTGTGTCTCAACTCTCAACCAGATGGATGAAACTTACAGACGAAAGTCATGTCATATACATAGATTGTTGAAGGGATCAGTTTGCGTACAGGAAGAGCCGAAGAGCCAGGAACATGGCAACGTGGGCCGGGCTTATAGCTACTCGATCATATGGATACAACACCAGCGAGGGACGGGGAGGTTAAACGCCTGGCCGGCTCGCGAACCTCGAAGACATACTTGGATGAGCTGGAGATTACAGTTCCCGGTTTCATAGCATTTTGTCTATTTCTGGGATATCCTTCTATCTTATCCGTCGTCCATTTTGTCTCGAGACTCACACCATTGGTCGTTTACTGTGTTCTCTATTTTCCAAAATATACATGCACGGATCTCAAGGTAAATAGGGACAAATTGGGCAGGGGAAGAGAAAAAAAAATCCACTTACTAATACGGACCATCCAAAAGCAATAAGTGAGCTCATCAAGGAGGGTAATATGGTCTTTTGTATACATTATTGGTTGTAGCGCAAAATCGTAAACTGACATCTATTGAGTAGCTGATGTAGTATAGTAATGAAGAGTGTGTATAGGCTGTCCCAGTCTTCACGACATAGAAATTAGCACAACAATGATAACTCTGGTTCGTTACTTGGTAAAAATAAGAAGCTACATTGGCAACAAATTGCGCAACCACTTGTGGGAAAACCAACCAACACAAGCAGCGACTATAGATGAGGAGTACAAATTAGGGGAAAATATCGGTTAACTCTAACCAAGTAAATTCCCAGAAATCTCATAAGCAAAATTTCGACTCTAAGTTTGTAATTTATTAAGAAAACTTGACTTGGGTGCAACGACACTATACCTATGGCGTATATAGCCAACTAATACAGGAAGAAGTAGGATTCAAATCATGGTAGATTATCCTAAACGACACTGTCCCTTACGTAAGGGGTTCAGTTCAAAAACAAAACAAAAAAAAAATTATGCTTAAAAAATAACAGATAATATTTAGCTATCATTGTCATCTTAAAGGCTCAATAACCGATGAAATCACGAGATCAAATTCCAAAAAGTTCATGTTGTTACTAAGACTCACCGTAGAGCCAGTTTCGTACTTTGTAGGTACGACGAGAGATGGAATACAAAAATAGTAGGTGAGGTTCCCTGATCCATGTCTCAACCAGATGCCACTTAGAGTAAGAGATGAAAGTATATATAGTTCGTTGAAGGAAGTTAGTTAATTAGAAAGACTGAAAGAGGAAAGGCACAAAGTGGGGCTTGCTGCTGAAATGGATTACCAGCAAGGGACGGGGAGGTTAAGGGGCTGTTTGGATTGTGATCCAGTGAGTTATACCAAAATTTAGGTAATGCCAAAATACGAGCAATGCTAAAACCGGAGCAAAAAATTGTTGTTTGGATTGTACCCATATCAAAATTTTGGTAATACTGAAATTGATATATTTGGATTGTAACCATACCAAATTTTGCTTTTGTGCCCCGCATGACACGTAGGTCCTGCATAACATATATTCTTTTTTTTGCCTCAAAATATGCCAACAGTGATCTTGTTTTGTTGATAAAATGACAAAGAACACAACGGTTCAAACGGATCAGAAATCGGATACTCGATTTAGAAAATATGATAATTTGAAACTTACTAATCAAACTTACCTTGCAATTAATGCATCACTCTGCTACCAAGCCAAATTTTGGTACCCAATTTTGCAACCAAAATTCTGCCAAAGAATTGGCTTGGTAAAGCTTGGCAATACCAAATTTTTTAGAGCAAAGCCAAATTTTGGCATTAAACCAAATGATGATCAAATTTCATAGGCATTACCAAATTTTAGTTTAGTTTATTTGGGATGCAATCCAAACAGCCCCTAAACCTCGAAGACATGCTTGGACGAGCTGGTGACTACGATTTCATAGAATTCACCACTACGTCAAGGTCTTCGAACTCTAAGGCGGCGGCCGGGCGGCTTGTTCTTCGGATGGTAGATTCCCAAGTTTATGGAATCCTCCTCTGCAGGATCGTCCAACTCCCATCAACCATAGCTAGTCGAACAATCCAGCGGGCAGAAGCTCCCGTTCCCCAGGGAAGCGACTCAAGCAAGGAACATCCCTGTGGCAATGGCGTCCGCCTCCGATTTGATGAGGATCTCTTCGATGTACAGTGTGTCTGGGGGATAGACCTCGATGTGATAAGCAGTGAGGGCTTTGTTCTCAGCGGACGAGCCGAGGAAGAGGCAGCGGTACGGGACAGCGTAGCCGGTGAAAGGCAGGCTCCTGTCCGCCAGCGTGTCGAGTTCCTGCTGGATGGACAGCAGTATGAAGGAGCTGATGTTGGAAACTAATCTAGACTTGCCAAATAATAGGGTGTTAGGATCCTGATGCAATCAGCATCGGATCAAATTAGTTTGTTTCATTTGTTAGGCTTTCCATGTTTAGGCTTTCCATATTTAGTTTTTTGGCTTGGGTAGCAAGTTGATTAGATAGCCTATAAAAGGATGTGTACTCATATGTGTTTTGATTGAAGCAATGGAGAAAAATACCAGAAAAGCTGCTGTGCAATGTAGCACCAAATCCTATGTTCTTCCCGTAGTGTGTCTACGTGAGTTTTTCCTTGCAGTGATTGCGTGAGTTTATTGCTTCATCTGAGGATCGGATCATCTTCCAGTTCGTGTGTGCACTTCATCTTTGATTGGCTTCGTGTGTGTACGTGTGTGCACTTCATCTTTGATTGGCTTCGTGTGTGTACGTGTGTGTTCACGACGCATCAGCCGAGCATATCGTTTGCATCTGTCGGGCGAGTGTTTCATCTATCGCATGAACGTGTGTGTGTGTTGTGTGTTATCACGTGGTGTTCTCCTGGGTGCTAACAATTGGTATCAGAGCTTGGTGATTCTCGTGTGTCGAGTTTGGTGATTTTCGTGTGTCAAGTATTCTTGTGTGTCGAGTTTAGTGATTCTCGTGTGTCGAGTATTCTTCTCGTGTGTCGGGTATTCTCGTGTGTCGAGTGGAGTATTCTCGTGTGTCGAGTGTTCTCGCAGTGAGTTCCTGGTGCTTCGTGTGGCGATGACGAGCACACCAGCGACAGACTCCATGAGTGGAGGACGACAGCGGTGGCCGAGGCCATCGTTGAGAAAGTCTCGGTGTGATGCCGACGGTGATGGTGGCATGCGTTTGGATCGGCGTGATGGCGTGCGCAACGGCGCGCGTCGGGCAGAGGTGCATAGGGTGTCGGCGATGAGCTGGCTGCAGCACCATGGCCCAGGAACACGACGACATAGGTCTGCGTGGCCATGGCGAGGCCGGCTGTGTGCCGGCGTTACACGCAACGTGTGCAGCGTCAGCGTGATGGCTGTGGCTAAGGCCGACGAATGGCGGTGCGGAGTTGTCACATGGAGTCATCGTGCATCGTCGACAACTGGCAAGATGATGCCGATGCCAGGTGAGTTGGTGCGACACCAACAATGGCGCGTGTGTCGCGCATGGTGGTGCGGAACTGTCACAAGGAGTCGGCGTGCGTCGTCGACAACTGGCAAGGTGATGCCAATGCCAGGTGAGTCGGTGCGAGACCGACAATGGCGCATGTGTCGCGCAAGATGCCACTGTGTGTGGCAAAAGGAGGCAGCTGCGTGCGGCAAGACGGTGCGGCTGAACGCATCGAAGTATCGACGAGTCTAGATTAGGGGGAGATTGTTGGAAACTAATCTAGACTTGCCAAATAATAGGGTGTTAGGATCCTGATACAATCAACATCAAATCAAATTAGTTTGTTTCCTTTGTTAGGCTTTTCATGTTTAGGCTTTCCATATTTAGTTTTTTTGGCTTGGGTAGCAAGTTGATTAGATAGTCTATAAAAGGATGTGTACTCATATGTGTTTTGATTGAAGCAATAGAGAAAAATACCAGAAAAGCTGTTGTGCAATGCAGCACCAAATCCTCTGTTCTTCCCGTAGTGTGTCTACGTGAGTTTTTCCTTGCAGTGAGTGCGTGAGTTTATTGCTTCATCTGAGGATCGGATCATCTTCCAGTTCGTGTGTGCACTTCATCTTTGATTGGCTTCGTGTGTGTACGTGTGTGTTCACGACGCATCAGTCGAGCATACCGTTTGCATCTGTCGGGCGAGTGTTTCATCTATCGCATGAACGTGTGTGTGTTGTGTGTTATCACGTGGTGTTCTCCTGGGTGCTAACAGCTGACCACCACGTAGGACTAGACCGAGACGCACGGCGGATGAAGGAACTGCGTTGGGGTGAGGCGCACGGGGAAGCTAGGCGGTCAGGCAGGCCAGGGAAAAATCTTTGGTTTGTTTTTTTCGGTGGGCAGCAAAAGGACCGAAATTTTGGTAATTTCAAACGTATTTAGTTCAAACGGTTTGATCAAATTTGCCTTCCGTGCACTCCTCCCTTCTGCATGCTCTCCCTCCTCCCTATTCCATTACATTCCCCAACCCAACCCACCACCACCGCTCCCCCTCCCATTCCACCTCACCGCCGGCACCATGCCTGCCGCGGCGGCCCACACGATGGGTCTTCCTTTCTCTCTCCTTCCTCCTCAGATCCTCCTAGCCGCTGTCGACGCCTCGCCCCCACTGCTGCGCCGCCATTGCCCAAGAGGATGCCTCTATCGTCATCCCCCTCGACTTCATCCCGCGCCAAGCTGAGTCGACTGACATGGTTCAGTTTAGTAGTACCCGTGCATGTGTTCATCCAGTTCGTATGATTTTACAATGTTATGGTGCATTGGAAGTATTTCCTATCACAACCAACGCCTATCGACAACCCTTACATGTTTGGTGAACTATTCCGTTGTTCAAAAAAAAGGAATTTGGCAAAGCCTACATTTCCAAAAAAAAAAAAGATGAACCATATCAGTTTGTGTAGGTCTATATGAGCTAAAAAATGGTTTTGAGTTCATTCATGACCGTCACTTAAGGTGTGTTCACTTACTATGCAGAAGAGCTTGTGTTAACCAATATTTATTTATTTAGTTTAGCAGTAACCGTGCATGTGCCCATTCAGTCCAAATGGTACGCATTTTTGTGTTTCGAGATTTTACATCCAGACCTGTACAGATTCTGTTTGTAAGATCACTTCTATCTTTTCATTCTGAGGTCTTTGCTCAGCATTTAACACTATTCATGCTGTTTAGCTTAAATACAATTGTAATTAGTGGATTTTGAGGCAAAAGTTGATTCTGTCCACCTAAAAGCTGACTATGTCGGTTTGTGTAATTGCACCGGTACATGAAATTCAATGATTTCCTCTATGATCCAAGGCTTCATTTTGTTTTGTTGTGAGGGGAAAAGACACTCAAGGATTGTTAGCTACTGTTTTTCCGCAAACTTGGAAAAGATGTGTTCAAAAACTTGTTGTGAACTTGCTCTTACTATATTTTGTTTGTCATTAGGATTTACTTTACCCATTGGTGACATATTTGACATTTTGCAGTGCTCCAGATTATGGAGTATGGTTAAGGAGCATGCCTTAGCATGAAGTCTGAGATATGGCGTCGATGTATTAGTTGACTAATGAACGTGTCCTTAAGCCAGAAAAGACCAATGCACCATCCATCCCATTCTCATTCTAAAAATAGAAAAACATGATTGGCCACAGATAAATTTATATGTGCAATGCATAAGTGGTGAAAGAAAATTTTAATTCTATGCATAGCTTTGTAAGTACAATTGGTGGTCACATAGAGCTCTTTGTATTATGGTCGTATGCGACGTAGCGCGTGTTTCTAGCTAGTTGTATATAAGTGTAAATCCTTTCATTTTTTCTCTTCCTTCCTCCTCTTCACCTGTTTTTTTCTTGTTCCCTTCGGTTCCCGTAGCCGCCGCCTCCCCTCCCCTCCCCCAACGCCGCCGCCTCCCCTTGCCAGACGCTGTCTCGCGACACTGTTGCCTCCCCTCGGACGAAGACGGCACCTCCCGTCACCTGACGCCGCCTCCCCTTAGACGACGACACCGCCTCCCCTGGCCCGACGTCGCCTGCTGACAACCCCAACGCCGACACTTCCTCGTCCGACACCGCCTCCCTCAGAAAGCAGAAACAAACGAATCAAGCCAAATGCAATGATCCTTACCACTAATTTCTAGTAATTAGACATGCCTCTGCATAATTTCTAGCAATTAGACAATGGTATTCAAACACGATGATAACAACCGTATAGAATTTTAGTTCAACAATTGATCTGTCAGATTGACAAGCCAATGTTATCTTTCTCAATTCATCAATTGATCTGTCAGATTGCTCAAGATACCACAAAGGAGGAGCAGGGTCCAAAAGTAGTCGCTCCAACACCTAAACAAATCACAGCTATCAAGGCATTTTGATTTCATCTTAATAAATTGTATACAATCTGTTCATGTGATTATTACAAGTTGAGCAAAATCGCTATTACTTAACTATTGCATTCAGAAAAAATTGTGGCCAGGTCTTTGTATGATTTACTTTTACCACACTGTTCATCTTAGTTACTGGGGTGTCCTGCATCCCCAATTATATTCAAGACATGTTGTAGATGTTCAGAGTGTAGCCTTTTGTCAACTGGGTTGCTCTTATGTTAATCTATTACAGTAGCAGTTGTGTTGCTTGTTGTTGGCATTATGCTTTTCTTTGAGTTTGTAGCAGTAGGCATCTACTAGTTCTTTGATTGCCCTATGAGCATCTTTTGGCATGAGGAAACCAGGCGTGTGACTGTTGTTTTCTATTGCTTGTTTAGTAAAGTATCTAGCTATTTGTGGAGGGGTAGTACTCTAGTTGTTGGTTTAAATCATCCCTTAAATTGTATAGATGGAACTAGTTGCTATCAGCATGGCAAATTAGGATACAATTGGCAACGGGGTATTTTGTCATATTGGTGCTGAGGAAGTTAGTGCTGAGAATAAACCATTGGGGTGTTTGAATTCCATTGGTTATAAGAACCTACCGAAGAAGTTATTTGAAAGGACAAGGAAAAAGCACGACAAAAAACAACTCAAAAACCACTGGGAAGCATTCAAGAAAGAATACAACTTGTAGAACGATTTGAAACAAAAAGCAACTGGGCTAGGTTGTGATGAGGACATCCCGCTGATTAGACCTATTACACGAGCATGAGCTAAATTAATTAACCAACAGGTGAACTCACTCCTAATTAATTTTAATCTTGATTCTAATGAACATATGATATTGCCTAATAGTCTCATATTGTGTGTGTGTGTGTGTGCAGTTTTATACATATAGAAGCATGGGAGACTGTATCAGGCCGAAGGAGCGAAGATGCTGCTGCTAACGTAAATCTATGTTTGACGGTGTGTACAAATGTCAAGTACTGTCCATGCAGAAAGATATCAAAGGAAGTTAAGAGAAAGAACTCAAAGAAGGAAGCCAATGCTGATGTGCATGGAAAGGAAAGAGAGAGGGTTGCATGCATGGATATGTGTGTTGCGGTTCCAATCAATATGCATGCATGGAAAGAACCATATCTCTACATATACACTAACAGAAGCATCGGTTACAATTGCTACTAATTAATACATGGGACCCACAAGGCATTGGGCATGAAGTGACGATTGGACCTGGCATGCATTGATGTCGGTTGAATCAGGATTTTATCGTGGCAGAGGGAAACAATTAATTAGGAAGTTTTTTTTTATTCCGAGTGGTAGTAGTACATTGGCCGAATCCCTCCAGAAGTCGGTGTACTAGGGCCGGCGGGGGAAGCTTTATAAAACTCTGTACGTTTGTCGTTGGGAGACTACCACGAATATCAATCTATTATTTGAGAGAGCTATACGCTTGTTCTTCCTAGGGTTTGACATACAATTGCAACCTAGAGGGGAATTGGGCGTTCTCAACTCCGTTGTTCTTGTGAATCCTTATGTTTTGCAGGAGCGGCGACACGTCTGCTTTGTGTGGTCGAGTAGACGAGATCACGAGCATGTGATTGGGCGAATTCTTTTGTCGCAGGTTGCTGTTTGATAGTGGTTGGCGCCATTGGTTCGTCAGGTTACACGGATCCAAAGTTATCATCGATCCTACATTGTGAAGATCGGTCATCCCCCCGTATCAGGTTGGGATCATAAAAAAGGAACTATAGCTGCATTCGATGCTAGGTGGAAGGAGCACAAGGTGGTCATTGGATAAACGTCTATTAATTAATGTGTATAATCTCATATCTTAATTTATGCTAACTTCAGTCATTTTTTATTTTTGTCAATATCCTAAATATTTTCGTGATTGACCACCTGAAAACCTGGCTGATATGGACCGTATGTTTAATAAGGCTCATGTCACGGGTAACACTTCAGCCATCCCGGGTGAGTCTACACAAGAAGACTAAACCATTGTGTACATTGATGGTTCGGAGGACGGCGAGGAAGACGCCTCCGCCGATACAGATAACAATGAGGTTGCCTGCACAAAACCGAAGGTCGTTGTGAAGCGTATGGCTAATAATATTAATCCTAACACAAAAAAGAACAAGAAAAATCACATAGCTAGGGATTGCAAGCGCATGGTGGACATTATAGCAAAAGGCCCTGTTCAAAGTGGTCCATCCATAGCGGATGTTATGGATATAGCTATCCAGGGTGGGGTAGTAGAAGGAAGTGATGAACACTTCATTGCGACACGGCTCTGTACTAAACTAGAAAATCGAGAAGTGTTTGTCACTATGAAGACCAATGAAGCAAAGATGAATTGGCTTACAAGGATGTTTGATTTCAAGATGAAGAAAGATTAGATCTTTTTTGTTGTCCTTTTTTAATTTGAAAACTATTCGGTGATGATTATGTAATGGTGTTGAAACTATTCAGTTATGTCATACTCGTATTATTGTTACCTTCTAATGTGTTTTCAATTAAATCATAATGGGGTTAAAACTATTCAGTTATGTCGTATTCGTATTATTATTACATTCTAATGTGTTCTCAATTAAATTACGTCATGATGCCATGTTCTATGTTACTGGTCATTGTTATTATTTGTAGATGACCTCATGAAGTGACATTGATGGCTCAACCACTGAGAGCAATTTTAGCGAAGATGACAGCGAAAAAACAAAAAAGAGAAAGCTACCATTTCAGGATTTTGCTACAGCAGCTGGTTATGTAGGTATGCACTATTATGACACTTACCTAAACAAAAAAAGGAGAGGAGACAACCACACCTGACTAGTTATGAATGGGTTGTTGAGCAACATGGCGATGAGAGAGATTGTTACTCTATGTTCCAAATGAATAGGGCTATTTTTTATAGTTTGCATGAAACCTTAGTCGCAAATTATAGTTTGAAATCAACTAGGACTATGACTTCTGTAGAATCTTTGGCTATGTTCTTGTGGACAGTTGGTGGCCCTCGGTCAGTTAATCAAGTTCAGAACCGCTTCAAGAGGTCAATGAAAACAATCAATAGAAAGTTTGGTGAAGTCTTGCAATGTGTCTATCTTTTATCTAAAGACGATATTAGACCAATTGATTTGGAGTTCACAATAGTGCATCCAAGACTTCAAGATAACCGCTCCACACCTCATTTTAACAATTGTATAGGTGCAATTAATGGCACGCATGTACCTATTGATGTTCCAGCGGATGAGCAAGTTGCCCACACTGGTCGCCATGGATATACGTTTCAAAACATGATGGTGGTGTGTGACTTCGACATGATGTTTACCTTTGTTGTTGCCAGATGGTCGGGTTCAGCGCATGACACAAGGATTTTCAATAACACTTTGTACAAGTATTCGAACCGGTTTCCACATCCTCCTGAAGGTACTTTGCTTCTTTAATCATATAATTAATTATTATAATAACATTCTTGATTTGTATTGTCAACATTTATATGGCTAATGTATGTAGGAAAATATTATCTTATTGATACGAGTTATCCCAATTGAAAGGGCTATCTAGCTCCTTACAAAGGACAAAAGTATCTATCAGAATTTTGCCATGGTCGACAACCGAGTGGGAAATACGAGGTGTTCAATCACGCTCACTCATCCCTTCGCAATGTGATTGAGCGTTCCTTTGGGGTGTTAAAGAGGAATGGAAAATCTTGTTGGCTTTGCAAGTTACAAAATAAAGATTCAAACGAAAATGATAATTGCATGTATGGCGCTACACAACTTCATTCGAGATAGTGCTTTAAGTGGTGAACTTTTTGAGAGATGCGGTCTTGACGAAGATTTACTACCGTTCGTCGGTAATACTGGAGTGCCAACTACAGTACTACTACTCCAGCAAAGAAATGTTGAACTTATCATGCTCTTTTACTTCAATCCTATCCTACTCTTGATCCTAATTGATGTTTCTTATCTTAGCAAAAATGCCTCGCAATTCTGGCCCTTCGTCATCAAAAGGAAAAGAGAAAGTTGAATATTTGACTGACGATGAGTTTAAAGAAGAATCAATAGACAATGACACAAGTGATGAGGACTTCATACCAAATCAAATCTTCTTCTTTGTTGCTGATCCAAAGAAGATAAAAGGTGAAAGATATACAACCATGTAGCATGCAAATCAGTTTCTTCTGCCCAAGAATGCAATTGATCCATTCTTTCACACAGAATTCAAAGAGGATGTTTTCTATCATGTCTATAACAGAAAGAACTTTGCCGATCATCATTTTGTGACATAGGATCATCTCAATCAGAGCCGCATCTTAAATGGACTTCATTACACTTTCAACCCAGTAAAACTTGATAACTTTTTGACTTTGAAGTGTGATCCATCAAGCAGTTCTATGCCACAGTTCATATCTCTCCAAAGTATGATTCTCTCACTTGGATGACTGCTTCTCACCAACTCAGTGCTTCAAAGGCAGATTACCATGAATCTTGGCGCATCCCTACACCTCGGAGTGGATCCATGGCCATGAAGGTACATCTTGAGGAACCTTGAAATTTGATTGAGATCGATGAACTACATGATGCATCTCAACCCTTTGTGCGTGGAAAAGCAGCCAGACTTCTACCTATGCCCAACATGATAAATAAGATATTGAGAACAACTTTCTTTCCCAGAGGAGGCAACAATGATGAAGTTCATCGTAAGGCGTGGAACATCATCTATCAAATTCTAAAGGGCACTAAGTTTGACATTACATTATCGACTTTATTATAACTGAGATTGCTTTGTCAAAAAGGGATACGGAAGACACTATTTTCTATGCTCCCTACATTATGAAGCATCACCCCTCCATTTGATAGACTCTTTTTGGTACTTGATGCCAAAGAGGGAGAGAGATCAAGGGGGAGGGAGCCTAGAAGATCAAGGGAAGAATAGAAAGAATCAAAGACTGCTACTTATATTATATTATCTTATTTGGACTATTTGGTTATGTAATGACTTTTCTCTATTCGGTTGTGTGATTGTAATAGTCTAGTTAAACTTATGATGCTTCATGACACTTATGTTAATTATGTTATGCTGCATTGCTGTCGCTGCTTATGTTTATCAAAGTTTATATTATCAAGCATATTTGTCACGATTGTTATCCTTTTATGCTCAAATGATAAATCTTTATATGTTCCTCGAAATTCAATAAATAAAGGAAACTCCACTAACTTTTTTTCACAAATCTCATAAGTGCATGAAAATCACTTCATGAACCTATATGCACATATTTAGTGGGAGTTCTGTTTATTTATTGATTGACTTTGAATGCAACTAATTTTTCATCTCTTTTGAACTCATCTCAAGAATTTCTTGAAAATCAAAAGTCAAAACAAGAATATACAACTTGATGTATATTCAAACCTTTCAATTCATTCATATTGCTTAGATTGTCATCAATTACCAAAAATAGGGAGATTGAAAGCATCTAGGCCTTTAAAAATGAGGGGTGCCTTTTTTATTCATCTTATAAAAAGCTTAGGCCAATTTAAGCCTAAAAGCTATAAGCCATGGGAGAGGTGTTTTTTTTTTGATTTTGTGAAATGGAATAACAGTCTACTACTGAAGTTCGTTGAAATTACCCACGAAATGCCACTGTATATAAATCTCAATCCTTCCTTTTTTATGTTTCATCTTCCCCCCCATTCCCTTCGGTCCCCCACCACGCCGCTGCTCCCCTTCCTCTACGCCGATGCCTCCCCTCCCCTCCCCCACGCCGTCGCCCCTGGGAGGAAGACGCTGCCGCCTCCCCCCCCCACACCGTCGCCCCCTACGAGGAAGACGTCACCGCCTCCCCTGGCCTGTCGCCTCCTCCCGACGACCCCGATGCCAGCCCTTCCTCCTTCAACGCCGCCTCCCCCAGTGAGTCTATGTCTCCTCCCCTAGCACCATTTTTCTGCTCCTGTTGGATACACGTTGCACTGGTTTAGTTAGCATAAATACTTACTGATAAACTTTCCTCAACCTCCGTACTTAGATTTATGAAGAGTCCATAGGAATCTTATGAGAAATAAAATGCACATGGTTAGTTTACAGTTTCCTCATTGTGAACTCGCAATGAATGCGATAATATGTTCCTATTACATCAATATATACTAGAGCTAAACTGGAGATTGAATACAATTGGAGATTGAATGAGCAAGGAATAGGAATGATTCTTCCTAAACTGGAGGAACGAATCCAATTGGAGATTGAATGAGCAAGAATAGCAATGCTCACTAGAGACGACAAGAATAATATGCTCTAGGCGAGGAAGATTGAACAAGGAAGAATCAGAGATTGAATGACTTTGCCGGGTATCATTGTGAACTAGCAGGAATAGGAAAACATTACACAAACTGGATCATTTGGAGGGCACAATGTCAATGGATCAGCAATCAATGATGGAGACATGAGTGCCTTTCGTGATAGTATTGCTACTTCTTTAATGGCCACAAGAGGATAAATAGATTATATTAATATGATATGTACATGTTGCAATAACAAAATAATTGCATCATAAATGCCTTTGGAATCATCTTTTTTCTTATTTTTGGTATATATCTCAAATTTCTAGGGTTTAAACAAAATGTGTGTGATTTGATCAATTTTTTTTGGGCAAAATGATTAGAACTAGTATTTGGTGACATATGATGTCTATTCTATGATTTATCTCATACCAAATACTTTCTAGATGCAAAATCAATCAAATGCCCTAATCAGTTCCTGCTAGTGCAACACTATCACCACTGGAGGAACGAATCCAATTGGAGATTGAATGAGCAAGAATAGCAATGCTCACTGGAGCAGTACATCAATATATACTAGCATTAATTTTGCCAGAATGCTCTACTTTGATCTTGAGCAAGATGCAAGCATTACTGGAGTAATGCTCACTGGAATTTGGCTATGTCATCTATATATATCGAGGTTTAACTTCCTTTTTTAGACATTGAAATTTGACTATGCATTACATCAGTAGCAATGCTCCAGAATTATTTGACTATGCTCCATAATTATTTGACTATAGTTGAGTCTTGAGATTCCTGTATGGCTAAAAGTTTAATATCCAGAGGCTATGCTGTTTATACATCCTTAGCCTGTAACAAGTGTTGTCTCTGACCATTTGTAATGAACAAATTTTAGTGTCATTTAACCGTTTTATGGATTATCGATCATTTTGGCCTAAAGATGGAGGTGGAAGTACCAATCGATTAAAAGGACAGTACAGAGTTCAGCAAATGAGAATGCAAGCTCTGGCTTTGGCTACTGAACATAATGGTCCATAACCAATAGGACAACATGTAACAGAAAAGAATGGCCATTCATTCTTGTTTTCTTCTGTATTAATCCCACATGCCTAAAATTTAGTTCACTGCTATGACACAGTAATTGTATCTTGCTTTGCTCATCTCGCTGTAATTGTAGGCAGCAAACCTTGCCACCATTCGTAGAATCCTTACCTGAAACCTTGCCTTGTATTGAGATTTGCGTTGGTGTCATGTTGATACTTGGAGCACATGATCTTGTGATTTGAATGTACATGTTGGTCCCAGATTTGCAATGCTGGTAGTTGGTCGCGGTGGGCTGATCTGTGTGTTATACTCCGGTCTTCTTAGATATACATCTCCAATAGATATTGAGATTCGCAATTTATTTGGACATGCTATAGTACACACACGCATGCACGTACGAACGAAATCTATTTTGTTTCATATGTACGCGTGCACGTATCGTCATATTTTCAGATCTTATGCAAAAATCAGTTTAAATACATGCTTAACAAGGTCTTTTAAACCCTCAAGGGTAATTCAGACCTTTTATCCTTCACACACAACTAAATAAGCTAACATCCTATAAAAAGCAAGATTACCAAACACCAAAACTTAACTTAAAAGCTGAGAAACTTATAAACTGATTAAGCCAAAAAAACTGACTTTAAGCTATAAGCCAAAAAAACCTAAATCTAAACAAATAGAGCCTTAGTGATGGCAAAGGAGCCTACCCCGACCATGCCGCAACTCCTCCGCAAAATGCATAAATAAATAAAGAGGAAATTGCACTTAGCCCCAAGGACATCGTCGTTAGTTTTGTAAAACCACAGGTTTAGCCAAAACTTTCACTTAACCACAAGTTCTTTGACTCATTGGTGCGCTTTGCCCCAACGTGTTGGCATGGCTCGAGTCGGAGGTTCTTGTTTAGCCAAAACTTTCACTTAACCACATGCTCTTTGACTCATTGGTGCGCTTTGTCCCAAACTGTTGGCATGGCTCGAGTAGGAGGTTCTTACTAATTGAGTTTATCCGGATGAGGACGGCAAGCATCAATTTCTAGTACATAAGCAGCATTTTGTAATGCAGGATGTGCGAGTTCAGCTGCTCCCTAACTCCTGACGCATAATACAATGGCTTCAACAGGAACAGGAAATAACACGAGAGTGGCCCCGATGAGAATTACTAGGAAAAGTGTGCATATTTAAGCTCTGAAAGCAAACCTGTATTGTTTGTTAAAAGCAAACCATATCGTACAGTAAATAATTAAAGGCAAAAAGGTAAAAATATCAATGAGTGTTTGCATGATATAATAAGGACATAAGAACAGTAGCTTGACATTGAACATGACTTAGTAGCATATGTTCCAACATCCATTAAACTATTACAGGTTCATATTTTTAAAGAAAAAATAGGACCCAAGCAAAACCTTCACAGCATCATGTTACTAAGTATGTGCTGCACCGAAAAGACAGAAGGGGCAAAACCTTCACAGCATTGAGCCATGCCAACAGGTTGGGGTAAAACGTACCAATGAGTCGAAGAATCTGTGGTTAAATAAAAGCTTTGGTTAAACTTGTGGTTTTACAAAACTAACAAAGATGTACCTAGACTAAGTGCAATTTCCTCATAAATAAATAAAGTCAATCCATCTCTGCCAGCGCTCTGATGGCCTCTCCGAGGGAATCGCATCCCTTGATATTGCAATAGGAATGTCACGGATGAACAATACCGTGACATTCGGTAGATCTCAACCGTCAGTTTCGGAAAGAACGATTCAGATTAATCTCTACAGTTATGCTATAGTACTCATAAACAGTATACATGCTACAATGTTTTTACTACAGTGTTTGAGAACAATATATGCCTCGATCTCAGACTCTCGTTTTCAATCCAACAATCCGTACGTAATATTATGTTACTGTTTATTCATGACATTAAGAGGATGCATTTCCCTCTCCGAGTCTACCGTCCCCGCCCCCTAAACCCCCGAGACGGAAATAAAACCCGACCCCAACTCCGCCATGCCGCAACTGCCTTCCCCTCTCCGCCGCCTCCTCCCTCTCTCCCAAATCCTAGCCCCGGCCCCTCTCTTCCTCCACCTCTCGCGCCACCTCTTCTCCTCCGCCTCCGCCTCCCGCTGCCCCTCCCCTCGCGCCGCCGGCTTCCGCGCCCTCGCCTACCGCGGCCAGGCCAACCGCCACCACCTCCGACGCGGGAGCAGCACGCTCAGGAAGAAGCCCGAGGACATGGGTAGCGGCGGCGGCGGCGGGGACGCGGAGGTGGCGTTCAATAAGACGCGGGCCGAGGGCAGGGACGGCAGGAAGGGCAGGAGCATGGAGGTCAAGAGCCGCACGCTCAACCCCGTCAACACCATATGCTACGTGCAGGTGAGGGAAATTACTGTCTTGTACTTCGCCTGGAATCGTTAGGCGTGCTGGCTTGTACTTAGCTACAATTTCAGCTCAATTTAGGTAGAAATTGTCTGTTTTAGCGGTCCATTCTGCTTAAGACGCGGGGATGAACCATGCTTGTTGCCTTAGTAGGGTACAATTCATCTCGTAATTTATATTCTGCTTTGTTTAAATCAAGTTCCTGTCGGGTTAATGTACTGGCTGGACTCTGGACTAACGTGCTGAATTCCTTGTGCTTGAGTTGTCAGTGTCAGGGAGCGTGTAGTGCCCAGGGAGTTCATAAATTTTGGTGGAATTCGTGTGGTTTCATATTTCTGTAGTAGTTGAGAGGATGTACCATTAGGAGCTTGGAATGTGCTTGCTTCAAAAAGTGTTTGAGGGTCTGCCTTAGGTTTCAGAAACCACATTATTATTATTTTTTGTGATCACGAACTGATTGTAATGGGTGAATGGAGGATTAGTGAGCACCGTGAGATGAATTCTGATGTTCTCTTGGAGTAAGGAAAACTTTTTTTTGGCTTTATGCTATACCTGTATTAATGCATTGTGCAATTTTGATGGTATTTGGCAGATTACTCCTAAATGCAAAAATTAAGCTGTTAGTATGTGATCAATCTCTGTATCTTTTAAGAACAAAATATTGATAAAATCATTCTGTTAATTGTGCTGCTGAATGATGCCAATTCCACAAGGACAGCATGTCAATGTTTTCAACCATTAAATCACCACAACATTTGATCCAGAACTTAATAGTAGGAACTATTGTCCTATTATCTTTTTATTTTTTTCACTCCCCCTTCATTCTTGCTGTGCAGATACTTGGTACAGGAATGGATACTCAGGACACTTCCCCTTCAATTTTACTGTTCTTTGACAAACAAAGATTTATATTTAATGCTGGGGAGGTATGATCTGATGCAACATTATATCCATGTTTAGTTGGAACGATCTAAACAACTACTGTAATTAACTGGAAATCAATTTTCATTCCTTTCTCTTTTCTGAGGCATTTTAACAAAGGATGTACAAATCTACAGTTTTGTGTTTACTAATCACTGCTGCTGTTGGAGGCGTGCTGCAGCATAAAACCTTGGAGAAAATCCCATGCAATCTTTCTTCCTTCACTGCTAAATTTTGACGTGTCCTAATAAGTGATTTTAAGTGCCATATATCCGTAAAAACAAAGCATTATACTAGCTGCACTGGCTAACATGCTTAAGTGGTTAAATGGGCTGCTTAAGTGCACGAGCTGTCATTTACCCACTTACTGGACCGAATATGTAGTTGATGCCAATTGAGTTCCTTTGTTCTTAGTTATTTATTTTTGCCATACTAAAGTAATGCTTAACATATTTTTGTTATCATTAGCAATTATAATTCTTAACCTGTTTTTGAACTTAGTCCACTCTAGTCTTGCTATCTAACAGGGTCTTCAGCGTTTTTGCACTGAACACAAGATAAAGTTATCAAAGGTATGAGATGCCCTGATCTTCAACCCCACGCGCATTCACTGTCTTGTTTCTTATATCCTTTGTTGTGTATTGTAAACTAGTAACATGCTTAAAATATAATTCTCCACTTCCCAGATAGACCACATCTTTTTGACACGTGTGTGCTCAGAAACTGCAGGGGGCCTTCCGGGTATTACAAATTTGCTCACTTTTATGATTTTTTTCTATGTACTGAACTAGTAGGTTTGTTTGATGCGCTGATGTTACATTTTCATGACATAGTTATTTGTGTTCTTTCATTTTTTCCTTAATGTAGGCCTGGTGCTAACTTTGGCTGGCATAGGAGACGAGGGGATGTCGGTGAGATGACATGATTTTTTTTTGTTGCTTTCTTTCTAGTACTGTCTAATTGTCAAATGTCAATGCTCATGCACCCAATTAAGCTAATTGTTCAAACGGATTATAATATTCTTCCTTTTAACTGCAATACAGGTGAACATATGGGGCCCTTCAGACCTGGATTTTCTAGCTGGGGCGATGAGATCTTTTATCCCAAACAGAGCAATGCTTCACACGCATAGCTTTGGCATGGAACAAAATGTGTCTTCTTCACAATCTACAGATGGTACTGTTATTATTGATGATGAAGTAGTTCGAATATCAGCAATGTTTGTCAAACCAAAGTACCATAATGAAGCCGGTAGCTTGACGGATATCAACTTGAAGCCTGGTGATACTGCTGTACTCTACTCATGTGAATTGCCAGAAATTAAGGGAAAGTTCGACCCTGCTAAAGCTGCTGCCCTTGGTCTTAAGCCTGGACCGAAGTATCGTGAACTTCAACTTGGGAACTCTGTGCAGTCTGACCAATTCGACAAAATGGTTAGTCCTGAGCGCTAGATATTGAATTGCCCAAATTGTATTTGTCATGGCCTTTGAGCACTAGCATATATGTTGCTTAAAGGGGGTGTACCTCTCTATCCAGTGCACCTCCTAGTTGGGGTGCAGACCATGCAGCCCTGGGCTTAATTGTCCCCCAGAAATTCTCAAAATATTTTGTTTAGTAGAGCAAAATGCGCTCAACCTGGTGGCAAAGTTTTAAATACAAACTCAGATCTACAAATAAAGATTAAAGAAAGACAAATCTGCTGAGTAAAATGGTAGATAGTATTTTCTTTGAGTTTTTTTACCATATCTTCTCCTGTGAATTTGAGCTTGAGCTTTTACCACAGGGTAAACCATTGCTGCCTCTAGTTAACCCAATATCGTTGGATTTTTTTCGGAGTGTCAAGTTTCGTTGCATTGGGAAGGGGTGCACTGGATATTTTCCTGTTGCCTAAATGCTTTTTGAAAACATGTGCTTCTTTGACTCATTGTAATACTGTATATATGGATAATCTATCAGTGTACGTTAGCCTTAAAATATATTAGAATTTTAGAAATATTAACCCAGTTAGTGTCATTGCCTCATTGGCCATGTACTGCTTTACCCTAAAAGCCTAAACAGTGTAATTTAAGCCTCTGAAGTGACTTCAAATGTCAATTGCATGCACCACTTTGCTAACCAGATGGAATTCTTGCTTAAAGTTCCTTTTGTTTGACATTTAACTAATAGGTTCATCCTAGTGATGTTCTCGGCTCGTCGATTCCGGGACCAATCGTACTTTTAGTGGATTGCCCTACACAACATCATATGTGTGAACTGTTTTCGCTGCAATCCCTTAGCTGCTTTTATGAAGATTCTCCCCATCAAGGTTCAAGAAAGCGTTAGGCGCTAGGCGGGCGGTGGCCTGGGGCCTAGCGCCTAGGCGGTGACTAGGCGGCGCCCAGGCGGTCGGCTTGGCTACGGTGCAGATAATTCCACAACAGGAATAATTTGATAAATTGAGCAAGCATCAAGCATCAAATTGAGAAAGAAAATTACCTGAAGAAGCAAGACATGTGTAATTTGATGTAGTCATGTATATTATATTATTATCTCCCCTCCAAGGCTCCAAGAGCTTGATGTAAACATATATGTATTGTAATCAAATAATGATGTAAATCTGCATATTTAATTAATGATGAGTTATTTTGCTCCTGTGTTGTGTACTTGTGTGAGAATGAATGTATGAATGAAACTATGAAAGTATGAAACATATGCATCCACACATCTCAAAGACTTACATATAAAATAATCAAAATATCATAAGTTCATAACAAGTAGAGTCTAATATTGCAAGCACTAATTGCAATCTATCTTATTTTCTCCTCTCCCTATTTGCAATTCTGTTGCTTTTTTGCTATTTGAAAAACAGAAAGTGTATGCTGGAACTCCACACTTACTTTACTGCATTTATTCTTACTCCATCATATCTTAAATAATCTACGTCATGATCAGATTCTAGAGTTTATTATTGCTTTAAATCATACAATGAATAGGTAGAGGCGTAGAGCCGTAGAGGCCTTCCCTACTGTGCCATTAATACAAAAACCAGAAGACAAGAAAGCAAATCTTCAGCCTCATTCCATAGTAGGACAGAGAAGAGTCCTTTGCCCATCAGACTGGATTTCTGTTAGTTCATTCACAACGGAAAAACAATATGCAACTTCTGCAGAACAACACGATAACACAGAAAAAAGAATCAGGAGGAAAAATGATGAGGGTATTTACATGGAGGTTATGGAGCTGGATTTCTCCATCTCATGGCCAGTTATGGGCCAACTTATCGCCTGACATGGAAAGAGGGGGCTGTTCAGGAATGCTTATGTATTGCAGAATTCTCTCTACTGATATGATATCGTTCTGCAAATTGCACATGCTCCAGACAACCCACGCTTGCAGCGTGTTCAGATTAAGCCCATATGTGACTGCAAGACCAACAATTCCTGAAAGTAGGATGCAATTTTTTTATAAGATAAATATCAACTCAGCTCTCATCTACTACCATCTATTCAATATAAATACTGTTCATAACTAACATCCTACCTGGATCGATGAGACCAGTCGACAGATTGATCAAAAATATCAAAGAGAAGGCAAATGTAAGGGATGATAGCATATCCAGGCGGAAGCAAAGCCACTGCATTGCTCCAGCGTTGTAGAAATTTGGTCGAGAGTAGGCATCCATTAGATGGCTATTAGTTGATACAAACTGATTTTCCTTGCCAAAACTTCTGATGGTTGTTGATCCAGTTATTGATTCTGCAAAATGTTGTGTGATAGGAGCTTTGAAATTTGATCCAGTTATTGATTCTGCAAAATATTGAATTTCCTATGAAATTTGAGCAAATGCAAATGACTTACTCTATTCAAGATGCGCCCACTCGGAGTGGAATCGAAGAAAGACATAGGAGCTCTGAACATAAATTCGGCAAACACATTCCCAAGCCGAATGTGTGTAAATTTGCAAGCTAAATATTTTAGAATTTGCAATCTATAAGCTCAGCAAAAGCATAAATCACTTCCTTTTCCCCATCGTCCACGCTAGTAAGTACTAGTAAAGCCAAAAAATCCTCACCCTTGTGAAGCTGCAGCATGGGGCTCCTGAACCGTCTCCCTCCACGGAACCACGCGCGCTCCGACCCCTGCGCCGGCAGCTCTGCGGGGGCGAGGGAGCTGGAGAGCATCGCCGCCGTGGTAGGCGGCGGCGCCGGTGGCGGGGAGGCCGGCTCGGCCTCGACGGCCGCCGAGACATAGAGGGAGAAGAAGTCGGCGGCGGGGATGTTAGCGAGGACGTCCCCGTCAGCGGTGATCTCGTTGCGGAAGACGGCGTAGGTCGCGGTTGCGGTCGCGTCCTCCTCAGCGGCGGCGGCTGCGGGGGAGGAGGACGGGCAGGGCTCAGCTGCGTCATCGAGGTGATCCTCCGGCGAGAAGGCCAGGGTCAGCCCCGGCAGGGCGCCGTAGATGAAGGCCGCGGCGCTCGCTTCGGCGGCGGGGAGGCTGAACCCTAGCGCATCGCACGAGTGGACGAAGTGGTCGGGGGAGTCGGGTGCTCTTCTTCTTATCTTTCGCCTCGGCGCCCGCCTCGCCTACAGCCGCCGAGCGCCGCCGACGACCGACGACGACTGCCGTGGACCGCCTCGGACCCAAGCCCGCCTGGAGGACCGCCTCGGTGGAAATCACAGCGGAAGAGACCCGACGCGCGCGTAGTCGGCGCCTAGGCGGCGATTTTTCCCGACTTTTATAACCTTGCTCCCCATCAAACAGAGAATGCCAAGAAAGTAAATTGCATAATCCGCTTAGGTCCATCTTCTGTGACCAAAGCCATTGATTATCAGAACTGGATGAAAAAATTTGGCACCACACAGCATATCATGGCAGGGCATGAAATGTAAGTCAGTTTTATTTACCTTTCCGATCTATGCTTTGATTGATTTGCTTTCATGCATCTCAATTGTAGCTTTCATTTACCTCTTGTTTAGTTCATTGGCTTCCTTATCATATAATTAGGAGGTTTTTATGATTTCTCTATGGCAGTTTTGACTTGTGAGATACCTTATGATATTTTGCCTTTTTGTAAAACTTCAGTAAAGCAGTATTTTAATGACCATTTGACAATCTAATGCTTATTAATGCTTCGTTTATATATTTTTTTTGTTAATTTTTTTGGGAACTCTAGGTGTTGGGTAGCCTTCTTTTTCTATCTTTGCTATTTTTTCTTTATTTTCAGTCAGCATTTAAAAATATATGGTGTTTTGCTACCTGCATAACATTCTTATGTAATGATATGTTTGTTCTTGAACTTTTTTTTACTTCCAGACTCAAGTAAATACGGATATATATCAGTGCTCCTGTATAACGATGATTTCCCCTCCGTTTTTGACACTTGCAGTAAAAACATGGAAATTCCTATCCTGAAAGGTAGTGCAAAGATATCATCACGTCTTAACTTTGTATGCCCTCGGCTCTTCCCATCGTCTGGGTTTTGGCCTGTGGAACATGCAAATGATGTTGATTTGGAGAAGAATAAGATAAAATTCCAGTGATATACTAAACAACAGATTTGAATGTGAAATACTTGCTGCTTGTAAATATAAACCATGCTATTGTCCTTTCAGAGTACTTCATTGCAAGGCTGTGAAAGTGTGTCAGCAGCAAATCTGCTGAAGGTATGGCCAAGTCTTCATCTACGCTATATTACTGTGTTAATACTTGACATCTGAGGAGCATTTCTATTTTCGAAATTTTTGCTTACATGAAAAAATAGTTGCATTTATTGATGTGAAAAATACGATGGGAGTTTTTTTTTAACATGTTACATCCTGCCTCACCGTAACTCTTGTAAAAGTAGCATGCCTGTTTTCCCCTCTTTATGGAAAATAATTATTTCTATTTTTTAAAAGGAAAAGAAAAAAGCTGAGGGAAGGAAGGAGGGATGAATAAATGTTTGATTTCTATCTTCGAAACCAATTGCAGGATCAACTTATTTTTTGTTAAGTGCAAAATAAGATTATCAATGCTAGTTTTTTTTTTCTTTCAGTTTCATTTGCGTCCATATGCTCAACTGGGGTTGGATGGAGCTTCTATTCCAAGCTTCTCTACTTATCAAGAGATTGTAGATGAACTTATTTCTGAGATTCCAGAGATTAAAGAAGTTCCTGAACATATCAGCAGGTTCTGGCAAAGTAATGTGGACCAAATAAACACACTACCACCAGTTGGCAAGCATATGCTGATGGTTGAAGAGCCATGGATTAATCAAAACTCCTGTCTAACTGATGTTTTAGATGAACAGAGAAATTCAGCTGAGTTTCAAGATGGCAGTCTTTTGAGAGAAAGTGGCTGGAGAAAGCTCCCAAAGGACAATCCAGAGACCCCTTGCTGTGTGGAGAATGCAACGAGAGAAGATATGGAAATCACATTTTTGGGTACAGGTTCATCCCAGCCTTCAAAATATCGAAATGTTAGTTCCATATATATTAACCTGTTTGCACGAGGAGGTATGCTTCTGGATTGCGGTGAAGGAACTTTAGGACAACTGAAAAGGAGGTTAGTTCCAACTTCCAACAGACATTAGAACTTTAGAAGATTGCAAAAACCTTTATGTTAATTATAGTTATAATACAAGCTCATTTTATTTTTTTGGTAATAGGTTTGGTATTAGTGGTGCTGATGAAGCAGTAAAGAGTTTGAGGTGCATTTGGATTTCCCATATTCACGCTGATCACCACACGGGTGTAGCTAGAGTTCTTGCTTTAAGGTCTAAATTGCTAAAGGGTGTACCTCACAAACCCTTGCTTGTGATTGGACCAAGACCACTTGAGAGATTTCTAAATGCATATTCAGCACTTGAAGATCTTGATACGCAGTTCCTAGACTGCAGGCATACTTTGAAGCCTAGTGTTGAGGCTCTTCTCAGTGACAATGTTACTGAATCTGCCACATCTCAACTTGAAAACACCATGTTTGCTCCTGGAAGTAGAATGGAGAACTACAACAGGAAGCCTGCAAGTCCAAGGTGATGAGGGCATCCCTAATTTGGATACAATCGCGCCTACACACACAGCTGATCCACAACCAATGTTACAAGGACCAATTACTCGAGCTCGTGCTCGCCAACTTAATCACCAGGTGAATTCGTTCATAGGATTATATATTACTGAGAATAGATCGCTACCTAATGCAAGTGATTTAATTGTGCTTAGGAACATGGGAAATGACCAAGGAGAGGTATGTGGAGTCATGGACAAGCATATGGGGCATAATAGAGGACATCACGTCACTTTGGGTCCGAGCCAAGCAAGAGTTCGAGTTAGGCTCGTTCTGAATTCGAGTTCGGACTGCTGCGACAACACTAAGTTCAAACGGCCGTAACTTCTTCATACGGACTCCGTTTGAGATGTTCTTGGACTTCATTGAAAGCTTATCAAGTCTACTTTCAAATGGGTCCAACCTCAGCTTCAAATTCCAAACGAGCTGACCACAATAAACAAAACAATCCACATCTGTTTTTTTTTACCGAGTCAAAAGGGGTGTTGCGCCACCTCCTCTTGGGCTCATGGGCCTTGTAACTCTAGGGGCGTGCGTCCACTTCCCTGGCCGCCACCCCTGGTCGTCTTCCCATATAGGAGCCGCCGTCCCCCTGGCTAGAACTCGGATTTCGTTGAATTTAGATTTAGCCATTGTGCAAACTTCTGTTCTTCAGTTGTGTCGGACGACCACCTGTCAAGACAGCCTTCGGGATCCCACTTTTGTTTTCAATACCATCTATACTACAATTTTATTCGCAATATCAGATTGCATACATCTTATTCTTGCTAGTTCTTCGATTGCTCGCAGGAATTGAACCTCGTGTTCAGGTTGATCGCGCTTCCATCACGGTCAATAACGTCTCGGAGTTGGTTCAACGGTTGCTAAGGCGCAAGCGTCGTCGTACGGTTGTAGTCGGATCGCGAGAGTCATCTCCACCCAAAATCGATAGTTATCAATCTCATCGAAAGATCGGACACCTCGTCTTCATCACAAGGGATGCTACAGCTCTCGCTAATTTGAAAGAAGTTTTACATGAAACAGGTTTGGAGATTCTGTACAGCGTCCCCGTTTTACACTGTCCACAGGCGTTTGGAGTTGTTTTGAGAGCCAAGGAGAAGGTGAGCAGTGATGGAAAGGCTATTCCAGGATGGAAGGTTGTATGTTCAGGTGACACTCGGCCCTGCCCAGCTCTTGTAGATGCGTCCAGAGATGCCACAGTGCTGATACACGAGGTAAGCTAAAACATACATATTTTTATCCTTAAGATAACTAATTCCATTGATCGACTTGATATCCATTGCCATTTCCCTGGCTGGCTTTGGCAGCATATTCTCCCTGATGAGTGCCATCGCTGTTATGTTCCAAGTTTAAATGGCTGGTGGCTTCCAAATGCTGCAATATATTATTGTAGTACTTCCCTTTTGTTTTGTCTGTCCATCCTGTTGGATATGTTTCACGTTCCAATTAATGTGGACCACAAGCGCCAGCACTAAACTAATCTTGCAGATATTGTATAATATTGCTAGCTGTGTAATGTTCTCTTCCAATTATTGAGCATGCTAAATGACATTAGGCTTTGATGATTTTGCCTGTCTAAACTGTCTTAATCCTTGTTTCTTTAGGCCACGTTTGAGGACAGCATGAAGGATGAAGCAGTCGCGAGGAACCGTAGTACAACAAAGGAAGCCATAGCAGTAGGCACATCAGCTGGAGCATACCGTATAATCTTGACCCACTTTAGCCAGAGATACCCTAAAATACCAGTCTTTGATGAGGTCGATATGCACAAGACTTGCATCGCTTTTGACCTGATGAGTGTAAACCTCGCGGATTTGCCCGTGTTGCCTAAGGTTCTACCTCACCTGAAACTCCTCTTCAAGGACGAGATGGTGGTTGACGAATCTGATGAGGTCCAGGAGGCTGTTGTGTACTGATGTAGATAAAATAATGAACATTATTTTTTACTTGCATGATTTTTGACCTGAGAATACAATTGTAGACTGTGAAGCCAACCACCGTGAAGTCGGATAGAGTAGTGTTATCATTTGTTCTTCCAGTTGTATCGTCAATTTTGTCAAAGACTCGTGCAATATATATTTTCAGCTGAAGTCGTATGTGTTGTAAACCTGTGATAACAAACATAAAACTTGCCGGGGTGGAGGGTAGTTTTTAGACAGACTAGTGGTTGATGGTTACAAAATGGGCGAATTTCTTATATGTCACCGACAGTTTGTCTCTTCCTTCATATGTCACTAATTGTTTTACTGACATGTAAACCCTGATTCTGCATGTTAGTGATACAAGAAGGGATTTAGCAAAATTCCATTAACTTATAAAGAATTAATCCTCACATAATCTAGGTACCATACAAACCAGTTGTAGTTATCCGCACTGAATCACATGGTATAAAGGAAAAATGTATATTTTTGGGTCCCTCAAGTAGTTAACTCTTCCGAGAGTATCATTTTCGTTCCTCATCTCCAATTACTATACTTAAAGGCTGCTAGGATTGGGGCCTTCCCAGGCACGCTACGTCACCCCAAAAAGCCTGGCTGTCGGATCGCGCCCGCGCCTCCTCGTGCCCGCCCGATCCCACCCGGTGCGCCTTCGTGAGAACTCGCGGTCGCGCGCGTGCCACGTCGCCCCGAAACCCGGCTCTTCTGCTGTCCTCCCGGTTCCTCGCTCACTCCGTTCTGCGCCGACGTTTTTCCCCTCGCTGCTTGCCCTCCGCATACTGTCCCCTCCCTCTCCCTCCACCGCGCTTCTCCGCCAGTGCCGCCCTTCTACGCCAGCGCTGCGGGTCCTTCGCTCTTCCACCCCCGCTGCCCGCTCGGCATACCTCCCCCGCCGTCGGCGCTCGCTAGGTCTTCCTCCCTCCCACCCTTTCGGTTTCCATCCACGGCCGCCGCGTCGGCGCCGTCCATCACTCTCGCTCCCCTGCCGCCCCCTCGGCCTCGCTCCACCGTGGCTGCCGCTCCCTCCCTCTTCCAGCCCCCCGCCCCTTCGGTCTCCCTCCCCGCCGCCGCTCTCGCTCCCCCGCCGCCCCCTCGGCCTCACTCCCTTGCCGCTGCCACTCCCTCCCTCTTCCAGGCCTTCATCCCCGTCTCCTCCCCCGCCGTGCTCGCCACCACCGCTCCCTCCTCCCCACCTTCCACGCTTCCCACCCCCTCCTCCCTTTCGGCCCTGCCCTTGGTCCTAAGTGACGCCACCGCTCCTGCTCAGGCCGGCGACGCGTCTGCCGCTCCGCTTGCTCGCACTCAAGGCGGTGTTTATCGTGTGGTTGTTGCTGATATGCCAGAAACTTGACCGTTTGGCCTGTTTTTCAGAGATAGTGTTGGTGTCTGATTTTGCTAATTTTGTCTCCTTTTGCTGATTTTGTTTGGATAATGCAGTTTACCTGTAGAGGCAGAGAGTATTGATGCTCAGGGTGACGCAATAGTTGGCAATGCTCCCTTATGCTTTACACAGTCATGAACGAGCAAACAATCGAAGTTAGTTGCTTCATCGTGTGAAGAAGAGTAAGTTAGTATTCAGTCCAGGCACCCAATCGACATGTTTACATGAATTGTTACTAGAGATTGTCATGATTGCAGAGTTAGCTACTCTTGAGTTGTTATGTTGGTCGGTGTGCTCCACGATTACGTATCTGGAACGACTTGCTCTTATTCGTTAAGCGAGGATGCTTTCGTTTGCTCAAAATATGTCTCGATAATCATTTTTAGGATATTCTTCACTTTCCGTTTAATCACCGAGACTAGCATATCGCACCTAATCACCGAGATAATCGTTTTTGTAGGATATGCTTTACGTTACATGATCTATCACCAAAGAGGAATTCTTCCAAAGACTAGGTGTTTCCGAGCAATGAGGCTTACATGCCTTTGTTGACTGCATCTACAAGTACATGTCTCAACAGCTTCAGCTTCATTGCCTTTCCAGTGTTTTGCAATGTTGTCTAAGAGAGGATCATCTGGATTTGGAGCGCCCAGTAGTGCCTGGATGCTAAAGACCAAATGTTGTCAAGAGGCAGTAAGGTAGCACACTAACATAGTATACATCAGAGAAATACAAGAAACAGTAGTCCTCTGGAAATTGGGCACTATGATGCTATCATGAGAAATAGGCGAGTCATGGTTTTATATATAATGTAGAGTACCAGCATCATATATCAGCTACAACAGAACTATTTGATCAAACACGTGATGGAAATCAAAGGTGGTTACCTCAAAAGAATTGTGCGTATCTGAAGAGCTGGACTGGAACCACCTGCGAACTGGAAGCAGAAACACTACCATATAATCTTCTATCCAGTCCAGTTAGGTACAATAGCTTGCATATCATTACATTTGTTTCATATTGTCCATTAGAGACATACATTTTTGATTCTGATATAGTTGTTACAGCTTTGATGTAATTTTAGTCACTGAGTTAAATATTCATCTAAAAAATATAGTTAAATGTACTTTCTCTGTTAGAATGTGCAATTCTTTTAGACTTTTAGAAAACTTTTAATACAATAACCAATATACTTGCTAAGATCATAAAATTTAGTTTCTGAAAGCTATTCATATTTACGTCTAAAATGCGTACACATATAACGAGAGCATGCGTGTGTGTTTTTACGCTGTTCTGTTGATACAAACTAGCTTACTGTCATGCATTTGGTACTGCAGTTTGCAACTGCATATTGCAAATGCTTCCCAAGAAAAGTGCAAGCTATTCTATTAATTCTCTGAACTTTCATTTTTAACCTCGAAAGATTTAACTCCAATCTGTACACTGATTCTCATATGCTAAGTCCCACTCCAGTTTTGATGTCTGATTCCTGAACGAAAGCTATTTAGTTGCAATACTCTTTGGCTCTAGAAAATTGTTTGATTGCTACCCAGGTTTATTGGCTTATTTAGGTCACTTCAATAACTGAAATTTAATTTTCGGAACTTCTTTATGCAGATAGAAGATATAATACAAGCTATAGAAGATACCGAATTTGAAGCACAAATCCACGCAGATTCTCCTATCCATAGGCCAAATTCACAGAAGACTTTGTCAGCACAGTTTAAGATAAAGAGGAATGACATGTACTGATTGTGTAAACTCGGTTGAAGAGATATTACAAAAGCTATGTGGTGTAAAAGGAGCGACCGTTACCTTGGAAACCTCAATAGGAGAAGTTGAGTATGTTGCTTCTGCCATTAGCAAGGATGCAAATGTTCAGGCTATCAAGGATGCTGGTTTTCAAACTGCATTCTTCCAGAGTAGTAAGCAAAATAGGATTTCGCTATACCTGGCTGTCTTGCACGCAAAGAAAGGTGTAGATATATTACATGATGTCCCTAAGAAAACAAGTGGTTTGCGCCAATTTGATGTAAATACTGCCCTCTCAGAAATTGAAATTGTATTTGATCCACAAACTGTTGGTCTGAGATCGATTGTGGATAAAATTGAGATGGAAAGCAATGGGAGATTGAAAGCGCACGTGCAAAATCCATGTACTCAAGAGTCTTCAAAAGATGCGCAGGAAACCTCAAAATTATGCTCTATTAATGTTTGTTATATGCATCTTTTGTTTTATGAAGATTTGTCTTGTGCGTTATGTCATGTTGAATCCTAATATTCAAAAAAGAAATGAATTCGGTTAGAACCTTCACGCTCGGTATTCAGTGCTTGCGATCTATTTGTACGAAATTGTAAATACTTCATGTACTGAACTTTGATATGGCAATGTATAGCACATTTGTAGTTTCTGATGTAACTTACCTAAGATATAGTGCTCTCTGAAAACAATCTTCATGGTTGCATATTTCAGTTATCTGATTTAGCAAAAATTATGGTATATCACGCATCGAGGTTGATGGCAATGCTGATGCGGCTAGAAGATGGCGACCATCTGTCCGTTCGGTCAGTTTGCGGGGCCGCGAAGGACACATTAGCGACGGAAGTTCAGTGAGTTATTTCTCTGTTAATTTCCTTCCTCTTCTTTTACCTTTCTACTTTGAAAGATTTTTTTTTCACGCTTATGATAGGTGTTAAGCAAATGCAATCATCTTTCTTCAATTGCATACATATGGTATTGTAAGGTTTGGTTATTTATCTGTTTGGGGTTGTCTGATGCAGTTGCTACGTATGGTTGGCTGATTACTAGCAAGATGGAGACAAAAAAAAATAGTGCTAATGGCTCATATCATTGCTTACCTAAACTAAGCTTCATCTTTCCATTTATGGTAGATTTTTCTATATCGACTTATCTACTATCTATTATCGGTCGTTGTATCTTTACTATATTCTCTCACCCCTTTGTTTCCACTTTTACAGGCTTGGACAATATAGCGTACAATGCTAAGCGTATTCCGTCATTCATAGCAAAAGCGGGTAGATGGATAATCAAAGTCAGAGTACTAAAATTATGGAATTCTATTGGTCAGAGCTCCAATCAATTCTGAATATGGGCGTGATTCTCATGCATAGTATGTTTTTGTTTTAAAATTCTAATCTTTTATCTTTTTATTTACACCTTTTTACCACGTGCAATGCGCTTTTAGTACATAGCAGTAGATGATCTCTGTTAGAGTATCTTTTATAGTATGTTTTTGTAGAGAATTATGATATTTTATCTTTTTATTTACACATTTTTACCACGTGTGATGCACTTTTATTACACAATAGTAGATTGTCTCTATTTCAATAGCTTTGATATTTTCCTCTGCCCCTAGCAAGTTAGTCTTTTTCTTTTCGTTGCTTTTCCTTTTGTCAAGTTGGATGGAACAGAAAGATTGTACCTCCAGCAAACATTTCGGAGGTTTGCTGATTCAGATTCTAAACAATTATTTTTATAGTTGTTTGATTAACAAGGGTAATGGATCTTTCGTTTCCACATTTTTTTTCTTGAAAGATGATTTCCTATGATTTGCAGTGACACTATGTTCTCCTGATTTGCACTAATCGGTTAGATTCAGCTTCATGTGTGTTTCGTTCTTCTCATCTTCTTTCTATATTCCCGTTTTTCCTAATTAGGTAAGTTTGATTGTTTGTTAGCGTAACAAGAAGATATCAACTGTGACTAGGACATTAAACTGGACCATAAAACTACCAGGTTTTGTTACCCTACACAGAGATTTAATGTTAATAGCTCCTATCCTCTTGATCTATTTTTCTGGTTGTGTTTTGAGTCTCACTTCTTTTATGTTCATTTTTTCTTCGCTATGGACACCTATCACTTTTGATGAGCGAAGATCAATGGCACCATTTGTCCCTTTCCAAATTTCTTGCAATGCCATTAGATTATTTCCGACCCGCCGCCCGCGCCAATTGGCACGGGTCCCTTCTAGTATTGTTTATTTTCTGTGAATGGTTTAGTCAGCAAATCCACCATCGAACACCATGCTGAGTTGTTGACTCAACCATAGTAAAAAATAAAAAATATTCTACCTTTCTTCTTCCCCTCTCTCTTCTCTCTACCAGCACCCAAGTAGGCTATGCTCGGGCTCATCGGCTGCCAATACCAGCCACGTCGTCCGTCTCAATCTCACCACCAAGCTCATCGGAGGCCAACATTCAAGCCATGGGAGCAGCCGTTATCGAACAGGCGCCGCCCGGAAGCCTCGCCGCTGGCCCTCCACCGCGCCATGGTGCCTGCAGTCGGCAGCTCAACACCGACCGCCTCCATCCAACTAGACGCCATGAACAAGTTCACCACCGACGATGACCCTGCCACCGCCGCCATCTTCTCCGGTCCCGAGTAGAGCGAGGAGGGTATGTGGGGCTGTGGGAGGAAAGAGCAGAGGCCAAGCGCTGATGCTGCACCATCGTGCGTCGAGGGACGGTGGAGACTTATGGGGAGGGACAGGGCAGCGGCATGGCCGGCAGCGGGGTTGGGTGGAGCTGTGGAGGGGAGCACGGTAGGGAGAGAACAGTGACTTGTAGGTCCTTTGTTGCTGACTCGGCTCTACATGGACACCCATGTCTACTGAAGTTGGGTATGTAGATGCCACGTCAGACAAGATGCCAACTCGGATGCTACATCACCCAAAATCGCATATGAAACCAGCCCTAGTCCAACATTTGCGCTGGTTTTGACATTTGGAGGCAGAAATTAAACAATTTTGAAAATAGTGCGAAAACTAGACTCCAAGAAGCGTTAAGGGACCCTAAATAGATTTTTTCCCCTATTGTAAATGTAGACAATACCACAGAGGCGTCTGCTAATCGTGCAGAGCCAACTAATATCAGAAACTCACACAACTATCCAATCGCATCGTATACTTTCCCATACAACTATCTAACCAAATGCTTCCATCTATTTATCAACTCTCAGCAAATTCGAGGCTTCAATGCAGAGTTTTTGTAGCAATTTGGATGCTTAGATTGGATACATTTCCATGCACTATCTAAACAAAATGTTTCCCGTCTATTTATCAACTATCAACATCTCTGATGCTCCGATGTAGAGTTTTTGCGGGAGTTTCGACTCTTAGATGGGAAGAAAGGCACAAAATTAAAGAATCGGTGATAGCAGATTGCAAGGGTGCTCTCTTCCTTGAACTTAGTCTCTTTAAAAACGAGAATTTCATGGAACAATAAAAACAATTCAAATAGAGCCCTACATGAAAGATGCCACGTCAAATAACTACTCCATCTGATTTACAAAACAAGTCATTTTGGACATCGACATGATTTCTAAAATGTAACTTTAACTAGTAATTACTATTATAATCTATATATAAAATCTAGTAAATTTATAATATTATAAAGTTCTTTTCGAGATGAATCTACGCATATAATTTTTATATATCTAATCTAAACATTTTAAAAAATATCGATAACCAAATTTTATAAAGCTTTACAACACACGTACCGGAACAAGTCTACTACTCCCGCTCTCTTGGCTGGCTTCCCCCACGCCAGAAAGCGAAACGGTTGAAGCCTTAACTCCCGACCTGACCGGCCACTGGAAGCTTCCATCCCTGCCCTCCTCCGGCCGCACGTGCCGCTCACCCCCGCCCGCCTCCGCCTCCACCCCCACTCCAACCTCCTCCTCTCCTCGTAGACCCGGTCCACGGCCGCGCCCCCTCTCAGATCTCGACCTCCCGGCTGTGAGGGGCCGTGGTGGTAGCCTGCCTAGCCCTAGGGTTTCGGCCGTCTCCGATTGGGGAGAGGTAGGGCGCGATGGATCAGAGCCGGCGGGCGGTGGAGTCGTACTGGAGGTCACGGATGGTGGATGGCGTCACGGCGGACGACGACAAGGTCGCCCCCGTCTACAAGCTCGAGGAGATCTGCGAGCTGCTGCGCGCCTCCGACGCCTGCATCGTCAAGGAGGTCGCCGACTTCGTCCTCAAGCGCCTCGAAAACAGGAGCCCCGTCGTCAAGCAGAAGGTGGGTTCTGGATTGCTCCTCTCTCGTGCCTTCCTTTTTGCGATATGGGATCGGGTTGACCTCACGGGAGGATGAGGATTAGGTGGGCGCCGGCGGCGAGGAAGATCGTCCAATTCATGGCTAGTAGCGTAGCACTGATTGATTCGCGGCCGTGGTTATGATGCCTACAGCATTCTGATCTGAATGGAGTGGTTAAAAGGATGGGCCACGTGTTGGTGTTGGGGATGGCACCATTGAGTCTAGTTGAACGTTGCGAGCATGTGCACGCTTGATTGGTAGTCGACCACGAGGTGTGGATGAGAGGGAGAATTTGGTGGGTTAAGGAAAAAATAGGCAATTTCTAGTGCTGAAAGAATGGTTATTGGTAGTGTGAACCCAGCCCATCTGCATAAAACTGTAGAGAATTTGTTACACAGTGGGTTTTATGATTGTTTTGGTGGACTGTTGTCAAAAGAAGAAACCTGGTGTGGCTAATGTGAACTACTACAATTATTATCGCTTTGATCCAATAAAAGGTTTCTTTAACCCTATATATTTGAGGTTGTTTAGCAAAGTTGAATGGACTAGGTACTTCACACTAGAACTCGTGATCACTAATGTCTTTTAAAGACTGAATTACTTTTTAGTTATTGTGTTGGTGCATTCTGACTCCTCATCTCACTATGACAAATTGAACATCTTTATTCAAGATTTCTGAAATATATCAGACTTATGCATAACCCCTCTCCAGGTGAACCAAATGCTTCCTAAAGATATAATACTGCTTTGCCAAGCGTTTGTACTGACTACTCCATGTCAGTTTGAATTCATGCATTTACTGGACTTCATGAAATTATGTTTTATGTAATACTGGGCACAAAACACTTTCTTTCAATCTTGATATGGTGCCCCCCTCTTGTTTATATTCAGTGAAACGTTTAATGTTTGCAGTGTAATGTTGCAGCTACACTAGCTTTTGTCTAACTTTTCAAGTACATTGGTTTGTTTAATCTTTTGGAGCTGTAGGCTTCAGTTCCTCCAATTCACTAGTATATAACCTTTTCTATCCTTTACATCCTTTACTTGTTTTCCAGGCTTTGCGGTTTATTAAATATGCTGTTGGAAAATCTGGCACTGATTTCAAGCGGGAAATGCAACGGCACTCAGCAGCTATGCGCCAGCTTGTTCACTACAAAGGACAGCCTGACCCCTTAAAAGGGGACGCCCTTAATAAGTCTGTCCGCGAAACTGCAAACGAGGCCATTGCTGCTATTTTCTCCACAGAGGACCCTAAACCTGCTGTTGTGACAGAAGGTCTTGGCAAGCGCATACAGGGCTTTGGAAATACTAATTTTGAGCCATCAAGAGATGACAAAAAGTCTTTCCTTAGTGAACTAAGTGAAGTAGTGGGCATCGGGAGTACTTCCATTAAACAGGGCTTGACCAACTTTGCTGCCGCACATTCAATGATAACAAATGATAATGGTGGTACATCCAAGAGCCCAAACCTTCGTAGGTCTCTGACCACAGAAACTGATAGATATGGTAGGTATGATCCAAGTGAAATTCAAGGTGAGAGCCGTGCCTCATCTGGTGCTTCAAAGAATGTGGCTTCTGGCTCTTGGGGTCCAAGTCCATCCAGTTCTGCACTGACTGATGATACTGGCTCAAGTCAACCAGGGGTTAAAACACGTGAGGAGAGACTTTTGGAGACAATTGTTACTGCAAGCGGTGTGCGGTTGCAACCAACACGAGACGCTCTGCAGATATTTCTAACAGAAGTCTCCAAATTGGATGCAGTCGCTATGAGCCGTTCCCTTGAGAACAAACTAAATTCTCCATTATGGCAGGTGAGTTTAGGATTATCATTTTTTGGGGGGTCTACTTTAACCTTTTTAGAACACTCAATTACAACTGCAATAATCGGCTAAAATTCTAGTCTAAATTATGGTCCTAACTGGCTAACTCTCTTGACAAGCGACAAGTGTATATTCCATGGACAAATCAATTTATTTGTATTATTTATTCATGGTTACATGTAGGGACTTTTGATAGTATGCTAATGTGGGAATTCTGGAAAGTGCATATCTATCCAAAAGTTAATAAATGCATCTTCAGATTTAGAATGTCAAAAGGAAAACAGTAGATATAAGAAAAGGATTTAGTATCCTCATTTTAGCGGATGATGCAGACTAATTTCATTCTTACCACAGACACTATGAATCTATGATTATCAACACCATTAGACTCTGCGCATCTCGTGTATAATTAGAAGTTTAGAACTGTATGTAATAGAATAGGTTAATATATAAACAGCACTGTGCTCAACTCAACGCCCAATTGTCAAGGCAGTTTCCGTAATCTATTGAGCAATATTATATGAAAAATGCACATATGTTGTAAACTATTTGCATGAAAAAAAACTTAGTTCAAGGACCTTTACGCGAGCATCCCCTGCTATTGTTCATGACATGTTTGAGCATATTTACCCAGCAGGGTGGGTAGCTTACTGGTCCTGATAATAGGTTAGGCAGTCAGGAGCAAATATTTAATTGGCCAGTGGATTCATAATGTAATGCCTTGTTTTCCAATACAAGCCAACTATTGCTGAATCAAATCAGGTTTATTTCTGGCAGGGGTTAGTGATATGGAGTATGTTCATTATTTGTGATGTTTGTTGACCGTGTTAAATATTTTTGATCCAACAGTATTTCACATCATTAAATTACCTGGTTAGATCATATGGCTGTATCCTTTTAGCTTTACTAAGCATAGCATTTTCACCTATAGTATATTAGATATTCATAAATATTTAATATATCTGTTTACTACTCAGGTCCGCATGAAAGCTATCTGTGTGTTGGAAGCCATTGCAAGGAAGCAGGATACCGATCCTTATTCCATCATTGCTTCATATTTCATTGAGAACAATGCTTCTGTTGTTAGATGCTGTGAGCTGCCACAGGTTTCTCTCAGAGAAAAGGCTTCAAAGGTGAGTCAGTTTGCAAAGCTGAATCCCTTAAAGTAGAAACTTGTGCATGTTCCATTAATCAAAGAAAATAAATACGAAATAACTTACCTTTTATTTCCTGCAAATTACTATTTGCAATACATTTTTCCCCCTGCTTTTAACTCTCTTGGCCACAGCTCTTGCTACCAGCAATTATCAAGATGTAATAAGCTGTATCACTTTTATTAGGTCTTAAATCTGCTGGTCGGGGATCAACCTACCGGAACTAAAAATCTTTCAGAAACAAAAACTATAATACCTGCTGCTGTTCAGATGCCTGATTTGATTGATACGGGGGATCAAGATGGTCCAGGAACTCAAAGTTCAGCTCAGGAAAGCAGTGAGCAGATTATGGAAAATAGTACATATGTTTCTTCGGTTGATGATTTGCTTGGTGGTGAACCTATTGCTGATATAAGTACCACTACTAAGGGTAATGGAAGTGATCCATTTGCAGATGTATCATTCCATGAGGCAGAGATTAAGGAAACTAATGACCTATTCTCAGGGATGACAGTAGAGGAAAAATCGTCAGCCGCCATGCATCATGATAACTCTTTGATAAACAAAAATGAATTGCCAGATATGTTTGGCAGCAGCCCTGAGCCATTCTTCCTAGAAAGAGTTGAGGACAAAGGAATTGTCAATGATTTGATGGCTGGTTTGAACCTTAATGGAACTGCCCGAGCTCAGCCTGGAATTAAAGCAGAGTCAAACAATAACCCCAATGGTTCACAGTTCTTTGACATGAACAGTGAGACTAGCCATCTGGCAACTGCTGAAGCATTGAATGGTATTCTTGGTCAAAGCTCCTTTTACCAGCAAATTCCGTTGCAGTACAACTTGCCACCACAAACGCTGTTCAATCAATCATTTCCTGGGCAGCAATTAAATTATGGTGCTATGGGGGTTCTTCTTGCTCAGCAGCACCAGTTGTTGCAAAATTTAGGAAATTTCAATGCTGGACTGGGACATTCGTCTTTCAATTCAACAAACAGTGGAAATGTATCTGTGCTTCCGGATATTTTCAATTCAAGTAATCAACCTCAAAATCATGTTGCTGTGATGAGCAATTCAAAGAAAGATGAAACTAAAGCTTTTGATTTTGTCTCGGTATGCATTTTTATTTAGTGCTTATTTTCTCATGTTTTATTTCGTGCAAACATCAGTGCAACTCGCAATAAGTACTACCTCCAGTCACAATTAAGTGATGTTTTGGACATGGGCACGGTCTCCAAAACATAACTTTGACAACCAATTTCTATTGTAGACATTTATATAACCTAAGGTCCTAAATATTAATAAAGATATTGTTGGTCAAAGTTAAAATAGTTTGACTGGATGCTAGACGACACTTATTTTTGACTGGAGGGAGTATTAGATGTGTTATTTTGTTTCCTTTCTGCATGGTATTTTGACTGCAAGGTTAGTATAGAATCTGAGTACTTGATATTATTCTTAAAAATAAGGAGTCTTGTCAGTCTGATATATTTTATACACTGGAACTTCGAGCTTTGTTCTTTATAAGCTATTGTGCCTTTTGGAATTGCAAGTGGAGAGCTATAGCGTATAGGTTGCTGGTAGAGCTTAGGAGGAACAATGTCTGGGCATCATGCCTATTTGTGATAAGATGTCTAGATCGTGTAGAGTTTGTTCAATCATAAGGGTGCTCGCTGCTCCAAGCATGTGTTAGCTTATACCAGTTTATGCTGCATTCATTTTCCAATGCATAATAAATTGTCATGCAATACTTCATGTTAAATTTATTGGACTTGCTCTGGTACCTCTGTATTTAATACTTTAATGGTATTGCTATTGCATAAGATGTATTACCGACGATCTGACATTTAAAGCATCCCTCTCTGTTAACAGACAATTTTGCTGTTTTTTCAGGATCACCTTGCAGCAGCACGTGGTTCAAAGAAGTAACCCGAACAACAATGAGCATATCCAGATTGTGTTAAGAACAGAGCTGTTAAGCTTCACGGAAATGGTGCACACATCTCGTCACAGCTTCACCGATTAGCTGCTTGAATCACACGGCTGGTTTCGCACACTGTGCTCCAACAAATGATTAAGGATTCTTGCAGATGGTTCAAAGACGGGATATTGCGTTGTATTATGTATTTAGACAGGTCGATTTTATGTTGAAATAAATTGTGTCCTCCGGCTTTCTTTTGATGTCTTGTTCTTTTTAAAGAGTCAAGACATTGTATATTGCTATCTGCAGGCGGGATTTTATTTTATTTTTTGTTACTGTACAACTACATCTTGGTTCTTTTGATGGGAATTGTAAAGTTTGTTAAATCAATAAGAGGCGCAATACGAGGATGATGCCTTGTGATACTGCTTGTACGCCAACTAGAATGTATCTACAAACTACCTGCAAACTATGTATTGTTGGGCAAGGTAGCTACAGAGAAATGCCTCACGATACAGAGGAAGCTAGGTTAGCGTCCGCCTTAGGGCTAAGGTGCAGAATGGTGTCAGGAATGCCTATGGTGACGCCTTAGACTGCTGACTAAAGCGCAAATTGTTGGGCTGCTGGCTAAAGCGCGAGGAGCTCGCGTTGGACTGACTCGACCCGAGCCGGCGAGAGAGAAGGGGAAAGAGGAGAAGGCGAAGAGCCGAAGACTCACCCTGAACCCTAGGCGGCGACGTCTCCATCTCGGCGTCACCCTCTTCAACCCATCCCCGTCGTCCAGCAAGGTACACCCCTCCTCTCCCCTCCCCTCTGCTCTGTTTCTGAATGGAGATTGAAATGAAAGAGAGGAGAGACAGATGAGCTTCAAGTCTTGCTCTGTTTATGAATGGAGGCAGCAGCAGTTAGCATAGTAGCTAGTAGCACATGGAGAAGACAGAGAGCCTGCAGCTTCTCTTCTTCTTCTTTTTTTTAATTTGAAAGTAGTAGCACGGAGAAGATAGAGAGTGCAGCTTTAGAGTTGTTTATTACTTCCAACAGCTAGCACAGTGACTTTTAGCTGGCTCTGCAATGAGATTTTTTTTGTGCACGGGAACCTCCTTTCATCTGCCCTGTTGCAGTGTTGCTAGCTGCTGCTGGTCGGCCGCCCAGCCTAAGATACCTTAGTTGGAATACAGTTAAGATATCCTAATTAATATCCTAAGTCTACACTAGTCCTTAGCACCTTAGGATGTCGCCTCACCTCGTGTCTTAACGCTTAAAAAAAGGTGTGAGGGGATAGGGCTGCATCGCCTTCCCGCCTTAATAACATGAGAGCAAGTAACGCCGAAAGCAGGGGGGCGTTCTCCGCTGACTAGAGGGAGCAGACCATGGTCCTGGTCACCGGTGAGCCACCTTCCATCGTCTCCATCCCCGCCTCCATTTCTTGGAGGATGAGGAGCTTCGTCGCGTAGATCTGTCGTCGCCAGCGTCTCGGCGACGGAGTGATGGAGCAAGCGGCGGCACTGGGGTGAGGACAGCATTAGGGAGGAGGTTAACTGGAAGCATAGCTTATCGCTGGATCTTTCGGCGACGACGTCCCGGCGGTAGAGCAAATCGGCGGCGATATGGTGGAGCAAGCGGCAGCACTGGGGTGGAAGTTGAAGAGAGGAAGAGGTAGGAGGATAGTCAAGGCAGAGCTCGTCGCCGTATGGCCAGTCGCCATTGACGACTGTAGTGGACGCAAGAAAGATGCAGGTGGCGCGCCTATGGAGGAAGGATTTGGGCATGACCGGAGATAGATCGGTGGGTATGGAAAGAAGAGGGTCCACTTATAATGTGGGAAATTTTGCAGGGGGTTATTATAAAATTACCAAGTGAAGTGTGACTGGACATGTGGGTCCCATCACTTACCCTGCTCACGAAACAGGGGCACTTTGGGCAATATTGCTGGTTTCTAATGGCCAAAAGCAATGGTGTTGATGGTAATAGCACAGAAGGATAACATTTTCAAAAGAGATGACATACGAGGAAGACTTCATTTTGCAATGATAGAATCCGGGAGGCATATAGAATTTTTTTGTTTTTTTTAAAAAAATATTTTTTTAATAAATAATTACAAAAATAAATAATCGAAATAAAAAAAAACCACAAGAGCTCCTGTTGGCAGTTGAAATAGGGACAAGAGCCCTGTCGCCATTGAAACAGCTATGTTGCTCTTTGAATTGGCGACATGGATCCTGTCGCTATTTCAAATGGTGATAAAAATACTTTTTTGAAATTAAATTTTATTTATAATATTGGTAATATCCTTAAGTGCCCACGCAACCAATAATTTTCGAAAAGATAAGGAAATATGAAGTAGAGAACAATTTAGGAGTTTCAGTGTGACCAAATATATTTTGAATGCAATTTCGACGGCACAATTACAAAATAGCCCCATTCGGCAACACAATATAAAAAATAACCCCATTCGGTGGCGCGATAACAAAAATAACCCCCTTCAGCGGTGCGATAAAAAATAGCCCCGATTATTTGAGAGTACCGAATGAAATCTTAAAGAGATAATGACTTGGGAACTAGGATGTGGACATTTCGCGTACGAAAAGGTTAAAACTAGGGTGGTGTGGGGTGTCGTGATAATGACTCCCTCAATATTGAACATGTGATCATGAGCCTATTGTAACTAAGCATGACTAAGCATCTCTATGATAACTCATGTTGGTGATACAAATATGTCCAACTAATAATGACCATCCTATGATGACAAATAATTCATGGTATTCAAATAATCAATGGTGACATAATAACAAATAGGTGATTAACTATTCCCAAATATTTGATATAAAGATAGCATGCAATTTGATATCAAACAATATAATTTTGAAATCGTAGGTTCAACATGATCAAAAGACTACAACTTGGCTTTGCTAAGTTACCACACTTGGATCTTCAAAGCTTGCTTTTGCTCCTGCTCTGTGAAACAGATCGTCTAACGAGAGAGAAAATAATAAGCGAAGCACAAATACATCTAAAAAAATAACTCTAAAAGAAAGAGCTTGATTTTAGATGAATTTAGAAATTTAAAACGACTGAATCAGAGTTTGGACGAAAGAGAACGAACCCTCGGAAGATTTGTCGGAAAGGAAAAAAAGAGAAAAAAGAATATTCTCTCGGATGAAAAGGAAAACACACTGACAAGCGGGATCGGGCTGATTTTTTGAATTAAAAGAAAATCCAAAAAAGGCTAGAGAGGCTGACGAGTGGTCCCTGGTCTGTGGACCAAGTCCGCGGGGGAGGGTTCAAGTCTACGGTGGACCGGGTGCACAAGATATGAGTGGATGACATGCGGGTCTCGCATATCATTGTGTTAGGGTTTGGGGTGACACGCAGACACACACGTGGCTTGCCACACAGCGCTAACAGTTTGGACACATGAGCAGCGGGGCTGAGGTGGCGGCTGACACGGTGGCCACATCGACTTCGATGGCGGCGGCGCTCGGGGACCGAGGGCTTCCGGCGACGGCGAGACATGGCGAATGCGGAAAGGTTGCGCATCTGGGCAAAGGAGGCACAACGAGCATCATGACGCGGTTGGTTCTCACCAGAGATGACCGCAGCGGTGGAGATGAGGCTCAAGGCGGCAGAGCGGCTCGGCTTGCGGCAGCAACGTCGAAGCGAGGGGTTCCTGGGGATGGTAACGTGCGCACGAGCTATAACACAAGGAGGCAAAGCTAGGGAGGTGGACAAGGACGCTTGAAACCCACTAACGGCAAGGCAATCGACGGTTGAACAACAACGATGAAGGAAAGGAAAAATCTTCAATTCTCGGCAACGACGACTCCTCGCTCCGATTGGCTTCTCCTGAGGCTTGGCTACTATGAGGCGATTCTTTTGACATGAACGGGATCGTCGGAGAAGCTCTACAGCGGCGGTGCGACAAGCTTGGCCTTCGGCTTCAATGGCAGCGATGACAAAAGGCGGTGTGGCTAGGGTTTTTGGGGCAATGGCGGCTCGAGGTGAGGAAATGAGAGGGGTCGGGCGGCTATTAAAGGCTTGGGACGGGAGGATCCAGGAGAAACACGGAGGTGCGGTCGTGTTCGGCTCGGACACGAGCAAGAAACAGAGGCAGGGAGGATAGCTCCGACAGGTGGGATGACAAACATCTTTGTCTTGATCATCCATCTTGGAGTAATCACTTGATGACGAACATCTCCACTCTAAGTTCAGAATCTTGACTTTTAATATCATCAACACATGATAATCTTGTCTTGATGCTCATTAACCCAGGATGACATCCTAAGTCTTCATCATCATGGAACTCAACATGTTTTACCAACTTATAAAAAATGTTAGTCCACATGATGATTATCATTAATTACCAAAATACTCTATTAACTCATAATGACAGGTCTAGATTATTTACCGGGACGTCGTACACCGCTCGGGGGAAGCCCGCACAGGGCAACCCAATCAGGAAGCCCACGTCCCGAAGCGTTGGTGCCATCTCCCCGCATGGAAGGTGGAACGTGTGTTTCTCCAGCCTCCACTGGTCAACCAGCGCCGTCAGGAGCACCGGTCGTATAGAAACAGCATCGACATACGACCACCACCTGGTCGTCCTCCTACGTCGTCTCCACCATCCTACCAAGTGGAAGGAGGCCTGACACTCTCAACCTGCGTCGAAAGAAATAAGAACATACGTGAGTATACCCACACAAGTCAAATTGAAAATTGAGTACATGAATATCACAACTACACGTACCCCGGAACCCAACGTGGGTCTACCCTCCATGTCCTCATGGGCATGCGCAGCCACAATGCGCCAAGCTCAATGAGATCCTTGCCCTTCTGGGAGAGGATGGTACTAAGGCGGCTACGGTGACTCGCGTCAACGGCTGGGTCAAGTAACTCATACGACCACTACGCAGCGTCTCCTGGGTCGTTGTACCTGAAAATTCAGTGTATACATTGTAAATACTACGAAACATACCCATATAGCAATGCATTTCATCTAAAAGTCTGTAATTAACTCTATAATTGCACAAAAAATATTTCAATTAAGCTATAACAAACCCTATTTAGTTACTCTAGAATTTTTAGAGGTATCTTGCTATTTTTCTTGTTTAAAAAGTGTCTTCAACATTTAGGGAATATTTATCGTGTACAAATGGAAACCAAATGTAGGTTGAGAGTATTTTAATTGAGGTCTACATACCCTATTTCGCTACTCTGAAATTTTTATAAAAGTTTTAGAGGTATCTTGCTATTTTTCTAGTTTAAAAAGTATTTTGGTATTAACAAATTATTTACCATGTAGAAATAGAAACTCAATTTAAGTTGAGAATATTTTAATTAAGTTCTACATACCTTATTTCGCTACTCTCGAATTGTTATAGAATATTTAGATGTATCTTGATATTTCCTAGTCTAAAAAATATTTTTGATATTAAAAAAATATTTACCGTGTAGAAATGGAAATCAAATTTAAGTTCATAATATTTTTAATTAAGGACTACATACCCTATTTCGGTACTCTGGAATTTTTAGAAGTATCTAGCTATTTTTCTAGTTTAAAAAGTATTTTCGACATTAACAAATTATTTACCCTGTAGAAATGGAAACTAAATTTAAGTTGAAAATATTTTAATTAAGGTTTACATACCTTATTTCGCTACTTTGGAATCTTTATAGAAATTTTATAGGTATCTTGCTATTTTCTAGTTTAAAAAATATTTTTGGCATTTACAAATTATTTACTGTGTAGAAATAGAAACCAAATTTAAGTTGAGAATATTTTAATTAAGTTCTACATACCCTATTTCGCTACTCTGGAATTGTTAGAATTTTTTAGATGTATCTTGATATTTGCCTAGTTAAAAAATTATTTCCGGCATTAACAAATTATTTACCGTGTAGAAATGGAAATTAAATTTAAGTTAAGAATATTTTAATTAAGGTCTATATACCTATTTCGCTACTCTAGAATTTTTAGAGTTATCTTACTATTTTTCTAGTTTTAAAAGTATTTTTGGCATTTACAAATTTTATATCGTGTAAAAACGAAAACCTACGAAGTTTCAGCTTTGTTTTGTATTTTTGCATATTTAATCTAAATCATTCGAATCTTTGCACCATAAATAATATATATATATATATATATATATATATATATATATATATATATATATATATATATATATATATATGATAAACTAAACTATATACACTAAAATGATGTACTACATAAAACTACAATATAACTAAAATTATCTAATCAATTGAATTCTATATCGCTAGTTTTATTTTCTAACCTATCGGGGTTCTGAATTTAAATACAAAGTTGCAAGAATATTTACCTGCAAAGTGGACGATCGAATCTACTTCCCCCTCCCTCGCTTTTCTCCGCTACAGACCGACAGCGCTTCGTCACGTCACTTCTCCCCTCTTCTCTTAACTAGGGGTGGAATTAGAACGAAAATGATCAGGGTTCACTACTTCATCATACATATAATAACATATATAATTTTCAATCAACATGGTACTAAATAGTAATGTATCCGGTAACTTTTAGTATCAATAATTCAACATAACCAATGACATGTACAATGATAAAGGAGTAGCGATCAAAATACTTACCAAGATAAAGAAACTCACTTGTAATATTGGTTAATTGTAGAAAAGTGAAGCAACTAAGGGTGAAATCATGAACAAAAGATAGTCGACATTGGCAAAATATATCAACCGATCTAAATGACCTATAAAAAAAACAAAATGAATTTTTGCCTACGTGCATCGAACATACGTGTGGATAGGTGCTTTTACTTACTTGACACTGATTGAGCACAATAGACACTGCACACGAGTCACGATCACGTGCAATTTTTGTCTACGATCATGGGTCACGATCCAATTTGAAACCCTACATTTCAAGTTTATAAATTATAACCCTAACAATTGATGAATAAAACAACAATCATCATTCATCGAGTTGAAAATCCCCATTTCTCAAAATAAATTAGAAGAATTGGGGGAAATTAAGACAAGAATTAATACCTAACTTATCTTTCCAAATTAATACCATGTAATATTGCGTGTGTATGGTACTATGGTAGTACGTACTTCTGCAAATTTCGAGTACCATTTCTTAGCAGAGCATGTCCAGTTGTCCACCATATATATATATATGATGATGATGACGATGATTGGATGGAGGCATGGAACTACAACAGGAAGAAGCCACGAGATTACCAGAAGAAGCTTGGTCGGGCAGGCAGGTTGCTGCTGGCGGCGTCCAGGGACCAGGGCTACAGGCAACTGAGTGACCGAGGTCTGACCGTTTGAGGCGAGACGAAGAGGCGGGCAGGCAAACTGTTCGTGTTCTGTTCAACAGCAGGCAACACCGCGGCATCGGCCAATGCCATTGAGCGACGAGCGAATCAGTCGCGTGGGCCTGCGCTGCGTCTGCGCTTCGCCTGCTGGGGCATGCGGTAGTGCTGGGCCTGCTAGGCCAGCTAGCGTGTCTGCAGCACACGCAATCAGTGAGTGGCCGCGTGGGCCGCGTGGAGTAGCGGGCGTCCGCGCGTGGAGGCCGTTGGCGCGTCACGCGCGTGGGCCGGAAGTCCTGGGTGCACAGTTGTTTTGTTAGGAGTGCACACATGATATTAAATAGTTAATACCCATTAAAAAAAATTTAGACCCGGTGTCCTGTGACACCAGATGCATTTATTGGGCTTCGCCCCTGCTCTTAACCCTTCTCTATCCTATTTTTTCTCGAAATTAAAATGACTTTTGGGCTAATTTTGAGGGGTTTTATAGTCTTGTCTTTGTCATCAGTTGGAATGGCGACAAGAAGGCACAACCTCCTGTCGCCATTTCAACTGACGATTGTCGCACAAATCAAAGCCTGTCGATAGTTGAAATGACAATAGGGTAGTAAATAGGCCTATGTCGCCGTTCAACCAGCGACCGAGCTAATTCTTGTAATATTTTTATTTTAACTAGTAGGGTGCCCGTGCGTTGCAACGGAACTCCAAAAGAGAGTGATATATATCAGCAGACGGTATCACAAACCGTATAATAAATATCAATTTTATTTTACACACATATAAACAGAAACATTAACTCAACATATTGTATCACCTGCTACTATTACTATCCGGAAATTAAATTTTTGAGTTTATAGATTGTTTACCTTTGGAAGTCCATCCCCCACGCGCTATCCATTTTCGGCCATTGCCATCCGGCAAGGAAGATGGTGCATCCCTCCGACCAGTGGCCTCCTCCTTCTCCCGAGCACCATGAACTCGTCCATTGAGGCGCCGAACGCCTCCTTCCGCTCCACTGCATAATTTTGTGATGACCCTTTTGAGGAGTATTCTGAATCTGAAATTAAAAAATTTACATGTGTAAATTAGTTATAGTAGTAGTTAGACCTCCCTGATTTCACCGGTCACCAAATATCTGATGGAGATCATCATTTGTGATAGATGGGTCAACATTAAACACCGCAAGAGTTGCCTGGTTAATATCCTTCTCCGAAGGATTGTCCTATGGGAAAAAAAAGTGACAATTAGCATGTGAATTTATGCTCAACTTCTGCACATATGCATGAGAAGCCCTGCAGTTTAAGAACCTGAGTAACAAAACAGAAAACTGCTAGCACCATATTTACAAACAATCTAGGTGTTAAGGCCAAAATCATGTCGGCTAAAATCAAGCCAGGAAAACAAAGAGATAACATTTTGCATTGAATTACAACTGATCAAGTGATGGTTACCTTCGGAATGGAGTAATGTATGTCAAGTTTCCTAAGTGTGAGTGGTTTGTTTTGAAGTGCCCTCATGGCATTTCGTGGTGACCTTATATCATAGTACGATATCATCACAAAACCACGATGTTTACAAGTAGTATATAGGGTGCAGATGCTGCCATAATGCTGCCAGGAAAGAATAAATGGCTTTGAGAAATCAAATATGCTGTAGTAGAATAATGAGTTGAGCAGGAAGATGGAAAAAGTATCATACCTCAAATAGGAGCTTCAATTCAGAGTCCTCAATATTGCTATTAATGTTTCGAACAAAAAGGGTTCTGGAATTGTGTTCCCCGTATGGGTGTTCACCATTCAGTGTGCCATTTAACAACCCAAGTCCATTGTCAGCTCCACCATTAAGTTCTTGCTTTTTTTCCATCAGTTTCCAGTTCCATCCCGCCTCTAGTGTAAAATATATCATCATCAACATCATCCCTGTTGTTAGCATGGGCTATGTACCCAACTTCATCAAGAACACCTGATAACATGTCACCGTCGTCAGGAAGCAGGTTTCCAATTATTTGAGTCTTGATCTCCTCTGTCAACTCGAAAGTCTCATCATCGACATGGTTTAGATCAACCTTTTCAATTGGCTGACCGACAGGAAAATTCTTGGATGTTAATCTCACTGCATAGTTACAAATTAAACCAGATAATGAGCAACAAATAGAAATAATATATTGCAGTAGAAAATTTTTAGAACGACTGTTGACTTTTTTTTAGACGAAAGTGTGTTGACTATTTCATTCTTGCACAGTTGCACAAGCATGCGCAAAAATAACATACAGATACGATACCAAATTAAAGTGGGTTGATTCTTTTGGCCACTGGAAAGGAACAGGAGATAAAGGAAGCAAGATTCTTACAAAAACAAGAAGGGAAAGTCAATTTATTTTTTCTACCCTTTCATATTCGCATATGTTCTTTCTTGAACTTTTATTCCTTTCTCTTCATTCAATAGAACAATAACTAAATATAGTTTGTCAGGAAGTGATATAATTGAAGATAGATATGCCATGACATGACATAATTCAGCACATTTACTATAATCTATAAATGGAGTGGATATTTCTTAAAGTCGTGGTTCATTGCTCGGTAGAATCGAGCACTCTGATGAATGCAAATGATAAAAGACAAATGACTCACATTTCATAACAACTCCATTTATAGATTACAAGACAAATGACTCACATTTCATAACAACTCACATTTCAGTATTGCGTAACAACTGAGCACTTGCAAAGTTGCAAGTATTAGGAATCACCAATTGCTTCCTCTATAAATTCGACACGATCCCTAATTTTGGAGTACATATTATGATCTCTAAAAATCGATATCACACACTAAGAGGTTACATTATTACGTCATCAGGGTGCTGGATACATAGCATGCTAATGGAGGAGTTTCAAGTGTAAAAGCTGAAAATAATAACTATTGTGCATCATCAGACATTTAGACTTCAGAATTGGACTTGAGCTTGGATGGTTCGAAAAGGGTGGGTGGTGGTGCTTGGGCTAAGCTAGCAATAATCCGGGGCTGGCACACCCACCACCACCAGTCGGAGTCGGAGAAGGTCCTTGAGAGCCGGTGACGCCGCTTCCATGGTCCAACTCGTAGTAATCCGTGGCTCAAGACGCCTCTACGCTGGGCCATCAATCAAACACGACTCGCGCTCTCGAAACGCGTCCCCTCGACCTTATCCACCCGACCATCGCATCTTCTCTATCGCCACTGCATCATTCACATTCAATTGTGCTTGTTTGAGAAAGAATGCAAGCAAGTCGTCGTGTTGGATGATCAAATCGATCAATTCAATGTCCGATGAACAAGCGGGAATTCGATGAGGTAGGTTTCCTTCTCGCATGTACTTGAAAACCATCTTCTTTACTCCCCGCCAGACTGCATACTGCGAGACAATCGAAAGTAGCCACGACAAGCGCCTTAGTTTTACAATCAATCTCTAATCTTTGCATACATGCGAGAAAGAAGAAACTGATTGATTGAGTACCAGCAGACGATGAATGCAATCCTAGTAATTCTAGTTTCCATTTAATGATAATATGCCAATGATAACATTCCGGCCCTTGTTTTACTTTGAATTTGCAAGTGTGTCCTAGCATGAGTTTATTTTAAGATGTTACATTGTCCATAATAATTGCATTAGTTATGACGAAGATGTTACATTAAACCAACTCATATCGTTTATAAGCAACCTTTGTGCCTTTCATCCAAAAGACCTCTCAGCCTTAAATTGCATTTATTGGATGTTATATCATTATTATCTACATACAACTACCAAATAGGGGTTCAATGATGACGATATATCCATCTAGGCATGAAAGTTAAAGGCTAACTGCCTAGAAAATCTTCAATTTGATATTTCACCTCTCGACATATTTCTCAATGCAGGTGACCGGGTGCTCTCCAAGACGGCTCCAATCACTGCGTCTTTCTTCTCACCGTTCTTGAATATCAGCATGGTGGGGATGCTCTGGATGGTTGCTATGTCGGGGTTTTCATCAGTGTTGAGCTTATTCAGCTTCCTTTCATACTCCTTTGAAAGTTTGCCAATGACAGGATCTATCATTTTGCATGGTCTGCACCACGAAGCCCAGAACTCAACAAGAACCAGATGCTCACTCTCCACAACAAGCGATTGCCATGTTGACTTAGTCACATCAGGAACTGCAAAAGAATTAGGTTGAGAGCATATTAGTTAGCACAACAATCACCATAAAATAGGAATACAATGAAAGCTATTCAATGAAGTTAAAGAGGCCTATGACCATAAGCATTCTAATCAAAATTAATGTATAAATTTTCTACAAGCGTGAGTTGGGAGAAATTTGGCACAGCAATCACCAAATCAATAACAGTAGAAATTATAAGTTCAGAAACAAATAATGATTTATCTACAGTGTCAGCTTACCTGATCATCAACAGGTTGTCCTGCTGAAAATGTAAGACAAGGTATTCCATTCAATGGTGCAGAGGAAACTATATGGATTGTTATCAACAATGATGATTCTGGAAATCTTTGGACAGACAAGAAAGATCTTTTACATGCTCTCTATCTATTCCCCAAATTGAGAACACGACAAAGATCGTAAATTTGAAATGGCACACTAATGCAAAGAGACAGTTCAATTTCTCAATGAACAAGTACTTTGTGCCATCAGTGGTAAAAGAACAGAGTACATGAACAAATTACGATCAACATGCTATAAGAGTTAACGAAACATCGGTACAAGAACCACTTCACATAAACAGGTAATAAGACAACAAAGAGCAAAGGTAATTAGAAAATGAAGTTTAATATCATGCTTATGTTGATAAACAATCCAGTGCAAATGTGCCCCATAGATACCATCCCAATTGTTGATGTGCATATATTGGTGTTGTATCTCAAACGTGCACACCGTAACCACAAAAAAAAAGATGAACAGGAAGTAGTGAAGTTCGCATCAAATCAAAAGTATGGAAAAATTCCATGAACATGGATAGATTCCATCCAGTTATGGTGTACAATCACTTGTGATACTTAAGTTTCTACTTGCAAAGAGCCTCCCACTAACACCAGTCGAGATCACACTTCATTAATTCATTATTTCAGTGAGCAAGTCAATTGTTAGAAACATAATCTCCATTGTATCAACAAAAACACTCACAAAGATATAAAATTTAAGTCTAAACAGGTATCTCTCCCAACATAATAGAATACACGGAAGGTATGCATAAATCAAATGGCAGTACCAAGAATTCTTATCTACAGGGAATACAGTGCAACAAAATCTGTTGTTTTTTAGCCAGGAAAAAATCACCTTAAACGGATTGAACTCATCAAAGCTACTCTTAAATGATGTAACACGTGATGGAGCCTTCTTCCCATCGTTCTTGTCCTTGAATGAGGCGGGCCTTGATAGCGAACCACGCTGTGAGGAAGTTTCATTTTTTCGATATTTAAACCTAGACATGTAAAATAATTTTTCAGTTAGCTTGCATTATTCAGAAGGGACAACACAAGGAGTATACGGAAATATGGAATACATCATTTATACCTAGGAAAGCAAGATCCTGGTGCCATGTCAAGTACATCATTTGTATATTCATCAAAAATAGACACTGGTGATATTGCATAAGATAGTTCCATGAATAATGAGGATTCCTAGCAGATCAAGAAGACCGTAAGAGTAAGCTTCATGACTTCACCGCTAACAAGTACAAACGTTTTGTTCCCAATCCATAATTTCTGTAGATACCTGACAAACCACAACAGCAGCATATGCACCTAGAGGAACACTGGAGATATTAAGCTACACTGTAACAAAAAGGTTTGATTACCTTGTTAGCCACTCCAAACCTGAACAAAGAAAATTCAATTAAAAAAATTAATAAAGGAATTATTTAATTAGCAACCATAAAATTACAATCGAGTGATCAATACCTCGTTTATGCAGTTAGAACTTCTCTGTAGACGATGTTTTTTGTGAAGGTCCCATGTGTCTTCCTAGACTTGTGACGTTTATCCTTCTCCTTATCTGTAATGGCGAGGATCTTGATGTTGCTTCTGGCGGTGGCTCTAGACAACGCAACGTACAGCTGTCCGTGAGAGAACACTGGATCAGGGAGGTAGACACCGACGTTCGGGATGGTCTGACCCTGTGCCTTGTTGATCGTCATCGCGAAGCTGAGCCGGACGGGAAATTGCTTTCTCTTGAATCGAAACGGGAACATATCGTCGTCAGAGGGGCATAGAGGTATCCGAGGCAGGAACACCCTCTTCCCAGCATGCTGGCCCAACACGATCTCGGCGTCTATCGCATTCTTCTGGAACCCCCGTACCACCAGCCTCGTCCCGTTGCATAGTCCATTAGCGGGGTCAATGTTCCGCAATAGTATCACGGGCGCTTAATCTTGAGTTTGAGTACATGCGGAGGCGACCGTTAGAAGTCGGGTTGTTTAGGAATTCGGGGTAGTAGCCGTGGGATCGTCCTCCGCTCGATCGAAGCTATGGTACACCATCTCCTCCCCGCAAAAAAGTTAATCATCTTCATATTGATCCTGTCGACGTACTCATTCCGGGTTGACAGGATAGCTCGAGATGTGATATAGTTTGGGTCTGAAAGGTTCTCATCCAGCATAGGAAACACACTCTGTATGAGTTTTTCGAGGTCGATGTCCTTCCCGGTATGCGGCACGCAGATCTCGTCTGGAAGCCGTAAGCAGCCATCCTCATTGGTCTCCTCAGTGCCGTTCCCGACCCGAAGTAGGAACTCTGCGAACTAAAGATCGCTCTGGGCCCTCATGTTATGGACGAGCCTGAGCTGACGCATGCATTCCCACAGGTATGAGTTACGCAACGTCGCACCGGTTATCTGTGGCCTCGTCCCCTTGCGAACAACCGGAAGAACCTGCCGGAAGTCTCCACCGAACACGACTGTCTTCCCCCCGAACGGTACGTCACGTCGGCCCATGATGTCACGCATGCTACTGTCTAGGGCCTCGACCGCCTGTCGCTTTGTCATTGAGGCTTCGTCCCATATGATCAGCGATGCCCGCTGAAGAAGTTTAGCGGTCCCGCTTTGCTTCGTGAAGCTGCAAACCGCCCCATCATCAATGTTGAGTGGGATCTTAAACCTCGAGTGCGCTGTCCTGCCTCCAGGCATGATGGAGGCGGCGACGCCGGACGTCGCGGTTGCCACTGCTATCTTGCCCTCGACTCGGACCTTTGCGAGTAATGCTTTATACAGAAATGTCTTTCCAGTGCCACCCGGGCCATCTACGAAGAAGACACCTCCGTCGCCGCTATCAACCGCAGATAATATCTCGTCATACGCAACCCTCTGCTCGGGGTTGAGGGAGGATGATAGAGACGCATCCTCAGGGTCTAACTCGATCGTTGACTCCTCAAAGATCTCCCTGGCCTCTCCTCCGGCGTTGTTGTGCGACTCATCGATAGCGGGGAGAGGGAACGATGTTATGTCCTTCCCCATCGACTGGAGTATATTTCGGATATCCAACAGCACCATTTGCTCGACCGTGTGCGAGCATGCGTGGGATCGGCGGTAGTCGTCCGACATTCCCTCGAGGTGCCTGTCCCAGAGCCCACACACGTCGCTTGGCTCGCAGAAGACCAATATAGTCGCGAACAGCCTTCGAAGTGAGGATGGCATTTGGAACAGCTCGGCCTCATTAAGGCACTCTTCGAGGGTGTTGTCGGCCTCGATAAGTCCCCTCTTTTCGGTGGCTTCACGGAAGAACGGGTAGACTACACCATCCACCGTCCTGAGGTCTTCAAAGGAAGTGGCTCCAGGCACGTGGTTTAGGAGCACCCTGAGATAGTACCGCTCCCCCTCGTTCGGATGGGCCGACACGATTCTGCCAACTTGTGTGCGTTCTGTCCTCGTCTTCCATTGCTTCTGACCTGGCTGCCACACAAATGCCGTCGGAAAATCCCTGTACAAGATGCATCGAGCCTTCTCGTTTGTCCGATTCAGCTCGAAATACTCCGTAAGCATGGACTTTTCAACGCCGTGCCTGGCGACGACATCTTGAAGATCTTGTCCCGCACGGAACGAGACCATGTGCATGTTTGGGAGATGCAGTTGCATCTGCAACACGGGTGGGGAGACCTTGTTGAGGTCAAAGCCGTAGATCCTCCACAGAGCTTCCGGTGGCGTAACCCACCTTGCATCCCTGAATTGCTTAATCTCATCGATGTCGCCGTTGCTATCGGGCTCATCAAGAGAAACAGATGCACGATCATGGCCCTTGTAAATGTACTTGAAAAGGTACTTCACAGCCTTTATGCTTGAGCAGACCTCCACGTTGATGTGGCAATTATATTTCCTCAGGAGGTAAGGATTGTACGGCACAACCCACCTATTGTCAAGCATCCGCCCTCGAACCTTTGCATGACGGCCGTCGTCCCGTCTCCTGTACACGGGGTACGAGTCCTTGCCCTGTAGGGTAGTTGCATTGAAAGGGCGTGGGTAGTAGTTTTTGCAAGCACCGTCTTGCATGCACACGTTCTTGGGATTTAAGACTCCACAAGGGCCATGCATCATATGCTTGACGACCATCTCGTATAGCTCCGGGTACTTGTTCTTGTCTGGGAGCTCGGCGGAGATGAGGTAGTCGTACTGCTCGGGACACGTGAGCTTGTACCCTCCTTTCATGATCAAAAGAAAGTGAACGTGCGGGAGACCCCTCTTCTGGAACTCGATGACATAGACATAGGCAGCTACTGTGCCAAGGATGTGCCTCTTGAGTACTGTTCCTTAAGGTCCTCGGCTTGGATCTAAATACCGAACGATGAGATCGGGCGGTCTGTGGAGTTTGTCGGGCTCGAGCTCACGCGTTATCTCTTCCCGCTTGGGGTTGCGGTCATTGTTAGGAAGATGTCCGCTTCCCATACTGCATACCAAGGCCATAGCGTCCATGAATCTTCGCTTCATATCTCTCGCTACCCCGATGAATGATGCCGGAGCACGATCCTTTTCCCACAAAGCATGCGCACGACTCTCTCGAGACTCTATGCTATCAACCACGCCTTGGTACAGGTCGGCACGTATCTCCGTCTGGTGACCCCTGATGTAGTCCAGCCTTGAACTCTCCACCTTGATGTACATGTCAACCGCGTCTTCTTTGGAACAGCGTTTGCGTGTCTGATCGGCGTTGAATATCCCACGACGATCTCGAAATTTGTAGCAGTAGTAGTCTCTTACAGATACGCAGAGCCGACTATTTGAATCTATGCACAAGAAGGGCCATAAAATGTTAGGCAATTGTTGATAGATAGGATAACAAGAATGATCAAATGCCATGTAACCACAATACTAACTTGAATTCTCGTCGTTGTTGTCACTTGCCCCGACTACAGCTTCCATGGGCACGCCATATTTCGGGATCTCTGGATGCCAGCCGAGCTCCCCTCCTGGGAAGAAGAGTGGATACGACAAGGGGTCGTAGCATCCGTAGTATGGCTTGATATTGTATTTCTCGTTATTGTTACCGTAAAGGATTACACTGGGATTGAATTCTCTGCGCAGCTCGTTCCCCTCGACCCACACGGCAGCGACCTCTGACGTTATTGGCCTATTGTAGACCCGTTGGTCCATCTTTAGGTCAGTGTTCAGCGAGACGCGGAATTCCTCGAGGTCTTCGGCCTGGCCCAGGCTCCGAAAAGTTTGAGAGTAGGGGTTGTCTCGAAGGATGCCGACCAGCCTCCTAACGACTTCCTGGTCCAGGCTAGGAGAGTGGCGGAACCGATTATTTAGACTTGGGTCGTCGTCGTAGAAATAGAGTTCCAAATGATTCGGGCCAGAGTCGCTTGGACCAAACGAATGTACGTTGTGGTAAATCTGGCCGTGAGCCCGGAACGTGTACACTCCTGACCTCATGTTGGTGTAGTTCTCGTCAAGGCTCACACCGAGGGTGGTGAAGGAGAAGTGACCATTGAAAAATCTAATGTTGTCCCGAAAATGCCTAGCGTCAGAATCTGCGCTCGACCAGAGCCTTCGGAGTTCAGGGGGTGGCTCTGGGTAAGACAGCCTGATTTGACCGTTCCGACAACAGAACCCCTTTGTCTCATACTGGAACCTCTTCGCGCCACATTTGTCGCAGTCTGCCATATGCTTTAGCACATGCGTGCTATCTGGTATGTTGCTATACACACGGTCGTAAGGATCTTGCACGTTAGAGCCTACGACGGACGCATCTGCTGGGTCATCAAAGTTTGTGTCTTCCATTGTGTCGTCACCTGGATGAGCTTAGAGTGAATGGGTTACGATATGTGTTGTATGGCGTGGATAGAATAGACAAATGGTGTTGGAAATACCTCTACCAGCAAACATGTAATACTCGTCATCTATATCCTCTTCAAGGATGGTTTGCAGACCACCTAACATTTGCATAAGTACGGGTTAATTATGGTTCTTTTTCTTCTTAAGGAAAAAGTTAAATATAAGTGTAGACGTTACCATCATCCGTAATACATGACTGTGTTGGGTGATACGCAGTAGCGAAGGCGAGCGAAGTCGACGATGAATCTGTCGTCAATGAATGTGAGCTCGATGATGGATTGACCACCGTTGAAGCAACCGGCTCTGGGCATTGCATTGCAATTGATTCGGCGCATGGGGTGTCTCTCCTAGCTTTGTACCTTGCATTACGTTCATTTAGCAGCGCTTGCCTCTCCGCGGGTGTTATGCTTTGCCTGGCTGCTGTTCGGCGGGTATTTATCTCACCCCTCTCCTCGGCTGTTAAACTTTGGCGACGTGCTCTTCGGCGGGTATTTATCTCAGCCCTCTCCTCGGCTGTTAAACTTTGGCAACGTGCTCTTCGGCGGGTATTTATCTCAGCCCTCTCCTCGGCTGTTAAACTTTGACGACGTGCTCTATCACGTTCTCGCCTTGCTAGCCTTTGTTCTGGTGTCAGAGCTGTATACCTAGCATTATGTCGATCAGTTTGCTTTGATGTAATGCGAACCTCTGCTTGAGCACGACTTGGTTGTGTTTGCTCCGGTGTCATGGTAACAGAACTTGCTACCACGTCACAGTCATGCTTCCTACCTAAAGGGTATAGTGCATCTATAATAATTAACTAATAACAGGTGCAACAATGTGTTTAACATTAGAACATACTTGAAAAAAAAAATGTTTGTACCATTTGAGCAATCGCCTTGTAGCAATACGCTTGTCGTGAAGGTACTTTGAGATGGAAATGTATATGGCATATGCGTTTGATTAGGCTCATCTCCGTCGTCTGACGAAGAACTTTGGTATACAGCATTGGATGCTTCACGTATAAACAACCCAGTAGGAGCCAGTGGCACATTACTGGTACGCGGTCTCTTTGGAGTATGATGTGCATTTACCACTGTTAAAATGATAGATTAAAAAAGAAAGCACACATATTTTCATGTATATTATCACGCGAATGGAATAATATAGGTAATATTAAAAAGGTGGGCAACATGGCAACCTTCTTTTCCTTTCTGTGATGATTGGTTTGGATTTTTGGACATCTTTACAGCCCTAAAAAAAGAATCACAGTTTAGATCCGTATGCAATCTTCTTAAATTATGTTTTCTTTGTTTGTTACTGTTGGGAATAATTTCATATTGTATTTGTATTAGTTATTAGGAATAATCTATCTGCTAAACGTACTTGATTGACATAATACCAGCATTCATCATTATTCTAATATTAACGCTGAATTCATCACGCTTAACTTATCGTGGTATCTTTCAATTAGTAGTGGTAAAAACAGAAAGATTGGCCAAACAAATTGCAATTACAAATATAGCCAAGTAAATCCACAAGAATAAAGTATATATATTAATAAATGAGTAGGTTTGGTGTTGCTTTATCCTGCCTTGTATTTTATATTTATGCTACTCCCAAATTAATACTAAGCCCTAACATCAGTAATTGATGAGTATCGTTGTTCACTTGTTCTCGTTGTAACTCACAGATTGGCACATGCTTGCTGCCAAAGTTGGATAATGTAATTAAATTAAAAAGTTAAGTGAGTGCTTGCTAAGAAAAAGAAGCAAGCTAGAGTAAATGATTTTGCCATTTCAACAGTAAGCAAGAAATTAGAGATAAAATAGACAAAGAAACTCAAATCACTCGAAAATAAGACATCTAGAAATATATGTGAATTACAGTTGTAGATTGCTTATTACTTAATACGTAGTGAATAATCATCTCAGCAACATCTCCAATATCCAAATAGATCATAACACAAACATGCCAATACTACAAATGTACATGTGAACGCAATAATAAAACTTGTAATATCCAATTACATCACTAATCATCTCAACAAAACCTCTACTAATACTAATCCCAGAGGCATCGATGGGTAGCGCTCATAACCACAACAAATGTTGCTTACACCACACGAGCCAGGTATTCCCTCCTCCTCTCGATAAATCTTCTAATGAATGTGAGATCAAAAGCTCCTGCCACCAAAGGGCGTCGAAAGTCTACAATAATAATTTGGTGGCGTGTATTAGAAAAACCAAATTGAAGTTTTTTAAATGGAGATGGAGTCATTTCATACTACAACGACCACTTACTTTGAAGTGCATGTGTTGTGGGAAGATCCGGGGCGAATGCAAGTTTTGTGTATTGGGTAGTCTCCACACGCCCTATTATCAAGTTCAACATGTTAGGAATAATATTGCCTCTAGCATGTAATATTTTGTAGGGAGATAAATCGAATACCGTGTTTGTTGTCCTTTTTCAACATAGTTGCAAGAATGATATGGCGACAAGCCTCAAGACCAATTAACCGAGCATATGTTGGGTTAAATGCTCATCCCAAACTTGAACTACTACGAGATTAAAGCTACAATTTGAACATAGAAAACATATCATTATTATGAGCCAATCTTAGTACGAATATTATTAGATTGATAATAAACCATACTTCAATGAAAATAGAAATACCTTGCGTCTACGAGTGTGTACTCTCTATTGGCTATGCGGCGTGGAAAGGATTGTTGGTGCTTAAGATCACCAACATGCACAACCACTCCAACTATATCTGCACGAATTATTGTAAGTTCATTTGTTGCTACCAAAATATCATTTATTATCCTTTAGTACATATGAAGTTCAAACCATACCTACGAAACTTTTGTTTGGTCGTGCATACACATCTTGAAATGGCATGTAACGCTTTGGGTAGAGCGGAAAATCCACCAACACCGCATAAGGTTCAACAGTTGTACGGTTGGTGAGCAGACACTCATAAGAGGATTGAATGGTTCGAAACTGGATTTCCTCGTAATTAGGCTGGAACCCAACTCTATGAATGTTGTATTTGCACCCTTCATCGAGTGCTATGTTAAATCTATAAACATTTCTTCCCCGCGCAAAAGCTTCAATTTTGGATCCCTTTAAGTGCAAAATAAACCAAGTTAGCTTGTGGTACTAATGTTAATTTTAGCAGTTTAGTTAAATGCGAGACTTACAGTCGCATCCATTAAGATAAATCGAAGCGTTTCACCATTATCTTCAACAGGAAATTTCGCCTCTACTCGAACACAAATGCTCCAGCATCTATCTACATCCGCGAACTCAATGTCGTCGAATTCCTTGAATCTATAATAAAGGAGCATATGAATAGTTTCTATTGTTTTCCTATTTAAAATGACGTGACATTTATAAGGACAACTCACATAGGCACCATTGGGCTTTCGGAAAACATCGCGTACGTTCTCTTTCGCATTCGGTTAACTGGTGCCATTGAGCTACATAATCATTCATAAAATAAATATATTTTAGGAACCTTACCATAAAAATTTGTTTTCTTTTTCATGGTGGCATGAGCAAGTATGTTTCACAATCAGTCAATCACATAGCACTATAGAATTGCAAAGATAACAACACTGTGGATACTAAGGAACCAAACCAATTTGAAAATAAAATGACTGAAATCATGTGTAGTGCCCTAGTCTTGATTGTTCTGATTGAAAGATCCCAATAGGGCCCCATCAGGTGCAGCTATGTATGTAGGTTGTACAGTTGTATTACAAGGACATGAAGATATTGATGAACCTTTATGGCAGGTCAAAGGAAGTTAGCCTTTTGTCAACAAGCAAAAACTAATTTCTGCCTTGGGCAGAAAGAACATAAGAGAAAAGAGAGATGTTGATGGTGTGAGGCTGTAGCATGTCTAGGGGCTAGAGCAAGAGGGGAGAGCTTGGTCATGACAGGGATGAGAGATCTGTGACGTGGTACTTTTTATAAAGCTTACTGGATTCTTTCTTGGGTGAATCAGGGATTCAGACGATGTACTATAGGTAATGAAAAACTAAATTCTTCATAAGCAGAATTGTAGCAGAAGAACAATAAGTTGTATGGCATGGGACAGAAGAAAGTTTCTACCTAGCAAGTGGAGAAAAGCATCAACAGCTAGCTACTGCTGCAAATCCATGTCAAACAAAGAAATTCATTTAAATTGAAGGAGAAAGAAACAGACAAACAATAACCTTGCAAATCACAATGTTTTAGCTGTCTGACAGAATATGCAATCTGACAGAATACTCATCATCATTTTTTTTGTAGTGAAGCAATAATCTGAAAGTGATTCTTTAAATGAACAGCTAACTGAGAATATGCAATCTGACAGAATACTAATCATCAATTTTTTGTAGTGAAGCAATAATGTAAAGAGTGATTCTTTAAATAAAAAGCTAACTAAATCAACCAAGTATATATTCATTGGTTATTAATCATGTCAACCTAGTGCAGTATCTTAAATATCGCATGACTCATTGAAGGCATCAAGAGTATCTACATCCAAACACAACATGGCATTAATCATTTCAGCCTACTGTAGTATCTGAAATATAGCATGACCTATTGAAGGCATCAAGAGTATCCACTGGATAGGGAAAATGAGAAAGCCCATGTACATACTCAAACTTAGCCTAGATCAATTGAGGCAAGAATAGATTCTTTGCAGTAATTGAGAATCTCAATATATACTTTTGCATATCATCCCTCATCAGTCATCCCAAAGGCAAATTTCTTCACTAACAGCCTAGACAATCAAGCAATTAAATTGGACATGACAGAAAAGCAAATGTTGCTAATCAACGAACCATTAATGATTAATCTTTAAGAAAACAAGGTACTGGGAAGTAGAACAGTGCTAGACCATGTCATCAATAGATAAAGGACTGACCTTGTTGTTGGCCTGATTGGATGTAGTCCTTGTGTGCCTTACGACCTGATCTCGAATTACACTCAAATCGACTTGATCCACATAATTGATGCAAGGGCAAAAATAAGCAAAATTAGAAGCAAAAGAGACTTTAGTGTTAATGATACAGACATAATTGATCCACATAATTCGAATCGCACATATGATTTCAGTTCCAATGACCAGGTGAAAGAACAGAATGAACATACATAATCAATGTAAAGGACTCAAGGTTTGTAAGATCATCTTAATGGAGGATTATTCAGTAAACAAAATGGAGCTCCCAGCCTCCTACATAGGTAATGAATGGTTGCGATTAAATAAAACAAAATGGAGGAGGGTAAACCTAAATCCTAATCTGAAACTGCTGCATTCTATCGAAGTATAAATAATTAGGGTGCAGAGCGTTACACTTACACTCTTGTTAGAAGAGGTGGTTGAACAAATAATATGCCCCAATAACGGTAACTGTATTTAGACAGGGGATGATGGCAAGCAATAACAGAGAAGAAACAATTGGACCATAAAAAACTTGTTTGTTCCAATGGATAGGGAAAATGAGAAAGCCCATGTACATACTCAAACTTAGCCTAGATCAATTGAGGCAAGAAAAGATTCTTTGCAGTAATTGAGAATCTCAATATAAACTTTTGCATATCATCCCTCATCAGTCATGTGAAACATTTGGCTACTTCCTTTAATAGCACTAAATTTGGACATTAGAGGGGGAAATCTCATAAGGGAATTAAACAGGTCAAACATGCCATTTAGCCATCTATTTCGATGTAATACTCCTTGTCCCTAAATTAATGTAGTTTGACTTTGCATGGTCTCCCTTCTCCAACATACAGTTTTGACCATTAATTGCAACAATGCTAATTAGAATAAATTCAAATTGCCAAGCCCTACGAAGAGTTCCAGATTCAAATGCATACTAATATTCTATGCACAAAGTAGTGTTTGAGTTTGCATTAAGTATCCAGAGATCAAAGCATTAACATATGTCTCCATTGGAATCATTGTAAGTATTAGAGGACATGTAATTTAAAAAATGAACCAAAGTGACCTATTAGTGGAATCAATGTAAAAGATTCACTGAACTATTTGAACCAGTGAAACACTTTAGCATCTAAAAACAACTAACAAATATGCATAACAAGAAACCAACAACTGGATGCAAAGTGTCATCAATTGTACTATCTGGATCAAGCATCTCAATGAACTAAAAGACAACCAGAGTAAAGTGAGTAAAACAAGTAGTATAATGAGCTCCCTGAAAATTGCAGAAAAAACACTAATAAGAATGAGTGGGATTAGATGGATGCTTACATTCAGATGGCAAAAAATGGTGAGCAGCTCTGGAAGCGACAAAATGGAAGAGGAGGCGGAAGGGTACATGCGAAGTATGAGAAGGGACAAGGAGATTGAGAATATGCAGTGATTTGATTTACTCTATAAATGGGGAAAAAAATATCTACATTGAACATACTATATTTCAGCTAGTCTATTAGTACACAGATTGCGAAGTTCAAAAAAGTGGTGTTTGAGCTTGCATTAACTATTGAGAGATCAAAGCATTCACATATGTCTCCATTGGAATCATTTTAAGTATTAGAGGGCATGTAATTTAAAAAACGAACCAAAGCGACATCTAATTGCAAGTTTACAGTAGATTCTAACTTTGTTGAGCTCTCTATATATATGAATCAAGTTTGGTTAAACCTGAAGTTGAGCAGCTATTAGTGGAATCTAAATGCTTTACAAAATCCCCTCAACCAAACTTGAACAGGAGGTGCAATTTGTTGACCTAACCATGATGCATACGAAGTTAAAAAATGGACTCTACTTCTGAAATCACGATGCACTCTACTTCTGAAATCACGATGAGCCTTACACATGATGAGCCTTATGTGGTTGAATGAAATGATTCAGAGTGGCATAAACATCATCAGTTGGATTGTAATTTGTACTCAATATGTGCATCAACATCTCTGTTTTGGATAGGATGTACAAAATAAATCAGAGGGGCTAACTTACAGAACAATTTATTCAATGGGTAATTGGTGAATGCCAGGTAACAAGGCTGACAATTGCTCCTCTATACTTGCATGATAAATTGCTAGTACTATATACTATATACAATAAAAGTTGGTCATGAAATCACTGCCACTACCACTACCACTTACAGATGATGGTGTTGTTCATCACAAATAGCAATGCAGTAAGCACTACAAGCTAAGAACAATAACAGTAAGAGCAGGTTCAATGATGAAAATCATGAAATCACTGTCACTACCACTACCACTTACGGATGATTGTGATGTTCATCACAAATAGCAATGCAGTGAGCACTACAAGCTAAGAACAATAAAAGAGCAGGTTCAATGATGAAAATACCTAAGCAGACAACAGAACTGTGATGCCCAGAATTGCCACATTTGAATTCCATTGTTAAACTAATGGATGGTAAGCTGTTAAATTTTACTAAACTGCATTCTCATCTCAGACAAACATAAAGAAGCACTCGATCAATAAAAGTAACACTAAGGCTTGGGCAGCTAATACAATTTTCAAGCAGAACCAATCAAGCAGAGGAATCTTAGAAGTGACAACTTGTGAGCATCTAGAAACTACCACCAAGCAGGTAAAGCCAAGACATGGCTAGGTGAAAGAAGGGAAACAGATGACTAACCAGAAGGTGATGCCGCTCACTTTGGACCGTAGCCTTTCTTCTGTGTCGTGACGACCTGCCTCAAGCTCAATGAGGACGACCTGCCGAAAGAAGCAAAAGATGCAAGCATGAAGATGAAGATTACATATAGAGAGAAAGATATAGGGGAGCAAATCACGCACTCACCCGGTTCTTGTGGAAGAGGAAGTGCAGGAAGGAGATAATGTGGAAGAGTAGCTCTATTTTGTATGTTGGAAGGAGGCAACCGTCAGAGCATCCTTGACTACAATGCAACCGTCGTGCATTCAACATCGTGGGTGGGGAGGCGCATGGCTCTGTCTTCTTGGCGGTTGGCAGAGCTGGGCGGTTGCCGAGTGAGCTGACCGCGGTTGCCTAGCATGCAACATCGTGGGGTGGGTTGGCGCCGCCCGCTGCTCGGGTGCGCCGCCGCCGCGTCCTCATCCCCTTCCATTCCATTCCGTCGGCGCTGGTGGGGAGGGCGGCGCGATAGCGGGCGCCGAGCGATGCATACGCGGTGTGGCGGGGCGGTGTCGGCGAGGTGAGGGAGGGATGGCGTCGCGGGTAGGGAAGAGGCCGCTACCACGTCCTCGTCCCCTTGCGCCGCCACCGCGTCCTCGTCCCCTTGCGTCGCCGTTGCGCGGGTGGGGAGGGTGGCGCGAGAGTGGGTGGTGGGGAGCCGGAGGCGGCCGGGGCGGGAGGCGGCGAGATCGGGCGCCGGCCGCTACAGCTGGGGGCCGTGAGAGTCGGGAGCATGAGTGCGGAGCGCGGCGCCGGTCGGGCGTCGCGGAGCATTGCGCGGAGTGGGAGGCGGGCGGAGCGAGAGCGGGCGTCGCGCGCGGCGTGGCGGGCGTTGTCGGCGAGGCGAGGAGGGGCGGGCGCGCGGGTGGGGAGCGGGAGAGGCGGCGCGGGTGGGGTGGGCGGCGTGAGGGTGAGGAGTGCTGCGCGAGATTGAGTTAGGGTTGTGGGCTTGCTGCTGCCCGCGCGAGAAGATCCGAGCCGTTGGTTTCCCGATCAAGATCGGACGGACGTGATTGATACAACGACGGACGACCGCCACCAACTCCTTCTTTTAAGTAGTAGAGACTATTTATCTTTATAATTATTTATTAAAAAAACCGGAAAATCTTCGTTCCGAAATCCCGTAAGCCAGCGCAGACTAGCGAGCGCCCGACCCGATCCGACCGGTCCGAGCCCCAACTCAATGACATCCCGGGCCAACTGTGGACTCCAAGCCGGACTCCTCCACAGCACGTCGCGTTCCCAGTTTCCCACGCCGTACGAAACCGTGTCGCCGTCGCGGAATCTACCCGCGTCACATGAGCGCCCCACTCGTGCCGCTGATGCGTGGGTCAGGTGAGGAATCCCCACTCCAAGCCCCACATGTCAGTGATAGCGGGTTTAGGACCAGCGTGGCGGACCGGGACTGCGGTGTAGGGGCCAACGTGGCGGACCGGGACTGCGACCCGGCCACATAAACCGATACGGCCACACGCACCGCTCCACTCTCGCCCCCGTCGCACTCGCGAACTACCAATCTCCCTCCTCCTCTCCGCCGGCGGCCATGGACGCCGAGTACGTCCCCTCCTCTCCGCCGGCGCTGCGATCCGACAGCGCCTATACTTTTGCCGGTTTATTTTATTTGGTGATCGGCTTAGGCTCTTGTTTCCTGTATAGGTACCATGGCCTGCAGCAGGGGAGCTCGTCGTGCCGGGCCGCGGACGCGGACGCGTGTGGCGCCTCGCAGCAGTATAAGCGGCAGCGATGCCAGGTCCTGGCCCGGTTTCTTTGGTTCCGTCGTTTCGCTTTCCCGGGTTGATCTTGGTGTTGTCGGTAACGAGTGCGGTGCGCGGTTTGGAAATTTCCGTTTGATTTTCTGTTCTTGGAGCGAGGACCTTTGGTCGCGGTCGAGGTATCGCGTTTAGGGTTTGGTTTGAGTCGAATTAGTGTTTTTGTGGCGAAGTGGTCGATCTTGGCACTAGGGTTTGTTTTAGGGTGGCAATTTAGGTGAGTCGGGTTTCTCTTGGGGGTTAATTTCTTAATTATATTCGAATTGGGGGGTTTAGGGGGTGTGTTCTTGCAGCGCCTAGCCTTTGTTGGGCTGATTGATGCAATGCCGGTCATAACCGGCTTGAGGTTTACGATCTTGGTTTGTTTGAAGATTTTTGGGTGTCGGTGCTATTTGCACACGGTAAGTACTGATCTTTGGTGAATTTTCATTGACCCGACGACCCTTCTGGAAATTCTTATTGTCTGTAAAGATCATGAAGTTGAGGTTTCGTTTCAAGTTTCAATTATGGTGCAACTGAAACCATTAGCAGAACAGTCTTTACTTTCACCAAATGTGAAATTTTCAAATGCAAACTAGATTGCTTTCACTGAATAATATGGTAGTTGGGGCCTTTATGCTAATGATGCAATTGTGCAAATCAATGCAAGTCCGGAAGCATAATTCATATTAAGATTTTGATGTTAGTGATTGGCAATCAATCCACAAGATTAATTAAATAGTGGAGAGTGAATTGCAGAAGTAAGTACTTTCCTTATTATAACCTTATTCGAGGAACCAAACATATCATTTCGATGCTTTTGTTGTTAGCCTGATATAATTAGTGATTGCTACTGTTTTATACTAACATAATGTTTAACAGGGTTCTTCCAGTGACCAACTTGGATCAAGTACAAGTGATTCTTTGCAAATGTCTGAACCAGAGCTACAAGATGTTGACCATGGAGAAAATGAGGAAGAAGATTACTATATGGAGGAGGATGATGATGACGCGGGCGATGAATCTGAATATGAATTTGATGAAGCTGATTTTAATCAACAGCTTGCCGATAAATTTGATGATTTGGATCTGCCTCCAGGTGTGGAGGCTACTGTACCTTGGCTGAAAATTGCAGTCAAGGAAGAGCAAGGCGGTGTGACATCCAAATTAAATATTCAAGATGAAAATGCAAATGCAAATAAAAAGTCTTTCAAACAGTTTGACACTGTTCAAAATTTCTCAGATCATCATTATGGTACAAAATCAGTGGGAGAGGTAACATATTGAACTTATTGCTCTTGTTTTATGCTCCTTTTGGATATTTATCTCTTTTTTCATGTGTACATCATTTCAGACAAGCAGAGAATGGGCAAAGAGAATTCAACATGATTGGAAACTTTTGGAGAAAGACCTACCAGGTTAGCTATTTGCAAAATGGGTTAGTTTGTTCTATGACTCATGAGTTTTTCATACAGTTTACCACCAACAAATAGGGTAAATGTCATTTTTTCTGTGGCTTCCTCAATCTTGGAGTTCTCTTAATCTTTGTGCCTGGTTACAATACGGCTTATAAAAGGGACCAGAGGGAGTATTTTTTTCTTGTCCATGTGATTACACGCTCCCATTCATTATGGGTTATATCTTCTAGCACTGTCAATTCTCAAGATTGCTCCCAAAATGATGTACTCTACCCTCTGATGCACTTGCTGCTGACTGTTGTACTAGTGCCCAGGTACGTATCGGATACCAGTACAGTGTTGATACGGCTCCAGTACGTACCTGGTCAGATCAGAATTATTTCTGTAAAAAAAAAGAAAACAAAAATCCGATACACCTCGATGCTGCCCAATACTAGCACGGCCTAGTTAGACATACCTTGAATTGAAGCCGAGTCCAATAGGAATGCATGTAACTCTAGCACACAAATACAGAAGCCTCTCCCTGTGCCCCCAGATCCCCATTCTCTCCTAGCCTCCCTCACGCGCCTCACTCTGCTGGCGAACTGAAGGTGCAAAGCTGCGGCCTACGGCGGCCGGCGAATCTCCGGCTCTGCTTCTTGCACACATCAGGTGCTTCCCCTTGTGCCCTTCCTGGATTATTGCTCCCCCTTCTAGGCTTCTACACATCCGCCACTTCTTGATTGGTTTTTTGCTTCCCTTTTATGGACAACAACAGCAGAGCCACACATCTGGGTTGAGACTAGTTGTGATTTGTGTGGGAGCTAGAAATTGAGAGAGATCTAGGGAAGAGAGAGAGAGAGAGAGAGGGAGATGAAGCTGGCGGCGGCTGCCCTCTGGGTGAGGGTTTGTGGGAGAGAACATAAGGATGTAGGGTTTGGGATGCAGTTGGGCCCAAGCTGGGCCAGATCTGGGCCCATCTGCCCCATCAACCTTTTGTATTTCTACCAAAGACACCATATATTATGTATGTCTATATTTTTTAAAAATATATATTTACGGAAATCTTTTTCCTACTACCGGGTGTAGTTACTCCCTATTCCGTATCTCACAGCATACGGAGCATCTCACACAACAAAGGGTATGTACATGGAGTATATGAGTATACAAGACCACCCTGGTGATATGTATACTTTTTTAGAGGCGGCATGCACAATTTTTTTTTTGACTGTAAACAGGAGGGAAAATCCCTATTCTATATATATTAACAAAGCAAAAGGAGAAAGAGTACAAAGAGAGAGAGGAAAGAATATACACCACTATAAAAACTTAACCAAAATCTCTCAACCAACTAATAAAAGCATTTTGTAGAGATGGCTTGACCCGATGGATAACCAAGGTAAACACATCTCTAAACTCCCTTCTCCAAGCAACCAAAGATACCGCCCCATTCTGAAAAATAACCTTATTCCGAAGACGCCAGATCGACCAACAAGTCAAAATGACTAATTCCCGAAAACAAAACTTGCTTGAAGAATTCTTTCCTTTCTGAATCAGCTCCACAACTGGAAGCGACAAGTCCCAGGAGATCCCAATAAAACGCCAACACCATTGACTGAAAGTACACTCGAAGAAAAGATGTTTTAAGGATTCCAAGTGATGTCCAGCACAGAGAACACAGTCATAGCTATCAAGAAGAAATCTCTTACGCAAAAGAAGAGCTCTTGAGTTCAACCGATCTTTTAGCAGCAGCCAGAAAAAGAACTTGTGCTTACTCATGCAATAGGACTTCCACAACCACACAAAAGGAGGAGGAACATCAACTTGACCCAGTATTTGAAGATACGCCAGATGAGGGGAGGCGACATGCACATTATTTTAGACATATTCTTTTCTATGTGCGAATATGAAGGAATTAGCAAGATAGGCTAAAAACTATGGGCTCCAATTCAATTTTTTCGCGTGGTTCGCATTGGAGTGTCTTAAAATTAGTAGATAAGTATACCCAAAGTGATAAAAGGGTATATCAAGTTCATTTGGGTTGTATATTAGAGATGGGAGTAACTACACCTGGTAGTAGAATAGATTTTCCCTGTACTATGTGTGTGTGTGCCGTATCACCGTACCGGTGTCTCTTATCGGTGCATCATAGATTGTACCTTACGCTCTTCGCCTGTTATTTGTCTGTAAAATCTTAGGGATCTTGTAGCGAGTTCCAAAAATTGAGTTGATCTGGTATCACCAAGGTTCTAAAAATCGGTAACCAGTACTCGACAGGTCACCCACCTAGTAGTGTTTATGCGGCATAACCGGTTGATTATGCGGCATAACCGGCAATTACACGGTAATAGGTAGGGCATCTGTTACTTGTATACGGCCTAGTAGACCCGTTTTTATATCACTAGATATCACCTTTATTATTAATCAAGTGTTGCCTACAAAAATTAAACATCTTATCTGCTATCAGTTTTTGTATGATACTAATTTTAGGATTCAGCATCATATGGTACACCGCTTCTAACTACATGTTGAACAACAAGTGAAGTTTAAATCACATGTTTGATATTTCTATACACATTAGATGAAGTTGGACAAACTATGGCTTATGTGTTAGTTGTACTTTGTTTCAGTATATTTTCTCAACTTAGAAATTAAAATCCTGATAATTGTTCTTTTGTGTAGCATTTATTTATGTCCGCGTTGCTGAAGATAGAATGGACCTTCTTAGGGCTGTGATTATTGGGCCCAAGGGAACACCCTACCATGATGGGCTCTTCTTCTTTGATGTTCAATTTACCTCGTCTTATCCTTCTGGACCTCCGGTATATACCTAAGCTTCAACATTTCTCTTTTACGATAACTTTCACCTTTTTTATTGCAATGTTTGACACTGATGGTGTTGCAGTCGGTATATTACCACTCTGGAGGACTTCGGCTTAATCCAAACCTATATAATTGTGGAAAAGTCTGTCTTAGCCTCCTTGGTACCTGGGTAGGTACTGGTTGTGAGAAGTGGAACCCAGCTCAGTCAACCATTCTGCAAGTGCTTATTTCCATTCAGGCTCTCATTTTGAATGAGAAACCATATTTCAACGAGCCAGGACATCAGAACTACGCCAATAGCGTAAGTGGAGAACGAAATGCTATGGAGTACAACGACACCACCTTTCTGTACTCATGCAGGACGATGTTGTATTCACTTCGGAGGCCTCCAGAGGTAACGTTTCGCTCAATTTACCTATAACTCTGGCTCTAAAGCAGCAAAAACAAATAAGTTAACATTGCAGTTTGGGAAAGAGTCTAGTATTAACATTTGATATCATGCCATTTTAATGCATTGCTCAACCTGGAAATCCAGCTCTGTAATAATTTTACTTGTGACATGCTAGTAGGTTAGCCTTTTATTTCCTCAAATCTCTGAATTTTCTATGCTAGTAGGTTAGCCTTTTATTTCCTCAAATCTCTGAATTTTCTTTCTATATATAAATCTTCCCATGGTTTGCTACATTTACTGCTGTTGTTGTAGACTTGAGAAAGGTTTGTTTATAGAGACTGCCATCTACTGAATATGATGATAAGTAGTCAGAATATAGGAACAGAGGAAGTGTTGTTGGATTTTTGCTTAGGTAATTTTAGTAGTCTGTACGATAGTACACCGGCTTTTGACATAACAGGCTCTTTTTTAAGTACCAGACAACTGAGTAATTTGCATATTAGAATAGAACTCTAATTTCTGCTCCTTTGTAGCTGAACGCATTCAGTAACCATCTTTTGCTTGTGACTCCTTGCAGCACTTTGCAGACCTTGTTGCCGGCCACTTTCGGGAATATGGGCATACCATTCTCGCAGCTTGCAAATACTACATGGAGGGCAATAAGATTGGATCGGTGGTCCCTGAAGAGGAAGAATCAACAGACAATGATGCGGGAGCATCCAGCAGTAGCAAGCCGCCAAAGCAACGACGGAACAAGGTGGATGCTCTCAGCAGGCGCTCGCAGTTCAATACCAACTTGAAGAAGCTGTTTGAAGACCTTCTGATGGAATTCAACGTGAAGGGAGCCGACACCAAGAGGTTTCTTGCTGAGAAGGTGAAGCAAAACCAAGGTGCAGCCTGACAAGCATGGAAGGGTGCAGCCTGCAGGTAGAGATAGTTTTACTACCAAGGCGGAGACGATGCATGCTCCGTGAAGCAAGTGCAAAGAAAGGGGTGATGTTCGTTTTACTCGCCTAACAGCAGGGAAGATTTTGTGGATAGTCGGTTTTAAATTTCTAGGACTTGGTTTTACAAAAGGATGGTGTTGGATACCCACCGAATGAAGTGTCGATTCTCATGGCATCATATTCGAGTTACCCGTACATTAGGTGTAGTGCGGATCTCATATACTTAAATGTTATATCAGGTATATCCTTTGCTAAATTGATCGAGTCTGTCTATATATATGCTGCAACGTCCCCACCGACGAGCGGTGGCCGGCCGGGAGGGATAGGTGGCTGCGTGGGTGGGGTCATCCATGGTCCATCCCCAGCCACTCGTCCGCTCCTATCTTGCGTGGTTCCACCTCGGCACGCGCCGTTCCACCACGCCGCAGGCACCTCGGCGACCGTAAAGCCGCAACGCAACCCGCACCGGCCGGCTCCCTATCCCCGCGCGGCGCCCTACCCCTAGTGTGTGCTGGCCGCTGAATGCCAGGTTGTTCCCGGCTAGCGGTCGACACGCGCGGCGTTTGGACGTTGCTGCACCGCACATGACAAGGCAAGTAGCGGTAGGCAACAGCCTCGCCCGATGGAGGCAGCAGGGTCGCAGGGCATTGCCGAATCTGGGGATCACAAGGGCGCCGCGTGGCGAGCTCGTGGTTGGTTGGCTCCATGCTGGTCGATTGAGACGCACGTCCTCTGTACGTGTGCGCGTCTGATACCACGATTTAACAGGATCAACCATGCCTCCATGCCATGCACCATATCCATGAGTCACCAGCAGCTGCCTGACGAGCTAGGCAGTCAAACATAAGGTGGTTCTCAGCCTCTCAGGGCAAACACCACACTGTACCTACCCGAGCAACAGAAACGCCACAGGATGCAACAAGATAGAGAACGAAACAGTACAAACACCTCGTTCTGCACCACTCAGCGGTAATACTAGCCAGCCAGCCTTCTTAATTCGCTGGAAATCACTCATTCTATAATCTATCTAGCTGCCTCTAAGTTGATTTGCATGTGCAGGTGCCATCACAAAAACATCCCTGCCGAGCCACCGAGCGCCGCCGGCACACGATGTGCCGTCGAGCATTTGGTACAGTGCAAGCGGCAAACGACGATCACCTCACCCTCACCTGTTCTAACACCAACTCTATACTCTCTCTTGATCAATTCTGTGTTGAGGCTGCGACGTCTAAGGACCAGTGGTGGCATTGCGATTTACAGGCCGCCGCCGTCGCGTCCACCGTCCGGGAGAGCATTCGCGTCAAGAAGCAAGAGGCCGTTCGCCGCGTCGTGCTCCCGGTTGCTCCAGGCCCTACCGTTCACCGTTGCCGCGTTTCGGCAATGCAGCAGCGCCATACCGAGCCCGCCCTCGCCGCACCTGTCCAGGCGCGCCTGCCAGGACGGCGGCCGGAAGGCGAGCACCTCCACCGTGTCCCCGTCGCGCATGTCGTGCCGCGACACGAACAGCGACCACTGGCCCATGAGGCGGTACGTCCGGCGGGTCACCCGGTCGCGCTTCAGCACCATGCGGTACAGGCGGCCCACGCGGTCCAGCACCGGCACCGGCAGCCCGCCGCGCTCCCTGCTGAACACCAGGCGGCGCTCCCCTGCCGTGAGCATGCTCAGGAGCGGCGAGGTTCTGATCAGGCTGTCGGGGAGGAGGAGGCGCGCCTTGTGGCGGCTGCGGTCCGAGGGGGTGAGCCGCTTCGTGAGCACCAGCGCTGGCCGCAAGATGCGGTGGCGGAGCAGCTCCGCGCGCAGACCGTCGTCCCGCTCCCAGCGCCCGTCTCCGCGGCCGCTCGCGTCGCCTTCCGCGGTGAGACGAACGGGCGGGCTCTCGAACCCGCCGTGGCCGTGGCTGGCCATCTCCTGAATCGTCGAGGCCGCCTCATACGGGTGGTACCGCACGAGTCTCTTCTTGGGCGGGAGCATCTCCGGCGGGACGCCGGCGAGGTCCTCACCGGACACATCGCCCCAGATGGGCACCGTCATCGGAAACCCCCGCGCGGGCACCAGATGTTCGACGCAATGGTCCCCTCTCGCGGGCCGGCTAGTTCTTGGGGAAGGAGACGAGAGCGCCGGCCCGGCGGCTGCGAGTCCGGGGGTTGGAGCGGCGCCTGGCCCTGGCGGAGTCCCTTGACGGGGCGGCATCCGGAGGGCACCGCGGGGGTGGCATGGAGGAGGCGGCGGCTTTTTGCTCGGAGGCGAAGTTGGTCTAGGGGCTGGAGGGGCAGAGGGGGACAAGAAGGGAGATTCGAGAGGCCCCATCCTCTTGCTCTCGCACGTCCGGGACGATTGTGTTGGCCGCTGCTATCGGCCTTCACCCCTCGGTAAGGCTGGGTGTTTGGTACCAGCCCTATTTCACTACCGGAATTGCTATACTCCCTTCTGTTCATAGGTCATTAATATTTAGATCAGATACATGAAAATCATATGTCTAGATTCGTTCGAAAAGTATTTTCATAATATTATAATTTTATTGGGTTTTACAAATATATTACAATAGTAATTAGTTACGAAAGTTGCATTTTAAAGACCATATCATATCCAAAACAACTTATTTTTATGAACCGTTGGGAGTATCATTCAAGAGAATTTTTAGGGATTTCAATCGATTTTCTTACCTCTATATGATCCTTGGAATCGTGCGCCACCTCCTCCGCACCTTGTCGGTCCACATGATCCAGAACCCCAGATCCAATGGCTTGAGGTTTGATTGATTTTCGAGAGAACCAACCGTCACTTTATATTTTTCCCTTAAGCTGCTCCCAATGGGCAGTATCTTAATACAGTTTCTTAGTGCATGAGAAGTGTTATGATACCATCTTCCCAATGCATGGTTTCTTATACTGTAGTATCTTAAGCTGTTTCATTTAATCACATGCACGAGACTGTTTTGCGTTGGATTTCGAGCCGGAGTAGTGTCCAAATTAGATACTAGAGTACCATCTCTCTTCATTAACTATGGTGTCACATCATTATTTTGTCTACATGATAAGTTAAGATATTATCCAAAGTGAAGCATTGGGAGCAGCCTTATCAATGTCTGTCAGGATATGGTTATGGAATTTATCATTCATGAATTGATTAAGATTCGGTAGGAAAATGCACCGCGGCGCCAATAAAAAGAACGTAACCTTCCGTTTTGGCAGCAAATCAAATGGATGTCAAATCCGATCAAAGAAGTTGTTCTGCTGTTTATAATTTTTTCCAGTGGATAATCGGACTGCTTTTTTTCCCGCATAGTCCACGGTCATCAATTTACACGATTTTTAGTACCTCCTATGCACAGAAAATGGCAGCCCGAGAACTGTCCAACCATCAGTATTGTCAAATTATATATGCCTCTCATTGGGACAAAGTTTGCATCAATCTGAGGTTCAAAACAGGCAGCAAGGTTCACCTGCTTTATGTATCGCATTACACTGGTATGACGGCTTGCACTTTGAAATTGAGTACCAACCTAGATAATATATGGAATTTTACATCAGCATTACGACATCAGGAGTTACAAGATGATATAACGCCCAACAACCCCCCAGTGCTATCTATACATGGAAGTGAACTGGCAGAGTAGTGGCAATGTGCAATCTGCACCAAATAAAATAAGATATGTATGCTCCACGCTGCATGGTTAGAAATCTTAGGCTCGGAACTCAGAAGAGCTGCCCGCTGCCAGCCACAACAGTCAAGCACGCCTCCAGAATCTCACAAAACTTCATAACAATGCACTTTCGATGAGCTCAACAAAACCGGGGGGCGACATTGGTGGCATTGCTTCTTCCTGAACATCAACCATTTCCAGGATCTTTCTTGCAGTTGCTTGCAAATTGTCAATGCCGTGTTCTTTCAACATTGTGGATTGAGCAGCTGTTATATTTGCCTGGCTAGACTCCTTGTTTTCAAGACCAATGTTTGACGACTTTGCTTTAGAGTGTGCTTTTGCAGAAGTTACTGCAGCAGTGAAGATGCCAGATTCTTTGAGACCACGAATAATAGCCTGCAAAGATGAAGCATAGCTCAGCAGCATTCAAGACACTACTTTGAGTTGGTGCCTTCAAGATTGAGACTCCAAAGAAAAAAAAAAGATTGATAAACAGATAAAGGCTTACCATTGGTGCATATATGCGTGTTAGAACACTCTTCCTCAAAAGTTTCAAATTGGTATCTTTGTCGTTCCATAGAACATGTTCCCGGAACCTGAACAAAAGTAGCCAAACAAATATAATCTCGTACTTCAGGAGAGCAGTAGGAAGGGAGGGGGTGCAGAGGGGTAAAGGTGTTACCAGTTCCTCATCTCTTCCTCAGTAGCTGTTGATGCAATTATAAAGGCCTGACATGTCAGAGTGGAAAGGCAATTTTATTAGTTTTCTCAATTTTGTTAATTATCCAAATAGCTATACCATGCAAACAAAATAGCCTGTTAAAGCTACATCAGTTGTTTTTAACAAAGCTAGAATCTAGAAAAAAGTTGTTAAGAATGTCAGTTTCTCATTCTTAAGAGTCAGACTGTTTTGTATCATACTTCTGCATGGTGCATTGCTGCTACATTTTAAATGATATCAATGCACTACTTCAACCAGAAAAAAAAGCATGATGTCTGACCAGGTAACTGTAGGTCAACGACAAATGTTACAAAGGTGCAGCAAAGGGAAAGAAAAAAAGAACTCACCAATCTGTCAAATTCCAGGATAAAACATCGCTTCACATCTTCCTTTGTTGGCTTGCAGCCACACCTATCCCTTCTTGAAGTTAAGTCCGAAAACTTTGTGTAAGTGTAATGCAGAATAGCAGCCTCCTCCAACTTGATTTCACTACAGGAAAAGAAAACAGATGACTAAACCATCCAGTAGAAACTGACTAAAATTTGTTCACTGAAAACTTTTTTTATTTTAAAAAAGCTCCATATATTCAAATATCTGTCATCTTACTTTGGGGTTTTCATGTAATTATGCCATCTATGAGCACCATTTGGACGCAGATGCTCCTGAACCCTTGCTGCTGATTTCCCATTACCATAAGTGAGGAAGTAGTTTGGATTACCACGTGTTGCTTCTTTGTATAGGCCAAAATATGTATCCTTTGGAAGATGGTCATAATTTTTCTTAAACATGGAAACCTGCAGGTACACAAACTTGGGTAAGAATTTACGAAGTCTTTGATGGATGGTGCATCAGCTATCAAATCTACAAAAGAAAACTTTGGTAAGAAACCAAACAACAGCAGCTCGAAGCATATGGATGCACATAATCTACGTTGCGCGGATACTTTCGAAAACTCGCGTACCGGTATGGGATACTGCCTCGGATACGGATACTGCCCCGATACGCCCAGATACATATCGACCGATTTCCCCTTTTTCAAATAAAGGAATTGATTCGGATACTCCTTGGATACCTTTCCGATATTTCTCCGATACCACTGAACCCTAACCCAACTTAAACACACAGCTCTTGACCCGATACTCACTCGCTCTTCTCTCACTCTCTGTTCTGCTTGACCCCGAGTACATAATCAATCAAACACAGCTTACAACTATAAATCATGTGATTGTGTATTACAGTTATGAAAGTTGCCACATAGAGATATGCCTACGACTTGATAATGGCATATTGCATATCAACTAGCAAAACTGGCTCTTCTTTTGACAGGACACAAAAAGGGGAAAGATCCTTCCACCAGTTCAAGCTTCAACATCTAAGTTCTGATAAGTGTAATCCAAAAAGAAGGCTAGCGCTGCGATTAAAGCAGAGCAATTCTGAGTCCGTACTTTCAAGCATGGACCTGGACCCCAATAAGGAAATATCAAGGACTTTTGCAGCCAGTTGCCGCATTTGTGGAGCTTCTCTTTGATTTTCTCATACTGTTTCCTCATGGGCGCAAAGTTCTAATAACATGATTTCAAATAACAGGCAAACATCTTGTTTTCAATACTTCACCAATGCTAAAGCATAGTGTAAGATGTTTGCAACATGTCAAGTAATCAATATTTTTCTCTGGAGTTGTATTTTTCAGTGTGGCTTTCACTAAACTGCGCCTTTTGCTGTGGTATAGAGTCAATCTTTCCTTTTCTTTGAATGTTATTGACAATAATAGCTTACATACCTCAGTAAAAGGATCTTTGATGTCATCCCGCTCAATGCTGCTCTCCTGGTGGGGGTGGGGAGGGAAGGGAAATAACAATCAGATGTGAACAGGCTACCATATTCAACAAAAGATTAGTTCTGCAACTCACATAGTTGGGGAAGATAACCATGTCAACATTATCAGGAACATCTAAAAGCAATCGCCTCAGGGAGTACTCCCGGGCACCCCCTGGATGAATTAACTCATCAGTATCAAGATGAATGATCCAATCCATTCCAGCATCCTGAGATAATAAAACAGGGGAAGCTCACATCAAACTCACCACAATATGTAAGATCTTTCTTCCAAAATCCAACAAAAGCATGTAAAATTCCTCCATAAGTATAGCAGATCATTATAATGTTGTCAATGTTTGCCAGCAACTGATTGGTGCAATAGCAAAACATATTAAGGTGATTGAAGTTTCTTGAATTTTTAGTTAATTGCAGTGGCAGTTGGGCTAATATTTATTGTGGACTGCAAAAGCAACATATATTTTTACTAAGGAGTAACTATGGTACACCTGTTTGTATTTAATGCACTTTACATACGCTTTTTCCACCATCCACTACTCATCCCACCCATGAGAGTTCTGGGAAGTGGAAAACAATGTAGCAGGAAACTTTTTGCAGCTATAGTTAATTGTACCAGAGCCATCCCCATTTTACTATTGTTACTTAAATCCCTAGATATCATTCTACATGTTGTGTTGTACTACTGATGCAATGTATTGGTGCTGGTCCTAAATAGTTCAATAGAGAGGCTGGAACACTATATGATGATAACTATGGTTCCCTCAGAAGTTGAGTTGAAATAGAAAAAAAAAAGCTGAAAATTAGATAAAAGAATATTGCTAACGTTTGTGAATAAAAAATTCAAAATTTTCAATTTTGATACTTATTATGATACTCTTTACAAAAGGGCATGAACACCAAGATTGCTATGTAAACAAATACTATCAGACAGATAAAAGAAAAAGCTCATACCCTTGCCATAACGATAGCCATTTCCATGTTTAGTGATTGCTTAACAAATAGTTCATAATTGCATGGCTTGTAAAAGAAACCTGCCAGCCAAGTCTCATTCCAAATGCGGCTGAAAATGATTGAAACAAAAGAAGTTTAGACAACCAAAACATCATGAATATACAGCAATAAAATTGTTAGCAACATATAAATAGTTCACTAGCACAAGGAAAACAGAATATAGGATCCAACCAACAACAATACTTCCGAACATGCTTCAATCTCGTGAAAAGTTCAACTAACAACATTGTAATAGAAGTAGGTAACTTGACATCTTTACTATACCTCAACCACATCATTTGAAGCAAATAGTATCAGCATTTATCAATGCATTTCTTATCTATATCTTGTTACAAAAGTGTTTTATTTACAAGAATTGAATTTTTACATAAGTTGTAGTTGAAATTTCCAACCAAACTTGAAATATTTGCATGAACTAGGTTTGTTAGTAAAAAAAAAACTCATATAACTGTTCAGCATATCACCATACCTTCTGTCCTGTTTCTCTTTCAGTTCTTTAGTTCTGAAAATAACTTTTACACCCTAAAATAGAGACACAGAAAGTCAGAACTAGAGCGTGCAAAAGTCACACCGCGAAAGGACATGGAGAGACTTATTTACCCGAATAGATTCAAGAACTGATGTAACAGCTGGTTTTGCAGCCTCTCCTTCAACAAAGAGAAGAAAGTGTGAAACACCAATGACCTTGTGATAATACAACCATGGAAGAATTTGGTGTAGGCCAGCAGAAGTGCTTCCCGTGATACAGATCTGCAGTATCACCAAGATACATCCAAGGAACAGAATTAGCTCAACATAAGCATCATGCTGTGCTGCACAAGACTCTAGACATCCGTACCAGATTCTCACAATTAATACATGATTTGATGATTAAATTAAAAATATTTTTTAGTCAAGTATATTACTATATTTTAAAAATAAAAATAGACAATTTGACATAGATGCAATATTATGGAGTTGTGGCATGATTTTGACGAGTCTTTTCTACTTCATCAAATATTTAAGAACCATGTGAGCATCCTATATCCTGTTTTTCAGACTTGCTAGGCAAGACTTGGATAGAAGTCCATGCGTAAACCCCCATCCAAATCAATGTAATGATACAAGATGTACATATGCTCAACTTTGGTGGAACATACAGGGGAAAATGTTCTAGTAAATTATAACCAGTATGGCCTCATTTGCTAAAAATATAGAGCAAAAATGTGCTAGTAAATTATCACCAGTATGGCCTCATTTGCTGAAAACATAGAGCAACTACAAATTATGTAGGGTTCTTTCTCATGATATTCTGTCAAATGAACAATCTAGATAAGCATTTAGTATTTCAGTTCCTAAGCCATGACTAAATTCTGCAAAGGTCATGGTTCCACACCTAGTGAACACAAGATCTCACTGAGTCAAGCAAAGTTCACCAAGAGATTGTGGCTGTGTACACAAATGCAAGATTGCAAGTCGACCAAATCACAAACTCTGAAGTCTCTAACATCCCAAGTTTATTGACGGCTGCACCACTCAACACTGCCCTGAGTCAAAATCCATCTTCTATACCGCTAACCAATTGCTTCCGCTTCAAAAATACCTCCAAGCAACTAACAACCTCTAGATGGCAATGGCATCAAACATGACGATATTTGGTGAAACGGCACAGCCTGAGCCTAGAACAGCTAAATCGCACTTGAACTAACAATAAGTTGCTAGAATATAGGCCTTTGCACTAAGAAGTAGGAACAGGGCCTAGATACCAAGGAAAGGTTTCCAATTCCACTTATTAGGCACCGATTCAAAACCCAGAAAAACCACTCGATGGTATTGTACTACTGCGAAATACTGCACGATATCACAGAAATTTTCATAGAATCACTATCTGATCTCATCCTCAACCCCAGGAGCAACGCGGTCGCACCAAATCGCTATTGTAATTTTTTTTAAAAAAAAAATCAGGCGAGATCACGCAACATCGCAGCTCAGCAGGCTGCAAGCTACTCGGGTCACATCTAAACTAGTCGCAATTCCCTAGCACGAGATCACACCGAATCGCTCTAAAAACGGGATCTCTACGCGCAGATCAGATCGGACCGGAAGCGCCGGGTCGCACCTTGGGGGTCAGGCCGGCGTCGGAGTCGAAGCTCCATCCGCGGTAGAGGGAGATTCCGTGAGGGGAGGCGCTCCGGCCGAGGATCTCGGCGCAGTCGGCGGCCGCCGTGGAAGCCGACGAGGAGGAGACGGCGAAGTAGGACCCACTGCCCCCCGAGGAGGAGGACGACGACCCGAGCGGGCTGTTCTCCATGCCGGGGAACCGCTGCGAGTCGGCGGGCCAGGCAGCGCCGGACGGGTCGCGCAGGCCGCCGCGCCACTGGAGTGCGAAGGCGAACGCGGCGAGCGCGAGCGGCAGCAGCGTCAGGAGGAGCAGCACGCGCGTCGCGAACGCCGCCGCTCCGCCACCGGCGGAGGCGGATGCGGATGCGCCGCGGTAGCCCGCCATTGGGGAGGGAGAGTCGAGGTCGGTGGGTGGAGAAACGGAGGGCGCGTGGGGCCCTCCGCCTCTCAGTGGTCTACTGGTCTTGTACAGCACACTCGAGGCTCGAGCGTTGCGGGAAGGAGACCAGAGAGCTGAGCATTGTGCGGGCTGGGCCGAGATGGGCTTTTAATGGTCCGGTAAAGTACAAGGTGTTGGGCCGGTTTGATTTGCTTGGCGGGTAGTCCGAAAAAGCTACCCTTTTGGGCCGTAGCCGTGTGGCTTACTGGGCCAGTAGTGTACCATTGACTGTTGTCTATTGGAATCATTAAGGATTTGCCGCGGTAAAGACATGTGAGACATAGGGCAGCAAATAATCATCAAATACACATCTTTTGCTGTGGCAAACCCTCAAATCCCCTTGTTTATTTACCTTTTTCTGTTTACTTTCTAAGCTAAGGTCAGATTTTGCTCAAGCGTATATATACATGTACATGGTCTGCAACTGTAGCCTTTTTGTGTTTCTTCTGAGCTTACACAGAAATCAAGCACACGCGCACTAAGCTCCAAATTCCAGAGCATACCTCCAAACGGTTTGTGAGAAAATGCTGTGTAGCTGAGTAATGATGATTTAGCTTCAGAAGAGTAATTTGGCCAATGACGGAGCAGATTATGTATGGGTGTTGTTGGACGCAGATCGCCAGAACATCTCCATTACTGTATCAGTAAACATGCTAATCTGCATGTCTTTGCTGTCTGTCAAGCTGTAAAGAATCGAAGAATTTGCAGTGAGGGGGGATTCTGCGACAGTTATCCATTGCACCAGTATATATATATACCTTGTTAACAGAATCAGATTATATATCTGTAGATTATCTGTAATTACCTAACTCAATCACATCGTGTACAAGTAGTTAAGTTGTTGTCTGTTTTGATTCTGATTCTTCTGTTGTAATCGGTCTCAACTGTATTGCCGGATACACTATTGCATATCCGGCAACTCTATATAAACCGAGAGCTAACGCATTCAGCCGTGAGCTTCTCTTCAGAAATTCTCTGATAGTTTTACTTCGAACCTATTGTTTCTCATATCCCTAAGCCAAAAGCTTCTCTTCAGAAATTCTCTGTTCGTTTTACTTCGAACCTATTGTTTCTCACATCCCTAAGCCAAAACGGCATCTCGATCTCTTGTGATTGCACTGCACCCTGACCCACCTTCTCCAAGACAAAAATCTTTTGACTCCATACAGAGATAACAAGAAGATCATAACAACAGTACACTTGCTTGTGCAACTCTGAGAGCATGCCATGTTACATGTTCCAAGCCCCAGCCCTACACCCACCCAGCTGCATTAATTCATGGCATGCAGGGCTGCTGCTGCTTGGCTGTTCTTGGCTTGTTGCCAATGGCCATGCATGCACAAGCCAGGTTGCACATGACTTGTTGCCAATTGGACAAACTGTAGTACTAATCCATGCAGATTTTGTTGCTGCTAGCTTGCACATGACTTGGTGACTAGGTAGCCTAGTACTCATGCATGCCTTAGTTTAATCTTATGGACCATACATGTACACGGGATGAGACACGTACACACTCTTAGGCTGGGAAGTCCAAATTTTCGATCTGTAGAAGAATAGAATTGGTTTAATGTGAATTATTATATTATTGAGCCTCGAGGGTGGATTATATAAAGTACAATGCTTGGAAGGTAAGAAGCCTCTCCTAGAGATAAGGCAGGTATCTGGAATTATAATCAATCCTAAACTACCATATTTGGAGATATCCCAATATACTCTAATATCCCCTCGCAGTCGTAGCGGTAGCGTCGCGGACAGCAAGAGCGTCGCAGATGGTCAGACTGGAGAAGAAGTCGAAGGTAAAAAAACCGATGGGATGACATCCCCCGCAGTCGCAATGGGAGCGTCGTAGACAGCTGCAGCGTCACGAACGCTATGACTGGAGAAACCGACGAGTTGCTCATGCGGATGGTAGCCCTTTGTGCCGATGTCGAGGTAGCCGAGAGCGAGGCGGTAGCCGTGGTCAAAGATGCCGTGCGTGAGATAGCCGTGGTCGACGTAGCCATAGTCGAGGTTGTCGGTGATGAAGTAGCTGCACATGAAGCCGCGGGCGCAAGGAGGCGCCATGGTGACAGCGCGCAAGGAGGCCCGGTGATGCAATCGAGGCAATCGTTGAGGTAGAAGGTCGATGCCGAAGACGCTATCGAGGCCGCCACTGACGAGGCATGCACCGAGTTTGTCAGGCCCGGGAACGCGTTGGGGATGAAGGCACGCACCGGTGTTGCCAATACCGGACGTGCTAGAGAGAGGGTCCAACCATGCGCCAGTGTCTGAGAGACCAGCAGAGAAAGCCTCCGAGACGGTTGCGGCGCGTAGTGCGGCGTGGGGTAGAAGATGCCGATGTAGCCCGTTGTTGCCGGAGTAGACGAACGTAGTCGGGGAAGAGACGACGACGCTGGCGACGAGGTTGTGCTGGACGAAGGCGGAAGGGTGCAGGGGCCGGACGATCCAGAGGTGACGCGGTGGCGGTGCTTGAAGAAGCCGGCAAAGAACCCGATCAGTGTGACGAAGACCATGTGCGCCGACGACCGAGGCGATGACGCGTCGAAGAAAGGTGGCGTCGATCGGCCAGAGGGTCGTTGATGCATGGGAACGGCGATGTAGAGTGACGGCGAGAGCCACCGTTGGCTGGACCGCGCCTGGAAAGGTACGGTGACCGTGGGTGACGATGACCACGGGAGGCGACACTGCAACCCGAGGAGGTGATGCAGCGGCAGCCTCGGTACTTGGAGATGAGACGCGCGTACTCGTGGACGAACATCACGGGAGCGGGGAGGAACCGCGCACGATCGGCTGATCAGACCGAGGGCGCGCGAGGCGATTGTGGTGGAGGCGTCCCGATTGGTGGTGGCGACGACGAACCGGCGTGGAGCGTCGTGGACAGAGTGGCAGGGCAGCGATGTGTGAGGGCGTCCCCTGGAGCACCGCGAGCCCGACTATGCCGCACGGTCAGAGATGGCTGGTGGAGTCGACGTCGATGTCAGAGTAAAGGCGCGTGAGATCAACGGGCGGTGGGCGACACAAACCGATCTCTGATCGGAAAACCAAAGAAAAAATACCGATCTGAAAACGACCGGAGAAAAAAATCTAATTGGAAACCAATCGGATGATCGGCGACACAAACTCTAAACTACGGGTTGCGCAACCCCCGGGATAGATCATAGATATCGAAGCATCTCCCAGGGGCGGCGCGGCGGAAGCTGTGGAGGCGGTGGCTCAGGAATGGCGCCGCTCTGATACCATGTAGAAGAATAGAATCGGTTTAATGTGGATTATTATATTACTGAGTCTCGAGAGCGAATTATATAGAGTACAATGCTTGGAAGGTAAGAAACATCTCCTAGAGATAAGGTAGGAGTATCTGGGATTATAATCAATCCTAAACTACCAGATATCCCAATATACTCTAACACGATCCATTCCGTGAATTGGCCAGGAGTTTAGAATGGACCGAAAATTTGAACTTGCCAAAACAAGCCCTTACAGATCATGCATACTGTGTGTGACTACACAAGCATAAGCATGGATGGATGGATGGATGGATGGATGTTGGTTAGCTCGGCATTACTAACGGCGCACATGCCTGCTATGCGTCGTCCTGATGGCCGGCTGTGATTGGCGCCGCGATATTCGGAGGCCCAATGCACGCACGCTGTCTTTGCATCGATCTGGCAATCATCTTGTCCTTGGGAATTAAAAAAATTCAAGTCTTAACGTACCACGCATATGGTTCGTGCTGATTTAGATATAGAGCGGGCGACTACGGGCGACTTTCATTAGAAAATTTGTAAGGTGTATGTTTATCTTCGGCCTTCTTCTTTCGAGACGTGTGCTAAATGAACACACTCATGTGTGATGATGTGTGTGCATGTGCGTCTTCCTTTTATATAGGGACAGAGTGAGCTCCTTGTCATTGTTGGATGATCGGTATTGGCTGCATGCAAAAGAGCAAAGAGGCAACATGCATGCATGGTGGACATCCAAGGGTTGCCTGATCGGACGATCACTACGCGTTTTGACACCTTCCAAGCACTTCGATTTTTGCCTGTATCTTGTATCTACCTCTGTGTGTTAGGTAATTGACATTGGCCGGTCAATATGCTATTTTGTCTTTGGCAGAGCCAAGAATGTGTAAGATGCCTTAAAAAAGGATTTGTAAGAGGTAGGACGAACTTCCAACCCGTAGACCAAGCGGTACTTGTCAAACAAAAGGAGGCACACCTGACGTTTCCCAGATGAGTATATAGCTTGAGGTGCAACTTACATATTTTCGTAATCAAAACCACTGTTATGTGAATTGGGTTGATGGCACAGTGGCACACAGGTATCATCACTTGCTACATCACTAATAATTCTTGCTACTGCCATGCATGTTTCTTCTGCACTCTACAGAAGACATTCAGTTAACAAGTTTGTTGCCAACTGGAGGCTATGGCACTAGGTTTTGGGCGTGTTTGGTTGGAAGCACCACTTTATCAAACTTTTTGTGGCAGAGCGTCGCATGCCATAATTTGTGTGGCGAAGAATTTATTGACCACAAGTTTGGCAAATTTTGTTAGGATATGTGTCTATGGCATGTGGGATATATAGTTAAGAAAGTGTGGCACACCACAAGTGCGACAATGAATCAAACACCAGTCTATGAAAAGTCAAACTCGTCTAACTCAAGCGTGGTAAGTTGTGGCTACGAACCAAACATCCCCTAAAGTCCAGAGTTTGAATTCAGTGACTATACGATTAGGTGTGTCATTTGAATATTTCTTTATGTTTGATTCGATTGTTTGTCCCTGCGCTAACTAATTGTTCCCACAGTACTCTACAGAACAAAAGTCTCCCGAGATATATGTGATGTACTGATGTGGACACAGAAAAGAGAGAACAAATGATGAAAAGCTTACTTATGATTGGAAGTTTAATACTACTAGTACTAAGCTAATGAAACCTTGTTTAACCCTGAGGAGGTTGTTTAGGTTGGAGCAACCTCAGTATTTTAGCCATCCATGTGGTCCTGGGCCTGGGCCTCCTGGCCTGACTGAGCTACCAGGCCAACTGGCCAACCAATACACCCCAATCATTCAGGACAGCTCTACCTATGTATAGTAGCTTGTCCAACTAAACTCCAACAAAAACGAGAACATGAGATCAAGTGTAAAGGTTTCCACTAGCCAATGTACTCCAATGAACCTGAAAATACCTTCTTTCCATTCTTTCCCCAGTTCTCTTCACACATACTTCCTCTCACAGATACTCTTGCAAGCGGGTATTCTATTTTAGTATGATATTTTCTCTTTTTTGGATATTGTAGTCCTTAAATAAACAACTATGATAAGATTAGCAGTCGATTTATTTATAGAGGCCAACTAAAAAGAGTATTTTAAAAAAAAAGAGGAGAAGATTCTGTCCTGTCTTTTCCAAAAACTACCCTTTCTGCAACTGACCAATTGCAGGAATCAATTTCTGGTGGTTGTATCACTGTATGTATCAAGGACTGCACACTGGATCAATTCCAGTGAATCTTCTCAGTTCTCACTGTACACTTTGTGGTTCACAAATCAAATTGAGCACCGTTAGGAGCGCTGACTGATTTCTATAAGATTCTTAAGAAAATTCCCGTGTTCCAGATCGATTGTTTATTTCTCGTGGTTGTGTCACTGTTTGTGTTATTGTAGTGTACACAGTGCGTGTCGCCTAGCTCTTACATGCATGCATCTGCGCGATTCAAAGAAAAAGAAAAAGAAAAGGAGGTGAAGAGCACGAGCACGTCGTTCGTCAGAAGACGGTGATCGATGTGCTCTCTAATTAACCTGATACAGATCCCACACCTACATCTCAACTTCATGGGTTCCACTGCACTATACGTCTCAGACATGCAACTTGTGCGTGGGACGCAGGTCCTTTACAGAGACATACTCTGCTAATCTAAGCTATTCGCTGCCGATTAGACGGTCCGGTTGAGGTCTAATGCATGTGTACTGTGCACCTCTGCCGTAGGGTATGTGTGAGACAGACTAGGCTACTGCATTAGTTACAACTAGACGATGAGATCATATTCGAGATGGTTGGATGTATAAGACGAGTTGATCGGTGTTGGGAACTAATTCTCGGTTTTGTCCGGGAGAAAGAGCTGGTTGATTACTAACAACTTACCGTAAGGCGAACTAGATCAATCATCGATGACTTTATTTGATCGTGTTCAGAAATTTGGTGATATAACGTGTATGTATATATGGATCACCATATCTCTTATTAACAACTCTTCGGTGGGATTTTGACCTTGGTCATATCTCGAGCCTTTTCACGGTGAAAACTGGAAACTAGATACTCCTCTCCTCGCACAAGACAAGCATCCACGTGCGGACTTCGCGATGCATACGTGGCTGAGCCCAACAGTGACTAGACCGGTTCATGGGCAGCCTAGTCCGACTTTTTCGGGCTTGAACTTTGATTTTTGGTCCGATGGCCCAGCCCAAAACCCGACGAAGCCAATAAAAATAATAAAAAAATGTATTCTCAAAATGAGTTAAATATTAATTTTTATTCAAATTTTTTTTAAAAATATTATTTTATTAGAAAAAATAATTTTCAGACCGGAGCTACCCATTTAAGACCGGGTTTTTTCAGGCCCGAGCCAGGGTTTGAACAGGTCTAACAACGACCAGCTAGCCCAAGGTATTGCCGCTTTGCCCCCGGACCTAAACTCCAAGAAAAATATCGACGCAAACGTATCAGTCAACCCCTTTTCTCCTCCCTTTCTTTGATTGCATATTTTCCTTGCCCTATCGATCGATCGTATTAATTCTTTTGAGTGCACACATCAGGCAGGCCCTCTAGCTCTTTTTTTTTCCTGAGAGATGCGTGCAGTGACGAGAGAACCGCGTGATTGGATTAAGTTCACGTCCTTTTCGTCGCACTGATTGAGATTTATTTGGCTAGCCCCACGGTTTCGTGCCATGATTTGGTACGCCAAGTAGTCAAGTACCCCATCTTACCTAATTCTAGTGCTTATCTTTGTGAAGAGATGCTTAATCAACATGAGGTGATCATTAGTTCTAGTCTAAATAGCTTAATGCTCAAACATTGAGGTACGTTTGTGATGTTTGTTTTCCCCGAAAGATTATCGATCGGTAGAACTCCTACGTTCCAAACAAATCCAAAACAATATCAGTATGCACGCGTGGTAATTATTTCCATGAATTAATCCACGCAGGTAGCTTTTAGCATAAAACCAATTAAAGTTTGATTAGACAGTTCATCAAGCTTGCGAGAGGGCATCCTTAATTAGGATATTAACTAGGTGCTACCATGAAATATGGCATCACTTCATGGAACAATTGCAGAGGATAAGGCCTTCCTACCTAACCTTTCTAGGTATAGACAGTCAAATTAATGAGGTTCACTGCAGCATGCATGTAAGCTAGCTAGAACAGCAACAGAAGTGTACCATATATATCCACACCCATTAATTTGTATTACAATTGAAGGGACTTTATGTTTGTCTTCATCACACCTCAAGCCGAAAATTAAAATAAAAAAGAAGAAGATATATACACAATACCATGACCAACAAACACATCAATATAATTACACATGTTTAATCACCCCAAAAAAAAAAAGAAAACCCCACATAAATTTACACGGAGGAGAAGAGATCATCGATCATCAAGAGAGAGTTTCGAGGAGGGATCGAGGTGAAAGAATAACAAATGTTCATGCATCCATACCCATGCAACGTGTTTGCAAGCGAATATGTGTGCATGGCATGTGTGTATCTTTACTTACTTTGTGCAGCTACGAAGAAAGAGAGTGATCGATCACAATAACTTGAGACTTTTTTTACCAGCAGGTAGCTTGCATTGCTTCAGAGTTCAGTGGTCACTTCTTCTCCGGCTCAGCTGGTGTGGCTTCGGCTTCGACCGGCTTCTCCTCCTCCTTCTTCTCCTCTACCACCTCCGACGGCGCGGCCGCGGCGGGCTCGGCCTCCTCCTTCTTCTCCTCCACGGCGACTTCCCGAGAGGTGGTCTCCGCCTCGGCCTTGGGCTCCTCCTTGGGGACGAAAGGCGCAACCTTGTCAAAGATGAAGACGATCGCGCCGGAGAGGGGCGTGGTGCCGGACTTGGCCACTGCGTCGCTCACCTGCTTGGCTCCCGGGAATTCTGCGAAGAAACATAGATTAGTCTCATTAGAAATTAAAGGATTAACATTTTTCTCAAGAAGGAAAAATCATTTTTATTGGAGTAGACGCAGGAGAGCTGTACTGTATCATTTGTATTAAGAACAAGGAAAATTCATGCAGGTTAATTAATTTTTTCATATGTAGCCTATTATTAATTATATACATGTCTTGAATATGAGGTTTCATGCATCTACACTAAAAAGGAAGTGGTTGATGTTTAAATTAGAACAGTGTGTTTATTTTGTTGTTTTTTGTTCGACTAGTTAGGTTTTTGTCTGCATCAGCTAAAGTAGCGGAGTTTGCATTTGAGTTTCTGTTCAAAGAAACATAGGTGAGAAGATTCCTGTGCAGTTTAATTACATGAACCTCGCAAATAAAAGTTCCATTATGTGACAGGAGAATAAAGGTTATTTTGTTCAAAAGACAAGGAATAAAGGTTATTTAATAAATAAAACCCTAAGAAAATGACTCGACAAGATTGCTAAAAGAAACTCGAAAAGAAGGCAATCCTATTTGTGTTAGCAAAAGGTGATTGATAAATAGTTCTGGCTTTTCAATACCATGGAGCAATGCATTTGCATATCACAAGAAAAAAATGTATCAACTAATTCATTAAGTAGAGCCCTCTATCTACATGTACTTCACTTAGCTATTCTTTACTACTTAAAAATTAGAGTTAACGGTCGTCTCTCTTTACTGATATGTGGAATACGTTATCAGCAAACTATCTCCTTGCATCGTGCGCTCCCTACTCTTCCTCTCCTAGCATCACCTACGACGCCGTCTGCGCTTCCTCTTACTTTGCGCCCTCGCCTCCACCTCCGATCTTCTGTTCTGCTCCGCGCACGCCTCCACCCCCTCCCCTGTCGCCGCTTCTATCGGCCGGATATAGGCGGGCCTCACTTCCTCCTCTCCGCCCCTGCTCTTCTGCTCTGCTATGCTCCGCGCGACTTGACGAATTGAGATATATTATATCTACTTTCATTAATAAACCATTACATTCATGAGATATTTTGTAGCAACACACGGGCTATTAACTAGTACTATATATAAAAATACCAAGTTCTTCAATTGCTTTCCTTTTTCTCCAAGTTGCTTTTCTGATATATTTTTAAAAAAACATTCACATGCAAAACCTTACAAAATTATAGGTACGGTTTTTATTTTTACTTATTATATTTTAAGTACCATAGAAATACAAAATAAGAATGATTTAGTTTTGTCATACTTACCAATCTTGGCCAATTCCTCAAGGAACTTGGTGACTGCAGCCGAGTTCTTCTTGATCTTGGCTGGTTTTTTGTCCTTTATCAATTCCTACAATATGTCCAGTAGGTTAATTAAAAGGGTAATAATTATCACTTAGGTGGCTACTGTCACGTCTCAGCAATCCCCCCAAAAAAATTACTGAAAAAACTTTTTTACCTTAATCTCAGCAGGGGATGAATCAACAACCTCCACAACCTTGGGCTCTAGTTCTGTCTTCTTGTCTTCAATCTCCTTGCCAATCTCCTCCTACATATATACATAGCAGATAGCACACCCCACACCACACCCAATTAATAAACAGAACAAAAATACTGAACAAAAAAAAATACTGACTATCACTTCAAGTGTGCCTATCCCTACCTTATTGAAGGATTTCAAGAACTCAGCAGCAGCAGCCTTCTTGCCATCCTTGTCAAAGATCTTGTTGAGTCCAGGAAGAACCTTGGTTTTCCAAACACTGACCATCTCTCTCCTTCAAAAATCTGTAATACTCCCATACCAACACAAAAGGCAAAAAAACACAAGAAAATTTTCTCATGGCACTAAGAAGGAAGCCAAGGAAATGATCAAAGCTGGAAGAAAGCATACATACAGCTAGCTGAGGAGCGATGTCTAGCTCTTCTCAATGATTTCCTGTGGTGTGATGTGCAGTTCTGATCACCAACCTGTCAATGGGCAGCGCAGTACAGGAGCCAGGATGCCATGAGATGAGAGTGATATATAATGGGCTGTCGAGAAAGGCGCCCTGGGTTTTTGCAACAAATCACAAGGATGCCCACATAAGGTTGCATGGTTGTCGGAGGGAGGCAGGGGCATAAATGTCAAATAGGAAGATGATTGAGGATTATGGAAGGGATGTCAGTAAGCCCCGGCTGAAAATGATGAATGAGTCGTGGAGGCTTTGCAAGCTGTGCTGGAGTCCTGGAGCGGGGAGAGAGAGAGAGAGAGAGAGTATGTTGCTAGGATCCTCTGTGTCACGACTTCTTAATTTGGTAATGTGTCGTATCAATTGCAGGGATGATTTGAGGCTGTCAATAGTGTTTTAATCATATAGGAGATCTTTTAGAAATAAATGGAAAAAAGAGATCTTTTAGAAATAAATGGAAAAAAATAAGTATATGTTGAGATATCTTTTCAAGAAGATTTTAAACACTCAATTAGGAACTTTTTTTTTTAACTCAACACTCAATTAGGAACTTTTTTTTAACTCAACACTCAATTAAGATGGTTATGTTATTTCAAAGTAACTCTCTGCTAATTTGTCTATCACAATGTAATGAGATGGAGTATTAAGTATATTTATCATTTAATTTTACCCAGAATATTATTCTGACACGGAATTTTACCTGTAAATATTTAGGTACAAATATACATGTTTCTAGGTGAAAGATCATCAACTTATCAGCATTGCCTTCTAGTAGGGTATAGTACTTTCAGTTTTTTTTTTTTTTTTTGCACAACACCCACGTCGAGTTAGCACCAAACTAGCAACCTTTTCCTACGAACAATATGAATTGATAAACGATGTTCTTGCCATGTATGTTTTTTAGATTTATTTTATTAAATCGTTCATTAACTTCAAATGACAGTATAAAGTTAGCGTAAGCCATAAAGGACCATCTAATTTAAATCAAGGTCACAACAAAATTTTGATAGGTTTCGCCAAACGATATTGACTAATTTGGTACTATGCAAATTATTGCAATTCTTACACTCCATTTTATATCTACATATTCATAGCCCTGACAAGAATGAACATGTAGCATCCCTCTCGAATATCCCAAGTCGTCATTTCATTTTCGTGTCAATCATTTTCCATCTCTACATCGGTGAAATGGTGTCTACATCCATTGAATCATACTACTACAGACAGAGGTGCCCACGCGACGCCGCGCATCCTTGCTCCACAGAAGATCAGGCACGGCCAGATAAGCATTCCTGCGTGTGGCCCACACTTGCCACCGGTGGGCCCCACTTCAAGGAGAGTAGCGTGAGCTCCTCAAAGAAGCAACGCCCCCGGCCAATCACAGCCCTCGTCCTGGAAAGACAGTATGATTATAAAAAAAGAAAAAGTCTGAAGAACTGAACCACAGCTAGCTAATTTGCCACTTAATCTGCCCAATGCTAGAGTCAAATTGAAGAAGAAGAAGAATAAAATCCAGCTAATTTGTTATTAATTTACAATGTTAGAATCTTCTGGTGCCTTGCTTAACCAAAATAAGTACTTGTGCAAGGGCAGTACTCCAATGTGCTGGCATGAGTATGACAGCTCTCTGACGAACGACAGCGCCCTAAGAACGGAGTGGAGCCCAAGGTTGGAGATCAAATTCCAGGAGAATTGCGTTGTGCAAATGGCATGTACGTACGTACCTGTAGTAATTAGCATTGCCAATTATTGTGAAGTAGTATTTTCCATGTTAGCTCCGAAGGAAATCAAAGCGCCCCATGACCTGAAACCTTTTATCATAGGTATTATAATCGTGTTGCATTTTAATGCAGGTTTTATATAAAATTGTATAGTATCACGCATGCTTCTACACTACTCCTTTCAAAAGGAAACTATACAATTCCTAAAACACATCCAGTACCAAAGTATCAGCCCCTCGAATGCCTATTTTTTAGAGAAGAATGCTTATGTAGTTCTGATTTTAGTTAGGGGCCAGGTCTCGGGCTAAACTAGCTTCTTCTTTGGTTGAGTTTTTATGTGTTTTTTTTTTCAATTTCTCTATAACCTTTAGATCCTACGCCCACGGCTGAAGCCCAACTTGTTCCGGCCTGAATCCACCCCTGATTTTAGTGAAGCATAGATAAATAGGGTTGTACTTTGTATGCCAAATTGCCAACTCAGTCTAATAAGACAGCTATAATTTAAAACAGGTAGGCCCTCCGCTTTGTCTCGAATAACAAAAATCGTGTCCACTTGTCACATGACAACCCCCATTTGCTGTCACCCTTTATGAGCCAGGTAACAAGACCAGCTAAGTGATACATACCTCGCCTCAACCAACAAATACTGTTTCTTAAATTTAGCATTTATTTATTTCATTCTAGTCAGCAAGTTACTCTTATGCTTGAGTTCGTGCAGCACACAAGCTACCATGATTTCTAATTCCTGCGCAATTAGATCAGAAATTGCTCCCTGCAAAATTAATCAATCAGGAGTCTCAGAAATCAAATTTCCACGTCAAGAAGTTACTTGTTACAAATGAACACTCAACTGATGAGCTAAGGTCAGTTTGTTTAATATCAACGGAATCAAACTTTTCCTCGCAGGAAAAGAAGGGATTAATCAAACTTTCTGCCTTTCTGGCAAATGCTCTTTTTTTGGCACCAATCAAATCAAGATTTTGGATAACCATCTGAGTAGTACTTGTAGTCCTGATATTGATTGTCTAAGTTGAAGTTTTAAAGTTGTACGTATAGACTGCGTAACTGCGCGGCCATTTAGTTAAGTTCTCTGGACAAAATGGTTGTTGTCCCTGAGATGGCAAACAAACGCCTTCTTCTGAGTCAGTTTCTTGTGCCAGATTCTTGAACACGAGTTTTTTTCCCCTCATTTGGCCACTGTTTAAAACAAAATAACAAACGTAGTCTTCTAGTGTTCAAAATGACAAAAATAGCATCACTGTAGGCTAGGCAGACGACACGTGTCTTCTACTGCGCTCTCGGTCCGTTGCACAAGCGTACCGCGGATCCGGACCACAGGATCTGACTTGCCGTGGATCCGAACCGTTGGATACGCCTGTCGCGGTTCGGAACCGCAATACGTGAGCTGCCGCGCACCCGGTTCGCTGTCGGTTCCCTGCTGCGCTGCCAGTACACTGCTTCTTACATGCCGCGCACACGGTCCGCTAGACCGCTCCTCTAGACTACGGCTCCGCTGGACTACTACGGCCGCAATGCTTTGCTAACTCTCAACCTGTTATCGACAACATGTTAATTAAGTCTTATCTGCATAGAGAATTTTAAGTAGTGTCTCTTTTTTTGAACTTTTCAAGTGTAGAATTCCCGTAACCGATTTTTTAAAAAGAGAATGAAATGTTAAATAGAGAATAATCCTGGAATTAAATTACGAAGATAAGATTTCAACCTCGACAATAAAACCTCATAATCTCGGTGTGAATTACATGGTGCACAGGGTTTTGTTACGTTCATATGTTTGCCTCGCTACTCCTACGGTACAAATGACAACATGCACGAACCATCAACCCGAACTACACGTAAAATACATATGTGCCTTTCGAAATTGAAAACACCGAGGGATTGGAAAGAAGTCAGTCTTGCGGCTATACGTCCTATGCATCAGGGACCATCGATGCCTTTCCCTTGTCTCCCGCAGGCCGCAGCCCTACGTGCACGGGCCTTCACGAGGGCACTCTAGTATTTGGCTTCTAGGACACTTGTATGCGTATCCTAGTCTACAGTAACCTCCCGCTAAGCAAGAGCATCGGGGGCCATCGACGCTTTTCCCTTGCCTTCCCTGCGCTCTATTCAGGACTTCGTCTAGGCCTCCTCATGTTCTGATGTAAGGGCACTTTTGGGCTTCCACCACTACTTTGGTTCCACACAGACCATCGTTGTCGTTCCCTTGTCTTCGCCGCTCTCAGTTGAGTAAGGTTTCCAATAGGTAAAGTTCTCGGGTGCAACTAAGTAGTTCAGTATGTACCTATGTTGAATGAATGTCTTATCGTACTTCTCTGAACCGTCGATCTAATGGAAGAAGTAGCAATGCTCTGACGGCTGTCATTATGCACGGATAAAGTTAGCGTTATGTAAAATGCAACGTGCAATGTGAAATAATTAGCACTATTTAATCTTGCTATCCACATTTCCAACATTTACCATTGTGTTTACATACACGATACATTATTTGTACACAATATGTGCTAAACATTTTATTTGTAAACAATCACCTAAATAATTAGCACTATTTAATCTACATTTTCCTACATCGTCATAGCAACTAAACATTGCTAATCCTTACCTAATTATGTTACCTAATCATTGGCTAATTAACAAACTAGTAAATTAATGACTACTATTTTTCTAATTAAATACTAATCACACAATTAATATACAACATGCATGCGAAAAAAATACATCTTCTCGAAGATCTTCACTTGATCTACAACTTTATCAATTACTACAACTCCTAAATCTCATTCTAAATACTCTAAAATTGCCACCAAAAACTGATTTTATCACCCCCTCTCGCTCTCTGTCACTCTCGCTCGCTTCTCTCTGTCTCTCTGCACCGAACAAATGAACACTGTCTAGGGAGGGGGGAAGGGAGGGAGGGATGGGTGCGCTGGCTAAATGGGGACCTCGGTAGCTACCTCCTATGATCTAGGTGTGCGGCAAGAGACCTCCAGCAGACCCGGTGTGCGACAGGAGGTTTCCACTAGATTGGGCACACAAGGCAAGTAAAGCGGACCACGTGCGCGGTAGGGCGGGTCCAGCGGACCTGGTACGTGGCAAGGCAGGTCCAGTGGACCCGGTGCGCAACAAACCAGGTGTTGCACTTCCGGACCGCGGTAGGGGCATTCAGTGGTCACGGTAGGCTTGATCGTGCGATCCGGATCCACGGCAGTAAGACACGCGTCACCTGCCTAGCATATCGTGGTACTATTTTTGTCATTTCAGACACAAGGGACTATATTTGCTATTTCATTTCAAAAGGAGACCAAATAAGTCAAAAACTCTCTTGAACACTACACGAGGTTATTGGATGGACTTGATTTAGTACCCTCTTACAATGATTGAAGATGTTCTGTAATCACACTTTCACAGATCTCTTATACATATTATTTGTTGATGCCCTTGATTTAGTACCATATTACAATGATTGAAGATGCCCTGTAAATCATATTTTTCACATTTATTTACAAACATTACGAGTGGTATCTGTTGCTTAAACAGTGGCCTCAAACTTTTCCTCTGAGCATGTATATGTCTAGCCGCTACTTCTGCCCAAACACAAATCTAAGGTGAGCTAGCAAGCTAGGTATTATATTTGAAGGCATATATACAGCTATGCAAGCAATATTCTCCTAGTCATGTACAGTACATGCATAAATAATCAATGATTGTGCATCACATATGTCTAGCCGCTACTTCTGCCCAAACACAAATCTAAGGTGAGCTAGCAAGCTAGGTATTATATTTGAAGGCATATATACAGCTATGCAAGCAATATTCTCCTAGTCATGTACAGTACATGCATAAATAATCAATGATTGTGCATCACATACCACGAAAAATACAAGAACGAAATGGATAAATTAAGCACCCATCGTAGTCAAATCCAATCAATCATGCATGTTCAAAGCTTACCAAGGCATATTTATAGTGAACATGCACTGCATTTTTTGGAACCATCAGGGTCAATTAATAGCTGTGATATCAACTAGAAGATACGATCCTGTCAATTCTAACCCTAATCTGCTAATCACTCAGTTGGCACGATCTCTAGCTTGTTGATATGGTTTTCCTACTATTTATTTATGTTGAACTTAATTGCATTACACGTAGGTATGCACACATCTAAACAGCTAAGTCAAGCTGACTTAGCATCCAATATGGGAACTGTTTGAACCTGACTAGGTAGATAGTTTAATGGTAGGAGTAAGCCAATGCTCAAGTTTGCGAAGGCAAACAGCATTTCATGACTTGTACTCTGTCCATTTCAATACCTTAGCTCAGATGTCTGCAAGGGCCTCCCTTCAAGCTCCTCATCCTCGTCGGGTCCTGTTTCAACAATTACATGAGAAGCACTGCAGCTGTTACATGAACCTATTGATGATCATGCGACGGGGGGGTTAATTTTGTTTTGAGCGTGCCTGCGACTTCGAGCCGCGCGTGTTCTGTGGGAAGATGAGAAGTAGTTCAAGATAGTTGTGTGGTAGTACTACTAGGTAATATCTGGCTACGGTGAAATTAATGTGAAATGTTGGAGTGGAATATATTGGTTTTTGGCTTGAACCTGTCATATGTATGGTCAGCACGACATTCCTGAGATGGAAGGCACCAAGAAGACCGTCCAAGGCATTAAGCCAGGGATGTACCTCAGCCTAAGATGAGGGATACCATGTACCCCTCACACAGGGCGAAAGGTACCTCAGTCTAAGACTGGGGCACCATGCACCCCCTCGCACAGGGGGAAGGGTACAGAAAAACCGTCGAAGTTAGCATCGACACAAGAGCACGACGTGACCTAGAGGCAAAGGGCCACAAGAGCCCCGCTCTAGACCACCTCGCACAGAGCAAAGGGGGTCCAGGGGGCCTTCGCACCAAGACCACCTCGCATAGATTGAAGGGAGCCAAGGCCACTGGTAGACCAGAAGTACAGGCGGGACGAACCAAGCCCATAAGGGTCTATCATGCACCGGAGGCTACGCTTAGGGAGGTGCAAAGACCATGAAGCCCCTATAAACATAGGAACTTTTTAGGAGTAGAATTGTGATCTCCTGTACCGTAGATGTAACACTATTAATAGACCATTTTCCCCATGTAATAAGGGATAACTTTTTTTTAGCAATAAAGACACATATTTAATACACTTTAATATTGTTTCCCACCTCTAAGGACCTTCGGGGTTTCCCCCTTCGCACCGGCGAGGAGCCCGAGAGTCCCTCTTTCTCTATTGTCTAGTTTGTAGCTACGACCAGTGTTCCCCTAGGCGCTAGGCGCACCCCCGCCGCTGCGATTCGGGGCAAGTCGGCTGCCTGGGAGCTGAGCCCACCTAGGCGGTCAACGTCGGTCAAAAGTGGGCCCAGGCAGCGTTGAGCAGCGAGAAGAGGTTAGAAAGGGGATATGAAGTGGATATGCTCACCCATGTGCTCCCAGCCTCCCAAACCCGAGCTCGTCGTCAGCCAAATCCTCCTCCCCGTCGTCGTTGACGCCTTCGGCTTCTATGTCGGCGTCCAAGCCTCCACGTCGTTGTTGCCACCTCGTCCGCTAGCCCCCAAGGTGCGCCATCTCTCTCTTTCTAGTTCTCTCTCGCCTCTGCTCCTCTTTCTCTCTCCTCTCTCGCTCTGCTCGGCTGTGTAGGATTAGCAAACTTGTTGTGTTGAGCTGTGTAGGGTAGCAAATTTATTGTGTTGGGCTGGCCCATGTTCCTCTGGTCACAGCCTCACACAATGATTGCCAGCTGATGGGGCTGCAGCCGAGGAGAAGAGGATGCCCGTCATGCTCTTGCGGTCGTCGACATCACCAGCCATGTCGCTATCGCTGCAGCCGACAAACCGTGGCTCCTCAAACTTCTTCGTGTAACGGCAGCCATAGCTCTGTGTACCAGCAATGTACCAGAGTATATGCTTGATTGCCGCCAAGTGCTCAGTTGTTGGCATTTCCATGAAGCAGCTCACGCAGCCCACCGAGTACATGATGTCGGGTCTTGTATGCACTAGGTACTACAAAGCTCCCGACGACGCTTCGGTAGGCCGTGGCGTCCGTGAGAGGGGCTAAGCTTGCCTTGCTCAGCTTGAGCCTCGTCTCCATGGGAACATGACAGGGATTGCAATCTGTCATACCGTTCTTCTCAAGGATTTTGAGTGCGTATGCAGATTGGTTCAGTATAATGCAGCCATCGGGCTGGTGTACTTCGATGCCGAGGTAGAAACTGAGCAGGCCGAGATCACTCACTTTGAATGAACTCATCTCTCTTTTGTAGTTGGCGATCTCCTGTGCGTTGGTGCCCGTGATAATGAGGTCGTCGACGTAGACGCCCATCAGTAGCCGCGATGCACCGCAGTCGCGCATGTACACCGCATGTTCTGATGCACTCCGCTGGAACCCGAGCGATAGCAAACAGCTGCCAAGCTTGGTGTTCCACGCTCTCGGCGCTTACTTCAAGTCGTAGAGAGCCTTATGGAGCATCAGCACCTTCTGCTCATGGCCCTTGACCTCAAAGCCGGGAGGTTGGGCAACGTAGACCTCCTCGTCAAGCTCGCCGTTGAGAAATGCTGATTTGACGTCTATGTGGTGCACTGGCCATCCCTCTTGAGCGGCGAGCGCGATCAGCAGGCGCACGGACTCAAGATGGGCCACCGGCGCGAACACCTTCTCGTAGTCGACGCCCTAGCACTGCACATAGCCATTTTCCATGAGTTGGGCCTTGTGCTTGATAACAGTGTCGTGGGAGTTCTTCACCTTGAAGACCCACTTCAAACCAATGGGACGGCGGCTCACCGGGAGGTCGACGAGATCCCACGTGTCGTTCTCCTCGATGGAACGCAGCTCTTCGAGCATCGCCTTGCGCCAACACTGGTGCTGCTCCACCTCATAGAACGTGGCCAGCTCCTCAGTGGCCATGAGATGCAGTTCATCCATGTCGAGCTCCTGAGCAGTGGTCGTGTCATACACATTGTCCACGGTTCGGAAACGATGCGACCCGTCATCGTCGACGCCGTGCCATGCGGATAGGTAGACTGGTTGTGCAATGCTGAGAGTGAGCACATAAAGCCGGTTGCGAGTGCAGTTTACCCGGGCAAGTATGCGGCTCTGCTGGTCACGGATCGTGAGCACGCTGTCCTGGATGAGCGTTAGTAGCCGTTCTCATCGAGCTGCCCGAGGCTCACTATGTTGCTGCGCAGTCGTGGGATGTACCACACCCCTGTTAGTGCACGGTGCTCCCTGTTCCGGCAGGTGCACATGACGGTGCCACGCCCGCGTATATCTACCACCGAGCCGTCGCCGAACTTAACAGAGCCAGTGACGCCCTCGTCCATCTCCGCGAAGCTTTGCTGGCACCTGGACATGTGATTGTTGGCGCCGGTGTCCAGGTACCAAGCGTCGTCGTGGGCGTCCTCCTCACACCCTAGATGCACCTGCGTGTGCACCTCGTTGAGCACCACGTCAGTATCCGCGCCCACGAAAACCTCGGTGAGCGCACACACCTGCGCCATGAGAAGCGTAGGCTCATCGTCGTCAACCTGTGTCAGGTTAACTTGCTCGGCGCACTTAGGTTTGCAGTAGTCCCTAGAGTAATACCCGTACTTGTCACTGTTGTAGCACTGAGCTTGCAACATGTTACGATGCGCACTGGACGAGCCACCATCCTTGCCATCGTGCCCGCCTTTGCCACACCTATGGCCACACGGCTTGCCGCGATAACAGTTGTCACCACCGCTGCCGCTGCCTGTGTCACCGCCGGAGGAGCCGACGCCTTGCTCCCTCTTCTTGGCGCGTGCGAGCCACTCCTCTTCAATGAGGAGCATATGCCCACCGGAGCTGCAATCGTTGCGCACATAGCGCTGCTCCACTGATGGAAGCCGGCCGGTGAGCCTTCCATCGACAACGTGCTCAAGACAAAAGTTTTTTGTGCTGCTCAAAACTCCCGCAGCTTTTCAGGTTCTTTCCTTTGCTCTTATTCTCTCTTAGTAAGAAGTAACTGAAGACAAAAAAAATTCTTCATGCGCCCACGATCCTGTTGTTAGAGCATAAGTTTCAGGGCACACCTCCGGATCTTGTTGCTAAAGATCATCATGTCGGTGTGTAACTGGCATGTAAACGACAACTCGCGCTTTAACTCAGCCTCCTCCGCGATGCACTTGAAACCATCGTTTCGCAATTGGTGCAAAGAAGTTTATAAACATGAAACAACAACTAATTACTAGAAATTCAGTAGGCCACATTTTGGTATGGTTTGTCAGAGGCAGGCACTTACAAGCAAGCCTGCAGCCGCAGCAGGGAATTCACCCTTCGAGCGGATCATATGGTGCGCACGCTCCTTGATCTCGCGGCTTAGGCCGATCTCGTTGACAGTGAGACCCCCTGCACAACTCATGAGATACTTGTCCTCCATCTTGAGACACTTGACACCATTGTTCGTGCAACGGTGAGAAGAAGGCAATTAGCAACTGAACCAATCAAACAAGTAGGCCAGGCCACAGTATGGTTAGGTAGAGGCAGGAGGGACTTAGTTACCAGGTCTGCCGCTGCATGCAGGGCGTTACAACCAGCAGCAATGGCTTGTTCATTTCGCTCTGCTACGGCAGCAGATTGCGCCAACCTCACCTTTTCCTGGGCACAAAGAGCAGCAATTTGACCAGCATTGTGGGTGAAATAGTCCTTGAAGATGGACCAGTCAACAATAAATAACCAGGCCTGTAGGGCATCAGCCTCTCCCATCCCCATCCTCTCTCTAAAAGATCTTAACAAGGAGTCAACCAAGAAATATTACTCGGATCCAATAAAGATAGTAAGCAAATTATGCAGCAATTTCTGGACGGATTGAATCCAGAAACGCATTGCAACATGAATCAAGCATAAATTTCTACAGTAGATCGGCAACCCCAACCCCAAGAAGAATACATTAGTAAATTCGTCCTACCTGGGTACAGGAGGATCCCCATCGGCGGCGCGTCCTCGCGACCCTCCATGCCCTCTTCCTCATTCTCAGTCCACGCAACCAAAGAATCTCTCAGCATTTTGGTGTGAAGGTTGGCCCGCTCTTCTTCAGTGAGGGCTTCCAAGTCGCGGAAGTCGAAGCTGTCCCCGCTCTCCTCGTCCGACATTGGGGCGGCCGCGGCACTGCTCTGATCCGCTCTGGGTTAGCTTGGGTTCCCATCTAGATGTATGCGATGGGGGATGGGGGAAGACGAGGACGAGGCGGCGTGCTCAGCTTCGAGCTTTTTGATGCCGGAGACGGTGGGCTAGGAAGCAGAAGATACGAATTTACTGGGCCGTCCCACACGAATTGAGCCCGTCCCACATGCACTGGTTCTCTTATGCTAACCCAAACATGCTAATCACGCAGATATCGTTTTCCAACTATATTTTAATTAATTTAATTTAAGTTGAACTTAATTGCGGTTTCACAACACAAAAAAAAAAAAGTTGAACTTGATTGCGTTACACGTAGGTGTGCACACATCTAAACATCTGTACTTAGCACCCAATATGGAATTTGTTTCAGCCTGAGTTCTGCTGTTCTGCAGGTAGACAGATTGAATTGACAGGGACGTTGCCCATATATTCCGCACCTAAACATCTGTACTTAGCACCCAAGACAGGGACGTTGACAGGGACATTGATCCTTCTGGTTGGCTCCATTTGCTATGCGTGTTTCTTTTGAAGTAGCAAAGAGAGAAAAAAAAATAGGGGAAGAACATAGAACAGACGCGATTATCTTTTGAAACATCAATTTCTATAGACTCAACTGTGAAAGCAATCCAGAAAATTTGGTACACAGAAGCAGAGCCTTCTCATTATCTTTACTGAATGGGAAGCTGTAATTTCGAACTTCAACACTGCATCAGTAAGCGGAGTGCGAGGACTAGAGGCACGAGGCAAGAGCTTATTCAGAACGAGCACTCTTAAAATATGGTGCCCTTATTAAGATACCGGACTAACAATGCGACCACATTCTCATACACGGGCGTCACCCAACTTGCCTTGTCAGCTATGTTTCCAATACTCCAAGTGACTCCAGTATTATGCCATTACAAACAAACTGTTTATGCTTTGCTGCAGGACTCCGATGTACATGCACCTGGAAACATGGGTCTAGGCACAGAAAGAAAACAACAGGGAGCAGGAGAAGAGGGAGGGAGGGAAGGAAGCACACCACTACCATAACATTACCACAAACACAGCAGCATCGATCTAGAATCTACACTCTGCCAATCACCTGAAGCAACAGGGGGTATTAGCATGTCTTGCATCAAGCAACCATCTGCACAGATCTGCGGTGCAACTCGGCATTTGAGCCGCACGAGGAAGAATTCAGTAAGCAACTGTAGCTACTCTTGGCTTCTTGCATGTAGCATCTCGGAAGAATTCAGTAGGAACTGATGGTGGACAGTGCTTCTTCGCGACAAATTTGTACTGAGGAAAGAAAGGTAGAGGAGGGCAGCATTAGCAACAGTATAGCTAACTGAAGAAATTGGGGAGCACATCCAGTTACCTTATGTTGACTGTACTTTTCTCTGATTGCAGGAAGGTTACTCCCAGGACCAACACTGAAAAGGCGATGCAGTGCCTGCACACAATCGCACAATTCTGACGACTTGTATTGTGTGTAATGGGCAAGGGTGGAATTCTGCTTCCAATTTACAATGGGGAAGTACATGTTAGCTCATGTAACAATTTGACTTGGGAACAGATATAAAGATTTATGGAAACGGCATGATGAGGACACCTACCCAAGGATGCTTTGTTGGCTGGAGTATGAATTTTGCCAAGAAAATAGCTGAGGCCGCTACTAGTGAAGGAGGGTAAGAAAGTAGATTGTACTCCAGCAGTGATAGTTCAGCAACATAATTGGCAAGGAACTCAAGATGCAAAGCTGGATCCTGTGGAAAGAAAAGTTGTTAATGCAATGCAACAAAATATATACGTCACGGAATTGCAGTAAGTAAGCAGAAGCTGATTAACACAGCAGTACCTCGTCACATACTTGTGCAGCCCGAACAAATCTCCTATTGTAAGCATTAAGCAAGAAAGAGAGTCAGTGGGATTCGGTTGGTATAGATGCAATCAAATTTATTTAGATGAAAGAGAGCAGAACCTCAAAAAGCACTTTGCTGTAGGTGAGGTCATTTCAAACTTCAGGTAATTCAGGACGGAAGCTTCCATCTCCAAAACCTGTTTATCTATGAGTTAGAGAACGGCGGAGACAAACGAGGAACTGTCCGATGTAATAGATCACAAACCTCATCCCTGAAGTATGTATTGTCAGTGATGTAGCAGAATTCTTCTACTTGGGGTGCACATATCTCCTCATATTTGCTGAAATTTGACCATGCAAAGTTAGTAGGCTAACAGTGAAATGCAAACCAAGAATACCTGGAAATAAATAAAAATGAACTTGCTGGATCTTAGTATCTTACGCAGCTATAAGCATACAAGCAACACCAAGTAATTGCAGCCTTTGGCGATTGATCTCGTTGCCAGAAAGATAACGGTCAATGTAGTTGACTGTCAGGTATAAGGTGTCAGGAACAAGACGATATTCTTCAGCAACCTGCAAAAAGGAATGCATTAATATAATGGAAAGGGTGATCTTCAGGCTTTTAATTTATTATTAAATTTGCTTTGTGCGCCAGAAAAGCTTACTTCTACAAGCCAATCAATCAGGATAGCCCTCATGCTTGGGTTTACATCCTTTTGAATTGTTTCCATAAAATCAGTTGATGGCCTTTTCTTGGTCTGCTAAAGAGCAAATACAACATTACAACAAAATATATGTAGACAGGCAAGAAACAGAGCTTCTAGGACTTAAATTGAATCCACATATCAGACATAGACATCCATTTGGTTGAATTTAGTTTAGCCCATGCATAAGACATCAAGGGTACTGATCACAACAGAGCTATAGTATGTATCAACTCCTCTATTTACACACTACCTAACATCATTTTAACACTACTTGCAGCATACTCTCAACAATTTGCGAAATTGCAAGTACAGTAATGCAAGGTGTTTCAAAATGGATTGACAATAGCTTAGTATATAATTAATTAAGAGACTGGTTGAGCTTCGGTATTAGATAATATGATGTAGCCAAGACACCAAAAGACTTCTAGACCACAAGTTGAGGAAGGCAAGCAAAACCAAGAAACACGTACCGAGCTGAAGCATATCAGCGTTCAGTCCAATGCTCATGTCATGTAGAAGATATGCAAAATAGCATTCTAATAAGAATAGTACATTGTTCTATTGATCTATTCTAACATACGTTAATCAACAATCCCTATTGGGGAAGTGCACTGATCTGTTCAAAGACGAGTGAAGTAAAAAACTTCTGGTCATATTGGTTTGGTGCCATCAGTATAGAGTCTTTCCTTCAAATTACGGATGCAATTGCAATCTGCCTCGTTATTACCAACATGCAAAGTGATTTTCCTCCAAACATTGCAACCAGAACAGTTACTTATGCTCACTGCTTGAGGGAGTAAAATAATTTTAGCAGAAACAAAGATACAGAAGAAAACAATGCGTCACCTCAGCCTCACGCAAGTGCATGTAGATATCAGAAGCAAGAGTAGCACACAACTGTGGATCCTTGTAGTTATTATCAACATCACAAATGTGGTCGATTTCCATTGGGGCAGCAGCATCCTTCTTCCGCTTAGTTCCTGCTAAATAAACAAGAAAATACATAAAGCAACAAATATCTAACAAAATAAACTATAAAGCACACATCCTATCATTTCAGCAAGCAAAACAAACCTTCATCATCTCTATCCTCTGAGATGCGCAGGTTTTCATTTGCCCGTCGCTGCAAGGAAGCGAGCATTGAGTCCCCATTATCAATGTATTCGAAGTCAGGGCTGTTCATAGAGTCGCATGTCGACATTGTCTCATCAATGGAAATGGAATCTCCTGAATGTCCAGGAGACACGAAGCCGCTGCAGGGTACAATGGCCGGCGCGACAATCGGCACGGCGGTAGGCACTTTGGGAGGAGGAACACTCTCCTTTTGCGTGGTGCTGCCATGGTGAGATATGACCGGAGCTGGCTTGGTGGAAGCCGATCTCACCGCAGAGCCGCGATTCGAGCTCACATTGCGAACACTTGCCAAAGATCCCTTCTTCGCAGGTGCAGCTGAGGTAGCTGAATTCAACTTCTGCATGGGAATTGAACAAAAGGAAATAATTTATTTCAAATTTCTTCATTTGGGACTCCCACCAATTAGGCGCAAAATGGATTAAAAAATGCACAAATATTATAAATGCATAATACTATCATTATCATATTACCAATAGAAGATTCCAAAGCAAACAGAGATGAGAAATCGCCACTTCGCGAACACCAAGAAACTTTCTTTTGAAATTGACAATAAACTTTATGCTAAACTATTCCAGTACAATCCAACCTTTTGACCATCAACGATCACCCAGAATCCAAATGTACCAAGCCCATGAAGTGCAGCCTCACAATCAGCAATAGAAAGACCAGTAGTGGTAAAGGTGCAAAACTGAATGAGAATATAAGTCAGAAACTCATAAGCCATAAAGATTTGGGAATGGGGAAGACGAGAAATCATGCGTCGGCTACACAACAAGAAATCCAAGAAATGCTGCATCAAATTGAGGAAGAAATGGAAAATCTTGCAAGCCAAAAGAACCAAAGAAAAGTTGCATCCAGAACATAAATACACAAAAACACTACTGATAGGCTAAAAGAGCGAACAAATCGCAGCGCACGTCCTCCAATAGCAGAAAAGACTAAATCCCCCACAGATCGCTTCGATGGACACCACATCAAGAATTCCCCTAACACAACAATGTGCTCGATCCATCCGTACAACAACCAAGAAGCAACAGAAAGCGACGAGCCCTTGCCCCTGTAGCCTCTCCAGCCTTCTAAACACTAAATCGACGAAAAGATCTCAACTCCAGACGAGAAAACACCAGCAACTTCACAAGACAACCCCCCAATCCCGCAACGATCCCTCACGCTCGGAGCCTTTTTGTAGCACCCCGCGTATTGAAAAGGGTGCTGCAGCCTTACCGCATTGCCCGCCGGGGCCGCGCCCTTCCCGGAGCAGGCCCTCCTCCCCAGCGACGTTGGTGATGTTGCCGAGCGCGACGCGTTTCTTCGCCTGCTGCGCGGCCGCGGGACCCGCCGCCGCCTTGGCTCCCCCGGCGTTCTCCGCCATGGCGGGGCGCTTCGCCGTCGCGGTCATCGCCGACGACGAGGAGCGGCGGGAGGCGGCGGCGTTGCTCGACATCGACGGACGGCGGGAGAGCTCGCGGCCACCACCACCCCTGGCGGAACCCTCCTCGGGCTGGGGCTAGGGCTTCTGTGGGGCGGAAGGGTGGAGGAGACGAGTGTTTCCGTCCCGACAGTGGGGATTGGGAGAGGAGGACGAAGGGAATGAAGGGGGGGTGGAGAGAAGAAGAGGAGATGACAAGAGTGACGCAGGGGTGGCTATTTTAAGAGAACACCCCTGTACTTTCAAGATTATTTCCTTTTTAGGAGCTGGCAATAGGCAATCCGTTCACATTGTCTATTCATTTATTCGAAATTCAAATAGCGCGTGTCTTGTATTATACTTCAATAATCCAATCCGAAATCGATTTTCTACTCATAAATAGGACCCGTCTCTCTCTGCCGTGTTTATGACCGGTTTCGCGTCAACTAAACCAACAACGGAGAGAGAATGTAGCGTAGACGTTACTAGTAATGTCGTCGCACACATGTAATGATTAACAGCCGCAAAGTAAGATTAACATTAACTAACTAGTTAAAAACAACCCCAAGATTTCGTTTTCAGACCGTGATGTAGTTTTGTGCATGGATATATTACGACAACGCGTTGCATAATGTCACAAGAAAATTTTCGCAAAGTGCATTTCTTCCGTTAGATGATGCTCTTCAGTGTTTAGATTAGAGCACCAAGATTGTCAAAAAAAATTAGAGCACCAAGATTGTCCTCTGTTTCTTGCGGTGTTGCCTAGAGATTTTCTTTTGAAATTTGAAATTTGAATCTGCGTGTGGGAGAGTGGGACTCCTTTGCCACAGTCCAATTTAGGGGGGAGCAGGAGGCGATTAATGTAATCCTACGTGGCATCGCCAACGCATGGAGAGAGCAAAGCAAAGGCTGCGTGTTTCTTTATTCGCCATTTCCCTTTCTTTATTATTACGGAGTAGGACTAGTAGGAGGAGTAGTGTTAGCCAGTGGAGGGAAAAGAGCGTGTTTGAATCCCCGGCCGATCTCCGCCGTCCGTCCGCTCCGCAACGGCGGGATCGACCCTCGTGGGGAGCGTGCGGGGGCGCGGCTGGGACCCACCGGTCAGCTTTTCCTCGCAGTTTGAGCTCTGAATTGCTGCGCGCTCTCCTCACTGCCGGTAAGAATAATCAAGCAATCACATGGAACAACAGGTACATGTTTGGGCCTTGGGGCTTTTATGTGAGGTGCGGCTAGGTTTACCTGGTAGGTGAACGGAACCGCGGTTTTAAATTTTTTCGAACTGGGAGTAGGGTTAAAAAGGAAGATCTCGGAGTGTGCGATGCAGAGAAGGCACGTGGGGCCCGCCTAATGTCTGCTGCTGATGCTGCCGTGGCTCCGTGCCATTTTGGATCCGTTGGTCAGTGACCGTTCATTCATGCAGGTGTAACTCTATGGAAAACTCGTGTAGGAGTAACCGAATTTGCAAAAGGAAAATGGTTACAAAATGCTATACCACTACACTACTACTGCTAGTACGTACGAGTACATATTTCCAATTATACTACTCCCTACTAGTATGTTTGGAACCATTGAATTTCGCAGGGATTTATTTCATAGGAAATAGATTATGGGGTTGTTTGGTTTGTGATCTCAGAAGTCATATCAAAATTTTAGCAATGTCAAAACTAGGGCAGTGCCAAAATCAGGGTAAAAAAAAAGTGTTTGAATCGTAGTCATACCAATTCACGGGCAATGCCGAATTTGATGTGTTTGGATTGCAGTCATGCCAAAATTTGTCAAAATGATGAGTATGACATGTGGGTCCCGCATGACATCTATTTTTTTGCCCCAAAATATATCAACATGGGTCTTGTTTTGTTGATAAAATGACAAGGAACACAACGGTTCAAATGGATCACAAATCGGATACTCGATTTATGAAATATGATCATTTTAAGGCATTAAATCAAACTTAACATGCAATTAATGCTACTAATGAAGCCAACCAGGTGCTGCCACGTGTCTTCGATTGCTACTTCCTGCCATGCCAATTTTTGGCGGCAAAATTTGTCGCCCGAGTTTTGCCAAGGATTTGGCTAGGCAACGTTGGGGTTTACCAAAATATTAAGGGTAATACCAAAATTTGTCATCACACCAAATGAATGCCAAAATACAAGGGTATTATCAATGTTTAGTAAGGTTTGCTTTGGCATTGAACTAAACAGGCCCTTTGTCTCGTAAAAATTGGGAGAAATTTTCGCGTTCCATACAGATCCTAAATTTGTAGAACTACTACCAACATAGTAAAAAATCACTGTCTTGTAGGCACCCGTTGCAAAAGTTCATAGCAAGAGTGCGCTCCTTAGTGGAAAATTAGGTGGCAAGTGCTCTAGCAATGGATGTACAAGGGTGGCTAGTGATAAGGTACCGGATCGAGTTTGATTTTAAGACGACCTTCCAAGTTTAGGAGGTAGTATGTCATGCACAAGAGGAGGTTGAGTGGCTGGCAACTGATAGAGATGCCGCCATCTGCAAGCCACATAGGAGACTACCCATATAGGCGAAGGTGGTGGTGGTGGTGGGTTAGAGAGTTATCAGGGAGAAGTGTGGCATTCCGAGTATGTTTTTGGTAAACACATGTCAAATAAATAGAAGTGCCCCCGCTATAATTACTGTTTTTCGTTGTACGGTCCAATAAAATCATATATTCACAGTACGCCACTTCACACTAGGGTAAATCCAGCACATCACTAAAACATAAATATGGGTGCATCCAAGATGTATGCACAAAATGATCATAGTTGTACCCATGGGGCATGTTTGGAAAACAAGAATTTAGGACTTCTTTGAAATGCGGGAATTGAGAAACATAGGAATAGGAAAAATGCAGGAATTAGATGACATGCCTTATTAAATCCTACTCGAATTAGGAACACAAGAATGTGTAGCAAATGCTATTTGGTTGGACCACCGGAAAAACACATGAATTTTGACGATTGGCATGATTGTCATAGATTCAATGGAAATTTTCCAAGAGGTTTGAGTGGATGTTGGTTTTACTCCAAAATTGGATTTGAAAGGAACTCTCATGGCCTCTACTTTAAACCAAATGCCCCACATATGATGTTTTCCATAGGAATGGATTCCGCCAAAAAAAAAATCTTTAATCCAAAGAGACCCTTATAGGATTTTCATAGTAAACAATTTGATTCACGCACAAATATAGGAAAATCTATACTTTCCAGACAGTCTCTTTTAATGCTTGAACTATAGAAAATCTCTAATCGAATATGTTACTCAAATCGTTGGTCGTAGGGTTACTTGCAGTATCAATCATTTTTCACAGATCACATACTACGAGCATGTTTGGTTGAGTGCCTTAACGTGCCATGCCACAAGTTAGGCATGCCACACCTAGTTAGACACTAGCCAAGTACTTTTCCACAACATTTTTAGCCAATGTTGTGCCACGCCGTGAGTCGACGCCAAAAAAGGTGCGCCACTATCACCGTCACAAGGTAGTTGGCGCGCATGAGGGGGGGATGCGCCTTGGGAAAAAAATGGCGCGAACACTCCCACCATGATGTGCCTTTTTAATATTTTTTACCTCTTACTCTCCTCCCATCTTCTTTGCCCTAATTCCTTCTAGATAACTCTCCACCTCTCCATTCTTCTCCATATTATACAAATCACCCCCCCCCCAATCCATCCATCTTCTTCACCAGTACCATGTTTGGATAGTGCTCAGCCCATCACATGAGTTGCGATGGTCGGTCCACTCCGGTCATCGTAGCCACTATCCCCTTAAGGTATGTGTTGCATCCATCACCCTCCCCTCTGGTGACTCTCCTATACTCACCCCTTCTAATCCCCATGGCCATCTCCATAGCAGGTCTTCGACGTGGTTGTTGGTGTTGCTGCCTTCCCCATTTCCTGTTTGTTGTTCACAAAATAGTTGTGGATCTAAGGTAAAATCCATCCCTTTTTCTGATTTATCATGGATATGGAGTAGATTGGTTACCTTGGAGACCTTGAGATCTCTAGTAATTTGAGGAGTGTGTTCACAAATATATGAAAAAAAAATGTGAAGCAAAAATTTGTTGTGCTAGGAAATACTCTAATACAAAATGGCTAGTGCAAAAAAAAATGTCCAAATACTATTTGATGATATCTTTGTTTTTTTGGGTCAACATTTTTACTATTTAGATGGGCCGAAGGAAGCAGTTATATGTACAATATTACTTCACTACTACTACCACTACTACATGCGGAGGAGAAGGTTGCTTGCTACCCTTGCTTTGTGTCTAGCTGGTTACTCGTATTTGATTAACATGTGAAAGAGGGAGCGAGAAGGTGTAACATATGCTCCCCTATTGGGTAGAGATGCATCGCGAGAGGCACGGCTAAATCGTTTGTATAATGGCACTAAGGCCCATTGTATTTCCGAGCTGCGCATGCGAAAAGCTATTTTTCATAGGCTTTGTGGTCATCTCAGATCACGTGGTCTTTTGGTGGACACCTTGCATGTCACGGTGGAAGAACAGGTTGCAATGTTCATACATGTAGTGGGACAAAAAATGGTCTAATACATTTGTTGGTTTCGACTTTAACCGATCGGGCGAGACAGTTAGTGGGTATTTCAATGATGTTCTAGATGCACTTGGTTTTCTTGCTAAAGAACTCATATACATCATAAGCACTGAAACACATCCAAAAATCACACATAACCCAAGCAGATTCCATCCTTACTTTGAGGTACAACCAAAACATTCCTTTAGCTAGATTTTTCAAGTATAGGTGAGTTACATTTCATATAATGGAACATAATTTGTCTTCTCTTAGGGATGCATAGGAGCTTTGGATGTTACTCATATACCAACATCTGTCCCTGCACATATGCAAGATAGATTTAGGGGTATAAAGTCTATTCCCACTAAAAATGTCCTCGCAGCCGTTGACTTTGACTTACGGTTCATCTATATGTCCTTGCTGAGTGGGAGGGATCAGCCCACGATTCACACGTACTTCAAGATGCTCTAAGTTGCCCCACTGGCCTAAAAATCCCAGAAGATAGGAATTCATGTTGTTGTAAATATTAAACATGCCGTTAGTTTAACGCTAACTTTAGGGGACATGTTCATGTTGTAGAAAAATTCTTCCTAGTTGATGTTGAATATGCCACAAGACCTGGTATACTACCTCCATACCGTGGTATTCGTTATCACCTTAAAGAATACAAAGGTGCTAGAGAACCAGAAGATTATAAGGAATTGTTCAATCTTCGCCACTCCTCACTTGGGACTAGGGGTGAAAACGGATCGAATACGGACAGATAATGACTCTACCATATTTGTTTTCATATTTTTCGGATCTGGATACGAATACGAATACCACATATATGAATAGTATCAAATACGAATGCGGAGCGAATACGATCGCGGATATTTTTTGGAACATGAAAACCCCTTAAATTGTATGCAAAAAATTAACGAAAATAAATAACTAGTTTATTTGATACAAACATTCATGAATTGTTCATATTTTCAGCAACCACACATAACATTGGCACTAGCAACCTGCATTAACTAGTTCATCACAAACATAACACTTAGTTTATCATATTTAGCTCATAAGTCATAACACACAAAGTCACAAGCTATCACGCATTCACACTTAATTATCACATACATAAAACTTAGTTCACACTAACATCGATCATGCTGGATAGTTAATCTATACACAAATGACTGTAAGTCTGTAACATCCCAAAGTATGTTACCAAAAATAATATTAATAAAGTTATTATTTTGTAGGGTTTTTTTAGATTCAAAAGAGTTTTCTTGGTTAAAAAGAAAACAAAACAAAATTATTTATTTAATTTCTTAGTTTTTAATGTTAAAAATAAAATTTATTGAGTTTTCTTTGATTTTATTGGATTTAAAGTGAAAAAGAAATTTTTAATTAATTTATTGAATTTTCTGGATTTCTAAAAGGTTTTTCCTATTTTCAGAATTTATAAATAATTTATATACAAAAAAAATAAAAACCAACTTTAAGTTGGAATTAATTTTATTAAGTTAAAAATAATTCAAGGAATTTCTGTAATTTTTTCTAGAATTTTTTTAACTCTCTTTGCTATTTTCTAAAAGTCTATTTGATTTGTTGCATTTTTAGAAATTCGTAAATCAATTAAAATCTCATTTTTCTCTTTTGGGCCAAAATCCTCTTTTGGGCCAAAATCCGGATATCCGGACTTTATCTTATTCGGATAATCCGTATCCATATTCATATCCGCCGGAGAGCATGCCTACCATATTCATTTCCGTTTCTGGTACAAAAAGCCGAATTCGTTTCCGATTCGAAAATTATCCAAGAAAAATCCGATCCGAGACAATCCAAATCCATTTCCGTCCGGATCGATCGGAAACTATCCGATCCATTTTCACCCCTACTTGGGACATCGGTTGAATGAGTGTTTGATACCTTGAAGAATCGATTTAATATTCTTACATGTCAACAAAATTTCCCTTTGAAAACACAAGTGAAGATTGTGGTTGCATGTGGTGCGCTTCACAATTGGATCCTAGAGAGTGGTGATAATGAGTATGTCTATGATGATGCTTCTTGGTACAAAGCCCTACCAAAGAGCAATAGGGTCCATCGTGATATACATCATGAGAGTCAGGCTTGAGTACTTAAAGTTCTATGTGGCGAGATAAAATAGACCAATCTATGCCAAAGGCTAATCAAGACATAGAGAGCCCCAACAATGAGGGTGGCATGTAGTTGTTATGCACATGGTGCTTATGTACTTATCAATTCTAGTATTCCTTAGCATGTGTTTTGTGTTGATGACTAGCATGTAACGAAATTCAGTCTGACCCTTGTGGCACATTATGGCATTGATCTATGAAAAATGAAATGCTTACGACGATTCAAAGCCTGTGGTGGTGGTGGTTCGGGGAGTGGGGTAGAAGGAGGTGCCGGTGATGGGTGGCAATGGCAGTGGTGGTTTGTCCATGGTGGAGGTGGTGCTACGGAGGTTGGGAGGAAAATATACTCACGTCAAAATGTAGATCACGACGAGGGGAAGCTCTGTCATAAGTTAATTGGATGGAGGCTCTCTGCAAAAGACGAACGACGACGGTGAAACCCGAACGGAGGCGATGGAGAAGAAAATCGATTGCCGGCTACCGTGAGCAAATTTATCAAATTAGTTTGGATGAGAAGAGGACGGAACCAAAAGTGGCACAAACGAACATCGAGGTGGCTCACTAATATAAGAGATCGAGCTTCAGTGGTCGGCGATAATGGCGGCATGGTGGAGAGAATTTCTCCTCGTACATCTTCCGCAGAATTGGGGGCAAGCATGTGATAGAGGGGAGTAAAGCAAGCCGTAGCCTTGCTCGGACGCCTCCCTCCCCGACGGCACCTCATTTGGTCACCTCTCTCCCTGCCGACCACTGACGCTTGCTCGGCATAGAGCACATCCGAGTGCTCGCTAGCCATGAGGCCTTGCTGGCAGTGAAGCGGGAGGGGCTAGTGGTGAGGCCTTGCTGCCGATGAGCTGAGCTTGCCTAGATTTGGACTTGAGGAGGGGACAAATTTCTTGGAGCATGAGAGAGATATGGAGAGACATAAAGAGGAGGAAGATGTGAGGTGGACGCCAAATAAGCTACAATTGCGCATGTGGATTCCATGTCACTGAAACTAGGACATGTGGATGATATGATACGTTGGCGAGAAATTACTGCGGTTTGGGTTGAGAGGGTAAAGTGGACGGTTTGGTTAGTTCAAAGTTTCTATTCGGACGGTTTCATAGTTCAGAGTTGAAAAAAGAACCAAAGCTAGAGTTCAAGATTGAAAAATGAACTTTTTTTCTAAATAAAAAGTATTGAAACCACAATATCTTAGTACGGCGTGTTTGATTGCGTGTATAAAGGTGCTCACATGAGTTGATACAAGTTTTAAAATATTTGATTGTCTGCTCCACCATCCGGGCCAGGTCAGCCGCATGCAAAAATCCCACCAAAGCCTGGCCCGAGGGGAACGGCCGAATCGAGGTTAACAACTCGGCCAGGCTCGGCGCATGCAGTGCAGGTGCACGCGCGTGGCCCAAGCGATACAGCGCATGTACATGCCCATTCCATTTGCGCCTCCCCGTCTCGACCGCCCTACGTGGCCGCCTCCAGCATCCAAACCCAGATCACCTACCAGAAACGTCGACAGCGTTTCTCGGCCCGCCTCGACAACGCGCACAACGAGGCCGGCCGCCGCCAGCTGCCTCGGCGTTGCTCCGCCGCCGACCGGGCGCCTCCTCGTCGCCGCGCGCGCGCGCAGCACCGCCGGCACGAGCCGCGCCCGAGGCGTCCTGCCTCGTTTCCACTCCATGGAAAGCATACTTGTCCCATTCTCGAGTCTCGACTAGTCCGCGTGGGCATTTCGTCGAATGCTATGTGCTCGTCCTGGTTGAGCAAATTGTTGTCTTGGTGGCCTTTCTTGCTAGTTTATGCGCTTGCTACAGAAATATAATGTCCGTCCTTCAGTGTGTGTATATGTTGAAAAGACACAAATATCTGCCATTATATTGCATTAGGCGTTGTTTGTTTCGTCGTTTCCTTTAGTTGTGGGCATTTCCATTTTGTCGAGCAGGTGATGTGCGTTGGATTATTTGTGTGGTCTTCTGTGGCTTCATATCGGTGGTAACTAGCTGATATGGATATTGCTTCGCAGGGTGAGGTGGTTCGCATCCAAGGAGACGAGTTCTGGCACATCAGCACATGACGCGGGTATTGCGCCTTGGCATCAATGACAGGTCCGTCTCATCGCATTTCTCCCTTATGCGACCTCTATGGCTCTATGTAAGAACGGAAATTAGTTGCTGGTGTCGACGAGGGAAGTTGTTTGCTATGCTGAATTCCAGCTTCAGTTTGTCAAGGATAGATTTTTTTACAGCTGTCAACAACACACTCTTGAGTAGATATTCTCTTCAATCTTCATATACCATTTGATTTGAAAGTACAAAGACATGGTAATTAGTTGCTGCCTGCATAAGCAACTCACCCTGGTCAGTTAGTACTGTACTCCAACATGTTTGATATGCCAAGCCTATTTCGGCGTTTAACTTCCTAATTTAATTTTTAAGGCACTAAACACATCCATGAAATGAGTTAGTGTTCTTCCAACAAATGCTTTAATCGACAAGCCTACGGATTACATTACCTGTCTAATGTTTAGTATCACATTTTCTTCTACTCTTTCATGCACTTTTGGTGAAATGTCACTCTCATTTGCATGTTACTAAATATTTTTTATGCTTCTGAGAATTATTTGTGCATATCTTGAAACTTTTCACACCAAAATTTGAAGGATTGAATTATTTGACGGGGCGGGTGTTTTAGTTGAAGGATCTATGCAAAAAGTTGACAAGAGTGGATCAGATGTTGAGTTATTAGAGGATGCTAGGCTCAATGCTCCTTAGGGCAATCAATGGCATGTCTTTGCATTTGGTGAGTCTCATGAACAATCCAAATTTACAGTGTACACTAGGAAAGTTTTTCTTCTCCATGCATTTCAACTTTCTACGGTGTCTCATCCCACTGCATCTTCTACGTTTTTGCACTTTGCACTGCCTGATGTCTCATCCTGCTGTTCTCCTCTTGCAGTGTCACGAGAAGTCATTACCTGAACACTGAAGAGTTCATTGATGCGGTTGCTGATGAGCTCAGATCAAGACTGGAGGCCAACTAAAGCTAAGAGAATCCCATTCGGAAGTTTTTTATGCTTCCCTGCCACCCATTGATTTAAGCTGCTGTAACATTAAGATTGTCTACTTATGGCATGTATGGCATAGTTTTTACCGTCTACCATGTGGGGACTCCTGGTTGCACTTGTATTTTGACTTCAACACAAGCTAGTTTTCTGTTTGTGATACTACTTTGCTACGTGTAATTTCTCTACTGTGCTGCGCATGTTTATATATTGTGCTTGTACTCAAACGCATACAATTTCTCCACTGTATGATTCTATACCGTGCTTGTATTCAAACGCATACAATCTTTATATTTTTATCTCCTTTTTATACCCTGTTGTTACATGGTATATGGATATATCATGGATAGACATGCATGAAGTAAGCTAATAATATGGACAGTAGCATCGAAGATGTCCGATAATTATTGCTCAATAGTTTGGGAGGAAGGTAGTTAAAATTGTGATCCTACTCGTAGAGTCTTACGATTCTACGAACCCACGACAGCCTGTCAATCTAGATCGCACGGTGAATCGGAATCAGGTAGAATTGTGGTAGAGTCGTGATCTAAAGAGTAGAATCGCATAGTAGAATCGTGGTAGAGTCGTTAAAGCAAAAAAAAATTGCAATTTTTTTAGAGGTCAGGCTTTGCTGATATTTTGTTTTAGTGCAAAATTTGTTGATATTAATTTCAGAAAATGAAATTATAAATAAACAAGGAGCATGCAAAATATTATATCAGTGTGATAATTCTAGTACCAATATTTATATTATGACATGAGCAATCTTGAGTTTGATAATGATAAGCTACTTTTATTCCTGGAGTATGTCTAGCTGTTTTTAAGGAACATGCACGCGTTGCAATTAGATATTGATTTACAAAAGTTGTGAACATTTCTCATGTAATTGTAGTCAACTAGTCATGGTCATTGGATGTTCTCCTGTAGTTCAGAACTATTTCACCCATCATGTTAGTATCATTATGCTTTTCTGTTGTGCGATAAAAAGTGTTTTTGTCCCTTGTTCGATTATAAGTGGTAAACCATATAAGAATCATACAAACATATAGTATAGATGTTAAATATGTGTATTTTTGCAATTTTGTAGAATCGCCGATTCGATACTACGGTTCGATCCTACCGGAAGCAAATCGATCCAACTTAGGATCTCGACTCTGACTACCTTGTTTGAGAGTGAAGTCATATCTTTAACCATTTTTGCATGCAACTCAAATATTCTACCAAAGGGGTAGTCTCACCACCCAAACAACCCATAATACATCCAGTCATACATTCACTATTCTGATGCAGCTAACCAAACAATATTCCAGCACAGCTTGATCAAATATAAATAGGCAATCAAATAACCCATCATTACATCTATTCAACCTAGCTAGATTCAGCCTAGATGGCTCGTACAAACCATACTAGCGACGTAAATAAGCAACCAAACATACCTTCATTGCTTGACCAGTGACCACGTGGCATTTTACATGCTTCAACACTGAGCTCTACCAGCAGAGAGTATTTATTACTAGCAAGTACCACTGGCACGTACAGCAGCGTTCGCTGGTGCTTTTGGTTCATATAGAAAACGAAGGCCCCTTGTCCAATTGCCCTGATCTCCCTCTAAAAAAATATTGCCCTAATCTCAGGGACCATGCTCTCTCTCTCTCTCTCTCCCCCCGATTCAGCTAGCCAGGCGGAACGGGAACGGGAACGGAGCCCACACCACAGCAATGGCCGCAAACCTCCACCCGCACAGAGCATCACCCGCGGCACGAGACCAACGATGCCGTTGTTGTCGCTTGCCAACGTATGGTTGCACCCCGTTGTTGGTAGGGAGGAACGAACCGGGGGGTGACTCGAGACTCGAGAGGGCGAGTTTGAACTTTGGAACGGCGCTAGTAATCTACTGTAGGGGGCAGTTGATTCGGCCTGTGCCCAGGGTCAGGGCATGCCGTCGTGTCCGTCCTGACGACTGATCGATCGCGCTCGGGCGTGAAGGAATCCATGGGTGAAACTGAAACTGAAACCTCGCGGTGTACCTCGAGAGTTTGTGAAACATTACAAAATGCCTAGACTAGATTGTACAAGATGTCAAGATGAGCGAATATGCTCTCTCTCGCTCTCTCTGCACTCTTTGCATGGAAGGAATTTTGGAGGAATTCAATTTCTACAGAATTTTGGAACGCATGGATGAGACCATAAAATTCCGTAAGACGATTGTAGCTTTCCTACACTTCCATAAAAAAATTCACGGGGAAAAACATACACTTCAACCTCTTTCTTGCATAGGATCGAGACGGTTTTCCTGTGATTAATTATTCCTGTGATTTTCCTATATTTTCCAATCATCTGTTTTGCACTTACATTCCTATCAAATTTCTGTGTTTTTTTTTTCTATTCCTGTAAAAAAAAATTGCATTCACGTGAGGCCCTTAATATTAATCTGATGGCTATTGCTAACAATAAATTCGAGTATAATTCTTAAAAACAACGGTGGTGGCGATGGGGTGAGGGAAAAGGTGCTAGATCAGTGATTTAGGGATGATGCATCGATAAATACACAACATGGCCTCATGAAACATGGCAAAATAAATCAACATCATCTTTGCATGACCACATGTCATTTTATTCAAAAGGGCTCCAACTGTTCAAGCAAATGTCTAAAGGTGAGGATGTCTCGTACGATTTATTTCCCTCTTGAGGGTTCACCAATTCTCTCAAACTTTACAAAATGGGCGGAAGAATAGCCGTCTGTTATTGGTTTAGTGGGCTATAATTTTGTATACACTATTTAAATCTTATTTATTTTATATTTAACACCACTCAAAATATAAATAACTACTACTCCTTCCAAAAAAACGGCCTTATAGAGCCCCTCACCTGTGATTATTCATTGCACAACAAATTGGTGAATAGGTCCTTCTCCCTTCCCCCACAAACCACGAACCTCTGGCCACCTCTCGAAAAAACGCATTGCCTATTGCATGTCTCCTTCATCAGAGCCCACCACAACCACGGTGTCGTAGATACCAACTATGTGTTGTCGCCTATAGCTGACAACGCCCTCACCACTCCGCCACCTCTTCCTCACCTGTGGCTGTTGCTACTCCTTAAACCTAACTTGATTGTTGTCGTTGGTCGACCCAGCCCTGCCCATCGTTGATCCTGCCTATTGCCCAGAGGTATAGTTAGAAATCTTGGCACTAAACACATAAACCTAACCATAACTTGATACTCACCGCTGATCACAGGTTCGTCATTGCCGGAGAAGAAGAGGGCGCCATAGAGGAAGCAGCCGATGGTAGGTAGGCCCTCGATTTTGTCCCTTTCCTCTCTTGATTTTGTCTCTTTTCCTAAGTTGGACACGACCGTCGAAACAAGTCAACCAAAGATAGGGATCTAGCTCTTGTCTTGTTCTTAATTTCCAAACTTCCATCACATACACGGTACTCCATTCCCAATGCCGATTCATCCCATTCAGATCATGCCGGAGCCTTAAAACACCATCCTCCGCCGATCCAACGAAAATTCATCCTCTCTATATATATCTTGGGTTATGTTGATGCAGGTCCTCTTATCTTGAGTTAGAGTGTCCATACTATATATACACAACTATATATAAAGAAAATGATTTTTGACCCTATATATAACAAAATGATTTTTGACATCCCACACCGATCCGCCCCTCCGTCCTCTAGCTAAGAAAATGATATGAGACCTCATCACCTTTAACATATATTAGACTATTTTAATCTCGTGAGACACGACAAAACAAATCAACCACCTCTTTACATGCTCACGTGCCATGATTTGAAAATGATCCAAACAAAAGTAAGATAAGAAGGTATCTTAGGATATATTTCCCCTTTGTCCTGCCCTCCCCGTGCCCCCACTCCTGCAGCCCGATCCCGCCTCACAAATTTAGCAATGCCTCCTCTCGTTCGCTCCATCCATTCTTGCTCCCCGCTCCCCGCGCCTTCCCTCCCCTTCACCTCGCCACCCCACGAGGCCCACCTCCTCCTGGTCGCATTGCCTCCCCACCGGCGAAACAGTCACCTCGTGCTGCGGAGGCCTCTGCTGATTGATTTTTCTCGCAATGTCTTTCGCATGCATGGAAGGGCGCCTTTGCTTCTCGTCTTTCTAGACGGTTTCCTGGTGTGGTTCTTTCCTCCCCTTCATCGCCTATGATAGATCTGTGATATGTGCATTGTGTTAACTCTTGTTACTCGACAGGTATGTGAGGATACTCCAGCAATTAGTAGCCTACCTGAAAAACTCTCGCAAACCTCAATCCCTCAGCAAATCACACGCGGGAATGGGTATGGCGAAGTTCTCTGCCCGTCGCTCTTGGCGGGCTTACCATCGGGCCAAAAAAAAGACTGACGGATACGAGCATGGATGAGTACTACTCGTGCCCGTCGCATCTGATTGCCAACCCTATAGCAGAAGCTAGTAAAGTGAACTGAAATATACTCATGATTGATATAGTGAGTACTCCTACATGGATATGCATAATTATATAGAGAGTTTATAAACAACGACATCATGATAATTTGAGGACTGGGATGTCTCCACAGCTTATGAAATTATTGATCATAATATGATTTTTCATTCCTGCACAGATTCATTATTAAATAATGTATTATATAAGAAGGGTTTCTTCCAGGAACACAGAATTAGTCCACTGTTAATGACAGTAAAAAAAAGTTCTAAAGTTTTTTGAGATATTTTTTTTCCTTGGGAAGTAGATGGCTTTTATTTTCTGTTTGTGACTGGCACTGAGGAGCTTGGACAGTAATGACTAGTGACTAATAATCATTATCATTGTCAATTTGTTGTTGCCTTTGGAAATATAATGCGTAATATTTACTCGTTTGGTCTTTTAAAAACTATTTTACCCGTTTCTTCTAAAGCTAAAGATTCCATTCTTACCCATTTTTTACTGTCCTAATGAACTACCTTGTGAAGTTTCAGATGCACTCCATGTCATACAACAAGCTGTCCGCCGTGAATGACAAAATGGATTTCAATACTCGTGGAAATACCGAGTCCAATGGCACCTACAGCGAAATCAATAAGGTGTCCGCCGCCGCCGCTGGACTGACCGTCTACGACGTCAGGGCCTGGTAAACAAGGTGTGTGTTTTTTTTTGCGTGTTTGGGCTTGAAACTATTGACCACATTCTGATGGGTTGCGCTGTAACCGGACAAGTCTGACGCAGTTCTTAAGTCAAGTCGGGTTCCAAGCCGCAGTTCCTGTTGGCCAGGCCACCCTTTAGGATCATTGGATTGCAGCAAGGAATTCGGAACAAAAGCATCACAGGAAGGATCTTGACTAGTACATTATTCTCGTCTCGATGATCTGGAAATAACGCAACCAAAGGATCTTCAATAATGTTATCACTCCTATCAGTTAGGTTCTTGTTCGTATTCATGAAGAGCACCACCTTTGACGCATGTCGACGGTGGTGTTGGGGCGCCTTAGAGCATGAGTAATTTCTTTCTTTCTTTTTTCTTCTTCGTTGGGTAGTTGTTTTGGTCGCCTTAGGGCAGTCTTCTTTTCGCTTTGCCTTTGGTTCGTATGTGTTTGGTCCTTCTTAATGAAAATTTATACAAAGCTTCTGCACTTAAAAATCAATAAGGTGTGTCAGCCAACCCAACCACATCATCCAAACCGGCTGCACACTCTCAAATCCCTTCTGATAAGAAATCACGTTACAAGAAGAAAGCGGATCCAGCTGACCAAACAATCCCAAGTCCTGAGACAAATCGTATAACAAATCCTGCGCAGAGTCCCGTGCCGACAACATCTGAAACAACCGGAGCTACTGCTGCACGGCTGCACCAACAAAAGCAACATCAAGAAGCATGAAGAGCAAAGACGAGAAACCCAGTGATTCCTCTGTAACCGTTAGTCGAGGTAGCTTTGACAGTACTAGAGGCAACAGTTTGGATAGTTGCACTTCCGGCCAGGTCAAGCGGCACACCGGAGGCGACTGCAGGTGCGAGGCCGTCCAACTGGCCTGCTCCAGGGAGGGACTCCCCTCTCAGCCCAGTCCACTTCAGACTTCTGAAGCGCCTCGGATACGGAGACATTGGCGCTGTTTGCAGCTTGTGCAGCTCAGGGGACAGACGCATTCTTCGCGATGAAAGTGATGGACAACGAGTCACTCATCAGCAGGAACAAGCTGATCCGGGCACAAACTGAGAGGCATTGTATTGCTGCGGTGGCACCCTCCATTCGCTTCGGCAGAAGCAACCTAACAAGCATTTCAATTAGCAAGCAGCCAGGTTGGTTCATTTCAGATCACCCTAATTATTTTGTCAGTACTCCATACAATTTTTGCACACTGACATGTAACATTTGCTCATCAGAGTTCTCTTTTCCCCTGTTTTTTTTTTTTTTTGCGTAGACTTTATGCCTCTAAGGTGTTGCTTGCGCTTGAGTGCCTCCACATGCTAGGCATTCTGCACCGAGACCTGAAGCCTGAAAACGTCCTGGTCCGAGATGGGGGGCACATCATGCTGTCCGACTTCGATCTGTCGCTCCGGTGCTCCGTCAGCCCGACACTTGTCAAACCCTCATCGGTCCACGCAGGCGCCAGCGGCATCGAGAAAGGCCTCGTCGGCCAGGCTGCATCCAGCCGTCGGCGTTCCTCCCGCCCATACTCCCTGTGAGAATTTTTTTTAAAATAATATATTTTTTAAAACAAATTACAAAACTAGGTTACCATCTCAAAAAATTACAAAAATAGGCTCCTGTCGCCAGATCATCTGGCGACAGGTTCTTATCGCCAGTTGAACTGGCGACAGGAACCCTGCATAGCGGGGGCAGGTTCCTGTCGCCAGTTCAACTGGCGATAGGAATCTATGAATTTGTAAATATAGAAAATAAACTTTAAAAATTACAATTTTTTTTGTGGAGCATTCTGATAGAGTGTTCTTGCTTGTGTAATTTTTTCATAATTTTATCCATTATAAATTTGTCTCTAAAATTCATTTAAGTTTATTATTTGTAGAATTTGTAAATATACCAGATGAGGTCCAAAAATTCTGAATTTTTTTGTGAACGCTTATTACATAGTTTAATTGTTTGTGTAATTTTTTAAGAATTTTATATGCTGTGAAATTGTCTCCAAAATTCTGAATTTAGGTTTCCAATACAGTGTACTTGATTGTATACCCTTATTTTTAGAGACAATTTCACAGCATATAAAATTCTGAAAAAAATACACAAACAATTACACTATGTAAGGATCGTTCACAAAAAAAATCATAATTTTTGGACCTTATCTGGTATATTTAAAAATTCTACAAATAATAAACTTAAATAAATTTTAGAGCCAAATTTATAATGGATAAAATTATGAAAAAATTACACAAGCAAGAACACTCTATCAGAATGCTCCACAAAAAATTTTGTAATTTTTAAAGTTTATTTTCTATATTTACAAATTCATAGATTTATCGCCATTGAATCGGCGACAGAACTCGCCTCGCTGCAGGGGTTCCTGCCGCCAGCTCAATCAAGCGATAACCTGTCGCCGATGATCGCGCACAGGAGCCTATTTTTGTAATTTTTGGAAGTAATAACCTAGTTTTGTAAATATTTTTTAAAAATATATTATTTCTAAAAAAAATTCCACCTTGTGATGCCCCAACCCAAGATGAATAGGACCCAAGTGCAGCCTATGTACAGGGGTGAACGGATGAATACATGTAGGAGATGATAGTCCCACATTATCTAGCAAAGATGAAATTGACCAACATATAATATCAAAGTGTCCAAAGCAACTAACTATAGATTAACCATTTTGCATGAGTTAATTTAGAAAAATACAAATGGTTAATTGTGTGCGTGATGTTACCCGGGCGCTACACTGCCCAAGAGGAACCACATGACCAAATCGGACTTCGCCTCAACGGGTCGCTCCACGAGTTCAACGCCGAGCCGACGGACGCCCGGTCGATGCCTGCCCACGAGTACTTCGCGCCGGAGATCGTCCGCGGGGAGGGGCACGGCAGCGCGGACTGGTGGACCTTCGACACCTTCCTGTACGAGCTGCTGCACGGCATGACGCCGTTCAAGGGCAACGGCAACCGCGCCACGCTCTGCAACGTGGTGGAGCAGCCGCTGCGGTTCCCCGACGGGTTGCAAACTGGTGAGCGCGGTCGTGCGGGACCTCATCCGTGGGTTGCTGGTGAAGGATCCCCAGAGGAGGATCGCGTTCAAGAGGGGTGCCACTGAGATCAAGCAGCGCCCGTTCTCTGAGGGGGTGAACTGGGCACTCGTCAGGAGTGCTCATCCACCTTCGGTTCCTGACCCTGTAGACTGCAGGCAGTTTGGGGCCAAGGAGAAGAAGGCGTCGGACAGTGCACCGACGACTACTCTGGCTAGCTTATCGGCAGGTGCTGCAGCGGCCAAGTCGGCCACGAGCGATTCCTCCGTCGATTTTGAGTTCTTCTAGGATTGCACACAGTTTTGATTATCTCTAGGACTGAACATCATAGATACAGATCTCCGTATTGTTGTCACTTGTCATTGCTCCTGATCCTCTTTTACTGCTGTGATGTTCCTTACATTACATGATTCTTGGAATCCTGGTATACTTGAGATGTCCTATACAGACGCAGAACGCAATTATTCGTTTGCTAACAGCTGCTAGTGAATTATGGAAGTTTTGACCTCTGCTGTTTGTAACTTAACTGTCGGATGCGGATATTCCTGTACTGTAGATTTGCTGGTAGAACTTCTCTCGCGAGCAAGATCAACAAGTGTGTTTGCAGTCTGTTCAAGTTTGATCTGCAATGAGGCTTCATGTTTTAGTTCGTACAATTTCTTTTGCTACTCTCTCTCTTGACTGAAGATTGCTCTCATGACCGAACCTGCAATATTCTATTGTTTTGCAAGGTTGTCACTGAGCGTGTGCACCAGTCTTGCAATTTGAGCTGATTTAATTAAGCTCAAACAATAAAATGTCCTGAGTAGGATAACACACCATCCTTACAGTGCTTGCCTTCAAAATCATAAACAGTGTACATAACGTGTGTGATGATCTATAGTTCTATACACCCTTTCACTTTTCAGTTAGGCAGGTGAATTGCAACCGCAGGAGTTCTGACAAGAATTCTGGCTGGTAGACACGATCTCATCGGCAGCTGACGAGTCTCTTTTCGGTTCCAGCACGTAAGTTCTGTTTGCAGCTAATTCCTTTGTGAGATGTTCAGTGTACAGCTTCAGTGACCTTGTGAAATCAGCAAAGCACTTGTCACAGGGATACTTGGTGCCATTCCCGACAGATGATCCAACAACTGTGCCGGACATGTATGCACCGCATGCATCCAGAATGACACACTCGCGCTCATTGAAGTGGCGCACAACAAGGGTCTCAAAATGCTGTAGCGAATGAAAGTAGGAATGAGTTCAGTAGCATAAAGAACAGTGCAAGAGGTACAAAACTGAAGGATGTATTTTTGCCATGTACTAGCATTCAGGTCCACAAGGGCTGCAGCTGCCTTTAAACACCCATAGGACTTAGGGGGTACAAGATGTTGATACTTCAGAGACTCATTTTCTTGCTCGATTTATTCAACATTCGTTTGCCGTAGCTGACCGTCAATCTTTGGGCACATTATTTTACTAGGTTCATGTAAGAAACATGAAAACAAAATATAATGGGTGTCATTATTCTTTAAAAACATTTGGAAAACACGCAAATTTTGAAGTTGATAATTCCATGATGCAACAAATATTTCCTTTCGGAAAGCACCTCACAACTAAAAACGTTCAGGAGATGACAGGTACAGTTGGTATGATAGGAACATAATTGAGCTATAAGGATGTTCAAGTAATCCCAAATTGTTTGTCGGATCGATCAAAATTATAAACAAGGTGCTTTCATGTATATAAAAAAGCCACTGGCATTTTGAAACAATTAAGTTCTGTAGGAGCTGATTTGATACATTATTAATTTTAGGTGCTTTTGGATCTCTGCACTTTGTTTTTTGGACAAGTGTATAAGTGATGCTGTAAGATTACAGCTGAGAATCTTCTTTTTCCAGCACAAAGACTAACCAAGATACCACTTTTACCTTGACAAGAGATGAGGGATTCTGTAATTACCTTTGGAGGCTTCCGAAGTGAATACAACATTGTCTTGCAGGATAGTAGAAAGGCAGTCTGATTATATGCCAAGGAATTCTTTTCACCAACTGCTGTATTAGCCGAATTTCTGTTGCCTGGCTCATTAAAGTATGGTTTATCATTCAACACAAGGCCCTGGATGGAGACCAACACCTGCAGTATGGTGGAATTTGACTTGCTCCACCTCTCACATCCAGTACCCCACCAGGTGTTCAGAAGGCTAAGGCAAACTTTTCCACTCTCATACAAGTTTGGATTTAACCGAAGCCCACCTGAATGGTAATGAGCTTTCTGTACATATTGGATAGGTTTTTGTTAAGAGATTGCATTGATGGTGATGCCAATAGAAAAAATAAGGGGAAAGCAGGTGTCATTGTGAAGTGGTTACATACCGGTGGACATCGCGGGTATTCAGCAGGAAAACGGATGTCAAAGAAGAACAGGCTGTCATGATATGGAGTTCCAGCAGGCCCAACTATAGCAGCCCTAAGCAGATCAATCCTATCCTCATAAACTCTAACATATATAGATCCTGCATAATTGAAACCAAACTGAGATCCAAGTTACCAGTAATAAAAGAAATCAACTGATTTCAGGTACAAATCCTCTAAAATAAAGATAACAGAAAGATCACAGGCGCAAATGTCAACCATATGAAATGACACATGACACATTAGCTTTGCCTTAGTGACATAATTTTATAGTCGCCCATTCTTTTCCAAATATAAAATATTATTTTCTGAAAACACACTATATCCACTATGATAAGATTATATGAAAAGGGTCAACAAACACAGAGCGATGACTGTATGAAGTATGGGCACAACAGTGACTCCTTTGAAATTTCTGTAGTTACACTTTGTGGCACATGAGTACACTAACAAGCATGAATAATGTCACGAGCTAGTTTGGGACGAACAGCCATGTCAAAACTCCCAACCACACCAGTAAATTATAAGAATCAATGAGTACTGTATATCCTAATCAATTCCAGATAGGGTATTGTGACACTACCTTGAAGTTAACAGATTTCATATAGTTTCTTTTGACAGGGCAAATTTATCAGATATAATCAGCATAAACAAAGTTTGGTGACAATAATAAAGGACCACTAAACGCCATTCACCATCAATGTACTGATAGTTTGATGAAATCATGAAAATAAGCATACTGATTTATCGTATAAAAAATGTACTGACCGGGTAGATCTTTCTGTAGAAGCTTCCATTCATTTTGGATTGTCTTCACCCAATCTTTGGTGGTCTGGTCACGTATTTGGAGGAGGAAAATTAATTTACAGTTGGATCTAATGCCAGAAATAGAGTTCAAGAAATGGCGTAGCATACCTTCCCTGGTGAATGCTTTGCATAGTGGTGATCCGAGAAATCTTGAACAACATCAAATTGGTTAAACGACATGTAATCACCAGTGTCAGATCCATGTTCTGTCCTTGTGATCAATGAGATAATACTTGAACATTCAGGCTCATGTTTTTGGAATGATAGTACAGTACCAGTCCCACTTGAACAGGGATCCAAAAGACTGTTATTTGCATTGACATTTACAGTGGAGTGTGGAGCAGCAGCTGAAATCCAGGAACTGGTTAACTAATGTCAAATAGTTATGCTATCACCAAATATGTACTTTAGAGTTTAAGACAGAGATACAGGATGGGATCCCTGCCTATTTGAAATTGCATATCTGAACTGTTACTCTCATCCTAATGAATGACAGTTACTTGTCCCGTTAAAAGTTTGAAAGTTGGGTGCTGTTTTAAAGTCCTACAGTGTTAAATATAACTAGTATAGCATTAAACAATAAATAGTCGCAATTTCCTACAGCAGCGAATACCACATTTGAAATATATGGCTGAAATCTGCCCATGTGAGCACTTTACTAATTTACTTCCTTAAATCAGTGCTTCAGGCCCCCATGAAACTCCTAAGTGTCTCCATCATGCATATTTTTTGCATGCAGTAAGAAAGACACTGAGTATTTGTTAGTCAAGACTCAAGAGTCACGGCTCCTAGATCAATTCTAGAGGCTTACTTGCCTCAGCACTGCCAACAAAACAAAGTGAACAGACATTTTCAGATATTATCTGATGCTGTTTAAAGTAAAAATAGCTAATGAGGAGGCAAAGCAGAATATATACAAAATTTAACATTGGGCATGGAAAGCTACCTTGCCAAAGAGGATCGATGGACTTGCCTGCATAAACAGATTATTCATTTATTAAAAAACGTTCAGAAAAGAACAAAAGTTTTTTTAACGAACAGCAGGAGCACTGCCTAAGCTTTACAGAGGAGTAGGAAAAAGTTTGTCCTGATAGATAATGGTTTAATTTAGCAAACTTCAAAACATGGTTTCCCTGTGAATGCGTAGTTTCCACACCACAATGTGGTTTATGTTGTGTGCCTCTAAGCATCTAGTAAGATACATAATGAACCAATCTCTGTTCACTTTTATTTCAATTCATATAAGATAATGTCTTTAAGCTTTATGTCTGTATATCTCCACTTGTCGGGTTCCTAAAAGTTAAACTATATGGTTCAGTAGCTGTAACAAAGGCAAGACAAATTAGTGCAAAGATGTAACCGTTCAAACACAGCACACTTGAGTACTGACATAACTATCTAGACCAATATTCAACAGCCAAGATTATCCAATGATTTCAATCCATTATGACTGCCCCATTAGATTTGCAGTATCCCCGCACGCCGAAAACATATTCACATTTGAGCAATACAGAGTTGATGAAGAAAGAGTGCATAACAGATTAACATATGGCAACAGATGAGACCACCATTGAACAAGCCAGGCTATTCTTTTTAAGGAGGTTAGTATCCAGTGATTAAGCAAAAGCTGTGGCGAAACACCACCACTGATAAATCCTGTTATCTAGGGAAAGGTACATCACCTTTCTTCTTGGAATCCTTCGTCTTGACTACTCCAAACAGCTGAAGCACCTTCTTTAGTACCATCCTGTAATCTACTTCACACAAAAAAAGTACCTGAAAAACATGAAACACCAATGGAACAAACAACCAGAAAGACGCATTTGCTCAATCAATGAAGGTAAAGATCCTCGCAAAAAAATGAAGGTAAAGGTCAAAAGCACATGAACGACAGATGCATAAACAGCACCTTCACAAGCAATCATTCAGTCGGCAATAATAACTCAAACAAAAAGAAAAGAAAGGAAAGGAGAATTCAGGTTCTTCTTCTTCTTATTTGAGAAAGAGAATTACGATCTTCTTGGTTCTTTTTTAAGAACTCATGTTGATCGGGCCCGCCTGTCGGCGACTAATCAGTGCATGACGCCTTGGTCGGTCCAATGGACCCGAGACACCGCCACCCCAAGAACAGACAAAAAGAAAGAAAGAAAGAAAGGAAGAACGCTAACTAGCCCAGCAAACCCCAGAGAGAGAAAGGGTTAATTTGGGGCCGTCACCATCCGGGAGCAGGAGTATCACCGCATCATCAAGAACCCAACAAAGAAAACGAAAGGACGACAGATTGGTAGATAGATAGCACAAGAAAGCTAAGCACTCCGATCACCGCCGCCGAATGATCTTGGAGGCATCCATCCTCAGTCACATCATCAAGAAACCCACCGCAACGAAAGAAAGAACACGAACCAGCATCGATCAAGAAGAACAGAACAGACGCAGAGGAGAAGAAAAACCACGAGTTCTTGGGAGTTGGAGAAGCACAGCACCTTCAGTCTCGCGCTTGTGCTGGACTGGGGCAGCGAGCGAGAGAAGCGCGAGGAGGCGGCCGATGCTCCCGTTCCGCCCCGTGTGTATGAATTGGGGAGACGGCGACGAGGGGAATGCGGGGGGTCACACCACACGGATGCGATTGGGATTGAGACACCTTGCGTGGCAGGGAGGAAAAGCCTAAAGCAGGCAGCGCGCTTTGCCCGGCTCGTCCGTGCTGAAACCACCCTAAAATCGCTGCTCATGTCAAGCAGTGTAGGTGCAAGGCTCGTCCCAGTATCGGCGGTGCCAGTTCCTCCACCGTCAATACCACGTTTAGGCTATCCACGACATTAGAGAGATACGGTGCTAAAAGTTTTCTACCACCTATTGGAGCTTGGTGCTAGCCACTGCCGGTTGCGCTGCAAGTGCCACGGAAAAAAATGATGGCTTCGGTTGCACCGGTTACAAGCCAAAGAAAAAAAAGGTATGGACCCATTTCTAAGTGAAATAAGGAGGGGGAGAGAGAGTGGGGGTGGGAGGAAAGATATGATATTAATTTAGCTTGCGGGTCCCACATGGACTGAGAATGATAGCGGACAGAGAATGATGTTAAAACACTGTAGAGACGAAGAAAATTTAACACACGTATAAGCCCATCCAGAGCGTACCGGTGCTACCCATCTGTTTCCCTCTAGCATCGGTATCAGCCTATTGTAGCGGAGGTAGATGAGTGGTGCCACGAAAAAGATAGTACTAATTAGAAATGTTGGTAAATTAGTATTAAGATTTAGTAAGAAATCATGTTAGTTAGAGTTAGATCTGATCTTGTGTTAGAATCGGATTCAATGTTTAGACTATAAATAAAGCGTGTGGAATCCTACGAAAAACACATAATTATTCAACAAAATCTGCATGGTATCCGGGTCATCCTCACCCAACACCACCGAACTTAACCCTAACCCGTACCTCAGCAGTCGCTACCGCCGTCATTGTCCTCGTTGCCTCCGCCTCTACCTCCTACGAGCCACCGCCACGTCGTCTCGCAGATGAGCCCCCAAGTCGCGGCTACGCAGCCTTGGGTCACAGGCGGGCCCTTGCTGTGGCTGGGGAAGTAGATTCGGCGGATCAGACGCTCCAGACCTGCAGACCACTGTCGTGCCATCGCTCAGGGTGCAGGCGCTTGGGCCGCGACGAAGCAACACTGCCTGGGATTCCATCTCGCCATCGTCTTCACGCCGCCTCCATTCCCATCTCGCAATCGCCACCACCGCATCGAAGATGAAGAAGAAAAGCAGAGGAGGAAGAAGCGTCGGCTGAAGAAATTGCTCAACTGTAGAAAAAAAAGAAGGGAGAAAAGGAAAAGGAAACTATTGTTGGTTGAAACAAGTGTCGGCCGGAGAAGAAAAGAAGGGGGGAAAGAAGTTTTGTGTTGAAAGAAAAAAAGTTTTATGTTGAATTTGTTTTTTATGTTATGGCTCTGCATGATTTGAATAACTATGAAGGCACTCACCAAGGTTCAGTAGAACATTGATGCGTGAAGGGTTGTCGTGATCGTAAGAGATAAGCGTGGTATATCTTGGTAGTGATTGATATTGCTCCAGTTATTTGAGAAGATGACCCCCGAGGAGATTGAGGCTGCGAGGAAGGAGGAGAAAGAAGACGCAATGAGGGCGGTAGAAGCGGGGAGGAAGACAATTGTTGAGACTACTTCCCCGTTGGTCACGCAAGGTGACATAATAAGTATGTTACAAGACCTCTTAGCGACGGGTATGATAGATTCGATGGCTGCTGCAAGGTCATCTGAATTAAAATTAGAATTGATGTCAAATAATGTAAAGTTGGAAGGAAGCAATAATTATCTGAGTTGGTTTAAAAGAGTTCAGTTGATTCTAAGGACGAAGGGGGTGGAGCACTACCTGCAGAAGATTTGTGTTGAGCCTGCAGATAAGGCGAGCATGGATTGAAGGATGTGAAATACCACCAACTCTGTGGTGCTGGTTTGGTTGCTAACTTCAATGTCTCCATCCATCGCTCGGATGGTGAAGATGATGCATAGTGCACCGACAATGTGGAAGACGCTGAGTAATAAGTACTCGAGGCTAGAAAGTGTGATGATGATGGTGGAGGTCCAGGGTAAGGCAGAGGCTCTGAAACAGGAGGAGAAGATCGTCCAGGAGTATGCTAGTGAACTACAACTGTTGTGGGCAAATTTAGATCATTATGATCCACTGCAGATAACATGTGCTGGTGATATTGAGACTAATAGGGTGTGGTTGCAACGCAGACAAGTTACACACTTTCTGAAGGGATTGAACCCAAAGTTTGAGAGTATAATGGCTGCATATTTCACTTGTCAAACTTGTCTGCTATGGAGGAGGCTATTTTGACTATAGTGTAGGAGGATATTTGACTACGATTAATGGGGACAACAACCCGGACAGATCCGTATACGCCATACCAGATGATAGAGAGTGCTACAACTGTGGGATGAGAGGACGTCTGAGTCGTGCTTGTCCTTCTCTACAGTATGGAGGTCGAGTTGGATGTTGTGATGGTCATGGACGCCGAGTTGGAGATTATTAAGACTGAGGTGGAGACCGTGGTGGTCGTGGAGGTAGAGGTTGAGGAAGGGGCCAAGTTGGCCCAGGGTTAATATGACCTTAACAGGGGAGATCACGTATGTTACTCTAACAAAGTGAGCAAGTTATGTAGTGGAAGAAGTGGTAGGAGGAAAATGCATTGGAGACTTCTCATAATTCCACCTAATTTGGTAACTTTGCCAACTACACACATGTAGGCGAAAGTACTCAGGCACATGCACTTACACTTGCATCCACATATAAGCATTCTCATCTTGATTGGATCATAGATTTAGGGGTATCCAAGTATATCATGGGTTCACTTAGTGCATTTGCATCTTACACCCCGTATATTCATTCCGAAACTGTCCAAACAGCTGATGGAACCTCCCAGCTTATCTAGGGTGTAGGACCTGTAGAGTGCACATCATCCTTTACTTTATCCTCCGTTTTGCATGTTCCATCATTTTCAGTCAACCTTCTTTCAGTTAGTTCTATCATCGACCAATTCAAATGCACTGTTACATTTGATGAGGATTTTGTGTTTGTTCAAAGAGAAGATAACTGGAAAGAGGATTGGGACTGAAATAAGATGTAATGGGTTGTGGTACATTGATTAGGTTGATGCGACATTGGCTGTGGTTGTAGGAGGAGTTGAGGGAGAAGTTTTATTACATCGTCGCCGCTTGGGACATCTGCTATTTGAGAGTTTAAATCAGTTATACCTTGATTTATTCAAAAAGGTATACAAGAGTAAACTCGTGTGTGAGTTTAGAAAGTATACACGGTCTACATATAGTAGCATGGTCTTCGAAGTTATGAACCTTTTATATTAATACATTCTGATGTTTGGGGTCCGTGCTCAGTTACTTCTGTGAATGGTTTTAAGTGGTTTGTCATATTTATTGATTGATATACCCGTATGACTTGGATTTATATGATGAAGCACAAGAGCAAGGTCCTTCGGTGTTTTCAGGACTTCCATAGGATGGTTGCTACTTAGTTTGATGCAAAGATTCGAATTATCCTAATTGATAATGGAACTGAGTATGTTAACAAGGAGTTTGCAGCGTATCTATCAGAGGAGGGGATACTTCATCAGACTAGTTGTCCAGGGACCCCATCTTAGAATGAAGTGGCTGCAAGGAAGAAATGACATTTGTCAGAGGTAGCACGTTCACTCATGTTTCAGATAAATGTGCCAAGGGGATTGTAGAGCGAGGCAGTGATGACGATAGCGTATCTCATCAATCGCACGCTGTCTCGACTACTTGTGATGAAGTCTCCAGCTAAACTTCTTTTGGGTCAGTGGGAGTTCAAGGTGCCTCTCAAGGTGTTTGTCTGTATGTGCTTTGTACGGGATCACCAACCAGCGACCGGCAAGTTGGATCCGTATGCATTGAAGTGTATCTTTATATGTTATTTATCAATTCAGAAGGGCTATAGATGCTGAAACCTAGTTGGGAGAAGGTTGTTCATGAGTATGGATATGACATTCTGGGAGTTTGAACCTTACTACACGAGTGGAGGTACTCTTGGTCAGTTTTTGGAGTTCTCTACTATCGCTGAGGGTGACAGTCGAGAGAGGGAGAACAAGGAGAGTGATAGTCAACGAGAAGAAATCATTGTAGGGATAATTCTATGCCCACACCTAACAGAAAATGGGAGAGACGTGATAGCCTTAAAAGAATTAAAGGTTTATCAGCGAATGCGTTTTGGGAAATAGGGGAGAAGCAAAGGGACAAACGGTCAGCACTTGAGCCGCCAGCGAAGCTGGCAGAGGTGCAACCAGAATAGCCACGGTCTGAACAACTAACATTACCAGTTGATCTAGTCCCAAATCCCTCCTCGGGTCTCTCTCCATCAAGTTCCTTGCACCCCCTTGGGCGAGTGATTTCCTTCTAATCACTCGCATCTAGAGTTACCACTTGCGTAGCGTAGGGAAACTAGAGCTAATATTGAAAAGTTTTCAGTCTTGTATGGCTTTGAGTATGATATTGCAAATTTCATTTTATATTCTCATATCTCACCTGCATACAAGGCATTCATTACATTTCTTGAGACTGCATATTCCAAAGGATTAACAAGCTGCTAAGCAGGATCCTAAGTAGAAGGATGCTATGAAGGAGGAGCTTAGTGCACTTTAGAAGAACAAGATGTGGGATCTTGTTCCACTTCCAGCAGGAAAAAGGGCAGTAGAATGTAAATAAGTGTTTACAATTAAACAAACTTCTAAAGAAATACAAGGCGCGGTTGGTTGTAAAAGATTATAGTCAAACATATAGGATAGACTATGATGAGATCTTTGCACCAGTAGCGAAGATGAGCACGATAAGAATGTTGATCTCCTATACAACTAACTTCGGATGACCCATATGTTAGTTGGATGTGAATAATTCTTTTCTAAATGGTGATTTGCAAGAGGAGGTATACATGGAGATTCCTCTGGGCTTAAGAACAGACAGACTGGTGGGAATGTATGTAAACCCAAGAAGTATTTGTATGGTCTGAAGCACTCTCCAAGGGCGTGGTTTGATATATTCAGATGTGCAGTCTATAGTATAGGCTATTCCCAGTGCAATAGAGATCATACTGTATTTTATAGGCATAGATGATCACATATCACCATATTGACAGTCTATGTTGGTGATATTATGATAACTGAAGATGATATCGAGGAAATCAAGTTCTTGAAGAAAAGACTGGGAGGGACATTTGAGGTGAAAGATCTTGTAACTCCTCTTTGTTGATTTTTATAGTGCACGATTTAACTTGGCGTCGTCTCGAAATTGAACTTTGTCTGTTAATATCTTTTACAATATATTGCTAAATAAGTATAAAATCATAATTATATCAAAGTACGTTTGATATACAAATTTAACTGTACCACCTCTGTATCACTAAATATATATTATTGATCAGTTTAAATATTGAAATACATGAACATCTTATAAAAAAAATCAACGGATGGAGTAGTTTACAAGGCAAAGTGTGACCATTAGTTAGACGACGCAGGATGATAGTCATACCGGCGGACCATCCACCGGTAGGCAGGCCTTTTCTTTGGAAGATTTAGGCAGGCCTAATTGAAGGGGGTTAAATTTGCTGTACTTTATCGCATATTTGAAACTACAGGAATTCTACATTAATAGGACTCGTGGATCGGAGAAATTCCAATGGCCTATTTGAACAGGAGAAGTTGCAAAAGAATTTCAGAGTGTTTGGACTTGCAACATCCTATAAAATTTCTGCCTGATCGCCCATTTCAAATAGAACTTTAGTCTAACATAGGGAACGATCCGTTTCCTACGAAATTTATATTATGATATCCATTCCGAATATGGTCTAGCTAGATCGTTTCCTCTCTCTCTCTCTCAAAATGGAGCTTTCTCGAACTGAATTTAGACTCTCTTTTTTTGCGGCGACCTGAATTTAGAGTTGAGCCGTTTTCAACCCTTTTTGAAAAAGTTAAGCGAAAAGGCATGAGAAATCTTTCTTATCTACGGAGACGGAGTGCTTTTCAAAATGCCCCGTCTTGCATCGAAAAAATAAAATCACCACGGATATGGCCGCCGTCTTGTCAATCAATCAGTGTAGCTGAACGGTCGACTCTTTCTAGCTTCTACTTTACCATTTTATACAGGAGTACTACTGTGCTAGTACTTCTCTACTGCTCCCTTCTCCAGTTCTCCTCCGCACGAGCACATTTCGGACTTGAACTGAGCCCCAAATTTCGAAGTGAGGTGAACAGAGAAACCCGCCGAGGCGTTCGAGCTCCAGGGTTCCTCCAGGAGCGCGGACGCGATGGCGATCGATCAGCCCTCAAGGCACGTTCCTCTCTCTCTCAACTCCCCTGTCATTGAGTTCTTTCTTTCGTTCATTTATTCATCTGATTCGCGACCGAGGGTTCTTTATTTCCCAGAGTTCTCTGGAATGTCGATTAATGGCATATTTGTACTACGACTTCTTGAGTTTATCTGTTTTTATCTTTTTTCCAGAGTATCTTTGTTTTATTTCATATTGTTAAGGTAGGCTTCGCGTCGTGCCTGTGTTTCGGGCTATTGTTTCTTGATTTCTTTGTTTTCTTATCATCTCGATCAATTAGGTGTACTGTTTGATGTTTCATGCATCTTTCTTCATCTTTTGATCGCTGAAGATTTTGCTTCCTCTTTGATTTGGTACTACTTATTGCCAGATGAGATTTTTTTTTCGATAATGAAAGTATTGATCTTTCATTGCATAGATAATTTTGTATTGAATTCGTTGCTCTGCTTTGGTTGGTTGCTCTTCAGAGGAAGAGAGGGAAGCCGGCAGGTTCCCAGCCCGCCAAGAACAAGATGGAGCAGAAGATGGCATTGGTGAAGCAAAGACTCGCCTTGCTTGACAGCGGCAGCAGTAGCAACAGCACCAGCAGTGAGGGCGAGAGCGACAAGGATGGTGATGATTTTGTGCCGATGGTGAGGTCCTGCATGGAATCATTTCACATTGCTGTATTTAAGGAACTGTTCGTTGTTCGAAGCTTCAGAGTATCACATGTTCATATATCATAATGGAAAAAACACGAAACCATAGTTGGGTGTAAGCAGATCAATATGTATGTCTGAATCCACATCCTTAGTTTGACAAGTCTAGTAGACTAGTAGTGAAGGGAAAATCTACTGATACGTCAACACTTCCCTCACTCTAGGCGCAACACCTCTTCATACTTCCACAATGTAGATTGTGCTGCTGTTCTAGGAGACGTAGAATCCCTGTATGTTGGTTGGCCCATGAATTGAACCTCTGAACTCGTCCCTTCTGATAGATTTTAGTCATGTGTTGTCTGTTCTCAAGTCTCTGACAGCTTAAACTTGACTTCGATTGTTATGGGGTCACTTCAGTAGTCTTTATGTCAACCATTTTTTTAGTTTCTCTTTTGTTTGTTGAGATTTATCACGTGTATTATGTGAAATTGTCTCTGATAAACTAAAATGTAGTCCAGAAATTATTTGCTTATGTTTTTCTTTCAATGCTCATTAGCACTTTATAGCAGGGGAAAAAACCCGCTGGTAACCGGACTTCCCGGTGGGGTCCGGGATTCCAAATCCCGGCCGGAATCCTTCATATTCAAATTCAAAATTCCGGCGGAAACATCCCAAATTCAAATTTATTTGGACGAAATTCATTCGGTTTTCCACCGGGATCTCCGGATACCGGCCGGGAACCGTTACTGGGCTCCGAACGGGATTGTGCCTAGCGGAACCGTCAATACGGGCCCGAAAAACGGATTGTGCCCAAATTCAAATTTATTTGGACGAAATTCGGTTCTTTGATCCTTGCTTTATAGTACCGTCAATACTCAATGGCCTTATGCATTCTCCATGTTATCAGACTATATGTTCCCATTTGGTCTTCTGTTGAACTTGATATTTTCACGAGACAAAAAATATTTGGTGATTGCAGGATGAGAAGCTCGCTACTGTTGTTGCTCAACAGTCTATAGCAATTGATTGTGATGATACAGATGACGAGGTGGAGGTTGTTCCTTTGCAAGTAAGTTCACTGTTGCTTTAGTTCTCTTGTATACATTAGGGTGTAAAATTCATGTAGATATACCCTACATGAGCATCAATGGCTCCATTTAGAGCATCACTACTATCGATAGTACATGACCAACAGAGCACTACATGTAGCAGCAATGTTTTCACATTGTCGCAACAGCTCCTTGTTGAATTCCTTTTCATCTCATAAATCATGAAGTACAAGTGTACAACTAATTGATCTAACCATTCTGATATTTGGTTTCCTCATTATGGAAGATCGTAAGGCCAAGCAGAGAGGAGTGTGAGCAAATAAAGCTTCCTGGCGTTCCTCAAACACACAATGCCCAGAATACTAGCACCGGCCTGACTAACACTGTTAAAGTAAGATACACACTCTAGTTCCATCCTTGTATTTGTGCATGCAATATGAACATTTCTTATCATGTAAAATTAGAACTAGTAAAAAGAACTTCCGATTTTAATTTATGAGCTCATAATACCCCAAATATTTTGATATATACAAAAACTAACTTTTTGGAATTTAGATGGCTGACTCAAATTTTCTTATTGGATTGAATGGCAGAACACAATATTGAATGTGCTTCTAAACATGTATTTTCAATTAATTTTTCTATGTCCCTTTTCATTGCTCTATAGTCTATATAAAATTGCTCCATTTTTCTTGACTTTCCATTGGTTCATCACTGAATGAATGGACTAACTATGAACAAGTTGTGACTTGACAGGTATCTGCTGTTAATGGCCAAAAGATACGTGCAAGGTACTTCAACTTTTCTTGCTTTTCTCATGAGTAAACTTCATTAAAAGTTCTTGAGCTTGTCCGGTTATGCACTTAGCCACTTACATCCTTAAACAAATTACAGTGTTCACGACAAGTGTGGGTTTGCTATGGCAAGAGCTAAGGAGGTACAGGCGAAGTTACCAGCAGAACATCCTAGCTTTGTCAAGTATATGCTACAATCACATGTTGTTCGGGGTTTTTGGCTGGTAAGTTGCTATTAATCAGCCATTTAAATGTTTGCTCAATGCTGAATAATTTGGCAATTTTTTCTTATGAACAGCATGTGAACCCAAATAGAGAATGGGAGGAAACACCTCCTAAAGAAACATTCAAATTACCTTTTTTATTAGACAATCAGATTACCAAACAAATGCTCACCCAAAAAGTGGAAACTACAAACTTAAAAGCATATTGAGATACGCGAAATGTAGTTTTAGGGAGTGCATAGAAGCAAGTCTCATAAATAAAGTATATGCAAGCTATGGACATTTCCTGAATGTCTTAGGCTCTTAGCTCTTACCACATCATTGAACGAGTGTTTGTGTTTTAAGAAAATAGCCACCAAAAGTTTTGCACTAGCTACCTGAAAACAATCCTTTTTTTGGCTTCCTCTGCATTTGACTTTTGTGTTTGTCTCCCAGGGTCTACCATCTGACTTTTGCAACAAGCATCTCCCAAAGCATGACACTGGAATTGTGCTAGAAGATGAGGATGGGCACAACTATGATACAACTTATCTAGGTACCAAGCAGGGACTTAGTGCCGGGTGGAGAGGTTTTTCGATTAAGCATGGTATTAAGGTTGGTGATGTTGTGGTTTTTCAACTTGTGAGATCAACAAAATTTAAGGCAAGTGTTTCCCAATGTTTTGGTTACTGTTTACAGGATGCCCATTTCTTGAATCCTTTCTTGCGTGTGCAGTTCTCACTTATCTAATAATACAATGTCATCTTGTTTTTGTATGCCTTCCATTCAGGTCTATATAATAAGAGTGAATAATTTCACTACAACCGATGGAGCACTCGGTCTCCTGAATTTGGAAGCGTGCAAGAAAGGGAAGATATCGAGTGAGTGAAAGTCAATCTTGGTGATTTTGCACTTATGAATCTATTATAAATGGAAATAGGCTAACTATTGAATCTTCTGAATCATGTTCCGTGCTCCACATGCCAGAAGAAGAAAGTTCCGATGATGCCAAGTCTAAGAAGGATCTGAAGGTTATCATACTCAGTGACGAGGATCCAAAGGTTATCAGACTCAGTGACAAGGTTAAGGAGGATCCAAAGGTTATCAGAGTCAGTGACAAGTTTAAGAAGGATCCAAAGGCTCTCAGAGTCGGTGACAAGTTTAAGGAGGATCCAAAGGCTCTCAGAGTTGGTGACAAGGTTAAAGAGGATCCAAAGGTTCTCAGAGTTGGTGACAAGTTTAAGGAGGATCCAAAGGTTATCAGACTCAGTGACAAGGTTAAGGAGGATCCAAATGTTATCAGACTCAGTGACAAGGTTAAGGAGGCTCCAAAGGTTATCAGAGTCAGTGACAAGGTTAAGGAGGATCTAAAGGCTATCAGAGTTGGTGACAAGTTTAATGAGGATCCAAAGGTTATCAGAGTCAGTAGCAAAGTAACTCACAATGATAGCAATAATCTAGTCAGTGAAGCCATTGACGGCATCAGATTTTCAGATTCAGATGTCTATTTTGACGATGTGACAAGTTTCAGTAACTTCAACATTGTCGTGGACAGTTTGGTTCCAAAGGTTCTCAGAGTTGGTGACAAGGTTAAGGAGGATCCAAAGGTTCTCAGAGTTGGTGACAAGTTTAAGGAGGATCCAAAGGTTATCAGACTCAGTGACAAGGTTAAGGAGGATCCAAATGTTATCAGACTCAGTGACAAGGTTAAGCAGGCTCCAAAGGTTATCAGAGTCAGTGACAAGGTTAAGGAGGATCCAAAGGCTATCAGAGTTGGTGACAAGTTTAATGAGGATCCAAAGGTTATCAGAGTCAGTAGCAAAGTAACTCACAATGATAGCAATAATCTAGTCAGTGAAGCTATTGACGGCATCAGATTTTCGGATTCAGATGTCGATTTTGACGATGTGACAAGTTTCAGTAACTTCAACATTGTCGTGGACAGTTTGGTTATCGACTGCAAATTTCCTGATCACCTACGCAAGACGTACTACGAGCTCTGCTGTGCCCAGAAGTCGTTCCTTCACATGCATCTGCTCAAACAATTAAATCTTACACTTGTTGTAGGAGTGATCATGGAGACGATCAACATCGCTGAGGGTATCAGGGCCTGCAAGGCGCATGCTTCCTCTCGTGAGGACTTTCTGATCTGGAAGAAGACCTTGGATTCCTTTGAGCTCCTGGGCATGAATGTTGCATTCTTGCTCAAACGTGTCAATGATCTTCTTGGCCTCCCTGCTCAATCAAGAGATCCTGCAGAGTGCGAGAAGTACAAAGAGATAAAGGTCGAGCGGGCTCGTGCCGGGGAGAAAATGAAAGCTCTTGAATCTAAGCTGTCCAATCTGAAGGATGCTCTGAGCAAAATGGACGTGGAAATGGAGGAGATGGAGTCAAGTGTGAAGAAAAGTGACCAAGCTTTGCAGCAGATAGCGACTGCACCATGGTGATATATACCGGCAGCTCGCGGTTACTAGTTTCTACTGGCAACATTTTGGGTGTCATCTTTCAGCATGCAAAGAAAGATGCATTGGATGAGACGGAGGCGACTGCTAAAAACTGTAGAGATCTAACCTGAGCAACTAGTTAGAGCTGCATCGTGGTGACCATGCTAGTTAGAGCTGACCACATTTTGTACACATCTTGGTCAACTACCACGCAGTTCAGAGTAACTATTTACGTGGGCACACTACTTGTCCAGCAACTAGGAATCTAGGATGCTGTTTTGGTATACAGCAAGTTGTGTAACCCACCTCCCCCGTGTTAAATTTCTGGGACAATTGCACCGTAACAGTGCTGGAAATGGAAGGAAGAAATGCAGTATGGCTGTGCCCCCCCCCCCCCCCCTCTCTCTGCAGCTGCTTCTCGTGCTTCTTGGGTAGTGGATAATCAAGGAAGCTCGTCTTGTACTCCCGTGTGTGGTGCAAACCAACCGCAACCGTGCCGGTCAGGGACCGAATCAAGATGAGCAAGTACAATCGCAACCACATTTGTATAATTGGTCGGATCCAGGCGAGCCCACATTTCCGTACGTAGTAGGTTCCGCAGCTGCCTGACAGGGACGCCCGGCGTTGGTTTGGCCTTGTTGCCTGCCCTTCCCTGCCTGGCGAATTCACCCGCTCCCAGTACCAGCCACGCCGATCCCGGCCGCAGCCCACTCGCCATCACATGCCAATCAATGCGCTCTTCTCAGATCGCCGGGAATCGAATGCTACTCTTCAGGCATGTATGATGTATGGTTGTTTCATACGCATTTTCTTCTGTACTACTACATTGCGTTGCATGGCGCTACTCTCGCAGCGACGGAGCAAAAGCATAGAATGATTCGTAGCTCGACAAGATTCGGCGGTGCAAAAGACGCTGCTCGCATCGAAAGCACCGCAGCCATGATACGTGTGAGACGCGGCATGGTCCGAGTCGGTGACGCGGCACGCATATTGGCGTTTGACACCGATTTTGGCATCGACATAATACGATACTGTCGTAGGATGGCCCACCGGTCCCAACCACCGGCCGTAGGCCACAAGAAGCCCCCAAGGGCCAATGCCGGATCTTTTTGCTCTTGGCATTTATTCCTCTGGGTATTGTTCTCCTTTTATGAGGATTCTCAGGTTCTACTTACAGTAACAGGGTATCCTTTCTTATACTATCTGATCTTTTTGCTATGATAGTTGGCGTCGTCCTTGAGGAGCGGCAAGAGTGTCACAGAGCATAGTTCCGAAGCACCAACATGGCCCCTCGAAAGAAGGGCACGACCAAAGTCTCCGCGACCGAAGCAGTCACAGCGGTCGCGGCTCCAAGTACCCCGAGGGCCAGGCGAAGCGGATCTCCGTGGTAGCAGTATTCACCGCGGAGGACGTGGAGGAGGCCAACAACTCCACGCACGGAGACGTCGCCGGGAGCGACACTTGGCCCACCGAGGCATCTCTCCTCGAGAACCATCAGACGGGCCCGCCTCCGCCCATGGTTACGGGGTGACTCGGGAAGCATACGGGGCCCTCCAAAAGGAGTTGGCGGACCTCCGTAGGGAGATGCTAAGCCTTCGGCAACCGGCAGTAGCAGCCCTCGCGGCCTCGACCCAGCTCGCGGTCATCGCACAGGAGCGGGCCGCCCCTGTGGCACCACCTGCGGTGGCGCCAGGACCACTGCTCCGTGGGGACCCAAACTCCCCGTTGAGCGAAGGGTTGGAGGTGGCCCGTTGGCCCCCGGGCTTCAAAATGCCAGATATCCAGCCATACGAGGGGGACGGACCTTCGGAATTCCTTTGTGTACATGAAATCGCCATCAAGGTGCGGGGGGGGGGGGGACGACACCATCAAGGCAAAAAGCATCACTCTCGTCCTCAGGGCGTGGCGTTGACTTGGTTCTTCACCATTCCTCCCCTGTCCTTATATGCTTGGGAGCAGTTGCGGGACCTCGAGCGCAACAACTACTAAGGAAACTACGCCAAACTAAAAGACGCGGGACACCTATTCGCAATAAAGCAAGCCCTGGGTGAGTCCCTGCGCAGCTTCTTCAAAAAGTTCGTGGAGGTGAAGTGCCAAGTGAAGGGGTCAATGAGACCACCGCATCAACGCAACAATGTGTGGGCTTCAGAAGGGTCCCCTGTCCGAGAGGCTAGATCGCAAGCCTGCTCGCACGGTGGCGGAACTCTTCAACAAGATGGAAGAATACGCCCGGGTGGAAGAAGACAGCACCCGAAGGGCCAAAAACCTGGCACCGGTAGTCTCGGCGTCGGCACTAGCCTGCCCGCCCTGGAAAAAGGGGGACTCCACGACCACCGCCACAGAGGCGTCCGGCAAGCCATGGACCAACGACTACCGCCGGAAGGGGCGAGGAGTCTACCACGTAGAAAATGAACAACTCCTCGAGGCCGAGGCCGCGGGTGCGGTGGTGCAGGGAGCCTCCCACTATTCTGCGATCTCCACAAAGAAGGGTCACACGCGACTAGGGACTGCCACACTATTGCGGCCATGCAAGACTACATGAACCGAGGCCTACAACAGGCCGAGCAGGAAGGGAGAAGGCCAGGCAACCCGCTGCCTGCCTCGCCGTAGAGACCCCGCATGGAAGGGGCCCACGAGGAGCACCCACAGAGAGTCATCAACATGATCGCCGGAGGATCCTCGCTCGGCATAGCATCAAAAAGGCAACGCCGCGCATATGCCCAGCAAATACACTACGTCGCGACATACCCCACAACAAGCCCACCTCACTACGCTGAGATATCGATCACCTTTGGCCCGGGGATGCCAGAGGTCTGTACTTCCCCCATCAGGACCTCCTCGTCATCTTCGCCAACATCGCGGATTTCGATGTTAGGTGTGTCCTTGTAGACGGGGGGAGCTCCACAGACCTACTCTTTGTGGATGCCTTTGACAAAATGATGATCCCCAAGAATCACCTATCACCACCGGGCACACCTCTGGTAGGCTTCGGGGGAAGGCCCGTCATGGCCCTTGGTCAAATTGGCCTAGCGGTCACATTCGGCGACGACTTCGCGTCACGAACTAAAGTCATCACCTTCGACATCATCCAGATTCCTTACCAATACAATGTCATCCTTGGTCGTGCCACGCTAAATGCTTTCGGTGCAATCGCACACCGCAACTACCTGTGCATGAAAATCCCCGCACCCGAGGGCATAATCACAGTGCGAGGGGACTAGGACCTAGCAAGGCAAGCAGAGTTCGAGGCCATCGCCTCGGCCCGCCATGTCCACATAGTTGAACCAGGCATAGGGGACTGAGCAGACCCCCCCTTTGGCAAAATGGGTACCGAAGGGACAGCTCTGAAGGGTCCCACTGAGGGAAGCGTCACTAGAGAAACCAGTGGCCCTCGGAGCCGACCTCCAGCTGGAGGCACAAGATGCCATCCTCGAAGTACTCCGCAACAACGTGAACATCTTCGCATGGGGTCCCGAGGACATCCCCGGGATAGCCTGGGAAACCATCGAGAACCATCTGGCCATTAAAAGCGAGGCGCCCCCCAAGAAACAAAGACTTCGTCGCATGTCGGTCGAGCGACTTGAGGCGGCCAAGAAGGAGTCAACTGCTAAAAGCGGGGGTCATTCGGGAAAGAAAACACCCTGAATGGTTTGCCAACCCCATTCTGGTGCAAAAGAGCACCGGCAAGTGGCGCATGTGTGTCGACTTCACTGACCTCAACAAGGCATCTCCGAAGGATGACTTCCCCTACCCCGTATCGACAACCTGGTGAACGCCACCTCGGGTTGATAGCTAATGAGCTTCCTCGACGCTTACTCTAGCTACCATCAGATATTCATGGCTAGGAAGGACGAAGCAAAGACCGCGTTCATCACCCTGGTCGGCACATACTGCTTCACCAGGATGCCCTTCGGTCTCAACAATTCGGGAGCAACCTTCACTCGGCTTATCACAAAGGTCCTAGCCAACCAGCTCGATCGCAACGTCGAGGCATACGTCAATGACATCATTGTCAAAAGTGCACTCGTAGGGTCCCACATGGCAGATCTGCAATAAACCTTTGCCAGCCTTTGGATAGATGGGGTAAATCTAAACCCAAAAAAATGTGCCTTCGGTGTAAAAGCGGGCAAGCTCCTAGGATTCCTCGTATCCGAAAGGGGTATCGAGGTGAAACCCCAAAAAATAAAAGCCATATAAGAAATAGAGGCCCTTGCAACGCTCGAGAAGTACAAAGGCTGACAGGGTGCCTCGCAGCGCTCAGCCAGTTCTTATCCCATTCCGCGGAGCGAGTCTTGCCCTTCTTCAAAACAGTGTGCGGGGTGGAGCCATTCCGATGGAAAGAAGACTGTTAGCAGGCATTCGAAGAGCTCAAACAGGACCTTACCCAACTACCAAGCCTAGTAAGCCCGAAGCCAAAATCTGACCTGCTACTATGCCTTGCAGCATCCTCCACAACAGTGAGCGTGGTCCTCATCCAAGAGTACAACGGCGGACAACGCCTGGTGTACTACGTGTCGGAGGCACTACAAGGGGCCAAAATCAGGTATACAGAGCTAGAGAAGTTGGCATACGCCCTACTCATGACCTTGCGCAAATTGTGACACTACTTCCTGGTGCACGCAATCACGATCCCGACATCTTATCCACTTGCGATACTACTGCGCAACAAGGAAGTCTCCAACCGAATTGGCAAACGGGCCGCAAAGCTGGTGCCCTTCGACCTAACCTTCGCTGCGCGCATGGCCATCAAATCACAGGCCCACTGACTTCGTCACAGAATGGACCCTCCAATTCGAAAAGACCCTGCTACCACAAGCTGAGGCCATATGGACAATCTACACCGACGGCTCTTGGTGCTCCGCAGGGGCAGGCGCGACGACTATCCTGGTTGAGCGAAGCATATCACCCGCCGCCAGCCTCGACTTCTCGACAACAAACAATGCCTCCGAGTGTGAGACCTTCCGCAAGGCCAGGGCTTTAGGGGCCAAACGCATCATCGTCAAAAGCGACTCTCGCCTTATGGCGGGCCACTTCGACAAGTCATCTACGTTCATGGACCTTGAAATGGCCCGGTACCTGGCCACGGTTCGAGGGGCAACAAAATACTTTATCGGTAACACAGCACAAACTATCCAAAGGGGAAACAACGAGGCGGCTGGCGAACTCGCAAAATTAGCTAGCTTCGCACAACGCCCCCCGCCGAACATATTCTACGAGGTACCATGCGCACCTTCGACTGTGCTCGAAACACAAGGGGCTGCGCCCGCAGCACAAGGGCATGCGCACGAGTCGAACCCCGTCCTTCTCATCAACGAAGCCGACTGGCGGGACGCCATCGCCAGTTACCTAAAAGGTGAAGAACTAGATGACCTTACCGAGGCGAAGTGACTCCAGCACCGTACTCAGAACTACTGCATCATAAATGCCCTACTGTACAAAGGTGGCATTTGCACCCCCTTGTTGTGGTGCGTATCATGAGAGGAAGGCCAATCCCTCCTCCAAGAGATTGACTAGGGGCCCTGCGGCGCGCACCAAGCCCCCTGGGCCCTCGTCACAAGGGCCTTTCGCCAAGGTTTGTACTGGCCCAGAGTGATCCACGATGTGCAAGACCTCGTCCAACATTGCCAAGGATGCCAGTGGACCGAGCACAACCTGAAGGAACCACCGGTTCTGCTACAACCCCTGGCCCCTATCTAGACCTTCGCATGGTGGGGGCTCAACATCATTGGCCCATTCTCGACGCCAGGTAGTCTTCTCGAGATGGATCGAAGCAGAGTCCGTAGCGAAAATCACCGCCACGGCAGCCCAATGGCTCATATGAAAAAACATCATCTGCAGATACGTGGTGCCGTGGGACATCATCACCGACAATGGTTCCCAATTCGATTCAGCATGCTTCAAAGCATTCTACGAAGGCCTGGGGGCAAACATATGCTTTGCATCAGTAGGACACCCTGAGTCCAACGGGGCAGTCGAGCGAGCCAACGGCAGCCTGCTGGTAGGGCTAACAAAATGCCTCGTAGGTGTGCCAAAGGGCTTCTGGACCAAAGAGCTCCTCAAGGCCTTGTGGGCACTTCGCCCACCCGGGCCACGGGATTCTCACCATTCAAACTCCTCTTCGACGACATAGCAATGACCCTAGGCGAGCTCGTCGCGAAGTCCCTCCGCACCAGGGTGGATCCGGAACTAGCAGAGTGCGAAGTATCCCTGGATCTCCTGAACAAAATCGTGTACATGCCATAACCACCATGGCAAAATACACCACGGGTGTCGCGGCAGCATACAAAAAGAAGGTCCAGGTTAGCCTCCTTGCGCCAGGGGACATTGTGCTCTAGCGGGTCGCACACCCTGCAACCATGGGCAAACTAGAGTCCAAATAGGAAGGACCATACATCATCACTCGCACAACAACGGCGAGCTCCTACTACATCGCAATACTGGAGGGACAACAACTGGACCACACTCAGAACGCCAAGAGCATCCACAAGTTTTATCCGTAGGGTCAATGAACCGGAAAAACCCGACTACGCCCGGGGTATCGCCACCCCGTCATCTTAAAGAGGCCAAGGCATGTATGAAGGCCTATGTACAGCTTTGGGCGCTTCGCCCCCCATTAATGAAATAGACCCCACGCGCGAAGGCAAATAACGGGGAAACCAAACAAAACACCGCGCATGGCTTATAGCCCCAGTGCATATCGATACTCTGTGCAGACATGAGTGTATAAACAAGACACCGCGCATGGCTCATAGCCTCGGTGCACATCGATGCCCTCCGCAAGCTTGAGTGTATAAACAAGACACCGTGCATGGCTCACAGCCCCGGTGCACACCGATGCCCTCCGCGGGCACAAGTGTATAAACAAGACACTACGCATGGCTCCCGCCCTGGTGCACACCGAGGCCCTCCGCAGGCACGAGTGTATAAACAAGACACAACACATGGATCCTGGCCCCGGTGCACACCAACGCCCTCCACAGACACGAGTGTATAAACAAGACACCGCGCATGACTCCCGGCCCCGGTGCGCACCAACACTCTCCGTAGGCTTGAACATACAAAAAGGACTCTGCGCTAGGACCCACACCATGAGGCCCACCCGGGGGGGGGGGACTCGGCTTCGCCTCCCCCTCGCACAAAAATTTAGGGCTCCCCTGGAGCCCTAACCTAATAAAGTATGAGGGACAGCGCTCGGCTTCACCTTCCACTCGGACAAAAAAAGTTAGGGCCCCCCGGAGCCCTACCTAAAAAAGTATGGGGGATGGCGCTCGGCTTCACCACCCCCTCGCAAAAAATGTTAGGGCTCCCCCGGGCCCTACCTAAAAAAGTATGGGGGACGACGCTCAGCTTCGCCTCCCCCTCGCATAAAAAAAAGTTAGGGCTCCCCCGGAGCCCTACCTAAAAAAGTATGGGGGACGGTGCTCGATTTCGCCTCCCCTCGCACAAAAAGTTAGGCCTCTCCCGGAGCCTTACCTAAAAAAGTATGTGGGACGACGCTTGGCTTTGCCACCCCTGCAAAAAAAGTTAGGGCTCCACCGGAGTCCTACCTGAAAAGGTATGGGGGACGACGCTCGGCTTCACCACCCCCTCTCAAAAAAGTTAGGGATCTCCCAGATCCTTACCTAAAAAAGTATGGGGGACAGTGCTCGGCTTCGCCTCCCTTTGCATAAAAAAAGTTAGGGCTCCCTTAGAGTCTTACCTAAAAAAATATAGGGGATGGCGCTCAGCTTCGCCTCCCCTTCGCACAAAAAAGAAGTTAGGGCTCCCCCGGAGCCCTACCTAAAAAGTATGGGGGACGACGCTAGGCTTCGCCCCCTCCTTGCACAAAAGTTAGGGCTCCCCCGGAGCCCTACCTAAAAAAGTACGGGGGACGATGCTCGGCTTCGCCCACTCCCTCCTCGCACAAAAAGTTAAGGCTCCCTTGGAGCCCTACCTAAAAAGTATAGAGGACGGCGTTCGGCTTCGCCTCCCCTTGCAAAAAGTTAGGACTCCCCGGAGCCCTACATAAAAAAGAGTTGGGAGGGGGGGTGCTCGACTTCGCCCCCCCTCGCAAAAAGCTTGGGCTCCCACAGAGCCCTCTGCCCCGCCTATCCCAGCGTATAACGTGTCAAGCTTTGGCCGGCAGTACATCGTTCCCTGCCACTATGAAGCCATGCCCCTGCAATTCATCCCTCCCCCTTTTTTTCTTCGCCATGGAGTGCCCGCGCACGGGCTACTGCCATGTCGTACCTCCGTCGGGGCCCTACCCTAGCCAGTAAAACAAAGACCCATCCTTCATCCCACCCACCGTCCTCACAACTATTACTATACTCCCTCATAGCCCCAGGAACAAAACAAAATCAAGAGGCGAAGGAAGAAAACAGATTTTATTCATCACAAGTTACAGATAAATCAAACACAACATGCAAGGGATAAATGGAATATATATATATATACACACACACACACACACACACACATGTATATAACATAAACACAACAATCATAGTATATGACTCATCAGTGTACAACACATTGGTGTATAGCATCCACTCCATTAGCTCCTCGTCGGAGGGACCCGTCTCCATAAACTTCAAAAGATCCCTCTCGCATATTTGTTGCATCCCGCCTCGGAGGTGGAGGGAGCCTCGTAGCCTGTGGCCAGGGTAGCGGACCCAGTGCACGACGCCGAAGACCCTTCTTTGGGCATTGCGTAGCCCTGCTGCTCCCAAAAGCGGGTTGTAAGACTCTGGGATTAACATTGCAGATCTTCTGTGCATAACTGAACTAGTTCCATGATCAGTGGCTAGCTCACACAGTAAACAAATATGATAACACAACCATAAACGTTAAAATTTATTAAATAACAACAGAGTTGATTACAAGATAGCCTTACAGGGCAACATTAAATAAACACAACGGAAGACGATGAAGAAGTAGTGGAGTTCAGCTGATCTGCCACAGGCAATCGACTGGGGTAGCGGCCTAGTCATCAAGATCCACACCTGAAGCGAAGTTCTTCTCCTCTGAAATTTTATTTGCATAAAGCAAGCATGAGCACAACTTTCGTGCTCGCAAGTTACACTCGTCAAATAACAAAATGACATACATATATGGATGTAACAAGGGATGGCTTAAAGGGTTATTTGTGCAAAAACAACATTTGACATTAAATACCATACTAAGTTCTAAAGCTCAAGTTTTTATAAAATCTAAAATTGATTTTGAATTTGATAAAGGTAGTGTAGGCACCAACCTAACACCAATATAGACACGGGCACCAACCCGGAGCTTCAAACCCACAACTTTTCTCATGGACACCCATCCATGTCAAAACTGTTTTACAAAAACATTTTGAAATCGAAGTCTAACTTTGAGTGGCTTTGCCAGCATGTCCATGACCGTGGACACGACTATTCGAATAGTTTTACACTCTGCAAAGGTTGTACAACTTTACCCACATGAATTCTCTAGTTTGTTTGGCATCCGTCGATACCACCGCTCACTACCTTAGGTAAGCAGTCTAGAGCGCGTGTCAAGGTCTTTACAATGCGTCATTCCACCATAGTCCTCCCTCGCTAAGGTTTCACCCCCTTTGGACTACCCGTCCGCAGGGTTCAGGCCCCCTCTTGCGCCAGGTAGGACTAACATAGGTCATAACATGACTACCCACCGCACCAACGGAAATGACCGTGATGAAACTTTACAAATTAATCAGCCAGGTCCTGCCCATACAAGACATGTGGTAGTACGATATGGCTTAGCAAGATGCGGCTCGAAGACCGGCCCTTAATTGACCTGGGCAACAACCAACAGAACCCTGGGCCACAACCTACCCAGTTGAGCCCGTGCATAAACCTGCACCCACCAGACAACCAATTCGCCCAAGTACAAACCATCATTTAATTTTATTTCTCAAGCTTTTTGCAAAACTTCCATGACACACCAATGCCAAGGGTACAATTTAAACGACATTTGATTTTTGGCTGAAATTTCCCAAATCAAACATTTTGGGTCTAAGCATCACTAAGCATAATTTTTCAAATGATCCTAGTTCATACTATTGTATCAACTAGGTTTTTATCTAGGACGACAATATGTTTAATTCGATATCAAAATTGGTCATACAAAGGATTTAGCCATATCTATGAATTTAAAAACAAGAATTTAAATAATTGAATATAAATAAGCATGCAATAATAATTTAAAATAGGATTTAAATAATTTAAAATAATGAGTGCAAATATGATCAAGAATGTAACTTGCCTTGCTTGAATAGTTGTTCTCAAACAGCGTCGAAATCTGACTCTCCGAAGTCGTTGAAATCTATACGCGAAAATAAGTCAAATTCAAACTAAATTCAAATAAGATTCAAATTAACTCCAAATTGAATAATTTTGGTTTAGTTGGCTAGATCTTGAATTTAGATCAATTTAGAAAATTGAATGGGCTCAATCGGAGTTTGGATGCAAAAGATATAAGCTTCGGAAGATTAGAAATACATGAAATGATGGATTTAGTGTTTAAAGAAATTATTAGTCAAATAAACCCAAAATTAAATAATTTTGGTTTAGTTAGCTAGATAATAATTTTATATAAATTTTGCAATTTGAATCACCCAATTTGGAGTTCAGATGCAAAAGTTATGAATTTTTGAAGTTTAAATCTATTTAAAACCTAATTTTTGAATTTATTAGAATTTCCTGATTTATTTTTCTAAAGGAAAATCAATTTATTGCGCAATGATGACGTCAGCGATTGATAAAGGATTTTCCGGCCGAATTAAATTTGTAAAGGAAATTGGTTTGTGTCACTGACATGTGGGCCCAAGTCAATGGACTAGCCCCACGGCTTGGTCAAAGGTTCACACTGGACGCGGTCCACCGGAACAGTGCAAGTGAGGATGGGTGCGGGTGATGTGGCACACGTGGCGCCACGTAGGCAGCCACATCCCTGCCACATCGACGAGGGCGCTGAGATGGCACACATGTGGCGGCGCCACGTCAACGAGGCCGGCGGCACCCTCGGCCGTGAGCTCGCCGGCGAACGGCGGCACGGCGACGGCCGGTGAGGGTACCGAGAGCAAGAGCGGGACATGAGGATTATAATGCGTATGGTTTGGTCACCTGAGGCGGCGGCGATAGCCGGCGGCGAGGAGGTAGGCGGCGGCGAAGCTCGGTCGTCGGTGGCGCAGCTGCTCCGGTGGCTCCCGAGGCAAGTGAATGCACGCGCCGAGTTCGCAGAGACACGCCGATGCTGGTGGTGGCGGAGACAAGGGCAGAGCGGAGATGGTCTCGCTGGAATCGGAGGAAAACCTCGACGCGGTGGCCGGCGCAAAAACTCGAACTTCGGTCGAATGAGGAGGGGAATGGAGGAGTGGGTGGCGGGGTTGGAATGAGGGTGGAAGGGGGCACCTCATGCTCTCTTTTATAGGGGCGGAGGATGCCGGGAGGTGGAGATCGTGTGCGGTGGACGTGGCGGCGGCGGTTGCGGCGTGCGGGCGAACCGGCGAGATCGTGCGCGAAATAAGAGGCAACGGCCAGGAACGGGCGCGGCGTGAGGAGCGGAAGTCGTTGCGTGCACGGGCGCGGAGAATGGGGAAGAGATGGAGGGGCTAACGGAGCTCCCGCGCGGGCGACAATGGCGGCGGTTGACTCGGGCGTGTGAGGAAGAAGAGGCGAGGAAGAAGAAGGCATGGGGCTGTCGGATCTCCATCCGACGGTCGGGAGAGTGAGGTGGCGTGGGCGTTGGATGGCCGTCCGATTTACATCGGACGGTGGGAGGAAGAGGGGAGTGGCTGCGGCTGGGCTGGGTGGAGATGGGCCAAGTGGGCCGGGCGTGTGGGAAAAATCGAGCGGGCCGAGGAGATTCGGCCCAAAGCAGATTAGGGATTTCTAATTGATTTAATTCCAGTAATTCAAAATGGCTTTAGAAAATAGCAAAATAATTCCAAAAAATATGAAAAAAATCCACAGAAATTCCCATACTTATTTTGGACTTAATAAAATTGTTCCCAACATTATGTTGGCTTTTAATTTTGCAAATAAATTTGTTTTGGCTTTAAAATACTTAGGAAAAAGCTTTAAAATTCCAGAAAATTCTAGAAATTAAGTAAATTTTTATTTTTCAAATTAAATCAAATAAAACTTCAAGAACTTCAGATAAATTTCACTTTTGACTTTTAAAATTTTATTTTTTTCAAATAAAGCAATGAAACTCTACCAAATTTCAAAAATCCAATAAAACATTAACTTTATTTTATTTTATTTTAGTAACATAACCCTGGGATGTTACACGGGTGGCCTCAGACCAGGCCACGACAACCTTGTGCTGGCGGAACGCTACGAACTCCTCCATGGACCCACCCGGGTTCGCCAGGCGCCAACGCTGCCACTTCACCCCATGATACACAACACCCTCATAGCACAACTACAACGGCCAAACAGAGCAAAGGCAACGCTCTGCCTTTGGTTCACGATGAGGGACTGTCACCTTTGTCACAAGCCCCTCGGACCATCGGAGCCCTTGGCCGGCAGCGCATCGAAACAGCAGCTAGTGAGCCTACACAAAACACAAGTCCAGAGTCCATAACCACCAATCAGGCTAAGCGAATCACACCAGATCCACAACATGAAGATTTTTCAATCAAAGGCTTTTTCATTCAAAAGTGGAGTTCATTACAAAATAGGGTTAACCCCTCCGCTGAAACCCCCTCTGAAGCACAAGCCCCGGAGCAAGCCATGCTACAGGGAAAAAAGAGAAAAAAGAACACAGGATGGAGCTGACTAAGTCTAATTATAGAAAACAAATATCTAGGACGCCCGAGAGAGCGAGGGTCACACCTTGTCTGCGGTGGCGGTCCCCTGCTCGCTGGCACCTTCGTCATCTGCTGGAGCCTTCCCCTTCCGCTTCTGAGCCTGCACCGCCCAGAGGGAGTCCATCATGGCATCACAGCCGCGTAGAGCCCAGAAGTCCTGGATGAAGACAATGCTCACTTTTCACGTCTGGTGATATAAGGCTGCAACCTCCTTCGAGGTGGCCACTGGCACGGAGCGCCTTGCGATGGCGTCAACATGCCCGCAGCCGGCCTTCTGCACGGAAGCGAAGGCTGCCTGCTAAGACACCTTTGCAGAGTGATCCCGGTAGGCGCGAGTTGTAGGCAGGCACACCTCTCCGGCCCGACGGAGGCGTATTAGGGTGATGTCTATCTCCTCCTCGTGGTGGCTCCATGAAGGGGGCATAGCGCCAAGTTCCATCACAGCACCCTCCAAGGCCTCCATTGCCTCCCAGGCCACTTGCGCCACGGAGTTGGAGAGCTCCCACTCCGCCTGCACCTCCGCTTCGAGGTCGGGTCGAACGCCCCGAAGTGACCATACCTCCTCCCGCAGCCAACAACGCTCTCCCTCTAGCTCAGCCACCTTAGCTTCAGCGCTCAGGGCCTCGCTCCTCGCATGCTCCGAGTCCACCTGCTTCTAGATACCGTCGAGGCTATGCACCACATCGCCCTCGAGCGCCCGCGACATCATCAGCATTTGCAAGTCAAAATGTCAAACAGGTACCCTCAAAGCCAACGAAACCGAAGCGCAAAGAACATACCTTTGCGGCGTTTGCCTCGACGGAGCGGAACATGCCCTTATGTTCCCCTTAAGGGCATGTTCCGAAAAAGGTCCCCGACATAGGATGGGGTGGCAAAGTGCGCCACCTCCTCGCAAACCTCCACTGCGCCAGCGCTCACCTTAAAGTCCACAGGACAAAGCGGACACAGGTCAGAGGTGGTTGTGGGGGCAGGGGCAGGGGCCAGGGCGGGAACGGGCGAAGGTGTCTCCCCAGAACTTCACGAGACAGAACCCCTTGGCTCGTCCCCTCCCCATCGCTCACAGCTGCGAAATAAACAACACAAGTCAATATGTGTGGGTGCAAAGGAAAAAAGCGTAGACAAATGCGTGGCCAACGAAACAAAAGACTCACCAATCACGTTGTAACCCCGGGGTGGGAGGAACCACATGAGAGTCCTTAGAGCCCTCGCCATAAACGTGTGACGAGGTGCTACCTGCCGAAGACTCCTCGAGCAGTAAGCCCGTGATGCCAAACGAGCTCGTCAACCCTTCAACCGCTCCCCCATTGCTCCCAGGGGCCCTCGGCGTAGCACTGGCCACCGGGGTTGGGTGGTGATCCGGCACAAAGGGGCTACCAGGCAACGACCCAAGTGAGGCCCATTTCGTCGACCTATCCAGCCTATTCGTCCTAGCGCACGAGGGACCGCCTTCACCCCTGGAGCATGCGGAGCGCAGCAGCGCCAAGGAGACGGGACCCATCGTCTCGCCTTCATCGGGGGTGTGGACGTGTTTCTTCTTCCCCTCGTCTGGGTCCCGGTGCTCAGGCAAGCGCGCCCTGTCCTTGTAGGCCTGATTCAACTGGGGCTCCCATACCACCACCAGCCATTTCGCATGCTCCTCCCCAGTGTAGGGGCCCAAAAGCACCTCCGCGCCTTGGACCGCCTCATTGATTAGGGAAACTACAGCGAAAGGAAAACCACGGTAAAAAACATGAAAGGAGAAAAGGACTGAAGTCCCAAACCTTCGCGCCCGCCGACAACAATGGTTGGAAGCCCATCCTTGGACTCCCTGGATTGACGCTCTAGCCCTGCGTGAGGGGCCACTCCCAGAACGCACAGAACTCCTCCACCAGGTCCCTCGTGGAAAGTCTGGCCATCGCGTTCAACAACAGTACAAGGTGGGCCTCCTCCCGTGAGGTCAACACAATCTCAGGGGAGGGAGTGAGATGGATGAGCCCGCCGGTGGACCGAAGACCATCGCCTGTTGGGTACATATGGTAGAACCACCTCCAAGTCCAGTCGGTCTCCCACCGATTCCGCGTCGTCGGAGCTGGCACGTATATTTGGTGGCGGGCCTTCGGCTCGAAGTTCACGCTGCCGAAGTTCAACGTCTCGCTGGTGCTCTTCTTCTTCTTCGGCTAGCACCGACCGTTGTGGAGATACGCGAATAGTCGAGCCTCGCCATTCGCCGCTCCGGCAGATAGTATGATCCACTCAAAGACCCCCAGCTTCACAAGGGAGTTTGGCGTCAGTTGCGCCAACTCCATCCCGTAAAGCTGGAGCACTTGGGAAACCAACGGACATAAGGCATCCGAAGGCCCGCGTCGAAGTAAGCCATGAAAACAACCGCCTCATCCACTCAAGGCGTCGACACCGTCTCCACCCCCGGAACATACACCACGTCTAGGGACTCCAGCTTCCCCTCTTTGACGAGGGTCTGGAGCACGCGCTACGTCACAGTCGATTGTCCGAGGTCACTAGTGTAAAACACCTCACCACCCTCGTCCTTTCTTCGCCATGTCATAGCAAATCTTAGAACCCACGAAGAGCAAGGCGAGCGTGCGAAGCAAAATGTGCAAGGCAAAGCACGCGAAGTGAAAAAGCAAAAGGCCTAGGGTTTTCAGCGAGAGCAACAGAGCGTGGGAGAAAAATGAGGGGGTCCCCTCCCTTCTTATAGGCACCAGGGGCGCAAAGAGACAAGGGCTGGAAGTTGAAGAGACACGGGCCAGTCACAAAGTGACACGTGCCCACATACCATCAATCGTCGCGTGACCTGAGGATGCACCATTACTGCCACCCACCAGCATAATGGCGCACACCACCGATGCGGCACAGTAATCGCGATGGCGGCCCCGTGCGTTGCCCGAGGGTGCGCTATTACTAACACCCCTGGCATGATGACGCGCACCACCCAATGCGCCACCATTACCACAGCGGCGACCTGCACGCCACTCGAGGGCTCACGCCAAACATGCTTCGCCGGGCCGAAGGGGACGGTGTGCTTGGACCCTGCGGGAAAAAGACGCGGTTTCAGTCATGATGAAGCGAGACCTCGACCGCGAGGGGTTTATCATAGGGGTGGCCCACCGGCCCCAACGACTAGGCAAAGACCACAAGGTGGCCCTTGAGGGCCAAGGCCGGAGGTGCGACTAGGGGCCCTCGGAGGACACCAAGTATACCTTCAGGGAGGCCCCGAAGGAGGCGTGAAGGCAGCCAAAAAGCCCACGGGGCCCAAGGCAGGAGGCGTGACTAGAGGCCCATGGAGGGCACCAAGCATACCTTCGGGAGGCCCCGAAGGAGGCGTAAGGGCCACCGGAAGGCCCCCGAGGGCCACATGCAGAAGACACACTTCACCTCCCCTCCCCCGATGGGTACCACGGGTACCCTCGAGAAGGCCAAAGGGTACGGAAAGGCTGCTGAACACCTCAGGTCTAGGAGCGAGGAGGCCCCTCGGGATCCCTGCCTAGGGCCACCTCGTGAGCACCGAAGGGTGTTTGCCTTTTAAGTTTGTGCTTTTCACTGCGTTGAAGTCACTTGTGAAAGTAAAATGGTTCCGGTTGTGTGTCGTTGTTTGGTTCAGCTTTGTGTTGGTTTAGACCTAGAACTAACTGGTGTTCCTAGCCTGTTTTGTTTCCTTTTAGATTCAGTTTGTACTTTGTGAATATTAGCTTTCTATAAAAGCTGGGATGTTCTTTTTTTTTTTTTTTTTTTTTTAAAAAAAGTAAAATGGTTTAGACGCTCAGCCTTCCTCAGCTTAACGGCTTAAGCTCTTGGGACGATCGAGATGGTTAGTGCATAAAACTCTACATCCATCGTCATCGGAAGGATGAAACACGAAGCCCATACAGCATCTAGTACGTGCAGTGGTACTTATGCCATTGTTCCCTGACTATATGATCCTGTGGACTCCATGCATAAAGCAAAGAAAGGCCAATGTGAGGCCAACTAAGTGGCAAAGGCAAGGGAGTAGAGACCCCTCACCAACCTCTCTTTGTGTCTCCTCTCCCTATAAACTCTCTGCTTAATTAACTATTCTCACTTTTGCTCACTTCCAATCCATCAATAAGCATTCACCTAGCATATATCACATGGCACATGCCAAGCTCGGCTCTCCCGAGTCGACTCAGCCTCGACTCGGATGCGCCGAAGGCCGCCGCCACCGCCTGCTCGTCGTCGTGTCGATCATCGGCGTGGCTCTCACCGTCGGCCTCGCCGTGTCGGTGGCGATTGCCGTCGTGGGGAGGTTGAGACTGACGTCCGGTGGGCGGCCGTCCACGGGCAGGGCACCGACCGAGGCGATCACGCGCACGTGCGGGGTGACGCTGTACCCGGAGCTGTGCATCAGCGCTCTCATGGGCTTGCCCGGCGCGGCGAGCGCCGGGAACGCCGAGCTCGTGCCCATGTCGCTCAACATGACGCACCGGCGCGTCGTGGACGCGCTGTACAACGTGACGGGGCTCGGCGGCGCCGCCGCGCTGCTCGCGGGCGCGCGGGCGAGCGCCGCCTACGGTGACTGCGTGGAGCTGCTCGACGCGGCGGCCGAGCTCCTCGCGCTGTCGGTCAGTGTCGTCGCGGCGCCACCAGCGTCGCCGGACTCCACTGACTCGGCTGCTGCCGACATGGCTGGCCAGGAAGACGACGTCATGACGTGGCTCAGCGCGGCGCTCACGAACCATGACACGTGCTACGACAGCCTCCAAGAAGTCGGCGCCGATGACGACGAGGACGGCCGCATCAAGCCGTGGATGCTCGGCTACCTCAGCAACCTCGGAGAGCACCTCAGCAACAGCCTCGCCATCTATTCGGCGCGCGGAAGGCCAGACGGCGACCTCTCCGGCGTCCCCGTCCATAACCAACTCCACCGAAGGCTACTAACCAGCGACGACAACACCGGCCGCGACGACGTCAGCTTCCCAAGGTGGGTAACACACAACGATCGCCGGCTCCTCCAGGCTGCGGCCGCCGATATCGAGCCCGACATGGTGGTCGCGAAGGACGGAAGCGGGACGCACCGGAAGCTCCGCGACGCCATCAAGGCGGCGCCGGACTGCAGCCACCGCCGCGTCGTGATATACGTCAAGGCCGGCGTGTACATCGAAAACGTCAAGGTCGCGCGCAAGAAGACCAACCTCATGCTCGTCGGCGACGGCGTCGGCAAGACCGTCGTCGTCGGGTACCGCAGCGTCCACGACAACTACACCACCTTCCACACCGCCACGTTAGGTACGTACATACGTACCATTGTACATGTACAAATGTACGTGCACAACACAATATACGTTACTGATCGCGCCGGAGTAAGTATCGATCGTTCGGTGGCTGCATGCAGCGGTGGCCGGAGCGGGGCTCATCATGCGGGACATGACGGTGGAGAACCGGGCGGGGCCTGCGAAGCACCAGGCGGTGGCGCTGCTGGTGAGCGGCGACCACGCGGTGGTGTACCGGTGCGCCGTCCTGGGGTACCAGGACACGCTGTACGCGCACGCGCAGCGGCAGTTCTACCGCGACTGCGACGTGGCCGGCACGGTGGACTTCGTGTTCGGCAACGCGGCCGTGGTGCTGCAGAACTGCACGCTGTGGGCGCGGCGGCCTCTGCCGCAGCAGAAGAACACGGTGACCGCGCAGGGCAGGCGGGACCCGAACCAGAGCACGGGCATCTCCGTGCACGGCTGCCGGCTGCTCCCCGCGCCGGAGCTCGCCCCCGTGCGGCGCTCCTACCCGACGTACCTCGGCCGGCCGTGGAAGCCGTACGCGCGGGCGGTGTACATGATGTCGTACATGGCGGACCACGTGCACGCCGCCGGGTGGCTCGCGTGGGACGCGTCCGGGCGCGCCCCCGACACGCTGTACTATGGCGAGTACCGGAACTACGGGCCCGGCGCGGCGGTTGGGAGGCGCGTGGCGTGGCCGGGCCACCGCGTCATCAAGCTGCCCGAGGAGGCCATGGAGTTCACCGTCGGGAGGTTCATCGGCGGCTACTCGTGGCTGCCGCCCACCGGGGTAGCATTCGTCGCCGGCTTGACCGTGTGAGGACAGTATATTTCATGCAGTGGTGCATTGTGACTCATCACTCATTGTAGCTGAAGTTGGTGCCATTCTTTTGCTACATTGGACTTCTTTAGGATTAGGTGCCAGTGACAAATGTCACGGTGATTTGCATAAGTTAAAGCTAGCTGATCAGGCAGGAATATTTTACGTTATGTATGCGTTCGTCGGTACACGCCTTTTTAATGCAGGAATTTCACTGGAGTTTTGCAAAAAAAAAAAAACAGTAAAAAGTTTAATTCATGTAGCTAATCATTCCACCCTTTCTTTCCTCTTATTCTTGAAGAGAATACCCTTTCTTTTAGTATAAAAAACTTAAGATGGGGCTAATTACACTGTGCCTGTTATTGTGGAATTTTTTTTATAGATCTGATCCACAACTCCATCATTATAGATCAATTCCACCATGTGACATATGTCTTTTCACAAATCTCAAAACGCACAGCCCTATAAATCACCGATGTGAATTTTCACCAATTGAATATTGAAGGCTAGCATGTCACGCTTTGATATTCGTGAAAAACACGTGTCACGCAGTGAAATTGATCTATATTGATGAAGTTGTGACCATATCCTATATGATTTTTTCCGTTATTGTGCACACATAATCTGTAGTCTCACGAGTGCAGGTGCAAATGCTTTGTGAAATTAATGATGCCAAGCGAAAAGCTCCTTTAGATCCACTAGCGCAGAATATATGCTCTGTCTTTGTGTTGGATTTCCGGAAAATAGTACTAGCTAGAGCTACCCTGGAAAAGATCAGTGAGGATCACCAATTGAAAAAGATCAAAAGAATCCTGGAAAATCATGAAAGGAAGAATATGAGATGACGGTCATAAGCGATCAACTTACTGATGATGGTGATCGGAGAATTAGAAGAACAGAGAACTTATTTACATATACAGATACTGTTTTCCGTAGAACAAAATGTATCTGCATCTAACATATGCAACTTTAACCACTAATTTTTATATTAATATGTTCATAAAAATATAAAGTTATTATATTATGGAGATATTTTTCATGGCTAATCTAATAATACAATTTTCACATGACCAACTAAATAGTTTTTGTATATATTAATTAGTAGCCAAAGTTAAAGAAGTTTGCTGCACACTTTAACGAATGGAGTGACGAAAGCAAACGATCTAAAACATAGCATAAATGCATAATTAGATATGCATTGCATGGTCCCATACTCCCATGGGGTTGAACTGCATTGTCTACGCATGCAAGGCAAGGGTAAGGCATTCACGTTGATCGATCCGTTGGTTTTTTCGTCCGTCATTTCCTACTTAGCCGAAAAGCCATGAGTGCCTTTTGAAAGCAGGCAAGCGAGTGAATAAAGACGCCTTTCTATCTCAACTAACCAAAACGAAAGGTGCACCATCTTCTTTTGCCAAAGCAAAAGGATGGTAGATCGAAGATTAGAAATGTGGTGGCAATATAATGTGGACCCCTTGGAAGAGTCTTGAGCTCAAAGCTGAGAATATGCCAGGTTAATTAGGACTGATTTCTTCAGATGAGCTTGTAGTTTGTAGTCTTCTCCATAAGATCTGTCAGCAAAATATTGACACGGCTACATCTTAGAATTTCCACAATAGCACTTATACATAATAGTTTAGGTTCGAATTTCAGAAGATACATGTAATTGATGGGACTCTAGCTAGTACTATGGCAAGAAAAATGTGGGTGCCACACCGATTGAGTCAAACGTATTGAAGTATATTGCCAATTTATCATTTTCCTCAACAACATAGGATTTTTTTTTTCTCGACGGAACAACTTAATTTTTTAGTTGAATTAGTTGATGCATGACTCAATAAAATGGATATAGCAGATTATTTACTTGTTTTATTTATTGAAATGGATATAGCAGATTAGTCACAGTGAAGGACCAACCCGCGTATATATCCTCTCTTCGCGTCGATCTCAACATTTGAGTTGGAAATCGGAACGCTAGCTGCAATTTCTCCTCATATTGTCTCGTAAACCTTTGTTACAGCATTAATTACCTAGCATGCATGCTAGCAAATTTAAGCACGTCGCGAATCGCACGACATGTGTATGTTCGCCGCGCCCAGGCCAATCGATCGCTTTGAAACATTTTTGGATATATTTCATCACGATCGAATAAATCCGCAAGCCAGCAACAGTAACGAGTTTAACAAATCAACCGAGATGTGTTATTAAATCACATCGCGTGATACATAGCGGAACGGGGCATTAAACTTGAAAACTGGAATGATGACCCAGGCCGGTTCTCATTTCTCAACTCAGACAGCCGAGAATCAACCACTCTATATATAGTTTTGGCAAAGAACAAAAGAAAAGAAAGAAACAAGTTGAGAAAAGGGAAGATGCATCAGTGGATTTCCAAGTCGCGTCAGAGATCTCGATGCACGCACGTACGTGGGTACGCGTCTAGCTGCAAGCAAGGATCCATCCAAATCCAATGGGAGGCCGGAGCTAGCCATGCACGCAGGGCGCGCGCGCAGAGGTCGATCGGTCTAGTTGCCGCCGCCCATGCCGGTGGCATTCTTGACGGCGTCGGCGGCGCTCTGCGCGATCTGCTGCACCTGCGCGCCGGCCTGCTGCACGAGGCCGCCGGCCTGGCTGCCGCCCTCCTGCGACGACTCGTGGGCTGAGCTCGCCGCGTCGTGCGCCTTCTGCACCACCTCGTCCTTCCTCTCCTGCGCGTGGCCTGCCGCCTCTCCGGCCTTGTAGCTGAGGTTGGATTGGTCGGCCATTGCTAACTCGATCTAGACAGGACGTTGCTCGTCCAAACAGTTGGTTTAACTTTAATCTCTGTGATTGAATGCTTTAGGGGTAGAGACATGGCCACCATTTATAGGCGTGGCTAGACCGTCGACGTAGACCGTGGACGTGGCTAGACAAGTGTCGTACATGCCTCGGTCGGATACGGCGGGCGTCCGGCGAGAGAGCGATTCCTCCGCATATTGCACTGGCCTGGCGTACGCCCTGGGTTGGGCCGCCACCTCTCCATTACTTCCGGAATCAACGAGAGGCGCACAGGCACGGATATTGCCGTCCGCTCGTCGTTCTGCCGTACTAGAAAGATAGGCCGGGCCGGCTCGACAATTAGTTAGGGACTGCACGTACTGCCAGCTAGGCCGCCGCCGTTGTCCGTACGTACGGCGCACAAGTCGCAAGCCACGCATTGTGACCGTTTGCCTGGCCGGCGCAAGGTGCGGGGTACCTGCGTGCGTGTTGTATTTTCAAAACGTGACACTGCATAAACATATATAGGGAGAGTAACTGTAACAACCCCGATTCTCAGGACTGCTAAACCCTTTGTAACCGTCCATGATGTACAGTTACGAAGCAAATAATATCATAAACAAGCTCTCGATTGCAACAAAAACCAGACTTTTACTATACAAAGCTAAGATTTAACAACCTGTTTTGACCTGACACGGGCATCCAAGCCCAAAGTTAAATATAATACACGACAAAAGAACTTCAAACCACAGGTACGCTTGAGCGCAGTCGAGACCTAATAATTGCAGTCGTTGCCTTCTTGGGGTCCACCAAAATCTTGCTCACAAGGATCCTCTTCTGTAGATGTTTTGCAAATTGCAAGAATGAGTACTACCACCGTACTCAACAAGCCGCATGGAAATGCTAAATAATTACATGCGAGGAGTTCAATGGATGGTTAGGGTTTACCATACCCGGCATATGTGGATGCACTTTGCATTTAAAACAATTTATAAAACAGTAAAATAATAATAAGTAATAGCATCAGGGGTTTCTTAACAAACTCAATTACCAACTTAACATCTCAAAAACTCTACTTATGCCGTTGTACTAGAATCACCCATTAACACAACTTCATTAACCGGAAGCACGGTGTATTCGAATACCTTTGATTATACACTCTGCAGAGTTGCCCAACTTTACCCACAAGATATCTCAAGCTCGTACTGTCAGATCATAGACACGCAACACGTTAGCGTGCGACTGAGCTGAGATAACAAAGCCTTTTCACTGCTCAACCCTTCTAGTCTCTACACGGTAGGTCTAAATCCGTACAGCTCGGGAAACCACCGGCCAATAGTGAAATCCGTACTCCGACGCTGATGGGCCCATACCGAGGCGGAAACCAGCGAGTGTCCACTTCCGACCACTCCCGTCCCACACCAAGTTCCTCTGTCCTAACGTACAAGCAACAGATGATACTTGCAAATATTCAATCGGAAGAGCAGTGTACTAAGTTAGGGAGTAATGACCACGCTTGTGGTTGAGCGGATGCTATGTCTGTTACTTTGGCACAAGGTTCTTGTTCTTACCTGTCATCTAGTGAGGCGATGATCCAACACCAACTCGTGGCTATCCACCTCCAGATCTCACTGATGACTCACTTTTAACCCGAGTATATTGGGTTGTCCAACTTCCTGGATCCAACCCTCAACTCACCACCAAAACCATTGGCGAAAAGCCAATGCTCTCTTTTGATTGATGAACACAGTTTTGGTGACAAAGCTACCTTGTATAGATAATATTTTATGTGGACTAAACTTGTCAAGGTGAATATGGCCTACAAAAGTTGGGTGGGTTTGTTTGTGGGGTATTTAGGATTTAACTAATTGTCATAGCATTCAAAAGTATTATTTTAATATTTAAAGTAAATGGGCACACATACAGTAATGAAAGTAATAATACATAGATGAACTGTAGGTTCAAAATGATCAAAGAATGCGACTTGCCTTCTTGCACCAAGTCTTCTGGATACTGGTTTTGTCCGGCGTCTTCCGGAGTCTGGTCGTCAAAGTCGTGACCTAGCGCGAAACAAAACAATAAAACAATTCAAATAAAATCCGGCTCGACAAGGAATGAGCTGGGAACAACATGCAAGTAAATAAAACCAGAAAAGAAACACAGAGAAAGGTGGTGTGGAGATGAGTAGGTATTTATTTGGTGTTGAATTGGACTGAGCGGATCTGATGAAAGGATCCAAGTACAACAAAAATATTGTAAATGGATAAAGAATCATAAAGGAAGGTGGTGGTGTGGGGTGTTGGAGATTTATCTGGCACTTGTTTGGACTGAACGGAGTTGAGATTTGGATTCACGGGCTCGAAACGGTCGAAAAGAGTATAAAGTGTCTAATTAGGGTTTTAGGTGAAAACAGGGTCGGGTAATGAATAGTAGTATTTTTACTATTTATCTACAAATATTGGATCTAAACAGTAACTAGATTTACTGTTTTGGTTTTCGAACAGTAATTAGGGTTTACTGTTTCGGTCGAAAATGAACAGGGAATCCCATTTTCGGGTTATGTACAGTGTTTTTGGTTTTCTTCGGACGAACAGTAGATAGCTACTGTGCATTGGCCAGTGTTTGGGCTGATTTAAAGGAATAGATAGTGAGAGGGGTTTTCTGGGTTCGCGGCGATCAAATTTGACATGAAATGTCAAATTAGGATTTTGGGTGAAAACAGGATTGGATAATGAATAGTACTCATTTTACTATCCATAAATAAAAACTGGAGGTGGTCGATAATTGGAAATCACTGTATTTAGCTGAAAAGAATAGTGGCGGACTATTTTTCAGGTGATGAACAGTAACTAGGGTTTACTGTGCATTTTTCAGATTTTGGAACAGTGTTTTGATTTTTGGGTGAACAGTAAAAGGAAATTACTGTGCTGGCAAATAGTAAAAGGGCTGATTTTGTTTGAACAGTAAAGGGCCGAAATGATTGAACAGTGATGGGCTGAGCCCATTCACTATGTGTCCTACGGCCCAAATGGCCAGGCCTTTAAGGCCCAGCGCTCGGGCGGCCTGGAGCTGCGCTCGGCTATGCCCGAGCCGGCGGCAGCGGCACTAGCGACGGCGGCGGTCGTCGATGGCGGGAGTGGGTGGTGTGGGAAGCACCACAGAGTCGAGGTGAACCCATTTTGGGGATTTGGGAGGACAGAGGAGGTGCGGGAATGGGGTGGCGGCGCGGGTGGCGCACGGCCGAAGCAGGGGAGCGGCGCGGCGGCGCTCCGGCGACTCTCCGGCCAAGGGAAGGAGTGCTTGAGCATTAGTGAGTGAAGGGGAGGCCAAAGGTGGTGCCGGTGGAGCTTGGGGAGGTCTAAGGCGGTGTGGTGGCGTGAGCCGTGGGTGGAGGCGGCGGTGGAGCTCGGTGCCGGCGAGCTCCGGTGAGGGAGGAGGGTGGGGAGGTTGGGGAAAAAGTTGGCGGTGGTGAGGAGAATCTTAAACCGGCGGGGAAGGGGAGAAAAGGAAGGGAGGTGGCGGCTTTACCTCGCAGGCTCGTCGGGGAAGAAAGGGGAGGCGGCGGCGAAAACTTGAAATTCGGCCGGCTTCGGTGACGAGAGGGTAAGGGGAGGTGGTGTGGTGGGAGGAGAGGTCGGAGGTTTGCCCTGGGTGGCTTTTTATAGGTCAGGGAGAGGCGGTGGGAGCAGGGCACGGTGCTTGCGGCAGTGGCGGCGTCGCGTGCGGTCGGGAGAAGATTGCGCCGGGGCGACGCCGAGAGGGGTGAGGTGGCGGCGACGAAGGAGGTAGAAGGCGCTGGAGGTGGTGCGTGGCACGGGACGAGAGGTGGTGCGGCGGTCAGCAATTGCGGCGCCGCAAAAATGGAGGTGGTGGCGGTGGCGTTGTTGAGGAGGAAGGAGGGGGAGACGCCCGGGAGGAGAAGACGCCTTCGGGCCAGGGAGACGGGAAGTCGAAAATGGAAAGCGAAAAAGGACTGGGATTTGCCGAATTGGGAAAGAATTCGAAAATCCAGCAAAAACTTTAAAAACTTTTTGAAATCCGAATTTTTGGGTTATTTCAGTAACTACCGTACAGAGAGAGCAACGTCATACCCATCAGGAGGTCACCCAAACAGGATAGTCTTCATCACCACGGCTACTTCCTGTTAGGAAAAAGCGCACTTTTCTGTTTATTTTAATTCATAAAACAATAATCGATGCAACAGTAGCATATATACTAGATATATTTGAAACTATGAACAATGGGACACCCGTTTCGTACTCCTGGGAGTATGTACTTCTACTTCCAATATACCACTTAAACAAATATATTATATTTTTTATTATCATTTTCAGTATACTTAAATACTAATTATAATATACACTAATGTGACTTGATTGAAAAATTTCATTGGAGCACTTTATTTTTGCTATATATCATTTTTCATATATAAAAAAGTATATACACGGATTTTAGTATAAAAAGTGGATTTTCATGAAATATTTCATGGAACTCACTTTGGAGTATCTTATAATTATTATTTAAGTATACTCAAATTAATAAAAATGTATCATCGTACAATTTAAGTGGTATATGAGAGGTGGGAGTACGTACTCCCTAGAAGTACCATACCATTTTCATATATATATATATATATATATATATATATATATATATATGTGTGTGTGTGTGTGTGTGTGTGCACACACACTAACAAAGCAAAGCCTAGAACAATAACATTACAAACTGAAGTAGAAATCATCATCATCACAGAAATATGATATCACCGTGAGTTACAGATAATCGCTCTGGCGAAGGTTGCAGTAGAGTCTGATGCGAAGAAGACGACATGAAGCAGATGATGGAGGAAAGAGGAACTTGTGAGCAGTCGCGCGAACGTTTCTTAAAAACCTGATTCGCCTCAACCCATACAGGATCATGAGGGGCGTCGGTTTCGGGGACACTACTCTCCTCACGCCAGTGCACGCCGACGAAGGGATGGAGTAGACAAGGCGGCACAACACAGAGGAGGACATGGCAAAAGTTCTGGGGTTGAATAGTTTCGTGTCCACTGAATGGAGACACCCTCATCCTCATATGGAATTCGCGACATAGGTGAAAACCGCCGCAATCACTCCCCAGAAACATTTTAGAAACATAATTAATCACGATTACTATGTGTCATAAAAACCCTGCATAACCAGTGTAATTCAGACATTCAATTTCCAATACGTATAGATTCCATTCATGGTTTTGAGGTGCAAAAAAAGAAGCAGCCTCATATCCAACCGGACACAAAATCATCGGACCATTCATGCGCACGTCGCGCGCGGGTAGACGATGGCGTGGCGTGGCGAACGAGTGAGCGCGCATGTGTGTTCTTCTTTTGCTTGCTTCAACCAAGTAAAATTAACTCCACTTTATAAGTTGATCTCCTCCCACCTAGACTAGCAATATAGTACTAAACTTTTCACCTTCTATTATGCATAAGTGCTTTTGGATGACGAGGTGCTCAACTCAACTGAGCGCACCTGTGCACGTACATTAGGCTGCAGCCTGCCTGCCTACCTGAAATGCGTACAGGAGAACAAAACTTGCATCTTGTAACCCTTTGCCCAACCAATCAACAACAGTCAGAAGTCTCTCTCTGTCCTTTTTTTTTCGGATTTGCCGTCGCTCGCTCGAGTAAAAATTTGGAGGAAATCGTTCACTTTGGGTTGCCTTCTTTCCTACTCCTCAAGTGTTCACTCTTGTGTGGTGTGGTAAACAACTGCTTTTCAGAAAATTGCGAAGAAAAAGAGATGGACAAGACCAGCAATCGATCATGCGTGACCTTATTTGCCGCATCTACCGTCTACCATTGAATAGCTAGCTAGAGGAGCACTGGCATTGAAGCGTGCATGTGCCACCTTTGTTACCAGTGGAGTGCTAAATATGCACTACATGCTATTTCAGACCACCCCTATTGATGGAAAAGTCGATCAAAATGTACACTTGCATGTGCATATGTTTGACCATTGTTGTGAAGCTAGCATGTGTGTGACCTGCAAGAGAGAGATCAACCAATGCCGTCCTTGCAGTTGACGCGTCGTTAGGCCAATGGTGCATCGCATGGCATCCATGGGATGAGGTGCATGCTCAACTGCGTGCACGTACAGCAGGGACGGAGTTTAGGTTGGACCAACATGGATCCTAACCCCTTAGCAATTTTGGGGAAAAAAATTTCAACACCATGTCCTCCCTCCGCCTCCCTCCCGTCGCCTCCCTCCCAAGTCCCGACGCCGGCTGCTCCCCCTCCGCCTCCCCTCTCCACCCTCCACCTCCCGTCCGCCTCCCTCCTGAGTCCCGACGCCGGCTGCTCCCCCTCCACCTCCGCCTCCCCCTTGCCCCCTTCGCCCTCCGCCAACCGCCCGTTGCCCTGTCGCCTTCGCCTTCGCCTGCCGCCCTGTCGCATCCTTCCTGCGGTCCCGCCGACTGCTCTCTGCTGTCGCCTCCTCTCCCCTCGCTCCCCGCTCCTCCCTGACCTCCTCCAGGAGCCGCCAGGTTGGCCTCCCGCCGTCATCACTGCCCCCAACGCGGCGATGCCACCGGCAGCTCCTCCTCCCGACCCCCCTTAGGAATTTGCTCAAGCTCCGTCATTGCATACAGGGGTGGGAAAAAAAACTCGGAGCTCGCGAGCCGGCTCAGCTCGACTCTTCTGCTTGAACTCATGCCATAAACGAGCTGAGCCGAGCAGTTGTTTCTGCTCATTTTCTTAACGAGCCGAGCCCGAGCCAGCACGTGCCGTGAGTTGCTCGTTAGGCTCGAAAAAAATTAAAACCTAGCTTTCCAACCTAGTAAACAACTCGGCCCACAACCTAGCCAAGAATTAAGCCCATGGCCCACTTAGCCCATAGCCGTGTAACCTTAACTAGCTAGCACACAATCACAACCAAGCCAACACGCGCACGGCACAGGAGATGCCGCCGCTGCCGCCACAGCTGACAATTGACACCCGCCGACTCCGACTCTGGCCTCCTCCCACGGTCCTGCCCCCCTCCGTCTTCGGTCTTTGCCAGACGACCGCCCACTCCGACCTTGACCTCCTCTCGCTACAAAGCTGCCTCGCTCTGGCCAATCGGTGTTGACCACGACTCCTTGGTTAGTGTCAAGAACTCATGTTATACATACTAACATACATGACATTGTTACTTTGTTAGTGCTTGGCTTGAACGAGCCAAACGAGTCAGCTAGAGCTTTCAGGCCGAGCCGAATAGATATTTTTGTCCGTTTGCTTAACGGGCCGAGCCGTGTTCACTATCGGTTTGACCAAGTCGAGCCGAGCCGGCTTGTTATCCGCCACACCTATACACGTACATCACAGCATCTTGTAACCCGGCACCCAACCAGTCAACACTCAACAGGCACAATTATTTTCTTTTTAGTTTTTTCCCATTGCTCGAGTAAATTTTTTGAGGAAACCACTTGGAATTTTGAGTGTTGCCTTCGTTCCTACTCAAGCATATATTGAGCTGCAGGTACCATTCTGCAGGTTAACTCCAGCTTTTCCTCGTAGGTTGGAAACCACCATTAGCTATCGCCCTCAGTCCTTCCCTCCCTCCCCGTCCTTCTCTTCCTCGCAGCGCAAGCCTCGCCGACCTCCAGGAGTACATCACGAACGACCGTTTCCTTGTGCTCGACTGCGGCGACTCGGACACGGATCATCCTTGGCCGCCGCCGGCGTCGTCGTTGTCCAAGAACGACAGCGCCACGTTCCGGGCCAACCTCGGCGCCCTCCCGTCCGCCTCGGCGTCGTCGGGCTTTGCCACCCTGTCCCCGCGGCGCCGCCTCCGTCCGTGGCCTCTGCTTCGGTGACTCCTCCCCGGACGGCTGCCTCGCGTGCCTCAAAACCGCCGCGCAGAACATCGCCAGCGGCTGCTCCACCAGCAGGCGCGCCGGCGCCTGGTCCAACGGGTGCTTCATGTTCCTGGCCTACGCCGCTGCCAACGCTCCCACGCCGGCGGCGAGCGAGCGAGGGAGAGTACCCTCGCGGCCGCAGGGCGTTCTGCCTTCGCGTGTCCGACCCGTACCGGGACTCCGGGAGGACGGCGGCCTCGCCCGGTCGACGCGCCCCGACCCGTCGTTTTTCCTCGGGCTGGCAGGTCGACGGCCTTGCGCCGTGGCGCGCGGCGCACGACCCGGCGCGGATGCTCGCCACGGGGGAGGCGAGGTTCGCCCACGCGCCCCGCGCCACGGTGCGCGAGGGACTTTCCGGGACGGCTGCTTCCAGTGCCTGCAGGAGTCGGCGTGGCAGGTGGCGGAGTAAGACTTGTGGAGTTTGTTTAGAACGTGTGCTCAGTGGCTTAAGTCTGGGAGTAGTGCATATTAGTTGGTGCGAGTGTCCAGTGGGTGTGTGGGGGCTTACTGCAAGAACTTGCGCGGTACGAGTTGTTTGCATGGTGTCCTATCCTCTTGCGTTTCGTATGAATGGAATAGCACAAGACAAGTTGTGTTCCACCTCCAGATATTCATTATCTCCTGCTTCTGCTTGGTGTGTGTCTGTGAGGAACACAAGTGAGGAGTGATTCCCTAGTGAGAGAGAGAGAGAGATACTAGTTGTGTGATTCAACTCCAACACCTGCCCCACCGCCGGCACCGGGTGGCTCCAGGGAAGGTGCGCATTCTGGCCATTTTTCGCGACAGCACTCGTGGTGCTCGCGTTTGTGGATTGGTATTTGCCTTGCCTAGCTAGAGACAAGGGCAACGGAGATCGAGCAGGAACGAATTGCTGCGACATCAGGTCTGTAGTAATGCAATGCAATGTACGTTACGTGCGTCTCTCATCATTATGTACTACGGCCTTGGGACCATCCTAACAATGTGATATTATAGGAGTACCGCATACTATATTACTATGCAGTATCGATCTGTACGTCACTGGTTGAGTACTTGAGTTTAGTTTTGGGCTAATTAACTTGGTTGCGAAAGCAGGCCGGCGAGGGACGAAAATGCTGGTGGACGTACGGAGCATGCAGGTCGCCGACTGTGAGTCTGTGACACTTGTTAAGGTGTTTGATCGCGTGCATTGGCTGAAATTCCACGGCGAGATCGTTGGGTTCTGATGAACAATCTGTTTACTGCAGATTCTAGTGCAGGAACAAGAATGCGCTTCTCTCTCTCTCACTTGGTTAGCAATTAGGTGGTGAACTCGATCGTCACTGCATTGGCTCTGTTCTTGAACTCTTTTACGGTACACTCAATTTAATACGCGGTGTCTTTTGTTTTTCTATCCAGTGGCTCAGATTACTTAGAATTTAGTTCTACTACTTCCGGTAGTATGAGTAGTAGAATCCCAAGAGGGGTAGAATTATAATAGCTCATGTGATGATCATATGGTACAAGATTAATATTTTGAACCATAATTGAAAATGTCCATAATATCCTCACTAAAAAAATTATAAATACAAAGAAAAGTCTATTATACCTTTAACAAATCAATAATCAGATTTGATTTATACAACCATCATATGCTATCGTTAGAATGTACCGTAGAATTTCCGTTGTTGTTTTGGCCTTCTTTGGGTGCTGTGAACATATGCAGTGGGAATGTGTGGTAGCTCTATCTTCAACGAGCCACTGAGCAAATTACTTGTTCTGTGGGTGCCTATCTTCTTTTTGAAGCAGTGCAAGACTGGGTTTTTGCTGGTTTTTCTTTTCAATGAAAAAATGGGAGCTCTGGAGGTGTACGTCGTGAGCCTCGCTCGGTTCTAAATTTTTTTACTCATCTCAAGCTTCCTCTAGTGAACAGGCGAACCTCGTGTTTTGATCGCCGTGCACAGTACTGTGACTGCCCGGCCGGACGCTCGCCGCGCTGACGAACCGCATTGCATTTGCATGCCTGGTGCGCTGAGAACATGACCCGCACCATGCGCGCGGCGCGCCTGCGTCTCTGCGAGCAGAGATACCGTATAAAAAAAAACTGGAACAGTGCAGCGACGCCGCTGAGACGACGACGTGCTATCATCACATTTTGCCTTGTGAACTACAAGCTAGGAGGAGGATAGTGTACTCGTAGGTCGTAACAAAAAACAAGGGCAACGCCGGGTGGTCCAACGAGAGGGACAGTGAGACCTTGCGCCAAGACATCCTCCGTTGTAGTCTAGCTGGTTAGGATACTCGGCTCTCACCCGGGTTCGAGTCCCGGCAACGGAATTTTTGTTCTTGTTCATTCTTGCAATAAGACATCCTCTGCTGTAGTCTAGCTGGTTAGGAATAGGATACTCCGGCATGGCAACGGAATTTGGCCGCCGCAGTTTTGGAAAAACGAGCAGGAGACCACGGCGCTCACGTAGTCACGTTTGTTTTTGTGCCATGGGAATAGGGATGGCAATGGTCCGTTCCTTTTGAGGCTATTTTTTCCCCCACACAGAGATACTAATATGAAAATACTATTCCTCATCGGGTGAAGCGGGATCGAGGCTATTCCCCTACCCCCATCCTGCTACCCGCATGGGGCCTTGATAACCCTATGACATGTGAGCCACTAGCCTACTACCGCACAGTGCCACAGCCCGATAACCTCATCCCATTCGGCACATTCCCCATCCCCTTCGACCTTCTGCAGTTCCACCTTCCCATTCCCAGCCGCCACCCCTAAATCCCTAATTCCCAGCCGCCGCCCCAAATCCGATGCTCCTCCGGTCCTTACTCCTTCCCCATTCCTCTTTGTTGCTCACGCAGTCCCGCTGCTCCTCCGATCCTCCGGGGCCGGCGCTGGCGGAGTACTACACGCAGCAGTCCACCCGGGGTGGGGAGGGCTGCTCATCTCCGAGGGCATCATCGTCTCGCCCGCCGGCCTGAGGTAATCTCGTCATTTCACTCACCCTCTCCCTCTCTGCTTCACTTTTACGCTCGCCTCAGCATATGCTTGATGCTCCTGCCCCGAGTAGTTTACCAGTCCCCCGTGCTCCGCTTGCCATCTTCTATGACCTGTGCTGGTCTTAGTTTATATTGCCATACTCTAGTCTTTGGATTATTTGGTCTATGTGGCCAGGTTTATTTACTAGTAGCACTTTGTGGAAGGTGTGTTTCTTTTTCTAATAGAAATATCAAATATGTGTGCTAGATCTGGTGTAGTGCTAGACTTCTTGCAAGTGGTAGTTAAGGCGATTTGTCGCTGGTGAACCTATAGCGAGTTTTTGCCCATTTTATAGCATGAAATCAGAGCATTATGTAATAAAACATTGTTATTGAAGGTTACCTCATGTCCATGGGATATACAACAAAGAGCAGATTTTTGCCCAATTTTCAGGTCTGAATCCCCGTAGGGCCCCAATAACCCGATGAGGACGAGGAACGGTGGAGAATAGTACCCGAGGACGGAGATAGAAACAGGAGCAGAAATTTTTCCTTCTCTCGAGACAAGATATTCCACCACTCCTCGCGGGAATGGCCCGTTGCTATCCCTACGTGTGAAGAGCCGTCAAACGGAAGGGAGATCAATAGCCCGCATCCTACATACTACTTGGCTTGGCCAATTGGCTTGAGCCAGCAAAACGAAAGCGCAATCAACGCGGGATGTTGCTTAAAGACTAAGAAATAGCTTTACGTCCGAAAAGAAAAAGGAAAAGAAGTGAAAAGAAAAACAGCAGAGTCTATTTATCTATACAATGCGTCTCTACTCTCTAAAGTCGGGAGGGGCTATCCAAAGAAGAAACCAAACTTATTATTGGCCGGTTGGTTGGTTGGCTACTCACTCACCGGTACGGTGCAGCAGCAGAATCGCATAAACTCGCCATTGTTTCCGCTTCATGTACCTGTAGACTAGTAGTGCTTTGCTTTGGTGGTGCCCCTCTACCTGCGGCTGCGGCTCTTATCATTAGCCTGTTCATCGCTTTATCCTCGCACTCGATTCGAGATCAGTGCAGCGAACGGTCAAGATTCGTCCACTTTTGTGGCCGTTTCGTTCCAAAGAGCACACGTCACATGCATCAACAGCAGCGGAAGTCTCCAAAAAAAAGCCCACTTCACCGCGCGCTCCGCTCTCCGCTTCGGCACATGCCACTGCCGCTGCCACCCAACCGCGCTCTGCCACCATAAAGCGGCGCAAGCAAACAAGAGCAAGCGCCACGCGCGCGCACACGCGAGCAACCACTTCACACTGCCGCTTCCACACATGCAAGCGCCAAGAACTCGCGAGGCTGCCGGCGCCACCATGGCCAGGCCGCCGGAGGCGCGGCAGGGGCCGTACTACGCGGCGGAGGAGCGCCCCGTGTACGTGCGGCCCCCCTCGTCCTACTCGTCCGCCATGGCGTCCTGCCTCGTGGCGGCGGTGTTCCTCCTGCTGGCCGTCGGGGGGGCTGCCGCGGCGCTGTTCATCCTCTTCCGCCCGCACCCGCCGGACATCGCCGTCGCGGCGGTGCGGCTGCCGGCCTTCGCCGCGGCCAACGGCACCGTCGCCTTCACCTTCGAGCAGACGGCCTCCGTGCGAAACCCCAACCGCGCGCCGCTCGCGCACTTCGACAGCTCCCTCCGCGTCGCCTACGCCGGCGGGGAGCTCGGCTCCGTCTACATCCCCGCCGGCCTCATCGACGGCGGCCGCACCAAGGACATGTTCGCCAGCTTCGCCGTCCCGGCCTTCGCCGCGGCCACCCCGCCGCCACCGGAGATCGCCGCCTCGGCTGCGCAGCAGCCAGCCGGCGGCTGCCGCGGCGGTGATGGAGGTCGACTCGTTGCTCGTGGTCAAGGGGAGGGTGACGGTGCTTCGGGTGCTGACGCACCGGGTGGAGGCGGCCAAGGTGTGCCGCGTCGGTGTCTCGCCGGTCGACGGCAAGGTGCTCGGCTTCCGGTGCTGAGTTGTTAGTATTTAATAGTTCTTGGGTGATTCTCGATGGAAATACAAGATATCAGGCCGGAATTTTACAAGAAAAACAATGCAATTCCTAAATGGATCAAGAACTACGAGAAATTTCCGTGTTCCAAAAAGGGTTTAGTTGGTGCAATGGCAGGTGCTGAGAGCCTGAGATGCATCATCAGCGATCAGACTTGCTGTATGCACATCCGATAATTTGGCATTCTGGCCGGAGCTAAATAGTACCTTGATGCTACATTGCTCTACATTAAAACCATCTCAACTCATTTCGCCCTCAATTGCATGTCACAATATTCAACAAAACAAATTGGGTATCTGGAATTGGAAATCACCTGCCTCCAGCAGCATGTAGAACATATTTCATTGCGGCCAAAACGTCGCAAAACATGCCATACAGTTTTGCATACAGTACAGTATGCAACAAATACTTGTCAAACAGTGAATCTTAATTCTTACATGGTGAGCTCGCAAAAAACATATACCATTTCGGAGATCGAAAACCCAACTCTACACAGCTATTAGTAGGAATGTGCCGCTCCAAGAATTCACGAACCCCATCCACCAGGATCAGGTCCATAACCAGGGTCTATACTACAATGGGTTTACTTTTGGTACTCTTGTTTGGGGATAGGCAGCTAAAGTACTCGCTTGAATAGGCAGATGCGGGATAAGCCATCGAAGCATCTGTTGAGCCAGAATCAACATACGGTGGGTGCGCCCAGAGAGCTCAGGAAGTTCCAGCATTGTAACAGAGGAGGTCCGAGCTTCACTCACCATATCTTGTTCTTGACCCAAAAGAGCATCAGTACTATCCCAATCACAATAGCAACAGGGGCATACTTCCGAATCAAGGCCTGAAAATCAGAAGAACGCATGTCTCAGAAATGAAAACAGAAAGTAAAAATGAGGATGGAAGCCGCGGCCAAGGAAGAACCTGTCTCAGAAATGGAAATACAAAAGCAAAAATCAACTATGGCATCTTGAATTTCATAGGAAATTTGAAAAAAAATTCAAGAAATTAGAGAAACAAAGGACTCCCAGCGATGCTACAAACCAAGCAAGCACTAGTAGATCTACCTCAAAACTCCTTTCCTTTCAGAAGGTTAATGAAAAGCTAAAAGTCACAAAACTTCCATGAATAAGAGTATAAGACATACTTCATGGAATGTCCAATACAAATTCATCTGTTATAGAAGTACTCAACTCAGCGTAACTGCCTGGATGCAACTTTTCGACTTTTCGAAAAGTCCGGAAATCAACCTCCAACTCCAAAACCGGATACAACGCAACCTCCAACTCTCAAAACCATTCTGTTTTTAACCTTCGCCCCTTCCCACCTCCGGTTTTCGCTGACATGGAGGTGATTTTTGCTGAGTAAGGTGGGGCCCACATGTCAGTCATACTTTTCCTTTCTTCCTCCTTTTCTCTCTCCCCTCTCCGTGCCTCCACAGCGCCGCCCCCTCCCTCCCTGTCTCCCTCTCCACCGTGTCGCCCTCCGCTGCCTCCTCCGCGCCTCCCCCCTCTACATGCCCCCCCGAGCAGCCCCTACAGCCTCCTCCGCCCCCCTCTACATGCCTCCACCTCCTCATCCTCCCTCCCTCCCCATGCCTCCCCCGAACCACCCCTGCCACCTCCTCCTGCTCTCCACCGCATCGCCCACCACCGCCTCCTCCATGCGGTTGGAAGGTCAGCGGCCACCGAAGGCAAAAATGGAACCAACTAGGTGAGGCGACTTCAGGGGTGGAGGCGGCGCAGCTCAAAAGGGTCGGTGGTAGCCGTGCGGCGGAGCTAGGCGGCCGGCCGTGGGGGAGATAAGAGGCGGTGGCGCTCAGGTGTGGGAGGGGAGTTAGCGCGCGCATGGGCTCCGGCGGGGTGTGGGGAACCTCCCGGTGCAGTTGCTGGCGACGAAGAAAGGCCCGAATGGCTCGGTGACGCAAGCCCGACAGCAGCATGGTGAGGGCGCCGTGGGGGTGGTGCTGCGGGAGAGAGCTCGAATGGATGGAAGGGAAAGGTAAGGGGAGATGCGGAGATGGTCCCGCCGGGTTTAATTGGGTAGAGGCTCACCAGATAGGGCACGGAGGCGTCGGCGGCGGAATTGGTCGGGGATGGGGAAGATGCGGTCGGCGCGGTGCTCCGGTGGACGGACCTTCCAATTAGTAAGGGGTTCTTGTTCGCGGAGTCGGGTGGCGTGGCGTGACGCGGTCGGCCGGCAGCGGAGCTCATCGGAGCGGCGGAGACAAGGTGGCATGCGGCGGCTTGTGCGGCCGGACGGCGTTGCTCTCGGGCTCCTAGAACTTGGTGGAGAAAGATGGACGGAGGAGGGAAGGAAAACCGGGGGCGTAGCACGGCGGGCGCGCAGTGCATGCCGGTAAGGAGCAAGAGGGGGAGGCCGAGCCAAGGCGGTGGCGCTGGTAGCCGGTGGCCGGGAGCGGCGTCGGGACCAAGCCAAGCAGGAGGAGGCGTCACCAAGAGATGAAGCAATGGGGAATGAGAGGATGATATGTGGACCCTGTAAAGTTTTATTTACTAACTGGCTACCATGTCATCGAAAAGAATCTTACATGTCAAAACTATTGACACGTCAGCACCACATCACCCAAAACCACTCCTGTTTGGGTTGAGGGTGTAGGATGTCCGGTTTTGTAGTTTAGGGTTGAAATTTAGACTTTTCGAATAGTTCAAGGTTGTAAAATAGACTTTTTCCTATACTGAAATAGCAAATGCAATCAAGGGGACCATACCTGGTGATTGAGATCCTTCGCCTTATCTGCATAAATTCTAGTGTCAGAGGTCAACCTGCTGGACATTTTGCTCACCTCTGCAAAGAGAAACCTTTTGATGAGCAACTGTTTTGAATTTTGATTGACATGCCTGAGGGTTACAATCATGCAATAATACAGGAGGGGGCTGCAACAGCCAACAAGTCTTGCTAAAAGGGAAGCACTGGGACAACCCAGTTGAAAGATGTGACATTACACGAGTGTCATGAAAAAATAACATGAAGGCAGACATGAATACTTCCATATAAGGAGAGACTAGGGATTCCTAAAAGAAGCATGTTTGTATGAAATATGTATAAAATCTGGAACGGCAAGGGCCTGTTGAACGAAGGCATATAACAAAAACCTATAACCCAACGGAAAATTCATACAACAGCATAGTTTGTTGATATCAAATTGATTTGTGAACACAACAGCCAGCCTACTCACTGATGCCTTTTTAGGTAAACACTTACAGATAGACTCTAGTTAACTCTAAATGTGCACAAAAATCATCCACAGGTCCATGATGCCAGAAAATATAATAAAGCAACATAATGCAGATGACAGTGGCAAACTCACGATCAAGTTTTTCACCAACACCAAGAACTTCTTGAACATTGCGAGTCATGATCTGGTGCACCTCATAGAGCTCATCATTCAACTTGGCAAGGTTCCTTTGGGTTCTGGTATCCAAATACAGTTTCTTGGTCTTCTGTATAAATGTGTCTAAACAGAGACATATAAGCTATCAGCTAGTTGATAATAAGAGAATGAATATAAAGAAAGTACATGAATCTGAGAACCATACCAAATTTAATAAAAGCATATGGCCTTGCAGCAGTTTCAATTTGGCTGCCATTGACCCTCTCGAATTCATTTTTGAGATCTTCTAGAAACTGGAATGCAAGTTTCTTTGGATAGGAACGGTCGCACATTGTCAAATAGCACACACGGCCCTCAATGATGTAACTGTTTTATTGAATTAAGGTGCAACAATATACCACAACAAATTTACTACGCAAATAGGCTAGAAATTACAGAAAAGAATTAGCTTCTCAATATACATCATTAGCAATACTGGTTTTGGTATCATTTACTCACAAATATGTTATGAAGACAGTTGATACTCGACACTTGATAGGCATATGGAAGCTGTTACTAATGCAAAAAGGTAGTGCAAGTAAACTGTTTTGCATGATATAGTCAATCATTATAAAGACACCAATTTGCTTCCCGGAAAAGCAGTAGCTGTATGCTGTCTTTGGAATGTAAAGGCAGGCCTGAATGAGCAGGTCGATTAAAATCAATATAAAGAGGGGACCCCCCCCCCCCACAAGTAGTGTTTATTATTAGGCCCTATATCTACTTGGAGCTAAATAACTAATTATTTTCTTCAGCACTGTATCGTTAAAATTTGCAGCCTAGAATCATAAAAAAAAAACTCATGTTTGCAAAGTCGACATAAAAGCTATTGCAAAATTTCTAACAGTTATAGGAAACCATAGTCACCATAAAGCCATCTCTTGTATCTTTTTTTCTTTCTAAAAACACCTTTGTAATTTCTTTATGCAGTACATGCACCCCTTTTACACATGATGACTTTTTGGGTAAAATATAAACACATGAATTTGCAGAAGCAAATCGAACTAGTAATGAAGCCAACATACGAAGAGCCAGATATTATCACATCATTATATGCATGAAGATTCAGGAAGTTCAAGCTACTTATCCAGTTATGCTGCCTGGACTTGCATCATTTTTTTTCATTTGCACAAGACACACATCGAAGATCATGAAGGAAAAACCTTTTTTTCCAAAAGAGAAAAGGTGCTGCAAATAACATAAGGATTAAGGATACTGGAAAAGGTACGGTCCAGTCTCAATTGACATCCTTGATGCTTCATGCTGCCCTTTTGATAAGTTCTTGAACAACAATTTTGCCTGCTGCTTGTAGAAGTCAGCATCCTTCAGATCCCGACCATCATCTAAGCCCTCCGCCAGTGGAAGGCCATCAGTGACTCGCGCTATCATTGTCAGCTTCACCATTTTGCAAATACAACAAGAAACAAACTAGCATAGGTAATCTGAAGGTGCCACCTGCATGGGAAGGCAGAGAAAAGGTACTTCAGACATGTCTCGCCATAAACCATTAGCTGCAGAGTTCGTTCACTACTTCACTACACCACAACGAATTCTAAATCTAAATATCTAATGGACCATATCTAATTTAGGTGAAATTGAATTTCAAGCGGACTATACAAATCCGAATAAGACTTAACAGCAACTTATAACATGACTTAATCTCACTTTTAAACTAGTAAACAGCGTAATTTTTAGCAACCATCAGAACTTCAGAGGCAAAATACATAAGCCAACAGGACAGTGGTCTAACCAGGGTTCAGAAACCCGGTACCAGGCTGGATCCCGGCCCCCCTCCGGTACCGGTAACCGGCCGGTAACCGGTCCGGTTACCGGTCAAACTGGATTTTGCTCGGCCGAAATTCGTTCAAATTTGATTAAAATTCATTCAAAATCTGAAAATTTGATTTTGGATTTGAAAAAACCGCCGGGATTTCATTTCCCGGCCACCCTCCGGTAGGCGGTTACCGGCCGGTAACCGCCGGTTTTTTTTCCCCTGGGTCTAACAACCCCCAGGACCAAGGAGAAACACATAAGGAGACTTCTACTGTTGAAGTAACTTTCTCCATCTATCCTGCATATGTTAATTCTATGAAACCAAAACCAGTAGCCTTAGATTAAATAAAGAAAAGGATAAACACATCCATGGTACTCTTCTGCTTGGCTAGAAGAACATCAAGCAACTATCAATCGACAAGGGCTGCATAAGAATAATGCAATGGAACCAGCAACAAGACATACCTAACAAGCTGAACTTATAAATAAGCAAATTTTACTTTTAAAAACTATTGATCATTCTTCCCAGCTACAGTTATAAACTCTAATTACAGGTTACATAAATCAACATCAGCGTAATATATAGAATAATTGCTTCTTCTTAGGGTCTGTTTGGTTGGGCTCTGCTCCTCATTTTTCAGCTCCCTGCTCAGGCTCCTCCAAGGACCCACTTCTCTGAAAATCTGAAGCTGCCTGAGGGAAGCGTTTGGTACAAGGTTGGTTCCCAAAACTCTGAAAGAGAGGATTGGAGGAAAACAGACCATGCTACCCCTAGTTTTAAGTTTTAACACTTCAAATCTATTTGTACTTTATTATTTTCTATATGTATACAAATTTCTGAAATTTCTTTGCAATTGTCGCATTCATTTTGGATCTGATCGATGTGTGATGACTTGCTAATGTATGAAATGCAATTAGGCTTACTTTCTCATTACCGAATCAAAATCGTAGCCTCTCTGTATGCTCCAGATTTGGTTCATTCAAGCATCCATATAACACAAGTTCATTCAAGCGTCAGAACTGAAAAGAAATCAATATGAACACATGTTCATTCAATGAATTATAGTGTTCTACTCATTGCCCTCTACATTCCCTGCCATCTGCATATTTTTGCATAACAACATCACTACAAGAAACGGCCATAAACAAGCTGCTGCCTGTGCATCATCTTACATCAATACAAGAGCAGCCAAGACATAATTTCACATTACCATATTGGAAAGGGTATAGGAGGAACAATAGCTAGGGCATGTAAAAGATTGCAAAACCCAGAAATTGATTGCAAAAGATTGAAAAGTCAGAACTAGTTTCAGAATTTACGCAATGGTATATTTCAACCTTACACATCTCGGACAATTTGTACATTGAACTTTGAACTTGTTACAAAATCTTAAATATCACTCAGTTTGACATCTCTGAAAAAAATGCATCTCTATGCAATTACAATCTCTGAACATTTACATAAATATGAACAATTACACCTCTCACATTTGAACTACAGTCAGGTAATGATGCATCCATGAACATGTTAAATTAACAGTAGGTACATATTGCAAATGATAATTCGATGAAAGCAAGAAATCAGCATGAACAAGCATGCTACAGACATGTTTCCTCTACTGGCATCACTCAAGCATCATTTTTCCTCAGATCTAGAAATTTGGGATGAATCTACACAATCCAAAGCAAAGAAAAAAAAACTGCCAAGGGTGGCTCAAGATATGAAATTTCTCAGGGCGGCCGGCCGTGAGAACAAGGGAGGCGAAAGGGGAGGGGCGGCCGTCGAGCTCTTACCTTCGGGAGGCGCGGACGAAGGAGAGGTCACCAGCGACCAGCTGAGAAGGAGTCTGGGTCAGGCGGCGATGGGGATCGGAAGATGGCTGCGAGGGAGTCCAGGAGCGGCGGTGATGGCGAAAGATACCGGCGGCGAGGTACTCCGGGCCGGCGGCATGGGCCTCCCAGCCGGCGGCGAGGAGATCCCGGCGCAGCAGCGTTAGGTCTTTCTGCTCTCCATGCGGGCGAGAGAGACGGCGCAGAGAAACGAGGGGAGAGGGGCGAACGGGCGAGGAGGATAAGGGGGGTTTTATCCGGTGGCATTTGGTGGGTAAATAAACTAAATTCTATGGGCATTTCGGTAACCCGGGAGCTAAATTTGTGCAGCCATGCCCATTCGCATGCAGGACAGCAGGAGCAGGGCCACATGGCGTTCAGGTAGAGGTGGCTAAATTGGCGGTGTCGGAGTGGCTCGAGACACAATACTATTAGTTCACATCATATATAGATTAGGTCAGTACGGTACGATGGTTTGGATCGTGTTTGAGCTGTTAAAGTTCGGTTCACACAACTATGAGGAAAGAGATGTCGGACTCGTCGACGAACTTCTACGTAAAGATCTTGCGGAAGCGCAAGTGACTTGTCAAGAGGGCTAAACTCTACCCAGATTATTATATGAAGAATGTGCCAATACCACCAGAGTTTTCACACCCGCAATATGTGTGCAAAGAACCGACTAAGATCATACAGTCCACACACCTGGCTACGGTCGTCCGGGTGTACTACACGTGTGGTCATCACTTCGTAAACGAATCTTGCACACACGTAGATTTTTCACATCTTACGTTTCATTCCACAAATCCCTAACTACATTTACGCATAATGGCACCCGGAGATACGATGCAACTTTTTCCAATAGATCGACGGCCGAACATATATGATAGGATATTCATCGAGCAGAAGTACATATTGAACTATACGATACGAGCTGAGACCTTCAAACGTTGAAAACCCTACATACCTGACCCGGCTGAAAAGACACCATAGGAGCCTAGGAGAGCAGGGTGGTGATGGAGAACCCTCGAACGGGAAGCTGAGTACGACCGGACCGAGCGCACGATGCAGAAGGGGAAGACTCCTACTACTGAGACCAACGGCCGTCCTAGCGCTCCCCGTCGCCCGGACGCAATCCGGATAGAAAAGGTAAGTCATGTTCAGTTTGCATCTTAAATATTAACTTGACTCTACATTGTGTTATCCTAACATCATTCAATCGTCCAGCCCGCCTCGCAGAGGATGACTGACTTCGAGACTGACTAACGCCACGAACAGTCCAGAGACAAGGGAAAGAAACCAATGGGCCGCTAGGACTGATCAATTTCATTCAAACCAACATTTTTTTATTCCAAAAAGGCGCACATATATTGTAGATGTATTTCGGTTTGCTCATTCGTACATGTTGTTGTTTCTAATATATGTAACCAAACCGAGTGCGTCATGTATTTCGCAATTAAATTATAAAGTCTTTCGAACTTAAATATATTTTTCTAGATATTTCGACTATTACATATTACGTAATATTTTTCTGAAGGAATCGGTTCCATGAACAATATAATCGGGACAACAACACGCATGGCAACCCAAAATCCAAATTTTATTTTTCCATTCGGCTCCGAACGGGGCTATTACTATTATTCTGCCGCAGAACTCGCGTTCCAAATTGCATCGCCAAACTCATATTCCCTACTTCATATTTCGTTATCTTCTCCAATTTTGGATTTCGATCTACGCGGACACATCAAGGTATCACCAAAAAAACTTCGTGAAATACACTTAATCTTTAGGCAGAATTTTCTAGACATAAATTAATATATAGGGTCCTGTCGTCAATTGAACTGACGACAAGGTGTTGTCGCCAGTTCAACTGGCTACAGGAACCTCTCTGCAGTGTTTCAATTGGTTTATGTCGTCAATTGGAATGACGAAATGGCGACATGCACCTATATTTGTAAAAAAATTGACTATTTATTTTTTTAATTATCTTTTAAATTAATCTTTTTTTAAAAAATTCTATGATTATATCCGCATATGTTAAAAAAATTGACAATTGACTATATGATTATATCGTCAATTATTTTTTAAAAAAATTCTATGATTCTATGATTAAAAAATTGACAATTAAATTAATCTTACTGAATCAATTGTCCGAAAGCAAAGCTTTTATGGGGAACCACATGTTTACAATGGTCATTGAAGAGTGCAAACAAAGAACATGTAAGATAGCAAGGTATGTTAGTCGCTGGACTCTTACTATTGGTGATAGCAAGATCCTTACTCTCATGGAGAGGATGACACTTGGAGATGGGGCAATTTTCTCTTGTATATTTCTCTTCACAATGCCATACCAACCTGAGGGGTTGGGGATACATATTTATAGGGCTAATCAGCCAAGCATATGCCAAGCATATGCTAGTCTAAGATGCTCTGTCCTAGATGCTCCGTCCTAGATGTTGCGTCCTAGATGCTCTGTCCTAGATGCTCTGTCCTCTAAAGCTAGTCCTAAAGCTAGTCCAAGATGCTCTGTCCAAAAGAGATGCTAACCGCCAGTCAAGGATCTTTGTCCTTGAAGGCGGCAAAAATAACACAGAGACTTATCCATCAATCTCCCCTAAGTCTTGTGTGTCTCCTTGAAGGAATCTGAGCCATCCGATCCTAGAGCGAGCGTCGTCCTTGATTTCAACGCGGAGGTGTCCCCAAACTTGACAGAGCCTCGAGCGCTCGAGTCACGCTCGGAGAAGAACTCCGCCGCCGGTCATGTGGTGGGTGTCGCGGTGTCGAGCACCACCGTCGGTCTTGCTTTGTTCGGAACTTTTGCCGAAGAGGCGTGTGCTTTTGGCTCGTCAAGGTGGAGAAGAGCCGCTGCGGCGGTGCCGTGGTGGTCGATGCTCGCTGAGCAATGAAGCGAGCGGATGCTCCTCCTCCTCCGCTGCGCGACGTGGGCTCAGGCTGCGTCGTGGTGTCGACAATCCTTGGCCCGGTGACCGGGCTTGCGCGATTGTAGCAAGAGTCGTCTCGTCGCGGCTCTTGTTTGCCGCGGCGCGCCGCCTGGCGCCTCCACGGTCATCACCTCGGCGCGTCCTCGCGCCATGCACGGCGTCTTTGCGCGGCTTGCCGCGCTTATCACGCATGGCCGCTGTCGTGGAAGAAGGCTCCCCTTCTTCTGTCACCTTGGCGGCACCCACTCCTCCCGAGTGAGGAGGAGCTTCCGCCAATGGTGGCGGGTCCCGAGAGAGCGTGGCTCATCATCGTTGGCGACCTTGAGGCGACCTATCGCCTCCTCGATCGACATCGTGGAGAGGTCCAGCGAGACCGGATCGGCCGAGCCATCTGCTTGTACTTCTGGGGGCGCAGCGAAGAGCTTCTCGAGCTCTCTCCTCGCCGTAGGTGTCGTCGCGAACTGTACCAACCTGCAGCGAGTGTTGAGGCGGAGCAAAGTCATCAACGTCCTCACCGGCTTGAAGGCGGGGTCTCCCTCGTCGCGAAGTGCTGCGGTGTGGACTTGCGGGCACGATCGGCGCCGATGCGTGCCACAATGATGGCGTCCCAAGCCTCCTGGCGATCGCTTGTTGGAGAGCGAAGCGCATCTCGGGCGGGGCTGCGGCGATGAGGGCATCGGCGCCGTCGATCTTGGTCGTGGTCGGCGTCGCCGTCGGGACCGCCTCCCACATGTGCGTGCACAGAGCCTCACCTTCATCACGCGCCCACTCGGCGTAGTTGGCCTTGGTGAGGTAGGCCACCACCGCCGGGCGGTGTCCACGACAACGACCGGGCCCGTGGTAACCACGGTGCCGGTCCGGAGAGAGCCACGCCGCTGTGAAGGCGCGCTCTCTATCGACCGTCTGCCGCCGTTGTCGTCGCGCGCCTCTTCGAGGCGCCACCGCCGCCGCGCCTCCTCCGAGGCGCCACCGCCGTCGCGCGCTCCTCCGGGGCGCCATCAGCGCGACCGCGCTGTCTGGATCGCCGCCAAGCTCGTGGGCGTGTCGCGCTGCCCATCTGCGCCTTCGCCGCCGCGCTGCCTCCTCTCCGGCTCAAGGTCGCGTCGTGCTGTCATCGGTAGAGATGGAGCTGCTGCTGCTGCGCGAGACCTTGACCTCTGCTGCGGCGCGACGCGCTGCATCTGCGCCCGCTGCCGCTTCCACCTCCGCCACTGCTGCCGCCGCTCGCGCACGCCGGCCTCGGCGCCTTGCGCCGCTGCGTGTCTCTGCGCCGCTTCGCTCATTGCTGCTTTGCCGGCGAGCTCGGCCGTCCGCCGACGCCGCGTGCTCGAGCGGCCGACGCAGAGAGCGCTCTGCGGACATGGCGCGCTACTAGGGGTGTTGCGTGGAGAGAGGCGCCGCGGCGAGCTCTGGGCGTCTCCGGAGGAGTGGCGTGGGCGGCCGGAGGCTGCTGCTCTGCAGTGAAATGCTCTTCGAGGCCGGAGAAGGAGATGAGCGAGGAGATGCTCGGGCTCAGGGATACACAAGCTCGATACCACTTGTTAGTCATTGGACTCTTACTATTGGTGATAGCAATATCCTTACTCTCATGGAGAGGATGACACTTGGAGATGGGGCAATTTTCTCTTGTATATTTCTCTTCACAATGCCATACCAACCTGAGGGGTTGGGGATACATATTTATAGGGCTAACCAGCCAAGCATATGCCAAGCATATGCTAGTCTAAGATGCTCTGTCCTAGATGCTCTGTCCTAGATGTTGCGTCCTAGATGCTCTGTCCTAGATGCTCTGTCCTCTAAAGCTAGTCCTAAAGCTAGTCCAAGATGCTCTGTCCAAAAGAGATGTTAACCGCCAGTCAAGGATGCTGTCCTTGAAGGGCGGCAAAAGCCAACACAGAGACTTATCCATCAATCTCCCCCTAAGTCTTGTGTGTCTCCTTGAAGGAATCTGAGCCATCCCGATCCTAGAGCGGCGTCGTCCCTTGATTTCAACGCGGAGGTGTCCCCAAACTTGTGAGCCTCGAGCGCTGAGTCACGCTCGGAGAAGAACTCCGCCGCCGGTCATGTGGTGGGTGTCGCGGTGTCGAGGCACCACCCGTCGGTCTTCTTTGTTTTAACTTTTTGAAGAGGCGTGTACTTTTGGCTCGTCAAGGTGGAGAGCGCGCGGCGGTGCGGCCTGAGGTAGTTCGATGCTCGCCTGAGCAATGAACAGAGCCGGATGCTCCTCCTCCTCCGCCTGCGCGACGTGGGCCTGGCCGCGTCGTGGCTGTCGACAATCCTTGGCCCAGTGACCAGGCTTGCCGCAGTTGTAGCAAGAGTCGTCTCGTGCCGGCTCTTGTTTGCCAGCGGCGCCGCCCTGGGCGCCTCCACGGTCATCACCCTCGGCACGTCCTCGCGCCCATGCCTGGGCGTCTTTGCGCGGCTTGCCGCGCTTATCACGCATGCGGCCGCCTGTCGTGGAAGAAGGCTCCCCCTTCTTCCTGTCACCTTGGCCGGCAGCCCACTCCTCCCGAGTGAGGAGGAGCTTCCCGCCAATGGTGACGGGTCCCGAGAGAGACTGTGGCTCATCACTGTTGACGACCTTGAGGCGACCTATCGCCTCCTCGATCGACATCGTGGAGAGGTCCAGCAGAGACTGGATCGACTGAGCCATCTGCTTGTACTTCTCGGGGACGCAGCGAAAGAGCTTCTCGACAGCTCTCTCCTCGCTGTAGGTGTCGTCGCGAACTGTACCAACTTCTGCAGCAGAGTGTTGAGACGGAGCAAAGTCATCAACGTCCTCACCTGGCTTGAAGGCCAGGGTCTCCCACTCCGTGCGAAGTGCCTGCAGTGTGGACTTGCGGGCGCGGTCGCTGCCGATGCGTGCCGCAGCGATGGCGTCCCAAGCCTCCTTGGCAGTCTGCTTGTTGGAGAGCGAGAACTGCATCTCGGGCGGGACTGCAGCGATGAGGGCATCCAGCGCCGTCGATCTTGGTCGTGTCGGCGTCGCCGTCGGGGCCGCCTCCCACATGTGCCGTGCACAGAGCCTCACCTTCATCACGCGGCCACTCGGCGTGGTTGGCCTTGGTGAGTAAGCCACCACCGCCGGCGGCGTCCGACAACGACACGGGCCGTGGTAACCGCGGTGCCGGTCCGGGAGAGAACCACGCCGCTGTGAAGGCGCGCTCTCTATCGACCGTCTGCCGCCGTTGTCGTGCGCGCCTCTTCCGAGGCGCCACCGCCGCGCGCCTCCTCCGGAGCGCCACCGCCGTCGCGCGCCTCCTCCGGGCGCCATCGTAGCGACCGCGCTGTCGGACTGCCGCCAAGCTTCGTGGCGTGTCGCGGCGCCATCGCGCCGCCGCCCTCATGTTGCCTCCCTCTCCGGCTCAAGGTCGCGTCGTATGCATCGGTAGAGATGGAGCTGCTGCTGCCGCGCGAGACCTTGACCTCTGCTGCGCCGCGCGCGACATCTGCCGCGGCTTCGCTTCCACCTCATCCGGCTGCTGCCGGCTCGCCGTGCCGGCCCTCGGCGCCGCTTTGCGCCGCTGCGGCGGTCTCTGCCGCCCTTCGCTTCGTTGCTGCTTGGCGAGCTTCGGCCGTCGGCCCACGCCGCGTGCTCGAGGCGGCCGAGCGCGAGGCGCTCTGCGGACATGGCGCGCTACTAGGGTGTTGCGTGGAGAGGGCCGCTTCGACGAGTGCTGGGCGTCTCCGGAGAGGAGTGGCGTGGGCCAAGGTACTGTACAAACATGGACAATGTATACTTGAGTTGGACAAACTAGAATTATTCCTCACAGTTCACACCCTTTAATTTACATTAAGCATCAGGAACAGTCTAAGGCCTGAAGATTCTTCCTAGTTCATCCATGGAAGCAGAATCTTCACAAAGCAAGGACTCACACAACTTCAAATGCCTTGTCAGATACACAACAGACCATAGACTAGAGCCCATCTAATAACCAGGTTTTCAGTTGAAGAGTTCATCAAGATGGCGATCCATGATCTCTGAGACGGCTTCCATGAATGCCTCTTCACTTGTCCCAGGAAGAACAACATCCTCTGCCTCTTCAACAATATCTTCGATCAAGGATTTGTTCTTGATGTTTTCCCTACACAGCATCCTACCGATGTCAAAAGGAGTCAAACCTCCATCAGTGCCTTTCTTCAGAAGCATGGTGCTTATGCGAAGAACACGGGCACACTTCGATGGCAATTCCCAACCATAGAACTTGAGCATCTTGAGATCCTCTTCGGCATCAAGCGACTTTATGTAGCTGAGAGTTTCAACACTGAAAGGTTCGCGGGCTTGGGGCCAGTAAAGCCACTCAAATGTGCAGTCCTGAAACTGTCATTTAACAAGAAAAGGAAAATAAATTACTAAAACTGAATCAATTCAAAATACATATATGGAACATAGATAACAATAGTTGTTAATAATCAAATTAATGGTTAAGAGAATTTAAAAATAGAAGTAGCTAGGAAACGCTATAGCGTTGCAACGGTGTAGCAACAAGTTTCATGATATTTCAAGAAGTTTCGTGAGAATATTTTAAAAGTTTTAGATTTCAGTAAGTTTTGTGCGTTTCTGGAAGTTTCCCTAATAATCCAAGAAAAGTTTCAAACCGAGTTACAATGAGTTTCAGATTTTGGAACACAAGTTTCAACAAGTTTTAACCAGAGAATTTCGAGAAGTTTCAACAAGTTTCAAAACAAAGGTTTCAAGAAATTTCAATAGGTTTCAATGAGTTTGAATCGAAGTTTCAAGAAGGTTTCAACGAATTTTGGCTAGTTTCGACCAACTCACGTGACTACGACGTCACTGTTGCGCCGCCACGGAGCCACCTGACACCGTCCTGCCGATTCACCCTCTTCTTCGCTCCGACTCCAACTACCGCCACTGCCACGACATCGCTCGCCGCCAAATCCATGCTCTAGCATCCATGTCTCTCTCTTCCCTAGCCCCGTCCCAAGTTCTGTACCACGCTGCCACCGGATCCGGTCGTCCCAAGCCGCGCTGCCACTGCCCATCGACAGATCCGAAGCTGGAGGTGAAGCACTGCACCACCGCTCATGCCAAATCCGAAGTCGGAGGAGTTGAAGGAGGAGGAGGAGGGGCGGCTGGAAGTGAAGAAGGGGGTGGTCGCTTGCCTCCGTCGGTTCGATGGCTATACTCCTCAGTCGAATGTGGGAGAGAGGGAGAGAGAGAGACGAGAGAAAGAGGTGTGAAGGAGATGTAGCCTTATGATCTGTGGGGGAGGGGGGATCAGACGACTAGGACCTATACCGTTACAATGCTATAGTGTTTCATAGTATTTCTCTTTTAAAATGGACATCCAAAAGTGCACAGAGTTATTCCACTTTCTTGGTACACTGTTTGTAACAATAAATTTCTGATTTGCCATTATCATTTAAAAAACTTGAAGTTTCGTTGCATCAGTGATCTAGTGAATGGAGTAGGGAAGAATAATTGCAAGTAAAATTCAAAATATCCGAGAAATTATTTCTGGGTAACTTGAAATCACAATGTATAACAAAAAAATGGTTGTTTAATTATATACTACATTTACTGTACTTTTCAACCATTATATCAAAATCCTTACGAGCATATTTTATTGTGTAGAAGATCAAAACTCTGCAGCTGTTGGGGAACTGCCATGCTCACACAACTAGCTACTCCAAAAACACATTCTAGGCATAAAATTGACTCACAGAACGAGAATACTTTGAATAGAATAATTACACACAGAGAATCATTGCACCATACGATGATTTCCTGATATGGCAAGCTATGTCTATGCCAGAAGAAGCATAATAGCAATCAAAATCAAACTCTAGTTATCTTGATATTGCTGAATAAACTGCATGGTGCTTCTCATCTGAAGCTAAAACAATGACACAAATGAAAAGACAAAGTAGCACACTATCTCCAAGTTTCATTTTATCTAGTGAATGATGAAGCAGTGAAGTCTACAAAATATTATGTGATTCTTGAATGAATCTAAAACAACTACACTAGCCCACATTTATAAGCTAGCGAAGTTAGGTCTATCCGGTGATTAGCAACTAAAGGGTGGCAATTTCTGGTATGAAGTTAATTGACTTAATTCACCTCAATTCAACAACATTTATGAACATCTTCAGGTATGTTTACCTCGCCATTCATGCAAAAGAACAGGGGCACAAAAACAAAGTATCATATAAAACTTTAATCGAAACAGACATACAAAAAATACTCACATTTTCAGGCAAGCAGTATCCATGATCAATTGGTATCAGCATGTACTGCCCATTCCCATCCCTGTGAAACAATATGTTGCCGGCATGGCGATCTGCGTTAGCCAGCCTCATATCCAAAACAGCTATCTTGTGGACCTCCTGCACAGGGAAAGCCCGGGGACCCATATCCTCACAACTCCCAGAATTCTTCATAAACATCTGCAAGGATCCGACCTTGAGTTCCTTCTCCACACGGCCATTTCCGATGTGATCAGCAGAACCATGCAAGCATCGGACCAAAACAGTTGGAGGAACACCGGCGAACCCGGCTTCATCACTGACGCCGCGACACCCAGCAATAGGATGGTCAAGGATATACGCTGCGACCTCCCTGAACGCACCTTCCCCTACTCTCGTTCCTTTCTTTAACCCTTCTCCATCCATTGACAGAGGAAGCCCACGAGGATTGTTCTCTGCCATTGGCTCTTCATCAATCGGCTTAAAAACAGCAACATACTCTTGACCTGATGCATCCTGCATGAAATAGGCTCCACCAGTGCCCTCTGAAGACAACACAGGTGGATACCCTTTCTCTAGTCCGGCAAATGTAGCTTGGATCATGCTCATGAGAGCCGGAGAAAGCCCAACCGTGACAGCAACTGGTTCAACCAAGGGAATCCTCTCCTTTGCCTTCGTAGCATCAGCTTGCAACTTATTTTCCACATCCGGAGCAGTAACCGATAGCTCAGAATCTCTATTTATGGGCTTTGTGCTAAACTTTGCTGACTTGCTGATAAGCAAATGAACAGCGGCATTATTGTTCTTGCAAATGTCAGTGATTAGCCTGTGGTCCTCGAGCTCGTCCTTGTCAAGCAAAAGCTTCTGATCCCCAAGATCGCTGAAATACTCGTCCTTGTCAAGCAAAAGCTTCTGATCCCCAAAATCGCTGAAATACTCGTCTTTCTTGGCGTTCTCCTGCTTGATATGCCCTACATTCCGGCCATGATCCACTTGGAACTTGACCTTCCTCCCATAAACTGTCCTCACAGTGATTAGATGGATTTCGGATAGCCGGATCACAAGATGAAGCACTCCCCCGTAACCCACACCGTAGTCCCGGATGAGGCAGTCGTTGCGGGAAAGCTCTCGACCTTCGAACACCAGCTTCTGGTTCCTGACCACGAAGCCTTTGCTGTTTTGTATCCGAAGCTTCACCGATGCGATAGAATCAGACGTAAGCACTTGCATCGGGGCCAAGGGTGAGTCCGGCACTGCGAGGTAGATCAAAATGGCCTCTGGTTCGCGATATGACGACCAACCGGCAGCTAGGTCCAGGCCATCACTGCTTGGGCTTACTGCAACACCAGTCGATGCCATGCTTTTCCAAGAAGCAGCTGCTCTATTCTCCACCGATGATGCCTAATGGCGCCTACGAATGGTGTAAAGTGGAGATTTTTGCTACAATATCGTGAGAGCCATCTCCAAATATCAACTCTAGATGGTGGGAATGGGTTTACCTGCGCAGTAAAACGATGCAATTAGTCATACGGACTTATCAAGGAAGTTTGCAACCGGAATTAGAAATATGGTCACTTTGAACAACAATTTGACGGGGCGATATCTAGTGCACAATTGTACAAACTTTTGGTTTAGGCATCAAATCAACATGAAAATTTTGGGGGAAAAAATGTATATGCACTTCTAAAATTATTTTACTTACGTATTAAGCTTGAAGTTCAAATTCATTCCACATTGAAAGTAATAAAGATGAGAAAATACTGATACATGATAAATCAAAAAGGAAAGGGAAAAAGAAAAGAAAAGGACAAATGTTACTTTTCATTTTGGTTTCCTATAACATACTTTGAGTTTGAATTTCAAATTTTAAAGGGAGAACAACACACAATAGGCTACATTCAATGTTTTTTAGAATTTTTTTTGTGTTAATTTGATGTCCAAACCAAAAGTTTGTTCACGAAATATCTCCCCCAATTTGACATCAAGATGAAAAAGAAAGCAAATGCATAGTAAAAACTTTCAACCATGTTCCACAATCGAGGAGCAGTGCTCATATATTGATTTAGATGTTGTTGTAGGGACAACCTACCGGTCCCGACGCCATGAGCAGGAGGTGCGGCCAGAGGGGTACCAAGTGCACCTTCGCGGGCGCGGGGGAGACCGTCAAATGACTGCCAAGCACCACAGATCCAGGAGCTAGGAAGACCCCTGGAGCCACCTCGGGGGACACCCCGCATGGTGCGAAGGCCGCCAAAGGACTACCGAGCACCACAGATTTAGGAGCAAGGAGACCCCTGGGTCACCTCGGAGGCGCCGAAAGGTGTCCATGGCCCCTCAACCCCGGGGACATCCCGCACGGTGCGAAGGAAGGAGAGCACCAATGGACCGAGCGTACTAGCCGGATGGACTAAGATCAGGGAGGTTCATCATAAGGCGAAGGTTATGCATAGAGGAAGGAAAAGCCCCCTGCGGCCCCTATATGCATAGGGTCTTTTTAGGGATAGATATGTAATCTCATGTACTCTGATTGGAAGGCTAAGGCAAGCCTTTTTCGAGACAATTAATACATATTTATTTCTCTTGGCACCGGTCCCCCCCCCCCTCGAGGATCCCTTGGTTCCCCTCGTAGCAATCGGGAGTCCCCTTCCTATACTGTCTAGTCCTCTTTGCTATGACAGATGTTTTAAATTACACATTTGATCCAAATAAAATGTTTTTAGGCAAGGCACATCCCAAATAATATCTCCCATAAAACCCAAAGTTCATTCAGTATGACTAATATTTCTCCATATTTGAGCACAAAATATGCTTAAAAAAATGTTAGCTCTGGATTAATTCCCCACAATAAACACCAAAATGCACATCAAAACCCCCTAACAGACCCTTAAGAACAAGCGATTCAGCGAGATTAGGAGACCAACAATCCAGAAAAAAAAAACTGAGAATAAACAGGGCAGAAATAATCTAATACACAATCAATCCTTACCGAAGTGATGGACACGAATGGGGCTGGTAATTGGTGGATTTTGAGGAAGATTTCAACCTTCCTCTCAAAATAGAAGATGGTAAGAACTGAACTGATCAAACAGGAGTGAGATTCTGGGAGCAAGGGGAGGGCGATGGCACCCTCTTTATATAGCCTCACACTGGGAGTTAAGGGTGAGCTTAACGTCATTACTGGAGTATCAAATATTTTGGACAAGTACAAGTTTGCCCTTTAATGGAGTAGGATTTGTTGCACCACTTCTTCTTGCTTTGGCATTAGCTCCTTTACCAGAAAAATGTTTCTGCAATAAGTCTTTTATTTGTTTGTTTCTGAAATATATGGATCTGCATGTGTTATTACTATATAGTTTAATCATTATGCTATTAGATTATGATACTATATAAAATTGCCTTTGATTCTTCATAAGAAACAGGAGAAGAAGTGTCACTATTAATGGTCGTAAGAACCTCCCCCAATCGAGCTTTATTAGTATGCATGTTCTAAAATGGTGTGTTTAGCGATTAGGTTACCTTTTTTTCTTAAAACTAGCCATTTGTTGTAATACTAAGTGTGACATTCCATTAGTTGTATAAGAACACTCGATAGAATAATCCTTCTTGTAACATTTTTCTTAGGATCTGCTTTTACATTTTATTCCGTTGCAACTATAATATTTTATTAAACCAAATTTTACTGCTAATATAAGATAACAATAGTTCTAAGATTTTTGAGCAGCTAAAGTTTTAAAACACCTTAACAATATTTTTCACTATGTAAGTCTTCATTGTGTAGTCTGACTTGTGCCTATGAAATGCATGGTCTAATCCCATTCTAGCTGATTATAGTTGGTGTTTTTAACACGGTAAAAACAAAACCGTTATTTCATAATATTAATAAGTTTCCAAATGTTTAGCTTCATAGATAGGGACATCCAATGCAACACTTCTTAGGGAAATTAAATTTTACAAGAAAGAATGTTCCCATACTTACATAACTTTTTTGTTGACCTTCCATGGAGGATCCAAAGACATAGAAATAAATCAAATTCTCTAGGGTGATGAAGATCTTCGACACTATTCTCTTGGTCAAGCATAATTCCATGAACATATCCTCCATTAGGGGGGATATGAGCACTTGCCTACCGATGCCCGCCACCACCAACGACCGACTCCTCGAACCATGACTTGGTTGAGGTAGTTTCAAAGATCAAAGCCCTTGAATGGGAAGAGTGTGGAATGTTCGGAAACTCTGGCAATGAATGATGTTGTTCTTCATTTGTTGGTTGTTTGCATAAATCATCCGTACCACCTACTAAAGAGAGAAATTGATTAGTGACAAAGCATAAGAGCGATGGGCGCATAAGAGGAAGCAATCAAACATTGGGTAAATTATGAGAAAAAACAAAGGAGAAGCATGGCGTGGGAGGCACTTGTCCTTCATAGTTAGTCGTAGTCGGCGAGGTTGCGGAATGAGGAAGAAGGGAAACAAGCGTGTTAAAAGATTATTAAAAGATCGCTTCGAGCAACGCCAAAAAAGGCTAGCCGTGCCCAGACTGGAACCTCGACGGTTTATAATTACTTGAATTTCCGAATGTGGGCCTTCCTTTTAGTAGCTTCGATGTTTCAAAATAATATATGCTATTAAACATAACTTCACTTTGTGATACATTGTGCTCATTCTAATAAATTCTAATTTCCAAACATTTACACCGTATGAAAAAGCAATTCAGATGCAAAACCAACTCTCAATAACTGTGCTTAAGTATATCCGTATAAGCTATGATAAAGTGTATCTTATGTTTGCATGCCATGAGTCCTAAATCATGCTGTTCTCCACATAGTTCTTTTTGGCATGCGCATGCTCGCACTTCAGTCGGTTGTTTTACCCCCTTAGAAACTAACATTGTCGTACCTACGACAACATCACACAAGAAAACATTCAAAAGCGCATGCCACAGAGGATCCCTAGGTGCTCCGGAGGAACAGTGGTAGATTGGGAAATAAAGGCAACAAGCATGGGGACACGCAAGGCTGGCCCATGGCAACTTCGCAAATAGAAGCGAAGCCGAGGGGGTAGTGGCAGACGGGAGGGGATATTCTATCGTGGAGCGAGGCTGAGTTGGAAAGTGAGGATCAAAACTACAAACTGCTGTTGTGACGTGTTCCCTACCCTTCTTCTACCTTGGCTTGGCGTGTCCCCCCAGGCTCTTGGTTAAAGTTGGCTTGGGCGGACGGCCTCCAGCGAGCCTTCGCAACGGCAATGTGCAGCAAATCGTGAGGGGAGCTCACACTCGAGGAGCCTGGGAAGCACGGAGAAATGTGATCGCATGGCATTTTGTTCTTTGAGAAAGTATAGCTAGCGCTTATCTGTTTTCTCATTTTTCTTACAATGGACGCCTATACTTTGGCATTTTCTTCTTTGTAAAAGCTTCATGTTTGTCTTACAGTGTGGTGTGCAACAAACTGTGGGATGGCTCGCGCTTAAAGAGAGCCTAAACTAAACCATGGAGAGAAGAAATATGATTCCTTCCATGGCATTTTGCTCTTCATAAAAGTCTATTGCTTACCTGTCTTCTTGTTTGTTTGTTTTTTTTTGCATGGGGGGGGGATAAATCTTTTCTAGAAGCATGTAGCAAAAGAGTGACTCTATTTTGTGATGAGGATGCGATTATGGAGGAAAATGTGACCCTTTGCTATCTTTTGTTCTGGAGGCATGTAGCGAAGGTTTTTTTTTTTTGGCAGAATGTGACCTTGTTGTTTGATGGGCCTAAACTATGGAGAGAGAATGTGATCCCATGGCATTTTGTTCTTTGATTATAAAGGTCTCTTGCTTATCTGTTTTCTTGTTTTATTACACAAGAGCATGAGTCTTTTCTAAAAACATGCAGCAAAAAAAGGCGACTCTATTTTGTGATGATGATGGTCACGGAGGAAAATGTGACTCCATTGTTATCTTGTGTCTTTATAAAAGTTTTTGCGTTTTTGTTTACATGGTAGGAAAGTGTTTTGGTAGTATGCAACAAAAAGCAAAAAAAAAAAGTAACCTTGTTGTTTGATGAAGCCTGAACTATGGAGAGAAATGTGATCCCATGGCATTTTGTTCTTTATAAAAGTCCCTTTTTATCGTCTTATTGTTTTCTTGCTCACAAGGATGAATCTCTTCTGGAATTATGCATGAACATGGCCCTTTTGTGTGATGGGGTTGGATTATATATAGAGGAAAATGTGACTCCATTGACATGTTGTTCTTTATAAAAGGTTGTGTTTTATCTATCTTCTTGTTTGTTTACATAGGAAGATGAAAGTTTTTTAGAATTGAGCAGGAAAATATGACAATATTGTGTGATGAGATTGATTTTTGGAAGAATATGTGACTATGTTGTTTGTTTTTTTATATAAGAAGTTCCATGTTCATTATATTTTTGTTTGCTTACGGAGGAGGATAAAGGTTTTTGGGGGCTATACAGGAAAGATGTGACCCTGTTGTGTGATGAGGTTGTGTTATGAAGGAAAATGTGACTATGTTGTTGTGTTATTATTTAAAAATTTGTTGTTCTTCATTTGTTGGTTGTTTGCATAAATCATCCGTACCACCTACTAAAGAGAAGTTGATTAGTGACAAAGCATAAGAGCGATGGGCGCATAAAAGGAAGCAATCAAACATAGGGTAAATTATGAGAAAAAACAAAGGAGAAGCATGGCGTGGGAGGCACTTGTTCTTCATAGTTAGTCGTAGTCGGCGAGGCTGCGGAATGAGGAAGAAGGGAAACAAGCGTGTTAAAAGATTATTAAAAGGTTGCTCTGAGCAACGCCAAAAAAGGCTAGCCGTGCCCAGACTGGAACCTCGACGGTTTATAATTACTTGAATTTCCGAATGTGGGCCTTCCTTTTAGTAGCTTCGATGTTTCAAAATAATATATGCTATTAAACATAACTTCACTTTGTGATACATTGTGCTCATTCTAATAAATTCTAATTTCCAAACATTTACACCGTATGAAAAAGCAATTCAGATGCAAAACCAACTCTCAATAATTGTGCTTAAAGTATATCCGTATAAGCTATGATAAAGTGTATCTTATGTTTGCATGCCATGAGTCCTAAATCATGTTGTTCTCCACGTAGTTCTTTTTGGCATGTGCATGCTCGCACTTCAGTCGGTTGTTTTACCCCCTTGGAAACTAACATTGTCGTACCTACGACAACATCACACAAGAAAACATTCAAAAGCGCACGCCACAGAGGATCCCTAGGTGCTCCGGAGGAACAGTGGCAGATTGGCAAATAAAGGCAACAAGCATGGGGACACTGCAAGGCTGGCCCATGGCAACTTCGCAAATAGAAGCGAAGCCGAGGGGGCAGTGGTGGACGGGAGGGGATATTCTGTCGTGGAGCGAGGCTGAGTTGGAAAGTGAGGATCAGAACTACAAACTACTGTTGTGACGTGTTCCCTACCCTTCTTCTACCTTGGCTTGGCGTGTCCCCCCCCCTCCCAGGCTCTTGGTTAAAGTTGTCTCGGGCGAGCGGACGGCCTCCAACGAGCCTTCGCAACGGCAGTGTGCAGCAAATCGTGAGGGAGCTCACGCTCGAGGAGCCGGGGCACCACGGAGAAATGTGATCGCATGGCGTTTTGTTCTTTGCAAAAGTATACCTAGCACTTATCTGTTTTCTCATTTTTCTTACACGGGATGCCTATGCTTTGGCATTTTCTTCTTTGTAAAAGCTTCATGTTTGTCTTACGGTGTGGTGTGCAACAGACTGTGGGATGGCTCGCGCTTAAGGAGAGCCTAAACTAAACCATGGAGAGAAATATGATTCTTTCCATGGCATTTTGCTCTTCATAAAAGTCTATTGCTTACCTGTCTTCTCGTTTGTTTGTTTGTTTGTTTTTGCATGGGGGGGGGGTTAATCTTTTCTAGAAGCTTGTAGCGAAAGAGTGACTCTATTTTGTGATGAGGATGTGATTATGGAGGAAATTAAATGTGACCCCGTTGCTATCTTTTGTTCTGGAAGCATGTAGCGAAGTTTTTTTTGGCAGAATGTGACCTTGTTGGTTGATGGACCTAAACTATGGAGAGAGAATGTGATCCCATGGCATTTTGTTCTTTATAAAGGTCTCTTGCTTATCTGCCTTCTCGTTTTGTTATACAAGAGCATGAGTCTTTTCTAAAAACATGCAAAAAAAAAAGGCGACTCTATCGTGTGATGATGATGGTCATGGAGGAAAATGTGACTCCATTGTTATCTTGTGTCTTTATAAAAGTTTTCGCGTTTTTGTTTACATGGTAGGAAAGTGTTTTGGTAGTATGCAACAAAAAGCAAAAAAAAAAAAGTAACCTTGTTGTTTGATGAAGCCTGAACTATGGAGAGAAATGTGATCCCATGGCATTTTGTTCTTTATAAAAGTCCCTTTTTATCGTCTTATTGTTTTCTTGCTCACAAGGATGAATCTCTTCTGGAATTATGCATGAACATGACCCTTTTGTGTGATGGGGTTGGATTATATATAGAGGAAAATGTGACTCCATTGACATGTTGTTCTTTATAAAAGGTTGTGTTTATCTATCTTCTTGTTTGTTTACATAGGAAGATGAAAGTTTTTTTGGAATTAAGCAGGAAAATGTGACAATATTGTGTGATGAGATTGAATTTAGGAAGAATATGTGACTTTGTTGTTTGTTTTTTTAATATATATAAGAAGTTCCATGTTCATTATATTTTTGTTTGCTTACGGAGGAGGATAAAGGTTTTTTGGGGCTATACAGGAAAGATGTGACCCTGTTGTGTTATAAAGGAAAATGTGACTATGTTGTTGTGTTGTTATTTACAATTTTTTTATGGTCATATACATTTCTGTTTATTTACGTGGGTGGATGAAAGTTTTTTGGAAGTATGCAGCAAAAAATGTGATCCTATTGTGTGATGAGGTTGGACTATAGAGGAAAATGTGACTTCGTTGTTGTGTTGTTCTTTATAAAAACTTTTGTGTTTATCTATTATTATGTTTGTTTACAAAGGAAGATGAAAGTTTTCTTGAATTATGTAGCAAAAAATGTGCCCCTGATAGCCTGCGTCATGGATTAAAATGTGACATTATTGTTGTGTTGTTCTTTATATAATTTTTTTTGCTTATTTACTGATTAATGTTTTTTTGGAATTATACAGCAGAAACGTGACCTGCTTGTCGTCTTCATCTTTTCACCATGGTAGGATAGAAGTTTTCCTGGAATTATGCAACAAAAGTGTGACTTTAGTGTCATCTTCTCCCCTGCCCATGGGTGAACTCACACTTCTAACTAGCCTAGGAACCTGTTAGAATTGGGCTCATATGTGTAAAGACCCATTCATTCTAGAAATTCCAAAGTATGTATGATTTAGTCCCATATTACCTAGCCAAGTGGTGGTAGAGCAATTTATAAAATAGAGTCCTTGTCACCCCTTGAAACATGTGACACATGACATAGAGTGACACGAGGAGGACTATAGCTAAAGTCACACACACAAACGTACGCACGCACGCGTGTATATTCGCGTGGCAAACGCGCAACTTCTGACTTGCAACCGTGAACGTGTCGTGAACCTAGTCCACCTTTCTTTTGCTAACTGTGCATTTCTCTCTCTCACCTTTTACAGTGGTCGAATCCATAAACTAGTGTGATCGAAACACAGTGGTCGAAATAATATGATCAAAACACAGTGATTGAAAAAATAGTGGTCGAATCCATATAACCGTGTGGTTGAAACACTGTGGTCAAAATAAAGTGGTCAAAACACTATGGTCGAAATAAAGTGGTCGGATCCATAGACCAATGTGTAATCAGGATCTGACAAAAACTACTTAATTACCATTAATTGGTTTTAAATTAGCAGTTATCAGTGTTTAATACGTGCTTTATTATGCAATTACCAGAGAGTAATTGTAACATCCCAAAGTTCTGTTTCCAAAATCAAAATCAATAAAGTTATTATTTTTATTGGATTTTCTGAGTTTTAAAAGAGTTTTCTTGTTTTTCTTGAATTTCCTAGACTTTAAAAGTCAAAAAGAAAATTTATTGAGTTTTCCGGGGGTTTATTCAATTTAAAGTTAAAAAGGAATATTTAATTAATTTCTTAAATTTTCTGGATTTTAAAAAGGATTTTTCCTATTTTCTAGAAATTAAAAATAAATTATGTGCAACAATAAAAGCCAAATTAAGTTGGAATTAATTTTTGTAAGTTCTAAATAATTCAAAGAATTTTTATGAGTTTTTCTAGAATTTTTGAAATCTATTTGGAATTATCTAAAAGCCTATTTGATTTGGTTGTATTTTCTGAAATTCAAAAAAGTATTAAAAATCCAGAAATCCTTTTCGGCCGAAATATTCTTTCTTCTGGCCCATTTCTCCTTTTTCTAGCCCAACCCACTTCCTCCCGCAGCCCAACCGCGCCAGCCCACCTTCCCTTCTTTACCTGTCTCTTACACGCGGGCCCCGCCCATCAGCCTCTCCTCCCTCCTCCTTCTTCCCCCTTCTTTCTTCTTTCTACAGCCGCACTGAGCTGCTGCCATTGTCGCGCGCCAAAGTCTTGATTGCCGCTCGTTTCTTCCCTTTTTCGCACATTCAAGGAAAAAGCCCCACTCCCTCACCACCTTCATTTCGGCAATCACCCCCCTTTTACTTGCCTTTACGCTGCATTTACTCACCGCCACACCAGCGTGTAACGACCACGCCCATGATCTCCCCCCTCTGGCCTCCTCCACCACTATAAAAGGGAGCACCAAGTACCCCTCATCACGCTCATCCTTTCCCCTCGAGCTTCGCTCCGCTCCTCCCTCTACCCATGTTGGAATCCGAGTTTCCTCAGTGTCAGCCGCGAGCCACTTCGCAGCCATTAGTGTCGTCGTCCAAGGCTCTCTGGCGACATTGTCTTCACTGCTAGCTTCGTTGCACCGTGTTCTACCTTGTGCTCGCACTCTCCTCGCTAGATCATCGCCAGACCGCCGCGCCGTCGCCGCTGCCCTCACCGCCGACGATCCCTTCATGTCTAGCCGCCGCCGAGGTGAGCATCACGCTCCCTATCTCCTCCTCTCTCAGTTGGTGCCCTCGCCGCCGGCCGCCACGCCGCTAGCGACCTTCGGTCCCTGCATGCCACCGCCACATCGTCGTCACCTGGCGCTACCTCAACGCAAATGCTTTCATTGCTGCCATGTGGTAGCCTGCGTGGCTGCTTGTGTGGCAAGCCACGATAGCCCATCCACCTAGTCCACCCTGGACCAGGGCAAATTTCATGGACCCGGGCCCACATGTCTGTGGCACATTCCTATTTTATTTTGGAAAATAATTCGGCAACATTCATTTTCCAACCACTTACATCATCGTGATGCAATAAATTGTTTTTCCTTAAGAAAAATAATTCCAAAAATTCCAGTACTATCATTTCATGTGAATTTGAATCTTCCGAGAACCTGTTCTCCTTCATTCGAGCTCCGATTCCAGTGATTCAAATTTCTAAATTCATATAAAATCAATATCTACTAGAATTGTCTCGACCTTAAAAAGATCTGGAGACATCCAGACCTGACGATTGATTCACATCCAATTTCTTCTTCCTCTCTATTCTACTATGCTAGAGGGTTGTGCTGTCGAACCAAGCCACCCCTTCTCCTCGGCGTGCACCGGGAAGGAGGGTGAGAGGGTATCTCCAAACCATTATCGCATAGTTTACCTGCACGAGGCAGCAATAAGGTTTCTGGGCAGCGCTTCTGCGCGATTGCTCGCTTCACTGCTACATCTACATTCTGCACTGCTTCGAGTCTACGCTGCTTCCTATTCTTCATCAAGCTCGACTATAAGTTAGTTGCGTGGCCAAACTATTATATTGTAACCCTGTTATTGTGTATGTTTAGAAGTGCACTGAGTTGTCTGTTGTTAGCAATGCTTTATGCATCTTTGGTTTTATGTGATCTTTGCCTCATATTAAAATATGGAATTAAGGTATTATCCATATTTCTATCATGGCTAACGGGACTTGGGAGATAATTGTTGGATGCAAGTAGATCTTTAAAAAGAAAATGAGGTCTGATGGTACTATTGATAAGTACAAGGCAAAACTTGTGGCTAAGGGTTATAACCAAAAAGAAGGTGATGAATATTTTGGTACTTACTCTCCTATTGCCAGATTAACCACTATTCGAGTGCTCATTGCATTAGTTTCTTCCCATAGTCTACACATCCATCAAATGGATGTGAAGACAACTTTCCTTAATGGAGAGTTGGAGGAAGAAATATATATAGAGCAACCGGATGGTTTTGTTATTTCTATACATGAAAATAAGATGTGCAAATTAATCAAATCCTTGTATGGCCTAAAACAAGCACCTAAACAATGGCACGAGAAATTTGATAAAAACTTTAATATCTGCTGATTTTGCTGTGAATGAGGTAGATAAGTGTGTATATTATCATTATGGTGGGGTCAAGGAGTGATTTTGTGTTTGTATGTCGATGACATACTTATATTTGGGACAAACACTATTGTTATTGATGAGGTCAAATCTTTCTCATCTAGATGCTTTGCTATGAAAGACTTGGGAGAGGCAGATGTTATTCTGAATATTAAATTGATAAAAAATAAGAATGGGATCACATTGAACCAATCCCATTATGCTGAGAAAATATTGAGTCAGTTCGGCTTTGAGAACTACAAAATTTCTCCAACTCCTTATGATGCTGGTGTTAAGCTTCAAAAGAATCAGAGATTAGGCAAAGATCAATTGAGATATTCAATAATTGTTGGGTCTCTTATGTATCTATCTGGTGCCACAAGACCTGACATATCATTTGATGTGAGCAAATTAAGTCGGTTTACTTCTAACCCAGGAGATGACCACTGGGAGGCACTTGAGAGAGTGCTACGCTACTTGAGAGGCACAACCTCATGTGGAATTCACTATACTCGGTATCTATCTGTATTATAAGGATATAGTGATTCAAATTGGATCTCTGATGCAGATGAGAATAAAACTACAAGTAGTTATGTCTTTACCCTAGCAGGTGCTGTAGTTTCATAGAGGTTGTGTAAACAGACCATATTGACGAGGTCAACCATGGAAGCAGAACTTGTAGCACTAGACACAACCACTGTTGAGGCTAAATGGCTTAGATAGCTGCTGTTGAAGTTGCCACTGGTTGAGAAACCAATACCGGCAATCCTAACGCACTGTGATAACCAAACATTGTTGATTAAGGTTACAAGTACTAAGGATAACATGAAGTCCACCAAACACGTGAAGCGTAGGCTTAAATTATTCAAAAAATCGAGGAACTTCGGAGTGATTACTGTGAGTTATATGCGTATTGAGAAAAAATCTGACAGACCCTTTTACAAAAGGCCTAGTACGGAAGTCGAATTTTGTGGTGTCTATGGACATGGGAATGGGGCTCACTGGAGTTACAACTCAACAGTAACCCATACCTTCTTGATCGAAGATCCCGTAACTTAGGTAATGGGAAGAACAAGTTGAAATTGTAACAAGAGAGTACAATTAATAATATTTGTACTTGTGTCCTAATAGACAAAGTACCCTTAACTGTATGGAAGGGTGGTTTAAAGTCTTAATGTATTCTAGTGTCCAATGAGGGAAAAAGGTATTAGCCTACATGATACCTAAAATGAATACACCTACATGAGCTTAATTGTGAGGTCGCCGTTCACAAGAATAGCACATTCTCTAGAAAACTCATGAGCGGATAAGGGAGCATGACCAAATAATTCCCCGTTTAGGCGTGGTTCTTTGACAACCTAATATTAGTTGAGATTTCAAGTAAATCTAATCACAAAAAGTTGTGAATTCAAGGCATAGTCCATTCATCAGCTGTGAGAAGATGAATCTTGTTATTCTAGGTGTAAGTTCAACCCGTACGGGGTTTACACTAAAAGACTAGTATATTAACAACACTTCAGCATAATAGTCCTTCTCATCGTTTTTGTTGCTTGCCTTGGAATTGGTGGGGGATTATTAGAATTGGGTCCATATGTGTAAAGACTCATTCATTCCTGAAATTCTAAAACATGCATGGTTTAGTTCTATATTGCCTAGCCAAGTGGTGGGACAACAATTTATAAGGTGGAGTTCTTGCCACCCTTGAAACATGTGACACATGATATGGAGTGACATGAGGACTATAGCTAAAGTCACACACACGCATGTACACACGCGCGTATATTCGCGTGGCAAACGCGCGACTTGTGACTTGCCACGTGCGACCGTGAATGTGTCGTGAACCTAGTCCACTTTTCTTTTGCTAACTGTGTATTTATCTCTCATTTTATAGTGGTTAAAAAATAGTGGTTGGATCCATAAACCAGTGTGGTCGAAACACTGTGATCAAAACAATACGGTCGAAACACAGTGGTTGAAATAAAGTAATCGAAACACTGTGGCCGAAATAAAGTGGTCGAAACACAGTGGTCGAAAAATAGTTGTCGGATCCATAAACTAGTGTGGTTAAAACATTGTGGTCGAAATAAAGTGGTTAAAACACAGTGGTCGGATCCATAGACCAGTGTGTAATCAGGATCTGACAAAACATTGCTTAATTATCATCAATTGGTTTTGAATTAACAGTTACTAGTGGCTTAATATGTGCTTTATTATGCAATTACTAGAGAGTAATTGACACGACCTTAAAAAGATTTGGAGACATCCAGACCTGAAAATTTATTCACTTCCATTTTCTTCTTATTTCTCTCTGTTCTATTGTGCTGTAGGGTTGTACTGTCGAACTAAGTCGTCCCTTCTCCTCGGCGTGCACCAGGAAGGAGGGTGAGCGGGTATCTTCGAACCATTGTCGCATAATTCACCTGCACAGGGCAGCAATAAGGGTTCTAGGCAACACTTCTACGTGACCGCTCACTTCACTGCTACATCTACGTTCTACGCTGCTTCGAGTCTGCACTGCTTCCTGTTCTTCATCAAGTTCGACTATAAGTTAGTTGTGTGGCCAAACTATTCTATTATAATTCTATTATTGTGTATATTTAGAAGTACAATGAGTTGCCTGTTGTTTATATTGTTTTATGCATCTCTAGTTTTATGTGATCTTTGTCTCATAATAAAATCTGAAATTAAAATATTGTCTATATTTCCAACAAAACCATCTAGAATAAGAAAGAGGAAAATGTGACGGTATCATCATCTTATTCTTTACACTGTATAAAAAGGAAAAGCTTGTAGATTTGCGCTCGTAGATAAAGAATGTTATGAATATTGTGTATGTATTCATGATACCCAATGGACAATATTTATAGGGAGTACAGGGAGATATTACAAAGGAATATGTCATACATATATAATAAAATACAAAAGGCATATAAGAAAATACAAAGGAATTCCTATTCTAACACCCCCCTCAAACTCATGGTGGATCACACACGTTGAGTTTGGAGAGAAAATACAAATGTTGTACACTAGTCTGTGGCTTCGTGAAGAACTCAACAATCTATAACTCTGAGGGCATAAATTGTAAAGCAAGTACCCCCGTCTGCACCCGTGAGCGAGTGCATGAAGCATCCACACCAATGTGTTTGGTGAGCTCATGCTTCACTGGGTCACAGGCAATACTGATAGCACCTGTACTGTCAGACAAAAGAGTCATAGGTCCCATCACAAGCACTCCAAAATCTGCAAGTAGCCACCTCAACCAAGTAACCTCTGCTGTCGCTGCTGCCGTAGCTCTCAACTCAGCCTCTGCATTCGAACGAGAAACTATAGTCTGCTTCTTTGTCTTCTAGGCAATCCGGGAGGAGACAAGAAAAACACAGTAAGTAGAAAGAGAACGCGATCAAAGGATCACTAGCCTAGGTCGCATCGGAATATGCCTGAAGCTGTAGTGAGGTGAAGCTAGGGAAAAACAAACGTCGAGAGATAGTCCCACGCAAGTAGCGAAAAACACGAAGAAGGTGATTGTAGTGAAGACGGGTAGGATGAACCATGAACTGACTCAAGATATGAACAACATAAGCAATATCAGGACGAGTGCTCACAAGATACACCAAAATCCCAATAAGATGGCGACAAGCTGGATCCTCAAGAAGATCACCATCAGTGGCACGAAGCTGTAGGGATGCCTCCATGAGAGTCTCAGCAGTGCAAGTGTCAGTCAGACAAGATCAATCAAGAAGATCCTGGGTATACTTCTGCTGAGAGTAGGGATGGCAATTGTGCCCGTTTACCCGCGTACCCGCGGGCGAATACCCTAATAGAGGCGGGTATGAGCGTCTTTCTTTGCCCAAAAATAGGCACAATTTCTTACCCATCGGGTAAACGGGCGTGGGTATGGGTAAGCTCCACCCGTACCTGTTTCGCCCGATTACCCGCCATCTACACTGACAAGTGGGACCCTCCTGAATAAAAAACTAAAACCCTAAGTAACTCTCGCTAAGTTTCACAAATTCACAGCCCCAGGCCCCCAGCCGCCGCCAGACCGCTCTCCCCTCCTCATTTCTTCTCCGCGCCAGATCTCATCGCTCTCCCCTCCTCAGATCTCCTCTGCTCCGCCAGAATGCTCTCCCCTCCTCAAATCTCCTCCGCGTCTCCCGGCCGCCGCCCTCCTCCCGAAGTCCCGGTCCACCACGCGAGACGAGGGCCACCACCGTCCTCCTCCCGGAGTCCTGGTCCACCGCGCCTCCCGGCCGTCTTCCTCCTTTCGGCCGCCACCCTCCTCCTGGTCCACCGCGCGAGACGAGGGCCACCGTCGTCCTCCTCCCAGCCGCCGCCCTCCTCCCGGTCCACCGCGCCTCCTCTTGGTCCACCACCATCCTCAGTCCACCCGGTCCACCGCGCTGCCTCCTCTCGATCCACCGCGCCACCTCCTCCCGGCTAGCGCGCCTCCTCCTGGTCCACCGCGCCTCCTCCTCCCGGCCACCGCGCCTCCCGTCCCCGGCCGTTAGTTCTTGATCCAGTTCTTGATGTTGTGATTTATGTTGTATTTGGATATATAGATCTAGTACTTATACTACATGCTAATAATAGCTGGTAGATCTAGTTCTTGATGTTGTGAACTTGTGATTTATGTTGTATTTGGTGCTGATAGAAAAGTTCTTGATGTTGTGATTTATGTTGTAGATCCAGTTCTGTCATCTCTGGTATAATGTTGTAATGTTATAATGTTGTAGCTCCCGGTAGATCCAGTTCTTAATGTTGAATTGTTGTAATTGAAAAAATTTCATATGTTCTACAGTGTGATGAGTATGCCCGCGGGCGATGGGTACCCACGGGCGGCAGTGTATTATTCACGGGTAAGCGGGCATGCCCGCGGGCGACGGGTATGGGCGAGGTTCTTCGCCCGTCATCCTTTGCGGGCATGCCCGTGGGGGGAAATAGGGGTCGCGGGTATGGGTATGGGTGAGCACTACCCGTACCCGCCGCGCCCGATTGCCATCCCTAGCTGAGAGAGGTAGTAGCCCTCAGGCATATAAGAGACCTTAATCCCAAGAAAGTACGTAAGAGAACCAAGATCTGTCATAAAAAACTACTCACTAAGATGCTTCTACACATAAGTGATGAGTGAGGAATTGTCATCAGTGATAAGCATTTCATCAACATACAGAAGAAGCAGTGTCGTACCCCAAGATGAGATATAGACAAAAAGAGCAGGATCATGGGAACTGACAGTGAAACTGACAGCAATAATCACTAAGGTAAAACGCGCAAACCAGGCACGAGGAGCCTGTTTGAGGCCATAAAGAGCACGACGAAAATGACAGACGTGCTCATCGAGAACAGAATACCCAGGTGGTGGCTGCATGTAGACCTCCTCATGCAAAAACACCATTAAGAAAGACATTCTTAACATCCAGCTGAGAGATAGACCACTGGCGAACAAAAGCAACCGCAATAAGAGTGTGAACAGTGGTCATATGGACAACAGGGGCAAAAGTCTCATCGTAGTCATGACCGTACTCCTGCTGAAAATCGTGAGCCACATGACTAGCCTTGTAGCACTCGATAGTACCATCAGACCGGGTCTTAATCTTATACACCTACTTGAATGTGATAGGACAAGCATGCATAGGTATCGATACAATATCCCAAGTCTCCGTACGTCGAAGAGCATAAAGCTCCTCTACCATAGCGAGCTGCCACTCAGAATGAGAAGCGGCCTCACGACAAGAACTAGACTCAGTGACAGAGAGAGCATGAGCTATCAGAGCAAATACAATACGATCAGGAGGTCGTAGGGATGTTCGGTCATGAAAGACGTAACATGGAGCATCATCAGGAGGATCAGATGTGGGTGTTCGCAAGATACCAGGAGAGGAGACTAGTGAAGGACAAGGACGCCTAGGGTAGTAAGTACCAGAGAAATGAGACGGTGGTGCTGCAGGAACAAGAGACGGTGCTGCAGGAGGCAACAATGGAGGCAAAGGTACAGAAGGAACTACTGGAGACAGACCAGGTGGAGATCATGATAGTGGATAAATGGGTGAAGAGTCAGAAAGAGACAACCATGAAATCGACTCAACGGTGGAAATAGGACAAGGAGCCGAATCTCGATAGAAGAAAGGTCGAGTTTTATCAAAGACAACATCTCGTGAAATCCTGGTTCGTCGAGCAGAATGATCATAGTAGTGATTACCCTTATGCTCAAAACTATAACTAAGAAACATACACTCAACTGACTGGGCCGATAGTTTGGTGCGCTCGTGAACCTACAGTAGAACAAAACAAGTACAGCAAAAAAACACGAAGGTGAGTGTACTGGAGGCTCAAGAGTATAGACGTTATATAGTACTGACACCCTTAAGAGCAGTGGAAGGCAGCATATTGATGAGATATGTAGCTGTAGAAACAGCCTCAACCCAGAACTATGGTAGAACGTGAGAGCCAAGGAGAAGAGTGCGGGCAGTCTCAATCAGATGATGATGTTTGCACTCAGCAACCCCATTCTGAGTATGGGCACCAGGACAAGAAGACTGGTAAAGAGTGCCCTGCTCAAAAAGAAACTATCTAAAAATGTCAGAACAGTACTCGCTAGCAAACCACAGTGAAAAGTACGGATGGAAGAATCAAACTGAGTACGAACCATCATTGCAAAGCTACGATAGATCGCAAGAAACTGACCACGATTAGACATAGGGAAAATCCATGTAAAATGGGAATAATCATTAATGAAGATCACATAAAATTTATGCCCGCCTTTAGAGATAATAGGCGCATGTCCCCATATATCTGAATGAACTAAGTCAAAGGACGAGAAGACAATGATTCACTATAATGATAAGAAAGTTGTAGCTGCTTACCCAGCTTACAACCCTGATAAAACATGGCTGTGCCAATAGTAACATGTCCAAGAACACCCTGACGAACTAATGAAGAAAGCCGAGACCCACACAAGTGAACAAGACGATGATGCCACTACGCAAAAACTCCAGAGGTGGTGGCAGCAGTGGCGATGGAGGTAGACGTAGAGATGATAAGAGCAACTGAAGTAGATGGAAGGTAGAGGCGACCAAGGATGTAGAGACCTTGAAGACCCCTACGGCGTCGGCCAGTCACAAGTACTATCCCTGTCTATTGGTCCTGGACAAAACAGGAGTGAGAGTCAAAACCAACCCTACCGCCAAGCTCGATAAGCTGACCCACCGAGAGAAGCTGCATGGTAAGCTGGGGAATATGAAAAACAGTTGGAATAGAAAAATCAGTAGACAAAAGAGTGCCTTGACAGCTGACAGACAAAGGAGTACCATCAGTTGTCTGAACGGAGATAGAAAAAATAGGAGGTCCTACTGAAGTAAGAGATGTGGAGTCCGGTATCATGTGGAAAGAGTCATTAGAATCTAGAACCCAAAAACTACCTGGAGGAGACGTCTGAGCTAGACTAGCAGAACCTGCTGAGCTGTGTGAGAGCTGCTGAAGTAAAGCCTGGCAGAACTGTTGAAAGTCACCTCGGTGAGAAGGTCCTGTCGTGCTGATTTGTCATCCCGTAAAGGAAGGGCCTCCCTGCCCCCCTTGGATTGTTCACCCTCACGCGCCTTGTTTCGCTTTTTTTGCACCACACAACTCTCGTAGTCGTACACAAAGTTCTTACAATAATTGCACTGAACCCCAGTTGGTGTAAAAACAGGAGCGAAAATAGACACCTGAGAAGGGACTATAGTCGAAGAAGAAGTCGTCGGTGTAGTCGAAGAAGAAGAGGTAGCAAGCACAGCCGGAACAAACTGTGCTGCTAATCCGCGGCGAAGCTCCTCGGCACGAAGCGTCAAAAGAGTCTCGGTGATTGTCGATCGTGGTGAGTGGCTTAGCAGTTGAGCCCTGACAGGCTCAAAATCTAGGCGAAGACGGCAGACAAAGCCATAAAGGCGAAGGCGATCACGATCCGCCTTCTACACCTTATGACACTCCTGGCAGAGAGAAGAAGCCAGCTCATCCAGCTGGCATTAGAGACTAGGCAGGGCTTAGAAGAAGTCATCGACGGAGGAGTCCTCCTGGTGAAGCGTCTCCAACTCACGCTGAAGCGGAAAGAATTGAGCATCGCTGCTCTGTTGGCATCGCTCGCATAAATACTCCTAGACCTGGTGAGTAGAACGTAGACCAACAATGTCTGATTGGATGGAGTCGTCGACGCTGACCACCAGGATGGCTCGAACACGGACCTCATCAGCACACTAGCGCTCAAAAGAGTCTATGGCATATTGAAAGACCTCATCAGAAGTAGCAGCAGCCTCTACCTTCTTCTTACGGCCTCATCTTCTGTAGGAGGTGCAGAAGTAGGCTGTCTGGGAGAAGGCTGAACCTACGGTAGCGGACAAGGTCGAGCACCATTAACATGTCCCCAGAGGCGGAGGCCATCGAGCGTGATCTCCATGAGTGAAGACCACAACCTGTAGTTCGTCCCATAAAGCTTTGTTCCCGTGAATGGGATCACAACTGATGGAATGGAAGCCATGGGTAGGCGGCGCTGGACGACGCGACGGTTAGATCGACGTTTTTTCTCTCTTTTCTTTTCTTTTTGGAAACTAACTGTTTTAAAATGAAACCTTCACAGTTTCCTTATCCAAAATCGTCGGTCAAGCCGGCTGAGCGGAGCAAACGGGTCGAGCGGTGGTGTTGGGGGTCGACATTGGTGGCCCGCGTGGACGGCGACATCGACAGCCGCTGGAGGGCGGCGCAACTCGATTTGGGCGAGAGCGGGTCGGAGGGCGGCGTGCTACGGCTGGCATCCGGCGACGACCGGCGGAGTGCAGCGCAACTCAGGTTGGGCAACGGCCAGACGAGGAGGCGTCGGGCGGCAGTGGCGTCGAGCAGCAGCGGCCTCGGGCGGTGTCTGGTGGTGGTGGCCTCGATGCGATAGCCCGATCCGGGCGGCGTCTGGTGGCAGTGGCGTCGGGCGGCCTTGGTACGGCGACGGCCCGATCCGGGCGACGACAACAGCGGTGGGATGGCAGCGAAAGGAGCTAGGTTAGTGCCCTAGCTCTGATACCATGCTATGAATATTGTGTATGTATTCATTCGGCCCAATGGGCATTATATATAAGGAGTAAAATGTGATATTACAAAGGAATATGTCATACATATGTAAGATGATACAAAAGGTATATAAGGAAATACAAATGAATTTCTATTCTAACAAAGAACGCCCCTAAAAAAATCTCAAATATCAAAAAAAAAAAAAGAGAGGTCAAGTTACCCTTTAAAAATGGTTAAGTTTCACATGAATGGACTACACTAAAACGATGATAACTTCCAGAGTTTCAGTTGCACAGCCATGGTCACCGGCAGATTTAATGTCGTCAGCAATCTGACTTGGTTTCCCTATTCTGGAAGCAGAAGCCCATTAATTTGACATGAATAACAAGGTGCGAAGTGCCCTAGTAAAGCTGTCAAATGTGATGTACATCAATCTTAAATCAACAACTCCAAGAGTACTACTACTCCAAACTGTTGATACCGTCGTAGGTCCCAGTCCAAGGTCCACACCGTGTTTCGCTGTCAACTTCCGGCTCCATCAGAATGACTGAATAACCAAAGCCATCACTGCACAACAAAACAAAGCCATAGTCACCTCTCCATCTCATGACCTCATTTTCCATGCAGGAAAAAGAATGGCATTTTCAACTTTCTGCTCACAATTTTAAGGAGAGCTATCACAAGTACACAACAAGTTTATAAAGGAAAAAGGGTTACAAGAACAAATAGCCATCTTTCCATTTTGCAAATCATTCATTGCTAGCATCTTGTATCACAACATGGTTCAAGACGCTTAAATTTGCTAATGACAAAGAACTACTTAGCTCCAGTTTCCCTCTGAAGCTGTAAGACTGATATAATTCAGTACTGAATAACGTGAAGCGAGAATGCTCTTTCCTACTGAAACATAACTGAAGACATCAGAGCGCTTGATATGCCAACCTGTAATAAGATGTGGGATGACATATATACACAATTTACTTTACAAGAGCATCCTACCCTCCTAATATTGCTTAACAAAGACACAGCATGAAACGTTGCCTCGGACCATACAAAAACAGTAAGACATGGCAACGGGATAGACGATATCCGGCCAAATAATAGTCTTTTTTCTTTTCTGAAGATTTTCATTGCTTAGCTACAGAGATTTGGTATGCAGGCACCCTCCGGGGTCTGCTGCTCCTTCCAGATCCGGCCGGTGATCCTCAGCTTCAGCTCCTTCCGGTCGCCCCCTGAGATGAACAGTGCCATGTTCCTCTGGATGATGAGGCCGTCGTGGCTGTCTCGCACCTTCCGGTGGCTGTCCCGGACGCTTCTAGGGGTGCCCTCCCATACCATCTTCCTGCCATTGGCCCCAACCTCGAGGCTGTAGCTGTAGTTCCTCGCCTCGTTCTCGTCCCCCATGAAACGGAGGAAGGCCATGTAGACTGGTGCCATCCCAAGCTGGAAGGCCTCAAAGTGCAGGCAGAAGTAATGCCCGAAACAGTGAAAGACCTACTCAAGAGACCAAATAAATGTATCAAAAATTAGTAGATGGAAATGTAATTTACAGGGTTACAAAGTCTTTGTATCAAAAACTAATGTCTTGTGGGGGATTATCTTATATCCAGCTAAGCGCTAATGTGGGACAAGAGAACAATTCTATTATAATACTTACCGTCAGCATCCAGGTCGCATTTTCAACCTCTCGAGGGTTGGATTTGACGTATCTATGGTTGAATGTGCAGCCGCTATGCATATCAACTTTGTGATAATCCCTCAAATGGGCAACAAGATAAGGGATATCACCAGCCACAGCACACTCAGAACCAGCATAGGGGCAATTATATGGTCTAAAGCCACATTGCGCTTCATGCTTTATCTTGCTGTAGTATGGAAAGATTTCTGGGCACCCCAAAGAGCAGTACTTACAGGGAAGCTCAAGTGATTCGGCTACTTTCTCCAGGGCCAAACACCTGATATCACCAAGCTCTTGTCTGCACGTAGGGCAACGATTGTGTACCCTAGCTTTGCATGTGGAACACAAAGTATGCCCATTTTGGCACTGTAAATACAATCAAAGAGATGAGAACCATATCCAAAAACCAGCAATGCAATTCTTGAATTGCACACCCCTACATCAATCCAACACACAAATAGATCGGCAATTACCATACTATTTCTCAACATTTATTTGGACAACCAAGTATATACTCCACCAAAAATTGCTTATTGATGTTCAGCATTTATCTTGCCTAGGACCAAGATGTCAATATTAACATCCAAATCTTCCCTTTTAGATTAACTAAGTTCCTTCTACTTAACTTATATTTCATATGCTTCACTGATCTTCCCTTCAAGATGCTATTTTTACTATGACTTTTGTAGAAGATAAGTTCATTGGCCTCTACTCTACTCTGCGTCCTCCACTTAGGATGGATCATAGATTCACAATCAGGTCAAGGAAAGAAAATGGAGTTAGAAAATACATAACGAATTATGAACCTATGCAACTTCCACTGGGAAGAGTGTACAAAGAAACAGGTGTAGGGTATGATCATCCTATAAACAAACAGCAAAATACCATAGGAAGCAAAAGTTTATAGGTGGGATTGTTTTGGTAGCTCATTCCAGCAAACTAACAGTTTAGTCATCACTTACCAGTTTCTGTTCCACGATACCAGTTTATGTTCTACTCCTATTTTCACAAGCTATCTAACAGAAGACATCTAATAGAATGATCATTCCTACGCCTAGACTACATAGCAGGAAGGAGCACTAAAATTACAAACAAGAACGACAATAAAGGAATAAACAGCTATCGGTCAGTTGCTAAGCTAACCCAACAATTTTTTTAGTTGGAGGACGGCAGAACAAGTCACTGAAATTATCCCGAAATATGAGAATGGGAGTCAATCCACAACCGCAACACCAAGATCCCCAAAAAAGCTAAACGAAGAGAAGTCAAATCCCTTTACTCGATTAGAATTTATCCCCGAAACATTTCAAGAGCAGAAAGGAATCAAATCGACACTGTAGCATCATAAAAATGCAACCTTCAATCCACCCCCGAAGTTCCCAAACCCAGATCGCCATTCCAAACCCAAGAATAGCCCCAGTCCCGACATCCAGAGCCACCCACACATAGCACGCCAAATCAAGAACCGAGCAGGCGAAATCAATAACCGCCCCCGACCTGGTGGATCGGCGGGTACATGGAGTTGGTGCAGACGGGGCACTCGAGCAGCTCGTGCACGCCGCTCGCCGGCGCGGCGCCCCCAGCTCCCGCGCCTCCCTTGGGGTATGCGTCCCGGGCGGCCGCGGCCGCGGCGAGGAGCGCGCCGTGCGCGTGGAGGGCGAGGCCAACGTCGTCCGCGTCCATGGAGGCGTCGGGCAGCGAGAGGCACTCGACGCTGTCCACGTCCATGGCGCGCGTCCGCCCGGCCGCCACGAACTCCCGCGTCACGTCGCGCGCGTGCTCCGGGCTCCGGTGAGGGTGGGGAGGAGAGGACCGGGTTGCGTGGGCTCCGGCGCTTTGTTGTTGTGGCGCGGGGCTCGCGCCGCGGTTTCCGGGGGCGGTCTAAAAAACCGCGGGGCAGCAAAGCGGCACGATCTCTCTCTCCCTCTCTCAGATTAGGTGAGGGCAAGCTACGTCTAGTGCTATTATTGCTTGCCGTCTCCTTCCTTCGGCATGGGCTCTTGACCTGTTCTTAGGCCGGTGACCATCGAGAGGCTGGACCGGACTGGACCCCGGCGAACACGGCACGGTGACTTGGGTGGCTTTGCTGATGCGTGTTATGATCTGATCTGCTTCTTGACTGGATGACTTGGTTCTGAGTCAGTCTATGCTGTGGTCAGTCGAATTACAATAGCTCAATGTGTTTTGTCAGTTGAGTGCAGAGATTATTTACATATCCTGTGCCAACCAACTTTGCACCTTTAATGTGGAACTTTTATAGACGGCGATACGGGCTTTTTTTTTTAAAGTAACACGACGAACTATTCACGCACACATATCACATGAATGCTCACACAAATACGTGGATACGTCCTTAACAAACGTCTAATTTAGAGCATAAGCTGAATCCTACAGAGCGTAGGCACTTGCTTTAACCACTAAACGCATCCATGTGTGCGTGTACTATTCCTAAAGGAATAAAACCCTGGTGAGATACACGCGCCGAGCCAGAGGCTCGAACACGGGTAGGCTGGGCGAAACTTCCTCGCACCAACCAACCAAGCATAGCTCGATTCTCAACGGCGATACGGGTTTTGGTCTCCACTCCTCCGCCTTGGGCTAGGACGATATGTTATTGACTCAATATTACAACTTATGAGAATTTATTGTGGTATCGAGCAATTTCATTTTTTTTCTCGGACAAACATTGCAAAGATTATACATTTATGTTCTTGCTAATGCATGTCAATGCGCTATTCAAGATAATATATGGAGGATTTTAAAAAAATAACTTAGTTTATATTCCAAAATTAAGTAATATATTTGTATTTTTTATTTTACAAAAATAATTATCTGTCGCTCAACCGTTGAGCGACTTGAACACTTGTCAACCAATAGGTATAATGCATGTCATGCTAGCTGAGCGACATGTACACTAGGACTAGCCGTTGGTCGATAAGTGTCCAAGTCGCTCAACCGTTGAGCGATTTGGGCTAGTCGTCTAATGATTGAGCGACAGATGATTATTTCTGTAAAATAAAAAATACAGGTATATTATTATATTTCAGAATAAAAACTAGATTATTTAAAAAAATCATATATGGAGTACGTACAAGTTGATCACAGTAGTAGGACTGAAATCCGGTAGACAACAAAAAAAAACGACCTGAGCTCTATTCTGCGCGCACTTCATTGAAGCACGTAAATATTCATAAAAACAAGTTCTACTGAACACAAGTGGTTCCATGGTCTAGCGGTTAGGACATTGGACTCTGAATCCAGTAACCCGAGTTCAAATCTCGGTGGAACCTCATTTTTGTTTTTGTGTTTTGTCACACGGACAATCCCGTACATGACCGACTTTTCATGACAATAACATAGTAATTTTTTATTGAGGTGATACGTCCCTTTTTTTAGCCCATCTATAGTTGAGTGATGCATAGACATAGGATTTTTCTTAAAAATAATAATATAATAATTATATTAATTTAAAAGATAATTACAAAAATAAATAGTCAATTTTTTTATATATAAAAGAGATCCCTGTCGTCATATGAAACACCATTTCAATCGCCATTTCAATTGGCGACAGGGGCCCTGTCGCCAGTTGGAACAGTTGGAGATGTGCTTGTCGCCAGTTCAATTGGTGATAGAACTTTGTCGCCATTTGAATTGGCAACAGGAGTCCTGTCACCAATTGAACTGGCAACAGGAGGGACTCTTTTGTTATTTATTTATTTATTTATGTCTTGAGAAATTTTATAATTTTTTTATTGGTAATACATTAAAGTGTCCGCGTAGTTCGGAATGCAAAACGGAGGAAACAATGTAACATGAAGTAGAGAATGCGAGTTCGGCGGCGTAATGACACAAGCAGCCCCCTTCGAAGCGAAATGAAAAAAATATTTGGGTTTAGAGTTGTCGTGCATGATGTTGTCCCAAATGCATTGTTCGTGGAACCGATTCCTTCGAGAAAAGATTTCGTAATATTTAACCGTCCAAATATTTGGAAAAAAGATATGTAAGTTAGAAAGAGTTCATAATTTTATTGCGAAATATATGGCATGTCGAGTTTGGTTATGTAAATTAGAAACGGCAACATGCACAAATAAGCAAACCGAAATACACATACGATACATGTACACCTTATTGGAATTCAAGAAAGGTTAATTGGAACGAAATCGATCAGTCGTGACGGCCCATCAGTCCCTTCCCTCTTGTCTCTGGTCTGCCTACGGCGGTGGCCAGTCTCGAAGTTAGCTATGTTCTGTGAGACAGGCTTGACGATTGCATGATTTTAGCATAGCACAACGTAGAGCCAAATTAATAATCATGATATAAACTAGGCATAACTTACCTCTTTGACCCGGACTACACCTGGGCGACGGGGAGCGCTAGGACGGCCTCTGGTTTCGTTAGCAGGAGCTTTCCCCTTGTGCATCGCGTACTTGGGTTCCTCCGGTGATGTCGGTGTTTTAGAACCGATCTTACGTAAAGATTGTTTGATTCAGGGGGTCTCCACAATTGATCACGCAGACAAAGGAGACACGGAATTTTTATACAGGTTCGGGCCTTCTCCAGTGAGAATAACAACCCTACTCTTGTGTGTATTGTATTGGGTATTCTGATTACAATCAGCGAAGAGCCTTGTGCTAATGCTGCTACTGATTGTCTCTCAAAAAGTCTCCCCCTCACTATCTCGAAAAGATACCTATTTATACTATGCTATTGGGGCGGTTGTCTTTCTAAGCCAATTAGGCGCTCATTATTGCGCAATAATGAGAGTAATTACCGGGGTAATAACCCCCCCCACGTTGTTCAATGGTTACCAATCAGAGATAGTGAGGAATTATCTGTAGTTATTTCGAGTATAACTACGTAATTTGTCTGCTCAGATCCTCACTAGTAAATGGGTCTTCTGATGGGTGGACCCAGCTAATTGTGAGGATGTCGTGGCAGGGCTAATCGCAGCAGAACTTACGATTAGGGGCGATGTGAAAGAGCTTACGATCGCATCGGTCGTGAAAAGACTTACGACTGGCGACGTAATCGTGAGCGGTGACTTACGATTACACTATAGTCGTAGAAATACTTACGACTAGGGGGGGTGGTCGTAGAAGAGTTTACAACCACATAACTTGCTCCTCCCTTACAACATTAAGGGGTATACCATGTGACGTCATATTACATGATTATGGAATAATAAAATGAGGATTATCATATCCTCGTCAGGTGTCTTTTCAGTAGAGTCGGGATTTGGTACGTAAGATTTCCAGCGTTTAAAGGTCTCGACCCAAATCGTATAGTTCAACATGTACTTCTGCTGGATGAACACTCTATCGTACATGTCTGGGCCATCGATATAATGGAAGAAGTTGCATCGCATCTCCAGCTGCTATTATGCTCAGGTGTAGTTAGGGATTTGTGTAATGGAACTTAAGATGTGAAAAATATGTGTGTGCAAGATATGCTTATGAGGTGGTGGCCGCATGTGTAGTACACCCCAGCGGTCGTCACCGGGTGTGTGGACTGGATGATCGTTGCCGGTTCTTCGCACATACATTGCGGGCGCAAGAACTCCGATGGTACCGACGCATCCTTCACAGATTTATTCGGGAAGGGTTTAGCCCTCTCCGCAAGCCACTTTTGCTTCCGTAGTATCCTCACGTACAAGCTCGCCGAGTCCTCCATCTTTTTCCTCTAAGTTGTGTGAACCAAGCATTGGTGTAGTGTTGGGTGTGGTGGTGTAGTGTTATCCTGTAGATCTTTTCTCCTCTACTTCTCGTCTCCCTTCTTTTATAAAGGGTTTTTTTTTTGCCTCGGAAGGGCCTAGTGTGGTCTTTCTGGTAATCCTCTCATGTCGCCTCGACCATCATCGCTAGAGGAAAAGACATGTCTGCCTCAAACTGCGTCGAAAAGATTAAAAACAAATGTCAGTACACCCAAAGTAGTCAAGTTTCAATTGAGTACACGAAGGCCAACCTTGCACGTATATCGGAACCCAACGTGGGTTCACCACTATGCCCTTTGTGGGCGTGCGCAACCGCAGAACACCAAGCTCAATGGGCGCCTCGCCCTCTTGGGGAGGACGGTACTGAGGCGGCTATGGTGAGTCACGTCAACAGCCGGGTCAAGCAACTTGTACAACCAATGGGCAGTGTATTCTGGGTCTGCCATACTTGAAAATTCAGTGCATACACTGTAAATAATATAAAACATATACTGAAAGTAATAATAAGCTACTATGCAATTTTTAGATATTTTCAATAGATATCTCGCTACTTTCTTTGTTTAAAAAGTGACTTCAGGATTTTTTAAATATTTTTCGTGTGCAAATGGAAACAAAATAAAAAGTTCAAAATATTTTTATTCAGCTCTACTTAACCTACGTACCAACTCACGATTTTTCCTTTACAATTTAAAGATGTGTCATGCTATTTTTCTAGTTTAAAAAATATTTTTAGCACTAACAAAATAATTCCCGCGTACAAACGGAAATCGAAACTATGTGGGCATTATTTCGAACCCTACAAATTTATAACAGGACCGTGCTACTTTACCTTGTTTACAAATGGGAACTTAGTACACGAAATTGAATTACAATTTTTGCCATTAACAGAATAATTACCGCACACAAATTCAAACCAAAATTAACCTGGGATTATTTTGATGAAGCTCTACCTACCCTACTTAGCTGCTCAACAATTTTTACAGCGTTTTCATAGGTACCATGCTATTCACCGAGGTGTCTTCGTATTTTTACAGATTTATTCTAATCTATACACAACTAAAATGATGTACTACATAAAACAATTAAAATTATCTAATTATTGAATTCTATGTTGCTATTTTTATTTGCTAACCAACAAGGTTTTGAATTTTGGTACAAAGTTGTAAGAACATTTACCTACAAAATGACCAACCAGATCTGTACTCCGTCTTGCTCTGCTCTGCTATGAACTGGCAGGGCTTCGTTACGGCTCTTCTCTCTCTCCCCTCTCTACTCCCTTTCTTGTTTTTTTTTTCTAAAATTAAAATAATATTTCCACTGATTTTAGGGGTTTCGCAGCTTCCTGCCACCATTTCAACTAATGACATAAACATTGTTCACTTCAGTAACCTACTTTTGTAATTTATTTCCTCAACTATTTAATTTTGTATTTATCAGTCGAGAAAAGAAAAGAGAACCAATAAAATCCCTCCCAAAAATAATCATAGGAGCAACCGAGCAACATCCACCATGCATTACCCCACCACAAGGTGGCCAGGCCACGTGGCTCCCGGTTCATCCTACAATCTTTTCCCACCTCCCAAATTTTTCTTCTCCGTTTCTTCTTCCTCTTCTTCCCCCTGGATCCATTTCCTTCTTCCTCCACGGGAGGCAGAGCACAGGCAGTGTGTACACAAGCGCCGCCAATAATGGCAGCTTCCCTCTGGCTGCATCTCCCTTCCCCTCCTGCTCCTCCTCTCCACAACCCCTCTTCCTCTCGAGCAGCCACTCGTCTTCTTCTGCATCTCCTCTGCTGTACGAGAAGCATGCACCAGCCAGAGGCAATCTTGTCTGCAGTTCTGCTTCAGTTGTGCTTAGCTCCTCTAACTCCTCTTCTGTTGTGACCAAAGAGCAGGAGGGAGCAGCAGAGGCAGTACTTTCTCCTCCTTCGGGAGAAGGATCTGAGCCTGCACTTGTCACCTTCAGGGATGACCCCAACTTCAGGTATATCTCTATCCAGTTCTAGTGTCACCGTATCAGGATGTAAGCATGGTAGCATAGAACATTAATGTTTCATCTTTCTTGTCCCGTCTAATGGTTCCATGGTCTAGCGGTTAGGACATTGGACTCTGAATCCAGTAACCCGAGTTCAAATCTCGGTGGAACCTCATTTTTCGTATCTTTTTTTTTACACTAGTATATCTATTGGCTGGAATCACAAGTTCACAACCCCATTTTTAGCCAATTCTGCGGAATTGATTTTTTTACTCTTGCTTTCATGGAACCTTACCCTTTGAAGATTGCTTATGCATAAACTAAGACGAGGAGTGTTTTTTTTATAGTAAATTTCACAAATCCCAATGTATATTATCATTTGTTACACAAAACTATAGGTTTTGTAATTCTTCGCACATAACCAACCACATGCACATGAGCTTTGTAACACAAAACCACGTATTTTAGCTTTACCCAGTCCAACCGAGCATTTTCGACTCCAACTTGCACAAACGCTGGCGATGATTTCTACCCGCCCTTAGGGTTCAACTCATGCGACCTGAATTGATCTCATAATCTCGACAAAGGGATGGATTCTTACTCGCCGCAACTGCCTGCTCCTCTGCCTTTTCCTATGATCCTGTCTCATCAGCAATCGAGACGGTCGAAGTCCCCGATCGCCGCCCTGTCATCCCTTCTTGGTCCGCCTCCCTTCCACCTGCGCCCTCTCTCCCCCATCACGTGCGTCGCATCCTGCCCAATCCTACCTAAGGTTTGTTTGGATAGGAGGTATTAGAATCAATTCTTTCAGATCGAACGAAATTTTATTTAAAATTCCGAATCAATGTAAAGGGATTGAGTCGGATTATAATGTATCCAAACAAGTCCCTAGTAGGCAACCCAATGTACATGTGGTTATGTGCAAACTACAAAGAGTTTCAAAACATGTGGTTTTGTGTTACAAAGGGCCATGTAAATGGGGGTTTCTGAGAAATTTACTTCTTTCTTTTTTTTTGAAAATAAAAGGGAAAGCTAGCATTGGCTATTTTGATGTTGGGCCAGAGAAGATTTTTTTTTCGGCTGTATTTGATATATCTGTAATTCCATCTCAAAATTAATTTTGATTCCTATCATCTCAAAAATTAGTTTGATTAATATGGTGTGTTTCCAATTCTTCTACTTGATGACACATAGGGGCTGCAAGGGCTCCGGCAGGGACGAGACGAGTTGGAGAGGGGCTGCAACGGCGAGGGGCGGATCCAGGGCGGCATAGCCACCGTCCCGGGCTTCGGCTGGTGGCCAATCAAGGCCTACCGGCCGTGCCCCGGCTTCGTCGCGTCCGGTGGCCGGTACCGGCGCCAGGGGCAAAGCATGGACGACGTTGCATCCGGCAGGGGAAAGAAAGTATCCTCCAACAAAAAGAAAAGGCACGTATGATAAAGCACACATCTATCATCTATGATCACCTGACTATCGTGTGTAGTTCACCTATTAGCTGAATGTTCATGAACACTTTTTACTGCACCAGACCAGACACCACCGTCCTTTGATAAATGTAGTTAGCATATTAACTGTGAAAGTGCATAAATCAACTGTTAACAATGATGGAATTAGGGGATTTAAACATAAGGCTGCATTGTTGTGCTCTCCAAGACCAGCAGAAGCATCAACCCATTGAATTCCAGACAGTAAGGTTCTGCTTAGCTGTGCTTGTAGTTGTACAGCACCAGCTGATCTCACTTGGCTTTCCAACTTGCAGTGCTGGAGAGGGGAGGACATAAGTTTACACATGGTTAAGGAGAAGGCAACCTGCAGCACCGAAGCTTCAGATTTTGTTTCAGGCTTAACATTGTCTTGGTCAGAGTGTTCGACGCAGTGTTGGAATCCAGCCTGCAAAATTATTGCCGATTAGGTGGTTTCATATAGTTCGGATTGACGGCACACTCCAATGTTCGCCTGGTAATCATGGTTTGCATCTTGCTGCCAAGTGCAATAGCAGCACGGTATCAGAAAATTCCTGGAATTATATTGCCCTGTCAGTGATTTCTTTGTTTTTCTGATTGCTCGACTCTCGAACATGGTACTCTCACCATCAATGAGCGTTTCCGTCGCACGCACGACGAAGACTTTCAGCAAGCAAAACACGAGCTCATGTTATCGTCAGATTCGCCAATCTAACGATCAGTAAAAGTAACCAAGAATGGGTATTTCTCACTAATCTATGTTGCTTCACTGATAATATAAGCTGATTTGTACATCATGTTTCATACATGATTAGAATAAACAAAAGCTCCTGCCACCTTCCAGCAGGAAGGTTCAGAAATGAAACATTCTGATCATCAGCTAATAAGGAAAAAAAACTAAATGTCATTTGCATGTTCCTTCAATTCTTTTCCTGAATTTGGTTAGAAGGGACCTCTTCTATCATCTTCCTTTCGACGAGATACGCAAAAGAGCCAGTGAAGAAAAAGACAAACAGACGCCCGTTATGTGCTTTCACCTTGTCGCACTTCTTACTGTGTCCAGAAACTAACATCAAGATTGTTGCAAAATGCAATTGGTTCTGCAGTCATGAAGCCAGCGCATGCCAAACTCCCATCAAAAGGGAAGTTACAACTAAATGTTTATACTGTCAGCTCAGGTGAGGAGGCCTGACTCCAAATGGATTACTTCCGGGAGTTGCTGGTGAACGAATTGTTGGTGAACCCTGCACCCTCTGCAGAAAGGAAATGGCATAAGGTCCATTGTCATATCAGCATTTTCCATCCTTCTTGGAACATATGGACAATAACATCATTCTTTGCTTGTCTTATCGAAAATTCCATTGTTTTAGGAAATGCCTGTAAACTACTAGAAGCCTGAACACAATTTTGTCGATTGTCAAAGTGGATAAAATTGACAAAGTTCCCGCATCACATGCAGAGGTTGTTGGAATAGGACGTTGATCTATTCCAATGGGCCAAAAGGACAAATATACAAGTTATAGTATAGGTAAATATGCAACAAGCATCCTATACAAACTAACATCTAACACCCACTCAAACTCGTAGTGGATCAATAACACTTAGTCTGGAGAGGTAGAAACTATGCTAAACTCTAGTCTGTGTCTTGGTGAAGAAATCGACTAACTGAAGCTCCGAAGGCACATACTAAAAAGCAATAACTTAGTCTTGCACTTACGATCTCATGTATGAAGCATCGATTCCAATGTGCTTGGTGAGCTCATGTTTCACAGGATTTCAAGCAATGCTGATCACACCAGTACTATTTGATAAGAGATGAGTCGATGCAGAAACTGAAACACCAAAATCCTCAAGTAACTACCGAAACCAGGTGATCTCAACGGTCAACGACGCGATGGCTCTCAGCTCAGCCTCAGCACTTGAACGGAAAACGACAATCTGCTTCTTGGTCTTCCAGGCAATCAAAGAGGAACCAAGGAAAACACAATAGGCAGAAAGAGATCGGCTATCAGAATGATCGCTAGCTTATGTCGCATAAGAGAACTGAAGCAAGGAAAGAAATGGCGACGAGTGATGGTCCCACGAAGATATCGCGGAACACAAACAAGGTGACTGTAATGGAGCTGAGTAGGAACAGAGACGAACTGACTTAGGATGTGAACTAGATGAGAAATATCAGGTCGAGTGATCCCAAGATAGACACGGCTCCCGACAAGATGACGGTAGCGAGTGGTGTCCTCAAAAGGCTCACCATCAATAAGCCGAAGGTGAACACGAAGCTCCATAGGAGTATCCGCCATGCGCTGACCAGTGAGACAAGCGCGAGCAAGTATATCCTGAATGTACTTCTCCTAGGAGAGGTAGTAGCCCTCAGGCGTAGAAGTGACCTCAATCCCAAGGAAGGAACTCACTGGGACGCTCCTTCACAAAGGCAATGTACTGAGTCATCTCCAGTAATGATCATATCATTCGCATAGAGGAGTTCCGACCGCGAGGAGAGGTGTGAACAAAGAGGGCAAGGGTTGTGATCACTGACGGAGAAGCCGGCAGCAGTGACAACAGAGGAGAAGCTCAAGCGGTCGAACCAAGCACGAGGGGCTTGTTTGAGCCCATAGAGAGCAACGAAGGTGACAAACCATACCATCAGGGATAGAATACCCAAGAGACGGCTACATGTAAACCTCACGCAGCTCACCATTGAGAAAGGTATTCTTGACGTCTAGTTGAGAGATAGGTCACTATCGAACAAAAGCCGCAGCAAGGAGAATGCTCTTACTGAAAACCACGCACCACAAGACAAGCCTTGTAACGCTCAAGGGAACCATCCTAGCGAGTCTTGATCTTGTACACCCACTTGCACGTGATGGAAGTGACGCGCAGGTAAGGGAACAAGATGCCAAGTGTCAGTATGCTCCAAAGCAGCAATCTCCTCAGACATCGCGAGCTGCCACTCAGGGTGAGCAGCAGCCTCACGGTAGGTCGTAGGCTCAGAAAGAGCAACGGCTGCAAAGCCGTAGCACTTAAAAGGCTTGACAATGTGACGATCACAAAGATCGTATCGGAGAGAAGGTGGAGCTAGACCCAACAAGGACAGAGAAGAAGAGCTGAAACAGGGCCCAGTAAAGACAGAGGCTCAACTGGAGGAGTAGGCCGAGGACGACGAGAGTAGTGCAGAGGAAAGGTTGGAATCTCAACAAAAAAGCGGGAAGGAAAATCCAGCAGAGGGGGAACAAGTGGAGCCGGAGGAGAGGGATGCGAAGAAGGTGGAGGATGAAGCGAAATAGTAGTAGAAGGCTGGGAGTAAGGAAAAGTCAGAAAGGAGATCGATTTAAAAAAAGAATCTGAGCTGACAGTGAGGAACGAGGGCAGTAAGGTCGGGACTCGTCGAAAGTGACATTCCAAGAGATCCTCATCCTGCGAGCAGTTATAACCCTTATGCTTAAGACTGTAGCCAAGAAAAACACTCTCAACTGACCGAGCAGTCAACTTGGTACACTCGCGAGATTGAGAAAATGAAGAGCAACAAATAAATCCCTTGAAGCTATTGTATGACACACACCTTCGAGTGCATAGAAGTATTTCTCTTTTTTTGACAAATAGAGAAAAGGTATCTTGGTATTCCTTTAAGAGGCACGGGAAGAATGTAACACTAATCAATGATTATTGAAATTTGCCCCGTAAGCGTGTACTGGAGGAGGCGTCGTATTTGGTTTTGGGGTGAGGGTGTACGTATATGACTTAGTGTCTTTGGATGGGCTGTTGAGCATCTGTCGCTAGGGACCTAGATTAAAGCATATTCTGATGGGCTGACTGGGCTGGGTTGTGTCCCATATGTGTCCATAGTGTCCTTGATGTGTCGAAAAAGAAAATTATTTTTCTCTCGGGAATATTTGGAAACATGGAAAATACGTGTCAGCGGCGTGTCGGACGCATGTCCACAGCACCTCCTCGACGTGTCCGTGCTAAATAGAGTTTGAATACTCCATAAACACCACCTTTAAAACCAACAACTTACTGATGCAGCATTTGAAGGTTGAACAAGAAAATGATATGTGATTTCTACCACACTACCGAGAGAAAAAATTCCCAGTAAAAAATCAAAGTTGTGCTTTATTCCCTAGATCCTTCCCATTTACGAGGCAGCTACATCCAACATGCATCCTACAGATATCTAATTTCAGAAGGGAAAAAACTAGTCATAAACTAATCTAAGTAAATCGGATTTCAGAGAAAAGTGCCCAGTTCGTGCAAGGGCAGCACCAGTATGTGTACTTCGGTACTTCCTCCAGTAGCACCTCACAGGAAGTTCTACTAATATATACTTTAATATTGCATTGTATTTTGAATTATGAAGTAGTTGAAGTTCTGGAAGAGAATAATTGATATTGTAAATGTACCTGTACCACTGCTGGTTGAGTGAGGTAGTCCATGAGCTGTTGCTTTTGCTTGCTGAATAAGTCCTTAACTCGGTTCAACAAATCTTCTTCTCTTTCCATATCCTCAAGAAGCCTTTCCTTCTCCCAATTCTTAAGTTTAACTTGCTCTTCCATTTCAGTGATAGTTCCAGGTAAGTTTGAAACCCCATGGGCCATGGCTTACAGTTACAGTAAATTTTACTTCTATGTTTTTCCTACAAAGGCCATTTATAATAACTAATAAAAAGTGATGAAAGATATAAAATGGGTATAAAAAGATAGCAATACTAACAGTGCAAATTAATGTAATCAAACTGCTTTTAGTAAATAAACCAGGGCAAAACAACCATGTAGGAGAGTGAAATTCTTTTGAGAATAAGTAAAACTACAATTTGTATGTCATGAGGATTATTAATGAAAAGAAAAGGTAATTACATTGTTTCTTAGAGTTTTGCTTACTGCATAGCTTTTACTTGAACTGATATTACTGTTTCATTACACATGTCATGGTTGGCTGTAAGCCTGTAACAAGTGTGTAATAAATTGAGGTTGTGAAGGAAAAAAAAACAGGATTTAAATAATCATTTTATTCTAAACAGTTCAAGTCTACACTAATGGAAGGACACACGGAACACGGTAATCAGGACAATCTGCAAAAGGATAAATTGCATATTTGTGTACCTCTCGCCAAGGCAGAATGAGCTATTAGGCCTCAATATACCACCATCCAAAGAAATCGCACCATCATTTATCAAAGGAATAGCACATCGCAAGTCAGCTCTGGTCTTAGAAACTTGTAAATGAGAAAACAAACTGTAAAACAATGTCTCCCTAAGACCATGGCCATTGGCTGTGAGACAACTCAAGTATTCCCGGTCCAAATGTATCGTATTTACTGCAATACCCAGAAAACCAGGAGGGAACTCCCCGCTAGGCAACCTTGGTTTATGCAACGTAAGCTTTCTCTGTGGATCATCAATCATAACATCAACAAAAACTGGGGGTGGTACGGTGCAACTCTAGGTGCGGTGTACTCCTGCCTGGGAGTAGCTGGGAAGGCAGCATCTTCATCAGGTGAGTCCGTGTCGCTGCCACGCTCAACCTAGTGAAATATGTTGTGTTAGTATGTAACAACGAATAATTTGATAAAACCAACAGTAATGCAAATACGAAAGAAAGTAGGCATTCACGTTGGAAATACCCTGCCATGGGAGTACGCTCCTTCTGGCTGGTCCTGTGTAGATGATGTGCGAGGTAACGATGATGGTGCGGGAACACCGTGCTGCAAAAAAGGTCCAAGCTAGTACAATGTGCTACAATAAAAGCAGAAGTCTGTACTATCGTGAACTCACTATGTCTCCAATGTGTCCTCCAACCCCAGGCGGGCGTACGGACGGTGATCCCACTAGTGATGCATCCCCACAGACGTGCGGCTGGAAAATTGAATGAGGTTAGCACAACGTCAAGCAACATCAATAAGTATGACATAAATTGAACATATCGTACCTCACCAATCAGCAGTTCGGATGACCGACAGGTAACCCTAGGACGACCGACAGGTAACGCTAGGACGACCGCCAGACTCACTAGGATGTGCCGACCTAGGCGACGAGCCAGGTCGGTCCACTCGGTGAGCATCCCAAAGCACGTCATCGCTCGTCGGACCACAACTCAAGTTTTTGACAATCTGCTTGGCATCGTCGTACATGGACTTAACCAGCCCGAGAAGCCCCCGCACGGTGTGACCGCCCTTGCGAAGGGCGGAGCCTCCTATGTCTACGATCCGTTGGGCCCTATCAAACTACATTGATACAGAAAAGCTATTGAGTAACAAGCACTAATAGTATCATGTAGGAAGTGAGGAGCAATTACGATTGTTTTACCGTGTCATCGCGTCGCCAAGCTCGGTGTCGATCAAGGCCCATCTGTAGCCCATCCTCGTGTGTAACATGCTCTGCTCGCTCTGGCGGAGGACGAGTGAGCCTGGTGCGCGTTCGTGGCACGTACCATTGCAGGTACTCATGGTAAGTCCGAACGTCGTACGGCCTCTGCTCGTGTACAACCTCCGTGTGCGCCGTCTGCTCCCACGCCGTAGTCCATGGGAGTTGTACTGCAGTCCAGTTGTCATTCTTTCGACCCTTCCTCCCTTGTCTGCATTGGACACGAATAGATGTGAGCAAAATGGATCTAGCAAGCAGCAGTAAACAGTAGTCGAATGGTGTTGTACTCACAAGTGGGCACCTCGCGGGAGCATCCTGCCGTCGGGAGGAGGCACAAGCTGAAAAAGACCGAACTGCCGCATTACGCGCTGTGGCGCGTAAGGCTCCACTATATGGGAAAAAACGAGGTGGCAAGTCGTCGCCCACCACGCAGCGTCCTGTGTGCATTGCACGGACAATCCATGCGGTGCTATGCCCAACACGAACTGTGGGCTCCATGGAGACCATATAATGTCGTCCTCGTGCAACATCTCAAACTCGTTGTGAAACACCGGGTAGCACCTAGCCACTCTCTGTCTAGCCCAACCTAGCTTGGCACCTGTCCATCGGGTGCCCATGGTTTGTCTGTCTATCGGGTCGTTGCCCATGCCATACGGGTGCACTGGGACCCGTATCATGGGGCGCCCGACAGGGAAATGCTCCCAAGACCACAACTGCAGCAACACATAGCACACAGCAAGCACTGGTGACTCACCGGTGCTACGCTGCGAAGCGTCACACAACCCCCTATAGGTCGCACAAAGAATAGCTGATCCGAAGCTGTATTGAGGCATCTCCCCAGGCTCGGCATCAACCAAAGACTCGGCGATGTGGATGAAGCTAGGGTACACCCAATCACCCTGTGTAGTGGGAAATAAGGCCCAACCAAACAGAAATAACAGGTACGCCACGAGGTGCGTCCTAACTACCTCGTCAGGTGCACCCTCTGGGCAGTGCATGAAATGCCTAAGCCATGACTGGGGAACACCACGGGTCCTCTCTGGGACAGATCGACCAAACCGATGCTCCAAGCGGACCTTCCAGTCCGCCGACTTGGGGGGTAGAACAACTGCAGCTCCCCTAATCGGCAAACCGGTCAACATGGACACATCCTGGAGAGTGATCGTCATCTCTCCCCACCGAAAGTGGAAGGTGTGGGTCTCGGGTCTCCATCTATCAACAAGCGCTGACATGAGAGACCCGTCTAGTGTGAAGTAGTGGCCGATGTGGAGCATCCTGGCAAAGGGCAACAAGCCAGTGTCCCGAAGGAGTGGGACGTAGCGCGAGTCAAGGGGCCAGTGATGCTTAGCTGACCTAAGAGTAAGGTGTGGAGGACCATCCCCAGTGATCCACAGCTTGCTACGGTGATGTTCATCGTAAAATGGTTCCAGTAGCTCCGGTAGAGGAGCCTCAGCCTCAGTCCCTCCAGCCATGGCCTGCAAGAGAGGAAATACTGAGTCAGGCCGCAACAATAAAAATGCAACAAGACATGCAAATGAAGCAGTAAAACGAATTGAAGTACAAACACAACAGTATGCAAGAATAGTACCAACGATCATTACAAGTGCAAATCTTACAACATTGTGCATTATTAGAACATTACAAATGTGTAACCGATTCACGTACAAATATCATTAAAAATGCAAATATTATAACATTACACATTATTAGAACATTACAACAAACAAACAGTGGTATTAAAACATTACGAACATACAAGGAGGTGAACTCCTCACGACATACAAACTAGTTACGCCTAGACGAGCTCGATCTATTGGGGCAATCCTTCATGGAGTGCCCTGTGGTCTTGCATACCATAGTTACCAGAAACACGTTTCGTCCGAGTCACGATACGGGATTCGGGTTCGTAGTTTGCCACTTTTTCTTCCAATTTCCACTACGAACACAAACCCCGTACCCTAAATCGGTTCGGGTTCGACGAATCCGGTTCGCGATTCCTGGGGTTTTATAGTGAATCCAGTAACTATGTTGCATACCCTGCAATTCCGTGGGCCGGTATGGTTTCCACGTTGGTTGTCATCCATGTCGTTTCGAAAACATCGTGTCTGTCGTCGTACCTTCCCAGCTTGCTTCAACGCTTTGTTCAAGGCCCGTTTCACCATCTCCGACCAAAGATCCTTATAGTTCATATCCACTCCATATAAGTCGAACTCAGTGCTCCATGTCTCGAAAAGATGATGCATGTTGTAGTACTCGGAGATGTACGGCGTAGATATCTACTTAACTTGTGCGCACACCCTGTACACATATGAGCATGGCTTGTGTAGAAACCTCAGCTTGTTGCAAGTGCAGGTCGCCACATCAATGAGGTTGCACGCATGCTTCCTATCCCTAACATGGCTTTTCACGTATTTCTACCCCAGCCGGATGTCGTACTTCTTTCTTAGGCCATCAATGATCAATCACCCGGATGTCGTGCATACGAGCTTTCTTCATCTTCTTGTCCATGTACCTCCGCATATTTTCAGACCACTGTTTCCCTTCATCCAATTGCCTCTTTGCTATGGTGCCTCTATTGACAAAATAATCAATTGTAAGTCCAGGTCTCATCAATGACCGCAGTGATTGGAAGGCACCGCACACCTTTTAGCATGCTATTGTACACCTCGGACATGTTGGTTATCATTATCCCACATCTCGCATGGTCTGTGTCATACAGCTATGATCATTTCTCCAACTCAAGAGCATGTATATTAATCCACTAGGAGAAATTGCTAGCCCTCTGGGAAGCCCCTCTTGCGCCCTGTTCTCCCTCCTATGATTCCGGATGAGACTCCCTAGTATGCTTCGCGGTCAGCTCATCAAAACTCTTTCCAGATGGTTTCAAACTTGCGCCTCTGGTTTTGCATGCACAACTTCTTAAAGGTCTTCAAAAGATCCTTACTACGGAACCGACTGAAGAAATTTCTGCAAGATACCTTATACACCACTAGGTTTCCACATCGTTCCACTGTAAGAGGGTTGCATCTCATTCTTCATGGTGTTGAGCGCGAACAACAACCCTGCATTACGGTCTGTGATAAGTCACACATTAGGCCGGTCTCCCACAACGGCCCGCTTGACATTTTTAAGGAACCACAACCAACTGTCTGTGTTATAGTTCTCAACGATGGCAAAGTGTTATAGTTCTCGACGATGGCAAAGACAACAGGAAGAAGCTAGTCATTTGCATATGTCGTCACCGTAGTGAGTATGGTGCCCTTGTACCTCCCGGTCAAGAAAGTGTCATCCATTGTGAGCACCGGATTAGGGCCTCCATGAAGATCTATTCTGTCCAGTTTGTTTATGTATGTGTCCGGGTCTGCTTCTACAATCTGATGATGCATCCTTGGCACAAGATTGTACGCCTCCTCATACGTCCCGTACATAGACTCGATCACCTTTTGCTTAGCTCGTCGAACCTTGTTGTAGCTGACTGGATAATCAACCAGATTGGCTACATCTGACATCAGCATCTTGGAGGAGACAAACACATCCTCCAAAACTACGTGGATGATAAGGCTTGCCACATATGCAGAAGTGACATTGTTGTACTGTTGCAGCGGCTCTCTCAGCTCTCAAGTGTGGTCGATCAGCACCGTGATCGTGATGTCCGTACCATGGCCCTTCGCTTTCTGCGCACGGACCTTGCCAAGGCAGCTTTACACTTGGCACTACACTTTACACTTTGACCTGAGCACCCGGTACACATGGCTGATGGACACGGCATACCTTGCTATAACTTGTTGCACGACCACCTTGTTCGGGACTCGTTGTCCTGTGGCAATACAAGTGACCGCATTGCAAGCTCATCCATCCTAGATGACACGTACGCCACTCTGTTCATAGAATTCTGCCCATAGGAGCAGCACCCCCTACACCCTTAGGCTCTTCGCGACCATCCGAGCCTAGGTTGGCGTCCTCATCGGACTCCAACTCATCCAGCTAGATTGGTAGAAACTCATGGCAGTCAATACGGGCCGACAACCATTCTCCTGCCTCATTTTCTACAAAATTCTCTGCAAGTCTTCTATTAGAGTCTTCCTCCAAATCAACACATTCTATGATCCCATCATCACCCACCGCCTGCACTTCCCTGCTCCCACTGGGAGGGAGGCAGCGCGGGAGCACGAGGGAGGGAGGCAGCGCGGCGGGAGCGTGGGAGGGAGGGAGGGAGGCGGCACAGCGGGAGGTAGGGCGGCAGCGGGCGCGGCGGGAGTGGAGGTCGCCAGGTCGGGCCGCGCCGCGATAGGGAGGGAGGGAGCGGAGGAGGAAGGGACCGAGGGAGGGAGCGGAGGAGGGAGAGAGTGGAGGTCGGAGGGCGTACCTGGTGGGGGGATGTGCCAAGTGGCCAGTCGACGAGCGGACCTAGGCGCCCGCCTAGATGGCCAAGGCGAGGCGCTCCTCCGCGGCGTCCGTTCCAGGGCGACTAGATGCCAAGGCGACGACTAGGCGACGCGTGACTTATGCCCCGACGCGTCGGCCTCCTCGCTTCCCAACGCGCCGTCCGCCTCCTCCTCGCTTCCTCCGCCTCTACTCCGGCTCCCCAACATCGCCCCGAGCTCTCCCGCCCGGATCCGGCCCGGATCCTCTGCTCGCGGCGTCGCCCGAGCTGTCCCGAGGTCTCTCCCGCCCAGATCCGGCGCACAGGGGCTCCTCTGCTCCGCCTCCCGCCCGGATCTGGCACACGGGCGACGGCAAGGTGACAGGCGACGATAAGGCGGAGTGACACCTTGACCACCAGGCTGCACCTTACCGCTTAAGCGACGCTTAATAACCCTGGCGACAGCTACCTCCTATGGTCCCGGTGTGCGGCAGAAGACATGCAGCGGAGTCGGTGCGTGGCCAGAGACAGCGACAGGATTGGACAGGACAACGACAAGACCGGGCGCGAAGGTGCAATGCACCTGGAGCGCAGTAGGGCGCTCAGACAGGTGCTGCAGACCTAGAGCGCGGCAAGCCGGCCCCAACGCACGTGGTGCACGGCAGGCGACGTGTTGCAATTCCGGACTGTGGCAGGAGCAACGAGCAATCCAGATCCGCGGGAGGCTCGATCGTGCGGTCCAGGAGCGCTGCAACAAGGTGTCGCGATCATGGTACGCTGCATGGGACACATGTCACCTGTCTAGCCTAACGCGGTGCCAAATATGTCATTTCAGACGGGAGGGGGCTACATTTGCTATTTTGTTTCAAAAGAAGGCAAATGAGCCAAACAGTAAAATACAAGAGCAGAGCTCCCGAGATTGAGAAAATGAAGAGAAGCATATAAATCCCTTGGAAGCTCTTGTATGACCTACTCCTTTGCGTGCATAGAAGAATCTCTCTTTTTTTGACAGAGAGAGAAGGTATCTTGGTATTCCTTGGCATGGTAAGAATGTAACACTGAACAATGACTCTTGAAATTTACCCCATAAGTGTGGACTGCAGGAGGTGTATTAAGTTTTGGGGTGATGGTGTGCGTATATGACTTAGTGTCTTTGGATTGGGCTGTTGAGCATCTGGCGCTAGGGACCTAGGTTTAAGCATTGTGTTGGACTGACTGGGTTGGGCCGTGTCCCATATGTCCACAGTGCATCCTTGATGTGTGGGAAAAGAAAATTATTTTTTCACTTGGGAATATTGGGAAACATGGAAAATATGTCAGCGGCGTGTCGGAGCACCTCCTCGACTTGTCCGTGCTAAGAGTTTGGATACTCCATAAACACCACCTTTAAAACCAACAACTTCCTGATGCAGCATTTGAAGGTTGAACAAGAAAATGATATGTGATTTCTACCACACTACCAAGAAAAAAATGTCGAGGAAAAAATCAGTTATGCTTTATTCTCAAGCAGGCCCATCCTGCCCTCCATCCCACTTACCAGGCAGCTACATCCAAAATGCATCCTACAGATATCTAATTTCAGAAGGAAAAAAAAAAGTCATAAACTAAGCTAAGTATATCGGATTTCAGAGAAAGGTGACCAGTTCGTGCTAGGGCAGCACCAGTATGTGTACTTCCTCCACTAGCACCTCACATGAAGCTCTACTAATATATACTTAAATATTGCTTTGTGTTATGAATTATGAATTATGAAGTAGCGGAAGTTCTGGAAGAGAATAAGTTGCTATTGTAAATGTACCTGTGCCACTGCTGGTTGAGTGAGATAGTCCATGAGCTGTTGCTTTTGCTTGCTGAATAAGTCCTTAACTCGGTTCAACAAATATTCTTCTCTTTTCATATCCTCAAGAAGCCTTTCCTTCTCCCAAATCTTAAGTTTAACTTGCTCTTCCATTTCAGTGATAGTTCCAGGTAAGTTTGAAACCCCATGGCTTACAGTTACAGTAAATTTTACTTCTATGTTTTTCCTACAAAGGTCATTTATAATAAGTAATAGAAAGTGATGAAAGATATAAAATGGGTATAAAAAGATAGCAATACTAACAGTGCAAATTAATGTAATTGAACTGCTTTTAGTAAATAAACCAGGGTAAAACAACCATGTAAGAGAGTGAAATTCTTTTGAGAATAAGTAAAACTACAATTTGGATTTCATGAACATTATTAATGACAAGAAAAGGTAATTATATTGTTTGTACGAGTTTTGATTACTGCATAGCTTTTACTTGAACTGATATTACTGTTTCATTACACATGTCATGGTTGGCTGTATACCTGTAACAACAACAACAAAGCCTTTGGTCCCAAACAAATTGGGGTAGGCTAGGAATGAAACCTCCTCAAGATCAAATAGATGAGAGCCTTGCAAATAAAATAAAATAATAATGATAAAAAACCTACAAGGCTAAAATCCTAAGCCGTACATTGAGCTTGTGAAAAAAAACACTCATGATTTAAATAATCATTTTATTCTAAACAGTGAAAGTGTACACAAATGAAAGAACACACAGTAATCAGGACAATCTGCAAAACTCAAACACTGTACCTGTCACCAAGGCAGAATGAGCCATTAGGCCTCAATATACCACCATCCAGAGAGATCGCACCATCATTTATCAAAGGAATAGCACGTCGCAAGTCAGCTCTGGTCTTATAGACTTGTAAATGAGAAAACAAACTGTAAAACAAAGTCTCCCTAAGACCATGGCCATTGCCTGTGAGACAATTCAAGTATTCCCGGTCCAAATGTATCATATTTACAGCAAAACCCAGAAAACCGGGAGGGAACTCCCCGCTAGGTAACCTTGGTTTATGCAACATAAGCTTTCTCTGCGGATCATCAATCATAACATCGCCAGAAAATGGCCTGCAAAGTGTAATAATGTATAATTTAAAAGTGCTCATCCAGTTGAGTTCAAAAGAGAATAAGGGCATTAAATAAATTAAAAATGCACCTCATGTTTTCAAGACAAAAGACACTGAACCTCCCATCCAGAAATTTTCCGATTGAGCAACCCAGTCCATGAATGCCACTGGTCTTATCAATGATGCCTTCCTTGTCATATGTTTCAAGACCCTTAACACCATCATAAGTCTTGCAAACGAGACCAAGCATATTGTCCATTCCCAAGTACTCGGAGAGTAACCTAATTTACAAGAACAAAATAGATACCGACAAAAGTAAACAAAAAAACATACCATGTCAAGTACCTTTGCATCAATTAAAGCAGTAAATATCATGCCAAAACAAAGAGAAAAATTGACCTGCTGAGGTTATCATCATTTACTTTTCCCAACGTAGCCACGATACCAAGGCCATCTTTCATCAGTGGCATCTTTGATGCTTGCAGATAATGAGGGGCGTTCATCTGGCATATAATCCCAGCTGCTGTCTTGTCCTGATAGAGTATGCTTTTAATTGTACGTTTTTCTGCTTCTTGAACAGACGTATCGTTATTTGCAATTGCAGCCACCGATGAATAATAATTCCCAAGTTTAACTGAGAAAAGTTCCAGGGTTCAGTGTATAAATATGGGCAATAAGTTATGAAAAGTATAGGACAAGTTTGACTTCTTTATCAAACTAACACATATTTCTTGCACATTATAATTCTAATGTGCCACAGCCATCCAACGCTTTTATTGAAACATGTCAGCCATCCAATGCAGTGAGCCTATCGTGGTGCTAACAACAGCAAAAAAAAAAAAAAACGAGAGAGAACTGGACACCAAGGCTTATGCAAACAGATTCTAATTTCTAAGATGAATTTAGCATCAGTTGGCTAATCCTATGGCTACTGCATAAGTGCTATTCAAACTTAAGATTTACTGTAGTCAAAGAGACCTAATATTGATGTACCAATACACGTAATTGCATAGCATCTAACTTAGCTTTTTGGTAAACCATCCACTCGGAAGGATGTTCATTCAACCCCGAATATTGCGAGTTTCTCTTTAGAGTTTGGATGATTTCTAGTTTCGACAACTAGATATGGACACCACGATTTAAAACGGAACTCAGTAAGAATTTTGGCAAATCAAGTTCCATAAATAACAGATCTTAACTACCAAGACTGGACAACTTAAGGCTTTGACTTATAGACAACCACATAATTAATTAATAACGCTATATGTTCCATGGTCAGCATGATGGTATCAATATACAGCATTCTCAGAAAAGAACAGCATAGCCAAGAATCCAAATAACCGAGGTAGCACAAGGCATTAACATCTTACTTCCCAGGTCGACGCTCGACTCCTCGATGGCATTGATCTCGGACTTGAGGAACCTGATGTTCTCCTCATGGTGGTTGACCTTGAATCCCAGCTTCTGCAGCTCATCCTGGATCACCTGCAAAGCACACACCCCGATACCAACACCAACATTAGACCAGCAATTTCCAAGCATTGTATCAACAACAAGATTAAGTCGGGAAAAAAGGGAGCACCAGAAGCACACCTCACTGTTAGATTCATACACCTGCAGCGTCAGCGGAGTCTCCATGCTGCGTCTGCAGATTGAGCCGCCACAGGTCAAAATCTGCCGGGAATGGAGAAGAAACGTGTCTCAGATACGCCAAATACGGTCAAATGTGTACATTTGAGCAGCGCCGAAAGAAAATTGAGAAGGGATATAAATCTGGCAAGATAAAGAAACGCAGCCAAGCAAAATTGATAGGGTAAAATAGCAAAATTAAGCGTGTACGAAGACGGGCTCCGGGGCAGAGCGTAGCATGAAAGCCCACCTCGACACCATCGCCTCTGGGAGCTGAGACCACCGGCGTTGCAGTGGGGAGGGAGAGAAGACGGTGGGCTTGAAGCTGGAGGGAGGGGCAGATTGAGATCTGTTAGAAATAATGCACGGATCAACAGGGACAAGAGACACGAATTTTACGAAAACCTCATGGAAAAAACCACGGCGTCAACCGCGATGATCACTATATGAGGAGCGATTACGAACGCCGGGATTACAATGGTATGAGGCGCCAACTCTCCCGTGCGGCTTACAAGAGGTATATAAAGGGTAAAAGGACTTAGAGTCCAAGTAGGAAACTAATCCGCTAATATGGTAACTAATCGGACACTTCCATATTAGAAATTCGGATCACAATATATCCCTTATTTCAACAATCTCCACCTTGAGACGAATTTCCTCTTGCAAAGATAATGAAGAATCATCAATCATCAAATATCTCCATAATAAGATAAAAATCACCGTGCGCCAACTAGTCTCTAGGACTAGATCAGAATACTAACTAAGCTTGAGCAAAGCTCAAACTTAGTAAAAGGAACTGGCTTTGTCATCATATCACCGGATTATCATGAGTACTTATTTTGCACACTTTGACATCACCTTGAGCAATAACACCTCGAATAAAGTGATATCTCACATCAATGTGCTTTGTTCTCTCATGGAACATCCGATCCTTTGTAAGGCATATAGCACTCGACTATCACAAAATATAGTAGTGCAAGAATTATCTCCACAAAGCTCAAGATACAAACCTCTCAACCAAATAGCTTCTTTACAAGCTTGTAAATAGCCATGTATTCTCGTGGTAGATAAAGCAACGATGAGTTTGCAAACTTGCCTTCCAACTAATAAAGACAACCACCAATGGTGAAAACATAACTGTGAGAGACCTTCTCTTGTCCAAATCACCACATAATCGTAATCAACATAACCAACAAGTCCATCTTTAGAATTCCCAAACCGCAAACAAGCATTAGAAGTGCCACGCAAATATCCGAATATCCACCGAATCGCTTTCCAATGCTCTTTTCCAGATTAGCCATGTATCTACTAACAACACTCGATGCATGAGATAAATCAGACGAGAACATACCATGGCATACATAAGAGAACCAATCAGCACCGGAATATGGAACTCTAGACATGTACTCAATATCATAATCGACTTAGGACATAAAGTCAAGATAATCTCAAATGCGGCTAATGGAGTACTCACCGGTTTTGCATCATGCATATTAAAACGACGAAGAACCTTCTCAATATAACCTTTTGGCTAAGGTATAACTTGCCGATTTCCTCTCTCGATAATCTCCATGCCAAGAATTTTCTTTCTTGCACCTAGGTCCTTCATCTCAAATTCATTACTCAATTGTGCTTTCGCTTTGCTATTTCGACTTATCTTTGCAAGAATCAACATATCATCAACATAGAGAAGCAAATAAATGGTTGAACCATTAACAGCCTTTAAATAGACACGTTATCATAATCGGATCAGCTTAAAATCATGAGAGAGCATAAAGGAGTCAAATCTCTTGTACCATTGCCTAGAGATTGCTTCAAACCATAAAGAGATTTCTTTAATCTACAAACAAGGTGTTCTTTTCGAGAATAACAAAACCTTGAGTTGGTCCATATAAATGTCTTCTTCCAACTCCCATGTAAGAATGCAGTTTTAACATCTAATTGCTCAAGTTCATAATCATGCATAGCAACAATAATGAGTAAAGTGCGAATAGAACTATGCTTCACAACTGGGAAAAGACATCATTAAAATCAATACACGAATTTGACTATAGCCTTTAGCAACCAATCTTGCTTTATACCTTGTTTGGTTCAATAGAAGAAATACCTTCCTTTCTTTTGAAAATCCACTTACAACGAAGACTTCTTCTCATTTGGCAATTTCACTAATTCCCAAGTGTTATTCTTTTCAAGTGACTCCATCTCATCATGCATAGCGCTTATCCACTTCTTACAATCGGTGGAGCTAATAGCCTCGTAGTATGATGAAGGTTACGCATTACCTTCAATTTCTTCTCGCTACACTTAAAGCATAAGCAACAATGTTAGCTTCTTCAATCAACCTCCGGTGGATTAATCTCTCTCTAGGCACATTAATCGCAATAGATCATTGTGGTGGCCGCTCAACAATAGGTGCATCATGAACAATGGTATTCTCTTTATCTCGATGTGTTACTCGAACCAACAGAGTGCTCCACCAAACACTTGAATTCGCTTACTCTCAACAGAACGTTAGTAGGCGCTTATCGGAAGCATAGCGATTCATTAAAGACAACATTTACGCTAATCACAACCTTCCTTGTTTCAGATTCCACAACTTATATCCTTTAACACGGATTTATAACCAAGAAAGATGCACTTAATAGCTCTATGCTCTAATTTTCCATTATCAACATGAGCATAAGCAGACAACCAAAAACTCTCAATTCGAATAATTTCTTTGGGAACCGCACCATACCTCAATTGGAGTCTTCTTTTCAATTGCAATATTTGGTGACCGATTAATGAGATAGCAAGCGATGGAAGCGGCTTGACCAAAAACGTCTATGCAAACTCGCATTAGACAACATGCAACGGGCCTTGAAATGATGGTTCGTTCATACGCTCACTACCGTTTTGTTGAGGAGTACCAATAGCAGTGTAATGTCTAACAATGCCTTCAATCTTGCAATATGATTCAAATTCATCGAGCAATTCCATCCCATTATCAGTGCGAAGTTTCTTTACCTTCTTTTCAGTTTGCCTTTCAATCATAGTCTTCCACTCTTTAAATGTCGAAAATGCTTGACTTATACTTCAAGAAATAAGGCCACACTCTTCTAGAGTAATCATCAATAATTGTTAACATATAACGAGCACCTCCTAGAGATGTCTTGCGAGATGGCCCCATAAATCGAATGCACATAATCTAAAATACCTTCGTAGTATGAACGAGGTATTAAATCTCACCCTCTTGTGTTTGCCAAACACGCAATGCTCACAAAATTTAAGCTTGCTGATGCTATGTCCATCAAGAAGTCCTCTCTTACTCAATTCTGCCAAACCAAGTTCACTCATATGCCCAAGACGCATATGCCAAAGATTAGTAGCATCAGAATCAGATAATGAACTTGAAATTACAGCAACATTACCTGATATTGTAGTACCTGCAGATGGTACAAATTAGCGCTTTAATATCACTTTCATCACAATAAGAGAGCCTTTTGATACCTTTAAAACTCCACCTTCACGAAATACTTGTACCCTTTAGTATCAAGAGTACTCAAAGAGATGAGGTTTCTTTTCAAATCTGGAATGTGCCTCACATCTGTCAAAGTTCTGACAATACCATCAAACATCTTGATCTGAATTGAACCAATTCCTGCAACCTTACAAGATGAGTTATCACCCATCAACACAAGTACCACCTTCAACGGGTTCATAGGTGGCAAACCAATCCTTATTATGACACATATGAAAGGTACAGGCAGAATCAAGAATCCATTCATCATTGGTCTTAGCAAATCCAGCAAAGGCAACAAGAATTTCTCCATTAGGACTATCATCAGCAGCAAGAGTAGCTTTACCTTCATCATCCGGTTTACCTTTTGGCTTATAATGGCAGTTCTCTTTTCTTTGTTTTGACTTCCAAAGATTCGAGATGTCGTGCCCACTTTTCTTGCAATATTTGCACGACTTGTATTTGCCTCTAGATTTTGACCGGCTCTTGTAGCCGTTTGGACTTTTGCCTCGAGGTCCATTGTTTGAGTTCTTCTCCTTTTGCCTGCCACGAATAAACAAGCCTTCTCCTTTCGAGCTTGAATTTTCAGAAGGTACCATCTGTTTCATCTTTTCCTTAGCATGCAAAGCTTCATAAACTTCATTAAGAGTGAGAGTGTCTCTACTATATAATATGGTATCTCTGAAATTTGAAAATGAACTAGGCAGTGAACACAAAAGAATAAGACCCAAATCCTCATCCTCATATTTTACCTCCATCGACTCTAGGTCGGCAACAATCTCCTTAAACGTCGAAAGATGATCAAGTACAGATTCTCCTTCTTGCAATTTATGAGAGTACAACTTCTGCTTGAGATGCATCTTGCTGGTGAGATCCTTTGTCATGCAAAGTTTTTCCGATTTGACCATAATCAAAGTTGTCTTCTCCTTCAAAACATCCTGCAAAATATTATTAGATAGATGAAGGTGAATCTGAGATAAAGCCTTACGGTCTCTACGCTTGTCATCTGCGGTCCATGCGGTAGGTTCTTTTGCAAAACCTTCCAATGCATCATCCAAATCCATCTGTGCCAACACAGCTCTCATCTTAACTTGCCACAGCGAAAATCTTGTGTCACGATCGAGGAGTGGAAGATCATACTTCAAAGTCGCCATAAGGAATAAAACCTGAAAATTGCTAGTACTGATATGTATGAACTTAGCAAAAATCACGACCTGTATGGTACACGTTCTGTGTACACGGAACAAAAAATCTTTGACACTCTGGTACTGTTCTTCTCGTGTGGACGTAGCAAAATTTGCCGGAATGGACTCCAAGTAAGAGCAACTCCACGTGATCTGTTCTTACAGGGAAAAACTTGTCTTTTAAGAATTAATAAAGAAAGGACTTGATAGGACCTCTTGCTGATTTGGAGTTGCAATTGGTTTTGGTCTGCTTGGATGCACGAGCGTTGGTCTGGTGCGCCGCTTGGACCGAGGCGACCAGAGGCGACGGCTTCAATCGCTCACGCGCGGACCGAGGCGGCGCACAGACGATGGCTTCGGATGACGACGCGCCGAGGAAACGCGAGGGAGACGCGCTGCGCGACTTGACGAAGATGCGCTGGATTGCTGCTGCTTCGCGCGCACGGACCCAATGAAGACGCGCGCTGGACGAAGAACCAAAGCCGACGCGTGACGCGGTGAGGCGCTGCGTCGGGAGCGATGCGCGACGGGAGACGATCAGACGAAGGCGCAGCGCGTGACGGCGGCGCACTAGATGCGATCTGCTATTTTTTCTAGTCTCTCTTCACAAACCCTAATCTCCTGTGCTCTGATACCACTTGTTAGAAATAATGCACGGATCAACAGGGACAAGAGACACGAATTTTACGTGGAAAACCCTTGCGGGAAAAAACCACGGGCGTCAACCGGCGATGATCACTATATGAGGAGCGATTACAGAACGCCGGGGATTACAATGAGGTATGAGGCGTCGTCTCTCCCCGTGCGGCTTACAAGAGGTATATAAAGGGGTAAAAGGACTTAGAGTCCAAGTAGGAAACTAATCCGCTAATATGGTAACTAATCCGGACACTTCCATATTAGAAATTCGGATCACAATATATCCCTTATTTCAACACTGAGACCACCGGCGTTGCAGTGGGGAGGGAGAGAAGACGGTGGGCTTGAAGCTGGAGGGAGGGGCAGATTGAGATCAGCGTAGGAGAATTTTTTTTCCTTATTTGACACGGTTTCGTGTCGAAATTGCAAGCGCTCCCAGCGAAAGTACAAAACATCTGCCCCTACCACCCGGCACCCTGCAAGGCGGTGCGCGTGGCCCATGCCATAGCAAGCACACAGTGCGTGAGTACGGTGGTTGATACTGTTTAATACTGTATGTAATACTATTTAATGTTATTTACAAATAATATTTGACACTATTTACAAGCACTATTTCACCTTATACAAAATTTCAGCTGAGCGCAATTTTTTTTAACCGGGTCTTTTTTAGCTCGCACTCGTAACTATGGTCAAAATACTTGACAATATTTATTAGTATATGTGATAATACATGAAAAATCAGTTATACATAGAAAGCGTAAAATTACATGCGCCCTGTTTAGAATGATCCAATTTGCATAAAGTATGAATGCTTGGATTTGATCCAACTGTGTTGTTGTTGGGAAGCCATTGCCGTTTTTTTTCTTGTTACCTTTGTTGTTCTTGTTGAAATTCTTGGCTTTGCTTATTTTGCCATAGCCTGAGTCGTCATAGCCAGAGCCGCCATGGTCGTTCTTGGAGGAGTGCCACCCGGAAGAAGAGAAAAATAAGCCCCCTTATAAAGGCCTAAGCCTCTCGGCCAGTCACTAATCCTAGAGGGTCAGTTGCCCATAAGGCCAAACCGTAACCACCCTTTGACTCGTGTGCGAATGTACGAGAGCGAGACTGCGACGCTGATGCTAGCAAGTAGACGGCAACCTAACCCTAGCAGTAAGGGCATCAGGCCACCACCGTCCATTGATTCACAGAGCCACTGAGGACTGTGAGGGGTGGCGATGGCAACAGTTGCCAGCCAAGTTTGAAGCTGCGAGTGCGTGGGAAAAATTCAAAGGCAAAAAAAGAAAGTGGTCTTGGCTTAATTTTTGGAAAGGGATAAATAATGTTTAAAAGTGTTTGCAAACAGTGTCAACATTCGCTATTCATCGAGCGGAAAGTGGGATTCGGGCGCCGGGTGCACAGCAAGGGTAGGTCCGGGCGTCAAACACGAGGTAGGACGCTTTCGCATGGCGGGCGCGTGTAGGCAACACGTGTCTCCGTCGGCATGTCCGCGCTGATATTTTTGTCATTTCGTGCAGAAGGGGGCTAGATTTGCTAATTCAACGCGCAACAATGCAAAATAAGCCAAATCTCAAGATGGGGAGAGAGAGATTGGGAGGGGAGAAAATCAAAAAATCGATGATATGCCTCATATTTCATTCGTCTTCTACAATTTGCATTTGTTTTTTGCAAGGTTGATTAGTCTCCGATAGATGATTTTTATTGATGTTTTACTCCTTTCTTAATTTCTAATTATTTTTGCATTTTCACCCACGTGAAATGATAGTTTATAACCCCTGGCCCATATCATATGGTCTGGTTGCCCCGGTGCAAGCCGAGCTCGACATCAGATCCGACATCCTCCCGACCGGATCTAGCTTCTCCGTGGGTGGAACCAGTGGCTGGAGCCGAGGAAGATGCCGGATCTGCCCTGCCAGCCGTCCCCCAACTCTCTCTCTCTCTCTCTCTCTCGGCGCCATTTTGTCTGCCGCTGCAATCGGAGAGGGACCCAAGGATTGGGGCGGTCGCTGGCGCTTCTTCCCCGATGACGGCAACGCCGGATTCGACGTCCCCCTCCTCGTCGGCGTCTGGATCTGGTATCTCCTTCACCTCCGGTCTTCGGATCCGATGGACCTAGCGTCTTCCTCAGTCGCCTTTCCTGGTTCGAGGATGGCCTTGCGGAAGGTGAGGAGGAACTCGGGGGAGGCGAAGATGGAATTGTCGGTGCAGGGGCAGGGCTACGAGAGGATCAGATGACGGAGGTGCCAAAGCGAAGGGAGGTCGCGAGGCGGGCGACGAGCAGAGACGTCAAGCGGTGGCCAGGGCGGAAGGCGGGGGAATCGGATGCGCCGCGAGCAGGATGTGGGGATCGAGCACCGCAAGGCGCGGGTGGTGTAGCGCCTGATGGAGGAGGCGGAGGAGCGCAGCGAGGGTGGAGGCGTGTGCGGCGAGGAGCACTGGGAGGGCTATGCGGCGAGAAGTTGGAGACCGCAAGTGGGAGGATTGTCAAGGAGGGGTCGAGGGGGTAGAGGAATAGGCGGAGGCCATGGAGCCCTAAGTGTTCTCCGGTGAATCTATTTCCGGCGAGATGAGGCACCGGTGCTTGGAGATGATGGAGGCGGAGCTGCAAAAGGGTCATTTCACGCGGGTTGAAATACGAAAAGGTATTAAAAATTATGAAAACAGGGAGGAAATGACAAAACATCAATCAAAATAATCGATTTAGGGCAAATAATCAACCTCGTAGAAAATAAATGCAAATTGTTGAGGGCATATGAAAGATAGGGCGTATGATCGATTTTCCCGGGAAAAAAATTGGGTAGTGTTTGCTTTGCGGATGAAGTTGGGGATATTTCGGCTAAATTAGGGTTTATGAATCCCGTTCTTTTATAAGTGATGTTATTTATTTTATTTATTTCTGAAGTTATATAAACTATTACCATAAAAAACTATTGCGCTCCTCGCAAAAGTAAGAAAATCAATTCTGCCCTTAACAGCGAAGAGCAAAGTTTTCTAAAATAATGGTCATCAATATACCGTTAGGACACGTACAACCGCAACTTTAGTTGTATGTACTATTATTGTTGTATGTTGGACATAGAAAAAAGACATTCCATATGTGTGTGTTTTGAACCATTGCTGAGACACGTACAAACAACATCTCTTATGAATGATGAATGTAAAATTTAGAAGGAATAAAAGGATTAATCACCGGCTAAAGCATACAGTTTGTGTCCCTTGCACCAACTTTCTCGTCTATTTTTCAAATGAGTATAGTTGGTAAATATAATGTCATAGTATAGCAAGATGCTATAATATATCGTAAAGCAAAGCCACACATGTAGATACATATGCACCGCCGTTTGTCATCACCAGTGCACTATCGAGCACCTCCACCGTCTCGAAGCACACCCTCACACACGGCAGCTCATCACTATATTGTCCTCTCCGCGAAGCCCGCGCATGTGGAGGAGGTAGTGCGACGGATTTGCATTCTCTGCCATTGCAAATTGATACCGCGCAAGTGGAGGAGGCAGCGAATACAGATTTGCATCCTCTGCCATTGTATTTGCAATGGCAAAGGACCACAGCACTGTGACATTACGACGATCTGAGCTATCCGATTCAAGAAGAACGGCTTGGATCAACTACTATAGTGCCGATGCATTATTTGGAACAGTACACGACTACACTACTTTGTACAGTGAAGACGTGATCTCAGCCTTCGCTTTCTGATCCGAGGGCTGCGGCGCAATGCCATGATACCATGACATTGCTTCGCAGTGTCAGAGGATGCGCATCTAGCGATGACATGAGGGTGCTCTAGAGGATGCGCATTCAGCGATGACATGAGGGTGTTGTGTGGGTGAACAGAGAATGAGAGAGGGGTATGACCGAAGAAGAGGCGATCGGCATGTGGGTCATAGTTGTGTATGTAGAGGCATATGGGCCATTCCAAAAAATCAGGCACGGTTAACGGCATCGCTTGGGGAGAGCAGCCGACGGTGACATGGAGCAAAGAAAATTTGAAATCTAATAATATGGAAGGAACAAAAAGTTATTCGTGGAAAATCGTGGAACTCGTAGCTATTCAATAGCATACAATAAATTTCTCTTTTATGTAATACTCCTCTGTTCTTTTTTACTTAACACAGTTGACTTTTTACGGTCAAATTTTGACCGTCAATAGGTTTAAAACTATTTAGATTGGCTATATAAAAATTATATCATTAGAATTGTCATTGGAAATACTTTCATAATATTATAATTTTATTAGTACATCTTAATGTAGAAGTTATAAAAAGTTGTGGTCAAAGTCACATCTAGAAGATCATAAAAAATCAATTGTGTCGAGTAAAAAAGAACCGATGGAGTATCACATACATTTGCAACCAACCATGAGCCACGAGGACTGCTTTCTCATATACAACACCATCTCTACTCTGACACAAATATTTGAAGTGATTTTAAAGAAGTGTGCATGGATAGGGAAAACAAAAGATGGAAGAAAAAGTTCTTTCGGCCCATGTTGTCTTGCATCACACCATAATAAAACTGAACATGCCAAAGAAAATAAAGTTGGATTATAAGTTTTTTTTCCACACAGAAGTTTTAAATCGGATTTGCCCAAGCAAGCAAAGTTGAACTAGAAATCTATTTTTTTTTCAGTCCACACAAATCTTTCGGCATGTTATTCTATGGACCAAAAAAATCCTGAGCAACTGTACAATTGCACGAAGCAAAGTGATATATATTTGGCCATAGCTTCACCGTCCAATGAAAATCAATTTATCTAGACCTATCCTTACAACCGCACACTTCTACAGTATTTGTCTGCAGTTCTTTGCGGCATTATTTATTTATGCTACATAAATCTGCATTTTAAAAAATCTTCTATGCTGTAGCCAAAACATTTGGCATGAGCTCAATTATATATACAGCCAACAGAAAAATGCATTCCCACTTGTAATTACCTGACGTGAGAAATTTGATCCACCACTTGCAATAGTTTTTTACTAAATATCTAGTGTAAGGGCATCTCCAATAGTATTATGTCAGACATCGGTTAGCCCTTCATATCAGCAAAATTTTAGATAAAAGAGAGAAGCACGAGAGAAAAAGGAAATCATCTCTTCTTCAAATAACCATATCTACACACGAACCAAGATAAAACAACCAGTGCATGTGAGAGAGGGGTGAAGCAGTGAGTGTATTATAAGTTTGACATTAATGTTAGAGACAATTTGCTAGAGATAGTTTATTGGTGGTGTCATCTCTAAACCTGTCTTTCGATAACGTAAAATTAATATAGCAAAATTAAAAACGATACTATCAGATATGCCTTAGGTGTCTCTTTGGAATGCAGAATAAGAAAAGGCACCAGAATTATACGGGAATGACGGAAACACAAAACAAGGAAATGGTTCAAAACAAGGAATTGTTCACGGCAGCCTGCCAGGAGAAGTTTTTGTCTTATTTTCACGCTGTTTTGCAGCGAAATATATTGTAAATTTATATCTCTTCAATACGAAATAACGAAAATAATGTCGGAGACACAGGCCACGTATGTCCCAGTAGTTCACCTCGGGCGCGTCACTACCCAGCTGCGCCGCCGAAGTACGATAGGCCACGTGCCGCGGCGGGTGCGCCCCGGGCCACTGCAGCGCGAGAGCCGAGGCTCGGGCAGGACAGCGTGCACTGTGGCTCGGTGATGTGATGCAACGGTACAGTCTCCATCAACTAGAGGATAGATGAAGGAAGACAATAATGCGACATGTACCACGACTGCAGCAGCTAAAGTGGGATGGACAGTGATGAAAAGAACATCTACATTAAAAAAAGTGGCAACTAAATAGCTTCATTAGTGATTTTGATCTTGCATTGCATTGCATTGTTCGATGTTTGAAGTGCCACATCACATCCCAAATAGTGGAACTTTTCTATTAGCAGCCCTGCATTTTATCCAAAATCCCTACCACATCAAACAAGATCTTCCGCACTACATTTCAAGTGTCGGAGTATACAGGTTTGGCCTAAATAATATTCTTTATAAATCTTAGAAGTTTCTAAAGTCTCACTTATATATGATAGAACGTGGGAAGTTTAACACTATATTGATAATTTAGGTAAAAAAACCAACTTGTAAGGTGAAATTGTCTTACCTAATCAAAACAAAGCAAAAGTTGGCTACACTCGTTTGCTTGCTCATTGCCTCTCCCGCCTCACGAGGCATGCGATTGAATGGTGCGGCGATTTCGGGTTATATCCACGTGCAACAAATTGATAAGGAGAAAAACGGTTCAAACCGAATGATTGAATCCCACTAATCATGCACGTCTGTTACAACATGTATTAATTGTGTTTTAATGCGGTTTCCATTTTTTTGTTGCACGGTGATTTGTTCTTCCTTTCGAGCTCATCTGTATTTATACGAGGAGACGTCCTCTTGATCCAAATGCACTTGAGAGAGAAAACTATTGTCCTTCGCTCCTCTATCCTGTGCTACCTCTGACTACTCTATCCCTGTGTCGGCGTGTACTGTCACGGAGAGATAAGTGTCCCCGAAGCCGTCGTCCCTCGTATTCCTGTACGGGTTTGAGCGAATTATAAGCGTTTACGCGACTGCTCATGGCTTCCCTCATCATGGGCTTCACGTCGTCTTTGTATTTGACTCTATCGCGATCATCGTCGGAGCGATCATCTGTCATGGTTAAGTGTTACTTATTGGATTTTAGTTATGTATGTTCTCCACTGTTACTAATAGAATTTATACAATAGACTTTGCTTTATTAGCCCATATATATATATATATATATATATATATATATATATATATATATATATATATAAAAGATAACTGTATTTGATAATACAACCATACTAAATATATCTAATATATATAGATTTTTTTATACTGGCCATTGTTTTAAAAATTAAAATAATCACACCAACGTGACATCAAGCTCTCGGCAACGACAGCAAAAGTTCTCGCCTACGATACTGCAGAAGTTGGCAGCCACGGGCCCACAGCACAATGTTACGTGACACAACTGTTCGACATACCAAATACTGGAAACCAGGCGACCTCGGCATCCTACCAACACAACGCATCACGAATAAGAAGAACAATTTTCTCCACGCCTCACTTAGTTTTCATTTAAAAACCAAGCTTTGGTCCATAGTACACTCAGCCACTGTGCGCACTGCCCTGCCCGAGTCTCGGCTCTCGCGCTGCAGACTGCCCCGTGGCGCGGCAGCTCGGGGCCGCGGCACGTGACCAGCCGTGCTCCGGGGGGCGTGACAGGAGTCCCGGAAGAACGCGAGGTGACACGACACCACTCCATCCGCGCGATGTTATTTTACCATTTTATTTTAAGAGAAAGGACAGGACAGGTTTGCTAACGACGGTGCCAAATGAACCAAACCTACAGGCTACAACCACGGCCCACGAGAGCCGAGCGCAGGCACAGTAACGCACAGCGTCGATACAGTGCCAGCACAGTGCCTATGACAAACCCAAGTCGATGCCAGCAACTACCGTTTTTTATTCTTTGATCGGTTCCTGCTAGCAGTAGGCTGCTTGTCAGTGATTACACATACACCACGACAACACAGTGATGGGCTGACACCGAGGGATGGGTCGATCCGATCGATGTGTTACCAATAGAGAAACGTCTGGAACAGCAGCTGAACTAGCTGAAAGATAAGACACGATCGACCTTAATGCGTAGCCTCGAAGACATCTTTAGTGCGCCGGGAATTAACTCGCCGTTTACATGACTGGACACGTCGCTTCATAGGGCGACCGGCCGTCCTGCCCGTGGACGTAGAAGAATAAAAAGGTGGAGATGCTAGCTTGAGGTGCCATCCTGCCGCGTCCCCCGCGCTGTCAATGAACAATGTTGCCACTGTGCCGAGCCACTTGCCTCGCCACTGCACCGATATTATGCGCTACTGTGCTATGGAATTTTTTTTTACCAGTCGAAAATAGGCCAAACAGGATTTACCAGGTGGGTCGGTAGAAATACAAACTGGTTTTGTTCCAAAAAATTGAACTTACTTGAATTTTATCTAAATTTGTTTTTTATTTTAAATCCCAAAAAATAAATAAAAAATTGAAAATTTGGGCCGAATTTTTTTGTTTTTTTGTCAAACCAGTCTTACCGCCCCCCACCTGTTATTTTTTTTTTGCCGGTAACGAAAACCCCGGTGTTGACGCGCTATGCCGAGTCACTGTACCATCACTGCACCGACATTGTGCGTACTGTGCCGAAGCGCTGCGCCGAACACTGTGCCTGCGCTCGGCTATCGTGGCGGGGCACTGCCGTGACCCGAGGAGCGGTAGCCCGGCGCAGTGCCCACGGGGCATGACAGGCCGGTGCAGTGATCCAGGTGCACAGCAGGCTGGTGCGACGCATTCGCCGTGCGACACGTGGCATGTTGCGTCACAGGAGAACTACAGTCAATACACGTTGCCTGTCTCTCCATCAGCGATTCTATTTTTGTTATTTAGCAAGAGAAGAGATTAGATTTGTTATTTCGTCACGAAACAGTGTCATATGAGCCAAAAAAAAAACTCACCATTGCATTGTGTTACATTGCTGGATGGTGCATAGGAATACTCCTTTTGTCGGGATGCAAGATAGACGCGGAAAACAAGCCGAATGCCCAACGCGCAATTTCCATAAGCGGATTGGGTTGTGTAAGTGGGCGACAGCCTCTGTATTAATTATTAAAGGGCCCATCTGGCAATCCCTGTAGGCTGTCGCTATATAGCTGATTCCATTTGGATGTAGAACACATGGATGGTGTATAGTATGAAGAACACGACTCTGCCTCTTATCTGAACTTCCTCTTGTTCTTTGTCCTGTTCTTCCTTCAGATCCTCCAACTCTCTCTCAAACTCCATTACTTCCTTGTTGTGATGTCCAGAACCAAAGGGGTCAGTAACAATTGGTATCAGGGCCAACCTGAAGCGCTGGATTTCCCATGCTACCTGACCTATGTGCATATCCGTTCGCAGGAAATGGATCATCAACTAGCAGAGTTAAACAAGGCGACCCTGGCCCAGGGGGGTTGCTCAAAAAGCTTGAAGCGCGGACTGAAGCCATCCATGCCTCGGTGGAGGAGATCAAATCGGTGGACTCAAGTTACAGAGATGGAAGCCAGAGATGGAGCAGTTGGTCGATGGGCTACGCGCGAAGGTGATAGAGCTATGATTGCAAGTGGTTCAAATCGCTCACAACCCAGTGCTCATTGTTTGACCTGGGCATCTACCACCGATCTTGCCTTCGACGGAGGTCAAGCCCAAGCCGATGCTAGTGGGGGACCTAGTGCCGACATGGAGGGAGGAATCGCCTCATTCTAGGGGAGAGCAAGGCATTAGGCCGATCGGTCGCCACGATGAACTCACATTCCGGGGGAAGGCCATTGGGGAAAAAATTCTCCGATGCCGCCTCCGGGCAATGGTACATCGCAATGTTCCAAGTTGTTCTCTCCTCTGCATGGTGCTATTGCTGCACCATTTAGGCATCAGGGTTCCTATCATCATCATCATCATCCTTTTCCCCCGAAATTAGATTTCCCCAATTTGATAGTGAAAACCCGAAAGCTTGGCAACTAAAATGTGAGAACTACTTTCGAGTTTGTTCAGTGTATCATGAATTCATGGTTAACGTAGCAAATATGTACTTGTGGGAGGGGCCTTACTGTGGTTGCAATCGTCCAAAGCACACACTCGTTTCAATACTGGGGAAACCTTTGCAGAGGTAGTGTGTAGTCGATTCGGTAGAGATGAATTGCAGCAACTGATTAGGCATTTCAATCGCTTGTGCCGAACAAACTCAATGGCTGAGTATGCAGAGAAATTGAACAGACTCATGCATATTTTGTTGGCACATCATGCATCTTGGAACTCGATGTTCTTTGTTACCCAATTTGTGGATGGTTTACATTGTGACATACAATATGTTGGTGCTTTACACCGACCAAAAGACCTGGATACTGTTGTTGCTTTGGCTGGTTTGCAGGGAGAAGTACTGGAAGCAATGCGGAAGGAGCCCCACAGAGGGGAGACACCGTCAGGAGTACGACCAGTGTTGCGCATTGCAGGTTCTCTACCTCTACCGCCCGGGAGAACGATGTCAATTGCCAAGGCAAACGATCGGAGGGGCACAGAAGGGGCAAGATCCATTCCTTCCGATGACAAGTTAGCTGGTCGCCCTTCGTGACAGCCCTTGGCTGCAATTCAAGTGCGCATTGCCAATGGAGGGTTGCTGAAGTGTACCGAGAAATTCCCCCCATTGCCAGTAGACTGTCCAAGGCCACACCTTCCATACCAACTTCAGAGTGCTGCCCTTGAGGTGTTAAGATATCATTCTTGGCATGGGCTGGCTTGAACAGTACAGTCCCATGAACGTGCATTGGTTAAAAAAGACTCTGTCATTTTGGTGTCAAGGAAGAATGGTGTGCTTACATGGAATCAAGTTGAAGAGGCCGCAATGCTACATGTATGGCTAAGACAGTTGGGAAATCCCGGGGAAGCCTCAAGATCAGAGCTAGGACCATCCTTGTGTTTAGCAAAAAAAAATTAAAATGGACATGCCTCAGCCCATCAAATCCTTGTTGGCGGAATTTGATCACCTGTTCGCTGAACCACAAGGGCTTACCATTGTTGTCAGGTGTTAGGCCAGTGAACCTTAGACCTTATCGGTACACTCGAGTGCAGAAAGATGAAATCGAGAAGTCGGTGGCTGAGATGTTATCTCAAGGAATCATTCAGCCCAGCTCTAGTCCTTTTTCATCCCCCAATGTTGCTGGTCCAGAAGAAAGATCACATATGGCATTTTTGCGTGGATTACCGCCACTTGAATGCTGCAATAGTGAAGAACAAATATCCATTACCAATCATAGATGAGCTCTTCGATGAACTTTCAGGTTCACAATGGCTCACTATTCTGGACTTGAGAGCAGGATATCATCAAATTGGAATGAAGCCCTAAGATGAGCACAAGACGACATTCAAGACTCATCATGGGCATTTCGAGTTTCATGTGATGTCGCATGGTCTAACAAGTGCACCGGCCACATTCCAGGGGCTTATGAATACCATATTATCTCCTCTATTGAGAAAAGGGGTATTGGTTTTCATTGACGACATATTGGTATACAATCAGACCTTGCAAGAACATGTGGTCAATTTGAGGCAAGTGCTGCAAATTCTGGAGAAGCATCAGTTGAAGATCAAAAGATCCAAGTGTTCTTTTGCATAGCAGAAACTCTCTTACTTGGGCCATATTATCAGCAAGGAAGGAGTGACGACAGATACAAAAAACATTGAAGCTGTGTGCAGTTGGCCCTCTCCCACAAATACCAAGGAAGTTCAAGGATTCCTAGGGTTGGCAGGTTATTACCGTAAATTCATGTAGAGCTTTGGGTTGATCAGCAGGCCACTCACCGATATGCTCAAGAATAATGCAGTCTTTGTGTGGACACCAGACAAAGAAGCAGCATTCCAAGCTCTTAAGGAAGCCCTTGTGACTGCCCCGGTGCTAGCCCTTTCGGATTTCAAAAAGAAGTTCGAGATCGAAATGGATGCTTCGACAAAGGCATTGGAGCAATGTTGATGCAAGATGGGCACCCATTGGCATATCTGATCAGCAAGTCGCTAGGACCACAGAATCAAGGGTTATCCACTTACAAGGAGAGTCTGGCGATAATTCTGGTGGTCGATCTCTGGAGACCTTATCTGCAGCATAATGAATTTGTGATCGGGACTGATCAAAGGAGCTTAGTGCATCTGGATGATCAACGGTTGACTACGTCGTGGTATCAAAAGGCTCTGACAAAGCTATTGGGTTTGCAATACTGGGGATTTACAAGAAAGGTGTGGAGTATAGGGCGATAGACGCATTATCTCGTAAAATAGCATGTCTACCGAGAGAGCTAGTAACACTATCAACATGTGTGCCAGCGTGGTTAACGGAGCTGGCTAATGGCTATGGAGCAGATTTACCGACCAAGCGTCTGTTAACTGAGTTAAGTGTGGAGGGAGCCAAGCATCCAAAATTTCAACTGAAAGATGGCATTCTGTGTAATGAGGGGCGTGTTTGGATTGGGGCCAATACTCAGATGCAATAGAAGATTATCAATTCAATGCATGCCAGTGCAATCGGAGGGCACTTTGGGTTCCAAGTGACATATAACCGAGTGTGCAAACTCTTCGCATGGCCAGGAATGAAAAAGGGGATTCAGGCCTTTGTGATGTCCTGTTATGTGTGCAAGCAAGCAAAGACGGAACATGTTAAATACCCGGGCCTCTTACAACCTATGCCTGTGCCGGAGCATGCATGCAAATGGTGTCATTAAACTTCATTGAAGGATTACCGAGGTCCTCCCATTACAACAGTATTATGGTGGTGGTGGACAAATTTTCGCAGTATGCCCATTTCATACCTCTGGCACATCCTTTTTCCACCTTCCAAGTAGTGTAGACTTACATCAGTAACATCTTCAAGCTTCATGTTGTCGACGATCAAGACGTCGATCTTACGAAAATAGAAAGGAGAAAATGACGTGGGAAATCTCAGGGAATAATGGGACTGCTCTTTTATTAATATGAACTGGAATTTACAAGGTATATCCTAAGGACTCTACTTGCCCTCTTGCTAACTCAGAACTATTACACGAACATATGACTTGTGCTTTTTGTCTTCCTTCTTCTGTTGCCTTTTTTTCCTCTCCCCTTGATCTGCCCAGGTTCCATCTTTAAATAGCCCTCGAAGAGGTGGCGCATTACTTAGAGAAGGCGCTCGATGCGGCGTTGCGTGCAGTCGAGTCAAGTGACGGTTGATCTGAATCAACCGTTTGGCGGTTATATGTCTATGAAACATATAACCGCACGGAGGTTGTTCACTGGTGTGTCTTGGATAAGATACGTCATATGGAATATGCACGTGTTCCATTCATCATACGGTAGAGAATATACTTTGGAATCAGTTCTTACCTTCTACGAGCAGTTCTCCTGGTCGGAAGCTTGGCTTGGGCCTTCGTCCGACCAGGGTACCCATTATGTAACCTCTGTAATCTCTACGACCAGTGAGGTCGTGCACCTCAAAGGTTACGACCATGAAGACGTATGGTCTTTTATATATTAAAGATAATATATAGAGGTTTTAATCCTCGTCACATGTTCTCCCTCAATCTTTGGTTTCCGATTAGGATAGAATACTTACAAGTACTCTTTGGAGGGAACTGTTTCGATTGGTGAATACCCAATTGAGGATGAGCTTCTCATATCATCCTCAAACCGACGGTCAAATGGAGTGAGTCAACCAATGCCTCAAGGTGTACCTGTGATGCCTTATTCATGCATGTCCTTGTAAATGGTTGGAATGGCTAGCCTTTGCAGAATTTTGGTACAATACATCATATCATTCTACCCTGGGGAAGTCGCCATTTGAAGTGTTGTATGGCCACGGCCCGAGACACTTTGGTATTGTGGATGCCTCTACCTGCACATCCCTAGAATTATCAACGTGGTTAAAAGATAGTGAGTTGATGATGAAGCTGTTGCGCCAACACCTGAATCGCGCTAGTCAGCGTATGAAAGTTCAAGCTGACAGGAAGAGATTGGAGATGAGTTTTTCTGTTGGAGACTGGCTGTAACTAAAACTACAACCATATGTTCAGACTTCAGTGGTGAGTAGAGCTAACCATAAGCTTACTTTCAAGTATTTTGGACCCTTTCAGGTTGAGCAAGCTGTGGGATCTGTGGCGTACAAATTGAAGCTTATGCCGACCTGCGGCATACATCTAGTGATTCATATGTCACAATTGAAGAAAGCCTTAGCTCCCGTTGAGAAAGTGCAGCAGGAACTACCTGACGTGGTGGAAAACAGAGTGCCTGAGAAGATCTTAGGTCGTCGGCTGCAAAGATCGGGATCTGTGTCAGGGACTCAAGTGTTGGTACAATGGTCTGGGTCTTCGCCAGCAGATGCTACTTGGGAGGACTTCGCCAACATGAAGAGTCGCTTTCCTATCGTGCCGACTTGGGGTCAAGCCATTTATGAAGGGGGAGGGAATGTTACATTATCGGATGGTGCACAGGAACACTCCTTTTGTCGGGATGCAAGGCAGGTGGGGAAAAGAAGCCGAAAGCCCAGTGCCCGATTTCTAGAAGCGGATTGGGTTGTGTGAGTGGGCAACAAATTGTGTATTAAATGTTGAAGGGACCATCTGGCAATCCCTGTAGGTTGTCGCAATATAGCTGATTCCGTTTGGATGTAGAACACATGGATGATGTAAACTCTGAAGAACACAGCTCTACCTCTTATCTAAACTTCCTCTCGTTCTCTGTCTTATTCTTCCTTTGGATCCTCCAACTTTCTCCCAAACTCCATTGCTTCCTTGCTGTGATGTCCAGTACCAGAGGGGGTCGGTAACACATTGCAGTCAGGAGCTTCGGGCTATGCACATGACACAATGAGGTGTGGTTCGACGTTGACTACAAATATACTAATGTTAAGACGTACTAAAATGCCTATACCGTGTGTCACCATCGTAAACCAAGTTTAATATGTATCAGTGCCCTATAAGTTGTGTATATTTTTTTTTGTATATACGTGTTTGTGGTGTGTTTGTGAAAACAAAAGGACAAAAGATGGAACATGGAACACTGTATTTAATTAATTCTATATAGAATATATAAAATTACATGCTACCACATGAGTTCATCCTTTGTATTTTGTGTCTATGCTTAAGCAGTATATATGTCTGGACATTGCGTAGTTCGCCGATTCCCGATACCTTTGCATGATGTCCAGTTAATTACATTTGTAGGACAAGCCTACATAATACCTCCGATTAAGTTGCGCTTGTGGTCGTCGTCGCGATTACGTTTCTCGTCCATATGCATGTTGGTGTAAATGCAGGTGGTGAGGATGCAGATGTGATGCGGGTGACTTTGTTTCGCTGATACCGGCAATGGTGTGTAGATGGGATGCGTATAAGGTGGATTTTTTCTCGTCGACACCCGACCAAGGTGTTAATGTATGTAGATTATTCGGATTGCGCACCTCGGCCTCCGAACATGCACGTCAAGTTGAATCGGTGGATGTTGTAGAGTCCGGCGTCTCGTTGAGGTTATAGGCTCGGCGCCTACACGCAAGCATTGGCCTTGTGTAATAGCAGTATTGGCATCGTGAGCAGTACCATATGCTTTGATCGAGTTAATTACCGATGTCTTCATGTGAGAAGTTACGGAGAGAGATATAGAAAGATGCGTGCATGCGCCCATGTATTAAGAAATGGCGGTAGTCGTCTTGATATCGGTATAGATCAATCACACGAGAACAATCACATGAACACCAAGAGACACGTTGAACACAAGTTTATAGAGGAGAGTTAGTATCTTTATTTATCTGTAAGTATCATGTACATATGGGGTGCTCATATTTATAGCCTACAGGGGTGAAAGCCCTCCAAGGACGGTTTAGTCTTTTGCCCATAATAAAGTTACATAACACTCCCTCTTGGGCAATAGACAATGATATGTAAATGCCTCATTCAAAACTCCTTCCAAAAAATGATTGGGAAAAAGAAACGGCGAAAAGAGTACATTACAGTCATAAGTTATATTACACTAGCTTGTTGCCTCACTAAAAACATTCATGTGAGAAAACTTCACGAAAACTCACCAATGAAAAGAGTACAACGTTTAATCTTCGGGATCCAATCTTCAAGATTTTGGATAAATCCTCAAGATTTGATAAGGATCATGATTTAGGGATTTACTCCCCCTGAACTCTGCAACTCTTTAAACCGTCTCAAGTGTTCACCTATGTGCTAGGCGAAAGACGGGCGGAGGGTGGCCGCCTAGCGCCTAGCCCGCCTAGGCGGTGGTCTGTGCAGCCGCCAAACAGAGCAGCCGGAGGGAGAGGAGAACAAGTGAAGAAGAAAAAAGAAAAGAAAAAGAAATAAAAGAAAAGAACTTACCTTCGGTGTCCAGTCCAGCCCAGCCCAAGCCCGCGTCGATCGAGTGAGTGACCTGCCTAGTCCAGTCCATTGTCCCCTTCGCCCCTTATTCGCGTCGACCAAGTGGCCATCCTCTCGCCCTCGCTCTCCCATCTCCCATCCTGCCACCGCCTCATCCCTCTACCCCATCACGACGGGGGGCCGGGAGGAGGAGCCGCGCGATAGGGAGCTGGGAGGAGGACCCGCGTGATAGGGGCACACGACGGGGAGCCGGGAGGAGGACCCGAGAGGCAGGGGGCGGAGAGGAGGCGGCGACGCGTGACGCGGAGCAGCGCAAGAGAGGATGAAATCGCCAAGTCGGTAGGGTTTTGTGACTTCACTTACCTTTTACTGATGTTTTGGTTCCGTTTTCTCCCCGACGCGCCCAGCACTGCCTCCAAGCACCCAACTCTGCATTGTGCCGCCCAGCGCTACCTCGGGTTGCTCCAGAATGCCTAGCTCCCGCCACGCCTTGCCCTCTTAGCGCCGCCTGGGTCCGCCTAGGATAGGCGTTGACCGCCTAGGCGGGCCGAGCGCCTAGGGGAACACCTTTGCCTGAGTCGCGGCGGGGAGCCTGCGTCCAGTGCCTAGGCGACCTAGGCGCCCGCCTAGGGGAACACTGACTGTCTCATTCCAATGTCATGAATGATCTTTGGAAACTGGATGCAGGCAGAGACTGAGTGAACAAATCAACCGTATTTTCACAAGTTTTGTTTCCAGGATCTTTACCTCACTATTCTTCTGGATTTTATGAGGATAAAACATTTAGGAGCAATGTGTTTCGTGATGTTGCTCTTGACATGACCCGTTTACATTTGTGTAATACAAGTATCATTATCTTCATAGATAATTTACGGGGTATTGACGGTATTAATGCCATAATACTTCTGGATGTAGTTAATCACACATTTGAGACAAACACATTCAAGTGAGGCTTCATATAGTGTTATAATCTCTGAGTGGTTGGAAGAAGTAGCTACCAAGATCTGCTTAGATGACCACCAAAAGATGGCCACACCACCACAAAGTAATATAAATCTATTCTGGGACTTTGCACTATATAGGCCGGTAGACCTGGTCCAAGGTGGGCTCCTCATCCCTAACCCTAGCAGGGTCGTAGCCTATAAATAGGGGGTACTGGTCATTGTAAAGGTTGATCGTTTGATGATAAAATAAAGAGAAGCAAAAAGTCCCCCTACATCTTTGTGTTCAATCTCTTATTCTGTTCTTGTGATTCATGCATTATTCTTACGATTCTGAGTTTGTCTATGAGGTAATCGCTCGGACTGGACTCGCCAGCGATGGTTCCTCAACACGTTATCAGCACGATCGACTCTCCTCGCATCGAAAAGGTAACCGCCGATAAACGACACTCATAGATTGGATCGTATTTTCTAGATTGCTTTCAATTCTACAAATTTGGCTTTCTAGATTGGTTTTCTACGGTGCAAATCTGCTCTAATCTACCGCGAGCCGACTTGAAGTCGCCGGTCAAGCCGATCGGTGGTTTGCATGAAAGAGTTGATGATGATTGCACTGTAGTTGGTAGATGTAATAGCACGAAAGGCACCATGTGCAAGGCACCGCCTGCAAGCGGCTGTCACTACCTTCGCGATACGTTACCGGTCGGCATAGTCCGCTATCACGCATCGTCACGGAGGCAACGACAGAGCCATGCCGCTAGCACGCGGCAAGCATGCACATGTCGGCATGAAGCCGCGCCTCCATTGCCATCCCGCATTATTTTGCATTGCATCGCATACATCTGCATGCATGAACAATAATTGAAAAAAAAAATAACGATCGGCCCGAAGCCGCTGGTCTGGAACCACCAGGTAGCAACCCCGGAGCCGCCGCTCGGCTACCTCCCGCAGAGGCATCACCATCCCGCATGACCAACGACCCGCATGGCCGTCGGCCTCCACCTCGCTACGATGCACCACCATTGGCATGCTCTGATCGGCAGCCTGCCCGTAGCCGCGTCGTCGCCAAGCCTTGAAGCGATGCTGGCACCGCGAGCCCGAAGCGCCGCCGATTCGCACAGGAAATCACGCCGCCGATTCGCACAGGAAATCACGCCGCCGCGCCTTGTGGGCCCTGCGCACCTCTGTGACGCCCTTGACCACCCTTCGCTGGCCGCTACTCGTGGCTCATGCAGCGCCGCCGCCGACGGCATGCAGTGTCCGACCCCGCATGGCCAAACACATGCAAAAGAAAAAAAGGGAGTGAGGACAAGCGTCGGCGCTCGCACATGCGAAGATCCACGCCGTCGACCACCTTGAAGTGCGCCCGCTGCACGGCCGCCCGAGCGCGCCGCCGGCAGCCTCCGAAGGGCGCCACCTCCGCACGGCCACTCGAGCGTGTCGCCGCATGGTCGCTCGGGCACGCCGCCAACCACCACGAAGGCACCGCCGCCGCCTTGAGCCGTGCCGCGTCGGCCCGCAAGGCGGCGCGACGCCGCCTCGACCCGCACGGCGCCGCCCACTGCCGCCGCCGTCGTCCGCTTGCACCGCGCCCGCCCGCCACCTGCGCGCACCGACCGCCCTTTGGAGCCACCGCCTCGGGTGAACAGGGGGTAGCCCGACCCCCCAACCCTTTGAACCGACACTAATAGGCCGGGGGCGCAAAGGCCCAGCAACCGGAGAAAAAAAGGGGGGAGTTGGCTGGTGGAATTATGCAGAAAGACCCTCAGATTTCTCCAAAATTTTGTAAACTTTTCCTGAAACTGGAAAATTTGCAAATAAACCCTCTAAATTCTGAAAATTACCAGGATTGTCTGGGATAAAGAAATTCTTGCAGAATATCCCCTTAGAAAATGAAAAATTGTGCGCCTGTTCTCTCAGAACTGAGATTTTGCGCGTTAACTCTTGAAAATAGCATAATTCGCTGAAAGTCATTTTCTAGCAGAAAAGGGCCCCGGGAATCCAAATTTTTGCATATTTTGAACTTTTGAAGCATGTTTAACTTTGTAATTGTTGTTTCTATGCAATTTATTTGTTGTATTTATTGTTTTGATTATCTGTGATTGTTTATATTGCTTTTAATCACTGAAAATAACAGTAAATCATGAAAATGCATAGAAAAATACGAGATCATGAATCGAAAGTTCGAAGAGCATTATGAGAATTTTGCAACCATTTTATGCAGATTACTAGCAGTAATCTTATGAATTTTTACATGAATATGAATATGACTGGCATCATGAACCAATAGTTCAAAGTACTGACCCAGCATGGCCAAATTTGTATAGAATTTGTATCAGTCTTCAATTCTGTGGTAATGTAATCACAGATGAGCAGAAGATTGAGAAGACTCTCTACCTTTCACTCAAACATAGTGCAATCCGCACGCAACTATCGTCAAGATGGTTACATGTAGTATGACGAATTAATTGATATCATGCAAGTTGTGGAAGCTCAAGATGATGTTCTAAGGAAGAACTACATCTCACAGCCACCTAGTAGCAATGTTGGCCATGAAGCCAATAATAGCAATTACAAGATGATGAAGCCTCTCACGAAGGAGAGGGGCAAGAAGGGTAAGGTCGTGGGTCACACGTTATTGATGCTTTCTAGTATAAGAAAAAAAGGCATATGACAGTATGAGGCATACCTCGCCATTGCAGGCACAGAGGATTCACATCCATTAGTTGCACTTATGAATGTGGACAACCAAGTAGCAGCCCCCACCCTCCTTTGTACATCGCTGCGGCCGTAGCCGTAGCTGCCCAAGAGAAGAAGATCGCGCATGAAGCCGATTGAGGCAGAAATTCCTGAAAACTTCGCCTATTAGATCTAGTGCACGCATTGCACTTGGATCTTTTATAGAAACTTGCAGTTTGCAATTGAAGAAGCAAAACTTTGAATTATTGAATAATGGTTGCAAGCTCTAGGAGAGCAAAGCATTAAATTCTTATTATGAGTCCTACAAGACTTATTTTTCCGTCTTTATAATAGCAAGTTACGTTCTGATATCTGAAGTATTTTATTTATGTGTTTCTTGCTTTCTGCTACATATTAGTAAAGTACATTATATTAGAACACGTGTGGCACCATATGGAGGAAGTGTGCTTAGCAGGTAGCGGCACAATAAATACCATCCTGGGAGAAGCGAATTTTTTTTCCAATCGATCAACAAGAATGCTAGTAGTCTTACGACAGTCGTAGGCAGCGATACTTGTATAATAGGCTCAGAAAGGGCCATAATTATACTCCCAATGGGCACAACTTTGGTCATTGAAGAAGACTTGTTATACCCAGAATCGACTAGAACTCTCAAGGATATTCGCGCTAACGGTTTCCATGTAGAGACTGAAGAAGAGTATGATAAGCGATACCTGCTCATTGAAAAGCGTGAAGAAAGTGGAACAATAGCATCAGAATGTCTTCCTCTGTATGAAACTGGGCTATACTACATGAATATTGAGGCATTTGCAGCCTGTACTGCCCTGAAAACCGTATTTAGAAGCTCTGAACTTTTCTATCTCTGGCATGATAGATTATGCCACTTAGGTCTTAGGATAATGAGAGATATAATTAACAATTCACAAGAACATAATATGAATGTAAAGAATTTCCCGAATCAGAAAGATTTTGTGCGCCCCGCATATGCCACCGAGAAATTAATTACTAGACCTTTTGCTCTGAGAGCGAATGATGAAGTCCCTGCATTCCTGAACCTTATCTAGGGAGACATTTGCGGTCCTATACAGCCCCTGTAAGGGTCATTTAGGTATTTTATAGTGCTCATCGATGCTTCCTCGGAATGGTCTCACTTATGTTTATTGTCTACGAGAAACCATACTTTTGCAAAGCTAATCTCGCAGATAATTAAATTAGAAATATTTTCCTTGATCATCATGTGAAGTCCACCTGAATGGACAACGTCGGAGAATTTACTTTGAAAGCATTTGATGATTATTGCATGGAAATAGGAATTAAAAGTTGAGCATTTTGTACCGTATGTCCGCACCTAGAATGGACTAGCAGAACTTTAAAGAATTGTAATTTACCAACTACATGTTTGGGACACGCAGTCCAGCTCGCAGCAGCTCTCGTCAATTTTAGACCATTGGCCTATAACATCCATCCACCTATGCAACTAGCGCAAGGGTCAGCACCGAAAACTTCTCATCTTCGTAGGTTTGGTTGCAAGGTTTATGTACCTATACCACCACTACAGCGAACCGCAATGGGCCTTCTCCGAAAGTCTGGGATATACTATGGTTATGAGACAACATCCATAATCAAGTATTTGGACCCTATGACTGGAGATTTGTATAATGCCCGATTCACTGATAATACATTAGATAAGGTTAGTTTCCCGTCATTAGGGGGAAATCAACCCTTGATAATAATATCGGAAAATAATTGAAGTCCAGAAGATAATTGAAATCTATGCATATAACCCGCGCACTAGTGAAGCAAATAGAGAAGTCCAGAAGATAATTGAATTGAAGTTCAGAAGTCAATTGAAGTCCAGAAGATAATTGGTTTGCAAGCATTAGCGAATCAACTGCCTGACCACTTTAGTGATTTGAAGAGCGTGACCAAGTTACATGTGTTTGCACGCAATGCACCGGAGAGGGTTGAAATACCAATGAAGGTATCCCTAATCCCGTCTAGAGGCCTCAGAAAAGGACAAGAACTCTGGACCCTCGAATCCGAAGTAACCGGGGACGCTTGGTGGAAAAAGATGAGAGGGACTTGACATAGTCGATCACCGAAGTGCCCCAGAACCAGAAGGGGAGCTAGTTGAGACCTGTCATCGGTATGAAACCTTCAGAAAAGGCATACCAGAATTGAACATCCCCATGAAGAGAGACATCAGTATGGATGTGTGCGCACACATCGGAACTGAAAAACTAAAAGGACCTTCCCCGCAATTAGAAGCAGCGGTGAGCACGTGGAAGCATTAGAAGAATCATCCTTTAAAGAAATAGCTATAAACTTTATGACCTCAGGAGAATATTTGAATATTACAATAGCCAATGTCGACATTTACTTTGCAAAGAAACTTACCACAATCATCAATCTTGATCCAGAGCCTGCATCGCTCGCTGAATGAAAGAAAAGATCAGATTGGAAGAAGGTAATAGAAACTGAATTATTCTCTCCGAATAAAAGAAAGGCGTTTGAGCCTGTAAGCCGCACGCCTCCCCTTGTGCACCCCGTAGGGCATAAGTGGGTATTTGTTCGAAAGAGAAATGAAAAGAAGCAAGGCTCGTTGCATAAGATTTCACTGAACATCTAGGAGATGATTACGAAGAAACCTATTCCCTGGTCATAGGCGGAACTCCCTTTAGACATTTATCTCAATGGCAGTGGACTTGAAGTTAGAAGTGAAATTGATGGATGGGGTACCAGCATAACTTTATGAAATATTGGATTCATACATTTATATGAAGATATCTGAATGTATCCCTGTCCTGAACCAAAACAGAGCAAATAGAAATCTGTACAACGTGAAACTCAGAAAGTCACTGTACGGACTTAAGCAATCAGGCAGGATATGGTATAATCGCTTGAAGCGACTTTCTATGCAAGAAAGGCTACACGAACAATGAAAATAATCCATGTGTATTTATACGATGATCCCATAATAGATTTTGTATAATCTCAGTGTATGAAGATGATCTGAATATCATCGGAACCCTAAAGGATATTAAGGAAGCGAGCTCTTACCTAGAGTCGGAGTTCGAAATGAAAGATTTTGGGTAAAACCAAATATTGTCTAGGCTTGCAGCTTGGGCATGCCCCTGAAGGGATATTAGTGCATCGGTCAACCTACACTCAGAAAGTGTTAAAAAGGTTCGACTTTGAAAAGGCATACCCTTCGAAAGTGCCAATGGTTGGGAGATCTTTGCAAGAAGACAAAGACACATACATACCTAAAGAAGAGGTGGGGAGTCCTAGGACCGGAATTCCCACACTTAAGTGCAATAGAAGCACTAATGTATTTAGCAAACTGTACTAGAACATACATTGTATTTGTCGTGAACCTATTAGCAAGGTATAGTACAGAACCTACCAAAGGTAATGGCAGGGAATGAAGGAATCTTCCGATACCTCCAAGGAAGTAAAGAACTTGGTCTGTTCTACAGAAAGAACCAAGACCTAACTATAAATGACAATGCAGATGACGGGTACCTGTAGGACCCTCATACAACCAAATAGCAAGCAGACTATGTCTTTCTATGTGGTGGAATTGCAATTCCATGAAAATCGTCTAAGCAGTATCTTGTATCAACTTCGACGAACCACTTGGAAATAATAGCAATGTACGAGACCTCACGAGAATGTGCTTGACTTCGGCAGATAATTCACCACATCCAGTAGTCATGTGGATTGAATACCGTGCAAACCCCCACTATTATTTATGAAGATAATGCAGCTTGTGTTGCACAAAGTGCAGATGGGTTATGTGAAGAATCCTCTCATAAAACATATCAATCCCAAGTCCTTCTAGCCTCATGAATTGTAAAAGATGGACGATATTAAAGTACTGCATACTGAGTCATGTGAGAATCTTGCAGATTTATTCACTAAGTCACTTCCAGCGTCTAGCTTTGAAAGATGCATATGTGAATTGGAATGATGAGACTTAGAGAAGTGCATAATTCAGGGGGAGAATATTCACAAACTCATTATTAAAGCTTGATCATGAAGATCGAGTACCTAAAGAAGAAATCCTGAAGATCGAATGAAATTGAGTAGATTGTACTATTTTTCCCTTGACGAGTTTTCTTGAAGTTTCTCGACTAAGGTTTTTAACGAGGTAATTCGTGCAGCACAACATAACGTGTTTCATGTACTATTTCTTCAAATTTTTTCCACTGGATTTTTATAGAGTTTTGACGAGACATGAACATGAAGGATGAGTGCCCAAGGGGGAGTATTAAGAAACCGGGCCCAGGCCGGCAGACCTGACCCAAGGTGAGCTCCTCATCCCTAACCCTAGCAGGATCGTAGCATATAAATAGGGAGTACTAGTCATTGTAAAGGTTGATCACTTGATGAATAAATAAAGAGAAGCAAGAAGTCCCCTACATCTCTGTGTTCATTCTCTTATTCTGTTCTTGTGATTCGTGCATTGTTCTTACGATTCTGAGTTTATTTACAAGGTAATCGCTCGAACTGGACTCGTCAGCGACGGTTCCTCAACAATAACAACTCTCTAGGTCAGAGTGTTCGACGCAGTGTTGGAATCAAGCCTGAAAAATTATTGCCGATTAGGAGGTTTCATATACTTCGGATTGTCGGCACACTCCAACGTTCTCCTGGTAATCATGGTTTGCATGTTGCTGCCAAGTGTAATAGCAACACGGTGTCGGAAGATTCCGGGAATTATATTGCCCTGTCAGTATTTTCCTTGCTTTTCTGATTTCTGGACTCTCCAACATGGTACTCTCACCATCAATTAGCGTTTCCGTCGCACGCACGACGAAGACTTTCAGCAAGCAAAACATGAGCTCATGTTGTCGTCAGATTAGCCAACCTAACGATCCGTAAAAGGAACCAAGAATGGGTATTTCTCACTAATCTATGTTGCTTCACTGATAGTATAAGCTGATCTGTACATCATGTTTCATACATGATTATAATAAACAAAAGCTCCTGCCACCTTCAGCAGGAAGGTTCAGAAATGAAACATTCTGATCAGCTAATGGAAAAAAACACTACATGCAATTTGCATGTTCCTTCAATTCTTTTACTGAATTTGGTTAGATGGGGCCTCTTCTATCATCTTCCTTTCGACGAGATACGCAAAAGAGCTACTGAAGAAAAAGAAAAACTAACAGAATAAGGCATCTGTTGCAAACACCAAAGAGACAGATGCCCGTTATGTGCTTTCACCTTGTCGCACTTCTTACTGTGTCCAGAAACTAACATCAAGATTGTTGCAAAATGCAATTGGTTCTGCAGTCATGAAGCCAGCGCATGCCAAACTACCAGCAAAAGGGAAGTTACAACTAAATGTTTATACTGTCAGCGCAGGTGAGGAGGCCTGACTCCAAATGGTTTACTTCCGGGAGTTGCTGGTGAACGAATTGTTGGTGAACCCTGCACCCTCTGCAGAAAGGAAATGGCATAAGGTCCATTGTCATATCAGCATTTTCCATCCTTTTTGGAACATATGGACAATAACATCATCCTTTGCTTGTCTTATCGAAAGTTCCGTTGTTTTAGAAAATGCCTGTGAACTACTAGAAGCCTTTCAACACAATTTTGTGGATTGTCAAAGTGGATAAAATCGACAAAGTTCCCACATCACATGAACAGGTCATATAGAAGTGTACTTGATAAATAATTAAAAGCGAATTTCCAAATAAACCGCTAGTGCAACCAAAAGTAAATATAGAACTCAAAACTCTGGAACAAAGGATCACTGGTTTGGTTTGTAAGAAATGAGGTCACTCTCAATTTCCCATTGATCACTAAAGCACAACATGACACTAGGTTGAACTTGTTACACAAAATAATGCGTACGGAAACAAATGCTCACAGGCACACATTCAGTTCAAGTTCAGGACTTCCCATGTCCCAACAGTGAACTACAGTAAATACAAGAGCAGAGCTCCCGAAATTGAGAAAATGAAGAGAAGCATATAAATCCCTTGAAGCTCTTGTATGACATACTCCTTTGAGAGCATAGAAGTATCTCTCTTTTTTTGACAGATAGAGAAAAGGCATCTTGGTATTCCTTTAAGAGGCATGGGAAGAATGTAACACGGATCAATGACTATTGAAATTTGCCCTGTAAGTGTGGACTGGAGGAGGAGGCGTATTAGGTTTTGGGTGAGGGTGTACGGATATGACTGGTTGTCTTTGGATTGTGCTGTTGAGCGTATGGCGCAAGGGACCTAGGTTTAAATAATCATTGTGTCCTTGACGTGTCGGAAAAGAAAATTATTTTTTTCGCTTGGGAATATTTGGAAACATGGAAAATACGTGTCAGCATAGTGTCGGAGCCATGTCCACGGCACCTCCTCGACTTGTCCGTGCTACATACAGTTTGGATACTCCATAAACAACACCTTTAAAACCAACAACTTACTGATGCAGCATTTGAAGGTTGAACAAGAAAATGATATGTGATTTCTACCACACTACCGAGAAAAAAAAATCTAGAGATAAAAAATCAAAGTTATGCTTTATTCTCTAGCAGACCCCTCCTGCCCTCCTTCCCACTTACCAGGCAGCATCCAAAATGCATCCTACAGATATCTAATTTCAGGAGGAAAAAAACTAGTCATAAACTAAGGTAAGTATATCGGATTTCAGAGAAAGGTGACCGGTTCGTGCTAGGGCAGCACCAGTATATGTACTTCCTCCACTAGCACCTCACAGGAAACTCTACTAACATATACTTAAATATTGCATTGTATCATGAATTATGAAGTAGCTAAAGTTCTGGAAGAGAATAAATTGGTATTGTAAACGTACCTGTGCCACTGCTGGTTGAGTGAAATAGTCCATCATCTGTTGCTTTTGCTTGCTGAATAAGTCCTTAACTCGGTCCAACAAATCTTCTTCTCTTTTCATATCCTCAAGAAGCCTTTCCTTCTCCCAATTCTTAAGTTTAACTTGCTCTTCCATTTCAGTGATAGTTCCAGGTAAGTTTGAAACCTCATGGCTTACAGTCACAGTAAATTTTACGTCTATGTTTTTCCTACAAAGGTCATTTATAATAACTAATAAAAAGTGATGAAATATATAAGATGGGAATAAAAAGATAGCAATACTAACAGTGCAAATTAATGTAATCGAACTGCTTCTAGTAAATAAACCAGGGTAAAACAACCATGCAGGCGAGTGAAATTCTTCTTTTGAGAATAAGTAAAACTACATTTTGTATGCCATGAGGATTATTAATGAAAAGAAAAGGTAATTAAATCGTATCTTAAAAGTTTGATTACTGCATAGCTTTTACTTGAACCGATATTACTGTTTCATTACACATGTCATGGTTGGCTGTAAGCCTGCCACAAGTGCCTAATAAATTGAGCTTGTGAAAAAAACTCATGATTTAAATAATCATTTTATTCTAAACAGTGCAAGTCTACACTAATGAAAGGACACACGGACTTCTTTCAAAAGAAAGGACACACGGTAATCAGGACAATCTGCAAAACTCAAACACTGTATGATCCATCAACATTATGAAGTGATGTAAACGGATAAATTGCATATTTGCGTACCTGTCACCAAGGCAGAATGAGCCATTAGGCCTCAATATACCACCATCCAGAGAAATCGCACCATCATTTATCAAAGGAATAGCACGTTGCAAGTCAGCTCTGGTCTTATAAACTTGTAAATGAGAAAACAAACTGTAAAACAAAGTTTCCCTAAGACCATGGCCATTGGCTGTGAGACAACTCAAGTATTCCCGGTCCAGATGTATCATATTTACTGCAAAACCCAGAAAACCAGGAGGGAACTCCCCGCTAGGCAACCTTGGTTTATGCAGCATAAGCTTTCTCTGCGGATCATCAATCATAACATCACCAGAAAATGGCCTGCAAAGTGTAATAATGTATAATGTTAAAGTGCTCATCCAGTTGAGTTCAAAAGAGAATAAGGGCATTAAATAAATTAAAAAGGCACCTCATGTTTTCAAGACAAAAGACACTGAACCTCCCATCCAGAAATTTTCCGATTGAGCGACCCAGTCCATGAATGCCACTGGTCTTGTCAATGATGCCTTCCTTGTCATATGTTTCGAGACCCTTAACACCATCATAAGTCTTGCAAACGAGACCAAGCATATTGTCCATTCCCAAGTACTCGGAGAGTAACCTAATTTACAAGAACAAAATAGATACCGACAAAAGTAAACAAAAAAACATACCATGTCAAGTACCTTTGCATCAATTAAAGCTGTAAATATCATGCCAAAACAAAGAGAAAAATTGACCTGCTGATGTTATCGTCGTTTACTTTTCCCAACGTAGCCACGATACCAAGGCCATCTTTCATCAGTGGCATCTTTGATGCTTGCAGATAATGACGGACGTTCAGCTGGCATATAATCCCAGCTGCTGTCTTGTCCTGATAGAGTATGCTTTTAATTGTACGTTTTTCTGCTTCTTGAACAGACATATCGTTATTTGCAATTGCAGCCGCCGATGAATAATAATTCCCCAGTTTAACTGAGAAAAGTTCCAGCGTATAAATATGGGCAATAAGTTATGAAAAGTATAGGGCAAGTTTGACTTCTTTTATCAAAGTGACACACATATTTCTTGCACATTATAATTCTAATGTGCCACAGCCATCCAACGCTTTTTTTGAAACATGTCAGCCATCCAATGCAGTGAGTCGATCGTGGTGCTAACAACAGCGAGAGAGAGAGAGAGAGAGAGAACTGGACACCAAGGCTCATGCAAACAGATTCTGATTTCCAAGATGAATTTAGCATCAGTTGGCTAATCCTATGGCTACTGCATGAGTGCTATTCAAACTTACGATTTACTGTGGTCAAAGAGACCTAATATTGATTTACTTATACACGTAATTGATAGCATCTAAGTTAGCTTTTTGGTACACCATCCACTCGCAAGGATGTTGATTCAACCCCGAATATTGCGAGTTTCTCTTTGTAGTTTAGATGATTTCTAGTTTCGACAACTAGATATGGACACCACGATTTAAAACGGAATACTGTACGAAACTACGAATGTTGGCAAATCAAGTTCCATAAATAACACATCTTAACTACCAAGACTGGACAACTTAAAGCTTTGACTTATAGACCACCGCATAATTAATTAATAATGCTATATGTTCCATGGTCAGCATGATGGTATCAATATACAGTATTCTCATCCATTCATAAAAAAAAAAAGATTATCCATTCGTAGGATGACTGAAATTTTATTAAACATAAGTCTCGATTGGATCAATATTCAATCATATGACACATAAATCTCTATCCAAATTCAATTATCACAATAATTGACTTAAATTTAAGAAAATTTTAGACTACTTAGAAATACCAAATCCGAAAAAAATACAGCATTCTCAGAAAAAAAAAATACAGCATAGCCAAGAATCCAAATAACCGAGGTAGCACAAGGCATTAACATCTTACTTCCCAGGTCGACGCTCGACTCCTCGATGGCATTGATCTCGGACTTGAGGAACCTGATGTTCTCCTCATGGTGGTTGACCTTGAATCCCAGCCTCTGCAGCTCATCCTGGATCACCTGCAAAGCGCACACACCGATACCAACAGCAACATTAGACCAGCAATTTCCAAGCATTGTATCAACAACAAGATTAACTCGGGAAAAAAGGGAGCACCAGAAACACACCTTACTGTTAGACTCATACACCTGCAGCGTCTGCGGAGTCTCCATGCCGCGTCTGCAGATTGAGCCGCCACAGGTCAAAATCTGCGGGGAATGGAGAAGAAACGGGGCTGAGATACGCCAAATTGAACCATTTCTTTTTTGTTTGTTCCAAACAACTTCTCTTATGAATGATGAATGTAAAATTTAGAAGGAATAAAAGGAGTAATCACCACCTAAAGCATAAAGTTTGCATCCCTTGCACCAACTTTCTCATCTATTTTTCAAATGAGTATAGCTCGTAAATCTAATGTCGCAGTATAGCAAGATGCTATAATACATCGTAAAGCGGGGTCACGCATGAATCTACATGTGCACCGTATGCTGTCGTCGCCGTCATTCTCCGCCCGCACCGCCGCTTGTCATCACCAGTGCACTATCGAGCGCCTCCGCCGCCTCCAAGCACAACCTCACACGCGGCAGCACCTCACTATGGTCCTCGCCGTGATGCCGGCGCAGGTGGAGGAGGCAGCGATGAGATGAGGATGCTGAGTGGGTGAACAGAGGACGAGAGAAGGGATGACAAAAGAAGTGGCAGTCTGGCCTGTGGGTCATAGTTGCCAGTCTCTGGCGTATGTAGGGGCATTTTGGCCATTCGGAAAAAACCAGGCACGGTTAACGGCATCACTTGGACGGAGAGTACACGGCGATGACATGAGCGAAAAAAAAAATTGAATTCTAATGGCATAGAAGGAATAAGAAGTTATTCCGTGGTAAATAGTGGAATCAGTAGCATATATTAAATTTTCTCTTTCATATAATCACATACATTTGCAACCACCCACGAGGATTGCTTTCTCACATACTTCTCTGACACAAATATTTGAAGTGATTTTAAAGAAGAGTGGATGGATAGGAAAAACAAAAGATGGATTAAAAAGTTCTTTCGGCGCCCCATGTTATCCTGCATCACAATATAATAAAAATGAACATGCCCAAGAAAGCAAAGTTAACAAAGTTGGATTATAAGTTTTTTCCCACACAAAAGTTTTAAATCTGATTTGCCAAAACAATCAAAGTTGAACTAGAAATCTATTTTTTTAGTCCACACAAATATTGTGGCATGTTATTAAGATAAACCCAAAAAAGCAGGGTTTAGGTACGTGGATCCACTGCAACTGCAACTGTATGATGGCAAGGAGTACAGTGACGTGTATTAGGGGTATGGCTCCACTGTCCAATAAAAATCAATCAATCCAGATCTATCTTTTCCATAGCACATTGCTATTGTATTTGTCTGCAGTTCTCTACTACAATATTTATGCTACATAAATCTACATTTTTAAAAAATCTTCTTTGCAGTAGCCAAAACATTTGGCATGAACTCAAGTATATATATATGTGCGAACAGAAAAAGATGTATTGCCCACCTACATGTAATCACCCGACGCAAGAAATTTGATCCACCGCTTGCAATTGTTTCTTACTAAATGTCTAGTGTAAGGGTCTCTTTGGAATGCATGCATGAATAGGAAAAACACACAAGAATTATACGGGAACGACGACGGAAACACAAAACAAAGAAATGATTCAAAAGCATTGTTTGGATACTTCACAGGAAATAGTTTCTGTTAACTGCTATAAGGAAATATCTAGGGACCTTAGCCTGCTTTCTTATTAAATCACTAACAACTCACACTGTTTTGACCTTTTTTCTCCAACTTTGCTAACTCGTGAAATCTAAACATTTAATTAGCTGGGTATTTCCTGCAGTAAATGTTTGCCAGCAACGTGTGAAATTATGTTGGTATATATTACAATCTGCAATTTGTCCATGAGTGTGTACGTCATTTTATGTAAATTTGATTGCGACCTGGTTACATCAATCAATTGGATTCATTATTTTTCTCATAATTTGCTGTCTGTTTTACCTTTTGGAATTTGTTGTCTGCTGAATTTGATTTACCAGATCCTACAAGCTCAAACTTCAATGCTGCGCAAACCTCAACTCAACTCCTCCAGGATCCTACTAGTACATATCGTCCCAGGTGCAGCACCTCTCCAGCACTCTTCAGCCTACCTTGTCCGGCTCTACTTACCAGCAAATTCCAAGCTTCACCTCCTCTCCCTCTCCCGGAACTAAGAGCCTGTTTGGTTGGTGATCAAACTTGTCACACCTAACCTTCGGCAAACTGTGGCTGCCACAAAAAGTGTGGCGAGCAAAATCGAAGCCGCACTTGTGGCAAGGTTTGGCACAAAAATGAGTCTATGACATGTGGGGCAGGGTGCTAAGAAAGTGTGGCGTGTTATAGGCTGTGGCGATGAACCAAGCAATTTGCTAAAAAGCGTGGCATGACTAACCTTTGGCGTGGCAAGTTTGGTCACCAACCAAACAGACCCTAAACCTCCACCCTGACAGGTGGTCAAGCCAATTCAAAGTTTTTGGCTCGTCTAGCTCCTTTTTTTGTTGCAAAATTACAAAAAATAACACCGCAGATGTGACACATGTCACACACCAAGTGCGCCGCACTAGCCTGCCACGCCCTTGGCTCACTGCGTCGTCCTGCCGCTCCCTTGGTTCAAGGCAGCGCCCTGCAACGAGAAGTTTTTGTTTTATTTTGGCACTGTTTCGTGACGAAATAGCAAAACTAAGTTTTTTTTATATATAAAATGACAAAAATAACACGTAGATGGAGAGACAGAGTTATCAATACCGTACCAGTACCAGCCATACCGGCCGGTGCATACCATACTGTTATCTAAGTAGTCATACGTATCATACCGACCTCAATACCGGTCAATACCGATTCGATACTGGTCAATACTGGTCATACCGGTGGAATTGATACGTTATATTTGATAGTACTATTATGTATTTTAAATAATACTACAAGTAATATTTGGTGTGTATATAATTATATATATATATATATATATATATATATATACTTGTGTTATTATATTAAATCAATAGACTGATATCGAGACGTACAACCAAATCAGTATAACATTCTGTATGGTATTAACAAGTCTACAGAAGAGACATACAACAAAACTCGCCTGCAGGGCCGCGCCCCAAAGTACGGCAGTCCACATGCTCGCGCGCCGGGTGCGCCGCACGGCCTGCCGCGCAACCCGTGCTACTGCAGGTCTGCAGCGCCACTGCACCCAGCCACTGTGCGCACTGTCCTGCCCGTTACATCACATCCACCTGGCACGAGAGCCGAGCGCAGCACAGCGCAGTGGCGCACAGTGTCGGCGCAGTGGCAGCGCAGTGCCTGTGACAAGCCCAACTCCATGCCAGCGGCTACCAATTTTTTATTCTTTGATCGATTCCTGCTAGTACTGGACTGCTAGTCAGTGATAGACACATACACGACAACACAGTGATGGACTGACACCGAGAGATGGATCGATCCGATCGATGTGTTACAAAGAGAGAAACGTCGAGAAAAGCCGCTGAACTAGCTGAAACATATGGAAGATTCTCCCTTCTCTTACGTGAAATTCCCCTCTTTCAGTTTCAGTAAGCATCCAGTATCTCAGCAAATGAACATTTCTCTAAGCTGCTCCAAAGGATCCAACGAATAGCTAAGGTAAGATTCCTCTTATTGGCGACTAATCCAATCCATAACGAATAGGGCTAACCGGCACTCAACTTAAAAGAGCAGGGGAGGAGGCATAAGCCGCAGGAAAGTAATCAAATCGGGGAAGCGGTGTTGAAAGAATCCATCGAAGAAGCAAAAAGCACTTTACCGTACATTCTATTAAGTATACGGTAGTAGTGTAAATTAAATTTGATCATTACTTTGTTAAATGTATAATAGATATTTTTTTGTATTTATATCTTTTTGAGGGGTGTTATGGACTTTTTCAACTGCGGTTAAAAATATTACTCTTGTGGCACGTGATTCACACATTGACAATTACAATTTTACCTAATTGGGATTTTACTACTCATACTACCAAGTGCAGTATAACTAAATCTTAACTAATTTGAACCATTGGGTCAAAGCAAATGGACGATTCATATTAAATTGAGGATTTTTTGAAACAATATTGTTTTAAAAGAAATTTATAAAAAATAAATAGCCGATTTTTTTTACAAAACTAGGCTACCGTCGCCATTTGAAATAGCAAAATTTTCCTATCATTATTCCAAATTGCGATAGTAACCTAGGCAATGGCGACAGAGCCTAGACAGTGTAGAGATGTCTCTATTATCAATTGAAATGGCGACATTATCCCACTCCAACTGGCGACAAGGATCCCACAAGTTCCTAAATTTTTTAATATTAAAATTTAGAAACCGTCATTTCAAATGGCGTTACGGATCCCGCAAGTTCCTGTCGCCATTCCAAATGGCGGTATAATCTACCCTATAAAAGACCATAAGATTCTGGCATAACTCACTTTTATTCAGAAAAAAAAGAAATAGGGGAGGGAGTGGAGAGGGGCAGAGGGGAGGAGAGAAGCTAGCTAAGCGTTGCCCGTCCGATCGTCTACCTTTCAAGTAATTTTTTTAACCGAATGTATTACATAGTTTTAGATGTACGGTTACGTAGTACAGTATGTTATACATAATCTTTTTCAGTCAGTAGTTTAGTTTTAGATATGTGGTTAATCGTGAAAATCTTGTTTTAGATATGTATGTCAAATATATCGGACGCCACTAATTTCAAAATCTACAATGGTCCGGGAAGGGGATTGATTTGCATTATTTCCAATTGGCGAATGTGACCCTAACAAGACCAGAGCAATGTACATGTGATACGGTGGTTGTTCCATACATTCGATTTGGATCATGTTGTGTATGATCTGAGATTAAGTTGTCTTACCAAACGAGCACCACATGGCACATATTGGGAATTAGTGTAGCTCAAGGGAACAAGGTCATGGCAGTTGTATGCATGCAGGGCAAGGGAGGAACGGTAGGATTTGATCCTTCTGGCCCAGGCATATGTCAAGCTCACTCCTACATCGGCGGCTGAATAAGAAGAGGGTGGTGATGCCAAGAAAACGTCGGGGACTCAACCATAGCGCATCGCACACAATGGTCGAAGGTCGGGAGTTGCTAATGCTGTCGATGAAGATCCTATGGAAGGAGCACCTTCAGTCAGGCAAGCTAGTGAGCTTGCAGACGAGGGTGAGGAGCTGGAAGCTCTAGTCTAAAGGATGGATCTCGAAGAATAGGACTACATAACATTGTCAGAAGATGAAGGATCCGACGACGATGATACTATGGAACAGTAGGCGGTTCCATCCGAGTGGAACACATACCAGTTCGATAACCTCGTCGTTAATGAAGGCTCTGTGTACTGTGGGAATACGACTAGAGTGAGGTCAGACAATGAGCTATGTCCAAATGCAAGGAGGTCATGCAAGAGGGGATCAAATTATGGGCCTTGTCGGTGCGGCGTATATTCACAATCATCAAGTCTAACCCAAGATGCTACAACATGAAGTACAACATAGAGAGATGCCCTTGGCGAGTGCACGCATTTTCAACCTAAGTGGGACTCCTACTAGAAATACTCTATAGTAGTCCTTCACACATGTGTTGTCGTTGAGTCAGTGCAGTTCCACAAGAACCTATCATCAGGCTTCATTGCGAACATCATGTACGATGAGATCGTGGATAGTATAGATTTTGAGCCACGATCCATCATTCAGGTAGTTGAGGCAAGGTTCCAATACACAATCAGTTATGCCAAGACGTGGAGGGCAAAACAGAAGCCATTGGAATTAAGGATCGGTACGTTCGAGGACTCCTATGACAACCTTCCCAACCAACTTCGAGTCATACAAGACAGGAATCCCAGCACTTATGTCGACATTCAAGATTCCGCACATCCGGAGTGGGGCAATAAGAGGGTACTGAAGTGAACATTCTTCACCTTTGGCCCATGCATGATGCATCAATGTATTCCGCTACTACGTCCAATCTTATGTGTGGATGACATATTCCTGACTAGAAAGTACAAGGGTCAGATACTGACTGTAATAGCGACGGACGGAAACAATCAAGTTCTTCCCATGACATTTGTACTCGTTGAAAGCGAGAACACGGACAGCTGGTTGTGGTTCCTAAGAAATTTGGCGATTTTTGTTGTACAGGGTCGTCCTAACGTATGTGTCATATATGATCGGCATACTGACCTGCTGAGTGCAATAACTTAGCTTACAACAAGGATAGAACGAACCATTTCCATGGGTGAATCTGTAGAGCAGGTGGTGCATGAGGCATTTGGGTGGAAACTTCTACAAGTAGTTCCGTAACAAGGACTTGATGAACATGTTCAAGCGGTTGTGCAACCAAAACCAGTAACAAAAGTTTGATACATTTTGGAAGATTCTGGATGAGTAGACCCAGATTCACAGAAGAGAGACAACGAAAAATACTTCTACAAGCATTGACCAGGCCCCTGAAACATTGCCATAGCTACCCACAGATGGTCCTAGTGTAGCGAGAAAGACGGAAGCGCAGGTGAAATGCTTCCCGGACTGGATTGAGCACGAGCCTAAGGAGAAGTGGTCATTACTACATGACAGAGGTGGCGTTCGATATGGTGTCATGACAGCCAATCTAGCCAAGCTGTACAATTAGATCATGCGTGACACCAGGTGCCTCCCTTTGGTTGATATTGTGGAGGCAATTCTTCGCAGTATCATAAATTATTTTATTGACAGAAGCAACAACACATCACTCGCCATGATAAATGACAGAGTATTGTACTTCGTCATGATCACCATGTACATGGAGGAGAAGAACAAGAAGGGTGAAATGCACCGGGCATTCAAGTTGGGCACAAGGGAGCTGCGCTTTGAGATACTATGCAGGGATAAATGATGTCACGAGACGAACCGCGAGATGATCATCCACAAGTGTACGCTATGCCACGCTAGTTACGTATGCACTTGCAACAAGCATATTCTTCTGCATAGACCCTGCTCACATATTATGGTCGTATATTTGACGATGGCGCAGCATCTCGACCAGTACCTCTCTGATTATTTCAACAAGGAGGAGGTGATACAAACTTAGAGTGCAGAGTTGTATGGTTACGGCGTGGTTAACCATTTCATTGGCCATCCGACTTGGGAGCAACTTATCTGGGCCATAGACATTGATAGTCTGAAGGAAAATGTTGGTCAGTGACAGGTACGACGTATCAGGAACGACATGAACGAAGCAGAAGCCGGGTGTTGTACGAAGAAGTGTTCCATTTGTAGAGAGTTTGGACACACCTTTTATATATACCCTACAAGAAATCCACAGGATGAAGGAGACATGGACAGTCTGGACGGCGCCGCGGAGACCTCATTTGACCACCCAACTAACCGACCACCCCACTCGAGGCGGTCGACATGGCGGATGTTAAGGTCGCGCCACGAGAAAGGTTCATCTTGTTGGAATATGTGCTGCTCAATGCTTTGTAATATAATTTTGATTTGTCGAAAAACTAGGTGACGACATTGTGCTAAATATTTTGTAATATCAGTGTGATTTATAAACAAAATATGTGAGGATGTTACACTAAATGTTCTGTAATATCATTGTGATTTGTCGATAAAAAATGTGATAACGTTGTGCTGAATGTTTTGTAATATCATTTTGATTTATCCACAAAATATGTTAAAAATAGACAATAAAAAATAGATAGAAGTCCTTGTCGCCAGTTGAAATGGCGACAGGGCCTTATTGCCATTTCAACTGGTGATAGAGACATCTCTACACTGTTCTAGATTCTGTCGCCACTGCCTAGGTTATTGTCTCCAGGTACACAGACTTCTTCTCGTGCGCCACGTGACCCAAGTTCATGCGCGTCGCTAGTTAAAATGGCGACAGGGCCTTATCGTCATTTCAACTGGTGACAATGACCTCTCTACACTATTCTATTCTGTCGCCACTGCCTAGGCTATTGTCGCTAGGGACACGGACCTCTTCTCCGCGCGCCATGTGACCCATGTCCGTGCCACAGGCGCACGGACTCGATGGGCGGTACGGGGGGCGGGGCGGGGGCGGGGTCGGACAAGTGCATACTGGCGTGGTGTAGCATGGCGAGCAACTCGTCCGTGCGCCTAGGGCACGGACTTGGGCCATGTGATGCACGGAATCTCGCTCGAACTCAAGCCATGTGGCGTGGGGAGGAGAGTTCGTGCCCCTAAGGCACAAACTTGTTGTCATTTTTGTAATTTTGATAAACGGATGGCAAAATTTGCTATTGATGTCGTCCACAGCGTCAAAATAGGGGGGAAAACTCCTTCCTCTCTCACTTCCACTGCGTGAGTTTCCTTCAATGCCATGTGGGTCCAATGCCAAACTAGCCAACTGCGTGAGTTGATTTGTCTGTGTACTTAATCTGGTTGACTTGCTCCACCGAATCAGCCAAGAAAATAGCCGTACACGGTGCTGACGACGCGAGCGAGTTCTGCCTTTTGTACTCATTGATCTCTAATTTTTGTCAGTCCGTATCTTTTAAACCAAGTATGGGATTTGCGATCGGTGTGAACCTCAATGCTCATCGTGACGAGTACAACACAAGGAGTTCAATATTGGATATGTTATGCGTTGAAAATATTTGACGACGCGCAGGCCCGCAAATCAGTATTGGTTCGTAGGGTTTTATACGTTCACAGGTTGTTGTATCGACTTACATATGAGCCACTGCTGCTTTTTTTTTTTATTTAATAAATTTTGCATACAAAAATTCATCAAACATGGTGATGATAATGTTGGCGATGGTTGTGGTTTATCCATCTAGCAGTGGAGTGACACAATGGATGTACTATATGTTGCATTTTGCATGCTCAACTCAGAATGATATTGCAAGCGAATGTGCGATTAATATAGAGCTATCATCTAGATCTATTTCTACAACTTGCAAGTGGATGTACAAAGTAAACATCAAGTCCGATGACTCACTGGAACGATACAAGACTCATCTTGTTGCAAGAGGTATTCAACAAACTTATGTCGAGATTATGATGAAACTTTTGTTCCAGTTGCTCGTATGACTACAGTTTGTACTCTCAGTGATGTTGTAGCGATACGCTTATGGACTATGTCTTAAATAGATGTTAAGAATGTTTTTTTTCATGGTGATTTGCATGAGGAGATATATATGCAATCACCCCAAGTGTTGAGGCTCTTACATGCTATGTTTGTTGTCTTAGGCGTGCTCTATATGGTCTCAAACAACCTCCTCGTACTTGGTTTGAGCATTTAAATTTTGTAATTCAAGCTGCTGATTTCACTCCAAGTAAGAGTGACCTTACCTTGTTTATTCACCCTACTCTGTAGGGTCGTACTTTGTTTCTGTTATGTGTAGATGATATGATGATCACAGGAGATGACACGCTCTAGTGCAGAGGCTGAGTTTCGAGCCCTTGCTGCTACTACCTCAGATATTGTTTGGCTTTGATGGCTTTTGGTTGATCTTGATGTTCTTTATGATAATCCTACACATTTGCTTCGTGACAATACAATTGTTATTTAAATTGCTAGTGATAAGATAAAGTATGAGTTGATAAAACATATTGGTATTGATAAATCATCTACATAGTGTCATTGTTAGCAGTCGATCATCGACCTCTGATATGTACTCGCAGAGTTTCAAGTTGCAGATTTCTTCACTATGACTCAGACTTGAGAACAACATTGACTTTATCTACTTAAACATCAACTTCATCTATTCAAACTCAGTATATCAGATTCTTCTGGTCCACATTGAGTTTAAAGGGGTGTTGAGTCTGGTACATATTAGTAGTCTCTTTCTAAACCTATATAGCCCATAAGGCCTAACAAATCATCAGTATATATATATACACACACCGATTGCTCGACTCTCGAACATGGTACTCTCTCCATCAATTAGCGTTTGCGTCGGACGCACGACGAAGACTTTCAGCAAACAAAACATGAGCTCATGTCGTCGTCAGATTAGCCAACCTAACGATCGGTAAAAGAAACCAAGAATGGGTATTACTCACTAATCTATGTTGCTTCACTGACAATATAAGCTGATCTGTACATCATGTTCCATACATGATTATAATAAACAAAAGCTCCTGCCACCTTCAGCAGGAAGGTTCAGAAATGAAACATTCTGATCAGCTAATGGAAAAAAAACTACATGCCATTCGCATGTTCCTTCAATTCTTTTCCTGAATTTGGTTAGATGGGACCTCTTCTATCAACTTCCTTTCGACGAGATACGCAAAAGAGCTAGTGAAGAAAACGAAAACTAACAGAATAAGGCATCTGTTGCAAACAGCAAAGAGACAAATGACCGTTATGCGCTTTCACCTTGTCACACTTCTTACTGTGTCCAGAAACTAACATGAAGATTGTTGCAAAATGCAATTGGTTCTGCAGTCATGAAGCCAGCGCATGCCAAACTCCCAGAAAAAGGGAAGTTACAACTAAAAGTTTATACTGTCAGCGCAGGTGAGGAGGTCTGACTCCAAATGGATTACTTCCGGGAGTTGCTGGTGAACGAATTGTTGGTGAACCCTGCACCCTCTGCAGAAAGGAAATGGCATAAGGTCCATTGTCATATCAGCATTTTCCATCCTTCTAGGAACATATGGACAATAACATCATTCTTTGCTTGCCTTATCGAAAATTCCATTGTTTTAGAAAATGCATGTGAACTACTAGAAGCCTTTCAACACAATTTTGTGGATTGTCAAGTGGATAAAATCGACAAAGCTCCCGCATCACATACACAGGTCATATAGAAGTGTACTTGATAGATGATTAAAAGCGAATTTCCAAATAAACCACTAGTGCAACCAAAAATAAATATAGATCTCAAAACTCTTGAACAAAGGATCACTGGTTTGGTTTGTAAGAAATGAGGTTACTCTCAATTTCCCATTGATCACTAAAGCACAACATAAACACTGGGCTGAACTGGTTATAACTTGTAACACAAAATAATGCGTACGGAAACAAATGCTCACAGGCACACATTCATTTCAAGTTTAGGACTTCCCATGTCCCAACAGCGAACTACAGTAAATACAAGAGCAGAGCTCCCGAGATTGAGAAAATGAAGAGAAGCGTATAAATCCCTTGAAGCTCTTGTATGACATACTCCTTTGAGAGCATAGAAGTATTTCTCTTTTTTTGACAGAGAGAAAAGGTATCTCGGTATTCCTTTAAGAGGCATGGGAAGAATGTAACACTGATAAATGACCATTGAGATTTTCCCCATAAGTGTGGACTGGAGGAGGAGGCGTATTAGGTTTTGGGGTGAGGGTGTACGTATATGACTTAATGTCTTTGGATTGGGCTGTTGAGCATCTGGCGCAAGGAACCTAGGTTTAAGCATTCTGTTGGGCTGACTGGGCTGGGTCGTGTCCCATATGTTTCCACAGTGTGTCCTTGACGTGTCGGAAAAGAAAATTAATTTTTTCGCTTGGGAATATTTGGAAACATGGAAAATATGTGTCAGCGGCGTGTCGGAGCCATGTCCACAGCACCTCCTCGACTTGTCTGTGCTACATAGAGTTTGGATACTCCATAAACACCACCTTTAAAGCCAACAACTTACTGATGCAGCATTTGAAGGTTAAACAAGAAAATGATATGTGATTTCTACCACACTACCGAGAAAAAAAACGAGGAAAAAAATCAAAGTTATGCTTTATTCTCTAGCAGACCCCTCCTGCCCTCCTTCCCACTTACCAGGCAGCTACATCCAAAATGCATCCTACAGATATCAAATTTCAGAAGGAAAAAAACTAGTCATAAACTAAGGTAAGTATATCAGATTTCAGAGAAAGGTGACCGGTTCGTGCTAGGGCAGCACCAGTATCTGTACTTCCTCCAGTAGCACCTCACAGTTAGGTCTACTAATATATACTTAAATATTGCATTGTGTTATGAATTATGAAGTTGCTGAAGTTCTGGAAGAGAATAAATTGGTATTGTAAATGTACCTGTACCACTGCTGGTTGAGTGAAATAGTCCATGATCTGTTGCTTTTGCTTGCTGAATAAGTCCTTAACTCGGTTCAACAAATCTTCTTCTCTTTTCATATCCTCAAGAAGCCTTTCCTTCTCCCAATTCTTAAGTTTAACTTGCTCTTCCATTTCAGTGATAGTTCCAGGTAAGTTTGAAACCCCATGGCTTACAGTTACAGTAAATTTTACTTCTATGTTTTTCCTACAAAGGTCATTTATAATAACTAATAAAAGTGATGAAATATATAAAATGGGTATAAAAAGATAGCAATACTAACAGTGCAAATTAATGTAATGGAACTGCTTTTAGTAAATAAACCAGGGTAAAACAACCATGTAGGAGAGTGAAATTCTTCTTTCGAGAATAAGGAAAACTACAATTTGTATGTCATGAGGATTATTAATGAAAAGGAAAGGTAATTAAATCGTTTCTTAGAGTTTTGATTACTGCATAGCTTTTACTTGAACTGATATTACAGTTTCATTACACATGTCATGGTTGGCTGTAAGCCTGTGACAAGTGTCTAATAAATTGAGCTTGTGAGAAAAAAACTCATGATTTAAATAATCATTTTATTCTAAACAGTGGAAGTCTACACTAATGAAAGGACACACGGTAATCAGGACAATCTGCAAAACTCAAACACTGTATGATCCATCAACATTATGAAGTGATGTAAAAGGATAAATTGCATATTTGCGTACCTGTCACCAAGGCAGAATGAGCCATTAGGCCTCAATATACCACCATCCAGAGAAATCGCACCATCATTTATCAAAGGAATAGCACGTTGCAAGTCAGCTCTGGTCTTATAAACTTGTAAATGAGAAAACAAACTGTAAAACAAAGTTTCCCTAAGACCATGGCCATTGGCTGTGAGACAACTCAAGTATTCCCGGTCCAAATGTATCATATTTACTGCAAAACCCAGAAAACCAGGAGGGAACTCCCCGCTAGGCAACCTTGGTTTATGCAGCATAAGCTTTCTCTGCGGATCATCAATCATAACATCACCAGAAAATGGCCTGCAAAGTGTAATAATGTATAATGTTAAAGTGCTCATCCAGTTGAGTTCAAAAGACAACAAGGGCATTAAATAAATTAAAAAGGCACCTCATGTTTTCAAGACAAAAGACACTGAACCTCCCATCCAGAAATTTTCCGATTGAGCGACCCAGTCCATGAATGCCACTGGTCTTATCAATGATGCCTTCCTTGTCATTTGTTTCAAGACCCTTAACACCATCATAAGTCTTGCAAACGAGACCAAGCATATTGTCCATTCCCAAGTACTCTGAGAGTAACCTAATTTACAAGAACAAAATAAATGCCGACAAAAGTAAACAAACAAACAAACATATCATGTCAAGCACCTTTGCATCAATTGAGGCACTAAATATCATGCCAAAACAAAGAGAAAAATTGACCTGCTGAGGTTATCATCATTTACTTTTCCCAACGTAGCCACGATACCAAGGACATCTTTCATCAGTGGCATCTTTGATGCTTGCAGATAATGACGAACCTTCAGCTGGCATATAATCCCAGCTGCTGTCTTGTCCTGGTTGAGTATGCTTTGAATAGTACGTTGTTCAGCTTCTTGAACAGACGTATCATTATTTGCAATTGCAGCCACCGATGAATAATAATTCCCAAGTTTAACTGAGAAAAGTTCCAGGGTTCAGCATATAAATAGGAGCAATAAGTTATGAAAAGTATAGGGCAAGTTTGACTTTTATCAAAGTGGCACATATTTGTTGCACAATGCACATTATAATTCTAATGTGCCACAGCCATCCAATGCTCTCTTTTTTTTAAACATGTCTGCCATCCAATGCAGTGAGCTGATGCTAACAACAGCAAACAAAAAGAGAACTGGGCACCAAGGCTCATACAAACAGATTCTGATTTCCAAGATGAATTTGGCATCAGTTAGCTAATCCTATGGCTACTGCATGAGTGCTATTCAAACTTGTGATTTACTGTAGTCAAAGAGACCTAATATTGATTTACTTAGGCTACTCCCAATGCTCCACCTTGGCAAGTATCTTAAGACTCCACATAAGCAAAAATCTGATGTGACACTGTAATTAAGGAAGAAAGAGAGCAGCCTAGTATCTTATTTAGATACCACTCATACACAGTATCCTAGGTAGAAATAGTGGTAAAGACATTTATATCAAAAGCATAAGATACAACACTCTAGGATACAATGCATTGGGAATGTGATATCTAAATACCTTTCATGCAATAAGAAACTGCAATAAGAAACCACCCATTGGGAGTAGCCTTATACACATAATTGCATAGCATCTCAGTTAGCTTTTTGGTACACCGTCCACTCGCAAGGATGTTGATCGAACCCCGAATATTGCGAGTTTCTCTTTGGAGTTTAAATGATTTATAGTTTCAACAAGTAGATATGGACACCACGATTTAAAACAGAATACTGTACGAATGTTGGCAAATCAAGTTCCATAAATAACAGACCTTAACTACCAAGGCTGGACAACTTAAAGCTTTGACTTATAGACCACCACATAATTAATTAATAATACTATATGTTCCATGGTCAGCGTGATGGTATCAATATACAGCATTCTCAGGCAAGAACAGCATAGCCAAGAATCCAAATAACCGAGGTGGCACAAGGCATTAACGTCTTACTTCCCAGGTCGACGCTCGACTCCTCGATAGCATTGATCTCGGACTTGAGGAACCTGATGTTCTCCTCATGGTGGTTGACCTTGAATCCGAGCCTCTGCAGCTCATCCTGCATCACCTGCAAAGCACACGCACCGATACCAACACCAACATTAGACCAGCAATTTCCAAGCATTGTATCAACAACAAGATTAAGTCGGGGGGAAAAGGGAGCACCAGAAGCACACCTTACTGTTAAACTCGTATACCTGCTGCGTCAGCGGAGTCTCCATGCTGCGCTCTGCAGATTGAACCGCCACAGGTCAAAATCTGCGGGGAATGGAGAAGAAACGGGGCTCAGACACGCCAAATACGGTCAAATGAGTGCATTTGAGCAGCGCCGAAAGAAAATTGAGGAGGAATAGGAATCTGGCAAGATAAAGAAACGCAGCGAAGCAAAATGGATAGGGTAAAATAGCAAAATTAAGGGTGTACGAAGACGGGCTCCAGAGCAGAGCGTAGCAAGAAAACCCACCTCGACACCATCGCCGCTTGGAGCTGAGGCCACCGGCGTTGCAGTGGGGAGGGAGGGAAAGGAAGAGGGTGGGCTTGAAGTAGAGGGAGGGGCAGATTGAGATCAGCGTGGGAGGGAATCTCAGGGTGGGGGAGAGAGATTGGGAGGGGGAGAAAATTAGGTAGTGTTTGGTTTGCGGATGAAGTTGGGGGAATATTTGAGTTAAATTAGGGTTTGTGAATACTTATATATTTTTTTATAAGTGGTGTTATTTATTTATGAAGTTATATAAAATATGACCATTAGAAAACCAATTGTGCTCTTCGCAAAAGAAAAAAAATCAATTCTACCCTTAAGAACGAAGCGTGACAAGTTCTAATAAAAATTGGCCATTGATATACCGCTAGAACACGTAGAACCACAACTTTAGTTTGTAGGGACAATTATTGTTGTATGTGGGACATAGAAAAAGACATCCCATAAGTGTGTGTTTTGAACCATTTCATTTTTGTTGGTTCCAAACATCTCTTATGAATGATGATCGTAAAATTTAGAAGGAATAAAAGGAGTAATCGTAGCCTAAAGCATAAAATTTGCGTCCATTACACCAACTTTCCCATCTATTTTAAAAGGAAATTTCGATATATGTCATTGCTAAGTGGCCGTATCAGAGAAATGCCACAACTTATTTCAAAATTCAAAAGATACCATTGCAAACATCTTTTTCTCATAGAAAGGCCACCGATCTACATATTTCACAAATATTGACGTTATTGCCCCCGTCTTCTTCGATTCCGATGTCACCATCGCCCTCTGGTAGATTGGACAGTGCCATCCATGGTTGTCTCTCAAACACACACAAACAAATAACTTGGGAAAGGAAACTACTCAAACTCTCCTTACATGATCCATCCATATCGCTTCTTCTTACTGTATCTTCTTCTTCTTCACACAAGCAACACACCGCCGCCGCCCTGGCTGCAGTCCCTGGCCATGTGGCCCTCCTCACCACACTTGTAGTACCCACGGCCGCCACCGCCCTCGTAGCCGCCTCCGCCACCACCTCCGTAGCCGCTGCCGCCGCCGTAGCCGTGGTCGCTCCCGCCGTCGTAGCCACCTCCACAGTCGCCTCCGATGGGGCAGGAGCCGCCGGTGAGCGGGGCGCTGTCGGGGCTGGTGACGTCAACGGCCTTGGTGCGGCCGTCGTCGCTGGAGCCGATGACGAACTCGACGGATTCGCCCTCGTTGAGGCTGCGGAAGCCGTCGGGCTTGGAGGACTGGTGCACGAAGAGGTCCTCGCTGCCGTCCTCGGGGGAGATGAAGCCGAACCCCTTGGTGGTGTTGAACCACTTCACCGTCCCCTTCACCCTCCGACATCTTGCCTTGCCGCCGGACACGAAGACCAAAAACCCTAGAAACGGCGCCGTGGGGAGACCCAGAGAGAGAGGCGGCGGGCCAAGGCGGCGGTGGGCTGGCGGCAGGGAGCCAGCGACGGCGGGGGCGACACCATGAGGGGAGAAGAGGCTGAGGGGAGATGCGGCGTGGAGCTCTAAAATTTGATAAAGAAGACAGTGTGAGGAGTGAGGAAGGAGAATGTAGGGGCAATTTGGTCCAATACTGATAGAATACATATACTAGTGGCATTTGTAGGATGTTCCAAGGTTTCCAGTGGCATCTTTCGAATTTCAAAATAAGCGGTGGCATTTCTCTGATACGGCCACTTAGCAATGGTATATATCAAAATTTCCCTTTTAAAAATGAGTATAGTATGTAAATCTAATATCATAGTATAGCAAGATGTTATAATACATCATAAAGCGAGGTCACACATGAATCTACCCGTGCACCATATGCTATCGTCGCTATCATTCTCCGCCGCACCACCGCTTGTCATCACCAGTGCACTATTGAGCGTCCCCGCCGCCTCCAAGCACACCCTCACACGTGGCAGCACCTCACTATCGTCCTCGTCGTGATGCCCGCGCAGGTGGAGGAGGCGGTGATGAGACGAGGGTGGTGTGTGGGTGAACAGAGAATGAGAGGGGGTGAACGAAGGAGAGGCAGTCTGGCATGTGGGTCATAGTTGCCAATCTCTAGCGTATGTAGGGGCATTTTTGTCATTCTGAAAAAATCTAACAATGTTAACGCTATCACTTGGACGAAGGGTAGATGGCCATGGCATGGGATGAAGAAAATTTGAATTCTAACGGCACGAAAGGAATAAAGACTTATTCGGTGGCAAATTATGGGACTCGAAGTTATTCAGTAACATACAACTAATTTTTCTCTTTCATATAATATCACGTACATTTGCAACTCCCCATGAGGATTGCTTTCTCCTACACCACCACCATCTCTTCTCTGACACAAATATTTGAAGGAATTTTAAAGAAGAGTGGATGGATAGGAAAAAACAAAAGATGGACTAAAAAGTTCTTTCGGCCCCATGTCGTCTTGCATCACATAATAAAACTGAACATGCCCAAGAAAACAAAGTTGGATTATAAGTTTTTCCCCACACAAAAGTTTTAAATCGGATTTGCCCAAGCAAGCAAAGTTGAACTAGAAATCTATTTTTTGAGTCGACACAAATCTTGTGGCATGTTATTAGATAGACCAGTGATGTACATTAGGGGTAAAGCTCCACCATCCAATGAAAATCAATCGATCCAGATCTATCTTTACAATAGCACACTGCTATAGTATTTATCTGCAGTTCTCTGCTACATTATTTATGCTACAGAAATCTGCATTTTTTTAAAAGAAAAATCTTCTCTGCAGTAACTAAAACATTTGGCATGAGCTCAAGTATATACACGTGCCAACAGAAAAGATGTATTGCCCACCTGTGATAACCTGACGCAAGAAATTTGATCCACCGCTTGCAATGGTTTCTTACTAAATGCCTAGTGTAAGGGTCTCTTTGGAATGCAGGAATAGGGGAAAAAACACAAGAATTGTATAGGAATGACGGAAACACAAAACAGAGAAATGGTTCAAAAACAGTGTTTGGATACTTCACAGGGAATAGTTTCTGTTAACTGCTATAAGGAAATATCTAGGGAGCTTAGCCTGTTTTCTTATTAAATTACTAACAAATCACAGTGTTTTGACTTCTTTTGTTAGCCATACATTTAGGACCATTTCTTCATTTTAGGAACTGATATTAAGATCTTTGCTATGTCTTTATGTCTATCTGCGAAGAACTCTTGATGTCAAACAGAGAGAAAAGGCATGATCTTTTGTTTTGTGAAAGAACTGATCCAAAGGGCCCCAAACAAATTGGCACGGCCCAGAGTATTGTTTCGCCACTTTCCTCCTAGGCTCACAAAAGTCCAACCTATATTATCTCCAACTTTGCTAACTCATGAAATCTAAACATTTCATTAGCTTGGTATTTCCTGAGGTAAATGTTTGCCAGCAACATGTGAAATTATGTTGGTATTACAATCTGCAATTTGTCCACGAGTGTGTAGGTCATTTTATGTAAATTTGATCGCGACCTGGTTACATCAATCAATTGGATTCATTGTTTTGCTCATAATTTGCACTCTGTTTCACCTTTTTGAGTTTGTTGTCTGCTGAATTTGCTTTACTGGATGCTGCAAGCACAAACTTTAATACTGTTCACTACTTCACTTGTTCAGTACCTGATGGGCGCAAACCTCAACTCCTCCTGGATCCTACAAGCATCGTCCCAGGTGCAGCGCCTCTGCACTCTTCAGCCTACTTTGTCCGGCTCTACTTACCAACAAAGTTCCAAGCCTCTCCTCCTGTTCCTCTCCCAGAACTGAACCTCCATCCAGACAGGTGGTCAAGCCACTGCATTGCAGTCAGGAGCTTGTCGGGCTATGCCTATGCACGGAACAACAATGAGGTGTGGTTCGACGTTGACTGCAAATCCACTGGTGTTGAGACTTGACACACTAAAATGCCTATACCGTGTGTCACCATCGTAAACCAAGTTCAATGTGTATCAGTGCCGTATAAGTTGTGTATATTTTCTATATATACGTGTCCGTGGTGCTGATAATGCTGGCGATGGTCGTGGTTTACCCATCTAGCAGTGGAGTGACACAATGGATGTAGCTGCATTTTGCATGCTCAACTCAGAATGATATTGCGTGCGAATGTGTGATTGATGTGGGTTTCCACTGCGATCATTCCATCCCTGATGCTACTTCACTTAACTAACCCTGCCCATCTTATGACCGCAGCTGAGAGAAAGCTTGCAATTTAATGGTATATAGTTTACTGAAATTATGAATAGGCAGTAAAACCAAATATGCATTAAGGGTGTATTTAGTTGCCTGCATAAGGCCGGCTTGCATTTGTGGATGCAATTTTCGCACTGTTTAGCTGCCTGCACTGTCCTCCAGGCTAGACCACGCACGTGCAAACCCCCCTAGCCCAGCGGAGACGCATGAGGCGAGCTTCTCGCAAGCCAAGGCCGTGGGATGCAGGCACGCTCCCCTTTTCGAGTGCACCCGCTGCATATGCGCATGCAAAGTCCGAGCGCTAGGGTTACCCTCCACCTCCAGCCACCTCCTCATTTGCTCGCGCGTCCTCTCGCTTTGACCCTCGGACTCACCGTTCGAAGGCAAGGCGCAAGGCTGTACTCATCCTCGCTGTTCTCCCCGCTCTCTGCGTCGACCTTGCTCTCACCTCCAGAGGCAAGACCGGTGGACGGTGGTCCAGCGGGGTATCCGGCACTACAAGGCCCAGTGCCCCCTCTCCTCCTATTCCTCCCCTCTCCCATGTTGTGCGCTTTCGTTGGAGATTGCTGGTACTGTGATTTTCTTCCTCCTTCTGTTTCTTTGGTTTGTTCGATGGGCATATAATCATGTAGATCTAGTTGGCACTGATTTTCTTCCTCCTTGGTTTCATGATGAACAAGAGGTTTCTATTTCTTTAATCTGTTCGATGGGTATGGAATCTTGTAGATCAAGCCGAGATCCTGCATTGGATCATGAACTGCGTAGATCTATACTTCTTGCATGTTGCAATGCCTAGATCTATAATTTTTAGTTGATTTCACCCTTGTTAGTTCCAAATCTGGGGCATAGTCGTTGTTTTTGCTATGTAGTACTTATTATCCACCCATGTTAGTTCCATGAACTACTCTAGTTGTATGCTGGTCAAAACACCTGTTTTCAATTACTCTCAGTCCTATTGTCTGTCATTATAGGAAATTTGCATTCTTATTTTAGTTCTTGCATAGTGATTTGTTGAAATAATAAGGAAAAGAATATTTGCATGCTTGAATGCCTAGATCTATAATTTTTTAGTTGATTCCATCCTTGTTAGTTGCAGATCTGAGGCACGGTTGTTGTTTTTGCTATGTAGTACGTATGATCCACCCTTGTTAGTTCCATGAACTGCTCTAATCATTCTTGGTAATCTACATACTACACCTGTTTTCAATTGATTTCAGTCCTATTGTCGTTCATTCTTAGTAATCTGCATGCTTATTTCAGCTCTTACCTAGTGATTTGTTGAAATGATAAGGAAACGAGTACTCTGATCACATGCATGTACTCTATATGCAATGTTGTTCATTTTAATCTAAGCATCAATTTTTTGTTTTGAGCATTGCATCCTTGGTTGATGATGGTATGCCACTGGAGGAGCATCCTTAGGATGTGGCAACCGTGGCATACATGCATGTAATCTTGCTGCATGCAACTGTGATTGCAATGACATTGTGACACCACTATCATGTAATATTGATATATTGGTTATGTATTTGGTTCGTAGATGAATGACTTGGAATGTAAACAACAACTCCTAACAACTCCTAATTGTGAGGGGTGTTGGTCTAGTTGCTACCCTGTGTGCTTACAAGCTTACCATAATTAGAAGATCTAGAGTCGGACAGTCCACACCTGTGACTACCTATGGTCCTATGGTAGAAAGGGACATAGCTCGATAATCGAACCTACAATGGATCTACAATTCAGATGACACACATTGTTTGGAGTAGCTTAGGATGAGGAGGGCCCCCCTTTTTCCATCTCTGTAATTTGTTTCGTGCAAGACAGTTGCTGCGAGACAACATCAATACATGTGTTGAGAAATAAGTGGCCATATTTCTCTTAGTTGTTGGCCACAACCATAGGTTTAGGGCTTTGTAGCCAATATTTAAGAGATCCATTGAAACCATTAGTTGATACTTTCAGGAGGCTCTCTTTGTTGTTGGGGAGTTGCGCAATGAGATGATCCAACCGCCTTCCACTGAAATCCCCCCTAAAATCCAAACAAATAGGAGGTTCAATCCCTACTTCAAGGTAAAAATATACTTTTACAGTCTTAACTAACCTTCAGTTCACAATAAACTTGTAGAGATATTTTGTGCTGGCCTAAATTGCTTCCACATGTGTTAGGACTGCATTGGTGTAATTGATGGGACTCATGTGCTCGCAAGGGTTCCTACAAAAGTCTCGATAGCCTTTAGAGGTAGGAAGGGCACAACTACCCAGAATGTCATGGTTGCTGTTGATTTTGATCTTAAGTTTACTTATATCCTTGCCGGTTGGGAAGGGTCGGCCCATGATACTCTCATACTTGATGATGCTTTGGAGAGGGACGATGGCCTAAGGGTTCCCCAAGGTATACTAGATAATTACATAGAAGTTGATGTTGGTTAAAATTTTCTCACACTTATGGTAGTAATGTTAATGGTACTTTGTCATTTGGTAGGTAAATACTACCTTATGGATGCGGGATATATTGCTCGACTGGGCTTCCTTCCACCATACCGAGTCACTCGGTACCACTTGAGAGAGTATGGTGGAAGGAATTACCCTTGTAATGAGAGGGAGTTGTTCAACCTACGACACTCCTCTCTTAGGGTCTCGGTCGAAAGGGCCTTCGGCACGTTCAAGAACCGGTTCAAGATTGTTTACAATATACCTTTCCAACAATTCAAGACCTATGTCAAGTTAGTTCTTGCATGTGCTAGCCTACACAACTAGATCCTTCAATATAGAATGGATGAGTGTGTCCCACCGGAGTCCACGTGGGATGCAAACACTGGCGATGAGGAAGACCACAATGACATTGCACAAGATAATAAGGCATGGGCTCAGATGAGGGATGACTTGGCTAGGGAGATGTGGCAAAATAGGGGGTCCTCTCGTGTGTGCTGGTGTTGCACTTTGTCATTTGCACAATGTAGCATTAACTGAGACTATTGGTTGCATGCAATGTTGATGATTTTCTTCTTACCTCCATCATTGTATTTTTTTCAACATTGTATCATATTCCTACAATTGATTTTTGTGTGTGCTAACTTGGTCCTTGCTGCACTAAAGGGGATGGTTGACTTGCACTACTACACAAAGGGCATCACAAACGGTTCTAAACCGTCATCACAGACGAATTCTGAACTGTCTGAATTTATGTATTTGTGATAATAGACGATTATCACAGACGATTTTTGAGTCATCTGTGATAAGTCACAACACAGACGGTTCGTATAAATAACCATTTTGACAAGTCACAACATGGACAATTTGTATAAATAACCATCTATAAAGCCAACTATCACATACGGTTCATATAAATAACCGTTTGTGAAAGGCAACTATCACAGACGACGGTTTATACCATAAAATCGTCTGTGATAGATATTTTTCTGATTTTTTATTAGCATCAGGAAATGCTAGCCATGCCCTATGAAAACAATATGCAGAAAACAGATACAAATAAATACACAAATACATAGATATATCATAGATACACATATGTCGATCACATATACACATATATATCATAGATAAACAAATTTACAGATTGATTATAGATGAATTGTCATAATATTTTTACAACATATTTACATAGATACAATAAGAAAACATTTGCTAGCATTTTGTTTTCTGTATCATAGTATTAAACATGTTGTTTCTCTCAATCAGTATGAGTGACCTCCAAACCTTGGGAGAAATTAGCAGGGGATCTACCGTTCTACAAGCCTGTTATTGTTCAGGAATCCTTGAGACAGTATCATGAATTAGGAATACTCATGGGGGGTTTATCTGGCTTCTAATAAGTGGGATGCCATCTTCTCGCCACACAAGGCAAAAACCGCCTCGATAAAAACTTTATGTTCTTGAAATACCAGGTTAATAAGCTAGCATTCAGCAAAATAATAGATAACATTAATGGTAGCTAAGTGATTTAAGATAGTCATAATAATGTACCATGAAAGGAGTCACAATTGAGAATAAGATATGTTACCTCATTAAGAACTCTAGCAGCCAATTACTCTGGAGTATCATTGGCTAACACAGGCACAAACCCTTTGGGCTAAAGTTCTTCTTGTGTCATAGTGCTCAACCACAAAGTGCATGATTGGACCCAAGTATCTGCATATGGTTGATTACATAATTTGGAATGAAAGAAAACTCAAGCTGGATGGCAAACGAACGACGAAAACGAGTGCTAAATCTTCGGATGCCGTTTTGAGGCTAAATCTTCGGATGCCGTTTTGAGGCCCTCAACGACCTTTTGTGGGGCTTTCACTTTTTCAGAGCCTTGCGAAGTGAATCTAAGGTGGATTTATGGATTTTCGGATTGAACTTTTCGTTAGCTTTCCAACGAGCCAAAGAACGTTGCAATCCGAGTTCGTATGCAAAAATTATGGTTGTTTTACCGGACAATGCGCGAAATCAAAATTTATTCGGGTTCGGATTTGTGACCGGGGAGGAAAACGAGTCCGAGACGAAGAGGTGGACTTGGACTTGTTGCCACTGCCGACTAGGACTTTGTGTCGTGTCCGGATATTTTATTTATTTAAACAACAACATTAGCAATAAGCATACTACAGAGGGAAAGAGGAAGGAAATTCCACGTACCAGTGTCTCCGATGCTACTGAGATCCTTGCAGATCCTCAAAAACTCAGCCGAAGGCATGCGGACGATGGCCTGGTACTCGGAGTCAGGGATGCCGAGGTGCTCGTTGTCGATGTCCATGAGCTTCATCTCAAAATCTGCAATCCTATCTTTATCTATTCATTCAGAAGAGAACCACAGTCACCATTGAGAGCCACCAAAAGCAACAAGGTAGGGGAGGCGACAAGCGATTGATCACTTACTGGGGGACTTGAACATGAAGGTGACGGTGTCTGAGCTGTCATCGGCCTTGATGGTGATGATGTCATCGTTACCGGCGCAGCGGAGCATCTTGGCCATGTTGTTGAGGTTCATGCCCATGGAGAGGTTGCGGTCATAGCGGTAGTGCTCGAACCCCTTGGAGTGGAGGAGCAGGGCGACGAGGGCAACGTGGTTGGAGTCCATGGCCTACAGTGAGAACCTCATGTCACAGTAGTCGAAGTTGGCATCAGTCACCAGCTCGTGGATCGCCTCCAAGACCTTCTTGAGGAGGCTCCCCTGCACCAGCCGCAGCTCTAACATCGTTGCGACGCTTCTCGTCTGCGGGGCGGTGACGGAGGGGAAGGAATCGAGAAACCCTAGGATTTGTGGTTTGGGAGTGGAGAGTGGTCGAGGAGGGAGGGGAAGGGGAGATTAATAAGGAAGCATTTGGGGACGCGAAATATTTCCCGCTCTGTGATACAACATTATCACAGACAGTTTTTAATAAGAACCGTCTATGATACATCATTATCATAGATGGCTTAGTATCATAAACGGTTCTTATTAAAAACCGTCTGTGATAATAATGTATCATAGATGGTTCTAGTCATCGCTAGTAACATAGACGATCACGCTTTAAAACTGTTTGTGATAATTACAACACCGATAGTTTCCAGAAATCGTCTGTGATGAGGCGTCCAGTATAGCCTGTTTTGTAGTAGTGTTGGGTGATGATGTGAGGGGGCGATGGGCAGGGGGTATGGTGGTCAAGGGGGTAGGCACGCTCTTCGCTGGACAAGTCCAATGCCTAGCTTCATGCTTCGACGTCTAGTTGAGCTCATAGGGCAAGGTGTTAAGACCGATAAGGGGATCAAAGAGATCCACCCCCCAACCAGGCTGCTAGGGCTTTGACTGAGGACACAGGTGTTGAGGTGAGTGGAACTCAGGTGTATAACCATCTTCGCAAATGGCATGCAAAGTGAGTGAAGATTACTAGGTCGAGAGACATTAGCGAGGCACTTTGGGATGACAACCTCTGCATGATAGTGCTTAATGAAGAGCACTATAAGGGATACATAAAGGTTTGTCAATGCAACATTAACATCTAACTTCCAATCCATTTATCCTCCAATCTTTGCTTGCTTATCTCTAACACTAACATCTAACCTCCAATCCATTTATCCAACTCATAATCTTATAGGACCACCCCAAAGATGTGGACTATATCAATGTCCCACTGGAGAACTATGTCCAGATGGCCACTATCTTTGGTTCTGAACAGGTCACGGGTAGGTATGTCATGGCCTCCAATGAAACTCTATGGGTTCCCTTTGAGCTTTCTATACCTCCTTCAACAAAGGTATGGAAACTGTATCAACTACTGAAGGTGTGTCACTTGGTGATGGGTTGGGAGGTGCAGTGGTGTTGCTGGTCTTGGAGGTGCTAGTGGTGTTGCTGCTGTTGGTGCTAAATTTAGTGGCAAAGATGGCTCAAGCTCAGGTGGGAAGAGGAAGAGAACTCCCCTTGTGTCTGAGGAGGAAGCTGTGATCTTGAACAATATGTCAGATGTTGTTCATGAGATGGCCAATGCCATCAAGTACACCGTGCATGCCGAGTGTCATCCTGACCTGTACAAGGCTGCCATGGATCTCCAAGGCTTTGATGAGGAGGCACTGTTGGCTATTCTTACCTACCTGACTAACCATAAGGCTCTAAGCCTGGTTTTTATCCAAATGAGTGAGCCTAGATGTGCGATGTGGATCAGTTCTTACTTGGCCGCTCACACCTCCAACTGATCCTAACTAACTAACTATTTGTGGATGATGAACGTCCCTGAGGTGGTACTTTAAAATCCCTCCAATTTTGTAAGTACATTGAGCTATACTTCCATCACTGCTTTAGGCCAAAAACCAAAATATGAATATGTGGATTTCAACGGTCAAGATGATGTAGTTATGGTTCAGCTTGTGGTGATCACTTTTCTGCCATTTTTCCTATTTTACGCTTTACTTTGCTTAGTGTGTCGTGCTAGTAGAAGTTTCAAATTGTATTTGTTATATATTAGCACTAGGGGACTTTGCATTGTACTATTTGTGGGCTCGGTATATGCTCGATGAAGAATTGATGTCAAATTGAGATTAAATACAATAATTGGATATAAATTGGTCTCGAGCTTGTAGGTTACTTGTTGTTTTCTATTGTGTTAAGTAATTGATCCATTTGGTTGTCTATTACAGTTCACTGTGATTCAGTTTGGTTAATGATTCCCTTTAAGTGACTGATTAGGAAAGAAAGATTTTATTGAAAAGCTCAATGCCTATTTCAGAGTAATTATCATATTTAATTTGTGATCAAGTTTTGACCCAAGTGGCGAGAAGGCCAAGATCTCATCTTGAGCAGCCCGACATCTGAGAGCAATAAACAAACAACTAAAACTGTGCATTATACTGATTTTGTATGTTTTCAAGTTCTATCTTTTGAACATATTACACTGTTTAATTGACATGAGTAAGAAATTCAATGTTTCTTTTATTTTCACATATACTTGCTCTACTTTTATTTTCACATATATTTACTGTACTGTTTTGGTAGGAATTTCAACAATCTTACATTGTAATTTGCTATATCCTGTTGTTGAAATTTGATAATGTGCTAGATATGTATAACTGTTAGTCCCTTCCTGAAATTTGCTATATCCTGTTGTTGAATTTTTTTTAGAATTGAGATGATAAAGCTCTATACATCTGGAGTTGGCTCTGTTAAGTGCTAGATTGATGCAAAAGTGTGTAGCTACAAGTCATATTTGGCCACTAGCAGAAGATACACAGATATTTCTGAATCTTCGAGTTCCTTGAGGCGAAGCAAAGAACGGATTTCTGAACTGGAGCAAAGGATATCCTATACGGACTTCTGAACTGGAGTAAAATTCCAGACTGATTAGTTGTATGTTTGAACTGGATGAAAGTTTCATTTGGGTCTGTGGCACATAGTATTAGTGTTGAAGGCCATATTAGCTGTATGTCTAATAATTGCTATAGTAAGAAATTCAGCAAGATAGAAATTGTGTAAGCCTATTAAATGGTGCTGTAGATTGTGTTGGAGCATGATTGCAAATAACGAGTCAGGGACATGTGTGGTGCACTGCATAATGTTAGCTTGTCAATTGTCTGTTATGTCATCATATCTATTTGGTTTGATGAAGGCCAACTGTCTTAAACATGGTGTTCTATGCTGGTCAGAACACCTATTTTTAACTGAATTCAGTCCTATTGTCGGTCATACTTGGTAATCTGCACTTTCAAATTAAGCACTTTCAGTTTAGCATAGTTGGAACTTGCAAATTAAGCAGCAAAAGAGTAATACTTATTAATGTTGTCGATCATGTGACAGGGCTTGTCACCTTCAGATTCTACCGTGGTTTGGAGCGAAGTCAGAGGCAATTCGGACGAAGGATTGGGAGAAAGCTCGTCAGGCGAAGAGACGAGTAGAGGACAGAGCTAGGAAGCTTGACATGGACAGGAATGGGAGAGGAGAGGTTTGGATGCCCAAGCATTTCTCGTTGTCTCAGGACAAACATGGCAATTGGGAATGCTGGCCATTGGAGAAATCAGTAGCGCCAGCTCCTATCATTATCCCTTCATGGCAGTAGATTACATGTAACAAATGCTATATAATAAAGCTGATCTTTTTTTTGTCAAGTATAGTTGCTGATCTTGCTTGTTTGTGATCCACCAATTTCTAAAGAACTAATTTCTCTGAAAAATTGGATACTGGAGATCTTTTGGGATCAGTTCAGAATATCCAAATTCCCCTCAGAAGATCAAACCATTACTTGTTGTAAAAAATCCAAGGCAAAAAAAAAAAAAAACAGAGCAGACTATTTCCATAAATGTACAATTTGTGCTATCCTTAAGTCATTTTTCTATCCAACTTAAACATCGTACCAATGGGTATTCTCACCATCCATTAGAAGATGTGAGCGCACTCTACCACATGCAGGTAACCAAACAACCCAACATTGCATCGAGACATGCATACACTCTCTTAATACAGCCAACCAAATAATATCTCAGCACAACTTGTCCAACAGAAATAGACAACCAAACAACTCATGACGCCCCGTGTCATTACCCCAGGGGTAATAACACTTAGGCACACGGATTATTATTCATTTGCTCAGTAGAACACTGCTCCAACGAATAGTAAGCCTTCACCAGAGTTACGCAGCAGAACAATAAGATAGAAACTGTCATTTATTTCAACAGTTAGCCACTCAGGGCTAAGATCTTAATATAAGTTTTATACAAATACCCAAAGGAACTTCCCCGCTTCTCTTGTCTGCCCTAAAGTACCAGCCGCTTATTCGTCCCACAAGCCAAAATAGCTCCCAACTCACCCCGAGTCCTCTTAGTCAAAGCCTTCTCCTCCTGTTGTTGCTTCTGTACCTGCAAGTCCTTCGTCCCACACGGGATAGTTCCCGGCCGGACTAGGATCTACAAAGGAGAATACTAACAAGGTTGAGTACACGAATGTACTCAGCAAGCATTAATAACAAAAGATGCACAGGATGCACTATCTCTACTCTTTATCACAATTTCTAAATCATCTCACTTTAGAAAATAGATCCCAACAATTATGTGGCAAGTTTTAATACTGAAAAACTCTACTATTCACTCGAGAGACGAAGACTCCCGTGGTTGCCGTGAGACTCCAACTCGAGACCGCATGAATTCATGATTTAATTTAGCATCACGCAGGCTTTGTACCACTTTACCCATAGCTATTCTGAACTCTCCGTGAACAGGGTCCACCGCATTGCCTTAGATGCGGGTTCGAGATCAGAATATAGAACGCTTTCGTGTTACGTGATTAATTTCTCCACCTATCACCTTCCGCTGGTGCAGCATTTAGTCACGCCGCGACCTCATCATCCACCGAGTTCTCGTGAGGTTGGTCGAGGCGCTTCTATCCTGCACTCAACACTCCACCTTAGCGCTATAGCGCCTTGGATCCCCACTCCGACTATCCCCACCGGTCCCGGGTTCCTCCATCACAATCACTCACACCTAATACTTACCCGCTGTGGACAAAGATAGTCACGTAACAAGGTAACATTTTCGCCTGTCAAACGGGAAAATAGTTGGCACCGAATTTACTGATCTCGACCGAGCAAGAGTTTGTTGGTCCTTATATTATAACCATATGTAAAAAGGGGCCCACCTCTTACCTCATCGTCATCATCGTCGCGTTTCCCCAGCCAGGCCCCCCTTTTACCCACCTAGTAAGTCTCATTCTTTCTTAATCATATTAATCATTTTATCTCAATCATTTTCTTTAAGTTTTGGAAAACCATTTTGATGCAATACTTATAATAGTGCAAGATAGGGTATATTTTTAAAATAACTATATTAATGTTCAAGAGGATCGCTTGCCTTTGTAGTAGTAAACGGTCGGTGGCTGATGAGATCAGAGTGTGTACTCCGGCCGCATGGTTCGTCCTCTCTAGCAAAGCGATAGCACGAATAATAATATAAATAAATATATAGCTGATTTGAGTGATAATATGGCTACATAAGTTAGTGGCTTCTACAAGGTAGCACAATTTAATTTAGATAAAACTTGTCGAGATCTCTGCTGAGTTAGCACTCCCCAAACCAGCCAATCTATTGACTAGGCAAGCTAAGGTCGCAAACTCGAGGTCCCCACGCAAATAGATAAATTAACAGGATTAAACCGCTAATAACGCCCGACTACACACCAACGACGCACAACAAGTTAGTCTATCGACAATACAAATAACGGCTACCCAACTTATCTAGCAATTTAGTCCACAGATTGATTTTAAGGTGATTAATGCTACAGATCCCACTTAAGTTATTTAGCGCGAGAATAAACAAATAACAAAAACTATCAAGGGACAAGAGTCGCAACACGCAAATGGAATCTACCCAAAAATCCTAATAATCTCCTAATCCCAAAGTCATAAACCTAATTTCTAATCCTATCCCTAATTTAACCTAACCTCTCTCTCTCTCTCTCTCTCTTCACCCTCTCTCCGGCCCTATCTTCTAACCACCCCCAAACCCAACACACGCACACAACACTCCCACTCTCTCTCCCGATTCCCTTCACCCAAGGCGTGCCCGCCTCCGCCGCCCGCGCGCCTCCTCTCTCGCTCCCTCTCTGCTCTCTCTGCTCTCTCGCTCACCCGACGCCGCGCTCTCCTGTGGATCCCGCCGCCACCACCGTCCGCCTGGGCCGCTTCTCGGCTCGACGCTCACCGGCGCCGCCGCGCTCGACCTCGACCCGACTCCACCGCTCTGCTGCCACGCTCGCCCTTCGTGGCGCCTCCGTGCTCTCTCGCGACGGCCGAGCGCACTCATCGCGCTCGGCCGGCTCCCGGCAGTGCCGATGGCTCGCCCCGCCCGCCACGGCCGCGCCTCGCCTACTCGCTCTACGGTTCCCTTCTTCCCATTATGTTAAATTGATTTTTATGGTCAAGCATGGAGTTGGGTTTCTGATGTTTGGTTGATGATGCTCATGTATGCATGCAAATGGTGAGGGAGGAAGGGGTGGTTCAAGTCCGGATGCTTATTGCTTGGTGTATGCACATGGCTACCTACCGAAGGTGCTGGGGTGGGCTACTGGTGGTGGTGATGCCTATGCTACCGTGGTTGCGCCATACTAAGGTGATACTACTACCCCATTCTCCCTCTCTCTACTCCCCCTCTTGCTCTGAGATGCGATGAACTGGAAGATATATCTTTGTTACTGTGAAATGATAGGTATGTGTAGTGCATGCTGATGAGGTGAAACTGGGGTTACCTCTGGTTGGGTTCAGAGATTGGGGGAAGAGGGTAGCAGTGCTGGCCTCGTGCTGGTGCTCTCTTCTTCTCCCTTGCGGTGGGTGGCTTGCCAGCGATGATGGTGAGGATGCTGAGCTTGCTCTGAGATCTCCTGGCTTGGCTTGAGTTGTGCTCTGAGATATGATACATGTGTATGTGTAGAGCAACAGAGGTGCACTTGTTTTACCTCCTATGGGTTTTGGGGTGGGAGAGGGGGATGGCAGTGCCGGCTTCAAGTTGGGGCTCTCCTCCTCTTCCTTGCTGTGGATGGCTTGTAGGCTGTGATGATATAGAATCTGAGCTTGGCCCTCCTCCCGTCGCTTGATGTCCGTGACGCCGGTGGTTATTGACAGATTCGGCCGCTGCCGACGCCGCTCTTGCTCCCGGCTTCCCTTCACCTAAGCTCCTCTCCTCCTTCTACTACCATTCCTCCTCCTGCTCCTTCCCGAGATGGTCTCAGCTTCTTGTGGATGGTGGTGATGGTGTGATGCTTGGCTAGGCCATTGGGATGGCAGTGGGAGAGCAAAGTGGTTTGGCTTGGCTAATGCTTGGCTTGGGTGGATTGCTCGTGGTGCCGGTGGCTTCACCGGCTTGTTTGTGAGTTAGAAGGGGCTTGTGGATGTGAATGGCTTATCGGGGAATGCATTCGGTCGTGGCTTGCCTTGTGTTGTTAATGACCACTATGCCCTTGCCCTTATCCCGATGGCTCTCACAGTGCATGATTTTTGTTGGAGTCCTTTTGGTCCAAGATTTGAAAGTCATTATACGTGGGTGCCGATTAAATTAAACGCCGAGTGATGAGACCCACGGAAGTGACAGATACCGATTGACTTCGGGTGGTCTGGACATCTTGACGATCAAGGACCGACTAACTCCGGTTAGTCTGGATACTTGATGGTCTAGGGACCGATTGCCCAAGCCGCTCGGGTATTCTATCGCACTTCGAAATCGATGGTCACTCCTCCATTCTATTGCTCACAAAGGAAGTCGCTCTCGGTGGTACTAATCGCTTTGTTTTGGTGGTCTACGGAGGTGAAGATCTGGACAGACGGGAGGTGATTGGATGAAAGGCAAGGAGGGCTTCGGCGTAATGCATGTAAGGGTCAGGCTTTGACTAAGTTGGGATTGTGCTGCCCGCTATGCATAGAAGTAAATGCCCAGATGCATATGGTGCTGTCTAAGCCCAAGATGCAATATGCTTGCAAACTAATTGATGTAAAATGCTCTTGTAACAATGTTATTATAGACTTATTTATCTACTGAGAAGGGAAAAATACAACTTAGCTATGACCTTGATTCTGCTGATGCACTGGTGAATGCAAATGATTATTGTACTAAATGATGAGATTGAATGAATGATGCAATGATGGTTCTACTGACTATTTATGAAATGCTCATAAACGAAACCCAACTAGCTCAACTGCTAACGATTTAATTAGTTGCTTAACAACGATCTTAACACTACCGTTAGTTTATCGCTAAGCCGAGATTAATTATCGCTAAATACCGACATCGCCACGCGATTAGGTCTAAAAACGCGGTCCTCACATCCTACCCCTTGAATAATTTCGCCCCAAATTGGGATCTTCGAGGAGGGTTTTGTGGTAGACTTCGTAGCACTTCGTTGTTCTTCCCTGTAGCTTCACTGACCGAGTGACTTTTCCATTGTACCTTGTAGAAACGGTTCGCTCGGTTCCCTAGCTATCGGTCTTCTGTTGTCAGTGTCCCCACTGGGCGTTCTTCATAGGTCAAATCATCTTGCAAAGGAACGTCAAGGTTGGTTAGGTGAGGCGAGGGCTTCCTCAGGCATTTTGTGAGTTAAGGAGACTTGGAATACCTAGTGGATCTTTGATAATTAGTTTGGTATTTCCAGTCAATACGCTAAGGTGATTTTATACTCTATAATCCGAAATGATCCAATATACGGTGGACTCCACTTTTCTTTTACTCCGAATCGACGCACCCCGCATATAAGTGCTACAAGGAAACCGAAGATGTAATATGCTGTGGATACCAGTTTTCTGATCAAGAATCCAACAAAAGTTCCACAACCAAAAAGATGTTACAGACTCTGATTAGGCCTAGGTTTGACGAACAAAAATCTTAGCCTAGTCTTCAAAAGTAGTCAGGGATCCATCCAAGTTACCACGGTCAATCCTATTGACGAGAACACGCTAATGCTATAATCAATACGTAAATTTAAAAAATCCCCTCCCTAGGTTACCTAGGACAACTCTTTTCAATTGCCAATTCTGGTTTTACATTTCCAGAGATTTCAAGCCAGTGTTACAGAATTAATCCAAACAACATTATCTCATTAGCCTTTTTCTTCTCCAACCAATTAATTTGCAAATCTTCTAAGGAATTTAGAATCCGCTCCCTGCTTAGCACCTCCTTCACACAACACCAAACAACTTTGCCCAAAACACAATAAAGCAATATATGATCAATGCTCTCTACAGTGCCACAAAGAATGCAATTTTCATCCCCCTTTCAATCCTGATTTTCCCATACTCCAAACAACTTTATTAAGATCTTTACTCAAATCAATGTCCATGATACAATTCTTTGACAGTTTTTTTTAATTCTCTCCTATTCACCAAGTTTTCTGAGAAACATAATCTCCCTTCGATCCTCAGAACAACAGCTAGTCATGCTAATATCCGGGAATGATATATACTAAAATTGATTGTATTGAATCAAGAACTGACTATTCCCAACTCCAAACATCTCTCCGTAAATATATATTTCAATTCTTCTCATGTCAAGTCTAGCATCCCAATTAAACAAATTCTCTCCATTTTCTTTATATTCTTCTAGAATTGAGATCCTCTCAATGAATTAGCATCTCCAAGCAACCTCCAGAAAATATTTAGATTTAATCATTCGAACTAAATCTCATTATTGGTCGTATAAATTTTCAACCCATTTGGAAATTAGGCTTTCATTCATAACCCTAGGGGTTATAATTTCTAAAAACCACCAAAATCATTGGATCTACAAATGACTTCCCACTTTGCTATGTGATATTTAAATTTGGATCTCTTTATTAAATCGACCAAAGCCCAAGGTGTAGATAGGAAAGGTCCTCAGGCTGCTATTTTCCAATACTAATCTCCCCCTAACTGAACTCATAATTCATTGAATCCGATACTCCAAAAAAACCTTTCTTCACCGTCACCTCCTCCAAAAGAACTCCAATAGATCTGATCATAAATTTTTTCGAAATCAAATTCCCAAAATCACCCCTTTACGCTTGGAACCACCAATCCTAGGAGCAATCTCCTAAAAAGCAGCAACTCCATCTAAAAGGTTTCTCCCTTTAATCTAAGCAGATTGACCTCCATTAATGATCCTATCAGCAATAACCCCCAAGTCTACTAGCTAGAAGCTTAGTCACAATTGTGAAGTTAACATTTAACAAACAGATAAGCCTGTACTGTTTAATAATTGTAGCCTCTTTTAGTTAATGGATTCAATTTTCCTCAAATCCAAAATCCCGGTAAGGAAATCTCTTGCCATCTCCAGGAACTGATGTTTAATATTCTCATTTGTTTTGCGATCACTTAGACACTACTTATTCCAATCACTCCATCAAGTTCATCAATTCTCTATAATTACGCCAATGCACCTAAATTCTATTCAAAGCTTATTATAATAATCCAATTGTGTTCTTTATTCATCACCTAGATCCGATCAAATTATCAGTACTAGATTTCCCACGATCACTAATGATACATCTAAATCCAATTTCACCATTCAACCATATCCACTAAACCCATCACAACAAAATTGTCCAATTAACACCATAAAGTTTACCCCTATATCATGATTCAGCCAATCTGCTAAATATTTTTTTTAATATCCTCCATTCCAACATTTTCGTATTTCAATTACCACCCTTACTGGGTCAACTTCTTAATACTAATTCTCCAACAATTATGAAAATTTATTCAAATTCGCCAAGATGTATTTCTATAATCCAACCCAGATTTATTTTTATACTCTACAAAGATATACTTCTATAATCCAATAATAATATATTCCAATATTCAATCAAATGTATCTCTATCATCCACCATAACATATTTGCAATAATTTGATCATGATATAATCCTATGATCTCATAATGATGAAATCTGATAATCCAATTCCAACAATGAAATAATCCCTCCATTTAATTTTCAATAATAATATACCTCCATAGTTCCATATCCCTAAATCCGACAATCCAACTAATGTATTATTTTTTTTCTCGAATACACAGGAGAACTGCGTATCATTGTATTAATAGTAGAGAAAGGAGTCATACATAGACCCAAACACACACACACACACACACACACACACTTAATTACCGAAACTAAATACGTAAGACTGAGATGAGAGACCTGACCAAAGACCCCTAACCATCCTCCCGAGTCAGGCACGAGTGACAGTCCTTAGCCCCACTAAAGACCATAAAAGGGCTTCCTCCCGAGCAAGGTTCAAGGTCGTAGACAGTCTAGGGGTAGCTCCATTGAAGACACAGTCATTTCGATGCTTCCAGATGGTCCAGGCGCCTAGGATGATGAGGGAGTTCAATCCCTTTGCGCGCATCGCGCTTCGCCAAGACCGCCTTATCCCACCGTGCATCAAAGGAGGAATCGATCGTCGCGGGCAAGTGCCGCCAGATCGATGGTATGTAGGATGTCATACTGCATTGTCTTGCAAACACACATCCGGTGAGGAGGTGCTGGATGTTCTCTTCCTCCCGATCACATAGCGCACACCGGTCCGGTGAGGAAGACCTCGCCGAGCCAACCTCGTCTGCCCAACAACGATTGTGAGCAACCAACCACATGAAGAAACGACACTTAGGGGCCCAAGATTTCCAGATGTGCTCATATGGGGCAAAACGAGGGCTCTCAAAAGAGCATCATAGGCGGATTTAGTCAGATATTCTCCCGAGTCCGAAAGCCTCCAAATATGCCTATCGTGATCCCCTCTGTAGAACCATACCTTCTAAAATAACCCATAATTCAAGATATTCCAAGAAAGCTTGCCTGATATTTCCCCGAATATCTTCTAGCCATTTCTCCTCATCAAGAGCAACATCACAAGGCGTGCGCTTGCTCTTCTTTTGGTACTAGATCATACAGATTGGGTGCAAGATCACGGATGCTCTTACCGATCAACCATTTATCCTTCCAAAAAGGGTATTTGCTCCATCACCAATTTCAGTAATAATGGCCGGAGAGAAGGCATTCAACATCCTTGCTTACTTGAAGAGGCAGACTTGCCTGTGGTTTATCAGTTCGATTTCTTGAGCCATGGCCATCTTACTCTTAGAGCAATACCTAGAGATTTCAGATCGAGATTCCTAGACCTCCAAGCTCCTTGGCCCGACAAACCTTGGGCCAAGCAATGAGGCAATGCCCACCTTTTGCTTCCTTGCGTCCTCTCCACACAAACCCTCTTCTGATTTTATCAATGGCCTTAATTGCCCAAGGAGGTACATCAACGCCATGGCTAGATAGGTCGACATGGTCATTAAGACAAATTGCACTTGCACTACCCTACCACTCGTGTCATCAAGTCTGCCTTCCAACCCGGTAATTGATCCGCTAATCAGTCAATTATTGGCTGGAATTGTTCCTTTGTTAGTTTCCTAAGAGACAAGGGCAAACCCAAATACTTACATGGAAAATTCATAATTTCACAGGCGATGACTCAGAATACGACCATATTAGCATCTGAGCACTTGATTGGCATCACATTACTCTTTTGAACGTTGGTCCTGAGCCCCGAAGCATCCCCAAAAAGTTGGAGCACGCTTAGTGTCAAAGAGATGTCCTCTGCAACCGGTCTGAGAAAGAGGGCCACATCATCTGCGAGAGGAAATTTATCTTTGAATTGGTCTTCTGAGCAGGCCGCAATGCACCACGCCTCGTAAGCCCTTGTAAACAACCAATTTAATACATCCATGACCAGAATAAAGAGCATCGGAGAGAGGGGATCCCCTTGACGAAGACCTCTTCTATGCTGGATGAAGTCTCCAGGGGTACCATTAAGGAGTACCTGAGTGGAAGAAGAAACCAATAGGCCACACAAAAGGTCTTGCCATCTCGAGCCAAAACCCATTTTACCAAGCACCTCCAGGAGGAACGACCAAGATATCGAATCGAAAGCCTTAGTAATGTCCGATTTAAGTAGGATTCTGGGCTGCTTTTGGGAGTGCAGGAATCTCGCAGTCTGCTGGACCAACATAAAATTATCCTGTATGAACCGTTTTTGATAAATGCACTTTGATTAGGGAGACCATCGATCAAGGCGACTTGCCAATCTGTTTGCAAGCGGTTTAGTCACCGACTTAGCAAAGTCGTGAACCAAACTAATGGGTCTGAAATCCTTCACCTGATCAGCCTCTGTCTTCTTTGGGATTAATGTGATATAGGCTGAGTTTAACATCCATAGGTTTCTGAATTTTTTTTCCCAAACAGCATGCAGAGCAGCCATAACATCTCCCTTGATCACCGCCCAACAAGTCTTATAGAACTTTCCAGTGAAACCATCAGGGCAAGGAGCTTTATCTGATGGTAAGCTTTTTACAGTGTTCCAAACCTCCTCTTCAGAGAAAGGGATATCCAAAGGCCTCCGGATCATACGTAGGTATGTCGAAGTCAGCCCAGATTAATTGTTCGATCCTCGCTCTCTTTACCAATCAAATTTGAATAAAAATCAAAGATGGCAGCAGCTTTCTCTTCATGAGTGGTGAGGATGTTGTCCCTTCCTTGGTTTGGCAATAAAGTTCTTCTTCTTTCTATGTCTTGCATGCATGTGAAAAAGCCTTGTATTAGCATCCCTTCTTTCACCATCCACTGAGATCGCACTTTGCCACTGTCCTCATCAAAGAGGTCAAGGCCAAGGCATGCTTCTTGAGGTTGTTACGTAGCCATAATTCATTAGGCTGAAGGGTTCTGCTGTCCTGGGCAATATCAAACTGATGGATGATTTCTTTTGCGAGGGCCAGCTGGGAAGAAATATGTCCAATCTTCTTTTGGCTCCAGCTTTGGAGTGCTCTAGCTGTTGCTTTGAAATTCAGGGCCAGCGTTTGTACAGGACAAGGATGGAGTTGTACTGAGCTCCACGCCGCATCAACCGTTTCCAGGAATCCTTCCAGGCTAGGCCAGAAGGACTCAAAATGAAAACGTCTCTTGCTTGCAAAACTGTCCCGCAGGCCAAGGATGAGAGGGCAATGATCTGAGTCATCTGAGGCCGAGCTCTGGAGAAGGCACTCAGGAACCCATTCGACAAAAATCCACTATTAATTTAACATGCATTTCGAATAATCTATCATCCATCAATCCAATATCAACAACAATCTATTTCCATAATCCGACAGATATTAGTCCAATACCCAATAATCCGTTAATCCGATATCCAACAAAAATCCAATTCCATAATTTAATCTCCATCAACTATGTCCTTCTAGTAGCCCAATATTCAACATTCATGTACTCCTTTAATCCGATATTCAGCAATCATGCAATCACTCGTCAGGTGGAGTCCTTTACATTTCGCATATCTAAGGGTTATGGCAACAGGCTGCTGTTGAACTATGGATCTCTGAAAGGATGGGTTGAAAATTCTCGGCCTGAGTGGTCCGAACAAAGGTGGTGGTTGCTGCTGAGCTATTGGTATTTGAAAAGGTGGGTAAAAGAGTCGTTGTTGAGGTAATCCATATGTTGGTGGTGGTTGTTGCGGAATATATGGACGAGGTCTAAGAACAGGTGGTGGATGGTAGTTGGTTGGTTTATGGTATGGTAGCAGCTTGAGGTTGACCAGGTGCTGACTCACTAAAGTTCACTGCTGGATCTTCTATAGACTGCTCTTGTGGCATGAGTCCCAATCGCAATTCCAATTCACGTTCTTCGTTTCCTCGACCTCCCATCTTCTTTAGCAGTAGTTTGAGGTAGAGAAGAGAGTATTATATTGTTCTGGTAGAAGTTAACCGCAGGTGACTTGTATTATACCACACACAGATAGCCAAATAGTACCAAGAAACATAGAGATGCAAAAAGATCCAAATCCTATTCTAACTGAGTCTCTCGTGCTCAGTCACGCTTGAGATCCCGTTCTCAAGACCGACCAAACCACGTGTTTGGGACCACTCAGAGCTTGCCTCTGAGTGCGACCTATACTATCCTGGATCCACGTGCCCAGGTACGCTCGAGATCCCGTTCTCGAGACCGACCGCCCAACTACGTGTTGGGAAACACTCAGGGCTCATTCCTGAGTACGCCCAGGACTTCGCTCCTGGATACGCCAGAGCTACACGCTCGGAGTGCCACGGACCACTCGTCCGGGAAAACTGATATGCAGAAATGAGATAAGGCATCTTTTTACACCGTCAACCATTTTAGTTACTCTCTTCAAGTAGTTAAGGATTACTTGAGATGCTGACGGGTTATTTTGGTGATATAGATGAAAAGGTAAAGAAGCTAACAGGTATGGCCCATACTTATCCCGAGATTGGAAAGGTGTCCACGCGAGTTCTACTTCATACCCTAGCCCCGCATGAAAACTTATGGCCTTATATTGATACCCTTCGCCTATAGCCTTCAAATCTTCTATCTTAGGTCGAATTGCTAACCTGACAGGTTAATTAGCTGGAATTAACAACACGAATCCTATGACGAAGCTCACGCTTCCCCCACACTCTCTCTATCCGAAAACTGAACCTAAACCTCCTATGAAGGAATGGTTCTACGTTAGCAGGCTGCCACTTTAAAGAAGATGAGGTTTTTAACATAATACTTTTGAAACGGCATGCAAATAGAAATTGATATGGGGATGAGGGTTAATAAGGTATTTATTGCAATATAGCAGCAAAAAGCACACCTAAGTTCTTGCTACGCTTTCTATGTTATTAGCGTGGCCCAACCTATTGCTCGATACCATCAGGACGCCCGTGTCATTACCCTGTGGGTAATAACACTTAGGCACACGGATTATTATTCGCTTGCTCGATGAGAACACTACTCCAACGAATAGTAAGCATTCACCAGAGTTACACAGCAGAACAATAAGATAGAAACTGTCATTTATTTCAACAGTTAGCCACTCAGGGCTAAGATCTTAATACAAGTTTTATACAAATACCCAAAGGAACTTCCCCGCTTCTCTTGTCTGCCCTGAAGTACCAGCCGCTTATTCGTCCCACAAGCCAAAATAGCTCCCAACTCACCCCGAGTCCTCTTAGTCAAAGCCTTCTCCTCCTGTTGTTGCTTCTGTACCTGCAAGTCCTTCGTCCCACACGGGATAGTTCCCGGCCGGACTAGGATCTACAAAGGAGAATACTAACAAGGTTGAGTACACGAATATACTCAGCAATCATTAATAACAAAAGATTCACAGGATGCACTATCTCTACTCTTTATCACAATTTCTAAATCATCTCACTTTAGAAAATAGATCCCAACAATTATGTGGCAAGTTTTAATACTGAAAAACTCTACTATTCACTCGGAGAGACGAAAGACCCCCTGTGGTTCCCGTAGACTCCAATCCTGGAGACTGGCATGAATTCATGATTTAGTTTAGCACTGCGCAGGCTTTGTACCACTTTACCCATAGCTATTCTGAACTCTCCGTGAACAGGGTCTACCGCATTGCCTTAGATGCGGGTTCCAGATCAGAATACAGAACGTTTTCCAGGTTACGTGATTAATTTCTCCACCCATCACCTTCCGTTGGTGCAGATTTAGTCACGATGCTGACCTCATCATCCACCGAGTTCTGGTGAGGTTGGTTGAGGCAGCTTCTATCCTGCACTCAACACTCCACCTTAGCGCTATAGCGCCTTGGATCCCCACTTCCGACTATCCCCACCGGTCCCGGGTTCCTCCATCACAATCACTCACACCTAATACTTACCTTGTGGAGAGCATAGTCATGTAACAAGGTAGCATTTTCTCGCCACTAAACGGAAAATGGTTGGCACTGAATTTACGGCATCTGACCGAGCAAGAGTTTGTTGGTCCTTATATTATAACTATATGTAAAAAGGGGCCCACCTCTTACCTCATCGTCATCATCGTCGTGTTTCCCCAGCCAGGCCCCCTTTTACCCACCTAGTAAGTCTCATTCTTTCTTAATCATCTTAATCATTTTATCTCAATCATTTTCTTTAGGTTTTGGAAAACCATTTTGATGCAATACTTATAATAGTGCAAGATAGGGTATATTTTTAAAATAACTATATTAATGTTCAAGAGGATCGCTTGCCTTTGTAGTAGTAAAACTGGTCGGTGCTGATGAGATCAGTAGCAGGTACTCCGGGCTGCATGGTTCGTCCTCTGTAACAAAGCGATAGCACGAATAATAATATAAATAAATATATAGCTGATTTGAGTGATAATATGGCTACATAAGTTAGTGGCTTCTACAGGGTAGCACAATTTAATTTAGATAAAACTTGTCGAGATCTCTGCTGAGTTAGCACTCCCCAAACCAGCCAATCTATTGACTAGGCAAGCTAAGGTCGCAAACTCGAGGTCCCCACGCAAATAGATAAATTAACAGGATTAAACCGCTAATAACGCCCGACTACACACCAACGACGCACAACAAGTTAGTCTATCGACAACACAAATAACGGCTACCCAACTTATCTAGCAATTTAGTCCACAGATTGATTTTAAGGTGATTAATGCTACAGGATCCCACTTAAGTTATTTAGCCGCGAGAATAAACAGCTAACAAAAACTACTGAAGGGACAAGAGTCGCAACACGCAAATGGAATCTACCCAAAAATCCTAATAATCTCCCTAATCCCAAAGTCATAAACCTAATTTCTAATCCTATCCCTAATTTAACCTAACCTTCTCTCTCTCTCTCTCTCTCTCTCTCTCTCTCTCTCTCTCTCTTCCCTATCTTCTAACCACCCCCAAACCCAACACACGCACACAACACTCCCACTCCTCTCCCGATTCCCTTCACCCAAGCGCCGCCGCTCTTTGCCGCCTCCCGCGCCACTCCTCTCGCTCTCTCTCGCTCCTCTCGCCACCCGACGCCGCGGCTCTCCCGTGGATCTCGCGCGCCACCACCGGTCCGCCCGGCCCGGCTTCCTCGGCTCGGCGTCCTCACCCGGCGCCGCCGGCCCGACCTACGACCCGACTCCACCGCCTCGCCGCCACGCCTCGCCCTTCGTATGCTCCGTGCTCCTCTCGCGCACCGCTTTGGCGCACTCATCGCGCCGGCCGGCTCCCGGCAGCGCTGATGGCTCGCCCGCCCCGCCACGGCCGCGCCCCTCGCCTACTCGCTCTACGGTTCCCTTCTTCCTATTATGTTAAATTGATTTTTATGGTCAAGCATGGAGTTGGGTTTCTGATGTTTGGTTGATGATGCTCATGTATGCATGCAAATGGTGAGGGAGGAAGGGGTGGTTCAAGTCCGGATGCTTATTGCTTGGTGTATGCACATGGCTACCTGCCGAAGGTGCTGGGGTGGGCTACTGGTGGTGGTGATGCCTATGCTACCGTGGTTGCGCCATACTAAGGTGATACTACTACCCTGCTCTCCTCTCTCTACCCTCTTGCTCGAGATGCGATGAATCGGAAGATATATCTTTGTTATTGTGAAATGATAGGTATGTGTAGTGCATGCCGATGAGGTGAAATCGGGGTTACCTCAGTTGGGTTGTAGATTGGGGAAGAGGGTAGCAGTGTCGGCCTCGTGCTGGTGCTCTCTTCTTCTCCCTTGCGGTGGGTGGCTTGCCAGCGATGATGGTGAGGATGCTGAGCTTGCTCTGAGATCTCCTGGCTTGGCTTGAGTTGTGCTCTGAGATATGATACATGTGTATGTGTAGATCAACAGAGGTGCACTTGTTTTACCTCCTATGGGTTTTGGGGTGGGAGAGGGGGATGGTAGTGTCGGCTTCAAGTTGGGGCTCTCCTCCTCTTCCTTGCTGTGGATGGCTTGTAGGCTGTGATGATATAGAATCTAAGCTTGGCCCTCCTCCTGGCTGTTTGATGTCTGGTGACGTCGGTGGTTATTGACAGATTCGAAGCCGTCGTCGACGCCGTTCTTGCTCCTGGCTTCCCCTTCACCTAAGCTCCTCTCCTCCTTCTACTACCATTCCTCCTCCTTGCTCCCTTCCTGAGATGGTCTCAGGCTTCTTGTGGATGGTGGTGATGGTGTGATGCTTGGCTAGGCCATTGGGATGGCAGTGGGAGAGCAGTGGTTTGGCTTGGCTAATGCTTGGCTTGGGTGGATTGCTCTGGTGGTGCTGGTGGCTTCACTGGCTTGTTTGTGAGTTAGGAAGGGGCTTGTGGATGTGAATGGCTTATCAGGGGAATGCATTCGGTTGTGGCTTGCCTTGTGTTGTTAATGACCACTATGCCCCTTGCCCTTATCCTGATGGCTCTCACAGTGCATGATTTTTGTTGGGGTCCTTTTGGTCCAAGATTTGAAAGTCATTATACGTGGGTGCCCGATTAAATTAAACGCCGAGTGATGAGACCCACGGAAGTGACAGGTACCGATTGACTTCGGGTGGTCTGGACATCTTGACGATCAAGGACCGACTAACTCCGGTTAGTCTGGATACTTGATGGTCTAGGGACCGATTGCCCAAGCTGTTCTGGGTATTCTACTGCACTTCGGGAAATCTGATGGTCACTCCCTCCATTCTATTGCTCACAAAGGGAAGCTGCTCTCGGTGGTACTAATCGCTTTTCTTTGTTTTGGTGGTCTACGGAGGTGAAGATCCGACAGACGGAGGTGATTGGATGAAAGGCAAGGAGGGCTTGGCGTAATGCATGTAAGGGTCGCTTTGATCGAGTTAGATTGTGTGCCCGCTATGCATAGAAGTAAATGCCCAGATGCATATGGTGCTGTCTAAGCCCAAGATGCAATATGCTTGCAAACTAATTGATGTAAAATGCTCTTGTAACAATGTTATTATAGACTTATTTATCTACTGAGAAGGGAAAAATACAACTTAGCTATGACCTTGATTCTGCTGATGCACTGGTGAATGCAAATGATTATTGTACTAAATGATGAGATTGAATGAATGATGCAATGATGGTTCTACTGACTATTTATGAAATGCTCGCGAAACGAAACCCAACTAGCTCATCGGGCTAACGACGAATTAGTTGCTTAACAACGATCTGAACACTATTGTTAGTTTACTGCTAAGCCGAGATTAATTATCGCTAAATACCGATTACTACCACACGATTAGGTCTAAAAACACGGGTCCTCACACTATTGCATCCATTCAGCCTGACTGATCCGTACGGGTCAGACTAGGAGTATGCATGCAACCAAACACACGCTAAGCTACTGTGACATAACAACTCTTGAGGGTGGACTTGTACAGATGAAGGAAGAAAAGCTTTGAACTGAGCCTATATTCAATTTAACTACTGGTCACTGGAAGAGATCAACATGCTGGTACATTGTCAGAAGTAGAACCCACGTATTTAGTCCAGTGTATCTGTGATTCTGCAAAATTGTGAAGAACGGTGTTTCTATGTCACCTGTCGACTATAGTAGAAGACAGGTATATATCGTGAATTTGAAAATGCTGTCAGGTATCATGAGATGCATAACCACGAGTATGCTAATTTGTGAGTACTGGACATTGGTTAAAAAAAATGTCTCACAAAATCTTGCAGCCAAATGATGCATGTTGGATCAACTAATAGTCAGCATCAGGAGGACATGGAGGAAAAAGGGATCATTTTAGATCTACAATGCTTTTACTCCAGATAAAGATGGGAAAGCTTGCTACGCAGAGTTACTGATACATATTTCATGCCAAGGCTGAAACACTTGCAACAGACACTACTACGGTTCTACCAAAATTGACTATGCCTACAACAATTGAGGACAGAAAGAAGATAAAGAAATGTGCATTATTACAAAACAGGAGCTATTTTATATCTGGTACTACAAATTGCGTTAGTAAATCGTTGACTTTGTCACCTTATTGGTACAGCAAGTACACGAGAACAGCAGACAACAGGACCAGGAATGTCGCAAACATGTACTTCCAGTTCAGCAGTGTTGGTTCAATAGACCGCACTGTCTCAAGCGTGCTCTCGGTACCAGATTCATCATCCAGTGGAGCAGTCATCTCAGCTTCCTCCTCTCCTAGTGTGTCAGCCGTTGTATTCACCTTTTACCACATAAATAAACAGCGTAGCTAGAGTTTAGGTGATGTGCCAATATGCGGAACATAACAATCACTTTTGTCAAATGTTCAAACAGGAAGAGTCTACTTAAAATGAAGAAGAGCTGTATAGGATACAAGAAGTTGCATAGTTACATTAACCCACAGGCCACAACCCAAGTTATTTTTTTTTTTTTGTCTATAAGCTATTATTATGGACTATGGAGAGAGAACATGGTGCATGGGTGGGAAGTTCAGGGTTAAGAGTCATTTTCTACTACAATGAATGTTTTTTCATGATGAAAAAATGTGATAATTGTTCATTCCCAACGGTAGTGGAAAACCCCAATAAATTTGCTGCTTCTACATGTTTCATAACAAAACAATTCACCTCAATGAGACCTGACCTTGGTTTGTGTTGAAGAATCTGGAACTACTTCATCCGTTACTTTAGTGGGCCCGAGTTCACCTTCATTAGCAGTAACTTTTTTGCTCAATAACGTACCTTCATTAACATTTTGTTTGCATTTCTGAGCCAACATCCTGTTCTTCTTTGTTAGTGAAACAATCTGTATACAACAGACATAAGGGAGCAGGTACAAAAATAGCCAAGATCATAGTACATATTGCAACAAGGTAAATTGTAAGTGCATGATATAGGATCAATATCCAAACAAATTTCTAGATATAAAAATAATGTTGATTAATTATAGGTCCATTGCAATGTCTGATGCACAAAAAAAAAATAAGTGGGTGGGTGGGGGGCTACAAAACGGGGTGGGAAAGCAGCAGGCGAACCTTGTAGAATAAAAAAGTAGAGAAGACACTGGATACTTTATGCAATAGAAATATGATTGCGTATTTACATGCCAACCGAAATTCATAAGCTGGTTAGCTGGATATTTGAGGAAAAATAAACAATTCCCTCCAGGCATGATCCTAAACAGTTACTAATATTTAAAATAAACATGTAAAATGTGTTATATCAAGTTAATGATGCAGCATAACGTTCGACCTTATTTGAACCCGTAAATTAAACTCCAATTAATCATTTCTTTACCTTTCAAGAAGTGATCATCATATTGTGGTTTCTTTACTGAGTCAAAAGCGTTGGGCACATGTGTTCCCTTGTCTAAGTCCAAATTCATGTAATTGTAATCTCATCTTCAATCATGCCAATTTTCACCTGTTTGAGATGAACTACAACAATAATAACAGTCGTATACTGGCAAAGGTGTGGTTTAGTCTGCCCAAACATGATATATCCTGATTCCACACCAAACTCTGATACATTAAGAATCTCAAAATACTAATTCTAATTTTTTATCCTTTCTGTGATTACTCTGTACAATGTCATTCAGACACAAACTTCGTAGGCATTAAAGCACCTATCCATAATTTCTTAACAACCATGTAAGAAACAGTTGCATAACATCCAAACAACATGCATTCACAGCAAAACAAAAAAGAAATAATAGTTTTTTCCTGAATAACAACATCAACATGCATACCTGTAGATGAAGGTGTTCTCTTTCAAATGCAAGTTTTGTGACCAAGTCAGTGATGGTTTTAGTTTTAATACCGATGTCTTTTGCAGTGGACATCTTCAGTTGATTAGCTTGACGTAACGAGTTCTCTAGACTTTCTACTCGGCCTCTCAGAAATGAAAGCTCTTCACTTAGCTCTAAGTTAGTGTCTGTCAACAATGTGCATTTGGATTCAGCATTCTCAGCCCTGGTTTCAGCTTTCAAATACCTCTCCTTTAGATCTTCAATCATTTGCTCCATATCAGACATTGAAGACTTTAACATACACTGCTGTTCAACAATAGCCTCAACTGATGCTTTTGCATGCTCTAATTGAGTGTCTGACTCCTTAAGTTTCTTCTCCAATAAACCAGCCCTATCTGAGCCCTGACTCTTAAGAGAGTTTAGCTCCCCATTAAGTTGTATATTAGTGTGAGTGAGCTGTGCACACCTTGCTTCAGCATTCCATGTTCTACTTTCTGCTGTGGTAATGACATCTTTAAGATCATTGATAATATTCCCGAATGTGCTTATCTCAGACTGTAACATATTCTGCACGTCTTCATTTGCTCCTGCTGACACCATTGTCAACGGCAATCGAGAGCCAGATTCCCTCAACCATTCCTCTAGTTGCTGAACCCTATCCCACAAAGTCAAGAACTCAGGGGCTGATAGCGACTGACTCTGCACAGCTTCCTGAGAAGCATTTTGCTCACTACCTTGTTGCATCTTCTCCGGTGTGCTTTTTGAAGCATTTAATTTCATCAAGCTTTGCTCTAATTTTGATTTAAGATCACCTTCCCTACGAATTGATGCACTTAGATGAAACTCGATGGTATTAATTTTACCAATGATTCCCTTTGAAGTTCCAAGAAACAATTCGGAAGCATTTTCTGCTGCAAACATTCTTTCAGAAATCGCTTCAACTGATTCCTCCAAGAAATATGATTCATGTTCCAAATGATGCAGCTTCGATTTGAGTTCTTCCACAACAGCCCTTGAATCACATAGCTGCTTTTCAAGTTCTAATTCACTTGATATTGACTGTTCTAACATCTGCAGAACATTTCTTTGGTCCTCAGCCTGCATAGTAGTGTGAGATGAAACGTGTCCATTTTCATACCCACCACCTTCACTAGTTCCTATAAAAATGCAACGGTTAGGAAAAAGACATGGTCAATACTCAACAATAGGACCTAAAATGCTATGAGCATACCAACTTTATGGCGGGAAGGATCTATGACTTTATCAAAGTTTGCAGACTCTCTTCTAATAGTGGCAATCAGCACCTGCATCTGCTTCAAAGACACCGCCGCGGCATGCAGCTTACCCTTCAGCCTGCCCGCTGATTCATCGTCGGTAACCTTCTTTTCAGCATTTCCAATATCGATTTGAATAGAACCGACCAACTTCTCCAACTCCTTGACCTCCGAATCCAGAATCCCATACAGGACGTCGAATTCAAAAGCCTTCTCGAGCGACTCGGCCGATATCGACTCAAGGTCCAGCATGAGAGGCTCGATAACGGTTGCGCGGCAAGCTATCTTCATCACCAGCATCTCCAAATTAAGCAACTTCTCGAAGCCGAAGGAAACCTCGAGCTCCACCCTAGATATGGCTTCCGCGGTGTTTCCCCCTCCATTTGACCCATCTCCGTGCGACAGGGCATTTTCCTGGAAACGGTAATCGTCCTGAATGTTCTCAACGTCCATGATCCCTCTTCTCTATGCCTCCTGCGCCATATTAGATCATGTAAGGAAACAAATATAAACATGGTGCCCGAGAAACAATTAAGATTCTCGTTTCTTGAAAAGAAATAAGCAAGATTAGCTTCAGAGGAAGAACATATTTAAAGAAAGGAACTAGGATAGGAACATGGTGCATGAGAACTAAGATAGAATCGAGCGAGCAGGACACCGGAGCGCCGGCCGCCGCCGAGGCGAACCGGCGCGCCGAATCATTCAACGAGGGCATACATGGCACGGCGGCGAGCGAGCGTGAGAGGAGGTCGGGGGAGAAGGGAGGCATAGGGAGCGAATTGGGGGCTGTGCAATGGGGTGAGCGGATTGGTGGAGTCGCCGTCGCCGCCGAGCTCGCGCGGTGCCCGTTGATGGTGTGTCGAGATCCCCGGAGGCAGGAGCAGAGGAGGGGGTTGGGTTTTGGTTACGAGTGGCACGTGGGGATGATGTGGCGCGGACGTGGCCCGCGTGGGTTGGACAGACGCAGGCACGCAGACGGATTTGGAGTTGTTTGGGGGGTGCCGAAAGCTGCCTCGGCGTCAGCAAAATTCGGTTTTCTCAAGTTGATTGTGTTCGGCTTGTCGACTTGAACGAGATTTGATGACAAAATGAACTAATGATGCCAGATAAAACAGATGTAAGATTGAATCCTACTAAAATTTGGCAATAGCTTGATTCGAACCAAATACACCCGATGAAAACTGCAACAACAGAAATGGCCTTATGTTAGTATGCTGCACATTTCTGGAACTCAGAGCATGTAGTAGAAAGCCATTGCAGCAGGATTGCAACCTTCAAACCAAGACAAGCAACGAAGGATTTCAATTCAGGCATGGCGTTGTAACCCAACGGCGGATGACATCAATACATCGGCGATATACCATTTCTCATGCCAGAGCGGGCAGACAAAATTACAGCAAGTTCAATCGGGACAGGGACAGACACACCATGCTGACAACATTCTCAGCGAGTATCAATACACTTTCCGGAAAAAACGAACCTCTTCCACACAAAAAAATTCCGGCCAAATAGACAAATCACCCACAAAGGTCATGTTTTTCCTACTGTATGATTTGACACCCTTCCCCTCCCATGACCAACCTACACATACCACTAACGCGAGGATGAAACCGAAACAGCTTGACAGACAGATGACTCCCAGAGACTCATCCTTTGACAAAATCCATTGGACAGAAAGCAAATGCCTTCCAACAATGCCATTGGCTCCTGGAATATTCAGAGAACATGGGTTAGAGAACCCGAAATAAACAAAGTTTGTGTCTACAGTTGAATCAAAACAAATGACATGTTCACAGTAAATTCAGGTTTTTTTTAATCCACGCAAAGGTAAACAGTTCTGGAGCAAATATGATACTTCCAACTATTCCAAACAAGCTACTACAAACAGGAGATATTTAGGGAATGAATAAGCAATCGACAAAACAGAAATAAAACAAAACAAAAGTACAAAACAGCATATTCAGGATCAAGATAACCGCCTTTCAGTGGTTCTAGCGAAACCAACCAAAAAAAAAACATGCTGCTTAAGTATACCAGAAATTACGACATTTCTCTGCTTACAAAGGAGTTGGGTATTAAAAACATTTAGTGCTCTATTGTAAGTTTAAAAAATAAAGACGCTTTTCAAACCTTTTAAAATTTCAGATTGCTTCTAAAACCGTATTCTCAACCCAACTTTGTTGCTGATCTAGAACACCAGCTATACTTTAGTTAGTCCAAAACTCCCTACCTTGAAAATATTTTCTCAATTGTACCCTCTCCATGCCACTGAATTAATAAAAACAGTGAAAGAATATAAATTCTCACAACGATTCAGTTTCAGGGAGACATCAGCTGATTTATGCATGTTTACATACTAGCATACTTGGTAGGTGCATTGATCTCTCTGCTCTTTAGCAAGTTCCATCCATCTCAAGACATGGAACACATAATTCTCAAAATAATCACGAATCGGATTCCTGCTTCAATGTATTAGGAGAGTTCAGGATAATTGGACAAGATCTACCTCGAGCTTGCCTAATTTGAATTCAGCTTTGGACTGCCCCTCTCAAATCTCAAGCCTAACAGTGTAATTACGTAATGCATAATGAATTTGATCATACTAGTATACTAGAACTTCAATATATATCACTATGACATCCGTTAGGCTTGCAAGGGACGTTCTGATGTGAACCTAGATTCACATCAGGATAATTACAGTGCAGAAGAAGGCCAGACATGCCAGCATGGCTTGAAGGGGATTAGGGGATTAGAAGAGGGAGATAGACATAGGTTGAGATGAGAGAATAGATTAATTCTTCTTGCTTGATCAGAACCCACATACACAACACCCATATATAGGGGATGGTTTACCTCCTAACACATGGACACCAACTCTTAACTCTTATCACTAACTTTAACCTTTCCTAATAGATTAAAAACTAATATCCCTGGACCCTAACCTCCTAATCCTCCCGGACTGGACGCTGCTGCTGGACTATTGTTGTTGGCATGGGATCCTTTGCCCACACGGCCGGCTGGCCAGCCGTGACACTTGCTATTGATGTGCTCGTATGTGGTGCAGCTGCTGCACGCAACTGTTGCTAGGGCCCTTGTCCACGACACGTTCAGTGTTGCATCATCGTATCTCTCGCAAAAACTGATGTACCCCCATCACCAAATAATATTCCCTACATGCGAAACGGTAATTCTGTTTGTCCGGTCCTATTACCAAATAGGAAAATACACTAGTAGTCCAGTACAATTAGTCAATTACCATCTTTCTTCTATTGCATTGAAGTTTGTTGTTGCAATAATCTCCAGCAATTCTTGTATGAATTCAAAGCATATGACTAAGCATATATTTAATTGCAGTACAATCACCATATACACAAGAGATGAAGGAAAATGAAAAATTATAATCAAATGTGCAGCAATGTCTAGCAAAAGTTATCTTGTAAACGATATCGGAAGGAGAACCAGATCAGCGAGATGTTAATACTTTTTTCTGTTGTGCCAATTGCCAAGACATCTTAAATAGGATTATGTTTGGTCATTTTAGCAGAGCTAGAATGACTTATAATATGAAATGGAGGGACTATCATCCAGTTAACTTCTAATGATTATTAGCACTAGACTTTACACCACTAAGTGTGCACAAACAGCACTCTCAGTCCTCACAGAATTCTAACATGAGATCACTAATCTAAATATACAAAATTTGGTAGTACGGGCTAAGGACAATGCACTTTGCAAATCGCATTTGAGTAATGATAAGACGTAGTAGAAAAGGTCTGCTGTGTTCTGATATGACAAGTATTTTACTGTTTAACATCCTAAGACACAGAAGATGATAAGATATGCTACCATTCCTAGTTTCTGACTAAAAAAACTGTGTATGAAATAACTCATGGAATGCTAGCTCAGATAACATCTAATGGTCTGGATAACTCAATAGCTATTAATGGCTATTATTATATCCACATTGTGAATAGCTACTCCAATTTCAACACAGAACAAGGCCTTTCAATTGTATACTTGAAGCAACTATAACAATAAAGTTGTACAAAGGACAACACTGCAATCTACAAAATCAGCAAACTGAGATTTTGTTACATATGTCGATTGTCGAATAGAAGGTTCGCTGTGCAGCTGGTGACTGAAATGCATCCCAAAATAACCTAATATCACATTCAACAGCTTCTACTGTATTTGGGTCACAGATACGTACAAGATTAGAGAGATTAACAATAAACTACGAAGCAGAATGGCACATTCAAAATAAATAAGCTTATAAGTATCAATGAACGGTTTCCATGTTTTGAGTCATAAATGAAAATGCATTAGATTAACTCAACACAGAAATGAATGGGAAGGAACTCAGTAGTTGTTTACCTAGACAATGTTGGTATTGTAGGCAGCGCAAAGTTGAATAAGAACACTTTTGTTCGCTGGGTCCACATACTGCTCAATGATAGGACCAAACCTCCCAGGAGACTGCGCAGAAAGTGTGGCCAAGGATGTGACCAGAAACTGTTTTGGATCATTTACTTCTTTCAATAGATCATCTTCGCTTTTCCCAGTATATTGAAGGCGTACAAACGAGACAGAATAACCTGATGTCTTCTGACTATCCACTGCATCAGCGCCGTCATTTTGCTCTTGTTGTACTCCATCTTGGTCCGTTCTGGACAACAGTGCAACGATGCTGTCAAGCAATTTGCCCCACGATTGGGCTGCAGCAGCATCCAACAGTACCGCAGACTCACAAAGCAACTTTGTTGAAGCAACTGCTGTCAGCTTAACTTCGAGAGACCCTTTGATCAATTTGAGATTGGGGATCCAAAAACGTTGAAGGATTGTGGTGAAAAGATTTGGCTGAATTGCATCGACGGAACTGACAAGAACACCTTGTCCATATTTGACCAACACTAAGGACATGAAGACCACAAGAGAATTCACAAACTTCACTGCCTGCCTAGTCTGTAGTCGAGTAAACAGGGCACTCCATATCTCACTTATGTACGGACTCATAATGTCAAAACCAACATTTTCCACTAGCGTGTTAAGCATGTAGAATGCAGAATCTTCAGTGCTGCTTCGTGAAAGGAGACTACGGAATATCACTAGGATATTTGGCAGCCGGCCCTCTTGGTTTAGCTCATTTGGAATTTTCCGAAGGAATGCTTGCAGCAAGCGAACCAAGGCAGGAACACATGGTGGTCGGTCCCAAGTAGCATTGCTCAGCAGGACACCAAATAGCTGCATGTAATTCTGTGAGAGAGGTGGTCGGCTCAAATTGACAAGTTGTGCGAATATCTGGAAAGCATATGGCCAGAACTCTGAGATGTCCTCAACCAATATCCTCTGGAGCACTGGGAAGAGGCTTGCCTCAAACACAGGGAGTAGTGCTGGGTCCTGCTCACCAGCCCGGCCAATCACAGCTGCCAGAGCCTCAAACAAGTAATGGTTAAAGTCAGGGTTCTTGGGGTTATTGCACACTTCCATGAGAATACCCACAAGACGAGTAGTAATCTCATGAACGATTTGTCCGGCAATATTAGCAATCCCAAGCACTCTCATCAGGCACTTCATCAGATAGGGGTTCTCATATGAATCAGGTAAACTTAGCGCCTTGGACAGGTTCTGAATAATCTGCTGGGCAGATGGGTTGATATCAGCAGCAACATAACGTGGAGCCCTGGTCACCACATTCACCCCTGGTACCGGGAACACATCCTTGATGATCAGCAGGTTCTCGATAAAGGTTGCGGCATAGGAATGGACAACATTGGATTCATGTGTCAGGAACCTTATCACACTTGGAAGCAGTGCTAGTGCAGTGGCTTTGGGGATCTGATCCTTGAACTCCTTCAAGAACCTGAGGATTGTTGCCTTCAGCATTGGCTCAGACTGCCAATCAGGGGCCTGCAGCTCGGGCACGATCACAGATGTAAAGAAGCTCTCCATGTCAACCACAGGTGTCCCACCACCTGTGGCACCGGGCTTCTGCATAAGAGCGATAACAAGGTATATTGCAGCATCCTTCTCCTTCCAGTTGTTTGCCCGATCAGCCGCATATGCAGCCAACATCTGCTGAACCTGCGCTGAAACGAGTGCAGCCACCTGCTCCCGGTAGTTCGCTGCAAGCCCCCGCAGTAACCGGCATGCAGCGCGCCTCAGTGTATCCGCATCACTCCCCTCTGCGTCACGCCTGACATATTCCACCCAGTTCCCCTCAAACAACTCCTCATCCTCATCCCGCAACCGCAGGTTAGGCACAACAACACTATCACATATCTGCTTCATTGCCTCAGGGCTCCCGAACAACGCATGGTGCACACTCTCGGCGACTGTTGTCAAGAACCTTATTGCAGTCACCGCAAGCTGCCCGCGGGACGGCGAGGCCGTCGGCGCCATGAGGAGTCCCCACACAGCCTCAACAAACTCCTTCAAGTATCCCCTGAACTCTTCCTCGTACTTCTCCATGTACAGCTGCAGGTTATTACACACAGCAGCACGGAGTGCATCTGGGGCACCGTCTGCCTCGATGGGCAGTGGGTAGGAGGTGGTGAGGAATGCACGGAACTCCGTCATCCACTCGCGCATGTGGTCCTCGAAGAACTCAGGCAGGTCGACGGAGTTGAGCGAATAGAAGATCTCGCAGCAGAGGCGAAGACACTCGAACACCGGGCGGAGTTCGAGCGGGTTCGCCGCGGCCGCGGCAGCCTGAAGGCGGCGGGAGGTGGAGAGGAAGACCTCGAGGAGGGGTGCGGCGAAGTTCTCGAGGCAGTACTTGAGGTCGAGGCGGAGGGCGTTGTTGTCGAAGGCGTTGCGGAAGCGGGCGAAGAGGGAGGCCGCGGCGGCGAGGAGGGAGTTGGTCGCGGGGACGTCCCCCGCAGAGATTGCGGCGCCGAGGGAGGAGACGATGGACGGGAGGAGCGACTCCCACTTGGCGGGGAAGTCGGAGGCTGCCGCGGCCGCGAGGGCCTCGGAGAGCTGTGCCTGGATGAGGGGCGGGGCGGTGAGGAGGAGCTGGAGGAGGTGGGCCTTGATGATGGCGCAGTCGGAGGGCGGGAGGTGGTCGGCGTCGTCGGCGTCGGGGGAGGGCTTGGGCCAGCGGCGGCGGAGGAGGTTCTTGAAGTGGACGGAGGCGGCGAGACGGGCCTGGAGGTCATGGCGTGGGGAGGAGGCGAGGCCGAGGAGCGCGAGCGCGAAGCCGGGGGTGGCGGCGGCGGAGGAGAGGCTCTGCTCGGCGGCGCGGCGCGCGGCGGTGTCGGGGGAGAGCGACTGCGCGAACCACCCCGCCAGGGTGTCGAGCATCTCCGGCGGCACCTCCATTTCCGCCGCCTCAGCGATCTGCGGCGGCTAGGGTTTGGGGTCGGGGAGATCGGGAGGGAGGGTCGGGTGGGGGAGGTAGGGTTTTTGAAATTCTCGTGGGGAAGGGAGGGGTCGGAGAGAGTGGGGGCGCTTTAAGGTTAAGGAATGCTCGATCGCTATCGATCGATGCAGTTGCAAGGAAGAAACGGGGGAGGGGAATCAGGAGAGGGGAGCCGTTTGATTTGGGCCTCTTGGAGAAGAAGGTTGGACCTGGTGTTGGGCCGGACCAGATTAGTGGTTGAGTTGGGTATCTGTTTTTCATCCTATGAGTTTGTTTTTTTCTTAACGAAGGTAGGAGTTCTGCCAATCAATTAAAGACGGAAATAGGTTCACAAGCATAATTAAAAAAAAAGGAGCGAGAACCCGTAAGAATTAGACCACACTAGCCCGCTGAGAGGCTATGACTACAAGAGAAGAAACTCGAAATCAAGGCTCGAGGAATGCCCTTTTCCTTTGCTTAATCGCCTCCTTGGTTTGTGCTGCCACCTCTTCTGTCGTGGTTTGTTTATTCTGAAAAACTCTTCGGTTTCGTTCTATCCAAACATTCCATGTGATGTAAAATGCTGTGACATTGAATTCATGTCTTTGAGCTTTTGGGAGGACGCTGAAGGCTTGCTACCACCAATCGATGATGTGAGAGTAGTCAGAGGGTTGAGAACGTTGCAGAACATCAAAGTTGTACCACTCTAGCACCAAGGTCCACATAGCCAAAGCAAAAGGGCAGCAAAGGCAGAGGTAATGTCCTATTTCATGGTGGCTATTATAGAGCAGACAATATTGATGATGAGGCCAACCTCAAATCGTTAGGTTGTCAGACGTTATGATCTTGATTTGGACTAAGGTCTAAACAAAAAAATTGCATTTGTTTTACGGCCTTGATTTACCATATGATCCCAGTGAGGTAGGTTTCGTAGTCCCTCGGAACTGCGTAAGATATGTCGATTTGCAAGTGTAATGTCTGTGGTCTGTCCATCGCCACTTGATGACATCTGGCGTACCGCTTGTAAATGAATCCCCTGAAGCCAGATCTAAAGATGGACAAATTCTTCCAACTGAGTAGAGTTGAATATTTTGTCTCTGAGAGCTCTAATCCAATTATTGTTGTGCATGTCGTGATGGACCGATCTATTTTTCCTCCTAATGATCACGAACATATTAGGGGTGAGTATCTTTGGCATGTCACCTTCTAGCCATCTATTGTGCCAAAACTTTTTGCCTTAAGGCCGTCGCCGATCATTATGTTAGTGGACATGTTGAAGAGTTGCTTGTCCATGGCGTCGCAAGGTGGCACAATTTCGACCCAAGGCTTGGTGGTGCTCGTCCACTCGTACCAAAGCAGGGTAGGCGCAATGCTCTACAAAATTTCTCCAAATCCATGACACCAAATCACCGAGATTTTTTTCGTCCACTCGTGCTAGGCAGATGTTTATTTATATTGCATGGCTTTGTTGCCGTACAGAGTCATAGTAGTGGGCTAAATCCAAGAGAGTTGCATACTTGCATGTGAGGCGTTATAGCCTAGTGGATGGATCGGCAGCCAAGTGAAGCCAGAGTTGTGTGCACATGCATATGTTATTGTAATCGTCATGTGTTACTAGTTAGTACATATAGCTATGAGGACGTGAGCATGTACATGTTGCCGAGCATGAGACTAGCTCTAGATGTGTTCAAGTTAGTTGAGAAGGTATGCGTGTGAGATGAATAGGTCCTCTTTCAAAGTAGCTGCATGCATCCATCTAGTGGAGATAATGCGTGGCGTGAGTTAGTCTTCTGCACGTGGCAATAGATTGCGGGCAATCCGCAACGGTGAGTCGGCATGTCAAGATTAGGAAGGAAATTGTTAGCTATAATCTTGACTTTTTTTTTTTTTGCATGTAGCATGTTCTTTAAGTCGGTTAGAAATGCATGGTTGTAACATTGCCGGTTACTGCCGTTTTCTGTCATTATTTGGCTGAGACGTGAGCTTTCATGCGTGCAGTTATCAGTGCATTTAGAGGTAGCATTAGTGGCCACATTTTGCATGTAACTAGTTGCTTGTAATCGGCTATGAATAAAAGGAGGAAAAACAGAGAAACTATGGAGAAGTTGAGCAGCACCAAAAGAACTTTTGTCTTCTGTTCATCTTTAGCTATCCAGACGGTGTGTGTTTGTTCTGCCCAGGCGTCTCACGTGCGTAGACACCGGCGAGTGGGCCAACAGCGCCACCCCAGGGAGGCCTTCTGCCTCGGCTGCGGCACCGCCTTTCTCCGCCGCCATCTGCTCGCACCACCACCTGGAGTGTGGCCCCGACGTTGTCGTCCGCATCGGGGAGCACGGCCGCCGGCACTGCGTGCGGTGCACGAGCTCTGAGTGGTGGTTCCCCTACCTGGACAGCGTCCTCGGCGACCCGGTGAACGAGGACGACGAGCAGGGGTAGCAGCTGCTGCCGGTCCTGACCACTCAAGCGGGCAGGTGCGCGCACTGCGGCGCCGAGCTCGTGGAGGAGTTATCGTCACACTGCTCCATGCCCTGCGTCGAGAGCCGCCGTAGCGACATTGCCCGCCGGAGGCAGCGTCGGGAGGCCAGGCAAGCTGCTCGCGCGGGGGAGTTGGCCAACAAGTAGGCGACGCGTCCGTTTGATTGTTACGTACCACGTTTGGCTCAGGTGAACTGTGTTGTCTCATTCATTGCTACCTGATGCATGCCGTGGCAACCTTATTGACGTGGATCGACTTCACTGTGTATTTTTAGATGTCGCCACTACCACTTTTCGATGTTGCGTCGGAGAGAATGTTGTAATGTAGAATTTCTTTTCTTTTTTCTCTCGTTTTTTTTTTTTTTGCTATGAGTAATATACACAGTGGCGGACCAAACAGGGGGCGAGGGGGACAGAGCATCCCCTACGACCGGTAGGACCATAGGTACCCCCTAGCACCCCATCCACCTGGCATCATAACTTAAAGCTTAGCTGCTCTGGGTGAAGAACAATGATTTGGGCGGAATTCTCTTGAATGGGCTGCGCCAACCCAAGCGTTGGTCGTTGCTGTCTTAGGCTAACTGGCCAAGCTCGTCAAACTCATCTATCTCACTCTGACTCTGCTCTCTCTTCCCATGAGGTATCAAGTCACACTCCAATCCCTAACCAATTTCTCAATCCTCGCCATGGCGAACTCTAGCGACTAGCGCTTCGGTCGGTATGCGGGTGTGGGCGTGCTGGGCGGCTCGCGCAAACCTATGTGCAGCGTGGTAGCCCGGTAGGGCAGGTAGGCAGCGCCGACAATCGGGCAGGCGGGCAGCACGCGATCGGGTAGGCAGGCGGCAACGCAGGCAAGAGGCAACGTCCCATTAGCGTCTCCTAAATTTTAGTCTTGGATCCGCCACTGAATGTACAAGGTTTTGAATTGGTGTAACCAAAACTACACCAATACATTTTCATGTATTTTCAACGCGGTTTGAAATGTCGAAACTCTTGAAACTTTTTTAGATATAGGTACTCTTCTTCAAAATGCTACACATGCATCTCGCTAGAAGAGAAAGATAGGCAGATTTGACACGACATTTCTGGGGTTTGGTGTTGAAGCAAATGAACTAGTTTCTAGGCCCAACTCCCGAGGCAGCTAGCACGCCCGGGTCACACAACATGGCAACTGGCAACCGCATCCTCTGCCTTTGGCTTTTGGTAGAGAGGTGCCATTCGGTCTCCCTCAACCACCCGATCAAGCGTTGAATGGCTAGTATTGATATGGAAGAGAAAATCTGATTTTTCTCGCGAGAAATTGAAATTCCAAAATATAGCCTCCATTCAGAATCGAACGGCCCATCCTGCCGTTTGAACAACACGTCAGAGGATCTCTCCCCCACAACATGCACCAGTTGTGGTATAGCATGATTGCATGAGGATGTCCAGTTGTAAGATGACTATGGTTTTGAAGCACAAATCATATTCTACAACCATTGGATATTCTACAACCATTGGATCATATAGGGGGCACTCACACATATCAAAGCTAATAAAAAAAGACAACCTACAAAATAGAAAGACCATTAAACAAACCCACGCATGTCGAAGTTAATCCAACAAAAAGAATCGGCACCTTACGAATAACAAAACCATTAAACTCCCTCCCTCTCGTCCACCTCTTTTACTCCTAGCCGTCCAGTCCAGATAGGACGTTTTGCTGTCACATATTTCCATTCTCTTTTTTTCTCTCCTCTGGTCTACTCCTTTTGTTCTCTCTCCCTGAAAAGAACATCGATTCAAAGTCTATACATAAACAAGAACCACCTTTGCCTCACTTAAGGGGCGAACTAATACATAAAAGACTATCAGAAAAGCAAGTAAAATTTCCAACTCATGCATGCGAAGAGATGTAACTGTTTATGGTTCTGCATTAAGCAATACACTAAAGAACATGGTATTCTTCCCAGTAGAACATCAAAACTACATGGACCACAAGAACCTACCATACAACAATGGCAGTTTTAACTTTGAGCTTTTCTTGCATTGCTAAGTCAGAATCTGAGCTTGCTTTCTCGACTTACAGCTTCTATCAACACTGAAAGGTGTCAAGCGGCTGCTGCTTGCAACCAGCAAAGTAAACCACCTCTACGGCACCAACTCGGCAACTGATTCTACACTGAGCTCATCACGCGAGACATCGCAGCAATCACTTTCTCCCTCGTTTGCTGTTCAGAGCCAGGGCACTTGATAATGAACGAATGCACTACCGTTCCGTTGTTGCCTGTGACCTTCGATTCGCCTACACAGACTTCTGCCTCTTCAAAAGCTTGGAAGACCTTCTTCACCGGATGGTTCTCCATGGGAGACATCACTCGGACAAGAACTTCATCTTGCACCACCTGGATGTCCACCTCGGGTCTAGGAGCTCGCTCTCTCGGATCCACCATACCGGACTCAAGAAACCTTTCTCTCTCTGCCTCCATCTCCTTGAGCTTCTTCTGGAGGTCAGTGATGTATGTTATGGCGTCACCCAGCAGGGAGGCCTTGTCCATTTTTGATATGTTGGGCACAACAGCTCTCAGCGCATAGAACCGCTGGTTGAGCTTCTCCCTCCTCTGGCGCTCAGCCTCAACATGATTAAGTGGCTCCTCCCTCCCATTCGCAGGCTTTCTGCCCCTCTTCCTTGGCCGCCGGTCCTCTACAGCAGGGGGCGGGCCTTCCTCTTTACACAAGCCATCCACCTCTGCACTCTCTCCATCAAGAACAGCTGTTCTTGCAACCACAACACCAGGCTTGGAACTGGTCCCTGCACTAAAATCTATTTGCCTAGGCGCCTGGGCCTGCAGCTGTTGCTGGTTGACTAGCTGCGGTGATTTCACTATCTGTGCTGGTTTCTGAAGCTGTGGTAGTTTCTGAAGTTGTGGTGCTTTCTGAAGCTGAAACTGTGTTGCGGTAGGGCTTTCCGCAGCTCCATTGTTGCGGTGTGTGGCTTCATTACTCACAATCAGTATACCATTGCCAAACTTCTGCTGATGAGAATTCAGGCCCCGAGCCTGACTCCAAGTGAAATTCTGCAATCCTTTCTGGACATTGGGAAGCAATGAGCTCCCACCACCAGCAGTCCTCTGTTCCCATGACCTTTCATCTGCCTTTGATACACCAACAACTGGACCTGCTGAAGGCCGACCAAGGTTCAAATCCTTCCCAAAAATCTTTGCCAAACCTGGTGACCTCTCAATAGGACCATTTCCCTCATGTCTCTGAACTGCAGCCTTATTACCACTTGCTCCTGCAAACACGGACTTTATGGTCTGGAGAGTGTCAGAACTCTCCGCCACCTGCTGCATAGAACCCAACTCAAGCACACCAGTCTCAAACGGCACTAACACGATAGTCCTAAATCCTGCTGCGCTTGCAAGGTACCCCCGGTAACAGTAATTGGCTGGGAATACGTTGCGCTCGGTATTGGGAATCCAGAGGGGTACGCCTGCTGCAAATACTTGACCAGGGCCACCGGCACGACGCGGAAATGCAAAGTACATAGATGCTAGGAAAAACATCTCGGTATCTGTCACCTGATCAATACCTGGGGCATAATCCTCCTCATCAGCACCCCCGAATGCTGTGTGCAACCGCTGCAGCACACGCTTCCGTATCCGCTGCTTGGTATCATCATTGCCTGCAGAAGCAGCAGCTCCCACCTCACCATCACGGGGCTCACGGCAAGAGCCATCCCCCCATCCAAGGACGAGATCACCAGACTTGGTGCGTGACAGCTGCCAGAAGATGGCATAGTTCCAACCAGCACCAGGACGCTCTGATTCGACAAGCTCCTGGAGTTTATTTTGCAAGTCTACAGGCAAAGATACAGCAACAAGACCCTCAGATATGGCACCACCTCCTTTTGTCAAGTATGCAAAGGCATCTGTTCCAAGCACAGTGGCGCTGAGGGCTCGGTCCTCCTCAGTCCATGCCCCACCGGTTCCTCCATTGGCACCATCCTCATCAATCTCCATCTTCATCACCATAATGCCTACTCAAAATAGTATAGATCAGGCCAAAAGGCAGTGAAGATATAAATAATTCTTGCAACAATCGGCTAGCAGAACACCAAAACTGCAGTTTTAGACAAACATTTTTTTAAAAGTTTTAAACGAACACAGGCAACAAAATTTCATTGCACTTATAAATACAGGGAAGGACTCATAACAACACAGAATAGGACTCTCAATCACCGTCCAGCTAACAAGACACTAACCTACATCCCAGATGGTAAGAAAAAAATTCGTGACCACACTTGGCAGTTGGTACCCTTCGAATCCATAAATTTAATGATAAACGGAAGACTAAGTAAAAAAAACAAAACTTTGCTAGTCTAGGACACACAAGTCATTAGCTAGCACCACAGTAATAGGGAAAGTAGCAGTGTCTCAATACGGAGTATTACCCATGGACATGACGATGAAATGGACTCATGTAATAATCCACCCAAAGAACATACATCGTCTGCCAGCATAACTGGCATTTTTTAAACTATCTCGACATTTTACATGATACCATTCCTACTATATCTCAGAATTTGCGTTGCCGGTTAAAAAACATAGAGGACACATAATTGAATTCTAATCCAAATCTGACCAAATAACAAGCTCTGAACAGCATATTTCCATGCTAAGCACACAAGGATGTAGCCATAAACTTATATCGATCGCAGCCATCAGATTCCAGCCCAAACAAACCCTCCACGCCCTCTACCGTACAAAAATTACCATTCCACGTGAATCAGCTCATCTACCAAACACGACGACCCACGAGCTACAACCGCCCCATTTCATGACACAACAGGAAAGTAGTAAAAGAAGCACTGTACTGAGGTAGTTTAGAAACAGGACAGGCAGAGGAAGCCAGGACTCTCACCGGACTGGGGCTGCCGAGCCCGAATCGGCGCCGGCGACGCGAAATCCAGCACGCCCACCCCCACAAAGACCCGATTTCTGCCGCCGAATCCGAGCCCGGGCGACGGCGAGGCCCGGATCTTCCCACGCGCGAATCCGAGCTCCGGAGGGGGGTCGCGAATTGGCGGGTGGGAACGGAGGCAGCGCGGGGTCGCGGCGTGCGCGTATGGGGGGAGGGAGGGATTCGACGGTGGCGGCGTTTAATTTCTCTGGTGTGCGAGGGGATTTCGGGCGGAGGCGACTTGGGGATGTGGGAGTGTGGGAAAGGAAAACGAGGGTGCCTCCCCTTTTCTACTGGGGATCCCGAGCCGAGACGAGCCGAGCCGCGGCGGCGGGATCTATGGGGAGTTTTTGCCTTCGTTTCTGCGCTGTGCGCTCTGTCAGGGACTGAGAGCGGCAGCCTGGAGTATTAATCCGTAATTTATGCACATTCAATCTATATATATATATACAGTGGTATATATAACGATACCACTGTAATCGATTTTGTTCTGGATCGTCATTAACAGCAGCAGACGGTGGTGTTCTTGGGTGTACGAAAATTTGGACACAGCAGTTGGAGAAGGAACGCAGTGTTAGTCTAGAATGCATATACGGCTGAAATGGAAAGTGTGACCGTGCAAGCAACGGGATTGAGTACTATGGATGTGTGGAAAATGCGGCGGTGTTCACCCGTTTCTGAATTGCACCGCGATACGGGTGGATTGAATAAGACATCTCATCTCATTCAATTGAAATTGCATGTGCGAGGAATCAGGAATCGGCTAATGCGATTATTTAGGAAATGTAGTTATGTGATGTAGTAATTTTAAGTTCCACACATGACACACCTATGGTTACAATACACAAAACAAACTAGCTAGATTTAAGTTTAGACCTTGCAAGGAAAATTCGCAGGTCGTAGTACCCCAAAAGTCCATAATGTCCCTAGAAGTTCTTCATTATCTTTGCATATGTAACTCACTTGCACACACCTTCTAGAATTACTTTTTCATCTACACGACTATATGTCATATGTTACCATATCAGGGCGGACCTGCCTAACTGAACATGTTTTTTTTTCTCTGAAATACCAATTATAAAGTATGTATAATTGGGTCATACTCATATTTGTACCCCAAATTGTTTAAGCCCATCACACCACAATCCCTTTCCCAATCCATTCAACGACGTGGCCCATTCTTTCATTCGCACGCGGCCAACAATCCAACAAGGGAAATCCATCTTCTCCTCACAGTCAAGCCCAAGCACTATCCATCTTAAGTCGAACCTAACACCTCTCTCTTAGTCTCTCTCTCACACACGACACGAGCACGGAGCCACGGCAGCAGTGACTCAAGGAAGGGTCGAGGCGGCGAACTAGCAAGGGGCAAGCTGGCTCTGGTGGTGGTGTACGCGACGGAGGGGAGTACGGGCGGCAGCGGCGTGGCATCAATAAGTAAGTCAAGGCAGGGCGCTCCGCACGAGCAGGGCGGCGCAGGCGGCCGCAGTGGGCTGGGTGAGGGTGCAGCGCGAGGCAGTGACACACCGTTTAATCTTGTTCCTAGTAGCAAGTAGCAATAACAGACATTGATAAGAGCCAATAGGTGCATCTCGATCCCAAATCCTTTTTTTGTCGAATTGTAAAATGTGAAATCAAAATAGTTTACTGTATTTTTATGAAATGTGAAATGTAGACTGAAAAACCTTAAAAAAATTAAGAACAAGTATGTACATTTGAAATTGTATTGACATATTGTGTCAAGAACAACATCGTTGATTGTGATAGTGTATCTAAGCAAACCAGTCCACCATTCTCTACTGCATGCAACCTTAGTTTGTATGTATGAGGAAGTTCTTAGTGTTGTCTTATGTTGATGAAGCACTTATATTCCAATGTTATCAAACAATGTCTTAAGTTCTTTGAATGTTTTTTTAGCCAGAGAATGTCCACTTAGATTTTTGTTGTTTTATGGATCATGATTTTGGCACCAACTTTAAATTTAGTCACTTCATAATTTCTAAGCAATACATGCATATCTGAGTTACATCTTCATATAATCGTCGAGTTAAATCATAGTTTTTCTTAATTATTTTGTAATGTCACTAAATTACTTTGAGACGTTGTTTGTAGCAAGAACAATTTATACTTTGATTTTTGCTATTGCGTACCTTTACTTTTAATATTGAACTATGTTTTATTACCTTCAAACATCCATCCTAATAAAGTAAAAATACTGGATCCGCCACTATACCAGATTATATATAGGCTTACAGCTGTGCGTAATCTAGTACTCAGTTTTGCAGTAGAGAACAAAAATACCGAGTTTTTCTCTTGCCCAAGCTGGCTTTCCTTTCTTGAACACGGCAAATCCTTCGCAAGGTGACAACGCGGTTGGGTCCCGTCCGTTCCGGTGCCTCACGAGCCCCAGGCCCAAGATCGGATAAGCACTGAGCCCCTTTCCACCTACACAGAAGATCCAGACATCTTACACTTCCAAGCACCGGTGGGACCCCCCCCCCTCCCCTACTACTACATCTACATGAACCCTTCACGTGAACCAGCTCTCCTCGGCTCGCCCGCGTGGCTCGGCTCAACTCGCGCCCGAGCCAGAGCCGCCCGTACTCCCCTCCGCCGCGTGAGCACGTGCGCGCCACGTGTCCACGGCCATGCTGGGATCGGGAGGGAGGCGATTCAGGGGGGGCTCGTGACGCCACGTGATCCGTGCGCCCACCCGAGGAGCCCCGAGCGTGCACCCGTCGACCCCGCGCCCCATGAAACTGACGAGTGGGCCCAACCCACCGGTGGTCCCGTACGTGAAGCCACCGAGGGAGGCGGGTAGAGGGGTGGCTTGAGGGCGAGGGTGTGTGGTGTGACGAGGTGGTGGGAAACGTGAACTGTATTTAAGGAAAACGTGAGTAGCCCTTGACACATTTTAGGCCTAATGGCCAGCGCCTTTCCGCACCGCCATCCCAACCACCCGCCTGGATTTTACCGGCGCTGACGTGATGGCCCCGATTCCCGCCTGAACGTGGGAGCCACCTTTTCGTGCTGTGGTGGCTAGGTTTGTTGGTAGGCAGAGCTGTCCCGGGTGATTAGCCCGCTCTAATGCATGCGTTACTGGTGCATCTGAGGTGCATAAAACAAAACAAAACGGAAGTAAAGGAAAAGAAAAGAAAAGAAAAGTGGGGTCCAAGCGCTCGAAAAGGCGTGCGGGACTGCGGGGGATTGGATGGGGTCCAATGTGATGGGCGTGCTCCTCATGAACGCCCACTCCAAGGCGCTCACGGCATCGCCATGGACGGGACGGACACGCTCTCCTGTGGGTGCACGCGGGCACGCAGAGGTTTCGAGCGAGTCATCAAAGCCTCCTGTCCTGTGTATCGCACGCATGCTTGTTACGCGAATTAAGGAGCTTTTTTAAAAACGCGTCATCGGTGACTTTCCGGTGCGCTTGTTGAGATTGTTAGCTGTTACGTGAGTTACTCGTGTGCATAGGATCGAAGGGTTTCAAAAAATCGGTGCATCCTAGCGCAACAGGTGTGGACTAGATTAAAGGTTTTTTCAATACACATCGTTGATCACTCCTAGCTAGTGCGGTGTACGGTAACCCGGCTGTTGGCATTGCTTGTTGTTACATGAGCTACTAACGTGGGCCGGATATAAAGAGTTATCATTACACATCATCCGTGACTCCTAATGCATTGCATGGTAACCAGGGCGTTGAGATTGCCTTTGTTGTTATGTGAGTCACTAGCGTGGACTATATTAAAGGTTTTCGATATACACACATCGGTAGCTCCTGGTGCACTCCATAGTAACCCGATTGTTGGGAATGCTTGTTGTTACACGAGTGACTAGTGTGGACTATATTAAAGATTTTTCAGTGCACATCATCCGCGACTCCTAGCTAGTGCATTGTTTGGTAACCCGGTTGCTAGGGTTGCTTGTTGTTATGTGAGTGACTAATGTAGACTATATTAAAGAGTTATCAGTGCACACCATCGGTGACTCCTAGTGCATTGCATGGTAATCAAGTTATTGAGATTGCTTGTTTTTATGTGAGTTACTAACACAAAGTAGAATAAAGAGTTATCTGTACACATCATCGGTGACTCCTATTGAATTGGATGGTAGCCCTTTGTTGATATTGCTTGTTGTTATATGAGTTACTAATATGGAGTAGATTAAAGAGTTATCAATACACGTCATCTGTGACTCCTAGCTAGTGCATGGAATGATAAACTGGTTGTGAGATTGCTTGTTGTTATGTGAGTTACTGACGTGGGTCGGATATAAAAAGTTATCATGACATATCATCTGTGACTCCTAGTGCATTGCATGGTAACAAGCCGTTGAGATTGCTTTTGTTGTTATGTGAGTCAGTAGCGTGGACTATATTAAAGGTTTTTGATACACACATCGGTAACCCCTAGTGCACTCCATAGTAACCCGATTGTTGGGAATGCTTGTTGTTACACGAGTTACTAGTGTGGACTATATTAAAGGTTTTTCAGTGCACGTCATCGGTGACTCCTAGCTAGTGCATTGTTTGGTAACCCGTTGTTGGGATTGCTTATTGTTATGTGAGTGACTAACGTAGACTATATTAAAGAGTTATCAGTACACACCATCGGTGACTCCTAGTGCATTGCATGGTAATCTAGTTATTTAGATTGCTTGTTTTTATGTGAGTTACTAACACAAAGTAGAATAAAGAGTTATCTGTACACATCATCGGTGATTCCTATTGAATTGGATGGTAGCCCTTTGTTGATATTGCTTGTTATTATATGAGTTACTAACATGGAGTAGATTAAAGAGTTATCAATACACGTCATCCGTGACTCCTAGCTAGTGCATGGAATGATAAAGCGGTTGTGAGATTGCTTGTTGTTATGTGAGTTCTTGGCATGGGTTGGATATAAAAGTTATCATTACATATCATCTGTGACTCTAGTGCATTGCATGGTAACCAAGCTATTGAGATTGCTTTTGTTGTTATGTGAGTCACTAGCGTGGACTATATTAAAGGTTTTTGATACACACATCGGTTACTCCTGGTGCACTCCATAGTAACCTAATTGTTGGGAATGCTTGTTGTTACACGAGTTACTAGTGTGGTCTATATTAAAGGTTTTTCAGTGCATGTCATCGGTGACTCCTAGCCAGTGCATTATTTGGTAACCCGGTTGTTGGGATTGCTTGTTGTTATGTGAGTGACTAACGTAGACTATATTAAAGGGTTATCAGTACACGCCATCGGTGACTCCTAGTGCATTGCATGGTAATCTGGTTATTGAGATTGCTTGTTTTTATGTGAGTTACTAACACAAAGTAGAATAAAGAGTTATCTGTACACATCATCGGTAACTCCTATCGAATTGGATGGTAGCCCTTTGTTGATATTGCTTGTTGTTATATGAGTTACTAATATGGAGTAGATTAAAGAGTTATCAATACACGTCATCTGTGACTCCTAGCTAGTGCATGGAATGATAAACTGGTTGTGAGATTGCTTGTTGTTATGTGAGTTACTGACGTGGGTCGGATATAAAAAGTTGTCATGACATATCATCTGTGACTCCTAGTGCATTGCATGGTAACAAGCCGTTGAGATTGCTTTTGTTGTTATGTGAGTCAGTAGCGTGGACTATATTAAAGGTTTTTGATACACACATCGGTAACCCCTAGTGCACTCCATAGTAACCCGATTGTTGGGAATGCTTGTTGTTACACGAGTTACTAGTGTGGACTATATTAAAGGTTTTTCAGTGCACGTCATCGGTGACTCCTAGCTAGTGCATTGTCTGGTAACCCGGTTGTTGGGATTGCTTATTGTTATGTGAGTGACTAACGTAGACTATATTAAAGAGTTATCAGTACACACCATCGGTGACTCCTAGTGCATTGCATGGTAATCTAGTTATTGAGATTGCTTATTTTTATGTGAGTTACTAACACAAAGTAGAATAAAGAGTTATCTGTACACATCATCGGTAACTCCTATCGAATTGGGTGGTAGCCCTATTGTTGAGATTGCTTGTTGTTATATGAGTTACTAACATGGAGTAGATTAAAGAGTTATCAATACACACCATCTGTGACTCCTAGTGCATGAAATGATAAACTGGTTGTGAGATTGCTTGTTGTTATGTGAGTTACCGACATGGGCCGGATATAAAAAGTTATCATTACACATCATCTGTGACTCCTAGTGCATTGCATGGTAACCAAGCCATTGAGATTGCTTTTGTTGTTATGTGAGTCACTAGCGTGGACTATATTAAAGGTTTTTGATACACACATCGGTTACTCCTGGTGCACTCCATAGTAACCCGATTGTTGGGAATGCTTGTTGTTACATGAGTTACTAGTGTGGACTATATTAAAGGTTTTTCAGTGCACATCATCGGTGACTTCTAGCCAATGCATTGTTTGGTAAACCGGATGTTGGGATTGCTTGTTGTTATGTGAGTGACTAACGTAGACTATATTAAAGAGTTATCAGTACACACCATCGGTGACTCCTAGTGCATTGCATGGTAATCTGGTTAATGAGATTGCTTGTTTTTATGTGAGTTACTAACACAAAGTAGAATAAAGAGTTATATGTACACATCATCGGTGACTCCTATCGAATTGGATGGTAGCCCTGTTGTTGAGATTGCTTGTTGTTATATGAGTTACTAACATGATTGCTTGTTGTTATATGAGTTACTAACATGGAGTAGATTAAAGAGTTATCAATACACATCATATGTGACTCCTAGTGCATGGAATGATAAATTGGTTGTGAGATTGCTTGTTGTTATGTGAGTCACTAGCATGTACTAGATTAAAGAGTTTATAATACACGTCGTTGGTGACTTCTCGTATAGTACTAGCTCCCGCTGTTCCTCAATATATGTCATTCTAGGGTTTTGCATAACAACCAAGGGATGTATAGAAAAAACCATCTTACCCTTCTTCAACATGTCACTTTATTGCTCTTAGATGGTGTGTGTTACTGTAATTCTTAATAGTAAACGATCTTAGAAAATAGCCATGTACAATGAATAAGAGGGGCATGCAAAGAAAAATGGTACAAAGTTACTCGAAAACGTAGAATGACATGTATTTGAGAATAAATTTTGAATGCTAAAATGATATGTATTTAGAAATGAAGGGAGTATATGGTAAACGAGGTGTTGAGATTGCTTGTTGTAATGCGAGTAGCTGACATGGATTAGATTAATGAGTTCTAGACACACAATTGGTAATTTGGTTCTTTATACTGCTCTTGTTACGCGAGTCACCGAGGTGAATTAAATTTAGAAATTTTCTACTTCAAATAAAATTAAGGAATGTTCATGATAGATTAAAGAAAACATGTAGGGTCTATATTTTATATTATTTATGTTTTTTCTAAGCAGTCTCATCTTAAAAATTGACAGATTAAATAAAAGAATTCTACTGAAGTAAGCATAACACAGGGGCAGTAAACTCACTTAATTAGTTGGACACATGCATGGCAAATGGCGAGGAGATCATCTGCAAAGTGAATAATGTAATACCGTAACATATATCAAACCAATTGGATCTGATAACAATCAATTTGCTATGCACGGAAGGCAAAGTTGCAATAATCTTACCCATGCTTCGAAGCTTGTTAGTAGTATATTGAAGACCTAAACTCGCGATGTAGGAAAAAAGACAACCCAATATAGATCCATAGATATACTGGATCTTCTTCAATAAACTCGTTAGCTTTGCCAACAGTGGTGTAACATACAAAATAGGAATATAAAATAACAAAAGTATCAATACATAGTTGAGCTAAGCTTACTTACTCACATAACCTATTCCAAAGCAAAATCCATCAACGGACAAGGGAACCCTCCACCTTCTCGGAAAAACTAGAGTTGAATTGAGCCGACAACAAAGTACCCCACAACAGTGCATAATAACCTACAACTGAACAAGTGATTTAGTAGATAACAAGGAGAGCTTGTCAGAGAGAGGTAACACATTAGGGCCAACTACCACCCCCTCTTTTCTCCTTTGTCGAACAACTAAGGCCGGTCTATTATGCCTTTTTTTATATTGGAAGGTGATGTATGTGCTGACGCATTTACGTTACAAAAAAATTGCATGCACATGCCAAGAATGGTTCGCTTACCATTACGAATTGTCGTACAAGGAAAGTATTTCTGCACAAATCATTGTTTGTTCTTTTGCGATGATATAGAGTCACTATTTCTTAGGCATTGTTTGGGTGGGCCAGAATCCCAAGGAAATTCCCTCCCATCGTAGACTTTCTCGGATTGGGTTGTGAGTGCATTTGGATGAGATTGGGGTGGGATAAATCCTAGCCCAATCCACGGGGGATAAAAAACTCCTCCCGAGGTCGGGGAAATTTTCCCCAAATACCACGACATCATCCCTTCATCCACGCTAGCCCCTCTTGATGACTCAATCCAACTTTGACCTTGCTACCACAAGCGCACACCCATTGCTTCTCTGTGACGCCACCACACCCATCGAGTGTAGCAATAAACAAGGAGGAGGCATCGACCCTAGGGGCACTGATGCGGTGTGGTGCCCTAGCTTGCGTTCTGTGTCCTGTGGTGCGACGTCGCTCCAAATTGACCGTGGGGCGATCCAGATCACTGTAGCGCAATGCTATTCCATGCCAGGGAGGTGGTGGTGGGGCTTCTTTGTAGGTGATGGGTAGCGACGTGCTCTGCGGCAAGATTGGGGAAGACGATGTGACGTGTTCTGTGGCAAGCGGATGGCGATGTGCCTAGTGCATAAATCAGGGGTGCTGGTGGTGGCTCTGCCTGAGAAGCATGGCGGCGCTGCTTCGTGCATATGGCCAAACAACAACGATGGCAAATATTGGGCAGTGGTGGTCTGACAACGACGAGGAGATTTCCCCCTTGATTTTCCCTAATTTTTGTTTTATTTGTCCTTTTCCCTTCACCTCCCAAACGACAGGTGGAATTATTCTCCACGATGCAAATATTTCCTCAGGGGTCATCAAATCAGCTTTACTCCCGAGTGAGTTTTGCCCTTAGAGTATCCAAACAAGCTCTTAAGGGTTTCATTTCAAAGTACTAAGAGGTTGTTTGGTTAGAGTCCTAAACCAAACTTGCCTCGGCGATCCCCTCCATGAAAGCTGCCTGGGCTCTGTTTGGTTGAAGGCTGAGGGATGTTGCATCGATGCCTGGCCCGAATCCTTTCCATCGTCATTAGCCGTAGTTAGGCGTTCAAAATCAGACGCCGAACTCAGGCACGCGCAATCAGCCGCATGTTTAAAGTAATTATCAAAACCTAATGTCATTTTAATCTTCCTAGGCACAGGTCACCAACCAAACAATAAATTCTCAGGCTAGCTTGATCAGGTAAAATTCATCAAGATTTTAGGCAGCTCACATGCACACAAATTTTTCAGGCACATCGCTCAGGTCACCAACCAATCAACCCTTATTTGCCATAGAAGCAGATGCCACTGATCAAATCTACAACATTAGTCATACGAAATGCTCATTGTTGCTGCCGTGGGCAATATTTTCGTGCTAATAATACAACCGTTTTTTTGAACTGAACTAGTGATACAACCCTGTCACAATATATTATGTAACAAGTTTAAGAAGACATCAGAGTTTATAAAAAAGCTGACAGAAGAAGCACATATGGACCCATCCGTTGGGCTGGAATCATTGGCCAGTGCCGACTGCCGAGAAGCAACAGGGTCCATACTGGGCAGTCTGCTCTGCTCAGGTCAGGCCCGACCGCCGATCTCGTTGAGAGGAAGAAGGAAGGAAAAAAAACCCCACGCCCTCGGCGCTTTGGCTTGGCTGCCCGTCGCGAGCTCTAGGGTTTCTCTCCCGGTGAGCGACCTCCCCCTCCGTCCTCCTCGTCCCCATCTCCGTTCAACCTTCTCCTGGGTGGTGTTATCGGGTTCCTGTTTCGCGCCGTTCTAGGGTTACGAGGACGCCTCTTGGGTAGGTTGTGGATTCCCCGTGCAGTTTAGATGGTGAGTTGATTTGGTGCGCGTGGATGGCCGAGGAGAGGGAGCTAGGTTTAGGAACTAGGGGTTGTTATGCGCTGGTGGCAATCACGAGTGGTTTGATTTGATCTTACGCCGTTGATGTGGCTGTGCCGTGTGTTCCGATTTTGTTGTATGTATTTAGCAATATGCGATGCTGTTCTTTTTGGTTGTTCGAGTGCCACTGATCTATTTGAGTGTCTGTTTTCATTCACCTTTCTTTTTCTTGCGAAAATTGGGCCACTGATATTTTTATGCTAGCTGAATGTTGGTAATTTGCATAGTAGCTGATTTCTTATTTTCTCTGCTGCTCTCCGCTTGTCTGTCGGGTAGGGGAAGACATGGCTTCCCGTGTGACACCTTCCAAGAGACCGTTTCAAAAGAATTCTTCGGAGCACAGCGGTCGGGGGAAGTGGCAGAAGACAAAACATGCTTCTTCACAGCAAACTCAGCTGAATATACAGCCTGGTGTTCCTATTTTCCGCGTTCTCTGCCCTGTTTCAAAATCTGGGAATGTCATCGGTAAAGGTGGTGGTATCATCGCAAAGATAAGGAGAGAAAATGGAGTAAGAATCAGGGTTGATGAAGCAGTCCCTGGTTGTGATGAGAGAGTTATTGTCATAACTGCCATTGAGAAGGACACCGAAGCTAGCGGTGAGCAAGGTAAAGTGAATGATGGAGGTGTTGCTTTTTCTGCTGATGGTAGCCATGGGAAGGAGAAAGACCACAAGAAGGAAGAAAGGGACGATTCAGAGAAAGACCACATCAAGAAAGAAGAGGGTGATGCAGAGAAAGACCACGGCAAGGAAGAAAAGGATGATTCCTCTGTTGCAAAAGATACAAAGTCAGAGCCAGAGAGGGTAATACCGTCTCCAGTGAAGGCCATTTTGCTTGTCTTTGATAGGATTTTTGCAAGTGAAGATGAAAATGAAACTGGGGATGCATCAGGCAAGAGAACTCCTGTTTCTTTGAGATTATTGGTGCTTGATAGCCAAGTAGGCTGGCTTTTGGGGAAGAACGGTAGTGTGATTAAGCAAATGTCGGCTGATAGTGGCTGCGAAATTCGAGTTTCAAAGGAGAAGCTTCCTGCATGTGCTTTATCCCAAGACAAACTTTGCCAGGTAGATCTTTTCAGTATTGGATTTCATTTTCTTGTTCCCTACCGTTCTTTTGTAATCTTTCTTAGATTGTGCTTTGGAAGATCATTTCTTGCGCTCCTTGATATATCATTTTTGCAGATCACTGGAGAGCTTAACTCAGTTAGGAAAGGTCTGAATGCGGCAGCTCAAGTGCTCTTTGCTCACCCCCCCAGGGAAAGTGACGCAGTTCCTGCTGCTCTTCCTTCTGCTTCATTATCTCGTTCATTCTTCAATCGGTCAGATGGTCTTCCTCCAGGAATGCAACCTAACTTCCATCTCCATTTTCAAGGGCCATCCCATGCCAGTGGACCTTTTGATATCGTTGATCAGCGACCAAATGTTGCTCCTTTTCCCACTTTTCCTGAAGCTCTAATGCATGGCCATACTTCAGTTCCTACAGAATCCCTCACCTTTAGGTTATTATGCTCAAGTGACAAGGTTGGAAGCATAATAGGAAAGGGTGGAAACAATGTCAAGACTATTCAGAATGATACAGGCTGTGAAATAAAAGTTCTCGAGACTGTTCCGAAATCAGAAGACCGTATCATAGTTATTTCTGGACCTGCGGTAACCACCTTCCTTTTCTCTTGATAGTATAGTTTCATGAAATAAATCCATCAGCCTTTAATTAATACCTGTTTAGCCCATTTGGTGACCTGCTTCTTAGTAGTACTGAAAATGCCTTCAGAGTCTGTCTGGGCAACATGGCATTCAAATGGATTATAGAGCATATATTTTCCAAACCACATTGTTACTAAAGTTTTGAATATTTGGATTCTCTGAAAGTGCTGTTGCAAAATTCATATATTTTTGCACGCTCTATCTTCAAGGTTGCCATTTGGTAGCACTGTATGGATTAACATTAGTAGGGAGTGCAGGCAGCAACCAGCAATCTGGTTGCCAGACAGCCTGCCATAAATCTCGATAAAATTAAAGGTATAAAAATCCAATTTTTTTCCTTTATGCATGGAGAGGCGCATGGTGAAATGTGAATACATTAGAGAATTGAATGGCACGAAACTTTTCAGGTAGATTACCTGTTTTTGCAATTTTCTCCTCATACTTTGCCAAAAGTTTTTGCAACTGTTGTTCTTTATGTTGACACATGAAGCATTTATTTATTTGAGAACTGTGCTTTAATAGCAAAACAATTTGTGATTTGCATTGGGGTTTGCTCTTAACGTTTTAATACTGTTATTACCATTCAAAATTTGAATGAAGTCGTCCACTACCTGGAAAGTAGTGTTATGATCTAATGTGTTTTCAAGGAGAGATAGTCACTAATGAATTCATTTGTCTTTATATCCTGTAGCATCCGGGTGATGGAATTTCCCCTGCACAGAATGCAATTCTGCATGTGCAGCGTATAATTGTGTTGCCTACCTCTAACAACAAGGAGGGTCCTGCAATATGTAGGCTGATCGTTTCACCTAACCAGGTTGGTTGCCTTCTTGGCAAAGGCGGTAGTATCATAGCTGAAATGAGGAAGCTATCAGAAGCACATATAGTAGTGCTGAGCAAAGACAAGATCCCAAGGGGTGTCCCAGAAAATGATGAAGTTGTTCAGGTCTGCTTATGTTGTATTGTAGAACCTGCACGCCAATTTTACAAATAATGCATTAAGATCTTTCTTAGTCCTGATGAAATTCTACTTCATCTGTTATTTTGCATCTTGATTTTACCTATGCTTGACTCTTTTGTACAACACTTTTAGCTCTTTTTTTGGTTAATTAACTGCAAAATCGCTGTTCTTTTAGATAAGTGGGAATTCCGAAGCTATTCAAGAAGCTCTAATGCAGATAACTGCTAGACTACGTAACCATCTTTTCCGGGACAGAATGGCTGCAATGGGTCCTAACATGCAGCCACCTTTTGGTTTGCTGGATCCTCAATTTGGTCCATATGTGGGAAGCCATGCATCTACGTCTCCGAGGATTTATCCTAACGCGTCTCAGTTTCATAAAGATTTTAGGGGACGGCCATTGGATGAGATGTCTGCTCCTTGGATCACAAAGGTATTAACCCATTTATTCTTTTCTTGTAAGATGTTCTTGAGCATGCAAAGTGGAACTACGAATTTCTTGAACATCCTAAGGACCTCTTATTTTGTTTAGGAAACGTTTATAGACTCTGCTTATAGTGCTCCGTTTGGCTGGGAACCAAACTTGGTCACCAACTAGTGTCATGACCTAACGATCGTATCAGATAGTCGTGAGTAGTGGGAGGCTTTGGGCCTGGTTTCCAGCGAGGCGCCGTGATGTGGTTAGATAGCTAGGGCACGGCGAACAGCAAGCGCAAGGGGTAAGGGCGCAGAGAGAGATTTGGCAGAGGTAGAAGAATTGAGAGATGGAGATTTGAGATAGCTTTTCTGATGCCTTTCATTGATAATCCTAGCACCCTTATATAGTGGATGCTGCCCCCTAACAAGAACTCTAATACAATCCTTTTCCGAAACCAATATCTTCCTAATTCCTAAGTGTCCTGAAGGGACTTACCTAATTACTTGCTAAATCCGGAAGGGATTCCTACCTTATCTCTAAAGCAATCCGGAAGGGATTCTTAAGCATCCTCCTGCTGTTCGGTTGCATCAGGTGAATCCAGATCGGTCTGACCGATCATCCCACGGGTCGGACCGGCCATTGTGTCGGGCGCACCGGTTGGACCGGATGGGCCACCGGTTGGACCGGTTGGGTTTGCTGCGCGTGATCGTCGACTATAGAACTTACCCCACATGACATAGTGTGACATCCCGCAAGATGAGTTGTGCTTGGCTTTAGGCGTCAGACTAGTTGCCTAATTTTTGTGAAGAAGTAATCTAAAAGTGGTGGCACCAGAGTGTGATAGCCACTACTTGAGTAGTTGAGTAGCAAAATCAATTGTAGTTGATGAGATTTGCCATGATGCATTGGATTGAAGACTAATATGGTCGCCAAGCGAATAACTTGTACATTCTATAAGTTTTTTTATGCTTTTCCTTATACCATTGTGGTCGACACTTTTGTAGGGAATGCGGAATGTTGGTGATCCGATGTCAATATCTGATATCCCTGGAATGGCACCTAGAGGAATTGGTGGATTTTCTGGGTTTGTTTCTTGTCTTGTTTTTTTTTTTTTTTTGTCATTTAATCAACAACATTGGGAGACATCATGTATTTACCTGAGAAATTGCGATTGCAGTCCTGGTCAGTCATCTATGGTACCAAACATAACTGCAGATGTCATGGTTCCAAGATTACTTATAGCTGCTTTATGTGGGGAAGATGGAGGTTGTTTGAATAAGATCCGTGAGGTTTGTGTTCGACTAGTGTGTCGTGTAGCGTATCCAGTTAATAATGAGGTGTATGATTGACATAATTAATACTATGTGCAGTTTTCAGGAGCTAAGATAACAGTCACTGAACCTATAGCTGATGCAATGGACACTGCTATTTTGATATCTGGCACACCGGATCAGATGCATGCAGCCCGAAGTCTTATTCAAGCATTTGTTCTAAGTGAATCAGTTGCCCCATGATATTTCAAAATTCAAATCTCTGAAGGTGATGCACCCCCTTCTAATATTTTGTTCCTTTCTTCTGGGGAACTCATACTTGGTGGAGTTTGTGGTGATGTTTGACTGTGGGCAATGAAGCTGGTAACCTGATGTATGTTCGTATTTATCAATATGCATGTCCTGTTTGCAGAGTTGCATATGCTTGAAGAGGTTAGTTATGCACTTATGCTGAATAGCAACTAAAATCCCAGTCTGATGGAACTTCTCTAGTGAGTAGGTTCTTTGGAAAATCTCCCAAAGTCCCCCTTGTGGGATATGGAAAACATTATGGGTAGCTGCAGAAATCTATCACTACCATCTTATGCAAGCTGTATGCTTGGAATTGGAAATCTTCTAACCTTTTTGTATGAGAAAACCCATCATGTTAATGTTGTGAACTTCTATAAAGAAAACTAGCCTATCAGTGATTATTGCCTTTTTGTCTGATATTTGTATTGCTAAGAAGCACCAATACGGCCGCAAGTTGCCCTACCAGTACCCTAATATGTATCAGGTACTGGTACATCACCTACATGTATCAGTTTACTTTCCTTTTGCAAAAAGGAACAATTTTAATACTATCAGATACATATCAATAATTCAATATGAGGTGTCCCCACCGAACAGAAATGGAACTCGTAATCAAGGAGAGGAAGGAAAAATGATACGATGGACCTTACATGGCTGGGAGGTGGAAGAGGAAGAGTGGTGAGAAGAGAAGCGGTAGTCGGGAGGAGAGAAGATATAGGCCATCTGCCTGCAAGCTTGTCACTGAGGCACCAACAAACTCATTCCTCTTGTCTGTCTGCACTCTGCAATCTCGTTGTTGAGATGCCCATCTACATTTCTTTTGCTCTCTGGTTCTCCTTCCCCATTTCCATCTTCCATCTCTCTTGCAGTTTTGATTGTGGTGGCAGGGAGGAAACTCTCGCTGGTTGGGTGTAGGGTTTGGGGACGCATATGGTAGAAATCTGTGGATTTTGCAATCTTTTAGACTTTTATGGTAGAAGTATGTGGATTTTGCAACATTTTAGACTTTTATGGCAGACATCTGTGGACTTTGCAACCTTTTAGACTTTTATGATAGAAACATGTGGATTTTGCCTATGTATCAATGTATGCTATTTTCCAAAATGATTTAAATTTAATAGAAGATCTAATCTATTCATACATTGTGAAAAATACCTTAACTTTTTCCCATTAGGCTTGTTGATACATATTCATCATAATAAATTTGTTCCTTATCAATACATAACATTGTATGAGTCAACCCAGCTCACCTCTTGAAGAAAGTCTTCAATCCCTTGAGGGAAACAAAAATGGCTACATGAATAATAAGAGAATTATAGGAGCTTGCCAAGACGGAAGCTTTACCGCATGGCCGCACCCGTAGTATACAGAGCTAATTGCCCCCAACTGAATACTTCCTCAGTTGTGAGTTGTGACGGACAAACTTGGAGCCAGCGGGTATCCCTGCCTTAGTCTCCGTGGCAGTTCACCAATAATTTAAAGTTGATCTCATATGAATGTTACGTGATTCCTAATTGTGAGACCACTACAAGTTACTGCTCATGACTCATTGCTTTGTTAGGATATATGGGGGATTATGGTATTGATTAGTGATTGTCTTTCCAAATAGTAATGGTCACGGGGGTTTGATTTAATCTATCTAGGTAAATTTAATCCTCATTTAATACCAGGATTATTTACAGCAATATGGAGAAATAAATGAACCATATGTAGCATATTTTATATTATTATAATGCTGTTGGATATTTGGATGATGACTGGACATACTGATAGGTTAATACTTCTTTGTCTACCTGGTTATATACTTACATTACTAATGAGCCGAAGAAGTCTTCAGTCATTATCAGGTGATAGAAGACTATTTCGTAAATGACAATTCTGTTAGTTTGGGACATATGTTGGCTTCTAAATTGAATAATATGGTAAACACAATGTGAACCTTGGTGATTTGCAAGGATGACTGTGGAGATGTGTTTTTCTCAGATATAAGGAAAGATTCAAAATAAGTGAACTTATATAGCTCTGTTTCGTCATTAGCAATTCAGCATATAGTGACTACTGAGTCGAGATTGATAATTTAGCTTGTGCATGTTTATCTTCTCTGATATACATTCTGATGGTAGCAAGGCTACAGTCAGGGTTATGAAGTAATTAAGCGAATGAACCAATAAATTCTGTTATATCTAAAGAAGAATGGGGAAATGAGCAATAGGATGAACATGTGCCCTCAGTGGTCGTTCATAGTACTTTTCTATATTATTTATAAGAACAGAAATGTCTACATATAAGCAAACTTCATTGCGTATCCTTGATAGCTCCATTAAAACTCTCCCTCTTTTTTTTTATGTCTTTAGCTGTTAAAAAATTGACCACGTCGAACACTTGAACTTACTGAACTTGAATTTTGTGAATCTGATAAAGGTTCTTCCATAATCGTGTTAAAATAGTGCAAAACTTTCAAGCAAATTTGTACACGAGGGACATATAGTGATTTTTTTTTACCTTATTTGCATTGCAGATTAATTAAAATAGGCGACACAGTATATTTTTAATTAGCTTCTATCTGTAATTTCTTCTATTCTTTTGATTATTTATCTTTGTTCCTACTTTGTTTTTTTATTGCTTTTGAGAACTAGCTAAACAATGAGGATCAGTGACATTTGGTTGCTTGGTGAATCTTGTCTCTAAAGGTCAGGAATTTTGATGAGTTGTCGACTGGTAGTTCGGTTCCTTGTATGCAGACAGTTGGTTGTCATCTGTGCTTGGTTGTCCTTTGCTGTCGTGCCAGCATTGGAAGCTGCATCCTAGAAGGTATGGACACTGTAGTTCCGTTTGATAGCTTGACTTGTCTTCCTTAGAAGTGTTTCTGATCAATGCGGCTGCCAGAGTACTTTTTTTATTGGTTCGTGCATAATGGCCATAAATTTTAGTGACCTCTTATGTATATGTGGTTTGTCATCTTGAAAAATGAAGGATTAGAGATCATTAGTGGTGCTGCTAAGAATGGCACTTCAGAAACAATCAACGATAATATTCCTTTACTAAGTTCATGCAGTGTTAGCAGTTGATATTTTAGTCAAGAGTTAAGACTTGAGAGAGGCTGCCCTATCCTGACTATGTTATCGAAATTCTAAGTTTGCATTGTTACATGCCTTTAGACATGTCTTGAAAACGTAGTTGCCTGTAGACAATTTGATACATATGTGTGATAAATTTAAAGATAGAAGGTCTGATTTGATGGTTCAACGGCACAGTATTTGATATGTTTTTTTTTGTGTAGTTTTCTTACACAATTACTTAATATGAGAGCCTGTCAACAATCCCATGAAAATGTGAAGGACAAAGATAATGTAGCGTTGGATAAGTAAGATGACTTTTTTAATTAAACAATGGAATTATGGGTATTTACATATATTGTGTACTGACTTCACTGGACAGACTAGTATGGAAAAGTCCAGATGAGTTATAGGGGTAAGTTCTGCTGTTTATACTTGAAATTTTGTAGCTTATGGGGGAGGTACAGGGGGTAACATTTTAAAGCTAAAAAGCCAATAGTTTCCAAACAACTTTATGGCGTATGTCATTCTGACATAATATTGTTGTAAAGCCCTAAAATTGGCCTAGAAAGAGAACCTAGGCAAAACCAAACAGGTCTTATATATATTGTATATTACCAAGAAGGCACGTTATACATTTTCGTCTTCTCTACATATAAGAAACAATTTCAGTTTACTTTTGACCATGTGAGCTAAATAACTACATTACCAATAGTACTGTAGGCCCTTTATGTCGTACTTGTAGTGGTTGCGCATATTCATGACCAGCCAACTTTGGCTGATGGCTACTTTGCTTTGTTCCTACTGCTCCTGTACTAGTGGTTTACGGCAAGTATTTTGGACTGAGGCATTTATGGTATGTATAATTGTTACCCTGTTTGCTATATATTTCTCAATCCTGTTTATTTTGTGACAAGTATATAATGCAAATTTCAAATCGGTTAGGAACGATCTTACACTTGTATTCATAAACTCCGCCTGTTGGTTTTAATGTTACAGCATCCTGCTTTAGTAATAGCATGGGCATTAGGAAATCGAAAAACTTCTGCAGTAATAGCATGGGCATTAGGAAATAAAAAACCTTCCTTAGTAAACAAGAATACCTAATGAAGGCTGTTAGATGATACAGAAGGACTAGCTTAATGAATCATCAGTCTGAATGGTATTAGCCAGGCTTTGAGTTTACATGGGCATCTGGTGCAAATATTGTCATTGTTCATGCATATGAAAATTTTGGAAATTATTTGCAGGGTGTTAGTTTAGTTTCTTTTTGGGAAAAGGGAACTTTTAGGAGGCTTGTGTTACGATGTTCAACCCCCAATGTTTTAGTAGCTCTTGCATCCTGCTTACCACAACCAGGGTTTAGGAAACTGGATGGCGGCAAAATCTGGAACCTGGCTGGTTTTGTTTTTTCGCCCAAAAATTGGCCGGTATGTGGTGTGCAATCTTCAAACTTGGGTTTTAAAATTTTGATGTTTGGAATCAAACAGACAACTCATAATAAACTTAGTTAGCAAGAGGAAGCTGGCCCGGGTTAACCCGGACTACCACTGCCAAGTGCCAAGTATGTCAGGAACATTTCTATGGTGTTATGAGTTTTGGGACAGTCTTGAATATATTTTGCTGACTTCTGTATGACAACACCGTTGATTTGCTATGTTTAAATATGAACTATTTTTAAAAAAATAAATATGTGTGCTTTTGATTTTAGTATTAGCAGTCTAAATATGTTTTTGTTTGGATGGCCTCGAAGACAAAAGAAGCAATACCTCAAAATGTTCTAGACCGATGTTTGCAAGTTTGTAACAAGAAGCTGCTGTTTGTCATTTGAAGTTGTAATTTCTCATTGGGAAATCTAATATTGTGATGAAGAGATAATTCAATGTTACCTTTTTGTTTTTTGTAGACATTGTGCGTGTCATGTTCTCAAACTGCAATTGTTCTGATATCCAATTTCCTGCTGTACATGGGGCTAAACGTCAAGAGTATTACATACAGCCAGAAAAACAAGTGGCATGAACTACATGAAAAGGACTAGCAAGATTCAGCCAAAGATGAAAAGGAAACCACTCCCATTTTTTTCCTTAGTGGACTACGTGGACTCACGAGAACCAGGGCACGCTCATCAGGGATCGGGCCCCACAACCACATCATCGTTCGAAGGCAGTAGGCGCTGTAGGTAACTAGTGCTCGAGAAAGGAAGGAGAATTAGCAGAGGGAGTTCCGATGTTCTATCATTTCTGACTGTATCCCTGTTCTTCGCCAGTAAAAAAAAGGATACAGATTCGCCGTTCTTCGCCAGTAAAAAAAGGATACAGATTCGCTGTTAGAAGCCTGTGCACCAGTGCATCAGTTAAAGGATCTTGCGTGTAGTCTATGCTTTTGAAATGAAGTTTATCTAGATCACATGCATGTTGGTGCAACCCAATCAGTTTACATTCCCCATCTAATGTCGAGTCTGGGACTAACTGTGCATCACGTTTTCGTTACTTTTTTTTTTTGACAACTAAGAATATGCCACTCAGTAGAACCGTGTTGTCACTTTGTCCCTACTTTCTTTTTCTTTTACTCTACCAGGAGCTTATATTGCTCATGAACAGGAGTACAATGAGACATTAAACGTGCAAGCAAAGAGTCCGGTGTTTCGTTAATTTTCGTTACTTTATTTCTCTTTAATTGCTTTCCTGGGTTTCAGCTCCTACAAATATCCGAAGCTTAAATCTGTATGTATCGTTTTTGGACGAAATATCTAAACACTTGAATTGCATTTACTGCAGCAAAGTTATATATTTTAAGTAAGCTGTAAGTATACTTTGTATTCAATTATGTGTGTTATATATTTTGGTTCAAGCTCCGCCACTGGTTTTCGAAGACAGACGCAAGCAAAAGCAGGAAATCCAATTCCTATGGCGCAGAATGGCAGAAGCAATTTGCAAGGCGCTTTGATGTTAACCGGGCAAGGTCCATCCATTCCATGCAATCGTCTTATCACCACGCAGCCGCTCAAAACCCTCCTCCCCTTCCCTCCACAACTTCCATCCCAAACTCCTTTCCCTCCACAGCCACAAAGGCAGAGCTAGGTAGCTAGCCAAGAAGCCCACCTAGCTCAAGGCCTGAGCCATGGGGTGCGCGGGCTCCAAGGACGTCGCGGTGGCCGACGTCTACCGCCCGCCGTCCACGAGCGTCTCCCTCTTCGACATAAGCGCCGTCGAGGAGCCATGGCTCATCGCCACCGACAAGCACAACGCTGCCAACGGCGACGTCGAGGACGACCAAGACGATGAGGAGGAAGAGGAGGAGGAGGAAGAAGACGACGGAGACGACGCCAAGAAGCCCACCACCGTCGTGCCGCTGCCTCTCCTCGAGAAGCTCGACAGCTACGAGCTCGCCCCGGCTTCCTGGTCCGAGGTGAGCAAGGCCCTGGAAGACATCAAGCCTACGCTCAACTCCAAGCCTACGACGAATCCCAAGCCTCCTCCCAAGAAGAAGAAGAAGAAGCACCAGCAACCAGCAGCTCAAGTACAACCACCGCCGCCGCCGCCGCCACAGAAGCAGCAGCCGTCGCAGACGCCGTCCGTGGCTGGCACAGACGACGTTGGCAAGAAGGCACCGCCGCCGCTGCCGTACGTGCATGGCGTTGAGGATGCTGACAGGAAGCCGCCACCGCCGGAGCTCACGGGGCGGCGCGCCGTGAAGGATAACCCCTTCCTGATGCGTGACCGCGAGAACAAGGACAGCGATGGCGCCGCCGCCGCGGTCAAGTGGCGGCGGAGGGACCCGTTCGAAGGGTACCCCGAGCGGCGCCCTCCGGGCGCCGCGGGAGGCGGGGTAGTGCTGTACACGACGTCGCTCCGCGGCGTACGGCGCACGTTCGAGGACTGCGAGCGCGCGCGGCAGGCGGTGGAGGCGTGCGCGGAGGCGGTGGGCGGGGGCGTGTCCGTGGAGGAGCGCGACGTGTCGCTGCACGGTGAGTACCTGCGCGAGCTCCGGGAGCTGGCCGGCGAGAGCGCGCCGCCGCCGCGGCTGTTCGTGATGGGGCGGTACCTGGGCGGCGCGGAGCAGTGCGCGGAGCTCGCGGAGAGCGGGAAGCTGAGGGAGATGCTGCGGTGGGCCAGGGCGCGCGGGGAGGCCTGCGCGGCCAAGGACGGCCGCGGCTGCGAGGGGTGCGGCGGCGCGCGGTTCGTGCCATGCTGGGAGTGCGGCGGCAGCTGCAAGGTGGTCGCCGCCGGCGACGCAGGCGGCGTCGAGAGGTGCGGCAAGTGCAACGAGAACGGCCTCATGATGTGCCCCATCTGCCACTGATGAGCTACTTAAACTAGACTTAATTAATCTGCTTGCACGTATGCATTTGTACCATATAGTTTTTTATACTTGTATACACGATGGGTTACTGTTAGTGTGAGTTTAAACTGCGCTTTATCAGTGGTTTAAAGAAGAAAAACTACATGTTGAAAGGTCTAGCGATTCCAATGGTATTGTATAGCGGTGCTATATATATAGCTCATGTATTCGGTAAATCTTCTTGATTGGAATGAACCATAATGTTGTGTAACTGGAGTCGCTCTGGGTGGTGCTAATTGTAATTTACTCTATTTTTTTTCAAGCGGAAGTTGTGAACCGAGGGAGATTAAGATTTCACCTACTAAAAATGTTGGCGCATAAAGGACCCTGTTTGGAACACATAGATTCAACACGAAGTAGCGTAATTCTTCCTCAAAATTAATATGCACTAATTACTGTCTAATCACACAATTAGTTGGGCCTAGCTGCGAGGGAAGCTCATTTTTTGAGATTCCAGCTGACCTCGTTCAAAAGGGAATCTTGAATCCCCGAACCTAACTGTCTTTTGAATACAGACGAATCTTGCATCCCCCGAACCTAACTGTCTTTTGAATACAGACAACCGAACACGTGTTCCAAAAAAGATTTTGTATACCACAGATCTAGCGGTACCATTTGAAACGACCTTATTGTTCAAATAGGGTATACCTAGTTCGCGTAATAACTCAGGATTTCGATTGCAGACCAGAATGGCACCAAAGCTGCTCACGAACATTTAAAAAATATTAATTTGATTGAATAAGGCCTAATGGCTATTTTGCAGCAACAAAATGGGCATTGCAAGCCCAAAGCTTTAACTCACATTTAGAAGAACCAAATAGCATCTACAGAAAAGTTTGAGTGCAGTTGCAACCCTAACACGATATCTAAAGTGTCATCCAGTCTTCTGATACACCTTCTGATGAAAATTTAGCAAGATTGAATACACAACGTACTCAGCAAACTACATGAGAAAACTATTTAACTACATGCCAGGAGTTCAATTGATTGTCGTAGATTTACCATATTAAATATATGTGGATACAACATTTGAGTTAAAATCAGTTTATCTTTAAAACAGTAAAATCATACTAAATATAACATCAGGGGTTTCTCAACAATTGTAATTGTCATGTTAATATCTCAAAATCTCTACTTATACCTCATATATTGACATCACCCATAATACAACTTTATTAACCAGAAGCACAGCATATCCGAATACCATTAATTATACTTTGCATAGTTGCCCAACTTTACCCACAAGATACTGCAAACTCATACTATCATGCAATATACACGCAACCCGATAGCGTGCGACTGAGTTGAGATAACAAGGCATTACCACTGCTCAACCTTTCTTGCCTCTACCCGGTAGGTTCTTGCGCAATACAGCCATCGGAAGACCACATGCCAACAGTGGAATGCACGGTCCGATGCTGACTGTATCTATCGTTGTGTAGTTCAGTGAGTGACATGACCGGCCCACTCCTTACCCACCTCCTATCCGTGACTGCTCTATACAACAAGAGCATGTGACATCATGTAGATATTCAATTGGAAGAGCAATGTACTAAACCAAGTTGGATATACTAAACCCGTGGTTGAACAAGTTCTATGTCTGTCATTTGGCACAAGATTCAAGTCCTTACCTGTCTCTATTAGGAAGGTGAACTAACAACCAACTGTAAGATCAAAAGGCCAACTAGAGGGGGGTTGAATAGGCAGTTTTAAAATATTTTTGGCTAAAACCGAGTTCAAGTGCGGAAGAGTAAATCAAATTGGTTTTGCACAATTAAGGCTTAAATCAACTAGTTTCACTAAGTGCACCAACAATATAAAGCTATTGATAATGAGCAATTATATAAAGATATGTAGACAATTTAATTCTAGGAATATAAATTGCACAAAGTAAAACATAAGAGAACAAACCACAATAACACAATAATATTTTACCGTGGTATTCGGAGACTTGCCGGTCTCCCCTAATCCACGTTGAGGTAAGCCCAAACTAATTGGACCGGCTCCACGAATTAAGCCAAATACCTCCAAACTACTAGTGGTAGCTCTTTCCTACTCCGGGTAGGTGAGCTCCAACCTTCACAACACACCGGGCCTCTTCACAATCTTGTTTGAAGATATCACCGGACACGACGCCTCTAACGCCGTCTAGGAGTAGGCAAACTCCATGAGTAATAGGTCAAGCCCCTTGCTTGACTCTTACCACGTGCAACGAATGCACAAGCTCAAATGGATACAAAATCCAACTCTAGATGCAACACATGCAACTAGAGACCTCTCTCCTTGCTCACAAGGTGCAACACATGCACAATTGAGAGGAGAGGTTCACACTAGCTCAAGAGAGTGAAATAGAGTGCCAAAGGCTGGCTCTCAACCGGCAAAGGGGGTATGTATAGCTACCACAACAAAAACTAGCCGTTGAGGACAAAACAACCCAAAAACTAGCCGTTACAGACTTGTTGCGGTACTACCGCAGTGCAAACCGCGGTACTGCCTTTATGCGGTAGTACCTTTCTTATAAGGGCGGTAGTTCCACAGCCCATTTTTCAGTACAGACGACACTCGGTAAAAAGGTCATAACTTTTGACTCCGATGTCAGAATTGAGTGATCTTGGACTCTATTGAAAGCTTATTCAGAGGGTTACACAACCCACCTAATTGCATGATCTCAAACACATTAGATCAATGCAGAAAGCACAAGAACTTCAGAGAGTCGCAACCATGGTCTAAGTCCGAGGAAATAACAACAAGCAATCTTAGACCATATCAAGAGAATACACATGAATCCCAACAATTTACAAAACACATTTGCAAACTTAGATCATGTCACAAGGAGTAGGAATATGGATTTCAACCATTTGCAAACACATTTGAAAGTATAGTCACATGCTACAAGGATGAGACGTATGAACCTCGACTATTTGCAAAACACATTCGTAAATAATAGCATCATGCCACGATAAGCTAGAGCAAGCGAGATTGAGCTATCAACACATGATGAGACTCAAACTACTAGACAAGACTCCTCTTAATAGTACGACAATCTATACTAGCAATCTGGTCTTCCAACTAAACACCAAGATCGGTAAAAGACAAGGAATACATCCTTAGCCCTAGATAGTCATACCTTTGCCTTGAACATCTTCTTGAAGCTTGATGACACACATCTTTACTTCAAGTTTGGGTCATTGTCTTGATATGCATCAACCCATGATGCATCCTTTACTTAGCCTCCATCAACACATGATGAGTCTTTTCTTGATGACCAACTCATGATCATCTCCTCTTCAACATCTTGATATGTATCAACACATGATACATCCTCTTCTTGATCCTTGATTTGATGACGATCAACTCAGGATGTCATCCAAAGTCTTCATCACCCTAGAACATAACCTATTCATCCAACTCATGGAAAATGTTAGTCCTACAATGTCATTACCATTAATTACCAATATATACTTGCATTAAATGCTTATAAACAAGCCATTACAGAAAGGTGTGGTACTACCGCCGTTGATTATGCGGTAGTTCCGCACAACAGCATCAGTACTACCATTCCACAAAAGAGCAAACCAATCCAAAGAAACACATTCTTTGGAAAAAAAACATACCGCCACTAAGGCCGGTACATCCGGTGTTGCGGTAGTTCCGCTCAAGGAACGCCAGTACTACCGCTTATCAAGGAGAGCAACACATGCTCGAAAACACTTGTTCTAGAAATAACGCACCACCACTAAGGTTTGGTACAACCGGTGTGCGGTAGTTCCGCTCAAGGAACGCCGGTACTACCGCTAACACAAAAATGACCAAACCAGCTCACCCGATCGGACTGGCCACATGGACAACTCAGAATCAAAGGGTCGTTCGGACCACGCCTCTTAGCCGCACGATTCAAACACGCGCTCAGTCCAACTAATCGCCGGAAGTTTCACCAAAGGAATTGCGTTACTACCACGATACGGTAGTTCCGCCAATGAACTCGAAACTACCGTTGAGCGGTAGTTCCGCAAAGTACACTTCTGTACTACCATAAGCAAAGAAAAACATAACACCAAAAACAAGCTCTCTGGAATAAATATACCGCCATGTAAAACCCGGTACTACCGCACACTGGTAGTACCACTTACCAAATACGGTCGTACCGATTTCCACTGAAGTTCTTCCAGAAGCTTTTCAAATACAATGCATGACTCCTTTGTCTTGAGCCATGTCGATCTTTTATCACCTTTGCATTTCCTTTTCATGTCATCATTCAAACTCTGAGACTAAACATTGAAAACATCTTAGCACACACATTAGTCCCATAACACAATTGCAAATAATTGAATATAAAGCAATATGAGTATATATGAACTACACAAGTTTTATATACTCAAAAGATATATTTCAAAGTAGAGATCCCCAAAATGTGGATAAAAGAATATGGATCAATAATAATGAAATCACAAAATATAAAGTGAACTCTCCCTAAATGTGTGCATACACGAATGGGTAAGAAGAACATATGCACATATTCAAGTTAACCTTTTAGTGGAGTTCAACCTATATTTTGGATCCGAGGAATGCAGCAAGATATAAGAATATGATGTCGAATGCATACCTTCATGATTTTCACTTTTTTATCCAATTGAGACTAAACAATAGGTGTAACAATAGAAGTGTTAGTCTCACAAATAGATTTATCATTAATCACTAAAATACTTCATTAACTCATAATGGCGGGTCTAATTCTTCACCAACTCGTGGCTACCCACCTTCTTGGCCCCACCTTTGACACACTTTTATCAAGTCTATTAGGTTGTCCAACTTTCTGATCTCAACCCTCAACTCTCCTTCAAAACCATTGGCGGCTAGTCAATACTCTTTTTCAGTATTTGTAAACACATTGTGTGACAATGCTGAACATTAGTTAATATTTTATGTATCTTAAACTTGTCAAGGTGAATATGGCCTACAAATGAACATGTGGTTTGTATGTGGGGTGATAGGATATAACTAATCATCATGTCATTTCAAAGTATTATTTCAATAAAGAAGTAATTGGCATAAATATCACAATGAAAATAATAATATAAGTACATGAAATATATGCTCAAAATGATCAAAGAATGCAACTTCCCTCCTTATCTGTGGTTCTTAACTATATTTATCTCTCATACATCTTGATCAACTTTCTCTGTAGCTTGATCAACAGATTCAGGTTCTAACGTGGAAGAAAATCAAATAAATAAGTTTGAGCTCAATAAGGGGCGAGCTGGGAATAAAATAAAATAATCTAGAAAGAATATAAATAAAGGTGGTGGGGTGGTTGGGATTTATTTAGTACTTGATTTGGCTAAACAGAGTTAAAAATAGGATTCACGGGTTCGAAATGGTAAAAAAAGTATATATATATATATATATATATATATATATATATATATATATGTGTGTGTGTGTGTGTGTGTGTGTGTGTGTGTGTGTGTGTAACGGGCAGGTAGTGAACAATATTGGGTCTAATGAATAGTATCAGGTGGTACTGTTCATTGTGGATCGGGTTGGGTGCTTAGTATTGGATTTTTGTCCGTGGGTGAATGGGTTTTGGATGAACAGTATTGGGTTGGGCTGGAATAGTAGTTTTGCACAGTGTGCTTAGTCAGGCTCGTAGGCCAACTAGGCCATGTTGTGGCCCAACTCTGGTTTGGCTTGAGCCGCACGGCTCGAAGTCGAGGCGCGCTCTCAGGACACCCGAGCCGGGAGGAAGGCGTCGACGGTGGTTCTAGTGGTGAACGACGGTGTCGGGTGGTGCTGCGAGCACCACCATGGCCCGCGCAACCCATTTTTAGGCTTTGCCTGGGTGGTGGAGGCTTGTGGAGGGGTAGTCGATGGCAGATGCGCATGACCGAAGCAAGGGAAGATGGAGGCGACAGTCTGGCGATGCTCCAGCCAAATTGGCTAGGGCTTGAGCATCAGTGGGCGGAGGGGGACTCAAGGATGGTGGCAGTGGAGTTTGGGGTGCACCGAGGCGGTCTGGCGACGGTGACCGTGGGCGGCGCGGTGGTGGGGCTAGGCGTCAGCGAAATGGCGGTGGGGAGGGAGTGGGTTGTGGTGGGGGATGGCTTTGGGATACTGAGACGAAGATGATGACGGGGTTTAGGGGCTAGGGGTGTAAGGGTGGCGACAAATCGAATTTTGGCTCACCAGGGAAGAAGAAAGGGGGCGGCGACGATTCACAGAATTGGCTAGAGTTGAGGGAGAAAGGGTGGCTCGATGAGGTTGGGGTGATGGTGAAGGTTATGACACGGTGGGGCAGCTTTTATAGCTAGAGAAGGTAGCGGCGCTAGTGTGCTACTCGGGCAAGGAGCGATGCGTGGCGGCGACATGGGCGGTGCGGAGTGCACTCAGACCTGTGTAGGGGTGAGGTGGCGGTGTGCTGGAGTCGCGGGAGCTGGCGAAGATGGCAGGGCAGTGGTGGGGTGTCGAGCACCTGGCGCGGGAGTTGTCATGGGTGGAACAGGGAGTAGGAGGTGGCCGACAAAGTGGCGCGGGAGGTGGGAGCTACTGGCCCGGGTTGGCGCGACTTGGGTGCATCTCGATGGCGAGGTGGTGTGCGGGCGGTGAGCGGCGGGGTGACGTGCCGGCAAGAAGAACTGGAGAGAAGGCGCTCGGGAGAAAGACACCTTTGAGCTTGCGAAAACGGGAAAGCAAAAGAGGAAAACGGATTTGGCTAAAGACTTTCTGAATTGGGCAAGAAATCCAAATTTGAACCAAACTTCAAACAAGTTTTAAAATTTTGAATTTTTTTTGGTATGTTCAACCTACCCTTTAAAAAGAATCTCGTCCCGAGATTGACTGAAAACAGGGAATAGGAAGACAGAAGTTGCTATAGTTCAGATTCCCATATATATCAAAAATTAGATCTGTAGCACTTTTCGTTTTTGGAAAGGAAAACTAGGTTAGCTTAAAAACAAGGAGGGAAAAGAAGTAGAAGAGACTTAGAAAGAAGTGAGGTTGCTTTCCCAATTTTTACCAATCCTAATTTTTAATAAATCATATAAATTCCACCGACAAAGGCTTATCAAAGTTAATCATTCTCCATAATTAATCCCATGGCTTTGATCCTTCTGAAATAATTATTATTGAAGATCCAACACACTTACAAGGGTATTCCAAATTTCTTCCACTAAAATTCACTAATTGATCCTTCCAGGTCTAACACCATTAATCATAATCAACATAGGTCCACCAATTTATCTTCGCTCCTTACTTCTTACAATAATCTTTTATAGGTTATCTACTTTCTTCACTTCAACCCCAAGGATACTAATTTATTTATTTATTTCATGCAACCAGGATTTGATACTTTGGGATCACATAGATAGAGGAGCCAAATTGCACTATAAACCCATTAGGGTGGTATATAAGCAATTTGTGCGAAACTACTTCTGATTTTAAAAAAAATATTAAAAAGAAAAGGAATAAGTCCATTTTACACCCCTGAACTTTGGCAAGAGTCCAAAAAACACCATAAACTACAAAATTGTTCACTTTACACCCTCGAACTACCAATACCAGATCAATTTACACCCTACGCTGGTTTCATTGGTGGTTTTGGACATGTTAGCAGCCACTTCACTGGTTTTGGATGATGTGGCGTCCACATGTACCTATTTGGTTGATGTAGCGTCCACGCTGGCACGCCGAGCCCACTTGGCAGTCAAAGGAGGGGGGAATTAAAACCGAGCCAGGCAGGGGAGGCCATGGCGCGCATGGCTCGGGCTCACCGCCGGTGGAGGGAGGCGCGACGACGCTGGCAAGGGTAGGGGCGGGACGCCCAGAGGGTGGCGGCCTCAAGGGCACCGCCGATAGGGACGGTGGCGTTGTGGAGCGGCAGCATGGAGCAAAAAGGCGGCGCGCGGGCGCTCGGGCCATGTGCGGTGCTCACGGTGGAGTGACGCGAGGAAGAGGGCGACGCGCGCATGAGCTGCACCCGGGGGTGAGGAGGCCGGTGGTGGGGTCGGGGGAGTCTGGGGGTGGCCGAATCAGCGGGGTGGCGGTGGCCGGAGGCGGAGGAGAAGAGGTGGTGGCGGTGGGGAGGACCAATGGAGGTGGGGGAGGGCTTCCTCCACCGCGCCACCTCGCCGCCCTGGCTACACTAGAGTGTGCTCTGGAGCTCCCCGCATGGCGCCCTCGCCGCTCGCCCGCACGGTGCAGCTCCCACCTTCCCACCGCCGCTACTTCTCCTCCGCCCACGGTTGCCGCCGCCCCGCCACCACGGCCAACCTACCGCCGTTCGAGCGCACCAGTGAGTGTTTCACTAAACCCGCTGCGTCACCCCGCGCCCCCAATTCCCCTCTACTCTTCCTCCACCTCCACCCTTCTTCTCCGCCGCCACTCCTCCGCCGCCACTCCTTCTCCGCCCACGGTCGCCACCGCCCTATCACCACGGCCACCCCTAGGCTTCCCCGACCCCACCGCCGGCCTCCCCACCCCCGGGCACAACCCATGCGCACCCCTTCCTCCTCCCCGAGCCACCCCACTGTCGGCGCCGCACAAGGCCCAAGCGCCCGCACAAGAGGAGGTGGGCCCAGGCCGAGCCGCACAGGGAAGCTGGGGAGGCACGCGTGGACGCGGGGAGGAGCCGGAGCCGGCGGCAAAGACAGCCGAACCGAAAGCGGAGAAGCGCGCGCCGGAGAGAGTGGAGAGGAGAGATTTGGGGAGCCAACACACTCTCTCTCTCTTTATATGCATTTGGCATCTGACAAGTGGGCCCGAGTGCCACATAAGCGATAAACCGGGTGGTTTCGGCCCGAGGGGTGTAAACCAAATGGTATTGGTAGTTCGAGGGTGTAGACCAAATGATATTAGAGTTCAAGGGTTTTTTGGATTGGACCAAAGTTCAGGGGTGTAATATGGACTTATTCCAAAAGAAAACCTTCGTCTCCGACCCTACTTCATCTTAAATCGTACCTATATCTTTTCTACTCTCACCCTTACTCCTCCTCGCGTACAGACAACCAGACATTACACAGATTATAAGGGATGAGCCCTGCACTGCCCTGCCCAGGCATCTACATTGGCCAACTAGCCCGCCCCAAGAAAGAGTACAACACGAGTGCGTTATTTATAGCGGGGAGGAAAAAAAGAAATAATTGAGCAAGTCAGTCTAATCAAGGACACGCTGGCGAGTGGCAATGAACGTTGAGTTGAGATCCAAACCAACAGCTAGCCCCCACATGGATGCCCGTTATAAATTTAAAACCAACTCTATTTTTAGTGGGTTTATTACAGCTGACACGTAGTGTCAAATGTAGAAAACACATTGCCCAATGTACTTTACTATGAGGTGTGTAGTTTGATTTAGCTGTTTGAACATAAATAATGTGAAAATCTCTATATTGTGTGTTATCCAACATATAAAATGTAGTTCAAGAGATATTCAGATTTGCAAATTCCATCCTATTCATTGCACAAGCTCAGTACACAACATTCTGATGCCCTTTTCTGTGGCGGACCGAGGATTAAAATTTAGGTTGGGCGGAGTAGACGGTGGATCAATAGTAATATCCTAAGTTGTCATGATACGCGATACTGGTACGATGATACGAATTTGTTGATATGGTGATACAATATTTCTTAAATATAAGGATACATTGATTCAACGAGTATACATGTATTTAAGATAGATGATCCAACTGCCATTATGAGCTCTTAAGCGTCAAACTAGTATAACCAAAACTACAATGCCCTTCTCCTTTATCTAAACAAGGGATAAATTTGCTACAATCAAACTAGCTTAACCAAAACCTATATAGAAGTATGATGGTAAGCAACTTGAATTTGCATAGACTAGAGCGATAGCACACTCTCCCTGTAAAGAAATGGTCCTTCATTGGGTTAACTAAAATTCTAAGTCACGATCATCAGTTTAATTAACATCAATAGAGAAGAACCAACAATTAAACTAACCACGAGAAGAAACCTCGCACCCTGCGCCCCATTGACCTAGTACCGCAGCCACTCCCGTGCCTCGTGTGGCCGCAGCCCAGCGCCCGTGCGCCGCTCCTCGCCACCGCCCGCAACGCGATGCACGTGCGACATGCCCTCTCCGTCACTCGACACCGCCACGGTGCTGCCGTGCGCCGCATCAGACCTCCCTTGCTAGAGTCGCTTCGCTAGGACTAGAGAGAGGAGAGTCACTACTACACTCTGCTCTGTGCTCTCACTTCTCAAGCGGTGGGCATGGGCTAGTGAACGGGGCCTAGTTAATCCTCGCACACGTGCCAAAGCACCCAAGATGCTCGCACTCTAGGCCCAGCAACCACCGTGTGTCTTGGCTTTGTCATCCTTGAGACCGAGGCACCGAGCAACCTTCCACAGACCAAAGTCATATGGACGAGAGACAAGAGGGGTACCGACGTCACGGGCTACCTCGAGCAGCCGCCCATGCATGCTTGATTGTTGGGTCCGCCCCTGGCCCTTTTAAAAGAAACTCTCAACACCCAAGTCTCATTAGTCCTTACATCTTACACAAGGAACCACCAAATATTCTTGAATATTTAGAATTCAAATAGCCCCCTTCAAAATCAAGACACATAACTAATAAATAATAAGTAAACATGTTAATTATAATGTGTTACAAAATTAATTGTTTAGGCCGCAAGAACTCAAGTTTTTGGCTCATTAAGCACGTTTTTGAAGCAAAATAGAAAAAATGCCTCCGAATGAAATGACAAAAATGACATCCCTACTGCAAAAACATCGCGACAGACGGCTTGCCGCTAACCCAGTCCGCGACAGGTCGCACTGCGCTTGCTTGCCTACCTTCCGCGGTTTTGGTTAGCGGTAGGCTATCTGCCGTCGGCTGGGAGCTCGCCACGTGTCCTCCTGTCGTAGCGTTTTCACGTAGTAGGGATGCTATTTTGTTTGTGTGGGCCGGGAGGTGTATTTTCATTATTTTGTTTCAAAAAGTTGCTAAATGAAAAAAAAATCTAGAACTCGCTAAATTTAAGAACAATATATATCGTACTATGTTACATAATTGCTGCAAAAAAAAAGAGTAGGTTACATATATTCTAAGAGATGTTCTACTGCTGCATAATTTGCTAAGATAAGTTAACCCTTACCTGTGTTCTTTTATTTAGAAAATCAACATTCAATCATTTTTGCTGTTAGATTTATTATGTCTTCTTTTTACTACTTATCACCCATATGGTTTTCCACTGTGAAATCTTTCCACAAATACCTGATATAGACACCTGGTTTTTAATAAGTCAGATCCAAAACTATCACTTTTTAATAACACATAAAAAAAAAAGAGCATTTTTTTTCTTTTCCCAAAACTGAAACCAAGCAACTCCAGTCTGGCTTCCTTCATCTCCATTCTGTTCGACCAACAACACCATCAGTCCGTCACCGTCACCTCCTCCTCCTCCCCCCAACCACCACCCCACGAACCCAAATCCTCGGGGAATCTCTCGCACCGCCGAGCTGCCTCGGATGCTCCCGGCATCGCACCCGCTGCTCTACGCCTGCGTCTTCCGCGACAGCACCCTCGTCGCCGAGCTCGCGCACGCCCCGGACGCCGGCGGCGCCGGCGCAGGTGCCGACCTTCCGGCGGTCGTCGCCTCCCTCGCCGCCGAGGCGCCACCGCACCACCGGTACGTCACCCAATCCGCGGCGGGCCGGGCGCACGCGCTGCTCCTCGCGCCGCCGCTCGCGCTCGCGGCGGTCTCGCTCGCGCCGCAGCTCCCGGCGTCCCACCTCCTGCTCTTCCTCCGCCGCTTGCAATGCCTCCCCGAGCCCAGGATGCGCGACGAGATGCCGCGGCTGGCGCTGCGCCTGCCGTTCCCCGACGAGGAGGCGCTCGCGCGCGAGGCCGGGGAGGTCGCCGCCGCCGAGGCCGAGGCGGAGGAGGCGGCGCGGAGGACGCCCAAGCGAGAGCGCGGCGGCGCCCGCGTCGGCGGCGGTGGGTGGACGTGGAGGCGCCAGCTTTGGCTGGTCATCCTCGCGGATCTCGTGCTCCTCGGCGTGCTCTTCGCCGCCTGGCTTGCCGTGTGCAGGGGATTCAGCTGCATTGGCGGGTAAATAGGTAAAAAAAGGTAAGAACAACCTCTCTAATTCATAGCATTTATCTCCCTTTCACTTTTATTGGTCTCGATGTGGAGAGTGTAGTGCCATGGTTTGGATTCGAGAGTAGGGACTAGCAGAAAACATGGTTAGTATTAGGAAACATCGGTTGTGAGGTGGATCCGTACAGGCTTAGCAAAACTGTGTATTACTACTGAGTATGTTGTGATTGTTGGTGTTAGTTATAGTCATTGAGTGTTGGATGGATAGGATTGAGGAAGCTGTGTTGAAAGTTGTCAGGATAAGGATCCTAGGTAGGATCTTTCGTCATTTGACTGGATAGGATTGTAGGATCATGACCCTACCAGAATTCAAAAATTACATATATTCTACATATAACGTCAAGTATATATTGAGATGTTTATGTCTGAAATAATATTTTTGATGGTTTTTGACTTAATTTTTAATGGAACTATTTATACAAGCTTACTTAATTCAATTTTAGTTCAATTGAACTTATTTATTTCAATATTATAAATGTTACTCGTTTTATATATCCAATATAATAAGGATAACATTTGTTTAACTTAAAACAACATTTAACGAGATAAACAGAAGTCAATTGAGCTAACAAAGTTAAAAACTAAAATTAACATTAGTTAGCTTCATATTCGATACTTTATATTGTATATGAGTAGGATCATGATCCTGAAGGATCCTATGATCATGATATAAAGATCATATAAAATCCTGATCCATTGGCCGATCCAGATTATCATAGGACCCTGCGATCAGCATTGTGATCCTGACAAGTGCTTTGGGTGAAGTAGAATGCATGAAGGTCAGAGTGTGTCTGTCCTGCTGCCACTGTGTCCCGATCAGCAGCAAAAATGATGATGGCGTGTGTGGGTATTCTCTTCTCTCGACAGTCGACATCCACCATCCATTATCTGGGTATTGTGATGAAGAAGTTGTCCACAAGCTATTGCACATCAGCTGAATATGATATGGTAGAAGGGCAAGAGCTGCTGGCTCACCATTTTGTTGGTCAAGGTTAAATGGGATTATAGGATATTATGCTGACGATTCCTACTCTGAAACAGTCAGCATCACACTAGCTCAAGGTGGGGCTCCTTCCCAATCCTTTTTTGTGGGTAATGAGATTGTGGTACATGCAGTTCCTCCTGCAAAGTGGCAAGCCAACCAACCTGGAAACACAAGTGCAGCTGTGCAGGTAGGCTGGCCTGGTAATAGTTGTAAAGCACTTTCCAAACTAGAGCAAAAAGGACATTGGTAAGGTGGCAGTGTTGGAGTTTAGTGCTGAGGTGAATCCAGCAAAGAGTTGAGTGATGAGGTGAGAGCTAGCAGAGTATATGTTTGCTGAGTTGAATCCACTGTAAGAGCTGCTGTTAAGGTGAAAACTGCCTTGTGCTAGTATCGGTTCTTTTAAGATGTGGATGGAATGTTAGATTACAAGCAGTTCTGTCTGGGAATATTGGCAATGTCATGATATGGTGTCTCAGTTATAATTATGTTGACATTTGTTCTGTTGACTTGATTGTTTGCATTTAAACTGTTTTTTTGGGGAGGATGCACACTAAAACAGTCTATCCTAACTTCCAATTGGATAATTCCAATTATCAAAGTTTCATCCCAAAAGGTAGCATAAGATGCTTGACCTGATAAGCCCCAACATTTTAGAAGCACCCATTGTAATTTGGTTGGAACTCATCTTATTGCCATCATTAGTCTCTTAATCTGCAGGGTGTTCTTTAATTGTCATGACCTCTCTTTTTCCTTCAAAATTTTCTTAATTACCATAATCTGGAATCTTGTAACTCCTATTTTCTTGCATCATCTTCAACTTTATGTTCGTCTAGTTCGCAGTTGAATTATGCAGGTATCATTTGCTGATGGCGGATCCAGGATGTCGTGTTAGGAGTTGCACAATGAAAGAGAGCAATTTGAGCAACTTTAGCTATTTATAATTTACTATTAGCACTTCACAATCAGAAAACACGATAAACCATTCTTCTAAAAGTTGTAAGGAACATGTTTCAAAAACTATACTGTATGTGTGCTACCGAATAATTTTATGGAATATCTCACGTACAGAGCTCTTTACGTGAGTACACCCATATCTGCACCATAAATCATGTCTTGTTGTGGTTTGTGCCGTAAACAATTTGACTAAACCTGATCTACAGCCTTTATCTTGTAGCATGTAAAGATTACACACAACTTTTGGCATAAGAATTAGGCCACTTAGATTTGCATTTGGACTTTTTTCAATGTCGAAAAAACGGTTGCAAAAATAACCATAGAAGTTTCTGGGGGAATAGGATCAGTTATGGTCATGGTGCTACACGTGGGGGGCTGCACTCGTTTTGGACTGTCCAGCCAAGTAACCAGTTGTTCAGAGGTAGTGATAGGGCCCAATTAAACGCTTTATTGCTTACCCCCCCCCCCCCCTGTATGACAATATGACATGTACTAGATCTTTTCTGTCATCTACTGTTCTCACCCTAGTGTGTCAGCCCTCCACAATGTCCATTGTGCTCATTTAACTACTGCCTACTATACTAACCCAACAAGTAGAGCCACTCAACAGACTCACAATTATCAGTGAAATATTTGTAACTGCTATTTTTTTATCCCTTCTGTGGTGCGCACATATCGAGAAAGAAGAACGTAGTGCCTACAAACCACTTAGGCTCACCCAAGTCCTGGACCAGTATTCTAGAAGAGCACTCGTAGAGATCCCTGTTTTGTTTTAGCGATCTGGAGGACAGGGGCATGCACCCTCACAGACCTCTGTCTATCCGCATCCACTTGCCCCTGCTATTCTTGATCGTACAGCTTAGTTGACTTTTTCGGACCCAGTAATGTATGCTGCCTTTTTTATACTTATTTATCTCCTACACACAACAAATGATGCTTTAATGCCTGCTAAATCTATACTGCTTTTCTAGTCCATATATCATATATATGATGTGTCCAACTCCAGGTGTGGAAACATGTTCCTTCTTCATAATGAAAACCCTATAATTAGAGGTTTGTGGCTTCTAAAAAAGAAACAAACCGTAGCTCATTTGCTGTGATGACTGGGTTCACTACTCTCTGTGGAGTTTCCAGTTCTGTCACTGGCCAACTAATGTAAGTACCATATATACGTTGGCGTATGAGACTCGAGCCTATTTCAACTGTACCTGGTTGACGACTATGCACATCATATCTATACGACTATACCTATGTTGAATAAGACGCAAGCAAGGCGACAAATAATTAGTTGTTTATGTGATTTTTTTATTAATAGCGATTAGATGCATGCCTCAGGGGGTTGGGGGTAGTTCTTGTTATTTATTTTTTGTTGGACTGGTCTGTGTTCACCGTCTGTTGGAAATTCAAATAATCTTTTTTAAAGGGGGATATTCGGACACATCCAGACATGTATGAGCGGTTTGTCAGAACCGTGTCTGATGCGGGGCACGAAGGTTTCGCAGAGTGCCAGTGCAACCCAAGGTTGGATGAGTTAGCTAAATGAAAAGGAGATATGCTCTTCCTCTCCTTGTGTAAAAGTTGTTCATAATATTTATATGCTAAAAGATCAAAAGGTTCATATTAGGTTTGGTTAAATTTAATCAAGGCTTGATTTGATCTGTGGTGAAGATAAGGACTTTGTACCCTTTAAGTAACAGTTTGCACATACGTGAAGACATTCCAAAGAAAAATGTTGACAGTTTGTACCCACATTGATTCTTTCATTTTTGGCCATAAGTGCCATGTGTGTACATATCCTTTCATAGCAATGCTTGTGAGCATGCAACTGCAAAAGTGTGAAATCATCATTGCACAGCCTTCTTGTTTGTTTTCCCTGCTGACGTTTCCTGGATGTTGATTTTTTCAACTGGGAAAAGCCGAATGCAACCAAGGCTCCACTGCCAATTAAACTCTTTTGGACCATACGTCAGTGTTGCCAGAAATTTACTTTGAAGATATAACGACAAATTTTCATTTGATTAGTGTAATTCTTGGAAAAAGTGAGAAAATAAAGCAAATGTTTTTTAGTTTGAGAACACGATGAATGGTGTTAAGCAGTTCAGAAAGGGGCCACTTTAGTGAGAAAGGACACTGCTGTTATATTGAATTATGAAACTATTGTACTGAAATTTTCTGACCATTCCTATGTTTTCCCCTCTGCAGGGTGCAGGCTGCTCAAGTTTCAAGCGAAAATCTGGAGGTTATTTATGCAGTTTTCTCCTGGTGCATGGTGCAATGAAAAGTTGTGGTGATATGATAACATGGTCGCGAGCTGCCAAGATTTGCAAAGCAAAGGCAAATGGAAGGCACTCAGCGCCCACCATTACCTTCTTGTTGTATGAAACATCTTTGAAAAGCGAAGCCCAATGGTCTTGCTAGACTCTATAAGTTTGAATTTGTTGGTTTGGTTGAGGACATCTGTAAACCCTGTAGTGTAATTTTTTTTTGTTCATTTTCAATACAAAAGCAAATGTTGAAATTTTGCCCCATTCGTCTTGATTTCCCCATTCTGGCAAGGACAGACTGAGATGTATCTAAATCATACTGTTATACCTTGGACAGTCCTCTTGTTCCTGTTTTGCTATTATTTGCCGCTTGCGTTATGGCCAAGTAACTGCTTCCTTGTTCACTTTGGGGCTTTGGTAAACTCAAAACACATCTCTTGTCTTCTGGGACACGGTATTGTTTGTTTCCAAATCCAACAACAGTGTATTGCAATCTGTCGAACATCAGGTGTAAGTACATGACCAGATGCTGAAGCCGTGTCAGTTGTTTCAGGAGCATATCTGTCCCTTTCAGTACTAATACTCCCTGATCGCCATTTTATGCTACCATACATCGTTTTTTGTGTGCATTGTAACTGTCATGCACTTGATAACCCGAGAGAGACTATGCAGAAGTGGGCACCTCTGCTTTCTTCAAAAACCAAGTTGGAGCTTCAATCTGTCCATTGTCTCCATCCCATCGGAAAGAACTTACCGAGCTTAGCATTGGATATGGATAACGGTATCATTGATGAACCCGTCCCTGAATACTCCATGTGTCAACTGGAACGTTTCACTACCCACTAAACTAATCTGCTGCAAGTGCTAGTCACAAGCCCATGGCACCTGCTGGTAAGGCCGTGCATTATGCATTATCCTTCCCAAAACCGCGAGATAAAGATGGCAACGCTAGTGCCCGCTTTGCGTCAGTCAATTTACCTTGCCATTTCAGACAACCAAAACTAGCTCGACAACGCACTGTGCGAAAAGGAACCATGTCCCCAACAGGCAAGCCCTCTCTACGGAAGATGAGCCTTATCAAATCAAAAATTATCAGGGAAACAAAATTGGTGTCATTTCTCTGTTTCCCATCAGGTCAATTCTCACACCTAACGCTGGGATGCACATGCTGTTGGCCCATTTCAATCCCAGGCCTCAATTCCAGATCCTAGATGGAAGAGCTTTATACTACTCCCTATCTGCACTCATGCTCATGCTCATGCACATGCAGGAACAGTGTTCTTTCGCCTACGATAAGATCGGCTGGGCTAGTCACTGAACTCGGCAGGAGAGTAGCCCCTGTACCGTCATCGTCGACGATCGCCGCTGCGATGACAGAAGGAAAAGGAGTCACCAACAGAAGTTGGTTGCATGGAAAGATCTCTAGATGATGAACCATTTGGTATGCCCCTAGCATGAACTTTGAGAGAGACCAAGTGCAGTGTGTGTTTGTGCAGACAGTGTTGGATCCAACATTCAGATTCCTGGCAATTAACAACAAGATGGTAGAATTTCAATTCGTGCAGCTTTGGTGTGTCCAGCAGCCAATGGGTTCTCCGTGCTTATCAGCATCCACTGCAGGGGGTCTACTGATGATAAACTTGAGCTCAAAACACAGGCATTAGGAATCAAAACATAAAATATATTAGCAGGAACAGTGCGGAAGGCGCAAACAAAAGGCGTCATTCGCTTTATTCTCGCGCGCAAAAATTGCCGTTCTGGAATGAAAAATATAGGCAATCGATCCCACTGTGTGTCGACAAGTGGATCGATATCAAAAGCCTTGAGCCATCCTTTAGTGGTCAGAGATGCAAATGCCTGGCCTTCCATAGAGCCTAACCTAAGCTTATTCATGCTTCTTTATCTCTATCTTTATATTTTTCAAGTCCCCTCCACTAGCCAGCCTTTAGGCAATATAATTATCTCGTACCACGCCAAACACTTTGCTTAATGCTCACATGTATGCATCACTGAAGAAGCATCGCCAAATCAGAGTTCATTGGATGGGAGAATCGATCGACAGTATGAACACTTGGCATGTTATTCTGTCGGAATTGTAAGCAAGATTAGTTTAATGACAGTTGAGAGTAAGTGCTTGCTGCTTTGAATCAAGAATGTGATCTTTGTTATGATAACCATATGAGATATGCAGTCTAAGATATAGGAACAGATTAGGAGGAAATAGGAAGCATCATGGAAAATTCACGGTTGATCGGAGCGAGGCGCAAAATATTTGCTGTTTTGCGGAGTGGAGCATGATTTGCATAGGAAATATGGTCAAGACAGGTAGAACAAGTTGCAGAGCATATTCTTTGCCAATCCTATAGAAGCTGTATTCACCCTTAGGCTCAATTGTTAATGTTATTGCCTGTCTATTCATGGTTAGAAGGCATTAGACTATCTAGAGTATGCTTTGCCTCAAAGCTTAGAAAAGTAGATAACACTGACATCTTTCCTGCAAAGACTTGAAGTCAATCTAACTCATAGATGCCAAAAAGTCACTAAACTAGTACTTAAGCTGTATAAGATTTCCTGTACATAGTGGTCTTGTCTCAAGAATACGTACATTGACTGTTGGTGAAATTACATACAGCTTGATACAGCTTGCACAATTCTCTTGAATGTTGTGTTTTCTCTGAAATGTAGTTTTCACCATATGTTCAGATTTTTAGGAGCAGACAGTGATGTCTAATATATTCTACAATTTGCTCTACTTTGGGTAGTCCAATGTCAGTGTGAGATAACACTTTCAGCTACTTGTAAACAATGAGCTTAGAGCCAAATACTCCTTGTTTCTTACAAGTTGATGTTTCGTGTTTGTCGTCGATCTCGTCCTGTTTGTCATCTTATAAAACACATTTAGAAGTCCAATTTTGTTCCCCAGCTGCTGACACATTGATGTGTTAAGGTACCATAGGTGGTAATTGAACCATTCAATTTGGTTCAGCTAAGGATCAGTGTCATGGGTCAACGAGCATAGTACATAACTATTATGGTGGCTATAAACCAACATCATTCAGATTAGATAAAACATGGGGGACCAAGTGTGCAGGAAAACTTCCATGTAATCCCACTGCAAATGACAAATCGAACAGCATAACATCCAAATAATCTCCACATTACTGCCACGGCATTTGTTAATGACCAAGTGGGCATGTTTCTTGAATTGTTTTGGTCTTCCGGTCCCTTTCAGTCAGTAAGCCAAACAGGATGCTGTAATGCCTTGCTACTTGTAGACCTTGAATTGGCTCTTTGTCTCGTGGTTTGCCTACCATATGATCGGCTTGGCACAGCTCATCATGATGGAATTACACATAAATTTCCTCAGTTAGTATATTCCTCTGATCCTCTCCATGTGTGTGACAAAGATCCTTTTGGGTATCTCGGACCGATTCTTGCGTATTTTAATTTTATAGCACATTTCCATGTTCATTTTAATATGTATATATAGCTCTTCTATATTTTTCTTCCGGAGTGTAGAGCCAAATAATAATAGCCTGATTTGCCTTCTTGCAGCATAAACCTTGCACCCACCGAAAAATCAGTTCATAATTTCAGCCACCAAACAGATAGTCCTATTTTTATGTCTATTTGTTCAGTGACACCAGGCAGGCAGGCAATTAGGAGTTTGAATACTTGTATAATACTAACGCAATTTTGCAAGTTGTTGTTGTTGTATATTTAGTACTAGCTAGTGACTAAAATGCTACTGAAATACTAGGAAAGTAAGCAAATCTTTTGTGCGAGTACTGTCAGCAGTTAACGTGCACGGTCACAACTTCTGACGGCGACGCTTCCACCGGCACCGGAAGATGCTCCTGGCCAACGTGTCATAACGCGTGGCTATGTGTGTTAATGTTTGTTTCCTAGGAGGTCTTGATTCAATTTTGGCGTGCGTTGCTAACCACTGACGCACTAAAGATACAACAAAGATAGAAGTCAGTGACATCTCGACAGCTAAGATTGCTTGTTGTTATTCGCTCGGCGTATATTTGACTTCGCCAAGGATGAGTGTGCGCTTTAGCGGTTATGTTTTGTTTGGTTCCATGGTTGTTCCAAGCTTGCCAGATCAGGTTCTACACACATGTTAGTGGATGGTATGACTGTACTGGAGTTGTTGACATTAAACTGGCCGGGCAAAATATGAGCAGTGACTAGTGATCAGATAGGACGCATAAGCCCTTTTTTAGTAGCGAGAAACCAACCCGCCATGCTAATTAATACCCACAAGAAGAAAAAAGAGGACAACCATTTTAGTTAGGTCCATGGAAATGTCAGCTGATGCGATTGAAGAAATTATTATATATATAGCTGGCGAGCGTAGTTTCGAGGTTATTCTTATTGTTATCTGGATAAGCATTAGAGAGCGGATGATTAAGATATTACCAAGTTGCCTTGAGGCCAAAGCAAGCACGGCTGTTGGATACCGTTGTTTCGTCCGACACCGCCGTTAGGTTTCCAACTGAGCATTTCTGAAATGGAAGTGCGCTCTGTCAGGGTATATATATAGATAGTGGTTGTCTGTAGTATCTTTTATGTCATCTGTAGATAAAACTAAACACAACTCATACAATGAGTTGTCTTTAAGTTGTCTATATATGTTCCCTATAAAATGAGACTACAAAACATGTGAGTTACAGACGGTATAGATACAACAATAAAAGTTATGTCTATAAGGACCTTATAGACCGTCTGTTGCATGCCAGACGGCTTCTACCTCTCTCCTCTTTCTCTCTCATCCATGTCACAAAAAATCTTATGTAGCAAGGATTATAGACGGCTGATGTCACCCTATTGTACATGCTCTGAACATGCCTTGCGTATTAAACCACCTACTAACAAATTCTCAGCAGATACCGTTACATATTGTTCGCGAATATTTTGTAGAAATTACTCATAAGTACACAGGTGTTCTTTTGGGAAACGATTTTTAAAAATATTTATTGCCTTATTGTTCTTCTAAAACCCGATTTAAATTACGTGTACCGAAAGCGTTATAATGGTTTCTAACCTTCTGCGAAGACGGGTATCCCTTTAGCTTCCTCTATTTCGGAAAACGAAAATTGAGGCGTACAACCGTGTGCTCTACTCTGCTGTCACCTGTCTAGCGAATGCTCAACACTAGTCTTAGTCGTCGTCGTCGTCTTCTTTTGCTAATCAGTCAGTTGTGGCTTGAGTCACGTCATCGACTTAGCTGTAAATTAATTTAGAGTGACATACGCAACACAATTATATACTTGTACCCCACGCGACAAAAAAACCGTATATGTACATGTAGTCATGGAAGGAAGAATTAATTGCCTTGTTACTCCCCATATAAAGGACACTCAAGGGTGCCATGTCAAGAGCATATATCGTCCAAATCTGATAATCAAACCATCGTTCAACGTTCATGCCAAAGTTTTGCCGCAGCAAATATACTTTGTTTCTACAGTGTTTTGTTACGGTATTACTGTATAATACTATTCACACAGACTAAAAAATATTGTTTATATCATGTTCTCCACGGTACTAGCCGAGAATCCGGACCCCCACCCGCCGAGCCCTCGATGACGTCAGCACGAGCAAGCAAATAAACCCGGACTTAAATCGTGTGTCCTGAGTGACTGAGACATCAGTTGCCTTGGAAAGGTCTCAGGGCCCCACGCATCGTCTACTCGTAGTATGCTTTCCTGGTTCAACTCATTGGACTGGGATTTTCTACGCGCAACGCCCTTTAGCCTTTTTACCTTTCTAGTTGTGCGATCGATGGATTGAGCTGAGACATGAATACGATCGTCCATTCCTTTTCGATAGACGGACAAGCCCTATGATGTCGTAGTTTGGTTACATGTGATCAGCAGTGGAGAACAACTACTTTAGATCGACTGTAATCAAAGTTAATACACATAGAGTATCGTGATTGCTCGTATTGTACAACACGACAAAATGCATGACCTAACATCTTGCTACCAGGTTGTATTTAGTTCTCATTTTTAATTCGGATTTGCTATTTCCAAGTTGTCTGAAATTTTCTTAAATTTAAGTCAATCGTTGTGATCATTGGATTTGGATAGAGATTTGTGTGTTATATGATTGAATATTGATTCAATAGATAAAATATGTGACTTATACTTAATAAAATTTAAGTCACCTCACGAATAGACAATCCATTTTTAATTTAGAGAACTGCTGCTACTAGATCCTGAATTTCCCCTGTTTCACTTTGGTTGGTTTGGCTTAAATATAACCAAGATAGCTCAAACTGATCCTACAGTTACCCAGTGTTAAAACCTGTCAGGGTTCAATTCAATATCCCGTGCGACTGCGTCTACCAGGAAGTGAACCCACCGGTGTTCTGAACTTTGATCGGTAGAGGATCCTAGCCGGATGGTAGTGGTACTTATTTCTGACAGGAGACGATGTGTGTTGGGATTTCAGCTATAAATCCCCACACTGAAAACCAAAGACGTGTGCATGGAAGCACCCGCCGTCCGCGGTGCTGTGGGGTCAGCCGCGCAGACACATGCACGTTGTGTTCAGCGCATGGGCTGTTTTGTTTGGCACATTTGCTTGTTACTTCGAACTGTGTAGTCTTGTTTGGCTGAAGCTACGGCACGTGCTATTCTTGTCCGGCCGGTGTTTAGGGTTTCATTCGTGAGCTAGCTGGGATGAAAATAGGGGTATTGCTCCAACCAGACATGGCAGGACGATGGCTGGGAATTGAAAGGTTGGATAAGGAAGAGATGCTGAAAATGGGAAGTCCGATGTGTTTTCCTCATCCTAGATTTTAATAGACAAAGTTGAGACGAGTAGAGGTGGGAGTTGGGCCATGCAGTCAAGGGCACGACACACTGCGCTTGTGGCTCTCCCGCCTCGGCCGCCGCCGCCCACCTCGCCACCCCCGCTCGCACTCCCGCCTCGCCGCTGCCGCATACATCGGCCGCGCGTGGAGGGAGGGAGGCGGTGGTTGGACCGGCGGAGAGAGGGCGGTGGCGCGTGGGGAGGGAGGTGACTGGTGGGGGAGAGAGGGAGGACGGCGGGCGGTGGCGCGTGGGGAGGGAGGGCAGCCGCCGGTGGTGTGTGGGAAGGGAGGCGGCTCGTAGGGAGGGAGGGAGGGAGGGCGCGTGGGGAGGAGAGAAGGCAGAGGTCGTCTTAGGGAAGAAGAGAAGGCAGAGGCAGTCTCGGGAGAAGAAAGGGAAGGAAAGGGTCGACACACCGCTTTTGTGCCGGGCTAGGCATAGGCCCAACCGGACGTGCCGTGCCGTACAGCCCGACAGTGCCGTTCTCAGGCCTGGCACGACACGGTTGTTCGTGTCGTGTTGGCCTGATCCGTCACATGACGTACTGTGCTTGAGCCATGTCGTGTCAGCGGGGCCTTAGGCCGGCCCGGAAAGACACGGCCCAACTATCATGACTAGGTGTCAGTTCTGACGTTCCTTTAACCCCGTTACGAAGTCATCCTTTAATGGCGTGTCGTGAATTGCAAAGCTATTTCTCAGGGACGTGTAACTATATACGGATCTATTTTACAATGGTATTTTCGTAAGTGCCGCATGTTTCAGTCATATGTACTAACTAATTTGCCTCATCACTCTGTATGTTTGTAAGCTGGGCTAGCATCACACCTAAAAGAATTTTTGCGCGTCTAAAGGAGAGATTAGCCTATGATTGTCTCTATCCATGTGCCATCTCGATCGTTTTTTAAAGCCCAACTGCACGTAGCCTCCTTTTCTATATGAATTTGGTACGGACACGCAGCCTGTGAGTCATCTCTTTTCAAACATTCGATGGTATGACGAAGCACATAATCTTCGCTCCACTTAGCAAGTTGCTGTCTCCTGACGCAACTCGAAGCAAATTAACAAAATCAATAGCTAATCTAACCAACTGGATTATCTATTTTCAGAAATATTGATGTTTGACAAAAAAATGGACACAACTATTCTGACGAATGACAAGGTTCATAACATTCACTCTGTAAATAATTTCTGGAAGTTTCTTCCTCCAAATAAGTCCATTTGAGGACATGGCTAATACTTGAAAATTTGTATATCCACTGGTTTTACATGACCAATACAACAATGGAGGAATCGGTCATTTGCCATATATTTCATATGACTTCTACGATTTACATTTATTTTCGATAATGTTGTTGATTATTTGCTCCTTCTTGAATATTTGGATTGATTTTTGCCATTTTCCTAATTTCTAATTTCTTTTCGCATTTTAGGTCACATGAAATGACCATTATGCCCCTTAGACACCTTCTCGGCCACCCAAGTCATCTCCGAGCACTCCTCCGCTGCCGCGCACTAGAGCCCCACCTCCACCAGCCTCTCCGCGGCCGCCACAGGGAACGAGTCACCCAGCCTCCTATCCACCCAGCTCCTCACATGCCCGCTCCCCACCGCCTCCGCCGCCATCTCTACCATCGACACCCGCACCAGCTCCTTGCTCCCCTTGTCGAAGCGGTACCTGGCCACCTCCTTCGCAAATAGCAGCTCTAGCAGCAGCACCCCGAAGGCGTACACGTTTGCCTCCCGCAAATCCTCCTGGGTGGCGACGGCTACGCACCAAAGCCTCCTGGGTCGAGCTGTATTGTAGCATAGCAAGCATTACTCTCAGGGTAAATATGATTAGTCCATTGCCTAGTCATAAGGCATCCTCTGTAATATTCAGTTCATATTAATCAAAGAGCAGTCACATTCTCTCTTCAAAAATTCTGTGTTATTTTCCTCTATTTATTTCGTAAGATCGGTGACTCGATCGTCAACAGGCACAGTGGAGGGTGAGATGCGGTCGTGGGTGACGACGGCATGGTGGTGGATGTACTCAAGGCCCTAGGCGACGTCGGCGACGACCTGGATGCGGGAGAGCCAAGTTTGGAGGACAGTGAAGCTCGGGTTGTGCATGTTGCGGAGGCAAGCGAAAAGCATGGTGTCGTTGGGGCCGAGCGAGAGCTCGTAGACGAGGTAGATGTGTGGGTCGGCGAGGAAGGCGCCTAGCAGGGGGCGAGGCTATTGTTGTGGTACCTGGCAATGGTGGAAAGCACGGTGGAGGCCTGGGCGGCATCAATGTCGGGTTTGGAGCAGAACTGGAAGAGGGCGGCGTCGCGAGAGCAGCGCTAGCCGGACCATATGCCCTGGACCAAGGGGATTAACGGTCATTTCACGTGGCCTAACATGCGAATAATAATAACAAAAAAAAAATCAATCCAAATATTCAAGACGAGGCAAATAATCAACTGCATAAAAATAAATGAAAATCGTAGAGACCGTATGAAGGATAGGGCAAATGAGTGATTTTCCCGTACAACAATTAGGCATGCATGTACCCACCTTGGCGTGCATTTTGCATCGTAGAGTGTACACACAAAATTTCACCATGGCCAATGAATTGTGTGTGCATGAAGCCAGTCAGCGAGAGCTTTTGGCTCCCACATGGAGGAGTGCGCTTGGTAACATATACTAAAACTATGCGCTTTGCAGCCATTGGCACCAACAAATCATCTATAGCCATGTTTCACAAGAGATGAGAGAGAGAGCAATGCGAAGTAGGACGAAAAGTTGGCATGCACAACCCTAGCTAGCACTACACATCTAACACTTCCCCCATACAAAAAGTTGGTTGATTTTAAATACGAGGGCTTGGTTGATTCCAAAATGTTAAACTATCCATGCGCCTTCTAGTTCGTAGGCATGTCGCTTTTACAGGCTTGCAAAGGCACGGATGGATGGATGCATGCATCTCTCACTAGAGTCACCGCGAATATTCCCCATCCGACAAGTGATTAGTACATAACAAAGGCAAGAGATCACCAATTAATAACAGGGAAGGGCTTGATCAATTAACCAAAGTACGAGGAGGCCTCGAATGATTGAGTTCTTGTACAGTGCATCTTGCTGTGGTACGTACGTAGAGGGCAGTCGGCACAGCAGTATTTCTGCTGGTGTCGACCGATTGTGTGGTCGTGCGTGTGGACCGGGAGATTTTTGCGAAATATTATACTAGTGATGGTGTTGACCTTTTTTTACTTCTTTGAAAATATGTATTATAGGGTATGAATGCTCACTAAAAAAAGGTACGGTTAGTGCATGTTGGGCGTGTCGACTTGCAATTGGGGTGAGGATATATAAAAATATGCCTTGGAGTTACTACGCTTGCAATGTGGATGTTCAATAATCTCGACTGTTCAATTGGAATTCAACGCTTGGGATTGATAGGTATTATTCGATTTATCTCATTTATCAGAAACTCTTAAGTATGGTTGTCTTTTTTTAGATGATCGAAGTGTGTCTTCGGGATTTTGGATTTAGAACGAGTAGCTAGCTTAGAAGGAAAAGGGGCAACTTGCTTCCATATATGGGTGATATTGCACGCGCCCATGGCAGACTACAGTGAAAGGTTAGGATCACTACAAGGAAGAGACTGCACGTATCAACAACAAACTATAAGCGAATTATTCGTCTTTCCTTATCAACTTAGGCTTTTGGTTGAACTTGTTGGTGCATGTAAGTCAATATGGTATCAGAGCCAAGATGTCTGAATTCAAAACCCGGTTGATGCAATTAAAGAAAAATAATTGTAATCCACTTCTATTACACCTCTTAAGCCTAAAGGAGTCTAATACATGGGGGATTGTTGAACTATAAGTGTATTGTCCGTCTTTCCTCACCAGCTTAGGTTTTTGGGTAAACTGGTTGATGCATGCAACTCAATAAGCCAAACAATAACACTACTATAGAAAATGTCATCATAGATGGTTCTACTCATCGTTAGTAACATAGACGGCCGTGATTGTAAAACCGTTTGTGATAATTAACCGTCTGTGATGATGCGTCCAATATTACCTCTTTTGTAGCAGCGTAAAAAGAAAAAAAAAAAAGGAAGAAGAAAGAAGAAAGAGCAGTGATAATATATAGTCGTATTATCATCCTCACTATACCCAATTTTGAGACAAACTATCTCCTATATATATATATATCCAAAATGCAAAAATTATTTTATACAGTTTGTTTCTTAAATATATCCTACAGAATCAAACTTAAATAAATCTGACTTCCGGGCAATGCTGCAGCTAGTGAATGCGCAGCCGATAGGAAGTCGCTTTCTTGTGGATAACCATAATTTTAGTTTTGTTCTTTTCGTACTGTGAGAGTAGCAAAGGTGGTACTGCCGCACGGAGATTCCAGATTCTTGCCCTTTCGTTTGTTTGGAATCTTTGCTGAAAAAACAACCTTTTTGTAAGTCCATCAGAAGATTGGTTTGCTTACCACTTTACCACGTGAAGATGAGCAGCAGTAAATTGTTGCACATTCTAGCAACAAGTAGGAAAGCATGGAAGGACTTCCCTGCTAAAAGACACTCAATTGCTACAAACGGACTTAGGCGTGGAGTCCTCGCACCATGTCAGGTGTAGCCTAATCAAAATAACAAGCATACGAGATTGGGATTATAAAATTTTGATTGGATTCTCGAAGAAAGACATAATCTAGTCGTGGTCGGGCTTGGACTTGGACGTACAGGTCAACCAGGATAATTGGGATGGTTAAAACTTGCCTAACCCCCCGTTTGTTGAAGTGGATCGTCGGCAACCGTCAGCTTCATCGTCGTGAGTCCCTAGTGAGGACACTACTTGACACATGGTGCTCCCTCGCCAAGATTGATCGACGCGTGCCCGTTTCGATGCCAGCTGTTAATCAGGACGTAGATGCTAATTATATTTTTTTTTCCAAAGGTCATATATTTGTAAACTTTGGATACACCTACTCAACTTTTTGTATCGACGAGTCTAGGGATTTTGACGAATTTGTTACACGCGTGCGCGTGCGCGTGGCGAGGAGGCTGGGCCCCCTACGATGTTTGGTTTTGAACCTTCTTGGTCCTATTGTGAATAATGATATCTAATCCGCCTTTTGTTACAGCCTATTATCTAAACAAGGATATGCCGGATTGCAAAGAGAGGCAATATATATAAAGGTTAATTCCTTATTTACCATTAAAAGTTGACGGATTCTTTAAAATGTCATCGAAAAATTCATCTTCCCTCCGTTGCCACTTGATCTCAACTTCTCTCTCTTTTTTGCCACTCCCGTGAGTTGACCGTTGACTTGGCCGTTAACTTGGCTGCGAAAAGACGATTTTGCCCCTAAGTATGCTGAGATCGTTAGGGAGTTGTTTGATATAGTAATACAGTTCCAAAAATTATAAAAAAAAATTTAGGGGAAGTTCCTGACATAATGTAGATTATTGTGTAATTTTCATATGGTTTTATTTGTAACATGTTTTTCTCTAAAAATCTTTCAAATTTCACTTTTCCCTAAAAATTTCATAATTTTTGGAAGTGTATTATTATATCAAACAACTCCCTAAAGATCTCAACATACTTAGGGGCAAAATCGTCTTTTCGTAACCAAGTTAACGGCCAAGTCAACGGTCAACTCACGGGAGTAGCAAAAAAGGGAGAGAAGTTGAGATCGAGTGGCAACGGAGGGAAGAAGAATTTTTCGATAACATTTTGGGGAGCTCGTCAACTTTCAATGACAAATAAGGAATTAACCCCTATATATAAAGAGGAAGCATATGGTTCACAATATATCATTTATTGTGAGGCTGACATGTAGATCTAAGGCCAATATATCAGTGAGATGTTGGCGATATATTATAAAGATCTAAAATTATTTAATGATATATAACGATTTGTCGTGTATATAAAAGGTCGATCCTAAATTTCAAATATCAAGAGTACATGCACAGATGCATGTTTAGCACCCTTATACCAAGATACACCACCATGGCCCTATGGGGGTAAAAAAGAATGCAGAGTGGATTAACATCAACAATAAACTTCACAATTGCGTTGCACCATGCAGAAACAATATTAATTGGTATGTGCCATAGTGATGATGCAAATGTACAATATATATAGTATCTTAATTGAAGGGCGCCAACAAGAAATTTGAGTATCGGACCCAAACTAAAGGGCATACACATATCAAGTACTGATCTCTTGTTGCACATTGTGTGCACTTTTAATAACATTATTATTAAGATTTAAGAGTGGGTTCATAAGGTGCAAATGCTCCCGCCTATAATGCAGCTCAAATTCGATCTCATTATGTCCAATAATAATTACATTTGGCTATTCATTATGTGAACAAGTAAATTCAGGGCCATTGGTTAATTTGCTGTAAAATTAGTGGTTTTAGCAAATATTTAGAATTAATTATAACATAAATTAAGATAATTAAATCATGTTTTCAGCAACATATAAATAACAGAAATAACATATAAATATGTAATATCTTAATGTCAAATAAATATGATAATATGCTCAATAGAGGGAACATGTAAACATACAAATCAGCATATTACTCAGATTTTAAATGTTTGTTTATTGCTCTCAGATGTCAGGTTGCTCAAGATTAAATCTTGGCATCCTCACCACTTTTGTCTAAACTTTTCACTAATTAGATATGACAAAATAAATCGGATTTTGAACTGAAATGACTGCCTTACTATTATGTCAAGAACCAGCAATGAATTATCTCAAAGTTACGGACAACACTAAACACTTTCATCCAACAAAGAAAACATGTATATCACAGCGCAAAATTGAAATCACAAATTAGCACTTACTGCTTTCGGCCAACAAAGGAACAAGTATGTTACAGTGAAATAAGAGATTAATACTAATCAGTTTCAATCAACAGAGACGCAACCAAATCATAGAAAAATAACAGAGCTATGACAATAGAGATGGATCAACAACAGTATACAATCAAAAGGCTCAAGTCTGATTTAACGTTGTCAAATCAATTTCACAAGTGACAATAATCCTCATCAAGCATTAATCCGAGCTCACAACATTACTAAACCAAGTCACCCAGTACTAGTAAAAAATTACAAAATGTAAAATCAACTAGCACAACACATTTTAGTAAAGTAATGCAGAAAATGAAAAACAGCAATACTCACGATGCGGATAGCACTCAAAGCCACCGAGTAGAATCGGGCAAGGCACGCGAAATGTGCTGTCTCAGAAAACCAATCGTGTTGCTGTGCCGCAATGAACGGACGTGATCGTCAGAGATATAATGTCACTCTTCACAATTAGGGACACACCGAAAGATAAAGCTGAGGTATAGAGAATATCGTGCAAGAATCACACCACGATGCACCGACTGAATGCACTCAAGGAACATCAATCACCAAAAACTGAATCCTTTTTCCACACCAAGACCAAGCCAGAGCTAACCGAAACAAATCTCGCGCAAGCGCCGAGTCCACTGGCAGAACACCAAATAGAGGATAGGGCGCAAGAAGGAAACCAGCGGAATGAGCAAGGAGGAGAGTTCGGACCTCACCACCGACGGCGTTGGGTTACACACAGCGGCGCAGGAGCTCCAAAGGCCCAAAACCGGAGCCAAATCCGGAGGAGGAGAAGAACCACAAAAGGGGAAAACTCATTGTATTTCGGGTGTAACAAGAAGAAGAACCAAGGCGCCTTAAGAAGAGGAGGAGGAGGCTGAGCTGCTGCACCAACGGTCGACGAGCATCGCGCACGAGCTGCCCGCTTCGCACGTGCCGCCGCCAGCCAAAGCCCCCAAACACCGAATGCCTCGCTCGGTTAGGGTTGGAGACAAAGTCTGGAACCTTATCCCTCCCCCTGTCTCAATGACAGGTGGGCCCCACAGTCCTTTTCTTTTCTTTTCTTTTCTTTTCTTTTCTTTTCTTTTCTTTTCTTTTTCTTCTTTTCTCTAATTAAGATATTACCAAATAGCCCTCCAAAATGCAACATAATTCACCACTTATCCATATATATTGCTCTAATCTGAAATGAATGCTACTAAATACACCCGATCACGGAGAGTTGTGTAGTGAAATGAGAGCTTATTGGATTTATCCCAAGTAATTAGTAATTGGTATGACTTACTTTTTTCTCAAAAATGTTTGGCTACTTTAGCTGTACAAATTCGCTTATTGAGATAAGTATGACGACACACATATACGAGACGAGACGTACTAAGGTACAGGGTACATGTACGAATATCTGTACGGGTACATGTACGAATATCTGTACGCACACAAGACTTGCATGTATGGGTGTGGAGTGCGCGACCACGCGATGGAGCACCAAAATGGCGTGAGTGCAATGGTCTTTTTTCTATCCAAAAATATAATATTTCGATTCCTGAGAAAAAGGATACTGATTTCCAAAACTTTAACCATCATCGAACTGACCTATCAACATTTTCGCTCTAAAAAAAGGAAGAAAAGTAAGTACGTTTCTAGACCAAAAGTGGGGTGCATTTTACAAATTAATCCAGCTTATTTAAACTTTTTAAGGCATAGGTTAGTTTGGCTTAGTTCCAAAATTCACCCGATACTTTAGCATAATTCGTTGTTTACCATTGCAGTATTAAGTATATTGACATGAATAAGGTGGGTTTTTTTTTTTGTATAAATAGAACGCCTCTAATATTGTTTGGATTTACCTTGAGATTTGTAGGTAAAATCTATCTAAGCTTCCCATGGCCACTCGCCCCTAGATCTCTCGAGCTAGCGATCGGTAACCGACAACGGGTCACATTTACGGGTCTAGGGAGGGCGATGGGGGTGATGAGATGCGAGATTAGTTGCATGAGAGAGGAGGTCGATCTGAGATTAATTAGCTAGTCCTATATTGCTTAGTGATTAGGGCAAGTGATTGGACATGTAATCTTTTGAAGGACGTGAAGGAGTGGGTGCTACATATTTTCCCTATTTCGGGTGTACTATATATAGCCAACAATATAGCATACACAAAATATTGATGGCATACGAGAAACCTTTAATTAATAATAACACAATCCAGTCAGTTTCCATCTGTCATGTTGTGTGTATTGCACATTTATTTCGCTTTTTTTTTTTGGTAATTTCGAGTGTATCCGCACATTCCCAATATTGTGCCGTATACATATGACCGGCAGCATGCACCGTGTGGATTCAGGGTATAACGGTGTATAATGTTCACTAAGCTTTTGTTTTGTTTTGAAACGGCAATGCTCACTACACATTTCCTAGCCTCTGGCGAATTGGGCCAGGCTACGTACGTAGGCAGGCAGGCAGGCACACACACCACACCACACCACAGAGCTTAGTTGGTGCAACCGTACGTGCAAGTGTACAAGACACGACGATGCTTTTGCCCGCGGGAGCCGCACATCGCGCACGCAGGCGGACGTGAACAGTGGCCGAATTTACTGGCCACGCGGCCGCACCGACCAACCCTACCACGCGCACGGGCGTCGCCGTGCGAGCGGACGGCTTCGGAGGCGACCGACAGCGACGCGCGACTTCGCCTTCGTGCTGCTGTAGCTTCGCACAGCGCGGGTCACGGCCGGGCGGAACCCGCGCGATCGATCGAGTTGATGCCGCGCGCTTCCGGTCAGGCCAAGCCTCTGTTACGTGCGGCGCGCGCGCGAGGCGAGCGAGCGAGCCCCACCAAATTAGCGATTGGATTTCGTTCGGCTTGGCCGGGCTCGATCGCGGTGGGGTTGGGCCCTTGGGGTTGGTTGGACCCAGCAACGCATGCACGGTGGTGGCTGCTGTTGGTTGGCCGGTGGACTGTGCAGATCTGTTGATCCCGGCTGGGCCATGGAGGAAGATATTCGGCCCCCACAGTATCTTCTGCACGTGTAGCGTGTAATTCTTGCCCTTTGCTCCGATCAGAAAGCAAAGCCCCCCGTTTGGATCAAACGATTTTCATAGGAATTTTGGAGTTTTGCGTTCCTTTGGAAAGTTTTGGTTCCAGGCGTTTGGAATGAAGGGATGGGCAAGCCAAATTCCAAAGGAAAGGGAATAATGACCCTACTTTTGGAGGAAAACAAAAATGAGTTCGGATCCGGCCGTGGCCGTAGCCGCCGCAGGGCTTGCTGCCTGCTCCTGTCGCACCCTGGCGACCCGCCCCCTCTCGTGGCGCCCCGGCTACCCGCGGCCGCCTACCCCCTCTTGCTGCCGCATCGCTTGGCGTTCTTCTGCCGGAGCGGAGTTGCCTTCGTGAGTTGAAGCCAGATAGAGAATGCACCGTTGGACTTGCTTGCGTGTTGCAGATAAGATGATATGCAGAGAGAAGAACGTGGAGAGGGATAAGAACGAGTGGACGATAGCAACTTGGATGGGATATTACACTGACTAGTGGGACCAAACATATGTGACTTGCTTATGAATGAAAAATTAGGGCTAAGTTAGTTTGAACAGATGGGATTACTATTCACTTCAAAAATTCCTCTGGTTTTACTATTCCTACGTTCCAAACATCAATATCTATCAGATTTCTATGGTTTTCAATCCTCTGTTTTGTCACTATATTTTATATGTATTTCCTGTGTTTTTGTCCAGTCATCTGTTTCCTTTTCCTACGTCCCTAACAGGTCCTTAAGCTCTGACCCCTGATGCATCGGAGATGTCCTTATGATCTTCACCATTGTCATGAATCATGAATGAACACTCACCGATTATCGATCTACAACTATTCCTATACATGACAGTCTATCAAGTTAAAAAAAACATAAAAGTGTATCATTCGCTCTCTGCTCCAGCCACCTCGGGGGCTTGATTTGTACTATCCTCACTCTATGGTTATGCCTGCCTACCGCCCATATGATCCACCTCATGATGCCACACGGCAATAATACGCCATAGATGGATAAGGACATGGGAGGCTTTGTGCTGGCGGCTAGCATTGTTGCCATCGCAGCCATACATGGTTGTTGCCTACACATGTGGCTATGTCATAGCATGATTCAAGCAACAACACCTTCGGGTACCACCGAGGTGTGGCCTCCACCGGTGTGATCAAGTTATAAATGCACGCTCACCAAGTCTCGCTATACACCTATTCCTGTACAGAATAATGCATAATTCACTCTTTGCTTCAACCACCACTTATACATAACATTGTATCAATTTCAAAAAATAAAAATAAAAAACATAATAGTGTATCATTCGTTGTCTGCTTTGGCCACCTGGGGGGGAGGGGGGTTGATTTTACTACCCTCACCCTATGTCTATGCCCGATGCCCGTATGATCCACCCTATGATGACACATGCAAATAATATGCCATTGATGGATAGGGCCATGGGAGGCTTTGTGCTAGCAACGAGCGTCGTTGTCCATGGCTGTTGTCGACATTTGTGGCTATGTTGTATCATGCTTCAAGCAACAACACCTTTGGGTACCACCGTGAGTTTTGACTCTCTATAAACCTTTAAAAAAATGGTTGCAGTCGCAACCAATAATGTTGTTCTTGCCTTTGACGCCCATGGCCAATGATGAAGATGAGGGCACCACAAAACTCACCAACGGTGCATACACAACCACCATCGATTCTATATATGTCAAATCCTAGGCAAGTCTTGTAGCGCCATCGTTCCATGTCAGATCACGAATGCCTCCATCAACATGGTTCCCTTGCCTCCATTAGTGTGATTAAGTTATAAATGCATGCTCACCAAGTCTCACTATGAAGCTATTCATATACATAAATAATGCATCTTTCACTCTTTGCTCCAACCACCACTTATACATAATAGTGTGTCAAATTCAAAAAACATAATAGTGTATCATTCGCTCTCTACTTCGGCCTCCTTGGGAGGTTGATTTGTACTACCCTCACGCTATGTCTATGTCTGCCGCCCATATGATCCACCCTATGATGCCATACGATAATAATATGCCATAGATAGATAGGGCCATGGGAGGCTTTCTGCCGACGACGACCATTGTTGCAATCGGCGACCATCCATGGTTATTGCCTACACATGTGGCTATGTCGTAGCATGCTTCAAGCAACGACACCTTCAGGTACCACATCGAGGTTTGACTCCCCATAAATCTCTAAAAAATGCTTGTTGCCGCCACCAACAATGTTGGTCTTGCCTCTGACGCCCATGGCCCGTGATGAAGATGAGGGCACCACAAAACTCACCAGTGGTGCATGTACAACAACCATCGATGTAGCATACACCAAATCCTGTAGGGCCACCGGTCCATGTCAGAGCACGAGCGCCACTATCAACTTGGTTCCCTTGCCTCCACCAGTGTGATCAAGTTATAAAATACATGCTCACCATGTCTCACTATACAACTATTCATATACATAAGAATGCATCATTCACTCTTTGCTTCAGTCACCGCTCGGCATTGGCTTGCACTACTCTCTGCTTGTGGCTATCGCCCATATGATCCACCTAATGGTGCCTCATGGCAACAATATTCCATAGATGGATGGGGCCACATGGGGGGTTTTGTGTCGCTGGTGAGCACCATTGGTGTCAGCCACTATCTATGTTTTTTTTATGTCCGGGATTTTACCTATTCGACCCACATTAAAGAAGAAGAAACACTCTATCTCTGAAGGCGCCCACGGGAGCAGCCCTCGAACCGTGGCGGGCTAAGAGTCTAAAGCTCCCCTGTGCCACTGCGTCCCTGCACAGTCCTTCCACAACTGTGCCCCCTACACAGTCTTGGTGAGACACCACACAGCCGAGTCCAAAACTCGAGCCCGGGCGGCCTGCTCGGTATACGCCGCAGCTAACCAAGCGAGCAAGCTCGCTTCCTCGCTATCTATGGTTGTTGTCTACACATTTGGCTACGTCGAAGCATGCTTCAAACAGCAGCGCCATCAGGTACCACCATGAGGTTTGACTCACCTAAATCTCTAATCATTTAGACCTTTAGTTGTTTTACCAAAAAAGTTCTCGATAGTTCAATACTTTTCTTTAATCTCTAACCATGTCTTGTGATCTTGCAATTATATGCATGCATTAGTGTTTTATGTGTGTTGCTTCTTGAAGACCTCAGAGAGTAAAGCTGTAATCGTAGAGCTAGAAAGTCACTTCTTAACTTTTTAGTGTGTGTTTTTACAAGAGAGTGATTGTTGGCATATATACAAATTTATGCACTTTACATACACTTTTCCTGCAATTCATTGCTTTTCATACAAGTGAGAGTGAGAAAGTGTGTGGAGATTTAGAAAGTGAGAAGCGATGCAAACAGTCAGGGAGCTTTTAGATTCTCGCGCATCAAACGGCCGTAGCATATACCGTTGTGCGGGATGAAAACGATGTAGCGTTTTCTAGTTTTTCTGTTGAACTTTTATTTTGCATATCGATTTTTCGTCGGATGGTTTGATTTCGACGGAAGATTCTCGCGCATATATATAAATTATTACAATACTACGCCGGCGGAAGGCCAGACAAAAAATATGAGTTTCAAAAACTCGGTAATTTTTGAACCATTTGATATGCGTAGATGTGTGTTGATTTCTTTTAAAACATATTTTTATGATGATCGATCTCATCCTACGCCGTGCGATCAAACAATCCCAAAAATATGACAATCGGTAATTTATGTTTAGAGATATATGTATCGTGCCGTCGATCAAAACTCTGACGGACGAGATCGAGGAATTCATTAATGCGTCGAAATCACCCTCCTCCTGACACTAAATTTCTACTTTCCACATCAACACAGCGAACAAGCCAGGCTGTTCTAATTCGCAAGAGAGGCAGGGGCGTTCTTGCAAAAAAACAATATTTGGGAGACTGAAAGCCATAAAAAGTGCAGTTTTGTGACGCCGCCGTTATGCTTCTGCAGCCTCTTCCTCTGCTCTCTCCTCTCTCCCTCTCTCTCTCCACTCCCCACCGCGCCTTCTTTAATGGGGAGTCTTAACACTGAAACAGGAGAGCACCACCCGGTGACCAGACCACCTCTTCAACTCTAGGCGCTCGCTTCTTCTCCCCCCACTTCGCTCCCCGGGAGGCCAGAGCGACGCACAGGCACACCCACCCACCCACCCCACCACTACCCGTGGCCATGGCGCAAGGTGAGTCCACCCAGCAGTGTCCCTTCGTGCTTCCTCTGGTTTTCGGAGTTCACGGTCGGTTCGTTCGCTCATGAGCCTTCGATTCTTGGCAGCACGGGACCCGGAGCTGTTCGCGGAGCTGTGGCGCGCCTGCGCGGGGCCGCTCGTGGAGGTGCCGCAGACGGACGAGAGGGTGTTCTACTTCCTCCAGGGCCACCTGGAGCAGGTGCGTGCTCCGGTGGTGAATTACTTGGCTCTGCCGCGGTGCTGGGTTCTTGGTTTCCCTTCTGGGTGTTTGTTTGTTGTTTGTTCCATCACGAGTGACGCGCTTCTTGCTGGTGCGTGTGGTGTGGTGGTGTAGCTGCAAGAGCCGACGGACCCGGCGCTGCTGGCCGAGCAAATCAAGATGTTCCAGGTGCCGTACAAGATCCTCTGCAAGGTCGTCAACGTCGAGCTCAAGGTAATAGCCGTCGCAGCGGAGGAAAGGTCTCGCCTTTTCTTCCCTTGCGTTTGGTGTGAGCTCGTCGTAATTCTCTCTTGTTTGTTTGTGGTGCAGGCCGAGACGGAAACGGACGAGGTGTTCGCGCAGATTACCCTGCAGCCGGACCCGGATGTGAGTGGTGACCACCCACAGTTTTGTTCTCTAGTTTTGTTCTTCTCTGGTTTCGAAATGTCCTGTGCGCTGGCCGTGATTGTGGGCGTGTTTTTGGGCTCCCTGAATTTTGTATTCTGTTTAGAAGTCCAGGAATTTGAGATGCTTCCGTTTTTTTTTTTTTTGGAAAGTAATTTACTGAATGTGAACTCACATTCAGATAGTGTACCCTGTGGATTTGTCTGAAAAGAGTGGTTTTCTATTGTTTGCAGCAATACAATCTGCCGACGGTACCTGACCCGCCCCTGCCGGAGTTGCCGAGGCCTGTGGTGCACTCCTTCTGCAAGATCCTGACACCGTCCGACACCAGTACCCATGGCGGGTTCTCCGTCCTCCGACGGCATGCCAACGAGTGCCTGCCGCCACTGGTATGCCCAATTCTCATCTTTTTGGCAATGCATATGGTACGGTGAAGCTAGAATCCTTTTTGTTTGCTGTTGATCAGGATATGTCGATGCCGACGCCGACTCAAGAGCTCATCACGAAGGACCTTCATGGATCTGAGTGGAGGTTTAAGCACATCTATAGGGGTATGCAAAATTAGTTTGTTTTTAGTTATCTGCTGAATTGTTCTATAATCATTTGACTACAGATCAGTAGTAAAGTTGCACTAGCTTTATGTGCCTTCTGGTGCTTATTCATAGTTTCATACAATTCTTGGTTGTCTAGGCCAACCCCGTAGGAACCTTCTGACTACCGGATGGAGCACATTTGTCACATCTAAGAAGCTGATTGCTGGTGATGCGTTTGTTTACCTAAGGTTAGATCTCAACTGAACTACAGTGCTTATATTTCTCTTTAACCCTTCATGAATCAGGAACAGGTTTGTGCAGATGTTCATACGAAGTATGTATCACAAGGCACCATGTTTTGTTCTTGTAGGAGCGAGACAGGGGAGCAGCGTGTTGGAGTTAGGCGCCTTGTGCAGAAGCAAAGCACAATGCCAGCATCTGTTATATGGAGCCAAAGCATGCATCTTGGGGTGCTTGCAAGTGCATCACATGCTATTAAGACCAATTCCATTTTCTTAGTGTACTATAGACCAAGGTTGTACCTTTTCTACCATCAATTGTTTGATAGAAGTGTGCTTGTTTTCTGCTAATGAAAGTTGTTTCTTTTAGGTTAAGCCAAAGCCAATACATTGTCAGTGTGAACAAGTACCTTGAAGCTAGCAAACTTGGATTTACTGTGGGCATGAAGTTTAAGATGAGTTTTGAAGGGGAAGATGTCCCTGTGAAGAAGTAATGATTCAACCTGCAATCTCATCTGTTTCTTTTTCAGTTTGTTCCTCATGTTTTGCCATCATCTCAAGTTCACATGGTCGCCATCTCTATTTTAAACCTGTAGGTTTTCTGGAACTATACTTGATGATGGGGATCTTTCTCCACAATGGTCAGGTTCTGAATGGAAGTCACTGAAGGTAAGATCAATTTATTCTGCTTTCTATTATTTGCCTTCTTTTCTTAAAAATGCTGATTACCTTCTGAACTATTCACGGTTTAGGTCCAATGGGATGAAGTCACAAATTCGAACGGCCCTGAGAGGGTTTCCCCTTGGGACATTGAACCATTTGATGGCTCTGCACCTACCATCAATGTACCCCTGCAATCATCAACAAAAAACAAGCGGCCTCGGGAGCCAAGTGAATGCCTGGATATTCAATCACTGGGTATGGCATAGCAAATTTCTCATTGCTTGACTTACTGATAAATTAGTGGATTTATTTGGCTCATGATGTTCATAATCCTTTCATCTTAATTTGCAGAACCAACTCAAGAATTTTGGCTATCTGGAATGCCACAACAGCATGAGAAGACAGGTGTTGGTTCCAGTGAACCCAATTGTATCTCTGGACATCAACTTGTTTGGCCAAGCGAACAGCCAGGTTACGGTGCCATGAGTAGTAGTTCTGTTTGTCAGAATCCTGTAGTACTTGAGAGTTGGTTGAAGGACTTCAACTCTTCCAGTAAGGGGGTCTCTCCTACATTGTCAGATATATCTCAGAAGTTGTTTCAGGTTACCAGCAATGAAGCAAGAGTTGCTCCTTGGCCTGCGCTTTCTGCTTACCAAGCTGAGGAACCCACTTCCAAGTTGTCATGCAACACTGCTCTCTGTATTTACCGAACTGAAGAGGTTGCTCCAAATTTATCCAAGGTTGTCGAAGAAAGGAAGGAACCCAGCATGTTTCGTCTGTTTGGTGTGAATTTGATGAAACATATCAACAGCACTGCTACTGCTGACAAGATGAGTGTGGAAGCAGGGGAAATCTCAACCCGAGCTGGTGGTTCTTTTGAAGACTCTGCTCAGCTGTCAGCACTCTCAAAAGTAACAAAAGATCATATAGTTGTGAATGAAAGCCCCAGAGAAATCCAAAGCTGTCAGGGGACAACTGCAAGAAATCGAATAAAGGTACAGTTTTTGTATCTTTTTCTTCCCCTTTGCTTCTTAAACTGTGGTCTAACCTTAAGTTGATATTTGGTTTGTATTAGGTTCAAATGCATGGAAATGCTGTGTGTAGAGCTGTAGATCTAGCGAGTCTGGATGGGTATGAGCAACTGATGGGTGAGCTGGAAGAGATGTTCAACATAAAGGACCTGAAACACAAATGGAAAGTGACTTTCACTGATGATGAGGGTGACACAATGGAAGTCGGAGATGATCCCTGGCTGTAAGCTTTTGCATATTCTCCAAAAAAAAATTGATAGTTGACTGTTCATCTGCCAGGAGCTTAATGAGTTATGACCAAGGATAAAAAAAACCGGAACCGGTTGAAATCCCGGTCGGCGTCCGGTAACGGTAACCGGCCGGTTACCGGAAAACCCCAAAAAAAAACGGATGAATTTCGAAACTTGAATTTTGTATTGAAGATTTTGAAAACCAGTTACCGCCCAAAAACCGGGAAAAACAGAGAAAATCGGTTATGGGTAATTAGTAATTGGAAAATGCAAATATTAATTAGAAAGTGTTTAATGAAGTGCATATTTAGTTAATACAATACGTAATCTAACATATTTAGCTCATACAATACGTAATCTAGCATAGTTAGTGCCCAAACCAACCTAGGAAGTGCATTATGCAGCCATAAACTTAAATTCGAATTTGAAAAATTTCGATCAGTTACTGTTCATTCGGTCCCCACCGGGATTTCCGGTAACCGCTGGGATTTTGATCCCTGGTTATGACTGACATACACTCCTTGACTCCTCCAGGGAATTTTGCCAAATGGTCAGAAAGATAGTGATATATCCTATTGAAGACGAGAAGAAGATTGAGCCTCATCAGAAGTTGCTCTCTACTGCTGCTCCAGAGCAGGATCCCAATACTGAATTTTAGAAGGGAGGCTAGGGCTGAAAGGTGGATTTTTGCAGCCTTTCACCGTGGAAGCATTGGTGGCTATCGTTTTGTCGTCGGAGATGGTTGTAACTGAAACATGGTGGGTAGCTTGTCGTATTGAAGCACCAGATTTGTTGCTCGCGTCAGTTCTCTCTTCACAAGCATTTTGAAGAAAAATTGATGTAACATAGGTTTCCAGAAAGAAAAGTTTGATAATGTCTCTTTAGTAGTTTGCTTAAGTTTAGTCAAAACCCTAATGGTGTTTAAGGAATAATTGAGAGGTATAAGACTGTTGGTGTGTAAGTTTTGTACATATTATATGGGAGATGATAATAATATGATATTATCTTTAATCCTTTGCTTTTATATTAATTTATATTTCATTGTTCTAGAGCAATTTGTTTGATTGAATTTATGATGATAATTATCTTGGATGTGGGCTGCATTAACAAGGAAATCTGTTAATGCCGGCATAATGCTGGCTAGTTCTGTGTATGATGCCGGAATAGCTATCTCTGTGGAGTTCACATTTTTCAAGTTAAAGTTGTCGTAATCACTTTTGGTATGGCTGAGGATTAGCTATGTGTGACTGGATCCTTCTTTCTTTTCTTTCTTTGAGAGTGATCCTTCTCTTTTCAACAGTGTGTTAAAATTCCTCTAAAATAATGTTTTATAAAGGAAAGAGAATGCGATTGTTATTGAGAACTTAAGTTGAAAATAATGAGGCAGACACTATTCTGAAGAAGAAAAAAAAGTTAGACAAAATCTCTGGGTTCAGCTTGGTTTGTAAAAGGGTAATGCCGAAATGGGGAATACAGTCAATGCACTGGACTAAGACTTCTGAAATTACAGCCTCACAGGCCTGATTCCCCTTCTGGAACGGACATTTGTGTTGAGCCCAAACACCTAAGTAAATCATCAAAATGCTTTGGTATGATTTGGGCAACAGTGATACTTTGGGTTTACTTAGAGTTACAGAAGACACCATCACTAGGGGCGGAGATGGGTCTTGGGCCAGTGGGGCGAGACGTGGAGATAATAGTAATGGTATCTCTTACTAGACATATTTGTAAATTATCAGCTCACATGACCTGACCAGAGGCTTGCGGCCCAGCCCGAGGCTAACCCCACAAAGGCCAAGCAAACCCTACCTCAGCCTCACACTCGTTGCCTGCCTCTCCTCTCCTCACCCAAGCCACAACCCCCTACCTCTCCTCTCCTCACCCGAGCCTAGCGCCCCTCCCTCGACCGCGTTGCCCCCAGCGGCCAGCGACCCTCCCTCATCTTCCCATAAATCTTATAGTCTTATGTATAATTGTGTATTTGATGTGTATTATCATTTATGTGTGGAATATAATTGTGATTAATTATCTTTGGTATGGCAATGTTAGCTCCGTAGACGAAAGACATTGCCACAGATATGAGGTTAGTTATACAAAATTATTATTTGATGGCACAGATCATTCTATGATGCATTCTCCCTTTTTGTATAACGTTGACGATTTTTTGTTTTTTTCAGGTGAACCCTGAAATGGTCCCAAAATTAGTGAAGGTTGGGCCTTCATTTGTTGGAAAGGATGGAAGTGGAAGGTGCATGGAGGTAGACTTTGAAAATAGTTGCTTCAATCTTCACTAAGAACTTGTAATAAAGAAAATCTCCATTGCCTAACGGATGATGCTCTACTAGATGCTGATTATTGAACTACCCAATCATAAGTTTTTCATTTGTATATAATTCCATCCTGAATTCAAGTCAAGACCAGGTGAGCCATCTCCACTTTTTTTAGTTAATGTAATTCTACTTGACAAAAGTATGCTGATGCTTATGCTCTTATCATTTTCATTCTAATATCCTGATCAATTGCAAATATATTGGTTGTTAATTAACCTCTACTTATCAAAGTTACCGTTAGTTGTTACTTGTTGGTGATGTAGCAAAGATGGTGTCGGCCATGTTTTTATCTATTTTACCATATCGTTAAACATAAAATTCAAAATTCATTTCAATTATGCATTTGTGCTGTACTTTTGTTATTCATCGATATAGATAGTATGTAGCGTTAGTTATAACCACTTAGTTTTTGGTCTGAGACTTTGTGGCATCTAGCCCGCCACCGATCATCACACCACAAGTGCAGTGATTACCAACCAAACCGCGCACTGGAGAGAGGAGAGGGATCGCGTCGGCTCAACTGCTTGACACTGTTGGTAGGCTCGGCGCCTTGTGTTTGGCCTGCCTTGTCGGACGAAAACCAGTCAGCGCTGCGTGCCGCGTGCGGCCATGCCTTGCCGGCTTGCCAACCTCCAACTTCGGCCGGCAAGGCACACACGAGGCCGAATCCCACTCACTTCGCCAAGCCGTCTCGCCCGCACCGCGGGGAAACGCCCACGCGGGGACGCGGGCGGACATGGACACGCGAGAGAGCAAATAGCACAGCCTGCTGCCGCTTGAGATCAGTTTGGTGTACAAGGCCGGTGGCCCATACGCGGCCACAGAATGGCGTCCGCAAAGCGCAAACTGCAGCCTGGTCCGATCCCAAGGTTTTCTCAAGTTTTAGCCGCGGGTTGCTGGCTGAAATGACGGTGCTACGGCATGATAGGGACTTCTAGAGTTACAGGCTTTTGGGGTTTCCTTTAGTTTTCTTCTATGGGCAGTGGACCTCACCTCAGATCCCACGACATTGGAAAGGCCGAGTACGAGAGCGGATGCGAAACCCCAACCATGTTGTTTTGGGCATCTGCAGTTACTTAAACAGTTAAACTTCATGATTTTTTTAAAAAATCATTTAAAAGATAATAACAAAAATAGTCGAAAAAATTACAAAAATAGACCAGTGTCGCTATTTCACACGGCAACAGGCCTGCTACCATTTGAAATGGCGACAGGATGCCATTTAATACCAGTTGTCGGTTCAACTGTTTATCGTCATTTGAACTGTCGATTTACACAAACATGGCGACAAGATGTCATTTACTACCAATCGTCGGTTCAACTGTCTATCGCCATTTGAACTAGCGATTTGCTTTAAAGAGTGTGCAAATCGTCATTTCAAATTGCGACATGAACCCGAGGGTTCCTGTCGGAGGATGGCTATATATACCCCAAAAATCGGATGAAAAGACATTTTAATTCTGAAAAAAAAAAGAAAAGAGAGAGGAGGAGAGGGAAGAAGTGATATAGCGAAGCCCTGCCGGTTCATAGTGGAGGAGACGGAGGGAGAAGCAGAGATCCGATCATCCATTTTGCAGGTAAATGTTCTTGCAATTTTATACATCAATTCGAAACCTAATAAGTTAGCAAATAAAAATAGCGATATAGAATTCAATAAATTAGGTAATTTTAGATGTTTTATAGTTTGATGTAGTACATCATTTTAGCTATGTATAGTTTAGTTTATCGTATAGATATTATTTATGGTGCACTACTCAAATGATTTAGAATAAATACGCAACAAATACTAAGAAAACTTTGTAGGTTTTTATTTTTTTCACGCTAAATTTTTGTTAATGACAAAAATACCTTTTAAACTAGAAAAATAGCAAGACACATCTAAAAATTCTGAAAAATCCAGAGTTGATACATAGGGTATGTAGAACTGAACTAAAATATTGTTAACTTAATTTTTGCTTCCATTTGTACACGGTAAATATTTTATAAATGCTAGAGACATTTTTAAATAAGAAAAATAGCAAGATACCTATAAAAAATCTATAAAAATTGTAGAGTAGTTAAATATGGTATGTAGAGATTAATCAAAATAATCCTAACTTAATTTTGGTTTCCATTTATACACGGTAAATATTTTGTTAATGTCGAAAAAACTTTTTAAACTAGGAAAATAGCAAGACATCACTAAAAATTCTATAAAAAATTCAGAGTTGCTACAAAGGTTATGTAAAGCTGAACTAAAATATTGTCAACTTAATTTTTATTTCTATTTGTACATGGTAAATATTTTATAAATACTGGAGACACTTTTCAAACAAGAAAAATAGCAAGATACATATAAAAATTCTATAAAAAATTACAGAGTAGCTAAATAGAGTATGTAGAGCTTAATCAAAATAATCTCAACTTAATTTTGATATCCATTTGTACGCGGTAAATAATTTATAAACAAGAAAAATAGCAAGATACCTATAAAAATTCCAGAGTAACTAAATAAGGTATGTAGACCTTAACTAAAATATTGTCAACTTAGCTTTGGTTTCTATTTGTATAAGGTAAATATTTTATTAATACCTAAAATACATTTCAAACTAGGAAAACAGCAAGACACCTCTAAAAATTCTATAAAAAAAAATCCAGAGTAGCTAAATAGGGTATGTAGATATTAATTAAAATATTATGAATTTAATTTTAGTTTCCATCTGTACACGACAAGATACCTCTAAAAATTAGTATGTCGATACAGTTGTGCGCAGATCAGTTTCATATGTATCACTAATCGTGCAATAGTTGAATTAATTAGATATGTTGTTTCTTATTACTTTTTGTATATGTTTCATAGTATTTGCAATTTATGCACTGTATTTTCAGGTATGACGGACCCATGAGACACTGCGCAGTGGCGTACGAGTTGCTTGACCCGGCCTTTGACGCGAGCCGCCGTAGCCACCTCAATACCATCCTCCTCTAGGAGGCGAGGTGGCGATTGAGCTTGGCGTGTTACGGTTGCGCACACCCATGAGGGCATGGAGGGTGGACCCACGTTGGGTTTCGAGGTACTGAGAATGAATACTGAGAACTTTCCTTGAGTTAAACCACACAGAAAAAAACATAGGGATTTTATATAGGTTCAAGCCTTCTCTTGAGAGAATAATAATCCTACTCATTTGTTGTTGTATTGACTATATGTAACATCCCAAGGTTATGTTACCAAAATTAAAATAAAATAAAATCAATGTTTTATTGGATTTTCTGATATTTGTTAGAGTTTCATTGCTTTATTTGAATTTTTGAAATTTTAAAAGTCAAAAGTGAAATTGATTTGAAGTTCTTGAAGTTATATTTGATTTAATCTGAAAATTAAAAATTTACTTAATTTCTAGAATTTTCTGAGATTTTAAAAGCTTTTTCTTAAATATTTTAAAGCCAAAATAAATTTATTTACAAAATTAAAAGCCAAATTTAAGTTGAAAATAATTTTTATTAATTCCAAAATAACTCTGGGAATTTCTGTGAGTTTTTCCAGAATTTTTGGATTTTATTTGCTATTTTCTAAAGCTTAAATGAATTAACTGAATTAATTTAATAGCTAAAATAATTTAAAACCCTAACTCGCTTTTGGGTCGAAACCCACTATGCGGCCCAGCCCATTTCTCCTTTCCAGCCCAAGCCGCGTCCGCCCCCCTCTCTCCACCGTTGGATCAAATCCAACCGCCGCCCGCATCCCTCTCCCTCTCTCTTCACTGCGCACAAATCCTAGCCGTTGGATCTAGATCCAACGGCTAGCGTTCGTGAAACCTGCGGCAGCCCGAACAGCACAATGCCGGTGGGCCGTACGATCTTAATCTAACGGCCAAGATCTCGTGTGACATTCGGGCAATCCGAACAAAACAATGCTTGTAGACCGACCGATCTAAAATAGACGGCCACGATCCATTGAGTTCTCCGAACAGTCCAAACGGCCCATTCAATGTGAGCCATCCGATTTCTTTTAAACGGCCCAGATCCACTCGCTCCTTTTTCTGCTCGCCCACGCACGTGTCACCGCTGTCGCTGACAGTGGGCCTCACGCCATCGTCTCCTTCCTCAGCTTCTTCTCCAACGCAGCTTCCCGCCACCATCGCCATTCTTTGCGCACGCACAAGCTTCACAACCGCCATCTCAACCTCCCCCGTTTTCTGCGTGTTCGTGCGCATGACCGCGCCCAACTCCCCATGACCCCCACCTTCTTTACCTTCTTCCCCACGCCCGGTATGGCCACGATCCCAACCGCCGCCACCATTTTCGCGCACACGATCTCTCTCTCGGCACCTCTCGCCTATAAAGGCACCCTCGAGCCACCTTCCACACCACACTATAACCCCTCAAACCCCTGCTCCTCTAAAGCTCTAGCGCCGCCGCGATTTGAAGATTAGGGTTTTGTTGCCGACGGCTAAACCTCAATTTCCGCCGCCATCCTCGCCGCCCCACCGTCGTAAAGCACACCGTCGACGTTCCTGTTGCTTGGGCTACCCGGAGCACCCAACCGCGTCGCCGGAGGATCACCCGAGCCCTTTCCCGACAATAGCCGCAACTCCTCCACCGCTTCGAACTCGCCGCCGGCCACCACCGTCGACCCTAGCCGCCCTTGAGCACATCGGTGAGTTCGCAATAGCACCCTCTACCCACCTGTACCATCCACTGCCGATTCCGCGCCGCCGTTCGCTGTTGTCGGCCGCTCCCAAAAATGCCACCGGAAAAATCACGTCATCGGCTCGCGTGGCAAGCCACCTCACCCGCCACATAGGCGCCACCTGTGCGCCACCTCGGCAAAAATTGCCCATGTGGCATCCTCGTGGCGCCACGTCAGCTCATACACAGCACCCCCACCCCCGTGTGAAATGTGCTGTGCACCGGGTTCACCATGAACCATTGACCAGTCGTGGGCGTGGTCCATTGACCACGGGCCCACCTGTCATAGACTCCGGGTTTTTCGTTTAAAAATAAATCCGACCGAAAATCGGAAAACCCTGAGGGCTGACGTCATGTTGTGCAATAATTTAGGTTTTCTTTAGAAAACCCTAATTTCATTATTTCATGTAATTGCAATCTTCCAGAGCTCATATCTTTTGCATCCGAACTCCGATTTCATCGATTCAAATTTCAAAATTTGTATAAAATTAAGATCTAGCTAACTAAACCAAAAATATTCAATTTGGAGTTAATTTGAATCTTATTTGAATTTAGTTTGAATTTGGCTTATATTCGCGTATAGATTTCGACGATTTCGGAGAGTCAGATTTCGACGCCGTTTGAGAGCAACTATTTGAGCAAGGCAAGTTACCTTCTTGATCATATTTGCACCCATTATTTAAATTCTGTTTCAAATTATTACTGCATGCTTATTTATATTCAATTATTTAAATTCCTGTTTTAAATTTATAGTTATGCCTAAAATCCTTTGTATGGCCAATTTTGATAATTGAATCAAACATGTTGTCACCCTAGATAAAACCTAGTTGATACAATAGTATGGACTAGGATTATTTGGAAAACATTGTGCTTAGTCATGCTTATAGACCAAATATGTTTCATTTGGGGAATTTCAGCCAAAAATCAATTGTTGTTTAAATGTTACCCTTGGCATTGGTGTGTTATGGGAATTTTATAAATGACTTTGAAAAATGAAATAAAATGATGGTTTGGACTTGGGCGAATTGGTTGTTTGGTGGGTGCAGGTTTATGCACGGGCTCAACTGGGTAGGTTGAAGCCCAGGGTTCTGTTGGTTGTCGCCCAAGTCAGTTAAGGACCGGTCTCGAGCCGCATCTTGCTAAGCCATATCGTACTACCACATGTCTTGTATGGGCAGGACCTGGCTGATTAATTTGCAAAGTTTCATTATGGTCGTTCCTGTTGGTGCGGTGGGTAGTCATGTTATGACCTTTGTTAGTCCCACCTGGCGCAAGAGGGGGCCTGAACCCTGCGGACGGATAGTCCAAAGGGGGTGAAACCTTAGCGAGGGAGGACTATGGTGGAATGATGCGTTGTAAAGACCTTGACACGTGCTCTAGACTGCTTACCTAAGGTAGTGAGCGGTGGTATCGACGGATGCCAAACAACTAGAGAATTCATGTCTTGTGGGTAAAGTTGTACAACCTCTGCAGAGTGTAAAACTATTCGAATAGCCGTGTCCACGGTCATGGACATGCTGGCAAAGCCACTCAAAGTTAGACTTTGATTTCAAAATATTTTATAAAACAATTACAGATAAATAATTTAATTAATTGAAGATGTTGCTATCTATAATAACAATTACAGATAAATAATTTAATTAATTGAGGATTATTAGATCATCGTCATCTTGCCCCCTAATTTCAAGTGAAAATAACTTACTTGGGAAGAAGGCGTAGAATAGTGGTTGAAAGTAGAGTCTTTTCGATTGGTATTTGACCGTGACCAGAAATTGGCTTGATCAAGAAGGTAATTTTACTTGAGTTGAAAAGGCAGAACTGATTTTCCTTAACGGACAGATTTAAGAATGCAAACCGACTCTCACAGATCTATCCATCGGGAGCGATTCCTGAAGGGGTGGTAACTGTTGAGTTCCCACGATCTTTAACACAGACCTGCGGCTATAAAATCTACCAAGGGCGTGACTTAAGGTTTTACTTTTTCCCATTTGCTTCAACTGCTCTCGAGCTTTCGTTCTCTCCGTCACCAACCAAGTTTGCGATCCTTCTCCAAATTCTTTCAAATCCAAATCAAACTAACTCAGAAGAAATGGTCGGGACCATTTCCAAGTGGGTAAAATTCGAGATGGATGTGGAGAAGATGACAGCTTTGGTCGTAGCAGAGAAGATTCTAAGGTGCGCTTTGGTGAAGTAGACCAACGCTGAGGGTCAACATTGGCCCTCGGGTGAGAAGAAAACCATTCCAGTATTCCAAACGTACTGTGAATGTGGTTTTCGACTGCCTGTTCACACTTTTTCTATGGTCGTACTCTAGTATTTTTGGGTGGAATTGATGAACCTGGTTCCCAATTTCATCACAATGCCAAGTGTATTTGTTTACCTATGCAAAGCCTATCTGGGAATTCTTTTAGATTAGGATCTCTTCCGGTACTACTATGGGATGAGCAAGCACATCGGAATCACAGGCATCTGTGGTACGAAGCTCCACAATAGAAAGTCGATGGAGTATATTCAAATGTTCACTCAGTCATCGTGGCCAGGGTGGAAGAAGAAGTGACTCTATTGGATCGTGTCAAGGGACGATAGCCTTTTCTTCATGGAGAAGCCCGCAGAGACGAGTTCATCTTGAGACTCAACTCCAAGCGACCTCGACCGGATCACCCCTATATCCAAGCTATCAAGGAGTTGAGGGGAAAGGGGTTGACCGGATAGCACGTGGTGAGAAATTTCATCACGTGTCGTATTAATCCTCTGAAGAATCGAGTACATCCTATGTGGAAGTACTCGGGGACAACTGACCTGACCAGAGATTACGAAGTAGGTAAAGTAATAATCAATTTAGCTCTTTTTATTAATTTTGAGCATTATTGTTGATTATATCTCCATAATCGTAGATCTTTCGCAAAAGGAAATTGACGCTCGTGTCAAGTTCATTTGTGAGAAGGCTCCTACGACTACAAAAGGAGCTCCTCGAATCTTGGTGGTCGTAACCAAAGAAGGAAGAAATGAACGGCTAAAGGTAATCAAAAGTTGGTTTCATCTTTAGAGTTCAGTAGTCGTAAATTCGACCACTTAACAACATTTGTTTTCTGACTTTTGCAGAAAGTTGGCATGACAGACCGTCAAGACGACCAAGAGATCGAATTAAAGGCTGTCGAAAATGAGTCAGAAGAAGACGTAATTCCCCTGACCAAAAGGCGTCGCCTTGTGAAGACCGTCGAGAAGAAGAAGGATGGAAGTTCAAGTTCCACCCTTCCTTCGATCACCCCCATCATGCATTTCTTTGCAGACGTAATCGCTGTAGAGAAAAGGGGTGTGATTGAAGAACTTCAGCATAAAGCCCCTAATACCAAGGTACCCTATTACGACAACAAAATATTTTCATTTTCTGCTTCTGATGGCTTTGTCAAGCAAATAGAAAATGAGCACTAAAAAAGTTTTATGTCTTTTGTGAAGCCGCCTCTGCAACTATCCCTCAGGTGGTCGAGGCCAGTTCTAACCATCAAGAGGGGCAGGTAGCTCAAGGAGCTTTAGCTCTCGCTCAAGACCTATGACCAGATGAGGTCGTAGAGGTCCCAACCCTTCATCAAGAATTCTACCAGACATGGTTGAGGAAGTCATGGTCTCTCAAGCTCGTGACACGGGAAGCCTTTTAGAGGCTGAAGGTGTTACAAAAATTGAGGCGACTGAAGAAGAGAAGAAGAAGAAGAAGTCTTCCTTGAGGAAGGTTTCTTCTGGATTCAAGATCGTATTCAGAAAGTCAAGGTATGTAAAATTAAAAGTTTAGAAATTGTATTTACCTTTTAATTCCATAGTTTGACACGTCTTCCCCTTTCTTGTTGTTTTAGTCCTGCTTCTCCAGTCCCCAAGGATGCTTCTGTTGAGAGGCCCGCCGATGTTTTGTTTATAGCCGTAGGAGTATTGGTTTCTCCTGCAGTTGTACAGATAGCAGCGGAGGTGGTCAAAGATTCGACCACTATCCCTGATGTGGCGATGGAGGAGGTCACTGTCGTCGAGCTAGCCACGACCACCGAGGTGGTCATAGAGGAGGCAAATACGACAGAAGATCTAGGCGCTCTGGTGATCGAGTCGATTGTTGAGAATCTCAATAATTAGACAAGGGAATTGGTCCTACGATCACCAGGAGCAGCCGGTCAAGCTGGAGCAGGGAGCTCCGACCGCCGTGCCGGGAAGGAGGTCGTGGAGGATGTTCCTCCGGGTCCTCAAGGTGGAATCACATCTTCTATCAACAACGACGACGAAGAAGAAGAAGACTCTTTTGACCTCTTCCCCGAATTCTTAGGACCACCGACTATCGGGTCCTCTTCGTTTAGATCTCATGACTAAGTCCCACATCCTAAGGATATTCCAAACAGGGGACATATCTTTGACGACGAGCGTCTTCAAAGAATATGGTGGGACAAAGTCGACGGGCTCTGTGAACTACAGGACTCCGAGATGGTGTATGCCCATTTTGCTCGGTAAGCCATCAATGTAAGTATTCGATACCAAATATTTATATATTTGGGTTTTTTTATTTCTCTCGCTGCATTTTCTTTGTTTAGAGAGCTCTCGAGTATGTTGCTACTGTTGGTGAATACCACAGGCAACTGATGTTAATGAGAAAGCAAAAGGCTGAACTCTGCGAACAAGCAGTGAGATGGTATGTTCCTGTTATGAGTAGTCTTTTTTGTTTTGACCACTCATTCAGTACTCATGTCTACTTTAACCATTGTAGGTCTAAAAGCGACGAAAGATACTTGGCCTATGCACTCGGCTATGCAAAAGCTGAGGCGCAAATGTTAAAGGATGAAAAGGAAGACCTGCTGAAGAACCTTCAGGAGAAAAATTCTGTAGCTTTTGAGCTGCAGAATGAAATAAATAGCAAGTAGCTTTTGAGCTGCAGAATGAAATAAACAGTAAGTATTTCATTTAACATTATTCATTCCGACAACCTTCTTTTCTTTCTCTAACTCCTTTTCTTTTTTAGAAAAGATGTCGATATGGGTAAGCTTCAAACCGAGGTTGATCTGAAGATCTTGGTGATCGACGAGCTTACCCGTATCTCCAAAGAAAAAGATAAGAGCATAAAGGTATGGAAGGAGCAATGCACAAAGGATGTTGCCTCCCACGATGACGAAGTCAAGAAGCTTGACTCTCGCTTAGTAGGTAAGAATTCTTTACCTGCGACAAGTTTGATTTACTAGTCTTTTATGAAGTGTTTTTCTAACTAGTCGTGCTCTATTTTTAGAGCAAGCAGTCGAAATAAAACAATTTCAGATAATTTTGACTCACGGTCAGGAAGAAATGAAGGCTACGAAGATCAACTTTCAAGACAACATTTATCTCCTTAACAATGTGCTTAGTGGACTCAGTGATAAGGAGGTCACTCCTCTTGAAGACATCGTGGTCGGCCATATGAGCACTATTGGACAACAAGTCAGAACTCTCCAGGAGTTGATAACGACTATGAATACCAATCAAGCTGACTCGATAAGACAAACAGTCGAAAGCGCAGTAAGTTTTGCCCTAGCAAAACTTAAGCCTCATGACCGTAGTCTTAGTCTTCAACCAATCGAAGCTGACTTTGACTACCCTAAAGCAGAGGCAGCACAACTTATCGAAGAAGTGCAACTGGTTGGCAAGAAGGTCACGGAGAAGTGCAAATCGGATTTCTTTCGTCAGAGTAGTTTGTAATAGGAACTACATTGTAAAAATATTTTTTTTGCTTTTGAATGTAAATCTTCATTTTTCCTGCAAATTATTTTTTTCGAGTGGTCCGTAACTCATAAGACAAAAATAGAAATAAGAATTGAATTTTAAGACTAAGAATTGAAGTCATATTTATAACTTTATCCTAGCCTCCGACTATTTGCTTAGTTTAATTATATAAACAAACTAAATAGTGGATAAGAGTGCGCTTAAAAATTCGTTCGACATTTCTTATTGAACTCGATTTTCTTGTACTGGTAGCTAAACATAGAAACAGCTCGACGCTAGGAAGTTCCTTCTAGTGGACAGGATCACGTGCAGAAAGAAAAGACTTCGACTAGGTAGTGTTACTTTCTCTGATCAGGTTAATCAAATCAAGCGTATTAATAGTAGTCGAAGAAACTATGAAAGTTTAACTCACTTAGAAAATTCTTCGTATAATGAAGATGTAAACTAAATTAATGATTAAAAAGAGCTTACTTTAGAATTATTTCGATCGTATATTATTGAACCTAGTTTCTTTGTATTGGCAGCTAAAGTTAGGAGCAAATCGACGCTAGAAAGTTCCTTCTAGTGGTAGGACCACGTGTAGAGATGAAAGACTTCGACCAAGTGATGTTACCCTCCTTCGACCAGTGTAAAGAAAACCAAGTGTTTAAAAAAGTGATCGAAAAATTATCGAAACATTGCTCAATGAAAATTTTAAGACAGTAAAGATTGAAGAAAACATAAACTTTATTGAGAATATAAGAGATTACACATAGAACTTGCGTAGCTGATCAATGTTCTATGAATTAGAAAGAACTCCGCCGTCCTCCATTGCTAGTCGTCCCGAGCCTAGCTATGTGACTTCGACCACTGTGTAAGGACCTTCTCACTTAGAGGAAAGTTTGTTTCAATTAGATTGGGATTGAATATTTTTCAACACCAAATCACCTATAGTAAGGCTTCGATATTGGACCTTACGATCGTAGTATTTGCGTAGGGCTTGTTGGTAGACTACCGAACGGATTAAGGCTTGATTCCTTATTTCTTCGAGCTGGTTGATGTTATCAACTCGAAATTGTCTTTGGTCGGAGTCATTGTAATTTTCGACCCTTGTCGACCGAATCTTTAGTTCATGTGGAAACATGGCTTCAGCACCAAAAACTAAGAAAATGGGGTATCCCCTGTAGCCCGACTAACAGTCGTGTGGATTGCCCATAATACTGAGGGTAATTCTTTTACCCAAGCCCTGGAGCGTTTTATAAGCTGATCAAAAACTCGAGTTTTAATTGCCTGCATAATTTGACCATTCACCCTTTTGACTGCCCCATTGCTTTGTGGATGGGCGACAAAGGCATAACATAGCTTAGTACCCAATTCTTCGCACAATTCTTGGAATTTTACGCTTAAAAATTATGTACCGTTATCTGTAATAATTCGACTTGAAACCCCAAATCGAGTGATCACATTTTTCATCAGAAATTTCTTGACTGCTTCCATTGTTATCCTAGTCACAGGTTCGACTTTAATATATTTTGTGAACATATCAATAGCCACAAAAAGGAACTTAAAACCCCTTGGTGCTTTTGGGAATGGTCAAGGATATTGAGACCTCAGGTTACAAAAGGTCAAGAAAGAGGTATGGTTTGTAATGCTTGTGCCATCTAGTGTATTTGCCTGCTATGAAATCAGCATTGTACACATTTCTTAACAAGCTCTTTAGCATCATGGAGGGTTGTTGGCCAGTAGAAACCTTATCGAAAGGCTCTTCCGACCAGCATTTTGTAATAATCGTGAATTCCACAGATACATGAGCGTATTTTTTTAAGGAGATTTAATCCGTCTTTCTGCGATATGAATTGCATGAGAACCCCTTGAGTACCTCACTTGTAGAGGAATCCATCGACCAAAGTGTACATTTTAGCCTTACAGGATAAATGATCAACCTCAAGATCATCATTGAGTACTATACCCTTTTGAAGATACTCGTAGATTGGACTCATCCAGGTATCCTCGTATTCTAGAGAGGCTGTCTCAATAGGAGATGTCTCTGGTGTTTCAACCAGGGACAACATGTGGAGCCGTTCCAAGAAGACTCCTTATTGTACTAGTGATCGGGAAGAAGCCATTCGAGCTAACTAGTTAGCGAGGAAATTATCCTTTCGAGGGATATATTGTACATCGAAACCGAAAAAATGCTTTTCAAGTACCTGACTTCCAATAAGTACTAAGACATGGTCGTATTAGAGTATTTGTACTCTTTTCCGACCTGATGGTTGAGAGTCTTCTCTCACGAGTAGTCGTCGAATCTCGAGTGCTTTCATTGCCCGTATGCCTGCCAATAAACTTTCGGATTCTGCCACTCTTGTAGGAGATACCAAGACCACCCTAGCCCCCGAGCCACTTAGCGTAGGTGACCCATCAAAGTACATTGTCCACTGGTCATGGGATTCGTACTGGGGTTCCTGAACATGTTCAAGATTTGTCCATTCGACGACAAAGTCTGCCAAGATCCGGGATTTAATGGTCGTTCGAGACACGAAATGGAGGTCAAACTCTCCAAGTTCAACCGAACACTTTGCCATGTACCCCGCTACTTCTCTGTTCTGGAGGACATCTCCTAAGGGAAACTTAGATGGTATGATTAACTTGTGCGCCTGGAAAATAATGTCTTAGTTTTCTCGAAGACATGAAGAGTGCATATAGAAGCTTTTGGACCTGAGGGTAACGCTCCTTAGGCTCATGTAAAACTTCACTAACGTAGTAAACTGGTCGTTGAACATTTTCACATTCTGCGACCAGCATTGTGCTCATTGCTTGTGGCGTAGCAGCTAGGTATATTAGAAGTGTCTCTTCTGGTTTCAGAGAAACCAGAAAAGGAGCACTCGTAAGATACCTCTTGACATCATCAAAGGCATTGTTTGCCTCCTCTGACCACTCGAAACCCTCATGTTTCCTCAAAAGTTTTAAAAAAGGAAGTCATTTTTCTCCCAGTCGTGCGATGAAACGACTTAAAGCCACCATACATCTTGTAACTTTCTAGATTTCTTTCTTTATGGTCGGAGCACATATTTGTTCAATGACTTTTATCTTTTCAGGGTTTGCTTCGATTCCTCGTGCAGAGACAAGGAATCCAAGCAACTTTCCTGAAGAGGCTTCCAAATTTTTATCTAGTTTAGGAAGGAAGGTATTTTGCATCAAGTGCTGAAAGGAAGCGCCATCATTTTTCAGACCAAATGGCTTTATTAAGATTAGTAAAGTCTACACACATATGTCATTTACCATTAGACTTTCTAACCATTATAGGGTTAGTCAACCACTTTGGGTGGTCGACTTTCTCTTATGAAGCCTACTTTAAGTAGCTTGTCCAATTCAGATCTAATGTCATCTCGTCGATCAGGTGTGAATCTCAGAAATTTTTATTTTACGGGTTTCTTGTTAGGCCCTAGAGTTAGCATGTGCTCGATCACCTTCATAGGGACTCCGGGCACGTCGAATGCTTGCCACACGAAGACATATGCGTTTGCTCAGAGAAAGGTGACAATGGCGTCTTTCTATGCAGGGTCGGAAGTGTCCCCGATGCGAACAATCTTCGAAGGCTCCCCTATCTTCAAACGGTCTTTGAACGGTCTTCGAAGGCACAAGCCTATGTGCAGCGTGGCAACCGGCATGACAGGTAGACAATGTCGGCAATCGGGCGGGTGGGCAGCGCATGGCCTGGTGTGCAGGCGGCGAAGACAAGTGGGAGCGTCCCATTAACACCCCCTAAATTTTAGTTCTGGATTCGCCGCTACTTTGAACACTGTCGTTGTTGGCTTTCCATGACCAGACAGCTTACGATTAATTATCCTAAGCACGCCATTGTATTAAAAAAGCAGGCAAAGGATTTTTACGCTGAAATAAAATACCATTAACATTGTTAATTAACGTTAAAAAAAACCATACAAGTTTAAATAAAACAAATGACTCTTGTAAGGGAGGAAAAATAAAGGAAAAGAGGGTTCTGAATTGTTTCGCCAGGACTCAACATTGCCTCTGATGGATCGTTATATCGAGGTTTTAGAGTTGAAGGCCCTGGGAGCGCCGATGATAGCCCATGACGATGGATGCAGAGGTGACAAAACTGCATCGAGAGGCCGGCTAAAGCGCCCAACGTCTTCGAGCGTAGTTGTAACTAGTGTAGCTAGAACTGGTTGGCTCAAGAGTTGCTCAGGTTGTTCAAAATGTATATTATTGTGGGAGGGAGGCACAGTTCCACTGTACTGCTCTCTTTCATTTCCGGCTATTGATGTTGCTGGATCCCTAAACAGTGTTTGCTTTTATTTATATAGCAGACCGGGACCAGAGTTAGGCCCGTGTTTCTTGAAAAACAACCGAATTAAAATCAAGAAATCGGTACTTTATATTCTTTCCCATCTGATATATGTGACCATGTGAATCACGAAGTAATTTTCTTCAAGCCACAGTATCAATGGTCCGTCCATTCCTGTGTTCCTTCAACTACACGTACGATCTGAGCTGTGCCGGGGCCTCCTCCCTGCACCGTACGTCAGAAAACGCGGACGCACGCCCCACGCAACAGTGAAACGGACGGACATGGTACGCGGCCTGGCCAAAGAAACAGCCGGCCGGTTGTGTGATAGTGCGAGTGAATGGCCTCTCAGTCCCAGCCTTTGCAGCTTGCCGCCCGCATTGTTCTGCTCCCCAAGAAAAATTAGCAGACAGAGAGCCTCTTCTCCCCGAGCCCTTATCTCCTTCCCATTTCCCCCCACCCATCACATTCTTCAACCTCCTCCCCCCCCCTACCCCTCCCCTACCCTGGGCCCTCCCCTCGCTCCTCTCTGATGTCACCACCAATCACTAGCATCTTCCAGCCCACAAGGACCCGAATCAGATCTTGGCGTAGCTTGTTCAACTCCCTGTTTACGTGAGCCGGCTCACCTCCCACCGCCAGAGAGGAGGCACCTCTTCCTTCTTCAAAAGCCCCTTGCTTTCTTTGGGTTTTTTTTTTTTTTTTGTTTTGTTTTGCCGCGCGAAGAGGGTTTTCGTGTGGTGTTCTTGGTAGGGAGAATCTTGGCAGGAGGTGCCTGGGTTTTTTTTTTTTTTGTCTCTTCTGCTTCTGCTGGGTTGGTGGGTGGTGTGGCGGTGGTGCAGCTTCGGTCATGGAGGCAATCACAATGTCTCCATCCTCCGTCTCCTCCCACCACCTTGATGCTGCCTCGACCAGTGAGGACATGTGCTTGCAAGAAGGCCTCCTCTTCTCGGACAGCCTCAAGGTATGTGTATATGCTGCCTACACCCTCTCGCCCATCTCGCCCACACAAGACACAATCTTTGCTTCCTCCCTCTTTTTGTTCTCATGGATCTAGGTAACGTTCTTGTAGAAATCGGGCTCCACTTCTTGATTTCTGGCTGCTTTTCCAGAGAAACCTGATGGTGGGTCTAATTTGGGGCGCACTTAATTGTGTGCCGTTCTGTCACTGTCAATCACAAGAATTTGTCCCTAGTTTGGTAGCAAACAGTCTAGGCTCTGTAGCACCCTTTCCAAATTTAGTGTAGTTATAATTTTTGAAAAGTTTTTACTAAGGCCTTCTACTTTTCTAGGACAATGCTGTTATATATAATCCTGTATTACAACCTCTCCAAAAAAAACCTGTATCGCTGATATAATTGGCTATGCAACTCTGTAGTGGATGAAGCTTCTTTTTTTTTTGGTGCCTTTCCCCTAATTGAGCAAAAGTACTATCCCATTTGGATTTTAAAAATGCGCGGTTCGCGTAGCAGAATGGCTACCCAACACAGAGACTCTTACTAAGAAAGCGGAATCCAAGCGGGTTGTGATACACAGCTCTACTCGACTATACGTGGGCTGTTTGTTCATCCAAAGTTTGAACAATAGGTTAGTTGCGTGTTAGCGAGCTAATCGATCTGGTAATGTCAATCATTAACGTGCCGTTGTCATCTTTTGTCAAATCTGTCATTGCTCGAGTTAAAGAAATTAGGATCCTTGTTCACAACGAAGCTCCACATGGCTGCACCTTAGTTAATTAGTAATGCTTCTCCTGTATATGCTGGGCTAGCATTTCTTATAGTATCTCCTATGCTGAACTCAAATTATTTTTGTTTGTAGGACCTGAGGAATCTGCGGTCGCAGCTATACTCAGCGGCGGACTATTTTGAAGTATTCTACATAAACAATTCGCACAAATCTACGTAAGATCTTTTGTTTTGTTTGGATCTTTGATTCCTTGTTTATTTTGCTACTTAAAAAAAGAAGTAAAACATGTCTGTTGCATCTCATTTACACTGATCTGCTGTAGAGTGATGACTAGTTTGAAAGATTACACAGTTGAGGCCCTTGTTAGCACCGTGGACCATCTGGGTTTTGTGTCATACAAGGTGGATAATCTTGTCAACGAAAAAGCTGACGAGGTCAATGAAACAGAATTTCGAGTATCTTCAGTTCAACAGGTATAATAATTAAATGCCGAATGAGATGAAAGTTCTTTTTGAATCTTCTGTGTTATCTACATTCTCCTACATTCTCTAAATTTCCTAATATGGAATGAATGTCGAATACTTCATTTGTCCCCCCATTTGAGTGTATGGCATTCCCCACCCCACATAATACTTGGTTGATATGCCTCCTAACCATAGTTACCGGATTCGCGGCAACCACCGTCGAACCCCGATCCCGGTCGCGCGAACCAGTCCGGGTTCGAACGCGACCTGATTCGCTTCCAGGTGACGAACCCAAAACAGATAATCGAAGAGAGAAGGGAGAGGAGCATGACAGTAGGGAGGATTCCGGCACCTCCGCCGCCATCGCACTCGTCGTCGCTGTCTCCATCGCTGCCGTCGTTGAGGAGGAGCAGGGAGGCGGCGGCGTAGCGCGAGAGGAAGAGAAGCGAGGCGGCGGTGCAGCGCGAGAGAAGTCAGGGGGAGGTGGCGGCGGCACTGAGAGAGTAGGGAGGAGGCTGCGTCGTAGGAGGCTTAGGTCACAGAGTGACCATCTTGGGCTGGTTGGGCCGGCCATGACCAGTCCATGGCCTCATCTTCCCTTTTTTTATTTCTTTTACGCTACTGAGCTAGGATCTTCTGTGTCGGTTTGCTCTATAATCGCAAGACCATGTATACCCCCACCTCTGATTCACGATTCGCAAACCAAAGAGGTATACCCCTTAACGAACCCTACTTTTACCAAGTGGCGTAGTTGCGAACCCGAATCTCGAATCCGACGAACTGTGAATCAGGTAACTATGCTCCTAACCTTCCGAACATTGTTTCACATGATTGTAGAGGGTAAGGATTTGCAAACAGACGATTGACCAGGAAGGAAGGTCTCAACAATCTCTTCTTATCAGGGCACCGAAGTACCACAGGCGTTACATATTACCAGGCAAATTCATGGCCTATTTTATTGCCTGTGATTTATATAAGAGCTTTCTTGTGCTTGTATGGATCATTGTTGTTATGTTGTATAGGCGCTGATACAGTGGAACCTGCCATCCATCCAGTTTCAGAGCCCCCACGGTATAACAGGCAATATACAAGTCGCAAAATGCACAAGTCTCAATCTAGTAAGTTAACTGCATTTCTGATTTCTGAATTTCAAATAAAGTTTACTGTGTCATTGATTTTGAAAATGCTTTATCTTCCAGCAATTTCTCCTCCAGTTTGTAGGCAGACTACAATGAGGTAAACAGATAACTCTGAGGACCCTGGTTTGCATGTGTTTCTCGCTCAAAGTGTTCATAAGACACCTGCTCACTGTTCTTAAAAAAAAACATATTACAGGCTTATTTAAGTGTGTTCCATTTCAGGAGTGTTCGTTCACCATATCCTACAACTTGTGAGACACATCATCAATCGCTATCCCTGTCACCTTCTCGAAAAGCACAAGCTAAATCCACATCTCCCCAAATCGTGAACTCGAATACAAAAGGTACATTGTCCTTACCTGACTGTTTACATTGATTGCTGAATGGGCAAATGTTGCAGTCTTCAAATGTGAAGCTTGCAGAGAAAAATTTAAGTGGATACTATTTGCAATTTTGCTTTACAGAAACAAGAGCAGGCTCGCCAATACCAATTTCCAATCCCCTTGCACGATCTGCTACAATCGCACGGAGACCACCTGTGAATCCGAAGCATTTTGTATGTCCACAGCACCAATTTTTTACATTTAGTTATATTGAGGTAGACCTTGTATGTTAATTATAAATTACGTCACTTGATTGTTTCTGTAAAAACCTACATCATTGGCTTTCCTTGTGTTTAATCGTATTCAGAAGCCATTTTTTCCTAGTTTCTAATGTGATAATTCCTTGCAGAGACAGACTTCAATGCAGTTACACTCCGACTGGGACAACCACAAAGAGCTGGAGAAAAGCTCGAGCAAAGGCAGGGGTTTCCTCAAGTCATTGCTCACAAGGCGTCGATGCAGGACTGACGAGTCATTGTACAGTTACTTGGACGAGTATTGATTACTGAAATGTTTAAACTAAAGTTACATGTTAACCAAATCTCATTCGTTCACTTATTTGATATCTTAGCACTGTCGCAAGGGAGAGATATGCACCTTTCCTTTGTGTGTGCGCGCGTCGGTTCATGTGTTTATACAATGCAGACAGACACATCAACAATGTTGCTCATGGCATTGCACAAGTATATCCATCGGCAACTAAATACAATGTTCAGATGAGCTTCCCAACTAAAATATCATCATTCATGTGTGTTTGCCATTTCTTTGAATCCTCGTCTTGATACCAAAGATGTAAACACTAACACATAAGAGTGTGCGTTGCACTAGATATCAGTCATTGTTGTATGTCCTCTTTGGTGGTGCAAAATTGTCTCATATGGTGGCCCTTCAATGTTGTTTTTCCCTATGACTGTTGGCAATCTTGCCATATATGAAACAGCGCTGCTGCTGGCTGGCTGCTTCTGTTCAGTCCCTGTGGACTGTGGTAGCAATAGTGAGCTCATGCTGGAACATGGATGATGACAATCAGGGGCCCTAAATTAATAGAGCTGTCGTAGCCTGTCTGTAAGTTAAGTGGAGTAGCTTTTTGAAGTAGAGAATTGGAGTTATATTTTCCTGTTTTGATCAATGGAACACATCATAATGTAATGTGCTTGAGATATAGAATGCATTGGTCATCAACTCATCATTAAGCTCTTGTATGATTGGATAAGGCTTAGGGGTTAAGAGTTTAATATGAGCAAAGTCCAACAGTAGTAGAACTAAAATAATGCCAACATGGCTACTTACTAGGTTGCTTTGCACATCCGAGTGGAGTCAACTTGAATTCCGATAAAGTAGTGAAATTTCTCGACACTTTTTTGAGTCCACCGGTCCATTTTTCTTTCGTGCGATTAGACTCTGCACATGTCGGACTCGGATTTTCTGACCCGAATCCTCTGTGAAAATACCGTGCTATTCCTCGGATCGATAGATAGCACTCACGGTACCTTGTCAATCATTCATACATGGCGTGAACTAAAGTATCATTATTACAATCAACAGAGTGACATAGACCACGCCGGGTCGAGTTTTACAACAAAATATCGGCCAAATTGATTACAATACGTAACACGAATACGGTAGCGGAAGCAAAGGGTAGAGCTCATCTCTTCACAGCAAGCGATGGGCAACTCAGGTACGATCGATATTACCCAAGGACCGGATAATATCGGTTATGCGCAAGTATCAACGAAGTCAACTTAGATGCGTCGAGGCCTAGACTACGATCCTAGACTACTCTTCATCGTTTCCTTGCCCATCAACTTGGATCCTCGTAGTAAGCATAGTCTCCTCCATCAGCGTCATCCAAGGGTTTGGGAGAGCGAGGATGAGCACAACTACCGTGCTCATGAGCCAATACACAATGCAATGATATACATGCAAGGCTTGCAAGGATGGCTCGGTTCTTTTATTTGCGAAAGCAATACTTTCAAATATCATAAGTACAAATTCCTAGCACTTAGCGCTTTAGCAAATTTCATTTTAGTTAAAGAGAGAAATTGTGCAATATTTGTATCGCCAGAGGTTACCTCCACCTTCATGCTTATTTTGATTGTGGTTACATCCACCACTAAACGACAGGTACAAAGACCCAGAATAACCAATCTCGGGGCTAGGTGAGCCCGCCACAATTTGCATACCACCCACAAAGTTTTTGAAATAGAACTAACTCAAGTTAAGTTCCCATGCCCGCCTTTGACCGTAGGCACGGCTGTTTAAACAGTTTGTAACTCTGCAAAGATTGTACACTTTACCCATAAAAGACAATTAACTCGTTGCCCTACACGATTCCGTAGTCGTGTAGTCAAGAGGTTGTCACAATAACTTTTCTAAATATCTCGTCCTTTCCATCATCTCACCCATATGGGGTTGCGCCCATACGTTGCGCGGGATGTCCACTCGGCCGACCGAGCGTGGCGGCTACACCTCGATCGGTGAACTTCACCCTTGACTCGGTGTCCCATCCAGCCCGACATACCCAGAGCTTTTGCCCCTTTGTCCCTCCAGTGAGGAGACTTCCAGGATTTGATAAATGTACTAAGCCAAGTCGCAGTTTGTTGCAGACTTGTGGTTGTACTTGTTATACACAGGAGGTCGTGACCAGATTAAGTCCTTAGGGTTGTCCGGACGGCTCAACCACATTCCGCCATTCTCGTGCTACATCCGCACTCCACCATCTTACCATCCGCCTGCACGGTATTAGCGATTTAGGGTTTTGAGATGTAAAATACAACAATTCAACCATCTCACTCATTTACTCAGCAATAATCGCCGAATCATTTTATGTTTGAAAAGATGATGATTAGGGCATTTTAATGTCCCGGTACTTAAGCAAGTCTAGCATGTCGCTTAAGTACAACCTATAGCTAGTATTACCATATAGTTACTAGGGTGACAACGTGATTAAGGGATTCAAATTATCAAGGATGACATATTAATTAGTTATTCCACAACTGGGTATTTATCTACCTTAAACATTAACATACATTGATTATGAAATTAACGCATGCATTTTGCTATTTTTAAAAGAACATAATTTACATGAAATGTAGGCTCAATATGATCAAAGTATTGACTCGCCTTGGTTGTAGGGGAGAGAGTCCGGGTAGTCTTGTCCTTGATCAACGTGGAGGTCTCCGGCGTCTCCGAAATCTACGCGCGCAAGTGCCAAGCAAAATAAACGACAAGCAACGAGAGCAATTAAATACACAAGAGTACACAAATGAACTCCAAATTGAACAAGACCTATGTCATTAGCAAGATCTTGATTTTAGAAATTTTTAGAAATTTATTTTATAATTTTTGGAGCTAAAATGAGGGAGATAATAATTTTTAAAGTCTCACTTTTAAATTAAAAAAAGAAAAAGAAAACGAAAATCGCAGAAAAAGAAAAGCACACACGGCCCACAACCAAAATTCGGCCCAGCCCGCGGCTTGGGCCGAAAGAGGCGCGGACGCGGGTGGCGCGGCCCACGGGGCGCGGGGCGAGGCCCACGGCGAGCCTCAAAAGGGGAGAGGGGTTCGGCTCGGGAGCAACAGAGGAGGAGGAGGTGGAGTCGAGTCTTGACGGCGGAGAGAGAAGGCGCGGCGGCGCCTGGGGGAAAGAGGCGGCGCCGAAAAGGGAAAAGGGGAGAGAGGGTGGCGACGGCGGCCGGAGGGGAAGAGGAGGCGGCGCGGAGGAAGATGAGGCGACGGCGACGAGATGAAGAAGAGGAGCTCGGCGCGGTGGCGGGGCTCACGAGCGGCGCGACAGCGACACCGGAGGCGGCGACGGCAAGAACGGAGAGGTAAGGGCCTTCTCCTTTCTCTGTCTTTTTTTTTCTTTGCTTCTTCCTCCTCGGGTTCTTGCTTGGGGAAAGAAATGGGAGGGCACCGGGTTTTAAGGCCGGGAGGAGCTCGGGAGAAGGGGTCCGGCGGCGATAAGGACGGCGTCTTGGCGCCGGGAATGATGGCGCGGGGAGGCGTGCGGAGGTTTGCGCGAGGAGCGGCGATGGCGTGCACATGACGGCAACGCGACGCACGCGAGCGCGGAAGGGAAGGAGGAGGGTCCGTCCGCGAGGAGAAACGGCGGGGGCGGCGAGGGGTTGACGGACACTACAAAACCTACCACCTTAAACGGAATCTCGACCCGAGATTCGAGCCGCCCGAGAACGTGGACGGAAATCCGGCTTAAGTTGATCTTCTCGCTCCCGGTGGCTTCTTTGGTGAGTGATAGCTCCATCGAACCTGCAAAGGCGGATGACTTGACGTCTTGTCCGCTTCGACGACGTCGAGGACCTTGATCGGTGCTCGATAAGTCAAATCTTTCTCAAGTGCGATGGCTTCGACAGGAGTCTGCTCTTCGGGTACTCTGAGACATTTCTTTAGTTGAGAGACATGGAACACGTTGTGGACGTCTGACAAACTTTCAGGTAGCTCTAGCTGATAGGCAACTTCTCCACGCTTAGCGATGATCGGAACGGGCCTATGTATCTTGGTGCGAGCTTGCCTTTAACTTTGAATCTTCGGTTCCACGGCGGCGATACCTTGAAATACACAAGATCTCCAACTCAAGGTTAAGTCTCTTCGACGGTTGTCGACATAACTCTTCTGTCTAGACCGAGCCGCTTGAAGGCGATCTCGATTAGTCGAACTTTCTCTTGACTTGCTTGAGAGTATCCGGTCCAAGACATATCCTTCACTGATTCGACCAATGCAGAGAGTTCGCATTTTCTTCCATAGAGTGCTTCAAATGGGGACATTTTCAAACTTGATCGATAACTATTATCGTATGCAAACTCGGCATACGGTAGACATTTTTCCCGTCTACGGTAAACTCCAAAGCACAAGCTCAAGCATGTCTTCTAGAATCGATTTGTTCTTTCCGTCGACCATCGGTGCATGGATGATAGGTCAGGCCAAGGTAAGGTGTGTTCCAAGGGCATCATGCAAACTAGCCTGTAAATGCGAGGTAAATTGAGAACCTCGATCGGAGACTATTCTCTTGGGTACTCCATGCAAACACACGATACGAGCCATGTATAACTCGGCTAACTTGTCTCCTTGTAAGTTGTCTTCACAGGGATGAAGTGGGCGACTTTAGTCAATCATCAACTATAACCCATACCGAGTCACATCCGGACTTAGTTCGAGGTAGACCGGTAATGAAATCCATTCCGATTTCTTCCCATTTCCATCGAGGATCTGTAAGGGTTGTAGCAATCCGGTACGGTCTTTGATGTTCACCTTGATTCGCCGACATACATCACAACAAGCTACATACTCGCGATATCTCTTTTCATTCGTGGCCACCAATACAAAATCTTCATGTCTTGGTACATCTTGGTGCTTTGCTCGGTGCAGAGTGTAAGGTAATCGTGAGCTTCCTTTAGAATCGATCTTTGAGTTCCTTCGGTGGAGAACAAAGAGTCGTTTCCCATACCATAGGATTCCCTGTGATCTTCGACATCTTAGGGTCTTTCCTTTGCCATGAGATGCTTGAATCTCTGGACTCTGTGATGCCCTTCTTGAGCGGTCTTGATTCGCTCTTCTAGAGTTGGATACGCTTCTATTGTGGCTAGTGTGCCTTGCTCTATTAACTCAAGGTTGAGGGCTTCAAATTCCTTGTAGAGCTCAAAGTTGATGCTCTTGAATCATGACATTATCGCAGAGGATTTACGGCTTAATGCATCAAAGAACTACATTAGCCTTTCCAGATGATAATGGACATCCAAGTTATAATCCTTTATTAATTCTAACCATCTCCTTTGTCGAAGGTTGAGATCCGATTGGGTGAAATGTACTTGAGACTCTTGTGGTCGTGTAGATATCACAATGATTTCCAATCAAGTAATGCCGCCAAATTTTTAAGGCATGCACTCTGCCGCTAACTCCAAATCATGAGTTGGATAGTTGTCTTCGTGAGGACGGAGTTGTCTTGAAGCATAAGCTACAACTTTTCCTCCTTGCATGAGCACACAACCAAGACCTTGGCGCGATGCATCACAATAGACTTCAAGTCTTGATGTATATCCGCAGATTAATCTTTGGGCGTGTTAACTTCTTCTTCAATTCTCAAAACTCTTTTCACAAGTTTCATTCAATCATACTTCCTTTCCTTTTTAAGCAGATGGGTCATTGGTTTGGAAAGCTTAGAGAATCCTTCAATGAAGCGTCAGAGTACCCGCCAAACCGAGAAAACTACGCACTCCGCCACCGATGTGGGTTGTTTCCATTCCATTACAAATGCTACTTTGGATGGATCAATCGCGATTCCTCCAATGGATACAATGTGTCCGAGGAAACCGATTTCATGAAGCCAAAATTCACATTTATCAGATTTGGCATAAAGATGATTCTCTTTAAGCTTTTCTAAGACCAATTGCAAGTGTTCGATTGTTCTTCATCGGTCTTTGAATAGATCAAGATGTCGTCTATGAACACGACAACAAACTTGTCTAAGTATTCCATGAATACTTTGTTCATGAGGTTCATGAAGTAGGTCGGGCGCGTTGGTCAAGCCAAACGGCATGACGGTGAACTCATACAGCCATACCGGTGGTAAAAGCCGTCTTAGGAATATCCTCATTCCCGATCTTAAGTCGATGGTATCCTCGACCTCGTGTCTATCTTGAGAAAACCGATGCTCCTGCCAACCGATCGAACAGTCATCAATGCGAGGTAAGGGATACTTGTTCTTGATGGTCACATCATTGAGTGCTCTGTAGTCCACGCACAACCTGGCGGTGCCATCTTTCTTCTTCACAAAGAGAATCAGCGAACCCGGTGGAGAAGAACTAGGTCTAATGAAACCTTTGTTTTGCAAGTCTTCAATTTGTGTCTTAAGCTCTTCAAGCTCTTCGCCCATTCGTATGGTCTCTAGCAATTGGGGCTGTCCCGGCTTCAAGTTGATGACAAACTCAACATCTCTGTCCAGTGGCATGCCCGTAATTCTTCCGGGAAGACATCGGGTAAGCTTGAACTACGTGCATTGTCTCTAGGGACAACTCTCCAAGGTGGTGGATTGTTCTATTCAAAGGAGAGGAACGATCCACACTAACTCTTATGGTGGTCTCTGGTTCTTGGTGAGCACCACTTTTCTCATGGCACAATCTATCAATCCTTGATATTTGGCCAACCAATCCATCCTAGGATGATATCCAGCGTTTGAGATTCTAGCACCGAAGGTTTGCTAGGAATCCGAATGTTCCAAAGCAATTTCTACACTGGGGTGACCGAGGTAGCATAAAGGGTCCCCGGTGAGCTAAGTACCACGGGTTTCTTTAACTTATAGGTTGGCAACTTAAGCCTTTCGACAAACTTTCTTGAAATAAAAGAGTGCAAGCTCCGTAATCAAACAAAACTTGAGCTGCATCGAATTAACAGGAACGCACCCATTAGTACTCTGAGGCACCTTGAGCTTCCTCTACCGTGGCGTGGTTCACACGGCCATGGCTTTGCGTTGGTGTAGACCTTGATGCCTGCGAAGTCTGGTGACTCTTGCTTGGGGATGGGGTCCTGCCTTGAACTGGCGTTACTCCTGTGTTGAGTCTTGCCGGAGCATTCTCGACGGTAGGACAATGATTGGCGAAGTGTCCTCTTTCTCCACAAGCGGCGATGGAGGTTTGTTCTTGGGTTGATCTGCTGCCGGTTGCCGGCCGGGCGAGAGCACCGAATCCACTTCCTTGGGGACGCGGGTGGAAACTTGAGTTTTCGAGAGGAGGTGCAGACGATCCGAAAGATGAGTCGCCTTGGAATGTAGACTGGGAAAGCTACCTTGTGGCCTCTGAAATGACATCTTCCTTTGCGGCTAATCTCCAGCTTCTTCTCATTTTCACAAATGAGGGCTTTATTAACTAATCTGAAGCTAGAGTAATCGTGGAGGATAAGCCGCCCTCTCATGTCTTCACGCATTCCTTCCACAAAGCGGTCGATTTTCTCTTCTTCATCATTCCACGCCATTGGGGCGAACGAGTAAGTCGGTTAAACTTGGTTAGATACTCATTTACTGACATCTGACCCTGCTTGAGAGCTCTAAACTCGTTCTTTTTCAATCTCATTGTTCCAGCTGGTACGAAGTTGGCCCTGAAAGCGGCTTTGAATTCCTCCCATGGAATCGGCTGCCATGCGGGTTCAATTTCTGCTTGTTGTATTTCCGCAACTTCTTCTATTGCGGCGGCAGAGGCAGCGGGATCTTGTGGGGCTCCAATCGTAGATGCTACGACTTCCGCTATTCCTGCTTCTTCTTCCTCTAGATTCTCATCACCTCGGCGCGAGGTAATTCTCCCACTGTGCAATGGGCGCGCTTTTCACCGATGGGTGGCGAAATCCACCTTGTCTTCATTTGAGCAATGGGCAAGACGAAGTTTCTTCTCGGTCCCCGAGCGCCTTCGCCTTCTAGAGGTTCATTGGCCGCGCAAAGGTGAGGGTCGGGTCCCGAGAAAATCGCCGGCTTGGAGTTGCGATCGGTTGGTCCAATTGCTGATTGCTTAGTAACGCTCAAGAATCTGAATCTGTGAAACATGACTTGAGTCATTGTTGGGTTGGTGGTGGCGAGGAGGTAGCTCTTGTCCACGGCCACGCCACGACCACGACCTCGGCCTCTTCCTCGCGAAGGCGCCACTGACCGGGCGGGCTCTTCTTGGCGGCATCTCAAGAAACTCAAGCTTAGAGCTAGAGGGAGTATATGAGGGTTCACTAGCCCTCTAAGGCACACAGAGCACAAGAACAAAACCAACAAAAAGAACAAGCAAGTACAATACAAAGCCTAGAGCGCTACACTATATTAAAGGGGTTAAGTGTTACATGACTCTCGAACAAAGCTTATACACTAAGCTAAGTCATGACACGTAATAAAACACATCGTCTACAAAAGAAAAGAAACAAAAGTGCTTGCAACCCAAAAGATCGCCAGCAAGCATCGCTAGCTAACCTAAACTAATCGACAATGCTGCTCTGGGGGACGACCACAAAGCGCATAGCTGTTGCCGAGCGAACGAACGGCTCGATCAAGCTCGCGAACGGAGCAGAACGTGAACGGCCGAGGTGGCGCCCACGATCGACTCGTCAAACCCGGGCGGTGGATCGGGTCGCGCCCACGGCCGACTTCTCCTAGGCGACGGCCGGACGGGCGGCGCACCTTCTTGCGTGCCGTGAGTCGAGACGGGTCCTCTCGACGGGAACGCCGGTTCGGCACCGGGAGGACGGGGTGACGATAGGTGCAACCGGGCCGGGCGAGGACCGTGGCGGCTCGGGCGTGCCAACTCGCAAGAGCGCGCCCTCTCTGCATCGCAAAGATCCCTCTCTGATCGCAGCGGAGTGAGCTTCATCACTCGATCATGTTGCTCGGCGGGTGTCTGAGTGGGCATAGCCGCCGTGAGGAGTGTCCGGCCGCCGATCTCATCCATGGCGCGGTGATGGTGGCTATCATCGCCGCGTAGCCGGACTCGCCGCGCTGCGGGGTCGCCGCCTCGTGTCGAAATCGCCGACACGCCTCATCCGGGAGGTACGGGTAGAAGCGTATGGTGACTCTCGAAGAGATCCTCGCACTTCCAACACAAGCGGTGGAAGCGACGCGCGCGGCGTCCGAATGGCGTCATGGCGACTCACGCCGGTACCTCGCCCGAAGAGGTAGGAAGTGAACTCGCCAACCCCGCGAGAGGTACACCTCCATTGTCCAGACTCGCGGGTCTCAATCCTCGCCATCCTACCCCGAACGTAGGCCGACGGGAAAACCAAGGTACAAAGATCACCGGCGAAGTATGTTCAATCCTCCTCGTTCTCTCCGTGAACGAGGAGGTCCCACTGCCATCCGACGACGGGTAGCCATCTACAAATTTTGAAAACAAGAGGAGGTCAAAGACAGAGGTAAAACTCAAGTGAAATAAAGATAAGTACAGACTAGGAGTGAAGAGTAGAAGCAATAAATACTCTATATTTTTAGCAAAGCTTTTTCTTAGTTTTCAAAATAAGATCCAAGTCCTTAAGGCAACGACCAATCTAACTAAGACTCTGCAATCGTATGCTCGATACCGACTCGTTTGACCGGATTTTCCGACCAATCCTTCAGGAAAATACCGTGCTATTCCTCGGATCGAGAGATAGCACTCACGGTACCTTCTTTGAATCATTCATACATGGCGTGAACTAAAGTATCATTATTACAATCAACAGAGTGACATAGACCACGCCGGTCGAAGTTTACAACAAGGGCGTCGAGCCAAATTGATTACAATACGTAACACCAATACGGTGGCGGAAGCAAAGGGTAGAGCTCATCTCTTCACGTGCAAGCGATCGGGCAACTCAGGTACGATCGATATTACCCAAGGACCGGATAATATCGGTTGTACGCAAGTATCAACGAGTCAACTTAGATGCGCCGAGGCCTAGACTACGATCCTAGACTACTCTTCATCGTTTCCTTGCCCATCAACTGGATCCTCGTAGTAAGCATAGTCTCCTCCATCGCACATCCAAGGGTTTGGGGAGAGCGAGGATGAGCACAACTACCGTGCTCATGAGCCAATACACAATGCAATGATATACATGCAAGGCTTGCAAGGATGGCTCGGTTCTTTTATTTGCGAAAGCAATACTTTCAAATATCATAAGTACAAATTCCTAGCACTTAGCAGTTTTAGCAAATTTCATTTTAGTTAAAGAGAGAAATTGTGCAATATTTGTATCAGCAGAGGTTACCTCCACCTTCATGCTTATTTTGATTGTGGTTACATCCACCACTAAACGACACTGGGTACAAAGACCCAGGAATAACCAATCTCAGGGCTAGGTGAGCCCGCCACAATTTGCATACCACCCACAAAGTTTTTGAAATAGAACTAACTCAAGTTAAGTTCCCATGCCCGCCTTTGACCGTAGGCACTACTGCTTAAACAGCTTTGTAACTCGCAAAGATTGTACACTTTACCCATAAAAGACAATTAACTTCGTTGCCCTACACGATTCCGTAGTCGTAGTCAAGAGGTTGTCACAATAACTTTTCTAAATATCTCGCCCTTTCCATCATCTCACCCATATGGGGTTGCGCCACACGTTGCGCGGGATGTCCACCTCGGCCGATCGGCGAGGCGGCTACACCTCGATCGGTGAACTTCACCCTTGACTCGGTGTCCCATCCACCCGACATACCCGAGCTTTTGCCCCTTTGTCCCTCGGTGAGGAGACTTCCGTGATTTGATAAATGTACTAAGCCAAGTCGCAGCTTTGTTGCGCACTTGTGGTTGTACTTGTTATACACAGGAGGTCGTGACCGATTAAGTCCTTAGGGTTGTCTCGACGGCTCAACCACATTCCCGCCATTCTCGTGCTACATCCGCACCCACCATCTTACCATCCGCCTGCACGGTATTAGCAGCTTTAGGGTTTTGAGATGTAAAATACAACAATTCAACCATCTCGCCATTTACCCGCAATGACCGCCTGAATCATTTTATGTTTGAAAAGATGATGATTAGGACATTTTAATGTCCCGGTACTTAAGCAAGTCTAGCATGTCGCTTAAGTACAACCTATAGCTAGTATTACCATATAGTTACTAGGGTGACAACGTGATTAAGGGATTCAAATTATCAAGGATGACATATTAATTAGTTATTCCACAACTGGGTATTTATCTACCTTAAACATTAACATACATTGATTATGAAATTAACGCATGCATTTTGCTATTTTTAAAAGAACATAATTTACATGAAATGTAGGCTCAATATGATCAAAGTATTGACTCGCTTGGTTGTAGGGAGAGAGTCCGGTAGTCTTGTCCTTGATCAACGTGGAGGTCTCCGCCTCCAAATCTACGCTAAGTACCAAGCAAAATAAACGACAAGCAACGAGCAATTAAATACACAAGAGTACACAAATGAACTCCAAATTGAACAAGACCTATGCCATTAGCAAGATCTTGATTTTAGAAATTTTAGAAATTTATTTTATAATTTTTGGAGCTAAAATGAGGGAGATAATAATTTTTAAAGTCTCACTTTTAAATTAAAAAAAGAAAAAGAAAACGAAAATCGCAGAAAAAGAAAAGCACACACGGCCCACAACCAAAATTGCCCCCACCCGCGGCAGCCGAAAGAGGCGCGGACGCGGTGGCGCGCCCACGGGCGCGGCGAGGCCCACGGCGAGCCTCAAAAGGAGAGGGGTTCGGCTCGGGAGCAACAGAGGGAGGAGGAGCGTGTCGCCGGCGCACGGAGAGGAGCGGCGGCGGCGCGGCGGCCAGGGGTGCAGGCGGCGCTGGGGAAAGGGGGAGGAGAGGGTGGCGGCGGCGGCCGAGGGAAGAGGAGGCGCGCGGAGGGGGAAGATGAGGCGACGGCGACGGAGATGAAGAAGAGGAGCTCGGGCGCGGTGGCTGGGCTCACGAGGCGGCGACGGCGACACCGGAGGCGACGGCGGCGGCGGCAACGGAGAGGTAAGGGCCTTCTCCTTTCTCTGTCTTTTTTTTTTTCTTTGCTTCTTCCTCCTCGGGTTCTTGCTTGGGGAGGGAAAGAAATGGGAGGCACCGGTTTTAAGGCCGTGAGGAGCTCGGGGAAGTGGGTCCGGCGGCGAAGGACGGCGTCTTGGCCGGGAATGATGGCGGCGGGGAGGCGTGCGGGAGGTTTGCGGCAGGGGAGCAGGCGATGGCGTGCACACGACGGCAACGCGACGCACGCGAGCGCGGGAAGGGAAGGGAGGAGGGGGGTCCGGTCCGACGAGGGAGAAACGAAGGGGGGGCCGGCGAGGGGGGGTTGACGGGACACTACAACACAACGCGATGTCCTGTTTGAAGGAACCATGATGCTCGCTTTTCAGGAAACTTTCCCAGGAGAAACGCAGGAATAGATTAGCATGTTCAGTCCAAACCCTTTATCCATATACTATTATCTGTTTCACCCTTCATCTTCAGTAAACTTCGACTTGATTCCAGTAAAAGGCGAGAGATAAGGCCTTGTTTGGATCACGAGAATTTTTCTTATTTTCTGCGGGAACAGAATACCTATGAAATTACTGTGAAAATCTTGTATTCCATACAGGGAGAGTGCCGATCTTGGTTCAAAATGATCCATACTTGAAATAAACTAATCAACTTTTCAACCATCCAACAAACATATTTTTGTTGGCCCAACTCATAATGAATAGGGCAGTGATGGAAGTCATTGGGGGCCCGTGTCCTACAGGGCCCACAGACACAGTGACATGTGCATGTTCTTGATCTTGTTCTATGGGCTTGGCCTCATTTTCTTGGGCCTGGGCCTTGATAGCGCCGGTGCTTTACAATGACACAGCTTAGCTGCATGCACAAGAATGAACCATGATTATTCCTCTTTCATAATCGTGCAGCCGTACTGTCCTAGCTGACTACGGATTGAACAACATCGATTCGAGAAAAAATATGTGACAATTTTCACAAGAGAATTATCGACCAATTAAAAACATAAAAAAACAATGTTTTCTTGGCAAAGCCAGTGGTTCACGCCCTCGGTTTCACCTACTCGTACCATTCTCTTTTTATATATATTTTTGTGGAGCACATAGATTGTTTATGTCGTTTGGAATCATCCGGCTGATGAAATGGTTGTGACAAGTGACAACAAAATCCAGGGATGAACAAGCGTTCTGAATGCTCATGATTTTTCTGAAGACGTCTTTGACTCCCTCGGCAGTTGGAAAACCAAAGGGATCAAAATATTCATTTCGTTGTACTACTACTTGAGACAATCTGGCCAAGTAGTAAAAACAATTTAATCAACTAACCAATCAAATGATATATGCATGATACCCCCTGATTCGAGGTTATATTTGTATGCTCCTATCTTCGCATATCTGCATAGCATAATCTCTTGTACTGACATTTTATAATAAGCAAAAATAAATCATTGACTTCTAATTGCCAAGTTTAGCTCTTGTTGAGAACGACCATTACTGCTTAAATAGTCGAGTAGATGAGGGAACTGACGTTACAAAATCAAAGATGGTAGATTCTCTTAGAACAGAGAAGATGATGGTCCAAAGTGTTTGTTTTTGTTTTTACCAATTTTTATCTCCTATTTAATTAGTCTTTGTTTAGTATTTCGATGTTGTTTAGTATTTCGATGAGTTAGAGAAGAGATTATTTGTTATCTGTTCTATCACATAGTTATTCATTACTCCCTCCATTAAATATCACTGTTTCTTTTTTGTGATTACAACAAGATCCTATAAAGTGTATTTGTGTGTGTAAAGATGGTTATCAGGATTTGAACCATGGTAGTTGGAGGGAGCTAGTAGTAATGATTTACACACAAATATTAGTATCTTACTATGTAGTACAATTAGAATTTAGATATGACACCACAGTCCCAAACATAGCCCTCACCGACCTTCGTAACCTGAATTCAAGAATCCAGCCACAAATTGACGTCCGGAACCGATGGATGAACATGAACTTCACAAACACGATGACATCACATCTTCATAGACTAACCTTACTGTCCCTCTCTCTTGAAGCAAACCAGCATTACTATTGAGGGACAGTAGTGGTCGACGCACAATTCATCATCTGCAGCTGTCAGATCCATCGTCCATCGGCTCTATGGTAATAAATCCTGGTTATTTAAGTATTCGGTGATTATCTTGTTGCTTGTAGTAACGTAGCAGCATTGATTAGTAATAGCTGTCGATGTCCATAGACCATAGCGCTCTTGTGGTTGCGATTCTTTGTCCGAAATGTGTTGTAGTCGCTCCACATTCCCGTCGACCATCGGTAGAGAGCGTTTGCTGTGGGCAAGCTGCGGCGGTCCGGAAAGCGACGGAAGATGCCCATGGATCCACCCAAAAAGGACAAAATATCGGATACGATAGGATCGTCACGTTTGGCACTGTAAAATCAGTCAAGGAAGAAGGAAAAACAGGATAAAAGACGAGGGTTTGAAGCTATGCATGTTAGATCTGAAGTCTAGCACTAAACAACTGCTCTCGCCTCTGTGTGTGTTTACAAAATCCATCCTATTACCACTCCAGGGATGCGCATCCGCTGACAATGTCATGTGCTACAATACCTTATCGTTGCTTCACAGCCGAAGGATCAGGAAGTGAAGGACGAGATCACGGTTGGCACTGTAGCAAGATATTGTAGCCACATTGGCTAGCTTGTCCTCCTCCATGCCCTCATATGTGATCTGTGTCAACATTTTCTGACCAAGTGACCTCTCAAGTTATCCTCATCTGCATCACCGTAAGTGTAGGCGAAGGTGGACGTCACGGCAGTGGCGGAGATTCGCGCAACAAGGTCGTCATGGGCCTGTTTGGTTGTTACCAACGTGAACCATACTAAATTTATGTAACACCAATAAAAATTAGCTATCGTTTGGTTTGATACCAATATTTCGTAATACCAACAAAAATTTGGTAACGCCAATAAAATCCAATATCACACACAGACAATCCGTGGGTGAAAGAAATCGCTCACCCAAATTTGGTAACACCAAAATTTGGCTTAAGCACAATCCAAACAACGTTTGCTTTGCTAAAATTTTGCTTTGCCTAAGTTTTGGTTATGTCAATTTTTAGCTTGGTTCATTAGGGGCACGAACCAAACAGCCCCATGTCAGATATCTAGGCTAAGTCTAACAGGATGCACTTTTAATTTGAGCCTAGCTAGCTAAGCTAGCTGGTTTCTGCCATCTTAATTTTTTAGACTATATTTGCGTAAAAGAAACTTGGACAGATTCTAAAGCATGTAATGCGGATATAACTTCTAACGACATGTCTCCTAAATACCTTTGAGATTTAGATTCATGTTCTCATAGCATAAGTTCATCTCGAGAAGCTATGTACAGCATGTAACCTTTTTTTTCACACTTGCTGGTAAACCAGAGATTCGTGGATTGCATAGCTGTTCCTCTCAAAGGAAGAAGAAGAAGAAGAGGGGAATATTTTATCGTCGTTTTCAGGTAATCCGTGGTCGGCATGCAACTCGATCGATACGCGAACAAGCTTTAGCTTCAGCCTTCTCGTGGTCCATTTTTGGGCTAGCAGGTCAATGGCGACGTGGACATGCGATTTTTACCGCGGAAAGAAGAACACACAAGACTGTCCCTGTCCCAAAGATATTGCCTACGAGTAACAGATACACAAATTTCGACATTGTGCAGGCCTTCCTCTGACCATTACTGTACCAGCAAAACCTACTAAGGATGAGTGTGCTGGAAGAAAGAGGAACAAGTACATGCACAAGTCTCATACGGCACGAGCGCGGGTACTTACGACAGATCCGATCTATTCGACTCACGACGTCGCATGCAGAATATCCGATGGGAACTCGTAAAGTCGTAAGAGCCGGCCGTCCCGTACGTCTCTTGATTTTAGACAAAGAAACAAGGGATGATCCATATTTGTAGTGTGCGTAGTTTCCGCAGGGGGGGTGGGGGATTTGTTGGCCCCACAAAAAAGTGATCGGTTTTACTACTATAAATTGGACCAGTCAAAGTTTGTTTGACTGTTACAATTATGGCTATCACGGCATCGCATTGGCGTCGCCTTGTCATCCAAGCGCTACGGAAGGGACGCCACGAAGGAGCACCTCGCCTTGGCCATCTAGGCGGGCGACCAGGTTGCTGCGGTGTCAACTTGGTGTCCCAGACGAGCTTCTGGGCGCGCGTCTTTCCCCATCCGCCCCTGAATAAGGAAGGAAAGACCGAAGAAGCGCTCAGGTGCCGGACTGGGAAGTGAAGCCGAAGGCCGAACCCTAGCCGCCAGCAAGCCGTCGCCGCCCCTCACCGCGCCAGCCGTCGGCCGCCAAGTACGCCTTCTTCGACCTCCACTCCCTCCCTCCCTTCCGCGCTCCCACCACGCTACCTCCCTCCCGCGCTCCGGCAGCGCCCGCCGTCACTCCCTCCCACGCTGCCTCCAGTCCTCCACTCCCCTCCCTCCCGCGTCGCCTCCCTCCTGCATTATTTGCAATCCTCCACTTCCACTCCCCCCTCCCTCTCGCGCCTTCTCCCTCCCTCTGCTTCCCCCTCTGGTTCCCCACTTCCCTTCTCCTCGCTTCTCCCCTTCCCACTTCCCCCTCTGTTTCATGCCTCCTCCCACCCTCTACTTCCCCTCTGAGTTCTGAGATGTGCTGCTGCTAGCCTGCTTCCTCCTCTGAGTTCTGAGATGTACTGCTGCTAGCCTGCTTCCCCCTCTGAGTCCTGAGATGTTCCTGAGTCCTGACTGTGAATGTGTTGCACTGCTGCTAGCCTGCTACTACTCTACTTACTAATGTAGTGAAGTTAGTGAACTAGTTATTACTGGTGTAGTGATGTTGAATTGTTGATAATGTGAATTTGTGATTTGTGAACTGTGAAGTCCTAAAGTAGTGAAGTGTTCTGAATTATGAATCTCTGATGTGCTGCTACTGTCTATTGATGTGCAGGTCTATAGACCTTTGAATCTTTGATGGTTTTTGCTCTCAGTTCCACCATGTCAACTCAAAAGCTTATTTCATTTAATCATTTCAAGTTTACAAATATGAAATTACAATAGTCAATACTCAATCACTCGGTATTCGGTAACCCATTTTACAACTTTATATGTTAATGTTTGCTATCTTTCTCAATGGCAGCAACATATGACTTCAATGGCTTTGATCTTGTATTCTTCTGAAGCCGCTCTCTATTGTTTCTCTCTACAACTTCATCTTGGATGGGGGAGGGGTGCTTGGCTACCTGCAAAAAGAGCAAAAGAATGGTAGGCTCATCAAGGTATGCAATTGTCATTGACCTCTCTCTAATTTGTTGTTTTAGTCAAGCAGTCAAGTACTCATCAAGTGAACCGTCTTGGCTCGCCTTGCCTCGCCTAGAGAACGACTAGACGCTCGCATGGACGACTAGGTGTCCTGGCGCCCGTTAGACGCCGTGGTCACTAAGATCGCCGTGACAACCTTGGTTACAATAGGTCATTTGACCACCATTTCCTTGTCAATTTTTCCAAAAAGACATCCAATACCCCTGTCAGCTTGTGGGCCCCAATGTTAGTCCCTCATTTCACTTCAGCAACGACGACGGCCATGGAGGGGGAGCGGCGGAGGCAGGCGGCGGGGTGGGGAGGAGGAGGAGGCAGGGGGCGCGACGGACGGCTACCATGGAGGCAGGGTAAGCGGTGGAGGCGGGCGGCGAGGCGATGGGGTGGAGAGGAGGAGGAGGAGGTAGGGGCGCGACGGACGACGGCCATGGAGGCAGGGGGAGCGGTGGAGGCGGGCGGTGAGGCGATGGGGTGGAGAGGAGGAGGTAGGGGCGCGACGGATGACGGCCATGGAGGCAGGGGGAGCGGTGGAGGCGGGTAGCGAGGCGGTGGGGTGGAGAGGAGGAGGAGGAGGTAGGGGCGCGACGGACGACGACCATGAGCGGTGGAGGCGGGCGGCGAGGCGGTGGGGTGGAGAGGAGGAGGTAGGGGCGCGATGGACGACGGCCATGGAGGCAGGGGGTGGTGGAGGTGGGCGGCGAGGCGGTGGGTGGAGAGGAGGAGGAGGTAGGGACGTGAGGGATGACAGCCATGGAGGCAGGGGAGCAGTGGAGACGGGTAGCAAGGTGGCAGGGTGGAGAGGAGGCATGGAGCGCGCACGACGGCAATCATGGAGGTGAAGAGAGAGAGGAGGGATAAAGAAGAGGATGAAAAGCAGAGGAGGGTAATAAGTCTTTTTGCACAAAATTTGACAGTCAAAGGGTTTTGACCGATGATAATGGCAAAAAGAAATGGACGCAAAATTTGAGTGGCAAAAACTATATGGTCGGACTTTTTGTGGTAGGACCGTTATTGCACACCTTTCTAGTGGCACTAACAAAAAAAAATTCTAGTTTTAGATATGCATGCGTGCTGATGCATCGTCTGAGACAGCAGTAGATGCTACACGCGCAGGAAGCAAATTGTGCTACCAATGGCTCAAACCTGGCCAAATGGGCAGCACAACATGACACATCATAGGCCCGTTTAGGCACAGCCCAGCTAACTAAACGAGTCGTGCCACACAATTACCGCCGCTGCCTCCTCCGTCACTGCCACCATGTGAGCTGCCGCCGCCTCCGCCATACCAGCTGAGTTGGGTTATGGTTGGGCTAGGCCAACAGTATCATGCCTCGGATCGGCGTGGCAGTCACGATCCTTTTGGCCACCTCTGTAATGAGTGTCTAACTGCGAGTTTTGAACGGTTTGTTTGGTATAATAAACGGTGCAGACCCCAGAAATTCTCGTAAGAGTCCTGCGTTCCAAACAGATCCATAGCGGCCGTAATACACGCACTACTGGATCATCTACCATAGGCAAGATCTCGCTGCTCCACATCTGCGAGGCTGGTTGGGGGTGAAACACAATGACTGACACAACTTGATTACAGCACGCTGCAAGTAAACTGAAACTTACGCAGGTAGATCCTGCCGCCAACCTTGCCAACTGCCTTCTCGGATCCCGTCGGCCGGAGCCAGCCCAGCCAGTGAGGCACCGAGGCAGACGGAGCAACACAACCCCGTGGTCCCGATGCATGTGCAGCGTATGTGCGCGTGTGGTGTCTCCACATGAGCGCTGCCACTAGCTAGCATGCACTTCCACGGTTTCACCGGACTGGGTGCGCGCAGTCGACCGATCGATCAAATTCGGTGTCAAGTCGGCCGCAAGTGGTAACAAATTTTACATGTTTCACTCCGTCGAAAGCAAATTAGCGGCGCGGGCGCCCCCCGTTTCCTTCGCCCTTTACCCCTCTTGTCGCGATCGGGTACGGCAATAGAATAGTAGGACGCGCCCGCGCGCTGGTCAAGGGGTCGCGCTGCGACGCGGTAGCCGGAGCGCGGTGCGCGCACAGCGAGACTGACGCCCGCGCGCCCAGTCGCGCGCGGGATCTAGCAGCTGCAGCGAACAGCGGCTCCGGCCCAGCGGGGGATGTACACGCGGTGCCTCGGGTCGGGGAGGAAGCCAAGGACAAAATGGGGTGTGCCGTGTGCGTCAGTGCGTGTGTGGACTGTGGACGCACGTTGCTACGGCCATGGTGGAGTGCACCCGGGGTTACTGTTATTAGAAACCGCCCGCCAGAGTCCGGGTCGGCAAGCACTCATCTATCGTAGACTATAAATAGAGAGGGACCCCCAATCTTGTACACAATTCATGATTGGAAGAGCAATAAGAGCACCTGCGATCCCTCTCATACCGTGTTTCATCTATTGTTGTGTTCTTGTGTTCTTGCATCGTTCTTACGATTCGATTTTGTATACGAGGTAATCGCCGGACCGACTTGCCAAATGACGGTTCCTCAACACGTTATCGAGACGATCGACTCTCCTCGCATCGAAAAGGTAACCGTCGATGAACGACACTCGTATATTGAATCGCTTTTCTAGATTGCTTTCAATTACGCAAATTTGGCTTTCTAGATTTGTTTTCTACGTGCAAATTTGCTCTAACTGTCATGAGCCGATTTGAAGTCGCGGCTGTGCCGATCGGCGATTGTATGAAAGAGCGGATGTCGATTGTACCGTAGATTGAAAATTGCAAATCCGTTCTAACCTCCCGCGAAGTGACTTGAAGTCGCCGAAAATCCGATCGGAGGTTGCATGGAAGAACCGTGTCGCTTGTAATCGCTTTACATCGATGCATCTCATACATCAACATGGATGAACAGTAAATTAGATGGTGCCGCCGCCTCGCTGCATGAGGCCGCCACCTCCACATGCCGCCGCCGCCCCGCATGGTCGGCCGGCCAACCCTCAATCCGAAAACAAAAAAAAGGAGAGCACCATGGCGGACGCCGGCGCAAGCGCATGCCCGGCACTCGCAGAGCCCCGCCGCTCTTGCTGCTACGGCCCAGCCGCCGCACTAGGATGGGGCAAGAAGCCGCCGCCGCCGATGGGGCAAGAAGTCGCCGCCACACGGATGGAGGCAAGCGGCCGCCGCCCGCCGCCTCAAGCGATTCCACCGCTCGCCGGCGTTGCGCCGCCGCCTCGCGCCGCGCTTGAAGACGATGCGGCCACCACACAGCGGCGCCGCCTTGCTCCGCATTGCCTCGCCTGCCAAGGCGCCGCCGCCATCTCGCCTGGCGGCCACCTCGAGCGCGCCGCGCCGCCCGCGCCAAGGCGCCGCGCCGCTACGCCGCCGCTGACCATGCGCCGCGCCTCGCCGGCCCGGCGCGCCTCGCCGGCCACGCCCGCCACGCCTCGCCGCCGCCGCGCCATGCCGCCACACGTGGGGCGCCGCCGCCGCCCCTAAAGAACCGGGGGAGGAAACCCTAAAACCTCCCCTCCCCCCTTTTAGCCCGACCGCATGGGCCATGCGGGCCGGTGAGGCAAAGGGCCAAGATGGGCCGACGGTGCGGGCCCCGAAAAGGGCCCATGGGCCAGAAAGAAGGCCCGGGTGAAGAGAGAGAAAAAAAAAAGGGGAGTCCCGTGGGAAAAACTCAGAATTTTGCAAAAAGGGCCTTGCAGATTCTAATTTTTGCGCGGAAGTTTTCGCATATAATGAAATTTTGCAGAAAACCCTCGGAAAATATGAAATTTACGCGCAAATTTTCTCGTAACTGAGATTTCGTTTTAACCCCGAAACTTGCGCTACGAAAAGTAACTTTTCCAGCAGAAAAGGCCTCTGAACTGGATTTTTTTGCATATTTTTGAAATTTGAAGCATATTTATTCTTGTTATTGTTATTTCTATGCAATTTATTACTGTATTTATCGCTTTGATTATCTGTAATTATTTATATTGCTTTTAATCATTGAAGATAGCAAGAAATCTCGAATATTGCGTGAAAATACGGAACATTATAGGAATTCTTGCAACCTTTATGTACATTACCAGCAGTAATCTTATGCATCCCTTGCATGAATATGCAGATGACTGGAATTACGAACCGGGAGTTCGAGGAGCTGGCCCAGCATGGCCAGAATTATTTGACTTGGGCATCAGATGTTGAGATCGTCATCGAGCCAAGAAGCTCCGCGTCGCCATCGACTCGGCGCTTGCGGGACGCCGCTCCAACCGCCGAGGAGAATGATCGTGCACTTCATTTTCTCGACATCACCTTTGCCTAACTCTCAAGAATGAGTATATGGCGTAAAAGAGCGCGATCGGCATTATGGACCGCTCAAAAGCGGTTCGAGAAATCGGTACACCATCTCGCCCGGCAGAGCAGAATGGACTCGACTACGCTTTCTCGACTATAAGACCGTGGGAGTACAACTCGCTTTGCCATGCAATTTGTACAAATCTTCACTTTGTGGTAAAGTAATCACGCATGCAGAGAGGATTGAGAAAACCCTATCTACCTTTCACCCAAATGCGGTGCAATCCGCACGCAACTATCGCCGATGGTTTCAAGGAATATGCCGAACCGATTGATATTATGCAAGTTGCGGAAGCTCAAGATGAGGTTCTCGAAAGAACTACATCTCGCACCACCTAGTAGCAAAGTTGGTCATGAAGTCAATGCTAGCAGCTACAAGGTGAGAAAGTCTCACTCGCGCAAGAGGCGGGAAGGGTAAGGTCATGAGCCACAAAACTAAGCAAAATGCTCAAGTCAAGAAAGGCGACCAAAAGAAGCGTGATGAGAAGCCCTATGGTCAGCAGGACCAAAGCTGCTACAAATGTGGCACTTGGGGACATTGGTCACGTGTCTGCCGTGAACCACAGCACGTGATTGATGCTTTCAAGGCAAAGAAGAAGGGCAAAGGACAAAGACGAGGCGCACTCGCCATTGCAGCATAGAAGATCCACAGTCATTGGTCGCACCTATGGATGTGGACATGCCTACAACGAAGCTCCTATCACTCCTTCATTGGACATTGCAGCAAATTGCAATGTGAGTTGGTCAAAGAAGAAAAGATAGAAGTAGATGAAATTCAGCGATTAATTCTTACTTCGCTGATTCGATTTAGTGCATGCATGGCACTTAGTTTTACAGTCATTTGCAGCTTATGTTAGGATTTTATTGAATAAAGGTTGTAAGCTCTAGAAGAGCATTAGCATTAAATTCTTATGATGGGTCCAGAAGACTTTTCCGTATTAATAAAGCAAGTTTTGTTCTGCTTTGAAGTATGTTTTATGTGTGGATTGTTTTGCTCCATATTAATAAATACTTTATATATCGTAACGCGTGTGGCGCCTATGGAGGAAGTGTGTCTAGCGATAGCGGCACAACGAATACCATACTAAGAGAGACGAAATTTTTCCAATGATCAAGAAGAATGTCAGTAGTCTTACGACAATCGTGGCAATGATACTTGTATAATAGGCTCGTGAAGAGCCACAATTATACTCCCAATGGGCACGACATTGGTCATTGAAGAAGCCTTGTTGTACCCAGAATCGACTAGAACTCTCTTAAGTTTTAAAGATATTCGCGCTAACGGTCTCCATGTAGAGACTGAAGAAGAGTATGGTAAGGAATACCTGCTCATTACAAAGCGTGAAGAGAATGGGAAAAGGGTATTAGAACGACTTCCTTCATATGAATCGGGCTATACTACACTCATATAAAGGCACTGCAAATTATACATCCCGAAACATCTTTTAGAAGCTCAACTTTTTGTCTCTCGGCATGATAGATTAGGCCACCCTGGTCTTAGGATGATGAGAAATATAATTAACAATTCTCAGGGACATAATATTAATATAAAGAATTTTCCGAATCCAGAAGATTTCGTGTGCCCTGCATGTGCCACCGGGAAATTAATTACTAGACCTTCTCCTCTGAAAGTGAAGGATGAAATCCCTGCATTCCTGAACCGAATCCAGGGAGATATTTGCGGTCCTATTCAGCCCCTGTCAGGGCCATTTAGGTACTTTATGGTGCTCATCGATGCTTCCTCGAAATGGTCGCATGTATGCCTGTTATCTACAAGAAACCATGCTTTTGCAAAGCTGATCTCGCAGATAATTAAAATAAAGAATAATTTCCCTGATCATCATGTGAAGTCCATCAGAATGGACAACGCCGGAGAATTTACTTCAAAGGCATTTGATGATTATTGTATGGCAATGGGAATTACCGTTGAGCACTCGGTACCACATGTCCACACTCAGAATGGACTAGCAGAAGCATTGATTAAAAGAATTAAATTCATTGCCCGACCGCTTACGGTTGTAATTTACCAACTACGTGTTGGGGACACGCAGTCCTGCACGCAGCAACTCTCATCAATTTTAGACCGTCGGCATACAACATCCATTCACCTATGCAACTAGCGCAAGGGTCACCACCAAAAATCTCTCATCTTCGAAGGTTTGGTTGCAAGGTTTATGTACCTATACCACCACCGCAGCGAACTGCAATGGGCCCTCTCCGAAAATCTGGGATATACGTTGGTTATGAGACTGCATCCATAATCAGGTATCTGGACCCAATGACTGGAGATTTGCATACAGCCCGTTTCGCTGATAGCATATTTGATGAGGATAGTTTCCCGTCATTAGGGGGAGGAAATCAACCTCTTGATGAAAAATGTCGGGAAATAACGTGGCAAGCCACGGGAATTAATGCACATGACCCACGCACTAGTGAAGCAGATAGAGAAGTCCAGAAGATAATTGATTTGCAAGCATTAGCGAATCAACTGCCTGACCACTTTAGTGATTTGAAGAGCGTGACCAAGTCGCATGTGCCTGCACGCAATGCACCGGAGAGGGTTGAAATACCAAAGAAAATAGAAGGTATCCCTAATCCCGTCCAGAGGCCTCAGAATAAAAGGACGAGAACTCCGCCTCAATCCCAAGTAACCGGGACGCTGGCGAAAAGGATAAGAAGGACTTGTCACACCATCACCAAGTTCCCACAAATGCGAAGGAGCCGTTGAGACTGCACTGTATGGAACCTTCAGCAAAAGGCATACCAGATTTGAATATTCCCATGGAGGGAGATATCAGCATGGATGTGTGCGCACACATCGGAGCTGAAAAACTAAAGGGACTTGCCCCCGCAATTGAAAGCAGCGGTAAGCAAGTAGAAGCATTAGCGAACCGCCCCATGAAGAAATAGCTATAAATTATATGACTACGGAGAATCTATGAATAGAGCAACGACCAATGTCGACATCTATTTTGCAAAGAAAATTGCCACAATCATTGATCTTGATCCGAGCTCAGCATCGCTCATTGAATGCAAGAAGAGATCAGATTGGAAAGATTGGAAAAGGCAATAGAAGCGAGAATTAATATCTCTGAATAAAAGAGAGGTGTTTGGGCTCGTAAGTCGCACACCTCCCCATGTGCACCTGTAGGGCATAAATGGGTATTTGTTCAAAGAGAAATGAAAACAATGAAGTTGTAAGATATAAAGCAAGGCTTGTTGCACAGTTTCACTCAAAGACCGTGAGTCGATTATGAAGAAACCTATTCTCGGTCATGGGCGGAACTACCTTTAGATATTTAATCTCAATGGCGGTGAATCTGAATTTGAAATGAAATTGATGGATGTGGTAATCGTGATACCTTTATGGGAACTTGGATTCGAAATTTATATGAAGGTACACAAGGTATCCCCTGCATCGAACCAAGATAGAGCAAATAGAAATCTATATAGTGTGCAACTCGAGAAAGTCACCAGATGGATCAAGCAATCAGCAGATGTGGTATAATCGCTAAGCGACTTTCTCTCGCAAGAAAGGCTACACGAGCAGTGAGGATTGTCCTTGTGTTTTATACGGCGATCCTGTGATGGATTCAGATAATCTCAAGATATGTAGATGATCCGAATATCATCGGGACTTTGGAAGATATTGAAAAGCAAGCTCTTACCGAGTCGAGTTCAAATGAAAGATCCAGGTAAAACCAAATATTGCCTAGGCTTGCGCTTGAGCATACCCCAAGGGATTTTAGTACATCACCAACCTACACTCAGAAGGTGTTGGAAAGGTTCGGCTTTGAAAAGGCATATCCTTCAAAAGTGCCAATGATCGGGAGATCCTTGCAGCAAGACAAGGACCCGTTCAGACCTAAAGAAGAGGGGGAGGAAGTCCTGGGACCGGAATTCCCATACTTGAGCGCAGTTGGAGCACTCATGTATTTAGCAAACTGCACTAGACCGGACATTGCTTTCGCAGTGAATCTCTTAGCAAGGTATAGTGCAGAACCTACCAAAAGGCATTGGCAGGGAATAAAGGATGTCTTCCGATACCTCCAAGGAAGTAAAGATCTTGGCCTGTTCTACAGAAAGAACCAGGACCTTACAATGACTGGCTATGCAGATGCTGGGTACTTGTCAGACCCGCATACAGCTAAGTCGCAAACAGGCTATGTATTCCTGTGTGGTGGAACTGCAATTTCATGGAAATCATCGAAGCAGAGTTTAGTATCAACTTCGACGAACCACTCAGAAATTATTGCACTATACGAGGCCGCACGGGAATGCTCTTGGCTTCGGCGGATGATTCACCACATCCAAAGATCATGTGGATTGAATACCGCACAAACCCCACTATTATCTATGAAGATAATGCAACTTGTGTTGCACAAGTGCAGATGGGTTATGTGAAGAGTCCTCTCACAAAGCATATCAACCCCAAGTTCTTCTATGCTCATGAAATGCAAAAGATGGACGAAATTAAGGTACTGCATACTAAGTCATGTGAAAATCTTGCAGATTTGTTCACTAAGTCACTTCCAGCATCTAGCTTTGAAAGGTGCGTACGTGGAATTGGAATGATAAGACTTAGAGAAGTGCGAGATCAGGGGAGAACCTTCACAAACTCATTACTAAAGCTTGATTACTGAAGATCGAGTACCCAAAGAGCAAATCCACGAGATTAAATAAATTGGGTGAATTGTACTTTTTTCCCTTGACGAGTTTTTTCCTCAAGTTTCTGTTAAGGTTTTAATGAGGCAATTCGTAGTGCGATATAGCGTAACGTGATACATGTACTCTTTCTCCAATTTTTCCCACTGGGTTTTATGGAGTTTTAGCGAGGCATGGACATAAAGGATGAGAGCCAAGGGGAGTATTAGGAAACCGCCCGCCAGAGTCCGGTTCGTGGGCACCTCATCTCTGAGACTATAAATAGGAGAGAGGACCCCCAAATCTTGTACACAATTCATGATTGGAAGAGCAATAAAGAGCGACTGCAGTCCTCTCATACCGTGTTTCATCTATTGTTGTGTTCTTGTGTTCTTGCATCGTTTTACGATTCGATTTTGTATACGAGGTAATCGCTCGACCGGACTTGCAACGACGGTTCCTCAACAACTGTATTGGTTTTTCGGCGGGTTGTACCTGGTGGGGGCGGCTTTCTAGGATGGAGCGGTGCATGTGGTCGCGTTTAGTATAATTTAGTAAAAGCGCTTCGTCTATTTCACGTTACGCGACAAATCAACAACGTAGCTATACTTTTTTCTTTACAATAAACTGCGTTGTTTATCTCGGTGTTATGAATCAGGTAGTGCTCACGGTTTTTAGATGCATCGTGATTCTATCCAATATAATTGGAGCATGTACACTTTATTGTTACTATGTCTAAGGGCATGTACAATGGTACAGACAGCTGCTGTTTATAGCAACTATCCATGTCACCTATAGACAGCACTAAAACCAGCTCATACAATGGGTTGTGATGATACAGCCGGCTATAGAATTGTAGACAACACACAATCTTTAATGCTTTTTCTTGGTTTTGGTGCTACAGTCGGCTGCAGGATTATAGGCAGCAATATTCTCTCTCTTCATTCTCTTTCATCCACGTCACCAAAAATCCTATGTGGCAAATGCTATAGACGGCTAACATAAGCCCATTGTACATGCTCTAATATTTTCTGAAAGCATCTCCACTACATTTATTTAGGCCATTTTATGTCGTATAGTAAATTGAGACTACAAGCCACTTACTTCTTTTTCTAAAACAGAATTGCAATGGATGTTTTAATAACCATGGTTGCCACGGAAATAGCAATTGCACTTATGAATTATTTACTCTGCATCCCACAAACATGGAGCTTTGACAACATCAAAGCCCACAGAAAAAAAAACATATTTCTCGTGTTTTGCCAAACATTTGCTAAATGTTATGCTACTGAAGAATGCACAGGTTCAACTTTGTTGACAGTTTCTTGACACTGATAGGGGAAAAAACAACTAATATATTTATTCTGAATGACATACATCAATTGCACATATTTTTTCAAAACATCATCTGCATATAAATTGATCCATTGAAATAATCTTCTGTGGGACCCCGAAATCGAACTCGTTTCAAGTCAAGTGATTACGCCGAAGACACAACCTTTACCAAGAAACGAAAATAGTTTTGAGTACCCGAATATGCGCCTCATGTTAGCTCCCAGGAACAGCTGCTAACACGCACCGATCCAAACAATATTATATCACATGCATACATGATTAAGATATGACAACATACTATATAAAAGTTAGGAAGTTGAAACTAAAATCAACAGCAGAAGAATATTAAGTAATCAGAGTAAAATGACAAATAAACTGAATCAACCTTCCCAATAGTGCGCCATAACCCATAGGGCAACAGATTGGGATTAAAGCTGTTGCATCTGCCGAATCTCGACCCATATTGGTACAATAGCTAAAACCCACTTGTACGATGTCTCACCTGCAGCAAGTGGAGAATTCCACTGAGTACAAAGTTGTACTCGCAAGACTTACAAGCAAAAAAAATATAGTAGATGCATTTAAGTCTCGAAGGAAGGCTAAAATGGTTCATTTCCAGCATTAAGCAAGGTTGTGTAATGAAATAGCTGGTATAGGTTTAAATTGCCAATTTGACAAACATTTTGGAAACAATATATATAACAGTAAGGTACTCCAAATTCATGATCAATAATTCCAAAATTTTACCATCATGATATCATACCCAAAGTGGTTGTCCCACTCAGGTAAACTAACCATCAACACACGAACGCCTGTTCGTGACAACATGCAAAACCCAAACATACCCTGTTCCTATTCCCAACATCTAACTGTGCATGGTTTCACACAAGCGATGTCCATGACCGGGGACATGACTATTCGAATAGATTTATGACTCTGCAGAGTTTGTAGAGCTTTACCCATATTGTATGAGTATCTCTCAATGTCGGTCAATGCACTCTTCTGTAAGAGTGTGACTGAGATATCATAACGAGGTTGTTACAATATTATGTGATAACTAGCAAACCACCCGAGGCCAATTACTCCATGGCAGTCTATCTTTTCGCCTGAACCACGGTTGAACCTCGTTGTGTAAGTAAGCCCTTGCAAAGCTTCCCGCAAATACAAACGACCATTAAGGGTAAGTAAGGCGAAACTTATCATGCCCCACTAGATTGACAAAACAACAATAACAAAAAATGTCAATCTAGTTGTGGTTTGATATATAACACATGACAAATTAACACACGAGTGACTTGCTTCAACACTACACGGACCGGTCCTTAATCACTCAGATGGGGCTACAAAAATCTGGAACAACATTTCATCATCACCCTACACCCCGTCCAAGTTAAAATACAAATAACCCAATGTCCAACATGTCCATAATAACCAGAAAACCAGATTTGAAGATCTGATTATAATCCTCAAGTTTTAATAAGATTCAATTCAATCTCGGCTGATGGACTAGCTCCATCAACCAATTTCGACTACATCTATTAGCATGATTAAGCATCGTTCTACAAATTACCAAACACCCCCATATATTATATAACCTTAAGCATCAAAGGTAATATGGTAATCAACTTTCAATTGAAGGGAATTTCGGCAAAGAGGATATAACTAAATCTACCCATTTGACATACAAGTATTTGAATTTAAAGCAATGCATAGAATACTTAAAATCAACATAATTGTTATATGAAACTAGTAGGAGCAATATGATCAAAGAGGGGGATTGCTTGCCTTTGCTGTACCACTTGTTCAACCTCATGTTACACTCATGAATACGTTGTCGCCGTCGAAAAGGTCAACAAAAATCGATATTGCGACAAACGCCAAATAAAACCAAATATTCAAAATTGCATGAAATTCACACAGTGGGTAGAATATGATTTTAGGTGAAATTTTTAGTTCAATTGGAGCTCATATGATTTTTCTATACATTTTACAAAGTTAATCTTCTATAATAGAAAAATATTTCAAATTTATTCCATTTAAAAGTACATTAAAAATGAGAAATAACAAAATTGGTTTCATTCGATTTGGAGTTAAATTGAATTAGTTATAAATTTTTTAAGTTATTTGAATTTTCTGTGCAAGTTTAATTCGTTTTGGAAATTCTAAATGAATTAAATACATTTCACACTCACTCTCAGCTAGTCACAGAGAATGACAAGTGGGGCCCAGGGTGAGGGTTTGACCCAGTCAACATTGACTCGGTCACACCCTAAAAGTGACGTCGAAGGTGTATTCCGGAATACGTCTTCTGATTACCAAAAACGTAAACTCGGTCTAAACACATAAGAAATATGCTTCCCATAAGAGAAGATGTACTCCACAACTTTACACCTCCACTTAACCAGCCCTGTGCCCCACATGTCAATGACTCAAAGATTTAAACGGGGTGTTAATGATATTCTAAACGCGTTTAACCCTCGGTGGGACCTACATGTCACACAAACACTAAAGAATCACTTAAATACTAATGACAGATTTAGCACCTTGATGTGCCGGCGACTCGACGAAGCTCATGTACGCGACGGACACGACGAGGAAGGCGAACCAGTGCAGTAGTGGGTCTTCGGGCTCGGGATCAACTCGACCTCGTGCGCAGCAGTGTCGCGAACTCGCTCGAGGTGGCGCGAAGCCCAACAGTCGCCGACGGTCGGCTCGCGCACGTGGAGAAGTCGCTTCAGGCGTCTAAAAAGCTTGGGGAGGCGCGCATCGGGATAGTCCGGTCTCTAGGAACACGGTGCACATGACAACATCATCGATGGAGTTCGGGGTTGACCGAAAAGGCGACGACGGCAGTTCACCGTGCTCGGAGAAGATGTGGTTGTACGCCCTTGGTGTTGCTCCAAAATCGAATTTAACTCGCCATTAAGCTCAACATATTAGTGCGATCCCAATGGACAAAGCGGCATGGAGGATAACCTACCGGAACGCGCGTGAGCTACGGGGCTGTGGCTATCGGAGTTGAGGATGATGAAATGGTTCCCGACAACTCTGTGAGCTACAAGGGTTGGGACTGGCCAAAACGGGTGCGGCGTTGTGAGTGGATTTTTCCGGTGAAGTCGTGGGCTCGCGGGAGACAACACAGCGGTGATGCTTCACTCGTCTTCTTCCTCGACCGAAACAAGGAACTGATCGTAGAGAGAGAACTAGTGCGAGAGGAAGGGAAAAGATTGGCTCGGGAGGTTCGTGAAGACTAAACGGTGCTTCATAAGTGGTTGAAAGAGCAGGAAGTGGCGTTTGGCTGCTTCGTGGTGAGCATGCGCTGTGTGACACAGCATCCGAAAGGCGGTCTTGAGGAAGACGGCTTTGGCCGACCGGGCCAGCTCGTCAGAGGTTGAAGCAAAGCGATGCGGTCGGGTACGAGCGTACCGACGCGATCCAGTCAAATCAAGTTGAATGGGTTCAAGTTGCAACAGTGCTAGTTGGGTCCCGTCGAAAACGGTTCGGTCGGTGCCTAAGTTAGGGTTTTGATTTTACTTTGACCGAAAAGCAACAAGTTTGACCGAGCAATATAAAATAGCAAATAATCTCTAAAAAATCTAATTTTTTTAGAGTGCTCTTAGACTCAATTAGAACCTAGGAAAATTTGTTTCAACCACGGTTAATGCTCCATTTGTCATAAGTATTTTTTTCAAATCCGCATTAGTGAATTGGTTTGGATTTTGGTGAAGTCCATTGAACTTCTAAAAATTTGGGAAATTTTATATTAATTAATGATAAACAATCTAGTATTTAAATGAATTATTTCCAACTACTTTTGTACACACATTTTTCTAGATTCCTTTATAACTTGAATTCAAATAAAAGTTTTAAATTTTCTGAACAAACTTTATTACCAACAACAAAATTTTAACATTGCTCCCTAATTTACATACATAAACATGATATGCTTAGTTAAACCATCTTAGGGATTTCAGGGACGTTACATCTTCCAAAGTGGTTATATCTTTAAAAATTTGCAGTAACCAGTTAGCTGTTGGTGGCAATTTGTCCAATTAGCGAGAACATCATACCAAATACCATATACTCAATTATACTAACACATCATTAAAAAATATACCAACACATATATACATCTCGTAGTACTAACTAAACACGGCCGTAGACAATACAAAATAAGAGACGAAATTTTCTACCAGCGGTACCTACCCACCCGACATCCACCATTCGATTTTGCATCAAGATTTGTGTTCATTCTTCTTCCTATCAACTTTGAAGACTTTTAACTCAAAATTTGAAGACTTTCAATTCAAAATATCTCATTTCCACCTAAAAAAAATCTAGCTTTCAACACGAAAATTTTGAAAATTGTCAATAGCGTAGTTGAAAACTAGCAACTTAAAATCGACGACTTTCAACTCAAATTAGAATACTTCTAACTCAAAATTTCCCACTTCCATCTAAAAAATTAAACTTTCAACTCAACTTCCAACGTAAAAATATCATTTTTCAACTTTAAAGATCCAGGTGGGTAGTTAGCTACCCCTGTGCATCCACATATTTCCCTAAATGATAAACATATCCTAAATTATTGGCATCGCTAGTCCACTGAGCTCGCCTACCTGGTAGATTCCGGAAGCCCCAAGCAATGCATCATGCCATCATCACCACCTCCAATGTTGCCAATGTAATTCCATCCATAATCTTTTGGCTAAAATGTCACCGGTGTCGCGCTAAAAAATCATAGGGGTGCCCTACCGCGCTCTGGGTGCGCGGTAGGCCACGTGTTGAACTCCCATTCGATGTCAATCGGCCTGCCACAATGTTTTCATACGTTAAATGTGTTATTTTTATTATTTTATTTTTTAGATATTATTTTTTACTATTACGCTTCGAAAACACCACACGAGAGAGAGAAAAACTTCCATCCATCACCATTCACTACTCCCCATGAGCGAGGGGGGAGGCAACAGGGGATCCCATGGGCAGTGAGATGCCTCAGATCCCCCCACTTGTCCTGTTGTCCATGCCATTATCTTATTCTGGTCCACTAACTGCCACAACTCCACCAGCCACATTTGATCCCCCCTCCCCCCAACCTCCTCCCCCATATGGTACCCCAGCTTCCCCTACCGACCCGACCCTCCTCCTCTTCTCGTCTCGTCGCCTCCTCCGCTGCCGCCACCGCCACCGCAGCGCAGCCTGAGTGGAGTCAGGGGGGATACGTGGGCATGGACCTTGACCCCTCCTCCTCTTCTGCAGCCGCCGCAGGAGGGGATGGCGGCGGCGGGGGCGACGTCTGGCCGTTCGACTCGCTCACCACATCGCTGTTCTTCTCCTCCGTCTCCGCGTCGCCGCCGCTGCCGCCGCTTCCCGCGGCCTCCTCATCGTGGCCCACGCCGCCCTCCCCGCTATGGCTCTTCGACGACCGCCAGTTGCTCCCGCTCGAGGTGGGACCCGCCCCCGCCGTGGCTGCGCCCGAGGCTGTCGTCGCCGAGGACGCCCACCGAACCCTCTCTGGTGAGCCTTCTTGGGCTTAGTTGGACTGTCCTCCTTCCTTCATTTTCCTCTTGTTGGATCGTACGATTTGGAACGATTAGAGGAGAAGCGACACGTTTAGGGAGGTTTGTGACTTTGTTATTATCTTTGGTTTGGCTTAACGATTGGTTCCTTGGAATCTTTCTGTTCCAAAACTGGAACAGAGGGGCAGTTGGCATCTTGCTGTTATTCTTGTCGTTAGGACGCTAACCTTATCTTTGCTCTACGATCCATGAAGTTTCCGAGGTTTGTGTTTTGACTCTCTCGCCTTCTTTTGGCATGTTTCTTGGTTTGCATAAGATTTGGCTTGTCAATTTTGGGAGGAAATAGAATCTTTGTACTTGCTACTGCAAGAAGATGGATAAAATGGTGTAAAGTTATCTTTTTTTGCAATGATATGCTTGCAGCTTGCCTTGTTTTATTAGTGTGCTTTCTGTCCGACTTGGTGGGGGTAATGCGTGTTTTTAAATGCAAATGGTTGCTAAGATTGGTTGCTGGCTAATTGGATTCCACTAGGAGATAGGAGTACTTGCTAATGAACTGTGCATACAAAAAGAGGCCATTTTCTTGCGCTATTGTTGCCTGAGTCATTTACTTTATCCAATGCATACTCTACTTTTTGCGGTGTCCCTTATTAGTGGCGGTGTGATGCCTCCAAAGCTTGGGTAATTTACTAGATTTAGTGGTGGGTTATGACGCCATGGATAGTACTAGATTGTATTCAAAGTTGAAGCAGTTGGATTACGCCTTGCTTTGTCTCATTATATTATAGTATTTAAAATCGGGACAATGAGATGAACTTTACTTATGTGCTGAATAAACTAGGACTTCTCCATTTCATTTGTTGGTGTTTCAAGAAATGGTCTTGAATTGATGATGTAATGTGTGGCACTGTTGATTTGCTTCACTTTATTGAAAGCATTGATCCATTGCAGTTAATAAACTTGATGACTTTAAGAAACATAATTTGTCTTTATTTAGATAGGGATTTGCTTGTCACATAAGCGCTTGGTTTTAGACTGAATGGTCAGGCATAACAAAACTTATTGTTCATTTAATTAGCAATGGTTTTCCTTTCTTATATATGTTCTTAGCCTTTTTTCCTTACGTTATTGAATTCTCTTCTGCTATCTAGGGAGTTCGGACACAACAAGTAAGAGAGTCGAACAGATTAACAGCAAATGGCAGTTTCACCTATCTCTGGATGACGATAGCACAGACAGCACTTGCTTGTTCAAGGAGAGGATTACACAAGCTCTCAGGTACTTCAAGGAGTCCACAGATCAACATCTGTTGGTCCAGGTTTGGGCACCGGTTAAGAATGGAGACCGCTTTGTGCTTACTACGTCAGGACAACCCTTCGTACTTGATCACCAGAGCATTGGGCTACTTCAGTACAGGGCTGTATCCATGATGTACATGTTCTCAGTAGATGGAGATAATGCCGGAGAGCTGGGGCTACCTGGGCGTGTCTACAAGCAAAAGGTGCCTGAGTGGACACCAAATGTGCAGTATTATAGCAGTACTGAGTACCCACGCCTTAACCATGCAATCAGTTACAATGTTCATGGTACCGTTGCCCTGCCTGTTTTTGATCCGTCTGTTCAATCATGTATTGCCGTTGTTGAACTTATAATGACATCGAAGAAGATAAACTATGCTTGTGAGGTCGATAAAGTCTGCAAAGCTCTTGAGGTAAGTCTTCTCTTTGCCTGCTGTATGCTTTTTTGATGTCACATGAACATTCAGGTGATACTGCTTGATTATGTGGACATTATATCCTTAACCACCAGCTGTAGCTACCACATGTAGCATATATTTTGTTGAACCCTTACGTCTTTACATTTTAGTAATATTTTTTGTGCTATCTGCAGGCAGTAAATCTTAAAAGCACTGAGATATTGGACCATCCAAATGTCCAGGTGAGCATTCAATCAGTCTGGACAAATAATTTTTCCTGTTTCTACTATGGGGGTTATTTATGTTTTTGTCTATTTCTTGCGTACTCAGATATGTAATGAAGGCCGTCAATCTGCTCTGGTGGAGATACTGGAGATCCTGACAGTCGTATGTGAAGAGCACAAGCTTCCTTTAGCACAAACCTGGGTTCCTTGCAAGTATCGAAATGTATTGGCGCATGGTGGTGGTGTGAAGAAGAGTTGCTTGAGCTTTGATGGAAGTTGCATGGGGGAGGTCTGCATGTCAACCAGTGATGTGGCATTTCATGTTATTGATGCTCGTATGTGGGGATTTAGAGATGCCTGTGTAGAACATCACCTACAGAAGGGACAAGGAGTTTCTGGGAAGGCGTTTATCTATCGCAGGCCTTGCTTTTCAAAAGATATCGGTCAGTTCTGTAAATTTGAGTATCCCCTTGTACACTATGCTCGTATGTTTGGATTGGTTGGCTGCTTTGCAATATGTTTGCAAAGTTCTTATACTGGAAATGATGATTACATATTAGAGTTTTTCCTGCCACCCAGTTGTAGAGACGAATATGATCAAAACGCCTTGTTGGAGTCTATATTAGCTCTGATGAAGCAGTGTCTTCGTAGTCTAAAGGTAGTTGGCAATGGGGACTCGAATGAAGCTTCTCTTCAAATTAGTAATGTGCTAATAATTGAAAATGAAGATTTCAAGACAAATGTGCATTTTGAGAACTCTGAAGGTTGCCTTCGTGAATCACCTGAAGGCGATACACATGGAGGAGTCCACGAGTTCGATAAAGGGAATCTCAAAGTTTCAGAGAGATGTTTGCTGGCTGATGATAACTCTCAAAACAATGGCACATCTGTCTCCAGACCAAATGGTAGCGGTGCTTCTGATTCTTCATTGCTTCACAAAAACAACAAACCCCCTGAAAGGAGACGAGGAAAAGCTGAAAAAACAATCAGTTTAGAAGTTCTTCAGCAATACTTTTCTGGAAGCCTAAAAAATGCAGCAAAAAGCCTTGGTGGTATGCTTCTAATATTTAAGTTTACGATTCCCCTGCTTTTGTGTCCCACTCTTTCTGATTGCTAACTACTCTAAGATGGCCACATTCAGCTCATGTGTAATTTGACAACCTAGTCCTGTCTAGTGTACATGACAATGAAATTTCGAATTGGTAATCTGATGTGTGTTTATTTGGTTTAGGGCTAAAATGGCAGCAGAATGCAGATTTGAGCTTCTATGTTGCATACATGTGCTGTGTCATTTTATTTATTCTGAAAATACCATTTCGGTGTAGTTGACATTTGGGATTTTAGTTTCAGTTTCAGTTTCTTGGTGTTATGACACCGTGCCTACGTTCTTCACAGATATAAGTGGCACATATTCTTGTTGAAATCTAGAGTTGCAGAAGGTAGGGTTGGGTCAGTGAAGAGGTATTTGGATTTTGGAATTGGAAGGAATTGATTAGGAGAAATGGCAAATTTTCCCATTTAGAACGTTTTTAACAACATATAAGCTTTTCATATGAAGCATGTTGTATGGTTATTGTCTTAAGATGCTGGTGCTCTTTGTAGTTCATATCTCATATCGGTTTGTGTAGAATTAGAGTAACTTGGTGAGAGAAGGAATGAAGGATAATGACTTGTTGTAATATATTGTCTTTGAGATTGTAACTAGATCAACTGTTGCATTTGCATATTCCTCATGTCTAGGTAAACTTGAACCACATATGTTATATAGTTCAGGATGCATTCATACGCATATATGCAGTAGGATCAGTCAATGTGTTGTCTTCTGCACAGACTAGTAAATGATGCGCTATGGATTTGTACATGTGATTAGCAATACAGTGTTGTTCATCCAGGAAGGATATTTATGGTGAAGATGTGGGGTTCTCTAGGGAGGCAAGATTGATTATTTAATGTTTGACATGATTAAAGCACAGGCTCATACTGTATGAAAAAGAATATTTCTGACATCAGACAACATTATGAAAAGGATTATTAGTCATATAGTCATATGTCATGCATTGGTTAGTTAAAGTGGAAACAATGAGGAATTTAGTTGTCATGTATGTAGAAAGAACATAGCAAAAAAAGTTTCTGTTGATATGCCTGCCTTCATTGGATACCGCCAATGGTCTCAATCATATTTGCTTGCTGTGATTAAAGGAAACAAAGTTGTATATATTTGCGCAATGACCACCATATTTCTTTTGCCTAGAGGCCTTCTTTGGGCTTGTGCATGGATCATGATGGTGTATTTTGTGAGATGGCTTCATTTATTTTGCAAACCTTTTTTCTATGGACTTCGTTCACTCATTCCCTTCTGAATCTAAAAGAGGGAGTAGATGAATATAAGATTGAATCTTGCAATGATGATAGCAGTGTAGGGGGGGGTCGACCATTGGATACTATTGGCATTAACTAAATTATATTTCTCTATTTGACACTTTCACAGTGTGCCCCACAACCATGAAGCGCATCTGCAGGCAACATGGGATTTCTCGTTGGCCATCTCGAAAAATCAACAAGGTCAACCGGTCTCTCTCGAAACTAAAGCTGGTAATTGAGTCTGTTCAAGGCTCAGATGCGGCATTTAATCTCACATCTATCACAGGTCCTCTTCCTATTCCTGTTGGCCCTTCATCAGATTCTCGCAATATAGAGAAAGCAAGTCAAAGTAAAGTTGCAGAACTTTCAAATCCTGCTGTTGACGGTGACACAGATTCAGCTTTGCAAAAGTCACTAGAAAATGAGAGCCACTTTGGTACACTCATGTCACAGCAAGGATTTATAGACAATAACAACAATGTCCAGCTTGAAGCAGACAAGGCTTCTCACTCGAGAAGCTCATCTGGAGAAGGCAGTATAAATTCACGTACTTCAGAGGGCTCGTGCCAGGGAAGTCCTGTGAACCAGACATTCGTTTGCAACCCAATTGCTTCAACATTCTTGGAACCACAACCAAATCCAGAGGTATTCACAAAAGAGCCTTTCCAAGAATCAGAGCTTCCACTTTCCAGGATGCTCATTGAGGATTCTGGTAGTTCCAAAGATTTGAAGAATCTCTTCACTTCAGCAGTTGACCGACCAATATTAGCCCCTCCCAGCAATTTGGTGCCGGTGCAAAATTCAGGGACAGTAACAATAAAGGCGAGCTTTAAGGAAGACATTGTAAGGTTCCGCTTCCCATGTTCTGGCATTGTTAGTGTATTGAAAGATGAAGTAGCCAAAAGGCTGAGGATGGATGTTGGCATGTTCCATATCAAGTATCTTGATGATGATCATGAGTGGGTGAAGTTGGCGTGCAATGCAGACTTGGAAGAATGCATGGAGATCTCCCGGCATTCTGGTAGCCATGTCATCAGGCTATTGGTTAGTGATGTTGGGGCACACCTTGGTAGTTCTTGTGGAAGCTCTGGTTGATACGCAGGTCAGCCTTTTTCCTTTTGTTCAATGGGTATGTACAAGTTCTTGTTCCATGAGGTCAGTTTCACCTGTTGTTAAGCTAGTCCTGTTGCTAGATAGCATTAGCTGCTTCATTGTGTTTGATTACTTTACCATGTATTTTTTTGTACGAGTACGTGTAATTGTGCAAAACGCACTTGTAGTGAATGCTGTATATATTAAGCACTTGGTGCTGGAAATTCTGTTGGTAAAGTTACAAACCGAAATTGTTGTAATACGAATCTCTTCGTTGTCCAGAAGTTGAACAGTTTTGTAGGCACCTTGTACTCACTTTCAGTTCTTGAGTTTGACCTTTTTGAGGTTAATTTGGTTGGGAAATATAGCTGATTTTTGTGGTTCATCGTTCCCTGCTGTAGATACTTCTATTCATTGTATTTGCCCCTGCCACATAAACTTCAGCTATGTTGATTTTAACCTGGTGCACTGATAGAATTGTTGGTGTTTTAAATCCAATTGCTTCTAGTAGATTTCTTGTCCATCCAGCATTGTTGAGGAACTTTTCATATATTCCATTAGTCATTTTCAGGAGCATAGACAAGCCAGGTTGAAGGCATAGTATAAACTAATTCCTTTTTTCATGCCACCTGTATGAGTTGTGCATGACTAGGGCCTACTACATGGATAGTGCAGCTAGCATTCAGAAAACAACACTTCTGGAAGATGAAGACCACAATTTCTCTCTTCATGTTGATGAGGTGGGCAGAAAAGAAGTAAACTAGCAGCTCAGATACAACTGGCTCTTGCACTGTTGTTCCAGGTTCCAACAAAACAGAGGTCATCTTTACCATTTTTGGGCAGTACGCGTTGAAGGGATCTTGGGCGAATGGGCGTGGACCGCCGGTGTGGTGTTCGCTGTGCTCAGCTCCGGCAGGCACGCACCGCATGCCGCCCAGTGCCCGGGGTGTTCCGATGCGGCCACCGGCGGTTTCTCACCCACGCGCGCGCATAGATTGCACCGGAGCCAACAAGAGCTAGCGCCCGTTGCCGAACGCCGAAGCGGCCGTTCGTTGTATCGTGGCGAGCTGCCTAGACCAGCAGGCTGGTTTACTTCGAAGTATAAGTGAATTCTTTGTATTATTCCATAAGCTTAAGTTTTTAGGTGAATTGATTGGTGCATGCAACTTAATATGGTATCAAAGCTAAAAAACCTTAAGTTTAAGATCTGGTTGGCGTAATTAAATAAAAATAATTGTAGCACACTTCTATTTTACGTCTTAGGCTTAAGAGAGTTTACACCTGAGAAATGTTGAAATATAAGTGAATTGTTTGTATTTTCTCATAAGCTTAAACTTTACACCTGAGGTATATATAACTCAATACTTTATAAGCCCTGCCGGCTGCCCCCTCCAATTCAAGTGTTGTTAGCCCATTCTCTAATGAGATAGCTATCAAACGAGTCTTTGACCAAGGAAAGCAGTGAAATACAGATCCAACAGCACAATTTCTTACGAGCTGCAAGATCAAACGCCCACCAAGGCGAAGCCTAGTACCATTTGCATCTCCTGGCTGGAATTTGGCACGGTTGATAGCTTACATTGTGACAGCATCATGTTTACAAAATCAGGTTAAGTAACACTGGGCATGGAGTTAGTTTTTGCCCTAAATGACACTGTTAGAGACGCTTTTGACAGAAGTAGCGGATGTCGCGCCGTATTAGCAAAAACGACACAACGAACATGCTGATAGCCGACACGTGTGCAATTCCATGCTTCCCACGTCCGACATTAATCTCCTCCGCTCGCCCGTTGCCCGGACTTGTCTCGTGCTGGCGCGTGGCCACCTTCGCTCGCCTGTGGCCCGGACAAGCCGCAACCGTGCACATGTCGCTAGGACAAGGCGCCTCCGCACGCCTCCCCCCTCCCGGACAAGGCCACCTCTGTACGCCCCCCACCCGGACAAGCCGCCTCCGCACGCGTGTAGCCCGAACATGGCTCTGTCCGGCCCCCCTCGCCTGGCTGCGCCACTTGTCCCTTGTCCGCACCTCCCTAGCCCGGACTGTCGCACATGTCACAAGCGAACAAGGCTCTGTCCGCCCCCTCACCCACCACCACCACGTGGCCTGCTCCCACACGCCTCGCGCCCGGCAGCGCCTCCTGATTTCCCACCACCATAATGCTGCGCTGTCTGCAGGAATTGCCTCTGCGCGACTATAAATACCGGAGTTGCTCTCGCTCTTAGTCATTCTCAATTTCGTTCTCATTCTCGTCGTTGAGAACACAGATAATAGAATATATTTTTTTGAGATTAAAGAGTGTTTGGAGCAGTTCTTACTGACCGTCCCCCTGAAGGGAAGGTATTTTTTCTTCATTGCATTTGTCTTTACTACTGTAGTCGTAGTTAATTAGTCTTAATCAACTAGTCCTAATTAATGTATTTTTTAGTTGTAATTAAATAGCCGTAAATAACTTAGGCGTAGTTTATTACTGCTTATTATTAAGAGGTAATGAATTAGTCTTAACTAATGTATCGATAATTAATTAATGCTTAATAATTAGTGGTAATTAATTAGTCTTTATTATTTAATTATGAATTAGTTAGTGGTAAAAAAAATTAGTGGTCATTAATTAGTCATAATTAATTTAGTGGTAAATAGTTAGACATAATTAATTTAGTAGAAATTAACTAGTCGTAATTAATTTAGTGGTAAATAATAAATCGTAATTGTTTGAGTCGTAGTTTATTAGTAGTAATTATATTAGTGCAAATGAAGTGGTCGAATTTATGTGGCCATAATTAATTTGTTGGTAAGTAATTACTCATAGTTAATTTGTGGTAACTAAATAAACATAATTAATTATGATTAATTAGGTTTGTGCATAGTTAATCAGTCTTAATTAATTAATCATAATTAATTCAGTGGTAATTACTTAGATGTAATGAATTACTCATAGGTAATTTATTGATAAGTAATCAATTTGTTGCTATTTATTTATTTTTTGTATCTAATTACTCGTATTTAATTGTTGACTTGTATGTAATATGTCGTAATTATTTGTGTCATGGGTAATTACTGGCAAATAAATTACTCATAATGAATTAGTATTAATTACTTTAGTCCTATTTAATTAGTGTAATTGAAGAAATAATCCCATGTAAATAGTCGTGTACTGTTAATTAATTAGTGCTAATTACATAGCATGTTTATTATATTGCGTACTGTAAATTGGATTGTTGTGGATTTAGGTAATTTCGAATATGCAAGACCTGGTAGTGTTTTATGGTGACGGTCTCGTATGGGCCGAACCCGATAGGTTGGACCTGTCAAGATGCCAGTACAAGGTGGTCCGAGCGGAAGGGCTCAATACGATGAATATTTACGAGCTTAGGAACTACATTCGGAGGGAGTTCAACACGGAGCCAACGACGAAGAAACTTGCCATCGAAGGGATCACCTGCACGAGTAGGGGATGGCAAGGCGTATGGGAGCTAGTCAAGGTGAATGGAAGTGTGACATAGGGCCAGTACATGCAAATTGCTTCCCAGCCCGAGGCGGCGATATACGGGAAGCCGATGGTGTATGTGAATTTCGTACGCAAGGCGCTGGGAAACCTTGATGACGCTAGTGCCTCGGGAAGCGGGCAACCGCAGGCGAAGCTTGAAGACGTAGCACGGAATGTGCTGTTTTTTAGGAAGTCCACGAGAGAAGACTTGTGCACAATTTTGTGCAAAATGAGGGAGGCGAGACTGTGGTGGTCAACCAACATTGACTGCCACAAGTATCTACCGGACCAACCTCTCGAGTTGGAGTCTGACGAGGACACTGATCCAAGCTCGAATGGTAGCGAGGACACACCCTAGGGTGGTGGTCCGACTGGAGGAATTGTGTCATCAGAGGTGCCTTATGTGGCATCGAGACTTGATGATATTGCAGTGTGGTCGCTCGTACTGTCGCAAGATGAAGGGTCATAATAGGGGTTTGATGCTGACACCCTCTTAGTTGGGCAACACCTCCCTAGCAAGGCGGCCGTGCAACAAACTATAGCACAGTACGCCTTGTCCATCAACCGTGTGTACTGGGTGCATCGGTCTAACCCAGGACATTACGCAGTGAAATGCGTAGTGGAAGGCTGCTTTGGCAAGGCTAGCGCTCACTGAGGAAAGTTCTTCTACTCAGTCTTTACGGTCAAGGCGGTGTCCGAACACACTTACGAGTTTAGCGAGCCGCTGCGGCAGCATCGGAATGTGACTTCCGCATATATAGCAAGCCTCATCATCCACCTAGTCGCGGAGGACGTGTCCATCTCCCTCAAGATGTTGCTATCAGAAGTCACCAATCTGGTTGGTTATCTAGTCAGCTATAGCAAGGTTCAACGAGCCAAGCAGAAGGTTATTGGGTCCTTGTACGGGACATACGAAGAGGTGTACAACCTTGTGTCGAGAATGCTTTAGCAGATTACCGAAGCAAACCCTGGCATGTACATAAACAAGGTTGAAAGTGAAGATGCTGATAGAGGCCCCAACTGCTTCATACTAGACCAGGTATTCTGGGCTTTCGCTCAGTCCATAGAAGGCTTTAAGTTCTGTCGTCCTGTGCTCACGATGGACGACAATTTTCTCACGGGGTCCAGTAACAAACAGTACAAATATCATCAATGAAATAAGCAAAAGTTGTAAGTGTTTTACGGTGTCGTTACACCGCGAGACGCTGTGTCGATTGAACGAGTGACGGAGCCTCTCCTGGTGCGTCACCTGCTCCAGACGATCTGGTGGAGGATGGGTGAGTCTGGTGCACGATTGTGGTATGTAACACTCGATGTACTAACGGTATGTCTATACATCGTACGGTCACTGCTCCTTTAGGATCTCGATGTGCAACGTCTCCGTCGAAGCCGTAAGCCACTCATGCTGGACCGCTTGCCAGTCCTCAGCATGTCGTCCCTCCTTTGATTGCCTGCATTCGATAAGGACTGATGTTAGAACAACAGATGCAGGTATGAAGTGTAAACAATACTCAGATGGAGTTGGACTCACAATTGGACGGCTCACTGCAGGATCCTGCTGTCTGGAGGGGGCACAAGCAGGTACAAATCGAATTGTCGCATTATGCGCCGCGGCGCGTAAAACTCCACCATATGGGTAAACACTAGGTGGCAGGTCGTCGCCCATAATCCGATATTCTATGTGCATTGCACGGACAGTCCGTGTGGTGCTACCGTGTTCACGAAATTTGGGCTCCATGGAGCCCATATGATGTCGTTGTCATGCAACGATTCGAACTCGTTGTGGAACAATGAGTAGCACCTTGCCGGACTGTCCTTAGCCCAGCGTAAACTAGACAACAGTCCATCAGTAGCCCATAGTGGGCTCGTCTATCGGGTCCTGCAACTCGGGATACGGGTGCACTACTTTCTCGAAGGAGGGCCGTCCAACAGGGAAGTGCTTTCATCTCCACAACTGCAGGAGCACGTAGGAGATGTCAAGGACTGGCTTCACACCGGTGTCGCACCGCGAAGCGTCACACAACCCTGTGTATGTGGCACAAAGGATAGCTCAACCCCAACTGTACTAAGGCATCGCCCCAGCCTCCGCGTTAGCCAAAGACTCGATGATGCAGATGAAGCTGGGGTACACCCACCCAATCACCCTGTGTGGTGGAAAACAAGGCCGAACCCAAGAGATAAAGAAGGTAAGCGACGAGGTACGTTCTAACAACCTCGTCAGGTGCATCCGGCGGGCATTGACTGAAATTCCTCAGTCATGTCTGAGGGATACCATAGACGTTGTTCGGGACAGGTATGCCAAATTGATACCCCAACCAGGCCTTCCAGTCCACTGACGAACGGTCTGGAACAAGTGGCTCACCCTTGATCGGGAGACCGGTCAAGAATGAGACCTCCTGGAGAGTGACCGTCATCTCTCCCCACCGAAAATGGAAGGTGTGCGTCTCAGGTCTCCACCTGTCAACAATTGTCGATATCAGACTGTTGTCCAGGGTGAACTAGCGTCTAACCGAGAGCAGCCTCGCAAAGGGTAACAAGCCCGTGTCCCGAAGGATTGAGACATAGCAAGCGTTGAGCTCCCAGTAATACCTCTCGGAGCAAAGCATGAGGGGTGGAGGGTCATCCGCGTCCCCAATGATCCACAACTTGCATCGGTGATGCTCGTCGTAGAAGGGTTCCAGTAGCTCCGGTAGAGGCATGGCTTGCAAGAGATGAAAGACACAGATCATTAGTTAGTTAATAAATTAATAATGATGATGCATTACTAGAAATTTAAAATTATGACAAGTAATTAATACTTAATTAATTGATACACAATAATTACTATTAATTAAGTACGACTAAATTAGTTGTGACTAAATTAATACGAGTAATTCAATACCACTAAATTAGTTAGGACTAATTAATTACCACAAATGGATTACAAATAAATAATTATGACTTAATAATGACAACTAGATAACTCTGGACAAAATTAATTACGATGAATTAGATAGCACTGAATTAATTATGACTAATAATTACCACAGACTAATTACAAAAAAATAATTATGACTTAATAAGGCCACTAAATTAATTATGACTTAACAAGGGCACTAAATTAATTATGACTGATTAACTACGACTAATTAATGATAGCTAATTAAGTAAGACTTAATTAACTACGACCAATTAACTAACTAATAGTTAATAAAGAAAATACATATGAAAAAAGAATTACCTGCTAATATGACCGCTCTAAACAATCCTTAATCGTCTGCGAAAATGAAATCGACAGAACGAGTGAGAGAGAGCAAGCGAGTGAGGATGAGAGTTTGCGAATGAGCGAAGAGGAGAGTTTGTGAACCGTCTCACCGTCGCCTCCGAATTTATAGCCGCCTAATGCAAATCGTAGCCAACCGTGAAGCGACGGGAGGAATCGGATTCCCTCCCGCGCGCCCAGCTTGCTTGCTTGCATGCATGCATGCATGCAGAGATGGATGGCAACAGGGAATAAAGCGCGATAGTGATGGATGGGAGTCGATGGATGGCGATCGGGAATAAAGCGCGTGAGGCCGAGGCGTCCGGGGCAGGGAGGAGCAGATGCGCCTCCAGGCGAAGTCCGGGTGAGGGGGGGCAGAGCTGGTCAGCCGAGCCACACACGTGGCTTGTCTGGGCGATGGGCATGCAGAGGTGTCTTGTCCGGGGTGACACGAGCACAGCTGCGGCTTGTCCGTGCGGAGCTAGCTTGTCCATGCCACAAGCGCATGGACAGCCTTGTCCGGGCCACAGGCAAGTGGAGGTGGTCACGCGTCGGCACGAGACAAGTCCGAGCAACGAGCGAGCGGAGGAGATTAATGCCGGGCGCGGGAAGCATGGAATTGCACAGCGTCGGCTACCGATACGTCTGTGGTGTCGTTTTTGCCAAGATGTGCAACATATGCTACTTCTGTCAAAAGCGTCTTCAACGGTGCCATTTAGGCCAAAAACTACTAGGCATTCACCACTTGCTCAAGGGCATGGTGAATTGATGATCACCTAGCCAGAGAGCCCAAAGCTCACCAGAAATTAAAATACTTGAAGATATCTACTGTTTGTTCATTTGTCCGTTCCTTGGTCAGAACTTCGACAAACATGTAACTCTCCATTCTTACGGTAACTATGATGATAAAAAAACAAAACATTTTACATTTAGGAGGAAGTAGAAAAATGTGATGCAAGTGGAGTCTAGCTGCAGAAGCGCTAATACCATTTTTTTTCTTGTTTGCTGCATGTTTAAAATGACCAATCCAGCTCAAGTACTGACTGATGATATAAGTAGATAATACCTGACCCGTGATGAACAATTAATTTGTGCGCAGTCCATAGCAACAACAGCACTTTTAGATGTAGTTCTTACTGGGGAAAAGGTATGAACATACCTAGGCAAGTGCTAGCATAAAAAAATTCATATTGGGAAGAAGAAAAAAAAGTGCTCCAATCAACTATTTCCACAACCATTCAGAAACACTAGCCCCGCGTGAGTTGCACAGGAACCCACTGTTCAAGATTGAAGTTTCATGGCAGCTATTGACTATCATATATTCAAGATTTAAGATTTGGTCAGGAGCTAGCACAGGGAGGCAGGACCTTCGATCAAACTGCAATAGGCATGAGACTACCATAATCTCAAGTAAAAACCATTCCCACCGTCCGGACAACAGGAGAAAAAGAGCCATTCACTGAGCAAAAAAATATATATTTCAATTTTGTTGAATCATTTATAATTAAAATTACAGGTACACGTTTGACACCTTTCATGTATATGCACAAGCCCGGCTAACTACCCAAACAACTGACATTGAAGATAGGTATTGATGTCCTCTCCTGAAGTCTAGTCTAGCTAGAAAGGTTCTGGCATCTGACATCTGCCTAACAAACTTAGTAAATCGATTCCAATTGTGAAACTCAAATAAGCTTTTGTTCATCCTAACATAGTTGAAGGAGAAAGATGTTCCTGAAGTACCACCTGAGTAGAGTCTTGAGCTTCTTATGACTTGATTCATTGATGTATCATCCAGCCTTGTCACGGAATTTTCACCATTAAGAGGTAGATTGCACATTTTAGCAGCAACTATAAGCTGCCGGAGAGTACCCTCTGGACTGCTCTCAGAATTACTTCTTTCTGCATCCCTCAGGTCAAAACAACTGCAGCACAAGGCAACTTTGTATCTAGCAAACATTTGAGCAATAGGAAGATAACCATCTCTTAACAATGTATTATAGTAACCAGCTGTCAGCTCAGATGGGTGTGAACATGTATAGTAGTGCCAATGTATGCCAGAAACCTTTCCTGAGATGGTCACACCAGTGCCAGAGAAGATAGCATCAGCAATCATGCATAACCTCTCTCCATGGAGAAGAAGCATTCCTGAATACCACTCAAGGAAAAATCGACCATAAGGTGTATTCCAGCATCCTCCATCGGCACGGAAAAAACTAGTTTCTTCAGGGTTCTGTCGTGAGCCATCTGTACCAGCTGGACCACCGTTTCCCCACTCTTGCATCCCAAGAATCTGTGCACGAGCGCTCAATGATGCTTGCATGAACTGTCCAAGTACAGCAGAACAAAGAGATCAAAAGCCTACCTTTTGATGTTAGATGTCAACCTGAAGAGCCCTTCAGAAGGAGGTTGCCATTTCACAGAAAGAAGTTTATTGAGGCTTAACCCAAAAAAGGTGCATAGGCCTTTTGTTCTATGTAATTCAGTATTGCTTCCTTGAAAGGATACAAGGAAAGGGCAAAAAGCATGTTTGACATTGCTTTAGCTTCAGCTCATGGGCTTAGAAACTGAAGCCTGGACCAAAAGCACAGCTTATTCTTGGGCTCTTGGCCCTGTTAAATAAATTAAAGCCATCCTTACACCTAGAAGCCTGATATAAGCTGAAATGGGTGCCAGGTGGGTTTTAAGACTTTAAGTTGGAAGTCACATATAAGCTGACCCATTCATAAATTTTAGTTGGTTCAAAGTTCAAACAGGGTGAATGTAAAACCTATTCCATACACTGTGGCTTGAAAATCTTGGGATCAATCATCATATATGCCCAAAAAAGAATACACGCTGAACATGCAAATCTTTCCATATTGAAGTGATGATAATATTAAGAATCTTCTTTGACTGTGTACCTTGTCATAACATTGAAATTCCCCAAGTTCAGATGAGCTGCCTGGCTGATTTAGTTTCTCAGTTGGGCATGATGGATACCTAAGCTCACCTCCTGGGCCCATTCCAACTTGAACTTCCTGAAAGGCAGTAATTATAAGAGGCTTACAACCTTGGTTGTGTAAAATTAACATGACATGCTTAAATACCAAAGGGAGAGCACAGACTGTCACTATGGCCCCAAGGTACTCTTTGAAAGTGTCGCGAAAGCTCCTCATGAAGTCAGAATAAGCTTGCATAGGTGTTCTTCCCTTCAGAAGAGGAAGAATATCACATCCCAGTGAGATGTATTCTTTGTTTCTCCGTTGGTATTTATCAGTATATGACAAGTCCGGCATCTTATCCATCTCCTCAAGCACCCACTGTGGAAGAGGGACCCTGAAGCAGGTGAAATTTCAACAATTAGCAGAAATGAGAAATCTTGTGCATAAATGCAAATAGCCAGGGGATTCTCACTTGTCTATATGGCAACAAAAAGAATGATGAAGTACCCTGGCTGTATTTTGCAAGAATAAAAGACTAACTTTTTTAGATGAAGAAAAAATACTAACTTGAAAAATCAAGACAGGAAAACAATTACAAAGTGGAAAAATCATTAATGAATTTTCTTACTGAAATTCTGACACTGTTACCTGTGTCTCCGCAGTCCATTACTCCATATAGAATCATGTTTTTCAGTAGATTATGTAGAATACATCCTTTAAGTTCAATATCACCACCATATGGGTAAATCATTTGGGAGAGTGCAATTACTGGCCAATTTAGCATGCGAAAAACAATGTTTTGGGCCACTTTTCACTGATTAAAATGCCTGGCAAAAGTCACCACTAAAATTTCAGCTAGCTTTCGTTTTGACAGTTACATCAACCAGCTACAATTTATGTATCGTGGTCATATACCAAGTAACTTCCATTTTTACCATATTCGTAGGCTCTTAGCGATCTGGGATGGACCCACATTGGCCTGTGACGACTTGGGCCAAAAAGTTAAAATACATAGTCTCGTCTATGAAAAATCAAAGATATTAATAGAATGGCGCCAATGGCCCAACATGAGTGTCATGTGTAGATGGGTAGCCCAATATGAGCTGATGTGTCTGGACCCAGGCACCAATACCAATCTCTACTGTGCCGATGGATTTTTAACCTTTGACCATACGGAAAATACTACAATTTTCAAACCAACTTCTTCCTGCTTATTTGATTGGTAAGTAGATTTTAAAAACATCAGCAACTCGGTCCAACTCTTTGTTTATCAAGCCAATTTATTAAGCCCACAGACATTGTTTAAGAGCCTCTTTTCTCATCAATCTTTTATATCTTTCAATCAAGTTAAATACATATATGGCATCCTAAACAAATATTGAAAACAAAATCCACTGTTATTCACATACATGCACATTTAGCTGCTCCAGTAGAGGCAAACAACACAAACAGCAGGTTCCATGCTGGCTCTGTGGTTCTACAGTCTACATGAGCATGCTCAATGGCTCCTTAAGAATCACTCAGACACTCATGTGAGGGACAGAGCAAGAAAATGTTGATGCAGGTGGCCATATAGTAAGAGCTGAACAACAAGCGGCGCCAAAATATAATTCTTTGCACAACTTGAGGTGTTTTTCCTTTAACTACATTTACCATTGTCTTATTCAGTGTTCCCCTAGGCGCCCACCTAGGCAGCGCCTAGGCACTAGGTGCAGCCTCACCGCCGCGATTTGGGGCTAATCGGCGAGCCTCACTGCCGCTCCACCCGCCTAGGCGGTCAACGGCGGACCTGGGCGGTCCAAGGCGGCGCTAGGCGGGCAAGGCACGGCGGCTCCAGGCGGAGCTGGGTGGATCCAAGGCGGCACCGCCTCCTCCAACCCTTCCCTGTCGTGCCGCCTCCTCGTCGCGCCTCCTCCCCTCCCCTCCTTGTCGATGCCTCCTCCCGTCGCCGTCGACGCCTCCCTGTCACGCTACCTTGTCCCCTTGCCTCCGCTTTTGTTCTTGTTGCTCTACCCCCGATCCTCCCCTCCCATGTGCTGCTGCTCCGGTGCTCCCACCCGTGTGCCCTGCTCTGTGCCGGTCGGCCGCCTAGGCGCTAAGCGGCCAGTGCCCGCCCGTCTTCCGCCTAGTGCCTAGGTGAACATTGGTCTTATTCAAAAGAGATGAGACACTAAAGCTAGGATGGATTCCAGTAAATCTGTGCCTCCCACTCTCCCATCATAATCATTGTCTTCATTGCCATCATTATCATCATCACCTTTGACTGTTAGGCAGAAAGATGAACTCATTTAGTTTTAGACTTGGTCACCTTGACAGTACGGAAAATCTTTTGGTTTGATAGTTCTGTTGCTCCTTATCATCTTATTGAGCACTTGATAGTTCCATTGCTCCTTCATCACTTTATTGAGCACATTTACAGAATTTTATGTATGTTCCATTACAGCGTTATGCATTTTAAGTATAGCGACAAGTCATACTTGACATGATAGCATGCTATATGTAAAAACTTCAGAGTACCTTTTGTTATCTATAATAGGCAATCTGCATATGGTGCCATATAAGCGTTCGTACCACTTAGTGTTCTTTGGAATAGGTGCTACAGGCTAAGCAAGCTCATAGGGTCAAGAAAAATATTACATCTGCAGTGAATAACAAAACAACAAAACATCTAACACACACACACACACACGCACGCATAAATAAAGCATCCTAACTCTAGCGTCAATGCTAGGATCTAGTCATCTAGGATCACATCCTCCACGCTTCTTCATGTACCACCTTGATGACTCTGCTGTCATGATACAACTCTTGCTCCTGTGAGATGACTCGTATGTAATTTGCTTCCATTCCCCTAGGGTCAATATGCTACAGCTCCATCTGGAAAGATCTACTCCTACATCTACCAAATAAACACTTGCACAAACCACAAAAAGAGTTTCTGATCTGGCGACTATATTCAAATTTGTAGATACAGCCATTCTTGTGATCGTGCATTGCGCTGATCTCCATAAATTCTATAGCGCTTGCTCAATCATACTTGTATAACCAATCTAAATTCATCACTTCTCACAAAACCTCACAACTGGTTTTTAAAATGCAGCCTTCTCACTACACGTGTACCAAGAGAGCTTCAACATGCAGCCTCTCAACACACTCAAATATTTATTCTTTTTCGAGTGGATATGACATTCTGTATTTTTACATTTTGGCACCATAATTGTTCAGCTGACAAGGATAGATTGCAACAAGAACTATTCTCAAACGCGTAAAACCTAACAACAGAACAACAAATCAAATGCGCATGCTTGGAGCAGAGGGCAAAAGCGAGACGCACCAGAGCGGGTCATCCGGCCCGGCGCCGCACTGGTGGAAGGCGAGGATGGCGCGCAGGCGGAGCCCGTATCGCCGCGCCATGGAGGCAAGCTCGAGGTACCCGGCCCAGTCGTACTCCCCTGGCCCCTCGCGCTCCACGACGCCCCACCACAGCTCCATCGCCACCCCCGCCACCCCGGCCCCCGCCAGCGCGGCCAGCGACGCCGCCATGGCGCGCCGCCGCGCCACGCGGCCCCCCGGGCCCACGGCGTCGGCGGGGAGCGTGACGTAGACGGGCGCCCCGGGGGGAGCCGCGGGCGGGGGAGGCGGCGACACGTAGTGGATCTCGCCCCCGCCGCCGCCTCCTCCATAAGAGGAGGATGAGGAGGAGGGGTAGGGGCGGCGCGGGGAGGAGGGGCGGAAGCGGGAGGAGGCGGCGACGCGGATGAGAGGCGCGCGGCGGAGGCGGGCGACGCGGATGAGAGGCGCGCGACGGAGGCGGCCGCCGCGGTAGGAGGTGGAGGCGGGTGCCACAGTGGGAGGGGGCGGCGGCGCGGTAATCGCCGCCATTGGGGGCTGTTTGTGTGCGTGTGTGTGTATGTGTGCGCGAGTGCGGTGATGGGAATTGGAGTGGTTTCTAGCGTTCGAGTGGTCCGAGAGCTTGGAGCTTCTGTACTGTCGCCTTTTTTCTCACCGTCTTTTTGTTCCTTTTGGAAGTCTGGTCATCCGGTGTTAGCCCGGCCTGACTCTAAACAACGGACGGCTTCGGTTAACCGGTGAGAGCGAGATCTTTATCAGATGGAGGCAAAACCTAATCGCACAAGAGAAACTCGCAGCACCCAAAAAAAAAAAAAAAACTGGAAAACGACTGTTGTACTCGTGAATCAGATGCTGTCGACGTATGTTTCGTCTTGCAAAAATCTTTACATTTGTGTTAAGCCCTTGGTGATACCGTCATATTCATGTCACCCTGCCAATATCTATCCTCCAAGCTTGCTTGGTTAATGCGTGCCGCTAATCGTAACATCGACCAGAGCAGAAAACATGCAACAAATGTTCCCCGTGGTCCGTGGAGGCATGGATGATGGAACGAGTTGCAGGCGCTAGCGCGTTTGCCGCAAAAAAGTACAAGGCCTGCTTACGAGGAGAGGGAAGAAAAACAGTGAGGCCGTGAAAGCACAACCGCACAAGGCAGCAAGAAACGCCAATGCCGTTTAGGTCGCAAGCTGCAGCTGCGCGAAGCGCGGTCGATCGAGGATTCACCGCAACGCGGCCAACGCCTATGCTAACGCTACGCATCTCTTTCTCTAGCACGACGGCTCCCGAGAGAGCGACTCTGATGATTGGCTGCGGCGTTCCAAGTCGAAGGCGCGCGTGAAGCTGCAAAAAGGAACAAGAGATACGACGACGAGAAGAAGCCACGGCGGCTTATGGTGCAGCATCCGGCACCTGTCATCAGCGACACCACCAGATCTGAATCGCCCACGCACGTACATCGCTTCACGTCGCTCTCACTCTCTCACGGTGGCAGAACCATGAATTTAAGAGACTCTGAACAAACTTATAGTGTAAAATATACCGAAGTGAAATGTGATTCAATAGTCTAAAAAAAATCAAAATTTAAGGTTTCAAGATGAGTCAAGACTAACTTCGATGCTCACTGCCTTGGTGCTGCCTCCGTAGTCGGTGCTTTGTCGTCCCCATGCCGTAGCCCCTGCGTTGTGCCTCAGCGCTCGCCTGCTCCCGCGCAAAGCGTAGCAGCCCCCTCGTGGCCGCGTCGTGCCTCAACGCCCGCCCGCGCTGTGCCATAACACTCGCCGTCGCCTACGCCGCGCTACGGCAGCTGCACGGTGAAGCATGGAGGGCTGGGTGTTGGAGCCTCAAAGGAATGGGGAATGGAATGGTTAGGGAATTAAGGTTACCTAGTGTTGTGCATCTGTGCATTTCATTGGCTTGAGCTGCAACTGGGCCGACTTCCCCTCAGCGTCTCGGCCCACAGCCCACGACCAACGCGGCACGGGGACTACGACACAACGCCTGCGCTTGGCGCCTTGGCCTTGGCCAGGGGCCCCGGCAGGCTGGCCGGGGAGGGGGTGGGGGTGGAGGGGGTTCGCCTGGGAGACCCGGGGTAGCCGCCCCTACTTGCCCCGATGGTAGTTCCGTCCCTGCTCTCTCACGTGTTCTTTGTTCATGTTCACACACGCATCAATGGTTGATCTCCCTTTGTTTCTCTTTCTTTCGTCGATCTGTTGTTCTTTTATTTTTTTGAGAATTCAATTAAGGCATGTACAGTGCAAACTGACTCAAGTGGTTGTTCATCTTCCACCTAGGCATAAACCACTCAACACACTCTTGAAGCTCATACTCACACGATGTATGGTAACTTCGAATAGATCCACAAAAAATTCACCCTTCAACCCTCTATTTTTTTTTTGTTTCAACCCTTATACAATTTCTATTACCACTTTTGTTGAATCTTTTACGGTATCAACCTTAGAAACCAAAAAAATAAATCACAGACATACTCCTAGCCCACTTGTTAGCCTAATACTAAAACCCCACACACATTTACCAGCCGGATCCACTCACCGTTGTCTAGATCCAGTCGTCGTCGATCATCTTCTCGGTCGTTGATGGCGTCTTCTCGGTTGCGCTCGTGCGACCACCATGCACGATTTGGGTAAAGCTGCGATATGCGGTGCCTTTTTCTCTCCCTCTCTCTACATGGCACACCTTTTCTCTTCCCAAACCACCACAGTTTCTGCAGACCTCTCTTACACAGTGCAAGTCATTGCCTTTCCTCCCTCTCCTCTCCACTGTGGCTCAGCTCCAACGTGGACATATGAGGCCACCGGCCACGATGGAGCGTTGTACATGCCCTTAGATCGCCTCGACTAAAGATAGCCGAGCTTGCCTTTTTTTTTTTGGAACAAGTCCATTTTACCATGTGAACTTTGTAAAAGTTCCATGTAACTCTTAAACTATAAAGCCGGTTATTTGACCATCAGAACTAGGCCAATTTACGCCCTGATGCGTTTTGCTAACGTGGAGGTGGTTTTGCCACATTGGTAGCTTACTTCACCAAATTTTGCTACCGTGGCATCCTAATCAGAGAATATGAATAAAACTGCCATCTACAACATAATGAATTGATGTGCCATCAAATTTGTTTGAAAAAAATAAATCATCAATGAAAATGTCCCGCAACGGATCATCAACGGATGAGACATGCGTGTGCTGCCGCACTCCACCAAAGCACCACAAGCATGGCAGGGCGGTAGCATGGGACATTTTTTCCCCCTCTGATGATTCCTTTTTAATGGAATTTGACCCATTAATTCATTGTGTTGAAGAGGGGATTTCTTTATTTGCTACTGATGCCATCATAGCAAACTTGGGTGACCTATGTTTCAAACGTGGCAAAACCACACTCCTAAATAGTATCGGGGCATAAGTTTACCTGCTGTTATAAGTATGGGTTAAATACTGAGTTTTGTAGTTCATGTATTTTAACTTTTTTTTTTTAAGTTTAGAGAATTAAATAGACTTATTCCTTTCTTTTTTTTATACGGTTATGTTTGGCTGCAGACTAGAGATGAACCAACCAATCAAGGGGAGACGAGCCATTTTATTTCCAAGCATCAATCAACGTACTCCCTCTGTTGGAATATATAAGGCGCCCTTTTCTTTGCTCCTTGTTGATAAATATTAGGCGCGCACACCTTGAACTTTTTTTTATTTAATTTATTTTTAAAAAATATTTTGAAGATGGTATGTCCCTAACTTTATTTCTAATTCTGACTATTTTGACTACGCGCGTGATAAAAACACGCTGTCACGTCATGGACCTCAGCGTGGCAAAGAATGTTGTCATATGGCGTGACATGACTTAGCCAAAAAAACAAAACGCGTGTTGAATCGGGAAACTATCGTGGCAGGTTTGACAGTACGGTTTGATCACGTCACGGGTCATAGCATGACCAAAAGGGTTTGAATTGGAAATACAGTTAAATAAAGGTTATCTCTAAAATATTTTTTTAAAGATGGATTAAAAAATAATAATAAAAAAAAGCTCTCGCACACCATCCAAAAGCATGTTTTGTATTTTGTTTCCTACAATACCCTTGGTTGCAGCTAGGTCTGTAATGGGCCAAGGCCCGGTCCTAACCCCACCCAACCCGAAAGTACTACTACAAAGGGCCCAATCCTGGCCTTAAACACGTACGAAGCCCAATTCTCCCTTGTCCTGAAATATAAGACCCTTTGGGATGAGAACCATAAAGCTTCGAAATCTCTTACAGCCCAATTACGTAGAGCGTGTGGAGAGGGTCGGGTGGCTGCCTGCCCTGCGCTTGGATGGAGCCTGGCGATAGTCGTAGGAAATAGAGGCCTGACAGGTAGCTAGCTTTTTTTTCTCTCTTTTTACTCCTTTCTCTCTCTTTTCTTTATATCTTCAGGTACGTATTATCAACCAAACCCCTATCTCTAAGTTTGACTGATCAGATAAAAATCATCTACTTCTCAAACATCACTTTTTCTCAGACACGACTCTCAGACCTCAAACCAAACGGGTCGTAGTCCGCCTTTATCTTTTACTGAGTTACCCCAATGGTCCGGTTACTGACTTAGCCCAGCCACGTGAACTATTTGGCCTTTTGCTTTCATGTTTATCTTTACCTTTGCCTTCTTTTACACCCAGTTACGGAGGAGTTGCAGAGTAGTCGTACGGGGGAGCAACAGTTGATGGCTGCTCGTGCTGCACAAGGAGCTGCCGTCCGAGATGCGGCCACCGCCACTGCCTCCCTCGGTGGAGACCGGATCCAACCGCCCAGCCTCCTTCTCTCTTACTCTCCCTGAGTCATAGCTGCTCCTACTTACCACCGTCACTGACTGATTCATCGTCAGTTCCGGCGACCTTGCCGCCGTTGATCGAACTCCCGTCGCAGCTTGGATTCGATGCCCTCCGGTGACTGTGAGCTCCTGCATGCTCTTGTGCAGTTGTGCGCTCGGCTTGTCGCCTCTCCTTTCTCTATTGGGCAAAACTTTCTTCGAGAGCAAATTGCGTAGAGCCCTTGTTGTTCTTTGGTGGGCCGATCCGCGGGTTGGGCCCATTTTCAACCCATTTTATCAACCCAAATCTTACCTTGACCCACCCTTTTTCGATCAAAGCCCAGCCCGGCCCTACCCTTTTTAACCACGACCCATTTTAAGCAGCCTGATACCAGCCCGTTAAACAGCCCAGCCCTTTTAGGCCCTGTTTGGTAGAGCTCCGGATTCTTATTTTTCAGATTCTGCTCCTGATTCTCTGAGAATTCACTTCTTTGAGAATCTAGAGCTGTCTATTAAAAGCATTTGGCTGGTAGGTTGGTTCCCAAAACCATATGAGGGGGATTAGAGGCAAACAGACTATGTTACCTCTGGTTGTAATAATTCAATTGTATTTGTGTCTTTCTTCTATGTATTTGTACATAAATTATAGAATGATGGATTACAACTGTGTATAAGCAAATTTTGTACTGTTGTCGCTGCGATAGTTGAAGTTAGAGAAATCGCACTCCTATCGTAAAAGTGTTCAAATGATTATTAAATGATATTATGTACAAGCATTGAAATAATAAATGAGTCATAATAAAAGACCACAAAAATTCACAAGTAGTGTGTCCATCATTCTGAATGAGCAATTGCACTTGCAAGGTCATCACGGAAACTAACCATGGATGTAGCACTAGTTTGCGACGTTGACGCATCCGATGCATCCTGAGAAATGACATATTTGACATATCTTGATGGTATTGTGGGCACATAATTAGGATCCCGATCGAACCTACGAAAATGCATGTCCGGCGAAGCATGTTCACGTATGAAGTTGTGGATTTCCATGGTTGCTGTAATAATCATCTTTTGCTTGGACATAGGAAAGCTCGACATCTTAAGAAGAATTCTCCATTTCATCTTCCATACACCAAATGACCTCTCAATAACGTTGCGAATACTCGAGTGCAAATGGTTGAATTTCTCTTTCTCACCACTAGGAGCAACATCTCTTCGAAATTCGGGAACATGATACATTTGACCCTTGTATGACGCTAAGTACCCAGGCCTGTTCGGATAACCGACATCGACAAGATAATATTTACCTTCAACATAAGACGAAAAATTCATGTATATGAATATCCAATGCATGAACAATACAAGTAAATAATTTTGTAAATGATACCAAACAAAGAAAATTACCCTGTGGAGGATGTGGAAAGACTTCCCGGTCTACATCCAATGCATGATAAAGCACACTAGTATCGTTCATAGCTCCTAGTTGTCCAATAGATGCGTATGTGAAGCGCATGTCAAAATCACATACCGCCATGACATTTTGTGTTGCGCTGCCTGATCTACCAATATATCTAATTAGATCTTCTAGAGTAACAGTTGCAAGAATGTGTGTACCATCGATAGCTCCAATACAGTTTTTGAAATGTGGCCACATCCTTCGATCATTTCTAATTCTACTGTGAACCGCAGAGAAGTTTGGATCCTTTGGCCTCACAAAATCTTTAGACATTCTGACCACACATTGCAAAACCTCATCAAACTTCCTGCTAATTGTCTCACCAGAATGCTTGAACCGATTCTGCGCTCTTCAGTTAGATTCACAGCCACCACATATGTACAGGAAAAGAGCTAGTGCTTCAATTGAACTTGTATGCGTAGTTGATTTCAAATCATATGTACTCACCAAAAAGTTATGTAGACTGTGAAAGATCGTAGCATTCATACGAAACATGTGGTAGCTTTCTCCCGGAGTGCTCAAAGTTTCTTTCACCCAACCCATTCCACTAAGCCGAGAAGTCCTAGGCTCATTCTTGTCCAAGTAAGTTGAGTGATAATTCTCCATGATAATTGCAGTAGCAGCGAGGTGACATGACATGTCTTGCCACAGACACATCATCTGTATGTCACACTCATGTTCCTCATCTGATATATTACAAAACTCTTTTAATCCCAAGAACAACAGATTCACAGGATCACTTCTGAATCACTTTTAGCCATGAACTCTCCCAAGAACATTACACTCACATGATCAAGCCGTGGCAACAACACACTAATGGATGTCAGAACACAGACTCATCACAGGATCACTTCTGAATCACTTTTGAATGCAAAGTAATTTATCAGATGAAACACAACAATTCTGAAATTTCGAAAGTATGTCAGAAGTACAGAGGAAATCCAAGTTTTCCAATCTGCAGAACATCAGGGTGATATGATCCTTCTGGTTTCTCTCATTTTATAGGTTTAGTATTACAATCCAAGTTTCAAATATGGTTCTAAACCGATTGAAACTCAACATCCAGCTACACTCTGATGCGCTATAGTATCAGAAAGAAAAAGGGATTGGAAGTTCAGAACAATATGAGTTGCAGTTCTAAACTTTCTTGACATTGCATAGAACAATTACAATGGATCCATAGAACAATTACACATCTGACATCACATCCAAGCATTAATCAAACGAAAAAGAAGAAGAAGGACGGCGGCCACTGATAAGGGCGACGGCGGTGGCCGAGAAGAAGGGCGGTGGTGACAGAGTTTGAGGGCGGTGGCCGAGGAGAAGGACGGCGGCGGCCGAGAAGAAGGGCAATGGCTGAGCGCGGCGACGTTGATGGGGCTTGAGGGCGGTGGCCGAGAAGAATAAGGGCGGCGACCGAGAAGAAGAAGGGCGGCAGCCGCTGGTAAGGGCGGCGCTGATGGAATTTGAGGGCCCGGGAGGGCAATGGCTGAGGGCGGCAGCCGCTAATAAGAGCGCGCGGCGGCGAGAAGAAGGTCCGAGGTGGCGCCGACCTAGGTTTTCATGTGGAGGGAGGATATAGGGCTAAGGGCGGCGGCGGATGCTGACCTTAAGGGGATGAACGAAGTCCGGGGAAGTCACCGACGTCGCTGTGGCTGCCGGTGTTCGCCGCGAATCGCCGTGGTCGCTGGGACTCCTCCGTGCGCCAAGGAACGCAGATGGGGAAGGGACGACTCCGTGCGCAAGGAAAGCAAATGAATGGATTGCTGCGGCTGTGCGGAGCAGAAGGGGATGGCAAAGTGCGGGTAATAAACAGGACTTTTCCAGGGGCATTTGGAAAATGGAAGGTGCGGCTCTCCGTGAGAATCAGCGCTCGATCGCTCCCAGTTCCCAGTACAAAATAGCTCCCATTCTTGTTGCTCCTAGAATCTATTTTTTTAAAGCTACAGGTGTTTGGCTCAACTCCTACTGATTCCAGAGAGAAGCTAGGAGTAGGAGCTGTACCAAACAGGGCCTTAGCCCGGACAAGATCGCCCATCACCAGGCCTAGTTGCAGTTGGAGTAATAATTCTGATCATGCAATTAGGAACTAGGACCCTCTGCATTGAAGTTCAATACCCAGGGTCTCCAGTGACATGACATTAGGGACGATATCAACTGTCCGATTAAAAATGGAAGGTCTAAATTAATCACTACAATGTATTTACTGTAGTGTTTTTTGACATGGTAAGATCGTCATAGTACATATTCCGCATCCGCTACAGTTTTATTGCCGTACACTGTATAGCACTGTTCATCTCTTTACAAACAACTGTTCACACAGACATCTAAAGTACGCAGAGATCCGGATTCTGCAAGCAGTTGCAGGCGCCATTAAGCATGTGCATGCATGCATGATCATGGACTAATGCGGCTGCATGTATGAACGCATTAACTAAGAGACATCCTGTACACGTTTCTTCGCTACATTAGCCATGGGCATTCTTGTAAAAGTACTTTGCCCCCCCCCTGGTCTTTGAGCTTAAACCAAACACGCATAATACTAGTACCCCCTCCCGTGGTACAGTTAAACTTTGAAAGCTTCGATTATTGATATATTTTTAAATATTTATATTAAATATATGAAAATTATGTGTGTAGATTCGTCTTGTAAATTACTATCATAATATTATAATTTTATTAGATTTAAAAAATAATTATAATATTAATTAATGATCAAAGCTGCATTTTTAAGATCATTGATGTCGAAAACAACTTTTTCTTTTTTTTACAGGAGGGAGTAAACACACAGAGCACTCGAGCAGCAGATTCCATCGGGTGCAATGCTCTGAAATTTTCGGAAGCTGTGTTGTCTCAAGAGTAGTTAAGAAAACATATTGGCGTCATTGATCGATACGTCATATGGCTATAAAATGCCTGAGTAGTTAAGGCATCATCTCAAATGTACTCCATCTCTACGTAAAGGGAAGAGTTTTTGGCTGATATAGTATTGTTGTCACGCTCAATAACAATACTAGCCTTCTCGTCCAATCAAAATCGAAAATGGTACCACAAAACCGTGCAGATTCTACATGTCCTAATCCGTGCCTTAGGGGCCTGGAACCATCAACCGTGCATTGGGGGCACGGATCAAGCAAGTTCGCCCCTAGGGACGCGGACCAGGCAAGTCTAGCCCCAGGGACGCGGACCAAGCAAGTCCAGCCCCAGGGACGCGGTACTAGGCAAGTCCAGTCCCTAGGGCACGGTACTCCTTCGGCAGCGAAATTTTGATTTGCCTAAACACTATTCAAACCCTTTTAAAAATTATTTTCTTTGAATTTTTTTCTTCTATTTTTTTTTACCTCACAGCTTCAAATGTATCATCACATGTACCACAAAAAATATTCATACATTTTTCACATGAAATCACAGCGCAACACAGCACATGTAGCTTCAAACTTGAGTGTCAACCGTCGTCATCGCCACCCTTCGCTACCCACGGTGGCTCGGTGAGTTGACTAACGGTGCATGTGAAATACTATTTGATGAGGTAGCAGACAGTAGTACACTATCACTGGCCGCGGTAGTGGGGGTGCATGTGCACCATTACAACCATCATCACCATGCCCGCACTTACCTTTAGCCCAAGTCGAAATCTGGTTTTGAGTTTTTGTTTTGAAATTCCTTCCTAGTTTTACCAGATGAAATCTAGGGTTTTTTAGATAAGATGAAATCTGGTTATGAAATTTTGTTTTGAAATTCCTTTCTAGTTTTAACATATCAGCCAAGGCTGAAGGTAAGCATGAGCATGGTGACGACGGTTGTAATGGTGCACATGTACCCTGCCGCCGCGGCTGGTGACGGTGTACTATTGTCTGCCGCCTCGTCAAATAGTATTTTACATGCACCGTCGGTCGACTCACCGAGCCACCGAGGGCAGCGAAGGATGACGACGGCGACGGTTGACATCCAGGTTTGAAGCTGCGTGTGTTGTGTTGTACTGTGATTTCATGTAAAAAAAAATTATGAATTTTTTTTGTGGTATTTGTGATGATACATGGTAAGCTGCGAGGTAATAAAAAAAAAGAAGGAAAAAAATTCAAAGAAAATAAGTTATTTTAAAGTGTTAAATGGTGTTTCAACTATTGATTGAATAGTGTCAAATAGCGATTGGATAATATCAAATAGTTTCAAAACACAATTCGAACAAATCAAAATTTCGCTACAAAAGGACTACTAACGGACTTGACTTTGTCGTGCCCCTTGGGGCCAGACTTGCTTGGTCTGCGCCCCTATGGGCCGGACTTGCCTGGTTCGCGTCCCTGGGGGCCTGACTTGACTAGTTCGCACTCCCAGGGCACGAACGACGGGTTTCGAGCCCCTGAAGCACGGACTAGAACACGTGGAGCATTTGTACGGCTCCGCGGTGTCATTTTCGGTTTTGATTGGGCGGGGGCTTGAATTGCTATTGAGCGTGGCAACAATGCTATATTAGCGTCTAATACTCAATCCAGTTCACAAAAACATGTCGGTTTGGACATTGACACGGTCCAAAAAAATGCATCTTTAACCACTAATTACTATCGTAATATATTAGTAAAACCCAATAAAATTGTAATATTATATAAGTACTTTTTGAGACAAATATATTATATACACATATGATTACCATGTATCTAATCTAAATATTTAAAATATATATCCATGGCCAAAGTTTCTTAAGTTTAACTGTGCATATTCTAAAACAACTTATTTTTATGAACTGAAGGGGTACCTAATAAAGATTCAGGGAACAAGTTTAAGGAAGCGACTGTAGGCTGTAGCACAGTCGGTTGATTTTATTAAAAAAAAAATCACAGTCACTTTTCAACGACCTCAATCGTTCCAAGATTCGTGCAAACTACCCTAACCCTCACCCCTCAGCTCCCTCACTCCCCCGCCACCCCTGCCGCTTCTTCCTCCTCTGCGGTGAAATACTCCGCCACCTTCTAACCACTTCGGTCTCGTCGCCCTGCCAACCTCCACTGCTCATTGCCCTCCTCCTCGTCCGCGTCTGGCGGCGCCGCCGTCGTCTACAGCCAGTTTACCACCACCCCGGTCTCTCTCTAGGCCTCAAAGCCCTAGGGGCACCTGTGAACCCTAATCCTAACTCGACACCGGCGCCGCTGACGCCGGAGAAGAAGAGGACCTCGAGCACGGATCTCCACGTGCGATCCAAAGATGAGTAAATTGACTAAAACTTCTTTGATTATCAGGCGAATATGGACTAGCAAAACCGCAAGTCTAAATGGTAGTACTAGTACTATTACTTCAGTACAGGCCAACCGCACCCTTTCTTCGGATGGACGTAAGTGCAATTAAATGCATGTTGCTTCTGTCTGCAAAAATTCAACCCTAAGTCCCTTTCCAAGCATCCTTCAGATTTGTTGAATTCAAATGGCAAGAAACGAGTTAGTGCTACCAACTTTATAAGACAACAACTATATCAACATGTAATTTATCAGTAGTCACTCACACCTAGCCGTGTATAATCGCATTCAAGTTCCTAACCCTTCACCTACTTCCGCCTTCACATGAAACCGCGGCCTATCGAACATCAGCTTCAGCGCTTCATACTGCCTACCTCTTTGACATAAAAACACTACTCACCACCATGGCGAAGGCACCCAGGTTCGTCGCCGTCGTGCTCAGGGTGGCGGCTGCGGCGGCGGCCGGTGTCGCGGTGATAGTCATGGCCACGAGCCACGAGACGATCAGCATCTTCGGGATAGAGTTGCGAGCCAAGTTCCAGTACACCACATCCTTTGTGTAAGTAGTAGCACCCAGACATTAGCAGCTGTTCCTAGTACCGTCATGCCGTGCCGTGCCGTGCCATCAAGATGCAAGAACGCTACGTTTTGCAGGTTCTTCGTGGTCGCCAACGCCGTCGCGTGCGCCTACAGCCTGCTCGTCCTCCTCGTGCCGCCGGCGAGCCCCGCCTCGAGATTGGTGCTCATGGCAGACGTGGTGAGTAACACTACAGTACTATCTCTGAAACAAACGCACCTGCAAGGCTGAAACGTACTAGCAATATCGTGATGCCTTGGTCTGATTATTGTGATTTACGAGCTGCAGATGTTGGGCATGGTGCTCACTGGCGCCATCGCGGCGGTGGGCGCCATGTCGGACGTGGGGAAGAACGGGAACAGCCACGCCGGCTGGCTGCCGATCTGCGGGCAGATAAAGACTTTCTGCGACCATGTCATGGGGGCTCTCATCTCTGGCTTTGTTGCAGTCGTCCTCTACTTCCTCGTCCTTATGTATTCCATCTTCACAGTAACTATGTCATGAACAGCTAGTCGACATAGCTCCTCAGTATGCAGTGACCTCTACATCTTAAGATTCACAGTTGTTTTGTGCCATTTGTTGCTGGTTTTTTTTTTCTTTTCGCATGAACAGTCTGAAACTACCTGTTGAAGTATAAGTGAATTGACCGCCTTTCCTCATCAGCTTAATCTTTTGGGTGAATTGGTTGGTGCATGCAACTCAATATGATATCAGAGCAAAGAGGTCTTGAGTTCAAGACTCGGCTGACGCAATTAAGAAAAATAATTGCAGCCCATTTCTATTCCACGTCTTAGGCCTGAGGGAGCCTACACGTGAGGGGGAGTGTTGAAGTATAAGTGAATTGATCGCCTTTCCTCATCAGCTTAAGCTTTTGGGTGAATTGGTTGGTGCATGCAACTCAATACTACCGAACATCAGTAGCCTAGTTTTGATCCTGATAAAAGTCTGAAAAGTGAAAACTACAAGTATGCAAATTTAATTTTCTTGCATTTTTGTGACTTTATTTTATGCCATCACTTCAGTCAAATTAATAAAGCTATAGCGATATGACATGTAAATTTGAAAATAATTACAAAAGTTGACTAATTGTTCCATGATGTTTGTGGCATCCATTGTTTTTGTTATGGTGAGTTGGTCAAGGTGCAACCAGGGAAAACTATTTCATTTTGGAAAAAAAAAAATCGTTGGGTGGCGAAAGGACCGAAATCACCAAAAAATGAGTTCAAATTCGGTAATTTGAATTTGAATTTTGCTGAAAGTTTAGAATTTCGAAAAAAATGTTATAAAAAAATGGTAGAGATGAACTAGATATTGAATAGAGATGAAAATATAGATGAAGCTTGCACTAAAATTTGGAGTTGAATTCAAATTTCAGCCTTACAAAAAAGTTATGGAGGGGACCGAAATTTCACCAAAATTGTTAACCCTGGGTGCAACTTCCCTTTGATTAGATATGAGAGATTAAGGTGTGAGGTCCTAATCCCCTTCTGATTTTATTTCAAAATCACATCATGCTGTGATTAGAAATTTTGCATTGAATCAAAGCATCAAGGGGGACAGATATAGGCGAATCTCTTCCGAGATTAACTAACCATAAGGTCCACTGTGTCCAAGTCATGACCGCTAACAGCCATTTAGCAGCTGGTTAGACTAACATCATCTCAAATGCATCAAATCAGCTCTTCAGGGAAAAAAAATAGTTATAGCGTAACTAGACAAGGTTTCTGTTTATGCTCTAGAGGAATATTTGAGCAAGCACAATATCTGGAAGACTGGAAGTCACACAGAAAATCATCATTACACAAAGCTTGGATTGGTTAAGATATTTTTTTTGTTGCATTGGCTCTGTTATACAACTCAGTTTAGATTCGCATCCAATGAAGGACAATTTGTGCAACCTATCCATGTTATACACGCTAAAATTGAGTGGAGTAAGTCATTTCAAGAATGATTCTTGTCTATTCAAAGGAGTATGTTACAGTAATATGCAGGGCAGGAATGCAGGTGCCAAAACAGAGCGATAACTAATACTAATAGATATGATCACTATACATGTGTGCAGTCATGTTAAGGGCTTGAAGCATAGCTTCACCTCGCTTCTTGACCGTGAAGACACACATGCCGCCGTTGTTTGCATCAATGGCACGAAACCTACATTACCCAACTAGCTATTTCAGAAAAGAAAAGGAGAACGTTTGCAATTATGTAAGTTTCAGTGAGATAACATTGCAAAGCATTTGTAATGTTTTCACCATATTTTACAATCGAGAAAGTATGCATAAAACCCAAAATTGTAGCCATAGAAAAGGCAAAACTTGCCTCTCAGGAGGAAGACCAAGTGCTGTGTAGATGAGCGCCCGCAAAATAGATTTGTGTGTAACTACCAAGAAGTTTTCTCCCTGTCACAAAAAAAGAGTGGAAAGCAGAATAAACATTTAAGACACACCATATATAAAAGAACTTGGAAGACAGAAAAATTCATACCGGGGTAAGCAAAATGTCTTTCCAAGCTTCTCTTCTTGTTCCCCATGACTTCCGAATTGGGTATACGCCATTAACATGAAAATTTGCAGGGTCCTCCCTCCATTTGGTGTACAACTCTGGATATTCCTTCTTAGCATCCGCTGCCTCCAAGTAGTAGTATGGTCGTCAGAAATGGACAATAAGAGTAAGATCTTGAAGGTTTATACAAGCCTTGACATACCATTGGTCATGCCCTCTAAAAAGAACAGGTGAGCCTCTTTCAATGAATCAAGAAACACAAGGGGCTGCTCCTTTCCTTGCCATATAATTTCCACAGTTGACTGCATAGAAATGACATTAAAGGTAAGCATTTAAACGTTACAAAGTTAGGCAACATATTGTTCCAAACCATATTCAGGTAGAAGACTTTAAGATTAGTACCTTTGCTCGTGAGATAGGGCTAGAGAAACAAACATCAAACTTCATATTTGCAAGATTATCAGGACATTTCTCTGCCTGCTTGGCTCCAGTCTCTGTTAACACCGATAGATTTGAGCTTCTCTAGACAAAAGCAACTATCATTAATGGATTCAAAAGGTATGTCTTAATTATCCAAGAAAACGAGAAGCTTTTTTCCTGTCATGAATTGAACAAGATAGTACAAATCTTAGTTCGCTCCTGTTGCTGCAACGGTTGATACTATGGAAAGATAAAAAATTGCACAAGCCACAAGATCTATAAACTTATGGAAAGATAAACAATTGCACAAGATCTATAAACTTATTATCTATGGGCAGTTGGGCACTATATGCTTTTATTGTTAGTATCTAAATGTTATCGTAACCTATTTATTACTCTATCGGATTCCAAATATAAATCGTTTTGGATATTGATATGGTCTCCAAGTTAACATTGTGATTATCAATTTCTATGAAAATATGTTGTTTCAAATAAAAGAAATTATACATTATTAAAGTATATTTCATGATAGATCTAGTAATATCAATTTGATTTTGTCAATCTTAGTAGTTTTTTTATATATATTTATGGTCAAAACTAAAAATATCTTTGCTGGGATTTTCAAAGAGACCTACAGTACTTGTCACCGCATGGGAGCAGCGACCTTGCGCTAGCTGCGCAAAGACAACAAATGGAATTTTTGCAGGCTACACTAGGGCTATCACTGTTTCACCCTGCTTAGAAGGCCGCACAATACAGATGCATTAGGTTTCATCCAGACCGTCTAATCGTGGGAGAACAGCTGAGATCAACAGTATACAGTACTGATGCTACACTGCTACACAATAAAATCGGTACCATATTTCTGCCCATAGTAAAATCATCACTGTTTTAACTGCATTCGCCACAGTGTAACTGTAGAGGACCTGCCTCCGTGGATTACCTACCTAACAAGTTTTCTTTCCCAGATGCAAATAAACAAAAGTGGGCAGGGGTCATATGCATATCCCTACAAGATTGTACGGCTTGGATAAAAGGTGTGTGGGTCGGTATCCTTCGACATTGCATTGTCAATGTCACAGAGATTTAAGTCACCCGGTCTGAGCGGATCAGGTCAACAGCTATAGTAATACTACAGTGGTCATGAATAATACTGATACTATAGTGTTTTTACTGCAGTGAAACTCCACAATCTCATCCATTGCTTTCTGATCCGGCAGCTCATAGCAATGTCACGTGTCCAAGGTGTATGTACTATGTACACCCGAGCTTAAAAAGAAAACTTCACTATAACACCTTATCCTAATTCCTAAGCATACGAGGATGTGCGACCGAGTATGAAATAACCCAAAAATCCAAATTTCAAAAAAGTTTTTGAAATTTTTGTTGGATTTTCGAATTCTTTCCCAATTTGGCAATCTTCCTCTCTTTTCCGCCTTCCATTTTGGGCCAACCCGTTTTCCTCTTCTGAAAACGCCTTCTCTCCCGGGCGCCTTCTTCTTCTTCCTCCCCGTCAGCTTCTCTCGCCGCCGCCTCTGCTGCAGTGTTGCGCGCCGCCATTCTTGACCGACGATCGCAGTGCCACCTCGCTACGTCTAGAACTCTCTTCAACCTTCACCGCCGCCTCCACCTCACCCTGCCCCCCTCCTTTCCCGACGCCGTTCTTCCCTCCCCGCCAACCACGTCGCCGCCTCCCTGTTCCCGCCGCCTCCCAAGCGCAGCCGCCTCTCACTAACCTATAAAGCCACCGGGCAAGCCTCCAACCTCCCTTTCTCCCTCCGACACCTCCCCTCCGCTTCATCTTCTCCGGAACCGGCGAATTTCGAAGAATCGCCGCCGCCACTTTTCCTCTTCTTCGTCGGACCCGTCACCAATTCACCGCCTCCGTCCACCCAAGCTTCGAATCAAGCCCACGGTGAGCTCCGCCTCCCCTCTCCGCTCCTTTTCCCCACCTTACTCACCTCCCAAACCCACCGGAGCTCGCCGGCGCCATGCTCCACCGCCGCCTCCCCCACGGCTCACGCCGCCACACCACCTCGGACCTCCTTATGCACTCAAACCACCACCCCCGAGCTCCTCTCCACTCACTGAAGCTCACCCACATCTCCTTTTGGCCGAAGCAAGACCGGAGCGCCGCCGGCATCGTCCCCTGCTCCGGCCGTGCACCACCTCCGCCGCCGCCCCATTTCCGAACCTCCTCAGTCCCGGCAAAGCCAAAAATGGGTTCCCCTTGCTTCCCTGGTGCTCCCCGCACCACCCGCTCCCGCCGCCGACCACCACCGCCGTCGCATGCGGCGCCGCCGCCGGCTCGAGCGAGAAGCGCGCTCGCCTTCGGCCGAGCGCAGCTCAAGGCCACCCGAGTCGGGCCTTAAAGGCCTGGCCACTTTGGGCCGAAGCCCATTTGAGTGTTGGGTTTAACCCAACACTATTCACAGCCCGTGAACAGTATGGACTTTACTGTTCACTCAAATCAGCCCAATACTGTTCAAATACTTTTGGCATTTACTGTTTCTAGCACAGTAAAATATTTACGGTACACCCGAAAACAAACACTATTCATTTCATCCGAAAACAGTAAAATAATTACTGTTTATTCTCCGAAAATTAATCCTGTACGGTTCATTTCAGTAAAGGCAGTAATCCGGATTTCTATATAATAGACCATTGTCGTATATGAATAGTAAGATAATACCATTCATTATCCGACACCATTTTTCGCCCAAAATCCAAATTTGACATTTCATGTCAAATTTGATCGCCTCGAACTTCGAGAACCCATTTCACTGACTATTCCTTTGAACCAGCCCTTTTATTGTTTGTCGACACAGTGAATCCACTACTGTTCATGGCATAGTGACATAGCACTGTTCATAACCTGAAAATAGGCGATTCCTGTCCATATTCGTCCGAAAACAGTGAACCCTAGCTACTATTCACTCCAAACCTAAAACAGTGAACTCTATTATTGTCCACTGACTCATTTTCAGATATGAATAGTGAAATAGTACTATTCATCGACCAACCCCTTTTCCGCCGAAATCCTAATTTGACATCACCTGTCAAATTCGACCACCTCAAACCCCGAAAACCACTTTCACTGTCTATTCTATTAAATCAACCCAAACACTGGCTATTGCACAGTAGCTATTTACTGTTCACCCGACAAAACTAAACACACTATTCACTACCCGAAAATGGTTTGTGTAATCATTTCCATCCGAAAACAGTAAACCCTATCTACGGTCCACTTCAAACCAGAAACATTGATTTCAGCCATTAATCACTGATCCATTGTCGTATATGAATAGTAAAAACAAGTATTATTCAATATCCGACACCTTTTAGCCCAAAACCCTAATTTGACATTATATGTCAAATTTAACCGTTTCGAGCCCGTGAATCCAAATCTCAACTCCGTTCAGACCAAACAAGTGCCAGATAAATCTCCAGCATCCCACGCACCACCTTACTTTGTGATTCTTTATCCATTTACAATATTTTTGTTGTACTTGGATCCGAATCTCAATTCCGTACAGATCAACCAAACACCAAATAATCTCCACCACTCCAACCTACCATTCTCTGTGTTTCTTTTCTGGTTTTACTTACTTGCATGTTGTTCCCAGCTCATTCCTTGTCGAGCCGGATTTTATTTGAATTGTTTTATTGTACTGTTTCGCGCTAGGTCACGACTTCGACGACCAAGCTCCAGGAGACGCAGGACAAGATCAAGATCAAGAAGACTTGGTGCAAGAAGGCAAGTCGCATTCTTTGATCATTTTGAACCTACATTTCATTTATGTATTATTATTTTCATTACTGTATTTGTGCCAATTACTTTAAATATTAAAATAATACTTTTGAATGCCATGACAATTAGTTAAATCCTAGATACCCCACAAACAAGCCCACCCAACTTTTGTAGGCCATATTCACCTTGACAAGGTTATTCCACATAAAATATTATCTATACAAGGTAGCTTTGTCACCAAAACTGTGTTCATCAATCAAAAGCAAGTATTGGCTCTAGGCCAATGGTTTTGGTGGTGAGTTGAGGTGGATCCAGGAAGTTGGACAACCCAATAGATTCGGGTTAAAAGTGAGTCATCGGTGAGATCCGGAGGTGGGCGACCACGAGTTGGTGTTGGGTCATCGCCTCACCGGATGACAAGTAAGGACAAGAACCTTGTGCCAAAGTAATGACATAGAATCCGCTCAACCACAAGCGTGGTCATTACTCCCTAGCTTAGTACTGCTGCTCTTCCGATTGAATACCTACAAGTATCATCATTGCTTGTTCGATAGGACGGATGAACTTGGTGTGGGGCGGAATGGCGAAATGGTCACTCGGTTTCGCCTCGGTATGGGCCCATCGGCGTCGAGTACGAATTCCACGAATGGCGGTGGTCTCCGAGTGTATGAATTAAGACCTACCGTGTAGGGACTAGAAAGGTTGAGCGGTGAAAGGCTTTGTTATCTCATTTCGATCGCACGCTAACGTGTTGCGTGTCTATGATCCGACGATGCGAGCATGAGATATCTTGTGGGTAAAGTTGGGCAACTCTGCGAGTGAATAATTAAAGGTATTCGAATACGCCGTGCTTAGGTTAATGAAGTCGTGTCAATGGGTGATTCGGTACAAAGGCATAAGTAGAGTTTTGAGATGTTAAGTTGGTAATCAAGGTTGTTGATAAACCCCTGATGCTATTACTTATTATTGTTTTACTGTTTTATAAATTGTTTTAAATCCAAAGTGCATCCACATATGCCAAGTATGGTAAACCCTAACTATCTATTGAACTCCTTGCATGTAATTATTTAGCATTTCCATGCGGCTTGTTGAGTACAGTGGCAGTACTCATTCTTGCAACTTACAAAACATCTACAGAAGAAGATCTTTGTGAACAAGATTTTGGTGGACCCCAAGAAGGCAGCGACTACTGTTATTAGGTCTCGACTGCGCTCAAGCGTACCTGTGGTTTGTTGTTCTTTTGCCTTGTATTATAGTTAACTTTGGGCTTGGATGCCCGTGTCAGGTCAAAACAGGTTGCTAAACCTTAGTTTGTTTAATAAAAGTCTGGCTTTTGTTGTAACCGAAAGCTTGCTTGAGATACTATTGACTTCGCAACTGTACATCCTGGGCGGTTGCGAAGGGTTTTGCAGTCCCGAGAATCGGGGCTGTGACAGAGTATCTAGCCACTTTAATCTTCTCTCTTGAATGATCTAGCCTTTCAGTTTCGCTCGTTTATGACATGCTTAGTCTTAGAATTAGCACGAAATATCAAGAAAAGAAGGGATAAGAAGATACCGGTGCGCTTGGATCGGCGATGAGAAGCGTGAAGGAGAGGCGCGGGATGGAGGGGGCCGCGGCTGCTGTGGGTGGGCAGCTGCGGGAGGAACGCCGTCGGAGAAGGCTGCGTCGCCAGTGAAGCCGAGCCCATTTCTTGGCTTCTTCGCCTTCGCGCAAGTGAAGGTGAATTCCTTCGAAATTCCTTCAGAAATATTATGTATAGCGTTCTAAACAGAGCCTTAAACTGATGTCAGTCTTAACAGATGAGGTCAGCATTGTCCTCCGTGATGGATGGGACTTTTTCGCGTACATGTCTTGTTCGAAACTTGAGCATCCGTGCGAAGTGAGACACATCTGAATCCCATATTTATCCGACGTATTTTTATGGAGGGAACGCCTCACTTGGTTCCTTGACAAGGACGACAGCAGTTCCACAGGTTGCTGTACTCTCCCACTACCGCCACAAATCAACCAAGATACTTGTCGTTGTCGTAGCATATTCTACCAGAAACAAAAGATCTTCAGGATGTCGAGTAGAGACATCTCACAAATTTACCCGAATCATCTTCTGATCTTCCTCCCCAGAATACCAGCCAATTATTATCACCTACCCCACAGAAGCAGTGGCATCAATTTCAAACATCTGTCGCGTTCATCATTCATCACCTACGTGCATGAACATATGCAACAGCCAATGTAACAATTTGCGTAACCTTGCGAACGATAAACAAACAGTCAAAAGTGTTGCAAACAAGAACAGGTCAAAAGTGTCGCAAACAAGAACAGAAACATAGCCCAGATAGTGACAGAACTAACAATGTGTGTTCAACCCAGCCAAGATCTAGAAAGCAGACACGACAAGGTTCGAGTTGTGCTTCTCAGCAATACCATAGATGCTCCAACTAGAGCATTACTCAAGTAGTCATGTAGTGCAGAGTGCCAGAACATCAAATTAAACCTACAAAAATATCAGTCCCAAAGGATTACACTTTGTGTTTAACAATTTTCATTTCCTAGTGTTGTGAGACATACTTTTGACATGTTATTGCATTTCCTGTTGGCCCTGAACAAAAACAACAGCTCTCAAAGCCAAAACAAAATGACTTCAGTGACAGTAGCAGGATAACAGCCAGTCAGGCACAACCTGTTGGCTGATTCAGGATGAGATAACGGTGTGTCATTCTCAATGGAAATAACCAAGGACCTGGCCACCCACGTTCTGACTAATTGCCTCCTCATGATCTAAAACACCATTTGGAGTTGTGATCACAACATAGCCCCACTGCATAGCAAATAAGACAACGGACAGGAAAGGCGTTAGCAATACCAGACTAACTCTGTAAAATGAAGAGAGTAATGTTTCCCCAAGTTCTACTCTATATATGTGAACTGCATACTGAGAATTGTCTATAAGATAAACAACTAACACATAATTTAACAGGCCAAATAAGATTTAGGAAGTCAGTTTAGTAAGAAATGCTTAGATTGAAATCCACACACAACCTACAAGTAGCACACTGCACAGATGTCACTGAAGGGGATCTCAATGAAGGAATATCAACAAAAACGTACACACAAGGTAACACTATCAATTAGTTGTTTAATATAAATCTCCCTGAGAATGTGTGCTTTTGCTCGCTTGCCAAGCCATCTCAAAAATAAAAAAGTGGGGAATCATACTTCTGTGACGAGGTTAATCCAACAAAGTTAGGAAACGTACTACAGGATGTCACCTCAAAGAGATAACCTGTGGAGTTTTTCATTTGATTTTCACTTCAAAAGGGCCATTTGCATCAGGGACACTTCAACTATAATGCTAATTTTCATTCCTCTATCACCTATAATTTATTGATTCAACTCCTCGAAAATCTTTCGCAATGGCAGGTTGAAAGAGTCTGTTGCCTCGGTAACGCAATTGCCAGTAAAAAGATACAATATGATCATGTTAACCTCAGATATCGATAGCAAGTTTTCAATAAGTTTTCGTACTACTACAACATTGTTAGCTAATCTCTGATCCAGTCAATGTTTAGTTGCCACTAACCATAATTTACATTGCATAATGGATATTGTATATTGTGTCACTGTTAACAAGAGAATACATTAAGTAGTAAGCATTTAAATCAACAAACTTACACATCATATCTTCACCTTCCTGGATTTCTAACTATCAATCACAGTATCAAAATAGAACAAGCAAAATAGCTTTATCCAACAACTAATAGAATATGTAATTGTTCACAAATATATGAACAGATAGAATACCTGCCGTGTTGGAAGCATCCGAATTCTGTATTGTTCTATTTCCTTAGCACGGAGGTCCTGCCTATAAGTAAGAGCTTTACAATCTTTAATCCTTCCCTGAAGCTCCACAGTAATTTTTCCAACTCTATGTGGATCAACGACCTCAAATTTTTTTATGTACCCTGAAAAGTATTGATAAAATCCGAAAGAATAAATTTTAGAAAAAAACAAGAGTACAGTAAAAGAAATGTTTGCATATCCTCTCAAGATGCTTAAAGTTTCAGAAAAGAACTGGATGGATGACAGACGTTAGCTGAGCAAACAAAGGAGACTAAACAATATCATAAGCTCATAACATTTTCTTTTCCTTTCTTTTTCGCATGCCGAAGCCAAAAGGAAAAGGAAAAGGCAAGCCACTACTCCAAATATCACTTTGTTTTTCCTGGTGCTTGCCCTCCATGAATGAAGGTGCATAATGCCTGGTGTTTCAAATTCAAGACTACAGTACTAGGTCACTAATCTTATCAGGTTGTCAGACGAAACGAGTATAACTAGCACAAGCACACAGTGGTTTAAGTCTTTAAGAGCGGAATACATGCCCGACTCATTGAATAGTTAAAAAAGGTTAACAGAATCTCTTCAAAAGCAAAAGCAGCTTGGCAAAGCTACCAATAACATGCTAACATCTGGTGAATGTGTGTGATTGCCTTCATCTTTCCAATACCAATTCACAGTTTCAGACATTTCACATGAATTAGATGCAAAGAAATGATGTTGCCTCATTCGTCCAGGATCCACACGAGGTACAGCAAATTGACAATCAAGCACATGGTACTGAACAAGCACACACTCATGTTTGCATCGAGGGGCTCTAATCCAAGTTTGGCCTTAACATGAGGAGACAGTTCATCTTTATTGTTTTCTCGGTTAAACCCAAAACTGTAGAACCCCAGCCCTCCAGTAGTGCATCCCTCACAAATTCCCCAATATATATATATATGCTTGGTGTATCAATAGGATTACTTTGCAATTAACACCAACAGGCTCCTTTCCCACCATGGATGGAGCCCTCGCTTTTGTCCACAATACATATCCACTAGACTTCTTTGGCGTAACAGGAGGGATTGGAGATGGGGAATGGTGAGATGAGAGTGGTGCAGGAGCGACAGTGGTACAGCAGAGCGGTAGCAGGCTACCAAGAACAAGAGAGAAGAGGCTAGAACAGTGCTACCTCGGTGCTTCATGATGTTGAGGAAGGAGACCATGACCCCGGAGATGGGCCGCAGCAGCGCCGTCGCCTTCCCCCGCCGCTCCGCGTTCACCATCGTGCGCAGCGCGTCGTTCAGGATCCGCCGCCCCATCGCTCGCTCGCTCGATCTCCTCGCCGCCGCCGCCGCCGCTCAACTTCTTCTCCCTAGCTACCAGCCGCCGCCGGCGCTCGCGATAAACTAGCAAGGAAGGAGTCAGGGAGAGGCCGCAGCGCCGCGAGGGCACGCGCTCTCACAACTCGGGACTCGGGAGCGTTCGAGGTGGGCCTGGCGTTAGGGAGCAAGCCCAGCGCGCGGGCGTGGGTCGCCTCTACGGGCCGAGCGGCTGCCTGGTCTCCACTCGCTCTGAAATGTGCTGTTCTTTGGGTGGGCGCCAGCGGCCAGGTTAGAGATTAGTGGTTGATAAGATGGGCTGATGGGCCTCCGAGATGGAGTACAAAATAGCTGCGTACGCCTCATTGGCAATGCGCCCTAACTCGTACTGCCGAGATCTCCGGCCTTGTACAACGTACTAGTTGTTAATTTTGAACGTACTCCCTCTATTTCCAAAAACAAGACGTTTTGCTTTGGAATGCGTCGGTTAAACTTTGAAAATCTTAGCTATTGATATTTTTTAAAAGAATATTTAGATTAGATACATGAAAATTATATGTGTGTATTTGTCTTAAAAATATTTTTATAATAGAATAAATTTATTGGATTTTAGAAATATATTATAATAGTAATTAGTAATCAAAGTTGTATTTTGGAACCGTGTCTATGTAAAAAATGGCTTTTTTTTCCAAGAGGGAGTACAATGCTACGTAGACCCCTATTTCAGCGTGCGTGCGTGTAATTATTTTTGCTTGAACACGGAAGTTTTGGAAGCGGCAGCAGCTGTCACCTTCATGCACGAGTACAACCCGGTGACTTTTTTAACATTGCACTTTTTTTTTATTTGCCTTCCGTGGTATTAATGGACGCACAAGGTTTGTATCCACCAATATATATTTTTTAAAAAATTGATTAGGCGTTACCTTCTATTTTAGTTTTAAAATTATAAAGTAACAATATATCTGAGTAATTAATCCAATGAACACTAACTCGGTTTTAATTGGGGTCCACCAGATTGAAGGCAGGATGTTTTGCTTTCTTAGAGAGAATTTATAGCATTTCATCACCTTTAAATTAGGTCCACCTGATTAAGGGTCAGATGTTTTCCTTTTTTTAATAATTTTTAGAATATTTTTCTTTCTTCTTAGTAGCCGTAAAACAACTATCATCGACTTTTATTATATAAGAAATGGTAGAGGTAGCCCTGTAGGGGCGTCTATCCTTGGAAAAACAACAAATTAAAGAGTGGGAGGTGTCTATGTAGCATTTGAGTGTTTGTTCCTAGAAAGCACTTAAATTTTCAACCGTCCGAATCTTTTAGATGGAATTGTCGTCCGATTTACTCATACAAAAGTCATATTTCCAACTTTTTAATATATATATATATATATATATATATATATATATATATATATATATATATATATATATATATATATATATATATGGGTTTTGCTAGTTTTAAGTTGCTGAAATTTTCTTAAGTTTAAGTCACTTGTTGTGACCATTGGATTTGTGTAGAGATTGTTATGTCATATGATTATCATATGATTGGATATTGATCCAATGGATGTTATATGATTGGATATTGATCTAATGATCACAACAAGTGACTTAAATTTAAGAAAATTTCAGCAACTTATGAATAGATCTGTCCTATATATATATATATATATATATATATATATATATATATATATATATATATATATATATATATATATATATATATATATATATATATATAACCCAACTGTGCAGTCAGTCGCCTCGCGCGCGTAACTCGTTAACAATTGTATTTTGTTGCTCGGATCTTCCCACGGACCATCAGGCCGTTAATGGTCTTGCCGTTTTATCTGTTTGGACTATATAAAATAAGCCGAAAACCGTGTAGCCCAGTACCTGTTTACATCTACATGAGCTGTTTACTTCTCTTATTGTCCATATTTTCATACCTTGCATACAAAATTCCAATCAATTTATACATCTACACATAATATTATATAAATTACATAAACTAAAAACTAAAATATGCTAATTAAGTTTTGCTTCGTTTGTAATTATTTGATCTTCTTAAATAGATTAATACTCTTTGCACAGAATTAAAAAAAATGCAATGGGAATACCATTATCGAGAAAAAAAAATGTTTTATCAAAACCAGACAACACAACATTTCTGTATCAGAAATGCATATTTGTCTTGCAGTAGACAGGGCAGACAAAAAATGTTAATGTATGTGATGAGCAACTACTTCTTTGCATAGCCTAGAACAAAAAATATGTTCAATTACCTTAAATTTATATAAACATGTAATACAAATTACTTTAAAAAATATGTAGATTTCGTATATCTTATTAGTAAAATTTTATATGCTATACATATCAAACCTTTGCACAGGGTGAACGGAAAGAAAACTTGAATTGATTTGACAATTTCTACAAACTATAGACAAGTCGGTGGCCTAGCGATAGGGGCGAGAGTGTTTATTCCCACCCACACAGCTTCAATCCCTAGACACGTATGTGCATTTAGTGGTAAAGCGTGTGTCCGCCCTTCTTAGGGCCTTGAAGTCTTCACAAAGTTTCTAACGTATGTAGTAAAAGCGCACGTATATATGTGTGTGTGGCGTGAGTGGGGTGTGCATCCTATTATACTCCCTTAAAAAACAGTTTCTACAGAATGCTTCCACTCATGTCTCGCTTGCTCGTCCAACTACAAGTACTCCCTTACAAAATAGTTTCTACAAAATACTTCCACCCATATCCTGGAATTTTTGGCGTTTTGAAACCGTATTAGCAGAAATAACCACGGTGCACATGTATTTGCAGAAATGGCTCCGCTGATCGTGCGCCAACGACTCCCACGCTGCCACGTGGCTTTGGTGTACGGCCACCATGCGCCAACTCCCGCGCCGCCACCACGTGCCCCGCCGACCCCGCCACCTCAGCATGCACCACCCCCGACCCTGCCACCTCAGCTCGCTGGCACATGGTGAGCATGTGCCAGCCGTTGGCACATGCGCACCATGTGCCAGCCAATTAGTTAGTAGCTAATTAGGTTAGGTTAGTTTTAGTCTGAAATTTGAAGGAATTTTAAAATATAGTAAATGAGTCCAAAATTATGATTTTTTTTGTAGAGCCTCCCGACACTGTGTACTTACTTGTGTAAATTTTGTATAATTTTATTCGTTCAAATTTTTATCACTATTTCGTATAAGTGTCTTGTTTGTACAAATTTGTAAATATAGAAAATGAGTTCAAAAATTATAAATTTTATTTTGAAGACTCCTCACGCAGTGGACTTGATTGTGTAATGTTTCGGCAATTTTATATGTGTTCTGGTATTGTCTCAAAAATTTATAATTTAGGTCACGAAAATTTTGATTTTATGTTTCAGAAATTATGGTTTCATGATTTCATGTTACTTGGAATGTATAGAAAAAACGTTGCATTGCAACTCCATTGGAGATGTCGATATACAATATGGCAACACACATAACAACCAAAATATGTCAGACACATACAATATGGCGCAGGAGTACATACATAACAACCAAAATACGTGTACCCGACGAGGCAGCTTTGCACAACGATGTGATGAGCCATGCTGACCTGGGGAACACCTTCGAAGGATTCATCCACTAAGGATTTGCTATAATTTTATCCGTTCAAAATTTTTCTCGCAATTTCGTATAAGAGGCAACACCCTCCGACGCGCGCCCTCTTCCGGCCCTCCCTCTTGCCCGCCACACCCGCTACGCACCTAGACTATTCTGGGACGAATTAGAAAACTGCATGGTGGCCACCTTCCCACTGTCCCTCCTCCGTACATCTGTTGCCTCGTCCAGAAATTCCGGCACCAACATTGTGACTCCTCCTCCGCTCAGCTATAAATATCGAATTCTGACACTCGCTCTTCGCTCACCTCATTTGCATTTCGATTCTCGTTCTTGCGCTCGTCGCTGAGAACTCAGAGAACATAACATAATTACTTTTATTGGGAGGTTAACTATTTTCTTGCTTCTCGTTGCTCGTCGCTCGCTCTTTTTTTATTATTATTAATTTCCCCCGAAGGGCAGGTAATTTGTCGGATGTTTTTGCAGTTATCACCGTAGTCGTAATTAGTGAAAATGAACTACCAGTAATTTATGTAGTGATAATTAATTAGCCATAATTAGTTACATAGGAATTAGTTAAGCATAACTCATTCATAATTATTTAGTGGTTGTTGTGGCTTTAGGTATTTTCGAACATGCAAGACTTGTTAGTGTTTTACGATGATGGTCTCGTACGAGCTGAACCCGATGGGTTGGATCTGTCGAGATGCCAATACAAAGTGGTCCAGGTGGAGGGGCTCCACGCGATGAATATTCACGAGCTGCGAAGGTGCATCCGGAGGGAGTTCGTCACGGAGCCAATGACGAAGAAAGTTGTGATCGAGGCGATCACCTGCACGAATTATGTGTGGGAACTCGTCAAGGTGAATAGAAACATAGTATGGAGTTGCAATGCAGTTTTTTTTATACGTTCAAAGTCACATGAAATTATAAAACCATAATTTTCTAAACCTAAAATCAAAATTTTTGTGACCTAATTAAATCATAAATTTTCGAGACAGTACCAAAACACATATAAAATTGCCAAAACATTACACAATCATGTCCACTGCGTGAGGAGCCTTCAAAATAAAATTTATAAATTTTGGAGTTTGTTTTCTACATTTATTGATTTGTACGAACATGATACTTATACGAAATAGCAATAAAAATTCTGAACGAATAAAATTATGAAAAATTTACACAAGCAAGCACACGGTGTCGGGAGGCTCTACAAAAAAATTTACAATTCTTGAACTCATTTGTTATATTTTAAAATTCCTCCAAATTTTAGCCTAAAACTAACCTAACTAACCTACCTAATTAGCTACTAACTAATTGGCTGGCGCATGGTGTGCATTCACCAACCAGCGAGCTGAGGTGGCGGGGTCAGGGGGCACGTGGCGACGGCTCCGGCGGCGGTGCACAGTGGCCGTGCGCCAACACCACGTGGCGGCGCGGGATCCGTTGGTGCACGGTGACCATACGCTAGCAAAACTATTTCTATAACTACGTGCGCGCGGTGACCATTTATGTAAATACAGTTTCAAAACATGATGTATGTCCGTATCCTGCTTGCTCGTCCAACGACAAACATCAATCATCGACAAACCAAATAAAAACAAAACAAGGGCACACGAAAAAAAAAACAATAAACGACTAATAACCAACCTGCAAATCTGCAATCGCCCATCGCCCACTTGTACGTTACGCAGGCGAAGACTCAGAATGCAATCCTCTGTGCAGCTCAAGTCTCGTGTGCCTCCTTTTCTACTAAGTACTAAATGCACGGACACATGATAGAACAGCGCGACAACCAACGTGAACATTAAATTCCAATAACATTCCATAACTTGTTGGTTCATGAACACTTACTGGGGGAAGGAAATTCTCCGGGGCACCGTCCCACGTGAGGCTCCTCTACATTATCGTTAGATTTCGTATGATTATCACTGTAGTACTCAGAGAAGTAGCCTTTTTTCCCTTACCGTGTCGTACAGGCGCGCATCTGATAGAGCCTGACCGCTCGGCTATCAGCCCCATGAATCCTAGCGCAGCATCCAACGGTTACAAATTCGAGTGCTCCGAATGTGGAAAAACACAAGTGTCACTTAGCAAAATCCTCCGTGCGCCAGCGAACGAACATCTAGACTCTAGACCATTAATTGGTGCACGCTAGCTTAGGTGCTAGCAGAGCAGAGCACATCGCAGCAATGTGCGGATGCAAACACATGCAGCCAGAATCTAACATAGCTAGAGCTTCCGCAGTCATGGAGCCATATGGCTATGCTAGCACCCTACTGTTGAGTGAGAGTACAAGAATCAAGCCCTTATCATGTTATTTTCATTATTTTTTTAAAGAAAAAACACACTCTTTTTTTTTTTCAGAATGACCTAAAAACACACCGGCAACCACTAATATGTAAGTTAAGTTAGTGGGACTTGAGAGCCGTGACTATTAACAACAAGACAGATGTGTTGCGAGAAAGAAGTCATACAGGACCTCTGTCCTTTTCTCATTTGAAGGACCTCGTCCCACCTCGCGACACATGTCATTTGATACTCCCAAAGCAAACCTTCTCTAGTCCCCCTCGATCCCGTTTTCCTCAGCCCGACGTGCAGCAGAGCACGAGCACGGCGCACGGCGCGCGGCGGCTCATCCTCCGGAGCCCGCGTGCGGCAGAGAAGTCCTCCCGAGTTTGCGCACGGCAGAGACGGCAACTTCACAATCCCCAATTCGCAGCAGATTCATTCTTTCCCTCTTCACCTTCGCAGCATGCAATCGTTTTCTTGAAGCCTGCCGAAGAGAGAAGAAAGCTTTCTTACTGTCTCAATAGTTCATCACGTCAAGTGTGCATACATGTCACAGCCGAGCCACGTCTTGGAGTTATCAAACCTAGGGGTGCCAACAGATCGAATACGAATCAAATAGTATTCTTCTCATATTTGTATTCATATTTTCTAAACAAATACGAATGCAAATTCGAATATTGTCGAATACGAATCAAATATTGTAACGAACACGGATTTGATCGGATTCGAATGTCCTCATAACTCACGTAATGACAATATATTTATGATACTTTATCCTCGTACATTAGTACACTAATCATTCTAGTTTATCTATTTCACCTCAAAACATAAATTCACGTCAAACCAAAAATACTTATCCAACTAATTAGCCATACTCCAATCGCTAACAGGCTCGGTACACATAAAGATCGTACGTGTAGCAGGCTCGGTCGTCAATTGCTAACAGCGTCTAGGCACGGGATCAATGGGGGATTATACAAGATTTTCTTTGAATATATGTTCAAGGACATTTGTCGCGTGGGGGACGAGGTCCTTCGGATGAGAAAAGGACCGAGGCCATGTATAATTTTGCTCCTGTGTTGTGCCGTACCAGTGTTGGACTAGCCATCGGTTGACGACTATACTATACCTCTTGATTCACTTGAACTAAGGACATCAAGGAGCTATGGTATTACTAAAGTGACATTACAGGGATATAAAAAAAAACAATTTAGGCATATTTGCGAAGCACATAAGGTAGATGGAAAACATATTATAACGATGACACAAGGAGGCACATAATCTGCGTCCACCTGCCCAGAAATTATTAGATCAGAATAAACCGCGCGCAACACAATATAAGGACTTTAATTTGCAGAGTGGCATGCATGGCATATATGTATGTATCTCGATCTGCTCGATCTATCTGGCCCATCACAGGAGACCATCCAGGTACTCTTCGACCGTGACGAACTTCATGTCCGGATACAGCTGCGTCGCCTCCACCCCGACCGACGCGTTGATGGTTTGCTCGCACGCTCCGGCTACCAACGTCAAGTGCACCATCGCCAGCTGAAAGTTGAGTGGGAACGGAGACTCTGCGCCACATGCATAGACGATGGCTTCGTTAACATTAACACATGACTCCAGCTAAAATGCTAAATGTATATACTTGATGTTGAGAGAGAGAGAGAGACGTAGGAATGTAAAGATGTGTCCATATACCTTCGATTTTCTTCACAAGCTCTTGTTCAGATATGTAGTGCTTCTCAATGGTCTTGCCAATTTTCTTCTCCCAAAGACAGACGAGCTGACCGAAAGAGCATATATTTGCAGGAGGCCGTACGTAGAGGATCTTGTCAAGTGTTCGTGGGTCCTCCACGGCCTGTATAGCCAACGTGCTCATATCCTTCTCGTCCACAAAGATCGCTACAAAGTAACACAGCATACATACCATTAGATCAAATATTAACACAACACATCATGTCACAACTCACAAGTGATTGTTAGTTACCTCGTGGTTTCTCGTCGCCAAAGATGGTCGCCCTGGTGGTCGGAGGGCCATTTTCTTCAGGGTTGCCAAGTCTAGGCAGCAAGAAGCCATGAGCCCAGTAGCTGCAGATGAAGGTGTGAGGAATCCCCGCGGCTCTCACGGCCTGCCGGACTCGAATTTTGGTTGTTAGGATGCTTCTTGCTGGCTCCAAAGCTTGCTCGGCTTGCTCCAAGTCCCAGCCGTATTCAGACGGCACAAAGCGCTGCGGTATTTTACAAATTCAGGCTTCCATTGTTTGATAAGAAAATGCGTATATACGGATTAGATATGAAGCCGTGGATCATCGACTGAAAGACAATTAATTTTCCTCTTTTATTTATGAAATATATAGGGCATTTCACTCTCTTTTTACAGCATGATACCCTTGTCTTGTACATCAATGTCACCTTCGTTCTTCAGAACTAAGGGGGGAAATTAAAAGCCATGGCACCAAGTTAGCCAAAAGAGAGAGAGAGAGAGAGAGGAAGTTCTGCCATGCATGCCAACTAGGAAAAAGGCGTGATAAGTCGCAAAAAAGAAGTAGAAGAAGGAAAACGGCGTGAGGCTTTGAGAAGCATGACGCTGACAGTGGTGTCCCGTGCTACGTACGCATGCATCTTTTGCAGGGTGGAACGGTGAAAACTAGTCAAACTGTAGGAGTTGACCTGATCCAGTCTTAATCGGGTTGACTGACTTCGACTATCAGCACCAACGCAAGAAGCTTCTTCTGTCAGATAGAGTCCAAATTAACGTAGCATGTGAAAACACAAGTTGAGCTTAGACAATTCTCAACGGCTGGGTTCGGAGACAGTAGTTTCCATTGCAGAATTCAAACGAATGAAAGGGCACCGGATAGAGTAAACCATAGGAAAATCTTTTGAAAGTTCTGCCAGTTTCAGTACTGCAATATTAATTACTTTTCTGCTTGATCGAGGCCAGTGCCCGACAAGTAGTAATCTTAATGTCAAAAAGCTTATTCGCACCTTAACATTTCCAGCTTCCTTTATAGCTGCGACGATCTTGAGCTGGCCGCCTAGCTCCTCCGGTCCACGGTGTCCGACGGCGGAGATCACCACGTCCGCCTGCTTGATCGCCGCCACCAAGCGCTCGTGGTCGTTCATGTCCCCCTGCATGCTTGCAGTCGTTAAACACTGGTGATTCAAATCGTGTGCGCTATAGCGGTTTTCGCCTCTAGAACGCTAAGCTATAGCACAAATCAACACTATTACAGCTGCGACCGCTGTAGCGGTAATAGCGGCAGCTATGCCTCATTTTGTACTTCTTTAGTCTTGTCAGCAATTGTTTTGTATGCAATTTGTATATTTGGGTTCTTAGAAAACTAAAATTAGTTCTCAACGTAAAACAATTGCAACAAATGGTGTGTGGTATTTTCATTTTTCAAATTTGGATTGGAAATATTAAATTCTACTATCTAATCAAAGGCTTTTCTATAGAAATTTGTAAAATTAAAATATGATATTTAGAACATTTGGATTTAAAATACAGATATATTTGAATTCAATTTTAAAATCTCACAAACTTTCACATTTATTCCATTTCAAGAAATTCATTTTTTTGTGTTTTAGAAACAACAATTTTTACATTGAGTTCAACTTCGAAATATTCAAAGTTTCAGTTTTATTTTTTTTTACTTTTCTAGTAATTCAAAAATAATAAAGTTTTTATATATTTTTATTTTAGATTTTAAATTGAGCATCACAAAAAATATTGTAATTACGCATTTTTCGTGTACTTTGATGATGCGCATTATTTTGTTATAAGCCTTTTCTCTTGTAATATTTTACATAAGACCAAAATCGGTAGAATTAACATCTTTTCAATAGGTCCGCGACGCAGAATAGTCTCCGCTATCCGTGATAGCAAACACACTTGAACTACGTAGCTGCATGCATGCACGACGCTGATGCATGCATGCACGACCTGGCTAGCTAGCTAAGATTCACGAGAACAAAAGATTGCGGCTGTGTGCTTTAATTTGACGCTTACCAAACCGCTGCATGCCACCGAAGGTTCGATTCTGATCTCTGAAGTGTACGTACATATTTGAATGAATAGAAATTGTGATGTACGTACGTAGACAACGTTGACTCCGCTGGCCTTGAGAGCCTGCAAGAGCTTCGCCTTGCCGGAGTCGGCGGCGGCGGTGGCCGGGCGGACGAGCACGGCAGTCTGGTGGCCGGCGTTGAGGCTCGCCGTGACGAGGTGCTGCCCGAGCATCCCCGTCCCACCGATCACCAGTATCCTACTCGACATCTTCGATCGATCGTTAGCAAGCTGTATATGTATTTGTTGTGTCGAACGTTTGGTGGTTGATTAGGCTGAATCGTAGGACGTGTACATGTGCGGCACTGCGAGTAGACACGCGCCTCATTGTGGCCTATATATACAAACTAGTCAGCTATTTAGTGCATGCACATTTTTTCCTGGGAAGTATAACAACCAGTCATATTCTTCGTAACTATATATAGATAGATACTTTGTCGAAACAAGTAACTAATGTTGTAGCAGTTCACTTGAAATTTGGATGTAGCTATTTCAAAATTAATTAATGTTGCTCTAAAAATAGTTACAATAAGAAAACCGTATGATAACGTTTGTGAAAACAACGTAAAAAGAATCCGCCAGTCCCAACCAGCAAATATATACCAGTATAATCTATTAAGTTTCATTCTCTAAACAGTTCACCTAACGGTGTGTAATATAATCGTATAAATTTCACCGACTCAAATTAGTAATGTTCTTTTTACCATCACATGCTGACATGTATTGAGTTTTATACAACAACTAGTTTATCCAAAAGATTAGATTGTGAAGGAAAGATGTGCAATACACTCATGCTTAACACTCCACTTTACCAGTCTCCCGCGGACCTACGACGGTCCGGCGAATTCCCGAGGATTCTCACTTAGCACCGTTCGTAGGATACCACTTGTTACACAGGCCAAGGAAAATTCGTTTCGTAGCTTCGTCACGGCCAGTGTATACATGTCGGAAATTTTCCTTCGATCTTCGCACTGTTACTGCTTCAATCGAAGAACAGAGAAAAAAACGCCTGCTCCTTATGCGTGGGATCCGCTGCCTCCTTTGGACGTGACCCCCCACATGGCTTGCACTAATGCACAGCAGCACCTCTGCCCTCTATTTCTTTCTTCGGTTGTTTCACGTGACATGGGTTGAGGAACCGACGCTGACGAGTTTAGTCCAAGCGATTATCTTGTAGATAAACTTAAAATCGTAAGAACAATGCAAAAACATAATCACAGAATAATAGATTGAACACAGAGATGTAGGGGGACTTCTTGCTTCCTTTATTCCTTTATTCAGTCGATTAGCCTTTACAATGACTAGTACCCCCTATTTATAGGCTACAACTATGCTAGGGTTTGAGATGAGGAGCCCACCTTGGGACAGGACTCCCGGTCCTGGGCTCGGTTTCTTAACACTTCTCCTTGGGTACTCATCCTTCATGTCTATATCTCGTTAAAACTCCACAAAAAATCCAGTGGAAAAAATTTAGAGGAAGAGTACATGAAATATGTTCTGTTGTGCTGCATGAATTGCCTCGTTAAAAACCTTAGCCGAGAAACTTCAGGAAAACTCGTCAAGGGAAAAAGATTACAATCCACTCAATTTCATTTAATCTCTAGGATTTATCCTTTGGGTACTCGATCTTCATGATCAAGCTTTAATAATGAGTTTGTGAAGATTCTCTCCCTGAATTCTGCATTTCTCTAAGTCTCATCATTCTAATTCCTCGTATGCATCTTTCAAAACTAGACGCTGGAAGTGACTTAGTGAATAAATATGCAAGATTTTCACATAACTTAGTATGTTGTACATTGATTTCGTCCATCTTTTACCATTCATGAGCATAGAACGACTTGGGGTTGATATGCTTTGTGAGAGGACTCTTCACATAACCCATCTGTACTTGCGCAAGATAAGTTATATTATCTTCATAGATAATAGTGGGGGTTTGCGCGGTATTCAATCCACATGAGTGTTGGATGTGGTGAATCATCTGTTGAATCCAAGCACATTCTCGTGAGGCCTCGTACAATGTTATTATTTCTGAGTGGTTCGTTGAAGTCGATACAAGACTCTACTTAGACGATTTTCATGGAATTGTAGTTCCACCATATAGGAGTTCATAGCATATTTGCGATTTAGCTGTATGCGGGTCCACAGGTACCCGTCATCTGCATAGACAGTCATATTCAGGTCTTGGTTCTTTCCGTAGAACAGACCAAGTTCTTTGCTTCCTTGGAGGTATCGGAAGATGTCCTTCATTCCCTGCTAATGTCTTTGGTAGGTTCTGCACTATACCTTGCTAATAGGTTTACGGTAAATGCAATGTCCGTTCTAGTACAGTTTGCTAAATACACGAGTACTTCTATTGCACTTAAGTGTGGGAATTTTGGTCCCGAGACTTCCTCCCACTCTTCTCTAGGTCTAGAAGGGTCTTTGTCTTGCTGCAAAGATCTCCGACCATCGGCACTTTCGAAGGGTATGCATTTTCAAAGCCGAACCTTTCTAATACTTTCTGAGTGTAGGTTGACTGATGTATTTAAATTCCTTCAGGGACATGCTCAAGCTGCAAGCCTAGGCAATATTTGGTTTTACCCAAACCTTCCATTTCAAACTCCAACTCCAGGTAAGAGCTTGCTTTCTTAATATCCTTCAGGGTTTTGATGATATTCAAATCATCTTCATACACTAAGATTATACAAAATTCATCCTGGGATCGTCGTATAAATACATAGGGATTATTCTCATTGTTTGTGTAGCCTTTCTTGCATAGAAAGTCACTTCAGACGATTATACCATATCCTGTCTGATTGCTTAATTCCATACAGTGACTTTCTGAGTTTCACACTGTACAGATTTCTATTTGCTCTGTCTTGGTTCGTGACAGGGATACATTCAGGTATCTTCATATAAATATCGAATCCAATATTTCAAGTTGGTTTTGATCTCTTGGAGGTCCTTATCTTCAGCTTGATTTTCTCGAATGTGTCTCTGGATAGTTGGTTCAACTTCCAGCATGTGTACACAAACTTCCTCGACCACTTTCAAATTGAGATACCTCATCTCTTTAAGCAATAGGGGTGGTCTTTTCTGTGATAACAAGGTACTGCAGTAAGTCTTTTGGCTCAATGCATCAGCTACTACATTAGCCTTGTCCGGATGGTAATAGATGCCAAGATCATAATCTTTTATGAGTTCCAATCATCTTCTTTGTCTGACGTTGAGATCAGTTTGAGTGAAAATGTACTTTAAACTTTTGTGGTCTGTAAAGATCTCACAGCGATTACCAATAAGGTAATGGGGTCAGATCTTTAAGGCATGCACTACGGCTGCCAATTCCAAATCGTGCGTGGTATAGTTGGCTTCATGAGGCTTTAATTGTCGGGAGGCATATGCTACCACTTTTCCTTCTTGCAGCAGAACATAGCCAAGGCCTCGCCGAGATGCCTTTTCAGGTATCCGGCAAAACAAGTACTGGGGCAGAGGTCAAACGCTTTTTCAGCTCTTAGAAACTACGCTCACAAGCTGGTGCCCACACATACTTGCTTTCCTTCTTAAGCAACTGAGTGAGAGGTCTTGCTAATCTTCAAAAGCCTTCGATGAACCTACGATAATACCTTGCCATGCCAAGAAAGCTTCTTAGCTGAGGTATTGACTTGGGTGGCTTCCATTCTAGCACATCTTCGACTTTGATGGGGTTAACTGCCACGCCTTCTGCTGACATAACATGCCCAAAAAAGGTGACCTCTTTCATCAAAAAATCACACTTATTGAACTCGGCATAAAGTTAGTGGTCTCTGAGCTTGTCTAGGACCACCCTGAGGTGTTCTTCATACTCTGCCTCATTCTTGGAGTACACTAGAATGTCGTCAATGAAGACAACGACAAACTTATCCAAGTACTCCATGAAAACTTTATTCATTAAGTTCATAAAGTAGGCAGGAGCATTGGTCAACCCAAAAGACTAACAGTGAACTCATAAAGCCCATAACGAGTTGAGAAGGTTGTTTTTGGGATGTCTTCTTGTCGGATCTTTAATTGGTGATAACTCGACCTTAAGTCAATCTTGGAGAACACCGAAGCTCCCATAAGCTGGTCAAGCAGGTCATCAATCCTAGGCAAGGGATATTTGTTCTTAATTGTGACCTCATTGAGTGCTCTGTAATCAACACACATCCGTTGAGTGCCATCCTTCTTTGCCACAAAGATCACTAGAGCTCCCCAAGGTGAAGAACTCGGTCGAACAAAACCTTTGCTTTGCATTTCTTCAATTTGTTGTTTTAACTCAACAAGATCGTTGACAGGTAATCTGCAAGCAAGGCCTTTTAGAAATTGGGACTGTCCCTAGGACTAAGTTGATAACAAACTCTAGGTCCCTATCTGGAGGCATTCCTAGTAACTCATCTGGGAACACATCGAGGTATTCTCTGACCACAGGGAGGTCTTCAAGCTTCACTCTCTGCAAACAGGCTAGCTAGAACCTCCTCTAGGAGAGGTCCTAGGGCATAATTCGACTTGAATTCCCTGCTCATTAGTAAGCACAATGGACTTCTTGGCACAGTTTATCTGACCTTGGTTCTTGGCTAACCAATCCATCCCAAGGATCACATCTAGCCCTTTGGAGTGCAAGACCACTAGATCTACAGAAAATGGTACTCCCAAGATCTCCAAGGTAAGATTTGGGCATAAGGAACTAGTCCTCATCTCTGAGCCCGGAGAGTGGATTAGCATAGGGTTTACTAAAGGAGATATAGCTAACCCATTCTTACCCACAAACTTAGTTGAAACAAATGAATGAGAAGCTCCTGAATAAAAAAGAACTATTGCTGATACTGAATTGACAGGGAACGTATCAAGGACCACATCTGATGCGGTTTGGGCCTCTTCAGCTGTGACGTGGTTCACACGCCCTTTGATATACTAGACCGAGGGCTTCGCGGCAAGGTTGTTTCCGTTCTGAGGAGGTCCTTAACCAACTCAGACTAGAGCTGGAACTGAGGTGGTGAATTGTAGCTTCTTTGGGTATTTATTGGCATAGTGCCCAACTTCATTGCAATAAAAACAAGTGACCCCAGCGGCGGAGGTCACTGGCAATTTCTTTTGAAAATGACCTCCTGAGGAGGTCGTTTGAGGACAAGAGGCGCTAGGGCGTCTAACAGAAGCAGGAGGTCTTGAAGGGGAGGAGTTCCCAAATTTTACTGACTGGAACAGAGAGGTTCTGGGCCTTGAAAAACTCCCAACACTGGCTTGCTGAGCTGCTTTTCTTTTCTTACGGCTCTACATCTCGAGATGTTTGCCTTCTTGGCGAATTACCTTGCTCACAAGGTGCTGGAAATCTGAGTAGTCCTAGGCAATAAGCTGAACAACAAGTTCATCATTAAGCCCTTCCAAGAAACGTTCTTGCTTGGACTCCTTTGTTGCCACATCTTCTAGTGCATACCTTGCAAGTTGATTGAACCTATGCAAATAATCAGTAACTGTTCGACTGCCTTGATGCAGTGCACGGAATTCTTTCCTCTTCAAAGTCATCATGCCCGGAGGAATATGGGCACTACAAAAAGCTTGCACAAATTCTCCCTAAGTGATGTCCTGAGCATCGCTGTGGGATTGAGTGAAATTATCCACTCCGAGGCTGGTCCAGTGAGCTGGTGAGAGGCAAAGAGCACACTCTCATGATCAGTACACTGGATCATGTCCAGTTTTCTACTCACTGCCCTGAGCCAATCATTAGTTCCTAAAGGTTCAGCACTGCTGGAAAAAGTAGGAGGTCTTATCCTCATAAACTCAGCAATTGTTGCCCTTGGAGGAGGTGGCACAAACACAGGAGGTTGAGCTGCTGCTACTGCTTGGAGGTTCTGAGTGTTGTTGATGGACCGAGCTAACAAATTGATCAACTGAGCTTGATTTGCCATCATCTGATTCCAATCTGGACCTTCAGCTGGAGGTGGAGGTGGTTGTGGAACTGGTGCTTCAGGATCACTGCCACTGGCCCTGCCCTGACCGCTAGTGCTGTCACTGCCATGGGTTGTCACCATCTGCTAGGACCACAAAGATAAGGAGGGGGGAGAGCTAAGAGGAGAGGTCAAAACACCCAAACCAACAAAACAACCAGCTCAAAACTCAACACGTTCTACTCGAGACTTACTGTCCTTAGGGCGGTAAGCAAAGAGGTCATCGTCACAAGGGGTGGTCTTTGCAAAAGATCTCAAATGGTGGTCTTTGCAAAAAGGACTACCACCCACGACCACACCCAGGGAGGTCCTACAAAGAGAAGGGAACCAACACCAAGGCTAACGGTCCCCCCTAGAGATATTGTAAAGGAAAGAGGATCCAATTACTCTTTTAAAACAGTAAGGAGAGTAGAAGATAAGACATACACTAAGAAGAGGATAAAGTTAGAAAGATGACCCAGATAAGAAAAGAACAATTTACTTTTCTTGTTTTGTAAACCAAGTTTTAAAATTCTACTAACGACCATTCTAATAGGTTACGACCTACAGCCAGATACTCTGATACCACCTGTCGCGATCCGTCCCGGGGCCACCCGGGAGGACCTCCTAGATCTCCTGAAAAGTCCACTAGGACCTCCCAGGAGGTCCAGCAGGATCTCTCGAAAGCACCTCCAAGACCACCCAGGAGGTCCAGCAGGACCACCTGGAGGTCTTAAGAGCTAACCCGAGGAGGTCTTGAGATCCAGGACCTCCCCAAATGCCACGACCACTCTAGGGAGAGGTCGTGGGACTTGGAAAAGTCCTACATCTCCTGTTCTCCGAACTAGTCCCAAGGATCAACAGCTAGTCCACACAGCAATAAATGAAGATCATATATCAACGAGAACTTAATTAACAGAAAAAGAGTTGATTACAAAATTGGCTTACAAGCCGACAAAGAGCAACTTTACACAGTGGGATAACAAAAGAGAGTCCATCCAATACACCACAGGCAATTGGCTGGAGAGCGTGGCCTAATCGTCCAGGACCTCTTGGTCCTCAACAAAGACTTCATCACCTGCTCAGAAGATTATTTCAAGCAAGAATGAGCACAACAACCGTGCTCACAAGTCACACCCATTTCATAACAAAATGGCATGCATAAAGGATATCACAAAGGAGAGCTTATAAGGTTAGTTCGCATAAAGCCAAGTTTCATTCAAATACAAGTAGATAAGTTGTAACGCAAGTTAAGCTATACATAAAATGCTTTTTCCAACACAGGTTTTGATTGATTGATAACAAGATTAAGGGTGCAGGATAACCTCCTAACACCGGTGACGAGGATCTAATAATCCTCATTTTATTATTTCCATAATCATGTAATATGACGTCATCCCCTAATATTAGAAGGGGAAAGCAAGTCAGGTAGTCGTAAGATCTCCTACGACTATCCCCTAGTCGTAAGCATCCCTACGACTATAGTGTAATCGTAAGTCCCGCTACGACACGTCCGGTCGAAGTCTTTCTCGCGACCGCATCCGATCGTAAGCCTTTCTACGACAACCCCGGTCGTAAGTTCTTTTATAACCACCGCACACGACTTCCTCACGATTAACTGGGTCCACTCGTCAGAAGGCCCATTTAATAGTGGGAATCTAAGCAGTCAAAATACGTAGTTATGCTCGATATAACTACGATAATGCCCCACTATCTCGATCGATAACCGCTTGACAAAGATGGGGAGGTTACTACTCGTAATTACTCTCATTATTGTGCAATAATGAGCGACTAATGAGCTCGAACGACAACACCACCATCGCGTAGTATAAATAGGTGTCTTTAGAGATAGAGAGGAGAGGCCCTTTTGGAAGACAATGAGTAAGACCCTCAGCTGATTGTAATCCAGATACCCAATACAAGATACACAGGAGTAGGGTTATTATTCTCACTGGAGAAGGTCCGGACCTGTATAAAAATCCCCGTGTCTCTCTCGTCTGCGTGATCAATTGTGGAGACCCCCCGAATCAAACAATCTTTACGTAAGATCGGTTCTAAAACACCGACAACCGAGCTAACCGCCAAGGGGCTCCCTGCCCAGGGCTCCCCACCCAAACACACTGGATAGAAATCCAGAACCGGTTTTCAAAACCATTTGAAAACCAAAACCAAAGCTAACTTAGCGAGGCTTTGCCAGCATGTCCATGACCGTGGACACGACTATTCAAATATATTTCACTCTGCAGAGGTGTGGAGCTTTACCCACAAGAGATAACCAATTTACACTGCCTACTCACACACTTCCAAAGATGTGTGGCTAAATGGTCATCACAAGGCCTTTACAATGCTCCTTCTCACCATAGTCCCTCTCGCTAAGGTTTCACCCCCTTTTGGGCTACCCGCCCGCAGAGTTTAGACCCCCTTTTGCACCAGGTGGAAATGTAAAAAAGTAGGTCATGAAGGACCACCCACACATCCAAAAAGGACAACTATGGTGAGAGATTGCAAATTATTTGGCCAGGTCCCGCCCATACAAGACTTGTGGTTGCACGAAGTGGCATAGCAAAGTAACGCTCAAAGACCGGTCCTTAATTGACATGGGCAACATCCTCAACCCTGGGGCGCCGGCTGACACGGCCCCGTGCACTACCCGTGCACCCACCAAGAAACCAACCAAGTTTCGCCCATGTCCAAACCCTTTTCCAAAAACCATATTTGAAACAAGAACAAGTTTCCATGACAACCCAATGCCATGGTTAAAATATTTGATATAAAACATTTGGTCTTTGGTTGTAAAACTTCCCAAAACAAGATTTTGGTCTAAGCATGGCTAAGCACTTCTTTTTAAGAGGTCTTGATCACACACATAAAGTAATGACCAAGTTTTTACTAAGGCGACAACAAGCTCGGGTGCAATAACAAAGTGGTCATATAAAGAGGTTAGGAGTAACTACGAGTGTGAACACTGGAGTTGAAATCCTAGGTGAAATATGCAATACTTAGCTTGAAACGGAAGTACATAGATCGAAATAATAGGTGCAATATGGTCAAGGGTGTAACTTGCCTTGCTCAAAGGCTTGGGGATATTCTTATTCAAAGAACTCGGACTCCTCGGCGTCTTCACAATCTACATGAAAGAACCAAAAACGAAATCAAACAAAGCTTAAGTAAGATCCAAAAGAACCTTAAAGAAAACACTACTAGAACCAACGCAAGAGCCCTGAAGGTCGAAAGGAGGTCCAGAGCTTTGGAAAGAAGTTCCAAGGAGCCAGTGGCAAGAACAAGAGGGTCGGAATGAGAAAGAAGGGCAAGATGGAGTGCTGTCCAAGCCTATAAGGCTTGGGCTGCGGGGAGTTCAAGGGCACACGTGTTCAAGAATGGGTGGAAGAGAGAACACGGGCAGTTAAAAGAGGGGACAAGAGGGAAAGTGATGTACCACAGAGGTAACAACATTAAATGTGCCGCATCAGCATTTATTGTTCAGAGACTTTCTGCTGCAAGTGTGCAGAAAGGAGAAAGTGGACAGAGCTGGCTCAAACAAAGAGGTTGGTCAAAGTAACGGGAGAAAATCGTGACCAAAAGGGGAGGTCCAGCCGAGGGGTGGTCAAAGGAGGAGGTCCTGAGGAGAAGGTCCTGCAAGGACCAAGGAGGTCCTACCCCACCAGGGCGATCTTTGGAAAAGGTCATGGAGGTGGTCTTTGCGAAATGACCAGAGGTCATGACCACAGGGTGGTTGTGACGAAAACAAGGTGGTCTTTGCAAAAAGACCAGATGTCATGATCATAGGGTGGTTGTGACGAAAACAAGGTGGTCTTTGCAAAAAGACCAGATGTCATGACCACAGGGTGGTTGTGACGAAAACAAGGTGGTCTTTGCAAAAAGACCAGATGTCATGACCACAGGGTGGTCGTGACGAAAAGAGAGTGATCTTTGCAAAAAAAAAAACAAAGGTCACGAAGGGGAGGAGGTCCAAAGGATGAGATACCAATGAAAAGGAACGCAACAAACCCTGAGCCACACGATCTTGATCGGGTGGTCCAAAGGAAAAGGAACATTCGGACCGTGCGACCACGCGCTCACATCAGGGTCGTCCAAACTCAATCGGACGCACCACAATACAAAGGAACGTTCAGACCATCCGAACGCCTCCTCCTAATCAAGCCATCCAAAGAAGATCTAACGACCAAAGGAGGGGAAGGCGCGCACAAAGCCTAATTCTAAGGGAGGTCCAGTGCAAAAGGGTTCAACGGGGGAGATTCGAAGGGGAGAGGATCTAACAGAGGAGATCCAGGAAAGAGGTCCAAGGCTAAGAAGCTTAAGAGCGAAAGGGTACAAGGGAGGTCCCAACGGTCAAGATCTCACAAGGGGAGGTCCTGACGGTCAAGATCTCACAAGGGGGGGGGGGGTTTGGAACACAACCTAGAGCTTAACACAGCTCGAGGGTGGTCGTGACGAAAAGAAAGTCGGGACCATAGGGAGGTCTAGGCAAAGAAGAGGTCCACACAAGGAAGTCTGAACCTGAGGAGGTCTAAGCCAAAGGGAACACACCAGAGCTCCAACACTCCTACAAACCGACAAAACCGACGGAGAATTTAATTGAAGTTGAAGTTAGTTACTTGGAAATTGTTCAAAAGTCCCAATTTAAGCTTGTAGACCTCGAAGAAACCAAATGGTTTGCTTTATTTTGAAATTTCCAAAGAACTCCAAAGACCAGGGTGTTACACCAGTCATAGTGTCCAAATACCTGATTATAGATGCTGTCTCATAGCCAAGGTATATCCCAGACTTTCGGAGAAGGCCCATTGCAGTTCGCTGCGATGGTGGTATAGGTACATAAACCTTGCAACCAAACGTGCGAAGATGAGAAGTTTTCGATGCTGACCCTTGCGCTAGTTGCATAGGTGGATGGATGTTATAGGCCGACGGTCTAAAATTGATGAGAGCTACTGCGAGCCCCCAACATGTAGTTGGTAAATTACAATTCTTCAAAGATTTGCTAGTCCATTCTGGGTGTGGACATGCAGTACGGAATGCTCAACTTTTAATTCTCATTTTCATGCAATAATCATCAAATACCTTTGAAGTAAATTCTCCGACGTTGCCCATTCTGATGGACTTCATATGATGATCAGGGAAAATATTTCTACTGTTAATTATCTACGAGATTTAGCTTTGCAAAAGTATGGTTTCTCGTAGACAATAAACATACGTGCGACCATTCCGAGGAGGCATTGATGAACACCATAAAATACCTAAATGGCCCTTACAGGGGCTGTATAGGACTTCAAAATGTCTCCCTGGATACGGTACAGGAATGTAGGGACTTCATCCTTCGCTTTCAGAGCAAAAAGGTCTAGTAATTAATTTCCCGGTGACACGTGCGGAGCACACAAAATCTCCCTGATTCGGGAAATTCTTTACATTCATATTATGTCCCTGTGAATTGTTAATTATATCTCTCATCATCCTAAGACCTAGGCGGCATAATCTATCATGCCAGAGATAGAAAAGTTCAGAGCTTCTAAATTCAATTTCTAGGGCAGTATAGGCTGCAGATGCCTTAATATTAGTGTAGTATAGCCTAGTTTCATATGAAGGAAGACATTCTAATGCCATTGTTCCACTTTCTTCACGCTTTTCAATGAGCAGGTATTGCTTACCATACTCTTCTTAGTCTCTACGTGGAAACTGTTAGCGCGAATATCCTGGAGAGTTCTAGTCGATTCTGGGTACAACAAGTCTTCTTCAATAACCAAAATTGTGCCCATTGGGAGTATAATTATGGCCCTTCCTGAGCCTATTATATAAGTATCGCTGCTTGCGATTGTCGTAAGACTACCATCATTATTGCTAATCGACTGAAATTTTTTTCGTTTCTCTCAGGATGGTATTCGTTGTGCTGCTACCTGCTAAGTACACTTCCTCCATAGGGTGTCACACGCGTTCTAATATAATATACTTTATTAATATGTAGCAGAAAGCAAGCAACACATAAATAAAATATTTCAGATATCAGAACATAACTTGCTATTATAAATACAGGAAAAAGTCTTGCAGGACTCATCATAAGAATTTAATGCTTTGCTCTCCTAGAGCTTGCATCCATTATTAAATAATTCAATGTTTTACTTCAATTACAAACTGGAAGTTTCTATAAAAGATCCAAGTGCAATGTGTGCACTAGATTGAATAGGCAAAGTATTTAGAAACTTCTGCCTCAATCTGCTCCATGCGCGATCTTCTCCTCTTGGGCAACTACGGCTGCGGCCGCTGTGATGTCCAAAGGAGGGGTGATGGGGGTTGCTACTGGGTTGTCCACATCCATAAGTGTAACTAATGGATGTGAATCCTCTATGCCTGCAATAGCGAGGTATGCCTCATGCTGCCCTTTGCCCTTCTTCTTAGACTGGAAAGCATCAATAATATGCGACCCACGACCTTATCCTTCTTGTCCCTCTTCTTCGTGAGAGGATTCATCACCTTGTAGCTACTAGCATTGGCTTCATAGTCAATATTGCTATTAGGTGGTTGTGAGATGTAGTTCTTCCTTATAACATCATCTTGAGCTTCCGCAACTTGCATGATGTCAATTAATTCGGTATACTCCATGTAGCCATCTTGACAATAGTTGCATGCGGATTGTACCGTATTCGGGTGAAAGGTAGAGAGAGTCTTCTCAATCTTCTGCTTATCCGTGATTACATTACCACAGAATTTAAGATTAATACAAATTCTATACAAATTCTGGCCATGCTGGGTCAGTTCTTCGAACTCCTAGTTCGTGATGCCAGTCACTTTCATATTCATGCAAAGAGTTCATAAGATTACTGCTAGTAATCTGCATAAAATGGTTGCACAATTCTCATAATACTCTTCAAACTCCTGGTTCGTGACCCCGTACTTTTCTAAAGACCAAATGCATATGTTCAGCGTGTTCTTCATTGGTCATGGAGTATATTAAGATGTCGTCTATGAACACGATTACAAACTTGTCTAGGTATTACATGAATACTTTGTTCATGAGGTTCATGAAGTAGGCTAACGCATTGGTCAAGCCAAACGACATGACTGTGAACTCATACAGGCTATACCGGGTGGTAAAAGCCATTTTAGGGATATCCCCAGTCCTGATGTTAAGCTGATAGTATCCCAACCTCAGGTCTATCTTTGAGAAAACTGATGCTCCTGACAGCTGATCGAACAAATCATCAATACGGGGCAAGGGATACTTATTCTTGATGGTCACATCATTGAGGGCTCTGTAGTCCACACACAATATGGCGGTGCCATCTTTCTTCTTACAAAAAGCACAGGTGAACCCCAGGGGGATGAGTTAGGTCTGATAAATCCTTTATTTTGCAAATCCTCAATCTGAGTATTTAGCTCTTCGAGTTCATCAACGACCATTCTATATGGTCTCTTGGCAATTGGGGCGGTCCATGGTTTAGGTTGATTACAAACTCTACATCTCTATCTGGTGGCATACCAGGCAATTCTTCGGGAAAGACTTTAGGGTAACTTTGAACTACATGCGTTGTCTCTAGGAACAACTCTTCCATGCGGTTGATTGCATGGCTCAAAGGAGAGGGATGGTCCACATTAACTTTTATTGTGGTTCCTGGATCTTTGGTGAGTACCACTTTTCTATTGGCACAGTGTATCATTTCTTAGTATCAGGCCAACCAATCCATCCTTAGGATGATATCTAAAGTTTGGAACTGAAGCACTAATAGGTTTGCTAGGAATCCAGAATTTTTCATAGCAATTTCTATGCTAGGACTTACTAACATAGCAGTTAAGGGTCCCTCGGGTGAACTAAGTACCACAGGTTTATTTAATTTGAAGGTTGGCAACTTAAGCCTTTTAGCAAACTTTCTTGCAATAAAAGAATACGAAGCTCTAGAATCAAACAAAACTTGTGCTGGTACGAATTTAACAGAGAACGTACTCATTAGACTGCTGTGGCATCTTGTGCCTCCTCGGCTGTGACATGGTTCACACAGCTGCGGTTCGGGGTTGAGGTAGTCCTTGATGCCTGTGAAGTTTGAGGACTCTTGCTTGGAGTCGATGTCTGATCTGGAGTTAGTGTGGCTCCCAATTTGAAAGGCACGGGGGTGACTTGGCGTTAAGGGCACTTGTTGGCAAAGTGTCCCTTCTCTCCACAGTGGAAACAATGGAGATGTGCTATTGGGTTGGTTGATGCAGGCTATCCGGCGGGACGGGGAGGGCGAAAAACACTCCCACTGGGACGCGGAACTGGAACTCTTGAAGGTGAGGTTACAGCTGGCCTGAATGATGAGCTGCCATGAAATGCTGACCTCTGGGGGTAGCTGTTTTGCGGCTTCTAAGCTGCCCACTTTCTTTTGCGGCTGGCGTCCGTATTTCTTTTCTCATTTTCCAGTACGAGGGCTTTATTGACCAAGTGGTGAAAGCTGGAAAAATCATGGAGGATGAGCTGCACTCTCATATCCTCATGCATTCCTTCTAGGAAGCGGTCAATCTTTTCTTCTTCGTCAGTGATGTCACTTGGGGTGTAGCAGGCGAGTTGATTGAACTTTGTGAGATATTCATTGACCAACATGTGACCCTTCTTTAGAGCTCTGAATTCGTTCTTTTTCATTCTTATTATGCTGGCTGGCACGAAGTTGGTTCTGAAAGCGATCTAGAATTCGCTCCAAGGAATAGCACGGCATGCTGGTTCTTCTTCCTCTTCTATTTGTACTTCAACAACTTCTTCTGCAGCGGTTGGTTCTTGCGGTTCTGCAGCTTTGGGTGCTGCTGCTTCTTCTTCTAACTCTTCTTCATCGGCTACTGGACTTTCACCACCTCAGGCGGCGAGGTAGTTTTCCCACCATGCGACTGCTGCGCCTTTGAGCTGATGCGTGGCGAAGTCCACTTTGTCTTATTCTGAGCATCGGGCAAGGCGAAGCTTCTTCTCGATATCTCTAAGACAATCCTCAGCTTCGAGGGGTTCACTGGCAGATGCAAAGGTGAGGGGTCTTATCATGAGAAAGTCTGCCAATTTTGAGTTGCGATTGGCTACTCCAGCCTGTTGATTGTTGAGCAAGGCCTGAAGAATATGAGATTGCTGGAACATGACTTGCGCCATTGTCGGGTTCACTGGTGGCGGGGGAGGTATCTCTTAACCACGACCATGGCCACGACTGCGACCACAGTCTGCTGCAAAGGCACCACGGGCTGGGGTGACAACTCTTCTAGGAGGCATCTGGAGAAACACCGAGGCTTAGAACTAGAGGGGGAGTATATGAGGGTTTACTAGCCCTCTAAAGCACACACAGAAAAACTCAAAACCAACGGCGAGAAAAATGATTAGAAACAATACAAAGCCTAGAATAGATGCATTATATTAAGGGGGTTATGTGTTACATGATTCCTAGACACACAACTTATAGGATATGCTAAGCCATGACACAGGTAATATACACAACGTCTACAAACTAGGGCAAAAGAAAAACAAAGAGCTTGCAACCAAAATACTGCTTAGCAAGCACTGCTAGCTAACCTAAACTAAGGCTAACTAGTTCTCCAGCGGGTGCTGACCACCACAAGAGGGGTAGTTGCCTGGGGAGCAGGAGCGGCTGAAACTCGGCGAGCGGGAACCGGAACGACTGAAACTCGACGAGCGGGAACGGGAACAGCTGAAGCTCGACGAGCGAGAATGGGAACGGCTACGGCTGAGACTACGTCCACGACTGGGCTCTCCAAGGCTACGGGTGGACGGCGGCGGTGGGCGCACTTTCTTGCGTGTCGTGAGCCTGGTGTGGGGTCCTTCGAGTCGAAGTGGTTGTGCTGGCGCTGCGTTACTGGGGATGAGCGGGCGTAAGAGGAGCTGGGGCGGGAACGACTGCTGCGATCCGGGTTAGCTCTGCATTGGCGGCGTCTCTTTCTCGCTTCACCCCAGCAAGGATGGCATCACTCCTGATCAGTTGGTTGTGGAGGGTGTCAGAGTGGTCGTAGCTGGAAGTGAGGACATTCCAGAGCTGTCCACGTGAGTTGAACCTGATGGGTCAGGCGGGGATCGTCGTCTCTGCTATCAAAGATCTCCGTGTAGTGCTCTCCCTCCTGGAGAGACGGGTAGTAGCAAAAGGGTGATGTCAGTAGGAGATTCTCGTGCATCTGGCACAAGCGGGTGGAGGCAAAGCGTTCAGCGTCCTAAATTGCATCAAAACAGCGACTCCTGGGGAGCTCGGCCTTGAAGGTGTGGGAGATGAACTCTCCAACTCTCGCTTAGAGGTACACCTCCATTGTCCATGACTCATGGGCAAGGATCTGAGTCTTTCGACCTCTGAAGATAGGCGGGCGACCGTAGCCCAGGTACTGCATGAGCTGGCGAAGAATATCCACGAACTCTCCGAAGTCCTCTCTGTGAGAGAGAAAGTCCCACGAGGCATCAGAGGAAGCACTGACCATCTACTATTTTGAAAACAAAAGTGAGTCAGCAACAAGGTACAAACTCAAGTGAAATGTAGATAAGTAAAGAGCTAAGAGTGTTGACTAAGAGTAGTAGGTACGCTATATTTGGGCCAAAGCTTTTCTTAGTTTTTTAAAATAAGACTCAAGTCCTTAGACTCGACCAGTCTAACTAAGGCTACTACAGTCGTATGCTCTGATACCAGCTTTGTTGGGCCCGAATCTCACGATCCCGAATCCTCTGTGAATAGTACTATACTATTCCCTGGATCAGTGGGTAGCGCTCAGATACATTACTGAATCATTTCATACATAACGTAGATTAAACCAGACTTTAATATTACAAACATCAAAGTCACATAGACCGCGCCGGGTCAGGTTTTACAATAGGGCCGAACGGGCCAAATATTTACAATACATAAACTGCGGAAGTGGTAGCAGAAGCAAAAGGGGTAGGACTCATCTTGTCATAGGCAAGCGACGACGGGAACCAATGTACGACCGATATTATCCAGAGACCTGGGTAATTTGTAAGATTAACTCTAACAATCACTCCCTTAATCTTGTTTCTTTACCTTGATCACGTCAATCTTCTCTCATCCTTGCCATCAAATATTTCCTCTGAATCTAAATTTTTATTTGAGTAATACCTCTTACTCTTTGATTTTTGGTAACGATGCTTCTTGTGCTTCCTCTTCTCTTTCTTTTCTTCCTTCTTTTTCTCAGCTTCCTTCTTTTCCACCTTATTCTTTGCCCTTTCAATGTCTGTACTAACTCCTATCGAGCCGCTTTTTCTTGCAGCAAGTGCATGGGCATGGGATCCACTCTCTTGACCCAAGCAGCTGCCTCTATTAACAAATGCATGTGCATGGGACCCGCTATGGGAACCAACTGAGCCGCATGCATGCACGTTTGCATGTGCGCCTCCCGCGCCTCCTGCGCCAAAGAGCCTTGCATGCATGCCTCCTGCGTCTACTGCATGCGTATGACCAGCTGCATGCGCATCATATGTACACCCCGAGTAGCCGCCTGCTGTGCTGTTTGCATGCGGGCGGGGGTCGCCACCTTGATCCGAGCCGCTGCCCGCTCCAGCTGCGTGTACGCCGCGCCCTTCATGCGTGTGGGACTCGCCACCCCCTAGAGCGCCCTGTGCGCTGTCTGGACTAGGGATGACAATTGTGCCCGATTACCCGCTTGCCCGCGGGTAAATACCCCAATGGAACCGGGCATCGGGTGCTTTCTTTGCCCACGGGCATGGAAATAGGGGCAATCCTCTGCCCATCGGGTAAACGGGCGTGGGCATGGATGAGCTCCACCCGTACCCGTCTCGCCCGTTTACCCGTCAACTCATGCTGACATGTGGGCCCGACGAAATCCTAAAGCCAACATCCATTCGGCATTTCGGACAGCACTCGCTCCATCGCGAATCAACCCAGCGCTCCAGCCGCCACTAGCTCTAAATCCCCAATCTCATCTCAATCCCAATCCCAATCCCATCCTCGGCCCCTGTTCGCCGCACGGCTCGCCGCCCCGATCCCCATCTGCCGCTGCCCCCATCCGCCCTCCCTAGACTCAGTCCCCGCTCATCGCTACCCCCGCCCTCCTCCCACCGCACCGCCTCCAAACGCCTCGCCGCTGGGCCTCGCCATCCTCCCGGCTCCTCCCGCCTCCTCCCGCCGGCCGTCGCCTCCCATCCTCCTCCTGGTTGGCCGCCGCCCCCCTCCCCACGCGAGCCCTCAAACCCTACCGCATCCATCCATCCAACCAGCCGCGCCTCTCTCATCCAACCAATCCTCATGCGGCGCGCGCACCACCTGTTCGACGAAAGGTTTCATTGGCGGCGGCGGCACGGGGGGAGGAGAAGATGTGCGTGGTGAAGCGGGACGGGCGATAGGAGACAGTGCACTTCGACAAGATCACGGCACACCAAGAAGCTCAACACGGCTCATCCAGAGCACCGCGACCAGGCTCGCCGCGCGGTAAGGTCCGCGACGGGGTGTATAAGGGTGTCACCTCCAACCAGCTCGACGAGGTTGCCGCCGAGACCGCTGCGGCCATGACCACCTCCCACCTCGACTACGGCTCGGTAACAACCGCAAAATACCACCGATGAAACATTACATCCCATTCGATTAGTTTCTTTCCCCTTTCGATGCTTACTCCTGACATATTCTATGCTGTTGTGAAGCTTGCGGTGAGGATTGCTATGTCGAACCTGCATAAGAACACCAAGAAGTCCTCGAAGACGTAAGCGATGGTTGCCTTTTTATCTTATTCGGTCAGTTGGATTCATGGATTGGCTTGTGAATTGTGTGATTTGGTTGTTGTTGATGTAGGATTAAGAACATGTACTGGCACTACAACGAGAGATCTGGGTTGATGGCTCCTCTGATTGCTGACGATGTATATGAAGTCATCATGAAGGTGAGACGCTGATCAGCCATGATGGGTTTCTAACAAGAATTCTGCCACAAAAAAAATCCCAAAATTTGATTATGAAATTGTTTACTTACTGTTTCATTCTCTATGATGCAATTAAGTAGCCGCTTCCTTATTGCATGAAAGATGACAGTATGGAAGGAATCTATGATACTCTGAAGGAATGTGCTGTCATAAGCAAATCTGCTGGAGGAATTAGTGTCTCATTTCACAACATCTGAGCTACTGGGAGTTATATTCGAGGAACAAATGGAACCTCTAATGGGATTGTTTCTATATTTTGACTACATTATGTTCTGCTAGATTGAACTCTATATATGGGGTTTATCCAGTATTTTTCATTAGTGTAAGTCTGAATCATGAGAGCCTTTGTAAGACCTACCATATACAGATTGTGGCCAAATTATATGTTTGCTCATAATCCTTAATGTGTATATTATTGCTAGTATGATATCATGTTCAACTCCTGATCTGAAATACATAACTGATTCTTCCATCTCTTCTTTAAACAATATAATATGTTTTGCAAGTGTGAGATGCCATGCAACACTTTGTAACCAACTTGTGTTTAGAGGTCGTGGGTACACGGGCATGCCCGCGGGCGACAGGCATGGGCGAGGTTCTTCGCCCTTCGCGGGCATGCCCGTGGGGGAAAATCGGGGTCGCAGGCATGGGTATGGGCAAGCACTACCTGTGCCCGCCGCGCCCAATTGCCATCCCTAGTCTGGACCTCTCGAGGCTCCGCCTACTGTGCCTCCTATGCCAACTGCGTACCACTCCTGGGTCCCGCCATATCTTGGTTTAATACTCCAGTTCCACTCTGGCTCTCCAGACTGTCCTTCACACAAACCGGTTTACAAGTTTTCAGGGAATTTTTGTATAACTAGTTCGGGGATCTTTTCACCTTCATCAACAGATCTTTGTTTTTGTTATAGATACGCAAGAACTCATCCTGCAGCTTCACCCCGCACCCCGGTTCCGCCAACTGCCCGAGACTGAGTATGTTATTACACCGACTTGGTATAAGATAAATTTCAGTCAGCATCCTCTGATCGTCGTTCTTGCATTTCAAAAGTATTGTTCCTTTGCCTCTTATCTGTACCGTGGAGCCGTCGCCAAACTTGATTCTGCTTGTAATCTTCTCGTCGAGCTAATGGAACATGGAGCAATCTCATGTCATGTGATTGCTTGCTCCATTATCCAAGTACCACAGCTTAGAGTGATTGTGGTTGCCTCCCTCTGTACGTAGTTTAGGAACTACGTTCTCCTCGTTCAACATCACCATGACCGGCGCCTCGTTGACACACAAGGAGATAAGCAGGGCAAGCTCGTCATTGTCTTCACAGGCTCAGGTAATATAATCGTATAAATTTCGCCCACTCAAATTAGTAAAGTTCTTTTTACGAACACATGCTGACATGTATTGAGTTTCATACAACAACCAGTTCATCAAAAAACTTAGGTTGTGAAGGAAAGGTGTGCAATACACTCATGCTTAACACTTCACATTACATGTAGTCTCCTCTGGACCTATGACGTGGGCTCAAAGTTAGCTACAATTATTTTATTGACTCTGATACTATATTAAGTTTTATGCACTAACCATTTCTCTCAAAAGTTTAAGTTGTTAGGGAAAAGTGAGCAATATATTCTTACTCCAACAACATGCAATTTTAACATAAGATGAGGGCTCATTTGGAACATTAAACTTTTCTCTATTCCTACAGGGATTGAACCATTTCCTGTAAAATTTCTACGTTCCAAACATAACCTAGAATTGCAATGCCAGCGTGTGTAAGCATTCTGATGGCAATCGGCAAGTGATAAGTCAACAGCACGCTCGCCGTTGCCCGTGTGTACAGGCGTGCAGATTGTCGCACCGGCGAATTCCCGAGGATTCTCACTTAGCACCGTTCGTAGGATACCACTTGTTTCTCTCTAAAAAAAAAAAGGATACCACTTGTTGCACAGGCCAAGGAAAATTCGTTTCATACCTTCGTCACGGCCCGTGTGCAGAGTCGTGCAGATTGTCACGGCGTTGATATATGAGCTTACATTCTTACGGTACTCTTGACCAGTGACCAGGGCAACCACGATCTGACGGGGTATTTGCTCGCAAAGTGGCAAGACATGGTCACATGGAGCATGCAGCTGGCTAGTGCAGTGCTCTTGACCAGTGACGAGGGCAACCACGATCTGACGGGGTATTTGCTCGCAAAGTCGCAAGACATGGTCACATGGAGCATGCAGCTAGCTAGTGCAGTGCGTGGTCGATCAGAGTGGTGTGGTTCGGTGAGGGAGACCGACGTTTCGGCCGTTTCTGCTCAAACTGAGCTAGCAGCTAGCCCTGGAAGACCGGCGCAGGTCGCCGCTCATGCCTTCATGAGCGTGCGTGATCGTGATCGTTATCGCTAACATGACACCCAATCAAAGCTTACTAAGGTTTTTAGACAAGAGGAACAGTTTTCCTCGTCATCCCCACCTCTCACTAGGTCTTCTATTACTAGATTGACGAGGGATAAACAAACACCACTTTTTACGGCCTCGATTCCATAGCGTGATGTAGAAAACATTTCCACGTCCTGCAAAACATGCAAATGTTACGGAGCAAGTCGCAGGCGCCTGAACAGCGCCGCGGGTACGGTAGCGACGTGTGAAAAATATCATGGTACCATGGTGGTACATGAACAGCACCAATACTGTGGCACATATTTTTTATGTGCGCCGATTCGAGACTTGTTGGATTCAGATACTGTAGTGGTACCGGGCTCAGTTACTATTCACGGTATGGTAGCCGAATAGTATGAAGAAAGGTGATCAATATAGTTAGTAAAAGATAAGATAGAGTTAGATATTAAGTCAGAGTTTGAGCTTGAATTAGTTGCTTTTCAAATCAGTTTGTGTCTTCACCTGAACCTTAAAGGCAGCACATGTAATTGAGAAAAGGCAATTAAGAAATAAATTAGTCTTTTGTCTCCATCTAGTTCGGCAGATCAGAGTCTCTCGCACGCCGGCAACCAGTACATAACGCAGGCGAAGACTCATAATGCAATCCTCTCTGCAGCTTAAGTCTCGTGTGCCTCCTTTTCTACTAAATACTAAACCCATGTCTCTGCTGCCTCTCCCACTAAATGCATGGACACATCAGTACATGACAGAACAACGCCACAACCAGCGTGAACATTAACAAGCAGCCCGGTGCGCACATTGGCGCGCCGAGGCAATATCACGGGCATAGTCTGTTTATCATTGATCAAGGGAAAGCATAGTTTGGGATGCAAAGCATGCAGTTAACTTACAAAAGGCTCGCACAAGTGCACTGTTTGATGAGATCCATGTAGAGGCACGGCGTAGGATCTAGATGTATCTATATGTGATACATGAGTAGCAGATCGTAATACCAAGATATCTAGGAGGCGAAGTATGCATGCCGATCTAATCATACGTGATACATAACCCTTAATCCTGACAATATAGGACTATACAGGACAACAGATCATAGTCAAGGCAACCAACTGGGGCGGCATATCCTGTGAACATGACCATATCTATGCACACATGCACATGGGCGATCCCGGCCGTCCATCTCGAGTTCAACGGCCAGGATCGAGGTTCCCTCCCACCCGTTGCCACTTTGCAAAAACACCCCCGCCCGAAGCAACTTCTCACGCGGTCACGCCCCTTCCTCCATTCTCCAATCCCCGCTCCCCTCTTCCATCTCCCTCCCACGACGAGGCGCTAGGGTTCGACCCCTGCGCCGCCTCCCCCTCTGGAGGCACCCTGCGTCGCGCCACCCCTGCGCCCCGTCGCCCCGCCGTCGGTGTCCTCGAGGCCATTGCCCCCCTGCGCTGCACCTCCCCTCCACCGGCGCCATGCGCCGCGCCTCATCGGCCCTCTGCGCCCCCCGCCCCCTCCGCCACCCCCTGCGCCTCCACCCTACGCCGCGCCGCGCCGCCGCCGGTGCCCTGCGCCGCACCTCCCCTCCACCGATGCCCTGCGTCGTGCCTCCCCTGAGCCGGTTCTCCTCGAGATTTGCTGAAAGACATTCTTTTAGACAAATCTTTATTAACATGCCATTCTCATTTCCTTTCATGTTACTCAGGCAGACTGTGAATTGATTAAGATTGACATCCACTGCCATATTCAAGGTGATGTTGTCCTTGAATGCATTAGCCTAGACGCCGACCAAGAACGAGAAGAGATGATGTTCAGAGTCATGTTCAATACAGCATTTATAAGATCTAACATTCTGATGCTATCCCGGTCGAAGCATTTGCAAAGGTTCAAAAGATGTTCAGCAATGTGGACTAGTTAGATCTGAAAGGGGATGCTGCAGTCCAGCTTTTCCAGCAGCTTACTTCATCATAAAACTTACAGCTGAGGCAGGGGTTGTCTCCAAGCAAGAAAGACTTGAGCGTTATCAAAGAGGCAGTGCCATTGGAGCTTGGTTCAATTTGTCCAACTAACAAACAATCTGACAATGTCCAAGACAAATCAAGCAATGTTGAACACTCGACAGTCCATGTGAACAAGCAAGAAAGTGATGTACACATATTGACCCTATTGGAGGCGGCCACTGTTTCTCAATGAAAATCAGGAATCACTGATGTTTTGTCTGAAATGTTGTCTCAATTCTGTCTGTCTGAAATGTTGTCTGAAATCTGTAATCTGAATTGTTTTCTGAAATGTTGTGTGAAATCTGATTGTTGTCTGATTGAAATGTGAAATATTGTGTGAAATCTGATTGTTGTCTCATTGAAATATGAAATGTTGTCTTAAATCTGATTGTTGTCTATTGAAATCTGAATTGAAATATGAAATGACAATGATTTCACATTTTTATTCAGAAATGTTTGAAACACATGAGCTAGCACATGAGTGGAATCACATGAGAATCTGAATCTATTATGTTATTTGAGCAATTCTGGAGTTTAACCGGAGTCATCACATACTGGTACTGTCCAGGACAACATTGATACATGAGCTCATATAATGGAATGACAACATCTCATTGCACCCGTGGATCTTTTTTGTGTTATATGAATGGATCATTGCAAACTGTGTGGATCTTTTTTCTGTGTTATATGAATGGATCATTGCAAACTGTGGTTGTATTCCCGAGTGAAATTGTGATTCTATAAATTGTGAGAAATGTTTTTTTGTTGTATGAATGTGAATAAAAGCATGAACCTCAATGTTGTTATCAATGAGAAGTTCTTGAGAGTATGAACAATATCCGTTTCATGGAAAATCGTTAGGCGCAGGCTATTTGTTTCTCGGTTTGCATGGTTCACAACTTTCATTGAGGTTTATAATGGTCTCTTTCATTTAGGCACTCACAGGCTTTCACTTTTTCATTGTGTCTGGTGAACATAACATCAATAGTTACCTGATATAGTTCTTGCTGCCAATAGAATTGGTGCAAAGAGTTTCCTCGACTACAATGATGCCATGAAAAGTATCAAGTAGCACGGTCAGATGTTAATCACAACAAAAACAAGTTTCAGAAACCAAGGCCTGTCCAACCAACCATAAATCATTTTCATTGTGTCTGGTAAATGTTGTTAGTAGTATCTTACATGTCTAGCAGGAAACCTTGTGTATATCAGATGTTAGACGATCATATATTGTACCAGATTCATTGATACCAACAGAATATTAAGAATGCAAACCAAGAATATTGTTCATGCATCAATTCAATTCCATTCCATTCGTAGCTCCCAAACAACAGTACGGTATTACAGTATAGAATTAGAAGTAATGCACACATTTCTGAAGCTCAACATTTATGAGCATCTGAGGATGATAGGGTGCATCTGGAAAGCTTAGAAAATATCCATTTACAACATGTGAACACATTCCATAGCGATGCTCCGTATTAACAGCTCACTCTATAAGCCCATTGTTCCAAATTCCAAAATTCCTCTATCTACAGCTAAAACCTGAAAACACTGCACAATAGAAGCAAAATGCCAAAGATTTTATACAATTCACAAATTCATTGTCCTTCCAACCAATTCACGAATCCGACAAGGGTTAGTGCTTGGCCCATCCGGCTGCCGCGCAGTCGCCCGCGTCCATCCGGCCGCCATGCCATCCCGCCCATCGATGGTGTTGAGGTCGCGGCGTTAACCCCATCCGGATCTGAGCTGCCGTGGTGCCAGCCCCTTCGTCTTCGCCATTGGGACGGCCGGATTCAAGACTGGTGTGGCCAGATCAAGATCCGCCTCGTCCTTCTCGCCGACACCAGTGGAAGTGGAGGTGCGCCGTCAGAGGCCGAGGACGAGGAAGGAGGCAGATCAACACTGGGGAAGAACTCGAAGGAGCAGCAGCAAAGGATCGGTGGAGAGGATGGAGGAGATTGAGAGGTGGTGCTGGATCTGGTCGTCGTTAGAAGGAGCCGGTGGTAAGGTGTTGTGTTTGGCCACGCTGATGGATGGATTCGGCGGTGCGGTGAGATGTGCAGCCTCTTGGTTGAACGACGTGGCGCTGGAAAGGAGCTAGGGAGACGCTGCGGGAGGGGGAGGCGGCGATGGAGAGGGGCCAGGCAGGGCGGCGGGCGGGGAGCGGCGCAGAGGAGGCCTGAGGGATTGGGGATCGGGCCGGGGGGGAGCGTGTGTGTGTGGGGGGGGGGTGGGGATGCAAAATCACTCGCTCGTCCGCGCTCGCTCGCTCTGCGCCGCTCATTTCGCGATGGAGGGCCAGGATGGCTCATGTGCATATGTTCAAGCATTAGCTCATGTCCACCAGATATACCACCACCAACTGGCCAAATCCATTGTAGGTGCACTGTCGACTGATTGTCCATAAAGAATTATTTCTTCTTTCTTATTACCGAAGTTCTCTACGAGACACTTGTAAGCAGCCTCTATACCAGCATAAGTATTTTGCTCACTCAACTGAAAGCACACAAAGGAAACACTAACTAAAACAACTTCAACTTGCTAGTGTTTTGTAGTACACATTGCTCGTAACAAATTTTACCATACCTTTCATGATGATTGCCCATATCATGAATAGTCATATCTGCATTGTTCCAAAGGCATTATTAGACGCTCATGATAGGAAAATAGAAATAAGTAGTATATGCTTTTTTGGCTCCTACAGGAGGTCCTTTTTATTAAAAAAAAGTGTAGCGTTTATTTTAAATCAAGATAAAAGATTTTGCCTTGTGCTACCCATGCAAAGTAGAACTCAAATTCAAAAAATGAGCAGACCAACAAAGCACGCAAGGTAAAGCTCTAAACATATGTAGTAAGGTAATGTTGATTTGGCAAAATTCATCCTATGTAAGAAACAAACAAAGGCATAAATAACACAAGTAATTCCTCACTAATCACTATCCCTCTCAATTCTGTAAAGTATTTAGCTACGACAATAGAGAATAGAGGTTTTCCAATACATACTGTAGGTTGATTTTTTATATATATATATATATATATATATATATATATATATATATATATATAAAGATATATATATATAAAGATATTTACAAAAATAAATAGCTGCCCCAAAAAATTACAAAAATATGTTCATGTCGCCAGTTCAACTAGCGACAGGAACCTATCGCCAGTTGAACTGGCGATAAGGACCCTGTTTAGCCCTGTCGCAGGTCCAACTACCTATCGTCAGTTGAACTGACGACATGAAGTTGAACAGGGTCCCTATCGCCAGTTGACGCCAGTTCAACTGGCGACAAGGGACCGGCGATAAAAACACCAAAAAATCAGTCCATAATTCATTTTAATTCCAGGAAAAGAGAGAGAGAGAGAGAGAGAGAGAGAAGGAGAGAGAGAGAAGGTAGCGAAGCTCTGTCAGTTTGTCGCGGAGGAGAGAGATTGTCGTCAGAGCATCGAGTCCGATTGGTCATCTCACAGGTACATTTTTCCGAAACTTTGTACATTATGTGAAAATCTTGTTGGTTAGCAAACAAAAATAGCGACATAGGGTTGAGTAGGTTAGATAAAAGTAGTCAAATTGTGTAGCATGTATTTTAAGGTGTGTAGCCGGTAGTGATAGGACAATGGCAGAATCAGAATAATTTCAGCTTTATTAAGCTCCCTATTTGTGTGTGGTAATTGTATTATTAATGCAGGAGTTATCATTTGAACTAGGAAAATTGCATGACACATTTGAAGATTATAACGAAAATCCGGAGTAGCTGAGTAAGGTCGAAATTATGTAGCACTGGAACGATTAAGGATGAATCTCCAGAAATAGGATGAGTAATTATTTTGTTAAAAATGTATTGAGTAGCTAAGTAGAGTAATTATTTTGTTAGTGCCAGAAATACCAGTTAATCTTGGAGAATAGCCTGAGACATGAAAATCGTACAGAAAATCTGTAATCGCTACCAGTGGCGTACGCAGGACAAAAATGGAGGTGGTGCTTATGGGAGAAAACTAATATAATAAAATCGTACCAAACATACATAATACATCTAATGCAATCCAAATTCATACATAAATAAACAAAAGATAAAGCGAGAATATAAAATAAACTTAAGGTAGTACCTGGCTAAGGAACATAATAATTCAGACATCTATAAATACGTGCGAGTAGCAATCTGTGGAATAAAAGTAACTAAATTAGTAAGATAATCAGAAAATTGTGACTAATTAGAAACATTGAAATGAAATGGAAGTATGTAACATACCACACAACCGCTAGCTATGACTAGGAGCAGTAGGCAAGTCCATTCTACGAGATTTCATATGTTGAAAATGATCCATGATTGTTTTATCATCAATGCTTTTAAATATCTCTCGCTCAGTGTAGCACACCATCAAGTCATTGAGCCATTCATCAGAGACTTTGTTGCGCAAGTCTATCTTGATAATTTTTATTGCCGAAAAGATTCTTTCAACCGATGTCGTTGCCACGGGAAGAATCAATGTTAGCTCAATGAGGCGATAGACCAATGGGAAGGTTTTGTATTTTCCCGTTTCAACCATCTTTTCGGCGAGCCTTGCAAGGTCACGACATCCACGGAATTCTACACTTCTCCTAACATTGAGAATGTAGTTTTGAAGCTGAGTTCTTAACAATATACGGTCACCTATGGTGAAATCATCAGCATAAATCTCAGCAAGTCGCAAAAGCTTATCCACATCAAACTTGGAGAATAAGTTTCTTGGATCAAGATAAGACATGCATATCAATAACTCTATAGAAACTTCATTGAAGCGATGATTTATCTCTGACTTAGTGGCATCAATAGCCGCATAGAAGATGCCAACTCTATAAAAATGATCTTGAGTCACTGTATGGCCTCGACGTGACATTCGACCCATAATTGGGGTGCTTTCATCCATACCTGGAACAGTGATGCCATTTGCTTCATAAAAGCTTTTTGCTCGCTCGAGCAATGGCTCCCAACCATTATCCCTCGTGTATTGCAAGTTTCTTTCACATCCACAATCAAACCCATGGCATGAACGATGTCTAGATCATTCCTTTGGAATTCATGTGATAATTCATTTGTAATGCCTAATAAGTCCAACATCAAATGCAATATAAACACAAACTCAAAGCTTTCTATTTTTCTTATCAAACCATAAGCTCCACCAGAATTAGATGGTTGACGACTATCATCACTTACAATTTCCAACACCTCCTCTGTTGCCTCCCACATTTCATACAAACGAAGCAAGGTTTTGTGATGTGAGCCCCATCTAGTATCTCCAGGTCTAGCTAGGCTAGTTTCCTGATGCAACCCCGTTCTAGTGAAAATTAAGTTATTCTCCACCTTCTGCAATAAGACTTCACGGTGTTTTTCAATCAAAGCATCCATCCTCTTGCAAGATGAACTAACAGTGTTCACTATTAGGGGAACATAATTGAAGAAATCAGCAATAGCTTTGACACTACTTGAGATGGTGACAACTGCTAATTGCAACTGATGGGCAAAGCAATGGACATAGAAAGCATACGGATTTTCATCTCGAATCTGTCTTTGCAAGCCATTAAATTCTCCTCTCATATTTGAAGCTCTATCATATCCTTGCACGCGAAGCCTCGAAAGCGATAAATCATGTCCTGCAAGCACACCAAGCAATGCACCCTTCAATGCAACAGAAGTACACTCTTTAACATGTACAAGTTTAAGAAACCTTTCCATGACCTTCCTCTGGTTGTTAACAAATCTGCATATCACAAGATATACAAGTTAGGACACACAATGCATAAATAGTATGATTAAAAATATAAAGCCAACTACTAACCTCACAATCACAGCCATTTGCTCCTTTATTGATACATCTCGGGATTCATCAATAAGCACTGAAAAATTCTTATATCCAATCTCACTCATAATCACCTGAGTGACCTCTTCTGCACAAGCTTTTGCAAGATCTTTTCGAATCCACGGAGAAGTCATGGTACAGTGCCTAGGAGCTACATCAAATGCCTTCTTCACTTCTTCCTTCTTATCTTTATACCACTCCACCAATTCCTTAAAATTTCCCTTGTTAATGGAAGTAGTAGATTCATCATGTCCACGGAAAGCTTCGCCTTGCATTAAGAGAAATCTTGCACAATCTAGAGAAGCAGTTAGACGAATTTTATATGCAATTTCGTCCGCCTTACCACGAGCATCTAATTTACGTGACACACTTAATCTTTGATTATTGAAATCCTCACATGCTTGCCTACAAAAGCTATGGGTACTATTAGGTCCACCAACATGGTCATTCAAACTTTTCAAAGCCTTCCTCCAATTAACAAATCCAACTTTTGTGAATGCATCATTGCCAAAATAATTGGGATGTGACGGACTCTTGAAAAGAAAGCAATAGAAACAAAATGCGGCATCTTTTGACACACTATATTCCAACCAATCAAATTTGTTGAACCATGCTTCTTGAAAGGATCTCAAACAATCCATCAATTTCTTTGGAAAAATATGGCCGATTGGTCGAGTTGGACCCTTCAACAAATATGCCCTCCTCATTTCATCTCTAATTTTGTTGGGATAATCTTCAATTGGTATGCGACATGCTAGATCGACAATAGTGTCATCCGAATTAAAATCAATCTGGGGCTTCTTTTGTTGAGTTGTGCTCTCATTGGTTCAAGGAGTACTTGTATTTGGATTATTGGAAAACTAATTATGCAAAGTTCGTTTGTCCATCTTTTATAAATCTACAATAAATTATACATAATCCATGAGTAATAAGTACATGTAATTAGACTAGACAAGTAGACAACATCACAGGTCAACATCATCTTAACATTCCAATTTTAAGTTTATAAGTATTTAAATTCACAATATCATCTCAGCATTTCAATTTTAAGTTTCTAAGTATTTAAATACGTGAGCCAAATTGCCAAACCACAGTCGAGTGTTAACAATTATTACTTTACCAATTAGGCAATTACTAATTACCAGTTTACAAAATTAGTGATTACCTGAGCTGCGAGTGGCAACTCAACACTGCTCTAAGGACCAACACAGCAACACTGCTCCAAAATTATTAGTCTTTATATATTTTCATTCTCCAGATCTCCTCAGTCCTCACCATTTCACCAAATCTGCTCAACGCCTCAACCCTCTTTTTCTCTTCCTCACCTCACGGGCAGACACGCCCGACTGTCACTCTGCTAGCTCTTCGCCTCTTCCGTCCGGTTTTCGGTCTTCCTCACGCGCCCGCGCCTCCGTTGGGCTCGCCTCGGGCCGGCGGCCGGCCCCTAGTCACCTCACCCCCGATCGCGCTCGTGGCTCGCCGCCTCAGCGCGCCAGTGCCACCGACTTCACCCACCGCCACTCGCGGCCTCGCCGGCCGCTTCACCATTGGCATACAAGGCGCGCGCACACAGGTCCACCGACTCATGGCCTTGTTCGGCCACCCCACCGTCGTCCGCGTACCCAGGTGAGGTTTTGGGGAGTGGGGATGGAGAATAGAATTAGGGATTTCCGGATTTGGGGAGTGGGGATGGCCGGATGTTGGATTTGGGGAGTGGGGATGGCCGAATGTGGATTTGGGGAGTGCGAAAATGGGCCATATGCTATTAGATTATGGAATGATTGAATGAATGTGGCCCAAACAGCCCAAATAATTGCCTGCTGTCTTCAGTCTACTGAGTTCTTTCTTCTTCTCCTTCGTAGCTCCCTTACTTCCCTCATGGCAGTCGGTGTTGTGTGCAGATGGGGACTCCGGCGAACAGCGCATGTGCAGAGGGGGTTCCATGGGCGCAACGGCAAGAGCTGGTGCGCACGCCCCTGCGCGCACCATTGGTGCATCCGCCACTGATCGCTACATATCCTACGTAATGATGCTGAACTTTGTTTATTGCTGCATTTTTAGGTATGGCGGACGCAGGCCAGTACGAGTTGCTTGATCCGGTGGCTGACGCGCATCACCATAGCCGCCTGAGTACTGTGCTCCCCCCGGAGGGCGAGGCGCTGATTGAGCTTGGCGCGTTGCGGCTGCGCACGCCCATCAGGGCATGGAGGCTGCACGCAGGCTGGGATCCGAGGTTCGTAGATTTCTAATGTAATGCACTCCACCACAGTTTGTTTACTTCACGTGCAGTCACGTTTGTTCCTAATCGTTTTGACGCAGGTTGCGAGCGGCAGGCCTCCTTCCACTCGCGAGGATGGTGGAGGCGACGTGGGAGGACGACCAGGACCGCGGTCCTAGTCGTACGTCTAGGCGTTTTCCGTATGATCGGACCCTACTAACGGCGCTGGTTGACCGCTGGAGGCCAGAGATGCACACGTTCCACCTTCCGTGCAGGGAGATGGCACCGACGCTGCAGGACGCGGGCTTTCTAACTGAGTTGCAGTGCACAGGCTCCCCCCTGACGGCGCACGACATCCCGGTCACGTGGTGCACCGACCTCCTAGCGAGGTTCAACAATGTGCTCCCACCGGGCAGCGGGTACACCGAGTTCAGCAGCCCGCACAGGCCGACGTTGAGGTGGGACAATTCTACGTAAGTCTTCGTAACTATTGTCCTCTCGTATAAATTGGTATGTGAAACTTGATGATGTGTACATGTCTTGTTGCAGCCCGAGCGTATGGTGCAGAACGCCGGCGACATCGTTGTTAGGAGGCACTTCGAGGCCTACCTGTTGTGGCTTTTTGGGTGGGTCTTGTTCCTGGGCTCCCACGGCGACAGCATCGATAAGCACTACGTCTGGTACGCGCGTGAGGTGGCGAACTCGCCGTTCGACGAGATCCCACGGTACGCTTGGGGTCCGGCCGTGTTGTGCGCGACATACCGCGCACTGTGCGACGCGTGTCACCGTGCCCAGGACAACTCCATCCTCTCCGGATGCCCACTACTTTTGCAGCTGTGGTCCTTGGAGCGCTTCCAGATCGGACGACCACAGCTGGACTTGGGAGCGTACGCGGTCAGCTTGTACGTCCAGGACGACGATGTGGACGGGCCGACCATGGACACGATGTGGTGCCGTCGACGGGTTAGTTTCATGACCATTTGTTATTTTTGTATTTTAATGGTGATTTTCTGTGCTAACTTGATGGTGTTCTATTGCACAAGTCACCTATACGCCGATCACTTCACAAGGGTCCTACCCGGAGTATGTTGCGATGTTCGATCAGATGATGGATGATCGCGTCATCTGGACACCATACACTCTAGAGAGGGTGCACGCGCGTGCGCCCCAGGGACCATCGAGCCTGTGCACGCGAGACTACGTGTACTGGTACACACGGAGGGCATTGGTGCATGATGTCTTCGTTGAGGAGTACCAGGTGCAACGGGTCATGCGATAGCTCGATCTGTGACACGAGATCCTAGCCCCTTGGGGGGGACGCGGGTGTCCGCGCACGTTCACGTGTAAGCTCACGTTTTACTACTTTCGTACAATGTGCTTTACATGCCGACTAAATAATTGTCTTGCCGTACGCAGGTACACTAGGGAGTACGGGGCACGATGTCCTGGGCGAACAGGATGACCCCTTGGGTTGAGGCTTGGAATGGCGCGCAAGAGCACCGCATCCAGTGCGGCAATGATCTGTACGACTCGGAGACGTACGTGGAGTACATGGAGTGGTACGCTAGTCAGATGAGGCTTCGCTGCGTCCTTGTCGTGGTTGACCCACAACGACATGAGGCTGCGACGTCCGACACGTACCCCACCCAGTCGGACTCCACTTTCCACCGCTCTGTACGTATTGAACTGTCCTTAAATCATATGTAATTTGCCAGATTTATGTTTCTAACTTGTTCATTTGTGCAGACAGATCTACACCGGGAGATTATCGACTTGGCGGACTCCACACAGCACATGACACTGGGGGCCACAAGAGGGGTCCTGCAACGGATTAGGGAGGCTGCGAGACGAGGGGTCCAGATCGCGACTTGTCGCACGCCTAGGGACCCGGTGGATCGACCTGTGCGAGGACGAGGGGTCAGCCGAGGTGGTTCACGGCCACAGGCTCTTGCTGCGGACGTGGCGGGCTCGTCGTCGTGGCACCGTGGGGGGAGCACCGCGGGACATTTTTGAGGTGAGTAGGACATTCTCATATCGCTTCTTAATTTCGAACCTCACAAGTTAGTAACGATGATCTTCTGTTACAGGTCCACAGCTCCACCCGTACACGGGGCAGGAGTATGCTGAGTCGTCGGAGCACATCTTTGGGCCAACGGGTAAGATCACCTTGCTTGCTTGCGTAACGTCCTTTTCGCCATCATTACATTTGTAACGTAATAATTCGCAGGAACGGCTTGGGAGGACGATGCATTGTCGCAAGATGATGCAAACCTATCGACACCCCTCGAGGACTTCTTCAGGGACCCGCGTGACACCCAATTCTCTTTGGAGTCTTATGAGATGTACGGCGCCGATAGACCACCGGCGCAGAGCGCCTCTTGCGACACCACCGCAGCTACTCGCTGGTCCGTAGTCAGCACCGACCTCCGACGCATTTCGACCATCGACGGGCGAGGCCCGGGGCGACACGCGGGGTGCACCCCAAGAGGGGACGCCAGTAGATATTTATTTCTCAAAATATCAGTAATGGTAGCCATGTAAATATTAATCTGTGTGCAACTATTGTTATAGTAGTCTCGTGTTTCGATATCTCTTATTTTCTTGAGCCAGCTATTTAGGACAGCGTGACCAGACGAACTAGCTTTTCAGGACGATGAAACCCGATGAGCTAGCTTTTTAGCATGACATGACCAGACGAGCTAGCTTTTCAGAACGATGTGACCTGATGAGCCAGCTTTTTAGCTTTTTAGGACGATGTGACCCGACAAGCCAATTTTTTAGCTTTTCAGGACAATGTGACCCGACGAGCCAGCTTTTTAGGATGACGTGAGCAGACGAGCTAACATTTCAGGACGATGTGACCCGACGAGGCAGCTTTTCAGGACGATGTGACCTGACGAGGCAGCTTTTCAGGACGACGTGACCCACGAACGCGAAACGTATCCGCACAACATTGTAATGGAACCCCTACTACGGCTGCGTCCGCTCTAGCTATAAATACAGCAATACTCATCCAGCAACTCCACACCAGCACCACTAAATACAAAACATGGATAAAGAGAAGGAATGGGAGAAAATCCATAAGCTTTTGAAGGACTGGGTGTCTCCCCATGAGACCGCCGCTTGCCATCATGCCGCTAGTCAGCAGCCTTTCACACACCAAACTTTTCCGGAGCTGGTGGATCTGAGGAAGCTGCCTCGTAGTACGTCAAACGATTCTGGGTCGAGCCGCGACCCCCCACCTATGCCTGCTGAACGCCCTCCAGAAGGGCCTCCGATAGGGGTGGTGCCACCCATATGTTGGTGTTGGGACGCCTCCAAGTACGTCAAATCAACCGACGAGTGGACCATTGGTCAGCGCTATTGGTGCTGCCCAAACTATGCCGTGGACTACACCGACCACAGGCAGCTGGTAATGAAATCGCATTTCGGTGTACAATACTGTTTTTCTTCCCGTAACGGCGTAACCAACTCTCTACCCACCGCAGTCTCCGCCATGCCTATGCAACTTCAGCCAGTGGATCGACGACAAGATCCATCCCTACGACATGTGGTGGTTGCTGACATGGAAGAGCTGGGTCAGGGAGGACATCGGACCCGTGAAAGGCGCCTCAAAGAGTTGCAAGCTGAGGAGGCTGAGCAGGTGGCAAAGTGACAGCAACATGAGGAGCGTGAGCGTGCGCATGCCAAAGCACGGAGGCCGAGAGGGAGCGGAAGAGGGCCATCACGGCGAGAGCTAAAGCGTAAGGTAAGGAGTACAACGCCGAGCTAGGCCGCAAGGGCAAATGGTCACGTTCCACGCAGTAGCTCTACCCTCTTCGTCCACATATCTCATGTAGTTCTATTTCCCTAAAGGTATGCGTGTACCGTCCTCTGTTCGTTAGTTTGCGTGCCATGTAACCCCCTTGTCCGATCAAATGTCGTGTTGTTATCGTTGCGTCATTTCCCCAAAGTTCTCCAATGGAGTTGTGTTGCCGCTATTTCTTCTAGCTCATTCGTACATTACAGTCCTACACGCTGTGAAAATCACTATTGGCCATCTCATCAGCCAAACATCGTGTATGAATTCCCGGACGCATTGTAATATCACTTGGATTCGTACTTTCGAATCATTGATACCTTAATCTTCCTCAAAAAAATATTACAAAAATCACCTTACTAGAACAATACACGACGATCACAAAATCCTATTGTCAGTTTAACCCATTTCGTACCGTTGCAATTCTGCGAAAATCACAAACAAAGCAAGTTGTTTAGGGTTTCAGCTTCCTGTCGCCAGTTGAACCGGTTGCAATATTTTTCAAAAATAAATATATTTTTAAAAGATATATTTTAAAAGATAATGCCCAAGTCTATATGTAATCGGCATACATTGTAAACATTCTTAAGTTACGAAATGCATAACGCACTATTTTATATCACAAAGTGAGAATACCACTATACCAGTTTGGAAGCACAACATAATCCAGAAAAATGTAAGTAGGTGAGCATTTGTAAGTCCTAACCATTTGAATGCAATACTAAAACCCGCAGAGATACTTCGAACCTCCAATTTACAACTGGAACAAGATATTCGGGTCTTTCAATAAATGTTAAGAGTAAACTAAATGACCTACGCATACTAAGACATACTGGACAGGTACGTTGCTCAACTGAGCTATGGGTATGCTCAATGTACACTATGTGTATGGAACAAAATCACTGTTTAACAATCCTCGGGTAAAATAAATGTTAAGAGTAAACTAAATGGCCTCCACATACTAAGACATACTGGATAGGTAGGTCGCTCAACTGAGCTATGTGTATGCTCAATGTACACTGTGTATGGAACAAAATCATTGTTTAACAATCCTTGAGTACACCCAGGCAGCACTCTGATACCAAATTACCAATCGCATACTCTGCTCTAATGAAGAAGCACCAATCTGGTCCAGATCCCGTAACTGGTGACCGAACAGACGAAAATAACATGAGAAATCTAACCCTTTTTTTATCAAGAAACGGCCTACGCGCCTGGCACAGCCCGACGGCGGTCGTCGACCTGCCCTCCCCGAGCGGCGTCGGCGTGATGCCGCCGACCAGCACGTAGCACCCGTCCTAGTACCCCTACAGCTTGCCAAGAATCGACAGGAGCACCTGTGCAATACGAAAGAAACGCTAAAAATCCGATCAAATTGCATCACATCACACAAACAAAGGGGCGGCAGGGGAGGCGAGGGAGGGGAACAGGGGCACGGCACGGGGCGCAAAGAGCCAAGGAGGAAGAGCTGGCTGACAATAGGGTTACTAAAGAGGGTTGGGGCCAAGGACCGGTGGCCAGGTGGGGAGGGAGCGGCGGCACTAGTAGAGAGGGGCGACAGGGGAAGGGAGGCGTAGGGGCGACAGGGGAGGAAGAGATGGCCGACATTAGGGTTACTCAAGAGGGTTGGGGCCAAGGACCGGTGGCCAGGTGGGGAGGGAGCGATGGCGCGAGTAGAGAGGGGCAGCAGGGGAGGGGAGGGGAGGAGAGGCGGCGGGGAAAGCAGAGGGAGGAGGCGGAGGGGCAGCGGGGGAAGCAGAGGGAGGAGAATGCACATGCGGTAGAGGAGGCGAGGGAGGGGGACGGGGGCAAGGCGCGGGGTGCAAGGAGCCAAGGAGGAAGAGCTGGCCGACCTTAGGGCTACGCAAGACCCGATCGGACAGACACGAGCGACCCCGACGCGATCGGACGGCAGCAGATCCATGAGGGGCTTTCCACGCGATCCTGGCCGAATGAAAAAGATCGGACGGCCATTTTTTGTCGATGACGTGGCCATGGCGAGGGGAGCCCAAAGCTCCCCGGATTTAACCGGTAGGATTAGCAGCCCGATGCGCGCCTTGGCGCGCGAGGGAGGGGTTCTCATAAACAGGAAAGGAAAACAAATGGTAGAGAAGCAAGTGAAAGCATAAGTACATCAAACAGGCAATGCTTGTAATCATAAAGCAAATGTGCAATCGTACAACAAAGAAGTGAAAAATATACTCCACCAGTTTTCTGTAGATACATGTATGACAACACATGATAAGGAAAATAATAACATGCTCTGCTAAACTAACTCGACGAATTCATTTTCATTCATAGATGTTTATTTATTTTGGCAAGCATGAGGCTTTTCTTCTCTTTCAAATGTGTAGGATTTAATTTAGATGTATTATTTACCTCAGGTACCTAACAGGACTAAAACAGGGAGAACAAATATGAAAACAACATCAACAGGCAAATGTGCAAATAAATAGTACTTTCCTCCGTTAGTTGTACTGTCTTTAATTTTTCCTTGACCGCCCTTTATTGCACTACAATAATCCTGCTCAGCTTGACTTGCATGATTGAAACAGTAGGTTCATCAAACCAGTGATTAATCATTGTGCTAACATATGCTGAACTCATACTCCATTTCAATACCCAATTAGCTAAATCACGAATGGCTTCACAAGAAAGACTGAGTATGAATGAAAATTATTTCAGGCATAACCTAAAGGTATTTACACCTAGACTTCATTTTTGGATGAAAATAAATTGCTTCTAACAGGAATGCTATTTATACAGTGGCTTGGTAGTCTAACGCTGTTTAACGAACAGTGGAGCAATGGCAAAAGAACAACTGAGCGATAAAGAATATGAATTTCCTGACCAAAAAAAACAAGCATATATACAAACAAATACGGGTCATAAGTCTCCATTCTCTATATAGTTGTTTCTTCACATATGAAATCTATGCAATGGGTTCAAAGCAGACCTATTACGTAACTCCACAGTGATTGTAGTAGCAACCTTCATTAACAATTGTACAGGCAATGTTAACTGACCGTGGAACACAAGGGGTCACAGAGAATGCTAACCATCCTCTTGGCAATTCAATACGATAGTAGTAACATATGTGCTCAATTTGCACTTACGTAAAAAATGATGTGTTGGAATATGTCAAGACATTCAGCAAATCAAATAACTCAAGCTTCTTCTCCAATAGAAATATGAGCATAACCCTAGCAAGGCATTCAAATGTCAGCAATTGGAGATTCGAATTTAGAGGATAACCACACAAGCAATCTAACACAAACTCTATCAACTTTAAACGATATCTTAGAATGATATGCACTATCTTAATCCTACAGCATCGCCAATGCAAACATGAATCAAGTTGGCCTCAATCGTGACAACTAAACATTCCATTTTCTGTACTAAAAGAAAAGCGTAAGCTATGTAATTATACAGAAGCACATGTAAACGCAGAAGAAAGCCAAAAGGACGAGTACCATGGCATACAGCTGCATTCAAATCCATGAATTGACCATGCAGCTAACGCCTCGTGCAACCACCATCCTAGTCCAACATCATTTCGCCAGAAGGCATACAAGCAAAACCATCAAATTTGCAGCTTCATGGCAAGCTTGAGCTAAAAAAACACATCCAGGTGTATGAATCCGCAAGATCAAAACGTTAATCACCAAAAAAATTTGCAACCTCATTGCAAGCTTGAGCTAAAAATCACATTCAGTTTTATCAATCCACAAGGTCAGAACGTTAATCTAACGCACAATCCGGCATCCACCAACCAAATCTCCAAAGAGGGAACAAAAACGCATAGAGGAAGGGGAAAATAAGCATCTACGATGGAGCGCCCCCGAATCCAAATCCGCTCGCCATTGCTCAATCCGGAAACACACGCAACAGGATCGCATCAGAGCTGCGTACGCATCAATGGATTCAGGAAAGACAGGACGCCGTTGGGCCCACCTGGCGAGGGATGCGGCGGCAGAGGACAAGTTTTCGGACGCCGCGTCGAACGCCGCCGCCACCTCCGACCCCACCATCCTCAGCGCTCCCGCTGGTGGAGGCGGAGCTGAGCCGCGGGGTGGCGTGGTCAGGGTCGGCCTGGTGGCTCTGCTCAGGATCGCATCAGAGCTGCGTACGCATCAATGGATTCAGACAAGATAGGACGGCGTTGGGGCCCACCTGGCGAGGGATGCGGCGGCGGAGGGCGAGTTCCCGGACGGCGCGTCGAACGCCGCCACCTCCGACCCCAACATCCTCAGCGCTCCGCTGGTGTAGGCGGTGCTGAGGCACGGGGTGGCGTGGTCGGCCTGGTGGCTCTGCTGGTGGTGGTGGAGCGGGAACGGTGGCGGCGGCGGCGGCGGCGGCTCCTGCTGCTGGCCGACGAAGACGACCTTACCGAGCAATGTCGACCATTTCATGGTGCCTATCTCTTTCTGTCTCTACATATCCAAATCCATCAAGCGGAAAAGGGTGAAGTGAGGCCGGGGAAGGAGCCTTGGGGCCTTCTTGGCGGGGTCGTGGGCGAGGAGGTCGGCACTGGCAAGGCCGACGAGGTGGCTCGCCGAACGGCGGCGGCGACGACGCCAGGAGAAGAAGAGGCGGAGAAAAGCGAGGGGGAAATCGGGCCCGGCGGCGCCCACTGCAGACGCTGGTGGAGGGAACGGGGGCAGTGAGGGGAGGGGAAGGTGGAGGGGATGGGACCAGGGGCCGGAGGAGAGGAAGGTGGAGGGGATTGGGGTGGGGGCTGGGGCTGGGGCAGGGAATGGGAGGAGCGGCGGCGGAGGAAGCGTGGAGGAATACGAATCAAATGTTGTAAGGAACATGATTACGAATGGAATACCTACTGAATTCTGTCGGATTCAGATAATCTTATAACTTACGTAATTATAATATAATTATAATATTTTATTCTCATATATAGTACATTTAATTATTTTAGTTTATCTATTTCACCTAAAAATATGAATTCATGTTAAACTAAAAATATATATACAACTAATTAGCCATACTGCAATAAAATGTGTATATTATTTTATAAAGTTCGAATATGAATACAAATAGTGCAGATAAAATAACATTTCAGATGATAAAAGCCCATACCATATTCGTATCTATATTTTTATATGGATACGAATAGGAAAAAAATTATTAATCGGATAGAGAATCTAAATCATATCTGTATCATAGCGAATACGATAGTAGAATAAAACAGATCAATCGCATCCAATTAACACCCCTAGTCAGACCATGCCTATGGTATCGACCAGACGCAAACACGCAACAAGACGACTACTTTGTTCCAGCCGTTCGTCTCCAAGTTATCACTTATCAGTCAGAATATTACCAATCTCGGCCGCACGCAGGCTTGGCAGTACGAGCCGCCGCGGGCCGTGCTCGCGATCTGCCGCGCCTCGGGCTGAGGAAGACGAGAGTTCATCAAGCAAAATGCTCCACGTACGATCTTTGGTTGTACGACACAAGTACGACAGGTCACATGACCACCAAGCCATCCATTTCCATCTCTCTCAGACACACTCTCTTCTCATAGTACAATCGTACACATAAAGATCGTAGGTGTAGCAGGCTCGGTCGTCAATTGCTAACAGCGTCTAGGCACGGGATCAATGGGGATTATACAATATTTTCTTTGAGATTGTTCAAGGACACTTGTCGCGTGGGGGACGAGGTCCTTCGGATGAGAAAATAAGGACCGAAGCCGTATAATTTTGTTCCTGTGTTGTGCCGTACCAGTGTTGGACTAGCCATCGGTTGACGACTACAGTATACCTCTTGATTTACTTGAACTAAGGACATCAAGGAGCTATGGTATTACTAAAGTGACATTACAGGGATATAAACAAAACAATATAGGCATATTTGCGAAGCACTTAAGGTAGATGGAAAACATATTATAACGATGATACAAGGAGGCACATAATCTGCGTCCACCCGCCCAGAAATGATTAGATCAGAATAAACCGCGCGCAACACAATATAAGGACATTGATTTGCAGAGTGGCATGCATGGCATATATGTATGTATCTCGATCTGCTCGATCTATCTGGCCCATCACAGGAGACCATCCAGGTACTCTTCGACCGTGACGAACTTCATGTCCGGATACAGCTGCGTCGCCTCCACCCCGACCGACGCGTTGATGGTTTGCTCGCACGCTCCGGCTACCAACGTCAAGTGCACCATCGCCAGCTGAAAGTTGAGTGGGAACGGAGACTCTGCGCCGGACGCCGCGCGGGAGACATCCACATGCATAGACGATGGCTTCGTTAACATTTACATAGGACTCCAGCTAAAATGCTAAATATATATACTTGATGTTTTTAGAGAGAGAGAGACGTAGGAATGTAAAGATGTGTCCATATATACCTTCGATTTTCTTCACAAGCTCTTGTTCAGATATGTAGTGCTTCCCAAGGGTCTTGCCAATTTTCTTCTCCCAAAGACAGACGAGCTGACCGAAAGAGCATATATTTGCAGGAGGCCGTACGTAGAGGATCTTGTCAAGTGTTCGTGGGTCCTCCACGGCCTGTATAGCCAACGTGCTCATATCCTTCTCGTCCACAAAGATCGCTACAAAGTAACACAGCATACATACCATTAGATCAAATATTAACACAACACATCATGTCACAAGTGATTGTTAGTTACCTCGTGGTTTGTCGTCGCCAAAGATGGTCGCCCTGGTGGTCGGAGGGCCATTTTCTTCAGGGTTGCCAAGTCTAGGCAGCAAGAAGCCATGAGCCCAGTAGCTGCAGATGAAGGTGTGAGGAATCCCCGCGGCTCTCACGGCCTGCCGGACTCGAATTTTGGTTGTTAGGATGCTTCTTGCTGGCTCCAAAGCTTGCTCGGCTTGCTCCACGTCGCAGCCGTATTCAGACGGCACAAAGCGCTGCGGTATTTTACAAATTCAGACTTCCATTGTTTGGTAAGAAAATGCGTATATACGGATTAGATATGAAGCCGTAGATCATCGACTGAAAGACAATTAATTTCCCTCTTTTATTTATGAAATATATTGGGCATTTCACTCTCTTTTTTCAGCATGATACCCTTTGATGGATAAGTCTCTGTGTCGGCTTTTTTTGCTTTTATAAAGGACAAGATCCTCGACTCATTGTTAGCATCTCTAGACAAAGATCTTGACCAAAGATCTAGACAGTTGTTAGCATCTTAGAGGACAACATCTAGGACAGGTTGTTAGCATCTTAGACTAACATCTTGGCATATGCTTAATGAGTAGCAGCACTTATAATATGTATACCCAACCCTCAAAGTTGGTATGGCATTGTGAAGAGAAATAAACCAAGAAAATTTGCCCCATCTCCAAGTGTCATCCTCTCCATGAGAGTAAGGATCTTGCTATCACCAAGAGCAAGAGTCCAGCGTGTAACAAGTGGTATCGTGAGCTATACTATCCTCAGAGCCCGAGCATCTCCTCGCTCATTTCTTCTCCGCCTCGCAGCAGCCCCACTGGTAGCAAAGCAGCAGCCCCGGCCGCCCACGCCACTCCTCCGAGACGGCAGCAGCTCGTCGGCAGCCCTCTCCACGCAACACCCCGCAGCGCCATGTCCGCAGGCGCTCTCGCCACGGCCGCCTCGAGCATGCGGCGCCGCCAGACGGCCGAAGCCGCCGCGCAGCAGAGCAAAGACGAGCGAAGCGGCGGCAGAGACGCCGCAGCGCGAAGGGCGCCGAGGCCGGCAATGCAGAGCCGGCAGCAGCAGCGGCGAGGTGGAAGCAATGGCGGCGCAGATGCAGCGCGGCGCGCCGCAGCAGGTCGAGGTTCTCGCGCGCAAAGAATAAAGCAGCCCATTTCGCCGATGATAGGCCGACGCGACCTTGAGCTGGAGAGGAGGCAAGACGAGGGCGAAGCGGCGCATGGCGCCGCAAGACGCCACGAGCGCGGCGGCAGCCTGCAGAGCGCGCGACGCGCCGGCGGCGCCTCGAGGAGGCACGACGGCGGCGGCAACAGACGGTCGACGGAGAGCGTGGCCTTCACAGCAACGCGTTTCTATCCCCGGTTTGGTACCGTGGTCACCACGAGTACCAAGCCGCCGCCGTGATGTCGGCCCGCGGCGGGTGGCCTACCTCACCAAGTCCAACTACGCCGAGTGGGTCGCGTAATGAGGGTAAAGCTCCGTGTGCGGCATATGTGGATGCACCCAAGACGGCGACGCCGACTACAACCAGATCGACGGCGCCGATGCTCTCATCGCCGCAGCCCCGCCGAGATGCGCTTCGCTACCAACAAGCGGATCGCCAAGGAGGCTTGGGACGCCATCGCCGCAAAGACGATCGGCAGCCGATCGCGCCCGCAAGTCCACACCGCAGCACTTCGCACGGAGTGGGAGAACCCGCCTTCAAGCCAAGGACGCCGATGACTTTGCTCTCGCCTCAACACTCGCGTGCCGTGCGCTTGGCGACGACACCTACAGCGAGGAGGAGAGAGTCGCTGAGAAGCTTTTCGCCGCGCCCCCGAGAAGTACAAGCGATGGCTCGCCGATCCGGCCTCTGCCGACCTCTCCACGATGTCGATCGAGGAGGCGCGGTCGCCTCAAGGTCGCTGGATGCGATGAGCCACGCTTTCTCGACCCGCCACCATTGGCGGAAGCTCCTTCTCACCGGGAGCAAGTGGGATGCTTGCCAAGGTGACAGGAGAAGGGGGAGTCCTCTTCCCGACAGCGGCCGCAGCACGCAAGCCGCGCAGGCGCAAAGCGCCCAGCCGGACGCGAGGACGCGCCGAGGGTGATGCTCGCAGAGGCGCCAGGCGGTGCGGCGGCAAGCAAAGCCGCAGACGAGACGACTCTTGCCACAATCGCGCAAGCTTGGTCATTGGGCCGTGGATTGTCGATACCACGACGCGCCAGCCCACGCCGCGCAGCCGAGGAGGAGGAGCACCGCTCGCTCATTGCTCATGCGCGAGCATCGAACCACCTCCAGCCGCACCGCCGCAGCGCTCTCTCCACCTTGACGAGCCAAAGCACACGCCTCCTCGCGACGGCCCGCAACAACAAGACCGACGGTGGTGCTCGACACCGCGCCACCCACCACATGACCGGCGGCGGAGTTCTTCTCCGAGCTTGACTCTAGCGCCCGAGGCTCCGCTGTTTGGGGACGCCCGCATGGAAATCAAGGGCGCCGGCTCCGCCATCTTCACCGCCGTGTCCGTGAGCACATGCCGCCACCGCGCCTACTACATCCCGTGATCTGCGGAACTCCATCATCGCCTTGGGACACCGGATGAGAACGGCTCGCGTGTCGAGATCGAGCACGGGTGCCGCGGATTTGGGATCTTCGCCACCGCTTTCTTGCCAAGGTAACCAGAGGCGAAATCGACTCTACATCCTTCACGCGTGGTGGCACAACCCTCTGTTCGCCGCTCGTCGGACGACGAGGCGTGGCGCTGGCACGAGCGCTGGGCACCTTTCACTTCGAGGCCCCGGCGCTCTGCCACGGAGATGGTGTGAGGCCCGCCGTGCCTTGACCATGTGGAGCAGCTCGCGACGTCGTGTGACGGCGCAGGCGACTCCTTTCCCCAAAGAGTGAGTTTCCGAGCCAAGGAGAGGCTCGAGCTCGCAGCACGGGACTTGTGTGGCCCGTGACACCGCCACACCAGAGGACGACACTACTTTCGCCGCCGTCGACGACCTCTCCCGCTACATGTGGGTGATGGTCCCGCGCAGAAGGGAGAGGCCGCGACGCCATCAGCGCACGCAGTCGCCGCGAGGCGAGTGCGCGCCGCAGTCCGCGCGGCGCGCGCACAGAAACAACGGCGAATTCCACGGCGCCGACCGCGCGCGTCGTCTTGCCGATGAGGGCATTCAGCGCCACTACTCCGCGCCGCATGTACCCGCAGCAGTAACGGCGTCGCCGAGCGCGCAACTGCGGTTGTGGGGATGGCTCGAGCCCTCTCGCGCAGGGGATGCCGGCCGCCTTCTCGGGAGAGGCGGTGGTGACGGCCGCCTACATCCTCAACCGCCGCCTACCAAGGCGCCGACGGCAGGACGCCGTGACGAGGCTTGGCATGGGCGCAAGCCGCGGTCTCTCACTTGCGGGTTTTCGCCCTCGCGCTCGCCAAGGAGCTTGGCCACATCGGCAAGCTCGACGGCAGAGCACCGGAGTGTTCATCGGCTACGCGAGGGCTCGGGCCTACCGCATCTCGACCGCCACACAACGCGCCCGCATCCCGCGGACGCCAGGTTCGACGGCGGCGAGGCCGACGGGACAAGGCGGTGGACGACGGCTCGACCGACTCGTGGACTTCGTTGTCGACCACGCCCTCTTCGAGAGCCGGGAGCTAGCACTGCCTTCACCGAGCTCGCCCACCTCGACACCTTGCTCGCCACCAGCCCCGCGAGGGCTACGCCCACTCTTCACCACCGCCACTCCACGCCTCCCGCACCGGCCACCACTCTCTCGCACCGCGGCCACACCAACGGATCGCCCCAACAGCCTTTCCTATGACGAGCAGCAAGACGGTGGAGTTCGCACTCACTGCCCCACGACGAGGACCGCCGACGCTACCACGACGGCGAGCCTCGCGCTACCGCACCATGGACAACATCTCGCGAGCCGCCGTCCTCGATCGGCGCAAAGACGACTTCGAGGCGGAGCCGCACTTGGCGTGCAACGACGGCGAGCCCCGCCTTCGCCGAGGCGAGGGAGACGCGCGTGGCGTGTCGCGATGAAGCGAGAGATGGACGCCGCCGAGCGAACCGACGTGGAGCCGGCGATCTTCCCGCCGGCCACCGCGCGATCACCCTTAAGTGGGTGTTCGCCGAAGCGGATGAAGTCGGCGCCATCGCTGCACAAGGCTCGCCAGGCACGAGGATTCATGCAACAGAGGGGGTCGACTTCGACGACGCCGCACCCGCCGCGCGCATGGAGTCCGCTCGCCTTCTCCTCGCACTTGCAGCCCAGCGGGTTGGCGCGCCCATCACATGGACGCCAAGTCCGCCTTCCTCAACGGCGACTTGAAGGAGGAGGTCTACGCTCGCCACCGCGGATTCGCCATCTCCGCAAGGAGGGCAAGGTCCTCCGCCGCGCAAGGCTCTCTCACGGCTTGGCGCAGCACTACGAGCCCGAACGCTGCCGACTCCACCCTTCTTCAAATGGGGTTCCAGCAGAGCGCACACGCAGGTCGCGGTTCATCGGCGGGCAAGGGCGGCAACGCCCTGCTGGTGGGTGTCTATGTCGACGACTTGGTGATCACCGGCTCCAAGGAGGCCGAGGTCGAAGCGTTCAAGGCGGAGATGAAGACCGCCTTCTAGATGAGCGACTTGGGGCTCCTCTCCTTCTACCTGGGGATCGAGGTCCACCAGACAGCCCCAGATCTCCTTCGCCATCGCCACGCCAAGCGCATCGCCGAAGCCGGCGGGCTCACCGACTGCAACCCAGCCCACACTCCTATGGAGGAAAGGCTGAAGCTGAGTCGTGAGAGTACGGCGGAGGAGGTGGACGCAACGCAGTACCGGCGCATTATGGGCAGCCTTCGCTATCTTGTCCACACGCGACCGGACTTGGCGTTCGCCGTCGCCACGCCACCGGTTCATGCAATGACCGACGACGGAACACCAAAGAGAGCCATGAAAAGGATCCTTCGCTACGCCGCGGCACCTCCGACCACGGCTTGCACTACCTGTTGCCCGACGCGCGCACTTCATCGGCACAGCGACAATGACCACGCCGCGACATCGACACGAGCAAGAGCACTAGCGGACGCCGTTTTCCTCGGCAAGTGTCCGATCACCGGCGATCGGTCAAGCAACAGTAGTGGCTTTGTCTAGTCGCGGCGTAGTACATTGCAGCCACTACCGCTTCTACTCGTGCTCGTGGTCGGCACGGCCGCTGGCGATCTCCTTGACAGACGCGAGGCGATGGAGCTCGTGGTGGACAGCAAGTCCGCTTGGCCTTGGCGAAGAACCCCGTCTTCCATGAGCGCAGCAAGCACATCCGGTGAGGTATCACTTCATCGGTCGCCTCGGATGAAGGGAGTATCCGCCAACTACATCAACACCCAAGACCAGCGCCGACTTCCCGACCAAGTCTCTGGGCGGATCAAGTTCCGTGAGTTTCGCGCAGATCGGGATGGCTCGATTCTCACAAGGAGACACACAAGACTTAGGGGGGGAATGATGGATAAGTCTCTGTGTCGGCTTTTTGTGTCGGCTTTTTTGCTTTTGTAAAGGACAGCATCCTTGACTGATTGTTAGCATCTCTAGGACAACATCTTGACCAGCATCTAGGACAGGTTGTTAACATCTTAGAGGACAACATCTAGGACAGGTTGTTAGCATCTTAGACTAGCATCTTGGCATATGCTTGGCTGAGTAGCAGCCTATAAATATGTATACCCAACCCCTCAGGTTGGCATTACATTGTGAAGAGAAATAAACCAAGAAAAATTTACCCCATCTCCAAGTGTCATCCTCTCCATGAGAGTAAAGATCTTGCTATCACCAAGAGCAATAGTCCAGCGTGTAACACCCTTGTCTTGTACATCAATGTCACCTTCGTTCTTCGGAACTAAGGGGGGGAATTAAAAGCCATGGTACCAAGGCAACCAAAAGAGAGAGAGAGGAAATTCTGCCATGCATGCCAACTAGGAAAAAGGCGTGATAAGTGGCAAAAAAAAGGAGGAAAACGGCGTGAGGCTTTGAGAAGCATGACGCTGACAGTGGTGTCCCGTGCTACGTACGCATGCATCCTTTGCAGGGTGGAACGGTGAAAAATAGTCAAACTGTAGGAGTTGACCTGATCGAGTCTTAATCGGGTTGACTGACTTCGACTATCAGCACCAACGCAAGAAGCTTCTTCTGTCACAGATAGAGTCCAAATTAACGTAGCATGTGAAAACACAAGTTGAGCTTAGACAATTCTCAACGGCTGGGTTCGGAGACAGTAGTTTCCATTGCAGAATTCAACCGAATGAAAGGGCACCGGATAGAGTAAACCATAGGAAAATCTTTTGAAAGTTCTGCCAGTTTCAGTACTGCAATATTAATTACTTTTCTGCTTGATCGAGGCCAGTGCCCGACAAGTAGTAATATTAATGTCAAGAAGCTTATTCGTACCTTAACATTTCCAGCTTCCTTTATAGCTGCGACGATCTTGAGCTGGCCGCCTAGCTCCCCCGGTCCACGGTGTCCGACGGCGGAGATCACCACGTCCGCCTGCTTGATCGCCGCCACCAAGCGCTCGTGGTCGTTCATGTCCCCCTGCATGCTTGCAGTCGTTAAACACTGGTGATTCAAATCGTGTGCGCTATAGCGGTTTTCGCCTCTAGAACGCTAAGCTATAGCACAAATCAACACTGTTACAGCTACGGCCGCTATAGCGGTAATAGCGGCAGCTATGCCTCATTTTGTACTTCTTTAGTCTTGTGAGTAATTGCTTTGTATGTAAGATGTATATTTGGGTTCTTAGAAAACTAAAATTAGTTCTCAACGTAAAACAATTGCAACAAATGGTGTGTGGTATTTTCATTTTTCAAATTTGGATTTGAAAATATTAAATTCTACTATCTAATCAAAGGTTTTTCTATAGAAATTTGTAAAAATAAAAATATGATATTTAAAACATTTGGATTTAAAATATAGATATATTTGAATTCAATTTTAAAATCTCACAGACTTTTACATTTATTCCATGTCAAGAAATTCATTTTTTTGGTGTGTTTTAGAAACAACAATTCTTACATTGAGTTCAACTTTGAAATATTCTAAGTTTCAGTTTTATTTTTACTTTTCTAGTACTTCACAAAATAATAAAAAATTTATCTATTTTTATTTTAGATTTTAAATTGAGCATCACAAAAAATATCGTAATTATGCATTTTTCCTGTACTTTGATGCCTTTTTCTCTTGTAATATTTTACATAAGACCAAAATCAGTAGAATTAACATCTTTTCAATAGGTCCGCGACGCAGAATAGTCTCCGCTATCCGCGATAGCCATTTTTTTTTACGGCGACTCCACGACACGGCGATAATCGCGAGTTAAAAACTTGCTAAACACACTTGAACTACGTAGCTGCATGCATGCACGACGCTGATGCATGCATGCACACCCTGGCTAGCTAGCTAAGCTGAAACAGATTCACGAGAACAAAAGATTGCGGCTATATGTGCTTTAATTTGACGCTTATCAAACTGCTGCATGCCACCGAAGTAACGGAGGTTCGATTCTGATTTCTGAAGAGTAGGTACATATTTGAATGAATAGAAATTGTGATGTACGTACGTAGACAACGTTGACTCCGCTGGCCTTGAGAGCCTCCAAGAGCTTCACCTTGCCGGAGTCGGCGGCGGCGGTGGCCGGGCGGACGAGCACGGCAGTCGGGTGGCCGGCGTTGAGGCTCGCCGTGACGAGGTGCTGCCCGAGCATCCCCGTCCCACCGATCACCAGTATCCTACTCGACATCTTCGATCGATCGTTAGCAAGCTGTATATGTATTTGTTGTGTCGAACGTTTGGTGGTTGATTAGGCTGAATCGTAGGACGTGTACATGTGCGGCACTGCGAGTAGACACGCGCCTCATTGTGGCCTATATATACAAACTAGTCAGCTATTTAGTGCATGCACATTTTTTCCTGGGAAGTATAACAACCAGTCATTTATTCTTCGTAACAATATATAGATAGATACTTGTCGAAACAAGTAATTAACTAACGGAAATGTTGTAGCAGTTCACTTGAAATTTCGATGTAGCTATTTCAAAATTAATTAATGTTGCTCTAAAAATAGTTACAATAAGAAAACCGTATGATAACGTTTGTGAAATCAACGTAAAAATAATCCGCCGTCCCAACCAGCAAATATATACCTGCCGGTATAGTCTGTTAAGTTTTATTCTCTAAACAGTTCACCTAAAACATTAAGCATATAGGGAACAGTGGGTAATATAATCATATAAATTATGCCCACTCAAATTAGTGAAGTTCTTTTTAGCATGTTACACGTGCTGATATGTATTGAATTTTATACACCAACCAATTCATCCAAAAAGTTAGGTTGTGAAGGAAAGACGTGCAATATATACATTCACGCTCAACACTCCACTTCACATGCAGTCTCCTGCGGACCTATGACGGTTCCCTTGTGTACAGGCGTGCAGATTGTCACACCAGCGAAGTCCCGAGGATTCTCACTTGGCACCGTTCGTAGGATACCACTTGTTACACAGGCCAAGGAAAATTCGTTTCGTAGCTTCGTCACGGCCAGTGTGTACAGTGGTGCAGATTGTCACGGCGTTGATATATGAGCTTACATTCGTACAGCAGCACTCTTGACCAGTGACCAGGGCAACCACGATCTGACGGGGCATTTGCTCGCAAAGTCGCAAGATATGGAGCATGCGGCTGGCTAGCGCGTGATCGATCGGAGTGGTGTGGTTCGGTGTGGGAGCCCGACGTTTCAGCCGTTTCTGCTCAAGCTGAGCTAGCAGCGTAGCTCTGGAAGACCGGCGCAGGTCGCCGCTCATGACTTCATGAGCGTGCGTGATCGTGATCGTTATCGCTAACAAAGACGGTCACGGGAAACGACCGGCTTATAGTTTTCGTTGTGCTTGGTCAGAAGCGTACGGCGCTGACGGTGACCTACTAACTCCGTGGATGAAGATGCTGCTCCCTCTGTTCCTGATTTTGTAGATGAAAAATGGCAATGCTACTCGCTCTGTTTCACGGTGTAGCTCAAGCTTTTGGAACAGTCGTCGCATGGTGTATATCCACTCATCAAATTGATGGTGCGGATATTATGTTTCCGAATCTTGAGTGCTCGATCATTTCCTGCTGCAAACCAACCATTGGGGGTTACCTACTCTATTCAGGTTTTGTTTGAAAAGCCTAAATTCCCAACCCTCGGAAAATCTCGACCCATCTACGGAAATGGATCGAAAATTTAGACTTCCCAAACAAGATGATAGCATAGAGCCCTACCATGATTTGTGAAACGAATTAAGAGAGTTATATTCCTGTCACCTTTGTGTTTGCGCATGATTTGTGAAACAGAAGGGGGTAATTTTCCCGGCAGGTACAACTTATGTTTAACAGCATGGTCTAAAATTACCAGTGATAACAAACAGTGGCTTTCCCGTGGACTCGTGAGGGCCTGGAGGAAGAGCAACAAAATTTGGAGGAAGAGCAACAAAATTTGTCAATTGAGAGACTGGGAATGGAAAGGCAACAGCCATATAATATAAGCAAAGTCATCAAACAGCACACCACAGATTAGTAAAAGGGCACTCCTATCCGAGTTACCACAAACCCAGACGAATTTTACAGAACACGCAAGCAGCAACGAGGTCCTCTCAAGAATCAACATGACACCCAATCAAAGCTTTCACAATTTTAAAAGAAGATGACGCAAACACAAAGTTTTTCCATCTTAAAGCTAATTCAAGGAGGCGGAAAAACCACATTCAGCGGTTGCGCGTGGGGCAGGGTTGGGTGCACACGCACGATGAGAAACAGGATTTCCTACAACAACACTATCAAGATGTTTTGTCCACACCAGCTACGAGAAACTACGACCTGTAGTCGGAAGCGTTAGACATCACCCCTCAAAACCTGGACGGCATCCATGGACCTTTCTCAGAGCAGGAAGTTGCATCCGCGTTAGCTCAGATGCCAAGCGATAAGGCACCAGGTCCAGATGGCTTTACGTTCATATTCTTCAAAACTTGCTGGCCTATCATTAAGGCGGACATCATGATGGTCTTCCAAAGTTTCTTTAGCCTCAGAACGACGAGCCTCCACCTGCTGAACACAGCAAACATTGCTTTGCTTCCGAAGAAAGAAGGGGCAGAGAGCGCGCACTACTGCACTCCATCACCTCATCCACGGGGTAGGAAAGTGGATAGCCAAGACACTGGCATTACGTCTAGCCCCACACCTACAAACGCTGATATCCATTAATCAAAGCGCTTTTGTAAAAAGGAGAAGCATACAAGACAACTTCCTGTATATCAAAAACCTGACAACAAGGCTACACAAATCAAAAACACCCACGCTATTCCTCAAGTTAGACATAGCAAAGGCTTTCGGCTCAGTACGCTGGGACTATCTTCTAAATCTTCTCCAAAGAAGGGGTTTCCCCTCCAGATGGAGAGACTGGATTGCGGCTTTGTGGTCGACGGCCTCCTCAAGAGTCCTCCTCAATGGCATTTCTGGTGGCAACATCAGCCATGGTAGGGGCCTGCGGCAAGGAGACCCGCTATCCCTTTTTATTCATCCTGGCTTTCGATCCTTTACAAAAGTTGTTTAAAACAGCAACGGATATGGGTCTTCTGGAACCCAACCGTGGTCGTCTTCACACGCTCAAGACTTCGCTAAACGCAGACGATGTGGCAATTTTCATCTGCCCCACCACAAGAGACGTGCAATCGACAGCCAGCATCCTTCAGCTCTTCGGGAATGCTTCGGGCCTTGAGACTAATGTACAAAAAAGCACGGTGGTGCCAATAGGGTGCGACCTCATTGATCTCGACACGCTTCTCACAGATTTTCCGGCCAATCGCTCTAACTTCCCCGTCAAATACCTAGGGCTCCCTCTACATCATAAAAAACTAAGGAAGGTTGATTTCCAGCCTCTGCTAGACAAAGTTGGGCAAAGGCTAGCGGGCTAGCCGGGTAGGCTGCTCTCCTCGACGGGTCGATCCACCCTGGTAAAATCGGTGCTGTCCTCGATGCCAACCTACTACCTCACGGCCTTCAAAGCACCAAAATCCATCCTCCGAAACCTCGACCGTTTAAGGAGGAGTTTCCTTTGGGCGGGATCAGAAGTGTTAACAGGTGAGAAATGCAAAGTCAATTGGGAAAGGGTGTGTCGCCCTAAAGAGCTTGGCGGTCTGGGGATTCTCAGCCTCTTTAGGTTTGCAAGGGCACTCAGGCTTCGCTGGCTCTGGCAAGAATGGAAAGCCGAAAACAAACCTTGGGTTGGGATGGAAATTCCTTGCGACGAGACTGGCAGACGTCTTTTTGCGATGACTACCTCAATCACTTTAGGCAACGGGAAAAAAAGCAAAGTTCTGGACGTCGGCATGGCTCAATGGGACTTCTCCTCAGGACATTGCACCGGAGATATACCGTCTCTCCATCCGAAAAAGCGAATAGCTTCACGCGCGCGTAGAGGAAAACCGCCGATACAGACATAAACCTTCAAGGCTTTACCCCAGATGAACTTGTCCATCAATTTCTACGACTCGGGGAAAGAGTCCATCAAATCACTTTGGACCCATCGGCCCCGGATGAGATCATCTGGAAACATTCGTCAAAGGCCGAATACTCGGCAAAATCAGCTTATGCTCTGCAATTCCTAGGATCCCCCCTCTGCAGACAGGCCCGCGAATCAGTCTTGCATCTATTGGCGGAGTGCAGGTTCTCTCGTCGAGTTTGGCATTCAATGGCAGACTGGGCAGGCTGTGCGTCGTTTAGGCCACTCTTCTGGCCTATCTGTCATGACATAGAGGAATGGTGGAGGACTGTTTGTCATGGTGGTCATCTGCCGAGAAGGGTAACGTCCTTGATGGTTATCATAATCTCTTGGGAGATCTGGTTAGAGCGCAATGCTAGGATCTTCAAACGTCGTTTCTCCTCGCCTTTGGAGCTGGTTTCTAAGATTAGGGAAGAAGGTAGAACTTGGACCCTGACGGAGGGGGGGATGTTGGGAGCATTTATACCGTTGTAACTAATTCTTTTTAACCGTTCTCTAGGGCCTCGGCCCTAGTTTTTGTCCTTGCTCTTCTCTATTAATCGAAAAGGCAGCGCTCCTGCCAGTTAAAAAAAAGCTTACTAAGGTTTTTAGACAAGAGGAACAGTTTTCCTCGTCATCCCCACCTCTCACTAGTCTTCTATTACTAGATTGACAAGGGATAAACAAACACCACTTTTTTCGGCCTCGATTCCATAGCGTGGTGTAGAAAACATTTCCGCATCCTGCAAAACATGCAAATGTTACGGAGCAAGTCGTAGGCACCTGAACAGCACCGCAGGTACGGTAGCGATGTGTAAACAGTATCATGGTACTATAGTGGTATGTGAACAGTACCCATCGGTACTGTGGCACATATTTTCTATGTGCGCCGATTCGACTTCTGCAGATGTGTCGGATTCGGATACTGTAGTGGTACCGGGCTCAGTTACTATTCATGATATGGCAGCCGAATAGTATGGAGGAAGGTGATCTATATAGTTAGTAAGAGATAAGATAGAGTTAGAGTTTGAGTTAGAGTTTGAATTAATTACTTTCCAAATCAGTTTGTGCCTTTTCCTGGACCATAAAGGCAGCACATGTAATTGAGAAAAGGCAATCAAGAAGTAAAGTAGTCTTTTGCCTCTAGTTCGGCATATCAAAGCCTCTCGCACGTTGGCAACAGTGCTGACGTGTGTGAGGGCGATCCTCGCCTTCGCCAATTACCGATCTGTTATATCTTTTCTCTCGTCACCCACGCCATATCAATTTGGTATCAAACACCCACTATGATTTTCGGTGTCGAGCTATCTCCCTTCGTCGTGTTGAAGGCAAGCAGCAGAAAAAGGATAGCCTTAATTGACAACATAATGACCATCCTCTAAGAAACGTGAGCATTGATGGTAAGTTGAAGAAGCAGGAGGAGGCGTCGTGTGTCATTACAATGGTGGCGCTACCATCACCTTCCTCAACGGCACCACCAACACCACCCCAGTGGGCATCGCTGCCTTGGTTGCACCTCCGGTGCGTCGCCGCAGGAGGAAGGATGCCACTGTCTAGTGGCGATCTTTTCCACATGACCGGCCGAAGTTGTGTCATAGACAATGCAAAGCGCAGCAACTGAGGGGCTAGCACCGCCGTCGCGTCCTTCCTACAATCATTATGCTTCAGGGCAGTAAGGGAGTAACTGTTGCCCCATGTCGGTAGCTCATGTCGCCGACGTCTTCCTCAACGCCACTACATGACAAGACGTTTCTTCCTTGGATACTATACATTCGAGTGTTGTTAATATGCTCTCAAGCGAACCGACGCCGGTGCCAGATGCTCTTGTCAACATAGGGCCACCAAAAACTTCAATCGTGGCCACCACCGCAGCTCGAGGACGAGCTGCTTTGCCGCGAGGGGTGTAATGTTATGGAGCAAGATGCGATGCACTGTAGCAGGCACATGAACAGCACCGAAGGTACTGTAGCGACACGTGAACAGTATCATGGTCCCACAACGGTGTGTGAACAGAACGTCGGTACTATAGCACGTATTTTCCATGCACGATGATTCAACTTTTGTAGACATGTCGGATTCGGATATTGTATCAATACCGGACTCGGTTACTGTTCACGGTATGACAGTCGAATAGTATGGAGGAAGGTGATCTATATAGCTAGTAACAGATAAGATAGGGTTAGATATTAAGTCAAAGATTGAGTTAGTTACTTTCCAAATCAGTTTGTGCCTTCGCCTAGACTATAAAATGTCGAGACCCAGATTTTTGAATCCGACCCCTCTGTGTATTTATGCACCATCTCAGATCAGTAGCTAGTACACACGGTGGAAATATTGTTGATAACAAGTTCAAATCATGGAATAACATTAATAAACAACTGAGTACAACCTTATGACCACTTATTACAAAAGAGGTCAAAAGACCTTGAGTCTTACGGCAGCGGAAACAGCAAATGATAAATTTCGAGTGGTGACCCATCAAATTGCCCACGGGCATTTGACTGGGGTGCGCAACCTAGTACTCCGAATACCCTTCATCAAAGCCACAGGCAAAGTAGTCGTAGTCCTCCTCGGTGTTGTTGAAAGCTTCTGAGATTTGTTTTGAGTGTAGCATGTGCGTACATAAAGTACTCCATGAGTCTTGAAAAAAATATACATATGCATAGCTTTAACAATTGGGCCTATAGGGTTCTTTTGCACAAAGCAATATTGTAAGTTTAAACATTTTTTCATAAGGCACATTTGACAAAAGGTAATTTGAATAATTAAACTAATATATCACTAATGGATGTTCTAGCTACCAACCACTAGTATCAAGGCTCTAGCCGCCATGGTTCAAAGGATAGGGCTCTAGCTGCCCAACTGACTCTAGCTGCCAAAAAAACTACCCGAGAGTCCCAACTGCTCTAAGGTTCCCAAAATTTACTCTTTTGAAATCAAAACCAAAATCTACCATGTGAAAATGCATCTTGTCTGCCCTTGACCGTGGGCACAGCTATTCGAATAGTTTTATACTCTATAGAGGTTGTACAGCTTGACCCACACGAGATAATCAGCTTATGATGTCCACTTCACACACTTCCGAAGGTGTACGACTAAGTGATTATCACAAGACTTTTACAATACTTTATCCTAACATTAGCCCACCCGATGAGCTTAACCCCAAGTCATAGGAGTTATTTACCATCGACCTGGAGCTCACCATTATGGGGGATAACCTGCCCGGATATGGACGTCAATTACCATTGCCCAGCGTAAGCCCCGATAGACATGGACGTTCATTTACCATCATCTACACTACCCAGGATATGGAAGTACATTTACCATAACCTACACATCCCAAGATATGGAAGTACATTTACCATAATCAAGAGAGCACCTATCAACTACAGCTTGTGGGAGTAATGCTTAGACTTAGTAGGTTATTCAGCTAGGTCCTTCCCATTTAGGGTATGTGGTTATACGGTAATGCTCAGTTTGGATAGTTATAAGCGTCGGTCCTTAATATGACTTGGGTGGAACTTTACCCAATACAAGTTCTCGTGCTCTAGCCACACCCGCCTAATCTTACCATCCGCCCAAGTCTAAACATATTTTCATCATTTTATTTTTTTTTAGAAACCAACGACAATACATATTGCCATACATTTCTCAAACTAATTTGCATAAAAGGTAATAATGGTTCTTCCCCCATAGGTTGACCGAGACCGAAAAGCATGTCTAAGCAATTCTACCGCGTTTAAGCATTCCACAATGTTGTAATCAATATTGCGGAATTACTATACTAGGGTCACAAAGGTATAGGGTAACAATTATCAAAGGAAGACATTAACAATTTTAGGTTTAACTAACAACTTACAATTTGAACTCATCATTTTATGTGAAATAGCAACACGCAATACTTTAAAACTAAAAATAATATTTGAAAATCGTAAATACATAATGCTCAAAGGAGACTCGCCTTCGTCGAAGGTTGAGGTCACACGTTCCGATTGGTCCAAACTTGTTTCGGCAACGCCGGATTCTATACGCTCGAAACGAGACAAAATAAATAATAGAAAATGAAATAAAATCAAAAAATTATAAAATAAATACCAATAGAGATCTTACAAATTTAGATAAATTTAGGAAAAAGAATCGACGGAATCGGAGTTCATACGAAGGAGAACGAACACCCGGAAGTTTATCGGACAAAGAAATTCCAGGAAAATGAGAGGAAGGAGAATATTCCATGGAATCTTCTTTTGCAGGATTTAAAGGATTAAAAGGAGGCTTACAGTTGGGCCCCACATGTAAGAAACACACAAGCAAATGAAGAAGAAAATGCATAGCAGAACAGAGGATGCAGCTGGAACTCAAGCTAGGCGATGACGCTGGATAGAGGAAGCACGACGGCGGCAACTGGTGACCAAAATGGGTTGCTGGCCTCAAGATGAGGCTATGGAAGGTGGCAGCGCGGGTGAAGGCGGCCAAAGGCGACGCACGCAAGGGACGAGGCACACGGGTGGCGGCACTCTGGCGGTTCAGAGGCGAAGGTGGAGGGAGCACGGGCACGGGCACGACATGGGGAACGATGACGACCGATCAATTCGGCTCGAGAGTGACCGAGGAAGTGCAGTCACAGTGGCCGGTGGCGGGGATGGTGAGCTCGCGGCGGCGGAGCTCCTCAGCGAGGGAAAAACTGAATTGAGGTGGAAGATGAGAAGAGGAGTACCGGGAACATGTCATGACGCGATTGGTTTGGTCGGAAGATCGCCGGAGAAGGAGATCAAGGTGAAGGCGGCGTGGCCGACTTAGGAAAGATGGCAGCGGCGGGCACTTCAATCGAATGACTACGAGGTAGGGGATGGTGCTTGGGGCAAAAAGAAGAGGAGGACGAGGCGATCGCTATGCTCCCTTTTATAGCCGAAGTCAGGGAAGGAAATGGCGCGAACGTGACAGATTTCGCGGCGACATGAAGGTGCGGTGATGCCAGGGCATTGATGGCGAGGATGGCGCGGCATGATGCACGGGCGACGCAGGCAGGTCGTGCGCACAACGTGAGCAGCGTGGGCGGAACGGCGTAGACGATACGGGCACGAGCGGCGTGGGACAGAGTAGGGCGGCGACACAGCAAAGAAGGGAAGGCCAGGGGGCCGAGCATGGCATGGCGCAGGCACGGAGGCGCGGCATGGACCAAGGGGCGGCGCTGCCAGGCGCTGGCGCTGGCACAGCGATGGCCAAACAGCTAGAGAGCAAAGAGTAGGACTTTTACCAGGACGGTGAGGATCCAGACGCTTAGGCCTACGCCCCCAGACCTTTAGGCCATATCGACTGTAGGTCGTGGCCTTAGTTAGAATTGGCCAAACCTTTAGGGAATATTTTCAAAAATTTAAAAATATTTGCTTGTCCTTCTAGAGTCTTACTCATCCTTTCTGTCTCGAAAGATTTCTAAACTCTTGGCTTTTTCAAAATTTGTAGATGGTTGAAAGACCCACCTGCATCTCCCACGGAGTTTTTGCCGCAGAATGGGCTGACGTGCTTTGGAAGATGATGCAACACTTGGATTTCAAACAGAGGCCTACATACCAAGGCTACAAGTACAAAGTGGGATGTCAAGACCGCTGGGCAGTGCTTTCTGCTCAGCTAGAGATGAGGACTCCCATGAGATCACCCACTAGGTGGACCTAGCCAAAGCGATGGACTATGCCTATGGGAACACCCTAGATGAGTTGTATCTCGTCCAGGAGAGACTGGAAGCCACGGAAGAGAAACTGAAGGCCGCTGAGGAGGAGCTGGCTCTCTACAAAGCGGGCCAAGCTAGCACCAGCAATTCCCCGGACTACACCCTAGTTACCCCATAGATTTCCCCCTTAGTTTCGCTCATTAGTTGCGAATTATAAGCTACCAATCCCCTTTGTGGTAGCCATAATCAATGAATAAAATAAAGTAATAAAATAACTACTTTGAAAGAAAATTTTGTTCTTTGTCTTGTATTTTTGTGTTCTTGGGCTATTTAAATTTATCCCCCCTAGTGCTATCTTTCTTCTTTTCTCCCTTCTAAATCTTTGGAGGATCCAGCAGATGGTGACCACCCGCATAGGCAGTGGCAGCTTCAGAGGCCAAGGCAACGAAAATGTTGATTATCAGGAGAACCCCAATCAGCAACCACCCCTACCACTAGCTGAAGGACCTGATTGGCGCCAAATGATGGCCAATCCGACGCACTTGATCGACCTACTGGCCCAATCACTAAATAGTACTTAGAATGTGCAGGCAGCAGCAGCAGCCGCCGCCGCAACTCATGCTCCACCTCCGCAGAGGGTGACTATGTCAGAGTTTATGCGCATGCGTCCCCTGACTTTCTCCAGCAGTACAGAACCCATGGACGCTGACGACTGGCTCCGTGCCGTTGGGAAGAAATTGGACATAGCTCAGTGCATTGACCGTGAGAGAGTCTTGTTTGCCTCTCACCAACTCCATGGACCCGCTTCAGAATGGTGGGATAACTTCTGTATCTCCCATGCTGATGCACAAGCTATCACTTGGACTGAGTTTGTGCGAGCTTTTCGCCACGTACACATCCCCGCAGGGATGATGATTCTGAAGAAGGAGTTCTACTCACTCCGTCAGGGCAACCGCTCAGTGAGCGAGTATCTGCATAGGTTCAACCAGCTTGCTCGCTACGCTCCAGGAGACATAGTTAAGGATGAAGATAGACAAGAGCGTTTCTTGGAAGGACTAAATGACGAGATCTCAGTTCGTCCGATTTCCCAGGACTTCACTGACTTCCAACAGTTAGTGGACAAAGAAATTCGTCAAAAGGCTAAACACCAGGAGATGGAAAATTGTAAACGAAGGATGGTCGCTTAGAAGTTCAACTCTGGAGGTCTTCCTAAGCCTCGTTTCACTCAGCCTCAACCACCGCAGCGTGGAAGATTCCAGTCTTCTACATCCAGAGCTCCAGCACCAACCCAGTGCCCCAACACCTTCAGCTCCCGCAACACTTCATCTGGAGGCTAGTTTCAGCAGAAGAACACAACTTCCTCAGCAACAGGAGTGACCTGTTTCCACTACAATGAGACGGGGCATTATGCCAATAGATGCCCAAAGAAGCAGCACCAGCCAAGCCAGCATCAGGAGTTCCAGCCACCGACGGCACCCCAAAGCTGACGGTCTAGTTCACAAAGGGACATGTGAATCACGTCACCATTGAAGAAGCCCAAGCAGCACCGGATGTCGTTCTTAGTACGTTTCTTGTTAATTCGATACCAACATCAGTCTTGTTTGATTCCGGAGCTTCACATTCCTTTGTTTCAAATAAGTTTGTGGGCAAATATGGGTTACATATATCTTCCTTAGTTAACCCTATGATAATTCATTCCCTAAGCTCAGAAATGAGAACTAGTTCTCTATGCCCGAATCTTACCCTTAAAATATCCGGAGTATCTTTCCTGGCAAACTTGATAGTCTTGCATCCTCAAGGTCTGGACATAATTCTTGGAATGGACTGGCTAGCCAAGAATCAAGGACAGATAGACTGTGCCAATAGGTCTATTACCCTCACCAATGAGCAAGGAATCTTAGTTGAATTCAAGCCCAAGATTTGTACTGAAGAAAGTTCCATTCTGACCAACCTAAAGGAAGTAAAGCTTGAAGATATACTAGTGGTGCGAGAATACCCATGTCTTTCCTGATGATTTACCCGGCAAGCCACCGGACAGGGATATAATGTTCTTAATTGACTTAATCCTAAGGACCGCTCCAATTTCGAAGCGACCCTACAGAATGCCGGCCAATGAGTTAGCAGAACTAAAAAAGCAGATTGAAGAATTGCAGAGCAAAGGATATATCCAACCTAGCTCACCACCTTGGGGAGCACTAGTACTATTTGTCAAGAAGGATAATAGTATGAGAATGTATGTGGATTACCGATCGCTCAATGAGGTGACGATCAAGAACAAGTACCCGTTACCCAGGATCGATGATCTGTTTGATCAACTGAAAGGAGCAAGTGCCTTCTCGAAGATTGATCTGAGATCCAGCTATCATCAACTGAAGACCAGACCAGAAGATATCTCGAAGACAGCTTTCACCACCAGATATGGACTGTATGAGTTTACAGTAATGTCTTTCGGTTTGACAAACACCCCTGCTTATTTCATGAATATGATGGACAAAGTGTTCATGGAATTTTTGGATAAGTTTGTGGTTGTTTTCATCGACGATATTCTCATCTATTCAAAAGATGAAGAACATGAGAAGCACCTCAGATTAATTCTGAAAAAACTCAGGGAACATCAGCTTTATGCCAAGTTCAGCAAGAGTGAATTTTGGTTAAGTCAAGTGGCTTTCCTTGGACATATCGTGTAAGCAGGAGGAGTTGCAGTAGATCCCGCCAAAGTTGGGGCAGTAATGGATTGGAAGCAACCCAGATCCGTCATTGAAGTGAGAAGTTTCCTCGGTCTAGCGGGTTATTACCGCCGATTCATTGAAGGTTTCTCCAAGATCGCAAGACCAATAACTCAACTTCTGAAAAAGGAGAAGAAATTTGAATGGACAAATGCCTGTGAGAGAAGTTTTCAAGAACTGAAGAAGAGGCTAGTTTCTGCACCTGTGCTAGTCTTACCGAACATCCGTAAGGACTTTGAGATCTTCTGTGACGCATCCCATCAAGGTCTTAGATGTGTACTCATACAGGAAGGCAAAGTCATGGCTTATGCATCGAGGTAGTTGAGGCCACATGAAGGCAATTATCCGACTCATGATTTAGAGTTGGCAGCAATTGTGCATGCCATGAAGATCTGGCGACATTATCTCATTGATAACCACTGTGAACCGCTGTGAGATTTTCACGGATCATAAGGGTCTGAAGTACATCTTCTCGCAGTCGGAACTTAACCTCCAACAGAGAAGATGGTTGGAGTTGATAAAGGATTACGACCTTGCAATCCATGATCATCCGGGCAAAGCAAATGTAGTTGTGGATGCCCTGAGCAGAAAGGCGTACTGCAACACCATCTTGGTTCAGAAGAATCAACCCGAGTTATATGAAGAACTGAAGCATCTGAACTTAGAGATTGTCAACCAAGGTTGTGTGAATGCTTTGGAAGTTCAACCAACTCTTCAGAGTCAGATTAGAGAAAAGCAGCTAGAAGAAGAAGACATCAAAGAAATCAAGAAGAATATGAGAAAAGGCAAAGGCGCAAAGCCCCAAGATTTTCTGAAGATGGGCAAGGAACAGTGTGATTTGGAAACCGTATGTGTGTACCTAATCAACAGGAACTAAAGCAGTCGATTCTGAAAGAAGCTCATGAATCGCCTTACTCCATTCATACCGGAAGTACCAAGATGTACCAGGATCTAAAGGAGAAATATTGGTGGATCAGCATGAAGCGATAAATTGCTGAGTTCGTCACTCGCTGTGATGTATATCAGTGAGTCAAGGCAGGACATCAAAGACCAACCGAATTGTTACAACCATTACCAGTTCCCGCGTGGAAGTGGGAGGAAGTTGGTATGGATTTCATCACCGGACTTCCTAGGACCCAATCAGGATGTGATTCCATCTGGGTGATAATTGACCGGTTGACTAAGGTAGCTCACTTTATTCCAGTCAAGGCTACCTACCCAAGCAGTAAGCTAGCAGAAATGTATATGGCCAAGATCGTCTGTCTATACAGAGTACCCAAGAAGATTGTATCTGACATAGGCTCCCAGTTCACTTCTCGGTTTTGGAAGAGCCGCATGAAGCTTTAGGAACCAGACTCAACTTCAGTACAACCTATCATCCCCAAACAGATGGCCAGACGGAACGCGTCAACCAAATTCTTAAAGACATGCTTCGAGCTTGTGCCATAGATTATGAAAAAAGTTGGGACAAGAACCTGCCCTATGCAGAATTCTCGTACAACAATAGCTACCAAGCCAGTTTGCAGATATCTCCATTCGAAGCTTTGTATGACAGAAAATGCAGAACTCCTCTCTTTTGGGATCAAGTAGGAGAGCATCAATTCTTTGGGCCGGAGTTGATCAAAGAAGCTGGAAGCAAGGTTAAAGAAATAAAGGAATGCCTGAAAGTGGCTCAATTAAACAAAAGAGTTATGTTGATAACCGTCGAAGAGAGTTGACCTTTGAAATAGGAGATTATGTATATCTCAAAGTTACTCCACTCAGAGGAGTAAGAAGATTCCGGATAAAAGGAAAACTCGCACCCAGATTTGTGGGACCTTCCAAGATTCTAGCAAGAAGAGGTGAAGCTGCTTATCAGCTTGAGCTGCTAGCATCCTTATCAGCAGTCAACGACGTCTTTCACGTCTCCCAACTCCCAACCAAAGAAGTGCCTCAGAGTGCCAACAGAAGAAACACCGATTGAAAGCATCAATCTTTAGGAAGACCTCACCTATGTGGAGCAACCAATCAAGATCCTTGATGTGGCAGAACGAATCACTAGAAGCAAAGTCATCCGTTCATGCAAGGACTAGTGGAGCAATCATTCAGAAGAAGAAGACACCTGGGAACAGGAAGAAGATTTGAAAGTCGGGCATCCCCACCTTTTTGCTGGCCAAGTCTGAATGTTGGGGTCGAGATTCCCTTTAAGAGGGTAGGTTTGTAACAACCCAAATTTCAAATTTCAGAAGAAAATAAAAGTTAATTATTTTTGTGGAATTTTCTGAAATTTTTAAAAACTTTCTTCAATTATTTTAAAGACAAAACAAATTTATTTGCAAAATTAACTACCAAATAATAGTTGAAAATATTTTATAAAAGTCCCAAATACCTCTAGGAATTTATGTGAATTTTTCTCATTTTTTTGGATTTATTTGCTATTTTCTAAAGCTTAAACGAATTAACAGAATTATTTTAATTGTTAAAGCAATTTAAAATCCCAAATTTGTTTTGGGCCGAAACCCAAACTTCGGCCCAAACCATTTTCTCGCGCGCGGCCCGAGCCGACCCGCACCGCACCTCCTCTCTCTCTCTCTCACCCACCCCCGGTCCCACCTGCGGGCCACACGCACGCATGCGCGTTAAAAACCATCTCAACGCCTATCAACTGTTGGATCAAAATCCAACGGCCAGATTTCGCGTGCTCTTCTGGCGGTCCAAACATCCCAACGCACGTGAGCCGTACGATCTAAAATGGATGGCCACGATCCTTTGTGTCTTCCGGACAGTCCGAACAACCCTTTCTTTGTGAGCTGTACGATCTAAATCCAACGGCCACCGCAACGCCCGTTATTTTCCTGTTTTTCTTTTCTTTCACTGCCATGTGGGTCCGCTACCTTCGTCTTCGTCTCCACGTGGACAGCGTCGCCGCCATTGTTGCGAGCTCAAAAGCTTCGCAACGGCCTTATCCCAACCGTCTTCGGCTTCTGCGCGTGCGTGCGCACGACCGCGTCGACCTCCGTCGTACCTCCCCACCTTCTTCCCCTTTCTTCGCGACGGTTTCACCCATGACGCCGCAACCGCCGCCACGATCCCCACGACCTCCACGCCGCCCTAGTGCCCCTCGGCCCCTATAAAAGGACGCCCCGGGTGCGCATTTCTCCACACAATCCAACGCCGCCACCCATTGCTTAGCTCCTCTCCTCTAGCGCCCCAATTTTGAGTTCTTCGTTGCCGGCCAAGAGAGCTTGGAGCTTCGTTTGCGCCGCAACCAGAGCCGCTCTGCCCCCGTCGTCCACACCGTCGTCATCGCCGCGTCGTCGCGAAGCCGGTGCGCCCACTCGCGTCACCAGAGGACCCTCGGAGCCCCTACTTCACCGTCAACCGAACCTCTCGCCGCTAAACCTCGACGCCTACGACCTTTCCGTCGCGCCCTTTCGCATCTTCAGTGAGCATCACGATCAGCGTTGTCTCTTCATTTTGCGCATCACTATTTGTCTCGCCGTGGCATGTAGCGTCGACGAGCTCATTGCCGGAGCACCGCCGGGTTCGAGCTGACGTGGCTGGTCCACGGAGGCGCCACATCATCGCCACCTCAGCGCCACGTCGACCCCTTTTGCCCATGTGTCACCGCGTGTCACGCTGAGTCAACGCGCACGTGTCGGTCCACCCGTACCTGATCCATTGGCTCGGTGGAACCAGTCCACCGTGAGCCAAGTCACTGCCAAGTGGGCCCCACGCGTCAAGATTTCATTTTAATTATTTTAATCCCAAAATCTTGAGGGCTGATGTCATCCTTGCGTCATAATAGGAGTTTCCTTTAGAAAAATAATTCAGGAAAATCTTTTAAAATCAGATTTAGGGTTAAAACTTCTAAAACTCATATCTTTTGCATCCAAACTCCGATATGTGTTATTCAAATTTCTAAATTTGTATAAAAGCATTATCTAGCTAACTAAACTAAAATTTTCCTATTTGGAGTTAGTTTGATCTAACTTCTTGAATTTATTTGAATTTGAATTGAATTTGTCGTATTTTCGCGTATAGACTTTGACGACTCTGGAGAGTTCGATCCTTCAGAGGATTTAGAGTACCAAGAGCTCAACGAAGGCAAGTTATACCATTGACCATGTTGATCCTAATATTTTAAAGTTATTTAAATTCAATATTTAAATTATTATTGCATGCATGCTTCTATTCAATTATTTCAATTCTCTGTTTTAAATACATAATTATTCCAATTCCTTTTGTATGGCCAATTTGAATGTTGAATATCATTACCTTGTCACCATTAGATAAAATAATATTGATAATAATCTTATGCTTAGACCATAATTGTGATTTTGGAAGGATTTAGCCAAATCATTTCAAACTTGATTTAAATTTGAATATATGGTATTGCTTTACCATAGAAAATCTGTAAAGATGGTTTTACTTAAAATAAAATCAAAAATGGGTTTGGACTTGGCCGAAATTGATGAATGGTAGGTGCAGGTTTATATACGGACTTAATCTGATTAAGATTAAGGCCTAGGTTTTATTTTGGAAGACGCTCAGGTCAATTGAGGACCAGCCTTTGAGTGTTCCTTTGCTATGCCTTACCGTACCACCACATGTCCTGTATAGGCAGGACTTGGCTTAATAATTTGTAATACCTCATTGTTATTTGTGTCATGTTGTGGTGTGGTGTCGGTCAGATAGTAATCCCACCTAGCGCAAGAGGGTTTTTTCGGAGGATGGTTAATCCAATGAAAGCGAAATCTTAGCGGGCATGAATACTTTAAGGTAGAACATTGTAACGGCCTGATGATAATTGCTTAGTTGCACGCCTTTGGAAGCATGTATTGACCGACATTAATAGCAAATTATTTCGTATGGGTAAAGTTGTACAAACTCTGCAGAGTAGAAAACTATTCGAATAGCCGCGTCTGTGGTCATGGACATGCTAGCAAAGCCACTCTAAGTTAGACTTTGTTTTTTTGTTTTAAAAATGATTTTATCAAATGATTCGAGGATGATTAGTCCTTGTGGTAAAATTTGGACGGTCAGCTATGTGATAGGAGAGTATCTTTTACTATTCAATCATGGAGGTTATCCACACTATAAAACAGTCATTTCAAATCTGATTTTAGATATAGTATAAAAATGGCATTGGAAATCAATATGAGTATTTACACTGAAATTGCTGGTTTACGCAAAATAAACCCTACTAGTCTCATTTGCTTACCTTATGCATGCATCATAATTCAATATTGGGTGTAACTTGCGAGCATAGTAGTAGTAGTGTTCACTCTTGCTGAATAATCTTTATTCAGGAGAAGACTTCTACCAGGACGGTGAGGATCCAGACGCTTAGACCTACGCCCCCAAACGATTGTCTGTGGCGACTCGTGTGGCCTACTACTACTGCTTTTGCTTCCGTTGTGTTAGTTGTTTATTTGGCCTCAGGCCCGTTTGTATTAAACCCTGAATTATTAGTGTTATTTAAATTTTGTGATATGATTGTGGTATCATTTTTGTATGCCTGTGTACACTGAAAATCCTCAATTAGTGTATAAACACAAAGAATTTGGGATCCTTCGTTCCCGGGTTCGACAAAAAGATGTTATGAGAACTTCCAAATGAGCAATTATTCACATCTTATTACCAAAACAAACAGCAACACCCCTAACAGTTAGAAACTCCTTTTTCATCTGATACCCTTTCATGATTTTCATAGTTTTTTTTATCAAGGAAATAGACCTAACTTTTTAGAAAGCTACTAGTAGGGTGCCCGTGCGTTGCAATGAAACCACAAAATAGAGTTATTTTTGTAGAGATGGAAAAAAAATTGTTGAAGTAAGGCAAGAAGGTTGTAACATCTGATGAAATAAATACTCAAATATCTAGACAACAAAAAATTGCTTCCAAAGAGTCAATTAAAAAAAGGCTGAGCAAAGTGTTATATGGGTGCAATAAATGTGTTCCCCAACAAAACAATACATGATAAGAAGGCATGCTATAATATTTTTAAAAAACTACATTTTTTTAGAGCCAGAGTGTGTGTCAAAATTGATCAGCAATTGCACGAGGGAAACTACATTTTTTTTAGAATGCACCAACACAAGCAACACTACAATGCTAAATAAAAAAGAATCACAACAGGTGCTAATTGAGTGAACAAGAGATATGGTAACTGAATTTTGTTGAGTGAGCCATCACCAAGATTTACTCATTAACTCATCAACATAGTTTGGGCAAGACATCAACAACAAACAAAGAGCTTTTACCCTACACTCGTGAACTCTGTTATTTTTCTAATCCCCTAACTTGAGAAGGCAACACTGACAACTCATATGCTACCAAAAAAACAACCTAACAACTACAAGATATATTACTCATGCCCTCGCATTCTCATGCAATTAGGAGATCCTACTCTTCAAATCACACATCAATCAGTCCAAAGCATCCACCAATTTCCCATATCAAAATAGACTTTGGAAAGTCCACAAGCTACAAATGCTAACATAAGCAAAGTCCAAGTCACTCAGAACACTAAATAATACCTCATAGAGAACTGCTATCTTTTCTCAATGTAACAAATGATATCCTAGATTTCTTATACTCGACTAGTTAAAAGAAAAGATTATACCTGCTGCTTCAACACATCACAGGGTTTGGGCTCTAGCTTCGGTACCCGGCTCCTCTTGTAGGTTAGCGTTGAACCCTGGGGCAAAGATTACCTGACAAACAGCTTCTCCTTCCCCTTGCTCTTCTCGGCATCCATATTCCACAACAGGCGGTTCAGACTTTCAGACCAGAAAACAAGAGCCTGGTTCAAAAGCAACCAAACTTGTCAGTAACACACAAGGAAGTATCCAAAGAAGATCTGAAACGAAAACCATTCTTGCGATTGCCAACCTAACCACCCAATCCCGAAAATAAAGCGTCGATTCTACCCCCTCCACAAAAAAAAGAGTCAACAAGAGAGTAATGCAGGAACCTCAATTTACACATTCAATTATTGCAGCAGAGATGGAAGAATTTTTCAGCAAGAACTAAAGATATATTTTTGTAGCAACATCTCTAACTCTTTAAAAAGGCAAGAGAACCTATTAAAGGGTGGGTTCATCTCCCAAAGCCACCCGTCGTCATCGCCATCTAACGCTGCCTGTGTTGAATTAGAATGTGGAACTCTTGGCATAAAGGTCCTTCAGCCTGTTGGCCAAGCAGGTGCTGCTGCTGGGCTATGTTCCAGAACAATATCACTGCCCAAAACAAGGTGGTCAGTTGAACCATCTTCAAGTATTTCAATTTGGATAGGGTGTCCAACAATAGCTTTGTCGTTCAGTCTGCTCATTAAAGAAACAATTGGGGAATGCTCCCCTGGATAGCCAGCCGACCTTCAGGTCAACGTTAAACAACATTGGGTCCATGTAACCAAGATGTGAGACATGATTCCGTTGATACAATGATGATCCTTCCCAGTATGCCTTCCTACCAAGAGAGGATATCTGATTGCCATTCTTATTTAGCAGAGAAGTCTTGCAAGAAATTTCAGTGTCATTGAAAGAAGTGTAACTCCGTCCAAGATCTCTTGTAGGTTTCAAAGATGAGAGATAGTCTTTACTATAATATCTGTTAACCTCTGAATGGCTCACAACCTTATCAACTAAATCTGTTTCATCAAAATGATAATCCAACTCTTCTTGGGTTTGGTAAGAAGTTTGACCAGATGATTGATGGATGGACGCACCGATACTCTCTATTTTATGATTGCCTTCATTGGCCCTATATAGTAACCCTTTCATGAAACTATTGGATTTGTCTAACGATAGATTTCCGTCTCTTTTGGCAGTTATTTTGATAGCGAACTACTCTGTGAGGAAGCTTCATTTTTCCGATATTTATACCTAGACATTTAAAATAATTTTTCAGTAAGATTGCATTATTCAGAAGGGACAACACAAGGAGTATACGAAAATATGGAATACATCATTTATACCTAGGAAATCAAGATCCTGGTGCCATGTCAAGTTCATTTGTATATTCATAAAAAATGGACACTGATGACATTGCATAAGATAGTCCCATGAATAGTGAGGATCCCTGGCAGATCAAGAAGACTATAAGAGTAAGCTTCATGACTTCACACTAAGAAAACAGCAAGGGAAAAAGGCTGACATAGCTAGTGAGTAGTGATTCTTGACAAAATAGACAAATTTAATATATCCAACAACGTTATTTGAGTTTCTTGGTTGAATAATTTAAAATTAGAAGTCATTCTACACAAATAAAAACCCCTCAAAAACAGAAACTAACTACAACAATAAGAAAAGCACTGTAGGTAAATATTCATCCCATGCATTAGCATCTTGTAGATTTTTGTACTAATTGATGATAACAACATGAATACATTTCAATCTGCCTGATTCCAAAGTTGAATTGGCAGGTTTCTTCATTGCTGACAACTGAGAAGAACAAATGACTAAATCGGGAACACCTGATTTGATACATCAGGAAGCTCACTCCCTCTGCCTATTCTCCAAACGCATGAAACCATATCTAAATTAACACATACCAAGATGAGAAATAAGACTGGGTAGCAAACATGGACTATGGAACAGGATTTAATTCCCGCATTCCAGAACCAATTGAAGCTCTTAATTGTTAGCAAAAACACGGCAAACAAAACCTCCAAAATTTTCACATTGCAAAAACCAAGTGTTCCTCTAATTGTCCACATATAATACCCCAGGAAGCACCAGTGCACCACAACTAATTGTGGACAACCAGACTACCAAAAGGTACCATATGGTCCTAGCGCATACACCTAATTCCCAAATCTGCAACACCATCGCTACTCCTCCATTCCCACTTCCCAGACAGTCCAACATCCAAACAGGAACTAAAATTGCGAGAAACTGTGACAGAATCGAACCGTGGGGGTTAAGATAGTTGATCCTCTCGATGGCCTCTTGAACATTTTCCGACTGAACCACTCTCTTCACCTCCATCCGATCCGTGATGGTCGCCAGATCAATATCCGCAGCCAAAACAACATAAATTCACACTTCAATGTCCAAAAACATCAATTATTACAAGAGACACGATGTGTGTAGCGGCAAGCCGTATAGTACGTTGGGTGCCAGATTCGACGCGGAACTTGTCGGCGGCGTGGACGAAACCCTCGGTGACGAGGAAGTTCATGACAAGGCGGTTCATGTCCTTCTTGCGGATCTTGACGTCGAGGAGCTTCCGCTCCCACTCGTCGCGCATCACCACCTTCTTCGAGGACGCCATGGGGGCGGGGGAGTCGATGGAGTCTAAGTCGCACAGGACGATGCGGGAGAGGAACATCAGATGCGAGGGGAGGCAGAGACAGTTAGGGCGAGGAGGTCGCGAAGGCGAGAGGCGAGCGCGGAGGAGAGGGACGAGGGAGGTGGGCGCAGAGGTGAGAGGCAGGCGAGGGGCGAGGGAGGCGCGGGGCGGATGGGGAGGGGAGAGAGAAAGGAGAGAGGGGAGGATGTGAGAAGGGAGAGGTGGTGGCTAGAACGCGAGGAAGCAGGAGTCGTGCGCGAAACTTTCGGATGGCAGGGCGAGGTAGGGCAATCACAGTGCGGTGGGTGGGAGGATGATCGTCCGCTGGTGCGGAGTAAACTCCGAATTATAGTAGTTAAGAATAACCATTCTTACACAGCATAATTCGACCAATACCAAACTGGGGAAGCCAGCTTACAAATGAGCCACAGCCAAGAACATCACAGAAGTCCGGCAAACATACGATAACAAACTGAAAACAGGAAAACAAAGCTGACAGGTAGAACGCAAAACTATAAAGCAGAATTAGACTTCTTCAAGCGCACAAAACATTTTCATCCAATCTTCCACCGAAATCATCAAACCTTCAAGCTTCAGACGATCCTTCTATTTTATTAGAACTCGCCAATACTGCAAACACGACACAAATTTGAACACAACTTCAGTTGGTTGCTTAGAAAAAGTCTTCTCAATCGTCACTTTATTCCTGATTTTCCAGAGCGTCCAAGCCAAAGCTGCAAAACTGAATAAACCAATATGATAATCGTTATATGATGAAAATCATCTAGAGACTCTGGACATCTCTTCCACCCTAGGATCTCCCTGATGCAAGTCCAAGCGAACTTTGCCAAAACACATTGAAAAGGAATATGGTTTGCGTCCTCCGCAATCCCACAAAGAATGCAATTCACGCCCCCCCCCCCCCCCCTAACTCTGAGTTGATCCACACTCTGGATCCTATTTTGATAGGCCTACCAAAGGAAGATCTTTACTTTGGGAAGGATCCTACTTGACCAAAGTTTCTATATTTTCATGTAAGTGACCCCACCAAAAGTCAAGTGTCTGTACAAAGATTTAACGGTGAAATGACTAGATTTTCCCAGACATCACACCACTTTGTCCTTCTCTCCGTTAAGTTCAACCCCACATAAAGCTTCCTTAAGACTACTTCACACTTCTTCCTCCTCCCTCCCAAAATTTCTAACAAATTTAATTTGCCAAATTTACCAAACCTCACTCATCAAGAACTCTACCACCTTGATATCAGGATCTAAACAGATATGATATAATCTAGCAAACCTGATTTTCAAAGGGCAGTCATCTAGCCAAACATCCTTCCAAAAAGAAATAACCCTCTCATTGCCTATCTGGTAATTCACCCCCAATTAAACATGAATTTTACCTTATGAATAGATTTCTAGAACTGCGATCCTCTAACAAACAAAGAATCTCTAAAATCACCACTGGGGAAGTATTTTACTTTTAAAATCCTAAACCAAATCTCATCTTTAGCCATACTAATTCTCCAGACCCATTTACACAAAAGACAATCATTCATCAATCTGGTGTTGATCACCCCCAGACCACCAAAGTCTTTTGGTCTACACGCTGCCTTCCAGCTGACCATATGATGTATGAACTTATCGCTTGCCCCTCTCCAAAAAAACCTGGATCTGATGGAATCCATTTTCCTGTGAGTTTCCTCATTCAATCTGTAAAATCCTATTGTATAAATGGGTTGGCTGCTGAGACAGCTATTTACCGATATCAGTCAGCCCCATGAGGAGAGAAGATTATTTTTCCAATTATCCAGTCTTTTGTCCAACCTACTAATAATATTTCCTGCTGGTCTCTTGTTCAACTGTCTGTCCCCAATATCAATATCTAAGTAAGAGGAAATTGTCCAAGTTTACAATTCAAATTATTAGAAACTCTAGTAGCCTCCACTTCGTCCACCCTCAAGACAAACATCTCACTTTTATGATAGTTGATCTTCAGCCCAGACATCCACTCAAAACAAGACAAAAGAAATTTGAGGTTAAGAATATAATTCTCTTCATACTCAATCATCAGGACAGTGTCATCTGCGTATTGGAGTAAAGAACCCCCTGGAATTGAGCGATAAACCACCCCTTTCCATGATTTTCATAGTCACCATTCTCCAACTCCCTATTGTCCCCTATAATTAAGTATCCTGAACTCCTGATTATTGAACGTAAAAAGGGAGGTCTCGCTATTCTTCCACCTTGCTGTGCACAAGAACCCCCCATCTCCTCTCTTTTCCTCTACAACAAATCAAACCAGTTCCTAACTCGTTTCTTATATGGCAAGGCATCCATCTTTCCTGGCCATTTCATATATGGCAAAGCATCCATCTTTCAGCAAATAGCACCTGCGAATGAGCTTAATTTTTCACCTTCCTATTGGTTTACCCCTGGCCCCTGCAATCTTATATTCTCAGCTTACCCCGGCCTGCGATTTTATCATACTGTTACTGCACTTGCTGCTCCACTGGCTTGATTACCAGGCGAACAATCAGAACCCCTGTTGTTCCATCTCCCCATAATTCCAAATCCCCAACCCTAACCAGCCTCACTCTCAGATCAATTCCCAAATCAAACCCAACTTCTAACTAGATCTAGTCGATCAAGTCAATCTATCATACAAATCCACAAAAAGTCTTCGTTCTAAACAGATCTAGGTCAAGCAGGCAAGTCAATCAACAAAAAGCACAGCAGAAAGGAAATACATGCAACTAGGCATCATAAGCGTACCATCTGCACAAAAGCTCCCCATCAAGCGGCCTCTTGGTGGACGAAGAAGGCGTAGAATCCGGCGACGATGGTGGCCGCCCCCATCACCCACACGACGACGGCGCCCCAGAGCGGCATGATGCCGGCGACTTTGGAGGAGAACATGAGAGTGAGGAGGGTCGACAGCCCCCAAACCGCCGCCTTGAGCCTACTCCGGTCGCGGCCAGCCTGCGCGGGGCCTCGCTCGAGCAGGTGGAGGCAGCGGAAGAGGAGGATCACCGCGAGGTAGGCGACGACGACGAAGGTCACGGAGGAGGGGTCGTTGCTGGAGCGGTAGATCGCCATGACGCAGTTGAGGCTCAGGAAGGCGAACCCCAGCGACGGTAGCCATCCTGGCCGGCCGTCGCGATCCATCGACTGCGCAAAGCGGCGGTTGTTTGGATTGGTGTCGGCTGTCTATCGAATATGAGACCCGCAGTTATTTAACGAAAACTTCCAATCAAGGAGGGGGACAAATTCAAACAACAAACCTAGGCTCTTCTCCGGCGGCGGCGAGCAACCGGCAGCGAGGGCTTGGGGTTAGGGTTAGGGTTAGGGTTCACAGGGTTTGAGGTTGGGGATAAGCACCATAAGCTAGTTGCTATGCTTGAGTTGGGCCTTGGGCCAGAAAAGAAGTATTCGGTCGATAGAAGCACCAAATAAATAAAATAAAATCACTTCGTCGGGTGGCCAGCAAATGAGTTAAAAAGCTGGCCCGCGTCACGAGGTTCATTGCGCCTTCTTTTTGTCCGCCCTAAGCAAATTACGGGCTGGGCCGAAGTTGGATGAGTCCACAGGAAAGTCCGGTTGTATTTGTACCCAATAGGCAGGCGTCTAGGTTCAGGCCCATCCAAAAGGCTCTTTCAGCGTGCCCCACCCGACCTCACAGAGTATTTGACTCAGAGGAGGCCAGATGCAAACACACGATGATAGGTCGGGTCATACTTGGACTGCCCATCAGCACAGCACGTAGAGTGTTGGACCATGCCAGGCACGGCATAATGTGGCCCGACTGCGGAGATGGGAGAGGGAGGGAAGGGCAGAGGATGGGTCATTTTAATATTAATAAAACTCTTTATTAATTTCAAAATGTTTGTCATGTTTTTTTTTTCAATTTTCATATATACTTCTAAATTTTACATATCTTTATGATTTTTATTTTTAATATTTTTTAAAATTTTTGACCCTAACAGACTAAGTGGACTGGTCTTAACCCGTTGGGCCAAATGGGAAGGACCGTGCTAACACGGATCCATGTCGGGCTGGATGACCCATTTGACCACCACTAATTTAACCCACCAACATAGATATCTACGCTGACAAAAGTCGGCCCACTAATTAGCTCACGAGGCCCATCTGTCTGAATCTAATGAACCAAAACCTGATTTGCAGTTTATGGTTTGGAAATATTAGGAAACCGGGCCCGGCTAGGAGTCCGGGTCCGGGTGGGCACCTCATCCACCCTAGACTATATATAGGAGGGGGGACCCCCCAAACATTGTACACAATTCATTATTTGAAGAGCAATAAAGAGAAGTCTGCAGTCCCCTCTCATACCTGTGTTTCATCTATTGTTGTGTTCTTGTGTTCTTACATCGTTCTTACGATTGTGATTTTGTATACGAGGTAATCGCTCGGACTGGACTTGGCAGCGACGGTTCCTCAACACGTTATCAGCACGATGGACTCTCGCTTTTCTAGATTGCTTTCAATTCGCAAATTTGGCTTTCTAGATTTGTTTCTACTGTGCAAATTTGCTCTAATCATCGTCATGAGCCGACTTGAAGTCGCCAGACAATGCCGATCGGCATGATTGCATAAAAGAGCGGATGTCGATTATGCCGTAGATTGAAAATTGCAAATCCGTTCTAACCTACCGCGAATGACTTGAAGTCGCGGAAAAATCCGATCGGAGGTTGCATGAAAGAACCGATGTCGATTGCATTGTTTTACATCGCATCGCATTGCTTACATACACCGATGAATGATTTTCGAAAAAAATTTGAGGCTTGCCATGAAGAGCAAGCCGCGCCAACCCCTTTTTCCTCACAGCGCCAGCGCCGCGCTATGAAGGTCATGCGCGCGCCGCCTCTCGCCGGCAACCTCGGCCGGACCGCGTGCCTCAAGGCGGGCCGTCACGCACATGCAAGAAAAAAGAGGAAGGGGAGAAGGGCGCTACGGCCTGGCGCCGCTCCGCCGACCCGCCACGCCACTTCTCATCGCGCGCCGCCGCCTGGCGGCCATCTCGGCCGAACCGCAGCCGCAGACTCCGTAGCCGGCAGCCGCCGCGCCGCCGGTTGTTACTCAGAGCGCCGCCGCCCGGCGCGCCGCCGCTCTACCACTCCGCGCACCTACCGCGTCGCCGCCGCCGGGCGGAAGCCGTCGCCGGCACCGGCCCGCGCCGCCGCGCGCGCGGCGACCACCACGGCCGGCCGCAACCGCGCGACGGAGTCGCCGTCGACGCTGCGTCGCGCGCCACCGCCGCTTGGCCGACCACTCCGATCCGCCGCCCGCACATGCGCGCTCACCGCGCCGGCCCCGCGTCGCCGCCCTTCTCATGCGCTGACCCACGCCCGGTCCGTGCGCCGCCACCGCATACAAACCGGGGTAGGGAAACCCTACCCCGTCGGCTGTCTTAACCGGCCAAAGTAGGCCGGACCTTTTGGGCCGAAGTGGGCTTGCAATGCGGCTCGGGAAAGGCCAATGGTAGAAAAAAAAGTCTTGGGCGGAAAAGAAAAAAAGGGAGGGGTCGCGAAATCAGTTGTTGAAAAAAGGCCCTCCGAATATGTGAAAATTACGCGCTATTTCTCTCAGAACTGAGATTTTGCGTTTTAGCCCCCGAAACTTGCAGTTTTCACCGAAAAGTCATTTTTCTAGCACAAAAGGGCCTCGGGAATCCAAATTTTTGCATATTTTTTGCATTTGAAGCATATTTATTCTTGTTATTGTTATTTCTATGCAATTTTATTACTGTATTTACTGTTTTGATTATTTGTAATTATTTATATTGCTTTTAATCACTAAATATAGCAGTAAATCTTGAAAATTGCGTAGAAAATACGGGATAATTATAGGAATTCTTGCAACCTTTTATACATTACCAGCAGTAATCTTATGCATCCCTTGCATGAATATGCAGATGACTGGAATTACGAACCGGGAGTTCGAGGAGCCGCCCAAAGATGGCCGTAATTATTTGACATGGGCATCGATGTCGAGATCGTCGGAGCCAAGAAGCTCCGTCGCTATTGACTCGGCGCCCGCAGATGTCGTTCCAACGGTGAGAAAATGATCGAGCACTTCATTTCCTCAGACATCATCTTTGTCTAACTCTCAAGAATGAGTATATGGCAGAGAAGAGAGCACTGGCTTTATGGACCGCCCTGAAGAAGCGGTTCGAGAAACTGAAGTACACCATCCTGCCCCGGGCAGAGCAGGAATGGACTCGACTACGTTTTGCTGACTACAAGACCGTGGGGGAGTACAACTCTGCTTTGCACAGAATTTGTACCAATCTTCAGCTATGTGGTAAAGTAATCACAGATGAGGAGAAGATTGAGAAAACCCTCTCTACCTTTCACCCAAATGCGGTGCAATCCGCACGCAACTACCGTCAGGATGGCTACAAGGAGTACGCCGAACTGATAGATATCATGCAAGTTGCGGAAGCTCAAGATGAGGTTCTCAGAAAGAACTACATCTCACAGCCACCTAGTAGCAAAGTTGGCCATGAAGTCAATGCTAGCAGCTACAAGGTGAGGAAGCCTCACTCGAAGCAAAGAGGCAAGAAGGGTAAGGTCATGAGTCACAAGACCAAGCAGAATGCTCAAGTCAAGAAAGGCGACCAAAAGAAGCGCGATGAGAAGCCCTATGGTCAGCAAGACCAAAGCTGCTACAAATGTGGCACTTGGAGACATTGGTCACGTGTCTGCCGTGAACCGCAGCACGTGATTGATGCTTTCAAGGCAAAGAAGAAGGGCAAAGGACAGCATGAGGCGCACCTCGCCATTGCGAGCATTGAAGATCCACATCATTGGTCGCACCTATGGATGTGGACATCCTCGCAAAGAAACCCTACCACTCCTTCTTTGGACATTGCGGTAATTTGCGGTAGTTGCCGAAGAAGAAAAGATAGAAGTAGATCAGATTCAGGCAAAAGTTAATTCTTACTTCGTTGATTCAATCTAGTGCATGCATGGCACTTAGTTTTACAGTCATTTGCAGTTTATGTTAGAATTTTGAATTATTGAATAAAGGTTGTAAGCTCTAGAAGAGCATTAGCAATAAATTCTTATGATGGGTCCAGCAAGATTTTTCCTGTATTAATAAAGCAAGTTTTGTTCTGTTTTGAAGTATGTTTTATGTGTGGATTGTTTTGCTCCATATTAATAAGTACTTTATATATCAGAACGCGTGTGGCGCCCTATGGAGGAAGTGTGCCTAGTGGATAGCGGCACAACGAATACCATACTGAGAGAGACGAAATTTTTCGGTCGATCGGAAGAATGTCAGTAGTCTTACGACAATCGTGGCAATGATACTTGTATAATAGGCTCGGGAAGAGCCACAATTATACTCCGATGGGCACGACATTGGTCATTGAAGAAGCCTTGTTGTACCGGAATCGACTAGAACTCTCTTAAGTTTTAAAGATATTCGCGCTAACGGTCTCCATGTAGAGACTGAAGAAGAGTATGGTAAGGAATACCTGCTCATTACAAAGCGTGAGGAGAATGGGAAAAGGGTATTAGAACGACTTCCTTCATATGAATCTGGGCTATACTACACTCATATTAAGGCACCTGCAGCCTATACTGTCCTGAAAACATCTTTTAGAAGCTCAGAACTTTTCTGTCTCTGGCATGATAGATTAGGCCACCCCGGTCTTAGGATGATGAGAAATATAATTAACAATTCTCAGGGACATAATATTAATGTAAAGAATTTCCCGAATCCAGAAGATTTTGTGTGTCCTGCATGCGCCACCGGGAAATTAATTACTAGACCTTCTTCTCTGAAAGTGAAGGATGAACTCCCTGCATTCCTGGATGAATCCAGGAGACATTTATGTCCTATTCATTTCTATCAGGGCCATTTAGGTACTTTATGGTGCTCATCGATGCTTCCTCGAAATGGTCGCATGTATGCCTGTTGTCTACGAGAAACCATGCTTTTGCAAAGCTGATCTCGCAGATAATTAAAATAAAAAATAATTTCCCTGATCATCATGTGAAGTCCATCAGAATGGACAACGCCGGAGAATTTACTTCAAAGGCATTTGATGATTATTGCATGGCAATGGGAATTACCGTTGAGCACTCGGTACCACATGTCCACACTCAGAATGAACTAGCGAAGCATTGATTAAAAGAATTAAATTCATTGCCCGACCGCTTTACAGAATGTAATTTACCAACTACGTGTTGGGGACACGCATCCGCATGCAAGAACTCTCATCAATTTTAGACCGTCAAGATACAACATCCATTCACCTATGCAACTAGCGCAAGGGTCACCACCAAAATCTCTCATCTTCGGTTTGGTTGCAAGGTTTATGTACCTATACCACCACCGCAGCGAACGGCAATGGGCCCTCTAAGCAGAGTTTGGTGAGGATAGTTTCCCGTCATTAGGGGGAGGAAATCAACCTCTTGATGAAAAATATCGGGAAATAACGTGGCAAGCCACGGAATTAATGCACATGACCCACGCACTAGTGAAGCGGATAGAAGTCCGTAAGATAATTGATTTGCAAGTATTAGCGAATCAACCGCTCACCACTTTAGTGATTTGAAGAGCGTGACTAAGTCGCATGTGCTCGCACGCAATGCACCGAGAGGTTGAAATACCAAAGAAAATAGAAGGTATCCTAATCCCGCCCGCAGGCCTCGGAATAAAAGATGAGAACTCCCCCTCGAATCCCAAGTAACCGGGGCGCCGCGAAAAAGGATAAGAAGGACTTGTCACACCATCACCAAGTTCCCACAAAGCAGAAGGGAGCCGTTGAGACTGGCGCTGTATGGAACCTTCAAAGAAAAGGCATACCTGATTTTAATATTCCCACGGAGGAGACATCAAGCATGGATGTGTGCGCACACATCGGAGCCAAAAACTAAAGGGACTTGCCCCCGCAATTGAAAGCAGCATAAACAAGTAGAAGCATTAGCAGAACCGCCCATGAAGAAATAGCTATAAATTATGTGACTACGGGAGAATCTATGAATAGAGCAACAACCAATGTCGACATCTATTTTGTAAAAATTGCCACAATCATTGATCTTGATCCAGAGCTCGCATCGCTCATTGAATGCAAGAAAAGATCGATTGCAAAGATTGGAAAAGGCAATAGAAGCGACTAATATCTCTGAATAAAAGAGAGGTATTTGGGCTGTAGTGCACACCTCCTCATGTGCACCTGTAGGGCATAAATGGGTATTTGTTCGAAAGAGAAATGAAAGAAATGAAGTTGTAAGATATAAAGCAAGGCTTGTTGCACAAGGTTTCACTCAAAGACCAGGAGTCGATTATGAAGAAACCTATTCCCCGGTCATGGGTGGAACTACCTTTAGATATTTAATCTCAATGGCAGTAAATCTGAATTTAGAAATGAAATTGATGGATGTGGTAACTGCATACCTTTATGGGAACTTGGATTCGGAAATTTATATGAAGGTACCTGAAGGTATCCTGTCATCAACCAAGACAGAGCGAATAGAAATCTATACATGTGCAACCTCGAAAAGTCACCGTATGGATCAAGCAATCAGCAGATGTGGTATAATCGCTTAGCGACTTTCTCTGCAAGAAAGGCTACACGAGCAGTGAGGATTGTCCCCTGTGTTTATACGGCGATCTCGGGATGGATTCAGATAATCTCGGTGTATGTAGATGATCCGAATATCATCGGGACTTTAGAAGATATTGGAAAAGCAAGCTCTTACCGAGTCGAGTTCAAATGAAAGATCTAGGTAAAACCAAATATTGCCTAGGCTTGCGCTTGAGCATACCCTCAAGGGATTTTAGTACATCACCAACCTACACTCGAAGGTGTTGGAAATGTTCGGCTTTGAAAAGGCATATCCTCAAAGTGCCGATGATCGGAGATCCTTGCAGCAAGACAAGGACCCGCTCGCACCTAAAGAAGAGGGGAAGTCTCGGGACTGAATTCCCATACTTGAGCGCAGCTTGGAGCACTCATGTATTTGGCAAATCAGACTAGACCTGGACATTGCATTTGCAAGAAATCTTCTAGCAAGGTATAGTGCGAACCTACCAAAAGGCATTGGCGGGGAATGAAGGACATCTTCCGATACCTCCAAGGAAGTAAAGATCTTGGCCTGTTTACAAGAAGAACCAGGACCTTATAATGATCGCTATGCAGATGCTTGGGTACCGCTCGCACCAGCATACTGACTAAGTCGCAAACAGGCTATGTATTCATGTGTGGTGGAACTGCAATTTTATGGAAATCATCTAAGCAGAGTTTGGTATCAACTTCGACGAACCACTCAGAAATTATAGCACTGCATTTAGGCGCACGGAATGCTCTTGGCCGGCGGATGATTCACCACATCCAGCAATCATGTGGATTGAATACCGCACAAACCCCACTATTATCTATGAAGATAATGCAGCTTGTGTTGCACAAGTGCAGATGGGTTATGTGAAGAGTCCTCTCACAAAGCATATCAACCCTAAGTTCTTCTATGCTCATGAAATGCAAAAGATGGATGAAATTAAGGTATTGCATACTAAGTCATGTGAAAATCTTGTAGATTTGTTCACTAAGTCACTTCCAGCATCTAGCTTTGAAAGGTGCGTACGTGGAATTGGAATGATGAGACTTAGAGAAGTGCAGAATTCAGGGGGAGAACCTTCATAAACTCATTACTAAATCTTAATCACGAAGATCGAGTACCCAAAGAGCAAATCCTGGAGATTAAATAAAATTAGGTGAATTGTATTCTTTTTCCCTTGACGAGTTTTCCTGAAGTTTCTCGGTTAAGGTTTTTAATGAGGCAATTCGTGCAACATAGTAGAACATGATTCATGTACTCTTTCTCCAAAAATTTTTCCACTGGGTTTTTATGGAGTTTTAGCGAGGCATGAACATGAAGGATGAGAGCCCAAGGGGGAGTATTAGGAAACCGGCCCGCCAGAGTCCGGTCCGGTGGGCACCTCATCCACCCTAGACTATATATAGGAGGGGGGACCCCCCAAACATTGTACACAATTCATTATTTGAAGAGCAATAAAGAGAAGCCTGCAGTCCCCTCTCATACCTGTGTTTCATCTATTGTTGTGTTCTTGTGTTCTTGCATCGTTCTTACGATTCTGATTTTGTATACGAGGTAATTGCTCGAACTGAACTTGCCAGCGACGGTTCCTCAACAGGAAAATGCCTCGTCCACGTAACAGTGCTCGCGTTAAAATTAGATTCATAACATAGCTGCGACTTTTTGTGTGGGATCTAGTGAGTCGATCCAGCGTAGACATCGGTCGTCGGTGTTTACAAATTTAGGAGTTGTAACTTGTATATATAGCATAAAAATTAAAAACGTATGGCGTTTTTTTATTTTAAAAAAGTATGTATGGGCAATTTGACGTACCAACATGCGCATGCTTGACATTAACTAATCCCATCTTATTTTTGTTCCTATGTTTTTTAACAAGCTTGTTTTGTTCCGTTATTTCTGACCTATGTGGGAAAATACTGTTATTCTGAAGCTCTCCTGCTATTGGGAAAGTGCAAGATTTTTTGTTGTTGTTGCGACGAACTTCCATTCAAACTGTTGTTCACTGGCTTAAAAGAGAACGAAGCTTCTTATCCTTGCACAAACCTCGAAGGCCAATCTGTCAGTCAGTGTGCGTCACTATCTTTGAAACTGCTACGGGGACTATATCATTCTGCCAAATAACATTGTACGATTGTAATATCTGTACGAGATAACCTGGATATAAACTCGATCAGGCAGCGTTTCTTTTTTTTTTACACGAGGCAGCAAATTCTGGACACGCATGAAATGGAGAGGGAAATACAAAAATACCATGAGGATATATATCATCATCAACCCCACGTCTAAAAGAAGACACACAAACCTGAGGATGTGGTTTACAAATCTATCTAAGTCGTGTCAGCAACCGCATCCATATTCCGTATCGCTGCACCACGCACCTACGAGCTCCCATCCATGCTCCATGGTGATACCACCACCCGTGTTCTCGTCGTGCTTGAATTCAAAATGCCAATATGCATATCCCGTTTGAATGGAGGACACACCGTGGACCGTCTGTTTCTCGAGGAGCGTTGACAAACAATGGCTAACCATGTAGGGCCTGACTGAATTGCACTCGTCGCAAGATCCAACCGTCTATGACAGTAAATGCACGTGACAACATGACCCCTCCACAGGGGCTGACCCAACGGTGTGTGAGCCGGGGCTAGAGCTCACTTCTACCGTTGGTCGGACACTGGATATTCCACTTAAGCATTTGCATCCATCTAGGGAGAAAGTGATCGTCTGAAGGTAGAAAAAGACTAGTCATATAACTGTGAGCATCTCCTATATTTTAATCCGGGTCTGCCACTGCTTCTCCACCACTCATATTCGAATCGCGATTGAATTCGAAATGCCACGCCACATGGCCCCTGATGATGAGCACATTCTATACCATTTCCCCGTGAATCTTTACGAGCGGTCACTGACAGTCAGGCAAGCATGGATGGACGTAGACATGGCACGCTCTCCGTCCTACTCCAACGACACGATCTGTGGCACAAAAATCTTATCCGATATTTTATGGAACTATGCCATGCTTATCCCTATCAAATATCATATTCAATCTGACACCATCTTTGACATCATTGATAGCAGAGGGTGGAAAAACTGCGTTTGGTCATAAAACGAATTGAAATCTCATGGACAGCATTTTGCAGAGTCCCTGCACCCACACGCGCGCCGTAGGGAGAGCGCCCTTTGGGAGAGGAGAAAAGATTCTCGTGTTGGTTGCAACGGCGGCGCTGTCCTCGCTCGTCGCTCCGGGACGAAGGAAAAAACGCGAGAGGAGACAACAAGGTGAGCAGCACGTGGTGGGGTGGGTAGGGGCGCCGGGCCGGCTAAGCTGTCGCGCTCCGTCTCACTTTCCCCCTTGTCCTTCTCCCTACCCGGTTGCCAATCTCTCTTCCACTCTTCCCCGCCACGCCCGCGTGTCACAGCGCAGCGACGAGCGTACGTACAGGCGCCGGCCGGCCGGCCGGCCGCTTATAAAACGTCAGGGAGTGCAGGTGCTCCATCCACTTGCCCCTCGAGACCACGAATCTGTCTGATACTCTAGTACTCTACCCTTCTGCTACCTTGCTCTGTGTGTGCGCTCGGAGATCATGGACTCGCACGTTCAGGGTGAGTTGATAATACCCCTTGCTAATCGATCGAGAGCTTTTTGTCGTCGTTGTTGTTGTTGGGCTAGCTGATCGTTAGTGGCGAGGAGTTTTACCTGATCTTTGATTTGTCTTTTGCTTTCAGGGGAGGATGATGTTCCGGTGTATGAATCGGGTGCAGAGGTGAGTTCTGATGATATTCTTCTTTTTCCTGCAGTTAATCTTTGTGTGAAAGGGAAAGAAATTTGATACTTATAAAGCTAGTAAGTGGCATCGACACTGAAGTTAATCTAGCATGCACTTGATCCGACTTGAGTGTAGCTGTATGCTTTGTGCTTCCTTCGAGCCTACCGGTGAATCGTAGAGACTAGAGGGTACTTTTTGACAGATAAAGTGACAAACGCTATGAGAGTTTTAGAAGTGCATGTGTTTGAGGGCAGAATGTAAATATAGTCCGAATCTTTTGAGAATTCGGCATCTTTTGTCCGTCCTGTTCGTCCCAGGGACTTGAGCAGATAGATGCTGACAATGAAATACCGCAATTAGTGGAGATGTCTGATACGCAACTAAAATTTTGATGAACAAGACGAAGTGACACTAACCAGACGAAGTGACACCATTTTTTTTAGTGATAAAAACCAACGTCACTAGTTTGTCTGGAGGCTCCCATTATTGATGATGGTTGCTTCCTGGTTTTTTTCTCACTTTTGTTTGCAAGAGGGTCCTTTGTCTTTGCAGGATGAGCAGACACGTGTTATCGTGCAAATCTAAATGCAGTAGTACAACTACTACTACCCACTCGCCACTCCCTTCTGTTTTATGTAACATCCTAGAATTCGGACCGTGACCATCAATATCTATATAGATTATCTATATGAAAACTATATTATTAGATTTGTTATTAAAAATGCTTCCGTGATATTACATTTTTATTAGTATATAATAGTATAGAGTTATAAAAATAACGGTTAAAATTACCTTTCGGAGATCGTAAAAAATAAAAAAGAACGAATAAAAAAAGAATGGAGGGAGTATAAATGTTCAAGTGTGATTATATGTAAGTCAAAAAGGCTTAACGCAAAAAGATTGTAAGTACGGGTTATATTTAAGGAAAAAGTATATTTTACAACCCTGAACTTTTCGAAAAGTCCGGAAATCAACCTACAACTCCAAAATCGTCTAAAACGCAACCTCTAACTCTAAAAATTGTTCTGCTTTCACCATTCGCCCCTTCCCACCTCCGGTTTTTGCTGACGTAGAGGCGGTTTTTGCTAACATGATGGTGGTTTTTGTTGGGTAAAGTGGAGCCCACATGTCAATCCTACTTTTCATTTCTTCCTCTTTTTCCCTCTCTCCCCTCTCCGTGCCTCCACAGCGCTGCCCCCTCCCTCCCTGTCTCCCTCTCCACCGCATCGCCCCCCCTGCCGCCTCCTCCTCCCTCCCTCTCCATGCCTCCCCCGAGCCACCTCCTCCGCCCCCTATCCATGCCCCCCCAGCCGCCCCCGCCACCTCCTCCGCCCCCTCTATATGCCTCCACCTCCTCATCCTCCCTCCCTTTCCATGCCTCCCCCGAACTGTCCCTGCCACCTCCTCCCGCTCTCCACGCCTCCACCGCGTCGCCCACCACCGCCTCCTCCTCCCTCTCCATGCCTCCAGCCCACCCAGGCCGCCTACGACCTCACCAACCTTGTCTGAACCACCACCTCATCATCCTAACGCTCCATGTTCCTTCGCTAGAGACCATTGTCACCGACCTCCACCATCGCGCCATGGCTACCGCCAATGCCAGCACGCCTCAGCCCACCTTGGGCCAAGCCAAGGCGAAGGCTGTGCTCGTGCGTGTGTCGCCTTTCCCTCCCCATTGTTGGAGCTCGCCACCACCATTGAGCTCGCATCGTTCTGGTTGCCACCACTGTCACACTCTCGTTCCAGTCGTCCCCGTCGTCCTCAGCACCAACCACCATCACGTCCAACTCAGCCTCGCTCTGAATCACGATGGTGAGCAGTGCGCGGTGCCTGCACGCGTACAATGTCCGCTCGTCCCTCCCTTGCACCACCGCGGTGACCTCCTTCCCAACGGTCGTGTCCAGCGTCCCGGGGGAGGTCGTTGAGGCTAGCGCCAAGCCTATGGAGGAGGCCCTGGATGGCGGTACCGACGGAGGTGAAGGAGTACAGGAAGGGGCAATGGCGTCATCGTTGTTGTCGGGGCCGACAGGGGAGATGGAGAGGGGTCCATCGCTGGCGCGAGCACGTCCTCGGAGGAGGAGGAGACGGAGAAGAGGTGCGACCAGAGGAACACGACGGCCTCGCCCACGACTTTGACGGCGACACCCAGCTCCATGCGGCGGCGTGTGGCGTGGTGCGCGATCTCAACGTCGTCGAGGTGGAAGGCGGAGGTGGAAGCCGAGTGAGGGGTTGCCGTCGTGCGGAGGTGTGGGCACGCGGGGGTGGACGTGGGCGGCCGGGTCGGGGGCGGCCACAACTGTGAGGGGCGCTAGAGTGAGGGCGACCATGGGCGGAGTTGGGGGCGGCTGGCGCAAGGGGCTGGGGTTGGTGGAGTGAGGAGGGCGCTAGAGCGAGGGCAGCGGGGGCTGGGGCTAGAGTTGACAGAGTTGAGGACAGTCGTGGTTGTGAGGGGCATCGGAGTAGAGCCAGATGGGGAAGGCGGGAGGTGAGGTGTTGACTGAGAGAAAAGGGTGGGAGAAATATGATGAAAAAGAATGTGATGTGGATGTCCATGTGGCATCCACGATTAGTCAAAAACCGTTTTGGATTGGGTCACGTAAGCGTCACGTCGGACAAAATCACCACAGTTTGGGTTGAGGGAGGTAAAATGAACGATTTTGATAGTTAAGGGTGTAGGATGTCCAGTTTTGTAGTTTAATGTTGATTTCCAAATTTTTGAAAAGTTCAGAGTTGTAAAATAGACTTTTTCTATATTTAAAAAGAACAAATATTCACGACTTCCAAATAGACCTTTCAGGGAGTTTTTGAACAATGGGTGTTTAGTTGGGATTTAGTTCAAATTTGAACTTTTTTAGAGGAGTTCAAATTTAAACTAAATATTTACTCGATCTTCCCACGCATGCAGGTCCTGCAGAAGCTGCAGGAGAAATGGAAGTCGACGGCGCCACCGTACCTGGCCATGTACTCGAGCGTCTTCGGCGGCATCATCCTGGACCCGGCCATGATGCTCATCCCCATCGACGACCACATGGTCCACCGCGGCCACGGCATCTTCGACACCGCCATGATCCTCGACGGCCACCTGTACGAGCTCGACCCACACCTGGACCGCTTCCTGCGGTCCGCCGCCAAGGCGAAGATCGGCACCCCGTTCCCGCGCGACACGCTGCGCAGCATCCTGGTCCAGATGACGGCGGCGTCCAACTGCCGGAAGGGCTCCATCCGGTACTGGCTGAGCGCCGGCCCCGGCGACTTCCTGCTCTCCTCCAGTGGCTGCTCCGGCCCGGCGTTCTACGCCGTCGTCATCCCCGCCGACTACTCGCAGTGCCGCCACGGCGTCCGCGCCGTGACCACGTCCGTGCCAATGAAGCCGACTCTGTTCGCCACCATGAAGAACGTCAACTACCTCCCCAACGTGCTGTCCATCTTGGAGGCCGAGGAGCGCGGCGCGTTCGCGTCGGTGTGGGTGGACGAGCAGGGTACGTCGCCGAGGGCCCCATGGTGAACGTCGCCTTCGTGACGCAGGGCGGCGAACTGGTGCTGCCCGCCTTCGACAAGATCCTCAGCGGGTGCACCGCCAAGCGGCTGCTCGCGCTCGCGCCCAGGCTGGTCGAGGCCGGCCTGCTCAAGGGCGTGAACAACGCGCACATCACCGCCGACGACGCCAAGCGCTCCGCCGAGATGGCCTTCGTCGGCAGCGGCCTGCCCTTGCTGCCCATCGTCGAGTGGGACGGTCAGCCCATCGGCGACGGTAATCAATCAGCATTCAACACGCTAGTGATTCTTGAAATTAACACGCGTACATTAGATTTGGGTAAAATCAAGTGAAATGTATATGCATCTGAATATTCATGCGTTCCTGTGATGCAGGGAAGGTGGGGAAGCTGATGCTTGCGCTGTCCGATCTGCTCTGGGAGGACATGAAGTCGGGGCCGGACAGGATCGCGGTTCCTTACAAGTAATCCAAGAGGCAGAAGAGATGCGTACCGTGTACAAGATAGCGTGAGGGAAAATAAGCTTATAGGACTCGGGTCCTTAGCTAAGCTGCAGCATTGCCCCATGCTAGATATGCCCGTGTTGTCAAGTGACACTCAACTCAAGTCTTGTATTTGTATCGTGTGTAATGAATGGGCGACTGAGTATTTGAATATGCTTTTGTGTATTTTCGATGTTGACCGGTAAGATACTTGCGCAAAAATGAAGTACAGAGTCGATTCAACGGCAGCTTATGCTAGCTGCAGATCGGTTGGTCAATGGTCATTCGTACATTTCATAGCTGCACAGATTTCAGTTCAGAACTGTTTTTTTTTTCCTTCGAAAAGTACTCTTCAAATCGAAATATTTCATAACCCAAATTTTCGCGAGACCAAGTCTAAAAAAATCCATTAGTAACCCATCTACTCCATCCGTTTCACTATATTTGTCCATGACCTTTGGATCATCCGTTTCAATATATTTTGTCTATTGAGAAAATCTAGAGCGTAGTTATTGCGATTTCTCCATTCTCTATCCCTATTTAAATGTTTTGTAAGAGATTAAGTGGTTGTGTTATGTTATTTAATTTAGGTATATAAGATTATTTTCTATTAACTATTTTTTAGATTTAGTGTTTCCGTGCGTATGGTGTGCTGTCCGCGAAAGAGAGTAGTCGTCGTTAGTCTGGATATAAAACCACGGCATTAACTCTGCAACCCATTACCTTCCGGAAACGCAGGCCCGGCCCACGGCCCAGTCCTTCAACCCCACGCCGGCCGCTACGACCGCAAGCCTTCGCTACAACAACCCACAACCCCTCGTCTTCTCCACCATTCCACTAACACACTCCCAACCCAAACTCTAGGGTTTCCCACAACCAGCCCCGCAAACCCCCCACTCGATCCGAACAACCCCACAACCACCGGCGGCGATGTCAACAGCGGCGGCGCAGGGCGGCGAAAGCCGGCGCTCAGGAAGCCGGTGTTCACCAAGGTGGACCAGCTCAAGCCGGGCACCAACGGCCACACCCTCACCGTCAAGGTCGTCACCGCCACCCCCGTCCCCGGCCGCGCGCGCCCCGGCGCCCCTGCCGCCTCCTCCCGCGCGCCCCGCATCGCCGAGTGCCTCGTCGGCGACGAGACCGGCGCCATCGTCTTCACTGCCCGCAATGAGCAAGGTGATTTGGGCTGCCTTACCTTACTGTCGATTGGTATCGTTTGCTGTATGCTTAGATCTGTTAGGCTAAGATCTTCTTGCGCTGATCTGTTTGGATGCGTAGATAATATTTCATGGTTAGTTTTTTTACTGCTTTCGGATCATGAAAAAAAAAGTGGTAACAAAGGGAAGCTTGTGACCTTTTCTTTTTTATGCTACCTGGCTGTAACGACAGGTTTATACGGCTCCCTAGAATTGTTTTGCGTGGCAGGTGGTGATGATTGGGCAAGAGGTCGTAAATTTTCTTTCTACCTTGATCTTGATACATGTGGAGAAGAGAACACTTCGTTTTATAATCATAGGCAATATATTTTATGTTTAGATGGTAATCCAGTGATACTGCTGGTTGGCATTATGATTTTATTCCGAAATAATTATGGACAGCCAAATAGCAAAACTAAGTGATACATAGTTACCGATAAAAAAACCATACGTAATTGAGCCAAAGGTTTATTTATGTTCATTTATGCCAAGTACAAGTAGTCGGCTACTCTGTTGCGCGCCAATCAAAATTTTAAACTACTAATTCGATACCAGTACCCGCCATCCTACTTGTTTTTGTCCTTTTGCGCAGCTGAATTGAGTTCAAATCCTGTATTATTATTCAAACAACGACACAACACTCGTGTCTTACCTTGTTTTGTGGTATTGTTCCTTTAAATCCAAGTGTGGGTATTCTATTTTTAGGTGCAGGCTTCCTAATTTTGGATTAATAAAATCAAGTGTTTTGGTGGTTATTGTTTGTACTTATTTCACCTACATGCACTGGGAAAATCTGACATTATTTCTGATCAAAGATCTTCTTTGTCTCCATGTCTAGACCCCCATGTTGCTACTTCTCTGTATGTGATGCTTGGCTACTTTTCTTGTATACTTGGATTTCACGCGTAAAATTGAAGAAAAAGAACTACATTTCACTCAGCTTATGCATCTTGCAGATATCCTGTCTCTCTCTTTTATTTTTTTGAGAATTGATATCTTGTCTGTTATTAGTCATACACAATTGCCTTGATTTCAAGATTCGGGAAAATAGCAAAAGGAAAAGCATAGAAGCTTCACCCAATTCATTTGTTAATTATTTGCATGGTCACATCCCACTGGCTATTACACACAGCACTACCATTTTTTGCCATTAGCAATTAATATAGTACTAGGGATCCTATAGTCATGCTATTTGCCAGTTGTTCTTGTATGTTTTTTTGGGTTGCTTGTGATCATCACAGAGTAGTCTTTGACAGGATCATTATGTAGTATGTACGATGGGTTGATGATATACTCTCCACCTATGCAGTTGACTTGTTGAAGCCTGGTGCTACAGTAATATTGCGCAATGCTAAAATTGATGTGTTCAAAGGCTCGATGAGGCTTGCAGTGGACAAGTGGGGGCGGATAGAGGCTACAGAACCTGCCAGCTTTACAGTGAAGGAAGACAACAACTTGTCACTAGTAGAGTATGAATTGGTTAATGTGGCTGAGTAATTGTCGAAGGCCCTCCGCCATAAAAAGGAAGTACTATGGATGAACATTATAAAGCCTTTTCTAAGCTTGTTTATTTGGTATGGTGGTATTAGATAAGGTCAAGACTTCAGTTAGAACGTTCGATCCATTAAACTGAGTTGTCCATGCATGTACTTGGTTGTGATTCCTCTTGGTACTGCCTGTATTGCTGTAATGGAACAAGCTCAGCGGGGCGACATGATGCACCGAGTTCTGGAGATCAATGAAATTAATTGCTGCATACCCTGTCTAGATGAATGGTGGTTATTTGCTGGTACGTTGTGTTGATATATGTTGATGTCTCCTGAAATGTGCAAGCTTCTCATGAATAGTTTGCTTAATTTTCAATCGTACAAAGTTACGATGATGCATTTCTTTAGTGGTTTTCCAGACTAGCGACACGTTGATGCACACACTATCACCTGAAGCATATTTTGTTTTGACAGACAATTGCCAGTGACAACGTTTTTAACTCCAGGTGTGTTTCTTCCTTTCCTAATGATTGCCAGTGACGAGTTGTAACAATCTTCCGCCAAAAAGAGGAAAACCATGTGGTTGTCCTCCATTGTAGCCATCTCACGCCTATAAAAAGCCATGCTAATGTTGGAGACAGCCAGACAGGTTACACAAGTCACAAAAACAAGGGCTAGCAAGGCTAAAATTTTGAAGAACGTAATCAAAACTTGCAGCTGAGACCACACATCTCGAGCAAGATGGCAGATGTCGCCGGTGAGGATCCGCAGGACCAGGAGCCGTCGGTGGAGGCGGTGTTCGCGGGGCAGCCGCTGCCGCCGTGGTGGCGGCAGGTCACGGCGCGGTCGGTGGCCGTGAGCGTCGTGGTCGGCACCGTGCTCAGCTTCATGTCGATGAGGATCGGCCTGACCGCTGGCATCGTCCCGTCGTTCAACATGTCGGCGAGCCTCATCAGCTTCTGCGTCGTCAAGTCGTGGACGCGGCTGATGGACCGCTGCGGCGTCGCCTCCCAGCCCTTCACCAGGCAGGAGAACGTTGTCGTCCAGACATGCATCATCTCATGTGCCACATTGTCGCTCTATGGTACGTATGTATTATGTACATAACTACATGCTACAGCAATGCTATGGCCGCGAATTCGTATGCCATTTTTATTTAATTTCTAGGTAGGTCGGTTTGCTTGATCGTCGGTCATATTTTCGCGAGCTGGTTGGTTTCATGGGCACGCCTGAAAATGCTTGTGCAGGTGGCTTCACGACGTATCTGCTCGCGATGACCGATACGGTGGCTAAATCAGCCGGCGGAGCAGGCACCGGCCGAGATGTGTATGAGCTGCACACAGGGAAGATCATGGCCTTCCTCTTCCTCGTCAGCTTCTCCAGCTTGTTCTGCACTCTCCCGTTGCGGAAGGCGAGAGACGTCACGTTGTCATTTGATTTCTTAAACAACGAACTATGGCCAATTTTTTAGCAGTATTTTTATTCATCTCATCGATGCTCTGTTAATTCGATAGAGTGATATATCAGATTCTAATTTTCTTCTTCTTTTTCTGTCATTGCTCGGCAGATCATGATACTGGACTACAAATTGTTGTATCCGACTGGTTCAGCTATCGGTGGGATCGTCAACAGCTTCCATACACCAAAGGGAGCTGCAACAGCGAAGTAAAAATAATTAATGTTTCTCTTGGTAGTAGTAGTACTATTGTTGATTCTTTACTGTGTCATTTCTAAATCTTAATTGGCAAATCCTTTTTTCTCTCTCCTTAGATTACAAGTGCTTGCTCTGTTCAAATCTGTTGTTGGGAGCTTCATGTGGGCTTGCTTCCAGTGGTTTTACACGGCAGGAGATGGGTGTGGCTTCCAAGCTTTTCCTCTGTTTGGATTGAAGGCATACAAAGAGAGATTTTACTTCGATTTCTCTGCGAGCCTCGTTGGCGTGGGCATGATTTGCCCATACCTGATCAATTTCTCGATGCTCTTTGGATCCGTCGTTTCTTCGTGGATCATCTCGCCGATGATCCAAAGAAAGCAAGGGAAATGGTACACCGATGTTTCACCGATCAGCTTCAGGGGGATCAATGGATACAAGGTTGGTAACATAATATATAGTTTTACGGGTTTGCTATCTGTGATTTTTCGGTTAATTAAAGTCGGTTTTCTTAACCTTTGAATTAGCTTAATTTGAGACGTGTGTGAAGCATGGTTTATTTCGCAGCATGTTCTCTAGTTAGTATAATTGACCAGAAGATTCAGTCTTTACGCTCCACTGATCTTATCTGCTTCGATCAAATAGGTACCCATGGGCATAGCGGTGGTGCTTGGGGATTGCTTGTACCAATTGGGTGTAGTCAGTGTCAAAGCAGCACACCACATCTACAAGGAACACCAGGAGCAAAAACCCGTTGTCAAGGGCACATCGGATGATGGCAAATCTGATGAACATTCATCCCCTAGCTACGACGATCGTCGCAGGAACCAGGCTTTTCAGAACGACGGGATGCCAACCCATCTCGCAGTCGCTGGCTACGTCGTCTTGGCAACCATCTCAACGATCTTCGTTCCGCGCATCTTCAGGCAGATCGGATATTACCATGTCGCCTTCGCATACGCCATAGCCCCCATCCTGGCGTTCTGCAATTCATACGCTTCTGGACTCACAGACTGGTCTCTCGCGACCGTCTACGGAAAGGTCGCCATCTTCGTCGTTGGGGCACGGGTTGGTGAAGCATCTGGCGGCGCCATCGCCGGCCTTGTTGCCTGTGGTGTCATGTTGGTGGTCGTCGGCAATGCCGCTGAGCTCATGCATGACTTCAAGACAGGATACCTGACGCTCACCTCGCCGTTGGCCATGTTCATAAGCCAAGCGGTTGGAACGACGCTGGGTTGCTTGATCAACCCGTTCGTCTTCCTGAGCTTCCAGAAACTTGTTGGCAAAGAGCATCTGGGAGAGACCGGATCGGCTTACCCGGCGCCCATGGCCGTCGCCTACCGCGCGATCGCAGTTTTAAGCGTTGAAGGTATCGACACACTTCCAAGACACTCCCTGAAGCTCTGTGGAGCTTGCTTCCTCGCGGTCCTGTGCTTGGATTGCCTGGCAACCACAGCCAAAGCAAAGAATTGGAGGGTGAAAGGCTACATCCCAAACCCCATGGCCATGGCGATTCCATTCTTCGTTGGACCGACGTTTGCGATAGACATGTGCGTTGGGAGCCTAATATTACTCATCTGGAAGAGAGCAGACAGGCAAGGCGCAACTATGTTTGCAATTGTGGTTGCGTCAGGTTTGATCTGTGGGGATGGACTTTGGGTATTGCCATCGTCGCTACTTTCAATTTTCAAAGTCCAGCCTCCTATCTGCATGAAGTACCTGTCTAGTTATCAGAGTGAGCAAATGGATCAGCACTTCCTACCCAACTTGGCTACTTCCAGATAACACGGAAATGTACATGCAGATATTGCCTGTAGATTGTTTAAGATCATATACTGTTTGTGAATTGTTAGTGCATCCGAACACGTATTTTGCTAGCGTACATAGGAGCATTCTTCGCACAAGTATTTTCCACACAAGATAAATGGGACTGACAGCTGAAGATTAAAGGCATAAAAGGATGCTCCGCAGCAACACTGACGCTAAAATAAACGAAAAAGCTTTGCACCTTGTGAGCATTTCAACCACCAGATCATGCTGAAGAAACCAAAATAAAACCTGATGCCAAACCATGTCGCTGTTGCTGGCTACATTTTCTTGGCAGCATTCTCAACAATCTTTGTTTTGCATCTTCACAAAAAAAAAGCAGCTTAAGTATAGTTTTAAAGTAGCTAGCAGCACAAACATTTTGCTCCTCCCATTGTTTTCATTACATAAGGATTCTGGTCAACGAAGAGGGGGCTAAAAGGAAGTCTGAGGCTCTGGGTAACATCCAAAACTGCTTATTAAGTAAACCATCTTCATAGTTCACATACAGAAAAATAAAAGCAGGCTTCCTTTTCTTGTCAACTCATTCAGCAGAATCACAAAAGAACACGAAAGGCTACTAATCTCCTGGTTCCGGTGGCAGGCCAGGCCGGCATCATACTCCATCAGTTTCAGCTGTTAGCCAACAATATTAATTCATCAACTTTGTTCTACGAATTTAAGCAAGACATTTAAGATTACTGCTGTTAGCCTATTACACTTTTCCAGGGTGTTTTAGAGCATTTCACAACCAAATGTCAAGCCCTAAGCCCCTCTACAAATGAAAGGAAAAGGGTAAAAAAACTAAAAACAAATGAATGGCTGCAGCCGTCACCTTTGTCTACTATGTTTTTCCCAGTAGGAGAGGATGGAAGCATATGGTTTTCCTCATTCAATATCATATTATCATACAAAGCTAACTATACTCTTGAGTACAAAAAAGCATTTGGTGATAAGTTACATCAAAAGATTCAGGGCCTCTTGTTCATTAAGGGAAAGGCGGAGTTTTAGTCTGCATAGAACTTTCAAAACACTTCTCAATTCATTTTCTTTAATATTGCCTAGTGCATATTTTGTAACATTTCTGAACTCATTTGTTTCATCATGCCCAGTGAAAGATTTGTAACAATTCTAAATCAATTTGTTTCATTTTGCCCCAGTGCATAGTTTGTAAATCATGAAACTGAAAGATGAGTATATTCATTGTTCTAAGCATATTAGGAGTCTTAGGCACCACATTTAGTAACACAACCTCAAACAGCATGAACCATCACCCTCCTCCTTTATGAAATAATGAAGAATCAATAAGACGAAAAGTTCTGTGGAGTAATCTGATAGGAACCGAAAATCCTCTCGAAGAAGAACGAAGACTATATGGATGAGAAACCAGAACTAGACAGAACGAAGGAAGAATTTGGGAGAAGCTATTTTGTATTGATTCATAATGCTTGTTCAATTACAGAACCTCCGAGTTCTTTATATAGTGGCAGAGCCGGATTGAGTTATGGCTATCACAGCCCTACTCGGATACAACTCGAACTGACTCTTTCTATTCTTAACTTGCTATATTTAAATTCCGTATTCATCTTGTCTTTATTCCTGCGCTGGTACTGAATCCCAACGAAACTGTCTGTAACATAATCATTACCTACCATTTTTAAAAACCACAGTGACCCAAACCAAATCATGCTTTATATACAACAAGTTGTTTTCATTCATAAGCGGAGCAGTGTTTTCACTCAGATATCGGAACTAGGTTCGGTAATAATCTAACATCCTAAATTACATGACATTCATTAATATTTCAAAAAACGGTGAAGATATTTTAGTGGTCACCTTTCCCCAGTTGGTCTTCATCTAGTTTCATCTTGTCCTATAACAAGAAATGAAAAGAAAAACAGAAAATGTCTCTCTTTCATCAAACAAACTAGAAATAGGGCTTGAAAGAAGTCAACATGAGATGAAAAAGTCAAACTAAAAGGTTTTTACGGTTAAGGAGGCAAAACATCAAACTAAAAGATGGAAACATAGAGATTTGCGCATTGCATCTATGATTGACGTGCTAACACTAGGAAACAGATGTTGAAGGAATGAGGCAAATGATACAGGAAAATCGTTGTGCACATTTGGACCAATGTTAACCCAGACTAGTCCAGGGCATGTTCTATGGCAGGTTACTGTTACTACAACGTTTGCTTGAGCCGGATTATCAGAAACAAAAGTCACACAATTGGCATATGATCCAGATCAACACACACCCATTGCAATATCTTAATTATACATTTCGATAGAAGAGGAGGGTAGTTTCAGGTTTACCTTCCGTGAGCCACCCGAGGCCTCGGTCGGGGACGGCGAGCATGGACGTCATCCGCGCGGCGGCGGTGGCGCTGTGTAGCGGAAGCAGCGACTCCACGCAGAAGTTCATTTCGACGGGCGACCTGCGCAAAGAAAGACGCCATCACCACCCGCCTCTATCTTCCTTGGTAAGGGGGGCACGGATGAGAGGTGGGCGGGGTCGTATCGTATCGTACCTGAGGATGTCTCTACGGAGAGACGGCCGCGCCGCAGAGGGGGCGGACCTCGCCGGTGTGGCTCGGAGAAGCGAAGCAGACGAGCGGAGCAGCGACCCGGCGGCGGCCATCGTGGCTTGCCGAGACATACGGCAGGAGACGGGGGTTCCGGTCACCTTGCGCTGCGGTGGCAATGCTGTTATTATTCCGAACAAAAGGAATCGATCAATCCGGGTCGCCCATTTTCGTTGATGGTCCAGCTTTGTTGCGAGCCGCCGACCTTTGTTGTTCTTCCCCTCGACTACTGCGCGGCGGCAACCAGGGTTTTGGAAGAGGAGGAGCTCGCGCGGCGCAAAACCCTAGCCACGCGACCTCGACCTCGACCTCGCCTTCGGATTTATAGCGCGGAGGCGGCGTCCCCTCGGCGAGTGCCCTATCACACTGCGTCGGCGGTTGTGATGAGGGTGAAGGTGATATCGTGCTCCACCGACGATTTCACGCGCGAGCGCAGCCAGGACCTGCAGGTGACGCCTATGTTGCTTCGTTGGTTTGCATCCATGCGATGTAGTCATACTTTAGTTCTACGATGACATGGTAGAGTAGGAACTGTGGTGTTGCAATCTGCCCACTGTTTCCGAAGCATCTAGTGTGTTCGCATGCGAGTACGGATCATTGGTAATTCTATGCCTAGTCAAAATGGTGTGGTTGTAAATTTCTGAGGGGCCAAGTTGATCCTCTTTTGCTGGAATTCTTTCCCCCTTTCGCGAAGTTCGTCGCTTGTCAATTGATTTGACACTTAGGGGAGCCCTCTTACAGAGTTCTTTTTTTGTTCGATTTCCATTTGGGGTTAAAAGCAGCTTTGCGCTTGCTAGACATCAAATATCTAGGTGTTTGACCTAAAAAAAGGCCTCTATGGCTCTTTGTTGTTTTAGCATACTAGCTGTACAAAATTTGAAACACTCACCATATATTGTCTAAATTAAAATTTGTACATAATTGTGAACATAGTGACTTTATAGTTCATAGAATGCCACTGCCAGCACTTGAGTCTTTGAAAGATTGCCTGGTTGCTTGCTCAGGCCTTAAGATCACTCTTTTTCCAACCACTGATAATCTCTATCGCACATGTTACTTCCAACAGAAAGTATTCCACAATTATGACCCAGCACTTCATACTCAAGAGAAAGCAGTTGAGTACACTCGGGCTCTTAATGCTGCGAAGTTAGAGAAGGTATGTCTCTCCTTCCTCCTCTGCATTCATGTTTTGTTCTTTACTGTATTTTTTTATGAGAGTCTTGCTGCTCTCCTTTTCAGATATTTGCCAAGCCATTTATTGGAGCAATGGATGGGCACATCGATGTTGTATCATGCATGGCGAAAAACCCCAATTATTTGAAAGCAATGTTTTCTGGCTCAATGGATGGGGGTAATTTTGTACTTAAGTACTAGCTTGCTGCTTTTGTCTCCCTTAGTATTTTGTCATCCTTGAACAAAATCCACTTATTAGCTGCTAGTTCTTTACTGGTTAATGAAACTCAGCATGAAATGCCCTTTGGATTCACTTAGAAACTATAATATGAGCCTGAATGTTTGTGTGCATTATCTTTGGACTGGTTAAGAATACTTTGTGTTAGCCAATCAAGATAATGCAAAATAGCATCTAGTTCAAGTGAACTGCAGTTTATGTGCTATTTTTCTTCAATTGTATATGATGATCCAAGCAGATCGTTAATGGCGACACACTATCGCGTTTATATTCTCAGGAATTGACATCTGGAAATGGAATGGCTAATGTAAATGGCTGTGGGCAAACACAGCATTGTTACTGCCAGTTGTAGTGTTGGGGACTTGTTGACTTGTTTAGTTAAATACTTAAATTAAGAGAGTGAAAATTTCTAATGTTATATCAGTTTGAGTTACTGAGCATAGAGTAATAAAAATTTCTGAACCTATTGCTTGGCTGCCAAACTGTCAAGACACAAGAGCCCAATTTTCCACTTGTGTTATGCATTTGCGAGTAGAATCTGATTGTAGTATGCTTCAGTAGTGTGCTTGATGTGGCCATTGTATGTATTTTGGAACCTGATTTTTTTTAAAAATTCAACCATTCCTACAATGTTGAAGCAGATACTTTTTCTTCATTTATTTATTTTTTACATACTAAAAAAAAAGAGAAAAGTGGCAATTATGCATTACCTTATTCATCTTGTGATCAAGTTCAAATTTGGGTCAGAAATGGTAAACTATAGCTTCTGTTTTGATGGCAGATATTTGTCTCTGGGACATTGCTGCAAGGTACTACTCAATACTCATGCAATGTCAACAATCTCCAGAGGATGACTTTTTTTAATTCCGTCCAAAACTCATGCCACCAATTTGTTCATCTTTGCATATCCTTGTGGCTAAGAGAGTTGGTTCTTAATAGCCTTCTTTCACTTATGATTTATGAATGTAATTTTCATTTCTTTTACAATAACAAAAACAGGAAGACAGTCTGCCAGTTCCCTGGACACCAGGGTGCTGTGAGAGGTTTGGCGAAATCTACTAATGGTGATCTTCTGATATCCTGTAGTGTTGACTGCATGTAAGTTAAATTGTAGATGTCACTTCTTTTGGCTTTTATACAGAGGTGTTCTGATGTCAACTGAATTTCCAGATGTGTCTTCTCGCTGCATACTTTTTGTGTAAAGGTGGCTTTATACTAAGAGGTGTTTTAATGTTCACTAGGTTTCAGGAACAGTCTTATATACCCAATATCAGTCTTAGTTGAGTATACGTGTTAAAGGCATTTAGGGTGGAACTTAAGCTTGAGCTTAAAGCTTCCACAAGTTAGCTCCACCAAACAACCTGTTTTGGAAATGGCTTTTTATATGATTAAGATCCATATGCACTAAGAAGCTTATGGTGCCTTCCAATGGTATATAGGTTTATACTTCACACATATTAGGCATGCTTTAAGCCTTTTGCAAACAGGATTTAAAAATTAAATTTACTTGATAAAAGTTGACTGTTTCTAAGTGTAAAGTATAAAAGTGTGATCGGTGAATATCTGCCGGTGTCTGTGATCTTACTGTGAACTTATCCTTCCATTGATTGTAGTGTTCGACTCTGGAAAGTTCCTATGCTTAAGATGGTGGACACTAATGGTTCTATTGGAGATGCTTCCAAGGTATGCATTGGATTGGATGGACACATCTACATTTGTTTTGCTCTATGCCTCTATCCCTGTTATATGATATCTCATTTGTTTAACTCGCCAATATTGTTTACAGCCGTCAGCAGTCTACACCTGGAAGCATGCATTTTGGTAAGAGTATTACTGTACTGTCTTGACTTCTTCCATATTTTTCTCATCATTCTTTGCAAAAAGATTTATTTCTCTTCCAATTAATTTTTAGGGGTGTTGACCACCAGTGGGATGGTAATCTTTTTGCAACTGTAGGTGCTTAGGTTGATATATGGGATCATAACAGGTATAATTTTTTACGATTCATTTTCTAGCAATTTTTTTTGTCTGTTTTGTTACCAGCACCAATGATAATTTCATTTGTATAGGTCAGAGCCAATAAATAGCTTCGAATGGGGTAAAGATACAGTTCTTTCTGTGAGATTTAATCCTGGAGAACCTGATGTTTTAATTACATCAGCTAGGTATATTTTACGTCTCTAACTGCTTTTCCTCCCTTTGCTGTCTTCTTAAATCCCGGCATGTGTTCATCTTAATGAAGTAATTGTGCATATTGTTTTCTTTTTGTGCTCAATGACCGTAATGCCATTTGTCGTTATCAATGTTATTTCTTGGTTGTGAATGTTGCAATTTGTTGTTGTGCACCCCTCAAAACTTCTGACTGTACTAAAATAGGATGGTATCATTTTTGCATTGATCGGAGTATAACACTTTATGACCTACGCATGTCATCCCCAGCTAGAAAGCTAATCATGAAGGTTTGTTTAATTTAATTCTCTTTTACTTGTTGATGCTTGTCACACCAAAAAATTTCAAAAGAGATGCCTGCCACATGCTGACATTATCGACTCTGATATACAGAAAACATTTACTTTGTTCTCATATACAGTTAAAAGGTGCTTACAATAGCTAGTACTTGATACTGTCTCATGTTGATACTTTGTGCTGTAAATACTGCAGCATTTATTCACTACTGAGCTGAACATAAAGTATAAGTTAGAAAAAATAGCTTATGACTAAAGATCCCCTTTTCTGTATAAGAATGGACGGTGTTAGTTCCAGTTCACTACCATATGATGTTTCATGTCAAAATTAAGTTAAGAATTAAGATCCTGTTGGGACATTTAGGAAAATGTACTACTTAGAACTGAGTTCACTGGGACATTCCCGTGCCTTTTTCCCCATCCATCCTTTTTTGTGTGCATAAACCAGTGTCTAGAATTCTAAGTCTAATTTACAGAAAAAGTAATTTGTGTTCGATTCTAACTGTTAATTGTCTATGAAGGGGATGGGACAAATGCACCCATCCAAAAAGATGTTAAGTGAGTTCTTAATAATATATTACCTGTTGATGATGTATCCAGGGTCCCATTTCCCATTGGGAACTGAGTGGTTACCGATCCTAATCGGTGACTGGTACTGGCCAGTGCTAGGGGTTCATGGATAGAGTAGAAAACTAAGGTAATGTGAAAACTTGATAGAAACAACAGGAAACCACCAGAAAAACCGGTCATTTTCCAGCATATCATATGGGTCCGGTTTTGCTGAAAAATGGGAAGTAGAACCCTGGATGCATATACAGAATAAACAGATGTTTCCACTCTTGAGGAGAAACGCTCAATGTGTCATTTCACATGGATTAAATTATGATAGTGTCCTTGAACTGGAATATGTTCATAGCTGCCAAATTTAAAATCTGATGACATGTCTTGTCAGTTGCAACTTCCCTCTTTTCCCCCTTATGGAACTCGATCCATTCTATCTGCTGCGGACACAAATTAATTTTACCCTCAAGATCAATGTCATGTTGTAAATTTATTAGTATATTTAAATAGAGAAAATTGCACTGTAGGTCCCTAAACTTGCGAGGTTGTGCCACTTAGCTCTCTGAACTTGTATTTTACTTTCTCAACCCCCTGAACCTGCGAGGTTGTGTCACTTAGCTCACTGAACTTACATTGAAGCAAAGTTCGTCGGATGCGATGTTGGCGACTTTGTTCCCTCCAAGTTCGGTGGACTCGTCGCCGCTCCGTTCCGGCCGTGTTTATCGTCCCCGTCACCTCACGCCGACAAAAACGGATTCTTCGGGCCTGAGAACGCACCGTACTCGTGTCTTTGTCGGAGCTCTACCGTTGCAGCTTGCTGTTGTCCTCGCCCTTGTCTCCTATGAGTCGGTTGTGAGAGAGAGAAGTACATTCCCAGTGCCAAAGTAGAAGCTACTCACTGCATGAAGTCCATTTGGCCATTTGCTAACAGAAAAGGCTAAACTGGTGAATCACCGTGAGAGAGAGAAGTATTGTGCCTCTACTCTGGCACTGGGAATGTACTTCTCTCTCCCATGACCGACTCAGAGGAGGCAAGGGCGAGGGCGGCGGCAAGCTGCGACGGTGGAGTTCCGGCGAAGCCGCGAGCACAATGCGTTCTTGAGCCTAAAGAATTTGTTTTTGCCGGCGTGAGGTGACGGGGACGATGAATACGGCCGGAACGGAGCGGCGACGAGTTCACCGGACTTGGAGGGGGTGAAGTCACCGGCATCGCATCCGACGAAATTTGCTTCAACGCAAGTTCAGGGAGCTAAGTAGCCCAATCTCGCAAGTTCAGGAGGCTGAGAAAGTAAAATGCAAGTTTATGGAGTTAAGTAACACAATCTCACAAGTTCAGAGACCTACAGTGCAATTTTCTCATTTAAATACAACCAATTCTCCCTATTTATTCATTCTGCAATCCCCTGTTAGGGTAGCTGATTAGGTTTCTTGTGTGACCATCCTAGGCTCTTAAGCCCATCTTCTGTTTTTGGAATGCCAACTGCGTCCAAAATAAACATCTAGCTGCCATTTGTTGCCAACTAATATAATGTTATGTTATTGAAACGTCAACTATATTTGTTCAGTTGAAATATTGTGTGTTCTCATTCGTCATGCATACTTAGTTGTCTTTTTCATCCACTTCTATGTTTTTAGTGGCATCTTGCTAATGTATTCTTGGCTTATGCAGACAAGGTGCAATTCAATATGCTGGAACCCTAGGGAGCCCATGAACTTCACTGCTGTAAGATTAACCTGTTAATTATGCTATTCTTGTTATCACCTACAAATAATGCTGTCACTTCACAATGAAGGATTTGTGCTATAATTCTGGAACTGAAAAAATTACCAAGCTTTTCTCTACGAATAATATATAAATGTTGTTTAAGTTTGGCGCTGTTTAGCATTTAGGAACTTCTGCTTTTTGTTGCTAGGCAAATGAAGATACAAACTGTTACTCCTTTGATGCTAGAAAGCTGATGAAGCCAAAATTGTTCACAAGGGGCCATGTTTCAGCTGTGTAAGTAGTATTCGGAAGCAATTTTTTTTTCTGATATACTGATATTTTAAAGTAGATATTGTTGGAATGAACCCCTTCACCTATTCCAATGGGCCAAAGGCCAAAATATACATGTTACAAGTATAGGTAAATATACAAGAACACCCTGTACAAGAGACATCTAACACCCACCGTCAAACTCATGGTTGATTAACAACACTAAGTTTGGAGAGGTAGAAGCTGTGTTAGGCTCTAGTATGTGCTTTGGTGAAGAAATATACTAACTGAAGTTCCGAAGGCACATACTGAAGAGTAATAACTTGGTCCTACACTTGCGATCTCATGTACGAAGCATCTACTCTAATGTGCTTGGTGAGTTCATGCTTCACTGGATCTTGAGCAATGCTGATCGAACCAACACTGTCTGCTAAGAGAGGAGTCGGTAGAGCAGCTGAAACATCGGAATCCTCAAGCAGTCACCGAAGTTAAGTGATCTCAGCTATCAACACCGCTATGGTTTGCAACTCAGCCTCAACACTCGAATGGGAAACGATAATCTACTTCTTAGTTTTCCAGGCAATCAGAGAGGAACCAAGGAAAGCACAATAGGCAAAAAGAGACCGGCGATAAGAAGGATCACTAGCCCAGGTCGCATCAGAATACACCTGAAGCTGCAGAGAGCTGGAGCAGGGAAAGAAAATGCGATGATTGATGGTCCCGCAAAGATAACGCAGAACACAAAGAAGATGTATGTAGTGGAGCTTAGTGGGAACAGAAACGAACTGACTCAGAATGTGAATTGAACGAGAAATGCCAGGTCAAGTGATCCCAAGGTAGACGCGGCTCCTAACAAGATGGCGGTAACAAGTAGTATCCTCAAGAGGCTCCCAATCAGTGGGTCGAAGGTGAACACTAAGCTCTATAGGAGCGTCCACCATACGCAGATCAGTGAGACAAGCGCGAGCAAGAATATCCAAAATGTACTTCTCCTAGGAGAGGTAGTAGCCCTCAGACGTAGAAGTAACCTCAATCCTAAGAAAGTAATGAAGAGGACCCAAATTAAACATCAAAAACTGCTTACTGAGATACTCCTTCAAAAAATCAATACACTGAGAGTCATCTCCAGTAATGATCATATCATCCACATAGAGGAGTGTCTGACCCCGAGAAGAGGTGTTTACAAAGAGGGCAATCACTAGCGAAGAAGCCGGCATCAATGACAACAGAGGAGAAGCGGTCAAACCAAGCACGGGAGACTTGCTTGAGCTGATAGAGAGCGACGAAGGCGACAAGCCATACCATCAGAGATAGAATGCCAGGGGGTTGCTACATGTATACCTCCTCACGCAGCTCGTCGTTGAGAGACATTCTTGACGTCGAACTGAGAGATGGACCAATGTCGAAAAGAGGCCACAATAGCAGAAGGAAGGTGCAGCCAGTCGAGCTCCTAAAGATGTTGCAAATCACGGCGCCGAGGGCTAGTACCAAGTAGAGTCCCCATATGGCGGTCCTGGACACAAGAGTTGGACTCAAAACAATACAATACGCGAAGGCGGCAAAGCCAACACTGAGACTTATCCATCAATCGCGAGCGTCGATCGATGATCGTCGAACTTTCGCCGAAGAGGCGTGTGCTTTTAGCTCGTCAAGGTGGAGGAGCGCAGCGCCGGTGCGGCGGAGGTAGTTCGATGCTCGCTGAGCAATGAAGGCCGGATGCCGACATAAGTGGACTTCATAGTAAGCTTAGGAACATGAGAGATTGCAGGAACATGAAAGGAAGAAGTGGAAAGGATGCCTCAGTGTGCAATAGGAAGAGGTACCATTTGCAGTCTGAACAGTGGAAGAAAGAGTTCTAGGACTCACATAAATGATGTGAGTAGAATCTGGTGTTATGTGAAAAGAAGCATCAGAGTCCAAGATCCACGGAGAGAAGATACCGAACGAGAGAGGTGGCAGAGGCAAGGAAGACTGCTGAGAGGCAAGAGCTAGACGAGCAAAGTCCGAGGAGTGAGGATGAGCCGACACTGAGACGCTGGAACATGGAGAGGAGCTGCTGCATGGTGTCACCGGAGGAGCCTCGGCCAAAGTCGCCTTCTCCTGAGTGGGAAGAACCGCCAGAGCCCTACGGTGGACGTCCACCGGCTGTAGTCATCCGTGGAGACTCGACGCGGCGATGACCACAGAGCAGCTCAACGGCTGCAACTAGCTCAGGAGCCGGGCAACCTCGATCTACGTGGGGTGGAGCGGAGGCAGCGTTGGGAAAGGGAGTTCGAGACACGCAAGCTGGTTGGCGAAGTGGATGTCGGCGGCGCAGAGCGCGGCAGCGTCGGTGTGGCAGGTGATGACAGTGGGCTTGTCCTCGCTGCTGTGGAGGTCGGCGTTGCTTGGGCGCGTAGCCGCTAGGAGCGTGGAGAGGAGCTCAGCGGCCTCACGCTCGACGCGGGCCCGCGGCACGGTGGTTTCCGCCTCCACCTCGGCGAGCTATGTACGGAGGGAGGCGTCCTTGTCGCTGGCGGCCGCGGCGTGCGTGAGGAGGCGGCGCTTGGCCTCCATCCAAGAGACGTGGTGGCCGTGGACATGGCGGAGGTGGCTAAGCCGCGTGCTGAAGGCCGCGCTGGTGGTGCGAGGACGGGCGGATGAGGGGTACAAGCGCCCGCGGATGTGGCCATCCCCAACCACCTCACGTGCAGGCTGCTTGAAACCGACGCGGCGTATTGGGGCGCCAACCCCCTATGCAACGCGTAGGGGAACGAGCCCGGGTGCAGATTCAGGGAGGCAACTCGGGGGCGGCAGCGAGGAAGACCCGGAGCAGGGGAGGCTCGGGGCGGTGGTGGCGATGGCCGAAGGACGACGGCGGTAGCATGACTCTCTCTCTCTCTCTCACCAACCCTAACCCTAGCTCTGATCAGGGATCAAAATCCCGGCCGGTAACTACCGGTAACCGGATTTACCGGTAGGGACTGGGATCCTAAAAACCAGCCGGAATCTTTCAAATTCAAATTCAAAATCCCGGCGGTTAGATCCCAAATTCAAATCTCAGTAGTCGAATTTCAAGCGGTTTTTTCTCGGGATTTCGGGTTACCGACTGGTAACGAGAAATGGCACCGGGCGATTTTTGTTCCGGTTCCGGTTTTTGGATCCTTAGCTCTGATACCATGTTGGAATGAACCCCTTCATCTATTCCAAGTGTAGATAAATATGCAAGAACACGATATACAAGAGACATATCTGTAAATGTCACTCCCTTAGTAGAGAAAATGGGCCAAATGGTATGTAGATTTGTATGTTAAGTGCGCGGACTAGCATACACACTCATCAATATGAAGAGCATATGAACAAACTAAGGATATACATCAAGCAAAAAACTAAAGCTGCAATTATATATCTTTTGGTACTTATTCTTTCATGGGGTTGCTAATTCGTCTTAGTTTTGATGAACTTTCTGAAGATGCAAATTTGTTGCATTAAGTCCTTGTACACCAAAAGCTAACATTTCATGTAGTTTGTTAATCTTTATCAATCCCAGTGGCAACATGCAGTGTTCTTCTTGATTTTGCGAAGTCGTTCTTACATGAATTGAGTCGTTCTCAGGATGGATGTTGATTACTCACCAACGGGCGTGAATTTGTTACGGGTTCCTATGATAGAACGGTATGTGCAACTCTTCATGATCCTACAATGAGTCCACATTCTTAGCATGTCTTGGTGATTTTCATTGACAACTTTTAGTTAATGTTTTTGCAGGTACGGATGGTGATCATAGCAGGGAGATATACCATACCAAGAGGATGCAAAGGTTCCTTTTTATTATATTATTTACCATTCTTGCTTACTTTGTTTGCTACCTCTTTTTAAGCCCAAAATTCGAACTGGTTCTCAAGTCTCAACTTCTACCCCCTGTTGGCGTTCTATCATTTTTGTGTGGTACCATGGATCAATTGCCATCAAAACCATTGTGATGGTGGATACCAAGTGGATCAGTTTAGTGGTAGACGAGCTTAGATCTATGTAGTTTTAGTAGTAGTTCATTGTGAATGAGTTCCAGAGTAGTCTTGTCGATTCAACCAGTTTGAACAGTTGAGCATGCTATTATGTTACTAGTTATGAGTAAGTCTTTATTGCAACTCGATCAATGGCAATGGAACTATGAATTAATCTATGGTGCTTGGAAGTAGCATGAATATAGCAGTTCTCCTGCATGTGCATATATGGTTCTATCTTATTTGCTTTAGACCCCATGTTTATCTTCTTTAACACCGTGTTTTATGGGATTTTCGTTCTATTTTAACCAATTTGCCCCTTATCTTTGCAGGGTGTTTTGTGTGAAATACACCTACGATGTAAGCAGTGATGATACAAATCTTCGGCTGTGGAAGTCTAAAGCTTCAGAACAATTGGGAGTTGTAAGTTTTCTAACACCATGCGCTGTTTGCCAGTTGCTTCTATGTATTGGCATGTTTGTTGCTTGCTCCAATTCTATGTGATGTGATTGAGGTTAACCTCTTGGTACAAGTGGAAGCTAATTTGGACAAGGCACTTGGTTTCTCACTGTGGATGCTCAATGAAGTAGCGTGGTGGTAACCGTTGTTCACTTGCAGTTAATTGCTTTTGTGTAGCAGTATCATACTCCACCGCCAAACACAAGCGGTGTACTTAATTAAGATAAACAATTAACAGAAAATGTGAGCATAATACATGGCCAGTGCCTGAAAAGAAAAAGAATGAACTGGAACTATTGCCTATGGTGATCTTCAAGAAGCACTGTTGGTGTCTGTACATCATAGACCCCTGGTGCAAGCACAAACTATGTCCAGTGTGTTGTCTAATGCAGATGATGCATGGTCTCAAGGAAATTTTACATATGTTAGCACAAAAAAGAACAGTGACTAATAAAAAAACTAGACCTAAGGGGAGAGACACCCCGAAGGTATTTTAATAAGGTCTAGAAAAAACACCGAAAGCCGGCTCTTACCTGCACGCTATCGCAAAGCGACCGTACAACGATCACGGGGAACACACAGTGAGGGGATTTTTTTTTGTGAGAATCATGATTCGAGCGTTGGTTGGTAGCTTCACATCTGGAGGTCTTACTATCATGCTATGAGCATGTTCTCAAGAACAGTGACTAATAGACTACTAGCCAACTACTGCTTGTTCCAAATTTCCTGGTGAGGGACTGGAGAGTGGAGGGTAATATTAGGTAAATTGGCACTGATTATATGGTGGCAGAGACAATTTAAATTGGTCCAGCATATTTTTAAATTTTCACATTATTATTTCTGGGAATACATTGTTTCATAACATTATTTACTTATTTAGAAAAGAGTAATAGTTCATAACTCTTTGATTTACCCAGTTTTGGCCGAAATATGGTTCATTTCTGGTCCAAGTTGATTTACAGTAAAACCCCTGCCTTGCTGAAAACCGCTATGAACAACTGGGAAGTGGTGTCACGTGCTAGGGTGTTTTTAGATGCCGAATGATTTCTTTAGGTGGTAGTCTGCATCAGCAGTTTAGTGAGAACTTGTGCAGTGAACAAAGAAGATGCTTTATCTACTGTGATCTGGTCTGACTTATCAGCTAGTGCATGCAACTTTTCATGTGCTTTCCTGTTTCACTCTGCTTCTGACTGCAATTCTGGGTTGAAAATCTTTTCACGTTTCACTAGGTTTGAGGTTGTAGCTTTGTATGATTGAAACTTGATAATGAATAATGACTGCCTGTGTTTTGCCTTATTCTCGAAAGTAGCTGCACTACTTGCTACCATGTTTACTACTTCGCCTTGCCCTTTCTTTTCTGGATTATGGACAAAGGTCCTTATCGGCTAACTTAAGTTAGATACAGTATTGTCATTGAACAACACAACTGCTTTGTTAGGCACAGGGAAAAAAATCCTGGCCGGTAACCACCGGTTACCGACTACAGGAGGGGGCCCGGGAATTCCAAAACCGGAACAACAACATCCGGTTTAGCAAATTCAAGATTCAAATTTCGAATTTTGGTCTATTTTTAAGCAAATTCAATCGAATTTCATTCGATTTCCCACCGAGATTTCCGGTAACCGGCCGGTTACCGTTCCCACCCCCCTGCCGGGATTCTTGCCGGTAACGGTTATGTGATCCCTAATTAGGCATTGTTGATTTATGTTTTGTCTTCTACTTCATCAAATTTTCTAAGGCCTTTTATTATCGATTTGATGTTGGAAGTGGTGTATAATTTGTCAACAAATTTATTTTGCAGCTTCTTCCAAGGGAACGCAAAAAGCAAGAATACCTAGATGCTTTCAAGGAGCGGTATAAGCACCTTCCAGAAGTCAAGCGGATTGTAAGGCAAGCTACTTTTTCTTGTCATGGGGAAGTGCTACTTTATGGATCATCACGTTTTCCTTTACCTTTATTTGGAACCACCATTCGCTGATGTTGCATGGATGGTGTGTCACTGCAGGCATAGACACTTACCTAAGCCTATCTACAAGGCCGCCAACTTAAGGCGTACAATGATTGAAGCTGAAAACCGTAAAGAAGAAAGAAGGCGAGCGCACAGTGCTCTAGGGAGCATGCCTGTGCAGCCCTTGGAAAAGAAGAATCATCAAAGAAGTTGAGTAGGGGGGGATCTGAGTATGACGAAGCCAAACGCAGTGGCATTCCAGATTTCTAGCTCCTTGTTTTTTTTTGTTGATTTCAAGGTGGAAACAGATCTAATCACGCTGTGCCCTCCCCAATCATGGAGTGTGAAGTTTGTTCAGGTGGAGCTGAGATTGCGCAAGGTTGGAGGAATGGAAACGCTAGTTTCACTTGAAAGCGCTGAAGTTTTGCCTCTTCTATGCGTGTGTTGTATAATTTTTTATTTTGAGGGGATTCCAAATCTTTCACCATGTAACAGACGTTACCTTCTGAATTACTTGTGGAGCAGCGATGCTAATATGTGAATATTAGATCGTTAATTAAGGCCAGGGCAACATGGCTTCAAATGCAAGTTGAAAATATCTTCGTCAAATCGTCGAGTATCTAGAGCCAGAGACGTGCCAGAAATCTGAAAATGCTGTAGTGTGCACTGTGCCATGCGTGTGGCATATCAATTCTCATGGATGCCCATATTCCGTAAGGTGCGATGTACGAGCGTGTCACTAGTTCGAGCGTACATGTCGGCTGATACCTAAAAGAGATGACGTTTGATCTTTGATGCCCTGATCTACAATGTGAATTGAGCTCGTGAAATTTGATGTTGGGCATCATCAATCAATTGAGGCCACGATAAAAATCGAAAAACAAAATAATTGTTCTAAACTCCATCGGCCCTTTGCTCTTAAATAATATTTTAAAAAACTGCGAATTAGCACAGAAATTGTATCTTTGTTTCTAAGGAGAATGGGGTCTTGAACCTATGACCTCAACCACTGCCACCTGGTTCATTCGACCTTCTCTTGATCATATGAAATATTTTTGACCGACATATCCATAATCCACGAGAGCGCACATGTAAAATTTCATGACTATTAGCCCATGGTTATTATCAGTCCAATATATATAAGTCGTTCCATCAAGTTATAATACACGCAACTCACAGATAGGCAAAGCGCACACACATGAGAGGGAAAAAACAGAGATCGTTCGATGCCAATGTATGGTACACTCAAGATGCAGTATATTAATCTACACGCGTCCGTACAGCCAGCGATCGATCGATCATGCGTACGTACAAATGGACAAGTCGACGAGTTGTGTCATCGAGAAAAAGCATGCACCATTGCCGGCCGGCCGGCGGCTGGCCGGGGAGAGATCTAGAGATCAGCCGTTCAGCCGGTGCCGCCGCTCGTCGTCGCCGCCGGTGGAACCTTGGGTATGCCTTGCTTCTGCAGCTCGGACATGACGCTGTCCAGCGACGGTGGCTTCAGCCCGAGAGGAAGCGGCAACCATGGCTTCACTAAAACATCTCCAATGGCTGCGTCGATGCTCTCCTTGGACTGCAGCAAAGAGTTGATCAGCAATAAAATTAGTGTGGGTCAATCAATTAAGGTCACATTCTCCAAGACTAATCAAGGAATGGCAAAGTTTATTATGCTTCTTATTCTTGCGCAATTAATGGATGTAGTGTCAAGATCGATGGGCGTAGAACTATGCATACCGGGTGGGAGTCGAGCTGAAGCTGCAAGCCGGCGAGCTTATTGCTCTGAGGCGGCAGAGGTGGCGGCGGGATCGGTCTGTACATGGGATGCGGCACCATCCCCGGCACCGGCGGCGCAGGAAACCTCTGCAACTACAAGCACCAAATACCGTATCTTAGAACCAAATTAACCGATTGCAACTATATCTCTAGTTCTCTACTACTTAAAAATTAGAGTCGGTAGTCGTGTCTTCCCCACCCTCTCATATCACTCTCTATTGATACGTGGATCACGTTATCAACAAACTATTTTCTTGCATCGTGCACTCCCTACTCCTCTTCCGGCATCGCCTGCAACGTCACCTGCGCTTCCTCCTCTTCTCCGCCCTCACCTCCACCCCTGCTCTTCTGCTCTGCTTCGCGTGCCTCCGCCCTCTACCCCGCCGCCGCTTCCATCGGCCGGATTTGGACGGGACTCACTTCCTCCTCCCCACCACCGCTCTTTCGCTCTGCTTCACGTGCCTTGACGAATTGAGATATATTATATCTACTTTATTTAATAAACTATTACATTCAAGAGATGCTTTATAGCAACGCACAATCACTTAACTAGTGTGTGTGTGTGTGTATATATATAGGAAAATGGTATGATACTCCCATATATCCGCTTCTCATATACTACTTAAATCGTATGGTGATACCTCTTTATCTATTTGAGTATACTCCAATAATAATTATAAGATACCTCAAAGTGAGTTTCATGAAAAATTCATGAAAGTCCATTTTTATTACAATATTTGTGTATATACTTATTTTTATATATGAAAAAGGTCTCATATATATATATATATATATATATATATATATATATATATATATATATATATATATATATATATATATTGTGTGTGTGTATATCATGGGGATATGTTCATGATCTTAGGATGATGATACAATTAGCAATGGTGTTGAGGGTTTATCGAATCACTCGTTTTCTGCAAGTTCACTAAAATTGGTTTGACCACTTTTGAGGAGCGATATTACCTCAGGTGGTCGTAGCCCTTTCGTTTGCACGTGGTCGTAGCTGAACGTGGTTGTAGAAGACTTCGGCTGCACGTGGTCGTAGCCATTTGTATCGAGTTTGTCAAAAGCTATGAGTATTGTCCATCGCGAGTACTGTAGCGACGAGTACCAGTGATTGAAAACCGCGAGCTATCGTCTTTGCTATGAGTCTTTGTAGCTCAAGTGCCGTAGCTCTTTGCCTTCTTTGCAATCGTGTAGTCGCGAGTCATCGCTCATTTTGTATAACGAGGCTGCGAGTATTGTTTATTCTGAGTACTATTTATTCGCACAATGTGCATCAAATACTGTTCATTCAGAGCACTGTTCATCAAGTAATGTTCATAGTTTCGACCAACTAGTCGTAGATAGTGGTCGTCGATGCATGTGTTGCTGATATGTGTTTTGACTAACGTGGGTCAAGTTACGAAGAACTTGTTTCCGGAATCGATCTCTTGGTCTATTCTTGTGCAGATCGCTTGATGGTCAACTATGGTCAACAATGAGGAGGATCGGGACTTGGTTAGGAGAACCAAGGTCGAACGATCGTGGATGAGATGGTTGGACTCAAGCATAGCGCAAAATGGACAATGATGACCGAGTATGGTTGTTCGGTGCGACAGGATGCATCAAGCGGCGCAGGAGTCGGTTCAAGTGAAACCCGTTTGTGTGAGGGTTTAACGGGTGCCCGTTTAGATGTCTTCCTCTAGAAGCTAGCCGCCACTATAAATAGGAGAGGGTGCTAGCTGTGCACCTGCAACCGGTGGTATTGGAGAAATCCTAGTTTGTATTTTAGGGAGAGGAAATTGGAGATATTAGGGTTCTAGAGAGTTGGATTGATTGTGTGCTCAAGTGTTGAGCTTTTTGTCCTCCAGGATGGAGTGGCTGTAAACCAACATCATTCTAAAATCAATCAAAGTAAGATTTCTCAAGATGAGTCTTTTCTTGTTCTTACTTTCTCTTCTGTGATTTTGGAGCTTTCTATGAATCATTGGTTTTCCTTTGGTTTCTGATCTGGATTTTGCTTGTTGTGATATGTGGGAATGCATCTAAGATTATCTTAATCATCTTTTACCCACGAGCAAGTTTTTGATCAGATTTTGGTTTTGACTTGATTTTGAAGCAATCTTCACTCAATCAGAAAAAGGTCAAAACTTTGGCAATGATCTCATTGATTGAAATATGTTTCGCATCCTAAAGAAGGTTTGTTTTAAGTTTTGTGAAGTTTGGAGTTGTGGATCGAAAGATAGACCAATTTGTGATTTTGCGTTGACCGATTTTACTGTTCATCGCACTAGACCAAAAGTCAGACTACCCTTTCGAGAGGTCTGACCGCCCAACTCTTTTGGTTTTGAGTTTCTGGTGATTTTAGTCTACTCTCTTTGGGGTTTTGATTGGATTCAATTCATGTCTTTCGCTACGCTTATATATTGATCTTCATAGCTAATGAAATAAAAATAGTGTGGAATCCAATCAAGGAGAAAAAGAGTGAGTGCTCATATTTACCCTCCCTCTCTAGCCGTCATTACGGTCCTACAATATATATAGAAAAATGGTATGGTACTCTTGGGAGTACGTACTTCCGCTTCTCATATATCATTTAAATTGTATGGTGATACCTCTTTATCTATTTGAGTATACTCCAATAATGATTATAAGATACCCCAAGGTGAGTTCCATAAAAAAAATTCATTAAAGTCCACATTTTATTGCAATATTTGTGTATATACTTCTTTTATATATGAAAAAAGGGTATATAGCAAAAATAAAGGACTCCAATGATTTTTTTTCAAGCGTTAGAGTATATTATAATTGATATTTAAGTATATTAAAAATGATAAAGAAATATAATATATTTATTTAATTGATATATTCAAAATGAGAGTACATACTATGTCCTATATATATGTGTGTGTGAAAACGGTACATAAGTTGTACACATGATGTAACTTGTAGTATATGTAAGTTAAGCACTAGTTTACCATGGCCGCAGGAGGCATCGGCGGCAGAATACAGGGCGTCCCTTGTGTCACTGCCTGTGGGCCCCACTTCCTCGCCGCCTGCGGAGAAAACGGTAAATCAACTGATTATGACTCATGCATACAGCCAAACTGCCAAAGTGAGTACGTGAATGGCGGAAAGCAAGAGGGTCACATGCATGCGAGAAGAGGAGGGGTTTAGCACGCACGTTATACTGCTGGTGCCAGTACGCGGGGTCCACCGGCGGCTGGTGCGCCCACGCCGGCAGTGGCTGCGGCGGCGCCAGGTGACGCGGCCAGACGGGCAGCATGGGGGGCGCCGCCGCCGCCGCCGCAGCTGCAGCCTCGACCGCGGTGGGATGGCCCCAGACGTGCAGCGGCCGGCAGAACGGCGGCGGCGGCGGCGGCTGCACCATAGCCGCGGAAGCGTGCGGCATCCCCGGCGGCGGGAACCCGATGGTCGGCACGACCCACGGGCCTGGTGCCACGTCCTTCCTCGGCCCGCTAGCCACCTGCCCTCCCGTGCCGGCTGCCGCCGCCACGTATATCTGCCGCTTCTGCGTCCAGCTCGCCGCCTCCGCCTCCCTCGCCATCAGGTGCTTCCTGTGCGACCGGTACTTCTGCACACGCACAAAAAAAAGAGAGGAAGAGTGTTAATTAAAGAACTCATTAGCTTAACAAATGCAACCTCATTTTTTTTTACTGAAAAAGGAATTTAACCCATTCAATTTACCAACTAGACTTCTTTTCTGCAGTGGTCTCCACTTTCATTCTTATTTAATTATCATATTGTATGCGCCATCTATTCTATAAGATCATTCACTATGACCATAACAATATTAGGCATTTGCAACAAAAAAAAAGGTATTATAGGCATGTAGAACAAACACAGGGTCCTAAAGAAATTTTGTAGGACTTGCTGTACGTGTTTCCTACAAAATTTCCACGTTTATCGTTTAAACGCACAGGAATTTCTAATGAACTTCGCAGAAAACCGAGCCATTCCCATCGGATTCATGCATGTGAAGTGCTAGCTAGTACGTAGTAAACCAGGAGTGCACATGTTTGCGCCGGGTGTTGCGCACGCTGCTGTACGTTCGCCTAGCTAATCTGGAGGAGACGAAGCACGCGGCCGCGCTGATCAGGGGACCGGCGCCGTACGGCGGTTCCTGGCGCCGTGCCTGTACTGCTTGGCTCGTCCCCGTTGCACGGTTTGAGCAAAGGAATATATATCCAAGCAGGATCGATCTTGTTCACATGCATGGCGTTCTACTGGCTAGCAGCACATGCCACTTGCATGTTCGATGTCTTTCACTTTTACCAGCGAACTGTACATGTGCCTTGCTTTGGCAGAACCTGGTTAAAAAATTTCACATGCTTGGTAGTATGTACTAGCTAGTAATAATTTTGTAATGTACAGCGGCATACATTGGTACCATGCTTGGACAGTGGCATACATGTTCCCCAGATCTGAGGCTGACAGGGGATCGGAGTGCATGTGTTTGTGTATATATAAAAGACAAAATTTATAATATGTTACTCAATAACTATATAGTTTATAATATATCACTCGTTATGAAAATTTAAAATTATTCAATAATATATAACGAATTACCTCTATATGAAAAATACCACTTCGAGATACTAATGGATTAATAGGTGCCCTTGACTTAGCACTAGCTAGCTACTCCGTTAATTAAAGCTTGTGCGGCGCTCTCTTTTTTCATGCCTGTTTCGAACGCGGGAATTTTTACTTATTCCTCTAAAAAATTAGCTAGCGTACATGGAAACACGAGCACCCCAGAAACTGAGAAGTCCGATGCGCACTCGTTGCTACTTACCTGCAGATGGCTGGCAATGTTGTGGCGGGTGAGGCACTCGATGCCCATGAGCTCCAGGATCCGCGACGGCACGGCCTTGTCGATCCCCAGCTGCTCCACCGCCTGCACGAACCGCCGGTGCAACTCCGGCGTCCAATCCACCTACAATCCATCGGTGACACACACACATGTAAGAATTTACATACGATGCATACACAATCTTTAAGCTGTAAAACCCTAGATTTCATCGTGGATAGATAGATACAGACATACAGTAGCAAGGAGTGCATACGTACACAAGAGGGACAAGACTGAAGACTGCTACTTGCACCAAAATAAAGGAGCAAAGAGCAGCGACTGTTGGTACACTACCGCTATATGCTTCCCGTGACACCCGCGGCCTTATCAAGCTGCTCTCCCAAGATCTATCTATCTATCTTTCTTTCTTTCTATCTATCCATCCATCCATCCATCTGAAAAGCCACACGGGGATTTCCATGGCCTATTCATTGCCGCGCAGGAACATTTCGGTGTAAAGCTCCGCACGTACGCACGCATCAGAGCAGCAGCACCTCGACCCGGCCAATGGCTGATTGGCTTGCAGCTGTACCATGGCATGCAGGTCCTCGTGGTGCTAGGTCTCATATAGATTCTCTCGTGACGACGTACGTGCGTGGTAGCAGTAGTAGAAGCAGCAGCTAGCTAGCGGTAATTTTTTTACGTTCTGCGCCAGATCTACTCGCAGATGTCGTGAGAGAGATAATGTCAGAGTTAACGCGCGAGTGTGAACTGTTGTATTCCTTATTTTTGTGAATTGTGATGTACAGATTGGACTGAAGAATTACGCCTTCTTATTCTTCTTCTTTTTTTCCCTCGTGCTCAACTTAATTAATTATGGTTGCAGTCTGGCTATGCATCTAGGGCTAGTAAGTGTGGTAGTACCTTCACCTTGCGCTTGCCCTGGGAGTTCTTGGCCGATGCCGAAGCCGACGACGACGGCTTCCTCTTGCTGTGCCCCTCTGCCGACGCCGACGACTTGGTGTCGGACCCAACCGCCGCGGAATCCTCCGTCGTCACCGCGCTCGAAACCTCGTCCCCGTTGCTCTTCACATCTTTCTCTTCCAACAATAACCCCTTCTGGTCCTTCTCCTGTTCTAGTAATTCCTTCTCGGCTTCCCTCACGGCCGGGGTCTTCGTTTCGGCGCCGGCATCGGCACGGGCTCCGCAACCGTTCGCTGGCTCTGCCGGGCTCAGCGTCGGCTCGTCCGGGGAGGAGAACTCGGCGAGGAGCTCGGTCGGATCGACCTCAAGGTCGGGGAGGATATCCCCGTCGGCGTGGAAGAACGGGACGTCGCAGCTGAAGTCGATGTAGTCCAGCAGGTTATCGTCGACGATGAAGTCGTCGTCGTCGGTGGCCGGCGCGGCCGCGTACCCGACATGGTAGTCGCTGACGACCGCCCGCTGATCCGCCTTAGGGCTTCGCAGCGTGGACACCTCAAGCATCCCAGTCGCTGTGTACCTCGCAAGACCAGTCGATGAGCAAGAGCTACCAATATCTATATCAAAAACTGTTCTAAATCTCTAGCTTGGTAGCGATAGATACAGCTGTTCTATCTACAGGCTAGCCACTCGATTATGGTGTAATTACAGGCAAAGCTGGGCTTGACGTGAGATCAAGATGGATAGCTAGTAGTATCAGTAGTTCAGTGCTGCATGGGCAACAACCTCTGTAATGGAGATCTCTAATGGATAGGAAGAAGGGAGGAGAGAGAGGGGGGAAGAAGAGGGGGGTGAGAGCAATGGACTAGACTAGTTTGGTGGTGATTTTGGAGTATTAGAGAGTTAGGAGGACGCATGTCCACCACAACCTCCTTGAGATTTCTCTCTCTACACCTGCTTTATAGGGTTCTTTCTTTGTGGCAACACCCGTCTCTCTCTCTCTCTCTCATCGCAATGTACATTGTACACCGACTGCCAGCGCTAGCATAGCATATGACACTAGGGCTCCGCAGCGTTTACCTGGTTTACGATATCTCAGTGACCTGCCGACTGAATCGGACCAACTTGCCAAAGAAAATAATTTTGATGTGCATATGTCTGTTGTTAGGCAATTTGTCGTCCACTAGATTCTACATATTGTTACTACTAATCATTGTTAAGTACGGCCCCGGTGTATTTTAATTATTTGGGTTTTGCGTTGTTCAATTGAAAATATTTTATCTACAGCACTGGAAAGGTGATGGTAACAAAGCATGCATACCACTGATTTTGTGTTTTGACACATACAACAGGGCCTAGTGACCGCAAGTCAGTGTGATTCTTTCAAACTTCGATTTTTCATAGTGATATGAACACTTGAAAATTTATATGGTGCTTAGTTCTGGGCATCAATCATAATACTGGAACTATAGATTGATTGATGCATGAATATGTTTCACGGGATTGCTAATTGTTAATCCTATTGAACGATGTTCTACGAGAGTAACTTTTTTTTTTGCGAGGGAAAAGCAGGAGATTTTATTGCTCAATAACGATCAGGTCATTACAAAGGCACACTCTGATGCAATCAGGGGGATTTGCAAGCGAAACAACGCATTCCCCTGATTTCATCGCGAAATGAGCTAATTCATGAGCAACACAATTTTGTTTTCTCCTAATCTTCTCCACCTTAAGGCCTTTCATCAACCTGCCTACTTGTTTTGCCTCCTGAATAAAGACCCCTGTCGAAGAACGATCCAACGCCGGAGATGAAAGCTTGGTGGAGATTGAAGCACTGCCAGTTTCAAGTATATGACCGGTTTGTCCAACCGTTGATTTGCTAGCAACAAACCCTCACGACACGCCGCAGCTTCAGCTTCCTCAGCATCACGACAGTGATAAAGCGCTCTCCACGAAGGCAGGACTGGTTGGCCCTCCTCATCTCGTGCGGTAATGCCTATGCATGCTTGCCCGGAATGCTGATAAAAGTCCCATCCACATTTATGTTAAGAACACCTTTGTTGGAACAGCTCGAAGAATAACCGAAAGTTCACGGAAACAATACAAGGCAGCTAGCAATCACGCGCCGAAAAAACTCAATCTTCAATGTTGGTGCTGAAAATCACGCTTGAAACCGATTCTTTCTATTGCTTAACTCAACTCACATTGCTTCTTCACGTCACAATGCTTCTCACGTTACATTGCTAGCTCTCGTTACTTATTACATAGCTCGTACTTGTTATATAGTCAAACGAGTACGTATGTAACTCGGAAACAAAGACAACTCTACGACTCGGATTCTATTTGGAAACAGACTCAGCAATCACCTAAAGAAACTAATACAAAGATTACCTAACAATCACTTCCTAATATTTGTATACTTACTTATATTTTGTGTGCTGCCAGTTGGACATAACTTCAACATGGCTCCCACACACTTGGCCGAAGACGGTGGCACAACTCAAACACGTCTTGGGCTCCAAGTTGGACACAACTTCAACTTGGCTCACACTTACTTGTCCGAAGACGGTGGCACAACTCGAACACGTCTTGGACTCTTACTTATTGAGGCAATCGGTCTCAACTACGACTTGCACCTCAACTCGTACTCAAACTTCAAGTTGGTCACAACTTCAACTTGAGTAACACACAGATTGGACTCAGGACGGCGACACATCTTCTCATTGTCCCTCGCCTTCGCCTTTTGATGATCAGCAGCAAGATGCATCATCGTCTTCAACGTCTTCCACACAACTATGTCCGTCTCTTTTTCGACCAGTAGGAAGAGCGTTTCCTCCGAGATGCCTCCATAGATAGCCGCTAATGTCATTGATCCTTGCGCACATAGACGTTGCCTCGTCACCGGTGACACAACTTCCTGGATAACGCGACATAATCTTGAGCACAAATCAAAAACTCAGTCTCCTCCTCGTCACGAAGCCGCATGCACCGTACAGTGCATCGGTCTCGCCGCCGCACCCCGTTGTGCGCTCCGGCGCTGCCGCGCTTGATGCGCCACCGGATCCGCCGCGTGCGCACTCCCACCGTATATGCCACCCCGGGAGTCGAGATCACCCCTCCCGGGGTAGCAACTAAGATTTGGAACCTAGAGCTCTGATACCAATTATTGGAACAGCTCGAAGAATAACCGAAAGTTCACGGAAGCAATACAAGGCAGCTAGCAATCACGCGCCGGAAAAACTCAATCTTCAATGTTGGTGCTGAAAATCACGCTTGAAACCGATTCTTTCTATTGCTTAACTCAACTCACATTGCTTCTTCACGTCACAATGCTTCTCACGTTACATTGCTAGCTCTCGTTACTTATTACATAGCTCGTGCTTGTTATATAGTCAAACGAGTACGTATGTAACTCGAAAACAAAGACAACTCTACGACTCGGATTCTATTTGGAAACAGACTCAGCAATCACCTAAAGAAACTAATACAAAGATTACCTAACAATCACTTCCTAATATTTGTATACTTACTTATATTTTGTGTGCTGCCAGTTGGACATAACTTCAACATGGCTCCCACACACTTGGCCGAAGACGGTGGCACAACTCAAACACGTCTTGGGCTCCAAGTTGGACACAACTTCAACTTGGCTCACACTTACTTGTCCGAAGACGGTGGCACAACTCGAACACGTCTTGGACTCTTACTTATTGAGGCAATCGGTCTCAACTACGACTTGCACCTCAACTCAGACTCGGACTTCAAGTTGGTCACAACTTCAACTTGAGTAACACAGTTGGACTCGGGGCGGCGACACATCTTCTCATTGTCCTCGCCGCCTTTTGATGATCAAGACAAGATGCATCATCGTCTTCAACGCCTTCCACACAACTATGTCCGTCTCTTTTTCGACCAGTAGGAAGAGCGTTTCCTCCGAGATGCCTCCATAGATAGCCGCTAATGTCATTGATCCTTGCGCACATAGACGTTGCCTCGTCACCGGTGACACAACTTCCTGGATAACGCGACATAATCTTGAGCACAAATCAAAAACTCAGTCTCCTCCTCGTCACGAAGCCGCATGCACCGTACAGTGCATCGGTCTCGTCGCCGCACCCCGTTGTGCGCTCCGGCGCTGCCGCGCTTGATGCGCCACCGGATCCGCCGCGTGCGCACTCCCACCGTATATGCCACCCCGGGAGTCGAGATCACCCCTCCCGGGGTAGCAACTAAGATTTGGAACCTAGAGCTCTGATACCAATTATTGGAACAGCTCGAAGAATAACCGAAAGTTCACGGAAGCAATACAAGGCAGCTAGCAATCACGCGCCGGAAAAAACTCAATCTTCAATGTTGGTGCTGAAAATCACGCTTGAAACCGATTCTTTCTATTGCTTAACTCAACTCACATTGCTTCTTCACGTCACAATGCTTCTCACGTTACATTGCTAGCTCTCGTTACTTATTACATAGCTCGTACTTGTTATATAGTCAAACGAGTACGTATGTAACTCGGAAACAAAGACAACTCTACGACTCGGATTCTATTTGGAAACAGACTCAGCAATCACCTAAAGAAACTAATACAAATATTACCTAACAACCTTTTGGTGGCCGCGTCCAGTGATACTCCGCCCTACTTTTCTCCTGGGCGTCCTGCCCTCTTCCTGTCATGGAGTAACTACTAACTAGTATATAGGATAGGCGCGCGCGCAGTACAGAACTGTCGATGATACCAGTGGCAAATCTAGAAAACTTAACTCTACAGAATTAAGATATAGTCCTGTATACATGTATACAAGGACAGAAGGCTAGGTGTACTGTTGTTGACAAGGGTTCACTATCCTAAATGTAAACTGTCTTTGGACACCAACGTTTGTTGGTGATTGGTCAGTAGAGAAGGATTTTTTTTATAACAAAAGTAGGCCATGTCACCGTATAAAATGACGACAGTCTGTCACCAATCGGAACAGTGGGGGAGCTTCCTATCGTCAGTTTAATTGGCGATAGGACTCTGTCACCATTTGAATTAGCGATATGTGTCTTGTCGCCAATTGAACTAGCAACATGAGGGTTCTTTCGTTTTTTTAATGTCTAGAGAATTTTTAATTTTTTTTTTTTGTAATACGCTAAAGTGTCTGCGTAGTTCGGAATGCAAAATCGGAGAAGACAATATAACGTGAAGTAGAGAATGCGAGTTCGGCGGCGCAATGGCACAAACAACCCCCTTCAGAGCGAAATGAAAAAAATATTTGAGTTTAGGGTTGTCGGGCGCAATGTTGTCCCGAATGCATTGTTCATGGAACCGATTCTTTCGAGAAAAGATTACGTAATATTTAACTGTTCAAATATTTGGAAAAAAGAGATGTAAGTTCGAAAGAGTTCATAATTTTATTGCAAAATACATGGCGTGCCGGGTTTGATTACGTACATTAGAAACGGTAACATGCACGAATAAGTAAACCAAAATACACCTACCATATATGTGCGCCTTGTTGGAATCCGGAAAATGTTGATTGGAACAAAATTGATCAGTCGTGGTGGTCCATCGGTCCCTTCCCCTTGTCTCTGGTCTGCCCGCGGCGGTAGCCAGTCTCGAAGTCAGCCATGTTCTGCGAGATGGGTTGGACGATTGCATGATGTTAGCATAGCACAACATAGGACCAAATGAATAATCATGATACAAACTAGGCATAACTTACCTCTTCGATCCGGACTACACCCGGACGACGGGGAGTGCTAGGATGGCCGCCGGTCTTATTAGCAGGAGCCTTCCCCTTGAGCGTAGCGCGCTTGGGCTCCTTCGGTGCTTTTTCAGTAGGGTCAGACTTCGGTACGTAAGGTTTCCAGTATTTGAAGGTCTCGATCCCCATCGCATAGTTCAACATGTACTTTTGCTGAATAAACGTCCTATTGTACATGTCCGAATCATCGACCATTGAAAAAAGTTGCATCGCATCTTCGGTTGCCATTATGCGCGGGTGTAGTTAGAGATTTGTGTAATGGAACTTAAGATGTACAAAATATGTGTGTGTGCAGGATACACTTACGAGGTGGTGGCCACATGTGTAGTATGCTCGAACGGCCGTCGTCGGGTGTGTGGACTGGATGATCTTTGCCAGTTCTTCGCACACACATTGTGGGCGTGGGAACTCTAGTGGTATCAACGCATCCTTCAGAGATTTATCCGGGAAGGATTTAGCCCTTTCGGCAAGCCACTTTTGCTTCCACAGTATCCTCACGTACAAGCTCGCCGAGTCCTCCATATCCTTCCTCTCAGTTGTGTGAATCAAGCTTTGGTGTAGTGTTAGGTGTGGTGGTGTAGTGTTATCCTGCAGGTCTCTTCTCCTCCACTTCTCTTCTCCCTCATTTTATAAAGGGATTTTTTTGACCTCATAAGGGGAGTGGCCTAGTGTGGTCTTTTTAGTCTGAGAAGGTGGTGTCGCAGTGTGTTATAATATCGGTATGCAAAAGTTACAGCATGTGGCGTGACACGGTGCGGTACAAAGTTGCAAGAACATTTACCTGTGAAATGGTCGACCAAATCTGCTACTTCGTCTCACTCTCCTCCGCTACGAATTGGCAGGGCTTCTCCACATCTCTTCTCCCTCTCTTGTTTTTTTCTGGAATTAAAATGATATTTCCACCGATTTTAAGGGTTTAAATACCTGGATCCTGTGTGAACTGGTGACAGGAACACTGTTCACTTCCAATCGCCGGTTGAAATGGCGATATGAAGGTGGACTGGTGACAAGGCATGAAATAGGTCTTTGTCACCAATTGGAATGGCGACAGGAGCTGTCATCATTTCATATGGTGATAGGGATCTACTTTTGTAAAAAAAAAAAAAAATCCAACTATTTAATTTTGTAATTATCTTTTAAATTAATATTATTTTAAAAAATATTCAGTAGAGAGGTGGGTTTGGAGGTGTGAGATTAATGAATTGTGAATATATAGAAGAGTTGCCTAATGGACGAGTAGGTTTAGTTTTTTTTTTTTTTTTACTATGTAATATATATGCGCACGTGGAGTTGAAATGTTATCTTCTTTTTTTGTTGTTGTTGAAATGGCATGAAACAAGTATCCATTATTCACCCTGCGTCATTTGTAAGAGATGTCATGTTAGCAGGGATGGTTGTTTCAAAGAGGACTATGGCAGCTCGAACAAATTCATGTAGGTGAAGATTGCATTGGGGTTATGTATCGTGGCTTCTAGTGCGGTAGCTTCAGATTCTGTGGTCTCTTCCTGAGGTCTACCCTGCATTGGAGTGGGAAGATTTGGGTTATAGCTTCAGCTAATGCATGTGACACCGCATCTCCCTTGAAGCAACCGTTTGAAGCTATATACTGTGTATTGCAAATGCCACTACTTGAAAACGGAGAAAACCTGTGAGCCAAAATCGCAAACTAACGGGCAAAAAACCGTCAGGTTTACTTGGATTGACGGTAATGGTCGGTCCCGTCAGCCAAACTCAATAACTGACGGTCAAAAAACCTTCAAGTCTATTTTTGTTGACGGTGATGCCAAATTCTTTTTATGGATAGGGAAAAAAAACATCAGGTTAATTTTTGTTGACGGTGAATACCCGTTAACCAAATTCTTTTTATAGATGGTTTACAAAACTGTCAGCAAAATAGCCAAACACTGTCAGGAATAATTTTCTTGACGGTTAACCCTCAGCCAAATTGAATTTTCCCGACCACCTGGACTTGATGATTTGCCTGGCGGTTACTCGTCAGAAAAATTAAACCTGACGGTGTTTTATATTTTCCTGACAGTTTTCAACCGTGGGGAAATATCCGTTTTGTAGTAGTGTGCTCTTGCGATGTTCAAGTGAAATGCGATGGTAGCCAATTAAAAAAATTAGGGCACAAAAATAAAATTTCCTTGTAAAGACTCAATAAAAGAACTAGTTATCCACTATTCAAAACTAACATATACTATATAGAACATTAGTCAATGTTTTGTAATTTGACAGTTGCTACATAGATTCTTTTGCATTATTTCGCAACTAGCTGTGTGGTCCGCATATTTGCACTACTAGATTTAGTATAACTTTATTATATACAGTTGTATTTTTTTATATAATAATTAGAGTTTTCTTTGGTTGCAAATTCCTAAAAGGTAATCTCATACGTATGTAGCACAATAAGATGGACTCACTAAAACTTAGGTAATATGTCAATGTATACTCTATTTCTTCCTCTTAATTGGAGCATGTGGATATTGATTTGAATTTTTAAGCACTATTTGGATTAAAACATAAAAAAACACAAAAAATGATTTAAAATACTCGATGGGTGTTACGAATTTACAAATTGGTTTAGGACAATTTTCTGGATCTGACCAATAATTAAAAACCTTTCCTTCCGCCGGCCTCTTTAAAATTAGTTTTCCTTTTATTTGAATTATCTATCTAGCAATTGCATTTTATTAAGTAGTCACAAAATACTCCATCATATGTCATCCTTCATATTGTGCAGAGAGCAATCAACAAATTCCCTTTGAGCACGTATCAAAGTGGTAGGCTCCAATCTCTTAGAACGTGGATATTTAGATGTAGGATGCAGAGACATAACAAATGCATTTTAGTGTTTTTATTCTTCATGTTTCCTAATTGCTTTGAGCCAAAATTATGTGATCTCCAAATCACGCACAGTAGCAATTAATCATTTGAACTTTCAAGCACATGCTATCCGAACACAAAACTTCACCGAAGAAAATTGCAATTTCATTCTGCTTTTGACATGCGTGTGGATAGAGAGATATCAGGTGAAATTGTGGAAACCCACCTTTTGACAGAATCATAGAAACTGTTTTTCTTTAGCCAACAAATTATCATAATAATACTAATTTTACTTTCAATTTATTCTATCTAAGTGTCAAGTTTTATTTTATTTTTTTATTACGAATTTCAGTTTATTGTATTTGACATGGACTCTTTCTTTTAATATAGATCATTATAATCTGAACCCACCACAATCAACGGTGTAGATCTTTCTCTTTTTTTTCACCAATTAACATGAAGATTTTCAGCCCTTAGTAGCGAACGCGATAATTTCTTTTGACTCTTCTTTACTAAATATCTACGTCGTCGAGGAACTTTTCACACGAATAAACCCAACGCAAAGGACGACTAACACCCAAACAATTGCAGGCAACATTTTGGGTAGCAAACAATTCGACGTATGCTTGTACTGCACAGTACAGATGCATGCAAGACAAAGGTCGACAAATCATGCGCTCCCAAACCAGAAAGTAAATAACTAAACAAACTCAACTTGTGCACGTCATAACAAGGAAGCGATTCTCATACGAAACAATATTCCTGCTGTGTGTCGATCGATCGTCTTAGAATTTGACAAACCGGCCGCTTTATCTTTAGAATGGTACGTGACATGACTGAACACTGGTATCAATGTCCGTTTATTATTAACAAATTGTGATGAGGCTAGAGGTACCGCATTAAGCCACATCACACATATTTTTGATAGCCGTATGTGTTAAATAATTGTTGGATCATTCTCAAATGGAAAAGAAATCGTCTCAGAAAGGAACAAAAATTGTGTAGAAAATTCATCCAAAAAAAAAACTTTGTAGAAAATAACCCCTAATTGTTAAGGGCCCGTTGGACAACTTTTTTATTATTAATTAACCCTTATAATAATAATTTATAAATAATTCTTTCCTAACTCATTTTCAAATCTCATCTTTTTTAGCCACACATGACCCGTGACGTGGCATTTGAGTACTGCCATGCCAATGTAGCCGATGTGGCAAGGAAGGAAGTATTGCCATGTGGGCATGTTGCCACGCCATTTAAGTTGGCGTGACTAATATCAATTAATTACCACATCTCAATCGTCGGCGTCTTAATTGTTAGGATAGCATTTTCATATAGAAAACAATTCATTTCTCACTGGAATCCGAAAAAACTACCGTGTTCTAATCAGGGCCTAACAAAAGAAAGAGCTATCCGAGCAACTATTTAGGCTTCTCTTCTTGCTGCTCCCCTTATTTTTATGGTTTCTTTAGAGAGTTTTTTCCTGTTACACACATTAGTCAAACATTAACAGTTCCTCGATATGGACTCAGGTCTCAATTATAACTAGTATGTGCTCAAACATCTACATCGATCTATATAGTAGAAATGGATGACGCGTGGACAACGCCATGGTGAACAGTGTCATGACATTGTTTTACACCCGTCGGATCGAAAGCGACGGTCGATATGCAGATCTGGCACCGTAGCAGAACATCGTAGTAGGATACTGTTTATGAACTCTGTAGCAATCGATCTCAGCCGTTGTTTTCCGATCCAACGGCTCGGATCTTAGAAATATCATGATACTGTTCACCTTTGACATTCCTATTGGAATGTCAGGAGTTGTGATTCCGAATACTACTAGGAGAGAGCCCTCGGTCAGGCACTGCTAATGCTAATTAACTACGTACAATTGAACCACAGCCATTGGATATCATCTATAGCCTCCATACTTAAACTGAAAAGATTATAAAAGAGCTATTGCTAAACCACACAATTACTCTCATTAAGATATACGCTCTAAATCAATTAAGTTTGAATCGTGAAAGGCGAGTAAGTCCTACCCATTCCGCAGAATCGCACAAGCCGATCGATGGATCTGGTTTCCGACTGGTATATATGCGTTCCACTGGCCCCACATGACATTGACTCGCAGCCTCGTACAGTCCTACAGAGAAGAAACAGCTCGATCGCCGCGGCACTAACTAGACATAGCACGTGGTGATCGAGCAGCACACCCCAGCGCTTACCCGGGGCCATGCATGCAACCCCACACTTGAACAGTAGCAGGCTAGCAGTAGCCTACATGCAGTGCGCGCGCGGTGTACCATCCATGCATGCATGCGCTGCCTGTGTGCAATGTGTGCATGCGTTGCATACGAATTTACGATCGAATGGTTCCATGCATGCACGCACTGCCACTGACGGAAATTTTGTACTGGCAGTTGCTACGTGTTGTACCGTTTTATACTAGTACTGGTACTAGGTAGGTCCATGCGTGTAGCTCTGGACCCAGATTCCAGTACTAGATCGAGCACTGTTGGATTGCGACAAACCAGTACTAGCACCCACGTACGTAAACCGACGTAAATGTAATTTGCACTTGCACAAACAGGTTCGTAGATGATACCCTCTTGATAGGTGCAAGGACGCGCAAAGCTTATGTGCGTTCTTGGAATAAAAAAACCCACGATAGATGTTAATTTTACAGAGATATAAGTTTGTAGATGATCGTGATTCTAAAGAATAGAGATATAAGTTATGGATCGTAATTCCAAATAAGGTTGTCAGAATCACGACTCTGAATCAGATAGAAGGTTCTTCAGCAGGATCGATGTAGAATCTAAGATCCTATTTAATTTTACCAAAGAAACATATTTTTAAATATACCTTGTATTTTAACAATTCTATATTTTTAAAACTATACTTTTATAACTTTGTTTACAAAAATATAGTGCAAAAGAAAGATCATTTGCTATTTATGCAAATTATAATAGACACGAAGAAATAAAAAGTAAAAACACTACAATAAAAGGGACATATACAGGTAATTATTTATAATAAATCATTAAAATCGGTAGGATCATATGAATTTTTTTTTATCACGATCCCACAATTTTTTAACCATAATAATATTAAGATTCTACCAAATTAAGATTCTACTATATGATCGAATAACTACTACAAAACAGGTCATACTGGACGCCTCATCACAGACGGTTCCAAAGGAACCGTCAGATTGAATCTTATCTGAGCGGTTCCATTTAGAACCGCTGCGCGATAGTGCCTCATCACGACGGCTCCTTCTACCAATCGTGCGTGAAGTATCACGACGGTTGGTAGAAGGAGCCGCTGCGTGATGAGGACACCTCATCACGCATTTGTTAGTATAACGAACCGTCTATGATACTTCACGCAGCGGTTCGTGATACCAACCGTCCGATGATAATTACCTCATCACGCAGCGGTTGGGATTAACAATCGTCAGGATTTTGATTTTACTATAGCTTAAAATTTTCCTTACTCTCTGATTTTACTCTCTGATTTTACTATCAGAGAATAAAAAAAAATTTAAGTCATGGTAAAATTAGAGAGTAAGAAAAATTCCAAGTCATGGTAAAATCAGAGAGTAAAAAAAATTCCAAGTCATGGTAAAATCAGATAGTAAGAAAATTTTAAGTCATGGTAAAATCAGAGAGAAATCCAAATCACAGACGGCTCTTAATACCAACCGCTCGCGATGAGGTATTATCACTGCAGCGGTTCGTATTAAGCGTGCAGTGATGAGTTATTTATCCTGCATCGCTGCGTGATACGAACCGTCAGTGATTTGTCATCACTGACGGTTTTGTATGAAACCGCGCGTGATTCGCAAGCGGGAATTTGAAAATTTTGAGCACGCTGCGCGCGGAGGCAAAATATGTCCTTATATATTATGGCCGACCTCCTCTCGGGCGCTTAGTCTCGCACTCCCGCGATCCGGTCCTCCTCTGGCTCGGTCCTCCTTGCTCGGCGATCCTCCTCGAGCTCCGGCAGATCGCCGCTCCTCCGGTCCTCCCGCGACTCCTGGCCCCGCTACACCTCCAGCTCGGTCTCCCTTGCTCTCGCGATCCCAACCTTCGACATGGTCTTCCTCCCAGCAGCTTGAGAGTCGACGCCGACACCAACGCCGACCTCCTCTAGTCCTCTCGACGCCGACGCCGAGCTCCTCCAGTCCTCCTCCGACGTCGATGTCTGTTGGTACTTTTGTATATGAGGTTCTATTAGATTCGAATCCAAATTTGTATGTATGAGCTTGTGGTACTTGTGTTAGATTCATATCCAGTTTACATTAGATTTTCCTCCGATTCTACTACTTTGGTACTTGTGTATGATCGAGTGTATGTGTGTATCCATGAATCCATGGCTTGAGAAATTTATTGGGAGGCTTAGGAGTTGGGAATCTATGTATGTGTATCAATGAATCCATGTTTGGGAGGCTTCGAAAATGGCAGTGTGTATGAGTGTATCCATGAAAAATGGCAATATTTTTTTTTTGCAATAAAAAAAGCTATCACAGACGGTTTGGAACAAAGAGGCGTGCGTGAAAGCGAGTATCACGCAGCGGTTGGAACAAGAACCGTCGTGATAATTGATTATCACGAGCGGTTCTTGTTCCAACCGCTCGTGATACTGTTTTCTGACGGCTCTTGTTTCAACCGTCTGTGATAGCTTTATCATGACGGCTCAAAACCGTGCGTGATAACCGCCATTATCACAGACGTATTTTACGTGACGGTTGAAAACCGTCTGTGATGATGGTTCCGAACCGTCTGTGATGAGGTTTTATGTAGTAGTGAATCGATCCAATCAATCGGATTGTACGAACATCTTATAGTTAGAATCTATATTCAGATAACCTTAATTCCAAGGTAAGTTGCTGTCAGGTGAGTACGTTACCCAGCCGCCCCCTTTGTCAAGTCGGTAACTGATCAGTATGAATAGTCCACGGGGCGCACCATCGCTGGCTAGCTCCACGAGAGACCGAGGGAGAGACTCGTGAGCAGCAGCGGAAGATCGAGCCAAATTTGGTGGGACAGCGACCGCATGCATATCAGCTGGAGCCTGTCCATCTCTCCAAGCCTCCACGGTTCCCTCTCCCTCTCCCTCTCCCTCTCCCTCTGCTGATGATGATAAAAGCAGGCTTAGTAATATGCAGCGAGGGGGCACCAATCACCACATACTTGTCTTTTCCTATAATGTACATACGTGCGTCGTCTTCTGCTCCTTTTGCGTGGTGGACGTTGCTCCGTGCGTCTTTTCTCCCCCTTGGATCCGCGTGCGCCCCTACATATTTCCGCTGGATATTGCGAGAAAACGGGGTGGAATTGGTGCAAAATGGCCGTCCGCCCGCGCGGCCGGGTCTGAGCGGCTTTCCTTCTTTCAAATCAGCGCGGCAGATCGGTCGATCGATCCGTGCGCGTGAGTGCGTGACGCGTTCTCGTCGCTCATGATTCGGCGCATGGACTTCGCTTCTGCAGAGACAGCGGTGGCGCACGCCCACGTGTTTAGCTGTTGCTGTGTCATGTGTGTGACAATGGCGATCGATCGATAGATGGTGCGAGACCGCCGGGTATATTCGCTATAGCTGTGGAGTGTTGTCACTTGACACCTCGTACGTGTGGTGTAGTGGTTGGTAGTCTGGTACACCTCTCGTGGTGTGCATGATCTCCCCGTTTATTGACTGTTTGCACATCATCAATCAGTCTGTAATTTCTGACCGGATTGATCGCTCCCTGTTTAGTGTTTGAACTGTCCCCTGTGTAAGCAGTAAGCAGCAAATCTGTTCCAGTCAGCAGGGGTAGCATAAGTATGTTTTTTTTATTAGAAGGTGTTTATCTCTCCCGATTTCAATTAGTGAAATCAGCAACAGTATTTTTTTTACGGTGTATAGCTACAGTGCCACTCTACAGTATCAGCTACAGTACTATCTACCGTAGTCTTCCAGACGTGACATGGGTGGGCTGGGGGTATGCTGCCCTAGCATCACCAATGGCATGCTGATATGCACATGCATGCTACCTATGATTTATGAGCTTTATTAGTGAATTTTTTTTAGAAGTAATATATTTTTAAAAAATATTTACAAAACTAGGTCATCACTTCCAAAAATTGCAAAAATAGGCTCCTGTCGCCAGTTCATCAGCGACAGTTCTATCGCTTGATTGAACTAGCGACGGGAAGCTTTCACAGTGAGGCGGAGTTCTGTCGCTAGTTCAATCGCGATAAATTTATAAATTTTTAAATATAGCAAATAAACTTAAAAAATTACAATTTTTTTTGTGGAGCATTCTGATAGAATGTTCTTGCTTGTGTAATTTTTTTATAATTTTATCCATTATAAATTTGGCTCTAAAATTTATTTAAGTTTATTATTTATAGAATTTTTAAATATACCAGATAAGGTCCAAAAATTATGAATTTTTTTGTGAACTCTCCTTACATAGTGTAATTATTTGTGTAATTTTTTCAGAATTTTATATGCTGTGAAATTGTCTCTAAAAATAAGGGTATACAATCAAGTACACTGTATTGCAATTTTTTGAGATGGTAACTTAGTTTTGTAATTTGTTTTAAAAAAAATATTATTTTAAAAAAATTCCTTTATTAGTTATATTATCTAGGTCGACAAGCCTCCAGCACTAGAACAGTAGCCTTGTAGTATCATGTCCCAGACCCAGTAGCTGTTTCTACCACACAATCAGAGCAAGGTCCTGAACTCTGAACCAATACACATGTGGGTGTTCCTGAATAAGACGAGCCAAGGAGCCTTTGCATAATTGCATCCTTGCCCATGCATTGGCAATCTCTGGGGTCAGAGGCTCACAGTAATATATATATACTATAGCAAAATGCCCCACATTAGGCAATTGAGCTACATATTCTGCCATGCAGTCACCCAGATGATAGGGTGTTTGGTTTGTCATCAAACTGATTTTGCCGCACTTAAGTTATGCAAGTTTGACTTTTCATAGTCGTCATTTGCTTCGTAGTCACATTTTGACGTGCCGATTTGACCATCACAAAAAGGTGCTGTTTATTACACTTTTTTAAAAAAGAAAGTGTGACAAATAATTTGTGGTAAGCAACTAAATAAGCCTATACTCATCTTTTATATGGTTTGTGAATCGGTACATTTTATATGTGTGGATTATAAAAGTTTGTGTGTGTGTGTGTGTGAGAGAGAGAGAGAGTATAGGAACGTTGGAGATTAGCTAGGAAATTAAGGGGGAAATGCAAGCTGATTTCGTCCACACGAGTTCCTTCTCCTACTCGGAGTACTACTAATCAGGTATACAGGATTGATTCAAACCAAACTTAATTGATTATACTCACATGCAAGGCAATCCAACATGGCATAAAATTAATGACAGTAGGTACGTACTTGAGCTAATCCTCAAAACTACGTACAACGGTTAGCTTTCTGCCGGCCTTACCGACTAGGAAGTAGGAAAAGAAAAACTGAGATGCGTGACCCGTGTGACAAAGTTATGGCTGCAAGCTTTCCCCCATTAATGAAGCAGCAAATATACGTCGCTTGTCACAGGGAAAAAAAACGGAGACGACGACGCCGGAAAAGACCGACGCGTTCGATCGAGCGCGCGCCATCAGGAGAAGGACGCGCTCGGCCGGTCCCGGAATCAATACGACTCTAAGCAGGCGTATAACCGCGAAGGGAAACGGCATGTGCCATCCGAAAACTATCGTGCGCCCGACAGTTTTGGCCCGGCGCGTCACCGGTTTAATCTATGTGTGTACTGCGCGGTGTCATTTTCCTCTTGTTTCGTTTTTCTGGGCCTTGGGGGTTTGGGAATCTTTCGTTTTTGTGCCGAATCAGAGTCCGTTTTGGTGGGGCTAGGCTCTGTGCAATCCACTGGAAAATAAAGCCTGGAAATTTTGCTAGGATGGCAATTTTCGATTCGGCCGTGAACTCTTCGCTGAGAGGAAAAAATCAATCACTCTCATGGCTTTGTAAACCGAGATGGATGGGAAAAGGATCTAGCTAGTCATGTGTTTGGCCTCTCCATTATTAGTAGACTTGACTATGCAGGAAGTTGTTTCCTGTAGGTTGAAAACTGGGATGTTGCACTTGGGGAGCCCATGATGGATCGATCTGCTGGTGCAGTGCATGCGATGGTTATCTGACAACATCATAGGATTATTATATTCCGAACCAAATACTCCGCTTTTTGACGAGCAACGCCGAAATCCACGCGATCACGCCCACCGATTCGCCCGCTGTCGTGCGCGGCCCAGCCTACGCCTAGTGGGCCGCGAGTGGGAGTCCAACTCCCACCGTTCCACTAACTTCTTTCACCCTTGCTCACAAATCAACCAGCCCAGCCCAGCCCAACCCAACCGAAGAGCCCAAAGAGCGTCAAAGTCCACTCGCGGCCCACTGGGCTGGCGTTTGTTGCTACCTTGCGATTCTGCAGGTGCCTGGTGCCGTGCGTTTGGAGACACTTTGTGAAGATTCTCCCCGATTCTCGCACTTCTCTAAGTCTCATCATTCCAATTTCACATATGCACCTTTCAAAGCTAGATCTTGGAAGTGACTTAGTGAACAAATATGCAAGATTTTCACATGACTTAGTATCAAGACCTTAATTTCGTCCATCTTTTGCATTTCATGAGCATAGAAGAACTTGGGGTTGATATGCTTTGTGAGAGAATTCTTCATATAACCCATCCGCATTTGTGCAACACAAGTGCATTATCTTCATAGATAACGGTGAGGGTTTGTGCGGTATTCAATCCACACGATCTGGATGTGGTGAATCATCCGACGAAGCCAAACACATTCTTGTAAGGCCTTGTACAATGCTATGATCTCCAAGTGGTTCGTCGAAGTCGATACAAGATATTTCTTCAACGATTTTCATGGAATTGCGGTTCCACCACATAGGAGTTCATAGGTATTTTGCGATTTGGTCGTATCACGGGTCCTACAAGTACCGTCATCCGCATTACCATTCATAGTTAAGTCTTGGTTCTTTCTGTAGAACAGACTAAATTCTTTGCTTCTTTGGAGGTATCAGAAGATGTCCTTTATCCCCTGCCAATGCCTTTGGTAGGTTCTGCACTATACCTTGCTAGTAGGATCACGGCAAATACAATGTCTGTTCTAGTACAGTTTGCTAAATACATTAGTGCTTCTTTTGCACTTCAGTGTGGGAATTCCGGTCCCAGGACTTCCTCCCCCTCTTCTTTAGCTCTGTACAGGTCTTTGTCTTGCTGCAAAGATCTCCCGACCATTGGCACTTTCAAATGGGTATACCTTTGCAAAATCGAACCTTTCTAATACCTTCTGAGTGTAGGCTGACTGATGCACTAATATCCCTTCAGGGGCATGCTCAAGCTGCAAGCCTAAGCAATATTTGGTTTTACCCAAACCTTTCATTTAGACTCAGACTCGGTAAGAGCTTGCTTTCTTAATATCCTTGAGGTTAGATGATATTCAGATCATCTTCATACACCGAGATTATACTAAATCCATTACGGGATCGTCGTATAAATACACGAGATTATTCTCATTGTTCGTGTAGCCTTTCTTGTATAGAAAGTCGCTTCAAGCGATTATACCACATTCTGCCTGATTGCTTATGTTCGTACAATGACTTTTTGAGTTTCACACTGTACATATTTCTATTTGCTCTGTTTTGGTTCGGGACAGTGATACATTCAGGTATCTTCATATAAATGTCCGAATCCAATATTTCATAAAGGTATGCTGGTACCCCATCCATCAATTTCACTTCTAACTTCAAGTTCAACGCCATTGAGATAAATATTTAAAAGGAGTTCCGCCATGACCGGGGAATAGGTTTCTTCATCATCATCTTCTGGATGTCCAGTGAAAACTTGTACAACGAGCCTTGCTTCTTTTCATCTCTCTTTCGAACAAATACCCACTTATACCCTACGGGGTGCACAAGGGGAGGCGTGCGGCTTACAGGCCCAAACGTCTTTCTTTTATTCGGAGAGAATAATTCAGTTTCTATTGCCTTCTCCCAATCTTCTCAATCTGATATTTTCTTTCATTCAGCGAGCGATGCAGGCTCTGAATCAAGATTGATGATTGTGGCAAGTTTCTTTGCAAAGTAAGTGTCGACATTGGCTGTTGTAATATTCAAAGGTTCTCCCGAGGTCATAAAGTTTATAACTATTTCTTCAAGGGGCGATTCTTTTAATACTTCTACTTGCTCACCGCCTTCATTGCGGGCAAGTCCTTTAGTTTTTCACTCAGATGTGCGCACACATCCATGCCGATGTCTCCCTTCATGGGAATGTTCAATTCCGTATGCCTTTTCAGAAGGTTCCATATCGATGCAGTCTCAACTGCTCCCTTCCGTTCGGGGCACTTCGGTGATCGGTGTGTCAAGTCCTTCTTATCCTTTTTCACCAGGCGTCCCGGTTACCGGATTCGAGGACCGGAGTTCTCGCCCTTTCTCGAGGCCTCGGGCGGGATTAGGGATACCTTCATTGGTATTTCAACCCTCTCCGGTGCATTGTGTATGCGAGCAAATGCTACTTGGTCACGCTCTTCAAATCACTAAAGTGATGCGACGGTTGATTTGCTAATATTTGCAAATCTATTATCTTACGGACTTCAATTGTCTTCTAGACTTCAATTCAATTATCTTACGGATCGCAATTATCTTCGGACTTCTCTATTTGCTTCACTAGTGCGCGGGTCATATGCATAGATTTTTAATTATCTTACGGATTTCAATTGTCTTCTAGACTTCAATTATTTCCGACATTATCATAAAAGGGTTGATTTCTCCCCTAATGACGGGAAACTAACCTCATCTCATGTACTATCAGCGAATCGGGCATTGTTCAAATCTCCAGTCATCGGGTCCAGATACCTGATTATGGATGTTGTCTCATAACCAACGTATATCCCAGACTTTCGGAGAGTGCCCATTGCGATCACCGTGGTGGTGGTATAGGTACATAAACCTTGCAACCAAACCTTCAGAGATGAGAAGTTTTCGGTGCTGACCCTTACGCTAGTTGCTTAGGTGGATGGATGTTATAGGCCGACGGTCTAAAATTGATGAGAGTTGCTGCGAGCAGGACTGCGTGTCCCCAACACGTAGTTGGTAAATTACAATTCTTCAAAGTTCTGCTAGTCCATTCTGGGTACGGACATGCGGTACAAAATGCTCAATTTTAATTCCCATTTTCATGCAATAATCATCAAATGCTTTCGGAGTGAGTTCTCCGGCGTTGTCCATTCAGGTGGACTTCTCATGATGATCAGGGAAAATATTTCTAATTTAATTATCTACGAGATTGGCTTTGCAAAAGCATGATTTCTCGTAGACAATAAACATACGTGCGACCATTCCGAGGAAGCATCGATGAGCACTATAAAATACCTCAAATTACCCTTACAGGGGCTATTTAGGACCGCAAAAGGTCTCCCTGGATACGGTCCAGGAATGCAGGGACTTCATCCTTTGCTTTCAGAGCAAAAGGTCTAGTAATTAATTTCCCGGTGGCACATGCGGGGCACACAAAGTCTTCCTGATTCGAGAAATTCTTAACATTCATATCATGTCCCTGTGAATTGTTAATTATATTTCTCATCATCCTAAGACCTAGACGGCACAATCTATCATGTCAGAGATAGAAAAGTTCAGAGCTTCTAAATACGGTTTTCAGGACAGTATAGGCTGTAGGTGCCTTAATATTAGTGTAGTATAGCCCAATTTCATATGGAGGAAGATATTCTAATGCTATTTTTCACTTTCTTCATGCTTTGTAGTGAGTAGGTATTCTGTACCATACTCTTCTTCAGTCTCTACACGAAAACTGTTAGCGCAAATATCCTTGAGAGTTCTAGTCGATTCTGGGTACAACAAGTCTTCTTCAATGACCAAAGTTGTGCCGTTGGAAGTATAATTATGGCCCTTCCTGAGCCTATTATACAAGTATCGCCGTCATGATCATCGTAAGACTACCAAAGATTCTTGCCGATCGATTGAAAAAAATTCTGTTTCTCTCATGATGGTATTCGTTGTGCCGCTACATGCTAAGCACACTTCCTCCATAGGGCGCCACACGCGTTCTAATATAATGTACTTTATTAATATGTAGCAGAAAGCAAGCAACACATAAATAAAATACTTCAGATATCAGAACGTAACTTGCTATTATAAATACGGGAAAATAAGTCTTGCAGGACTCATAATAAGAATTTAATGCTTTGCTCTTCTAGAGCTTGCAACCATTATTCAATAATTCAAAGTTCTGCTTCAATTACAAACTGCAAGTTTATATAAAAGATCCGATTGCAATGTGTGCACTAGATCTAATAGGCGAAGTATTCAGGAACTTTTGCCTCAATCGGCTCCATGCGCGATCTTCTCTCTTGGCGACTACGGTGCGGCGCGCGATGTCCAAAGGAGGGATGATGGGGCTGCTACTAGGCTGTTTATATTCATAAGTGCAGCTAATGGATGTGAATCTTCTGTGCCTACAATGGCGAGGTATGTCTCATGCTATCATTTGCCCTTCTTCTTAGACTGGAAAACATCAATAATGTGCGACGCACAACCTTACCCTTCTTGTTCCTCTCATTCGTGAGAGGCTTCATCACCTGTAGCCGCTAGCGATGGCTTCATGGCCAGCGATCGCTCCTAGGTGGTTGCGAGATGAAGTTCTTTCTTAGAATATCATCTTGAGTTTCTGCAACTTGCATGATGTCAATTAATTTGGCATACTTAATGTAGCCGTCTTGACGATAGTTGCTTGCGGATTACACCGCGTTCGGGTGAAAGGTAGAGAGTCTTCTCAATCTTCTGCTCATCCGTGATTACATTACCACAGAATTGAAGACTGTTATAAATTCTGTACAAATTCTGACCATACTGGGTCAGTTCTCCGAATTCCTGATTCGTGATGCCAGTCATCTTCATATTCATGCAAAAAGTTCAAAGGATTACTGCTAGTAATCTGCATAAAATAGTCGCAAAATTCTCGCAATGCTGTTCAAACTCCAGGTTCGTGTTCCCATATTTTTCTATGCATTTTTCATGATTTACTGCTATTTTCAGTGATTAAAAGCAATATAAACAATCACAGATAATCAAAACAGTAAATACAATAAATAAATTGCACAGAAATAATAATAACAAAGTTAAACATACTTCAAATTCAAAAATATGCATAATTTTAAATTCCCGAGGTCCTTTTCTACTGGAAAATGACTTTTCGGTGAAAACTGCAAGTTTCAGGGGTTAAAACGCGAAATTTCAATTCTGAGCAGAATTTGCGCACAATTTTCCAATTTTCAGGGGCCTTTCCGCAAATTTTTCTTATTCGCAGCAAAATCTCGTAATTTTCAGAACTACGAGGGCCTTCTTGCAAAAATTCCTCACCCGCACAATGATCCTCGTTATTTTCGTAATTTTAAGGATCTTATTGCAAAATCGGATTTCTATTTCTTTTCCCATTTTTTTTTCTGGCCGAGCCGATTTTCACAGTCCATGCGCCGTTTTTTCTTCTTTTGGCCCACACGGCCCAATCCCCAAGCCTTCTTGGCCCATTTCTTGGTTCAAGGGAGAGCATTAGGTTTCCCATGTCTTCCCCAAAACCGATGGCGGCGGCGCTCGTTTCGGACGGTCCCGCGGGGAGGCGGCGACGGCACGAGCGCGAGCGGCGGCGGTTGGGCGATGGGCACGAGGGACCGTCGGCGGCGGCCGGGAGCGCGCGCGCGCGCCTTTGCTGCGAGGCCGGGCGGCGCGAGGCGACCTCGTGGCGCGCTAAGGTGCGACGACAGACGGCGGCCTCATCGCGCGGCTCTGGCGGCGGCGAGCGGCGGCGCCGGCCGGCGGGCGGCATCGGCGGCGTTCGGCGCGCAGTGCGTCGGGAGCGGGGTAGGGCGGTGCGGCTGCGGCGGCCTCGCGGGGCGGGATGCCCGCTGCGGCGGCGGCGACGCTTAAAGCCCGAGCGGTGACGGTGGTGACTCATCGGGGCGGCGGGCGCGTGGGGCGGCTGGGTTGCGGCGCGCCCATCCTCCCTTTATTTTGTTTTGGTTTTTTTTTGGGTGATGCGGTGTCGGTGCGAGAGGTGCGTGCGGGCGTAGGCTTGGCCGGCGCCGGCGGTGAAGTGGAGCGCAGCGCCCATTGCGCGCGCATGGTGGCCGGTTCAAGGCGCGCAAAAGGGAGCGCCAAGCCGGTGGCGCGTGTTCGGCCGGTGCCTCATCCTCCACTTTTCTTCTTCCTCTTCTCCCCTCCTTTTTCTTCTTGTGCACCGCCATGCGAGGAAGGGCGGCCGCCGCGCCAGCGGCTCATGTGCTCTGGCGGCTTCAAGCCGGTGGGAAGACGGTGCTTCGAGCGGGCGGCGCCTCGGGCAATCTTGTAGTAGCGGCTTCTGTGCCACATTTTTTCAATACAATTCTCGTCATGTTCGACTATCGTTCATTCAATGTAATTACCGTTCTCGCAATTACCATCGGCATGGCGGCGACTTCAAGTCGGCTCGCGGTAGATTAGAACGAACTTGCAATTTCAATCTACGGCACAATCGACATCCACACTTCCACCATTACTTTGGAGGTTCCCTTGTATTAGTAATCTATGCTTTGGATTTCACTTAGTAAGATGACGCTCAGCACGGCGACCAGGCCAAACCAACCAACTCCTTTCTGTTGGTTCTGAAACCCGTCGCCTCTTGCGCTGCCTTATTGAGACTTGAGACGCACGGCATCGATGATTGAGCAGTTGACACTTACAATATAAACAGCAAGCCGTCTGGTACTTTGCACAAGGACAGGACATCTCAGAAAGGAAGAATGCCGGTACGACACATACGGTCATCGCTGGTATCGTTGGTCGGGACACCAATTGCCGTCCTGGTGTTCGCGCTACCTCTCGTCGTCCACTGGCTCGCCTTCAGCTGCGTCAAGGTTGCGGACATGTCGGGAGTCAGAGGTGGCTAGATAAGCCGTGCCAAGCTGGGCTGGTCTGAAGCATGATACTATTGGTCCGACCGGATACGGCACAGCACGGCAGCCCGGCTGCAGAGAGGGCGAGGAGGAGAGGACGGGCGAGGTTGGAGCCAACAACGAGGAGGAGGACCCTGGGGCAGGCGCGTGGCTGCAGCGGGGCGAGGCTGGCATCGAGGCGGAGGAGGAGGCCAGTGCGGGCGTGGGGCTGGCGCACGGAGGGAGAAGAGGGTAGGGGGCGGCGGCCGGCGCGGAGGGAGAAGAGGGAGGAGGGGGCGGGGGAGGTGACGGCCGACGCGGAGGGTAGCGTTGGCACGTGATACTGTGGCATTGCCGCGTGCGGCTGCCGACAAGCGAACGTGCACGGGGGAGGGAGAAAACGGACAGGAGAGGCGGGTTGTGCCGCACCATGCCGAGTGCAGCACGGCACGGGGAGCGAAAAATGACACGGAGGGCCATGCCTGGCACGGCACGACTTGGTAGAAAAACGGTCGTTGGGGCCGTCAGGCATGGTGGGCGTGGACCGGCATGGCACGACACGACCCATATGGCCGTTTAGCCTGGTAATGTTCGGATTTTTGAAAAATCCAACCATTTTTTACCGCTTGGAGCTTCTAAAATAGCAAAAAAAACTCGATTTTGTTCTATAAATAGCCACCATGCCCCCCCATTCAGCACTCATTGTGCCATTCATTCCTCAATCTTTCTTTCGAATTCTGTTGTGCAAATTAAAAAAAATACTTGTGAGATAATTTGGTAAAATTCAAATCCCGACAGCAAGTCAGCAAAAGAGGTACATTACTGTTTTTTCATATTTTTATTGTTATTATTTGTTATGTTAAGATGAAAACAATAATAGTGTTAGTTTCTTTTTTTTCGGTTCTTGTTGTGAAAAATTATAATAGCTTTGCCCTTGGTGATTATGGACTTTCACCAGAGGAATTTGCATCCATGGAGAATGCCGCTGCGGTTGCCTCAAACCAACCGGAGTTATTATCGGAAGGGCAAGGAGGAGTTCCTTCATCAGGCTTTACGACAGCATCTTCGTCGGTGACCACCGGAGCAAAGAGGTTGGGGTCGACTACGTTAGGAGTCTGGGAGAATTTCGACATAACAACCGAGGCAGACGCACAAGGAAATCATGTAGCATATGATGTTTGCAAAATTTATCATCATGAATTGTCTGCAAAGTCTATAGATGGAACGTGGCACTTTCTTAGACATGCTACAAGATGTAAGACCAAACAATTATTAGTGATGAGACAGACGCAGTTGCAGTACAGCCCTGACGGTATGGTACGTAGTTGAGACTATGATCCTAAGGTAGTCCGTCAATATCTCTGTCGTTTAATTGCTTATGAGGATTTACCGTTACGCTTTGGGGAGTCTATTGTTTTCCAAACTTAATTGTCTTTCTGAAAGAATATTAGAGGAGAGAAGAATATGTCTCACGAGTGAAATGGTGGAGATACTTCTAACTGTGAAGCTAGGAACAAGCTAATTCACGAACACAATACTTTGTGAAAAATTCAGAATTGTTGGAGGTGTTCGAAAATCCGTACATAGACAACGACACTTAGAACAAGAATGTATGTAGAGCTATAGGTTGTACTCTTCTTCCTTTGCTATAGTTTTCTCATGTTGAGTTTTTATTTAGCAAAGGTTTTAACAAGACAATCATTTGAACATTAATAAAGTTCTTTATTACATTTTCAATATGCTTATCTCGTTTTTTATCATTCTTATGTATACTTCTGAATTGTACACGCTTTTCTGTTTTTTTTTTAAAAAAAAAATTGAGCCTAAACAAGATAAATGGGCCAACTCGGACCGTTAGGCCAATTGGGCCTAAACCGGCACGACACGACACGACGTGTCGTCGGGTTGTTTCTGGGCTAGCTCATCGGCACGACACATCCTGTGTATTTCACGGACTTTAACGGGTCGTGCCGGTCTGGACCCGGACCATGTCGTGCCGCCCGTTTGTCCACCACTATCGGACTATCCGCCACAAACACCGTGTACGTACATTCATCATCTTCTCCTTACGTGCTTTATTCTTTGCATTGTTGCCATATGGATGAATATCATGTGTTGCAGGTTCAGCTTGGTTTGGAAACTGAATGGCGTTTGCTCGTACATATTCTGCTTCGGGGGGTTGATGGACCTGGCGAATGAGTTGAGATTGTGGAGTTCGTCAGGTGGTTCATCGAGCAGATTTGACAGTGAAAAACCTCCTCTTCTTTCCCCTTCTTGGATTACTCTGCTGTAAAACGCAGCCGCGCGGAACCATGGCCTCTTGCTATGCCGTGTCCAGTCTTAATGTCCAGTTTGACTTGACCTTCATCTGGTGAACAAATTTGGGCTTTTGTATAGGACGATGCTTTGGTTGCCTCCAGGTGACAGAAGCCCTGCTGTTTCAAGACAGAATTGGTATGTCAATTCAATTCAGAGTTGATGTGCGCTCGTTGGTTGTGATAAGAGGCCAGCTGATTCGTGATTACTGAATTAATAATAAAAAAAGGTGTTTTCATTGTGGGTCTGCATTTTTAAGCCACTTGCTTAAGTCTAAACTATTTGGTTGGTGACCCACGTACGACGGTGTGGTAATGCGCTGGTACATGTGCAACTAGACACAAATCTGGCGAATTGCATGGCTGATGCATACAGATTCTTATATTTTAAAAATACAGATGTGTTTATTATACAACTTTAATACCCACAACTGCAACGTACATCATACAATCGTGACAACTAAATGTTGGCAGTATAACTCCAGCTAAATAAGGGGTGAAAAAATTCTCTCATTAGTAACACGGAAAATTCTACTAGCTCTCGAGGGAACTTAGCATAGCATGGTGGCTTTAATCAACACAGTTCTGCAGCTATAAAAAAATATACTAGAAATTCTAAAAAGAAAAAATAAAATCATTTGGTGGACCTTAATTATAAGGAGGTTTAGATTTACTCAATTGCTTAGAGATTGATTTATTTAAACTCCCATGCTTAAGAGAGTTTGCATCTACTGAAAGAAGAAAGTTCAATTACATAGAATATGGTTTTTCCACGTGTACATAGGTGCATGTACTATTAACACTATCAAATGTGCCTCGAGATTGATGCAAACTGTTAGACGGTTCCGTTTATATCCTCCGCACGTTACGCTACAGGACTATGCAGCCCATGCAGCCTTGCGTCCTGGTCGTTCGGATGGCTTCGGATATCTATAGTAACTACCCAGGATTAGTATTGTTTTCTATGTATTGCATGCGTGTAATCCTTGGTCTGTTATGCTTCATCAGCTATATGTACCGAACCCATCTATTGTAATATTCATTACGTGATCAATCTATAAGCTTCACGTTTTCATGGTATCATGAGTGGTTCGCATCCTGCGACCCTCGCTTCCGCACCCTAGCCGCCGGCAATCCTTGCCCGCCGCGTCCACCTACCTTCACGCCGCCGGCGTTCCAGCCCGCCGCGTCCACCCGTTTCTACCTTTACGCCTGCCTGCCGTGTTCTCCTCTCTCGTCTCCATGGGTGACCAGATGAATCTTGAGCGTCAGCAGCAGGTTCTTGACGTCGAACGGACGCGCCTTGAAGCTGATCGCAAGCGCCTCGAGGAGGCCGAACGCGCTTTTCGCGACCAGCAAACTGCGCTCGAGGCCACCACTATTGCCGCACTCCACGCTCAGGCGGTGGCCGTCCTCAACATCCGTACGCTCATCCCCGTCGTCCTCGACTACGACTCGCCGAACTACACCAAGTGGCGCGGCCTTTTCCTCCTCGTCGTCGGCAAGTACGCGCTTTCTGATCATGTGTTGTCCGACGTTGCCTACCCCAACGACCCAGCCTGGAACCGCATGGAGTGCACGGTTCTCAGTTGGCTCTACAGCACCATCTCTTCCAGTCTTGTTGAGATCGTCATGTCGCCGTCCGCATCTGCGCGCCACGTCTGGCTCGACCTTGAAGAACAGTTCATCGGGAACAAGGAAACGTGCGGCGTACCTCGGCTCGCCGAGTTTCGCAATTTCGCGCAGAGATCTATCCATCTCCGATTATTGTGGCAAGTCAAGTCCATGGCGATGCCCTCGGCGATCTCGGCGAACCGTCCTCGGCCGTGCGCTTGTCCTCGCCGTCCTGCGCGGCCTCAGCGACAAGTTCTCCCACATGGCGGCCCTGATCAGGCGTTCCAAACCGCTCCCATCTTTTGTGGACGTACGCGCCGAACTAATGCTCGAGGAACTCACCATGCAGAGCCGCCCCGGCTCGTCGACAGCTCTCCTGGCCACCGGCTCCGGGGGTGGCGCCTCACGTCCCGGCGGCGGCACTGGCGGCGGCCGCTACAACAACAAGTCCCGGAACTATCATCGCGGTGGCCGCACCACTGGTGGCGGACGTAACACTGGCGGCTCCAGCAACTCGTCGAGCAGCGCCCAGACTGCGCCGAACACAGGCGCCCATGCATCCAGCGCTCGCTCCGCTCAACGGCCTGGCCTGCCATCGCTCTGGAACCCTTGGTCCGGCACGGTGTAGGTCTGGCCTCACGTCGGTCTCCTCGGTCCGCGCCTAATCCGCACCCAAAGATGCGGTGCCGACTCTCGACCACCGGTCGATTCGCCCCATGCGCCTAATGGCTCAGACGCAGTGGCGGCGCCGGCGGATTGCACGGCTTCCTTTCAAGCACGGATGGGGACTTCCTAGCACCGGTCTCAGCCGGTGGTGGCTCTTTCTGCGCACTCGACGCCAGTAGTGCCTACGGGATATTGGGATCAAGCGGCTTTGTTAAACTCCTTCAACACAATGTCGCTCGCTCCGCCCTCCTCTGGTGAATGGTACATGGACTCCGGCGCCACTTCCCACATGGCTTCGGATGCCGGTAATATCACCATCTCCCACCCGCCTCCCCCTTCTCACTCTTCTATCGTAGTGGGTAATGGCTCTACTCTTCCTGTTATCTCTGTCGGCTCCACCATCCTTCCTGCTCCACACGGTCATTTCTCTTTACGGAACATTCTTGTTACTCCCCACATAATAAAAAATTTGATTTCCGTTCGTCAATTTACCATCGATAACAATTGTTCCGTTGAATTTGACCCCTATGGCCTCTCTGTGAAGGATCTTCGCACTGGGCGTGATAGCAGTGCAATAGTTCTGGTCATCTCTACCCACTGTCGCCACCTCCGCCACGAGCTCTCGTCGCCACCTCCTCATCCACACTTTGGCATCGTCGCCTTGGTCACATTGGTGCCGATGCCCTCTCCAAATTAGCTACTACTTTTGCCATTTCATGTAATAATGCGGCTGAGTCTACTTGTCATGCTTGCCAACTCGGTCGCCACATTCGATTGCCATTTACTAGCTCTAGTTCTCGCCATCGCAAACTTTGATTTAATTCATTGTGATTTATGGACGTCTCCAGTGGCTAGCGTTTACGGCTATAAATATTATCTCATCATTTTAGATGATTGCTCCCACTACTCGTGGACCTTCCTTTGCGTCTCAAGTCGGACACCTTTTCTACATTGTCTCATTTCTTTGCCTATGTCCGCTTTACAATTTGGTCTCCAAATAAAAGTATTGATGTGACAATGGTAGTGAGTTTGATAACTCTTCCAGACGTCACTTCTTTTTCACCCATGGCGTTGCTCTCCGCATGTCATGCCCTTATACTTCCAGTGAGAATGGCAAGGCCGAGCATCATTCGCTCCACCAACAATATTATGCGCTCCCTCATGTTCCAAGCCCATCTACCTCCTCCCTATTGGGCCGAGGCTCTCCACGCTGCTACATACCTCCTTAATCTTCATCCTACCAAAACACTTCGGTTTCTTACCCCGCACTTCGCTCTATATGGTGTTCATCCCTCTTACTCCCACCTTCGTGTTTTTGGGTGTCGATGCTACCCAAACCTCTCCTCTACGGCAGCCCACAAGCTCTCTCCACGTTCCACACTTTGTGTGTTCCTTGGGTATTCCTCGGAACATAAGGGTTATCGCTGCCTCGATTTGACCACCAACCGCATCCTCATATCCCGTCATGTCACGTTTGACGAGACGGATTTTCCTTTAGCCACTACGCAATCCTCCGTTGATCCACCCTCTCTTGAACTTTTTGCTAACCCGGACTGTGTCCAGTCTCCTGTTATTTTTCCTCTTATAGGTGCTTCATCACGTGTGGCTGGTCCTGTTGCCCCCACGGTTTCCCAACCGTGGGCTGCTGCCAACGGTGCCGACCACATCCTGCCGCCTGGACCCTCCAATCCCGGCTCCTCGACCATGCCGCCTGGCCCCTCCCGTCCTTGCCCCTCAACCACCGCGCAGCTGGACACTGAGCTGGAGGCTGCTCCTGGCCAGTCTGTGGTTGCTCCTGGGCAATCCGTGCCTGCCGCCGGGATTTCTGCTGCGGACTCTTCAGCTGTGCCCGTGCTGCCGCATGCTCCTGGCCAGTCGGTGCCTGCTCCTGTTGCGGCCTCTCCAGCTGTGCCCGTACTGCCGCACCATTTCACCACTCCGACAACAACACACGGCCAGGAGGACGCGTCGCTCGCCCCAGCCGTGTCCTCAGTCGTGGCCCCCGATGTGCCCTCCACGGTTGCCACGCGCACAGGCCCACGTTCTGCTGCACCTGCTCAACCGGTTGCCAATGCTCACGGCATGACCACACGCGGCAAGTCGGGATTTCATATTCTGGCCGATCGCCTCAACTTGCATGTTGCGGTGTTATCGCCCATCCCCAAATCATTTCGCGGCGCCTAGCCGATCGAATGGCGTCTTTGCAATGACCGAGGAATTTGATGCTCTTATTTTCAATCACACTTGGGATCTTGTTCCTCGTCCGCCCGGTGTTAATATTGTGACTGGCAAGTGGGTCTATCGCCACAAGTTTCATCCAGATGGTTATCTTGAGCGTTATAAGGCCCGTTGGGTTCTTCGAGGATTCACACAACGACCTGGTATTGACTTCGATGAGACTTTCACCACGTGGTCAAGCTCGCTATAGTTAAATCTTGTTCTTTCCTCGCTCTCTCGTGGTCGCCCATTCATCAGCTTGATGTGAAAAATGCTTTTCTTCATGGTACTCTCTCCGAGACAGTATATTGTATGCAGCCCTCTGGTTTTGCAGATCCAACTCACCCAGACTATGTTTGTCGGCTCAACAAGTCTCTATACGGGTTGAAGCAGGCTCCTCGTGCGTGGTACAGCTCGGTTTGCTGCACACATCTCTTCTCTTGGTTTTGTGGAGGCTAAATCCGACACGTCCTTATTTATTTTTTGTCAAGGGTCAGACACAGCCTACCTGCTTCTCTATGTGGATGATATTGTTTTGACTGCATCTTCCGCTGGCCTTCTTCAGCGCATTATTGCAGCACTGCGTGATGAGTTTGCCATGAAGGATTTGGGTTCCCTGCATCATTTTCTGGGCCTCTCCGTCACTCGCCAACCAGGGTCCCTATTCTGTCTCACACATTACGTCCTGACATTTTGGATCGTCTTGGCATGACCGATCGCAAGCCTTGCGGCACTCGTGGATACACACTCTAAGTTGTGCAGGGATGGCCCCTGTTCGCGATCCGACTCATTATCGCAGATTTGGTGGTGCTCTTGATGTTGACTTTTACTCGGCGGATATTTCCTCGCCGTCGGCAAAGAGCTTGTCTCTTCATGCATGATCCTCGTGAGCCACATCTTGTTTTGGTCAAGCGTATTCTCCGATATCTTTGTGGTACCGGATCATGGTCTCTTTCTCCGTCGCTCTAATATTGATGACTTGGTGGTTTACTCTGATGCTGACTGGGCTGGCTGTCCTGACACGCGCAAGTCCACCTCAGGCTACGCTGTTTTTCTTGGTGACAATATGATTTCTTGGTCCTCTAAACGCCAACACACTGTGTCTCGCTCCAGTGCTGAGGCCGAGTATCGTGCCGTCGCTAATGGTGTTGCTGAAGCTACTTGGCTCCGTCAGTTGCTTTTTGAGCTTCGCACTCCACTCGTCGTCTTCGGTTGCCGTGTATTGTGACAACGTTAGTGCCGTCTACCTCTCGGCAAGAACCCTCAGACACTGACCGCACCAAACACGTAGAAATTGATCTCCACTTTGTTCGTGGCGCGTCGCCCTTGGACATGTTCGAGTTCTACACGCGTCCGACATCTTCCCAGTTTGCGGATATCTTCACTAAAGGTCTTCCTACTTCCGTCTTCAATGAATTCCGGACTAGTCTGAACGTCTGGTCTCCTCCCGCTCCGACTACGGGGGCGTGTTAGACGGTTCCGTTTATATCCTCCGCACGTTACGCTACAGGACTATGCAGCCCATGCAGCCTTGCGTCCTGGTCGTTCGGATGGCTTCGGATATCTATAGTAACTACCCAGGATTAGTATTGTTTTCTATGTATTGCATGCGTGTAATCCTTGGTCTGTTATGCTTCATCAGCTATATGTACCGAACCCATCTATTGTAATATTCATTACGTGATCAATCTATAAGCTTCACGTTTTCACAAACTCTCAAAATTCAAACCACCGTCATATTTTCTAATCATTGCAATACTCTTACACGAATCTCAAGACACTTTGGAGAGCTATGATAATATATGCACCTATACACGCTAAAGACAGGACTTATATCAGTACCTAAAAAAGGAAATAGTGGGACTAATTTTTAGTAATTATCGTACAACGGAAAAAAAGATTCTAGGTCTAAAAAACAGAGATTTTATATTAAACAGTTCAACGTGGAATTCGAAAAAAAAAACCCACGTTCCGAGTAAGGGCTCAGCGGGCTAGGCCGAGCCTATGGTGCTGCTCTTCACAACATAACCGGGCTTTTGTTGGGCCCATATTACATTACATCGTACAAGCTCATCAAAGATTTCCACCTAACATTTCCTCCTCTCACTCCCGACATGTCCGGCCCACGCCGCAGCCCGACCGAACCTGGCACCACCGCCACCTGGTATCGAGTTTTTCCCCTCATTTAGCAGTTTCGCGAGGAAATAGCAAATGTAGCCCCTCTTCGAAGAATCAATAAAAATAGCACTGCAAAAGAAGAGGTAGGCGATATGTGTCACCTATAGTACTCCCGAGAGAGCACGGGCCTGTTGCTCACCCGGAGCACAACAAGCCATATGTCGCGCGCTGAGTGCACCACAACGGCCTATCGTGCTCCTGAAGGGCTGAAGCGGCCTACCGTTGTCCCGGTGTCCTAAACCTCCCTACCGCGTGTCTAGGTCCGCCGTCACATGAATAGTTTGTACTACTTAACCTACATTTTTCCTATATAGGCAAAGCAACTAAAATTTGGTAATCCAGATCTAATTATGTTAACTAATCAGTGCATAATTAACATACTAGTAAATTATTGTCGACTATCTCCCTAATCACACGCGCTAAAAATACCATAATCTTCAATGACCATGTTTAAATATTGTTCATACATAACCAACAATCATGCTAAACACATGCGTAGCATGTACCAAAATCTGTATACAAGCACCTAAATAGTTTGCACTATTTAATATACATTTTCCTATGTCGCCAAAGTAACTACACTTTGGTAATCCTTATCTAATTATGCTACCTAATTAGTGGCTAATTAACAAACTACTAAATTAATGACAACTAGTAGACCATATTCCTAACATTGTTAAAAAAACTAATTAAACACTAATTATACAATTAATAAACATAGTGCATGCATAAAAAAACTACCTCTTCTCAAAGATCTTCGCTTGATGTAGAACCTACTAATACAATCGCTAAATACAGCTCTAAAATATCTCAAATTGGCAGCAAAATCGGTAAAATGTTCGGCCAAATGCTCTGTCTCTCGCTTGCTCACTCCTCTTTGTCCCTCTGCACCAAGCGATTCAAGCTGGTGTAGGGGTTGAGAGTGACGGACGCGACTTTTATAGCCGCGAAAGCAGCGCACTCTATATCGAAGACGTGAAGTTATATACAATTTACATCCTTGTTACGTTTGTTATTGTACGATCCTCTTACATCATGGGATCGCAGGACATGGACGACTTTGACATTCGCCGTCACCGTGGACAACCTTGAGACAAGGGGCAGTGGCTATAGTGCCGCGGAGACTAGTTTGCATCTTCTTTCATCCCGATTGCAATAAACCCGCGCGTGTATCATGTAATGCTTGTAACCGAACCGCGGGTGGCATGCAAATCGCAAATCACAATTTCCATTCCGAAATGTCGTCAATTTTATCATTGAAAAGTTACATTGCAACTCCATTAAAAATGTCGACACTCCTTATTCTCTGTTTTCATGTGAATATAGCGCAACAATACACACATAACATACAAAATATGCAATAGATGGAATATTAGTGAAAAGATTGATAATGACGATAAAATACTACAAATTATAAATTACGACGAAATGAAGATAACAAATTAATGTACACTAATTTACTAGTACAAAATTAAATACAACTATTTAAACATGACTAAATTAATTATGGCTAACTGATTACCGCAAATCTCTTTTATTTTATTTTTACCTCCTAGAATTCTGGCTGGATCCTATCATAGTATCATGCCTTCTATTTATGATTCTTTATATATATATATATATATATATATATATATATATATATGCTATATATATATATATATATATAGAAGCATATGGTATTTATATATTAATGAAGACGCATTGGATATGGGAGCATGCAAGGTAATTAAATGGTTTGGAGGTGAGAGACTGCATTAATCATGGTTGTTCAATCCAAATCCAACGCATCTTGACCATTGGATGTAAATCAGTGCTAAGGTGCTAATGCTAATCTTGACCGTTGAATCTGCATCTTGACCATTGGATGTAGAAGCATGCATGGTATTTAATGAATGTGCATTAATGAAGACGCATTGGATATGAGAGCATGCAAGGTAATTAAATGGTTTGGAGGTGAGAGACTGCATTAATCATGGTTGTTCAATCCAAATCCAACGGTCAAGATTGACATTAACACTTTAGCACTGAATTATCCATTAGCACTAGATACGTCATATATATATATATATATATATATCTTCAACCATGTAAATTGAAGACAAGTCATGAAAAGGCTGTAAATCTTATTTTATTTTCATGTATCTTCATAATGCTTTGGGAAAGAAGGATACATTAGCGTACTTTGCATCTGTGATGTGAAATGTTGAAAATTCCTATTATATATGCTAGCATATGATTAAACTAATGTAATCATGTTATTCTAGTAAAAAGAGTAACAGAGTTCGTGTCGCCGATTGAAATGACGATAGGGTCATGTCGTCAATTCAATTAGCGACAGAGATCTAATTTTATAATTTTTTAATCAACTATTTATTTATGTAATTCTATTTAAATATATATATTATTTATAAAAAAATCGTTTGCATCGTATACATGATCCAATCAATCAGACTACTAGTTGGTCTTAATCTCCAACAATTCGCCGCCCTTGATTGACATAGGTGAGTGTGGACGCAATGCAACTATACAAGCCTCAAATGGAGATAAGACAACGACTTGCTACTTGCACATGTAGTTTTCATCCCCGCACGGTATATGGATGCTCGGTCGCACGGTGGACGTGCGGCAGCTAGTTCCACCGCACGGTGGACGTACGACTATTGTTAATTCACATGACAACATTATAAATATAGGTTCCTGTCGGCCCAATAGTTATTCACACGATGGCCGTGCGTCCAGAAGGACATTTTAGGCTAATCTCAATGCTCCACTTTGGCTAGTATCTTAGTTTGCCATGTAGGTAAAATAATGATGTTGCACCATAGTTAATGAAGAGAGAGACTACAGATCTAATTTAGATACTACTCCTTTCCGAAATCCAACGCAAAAACGATCTCATGCATGTGATTAAATGAAACAACTTAAGATACTACAATATAAGAAACCATGCATTGGGAAGATGGTATCATAATACTTCTCATGCACTAAGAAACTGCATTAAAATACTGCTATTGGGAGCAGCCTTACCAAATGCGGTGGAAAAAAGTCATTTTCGCTTAAACGCCTGTCAACAGTACCAGTACGGACAAAACCCCGAAGCGAGCCGCCTCCCCCGTCCGTCACAGGCTCACAGCACGAAACCGAAACCACCACCGAGACCCAGGCCACCGCGCACTCGCGCAGGCGGTGGCGGCTGAAGGCGAGCACGGGCGACCTCTCCGCGAGGGGGTGGGAACCAAAAGGCCGGCAAGATTCGAGAGTGCGGCGGAGCCAAGCGGAGGGCCTCCGAGTCGTCCTCAGCGCGGGCCGGCCGGCGGCCCCGGGAGGCCGCCGCGGTGGCGCCCAGGAAGATGAGGGTCGACTACTACAAGGTCCTCAACGTCGTCCGCGGCGCCAGCGACGACGACCTCAAGAAGTCGTACCGCAAACTCGCCATGCGGTGGCACCCCGACAAGAACCCCACCAACACGGAGGCCGAGGCCAAGTTCAAGCAGATCTCCGAGGCGTACGAGGTTCCCTTCTTCTTAATCTCCTCCTCCTTGCGAAAATTAGCGTTTTGATTTTGGTGTGGCGTCTTGATCCGTTGCCCCTGCGGTTTCTGCCGACGAGCGAAACCGTGAAGAAGATGGCTCTTCTATCGGTACACAAGAAGTGATTCGACCCTGCCATTGAGCATGCATTTCCAATCCTGAAAAGATCACGTTTTGATCCGTCCTAGGGTATTTGTGGATGCGATCGTACTTCAGATTGATTTATCATCATTGCATTTATACGTGTTGTGGGGAAGCAATTTCCTTTAAGGGTCTCTTTTGACATGATACTGCGTGCTTGTCATTTTACCTGTAGTGCTTACTACTTTTTGGCCCTTGATATGGCGTGTTTTTAAATTCTGATGGGTAGATAGGAAGTAGGAAGAACATGCATTGCCAATCCCTGGAAGGTTTCATCTGCATCCGTTAATCCGTTTTACATCCGTTTGATGATGTTAATGTGGTGTTCCGTAGCATAACTGATGTTGTATATTATGAGGGCGATTCTTTATCCATGTTTAGATGTGGTGATTTGAAAGCAATGTTAAGTAGGAACCAGGAGCAATCGTGGCATGTTCAAAAGGGACTTTTCTGTTGATCCGAACTTTAACCCACCCGTTTGATATCTTTTATTTGCAAGAATCCGCACTGTTGAATTGTAAATTTCACTCTATGGTTGCCATTTTCTGTTAGTGCAATGCAAAAACGTTTTTTTAATCCAGCTCTTGCAGTTGTTGAGCATTTTCGACTTCCAATCATTTTTTTAGACTACTTCCAGTCATTTATTAATGTGCATTAATGCTATGCGTTACCTTTTAGGTCCTTAGCGATCCCCAGAAACGCACAATCTATGACCAGCTAGGGGAAGAGGGGCTCAAGGGGCAGCCGCCCCCAGGTGCGGGAGATCCTAGTGCATCTTCGTTCTATCCCGGTGGGCCCCAGTCCACCTCATTCCACTTTAATCCGAGGAGTGCGGATGACATATTTGCCGAGTTCTTCGAATTCCCTGGCCCTTCCTCTGGCATGGATGGCATGGCGGGTGGCACTGGCAGCATGAGAGGGAACCCAAGATTCCATGGGTCTATGTTTGGCAATGAGTTCTTCTCTTCATGCTTTGGCGGGGAGAGTTCTGCCAGTAATTTGCCACGGCCATTACACAAACCGGCACCTATTGAGAATCGGCTTCCAGTTAGCCTTGCAGATTTGTACAAGGGTGTAACCAAAAAGATGAAAATCTCAAGAGAGATTATAGATACCAGTGGGTAAGCTTCCTCTATTATTTCAGTAATTTTGCAGCTAAGCACCTTGGCTATCAGAAATAGTGCCATATGTAAGATCCTATAGGGAATTCTCCCATGGTGAATTAATTGCATTAGAAAGTTTTACTGGGAGCAAGACTATTATTCATTTATGTCATGTGCATATTCATTCTGTTGTAATGAGATGATTTGGTTGCCATTGAACTACTAGATAGCCACGCCAATTTGACAAAGAGTTGTCAACTAATTGAAACGTCCTTATGTCATCAACTAAGCTTGCTTCTATTGTATACAATGATGCATTTTCTTGGTTTGGCACTTGGTTATATGACAGTGTCGAGTCGTAGTTTAGAACTAGATATTATCTGGTACTTTGTATAGTTGTTGCAGCACTGCCATATCCGCGGTGAGTTACTAAAGCTGCAGCAGTCCTTCATATTGAAGGTCTTATTTCCTTGCAAGGCATAATCAATCACTTTCTCAAATCAATCCTTACAGTTAAGCTGTATGAATTGAGCTGGACATGCTTCATCCTTTTCTTGATTTTGTACATAAGTGGAGAAAAACTAGTATCACTGATTCATGCAACTGGTAAACAACAGAATAAGCATTTCCGTATCTTGTAAATAAAGCAAAAAAAGAGGGACTGAATTCAAGCCTTTTTTTGGACATTCATTCACTATTTTCATTTTTGGCTTGTGCTGTTTTATACTTCTGTTCGACCAATGATAGGCAATAAAAAGCATGACCTTTGTTTCCGTATCTGTAGTAATTAGGGCCAAATTGTTTGGGCAATCAAACTCCACAACTTCTGTTTATAAATTCACCAATCAGCCAATGGACACATGAATGTCTAATGTTGGCAAAGTTCTATCAAAACTTTCAGTATCTATACGTGTAACATCAGTCATCAGGTGTCGACTTGCCCAGGATAGAAACGGTTAGCTGCCACTTCCTAATTTCAATGATCTTCCTTTATCTATTGTTACAAGTCTGGATGGATTGCTAAAAGATCCCTAATGCACTCCTTTACGCACTAAAGCCCTCTAGGTTTTTGTCTAGATCACCTTAGGTGTTTGGATGTGGGGAATTCAAAATATACATAGGAGAATGTCAAAATCAATAGTTCACATGACGTATGACGACTATCTATTCAGAAAAGGTTAGTAAGAACTTTTCAGTTTAACGATATATATTATCCTTTGCTATTGTCTTATCTTGCAGTCTTTGCCCATTTAATTTCACCATTCCCCTTTTTTGAGGTAAGCCAAGGATGATTCATATGACATGATTGCACATGGAGAACCGTTAAGTCCCAACCAATAATTTTCCACAGAAATGCCACAACTCCCGAAATAGTATGGACTGCTGCGGGATCGGCTCTGGGGTGTACATAGGGTCCAATCTGCAGGGGTCATGTAAATACATAGGCCCCTTCATTTTTGCCCAGTTAGACGGCACAAAAGCTCCATGGTGATCTGGACTCTGGAGTATACCAATAAATGAGGCCCCATGTTTCTCATGGAAAAATTGGATTGATGAAGAATATTAAGTGTGTTATGCAGCTTAATTTCCTCCTAGAGGTCACGTACCTTGATAAGGTCTTCTCATCCATCATAAGTGTGCCCATATGATTCTTGGGTCATATGTTTTTAACTGATCATTGTTGATGGTGCCACGGCTGCAGGCAGCCATCAGCCCATCGTTAGACAGTAGCAGACGACAACAAATTGCAACCCAAAATATATCTAAGTCGATGGCTTTTAAAGAAGGATCTGTGATTTTAGTTCTCGTACTTGATCGCATCTAAGATATATACAGTATAATATATCTTTTGGATTCGGAATCTTTGAAGGGCTGTTGAATTACTTCTCAGAACATGTAGGCATTCCTTGAATATACTTTGTCTAAATCCTAGTCATCTCTTCTATTACACCTTCTAAGAGAGACTCATGTATTCCTAATTGAAGCCAAGTATTCTGAAGCATCTGTTCTTGGCCCTATTCGATCCTATTGCTTTTATGCCAATGAAGAGGGGAAACGAGAAGCCATGGTTATCAATGAACGGACAAAAGCAGCTATATCATGTGATACATGGGTCATCCCTATTGGTGCAGTCCAGGCCAGTACGTAGCCATTACGCACCGTTTCGGACCTATAGCATCACCGAATGTTTTACTAAATATATTGCCATTTCATCTTTCCTTTTTAGGTAGCTTTTCATTTTTCTTTTTTAACACCTTCTAATCGTGTCCAGTTAGTCTGGCCATTGCTAATACGTAAAGTAGAAAAACATTCTAAAAGAGTGAAGAGAGCTATACAACTTTCATGCTTGCATCATGACCGTTGTCTAATTTTCTGAAACAAAACAGCGCCAAGCGGATATTCTCGTAAAGTGTTGTTCATGTGACATTCTAGTTAAAGACAAAGGTGATAGTGAAGCCTCCATATGGCTGTGAGGTGGCTTTCAAAAAGCACTTCAGAGTTGTGAAATACTAGTTTTGGGTACTGTAATTATTTTGGCTTCATGGTGGTCTTTTCCACCTCAAGGGTGTGCATGGTGCTGGTATTTCCCTCTTCTGCTGTTAACTTCTTGTGTTCTCTAATTTTGGAGGGTGATATTCCTACATTTGCATTTTATGACAAAATGCCTGCCTATTTTGATTCATTTGCTTCTTCCGTGTAATTTATTTTGCATAGCGTAACATTATGTGTGACTATGTCCTTTTGAGTACCATCTGTTATGCTTTGATGAAAATGGAGCATTCTTCGTAAACTTTATAACTGTTGCCTTTGTGCTAATTTTACTCTTTTTTTTCAGGAGAGTCTCACAGGTAGAGGAAATTTTGACAATAGATGTAAAGCCTGGTTGGAAGAAGGGGACTAAGATCACTTTTCCTGAAAAGGGGAATGAAGCTCCATACATGACACCTGCTGATGTTGTCTTCATCATTGAAGAGAAGCCCCATGATGTTTTCACTAGGGAAGGAAATGATCTTGTCATGACAGAGAAAATCTCTTTGGTCGAAGCACTGACTGGCTATACCGTGCGTGTCACTACGCTTGATAGGCGGAGTCTGTTGGTACCCGTTACTTCAGTAATCCATCCTAGCTATGAAGAGGTAGTCACTGGAGAGGGCATGCCAATACCTAAGGAGCCCAAGAAGAAGGGAAATCTGCGGGTTAAATTCAACATCAAGTTCCCTTCCAGGCTGACCTCTGATCAAAAAGCTGGCATCAAAAGGCTTTTGGGTTCTTAGTCCCGCTATCAAAAGGCTTTTGGGTTCTTAGTCCCGTTTAAATGGCGTTCTATAATGAAAGTGATTGTGAATATTGCCGGTGTGTGGCTAGGTAGATTTCTATTGGTCTGGAGGGGGCAAAAGGCAAGAAGTGAAAAAAGGAGGGTTATTCCATAACATATCTGTAACAGTATATTGTTATGTGTTGTTTTTTACCCCCCCATAATTTACCGGAGGTTTTTGACATATGCAACCAAGCTAGTTGTTGGCGCTGTTGGATGTGTTCTTCATCAGGCTACCTCCCGGGCACTCAGGGTTGAGTCCCGGCAAGGGTTACAGGGTTTCGCACCCGGCCTAGTTTCCGGAAATTTTACTTTATCTTGTGGCTTGTTCAAATAGGGAGATATTTGGATTGTGATCCTTTACATAGAAACTACTGTTCATGCTAGAACTATTTTGGGTTTCTTCGGATGATATGCGTTGTCGAGGTAGTCGGCAGTCGCGACCCTTTCGAGCATGAATGACGGCAATCCCCATAAGTTGACAGCAATATTTTCCTTGCTTCTGTCAAACCTTTTGCTCCGTGCCAAGCTTCATTGGTGTATTGCATTATCAGGGGATTGATATTTTGCCCTCCTCTTAGTTGAGTTTTCAGAAAATGCCTTCCTTCTTGATGTAATATATTTTTTGCCTCTCACTTAGCTATTTTCTTCGTTATTTGCCCTCTTTGTATTATTTTAATATTATTCAGTCGCTTTCCCCGTTTTGACCATGCGAAAATACAACTTTGCCCTTGCCTCATTCTTTTCCCCATCCTCTTTCTGGTTCTTCTCCTCATCCCATTTTTCTTCCTCCAGCTAGAATGCGCCGCCTGCCTGCCCTTGGCTCGGCCCGGCGTCGCCGCCCCTCGCGCGCCCGCGCTCGGCTCCTCCTCTGCGCCTGCACCTCCCCTCGATCGTCCATGGTGCTGCCGTCATGGAGGGCTGCGCACGCGTTCGCCCATGCCTTGGCCGCCTCGGGACCAAGCGCCCATCCCCGCGCCCTCCAACGGTCGTCACCCTCCTCCCGGACTATAAGAAGCTCCCTTGGCCACCTCCTCTTGCTTCCTCTCCCCATCATTCTTCTTCACCAAGCAAGCCGAACCGGCCACGCCTCGCCCTCGCCCACGCCGCCGCCGCCGCTTCGGCCGCCGATGAGCATTGCCGGCCGCCCGTCACGAGGCACCCCAAGGGTCACAGATGCCATCCCCACCTCCCCTTGTCCTCCCCGTCGCCGGGAAGCGCCGCTGCTGTGACCCTTCCTCCTCTGCCCCCGGCTGCCGCCGCCGGACCGCTTCGGTCGCCCCCGAGCCACCCCGACTCCACCTTCGGCTTCCCCATGCCCTCGCGCCGCCCATGCGTGCGCCATCTCCTTCCCAGCGCCGCCGGCTTGCCCGTGCCTCCAGCCCGTGGTTCCCGCCGCTGTCGCGCTTACCCCTCTCCAGCGTCGCCGCCTCCGCCCACGGGAACCCCAACCCCCCGAGATCCCCTTTTTTGGCTCACCGGCCTCCCCGCGCCACCACTCGCCGGTGCCGCTACCACTTCCGAGCCGACCGCACCCTCTTTGCTCCCCCTCTCTCTGTGAACCGAAGGAATCAAATGGGGGATTTGGTGATTTTGCCCCTCGCGCGCCGCGCCGCTCTCCCCGCGCCCACCTCCTCGCCCTCCATGGTGCCGCCCTCCCGCCCGCTGCGCGCGCCGAGATAAGAAAGAAGGGGTACGGGCCTGTTCCGGCCCGAGGGATAAGAAGGTCATTTCACGTGCCGGGTAACGAGAAAACGGCTGGATAATATTAAAATAATGCAAAGATAGCAAATAACGAAGAAAACAACTAAGTGGGGGCAAAAATGTATTACATCGGGAAGGAGGATATTTTCTGAAAACTCAACTAAGAGGAGAGCAAAATATCAATTCCCCATTATACTAATGGGTGGCTTGGAACATGGTAATATCGCTTAGTATCGTGCCCTGTCTGATGAATGTAAATGAATATCTTACGTGGGTGATTACGGTCGGTTTGGTCGGTTATGGGAAATTTTCAGGCCGAATTATATATTTCGGTTTCATAGTTTTCAAAACCAAATCAACCAAACTGAAAATAGAAACCGGACCTAATTGACCGAATAATATTTCGGTTGGTTCGGCCGATTTATTCGGCTTTGTTAATAATAATAATATACAATAACAAAATGTACCATATAATAGAAGAAGTATCGATACACTATAGTATAAAATAGGTATAGCGCAATATGTGACTTCAACTAGTCGTTACCGTTGTGAACTTATGAGAACAAATGCAAAGACGTTCGCAAATAATAATTGCTATTTATAGAAAAAGGAAACAATCATAGCTTTTTAGAGAAAAAAGATGAACTAAGCTGGGATCACAAGACTACAAGAGGACATCAGACTACTATCAGAGAGAAGCATGCCTCTTAACACAACTAGAACACTAATACTAGGCTGCCGAGGGGACCTAGGAGATCGAGCAATGAAAGATCCATCTGCAACAACTGCTATGAGCCTATGTAACAAATAACAGGTCAATTAAAGAACTTCCGAACGATCTTCACATATATAAGAAACGAAATCCCAATCTTGCTGTGAACTTGTGATCGAAGTCCGCCAGGCTGCCGGCCGAGCTTGGGAAGATGGCCGGTATAGCGTGGTTGTCGTCTGTCGTATCGCCGGCCGTCGCTGCGTACGTCAAGAGCTACGAGAGCCCACGATTACACGATCAGTACGTGAGTTTTGACTACAATCTGGGTTTGCAGGTGGATATATATATATGCAGGCCTAGGGCTACGATCAATGGATTTTAGATCAAACGATTGAGCAATATACGGGAGGTGCAGAAATTACGACGTCAATGTTGGTCCTGGAATTGAAGATTTTCCAAACGACAAGGTATGAATAGGATTTTCGCAAGTATTTTGAAGATCGTAACAACTAAGTCACAGCGTATACACGGTAAATTGTCTTTCTGACAAATTCCAAATGCACAACGCCATCAGAAGAAGCAACAAAACAAAGGATACAAGATACAAAGAAAATACTCGGTTTCACATACAAAACGAAAAGCCTTTTCAAGTACGACTGTACGAGCGTTTATTTCTACACATTTGAGCGCTCAACGACAATCTGATGGTAACCAATCTTACCATCTGCAATGCGCTGTTCAAAACCACAATGGGAACAATTGACCAAATAACCGAAAATTAAAAATAAAATAAGGCAGAGAAGACGTCATGATTCTGGTCCACATTGTCTACGATCCGAGGCAATAAAACTCAAACACCACAGCCACCCGACCATATTCACAGCAGTCACCTCATCACGCACTCTTTGCTTGCTGGATTTAAGCAAGAGAACAAGAAGGCAGCATTAGAAAATTTCTTCACCACAAGTCTGGAATGGAGGTTAAGTAAACAAACATTTTAGCAACGCTAATCATTTGCCATCGCCACTTTCATCTTAGTTTGTCGATGTGTAATGTTTAATATGTCTATCTCGCTCAGGGTAATCGAGAAGAAAAATTGTCATGAGTAAGTTCAGCAATATTCAATCTAAGGGTGATACGCTATTTTAGTTTTCCTGAAATTTTGGATGAAGCACAGATCTCGGTCATCAAAGTGAGTTTATAATTGGAGCTACCAACAAAATGTCTACAATTTATGCTTTCAAAGTGTTTCAATCGAGGATCAGCCAACCGTTCCCGGGTTGGATCCCGGCCCCCCTCCGGTACCGGTAACCGGACCGGTTACCAGTCAAACCGGATTTTGTTCGGCCGAAATTCGTTCAAATTTGATTAAAATTCATTCGAAATCTGAAAATTTGATTTTGGATTTGAAAAAACCGCTGGGATCTCATTTCCCGGCCACCCTCCGGTAGGCGGTTACCGGCCGGTAACCGCCGGGTTTTCTTTCCCTGGTTTCAATTATTTAGCCAGTTAGTGTCATCAAAGTTGTGCAAGCATATTTCAATTATAAACCAGTCATATCGGTTCCATTTATACATGTATTCAGATTTAGGAGACATCGTAATAATTTTGGGCAAACTTACCCTTTTCTCCTCTTCGATCTTAGCCTTGATGTATGAGTAGATGGCAACACCACCTATGGCAATGCAAGTGCCGATTCCAGTCTGTGTGGTAATTCTGTTGCCTGCTCAATGTGAGATTTAGCAAGTGTTATCCTAGGCATAAAGCCATAAACACATCATATCTAGAATGATAAGAGCAGAGCGAATATGTAATGCTCATTTCATAAACAAGGGGGAATTTTTCACTTACCAAAAACAATGATTGAGAAACCAATGACGAAAACCCTTTTCAACACATTGCCGACTGCATGTGTCAGAGGGGCCACCCGCTCCAAAGTGTTTGTAGCAACCTGCCATGCCATAATTGCACCAAGTCATATTGTAATTGATAACAGCTAAAAGGTAGTCCATGACAAAATTGCACACGCCTGTTTGGCAACATCATGATTAACTAATGATAAATGCTGATCTCTACATTGCATAGGAAAGAAATATCTCTGCAACCATTCTGTAGCTAGTGCTATTACAATGTGACACAGTGTGGTGGGAAAGCTCAAATGCTATACCTATTATTCCTATAAGAGCATATGTACAATTTTGGCATGTCATGGAACTGGTTACCTGGTTATAGAGATGGTAGAACAGTCCCACCAAGAAAAGGTCTGAGACTAATTTTGTCAAACCTACTTTTGCAATTGCATCCTTAAATCCATACTGCAATAGTTGGGGTCCTTCAATCTGCAAGATTGATCATGGAAAAGAGAAGCATTAACATTAATCATAATACATGAATCATTTTTTTACTTCCTGGACCAAATTTATCACTTACAATGAGTGCAGGTGGTATGCAGACGATGAGAGCAATAATTGAGATGTAAGCATACACATTGGTGCTATCCATGTCGGTCTGCAACAATAAAAACAGTTAGTAACAAGAAAGGTGAAAATAGGAGTTGAGGCAAAAAAAAAAATGAAGATTGATAAATTGGAACAAAAGAGGCACAAACCATAGCTTTCTTGGAATAAATGCTCCGGTAAGTGAATGAGATGTTAGAGATCATGGCATTGATGAAGCCGGTCCAGTTAAATGAAAGTTCAGTGAGGGATGCCACCGAAACACCTGGTAATCTTCAAGCAGTTAAATAGATTGAACAAGAAAAGGCATGGAATTCCATGATACTAAAGAGTTAAAAGAAGCTTCAAGTAGTAAGTAGCACGTGTTCAGTCTAGTGAAAACGAGTAAACGACAAAAACAATGACAAGGAGAACTAGACCATCAGAGAACATCTGATCAAGATATTCTTAGTTTTTTACTGAATCATGGTATCTCTTATTTTACCTTGCTATTGACACTGTAATTAGCAAGTTTCTACAAATTTACTAGCAAAAAATTGGTATCAGAAGGCTTAATCGAGAAATTACCAATCACAACAGGGGTAAGAGAGAGCCACAGAGACAAGGGAACTTGCTGTCCAAGGACAAACTGGGTAGCAGCTGCATTGAAGAAGGGCTCCAAAGCTGCATTGCAATTACGCATAAAAACATCAGCAAATAGAACAGAAAAGGGTCGAGAAGATTCCACGACGAAATCTGCAAATGAAAGAGGCACCTTTAATAGTGTGGGCAAATGAGACAGCAACAGTAGCAAAGGACACGTTGCTAGTGACATGACCAAGAGCATGGCACAACGCCACCGGAAAGAGCAGCTTCAGGAGCGTTGAATTGATAGGCTATGAAATACAATGATTTTTTGTGTTAATTTATTGCTAATTTCCACAGAAGATACATTAATTTGGATGAGTAGCAACTGATGATTCATGAAAAGATATTCTAATAAATTGTTAAGAAAGAGCCATGCTGTACTTACATAAAACTTGCATGAATTTTTATGTACGAAAAGATAAAGGGTGTAGATCAATTTTAGTTTGAATTTGTCTACGAAGACAGAATTTGATTTGTGGTGTACATAAAGGGTTTGTACCCTTTACTTAACAACTGCTAGATTTATTCCATTTATTCCCTTTAGAAGCCAACTAAACTTTGTAAGAAAATGTCAGATTTCCTAGCTATGTTTTTTTATTTTTAAATCCTTCGTAAAACTGGCAGTGACAGGTGAGCGCAATGCTATAACTAAAATTTCAGGAAGCTTATTAGTCGGACAATATTTATACTAGTCTCATTTTTGTTAACTAAGGACCAATTTAATCGCTGTAGAAAACACATCACTATAGTAGGTGGTAAAAATTACCGCACGCTTTGGGAGACCGACGGTCCAGCTCATGAGGCAGTACACAACGCCCACAAATAGATGGATCACCGACACAAAACTGCAACGAGCAGTACAATTTTCCATCGTAAGTTTTAACCCAACCACAAAATGGAACGCGAGATCGTTCAGCTTGCTGATGTTCATCGTTTCAAAGCAAGGGAAAGTACAGCACACTTACTATGGGTAGGGGAAGTAATTGTAGATTTTCTTGTTGAGGATGTTGAATATCACGTTCAGGAAGTACCTGCAGAGTCACTTGCACAAAATGTAGACAGCTGAAAAATCACTGCAAAATTACTTCACCCTGACATGCAATGCAATGGAGGTGATGTGATTGACGCGGTGAAACGTACCACATGAAGAAGAAGAAGCCGGTGACCAGTGCAGGGTACTTCTCGAGGAACCCAGCCGGCTTTGCCTCCCTATTTACAATCAAAATCAGAAAGGAAATTATATATCTATCTATATATTATATTATTAAAGCAATAGAAAAAGAAGTCACCGCGTTCGCTCTCAAGAGCTAGAAATTCCAATGTTAGTCGGTGGGAAAGGAGAAAGATCTACATCATCAATTATGGTGGATCTACATTATAACGGTTTAGATTAAAAGAAAGAGTACATGTCAAGTACAATATAGAAATAACTGAAATTCGGAATAAAAATAAAATAAAATTAGCAATTTGATTTTCTTACGAATTCATAAGTAAAATTTCTAAATAGATAGAATTCAGAATAAAAATTAAACAAAAATAGTAATTGGATTTATATATGAATTCAAACCAAAATAACTTAAATTCGGAATAAAATAAAATAAAATAAGCAATTTGATTGATACAAATTCCAAAGTAAAATCTCTAAATAATAGTAATTCAAAATAAAAATTAGCAATTGGATTTGTGTAAGAATTCCAACAAAATAAACTGAAATTTGGAATATAAAAAAAAAATCGCAATTTGATTTCAACACGAATTCCAAAGTAAAATCCCTAAATAATTGTAATTCGTAATAAAAATTAAAGAAAATTAGCAATTGGATTTGTATACAAATTCCTACCAAACATAACTGGAATTCGGAATAAATATAAAATAAAATTTGCAATTTTATTTCCTTACAAATTCCAAAGTAAAATACCTAAATAACTAAAATTCGAAATAAATTAAATAAAATTAGCAATTTGATTTGTACACGAACTCCAGTAAAAAATAACTGAAATTTTGAATGAAAATAAAAGTTATAATGAGGTAGCACGAATGGTGTTGGAGGAGACCACAAAAGAATGCAATGTCATCGATCTGTTCTGCAAAAGACATTGACCCACTGGGAAGCGAAGAGCAGAGGCTGTCAGCGACAAAGATGAGGATAGTGTTGTGTTGCTCACCTCAGTCGTTCGACAAGGAAAATGTTGTGTTGCTCACTGAAGCCGTTGAAGAGAAAGGCCAGAGTCGAAGGAGCCAAAGGTCGCGATGATGAGTGGTGAGCGTCAGCGTTATTGAAGAAGTAGCTCGATGATGGGGAATGCTTGGAAGAGTGGAGATGAAACTTTGCATTGAAAACGAGCTATGGATTATATGGGGCCACCGGGTAGCTAGGAGCGTTCCATCACTGGTGACGGGCACGACGTCATCGACGATGGCAAGAAGATTCTCCATATCGGTAGACAACGACTAAAGCAGACATTCCGATATCAGTGAAGATGAGAGGTTACCGTGGTTAGTGAAGAAGCCACAACATTGAGCTGGCCAACGCCGAAGAAGAGGAGAAGCCGACACGAGAAAAGAAGACATCGAGCGTGTATAACATCATGCATGTGTATATACATGCAAGCATCTGTACGAATAGAAGCACGGATGTACAAAATTGTTGAAGTATAAGTGAATTATCCGTCTTTCCTCATCAGCTTAAGCTTTTAGATAAATTGGTTGGTGCATGCAACTCAATATGATATCAGGGCTAAAAGGTCTTGAGTTCAAGACCCGACTGACGCAATTAGGAAAATAATTGCAGCTTATTCCTATTCCACGTCTTAGGTCTGAGGGAGCCTACACATAAGGTAAAGTGTTGAAGTATAAGTGAATTGTTTGTCTTTCTTGTCCCTATACCTCACCACAAAATGGAAAGACCGAGTGCGCTCTTCGCACCATTAATGATGTGATGCACACCCTTCCGCTTCAAGCACACATGCCGCCATTCGATTAGGCTGAGGCTCTCTCCACCGCGACGTACCTTCTTAATCGTCGCCCCTATCAACCACTTCGGTTTGACACTCATGTCTCTTTGGCCCGCCTCCCACCTACACCAATCTTCATGTGTTTGGCTGTTTGTTCAATGGCCAAGCCCGAGCCCGGCCCAACCCGACATAGGCCAAGCCCTAGGCTCGGGCCAAAGCCCAAAAAATCATACTTTCATGTTATTCCGATTAAAAACATATAAAATTATTGTTTTTCAATCATTTCCTGAATAAAATGATATTTAAAATCATTTATTTAATTTTATTGTGATTTTTCAGGCTTCGGGTTGAGCTTGCGGGCTAGAAATCGGGGCCCAAGCTCGACTAATTGGGTCAGGCTGATCATGAACAGGTCTAATGTCAAGCACAAACCAGAAAATAATTGAAATTCGGAATAAAAAAGAAAATAAAATCAACAATTTCATATTCATACGAATTACTAAGTAAAATTCCTAAATAAATATATTTTGGAATAAAAATTAAACAAAATATAAATTGGAATTGGATATGAATTCCAAAAAAAAATGAAATTCGAAATAAAAAATAAACTAAAATTAGCGATTTGATTTCCATACAAATTCTAAAGTAAAAAATCCTTAAATAAATATAATTCGGAATAAAATTAAAGAAAATTAGCGATTGGATCTGTATACAAATTTCAACAAAAATATAACTGAATTCAGAATAACAAATAAAATAATGGTGAGCACTGGCATTGTTGAAGAGAAAGGCCAGAGTTGAATGAGCCAATGGTTGTGACGATGAGTGATGAGCGTCAGCGTTGTTGAAGAAATCAATGACCAAAAAAGCTCGGTAATAGAGAAGCGCTAGTAGAGAGAAGATGAAGTTTTGAATCGAACACGATCTATGGACATGCAGCTACATGATCCATACATGATGGAGAGTTATTACGTTTCTAAGGAACCCAACAAGTTATTATGCTCAATAATTTTCTTTTAACAAAGCTTGTACTTTAATTATGTCTCTCAAGTTGTATTTTCCTTTCAAACTTCTATTGTTATTTACAATATTTATAATATTTTGAAAATCTAAATAAACTCTAAGATACGCAAATATACTCTCAAGTATCTAAGTTATATCATTTGATACTGCAAACTTCGAAACAAATACACTCTGCTGGTTATTAAAAAACACGCAACTAATTCCCATTTATCGCAAGCATAGCTCTGCATCACACTCCACTAGTATTCCCTGTACATATTTTATCGCTGTGAGCACCACCGATCAGCGATCGGCGTGGCGCTGCAGGTGGGACCAGCGTCCCGTTATAAATCGATATACTGCTTGTGGTGCCGCAAAATTTAAAACGGAAAGCGAAGTGCCTCCAGCAAATGGCTGCTTTTTTTATGCGCCGAACAGAGCTTCTAGAAGCTTCCAGAGTCGAGATGCGGCGCAGTACTGAGTACTCACCCGGCGGACTCGGAGGAGGCGGCGGCGGCGGGCGGGCGGAGCGGCTGCCTCCTGGCGGCCTGGGACGGCAGCAGGCCCGCGGGGAGGAGGAGGGCCGGGCGGAGCTGGCGGCCCCAGACGAGCTGGCCACCGTCGGGGACGGCGGCGCACCTGGCGGCAGCGGCGGGCAAGGGCGACGCGAACGTGGGGGCTGGGGCGGCGCGGCGGCGGAGGCGGAGGAGGCCCGCCACGCCGCCGCCGCCGCCGGAGAGCGTCCCGAGCGCCGACATTGCGGCCAGCTCTGCTTGGGAGTTTTGGAGGCTTGTGTGGATGCGAAGTGGAGGAGGCGTCGGGGAGGGTTTTGGATAAGTTTATGGGTGGAGACCGGGAGGGGAGGCGTCGCGGATGGATTTGGGTGGCGGAGACGCGCGCGGGGGAGGAATGGATAGAGTGGGAGCCAAGGGGAGGAGAGGAGCAGGTCGCCTCGCCCTCGCGCTAGCTTTGCTGCAAGAAAGGGGAAATCAAAATTTGGACTGAAATGGTAAGGGGCGATATTTTTGGAGGCGAAATGGGAGACGCAGATGCCTGTGATTCCGGTGGTTAGAGTGGGACTCTCGGGGTGAAGCTTACATGGAAAGTAGTGGTCGGCATCGGCCAAGGGCCCATCTGAGAAGTGAGAACGCAGGGAAATCCAAAATACAAAAGGATTTTCCTTGCAGGAAACAGCATAGTTTCTTCAGAATTCATGTGAAAATCTCCTGCTTATTTCAAACAGGTTATATATAGACAGAGAGCATTTTGCTAAAAACATAATATGCTTTGGATCGAGGCGAGCGAGAACTCGACGCATGTATCGGAACCTCTCGTGAGCCGTGAGATGCGCTACAGTTCTCTGTATCTCGATGTCTCAACTTCTCTCCCTCCACGAGCAGTGATTCTGGATTCTGGACTGTTTGCGCTGATGAAGTGCAACGCTCATCTGTGTTATATTTCGTATTTTTTTTTTCTCGAGTTAGAATCGGATATGGATAGTGGCAGATACCTATTTCTCAATCATGTATTTGCTTCACGAGCTTTTGGTCAGTCGGATAGAAATTACCCGCTTCCTTTGCGTCCCAACACACAGAACATTGAACAGTAGGAGTTCAACCAGAGCGAATACGGAGAGGCTAATCGCTGAGACGTCGAAGGAAAAATATTCAGTATCCCCCTGCCTACTCAGATGCAGTAACCAACCTATCTGTTATTGTGTTCGTAACTAAATTCACAACAGTCATTCCTCAAACCACCTGACATACGGATACATACGGACGAACATCGCTCATCATGTATCATATTTCGTATTTTTTCCACGGAGTCAGACACGGATGGTATTGGATACCCATTTCTCCATCTTGTATTCGTTCCGCAAGCGTTCGATCGGTTGGACGGAAATTATCCGCTTCTTTTGCATCCATACACACAGAACATTGGACAGTAGGAATATAATCAGAGCAAACACGGAGAGACTAATCGCTGAGATGTCGAATGAGAAACACTCAATATCCCCTGCCTACTCAGATACAGCAACTCACTTATCTGTTATCTTGTTCATAAATGAATTTACAATAGACTTTCCTCATACCACCTAACATAAAGACACATACAGAGACACATCGCTCATTCTGTATTATATTTCGTATTTTTCTTCGGGGTCGGATATGGATAGCATTGGATACATGTTTATCTACCTCGTATTCACTCTACTATTCACTCTACGAGCCTTCAGTTGATCAATAAAAATTATCCGCTTTATTTACACCCCTAGCCATTAGTCGCCATCGTCTTCCTACTTCCGGCCAAAGACTTTATAACCAAGGCTTAACAAAAGTCAACAAGAATCAAGGGTGTACAGAAATCACCTGTCCTACTCCTAAAAACAAGCCTGGACTGCCTCGGCCCAGAATGATCTTATTGCATAGGTCCACCTACGTATGACAGCCCAGTTTGCACTTATTTTACGCCGTTGTATACGACGGACTGGCCCAAGGATATTGTGGGCCTCGTCGCAGCACAGTCTTGCTATCACATGTTACATTCATTAGCCCACACACGTATGGGCCACACAATGTTCTTTCGTTCTTTTTGCAAACGCTACGCCCCTCCATTCCATTCTTCCTCAGCGTTTCAACCTGAAGTTCTTTCCATTTAGAATACCAATTCATCACAGCATTTGTTGGAGCAACACTTCCTTACAAGATGAATCAACGTTTTAGCTACGTAGGATGCTGCACCACTCAAATCCTAAATCCATGCTCTCTTTGGTTTGAATAAAAAAGTAAACGAGACCGTGCTCTTTCTCTTAAGAAAATCAGCAATGATTTATGTGTTTGGTATAAATACGGGCACAGTTTTTTGCCTGGTGGTTCCATTACTCAGGTACTCCACTAATGGTTCGATGGTCCAAAATTGGAAACTTTCTCCGTGTCCAGTTTCAGGATGAAACGTGCCCACGGAGCCAACAGGGGTAGCCGGGCCAGAGCACCCTTATCGTCGGCCGAACCTTGATTGCCCTCTATAACACCCACATACATCGACCATTAGAAATGTAGTGAGATCTAGAGATAGAGAATGACTAAGTCCTACGAGTACCTTTCATTTTAACTAGGGGTGGGCGTGGGTTGCACCGAACCGAACCTTTCTCGCCCCATCTGCCCCACACTTCAATTTGAAGGTTAATGGGCTACCCCAGGCGGATGCAAACAAAAACCAAATGGCCCATTGGATCTTTAGGGTTGAACCGTTTTTACTGGATGCCAATGTCCTAACGCACTTCCACTGTCTGTCTATCCCTATAAGCACTACCCTACTCTAGCCCCTTCCACGAACTAAATATTCAGAAGAAACGTGGGTTTGGCATTTGGGGAATTAACATTGTGAACTTGAAAACTAACCAAAGGCATGCATTTTTCTTATGTTTTTACGATGTGTAGGCATTTAGGGATACAACACAAGTACAATTGATGGATAAAATGAAGAGGTTGGAGCAAGAATTGGATCTGTTTTTACGTTCTTATTTTCCTTCAAAGTACAACAATAATTCAGCTAGTAGCCTGCTCAAAAGAAACCTCGTGTTGTGATTAACCCTGACGATATTGTTGCTACTCAAGTCGGCCTTAGTCGTTAGTTTTAGGCTGTTAATTAAATACTTAAATCCAGCTCGGGAGATGGGCGGCCGCCGCCGCTGAGTCACGTTGGAGATGAGGGATTGGCGCAGCAATTAGGGTCGAATCCTTTGAACATATGGACCAATAGGTTTATGAACCTTTTACCTCTAATTACTTTTGAGTCGAACCTCCAGCCTATTTTACTAGAATTTGTAGAGCGGGTCGGTGATCTAATAGATCGGTGTGAACCCCTCCTATCCCTAATTTTAACCTTGAATTCGTCACCAGTGCCACGCTCACGAGAAGGGCCCGTTTGAGCTGAATTTTCTCCTCAAATGATAAGCACCGATGGCCCGAACGTGACATGATTTCATTTGGCCGAGGGCGTGGGCTAGCTTGATCATGCATCTCGTTCCACGCGTGTTACACCTCACTCACAGCTGACACGTGGGCCAGCGGAATCTCGGCACCGTGATACATGCCGGCTACACCGGCGGTGTGTATAGTTCTGCAACCATGCACTATTCAGCTGAAACAACACTAGACATTCTCTCATGGATCAAATGCCGTCCGATCGTGCGCAGGTGAATCATCGGACGGCTGTGGAGGCTTTGCGTTTGATGGCGGCCCAGGTGCAAGTTTTCTTTTCCGGTACAGCGACTTGAGTCTGAATTCTGAAACGAGGTGGCAGGATTAATTAGCTGAATATAACCCTGTACATTTGCAAGCTAGCGTGAAATGAAGCTGGTTTCCAAGGCACAGTGTCCATGTGGGGCACTGATCCGATCTGACCTTGAGCCCAACGGTCTAGATCAATGGCCGGGCCAGTGCTCGTAATTAATCAAGACGCTGCGATGAACAAGTTGTGTGTGCTCTGTATGTCAGACCCGTCGATCCGGTCGTGTGCTCGATTCATAGCGATCACATTCACATATATGTGCGACGCCTTGAGATTCCAATCTGCAGGTAAGCGTGCGCGTATCTCGAGAAAGGGAGAGGATCCATGCTCAGTTGCCCACTCAGTTTCCCGGTCTCTTCTCTTCTCACTCTCTCTCTCTGAGTTCTACTACCACTCTACCACTACTATGGCGAAAATAAATTCTATGGAAGAGGCTGCCGCGCGAGGGGAGTGGGTGAGGGGCGTGTCTCTGGCTCTCTGCAGCTTTCTCTCTGCAGCTTTCTGAAGTCTGAACTCTGAGCACCCGCTGTCCCGAATTTTTTTTACTGCGGAGTACTTCATTTCAGAGTTTGACACTTTGTTTGACTGGTCCCAGCCCCGACAACTTTCTGCAGCTTCGCTATTCAATTGGACCAGCCGGCCTCCATAATACTTTGCCCCAAGGAAACTTCCAACACTGAGGCTGCAATAGCAATACTACACATCGGTATGGCAAGCTTGATGACGCAGAACGCACACCAACCCACCGTAGCATAACTTAATGGCCTGATTAATTTGCATCTATCATTTGAGATGCGCAAGAGAGAAAGGAACGCTACGATTTGTTGGTGAAGTTTTTTTTTCGTTGAGCTGTTGAAAAATGCTACAAAAATATTGACACCAAATTATCAGATATTTGTGCGTGCTTGTAGTAAGATTGCACAGATCTTGAAGACCAGTTGTGTGTGCTTGTAGTGAGATTGCACAGATCTTAAAGACCAGTTGTGTGCGCTACTGGTTAGGCGAGTCGATTTGATCTCTCATTTGCTTGGTAACATATTCTGTTTCTAAAGAGCATAAAAGTTCTTCCTTGGAAGAACTGAAAGTACAAAGTGAGATTCTTCCTTAGACTAACAACAAGTACTTTTGACGACAAAACTAGGACCAACGTAGCGGAAATGCATCCTTAGACTAACAACGCCTAACATACTGCTCATCTAGGTCAACAGTGCTTAATACCACCTAATCAATCATAAGCTTATACTACCACCGTATTATGTCAAGTACTTTTGCCAAGGGGAAAAAAGCATAATTGCTCTCCCTTTTCCTTCCCAAGATTTGGATAAAGCAAAGTGGTACTCCGTTTTGGTAGAGTTGCATTGGATTGTTCATAGAGGATTGCATAAAGTTCTGAAACATCCGAGCCCTGCAAAAGCATGTACTCACCTTTTTACGCTGTCTCAGTATGAACCATCCAAGCCTGATCAAACGGCTCGTATTACTTCCGTGGAATGATGATCTTTTACGAATCTTAAAGCGCACAACCTCATAAATCACTGATGCAAATTTTCACGAATTGAATACTGAAGGCTATTACGTCACGCTTTGAGATTCGCGAAAGGACACGTATCATACAGTAGAGTTGATCCACATCAATAGAGTTATGACCAAATCCTATAGAATTATTTTCCGATAAGCTTGTTCTCTTTGCAGACGCAGCGTAGACATACTAGTATTTCGTGGCAGTAGAAAAGAAATGAAAAGGATGCGTACTTTTCGCTGGTTAATTGCAGCATGATAATGGCGGGGGCCAACTATAAAACCGACGAGGACGTCGGTGATGTGTCGCGGCGGCAGAGCCGCAGAGCAGAGGAGAGCTATCGGAATTCGGATTTCAGAGCCATCCCTCCTCGCAAGAGGCCCCCCGCGCGCGCGCAGGCGCGCAGCCGTTCTTGACCTCTTCGCCCCAGCGTTTCACACGTGAACGGAATCTAATTCTATCCCGTTCCGTTAAGACACTAGCTAGCCAGATTATCGAAAGTGTACGGGGATGATGGATCAGCGGGCCCTAGCAAGCAATTGATCTTATCGGAATGTTTTATTCAGTCCGATCAGATCACCCACGAGTAAAATTTCTCTAAAATTGAGACCCTTGTGTCTGTTCACCCTTCACTCTCCTGAGTGCATGTCTCTGTCAAGAACTTGCTTAAGCCGTTTGGAACGGAGGAACTTCATAGGAATTTTGGAACTCTCACGGATGTTCCTCTTTCTCCTTGTGAAGACCCTGTGTTCCGCGCATGTCTTCCATCTGTCTGAGAATCGATGCAACATGCATGTGACTGTGTGAGAAAGACCAGGTCGAGTGATGGGCTCGACACATTTTCACCCTCTGATTCCTTCTCTAGATGAAAGAACATTGTTGTTGCTGTCGTCGTTGCAGTGGCTCAGTTAGGCGTGGTGCCAACACTGCCGCTACGTCTGCATCCGATCGATGGCCACCGCGGCAAAAACATACGGAAAATGGATGGCAACGTTGACGCCCAGACCGACCAGTTCTTCTCTCCTCTAAGAATAAGAAGCCGCTTTGCCTTAATTCGGAGTCAAGGAAAGGGCTCTGTTCTACTCTAATTGGGGCCCTAATTATTCTCCCGTCCACTTCTCGCAGACCAAACCAGCCACACCAACCTATATGCCCTAGCCGGCCTGCCATTAGGATTTTGGATGTTCTAATGTGATATGCCATCGATCAGATGCATGCGTGATGGGCACCTGCACTACACATGCTTCTTCCAGAAACATTTCATTCCTATCTTGATGCACCATGCATATAGTACTTGATGGTGCATTCTGCTCAATATTGCACATTGTTTATTGCTCGCAACTTGTAATTTGCTTTGACCAAACCGAACAAGAAGTCTATTTGAATCTATAAATGTATGTACGCGCAGGAGAGCTGCGTATCATCGCATTAAGGTAAACAGTGGAACGGCGGATGCATGGTCTTACTTGCATTGTAAGTCCCCAGTACCCTCGTTAATCAGTCGTTATTGTGGCACGAAGGATCATTCCTTTCTTTAGTGGCACGTCTAGTATACATGCTCCTTAGGTCATCGGTAATGGTATAGATAATGGTTGTTTATAGTACTTTTTCATGTCATCTATAGACAACGCTAAAGATAATTCCTATAATGTGTTGTCTTTTTACACGCCTCTATAGATAACTCATTTATGTACAACATATCTTGTTTCTCGTATTACAATCAACTATTGCACGAGAGACGGCTTAATTCTCTATACCCTCTCTCATTAACATAATCTCGTGTCCTTAATTTTTTTGCAAGCCATGGCCCATCGGTGATGTTGCTGGCCGCAGCCGTTGTCTAATCTGGTTGCTTTTAAGCGTGCTCTAAAGCGAGGCTTTTGGACGGTTTTAATACCCAGGGCGAACCTTTAAAGCAAAGCACGACGCTAAGCAGCGCCAGGTTGACGGTGCAAGGCCTATTGTTTCCACTAATAAAGTTATTTACCTGAAAAAGTATAAAGCTCCTGACGAGATCGTGTGTCATGGCTGATCCCTCCTATGTGCAAAGAAGAGTGAGGCTTTGAGGGAGCGATCACCTCCAACCATGTCATTTTGATTGTCAAACCATGCCATTTTTCATATTTTCGTTGTGTCAATCTGTAAGTTGTAATGTGAAATGCGGATAAGAATTGAACAGTTCTCTCCTATCTAGGCAAAAGTGGCAGATTTCTGTGGGCCAGCAGATCACTTGCGCTGTTAGAATTTGTGATCAAAGGAGCTTTGGTGCTTGTGATTGCTTGAAGCCTGGCCATTTGGTTGCGAGGGAGGGAATAAAGGGAGCCTCCTCTCCTTTTCCAGGGATATGAGTATATGACCATGAGGGCATAGGTAGGGGAGAGGCGTTCCTTTCTCCAACACCTCTCATGATCGAATCATTATCTGATATGACAAAAAATCGAGAGGCCCAATCATTTACTATTTATCGGAGGAGAGAAAAACGAGAAACGAAATGTATAGTCTTTTGGCGAACCTACACATGTAGTAAGTAGTACATGGTTTCCTCTTAAAAACGCTATGATTTAGAACTCTTTTACGGTACACACAATTTAATATGAGTCGTCTGTTCTTTTTGATGCAATGGTTTAGGTTAGTTATAATTTAGTTATACTACACCTAATAGTATAAGTAATATAATCTTGGAAAGGTAGGATTGTAATTGCACACGTGGGGTCATATGACAATGCAGTAATATTTTCATCCGTAGTTGGAAAAATCCACAATACCCACATGAGAAAATTATAAATACAAAAAAATATCTATTATGTTCTTAATAAATCAATAGTTAAATTTGATTTATACTACCACTATATACTTAATAGTACGATGTACCGTAAAATTTATCATTATTTAATCTCAACTCGGAACGTGCTTTACTAGTTTTTATTATTTTGTTCGCTACAGGCTAGAATATTCTGAATGGTTTAAGGATTCTGAGTTAGCCACCATTTCATTAGTTTAGTCCTGCTCGATCTGCGCCTTTATGGCGAGGACAAGCGGCGCTCACATTAGCCATCTTTCCAGCCGAACATCCTGAATCAACGACTTATGCATATCCTCCAAGAGAGAAAGCTACAAGAGGATGGTGTCACATGGCCGGATTTCTTAATGGGGATTTTGCTTAATTATCAAAGGTAAGCCAAGCTCAAATTGGAGCCTCTAAGATAGTAGTAAGCAAAGCACCAATCGTATGTAGACATTTTCCGTACTAAACCGGCACAACTGCTCTGCACCCTTGACACGGTGGATTGCATGCACCCTTGTGCGGTGGGCCGGTGGCTGTGTGTCATTGACTGCTCGCAACGACTTTGTCAAAGAAACAAAGAAAGAAAAAAGAGAGAGCCATCATACATCTAGAAATGATTATCTTAAAGTTCTCTGCCTATGTTACTCCAAGCCATGAATTCATGATCAGGTGATCTTCGTTGTGAAGCATAATTGTACGGAGGTCACAGTGGCAAAGCATCCACAGTGTTAGTGATTTTCGGCCTCTGAGAGGAGAGAGAAGTTCTTGAAGGCTGCCTCTACCCAGTACACAGAGTAGTCTCCAAGCAGATTTGCTTTGAGTTGCCTCCAAGACTAGAAGCAGCCTCCAACCAGTAAAAAATTGCACGGCCCCAACTGACGGAGCAGGGATTGGGATGGATGATATTTGGAGTAGCAAATTTTTCTGCCTTTTTAATTATCGTTACGTGCTTTATCTTAGAGGCAAAAGTAACCTCTATACACTGTAGAAAATTACGCTAATCTTAGAGACTGGTTGTAGGTCCCAGCATTCAGCCTCTAAACACTGTTAATACTATAAGACTTAAGACATAGCTGCCGGTGGGTAGCATGAGATGCTGATACGCTATTGGTGTATATATGGGACATAGCTGCCGGTGGGCAGCATGAGATGTTGATACGCTATTGCTGTATATATTGGTATGTTAGTTCGCACTCTAGCGAAATGCAAATGCCACCTTCATGATGAAGCGGACCGTCCACCCGCCCACCAACAGGACGAAAACCGCATCCTGGTGATGCTCCTGCATTGTCATATGGAGTAGGTGCCTGCCTAATTACAGGCGATGATTCTCTACAAACAAACAACTAACAAGCATATTAAATAGTAGCGCTTTGTTCTTCGTAAGATGCAAGTCAAAACTAGCTTTATACTACTGCATCTGAAATATTTTTTAGATAAATTTTATTTTATATTCTACCAGTAATATATGATAGTATTATAAATCAAATCTGATCATTAATTTGTTAAAGACATAATAGACTTTTCTTTGTATTTATAATTTTTCTTGAAGATATTATTGACTTTTCCAACTAAAATTCAAAATATTACTCTTATGTCATATAATCCCCATATAGCAATTATAATTCTACTACTCTTGGAATTCCACTACTCATACTATCGAGTGTAGTATAACTAAATTCTAATTAATCTGAATCATTAGATTAAATTAGAATGTTCAAACCCCGGGATGGGATGGGCTTTGGACCGGCCTGAAAAGTCGGGTCTCAAACGGGCAAGTCCGAGCCCGACCCGACCCGAAAAAACATTTTCCATTACAAAATTAGTTAATTATTTTTTGGAATAAAAAATTAATATTTAATTTATTTTGAGAATAAAATAGTTTTTTATTATTTTAATTGCATTTTACCGGACTTTCGGGACGGGATTCAAGTCTTAAGCCCGTGACCCAGCCCGAGCCAGCTCAGGCTGGGCCACCGGACCGGGTAACCTGTGAACATATTTAGATTAAATTGAGTGTACCATAAAATAGCTTTTTTTTATAGCACCAAGCTCCTGATTTCCACAAGGATCAGTGCTAGACGAGAGATGTTTCACGGTGGCGGTGCTTTGAAGATACACGAAGACGCCGGTATTCAAAGAACATGAATTGTTGAATAACGAAAAGGCCATTTGAACCGCTTCATGTCTTAATTAGTCAGTATTCATCTGCCCATCACTACTTGTTTGCAACTTGCAAACATGCATGTGCGACGCAATCCAAGTCGTAGAGGGGCAAATATTCTCGCAATCATCAACTGTTCTGCCGCTGCTTCTGCTGCTACTACCCGTGCTTTTGTATACGCCCATGCGCACGGAATATATCCACCATACCACCACATATGTGCGGAGAAACACGGCGATTCCCGAAACCGATTGGTTCTGCGATGCCACGGCAGAGGCGTGTCCCCTGCCTGCCAGGTTCATGGCCTCCCTAACCATGTGGATCGATCACCGGATGCGGTTCTTCTGTACTGTAATGCCGTGCTTTCAGTTTACACCCTGCTCTGTCACGATATTATTGCCGAATATTCTTCCTCTAAATACGATTAGCCAATCAATTAAGCGTACGACTTGGGGGAGGGGAAAAAAAGACATCTGTAACGAAACGAAATGTGTGGTGAGGACGGCACACAGATTAATTAGGGACGTGTAATTGCGTTGATGGGATTAGCTGGCGGCAAAACGAAAGTGATTTGATGTTAGGAAATGGAAACCGATTCAGGATACTGATGCGTTCCCATAACAGTGATGACAAGTACTTGGAGTGGAGTACATTTTTTTGAAGACTTGGGAATGCATTGTTTGATTGTTACTCCATAGCTAGTTTTCAATGCTGAAAGGCCGTACTGTATGGTAGTATGAGAGTGTCTACCATTTCTTTGTTTAAAAAAGAAAGAGAGATCAGCTCATAATCACGTGGTTAATAAACAATATAATTGATTCTCCCGTGAGTTGTAATGCTGAGATAGTTTGTGTAGTAGATAGCAGCAGCAGTACACAAGTACCAGTACCAGTGTACATTGTACAGCGAAATGTAGTGGATAGTGAGAGGTAACCACCAGACCGGGACCAAGCAGTTGCCTGATGCCGAAGCTACCTAGCATGCTCCGACAGAGGATCGACGCATGGCATGGACCAGCCCAGCATGCATATCCGGATTCTATAGCTCGACTACAGAATTACTGTTTAAACAATATTTTAAGTTTGTATTATTTAGTACTGTGGTGTCTAAATTCAGACCATTCATTTTGAATGGGATGATGAATGCTGACGAGGATTAAATAATCACCGATTAATTAAACTACTTATTTATAATATTTAGTATGGATAATGATATTTTAAATAGTCTCCAAAGATATCCTCGACGTTAGTACCTACAACGACCAAAAAGATTACAACCACGTTATGGACGTAATGTTTGTTACAACCAACTTATGGTTGTACGATCTATTATGACTAGATCGACTTACGATCACCTTATCATCGATAAAACTCATAGACATATTGGCCTTATCGACTAGGGGTCATATACACTACACTCAACTATGTATAGTAGTTAATACACTCTAACATAATCGTATGAAACTCTCTCTTTCTCTGTCTCTACAATAACCGCTAGACAAATGTGCATAAGGATATCTCACTAACAGCAACTGTCATCCACAAGCGCACTCAAACAACCATCAAGACGCATCCTAACGATACAACAACTATCGCCATTTCAAACACTATATAAAGGGTAGTGCCGGCAGACATGGGAGAGAGATCCAAGAGTTTTATCAACAAGAGAAGCCATTAAACTTAGTTTGTTGGCTTGTTGTACTTTATAATCTATTCAATATAAGAATATATGAGTAAAGTTATTATTATCTCCGGAGAAATATAAACTTATCTAAAAGCCCTTTTCTTTTCTTGCATAATCTTGAGATCCACGTTCCCAACATTTATTTCATAAGATCGTCGATGATTCGTCGACACACGCCGCCTCCCAGCGTGCAGGCTTAAAACACAGGCTTTGCCACCCACATGTCATACATACCTGCACATGTGCAAAAATACAGCAGTAATTTTAGAGGATTGGTAAAATGCAAAGCTATTGTACTCTATGCGTCGGGTACGTTAGCTGTGAAAATGAGTAGATGACATGCCAATATAACTTGCAGTATCAAATTAAGCTTTGTTCAAGATTTCAGTGTTCTACTACATACCAATTTAAACCTTGAACATTCACCATCCTAATTCCTAAGGCTCCTTTAGTATGATTGAAAAAAATGTAAGAACAAAAAATCACGTTTAAAATAATAGGAAAAGATACAGACCGCCCAACTAGTCAATCGCTTAGCTCGAAGATCATGTATGGATGGACCTAGTTGAGATGCACTAGACAGAGTCCTAAATTGAGTGAGACGTGAAGAAACTATAACCTTTTGTGCAGCATAAACTGAAAATGAAATTGTAGTGCCAAACTCAAACAAAGGGTGTTTAGTTGGTGAGATGGAGTTGAAGAAGATGAGGTGATCTTTTTACCATGTGGTTCCAATGTTCATTGTTTTGAGTGAATAAGATGGCTCAGCATCTAAAGAAAATATTTTATAAATTTGTATTCCAACATCTAGATGAAATAAATCTATTTATTTTTTGATGTAAGAAATAATTCTATTCAAACAACTAAACATATGATTTTTTTTAACCAACTCATAGACGTGTCAATCGGTACGACGGAGCAACCAAACCAAAAATCGACCAAAATCCCTACCGACGGAAGTACAGAACCATCTTGCGCGGTTGAATCTGCGGTTTGACCATAACAGGAGCAGCCGGACCCACACCCCAGAGGCCCAAACCCAAGCAAAACAGAGCATCTCGGTAGTCTTTTTCCCATTAAAAACCCGGAGCCCGACGAAACAGGTCAAACGGCAGTCTCCCCCATGTTTTTGCTGCCCACATAACAGTATAACACATTACTCTATTTTAGTCTATTCTCCTCGCCGAGGAATTCCCCTCCCGAAGAAAGTACAGTAAAAAAATGGATTGCTTCCATCTACTAGTCACTGTACTAGTCACTGTACTGCCACGCTCAGCTCAGCTACTTCCACTTGCTCAGTTGCTTCTCCCCATCTCCATCTCCATAAGAGCACCCACCAGTTCGCACGGCACCACCCTTCCTCGCCAATGCCGGCGCCGGTGTCGACGTCTCTCCCCTCACCACCGCCCTTCGTCTGATTCCGACACCTCGCGCCAAGCCAAGAACCCGGCCGCCGCCGCAGCCAAGAACAAGAAACATGGGCTCTAGCTCAATCCTCCCCCTCCTGCTGCTCCTCGTCGTCAATGCCGGTTTGTTGGTGACGCCGTCGCAGGGGTTGAACCAGGACGGGCTCTACCTTCTTGAGGCCAAGCGCGCGCTCACCGTCCCGGCGGGTGCGCTCGCGGACTGGAACCCCCGCGACGCCACGCCCTGCAGCTGGACGGGCGTCTCCTGCGACGCCGGCGGCGGCGGCGCCGTGACGGGGATCTCCCTCCGTGGCGCCAACCTCGCCGGGTCGTTCCCCGCCGCGCTATGCCGCCTACCGCGCCTGAAGTCCATCGACCTCTACCTGAACTACATCGGCCCCGACCTCGCCCCCGCCGCCTTCGCCGGGTGCAAGGCGCTGGTCCGCCTCGACCTGTCCACGAACGCGCTCGTGGGGCCGCTCCCCGCCGCGCTCGCCGACCTCCCGGAGCTCGTGTACCTCAACCTGGAGAGCAACAACTTCTCCGGGCCCATCCCGGAGTCCTTCGGCCGGTTCAAGAAGCTCGAGTCGCTCTCGCTCGTGTACAACCTGCTCGGTGGCGAGGTCCCGGCGTTTTTGGCGGCGTCCCCACGCTCCGGGAGCTCAACCTGTCCTACAACCCGTTCGCGTCGGGCCCCGTGCCGACCGAACTAGGCGGCCTCACCGCGCTGCGCGTGCTCTGGCTCGCCAGTTGCAACCTCATCGGCTCCATCCCGGCGTCTCTCGGCCGGCTCGGCAACCTCAAGGACCTCGACCTGTCGACGAATGCGCTCACCGGGCCGATACCGCCGGAGATTACAGGGCTGACGAGCGCCGTTCAGATCGAGCTGTACAACAACTCGCTCTCCGGGCCGATTCCCAAAGGGTTCGGCAAGCTCGCGGAGCTCAGGAGCATAGACTTCGCCATGAACCGGCTCTATGGCGCCATCCCGGACGACCTCTTCGAGGCACCAAAGCTGGAGAGCGTGCACCTATATGCCAACTCTCTCACGGGGCCCGTGCCGGAGTCGGTGGCGAAGGCGGCGTCGCTCGTCGAGCTGCGGTTGTTTGCGAACCGGCTGAACGGCACGCTACCCGCGGACCTCGGCAAGAACACGCCTTTGGTGTGCGTGGACTTGTCCGACAACTCCATCTCCGGCGAGATCCCGCCGGGGATATGCGACCGCGGCGAGCTGGAGGAGCTGCTGATGCTAGATAATATGCTGTCTGGGCACATCCCCGATGGGCTCGGGCGGTGCCGGAGGCTGCGACGGGTGCGGCTGTCGAACAACAGACTCGACGGGGACGTGCCCAGCGCGGTCTGGGGCCTGCCGCACATGTCGCTGCTCGAGCTCAATGATAACCAGCTCAGCGGGGAGATCTCACCGGTCATCGCCGGCGCGGCAAACCTGTCGAAGCTTGTCCTGTCAAACAATCGGCTGACTGGGAGCATCCCATCGGAAATTGGATCAGTCTCGAAGTTGTACGAGCTCTCAGCCGACGGCAACTTGCTCTCTGGCCCGCTCCCTGCCTCCCTTGGCGGCCTCGCTGAGCTCGGGCGGCTCGTGCTCCACAACAACTCGCTATCTGGTCAGTTGCTCCGAGGAATCCAATCTTGGAAGAAGCTTAGTGAGCTCAACCTCGCGGACAATGGCTTTACTGGGGCCATACCACCGGAGCTCGGTGATTTACCAGTGCTCAACTATCTTGACCTTTCTGGCAATCGCCTCACCGGCGAGGTACCACTGCAATTGGAGAACCTGAAGCTGAACCAATTCAATGTCTCCAACAACCAGCTCAGTGGTCCGCTCCCGCCACAGTATGCGACAGAGGCGTACCGCAACAGTGTCTTGAGCAACCCGGGGCTGTGCGGAGATATTTCCGGTTTGTGTGCGGCCTCACAAGGAAGGTCAAGGTACCATTCCGGCTTTGCCTGGATGATGCGATCGATATTCATATTTGCGGCGGTCGTTTTGGTAGTCGGTGTTGCATGGTTTTACTGGACGTACCAGAGCTTCAACAAAGCAAAGCTGGGCACTGATCGGTCGAAATGGACATTGACATCATTCCACAAGCTCTCGTTCAGTGAGTATGAGATCCTGGATTGCCTTGATGAGGATAGTGTCATTGGCAGCGGCGCATCCGGGAAGGTGTACAAGGCAGTGCTCAGCAACGGTGCGGTGGTCGCTGTCAAGAAGCTGTGGGGTGGGTTGTTGAAGAAGGATATCGAGAACGGTGGTGAGGGCTCTGCAGCTGATGATAGCTTTGAGGCTGAGGTGAGTACACTCGGCAAGATTCGCCACAAGAACATTGTCAAGCTCTGGTGCTGCTGCATCCACAATGACTGCAAGCTGCTGGTGTACGAGTTCATGCCCAATGGTAGCCTTGGCGATGTGCTGCACAGCAGCAAGGCTGGGTTGTTGGATTGGCCGATAAGATACAAGATTGCGCTGGATGCAGCAGAGGGGCTATCCTATCTTCACCATGACTGCGTCCCGGCTATCGTTCACAGGGATGTCAAGTCGAACAATATCCTTTTGGATGCTGAATTTGGTGCCCGTGTTGCGGATTTTGGTGTCGCCAAGGCGGTGGAGGTGACTGGCCGGGGCCCGAAGTCCATGTCAGTGATCGCTGGCTCGTGTGGTTACATTGCCCCTGGTAAGTTTCTCAGATTCGTTTCAGAAGTTCAGTTAGTACTTTCATAGACTTGCAAGTCTGATCTAGTTTTCTTGATTTGTGTAGAGTATGCATACACACTCCGCGTCAACGAGAAAAGTGACATATACAGCTTTGGGGTGGTTCTCCTTGAGCTCGTGACCGGGAAACCGCCAGTTGATCCAGAGTTTGGCGAGAAGGACTTGGTGAAGTGGGTGTGCAGCACAATTGATCAGAAAGGAGTTGAACATGTCCTTGACAGCAAACTCGACATGACCTTCAAGGAAGGGATCAGCAGGGTCCTGAACATCGGCCTCCTCTGCGCGAGCTCCTTACCGATCAACCGCCCAGCGATGCGGAGGGTGGTCAAAATGCTGCAAGAAGTGCATGCCGAGGTGAGGCCAAGGCCAGACAAGGATGGCAAGCTGTCGCCGTACTACTACGAGGATGCCTCCGATCAAGGGAGCAGCGTCTAAGGTAACCGCAAAAGAGACATGATCGTAGGTCGTAGCTTCTTCCATGAACCTTCTTCTCCATGACTTGTTGAGCTCTTGGTAGGAAGGTTCCAATCATGACCCAATTACGTCGTCAATTCCTATAGTGGGGTAAATCTAGACTGCTGATTCTAAGTACCGACGCCTCCGACAACACGGTAACTCGGAGCTGTGTTGTTCCAGTCCGGCAATGGAGGACAGGTGGGCGGTAGGGCATAGCCATTGGCGGTGTTCTTGCTTGTACTTGCTGTCTGTGGACCGTGCCATTGATTCTGGTAGGGCAGATGCCTCATCTGGTCTTGAGAAGAAAAAAACTTGTGAACGGAATCAAATGTAGGTGTGTAATTAGTACTCCACTACTTTGCTTTCTCTGGATGAAGTATTGCTCCAGGCTCATGGCCCATGGGTGGTTGTATCGACTATCACCAGCTATTTAACTCGCAGGAGAGATGGAATGGAATGCACATTGGTGAATGAATCTGACCACTTTACAGTAGAGTAATAGCGTCTATGTTTTTTGTTCGCTTCTGAATTCTGAACCATTATCCTCTGCTCCTGCAGCACAAATGATTGTGTATTCAGTATTTACTTGAAATTATTTGCAGTGGCATTTTTAAAGGAATCTTCAATTCTTGCCGTACCTGTACTGTACGTAACAGCTCCGGTTGGCAAGTTGTAGGAGACACAGCCCCACAGGGGCCAGTTTGGCGCCATGTCTGAATATTTTTCATGTTCAGACAGCTGCAGTGCGAGTACTCTAGTGTTATTGTCGATTGGATACTGGAGATTATTTGTTTAGTGAACTGATAGATAGGCGATAGCTAAGCCTGCAATGCAAGTGTATCTCGGTCGATGCGTTGTCTTCGCTTCAGACATTTTGGAATTTGGATTGGTTCCAGATTACAGTCTGTCTTTTTGTATCGAGAGGCCACATGTAAAATTGAAACGGGGTCGGCGTTGGAACTTGGGCTGGGGTAGCCCGGGAGTTTCCATGGCTCGTATCTTGTCTCGCGACGAATTTGTTGTGCTTGGCGCCCTGGAGAAACAAGCTGGTGTGGGGATTTTTGGCCTTAATGACGTGTTTTGAGGTGTAATAGCAAAAGTGGCTCTTATTGTGGTATTTGTAAATTTGGTATCTCGTTCGCACGACCATCGTGCAGATGAGACTCACGAGTAGAGTAGACACGTGCGCAATGCTGCGTGGCCACTGTGTGGAGGAGGCCCACGAGCCGACACATGCGCAATGCCGCATGGCCACCCTTTCCGCGCAGATTTTTTAGACTTGTCCGCACGGTGACGGTGCAGACGAGGTTCGTCCGCACGGTGGCCATGCGGCATTGCGCATGTGTCGGCTTGTACTACTAAATCGTAATCAGAGATTCAGTGACCGGGAGGCCGCATATAAAACCTGTGCATCCAGTCGTACAAAAATAGAAGAAACGGCAGATCGGGCAATTTGGTCAGCTGGGATTGGAAATGAGAAAATGGTTGCGCAGAAACGAGTCGGGAACTTGCTTGCGTAGTTGCGTATAGTGAATGGGCTTGAAGGGGGTGAGCGTGGCCTGTAGTCACTGTTGCCTATGTTGGGCCAAAGCCTGATCATCTGATGGGCTTCCAGCTTTGAACCAATTCTCACAGTATGCAGATCCTACTGGTTGCGTACATGAGTCATCAAGCAGATGCTCCCGAAGGCGGACGAGCGGAGTGTCATGGCAGGCGGTGCGGTGGGCCGGAGGCTAGAACGCTTGAGGTGGCCGCCCAGGAAGAGCAAGCCGCAAGCGAGGCGCGGCCGACCCAACACACGAGCGTGCCGCCCTCGGGCGGTCGGGCTCGGGAAGAAGGAAATAAACGTCGGTACACGCCGGGCGCCTGCCTGCTGGCATACCGAATCAACAGTGCCGCGTATCACGTGCCCAAGCAGCATTCCACGGAAGGATCTGTTGATCTCATCGCATTCCACGTGATCGAAAGCTGCGTCCGTTGCGCAGCCGCAGTCCTGCAGGCCGCTGCGACTGCAAGCTCCCTGCCCCCACCGCCTCTCGCACCGCAAAGATACGAGACGATACTGTAGCATTGAAACTTCTCCGCCTCCTCTGCCGCGGCACGCCTACTACACCTGCAGCACGCCACACCACGAGACAAAAACGTTCCAAGCTCGTACGGTCGCGTCAAATCTGATTATTAGCCACAGTGTTGCAATTCAGTATTTATATAGTCTCAAAATCCAAATATCATTTACACGTATAATAATAAATTTAAAAATCTACATTTTTACCATGACAAATAATTAATTATTCAAAAAGAACAAACCCCAACCCTCCATCAAAGACTACAAACCCTAACCCATTCCATCCCATCATCACCGGTGCGGTTCGTCCACCACTCCGCCGCGCGATCTCCTTCACAAACCCACAGCCAACCAGCCCGACCGGCCAAATGGCGTCGTCCCCGTCGCCGTCGTGGGTCATCCTGGGCAGCGTCCCGCGCGTGTGCGCCGATGACGCCGACCTCCCCAAGGGCGCCGACCTCTCCCTCGCGCTGGCCGCGCCCCCGCGGCTCACGCTCCTCACCATCCCCCGGCGCGTCGCGCCCGACCCCGTCGCGCCCCGCAGCTACCCCTCCGTCCTCGCCGCCGATCCCTCCGGCCTCCTCCTCCTCCACGCCACCCAGGGCCGCACCACGACCGCGGCCAAGGCCGACAACCACGGCCCCCAGATCCTCATCCGCGGCGACCCGGTCGAGGGCTACTTCGTCGCCGACGCCTGCACCGCCACCGCCTTCCGCCTCCCCGACCCCGCGCTCGGGCCCGGTCCCGTCGGGCACCACGGCAACCTCGGCCTCCTCCCGTCCCCGCGGGGCTGCGGCCACTACATGATCGTGGAGCTCCAGCCCGACGTCGACTTCCACGAGGCCACCCTCCTCTGCTTCTCGTCCTACACCGGCGAGTGGGTCCACAAGACGGTGGACTACCCCCTGCCCTGCCGGCCCCGCCCCTGGGGCAGCAACGGCGTCATCGCGCACCAGGGGAAGCTCTGGTGGGTCGACCTCTACACGGGCCTCCTCTCCTGCGACACCTTCGCCGTGGCCAAAGAGCGCAAGTTGCACTTCATCCCGCTCCCGAAGGGCAAGGAGCTGGAGGAGTACCCGTTCTACGAGCGAGATCTCGACAGGTCGCGCTGCGTCAAGGTGAGCGACGGCAATCTGCGGTTTGTGGATATCACCGGCGGCCGCGTCGGCGCTCCGGTGGTCAACATGTGGACGCTGGCGGCCGATCCGGGGGCCGAGGAGTGGACGCCCGAGTACGAGGCGAGCTTTGCTGAGGTCTGGGCTGATGAGAGTTACAAGGCGACCGGGCTGCCGGAGAAGACCCCCGTGCTCGCGCTCGTCCACCCCAAGAACCCCGACGTGGTGTACTTCTCCCTGGAGGAGCACCTCTTCGGCGTCGACATGCGTGCCAAGAAGGTCGTCGAGTGCGAGGCCTACCAGCGGATCGCGCCGTCCGGGGACGCCGTATCCTCCCGCTACGTTCACGCTTGGGAGCTGCCGCGCGCTCTTTCCTCAGGTAATGCAACTTGCATATACTGTCTCGGTGCCTCCATTTAATATGTTACTGTTCGAATAATACATGTATGCTTTAATGCTTGTCAAAATTAAGTTGTCCTGTTGCCTATTTTTTTATGAGTTGATTGTATCTGCTTGTAGTACTTTTGATTATCTGAGCGATTGCATGTTGTAATCCGGGGCTAGCTGTCGTGTGCACTAAATAATTTATGCATCTTGCATGGTTGCATCTCCTCTAATTGCTTCCTGTGAATAACATATGCTTTTCAAAAGCTAGTCATGTTAATGAATGCTGGTAGAGATGTGACAAAAACATGCCTTTAGGATGTCAATTAGCTTCATATATGAGAAGTTGTGATATAGTTTTTTTTTTGTGAATGGCCCTACACAGTAGCCGAGGCAGCAAAAAAATCTAGCAGACTAAGTTTAACATGGTCATGAACTGGGGTTCACTATAGCTAAGAATACTTTGTTCTTCAATTCCGGTGAGCGTACAGTGACAAACATAAAGTGGTTAGTAGCGGAGCTCAGACAAGTGCCCACCCTGCCCGGAGGGTTGGCTCTACCATTGGCCCCACATAGTAATGCAAAGAAATGATGGCACTTCCTCGGACATTACTTTTTCTATTCTTGATAGGAGTTGACTAGGTGGTTCTGATATTCAGTTGTTCTTTGAATTCTGTATATATATATTGCTTACAACCCTACAAGAATATTGTTTCGTTGACAATTGAATTAGCCTATCTGTTCTTGAGAGTTAACATCCTTCCTGTTTGGCGTTTCTTTTAGAAATGGGTTGTAAGATATTGACGGTTCGTGTTCTAAAGATTATTTTGTACATGAATATTATATTATTTTGTACATGAATATTATAAAAAGTTTAGGTCTTTGTACTTCTCGTTCCATAGCTGAGAGTATTCCATCTACATTTGCGCAACTATCTTGCTTAAACAGTTTACACATTCTTTCTTTTATTGAAATCACATAGTTCTGCTTTCGCTTTGAAAAAAAGGGACATTTTACATGGCTTGATTATCTAAAGCTCTAGATCGGCCTATGTTGGCTGCTCCCTACTACTTTAGAATTAGCAGATGCATAGATGTTCCTTTGTATATTGGGCCTTTTCTTTTTATGTTTTGGTTGGAGGCTGAAGTTTTAGTACAAGGCATTTTATATACAACACTGCGTACTAGATCATTACAAATTTTGTATCTTCACATTTGCATATATAACTTGTTTGATTGTACTTTATATGCACTCAAATATAACTCCTGTCGGACCCCGGGCGTGGAATACCCAAAGCCCTTGTTTGTATACCGTACTAGTCCCATGATCAGTGGCTAGTACACACATATACAACGTTGGCATACACATCCATACACAATATACATACAACATGAAATAAATATGGTACTTACCACAAATGCATAGTACACGGCCGACTGGCCAAATAAAAGAGCAAATATCAGAAGTAGGCAACTGACAAGAAACAAGTTTTAGAAAGACCCGTCACCGAACCCTCCGATACCAGGTGCAAAAAACGTGTCGTTTGGTATATGCTCGTCCTTTAACTCTGAATAATAATTTAAGCAAGATTAAATACATTGTGTACTCAGCAAGACTTGTAGTGTATCGCAAAAATTATATATATGCAAGGCTAACAAGTTATGAGGCTCTATATGCTACTAGTTATTGTCAGCATTAAGCAAGTTTTATTTGCAATAACAATGCATAGTACTTTGCAATAGATGTTTAAAGAGCAGTTAAGTAAATGAAGGATTAACAAGTATTTGATAAATAACAGATTACAACCCTCTTCGGCTGCGATCAACATCTTACTTTCAGCTATAGACATCATACTCAACTCAAATATAAAACAACAAAAACCATCCCCACATTTTTCAACAAGAGCTGTTTTTACAAAAAAGAAAACCAAGTCTATACCCATTAAGACTGCACTAAGCATGCTCATGACCGCGAGCACTGCTATTTAAATAGATTTACACTCTGCAGATGTGTACAATTTTACCCATAACATACGAATTTTCTAGTTTGTGGCATCCGTCGATACTACCACTCAATATCTTTTGGTAAGCAGTTTATGGCACGTATTGAAGCCTTTACATCACCTAGTCCTAACCTTGCACTAGCCTGGCAATGAAAACTCTCACTCCGATCCCGAGTACCTCCCGTCAGAGTGAGGCATTAACCATTGTATTGGAAGGCATTGGTCCCAACGCCTCGGTAAACATTTCCCCTTTGAGCACGCCTACCCGGTCATGCCAGTTCTACTGCGGCCTACCAACATACAAGGCTAGTCGTTGATGACTTAATTAACTAAAGTCGTCCCATACCAGCACATGTGGTTGTACGCTTATGTTTAGATAGGACTTGCTGGTGTTCGGTCCTTAATTGGCCCGGGCGAGAATCTCTCCCTATCTGCTTTTGAGATACACCTCTCACATTTCTCATATTATAATATAACTTGCCCGCGTTACAAACTAGGTTTTTTTTTTACTTTTATACAAAATAACAGAGGTAAACCCCTCTGGACCATCATTTCAAAATCTTCCAAATTCATTTTCAACATTTCATCCAATTTCCAAACTTTAGTGAATCTAGAGCCTGGCTAAGCACTTGTGCGATATTCGCACTCGAAATACCCAAATTGACATCATCTATTGTCTAAACCATAACCTAATGGCTACAACAGTAAGGATACCAATATTTCAAGGATGATCATGCATTGAATAAGACTATAACTACCATTATCCCCGAATATAGCAATTTTAAGCAAACATGCATGCATGCATAATAGATTTTTTTGCAAAAGAAGAACAATAATTAAAATAGTAGGATCAACATGATCAAATGAGGTGCTTGCCTTACTCTAGTATCTCAGAGTATGAGGATGGAGGATTGTCGTAAATTTCGTTCGAAGTACCGACGTCTATTCAAAAAGAGCCTATACAAATTAAATATAGAAAAATAATCTCAACAGCAACAAAATCCAAATATTTTTGCATATTCGGACATAGCATGATTTTAAATGAATTTAGAAAAAAGTTTCATTCAATTTGGAGTTTATATACAAAAGTTACTAATGTATTAATTTGCTTCAATTTAGAAATTCTAGAAATTAATAAAAAGGTGACGTCGAAACCGTATTCTCTGAGGTTTACGCTTTCTAATAAAGACTCATAGATGGAGAATTTAACCTTGGTGGGGTCAAGAACTCACCGAAGAAGTGTTGTCGTCGATGGCGGCGACAGAGACAGAGAGGTTCATGGTGATAGCTCTGTGTGGGTGACGATAGCTGAAATGGGTGGTGCGAAGACGGCGGCAGAGCCAGTAATTTTTCAAAGCCTGGGCAAACCGCAAGCATCCTTGTTTTGCCTTGGCAAGATGCCATTTTTCAGTCGTGGTCGCCATAGAACTTCACCGGGCTACCATGGTGCATCGCCAGCAAGCCTGGGCAACTGCCCAGGCTGGAGGGACGGTGGATCCGTCGATGTGCGAAGAGGTTCGGTGAGACGAGGCAATGCTCAAACCGGACTCGAAGTAGACCTGGACTCATCGGGCTTAGAGATCTTTCACGGCTACCGTAGCGTCAGAGGTGAGGAAGAAAACACGATTGCAGTGCTACACTGCAATAGAAGAACATGGAAGTGAGGAGGTGATTGAGTGAGCCAAATGGCGCAATGTGACATGCACGTCGAGGGTGGGGCTCATTGGGACACGGTGAAGCTCTGGCGGAGTGCGCACGCTGGAGCTCGGGACGACGAGGTGTTCTGAGCATTTTGGTGGATGGAACTTATCAGGAAAGGAGAAAATAGAAATAGCGTGGAAGGGTTAGGGTTTCTGCACAGAAGGAGGGGCATCAAGTCGCGAGATGAGGGCGAGAACGACAACGGGAAAAAGGCAAGTAGTTGGGTTTTCGCGAGTTTCTCACGCAGCGACAGACCCAAGCGGAGCAAATCGGTGGGTGAAGCAGGTGAAACTGTGCGACCTTGGTCTTCTCTCGTGGGCGCTCGAGGATGACGGTAGCGACGGCATGGGCAAGGCTCTGGCGCGCTACAGGGCGGAGGAGATGGTTGTGCGGGGTGGAAGAAACACCTTGACGTGCAGGCCCAGCATGTCAGCGTTAGAGGGAAACGGGGGCTGGCACGGGCTGAAGCGGGCGCGAGCGAAATTGGGCCGCGGCAGATGTGGCCCAACGGCGGGCGGTAAATTCAAAATGACTTTTGAATTTTTCAAACCAGATGAATGTTTCCTGAATTTATGTACTTAGCAATCGGGCTCCAAAATTTATAATTTTTTTTGTGGGGGCTCTTGACACAATATTGTTTCTGGTGATAATTTTTTTAGGATTTTATTTGTTCTGTGATTTTCTAAAAAATTCTTCCAAGTTGCTATTTGCATATACATTCACTGTTTGATTTATGCAAAAGTTAAAAAATCATGTTAAAATAGTTTTCCCATACATAAACATGCTCAACATTATTCTCCCATTTATTTTCCATGCAATAGTCAGGAATTCTTGACGGCTGGAACAACCTGTTCTTCCTGAATACCCTAATTCAAGGACAAAGAATTTCCTATTATATTTCCTCAAAATTTGGATTTTTGGGATGTTACAACACCTTTGATTTTCATGCCATTTGAACAGCACATTAATTAGATTCTTGATGCTGCTCTTTGGGTATGTAATCTAAGTGTCTATGGTGTATCTGATTTGTAGTCACACGGCACATGCTTGATGTAGGTCAATATACTTAAACCTCTTTCTTATGTAATGTCGAAAGGGTTATACACCAGTTACATTTGTACAAAATGCAACTGAACTACGATCAGTTTTTTTATGGAGTAACTTGACAGCCTCGACGAAGTAATACTAAATGAGTAGCTAATGGAAATTATGTATTGATCCCGCAGTCATCAGGTACAATGTTAGTGATCACACAGCTTGATTCTTGTATGGAAACCATATGTAGGCAACAGCTGATCTTTTATTTTTGCTAAATTATGTTTGGATTGGGCATTTGTCTTTGAAATAAGCCATTCTTCTTTTTGTTTATGAGATAAAATTAATCATTCTGTTGACATACATATACTATCGAAATGCCAATAAGCAATTGCATCTTTGTCCTTTTTATGTTCTAATCCATGTTTGCTCCTCAAGAACCAACAGAAGACCAGACTGAAGAATGCTCTTCAGTTCTCCAGCATTTTTGCGATCTGGTGTGAAGAACAAGGAGTAGGAACCATATCTATCTTTTTCCAAGGTGAACTGAAGCTTCTTGACATGGATCAACTGAACTTTTGTCTTCCACCAGTATTTAACAGTTAACTCCTCTTGAACAATTTTGAATTGATTCAGGTAACCAAACTAAGTCACAGAGCGTACAGAACCTAGCGTTGACGATCAGTTTGCTACGGCGGGATCGTTCTTGTGGACCGGAATTCTATTATGTTTTTTGGTCACCCAAATGGAAATGCTTTGATTGTTTATCCTTTTCTTTGGCACTATTACATCAGTAGTTAATGGTGATATGTTCGAATGGTACGAGTAGTATATCCTTTTGTTTGGTACGAGTACTTATTATGTAATGCTGCATTGGTACAGTGCAGTTGCTTTCTTCATCTGCTGGATAACTTTACGTCAAGTGCCAGCTTCCTATCCTATATGGTGATTTCTTGAATTTGGTGGTCAACTGATCATCCTTGTTACGTGCTTTAATAATTCTTTCCTCCAATCAGATGTAGCAAGTAACTCATACAGATACAGAGAGGCCAATATCAATAGGACAATCCAGAAAGGAAAAATAAAGCACTCTCACCATGCAAATACAATGAATTGCTAAAGCTATTTCTGTGTTCGTAGACAGACAACACCTGGACCACCACACCTGAGCACCGCGACTAACTCTCAATTGTGCTAGTCGAACACAAAAGAAACACCACTTTTGGATGTTGTCAAAGGTTGCTGCGAGACCTGCCCAAATGGGCTGTGTTTGCCGGACTGGCTTGAAGCACGATATTGTTGGTCCGGTCTAAGCACGGGATGACCCGAAATCTAAATGTGGCATGACACGATGCATAATATTGTATCTGGCATGGCACAATGCACAGTACTGACTTGGGCACGACACGTTTAGGCACAACCTGGTAGAGCATATATATATTCTTTTCTATAAATAAGCAGCATACCCTCCTCATTCGGGCATCATCCAACTTTCGCTCTCTTCTTTGAATTCTGTTGTGATAATTTGGTAAATTTTGAAATATTTTTGCCAAATATTTGAAATTTTGAAATACAACTGCAATCAAGAAAAGATGTACCAATACTGATTTTTGTAGATTTTTTTTGTCCTTACTTGTTATACTAGGGTGAAATAAATAATAGTATAATTTTCGATTTTCGTGATGAAAAATTACAATAATTTTTCTATTGCTGATTTCGGAATTTCACTGGATGATCTTGCATCATTGGAGAATGTTGCGCCTCGAACTCGAACGGAAGAGCAAGCAATACCATCATCAAGCTTTACGAGTGCCTCTATGTTTGCAAGAACCGGGGCAAAGAAATACAGGTCAAGTACATCGGGAGTCTGGACAGATTTTGATAACAAATTCAAGCGAGACATAAATGGAGTTCAGGTAAGATACGCTGTTTATAAAATTTGTCATCATGAATTGTCTGTAAAGTGTTCAGGTGGAACGAGACACTTGATTAGACATGATGCAAGATGTAAAGCAAGACAATGATTGATTATGAGGCAGATGCAACTGCAGTACAACCTCAACGATACAGTATGTTGTTGGGATTATAGTCTTGAGGTAGCTCGTCAATCTTTTTATCGTTTAATTGCTTCACATGATCTACCTTTAAACTTTGGTAAGTCAAAAGCATTTGAAAATTATATTAGGATTGTGCGTATCCGTTTCTAAACAGATAACAACCAGAGATCTAGTTAAATACTATAATGAATGCCATGCTAGATTTATATATAAAAAAACTCTTTAATAGATGTACATTTTCAGTGGCTTTGACCTCGGTCATATGGGGATTTTTTTCTCTCTAAATAACCTAGTTTTTATTTCAAAATACAGAAATAATACTAGCTTTTTTTATTTTACTGAAATAATCATATATCGCTCAACCGTTGAGCGACTTGAACACTTTGTTACCCAACGGTGTACAATGCATGCCCTACTAGCTGAGCAACTTGTACACTAGACCAACCATTAAGCGACAAGTGTCCAAGTCGCTCAACGATTGAGCTTCTTGGGCTAGTCGTCCAACGGTTAAGCGACAAATAATTATTCCTATAAAAATTTTAAATGTAGTATTATTTTTATATTTCGGAATAAAAACTAGATTATTTAGAGAAAAAAATTTGGACATATAGAGTGGTCGGGTTAAGGAGGATTATCTTAGTGTAGTTGTTTACTATGTTAACGACAACTGGAAAATGAGAAAAAATGAATTATAGGGTTTAAAGTAATCAATGTAGCACACACGGGTGAGAATATTGCAGACTGTATTATCAAAGTTGTAGAAGATTTTGGTCTTACAAATAAAATTTTTGCAATAACTTTAGACAGTACCGTCGCAAACTCTAAGACAATGGATATTCTCACTCTGTTATTTAGTACGTACGCTGAATCTTTCTTGCTACAGCAACGATATATGTGTCTGTCATATTATTAATCTTATAGTTAAATATGTTTTAAAGATGTTGGAATTGTATATTAAAGCTTTCCGCGATTCAATATCTTTCCTAAATCATTCTAACAACCGAATAGTAACATATAAGAACTTTTGCATTACAATGAGTGTACGTCCAAGAAAAAATTAGTTTGAATATGCCAATAAGATGTAACTCTACATATATGATGCTTAAGAACCTCTTATCATATAAGAACACATTTTTTGTTTTTATTCACTCGCACTATCACAGCAATGACAACAATACATCATTAACCGAGCAACGTTGGTTTGGTGCTTGCTGAGAAGTTACTATTGTTTTTAGAATATTTTTATGATTCCACTGTTATTGTATCTATTGTGTATTTTGTAACATTTCCTTTAATTGTGCATAGTATTCTTAAAATTGCTAGGCACTTGAAGGCTCATGAAATGAAATAGTATTACGAGAGGCTATCATGTGAAAAATAATTATTTACGATATTGAAAAGAAACCGTATTCCTATATGCATTTACATTTATTTTAGATCCTAGAACTAAACACGCAGAACGCAAATAGAAGCACAGAGGCATTTTCATGCGTGCTACGAACACTACTAATTACCTTGGTAATGGATCTCAAATATATCTCGATTCTGCAGTGGTATGTACGTTGTCACTGACATATGGGGCCGTCGCAGCTACGGAACCAAGGGTAATGCTCCCTCCGGTTCAAAAAATAAATCGTTTTGAACATCGATATGATTCTTAAAATACAACTTTGATCATATATATATATATATATATATATATATATAACCTAATAAAATTATAATATTATGAAAGTAATTTCGAGGTAAATCTACACATATGTATCTAATTTAAATATTTAAAAAGATATCAATGATCAAAATTTAAAAGTTTAACTGCACACTCTTAAACGACTTGTTTACGTGAACCAGGGAAGTATATACGTCCATAGAGGCAATGAAGCATCGTCCACATGTACTGGCTGGGCAGTTGTGCTGCACGCACAGGACAGGCCAGGTATGAGCGCGTGTAGCCGTACGTACGTCCACCCATCGCGCGCGCCGCAGAGTCCAACCACACCTACCGAGCGCGCGCGGTCTTGCTACGAGGGGGAGCAAACGCGCGCCGCTAACCTACCAAATGGGCCATCGCGTCGCATGCACGGGCTTGAAACGCTACATCCGAAAAGGCGGGGGGCAACGAGAGCTGCGTGCCCCCGGCCCGACGCTCGCGCGCGCGCGGGGAAACCGCCCTCGGGGTTGCTTCGGCGCGAGCGTACGATTCGATGGGATGAGACGAGCGGTGGAACTTGGAGAAGGTTTGATGCACCGACGCTGCCGCAACCCATCCTCCTCGTTTTTCACAGGCCGGCGTGAGCTAGTTACGCGGCCTCACCAGCTAGCCCAGGTGCCGAGGGGTGCGAAAGGTGGGATCCAACCCCCGCAAACGTAGCCAACGGGCCGGGCCAGCCGGCTCCAAACTACTAATGCATAACAAACCCTCGGCCTCACGCCCTATGTCTCCTGGGTGAGGTTGAGCCCATATGTCGGCCCAAAATGATTAGCGTCTCTGACAGGCTGGACAGTCCAAAATTAGCCGTGAACTTGCCATGTTAGGCTTCCAGGGGGCGCCGAATTGTGTTGGGCTGTGGACACAACCCTTACCAAAAAAACAAGCCTAAATTGGCTACAAGCCATGCTTTTCTTAGGACTTGGGATTTATAATGGTTATGTCCACCGCATGAACTTAAAAATAATATAACTCCTCCGCCTCTCTCCCTTCCCGTCTCACACTCAAAACACGTACCGGCACAAATGGCTAGTCTCGAGCCTTAGCCCCAATGACCACTTTGCCGACTGATGTGGAACCCTGGTGTCGACAACACGTGCTCCACCCTCCCGATCAGCTCGTCATCATCTAGCTAGCCCCGTCCGTGACGCACCGTTCTCCCGCATTCCAGACTCACCCATGGCTTCCCAATTTCCCAAGCACCGCCCAGGCCAACAATGGTGGCGACGGTTGTGTTGGTGGACGAGCGCGACTACCTCTGAAGGCAATCCGTGCACCGCAAGTCAATGGAACGGCTGTAACAAAGGACTCAAAAGGGTATAATGGTTTTTTTGGCCGCCTCCTCTGCCTGAGTTGACAAAAAAATTAATTCCTCGAGACGTACACGGCCAAGTGAAATATGATCATGACTTTACAATGTCCCTAAGCTTATTCACATTTTTACGATGTTTCTAAACAAATGCCACACAATCCTATAGTCAATTTTGCCTATTCTAAAAGCAAACCATCAGGTCACCCAAGAAAAAAAAAACAAGATGACAGTGACCCTACTATCAGCTATGTACCTCCCCCTACATTGACTGCTAGTGCGGCAGCGCTAGCTAGCACGTCCGCTTCTACCGGCGCCCGCGGAGATGCCGCCGTCGGATCCTATCATCCTGTAGGCTATGGCTTTCCTATAGGACCGGTCCACAAGGTGGACCATTCCACCGCGTAACACGTGTCTTTTCACGAATATCAAAGCATGACATGCTAGTCTTCAGTATTTAATTCGTGAAAATTCACATCAGTGATTTATTGAGCTGTGCGCTTTGAGATTCGTAAAAAGACACGTGTCACGCGGTGCAATAGGTCTACACTGATGGAATTATAGACCAAGTTCTATAAGATTATTTTCCCCACCCCAATGCCATTCTTGCGCTGCGCCTCGCCTCGCCTCAACTTCCACAAGTTAAGCTAGCCTCAGCCGAGCTTAACTCTCTCAGTCTCTCTCTCTCTCTCCCCTCGTCGATCCATTTCAAATTCGCATCCACAAAAAGAATCGACATCACCAACACAGCATCGGTTGGCTAATAAGGCTAACCAACATGGGCTGTGTGTACAGAGACAAGAGAGGATTTTTTTTCTTCTATTATCTAAAAAAATAAGGCTGTAGCACCAGCCAAGGCCAGCATCATTGCAATCAGATTAATCAACTACGTCTGAGTTAATAATATATCATTGCTCCAGCAGATTTAATGATACAGCCATGTTTTATCTTTTCTTCAACTCAGACGAGACAAGTAAACCTAAGACTTGGGCCATGCAGGGCCGGTGGCCAGTGGGACAAGACGTGCCATGCTGATCCAGCTCGTCGTGCCTTGCAGGCACATCACGCGTAGCCTGTGTAGCCTCTGGCAAGCTTAAGCACAGCCCATTGGCACACTGTGCCTGTTATATATTAATATTGTTACATAATAATCTAAGACATTAAGTTTGTTAATCGAGTCACGTAGTTTCATATGCATGAGAATTAGTCGTGAGTATTAGGCTGCAAGTTGGCACTAGTCCTGTCACGTGTTAGTGGAGCGAGTCTCCCGGCTGGTGGTGTGATAGGATAGAGTTGAGTTCTGTTGGGGTGTGGTGTGCGTGGCATGCAACACAGACAGGGTGTTGCTCAGCTGTCATTTTGTAAACACTACTTATATTCAGCCTATTAGTTGAGTCAGCGAGATAAAAAATAGAAAAGATGCAAGGCCATTGCTGTGTTGCACATCCGTGTGTGTCTTCCTCATGTTCATCGTCTACTTGTGTGCGTGTGTGTTCCAAAGGAAGCCATGAGTGAGTTCTCTCCAGGAGCTATCCCAACATCTGGTATCAAAGCGGGGGTTGTACAGCGTCGAGCGGAGCTAGAGGCGGCGCACCGGGCCTCAAGCACGGCACGGCATGAATGCGGCATCCTGTAGCACATCGGGCACGACAAGTAGTAAGTGCACAACAGGGCATGCAGGTGGTGCGGTGCAACGTGCGATGGCGTGTGCGTGGCTGCGGTGGTTCCATGACAAGTTGGAGTTTGAACGTCGATTGAACGTAAAACGAGTTACACGTTGTCAAGGTGAAATCGTTGTGTTGACACTAGGCGGTTGCGGTGATGTATTTGCTTGTGTTGTGTGAGTTGTGTCCACGAGCGCGATGTGTGAGTTCTTGTAAGTGTGTGTCCAAGTGCTCACGTGTGTAAGATTTGGTGCAAGTCTTTGCCGCTGTCCAGATGCGTCACCGGCGGCGAAAAGGTGACGACGATAGTGTGGAGGCCATCGTTGCAAGAAGAGCCGAGGTCGTCGATGTTGGAGTCACTGGCAAGTTGTGTCACCTGCGCGAAGAGGTGACAACGAAGAGTGGAAGAGGTGTCTCCCCAATACCCATTATCGACAAGCACCAACGCTATCAAAGCCGATGATGTCATCGACAACCAGCGTGACAAGATGGTATTGGCGGCCATTTTCGTGTCTTGCCGAGAAGAACAGCATTTGAGTTGTGAAGAAGATGCAACAAGATTAAGGGGAGAATGTTGGCTATTAATCTATGCATGAGAATTAGTCGTTAGTATTAGGCTACAAGTTGGCACTAGTCCAGTCGTGTGGTAGTGGAGCGAGTCTCTCGGGTGGTGGTGTGATAGGATAGAGTTGAGTTCTGTTGGGGCAGAGTGTTGCTCAGCTGTCATTTTGTAAACACTACTTATATCAGACTGATTAGTTGAGTCGGTGAGAGAGAAAACAGAAAAGACACAATGCTGTTGTTGCATCACACATTCGTGTGTGTCTTCCTCGTGTTCATCGTCTACTTGTGTGCGTGTGTGTTCCAATGGAAGTCATGAGTGAGTTCTCTCTCGGAGCTATCCCAACAGTGCCGCCTCCATGCTGTGCCAGCCTAGGCCCAACCCTTTTGACTGGTGACTAGGGTTAAGACCATGGAGGACGAGACCTCCATGCAGAGCTGGCCAAACGGGCGGCCCAGCCCAGCATGGCACGGGCACGAGCTGGCCCGGCCCATCTAGGAACGGCCCATCCTAGCCCAACTATTAGATGGGCCATGTCGTTCTTGGGAGGCGGTCTAGGAATGGCTCGCTGGACGTTTGTGTCGTGTCGGGCCGGCCTAAGCCCATTTGGCCCAATGGACCAAGGCCGACCCATTTAGCCTACCCCGCTGCCCACCATCCATATCAACATTGCCCTCTCCCTCCCCACCTTCTCCTTAGTCCTTCCTCTGCGGCTCCGCGCTAGCACCGCATCAGCCAGCCCTCCTCCCTCTGCTCCGGCCACCAGCGCTGCCCCGCCCTCCTCTTCCTCTTCGTCTCTCCCCCTCCTTCTTCCTCCGCGTCAGCGCCGCCCTGCCCTCCTCTCCTCTCGGCCTGGCTACCTCCCTGGCTTCCTCGGTCGCCCCCTCTGCACACGTGCCGCGTGGGTCGGGCTGGGCCGGGCCGGGCCGGGCCGGGCCGACCCATCGTGCCAAGGTGGCGGTCCAGGTACAGCCCAACCTTTCGTGTCGTGCCAACCCAGCCTATGAACAATACGGGCTGTGTCGTGCCTAGGCCAGGCTAACAGTGCCGTGCCTCGGGCCGACCCGACAGGCACGACCCATCTGGCCAGCTCTACCTCCATGGCCTCGCTTTCTCTACGATGCGTGTGTGGTCGAAGGAGGATGAGTTTATCTTTTGTGCTCTGCTAGCTTGCTGGGCTGGTGCCCTCCATTTTGTGCTGCTGGGCTGGTGCCTTGTGTTTAGGTTGGGCTAGTAGCAAATGTTCGGCCGGTGTAATTGTTGGACTATTTGGTTTAGCCTTGTGCTTGATAAGCTGGTGTCATCAGGCCATTTTTTTTCGTGTCATGTCGCGTCGTGCCGGCCTAGCTCATCACCTTCTGTGTCATGTTGGCTAGGGATGGCAATCGGGTATGGCGGGCATGGGTAGTGATTGTCCATACCCATGCCTACGAGGCCGCGACCCCGATTTCTCCCCATGGGCATACCCGTGAAGAACGACGGACGAAGAACCTTGCCCATGCCCGTGGGTACCCGTCGTCCGCGAGCATGCCCGTGTACCCACGAACAATGCATCACATGTCTCATATTTCATCTTTGCCAATCATCTAGTGAGAATCACGAAAAACCAAATCATCACGTTATCACAGAAAAATGCTTGTTACTTGTTAGTACTATCAGTCAGATGAGCTTGGACTCTTGAAGTCGTTCTTTCCCTCTTTAGGGCACTGGAAGGTGAAATAACAAACATCATCTGTTCTTGATTATGGGAAGTCAAGTTGTTGTAGTTTAGTTTTAATATCGAAGAAGACAATGGATCCTTAATGGAAAGACTAACATTATTATACATCACCCCGTTTCTTCATTCCTGCAAAATACTATTACAATTAATCCAAATGGCCTTGTCTCTGCCTCTCTGGATGGATCCTCACAAAGATAGACTAGGCTTACTCGAGCGAGCATTTGGCACACTCGACCTCAAGCTTCCATGAACGCCCATGTCATCACAATGGAGATCGCACAAGCTTCCAAGCAAAATGCTCCAAGTCAGCAAACTAGCAAACGAGAAGATGTCATCACTTTGGTGTAGCTAGAGGTCGAGTTTTCTGCTGGCAGGATCTCTCAAAACTAGCAAATGAGAAGACGAGAGAGAGAGTAATCAGTTACCTCCAAGTTGACGGGAGCACGCCCAATCCAGCAAACGCCGCTTCGATTCGGAAAACGCGTGAGGAGGGGCGGCGGCTGGGAGGACGGCCGAGCTTTGAGGTCAGTCGGACGCCCGAGCGGGAGGAGGGAGTCAGGCCGGCATAGAGGAGGAGGCCAGACGGGAGGAGGTGATCGGGCGTGACGAGGGTGGCGGTCGGGAGGAGGACGTGGGCGACTGGATTTGGATTTTCACTTCAGTGGTGGCTTCGACGCTTTGGACCTTTGGTGGCTGGCGGCTGGAGGTGGGATTAGGGAGAGTGATCGAGTGAGTAGCGAGTTAGCGACCAAGGTTATACCGTTTTAGTGGTAGGATTGACCGGTGTCCCACCTGTCAGAGAATATCGCGGGTAAACGAACGAAATTGGCACGAGTGAAGCTCACCCATGTCTATATTCGTTTATCCGACGGGTAGAGAATTTCCCCTATTTTTATACCCATGAGCAAAAACACAACTCATACCTAATTCCACTAAAATATTTACCCACAGACACGCGGATAATCGAACACAATTGTCATCTCTATTACTGGCCATGCCTCGTGCCGGTCCATAAAAGCCCAGCCCGACGCCCACGTCTGACACAAGCGCCATAGTAGTTGACGTATGTACGTGCTAGCTCACAGCGTGTTACAAGCGATCACTCGATCGACGACACATGTGCGTATCATTGCGGATGATCAGGCTAATGTACGTACTGGCTCTAAATTATTTCGGCTTATTGGTTGTTTTCGAGGGCTTTGAGGACGACTTCTGTAGCTTAGCCACGAATTAAGCCGACGCTAACCGACGTGGAGGAAATTAACCGACAATAATCTCTTTCTTACATTGAAAAACGACGGAGTTTGTGTGTTAGTATCAAGGAGAGGAGGGTTTGCGCCTGATACGTGCCCATTTGTGAATCTTTTCTGGCTCACCAGCTGGATATCACTTATCTTTCTTAAAAGAAATCGGGCAGATTAAGCAGCCAAGTAGAAGAATAAATTCAGATATATAGTGCATACGCCGCATATAGCTAGGGGTGAAAACAGATCGAATACGGACGGATAATGGCTTTGCCATATTTGTTTTCATATTTTTTTCGGATTCAGAAACGAATACGAATACCTCGGATACGAATCCGGATACGAATAATATCAAATACGAATACGGAGCGAATACGAATCGAAACGAATACGGTCGCGGATATTTTTCGGAACATGAAAACCCTTAAATTGTATACGAGAAATTAACAAAAATATATAACTAGTTTATTTGATGCAAACATTCATGGATTGTTCATATTTTCAGCAACTACACAGAACATTGGCACTAGCAAGTTGTATTAACTAGTTCATCACAAATAAAACACTTAGTTTACCATATTTAGCTCATAAAGTCATAAGTCATAACTCACAAAGTCACAAATCATCACGTATTCATACTTAGTTCATCACATCCATAAAACTTAATTCACACTAACATCGATCAGGCTAGATAGTTAGTTTATACACAAATGACTATAACATCCCAAAGTATATTACCAAAAATAAAATTAATAAAGTTATTATTTTATTAGATTTTCTGATATTTAAAAGAGTTTTCTTGGTTAAAAAGAAAAAATAATAAAATAAAGTTAAGTATTTAATTTCCTAGTTTTTAATGTAAAAAATAAAATTTATTGAGTTTTCTGGGATTTTATTTGATTTAAAGTGAAAAAAATAATTAATTTCTTGATTTTTCTAGAATTTAAAAAGGTTTTTACTATTTTTTTAGAAATTAAAAATAATTTATGTGCAAAAATAAAAACCAATTTTAAGTTGAAATTAATTTTATTAAGTTCAAAATCATTCAAGGAATTTTTTGATTTTTTCTAGAATTTTTGAACTCTATTTGCTATTTTTCTAAAAGGCTATTTGATTTGTTGCATTTTCTGAAATTTAGAAATCAATTAAAATCTCATTTTCTCTTTTGGGCCAAAATCCTCTTTTGGGCTGAAATCCGGAAATCCGGCCTTCGTCTTATCCGGATAATCCGTATTCGTTTCAGATCCACGGATAGCATGGCTACCGTATTCGTTTCGCTTCCGCAAAAAATCCGAATTCGCTTTCCGATCCGAGAAAAATCCGATCCGAGACAATCCGAATCCGTTTTCGTCCGGATCGGTCGGAAACTATCCGATCCGTTTTCACCCCTACATATAGCCATATAGGTATGAGTTCGTGCAAGCAATAAAGCAATAAAAAAAAACTTTTATGGGGACCTTCGCCACACGAGGACGCGCCCTGGCCGTTCAGTCATCGTAATCGGACGGCTGTACTGGGGACATACACACGTGGGGTAGTTCCATAGAATTTCCACAATCCAAATATGCTAGATGCTAGTCAAGGTTCAAGCTAGCCCCATAAATGGCACCGAGACACACAAGTTAAAACATGTCTTTCCTATTCATAAACTTCGACAGCAAAATATGTAAGTAGAATTATATAGTCCCACAACTTGGTTGAACACTCGAAAGCTACATCGGTTCTTCTTGCCTAAGTAACCTTACATTAAAATTTAAACATCAATCATATGCGGATCAGAATGATAGCACACTAGATCGACAGAGATAGAACTAGAAGAAAACGCAATTATCACCAAAGAAAAAACCGATACTAGCGGGAGATCAGGGGCGGAGAGAGAGGGGGCTGACGGGGCAACTCTTTTAAGCCTCGATAAATTTGTACAACTCTGTATATTTTAATAAGTATTGCTATTGCTATTTAATCTCCTTCGTTAAATAAAATTATACTGTATAACTTATTTGGCTCCCTCGCCCTTATCCTAGCTCCGCACCGAGCGAGATGCGTCCGATGCAGTCCACACCCCAATCAAGCATGTGCGAGTAATGCAATAATGGACCGGCATGCATGTGGCTGGCCCACCTCAACCCAACTGGCGGAATTCCCCTCCGCCACGCGGGCCACCAGGACAAAAACCCAACCCGCCACGAGAAAACAACAAAGCGGCGCCATCGCATCCCTCTCCTAGCTTCGCTAGCTCTCCACCCCACCGCGAGACAAGACAATCGCGCGCAGCGCCACGCCACGCCACCAGGCCCACCACCACCCACCCGGTCCGAGGCCAATCCAAAAAGGCAGCGCTCATCGTTTCCCATCTCTTCCTCTCCGCGCAGGCATGGGCTTGTCGCAGCATCGGCACGACGACGGCGACAGGAGGCGGCACGCGAGAGATGGTGGCAGGCGGGGGCAGGCGGAGGCGGAGGCTCCGGCGCTGGACCTGCTCGACGAGTACTGGTTCTTTATCAACACGCTGGTCAAGAACGGGAGGGGGAGGAGGCCGCCGATGCTGCCCAAGTCGCCGTCGACGTCGGGGAAGTGCGGTGACCGGACGAAGGGTGAGGGCGTCAGCGCCAAGGGTGGCTCCGGACAGGCGGAGACTTCCCGGTTCTACGCGTCCGGGTGCCGGAGGCTGCTCCGGACGCCGTCGCTCCCGTCGCCTTGCGTCGGGATGGAGCTGTCCAAGGACGAGGAGATAGCGGAGGAGGAGGGGGCTGGTGGTGATCAAGAAGTGGTGGAGGTGGAGGACGATGACCTGAACTGGAGCTCGATTTACGAGGGCATCCTGCGCACCAGGATCGCGGAAGGAGGAGGAGGCAGGGGCAAGTCGACGCTGCACCGGACGCCGTCCATGCCGGTCCCATCGTCCGTGACGACGGACAACAACAACGGCCGCGGCGGGCCCGCGGCCACCAAGTCCACGCCGAGCATGGCCAGGCTCAGGCACTCGTACAGCACGCTGGAGAGACACTGCCACTCGCCCACGCCCACCAAGGTACGCATTACCGTAGCGGTCGTCAAGCACGACTTCCAAGACACGACGGTGTTGGATGATCGAGAGCTCTGAGCTCTGAAGCTGGTGCCGACGAATTGACTGGTTCTTTGCAGGCTGACCGGACGCCGAGGACGTCGGGCGGCGGCGGCGGGGAGCGGGACCAGCCGCGGCGCGAGCTCCGATTGTTCAGCGCCAACCAGCAGCCGGCCATCGTCCGGTACAAGAGCGCGTTCCAGGACAAGAAATGGAAGAGCTCGAGCGACCTGGAGTCGATCGAGGTGCAGGGGTTCAAGGACCTGGGCTTCGTGTTCGACCAGGAGGAGCTCAGGGAAAGCCTGGCCGACGTCCTCCCGGGCCTCCGCGGTAAGACCAAGACGTCCTCCGGCAGCGGCAGCGGCGACGGGAGCGTGCGGCAGCCGTACCTGTCGGAGGCGTGGCACCACGTGCAGCGGTCGGCGCCCCCGGCGATGATAAGGCTGCAGCAGGCGGACGCGAGGTCCGCGGCGGAAATGAAGGACCAGATTCGGATGTGGGCGCAGGCCGTCGCGTGCAATGTCCGACAAGATTGTTAAATGGACGCCATATCGCGTCCACCGTACACAATACACACACCAGAGATCAAAAATCAAAACATACTCTGGATACTTCAATTTTGTTACTTTCACCACCTTCGCCTCCACCAAATTTCACTCTGATAAATATTTAGGTAGCTGTTCAGTGCTCTTCTTTGATTGATTTCTGAATAAAAATAGTGGAAATCATCCTATTCTTTTTTGCTCCACTTATTGTTATGCTTGCTTGAACAACCATAATGTTAATGTTAAGGCTCCGTTATAAACGCAGCATTCCGACAGGAATTTCGTAAGAAATCCACACCTAGTTGAGGTTTGAGAGTTCCCTATGAAATTGATAGTTGCTACCGAACTCCTACGTTCTAACTTCTAAATGGGGCTAACTGGAGTTGCTAGTACCATGTCTAATCTTGACCAAAATGGAGTATAAATCCTTGTTACTACTTGTCAGTGCAGCAAAATCTGAAGGCCTTCAGGTTTAGGGCTCAGGCACATTACACATACATTTAATAATGTAAGGTGAAAAAGTTGTTACTACAGAGGAGTAATTTTGTCTCATACGTGTATACTAGTACAGTACATATCTAGGTGAGACAATAGTGTATCTATGTACAGAAGGAGAGCATGGCGATGCATACCTGCATTCTAGCAGGCAAGTCCAAAAACAATGTTAGGAATCCGGACAGTTCGGCGTCAGCAACATGCGAGATCCAACGAGCACAACGTATCACTAATACTTTAAAATTAGAGTTAGTACTCCTTCGTCTTCCCCACTCTTTCACCTTTATTTCTCTCTATTGATATATGAGTTACGTTATCAATAAATTATCTCATCGCATCGTGCGCTCCCTACTCCTCCTCTCCTAGCATCATCTGCGATGTTTAACTCCTCCTCCCCTTATTTCCGTTTCCTCCTCCTTTGCGCCCTCGCCTCCACCCCCGCTCTTCTGCTCTGCTCCGCGCACGCCTATGCCCTCTCCCCTGTCGTCGCTTCTATCGGTCGGATCTAAACGAACCTCACTTCCTCCTCTCCGCCTCTGCTGTTCTACTCTGTTTCGCGCACCTTGACGAATTGATATATATTATATCTACTTTAATTGATGAATTATTATATTTATGAGATATTTCGTAGCAACACACAGACACTTAACTAGTGCATCCTTAAGTGTCAGATCATAAGCAACTCGACTCGGCACTGATTGCGACCGACTCCCCATATTTTTGTGCCATCGCAGCACCAGCAGAGCGTAGCAGGAACGTATGATCCGAGCACACTTGATCGGGAAATCGACGGCTCGGATTGGTCCTAGTGCATCACTTCATCATTTCCAGCAAACCAATACAATGTGCATGTTATGTCATTGCATAGCTGACACTGTATATTAGCACGGCTTAGACATTTGTTGAAAGTTCAAGATATTCAAACTAACTAGGCAATACAAATGACGAGCAAATGTTTAATAAAAGTCCGTACTTGCTGGCTGCTGCAAAAGTAATAAGTAACTAGCAGTGGAAATGCGCGGCTATATCTGTTTTCCTAATTCATGGTTAATTTTGTTTCTTATATGATAGTTTTCAACTTAAAATAAACCAACTAATAGAAAATATGTAGCCACTGTTATTTGGTATTCTTCACATTAATGGTTCTGCAAGAGTTGATTCTATTATGTTTTCCATAAAAGCAAATTTTGCTTAAAAAATAGAAAGAAAAAATAATCTGGAAAGATTGGACTGTAATTTACCAAGACTAAACTACTGTTCATGAGAATGACCTTTCAAATAATTTGTCGTAAAGGGGGAAACCATCAAGTCTGACGATTGATTCAGCAAAATTTGATTCAACCAAAATAATACTAATTTTCGTTTCACCAGCTTGATTCATTCACTCGTTCCGTGCTAGAGTTCCTTTTCTGAGTATGTTATCCTGTCTCTGCCTTCTCTTTGACCTACGGCAAGATAATTAATGAAATATTTTAGGTTTGTTTTTTTTGTGATAAATTAGCATGTTATTGCTTGATACACATGCTGACCAAACCGAGAGTTATATATAGTGGTTACCTCATGCGGAAGCGAAACAATCTAAAACAATTATTAGAATAATTTCAGTATATTATATATGGGACACTTTGAATTATAAAATAATCTTACATCTACATTAGAAGAGTTGTATCTCTTTTGCGGAATGGGATGATGTACCTGCTCGATCTTTGTGTCTCGCTAGAGAAACATGATCCACTTCTCAGCAACTTTTGACCCCACCTGCTGTAAATATCGTTTGTATCCATCTCGAGCTGTCCATAACCATGGCACAATGTCCACAACCACAGCACAATAGGATCATCATATTCTCAAAAGATGTCTCCATTAGTTTCACCTTGGTCTTCGTCGACTGCTTATGTGCTTTGTAGTGGCTCTCGTCGTGACCGACACACCTAGGTTTGCTTTTTCATACAAACCATAGTTGATCGACTGGTTTGCATATGGCCAGTGAATTTAGCAACATTGTTTGAATGCCACAGAGACTGGAAGACATGAAAGCAGGTAGGCAAATATATGATGTTGGAAGCCGCTGGCCGGCAAATGAACTGATCAAGCCATTGATGGGGGGAAATAACCACCGTGCGCTAGTCTGCATCCAACTTGATCGGCATTTAAAGATATATTTTTCCTTCACAATCAGCTTGGACCTTGATCAATTTCGTTCCTCAATCAGCTTGATTTCTATCATATTCTTCCTCTGCAATGACAGAAGGCAAGGGTGATCCGGCGGTCGCCGTCATCCTCGCCGTACTCTGCGTGACATTGGCAGTGCTCCTTGCTGACGGAGAAGGGAGAGGAGCTTGTGATCGAGCCGCTCAACGCCTTCACTGCTACGCATGCGGCAGATGTGTCGGGTCCGTTTGAAACCGGTGTTGTACACGCCCAACGGTGTCTCCGCCACAGCCATTGTCTTCCTCCGCGTCCACTCGGTAGCCTTGGAACTCGCCGTGCTCCACCTCCCTTCCTTCCCGCTCTGGCGTGCCACGCCGGCCAGCTTTGGCGACTCGTCGCGCCCGGCCAACCTCGCGCTCCATGGCAGCCTAGTCCTCACCGACCCTGAGGTCGGCGTGCTATGTATGGCAGACCCTGAACATCATCGGCAGCATCGTTTTGTTGCTCAACTCCTCCAACCATGTTGTATGATGCTTCGCAGAGCCTAAGCCGGCGTGGCATAGCTCCGACAACCCGTCTGATGCGCCCGATGCGCTTGTTCTGGACGACTGGACCAGAAGACTTCACCATCCCGTCGCCGCCGCTTATCTCCAAGAACCGCCGATTCAGCATGTCTTGCTTATACATCATCACGGGCCTCATCAGAGTTTTTTTTTTCGTTTGCTGCTTGAACGACTTTGGCGGATATCTAATCTCCAATTTTGCATTCTTCCTCAACTCGGTTGGTGTACCATTGCCGATCTGTACCAATAAATCAAATTGCTGGAGACAACTGACGTTGCCAAAAAAAAAAGGTCCCTAAAAAGCTGACGTTGAAATTCAATGCGTAGTCCGGCCGGTTATGCCCAAAGCCGCTGACGTCTTGAGCTATTTGGTGTGGACGTAGTCACGTCTTACTTGTGTTGGGCTCCTTCCGTGCTGTCCGGCCGTGTCCTAAGCTTCCGCTATGAGGTCGTTGGTTAGTCGTGCTTGGATAGGCTTCTTGTATCACGCATCCTTTACATTAATATGCAAATAGGACACTATTGTTTTGGCACATGATATTTCAATTCGGATAGGCACTTATATGGACTAAATCTCCACCGTAATGATCTGGACCCATTATAATCAACAATGTAGATCCTTCTCTTTTTCCTCTTATTAACGTGGTAATTTCTATCCTTAAGATCGAACACCCTTCTTTTTATATTGTTTTAATAATGTACTAGAAAACAATTCCGGCAATCAAAAGTGACATCCATCACCTATAGCTTGTCTCGTACACGCCTCACGCACTCCTTACCGGATGGATGGTAAATCTTCATTGAGATAAGGGGTGATCAGCGTCCGGTGTCACAAAATCTTGAGAGGTTTTCCAAACTAGGACTACGCTATACATTAGCTGAGAGTGCTTGTCAGCCATCTGGTACCACAAACAAACTGAGCATTTTGCCCTTGCCCACAAAACATGCCTACAATTCATACAGCGAATAGCTCCTAAAGGTTTACCCTGACATGCACTACTTGGCCAGTAGTTCAAGTATAGATACTGTGCAATCCAGCAGTAACATTTCAGTAAGTTCAAATTACTGACCAGAAATGCTACCACCATCAGAAGATCTTTTTAAGATTACACCTTGCAGGAGATATGAAGCCTTGTTTCTGACCTGTATGAAATGATATGCGCTAGTATAAATAGGAAGAAAGAAAAGGATGCATCAACTCAACGTTGGTAAAGTTTTGGTACCTTTGAGGCATGTAATCTCCAGTCTGTGCATCCTATTTGGGTCGAACAATTTCGTAGATAATTACGCCAAGAATCGATGACCGCATGCTTATCTCTAAACGCATCACTTGAGAAGAGTAAGTTGTCCATCAAAACTAGGTATACATACAGCCTGAAAAAGTTGCATTCTTTCTCCTTCACGTTTATGGAGGAAACCAACTTCAAGATCTTTTCAACATTTGCCACCTAAATGTGCAACATACACAGTCATTGCACTAGCCAAAAGGTAATTCATATTGAAAACGCATGCCCATGCTTACTTTAAGGCCAAAGCTAATCTTGAGAAACTGAAGGGCCAGCTGACTCCTTAGGAATTTGCAACGGTTATTGGTCCCGGTAATGCAGTCAACAATCCTTAAACAATTGAGGTCCATGGTGACTCTGCAATCATATGAAATTGACTTCAGATAGGCAAACATCATAAGAGAACCATGGGAACGATTCCAGGCAGCTTCTTTAACAAAATACCATGAGCTGGTACTGTATATGCAACCTAACATGCATTGGATGTAATAGAGAAGCTTAAGTCCTAATCATAGTGGAAACTGAAAAAACGAGATTCATTGCCGATATAACTTGTAAAGAGCAGTCATTCCTAGTCAGTATGACAGTATCTAACTTATTTATTCACGCCTAGTTTAACTAGTGCAACGCTTCTCCAATTGGACATAGATATATAATGAAAAGATATTTGGTTACAAGTTTATAATAGACATCTCTGAAAATTTTACCTCTGAGCAATTGACTCGGCCACCATCAGACAGCTACTTTCCCATTCACTTGTATTGAAGTACAAGATAAGTGAATTCAGGCAGTCTCCCAAAATAAGAAGCAACCCTTCAAGTCGACGGTCCAAAAAGAGGGAAATAACAATAGCAAGGAGATCTTCCGCCTCAGAAGGTGAGAAGACAGAATGTATTTTTCTGTACATTAGGAAAAGTGGAACATTGCAGCGGAATTAACTTGCTACAGAAAGAATGATAGGTCTATTTAAATCTTGGTTAACATCACAGGATTTACCATTTTTTCAAGGATGAAATGAACAACATCAAAAACAAATGTAACTATAGAAGAAAGACATCAATATCACAATTTATGGAACAACAAAACAAGAAAGAATCATGAAATGACCCTATAGTTGTCACGGACCAGATTGTTGGAGAGGGGATTGGATCGAAGGGGATAGTTGTGAGCAGTAACGGGACGTGGTCCTAGACCTCGACGGCGTGGCAAGCGAGCCGTGATGGCTGCTGCCGTGCGGCCAAGGCAGGATTGCCGCCCGCAATAGAGAGAGGGAGAGAAAGGTGAGTTTTCTGATTTTCTTACTTCCTTGCAAAAGAGAGTACATAGCATCTTTATATAGTGGATGCAGGACCTGTCTAAGCTAATACGAATTCTAACACAATCCTTCCTGAATACGAATCATCTCCCTAAATTGCTAAGGGTCCTGAAGGGACTTATCTAGGAACCTACCATATCCTGAAGGGATATCCTAACCTTCTACAACCTGGGCCGGGCAAATCACCATGTGGCACAGTCTGCGGCGGTGCGATGGCGACTCGCGTCGCGCGCCGTCTGCGTCGGCAGAGCTCTGCGGCGCCAGGCCGCTCGGCGCCTCGCCGGTGCACGCCGCCAGCTCGCCGGGCCATTGCGCCGCGCCGTTCGCGCCGCCTCCGCGGCCAGCGCGGTGCTCTGCGCCTCGGTGACCATGCCTCGCCATGGACACCGTGGTCGGATCTTGGGATCGACCATCCCTCGCCAGACAACCGGCGCCGCGACCCTCAATCCTCCGGGTGCAACCGATTGGGTCATGGACTCAGGCGCCTCGGTCATATGACTCAGACACCGTAACATCTCCTTGTTTCGTCCCCGCCTCCTCCTCCATTGTAGTCGGCAATGGTTCTACTTTACCTATCACGTGTCGGCCGCTCTGTCCTCCGGGTCCTTTTATCTCAATAATATCCTTGTTGCACTGATATTATTAAAAACCTCATCTCTGTTCGTCGGTTCACTATTGATAATAATTGTTCTCGAATTTGACCCGTTAGCCTCTCTGTGAAGGATCTCAATTCGGGCGTGATCGCGGGTGCAATAGTTAGGGCCTCTCTACACCCTCGCGCGCTCGGCGCATTCCACGAGTCTGCGCCCTTGTTGCGGCCGCCCCATTCGCCACTTGGCATCGTCGTCTTGGGCATCCACGGGCATGAGGCTCATCCACACTCGCTAGTACCTCCGCCATTCGTTGGAATAAAAATAATAGTAATTCTCTTTGCCATGCATGCCAAGTTGGGCGTCACATTAGATTATCTTTTGGAACCTCCTCCTCGCGAGCTATTAAAAACTTTGATTTGATTCATTGTGATTTGTGGACCTCACTTTGCGTCACGGTGTATCCGGTTTCAAATACTATCTTGTTATTCTTGATGATTTGCGCGCACTTCCTTTGGGCGTTCCGCCGGCTCAATCCGAGACGTTTCCGCGTAGGCCAATTTTTTCGCTTATGTGAAGACGCGATTCGGTTGCACCATTCGGGTATTCGATTGTGACAACGGCGTGAGTTTGATAACTCCTCAACTCGCGCCTTCTTTCTCGCAATGGCGTCCTCACTCCGGATGTCGTGCCTTACACCCTCTCAAACGGAAAAGCCGGCGTATGATTCGTTCCATTAATAACATCATCGTTCCATGCTTTTTCAAGCCTCCCTGCCCCGTCATATTGGGTGAAGGGCTTCACACCGCCACATACCTCATCAATCGCCTACCACTTAAAACACTAGCACTCGCAGCGCCCCATTTTGCCTTTGTTTGGTTCCCATCCTCCTATGACCACCTCAGTGTGTTGGTGCTCATGTTACCAACATGTCGCCACCACGCCTCACAAGCTTGCTCACAGGTCGAGTCGTTGCGTTTTCTTGGCTACTCGGTAACCACAAAGGTTACTGCTGCTGGACCTTTCATCCAACGAAATCATCACTTCCCGCCATGTGGTTTTGATGAGACTTGTTTTCCACTCGGCGGCTCTCCAACATCATCCAGACCTCGATTTCTTATGCGAGTTTGAGGTTTCGGTCTTTCCGTCGGTTCCTCGTCCTTGCAGTACTCGCCTCGCCTCTTACGGTGCCTCGCCGCGCGCGATTCTGCGACCAACGTCGCCCCGCTCTGGCTGCTGGCGCGCCCGGACCTCTGACGTCGATCGCGCTTTATCCCGCGCCGCGCCACGCCGCGGCCGGAGTCACCGTCGCGCCACGCGCGGCAGCCAACCGGCATCGCCGCGCGCGCCGCCCCGGCGGCTCTCGGCATCGCCGCGCGCGCGCGCGGCCCGCAACCCGGCCGCGCGTCACGTCGCGGCGACGTCACCCCACCGCGCCGTCGCGCCACGCGAGGCCGTCATCCGCGCCACGCGCGCCTCGCCACTGCGCCATGCGCGCTCTCGCCTCCACGGCGCTAGCGCTGCGGCGCCCTATGCGGTGTCTGACCGCCGTCCGCGGCTTTGTCCTCGCTGCTCGCTTCACCGCGCCTGTGGCTCACTGCACTGCTCGGCTTCCACACTGCTGTCCCCATCGCCGGTGGTTAACCATCACATGATGGCCACCGCGGCAAGGCAGCTTCGTCACCGGCCGCATTCGATCTGCGCCCTTTCGCCTATTCAGAACCTATCGCGCGCCGCCCGCCGATCCACGGGCGACGCGATGGGCGAGTCACGGCGCCTGCTCTCCAACAACACGTGGGATCTTATCCCGCGTCCTTCCGCGCCAACATCGTCACCGGCAGTGGATTTTCGCCACAAATTCCATGCCGATGGTTCCTCGGCGAGATATAAGGCCCGTTGGGTCCTCCGTGGCTTCACCTGGCGCCGGTGTGGATTATGACGAGACTTTCGATCCGGTGGTCAAACTGCGACGGTTCGCGACTACGTCACAGCCCGCACTCTCCCAACCCGGCGGTTCACCGACTTGCGTCAAGAATGCATTTTACATGGCACTCTCAGCGAGACGGTCTCGCTCTCGACCACGGGTTTTGTTGATCCTACCCGACCACATCTTTGTTTGTCGTCTCAATAAGTCAGCTGTATGGGTGACGGCGCCTCGTGCAGGTATAATCGCTTTCTTTGCGCCTTACTTACTTTGGGATTCGAGGCCAAGTCGACACCTCCTTGTTCATCTATCGCCATGCGGGACCGACAAGGCATACTGCTCGCTATATGTGGATGACATTGTCCTCATCGCCTCGGCAGGGATCTCCTTCGTCGCATCATCAACGCCCTTGAAGGAATTCTCCATGAAGGATCTCGGTGTTCTCCATCACTTCCTAGGTGTGGTCATTCCAGCGAGTTATGAGGCCTCTTTCTTTCACAGCGGCAATACACTCGGATGTGCTTGAGCGAGCCGCCATGACCACTGCAAGCCGTGCGATGCCGGTGAACACTCACGCCAAGGTCTCTCCACGGTCGGTGCACTGTCGAGCGACCCTACTCGATCCGCGATGCGGTTGGTGCCTTGCGATACCTCGCCCGCTCGGCCCGATATCTCTTATCTTTGTTCGGCGGTGTGTCTTCACATGCATGACCCTCGTGGCGTTCACTCTCTGCGATTAAACGCATCTGCGCTATCCGCAAGGTACAATTGGTCATGGGCTTCTTCTGCGGCCGTCAGCGACCTCGATGCGCTTCGTCTACACGAGATCTTTGATTGGGTAGGTTGTCGGACACCACGCAAGTCTACGCCGAGACTTCTGTTGTGTTCCTTGGTGCCAACTTGGTTTCTGGTCCTCAGCGGCAACACCGGTGTCCCGCTCCAATCTTGAGAAGTGATGCAGCGATCGCCAATGGCGTGGCGAGGCCTCCCTCGGCCGGCGGTTGCTACAGAACTCCACAATCCCACGACAAAGAGCACCTTGGTCTCTTGTGATAATGTCGATCTTTGTCTACTTATCAACCAACCGGTTCAACATCGGCCGAACAAAGCATGTCGAGATCGACCTCCACTTCGTCCGTGGCGTGTTGCTATTGATATCTTCTAACTAATTATAGAGTTAATCCTCATGTATCCGAAATAGCTGAAAGTGCTTGCCGTGTTGGTGTCGGCCTCTGCCCATCTGTGCTAACCGGTTCGACCGGATGGCCACCGGTTGAACCGGTCGACCCACCAGTTGGACCGGTTTCCTCTTGCGCCGTGAGTAGGTCAGGCCCCACATGACAATAGTAGTAATGAATTATAGCATATTATCATGACTACAATAGTGACAAATTCTGCTCCAGGCAGAGATTTACATCATATTAGGGAGAATGGGAGATCATAATGTCAGACAAAAATATAGATCATTAGACTTTGTCCTATACATTCTGTTGCAGACAAAACTTGCCAACATATGGCACCAAAAAAGTGCATTGAATTACATGAGCAAATACGAAGTTACAGTGAATCCCTTGAAGTTAATTTTATAAGGGTACTTTCCATTTTAGGTGTTATAAGTGAATCACAAGCAGAAACAACTAATAAAACGTCCTGATTGTATCAAAAGATCCAGTTACCTGATTTTGCAGCAAGCAGATATAACTCTTAACCATGCAATGATGTTTTGAGGTGGACCATCATCTGAAGTATCTGGTAATGAATAACCAAAAGCTTATTTTCGAATTTGCAGACTACTGGGAAATAGTTAAGAAATCGACATGAAATTTTCAGCACGTTCACCATCACGAGGCTAAAATTAGTGACTAAAAAATTGAGTGCATTGCACATAAGTGGCAACTCATTAATAAAGGAAGAAAAAACTGTATGGCACCAACCTGCAATCGCACTTTCAGCTGTGCAAGTTTTAGTGCAAGGAGTATCACATAGATATCCATAGCTAAGTACAGCACCCTTTACAACAGAGTAGCTTGGAAAATATCCAAGGTTGACCAATGGTTTATCAGCCTGCAATCAATCAAAAACTACGTTTAGAAGCTTTAAAGGTAGAACACAAAAACAAAAACTTTTTTTTACCATTCTGTTACCTCATTTAGGGAAAGAACACTGTCCCAAAAGTCAGATGCAGGAACTTGTAACTTCTTATTGGATGAGTACAGCACTGGTGGCAAATGGTGATAAGCATACAGTGCAATATAATAAAACAATTTATGAACTGAACAAAGCATAGAAACCAATTCTTACACTTGGTTAGTGTCCACGACGCTATACAATCTTCAACAGAACCATATATGAGGACCAACTTCAAAAGCCATCCATCCATCAGCATGCCTTCTAGAAACCCCTCTCCTACACAAAATAACATAAAGAACTAAAGAAGTTGCTGAAATTATCTGGAAGGGATAAAACCAAAACCTTTAACCAAAGATAAGTAGATACAAGACAAAAGGCAGTAGAGCAATGTTGAACTAACAGATAAGCATAAGCACCATAGTGGCACACAGAGAAAAAAGGTTAAAAAAACAGGTAAGTCACTCATATCCATTTTTAGTTAAATCAGAACCTTACACACTCGTAGTAGAACTAACCTTGTTCAATGTCCAGATCAAAACCTAATAGCTCATTTCCACAGAATGACTGCAAAAGTTGACAAATTTCAACTCCTGTGTCGCTCAGAATTGCGGGGGGCTTCTGCAAGTACAGTTCATAAGGATAATTTAGTTGTAGAAAAAAAAACTGAACCTAACTGGAGCACTCAAAATAAACTGAATAAATGCAGGGTCATTTTACCTGGCAGCCGAAAACTTTCTGACCCCATTGGGGTACATCATCTCCAGCATCCATCTCTTTTGCCTGCAAATTCAAGAAGATTTAAAAACAGAAACATAAAAAAAGGAACCACTGTTACTCATACTTTACAAAGAGATATTGTTAGTTTGACATTTACCTGTTCCTCACACTCCTCAACAAATCTGCAAAAATTAATCTCCTTCTCCCTGACCTGCTTGTCTTCATCGTCTGAATTATATCCTTTGGGGCCATGCTTAGACTTGCCACCAGCAGCTTTGAGCTCATCCTTACCAGTTTCAAAGTAATCCAGTAAAAGATCATCCAACCCAATAACCTTCTTCCTGCAAAGAAGATTGGCGTTGATAAGCTTGCTAAATCACAAAAGCAGTCGTATTACCTATAGCACTAGGCCGCCATTGCACACCTTGAGAGCAAATGATTCCGGTGGTAAAAAATACCACCATACATTTTGCCAGTTAATTGCTCATCAAACGAGCTTTCACACTGCCGTGCACACCACAAAATCAATCATTGGCTCAACGTTTCGTCACAACATATTTGATTAAATTGATTTGCCCGTTCTCAGACCCTTGCTTCCTGTTAATAGACGTATTTCTACCACTGCAAGTTGCTTCGGTTTAGGGATGTTGCCCTCTAATCCGAGTGCTACTCAGACAAACATCATGATCGATCCATTCGATAGTAACCTATTCAAATAAGGAGATTCCCATTTCACAGCCTCCACTGAGTATAAAACCCTACAAATCAGAAGTAGAAGAAGCCCAGCGAATCCACCCCGATTGCTAAAAACACCCAGCAAATGCGCCAAATTTAGTACCCAAAAAATTCGAAATTTTTTTTTTAAAAAAAAAATTCAAAACATGACATGTAATCGAACCTCACCATCCACATGTCTCCGCCCAAATCTCTCCCACCGAAACGAAAACCGGAGCCGAATGGATTCGAAGTGGGAGGGGGAGGGGGGAGCACGGCGTGGTACCTCTTGGCTGGGCGTGGGGTGGGGACGAGGGGGTCCTCCTTCTCGAAGTCGAGGGGATCATCCATCCCCATCTCTGGCTGCGCGGCTCGACAAAACCTTGCCAATTATTTTGTCGCTGCCGAATTGAAGCGGAAGCTCTGTGCCCTCCAATTTGTGGAGCACTAACCACGCAACGAGAGCAGATTCTATTGGCCAGGCCCAAACAGTGTGTAAGTGTACAAGGAGTTTTTTTAATCTATTTTTAAAAATATATTTTAAAGATAATATCTCCTAACTTTATTTACAATTTTGTTTGGTCACACCACAATGTGCGGCGTAACAAAAATACTCTGTCACGCCACGTACCACAGTGTGACCAAAACTGCCACGATAGTCCTCCAAATCAACAATCATTCATTTTTGACTAAATCATGTCATGTCAAGAGAGACGGCATTACAATACTCGTTTGGCACGCTTAGATCCGTGGCGTGACAATATGATTATGACACGCCACATGTTATGATGTGGCTAAATAGATCAGAATTGAAAATAAAATTAAGGAGATGTTATCTCTAAAATATTTTTAAAGAAATAATTAAATAAAAAAAAGTTCGTGTACAAGAGGCGTTTTACAGTTCCACTCGCTACCAATTGGCAACTATTTGTGGATGAATTAAATCTAAAAAAAGTTCCCAAAAATGAACTTGCGAATGAACTTTTTTTTTTCTGTGAATGAATTCGCATAAAAAGGTTTCTTATGGATGAATTTGCTTAATGTTGTACACAGAGCAGTTGTGATTTGTGAAAGCTAGCGGTGGCGTAGTGTGGGCAAAAATTAAGTGAGGACCAACTAATGGCCAGTTAATAATTATGATTGTAATTTGTGGTCCGGCAAACACTAAGATACGATATTATTTGAAGTTTGCCTTCATTTGGTAATAAAGCTAGAGCCAATTCTTTGTTATGCAAAGTTGATAATAGAACTCTTTGAATTCGTGGTTCGAATTTCGATTCCATTGTTGAGAACTACCATTACTAGTTCACTAGCTTGGGTAAATTGATAGGAGTATTTCTAGGAGATATAGGAAAGAAATACATGAAAGAGCAATGATATTGTCGTTATGGAATAGAGAGGGCTTTATGGAGAAAGAGAAATGATTAATCTAATGTGTGAAAGAGAAATGATTAATCTAATGTGTGCACTATGTTATGTATTAGAGGGGTCTCATTAGCCAGGGGAGGCCACCACCCTGTTTGGCCCCAATGACCCTCCGCCACTGAATGCTAGCGTGTCTAGTATCATTATACGTTCTGTAGACTGTAGTACATGGAAGTGGGATTTTCTCCATCAGAATGCGCACCGTCTGGACTCTGGAGGCAGGAAGTAGGAGCTCAGAAGCTGAGAGCATTGTACAGAGACTGGTGGAAAATGCTTCAAAGGACATAGTTGCTCCATTAGCATCACTCCTCCTAAAATGGAGCTTAAAACCAACACAACTCCTAGATAACTCTCGAATTTCTGACAAGATACAAGCGATAGATGGCCCGGCCCGTCTTCTTGCCGATTCCATGCACTCTCCAACTCCTGGCGGTCCATCTCCAAAAATAATGTGCGAACACCCTATACAGTGCCCCAATAGACAACCATCATGACATGCTAGAGCTTCGATCACCAACGGCTCATAGATGGTACCATATCTTCTGGTGGCCGCTACGATGGAACTTCCTCTATTGTTGTGCACCACCGCCCCTGATTCTCCTGTGCGCAGAGCACCATCAACATTATTTTTTACCCAGGGGTCAGGGGGAGCATTCCAGCCGACGGCAGAACTAGCATCCTACTGGATAATTGCCTTCGGTAGCTCCAAATCAGAAAGAGCTGCTCTCACGAACTCCATCGTCTTCTGAGGCGTGAAGCTTACCTCATCACGTGTTTCACGAAGACTAAATACTCCATGTGATAGTAATGATGTATGGAATCTGATTTTGAGAAACTATCTTACCGCACAGAGTATCGGTGCTCTAAGGGCGTGTTTGGTTTATAGCCCCAGTTTACCTTACCAAAGTTTGGTAATACCTACTAAATTTGGCTAACGTTTGGTTTAGTTCCAAATTTTAGCATTGCCTTTGAAATTTTGCTAAAGCCAAAGTGTCCTAAGCTTGAAATTTTGGTAAAGCCAAAGTGTCCTAAGCCAACTCCTGGGCAACTTTTGGGTGGCAAATTCCTTCACCAAAATTTTGGTAGCATGGCTGGTTGACGTGGCGTGCTATGGTTGGTTGCATTAATTGTATGGTTAGTTTGATTAACAAGCTTGAAATGATCATATTTTCTACACCGTGTATTCGATTTGTGATCCGTTTGAATCATTGTATTTTTTATGATTTAATCAACAAAACATGACTCATAATAGCTATATTTTGGTGGGAAAAATTTAGATAACATGTGGAGCCATGTGCTATACTCACAATTTTGACAAACTTTGGAATGGTTGAAATTCAAACACAACAATTTGTACCTACCAATTTTGGCATTGTCCGCGAATGGTATGTCTACGATCCAAACACTATTTTTTCCTTAGATTTTGGTATTGCTAAAATTTTAATATGACTACCTGAGATCATAAACCAAACAGACTCTAAATTATTGGGTGTAGCCGGGGGCAGCTCAGTACCAAACTCGTCTCGAGTGGTCAACCAAAATAGGGGCGCACGAGAGCACTCCACCAAAGCATACAACAACGATTCATCAAACGCTTTGCAGACCTCACGAAGTCCCTTTACACCGATATGTCTTTTCTTAAGAACGTCAACTGCAGGAAGATTACCTCTTAACACCGACGGGTTGTTTGGTTTGTGAACCTAGAAAGCTATACTAAAATTTTGACAATGCCAAAATTGGGATAGTGCCAAAACCAGAGCAAAAAAAATAGTGTTTGGATTGCAGCCATGTCAATTTACGGACAATGCTGAAATTGATGTGTTTGGATTGCAGTCATACCAAAATTATTAGTATGACACGTGGGTCCCGTATGACTTTTTTTTGCCCCAAAATATGTCAACACGGGTCATGTTTTGTTGATAAAATAACAAGAAACACAATGATTCAAACGGATCACAAATTGGATACTCGATTTAAAAAATATGATCATTTCAAGGTCTTAAATCAAACTACACCTGCATTTATTGCCACTAATGAAACCCACCAGGTGACTGCCACGTGATCAAAAAAATTGTTGCGCCTCGCCAAAACACGGGCGACCAAAACGCACACCTCGATTTCTAGCGTTACCGATTTTCTTAGGATAGTACCAATATTTGGCATCAAATCAAATGGGAACCAAAATATATAGACAATACCAAAATTTGATTTAGCTAATCAGGACTCCAAACCAAACAACCCCTAAACCTTCTGCACACATTGGCAGATCAGTTTGGAGGCCAACAAAATGGACACCAGGGGTGCTTGGTTCATGGATTTGGTAAGGTGGGACCGTGGGAACTTCTACCTGTTCATTCCAAAGGGAGGCTGGCATATATAGGCATAGCTCTCCTACTTATGAAGACATCAAAACACACTGGAGCGTGTCTCACCTTGGCGAGGCACTTGCTGAACTCTTTATTTCCGGTTTCCGTTGCTAATCCCCTAACTAATGCAAAGATACGTAGCTCTCCTACTTATGGAGACATCAAAACACACTGGAGCGTGTCTCACCTTGACGAGGCACTTGCTGAACTCTTTATTTCCAGTTTCCGTTGCTAATCCCCTAACTAATGCAAAGATACGTAGCTCTCCTACTTATGGAGACATCAAAACACACTGGAGCGTGTCTCACCTTGGCGAGGCACTTGCTGAACTCTTTATTTCCAGTTTCCGTTGCTAATCCCCTAACTAATGCAAAGATACGTAGCTCTCCTACTTATGGAGACATCAAAACACACTGGAGCGTGTCTCACCTTGACGAGGCACTTGCTGAACTCTTTATTTCCAGTTTCCGTTGCTAATCCCCTAACTAATGCAAAGATACGTAGCTCTCCTACTTATGGAGACATCAAAACACACTGGAGCGTGTCTCACCTTGGCGAGGCACTTGCTGAACTCTTTATTTCCAGTTTCCGTTGCTAATCCCCTAACTAATGCAAAGATACGTAGCTCTCCTACTTATGGAGACATCAAAACACACTGGAGCGTGTCTCACCTTGGCGAGGCACTTGCTGAACTCTTTATTTCCAGTTTCCGTTGTTAATCCCCTAACTAATGCAAAGATACGTAGCTCTCCTACTTGTTCTCGAAAATGTCTCAATCCCTAATCCCCATTCCTCGTGTGCACCCAAATGTTTACGAGACCGGATGAGCACTTGGGTGCCCGCCTGCTCGGGTGAAGCGTCCATCATAGTATTCAAGAAGAAAGTAGAATGGAAAGAAAACCATTTTTTTCGAACACCAGTCGAATATGATGGCCTAAAGACGCCATCTATCTCAAACCGCTAGAATCATTACATCACGTTGGATTTGGCCCATATGGGACTAGATGGCTAGGACGCGAAATACTAGCATTGGATCGTTTTTTTTAATTAATTAACTTTTTTATAATTTTATTTTAAAATTAACTCTCCGCGAACTTTATTTCCAATTCTGACCTTTTTAATCACGCCACCACCCGTGCCGTGACAAAACAACATTGTCACGCCAACCCGTTTCTAGGCAAGTTTTTGTCACACCACCACTCATGCCGTGACATTGTTGTTTGATCATGCCATCACCAGTGGCGTGATAAAAAGTGATATTTTAGCGGACTTATCTTATAACGTGACAATGTTGTTTTGTCACGCTACGGGTGGTGGCGTGATCAAAGGAGTCGGAATTGGAAATAAAGTTCGCGGGGATTAACTTTAAAATAAAAAATTAAAAAGGGTTAACTAATAATAAAAAAAGTTCCATTGGATCCACACGTTACCGTGGGAATATTTTCATATGTTCTCTTCTAAAATTTCATAAAGTTAAATATAATATATAATATAAGGAAAAAAATGAACATGTTGTTTAATCTAATTTGACATTTCAGTATGTAATATATGTATTGTTCCATATATGTAAAGGTTCATTCATTTCTGAAATTTCAAAGCACGCATGATTTAGTCCTATATTACCTAACCAAGTGATGGGAGTGTAATTTATAAGGTGGAATCCTTGTCACCCCTTGATGCATGTGACACATGGCATGAGGTGACATAAGGAGGACTGTAGCTAAAGTCACACATACGCATGCACGCGTGTATATTCGCGTGGCAATTGCGTGACTTGTGACGCACGATTGTGAACGTGTCGTGAACCTAGTCCACTTTTCTTTTACTAACCGTGCATTTCTCAGTGGTCGAATTCATAGACCAGTGTGGTCATGACACAATGGTCAAAAATAATGCGGTCGAAACCATAGACCAGTGTGGTCGAAACACTATAGTCAAAAAAATAATGGTCGGATCCATAGACCAATGTGATGGAAATACACTGGCCGAAGTTGCAAATCAGTGGCCGAAGTAGTAGACCAGTGTGTAATCAGGGTCTGATAAAATACTGCTTGATTACTATTAATTGGTTTTGAATTAGCAGTTACCAGTGGTTATTATGTGCTTTAATATGTAGTTACTAGAGAGTAATTGTCTCGGCCTTTAAAAGATCTAGAGACATCCAGACCTGTTACAATTTTGTTTAACTTACTTCTATTTTTCCATCTTCTTCCTATATGTTCCGCTATGCTGAAGGGTTGTGTTGTCGAATCAAATCATCTCTTCTCCTCGGCGTGCACTGGGAAGGAGAGTGAGCGGGTATCTCTGAACTATTGTCGTAGAGTTCACCTGCACGGGGCAACAATAAGGTTTCTGTGCAGCGCATCTGCGCGACCGCTTGATTCACTACGACACCTACGATCTGCACTGCTTCAAGTCTGCGCAACTTCCTGTTCTTCATTAAGTCTTACTGTAAGTCGGTTGTACGACCAGTAAGTCGGTTGTACGACTATAATTTTCTGTTATAATCATATTATTGAGTGTGTTTAGAAGTGCAATGAATTGCCTACTGTTGGTATCGCTTTATGCATCTCTAGTTATTTATAATCTTTAACTCATAATAAAATCTGAAATTAAATTATTGTCTACATTTCTAACATGTATATCATATATATTATTGTTCCTACTATGGGATTGCTCGACATGGTTAAGTCATTTGAAATCTACGGTGAAAGTATCTTACTTGCTAGTTGGACTCAATAGACGAGTTTTGGATTGTATGATGGTATGTTATATGGAGCGCGTATGACAGAGTTGATGAAAGGTCTAGGCTTTCCTTCCCTCTTCCCTATTCCAGTCAAGTATCGTTTTTCAGTCTCCTTTAAGACCCTATTTATGACGCAGAATTTCACAAGAAACAATTCAATTCCCACATGAATCGAGAAAAAAATTCATGTGGTCCAAATGAGACCACAAGAATCAAGGATACAAAGAACATACCAATGAAGTTTTGCCAATATTTTCTTTGCATTGAATTTTGTAGTGGTTTGTGGTGGGACCTAGATATTAACTGAGGACATTTGGGATAGTTGGATTGCCTTTTATTTTTCAGATTTCTAGGGTTTATGATGAGATTTCGAAACGAAGGACATTTGAGATGGTTGGATACTTGGATAGCCATCAAAAGGCATGCGAATTTTATGATGATGTAACACATCTATGGACTTTGTTTTGTACAACTTTAGAGAAGATTAAAGATGGCTAGTTTAGGTAAGAATCCATTACGATTACGAATACACAAATATTCCCATGAACATAACACACACTATATTTTCCTTAGAAAGATTGAGTAATTTAAACATGCATTACATGAAATCTAATTCTAATTCGCATTACATTTGAAAACATATAGAATAAAGGACTGTATTTGCGAAACATCAAAAATTATAATTCGCCGAAAAGTGGTCCCGGCGAGGCTCGAACCCGCGACCTTCGGCTCATAAGACCAACGCTCTAACCGACTGAGCTACGGGACCAGCGTATATTGCTTTCAAATTTATAATATAAAATCCTTATTAATGGGTGCTGTTTTGTTATCCTCCTGCGTTATTAAGCTCATGGTTTTTTTGCAAGTTTGTAATGGAGATTATCTGTGCTTAATACCAGGATATTCTGAAATATCTTAACCGTTTTATTTATTTTCAGCCTAACTTTCCTTGCTCTTCTTGAACTTTTTTGCTCATCTTAATTTCTACGTTGTCCTCAAACTCCATGTATTTTCCTTTTGTTCTTCTCTCTTGTTGCGATTTGCAAGTTTGCAACAAATCGACAGATCGTCTCCAGAAAAAAAAAATGGAATGAATGACTTCGTTTCTCAAAGGGGAAGGCAAAGGTTTTTTTTTTTTGGAACGGGAATGGACTTTGTTTACTCTTTTATGTAGTGCAACTGCAATTTACTTTTTTAGCGAGCGAAACTGGAGTTTGTTTGAACTTTGAAGCCCGCAGATTTGAGATTTCCCCATCAAACTACGCCACATCTGAAGTCATCGTCTACTAATTCGTCTGTGATTATCCGCCCATCCCCTGCATCCTTGCGTATGTGTGTGTTATATGTGCAGATAAGACTTTGACGCCCACATGGCACATGCGCGCACGTCGCGCGCGTACGTACGCAGCTCCAGCAACGACGGTAGGTGAGCCTTCGCCGTCCGCTTACCCAGGCGCATGACCCCGTCCCCGTGAGTGTGTGAGATGCGGCACATCCACGCACGTCGCGCGCGTACGTACGCAGCGCCAGCAACGACGGTAGGTGAGCCTTCGCCGTCCGCTTACCCAGGCGCGGCATGACTCCGTGAGTGTGTGTGATGCGTATGCTTAATTGCTCCGGTGACATGGGGCCGCGTCACGCATGCTACGTTGTCCCGGAATGGGGACGTCGCGCCCGCGCACGCGTCACGCGTAGCTAACTGCCGTTGCGCATTGACTGACGTGCGTGCATGGCATGTATCCATCCGTCCGTCCCGCTGGGCGCTGGTCTTCTCCGCGCGCGCGCGCGGTCGGTCGGTCGGTGATGCAGCCGCCGTGCCATCTCCACAGAAAAAACGGTGGACGCATTGGACGACGGCGACGACGCGGATGACCAAACACTAACTTGCCGACGCATTGAATTCGCTTGCCTAACTAATAATAGAATGGTAACCTTAATTTCTCACGGCCAAAAGTAAGAATTTCACTAGAAGCAATTCAATTTTCGTAGGGATCAAGAAAATTCTTGTGTTCCAAACGAGCCTTAAATAGTTGTAATTCATGGTAATTTTGAACTTAGAACTGGTTGAATCGATTTTTCATTTTTAATTACTGGTGCGTGCTTGGATGTTTGAGAAGAAGAACTGAGGATCTAGTGGGTAAAATTAAGCTTTAGGTCTGGAATTTATGTGGTCCTTGAGAATTAGTCAGTGACATAGATGAGCCAGAATGCAACGCATTTCTTCATCGCTGGCGATGATCGCTCGGCAGATAGCACCGAGGAAGGCATTCGCTATACCGATCGAATGGCAGGGACAAAAACGACACGGAGGTTTTCAACGGATAATGATGGCAGTGACGACTGCTAATTGATTAACTGGTGCCCAGCGGCAACAGTCTGCTGACCTTGTTGTACAAGTGTACAACGGAACATTGCTGTTTCTTTCTTAGTCAAGTAGCATTCGAAGGATCGAAACTACTATAGTTGTTGCACAAGATATCACATGTTCATTCAATTCATATAAAGAAAGACATTCGTTATGGGTAATTATCTAAGGGTTGGAAACTTGGAATGGATTTGAGTTTAGGATTTAGGGTCGTTCGTGGTCAGACTCACTGTTTTATATACTCTCTTCGTTTTTTTAAGCTTGACGTCAAGCAGGCCAAAAAGACACTAGTGAATGTCAAGTATTTGAGGTTGGAGGGAGTATGTTCTTTCTACGCATATCATTTCTAGCTATGTGTAACTAGACTGCTAAAATACGGTGCCAAATTAATTTCAAGATCGACGACTATTATTACAAATGGTCAAAACCCAGTAATGAGTAGTAACTGGTCAGGAGTAATTTTCCATGTATATGTGGTGCATACCAAGACAGGAATGCTGACCTAACATTCCATGGCTCTATGCACATCGTCCTAACCCCAAGCCTATATTTCTGACCTCCTCCACATCCACCCCTCGCACCACAAGTCCACAGCCCCTCACGGCTCGTCAAACTTAACGGGCGCACCGCGCAAGCACGTATGCAAGAAGCCAAGGCGCTCGCACCGGCGCCGCAGCTGCCAGCGACCGGCGGCGCGACCGACGACGGCGACGTGCGGAAGGAGGTCGAGGAGAAGCCGGTGGTGGTGGTGGGGCGGCGAGGGTGCTGCATGGCGCACGTGGCCTGGCGCCTGCTCCTGGGGCAGGGGGCCAACCCGACGGTCCTCGAGGTCGGCGACGACGCCGACCCGGCGGCGCTCGTCGTCGCGCTCCGGCCGAAGGACAAGCTGGGGGACGTCGTCGTCCTCGACGGCGCCGCGGCGGTGGCGACGCGCCACGCCAACGCCCACGCCGCCTTCCCGGCGGTGTTCATCGGGGGGAGGCTAGTGGGCGGGCTCGACCGGCTCATGGCCATGCATATCGCCGGTGAGCTCGTGCCGATCTTGAAGCAGGCAGGGGCCCTGTGGCTCTGATCGGTCCATGCATGCATGTCGCTTAATTAATGACTTGTTAATGCCATCTTAGTTATAAGCTTCCATATGTGCAAGTCTCCTGTGATCTTGTCTTTTAATTAGCACATTTGGCAACTGTGGATTTGCTTCTTGTTTATTCTCGGTTTATCTGCATGCCATCTAAAAGCACTAGCCTTTTCTTTGAGAAATAGCAAAGAAACAGAGTCAGTTCCTAGGATGTTCACAGGTCACAAGGAGTTGGAATCGGCTTATCAGCTTTCGTTTTTGTTGATTAGGATCCAGGACGTACTCATGAGTGTGACCGAATAAGCACTCTTTTAACTCTCTAATCTGTTGATTTCCATCGTGCCATAGAATTGACTCCAAATCGATCAATCTGTGCAACTTTGACTGATGACTGGTATAGTTTTTTTATAAAGAAAATCGACATGTACTGGAACATTTGGCTCCACTACCAAAGTGGGTCTGTACTCTGTGAGTGAAGGCCTGAAGGGGTTAGCGTTTGATTGCTTGTGCACCCTGAACCAACTTTAAAAAAATTGAAGTTCTATTTTTCCTTAGTTTAGCTTGGAAGGCCCCTAATTGGAAAAAAATAATGAAGTACTGCTATTTCCTTGGACGTGCAATTGGATGGAGGTCATGCAGAGAAGGGAGTCTGCTTCAGTTGTTACGATAACTATAGCCCTGCTTCAGTTGTTACGATAACTCCCACCCCACCCCACCCCACGCACACCAATCCACATCAGGCATTTGCACCGGACGGTTTAGATCTGCCTTGAAAGTACCCTTGGTTGGTAGCCGTGATTTGGTTTAGCAAACGGGTTAATTCTCCAAACCTTATGTTTTCTTGTTCTCTCGTTGTACTTGTCCATGAGGCGAGTGCACGCTCTCGTCTCGTTCTCGGCATGCCGTGTAACATCTCCGATTGATCTTGCCATACACTGATCACATCTCTGTGGCCAAGCGCTAATGCATTATGCATGCGTTGCATTGCCCGGGCTGGCACGAGATATTTGTTTCACGCGGTAGCTTTCGCCGATTTAATTCTACTAGCGAGGTGTGCGCGTGATCCACGAGGTATTTGTTTCTCGCGGTAGCTTTCGTCGATTTAATTCTACTAGCGAGGTGTGCGTGTGATGCACCACATGATGGAATGTTGACATGTTGTCAGTGTCATGACGGGTGCAGCACCTGCAACGTGGGCACGTGGCTATGGCTGCACTATTCGGTTCAACCAACGGGTTTAGATTAAACGGATATTGGCGAGAAATAAAAGGATAAAACTACGGAACCATACCGTCCGGGTGTCCGATACGAAGAAATAAATCAAACGTTGTTCACGTGACCACCAGGCACCACGCCCGCACCACAACCACATGTTCCTTATCTCTGAAATAGCTCCGCTCATTCCTTATTCTCGAACAACTTCATTGAATTCTCTCTCTCTCTCTCTCTCTCTCTCTCCATCGGACCGCGAACTCCGACCAAGCTTCTGTCATTTGCGAGCTCGCCAAGGAGTAGGTCTGCCGTGCTGGCGCCGGCCTCACCCTGTGCTGCCATGCAAAGGGCAGCGACGTCGACTCTACGCGCCCGGCGGAGCCGAGGAGGGGGTGGTTGCTCTGCGGAGTATTCGAGAAGAAGGGCGACGACGCTCACGCGAAGACGACGACGATGCACAGAGTGGTCGCGACGGCGCCGATGTTCGGTTCATCAATTTCTTCACTCAGGCAGACGTACAGCGGCGCCGCCAGAGCATCCGCAAGTCGATGGCTCCATGGTGGCTGACTCTTGCTACCCTGAAGTAGGTTGTTGCAGGCGTTTCTTAATGTGTTGCATACACTTTATGAAATTGTTGCGTTTTTTTGTTTTGCAATTTGATCTTTTCTGAAACTGTTGCATAAAGTGTTTTCGTTTTGTTGCAATGTGCTTTCTTAAATATTTCATCAACTTTTTCAAATTGTGTTGTGCATGATCTTCCGTGAGATGTTGCAATAGGTGTTTCCAGATGTTTCCTCTTTTTGTTTCGATTGTTGCAACAATTTTTGAAATGTTGCATCTGATATTTTGAGATATCCTATCCTCTTTCTTTTGAAATGTTGCATCTGAGATTTTGAGATGTTGCATCCTCCTCACCACCTTTTCTTTGATAGTTTGAAACCTAGTACGAATAAGTCCTATTTGTTGCGACCGTTAAAAAATTTTGTTGTACACATTCTTCTTATTTGTTGCATTGGAGCGTTCAATGGAAATGCTAGTGTGTGTGTGTACCCTAAAATGGATACATCTCCACCACTCACATTCAGTCTATACTCTTATCCACATATCCAAAGCAAGCCTAACCATCTATTCCTCACTTGTATGTCTCTCTTCCCCAGGCAAGCTTCCTTAGTTCCTTTCCCTGCTTGCTATTTCTCTTTCTACGCTTTTGCAACTTGAGCTACATGAGCAGATTCAGGGCGCTGCCACCATGGCCACGGAGACCAGGCTGCTGATCCCTAGCTTCCACCTTCCCCACCGGATCAGGACGCCGCCACCACGGCCACGAGACCAGGCCACTGCTCCCCGCTTCCACCGCTCCCACCAAATCAGGACGCCGCCACCACGACCACGGAGACCAGGCCGCTGCTCCCCCAGCTTCTACCGCCCCCACCGGATCAGGACACCGCCACCGCGGCCACGGAGACCAGGTCGTTGCTCCCTAGCTTCCACTGCCCCCACCAGATCAGGACGTTGCCACCGCGGCCACGGAAAAACTCGGCAAGTCATCCTCTGTTGTTTCTGGTTTTGATGTTGCGACCCGTTAAAAAAATATTGCGACTGTCGAAAATGTTGCATCCTGTTCTTTGAGATGTTGCGACCCGTTGAAATAAATATTGAGACTGTCGGAAAAAATTGCATCTTGTTCATGGTGATGTTACAAGATTTTTTAACGCATCCTTTTTCCAAATGTTTGTTTTGATTCTGAGATTTTTGATATGTTTGCGTCCTTTTCTAGATGTTTGTTTTGATTCTAATATTTTTGAGAGAAAATGTTGCATATAATTTTTGATATGTTGTGCACGTTCTGCATTTTTGTTTGTGCTCGAGTGTACGACGCTAGCGCTTGGACGTACGCTACAAACAGGAAAAGAAACAGGGCAGAGTTCGAATTCGGAAATTGTCCGATCAACTTTAGTTTTGTTGATTAGGATCCAACATCTCACAAAATGTGTTTGGATTCAACTTAGTACTTTTTTTAGAAAAAAAAAAGAAACCTCTTTTGTTTTGAATTCAACTTAGTACTAGTACTGTCCGTGGTGATTCCTGTAGTGCCGCGGTTTTTGCAACTTGTATGCTAGCTTGGTGTAAAACAAATCTAGCAGGGCACAGTAGGAGTTCAACTCACTCTCCATTTTAGGGGTTGATTATGACTATGCAGGATTTCTCCCGAAATTCATTCATCAGGAATGCCAGTATGGCAACACATGTTTGTGAGAACAAGCATTTACGAAGCTTTCACAGCGCAGGTAGTTCTTTTTAAATATATAATTGTGTTTTCTCTCGAACATTATATGTATGGAGTGTGGTCTTTCGTATAATGAAAGAAATCTAAAGCTTGGCTTGTTCACTGCTACTGCTAATAATAAATTCAGGGGTTGACGCTTGATTGGCATTGCTTTGCTTGTAGTTGTAGTTTTACAAGTTACAACAAATCTTGTTGACCTCTGACTGATATACAAACGATCCTCCATTCAGCAGAAAGCTCCTATACATGCAAAGCTATGTACAGCTTTAGAGGTGCACAATACATTGGGTTTAATATGGATTTACCTTATAAAAACTCACATACGCACAGACGTGCACTCTGTAATTTATGTACATTCAGTTCACATACATGTGATGTCATGTATAGTAACACCTGGTCGATTTCGTTCTAGATCTACCCTGGCTACGTACAATCATTTACATTAGTGTTTGACAGATTTACTAAGTATTATCATTTTCTGCCTTTGAAACATTCTTTCACTGCAGCACAACTTGCTAAGCTATTTATGAATAACATTGTGAAACCACATGATATTCCTCGCTCAGATAGAGAAAAAATCTTCACTAGCAACTTTTGGAGAGACTTGTTTCATCAGTTGGGCACTAATTTGCAAATGAGTACGGCATACCATCTGTTGGGAAACAGGTAGGCTACACTAGCGCAAATTAAAAAATTCTACCCGTAAACCAAGATCACTGCAGTTATAGATCACGGTCTTACCACTAGGCGCGGTGCGGAGTTGATGCGACGCGTCGGGCGGTGTAGTCGTACTCGATTGATGCGATGCGTCGGGCGAGTAGTCGTACTACTTCCTCGTCCTCGTCGCGGCGTCCACGTATAGCTCCTTTCTTGCGGTTCGTCCCAACGCCACGGATGCGGCGCCTCAAAGGTATCCACACGTGCGGGAGAGCGGCGCCGCCGGACTACTAGATCCGCGCGGCGACTAGGGCGTGGGAGGGTGGCGGCGGGGTTTGAGGATGTCACGAAAACTCCTCCTTTAACCAGCGCCCACCGCCCTCCTTTTATAGACGTCCTTATAATGGGCTTCTACGAATAGAGGCCCATTAGGACTCAATGCCCGATCTAATTTAGATCCAATCCGAATTAGGCTTCACCCTTAAGTGTGTGACCTATGGTTCACATATGTTTAGACATGACGCAGTACACATACTTGGTCAATAGTTGGTAGCGCCTCTAGCAAGGCGTGCCAACTCCTAAACATACGTAAAGATCATATCGGACGAACCATCACAACGTTATGTACATGCCAATCCCTTTGCCTCACGATATTCGGTCGAGCTCCAAGTGACCACTCTTTCTCGATCCCGTGATCCGGAATCCCTTACTAGGTTAACTCTTAACCTTAAGTAGCATGGCCATGCATTTACGATCCGATCACTCGAGGGCCAGAGATATCTCTCGGGTAGAGAGGGCAAATCCCATCTCGACCGACCATGCCTCGCACATGCTTCATGACAAACCCGAAGCTACCTTTATAACTACCGATTCACGAGTAGCGTTTGATAGCCCTAAGTAGGTCGATTCACATCTCAAGTACATACGACAATCTCGTGTCTAAGGACAAGGCGTACACATTGTGTAGAGAGAACCATAAGAATAATTACTATGTCTCATGTTGGGTCGGTCCAACCCCATGTTCTAAACATGTGTCCACATTATTGGTTTGACATCTCCATGTCTATGACCTGTGAAACATGGTCATCAACCGATACATGTGCTAATCCATCATTCACGTGTGTCCTCACATGAACTCCGACTAGGGACAACTTTAGAATAACCATACAAGTAAAGAGTTTCACAAACAAGTCACATACTTGTTAATCAACACAAAGGCAATATTCAAGGAACATTTATTAAATCATGGATACAATGAAATATCATCATCAATATGATTGCCTCTAGGGCATATCTCCAACACCATCCTCAAACCGATAGATAGAGTGAGAGAGTTAATCAGTGCTTAAAAATGTTTGCAAGGTGTGCTATACATGAAAATCCTGCTCATTGGTTCCATTCGTTGTCCTTAGCTGAATTTTGGTATAACACAAATCATCATACAACCATTAGATGTCCTCCTTTTATGGCTCTATATGGAGTGGATCCTCATTATGGACATGTGTCTGATGTAATTACTACTGACAATGTGGAAGTGGTTGATGTGTTGTCAGAAAGGCAACAGTACTCGGTGTTCCTACAATAGCATTTGGCAAAAGCTCAGCTATGCATGAAACAATATGCAGACAGAAACAGAAGCCCCAGGGAATTCATGGTGGGAGAAAAAGTATACATTAAGCTCCAATCGTATGTATAATCATCGGTGGTGAATAGGCCTTTCCCTAAGCTGTCATACAAATAATATGGACCTTATTAAAAAAAATTTGGCAAGAATTGGTCCCGCGGCTTACAAATTGGCATTACGAGAAGGGAGTCTCATCCACCCAGTTTTTCATGTCTCTCAACAGAAGCCCTTTATCCCTGATCATACTCCGGTATTTTCTGAATTGCCGAAGCCACTGACGTTGGATGCAGAACAAATTCAGCCTGAAGCAATATTGGACCGCAAGTTGGTTAAGAAGGGTACTGGTGCTCATCTTCAAGTGTTGGTAAAGTGGACTTCCTGGCCGGAGTCATTGTCTACTTGGGAGGATTATCATGTGCTACAGAAGCATTTTCCAGCAGCACCAGCTTAGGGACAAGCTGGTTCTCAAGGGGGCGGCAATGTCATGGTAGTCCTGGCCGCCATAGGACATCGACAAGATGAAGCTCAGAAGAACCGAGTGAAGGTGGGGAAAACACGCGAAGGAGTAAAACATGCGAGTTAAGTGGTGGGCCGAGAATGTGCCTTGTAATAGACTTAGAGAGGTGGCCCGGTTGAGTGGGCGCTGAGATTTATACTCGATTGTTACTGTGTTGGAGACTTATGCTAAAAATGGAAAACGTAACAATACTTCTCCCCCTATTCTTCTTCTCCCTCTTTTCCCCAATTCCCAAGCGCATCCACACTGCGTCGTGCTCCTATTTCCGACAACAACCCCTAGTCGATGGTAGTGGGACACAACTGAGAGCTTCACCTTGGCGCCGGAGAAGATGGTCCCGATCATGAGCGGCCCTTCAGACGTGGCGATCCATCTGTCGTCATGAGAGCCGATGAACCACTTGGTGCGCACCTTGCTTGGGAGGGGAACGTGGAGGACATGACTGTCCTCGAGGCAGTAGAGGCACTGTCGTGGCGCGGTGAGAGAAGCAACATCGGGACAACAGGCGGCGCCGATTTCATGCGATGCAACGGTGCGCCACAACTTGCAGACGGCGACGAAGAGGACACGGTTGAGCGGGGAGGTGACACTGAAGCGGACCATGCCGAGCAGTGACGGACGCACCAGGGGGCTAGCACACTGGCTCTAGCTGCTGCGCCCCTGGCACCCTGATACCTCGATCCATTTTGGGCGGCGTTCATGATGGAGCATCAGCCAGTGGTGGCGCAAGAAGTAGAGCCCGGGTGAAAGCATAGGACTAAGGGGTGAGGTTGAAGAAGACTTGAGTCTTTGAGGGGAGAGTTGTGCTGTTTAGGGGCTTTGGACCATGTTATTTTCCGTGTCATAAGGCCTATGGGATGGAAGAAACAGGAGCTAAACCTCAAGTGATCAAGACCCAACTAGATCCTCATTCCCAAAATCCCTAATTTGTGCTGTTCTCGTGCTCCTTTCAGACGGTGATTGAGCGGACAAGCAATGACGAGTGGTGGTGGGGCTGGCGCGTGGTCACGTGAGAGCGCGACCAACAGCGTCCAGGCGAAGCGAAGGAGGGGCGAGCGCCGAGCGGTGGGTGACAATAGCCGCACAACACAGAGGCACACACAGTCGCATAGAGCAGCAGTAAACAGACAACACGTAGCAACTAGCATGTGACGCTACTACATTAACTAAGGTGAGGACCTTATACATTTGTGAGCCGCTGTCAAATGGAATGGGTACAAAAATTAATTATGTTCTCTAGTCTCAACTAGTTAATCTTTCACCTATTATGTTTGTAATTACTCATAATTTCTGATTATCTCACTAACTTAGCTACTTTTGTTCTGCAGATTGCTACTCACATACATTTATGGGCATTTGGGGTGTTCTAATCATTAACAAAGTATTACATTAAGTGTATTTTATATTCTAGTTTTGTCTCTTATCTATTAATGTACAAGTTTGTATTGCACTATGTAGCTAAATGTATGTTTTGTACGATTTTGCTATATTAGCTTCCTCTGATGAACACTCCTACTTTTGTCCGGTGTACGCCGCGGATGCCGAGGAGATCGTCGGGGGAACTTGGACCACTCTACTGCCACTGCGCGCACAGGGGTGCTGCGTCTTGTTTCGTCGTTGTCGGGGTTGGCCGCTTCATGTTCTCCCGTTCGACGACGGCGGCCATCTGCGTGGACGACATCCTTATCTTTCGAATAGGAATCGTGTTGTACTTTGATTATTATATACGCATGGGCATGGCAGGAATGGGGTTTTGGTCAAATCAAAGAAAGAAGGAACCCACATTCGTACGATCGATCGATAGGACAGGATAGCTTGTGTTTTGCATATATTTTTTTGTATTAAGTGTTTTGCAGATAATTAATTCAACATAAGAATCATGATTAACTAGGATTTCTTGTATTCGCTACTCAACACGATAAGCAGCGCAGGCAGCGTGAAGCGAAGTTCCATCCAGCCCGCCTCCGCCTTCTATATGGGCCTCCATGTACGTGCAAAAGTGGCCTTATTATTTATTAAACCAACCATTCATGGGCTGCGTAGCCTAGCCCACAACAACCATAATAAAACTCTAACCCAACCCAACCCAAGATCCATCGACCTTGCGTTGCGTTGCGCCCCTTCTAGTTTACTTTCCAGTCACGGACACGGACCGGACCACCGTGCTTTCGTTTGCTCCGACCTAAGCCTAAAACCTCATCACCGCCGCATCCGCCACCGCCCCCGCCCCCACCGGCATGGCCGAGGAGAACGAGGCGAGGCCGCCGTACGCCAGCGCCGACGAGGCGGAGGAGAGGGAGGAGGGCGAGATCGCCGACGACGACTCGGCGCCCGCGCCGCCGCAGGCTAACCCCTCGGCGCCACACCAGCTCGAGCACGCCTGGACCTTCTGGTTCGACAACCCGCAGGGAAAGTCCAAGCAGGCCGCGTGGGGGAGCTCCATCCGCCCCATCCACACCTTCGCCACCGTCGAGGACTTCTGGAGGTTTCCTTTCTTCCCCATCCCCCGCCTTTCAAACCCTCTCTTACCTGATAAGAGTAGATTTCCTCTCCACTCGCTGCTAATGCGATTGGTTGTCTACTTGTGCTTGATGCAAAGTCTCCGTCTTTGAGCCGTAATCTGTGGTGGCATGTTGGGAAGTTGGTGATATTTGTCGCAGATGTTGTAGGTTCAAGTAGATAGATAGGAGCGAAATTTATGATGGTTCGTGGATCTGGATAGTCTAAGTTTCTTCATTAGTTGAAGTTCATGGCGAACGGTCAATAGATCGAGTCTACGTCCTTAGCGAAGCAAAACATTTGCTTAATAAATTATACTGTATTGGGCGCCCTCGGCTTGGAGTGAAATTAGTCAGGTTTCATGTCATGGATGTGTGGTTTTTTTTGGAAACTTTGTTTAGGACATCAGGTTCATGAAGGGTGTGATGGGAGTAATTACTACCGTGGTGGTAGGAGGATCAGGTTTTTGAGGTGTTAATTCTTGAGTATTGTCGTGGGTAGCAAGTAGAGACCAATGTTGTAATACCTATCCGTAGCTCATTTTGTAGTACTGTACAATGATGCGAGCTGCCTTTACTATTATTTGGAGGGACATAGTATTGTAGCGTGTTGTAGTTTATGATTTGATTTTGGTTGTTTAGGTGTACTTTTTCAGGATTGTTTAGGAATTAGGAGATATACTAACTGCATTGCTGTCATGAACAGAATGTGCAATGCCACCAAATTTTATTTATTATCCTGCTGTGAATCTGTGATTAATCTAAGAAGGTATGCATTTGCACTGGCCTCTTTTTGAACCCCATTGTTTACCAATCGGATATGTAGCTGAAAGCTATTTGATCACCATTTCTCTACTCTTAAACCTTTGATCTTCTATTCTTCTGTATGTATTCTGAGTAATAAGTTCTTAGATGATTGACTGGGCTATTTTTGCATGTAAAATGAATGGCGTCTTTGGTTTCATTTGCATCACTTTTGATGGAGATATTTTCAGGATTTCTGAAAATGGTGCTCTAAATACTTGTTTTGAAAAAATTGAATACTTTTTAGTTACGGTTGCTTAGATTTATAAACTGTCAACTTTTGTTTTGAGGATGTGGAAAAATGGATTGTCTAATTGGTCGTATTGAATTGATTGATTACTTGTGAAAATAAACGCTATCTGAGATTTATAGTTTTTTATACCCTGCAATACATTATGCTCACGTTTAGGATTGAATTCTCAGTGCAAGTTGCATGACTCGAGTTGCATCTTTGTAAGCTGTGAGTGTGTGGTTAAAATGTTAGTAAAAGCATTAGGAATAGGAAACATGGCATCTAGAGATGATTGGGTAAGCACAGGAGAACACTTCTATTACGGGGTTGGCCAGGAATGGGTGTTAGATTTAGCCAGAAGATACACTTTTCTTATGCACACCTTAGAAAATCTGAAAATTAATTTTGGTAACATGAGCTGCATGTGTCTTTTCTATTTTATTTTATTTGCAAGGCTCTCGTCTCTTTGACCTTGAGGAGGTTTCATTCTTAGCCTACCTCAACTTGTTTGGGACCAAATGCTTTGTTGTTGTTGTATAAGCTGCGTGTGTCTTTCACTCTTTCTGTAATCTGTATACTTTGTGAGCTCAGGGTATTGTTAGCCAACACTAAATCATGCCAATGTCCCTTAATCCTCACATGCCTCTCCCCCAGTTTGTACTTGAAAGTCTTAAGTAACAGGTACTTTGCTAAATATTTGCCTGGCACTGTTATGGCATAAGGGTTGATTGCGCAAAGGGTATGAGTGGTGAGTGAGAGGACAAACAGCAAGCGGCGGCCGCCGCATGTGGCGCAAGAAAAGATAGGGAGGAAGGGCTTCTGTTCTTTCTTGCTTACCTTTAACGAATGAACCAGCTACTCATATAGATGAGGTAGCCCTCCTAACAAACAAAACTAATTGATCTGTTGCTAACAATAGAAGATATCTTGCCTAACAAATCAAACTAATGCAACCTAGATAACTAAAGAAAGAAGACCTTGAGTGTCGTGTGCTTCGGGAATATATCTGATAGGATAGGAGTGGGAGGTGGGAGGTTTTGGCTCGGGCTTACGCCCAGGAGCCATGGTGGAGAGGGGAGGCGCATGACCAAGAGAGTACCGCCAGTCTAACCGGTGGTGCCGCCAGTCTGACCGGCCGCGCATGCGCACGACAGGGAGGAGGCACCACCGGTTCAACCGATGGTTTCGCCGGTCTGACCGGCCGCGTGCACGCTTGACAAGGAGGATGAGGGAGCGAGATGAAGAGAGATTAGATAACTAATCTTGCTTGCTTTATTTCGTCATCTTCTCCCCTTTAAATAGAGAGTTACAAAAGAGACCGGAAGGATCTCAATCTAATCCTTCTAACAATCTGATCTTAAGGATCGAATTTGAATACAAATTGTCCTAAATCGCAAGCAAGGAAAGGGTACCGGTTAGACCGGTCCCACGCGGCGCCTGTTGGGTCGTTCGGACCGCCGATTGGGTCGGGCCCTTGTGGTGTCGGCAATGAACCTGGCCCCACATGACATCCCCCCCCCTTGAGACCAACAACTCATCCTCGAGTTGAAAGTAGGGATAACGATGCTGAAAAGCGGTGAGGTCTTCCCAAGAAGCTATGGAGGCTGGTTGTCCCTGCCATTGAATCAAAAGCTGACGAACACCACGAGAAAGACGTACACGAAGGGCCTTTTCTGGTGTCAGAATCACTTTGCCATGAAGCAGGATTGGCAGAGTTGGCGGCTGGTCTGGAGGAGCCCCATGGTACTTTTTTAGGAGACCCACATGAAAGATATCGTGAATACGGGCACTAGTAGGCAGCAGAAGACGATAGGTCACGGCGTCAATTTTGGTAATGATGCGGTATGGACCGTAATACTTGGGCGCAAGCTTGCCCTTGGGAATTGCACACAATGAGGCAGTCGACTGATGATGTAGTCGCAACCAAAACCTAGTCACCAACATCAAAGATGAGAAGACGATGCTTGCCAGTTGCCATCATAATACAGCTTGTCATGTTGCTGAGCCTGGTGGAGGCGTTGCTGGACATCTGCGAGGAAGTCGTCACGATCGCGGAGCGTGGCATTGACGGCCACGATGCGAGAGTCGCCGTCTTCATACATGCGGATGGAAGGAGCACGGACATAGACGACCTGAAATGGTGTATCCTTGAGTGGTATGGAAGGATGTATTGTAACAATATTCCGCCCAAGGCAACCGGCGAACCCACTGTCGTGGACGATCACCCGTCATGCAGCGTAAATACATGGCGATGACTTTGTCGACGGCTTCCGATTGTCCATCAGATCGTGGGTGAAAAGCGGAGCTCATGTGTTACTTGGAACCAGAGGCCTGAAACAGTGACCGAAGTGAAGACGAGATCCCGATCGGAGACAATGGAAACCGGTATGCCATGGAGACGGACAATGTCTGAGAAAACGCACGTGCAACCGATTATGCCAAGTATAGATGTGCCAAAAGGATGAAGTGGGCATATTTGGAGAAGCGGTCGACAACTGTCAGAATGACGGACTTGCCGCCCACATGAGGAAGGCCCTCGATGAAGTCCATGGCAATGTCTTCCCAAATCCGAGAGGGAATCGACAAGGATTGAAGTGGTCCCGTGGAATGTAAATGCCCCGTCTTGTTGCGTTGACAGGTGACACAAGCCCGAACATAATCCTAGATCACAGACCGGGCCTGGGGCAACTGGAAATCACGACGTAGGCGGTGCAATGTCTTCTGGACACCCTCATGGGCGACATCATGGGCGGCGGCGAGGATATCTTCAAGAAGGGAGAACACCGGTGGAATATATATGCAGCGGTTGAACAACACCAACTCGTCCCCCACCGTCCAGGGGGCAACGTAGTCACGGCTAGGTTGGAAGCGGCTGCTGAGCGGATGGCGTCGAAGAGGTCGAAGTACGACACCAAGATGGCGTAGGAGGCAGCCACTTCGACTCCACGCCGGGAAAGCGCACCAGCGATCGTATTGAGCCGCCTGGGACGATATTCGATGGAGAAATCGAACCCAAGCAACTTACTAACCCGATGATGTTGCGGGATGGTTGCAAGGCGTTGATCCAACAAAAACTTCAGACTGTAGTGATCCGTGCGAACAAGGAACAGGCATCCCCAAAGATAAGGGTGCCAGTGTTGCACGACCTGAACCAAACCAATCAATTCGCGCTCATAGGCGGCCAGCGAATGATGACGAGCAGCAAAGGGCCGACTGAAAAATGCAATAGCGCCGCTGCCCTAGTGTAGTACGGCACAGAGTCTCGTCCCCGAGGCGTCGCACTCCACAATGAATTGGACGGAGAAATCCAGAAGTTGGAGGATGGGTGCGGTTGTGAGAGCAGTCTTGAGGGCGTCGAAAGTGGTTTGCGCCACCGGTGACCAGACGAAGCCGTCCTTCTTGAGAAGGGTTGTGAGGGGCACCGTGGTGGTGCCGTAGGCCTTGATAAACTTGCGATAGTACCCAGCGAGACCAAGGAACCCGCGCAATGCCCGCGTCGTCGAAGGTGCCTGCCAACCCATGGTTGCCTGCACCTTCTTGTCGCCCATAGCATTTTCTATGCTTGAGGAAGAGTTAGTGGCGGCGAAGAACGTCAAGAATGGCCCGAAGATGCTGAAGGTGTGTAGACTACGAAGTGCTGTGGATCAAAATATCGTCAAAGAAAACGAGCACAAATTGACGAAGGATGGGTCGTAGGATGTCATTCATCAAAGCTTGAAACGTAGCCGACGCATTGGTCAAACCAAAAGGCATGACGAGAAACTCGAATAGGCCATCGTGAGTGTGGAACACCGTCTTTTCAATGTTCGGGGGATGCATCCCGACTTGATGATAGCCCGAACGAAGATCGAGCTTGGTGAAGAATTGCGCGCCGCAAAGTTCGTCGAGGAGCTCGTCCAACACAGGAATCGGGATTTTGTCTTTCACCGTCTTGTCATTAAGTGCGCGGTTGTTGATGCAAAAGCACCATGACTTGTCCTGTTTTCGTACCAACAGGACGGGTGAGGAGAAGGCAGACATGCTGCGACGAATGAGGCCTTGACTCTCCATAAGCTTGCATTGACGCTCGATCTAGTCTTTCTAGGCTACTGGGTAGCGGTAGGGCCGAATGGCCACCGGTGTTGTCCCGGGAGGAGATGGGTGCGGTGGTTGTGCGTACGTGTGGGTGGTAGGCCCGACAGTTCGGTGAAGATGTCGTCGAATTCCCGGATAAGCTCATGCATGAGCTCACGGCCGTTGCACGCATGCAACGTAAGGTTGGGTGTCTTGTGGCGGACGCCGCTCCATTGTACATGGTGGTCATGTAGCCAAAACGCCATGGTGAGGAGCCCGAAATCCCAGAGGATGGGACCCAAAGTAGCGAGCCATTGTGTGCCGAGCACGACGTGGTACCCACCCAAAGGAATTGCGTACAAGTCAATGATGAAAGATTCGTCGGCGATGGTGATCATGGCGTTGTGGCAAACTCCGGTGCAAGCCACCCTCTCACCATTGGCCATGGCGACACGAAGATCAGCGCGTGGTGCAAAGGAGAGGCTGGCCCGTTTGGCGGCCTCAATCGACACAAAGTTGTGGTTCGACCCAGAGTCGAGAAGGGCGATGAAACTTGCGTTGCTAAGCCGGAGTTCAATTTGCATTATCTTGCTGGTGCACACCCCGGAGATGGCGTGTATGGAAATCTGAGGCTTCGAATCCTCGGTCGCCTCGTCAACGTCGACGGTGTAGTCAATCTCCAAGAGAAACATGTTCTTGCATGTGTGGAAGCGGGAGAACTTCTCATCACAATTGTAGCAGAGGCCCAAGCGTTTCCGTTCTTCCATCTCCAGAACGGTGAGACGGTGGATGAAGTAGCCGCCCGTGGAGGTGATCTGTCGTGGGGGTGCGCCGGTCGGACCGGTGGAGCCACTGGTCGGACCGGCCCTTGCTGGGGTTCGGAAGGCAGCGGGGCAGCTCATCAGGCATGGCGTTATGGGGACGCATTGCTATGTAGTATGTAAGCTCTTGCCAAACTCATCGCCACCTCCAAGTTGTTGGGGGCATTGCAGCTCGACGTCGATGCGCAACGGATCGCCAAGGCCCATGGTGAACAATTGAATTTGCTGCCGTTCGGAGAGGTTGTCGGCACGATTGAGCAATGTCAGGAACCGATCTTGATAGTAGGCAATTGAGCTCGTGCGCCGGCACGACGCCAGCTCCCCCAAGGGGTTGTTGCCCAGGGGTGGGCTGAAGCGGAGGTTGACAAGCTCGGTGAAGCGCCTCCAATTTGGTGTCCTGCCATCACATTCTAGCCGATAGTACCATTGTTGGGCGGCGTCAATGAGGTGATAGGCGGCGAGCCATACCTTTTCTTCATCCAAGGTACGCTACCCGCAAAAAAATTGCTCGCACCGGTTGACTCATGGGAGCTGGTCGCTTTTGCCGTCGAAGGTCGGAAAGTCTAGCTTGTAGTAGCGCGGCGGTGCGCGTTCGGTTGCACCGGTTAGTGGCGGCTCCCGTGTCACCTTGAGGTGGCCGTCGGGTATAGTGGCGATGGTTTGACTATTCTCGAGACGTATGATGGCTTGCTGTTGTGTGTGTTGTGCCATCTAAGTTCTGTAACTTGTCTTCAATGGTGTCGAGTTTCTTCATCTGCACCAGGATCACTGCAAGCTGTGCAGACAAAGCATCGCCGTCGCCCGCCATGGAGGAAGGGGCAATGCTTGAATCTGATACCAAGTTGCCGTGCTTGGGGAATAGATCTGATAGGATAGGAGTGGGAGGTTTTGGCTTGGGATTGCGCCCGAGAGTCGTGGCGGTGGAGTGGGGAGGCGCATGACCAAGAGAGTACCGCTGTCCAACCGGTGGTGCCGCCGGTCTGACCGGCCACGCGTGCGCACGATAGGGAGGAGGCGCTGCCGGTTCAACCGATTGTGCTGCTGGTCGGATCGGCCGCTCGTGCGCTTGACAGAGAGGATGAGGGAGCGAGGTGAAGAGAGATTAGATAACTAATCTTGCTTGCTTTATTTCGTCATCTTCTCCCCTACAAAAGAGATCGGAAGGATCTCAATCTAATCTTTCTAACAATCCGATCCTAAGGATCGAATTCGAATACAAACTGTCATAAATCGCAAGCAAGGAAAGGGTACTGGTCGGATCGCCGATTGGACCGGGCCCTTGTGGCGTCGGCCAGGGAAAAAATTCCCGGCAGGTAACCGTCGGTTACCGGTCGGGGTCTGGGTGAACAGTAACCAGCCGAGATTTCAAATTTGATTTTGAATTTTTGATTGCATAATACACCTCTTAGGTTGGTTTAGGCATTTTTTATGCTAGATTATGTATTGTATGAGCTAAATATGCTTGAAATGCCTAACTCTCCGATTTTAACTCTTTAATTTTACCATGAATTGAAATACCTAACTCTTCGATTTGGCCATGACTTGAAATGTTAACTCTTCGATTTTACCATGATTTGAAATGCCTAACTCTCCGATTTGAAGTCCGATTTTACCATGACTTGAAATGCTTAACTCTCCGATTTGAAGTCCGATTTTACCATAACTTGAAATGCCTAAACCATGATTTGAAGTCATGGTAAAATCGGAGAGTTAACATTTCAAGTCATGGGGAGAAATTTGAATTTGAATTTCATCTTCTGAATTTCAGCCGGTTTTTGGCTGGTTTTTCCGGTTATCGGCCGGTAACCGGTCGGGAACCGTTACCGGGCCCCGAACGGGATTTTGCCCGGTAACGGTTCTTTGATCCTTGGCGTCGGCTATAAACCTGGCTCCACATGACATTGAGGGATCTTTGCACCAACTTCCTCAAGTTGTTGCAATGGTCGCACTGAGGTCGGGCCCTCCGGTGGGGTACTGAATCCCCACCATAACAGGCACCGATTTCTTTTACCAATTCTAGTTATTGAACAATTCGCTAGAGACAGTGTGCAGTATTGTTGGCACAAACGTGTTTTCTGAAATATTGCTACGCCAACTTTGATTTATATTTATAGCCATGTCTGAGTATTCATCTTCGCTAGAGACAGTGTGCAGTATTGTTGGCACAAACGTGTTTACTGAAATATTGCTACACCAACTGTGATTTATATTTATAGCCATGTCTGAGTATTCATCTTACTTGTTATTCTTATGTTCCATTTACATTGTCTTGATCTGGATTAATGGTTCTGCTTTGGGAATTCTCTGGTGTCCCTTTGGGCATACTTATTACTTATTAGAGATCATGGCTTAGGATATTGCTAGTTGACTATTTTCCATTTCTTGCTATTTGTATCCCTCGTCACACTCTGCATTTTGACATGTTTTTTTTCTATCATACTAGAAATATTTCTTGCCTGGTTTTATCGCATTGTCAGTTCTAGGTTATTTTGGCTAAGCTTCTACATATTTAAAGAAATGAGATTCAGATCCTTTTAAAAATTTATGTGGTGTTTTGTTTATTTTATGGAGGCATCTTGCCGATAGTCTGACACATATTTGTTACCTTTCATTTGCCATACTGCATGCAATTGTTGATCAGGTTTCAACTTCCATTCATGTGTATGAGCTGCTTGTTGGATAGCATGACAATGCCACAGTTAATGGTCTGTACTTCAGTGTTAGGGCTACTAACAATGTTCATTCGCCACATATTTGTTACCTTTCATTTGCCACTAACAATGTTCATTCTGACAATTTGCTTCATTCCTTTACGTCCTGCTCCGGCTTTAGCTATCGCCTTTTAATATATTCCGTAAGAGTGGACTGATAAATAGGGTGATTTTTCAGACTACACAACAATATTCATCACCCTAGCAAGTTGGTTGTGGGAGCCGACTTCCATTGCTTCAAGAACAAGATTGAGCCAAAATGGGAAGACCCTATTTGTGCTAATGGTGGTAAATGGACCATCAACTGTGGCAGAGGAAAATCTGACACAATGTGGTTGCATACTGTAAGCGTTTTTTTTGCGTTATAGAAGCTCATTTATTTTGCTCAGTCATGTTTCGTATAATCTCCACTTTAATTTTTTCCCCGTGAATCTTAGTTATTGGCAATGATTGGCGAACAATTCGATTTTGGTGATGAAATTTGCGGAGCAGTTGTTAGCGTGCGTGGGAAACAGGAAAGGATAGCTATCTGGACAAAAAATGCTGCTAATGAAGCTGCTCAGGTACAAGTGTTTTAATGAAGTTCTTTGCATGTATTCTAACTTGCACCATAACCTGATAATTTACCATAGCATAAATTTAAACAATCGTGTTTGAATGCTCGAATCCAAGCATGTGTACACCTTTAAAAAAGTGTGTGTGTGTAATAATGCTCTGATCTTGCTCTGTGGAGCCCCTTACAACGTGTGGCTGTGGCAATGAAGATCTCTACTTGAAGAAGGTTCTTGATTTATATATTTGGGGTACTCCAATGGGCAGAACATATTTTGAGAAACTTAGTTCTGAAAGAATTGTTATTTTGGGTGTACTATGCTTGTAATTTCCTAGATAAGTTTGTCCTAGGGCAAAGCTTCATTATTTCAGCTAAAATACCACATTATGCTATATAAAATTGTTGAATTGTTTTAACTGAAGTTTATGTTTTGGCTATTGAGTTGACATTGCAACATTTATTCATTTCTTAGTGTTACTCTCCTGTTATATGTTTTGCTGTTTTAGCATTTTATATAACTGGTGCAGCATTAGTTTCGTAATAGCATCCTAAAATGTGTTAATATTAGTACTTCTATATATTAGTAATTCTGTCCACACGCGCACACAGAGATTGAGGGTAGGTTGGTGGTCCATGAGTACAAAAGCATATGTTTGTTTGCTACTTGTCTGGACCCTCAGCATTATTAACATTGATTCTCCTAGCTAGGCCAGATGTGCTGAACATATTCCTTCTTTTTTATCAGATAAGCATCGGGAAGCAGTGGAAGGAATTTGTGGATTACAAGGACTCCATTGGATTCATCGTTCATGTGAGTAGTGCTTAAGTCTGGATTTCTTCCGTATGTCCTGGATACTGTCTCTGACACGGGTTCTTTTTGTTGCAGGACGATGCAATGAAGGAGAAAGTTGCCAAGAATCGCTACACAGTTTAACCTCGGTACTCGCACCCTGAGAGTAGCAGGCCTACGTAGGATGGTTTTCTTCGATGCAGTAGTAGTAGCTGTTGTGTTTGAATGCCGCTGTTTTGAGGTTATCTAATGCTGTGAATTGTTTAAACTTCACCTAACATGCTGCATCTATCGCTGTACTCCATAAGTCACTCGACAGTGTTCCCCTCGCTGTTCTGGGTGAACTAAACCGCACTTTCTTGTCATTGTTCAGTTGTGCTCAAACTGGAGTGTAGAAAGTTTGTGAGCTTGGAGAACACAAGCGATGCATGCTCAAAGCCATAGAGCACAGACCAAATTACTCTCAACTAAATACTGTATCTACCATGCGAGTTTGGACTTTGAATCATATATATATATATATATATATATGAAAATAGTTTGGTACTCTTAAGAGTACATATAACTTTTTATATACCACTTAAATCATATGATGATATCTCTTTATCAATTTGAGTATACTTTAATAATGATTATAAGATACTTCAAAGTGAGTTTCTTGGATTTTTTTAATCAAAATTTATTTTTTATAGCAAAATTTGTGTATATACTTATTTTATATATATAAAAGATATATATAGAATTTTTTTTTGAAAAGCTCCAATGAATTTTTTGCAATCAAATTGCATTAGAGTATCTTACAATCAATATTTAAATATACTAAAAGTGATAAAGAAGTATAATATATTTATTTAAGTGACATATACTACGGTGATCCTTGCAAGAACTCTTCCAGGATCCTACCTGAGGAACATTCTGAAGGAAGTAAAGGCGATATGGGAAAGCGACTCAAGGCTAGAAGCCTCGGCGTGCGAGATTAAATAATCAGCGAGGTAAGCTCGGTTACGGAAGATTACAATCTCAATTAATTAACCAACGATGCGAGATATACATGCATCGGCTGGAGAGAGATTCAGGAACATTCTGAAGGAAGTAAAGGCGATATGGGAAAGCGACTCAAGGCTAGAAGCCTCGGCGTGCGAGATTAAATAATCAGCGAGGCAAGCTCGGTTACGGAAGATTACAATCTCAATTAATTAACCAACGATGCAAGATATACATGCATCGGTTGGAGAGAGATACAACGGCAATACATGTGTGTACAGATATTAAACAGAATCATTTGCATTCCCCCCCGCAGTCGAAGCGTCGTGGACACAGTGGCGGGACCGAAAATCCAGAAACAGCTGTGTCAGAAGAGAGAAGACCCTTCATCATGACGTCGATGAACTGTAGACTGAAGGGAACATGCAATACTCGAACAAGGCCAAGAGAAACCTTCTCGCAAAAAAAGTGAATGTCGATCTCGATATGCTTCATACGACGATGTTGAATTGGGTTGGGTGACATGTACACTAGCACAGACATTGTCGCAGTAGACAATAGTGGCCTTAGCGAGGGGATGGTGAAGCTCCTGCAGTAATTGCCGGATCCAACAACACTGGGCGACGACGTGAGCGACAGCGCGGTACTCGGCCTCGGCACTGGAATGAGCGATGGTGGACTGTCGTTTGGAGGACCGCGAGACTAAATTGTCGCCGAAGTAGACGCAATATCCAAAAGTGGACCGACGAGAGTTCAGACAACCAGCCCAGTCAACATCGGAGTAGGTCGTGAGTGTACCGGTAGGAGTCGAGTGAAGTTGAAGACCGAAATTGATGGTGCCCTTCACGTAGCGAAGGATGTGCTTGATAAGCGCAAGATGGGGCTCACGCGGAGCATGCATGTGGAGGCAAACCTGCTGCACAGCATAAGCTATATCTGGACAAGGCAGTGTGAGGTATTGGAGTGCGCTGGCCAAGCTCCTGTACTCGGTAGGATCAAAAACAGGGGACCCATCCGTGGCGGATAACTTGGCGCGCACGTCAGCAGGAGACAGTCAATCATACCTGTACAGTGGAGAATGTCAAGAGCATACTAGCGCTGAGAAAGAAACATGTCAGCAGGAGTACGCGAAACAGAAATACCAAGGAAGAAGTGTAAATCACCTAGATCAGTCATGCTGAACTCGGTGTGAAGACAGCGAGTGAGGCGCTAAAGCAGACCGGAGCAGGAGGCAATGAGAATAATATCATCGACGTACAAAAGAAGATATGCAAGTTTTGCACCGCAATGAAGAATGAAGAGGGACATGTCGGAGACGGAAGTCACAAATCCGATGGTGCGAATATAAGAGGCAAATCGCTGGTACCAAGCATGAGGTGCATGTTTAAGGCCATACAAGGATTTGTGGAGACGACAAACGTGGTCAGGGAGAGCAAAGTCGACAAAACCGAAAGGGTGTTGACAGTACACCGCTTCATCAAGAGTGCCATGGAGAAAGGCGTTCTTGATATCGAGCTGGTGAATCAGCCAAGAGCGTGAAGCGGCAATGCTTAGAACGATACGAATGGTAAATGGTTTGACAACGGGACTGAAGGTCTCGTCGTAATCAATGCTGGGTTGCTAAGAATATCCATGGACTACCCAGCGAGCCTTGTACTGTGCGAGAGAACCGTTGGAATGAAATTTATGTTTGAAGATCCATTTTCCAGAGACCACGTTAGCACCAGGAGGACGAGGGACAAGCGACCACAGCACAGATATGGCCAAGAGCGTGAGGTTTCTCGTATGACGTGGAGTTTTGAATAGCTGTAGATGGTCGGCGGTTCAGAAAGTAAGTCGCCGTAGCAAGGGCTTCAACCCAGAAGGAGGGGGCGTGTGCGCCTGAAACAAAAGAGTGTGCATGGTGTCGTTGAGAGTACGGATTGCTCGCTCCGCCTTCCCATTTTGCTAAGAGGTATATGGGTAGGAGAGATGAAGGTGAGTGCCGTGGTGGCGAAAAAAATTCCTAGGAAGGGGAGTTGAGAAATTCCGTGCCATTGTCAGCTTGGATGGAGACAATAGGAAGTTGGAATTGCATACGAACATAAGCAAAAAAGGATGTAAGAGTGTCGTGTACGAAAGACTTTTTGCAGAGTGGAAATGACCAATAGAAGTGAGTAAAGTCATCGACGATGACTAAATAGTATTGAAAACCGAAGGAACTGGATATAGGTGACGCCCATAGATCAGAATGAATCAATTGAAAAGGTGCTAATGTGAAGGAACTAGAGCTAGAAAATGGTAGATGTACATGCTTGCCAATTGGCATGCATGACACGGTGAATGATCAGCCTTATTACACAAAATCAAGGAAGACTGCTGCAAAGAAGGCGTCACGACAGGGGTGGCCCAAACGTCGATGCCATAGGAAGGCGGGCGCGTCGGTGGATACAAGAGCCCGGGGGACGTCATTGCTGTAGCCGAAAAGGATGCCACTGCTGTAGTAGGGTGGAAGGTGTAGAGATCACCAGTACTATTGCAGCGAAAAATCACATGCTTGGTTCGGAGGTCCTTGACAGAAAAACCAAGTGAGTCAAATTCAATAGAACAAGAATTGTGGCGAGTGAATTTGCGACCGGAAAGAAGGTTGCGAATGAGAGAAAGTACAATGAGAACATCATTGAGATGAAAGGTAGAGCGAGAAGGTGTATGAAATGTGATGTCATTGTTAGAATGATCTCACGATCTCACGCATTTGGCCCAACGACCAAATACAACCCCTTGATCGCGCTCTGATCGGGAGCGCCCAGCCCACTCTTGGCTGACGGGCCCCCGTCGCGCTGCGCCATAAATAGAGGGTGGGGGCCGGCGGCTCAAGGGACGAGGTTCGTCTGAGCCGTACACCCCCCCACCGACAAACCCTAACTGATCTAGAGGGTCGTGCAGCCAGCGACGGGAAGCGCCGTCGCCGTCACCGTCACCGGATCCGCCCACGCCACCGTCGCCCTTCTTCCACGACCCTTTGCTCCTCCATGGCCGGCTCCTCCTCTACCTCCGACGGTCGGTACACTCTCCCTCTCCTCTCCCTTCCCTCTCAGATCTAAACTCCTAAACCCCAGTGCAAGAAAAAGGAAAGGCATACAATGGTATCAGAGCCACAAGTTTTACCGTGCGGTTTGCCGGCGCGCCGCTGCTCCCCGTTGGGCCGCCGCCGCTCGGTGCTCGCGTGGATCTCGGCACCAACGCTTGCCGCGATGGCCGCCGGCCTGGCGCGGACCGGCGCGCGCGCTCCGCCCGCTTGCTCGCGCGCCGCTTGCCGGAGCCGCCGCTCTCCATGCGCCGCCGCCAGAGGCTGCGCCCGCCGCCGGCCCGGCTTGCTCGCCGTCGCCTTGCTGCGAAGTCGCCGGGCCGCTGCGCCTCCGCGCGCGCGTGGATCTCGAGCCGCCGCGCCTCGGCGAGGAGCGCCGCTTCGGAGGCCGCCATCGCGCTCGCGCGCCGCCACGCCTTGGCGCCGCGTGGAGCCACATCGCCGATAGCCTCCGCCGCTCGGCGTCTCCTCTCCGCGCGCGTGACTCGCTGGGTCGGCTCGGCCCGCCCGCTCGCTCTGCCGCCGCCTTGCCGCCGCCCGCCGCCTCTTTGCCGCCTCGATCCGGTTTTCGGGCGGAGAAGAGCCGCTGGCTCTAGGTTAAGGCGCGAGTGCGCTGAACCGTCCGTCGATCGGACGGTCGAGATCGGCGGGCGTGGGGCGGCGTTTGGGCGGATGCGCAAGATGGGCCTTGTGGCGGCCGCGCGCATTGAAGAAACGGTGGTGGCCCGACGTGGGGCGTGGCGTGAATGGGCCAAATTGCCTATTTTGAACGAAGATCCGATAAAAGTGATTTAAAGTTTTGAAGCATTTATGAGTGAATTTGATTGAATTTTGATCCAAAATCTCGTAAATTTTTGCACCAACGTGTTAATTTTTTTCGAGATTAAAAGTGTACGATATAATGCTTCTGAATAATGAATTATTTTAGAATAATTACAGTTTCCGCTGCAAAAGATAATGTTGATTGATTTTTCATTATTAAATTCGAACCAACGGGAGAATTTAATTTTGGAAAAATAGACATAATTTCCAGAAATTTTATGATATTGTTATTTTCTGACCAACGTTGATAATAACAATATTATAATTTTTAATTGATGATTTTATGCATTATTTCTATTTCTGCCCAACGGTGATGTAGTTTTAATGTATAGATAAAATTGTTTTAATTGTATGTCGTATTTTTTTACCAACGTTGGAAATAAGGCATATAATTTTAATGTTACGTTCTCACTTTATTTGAACCTTTTCAGGCGGATACAACTTGATGAGTTGTATCAGAGAGATCCCACTCTCAAGGAGATAATTATGGAGAGTGGAAGAAAAGATAGACTTAGCGTTTATCTTGGCCGAGGTGGGTGGGTCCTCACTACAACACGTCCCACCGAGCCTATGGCACCAAAGTGAGGATCAAAATGAGGATGATCTTGCTCGCGAAAAGACAGAGGACCATGCTCCTTACGGATGTCTTATGACCTTGAGCATAAGAAATGGACCACAGCCAACAAGAAATGTTTGGCTGTGATAAAGAACACGATTGAGCCTGCAATTGTGGGCTCAATCGCAGAGTGTGACACTGTCACAGAATACCTTGAGAAAATAAAGAGTCAGTTTACTGGCTCTTCAAAGACATACGCCTACACACGGTGATTAAGCGACTTGTGATAAAGGTACTGACGGTGGCATAAGAGAGCACATACTAAGGATGAGCAACTTGGCATCCAAGCTTAAACCAATGGATTTGGCTCTCAAGGATGAGTTCCTAATTCATTTGATTTTTGCTTCCTTGCGTAAAAGTTTGACACCTTTGTTGTCAACTACAATATGCGGCAGAAATGGGACTTAGAAAATGCATAGCTATGTGTGTGCAAGAGGAGGAAAGATTTAAATCCTCACATGGTGGTTCTATCAACTATGTGAAGGACAACAAGAAAAAGAACTTCAACAGTAATTTCTCCTCAAAGAACAAGGGAAAAGCCTCTGTCCATCAGCCTCAACAGAATAAGTTTGCAGTAGAAAAGGATCAGTGCCTTCATTGCAAGAAAAAGGGACATTACAAGAAAGATTGTCCCGATTTCTTGAAAATGATTATGTCAAAGAAAGGTGAGGACATTATTACCTTCATAAATGAGTCCCTGTATGTACAATATTCAAAATCTACTTGGTGGATTGATTCAGGTGCAACTGTTCATGTTGCCAATAATATGCAGGGATTCCGTTCGACGAGGAATATGCAAAGAAAAGAAAGATGCATTAAAGTCGCAAATGGAGTCAAAGCGGTTGAAGTCATTGGCGATCTTTCATTAAAGCTAGTGATGGCTTCACTCTTTTACTTAGAGATGTTCTTTATGTTCCTCTTTACGAGGAATTTGATTAGTGTTTCATGTTTGGACAATGATGGTTATGATTGTCATTTTGGAAATGGCAAGTGTGAAATAATGTTTAATAAAGAATGTGTTGGTCTTGCCATCTTACAAAATGAGCTTTATTTGTTATCATTATGTGATGATGTGAATGTAGTATGCGATAATGGGAACGTCGCGTGCGAGAAAGTGAATGAATCCTCGTCTGCGAATGTAAACAGAAACGAAGAGAACTCTAGATGCGTCGTCGAAATTATGGCATCGTCGTTTAGGCCATATTTCGAGGGGGAGAATAGAAAGACTAGTTAAGAATGATATTCTTCCTCCATTAGAGTTCTCAGACTTAGAACAATGCAGAGACTGCATTAAAGGAAAATATGTAAAGAAAATTAAGAAAGACGCCAAAAGAAGCACAGGAATTCTACAAATTATTCACACAGACATTTGTGGACCTTTTCTGTGAAAAGTGTGGATGGATATGACTGCGTTCATAACATTCACAGATGATTACTCCGTTATGGATATATTTATCCAATCAAAGAAAGAAATGAAGCCTTGGATAAATTGAAGATATTTAAAGTGAAGTTGAAAACCAACACGATTTAAAAATTAAGATAGTCCGATCGACTGTGGGGGTACTACGGTCGACATACCCCATATGGACAAGTTCTGGACCTTTGCAAGGTTTTACAGAAAATGGTATAGTAGCCCAAGATTCTACACCGGCGAACCTCGGCAAAATGGAGTAGTGAAAGACGCAACCGCACTCACGATGGATATGGTGCGGTATGATGAGCTATTCCACACCGCCATTGAGTCTATGGATGGAGGCGTTGAAAACCGCCATTCATATTCTCAACAGAGTGCCTAGTAAGTCGGTGCCCAAAACACCGCATTTGTGGGACAGGAAGAGTTCTCTCACTAAACCACTTACGTGTTTGGGGAGTCTACGAGGCTAAAGTATTTAACCCAAACCTTGGGAAGCTTGATCCCAAAGCATGAAGTTGCCATTTCATTGGCTACCCCGAAAGTCAAAAGGTTTCGTTTCTCTCTGTCGACAGGATATACAAAGTTTGTAGAAACGACACACGCTGTCTTCTTAGAGGATGAAATGATGAGAGGAAGTATGGTAGCTCGTGAGATTGACCTTGAAGAGAAGCGGTGTATGCACCCACTCAGATGATTCAAGAGCCATTCTTCACACTACCTCATCGTCGCCGCACCGACGGTGCAAGACAACGTGGTGCCGGCACTGTTATTGTTCCTCTGTGGCAACAATGAATGAGAATGAGGAACCTGTTCTTCAGATCCTATAGAACCCATTGCCACAGATGAGGGAGCAACAAAGACCTCAAATGTAAGATGTACCAAATGAGGAGGCCCGAGGAGGTCTCAAAGAGTAAGAAGATCGCTTATTTCGATGATTATCGATTTATCATACAGAGGAATTTCAAATGGAGGATGATCCCATCTCATTTGAAGAAGCCATGAGAGCGAAAATTCCTCAAAATGGCTTGAGGCCATGGAAGAGGAGATGAGGTCCATGAAGACTAATAAAGTCCGGGACTTGGAAAATATTCCTAAAGGAGCCAAAACAGTGAGGTCAGAAATGGGTCTACAAGACAAAGCTTGACTCCCAAGGGAATGTAGAAAGATACAAAGCGCGACTTGTGGCAAAAGGCTTTACGCAAAGAGAAGGGATTGATTACAATGAGACTTTTCTCCAGTCTCATGTAAAGATTCCTTCAGAATCATAATGGCATTAGTAGCACATTATGATTTAGAGTTACACCAGATGGATGTAAAGACGACATTTCTTAATGGGGATTTGGAGGAAAATGTTTACATGGCACAACCGAAAGGTTTTGTCGTGGAAGGAAATGAAAGAATGGGATGCCGCCTAAAGAAATCGATTTATGGGTTAAAGCAAGCTTCAAGACAGTGGTACTTGAAGTTTGACAGTACAATAAGAAAATTTGGTTTAAAGAAAATGTAGAGGACAACTGTGTTTATGCAAAGTTTAAAGATGGAAAGTTTATCTTCCTAATCCTGTATGTGGATGATATTCTACTAGCTAGTAGTGATGTCGATCACATCGGAGACAAAAAGTTTTGTCCTCAAACTTTGATATGAAAGATCTTGGTGAAGCTTCGTTCGTTCTAGGGATCGAAATTCACCGGGATAGAAACAAGGGGATATTGGGACTGTCACAAAAGGCATACATAGAGAAAGTCTTAAAGAAATTTTGTATGCATAAATGTAGTCCTTCACCTGCACCTATAGTCAAGGGCGATGATATGGGAATTTTCAATGCCCCAGAACCAAGATCTGAGCTCGATCAAATGAAATCGGTTCCATATGCTTCAGGTGTCGGAAGCTTACGATGCTCAAGTATGCACACGCCGACTTAGCATTTGTTACCGGTTACTTGGCGATTCGAGCAATCCGGAATAGAACATTGAAATTGATAAAGAAAGTCTTGCGTTATTTGCAAGGAACAAAAGGCCTCATGATGACATACGAAGATCGATTCACTCCATATAGTGGGGTATACGGATTCGATTTTGCGGAGATGATAGAAAGTCTACATCCGGATATGTGTTCACTCTCATTTGAAGGAGCTATATCGTGGAAAAGCTCAAAGCAAACCGTCACTACATCGTCCACAATGTATGCCGAGTTTGTAGCATGTTATGAGGCTACGGGCGGTGAATCGCTAAAGAAGTTCATACCCGGTTTAAAAGTGGTTGACGACATCAATAGACCACTTAAGTTGTACTGCGATAATGAACCCGCAGTAACGTATGCCCACAACAATAAGTCAAGTGGTGCTGCCAAACACATTGACATAAAGTATTATGTTGTGAAAGATAAAGTTCGGGATCAAATTATAAGTCTTGAGCATATAAGTACCGCAAAGATGCTAGCGGATCCGCTTACTAAAGGCTTACCACCCAACGTGTTCAGAGAACATGTAGCCGGCATGGGTTTAAGGGAAAGCCTATGATTTCTGGACTAAAAGAAGGCCCAAAAGATTAAAGTATCTATTTCAGAACGGAGAAGTGTATTGTAGCTGTTGAATCTATCGGCGATTGACCGTGACGATGAGACATGTTCTATGCACTAATCTATGATGGAATGAGTAAAGTCAAAAGTAATTAAAGTTAAAGTATAGTTTGAGATCAAGGGGGAGAATGTTAGAATGATCTCACGATCTCACGCATTTGGCCCAACGACCAAATACAACCCCTTGATCGTGCTCTGATCGGGAGCGCCCAGCCCACTCTTGGCTGACGGGCCCCCGTCGCGCTGCGCCATAAATAGAGGGTGGGGGCCGGCGGCTCAAGGGACGAGGTTCGTCTGAGCCGTACACCCCCCCACCGACAAACCCTAACTGATCTAGAGGGTCGTGCAGCCAGCGACGGGAAGCGCCGTCGCCGTCACCGTCACCGGATCCGCCCCGCTGCCACCGTCGCCCTTCTTCCACGACCGCTGCTCCTCCATGGCCGGCTCCTCCTCTACCTCCGACGGTCGGTACACTCTCCCTCTCCTCTCCCTTCCCTCTCAGATCTAAACTCCTAAACCCCAGTGCAAGAAAAAGGAAAGGCATACAAGCATACAGTCATCAGATCAGGAGATGGGCATAGAAGAACTGTTCCCGACCGTGACACAAGAGGGCAATGGAAAAGGAGTGAAATCGGGAAGAATACCGTCGTCCGAAGCCATATGCAAGGTCGCACCGGAGTCTAGGACCCAACCGCCATTCGGGAACCAATCACGAACATGCTGTTGAGGGCCGCGACGAGTCCCGACTGGTCCCAGTTGGATGGCGCGCGCCGGCGTGGACGAATATTGGGAGGGAGCAGCTACGGTGTTGAATGCTTGCTGCGTGGACAAATACTGGGTCAGCTGCGTGAGGCCTGGGCTTCCTGGAGCTAGCACACCATGCAGACGCCCACTGCTGTCCCTAGGTGGCGCACAGAGGATAGCAAAGCCACGGGGCAGCCGGTTGTGTGCTGCACGTGTTGTTGGAGGGCGCAGAAGCACCTGTCGACCGCCCGCCGTAAACACTTTTCTGCTTTTTGTTGCGACTGTTGCGGCCGGACTTGCCACCAGAGGAGTCGTCGCCACGGCCACATTGTGAAGACCCGGTGCAGGAAGAGTGCTGCGCAGAGGTGGCAGACAGGAGAGCAGTTGCAGCAGCAAGCTTCGCTGTGTTGTCGTGGCGCATCTCATCCAGGAGGAGCATAGAACGCGCACGGACAAACGACGGGAAGGGTGTCGTCATGGCGATGATGGTGGCGGCGTTGGAGTACTTCGGGTTGAAGCTGCGGAGTGTGTTGAGGACGAGAGTGTTATCCGGAACGTGTTGGTCGACATCACGGAGCGTAGCGGCCAGTGCCTTGAGCTTCTGGCAATAGGCGGTGATCGTGAGATCGCCTTGAACCAAAGCGTGGAACTCAGCATCAAGAAAAGGGCGCGACTCTCCATGTTGTCCCTGAAGAGATCCTCGGCGCTCAACCAGAGAGCATGGGTGGTTTGCTCGAGCTCCATGATGATGTTGAGGATGTCATCAGAGATGGAGCCGTAGTGCCAAGTGAGGACGGTAAAGTCCTGTTGTACCCAATCAACGTCGGAGGGGTTGGAGTCGGTGCCGTCGATATGTCGGAGCAGACCAAACTTGCCAAGCATGGCGGTGAAGAAGGTACGCCATTTGGTGTAGTTGGAAGCTTTGAGATCAAGCACAATAGGAATGTGTGTCTTGACGCTTGCGACGTTGACATCATGAGTCACAGGCGCCATGGAGGAGGCGGCAGGTGGGGCAGTGATTCCGGGAAGAAGAGGTGGAGTTAGGGAGGTGGAGGAAGAAGAGTCGGTGGAGGCGCTGGTGCTCATTGTTAGCAGCGGAAGAGCAGCGAACATCAGGACAGGATCGGCAACTCTAATCTGATACCATGAAGGAAGTAAAGGCGAGATGGGAAAGCGACTCAAGGCGGGAAGCCTGGACGCGCGAGATTAAATAATCAGCGAGGCAAGCTCGGTTACAGAAGATTACAATCTCAACTAATTAACCAACGATGCGAGATGTACATGCATCGGTTGGAGAGATATACAACGGCAATACACGTGTGTCAGAATCGCTAACACATCCCTTCTAGCAGCAGTTAGCTCAGTGCTGCAATGTAGCAGAGGAGGAAGAACTGCGCGAACAGCTCGCTGAACGTGTAGCCTCTGCTGATCATCTTCCAGGCCCCTCCGGCGAGCGCCGCGGCGTTGAGCACGCAGAGCGTGGTTGCCGGGAGCAGCAGCGTCGAGCACCCAGCGAAGTCGAAGTGTCGAACACGCCGTCCCGGTACAGCTTGTCGTCGGACGCGTTTCTCATCTTGTCGAAATCCACGGTCCCGGCGCCGATGAGGTTCAGGAAGACGCTGAGGCAGGCGAAGAGTGTTGGGATTTTTCCTTGCTCCTTGCACTGTCCTACTTCTTACTTCGAAAGGAAATCGCTCGGCTTCTCAAGACCAGAGATGCGCTCTGCTGGATGCGCCCAGTTTCTTCCTCAATGGGACCCGCTGTCCTCGATGTGACACCCCTGGAGACAACGTCTCTGATCTTCTCTTGAAGCAGCTCCTGGCTTGCCTCTTTTTCTTCACGTGTAGTAGCAAACGTGCTTGCCCCTGCCTTTCAACATGAACAGCAGCACCCCTGCTCCTCTATACTTGAAGAAGCAACGCCGAGACAACACACCAGAGAACACAATCGAAACAATTTCTTTCCGGGAGTATACTGCTCCTCTTTTCCTTCTTTTCTATTTCTCTCAACTCATCTTACTTCTTTTCTATTACATGCAACTCATATTGCTTCTTCCGATTGTATAAAGGTGCTAGCCGCTAGGCCTCCTTTTATACCCATACACACGCTAGGCCGAAGCCGACTCACGCACGCACACAAAAACCGACTCTGACTCAAACATCTAAAACAAGCAAAAAACTCGGACTCTAAAACGTAAGCAAAAACAGAAACGGATTAAACAAGATTAATCCTAACATTCACCCCCTTAATCTTGTTTATTCACCTTGATCACGCTGATCTTTTCTCTCATCTGAACTTCCAAGTCTTTCTCTTTTAACTGCACTCCCGTGCGTCATTCCTTCCTGGGCTGATACCGCTCTACCGCTTGCACTTGCTCCTTCCGGAGCCATGCACAAACCAACGCTTGCCGCGCTTCGCACCTGGACTGAACTCGTCCTTCCTTGCATGCTCGCCTGGACTGGAGCACCTGCTCCCATGACCACCTGGGCTGGAGCACCCGCTCCCACGACAACCTGGGCCGGAACACCTGCTCTCACGACCACCTCGGTTTCACCATTACCTGAGCCTCTCGCTCCTCTCTCTTGGACCAAGTCTGTCCACTTCCCCGTATACATCATAGCTGAGGCTACACCGCCTCTCCCTCTTGCATCAACTTCGTGTACACCGTGCCCTTCATGCACGTGGGATTCGCCGTCCCCTGGAGCACCCTGTGCGCCTTGCTGCGTGCCGTCTGGACCTCCCAAGGCTCCGTCTGTTGCGCCTCCTGCGCCAACTGCGTGCCACTCCTGGGTCCCGCCATGTTCTGGTTCGATACCCAAATCCCACTCTGGCTCCTCCAGACCATCCTTCACACAAACCGGTTTACAAGTTTTCAGGGAAATTTTGTACAACCGGTTCGGGGATTTTTTCACCTTCATCAACAGATCGTTGTTCTTGTCATAGACACGCAAGAACTCATCCTGCAGCACCACCCTGCACCCCCATTCTGCCAACTGCCCGAGACTAAGTATGTTGTTGCACAAACTCGGTATAAAATAAATTTCAGTCAGCATCCTCTGATCACCGTTCTTGCATTGCAACAACATTGATCCTTTGCCTCTTATCTCCACCGTCGAGCCATCAGCAAACTTGACCTTCCCCGAAATCTTCTCGTCAAGCTCATGGAACATAGAATGATCTCCCGTCATATGATTGCTTACTCCATTGTCCAAGTACCACAAATCAGTGTGATTATGGTTGCCTTCCTCCGTTCGTAGTTTAGGAACTACGTTCTCTTCATTCAACATCACCATGACTGACACTTCTTTGTCACATAAGGAGAAAAGTAGAGCTGGTTTGTCATCGTCTTCACAAGCTCGGGTGAGGTTTGCCTCCTCGTTCTTCTTCTTGTTTAGATAATCCGAAGCATAGTGCCCATACTTGTCACATTTGAAACACTTTATGTGACTTCGACACTCCGCCGCGTAGTGACCGAATTCTTCACATTTAAAACACTTGACATGTGACTTATCACGTGATCTGTCACCACCGCCTTGCCTAGCCCCGTCTCCATGTCCTCCTCTGCCGCCTCGCCCACGCCCGTATCCATGCTCGCTTCTAGTATCTCCTTTAACAAAGAACACCGCCGTTATGGGACTGATACCTCTGCTCGTTACGGGACTGATACCCCTTCAGTAGCTCCTCATGCGCCTTGAGGGAACCGGTGATCTCCTCGATCTTCTTTGTCTCCAGATCTGACGAGTACATGAGCGTGGTGACGACAGGTACAAACTTTTCTGGTAGCACGCGTAGGTATTTTTTCACTGCCACAGATTCCTCCATCTTGCCGCCGAGAGAGACAATCTGATTATACAATGAAGTCAGCTTGCCGGCGAACTCGTCTACCGACTGGGTTTCTCCCATCTGGAGATTCTCGAACTCGGTGTGCAAATTCTGGAGCCGCACCTCCTTCACACGATCAACTCCCTCGTGCATCTTCTGAAGCGTCACCCACGCCTCACGTGCCGTCTCCTTGCCGATGAGCTGCAGCATCATCGAGTCCGCACCGCTCGTAGATGATGGCCAAAGCCGTTTGGTCCATCTTGTCGTCCACCTCCTTGTCCTTCGCCTTCGGATCGACTGCACCCCAGACTCCCTGGGCGCGCATATTCGCTTTCATCTTCATAGCCCACACCGGGTAATTGTCGATCGTCAGGACAGGATAAAGGAGAGAGAACGGCCCATCCCGGGTCTTCGCCTTATCGCCCATGATCTTCAGGTACTACCAAGATCAGAACGCTCTGATACCAATTGTTGGGATTTTTCCTTGCTCCTTGCACTGTCCTACTTCTTACTTCGAAAGGAAATCGCTCGGCTTCTCAAGACCAGAGATGCGCTCTGCTGGATGCGCCCAGTTTCTTCCTCAATGGGACCCGCTGTCCTCGATGTGACACCCCTGGAGACAACGTCTCTGATCTTCTCTTGAAGCAGCTCCTGGCTTGCCTCTTTTTCTTCACGTGTAGTAGCAAACGTGCTTGCCCTGCCTTTCAACATGAACAGCAGCACCCTGCTCCTCTATACTTGAAGAAGCAACGCCGAGACAACACACCAGATAACACAATCGAAACAATTTCTTTCCGGGAGTATACTGCTCCTCTTTTCCTTCTTTTCTATTTCTCTCAACTCATCTGACTTCTTTTCTATTACATGCAACTCATATTGCTTCTTCCGATTGTATAAAGGTGCTAGTCGCTAGACCTCCTTTTATACCCATACACACGCTAGGCCGAAGCCGACTCACGCACGCACACAAAAACCGACTCTGACTCAAACATCTAAAACAAGCAAAAAACTCGGACTCTAAAACGTAAGCAAAAACAGAAACGAATTAAACAAGATTAATCCTAACAAAGAGCTGGCCGGTGACCGCGTTGAGCATCCGAAACCTCTACTCGTTCCACCACGTCCTCACCGCCAGCCTCTGCTTCGAGACCGACACCTCGATCAGGTGCTGCAGCGCCGACGACACGAAGACGGCGGCGAACCACGGGCTCGAGACCTACACGCACGTCGATCATTGCATTTGCAATCAGATCCATTTGAAGAAATCAAGATTTCATCGCAGGCATTACTAGCTGATGGATGGATCACCTTGGGGAACAGCGAGACGCCGCGGAAGAAGCAGAGCTGCGGGATGGTGGCGTAGCATACCAAGGGGAAGGTGGACAAGGCGGCGAACGCGTAGTAAGCGAAGGCCATGCTCTGAGGTACGGCTGGCAAAAAAAAAAAAACTTGTTAGGGGCTCGAATCAAAATTGATTTGATTATAGTACTTAATTGGTTAAAATTAAAATAAGTCAGTTCGATAGTGGCTCGTTAGTTTGTTTTTAAAATAACCATTTAAACAATAAATAAAATGATTTTAACTCAAGCTATATCAATTTCGAATGAAACTCAATAATAGCTCGATAGCCAACCCTACTCTGAGGTTCTGAGGTACGGACATAGCGACGGACTTTGGGAAGGTGAGTGGGCAGTACTTGGAGACGCCGACGGCGAGCAGGCCGGACAGCCACCGCTTGTTCTGGACCAGCACGTCGTTGAGGTTCGTGGGGACGTTGCCGAGGAACGGCGGCCTCGACGACGGGTAGCAGTGGACGGACGTCCACCCTCGGCAGTAGAGCTGCCGGAAGCCGGTGAAGTAGTCCTCCACCACCGACTGGTACAAGAACCCGACCTGCGTTTGCATTTCCATTTGCAGTGCAGAGAGCAAAAATAAACAAACAGCATATATAAGTGCTTCATGTCACACGATCATGCATGCATGATTAAATATGGGTTAATTATGCTTAATTTCTGTACTTTTTATGATAGGGATTAATTTCTGTACTTTCCTCCTTGCCCCATTTGGTGTCCATCTCATAGGCACAAGAGGCCACAAATTTTGCATCTTGCGGAAGCACATTCCGTGTAGCCGTGTTTCCTGATCGGTGCAAGGTGCGCACCGACGCCACGAGATCATCGGAGAGGCCGAATCTTCTCTTGAGCTCGCCCACCTCCGTACAAGATAATTCTGTATGTACGTGAAGAGTTGGTGTAGTGTCAGGTTAATGCATGGTAACTAGTATATGTAATATGTGTCCTCGCAAAAAAAAAAAAACCTAGTATATGCAGTCTAGTTCAGAATTTCAGATCACAATTCGCAGTTAATTCACCTTGTGTCGCCGACGAGTTGCCGGGCGGTTTGGCACCATAGAGGGCGTCTCCGGAGAGGATCGGTCCCGGAGACCGCCCAAACCTTTCCGTCGAGTTTGCATGCGTGCATCAATTGGATTTGCCAATATGATCTGAGACTTGTTGGCTATATATTGCAAATGCAACCAAGTACTTAGTGATTGGTTGGTATACGTACCGAGAAGATGGTTCTGAGCTCGTTGGCGTAGATGCCGTTGCGGCAGAGTTTGTGGAACATCCGAGGAACTGCACGAAGGCGAGGTCAGTAGAAGAGGACGGACGGTGGTCGAGATGGAAGCACATGGCCTCCCAAGGATGGAGCTCCGGTTGTTGCAGTGCATGTCGCAGTCCAGGTCCAGCACCAGCACGTACGGCGAGTTGCTCATCAGGCTCGACACCCGGAGCTGCATAGGGCTGCCAATGGGCTTGGGCCTGTCCAGGCTTTTGGACCAGGCTGACCCAAAAATGCAACCAAAATTGGACCCTTCTTTTTTGGACCAGATTTGGACTGGATTGGACCAGGCCATGGGCCTCAATTTTTGGTATTAGAAGGCAGATGGGATACACCTACCTGTTCGAGGCTTCCTCCGTTCCTCCCGGGAGATGGAGGGTTCGCCACTCTATAGCACTCAGCAGCGACGAGAGGAACCCTTGCGCCACCACCATCCGCCTCCATCGTTCCCTGCTCTCCCCACCGCTCGCAAGCTCTGCCTCCGCCACCATCAGAAACCATCGCGCTGCCACCGTCCGCCTCCGTCGTCAGGCCGCTACAGTCCGCCGCGGAACTCGGCTCTTCTCCGCCGCCATGTCCGGGTGTGGGAAGCAGAAGAAGAAGGTAATCTTAGTCACCTGTTATTGATTTGATTCGGATTTGGTTGGTCTGTCATGATTTCTCATGGATTTTACTCTCTCTTTTTCACTAGTTCAGTCGTTCTTGATTCGGTGGTGGGATCAGAATAAGGCCGCTCTCTAGCTCTGTCTCCGCCTCCGTCGTTTCTGACATGGAATCACCGCCACCGCCTCCTTCCTCTCCTCTGATTTCAAACACTGTCTGTGCAGATTAGAGCCTTGTGGTTTCGATTTAATCCATATAGGATCGCATGCTATTGTTGAGGAACCGTCGCTGGCAAGTCCAATCCGAGCGATTACCTCGTATACAAAATCAGAATCGTAAGAACGATGCAAGAACACAAGAACACAACAATAGATGAAACACAGATATGAGAGGGGACTGCAGGCTTCTCTTTATTGCTCTTCCAATAATGAATTGTGTACAATGCTTGGGGTCCCCTCCTATATATAGTCTAGGTGGATGAGGTGCCCACGGACCGGACTCTGACCGGCCCGGTTTCCTAATACTCCCCCTTGGGCTCTCATCCTTCACGTCCATGCCTCGCTAAAACTCCATAAAAATCCAGTGGGAAAAATTTTAGAGAAAGAGTACATGAATCATGTTCTGCTATGTTGCACGAATTGCCTCATTAAAAACCTTAGCCGAGAAACTTCAGGAAAACTCGTCAAGGAAAAAGAGTACAATCCTCCCAATTTCATTTAATCTTCAAGATTTATTCTTTGGGTACTCGACCTTGTGATCAAGCTTTAGTAATGAGTTCGTGAAGGTTCTCCCCACACTCTCGCACTTCTAAGTCTCATCATTCCAATTCCACGACGCACCTTTCAAAGCTAGATCTTTGAAGTGATTTAGTGAATAAATCGCAAGATTTTCACATGACTTAGTATGCAACACCTTAATTTCGTCCATCTTTTGCATTTCATGAGCATAGAAGAACTTGGGGTTGATATGCTTTGTGAGAGAACTCTTCACATAACCCATCCGCACTTGTGCAACACAAGTCGCATTATCTTCGTAGATAATAGTAGGGGTTTGTGCGGTATTCAATCCACATGATCTGGATATGGTGAATCATCCGCCGGCCAAGAGCATTCACGCGCGGCCTCATGCATGCTATGATTTCGAATGGTTCGTCGAAGTTGATACCATACTTTGCTTAGATGATTTCCATGAAATTGCGGTTCCACCACACGTAAATACATAGCTTTGCTTGCGACTTAGCTATATGCGGTCCGACAGTACCGGCATCTGTGATAGCCGTCATTGTAAGGTCCTGGTTCTTTCTCAGAGAACAGGCCAAGATCTTTACTTCCTTGGAGGTATCGAAAGACGTCCTTTATTCCCTGCCAATGTCTTTTGGTAGGTTCTGCACTATACCTTGCTAAGAGATTCACTGCGAAAGCAATGTCCGGTCTAGTGCAGTTTGCTAAATACATGAGTGCTCCAATCTGCGCTCAAGTATGGGAATTCCGTCCCGTGACTTCCTCCCCTCTTCTTTAGGTCTGAACGGGTCCTTGTCTTGCTGCAAGGATCTCCCGATCATTGGCACTTTTGAAGGATATGCATTTTCAAAGTCGAACCTTTCCAACACCTTCTGAGTGTAGGTTGACTGATGTACTAAAATCCCTTCAGGGGTATGCTCAAGCTGCAAGCCTAAGCAATATTTGGTTTTACCCAAATCTTTCATCTCGAACTCTGACTCCAGGTAAGAGCTTGCTTTTTCAATATCTTCCAAAGTCCCGATGATATTCAGATCATCTACATATACCGAGATTATCAGAATCCATCCTGGGATCGCCGTATAAAAACACAGGGACAATCCTCACTGTTCGTGTAGCCTTTCTTGCAGAGAAAGTCGCTTAAGCGATTATACCACATCCTGCCTGATTGCTTCAGTCCATACAGTGACTTTCTGAGTTGCACATCGAGTATAGTTTTCTATTTGCTCTGTCTTGGTTCTATGACAGGATACCTTGTGTACCTTCATATAAATTTCCAATCCAAGTTCCCATAAAGGTATGCAGCTACCACATCCATCGATTTCATTTTCAAATTCAGATTTACTGCCATTGAGATTAAGTATCTAAAGGTAGTTCCGCCCATGACCGGAGAATAGGTTTCTTCATAATCGACTCCTGGTCTTTGAGTGAAACCTTGTGCAACAAGTCTTGCTTTATATCTTACAACTTTATTGTTTTCATTTCTCTTTCGAACAAATACTCATTTATGCCCTACAGGGTGCACATGGGGAGGTGTACGGCTTACGGGCCCAAACACCTCTCTTTTATTCAGAGATATTAATTCTTCTTCTATTGCCTTCTTCCAATCTTTCCAATCTGATCTTTTCTTGCAATCAGCGAGCGATGCAGGCTCTGGATCAAGATCAATGATTGTGGCAATTTTCTTTGCAAAATAAATGTCGACATTAGCTGTTGCTCTATTCATAGATTCTCTCGTGGTCACATAATTTATAGCTATTTCTTCATGGGGCGGTTCTGCTAATGCCTCTACTTGTTCACCGCTGCTTTCAATTGCGGGGGCAAGTCCCTTTAGTTTTTCAGCTCCGATGTGTGCGCACACATCCATGCTGATGTCTCCCTCCGTGGGAATATTCAAATCCGGTATGCCTCTTGCTGGAGGTTCCATACCAGCGCCAGTCTCAACCTGGCCCTTCGCTTGTGGGAACTTGGTGATCGGCTGTGACAAGTCCTTCTTATCCTTTTCGCCAGCGTCTCCTACATTTGGGATTCGAGGAGCGGAGTTCTCATCCTTTTATTCCGAGACCTGCGGGCGGGATTAGGATACCTTCTATTTTCTTTGGTATTTCAACCTCTCCGGTGCATTGCGTGCGAGCACATGCGACTTGGTCACGCTCTTCAAATCACTAAAGTGGTCGAGCGGTTGATTCGCTAATGCTTGCAAATCAATTATCTTACGGACTTCTATCCGCTTCACTAGTGCGTGGGTCATGTGCATTAATTCCGTGGCTTGCCATGTTATTTCCCGACATTTTTCATCAAGAGGTTGATTTCTCCCCTAATGACGGAAACTATCCTCATCAAATATCTTTGTCGGTAAACGGTCAGATGCAAATCTCCAATCATTGGGTCCAGATACGATTATGGATGCGATCTCATAACCAACGATATCCCGTTTTCGGAGAGGGCCCATTGCGATTCATTGCGGTGGTGGTATAGGTACATAAACCTTGCAACCAAACTTTCAAGATGAGAGATTTTCGGTGGTGACCCTTGCGCTAGTTGTATAGGTGAATGGATGTTGTATCTTCGATGGTCTAAAATTGATGAGAGTTCTTGCATGCGGATCGCGTGTCCCCAACACGTAGTTGGTAAATTACACTCAAAAGCGGTCGGGCAATGAATTTAATTCTTTTAATCAATGCTTCGCTAGTCCATTCGAGTGTGGACATGTGGTACCGAGTGCTCAACGGTAATTCCCATTGCCATGCAATAATCATCAAATGTCTTTGAAGTAAATTCTCGGCGTTGTCCATTCGATGGACTTCACATGATGATCGGGGAAATTATTTTTATTTTAATTATCTCGAGATCACTTTGCAAAAGCATGGTTTCTCGTAGACAACAGGCATACATGCGACCATTTCGAGGAAGCATCGATGAGCACCATAAAGTACCTAAATGGCCCCGATAGGGGCTGAATAGGACATAAATGTCTCCACGGATTCGGTCCAGAATGCAGGAGTTCATCCTTCACTTTCGAGAGAAGAAGGTCTAGTAATTAATTTCCGTGGCGCATGCAGACACACAAAATCTTCGGATTCGGGAAATTCTTTACATTAATATTATGTCCCTGAGAATTGTTAATTATATTTCTCATCATCCTAAGACCGGAGTGGCCTAATCTATCATGCCAGAGACAGAAAAGTTCAGAGCTTCTAAAAGATGTTTTCAGGACAGTATAGGTTGCAGGTGCCTTAATATGAGTGTAGTATAGCCCAGATTCATATGAAGGAAGTCGTTCTAATACCCTTTTCCGATTCTCCTCACGCTTTGTAATGAGCAGGTATTCCTTACCATACTCTTCTTCAGTCTCTACATGGAGACCGTTAGCGTGAATATCTTTAAAACTTAAGAGAGTTCTAGTCGATTCCGGGTACAACAAGGCTTCTTCAATGATCAATATCGTGCCCATCGGGAGTATAATTGTGGCTCTTCTTGAGCCTATTATACAAGTATCGCTGCCAGCGATTGTCGTAAGATCGCCAAAGATTCTTGCCGATCGACCGAAAAATTTCGCTCTCTCAAGATGGTATTCACAGTGCCGCTATCCGCTAGGCACACTTTCTCCATAGGGCGCCACACGCGTTCTGATATATAAAGTATTTATTAATATGGAGCAGAAAACAATCCACACATAAATCATACTTCAAAACAGAACAAACTTGCTTCATTAATACGGGAAAAGTCTTGCTGGACACATCATAAGAATTTATTGCAAATGCTCTTCTAGAGCTTACAACCTTTATTCAATAATTCAAAATTCTAACATAAACTGCAAACGACTGTAAAACTAAGTGCCATGCATGCACTAGATTGAATCAGCGAAGTAAGAATTAACTTCTGCCTGAATCTGGTCTACTTCTATCTTTTCTTTTTCGGCAACTACGGCTGCGGCCGCTGCAATGTCCAAAGGAGTGGTAGGGTTTGCTGCAGGGATGTCCACATCCATAGGTGCAGCCAATGACTGTGGATCATCAATGCCTGCAATGGCGAGGTGCGCCTCATGCTGTCCTTTGCCCTTCTTCTTTGCCTTGAAAGCATCAATCACGTGCTGCGGTTCACGGCAAACACGTGACCAATGTCCCCAAGTGCCACATTTGTAGCAGCTTTGGTCCTGCTGACCATAGGGCTTCTCATCGCGCTTCTTTTGGTCGCCTTTCTTGACTTGAGCATTTTGCTTAGTTTTGTGGCTCATGACCTTACCCTTCTTGCCTCTCTGCTTCGAGTGAGGCTTTCTCACCTTGTAGCTGCTAGCATTGGCTTCATGGCCAACTTTGCTACTAGGTGGTCGCGAGATGTAGTTCTTTCGAGAACCTCATTTTGAGCTTCCGCAACTTGCATAATATCAATCGGTTCGGCATATTCCTTGAAGCCATCCGGACGATAATTGCGTGCGGATTGCACCGCATTTGGGTGAAAGGTAGATAGGGTTTTCAATCCTCTCTGCATCTCGTGATTACTTTACCACAAAGTCAAGATTTGTACAAATGCAATGCAGCGAGTTGTACTCCCCACGGTCTTATAGTCGACGAAACGTAGTCGAGTCCATTCTCGCTCGCTGCGGGCGAGATGGTGTATTCGATTTCTCGAACCGCTTCTTGAGGCGGTCCATAATGCCGATGCGCTCTTCTCCGCCATATACTCATTCTTGAGAGTTAGGCAAAGGTGATGTCGAGAAAATGAAGTGCTCGATCATTCTCCTCGCATTGGGACGACATCTCGCGAGGTGCCGAGTCCGATAGCAAAGACGGAGCTTCTTGGCTCCAAGTACGATATCAACATCGATGCCCAAGTCAAATAATTACGGCCATGTTGGGCGGCTCCTCAACTCCTGTTCAGAATTCCGATTATCTGCATATTCATGCAAGGGATGCATAAGATTATCACTGTAATGTACATAAAAGGTTGCAAGAATTCCTATAATGTTCCGTATTTTTCACGCATTTTCAAGATTTATCGCTATATTCAAGTGATTAAAGGCAATATAAATAATTACAAATAATCAAAACAGTAAATACAGTAATAAATTGCATAGAAATATCAATAACAATGATAAATATGCTTCAAAGTTCAAAAATATGCAAAAATTTGGATTCCCGAGGCCCTTTTCTGCTGGAAAACTAACTTTTCGGCGAAAATTGCAAGTTTCAGGGGTTAAAACGCAAAAACTCAGTTCTGAGAGGATTCACGCGTAAATTTCATATCTTCCGAGGGGTTTTATGCAAAATTTCAATTTTTTTCGGCCGGCCCCCTCCCCCCTTTTTTTTCTTCTTCTTTCTTTGCCGGGCCGTATTCTAGGCCCATTCTCGTTTTTCCCGGCCCACATTGGTCCGGCCCACATGGTCGGTTAAAGGGTCACGGTAGGTTTCCTACCCGTCTAACCGGCGGCGGCGGCGGCGTTGTGGCGGCTCCGCGGCGCGCGTCGCGAGGGGACCGCAGCGCAGGCGCTTATTCCGCGCCGTGCGTAAGCGGCGCGGTGCCGTTCTCTCGCCGCGACAGCGTCCGCGCACTCGCGACGGTGCATGCTTCGTGGCGGCGATCGCGCCACGGCAAAGACTCGCTTCGGACGGTGCCGCGCGCGCACTTCCCTTCTCCGGCGCAACGCTTCATCGCGCGGCGATGGCGGGCGCGGTGCAAAACGCGCGCAGACGGCCGGATGCGGCCGACGGCGGCGCGGCACGGAGTCGGCGCGCGGCCGGCGATCGCGGCGCGCGCTCGGGCCCGACGCGGCCCGAGCGCGAAGGAGACGCGCGCCGTGCCTGTCTTCGCGGCGCGCGCGCGTGCCGTGCATGGAGGAGGCGAGGCGGCTACGGCGGCGTGGTGGTGGTCGGAAGTGGCGGCTGCGGCGACGGGCGCCTCCTTTTTTTCTTTTTTTTTTCTTTGCCGGCGGTGCTTTTCTTGCCGGTGCCGGGGTGGAGCGCTACGGCGGCGGCGAAGCGGTGCCGTGCTTGCCGAGGCGGCGGTGCGAGGCCTTCAAGGCGGCAATGGGCTTCATGCCGGCGGAGGCGACCGGCGCCAGAGCCTTCAAGGTGGCAATGACGGCGCTGGCCTGTTCTCCCATGGCCAGCAGCAAAAATTTTGAAATACTGTTCATGAATGTGTTGTATGCAATGCCATGTGATGTAAAAATAGTGCAATCAACATATGTTCTTTCATGCAACCTCCGATCGGATTTTCCGGCGACTTCAAGTCAACTCGCGGTAGGTTAGAACGGATTTGCAATTTCCAATCTACGGTACAATCGACATCCGCTCTTTCATGCAATCTGTCGATCGACATTGTGCCGGCGACTTCAAGTCGGCTCGCGACAGATTAGAGCAAATTTGCACCGTAGAAAACAAATCTAGAAAGCCAAATTTGCAGAATTGAAAGCAATCTAGAAAACGATTCAATATACGAGTGTCGTTCATCGACGGTTACCTTTTCGATACGAGGAGAGTCGATCGTGCTGATAACGTGTTGAGGAACCGTCGCTGGCAAGTCCAGTCCGAGCGATTACCTCGTATACAAAATCAGAATTGTAAGAACGATGCAAGAACACAAGAACGCAACAATAGATGAAACACAGATATGAGAGGGGACTGCAGGCTTCTCTTTATTGCTCTTCCAATAATGAATTGTGTACAATGCTTGGGGGTCCCCCCTCCTATATATAGTCTAGGGTAGATGAGGTGCCCACCCGGACCCGGACTCCTGGCCGAGCCCGGTTTCCTAATAGCTATTTGCAAGATGGTTGTACTCAACTGCATATAATGTACGGATGCTCTGGACTGGTTTGGATCAAGGCCCAGGCCTCTATTTGGGCTTGGATTGGACCCAGGCTTCATTGTTTTGGGCTTAGACTGGATTGGATTGAAGAAACCAAATACCAGGCTTAGACCAGGCTTCGGCCTGTTAGCAGCCCTACTCAATATGATTTTACACCAATTTCGAACCGATCGAGTCCTACAGATTATAAAATAGGTGATAGTCGTTAAAAGTATTGAATCAGTCGACGACAAACAAAATTCAATTTGTTATTTGTTCGGTTCCTGGTCGAACAATTCCGGTCGGTTTTCGACCGAACAATTTTTTGGGACAGTGTATATTGGGAACTGTTCGATAACTATCCCCAAGCCGGAATCGCCCGGGAACGGAATTTGGAAGGTTGGTGTAGCTTGCTTCCTCTAGCATTGTCGATGATGATATGATGCCTTTGTTACTCGTCAAGCGCCCACGAGCTATTCGCCACCCACTGTGTAGTCTTGTCTGCTGCGAGTGCGTAGCCAGAATTGAGAATTGTAACCATGTAGAGGTAGTGTCAAATACATGATTATTTTAATTATGTGTGATCAATTCTTGTAAAATTTTCATTGTTTTTTAGAATTTTGCAAAAAATTCAGTATTCAATGGTTTGCAAAAAAAAAAAAAAACTAACTGTTGGGTCAACCCACGTAGCTTTAACATGGCTCCGCCACCTACAACGTCTCTAATGGCTAGTTAGGTGCGTTGCACCACCTCCTACGTACGTACTCCATCACGCTCTACTCCCAAAATCAAAGCCGACTCATGGGATCATTGCTAGCCACCTTCCCGCTTCACTTAACACCCCGATGGGCTTTCTTCATTTCTTATAGTTGAATTGCTGCTTACTTTTGCCGTTAGCACCCACTGAATAGCGATTTTGCTTTTTTTAGGAGAAACAACAGGAAAGGATCCTATTGAGCGTATATGAAATATTTAAGCAAATTAAACTTATGTACAAAGTACATGGCAAAACGCCACACAAATTAACCAAAATCGCCTAGCCAGTAACTTATGGAAGGATTATATTTATTTTTTGCTTAAATTTTAAGCTCATTGTCAAAGTTTAACACAAATACTTGCCCCTTCAATTAAATAACAAAACATATCGGGTTGTTTGGTTGATGACCAAAATAAGCCAAACCAAAATTTTGTCTTAGCCAAAATCAAATATTGGCAAAAAAAAAATTATTTGGATTGTAACCAAGCAAATTTTGGTATTACCAAAATTTTGTCTAACGATTTCCTCATCTTTGGATTGCATGTGTATGACATTGAATTTCATTAGCGTAACTAAATTTTTGTATGGATGTTACAAAATTTTAATAGCAAACTAAACAACGGTCAATTTTCATCGAAGTTATCTTGGTTTGATTTGCCAGGGTGGCCGAGTCTCGTGCGTCTCAGTTCTCAAGTGCTCCACGTTCTACGCTCTAGCACCTGTGTAACAAGCGGCGGCCTTCTGGTGCAATCACAGCCGTGCCGACCTCCACGGACGCGCCAGATCCATTCGCGCACGGGCGAGAGCTTCTCGTTCTCGAAGGATCAAATGCACGCAGCTGAACCTGCATGCAGCCTGCCCGCCAGGCTGGACCCCCACAGGCCACAGGTGGTTTGACCGCTCACGTTCTATCCACCCCTCCGTCTCGTGGACCCCACCGTCGCCGTTTAAACTCGAACCGGCCGCCCCCCCGTCCTCCGTCTGGTCTGGTTTAACATCAACGTCAATTAACCAGGCCGCTCCGGTACCCCACGACAAAATGACAATACGGCCGGCACAAGCGTAAATGAACTCGCTACGAGCAGTACCACGAGAGCCCGCCCACGGCGAACACCGTCGCCGGCGCGGCCGCGCACGCTCGTCCACCCCGTCAGGAAGTCCACCGTTCTCTATGCATACCCCCTGTGCATCAGTGCATGCGCGCACGAGAAAAAACGGTGGAGTTCGGGGGAATATATCGATCTGGCTCCGCAATTGGTGCACCGTTGTTCCGGGCCGCTTCGTTTGCTGCCGTCGCTTGCCGGAGAAGAGGATGGGTCTCTGCACGGCGTGGTGGTATGCTGTTCGGCTGCTCCTTGCATATCCTGCCTTGTGCTAGCTGTTGTGGATTTGAAACAATGCATGGACGCTGTCGTTGCCGCGCGTGTGCGTGCACGTACTGTTTGGTTTATAATCTCTTGCACTGCGTGCAACAGAGGCAAATAATTTTTTTGGCAAAGCTCGACATGGTAAATTGGTTAAGGATCATGATAGGAATGCTAACTTTTCAGCAGATACTAGACACCCTAAGCAACTTATATAGATTCTATGCATGATGAGATAACTTCAGCATGTAATTCAGTTGCTCTTTGATGATCTGTATGTCACTTCATTAAACTTAGCGATGTTTATCTGTTCATATATGAGCTCTTGTGTTTGTTGCCACTAATATAGATCTGGAGAATGATTCTGTGCAGCCCCTAAGTGCCTTGGCTGTTGGTACTTGTTAGCATGTCTGTAAGCTCACTGTGTTCTGTTGCTACGCTCAATCCAATCATACCGTTCGACTTCCGCTCACTATCTCCTAGCAAATCACTGTGCCAGATGAGCAATGCAGACTTTAGTTGGTGCAGGCACCCCGCGAGAGCATGCGCGCGCAACCGCAACGGCACCGTCCTGCACGACCAAAGGCGGCCGCCCAAACTCGTGATCTTTTTTAAAATAGTATTAAATTAAAAGATAATTACAAAAATAAATAGTAATTTTTTTTGGACAAAAATAGACCATTGTCGCCAGATGAAATAGCGAAATTATCATGTCATCATTTCAATTTACGACAATATTCCTGTCGCCAATTGGAACAATGTCTAGAGGGTTCTGTCGCCAATTGAACTGGCGACAGGACAATTTCGCCATTTCAACTGGCGACAGAAACATATCGCCAGTTGAAATTGTCCTTTTTTAAAAAAATTTATGTGTAGAGAATTCAGCTTAAAGATTTAGTGTATTTTACGATGTTTATTAGTAATACTTTGAAGTGTTCGCGTAGTTCGGAATCCGAAATTAGAGAAGATAACGAAATGTGAACTAGAGAATGCGAGATCAACGGCGCAATTTGGAACACGAGTTCGGCAGCGCAATAACACAAACAACCCCTTCGGAGCGAAATAAAAAAAATATTTTTCGTTTAGGCTTGCCATGCGCGCTGTTGTCCCGATTGTATTATTCGTGGAACCAATCCATTCGAGAAAAGATTCTATAATATATAATAGTCAAAATATTTGGGAAAAGAGATGTAAATTTGAAAGACTTCATAATTTAATTGTGAATTAATTGCACGTTGGGTTTGGTTACATACGTTAGAAACGCCAACATGCATGAATCAACAAACCGAAATACACCTACGAACTATAATACATATGCGTCTTTTTGGAATCGAAAAAAATGTTGATTAGAACAAAATCGACTAGTCCTAACGGCCCATCAGTCCCTTCCCCTTGTCTCTGGACTGCCCGCGGCGGCAGCTAGTCTCGAAGTCAGCCATGTTCTTCGAGATGGGTTGGACAATTGAATGATATTAGGATAGCACAACGCATGGGCAAATTAATAATCAGGATACAAATTGAATATAACTTACCTCTTTGATCTAGACTGCGTCCGGCGACGGGGAGTGCTAGGACGGTCGCCGGTCTCACTAGCATGAGCCTTCCCCTTGTCCGCCGCGTGCTCAGCCGTCGTACTCAGCTTCCTATTCAGGGGGTCCTCCACCACCACCCTGGTTTTCTGGGCTCCTCCGATGCCTTTTCAATAGAGTCGGGTACGTAAGGTTTCTAGTGTTTGAAGGTTTCAGCTCGCATCGCATAGTTCAACATGTATTTCTGCTCGATGAACGTCCTATGTACATGTCTGGGTCGTCGATCCATTGAAAGAAGTTGCATCGTATCTCCGGTTACCATTATGCGCAGATGTAGTTAGGAATATATGGATTGGAACGTAAGATGTGAAAAATGTATGCGCGTGCGAGATTCGCTTACGAGGATGTTCCTACACGTGTAGTACGCCTAGGCGACGGTTGTTGGGTGTGTGGACTAGATAATCTTAGCCGATTCTTCGCACACACATTGCAGGAGTGGAAACTCCGGTGGTACCAGCGCTTCTTTCATAGAACAATCCGGGTAGGGTTTAGCCCTCCCGGCAAGCCAATTGCGCTTCTGCAGCATCTTCGTATAGAAGTTCACCGACGAGTCCGACATCTCCTTCCTCTATATTGTGTGAACCAAGCTTTGGTGAAATGTTGGGTGTGTTGGTGTAGTGTTCTCCTCCAGCTCTCTTCTCCTCCAGTTTTCATCTTCCTCCTTTTTATAAGGGGTCTTTCCAGTCTAAAAAGGTGGCGTGGCGGAGTGTGGTTTTTTCGGTCTGAAAAGGTAGCTTTGCAGTATGGTGTCATCTCGTTCTACAAAAGTGGCAGTGTGTGGTGTGTCGTGGTGCGTTCTTTTCGGTTTGAAAATGTGGTGTGACGGAGTGTGGTCTTTTCGATCTGAAAAGATAGCATTGTAGTATGTTATCATCCCGGTCTGCAAAAGTGGCAGCTTCTGGCGTAATAGGGTGCGGTCTTTTTGGTCTAAAAAGGTGGCGTGGCAGAATGTGGTATTTTCAGTCTGAAAATGTAGCATCGTAGTGTGTTGTCATCTCGGTCTGCAAAAATAAAAATGTGTGGCGTGACCGGGTGTGGTCTTTAAGGTTTGAATAGGTGGCGTGTCAGAGTGCAGTCTTTTCGATCTAAAACAGTAGCATCGTAGTGTACGATCATCTCGCTCTGCAAAAGTGGGGTGTAAAGGCTAGAAGCAGGGTGGTGTGGGGTGTCATGATGCTGACTCCCTCACATGGTTATCTGTACACACAAGAGCAAATAGTATTGAAACACGAGACTAGCATAATGTAAGTTGTACAGAAATTAATATTTATATGACATGACTGATATTGACAAGAACAAATATCTACTCGTGGGCCCTCTTGGGGTGTATCCCACGTGTGGCCCCTGGCCTCGTCTGGGACGGCTGCGGGCGCTGGTACGAGTACGTCAAAGGCTCAAGTGGTCGAGGTACCCTACCGACACGAGTAGTCTGAGGGGGTGTCGCGAGAGGGTGCTCTGTCAGCTGGCTCAGTCCGGGCGCACTGGGCAGCTGTGAAGCGCCCATGGAGACTCTCGCTGTGCAAAGGCCCACCGCCCTGGCGCCGTAGTGTCCACACCTGCTCGAACTCGAAGTCCCCAGAGCATGTCTCCTCGTGCGACACCACCTCCTCGTCCCAAGGGGTGTACAAATCGTGAAACAATACGTAATGCAATTAAACATGATGAAAATGATAAAATAGTATGTTATGCATGCAAATAAGATAGAAATACCTTATCGCACAAAGGCAGCGTACGGCTCCACATACTCCTGTCCCGTGTATGGGTGGAACTCAGGACCTATCAGAGAAAATTGATGTTAGTAACTAGTGGAGTTCGAAATAAACAACCGACGCGAGTGTTTCGTGCTGACCTACGAACTGTGCCGAGGTACTTCTAGCATGGTGCCATGAGGACCCACTCGCCATGTCTGGGTGAGGAGTCGTGGGGCATGACGCACCGTGGCTCAGCCCCCGTCCACGCACAGGTGGGTCCACTAGCTCCCTTGGCCTACGGCAAGATGCAAGGTGGATGCCTCGCCTCGTCTTCTCCACGAACTGATCCATGACCGCTCTGGTCTCCTGCGTCGTCATGCCAAAGCGCTCCCTGAGCGTCATACGACGCACGGAGGTCACAACTCGTGTATCTCCCATTGCAGATCGACCTGTACACATACACATAACTAACAAGTTATAAACTAAAAACATGCGAAGCAAATAAGAAGTATGAATTGTTCAATACGTACCACGCGATGGAATACGGAGTTCGGCTAGGTCGGGTATGTGTCGGTCGTTGTGGCCTCCTGTCATGGTGGGTCGTCCACGAACCTGACACAATGAATCCTCGTCTGACTGGAGCACCACTCAATGTACCCGTCGTACGTCTCGGGGTTGTAGGGATCATCCTCCTGGATGATGTCCTCTAAGGCGTGGAGCCAACCCTCAACCCAAGGGAGCATCCTGTCAGCCCAGGAAGTCGTAGCAGGTACTCTCTTTCTAGTGTACCTGTGGAAGGTAAAACGATTATTTTATAGGTACATAAGGCAAATGCTATGACAGAAATAAAACGTGAACTTATCTATGGACGTTCGGTGGCAACCGCTGCCCCCAGGGGACTGGGAGCTCTTGTTGCAGACTGAACTAGCGCATCACCCAGTGCACGTGGTACGACTCCACGAAGACATCGTGCACCAAGCTCCTTCGCGTGTACCAGTACACGTGGTCTCACGTGCATAGGTCGGATAGGGCTCGGGGTGCATGCGCGTACACCCTGTCGTGAGTGTACAGTGTCCAGATGATGTGGTCATCCATCAACTGATCGAATATCGCAACATAGTTTGGGTAGAACACGTGAGTAGTTATTAGAGTGAAGGTGACCCATGGAATAAAACAATGAAAACTTAGCACAAGAAATAAAATTACATTACCAAAAAGAATAAATGTTCAAAAAATTTACTGCGTCGACGAGACCATACCGTACCCATGGTCGGTCGGTCCACGTCGGTGGTGGCGGCGTACATGGACCACAGATGAAGAAGCAACGGGCATCTGGAGAGGATGAAGTTGTCCCGAACCCGATGGGATGCGTCTTATAGGGCGCGGTACGTCGCGCATAGCATCGCCGGGCCCTAGGCATACGGCTGAATCACCTCTACCTCCAAGTCCGCCAGTTTGCGTGCGTAGTAGATCATGTATTTGTTGACAATGTCACCATGGGACCCTAGGAACATCACCCACCCGAATAGCCACAACAAGTAGGTCTCGAAGTGCCTCTTCACCGTGTTCTCATGTGCGTCCTCTGCCATACATGTTGGTGTTTTAGAATCGATCTTATGTATGATTATTTGATTTGGGGGGTCTCCAAGATTGAAATTACGCAGAGAATGACACAGGAATTTCATATAGGTTCATGTCTTCTCCGGAGAGAATAACAACCCTACTCCTATGTGACTATATTGAGTATGTTGGTTACAATCGAGAGAAAGACTACTTCCTCTTGTGCTCCAGGGTGTGATTGTCCCCCTCAACTGACTGTAGCCTTTATATAGTGTACGAAGAGGTGACCGTTTCTCCAAGCCAAGGGTGTCTCATCATTTCATATAATGAGCATGTTGATGGTAGTTATTGCTGGAGTAGTAAACCCTCCACGTTGCTTGGCAGTTATTGTCCGAGACAGAGGCGTATTGCATGCAGTTATTCCAGAGAATAATAGCGTACACTAACTGCTTAGATTTTCTAATCAATTGGGCCTATCTGCCTGCAAGCTTTATCGATTATAGGGTGGTCATAACTGACCTGATCGTAGAAAGACTTACGACTATAAGGTGGTCGTATAAGAACTTACGACCACATGGTTGTCGTAGAAAAACTTACGACTATGAGTTAGTCGTAGGAGAACTTACGACTATGAGGTAATAAAAAAAGACACTTACGACTATAGTTGTGGTCATAGAAGGACTTACGACTATTTGACCAGCTTCTCCCTTATGAGCATTAAGGGGTATACTCAAGAACCATGTGATGGTATTATTATCTATAATAAGAATTACAGATAAATAATTAAATGAGAATTATTATATCCTCATCAATACGTTATGACTGCAAGAAGACAGAGATATATCAGTAAGTTACACAAAGCAATTGAAGCAGAAAGACAATAGTTATGAAAACTTATGTAGAACTGATAGATCCACTTTAGCATGGCCTGTGAGTGCTGCTGAACTCCTTGTAGCCGGTGTTGGGCGGCAGCACCCCTTAGAACCTCACGAGGAACTTCGTGCACCACACGACTGGGGCGTTGTATGCCTCCAGGGGAAGTCCGCGCAAGGCAACCCGGTCAGGAAGGTCATGTCTTGAAGCGTCGGAACCATCTCCCCACATGAATGGTGGAACATGTGCGTCTTTTGTCTCCACCGGTCAACTAGTGCTGTCATGAGGCATCGGTTGTACGAAAATCGCCTCGACGTATGACCACTGCCCACGCGATCGTGGTCGTCCTCCCACGTCGCCTCCACCATCCTCGTTAGTGGAAGGAGGCCTGCCACTCTCAACCTGCTTCAAAAGGATTAAGAACATACATGAGTCCACCCAAAATAGCCAGACTGCAATTGAGTACACGAGATTCACAACTACACGTACCTCAAAACCCAATATGAGTCTACTCTCCATGCCCTCATGGGTGTGCTCATCCGTAATGCGCTAAGCTCAATCACCACCTCGCCCTCTTAGGGGAGGATGGTACTGAGGCGGCTACAGTGACTTGCGTCAACGGCTAGATCAAGCAACTCGTACGGCCACTACGCAACGTCTCTTGGGTTTGCCACACCAAAAATTTAGTGCATACATTGTAAATACTACGAAACATATACAAAAAGTAATAAGAAGTGACATATCTAATTAATTCAATTATTGTATGATTAGCGACACATACGAAACTAATCTGCACAAAACTTTATCGACGTACAAATTTTTAGAGGTATCTTTCCTTGTACAGATGGAAAGTAAAATTAAGTTCACAATATTTTAATTAACGTCTACATACCCTATTTAACTACTCTGGATTTTTTTTATAGAATTTTTAAAGGTGTCTTCCTGTTTTCCTAGTTTAAAATGTATTTTTGGTATTAACAAAATATTTACCGTGTACAAATAGAAACCAAAATTAAGTTGAAAATATTTTAATTATGGTCTACATACCCTATTAAGCTACTCTGGAATTTTTATAGGTACCTTGTTATTTTCCTTGTTTACAAATTATTTACCTGTACACAAATGAAAACCAAAATTAAGTCGGTATTATTTTGATTAAGCTCTACATACCCTATTTAGCTACTCTGTAATTTTTATATATTTTTATAGGTATCGTGCTACTTTCTTTGTTTGAAAAGTGTCTCCAGTATTTACAAAATATTTATCGTGTACAAATGGAAACAAAAATTAAGTTGACAATATTTTAGTTCCGCTTTATATATCATATGTAGCAACTCTGTATTTTTTTTTCAATGTTTAGAGGTGTCTTACTATTTTTCTAGTTTGAAAAGTATTTTCGGCATTAACAGAATATTTATCGTGCACAAATAAAAACCAAAATTAAGTTGTGATTATTTTGATTAAGCTCTCCGTACCCTATTTAGCTACTCTGCAAGTTTTATAGATTTTTTTATAGGTATTGTGCTACTTTTCTTATTTAAGAAGTGTCTCCAGCATTTACAAAAATAATTACCGTATACAAATGGAAACAAAAATTAAGTTCACAATATTTTAGTCCAGCTCGCTATTTTTCTAGTTTAAAAAGTATTTTCGGTATTAACAAAATATTTACTGTGTAAAAATCAAAACCTACAAAGTGGTCTTAATATTTTTTGCGGATTTATTCTAAATCATTCGAGTATTGCACCATAAATAATATCTATACGATGAACTAAACTATACACAGCTAAAATGATGTACTACTTCAAACTACAATACAACTAAAATTATCTAATCCATTGAATTCTATGTTGCTATTTTTATTTGCTAACTTAACATGTTTCAAATTATGCACAAAGTTATAAGAACATTTACCTGCAAAATAGGCGACCAGATGTGCTTCTCTCTTTCTCTCTCCTCGCTACGAAATGGCAGGACTTCGCTACATCACTTCTCCCATCTCCTCTTATCTCTTTTTTTTTGGAATTAAAATGACATTTCATCCGATTTTTGGGTTTATATAGCCAGCCTTTGTTGCGGGTTTCTGCCGCCATTTGAACTGATGATTTGCACATTCTTAAAAGAAAATCGCCAGTCCAAATGGCGATAGGCGGGTGGAACGACAACTGACGGTAAATGGTATCATGTCGCCATGTGAAATAACGACAATAGCCTATTTTGGTAAAAAAATCTGACTATATATTTTATAAAAAAAACCGATCATATATTTTTGTAATTATTTTTTAAATTAATATTATTTAAACTTTTTCCCTAAACTCGTAGCAGTCGCTCCCCTTCTCCGTCTCATTTAGCATCAAGCACGCCACACCGCGACAAAACAAAAGATACGGCACAGGCGTAACAAACTTGCCCCGCCCCCAAGCCAATCAGGCGATATTAAGAGTTTGAGACCCCCTCCTCCCTCTTCTTAAGCCAAAAAGTTAACCAAACTCGCTCTCCCATCTCACCCGTAGCCACTCTCTCTCCCTTTATCTCTTCCCTCTCTCTGCGTCGAGTGCTCCGACCATGTCGGCGGCGGGTGTGGGGGCGCGGCGGCCGGGGCCGTGGGTGATCCTGCCCTCCATCCCGGACGTGACCTGTGATCCGGCCAACTTCCCGCCGGGCAAGGACCTCTCCATCGACTGGGAGGACCCACCGCGCAGCTCCTGCCTCACCGTGCCCGAACACGTCGTCCCCGGCCCATTCAACTACCTCTACATCACCGCAGCAGACCCCTCCGGCCGCCTCCTCCTCTACGCAACCCAGGGGCTCGAGACGGAGCCGCTCGTCGTCGACGACACGCCCGACCTCGGCCTCACCTCGCGCCGCAAGTCCATCAAGGCCTACGTTCTCTGCGACGTGACAACCCGCACCGTCTCCACCATCACCGACGCCGGCCGCCCCGACATCAAGCTCGGCATGGTCGGCCTCATCGCCGACCCCCGAGGCGGCGACAGCTACATGGTCGCCGAACTCATGCCCGTCGCCGGCACCGACCGCGCCGCCCTCCTCTGCTACACCGCGGGGGGCAGCGAGTGGGTTGAGAAGGCGCTCAACTACCCCCAGCAGCATCCGCGATGGGAAAGCAAGTCAAGCAGCGGCGTGATCACCCACGCCGGGAGGCTCTGGTGGGTGGATCTCTCCTACGGCCTCCTCACCTGCGACCCCTTCGCCGAGCAGCCGGACCTGCACTACGTCGCGCTCCCGAACGGCAGCGAGCTGGCCGCCGCCGCGACCAGGGAGGAGGACCTCGACAAGCGCTGCTGCGTGCAGGTGAGCGGCGGCAAGCTGAGGTGCATGCAGATCCACGGCCCCTCCAACGGCAAGATGATCGGCATGTGGACGCTGAACGATCCGACGCGTGCGGAGTGGACGCCAGAGTACGACGTGCCCTGGGGCGACATCTTGACCGGCTTGAACTATCAGGCCACCGCGCTCGCGCTCGTCCATCCCAGAAATCCCAACGTGCTCTACTTCTTCCACGTCGACTTGCTGACGAATTCGTGCATGTTGGTTGCGGATGTGGCCTCGAAGACGTTGCTGGAGTGCAACGAGTACGAGATGACCCGCCCGCCGACGGTCGGGCACTACTCTTCCCGCTTCGTCCACGCTTGGGAGCTGCCACCGTCGCTTACCGGAGTAAATGATGGTACGTACGTTGTCAATGCATGAATGGTGATGCTGCTGTGTCTTGTGCAAACTGTTGCAGATTTTGAACTCATGAATGTTATCTCTGCTCTGTTCACCGAAGCTTGACATGCTAAAGTGGCTAATTAAGGTCTTAATTAAGGCACATATTTGTGTATAGCTTTACAGCACATATTAGATATTAGGTATCCTAAGAGACATAAATTTCATGGATGATGAGATTACTTCAATTGTTGTTTGATCATGTGTGTGTCTCACTTCATTACCTTGCCATTGGTGCAATGCTTATTTGTTAATGAGTTCTTGTGACAGCCATTAATTATGTGCCGCCACATTCATCATTCCTTGAGATTCTTGGTTGCTGCCTGTATGTTTGCAGTTGCACAGTGTTAGTGCTCAAGCATATTTTAGTTTGTGACGAAGTAGTTATCATACTTTGATGCTCTGTGACACCTTATAGCTAGGGATAGCCATGCAAGTGCAACAAGAGAATTAATCCATGTGCAGATGTGTTTGTTCTGTGCATTTAGAGTTACATTGTTGTGATTGATGGAAGGTTAAGTTTGCAGCTCTAGTAGAAGTAATTGTAAATGTAGATCACATCATCTTGTCAAAAAAATATCATACCATGTACGATGTCAACACTCAACAACCAATGTGTTAATATCTTCTTGCATGGTATACTGTGTGCCTGGTGATAGCATGGATATTTAATGGAAGATTAGAGTCAAACAATAATGGTAATGTGTTAATATCTTCTTTTTCATCTGTCCCTGTTATCCTGGTCATAAGTTAATATGCTCTGTTTATAGTGTGCCAGTTAGCTAGGGACTTGTATTCATTTTTCAGCTGTCAGAAATATGATGAATCAATAGTCATGTACTCATGTTCAGTGATGTTAGCAACAGTAGGTGAATTTATAGATTAGAACTGAAATAGAAGTTTCTTTTTCGTGGGAGAGGAAACTATAAATCAGAGTATCTGTATAAGTGTTGATGCTTACACAGGTAAAGTCTAGATTAGTGACTGACTGACTACTAGATTGTGCTGTGGCCATATTTCAGATTTGAAACTATATTTGGAGCTCGATTGCACTTCACATAGATGACAGAACATCACAAGTAGGCATGTTTTACTGCTTGACATGACCAATCAATCATCATTTCTTGCTCATCCATGTTCAGAGACTTCTCTGCTTTGGGATTTTATTAACGTTCTTTCAAACGAGTTGCTCACATTTGAGTTATCGCATAATGTCTCACCATCATATATTGATCAACTAGTATTTCTTATCTTTGAAGGCTCTGCCGGGATGGACCGTTGTTTGAGTATTGTGACGGGGATTCTGAAGCTCTGTCAACCGGCCGAAGACTAAGGTGGAGGAACACCAAGAAAATCTTACAGCTTTTCCCTAGGTAAGCCTAGCTAGTTTCACTCATAAGTCTCATATGCATGGATCGGGTATCGCCTTGCATACATTACCAACCAACAAGAAGAGGAAATTTCTTCAGTGAGCCTCATGTAATGTTCTCTTGATCCAGGTTGGCTACTAACACGTATGAGCTGAGGCTGTTCACTGGCGCGAGACTTCATGGCACGGTCTTCACGGGCGACTGAAATTTTTGATCTCTTGTTATGCTTCAGATAGAAATGTTGTTTGCAACGTTTGTTACTTCTACCCTCACCCCCCGAATGCTCTCTTTGAGATATTTGGGCACCTGAGACCGAATGTTATGACGTTTCCAGTCGCTTAAATAGTTATATTCTTGGATGCTGTTCTGTAACTAGTTTCTGCGTGTCGTACTGTGTTCGTACGTGGATATAGATGGTGCTAATTAGTAAGTAGCTGTGTGACCGATCAAAGGAAGTTGCTCACATGCATGCCTGGCCAACATTGCATAGATAGACCTACACCATGATAGGTTCCCAGCATGCATGAAGACAGGGAGTTCGGACAAAAACTTGAAAAATCGCAGGCAGTTTTACCTGACGGTGAACATGCATTGACCTTACCATTTGGCGAATCCTTGGCGACCTCTCGCCTCGCTGCTTCTCTCATGCCAGATGAGAACGAAGCTGATCTCTGCTCTCTTTTCCAAGATCGAGCTGTGCTAGTTTGGGCGCTTCTCTGACCAGAACTGCTTCATCTAGTAATTGGTTCAGAAATGTACTGATTGGTCTAGTTAAATAATAATTAATACCAATGAATTGGGTTTTCAGAGTAGATCACAAGATTAGCCGCTACTAGCATATCACAATACACAACATGGACTCATGATCACATGATCAGAGCATACCACCAGCGCAATACGGAGGGAGCGGGCAGAGACGTAACCAACTTGCCCTGCACGCCAAACCCAAATGGCCAAAAAAAAAAAAAACCCCAACACGGCAGCGCGATAAGACCCTCCTCCCCTTCATAAGCCGGCAAATTAATCAAACCCCACACTCCCATCTCATCCCATCACCACCGCTACTGCTTTCGAGTCGGGAATGATTTTACCGCCCGTACTGCACAGCCCTCTTCTGCACGACCAGCATCCGTATCGGCCCATATGCCCCGCGCCCGCACCGGCGGCGCCGACGGCGCGGCGGCGGGCGCCGTGGGTGATCCTGGCCTGCGTCCCGAGCGTGTCTTCTTCCGATGATGAGCTCAAGGTGGGCGACGACCTCTCCTTCGACTGGCTCGAGCCCCCGCGTGTCTCCTTCCTCACCATGCGCCGGAGCGACTCCGTCTCCGCCGTTCCCCAGGACATCTCCCCCGACCGCGACGACTACCCCTACGTCGTCGCCGTCGACTCCAACGGCGGCCTCCTCCTCCGTGCCACCCGGAGGCGCGCCCAGGAGCCCCGCGTCGTGCTCGGCTCGGACCCTGCTGGACCGAGCGTCCCCAAGTACGGCAACGTCTACGTCCTCTGCGACGCGTACACCCTCAAGGCCACCCCCTTCCCGCCCGACTCCGACCGCCGGCTCCTCCGCGCCGGCAACGTCGGCCTCATCCATGCCCCTGCAGACGATGGCACCGACGGCCTGCTCTACATGGTGGCCGAGCTCCAGCCCATCCCCGGCACCGGCCGCGCCAGCCTCCAACGCTTCTCCAACGATCTGGAAGGGTGGCTCGAGCCGAAGGAGGTCAGCTACCCACCGGGCCATCGGCCGTGGGGCAGCAACGGTGTCGTCTCCCACGCCGGGAAGCTCTGGTGGGTTGATCTCTCCTACGGCCTCCTCGCGTGCAAGCCCTTCTCCGACGAGCCGGAGCTGGACTTCGTCGCCCTCCCGGAGGGATGCGAGCTGCCCGCCGGCACGGAGGACCTCGCCAAGCGCCGCTGCGTGAAGGTGAGCGACGGCAAGCTGACGTACGTGCAGATCCACGACGGCCCAGACGCCGCCGCGACGATCAGCGTGTGGACGCTGTCTGGCGCGGAGGAGTTGGTTTGGACGCGTCAGCACGGGGTGCGCTTCGAGGAGATCTGGAATGACTGGACCTATCGGAAGAGCCAGATGCCGCGGAGCGTTCCGGTGCTCGCGCTCGTCCACCCCAAGAACTGCGGCGTGGTGTACTTCTTCCAGATAACCTCGCAGAACTCGTGGGTGTTCGCCGTGGACCTGGGCACGAGGAGGGTGCTGAAGTGCAAGGAGTACACGATGCCGCACCTGCCGACGGCGCACCACTCCTCCCGCTTCGTCCACGCTTGGGAGCTTCCACGTTGGGTTTCCCGTGGAGATGATGCTACAAATGGTATGTTGTTCTTGCTCAAATGCAGCTGCTATATCTAATGTTGTTGTCGATTTCAAGTGATATGGATGCTGCTTCTTGAGTCCACACTACTCAATTTGGTTTATAGTCTTGCACACCAGAGGATCGATGGAGTAGTACAGAATTTGGCAGAGTTTGACATGCTAGTTAAATTGGTCAAGGATCATATGCATGTTTACTAGCACCTTATGCGAGTTATAAATTTTAGGCATTATGAGATTACTTGGTTGTTCTTTGATCAATACATTATCCGCCCCTTTACCAGAACTTATAATATGCTTATGTGTTGATAAGGTTTTGTGAGTAGTGACTGCATGCCCACTATTCTAGAGAACAACCTTTTGCATCCACATGCATCTTGCTTGAGCGTCCTGGTTGTTTTTAGTATGTTTTTAGTTGCTCTGTTTATTGCTCCTCAAGCATACGCCCAAGCATACGCCCAAGCATATTATGGAAAAATTATGATGAGCCTCCACCTTAATTATAGGGATGTATAACAAGAGAAGAAATGCTTGTATGGATGTGATTGTTCTTCTTTTGCATGGTTATGTTGGTATGCTTAACTGAGGATTACAAATGCAGCTTTAGTTTAGTGGAAGGCATTATATGTGAAAATGTAGACACCTAAAATTAATGTCATGTATGTATCATTAACAGAGTACAAGAAGGTGTGCAAATCATTCAAACACTAAGTTAGAACAGATGTGAATGACTTCTTGAATGTTCCTTTCATGCCTTCTTGCATGGTACTACTGTAGTACTGCGCTAGGCGGTTGCTGGAATTCATGGAACACTGCAGTTCTAAAATGATTTTGTTGTTTTTTATGCGAAGGAATTTTTGTTGGTCACAGGATCACTGTACATATTGAATACTTTCTATCTGCAGTGCTTGCTTCATTAGGTACCTATAAAGTTAGACAATTTGAACTACTAATGACAGAACTATATATATGATTGTTTCATGGGAAAAAGTGTAGCTGCTGGTGTTGTGAGCACAGCAGATTTATCCTCTTTTTTGCAGTGGTTATTGCAGATAGAGATAATGTGCTAAGCTTGCATGAGGGAGTTGTTCAATGATGTTTCTAGAACATGTTTGTCTACACGAGAACATTGTCCCTGACACAATTAGAATGCTTTCACCTGATCCTAAGTTAATTTGCCTGTTAGGGATCTGTATGCATTCATTTTTCAACTATCAGTCTAATGATTTTGTAACATGCACGGGGGAGAGTTTTCAAATGGTCAAAGACTAGAAGGGACGCAATTTTTGTTGATCAATAGCACTAATGAATGTCTAATGTTAGCACCAGTGGGTGGGTATTTTTGTTGTTGTTAGCACAACCACGGGAAAGGAAACTACATGTTAGAGTAACTCAATTTGTTGCTGTTGATGCCAACCACAGATCATAAGTCTAAAAATTTGTGAGCAGTAGAATGTACTTTTGCAACTTTTGGGATTTGAAGCTGTATTTGGAGCCTGATTGCACTTCACACAGAACTTCACAAATAGGCACTACTGTTTGGCATCATTAATTCCTTTATCTTTTTAATCATTCTGTTACGTACAAGCTTCTGGATCTTATTAACATCTTTTGAAATGAGTTGCCCCTACCAAGTTATATATTCCATAATATTTCACCATTGCTGATCAACTAGTATTGCTTGTCTTAATATGTAGGGTCTGATGACGAGTTCAGCTGTCTGAGTTTCCTGGTCGAGAAGCTGATGAACTGCTGTCAACTGGGCGGAGGCCCTGCATCTGACTGAGGTTGGAGGAACGCAGAGAAAAACTCATAGCTTTTTCCCTAGGTGAGCCTATTTTGACCCATATATATGAATCACTTCGCATGCATTGTCTGCTTCAAACAACAAGATGAGATTTCTTCAGTGAACCTCACGTGTTTTCTTCTACTTCGATCCAGGTTTTGCTGCTGGCGCCTATGAGGCTGTTGACTGGTGTGAGACTTCATGGCACGGTCTTCATGGACGACTGAAAGTTTGATCCTCTGTTATGTTTCAAATGGAACTGCTTTTTTGGTAGCGTCGTTACTTTTACCCCCTGTTGGTTTGTTTGAGATACAAGGGCTCTTCAGAACCAAATGCTACTATGCTTGCAGTATGGTGTGGTACTGTGGTGAACTGAACCATAATTCTCACGCAAGATTAGGCTCTGCTATGAACTACTTGGACCACCGTGTGCTTGTTGTGAAGAACGTGGCGACAGAGACTAGCATATCTTCCATGTATCGTCGGATGTAACCAATAAAAATCCTGCACCTAGCTGTGACTGCACTGAAGCTAAAATATATTGAACCAACTTTCTAATTTTACAGTGAACAAACAGAAGTACCAAAATACAAAACTGGAAACGGGATTTAGGACAGTCATACCACTTGCAACTTTGCAAGTGGCATCTACTAAAAATGGTTTTACAAAAATCTGAGACACTTCCTCGCATTTTTCCAATATTCCCAATCTGACAAAAGAACTTGTAGATTCACAATGTCACGCCGAACAATGAATATGGAACAACACATGTATGCTTTGATGCATACAGCAGGTTTCTAAAATAGGGACCAAAGAAGCACCAACTAGTTCAAACATAAATTCTGTCACCATGGACTAGATCTCCTGTCAGCTTCTTTCATCATAACTGAAGCTGGAAAACTTGATTGCATCAATCAGCAACGTATTTTGCTAATCGCTACCGCCTACCTGCAACGAAAAGAATACAAGATGCAAACCAGCTAAATAGGATGAATGGATCATCTAAATGGGATCATCTAACTATTCTAACATGTAAGACTAGAAATTTACGGTGAGGAGACTCCAAAATGGGGAATCTTTACATTGCAAGACTACTACTATCCTGGAACTTGCGGTTCCAATTCTACGATCGCTTAGTTAAACTAAAGAACAATGACATGGAAGAAGAAGCTGAATGCAGTGCCCCCAATCTCAAGATTGCAAGGTCCCGAACAGCGCCCTTCAATTATTTCTCGCTGCTCTGTCCGCTGAACCTGCAAGAATTATACATCAATTATTGTACAGAACAGAAATACTGGCTGCCATCTGCAATAATCCTATGGTTTTTCACCTCACGCTCCCGATTCGCTGCCTTCTTAGTCTCCCTGGATGATGGCATCGATAATGGCATTGAGCTGGCTGCGGCGGCCGTGGCCGCGGCAAATGCCAGCGTCGGCGGCTGCATGGCCTTCAAATTGAGCAGCTTGCCCCTGTCCCTGTTCGCCTCGCTGCTCTTCGGGGTCTTCTTCTTTGGCTGCTCGGTCGCGGCGGGCGTGGCCGCCTTCTTGGCGTCACTGGCCTCCGCCTCCACGGCGCGGGAGACCGCGTCTAGCATGTCGCGGGAGCGCTTCCTGTTGGAGCTTCCCTTCTATGCTTGCACTATTTCTGCTTCTTGCTGCAAAGAAATCGCTCACAATTTTCCTGCCGGAGACCCACTAGCTCTTTCCCTTGACGTGACCCCTTTAAAGCAACCTCCTGGACTTCAGCTTCTCCACATGATAGCAGCGTCTCACGGTCTCGCCTTCTTTCCTGCAGCTAGAACAGACGACGCCGAAACAAACCGAACACGAGAGCAGACCAACGATTTGTTTCCGGGAGCACTGCTCCTCTTTTTCTTTTCTATTTCCTCAACTCAACTCTTGCTTCACGTTCTGATACATGGCGCTAGGCCAACTTATATACCCACACGCACAACTCGACTCAGACATGTATTCAAAAAACCATCTCCTACTCGGATACGGAAACAAAGCCAAAACGGACTCAAAAACGAGATTAATTCTAACAATCACCCCCTTAATCTCGTTTCTTCACCTTGATCATGCTGATCTTCTCTCGTATTTGAACTTTCAAATCTTCCTCTTTTACCTGCACTCCCGTGCGCCGTTCCTTCCTGGGCCGATACCGCCCTATCGCCTGCACTTGCTCCATCCTGAGCCATACACAAACCAACGTTTGCCACGTCTCGCATCTGGACTGAACCCGTCCTTCCTTGTACGCCCGCCTTGGCTGAAGCACCTGCTCCCACGGCCGTCTGGGCTTCATCATTGCTTGAGCATCTCGCTCCTCTCTCTTGGACCAAATCTGTCCATCTTCCCGCATATATCTTAGCCGAGGCTATACCGCCTCTCCCTCCTGCGTCAACTTTGTGTATGCCGCGCCCTTCATGCGCGTGGAACTCGCCGTCCCCTTGAGCGCCCTGCGTGCCGTCTGCACCCCCCGAGGCTCCGCCTGCTGCGCCTCCTGCGCCAACTGCGTGCCACTCCTGGGTTCCGCCATGTTTTGGTTCGATATCTAAGTCCCACTCTGGCTCCTCCAGATCATCCCTCACACAAACCGGTTTGCAAGTCTTCAGAAAAATTTTGTACAACCGGTTAGGGGACCTTTTCACCTTCATCAACAGATCTTTGTTCTTGTCATAGACACGCAAGAACTCATCCTGCGGCACCACCTTGCACCCCTGTTCATGCTTGCGCCAAGACTGAGTATGTTGTTACACAGACTTGGTATAAAGTAAATATCAGGCATCACCTTCTGATCGTCATTCTTGCATTGCAGTAGCATTGATCCTTTGCCTCTTATCTCCACAGTCGAGCCGTCAGCAAACTTGACCTTCCCCGGAATCTTCTCGTCGAGCTCATGGAACATAGAGCGATCTCCTGTCATGTGATTGCTTGCTCCATTGTCCAAGTACCACTCATCGGTATGATCATGATCGCCTCTGCATGCGTAGTTTAGGAACTATGTTCTCCTCATTCAACATCACCACGATCGGCGCCTCTTTGTCACATAAGGAGAAAAGCAGGGCTGGTTCGTCATCGTCTTCACAAGCTCGGATGAGGTTTGCCTCATCGTTCCTCTTCTTGTTTGGACAATCCGAAGCATAGTGCCCATACTTGTCGCATTTGAAACACTTTATGTGACTGCGACACTCCGCTGCGTAGTGACCAAATTCTTCGCATTTAAAACACTTGACATGTGACTTATCACGGGATCTGGCACCACCGCCTTCCCCATCCCAGTCTCCATGTCCTCCTCTGTCGTGGCGACGACCGTGGCCACCAGGCTTGTTCGACGATCCCTCGCCGCTCTGCTTCTCCTTGTGGCGTGCCATCCATTCCTCCTCGGTTAGCAAGAGCTTGCCTACAGAGGTGATTGTTGGAGGCGCCGGTTGCGTAACACAACGATCATCGGCGCCTTTTAGACGCCCGGTGACCTCCTCAATGGACAGCCTGGAGAGATCAAGCATGGTTTCAATGGTGTAGGCAACATGACCGAACCTGGGCGGGACAACGCGAAGGTACTTCTCGACGGCCTTCTGCTCGTCGACGGGTTCGCCGTACTCCGAGAGCTGGCCGACCAGGCAGCTCAAGCGAAGCGCGAAATCCTCAGGATCTTCGCCTTCCTTGAACGCGAGCCTATCGAACTCGGTGTTCAGCTTCTGGAGCCTCGACTTGCGGACGTGATCGGAACCAATCCGCATGGACTTGACGTAGTCCCATGCTTCCTTGGCCGATCGCTTGATGGCGAGTGCGCGAACCATCTCCTGTGGGACCGCCTTGAGGAGCGCCGGCGCGCACGATCCTCTCAGACATCGGCGTCGCGTACTCGGCGGCGTCACGAGCCCTTGCTTGGAGCATCACCTTCATCACGGCGACCAATCCGTGTAGTTGTCGCGTCGCGAGCATTGGGTAGGACGCGCCCGACCTCCGCACCGTCTTACGGATCACCACGTCGCGACCGCGGTGCGTCCACGACGAGGGCGATCGGCGAGGTTGAGCGCCGTCCTCGGCCTCCACGGCGCGGCGGCGGACTCGGTCACCACCGCCACTAGAGTCGACATTGCGCGAGGATCGAGCAACCTAGGCTCGATACCAAGTGTTGGAGCTTCCTTCTATGCTTGCACTATTTCGCTTCTTCTTTGCAAAGAAATCGCTCACAATTTTCTGCAGGAGACCCACGGCTCTTTCCTTGGCGTGACCCCTTTAAAGCAACCTCCGGACTTCACTTCTCCACATGATAGCAGCGTCTCACGGTCTCGCCTTCTTTCTGCGGCTAGAACAGACAACGCCAAACAAACCAACACACGAGCGGACCAACGATTTGTTTCCGAGAGCACCTGCTCTCTTTTTCTTTTCTATTTCCTCAACTCAACTCTTGCTTCACGTTCGATACATGGCGCTAGGCCAACTTATATACCCACACGCACAACTCGACTCAGACATGTATTCAAAAAACCATCTCCTACTCGGATACGGAAACAAAGCCAAAACAGACTCAAAAAACGAGATTAATTCTAACACTTCCGGGCGGCGGCAGCCTCCCGGCCGCTGCGCTCCGCCTTCTCGCAGGCCTCCGCGGCGGCGCGCAAGACGGACTCTTGCGAGAGCCGCGCCGCGGCGAGGAAGACGCGCGCTGTGAGCTCGTCCAGCCCGCCCCGGTCCCCTCCGGCTAGATCGTATGAGAAGGGCCTGCGATTGGCGGCGGCGGCGCACCACGGGCAGACGAAGGAGGAGGGGTATCGGATGCAGGAGAGGTGGGCGACGCAGACGCCACAGTGGGAGCAGGCGGGAAGAGATCGGGGTCGAGGGGGGGGTTCTTGGGAGACGGCGGCGGAGGTGTCTGGGGAGAGGAGGAGGCAGGCGGAGCAGAAGGCGGCGGGGTGGTAGAGGAGGACGCAGGAGGAGCAGAGGCTGTAGAACTAGAAGTCGCCGTTGAGGCGGACGTGGTGGAGGATCCAGGCGTCGCGGCCGGGGGTGCAGCCGACGCCCTTGCAGACGCCAGGGCCGGAGCGGAAGGGAGACGTCATCGCTGCGGTGGCGGCTTCGATTCGGGGACGAGGAGGGGAGGATTAGGGTTTCTGAGGGGAGATGCGGCTGGGCGGGAGTTTCTTTTTGGCCCTAATATAACACTGTTGACGAGCTCGCTAGCAATTTTAGCTTCCTCATCCAATCAAAACCGAAAATAGCACTACAACACTGTGCAGATGCACCACATGTCCTAGTCGGTGCACTAGAGGCCCGGAACCTGTCTTCCGTGCCCTAGGGCACGAACCAAGCAAATCCGACCCTAGGGGGCGGTACTAACAAGGTCGGCTCCCGGGGCACTGACAAGCCAAATCCAGCCCGCAGGGGCATCGTGTTGCATCGGCCGAAAATTTGAAATGACCGAATAGTATTTTGTGGCACTATTTAATACTATTCAAATACTATTTTGATACTATTTGAAATACTATTTAACAATTTTAAAAAACTTTTTCCTGTGAGTTTTTCTTTTTCTTTTTTACCTCGCACTCATAGCTTCAAACGTATCATCACATGTATCACAAAAAAATTCTATAAATTTTTCACATAAAATCACGGCGCAGGATAGCACCTCAGGTTTGTACAGTGCGATGGCGACGGTTGACACTCAAGTTTGAAGTTGCGTGTGTTGTACTCCACTGTGATTTCATGTGAAAAAATTATAGAAAATTTTCATGGTACATGTGATGATACATTTAAAGCTGTGAGTGCGAGGTAAAAAATAAGAAGAAAAAAATTCAAAAGATTTTTTAAAAAATATATTAAATAGTGTTTTAAATAATAGTTCAAGTATCGTATAATAGTTTGAATAGTGTCAAATATTGTTTCAATAGTGTTAAATGTCACCAATAGTATCAAATAGTGCCACAATACATTATTTGACCGTTCCAAATTTTTGGTGATGCAACACCATGCCCTGTGGGTTGGACTTGGCTGGTTTGCGCCCAGAGGGGCGGACTTGCTTGGTCCGTGGACGACGGGTTCTGGGCCCTTAGGGCACGGACTAGGGCACGTGGCGTGTCCACGCAGTCCGTGGTGTTATTTTCGGTTTTGATTGGACGAGGGGTTTGAAAATTGCTACGGAGCGCGCAACAGTGCTATCTATATTAGCCAAAAACTCGCTGTGCGGCTCCACAATGAGAGATTTTTCTGATTTTTTTCCCTCTCGAAAAACAAAAAACAAAAAAAATTAAATAAGAGACAAAATCTTTTTGGATGTGTGCTTAGAGATTACTCTATTAGTATGAAAAATTAGGAATAGAAACATCAAACAAATGTGCATGAACTTATCAAACTGAGATGATTTCTTTGCGGTTATTCTTTTTATTTTCATGCACTAATTTCCTTTTCAGAGTTTTTTTTACTAATTTTCTGTACTAACGTGTTGAGTAGCTATATTGAAATTCTTCTTACTACATAAAAAATGTGAATCTAACTCACATCCATGAAGCCGGATAATTTTTATACTCTCCCCGGTTACAAAACAATAACGATCAAAAAATCAATTTCATCTTCAAACGTACACTACATATATTAGAATAAGTGCTGAATGTTGAATTGTTGATGCTTACCGCTCACATGTACGACCGGTAAAGTCTAAATTTGCAAGTAGTAGAATGTACTGTGGCAAAGAATTTGAACTTTGATTCTATTTTTTTTGAAAAAAAAACGTAAATTGATTGCAATTTACAAAGAACATCACAACTAGGCACCAACTACTGTTTGCCACCATCAACCAATAATTTATATTCACTATGTCCGTTCATACTTATCTACTTCGGGATTTTTTTAAAAAAATTTCCCAAATGAGTTGTTTCCAGCAAGTTACCCCATATTATTTCCCTATTTGTTCAACCCGTATTGCTAGTCTTTGTAAAGGTCTGACGGCAACATCGACTGTTTTAGTTTTCGAGTTTAACTTTTGTTTTTGTGAGAATTGAACTTAAATAGGAGGAAAGGAAAAGGGTCCATATAGTAGTATTGCAAATCAAACTAACGGGAAAACCAACTTAGAATGGAACCCTATGTTCAAAAATTGACGGGGCGATAAGAAACCCAATTGTAACATTCTAATTTTGCTATAATCGAAATACACGATTTTGTTACCATACGGAGCTGTTGCCGGGTGCATGCAGCATGCAACACCATTCGCTGCTAAAGGCAGGTCAGGCTGGACCCCCCTCACGAAGCAACGGTTTCCTCCCGTGGACCCCACCGTTAGAGCACGTACAATGGGCTTATGTCAGCCGTCTATAGCATCTGTCATATAGGATTTTTACTGACATGGATGAAAGAGAATGGAGAGAGAGAATGTTGTTTGTCTATAATCCTGCAATGATCATAGCACCAAAACCAATAAAAATATTAAAGATTGTGTGTTGTCTACAATCATATAGCCATTGTATCATCACAACCTATTGTATGAAATTTGTTTTTAGTGTTGTCTATAGGTGGCGTGGATAGTTCTTATGAGACAGCATTGTCTATCTATCATTGTCACATGCCTTAGAGCTGCATAAACGCCGTTAGTTCAAGCCCAAAACGGCCACCTCTCCTTCTCCGTTTGCTTCACCTTAACCACGCCACCCCGCGACAAAAAGAACAACACGATCCAACGTGGCTAATTAAAACTTGCCCTGCAAGCCAACCTTTTCCCTAAACGACTCAAGAGATAAGGCCACATACCATTAACCAACCACATTAATCCCATCCAGGACACAACTGAGTCACACAGTTCTCTCTCTCTCTCGTCGCGTGCTCCGGCCATGTCAAAACAGGGGAGCGCGCCGGCGTCGCCGAGGCCGAGGACGTGGGTGGCCCTGGCCTGTGTCCCGCAAAAGGCCTACACGGAGGAGACGTTCCCGCCGGGCGCCGACGTCTCGCTCGTCCTCGACGACCCCCCGTTCGTCTCCTTCGCCACCGTGCCCCGGCGCATTTCCCCCGACGCCACCAGCCTCAGGAACTACCCTTACATCGCCGCCGTCGACCCCTCCGGCCGCCTCCTCGTCTACGCCACCCAGGGCCGCGCCAGGGAGCCGGCCGTCCACACGTGCGCCAATCTCCGCATCTACCTGCACCGCGACTTCGTCCCGGCCTACTTCCTCTGCGACGCGCACACCGGCGCGGCCTCCCGCCTCCCCGACCTGCCCGTCGACAACGCCGTGCTCCACTTCGAGAACGTCGGCCTCATCCGCGACCATCGCGGCGCCGGCGCCGACGGCCACTACATGGTCGCCGAGCTCCAGCCCTTCACTGGCACCCACCACGCCAGCCTCCTCTGCTACTCTACGGAGACCAGCGGGTGGGTCAGGAAGGAGCTCGCCTACTCCCCGGACCACCCGAAGCGGAGAAACGATGGCGTGCTCTCCCACGACGGGAAGCTCTGGTGGGTGGATCTCTCCTACGGCCTCTTCACCTGCGACCCCTTCGCCGAGAAGCCGGAGCTGCTCTACGTCCCGCTCCCGCAGGGCTGCGTGGAACTGGCAGCCAGGGTCGAGGACATCGCCAAGTGCCGCTGCGTCAAGGTGAGCGCCGGCAAGCTGCGGTGCGTGCAGATCCACGGCCCTCCCAACGAGCAGGCGGTGACCATGTGGACGCTTGACGATCCGGTGGGCGCGCAGTGGAGGCGTGAGTACGAAGTGCTCATCGCCCAAATCTGGGACGACAGGAGCTACCAGGCGAGCGGGATGGAGCGCAAGGTCCCGTCGCTCGCGCTCGTGCACCCCAAGAACCCCGACGTGGTCTACTTCTTCCAGGGCGCTTGGATGTTCGGTGCGGACGTGCGCGCAAGGAAGGTCTTGGAGTACGAGTTCTTCGCGATGATGCATCCGCCCAAGGAGTGGCGCTCCTCCTTCTTCGTCCATGCATGGGAACCGCCACCGACGCTTCCTCGAAAGGATCCTCCAAATCCAAGTGGTACATTTCTTCTTGCAATCTTGCTTGCATGCTGCTGCCTTATGCACGCTTCCCCGAGATGTTGCTGTGATGCTGTCCTAGTACTTCCGTATAATCTTGTGCTCCATTAGAACATTGATTAAGGAATAAGTAGTATAACTAAATTGCCTGAAAAAGTAGTCTAATAAATTGCCAAAGTTTGGCATGCTAAATCTGCTAACGATAAAGTGCTTGATGTACGAAGCTCCCCTTAGACGAGAGAAAATCCTCCAGTATAAACCGAGCAAAAGTTCTGCCTCGATTTCGCTGGTCACGTCGCCCCTTTTTTTTGTGTCCGTCCGATCAAGCTTCGTCCGTTTCTCGACCGTCCGATTTTCACGTCCTTTCTGCTGCCTTCGCCTCCCTCCACGTGGGCCCACGCACGGCCGTGACGTGTCTTGCTTCCTCCACGTGCGGGCCCCACGCAGTCTCGCGCACCCAAAGCCGCGGCTTGCCTCCACACGCGGGCCCCGCCACACGCAGTCTCGCATGCCTGCTGCCCTCCACGCGCGGGCCCCACGGCCATATCTCGTGTGCCCAAGGGCACGGATGGCTACTAGTAGCTAATAATTCGCCTAGAGTATGGTGGCTCATATCTATGTTTATCTTTACAGTAATACATGCAATTGGCGACTTTCAGATATACACAATGTTAACCTGGTTATTGGTTCTTGTGGTTCCTGGTTTCGCTATTAGTCTAGATGGAATGCTAATTCTATGCCAAAGGATGCTTAGCTTCATCTCAGAAGTGTAGTGGTTGTTAGTATGCAATTACACATTTTTTATGATTAGAGTAATCCACCCAACAGATGCCCACGCCGCATGTTGTAAAACAATCTTATGGATCACAATTGCAGGATATGTTTTGTGTGCTTTTGGAATTGTGTAGATCATTAGAAAACTAATTAAAATGGTCATATACACATTCACGTTTAGTACAAATCATTTGGTTACTAAGTAGCTCATGAATGTAGAAATTAAATAATGTTTGCTGGATGTGCTATACAACACCTCTGTTCCTTCCTAACTTCTTGCATGGTACTGTGATTGTTCATCGGTGCATGGTTGCTACTTGCTAGAATGCTGTATATTTAGAATAACTTGGTTTGTGGACATGTGCATGGACTTGTAATGATAGATGCTTCATGAGATTCCTAAAAGTTAAATCTGTACCATTAATAACGTCTGTTTCTCCTTGCCCGTATGTATATTTCCAAGGAAAAACGTCACCCATGAACTAAGGTTCTTTGACATTTTTTTAAGGGGAGTTCTGTGATAATTGACAACAGGTTTATCTTTCTGTTTGCAATATTATTAAATAGATCAGGGGATTGTTGGATCATTTCCTTGGATAATATGTGTATGCATGCTTGTCTGTAGGAGAACATTAATTGTCTAAGACACTTAGAACTATATATATGCTTGGTCCTAATTTAATTTGCTCTCAGTTTACATTTGCCTGTTCAGGATCTGCATTGTTTTTCAGCAGTGACACTAGCTATGACCATACCGGATCGTTGGAACCCAATTTGATTGCTAGTGCATTAGTTTCGGTTCTGGATTAGCTAGCTCTATCTGCACATAGGCACATACACAAATTGTGCTTCATAAGCATTTACCCACCTTATATATAGACTACAGAGAACCTAGATGCACGTTTATTATGTTCATCGGTGAATGCAGTTGTAATCATTCCAGCTTTGTTCATGGGAAACTATTAGATACTTTACGAAGTGTTGATGTTTAACACTGGTAATGACTAGTAGGAAGTTCATTGTAATGATTCAGATATATTTATGGGAAGTGATGTTTCAGATTTGAAGCTATATATTATCTAGAGCCTGGTTGTACCATACACAGGACATCACATATAATTAGGCATCACTCACACTGTCACTCATGAGTCATTGTTTTCTACTCCTTTTTGTTCAGACTTATCTCCTCTTGAATTAACGAGCTCAGTTTCAAATGAGTTGTCCCTAGCCAGAAATATATCGTCTATCATAAATTTTTTTCCATATATTGCTGATCGATGAGTAATGTTTGTCTTTGAAGGATCATCTGATGAGGAGGAAGATTATCTCTCTTTGAGGACTAAAATGAGGATCATGGACTTACGGAGATCGGTCCAAGGATCTGGTTGATGTGACTAACCTCCTAAGTGAGCCTGCTAGTTGACTCGCTCATATATGAGCGATCCACCTTGAATTACATTAACTTCCAAGTCCAACAGCATGTAGTTCTAACTAGGGGGAGTTTCATACATATAATCATCTTTTGATCCAGGTCAGCTACTAGTCACTCGAATGGGGAGGTTAAAATAGGATCAATGCTGCGTCTATTGGCCGGTGCGACAACGTCACGGTTTTCATGGGCTGGAACTTTATGGTGTTGGAACTGCGTTACTTTTTTCAGCTTTGTTTGAGGTGTTTGGGTACTTGAGAACGAAATGTTAAACATGTTTTTCGGATGGCTTACCTATATATGCATGATATCCCAATATTGATTTTTGAATGCCGTATTGTTAATTCTTACTGATATAGATTAGAGCCCGTTTGGTTCTCGGAATTGAATTGGGTCCGTGGAATTGAAGCTCCAATTCATTCGCAAAAAAAAAGCTCCAATTCAAATTCGACTAGAATTGAAATTGGTTTATGATTCCAATTTTGGTGTTTAGATGACACACGAAATTGTAAAGAATAATTAGAACCGCATTCAATTCCATGTATCGTTTGGTTGCATATATAGGAAATCCAAATGAAGCATCCAGCCAACAAACGATCCACCACAGCACCACCCAAGACCCAACAGCCGCGTGGACCTAGGCAACGGGAGTCGAGCCAGCTGGCAAATGGTGGCGACGGTATCTCGCCGGCGGGCTCGGGAGGCCGTCAAAGGCGACTTCCTTGGCGACAGACGGTCCAAGCAGAGGAAGCAGCTGGAATCAAGGAAGACGAAGGAGTCACGACGGGTTTGGATGTCAGATTCGAGGAAGATGAATGGACGACCGGATTCGAGAGGCGGTGGCGGCGCTAGATCCGGATGGCGACGGCTGAGAGAGAGAGGAAGGCAGCGACGGCCGGTAGGAGCTCACCGACTACGAGGAAGAGGTGGTGGCGCTGCAAATTCCATTCAAATCAGAGCTGTGGGGTAGAGTTGGCCAAACGGGCATGCCGGCCGGGCCGGTTTGAGGCACGATACTGTTGGTCTGGTCTAGGTATGACACGATCTGTACTGTTTATAGACCGGGCCGGCATGGCACGACAGCCTAGGCCATGCCTGGGTCGTCACCCTAGCACGACCGCCGCACGACCGGGCATGGTACGATCAGTTAGGCTGTAATTTTTAATATATATATATATATATATATATATATATATATATATATATATATATATATATGTATGTATGTATGTATGTGTGTGTGTGTGTGAGAGAGAGATTTTATTTTCAATTCTTAATATTTATATGATTTTATTTTCAATTTTCAATACTTATATTGTTTTATTTTGTAGTTTTTTAATTTTATATAGTTCATTTTATAAGTATATGTAAATTTACTTTGGTGTTTTAAAATTATATATATTTTCTATGATTTTTTTATATTTTTTTTAATTTTTTATGTCTTATGGGATAAGTGACAAAGGTTTTAACGAGACAGCTATTTAAACATTAATAAAATTATTTATTACATTTTCAATATGCTTGTCTCATTTTTAATAATTATCATATGTATTTTTGAATTATACACATTTTTATGATTTTTTTCTATTTTTTTTAATTTTCAAGCCTAACAGATTAAGTGGGTCGGAATTGGTGTGTCGGGCTAAACGGGCTCGGGCCAGTACAGCACGGCCCGAAAGGCCATCGGGCCGTGTCTGGGATGCCTAGCTGGTACATGGGCTGGCACGACACGACCCACTTAGTTCATGGACCAGAATGGGCCACGTCGGCACGGGCCGCCCATTTGTCCAGCTCTAGTATGGAGGTCTGATTTGGGCAGCCCAATTTTTACTCGTGACCAATTCATCGTGGAATTGATGGCCAATTCCAAGATCTAATTTTAGAGGCAACCAAACAACCCTATAATTGGAATTGCGATTCCAATTCCATAGTTCATGCTCCAATTCAGACACTCAAACGGGGCCTATGCTAATTATAAATAGTTGTGTGACTAACTAACTAAAAGAAGGTAGTTAGTTTATAAATGAATACATTACTTGACTACAAATTGTGCAAAATTTGGTGAATTTTCTCACAATCATACTTCAAAATTTGTGCATCGTGAGGTCTCTGGCTCCTGGGCCTTTGCATATTCGGCTCTAGCGAAGGAGGAAGTGACATAATCTCTAGTGATAGCGACATCTTTGGGAAGGAACCACCCCCCATCTTCTATAGGTAACAAGTGCTAAGTTTTGTTGTTACTGGAGTTAGAGGCGGACATGGTGACAAAATTAGGTGAATTTTCTCACAATCATACTTCAAAATTTGTCCATCATGAGGTCTCTGGCTCCCAGGCCTTGCATATTCGGCTCTAGCGAAGGTGGAAGTGACATCATCTCCACCGATAGTGACATCTTTGGGAAGGAACCACCCCCCATCTTCTATAGGTAACGATTGTTGAGTTTTGTTGTTACCGGAGTTAAAGGTGGGCATGGTGACGATGACGATGGTAAATATTAAGAGGCGGTGAACTAGAGGAAGGTGTGGAGACGGCGGCTTTCTAGAGGGTATCGCATGTGCCCTGGCACTAGTGAGGCGGCAGGGAGGAGGTGCGAGGATATATGGCAGTGCGAATAGGGTTCAATGGGGGGGGGGAGGGGATGACCACATGATATATCTAGAGAAGGGAGAGGGATGTCCGTTGGATATACATTCTATGGTCCTTTTGATTGATTTTTCTAAAAAAATACTCAATTGTTTACTCGAAGGCCTAAAAAGGTAGTTGTGTGGGTGTAAGGTATGTACATGGACTGCCTTCCATATCCATGCGCCATAGTTTGGCTTGTGAGTAAACCTAAGCAAACCCTGGGTTGGGGCTGAGTAATTTTAGGCTACTGTTTGTAGGCCTAGGCTCGGCCCACTAGGGGTCTCAGGCCGACTTTTTTAAACTAGCTCAGGTCAGGCCTTACTTCATTCTTTTGGGCCGGGCCAGGTCGATTAGGCTTCAAGCCATAGGTGGGCTAGTTTCTTTCTCATGTATAGTTGTGAGCATGTGATAGTCTGTTTCTCGGATACATGTGTATGAGTCATAAATATATACTATCATGATATTCCATTTCTTGAATATATATTTAGGATTTGCTATTTCTAAGTCGCCTAATTTTTTTTAGAGCTTAAGTCAATTTTTGTGACCATTTAATTTATGTAGAGATTGATGTACTATGTGATTGCATGTTGATCCAATGGATAAAAAAATATGATTTATGCTTAAAAAAATTTAGTCACCTTACAAATAAATGACCCCTATATATTTTTTATGTTTCGTAGATATCTAGAGTGATGTTGTACTTCCTATATTAGACATGTATTGGAGATCGGTTCAATATATAAAACAAGTAACAGGCACACATCCAACTAGCTTCAATTAGTGGTGCAAGTGGGGTGGGCTGTGGACAGCCCACGCCCACCCGCGCTGGCTACCGAGCAATTTACGGAATGCCGCTAGCTCGCAATGCAATCTGCGGGATACGTTGGTGGGCTTGGTGGCTACCCGCAAAGCACAAGCGCAATGCAAACATACAATACTAGACTACTAGTCTTTGCTTTTGCTTAGTACTAGTCCCTAATTCCCTATTAGCAGTAGTAATGCTTTAGAAAATTCCTAAAATAATACTAAATTTTTTTGAAAAAAACAAAAAAAAAAGTCATTTGTACTCATAAAAGCATTTTAACAAGTAATTACTTGATATGAATACTTCAATATGCAACAAAAAACTACATCAGCACTTGGATGTGTTTCATAGCAAATTACAAGTGTTGTCTCATGAATACCTCCAACATTCAACAAAAAACTACTACTTCAGCACTTAGATGTGCTTTAAGAACAAATTATAGCAACACTTAGTATAATTTTCATCACAAAAGCTACTACTTCCCATCACAAAAGCTAGAAATCTTCAAATAAAAGTAACATAAGACTAACAACCAGAGTTCTAACAATGTCGCCAGGCCGATATGACTGGTACATATCCACCTTGTCGATTTCAGTTGCACAAACATCTTGTTACCTACAAATAGAAGAGTGTGACATGAAGAACTTTCCATTGACAAACTGTCTAACGAGAAAAGGATGAACAAAAGCATTTAACCATACTTCCATACATGCACTTTAGCAACTAACTCGTGAACAAGGAATCCATGAAGAACAACACAAATGGTAGGATCACAGAGTCAACACACATTATATCTGCAGAAGCCATCATCTGCAATAGTAACAGCTTTCATCAGGCAACACTTCCTCCGTTAAAAACAAGTTGATGCACACAACTATCTTAATTAAACACCCACATCAACAAACAGTTGACCAACACCACTAACCAAAACAACATATTTGCACATGTTAATAATATGGTGGTAGGAAATAGTTGATCGAGAGATACCAAACACCATTCTAGTTAGTACACTTTTGTAAGCAGGGGCGGAGCTGGCGTTGGGCCAAGCCTCGGGCCGACCCAGCCAGCTTTGGCCCAAAGAGTCAGTTTCACATGGCATTTGTACTGCTGGCTACTGGGTTTCACATGACATTTTTATGCTGGGCCTCGAGCCATTGCCCCGGAGTCCCGAGGCCCAGCTCTGCCCCTGTTTGTAAGATCTTTCCCCTTGTAAAGTCAACAATCCACTAAAAAGTGACTGTTTGTCTGCGTGTATGATCGAGAGATGCCAACAATTAGATGGTGCATGCGTGAACTATCATAATCAATCCACACAGTGTTCTAAATAATGGTCGTTAAGGCCTTGTAAAATTAATAGAGGTCTTACAGTAAGACCAAGTGCACCTGGAATCTCACACATCCTCGACCTTACTGGCTTTAAAGTGACTGTTTGTCTCCTGGAACTTTTTTAAGCTTCATCCTTTTTCTGTCACGGCATTTTAGCCACTGATCACAAATAGTTAGCAATTGGTCTTACCATAAGTGGACATATTACCATCAGGTGTAGGCTGCATCAAGGTCCCGTACCAAAAAAAAAGCGGACATTATAAGAAGGGGATTACCTATAGTAAATAAATTAAAGGAGATCATCACCATCCCGAATATCACATGTTGTGTTTTCGTTAGTGTGTGAAACATTGAAAACGAATCAATGTGCAATTACACTAAAAAGTATTTAGCATAACATAATCTACAATTTTTGGTAGAGAGAAGAATACATGTACCATTTGCTCTTATCCAATCTTGGAGACAAATAAGAGCTTCAACAGTCTCGTTGGTCAGTCTGCTCCTATAGTCACTTATAACCCTCTCTCCAGTAGAAAAATACAGACTCCGATACCACTGTAGATGCAGAGGCTGCCAACAAATCATGTGTCATGTGAGCAAGTGTAGGATACTTGATGAAAAACATCATCCAATATTGTAAGATATCAAAATCAACTGTTTTGGGACAGTTTCTTCTTCCAAGTATTTGTCAAGCTCACTTACTCTATTCCTTTACTATGCATTGAGATGTTTCCCCCAATCAGCCTATGGGTTACTTTCATCAACAATTATCTCAGCATTACTACTTTATTGTGCATTACCAATGCTTGAGTCTCCTATTTGTGAGGAATACTCATCAAAGAGATTTCTAATTGCCTTCTTCACTTTGGAAAGGTATCCATATGTTTTATCCCCAAATCCATGGCTCAAGCGATACTCAAGAAAGCCCAACTTGAACCTAGGATCAAGAACAACAGGAACGCATATTTTCAAGAATGATAGGTTCCAATATTTCTGAAATTTCTGCTCCATTTCATCCACCATACATGCAATGACAATGTCTGGATTCAAGGACTCCTTTTCCAATATTTTCTTCACTTCCAAATCTTATGGAAGTAGCAGCTGGCAGTAGGGTATTTTGAAGCTGAAACTAGTAGAGTGGCATCATAGAATACCTTCAACATGTCGTATAGTTTCTTTGCCATTGTCCATTCTTCAATTGAATGCATATGTATGTACTGAGTGTCCTCCCGTGCCAAAGCTTCACATGCTCTCCTATATTGCAAGGCTGAATTAAGCATGAGATAAGTTGAATTCCAACGAGTAGATACATCAGGGGGGCACTTCTCACATGATATGCCCGCTTGCTTACTCATTTCTTCAAATCTTTGCTTGCAAGCTTTTGACATACTTTACGTTGTCCCTGGTACTACTAGTAGCACCACTCATGACCTTAAACCCTTCTTAAGATTGAAGACATACGCAGCACAACGACCATGAAATAGTTTACCTTTGCAAGGTAGCAAATTTGCCGCGACAAGATTCGCTTGCAAAGAAATCACCATAGAGTCATTTACTGATGCATTGTCTAACGTAATACTGAAGAGTTTATCTTCTACTTGGCAATCTTGGATGCTCTTCAATATTGCATTAAACATAGTTCTACCATCGTGTGGTGTCTCTACAGGAGTAAATCCTATGATCTTTTTTTTTGCATCTTCCATTTATTATCAATAAAATGACATGTGATGTACAAATAGCCCAATTTTTATTAGATGTCCACATATCTGCTGTGAGAGACATCCTAGAAATTGAGGTCATTAAAATCTCTCGTAGAGCTAACCTTTGTTGCTCATACGCACTAATACAATCACCCTTGATGGTAGTTCTAGAAACAAATCTAAATAACGGATTTAGACTAGCCACGAAGCTCTTGAATCTAGAGTACTCAACTATGCTAAAGGGAAACTTATGCAGGACAATCAACTTCATAAGTTCTTGCCGAGAGACTTCTTGGTCAAATTTCTAATCTTTCAGAGTAGCAAGCATGAGCGGACAAATTAGAAGAGTTCATCTGATCTACCATATGATGCAATCTAGCTCTTTCCTCACAACTTTCCAAATGCTTACGATAACTACTTGTGCCAACATCACGTGTAGCCTTAAACAATCTGTTGCAGTGAATGCACTGAGCTTCTATAAGTTTCGTACTAACATATATAGGCTCAAAATCACTCCAGATATCTGATTTAAGTTTGCATCTTCTAGTTGTACCCAAAGATCCTAAATCAAAGATAAGAAAAATACAACAATTGACTGTTGCAAATAATCAAGCTTCTTTACCACTTCTTGTTTCCTCAAGAGGAGACAATGTAGATGGAGACCTTGCCCGTGGTACATATGGGGACCTCACCCGTGAAGCAAATGGGGACCTTGGAGATGTCATGAGCCTTATCTCTATAGATCTCACCATTGTCACTACCAGTGAACTTAGTCGCTTCATTGCCGGGGGCTTCTTTCGCTTCGTCACAGGGGCTTTGCATTTCGCCATTGAGAAGCTGCTTGACAAAAGTCCCACTTGTTCATGAACATCTCCTCCTTGTGCATCATGCGGCGGCACATGATCTCAGTCATATCCTTGGCCAGTTCCTAACTCTCCCTCTTGAGCCTCCATAGACAACACCTATGAGCAATATGTTAGGGAAAGGATGGTGAGACTCTATTAACTTTTGACAAATAAAACCCAAATCAGTTCATGAGAATATCACACATGTCCGTTTTCAATAATCAAATCGGAAAACGGATTCAGTCAGATGCTAATTTAGCTAACAGATGAACATCAACAGATCGATGGTTGTTTATAACGCAGTGATAGTTCAGAACGTAGACCATCTTAGGCTCACCACAATGTTAACAAGACTAGCACATCTTTATTTCTTACAGAGCATGATACGACACAAAGGGAAATAGTCTAGTAATTAATCATCAGGCAGGATTGGATTGGGTTATGAAACAAGAAATTAGTAGAGAGCAACAGTAACACCAATCTAAACCTACGAGCATCGCATTTTATGACAGATCATATCCACACCAATCGCTCCATGCTTGCACATGATGGTCCAAACAGTCTCATAAGCAATGAACTCTAGCAGGTTTTCTTATTCAATTTGGCTCAACTAGAGAATGCCTTACCAATTGGTTGCTTTCAACACAACCAAGACATCCAAGTGCAAGTTAATTAGCGACCCTTTCTCATCGCTCCATGTTTCCTCACCAAAATACAACTCCGGTTCCAACAAAAAAAAATGAATCGAACCATGAAAATGAGGAGGGACGCACCTTTTAGATCGAAGGCAGCGTCTCAAGATTGGCGGCGAAGGGGAGAGACCCGGGCTTCGACCGAGAGACCCTAGCTCCGACTGAGATCTTCTCCTCCGATGACTCCTCCGTCCTCTCCACCCACACCTCCTTCTGCACGCAAACAAACCACTACACGGATCCCACCCAATCAAACACCACAAGAAAAAAAGGCAAGAAATCAAAAGAGGGGGCGAGATTCTTATGGCAATGGCAGAGGAATCAGTCGCACCAGGCGACGGCGGAGGAGTCGGTTGCGCCGGGCGACGGCGGAGGTGGCTAGGGTTCAGAGTGAAGACTGAAGACACGAGCGATTGCGCTATGAAGACATGCAGTGCGAGTTGCGACGCGAGGCTGTGTGAAGTTGCGATTGGAGCGATTGCGCTACGTGGTGCCTGACGGGCTACGTGGGCCGGCCTGCTTCGAACTGCTATCACTAAGTGGGTTTTCGCGAATAAATACGTGGGTTGTTTTTGCGTTTCGGGCTAGCGGCTTAGCGGACAAGCCCGCCCTACTTGCACTCCTAGCTTCAATAGAGAGGATCGTTAAGAAAATAATCAAATATACACATCGTGTAATATTTTGACACCGACGAAAACAAGACTTGAGGTGAGGCGCTTACACGTCGACACTGACCCTCAGGCGCAATCGCAACACCACTGACGGACACGATTCGTCCGTCCTACATGATCAAAGGCTGCAGCGGTGCAGCCAATGCATTTCTCCTATTGGGTATTCGGCCGTGCGCCCCCATCGGCACGGCACAACTGCCGTCCACCGTTCAAACCCCGGATGGAGCGGCTCCTCCCGGCCATCTGTGATCTGTCCACGAGACGCCTTTAACCACGCCAAGTGGACGACCCGTGGAAAAAAATCCTATAAGATCTGGTCTACACGTGTCTTTTCACAAATTTCAAAACCCACGCCCTATAAATCACTGATGTCAATTTTCACGAATTGAATACTGAAGGCTAGCATATCATGCTTTGAGATTCGTGGAAAGACATATATCACGCGATAAAGTTGATCTATATTAATGGAGTTGTGGACCAGACCCTATAGAATTTTTTTTCCCACGACCCGCGACAGAGCGATGACATAAACGTGACAGACTCGCCGTCTCCAGGTTCCACCGCTCCAAGCCAATCGAATCCTTCATTTGTTCGACTGGTTAAAAGGAAGGCGACGTACCAATTCCAATATACATGATTGGTTCTACTGAGAGACAATCCATATGTAATTTTGTTCAGAATTCTTGTCGATCAGGCCAAAACTGACAAATGACTACATTGTGGTTCATAAACTGAATTGAGCGCACATATTCTTTCTTTCTCAGCAAACGAAATCCCCACGACATCTTATCTGAGAGCACGCTTACTTGTGTCATGTTTTTTTTCTAGGACAAGGAGGGACATGCTCCTTGTTAAGGTGCAAACGGAGTGGATAATTTATGTCCGACCGACCGAAGGTTAGCGAAGCGAATATGGGGTAGAGAAATAAGTGTTCAACACTATCCGTGTTCGACTCCGACTTTGAGAGAAAAAAAATACGGCATACGATACAAGATGAACGATATTCGTCCATATGTGTCCGTATATCATGTGGTATGAGGAAAACATGTTGTGACTTTACTTAGGAACAAGGTAACAGATAGGTGTGGGTTGTTGCACTTGAGTAGGCTGGGGATACCGAGTGTTTTTTCTTCGACGTATCAGTGATTAGTCTCTTCGTGTTCGCTCTGATTGCACTTCAACTGTCCAATGTTCTGTGTAGGGGTGCAAAAGAAGCTGATAATTTTCGTCCAACCGAATGACCGAAGACTCGAGGAGCGAATACAAAATGGAGTATCCGACACTATCCTTATCCAACTCATATGATAAAGGATAAATGGTATCCGTCCGTATTCGGACGGATTGCACCATGCTATTCAAGTCATGTTAGTTAGCTAACACCCACGACATACATACTCGTACTAGATTATGCTAGCCTGCGTAGTTTGATTGTGCGACTTACGACTCACGGCCAGATTTGTTCGCATAGGCGTGCCGTGAACCATGCACCAACCGCGGCCGCGTGAGAACGCTGCAGCTCTGCATTTGCGCCAGGCTGGAACCAGTGGACCCCAGCGGTAACGGCTCCGAGCGATCCCATTGGCTGCCTAGTTTCTAGACTCTTTCCTGTCCCCACCGTGGGCCCCACCGCATGCAACACACAGCTCACCCGGCGTTCAAACCCGAGCCGTCTCCTCCGTCTGTGCTGTGTGCGCGAGAGCAGCAGCAGAGGAGCACTCGAACCACGCCGACGCCGTCGCTACAAACGCTGCCCATCAACCTGCGCCGTAAGCCAAACCCAGCACGCAACCGATACGAGTATAAGAACCCCCTCCCCACTCAAGCCTACAAGCCAAATCAATTCAAACCCACTCGCATCTCTCCCATCCCATTCCCATCTCGCCACCACTACTGCTTCCTCACCTCTCTCTAGATCTCTCTGCTTCGCGTTCTCGGGCCATGTCAGAGCCGGAGCCGTCGCGCGCTCCGGCCGGGTCAGAACCGGAGCCGTCGCGCGCTCCTGAGGCGCCGGTGCGGCAGAAGTCGTGGGTGATCCTGGCCTGCATCCCGGACGTGGTTGGCGAGAAGAAGCTCCCGCCGGGCACCCACATCGCGTTGGAGTTCGAGGACCCGCCGCGCACGACCATCCCCACCGTGGCCCGGAGTATCGCCCCCGACCCCAAGGACCCCCACAGCTTCCCCTACGTCGTCGACGTCAACCCCTCCGGCCACTTCCTCCTCTACACCACCCACGGGGGGCTCTTCAAGAGCGTCTACTACCTCTGCGACGCGCACACCGGCGTGGCCACCCGACTCCCCGACTCCACCGAGCCACGCATCTTCCCCCGGCGCAGCATCGGCCTCATCGAAGACCCTCACCGCCGCGGCCACTACATGGTCGCCCAGCTCCACCCCACGTCCAGCAAACACCACGAGACCCTCGTCTACCACTACACGGGGGCCAGCGCGTGGGCCGTGAAGGAGCTCGCCTCCTCCCCGCACCACCAGCCGTGGGGCAGCCACGGCGGCGTCGTCGCCCACGACGGGAAGCTCTGGTGGGTGGATCTCCCCTACGGCCTCCTCACCTGCGACCCCTTCGTCGACCGGCCGGACCTGCGCTACGTCGCGCTCCCGGAGGGCTGCGTCATGGCCGACGCCAACCACCCCAGATCGCGCGCCGACCTCGACAAGCACCGCTGCGTGAAGGTGAGCGAGGGCAAGCTGCGGTACGTGGAGATCCACGGCCTCCCAGGCGAGCAGAGGGTCAGCATGTGGACGCTGGCCAATCCGGAGAGGCCGGATGGAGAGGAGTGGGAGCATGAGTACGATGTGCTCTTGGAGGATATCTGGGCCGACGAGAGCTACATGGCAGCCGGGCTGCCGCCGAACAAGGTCCCCGCGATCGCGCTCATCCACCCCAAGAACCACGGCGTCATCTACTTCTTCCATGGCTCGCGGCTCTTCGCCATGGACATGCGCGCGACCGAGAGGCGGGTCCTGGAGTGCGAGAACTGCTTGATGGACTACGCGATGCTGGATGAGTTCCACAACGCCCGCTTCGTTCATGCTTGGGAGCTGCCACCGACGCTTCTCCGACTTGATATTTCGAGTGGTACGTTGTTTGCATGCATCCTGTTGCCTTATGTTGCTGTGGATGATCTCAGATGGTTAATGTATCGTTGTCTGTTCCATTGACTAATATGTTTTCATAAGTTCTTGGTGTTCCAAGATTTCATATATAATCCTGAGCCAGAGCCCAAAGGATCCTTCCTCAATAGTCACTCTGTTATACTATGTTTGCAACTGCACAGTTTTATGCCAAGATGTTCAAGCATGCATACAATAGAATAATTTTGATATTGCATGATCGCATCACCTTACTGTAGAATTCTGAAGTCTGAACCCTGGGTTTCTCCTTTGAATCTGGATAATGTTTGTGATCTTAGTTGCTAATTATATATGCAGCTTTTGCAGGAAGATTTGTGTATGAGAAGTGTAGTTCATGTAGTTTACTGCTAATAGAGTACCAGAATGACTGTAATTGTGTTGGTGTTAGCACAGGCGAGAAGTATTATCCCTTGGTTTTAGATTACAAAGAATGTCCTTTCATATCAGTATTCTGGAGCTCAATTACAAATAAATAAATCAATCAATTACTGTTTGTCATCTGTGGTTTCTTGCAGTTGTTTTTGTTATCTCATCATGGATTTTTTTACAGTATCGTTTCTAAAGGGCAAATTCCAAGCGTCTGCATATATAGCATCTCACCATTGTTGACCCACTAGTACTGCTTTTGTGCAGCTGAGATGAAAAGGCCTGATGAGGAGGAATTATCTTTGGTGGATCTGATGACTGGGTCTGATGAGGAAGAATTATCATCACTGATGATGAGTCAGGTGATGGGGTCTGATCAGGGGGAGTTTTCGTTGGAGAACCTGGTGAGGGTGCTGTGCGATATGCCAGCATCAGCTGAAGGATCTGAATCATCGCCGCGGCCATCTGTTGACGCGAGTGACCAAGATAAAGAACCATGAAGAAAAGCTTACCTAGGTGAGGCTAGTTACACTCGTATGCGTATATGTGGAGGATGTTTCTTGTATGAACCAGCACACGTAGTCTTATTCTGATCCAGGTCATGCCGGCTACAAGCACGCATGGTGTGAGCACATAGGACCTACTGTTCTGCTTCTGTTGACTGCCTGGGGCAATGGCATGGTCTCTTCATTGACTAGAAACATTGGTCTCTGTTATGTCTCGAATAGAAATGTTGCCAAAGTTTTGTCACTTTTACTACACCTGCTTTGTTTTGAGATATCATATCTGAGAGTGCTTGAAACCAAATGTTATATATGATGCTTTTGTGGTTTATCCACTTATTCCTGCATAGTTGATGTCTGGTAGTTTATTTCTGAATGTTGTGTTGCACTGTTGTCTGTTGGTAGTCTCCGAATATAGGTGAAATTGAACGTTGTGAACGCTTTTGTAGTTCCACTTAATAGTTTGCCTGTTTTCACTGAAGCAAGGGCGGAGCCCACTAGGCACTAGCCGGTGTCGCAGGATACCAGGTCTGGCAGCCCACACTCACGGGCCACGGCCCACGAAATCAGGCTCCAGCCTCTCGAGCATGTGGTGCGGCCTAAAAAGAGCCAAGGGAATAGGAGATATCGATGCAATGCATCACTCCCGACTCCAGTCTCCCGAGCAATCGCAACTCACGTGCGTGAGTACGTCCCTGCTCAGTTGTAGTCCTCCACATTGGCCTCTAAGACACTCTTCAATGCAAATCATCAGTTAAAATGGTGATAGACAGTTGAAATGATGACTAGCAGTAAATAGGTGTATATCGTTAAATGGTGACAGATGTCTATTTTTTTTAAAAAAAATAACTATTTTTTGTTATTATATTTTAAATTAATATTATTAAAAAAAATTCTATATTTCGTTACCGTTGCAACATCATCAGTACTGATGTCAATCTTTAGTGCGCCCCTGTTCTTCATTGATACTGTGCTTGTTAAGGTGTTCGTCCTTCCAATTGCTCAGAGCATTCTATCTCCACATGCATTTTTGTGCCGTCACCTGATAGACAACCATAGATGGGTGCATGCGTAGGTAGGTAATATTGACGATTATGCAAGTTTTCTGGAAGCTTTTATATGGAAGATGTTGCTCATGCTGTCAAATGCAATTGCAATGAATCAACCGTGGTGGCGTACTAAATATTCCAAAATGTTTGCGAATTGTAATATGCCAATGCAATGCAACACATATTTCATATTCTTTCTTGCATGGGGTGCTGTGATTGATGGTTTCTGGCCTGCTGCAATACTGTATGTTTAGGATGGTTTAGTAACAGTTAAGTTACACTGAGACTATTAAGTAACATCCATGCATGGTTGCTGCAATACTGTATATTTAGGATCATTTTGGTCTATGCGCCAGTTAAGAAGCTAGCTAGGCACTGATATACATTGACTGCATGAATTAGTGGCATCTGCAGCGCCTAATTTTAGTCCTAAGCGAAATGTACATCTGTCACTTGGATATGCAGCTCCTTCGATTTTTTTAATTGTACATTTGCGTGACCTCCAGTGCCAGTGCACAGGAAACAGGGCATGTGTTTGTTTTTGCAAATCAATTATCGAATTGAATAGTATGGTGTTTCATGATTGACGTTACTGCAAGGAATCTAAGGCGTTTCTCAATAGTGAAGAGAATCATGTGATCAATTGATGTTACTTATGCTTAATATTACAGTTGTACAAATTTATGCTGAATCTTTGTTTATGCATGGAAAACTGCTGGATCAGAGAGGTATACGATTGTTAGTGTTGATTAGACCTGTTCAAACCCTAAGCCAGGCCAGGTTTGAAAAATCCCAACCTTGAATGTGTAGACTGAGCCTAGCCTAGTCCGGCCCGAAATATGTGTTTTCTCGTAAAATATTACTATTTTAATTCTTTTTTGGAATAAATATTAATATTTAATTCTTTTTATGAATAAAAATATTATTTTTATTGCTATTGTTGGGCTTTTCTAGTCTTCAAACCGAAAATCAAGGCTCGAGCCTAAAAAATCAGGTTTGGCTCGGGCCAAGTCATCGCCCATGAACAGGTCTAATGCTGATGCATACTACTCTAGAAAATTATACACCGTGCTAACTTCAGCTAGCCAAGTTTTTGGCTAATATAGCACGTTTTACGCGTGAAATAGAAAATGTAGCTTCATCTCCGCGCCTAATGCAAAAAGGCACAGCGTCTATGCGCCAGAGGGCCGGAGTCGCCGGCGGAGCGACATGTCGCCACGTCCCTCCCCGCCCCGCCCCGCCCCTGTGAGCTCGTGTCCGTGCCCTGGTCGCACTGACTTGGCATGTCTGTGCTCTGGGCGCACGAACTCAGCACGTCCTTGCCCTGGGGCACGAACTCGGCGCCACCATAACTTGGGTGCACAGACGCGGCGATGTGTCGTTCCGCCGATGACTCTGGCCATCTGGCGCATGGACTCGGTGTTTTTTTTTGCATTTGGCGCGAAGAGAGAGCTACATTTGTTATTGTGCACATCAACGATGCTATATTAGCCAAAAACTCTCAGCTAGCCTTCATTTACCAATGTGTGTACTTGGAAGCAAGATTCTGCCATAGTACACGTGAATCATCGCAAATAGACATAACTGCTGCAAATAATTTCCTCAATCTTTTTCTTTCTTTATTTCTTTCTTTTTGAAATCTTCTCTCTCTCTTTCTTTAATGTTTAAGCTTGTTTCCTGTTCCTAGCTGTAAATATCACATGTAGTAATTGATTCAGTTGATTAGCAACTGTAAATCCACGAACATTCATTTTTTGAGCAGCAATTACTTGTCTTTGCAGGGGACTAGGGCAGGCTGACTAAGATGGGTACGCCGAATTAATGATGGAGGGATCATTTGTATTACTGTTCTCAATGTAGAGATGTTATTATGCATAAACATTAGGAGCGATCTCCACCGTCTGATCGAAAAGCAAAGACCGGGACAATTGCTATAATGTTGCCACAGTGCTTTTCGGCGCAACAAAAAAAAAAATTGCTACAGTACTTTTCTCACTGTTGCTATAGTGTTGCACCAGAACACTGTCAACCTAATGTGAAGTATTGTTCACACAGTGTCCTCTGCGGAATTGGATGCATTAACGCCGCCACAAAAGACTCTGCATTCGCCTCCTTGGACTGCCTTTCAACAGCACTCAGCAAATGATGCCTAACTTTCAGTTGATCCAGGTTTAGCACATAAGTCTAGTTAAGAAGAAGTTGACTGATGTTCCACCTCGATGGCCAGTTTTGATCATGGTTGGGTCGTCCGCCCACATAATTTTGAAAAGAAAATTCTGTAAGATCTCATCACCTTGAGACCCATATTATGTCTTTTCAATCTCACGACACATGACAAAATAAATAAAAATGTTGTCGCAACAAAGAATTTCTAGGATAATCTCATGCCATGATCTACAAAGGTCTAAAAGTAAGGAGATCTTATAGTATTTATTTCCCATAATTTCGGTCTCTGTTGCCTCAAGAATGGAAATGTTGTTGCGACATTTTTATCTGGTTTTTTGTTGGACAGACTGCGTGTTATGTTTTTATGCTTCCATTGCTTTTTTACATGTTCCTGCATAACCTGCATGTACATGGGTTCCTCTTGCATGGTGTAGCTTGCTTAAGTGGTTGTCACATATGCTAGCTATTCTTTGCTGGTATTTACTGTTGGTTGCCTTGCCTCCTCAATTTTGATCGCGGCGCACCGCGTAAATATTGAACCTATATGAAGATTACAAAATTAACTGGAATCATGAAAATATTTGTGCCAGAGGTCTTCAGAAGCTAATTGCATAGACAATACATGGCTTCTTTATCTAAGGCTATTCAACTATAACCGACAAAGCATGGCTTCATGCATGAGATGATGATGGTTCCTGATTATAAAGTTGAAATTTTTATTTATTTCCTGATGTTTATAAGGCCTTATAGTCTGTTTATATTTTCACAAGTTATTCCAAAGTGATGCATGCATGCACGTGCTGATAATACCAACTGTACATGCCAATTGTTAATCAATGATATACCTAAAACAGGTGTATACACTGATACTGAAATACTAGCTTTATTCACAAACTATTAGACTAAGGTGTTAGTATTGATGTTTGATGCTGCTCCATTTGTGTATAGTGTTTATATCTTAATCGTACTGAAAATAACATCAAAATTAGACAGCTAATGCTTTTTCCTATGTGTTATTTGGTTTAGACTTATTTCCTATTGCACGATATTTTAGCTCACAGAATGGTCCGTGCCATCCAAATAGTAACTCTACATTATTTTTCCTCATATAATTGATCTGCCATTAATATATATTTGTCTAACGGCTCGTGTGCTTTGACTGTTATTCATTGTTTTTGAAGGGTTGCTTAATTGGGATAATGGCATCAAGTTGACGAAAAAAGCTGGAGGACCATCATCTCAGCAATGTGCAGTGTGCTGATGGGAGTAGAAGAATACCAGGGATCAGTTGCAGGATGATGAAATAAGAGTTAATTTATGGCAAACTGTTTCCTATGTGAGCTTAATTTCTCTTTGCTCTGGCTTCCAACAGCATGCAGCAGTAATAATTTGTTATGTTAAATTTTCCTTCGATCCAGGTTTGCTACTGAACTGATGAAGTTATGATGTGGTTGGGAATGTAACTTGTATCCCTTGCTTTCTTGGATGGAATACTGTAGTCTAGGTGTACCGCTGGTGATGCTTTCAGTGACTTGAACTGTAACGCTATGATGCTTTTCAGCATTGCTCCCGTTGTTTTCTGCATTTGGTTTACCGTGAGTATACTGTTGCAATTCTTTGTTGATGGTTACCTGCGTGGAATTGTAGCCCTTATTCCATGCGTTGCTCGTTGTTCGGTGACTGTCACTGTGGAACAAACTAGTATCTCATGTGAGGTTTGAGTGCTTGGATTCTAACTGCCTAAGCACTAACGGGGTGTTTGGTTTGAGGTTTGCTATATGCGGGATCATCCTATAAATTTGGTGGGATAACATCATCCTTCATTTTATACTAAGTTTGTGTTTACGATAGATGATGTGATGGACCAACTCAAGTTTTTGGTTAAAATGATATATTTTTTTTATTTGCAATAGCAAAACTAGCTCTCCCACACACGAATGAAATGATAAAAATGGCACACATGCCACACGATTTTGCCGCGAAACCAACATACTGTGCACCCAGTCCGATGCAAGAATGTGCGCAAACCACCTGTCACGGTCTGGATGAGCGATGGCAAAATCATGTGGTAGAATTGTCATTTCATTCGCGAGGGAAGGGACTGCGCTAGTTTTGTTTTTCAAAAAAAAAAAGGTAAGTGAACCAAAAACTCGACCACCTCGTTCTATTCCTCCAAATGTTGCATGCTGTATTTTATCTTGGTTTTTCTGTTCGGTGTTACGATGTGCTTAGAAGCGATTTAGAGTTGGCTCGAATTAATCCGGGCAGGGCAGATAATGCAAAATTCAAGCCTTATTTTTCCAAGTTTGATGTATGCTTTTGCTTCTCGTGAATTTTGACTAAACAAATTAGAGCATTACAGTTGAAGATATACAGCTGTATTCCCAAGGGAAAAGACAGGAAAAAGAAGTACTGTCCCAACATTGTCACCAACATGGCAACAACTACCCAACCACAGCACGGCAGGGTTTGTTGTTTTGTTCGAGTTTTGGGCAAGTTTCCCATGTCAAAGGCTGCTGCGGAGCCGCAGGCGGCAGCGGCTGGGCGATCCTGCAGATCCCAGGCGCCGCAGGTCCCCTCCATCCATTCCACTGCCCACTGCCATCTCGTCTGCCACTGTACCGCCAAAACCCTTTTGCTGCACCTCCCCGTATCCAAGTCGGACGCAGATTGTCTGCGGTAACAGTAGAGACGTTTCGAGTGCTGCACTTACGCCAGTGGTACTCTAGGTAAGTGTAGCAACAGTGACAGATCTCTACGGTACCCAGAAGCACTGTTGCAATGTCTGATTGACCGTGAGTGTCAACATAAGGCGGATCACTTGTCCGAAGGAGGAGCACTCGAGGAGGAGACGTTCAAACTTCAAAGGCTGCTGCGCCCTGCACCACGCAGCTCACCTCTACGTCGGATCCCGATCTGCGGATTAGTGCAGAGGTTCACTTCATAAACAGTGTACTGCAATACTCATGGAATATTTATCGTAACGAAATTATTGTAGCTACTAATATCACTAATCGAACAGTGAACCTCGCTCTTACCGTCATGCGCCGTCCCCTTGCAGAGTTGCAGGCCTGCACCCACCAACCCACCACCGCGCGTCCGTCGCCTCCAAAACCCACCAAAATGGCATCCAAAGTCCAGACTCTCCGGTCTCCGCTTTCCAGGCCTGAGCTGCTGCGTTCCCTTGCTCGGGCTGCTGCTCTACCGCTCCTCCGCACCAGCCACCCACCCTTCTTCCCCGCTTCCTTTGCTTCGGCGTCGTGAGCCCAGATGGCGTTTCCAACTCCGTCCCCGTCCGCGCTGCCGCCGTCGTCGTGGGTCATCCTGGGCAGCATCCCGCGCGTGAGCGCCGCCCTCCCCGAGGGCGCTGAACTCTCCCTCGCGCTGGCCGCGCCCCCGCGCGCCTCGACCCTCACCATCTCTCCGCGCGTCTTCCCGGAGCCCGCCACGCCCCGCTTCTTCCCCTTCGTCCTCGCCGCCGACCCTTGTAACACCCCCCCGCCCGTTCTTCCTCCCTTCTTCTCTCCCCCTTCGCCGCTTTGACCTGCGCCGTCAACCCCCACCCCACGTGCGGCGCGTCACCTCCCCCACCGACCCGTCCTCGCCGGGCCCCTCTGCGCCAGAGCCGTCCTCGCCGCCGCCGCCGTCTTCTCCCCACCCACTCCACTTCGCGAGTGCGCGCCCACTCAACCGCCGCCGCCGCTGTCGCCTCGCGCACCTGCTCCGTCCGCCCGGCCTCGCTTCGCGGTGCCCGCGATTCCCGGACCCCTCGTCCTCCCCCCTCCCCGCCGGCTATAAAGCCCCTTCGGCCCCGACCCCATCTCGCCTCCCCACTTCAACCCGCCTCTTTCCCGAGCAAGAAGAGGTAGAAAGGAGAGGAAGAAGAAAGCCGAGGGCTTACCTCCGTTGTCGCTGCCGCCGCCGCCGTCCTCCTCCGTTGCCACCGCTGCCGCCGGTGGCCCTCTCGCCGCCTTCATCACCACCGGTGAGCCTCCCGCCCGCTTCTCCCACCGCCGGCTGTTGCCAGGCTCCGCGCGCCGCCCGAGACCCTTCCTCCCGCGCCGCCGCGCCGCCGCCGTTCTCTCTCCCTTCTCCGCGCCCCTCGGCTCTTTAGGCGCCCCGGCCGCTTTTCTCCCCTCTGGCCGCCTCCTCGCAGCCAGCGCGTTGCGCTACAGAATTGTCTGGCTGGGCCAAAATTGGTCATGGGCGATTTTCGGTTTTTTTTTTGTGATTTTCGTTTTCCTTTTCTATTTTATTTCAAAAGTAAGACTCCAAAATTAATAACTCCCATTTCAACTCCAAAATTGTAAAGTAAATTTCTAAAAATCATAAATCAAGACCTTGCTAATGGCATAGGTTTTGTTCATTTTGGAGTTTATTTGGGTATTCTTGTGTATTTATTGGTCCTTTTGCCTATTGTGTCTTTTTCCTGCTTCGCAGTGTAGAGTTCTGAGACACCGAGACCTCCACGTTGATCAAGAACAAGACTACTCGGACCCTCTTCCCTACACTCAAGGCGAGTCAATACTTTGATCATATTGAGCCTACATTTCATGTAAATTATGTTCTTTAAAAATAGCAAAATGCATGCTTTTATTTCATAATCAATGTATGTTAATGTTTAAGGTAGATAAATACCCAGTTGTGGAATAACTAATTAATATGCCATCCTTGATAATTTGAATCCCTTAATTCCGTTGTCACCCTAGTAACTATATGGTAATACTAGCTATAGGTTGTACTTAAGCGACATGCTAGACTTGCTTAAGTACCGGACATTAAAATGTCCCGATCATCATCATTTCAAACATAAAATGATTTGGGCGGTCATTGCGGGTAAATGACCGAGATGGTTGAATTGTTGTTATTTTACATCTCAAAACCCTAAATCGCTAATACCCGGCTCAGGCGGATGGTAAGATGGTGGGTGCGGATGTAGCACGAGAATGGCGGAATGTGGTTGAGCCGTCCGCACAACCCTAATGACTTAATCTTGTCACGACCTCCTGTGTATAACAAGTACAACCACAAGTCCGCAACAAACCGCGACTTGGCTTAGTACATTTATCAAATCCGAAAATCATCTCACCGGAGGGTTAAAGGGCACAAGCTCGGGTATGTCGGGCTTGGATGGGACACCGAGTCAAGGGTGAAGTTCGCCGCCGAGGTGTAGCCACGCTACGCCGATCCGCCGAGGTGGACATCCCGCGCAACGTATGGGCATAACCCCATATGGGTGAGACGAGGAAGGGGCGAGATATTTAGAAAGTTATTGTGACAACCTCTCGACTACACGACTACGGAATCGTGTAGGGCAACGAGTTAATTGTCTCTTGTGGGTAAAGTGTACAATCTCTGAGAGTTATAAACTGTTTAAATGTACCGTGCCTACTGGTCAAAGCGGACATGGGAACTTAACTTGAGTTAGTTCTATTTCAAAAATCCTTTGCGGGTGGTATGAAAATTGTATGGGCTCACCTAGCCCCGAGAACGTTTTTCCGGGTCTCTCACCCGGTGTTGTTTAGTGGTGGACGTAACCACAATCAAAATAAGCATAAAGGTGGAGGGAACCTCTGCTGATATAAATATTGCACAATTATTCTCTTTAACCAAATGCAATTTGTTAAAATGCTAAGTGATAGTAATTTGTAGCTATGATAATTGAAAACATTGCTTTAGCAAATAAAATAACCCGAGCCATCCTTGTTAAGCCTTGCATGTATATTATTGCATTGTGTGTTGGCTCGCGAGCACGGAAGTAGTGCTCATTCTCGCTCTCCCCCAAACCCTTCAGATAACGCAGATGAAGGAGACTATGCCTACTACGAGGAACCAGAAGTCCATGGGCATGGAGTCGATGAAGAATAGTCTAGGTTCTATAGTCTAGGTCTCGCCTCAGTCTAGCAGACTCGTCGGTACTTGCGTACAACCGATATTATCCAGGTCCTTGGTTAATATCAGTCGTACACAGGTTGCCCCAGTCGCTTGCCTGTGGAGAGTTAAGCCCTACCCCCTTTTGCTTCCGCTATAGCTACCGTCGCTCTTTTGTAATGTAATAAATTTGGTCTGTTCGGTCCGTATTGTAAAACCTGACCCGACGCGGTCTATGTGAACTCTTTTGTGTTAATTAATGAATGGTATGGTTCTACGCCATGTATGAAATGGTTCAGCAATGTAGGATTCTAGATTAGAAAATCCGGGTCCGACACCCCTCCGGCCTCCTCCTCCTCCAGGCCAACCTCGGCTGTCCCATCGACCGCCCCGGCCACCAGGCGTGCCACTGGCGCGAATCCATCTCGCGCTACTACGTCCTCGACACCACCACCTCCTCCGCGTTCCGCCTCCCCGACCCCGAGGAGGAGATCATGCACCAGGCCCTCCTCGGCCTCATCTCCTCCCCGGGCGGCGGCGGCCACTACATGGTTGCCGAGCTCCAGTCCATCATCGGCGCCGACGAAGCCACCCTCCTCTGCTTCTCGTCCGAGGTTGGGGAGTGGGTCGAGAAGCCCGTCCATTACCCACTCCCGCCCCGGCCGTTGGCTCCCATCTGCGTGATCTCGCACCACGGGAAGCTCTGGTGGGTTGACCTCTCATGGGGCGTCATGACCAGCGACCCCTTCGCCGACGAGCCGGTCCTGAGCTTCATCCCGTTCCCGCCGGGTAGGGTGCTGAAGTGCAGGGAAGCTTGGGGAGTGACCGACAAGTACCGTTACGTTGGGGTCAGCGTCGGCAAGCTGCGGTTCGTGGACACGTACATGACCGGTGGTCGCCGCGGCACTCCGAAGGTCAGCGTGTGGACGCTGGCCGATCCGGACTCCAAGGACTGGACGCTGGAGCACGAGACGAGCTTTGCCGATATCTGGGCCGATGAGAGCTACAAGGCGACTGGGCTGCCGAAGAAGATCCCCGTGGTCGCGCTCATTCACCCCAAGAACCCTAACGTGATCTACTTCATCCTGGAGCAGCACCTCTTCGGTGTCGACGTGCGTGCCCGCAAGGTTGTGGAGTGCGAGGTCTACGAGCTGGTTGCGCCGCCGAGCGACTACATCGCCAACCGCTTCGTTCGCACTTGGGAGCTGCCGCAGGTGCTCTCCTCAGGTAATGCTACCCTGCTCCCTGTATCATCTCTGTATATTCTGAATTATTGTCCTGTTGGCATGTTTGCTGTGTATTGATTGTCTCTGCTGTATGTTCATTTTGTTCCTGTTCTACATTCGAAGCTGTTCTGTGTGTACTAATTTTGTACTTTCTTGCAAGATCATGTGATGTCTCGTATATTTCCTATATATCACTTCTGTGTGAATGTAGGACCATGTTTAAGAGGAGTCGATAACCTATCATAAAAGTTGTGGGGGATTGGAGGGATATGGTTCACCATATTTCTGTTATGAACATTGTGTGTATATTGAAGAGGCCTAATGGGCAATATATATAGGAGTACAAGGTACAAATAAGGAAATATAAAAGACTCCTATTCTATCTCTAACATATCTCTAACACCCCCCGCAAATGCAAGGCGTATGCAATAGCATTGTATTTGGAAAGGGTGACACTAAAATATGAAAAATCTAAAGTCCGAGTCTTGATAATGTCGTCGTAGCATACAGTTCTTGGAAAATATGTCGATAAAAGATCTTCTCCCATCCAAGGTCCCGCGACAGCTCATAAAGCACAATGTGCAGGAGCAAAGTTGACCGCGGCAATATGACGAAGAAGATGATGAAACCGACAAAAAGATAAAACTGTCAAGTCGAATAGGAATAGATAGAAGCATAACGACGCAGATCGAAGCCCAAGACGGCGGCGACGCAGTACACAGGAAGTGCAACAGAGATACAAAGTGCGGAAGCGCAATGAGACGCAGCGCGGAAACGCAATGAGACGCGAGAGCACAAGAATCGCAACGGATGCACAGATGCAAAAAAGCGCGACGCAATGCACAAGAAGCGCAATGAGCGCGCAGCGCGTAGAAGCGCGGCGCAATGCACAAAAAGTACACCGGAGACGCAGTGCGAAAGAAGCGCAGCGGCCTTAAAAGCGGGGCGACGGATCTGCAGCGGTTCGAAGAGAAGAACAGCGGCTGCTGCCATGCAAAAGAAATTCCTATGCTTTTACGACAGACAATAAATTTGTGGACTCGCATGGCTTATGCGAACTCAGAGATAAAGTGGTACGGACTTGGATAGACGCAGCGGAAGAAACGACACAAATAAAAAGAACTCCAATAATAGCTAGCAGCAGTAGCACCAAGAATAGACTCGATCTCCACTGAAAACACCAAGAATAGCTCGCAGCATCTCCACCGACAGCAGCAAGAATAATGTCCTCCCATCCTCCGTTTGTCACGCACATAGCAAAGCAGTAGTCAGTCAACCGAGCCTTCAACAGAAGCTACCGTGAAGGCTGCCATTGAAGAAAACAGCAGCAGCATAGATCCAGAGAACAGAACCAACCAAGCTCAACTCAAAGGAGCGGTGGACTAGCAGCAGTAGGCCCACACGGCACAAAACAAGAGAGCGCAACACGAATCAGCCAAAAGGTGCGGCACTTCTCCCATCAACACATTTGGTTCGCCGACTCCGCTCAGCAGCCGAGACAAGCAGGCAAGCACACATGCGTGAGAAATCCAACCATCAAGCCAAAGAAGCAGCAAGCCCCGCAAGCGCCGGGCACCAGTAGTGATGAAGACGACGAGCGGCGAGCGGCTCCGCGGCAGCCGCAGGACAGCGACGAAGACGCACGGATCCAGCGGTGGATGAAGACGAACAAGCCGATGACGGCGACCTCGGCCTCGACGTCGGAGACGCAGAGATCGGGAGACCTCGGGCGCGTGCGGAGCTCGGGTCGCCGTGACGACGAGCACAAGTCCTCCTCGAAGCCGGCGAAGAGAGGCCCGGCGATGGCGATCTGGATCTGGCATACGGGGAGGCTGCGGAGGACGAGGAACTGCACGCGCCGCGGGAAGATGCGTAGCGCCGCCGACAGCATCCACTCCATGACGCGCGCCACCGCCGCCCTGTACTCCTCCAGCAGCTCCAAGCGGGATGAAGACGAGGCGAGGCGGCTCGTGCGGATGGCTAGGCGATGAAGACGAAGATCGGCGGTGACGGCGAGGACCGGATGATGCTGCTGCTACTTCGACGAGGGGCTAAGAGGTTGGCTGCCCCCGGGAGCGGAGATTGCTCCTCCCGGGGGCAGCGGCGGCGGAGGCTAGATTAGAGGCGGCGGCGGCTACAGTAACCTAACCCTAATCTTGGCTCTGATACCATGTTATGAACATTGTGTGTATATTGAAGAGGTCCAATAGGCAATATATATAGGAGTACAAGGTACAAATAAGGAAATATAAAAGACTCCCTATTCTATCTCTAACATATCTCTAACAATTTCGATAATCGGTCACTTGTTCATCCTCATCACATTGTTCGGATGAGGTGGTCGGCTAGTTTGCAGTGTTCAATTGCTATTTGAGTAGTGTACTAGTGTAAATGCTGCTTCAAGAGTATTGTTCTTATTGAGACTGCTGGTTTCTTGCCTGTCAAATATCATTTCGTGGTTCCCATATGGCATTCCTTTAGGTAGACTAGTCCCATTCTAATGAAACTTCTCTCCGAGCATTATCAATGTAATGCTATTTGTTGGTGTGATACAGTTACCAACTTACCATGCTAAGAGCCTAGTTTTCTTTTTTAAGAATGCTAAGAACCTAGCTAACTACATTCCATCTGCATATATCTGCACAAGCATGTTACGTGGATATATCATATAAGCATGGTTTCTTTATCTAAGGCTAGCTATTCAGTATTCACCTATAACTGACACAGTTCATAGTTCAAGACTTCATGCACTAGTTGAGGATGGTTCATGGTTATAGATCTGAAAATTTTCTTTCTTGCTGTGCTTAAATAAGGGCATAAAGTCTCCACTAATATTTTGGCAAGGGGTCCCAAAGTGATGCACATGATGATAAATACCAATTATGTCAATCGATTGTGTACCTTGTACATGCGTATAAACTGATGCTGAGATACTAGTATTCTTGATTAGGAACTATTAGACTAACTTTTATTGTTGATACTTATCAAAGGTTGAGACTAATTATTTGTAGGATATATGTACTCGCTGCGCTTCGTATGTAATCTTAGTTGTACCAAATAGCATGAGAATTAGACAGCCATTGCTTTTTCCTATATACATGTTTGGTTTAGACATACTTCCTGTTGCTAGCAAGATATCTAGCACATAGAGTAGTTAGTGTCATCCAAGTAGTAATTCTCCATTGTTTCCCCCATGTATATGATTGATCCACCACAAATCCATATTTGTCTAATGGCTTGCGTGTTTTGACTTATTATTGTTTGTCTTTGAAGGGTTGCATAATTGGTCTAACGGCAACAACTTGACTGGAAAAACCAAAGCATCATCATCCCAGGGATCTGCTGAACTGGGATCACCCGAGGATTACCACATGGTGGGCTATACCAGGCAGACATTCATCGGATGAATTGGAGGAACATGAAGCAAGAGTTTATGTCTAACTGTTTCCTAGGTGAGCTCAATTTCCCCCGTATCTGTATGATCTCGTTGCTCTAGCTTCCAACATCATGCAGCTGTAGTAATTTTCTTCAGCCAAAATTTCCTTTGATCCAGGTTTTAGTACTGAACTCAAGTTATGGAGCGGGTGTGATATGTTCTGTCCTGGTGACATGTTTTGGCAATCGCGGGGTTCTTCACGCACAGTAACTTATGGCCTCTTTTTTTGTCTATCAGATGGTGAAACGTTGTTGGAACAGTACTACCTGTTACTATTTGGTTGTATCCCTTCTTGATGGAACACTGCACTCGGAGTTTGACTTTGGTGTTGCTTGCAGTGATCACTCGAACTGCAATGATGCTTCTAATTCAGTAATCTATTGCTCTTTCACTTTCCTGCGTTTGGTGTTCCATGTTTAGGGCATATACAATAGTACAAAACTACAAACAGCTGCTGTCTATAACAACTCTCCATATTACATGTAGACAACACTAAAGTTAGCTCATACAATGGGTTGTCTTTTTACTTGTTTTTATAAATCATATAATTTTTTAATACTTTTATGGACCTAAGTAATGTGGTTGGATAACCTCTTTGATTCTGTGATACAGTCTGCTACAAGATTATAGATAACACATTTCTCTCTCTTTATTTTTTTTTCATCTATATCAGTTTAAATCCTATATGACAGAGACTATAAACTGCTGATGTAAGTCCATTGTATATAACACTATATCGTTGCTGTGTCGTGTGTGAAATGTGAAATAACTAGCAATTATTTGTTGATTGTTACATTCATGGTGTGGGATGAGGTCATGGGGATGTGAGATGCGCTTCCACTTCAAGGCGTTGTTCAGTGTTCAGTTACTGCCTGTGTGTAACGAATTAGTATCTCGTGTGTGCTAGGTTTCGCATCAGTCAGTCCGGATATTGTGAGGACGGTGCTTGTAGAGTCAGAGATGCACTTGCTGTGGTTAAAAATTCTCCTGGTCGAACTTCAAATTTGAGACCACGCGTCCACTCCGCCACAGCGCACGAGCTCTTCCACTCCCTCTTCATTGCACGGTTGGGTTGCACCGCCAACCTAAACCCCGCGCGGCAGCCGAGATGCCGCCGCCGCCGCCGTGGGTCATCCTGGGCAGCGTCCCGCGGGTGTCCGCCGCCGACGCCAGGCTCCAGATGGGGGACGCCGACCTCTCCCTCGCGCGGTCGCGCCCCCGCGTGTCGCCATCCTCACCGTGCCCCGACGCCTCCCCCGACCCCACCACCCCCGCAAACTTCCCCTCCGTCCTCGCCGCCTCCCAGGGCGCGCCCCGCGGGCCCCGTCATCGTCGACAAGCCCGCCCGCCTGCACGTCTCCCCACGGTCCGCCGACCACAGGGCGGGGCATGCAGACGCGCACGCGCCGTGTCAGTGTCACCCGCGGCGCTCCGGTGGTCAGCATGTGGACGTACGCTGGCCAATCCGGAGGCCAAGAAGTGGGCGCGTGAGTACGAGGTGATGAGGTTTTCCGAGGTCTGTGCTGATGAGAGCTACAAGGCGACCGGGCTGGAGGAGGAGCGGCCCGTGCTCGACACTCCTCCACCCCAGGAACCCCGACGTGGTGTACTTCTTCCTAGAGGAGCACCTCTTCGGTGTCGACATGCGCGCCAAGAAGATCGTTGAGTGTGATTTTTATGAGCTAGTCGAGCCGCCAGGGGAATTCGTTTCCTCCGGCTTCGTCGTCGCTTGTGAGCTCCCGCCACTACTTTCGACAGCAAGAGGTAATATAAATGGAAAAAATGGAATGCTCTTCTCTTCTTGCATGGTGCTGTAGTTTCTTATAAGGGAGTGTCTATACAACATGCGACTGATTTTTTCTTGAAAATCAGTCACTTTTTGAGCCATCAGATGGACATCTAATGCTCCAGATATCACCCCCACCCTTATATCCCTAATCTAATCTCACTTCCCATCCTCTCTCTCTCTCACCAATCACAGAGTACTAAAATTGAAAGATGTATAGCAGTTCTCTTCTTATAATTTGCTCAAGTTGTGGTGAGTTGAAATTGTTTAGTCCTGTTGACGTGTTACTTTGTTAGATTTGTGGCATCATCTGTACTATTTGCCTATTTGGCATTTGTTGCAGCAAGCTACCTGGTTCACTGCTATAATGAACTGTTATAGCCGTCTCGTATGACATGACACTGTGGGTCTGTGAGATAAATTAGTGCACTGTGGAAATATGTCTTTAAGAAGTGAAATTGCCATAGAAAGTTACAAGAGGCGGGTTAGATATGGATGGCCATATGTTTTTTCCATTTGAATAGTCACCTAAAAATGAACAAGCAAGGTGGTTCATCGTAGTAGTAAATTAGTAGAGTGCCCTGCGTTCCGATGGAATCTCATATTTTGAACGAAACAATATACGTACAAAGTTGAAGCTTTCTAAATCGGTTCCTACTAAAAATTTTCAATAGTCAGGAATACAAAACAATTACGTATTGCATTTCATGGCTCAAGGTTTTTTTGAATAAAATCTCAAACTGTTGTTCAAAGCAAGCATAAAACACATTTATATTGGAAAATTTAGGCACACGTTTGAAGTTAGACCAAACAGTTCTAATAGCTTAAGTCATGTGCACATTTGTAGTACTCAGAAATCAAAACCAATTATGTTTTTTTAGGTAAACCAATCATAACATATCCATGAATAAATTGATTGCCCGTATCATCGTGTCCTACTTAGATACACGTGCGTTGCAATGGATAAAAAGAATCGTACATAAACAATTACTCAACCATATATTTGAAATGAGAAGTTAATGAGCGTGCATATAGTGTATAAGAAAAAATATTTCATCATATGTTTGAGACTTATACATGAACACTACTTCCCCAACAACTCTTGTTAGTCGGAACTGACACTATCCAAAAGTGCATGGGATTGTTTCGGTGACTTCTTGTTCTTACGCCAAAAGATGACAATCATCTATGTCACTGCAACAGACATACATGTATATATTAGTGAATGCAGTAGAGATTTGGTTTCAACAGATAACGTACAGATCTTGAACTCCGTGGAGTGCGGCTTCGATCTGTATATATATATATATATATATATATATATATATATATATATATACACCAACTAAATATTCCATATACTAATCTTGAACTTTGATGAGCCCTAAAGCATAGTATGAGCATATGATAACTATATTTGTATTTCTTACATATATCAAATAGGTATTCCCATATGACAAATACAGCATTGGTCAGTTTCATTTTGAAGGTTGATTCTGAATTAACATATTTCACTCTCTATTTCATCTTTCTGCCCCCAAAGTATGCATGCCAAATAGGAAGCAGAACAACCAAAGGTTTGTCAGGTCAAATTTAATAAACCTCGTGCTATAACTTCAGTTAGACTGCTAGAAATTCTCTAAGAAGATCAAAGAAGTGTTGAATTGAACACACCTTGGTTCTGGTACTGCGGCCGAAATGAATCCGCAAGGCTCCCAGTCCTGAGCACCCTCCGTTTGTCCAGCTTTATTACAATCATCGAGCTCTTGTTTCCTTGCACTAGAAGGGTGGAAAGGTCCATAAACAAAACCACTCTTGCTACCCTGCCCGAGCTGCCTCTGCACAACCAATTTGCAATTCTTCAAGATATCACCACCACCCTGTGCCAGCTTTGCTTTCTTCTAGATTGCGGAATCCAGTCTGCTTCTATTCATGTCAATGTTAGTGAGTTCAGTCCCAAAGGCTCTCTTGTTCGACACAATCTTCCTTGGTGGGGGTACAACCACCAGAATGCAGGCTTCCTTATTTCTACTTGTTGTGTCTGAAAGACAAGATTCAAGAACATATGCTAAGAAACAACTCACATCATTTAATTGTAGCGTACTTGTCACTAGTCAATAAGTGTCTAAAGCCTGCCTTCTCAATGAGATTCAGCGAAGACAGTACGTTCGCGATGTCATATAATCTCCGAACTCTAGCTGTATCACAAATACAAGAAACAATATTAGCATTTATTTGATTAGTACTCATACTAATATAGCTGCAAAATTAGATAGAGGAAATGCAAGTACTAACCTCTCATATTGGTCTCCTCATGACTTTCTCCAAGGAGCAGCTTTGCAGCTTCATCAGGTGAGATCGTGTCAACTTGCTCCAAGTAAAAATTTCATACCAATCGACCACCGTTTCACAAACCATGAATCTTCGCAACAGAAATAAAAAAACAAAGAATTGCCCACCTCCATGGTGAGGAAGAGTTGAATTAAATTTTGTTTGAGCAACCCAAACGACTTCTCCTTCCTATGATATGCAAATGTAACAAACAAAATTATAAGTCTTTTTTTAGAGCAAAATCTCTTCCCATTCATTATAGAAGATGGAAGTAGAACACAATAAATTTTAAGCCGGGTAAATGGCAAAGTTCTAAGCTTGACACAACAAAATGTAACTAAACACAGATAGTAAACCAGCAGTAAAGCAATTAAGCAGCTATACCAAATCTAAGCCGGTAGCGAGGTGTAGAAGGATTGTCAATGGGCTGGCTCAGCTTCTCACTCTCAGTATCAACCTTCGGATCAACCAATTTATCATCATCTTCGTCATCTGACATCTTCACAAAATCAAATGCAATAAAAAAACATTTTAGTCATGAACTACATTTTGCACCAGTATCACATGGATACATTCAAAGGCAAAAGGCAGATAGATTAAAAAAATCATACATTAGCAGCAGATGGCTCCTCCACCGACAGAGGAGCCAAGCTAGACTTCTCTCTCAATGCCCTCTCCTGAGCAAACAAAGATAGAAAAAAGAACATACTTTAGATGGATTAGACCTACAGTTCTTCGTCGAATTATCACATGGAAAGGCATATGCAAACCTTGAGTTCTCACAATGCCATCGGGACCCCACTGAAGCATATCCAGGAGTACCAGTTCTTGGCCTTCCTCACAAGTTCTTGGCCTTCCTCACAAGAATCTTCTCAAAGAGGATTTAAAACAAAACTCAGAATCCCATCATTAAGGACTGAACAAAAAGTCTATCAAAGAAAGAAAGAATAGGACTTACCCCAACACTCTCGAGGACGTTGACAATGTCATAGATCCGACGCCTCTCCACGCCAAGGCGCCTGACCGTGTCGTCTAGCCCGATAGATTCCACGCCGTTGCGATTGTACAAACCCAGAAAGCTAAAAAGCACACACAAATTTGGTAAGAAGAGAGAAGCCACACTAAAAAAATCACAAACCTCCAAATGTGCCAAGGTCGCGAAAAGCTCACTTGGAGCAGAGGAGGCCGAGCGACTTCTACTTGCGGTTGTAGGTGTGGTGGCGCAATTTCGCGCCTCCGCCCTTGGTGAACATCAGCTGCGGTTGTTGCTACCGGAAAGCCACTGCAACTGCTACAGCTGCAGCCCTGGCCGCTTCGGTCACGAAAGAGTAGGATGCAACCATCACTGCCTTCGTCGCTGATTCACATGCGATGTCCGCGGGGATTGTGTAGGATTTGTGTCGTGTGGTGGGAGTATCGTAGAGGAGTGAATTCTTGTAGTATTGCTTCCATCAGCAGGGCGCTAGATCGAGAGGTGGAGTGCTGGCACAAATGCAAGGGGATGCGACAGTGGTGGTAGGGGTGGGGCACAAAATTGCGGGAAGAAGAGTTTAGGGGGGCAACAGCGAGGGCGGCATAGATGCGATGAGGGGTGGCACACATATGAGGAGCTACAGCAGTAGGTACGGGGCGGGGCGAGATGGACTGGCTGAGCAGTGGTAGAGGGGTGGGATGGAGCAGGAGCAGTAGGGCGATGTGGATATGAAGAGGACGACGGGGCGGCATGGATGCATGGAGGGCGGCCCATATGAGGTAGGGCAAGGGCAGGCAGCAAGGGCACGAAGTGCGATAGGGGCGAGGGCGGCGCAAATGAGGCAGGGGCAAGGGAAATGCAAGATGCGAGGAGAGGGAGAGGCGTGCAAGATGCAAGGAGTGTTGGTATGGTGGAGGCGAAGACGACGTGAGCGCTCGCCATTGCTATGAGTAGGTGGGAGATCGTGGGCAGGGCAGAGAAGCAGTTGGGGCCACCTGTCAGTGCACGATAGAAGTAAAGGTGGTACGATCGTCCCACTACGTTGGGGTAAACCCCAATCTTTATTAGTTAAGATTCGTCAGTTTTCCTTTGTACGGTGTGTATGTTGCTACAAGCATATTGTCTTGACGTGTTAGCAAATCGACACTACTTGTCTGCTCTATTGTTATCGCAATTCTTGATATAGCATATGTCCTCGACAAGGATTTTTTACACAGCTTTAATAGAAGGCATATAACAGTGTGACTCATGTATATACAATACACCATGATAATAGTAGGATAATGAGCATTGTGATACCACTGTGAACTGCTTGCCTATTATTTCAGTTCTGATTGCATATTGTTCTGTGCTTGACAGTCATTCACATTTGAAGTAGTTTTTGGCCTAATTTGTCTTTAGAATATATGCTTTGCTAAATTTATTTTGACTATTCTAGAGGACAACTATCCTCAAAATATGAGCTTGTCCATACATTAGACTAATTAGGAAAGTTTTACACTTTGAACTTAGGCCCTGTTTGACATGGCTTCTGCTCTCAGCTTCTTAGTTGGAGTAGGCGGAGTTGTGCCAAATGGGATAACTCCACAAAATTTTCAGAGTTGAAGCAATCAGAAGTAGAGCAGCCTATAGTACAATTTTTAGGAGCGGGTGAAACGTTGCTCCAAGTGAGAAGAAGTGAACCAATAAAGCGAAATACCCATAGGAGTTAAAGCCAATTACCCGTAATATGCCATTGAACTACCCTACGCACCCCAACCCGCAGCCCCCCACCCCTTCGCCTCCCTTTGCCTGTTCGCACCCCCAACCCGCAGCCCCTTCACATCCCCTCGCCTAGGAGACAGCCATGAGACCTCTTCCCCGGCGCATCCTCGGCGGGCAACTCCTCCTCGACGGCTGTTCTTCCTCCCCGACGCATCCACCCTGGCGCATCTTCTTCCTCCTCCACCCCGACGGCTGTTCTTCCTCCCTGAAGACTTCTTCCCCAGCGCATCCACCCTGTCGACTGTTCTTCCTCCCCGAAGACCTCTTCCCCATCGGTGACGTTGAGGTAAGCCAGATCTATGACCTAAATCTCAGACAATTTGATACTTGCTTGGTTATGATGCTTGCTTGGTTCTGATAATTGCTTGGTTCTGATGCTTGGTTAATATGATGCACATGGTATAATTTGTTTTCCTGCTTCAACAATTTGTTAAATCCCTTGCCAAAATTTGCAGATGCATTGTTGTGATCTCACAGCACACATGAGAAAAATATAGTCATCCCAGTCCTAACTTACCTAACCAGAATTTTAGAACAGGGTTGGACTAGGTTTGAAATGATCGAGCTTCTTTAGGTTAATGCTGATTGCTGATTTAGTACATGTTCTGCTAATTGTTGATTGCACAGATTAATGGAAATCATTGATCACTAATTGTTCTACTGTGGTTGTTCTGGTTTGGAATGTCTTCTGTTGTGATTGTTCTACTTTGGAATGTCAAAGAAGAGGACTCAGCAAACTTCAGTACATGTGACAGAAGAATTGGCCTCTTTACATCTTCCAGAAACAGTTAGTTGAACTGAACACTAATAGATGGCAGAAACTTGCTCTGGTTGCCTAATTTCTTTCTATTTTGTGATGTTGAAGCCAAACCTAGACCCATGTGCTTGAAATTAGTCAATTGACCATCAGTTCAACTGTGGTTCTTTCTATTTTTTTTTGTAAGTCTCAAAGTTCATAGTGTACAACATGAGGTCGATTGACCATTTTATAGCTGCATTTCTTGACAAACTCATGTGGCATGTTGTGTCAAAACAATTCCTATGTCTACCTTTATAGAGACAGTGGCACCATGACAATTCCGAATCATCAATACCCCAAAAGGCACAATTCCATTCTTGAATGCTGCTGAATCCTATGCTTGGTTCTGATGCAACTCTAGTCTATTTTATATTGTTTGTTTGGTTCATATATTAGTTGAGTTGTGTGATTGGCATAAAACAGATGCAACTACTTCTGATGAGAATTTCCTGATGCTTGGTTCATTTCCTGATGCTTGGTTCATATATTGTTTGCTACCACACATGAGTATGTTGTACCTTATCATGTCTTTAGAGGTTGTTTTTGATAGAATTATGCTTCTGTGTTAGGAGTCGGATGGTTTATTTCTGTTTTTCAAGTCTCACTAGATTTCTCTTGGCTTGTTTGATTTGATTAAGAACTTATGCAGAATTAATTGTAACCGGTGATTGATGCTTGCTGAGTTGGATAACATTGTCTAGTGGTGTCACTAAATAAAATCCTTCATGTAGCTTACACTAGCTTAAAAAATAAATCATGTCATTGTACAATCCTTCTCTTGTTTGTTAAAAATTCTTCTTGATTTTGTACGCCTGCTACTGTTGCTAATTATTCATGATACATGTCTTTAGATTGCATCTAAGGGTCTCAAGCACAGAGTTTTTGAGGTTTCCTTGACTAGCCTTCAAGGTGATGAGGACCAAGCTTACAAAAATATCAGACTTCGCGGAGAGGATGTACAAGGAAAGAATGTTTTTGTAATAGTTGTAGAGGTGAATAGGATGAGCTACCCTTGGATTTCTTTTCTTTTCATTTCGTTGTTGTCATTTGATGTAGTGGTTTTTGGACCTAGAATAGTAGCTTTGATTAAAAAAGATGAGGGGCAATATGAACGACATCTCCTGCCTCCTTGTCTCTCTTATGGACTTTTGTTATGATACTCATTGATTTTTTTTTAAAGAAGATACTTATTGAATTAGAACATTTGTTATGAACTTTGTATGTTTATGTATGTTTTGTTTAATTTTTTCAAGTAAAAATTTTGAATGTGGACGAAAAAGATGGCACAACAGGGCAAAAAATTATAAATAAATAAAAACACAACATGACTGAAATCAACTTATTAAACTTTTATAAGTTAAGTAATACAAAAAAGATTATAAGTCACAAAATAAGGCTGGTATAGTCTTTTTACAATGATCCTTATTATTTCTGAAGTTGGAGTCAATTTTATAATCAAACACCTCCTCAGACCGCTCTAACTTCTTATAAGAGTGGATCCAAGAGTGAAGCTAGAGTTAGAGCTGCAAAAACTTGGAGCAGAGCCGTACCAAACAGGCCCTTACTGTTGTTCCTATTTCCTTGGATCACTATCCATTTGTCCAAAAATTGAGTTGAGATGGAAAAACCAGAAAAGATGCCTTTCGAAGTGAATTGTTGGAGGAAATAAATCATATATGTGTACATATGATGTTTCACGAGGTTACTGCAATATGGAATATTATATACCTCCCCCAAGTGCTTTGCTTTGCCCTTAACCAAATTTGTATTTCCATATGAAAATCGTCTGATGGAATCTATGAGAAATGGCGTTCCTTCTTGTAATAACATATCTTTGTGTCTTCAACATTAGATTGCAGAATGTTTATGATTGCCTAAGTTTTCTTGTCATCATTTCCAAATCCACATGTATTAGTCAACTGAAACACTTCTACCTATAGTTTACTTTTGTCTGAATGGAAGGACTTTTGGAGGAAATCTATTATCTTTGTTCAATCTTGTTAGGGTATGTACAATAACTGAAACACTTCTACCTATAGTTTACTTTTGTCTGAATGGAAGGACTTTTTGAGGAAATCTATTATCTTTGTTCAATCTTGTTAGGTCATGTACAATAATTTGTCTCTTATGGTTGTCTTTAAAGGCTCCAACTCATCTACAGATAACCTTAGAGACAACATCTCCAATAAGTTACCTATAAAAATCATTCATTTTCAACACAACTTATCCCCTATAACACTCACCGTTTGCGATGGTTTGCGTGTCCAGTTTGTCTCTTATATAAGAGATGACACGTTTTCTCTCTTCACATCATCTCTCCTCTAAGGCAATCTCCAATACTTAGAGATAACATTGTCTCTAACATATGCTATATCATCTTTAGATACAACATCTCCAATAGATAGCCTCTAGCATACTCTCCAATATTTATATTTATAATTTTCCTTTGAAACGGGCCTACATGTCAACTAGAGTAGATTAATATATCATGTCTTGTTTCGCGTGCACGATAGTCTCTTTAGGAAGAGACGACCTGTGCTCTCTCTCCCCCCTCTCTCCTCCACGTAGGATTTTGTTGACGTATCATAGCTAGGAGACGACAATAAAGATACTATTGGAGATGCTCTAACTAGACTTTTCAATGACATGCTAGGTAAAAGACGGCTGATGTAGCCACTACTGAAGATGTTATTAGTGTATTAGTTGCAAGGTAAATGCTACATTTATTACGACAGCAGAAGTAGGTGGTGTACAGTTGTGTGCATATGCACGGGCACAAAACATGTTTGATGCATGATTTATAACTTGGAATACTACTATGTTTAACTGTTATGCTCAACTGTTAGTGTAATGGTATACAACAAATGGTGTAAGGTGTCTGTTTCTTGTTTGTATAGCATCACATAGTAACATGCATTAGATGTGGATTTGTATGGATTTAAATTCTGTTACTTCGCATGCTTTAGAGTTTAGACACAAAGCTAGCTAGTATTTGGAGATTGATTTTACAATGAATATGACACATAGGCTCCTATTGCTTCTTTATACATTCTTTTGTCGTTCTTTGTGTAGTCTCGCACACTGGAAGCAAGTTTGATCAAGTAGCTTGTGTGTTTTGACTTTAATATTGTTTGTTTTTTAAGGGCTTCCTGATAAAGATACTGACATTGGTGTGGCTGAAGAATCTGCATCACAAGCATTGTTGCTATCTCCTTATGTGACCGAGATAGATGAATAGGGATTAAAGCTAATGGCTAGTTTTTCATCATGTGAGCTTAAGCTCTTTACGTAGATTGTTGGCATGGACTTTGTCTTGAACATCATCGTGGAAATTTTTTGTCTATTTTTTCTTTGATCCAAGCGAAGATGGCACTAAATTTACCTGGCTTATGGGATCTGATGTTGCTTCTGATGTCTGGTTTTACTAGGGCAGCGTCTCCATGGACCAAGATTATTGTTTACATTTACTGAAACATAATTTTTTGTTAGTGTTATTCTTGGTTTTCCTTTAGATATAGTAATTTATGTGTAATGATACGAAAACAACGGTACGTTCCTGTTATTTTCACTGAGTGTTGGACAAGCCTATATACTGGCCATCATTGGTGCTGCATGCTCAGAAGTGTTCTAATGTGCATTGCCAATTCTTGGCTTTAGTGATTGACTAGTTAGTAAATATTACATGCCACGAGATACTCTCTCTCTCTCTCTCTCTCTCTCTCTCTTTTGATGATGTTGTTTGGCTCCATTGATTTTGGATGAGGTTCATATAAGGTTTGCTTTTTTTTTTCAAAATTTATGTTTTTATTAGGGTTCCCAACTCATCAAAATTTTCTGATTGAGTCCTTTTTTGTCATGAAAAGTGGGGGAAAACGTAAAAAATTGACATAATCAAGATTTCAGGATGGGAAGAGCAGCAGCCAGCAGGAATCCAGGAAGGGGAAGATCACAAGAATATAGAGCAAAGTAAAGCCAAATATGAAATAGAAAAGGAGGAAGGGGAAGAATAAGGAACAAAGCAAGGTTCCCAACACAAGCAAAGCGCCTACCAGAGCAGCACCTCTAAGGGTAAGTGACTAATGATAAGATGATAGCTACAAATCTACAATGATTGAGATTATATGTCCCACTCCAGTGTTGTAGAGTGGTGATCTTTTACAGACTAGGAGGTAGTATTGATTTATGGAACTATCCGATAGTTATGGAACCTATTTATCTAGCACAAATAGCCAGGTTTAGCATGTATCAATGGGTAATCATACTTTTCTACCTTGTTCTAAAAAAACTGTGTATATAAAGCCATTGATACATAGAAAATCTGGCTCCTAAGAAAAAATGGGCTTGTTTTTGTCTATAATAGGACTAACAAAGATCAACCTTGTAACATCCCAAAATTTAGGCATATTTTCAAATGTGTGAAAATGTGAACTTCTTAAAAGTTTTGATGCATATTATTGTCATTTGTTTTCCCTGGTTTTTCATTCAGAGTTTTTGACTAATTATAAAACTTAAGCACCAAATTTTGAAATACAAACCCAAAATCCATTGTGTCAAACAACAAAAATGCATACAAACAGAAACTAAAAAGATTTTTAGAAAAAATATAGAACAAACAAAACCCTAGAAAAAAATTACACAATGATTTACACTGTGTCATAAGACTCCCCAAAAAAATTCATAATTTTTGGAGCTTGATATCTATATCTTAAAATCCACTCAACCCTCAGCTTATTTCTCAAAAATCTTGGAAAACCTAAACTCATTTTCTCTGACCGACCAGTGGGCCCCACTGGCAAGGTTCTTCCTCCATGCAGCCAGTGCCAACGCCAGCTCACCCCCGCGCCATGGCTAGCTCCGCCCGAGCCCATGCTGCGCCAACCACCCGCTCACCGACTTGGCCAGCGCGCCCCCGGTTTTCCACCCCTCACCCGCATCGCCCGCTGCCCGACCGCACCCATCCCTACCCACTGTTCCATCACCGTGTCCGAGCGCATCACCACCGGTGCCCACGGGCATTTTCCTCCTTGTGATTCCTCCACCCTCCCATCTATAAACGAATGGCCACCCTACGTTTCCCTTCTTCCTCCCCTGCCATTCCCCACCCACCATTTCTTTTCCACCGAGCACTAGTGCCAAAGAGACGCAAGCTCCATTGTTGGCCACCGCACCGCCACCACCATTCTCACTGCCCCGAAGGGTTTTTCCTTTCGCCACTCATGTCATCTTGTGTTTCGAAGTTCCAAGAGTTTTTCCCCTCACTTGATTTCTCTTTTCCTCGACAAAAACTTGTCGAGCCTCGTTTCTTCCCCGACTCCGGCCAAAACCACCGCCTTCACCGCCGCTTCCCCCTCGGCAAACCCCACGTCGATTCCTCACGACTAAAGCACCCTTACGCCTCCCTTGTCCTTCCTCAACCATCGAGAGAGTTCTCCCTCGCCCGGACACCTCCGCCACGTGAATCTCCCCGCCACCGCCTCGGTCATCATCGCAGCCGCCCACCATGCACCTCCATCCTCCTTCTCGTCTTTGGTGAGATCCTAGTGCCATGTAGTAGCTCATGCACGCGTTCTTTAGTTGGACGCATTGCCGGAACGCTGTAGTCGTTGTAGCCCGTATGCTGCTGCCGCTCATCGACATCGTGCCGCCGCTGTAGGCCGTCTCGACCATCGCCACTGGCACCATCGGGTGCGCAAGGGTGCAGGGAACCCATTTTGGGCATTGCGGACCGCTGCGTGGCTCACCTCGCTGGCGACAAGCGCGACCGTGAGAACCCGAGCGCTTCTCTGTTTTGTCCGAACTGGACCATCACTGTAGCAGCACCATTAATAACCAAATCTAGGTCATTAGGATATGCTAATGATTAGTTGTTGTTTTAATTGCTGTTGAGCTCGGCTGACACATGGGCCTAAGGAGATTTAATACAGGGTAATTAAAACCCAGTTTCACTAATGAGTCAATGACACACGGGCTCATGCATTAAGTGCACAGTGTGCACCCACCCGGTGAACCATACACACTGTACGTGGACTCCGGTCCACGCAGTGTTATCGTAAACCAAGCCAATGACAGTGGATCCCACTTGTTAGTAAATAGATGTCCTTTCGAAAATAAAACAAAAAGGAAAGAAAAGGCCGCGGACCCCACCTCTCATTCACAGAGGCATTACCGTTTAGAAAATAAATAAAAAGAAAAAGAAAAGGCAGCATGTCCCACCTATCAGAGAGAGAATTCTCTCTCCCTTTTCTTTTTTTTTTGGATTTTCAAACCGAACCAAATTGAAACCTTAATAACTTTTGCATAAAAACTCCAAATGAGATGAATATTTTTTTCTAAATTCATATAAAATCATTCTCTACCTAAATATGCAAAAAATATTTGAATTTAGTTACCGTTGAAATTATTTTGCTTTATTTAATTCGTTTCTGGCTCTTTTTGGAATAGACGTTGATTGCTCGAGCGAATATTTCGACAACCCTTCGGTATCACTTTCAGAGCAAGGCAAGCAACCCATTTGATTATGTTTATTCTACTATTTTACTTATTGTATTTCTTTTTGCAAAATCTATTATGCATGCATGTACATTTGTTAAAAAAATGTTATGTTTGGGTTAACGGTAGAAGTAAAACTATTTGATGCATGAATCCCCTTGAAATATTGATGTTCTTACTATTGTAGCCAATAGTTATGACTTAGACAAAATATAATGTCAAGTTGGGAGTTTTGATTGCGAATATCGCACAAATGCTTACTAGCGATAGTTTTTCCTAAAAGTTATAAAAGAACAATATGAAAAACATGAATTTGGGAGATTTATGAAAAATGTCTAGAGGGGTATACCTCTGTTATTTTGTATAAAAAAAAATACAAAACATAGTTTTCAACACTTGCGAGTTATACTATATTCTGAGAAGAGTGAGGGTGTACCTCACTAGCAGATAGGGGAGATTCTTGCCCGGGTCAATTAAGGACCGTCATTTCATGTGAAGTTAGAGAATAAAATTTAAAAATTGAAATTGATGAAATTTGGGAATAAAATTAAAAATTGAAATTGACAAAAATTGAGGGCCTTCACAATGTAATTTGCAAATTACATGACGCGCAGGGTTTGGTTACGTGCATTAGACAGCATGCACGAATTAACAAACCTAAAATCACATAGGATACATGTGCGCCTTTTTGCAATCGAAAATAGGGAGGATCGAAATTAGTCTTGGCAGCCCATCGGTCCCTTCCCTTTGTCTTCTGACTGCCTGCGACGGTGGCCAGTCTCGAAGGCAACCTTGTTTTGTGAGACAGACTGGAAGATTAAATGATGTTAGCAGAACGTAAGGCAAAATGAATAATCAGGATGCAAATTTAACAACACTTACCTCTTCTATTTGGAGTGTGCTAGGGCAACAGGGAGCGCTAGGACAACCGCTGGTCTCACTAGCAGGAGCCTTCCCCTTATCGACCGGTGCCTCTTCAATAGAGTCAGGTACATAAGGTTTCCATCATTCGAAGATATCGGGTCGCTTCGTGTAGTTGAAAATGTACTTCTGCTCGATGAACGCCCTATTGCACATGTCTGGACTGTCGATCCGTGGAAGAAGTTGCAATGTATCTCTGGCTGCCATTATACGCATATGAAGTTAGGGTTATGTGGAATCCAATGTAAGATGTGAAAAATCGATGTGTGTATAAGATTCGCTAACATCTCGATAGGTCCAATCCATAGGGTCTGCCCTGTACCAGACCATCACCATAAAATACAAGCAAGTCTTGCATGTTCGATATTACCTAAAGCCACAACAACTCAATTTATTGTACATAATATAACAAATAGGTTGCACTACGTAGTCTACATTTCCCTATCGAGAAAAATAACCACACTACCCAACCTAACCAAAATAACTAAATGCAACTAACTAACTACGAGTAAATAATTATGACTAATTAATTACAACTACATTAATTACGACTACCTAATTTGGACATATAAATTATGACTAATTAATTACCACTAAATAATTATGACTAATTAATTATAACTATTTAATTAAGCCTAATTAATCATGATTAATTAATTATGACTATTTTTATTATGACTAACTAACTATGACTAATTAGTTACAACCAAATTAATTACAACTAACTAACTACGACTAATTAATTATGACCATATTAATTACAACTAACTAATTTGGACAGATAAATTATGACTAATTAATACCACTAAATAATTAAGAATAATTCATTACTACTATTTAATTAAGCCCAATTAATTATGACTATTTTAATTACGACTAACTAACTTCGAGTAAATAACTACGACTAACCAACTACGACTACATTAATTACAACTAAATAAGTAGGACAAATAAATTACGACTAATTAATTACCACTAAATAAGTAGGACTATTTTAATTATGAATAACTAACTACGAGTAAATAATTACGACTAACTAACTATGGCTACATTAATTACAACTAACTAATTTGGAAAAATAAATGGTGACTAATTAATTACAACTATTTCAATTACGACTAACTAATTACAGCTAATTAATTATGAGTTATGACTAAATAATTTAACACTAAATACACAGTTAATAAACATAATGCATACGAGAAAAATTACCTTATCTAGAAGATCTTCACTTGATGTTGAATTAACTCTACTAAAACGTCCGCTAAATACTTTTCTAAACACTCTCAAATCGGCAGCGAAATCAGAACTAATTTTGGCCGATCGCGCTGCTTCTTACTCGATCGATCCTCTTTGTCTCTCTACGCAAAGCGGTATTGTTTTGGTGTGAAAGAATGAGAGCGCATTGCCGGGTTTTATAGCCGCGCGAAGGCCGGTCACGAAGTGACAGGACGAAATCCGATTCCCTCCCACGGGTAACGCACCAGGTTTTTCACGCATGCGGGGAACAGGGAGAATCCAGGGCGTGCCCGAAATCACGAATTTTCGTTCAAAACATTAAAAAAAAAATCACATGAAATGGGGGTGTCCGTGCCCTTGGCGCACAGACAAGAGGAGGCCTGGCCCCCCAAGGGCACAAGGCAGGCTTGTCCAGACCCCAGAGACACGGTAGAGGTAAGTCTGGCCCTTGGGGCACGGACTAGGGCACATGGTGCATCCGCGTAGCTCCACGGTGCCATTTTTGGTTTTGATTGGACGATGGAGCTAAATTTGCTAATTTGTGCACCAACAGTGACAAAAGAACTAAAAACTCATACATTTGAAACCAACAAGTATTGTATATTACTACAACTCACTTTAGACAAAGCAATGTGTGATTAATCTCACCATATAACTTCACATAGACCACACTACGAATAAACTGAGGTATTACATTCACCCTCCTTAAGGTTGTACATCATGCCATAAAACCACGGTAGAACTAGAAATCGGTCAATGTGGGCCAAAAGTGTTCTGTGTGGATCAACCAAACTCTGCGATCGGATCAGGCTTCAGAGTTCAGATGCCACACAAGAAACCAGAAGTATTTTTCCTGCTGAAGACCAGAAGCACATGGTAGGTTGCCCCGGGTAGAAGCCAGAGACCAGAGTCACATGTAGCATGGCCATCAGCCACCGTTTGTTTTCCAGCAGTGGAATCTACTCAACAAGGCAATCAAGTAGCCCCTTTTTTAGCTTTCCCCCATCTTTATAAACCAACCATCTGCACCTAGACCCCAGCACCCATCTGTTTCTTCTTGGCCTCCACAGTGCAAGCTTGGTACTAGTGTCTGCAGAGCAAGATGGTTAGAGGAGTTCCGCCATCTGCATCCCTCCTGCTCTTCTCTTTGGGGCTTGTGCTCCTCTACTTGACCTCAGGTATGCTCACTGCCTCTGCCAATTAGGTGATCTAGCACTGTTTGTTCAGTAGTGCCTCACTTCTGTTGGTGGGTGCACTGAAATGATTTCGTCTGAGATTTTGCTCCCTCCCAACGAGTAGAAAGATAAAATGCCAACTCTACCTTTTCTTCAGTTTTTGTTTCTTATGATTTCTGAATCCCACTTTCTGGCAGATTTGTCCTAGTTGATTTGATCTAAATATTGTACTAGCTAATTTGGTCTAAATATTGTACTGGTTGATTTGGTCTGAATACTGTTGATATTATCATTTGTATGTTGCATGCTTTTCTGGATATTGTTGTCGGTGTGTGGTGAGGAAAGAAGATATTGATCTCATTTAATTCAGGGAGGACAGGACCTAGATATCTATTGTACATTCATGGGCAAGATCTACTTATGTTCTTGATTTAGCTTTTGCCGCCTTGTGATCTGCACTTTTTTTGCTATCCATCATCAGAGAATTCTAGCTTGGACTTGAACGCTTCTCTAAAATTGGCATCTCTCTTCTTTTGTAGGAAGCACCATTCAACTTGTTGAGGGACAGGTACCTTATACGCCTCTTGTCCTAACTATTTCTTCTGTAATCGTTGCTATTCTTTCCCTGTTGATTGATATGTGTAGTTGCTAGTCAGATAATGATCTTAAACATGCTGTTGAGTTCTTTAGCGCTGTAAGAATTCATATTAGTAGTACATTCTAGACACCTAGTGACGAACTGCAGTCTGGGGGTTGGGGGAAAATTACCTAGTGACTGGTCGTCTTAGAAGAGAAATTCTAGGCACCTAGTGGCGAAAATTGGGAATGAGCTGCAAAGTTTGTCAAATTCAGTGGAATGGTCTGATAACAGGACCAAAGGAAACTGCATTAAGTACAACTTTGGGCTACAAATTGAGTCCTAAAGAGTATGATTTTGCGCGTACCTTCTATCCTGAGTACATCTTCCATCTTCATACACTCACATTCCACTTCCATCTCTGCCAATGCAGAAAACTTGGTGTGTGGCGAAGCCCTCAGCAGACGATAAGGTTCTTATGGCAAATCTGAACTACGCCTGCTCTGAGGTGAACTGTGGAGTGATACAGCCAGGCGGCCCATGCTACAACCCCAACAACCTCGTGTCGCATGCCGCGGTCGCAATGAACCTCTACTACGCTGCCAATGGCAGGCATGCCTGGAACTGCTACTTCCAGAATTCTGCTCTCGTCGTGCAATCTGACCCAAGTAATAGCCTCAACTGAAGAGATTTTAAATATTGCTCTCTGAAATATCATTTCCAGAATCTGCTGTCCCTCCCTCGTAGCAGTTCTAACATGAGTTCCGAATCTCGTTTTGCAGGCTATGGTTCTTGCACCTACTACTGATTTTTACCGAGGTCGAGGCCGTGTCGATGCAGTTGGGTTGTAGTAGGTTCTTCATGTCAAGTTGGCAGTACCGGTTCCGGATCATGCTTAATGTGTTGAGGTCTTGAGAAGCAGCATATTGGTGTGCGTTAACTGTGCCTGTTGTTTGAGATGTCCACTCCCCCCTGTCCTTCAGTGGATGTTCGGAAATTAGAGCTTTATTAATCCATGTGTCCTATTATCCTACGTCCGTCTGTCTCTATGTTGTGTTGTTGCCTCATAGATTGATCACTTAAACGTTGGTAAATCACAATAGGTTCCCAAGTTATAGTGACGGCAGAAATCGATAGTAGAGTAGATAGATGCATCCAAGCGACAACTATTCACTAATGCTGGCTCAACTCGCTTGTGGTTTGGCATGCTAAAAAAAACTGAACAAGACCAATGCATTCGTTCCGTCATGTCATCCGATCCAAGCACTGTAAAACACATACCGACGTACGGTGCAGCACACGAGACAAAACCAGCGCACCTGTTTCTGAACGCACTCCACTCAAAGTCCAATCCGCCGAGCCGTGCGCGCCCGCGGCGGCGCCCATCCCATCCAACTTCCAAGGCGCCAATCAAGCGGAGCTACTCGATCGCCTACCGCGCGTGCCGGCGTGCGTGCGTCCCCGCAAAAAGCCGACTCCAAATGGCCGAAAACCTCCCAAGCGGACGCCCCACGAGGCCATTTTTGCATCGGTTTCCCTCGGCCCGGAGGCTGCGGCCCAAGACGCAGCCCGGATTGTTAAAAAAAACTAATACATTTAAAAAAAGAGTTATATAAATAAATAGTCAAAAAAATTATAAAATTAGACCTGAATTGGCAACAAGATCATATCGCCATTTCAATTGGCGACAAGACCCTGTCAAACAGAATCCTGTTGCCAATTCAGATCCGCATAACAAGGATCCAATCCTAGGGTCTAATTTTTTCTCGACTATTTAGTTCTGTAATTTTTAATATATATATATATATATATATATATATATATATATATATATATATATATATATATGTATTATTTTAAAAATTCCTTCTCATGACGCGCTTTTTCGCCTCTCTCAAGCAGGTAACCAATCCACCCACCACCTGTTAGAAATAATGCCCGGATCAATAGGAACACCCCACGAATTGGTTATTCCTAAACGAGTCATGAAGGGAATGACAAACATACCTTGTCTCCACATTGGATCCAGAACAGGATCAGAGGGATCAAAAACCGCTAATTCATATAAAGAGACATGGATTTTACATGAAAAACTCTTGCGGGAAAAAACTACGGATGTCAATCGGCGATGATCACTATATGAGGGTGTTTACAAAATGCCGGGATTACAATGAGGTGTTAGACGTCTGGCGTCAACTCTCCCCGTACGGCTTACAAGAGGTATATAAAGGGGTAAAAGGACTTAGAGTCCAAGTAAGAAACTAATCGGCTAATATAGCAACTAATCCGGATACTTCCATTTTAGAAATTCGAATTACAAAACAGCAATCTCCACCTTGAGACGAATTTCCTCTTGCAGCGTAATGAAAAATTATCAATCATCAAATATCTCTACAACAAGATAAAAATCACCGTACGCCAACTAGTCTCTAGGACTAGACTGTAATACTAACTAAGCTTGAGCAAAGCTCAAACTTAGCAGTTGTAGGATCAAGGATAACCGACTAGAGGGGGTGAATAGGAGGTTTTTAAACTTTTAAACAATTTAACGAGATAAGTCAATTAACAACTTAGTCTAAACAAGTTATACTTCTAGCTAAACAATACATGCACAAAGACCAAACTAAAAATATAAATGCGGAAGAGTAAAGACTAGAAATAACCACAATGAGACAACGATGTTTTCCCATGGTATCGAAGACTTGCCGGTCTTCACTAGTTCACGTTGAGGGAGCTTGAACCAATCAAACCGGCTCCACGTATTAAGCCTTTCCTCGATCACTATTGATTGTTCTTCCTCCACTCCGGAGATGGTGAACATCAAACCACTCACAATTTAGGCACCGGGTCTCTTCACAATCTTCTTGAAGAGATCACCGTGCAATCACTGCTAAACCGTCTAGGAGTTTGGCAAAACTCCAAGAGTAACAAATCAAGGACCTTCGCTTGACGACACTCAAGTGCAAGAGGATCAACTAGAATGATGAATGCACTTAAATGAGCTCAACAACCTCCCAATGAGTGAACAAGTAAATTTGAGGAGTTGAAATGATGCACAAGGCTCAAAGGATGTTAGATGTGGTCTAGCACCCTGTCCTTGAGCATGTGGGGGGGTATAAATATCATCCACCAACAAATATAACCGTTGGAGAAGAAATCCCCGGAAAACAACGAATCGTGGTACTACCGCCAAGTAAATGCGGTACTACCGCACTTTACCTACTTGCACAGTAACGGCTAGAAGAGAAGATAATAAATGCACTTTCATAGCCGTTAGAAATGCAGAGCGGTACTACCGCCACAAACATGCGGTACTACCGCTTTCCCGGTCATACCGCCCGAAGGCAGCGGTACTACCGTTCCACGAGAAAAACCAAACTGCATTGCTTCTGGAAAAAACGTACCGTCGAATAATCGGTACTACCGAGGGTGAGCGGTAGTTCCGCGTTTGAACAGCGGTACTTCCGTTCTGAGGGATTACACCGAGACACCCAGAAAACATGTTCTCTGGAAAAAAACGTACCGTCACTAAGTCGGTACTCACGGGGTGTGCGGTAGTTCCGCTTTTCAACAGGTACTCGCTCGAGGATTTGCACCGAGACCCCGGAAAACATGTTCTCTGGAAAAAAACATACCGTCTTTTATGTGGAACGACCGGGGTGCGGTAGTACCGCACTACAATCCCGGTTGTACCGTTCTCCGGTAGTACCGCGTGAACACGCCGGTACTACCGATTATCTAAGCAGTGCAACGGATGCTTTTCATAGGAAAAAATCGATTTCATGCATGATCCTAAATTGATCCACAAAGCACATGAATGGCTATCAAGTTACTTGGACATGATTCCTCTTAATAGTACAGTATTTATCCTATAATTCAGTCTTCCAACTATATCTCCTAAGACCGGTAAAACGAAAAAGATTTTTAATCTACTTGTACCTTGACTTTGAACTAATTTGATCTTCACGATATCCTTTAGCATGCAGCTTCACGATCGTACTTACCATTTGGACTTAACCTTGCAAATACTCAACAAACACATAAGTCCATTTATCACAAATCATCATTAATTACCAAAACTAATTTTTAGGGGTATAGATGCTTTCAAGAGACAGGGTGACTTTGTCATCATATCAGCTGGATTATCATGAGTACTTATCTTGGACACCTTGACATCACCTTGAGCAATAACACCTCGAATAAAGTGATATCTCACATCAATGTGTTTTGTTCTCTCATGGAACATCTGATTCTTTGTAAGGTGATGAGGATTAAAACATCTATGTATTATTTTTAATATATAATAGACCATATGTCTTCATGGTCGTAACCCCTGAGGTGCACGACCTCACTGGTCGTAGAGATTCCAGAGGTTACACAATGGGTACGCTGATCGGATGAAGGACTATGCCAAGCTCCCGACCAGGAGAACTGCTCGTAAAGGGTATGAACTGATACTTGGAACTGATTCCAGGTATATTCTCTACCGTGTGATGAATGAAACACGTGCATATTCCATACCATACGACGTTTCTTATTCAGAAGCACTGATTAAACAACTACCATACGGTTGTACCTCTCAGACATACAACCGCCGAACGGTTGACTCTCTATCAACCGTCACATAACTCCGACCAGTAGCAACGTTTTACATCAGACGTCTTCTCCAGAAGTAACTGCCACCTCTTCATTTGCTATTTAAAGATGGAGCATGGACTGAACGAGGGAAGAAAAAAAGCAATCAGACTGAAGCACAGGCCTTAGATTCGTGTTTTAAGTCTGGTATTGTAAGATAACAAGTAGTGTTCTCAGTGTAAACATGAGTAATTCATCATCTAGTCAGGAAGCATCCTTTGTAAAACCAGTTCATACTAATAAAGGAGCAGTTCCATTATTACTCTAGATTTCCCACACCACTCTCTCCTTTTCTTTTCGTAAGATCGACGTCTTGATTGTCGACATAAGGCATATAGCACTCTGACTATCACAAAATATAGTAGTGCAAGAATTATCTCCACAAAGCTCAGTGTACAAACCTCTCAACCAAGTAGCTTCTTTACAAACTTCAGAAATAGCCATATATTCTGCTTTAGTGATGGATAGGGCAATAGTAGCTTGTAAACTTTCCTTCCAACTAATAGCACAACCACCAATGGTGAAAACATAACATGTGAGAGATCTCCTCTTATCCAAATCACCAGCATAATCAAAGTCAACATAACCAACAAATCCATCTCTAGAATTCTCAAACTGCAAACAAACATTAGAAGTACCACGCAAATATCTAAAAATCCACTAAACTGCTTTCCAATGCTCTTTTCTAGGATTAACCATGTATCTACTAACAACACTCAGTGCATGAGATAAATCAGGACAAGAACAGACCATGGCATACATCAGAGAACCAACTGCATTAGAATATGGAACTCTAGACATGTACTCAATATCATAATCTGACTTAGGACATAAAGTTGAAGATAATATGAAATGTGAAGCTAATGGAGTACTCACTGGTTTTGCATCATGCATATTAAAACGACGAAGGACTTTCTCAATATAATCTTTTTGACTAAGGTATAACTTGTCATATTGTCTCTTTCTAATAATCTCCACGCCAAGAATTTTCTTTGCTGCACCTAGGTCCTTCATCTGAAATTCATTACTCAATTGTGCTTTCAGTTTTGCTATTTCTGACTTATCTTTTGCAGCAATCAACATATCATCAACATAGAGAAGCAAATAAATAGCTGAACCATTAACAATCTTTAAATAAACACAGCTATCATAATCAGACCGCTTAAAATTATGAGAGAGCATAAAGGAGTCAAATCTCTTGTACCATTGCTTAGGAGATTGCTTCAAACCATAAATAGATTTCTTTAATCTACAAACAAAGTGTTCTTTTCTAGGAATAACAAAACCCTCAGGTTGGTCCATATAAATGTCTTCTTCTAACTGCCCATGTAAGAATGCAGTTTTAACATCTAATTGCTCGAGTTCATAATCATGCATTGCAACAATACTGAGTAAAGTGCGAATAGAACTATGTTTCACAACTAGAGAAAAACATCATTGAAATCAATACCTGGAATTTGACTATAGCCTTTAGCAATCAATCTTACTTTATACCTTGCTGGTTCAGTAGGAGAATACCTTCCTTTCTTTTGAATATCCATTTGCAACGAACAGGCTTCTTCTCCTTTGGCAATTTCACTAATTCCCAAGTGTCATTCTTTTCAAGTGATTCTATCTCATCATGCATAGCAGTTATCCACTTATTAAAATCAGTGGAGCTAATAGCCTCAGAGTATGATGAAGGTTCTGTATTATCTTCAATTTCTTCTGCTACAGTCAAAGCATAAGCGACAATATTAGCTTCTTCAATCAACCTCTTGGGTGGATTAATCTCCCTCCTAGGTCTGTCAACTGCAATAGACCGTTGTGGTGGCTGCTCAACAATGAGAGTATCCTCAACAATAGGTGCATCATGAACAACGGTATTTTCCTTATCTGATGTGTTACCTGAACCAACAGAGTGCTCTACCTGAACACTTGAATTTTGCTCACTCTTAACAGGAATGTTAGTAGGCAGTTTATCAGGAAGCATAGCAGATTCATTAAAGACAACGTTTCTGCTAATCACAACCTTCCTTGTTTCAGGATTCCACAACTTATATCCTTTAACACCAGATTTATTACCAAGAAAGATGCACTTAATAGCTCTAGGCTCTAATTTTCTATTATCAACATGAGCATAAGCAGTACAACAAAAACTCTCAATTCTGAATAATTTGCTGGGGAACTAGACCATACCTTAATTGGAGTCTTCTTTTCAATTGCAATATTGGGTGACCAATTAATAAGATAGGAAGCAGTGGAAGCGGCTTCAGCCCAAAAACGCCTATGCAAACTTGCATTAGACAACATACAACGGGCCTTAGAAATGATGGTCATGTTCATATGCTCAACTACACCGTTTTGTTGAGGAGTACCAGAAACGGTGTAATGCCTAACAATGCCTTCGGTCTTGCAATATGATTCAAATTCATCAGAACAAAATTCCATCCCACTATCAGTGCGAAGTTTCTTTACCTTCTTTTCAGTTTGCCTTTCAATCATAGTCTTCCATTCTTTAAATGCTGAAAATACTTCTGACTTATGTTTCAAGAAATAAGTCCACACTCTTCTAGAATAATCATCAATAATTGTTAACATATAACGAGCACCTCCTAGAGATGTCTTACCAGATGGCCCCCATAAATCAGAATGCACATAATCCAAAATATCTTTTATGGTATGAACTGAGGTATTAAATCTCACCCACTTGTGTTTGCTAAACACGCAATGCTCACAAAATTTCTGCTTGCTGATGCTATGTCCATCAAGAAGTCCTCTCTTACTCAATTCTGCCAAACCAAGTTCACTCATATGCCAAAGACACATATGCCAAATATTAGTAGCATCAAAATCAGATAACGAACTTGAAATTACAACAACATTACCTGATATTGTAGTACCTCGCAGATGGTACAGATTGACAGTTTTAATATCAGTTTTCATCACAATAAGAGAGTCTTTTGATACCTTTAAAACTCCACCTTCACCAGAATATTTGTACCCTTTAGCATCAAGAGTATTTAAAGAGATGAGGTTCCTTTTCAAATCTGGAATGTGTCTCACTTTTGTCAAAGTTCTGACAATGCCATCAAACATCTTGATCTGAATTGAATCAATTCCTGCAACCTTACAATATGAGTTATCACATATCAACACGGTACCACCTTCAACAGGTTCATAGGTGGCAAATCAATCCTTATTCGGGCACATATGAAAGGTACAGACAGAATCAAGAATCCATTCATCATTGGTCTTAGCACATCCAACAAAAGCAACAAGGGTTTCTCCATTAGGACTATCATCAGCAGCAAGAGAGGTTTTATCTTCATCATCTAGTTTACCTTTTGGCTTATAATGGCCAGTTCTCTTTTCTTTATTTTGCAGCTTCCAATATTCAGAGATGTCGTGCCCACTTTTCTTGCAATATTTGCACGACTTGTACTTGCCTCTAGATTTCGACCGGTTCTTGTAACTGTTCAAACTTTTGTCTCGAGGTCCATTATCTGAGTTCTTCTCCTCTTGCCTGCTACGAATAAACAAGGCTTCTCCTTTCGAGCTTGAATTTTCAGAAGGTACCATATGTTTCATCTTCTCCTTAGCATGCAAAGCGTCATAAACTTTATTAAGAGTGAGGGTATCTCTACTATATAATATAGTATCTCTAAAATTTGAAAAAGAACTAGACAGGTAACACAAAAGAATAAGACATAAATCCTCATCCTCATATTTTACCTCCATTGACTCTAGGTCAGCAATAATCTCATTAAACGCCGAAAGATGATCAAGCACAGATTCTCCTTCTTGCAATTTGTGAGAGTACAACTTCTGCTTGAGATGCATCTTGCTGGTGAGATCCTTTGTCATGCAAATTTGTTTCAGCTTCAGCCATAATGCAGCAGCTGTCTTCTCCTTCAAAACATCCTGCAAAATATTATTTGATAGATGAAGGTGAATCTGAGATAAAGCCTTACGATCTTTACGCTTGTCATCTGCAGTCCATGTGGTAGGTTGTTTTGTAAATCTTTCAAATGCATCATCCAAATCCATCTGTGCCAACACATCCCTCATCTTGACTTGCCACAGCGCAAATCTTGTGTCTCGATCCAGGAATGGAAGATCATACTTCAAAGTCGCTATGAGAAATAAAACTTGAAAATTGCTGGTACTATTCTGTGTAAACCTAGTAATAATCACGATTTGTTTGGTACACCTTCTGTGTACGCTAATCAAAGATCTTTGAAAAACTCCTAGTACTGATCTCGTGTGGACGAAGCAAAATCAATCAGTTATTGATTACCTCAACGTACAACAAAGATAGATTTAATAAAGAAAGATTGTTCTTGCTGTGTGATTTAATAAAGAAAGAGAGGAATCTTCCTGTGCTGCTGTGAAGTTGCCCTTGCTTTCTCGGTTTTGGTTTGCTGTGGTCGTGTGGATGACGCACGCACGCGTGCTGTTTTTCCACGCCATTGTTCGATCAAGCGCGAGGAGGCGCGCTGCTCGGACCGAGGTGAGGCCGCGCCAAGGAAACGCGCGAGGAGTGAAGCGCCCTCGGGAACGACGCGCTCGGAAAGAGTCGACGAAGGACGACGCCGATCGATGCTGGCGACGAGGCGCGCGATGGGATCAACGACCGAGACGACGAGCGGACGCCGGCTTCAGATCGATGTGGACGAGACGGCGGCGCACGATTGATCTGTTAATTTTTTTTCGTGTCTTTCCCAAAACCCTAATCTCCTGTGCTCTATACCACTAGTTAAAAATAATACATGGATTAATATGGACAAGAGACACATATTTTACGTGAAAACCCCTTACAAAAAAACCACGAACGCCAATCGGCGATGATCACTATATGAAGAGTGTTTACAAAACGTCGGGGATTACAACAAGGTGTTAGGCGTCTGACGTCAACTCTCCCCGTACAGCTTACAAAAGGTATATAAAAAGATAAAATCACCTAAAGTCTAAGTAAGAAACTAATCCGCTAATATAACAACTAATTCAAATATTTTCATATTAGAAATTCGGATCACAAAACAACACCACCCACTGGCGGCGTTTGATCTCCTCCTCAGGTGGAAGACCGACTGGCGGCGGAGCAGAAGCAGCAGCCGCTGCTGTTCTCGGACACCATGACCACGTCCCCCCCCTTCCTCGGCCCAGCAACAGGCACGACCGCCTACGGCGCTGGACTTCCTCACCCTCTCCAAAGGCGAGGAACCCGCGCAAGAGCCCCAAGAAGATTACAGTGACGACGATGACAACGGGGCGGACATCGCGCGGCTCATGTCGCTGCCGGGCGGCGACGGCCGCGATGACGACAGCGGCGGATGCGACTGCAGCGGCGGCGATGGGTTCTTGGCGAAGATCGTCGGGGTGGTCGGGCCCAAGTGCGACAAGGAGAAGAGGAGGGTGGACGGCTGGATTGAGCATTACTGCGGCGACGGTGGGTGCAACGAGCCTGCGAGGCTGGCGCACCTGTTGCTCGCCAAGGCTTCGTGGTCCTGGCATGGAGAAAGTCGTGGGGATAGAGCAGCCACTGCCTTCCCTTCCACCGTGAAGGAGTTCTTGGATCGTGACGCGCCACCGCGATTGACGGAGGGGGAGCAGAGGGAGGCAGTGCCTTACCAGCGCATATTGCAAAGGCAGTGATGGAATGCAGTTGCAAGCTGGAATATTGTCTTCTGAAAGTGTCAAAAACAATGCGTTGTTAGCAGAGCAAATATCATGAAAAGCTCCTCCAAAATCCAGACATTGCCTACTGCATCTCGCACATTGTATTTACTTGAAAAAGTGTTTGCCTGCACATACTTTCACGAAAATCTGGTGACGGACCGGGCTCTACTAAAACTCCAAATCTCCGAGCATCTTAACTGACACTTCACGGTAAATTGTAATTTGCGGCACATAAGCCGCATCTACCAATGATAAGATAGCATAGTCAAGCAGTCAAGCATAAGTAGAATAAGACTGATGTATACTTCTTAGGTGAGGTTATATTTGCTGTTCCAACTGAATTTCAGTCAGTTCTGTGCCAAAAATCTCTCCCAGCATGTTACAATGTCTACAGAAATTGAAAATTACATCACGCAGACACTGATGAATTACATGGATTTAAGCAAAACAGTAGCCTTCTGGTGCTGACTACTGAGTAAAAAGGTGGATCCTCAAAATCTTTCAAGGGATAAGAATTTACGGATGAGCTTCCTAAATGCCAGACTATTTTTTTGTAATTGTCTAGAGCTCATCAGCTAAGGATGGTTTGGAAGGGAATTGGAAAACACTGATAACTAACTAGTTTTATTGGGAAAAAAATTATATGACACGGTACTGCACATAATTATATAGCACCACTCATAGAACGCGAATACACAGCAAACACAAATATTTATACATCTCACCCTCTACCCCACTCCTCCCCGTTTTTTTTCCTTCCCACTTTGCCCCTCCATCTTGTTATTCGGGTGAAACAAATCGACTTAGCGTGGGAGCAAACAGTGGCAAAACACTGTTTACAAAACACTGCTCACGATGTTTTTCAGACTGCAGGACGGTGGGTGTGCGGCACCGGCGCTGCACGGCAGTGGGGGCTTACGTCTGCAGTGATATTTTTACAATTTCGCTCCGGAGAAAATTAATTTTGCATTTTCAACACTAAACAATACCATTTAAACAAAAAAATGAAAGCGCACTCCAATTGTGCCACGCACTCCAATTGGCGGCGGCACCAAAGTCATTAGTAAGCCGCGAGATTGATTAGCTCCCACGGTACAACTACATGTGATGCTGTTTAATGACGTTGGGCTTCAAGTACTCATTCATGGCAGCCGCTGCATCCCTGCAGCTCCTCAGATCACGACTTTGCTTAGCAACGAAAGCAGGGATGGCACCACCACATCCAACCACGTCGATAGGCATACAATTTTTTCTATGCAACCTGGCAATCAACAGAAAAACTGAAATACATTAGTACCATGTACGTACTACGTTAATGGTTCTTCAAGAATCACGTTCAATAATTTGCCCTGAACTATACGCCTCAAGATTTGCAAATTTGCACTGACAGAAAATGTCAAAATACAAAGCAGTTTGTGAAACGACGTTACAAAGTAGTCTTAACAAAACTAAGAAATTGTCCCAAATTTTCGTCCTTTGATGCATCTCACCCATTCAGTCTCGGTGTACCTGTGTCTTCGTCTGTCATGTGGGGAATTCCGTATCGTCGCCGTCGTCTCAACCGTGCGCCTGGTGGAGCCAGAGCACTGATGGGGGCGGCGGAAGGACATTCGGCAAAAGGAAACCCGGCTGAAGGCAACCCTACTCCGGCGGAAGGAAAGTCCAATTAAAGGTCTTACCATTTATTTGGCATGTCAATTCCTAATTAGCAAGTTATCTCTTAGGATTATCTATTTACAGTTAAGAGATCCATTCGCGATCCAGTTAGCTGAATGAATTTAGGAAGGCAATCGTTAGAGATTGATTGTAATTGTTGAGGAACCGTCGCTGGCGAGTCCAGTCCGAGCGATTACCTCGTAGACACGCGTAGAATCGTAAGAACAATGCATGAATAACAAGAACAGAATAAGAAATTGAACACAGAGAGGTAGGGGGACTTCTTACTTCTCTTTATTCCTTCATTCAACGATCAATCATTTACAGTGAATAGCACCCCTTATTTATAGTCTAGAGACTCTGCTAGGGTTTGGGATGAGGAGCCCATACATGGGCCGGCTTCCGGACCGAGCCCATAGTTTCTTAACACTCCTCTTTGGGCACCTATCCTCATATGTTCATGCCTCGTCAAAACTCCATAAAAATTCAATGGAAAATTTTTGGAGAAAGAGTACATGATACATTTTCTGCTGTGATGCACGAATTGCCTCATTAAAAACCTTAGCCGAGAAACTTCAGGAAAACTCGTCAAGGGAAAAAGAGTACAATCCACCCAATTTCATTTAATCTCCTGGATTTATTCTTTGGGTACTCAATCTTCATGATCAAGCTTTAATAATGAGTTCGTGAAGGTTCTCCCCTGAATTCTGCACTTCTCTAAGTCTCATCATTCCAATTCATGTATGCATCTTTCAAAGCTAGACGCTAGAGGTAACTTAGTGAACAAATCTGCAAGATTCTCACATAACTTAGTATGCAATACTTTAATTACGTTCATCTTTTGCAATTCATGAGTATAGAAGAACTTGGGGTTGATATACTTTGTGAAATGATTCTTCACATAACCCATTTGTACTTGTGCAAGACAAGCTGCATTATCTTTATAGAAAATAGTGGTGAATCATCCGCCGAAGCCAAACACATTCTCGTGAGACCTCGTACAGTGCTATTGTTTCCGAGTAGTTCGTCGAAGTTGGTACAAGACTCTGCTTAGACGATTTTAATGGAATTACGGTTCCACCACATAGGAATACATAGCTTGTTTGCTATTTGGTTGTATGCGGGTCCTACAAGTACCCGTTATCTGCATTGACATTTATAGTTAAGTCTTGGTTCTTTCTGTAGAACAAACCAAGTTCTTTGCTTCCTTGGAGGTATCGGAAGATGTCCTTTATTCCCTGCCAATACCTTTGGTAGGTTCTGCACTATACCTTACTAGTAGGTTCACGGCAAATGCAATGTCCGGTCTAGTACAGTTTGTTCAATACATGAGTGTTTCTATTACACTTAAGTGTGAGAATTCCGGTCCCAGGACCTCCTCCCCCTCTTTTCTAGATCTGTACGGGTCCTTGTCTTGCTGCAAAGATCTTTTGACCATTGGCACTTTCAAAGGGTATATCTTTTCAAGGTCAAACCTTTCTAACACCTTCTGAGTGTAGGTTGACTGATGTACTAATATCCCTTCAGGGGCATGCCCAAGCTGCAAGCCTAGGCAATATTTGGTTTTCACCCAAATCTTTCATTTTGAACTCCAACTCCAGGTAAGAGCTTGCTTTCTTAATATTCTTCATGGTTCCGATGATATTTAGATCATCTTCATACACTGAGATTATACAAAATCCATTCTGGGACCGTCGTATAAATACACAGAGATTATTCTCATTGTTCGTGTAGCCTTTCTTGCATAGAAAGTCGCTTCAAGCGATTATACCACATTCTGTCTGATTGCTTAAGTTCGTACAATGACTTTCTGAGTTTCACACTGTACATATTTCTATTTGCTCTGTTTTGGTTCGGACGTTGATACATTCAGGTATCTTCATATAAATATCCGAATCCAATATTTTATAAAGGTATGTTGGTACCCCATCCATCAATTTCACTTCTAACTTCAAGTTCACTGCCATTGAAATAAATGTCTAAAGGGAGTTCCGCCCATGACCGGAGAATAGGTTTCTTCATAATCATCTTCTAGATATGCAGTGAAACCTTGTGCAACAAGCCTTGCTTCTTTTCATTTCTCTTTCGAACAAATACTCACTTATGCCTTACAGGGTGCACATGGGGAGGCGTGTGGCTTATAGGCCTAAACATCTCTCTTTTATTCAAAAAGAATAATTCAGTTTCTATTGCCTTCTTTCAATCTTCTCAATCTGATCTTTTCTTTCATTCAGTGAGCAATGCAGACTCTGGATCAAGATCGTTGATTGTGGCAATTTTCTTTGTAAAATAAATGTCGACATTGGCTGTTGTCATATTCAAAGATTCTCCTGAGGTCATAAAGTTTATAGCTATTTCTTCAAGGGGTGATTCTTCTAATGCTTCTATGTAACATCCCAAATTTTGGCTTGTGTTTCAAATGTAAGAAATTGAGGGTAAATTAAAACTTTTCCTTCATCCTTTTACTCTTGAAACTTTTCTGAAATTCGTGTAAAGGAATTTTGGGAAATTCAAAATCAAAAGCCTCATTTATCAAGCCAACAACCTCCTTGGTGAAATCTGGGTTCAAACCCTTGGAAATAATTTTTCTTGGTTCTAGGGTTGCTTGGTAACACCTCTGAATTATTTCATAATTTTTGGAAATTAATTGAAATATTTTAGAGGCAAGTCAAACCTTGGTCAAACCTCTCAAATCACCTGAAATTTCTTGAGAAAATTAAAGTGCTCCAAAATCTCTGGAAATTTTATGGAAGGTTGATCCCATTGTCAGCAAGCTCCAGTTAAAATTTCATAAAATTTGGAGTTGATTTGATGCCTCAATTAAATCCCCAAAGTTTCAGGTTTAAAATCAAACCCTAATCGGTTTGCATCGCTCATTGACTCGAGTCGGGCTCGCTCGAGTCACTTGACTCGACCGAGCCAACTAATCGCAACCGGCGCGGCGAGCGAAAGCGCTGCGTCGTCGATCGTTGGATCTCCATCGAACGGCTCTCATTCGTAGGCATTCGGACAACTCCGGTTGCCATGTGATTCTCACCGTTGATTCGATCCAACGCCACGACCGCACGGCTTCACTTCGTCTTTATGAATAGCGATCGATCGTGGCCGCTCAAATCTCATCCGGCGGCCAGATCTATTGGGGTTGGGCTCAACCCACTAAAACACGTTGGACTCGAGCCGCTTTGTCACGATCGTGGGCCGCTCGCCGCCGCCGTCATCTTCCTCCTTCCGCAAGGCAGTGCGTGCACATGACGCCATGGCGGTGAGAGGAGGGTGCCTTGTCACCTCCTTGAGCCCTTTAAACGGCTCCTCTGCAGCGCATTAAATGCACGCCGGCACCGCCTCGCTTAGTCGCCGTCTCACTCTCCGCCGCCACGGCGCGCGCATGCAATGGAACCCGAGGCGAGCAACGGTGCTCGTGCTCCTCAAGCCTACTTAAGCCCCTGTCACCTTCGTTGGCTTCCTTTCCTCTCCCGCAGCTCTCTCGCACCCTCTGAGCTTGAGCGAGCCCATAGCACCTCAGCGCCATTTCCGCCATTGCCGAGCTTGGAGCTCCTGCCGACGGTGCTCCAAAGGGCTCCTCGCCTCGATTCTTCCTCCCGCTCCTTCCTTTTACCTCGGTGGTGCTTAACCCCACTCCATTTCAGGTTGCTTCAACGGAGCGCCGAGATTTTGATTCCCCAAATCGGCCGCGAGCACCTTTCTTCGCCTCCGGTAGCGGTGAGTCCTCCTCCTTTCGATTCCTTGCTCGTAGCATCCGGAGTCGTTTGGAATCCATCTTGATGACGCGGTGTGGTTGGTTTGCTCAGCCGTCCGCTCCCACGCCGTCTTCCTGGTCCGCCGCGAACTTCGCCGCCGAGTCGCTCGACCACCTCTGCACCTCCGCGTCGCCGTAGCTCCTCGGTAGCCCCTAGATGCTCGGGCACCGCTGAATGAACCGCCGCGGAGCTCCTTGTCGCTTGTCGCCGTTGCCATCTTTTACCGCGCGCCGCCGCCGCGCGCGCTCTCGTCCAGTCCACCACCGCGGTGTGGGTGGTACGCAGGGTGCGCAACGCTATTGCGCACCTATTTCGCATTCACTCGCGCGCCGTGCTTTTGGTCGCCGGCGTTTTGCGGTGAAGCCATCGGGCTCGCGTCGGACGCGCCAGCGCTGCGGCGCAACGTGTCTGCTGTCGCGCCGCCATCCCTAGATCTGCGTCGGATTTTCGTTAGATTTGTGCTTGCATCGTGTCACGTTGCTTGTGAGCCGCCCATCTTGAGATCGACGGTCCACGACCTCTGTTCCGCCTCGCCGCGCTTTCAAACGCGTTAGCGTGGTTCAATCGGGACGTCCGATCGGAGATCGACGGCTCTCACCGCCCACGTCTCGGGTGTTAGGAAAATCCCGAAAGTGCTAAGTCCGTAAATCAGATCACATTAGGGTCTTGTCTTTTCATATCTTGTCATCTTAGCTCCAAATTAGATGATTCCAATTTTGTTAGCTTCCTTATAACTTGAACTTAAATATAAAAATAATTGTAGACCATGATCAAACCTGGAAAACCATTTTCAAAAATAGTAAACAAGTGAACATAATACTGTTTTTCAGAACTTTAGCAAACTTGTAAAATGCATAACTTTTAATCTATAGATCCTTTTGTATGAATCCAATTGGAGTAGCTTCCCTGATAGTGTATTTGCTAGGAAAATTGGTTTCACAAATTTTACTGTTTTTAGAAATCATAAGGATCATATTTTAGTTTAATACCTAAACAATTTAGACAAATCATAACTCTTTCAATATAACTCCAAATGACCTGAAATTTTATATGGGTTATCACTATACCAGTAGGAAGCCACCATAAAAATTTCAGCTCTGAAATCTTTCTAGAAAATATTTTTGCTACAGTGCTAATTATGGCGAAAATGGGTTTTTAGAGAATATCTTTTGCACCACAAATCCAAATTAGGTTTTTCCAGTTCCTATGTCTAGGTATATTCCTATTATACCTTGTGTATAATTTTCAATCGCATTTGGTTAATTTTTGCTTGCTCTTTCATTTAAGCGTTGCTCGTCTTATTGGTTGTTTTCGCTCTTTAGCTTAGGATTCGACATTTGCGGTAACCCGAGAACGACCCTCCGCAACAAATTGAGCCACAGCAAGCGGGCAAGCAGTTTGATCATTTCCCATTAATCCCATTACTTTTAAAGTCTAATATTTTGTTTAACTTCTATGTATGCATTGCTAAATTGTTGTTAAATTGATTAGTTAATCCTCTAGTTGCATAATCAGAGGTAAATGGTTATCCTCTACTACCCGAGCCTAGGTTATTTCTGTGGTTAGAGTTCGATGGATGAACTCTTATCACTTAGTAGATTACGAATGAATATTGCTTAGCCATGCCTAGTTATCGGTAGTATTGGGCGATCATCGACTTAGTCGGTGATCCGGATCACACAACTACTTATACTACTCCATTATGTCCAACCCTTGTGTTTTATTGATTTACAAATCAAAACCGAAAACAAAACTATATCTTGACTTGGGCACAATGGTATGTTGATGTGATCTGTTGGGTGTGTGGAATGGTGCCTAAGTCCCCAAGGACCGAGTTACTTGTGTCACTAAGCCAAGCGCTTATTGCGTGCTAACCACACGAGGGGGATATGGAACCTCTCTTGACTAAGTACTTTGGGAGGTGCTAATTATGAGCTGGTCGGTGGGTGTGTTCTTGTGTGTGTGTTTTGGAGGAGCATTTAGCGCACGGTTAGGCTGCCTAATGTGTCCTTCTCCGTGGGTTGCGGCTCTTAATTAGCATCGTCCATTGGAAAGCGTCTTGTTAGACTTAGCCATGCCTCGCATACCAAAGGAAGTGTGCTAACCGTGGTCGGTGGAAAGGCGGTCTATCGTGTGGGTACATTGGTACACCCGCAGGTTAAAACTATTCGAATAGCCTCGCCCTAGGTTATGGACATGCTTGGTAAGGTCGTGCAAGAACTAGACTACAACTTTTGAAAAACTTAAACTTGACATGGGTGGTATGAAGGGTACTTCATGCTATTGTTGTGGTGACTATGGGTTAGTCACTTCTAGGTTGGTGTTGTCATTTATCTATTGTTATTATTGTCTCTCTTTATTTGAACGATAAAAGTTAATTGCAAACTTGCTTTGAATCTATTACCTTATTGAAAATGAAAACTTGCTTTATGTTTGAAAATAAGTCCAGAGCCTCATCCACTTAAATAAAGCTTGCATGTAGTTAATTATAGTTCGTTATCTCACACGTCAGTCTTGCGAGTACAAAAACAAGTTTTGTACTCATCTGCTTTGCTTAATATTAATTGTTGCAGAGGAAGAAGGTGAGCCCCAAGGGCCTCACTTTTGTGAGTTGTGTTGCGGCGCCGTCTGGGACGATTAGCTTGGCGGTCCGGTTGGTTGCCTTGTGGGTAAAGGCACACCGATTGGCTTTTGTTCATCGCCATCTTATGGCCATTTTGCTTCCGCTGTGTCCCGCTCATCTTTATGAATTTTGGCCTGGCCTCTCTTTTGTAATAACTCTCTTTATATTATCTATGTCTTTCGCTTGTTGCTTTTGCTTCGCTCTATGTGTATGAATGGAATTGATGCATGATTTTGTAGCGGTGTGTATATCTGCATTTAGGAAGTATACATATCTCGAGGCTTGTTCATTTGATTTGTACCGTTAGGACCAAGTGGATGGTTAAACAAGACAAGCCAATAAACCGGGTCCTCACAAAGTTGGTATCGAGCCATTCCGACCGTAGTAACCCAAGCTTAGTCGTCCTTAGGATATTTTGCAAACCTTATTTTCAAAGGGTCAAATGATTTGTGAAAGCTTAAGTAAGTTCTCGGATTTTATTCCTTACCTATCTTAGCTTTCTTCTCGCTTTGCTCTAATTTGAGTTTTAAAAGTGTTTTCCCTTTCCTTCTCTCAAAAGATAGTCATTATCGATTAATTGGGTTTTGGGACCAATGAGCTTGGCAAATTGAAGTGTTAGCCGCCTCTACAAGGTTTTGAAGCTTCCGGTTGAAGATTTCAATTAGGAGGCTTGGATGCAAAATCTGACAGCGATCATTCAGCTTCTGGACAGCAAGCTCAGAGGTTCTAACCAGGTAGAAAATGAGAGGTTAATCAAGTAAAACTTGTGGGAATAAAAGGGTAAGATGTGATACTAGTTAGCTAAGTATGTAACGTTATTTTTATCGCCTTAACCTTGTTCTTGAGTAGTGTTAGGCTGGTTGTAGTGAGTCGAATCTCTATCTTCTCACACTATTACTCGCTCATTCAATACGGGTTAGTGGCATTGAGAAGTTGAGCTTGGTTTGGAGTTTCCTTGCTGTTTTGGAGCTTCTTTGGAAACATTTAAAGTTGTTACTTGTCGTTTTTGGCTTTCGGTTAGGTGATGTCTCATTCCCTAATCGTTAGCTTTTCGCTTTCATCAACTTCTAATGTTGGTGCTTTGGTTTCTAACCTAAGTTTCTTAAAGCAGATGGTCGAGGTACTCGTAGCGCCGTGGTCGCGAACTGTTTGGATGAGGAGCTCGCCTCCTCCGACCATGGCCGAGGTCCTTCTTCGGATAGAGCGCAACCGCTCGTGAGGACGGAGGGTCCCGCTGGATGTTATTGCGCGCAACACCTCCGCCCTTTCCGGTGCCTCGGATCCGGCAGGGGCGGACATCGCCTCGTGGGGGCCTTTGAGTTTCTTCGCACTCAACCCCACGCTTCTCCGTGTCCGAGGACCCATTGACGCAGATGACTGGTCGCACAAGTTGAGCGTAAGCTCGACGTTGCTCGGTCTTCGACCAGACAAGGCACTCTTTGCCTCCCATCGCCTTCGGGGCGCTCTCCGGTGGGAGAACTTTGGCCATGCAGCCCGCCACCACACCTGTCTCTTGGGATGAGTTCCGACGGCGTTCCCGCCGAGCTCACATCCCCGCGGCTTGATGAAGTCAAGAAGAAGGAGCGCGCTCAAGCAAGGGCGTAAGTCGCTGATGGAGTACTCAGACGAGTTCAACCACTTGGCTCGCTATGCTCCATCCGAGGTGGCTACCGATGAGGCCAAGCAGAGAAGTTCATGGAGGGTTTGTCTGAGGAGCCGCAAGACGCCTCTCCATTGTGGACTTTGTCGACTTTCGTGCCTTGGTGGACAAGGCCATTGTTGCGAGCACAAGGCGAGGGCGCCGGCGAGTCCCGCAAGCAAGTGGGAGGCCCAGCGGTCCGCACAGCGGCCTCTCGCGTCCTCGTGTCGGGCCTACCCTGGGGCCCGCTCTGCGGCTTCACTACCACCGAGGCCGCAAGACCAGCCCTCGCCCTCGCAGCCGCGTGCCCGATCACGTGCGCTGCGAACCAGCCAGGGTGGCCCCCGCAATCCGGCCGCCGGGTCACTTGCTTTCGTGCAACCGAAGGGCATTATGCCAATAGTTGCCCTAACAAGATCGAGCGGCCCTCGCCCTAATGGAGGACGCGCGTGGAGGTGGTTCTTCCTGTGACCGTAAGGTTGTCCCTGCTACCCAAGGTGTGGGTAGTGGTCGCGTCAACCTCATCTCCGCGGAGGAGGCACAGAGGCACCCGACGCCGTGTTGGGTACCCTTCGCTAACTCTTTCCTCGCTACGCTTTGTTTGATTCAGCGCATCTCATTCGCTTGTTTGAGTCTTTCTTTGTCTGTGGGGGTCTTCTTTTACTCCATTGTTGGTCCTGCTGCTCATTCGCTCTCCGGTTCGGAGTTGAGAGTCGAATGAGTGTAGGGATGTCCTGTTGAGATAGAAGGGTAGGATTCTTGGCAAACCTTATCCTCCTTCTGGTCGGCGAGCTTAGATGTAATCCTAGGCATGGATTGGTTGTCTCAAAGACATGGGACAAATTGATTGCGCTAGGAGGCTCATCTACCTCACTAGTCCTTCGCGAGCAGTTCGCTTTTGAAGGCCGCGGTCCGCAACTCTTCGCGCCGGCGAAGCCCGCTCTAGATATTAGTGAAGTCCCAGTGGTTTGTGACTTTGTTGATGTCTTCCCGACGACCTTCCGTGGATGCCACCATTCGAGACCTCGAGTTTGTCATTGAGTTGGTTCCTGCATCGCCCGATCTCAAGAGGCCTTACCGAATGGACCCAATTGAGTTGGTGGAGTTGAAGAAGCAGCTAGGTGAGCTTCAAGAGAAGGGTTTCATCCGCCCTAGCTCATCTCCTTGGGGTGCTCACCATCTTTGTCCCGAAAGGACAAGACGCACAGCATGTGCGTTGATTACCGCCCACTTAATGAAGTAACCAGAAAGAACAAGTACCCTTTGCCCCGATCGATGACCTTTTCGATCAATTAACCGGAGCTCGAGTTTTCTCCAAGATTGATCGAGAGTGGGATATCACCGTGTTCGATTCGACCGAGGATATTCCAAAGACGCTTTTTCTACTCGTTATGGTTTGTACGAGTATACCGTCATGTCATTCGCTTAACCAATGCCCTGCCTTGTTCATGAACCTCATGAATTCGGTGTTCATGGAGTATTTGGATAGGTTCGTTGTGGTCTTCATCGATGATATCCTTATCTACTCCAAGAGTGATGAGGAACACACCGGCATTTGAAGCTTGTGTTGGGCAAGCCACGAGCACAAACCGTATGCAAAGTTCAGCAAGTGCGCTGTTACGTTGAAGGAAGTAGCCTTCTTAGGCCATATTCTTTCGGCAGAGGCGAGTGTGGATCCTAGCAAGATCGACGTGCTTTCTCGAGTCACCCACTTCGGTCACCGGTTCGAGTTTTCTTGGTTTAGCGGGATATTATCGCCGCTTTATCGAGAACTTCTCCAAGATAGCGAAGCCTATGACGGAGTTGCTCAAGAAGGACAAGAAGTTCTCGTGGTCCGCGATTGCGAGGAAAGTTTCAAGCACTTAAGAAGCGATTGACCACCGCCTCCCGCTCTTGTTCTCCCGATGTCCGTAGAAGCTTCGATATCTTTTGTGACGCTTCGCCGAGGACTCGGTTGTGTCCTTATGCAAGAAGGCAAGGTAGTGGCCTATGCATCAAGGCAATTGAGACCTCATGAACTCAACTACCCTACCCATGATCCGAGTTGGCCGTGATCCATGCACTTAAGATTTGGCGACATTACCTAATCGTGTCGTTGCGGTGTATTCGATCACAAAGCTTAAAGTATTTGTTCACCCAACCGATCTCAACCTCGTGCAAAGGAGATGGTTGGAGTTGATCAAAGACTATGACATGGGTATTCACTACCATCCGGGCAAGGCCAATGTCGCTTGCGGATGCGCTTAGTCGCAGCGCATTGCAATGCCTTGTTGCTTCAAGAGCCTCACCACCCTTCGGAGGAGTTTCGCCTCAACTTGGGTTTGGTTGAGCATGGTTCCTCGCCGCCTTGGTTGTACAACCAACCTTGGTGGATCGGATTAAGTCCGCCGCGATCGGATGTTGGAGTAAACCGCATCAAGGAAAATGTCAAGAAGGGAACGACCAAGTGCTTCTCCGTAGATGAGCTTGGTGTCGTGAGGTTCGCAACGCGCTGGTGGTTCCAAAGGACATGGAGTTGCGGATTTGATCCTCCGCGAAGCCCATGATTCTCCTTGTCCATTCACCCCGGGCCACGAAGATGTATCATGATCTCCGGCGAGATTTTGGTGGACCCGAATGAAGAGGAGATCGCAAGGTTCGTTCGAGCGCGACGGTGTCGTCGTGTCAAGGCCGAGCATCGCCGTCACCGATTGATTCACCCTTACCAATTCCGAGTGGAAGTGGGATTCGGTCGGATGGACTTTATCACCGGTCTACCGGTCTCCAAAGAAGAATGATGCCATCCGGGTCGTCATCGATCGATTGACTAAGGTGGCTCATTTTCTTCTGTCAAGACCGACCTTCGAGTAGGTCTTCGGCGGATCTCTACATAGCCCGCATCGTGAGTTTGCATGGTGTACCAAAGACGATCGTGTCGATCGTGGTTCGCTTTATTCACGCCTCGATTTTGGCATAGCTCGCAAGAGGCTATGGGAACTCGCTTTTCTTTCAAACAAAGATTTCACCCCAAATGATGGTCGACCGAGAGGTCAACCAAGTTTTGGAGGACATGTCGCGAGCTTGTGTCCTTTCCTATGGGAAGCATTGGGAGAAGTGCTTGCCATTCGCCGAGTTTTCTTATAACAACGGTTTCAAGCCGCCTCGGCATGGCACCATTCGAGGCCTTATACGGAAGAAAGTGTAGAACCCGTTGAACTGGTCGAGACCGTGAAAGACCTTTCTTTGGCCCGGACTGATTAATGAGGCCGAGGGTCAAGTTCACCATTCGTGATCGCCACGCACGCTCAATCCGAGCAAAGAGCTATGCGGATCGCCGTCGTCGTGAGTTGAGCTTTGAGCCCAATGACTTCGCTTTATCTCAAGGTTTCTCCTCCAAAGGTCACCAGCGTTTTGGTGTCAAGGGCAAGTTGGCTCCTCGATATGTCGGTCCATACCGTGTTATCGAGAAGAAGGAGCTGTTGCCTACAAGTTGGAGTTGCTCGCTGCACTTGCGGGGTACATGATGTGTTCCATGTGTCCCAACTAAAGAAGTGCCTCCGTGTTCCAACCGAGGAAACTCCGCTGGAAACTCTTGATGTTCGTGAAGATTTGACCTATCGCGAGCACCTGCTCGCATCCTCAAGAGGCCGAGCGAAGAACGAGGAACAAGACCATCAAGTTCCTCAAAGTTCAGTGGTCAAACCATTCGAAGATGAGGCTACTTGGGAGCGAGAAGATCGCCTCCGTGCACTACCCTCTTTCTTTTCCGAGTGAACCAAATCTCTGGACGAGATTTTTGTAAGGGAGGTTTGTAACATCCCAAATTTTGGCTTGTGTTTCAAATGTAAGAAATTGAGGGTAAATTAAAACTTTTCCTTCATCCTTTTACTCTTGAAACTTTTCTGAAATTGTGTAAAGGAATTTTGGGAAATTCAAAATCAAAAGCCTCATTTATCAAGCCAACAACCTCCTTGGTGAAATCTGGGTTCAAACCCTTGAAATAATTTTTCTTGGTTCTAGGGTTGCTTGGTAACACCTCTGAATTATTTCATAATTTTTGGAAATTAATTGAAATATTTTAGAGGCAAGTCAAACCTTGGTCAAACCTCTCAAATCACCTTCGGAATTTCTTGAGAAAATTAAAGTGCTCCAAAATCTCTGGAAATTTTATGGAAGGTTGATCCCATTGTCAGCAAGCTCCAGTTAAAATTTCATAAAATTTGGAGTTGATTTGATGCCTCAATTAAATCCCCAAAGTTTCAGGTTTAAAAATCAAACCCTAAGCGGTTTGCACTGCTCATTGACTCGAGTCGCTCGGGCTCGAGTCACTTGACTCGACCGAGCCAACTAATCGCAACCGGCGCGGCGAGCGAAAGGCGTCGTCGTCGATCGTTGGATCTCCATCGAACGGCTCTCATTCGTAGGCATTCTGACAACTCGCTTGCCATGTGATTCTCACCGTTGATTTACGATCCAACCGCCACGACCGCATCGGTTCACTTCGCCTTTATGAATAGCGATCGATCGCGGTGGCGTTCAAATCTCATCCGCGCCAGCATCTATTGGGGTTGGGCTCAACCCACTAAAACACGTTGGACTCGAGCCGCTTTGTCCGATCGTGGGCCCTCCGCGTCGTTGGTCATCTTCCTCCTTCCACGCGCGCGCGCGTGCACACGCCATGGCGGTGAGAGGAGGGGTGCCTTGTCACCTCCTTGAGCCCTTTAAACGGCTCCTCTCGCAGCGCATTAAATGCACGCCATGCACCGCCCGCTTAGTCGCCGCCTCACTCGCTCCCGCCGCCACGGCGATCGCAGCGGCAGCTGGAACCCGAGGCGAGCAACGGTGCTCTCGTGCTCCTCAAGCCTACTTAAGCCCCCGGTCACCTTCGTTGGCTTCCTTTCTCTCCCGCAGCTCTCTCGCACCCTCGAGCTTGAGCGAGCCCATAGCACCCCAGCGCCATTTCCGCCATTGCCGAGCTTGGAGCTCTGCCGCCGACGGTGCTCCAGTGGCTCCTCGCCGATTCTTCCTCCTCGCTCCTTCCTTTACCTCGGTGGTGCTTAACCCCACTCCATTTCAGGTTGCTTCAACGGAGCGCCGAGATTTTGATTCCCAAAATCGGCCGCGAGCACCTTTCTTCGCCTCAGTAGCGGTGAGTCCTCCTCCTTCGATTCCTTGCTCGCAGCATCCCGAGTCGCTTGGAATCCATCTTGATGACGCGGTGTGGTTGGTTTTGCTCGTGCCGTCCGCTCCACGCCGTCTTCCTCGGTCCGTCGCGAACTTCGCCGCCGAGTCGCTCGACCACCTCTCGCACTCTCCGCGGTCGGTAGCTCCTGGTAGCCCCTAGATGCTCGGCACCGCTGAATGAACCGCCGCGGAGCTCCTTGTCGCTTGTCGCCGTTGCCATCTTTTACCGTGCGCCGCCGCGCCGCGCCGCCGCTCTGTCCACCACCGTCGGTGTGGGTGGTACGAGGGTGCGCAACGCTATCGCGCACCCATTTCTCGCATTCACCGCGCCGCCGTGCTTTTGGTCGCCGCGTTTTGCCGGTGAAGCCATCGGGCTTCGCGTTCTTGCGCCAGCGCTGCGCGCGCGCAACGTGGCCGCAGGCGCCGCCCATCCCTAGATCTCGCGCGGATTTTCGTTAGATTTGTGTTGTGCATCTGTGTCACGTTGCTTGTGAGCCGCCCATCTTGAGATCGACGGTCCACGGCCTCTGCTCCGCCACGCTGCGTTTCAAACGCGTTAGCGTGGTTCAATCGGGACGTCCGATCGAGATCGACGGCTCTCACCGCCCACGCCTCCGGTGTTAGGAAAATCCCGAAAGTGCTAAGTCCAAAATCAGTATCACATTAGGTCTTGTCTTTTCATATCTTGGTCATCTTAGCTCCAAATTAGATGATTCCAATTTTGTTAGCTTCCTTATAACTTGAACTTAAATATAAAAATAATTGTAGACCATGATCAAACCTGGAAAACCATTTTCAAAAATAGTAAACAAGTGAACATAATACTGTTTTTCAGAACTTTAGCAAACTTGTAAAATGCATAACTTTTAATCTATAGATCCTTTTTGTATGAATCCAATTGGAGTAGCTTCCCCTGATAGTGTATTTGCTAGGAAAATTGGTTTCACAAATTTTACTGTTTTTAGAAATCATAAGGATCATATTTTAGTTTAATACCTAAACAATTTAGACAAATCATAACTCTTTCAATATAACTCCAAATGACCTGAAATTTTATATGGGTTATCACTATACCAGTAGGAAGCCACCATAAAAATTTCAGCTCCGAAATCTTTCTAGAAAATATTTTTGCTACAGTGCTAATTATGGTAAAAATGGGTTTTAGAGAATATCTTTTGCACCACAAATCCAAATTAGGTTTTTCCAGTTCCTATGTCTAGGTATATTCCTATTATACCTTGTGTATAATTTTCGTCGCATTTGGTTAATTTTTGCTTGCTCTTTCATTTAAGCGTTGCTCGTCTTATTGGTTGTTTTCGCTCTTTCGCCTAGGATTCGACATTTGCGGTAACCCCGAGAACGACCCTCCGCAACAAATTGAGCCACAGCAAGCAGGCAAGCAGTTTGATCATTTCCCATTAATCCCATTACTTTTAAAGTCTAATATTTTGTTTAACTTCTATGTATGCATTGCTAAATTGTTGTTAAATTGATTAGTTAATCCTCTAGTTGCATAATCTGTAGGTAAATGGTTATCCTCTACTACCTGAGCCTAGGTTATTTGCTGTGGTTAGAGTTCGATGGATGAACTCTTATCACTTAGTAGATTACGAATGAATATTGCTTAGCCATGCCTAGTTATCGGTAGTATTGGGCGATCATCGACTTAGTCGGTGATCTGGATCACACAACTACTTATACTACTCCATTATGTCCAACCCTTGTGTTTTATTGATTTACAAATCAAAAACCGAAAACAAAACTATATCTTGACTTGGGCACAATGGTATGTTGATGTGATCTGTTGGGTGTGTGGAATGGTGCCTAAGTCCCCAAGGACCGAGTTACTTGTGTCACTAAGCCAAGCGCTTATTGCGTACAACCACACGAGGGGATATGGAACCTCTCTTGACTAAGTACTTTGGGAGGTGCTAATTATGAGCCGGTCGGTGGGTGTGTTCTTGTGTGTGTGTTTTGGAGGGAGCATTTAGCGACCGGTTAGGCTGCCTAATGTGTCCTTCTCCGTGGGTTGCGCTCTAATTAGCATCGTCCATTGAAAGCGCCTTGTTAGACTTAGCCATGCCCGCATACCAAAGGAAGTGTGCTAACCGTGGTGGTGGAAAGGCGGTCTATCGTGTGGGTACATTGGTACACCCTGCAGGTTAAAACTATTCGAATAGCCTCGTCCTAGGTTATGGACATGCTTGGTAAGGTCGTGCAAGAACTAGACTACAACTTTTTGAAAAACTTAAACTTGACATGGGTGGTATGAAGGGGTACTTCATGCTATTGTTGTGGTGACTATGGGTTAGTCACTTCTAGGTTGGTGTTGTCATTTATCTATTGTTATTATTGTCTCTCTTTTATTTGAACGATAAAAGTTAATTGCAAACTTGCTTTGAATCTATTACCTTATTGAAAATGAAAACTTGCTTTATGCTGAAAATAAGTCCAGAGCCTCATCCACTTAAATAAAGCTTGCATGTAGTTAATTATAGTTCTGTTATCTCACACGTCAGTCTTGCGAGTACAAAAACAAGTTTTGTACTCATCTGCTTTGCTTAATATTAATTGTTGCAGAGGAAGAAGGTGAGCCCCAAGGGCCTCACTTTTGTGAGTTGTGTTGCGGCGCCGTCTGGGACGATTAGCTTGGCGGTCCGGTTGGTTGCCTTGTGGGTAAAGGCACACCGATTGGCTTTTGTTCATCGCCATCTTATGGCCATTTTGCTTCCGCTGTGTATCTGCTCATCTTTATGAATTTTGGCCGGTCGGCCTCTCTTTTGTAATAACTCTCTTTATATTATCTATGTCTTTCAGTTGTTGCTTTTGCTTCGGCTCTATGTGTATGAATGGAATTGATGCATGATTTTGTAGCGGGGTGTGTATACTGCATTTGGAAGTATACATATCTCGAGGCTTGGTTCATTTGATTTGTACTGTTAGGACCAAGTGGATGGTTAAACAGTACAAGCCGAATAAACCGGGGTCCTCACATTCTACTTGCTCACCGTTGATTCCAATTGCCGGACAAGTCCCTTTAGTTTTTCAGCTCCGATGTGTGCGCACACATCCATGCTGATGTCTCCCTTCATGGGGATGTTCAATTCTGGTATGCCTTTTCTGAAGGTTCCATACCAACGCCGGTCTCAACTGGCCCCCCTTCTGGTTTTGAGGAAATTCAATGATCGGCTGTGTCAAGTCCTTCTTATCCTTTTTCACCAGGCGTCCCCGGTTACTTTGGATTCGAGGGACCGGAGTTCTCGTCCTTTATTCTGAGGCCTCTGGAGGGGATTAGGGATACCTTCATTGGTATTTCAACCCTCTCCGGTGCATTGCTTGTAGGCAAATGCTACTTGGTCACGCTCTTCAAATCACTAAAGTAGTCTGGCAGTTCATTCACTAATATTTGCAAATCAATTATCTTCTAGACTTCAATTGTCTTCTAGACTTCTTTATTTGCTTTACTAGTGCGCGGGTCATATGCATAGATTTCAATTATCTTCTGGACTTCAATTTTCTTCTAGACTTCAATTATCTTCTGGACTTCCCGTGGCTTGCCACGTTATTTCTTGATATTTTCATCAAGGGTTGATTTCCTCCCCCTAATGACGGGAAATTTATCTCATCTAGTATACTATCAGCGAATCGGGTATTATGCAAATCTCCAGTCATAGGGTCTAAATACTTGATTATGGATGCTGTCTCATAACCAACGTATATCCCAGACTTTCGGAGAAGGCCTATTGCAGTTCGCTGCGGTGATGGTATAGGTACATAAACCTTACAACCAAACTGGCGAAGATGAGTAGTTTTCGATGCTGACCCTTGCGCTAGTTGCATAGGTGGATGGATGTTATAGGCCGACGGTTTCAAAATGATGAGTGCTGCTGCGAACAGGACTGTGTGTCCCCAACATGTAGTTGGTAAATTACAATTCTTCAAAGTTCTGCTAGTCCATTCTGGGTGCGGACATGCGGTACAAAATGCTCAACTTTAATTCCCATTTTCATGCAATAATCATCAAATTCTTTCGGAGTAAGTTCTCCAGCGTTGTCCATTCAAGTGGACTTCTCATGATGATCAGAGAAAATATTTCTAATTTAATTTTCTACGAGATTTAGCTATACAAAAGCGTGATTTCTCGTAGACAATAAACATATGTCCGACCATTCCGAGGAAGCATCGATGAGCACCATAAAATACCTAAAATGACCCTTACAGGGGTTATATAGGACCACAAAAGGTCTCCCTAGATACGGTCTAGGAATGCAGAGACTTCATCCTTCGCTTTCAGAGCAAAAGGTCTAACAATTAATTTCCCGGTGGCACATGCAGGGCACACAAAATCTTCCTGATTCGGGAAATTTCTTATATTCATATTATGTCCCTGCGAATTGTTAATTATATCTCTCATTATCCTAAGACCTAGGCGGCATAATCTATCATGCCAGAGATAGGTAAGTTCAGAGCTTCTAAATACGGTTTTCAAGGCAGTATAGGTTGCAGGTGCCTTAATATTAGTGTAGTATAGCCCAGTTTCATATGAAGGAAGGCATTCTAATGCCATTGTTACATTTTCTTCACGCTTTGTAATGGGCAGGTATTCTGTATCAAACTCTTCTTCAATGTCTACGTGGAAACTGTTAGGGCAAATATCCTTGAGAGTTCTAGTCGATTCTGGGTACAAAAAGTCTTCTTCAATGACCAAAGTTGTGCCCATTGAGAGTATAATTATGGTCCTTCCTGAGCCTATCATACAAGTATCGCTGCCTGCAATTATCGTAAGACTACCAGCATTCTTGCTGATCGACTGAAAAATTTCTGTTTCTCTCAGAATGGTATTCGTTGTGCAACTATATGCTAAGCACACTTCCTCCACAGGGCGTCACACGCGTTCTAATATAATGTATTTTATTAATATGTAGCAGAAAGCAAGCCACATATAAATAAAATACTTCAGATATCAGAACGTAACTTGCTATTATAAAGACGAAAAAATAAGTCTTGCAGGACTCATAATAAGAATTTAATGCTTTCCTCTCCTAGAGCTTGCAACCATTATTCAATAATTCAAAATTCTGCTTCAATTACAAACTGCAGGTTACTATAAAAGATCCAAATGCAATGTGTGCACTAGATCGAATAGGTAAAGTATTCAGGAACTTCTGCCTCAATCGGCTCCATGCACGATCTTCTCCTCTTGGGCAGCTACGGCTGCGGCCGTTGCAATGTCCAAAGGAGGGATGATGGGGGCTGCTACTGGGCTGTCCACATTCATAAGTGCAACTAATGGATGTGAATTCTCTGTGCCTGTAATGGCGAGGTGTGCCTCATGCTATCATTTGCTCTTCTTCTTAGACTGAAAAACATCAATAACGTGCGACGCACGACCTTACCCTTCTTGCCCCTCTCCTTCGAGAGAGGCTTCATCACCTTGTAACTGCTATTATTGGCTTCATGGCCAACATTGCTACTAGGTGGCTGTGAGATGTAGTTCTTCCTTAGAACATCATCTTGAGCTTCCAGAACTTGCATGATGTCAATTAATTCGGCATACTACATGTAGCCGTTTTGACGGTAGTTGCGTGCGGATTGCACCCCATTCGGGTGAAAGGTAGAGAGAGTCAATCTTCTACTCCTCCGTGGTTACATTACCACAGAGTTGAAGACTGATACAAATTCTAGCCATGCTGGGTTAGTTCTTCGAACTCCTAGTTCGTGATGCCAGTCATTTTCATATTCATGCAAAGAGTTCATAAGATTACTACAGGTAATTTACATAAAATGGTTGCAAAATTCTCATAATGCTATTCAAACTTCCGTTCATGATCCCGTATTTTTCTATGTATTTTCATGATTTACTGCTATTTTCAGTGATTTAAAGAAATATAAACAATCACAGATAATAAAAACAGTGAATACACTAAATAAATTGCATAGAAGTAACAATAACAAAGCTAAACATGCTTCAAAGTTCAAAAAAAAAATGCAAAAATTTGGATTCCCGATGTCATTTTCTGTTGGAAAAATGATTTTTTCGGCAAAATCTGTAAATTCCAAGGGTTAAAACACGAAATCTCAGTTTTGAGAGAAAATTATCAAATTTCTGAGGGGTTATTCCGCAAGAATATACATAATCCCGTAAATTTCCCAATTTTTGGGGGGTTTTTTGAAAAATTTCATTAGCAGCAAAACTTCATCATAATTTTCAGAATCACGAGGGTTATTGTTGCAAAAGTTCCACACCCGCGTAATTTTCCTTGTGATTTTCAAAATTTTGAGGCCCTTTTTGCAAAATGTCCTTTTCTCTTCTTTTTTTTTCTTCCTTTTCCCGATTTTTCTTCGGCCGGGCCCCCTTCTTTCTTCGGTTTTGGGCTGGCCCGTTAGGCCGAACGACGTCTTCAAGACAGGTGCTAGGTTTTCCCTAGCACCACTTCGGGTGGCCGCGGCTCCTTTGGAGCTTGTGGGCGCCGGCCACGGCGCACGGAGGCGCGCGGCGTCGTGTGGTGGCGCACACCAGGCGCAGCCGCAGCGCGAGAGCGGGGTTAGGCGGCGCCATGCGACGACGCGGATGGGGCAGCGCCATTCGGCGGCGACAGGAGGCCACGGGAGCCCGGCTCGAGCGACGCCATGCGAGTGTCGGGAGGCGCCGTGCTGTGGAGTGGCGACGCCGCTACGGGCGGCGGCCAGTGCAGGCGGGAGAAGCCGTGTGAGGCGGCGGCGACACGGAGGTGGCCGGCTTCAAGCGCGTCCTCCGACGCGTGCTGCTTTGGGCACGCCGGCGTAGCCTCGGTGGCGGGGCGGCGTGCTTCAAGCACGACGCGAGCGGCCTTCGAGGTGCTACCGCGTGGCCGGCCTTCGAGGTGCGTGGCGCGGGTGGTCTTCGAGGCGCAGTGAGCTCGCGCGATCGTCGGGGCCGCGGCTCGGTGGTGTGCGGCGACCTTCGTTGTCACGGCATGGCATCGGGGCGCACGACCATGGAGGTCTTCGGTTTCAAGCGCGCGGCGCAGCGATGGCGACGCCGCATGCGGTCGTGGGCCGCACGCGGTACCATGGTCGGCGCAACGTGGTGCTTCACGTGCGCCCAGCAGCATGGCGTGGCTACAAGCCGATGGCGGCGCGGCTCTACAGGGCCGTCGGCCGATTTTTCTTCGCATCGACCGTTCATGCAAAAGTCGTTTCACGACGGTTATCGCTCACGCCAGAATCACCGCTCACACACGACATCGCTCATGCGCATATTACTGTTCATTCAATACAATTATCGCTCTGCGACACGATCGGCTTGGCGCGACTTCAAGTCGCTTATGTAGATTAGAACGAACTTGCAATTTCAATCTACAGTACAATCGACATCCACTCTTTCATGCAATCTACCGATCGACATTGTGCCGACGACTTCAAGTCTGCTCGCGGTGGATTAGAGCGAATTTACACCGTAGAAAACCAATCTAGAAAGCCAAATTTGCAGAATTGAAAGCAATCTAGAAAATATGATTCCCGAGTGTCGTTCATCGACGGTTACCTTTTCGATGCGAGGAGAGTCGATCGTGCTGATAACGTGTTGAGGAACCGTCGCTGGCGAGTCCAGTCCGAACGATTACCTCGTAGACAAGCGTAGAATCATAAGAACAATGCATGAATAACAAGAACAGAATAAGAGATTGAACACAAAGAGGTAGGGTGATTTCTTGCTTCTCTTTATTCCTTCATTCAACAATCAATCATTTACAATGAATAGCACCCCCTATTTATAGGCTAGAGACCCTGCTAGGGTTTGGGATGAGGAGCCCATACATGGGCCGGCTTCCGGGCCGAGCCCATAGTTTCTTAACAGTAATCACCGGGCAATCTCTATAAGAGGTAGCCGACAGTTATCCTTTTCGGCAGGCAATGAAAACCAGAAAATCCAATCCCAGTCTCCTCTAACTCTCGAATCCCTCTTCCCCCTTTTGTCGTGCTTACCGGGCAGCCATCACAGCGTCGGTCAGCTGGAGTTACCGGCCGAAGCCACCCGTCACACACGATTATCCACTCCGCGACCTAGGTCATACCAACTTGGTATCAAAGCCATCTCCACCCACCACCATGTCCGGCTCCGAAGCAGGAGAAGAGGTGTCCATGGCGCAGCTCCAGAAGGCTATCCAGACGCTGACTACTTGCATCGATGGCACACACGTTCGCATGGATGGCATGCAAGAGCAGATGGGCGACATCACCAATCGCCTGGCAGCCATGGAGAAACGACCAGCCGTCGAGTTACCGACTCTACTGCCGCAACCGTTGACCTCCGAAGGCCAATCTTCAACGGCACCATGCCTTCCAGTTTCCGCTACTACCGCCCAATACGCACCGTTCCAACTCCCTGCCACCACCGCATACATCCACACCCACACGTCGCTACCACCCTCCGCAACCACCATGCAATCAGTTGCGCCCCGATACCATACACAACAACCCAATTCCCACCCTTCCCACAAGACTCTCACATGATTCAACCACACTCTCAAACCGAGCATAGCCGTACTTTTAGTGTTCCTCACTACCACAAAATAGAATTTCCTACCTATGAGGGCAAGGATGATCCGTTGGCCTGGATCAATCGATGCGAGCAATTCTTCCGCAGCCAGCGAACGGAGGAGGCCAACAAAATCTGGTTGGCATCCTATCATCTTACAGGCATCGCTCAACATTGGTATTATCAGTTGACACTTAGCTCCATGATTGTGATCAGTTCCTCGATATTCACGATCGTCTGCTTCAAGCACAGCAATACGCCAAGCACTACTATGACCAACACCATCGTGACATCCAGTTTACAGTCGGCGATTAGGTCTAGCTCCGTCGTCTTCATCGGCAGGCTGCGTCCCTTCCTGGTCACACTTCGGGCAAATTAGGTCCACGCTACTATGGACCTTATCATATAGTGGAACGTAATCGTACCGTGGCATATCGTCTGCACCTGCCGGAGGGCACTCGTCTACACAATGTCTTTCATGTCGGGCTCCTGAAGAAATTTCATGGTGATCCTCCAACTTCATGAACGCCACTGGCGTTACCGCCTGTCGAGCACAGCCGTGCACTTCCTATGCCGGCAAAAGTTCTGAAAGCGTGTCTTCGTTGTGACGTTTGACATGTGCTTGTCCAATGGATAGGTCTCGACGCCTTGACAACATCATGGGAACCGAAGGGAAGAATTCAAACGCTCTTATCCTACATTTCAGCTTGAGGACGAGCTGTTTCTCTAGGCCGGGAGAGATGTTATGTAGGGAATTCCGTATCATCGCCATCGTCTCAACCATGCGCCTGGTGGAGCTGGAGCACTGATGCGAGCGGCGGAAGGCAACCCTACTCTAGCGGAAGGAAAGTCCAATTAAGGGTCTTATCATTTATTTGGCATGTCAATTCCTAATTGGGAAGTTATCTCTTAGGATTATCTATTTACAGTTAGAGATCGATTCGCGATCAAGTTAGTTGAATGAATTTAGGAAGGCAATCGTTAGAGATTGATTGTAATCACCGGGCCATCTCTATAAGAGGCAGTCGGCAGTTATCCTTTTCGGCAGGCAATGAAAACCAGAAAATCCAATCCCAGTCTCCTTCTCTAATTCCCGAATCCCTCTTTCCCCTTTTCGTCGTGCTTGCCAGGCAGCCATCACGGTGCCGGTCGGCCAGTGTTATCGGCCAAAGCCACCCGTCACACACGATTATCCACTCCGCAACCAGTCGACAATGTTGTAGCTCCTATCTGACCTTGTAATAACAGATTTGTAAATTCTCCTCAAACGAAGGGAAAAAATGGCATAGAAGTATCTTCAATAGGCATAGTATTTGTCGAAGTTGGTACTATTTCATCGGCAATAGTATTTGATTGGTTATTTTCCTGCACCTATAGAAGCAAAAAAAAAGACAAGATGTTAAGGTACTATAATTACTGGAAGATAGTGTAGAACTTGGTTTGTTGATCTTCAAATTGTTAAGGTCTAGCTACATCAATATTTTCCGATTGCCTTCTCCTTCCTGCTGCAAAGAGTTCCAGAAAAAATAGATGCGAGGCACTACTACTTATGCATATGTATAGAGAGTATACATTGGTTCACTGACCTCTCTTTCTTGTATTCTTAGTTGTGTTCGTGTTTCCTCTCAAGTATTTTTTTTCCCCTTTCAAGCATTGGACCCTTGTGAAGGTACTCTAAACTACACGTGTCTTTGCAACATCTTCAGTACACTCGAGAGAACAGTCAGGGATCTCAATGTCATCCAAGCTTACCTGGCTTAGTAAATTTTCTACCTCCGAAGCCCACTTGTCAAAACTGTCTTCCATGTATTCAACACGAGCCTCACAATCTGACCCTGTTGAAGCACGCTCTTTCTTGGTTTCATGTGTTGAGTGGGTACTCTTTTGACCTTCATTACTGCATACAAAATGCTTGCCGCGTAAAGTTTTATCAGCTCTTGATTTTGCATGGCACTTCCGGATACTGAATCCAATCTTTCCATCATATGAGTTGTAGAAGTCATAGGCATCTTTTTCAGATTTAAAGGTCATGCCAACATTTGGTATATGTTCAGAGATAGAACTGTGATCATCTACCTACAGTAAACGAAAGATGACATATTAGTAGAGCTTGACATGTATTTATTAACCACTGTATCATATCCATGATGTACTGTGCTCAGGCATACTCAAACATAAAATATTCAGAACATCACTATCTAGTTCAGTATTGGTGCACTCTCTCTCCCCTAATGGAACACTTAAGAACACTAAAAGCAGGCCTTGTTATACATGAAAAAAGGGTGACTTCTCATTGCCATGTTCTTTACTCCTTTACAGATTGATAATGCTTAACATGCCCCTGTTATGACCAATTCGAATAGATCGATCTGAATGCATATTTCAATATAAAAGTTTCAGGTTATATAAACTACATTACTTATATACAAACTTGCAACTGAACCAAGTAACTCTAAATTGGAGTGAACAAATCGCATGCATCACTTACTGCTAAACCCATTGGAGATCTTTCTTTGTTCATCTGATCGTCAGGATTGCTGTCACCGGGATTCAAACTGGAACACGGTTCTTCACTTGGGCGACAGCGAGTGGGCTCCGACATCCGGCCGGCCGCTCGACGAGGAGAGGAAGACATGAGGAACCACACGCTCGCCCTTCGGTCGCCGTCCTCGCAAAGGCGCCAAGTCGATTCGTTTCACCCTAATAACGAGATGGAGGGGCAACGTGTGCCATATAATTTTTTCCGGTTTTATTGACAAATCAGTTTTGGGAAAACAAGCCAGTTATGGACTATGTTCTGATGTTTTATGGATGATTTACTGTGTGAAGGATTCTTTACAGCGATATATGCTGATTATTGTTGCATGTAAATGTCTTAATCTGTTAATAATAAGATTTCTTAAAAAAAACTTGAGGAGAAAGGTTGAAAACTCACCAAGCATACCAAGTTATGCTGAAAACCTGCTAGCTTCCAACCAAGCGGGTCAGCTATCCAAATTCTCAGTCAGCAGCAGCACTGGACTGGCCATCTGCAAGGAATCAACTATAAACCATCATTCGACGCAGTACTGGTGTTAAGGACACTAGATTTGCAGAAGTTGGATTCATAATGGATGAGACCAGTACTATCTTTTTTTATGCTTTTGCTAGCTCCCAATCGCTAGAAATTTTCTTAAAACCCAGTCACCTATAATTGCATAGTACTAAGAATAAAATTGCATTACCAAGTGACGTGCAATTTTAGCACAATTTTACTGTAACTTAATTCTATTTGTTTTTGTATTTGTAGGATTCCTAGATTTACTTTTGTCTGGTTTAGAATTTTTTTTGTTTTATTTTTGTATTTGTAGGGTTCATCTAGATTTACTTTTATCTAGTTTAGAATTTTTTTTGTTTTATTTTTGTATTTGTAGGGTTCACTTAGAATTACTTTTGTCTAGTTCGAATTTTTCAACATAAAAAAAAAACAGAAACCATTGTGTTGAAATAAGGGATATATTGTGATCCGAATTTCTAATATGGAAGTGTCCGGATTAGTTACCATATTAGCGGATTAGTTTCCTACTTGGACTCTAAGTCCTTTTACCCCTTTATATACCTCTTGTAAGCCGCACGGGGAGAGTTGACGCCTTATACCTCATTGTAATCCCCGGCGTTCTGTAATCGCTCCTCATATAGTGTTCATCGCCGGTTGGCGCCCGTGGTTTTTTCCCGCAAGGGTTTTCCACGTAAAATTCGTGTCTCTTGTCCCTGTCGATCCGTGCATTATTTCTAACAAGTGGTATCGAGCACGTGAGATTAGGGTTTGAAGAAGAGACACTGGAAAATAACAGATCCGTCTCGGCGCCGCCGTCTTGCGCGTCTTGCGCCGCTTCGATTCTCGTGCGCGCCGCCACGCTACCGCGCCGCCGCTTCGGCTCATCGCCTCGGTCCGTTGATTGCCGTGATCGCCCAGCGGCGCCAGCAGACACGCGCAAGCCACGCGTGCACGCGAGAAGGAAGCGGCGACAACAATTGTCTTTCGGTCCAAGCTTCATCCGCGCGTCCGCTTGCCTCGTCCGCGCGCCGCCTCGCCTCGCCCGCGCAAGCGGCGTCGCGTCATCCACAGTGACCACGCAGACCAAGACCAGCAGCATCGTTCTTCAATTAGGTTCAGGCGTGGAATCGGTCGAGCAATTGAAGAAGCGCACCAAAATTGATAGCTCTCGTCCGCGCGCCATCAACTTCATCCAACGCGCAAGCAAGCAAAGAGAAGATTCTTTTCTTTTGTTTATTAAATCACCAACTAATCTTTTAATACATCTTTGCTTCACGTGGAGGAAAACTTCCAGCAAAGACAGCAAGCCTTCACGTGGAGTTTATCTAATTCGGTCATCCTTGCTACGCCCACCCGAGAAGTACCAGAATTTTGAAGATATTGATTTGCATACGAAAAAGTATACCAAACAAGTCGTGTTCTTTGCTAGGTTTACATATCAAGACTAGCAATTTTCGTGTTTTATTCCTCATGGCGACTTTGAAGTATGATCTTACACTCGGATCGTGACACAAGATTTTCATTGTGGCAAGTTAAGATGAGAGTCGTGTTGGCACGTATGGATTTGGATGATGCATTGGAAGGTTTTGCAAAGAACCTACCGCATGGACCGTAGATGACAAGCGTAAAGACCGTAAGGCTTTATCTCGATTCACCTTCATCTATCCAATAATATTTTGCAGGATGTTTTAAAGGAGAAGACACCACTTGATTATGGTTTAAATCGAAAAAATTTGCATGACAAAAGATCTCACCAAAGAAGATGCATCTCAGCGAAGTTGTACTCTCATAAATTGCAAGAAGGAGAATCGGTGCTTGATCATCTTTCAACGCTTAAGGAGATTGTTGCCGACCTAGAGTCGATGGAGGTAAAATATGAGGATGAGGATTTGGGTCTTATTCTTTGTGTTCCTCGCCTAGTTCATTTTCAAATTTCGGAGATACCATATTATATAGTAGAGATACTCACTCTTAATGAAGTTTATGAAGCTTTGCATGCTAAGGAGAAGATGAAACAGATGGTACCTTCTCAAAATTCAAGCTCGAAAGGAGAAGGCTTGTTTATTCGTATGCATAAAAGGAGAAGAACTCAAATAATGGATATCGAGGCAAAAGTCCGAACGGCTACAAGAGCCGGTCGAAATCTAGAGGCAAGTATAAGTCGTGCAAATATTGCAAGAAAAGTGGGCACGACATCTCTGAATGCTGGAAGCTGCAAAATAAAGAAAAGAGAACCGACCATTATAAGCCAAAAGGTAAAACAGATGATGAAGGTAAAGCTACTCTTGCTGCTGATGATAGTCCTAATGGAGAAATTCTTGTTGCCTTTGCTGGATGTGCTAAGACCAATGATGAATGGATTCTTGATTCTGCCTGTACCTTTCATATGTGTCATAATAAGGATTGGTTTGCCACCTATGAACCTGTTGAAGGTGGTACTGTGTTGATGGGTGATAACTCGTCTTGTAAGGTTGCAGGAATTGGTTCAATCCAGATCAAGATGTTTGATAGTATTGTCAGAACTTTGACAGATGTGAGGCACATTCCAGATTTGAAAAGAAACCTCATCTCTTTGAGTACTCTTGATACTAAAGGGTTCAAGTATTCTGGTGAAGGTGGAGTTTTGAAGGTATCAAAAGGCTCTCTTATTGTGATGAAAGTCGATATTAAATCGCCAATTTGTACCATCCGCGAGGTACTACAATATCGTAATGTTGTTGTAATTTCAAGTTCATTATCCGATTCGATGCTACTAATCTTTGGCATATGCGTCTTGGGCATATGAGTGAACTTGGTTTAGCGTAATTGAGTAAGAGAGACTTCTTGATGGACATAGCATCAAGAACCGAAATTTTAGAGCATTGCGTGTTTGGCAAACACAAGAGGGTGAGATTTAATACCTCGGTTCATACTACGTAAGGTATTTTAGATTATGTGCATTCTGATTTATGGGGCCATCTCGTGAAGACATCTCTAGGAGGTGCTCGTTATATGTTAACAATTATTGATGATTATTCTAGAAGAGTGTGGCCTTATTTCTTGAAACATAAGTCAAGCATTTTCAAGATTTAAAGAGTGGAAGACTATGATTGAAAGGCAACCGAAAAGAAGGTAAAGAAACTTCGACCGATAATGGGATGGAATTGCTCGATGAATTTGAATCATATTGCAAGGTCAAGGCATTGTTAGACATTACACCGCTCTCGTACTCCTCAACAAAACGGTGTAGCCGAGCGTATGAACAGAACCATCATTTCCAAGGCCCGTTGCATGTTGTCTAATGCAGTTTGCATAGACGTTTTGGTCAAGCCGCTTCATCTTGCTATCTCATTAATCGGTCACCCAATATTGCAATTGAAAAGAAGACTCCAATTGAGGTATGGTCGGTTCCCAAAGAAATTACTCGAATTGAGAGTTTTGGTTGTACCGCTTATGCTCATGTTGATAATGGAAAATTAGAGCCTAGAGCTATTAAGTGCATCTTTCTTGGTTATAACTGGTGTTAAAGGATATAAGTTGTGGAATCTCAAACAAGGAAGGTTGTGATTAGCGTAAATGTTGTCTTTAATGAATCGCTATGCTTCTCGATAAACCGCCTACTAACGTTCTGTTGAGAGTAGCGAAATTCAAGTGTTCAGTGGAGCACTCTGTTGGTTCAGTAACACATCGATAAAGAGAATACCATTGTTCATGATGCACCTATTGTTGAGCACCACCACAACAGCCTATTGCGCTAACGTGCCTAGAGAGAGATTAATCCACCCAGAGGTTGATTGAAGAAGCTAATATTGTTGCTTATGCTTTGAGTGTAGCGAAGAAATTGAAGGTAATACGTAACCTTCATCATACTGAGGCTATTAGCTCCACCGATTGTAATAAGTGGATAATCGCTATGCATGATGAGATGGAGTCACTTGAAAAGAATGTCACTTGGGAATTAGTGAAATTGCCAAAGGAGAAGAAGCTGTTCGTTGTAAGTGGATTTTCAAAGAAAGGAAGGTATTTCTTCTGAGAACCAAAGAAGGTATAAAGCAAGGTTGGTTGCTAAAGGCTATAGTCAAATTCCGTATTGATTTTAATGATGTCTTTTCCCGGTTGTGAAGCATAGCTCTATTCGCACTTTACTCAAAGATTGTTGCCATGCATGATTATGAACTTGAGCAATTAGATGTTAAACCGCATTCTTACATGGGGAGTTGAAGAGGACATTTATATGGACCAACTCAAGGTTTTGTTATTCTGGAAAAGAACACCTTGTTTGTAGATTAAAGAAATCTCTTTATGGTTTGAAGCAGTCTCTAGGCAATGGTATAAGAGATTTGACTCCTTTATGCTCTCTCATGATTTTAAGCGATCGATTATGATAGTTTGTGTCTATTTAAAGACTGTAATGGTTCACCATTTATTTGCTTCTCTATGTTGATGATATGTTGATTCTTTGCAAAAGATAAGTCGAAATAGCAAAACCGAAAGCACAATTGAGTAATGAATTTGAGATGAAGGATCTAGGTGCAAAGAAAGAAAATTCTCGGCATGGAGATTACTAGAGAGAAAATCGGCAAGTTATACCTTAACCAAAAAGGTTATATTGAGAAGGTTCTTCGTCGTTTTAATATGCATGATGCAAAACCGAATGAGTACTCCATTAGCTTCGCATTTCGATTATCTTCGCTTTATGTCCTAAGTCGATTATGATATTGAGTACATGTCTAGAGTTCCATATTCTAGTGCGCTTGGTTCTCTTATGTATGCCATGATTTGTTCTCGTCTGATTTATCTCATGCAATCGAGTATTGTCGAGAGATATATGGCTAATCCTCGAAAAGAGCATTGAAAGCGATTCGGTGGATATTCAGATATTTGCGTGGCACTTCTAATGCTTGTTTGCGCTTGGGAATTCTAGAGATGGACTTGTTGGTTATGTTGATTCCGATTATGCCGGGTGATTTGGACAAGAGGAGGTCTCTCACAGTTATGTTTTCACCATTGGTGGTTGTCTTTATTAGTTGGAAGGCAAGTTTGCAAACCATCGTTGCTTTATCTACCACCGCGAGAATACATGGCTATTTCTCAAGCTTGTAAAGAAGCTATTTGGTTGAGAGGTTTGTATATCGAGCTTTGTGGAGATAATTCTTGCACTACTATATTTTGTGATAGTCGAGTGCTATATGCCTTACAAAGGATCGATGTTCCATGAGAGAACAAAGCACATTGATGTGAGATATCACTTTATTCGAGGTGTTATTGCTCAAGGTGATGTCAAAGTGTGCAAGATAAGTACTCATGATAATCCAAATGATATGATGACAAAGCAGGTTCCTCACACTAAGTTTGAGCTTTGCTCAAGCTTAGTTGGTATTACTGATCTAGTCCTAGAGACTAGTTGGCGACGGTGATTTTTATCTTATTATGGAGATATTTGATGATTGATGATTCTTCATTATGCCGCAAGAGGAAATTCGTCTCAAGGTGGAGATTGTTGAAATAAGGGATATATTGTGATCCGAATTTCTAATATGGAAGTGTCCGGATTAGTTACCATATTAGCGGATTAGTTTCCTACTTGGACTCTAAGTCCTTTTACCCTTTATATACCTCTTGTAAGCCGTGACGGAGAGTTGACGCCTTATACCTCATTGTAATCCCGTGCTCGTAATCGCTCCTCATATAGTGTTCATCGCCGGTTGGCGCCCGTGGTTTTTTCCCGCAAGGGTTTTCCACGTAAAATTCGTGTCTCTTGTCCCTGTCGATCCGTGCATTATTTCTAACACATTGGATGGTGATCCAACGTACTAAAGAACATGACTGGATTTTAAGAAAAATTCAGGTGACCGTAGCTTAGTCGGCCCCCTTTTTTTATATCCCAGAAAATGAGAAAATGCCCTTTCTCTAAAAAAAGAGAGACTGAAATACTAAAGTATGACAAGCAACAGAATTCACCTTGCTACTTAAAGCATGTGTTGACCAAGCAATGCAAATGCATCTGCCATCTTGAGCTATGAGGAGCCTCATTCCCAAATTCGCAAATATCATCTTCCCTAATCAAATCTGACAGGATAAGTAATCCCATGCAACAGTTCCACTGTCCAGAAAAAGAGTGTGCAGTAATTCTCTTCCCGTCAGCAGGTAATTCATTCATCTGTACCACTTATCATGACCAAACTCAAACATTGGTAACTTTATCTCCCCAAAGAGATTACTACCAATTATCTTTACAAGAACACAGGCCATCCTTAAAATAATGGAATCTTGTTGAGTCCCTCAAAACAATCTCACGCCCAACAATTTTTGACATAATCTTAATTGCAGAGTGACAATCACCACAGACACGGAGATTCTTCATGACCCTAATAGTGCTTCCTTGTACAGTATTCAGCAGTCCAAAGGCTATTGCAAGCTTCTCACTATGGTGCTTTAACATAGCCTCCTTCTGCTCATCGTCCACATCATGCAATGCAAATCTCTTGTCATAAATATATCCATACTCCTTTAATTTACTCTCGAGCAAATCCAGTTGTTTGTATATTTCCTCTGTCATTGGATGTGATCTATCCCCACAAACAAATTCATGCCTTGTATCCCTTATTGTAATCCAGCTATAACCGGTTAACTTCATGACCCCACAGCATCTCATCCTCACCCTTGTCTGCAGAACATCACTCCACCTACGAGCAGAAGCATAGATGTTGGACATCAAAACATATGCTGCACTATTGTATGGATCACGGTCAAGGATTGCTCTAGAAGCCCTTTGAGCGACTTCAATATTACCATGAACTCTGCAAGCACTAAGCAAAGCCAACCATACTGTGAGGTTTGGTTCCATTGGCATATTTCTGATAAAGTCCTCAGCTTCCTTGAGGCTCCCACATCTCCCTAGAACATCAACCATGCAAGCATAATGCTCGAGTGTGAGATCAACAGAGGCATCCTCTTCCAGTAATCTGAAAAAGTACCTTCCTTTTTCTAGCAATCTAGCATGACTGCAAGCTGTTAACAGTCCAACATATGTGATCTGATCGGGCCGAACAAAACTGTGGTCCATATCCTGGGAAATTTGAAGTGCTGTTGAAGCAAATCCATTCTGTGCACACCCAACAATTACCGAGTTCCATGTGACAAGATTCCTCCTCTCCATATGATTAAAAATCTTGAGGCCTGCATCCATGCTACCACATTTTGAGTACATCGCAATCAAAGAATTCCCCACGAAGACATCAAATTCCAAGCCAACCTTGACTGAAATAGCATGGATCTTCTTCCCTCTGTCAAGGGCTTCTAACCCACAGCACGAGTTCAGTACACTAGTGAATGTAGATTGGTTTGGTCTGATTCCTGACATGACCATCTTGCAAAACTCTTTCAGTGCATCCTCATATCTTTCACTTGAGTTATAGGCAGTCACAAGGGCAGTCCATGAGACCACATTCTTGTCTCCAACCTGGTCAAACAATCTCTTCGAGTCCTCAGCTTGCTTGCAGTTTCCATACATGGTGACCAAGGATGTCAAGACAAAACCATCCGAAAGGTAACCAACTTTGGCAACTTGGCTATGAATCTGCAAGCCAACCAACAAGTCCGGCAAATTGGCACACGCCGTCACCGCACATGCAAATGTGCTAGACGTGGGCTTCATCGCTTCTGCTGCCCCCATCTGGCGAAACAAGGCAAGCGCCTTCTCGCTCTCACCATTCTGGTCATGCCCACCAATTATTGCGGTCCAAGAAATCACATTCTTCCTCGGCATCCTCTCAAACAGCTCAAAAGCATCCTGCACCCGCCCATTGCTGCAGTATCCAGAAATCATGGCATTGCAGCACGCGGTGTCTTTCTCCGGCATCCAGAGGAACATGTCCCCAGCCTCATCGACCCTCCCGGCCCGCATGAGCGCACCGATGGCCGCCGTCCAAGAAACGACGTTCCGGTCCGCCCCCGGCATTTCGCCGAACAGCCTGAGCGCGCTGACGACGTCCCCGCAGCAGGCCGCCGCGGAAATGGCGGCGTTCCACGCGGCGGCGTCGCGGAGCGGCATCGCGTAGAACAAGCGGAGGGCGTCAGCGGCGCGGCCGTCGCGCGCGTAGGCGGAGATGAGCATGGTGTGGGCGCGGGGGTCGGCGGGGCGGGCGCGGGAGAGGACGCGGCCGGCGGCGTCGAGGCGGCCGGCGCGGAGGTGAGCGGAGAGGAGTCGCCTCCAGTGGGAGGCGTCGGGGTCCGCGCGTGGAGGCGTTGGCTGCGGTGGGAGAGGGAGCGGGAGCGGGAGTGGGGAGGGGTGGGAGCGCGTGGAGAGGCGGAGGAGGGTGGAGAAGATGGCCGGAGGTTTTTTTCTCATGGTTGAGTCGAAGCGCCTCGCGACCGTTCCATCGGACTTTTGCTGTTTATTTTTAGGAAACTCTACTACTACAAAATGTAATTTATACATCCTTGCACTGGAGTACAGATAAAATGATAAAGAGATATTTTAAATTAAATTCTAAGATATTCTGAAATAAAAAAATATCTAAACAAAACACTCTTGGAGCCCTCGCTAAATAACAAGTATTCAAATTTTCTCTAGACAAATACAAGTCTATCTCTGTGCATGTTTATCTTTAAGTTTGTTTAAAATTTACAAATTCATAAATACTAATGACACACAGCCTTGTATCAATATTTAGATGTTAGCATATTACATGACTAAAAACTGGTTGTTACATGATCAGGTCAAGTGGAAAGTTTATTGCCTTTTATATGTGTGCCTATGGTCGTCTATGCCTTTGCCATTATTTTTGTGGTTATTTTGATTGTATTTGATCTTGAGGATATATGTATAAGGGTTTTTCCTCCGGACTAAAGGAACCATATGTTCAAATTCTCTTCACGTAGAGTTAAGTTTCCTAAGAGCTTTTTTTATATAATTTAATCTATTTTAAATTATATATATATATATATTAAAGATAAACTCGTCTTAATTTTATTTTCAATTCTGACCTCTTTAGTCACACCACAACGCCGAACATGACAAAAACACTTTGTCATGTCACATAGTTCACGGCGTGGTCAAAGCTACCACAATAGCCCTCCGAGTCAGCGCGCTCGTTTTTGGGCCAAGTCCTGTGTCACACCAAACGTGTTTTTGCCACGTCACGCGTTGTGGCGTAACTGAAGATGTCAGAATTGAAAATAAAGTTATAAAGTAGTTATCTTTAAAATATTTTTAAAAATAGATTAAATCATAAAAAAGTTCGTTTCCAGGCCAGTAGCGAAACTAGTGCTACGGTACCCTCAACGACCGCTTCAGCTAAAGTCACTGACGACTTTCAAATTACTAGATGTTTAAGGAAGGTTCCTCCCTTGTTACCAATTTCTAGTTTCACCTCTAAACAAAAATGCGGCTACAACATGCTAGCCAATTCTCAAATCATTTTCTCAGTGAACATAAAAGTTCTTCGAAAACCCTAGGAATATCTCATTCCGCTATCAATTTCACTCCGAAGCATCCTCGCGAAAAGGAAAATCTGAATCTGAAGAAGAAAAAAAACGTCACTGACTAACGAGAAGATCTCTGTCTTAAAGAAATAAAATGCGGAGAAAGAAAAGGAAAAGGAAAAGGAATGGATTCCCAAGTGTTAGGAAACTGGGCCCGGCCAGGAGTCCGGGTCCGGGTGGGCACCTCATCCACCCTAGACTATATATAGGAGGGGGAGGCCCCCCAACCATTGTACAGATTCATTATTGAAAGAGCAATAAAGAGAAGCCCGCAGTCCCCTCTTATACCTGTGTTCATCTATTATTCGTTCTTGTGTTCTTGCATTGTTCTTACGATTCTATGCTTGTCTACGAGGTAATCGCTCGGACTGGACTCGCCAGCGACGGTTCCTCAACACGTTATCAGCACGATCGACTCTCCTCGCATCGAAAAGGTAACCGTCGATGAACGACACTCGTAGATTGAATCGTTTTTCTAGATCGCTTTCAATTCGCAATTGTTGCTTTCTAGATTGTTTCCTACGGTGCAAATTGTTATAATCTACCGCGAGCCGATTTGAAGTCGCCGCCAAGCCGATCGGTTGGATTGTATGAAAACGAATGTTGATTGCACTATATTACATTGTATTATATGAACGATAATTGCATGAATAGATTGCATAAACAATAAAAAAAGAAAAGAAAAAACAACGCACCGCGATACGGCCGTGCCTCCACGCCATTGCGTGAAGCGGCTCTCCTCGCACGCGTGCGCATGCGCCGTCGGTCGCTTCGCGTTACTGGCCGTGCGAGCTTATCGTGCCCGCATGCACCGCGGCCGTTCGCATTGCCGAGCCACTCGAGCTCGCCACGGCCGGCACTTCCATGCGCCGCCTCGCCGCAAAGCGTCGCCGCCATCGCCGCCCGCAGCCGCCACGCCGACGCGCCAAGACACGCTGGCTCCGCGACGCCTTGGTAGGCCGCCCATGAACCCCGCCGCCAGTAGCGCTGCGCACGGGGCCGTCGCTCCGGCCGATCGCGGCGGCCGCGCGCCGCACCGCGCCAGCTCCACCACACTCGGCGCGCCGCCGCGTAAGCCACGCCGCACCGCGCCACGCCACGCGCCTACTAGCGCCATCTGCGTGCTCGCGCCGGCCGCCGCTTCGCGCTCTCGCCTTGCCCAGCCACGCCGCTTGCTCTCCGGCCGGGCTCCGCGCGAGTGCCACCGCCGCCGCCTCGCGTTGGCGGCGCCGCAAGACCGCTCTTTCCGCCGCTGCGCTGCTCGCGTTGTCGGCTCCGCTGTTCGCAGCCGCCACCTTCCGCCGCCCATTGCCGGCGTGCCTACTTGTCGCCCGTCCGCCTGGCAACGGCGCGCCGCCATTTGAAGCACGGGGTAGAAACCCTACCCCACCGATTGACCTAGGGGCCATCGGCCACGCAGCCGAAAGAAAGAAGGCGGCCCATAAGGACGGCCCAAAAAAAGGAGATCGCGAAGAAAAAAAAAAAGGGGCACGGTGAAAAAAATCCTGAATTTTGCACAAAGGACCTCGTGATTACAAAATTACGAGGATAAGTATGCGTTATGAAATTTTGCAATAAGGTCCTTGTAATTACGAAAATTACGAGAATTCTTCGTGGATCCGAAATTTTAAGGAAAACCCTCTCGAATTAGGAATATACGGGATTATATATATTCTTGCAGAATAACCCCTCAGAAATCTGAAAATTGCGCGTAAATTTTTCTCTGTACTGAAATTTGCGTGTTAACCCCTGAAAGTTGTATAATTTGCCGAAAGTCATTTTCCAGCAGAAAATGGCCCCCGGGAATCCAAATTTTTGCATATTTTGAACTTTGAAGTATGTTTATCTTTGTTGTTGTTATTTCTATGCAATTTATTTATTGTATTTACTGTTTTGATTATTTGTGATTGTTTATATTGCTTTTAATCACCAAAATAGCAAGAAATCATGAAAAATGCATAGAAAAATACTGAACACGAACACAGAGTTCAAGAGCATTGTGAGAATTTTGTAACCATTTTATGCAAATTACCAGCAGTAATCCTTTGAACTTTTTGCAATGAATATGAAGATGACTGGCATCACGAATCAGGAATTCGGAGAACTGACCCAGTATGGTCAGAATTTGTACAGAATTTATAACAGTCTTCAATTTTGTGGTAATGTAATCACGAATGAGCAGAAGATTGAGAAGACTCTTTCTACCTTTCACCCAAATGTGGTGTAATCCGCACGCAACTATCGTCAAGACGGCTACATGAAGTATGCCGAATTAATTGACATCATGCAAGTTGCGAAAGCTCAAGATGATGTTCTAAGAAAGAACTTCATCTTGCAGCCACCTAGTTGCAATGTTGGCCATGAAGCCACTGCTAGTAGCTACAAGGTGATGAAGTCTCTCACGAATGAGAGGAACAAGAAGGGTAAGGTCGTGCGTCGCACATTATTGATGTTTTCCAGTCTAAGAAGAAGGGCAAATGATAGCATGAGGCATACCTCGCCATTGTATGCACAGAGGATTCATATCCATTAGTTGCACTTATGAATGTGAACAGCCGATGTAGCCCCATCATCCTCCTTTGGACATCTCGTGCCACGGCCGTGTAGTCATCCCAGAGAGAAGATCGCGCATGGAGCCGATTTAGGCGAAGTTCTGAATACTTTGCCTATTAGATCCGATTACGCATTGCACTCGGACCTTTTATAGAAACTTGCGCTTGTAATTGAAGTAGAATTTTGAATTATTGAATAATGGTTGCAAGCTCTAGGAGAGCAAAGCATTAAATTCTTATTATGAGTCTGCAAGACTTATTTTCCGTCTTTATAATAGCAAGTTACGTTCGATATCTCAAGTATTTTATTTATGTGTTGCTTGTTTTCGCTACATATTAATAAAGTACATTATATTAGAACGCGTGTGGCGCCCTATGGAGGAAGTGTGCTTAGCATGTAGCGGCAACGAATACCATCCCGAGAAAGCAAAATTTTCGGTCGATCGGCAGAAGAATACGGTAGTCTTACGACAATCGCAGCCAGCGATACTTGTATAATAGGCTCAGGAAGGGCCACAATTATACTCCCAATGGGCACAACTTTGGTCATTGAAGAAGACTTGTTGTACCCAGAATCGACTAGAACTCTCAAGGATATTTACGCTACAGCTTTAGTAGAGGTCAAGAAGAGTATGGTGCGAATACTGCCATTACAAAGCGTGAAGAAAGTGAAAAATAGCATTAGAATGTCTTCCTTCATATGAAACTGGGTTATACTACACTAATATTAAGGCACCTGCAGCCTATACTGCCTTGAAAACCGTATTTAGAAGCTCTGAACTTATCTATCTCTGGCATGATAGATTATGCCGCCTAGGTCTTAGGATAATGAGAGATATAATTAACAATTCATAGGGACATAATATGAAAATAAAGAATTTCCCGAATCTGGAAGAATTTGTGTGCCCCGTATGTGCCACCGGGAAATTAATTACTAGACCTTTTGCTCTGAAAGCGAAGGATAAAGTCCCTGCATTCCTGGACCGAATCCAGGGAGACATTTGCGGTCCTATATAGCCCCGCTGTGGTTATTTTAGGTATTTTATAGTGCTCATCAATGCTTCACGGAATGGTCGCGACGTATGTTTATTGTCTACGAAACCATGCTTTTGCAAAGCCAATCTCGCAGATAATTAAATTAGAAATATTTTCCCGATCATCATATGAAGTCCACTGAATGGACAACGCCGAGAATGTACATCAAAGCATTTGATGATTATTGCAAAATGAGAATTAAAAGTTGAGCATTCTGTACCGCTTATCCACACCTAGAATGGACTAGCAGAACTTTGAAGAATTGTAATTTACCAACTACATGTTGGGGACACGCAGTCCTGCTCGCAGCAGCTCTCATCAATTTAGACCGTCGGCCTATAACATCCATCCACCTATGCAACTAGCGCAAGGGTCAAGACCAAAACTACTCATCTTCGCAGGTTTGGTTGCAATGGTTATATACCTATACCACCACCGCAATAAATACATTGGGTTTTCTCGAAAGTCCGAATATACGTTGGTTATGAGACAAGATCCATAATCAAGTATTTGGACTCTATGATCGAGATTTGCATAATACCCGATTCGCTGATAGTACAATAGATGAGATTAGTTTCCCGTCATTAGGGGGAGGAAATCAACCCTTGATAATAATGTCGGAAATAATTGAAGTCTAGAAGACATTTGAAGTCCGTAAGATAATTGAAATCTATGCATATGACCCGAGCACTAGTGAAGCAAATAGAGAAGTCGTAAGATAATTGCAATCCGAAGATAATTGAATTGAAGTCTAGAAGACAATTGAAGTCCGTAAGATAATTGATTTGCAAGTATTAGCGAATCAACCGCCGACTACTTTAGTGATTTGAAGAGCGTGAATAAGTAGCATTTGCTCGCAAGCAATGCACCGAGAGGGTTGAAATACCATTGAAGGTATCCTAATCCCGCCCAAAGGCCTCGAGAATAAAGGACGAGAACTCCGGTCCCTCGAATCCGGCAACCGGGACGCCGGTGAAAAAGGATAAGAAGGACTTGACACACCATCACCGAAGTGCCCCAACTGGAAGGGTAGCGGTTGAGACACGCATCGGTATGGAACCTTCGTAAAAGGCATACGAATTGAACATTCCCATGAAGGAGACATCGGCATGGATGTATCGTACACATCGGTGAAAAACTAAAGGGACTTGCCCCACAATGAAGCAAAATGTGAGCAAGTAGAAGTATTAAAAGAATCGCCCTTGAATAAATAGCTATAAACTTTATGACCTCGGAGAACCTTTGAATATTACAACACCAATGTCGACACTTACTTTGCAAAGAAACTTGCCACAATCATCAATCTTGATTCGAGCTGCATCGCTCGCTAAATGAAAGAAAGATCGATTGAGAAGATTGGGAGAAGGCAATAGAAATCGAATTATTCTCCCGAATAAAAGAAAGACGTTTGGGCACGTAAGCGCACGTCTCCCTTGTGCACCCGTAGGGCATAAGTGGGTATTTTGTTGAAAGAGAAATTAAAAGAAGCAAGGCTCGTTGCATAAGGTTTCACCAACATCCGAAGATGATTACGAAGAAACCTATTCCTGGTCATGGGCGAACTCCTTTAGATATTTATCTCAATGGCGTGAACTTGAAGTTAGAATTGAAATTGATGGATGGGGCACCAAAGATACCTTTATGAATATTGGATTCGACATTTATATGAAGATACCCGAATGTATCCCCGTCCCGAACCAAGATAGAGCAAATAGAAATATGCGACAGTGAAACTCGAGAAAGTCATTATGCGAACTTAAGCAATCAGGCGAATGTGGTATAATCGCCAGCGACTTTCTATGCAAGAAAGGCTACGACGTACAATGAGAATAATCTCTGTGTATTTATATGACGATCCCAGAATGGACTTTGTATAATCTTAGAGTATGAAGATGATCTGAATATCATCGAAACCCTGAAGGGTATTAGGAAAGCAAGCTCTTACCTGGAGTCGGAGTTCGAAATAAAATATTTGGGTAAAATCAAATATTGCCTAGGCTTGGAGCTTGAGCATGTCCCTGAAGGAATATTAGTACATCAGTCAACCTACACTCATAAGGTGTCAGAAAGGTTCGACTTTGCAAAGACATACTCTTTGAAGGTGCCAATGGTCGGGAGATCTTTGCAGCAAGACAAAGACCCGTACAAACCTAAAGAAGAGGGGGAGGAAGTCCTGGGACCGGAATTCCCACACTTAAGCGCAATAGAAGCACTCATGTATTGAACAAACTGTACTAGACCGGACATTGTATTTGCCGGGAACCTACTAGCAAGGTATAGTGCAGAACCAACCAAAGGCATTGGCAAGGAATGAAAGACATCTTCCGATACCTCCAAGGAAGCAAAGAACTTGGTCTGTTCTACAGAAAGAACCAAGACCTTTATATGATCAAGCTATCACGAGATAATCTGCACTGTAGGACCCGTATACAGCCAAATTGCAAACATGCTATGAATTCATATGTGGTGGAACTGCAATTCCATAAAAATCATTTAAGCAGAGTCTTGTATCGACTTCGACGAACCACTCGGAAATAATGGCACTGTATGAGGCCTCACGAGAATTTGCTTGGCTTCGGCGGATAATTCACTACATCCAGCAGTTATGTGGATTGAATACCGCACAAACCCCACTATTATCTATGAAGATAATGCAGCTTGTGTTGCACAAGTACAGATGGGTTATGTGAAGAGTCCTCTCACAAAGCATATCAACCCCAAGTTCTTCTATGCTCATGAAATGCAAAAGATGAACGAAATTAAGGTGTTGCATACTAAGTCATGTGAAAATCTTGCAGATTTGTTCACTAAGTCACTTCCAACATCTAGCTTTGAAAGGTGCATATGTGGAATTGGAATGATGAGACTTAGAAAAGTGCAGAATTCAGGGGGAGAATCTTCACAAACTCATTACTAAAGCTTGATCACGAAGATCGAGTACCCAAAGAGCAAATCCTGAAGATTAAATGAAATTGGGTGGATTGTACTCTTTTTCCCTTGACGAGTTTTCCTGAAGTTTCTCGGCTAAGGTTTTTAATGAGGCAACTCGTGCAGCATAGCAGAACATGATTCATGTACTCTTTCTCCAAAAATTTTCCCACTGGGTTTTTATGGAGTTTTGACGAGGCATGAGCATGAAGGATGAGAGCCCAAGGGGGAGTGTCAGGAAACTGGGCCCGGCCAGGAGTCCGGATCCGGATGGACACCTCATCCACCCTAGACTATATATAGGAGGGGGGAGGCCCCCCAACTATTGTACATATTCATTATTGAAAGAGCAATAAAGAGAAGCTCGCAGTCCCCTCTTATACCTGTGTTATCTATTATTCGTTCTTGTGTTCTTGCATTGTTCTTACGATTCTATGATTGTCTACGAGGTAATCACTCGGACTGGACTCGCCAGCGACGGTTCCTCAACAACGAGAACCAACTTGCACAGCCGGCCCGGCATACTACGAAACAAAATTACAGACGGCCGAAACGCCGCGTGCGGGCCCCACACGAAGGAGTCCATTCCTCCTGCGGTGCCGTGCGGTGCATCTCAGAATCCCAGAGACCCAGACCGGCTCGGACTTCCGAGGGGAATCGCAGCAGCAACAAATAGCACCACCACCTCCTCCGCTCGCTCTTCCCTCCCCCGATCCCGTCCCAAGCTCCAGCTTCCCCGTTTCTCCCCGAGCAACCGAGCTACGCCTCGACAGTCACCAGCATGTAAGCGATCTCTTCTCCTCCTACTGCTCAGAGCAAGCTAGCTTGATGTTGGAATTGGGTTCTTGATCTGCTCTCCCCGAAGTCGGTAGATCCCGCGGTCACTGGATCTCCTCCTACTGCTCAGAGCAAGCTAGCTTGATGTTGGAATTGGGTTCTTGGTCTGCTCTCCCCGAAGTCGGTAGATCCCGCGGTCACTGGATCCCACTCGCTCTTGGCGTTGCTTCGTCGAATTCTCGGGTAATTGTAGTTGGGGTTCCGTGATTTTAGTTAGTCAGCCTTAGTATCTGTAGGTATTCCGTGATTTTAGTTAGTCAGCCTTAGTATCTGTAGGTAGGATGCCCGCTACGCTTGTCGATTCTTGCTGACTCGTTTTGGATCCGTGATGCGTGGGAGAGAACTAGGAGACAAATTGTCCGGTCGTCGAAGTAGACACTGAAGGTCCAAATGGAATGAGATCCGCTTGCAGGCATCTACTGGGGCTGGGATAGTGTAATTCCCTGCATTCAAGGCCAAACTAGTGTTCAAATTTGTATAGCAAGCAAGGCAACCACACAAGTTAGTAGTCAGTATTCCCTTTTTCGCCTTACTAGTTATTCTCGGGCTTTGGATAAGGATTTGTACATAGAACTGTTCTGTGGAGCACTACAGGATGCAGAGGTGATTATGCTATTGTTTAGTTCCTGTCTAGAACCACTGTAGGAGGAGGAGGTGTTAACATTGGGAAGACTCGTTGAGGAGTTAGTTTTTTTTTGCCCTATTTGAATAAAGAACATTTGAATATAATGGGCTAGAAAAGAACAAAGCTGCATGGAGCCTCTGTCAAGTTATAGATTCATTCAACAGGTACTTAAGGCTTGTGCTTGTCATAACAAGTTCATGTTGAGTTCACATGAGTCAATGCACCGGCTAATGGGTTGGATTTGACCCTTTTATGTAGACTTTGAAGCCTACATGAAGAAATGCTAGTGAATCGATTAATCGAAGAAGCTTTATCAGTTTAAGCTCCAAAATAGCCTGTGCCATGATCCTCTTTTGTTACTACTTATTTGTTCTATGGACTAAGGGTTAAACACATCTTCTTTTTCTTATGGCCTTTCTCAACTTTTTTTGATGGGCACATCCACATCTTCTCAATGGTCTTAATCAAACATGGGAAGTGTAGTAATGCAGCTAACAAGAGAAAAGAGACGTGGTGATTTTCTGTAAGTGAAGCGCATTCTTTGAGTTAAAGTGAGTTGTTGATGTTCACCAATGTCAAGTACTCCTTATAGAGGGAAGCCATCAGATGACTATGCTAAAACAGTGAAGCAACTAATACTTAGCTACAACTAGCGCATCAATTAAAATGTAAAAGGATGGGAACAAAGCCAGAACTTATTAGCAACAATAAAACTAGTGATTATGTTCGAACTTCGAACCCAAAAGGATATATCGTGTTACCCTTTCAGAAAGCATCAGTGAATAGTGATTTGAATATGCTGGCTTTTTAATCTAAGATTCTAAGTTCAGAGTCAAACTGCATTGACATTGGACAATAGTTGCTTCCGTCAGCCTCTGGTTTTGTTTTTGTTTCGAATTCTATTCCTAAAAATCTCATGCATTAAATGTGTTTTCATGTTGATATCTCTTATTATGTGAATGTGGACATCGGTACTTTCCAGTTTTAGCATCATGTCAGAGATGAAGGACACTAATGCTGCTGGGCATGATACGGTTGGAAATCCCGAACCTATGGACCAAAGTGTAGATAACTCCATGCCCTCGGCTCAGCAACAGGTTATTTTCTTGAATACCTCAAGATTATATGGTCATTTAAATAGCATTCCTGAATTCTAGGTAATGGAACGACTAGCAAAGTTGCTCTAAATAACTGGCATGATCAGTTTTACTGAACACAAAACATATTTTCCTGTGTGCAGGAACAGGCAATCAAGAACAAGTTTGGAGGACTAATGCCGAAAAAGCCACCACTCATCTCAAAGGTCCTTGAATATGCATACTTCATCACGAAATGAAACAGCCCATACCAGATATCTCCGTAAACAACAGTAGTTCTCAATAATTAAATTGCTCTCTGTAATTGTAGGATCACGAACGGGCCTATTTTGATTCTGCTGACTGGGCTCTGGGAAAGGTATTACCTTTTTCTGTGGCTTCAATTTTATTCTAGTGTGATATACTTGAGTTCCAAATTCCAATACATTATTAATCTGATATTTGGCTCTGGACAGCAAGGTGTTGCAAAACCCAAAGGACCGCTTGAGGCACTTAGGCCAAAGTTGCAGGTACTACTCTTCACATATAGGATCATATTTAGCACCCAAAATGAGCATTTGTTCTGCATACTCGTGCGTTTTTCTCAAATTCAGCTCTTCTGAGTTCTGGGTTTCTACAAAAAATTACACCACAAACTCATTGCTATCACATTGCTCTTATTTCAGCCAACACGGCAACAGCAACAACGTTCAAGGCGCTCTATTTACACTTCATCAGAAAACGAGGGTATGTTATGGATGATAATTCATGATTTGTCTTGCCTAATGACGGTGCCTTCTTTATAAGCAAAGTAATTTCACTGAACATCAGCCTCACAACATTCAGATGGAGATGGAGCTGGTGCTGAGGATATGAACATCAACTGAACAGTGTAGAACCTGTTCTTAATGGGGGCCCTCGTCATTTAAAGCAGCTTGCTGTCGTTATTTGTGGACCGAACGGAATGATATGCATGTCTTTGTTGCTTCCATAGATAAGAAAAGAAATCTTGTAATTTCAAGGACTGAATGCAATTCATCGAACAGCTACCGACATCTGTGTCAAATGGTAGCATAGACTAAACCATTGTTTGCATTTGGCGTCGCACTTGAGTTGTGCTATGGCCTATTTGTCAATGGATATTGTATTTTTAAACATCCAATGATTAGTACTCTTGTCTTAACCATGGTGAGCTACCCTGCATAGGTTCAATTTTATATCATTGGATTGTGGGATATATATGCTTTTCAAGATGATATTCGAGCTCAACATCCATTAGAGTTGGTGATTGATATCTTTAGCCCATATTGAGGGGAGTGTTGGTGAGTTCGTATTAGAGTTTGATTAAGTTGTTGTATTGGAATCAGATTCTTGATATTAGGTTATAAATAAAGAGTGTGGAGGTTCTGTGGACAACACACAATTACTCCCAAAATTTCACGATATGCCTCTTGCGGCAAAGTGAAAGAAGGGATGACATTGTCGTAACAAACAGTTGCTACTTGTTATACTACTGGCTACAGTGACACTGCATCGAATGACCATTGGCCAATGTCGTTCTTCGTTATTCATGCATGGTGACTGAACTATGGTACGAGAGAAGCTATGAATTGTAGCTGGGAAATACTACCATGACTTCCATTTTAGCTATGGTATGTCCAGAAAATGAACTAGGAGCAAGTGTATGATGTAACCAGACAGAAGAAATAAATTAAGGTGTGGGGGGTGAGATAAACGTGAATCTTGAAAGACAACACATGCTAGGCAAACTTCATGTTTTCTTCCTCAAAGAGACGCACTCACATCACATGCGCATCCGGACGGTTAGATAGTCTACATGGCACAACATAAGCATTGGTCATGTGTCCACATCTTAGAAGCAGAGGCAAGGTTAGGGATGGCACCGACGTACCCTGATCCTGTCCAGGTTAGGCAGAGCATCGGAAAATGTTTCGAGGGGGCATCCGACGATGTCAGCTGACCATAATATTTAGGGTGAATTCTTTATATGTCACTAAAAGTTTGTCTCGTCTTTTATATACCATTTATTATGTCGTTAACATATGAGCTCTGACCCTACGTATCCGTGACACAATTAGATATTTTGTAAAATTCAAGTAGTATATAAGGAATTAATCCATAAAAATGCTGGAACGCTGAACACAGCTCAACGCTTATGATGCCCACTTTTGCATGTGTTTCATGTCTTATATCCTCATCTCTCCTCTCTTTGTACCCAACACGCCTCTCAGTTTGCGGCGAACCTAGCTAGTAGCACATAAGATGGGACTCATTGGTCCTCGCAGAGCATACGTGCACGAACCTAAAGTTGAGCGGAGGTAAAGTGGAGTTTCTACTTGGAATTATAGCTCGGAAGCCACAACTAGCTTTTCATTTCTCCTACTGATTAACCAAAAATAAGTACAAAAGTACACGCACTTAGACGATCTCAGATTCAGATCAACACCAACTGATCAAGAACACGCCCCTGCCAAAGTGCTTTCCAAAGTGAAGCTGCAAGGGAAGGGGCTCGTATAAATCTCGGTCGCATTCTTCCTGTCCAGCTACGTTCGTGCAGGTTGAGAAGTGCCGTCCCTGGGTCAGTGCGACGTAGCAATCACCCAGTATCGGGGTTAGGCGAGGTGGAGCTATCAACCGGCGCCAAAGGCCATGGGCGACCAACTATGGAACTATTGTTCTCGATTTCGAGGAAGCTCGCCGCGACGGGCACGGACATATATATCCTCTCCACTGCTGAGCAAAATCTACGGTGCCACATCGCGTTGCATGCATCTCCTCAGCGCGCGCGCACACGCTGTATATATATACGCACACTATTACGTAGCTAAATATAGAATAGTTATTATACGCGTCAGTCAGCTCGTCGCACCAGCACGGTCGCGCGTCCAGTCCGCCACCCTACGTGTAACGCATGTCAACAGTAATAGGTAGTGTATACGATGGTAATTCTAATAGCATTTTTATTGTTGGACTATCAGGCTCGACAGTACCTTGCAACTGTGAGAAAAGTAATTGTGATACTTTTTACATGCCCATCACATTTAAGCGAATTTTTTCCTCGGATCACGATTACACATCCTCTGCGCTAAGCATGACAGTAAATCTCTTTGCAGTGTTGCGGTAAAAGACATAAATGAGATCGCAGTAAAATCTCTTGTAGTGCCGCAGTAAAAGACACAATGAGGTTACAGTAAATCACTTTTGTAGTGCTGTAGTTAAAACACAAGGAGGTTGTAGTAAAAGACACAATGAGGTCGTAGTAAATCTTTTGTAGTACCACAGTAAAACGGAGCGTCGAAATAGGGGGTTGGGCGGTGGATTGAGGGGGCATGCGGTTTTACGGTTGTGTCGTGCTCAAACGATCCAGTAATTGATTGGTTTAAGTATAGTAAATTCAAACTTTCGGTGCAATAATTTTTTTACAATGTTAAAACATACTCATCATGGATCTCTTTTTGATATGGACATTTTTACCAGCAAAACTCTTCAAACAGATTGTAAATATGATAAATGATTTAAGAGATATTGTCGTTCAAAGTTTGCAATTAACTCGCGCTTCTCTCCACCCGCATCTCTGCACTTAGCTTGGTAGTAAATCTTTTGTAGTGATGTAGTAAAAGGTACAACGAGGTTGCGTAGGGCATGCGTGGTTTTATGGTCAGTTGCGAGTTGCGTGTGACGTATGCGGCTTTACGGTCAGTTGTACGATGGACGGCCGGTGCATAGAATAACATATTCTACATTCAGGAATAGAATAACGCTATCGTTTCATGCACCTTGATGCCTAGGCACTCAAATCAATACCCGTTGATGTGCTTTGAGATTCACAAAGTTTGACGTGAATATTTACATATAACTATTAAAAAAGTGTATTTGAGAAGTCAAATTTCGGAAAAAAATACATCTTCAATTTAACTAGTTTGAGCTAGTTTTATGGTATATAATCACTCTAGTTATACTAAATTCAAAAGTAGTTCAAACTAGTTTGAACTGAGTTCAAAACTCATTTGCCATAAATATATCATGGGTATAAAACATTTTCGTATCCAAATTCTAAATTTTGCATCAATCTTACACGTGCATCAAACGATTCATGGTGTGGGTGGCTAAGCACCCAGGTGCCTTATGTAATTTTCCTGTATATAATAAACACACGGATTTAAAAACAGAAGTTCCAAAACATCGAATCCTTTAAACGAGAATATATAGGATAAACGCATGTACCTTCGATTTCAAGAAGAAGAGCAGGGATTAGAACATGACTTCAACCACCGTAAACTTGTGCTCAACAACTAGGCTACACAGAAAACATCAAAAAAAATTTCTGGAACGGTCAAAAGGATGATGCGATCCTTGGCGCGCAGCACTGAAGCTGTCACCATCTTGTCCTGCAATGCAAATGCGACGCAGAAGCCGACACCCAGGAGGCCAGGACAGCTCCGTCGAAATATCAGTTAAGCCTGCACGCACGGCCGCGTCGACAGCGAGAAAGAAAGAAACGGACGGCCTTATCCCATGAACAGCGCACCCGGCCGGCCGGCTAGCCACCCATTTTTTAAAAAAATAATAAGATCTTTAAAAAGAATTACAGAAATAAAATATATTTTTTTCGAAACACTCAATACAACACATGACGCCCCACACGCACACCACCACACGCACACACTCACACACACGACACCTACGGAAGACCGGACGAGCGGAGCTTGAAGAAATGACGAAGTCACCACCGCGTCTCGCTTGCGACGGGTACGTCACCTCCCACTGAAAGAAAATCCTCCTAAATAAGACACGCAGAGCCAAACCTGGGGTTTGAACCCTGATGGGTTGAGGTACAACCACCTCCGCGAGCCACCCAAACAAAGCTTGGTTCTCACAGAAATAAAATATATACTTAATAAAATTATAAAAATAGATTTTTATCGCCGTTTGAATTGACGACAGACCCCTATCGCTAGTTGGATTGGCGATAGGAGTCCTGTCGTCCGACCAACAGATGTTAATGCCCCTGGTAGGTTAGCAAATATAACTAGTCGATATGTAATTGAATAGATTAGGTAGTTTTAGATGTATAGTTATATAGTGTAGTACATCTTTATCGGCGTGTAGTTTAGTTTTAAATATATGGTTAGTCGTGTATGGTCATGTAGTCTATTTTTTATGGTGCAGTAATTAAACGGATTAGATAGTTTTAGATGTATGATCATATAGTATAGTTTGTAGTGGTACATCTTTTAGGTATATGTGTGTCTTGTTTACGAGCTCATTTGTTGTTGTTGTACACAACAAGCTCATTTGTCGTTGTTGTGTGTACAATTAACCTTGTGCGGGAGTCAGCATTGCGACACCCTATACATCGTATAGACCAAACAAACATGTAAACCCCACCCTCGTTGTAACCGTTAACGCCAATAGAATTCACGACCAGCTCTATAAAAGCGCATCCAACCAATTGAACTCCATGCCCTTCTCTTGTCATCTACTTACACTTGTCCCACTACTCTCCTCAGCGCTATGTCTCAGTCGTCGAGTTCGATGAGCTGAAGAGCTATGACATTGGTGAATGCAAGATGCGTCAACTGCCCAAATGCGGGTTTCAAGCAAATGTTATGTACTCCAACACCGAAGAGAACAGGGGACGTGTGCTCTACAAGTATCTATATTCTCGGTGAGTCTGCTTTCTGTGAATGTTAGTATTTGGATTTTTTGTTAGTTTTGTCACTTTTGTTTACTATTTTAGTGTGGATTTTAGGTCGGTGGATGCTAGTACTTTCAATAGGAGGACTCTATTGGTGCCATGTTGGAAAAAAGCAATTGAACATCCACCTATAGCTTCATCTGGTACAATGGTGAACATACCACATGCAAACAAGCTCCTGGATAGGATTCTTGACCACCTGAATGGCTCAAGAAGCTTATGTGTGTGTCCTTTTGGTAGCATATGCAATATGTATGAAGGAGTTTTCGTTGTCTGCAGAAAGGGGTTCATATATCTAGAATGTTGTATGCTTATTTATGAATTGCAAGAAGTCTTTAACTTTTGGTTACTGGATTTGTATGAACATAACATGACAAGAGACAATTGTATTACAATATTTAGAAACGGTCCATAACATCCTAAGGCTAAGTGTCATATGTTGTATACCATTACAATACCAAAATGAAACTAAGTTATAAAGTCATATTCAATTCACATTACAATACCATCACGTTACACTACCATAATGAAATTAAGCTATTAGGCCAGGTTTATTTTACATTAAAATACCACATCCTGCCATGTCACCTTTTCAGATCAAATTGATCAAACCTTGTTAAGCTAACTTTTCAGACCGAATTGACTACACCCTGTCATGCCAACTTTTCAGACCAGAACGACAACTCAGACCACCTTTTCTTAGTGAGTAGATATCATTCACCAACCATCCCACCTTTTCAGACCGAAATGACCATACACTGTCACGTAACCTTTTCAAACCGAATTGACCACACCTGCCATACCACATTTTTAGACCGAAATGACATCCAAGGCCAACTTTTCTCAGTGACTAGACACCACTAACCAGTCATCCCACATTTTAAAACCGAATTGACCAAACCCTGTCATGCCACCTTCTTAGGATGAAATGACAACCGGGGCTAGCTTTTCTCATAGATTAGACACCACTCACCAACTATCCCACCTTTTCAGACTGAAGTGACATTGTACCCTAGCATGCCACCTTTTCAGACCGAAGTGACCGCACCCTGCCATTCGCCATTATTTACCCCCTCTACGCTACACCCTAGTGGAGTACACTCCACTGCCACAACAAATACTACACTCCAACTAGTTTTGCACGACATAGAGGAAGAAGAGAGAAGAGAGCTAGATGACTTCAGTACGTTGGGTTTAGAGATGTCAGGCTATGGTGAGATGCTGCGGAAGTGGAAATGGATTACCAAGAAGGCCGGAACCTACCCAAATCATTCAATGAAGGATGCGCCTATGCCACCGGAGTTTCCACGCCCGCGGTGTGATTGCAGTAACCGGTGCATATCATTCAGTCAACACAACCGGTGACCGCTGCCCAGGTATACTACATGTGTGGGGACATCCACGTAAGAGAATCTAACACACATATCAATTTTTTCCAATTGTATATTGCATTTCACATATTGCAAACTCCATCCGTGTATAATGGCAGCCAAAGGAGCGTTGTTTTTTCTTCATATAGATCGATGGTCCAGAGAAGTACGATAGGGTATTCATCGAGCAGAAGTACATACTCAACTACACGCTCCCACCCGAGACCTTCTACCGCTGGAAACCATACATACTCGAGAGCGGGGGAGACAAGTGAAATACACCGATGGAGCCCAAGAAACCAGGGTGGTGGTGGATGACCCCCAAAACAGCACGTTGAGGATGACTGAGCCAAGCACGTGATGGACAAAGGGAAGGCACCCATGATCCCATTGGGGGTTGGGCAAGCTCCTGATGCTCCTCCAAAGCGGATAGTTACACCCAAGGAGCTCATGAAAGCCCAATACAGGGCTGCCTTCGGAACTAGCCACGACCGTAGGTCTACAACATAGAGGCGGAAGGCACTGATGGGCCGTCAAGATTGACTTCTTTTTGATCCACCTATTTTTCCTATTCCAAAAGGCGCACGTGTATCCAAGCCATGTAATTCGCACCTAGATTACAAAGCATTGTTGTCACAGTTCAAAACTCATCTTTTAAATTTAACTCCGTAATTGTTCTCTACTTAATATTTCATTCTCTTTTTCAGAAATGATCGGTTGTGTAAACACTACACTCCGTAACAACAACTCGGGTGCAATTAACATATAGGCACTACAAGATATTACCAATAAAGCTAGTAAAATCCTCTAAAATTTGAAGATGCATTTTCTCAAAATATAAATATAAATTTATTTCAATTGTTTCTGCCAAAAAAATCTAACTCATGTCGTCGTTTGAAACGGCGATGTTATCTCTATCGCCATTTCAAACGGCGATGTTATCTCGGTCGTCATTTCAAATGGCTACAAGGGCATTAAACACTGTTTGGTTGGCGACAAGGATCTTATCATCAATCCAACTAGCCTGCCACCCATTCAAACGACATCAGAAGCCCATTTTTTTAATTTTATTAAACGAGTATTTATTTCTGTAATTTTATTTTAAAAATGTATTATTTTCAAAAAAAGTCCTCATGTATGCAGGGGCAAAGCTGCCTCGAAGCCTATGATCAAAATACTACAAAAAATAATGGCAATCCAGACATGCATATTGTGTTTGGTCAAAAAAAACTTCTTGCTACGGCCTAAGACTTGGGCCGTGGCTGCACAAAGACTTTTGGCCGTGGCTAGATCCGCCCCTGAATGGATGTATGACAGCTTATGTCCATTTCTTCATTCTCTGCCTCTAATTTCCGGGTGAGCTGAACGCCACTAAGTTCAGATCTGCATTTCCGCCAACACGGATGCTATTAGTGCCAGGCGTGTTGTCACCTTTCAAAAGCCGGCTCCAAAAGCTGCCTACACGTTTGGAAAGATTTATCGGCTATATATGCCGGCAAAAGTAGAGTTAGGACATAGATCGATCGTCCCTGTCTGCCTGCACTTGATGTCAGATCAAATCCATGCATGGTCCGGGCGCGGTTATTTCGTCCTGGGTCAATTAAGATCGTCGATCGCTCGATCGGACGGTCAAAAAGAGGCACCACTAACAGTTAGACTAACGACGGCAGCCGATCTTTCGTCCCTGGTCAATTAAGACCGTCGATTGATCGATCGGACGGTCAAACGAGGCACCACTAACAGTTAGACTAACGACGGCAGCCGATCCGATCCTCTTATCAGACAATCCATCCATCGTCGGAGACGACGTCGTGATCAGAGAGCACAAGTGGTAGGGCCCACGGACGGATGGACGGATGCTGCCGCACTAGCACTGTTGCGGCAGTGGGTGGGGAGGGTCGGAAGGGAAGGCAAAAGCCGGAGGACGCGACGGCACTGTCTCGACAAGCCCACCTCCACCTTTTCGGAGCCGAATACTCTAGTGTAATTATTAGGAAACCGGTCAGGAGTCGGGTCCGGGTGTGCACCTCATCTACTTTAGACTATAAATAGGAGAGGGGACCCCCCAAATTATGTACATAATTCATTATTAGAAAGCGATAAAGAAGCCTCACAATCCCTCTCATACCGTGTTTCATCTATTGTTGTGTTCTTGTGTTCTTGCATCCTTCTACGATTCGATTTTATATACGAGGTAATCGTCGACCGACTCGCCAATGCGGTTTCTCAACACGTTATCGGACGATCAACTCTCCTCGCATCGAAAAGGTAACCGTCGATGAACGACACTCGATATTGAATCATTTTCTAGATTGCTTTCAATTCGCAAATTTGGCTTTCTAGATTTGTTTTCACGGTGCAAATTTGCTCTAATGTCAGCGAGCCGACTTGAAGTCGCCGCACAATGCCGATCGATGATTGCATGAAAGAGCGGATGTCGATTGTACCGTAGATTGAAATTGCAAATCCGTTCTAACCTACCGCGAGTTGACTTGAAGTCGCCGAAAAATCCGATCGGAGGTTGCATGAAAGAACATATGGTGATTGCACTGTTTTTACATCACATGGCATTGCATATAACACATGCATGAACAGTATTTCGAAATTTTTGTCGCCGCCATGGGAGAACAGCCGGCGCCACATTGCCACTTGAAGGCTCGCGCCGGTCGCCTCCGCCGGCATGAAGCCCATTGCCGCCTTGAAGGCCTCGCACCGCCGCCCACGGCAAGAAAGCACCGCCACGCCAGCAGCGCTCCACCTCCTTTGGCAACAAAAGCACCGCCGGCAAAAGAAAAAGGGCACGGCGCCGCCTCCTTGCGCGCCAGTAGCGCGCTCTTCTGCGCGCCGTAGCCGCGCCTCGCCTCCTCCATGCACGGCACGGCGCGCGCCGCTGCGACGGCACGGCGCCGCCTCCCTGCGCTGCCGCGAGCGCTGCCCCGAGCGCCGAGCATCGCAGCGCCGCCGGCCGCCCGCCCGTCGCCGCGATCCGGCCGTGCCGCGTGTTTTAGCGCGCGCCCGCCATCACCGCCATGGCGTTGCCGCCGGAGAGGGAAGCCGCGGCGCGGCACCGCCGCGGTGCGCGCGCCGCGGCGAGGAGCGCGCACCGCCACAACGCCGCCGAGCCGCGGCCCTCGCGTGCGGCGCCACGGAAGCGCCACAACGCCAGCGGGAGCCGCCCGCCCTCCGCGCGGCGCCGCGGAGCCGCCACAAACCCCGCGCGCGCGCCGGTTAGGAACCGGTAGAAACCCTACCCGTGACCCTTTTAACCGACCATGTGGCGGACCAATGGGCTAGGAAAAGCGAGGATGGGCCTAGAATACTGACTTGAAAAGAAAGAAAGAAAAAAAAAGGGAGGGCCGGCGAAAAATTGAAATTTTGCATAAAACCCTCGGAAGATATGAAATTTACGCGAATCCTCTCGAATCGAGTTTTTGCGTTTAACCCTGAAACTTGCGCTTTTACTAGAAAAGTTACTTTTCCAGCAGAAAAGGCCTCGAATCCAATTTTTGCATATTTTTGAACTTTGAAGCATATTTATCATTGTTATTGATATTTCTATGCAATTTATTATCTGTATTTATGCTTTGATTATTTGTAATTATTTATATTGCTTTTAATCACCGAATATAGCGATAAATATTGAAAAATGCGTGAAAAATACGGAATATTATGGAATTCTTGCAACCTTTTATGTACATTACCAGCGTAATCTTATGCATTCCTTGCATGAATATGCAGATGATCGAATTACGAACCGGAGTTCGAGGGTGGCCCAAAGATGCTGTAATTATTTGACTTGGGCATCGATGTCGAGATTGTACCGAGCCAAGAAGCTCTGCGTCGTTATCGACTCGGCGCCTGCGGGATGTCGTTCAATCGCCGAGGAAAATGATCGAGCACTTCATTTCCTCGGACATCATCTTTGTCTAACTCTCAAGAATGAGTATATGGCGAGAAAAGCGCGATCGCTTTATGGACCACTCAAGAAACGGTTCGAGAAATCGGTACACCATCTCGCCGGCGAGCAGAATGGACTCGACTACGTTTTCTTGACTATAAGACCGTGGGAGTACAACTCGCTTGCACGTAATTTGTACAAATCTTCATCTTTGTGGTAAAGTAATCACGATGCGAGAGAGGATTGAGAAAACCCTATCTACCTTTCACCCAAATGCGGTGCAATCCGCACGCAACTATCGTCGATGGTTTCAAGGAATATGCCGAATCGATTGATATTATGCAAGTTGCGGAAGCTCAAGATGAGGTTCTCGAAAGAACTACATCTCGCAGCCACCTAGTAGCAAAGTTGGCCATGAAGTCAATGCTAGCGGCTACAAGGTGAAAGCCTCACTCAAGCGTAGAGGCGGGAAGGGTAAGGTCATGAGCCACAAAACTAAGCAAAATGCTCAAGTCAAGAAAGGCGACCAAAAGAAGCGCGATGAGAAGCCCTATGGTCACAGGACCAAAGTCGCTACAAATGTGACACTTGGGGACATTAGTCACGTGTCGCCGTGAACCGCAAAGACGTGATTGATGCTTTCAAGGCAAAGAAGAAGGGCAAAGGACAGCACGAGGCGCACTCGCCATTGCGGGCATAGAAGATCCACAACATTGGTCGCACCTATGGATGTGGACATGCCTACAACATCTCCTATCACTCCTTCATTGGACATTGCAGAAATGCAATTGTAGAATTCTTGAAGAAGAAAAGATAGAAGTAGATGAAATTCAGCGAAGTTAATTCTTACTTGATTCGATTTAGTGCATGCATGGCACTTAGTTTCTGATCATTTGCGCTTTATGTTAGGATTTTATTGAATAAAGGTTGTAAGCTCTAGAAGAGCATTAGCATTAAATTCTTATGATGGGTCCAGCAAGATTTTTCCGTATTAATAAAGCAAGTTTTGTTCTGCTTTTGAAGTATGTTTTATGTGTGGATTGTTTTGCTCCATATTAATAAATACTTTATATATCGTAACGCGTGTGGCGCCCTATGGAGGAAGTGTGTCTAGCGGATAGCGGCACAACGAATACCATACTAAGAGAGACGAGATTTTTCCAATGATCGGCAAGAATGCCGTAGTCTTACGACAATCGTGCAAGTGATACTTGTATAATAGGCTCGGGAAGAGCCACAATTATACTCCCAATGGGCACGACATTGGTCATTGAAGAAGCCTTGTTGTACCGGAATCGACTAGAACTCTCTTAAGTTTTAAAGATATTCGCTAACGGTCTCCATGTAGAGATCAAGAAGAGTATGGTAAGGAATACCGCTCATTACAAAGCGTGAAGAGAATGGGAAAAGGGTATTAGAACGACTTCCTTCATATGAATGGGCTATACTACACTCATATAAAGGCACTGCACTTATACGTCCCGAAACATCTTTTAGAAGCTCAACTTTTCTGCTCGGCATGATAGATTAGGCCACCCTGGTCTTAGGATGATGAGAAATATAATTAACAATTCTCAGAACATAATATTAATGTAAAGAATTTTCCGAATCCGTAAGATTTCGTGTGCCTGCATGTGCCAGGAAATTAATTACTAGACCTTCTCCTCCAAAGTGAAGGATGAAATCCGCATTCTGGACCGAATCCAGGAGATATTTATGTCCTATTCACCTGTCAGGCCATTTAGGTACTTTGTGGTGCTCATCGATGCTTCCTCGAAATGGTCGATGTATGCACATATCTACAAGAAACCATGCTTTTGCAAAGTCGATCTCGCAGATAATTAAAATAAAGAATAATTTCCACGATCATCATGTAAAGTCCATCGGAATGGACAACGCCGAGAATTTACTTCAAAGGCCTTTGATGATTATTGTATGGCAATGGGAATTACCGTTGAGCACTCGGTACCACATGTCCACACCGAAATGGACTAGCGAAGCATTGATTAAAAGAATTAAATTCATTGCCCGACCGCTTTTACAATTGTAATTTACCAACTACATGTTGGGGACATGCGATCTGCATGCAAAGAACTCTCATAAATTTTAGACCGTCAAGATACAACATCCATTCACCTATGCAACTAGCGCAAGGGTCACCACCGAAAATCTCTCATCTTGAAGGTTTGGTTGCAAGGTTTATGTACCTATACCACCACCGCAATGAATCGCAATGGGCCCTCTCCGAAAATCTGGATATACGTTGGTTATGAGATCGCATCCATAATCGTATCTCGACCCAATGATCGAGATTTGCATACACCCGCTTTGTGACAAAGATATTTGATGAGGACGCTTTCCGTCATTAGGGGAGGAAATCAACCTCTTGATGAAAAATATCGAAATAACATGGCAAGCCACGGAATTAATGCACATGACCCACGCACTGATGAAGTAGATAGAAGTCCGAAGATAATTGATTTGCAAGCATTAGCGAATCAATCGCTCGACCACTTTAGTGATTTGAAGAGCGTGACCAAGTCGCATGTGCTCGCACGCAATGCACCAAGAGGTTGAAATACCAAAGAAAATAGAAGGTATCCTAATCCCGCCCGAGGCCTCGTAATAAAGGACGAAACTCCGCCTCGAATCCCAAGTAACCGGGACGCCGGCGAAAAGGATAAGAAGGACTTGTCACACCATCACCGAAGTTCCCACAAATGCGGGGGGAGCCGTTGAGACTGCACTGGTATGGAACCTTCAAAAAAAGGCATACGATTTGAATATTCCATGGAGGAAGATATCGGATGGATGTGCGCACACATCGAGTAAAACTAAAGGGACTTGCCCCGCAATTGAAAGCAAATGTAAGCAAGTAGAAGCATTAGCGAACCGCCCCATGAAGAAATAGTTATAAATTATATGACTACGGGAGAATCTATGAATAGAGCAACGACCAATGTCGACATCTATTTTGCAAAGAAAATTGCCACAATCATTGATCTTGATCCGAGCTCGCATCGCTCACAATGCAAGAAAAGATCGATTGGAAAAGGCAATAGAAGCGAATTAATATCTCTGAATAAAAGAGAGGTATTTGGGCTGTAAGCCGCACACCTCCTCATGTGCACCTGAGGGCATAAATGGGTATTTGTTCGAAAGAGAAATGAAAGAAATGAAGTTGTAAGATATAAAGCAAGGCTTGTTGCACAAGGTTTCACTCAAAGACCAGAGTCGATTATGAAGAAACCTATTCCCGGTCATGGGCGAACTACCTTTAGATATTTAATCTCAATGGCAAATCTGAATTTGGAAATGAAATTGATGGATGTGGTAATCAGATACCTTTATGGGAACTTGATTCGAAATTTATATGAAGGTACCAAGGTATCCCCGCATCAACCAAGACAGAGCAAATAGAAATCTATACAGCAGCAACTCGAAAAGTCACCGTATGGATGAAGCAATCAGCAGATGTGGTATAATCGCCTAAACGACTTTCTCTCGCAAGAAAGGCTACACGAAGTGAGGATTGTCCTGTGTGTTTATACGGCGATCTCGTGGATGGATTCTGATAATCTCGTGATATGTAGATGATCCAATATCATCGGACTTTAGAAGATATTGGAAAAGCAAGCTCTTACCCGAGTCGAGTTCAAATGAAAGATCCGGTAAAACCAAATATTGCCTAGGCTTGCGGCTTGAGCATACCCGAAGGGATTTTAGTACATCACCAACCTACACTCGTAAGGTGTTGGAAAGGTTCGGCTTTGAAAAGGCATATCCTTCAAAGTGCCAATGATCGGGAGATCCTTGCGGCAAGACAAGGACCCGCTCGCACCTAAAGAAGAGGGAGGAAGTCACGGACCGGAATTCCCATACTTGAGCGCAGCTTGGAGCACTCATGTATTTAGCAAACCGCACTAGACCGACATTGCTTTGCAGTGAATCTCTTAGCAAGGTATAGTGCAGAACCTACCAAAAGGCATTGGCAGGGAATAAAGGATGTCTTCCGATACCTCCAAGGAAGTAAAGATCTTGGCCTGTTCTACAGAAAGAACCAGGACCTTACAATGACTGGCTATGCAGATGCCGGGTACTTGTCAGACCCGCATACAGCTAAGTCGCAAACAGACTATGTATTCCTGTGTGGTGGAACTGCAATTTCATGGAAATCATCGAAGCAGAGTTTGGTATCAACTTCGACGAACCACTCAGAAATTATTGCACTATACGAGGCCGCACGGGAATGCTCTTGGCTTCGGCGGATGATTCACCACATCCAGCAGTCATGTGGATTGAATACCGCACAAACCCCCACTATTATCTATGAAGATAATGCAGCTTGTGTTGCACAAGTGCAGATGGGTTATGTGAAGAGTCCTCTCACAAAGCATATCAACCCCAAGTTCTTCTATGCTCATGAAATGCAAAAGATGGACGAAATTAAGGTACTGCATACTAAGTCATGTGAAAATCTTGCAGATTTGTTCACTAAGTCACTTCCAGCATCTAGCTTTGAAAGGTGCGTACGTGGAATTGGAATGATAAGACTTAGAGAAGTGCAGAATTCAGGGGGAGAACCTTCACAAACTCATTACTAAAGCTTGATTACGAAGATCGAGTACCCAAAGAGCAAATCCTGGAGATTAAATAAATTGGGTGAATTGTACTCTTTCCTTGACGAGTTTTTCCCAAGTTTCTGCTTAAGGTTTTTAATGAGGCAATTAATGACATAGCGTAACGTGATACATGTACTCTTTCTCCAAATTTTTCCCACTGGGTTTTTATGGAGTTTTAGCGAGGCATGGACATGAAGGATGAGAGCCCAAGGGGGAGTATTAGGAAACCGGGCCCGGCCAGGAGTCCGGGTCCGGGTGGGCACCTCATCTACTTTAGACTATAAATAGGAGAGGGGACCCCCCCAAATTATGTACACAATTCATTATTGGAAGAGCAATAAAGAGAAGCCTACAGTCCCCTCTCATACCTGTGTTTCATCTATTGTTGTGTTCTTGTGTTCTTGCATCGTTCTTACGATTCTGATTTTATATACGAGGTAATCGTTCGGACTGGACTCGCCAGCGACGGTTTCTCAACAGTAATCACGGTGCAAGTCATTTTCGACAGTGTATTTATTATTATCTCTTAATTATATCATATCAACAAAATCTTACGTAAAGAAAAGAGAAGGAGGAGAGAGAGCATAAATCGTCTTTTCAGAAAGAGACTGTCGTGCACGCGAAACAAGACATGATATATTAATCTATTCTAGTTGACATATAGGCCCGTCTCACAGGAATATTATAAAATATAAATGTTAGAGAGTGTGCTAGAGACTATCTATTGGAGATGTTGTATCTAAAAATAATATAGCATATGTTAGAGACAATGTTATCTTTATTGGAGATGCTCTAAACAGTATTTTGTGGCTCATGATCCATACCTTGCAGCGGCGTTGCTGTAAATACCACAGCAACAGAAAATATTCAATGCGGCAGTTTTACTGTAGTAACCATTAATTTTTTTGATCGAATGATGGAGATTATTTTTAATACCATGCACTATAGATCTTTGCATTAAAACCTTCTATGCATAGGATCCATTTCACACCTCTTGTCAGTAAAGCTACCACTACCACTGTACTCCATGTAATATCGAACGGGTCGCATTCGCCTCCGGAACTGCTCATGCTCACCTATTATTTCCTTGAGATAATTAAATGTCATCTTTTAGAATTGAGATAATTAAATGTCGCGTTCTGGTTGTTGGCTGCCCAGCCTTAATTGGCCAACTAGTGCGATGAGATGACGACGACGACGATATACTCGTGTCCATTCCTTTTAGGTTCAATTGTTCAGTTTAGTGCCACACATCGGTAGCATTAGTTTTCAGGTTATGTAAAATCCATATATAATGACTATGCCCTCTCTCTCACACACACAAAAAGGCAATGCCATCTCAGAAAAGAACAAGTTTTTGTATAGTTGCACGTAAACGGTTTGGTGCAAATCAGCATCAGTTACTTAAGGATCTATGCAATTTTCTTTTGAGAGAACATGCATTCAACTGTAAGGTCAAGAAATCTCGGAGAGTCTCTATTTGTCCTTGCAGTTACAGACTCCCACCGATGGATCAGAATCTTCTGCTGTAATACAAGGATCACTATGTGACAGTGATTTATGTGTACGTAAACAATACTTGACAGTGGTACCGTAGCAAATGCTGCAACAACAGCGGAGTAGTTACTGTAGCAAAATACTATAGCTATTAATTTATACCTTTGTTTTTTTATCAAACGATAGAGATCACCTTTTAATGTGCTCATTGTAGCTTCTCTGTATTTTGTCACCGATACATAGATATCATATTTGTTGGTTGGCCTCACATTTTTCGGATCAATCAAGTGGTCCTTGTCACTCCTTGATCCGTGATACTAGGATACAGCAATATGAATGGACGATCCATATATACAGGCTCCAGTTCCCATCAGATGATTGTGTAATGATTCGATCCCCTCATCGAAGTTGCAGAACGGCCGAACACTGATCGGTACCAGCATCTAACGTGATATTTCGATCTGACCAGGTGAACGGCCATCAACTGGCTGTGCTGATTCATGGCATTTGGACAAAAAAAGACCGGACTACTTTCTTCCCCAAAAAGGGTTTCAGCTGTCAGTTTGGACGACTCATGTATTCACAATTCACAATATTGTCGACAAACAGTTCGTCGAAATTAACAATCTTTGATAGTACGTCTTGTTACACACTGCCAATTGAACCCGGTGATGGTTGGTTTCATAGGTTAGATATCCATACTGTCAGACGTCAATGTGTTATGAACCCGGTGATTTGATCTCAGCTTACGTAAAACAATCTCGTGTCACACTAGCTAATCCATTATGCCCAGATCGTCCATTCCTGCTAGGCTAGCTGGCGACCTGAGTTCTCTAATTTTCTACCATTAATCTTTCTCTCTCTCTAACTGAAAATTGGTGAGGAGATGAGAGCAATTAATTAGGTATAGGCGGATAGATACATGCATATGCATCAATGCATTAATCAGCATATGATTGCATGGGCTTCGCTTGATGGCGTTGTCGGGCGCCGGCCTAGCTGGCTGGCTGGCTGGTCCGTGTGCATATGCATCGGTTAATCGAGGATCATCTGTGTCGTGCGAATGATTGGCTGCTGATTCTTTCATCGATTGATCCGGGGAGTACTTGTGTGTTTGTGGTATTATTATTGTTTGTCTGATCCGGCACCAGATGCTGATCTGCCCCGCTCCTAAGAACATGGGCGTGCCTGCCGATTAATTGAGGGCTTTGGTACATATATATGCCACAAGCATCGCGTTCATTACCAAGCAAATGCATGCTGCTTCTTCTTCCTTCAGCTCTGCCAGCTGATCGAGAGCTTGTCTGTTTCAGGGGGTGTGAGTCGACCACGTTCTTGACTCAGGGCAGTTCGCATTCTTCTTCCTTTTCACCCATCATTTGCTGATGTGTTACAGGGGAATAATTTACGGCAGGGTTTTCTTGCCCTATCAGGTGTAATTACCCGATACATACGCTGTACACCGGTTGCGTTGTCCCCAAAAGATCCCTTTAATGTACGTACTCTGGGTACGTCGTAAGTTTATTACTCTTGTTTTATCCGCAAACGTTAAAGTCATACCTCTTTTAGTAGTTAATAATCCTCTGTTTTTAAATACATGACGTTTGACCAAGCGTGCAGTCAAATTTATATAACTTTAACCATTACTTTTCATATGATTTTGTTAGTAAAAAATTACAAAATTATTATATTATGGAAATATTTATCGTGACAAATCTAATGATACTATTCATTCATGATCAATCTAAATAGTTTTTTATATATTATTAGTCAAAGTTAGATAAGTTTAACTACACGTTTGGTCAAACGTCATGTATTTAAAAACAGAGGGAGCAGCTTCTAATCGAATATGGCGCAGAAAACCTCGCACGTAATCCAGCCAACCGTCACGTACGACAAACATGTGGAAGTACAGTTTGATTACCTGTAAATCCAAACCCAAGCTGGATCCAAACTCCCTCGGGTCGCATCGCATGCATGCATATCTCAGCACCATCTGGCATGTCTCGAAGAAGCCCTACACCTATCAAATCCCCTACTGGATATGTCCTGCGTGCCAATATGCTATGCAACCCCATCAAGCTACAAGCATGGCTAGCATTAAATCGCAATGCATGTGGACGAGCCTATGAATATAGGATTAGGATCATCTGCATTTATCTACAGTATATGGACATTAGGACGGTCTCCATCATTCAATAAAAAAATCAAAGATCCATATCAACCGACACAGAGTTTTCTCGCTACGGTATAAGTTTTGTTGTTGATACAGTACACTACAAAGTACTATTTGCCTCTTCACCTAACACTGTTCACACAGAATCCAGACCGACATCCATCATGTAGTCTCGTAGATGGGGTCCCAATATGTCTCTCCCCGAGCGACGGATGGATCGTTTCGATCCATATAGATCCATTGAAATCGATCGATCGATCGATGGAGTCAGGAATCAGGAGTGTGTCAGTGTGCGTGCACATGTAATATGTATGCAAATATAGCCATATTTATAGCTAGAGCCAATGATATAATCATATAATGGACCATGCACGCATATGGCTTGAGGCCGGGCGAGCCTAGTTCTCCGACATGGCACGTTGGCGCATAGTGGCGGCCACTGTGCAACCGACAGATGGTGGAGCTTTCCTGTAGCTGTACATATACGTATTCCGGCACGGTTCCTCTACGTACGTTCGTATGCACGTGGTATCCATTCATTGGTGTTTGGTATACGTATTGCGACGTACGTACTATACAACACAATTAGCATGTTAGTTTTTTTTCTCCCTATAATGGAGACGTAGCTAGTGTGGGAGTTATACAAAAGGAAATTAGAGAAAGTGAGAAAGAAGCGAAAAATCTATGCAAGACGCCAATCTGCGCGGTCATACCATACGCCGTGGAAGTCCCAGGATTGTTGTGCTAGCCAACTTGTTGCCACATTAAAAAAGAGAAAATTTATAATATATTGCTGAATAACTAAGTGATTCATAATATATCACTCATTGTGAGGTTAACGTGTGTAAGTGAGATATACCAGTATCATATCATGGAGATTTTAACATAGGCACATGATATCACTAAGCTCATGTCTCAAGTGACCTACATAGCCCTAACCAACTTTCGTTAGTCTTTTCACGCACAAATTAATCGTTCGATCACCTAGCTTGAGCCACCGAGATGAGCTTAATTAGTCATCTAGCTATGTACTATATAGCAACAACATACATGGCGTACAGCAAGGGTGCGCATGTTGTGGCGATCCCATGATGTGGTAAGAGTCTGATGACCACACATGCATCCAGCTAGCTCCCAATTGAGTCCCACACACCTCCATTGGTGCATCCATGATCTATCGAGGATCGCTGCAGTCGTTGCACCACAACCACCACCACCATGGGTCCTTGTACGGGTGAAAAAATTTACTGAGGCTCGTTGGCTTGGTTAAAATTGTTTTTATTATACTTGTTAATTAGTTAAATATTAAAATAAGTTTGAATAAATTGGATTTTGCTTTGGCTCAGCTCGTTAGCTTAGTTCAAAAAATACTTTTCAATTATAAATAAAATAATATTAAATCAAACTATATCATCAACTTTTTAAAAAATACTCGATCTGGCTCAATATCCACCCTAGATCCGTGGGTGCTCCAACCGCTCTACTCTAGGCCATACCATACCCCGAGGCCGGCCACGCACCACCACCACACTAGAGTCTAGTACAACCAGCTCGATCAGCTCATCTGGCCTTTTGCTCTATCAAGCTTAATCCATCGCGTACGTCTAGTCAGCTACGTACGTGTGTACAGTTTCTAGCAAGTAACACACACGAGGCGAGGAACCGTTTGGTTCGTCGCCACGCTTTGCCACGTACAATGGCGCGCCTAGCGTGAGTACGTGCGTGAGCATAGATCCACGAGTGGATCGAGTGGGCTGCCGTTTCTGAGCACCCTCCTCTCGATTCTGACCATGTGACAACAATCCTCCACAGTAGTGTGACAACAACGAGGAGAAAAGGGAAAGCCTCTTCTTTTTTTCCCCTTTTCCGCATTTCGATAGGTCGGTAGAGAGGACATGTGACCTGCCGGCCGGATCCAACGTGCGCTGCTTACAAGTTCTCATCGACGCCTCACGAACGATAATAGCAACAATACAAACATCAATACGGCGACAAGGACACTAACAGTAGCAAAGCGCGCTCTCTCTCTCTTGCTGAGGGGAGGTACATCGCTTTCAATACGACGCTACTGGGTTTGTTGGATTTTGTATTTCTTGGGTTCGATTCAAGAAGAGGGTTCAGTTCTAAGATATATTTTTTTGGAATCGATAGTCCTAATATATTGAATCGATTCGATGCACTCTCTCTCCTGTTTGAACCGGCTTAAACTCACATTGCAATGGTCTTACTGCAACTTAGTCCCAACAATCCAAGCTGCTTACCCACTACTAGTCCAGCTACTAATTCCAAAGAGCCGCATTAATTTCTGTGAGCAAAATAGTGCCTTGATGTATAAAGGTCAAAACCGATCATTCTCGTGATTATCAAATGCAGGTCGAGTACCAGCCGGGTTGTTAGGGCATGTTAGTTTGTTACTATCCATGTCACTGGATCTAAAACCACCATGCAATGGACTGATGATTTTGATTGTAGACAACACACAATCTTTAATGCTTTTTTTTGGTTTTGTGTAATTCTTTGCTTATAGTGATAGGTCTCTCTTCATTCTCTTTCATCCACATCACCAAAAATCCTATGAAATGCAATTTTGCTGTCGATATCTTAGTTTGTTACCAGTTGGATCTTGCAAGGACTTCATTTTTTTTTTCTTTTAGTTGTTTTGTAGTGTAATTCTTTGCTGTGATAGGTTGTTGTGTCTGTTGACAATTTTGCTGTCGATATTTTGTACTCCCGATAAATTGCTAAAAATTTGGTGCTGCGGAATATATGGGGAGAAGCTGACTGGCTGGATTCCTTTTTTTCATTGAAAAATAAAAATCATTGCCAAGTCATGCTAACTAGATAAGGGTCTTAAAGTGAAATGATCATTAGTCTCTGTTTTCCAGTTGTTATTCCACTAAAAGAAGAAGAAAAAATGAGCTAGCTAGCCACTATTCTATTTTCCCTCTGTTTCTTAACGTGAACACGAAGAATCAAAGTTAAGATAACTTGGTAAAATTGTCTCACTACTCATGATGTTAGTATGCGGACTTTAACGAAGTTATTAGATGAAGCTATGATGCCATCACCTCTTCAGAAATTGTTTTGTTTACTAATAAGGAGGGGCATTGTTACATAAACGAACTTAATTTTGTTACATTGACCGGTCCATTTTGTTGCGAAATCTGGTTACACCGATTGATTCAATTCGTATGTAAACCAATTACATTGACCCATTTGCCACCAAATGAGTTTTAAAACTATCTTGGTAATAAGGTATAATAATTGCAGATATAGCTAACTAGTACTGCTATAGTAGGACCATTTTGATTTTTAATAGATCAGTAGGACCATTTTATTATCAACCAGGGCAGAAAGGAAGACATGACAACCAATATGGTCACGAGTCCTCTCTAGAAAGCTTGGAAACAAGCTCATTCTCCAGAGGGCGCACATGGGAGCCACACAAAAATAAGCAAGAAAGCAATCTTGCAATGGCTACTAATTAAACTATTGTGTTAAACATTATACTAGTGTAAAGCAGAAGATAAAAAAGGCCCCCATCAAAAGCCTTAGGAGGAGGGGAAGCACATGAATTCACATGAGCCGGCCCACCCTGTGCACATGTCTCCATCCCATTCCCACCCCCACTAAACAACTCAAGCAAAAAGTATATTCCATTCCACTCACCCTCCCTCGTAATTTTCAACAAATGATTTAAAAAATAGGAAAACTCCTTTTTGTATATGTACCCATTGGAATTTAGTGATTTACATCAAGGTTTGGTGGGTACCTTACTTCTAGTAGTAATGAACAACTGTGAACGAAATACTAGAATGTTTGCAGTGTCGTTGAATTTACCTTCATACCATTCTATGCTTGTTTCTAAACTAGAACTAATTTGTGTTGGAATTAATATGGGTTAGGCCCAAATATTATATTCTAATTAATTTCTAGTAAATCTCAAAGGCCCATGTGCAAGTGCTAAAAATGTTTAGTCCCACATGGAGGGATTAAGGGGAGTAACACCAGTTTAAAAGGTGGAACATGGTAGCTTGTGGAATTGGAAAGAGACTATACACGCGCAAGGCTCGCTCCGAAGCTCGCCGCATGCTTGGCGCTTGCGCAGTACAGCGCAGTGTCGGTGCGACGCGATTTTCTTTATCTATTCGAAAATCGAAGCGCACTGGCATTGAGGGTGACTGTTGGTCTCTGGTCTCTTTGTTTTTGGCCATTAAAAAGAACAGAGTGCTGGTTTTTGGACTTCTAGCAACTGTCCTTGATGGTGACTGTTGGCCTTTGGACTCTCTGTCTTTTGGCTATTTAAGGAGACGAATTTCCTCAGAGTTTTTCACTTCCACGCTTTTTTTCACGATCTCCATCCAATCCCGCGAGGCGCGTACGCAGTTGCACCGAGAGCGAGCCTCGGAACCTTGTCCTTGAAGGCTTGCACGGCGAGGACGAATAAGATTTTGGGGCGCTCGCGCGCGATCGCCGCGCTACATCTACATCAAGTGTAGGACTACAACTCTCTGCTATGTTCTACATCGACTACACGACTCTCTGCTACTTTCTACATCAACTGCACGACTACACGACGTCCACTACATCATGACGAACAACGACATTATCAAGAATGCTGGTGCTATTTCTTCTTCTGCTGAATCTGGGTATGTTACTTGGGTTGCTTTACTATTTGTTGTTGTCATGAACACTGAGATAGATATGCTATTTTCTGTCTTTCTAGAAATTAGTATGCCTATAGTGTTCATTCATACCTGCTTTGTATTTGTGAAAATAGCTAGAGTATTTTCCATGTTTTATCTAGCTTATTTCTGGATTAAAGTAATTCGAAAAATACTTATATGCTCAACAATCCAAAAACCTTATTATAGGCATAGGCTTTTTCCTCAATCGGTTTTGTCTGCGCGCTCAAACCCTCTCGTATTCGATGGTGCGAATTATAAGAGGTGGCGCACCAAGATGGTGCTTTGGCTAATCGCCATGAACGTTTTCCATGTGGCAAGCGGCAAGCTCAAGGAACACTTACTCTGAACAGAGCAAGCGTTCGAGGTCGCGATAACCTTTTAAAGGTGTTGTGGTTAGTGTTCTTGGTGAGAAGTTAGTCGATGCATACATGGTGATTACAATGGGAAGGAGATGTGGGATGCACTCAAGCCAAATTTGGAGTTTCGGATGCAGCGAAGGAATTGTACCTCATGGAGCAATATCATGACTATAGAATGGTTGATAATCGCTCAGTAGTTGAGCGTGCTCATGAGATACAATCCATGACCAAAGAACTTGAGCACTTCAAATGTGTATTATCTGACAAGTTTGTCGCGGAGGCATTATTGCCAAGCTTCCTCCTTCTTGGAGGAATTTTGCTACTTCTCGAAACACAAGAGACAAGAGTTTTCATTGAAAATCTTATTGGGTCTCTTGATGTTGAAGAAAAGCGAGGCAAAAGATACACACACTAGAGGTAATGAGGACATTCTAGTGCCAATGTGGTGCGAAGAAGAATGGCCAAACTCAAAAGTTCAAAGGCAAGAACAAGAGTGTACAAACAACAAGCTTTAAAAGAAGAAGAAGAACACAAAGGATGATCTTTGCTTTGTGTGTGGCGAACCGGTCATTAGGCCAAGGATTGCGATCCAACGCAAGGGAGGGAAGAATCGCAAGGCGAATTCCAAGTCCGCCAATGTTGTTGTTGGTACCATGAGACGGAACTTGTGGTATGGTAATTTACCTCGTTCTTTCCGTATGTCAATCTACCGATTGGTGGATAGACACCGTGCTAATATACATATGTGTGCCGATATTTCATTGTTTTCTTCTTACGTGTCACTCGATTTAGCCGTTCTAATGGGAACGGGTCACATGCCATCGCTCATGGTGTTGGCACGATCGATCCAAGTTTACTTGGAAAGATTGTGCAATCAAGAACGTGCATCATGTGCCATCCATCAATAAGAATCTTGTCACGGATCTCTTCGTGTAGAGATGGCTTTAGACTGTATTTGAGTCAAATAAATTTGTAGTGTCCAAGTGTGGATAATTTGTTGGTAAAGGCTATGTGTGCGGAGGCTTGTTCCGCCTATCTCTTCGTGATTTGTGTAATAATGTTGTGAACCATGTTTACAAGTGGTAATGAGACTACTATTTGGCATTCACGACTTTGTCACATAAATTTTGGTTGCATGACGCAGTTAGCCGCTTTAGAGTTAATCCCAAATTCACCCTTGCCAAAGGTTCTAAATGTCAAATTTGTGTGCAATCAAAGCACCTCGTAAGCCGCATAAGGCCGCAGAGGTAAGAAACTTGGCACCATTAGAACTCATACATTCAGATCTGTGTGAGATGAATGGTGTGTTGACAAAAGGTGGTAAGAGATATTTTATGACTTTGATTGATGATTCCACTAGGTTCTGTTATGTGTATCTCTTGAAAACTAAAGATGAAGCTTTTTACTACTTTAAAATCTATAAGGCAGAAGCTGAGAACCAACTTGAAAGAAAAATCAAAAGGATTAGGTCTGATCGTGGTGGAGAGTACTTTTCTAACGAGTTCAATTTATTCTGTGAGGAACATGGTATAATTCATGAGAGGACGCCTCCCTATTCACCCCAGTCAAACGGGGTTGCTGAAAGAAAGAACCGCACTCTAACTGATTTGGTTAACGCCATGTTAGACATAGCGGGTCTTTCCAAAGCATGGTGGGGGGAGGCTATATTGACTTCAAGTCATGTCCTAAACAGGATTCCTACAAAGAATAAAGAGATAACCCCATATGACCAATGGGAGAAGAAAAGACTATCACTTTCATACTTACGCACTTGGGATTGTTTGGCGAAAGTCAATGTGCCAATTCCTAAAAAGCGTAAGCTTAGACCAAAAACCGTGGATTGCGTCTTTCTAGGCTATGCTCAACATAGCGTTAGATATAGATTTCTAGTGGTGAAATCTGGAGTACCTGACATGCTTGTTGGTACAATTATGGAGTCCAGAGATGCTACATTCTTTGAGGATATTTTTCCGATGAAAGATATGCCTAGTTCATCAAGTCAGGAATCTGATACAATTCCTGAACCTGTCATTCCATTGGAATATTTTGAACAAACTCCTGAGCAAATTTTTGAGGAGGAAGACAATGAAACTCTGAGGAAGAGTAAAAGACAAAGGACTGCAAAGTCTTTTGGTCCTGATTTCATTGTGTACCTTGTGGATGATACTCCAAGTACTATTTCTGAAGCGTATGCTTCTCCAGATGCAGAATACTAGAAGGAAGCAGTTCGTAATGAAATGGATTCCATTATATCTAATGGAACTTGGGAGATCATTGAGCGTCCTTATGGTTGTAAAACTGTAGGATGTAAGTGGGTGTTCAAAAAGAAGCTTAGACCTGATGGTACTATCGAGAAGTACAAGGCACGGCTTGTGACCAAGGGTTATACCCAAAAGGAAGGTGAAGATTTCTTTGATACTTATTCACCTGTGGCTAGATTGACCACTATTCGAGTACTACTATCTCTGGTTGCCTCACACGGTCTTCTCGTTCATCAGATGGACGTTAAGACGGCTTTCTTAAATGGAGAGTTGGACGAGGAAAGTTACATGGATCAGCCAGATGGATTTGTAGTAGATGGTCAAGAAGGAAAGGTGTGCAAGTTGTTGAAATCTCTGTATGGTCTTAAACAAGCACCTAAGCAGTGGCATGAAAAGTTTGACAGAACTTTAACATCTGTAGGCTTTATTGTGAATGAAGCTGACAAATGTGTGTATTATCGTCATGGTGGGGGCGAGGGAGTCATTCTATGTCTGTATGTTGATGACATACTGATCTTTGGGACCAACCTTAATGTGATTAAGGAGGTTAATGATTTCTTGTCTCAGAATTTTGAGATGAAAGATCTGGGAGTAGCTGATGTTATTTTGAACATTAAACTGTTGAGAGGTGATGATGGTGGGATTACATTGTTGCAATCCCATTATGTGGAAAAGGTTCTGAGTCGTTTTGGTTATAGCGACTTCAAACCCTCTTCAACACCTTATGATCCTAGCGTGTTGCTTAGGAAGAATCAGAGAATAGCCAGAGACCAATTGAGATATTCTCAGATAATTGGTTCACTCATGTATTTAGCTAGCGGTACCAGGTCTGACATCTCGTTTGCTTTGAGCAAACTAAGCCGTTTTGTTTCCAATCCGGGAGATGATCATTGGCATACTCTTGAGAGGGTAATGCGCTATCTAAAGGGTACTGTGAGTTATGACATTCACTATACCGGGTACCCTAGGGTACTGGAGGGTTATAGCGATTCAAACTGGATATCTGATGCTGATGAGATTAAGGCCACAAGTGGATATGTCTTCACACTAGGAGGTGGCGCTGTTTCATGGAAGTCTTGCAAGCAGACCATCTTAACTAGGTCAACAATGGAAGCAGAACTCACAGCATTAGATACTGCCACTGTTGAAGCTGAATGGCTTCGTGAGCTCTTGATGGATTTGCTGGTGGTTGAAAAACCAGTACCGGCTATTATGATGAATTGTGACAATCAAACTTTGATTGTCAAGGTGAACAGTTCTAAGGATAATATGAAATCATCAAGACATGTGAAGAGAAGACTGAAGTCTGTCAGAAAAATGAGAAACTCCGGAGTAATAGCTTTGGATTATATCCAAACAGCTAAGAATCTGGCAGATCCCTTCACAAAGGGTTTATCACGAAATGTGATAGACAATGCATCAAGGGAGATGGGTTTGAGACCCACGTGAGTTACACCATAGTGGTAACCCATTCTATATGATCGGAGATCCCGTGAAGTAGGATTGACGAAACAAGCTATTGGTTAACTGGGAGGAGAGTACCTTTATAGACCCACTCCATTGGAGATGCAATTCTCTCCTAAATCTGTATGGCAGGTTGATTCTTATCTTAATGTGTTATGTGGCTTGTTAAAGCAAAGATGTTGTCCTACAGAGCAGTCTTGAAATAACACACATATATGAGCCCGACTGCTAGTCACAGCCTATGAAATAGGTAATTTCTAGAAAGCTCATGAATAGGCCAGAGTATGACTTATATGCTCCAACCGCGGGGATGCCCGGCACCTAGTATCGCTTAAGGACTTAAGTGAAACTTATTCACACAAACTCACAATTCAAGGCTTAGTCCATTGTGCAGTTGTGGATAAGTATAGCTTCTGTTTTAGGTGGATGTTCAACCTTAACCGGTCTCCATCAAAACACTGGTATATTAAAACATATTGTGGATCAAGGTATTTGACTTGTGCCCTTGAGATCTGGTGGGGGATTGTTGGAATTAATATGGGCTAGGCCCAAATATTATATTCTAATTAATTCATAGTAAATCTCAAAGGCCCATGTGCAAGTTCTAAAAATATTTAGTCCCACATGGAGGGATTAAGGGGAGTAACACCAGTTTAAAAGGTGGAACATGGTAGCTCCTCTTGTGGAATTGGAAAGAGACTATACACGCACGCGCTCGCTCGCCTCGCCGAGCCGTGCCGAGCCGAGCCGTGCCGTGCCGTGCGTGTGCGTGTGCGCGCGTACGTAGGCGTGTCGGGTGCAAACGCGATTTTCTTTATCTATTCGAAAATCGAAGCGCACTAGCATTGAGGGTGACTTTTGGTCTCTGGTCTCTTTGTTTTTGGCCATTAAAAAGAACAGAGTGCTGGTCCTTGATTGTGACTATTGGCCTTTGGTCTTCTGACGACTGTCTTTGATGATGACTGTTGGCCTTTGATCTTCTGACGACTGTCCTTGATGGTGACTGTTGGTTTTTGGACTTCTTGCAACTGTCCTTGATGGTGACTGTTGGCCTTTGGACTTCTGGCAACCTTTGAACTCTCTGGTCTTTGGCTATTTAAGGAGACTGAGAGGATCGGCTCGTTAGAGTTTTTCCACTTCCACAGTATTTCCACAGTCTTTGGCGATCTCCATCTCCATCCCGCGCGCGCGTGTGCGGTTGCACCGGAGAGCAGCCTCGGAACCTCGCCCTGAAGGCTTGCACGAGCGAGGACGAATAAGGTTTTGGGAGCGTTACGCGATCGCCGCCGCTACATCTACATCAAGTGTACGACTACAACTCTCACTACGTTCTACATCGACTACACGACTCTCGCTACTTTCTACATCAATCGCACGACTACGCGACGCCCACTACATCATGACGAACAACGACATTATCAAGAATGTCGGTGCTACTTCTTCTCTGCTGAACTGGGTATGTTACTTGGATTGCTTTACTATTTGTTGTTGTCATGAACACCGAGATAGATATGCTATTTTCTATCTTTCTAGAAATTAGTATGCCTATAGTGTTCATTCATACCTGCTTTGTATTTGTGAAAATAGCTAGAGTATTTTCCATATTTTATCTAGCTTATTTCTGGATTAAAGTAATTCGAAAAATGCTTATATGCTCAACAATTTGTATTTGTTCTCTTCATTTATTTCTAGAATGATAAATGATGGTCAATGCAAGCTTTGTCAAATAGAGAGAAGCGATCTCTGAACTCTTTCAACGTTTCAAAGAGAGAAGTGAATCTTTGTGTCGTTTTTCCCCCCGGAAATAACAGATATCATCGCTAACATGCACCAGTATCCATTACAAAAGAACAAGTCTAATTTACCCCTTAAACGTTGGAGGTGCATTTAATCTACCCCTGAACTATAAATCCGTCCAAATAGCCCGCCTAAACTATGCAAAGCCGTCTGGATAACCCCTCAAGGTTGTTTCAATGGTGGATTTGCCACCATGGTGGATGATGTGGCCAACAGTGTCGCGATGACCCGACATTGGCTGACAACATGGCAGTGACTAAGCAAAAAAAATGATGAGTAGTCGTCGCGTCCCCTCCCCTTTCTCACTCTTTCTCTATCCCCGTACATCCAGTAGAAGCACATGACGCCCGACGAATTTTTTAAATAATATTAATTTAAAAGATAATTACAAAAATAAATAGTCAAAAAAATTACAAAACCATATTCCCGTCGTTAGTTGGAACGGATTGGGAACTTCCTGACGCTAGTCCCTACCAATTTTTTTTTGACTATTTGCAAGCACATATTTTATTGACAAATCACAGTGATGTTACACCTAGTTTTTTGACATATCAAAGTGATAATACAAATCCTTGGACATCACATATTACAACAGGATGAACCTTTCTTGTGGCCGCGACCTCAATGTCCTCCATGTGGACCGCCTCGAGTGTGACAGTTGGATAAGGTCCCCACGACGACATCTCGACTGTCGACGTGTCTTTCGTCATGTGGATTTCTCGTATGGTATTTCTTGAAGGTGCGCCTAGATTCCCTATAAACAAAGCACTTCTTCGTACGATGCCCGACTTCTGCTTCGTCCATGTCGTTTCTGATGCGTCGTACCTGTCACCAACCAACCTTTTCCTTCAGCCTATCAATGTCCGCGGCCTAAATAAGTTGCTCCCAGGTCGAATGGCTAGTGAAATGGCCAACCACATTGTAACCATAAATATCTGCACTCCAGGTTTGTAACACCTCCTCCTTATACTGGCTGGGATGCTGCTCCACTGTCGAACATCCAGCCATGACATGGGAGCAGGGCCTATGCAGAAGAAAAAGCTTATTGCAAGTGCATACGCAACTACGCCGCACACTCGTGGGTGATTCTCTCGCGGTTCGTCCCGCGGTATCCTTTTTCCCTACATAATATCTCGAAGCGAAGATCCCTTGTGCCCATCTTGAATGCCCGGTGCATCTCTTGCTTTTCTCCTCCATATATTTGGTGATCATTGTGGAGTAGAGTACTCTGTCATTTGCCATAGCGAGCGCTGTGTTATTGTTTCTGTCAACAAAGTAATTTATGGTATCACGAAGAATTGCCTCCACAATACCAACCAAAGGGAGACACCTTGCGTCGTACATGATCCAATTGTACACCTCGGCTAGATTGGTTGTCATGACACTATATCGAGCATCACCCCTATCATGTAGCAGCAACCACTTCTCCTTAGACTCGTGTTCAATCTAGTTCGAGAAGCATTTCACCTGCATCCCCGTCTTTCTCACCACACTAGGACCATCTGTGGGTAGCTGTGGCAATGTTTGGAGCCTGCTCAGCGCTTGCAACAACCTTTTTCTCTGCCTCCCTTCTGTGTGTCTGGGTCCGCTCATCTATAATCTTCCAGGGTGCTTTAAACTTTCGTTGTTGGTTCTAGTTGCACAGTCACTTGAACATGTTCATCAAGTCCTTGTTGCGGAACTGCATGTAGAAGTTTGCATCCAAGTGCCTCATGCACCACCTGCTCTGCAGGTCCACCCATGGAAGTGGTTCGTTCTCTCCTCGTTATAGCTCAGTTATTGCACTCAGTATTCCCGTATACCGATCATGTATGACGCAAACGCTAGGACAACCCTGTACAACATAAATTCTCAAATTTCTCAGGAACTACAGCCAGCCATCCGTGTTCTCGCTTTCAACGAAAGCGAATACCACGGGAAGAATTTGATTGTTCCCGTCTGTCGCTATTGTCAGTATTTGGCTCTTGTATTTTCCAGTTAGGAATGTGCCATCCATGTACATGATTGGACGACAGTGCCATAATTCATTGATGCATAGACCAAAGGCGAAGAATGCTCGCTTCAATACCCTCTTATTGGCCCACTTCGGATGCGTGGAATCTTGAATCTCGACATGAGTGCCGGGATTCTGGTCTTGTATGACTTGGAGCAGCCCGGGGAGGTTGTGGTAGGAGTCCTCGAATGTACCGAATCTTGATTCCAATGCCTTCTGTTTTGTTGCCCTCCACGCCTTCCCATAGCTGATTGTGTACTGGAATCTTGCCTCAATCACCCGAATGATGGATCATGCCTCAAAATCTAAATTATCTACGATCTCACCGTACATGAGGTTCGCGATGAAGCATGATAACAGGTTCCTGTGGGACTGCACTGACTCAGCGACGACGCATGTATGAGGGACCACTGTAGAGCATTTCCAGTAGGTATCTCATTTAGGCTAAAATGCATGCACTCGCTAAGGGCATCCCTCTATGTTGCACTTCATATTGTAGCATTTTGGATTAGACTTGACAACTATGAATGTACGCTGCACTGACAAGACCCTTAATTTGACCGCCTCCTGCACGATCTCCTTACATTTGTACATAGCTCCTTGCTTGACCTCGCTCTGGTCAAACTCCCACGGCACACAAGAGTCTTCTTTAACAACGAGATTGTCGAACTGATATGTGTTCCACTTGGATGGAACCGTCTGTTGTTCCACAGCATCCTTATCGTCAAATCCTTCATCTTGTGACAATACCATGTAGTTCTAGTCTTCGATATCCGTCCTTTGGACTAGGGCTTCCAGCTCCTTACCCGCGTCAGCAAGCCTACAAGCTTGCCTGACTGAAGGGGCTCCTTCCATACAATCTTCATCGACAGCATTAGCAACTCCGGATCTTCGCCATTGTGTGTGTCGTGTTGTGGCTTGAGCCCCCAACTACTTCTTCGACATCATCACTCTCTTCTTGTTTAGCCGCCGATACTGGAGGAGTGGGCTTGGCATATGCCTGAACCAGAAGGACCAAATCCCACCGATCCTCCCTCGCTCTGTGTACATATGACTGCCATGACCTTATTCCCTTGAGCTCCACTAACTCCCAATATGTGCCCTGTGGTGTTCGGTTAGCATGGCAACTCAATATCGTATCATAAATAGCATGGCCTAAATCGAATGTGTGAAACAACCACCGCATCACAGCGCCCTCGTGTACACTGCTCTAGTCTTATTAGAGTCACGATCACTGATTGGAAATAACGCAAATCAATCCCATCATGACCCTCGAGAATAGTCCACTGATCGCACTAAATTTTAAAGTCGGTGGTGTTCAATATATTTGAGGTATTACACCGTAAACAAGATTGCCACAATTAACCACATATATAAAACTAAACTACCCATCGAAAAAGGATTATGTACTGCATACTACACTACGTAACCGTATGTCTAAAACTATGTAATCCATTCGGTTAAAAAAATTACCTGAAAAGTGGACGACTAGACGGGTAGCGCTTCGCTAGCTTCTCTCCTCCCTCTACTCCTCTCTGCTTCTCTCTTACCTCAACTCTTTCTCTTTTTTCTGAATAAAAGTGAGTTATGCTTGAATTTTGGGATCTTTTATAGGGCAAATCCCTATCGTCATTTGGAATGGCAACAGGGACTTGTGGAATCCCTATTACCATTTGAAATGATGGTTTTCCAAATTTAAATATTAAAAAAATTTAGGATCCATGTCGCCATTTGGAGTGGTGACAGGTACCTGTTGCCACTTCAACTAGCGATAGGTACCTACCTCTACTGTTTAGCCCCCTTGTCGCCAATATCTAGGTCCTTATTGCCAATTGGAATGACGATAGGGACCTAGTTTTGTAATTTTTTTCAACTATTTATTTTTGTAATTATCTTTTAAATTAACATTATTTAAAAAATTGCCTGGCGAAGGCAGCCTTTCAACACTATTCGATAGCGCACGACAACAACAAGGAGCAAAAGCGTGGTAGTGGCATGCAGCATGCTCCACGAATAGATCGAAAAAGGCGGAACCATGCTCCTACAGGTGACGGATGGCGATGCTCCCCGCAGCTGCATCAAGGCTGTGGAGGGGGTGTGCTCTGCCGTCCAACCTATCCCACCTCGATTCGACTGTTACAGTGTCTCCTCGTCCCCACATCTCGTTCCCTAGCTCACGAACACCTCTCTCTCTCCCACTTTTCTCCCCCAAATCAAGGAACCTGAACTAAAATCGAGCCCGAAATTTCAAGGTGTTTGCTCGATTTGAGCGTTTTGGTACCTCTTGTATTTGGGGATTTCTTCGATTTGGTGCTCTGATTCAAGCATTTTTTGATCTTGTGCTACGAGATTTCAAGAAGTTGTTTTGCTTTTGAAAGAATGAGGGATTAAGAAAACTCGAGCTAAGTTTGTTTCTTGGATCTTTTGGGAGATGTTTGGTTTGATGGTGGTTGTTGTGGAGTTCATGGAGAGAGAAGGGGAAATGGAGGAGGATATGAGCAACTGATAGTCTCATATACGGGTACAATGAGTAAGAATTCTTTTTATATCTCTGATTTGCTGATTAGCCACATTATTCGTTGCGATGTCAAAACCACCCTTAAAACAGTCTTATAGGGTTATTTAGATAGTCTTGTATAATTTATGAGGCTATTTATACAGTTTTGTAGTTCAAACATAGATTACACGCTCCATCAAAATCCAGAGGGTACATTAAACTTATTCCTAATTACAAATTATGTGAATATGCATTATGGTGCTACATAAGTAGTGGCATTCCATAATGATAACGTCGATCAAAATGAGTGTGGCTAACGGATATTAAGATTTTGGATAAAGCTTGGACCCATATGTCTGACAAGAAACCAAAAAATCATACACCACTCTTGACTCGTCCACGCTTCTTTGACTCTCTCCACTCCCAACTCCTCCTTGCTTTCTCCCCGAAACATCTCTCTCTACCATGGCTTTGACGAGACCGTCCATCGTGGCCAGAGCTCATGCAGAGGTCTAGCCTTGAGGAGTAGTGAGAGCTCGCCAGATCTGTTGTCATCGCGATTAAAGCTCTCCAGAGCTGTCAAGCGTCAACCTGAGACTAGAGGGGTTGGCATTGACGACGAGTAGAGGGCGGTGCAGTCAAGGGGAGTCGAGGTAGTGGTGCCAAGCCGGCCTCGTCCTGGCCAGCCCATAATGAGGCAGTGGTGTGGGCATCCGTCTCCATCCTCCTCTTTAGCTTTCCAATAAGGTTGTTGCGTGCACTTCTCAACTTTTTTGCGACCCCTTTCTCTATTTGTTGCAAGATCTATCCCAGGGTGTTGTGGCATTTGTCCATTTGTTGCATATCTATTTTTGGTTGTTGCATTCTTTGTTGCAAAATGTTGCAACTATTATTTTTGGATGCTGCAATGTTGTAACGTCACAAAATTGTTTGTTGACAAACTCTAAGTAAAATTATCGAAATATTGTGTATATTTTCAGCTTGTTGCGAATATTGCATCCATTTCAAATGCTACAATGTTGTAACGGGGTAAAATTGTTTGTTTGGGATTTCTGAACTAGTTTTAAAACACCTCTAAATTGTATAATCATGGTTGATCATCCAATATTTGTGAGAATATATTTTTCATTTTTTCTCGATGTTGCCATTGTTATCCTGCAATTTGTTGTTGCGATTGGTTTGTTCTTGTTGCAATCAAAGGGACGTTCTGTTGTAAGCTCAGGAATCATTGTCGCAATTCTCCATTTTTTTTGGCAGCAACAAATTGAATTTGGGTAGGCTCTCGATATTTTGTTGCAAGGGAGAGGCCATGCTCATGAGGACGAAGGGTCTGCGAGATGGGTTTGCGCAGAGCTATTGTTTTGTTGTGTTTGTGAGATGGGTTTGACTGCGAAGTGGGTTTCCATGTTATGGTTATGTCAAGAGAAAGAGATCGAACGACTACTGTTACTTGCTAGAAATATCCAACGACAAAAGCAGCTTACGGTGTAGCTAGTGGCTTCCTAAGTTTTTTGTTGGTCCTCACAGACATATATATATCTTAAATGAAGTGCGTTTTTCCTAAAAAAAATTGAGCTTTATCACAATAGCATTTATTTGTTGAACCCCAAATTTAATAATCCATGAAATTGTAACACGTGCCTGTAACGAGCCACTCACTACAAGTGTACAGCTAGTGCAACCAGGGAGGGGGGGGGAGTTCACTTGTACATTTTGTGGGAAACGAGGGGTACAATCACAACTTTGCCAATCACAAATAGAGATGATAATTATGCCCGATTACCCATGTGCTCGCGTAATTACCCTAATAGAGCTGGTATGGAAGGCTTTCTTTGCCCACGAGCATGAAAATAGGGCAATTCTCTGCCTATCGGGTAAACAGGTGCGGGCATGGGTGAGCTCTACCTGTGCCCGTCGCGCCCGTTTACCCAGCATAGAACTATGCTGAAAGGTGGGCCCATCGTCTCATCTCTCCATAACTCAATCAGCCGAGAGCCGCTGCTCGCTAGCACCCCCAACCCAGCCCCAAATCCAATCTGCAACCCATCTTATCTCATCTCCTCGACTCCCGGTATCCCGTATGGCCGCACGCCTCCCTCCCATGGCCACCTCCCGCCACTCGCCTCCTCCTCCCGGGCCGCTGCCGCCGCTTGCCTCCTCCTCCCGTGGCCGCCGCCGCCGCCTCCTCCTCCTCCCGTGGTCGCCGCCCTCCTCGGTGGCCGCCGCCGCCGCCTCCCTCCATCCGGCCACCGTCGCTCACATCCCTTCCTCCCATGGTCACCGCTGCTCACATCCCTCCCTCCCATGTTCGCCTCACGGGCATGCCTACGATCGGCGAGCATGGGCGGACTTCTTTGCCCGTCGCCTTCTGCAGGCATACTCATGAGCAAAAAATAGAGTGACACGTGTATGGACAAACATTACCTGTGCCCGTCGAGCCGATTGTCATCCCTAACAAATACTAATACAATTGTACTAAAGTGGCACGTTCGCAGAAAAGGGTCAGAAACACGCATAAAATACAACACAAAGCGCGCACTCAATAACGACGCCTACCGTGCCGACTCCCGAGCCAACGAGCCACACTACACCGCCAAATTCCACACCAAACAAAGGCGAGGCGACGAACAAGCACCCCCACCACCGAGAGCTCCTCGCCTCACCACTACTCTAATGTCTAATCCACTCGCTAATCACCACCCACGCATCAAATAAGTACACCCAACCCAACAACGAAAAGCTAATCTATTTCTTCTTCTTCTTTTCTTCCTCCTCCCACCTCCTCCTCCACCTCCACCACCTTCTTTCTCCCACCTTTAAGCCGCCCCAATTCGTCACGCCATCCTGTTTCTTTAATCCGGAGTGATCAAGAAAGAGAGGTGGGGATGATCTCTATAGGCGGGTCATCGTCGTCGTCGTCGTCGTCAGCGGCGGCGGTCCGGATGGCCGGGCCGAAGAGGCGGGGGAAGCCGTCCGCGGCTGCGGCGCCCGCGCCGGCACAGACCAAGTGGCGGAGCGGCACGCAGGAGAGGATCTACGGCCGGCGCCTGCTGGACGCGCTCCGCGCGACGGGGGCGGGCGGCGGGGGAGCGCCGCCGCAACCGCGCTCCGTGAAGGCGGCGGCCGACTCGGTGCTGGCGCTCACCGCGCGCGGGCAGTCGCGCTGGAGCCGCGCCATCCTGCTGGCCGGCGCGGCCTCCTGTCGCCGCCGCGTGCTCGTCAAGGCCGGCGGCAAGATCCGCCGCCACCGCCGCCCGCAGGCGCGCGCCGCTGCCGCTGCGGCCAAGGCGGCGGCGGCCGCGGCCGCCGGCGAGCCGCCGGTGCTGAAGGAAAGGAAGGTGAAGGAGCGGCTCCGTGTGCTGGGCCGGCTCGTCCCGGGCTGCCGGAAGCTGCCGGCACCGGACCTGCTCGAGGAGACGGCCGACTACGTGGCCGCCCTGGAGATGCAGGTCAAGGCCATGCGCGCGCTGGCCGACGCGCTCGCGGCGGCCCAGCTATCCCCACCGCCGCCTCCGCAGGCGGAGGAGGCGGCCGGCGGCGGCGAGGCCGAGATGGAGAGGTGAGGGTTTGGCCCTTGGGGAAGCATGGCACGACGGCTGGGGTGGCTTGGGAAAATAAGGGTGATTAATTAGTGGGATTATTATTGCGAGGGGGTTTGGGATTTGAGGAGGGTATTGTGCTGCTGCTGCTGCTGATGATGATGATTTGTAAATTCTTGATACTTGTATAAGTAATGCTGCTCTGCTCCTCTCTTCTTTTCTCTCTTCTGTTGTTGAAATGTTTTTTCTCACTCTGAAACAAGATGGGGATTGCTGTGTCATGTGGATTATGCTGTGATTGGGGAATATGGTGTGATTTGGTTGTGTTAATTCGGCGCTTAGGAGTTTTGTTTTTGTTAGGGTTAATTTGCGGCTGAACCCGCAACTCCTCAACATTGTGGTTCGATTGTCTGGTCAAGCCGAATTCCAGAGTGTTTGAACCATTTCTCGCAACATTTCTGTCAAAATCTTGGCTCCCGTACCGGCCATACTACCCAACTTGCGGGCGGCATATCTCATTGGACAAGAGCTGTTTCGTGCACATATGGAGGCGGCGGGTGGGAGGGAGCCTCGATTTTGGCCGCTGCACTCACGATGGACAGCCCAGATCGGTCGTGTCCATGTGCTCTTGTCGATGAGATATTTCGCCCAACTTGTGAGGATAATTTCTGCAGGAGATAGAGAACAAAAATCTGAATTTGATCAGAGAGAGAGAGAGAGAGAGAGGACAGAAATGGTTATGTTGATAAATTGTCAAGGCATTCAAGTTTAATTGAGAAAAAATGCTTGATGAATGAACGGGAAATGGTTAATTTGGTAATTTGCTCATCACTCATCAGAGAGTCAAGATTAGACACATGGTTGTATGCTACTCTACACTGCATCATGAGAAAACTTGCAAATGGGAATCTCATAAAAACGTCGTCGAGACACTGCAACCTCTGATTCCTTCTGCTCTCGGCACAGGTTGGCCTGCCTAAGCCTGACACTGTTCTCCTGGTCAGGGTGGGCCGGTGGGGTGGATTTGCAGGCCTGCAGCCTTTGCTGCCAAAAGTTTTACTATCACTTTCTGCCTGAAAATTCTGACATGCATTTATGCTGGTAAAATGTTCTCTGGCTGCACACTTGGCTGACTCCGAGGCTGGGTGGCACGAAATGGGGAGGTCGAGACTCGAGATCTTGGCGATCTTCGGCGTCCCGGTCGCCGTCGTTTTCTGAAGGACACGGCAGTTTTCTTTCAAGCTGAATCGATCTTTTCCCTAGTGATGAAGAATGGGAAATGGGGTTGTCCCTGTTCCTGTTCTTTTTTTCTTAGTTGTTCATCTAAACAGCAGATCGTAACAGTATTAAATTTGTTCAGAGTCGAGTCTCATTTTAGGATTTTGCTATGAAACAAGATGGTAACTTCTACCCCTGGTATGAGTAGTAAATGATTCACAAAAGTGGTCTCGGTGTCCTGGGTGCAATTCAGAAATTCCCTCATCATCTGTGCACAGAATGTCATAAACATGGCCTTTCCGTTTGTGCTACAGGTGTATGTCTTTTTATCTTGTAATTAATCTTATGCACGTTGGAATGAAACATCCTTATAGGAATCTCACAGAAATTTTATAAAAACAATATAATTTCCGGACGAAAACTGACTAATTCCCACATTATAAACAAGGTCTTAAGTCGTCTTAGGGAGAGGGCAGTGCACAACCAAACCCGGAGGCGTTAAATCTTGAGTTGGTCAGGCCGAGTCCGAATTGGAGTACCAAAGTTGAAAGCACCTCAAGTTTGATCTCAACTTGATTTTTTTAAAAAAACACGAGACGTAAAATGCCACTCTAAAATTAAGTGCAAGCGGAGCTAGACATGATTGTGCTAAGGCCTATGCATAAGCTAAATCACAATTGTCCACCTTTGGAGAAACAAACCCACAAAGGGTCCAAGACAGAAGGTAGAAATGAAAATGGTTACCATAAACAATTCTTCATTGCACAGTAGGACTGTACGGAGCTGGTCCAAATGGAGCAACTGGATTGCCGAGTATTTGACTAAAAAGAAACTATTTTTTATTTGCAATAGCAAAACTAGCCCATCTGTGAGTAAAATGACATTTTTACCATGCGAAATCGCTGATGAACTCGCGCACCCATACCGCGCAGAACGTACACAGGTCACGTGCCGAGGCCTGGGTGCGCGGTAAGTCGCCTGTCGCGATCTGAATGTGTGAAATATCGGTTTACTTGTCGATTTCGCATAATAAAAATATCATTTTTGTTATTTCGTTTTTGGAAGCTGCTAGTTTTGCTACTTCATTTGAAAAAGAGGTTAAACAGCAAAAACTCCTGTATTGCCATCCAAATTCAGTGCCAATATTCTTTGTAGGTGCTTCTCAGTGTTCTCGAAACCATCCACTACTCCACAATCTCCACCAGTAACAGGCTAACAGCGTTGTTTCATCATTTGAGAGAGCATAGAAGATCGCGCTTTTGCGACACGGTGTGTACCAAGATTCGTTGCATGAATCCAACGGTCCAAGATGACGAGCCAAAAAAACACACCAGGTTAACGGGTGGCACTCGGTCAGCGCAGTGCCGCGCGTCTCCGTACGCAGGGGAGAGGATCCCCTTCCCGTCCACGCGGGCGCGGAACGGTAGCTCCTCCTCCCCGCATCTCTCGCCTACCTGCCCGATCGCGGCATCCTCTGCTTCGTCCCCCTCCGCTCTGATCCATCCAAACCCTAGGTCTTGAGCTGGGGCGCAGCGAACGAAGAAGGTTTCTTCCGGGAGGAACTCCGTTTCGCCCGTGACTATGGCGGCGGCGGCCTCGTCGTGGGCGGGGCGGATGGCGGCGGCGTTCGGGGCATCGTTCCTGTGGCTCGTCTGCTTGATCTACTTCATCCAGGTATCTTCTTCTTCTCGGGACCTAACCTTCCTCGTGTTCATTTCCATTTTCGAACATTCACTATTGGTTAGATCTGCTGTTCCCCCTGCGTGTGTTTGTGTGGATGTTCTTGAGGAGTTTATTAGGATCTGTGCGTACGAAACACGGATAGGCTACCCGAATATTTATTTTGAAAATCTTTTTCCCTTGGAAATGGATGGGGAAACCGAAGAGCGGGAGAGGACGACTTTGTCGATCTAGGATAATTAGGAGCAGGGGAAGTGTGCAGCAATTCTTGATGTTCTGAATTGAGGTGCGGGTGTTTCTGGCAGTGACTAAAGTTGTGTAGAAACCTCGCCGTTTTGCCCTGTTGCAAACGAGAAGGTGAAGCCAGAATAGTTTGAGATTGACATGTGGTATATATGTTGCCAAATTGGTCACTGTCTGTATAGAGAGATTGTGGTGTGCTCGGGAAATTTGGTTAATGGATAAGACAGCCTTTTCCCCCTTGGATAAGTATTTTAGAAGACAGATTTGGATTATTCTACTAGGTTAATTTATGTTCAGTGTAGGATGATATCATGGTTGTTTCCTATCCCCAGTCATGTTTGTTACTCTTGAGTCTTGGGTTAGCGTAAAAAAGTAATGACGTGGCTGATTGATGTAAAAAACTGAATAACTGATGGCTGCAGAAACTTATTTCTTACAACAGTGTTTTATTAAAAATATCTAATTGCAGGTAGGTCATTTGTTATCTAGTAATGTGATATGCCTAGTTGTTGCGGAAGGATAAGGATTATGTAAATTGTAAAGACCCTTTTTTTCCGGAAGCACATGCTTTTTGGATCTCATGTACTCATTTAGTAGAATTAGCAATCTAGCATAATTGTTATGATATATAACACATTATTTTCCAACCATGATTGAACTGGCTGGTTGTTTCCCCTTAATAAAGGAGAGATGCAGAGTTAGAGTGGGGTTATTAAGTCGGTAAGTCGACACTACCCTCCTAGTGACCGACTTGCCGACTAGTTCTGTTCATATGGTACACGCAAAACCTGTTGGTATTTTTCCCCAAAATCTCCATCTTACCCCTCATCCAATTGAAAAAAAATCAGGTACATGTGGGGTCCACATTCCATTCTTATCCTTCCCCACCACCGATTTCTCTCCTCCACTCACCTCACGGCCTCACCTACATTATCCTTCCCCACCACCGATTTCTCTCCTCCACTCATTCCCTCACCTACATCTCTCTCTCCTCCATCCGATCCGGCGACCGGGAAGGAGTCGGTGTGGTGGTCGGCGATAGAGGGGGGGCGTGCTGGGGCGAGGAACAGAGAGCGGCGAGGGAGCAGAGAGGAGAGAGCTGGGGCGAGGGGACTGGGGAGATTACCTTCGGTGCCGACGAAGGGTCGACGAGCTGGGAACTGCCTCGGCGGGATCTAGAGGCTGCCTCGCGAGCATGGTTATTAAGGCGTCGCAGGCGACGTCGGCCGGCGGCGCGCAGCTGAGTCAAGCGTTGCCCCGCTTTCGCCGCCGCCACCGTCGCGCGTTAGAGCGATCCGGGCGGAGGCGGAGCGAGAGAGGCCCCGCGCGCGATCCGGCAGGAGAGAGCTCGGGCGACGCCGGGAGCCGGAGCGAGCGGGAGGAGCGAGGAGGCGCGCCGCGGGAGCGAGAGCGCGCGGAGTAGCAGGAGGTGGAGGTGGATGGAGAGGAATTGGGAGGCGGCGGTGTCGGGAGCGCGGTGATGTGGCGGCAACGACGTGGATCCAGCGTCGGGAGGTGGGGCCGCGCGAGGTGGATCTGCCGAGCGAGCCTCGCGGGAGATGGGGAGAGAGGCGGCGATTGAGATGCGGGAGAGGAGATGCGCGATGCATTTGGGGCGAAGGAGAGATGCGCGATGCATTTGGGGCGAGCTAGGCGACCTAGGCCGCCTAAGCTGGTCATTGGGCTGTGCCGCCGTGCCTTTCTTCTCTTCTCCTCTCCTTTTCTTTTTTCTTTTTCTTTCCTCTTTGTGTCGCCTCACCGTCGGCCAAGGCGTCGCTGCAGCGTCCAAGGCGTCGTTGCAGCGTCCAGGCGGTGCCTTGGTGCCTCACCTTGCCTTAGTGCCTTAATAACCATGCTCGCGGGATCTGGAGGGAGATGAGGCGGGGAGACGACGAGCAGCGGCGAGCTGGGACCTTCAGCTCTCGCCGAGGGAGATGAAGGGCAGAGCCGGCTTGGAGCTTCAACTGCGGTCGAGGGCAACGATGGGCGGTGGCGGCGAGCTGGGAACCGAGGGCGGCGACGACAAGCTGGCTGGGAGCCGAGGAGACGAAGTTTTCGCATGAGCTTTCACTTCTCTCTCTCTGTGAGCTCTTCACTCCCTTTGTGCTCTACTGCCTCCCTCACTCCCTCAGCTCTTTTCTGTGACCCCACCTTCCCCCGCGGCAAGTCGGACGACTTGCCGCTGCCTGGTCGACTAGTCAACGGGCAAGTCAACGACTAGTTGACAGGTTGCCCGACTTGCCGGACCAAGTCGCCTCTGCTCCACCCACTTGTCGACTAGTCGACGACTTAATAAGCACGAGCGGAAGTTTCAGTAACAAAGGAGATTAAATTAAGATACTCAATCTGCAATTTGTGAAACTATGAAGTGTTAGACAAGTTATGCTTTGGACTGTAACGCCTTAAAAAACAATTTGATGTGATAATTGCACAACGATAGTGAGCATTGGTGGTATGTTAAAGACCTTAGCGTGTCACATAGGGGGAGGGGGCCCAAATTTGTTCATTCATATTGTGAGTTGTAGTGTCATGCTTTCGTGATATATCAAACATTAGCATGGTCTGTTAGTTGCAAATTCCTTGTCTCAATCAAAATCTTGAAGATAATGTTATGATCCTTAGATCATAACGGGGTAAACATCACCGGGAGGATAGCCGGGTGGCGTCGGCTGCTAGGGGAGAGGGGAGACGAAGGGGATTTGGACTTAGACTATTGTATTCTCATTGCTTAATGCTAACGATTACAATATGTCTCTTTATATAGAGGGTTCTTCTCACAATTATGGATGAGATCAATCTAAAAGATGACTTTCCTAACTAATAGATAACCTTTCCAATTACCTAATCCCTATACAAGAAAACTAATCAATTATTTAAGGAAATAGATATTCTTATCTGGGAAGGTAATCCCTTCCTATTCCTGTGCTACAGTGAACAGTACCCACAGCCCATGACAGATAACTAGAGAAACCTTCCCGTAAGCCGTAAATATAAGGATTAAGTACATTGTTCGTCCCTCAACCCTTGCCTAGTTTAATTTTCATCCCTGAATTGTAATACCGGATAAAACACGTCCTCGAACTGTCAATACCGTGCAAAAACTGACATTTTTCTTTTTAGAGCGGTTTTGACCGGTATTTGACCTACGTGGCTTTCCATGGTATTGACATGTGGCACGAAACAGCTCTAAAAAGAAAAAATGACAGTTTTTGCACGGTATTGATAGTTCGAGGACGTGTTTTATACGATATTACAATTCAGGGACGAAAATTAAACTAGGACAAAAGTTGAGGGACGAACAATGTACTTAACCCTAAATATAAAGAAGCCAGCCAATTTTTTCCTTTTGTTGAAAGCTTCACAAACCATTCAAAACATTATTCTGCTAGATTTTAATATATATTCTTTGATTTTTTAGGGTTTCAGGTCTTTTGTTTGGACAGCTGTTTCATACCAAATGAAGGACATGATGAAGTTATCACCCTCAACATCACAGTTTTTGGTCTCTGTTGCATATTTCCCATGGAGCATAAAACCTATATATGGGTAATGTTACCTTGTGTTCGTTGCTTTACTGTGAATCTTGAAATTTATCCACATTTTAACTATGATTGATAGAAATTAATCATCATGGCCTTTTTTGTAACAGAAACAGTTTGATAGCATATCATTTCTCAAATTTCAAAAGTCTTGCACCTCAGTTTCCGAATTCCAATATAGAATTATAATTTGTTAGAGGAACAATTTGATTAAGTTCATTTCTGGAAAGAGAGAAACAATTTACATTTGATGATTCCATACAGGTTAACATGAATAGTAACTAAGCTCTTACAAGCTGAACTTGAACTATTATAGTTTTATGCCAATTAATTTCTTTGGAACTTTGTTTTTATTTAGTGAGAAATGGATTAACATGTACAGTACATTTGGAGATCTAACAGTAACAGGGAAAAAGGGAAGACATCACAGGAAGCGCTTCCAACATCTTTTGAATTTTTTTGGGGGTCAATTGCTTTGTTACTGATGCAGGTATATCCATGCTTGTTTGTTGTGTGTGGGGCTGGGCATTAAGGCATTATGTGGTTCTACTAAATAGGCCTGTCTAACACCAAACTCATTATCAGTTTTTCTGTTTAGTTTCCATGATCCTTTTTTTGTCTGAGTATTTTCTTGTTTGCAGAGTTGCACAACTTCTTGGCACTGGTTGCTCATAATTGTAAAACACCCATATGCCTTGATACATGCATTACTTGGAGTCTTGGACTGTAATGTATTTTAGATTACTCAACAGAATCCTGGTTTTCTTTACTTACCCATATATCATTGTGCTTATAGGATTTTGTCAGACTGTATTCCAATTAAGCAGAGGAAGCGTATACCCTATTTGATCATTTCTAGTTGGCTTTCTCTATTTCCGTGGCTAATTCTTGGGCTGTCAGAACCTTTGAGGAGCTCAAGCAATTTTCTTACTGCTTTGCTGATAGTACAGAACTTGGGATGTGCCATGGCAGATGTTGTTATAGATGCAATGATTGCAGAGGCAGTTCGGTCAGCAGGGTGAGTATCTTGGTGCAATTTGTGCCATCGTTTAGCAAGTATTATAGAATACTCTACCTCAAAACCTTAATAATTCTCTTTCAGGCCAGAATTTGCTGGTGATCTCCAATCATTATCTTGGTCATCAATGGCTATAGGGGGAATATTTGGGAGCTTATTGGGAGGATATGCATTATCCAATCTTCCGATACATGTTATATATATTATGTTCTCAGCTCTTCCGTTGTTTCAACTAGCTTCCTGCATATTCGTCGAGGAATCTCCAAAAGGGTTTGAGAGTACAGTAGATAATGCTGCACATAAGCATGTTGAGGGTCAAAGTGTTGATAATGCTTTTGCTGGGAAGGGCTCTAGTGAACCATCTAAACATGAGGGCACTAGAAGGCGAAAGGGAGCTCGTAAAAACAGTAAAAGGAGGTCATTGTCCAAATTATCTGAGGCTCATGAAAAGAACCATAGGTCAAATAATTCAAGGCCCTACTTGTCTCTGAAATCAGCCTTCTTCAGTTTATGCAGGGCTTTTAAGCAGCCAACCATTTTACGGTAACCAACTATGCAATTATTTCATTTCCTCTGGTGTTTACCCCTGTCATTGAAGAGCCTAATTGGTACTTTTGTTTTTTATCCAGACCGATGGCATGGTTTTTCTTTTCAAATGTAGCAATTCCAAATATCTCAACAGTCATGTTCTATTATCAAACAGAGGTCCTACATTTGGAGGCATCCTTTCTAGGGACTACACGGGTGATTGGGTGGTTCAGTCTAATGCTTGGCACATATATCTACAACCGCTATTTTAAGCACAAGAAACTCAGGAATATTCTTATGTAAGTTATTTGCTGAAGCTGTTTCTTTCATCTAATTGTTAAGTCGCCATCTGGATTACTAGCAGTCTGGCACAGATTAATTTTGAAGGAAGTTGAAATTTTATGACTAATATGCTGAATGTACTGAGAATTGCTAACTGCTTAAGCTGATTGTCTATTATTTGACCAATGTTTCTAGCTTTTATTTGAGGACAAAATTCTCAACATCTTCAACTGACAATCTGCCATCTTCTTTACTTGCTTTCTCCGATGTTGATATGTGCACCTTAAATTTTATCTAAATGTTAAGTCACTATCTGGATTATTTTCATTTTCATGAGTATCAGAATGCATGCGGGATTATTCCCCAATAAATTGGTCCAATCATAGTATCACACTCTTATTTTCATTTTCATCCTGGTATCTGGTATGTTGCTATAAGCCACTGTCAATCGCTTTTTGGTCATTTTTCTGGCCCAATTTAACTGGTTTGGTAAGCAGTGAGCACATGCTGTTTAGTAATTTATCCTGTTAAAAAAATTGTTGCAATTCTTGGGGAGTCATTGGCTACAATACAAACCTGTCCACACTTATTGAAGTTGTTATAACTTATATGTGCTACTTTTAACATTTGCTGTTCTTATTTCCAGGTTTGCACATGTTGGTCTTGCCATAATTAGCGTACTGGACATTCTTTTAGTGTCACGATTGCATGTTCAGTATGGAATTGCAGATAAATACATGGTGCTGTGGGGTTCTGCTTTGGCTGATGCAATCAACCAGTTCAAGTATATCCTCTACCTATGATTTCTTTGAACCACGAAACTACTATGCACTAGATTACAAACCATGTACTTGGGTGAATCTGCTTGATCTGTTGTGTTTCAATTACCGGTTCAAGATGGGTTTCTGTTATTTGACCTAAGCTAGATTGTTTGGCCCGTGCAATTGCGCGGTGCAGGCTAGTATACTAAACCATTAATTGTGCGCAACTCAATATATTTGACTGGGGATATATCTTAATGGGAGTTGTTTTTATGGTTGAGTACTCTGTCCTATCTTTTGTTTAAAAATATGTTGCAGATAGCACATCGATCTAATGGTATAGATTAGTTGTAATTAGGGGTCTACCAAACTGAGGGCCAGATTTTTTTTTTTTGTGAGAATTTCTAGCATATTTCTTTCTTTTTTTCTTAGAGCTTCTAACTACACACCATCAGCTTTTATTATACAATAGATTAGTTCCCAGAGTACTGATCTTGAACTGACTAACCTGGCATTTAAATTGATTGAATATCTAGTGTCATGGACACTCAGCTAGGCACCAGATTATAATACATGGCTTGAAGATCAGAAATCATGTATCTACATCTACACTGAGTGGTGTCTGGTGTATCATTGGCATCAATATTCGTGTGTCGTGTCCTTTTCATACCAAATCAACACTAGAAAACAAATATTCTCCTGAAATTAATGTTTCAAGCTAGGGCTGGTGGCACCATCCTGGATGATTGGAGTTTGGTGTTTACTATCTTCTATTCTTTTGTGTTGCAAATTAAAATAATCAGCTTACTTAGTGCATCCAATTTATCCTTCCACACATGTAAATATCCATCATAATACATTTTCTGACTAGAATGTTTTCATTTGGCAGGATGATGCCGTTCCTGATCCTCTCGGGGCAGCTTTGCCCACCTGGAATTGAGGGCACGCTGTTTGCTCTGTTCATGTCCATCAACAACCTTGGTTCGACATTAGGTTCATTCCTGGGAGCGGCTCTCGCATCAGCTTTGAACATCTCATCGGCACAGTTTGACAATCTGGCATTCGGCTTGGGTGTACAGCTGTTTGGCACTCTCTTACCGATTGGATTTTTATTTCTGATTCCAAAGGAAGTTACAGGACTAACATCATAGGAAGAGGGATACCGACCTGATCATTTTTTTTTTCTGGAATGGTCCGCACTCCTGGGTCTTACTCATACATGCAAATTAGTAGAAAGCAAATTGAAGCTAGCAGGAAGGTAGTCGTTTTTGTTGAAAAATGTATACAGGCATTAGGCATATACTACAATGGGAGAGAATGCAATAGATGGTTAGACACTACCAAGATTTGAGCTTGAGTAAATGATAAATTATATTACCTGTGTAAAAAATGTACTAGCGAGAACATGTGTGCAACAGTGGAAGTGACATTACTGACGAATGAATCTCTATTCCATGTCTCCGTTTTTCTTTACTTTAAGTCATGTTTCTAGTGGATTAATCTCTATCACATCTTTTGTTTCCCTTTGGGTAGTACTGTTTCTATTTCTTATTCGGGCTATAGCAAATTTTGTAAATCTCTATACCAGTTATGCTTTTGCTTGCCGAATTACTACAGAGAAAATTTAAGGGGTCATATAAAATTCCGAGAATTACATGTATCGTTATTGAGTATATGATTTTGGTGTACTTATAATCTTATAAATCTTTATATCAAAGTAGTTTTTTTTTGACGGAATACAACGATTCCATTAAACCAAGGGCACAACTAAATCGCTGGCCACTAAGTTCAGTACAAAGTCGGGGCCCCGAAGATAAGCAATGTGGACCCATGCGCCGCTAACGCGTAGGCCACCTGATTACAGTTTCTAGAACAAAAATCAATTCGATAACTAATAAAGTTCAGGGCTGGAAACTGGTTAATCTCCAAAAACAACAAACCATTGACAGAAAGGTTAAAAGCTTCTCCTTCTAACGCCTGCTTCAGAATAAGAGAATCAGTCTCAATAGTGATATGTCCCATTCCAAGATCCAGGGCAGCTTCAAGACCTTTCTCTTATTCTGCCCCGGATCCAGGGCATTCCAACGCGACGATGCCGGATTCCTACTGCTCCCTACAGCCGTGGTGGTGTCGACGAGTGGAGAGCAGCGACCACGGCGACGCAACGACGAAGAGGAGCGACAACGACGGCTTCGGTTAGCTCTCCCTCTCCCCTTCTCTATGTGGTATTTGTGGTATTCTACTCTAGTCTAGGGTTTACTTTTATGTGTGTCTTTGTACTATATATTGTTCTTTAGGCTATTGCAATACAACCAACTATTCAATTTGCACTCTTATGTGTGTCCTTGAACTATATATTGCCCCTTAGGCTATTGCAATATAACCAACTATTTAATTTGCACTATCTCTCTAACGTGGTATCAGAGAGCCCGTGCTTGTCCTCCACTGCCGCTGCCCTGAGAGGAGCAATCAACACTCCTGGGTCGCCCCGAGCTTCTAAGACCGTCACGCTTCTTCTGCATTGCCCTCTGCTGCGTTTCTTGTGCACTGCACCACCACCGTCTTGGGTTTCAATCTGCATCGTCGTGTTTCTATCTATTCTTTTTCAGCTTGATTTGATAGCTCTCTATTCCTATCGGTTTCATCATCTTCTTCGTCGTGTTACCACGGTCGACTATGCTCTCGTTTGCATCTACTTTCTCAGCTTCTACACCTTGTGTTTTATGGCTGTCGCACGACCCCCAGATGAGAGGTTTTTTGATACTCGATATATTTTCCAAGAGTTGCACACTACGACGACATTATCACGACTCAGACTTTAGATTTTCCTTATTATAATGTCAATTCTTTCAAATGCAATGCTATTGCATATGCCTTGTATTTGAGGGAGGTGTTAAAGGTATCTGTGGTATTCCACTCTAGTCTAGTGTTTACTTTTGTGTGTGTCCTTGTATTATATATTGCTTCTTGGGCTATTGCAATACAACTAACTATTCACATTTACACACACTCTCCCTCTCCATCTAACACTCTCGTCCTGTTCCCTTCGATCCAGATCCATACCTTCGCCCGTCAAGGTGAGGCCGTGGCAAACCCCCTTGACTGCCTTACCGCTTAAGCGATGCTCTAATAACCATGTCTCTTTCCCATCTTCCAAATTCCGGTTGTTATAAGTTTCAACTGTTACAAAGAATGTAACCACTCGAAATGTAATCTGGGCCCTCTCTGAAAATTGAGAACCCTCTCCGAGGATACCTTTTTAGCATAAAGAGAAGCTAAAGTTGATTTGTGATTTGGAAGAATGTGTCAGTTTTGGCCTTTGGCGAAGGCCAGTGCTCCATTTGAAGTGAAATTTTCTGATGATTTTGCTTCAGATTCACAGCCACCTTTTCGCCTTTGCTGCTGAATTCACCGTAGGTGGCGTTTTGGCACCTGTTTTATCGGTTGAACCTGCCAATGGAAGCAGAAGCTCTTTCAGTAAGAACTGAAGATCACAGAAAACATCCTTTATAACACAGAGGACACCGGATCCAAAAGTAAAATAAATCCGATTGATTTTTTCTTTGACAGAAATCTGTTTCCCATTCAGTGTTTTCTAAAGAATGCAGTTAGGAACAAATAAAATCCAGCTCGAAGCATCAATTAGGACCTAACAATATAGGCAGGAAGGCACCTATAGGCTATAGGCTCAAAGGGCAATGGCAAGAATCCTTGATGCTGATGATGTCTTGGATTTTATATCTATCAAGATTCAAGCATTACTCTATCCATGGGAAAAGGCAATGCAAGAAGGTTATAGTGGTGCTGGCATGGGAAGCAAAGGTTTGGTTAAGAAAGAATGGAGAATTCACATTGATGTGGTTCAGGCCATCGGACCCAGGAGAATGGCAGTGGCTTGTACTCGCTGGCAGCACACCCACTGATTTGGCTATTTTTTACACCTTCCATCAAATGACAAGACATTAGGAACAGTTTAGTTGATTCATCCTCTACAAAAGGCAGCCTTCGTTGTTACAGCATTAAGGATGTGAACATAAGAGCAAAACCGAGTTTTCTTGATTCAAAAACTTACTTATATCCGACTTTCCTCCTAGAGAGGATCTGCGTGACATGGTCGACGGTGGTGGTGGGAGACCTGTTAGTGATTGTCTTCTCCTTAGCCTTGCGTCAGTTGTAATTGGAGATGGGCCATCATAGTTTGTGTTAGTAGTGATTTTAGCAGGAGTTGCTCGTGCTGAATGTTGAGCATTCCTGAAACGTTGTAGCAGTAGCAAAGAAAGCTTAGTGCACGCGCAGCATTACAATCTATACTCGTTTGTAAATACGTACTACAATTAAGCATGCATCCCATGACATACCTTCTTTCAGAGCCATGAATCAATTTACCTATGCTGCTCTGAATGGACTTTCTTAAATGTGACCCTTTCTTCGCCACATTACTTGCGGTTATTTTCTCCAATTTGGCAGCAGAAGAAGGTACATCCATCCGACTCATTTCCAATCTCACGTTCCTTGATCTGCAAGGTGTTCTCTGGAGATTATCCAATCCTGATTGCTTGGATAGATTATAAGCGTCAGGGGGCAGTTGACAAAAGGTAACTGTATCAACTGTAGTTATTATCTTCTCGCTCTCCTCTCTAACAGGCTCTTCAGAAAATGTTGCGGACATCTTCTATCACAATGAACAAGAAAGACAAAAGGTCAGTTGCGACAACATCAAACAATATGAAGTTATTAATATCAGGATGTACCTGCATTACTGATCTGTGGTGCTTGATGTGATTGAAGCCGCCAATGCTGCATTCCTTGTCATGAATTGTTCCATGATCTCTGTTGAACTTCATCATTGAAAGAGGGGATTTTGGTGCCTTTCTGTCTGGTATGCTACCTTTACCAGTACTAGCATTCTCTAGGCTTAACCGACGTGGCCTTGGCGGGGTGCGCTCAGACTGTTGCTTTGTTGTTTCGCTCGTTACTGTATTTTCCTTGAGTTTAAGTGATGATTTTTCCAGTTCTTTGGTTGCCAATGCCTTTTTGAGTGTGTCTACCTGAAAATGGGTTGAACATCAGATACCTTCTCTTCTGTTTGTGGAACAAATGAAATACAGAAAGTTGGATATACGTATGTGGAGCAGTACAAATTTAGTATAGGCTAATAACACAGAGATAAATGCAAAATTTTACAGGGAGAAAGCAATCTTCAATTCAACGTTTCACTCTAAGATATAATGATGAAAACAATAAATTTAAGTGGAGTGCAACATTGTACATAGATGGTCACATTGTATTGTTGATTGTAGAAAACTAGCAATAAAGCTTAAAAGAAATGCTGTTGTGGTAACAGAAAAAACTACCTGTTCTTTAAGATCTCTTATTTCATTACTTTCTTTATTTGCATGGGCAGTTCCAAGTTCAACACTAGAAGCCCTTTGAGCAAATTTCAGTGTGCTAAGAGTTTCTACATAAGATTCTGCCTCCGGACTTATGTGGGCAAACATTAACATCTTCGCGTTTCCCCCTATCATTGGCATAGCAAAAACAATATAAAAAGATGTTACAATTGCATATATAACTTCAATGTATAGCAAGTTGTAGTATGGAGCTTCCTTTATTTTCTTGTCCAACAAAAACAACGAGCTTCACTGTTAGCATTACTGCATGGACTTATAATGTCCCAGATATTTCAAGATAAGATATACACCATCAAGAGTGTCCGATCAATTAGTTGATTACTACTATTAATATCCATAGCTAGAATAATGCATTTAGAAACATGTTCAAAGATATACATATACTCATATACCTAATGAACTCTGTAGTAATTGGGTGAGTTTGCTATTTCTGTAAGGAATGTGAGAATTCTTCTGAGCTAAAGCAGTGATGACATCTCCTAGGCAGGAAAGTGACTTGTTAATATGCTGAGCCTCCTTCAATCTGTCTCCTGTGGCTTCTGACCTATCAACCCTTTCACTTCCTGCGAGATCTACCAAATGCAAACTGCTACGGCTCACATTGCCAGACATGTCCTTCCCATTTACATGGACAGTCAAGATACTGCGAGAAAGCATAAAAAATAAATTGCAGCAAATATCGGAAGGACAACAAACCAAAAAGATCACTAAAGCAAAAGATAATGCTGATGCAAACCTGTGGGAACGACTGCTTCTATGGTTCATTGCTGTTGGACTAGAAGCTCGGTGTTTTTCACCCAACTGCATCAAATTGATAACATCATCAGGAGACTGCACCGGGCACATCTTTGCATCTGGAAGGTTCAACAGACCATTGCTAGTAGTCCTTATATCTAATGTAATATCAATGTCAGGAACTAACACAGTGACAAATCGGATAATACTAGAACGAAAAATAACAAGAATAGCACGTAAGGCATGAAAGGATATTTTGTGCTTGAAGTGCCTTCACTTAAAAGATCACGAACTTGCTCGTTATATATTTCAACCATCTGCACTTGTATATCATACTTTACATCTTCCCTAGAAGTGGATATATTGAAGAGATCGTTCAATGCCATGTAATTAATTCCCAGATCCTTCGACGACAACCCACCAGATGGGCCACACTAATCCCCAACATGCAAAGAAAAAAAGTACAATTAGATGTGATCGAATAAAGAGCCAGGCAAATAAAGAGCTATTGTTTGTACAAAATATGATTTGCCTTGTACCATTGTATGAGTTTTGCCGGAACCTGTTTGCCCATAAGCAAATATGCATACATTATAACCATCCATGACAGATCTAGTCAAAGATCGCGTCTCCTTATAAATCTCATCTGCGCAAATATATGCATGAAGATGTAACAACTGGATAAAGACGGAAGCATCCAACTATCCAAGTACAGTTTATACCAATATTACCTTGAGTGGTTGTTGGCCCAAAATTTTTGCTGAACTGGAAGATCTTACGTGTAGTTTGTGGCTTAAATGGATCGCAGACCATTATCGAGCCATCATTTCCAATATGTTCAATTGAAGAAATAGACTCTGAGTTAATAAGTGGTCTTATCCGGCAGAAGACTCGGATATTTCCTGTAAAAGAGCTCTCAGAAATAATTCAAACAATACCATCAATGACCACAGTGAACTATACCATGTGATACCTCGCAATTCTTGAAGCATGTTATACAAGTTTCTGTTTTCCTTCAGAACTTGGTTATAACCAAGAGCAGCTTTGGAAAGCCCTTGGATATTATCACCTGTAAAGTTTAAGTTGCAATGTTATACCACACCACTAAAGCTTGATGATGTGGGTTACTTGGTACACCAAAAGGCATGCTATGGCCTACGATAAAACAGCATACCTAATTTGGTGATATCATCTTGGAATTGGGTCTGCAAAGTCCTGAAATCAACTTTAACCTCTTGAAACATTGTCTTGAGCTCCTGCAAAATAAGTCATGTCATTACCAAGTACCGAAAAAGAATGCTATTGAACCTACAAAGAGATAAACACACCATTTGAGGACCATATAAGATCAATCTAAAAAAAGGGACCATATAAGATCAATATAAAAAAGGGACCATATAAGATCAATCTAAAAAAAGGACCATATAAGATCAATGTGGTATTTCACAAACACAAACAGACTAAAGTAAATGGCAATGCTTGATACAAATAAAAAACTTTATTTAGTATATATCCTTGAAATGAAATGAAACCTCAAATGGATGATACTGACTATTAAACTTAAATATAATACAGATAGCAGCATGAGAACTCACCAAAAGTTCAAATTCTTGTGCTTGCAACAGGTGCCGTCTATTCTCAACCTGCGAGTTTGGACACTACAAAGCACAACGGGATAATGCATCATAATGATGAACAGCTTGAGTGCTTAACTGTTCAGTGATACTTTGAATGACTTATACATGCAAACTCAGATAAACCGTTTTGTACATCATGGCACTAAAATTGCTGCCAGACTTTAAAATCATGCAAAGTTTTTAAAAATTATCTTACATTTATAAACCATGACTATTATGTGTTCAGTAATTCAGTTGAACTCTTCTGCCATATCAACAAGATGCCAATGCAGCATAAGTGTCCCTGGGCTATAAAATATAATGCAGCTTAAGTTTTTTTAGAACAATGTTTTAGAAACATCATGAGCATATTTGCAAATGTATAAAGCTAGAGAATAAAGTAACTTTTTCTCTAGCCTATAACATCTGTAAACAGAGTAGGAATCTATTAAATTGTTAGATTTCTTGAGCACAAGCATTTATTCTGCATCTCATATGTGAAGTACACTAGTCAGCCTAATTTAGTATGTGCATAAAAAATGTAAGTGTAGGATGCTGCATCATACAACAAATTTCTTCTTTATTTTTTGTGTTTCTGTGTGTGAAATTCTGTAAAATGGAAAACAAGTTGTAGCTTGTTACTATAAGAACCAAATGAGAAAAACCTTATAGAATGTCGGGCTAAGAGCATGTATCACTGGTAAAAAAACCAAAATGACTGTTCTCTGCTTGCTAATGCTAAAAGTTCACAACAAAGCCAATTCATCTTAATTTTACTGATAAATGTCAAAGCACATTGCAATTTTCCAATTAAGGATGAGTGCAAAACAGTACCTCAATACTCTGAGTTGATTCATTTTTTATTGTAGACCCTTCTGGAGAAAAGAGTTGAAGAAGCGGTTTGAACTGCATAAAAGGTATTGTTTTCTGTTGTAATTAGCCTTAGTTAAAAGTTTAAAACATCGCTCAAGCACAAAAGGTAAGTTTTTCATTTGAATATAAAATACTTATAAAACATTGGTGAACTACGCCAACCTGCAAGGTCATACAGTTCATTGTACAAAGTGCACAAGCGTAGCAAGTAGCAACATAAACTAAAAGAACTTGGTATAAGTATAACCGCAGTTCAGAAGTCGAACTGAAAAAATGTGAAGGATGAATTTCTTCTGGTATCACATGTTACTTTCTAAATATTGTGTTCCAGTGCAGTAAAACAAAACACAAATGTTTAGTGCTTTATGTGATTTTTTCATTCAGAGGAACTAAACAAAGGATCAAAATCTTGGAATCGGAGAAAAAACCGCCCGGTGGTTGGGAACAGTAACGGAAAACCCAGCTAAAATTCAAAAATGGAAAATTGAATTGGCGAAGTTTTAAAACCGGTAACTGGACCGGTTACCGCCCAAAACCGGGAAAACCACTACTAAAACCAGATAAAACAGATAAAACCAACCTAAGAAGTCAGTTGTTTAGCTCATACAATAGGTAATCTAGCATAAAAAAATGTCTAAACCAACCTAGAAAGTGCATTATGCAATCATAAATTTAAATTTAAATTTGAAAAATTTCGGAAGGTTTTTTTCCTCCCGGTTCCCACCGGTTTTTCCGGTTAACGCCGGTTACCGGCCAGGTTTTTTTCCTTGAACTGAACTACTGAGTACTAACAGTAAGAAACAAACTTTAGATTCCTCATATTTCTACAGATCTACCCAGCTGAAAGTTAAGTATTTTATATTTTTATAACTAACTTGTTCTATGTTGTCTGGAGAAAGATGTAATCCTAACAACACTTCAAGTATCAAAATGTAATTAGGCATTGAAAAAAGTTATGATCCAATATAAAAGCGATCTGTGGATGGCAGAGTTACACATCGCATATTTGTGCACACTCAATTGAACAAGAATACAAGGTGCATGGAAACAAATAGGACAGCACAATTTAGTTTAGATGATGATTAAGGAATAGAAAAAATATTTGGTACAACAACCATCTGAACAGACATAAACTTATTATTTACACAAATATGCTAAGATGCAATGTGAATAAAGAATAATAGCGCTGCATAACTATTTGACAGACCATTTTTTCAGAAAATAAGTCTTACACTGCATCTGGAAACACAACAGGTGGTGATAAGCACTGCAAAAATGTGCTTATTTTTTAGGCTAAAAAAGCTCATGAGTTTGCAGGTCAAACCTAGATGTTAATTTTCAAAAGTACTATGAGAATGATACAATTTCAGTATGCTTAACAAAGCCTTGTTTGTGAGTGGACAGCAAGTATGTTGTACATACCTTATAATATCAACAATTCATATCCATATTTCATTGATTCATTTGATAGATCGGTTTGTTTGATTCATACGATACGAGAGATAAATGTCAACAAAAGAAGAACTCAAGACAAAAGGGCTGATAAAACAAAAGTGAACCCAATCCATGGCTAAATTAGTGGGCTAAACATCAACAATACATATGACATTTGTGAGGAAGCATCCGATGGATAAGACAGTATTCCAGTTTACCTGTTCCTTTTCCAGCTGACTTGATAAAATAGTGCCAACAAGCTTTACTGGATCCTGAAAAAATAGTTAGGCCCTGTCAGAAACTGGTACATGGTACAAACAGTAAAACATATTAAATATGTCATATTTAACTCAAAAACTAATGTAATTCTTGGCTAATCACCTTTTTCAGACCCTCTTGATCCAAATTTTCCTTGCAACTTATCATGCAATCCAAAATAGCCTTCTGAAGTTTTTCCACGGCCTCTGCAAATGCACAGTACATAGATGGTCGCATTGTTCATGACAGTGACTATTTTAACCACGTCGCTACAAAGTAGCTAATGTGCACACTACAGTGTAATAAACAACACCATTAATTGACGAATCAACTAAAAGCATCATCGAAATGAGGTGACAAGAGTGACTAATCAGACAGAAAAAAAATTAGGCATAAAGTGTATCATGCGTGCCAAGAAAAATGCAGCACAAACCTTCCATGTTAGGACCCACACTTTGAAATGGTTGTCTCTCACCATCAGTTTCTGTCAAATCTAGACGCTTTTGGGAGGGAGAAGATCCATAAGCAACATTTTCAGACTGAACCTGGCTTGCAGAACGCGGTGCAAGAGGTGATTTCATGTACTTGAGTGGTCCATTGACTCCGCCGCCTTGCTTCCACTCATAGTAAGATTTCAAGGAAATGATACAGTCCACAATCTTGCCCACTGAACCAACATCAAGATTGTCCTGCACAAGTAACCCGCTTCGCGGGGTAAGCATCCCTCCATAAAGATTATCTTGCTGAGTATATAGCTAGCAAACCTTTTCCAGATCAGAGGCCTCAAAGCTCGGCAGCTTCAGCTCTTGAACAGCAACTAAGAGGTTGCGGATGTTCTCAAAATACTGGAAAGCCGTCAATGGCTGGCTATCGCAGGGGGCATTAGTGACAACCTTTGCCACAGCACCCGGCTGTATTTTGTTAATGACCTTGCATAGAACAATGCCATTCCTTAGAGCAGCAACAAATTCCTGTTCTGACGGGCAAGGGGACAGGCCGAATGGCCCGACCATGCTCTCGAGCCAGGTTGCAGCCTGGTGCCGCCTCCATGCTTGCAGAAAGCAAAGCAAGAAACTAGAATTAGCCAACGAATTTTACAAAAGCAAAACTTTGTGTATTGGAATCATTGCATATCATTGTGAGTTTATAAAAAGAAACACACCAATCTAGAAGCAAGAATGACGTTCTTGCATTAGAACTAGCCAACTACACATTATGACTAAAGTTTGTTCTCTACAACTAAAAATTGCTTACAGAAATTAAATTATGAATCATCATAATTAAACCTGCACATGCATGTTTGCTAGTTTGTAATGTCCTTGGAACACGATAGCAGCGAAAGCTTCGAGAATCACTGAAAACTATTTCTCTAAGCGCATTTCTTGCAGAACCAGAGTTCAAGCCGCAGCACTAGATCTTGTAAACGCAAGACTACATGCCAATATCGTCTCCAAAGAAGAATACAGCAAACATTGCACTAAAAACTACAGGTCCCGGAATCACATCTCGCAGCCTCAATTTAACCAATAGAAACAAATTTTTTTTTAAAAAAAAAGCAAAGCATTAGATCGTGCAATGTTCTCCAATATTCAAGAAACGAGATCAATAAATGGAACCGCACGATTCTAGCAAGCACTCCACCTAATCAGTTTGCGCAAGAAACGCCCCCGCAAAAAGACCAAGAACCGCAGCACAAAACCCAGACAAAACGAGGCGCAAACAAAACCAACAGATATCTCGAAGAAACACCGCAAGATGGATCAGCGGATCAAGAACCCCCCGATCAAACCCAAGAAAGAGATCTACCAGCCTCCTCCGCCTTCCGCGACGCGAGGCGGCCGTGGCGGAACGACACCCTCGGCGGCTCCACCATGCCACCCTCCCGCGCTCGCGCCCTCGTGCTCCCGGAGCCCTCCGGGTTGGCCTAGAGCCCTAGACCCTAGAAGCTTCGATTGGGAGGAGGCGAGAGGGGCGAGGAGACGAGGGAAACGAGAAGAAAGACGGAAGGAGATGGTTTGAATTCGAAATGTGGGGTGGGGCGGTGGGGCCCGGTCACCGAGGCTGTTAAATTTGTGCGAGATCTCGACACGGCTCCCGTCGGATCGGACGGACAGCGTTCGCACTGTTGCCTCGGGAGTCGGGGTGTGTACGGCGCCGACGCTCTGGGTGCGCATTATTATATTAGGTTCACGCTTACAGCCTTACAGGTGGGGGCCACTTGTCAGCTGCCATTGAGTGACAGAATTAATTGCTAATTGAGTATCCACATTGTATCAAACTTACTAATAAATTGATAATTGAGCAGCAAGGATATACATACCAGCACAGGCACTGAGGTCTGACTTATAAGACACAGTAGTGAGCAGTCAACACTAGTACTCACTAGTCAGCAAATTAGATTGGCACTCGGTAGCACCGCAGCAGTTCGACGCTTCAAAAGTTCAACTTCAAATCGCCCACGCCCAATCTTTAACAGCACAACTTAGCATAGCAGCTCCCGCCCAAATCTTTAGCAGCTCCGGGCCAAATCGCCACTCGCCTCCTCTCACTCTCTCAACCCAAATCGCCTCTCGCCTCCTCCGCCCTCCCGCCCGCCGGGCTCCCCCACGTAGCCACGGGCCACGCCCAAATCGCCTCCTGCTGGGCTGCCGGCTGCCCAAATCCTCTCGTCGGTCGTTGCCGCCTCCGGCTCCCCCTCCCCCACCTGGCTGCCGGCTGAGCTCCCTGCCTCAGCCTGATGCCCTGACGGCCTCCCTCCTCGGCCTCCTTGGCTCCTCCGGCTACTGGTGGTGACGAGGCGTCCGAGGACCGCGGTGGCTCCTCGCCCCAGCTTTCTCTAGGCTTTGGCTGCCCTCACGTCAGGTGCGCCTCTCCTCGCTCGATTGGACGGGGAATTGCTCGATTGAATAGGGAATTGAATGGGAAATGAATTGAATGGGGATGAATGGGAATTGCTTGATTGAATTCCCCTCGGTTGCTCTGCTAGTGCTTGACTGCTTCTTCTTCGTTTGGCACAACCGGCGAGCCTGAGTTTCAAGCTTGGACTTGGGGTGCCAGGGGAGGGGCGGGGGTCCGGCCACCGGTGGAGGGTGGGCTTCAGCCTGATGAAGTCCCCCGGTGGATTCGCCCCTGGTAGGTTGAATGGCTGAGCTGAAGATATTTGATATTTAACAGTCTGGCTTAGACGTAGTCAGATGGATCGTGCCTCTCGGGCTGGCCCGAACCATGGAATGTTGGTACAACACAGCAGAGCATGACCGGGCGTGTCATGCTAGGGTCGGCACTCTGGTCCAGCCAGTTGGCCCAACACGGCACGAACAATGTCGGGCCAGGCACAGCACGGTCGACGACCGAGGAGGAGGAGGACATGTGTGGCCGACACTATGGCGGCAGGGCGCGGAGGTGATCGAGCCGGCATGGCCTAGCAACAGTGTCCGGATCAGCACGACACCTCCCAGAGGCCGACGTGTCGTGCCTGGATCAGCATCCCGGGCCACGGGCTAGTGCGGCACAACTCGTTTAGTGCCCGGGTCTAATCGTGCCCAAGTTGGCTCAGGCACGTGTCGTGCCATGTCGGGTGGCCCATCTGGTCATGTCTAGTCTAGCTTTTAGGTAGGCTGGCTGGAGCTTCTAAGTTGAGAAATATCTTAAATGCTCCTAAGGCAAATAACGACAATTAACAACAACTAATGATAATTAATGGAAATTAATGATAATTAATTACAATTAACGGTGGCGACCATTTCTCTACTTTTGTTTTGAAAACTACTATATGGTTTGTAGTTGAGTGTTGTCAGTTTGTTTAAATAAAAAAAATTGCTCTGATATTTATCAGTTTGTGTATTAGATGTGGATTGTTCAACAACAATTTGGAAGCTATTTCTCATTCTCAATGATGGCACTAACAATGTCATCTACCCCACCCTTGTCCTGCTAGCCGACGTCATTTACCTCTTTGTCGACGTGGTCGTTGGGTTAGCGGTAAAGATCGCCACCATTTTTGTTGTCATCACGTCGTGCTCCGACGAGCGCCACACGTTCAACTCCTTCTTGGGAAGGTGAAGGGCAACTTCTGGGGCCCTGTTGTGACCACTGCCTTTGGCTACATGATACATCATGTGGGTGTCCTACGTCGACATCATCGGGGTCTTTGCGCTACTACTGTTTTGCTTTGCCAAGTACTACTGGCAATGGCTACACCTACTCAACTTGATGCTCATGTTCCTCGCGATGGTCTTTTACTTCTACCTCGAGGTCGTTTACGCGGTGATCGTTGTATCAACCGCGGTGGAGCCTGGGCAACATAGCATGGGTGCCATGGGGTGTGCGTGGTGGCTCATGCAGGGTAAGAACACGCAAGCTTTGCTCTACGCCGCAGCGATGTGGGTGTTGAGTAGGGTAGCCTCACCAGTGTGCGCTCTTGTGACGGTGTGGCTGCCACAAAGCGCGGCAAGCGGAGTCACCTACTTATTGATAAGTGCTTTGGAGGTATTCTCTGTAGCCGCCGTCATGTCATACTACTATGAGTGCAGGAAGGGCAAGAGGACAAGGCACTGAGGCAGGTCATAGAGCAATAGCATATATATACGCCAAGCTGCCTAATGGTGTTGAAAGAAAAAACGAGAATACCTGGGAGGAACTAGGTATCTTTTCATTGAGAAGAAGAATAAACACCCAATTCGAGCCGAAGAGGACTCGAACCTAGGTGGTGGTGTACACCCACACCTCCCACCAACTAAGCTATGCTCGGTTCCTCAATGGTGATGAAGCAATACTTGATGAAATCTTTTGTATAATTTGTTGCTAATTCTTTTTTATGTTTATTCATTTAGTTTTTCATGCTAGTTCACTCAAAAGCTTAATATTTTTGCTACTTAATACGCGAAATACTATGTTACCTACGAAAATTGGAAAACAAAAGATGGCCCTCTAGTCCACTATTGGAAAACAAAACTTAATAGGAAATTGAAAAACAAAAGACCAGGTAGGTTCACGCACCGTTGGAGAGCTCATAAAGCTTCCAGCGCAAGGCGATCATGGCGGCGAGTCATGGTGCGAGCAGGAAACTTCAAATTTATCATGGGCCAGAGGTGAGATTAGGCTACTTCGGCCTCATATAAGGTTAGCCCACGAACATCCTTCTCCATCCCTCTCTTATTCTCTCTCCTCATCTCCACTGCACGCGTCTCATGGTTGCGAGAGTGGGGGTTAGGGTTGGTGGGTCTCTGGATCCGGGTGCGGATTCGGTGAGATATGTTGTACCCGAGGATGATCCGTTCCACCACCTAGCCCTCTTCTACAACATCTATGAAGGCGTGAGACCTACTCTAGGGTTGGGTATTGCGATGGTTGGTGTAGGGTTACTTCCAAATCTCCCGATCCAAAAGTTCGTGCAGCATCACTAGTTGAAGAGTGGCCACGAGTGGGGGTTGGAGGAGGTGAGAGAGGTTGGAGTGGTACGATTGACGGGGATTTAAGGATGTTTGCGCACGTTGTAGTATCTCGGAGGCAAAATTTCCCAATTCGAAGGCTTTCCATGGCGAATCTAGGAGGGTCGAAAGCGCATCATGATGAGTATGGAAAAGGGTAATGGTAGCGTGGTGCTGGTGGTGGTAATGGCAGCGGTGGTTGTCTCGGTTAAGGAGATTGGCGGAATCACAGGCAACCGCTATTGCAGCACAACGCTTACAATGCGGGATCTCAACAACAACAGTATCGCAGCGGACGTGGAGAAGGTTATGGAAATCAGTGCACATTCGAGGGTGGCATGAATAAAAGAAATGGAGATAAAAAAATGGCATTAGGGGGGAGGATTCATGGCTCCTCAGAGGCAGGTGTATCAACCGATTCATCAGGTGCAGCAGAATTAAGAGGCTCATCAGATGCAATAGAACCAAGGGACCTTCCAGAGGCGGCATAATCAAGGAACCCGTTAGATGCAACAAAATCAATCTAGTTACCAGAGAACATAATATTTCCGTAGTTAGGTGCAATATTTACAGTCTCCTCAACACCAACTAATTCATTAGATGCAACCTAACCTACCTCCATAACGCATGACAGTTCATCAGGTTCACAATCATGTGGGGGCAGCAGGAGATAGAGGCAGATATGAGCAACAGTTTGGGCAAATCTCCGGAGTCATAGGAGCATCAGCAACAAACTAAAGGTAATGACTCTAATAAACTCAATGATACTGAGATAGTTGATCTATCAAAGGTGTTGTGTTATAAGTGTGGAGAATATGGACATGGGATGAAAGAATGTCAGATTGTTATCTTCTGTAATATATGTGGAAAATAAAATCATCTTACTGTTTTTTTGTACGTGGCTCAAACAAGAAAAACATGTAGCTAAGTTTGTTGGATATACTGCTAATGGTTTAGGTTGTTTGTTAGTACAAAACATTAAACCAGTTAGTCATAAGGAACAAGTCAATCCAATGGCTCTAATCATAATTAAGGAAGGGAATGTCACTGACAAACAATTGGAGATGGCTTTTGCTAACAATCTTAACTGAAAATGGGAAGGGCATGCTAGAGAAATTGGTCCTAATATGTTCCTGATGAAATTCCCGTTTAGAGCCAAGTTGGATGAAGTGTCAAATTTTGACTTTTTCAAGCTAAAGGATTCAACGATTTCTGTTCAAGTGACAAGTTGGACTCGGAATCTATGGCAAAAGAAAAGTTACATACTGTGTGGGTGAGGGTATTGTGTGTTCCTCACACAATGAAGATTTTTTTTGCTCTTTATGAAATTGGTTCCTCTCTTGGAGTGGTGTTAGATGTGGATATGGATCTGCTGAGATCACATGATTTGGTAAGAATAACTATAGGAGTGAAAGACCCTACCAAGACATCTGTATATTCAGAGGTGACTACAACATAATTGTTGTATTATAAAATGTATTTTCAAGTGGAGTCTGCAGTTGAGATTGGTTGGTCTAGTGGAGGGGGTAATGTCAAAAGATAGTCTAAAGACAAAGACAAGTCACAAAGAAAAGATAATGATAAGAATGAAGACATAACACCAAAAAAAAATAAAGAATGACACAATTGGTAAGAATCAGACTCCTTTGGGACAAATTTTTTGTGTGAAAGATGGTCAAAGTTGTTCCAAATCAGCTCAGATTCATGGAGAAACCATGGAGGCAGTGATATAAAAAAATGATACTTGTGATGTATTAGAAAGCTAATGTGGGGATTTTTTTGTAAGAATTATATTGTAACACCCCGGCTTAACAAAGCCTAAGATGCCATCTACAACTACTATCGCTATCAATTTTTAACCATTACACAATCATTACTAACATCTAGTCTTCAAGAATGAATATTCATCAGGGTAATAATCTTCAGCAAGCAGTTAAAACATATACCGAATGTAATATGAACTAAATAGTTATCAACGGCAACCTACATAAGTTTCAATTAAGAAACACAATAACCAACAATTATACAAACCATAAGAAACTACGAGACACCACAAGATATCTATTTATTACAATAGTAATTGCTAACTAGTTCAAGACAAAAGGATTGAATTATTAGGTGACGTGAAGTGCAACAAAAATAAAATTTCAATCATCTCATGTGCTACTTTCACCCCGAAGCATGCCGTCATCAACGTTCACCTAAAACATCAAATAAACAAGAGTGAATTCAAGACTCAGCAAGCACAAGTAAAATAACACATGAGGAATTATATCAACGACAATTCAATCTTATTATCTCAAAATTCATATTCATCTTTCATGAATGCAATGCAACTCATGCATATGCCACAACTTCACTTCTACTTATACCAGTATAGCGGAGTGTAACACCCGTTGGTGTTCACTCATGCTCGCATTCTTAAATGCGGGGACTTATTGCCCATCCTTTTTCAAACGAGGACATCATTGCCCACTCCCGTGGGTCATATTATTCCAACAGGAATGCTTGATATGCAATGCAATGAATAATCAACATTCTTTTTCATAATCGTCATCAAATTATCGAAACATAAAAGCAATGTGAAATAATCATACTTCACATGAATAATCATAATAAACATTCATATAACCAAATGATTTTTGCCAATCATTCGATATCACTCTAACATGTACTTGACTTTTCTAGTTGTAACAACCGGAATAGAGTGAGGGTGATACCAATCCCGAAGCCACTCTGCCTACATCAAACACCCCACTCAATACAAGCCATGGCAAAACAAATCAGTGCTCAATGTACAACGCTCCTACATGCTCTCAATTTCCACGATTATGTCCCAGCACTAAAACTATCATAACTTTCAACTCCCACATCAAAAAATAGTAAACCATAACATTATGGAATCTATACACAATTGTACACAACTTCTTAGGTGATCAAAAGTTCAAATTAAATTGTCTAAAACCTCGTTTTTAACTAAGAAGACAGATATGCCATCTTCTAGACAACCGACTTAACAATTTCATATCTTTTAATCTGCACATGCAAAAATAATGATCTAGGACTTTTCAAAAACCACAGGGAATTATATACTATAATCTAGTTGTGACAAACATTCTATTCTGCCATTAAATTTGTCAAATTAAAGTTTTTCCACGACTGCTTCCAACAACAACCCGGTTCTGGACTACAGTTCTCCAAAAATTATAACTTCTATTCTACCCGTCCAACAATCATGTTCTTGGACTTTTTGGAATCCTTAAGAAGTTATATACCCTTTTTATGTAGATCAAAACCCCGAAATCCATCTTCTATTTTTAATCTATATATTTATACGCATTGCCAGAACCCGACAAACTGATCAGACAACAAGCTTAAAAATTCATAACTTAAAACCTACTCATCCGATTGACATGAACAAACATTCTACATAAAGCTATTGAGATCCTCTACAATTCTCCAAGAGACAAAATTCATAAATTTCGCACCATTAGTACCCGAAACTATAGTGCAACATAAACAACAAATTATCGATCTACTAAATGATTTCTACCGACTGGAAAAATTGTTACATGGAAAGGAAGAGAAATTTGATCGTCACCCTTGGAGATCAAGATGACGAATGTGAAATCCCAACGAGATTCCTCCCTTTTCTTTCTCCTTTCCTCTTCCTTTCTTTCTCTTCCTTCCTCTTCCTTTCTTTCTCTTCTAGTGTTGAATCCACCCATAAGCATACAAAACTTGCAGCAAAAATTATCTAGTCACAGGCTTGCATGGCTCTATAGCAACGGGCATCTTGGATGCAGCGCTAGGCAGAGGGCGGTGGCTGCATGTGGCAGAAAAGAGGAAATGACGCAGGGGAGGTGGTTGGGGAGGCAGGGGCTGGCGTGAGGGAAGGAAGTGATTGGTGGTTAGGGCTTTGGCCAGCTTTCCCCTTCGCCTTCTTAAAGTCGGGCTCTCTCACTTGGGCTATGGGCTAGTGGCCCACTGCTCTCCCTCATCCACTAAGTTCTAAAATTCACTCTTAATTACCTCTTCTAATTTCTCAATTCCTTATTTAATTAAACGAGATATTACATATATACTAAGCAACAAGAATGATGGTTTTAGTAATGATCATGACAACTCAACTTATGAAAAATTAGATAGGGTATTGGTGAGTAATGATTAGGAGACTCATTATCCATTAGTCACACTCAAGGCAATGGAGAGAGTTCTGTCTGATCATGCACCTTTACTGTTGGAATCTAGTTGGCATAGTAATGGTAACAAACCTCTCAAGTTTCAAGTTTGAACAAAGTTGGTTTCTTAGAGAAGATATTTTTTTGTTTTTTTTAATATTTGGATAACACCAACAGGTGATATGTCCTGTATTGATGCTTGGTAATTTAAACTGAAATGTTTGAGAAAAAGCTAAAATGTTGGAATAGAAATCAAGAGGGCTGGTATAGAAAAATTAAAAAGAAATTTTGACAAAAAATAATATGTTAGATAAAGTTTGTGAGGAACAAGGGCTTAGTGCCAAACTTAGAGAGGAAAAAAGGCAGCTGAAAGCTCAATTAGCCAGAATTTTAAGGCAAGAGGAAATAAAGTGGTTACAAAGATCTAAGGAAACATGACTTTTACAAGAAGATAATAATACAAAATATTACCATGCTAAGACTAATGGGAGAAGAAGAAAAACTATGATCTCAACCTTGCAACAAGAATAGGGGTTGATAGAGGGGGATAAGAACCTCATGAGTTATATCACTACCTTTTATAAAAACCTTTCTTATGTCATCCTTATTGTTCAAACATTTCTATCCATTTGGATGATGTTCAAACATTACAGGGACATGATGCCAAAAAATTGGTTGAACCTTTTACAACGGAAGAATTGAAAGATGTTATTTTTAGCATGGAACACAACATTCCACCAGGTCCAGATGGATTCCCTGTGAAATTTTATCAAAGATTTTGGGATCTTGTAAAATATGATTTGAAAAGACTTTTGAATGATTTTCATAAAGGGGTTTTTGGATATTAAGAGATTAAATTATGGGGTTATCACGCTATTGCCAACGTGTAAAGATGCTGCACAAATTCAAAAATTTAGACCCATATGTCTTTTAAATGTGAGCTTTAAGATAATCACCAAGGTCATAATGAACAAATTAAATAAAGTGCTAGGTTTTTTTAATTGCTAATACTCAAATTGTTTTTTTGAAAGAGATACATTATGGAGGGGGTGTTGGTGTTGCATGAAACCTTGAACACCATAAACAAAAATAAACAATCTAGGATTCTTTTCAAAGTTGATTTTGAGAAGGCTTGTGACAAAATAAAATGGCCTTTTCTATATCAAGTGTTGAAACTAAAAGGTTTTCCAGATGCTTGGTGTGATTGGGTTATGAAATGTGTTTGTGGAGGTCATGTGTCAGTGAAAGTCAATGATAATGTTGGTCCATACTTTGTCACACACAAAGGTTTAAGGCAGGGGCCCTTTATCGCCTTTGCTCTTTAATATAGCAGCTGATGTACTTGCTTGGATGATTAAAAGAAAAAGCTCAACAACATGGTATGATTAGGGCTTAGCACTTGAAAATATGGAAGATGGTTTGGACATCTTGCAATATGCATATGGAACCATCTTCCATATTGCAAGATGATGCTAAGGGGTCAAAAATCTTAAATTTATTTTATGCTTGTTTGAACAAATGTCAGGGCTCAAAGTTATTTTTCATAAAAGTGACATGTTTTGCTTTGGGGAAGCTATCAACAAGCAAGACATGTACAACATGATCCTCACTTGCAAGATAGGTACTTTGCCTATGAAGTACTTAGGTATAAATATTAATAAAAAAAGGATTCAAAACACATATTAGAAAAATACAAAGGACAAAATAGAAGGGAAATTAGGTTGTTGGCAAGGGAAGATACTTTCAATAGGGGGGAAATTGATCTTAATTAACTCATGTCTAAGCAATGTACCTCTTTACATATATAAGTACCTAGCTTTTAAGCCAAGCCAGGGTGTTTGGTAACATGGCTTTTGAGCTATGGCTTATTGTTGAAATGTATGAAATACCCATGGTTCTAGTGCCTTATTTGCTCACTGTTAAAAATCCCATCAGAACTGAATATCAAAATTATCAGTCCATCAAGGAATTATGGCTTGATCATCAGGTTGCTAATGTCCAATCTTTGCATCATTATCATAGCAAAACCTTATTAAACTAGTTATATATGTGAGTGAGCAATCAATCATAGGAAAGACATTAGAATTGTTGTCCATACAAATAATAATCATTGATCAAATTGCAAAACAAAAACAGAGCCATTTTTTTTTTTGAAATTGCTTTCTTAAGCCATACAAATATTTGTACCCACAATTAAAATATATCATCTAAATAAGGAAAAAAAGGGGGGATTTAGATCTAGAGCTACATCGCTAGATATAGAGAGTAGCCGAAGGCGTCGGTAGAGGACGGGATGTCGGCTGTGGACCGGGGAGAGGACATTTTCATATCAAGGTTTCTATGGCAATCTAATCAGGGTATAAGAAAAGGGAAAATTTTGTTGGTGTCATTGGAAAGGTCTATCACATGGGTTCTGCCACCGAAAATTGGTCACAACGATTTCTGCTACCAAAAATGCAAACAAAAGAAGAATGCAAGCAAATTTTTGGTAGCAGAAATCGCTGTGACCAATTTTTGGTGGTAGAATCCATATGGAAGACCTTTCCAATAGCACCAGCAAAATTTTCCCATAAGAAAATATCATTTAGTGAAATGACAGATGGTTTGCACACCAAAGGACCAAGGTGGCCTGGTTGTGTTAGACCTAGATGCTATGAACATAGCTTTATTGGGCAAATGGCTTTGGAAACTATAAAATGAGAATGGTATGTGGTAAACTTTCATGACAAAGAAATATTTGGAGTTCCAAACTCTAACTCAAGTAAACAGAAAAATAGGGGATTCACAATTTTGGTCTGGGCTGATGGAAACCAAAGAATTTTTATTCCTTTTGCAAAAGATCAGTGGGTAATGGAGAAAAAGCACTCATTTCTAGGAGGATGTTTGGCTAGGTGACATTTCTTTGGCTCATAAATATGCTACAATTTACAATTTAGTTTACAACAAGAATGTCGCAATAGATGAAGTTCTCTCTGAGTGTTGGGATGCTACCGGTTTTAGAAGAGTTTTGTGGGTGGGTGGGTGGGAGGGGTGGCTTTGGCAATGTGGTAAAAAAAATACAAGACGATTACAGGGGGTTATGCTTACACAGGAAGAAGATAAAATTATATGGAAGCTGACCCCAAATAAACAGTTCATTGTAAATTCCTTCTATAGGGCACTTAAAACCCAGGGATGTGTTTTTCCTCAAAAATCTATGTGGAAAACAAAATTCCCTCTCAAAGTTAAGGTGCTCTTATGGCTGTTAGTAAAAAAAGCATACTAACTAAAGATAATTTGTTGAGGAGAGGATGGAAAGGAGAAGGTAAATGTCAATTTTGTGGCACTGATGAGAGTATTGATCATCTCTTTTTCAGTTACCCATTGGCAAGATATGTTTGGAACGTTATAAAATGTGTTTTTGGTTTCAGAAGGTTGCATGTGTCTGTCCACCAGTTGTTTGGAAATTGGCTGACAGTTCAGAGGTAAGCAAGAGGAGTCTGGTGATGGTGGGGGTTTCGGTTGTGCTATGGACTGTCTGGAAGATGCGGAATACAGCGTGTTTCAGGAATAAAATGCCTTGTTGACCCCACGTCTGTGATTTTTCTGTCCTGTTATTGGATTAATCAGTTGATGCTATTGCAGACAAAGGAACCAAACATAGAACTACTTCAGGAGGGGGCCAAACTACTTGAACAAGTGGCGTCTGAGATATATTAAGCTTCAAGGCTTTGGCGTCCTACTGTTTCTAGAATCCTAAACATACTTGTGAATACCATTCAGGAGTCCATACCAGTTTAGCTCTTCGAATGGTACATTCCGATACAAATCCATACCAGTGTACTGTTCTGAAGTTTAATATACTAATATGTATTTATAAGTATATATATATATGTTTAATTGTATGTACACTAAATTTCACTTACAATATTACTCCAAATACATTGCAGTATGATCAAATATAACATATATTTCAATGCGTTCAATAGACGGTATGGCCGACATTGTCCGGCATCAAAGCCGATATGACCGGTATCGAGTCGGTATAGCCGGTATTGACTGGTATCGAGGTCGGTACGGAACGCATGCCTATTATGTACCATTTTATGTGACGGAATGGTACATACTAACCATAACGGCCGATACCTGAACGGTATTGATAAGTTTGATCCTAAATGGCTGAAGAGGATGTCAAAGGTGTAGTTTGAAGGAGTGTTATGGTTGCAATGTGTCTTCTTCTGTGAAGTTTGCTGGCTCATAGCAGATATAACTTGGAACTACGTAATGAATATGTCTGTTTCTATTAAGAGATAGAGGGGCTCTGCTCTAGTCAGATATGTTTCAGAATTCAGATGATAGAACGCGTTGGAGTTGTGGACCAGTTGCCGGCTCAACATGTAAATATAGGGGGTGCGTTTGGTCGGCGGAATCCTTCGAGAATTACTGGGAATTATTTAGTAATCTTATGAGATTACCTTGTTTGGTAAAACATCCAGAAATATGAGCCAGGAATCTAAGATTCCCTTGGAAAATAGATTGCCACCAATTCCAGGAATCTGTTTCCCGTTGAAAAGGGTGTCTATCTTAGATTACTAAGGGAAAGGAATCTTGTTATTGCGTTTTTATCATATACTTTTGATTCATCATAGTCAAATTTTGAACTTTCAGAATTCAAAATCCAAATTGTGATTTATTTTAATATTTGAATATCTAACTTATGGAATTTAAAAATTATTTTTTTGAAAATATGAATTTCGAAACCAAAATATCAAAAATTGAATCCTAAATTTTGGAATCTTAAATTGCATAATTTAAATTTTAAAATTCAAAATCTCAAGGTTGGGTTTCAAAATCTTTTTTTCTTTCAAATTTTGAATTCTAGATTTTAGATATTCAAATTTCGAGAATTAAATTTTATAAATCCGAATTTTGAAAGTTTCAATTTTGACTTTTAGAATTTCAAATACTGAGAATTTAAACTCCAAAACTCAAAATTTAAAATTTAAATTTTCAAAATCCAAAATTTGAACTTTTGAATCATAAAAAATGAAATTCAAAATGTTAAAATTTTAAATTGTAAAATTCAAAATTTATAGATGTTAACCTTCCTAGTTTGAAACTATGATAAAGACTAATATGTAGTTTCTTTCAAATCAACCAAATGTTGGAATCTTAGATTACTGATAATGTGTTTTCCAGTAATCAGATTGAGAGGAATATTAGATTACCAGTGAATATGAGATTACATGTACCAAACGCACCCAGGAGGATCAAACAGGCGAAAATAAGCCAAATTTGGTTAGCTAGAAAGGTGGCTGTTGTTTTTTTAATCCAAGGAGATCCCCAACGGCAAGCTTCAGCTCATAAACAACAGTTTGCACCCTACAAATCTACAATTGGCCATTGCAAACAAACAAACAAACAAGCAAAATTTGTTGCGGTAAAAATGACCTGGGGCTAGTGCGTCAGCGTGTGGGATTTTGGGGAAGGAAAGAACAAGAAGAAACCGCCGCGTTGGCACGGTATATTCTCCACATGGATCCAAACCCTCCAACGTTGACGAACCGACTCCCCTTCCAAGAAGCAGAAGAGATGGGGAGCAACGGCGGCGGCAAGCCGGCGTCGTGGGAGTTCCACGCGACGGGGCCTCGCAACCTCTCCAACCCCAGCTGGAGGGACCTCATCCGCTCTAGCTGGTTCGCACTTCGCAATCGTACTCTCTCCTCTCCTCCCCTCCCCCTCCTTTCGCTTTACCTGGACCGTGAGCCTGCTTCTTGATTGAACCTTGTTTCGTGGGACACTAGAACACATGGTGACATGGTTGGTCACAATCTATGTACGGGTTTTAGGAATCTGAACTGTTGTTGACTTGCTTAGATTAGGGGATTTTTACCAAGAATCTGAGCAGTGGTGATTCTACATGGAGGTCAAAGCTAGCGAACCACGTGTGTCTGCTCTTTGCCATTTCCCGCTGAAATGCTACTTGGATTCTCAAATAATATCAGGTCTTATTCTATGATTTCTTGTGCTCTCTGACCATTAGAACATCTACACCTGCAAGGCTGCAAGACTCTGTTTTCCTATTCTTTGCATCGCCCACTGTCGGAGCTGAATTACTGCCTTGAAATGGCTGTGGCTGACTTCATTTTTCGTGTTGTTTAATTGAGTTTACTGAATTGGAAGAGCTGTTCATTGAAATGACTATGGCTGGTGGCCTGATTTAGGGCCTATTTGTAACGTTCGAATTTTGCAGGAATTTCACGGGAAACAATTCAATTCCTGCAGGATTCAGGGAAAATTCCCACGTTCCAAACGGCGCCTTACTGCCTTTAATTGGTGTAACCAGTATAGCCAAGCATTAGAGCAATGTAGTGCGAAGAGTTGTCCTAACCAATTAACAGGGGCAATGTATGGTATTGGTCTCAATATTTTATTCTAAACTTCTAACATTTAGGTGTCATAAGGACTAAACATCATGCAAAAAACATGTTTTTCTCACTTGTCAAGGTTTTTAATAAATTGAGTGCATAAGAAATTAATGTTGATGTCAGTATGGAAGTTTACCCTCTGGCGCCTTGAATGCTAGTCATGTGACGAAGCTAATTTCCGAGGGAAAGGGTAATGAACTTTTTAAGGTTTTAGCATAATAATGTAATAGCCCCTTTAATACCACGTTGTAAGTTTACATTGAGTTCCACTAGCATATAATGCATGATGGTCCAAATCGTAGCATTTCCTAGTTAACTAACCCTTTTTGGCGAAGCGAGAATGAAAGCCCAAGTGAGTTGTTATACATGCATGCCCACTCTGTGGGTGAGCTAGGCTATTAGCGAATTTTGGGCCGCAGGGTGTTACAGATAATGTATAAAAGAAAAAAAGAACTATAAGTAACTAAAAGGGTGACATGGCTCTCTCTATAGTCTATAGTACAAGTGTACAATGTGATGTAAAGAATGCTGTTGAAATGTAGCTGAAATTAAACCCAATATTTTGTCTAAGGAATATGACTCTTCTGATCTCCTGTTCTTCTTGCATTTAAACTTGAAAGTTAAACATTTCTCAGTCACTTCAGCTATTTCTGGAAATTACTCATGCCTTTTGTAATGCTTGATAACCAAACTAGTGATTTTATCCATCAATCTCCCCAAGTCCTCGCGCGCGTGCCGCCGACAATCTCGCCCAATGACCAAGCTTGCCGCATTGCCAGCAAGAGTCGCCTCGCGGCGGCTTGCTTGCCGCGCGCCGCCGGGCGCCTCACGGTCATCACCTCGACGCCCTCGTGCCCATGCTCGGCGTCTTTGCGCGCTTGCCGCGCTTACCACGCGATGCGCCGTCGTCGTGGAAGAAGGCTCTTCTTCTCGTCACCTGGCCGGCAGCCCACTCCTCCCGAGCGAGGAGGAGCTTCCCGCCACGGTGACGGGTCCCGAGAGGATCGTGGCTCATCATCGCTGATTCGACCTTGAGGCGACCTATCGCCTCCTCGATCGACATCGTGGAGAGGTCCAGCAGAGATCGGATCGATCGAGCCATCCGCTTGTACTTCTCGGGACGCAGCGAAAGAGCTTCTCGGCGCTCTCTCTCGCCGAGGTGTCGTCGCCGAATCGTACTAACTTCGCAGCGAGTGTTGAGACGGAGCAAAGTCATCAACGCCCTCACCGCTTGAAAGCCGTGGTCTCCACTCCGCGCGGCGCTCGCGGTGTGGACTTGCGCGCGGCCGCCGCCGATGCGTGCGCGCACGATGGCGCCCCAAGCCTCCTTGGCGCTCGCTTGTTGGAGAGCGAATCGCATCTCGGGTGGGATCAAGCCGATGAGAGCATCCGGCGCTTGTCGATCTCGGTCGTGTCGACGCCGCCGCATGATCGCCTCCCACATGCCGCATTTGGAGCCTCACCTTCATCACCGCGCCCACTCGACGTAGTTGGTCTTGGTGAGGGTAGGCCACCCACCGCCGGGCGGCGCCCCCGACAACACGGAACCCGTGGTAACCACTTCGTGACGGTCCGGAGAGAGAGCCACGCTGCGCTGGTGAAGGCCGCGCTCTATCGACCGTCTCGCCGCCGTTGTCGGCGCGCTTCTTCCAGAGCGCCACCGCCGAGCGCCTCCTCCGTGAGCGCCACCGCCGAGCGCGCCTCGCCCGAGCGCCACCGCGCGCGTCCAGTACTGATGAACAAACATACTGATGATTCTGCAGGGCAGATCCCAAATACAGAAGAATTGTGATTTCATGCTTCGTGCAGGCCGCGTATCTACTGGAGCTTGACAGACAAGAGAACAGAACCGGTGAAAACGCTCTTGCTCCTAACTGGTGGAAGCCATTCAAATATAAGCTGGTGCGGCCTCTAATTGATTCGAGAGACGGATCCATATATGGGGCACTTCTAGAATGGGACCAGCTCGCTGCACTCTCAGACTTGATAGTGTTGAGGCCTAATGGTGCTCCAAAGGTTGTCCTTGCTCTGAGGGGACAGTACTTAAGCAGTTAACTGTTGTGAGAGACTTGGAAGATGATTTCAGGTTCTTTGCTCGCGAGAGCTTGAGGGGTTCTGTCAGGTTCACTGGCGCACTGGAGGTGCTCAAGTCGGCAATCGATAAGCATGGCAGCAACAATGTGTGCATTGCTGGGCATTCCCTGGGGGCTGGCTTTGCTCTGCAGGTTGGCAAGACTTTGGCCAAGGATGGAATCTTTGTAGAATGCCATTTGTTTAACCCGCCGTCAGTTTCACTTGGCATGGGCCTGAGGAAACTTCAGGAGAAAGCTGACAAGGTCTTGAAGCGATACATCAGTGGCAGCTCTTCAAATGCTGGCGAAATTTCTCGCCCAAGAGAGGAGGGAGAGGTCGTCGCTGAAATTGGAGAAGAAAAGTTGATCGAGGTAAAGAGATGGGTGCCAAACTTGTACATAAACAACTGCGACTACATTTGCTGCTTTTATGCTGACCGTAGCGGCGTCGCCACTGTTACTACCGAGAAGCGTGACGCTCATTCTGAGGCGCATGCTAAGTTGTTTGTGATTGCCAAAGGACCAAGAAAGTTCCTTCAAGCTCATGGGTTGCAGCAATGGTGGTCGGATGATTCTGAGCTCCATTTGGCCGTGCATGATAGCAAGCTCCTGTATAGGCACCTTAAGTCCCTGTATGTCAAATAATCATAGCAAAACCAATGTCATTGTCATGTCTCCTGTTCTTTAGTCGAGAAATCTGTAAATCTTCTATGAAGGGCTCCTGTTCCAGCAACTTTTCTTAGTTCTTCCAAGTTCCAATATCTTCTGTTGGTTCGTAGCACTTGGTTTCATGCATCGATATGGGATTGTCTATTCGTAAGGTGACTGAAATTTTATTAAGTATAAGTCACATATTTTATCCATTAAATCAATATCCAATTATATGACACATCAATCTCGATACAAATTCAATGGTCACCACAATTGACTTAACAACAACAACAAAACTTTTGATTCCAAACAAGTTGGAGTAGGTTAGGAATGAAACCCTCAAAGTCAAAGAGACGAGAGCTTTGCAAATAAATAATAATAATAATAATAAAACCTACAAGGCTAAAACCCTAAGCTATACATCCTGCCATCCGAGCCGAGAGCCTAAAACACAACCCCTAAACCTTCTTATGGTTCCGGTACGTGGATCGCTAATTCTTTAGCTACATTTCAATCCCTCAAATATCTTTTAACTGCTTCCTTCCACATTAGTCTTGGTCGACCTCTGCCTCTTATTACGTTTTCAGTACGTCTTAAAATTTCACTACATACCAATGCCTCAGAAGGCCTCCGTTGGAGATGTTCAAACCATCTCAAGCAATGTTGGACAAACTTCTCTTCAATTTGTGCTACTCCCACCCTATCACGTATATCCTCATTACGGATTCGATCTCGTCTTGTGTGACCACATATCCACCGCAACATCCTCATCTCCGCTACACTCATCTTCTATATATGTTGCCTTTTAGTCGCCCAACATTCTGCTCCATAAAACATCGCAGGTCTGATCGCCGTCCTATAGAACTTACACTTTAACTTTTGAGGAACTTTTTTGTCACACAGGACATCCGATGCTTGGCGCCATTTCACCCACCCCGCTCTAATCCTGTGGCTCACGTCTTCATCAATCTCTCCGTCTCGCTGTAGCATCGATTCCAAATATCGAAACGTGTCCTTTCTAGGCACTACTTGTCCGTCCAGCCTAACATCTCCATCATCTGCCTCGGCACCGCTGTAATCACACTTCATATACTCAGTTTTAATCCTACTAAGTCTAAAGCCCTTCGATTCTAGGGCTTTCCTCCACATCTCCATATTCCTATCGACACTTATCCTACTCTCATTAACTAACACTACATCATCAGCGAAAAGCATACACCAAGGGATGACCTCGTCCATCACTAGGGCAAAAATGTATGAGCTCAACGCTGACCCTTGGTGTAGTCCTATCTTAATAGGGAAATCACTAGTATCACCACCATATATTCTGACATTAGTCACAACATCTTGGTACATATCCTTAATTAGGGTAACATACTTTGTTGGGACTTTTTTCACTTTGAAGTGCCCACCACATGACCCTTCTTGGCACTTTGTTATAAACTTTCTCCAAATCGATATACACCTTATGAAGATCCTTTTTCTGCTCCCTATACCTCTCCATCAATTGTTGTGTCAAGAAAATCGCCTTCGTGGTCAACTTCCAAGGCATAAAACCAAATTGGTTTGTCGTCACGCTAGTCACTCTTCTTAAACGGTGCTCGATCACTCGCTTCCGAAGTTTCATTGTGTGGCTCATGAGCTTAATTCCTCTATAATTAGTATAACTTTAAATGTCTCCTTTATTTTTGAAAATTGGTACTAATGTGCTCCTCTGCCACTTGTTAGGCATCTTGTTCGACCTTCAAATGCCATTGAACAAATTAGTTAACCAAACGATCGCAACTTCTCTCAGGCATTTCCAAACCTCGATTGGAATGTTATTAGACCCTAACGCCTTACCCACTTTCATCTTTTTAAGGCTTCTTTTACTTCGACTTTTGGATTTTTCGAACAAACCGCCTATCGGTATCATCAAAAGTATCATCCAGTTCGATCATATTATCGTCATTATCATGATTGAACAACTCATCAAAGTAAGTCACAACAATTGACTTAAAACTTAAGAAAAGACGACTTAGAAATAGCAAATCCGCATTGATATTAACTGTGAATATAATTTTCTTTCCCTCAAATTAATATGCGTCAGGTGTTCCGTGGTGAAATCAGGTACCGTTGTTACAATAGAATGTGAACGAGTTACTCCTTGTAACACAAGAATGATATGTGATTTTCACCATCCTGTCAACTTTACAAGGTCTTCAGATTTTTCACCATGAACGATATGTGATTTATTGATTTTAAAAATTGTGCTATTACGTTTCCTTCAAACAATAGAAAATGTAGGTGCTTCTACAGCATGTAGCGGTGTAGCACAAAGCATCCGCAATGACAAATGACAACAAAATATTACCTTTACTTTTTTTATATGACCTTAAAAAACTTTCTTTTTATATTGGAACTCTTTGATGGAATCTCAAATATGTAGAACCTTTCTACACAATTCTCCTTATCAGATACTTCTTAGATTAAACTTGAACCAGCTGACAATGACAAACCAAGCCACAATTACAATTTCCATTTCAGAATCGATGTTGTTTGGACATTCACAAGGCAAGGTCATCTCAACCTGATTTATTTATGACCATGAACAAGGACTTTGTTCTCCTTGTTATACATTGAATATTCAAAGTTCAACGCAAAATACCGACTCCATTACAATGCATATGACATGATATGAAATCTTTGTGCATCCATGAAATGTACAGTATGTACAGTGATACAACATAAAATGGAATCAATAAACATGAGCTCCAGCAGTAGCCCCGATTATTACGGCAATTGTGGCGAGGACAGCCTGTTATACCAAGTAATTCTCATTAGGATCACTTGAATTTCAAATTTAGAGGTGGCAAGTGACTGATAGAAAAGCGATCAAATCTAGAGTTCATCAAGACACACTACAGAAAGTAGTTTCCACAGATGACAGAACACTACATTAACTATTGGCACTACCAAAAGAATACCATGCATTCTTTTGAAATTGTGACCACGTTCTCAGATCGCTCTTTGTTTTTTTTAAACAATCCAGATTGAACTTTGTTAATGTTACATAAATATGCTCTAGCTACATACATGTAGAAAACTGATGAAAAGCAAGGATAAAAATTTTCGAATACGACACAACAGCCACCTGATTAGATACTCTAGATGATTGAATTAGCTATAGGTCACATTCTCAGATCGATACATAAATATGCTCTAGCTACATACATGTCCCAAGCAGTGGGACGGGAAAGTGATCTTTGACTGCGTGCCTGTTGAAGAACGAGAAAATTGATGAAGGGCAGGGATAAAAATTTTCGAATATGACACGACAGCCACCTGATTAGATACTCTAGATGATTGAATTAGCTATATTATCTTAGATGATCATTAGAATCCAATATCTTGCTTCTTTTCAACAATCAGATCCAACAAGTTCATTGTACTAAGCTATTTTTTCTCGTCATTTTTTTTTCTACTGAAAACCTGGGGCTAACATGAATGACCCATTGATTCTTGGTTCACCACTTGCTCCTGATACAGGATTCATTCTTCACATGACAAAGTTAACAAGTCTTGCAAGAACAAGATGGAGAAACAGTCCATGTGCTCAACAGTTTTTTTTTTTAGTATTACTTATGCAAATAGCTATACAAGGAACATGGAGAAAACATGCAGAAATTTCATATACAATCCTGATGAGTGTTTTTTTTTTTTTTTTTTTTGAAAACGGAATCCTGATGAGTGATGAGAACTGATATTTACTACATATGACTCCCCAGAAATTTGGTCCATTGTTTAGAGTCACATCAGCATGTCATGGGAAAATAATACTTCCAAAACACAACAAAGCACCTTATAGTAGACTATGCATGCCCAGATACTAAAATCACCAGTTCGGTCACACAAAAAAAACCAATGGTAAAGAAAGGAAAAGTGCCATAATCAGCGATTGAACAAGCATGGCAACGAATGTTGTTACTGACTTACTGTATCTGATGATTCCTACTATGTCTGATGAACTTAACAATAAATTGTTTACTCACCGCTATTGTGCATGCCACATATCCTGGTTTCTCCCTGTAATCCACTCTGGAACACCACAGCAGAAAGGCTCCAACATACCAGGGAATGGCACCAAGGAAGAAACCGATTATGAATCTTCAAAACAAGAGATTTATCATTAGAATTAAGCAGGTATAGCTATAGCAACAGCATAGTTGTACTGTAATTGTCTGTTAGGGTATTTTTTTTCAGATATGATGTTGATACATGAAACTACGATCAAAAGATAAAAATAGAACAATGATCACTTACAGAAACCAGCCAATACCAATACCACAGCAAGGAAGGCGATCATGACTGTGTCCACGAACACCTGCTTCATAATCTTGAGCTGAAAGCAGAACAAAGAAGATTAAAGGTACTTGTAAAAACCTTGTAACAAAAATGCTGTGGATAACTAGCAGTTTTTATATGCATGATGCCATGATTGATTGCAATATGGTAAACAGTCTGCCTGCAATAACAAGTTTCCGGTGTGGAAAGAAATGCATTTTTTAGTGGTATCGAACCATCCTGAAATCAAGACCCTCTGAGATTGAATAAACCCAGCAAAATTAGGCTGACTACATTAAGCCTAGGTGCGATTAGAAGCTGCAAGAATACTAAGATATGCATGGGGGCTCCCTAAAATCATTAGGGACAAGGACAAGACCACTGTATTTCCTACTTTCTGTTACATTTGCCAAACGACCAGTACAATCAAAAGGAACGGACTACCTTTCATGCCAGATCTATCGAACTACATGTTGTGCTAAAAATTGCAAAGATTGCTAACCTTGCCACCAATGATAGACAATGGAACACGATGCCATGCTAAGAAATGCAAAGGTGCTAACTTAACACCACTCATTAAACAATCTGCTCAGGCTGACTGCAATTGAATTAATTCTTTATTTTCTGGTAGTATACAGTACAAGCTCGTTTTGTTATGGAGCAATAGCGTCGAAACTACAGTTAATTCTCAAACAACTAGCATACAACAGAAGGACAGAACGTACATTACCAACAGAGGGCACTACGATAACTATAAGGCTCAATTTGGATCAAGCAACTGAAAAATGAATGCCGAATTGCAGCAAAATTTTCAATTCCACCAGTCGTAGCAAATTTCAAGCAGTGTTTGGCAACAAGAACCAAAATAGAACTAGCTCAAACACTCCAAAATCTGGCCCCAATCCCACATCCTGCCAGAGATCTCGCAGCAAGAATTCCGCCTTTAATACCACCAATTCCACACCCAATTCCGATCAATATTCAACAGCCGGCGCAATACAACTCAGATCAAATAAATCCCTTATGATTCGATCCCGATCACAACTTCTTGCAAGGTCAAACACCAAAATTCTAGTTTCCTCCCTTCCACCACTCCTCCCACTCCCAGGAACCCCAAATTGAAAGGATCGGGAAATTACCGGGAACGGCCTGGTACCCGAGGCGGTGGCGGGGGTACGGCTCGGCCGGCGGCTGGCCGAAAAGACCGGGCGGCGGGGCGGGCTGGGGGTACCCGACGACCGGCGGGCGCGGAGGCGGGTAGCTGGGCGGCCCCTGGAACGTCCCGTACTCCCCTCCTCCTCCGCCGCCGCCCTTGGCCTTCTCGCCTTCCTCCCGCTCATCTCTCCTCTCCTCTCACTCCAGAGCTCGCGCAGTGCAGTCAGCTCGCACAAACAGTAACGGGTCAAGGAGGAGAAAGAAATTGGATGCCATCGTGCCAGTTGTTGTCAGCTGTGGGCCATCCGATGGAAAGTGTCGACGGCTGAGATCGGCCGTGAGATGTTTGGTTTGGCTTTTCTTGCCCCAACGAAACAGTTTATATGATCCAAGCTCGATCCGACCTTTTATCTATGCAAGCCAAATTTTATAAACGAATTATTGGTGATTTCTTTGCTATAAATATATGTATATCTATATGTCAGTGAGAGTGATGAATCATCAAATCCCTTTATCAATGTACTATTCATCAGTGATGTTTGACCGTGCAACTGTACACATGGGCTTTAAGTTTTATTCACATCCTAAGGCCTTATTTGGATCAGTGGATTTTCAAAGAAAAAGTACAGGAAACAAGATTCCTCGGTTTTTGCCACTGTTCATGCTGTTTGGAACGTATGATTGAGAAAACCATTTTCTTTGGAAAGTTTCCCTAACCTGTACTTTTTAGAGGAAATGAAACATCCAGTCCGAGCGAAAGGAAAAATTCCCACGATTGGAAGAATCCTGCAGTGGCAATTGGCACGTAAGAAAAGAACCCAAATCAACTAGACCAACAAGGCAAAATACCACAAAATCTCATCAAGATGAGATTGCTATTCACTCATATAATTAATTTAGAATTCCTACATGCTTTCTATTCCTGCGTCCCAAACACCCATTCATACAAAATTCATGTGTTTTCCAATCCTTTGTTTTACACCTATATTCCTTTTCCATTCCTCTGTTTTCCCATATTCCTGTGTGTTTTTATTCATGTGTTTCAAACATGACCTAAGTTTGTTACCATTAGTTTATTCTCGTAGACAAATGAGAAGAGTATGTCATCATAAGCGGAACAGCTTATCTTCAGATATACACATTGGTTTCGCTTCTGGTCGCTGTTGCAGAGGGAGGAGGACCGTCCTTTCCTTCAGGACATGTGTCGACGTCTGGAAACTACTATTATGGAGATTTTTGCCAACCATAGGTGACAGTTTAGCAATAGAATTTATCTCTAATTTTTAGATTCGGCTTGATCCTTTTTCTCTCTCCTTCTTTCCTGTTTTGTTAGGCTCTCAGATTTGTAATAAGTTACTCTTGGTCGCATCTTTTAATGCTGATTAGCCATATGCACCCTGCTGTGCAGAGGTTGGAATAAAAACTATTCATTTTTCTAAAAATAAGCGCAACAGCTACCTATACAAGTTATTTGGATAATTGGATGGATACCGCTATTTGACACGTGTTATTCACTACTAGATCACTAACGAAGGGGGAAGGATCGACAAAGGCCAAATAGGCGTTCAGAGGAGGAGAGGATTAGCAAGGAGAGTATAAGCAGTAACATACTGACAGAAACAAAAATATTTATCAGACGGATAGTAGCTCCTTTCCAAAGCATATTTGCACCGAGATTTTGATCCAAAGACACTGAACATCGGATATGAATCTGTTGCTACAGTACTAGTCTGAATCACCCGTGCATTAAGATATTGATCTCGCCCGTTCTCTCACAACGATTGAACCTAATGCACTTTACTGTACGCTGCGTGTCGTAGCCAGTTACTACCGCGGATGATCCGCGTCCCTGGACAACTCGAGATCTACGGAGAACATGACAACTGCCTCTCTAGGATTTGATTGGTCGAAGAGGAGAAAAAGTGGGGCTACTCAGTCAGATGTACTAAAAAGCTACTAAAGAACGCCAAATGGCGTTTGATGGAATGCTCCAGCACACCACTCATGAACTCACGAGAAAACGACCTGGCCCCTGCACGGCTCTCCATCTCCATGGCATGCTGCATAAGTCCACAGGCCATCACATTCTGATTCTGATAGTATCTCCCGCGCTAATTAAGTAGCACCAGCTGTCCAACCCAAAACAAGATTTCTAGATAATCAAACGGATTGACAATGAAGCTAAATGGTTGTCTAGGTTTCTTATCGCCAAAGGAAGCCTCATGTTGACAAAGTCTCTAGGGAATAAGGAGCCAAAATCGTACATTAGCTCTTTGCGGTCAATTGATGCGAACCCAATACACGTTTGATGTTTGTTTGTTAATACTATACTCCATTTTCATTCTAGAGCACTGATGCTGCTCGTATAACAGAGACACGATCAAAAAGATACACCTACGACGACATGTACGTACAGGTTTAGAGAAACCGCATCCTGGATTGCAACATGGAAGAGTCTCCTCCATTTGTTCTGCAGGTTCTCTGCTACATATAATAAAAGTTTGGAACAACCAAAGTACTCCTATATTGCGTTAATAAGCGCAAAAAGAAAACTAACATGAAACAGACCAAGCATTTCGTTAGGCTCTCCATTACATGCTGTCTCACTCAACCCTGGTAGGAGAAGTCTCGACGGTCCCCTGCTGTCTGTCAGATCTAGATCGCACGGTTGATTCGAGGGACAGGTCAGGTCGATTGACCTTTCTAGCGTCGGCACGTGAAGACGTGGGCAGGCCGCAGGCAGTTGAGGTGAAGCCATCGCCGGGGGATATCCGCGTCGGCCAGGTCCCCGCGGATAAAAAAGGCCTGGATCACGTCGTCGTACTATGTCTCTTTGATCCATCGATCCCCATTCCCCACCCCAGTACGGGTCTCGGGTACGGATCCGAACCAATTTTGTTGAGCCCACATTTAAAAGGCACAAACTACACTCGGCTTGTAGCTCCGTTTGGTTTGGTTGAATCGCTTTTCGGTGCTAGGCTGCCCGTGCTAACTCTGTCGTGAACTTTTCGATTATTCTCAATTTCCTTCTTTTAAGAACTAGGAGGACTTTTTTTTTCATCCGGTCTACATTATAGAAGAAGAGCACCCAATCTCGTAAGACGACCACGGAGTCAGCGTTCGAACCGTAGCGGGTTAAGAGTCTATAGCTCTCCTCTGCCATCTGACCCACAGCTCAGTCCTCAAACAATCAAACCCACACACACACCCACCCACACACCCACGGGTGAGACATCCATGCTGAGTCTGGGACTCGAAGCCAGACGGGCCGGACGCCTCCAACCAAGCGAGCTAACTCGCTTCCTCAACTAGGATGACTTTTTGATGCACTTTTTAAACATCATTGTTTGATGCACTTCTTAAGAATAAATAGTTGCATCTTGAGCCAAGGAATAGTTCTTGGTTGAGCTACAAACTTCATTTTCGCAGAGAGAGAGAGGATGTTATGGGTGTGTCATGTGTGAGCATACCTGAATCGGACCCGAGCCCGAGTTATGTGCGCGTGCGCCACCCCTCCACTACCACTTGGCCGCTTCTGTGTCGGGTCCGGTTGGGACGTCGGGTCGGGTGTCAACATTTTCTCACTCACCCCCTGTCATTTTCGCAAATCATTTTCCCGACACGCACGCCGTCTCGCCCCTCGTCCGGCCGGCTCGTTCCATCCGGAATTCCAGATTGCCACACCCGCCACTTCCAACTCCTTTCCGCGGCAAAGAAAATCGCCGGCCGGAGCGGAGCGGAGCCGACGCGAGCCAGCCACCAGCTGGCGGGGGTAGGAATATCGAAGCAGGAATGGACACCGGCGAGCTGTCCATCGTGTACCACATCGGCCTGGTGCTGGCCGCGCTGTGGGCCGCCGGCTCCGTCGGGTGGCGCCACTCCGCTCTCTTCCTCCTCGCCTTCCTCTACCTCTACATGGTATTATACTGCTGCCTCCTGCCACCGCCACCTCTCCCCTCCCAAGATTTGATTTGAGAACTGCATGCTCGCCTGTTACATCCGGGTTTATACCAAACCTTTCCACTATAGTCCGCTATATCACTTTTGATACAAGATTCTTGCTTTTTTTTGCCCCCCTTCTTTCTTGTCTTAAATTCGCTACCTTTTAGTGATGTAACTGATGTTAACAAAGCTCTAAAGGTACATGGTATATGGTTCTGTCTGTGCTAGTTGATTCTAACGTTTCCGGATGACTTGCTTTTCTTTAATGTGATGTTATTTGGTCTGTCTGAGACTTTGAGTGGTATGATGTTTCTGACGATTTAGCAATTTGAGACTGTAGAATTATTAGTGTGTCATAGAGAAATGAAGTCCAGGGACATGCTAGGAAATAGCTGAATGCATGGGTGGTTGTTGGAAGGCTATGATTGGTTGATTACCAATTTAACAGGCACATGGTGCTGATAATTTTCTCCATGTGTATATACTTGGCATAAATGACAGGAATAGCAAGAACAGCCCATTAATCCTATATATTTCGTATTAGGGCATTTATTGGGGATGTCGTGCTAAAGTGTATCTTCTGGAATATAGTTATTTTTTGAAACTGCAATTTAATAAATTCTATGCTCCCAAGATAAATGCAAATTTGACTCCCAATTAATTACATTCCTTTTGGTTTTGGTAAATTTATTAAACATGTTACATGAAACCATGGAAGTTTTGCTGTTATAAGTGAAATATAAGCATATAAACTCATAATTCACGAAAGTGTATGACTTAATAGTATGTCTTTTCTTTTGAGTAATATTAATGGCCAGAGCAAAATTTGCAAGCAACCAGTAAATATATCCATATTTTGACACTACAGCAATACAGTATGGCGGGCTAGTATGTGCAGTCCAACAACACACCCACTTTTAGAAGATTTGGTAAATCATATTAAATTTCTGGAGCATCAAGCAGGATCAAAGAATTTATTTCATTTTTGATAAGATCTCATATTTATTTCTCCAGACTAATCTCACATTCATCAACATTGAAGCAAGTAACATATTTGAGATACTTGCCACTATCAGATATTTTCCCATTTTTGATGGTATACCATATTACCATGATATTTTCCTTCTCTTCGACCTCTGTGTACTGCATTGTTTTTCTTTGCTAGTTTACTCCCCTCTTTCCATTTGGCATGCTGTAGCCTGTAGCTTTAACATGATTTTCGTTACTAAGTTCTAGCTTTTTGCATGCATTAGTTTTTACCTTTTTTTTATAACAATTTACATGTTTGCTTGAACATGTCTAGACATCAGATGATCAGAACAGATCAAAATTATATGACCTGTTCAGTTACAAAACTAAAAGAGCAATTATATTCCTTTTTATTGCAGGTAAATGCCCGATGTGCAATGAGATTGCGAAAGCGAATACAGCATGAGGAAATGAAATCTGCCTACCAACGAAGAGTATGTACCTTTTCTGTGATATAAGATTGATGCTTGTGTTAAATATTATTGCAAGGATGAGCCTGGTTGACTAGACTGGCGCACCCATTCTCCTTTTTATTTCTATTCCGCTGTCTGGCCACACCTGAGTAGATGTAGCTCATATTGTTTTATGTATCAGATGCTTTCTGATGCAGAATCAGTACGCTGGTTAAATCATGCAATCAAAAAGATGTGGCCTATCTGTATGGAGAAGATCGTTTCACAACTTTTACTGCCCATCATACCATGGTTCTTGGATAAGTTCAAACCTTGGACAGTTGTATGGTTTCCTTCTTATATCTTGCTCTTCTAATTCATAATGTTCTATTGCATGGCCTGTACCTGGAACTGCTACTTCAACCATGTTTTTTTAATAAGTTAACATTTAATTTCTTTTAGTAGGTATTCCGCTCAATAGCTCAATTGATGTAGTTGTTCTGCAGAGTAAAGCAAGCATTCAGGAACTTTACATGGGTAGGAATCCACCAATGTTTACCTCGATGAGAGTTCTACCTGAGACATCAGATGATGACCATTTGGTGGGCATCACCATCTTTTATCTGAATATTTCCTTTTTCTTCTATAGGCAATACATTTCGTAATGATTTGTGTACCATTCAATGGATTGATCCAGGTTCTTGAGCTAGGGATGAATTTTCTATCTGCTGAAGATATGAGTGCTGTGCTTGCTATGCAGCTGCATAAGAGTGTGGGATTTGGAATGACCGCAAACATGCATTTGACTAGCATGCATGTCGAGGGAAAGGCAAGTTACCTAGCTAGCTTCGTCATGTTATTGACTAAGTGGCTTAATAATTTGCTTCTCAGAATTGTTTGTGGAGGAAGAAAAGAAAGACTAACCAAATACACATATAGCAGAAGCCTTTTGTTTTCTTTATGCTCAAAATAGAGATATTACTAAAATTTATATTAATACCACAAATTTTTATTGTGCCTCTTGCTCAAATTTGGAGAAGGTTCTCCGCTATCCTTGCTCAGAATAGAGACAGGCTATGATGCACGGACACGACAGTGGCGAATCCAGGACGAAAAATGAGGGTGGGCTGAAAGAGTTGAAGTCTCAAATGACTAAACTAATTTGCAACGAACGTAGTTTTATATTCTTGTCAATCAAATTCATAGTTTCATACATGAATAAAAGCAAAGCAAAAAAAGAGAAATACAATAGAGATACCTCGCTAATGGAAAGTGCATCCCCAAAACATGTAAATATGGTTCCAGTATGTAACAATCTATACATCATAATTAGAAAAATTAGTGATACAATAGCAAATTGTACTTAAATGATCATGAATATTCAAAATAAAAAACCATACCACTAAAACGCTAGCTTGAATCACGACTTTCGCGAGGCAAATTCATTCTACGATTTTTCATGCCTTGAAAGGATTTTATGATTGCATCATCATCAATGGATCTAAATATGTATCGCTCGGTGTAGCATACTATCAAATCATTCAGCCACTCATTCGATACCTTGTTGCGCAAATCTGCTTTGATAATATTCATTGCCGAAAATATTCTCTCAACAGATGCTGTTGCCACTGGAAGGATCAATATCAGTTCAATGAGGCGATATACCAATGGAAAAGTTCTATCTTTTTTTGTTTCAGCCATCAATTGAGCAAGTTTTGAAATATCAGGACATCCATGAAATTCCTCACTTCTCCTAATGTTGAGAATGAAGGTTTGAAGCTGATTTCTTAACAAGAATCGATCAGCCATCCAATGTCTTCGGAAAGGCATGCCCAATTGCTCGAGTTGGACCATTCAACAAATATGTCCTCCTCACTTCATCTCTAATTTCATTTGGAAAATCTTCTATTGGTATGCGATGCGCCGGATCGGCAATAATTTCATCTGGATTAAATTCTAGTTGAGGCTTCTTTGGTTGAGTTGCGCTCTCATCGGTTGGGGGAGTGCTACTTGAATTGTTTGTAAAATAATTACGCAAAGTTCGTTTCTCCATAATTGCAAACCTATGGATAATGAATAAATGGCTAATTGAGTATATATATACCATATTACCACACTATATTAAACTTACTAACAATTAACAAATAACAAATGGGTAATTGATTAATGAGTTAATGACTAAGTGACTAACTAGTAGTAACTAGTATATACCAGTGGCAGCATACTAACAATTAACAAATAACAAATGGGTAATTGATTAATGAGTTAATGACTAAGTCTAAGTGACTAACTAGTAGTAACTACTAACTAGTATATACCAATACTAGTGGCAGCAGTGAGCAGTCAAAAGAAATCACTTAAGTCTTGAGCACTAGCAGTTGCGCAACCCATCGGCAGTCCCCAACCCAGATCCAGCTGAGCTAAGTGCCTGAGTCGTCTCCTACTCTCCTCCGACCTCCGGCTCTGGCCCGCGCCCGGCCGCCAGCCCCTCGCCTCCTCAGCTCCTCTGGCCGGCGCTCCTCCTCCTCCGGCTCCGGCCTCGGCGTCGGCGGCTCGGTCTCCTCCTCTCCTCCTCCGGCGCGATGGCCGATGGCGTCGGCCGCGCCGCGCCGCCCTAGCCTCGCGGCCTCCGCACGGCCGAGCCTCCTCTCCGGCAGCCTCCAGCCTCCGCTCCTCCTCCTCGGCGCGACGACGGCAGCGTCGCCGCCGCCTCGCCTCCTCCCGGCCCCTCTCCTCCGGCTCTGGCTCGGCTACCCACTCAGTGCTCGATTTGTCGATTGGGATGGGATTTGGGGTTGGCGGTTGGAGAATTGATTGAGATTTGAGATTTGGGAATTTTGAACAATGAATGTGGGACTGCCGGCGCCTTGTGGGACCGGTGCGGTGGGAACGTGGGTTGGGCTCGCCGCTGGCTTGGCCGCCGGGGCGAGCATCTTCTTCTTCCTGGACTCTTGGCCATCCTCTTCTTCCCGACTCCGGGGCCATGGCGTGCGCTCAGTGAGGTTGAATCGCTATCTGCCGGTCCGGCCGGCGGTGGAGGGTGGGCTTCATGAAGCCCACCCATGAGCATCTTGTAGTGCTTAACCAACCACCGGTCCTACTCACAAATCAAATAATGATCCTCTTGTATACTTCCGACTCGTTACAAAATTAGACACAACTCCATTCCAAACATAGAGTAGCACCACTCCAAACGGAAGATAAACAAATAGTAGAGTTATTACGAGACAAGGCCGATGTGCCAAGATACACAAATAAACAAGAACGACAATGAAGCAAAAGTGCCATAAGATGGCTATAAACAAAGCCAATCGCGTGCCTCCAACCCACAAGGCATCCGACCGACCGCCAAGTCTAGTCGCCCACGAATCGGCAACATGACTCACGTATGAGGCCCTTGGGGCTCACCTCTTCCTCTCGCAACAAAACATTAAGCAAAGCACCGAGTACAAAGATTGTCTTTGTACCCGCAAGACCGACGTGTGAACTAGCGCACTGTTCATAAGCTACATGCAGCTTATTTGGTGGAGGCCATATGTTTTATTTGCATAAAGCCAACTTATTTGCAATAATGTAATACGCTTTAAAGGCAAGTTTGCAATTCATTTTTTGTTGAAATAACTACTGAAATAAGGATAGATACAAGTAACCACCTAGAAGTGATTATCCCAATAGTCACCACAACATAGCACGAATCCCAGTTCGTACCACCCATCAAGTTTTAATTTAAATGTTGTAGTCTAGTTCTTGGGGGGCGTATCCGAGCGTGTCCATAACCTAGGACGAGGCTATTCGAATAGTTTTAACCCTGCAGGGGTGTACCAATGTACCCACACTTCGATCCGCTTTAAGCCAAGCACACTTAGAAGGTATGCAAGCACACTAAGTCCTACGAGACTTTTTCCAATATTGTGTATTAACTACGAGCCGCTCGTATGGATAGAAATCCATACGCTTACATGGTAAAGCCGAAAAGGCAACTACCCACTCGAGATAAAGCTTTTGGACAACTACCATGCTCCCACCTCCATCCTCCTGCGACCTCCCGCGACCGAGCCAATACACGCCAAAGTACTAGGTCAAGAGAGGTCCATATACTCTAGTGTGGTTAGCACGCAGAATGCTCGAGACGGTGGCGCAAGTAACTCGGTCCTTAAGCGACTCGGGCACCTTTCGATCACCCAACCAGATCACACCAGTCTTACCATTGTGCCCAAGTCTAAATCATTTTGTTTTCATTTTTAATTTTTGCAATTAAACATAGCAGAATGTTTGAAACATAAAGTTATAGTAAATTTTGTGTGATCAAGGTTACTGACTAAGTCGATAACCGCCATTTCTACCGATACTAAGCATGTCTAAGCAATTTGAACTCAGATTCTACTAAGTGACGAGAGTTCATCCAGCGAACTCTAATCACAAAGAAATAACCTAGGCTCGTAGTAGAGGACGGATATTTACCTACTGATTATGCATCTAAAGGTTTAACTAACCAATTTAACACGAATAAGCGATGCATACATACAGTTGAAACAAAATATTAGACTTTAAAATACCGGGATAAAATGATCAAACCGCTTTTTGTTCTTTGTTGCTCAATATGTTGCTGAGGATCGCTTCTGGGGTGCCGCAAATATCGAATCCTAACGATTGAACAAAACAAATAATAAGAACGAATAACACCGGCAAAAATCAAAGATCACAAACCAACACCAATTTATACACAAAGGCTAGACTATCACAAAAATGACAAACAAGCACTACAGAGACTCACTCACTTATTTGCTAGGTTAACCATAAAATCAAACCTCTAACTTTGATTTAAACTTTGGATGGACTTTGATGGTGATTGTGTGCACATCTATTATTTAATCATCAAGTTAATATATCAAAAGCAGCTAGTTTCTCTAACTTAACCATTATTAGTGATATTACGAACCTACAAAAGCTATTGACAACACTAACCACCAAGTATCCAACTATGAGATGCTAAACAAAAATTTTCTACTTAAGATAGGATGCTAGGATGCTCAAATATTCGCACTCTTAAGCATCACACCAAGATTTTGCAAGGCTAACAAGTTTCAGCATGCGGCTACTACAACAAATCTTATAGCACTAACAACTCTAAAGTACAGAGACAATAAAATGAACAGCTAACTATCCCTTATGATCAAACATGACAACAAGAGCTTTGAAACTTAAAAATACTAACTAACTGATTTCATGCTAACCACCACAACAAAAGGGAGCCAACTAGCACTAAACAAGAATCCAAAGTATAAGCATGAAACTAGAATTTAGCCACTGACAACAGAACCGACAACAAGTGACAAATTCAGAAAACACACTAAAACACTTTCAAACTTCCAATCCCAACTTTTAATCAAGCAAGAGAGCGAATCAAGAACATTCCTAATCATGATTAGAGACTAAAGAACTGGTTTTGAAGAAGTGGGCCCCATCGTCGATGCATGAGAGAAACACAATCAAGAACGAGAGGCTCGACTCGGATTCGTCGCGGAGAAGGAGTGGCGGCGCGAACATCGGCGACGCCAAATGGGCCGCCTGGGTTACGAAGCTAAGGGTGGTCGCGGGTTCGACGGAAGCACGCGCGGCGGCGCGCGATGCACGGCGGCCGGCGATGGGGTGACAAGTGCGCCGCACCGAGAGGTGGACAACAAGAATTAGTGCGCGCGATGGGCATCGGTGAGGCTTGTGAACTCACCGGAATGACGCGAGCTCAAGAGGTCGCCGGAGATGGCCCTACGGCGAGAACCAGCGGCGATCAAGGGGTCACCGAGGAGGGAGCAACCCGAGCAAAAATAGGGAAAAGAGAGACGGAGATAGCTTGAGTGAGTACACTAGATGGTGCTAGCGCGAGCAATACCCCTAAGAACCAACTCACCGGAGATGAGGACGATGATCCAACTTTCGTAGAAGAAGAGGACACCAAAATTCAATGGCCCTCGCGAGTGAAACTCAAAATTAGGCGAGAGGAAAACATGATAGGGATCTGGAACACGATGTGACGCGCAAAAGAAGGGATGATCTTCACCGTTGCGAGGATGATACGGCGAGCGCACGTAGTGAACGAGTTTGAGCACTACTATGATTTGAGCTCGGAAGAGCAATGGGTGATAGGGATTGTTTAATGGTGTCTAAAGAAGGAAGAGGAGCTTTGGGTGAGCTTAAGTAGGGGCGAGCGGAGGAAAACGAAGCGGCGACGCTTTCGGCACCGAGGGAGCTCAAGAGCGGTCCGACAAGTCGGTGAAAGGAGGTGGGTGATTAATCTTTGTCGCAGGCATGGCCTCTCGGGAAGATGCGCCGAGGTAATGCGCGCGCGAAAAACCGGAAGCGGTGACGAACAATGAGGCGAGGTGGCGTTCATGCGCGCATCACGGCGCGCTCGTAACCGGCTCAAGGTAGGTGACGACGACATGTGGGGCCCGCCACGACGTGACAGAAACGCAGCGCGAGCCCGAAGTCAAGTGTGACGCAAACGGTGGTTTGACTCGACCATTATCGCGTGCCGCCGTTGGATCGAGATGGACGGTCGAGATTGATGTATGCATTCGGACCGTCCGATTGCATACGCCAAGACGTGGATCGTTCGATTTGCATCGGACGGTCACGATTGATTGGACTCGGGCGGTGCGATTAGTTGACGCGACCGAGTCCATTAGTCGGTCGGACTCGAGCCCAAGTGTGGTTCGGGCGACAAACGGTGTTTTCGAGTTCGATTTAAAAGACAGAGAAGTTTTGGGAAATTTTTAGAGATAGCTCCAGGGCTCCAAAATTTCGAAATTTTTATGGAAGCTAACTAGAACAGAGGACCACCTTGTGTAATTTTTCCAGAGTTTTTATGCTCTAGATTTCTCCCACTAAAATTCACAAGTCACGAATGAAGGTTTGACCAGATTTCAAACTAGGTTGACTTGGCCATTTGAAATAGCAAATAAAATCTAAAAATTGTGAAATAATTCAAGGAGGTAGATAGGACGATTAAGATGACAGGAAAAATATTCCTAGGGGATGATCACAAGTTTGAAGGCTAAGAATGTGCTGACAACAATTTCCATTCATAAGAATTTAATTCTAGAAAATGGAAATTCTTTGAGGAAAATGTAGAAACTTTCAAATGATTTGAAGAGACAACAAAAGTTTTTATTTCTCCTCAAAATTTTACATTTGAAATACAAACCCTAAGTTAGGGCTGTTACATGGACACGGATACGTCGACACGACACTGACACGGGGATTCGCCATTTTCCCAAAAATGCCGATACAGTGACACGGCTATATGTATTTAAATAATAAGAATAATATACACATATGTATTGTTTTTCATTTTTCTACATGCTTGTCAAATTATAATAATGTAAAGTGTAAAGTAAACTAGGTATATGTACCTCTCAAAGATAGCCCTAGCCTCTTCGTTCTTCTTTCAGTCAGTTCATGATATGTTCAATTGTTCATATTAATACCATCACCAGAAATTCAGAATTCCATTAACCTAGGAGCCGGCGAGAGGCGGCGCGCTGCTGGCTACTGGTTGCTGGAGAGGGAGGAGGCGCAACGCAGTAGGCGGCGCGACAAGGGTGAGGGGGCGAGTGAGGGGGCTGAGACGGCATGCAGGGAACAAGGGATAGGGTGGGGGGATTGGGATCGAGAGGAGCTAGGGTTATGTATTGAGGTGGTTGAGGTGGGCCGGCTGGGCCATGTCGGATACATGTCCAAGCCGTATCCGACACTGTGTCGGAAATGTTAAAAATTAAAATTTATTGTTTAATTGATCGACACACTGCCGACACGTGTCCGCGGCGTGTCCTTGTCGTATCCGTGTCAGACACGGTGTCCGACACAGATACGGCAACAAACTGAAGAGTCCGTGGTTCAGAGGAGACAAGGGCATAGATTCACTTTGCTCAATGGAGGATAGTATTAGAACATCCCTTACCTTAGTGGAGGCAACAGCCAACACTAATGCACCCTAGGGTGATCGGAGACAAACACCACTGTTGCTTGTGTAGGTTGGTTGCAACTACTTTGTTGTAACCTGACTGTAACCCTAAAAAAGGCGATGGAAACTTTCCGGTCAACAAAGGACTTACACATATTCTTCTTCTTCTTCTTCTTTTTTTAAAAAGGGAACACAACACTGTACAAATGTATTGGAACTTTTTTGAAAGAACAGGCAGGAGTTCTGCCGATGCATTAAAGAAACAAATGTATTAAAATATTAGTAAAAAAATCCTTCCAGAGGGAAACAGAAGAGAAAGAAAAAGTTCTACTTAAAAGTTTCAGAAAATTCTCATTCCAGTTTCTTCCCTTTATATCCTTACCTTGTACTCAGCACAAGAATATTTTCGTTGTGCAGATTTTAGTTGGTGTGAAGTTTGTTCGGAGCTGGCCATTGCTTGGCCGTGTAAGACTATGCTTTGTGGAGCCTCCTTATTTTCAGATGACTGTAAAACCACTCATTGGTCATGGACTTGATGTCACTGAGTTTCCAGGAATCTCAGGATGGCTTGTAAGCTTCTCCTGTACCATAATTTTCCTTTTTCTAAACCTTTTGGTATCATTGGTGATTCTGTTTATTACTGATCACTTGGCCTCCTGTATTTCTTTTTCCAGGATAAGTTGATGGATACTGCATTTGGGCAGACATTAGTTGAGGTTAGATCACAATTATTTTACTTATATTTTTCTCGGTTTAGAAATCTTGGTTTTAATTTTGATGAGCACATTTTGAAGGTTGTCCATTATATAATTTTTCATTGCTGAAATATCTTTTCTTCGTCCAGCCCAATATGCTTGTCATCAATGTGGAAAAATTTGCATCCACTCCTTCAGGTAAGAAGAACCTTTCGTTTCTGCTTGTGTTTCAGAAATCCTCCTTTCGTTCTTGTTGTCTTAAAAAAATCTTTAACTGTAGTTTCATAAATCCTGCTGCACTTAATGGTAGTATCAAACAATTCTGGTAGGGTGTAGTGTCAATATGAATCGACATCTTTAGGTCACTTGCTTTATGCCTTTATTTGAGTGTACTAGCAAATGGTAATATGATATGTCCCTTCAAATCCCATACTTAAAATTAAACAACTTCTGTACTTCTTTGGCCTATGTTTGCAAAGTATATTTTGACTTAGATCACTGAGAAGAAGAATAGTTCGTTTTGTTATATTTTTTTATTTATGATGAGCTTTCAATCCCCTTCTTGCTATTTTGTCTACTTTCTTTGCACTAATCTCTTCACATTCTACAGAAAATAACTGGTTCAGCATTGAGGAGAGGCCTCCTGTTGCATATGTGAAACTTGAGATTTTAGAAGGAACTGACATGAAACCATCTGATATAAATGGTGAGAGTTACCTGCGGCAATGTTTGTGTTACTCATCATTTGTTTGACGCATTTCATGTTCTATTGTATAGGGCTTGCAGACCCTTATGTGAAAGGTTGTCTTGGTCCTTTTAAATTCCGAACACAGATACAGAGGAAAACACTATCCCCTAAGTGGTTTGAAGAATTCAAAATACCCGTCACATCGTGGGAGGCCTCAAATGAACTTGTTATGGAAGTCCGTGATAAGGACCCCATGTTTGATGACTCACTTGGGTATGTTCCGTTCTCTGAACTCATGTTGTTAAATAATGTTTTGATCAGGAAATCTATAGAATAACATTTGTACTGTCTTGCACTGGAACTATATTTTGTATAATTCCAATGTTGTGATTCCATTGTGGTTTGTAAAAGATGACAGTCTGACATTTGTTTAATCTCAGCTTGACAATTAGCCCTTCCTGCTGTTTTGTACTGAATTGATCTATTTGGTCTTTTACTGAAAGACAACAAAAATATGCTGCATTCCATTTTGTTTACAGAGCATGTACCATAGACGTACATGAGCTGAGAGGTGGGCAAAGACATGACAAATGGATATCACTGAAGAATGTCAAGAAAGGAAGGGTTCACTTGGCGATAACAGTTGAAGATATACCAGAGGTTGGCGATAACATTCTCAATTTTTCTGCCATTATTTTTCAGGACCATTTAAGTGGTCATTTGACGAAGGTAGCACCTAAATGATTGGTAACACTAGGTACAATCTCTTCATCGGGACCTTATCTAGTAAAATAATTGATGAGCTAGACAATAAATTAATAGTGTGTTCAAACCGTCTTTTTCTAATAAACGGAGATGAGTGGATATGTTGATACTGTAAAAGTTCATGCCTGAACTCAATCCCAGTTTTTCTTGCAGGAGAAGGATGTAGCAGGTTTGGATGAATCATTGAGGAAAGCTGATGCTGAACTGCCAATATCATCCTCTGTTGATACCAAGTTGGATGCTGGTGAACTGCCTGAAGAAAAGAAAGTCTTAATGGATGAAGTGGAGCACATTAACATTGATGGACAAGAACAACCTGGAGGATTGTATGTACATCGCCCTGGCACTGGAGTTCCCAAGACATGGGAATCCCGGAAAGGACGAGCACGTAGTCCAGACACGGAGATTTACCAAGAGGTTGACAAATCACAGGAAACCCCTACCCCAAAAAGCAGTGGACAAGGGGGTCTGTTCAATCTTGGTTCTTTTTTCCGGAAGAACTCGAGGAAGGGGAGCTCCCGCGATCTTGATCCTAGTCTTCCCACAACTCCAGGTCCTCAGAGTGCAACAGAGCTTGATCCGAAGCTCCCTCAAACCCCACGTCCCAACCTGAAGCAGCTTGGCGAGAAGCGGACATCGATAAAGATTGTCGTCGATGAAGATGTGAGCCCGGCAAGCAAGGTAGGGGATGCAGACAACTCGATAGAAGACGTAGCAAAGGTGGTGGAGAAAAATGCAGGTGAGCCAGGTAGATTACTAGCAAGCACATTGAGCAGGAAGATTTCCAGGAAGAGACCGGAGGACAAGTTGTCAGATATTCCGGAGCAGATTGAAGCTCATGAATCTGAGTTGGTGAATGAAGGGCCTATTCCAGTTGAGGGTAAGCCAATAGATGGTCATCCGACAACAGAAGATGGCAATGGAGACGGTGCTGCAGGAGAAGCAGAAACTAGTACTCAGACTTCATAATCATTGCAAGATCAGTTGTTGTTGTTGCTTCTGGCTTGCTGCTGCTTGTAGGTTTGCTTTGTGCATGTAGCCTTGCTTGTTGTTTCATACGTGTGAAGAATAACAATTTAGAGATGGTTGTAAAATATTACAAAGAGAAGTATGTTGTGCACTCAAAGATGCTCGAGTTGTAAGATGGCTTTCTTTGACGGAACCCTTGTAAAGATATATAACTAGCATATATTCCTGACAATCTGTAACGTACTCAGATAAGTTCATTCAAATCATATATTTTCTTCTGTGCTCCTTTTCTCCATGTAACTTTTGTGGCATATTTTTTTTTCCTGAGAAAATTGTGGCAGTCTTTCTTTTCTCTTGGTCTTGAAAATATTCTACATGATTAGTACGCCAGATTATGCAAAGTTTTAAGTAACAGCAGAAATGCAATTGCACCCAAAATTTTCAAGACCAAGAGAAAAGAAAGACTGGCATGCAGGCAGCTAACCTCTTCATTTCAGGGGGAAAAAGAAAGAAAAAAAAAACTAAAGTCGTAGCTCTGTTTCGAGTTCTTGCAACTAGGAGAGCCCGGCCCAATTTATTTCTGTCCTAGGAGAGCCCGGCCCGTCGTGGCCTTCGCTGAGGCCCCTGCTTCCGCAATTCTGCCCACCAGTAGAGGTGACCAGATGGGCTATGCCTGCCGGATCGGTCCGAGGCACAGCACTATTGGCCCAGCCCAGGCACGATACGGCCCACACTGTTTATGGGCCAGACCGGCACGACACGATGGCCTGTGCTGTGTCCCAGGCACGACACGAGCCCAGCACGGCCCATGTAGCCCTCTTGCGGAGAGGTTGAGGAGGCAGCCGCTAGCGCCCCAGCCACGGCCCGGGAGGAGGAAGGAGGAGCGGCTGCCAGCAGGAGGAGGAGCAGGGAGAGGCGAATGGGCGAGGGAGGGAGGGAGCTAGAAGGAGGCGGCATTGACGTGGAGGAAGGAGAAGGCGGCGGGGCCGGCTCAGGAAGGAGGAGGCGGGAGGAGGAGGAGGATGGGGCGACGTCGGCGTGGAGGGAGGAGGCCGAGAGGGGCTGCGCCAGCGTGGAGGGAGGAGAAGGCGGCGAGGTCGGCTCGGGAATGAGGGAGCCAGGAGGAGGAGAGGAGGTGGAGGAGGACAAGGAGGGGGGCGGCGCTAGTGTGGAGAGAGGAGACCGGGAGGCGGCGCTAACGTGGAGGGCGGCGGGCAAAGAGGCGATGCCAGCGGCAGCGGCAATGGGTGTGCAGTGTGCCGCACGCGCGGGTAGGGGCACGAGCAGGAGGAGGAAAGGGCAGGGGCGCAGGCGGCCAGGCAGTGGGCCACAATGGGCTCGTGGGCCGTTCCTGGTACAGCACGGCCCGACTAGAATATGCTTGTAGGCGTTTTTTGTCTTTTTTTACCGTTTGGCCTTTTAAAAATAGCAAAAAAATAAAAATATCTTCAAAATTTTATATAAATAGCCATCATATCCCCCTCATTCAGCACCCATCCAGTCTTCAATCTCTCTTTCAAATTCTGATGTGCACATTCAAATTCGTTGTGAGATAATTTGGCAAAATTCAAAAAAAACTTTGCCAAATTTTGCAAAATTCAATTTTCGACAACAATTCAGCAAAAGAGGTATAATTCTATTTTTTGCATACTTTTATTATTAGTATTTGTTATGCTAATATGAAAGTAATAATAGTGTTAGTTTCGATTTTACAGTTTTCGTTATGGACAGTTACGAGAGCTTTGCTCTTGGTGATTACGGAACTTTCATCGGAGGAAATTGCATCCATGGAGGTTGATGCGGCTGCCTTAAACCAACCAGAGTTGTTATCGGAAGGGCAATGTGGAGTTTCGTCATCAGGCTCCAGGGCAGCATCTTCGTCGGTGACCACCGAAGCAAAGAGATCGAGGTCGTCTATATCGAGTGTGGGAGAATTTTGAAAGGACAACCAAGCCAGACGCAGAAAATTAGGTATCATATGCTATTTGCAAAATTTATCGTAATGAATTGTCTGCAAGGTCTACACTCTATAGGTGGAACCGGGCACTTGCTTAGACATGCTACAAGATGTAAGGCCAAGCAAGGATTAGTGATAAGGCAAATACAGCTGCAGTACAACCCCGACAGTATGGTACGCAGCTGAGACTACGATCCTGAGGCAGACCGTCAATCTCTTTGTTGAGTACATACGTCGATTCTTTTTTGCTAAATCAGTGATGCGCTTCTCATATTATTAACCTTATAATCAAATGTGGTTTGAAGAGATTGCATTCGTATCTTAAATCTTTTCGCGATGCGATATGTTTCTTGAAGAATAGCAGCATATAAGAACTTTTGCAGGGCAATGGGTGTACATCTAAGAATGTTCGATTTGGACATGCTAGTAAGATGGAACTCTACTTACCTGATGGTTAAGAGTCTTTTACCATATAAGAGCATTTTTTCTGTTTTTATTCAAACGCACTATCAGAACACTAACGGTAGTATACTATTGACTGAACAACATTGGTTCATTACTGAGAAGATACTACAATTTTTAGACCTTTTTTTTATGAGACAACTGTTGTTTTGTCCCCTATCTACTATCTAACATCTCCTATCATTGTGCATAGTATTTTACATAAAGAAAATTAGCTCAGTGACATCTCGTTAGGACGTAATTAGAGGAATAAATTGCGATCGTGATGAATTGGAAAACAACACCGCGAACACCAAAAAAATTAGACGAATGACATCGCCGCCAGTTACTTCCATTTTCAGAATTTTTTAAATATAGAAAATGAGCTAAAAAATTATCATTCTTTTTTGGGGGGAGCCTCCCAACACAGTTTAATTGCTTGTGTATTTTTTAGAACTTTATACATTCTGATTTTGTCTCTAAAATTCATTGAAGTATACTATTTGTAGGAATTTTCTAATACAGAAAATGAGGTCCAAACATTATGAAAAATTTCAGGCTACTTACAAAGTGAGCTTGATTGTGTATTTTTTCTAGCATTTTACAAAATTAAGTAATGCAATTTCATAATGTCCACTGTGTGAGGAGTCTAATATTTTATAATATAAGGATATTATGAAATTGCATTAATTAATTATGTAAAAATTCTAGAAAAATTACACAATCAAGTCCACTATGTAAGATGCCTGAATTTTTTTTTTCATAATGTTTAGCCCTAATTTTCTGCATTAGAAAATTCCTACAAATAGAATACTTAAATGAATTTTAGAGACAAAATCAGAATGTATAAAGTTTTGAAAAAAATACATAAGCAATTAAACTGTGTTGGGAGGCTCCACAAAAAAAATTAATAATTTTTTGAGCTCAGTTTCTATATTTAAAAGATTTAGAAACGTAAGTAACTAGCGGCGATGTCATTCGTCTAATTTTTTGGTTTTCGCGGTGTTGTTTTCCAATACGTCACGATAGCGATATTATTCCTCTAATTACGTCTTAACGCGATGTCACTGAGCTAATTTCCCCTTTGACATATTGGTACTTAAATTTCCTTTTCTTAAATTTCCCCTTTAACAACTAATTTCCTTAAATATTGGAGAGAAATCCTTTTCTTATATGCATTTGCATTTGTTTTAGATTCTAGAGCTATAATTGAAGCATTTGCTAGTATACTTGATCTTCTTAGTGATGCTACAGGGCTAGACTATACTAACTATTTTACAAAAGTTCGTTCTTAATTAAATGAGGTTTACCAAAGGTATAAAAATAAGTTCCGGGAGTCTGCTTACAACGACCTCCAGTAGCCCCGCCTCAAGTAGCAAGACAATATATGTGGGGCAAGATCTTCGGTTGCTCTTCCTCTAGGTCTAGGTCTTCTTCTTCTACAATGCTGTCCGCTCAGCCAAGAACAAACCCAAGGAGTGGGGAACTATCCACCTATCTGAAAAGTGATACGGTGAATTTCAACTCAGAAGGCTTCGGAATTTTGTAATGGTGACAAGTCCATAAGTTAACTATTCCGTGTTATCCATACTTGCACGTGATGTATTAACTGTTCCTATCTTGACGGTTTTCTTCGAGTCTGCTTTCAGTCTTTCTGGAAGAATGTTGGAGGAGAGAAGAATAAGTCTCACAAGTGAGATAGTAGACATACTTCTAACTGTGAAAGACTGAGAATAAGCTGATTCGCGAACACAACACTCTGTGGAAAATCTAGAGTTGTCGAAGGTGTTCGAAAATCTGTACCTAGACAACGACACGTAGAACAAGAATGTATGTAGAGTTATATATGTACTCTTTTTTTCTTTGTCATGGTTTTCTCATGTTGAATTTTTACTTGGTAAATATTTTAATGGGATAACTATTTCAATATTAATAAAACTCTTTATTACATTTTCAATATGGTTGGCGAGTGGTGTCGGCGATCGGCCCGGGCCTCCTCGTCCTCGTCGGCGTCGTTGGCGAGTGGTGTCGGCGATCGGCCCGAGCCTCCTCGTCCTCGTCGGCGTCCACGAGGCTGACACCGACTCCGACGTCGACTATATGTATGTACCCTCCATCCTCCGCGCACTCCCTTTCTTGCTTAGTTGCATCTACTATCTCATTCTTTTCTGTTTACTAGTTGTTTCTTTCGAAGGGAAGTTTTCCATTGGAGCCTGGAGATACGATGTGTTTCTTTAGTAATTGGTTAGCTGTGTTGGTGACTGAGTGATTAAGATGAAGAATGGAGAAATATGACACTTGTTGACAAATCAATAGATAATGCTAGTAACTTGTTGCTGTATTATGTTGTTTGAATGTTTCTTTCGCAAACGTGTGTAATTAGGAAAATTCTGTTTAGCTCATTTATATTTCACTTACCAAAGTTGTCACTTGTCACCTTCGCTTTTTCTGACATTTTTATCATCTATATTTCATCAAACTTTGGTTATACTGAAATGTTCTGTAAACATATCTTGGTGTTATAGTGTCAGTTTTCATGCTAAAACTACCCTTATGTAGTTGTCGGAAGGTCCTAAATATGAGGCTATTTCCTAATGAGAAGATTGGAAAAGCATGGGATCAGTGTGTAAGTGGTATAACCTAAATTGCGTAGTGGTAGTCGTGGGTAACTGGGGGCTTTGGCCGGTAGTTCCGACGACCCGGCGCCGTGATGGTTGCCCGGCGTGCGGCAAGGAGAAGGGATTCCGGAATCAGAGGAGGCGGGGATGAGAGTTTTCTAATTTTTCATTGCTTGCCGAAAACACAATTGCCGCATGCCACTTATAGATATGGCCTGGCGCTAACAAACCAATCTCTAAATGATTACTTTCCTAAGAAGCAATTAACTAATTGGATCACGATTTGATCTCTACTTTAAATAAACAATCCTAAATATAACTTCCTGATTCAGGGATAACATTCTAAACAAAAGATAAGATTCCTTAATTGGGATTTCCTTGCGTCATTGCGTGGGCTGAACCGTGGCGTTGGCCCTAGTGCCCCACTAGGCGCACGGTTGACGCCACGACGATGATACAGAATTCCCCAAGTGACAGTAAGTCTCAGAGTCATCTATCTTGGCAATTCAGTTTTTAGGTGAGCATTCAGCATGTGGATTACCTTCTGCACTTCATTTTAGTTTTGACTTTTGAACATAAATTTAAACAGTTTCCCCCCTTCGTGCAGGTTATGCAGCAGAACTTCGAAGCCCTTTTAGGTAATACAATGCAACTCCCTGTCCCTACTCTCAAGTTTGAAAACTCATAATGTGGATATCATGATGATATGTGCACGATATTAAGATGATGTTACAATTGGCAATGACACTTTTGGTTTGTTATTTCTCGTGTTTTCGGCAAATGTTCAAAGGCTATCAAGTTCAGGCGGTTTGACCGACGCTGGGAGCGGTCAGACCGGCCAGGGCAGTCAGACCGGACATTGAATGGCGGTCTGACCGGTTTTGTGCTGAATATTGATTTTATTGGCTAAGTGAGTTTGGATAGGTCATATCCATGTTTATCTTTGCATATGTGTTGCATATTGCATGTTTTCACTAACGTGGGTCAAGTTGTGAAGAACTTGTTCCCGAAGACGATTTCTCTGTCTATTGATGTGCAGGAGTCTTGAAGGTCAATGACGGTCAACGGCGAGAGGATCGGGACTAAGCTTGAGAAGCGAGGTCCAGAATGATCATGGATGCCGGGTGAGGTCAAGTGGCTCAAGCGTGGCGCAGAATGGACGAGGATGACCGAACGGGCAGTTCGGTGCGATGGGTTGATCAAGCGGCGTGGGGGTCGGTGCAAGTGCCTTGGTGGTTTCGGTGGAATCCGGACGGGAGAGACTTGCCGATAAGATGAGAGCCGTTGATCAACCTACACGTGGCGGAGCAGGCGATTGCTTCGACAGAATTGGACTCGGTCCATGGAGAAGGATCGAGAAGGGGTATTTTGGTAATTTCACCAAATACCGGCCTTTGTGACGGTTGGCTAAACCACGGCGCGGGACGGCGCAAGATAAAGTGGTTTAGGTCAAGAGATGATGGTTTCGGCGCTTTAAAAAGCGTGCGTAAGTGTCCCGTTTGTGTTGGGCCTTAATGGGAGCCCATTAGAGAAACTCTTCTAGAAGCTAGGCCTCTAGTATAAATAGGAGGGGTGCTGCCACACAACCCCCAAGCACTTCATTTGTAAACCCTAGTTTGGTTTTAGAGACTTAGAGAGAAAGAGAGAGGCTTAGGGTTCTAGAGAGATGAGGTGATTGTGTGCTCATGGATTGAGCTCTTGTCCTCCTTAAGGGAGTGGTTGTAACCAGCAACAATCACGAATCAATCCATAGTTGATTTTCCAAATATGTGTCTCTTTGTGTTCTTCCTTCTTGTTTTGTGATTTTGAGTCCATCTTTGATTCTTTGGTTTTTGGTTGATCTCTTCTTCTCTTCTACCTTGTTGTGATGTGTGGGAATACATATAGAATCACCTAGACCATCAATCGACCACGAGCAAGTGTTTAGATCAAGTTTTCGTTTTTGCTCGGTTTTGAACCTTCTTTCGGTAAAACTGAAAAAGGTCTAAACTTTGACGTGGATCTACTCAATCGTTGCTTGGAATAGGTTCCTAATATCCTTAGGAAGGTGTGTTCTAAATTTGGTCAAGTTTGGCCCTGTCTAATCAAAAGTTAGATCAATTTTCGTTTTGAAATAGTGTTGAAATTCACGTTCTATGCTGATTTTACTATTCACCAATCTGACCGCTACTATAGCCGGTCTGACCACTATTACCGACCGACCGCCATCTGAGCTTCTGTCCTAACCGCTGCTCACCAAAGACTGCTCATCGACTAAAATTTTTTATTTTTGGTTGTTTCTTCTGGGGGTTTGAAGGGAATTCAACATAAGTATTCCACTGTGTTTATCTATTGATTTTCATAGCTCTTATAGCTATTGGAGTGAAATTTGTGTTGAATCTAATCTTAAAAGAAAATTTTAGTTAAACTCCTATTCACCCCCACTCTAGTCGTCTTTCCGGTCCTACACATAAGCTCCAGTAGCTCTGTTGTTAATTACTCTGTTTCTAACCTGATATCTTATTCAGTCAGTCAGTTTACGTTATATGGAATCCTGAAGGGTAACAAGCCAGATTTTCATGTGGCTATGCCACCTGCGAAAGCAAAACCTTTCTACGCTTCTTTAGTTGAGAAGTTTCAGAAGTCATACTCGACTGATTTAGTGAAAAGTAATATGTACTGTGCTTCTAATATTTCATTGTGCCTTTACAACGTTGGCCATCTTGAATTCTTGATTATCAAATTGATGTTCTTTTACAAAAATTGACATGAATATGCCTATATTGAGATTTTGCATGTTGTAACTGATGCATGGATACTTTCTCATGTTTCTCATTGTTCCTGCACTGAACAGTCCATTATATAGTATTCAATCAATATACAATCAATTCTGTTATGCCAGTAACTTAGCAACTTTTTGCTAACAATATTCTAATTGTTCTTTTAAATTTTTACTTTCCTGATATCTTACCATGAGTATGTCTATTTACGAAGTATATTATGCTCAGAAAATACAATCTTGACGAGTTGCTTTTGCAATCTATTCCATGTATGTTTGAAGGATTTCTGCTATAAGTTATTGTCACGTGAACCTATTTCTAACAATGTCCCTACTTCCAACTCGTCTTGGCAGATGGCATTTTTGGAGCAATGATCCTCTGAGTAAACATACGCTGTAATTGACTTTTGTATCACATTGTGCTTTTCAGAATACGTGTCAATCGGAAACTTTTGCAGGTTTCTTTAGTAAATGATGGCCCTGTAACAATGCATGTCGACTCACCCTCATCGCAAGACCCTGCCCAGTCAAGGTGAGTTCTCCTATTAAACCTAGTTTGATATTTGGGGCATACTTGCTGACTGATGTCATGCTCGGACGAAGTAGACTGATTTATTTATATTTCGGCATCTTGATTAGCAATGGTGATGCTGGTTTGGTCAGAGATGGTGAAGCAAGAGTACCTAATGAGACTTGTTAAATCTGTATGGCTGTTCTCCTGCAGTCCCACTCTCTCTACGCCTGAGTTGTTTCTGGTCAATATTCCAATTATATTATTTTAATGTAGAATTTTGAGTTTCTTGTCGAGGTTGGAGCAGAAGGCGAAAAGAGCCTCCTCATGTGCTGGTCCTATTAGACATATAACTTGTGTCTCCATCCACACGTTGTCATCATTTTTCATATGAATTAACACTGACCCTGCCATTCATTCTCAAATCGTTTCATATGAATGAACACTGACCCTGTCATTCATTCTCAAATTGTTTCATATGAATTAACCCTGTCATTCATCCTTATGTGCTGGTCCTATTAGACATATAACTTAATGTGTCTCCATCCACATGTTGTCATCATTTTTCATATGAATTAACACTGACCCTGCCATTCATTCTCAAATTGTTTCATATGAATTAACACTGACCCTGTCATTCATTCTCAAATTGATCCAACCGGTATTAGCGTTTGTCATTATTTTTAGAGGCGTTTTGTCATCGTCAGTCAGCTCCAGTTTGTGCTGATGTAGAATTTGCGGCACTCTATACATTTTTCTCACTCACATTTGGCTGTATAATTTTTGTAAGTTACAGTAGCGCGGTACTCTAGAGTTAAGATGATACCCTTCATTTTCATTTATGAGATGACAATATTATTTATCTGAGAACCATACATCAAATGGATAGACTGAATGTGCATATAACTGTTTGAGCTTATCTCTAGTCAATAAAGGTTATATCTGAGTCTGAAGTAATACTTTTGCAGCATGATGACCAGCGACTTAAATCAACATGTATAGCTGAAGTTCATCTCTGATAGTCGGATCAAAGTACAAGAAGGAATACTGTGAGAAGGGACCAGAATGGACCATCTCCTGGTTCCGTAGTTACCAGTTATACAAAGGTAGGTTTTTATACTTTGAATTTTTTGGTGTCCTGCTCAAGCAGAAGAGAAGTAACAAAAAGGATAAAAAGAACAATGGAATCAATCCATGTCCTTTTTTATTTCAAGACCAACACTTAATCTCCTCTTTTACCCACTGCTGTCCAGTTGCTATCAGCGTCACCTGCAGTTGCAAAACACAACGCAGAGAAGCCAATATATCCACCGTGCAAACCTTAGCTTCAACAAAAGAAAGAGAGCGTTGTTATCTTACTTCGCGCTAGCTGTTCTTGTCCCTAGAGTCCACCTGACCTCTGATGGTTGCACCGGACCTTGGCGCGCCGGCGGCGTTCGCTGCGGCGGGGCAAACCGACGCTGCTCGGTAGCGGTCATCATGCGCCGCGTAGCCGATCATGGTCTGCGTCGCCGGCGCAGGCACGTGAGGTCGCACGGCCATCACACCATTGCTATTGGCGCCACGGACGCCGGCGCCATTGCTGTTGTGGCAACTGCCGACGAAGCTGCCAGGCACGACGGCACCGCCGTTGCTGGCGCTATGCAGCGCAATGCCAGGCCTGGCGCCGCCGTGACCATTGTAGGCAGAGACCAGCAACAGCTGCCGCTGCTGCAGCAGCGTCAAGGCGCTGCCGCCGCAGCACGCGCACTGCTCGGCCTGCCGCCGGAGTGCGGCGTTCTCGGCGCGCAGCACGGCGTTGTCGCGGCGGAGGCAGGAGATCTCGCGGTAGCAACCCTCGGAGGGGTCGCGCTCCCGCCACCGCGCCTCCCACGTGAGCGTCTCGGCGGCGCGGCGGCGGCCCTCCTCCGTGGCGTTGCCCTTGATGAGCTTGGTGAGGTTGGCCACCCCGAAGACGAGGTGCAGCGCGCGGAAGTCGTTCATCCTATTCGCCGGGAAGTAGGCGGCCAGCTCGCAGTTGGGCTCGCACTTGCGCCGCTGGTGCTTGCACACCGCGCACGCGCCGCCGCCGGTCATGTCCGTCCGCTCCGCACGACGGCCAAGGGAGGAGCTCCAAGCCCAGAACAACTAATTAATAGAACCCAGCAGCAAGTTCACAGCATAGCGTATGGTTTCTTTGCTTCTGAGGCAACGCAGAGAGGGTAGAGATGCATGCGTACGCATGCACACGTATAAATGCACTCACAAGAGAGTAAGGTGAAAGGAGGGTTACGGTTTTGTAGGTTGCTCACAGGAAGATTTCACCGAAGAAATAGGGGCAAGGAAACTTCTAACACATTGTACATGCAAGCCACAGATATAATCAGTAGTTTATTTGACAAATCCTACATCATGTAACACATGCATGCATGATGTAATTCATGTACCACGTGAATGTGGGAACAAACGAGTTATATGTGTATTGGTCCTACCAAATAGAGAATATAGCTACGTTTTATGCAATACAAAAATGCATTTAGTATCACGAAACAGTGCAAGACGAGATATGTATGATTCACCAAAGAAGCTTAAAAATCAGGAATGATGGGTACGATGTATCTGAACAGAGATTCTTCCAGAATAATTCACAGATGTGTTTAGCAAAGGATAAAATCAGTTGAAATATTTTACTTCTGACATGCTGTCAATGTCACACGATATATCACCAGAAATAGACAAGGAGAAATTTTCATCTCATAGCCATACTTGTCTACTTTATGTGTTAGCAGCCAAAGTAAGACTATATTCATCTTTATATCTTGTTCTGACAGTTCTGTGGTTACTTACCCAGAAGTAACCTGCTTACAGATCGGAGCCGGTAGCAAATCTAAGGTGGAGTGTCTTTTTTCCCAACACTATTATTTCAGGGTGTCTATGGATCAACCTCAATAAATATTGGTCCATTCACCAAAAGAATGGGCATGACAACAGTATCATAGAACTGTGACGGAAGAATTAGGAAAATAATCAGCCAATTTTGAGGTGTTGTACGCATCACCAACATAACATCCTGTTTTGCGCGACCAGAGTTGAATTGATTCATCAAGTAGGTGTTGCTGCCTTGCCGCTTTCTGGTACATGGACGCCTTTGAAGTTCAAAATTCCTGAAAGGCCTCGTCCTTTAGCAAGGAGCTCAATTTCACTCAGCTTCAGTTTAAGATCTTCCAATTCTTTAGCTAAACTCTCTTCCCTTTGTTTCAATTCCTTGAGATCAACAAAAGCAGCTGTCAAGCTAAATTATCATTATTTATAACCTGGAAAACAAAATAAATAAACAAATATGTGTCTATGAACTATGCATATTGCCAATTTGCCATGAATGATTAATTCAGTAAAATGATCTACTGTCAATTACCCAAAAAGAGTATGCTTCTTGCAGAACATTTCATACAAACAGTGACATAATTTACAGATTATAATAAATATTCTAGTAGGAAGTATGATTTTTAAATAATGGATATAAAAGATACAAGATTTGTAGAATTCCCTATCTTAATTAACCTAATCCTGAAAGTGCTCAATTTTCCTTAACTTCAGCTTAAGGATGTTCCCCGTATTTCAGCATGCCAATTAGATGCAAAAGCTAGAACTGGGATGTCTCTCCTAGTCTCCTTATCAATCACAATTCACAAACTATTAAGCAACTGCTCTTCTATCCTCCACCATCATTCAACTCGAGTACTCCACCCACTACAACTATATTCAGAAATAACAGTCATACTGACAAGTGACAACTATGTGCATTAATTGTTGTATATGATGGCCAAATTCAATTTCGTAAGCCTCGAACCATATAAACCACTTCTCCACTCTATCAACTCATAACTCAACTTGGAGCACTGTATTCACTACAATTATGAGTTTATGACCATTGCAGTTGGAAATGCCATAAACGCCCTATAATCAACCGTGATTAGAAGTACTATATTTTATGTTAATTCCTAGGCCATCGAAACTCCCTCATTCCACATGCAAAGCTTCATTGCAAATGCGGTTACTACATACTGACATGTTTTCATAGGGTGGCATTCAAGATGTTGCATAAAACCCTATAGCTTATTAACAATGTTTCTGCATGTACATTCCATACTAATTTAGTCATAAATCTATATTGCGTAATCATAGTAACAAAACATGAATGGACCATCACCTTGAAATTAGGCATAGTTCATGTTCAATTCCTGGTAGTCTAATATCTCTGTGTATTCACTCAATAAATCTTATGAACCCAAACCGCATTTACGGGAGCTTTCTCTGAAGTATCAAATTTCAATTTCTCTGGCTACACATAAGGGCTCATCGATTACATGTTCTGGTTTTCTTTCTTTCTTGAGGGGAAAAAATCCTTGTAGGATTGAGTAGTGACTTTGGCAGGTATAGGGCTGTTAGCATAGCGCATTTATATGTGTTCAAACTCTAAGACAACATAAAGAAATGACATTTAGTGAAAGACATTTTCAAGTACTACCTCAAGTTCCTGTTTACGAGCTTCCTCCTTCCTAGCCTCTGACCTTGCACTTCTTTGCACCTCAAAAATTAAAGCAGCAACAGCAACCTATAACCAAGAAGATATAGGGAAATTTCAATTAATTTATCTTTTTTCACAGAACACAGCAGTGTTTCTTCAGCCTGACAAATATATCACTGTGGTTGTTGCACATGTAACGTCACATGAAATTCATCAGTGGTTTAGAAAAGTACCGAAAAGATAAAGGCTTCTCCGATAAGATCTGTAGCAGCTTGTACTGCTTTCTGTTCATCTAAAGGCTTGATCTCCACATCTGTTGCATGACCATAAATGCGCCTTTGTATCTTTGTGGTGATACGATGGTTTATCTGTAACCATTGTTATAGTTATTATCAGTTCATTTTATTTCGACCACCACAAGAGAAGCAAGGTCTCGAGGATCTGCCCGCCACACACAAATACATCTGAGAACCTAGAATGCAATCAGCGCTAGCTCATTTACTCTAAACTAATCAATAGCAAGTTGTACAACTACGCAACCACATATAATCCTGAGGCAAGGATAAAACTCCTCAAGGTTCACCCTCCCTCATTTGTCTGATTAAAAGAATATATGACTTGTACTCTGTCTATGTCATACCCATACATGTCAAATGTGAAACCTATCACAAAGCAATCTAAAAAAAATCAGAAGATAAAATGCTTATCAATTTCCAAATCAGGGGGACCCTTTTTCTTTCCTAAATAGGCAAAATCTATTTCTTTCCTAAATCCCATGGCAGTTACAAAACTACCATAAATCAATCCCCAGTCACTTGGGAGATGAACCACTGATCAACTTCAAAAACAGAGGAAACCCTCAATGAACTTATCAACTAATGGTCAATTGATGTACAATCCAACTAGAACTAGTCAACACCATGTCTTCCTATATTCCCCAAAGTCATGGCCAATTAATCACTACACAAGCTTGCCCAATAACAATCGCCTATTTTAACATGCTCCATGGAAGTACCCCACCCATATGGGTAACTCATTCTATTACAAACTATAAACTATGTAAATTACCCTTTTACAGGCAGACATTTCTCCGGGAAAAACCTCTTAAATCGTTCTTTGCGTACACGTAACTATGTAAGTTTGGCATTACCAAGAAATGGAATTTTGGATGAATAGCCCTAATCAGATCCCATTTCCACGAACCAATTAGGGGGTTGATTCTATCATTTCCTTCCAACTAGGCAACTACAGGTACCAAATGGAGTTATTTCCTCGAACGAAGATGGGAGAAGATGAAGAAACCCAACCTGGGCAATGCTGATGATGAAGTCCCGGAACTTGGGGTGGACGGCGGCCTGGCTCTTGAGGCGGCTGGCGATAGGCTTGACAGCGTCCGCAGCGCCAGCGTCCCCAGCTTCGCCACCGGCAGCGCCATTGGCGGCGGCTTCGGTTCTTGGCCCCCTCCGCTCCTCCTCCTCCTCCAATGGAGGATTCGTGGGAGAGGGCGATGCGGGTGGGAGAGTCGGGGGATTCGATTCGTTGGAGCGATGAATACAAGAGGGAGGAGGCGCTGATCAGTCGACTTCCTGTGAAACGGAACGGAACGGGAGAGAGAAGCCTCCCTTGGGAAAGTGGACTTTTGAGAAGGGTTTTTCGACATTTGACTAATCAATTGGCCCCTTTAAAACTGGGTTAATCAGGTTGGTACAGCCATGTCATTGACAGCAGTGTCATTGTTTAAATATCAATCCGTATTCTTTAAATGATCAGTTTTTAATATCACCGTACTCATTCATTCGGCTTAATACCATTACTCATTCACTCTGTTCCGCGAAATACCACGCCTATCACCTCTCTGTTATCTGGCCTATCTAACCCTGTTGCCTCTCTATGTCATCCTCTTTTCTTCTCATTTGTTACCCGCAATCCCCACAGCGAAACCCTAGTAGAGTCGGCGCATGGGGAAAGATTTGGGGATCTTCCTCTTGTGCTATGCTGGCGATGCGGGCTGCAGGTGGTCGGCGACATCTCGTACAACGAGCGCAACCCCGTTCGTGCCTACTACAAGTGCCCAAATAATCATGGAGTAATTGATTTCCTTGTATGTTATTGTTGACGATTTGATCAATTTTTGAGCTGATTCGTTTTTATTTTGGTGTCGATCTAGGCAATTTTGGATCTAATCTGTTCCATTTTGAGCTTGTGTACTTAAAAATTCAGTTTTGCAACTCTTGTTTTGGTAAGAAACTGATTTGTTCCATTGTGGGAGAACCAATATATAGAATATTTGAAGGAAATTGGAGTTCTTGATGCCCCAAATGCTCGACAAGGATATGGAAGAGGACAGCTTCCAGTGCAAATGCAACCAACAAATCATGTTGGAATAGAAGCACACAACAGAAGTGATGATGCCGTTTTAGATGACATAGTATAAGGAACTACTCAGTTGGATGAAAGAATGAGCAAGAATCTTGGTGCCTTGGAGAGAATGAACATGATGCTTGGTTTGTTTTGTGTGTGTGTGTTGGGCTGCTAGCACCAATGTAGGCAAGTAATTGAATGAGCAAGATATGGAGCAAGTTAGTTGTAATGTAGAGCATGAATGTAGTCGATTTACTTTAATGTAATCCGACTTCAATTGTTCCTAAATTTGGTTATTTGTAATCTCAAGCATCACTCTGTTGGGCACATCACGGAAGTCTGGGCATATCACATATGGCCATATGCAATCTGAGATAAACACTGACAATACATATACAAGTTCACATCACAGAAATCTAACAAAAATCTGGGCATATGACCATATGCAATCTGAGATAAACGCTGACAATACATATACAAGTTCACATCACAGAAATCTAGGCATATGACCATATGTAATCTGAGATAAACACTGGCAATACATGTACAAGTTCACATCACAGAAATCTGACATAAATCTAGGCATATGACCTTATGCAATCTGTGATAAACACTGACAATACATGTACAAGTTCACATCACATAAATCTGGGCATATGACCATATGCAATATGAGATAAACACTGACAATACATATAGGAATTCCATAGATATAGGTTCACAAATCTGACTAATACAAGTTCAGAGCATAGAAATCACAGTAATACGAGGTAAACACTAACAAGAAAATAAACATGTTCTAGTCCATACAAACCACAACAATCTGACTTATACAAGTTCAGAACACATGAAACATAACATGCAAGTTCAGAGCTTTCTCTTTTTGATTCCTGGGACAATGCCTGTGCAGCAGCCCTTGCTTCAACTATCCCTTTTTGATTCCTGGGACGATGCCTGTGCAGCAGCCGTTGCTTCAACTATCCTTTCTACAGTAGACCTTCTTGGAGTTGATGCTTAAGGTGCCATCCTCCTTGTTGTAACTCCAGGGCTGTTTTGAGTGCTTGGCTGCAATGTAACTTCAGGGCTGACCTGCTGGAGTGGTGGACTGCCATCTTGAGTGCTTGTAGTTCTTTTCTTCTTGCCCCTACAGTCAAGAAAAGAAATACTTCAAACTCACATGCATACCATGAAGGATGAGAAGGAGAAAAAAACAAGGGAAAGCAGATTACCTTTTTGTTCTCTTAGGGGGAGGTGCAGCTTGAGAAGGATTTAAGAGGTTTGTGTGTATAGCTAATCCATAAGGGGTACCAATAGCTCTCTTAAGATTCACCATGAACCATTCCCAATTATTTGAAATCTCCTTTTCAAATATTGCATAGGAAACAGGATACATCCAGTTGTGTCCATCTATTCCTGTGGTTGTCGCAAATTGTCCATTGTACTTCCCTGTAAGGTGGGTTGAGTTAACCCCTAAGTAGGGCCTGCATCCTAGCAAAAAGCCATCTATGCATGCTCTAAGGGCCAAAAACATCCTTCTGAAGTATACCTTACCACCAACCGTCTTGCAGTCTATCTCAACAATATTACCTTGGTTCATCTTCGCAATTCGGGACACATAGAAAGACGAAGTGGAGGTACGGGAGATGCCGCACAAGACCAACCGAAGTGCATTGGCCGAGTGCACCTGAGAACACCAAGCACCAAAAAACCAAATGCTTCTTCCAGATCAAAATCAACTAGAGCCAACTGGATCAAACCTCCAAGTCGCACAAGTGTCAAGTTCCACACCGGCCAACCAACAATGGCGCAAGAGAGGGGAACCGACGGGATGTGCAAAACCGAGAGCCTAGACCTCACCACCAACGGCGTCAAGCCACCATGTCAGAGCAGCAGTTCTAGAAGGCCAAAACCGAATCCCAATCGAGGGAGAAGAAGAAAACCTCAAGGGGGAGGGGCTCACTGGATTCGGGTGGAAGAAAGAAGAAGGGAAAGCCGACATACGAAGAGGAGGAGGAGCTGACGCCACCAACAGACGGTACGAAACTCGCTCGAGCTGGCGGACCCGCCTGCCTCGAGCCCAAGTCGCCCGCGCCGCCGCCGCCAGGCCGAAACCAAAACGCCCGAAGCCAGCTCCCTTCGGTTTGGAGATAAGGTCTACCTTATCCCTCTCCTCATCTCTATGACAAGGGGGCCCTTCCACTTTCTTTTTTTTTATATTTATTCTTTTCTTAAAATGAGAAATTACTAAATATCCCTCAAAATATCCAACACAATATAGCCAATTAGTCCTTTAAAAAGCCAATTAGAACGAAATAATGAAGCAAATCACACTGTGTCATGGAAGTGGAACCCATAAGAATGTCCTGAAATATACGTACACCATACTTAACTTTTCACAACTTGCATTGCAATTACTTTTTTAACAATACCAAGCCTTTAAACTTTTTTGCGACCAGTTTAATCGATCGATACTGCTCCATTCAAAGGCTGTGTATGCTTGGTATGGATGCCCGAGCCAGACCACACAACAGCTAGCATGTGAATATTGAGCAGTTGAACTACACTCACCAGCCTTAATTACAAATAATTTTTATCTAAAAAATTAATGCAGGCACACCATTTCTAGGCGTCAGCAAGAAAGCACACAAGTCGGAACATAATCCATTGCAGGGTCCTCAAAAAGAGTACATTAATTCTAAGGTAGCTTCAATTCAGCTTCGACCTTATTGCGATTAAGTTGTTTCTCTGTTTCATGTTCGATGGTCATTCTTTTTTGGAAAAAAAAAACATATGCCAAATCTTCATAATAAAAAACATGGGCGAGAATCAACCAAAATTTGTCAAAAAAAAAAAGAAGAAGAAGCCCTAACCTAATCCGCTTCATCCAAACAGGATACGTGGTGAGAAATGTTATGCTTAAAACAACATAAAAATCAACCAGGAATTGTTCTTAACTAGCATACATCTCTGACTGTGAGCTACCTGCTGGGATGCAACATCTTCAGCTAAAACTTCTACCATCAGTTTCAGCGCACGATCATCAGTATAGTATCAAAACTAATTAATGTTAATTATAAACGTATATTATATCGATTTCTTGCAGCAATTAAAGCAAGCTCTCGAGAAGTTCTCACACAGTAGTACTGCCATTGCGATGCTTATAGCTGTGCCTAATTCCATCAATGAGCTTTTGTCTCTTTAAGAAAAGTGCTAGCCAGTCGGTGCTTATATGTACAGTTCAAAGTTGATATATTGACCAACTCCAAGAAGTTCCCTGATGTGGCCACCATTTCCCTCCTACAAGGGCAACATTTACCCCATGTAACAAATAATTACTACCATATATCCACCTTTTGTTCTTTTTTTTTTTTACCCCCAATTAATACAATGTGCGATCATGTACTAAGGATCAAGCAAAGCTGATTCTGCTTTCCACAGCAACACTCTTGAACAAACTAATGAAAATATCTCCAGACCAGATCCGGTTTCAACACACCTTCCATTACAACCAAAATGCACTAAGCATGCAGACAAATAGGCAATTAAGTTAAGCAGCACTAGCCCAATGTGTGGATGTGCATGCATCACTGGCTAATCAAATGCAAGTTTCTGGAAGGCCAAAATAAAACCAGTGGCCTCCTCAATTGGATAATCACCTCCCCTTGTTGGTAGGTTATTGGGCACCCCATTGCTATATTGCAAGCTCCCTTTTAGCTTGCTTCAACCTTAGACCTCTTGACATTTGGCCAAGCACACAGCAATACAGCTACTTAAATTTGTTGATAATTAGGGGCAAAGATCCTCCTTTATATATATGCCACTATGGCTAGAAATAAAAATGCACATATGTTGAAACAGGATCAAGCTAGCTGCACTGAAAATGCAAATTGGTTTGTGCAATATAGAGTTGTAAAGTGGCTGGCCTCCCTTTGCTTTCTTTTCTTAAGAACAAAGTAGCAAACTAAAGGGAGCTAGTCTTTGATCAATGGTTCTTGAGAATATGCATGGATCTCTTGCCACCTTTTTTGCTTGAGTAGTTGCCTCCCTTCTCCTTGCTCCATATCTCCTTCCATCTACTAGCTAGGCATCAAATACAAGATCAAGCTCCAGTAATTACTCCTCTCTTCATGGTTCAAATTCCATTAAGCGTAAGTAACAAATTAAGGCCATAATATGCCAAGACAAGAAATGGCAGTTGAGTAATCTAAATGAAATGGAATGCCCTTCTGGTTCTTTGTGAAGTTGCATGCATGGTTCTTGCTAGCTCACTTGCTTACATAGCCTCAAATTAACACTACTCATCGATCTCTCCATGGCTACATGATTGACCTGAAAATTAAGGATTAAATCCACCCATTTATCGATGATGAGCACAGTGCTTGCACGCCGACGCCCAAAAAATCCCTAGTCTCCTCCCTCCCGACGGCGTCCTTCAAGCCGGCGTGGAGCACGGCCGAAAAAACGTCGTACGGCACGTTCCCGGCGACCGCCGTGAGCTCGCTCATTGCGCCAGAGATGTTAGCATTGTGCTGGTTCGCGCCAAATAGAGCTCCACCGTCGAACTTGCTGCACTCCTCGACCCGCGCGACGGTCGCGCCGGACTTGGCCGGCTCAAAGGCTCCCACTAGCGGCATCCCGGCGCTTGACGTCACAGCGCCGATATGCGCGGCCTTCTGCAGCAGTGCCGTTGCGGACATGTCGGTGGGCGCAGCGGGCTTCGCGTGCTGCTGGCCGCTGAACACAGACGGCACGCTGTCCGCCTCCTTCGACGACGACGCCGCGGCACTCGTCAGCTCGCTAGCATTCGAAGACGAGAGCTTGCTGCCGTTCCCGTACAGCCAGCTCAGCTGCGCCGCGTCAAACTGCGGCGGCGCGCCCGAGCTCAGCGCGAAGAGATCCGCATACAGCTGCGGCGGCACCGGCGCGCTACCACCGGCCAGGGCACCAATGTGGCCCATGGACGGCAGCGTGTCGCCGCCCCACAGCGAGAGCCCGCCGTGCCGGGCCGCGGCGCTGTCGCACAGGTCCCCGACGCCAGCCGCGGGACATAGCAGCTGTCCGGGCTTGAGGTGAGCGGCGGCCGGCGGGAGCATCATGTTTGGCCGCACGGCCAGCCCCGCCGCGGAGCCGGCGAAGTGGTAGTTCTGACCGCAGAGCGACGTGGCCGCCGACGCCACCGCGCTGGACGCGGCGTTCATCCTGGCCGTCTCCTCAGCCAGAGCGTCACAAAACGCGCGGTGCGTTATGAAGCTGTCCCTCCTGCACATACATACATCGAAGCATGCATGCATCGAATTAGGCTAGTGCAACAACAAGAACACGACCATGAAAAATTTGCATGGAAGGCGGCCATGGCGTTTGCATGTAAGCTAGGCTAATGAAATCAATAGCGTACCTTGAGAAGAGGGTGCCGCAGTCGCAGCGGTACTCGCGGGTGCCGCAGGTCTTGGAGTGGGCCTTCCAGTCGGACTGGACGGCGTAGCGCTTGGAGCACTTGTCGCACTTCCACTTCTTCTCGCCGTGCTTGCGGCAGAAGTGCTTCTTGATGCCGGTGAGGTCGCCGAGCGCGCGCGCCGGGTTGTGGTGCACGCAGCTCTTCTCGGGGCACACGTACACGCGCTTCCGCGGCTCCTTGCCGCTCCGCTGCCGCAGCTTCCACGGCAGGTTGTGCCCGCGCCGGTGCAGCTGCAGGTTCTGCTCGCGTTGGAACCCCTTGCCGCAGATCTCGCACACGAACCGGTTCGTCGCCAGCAGCGTCCGCGGCGACAGCGCGATCACCTCCGCCTCAGGGTCTGCACCACACCACATCACAGCAGATAGTTAACCATGTGCATGTCAATGGCAAGAACAGCGAGGGATTGATCAAGAAGCTAATTAAATCCGGTGTGATGGATGGATTGGATCGATGGATCACTTGCCTGGTGTACCGGGGAGGTTGCGCTTCTTCTTGGGGGGAGGAGGGAGAGGGTGGTCTTGAGACGACGGTTGCTGCTGCAGCTGCTGATTGGCGAGAGGAGCGAAAGGGCTGGAGATGGCTTCACTCGCCATTGTTTTCTTGGCTCGATCAGTTTCTTGGTATCTTGCTCTTGTTGGGATTGAATTCTCTTGTTCTTCTACTGCTTGTTCTTAACTACTATAATCTCTTTGGAGACAAAAGGGCAACTTTTGTTCTTAGGTGTGGGTCATTACTCAAGCAGGCTAATCTAGTGGCAGCAACAACACCAGCAACTGGATAAATACAGAGAGGGAAGGGAAGAGAGCTAGTTAGTGATAGTGTGTGGGTGCGAGAGAGAGAGAGAGAGAGAGAGGGAGGGGAAATATAGTAATAAGAAATTTGGAGTGGTAAAAAGGTAAAAGTTGAAAGGGGTGTTTAGGTGTTTGTGCAGCTAGCAGAGTACAGCTAGTGTGTGTACAGCAAGTTAGCGATAGTGTGTGTGAGGGTGAGCGGGAGAGTAGAGAGAGAGAAAGGGGAAATATAGTAATAAAATATTTGGAGTGGTAAAAAGGTGAAGGGAAAAGTTGGGAGGGTGTTTGTGCAGAAGCAGAGTAAAGCTAGTGTGTGCGTGTGCGCAAATGCATCATGACACATATGATGAGGAGAATGATAGGGAAAGGAGAAGGGTGGTAAAAAGCTGTGGCTTGGTGCCTTTGCATTTGGCATGATTAGCCCATAATGCGCTTGCAGCGACCCTTCTTCCCAACCTCAACTTCGCCCCCTCCGCAAAAGTACCAGTGCCTCTGGAGCCTCCCGCACTTTGCACTGCATGGACCCACATGCATGCACACCCCGTTGCTAGCTTCTTGCTTCCCTTGGATTAACACTTGTTCCATCCGTTGGATGGATCATGTCGTCGTGGTACTTGCTCCCAAATGGCTTTTCGATCTCCAATCTTGAACGATAATCGTCCATGGATACTGTTTGACTCCGGGGATTCTTTAGGAGTTTTTTTACGGCACACTCAATTCAATATAGGCTATTGATTCTTTTCGATCCAATAGTTCAGAATAGCCATGATTTAATTATACTACACCAAAAAGTACAAGTATAGAATTATAATTGCTCATATGTGGGATTACATGACACAAGAGTAATATTTTCGACACTATCTGGAAAAATCCATAATATCCTTACGAAAAAAATTATAAATACAAAAAAAATTATTATGCTCTTAACAAATCAATGGCCAGATTTGATTTATACTACTACTATATACTTACTAGTAAAATGTACTGTAAAATTTCTCTTCTTTTAGGGGTCCCTCGATGATCCTTGAGTTGGATTTGAAGCTGATCAGCTGATGTGTGTTATTTCTTAGTGTGTGGGTGTGAGTTCATGTGATTTGGTTAATTCATTGGTCATGTTGAGTAGTTGTTTGGGTCCCAATTATGCATGCGTGCTTGCTGACTAGACTGGAGCTTGAGTCAGTGTTCGATAATAATTTGTTTATGTCAGGAGGAGTTCTTGCGCCAATAGTCGGTGGCGTTTCTTTTTCATTATCAGCGCACCACGTTGTAAACGAGGACATCTTCAATAGTGCTCACCTCAGTCGTCTTTTATCTGCCATATCACTCAAAATTCTAGTTGGAGGAGAGATGATATGAAGAGAGAGAATGTACTGTCATCTCTTATATAAGAAACAAGCTAGGCACATAAACCATCGCAAATGATGAGTGAGTAACGAGAGAAGTTATGTTGAAAATGAATGATTTTATAGATAAATTATTGTAGGTGTTGTCTCTAAGGTTATCTATAGATAAGTTAAAACCTTTATAAATAACATTAAAGATAAACTATTGTACATACCCCGATACGAGGATAACGGGTATAATATGACATTGCCTTCGAGGGCAAATCCATCCACGTCCAACAACACTCGAAATTAAACTTGATTAGTCCAATTATGCAGGCATATATATATATATATATATATATATATATATATATCATGATTCATAGAGAGAACAAATCTTAAAATGTCACTATATCTTTTGAAATTCCAAATTTCACACCGTACCGTCAACAAAATCGTTGAGGTGTGTAGCCAAGCCAAGTGCGGCTAAGGTCTTCGGAGTAGTATAACTTAGTAGAAAGTGGGCATAAACTTTGCTGACACGTCTACACCTTGTTAATTCTAGTAATTAAACTATATATTATCGGATTTTGCTATTTACAAGTCGTCTGAAATTTTTTTAAGTTTAAGTCAATTGTTATGACCATTAGATTTATGTAAAGATTGATGTGTTATATGATTGGATATTGATCCAATAGATAAAACATATGACTTATTCTTAATAAAATTTCAATCATCTTACGAATAGATAATCCCATATATTATTTGTCGTGTGTGCGTGCCTACCTCCCCGGCTCCTCGCCAAATATCAAGAGAATGTACATGTACGTACGTATATACATACTCTATTTAATTTGCACCAATTAGCAATGTCAAATGTGACAGTGTAATTTGTAAAGTGCACGAATTCACGCCAAGTATAGTACCTGAAAATACGAGCGCCTTTTGCTACAAAGATCGATCTTCAGACAGACCAAAATCAACTGCTAGCATACTAGTAACTACACAAGCTAGTAATTTGTTGCGCAGGGTAATCGGATAGCTAAACCAGATTCCAATCTCAAGTCCGCTAAACCAACGTTCCGACATCATATCGTTTGGCCGCTATCTCTGCAAGCCCAACGACAAAGTAATAATCAAGGGATTTGAACTATTTCTCCTAAAAGATTAGTATGATAGGTGAATACACCATCACTCTTTATAAATTGTGCTCCGTCGATGTGGAACTATCTCAACAAACCTACGTAATTAACGCTACTACTAGCTAGTAATCCTTTAAAAAAATGTACTCCAAATTATAGGTGATGCGGAGGTCAAATCTACGTACAGCCTGCTGGTTGCCTCGGATGCCTTCGTTCCTAGCTCCGGCCGCATGGACATTTCTCAAAGTCCTCCTACGTATACGAGACCGTAGTAGTACACTAGTACTGGTGATAGCATCACCAAACACTAATTCACCGTGCACGCGCAGCACGAGGCATGGATTAGGGGGCAAAATAGTACGAGGCAATACTAGCTAGCTGCACCAAAAGTTTTTAAACGCCCCACAAGATCTCCTGCACTGTACACGCTTGATTGATTAATCCGACCTATACACCGATTAAGAGTACTAATATAGGAGTACACTCCCTCCGGTAGCAAGTACATGTCGTTTTAGATGTTAACACGGTCCTTATAACACAATTTTGACAACTAATTTCATTATAATATAGTTATAGTGGCAGTAGTAGCTAGCTCGGCAAATAAAGCTAGGTGAGGACCGAGCGTTTGCTCGCCAGGTGAGTGAGCGGCCGGCCTGGCTTTGAAACCTAGGCGCCTCACTTTTCGAGTATTTCCTTTAGAAATAGTACACATACATATGAGTACGTTCAGTGATCAATATGTATATCCATACTTTATGATGTCTTAGCCCCTGTTCTTCAGATTAGATATGTATTTAAGGTACACTCACATTTATGTGGGTGGATTGTGGGTATGCGTATGATGTGTATGCGTGAGTTCGTCCGCGTGTGCTTGAAAAAAGCTGGACGTGTGAGCCGTCCTTGCATTGGTACGCGGCGGGGCACGTGCGCGCGAAGCAGCCAGGGAGGTAGGCGACGGTGCAAACGACACGAAATGGAATATTTGTCCGTGGATGCCTCCAATCTGCTTCCATTTGCGCGCATACACCTCTGTCTCCTGCAAAGACGATGCACTGGTACTACCGTAGCAAAAAAAAAAAAATCACTTTGTTTTTTTTTTTATTTATTTTGAATCTTTCTATTCTAAATTCGGTTAACAACGAAGGAATTAACCCCTGACTTGCTTCAGGCAGACATTGATCTCATACACATGCATACCATCTCTCTTCGAGCAATTTTTATTGTGTTAACTTTTTTTTTAATTTATTTTTATTACTAACCCCTCTCTAACTTTATTTATAATTTTAGCTCTTTTGGTCACACCACCACTTGTGATGTGTCCAAATAACACTGTCACACCAGTCATTATGGCGTAATCAAATCATATCACTTCACCATCAGCGGTGTGACATTGTTATTTAACCACGTTACCACCTGTGACGTGACAAGTTAAATAATAAAAATTATTATCTCTCTTCCTGGTCTCTGCTTTATTGATCCCTACATTGACTAGTATTTTCTTTTCTACATATGCACTATATACCTCGATAATCTTGGTGTGGTGCATCGATATGTACGGCCGTATATACTTTGATAGTACAAGACATGTGCATGACTCGTGCATTGGGTGCATGTTGATGCCATATACAATATACACTTGCATGTCTATCTGTCGTATCTTAACTAATAAAAGAATGAGTTTACCTCCACGTAGTGGGACGATATCCTTTTTGTCCTATGCGCGCGGTTGGCCTCTTTCACCCTCCCAAATTCCTCATCGAGACGTACCAATATATGGACCCAACCTGACAGAGACAAGGTCTCGCCCCGTCATCCCCATGTGACTCATGAACGCATCCATGCCCCCACTGCTTCCGCAACCACCCAAATCGTCGCCACACCCCTTCTTCTTCACATGCACATACCGTAATTCATTGTTGTCGCACTCCTTCACGTCTCGCGTCGCGACTCACCACATGCGCCCGTCCGACATTCGCTTCATGCCTTAGAGATCCCAACCCCCTCAGGCACTCGGTCCGTTGATTGTAATGGCGACGTGCACGAAGATGAGGTGATCCGACAGCGTAGGAGTTGGTGACATGGGGAGGTAGCATCGGTGATAGGAGGAGGTCGTGGGGAGGGGAGGGGGCATTGGTGACGAGAGAAGGCACCGGGCGGAAGAGAGCAGAGGAGGCGACGGTACCTTAGAGGAGTAGCGGCGACGCCGGGGAATGGAGGAGAGGCAACGACAGTGCACGAGAAAGAGGCAGAGACGAAAGTGTCCTTCCCTCATCGCGTCGCCGTCTCGAGTTTACCGTATCACATCCTCTTCATCCTAATCCTTCCTTGCGCCGCCATCGCCTCCTGCTCCACGTCGGCCGAGCAAGCATCACCGCCTCCTCGCTTACCACCGCGACGCCGCCACTGCTTCCTCCCCCGACGTCCCACCTCCTTGCTGTGATATGCCTGGTGAGGGCTGCAGAGGCCAATGGCCGTGAGAACTAAGTCGTGGCTTGGGTTTAGGGTGGAAGAAGGTGGCCTTCGATGCGTATGCCACTTCCTTGTCAGCCGGCAATGGTTGGAAATGGGCAGCACGTCGGGAGGGAAGTCGGCATTAACTTCAACTTCTGAAGGTAAACAATATATGAGCTCAAAATTTTAATTTCCGAGTAGTATTGGTAGCAGGTCATGCAATAGGAGGAGTTAATGTTTCGGTTCATATATGTGTGAAAGAAAATTAATATTTATTATGCGGTTTAGAATCCCCTTTGCTGATACGTATCACTTTCTTTTAGAATTCCGTTGCAACACACAAACACACTACTAGTATAGTATAATTGATTGACTACTCCTTGCAAGAATGATGTATACATCATAAGTTTGATGCTATATACTGGTCAGTAAAAAGTGATTCCCAGGAAGTTAGTTCTTGGGGATTAATTTGCTATTGAATACGCAAGTGTTTCTTTTCAAGTTTTATTACTTGTCTGCCTCAAAAAGCTTAAATCAAAATACATACATACTACTACTATATATAGTAGAGTAGTTCTCATACATCTTGGAGCTACCCGTACGTGGTAACTACTTCAATTAACATTGCGCTATTTTGTAGTTAGTTTTTACACAAATTTAATTAGCATATGTTGACGCAACCCAAGCGGACAGAATTAGCACACGTTTTTACACGTATGCATGGCATGCACGCATGGAGTTGTCATCTTTTCTCTATTGTCATTAATTAGTTGCAGAAGGCCTTTCCTTAACCAACTGTTAATTTGGACATGCACGTCAAGACGACTGGTAGTTTACCATTCCATGGCTTTCTGTACGTACGTGTACGAATAATAATACCACTGTGAAGCAACTTTGTACGTATCCTAGTAGTGCGAATCCTTAAGGATGGACCTCAAATTCAAACACGTCTGCACAAGTTTTTGACTTAATTGGCACTATTGCGTGACTAAATAGCAAAAATAGACCTCCCGAGTGAATTACCAAAAAAAGCACCATGGGCGCCCGATAGATGAGATGTGCGCCCGTCGCGTCCCCACCACCCAAATCCCCACCGTGCTCCCACCGCGGCGGTGGCGGCCGCATGCCCACCGAGCGGCGGTGGCGTGGGCGCACCACCGCCACGCAGAGGGGTGCGACAGACCGGCCACCGCCGCACGGGAGCTTGCCATGTGGTCTACCGCGCGCCCAATGTGCGGTAGGCTCAATGTGAAATAGCGTTATTTTTGTCAATTCGCTTGTATGGAGCTATTTTTGCTTTTTTATCACGCAACATTGCCATTTTAGCCCATAACTACTCTCACATTGCAAACATGCATATGCATATATACACTAGATACATGCATAAAGATACAAAGTTTGCGTCATTTAGAATGACCGAATCGACGCTAGCTGCCGGCTTAAGGGCTTCAAAATTACAACGCTTCGATCTCGGCATGCATCGCCTATTCACATGCATACCTAACACTGTAACATGCACGCCCAGGATCAGCTAGTCACATGCACGCAAGGCTTTCTCTCGCTTAGATTCCTCTCCGTGGAAGCAGTGTCAGGGATTAGCTAGATGATGACCAGTTGATGACCATCCACTGTTTAAAATCTCTGACTAGATGCATAAAAAACTGTACGGATAGCTAGCTAGCTGCGAGGAACTGGATAGCTAGCTTGTACGTGGTGCTTGGCCATAGAGATTAGATTTATGAAAATTAACCGCAAGTTTTGCAGGGGTAAGTACATGTACTGTCGTGTCTCGCTTGTCGCTGATGGAAGCTTTCTCCTGGTCTCACAGAGAATGGTAGAATAATTTTTCCCTTTACCTTCCGACATCCCATGTTTATTTGAGTCCAATACTTGTCTAGACATATGAATAGAACTTCACGTACAGAAAATAAATATTCACTCTCTCTGGGTGTTCCATTTCCTACGAAATTCTTGGGAAAATCATGCATTTCAACACATGTTTCTTGAAGCTACGTACACATTTCAACCTGTACGTATCCATTTCGAAAGGTTTATTGTTCTCGAGAAACATGGCCCCTTTAAATCGAAACTTGAGCTGTTAATTCAGGCAGTCAAAAAATCAATCCCATATTAATTGATTTTCACACCGATGCATGCATGTTTCATATGTAATTTTGTTAATGGGAGAAGTGTCGTGAACATGTCATGTCAGTCAGGCAGGCAGTCAGTCAGTGCCAACGCGTTTGATTCTACAGATACGAGAGAGACCGGTTAGTTACATAAACTATAAGTGAATATGGTCGCAGCAAGCAGGCAAGCAAGATCGCATCAACCCCAGCCGCTGTGCTGCCGGACAGGATCATATCGATCGCAAGCAGCTAGCTAGCTTAAGCTAGGTGGCAGGTGAATATTTGGAAGAGTGGGAAGGCGTCTGCTTGCGAGCTGACTTTACTCCAAGGCCCTAAACCAGATTTATGCCCTCTAATATTGGTCGCCATGAGGGGTGTGATAATTAACCTTTTCGCCTTTGGGGTTTGTTTAGTGTTAAGCCCTTGGACTATAGCGTATGAACTCTTGCAAGCCCTAGGATATTCTCCTCATGCCCCTAGGGCTCCACAGGCTTTCTAAAGAGACACAAGATTCCTTTCCAAAGTCCACAGAAAATTTCCCTTTTGGTCCCCTTGCCTTGCATTGCCTTGGTAGCTAGGGTTAATACTTTGGGAAAAGAAAACTAACAAAGAGGTTTGGAAAAAAGAGAAACCTTGTCACCATGGGTATGTTTGCTTCCTTGGATTGACCTTGGGCATTGGTGGGTTACACTATCACTAGGGCCCTACCCAATGGTGGTTTCTTCTAGGCTCCCAAAACTACAAGAAATTTCATTTGATAGAAAACCAGGAGCAAAGCAATTTTTTTTTCTCCATCCTACATTTCTATGAAAACGGTATACGTAGAATGTTCAATTGCCAGGAGCAAATTTTTTTTCTCCATCCTACATTTCTATGAAAACGGTATACGTAGAATGTTCAATTGTTAAAAAAAATTTTGTGGGCGAGAAATTATCATTCTTCGTTAAGACAATTGTACATTCAATCGCAACATCCCTTTTTTTTCTGAAGAGAACAACACACTCATATACACACATCATCAAAACTAGTGATACTGATCCGTGTCGCGCAAAAAAGAAAAAAAAAACTAGTGATATTGTAAATCACTTCCTTTTTATATATAAAAAAGCAATTTGTCATGCTAAAAGGTAATACCAGGCGTAGTTGGCCTTAGCCACGTCTCGAGCCGGCCTAGCCTAATTTATGGCGGCCACTGCTCTCTTCTGGGCCACGTCTGGTTACAACTGGCATGTTGTACCTGAGACTCGGGCCATTGCTTCGAGGGGCTGAGGCCTAGCTCCACCTCTCGATAGTACAATTCAGAATCAGATCAACAAAACTGCACACATGCATTACTCCCTTGCATCTAGAATTCTACATGGATTAGCTTATAATTAATATCACCAAAACAACCTATATATTTCTTTCACCACCCCAGCCCTATATATTTCTCATCAGTAGCCAGTGCATTGAATTATGTGCCCGTGACATTAGAAACGGCCGGCCGGCTTTCTCAAAATGACGAGCAGAACGTGCGGGTGTGGAAGGCTAGCTAGCTAAAAAACTCTACTTTGGTAAAGAAAAGTATCCTCCTCAATAGCTATTAGCTAGGATATGTAGGCTTTTTGTATCTTTTCTCTCGTGTACACGCATGTTCCTCTGCTTTGCTTTCTGAGTGAGTGGGGGATCGGAGGCATTGGGAGACGCAGCATGTTGGGGCGATCGGTGGCTAGCCAGAAACCACGTAAAAATCAAAGCTGCTGGCAATGGCAAAGCCACGTCTACTGTTACACACTACATTACATAAAAGGTTTCAGATTCGTTCTCCGACGTACGTACATGCCGATCGACATATCGCTCGGAAATCTCCTCGGAGTTTCATTTTGCAACATGCATGTCACACACACACGCACGCGGAGGAGCACGTCTGTATATCTTAACAATAACGCGTTGTTGGATGCTGCGATGCATATGTTTATATTAAAACATGCATAAGAGATGTACTTATTATACAACTCTTACACTTATAATTATGATTCATGAAAACCCCTTCGGGCCGAAGACCCCCTCATACAGAGGCCGAGATGGTGGGCCGATCGGTTGAGGCATCTTCCTTCCCCCTTCACATATATCACATGGGCTAACTCCTTTGATTCTTGGTCAGGGCGTTAGGGGGTGGTCGACCGTCCGTACGACAAGTACCTTGTCTACCTTAGATAGCTGCCTCGCCCGCATCCTCACGTGGATACTTCCACTGAGCTGGACGTTGTGCAGCTAATATAAAAAACCTCGACGTCCATCCAAAGTCCCATATATGCATCTATCCTGCCTATGCTGGTTTGGTTCATGCCCCGTTCATACATCACATGAGCGATCTCATTGTCTACAGTTGTCACAACAAGTGTCCGAGGATGAGCTGCACAATGATAAATTGAAATAGGATTACCCGTTGCCCTGTTTGAAAAACCCAAATTCTCAGCCTATATCGGATGGGTCAGGAATTTAGGTTTCCCAACCAAGCCCTTAACCTTTTGAGAAGGAGTGGAATTCTCATAAAAGAAGAGATCAGCTAGCAGAACTTTCATGACTTCCCTTTAAGTATATATGATGGGTTCTTTAAGCGCTTTGAGGAAGATGGCACATTAGATGGGTCCTTCCACCCTGATTACCGCAAACTTCTGCCCTGGATGACTACCACGGCTAGTCCCTCGAAATTATGCACGTAAGTATATATTTGATTTGATCACCATTGTAGTCGGAATTTTAAATCACGATATATACTTGTGGTAAATGAGAATCTTTATGTGGTCGGTTCTTGCAAAAAAAAAAAAGGGGGCAGTTTAAGGATCCAATTATGTTAGCTTTGGACCAATTTACACTGGAGTTGTGGATGAGTTCATACTACGTCTACCCAGTTCGACTAATTCGAATACAGTGCGCACCTAAGACATGTTCTTTCACCTTTGGCTCTTCTAGGAGGATGGTAGACTCCATGTATTTTTGTCGTAGCTACAAACTAGACAATAGAGAAGGATGAACTCCCAACCGGGTTCCCTACAATGCGAAATGATACAACCCCGAAGGTCCTCAAAAATGGAGAACCAGTATTGAAGTGTGTAAATGCATCTTTTTTACTCTCAATGGTCATCACCTTAACCACAATGGGAAAATGGCTATTTATAGTGTTACATCAGGGGTATGAGAGATTACAATTCTACTCATAAAAAGGTCTTATGACTATTGTAACATTCCAAGGGTATGTTAACAGTTTAAAAGTAATAAAGTTATTATTTTATTGGTTTTTCTGAGGTTTAAAAGAGTTCTGTTGCTTGTCTTGAATTTCCAGGAGTTTAAAAGTTAAAAAGGAAATTTATGAGGTTTAATGGAGTTTTATTGGATTTAAGGTTAAAAATAAAATTTTAATTAATTTCATGAATTTTCTGGTGTTTAAAAAGGTTTTCCTATTTTTCAGAAATTAAAAATAATTTATGTGCAAAAATAAAAGCCAGCTTTAAGTTGAAAATAATTTTATTAAGTTTAAAATAATTTGGAAATAATTTTATTAAGTTTAAAATAATTGAGAGGATTTCTGTGAATTTTTTCCCTTAATTTTTGAACTCCTTTTACTATTTTCTAAAATAAAGCCAGCTTTAAGATGTAAATAATTTTATTAAGTTTAAAATAATTTTATTAAGTCTAAAATAATTGAGGGAATTTCTGTGAATTTTTCTTTAATTTTATTAAGTTTTGTTGCATTTTTGTAAATCAAAACCAATTGAAAATTCGGAAATTGCTTTGGGCTGAAAGCCTTAGCTCCCGACCCACTTCTTCCGTCGCTCAGCCCACTCCGCATGGCCCAGCCACCTAGTCGGCCCGCTCCACCATGCCTCCTCCCTCCCTCGTTGACAGGCGGGCCCCGCATATCAGCTTCCTCTTCTTCCCCATTCCTTTCGTCCCTGTGCGCCTTACCCGCCCTCGCTTTCACCCATCCATGCCGCTCCCGTCAGACGCATTAAATGCCCATGTCCCGTCGCTACCCACCTCCGCGTACATGCTCTCTCACACGCGAATCCCGCGCCGCGCCATGCCCTGCGCCAACCAGAGCTCCGCCGCAAGCCCATACCGACGAACTCCTCCCTCTCTCCTCCCCGACCACTATAAATGGAAGCCACTAGAGCCCCACGCCTCCCTCTTTCTTCCCCCTCATCCATCTCTTCTCCCTCTCCGTCGTCTCGCCATATTTGATGTTTTTCGTCGCCGACCATCGTGCAATGCCGCCGTCTCTAGCGCCGGTGTTGAAGGAGCCCCTTCGCCTTCGTCACCTCCTCTAGATTCGCACGACCACGCTCTACCCGGTGCGCTCGCCCTCACCACCGGAATCACGCTGGAGCTCCGTCGCCACCATCGCCCTCCTCTCGCCACCGCTCAACTCCCCGTCGTCGGCCACCTTGTCGCACTCCTCTGTCGCAAATCCGTGCACTAGGTCTGGCGAAGCTATACCCCCCTTTGCGCATACCCACTGGGTTCGTTGTGGTGCGTAGCGCTAACGAGCCTACGCGCCTGAGCCGCCGGTATCCGCCGCGCCGACGTGGCCACCATGACACGACCACCTCGGCCCTCCAGCCCGCGTGGCAAGCCACGTGGCTTTCCCCATTTTCCTTTACAAAATTTAATTGGCCGAAAATCATATTCTGGTGCTGACATCATGCTGACGTAATAAACGAATTTCCTTTAGAAAATAATTCCAAAAATATGGAAAATCCCCTTTTTCATCATTTCATGTGAGTTTCAACTTCTGAGAGCCCGTTCTCCTTTGTTCGAGCTCCAAATTTAGTGATTCAAATTTCTAAATTCAAGTTCTAGCTATCTACACTAGAATTATTTAATTTGGAGTTCATTTGAATTTATTTAAATTTTATTTAAATTTACTTCGTTTTCGCGTGTAGATTTCGACGACTCTAGGGAACCCAAGCTATTTGAAGAGTTAGATTTTTCAAGCATTTGAGCAAGGCAGGTTACACCTTTGATCATATTTGAATCCTAGTATTCCAAATTATTTAAATTATATTTTAAATTATTATTGTATGCTTATTTAAATTCAAGTAATTTAAATTCCTATTTTAAAAGTTATAGTTATTCCTAATTCCATCGTATAACCAATCTTGTTATTAAATTAGTCACCTTTGACACCATAAATGAAAATATAGTTTATGCGATAGTATAAACTAGAACATGTTGAAAAACTTGATGTTTAGACAAAGCCTAGACAAAAAATGTTTGACTTGGGAATTTAACCCAATGTTCAACTATGATTTATCATGATACCATGGTATTGCTTTCACCATAGAAATTTTGAAAATTGATTTAACTTGAAAAATAAATAAAAATTGGTTTGGACTTGGGCGAAATGGATGTTTGAATGGTGCACGTTGTTGCACGGGATCGAGTTATTTTTATGATCGAGGCCCAGGGGTTATTTTGGAAAGTTGTTCAAGTCAGTTAAGGACCGGTCTTCGAGCTGTATCTTGCTAAGCCACATCATACTACCACAGGTCCTGTGTGGGCAGGACTAGGCTAAATAATTTGCAACATTTCATTGTAGTTGTGCCATGTTGATGCGTGGGTGTCGGAATGACTTACTTTTTATATTCCCACGTGGCGCAAGAGGAGGCTTAAGTCTGACGGGTTTCTATCCAAAGAAAGCGAAACCTTAGCAGGCATGGCTACGTTGGAATGATGCATTGTAAAGACCTTGTGATATTTGCTTAGTCGCAGGCCTTCGGAAGCGTGTATTGGCCGACATGTTAAGCAAAATTATCTCTTATGTGTAAAGTTGTACAACCTTTACAGAGTGTTAAAAACTATTTGAATAACCGTGTCCACGGTCAAGTACAAGCAGAGTAAAGCCACTCAAAGTTAGAATTTGGTTTTGTTTTCAAAAGATGTTATGAAATGATTTTGGATAGTTTATCTAATCGAGAAATTTGGCGGGTTGCCTGTGATAGGAGGGTATCCTTCACCACTCTTGTATGAAGGTTATCTTACTATAAAACTTGAAGATTTAGAAAATAAATTTTAGCTATGGAATAACTGCTTTGGAATTTAGTATGAATATTTAAATGAAAAATATCGCTTTATGCAAACTGAGCCATATAAGCCTTCCTTTGATTATTCCTTGCATGCATTATAATCTGTTATTGGGTGTAACTTGTGGAGCATAGTTGTTTGTGCTCACACTTGCTTAATGCATTGTTATTCAGAGGAGGACTACTACGAGGAGAATGAGAACTTGGACGACTATGCTACACCCCATTTATTGCTTGTGGCGAATCGTGTGGTCTACCTTACTGCTTTTGCTTCCACTGTATTTTGCTTATTGGCTTTATACCCATTTTGTAACAAACTTAAACTATTATGTATGAATGGCGTATTATGGTTGTGTTATCCACTTTTATTTGACTGTGTATACTAGCTGTTCCTAGACTAGTGTATGAGACACAGAGAATCTGGGATCCTTCGCTCCCGAGTTCGACAACTATATGGGTTTCTGTGTCTTTGCACCTCCTCAAACATAGCATTTGGTGCACGGTGGACCTTCAAGGATCTTGTTCACTATTCCTGTAGTCCTAATCCACACATAGCCTTGACTCCCTTCGCACCATGCGAGGTCGGTTTGGAACGAAGGCAACCTGGACCCCTTCACTCTGTGCAAGGTGGTCTAGAGCGAGGGCTTCCTAGACCCTTTCCCTCTAGAGTGTGTTGCACTCTTCGATCAAGGCTTCCTTCAACAGTCTTTCTGTACCCCTCGATTGAGTCCAGGGGTCCCTCTAGCTTGGTGCCTTCGCCAAGTCGCTGGGGCCGGTGGACCGCCCCTACGACAATATTGCCTCTAAATGAATTTGCTTTTAACCGAAGTAACCGAATTTGTTTTTCTGATAAATTTGCATCCACCTTTGATCAATGCTAGTACATTTTTGCTGCTCCTTTATCTAACCTTGTTTAAAATATTCAAGTATAGTTATTTAAGTTATCTATTGTTTGTCATTCTAATTTTTTCCCTAAAACTACAGGCTTCCTCTTTCCCTCCTTTTCAATGTAGGGTGGTCATGACTTATGAGCATGGGAAACTCTATGAACGAAATTTCTGGCGTTATCGGTGGGGTTCGATAAAATTTTATACTCGACAAAAAAATTAGTTATATATATATATATTTTATCTAAATTCACATTTTAATTCAAAAAATAGAGTCTTGTATTTATATAAATTTTGTGATACACTACAAGTCTTGTTGAGTGCGTAATGTACTCAATCTTGCTTAATTATTGTTCAGAGTATCAGGATGAATCTACGCCGGATGACGTCTTCTTTGCACCCGGAACCGGTGGGTTCGGTGACGGGTCTTTCTAGGACTTGTCTCTTGTCGGATGCCTGAGGGTTTGTATGGGCATGCCGCTAGGATTTTGAACTCTTATTACATTTTGCTTCCGCTGTTATATTTGCTACTTCTGATACTTAAGCTTTTATTTGGTCGGTCGGCCTTCGTGATGTAAATATTGTAATCGTTTAAGTTATGTACTATATTTTATTTATTTTGTATGTATGAATGTATGGATGTGATTATCAATGTTGTGGATATGTGTACTAGCAACTGATCATGAGACTAGTACAGTATATGCACGATGGCTTCGGGTATTCAATGCCCGGGGTCCGACTAACACCTCACCTTTAGTTTTTAGTAAATACACATAGCAGTATCTGGTGGCATTATCAATTAAAGTCATGAAATATCTTTTCCATCATTTAGTCATTATACCATTTATTTCACACAAGTCTGAATGTATGAGTTCCAATTTTGCTGAATTTCTTTCCTCCATAGCCTTATGAGGCTTTCGAGGTTGCTTTGCTTGCACACAAATTTGATATTTGGAACCTTTGACTATGAAAAAAATTTAGAATTAAATTTAAACGGGAAAGCCGAGACATACAACCAAAATTTATATGACATAAACGTGAGTGCCACACATTGGCCTCACCACCATTTGAGTCATAAATATGGTTCACAATTTTATTAAAAAAATCAGAAAGGGAAAAGCGGAACAAGCATCCGCACTCATAGCCTTTTCCAATAAAGAGTCCAAACTTAGAAACGGCTGTTTTATTAGACTCAAAGACCAACTTAACCCATCTCGACATAGAAGGGAGCCGCTGACGAGGTTCTTATTTATTGTAGAGGCATGCTGCACGTTCTTCAGCCACACGATCTTTCCCGAAGTGAACTTCAGATCTACTGTGCCAACAGCTAGAACAGAAGTATGTGACCCAATCCTCATCATGATGGAGGAACCCCGAGCGACCTGGTAAGAAGAAAACAAAGATGCATCAGCACACACATGAATATTGCCCTATGTGTTACCCCACCAATCAGTAGATTGATATGCTGAAAAAACAGTAGGTAAATTATCATACCCAGATGCCCTGACATTGCCCATAGTCACATTTGCATAATTCTTCTGCCCTGGCTGATTCTTCTTGCCCGTATGTTTGTGGCATTTCTTGGCCCATTGGCCACTCTCACCACAAACAAAACAGATAACATTCTCCATGTTCAGTTTCTTCTTATTGTTGTTGATCCTTTTGAAGTTGGTGGTCGGAACGACCTTAGCCTTCCCTTTGTATTTTCCATTACCAGCGTACTGCATAACATTAGCGCTAGACTGTCCCTCTTGTATCTTTGGTGTACCATCTTTTGTCCAAGCCTTCTCCTTAACATCAAGACTAGCATCCAGATCATCAACAGAAATGTTTTGCTTATTGTGGTTTAGAGATATGGTGAAATTTCTCCAAAATAGAGGCAATTTGGCAATAACACCCTCTGCCACAAATTAGTCACGCAACTGACAACCAAGATGCGCAAGTTCTCACCCAGTAAGATGTAATTCATGAGCCAGCTCGACTACAAAATAGTTATTAACCATTTTGTAGTTATGGTACTGCTCCATGACGTACAACTCACATCCAGCATCTGAGACAGTGAACTTATGTTCGAGTGCCTCCCATAGCTCTATAGTGTTCTTGATGTGCATGTACACATCGCAAAGCTGGTCAGACAGTACTGAAAGCATCTAGGTCCCTAAAAATATTTTTGATAATTAATGACAACAATGTGTTAAGGGACTAACATGTGTGTCAAGATGTTTTGAAGGTTTAGTCCTGGATTATGAATGACGACATGGAAATGGCATGCAAAGATGTCAAAAGATCGACATGGCTTAGGACAAAGGTATTATGTAGCCCAAGGACTCTTTTATAATTTTTACCGCTCTCGGTGATTGATGAAAAGACCGGATTTATAGGCTAGATGTCGTATTATAAAGAGAGATCATAGCTAGTAGCTTGAGGATTTAATTTGTGCCATCTCGAGGTTGCTTTTCTTGCACACAAATTTGACATTTGGAACATTTGACTATGAAAAAAATTTGTAATTAAATTTAAACGGGAAAGCCGAGACATAACCAAAATTTATGAGGTCCCTCAAGACACGGCAACATGACCCAAAATACATTCATAACCGAGAGGCATAGTTGGACCCTCGTCTTCCATCTCTTGAAATTCACACCAGTGAATTTCTCTGGTTTCATTGCCTCAGCGAAATCAGCCATTACAAAGTGCGTATCAAGTTTTTGGATTGTTAGATATAGGAATAAATCCATTTGACACCCCTGAAATCTTGTGAAAGTTCAAAAATCAACCCTGAAGTACAAAATCGGACACTCGACCCCCTTAACTTTCAATACCATTCACTTTACCCCCCTTGAGTCCATTCCACTCCGATTTTAAGCTGACGTGGATGCTGGATGCCATGTAGTCAACACAGTGATTTTCATATGATGTGGCGTCCATGTGGCAAATAAACTTAAAAAATCATACTAGGTCCTACATGTCACTCTAATGTTGTTACTTGACTTCTTTCTCCACCTTCTTCTCCTCCCTGTCCCCTCTCCTCCGTGAGCCATCTTCTCCTCTTTCCTTTCTTATTCTCTTCCAAAAGCTCCTCTCCTCTCAATGAATCCAAGTGTTGGGTAAGGAGGAAGCAACAGTAGATAGGGAACGACGGGTGGAGGCACAACCTGTTGGAGACCGAGAAGAAAGGGGTGGAAACACTTGAGATTTGGGGATGAGGGCAAGAGGTAGCGAGGAGGTGACCAGAGTGGACAGAGGAGCGTGGAGGTGACAAGGCGGAGCACACTCATGTCGGCAGTGACGACGAGCTCGTTGGGGTCGTGCTCCCAGAGCCGTGCCGCCACCTCCGCAGATGAGAGTCCCTGCGCGGTGGAGATGGAGACGCACGCCTCACCCTCCTAGACAGTGCGTGCCCATGTTGGGAACTCTTAGCCGGCCTCACCCATCCTCAGAAGAAGGCGCATGGTAGAGTTGTTGTTGGTGACGACACCGTAGAGGCAGCAGACGTGGGGGCTGTTGGCGGCCATGGCACGGAGGGAGGGGCCAAATAGAGGCAGCGGCTGACCGAGTGGGAGCATTTGGCGGTGGCCTCCTCAGAGGCATAGACGGTAGGCTAAGGTAGAGGGAGTAGGTAGAGCCGTATCCGTAGGCGGTAGGCTGCGACAGTGGCGGTAGGCCGAGGTGGAGCTGAAGGCGAAGCCAAACGCGGAGACAGGAGGCCGACGATCCTCGCTCTGGCGCCCCTCACAACCGTAGCCGCCCCCGATCTAGACGCGCCACACCTCGACCCGTCCACCCCGTCGCGCTTCGGCTTTGCCTCGTGGCGCCGCTTCACCCTCTCGCGGTCGCCCCCCTTCGCTGGCCGCCGGCTTTGGCCCCCTGGTGGCCGTCCCCCATCATCGGCCATCGTTATCGCACCCCCCTCGGACCTGACTGTCCGCAGCAGGAGGGTCGCGCCCCTCGTGAGATGGAGTGGCAGCCAAGGGAGGCGGTGGCTAGGACAGAGACGTGGCGGTGGTGACGGTCGGAGGCGGCAGGATCTGGTGGCCGGTGGCGAGAAAAGGAGAGGAGAGTTAAGAGAGAAGAGGGAGATGGAGAAGGAGAAAACAGAGGATAAGTAGGGCGTGCGGGGAGGAGAAAATGAAGAACGAAAAGAAGAAAGAGATAGGAGGTTATTTGTCTACTGAGGTGGCAAAGTACGGTGACGTGAGTGCTAACGTGGATGCCACATTAGTGAAACCGGAGTGGTTTAGGAAGGAAGGGGTAAAGTGAATGGTTTTGAGAGTTTGAGGTTGGTTCGTGTCCGATTTTGCAGTTTATGGTTGATTTCTGGACTTTTCGAAGAGTTCAGGGTTGTAAAAATAGACTTTTTCCTTAGATATAAGTGCAATATTGTGATTAATTTATTTCCTAAAATAATGATCTGTATAAAAGCAACATATATACTATGTATATTTCCAACTACGAACAGTAGCATGATTGTAATATCAAATATACCTGTCTCATATATATGCACTAATAAAGCAAAGTCTATCACATGAATTCTACTAGCAACAAAAGACAACACCATCATCACATGACTAAAATCCAATAAGAAAGATTTAGTCATGACAAAACGGATTACCGCGACTTACAGAGGATCGCTCCGGTGATGGTCGCGGTAGAGTTAGATGCGAAGATGACGCGAAGCTGATGATGAGGGAAGTCATGATCAGTCGCGCGAACGCTTCCTGAAAACCTGATTGGCCACATGCCGCACAGATCACGGCGACACCGCCGAGACACTACTCTCTCCGCGTCAGTGCACACCGACACAGGGATGGACATGTGGATATGCCATGTCATCATGCAAGTTTATGAGGTGCAAAAAGAAGCTGCCGCTTCACACACAATCGGACGTGAAATCGCCGCACCATTCACGTGCATGCCGCAATGGCATGGCGTGGCGTGGCGAGCGAGCGAGCGCACGCGTGTAGTCTTATTCTGCTTGCTTCGACTAGGTAAGGCCATCTCCACCTTATAAGTTGGTCTCCTCCCACCTAGATTAGCAATATAGTACTAATTTTTCCACCTTCCATCATGCATAAGTGGGCCTTTGGAATTTTCTAAGATTTATGAAGAATATTATTTGGGCCAAACCCATAAACTCCAAGAGTGATCACCTATGATTCATAAGCTTAACACAAACAATCATAGAAAACAGTTGTTAAATATGTGTAAGGATAAAAATTTTAGGAGTATATAGAACAAGAGAGCACACCTCTTTGATAACATATGTCCTCTGCATTTCAACAGAAGCTTTCAACTCTTGAAGTTGTATGGTCTGTTGTTGAGCAGCTTGAAAACGGTCCCCATCCAGGCGTGAGCGAAAAAGTATTACTGCTTTTCTCATTCCATTTTGGAAGGAACCAAAGTGATCCAAATAGAATGCTAGTAAAAGGAATAGGAGCCATTCGAGTACCATTATGGTTAAAATACTTGCCATTCCATTTTCGGGATCACTCAAGTCGATCCATTGCATCCCTAAGGAGTCAATATAATTCCCAAGCAACGTAGATTGTGAAAACTTATAGACAATACGGTATAAAGAAAATGCAAGGAAAAGTTTCAAAAGTGTGATCTAGCTTCCTTGAAATGAACAAATAAAAAATTTCTAGACAAGTTATTGAAAAAGAGGAATAAACCCTTCTAGAAAAAACACCAAAATCATACAGATTGATTGCATAAAGATACTGGTACGAAGATAAACTTGTGCACATACTTGAGAGGGAAACATCTTCAACACAGGTCCTAAATAAAAACTATCCTAAAAGGCCGGACCCAAATATGTAGAAATATCCTATCCCTATAGCATGATATGCCAAATAATCAGACTAGATAATTTTGTACTATATAATGAAATGAATATATCGACAGTAATTATGGAAGCATACCAGTAGTTGTCCTCACATTACAGGAAGCATGTTGCCATAAGAAATGCAAATGAAAATTTCAAGTTCATGTAAGCAAAGTAGAACACAAACTGTATACCATAGTTATTTCGTCGGAAGAATCTTAAACTTGAAAATAGAGATAGAAGTATAAGCAAGTCGCTTTCAATTTATAATAGTTTCTTGATACTCCTCCTTTCTGTATCAAATAAAATCAGCACAATGTTTAAATATATTATGATTAAGCCAAACCAAGAACCAACCAAAATTCATGAAATGTCAATCCTTAAGTGATCAGAACCACTTTAAGTCATTCTTAGTTTTATTTGGATGATTATAAAGTACATCCCTAGTACAAAAGTATTATCTTACCGAGAATAGAACCAAGTAGGAAAATAGCATGAAGGACATCATATGAAGCAGTGATAGAAGAAGAAAATAGCAATATGATATAGTCCAATAAGGCAAATCTCCAAGACCATGCATCTTCATCATAATCCTTAGCTTCTTTTGTTTCTTGTATACAAGGTTGGTCAAAATTACGTGCAGTATCAATTCTACTAGACCATTCAGGTTAACCGGCAGTATATAAAAAAATCATAAACACATGTCATAGCGGGAAAAGAAGCTCCATAGTCCATACATAAGATATCTGCCCTATTAGTGAAGATAGAACATATAGACCCATTGGCCTAGCTACTCTATGCATTTCTTTGACAAAATCAAATGACATCTTGAGACCATTGCCCTTAAATGAAGGTATGCATTTGAGGCCTACAAAACAAAACATGGCCACTCTAAATAGGAAAAAACTTGAGATAGAATCATTTGTAATTATAGACTTCAGGACGTTCACTTACCAACCAACAAAATTGATGTTTGTTTCCATAAGATAACTGTATACATAATCCAGGTTATGCAGTGGCACACAACTGTACTGAGAACAAAGTGTTAGGATTAGGATATAAGATTCAGATTCAGATAAGGACAAAGGAAAATGACTAACCTCTCAGAGAGCAAGGCAAAATGTCAGTTATCAGGATCTTGTAGTGCATTTGCCAAGTGCCTCCTTTCTGCATCAACTGATACGGGGTGGCCCGATCTTCTCGAGTAGAACCGTAGATAAATAGCGCTTGACGACGAACATGGCTCAGCTGTACACCACGCGCCAGTGCACGGACTTGCAGCTCTATGGATATTCGCCAACACGCACTGGGATGATCACCACGAGACCACGAGCGGAGATCGCCAAGCCCTCAATTCCCAGCGGAAAAGTAAACTTGACCTTAAAATGCAGAACGAACAATGGATTGCCTAATTCTCTCTCAGAAGTCCTCGCATGAACTCTGGTTTAGAAAGAACAAGCAATAGCTATGTTTCAATTCTTATGCATAAACTGGTCTGATTTACAATGGGGGTTTACCCCTCATAATATAGTCTTGGGCTAATAACTATTCAGTCTAATTTTCCATGTGGGTCTATTCATGCGTGCGTTACTGTTCACGGACGACACTGCAGAGGGCTTACTGTTCACGGGCCGACATCAGAGCGCATTTATCGCTTCATGGCCCGACATCTTGTAGCGTGTTTACTGTTCATGCCACGGAATTAGGCTTCCTTCCTGGTTCCTTCATATGGGCTTTGTGCTTGACTACTTGGGCTGTGATCCCTCGCTTGTCCGCATGGACCTTGGCCCTTTCCTCCTTGGCCGAATGGGCCATAGGTCAGCGTCTTGACCTCCTCATTTGATGGCCTTCCTTGGATGACGGCCGCATATCTTTGATCTCCGTCCATCGCTGAATCTTCAAACCTGAGCACAAGTAAAACACTATTTTTAGGTAGTATAAAATTCTCATTAAAATCAATGATATATTCATTAAGGAGCAAGTTCACCTGAGATTGTAGTTTCTTGGCACGTGCTCTTGTAATTGGCCCAGTCGGTAACTCGATGCGTATATCTTGAGCATTAGGTGGAGGAGAAGGTGCCGTAAGGATGCCCTCATCATCCTCCTCCTTTGGAAAAGGCGTCGTCCTCGACGCTAGATCATCAGTACCGAAGAACGGCGATAAATCAACAACGTTGAATGTCGAGCTCACGCCATAGTCATCTCCCGGAAGCTCGATTTTGTATGCATTATCATTAATTCGCTCAAGCACTTTGAAAGGTCCATCTCCTCGTGGCAAAGAACTCGATTTGCGTCGATCTGGAAAACGATCCTTGCGATAGTGTAACCAAACTAAATTGCCCGGCTGAAAAATCATCTTATTTCTTTTCTTGTTCGCCTTGTCAGCATAGTACTTCGTCTTGCGCTCAATTTCTTCTTTCACCTTGAGGTGTAATTTCTTCACATATTCAGCTCGCTTTGACGCCTCCATATTTGTTCGTTGTTGACTTGGAAGCGGCAACAAATCAAGTAGCGTAATGGGCTTGAAACCATACACCACCTCAAATGGGAACATCTGTGTAGTAGAGTGGATGACTCTGTTGTAGGCGAACTCCACGTGCGCCTTGATATTTTTCTTGATCATGGTCCTCAGCAACATCGAAAGTGTACGGTTCACCACCTCCGTTTGACCATCAGTTTGGGGATGACAAGTTGTGCTGAATAACAACCTTGTCCCTAGCTTCCCCCAAAGCGTCGTCCAAAAATAGCTCATGAATTTGACGTCGCGATCTGAGACAATGGTCCTGGGCACGCCATGCAACCGCACTATCTCCCTGAAAAATAAGTCAGCAACATGCGACGCATCGTCGCTCTTGTGGCACAGAATAAATTGTGCCATCTTCGAAAATCGATCCACAATAACAAAAACATAATCTCTCCCCCGCTTAGTCCTAGGCAGTCCTAAAACAAAGTCCATACTAATATCTTCCTATGGTGCATTAGGAACTGGAAGAGGAGTATACAAACCATGTGGATGCAATTTCGATTTCGCCTTGTGACAAGTTATGCACCGTTGTACATACCTGTCCACATCACGCCTCATCTTAGGCCAATAAAAGTGATCGCTCAGCATAGACAATGTCTTCTCTCGTCCAAAATATCCCATCAAACCACCTGCATGAGATTCCTGCAATAATAGCAAACGCACGGACGATTCTGGAACACATAGTTTGTTAGCGCGAAATAAAAACCCATCATGAATGTGAAATTTGTCCCAGCCTTTCCCATCTTTGCAATGCGCATAAGGTGAAGCGAAATCATGGTCATTAGCATATAAATCACGCAAACTCTCTAAACCAGGAACTTGCACATCTAAGCGATTTAAAAGCACACTTTTCCTAGAAAGAGCATCAGCAACCACGTTTTCCTTGCCCTTCTTATATTTCACAATGTAAGGAAACGACTCAATAAATTCTACCCACTTAGCATGACGTCGGTTCAGTTTAGATTGACCGTGCAAATATTTTAAAGCCTCATGATCTGAATGTATAATAAACTCCTTAGGCCATAAATAATGCTGCCAAACCTCTAAAACACGCACTAATGCATAAAGCTCCTTATCATAAACCGGATAATTCAATTGAGCACCCTTCAATTTCTTGCTAAGATATGCAACCAGTTTACCTTCTTGCATCAAAACACCACCAATACCAATGCCACTAGCATCACATTCAATCTCAAAATTCTTAGTGAAATTAGGTAAAACAAGCAACGGTGCTTCAGTCAAACGTTGTTTTAACAAATCAAAAGCCTCTTGTTGCACTGGCCCCCATGTAAACTCAACACCTTTTTTTGTTAATTCATTCAATGGGGCAGTGATGGCGCTAAAATCTTTCACAAAGCGCCGATAAAATCCAGCGAGGCCACGAAAACTCCGAATTTGGCTAATATTCACAGGTGTAGGCCAATTTTTAATTGCTTCAATTTTAGACTCATCTACCTCTACTCCCTGTGCCGAAACCACATAGCCCAAAAATATTACGCGATCTTTGCAAAAAGTGCACTTCGTAAGTTTCAAACAAGCTAGCATCGCGTAAACACTGTAGCACTTGTCTAATGTGGTCAATATGATCGATTCATTATGGTCAGAATCGGGATATCATCAAAATACACGACCACAAATTTCCCAATGAAATGCCTCAAAACATGATTCATCAATCTCATGAATGTATTAGGTGCATTAGTTAACCCAAACGGCATGACTAACCACTCATACAAACCAAATTTCGTTTTAAAAGCAGTTTTTCACTCATCCCCTTCTTTCATCCTAATTTGATGATACCCACTACGCAAATCAATTTTAGAGAAAATAACAGCACCACTCAATTCGTCTAACATATCATCTAACTGAGGGATAGGGTGACGATATCGAATAGTGATATTATTAATCGCTCTACAATCTATGCACATGCGCCAAGTACCATCTTTCTTAGGAACTAAAATAACAGGAACAGCACAAGGGCTTAAACTTTTACGTACGTACCCTTTGTCGAGAAGCTCTTGTACTTATTTCTGAATTTCTTTTGTTTCCTTGGGGTTGGTGCGGTACGGTGGCCGGTTTGGTAGCGTCGCTCCCGGAATCAAATCAATTTGATGCTCTATCCCGCGGATTGGTGGCAAACCAGCGGGTACCTCCTCCGGAAAGACGTTGCTGAATTCCTGCAAAACATGAGAGATACCACTAGGAAGAGACGTCAAGTCGTTGGTAGAAAGCAATGCATCCTTGTACAGAAGTACAAAGTGCACCAAATTAGGAGTCTCACAAAAAGCTCTCATCTCTGATTTGGTATCTAATATTACTAAACATTTCTCTCCCCCACTTTTATTTTTACCACTCAATTTTGGTTTGTGGCTCTCACTCACCGAAGGTGGAATCTCTCTATTTGGTGTACTCGCAATTTTCACCTCAACTTTCTTCTTATCAGCATTGACTATCTCTGTCGGTGTAAGTGGATACAAAATCACATCTTTTCCGCGCTACTTAAACTTGTAGCAGTTTGTATGCCCATCATGATAAACATGGCGATCAAATTGCCATGGACGCCCCAACAACAAGTGACGAACTGACATGGGCACCACATCGCAAACAATGGTATCCTCATACATGCCTATCTTAAAGTGCACCTTCACCATATGACTGACTTTCACCTCGCTCACATCGCTCAACCACTGCACATGATAAGGATGAGGGTGCGGTAAATATTTTAAGCCTAATTTTTTACACATCTCCTTGCTGGCCAGATTATGACAACTTCCTCCATCAATTATGACTTTGCACGCTTTACCGCCAACTGTCGCTCATGACTGAAACAAATTGCACCGTTGTGCGGTAGACTGACTCTGTGACACGCTAAGTACACGAGGTGTGCACACTAGCATATGCTCTCCATCTGGCGACCCCGGCCTACAGTCCAATCTCTCATTCTTGATGTGATCGTCTGCAAAATCAGCAAATGGAGTAGTATCATCCTCATCACTAGCTGAAATATACCCATCATCAGTAAGTATCATAACTTTATTATTTGGGCAATCTTTCTGAAAATGACCAACTCCCTTGCACTTGTAGCATGTCATATCATGTGAACGGCCTGTAGAACCCATCGAGGATGCCGTACTAGCAGCGGGTGCCGGTGGTCGGCGCGTCGGTGGCGGTGTACTATATGTCTTCCTCTGTGCGGAACTACGCGTCGCGGAATTGCCCCCTGATGGAGCGGGCTTGCCTGGCTGTCCTGTGTTGTACGAAGGTGCTGAGCTCGCTGAATAACGTTGCCGTGCAGCATACTTAGCATCTTCAATTACTTGTTTCTCACCTCGCGCCTAATGCATCAACTCGACCATGTTGTTGTATTGATGATGATTAACGATCCGCCAATAGCATAATTCATCCCAAGAAGAAAGCGAGCCATCGCTGTTCCTCATTCTCACGCACATCAGCATGGATGATTATCCGCTCCATCTCTTTATAATACTCATCAACGATTTTAAACCACGCCGCAACCCAATCGCCTTCTCATGTAGTGAGCGCTTGTAATGAGTAGGTACAAAGCGCGACGCATCCGCCGCTCACTCGTCCCATGTAACAACACGTGGCTCGTGTCGCTCCATCTGTTGTTGCACAAAGACTCCCACCATGTAGCACATATCCGTCCAAAGCGAAGAACGGCAAGATCCAACTTGCGCTGATCAGAATAGTGGTTCATGCGGAACAACTTATCAACTTTTAGCTCCCATACAAGATAAATCTCTACCTCTGTAGTACCTTCAAAGGACGGCATCGTGAACTTGGGCTTTTGTAACATCCCAAGTTTCAGAGCTTAAAAAAATCTTTTAAATAGTTAGTAGGGAAAAATTCACCATTTGAATTTTATTTGAATTTAATTTCAAAAGCTTAATATTGGACTTTACAATCAAAAACATTTAATGTGAATAATCCCAACATGAACAATAGCCAAAACTATGTTATTTGGGTTCGTGTGCTCGAGATATATTTTCTAGATTTTCTAGAATTTTTCTGAGTTCATTTGCTATTTTCTATTGCCCATTTGAATTTCTCGTATTTTCTAAATTGAAAACCTATTTAAAATCTCGAAAATCTTCTTGGGCGAATCTCTCAGGCCCAACTTCTTTCCTCGCCGCCCGCCCGCTCAGCCATGCTGCAGCGCGGCCCGCCATGACAGTGGACCCGCTGTCGCCCTCTCTCTCTCTCTCTCTCGCGCGCGCTCATCCTCCACCGTCCGATCAAAGATGAACGGCTAGATGCGCATAAGGCAACCGGAGTTGTCCGAATGTTTCTTTGATTGTGGGCCGTTCGATCAAGATCCAACGGTCGATCTGGTCTGTTTCTGACCGCACCGCTTTCACGCGACTCACGTGGCCGTGTCTCGGCGTGTGGGACCCACCGCCACGTCATCGCCGTCTCGAGGCGGACTGGTTCCGATTTCCTCGCGCGCCGCCGCCGCTTTTTGGCGTCCGTGCCCTAGACCTTCCCGAGCCGCCGCCTATATAAGGAGGGCAAGCCCTCGGTCTCCGCACTCCAACCCGCGCAGCCGCCACCCCCAGCCCTAACCCTAGCCGCCGCAAAAGCTCGGAGAAGTGATCTGCGCCGCCGCAACTCCGACGAGTTCGTTCGTCGCCGTCAGTGCCGCCGGAGTGTCGTGGTCTACACCGTCGGCATCGCACGGAGCAGGACTACCTCGTGGGCACCTTCGTTTCGCCGGAGCGTCGCCGTAGCTCCGATCCCGTCAAGCCCGAAACCCTCCGCCGCTTCAACCTCGCGGCCGCCACGGGCGTCCCGACCACGGTGAGCACATCCACGAGTTCCCGTGCCACCCTCTACACGCTGGGTACCACTCACCGCCGGTGAATCGCGCGTTCGCGGAACCCTTGGTTCCCGAGCCGCCGTCACCGTCGGGTCGGCGTGGCACGCCACCTCGCCGCCACCTCGCTGCCGCCTCGGCTCCGCGTCTGCGTGTCATCCTGTCGGCGTCCCGTCAAGATCGGACGCGGCACCACCGGATCCCAAATTTCGAGGCTCTGGTGAGACCCACCACCGTGAGCCTAGCCTCCGACATGTGGTCCCACATGTCGAGATTTCTTTATTTATCTTTTCCGAAATCCCGAGGTGGCGCCACTGCGCAATAATCTGATTTTCCTTTAGGAAAATAATTGAGAAATTCATGAAATACCGATTTTCAGCATTTTATGTATTTTCAATCTTCAAAAGGCCATAACTTTTGCATCCTAACTCCGATTGAGCCCATTCAAATTTCTAAATTTGTCTAAATTCAAGATCTACTTATCTGAGATTTTTATTTAATTTTTGGAGTTGGTTTTGCCTCTGTTATTTATTTGTTTTGTTTGTTTGTGTCTCGTTTTGCGAGTAGACGTCGATTCGTCGGAAATTTTGTGGAAGAAGGAGCACCCCAAGATCAAGATCAGTACATAGACCTTTTCAAGGCAAGTCATACCTTTGATCATCTTGAACCCAGTTTTCAAATTACTTTGTGTTAAATTATTGCATGATAGTTTAATTATTTATTTAAATGCTTTGGGCATAGTTATTATCAAATTGTTATCACACCTTGGCCTTGTATGTCATAATTCCTTGTCACCCTAGATTGGTTATTAGTTGGTAATATTATAGCACCAACGTGGGTTGGTTAGATGCGAGTAAAATTGCTTAGCCATGCTACGAGTCATCATCTCATGTAAGTTGCAAATATCAATTATGACTAAGTGACTATGGAACTTTGTGTAAAAGCAGTGTGTGTATGTTATTACTTTGTGATGGCATGTGTTGCACTAAAACCAACCGGGTGGTAAAGGATTTAGACTGAGGCAAGTGGTGGAGACGTGTGACATGGTGGACTATGTGATGGGAACGATAACTGTGTGGCTTAGTTAGAAAATGGAAGTCTTGCCTTGGTCAATTAAGGACTTAACTTTGTGCGCCATTGAACTGAGCCTTACAGTACGACCACATGCCTGGTATGGGACGGGCCTAACTTAGTAAGTTATGGATTCTCAGCATTGATGTTCAGGTGGATAGGTTAGGCTATGTGATAGGGTGGAGGTGTGACTACTTGGTAGTTGCATCACGGGAGGATTCGTCGTCCCTGTCCAACGATGTGTGTTATGCATGGGCTATGTGATATGTATAACGGTTTGTAAGCACATCGAGAGTGTCAATGTTGAGATGAAGTTTCTGAGCTGTTTTGTTACGATTGGTGCTTGCTACACTAGTTGTATCTTGTGGGTAAAGTGTACAACCTCTGCAGAGTGTTAATCAAACTATTCGAATAGCCGCGTCCTCGGTCATGGACATGCTCGGTGATTTCACATAAGGGTTAGTTTTATAAAATGTGGGAATGGGAGCTGTGTGATCTCAATCATATGGCTATGTGAAATAATGCTTTAGTTGTGTGTCTTTGTGGAAACAATCATAAATTAATATTGTCTATTTGTTTGAATTATGCTTTCAATCTATTATCGTATTCAATTGCAAATGTTGCTTTTATGCAAAAGAACCACGTGCCTTTTCTTTGGAATAAGCCTCGCATCTATACATTGCATTACGTGGTATGATTTGCGAGTACGGTTGTGTACTCACGCTTGTTGTAAAACTTGCGCCCAAACCTCTGAAGTGGAGGAGTCTCACGCTTTGCTGAGGAGTAGTTCGTTGAAGGCCGATCGTTCGTTAAGGTCCGGATCCCGCTTGGTTGCACGTGGTGAATTGGTGGGATCTACGCCGGAGTTTTCCGTTCGCCGCTTTATTTCTCTGTTAGCCCTGCGTGGCTTAATAAGTGTAAACTCGACCATAAGGTCAAAACCCTTATTTGTTATTCAAACTAATCGTTTACTTTAATTATCGCTTGTGTGGATCGATATTTACCTGTGTTAACCACAGTGTGCACTAGCGTGATCTGGACTAGTGCAAAGATACACGAGGGTTCCGAATCGTAATGCGGGTCCCGGCAGAGGTGGTATCGAGCCATCTTGATCGTAGGTCTTGACCTTAGTTAGATTGGCCGTCTTTAGAGTGTCCAAACTATTTTCTAAAGGAAAAATTAACTTGCAAGGTTAATTGATTGCTTAACTCTTCTCATATCTCTCTCGCCTCAACTTTTGCTATAATCTCTTCTCTCCGCTTGTTTTAAAGTTGCTCTTACCTGTTCGTCTGTCTTGACGGATGCCTCGCCTTGAGCTATGGTGGCGTTGTGGAGGTTACGCCGAACTTTGGAAGTGGCTCCGTGTTCTTGGAGGTTTTGATCGTCCATATGTGTCGGCAACAAGCGGGCGGTGAATGGTCGAGCGAGTGGAGTGATTTGTCGCCGACGATCTACGCCAGAGAAACGACAAGGCGAGCCAACCTTCGCCGCTCGTGAGGAAGATCACTTGGTGGAAGGTATCCAGAGTCGTCGCGCTTGGCCATGCTACGTATCGCAACATCTACGCACGGAGCTTCAAGACACCGTCTTCCGTTACCATCCCTCGAAGCGGTGTGGACTTGCCAAGACGCTACCCGTCCACGAAGGAGAGAGCAACGCTACTGATCGTACACCTCGCCCGGTTCGTGGCCGCCGGAGGAGCTCGGGAGAGGACTATCACGGAGTTGGATCATGTCTATGAAGCCTTGCGAGAGTCAAGAGAAGGTCGCCACTGCAAGAGATCCTCTACGACCAAGTTCCCAAAGAAGAGGAAGACCGAGGAGGATCTGAAGAAGATCGGAGGAAGGCCAGCTGAGCCCGAAGAAGAAGCGAGCGAGGAGCCACCGAGCGGTTGCAGCAGAACGCTGCTGTTCGCTGCACGCCTCGAGGCATCGGGATCGGTTGCCAAGATGCGGCTCACTTCCGAGTCTCACACCGTCGGGCGCGTCGCGCGGTTGTGGAGGCTTTCTTGAGTAGATCGTTTAGGCTTGATTTTGAGCTTAGCGATTTGGCTTAGTGAGTCGCCCTTTAGGCGGTAGTTTTGTGTGCTTAGGTCGTTGTTTCTTTTGTGTGCAGTATGAGTGCAAAGGCCCTTAGGCATCTGTTGCGACCATGCTAAGACCCTAAGTAATAAAGGTATTTCATTTGAGTTTCTTGATCGTGTTTTGTTGGGTTTAACCTACCCCAGCTAGTTCTTAACTCATCTCGTGCTTGCTACCTTATCTAACCCATGGAGCTTCGCGGATGGTTCAAACTCGTCGATCTATCATGAGTGGTTCCAGCACTTCAACACCAGAGGCAATGAGCAACCAGTGCGAGGCGATTCGCCGCAAGCACCCCAATTGACTTGCAAAACTTTGGAGCTTTCATGGCGGCCGCATCACCGATGAATACCATGATGACTCGGATGCAAGCCATGCACAACGAACAATAACAACAACAAACACCAAAGATGGAGCCCGGTGCTCATGGTCACCATGGACCATCCAAACTTGCGAATTCATGAGGACTCGTCCACCAACATTTTACGGACACGTCTCTCCATGGAAGCGAGCGATTGGTGCGTGTTATCGAAAAAAGTCACGATCACTCGAAGGCAATGACCGTGAAAAGGTTACGTATGCCACTCACGGATGGAGGCACCGCTGGCTGATGGTGGGAGAACTTCGTACCCATGAGACGCCACAGGATATCACTTGGGAGGAATTCTCTCCGCCGCTTTCGCGAGATCATGTACGGTAAGGAATTATCGATCCAAGAAGGATGAATTCGCTCTCAAGCAAGGAGCTATGTCGTCGACTACCTCAACAAGTTTTCGGCTAGCTCGCTACGCAGCGTGAAGATGTAGCCACGGACAAGGCTCGCCAGAGTCGCTTTTGAAGGGACTAAACACCGGATCGCAAGTCGGTTTGATCGCCATACTTTCCCGATTTCCGGAGTTGGTCAACAAAGCCTTTGTTCTAGAAGACAAGCGCAAGGAGCCGGAAGATAGCCGCAAACGCCGGATGGCTCAACAAGGGAACCATCAATCACAAGAGGGCAAGAACGGTGCGGCCAAGGTTCAACGAGTTTCCACCCTGACCGTTGAGCACTGCACCAACTTCAACACCCGTCCACCGCCGTAACTTCCGCAACCCCGCACTGCCAACCCCAATCCAGAAGCAACCAGCAGAACGTACCAAAGGTGCATTCGCTGTCGTCGGCCACCGACATTTTGCCAACCAAAGTCCGCAAAGGGGAACAATCACTCCAATGACGCTTCAACCTTGAGCTCGCCATCCAAGACACCAGCGCGGACATCAACCAAGGAGCTTCACAAGTTCTTTGGTCAAGCGGAGGAGCACCACGATCCGTGATCGAGGCCGTGTCAACCACGTCACTCTTGAAGGAGCCCAGAATCACCGACGTTGTCTTGGTAAGTTTACGTTAACTCGATACTGCATCGCTTTGTTTGATTACGAGCTTCGCGATTCGTTTGTTTCGGAATATTTGCAACCAAGAATAATTTGGAAGTTATGCAACTTAAGCATACTCTGTTAGTCCATCGCTGGAGCGAGCTAAGTACTAGAGTGGGATGTTTAGGAGCTAAGTTACTCATAGTGGAGTTGAGTTTCTAGCCAACCTAATAGTCCTAGATACCCAAACCCTAGATGTCATTCTTGGCATGGATTGGTTATCAAGCACAAAGCCGTGCTAGATTGTGGCGAAGAGCAGAATAATCGAGGACGCCAAAGGAAACAAGGTAGAGTTTCTAGCCACCTCGATTCGTGATGGACATTTGCTAGTAAGCGATCAAGACCCTTGCCTTAGAAGAAGTACCGATGGTCGGTGAATATCCGATGTGTTTCGGAAGAATTACCAGGGAATGCCACCGATCGTGACATTGAGTTTGTCATCGACCTAGTACCGGGGACAGCACCAATTTCAAAGAGACCTTATCGGATGCCACCATGAATTGGTAGAGATGAAGAAGCAGATAGAAGACCTTCTTGAGAAAGGTTTCGTGAGACCTAGTTCGTCGCCGTGGGGAGCGCCGTGTTGTTTGTCAAGAAGAAGGATGGAAGTATGAGGATGTGTATTGATTACCGTTCTCTCAACGAGGTTACCATCAAGAACAAGTACCCACTACCCGGATAGATGATCTGTTTGATCGGATGAAAGGAGCCGATTATTCTCGAAGATCGATCTGCGATCGAGTTACCTGACTAAAAATTTGTCCTAAGGATATACCAAGACCGCTTTCTCAGCAGTGCGGACATTATGAGTTCTTAGTCATGTCCTTTGGTCCGACTAATGCCCCGCCTATTTCATGAACATGATGAATAAAGTATTCATGGAATACTTGGATAAGTTCGTAGTTGTGTTCATTGATGATATTCGTGTACTCCAAGTCGGAGGAGAACACGCCGAGCATTTAAGGATAATATTGGAAAAACTCAGAGAGCATCGCTTGTATGCCAAGTTCGATAAGTGTGACTTTTGGAAGAAGGAAGTGGATTTCCTTGGTCATGTTATGACAAATTAAGGAGTAGCAATTGACCGGTAAAGTCAAAGCGATTGCTACATTGGGAGCAACCAATCGTATCTCGATTCGCGAGCTTGGGAATGGCGGTTATTACCGCGTTTTATCGAAGGATTCTCATCAATTGCTAAGCCTCTTACGCAATTGTTGAAGAAGGAGAAAAAGTTCACTTGACTCCACTGTGAGGAAAGCTTCCAAGAGTTAAAGAAGCGCTTAACTTCACTTCAGTGCTAATTTTGCGGATATTCGCAAGGATTTCGATATCTATTGTGATGCTTCACAAGGATTAGGATGTGTCCTGATGCAAGAAGGAAGAGCCGTTGCTTACGCGTCAAGACAATTGAGACCCCACGAGGAGAATTACCCTACTCATGATCTGGAATTAGCCTGTAGTGCATGCTTTAAAGATTTACGTCATTACCTCGCCGAATCGTGTGAAGTCTACACAGATCATAAGAGTCAAAGTACATCTTTACCCAATGATCTGAATATGAGACAGAAGATGGTTAGAATTGATCAAGGATTACAATCTCGGAATCCACTACCATCCCTAAAAGCCAACGTAGTTGCGGATGCTCTAAGTCGTAAGAGTTACCGCAATGATTTGGAAGTAAAGGAAGTTGCCCGTAACTTTATGAAGAATTTGAAGCTAAAGCTAGAAGTTGTGTCCAAGGATTTGTAGCCGCTTGAGGTACAGTCTACCGAGAAGCGATTCGTGAAGCACAACCAAAGGACCTGTGTTGTCGATATCAAGCTCAAAATGGCGTAAGGAAAATTCAAAGATTTCACCAAGGATGATCAAGACATACTGGATTAATGGTCGATCTGTGTACCGATATCGATGGTCCGAGACAGATTAATCTTAAAGGAAGCCCATGACTCAAAGTATTCAATTCACCACGAAGTACCAAAATGTACCAGATGTTAAGACTAAATTTTGGTGGCCAAATTTGAAGCGAAGTCGCGAGTTCGTTGCCTTGTCGACGACACCGCCGTAAAGTGAAGGAGAACACGAGAGACCAGCGAGGTTTGCTGCAAGCCAAGATTCCGAATGGAAGTGGGAGGAAATCGGGATGGATTTTATCACCGGTTTACCAAGACCCAATCGGGTTACGATTCGATCCGGGTAATAGTCGATCGCCTAACCAAGGTCGCCATTTCACGCCATCAAAACCACGTACTCGGAGATCGCCTTGCGGAATTGTACATGGCAAGGATTGTCGGTTTGCATGGTGTGCCCAAAAGATAGTGTCGATCGTGGATCTCGGTTCACCTCTCGCTTTTGGCGAGTTTGCATGAAGCATTGGTACCATCGAATTTGATCTGCGATCATCCACAGATGGATGGGCGCATCGAAAGAGTCAATCGATATTGGAGGATATGCGAGAGCTTGTGCTCTAGCTAATGCTACCCGATGGGATAAAAGTTTACCGTATCACGAGTTTTCAGACAACAATAGTTATCAAGCGATGCGCAAATGTCACCATTTGAAGCTTTGTATGGCGTGCTGCAGAACCCCGTTGAATTGGTCGAAAATAATGAACGATCGCTTTTAGTCGGACATTATTCGAGAAGCGTAAGAGCAAGTGGCCATGATAAGAAAAGATTGAAGATAGCTCGGTCGAGCGGAAGAGCTATCGCGATAACCGTCGTCGAGATCTCGCCGAGCGAGAAGATTTTGTCTATCTTGGTGACCCCGCCGAGGTGTCAAAAGGTTTCATGCCAAAGGAAGCTTGCCCCTAGGTATGTTGGTCCGTTCAAGATTTTGGAACGCCGTGGGGTTGCTTACCAATTGGAGCTACCGCGATCGTTAGCGGAGTACATGATGTCTTTCATGTCTCGCGCTTGAAGAAGTGTCTTCGTGTGCCGAAGAGCAAGCCCGTTGGAATCAATTGTTCAAGGAGGATCTTACCTACAAGGAGCAAACAATAAGATTTTGGATGTCGCAGCGCCTCACGTAAGCAAGACCGCTTCGTTTTGCAAGGTCCAAAGGAGCAACCACTCGGAGGGAGAAGCAACGTGGGAGCGTGAAGAAGAGCCGAAAGCAGAGTTTCCTAGCCTTTTCTCTAGCTAGCCCGAATCTCGGGTCGAGATTCCTTTAAGGGGAGGTTTGTAACATCCCAAGTTTGAGCTTAAAAATCTTTTAAATAGTTAGTAGGAAAAATTCACCATTTGAATTTTATTTGAATTTAATTTCAAAAGCTTAATATTGGACTTTACAATCAAAAACATTTAATGTGAATAATCCCAACATGAACAATAGCCAAAACTATGTTATTTGGGTTCGTGTGCTCGAGATATATTTTCTAGATTTTTCTAGAATTTTTCCGAGTTCATTTGCTATTTTCTATTGCCCATTTGAATTTCTCGGTATTTTCTAAATTGAAAACCTATTTAAAATCTCGAAAATCTTCTTGGGCGAATCTCTCGTGCCCAACTTCTATTTCCCGCCACGTCGCCACACTTTCGCCAGCGCCGCACTGCCGCCGCCAGCGAGTGGACCCGCTGTCGACCCTCTCTCTCTCTCTCTCTCTCAGCCGCTCATCCTCCACCGTCCGATCAAAGATGAACGGCTAGATGCGCATAAGGCAACCGGAGTTGTCGAATGTTTCTTTGATTGTGGGCCGTTCGATCAAGATCCAACGGCCGATCTCGGTCTGCTTTTGACCACACCGCTTCGCACGCGGACTCACGTGGTCGTGTCTCGGCGTGTGGGACCCACCGCCACGCCATCGCTGCTCCGAGGCGGACTGTTCCGATTTCCTCGCGCCGCCGCCGCCGTTTTGGCGTCCGTGCCTAGACCTTCCCGAGCCGCCGCCTATATAAGGAGGGCAAGCCCTCGGTCTCCGCACTCCAACCCGCGCAGCCGCCGAACCCTAACCCTAGCCGCCGCAAAAGCTCGGAGAAGTGATCTGCGCCGCCGCAACTCCGACGAGTTCGTTCGTCGCCGTCAGTGCCGCCGGAGTGTCGTGGTCTACACCGTCGGCATCGCACGGAGCAGGACTACCTCGTGGGCACCTTCGTTTCGCCGGAGCGTCGCCGTAGCTCCGATCCCGTCAAGCCCGAAACCCCTCCGCCGCTTCAACCTCGCCGCCGGCCGCCACAGACGTCCCCGACCACCAGTGAGCACATCCACGAGTTCCCCGTGCCACCCTCTACACGCTGGTACCACTCACCGCCGGTGAATCGCCGCCGTTCGCCGGAACCCTTGGTTCCCGAGCCGCCGTCACCGTCGGGTCCGACGTGGCACGCCACCTCGCCGCCACCTCAGTGCCGCGTCAGCTCCCGCGTCTGCGTGTCATCCCTGTCAGCGTCCCCCACAAGATCGACGCGACCCACCGGATCCCGGCCAGGCTCGGTGAGACCCATCCGCGTGAGCCTAGCCTCGACATGTGGGTCCACATGTCGAGATTTCTTTATTTATCTTTTCCGAAATCCCGAGGGCGACGCCACCATGCGAATAATCTGATTTTCCTTTAGGAAAATAATTGAAATTCATGAAATCTTGATTTTCAGCATTTTATGTATTTTCAATCTTCCAAAGGCCATAACTTTTGCATCCTAACTCCGATTGAGCCCATTCAAATTTCTAAATTTGTCTAAATTCAAGATCTACTTATCTGAGATTTTTATTTAATTTTTGGAGTTGGTTTTGCCTCTGTTATTTATTTGTTTTGTTTGTTTGTGTCTCGTTTGCGAGTAGACGTCGATCGTCGGAAATTTTGTGGAAGAAGGAGCACCCAAGATCAAGATCAGTACATAGACCTTTTCCAAGGCAAGTCATACCTTTGATCATCTTGAACCCAGTTTTCAAATTACTTTGTGTTAAATTATTGCATGATAGTTTAATTATTTATTTAAATGCTTTGGGCATAGTTATTATCCAAATTGTTATCACACCTTGGCCTTGTATGTCATAATTCCTTGTCACCTAGATTGGTTATTAGTTGGTAATATTATAGCACCAACGTGGGTTGGTTAGATGCGAGTAAAATTGCTTAGCCATGCTACGAGTCATCATCTCATGTAAGTTGCAAATATCAATTATGACTAAGTGACTATGGAACTTTGTGTAAAAGCTGTGTCTTTGTATGTTATTACTTTGTGATGGCATGTGTTGCACTAAAACTAACTGGGTGGTAAAGGATTTAGACCGAGGCAAGTGGTGGAGCGTGTGACATGGTGGACTATGTGATGGGAGCGATAATCTGTGTGGCTTAGTTAGAAAATGGAAGTCTTGCCTTGGTCAATTAAGGACTTAACTTTGTGCGCCATTGAACTGAGCCTTCTGATGCGACCACATGCCCGTATGGGACGGGCCTAACTTAGTAAGTTATGGATTCTCAAGATTGATGTTCGGTGGATAGGTTAGGCTATGTGATAGGGTGGAGGTGTGACTACTTGGTAGTTGCATCACGGAGGATTCGTCGTCCCCGTCCAACGATGTGTGTTATGCATGGGCTATGTGATATGTATAACGGTTTGTAAGCACATCGAGAGTGTCAATGTTGAGATGAAGTTTCAACTGTTTTATTACGATTGGTGCTTGCTACACTAGTTGTATCTTGTGGGTAAAGTGTACAACCTCTGCGAGTGTTAATCAAACTATTCGAATAGCCGCGTCCTCGGTCATGGACATGCTCGGTGATTTCACATAAGGGTTAGTTTTTATAAAATGTGGGAATGGGAGTGTGTGATCTCAATCATATGGCTATGTGAAATAATCTGTTTAGTTGTGTGTCTTTGTGGAAACAATCGTTAAATTAATATTGTCTATTTGTTTGAATTATGCTTTCAATCTATTATCGTATTCAATTGCAAATGTTGCTTTTATGCAAAAGAACCACGAAGCCTTTTCTTTGGAATAAGCTCGCATCTATACATTGCATTACGTGGTATGATTTGCGAGTACGGTTGTGTACTCACGCTTGTTGTAAAACTTGCGCCCAAACCTACGAAGTGGAGGAGTCGCCGCTTTCGAGGAGTAGTTCGTTGAAGGCCGATCGTTCGTTAAGGTCCGGATCCCGTTGGTTGCCCGTGGTGAATTGGTGGGATCTACGCTGGAGTTTTCCGTTCATTCTTTGCTTTATTTCTCTGTTAGCCTGCGTGGCTTAATAAGTGTAAACTTCGACCATAAGGTCAAAACCCTTATTTGTTATTCAAACTAATCGTTTACTTTAATTATCGCTTGTGTGGATCGATATTTACCGTGTTAACCCCGTGCACTAGCGTGATCTGGACTAGTGCGGTATACGGAGGGTTCCGTAATCGTGACTGCAGGTCCCGACAGCTTTGCAACTAGATCATCGGCGTCCTCATCGCGCCGACGATTGCATGCATACTGATTATATCGACGGCGTGACAAATAGTCGTCGAACACGGACTCATCGCCGTCATCGTCAGCGTGGCGGTTGCCTCGACCTCCTCCTTGGGCGCCATAGTAGGCACCCCCAAAGGCACCATCATACGCGCCTCCATAGACGCCATCGTGGATGGCGTCGTTGGCGTCCAGGTGTGCACCGCCTCCTCCTACGCCAATGCCACAACCGCGCCCATGTGCAGGGGGACACACCGCAACCTCAGCAGCAACACGGCACTGTTGCGCTGCCTCGCGTACACGCGCCTGTTCGTTAAATTGCCGTTGGCGTGGTTCATCCTCGCGCTGCCGTCTAGCGGCAGCCTCCGCGTCTGTCTCATCGCTCGGCTCGTACGGGAGGTGTACACTCCCCGCATCGCCACATGTACCCAGCTGCATCGAAGTGGTGAGATTGGCAATAGCATCGAGCAGTACCTTGTGGTTATCGTCAACAGTCACAGACAACTTTTGGAAATCTGACCCCAGACCGTCCAAGTTGTTTTGGACATGCCCAAGGTCACCGCGCACTGTCGACCTCGGCCGGAACTCGTCTCGGAGCGTGGCACGAAGTGTATGGTAGTGCATCGTTGTGATCGGATCAGTAAGGTTGCCGTCCAGAACCTTGTCCTGCTCACTTCCTGACATGGTTACAGTAGCAAAATACCAAGTGACAATATATGTGGAAAATAAGTGGAAATCTCTCAACTACTGTTCTGAAACAAAGCAAGTTGCACCGTTCTGAAGTAAATTAAGAGTAGCAAAAACTTACGCTCGTAGCAACGAACGACCAACCCAGATTGTGCGAGCGAATACCAAGAACGACAGCCAACACTGGACTCGGATGTTTTAGGTGGAGCTAGGTGAGGAATCCTAACAATTCAGAATTTAAAGATTGTCGAGCTAGGTAGCAATCCAAACGAGACTCACAATGCCTAATTGCTGATCAATAAATATAAGTGAGGAGTAGACAGCAACACACGCACAATGATAATGGGACTATTGCAATCAAAGGAATGAGCGATACAAAGAATAATTTTGTATGGAGGCAAACGCTCGTATTGCAACAATTCAAGGAGAGACGCTAGCTAGTGCTCAAAGTTGTATATGAGGGCACAAAATTGCTCAAAATTATGGTACATGACCAGTAGCGGAGACAAATAGATAACAATACTCCAACAAAAGAATTTAAGTCTGGCCGAAACTTTTGCCGTCTCCTTTTTTTTTGTTCTCTGTTTCTCTTTTTTTTTCACTCACGGCCAAGCCTTTGCCAATTCTTTTTTTTTTCTTTTTCTTTTTGACCTTTCACGGGCAAAGCACACTCACGGGCAAGCACTCACCAATTAGGACGTTGATTTTTTTTTTGTTCTCTCTCTTTTGTTTGTTGTCACGGCCAACTACTAACAGCAAGGCTCTTTTTTTTTCTTGAACTCACATTGTCTCACGGTCAAGACTACTACGCAACGGCAAACACACTGTGAACCGAACACAAAACGTGAACTGCACACAAAACGTGAACAGTACACAACAACGTGAATAGTACACAACAATGTGAACAGTACCAACGCGAAAAAATTGCCGTCTGAAAAATCTTAGGAGCACAACAACAAGCTAGTCTCAATAGGTACTAAAGGGAACACAAAGATATGGAACTCGCTAACAAATTTTTTTGTTTGTTTTGGGGATTGGCTGGTTTATGAACACACCACTAGATGAAAAACATAAATTGGATAGGGAAACAACAAGTGACGCAAACGGAACATGATCAGCAACTAAACACGATGAATGAGTGGATTACGACCTAACAAAACACACCAAAAATAATGAATTAAACTACAGCGAAAGACGATATATATATTTTTTGTGGCTTTTCGGTGTATAGGACAGAAAAATAATCTACTAAATTATGGGTAAAGAGATTCTACCGAGTAGCTTGGAATCTGATACCACGATGATACGGAGTGGCCCGATCTTCTCGAGTAGAACCGTAGATAAATAGCGCTTGACGACGAACATCGCTCAGCTGTACACCACGCGTCAGTGCACGGACTTACAGCTCTATGGATATTCGCCAACACGCACTGGGATGATCACCGTGAAACCACGAGCGGAGATCGCCAAGCCCTCAATTCCCAGCGGAAAAGCAAACTTGACCTTAAAATGCAGAACGAACAATGGATCGCTTAATTCTCGTTCAGAAGTCCTCGCATGAACTCTGGTTTAGAAAGAACAAGCAATAACTATGTTTCAATTCTTATGCATAAACTGGTCTGATTTACAATGGAGGTTTACCCCTCAATATATAGTCTTGGGCTAAGAACTATGCAGTCTAATTTTCCATGTGGGACTATTCATGCGTGTGTTACTGTTCACGACCGACACTGCAGAGGGATTACGGTTCACGGGTTGGTACTGTAGTGCATTTACTGTTCACAGCCCGACACTGTAGCATGTTTACTGTTCATGCCGCGGAATTGGGCTTCCTTCCTGGTTCCTTCATATGGGCTTTGTGCTTGATCGCTTGTCGTGATCCTCGCCGTCCGCATGGACCTTGGTCCTCTCCTCCTTGGCCGAATGGGCCATAGGCCAGCGTCTTGACCTTCTCATTTGATGGACTTCCTTGGATGACGGCCGCATATCCTTGATCTCCGTCCATCGCTGAATCTTCAAACCTGAGCACAAGTAAAACACTATTTTTAGGTAGTATAAAATTCTCCTTAAAATCAATGACATATTCATTAAGGAGCAAGCTCACCTGATATTGTAGTTTCTTGGCACGTGCTCTTGTAATTGGCCCAGTCGGTAACTTGATGCGTATATCTTGAGCATTAGGTGGAGGAGAAGGTGTCGTAAAGATGCCCTCATCATCAACCATAGAAATTGTACCCCAGACCACCTAAGAAAATTGATCAATTAGATTCTACAACAATAAAAATGATAAACTCATAGCAATCTTGGATCATCCGACTATGCTTATCATCCAATACGCGATTTTACAGGCCATGATAGGTCCCGGTAATGGTTCTATAGCATTAAAAAAATCCTAAGTCCTCTACAAACTTAAGCATTCCATGAAAGTAGAGAGTTTTACAATCAATAGACATGGTGCCAGCAATAACTCATCTGGTGCTAACATCTTGTTTTCTTTGGTTGGAAAAAGCCTAAATGTTTTAAGTCAGGTTCCGTGTCATGGGACTACAGATCCACTATGAGACAACTGAACCTAAGATTTGGAGTGCTACTATTAGGAAAGTTGATATCCTTGTGGCTGTCATAGGAGCTGGTGGTACAATCACTGGAACAGGAAAGTACCTCAAGGAGCAGAACCCTCAGATCAAGGTGACTTGACTTTACTAATGTACGTGGGTTACATAGTTTTATGGTTTCATGTATGTGCAATGGTGACTTAGTTATGGTACTAATTTTGTCTTAAAGATCTATAGCATGGAACAGACAGAAAGTGCAATTTTATCTGGAGAAAAACTTGGTGAGATATTGTTCCTTGCCCTTCATCGACACTCTCTTCCAATGTCTATACAAACGACAAAATATTTTGCAGTGCACTTTTTAAATCTTTCCATGACTTACTATGCTATGAGACAATAACAGAAAAGTCAAAAAAGATATTCAACCTTTGAAAATCACGGCGGTGAGCAGCAGAGGAAATCTAAGAACGGATGAACACAAGAAGATCATGACGGCAGGTGACAGAGGAAATCTGAGGAGAAAGATCGAAGGCCAACCAAATCTAGCTCATAAAGCATGATGATGAGAAGCACGGATGATTTACCTCTGAATCGGCGTCGCTGCTGCAGTGGTCCACCCAGAGCTGCGCCATGCTCATCCATTTCCTCTTGTCATCATCCTTCGGCTTGGCCTCTGCGTCCCCATCTTCCCTCCTCTCCCCGCCTCCTCCTTCATCACCTCGATCAGTGCACCAAACCACACCGCTACTAACTGCAATAGAAAACCACAATTAGCCCTAAAAAATCAAACAAAAACAAAAAATAACAAATAACCAAGAGGCCTCACCATTGGCAAGGAGGCGCATGCAGAGTGACAGCTTGCGCCTGAACACCTCGATCTTGTGGCGCTCCTCCTCGAGGCTCCTAATGCAGGCGTCCACCACCGACACCTCCTGCGCTCCGCCACCATCTGGTGGGCGCTCTATGCGGCGAAGAACTTTAGGTCCTGGCCCAAGCCCAGGCCCATCCCGATCTCCCCCACGTCCAACCCCATGAACACAAACAACACCACACCATCAAGAAAAAGTCTCACACCACACCTCCCTCCCAGGTCCCAGATATTTGCAAGGAAGCAGCACCCAAAAGACAAGAAGAAGAAACTCGAGGAGGATAGGACAACAAAAAAACAAGAGAAACGTGAGGACAAAGACTCAAGGAAAACCAAATCCACATAGATCCATGAAGAGAGACCCCCTCCCCACAAAAAAAAAGATGAAAGAAGCACAGATTAATGGAGATCCATCCCCAAGAGCAGATGAAACCAAGGGGAAGAAAACTGTTGAAACAAACCGAGGGGAAGAAAACAGTTGAAAGAAAGGAGCCAAACAACAAGTGCAGGCAGCTGAGGATGGGAGGAGGGAGAGGAGACGGAGGCGCTGCCAGAATCCACCGTCGCTGGCGCTCCAGGAAAGGCAACAACGCCCGGGTGAGAGGAGACAAGGGGAGAAGAGAGGATGAGAAAGGAACGCGACGCGCGAAGAAGCGATCCATACATTTGCGTTAAGTTACAGGTGGACACGCGGCCGGGGATAAGATGCCCTAGTTCTTCCTGACCATGCAGTGCCTTGTGTACGTAGGTGTGTAGCCTCGATCTTCCAAGGTAGAGACGGAGACGGCCGATCGGGGTGGAGACGGCGTGGCTCATATATACATTGTACATGGCAATCGGTGGCCGTACACACCAGATCCAGGGTCCTCCTGAGATTAATATGTGTCTCGTGTCTTTGACAAGTGGGTCTGGACCATACCAATTATGTTTGTGAGCTAATTAATTAATCATCACAATGGATTAGGTTATTAATTAATCCTTGCTAGGTCAAGTCATGAAGAGTAGCAGTGTAAGTTTTGACTCCTGCAAGTATGAAAGAGTAAAATTAGGGTAGGTGGGATCAAGTAGCTAGTCCTCTCCTTGCACTAGGGGTGTCAATCGAATCCGAATTATTCATTTTATCTGACATTCGAATTCGGTTGGTAGCGAATATGGTTTAGATTTTTTCATCGAAATATCAATTTCTCCCCTATTTGTATTCGTATTCGCATTCGCAAAAAAAATGGATATGAATATGGTATAGACTTTTGCCATCTGAAATATTATTTTATTCATACTATTCGTATTCGAATTCGATAAAATAATATACATATTAATTGCAGTATGACTAATTAGTTGGATAAATATTTTTAGTTTAATATGAATTCATCTTTTTAGGTGAAATAGATAAACCAGGGGAAAATTGGCTACAGGGCACTGCAGATTGGCCACCTTTGCCAATGGACATCCAAAAATCGTGGCTATGCCAAAACACACTACAAAAACATGTAATTTTGCCACAGGACACTAAGCCCCATATTTTATCATTTTTGAGTGATTAGGAGAGAGAAACGTTGTAAAATGTCCAAAATGCCCTCAATGCACTGGCTTGGTCTGGTGATTGCGGCCTGAGCTCTCGGGTGATTGCGGCCTGAGCTCGCCGCCGGCGAAGGGAGGCTCGGTGGCGGCCATCAAGGACCAAAACGAGATGCTCACAGCGAAGCGGAGCTGATGGTGGTGATGGTGCGGCCGGCGGCTCACTGGAGCGGCGGCGCGGCGAGGGAAAGGCGGCGGCGGCACGGTTACGGCGGAATAGGAGCTCCGGCGGTGCATTGAACCGGGGAAGGTGAGCACAAGGCGGAGCTTGAGGAGGCGAACTTACAGGGACAAGAATGGGGACCGGGAAGGGATGGTGGTCGGAGAATGGTGGTGGAGAAGAAGTAGCCGAGGCGAGAAGAACGTGAAATCCGGCACGCTGCGGTGGACCAAAACCAAATCGGTTTTAGGGGACAAGCTTCTTGGCGTCGGGCGCGTGGTGACGGGGTTGACGCGGTGAGGTGGTGGTGGGCGTGAGCTGCGCAGGCGTGCCGAGGCCCAGGGGAAGAGCACGACCATTCGGCCGCACAACCCGCCGCTCGCCACCTTGTCTCCCCGCTGCTCCGACGAGCTCTGCCGTCGACCGACAGCGTCACGCCGCGCCACACGACTCCACGAGAAAAAGCCTCCAAGAAATTGGGAGTTTCCTCCACCGGAGCACGCCACACGGTCATCTTCACCGTTTTCGACCGTTTCCGCAGCCGGCGCCTCCGTGCCCTATCCAGTGAGCTCCTACCCAATTAAACCCGACAGGAGCACCTCCACACCTCCCCTAATCCTCCTCCGTCATCCATTCAAGCTCCCCCTCTCCTCAACCTCGCCGCCACGGCGCCCTCACCGTGCCGCCGCCGGGCTGGCGTCGCCAGGCCATCCTGGCCCTCCTTTGTCGCCGGCGACCACGCTAGTGGGTTCCCCACACCCCGCTGGAGCCCATGCGCGCGCTAACTCTTCTCCCCCACACCCGAGCGCCACCGCCTCCTATCTCCCCCACGGCCGGCCGCCTAGCTCCGCCGCACGGCCACCACCGCCCCTTTTGAGCTACGCCGCCACCGTCTGTGGGCTCGCCATCTCTAAGCCATTCCATTTTGACTAATCTCGACCGTCGCCATCGCTCCCTCCGCCGGCGCCACTCACGGCACCCGAGCCAAGGAGGAGGAGGAGCTGCGCGGGATTGAAGAAAATAGAGGGTAAAACAGACTTTTCACTGCCTTTCTCTCTCCTCTTCCAGCCGAAAATAATATAATAATCGACTTAGTGTCCTGTGGTAAAATTACATATTTTTGTAGTGTGTTTTGGCATAGCCACGATTTTTGGATGTCCATTGACAAAGGTGACCAATCTGCAGTGTCCTGTAGCCAATTTTCCCATAAACTAGAATGATTAGGTGTCTATCTACGAGGATAAAGTATCATAAATATCTTGCAACTACGTAAGTTATGAGGATACCTGAATCCGACCGAATTGAGTAGATATTTGATTCATATTCGTATTCGTTACAACATTTGATTCGTATTTGATAATATTCGAATTCATATTCGTTTAGAAAATATAAACATGAATACTACTATTCGATTCATATTCGATCCGTTGACACCCCTACCTTGCACGAGATCTAGCTAATATATTTGTAGCTAGCTACGCAAATGCCAAAGGATTTCTCGTAAAGGAAAGCTAGCTATGCGTCACATTGTAACGAGAAACCACCTTTTGGTGGGGTGGCATAGTTGTAAGCGTACGACTTCACTCACGAGGGCTTGAATCCTAGTACCCATATTTATACACACGAGAACGATTCCATAGGAATATTGTGAGGCCACAGATTTATTCTCGACCCCTGAATTTCTAGGCGTGTGCTTAGGGGTGTATTTGCACGTGTATATGTGCGCGTGCGCATGTGCATGCAATGTCAAAAAAAAAAGAGAGAGAGACGTGTGCTAGCCACCTCTAAAAAATATGTAGGAGTACGTCATATATGCAAGCAGACTTTCATTAAGAATGATATAGTATACTACTATAGTAGTTTTACGGTACTATTAAGTCAATATTTGTATGGTTGGAGAACCACTACTTGGTATGGTAGAGTTGTGGGTGTACGACTCAATCTACTAGGATTCAAATTCTGGTGACTAATTTTACGCATTTGCGAGTGCACTTCAGTATGAATTTTATGAGATTGTGGATTTATCCTTGGTCTCCGTCTATCTAGATGTGTGCTAAAAAAACGTACTCATGTGTACACATCTTCCTTATAATCGAAAAAAAGACTTACATGACCGAAAGACCATGGTGTTTTCTTTCTCTTGAGAGGATCGAGAGATTCGATATGCGAGAAAGAACACGAGGTTCTGTTATTACTAATGATGCACCATGGGCTCTACTAATCTACTCCACTCAACAATGACAGCCCAATAAACAAATAGAAATATGGAAATCCATTGCAAAATCAAATCAAATCCAATCAAAGATCAACGAAAAATCAAATCCAATCCAATCCAATCACGATCAAAGAAAAACCCAAAATTGAAGGGGGAAAAAAAGAAGGCGAAAGAGACTAGAGAGGAGAGGACCCACCACTGGATCTCGACCTGAGCGGTGGGCCATCCCATTCTATCGCCTGCGCCTGCCCATCCTTAAACACCACCTCAGCCCGTCGCCACCACCACCACCGACATCGCCTCGCAACCCGAGAGAGCAGAGCACCAAATCCCGACTCGCCACGTGCATTTCGGATCCGACCGTCGCCGCGGGACCAGGGGAGGATGTCGCCGCCGCCGCCCACCGGAGTGAGGGTGGATCTGGACGACAACCCCGTAGCGCCCCTTACCATCTGCATGATCGGGGCCGGCGGCTTCATTGGCTCCCACCTCTGCGAGAAGCTCATGGCCGAGACCCACCACGTCGTCCTCGCCGTCGACGTCTACTGCGACAAGATTCGCCACCTCGTCGACCCCACGCCGCCACACCTCACCGGCCGCATCTCCTTCCACCGCCTCAACATCAAGAACGACTCCAGGCTCGAGGGGCTCATCAAGATGGCCGATCTGGTCCGACTCTCTCCCCCGCATTCCCTCTCCCCCGTCCTTTTCTTTCCGGCGTGTTTTATTTTTAGGGTGGGTGTTCTTCTGGTGGATTGATTGGTTTCCAAAAATCCGGGGTATTTCAGCTTCCATTATTAACATCGATTTTTTGTGGACTTTGGAAATTTATGGACGTTTTTAATCGATTTCGGACTCAATTGTGCATTTATCTTCGCGTTCCCTTAATTGTGGCAAGTTATTGACGAATTTTGCTTGCTTTCCTCTGCGCCTGCTCGGATCTGCGAAGACGATAAACCTGGCGGCGATCTGCACGCCAGCGGACTACAACACGCGGCCCTCGACACCATCTACAGCAACTTCATCGACGCCCTCCCAGTGGTACATCACCATTTCTCTCCCAGATTCCCGCAGATTTTCTGGGGTTAATTTTGGCGCTTCCTAGTGCCGAATGCCTCAATGTGAGATGTGTTCGTGTGCAGGTGAAATACTGCTCGGAGAACGACAAGCGTCTGATCCACTTCTCCACGTGCGAGGTCTACGGCAAGACCATCGGCAGCTTCCTCCCAAAGACCACCCTCTCCGCAAGGTGATGATAATTTCTCCATCCCCTGTTAAGTGTTTGCCTGGGCATATCATTAATGTGAAGTTTGTGGATAATGTGGCATCTGAAGTAGTCTTACCTTTTTTTTGGTTGGTGGAATAAAGAAACGGATTGGATTGGGGGTGGAATAGATCTGGTGCGGGTTGCTAGATTGAGATGGTTAACTGCAATTATTCTGTCCTTGTAGTACGGTTCTTTATAAAGATTGGAGTAGATTTGGTGTTGGTTGGGAATGGATTTTCTAGTTGACGCTTGTTTAGTTTGTTGGTTGGGAATGGCATACTGTCCTGTGATGGTGATTTTGTATGAATATTATGGAGTGTTTTGATTTCTGAGGAAGAGCAGGGTTTGACTGCATATCTTAGTGTTGGTCTTTCTTATGTTGCTCATTCATTGATCTGTTTTGATTGTCCAGTACCATTTTATGGTTGTATGCGAGGGTGCTGTGATATGATATGGTTTGCCCCTTTTCTAGCTTACAATACTTATTGGTTCAAGGCTTCAATTTATGTATTGCCTATGCTTGTTACTGTACATTACTTTGCAAGTGGATGTAGTAATCTAGCAAACATGGCATCATAAGGAAATGTCATTTTCTATGTGATAAGTTAGTTCAGTGGGCGCATCAGCATTTAAGGAAAAAACTAGCAACACCTTGCAGAGTGAGTGCTTACTTAAATGATAATTTGATCGATTTTCCTTTACCTTCCATTTAAGTTTGCTCTTATCTGCTGTTCTTGGGATATGATTTGTGTTATTTCTTTCTTCGAATTCCATCTTTGTATTTTTTTGGGTACAGATTCTATTTTTGTAGTAGTACTATACTTAGGCTAACTTTATGAACATAATTTGGTTGGCGGTAATGTGTTAGTCTATTTGGTGTATGCTCTTTAGTTGAACTGCAATACACATTGATAGAAGAAAAAGGTTGAACTCTGAACCTCTCCATAACTTTGTGCGCAAAATGCATTAGAAGAACTTTACACAATCACTGTTTTGGAAACAAAACGACAAGGCGTAACAGTCCTTATTGTTGTCTCGTCACAGTTACATGTCTTGTATGCATATTTATTTTGATCATATTTGGCTGTTCTCTGATGTTTGTGTTCCTTCTACCTTCCAAACAGGAACCTGAGTTTTATGTACTTAAAGAAGATGAGTCGCCCTGCATTTTTGGTCCAATTGTAAAACAGCGATGGTCTTATGCATGCGCGAAGCAGCTTATTGAGAGGCTTATTTTTGGTGAGTGGAGTTACTTGTTATTTCTGTCATTAAGTCTTTTACGTCTCTTTGTAATCATGGGCATTTTGAGTTTCCACCAGCTGAAGGTGCAGAAAATGGCCTTGAATTCACAATTGTGAGACCTTTCAATTGGATTGGACCAAGGATGGACTTTATTCCTGGTGTTGATGGTCCTAGTGAGGGTGTTCCGCGGGTTTTGGCTTGCTTCAGTAACGTATGTACACTTGCCCCTTGCTGAGATTGAATACCTTCATTGTCTTATGTAACTTATGTTCAATCTTCTTACAAGATATACACTACCAATGGATTTTCAGAATCTCCTCCGCGGAGAGCCCCTGAAGCTTGTTGATGGTGGCCAGTCCCAGAGAACTTTTGTTTACATTAATGATGCTATTGAAGCTGTTCTTTTGATGATTGTATGTCTTTGCCATTTATCTTTGATTCCTTGTTCTTACATTTGTATTTACCACATCAATGGAGCTGAAATACCTGTTTTTTTTTATCAAAGGAAAATCCTGCTCGAGCCAATGGTCATATCTTCAATGTTGGGAATCCTAACAATGAAGTCACCGTCAGGGAATTGGCTGAAATGATGACAGAGGTATGTCATTGACGCTGCAACTGTATTTTGTGTTATTTGTGTCTGTTTTAAATCTGACATGGTCCTCATGTACAGGTCTATGCAAATGTCTCAGGAGAGCCAGCACTGGATGAACCCATGATTGATGTGAGTTCGAAGCAGTTCTATGGTGAAGGATATGATGATAGTGATAAGAGAATTCCTGACATGACTATAATCAACAGGCAGCTTGGTATTACTCTGTTCAATAATGTGTTCTGGCTATGTTATCCCTAAAACCTTAACTAGTGGTTAATGACCAAAGGTTGTTAACTGTAGGTTGGAATCCAAAGACCCCTCTCAAGGATTTGCTGGAGACAACATTGACCTATCAGCACAAGACTTACAAAGAAGCTGTCAAAAGGCAAATGTCGCAGGCTTCAGCATCAAGTTAGACAGCATGTTCCAATCCAAAGGTGGCGACATTGCTCAGGTAGAGCACAGTCGCAGCGGTTATAATCTTTTGGAAGTCGAATATGTATACTCTAGTAATCTCTAGTAATCTCTTTTGCGTGTCTAGTTACTCCATAGATCCCTATCTACTTAGATTTCTTTCTGTGTAACCCGTCAAGGGATTATCCATATCTGTGGCAGAGTTGACGTATTACATTGTGCTTTTGGTTGCGCCACCGGTGTCATTCTTTCGTGTTGCTTCATTGAGAGCTATTCTTGTTCAGTATAGATGATTGTTCAACGAAATTACGGCCTGTAAGTTATTGGTTGTGAGCTCAATTCCGTGAGTTTAGTACACAAACTTGTTTGCTTAGTTTATTCATAGTAAGTAATGACATGAATAATGTGTTATGGTGTCAATCCAGGTAGTTTCACTGCCTGACAGGTACGTTATGTTTTTGAACTTGCGCATCATAAAACTGTTTTCTTTGTGATAAACTGAACCGTTTTGTGTTCTACACCTACCAGTTCGATCTGCATTGTCTTTGCGCTCATGCTTGACAACTGGAGTTGGAACATTATGACTTGATCTGGGTAAGGTTAAAATTATTAAGAGATAGTTGTGCATCGTTTTTCAGAGGGTGGATAGGTTTGCATCCTAGTTCCAGGGTGCATCGTTTTTCAGAGGGTGGATAGGTTTGCATCCTAGTTCCAGGCATATGTGTCAGTCTTAGTTCATCAAGTCCACTTGAAAAATACTGACTGCGTCGGCCCTGAGTGAAGAACAGGTTCAACGTGCGTTTGTTGTTAGCTTGCTGTTTCCTGAGAGCAGTATCCAATTTTTTCTTTCCCATGTTTTTTTTTATTATTTTTATGTGTGTACCCTTTGGCTTTGCTTCTCCATTATTAATATACAACATATCGAAAACAAAGGTTGCGAGGAAAAAAGATTATTTTATGTGTGTACCTTTTGGCTTTGCTTGACATGATGAGTGTCTTCCACTAATAAATTTTGGTAAGATTACTTTTGGGGTTTGCTTGATTCCTGGTTCAGACTAAGCTTAGTAGGATAAACAACAAGAAATCGAAGTGACGAGGAAAAAGAAAAGAGACAAAAAGAGAAAGGGGGCAAAAGCAAAAAAAAAAAAAAAAAAAAAAAAGGGAAAAGAGTCGGCTTGATAACCGGGGCAAGTAAACTCGACTCGAGTCACTCGACCCTCACCACAAATACTCTTCATATCACCATAAGAGGGGTTCGGGTTTGGGTTTCGGGCCGGAGACAGAGAGTGCTGCAGCGAGCGAGAAGCAGAAGCGGGAGGCGATGGGCAACGCCGGGAGCGCGCCGGAGCAGGCCAAGAAGGCGGACTCCGAGGACGCGGAGGGCCGCCGCTCGCCGCCGTCGACGGTTCGCTTCTTCCCCAGCGCCTCGCAGCACAAGGCGAGGCAGCCGCCGCCGATAAAGTTGGAGGAGGAGGACGTGCCCCCGCCGCCCGCCGCTGAGGAGGACATGGCCCCTCGCAACCTCTGGCAGGTACGTCATCATCTGCTTCCTCACCTTACCAGTCATCCCCGCAAGCGAATTAAACCCCACCCCAAAACCCTGGTTGCGATGCCCCGAATCTTCTTTAGGTTTTGACAAGGGGAGACGCCACCATCTAGTCTTTTCCTGCAATTCGCAACGCAAACCTAACGAATCAGTCCTTATGCCGTGTAGCATTGGGATTTTTGATGAATTGATGCTGTGGGCTCCTTGTCATGGTTCAATCTGAGAGCTGAAACTAGGCCTTGCATATGTGGACTGAACTGAACAGGAGGGGATTTTTTAGCAGGCTTGGCCTTCGTGCTCACCATGTTGTTTCCCATCGAACTGTATAGTGTTAGTCTTAGATGCATCCATTTTCAAAGCATATGTGTTAGATAAGTTATTAAGTTTCAATTGCCCGTTTACTGAGATCTTATTTGTTGTGAGTACGCTAGAATAGACTGCAGAAATCTGAAGAAACTCGTGTTACTTGCATTACCACTGTCGATTGTGTAACTATACGGTCAGATGCTGTTTTAGGTGTTCCATTTGGGGATTACACAACACATACCTATACATTAACTAGAAACTTTATCATGCTTCCAAAGTTGTTTGGCAAGTATATTACCATGTATGCTCGCCAAATTGTGCATATATTCACCACCAAGCTCAAAGCCTCATGTGGTGAATTGTACTTGCTGTGCACATTTTCTGAAAACTCAAATAGTACATTGCCCATCGTCAAAGCAGACGTGTATCTTCAAGAGTGAAATGGGCATGTGGATATAGTGCAATTTCATCTTTACTTAATGTTGGATTTAACAACCACTCATCACTTAGAGGCCACTTTGGTTTGAAGCAATTATCTATCTTGGAAGGTTCTGTGAGACATCATTTGTTATGTCTTGAACCACTGCTTAACAAAGAGACGATGATAATTTAAGGTTTAGTAAAAAGCTACAATTTGATTCTGTTAGTTGATGCTGAGCATATTATTGTTTTCTGCCTATAGGTGACTCCAGCCTTCAGAGAAATCTGCATTCTTTCAGAGAAATCTTACCTTTATTTCCTGTAGTTTCCAGCAGTACATGATATGATCTTGTGGTCACTCATTCGTGTGTCTCAAATACTATATTTGTGAAAAATGACGCCTTTCTACTCACATATATAGGTGTACGCACTTGGAGCGTTCATAGTGTTGCGATGGGCCTGGGCTAAGTGGAAGGAGAACAAAGACAGAGATGACTCGCCGGATGGCCAATCACCAGATGGGTCATCTTAGGTTGCTCCTGCAAGGAGCTTCCAATCTGAAGGATTACTAGCAAAGAAGATGAATGTCGTTCTGCGATGATGATGATGCATCACTCTACCCATCTGATCAGAGTTTTTCTTCCCATCAATGTTGCTATGTAACTGGATCCTGTATTTGCCTATAATTTGCAAGCGACTTTCTTCCCATCACACTAGAATTTCCTTCATTCTGGGGCATTTTGCTAGTAGCATCTATGATCTGTCCACTGGTTTACCTAACTTGTTTTCAACTGTCTTGCATGTTTACCATATAAATGTTGGGATACGGGTAGCCTATACTAGCATGGAATTAAAAATTCTACAGTGTAATTTAGTAAGTTATGCGAGTAAGGGGCTATAGATCGTTACCACTAGACGTATAGTGCAGCGGAATAAAAGATGGAGTAGTCCGGTTCAACGTCGCGCGCGTCGATGTAGTGAAAGTAGTCGATTGTTCAATGTCCTTGGCCGTTGATTATCTCCTTTAGCAGTCTCTCGTGTGTTCTCTACATACGTTGCGGGTTGTCCTTGATCAGTGTAGCAGCGATCACAACAACACCTTTACGATATCTATATGTCAAGAGGTGGAATATCGTGCGTCGGTGTGCCAGTACTAGCTTACATGGCAGGGCCTTCGGGGAGATGGTGGCTAAGGTTTAGGTAGGTGGTGCTACAACTCCCAAAAGCCCAACACCTACCCTTATAAAGAGCCTATAACGGATCCAATCTTGATGATGTTTTATTATCGATCTTATGAAATAAATGTTGGTGACACTATAATCGAGATCATGCAAGAGGAGACAAGGGATTTTTTTAGACAGATTCAAGCCTTCTTCGGAGAGAATAACAATCATACTCCTGTGTTTTTGTATTGAATATATTTACAGAGTGAAATAAGCAAGTGAAACTAAGGCTAATGACTTCGAATTGATCATTTGGTCCTCTTCTTTTTTTTTCCTCTCTTCCTCTTTATCCACCGGCGTCACCCCTTATATATCTCTTGAAGGGGTGGCAGTTGCTACGCGCTAGTAGACTTCTTGATGGTTGGCCGATTGCGCACGTTGGCAGCAGTTATTGTCAGAGAGACATTCTGTTGCACATGAGCCATGCGGTTACACCAGAGACAGAGAGAACTACGTACTGTTATGTCAGAGACAAAATACACTTGTATTAACTATCATGCGTGAATAAGCGTAGTGTACAGAGTCTCTAGTCGATTAGGTCCATATGTCTGTGGGTTTTTAACAACTATAGGGTGTTTGTAGTTGACCTGGTCATAGCAAATCTTACGATCATAAGATAGTCATAGTAGACCTTACGACTATAAGGTGGTCGAGATAATCCTTACGATCATGAAGTGATCGTAATAGACCTTACAACCGTGAAGTGGTCGTAATCTTTCCTTATCATTGTAGATTATGACAATAAGATGTATCTCTGATGGTTGTTAAGGATACCATTATCCATTATAAATATTATAGATAAATAGTTTCATTAATTGAGGATTATTAGATCCTCGTCAAATCTAAACTAGTTTGTTTCAACCCATTAAGTGTGTGATCCTCAGAGGTTCATGCGTAATCGGCCGTGACTTGAAAACCCTTTTCCGATCCACAAGTCGGTAGTGGTTCCTAGCAGTACATAGCGACCTTCGAATACACATAAAGATCATATTGGACGAACTTTGTGTAAAATGATCTGCAACCAGGTCCTTGTCACTCATGACCCGTTCGCATCTGGCCACAACCAGTTTGTAACACCTTACGACTAGTTTGCCGACCAATTTATGATCATGTACGATCAGCTCACGGCCAATCCTTATTCCTATATGATCAGTTCATATTTGGTCGGACTAAACGACCTACTTGTGTATTCTCCTTTTGCCTCATGATATCTGATCGAACTCTATGTGAGAGATATCATCCATGAACTGTTCAATTTTTCTCCATCTAGTAATAAATACCTTCATGTGGTCGACTGTTCGATCATTTTGTGGTATGACCATGCACTACCTTTATCCGAGCACATCGAGAGGCTAGAGATATCTGTCGTGTTATGATAGGAGGGGCAAATTCCATATCCGATCAGTAGCATCCTCTGTCGGTTTTATAGCATACTCGAAAACTATCTTTATAACTACCTAGTTACGAAGTAGCATTTGTTAACCCCTAAGTGTACTGTTACAAATACAGAAAACCATGCTGAGCTTATGGGTAAGGATTATACATCATCATTGCTTGAGACCAACTGATGACACATATAAACATAATAATCTAAATAATATATCAAAGTGGGTCAATCCAACATCATGTTCTCTAACATATGCCCACACTATTGATTCGATATACCCAATATCTTTGATCGGTGAAATATGATCATCAATCGATAAATGTGATGGTTTATAAGTCATTAGTGTTCCGATCAGCGACATCCGAACAATAATCTTTTAGAATGATACCATACAACAATTAAAGAGCTTCACCGATAAATCACATACTTGCCAATCTTTATAAATGATGATTCATTCAAAAAACATAATAACATTTATTCCATAATTCATAAACACAGACGTATATAATCATCCTCATAATTGCGTGTTAGGACATACCACTGACAAGAAGTATGCTACGAAGCATACGGAAAGGCTACAGATAGGGTGGTTTATAACTTATGTCCACATTGAAAGATTCGCCGGAAAAAAAGAGGAAAAGCTCTATCCTTCGCAGTTCGTTGTTTAAAGAAAGGAAAAGAGAATTTCGTGCTTGCCTACTTGGGTAGATTTAGGCCCGGCCCAATTGCATGTGTGCTCTAACGCGAACATTTTAAAGTTGTTTGTTTGAATCTCTGTCGAGGCGCACCAAATTGTAAAAAATTCGAGTTGTAAAACACCAGGGAAATTGCTCAATCAAATATACGGAAGAGGGGTGTTCAAATTCTAAAAGAAATTATTCTACAGAGATAAAAAAAAAAATAACTGCAAGACGAGGACATACTTGAGCAATAAAATAAAAAATGACAATAGAAATAGTGCTGGCTGTGGGGTTCGAACCCACGCGCACTTCAGTGCAGAAGATCTTAAGTCTTCCCCCTTAACCACTCGGGCAAACCAGCCGGTTTTACACTTGATAGCCATAACTTATACTTAAATGTACTTTCAATCTGGGCGCTGCAGATTTCTCGCCCGGACAGAGATATTCTGGCAGAGACGGCGGTCAGAGTGGTGTCGCCGGGCGCAAGGGCGGAGCTAGGATTTGGATGTGGGGGGCCAAGTAAACCACGTGATAAAATGAACAAGGGATAGCTGTTAGATACCACGACATCTAATATTCTAATTGCTGAAATAGAAGACGAAAATAAATTCTTGATTACCTGATGGAATCAATTGCAGTCTTAAGCATTAATCCAGCATCTGCGATCATTTTCTCATTTTGCTTCTCAATCACATTGTCAACCTGATGTTAGAATGATCTCAAGGCTTTTGCCCAACGGCTCCGCCTCCCCTTGTTCGCGCTCGATCGGGGCGCCACCTAATAAGTGGTGGGCCTGTCGCCAGCGCCATATAAAAGAGAGGTGGGGGCCGGGGCGGCACACGCGACGAGGTTCACCGTGCCGGCCACCATCCCACCTACAACCCTAACCGATCTGAGGGCTTGGCGCTGCAGCGACGGGAAGCACCACCGCGGTCTTCTTCACCGGATCCGGAGCCGCCGAGACATCTTCATCTTCCCCGATTCACCACCACCGTCATGGCGGCTCCTCCAACTCTTCTGACGGTAATCTCTCCCTCTCTCTCGTTCCTCTCGGATCATGAACCCCATTGCAAAGAAGAGAAGAACAAACAGTATCGAGCCGGTCTCACCGTTTTGCGCCGCGGCCGTGCCGGGCGTTGCGCCGCCATCGCTGCGGCGACGCCTCCTGCCTTGGCGCGGTGCTCGCTTCGGACGCGACGCTGCTCCGCGATACGTCGTCGCCGCCGTGGCCCAGCTGCCGCCGCCGCCATGGGTTGGCGCGCCCGCATTGCCGCTCGAGGCCGCCTCCGCTGCGCCGGTGTCGCCGCCGCCTCGCCGGGCGGGCTCGCATCCGCGTGCGGCCGCCGCACTGCCTTGCTCTGCGCGCTGCGCGCGCGTCGCCGCCGCCGCCGCCGCTTCGCCGCCGCCGCCTCCACTGCGGCGGCGCGCGCAAGCCCGCCGCGAGCTCCTTTTGCGCGCGCGCCTCCGCTAGCCTCGCAGCGCCGCGCAGCCCGCCGCCCGCAAGGCCGGCGCGCGAACGCAGCGCCGCTCCGCTCCGCCTACAATGGTGGCGCCCGTTTTTTTCGGATGGGATTGGGGAAGAAATGGTCTAGGGTTTTGGGGTTGGGATAATATCCCAGCCAAGAGCAAGATCGGCCGTCCGATCAGATCGGACGGCCAAGGTTCCTCCGGCCGGTTTTTGGCCCAAGGGAGAAAGAGGCCCCTTTTGGGCCGGCCCGCATGAATGGGCTGTTTGGCCATTTTGAACAGTACAAAACCAAAAGAGGTTTATTGTGTTTTCAGAAGCATTTATGAGTAAATTTTGATTGAAAATTGAATCAAATCTCTGTAAATTTTGCACCAACGTGTTAATCTTTTTTTTTTTTCAGAGATTAAAAGTGTACAGTATAATGCTTCTGAATAATGAATTATTTTAGAATAATTACAGTTTCCGCTGCAAAAGTTAATATTGTTTAATTTTCATTATTAAATTGAACCAACGGAGAATTTAATTTTGGAAAAATAGAGATAATTTCGATTCTTATGATATTGTTATTTTCTGACCAACGTTGATAATAACAGTATTATAATTTCTTAATTAATGTTTTTATGCATTATTTCTATTTCTGCCCAACGGTGATGTAGATTTAATGTATAGATAAAATTGATTTAAATTGTATGTCGTATTTTTGACCAACGTTGGAAATAAGACATATGATTTTAATGTTACGTTCTCACTTTATTTGAAACTTTTCAGGCGGATACAACTTGATGAGTTGTATCAGAGAGATCCCCACTCTCAAAGGAGATAATTATGGAGAGTGGAAGAAAAAGATAGACTTAGCGTTTATCTTGGTGAGGTGGACTGGTCCTCACTACAAGACGTCCCACCGAGCCTATGGCACCAGTGAGGATCAAAATGAGGATGATATCTTGCTGTGAGAAAAGACAGAGGGACCATGCTCCTTACAGGATGTCTTATGACCTTGAGCATAAGAATGGACCACACCAACAAGAAATGTTTGGTGTGATAAAGAACACGATTGAGCTGCAATTGTGGGCTCAATCGCAGAGTGTGACACTTGTCACGAGTACCTTGAGAAAATAAAGAGTCGGTTCTTGGCTCTTCAAAGACATACGCTACACAGTGATTAAGCGACTTGTGAGAAAGGTACTCTGGCGGTGGCATAAGAGAGCACATACTAAGGATGAGCAACTTGGCATCCAAGCTCAAACCAATGGATTTGGCTCTCAAGGATGAGTTCCTAATTCATTTGATTTTTGCTTCCTTGCCGAAAAAGTTTGACACCTTTGTTGTCAACTACAATATGCACTTGAGAAATGGGACTTAGAAAAATGCATAGCTATGTGTGTGCAAGAGGAGGAAAGATTTAAATCCTCACATGGTGGTTCTATCAACTATGTGAAGGACAACAAGAAAAAGAACTTCAACAAGAACTTCTCCTCAAAGAACAAGGGAAAAGCCTCATCCATCACCTCAACGAATAAGTTTTCAGTAGACAAAGACCAGTGTCTTCATTGCAAGAAAAAGGGACATTACAAGAAAGATTGTCCCGATTTCTTGAAAATGATTATGTCAAAGAAAGGTGAGGACATTATTACGTTCATAAATGAGTCCCTATATGTACAATATTCAAAATCTACTTGGTGGATTGATTCAGGTGCAACTGTTCATGTTGCCAATAATATGCAGGGATTCCGTTCGACGAGGAATACGCAAAGAAAAGAAAGATGCATTAAAGTTGCAAATGGAGTCCAAGCTGAAGTTGAAGCCGTTGGCGATCTTTCATTAGAGCTAGCTGATGGCTTCACTCTTTTACTTAGAGATGTTCTTTATGTTCCCTCTTTACAAAGGAATTTGATTAGTGTTTCATGTTTGGACAATGATGGTTATGATTGTCATTTTGGAAATGGCAAGTGTGAAATAATGTTTAATAAAGAATGTGTTGGTCTTGCCATCTTACAAAATGAGCTTTATTTGTTATCATTATGTGATGATGTGAATATCGTATGCGATAATGAGAACGTTGTGTGCGAGAAAGTGAATGAATCCTCGTCTACGAATGTAAACAGAAACGAAGAGAACTCTAGATGCGTCGTCGAAATTATGGCATCGTCGTTTAGGCCATATTTGAGGGAGAATAGAAAGACTAGTTAAGAATGATATTCTTCCTCCATTAGAGTTCTCGGACTTAGAACAATCAGAGATCGCATTAAAGGAAAATATGTAAAGAAAATTAAGAAAGACGCCAAAAGAAGCACGGAATTCTACAAATTATTCACACAGACATTTGTGGTCCTTTTCCGTGAAAAGTGTGGATGGATATGACTCGTTCATAACATTCACTGATGATTACTCCGTTATGGATATATTTATCCAATCAAAGAAAGAAATGAAGCCTTGGATAAATTCAAGATATTTAAGGTGAAGTTGAAAACCAACACGATTTAAAGATTAAGATAGTCCGATCGACCGTGTGGGAGTACTACGGTCGACATACCCCATATGGACAAGTTCTGGACCTTTGCAAGGTTTTTACAGAAAATGGTATAGTAGCCCAAAGATTCTACACCAAGCGAACCTCGAAAAAATGGAGTAGTGAAAGACGCAACCGCACCACGATGGATATGGTGCGAAGCATGATGAGCTATTCCACACCGCCATTGAGTCTATGGATGGAGCGTTAAAACCGCCATTCATATTCTCAACAGAGTTCCTAGTAAGTCGGTGCCCAAAACACCGCAGTTGTGGGCGGAAGAGTTCCTCACTAAACCACTTACGTGTGTGGGGGAGTCCTGCTGAGGCCAAAGTATTTAACCCAAACCTTGGGAAGCTAGATCCCAAAACAGTAAGTTGCCATTTCATTGGCTACCCTGAAAAGTCAAAAGGTTTTCGTTTCTACTGTCCAGACAGATATACAAAGTTTGTAGAAACGAGACACGCTGTCTTCTTAGAGGATGAAATGATGAGAGGAAGTATGGTAGCTCGTGAGATTGACCTTGAAGAGAAGCGGGTGTATGCGCCCACTCCGATGATTCAAGAGCCATTCTTCATACTACCTGCTGTCGCTGCACCGACGGTGCAAGACACTGTGGTGCCAGCACCTGTTATTGTTCCTCCTGTGGCAACAATGAATGAGAATGAGGAACTCGTTCTTGAGATCCTATAGGACCCATTGCCACAGATGAGGGGAGCAATGACCTCAAACAGAAGATGTACCAAATGAGGAGGCCCGAGGAGGTCTCAAAGAGTAAGAAGATCACTATTCACGATGATTATCGATTTATCATACAGAGGAATTTCAAATGGAGGATGATCCCACCTCATTTGAAGAAGCCATGAGAGCGAAAATTCCTCAAAATGGCTTGAGGCCATGGAAGAGGAGATGAGGTCCATGAAGACTAATAAAGTGCGGGACTTGGAAAATATTCCTAAAGGAGCCAAAACAAGAGGGTCAGAATGGGTCTACAAGACAAAGCTTGACTCCCAAGGGAATGTAGAAAGATACAAAGCGCGACTTGTGGCAAAAGGCTTTACGCAAAGAGAAGGGATTGATTACAATGAGACCTTTTCTCCAGTCTCATGTAAAGATTCCTTGAATTATAATGGCATTAGTAGCACATTATGATTTAGAGTTACATCGATGGATGTAAAGACGGCATTTCTAAATGGGGATTTGGAGGAAAATGTTTACATGGCACAACCGAAAGGTTTTGTCGTGGAAGGAAATGAAAGAATGGGATGCCGCCTAAGGAAATCGATTTATGGGTTAAAGCAAGCTTCAAGACAGTGGTACTTGAAGTTTGTGATGACAATAAGAAAATTTGGGTTTAAAGAAAATGTAGAGGACAACCGTGTTTATGCAAAGTTTAAAGATGGGAAGTTTATCTTCCTAATCACATATGTGGATGATATCCTACTAGCTAGTAGTGATGTCGATGCACTCGAGACAAAGAAGTTTTTGTCCTCAAACTTTGATATGAAAGATCTTGGTGAAGCTTCGTTCGTTCTAGGATCGAAATTCACCGGATAGAAACAAGGGATATTGGGACTGTCACAAAAGGCATACATAGAGAAAGTCTTAAAGAAATTTTGTATGCATAAATGTAGTCCTTCACCGCACCTATAGTCAAGGGCGACGATATGGGGATTTTCAATGCCCGGGAAAGATCTGAGCTCGATCAAATGAAATCGGTTCCATATGCTTGGTGTCGGAAGCTTGCGGTATGCTCAAGTGTGTGCGGCGCTCCGACTTAGCGTTTGTTACCGGGTTACTTGGCGATTCGAGCAATCTGGAATAGAACATTGAAATTGATAAAGAAAGTTTTGCGTTATTTGCAAGGAACAAAAGGCCTCATGATGACATACTGAAAGATCGATTCACTCCATATAGTGGGGTATACTGACTACGATTATGCGGAGATGATAGAAAGTCTACATCCGGATATGTGTTCACTCTCATTTGGAGGAGCTATATCGTGGAAAAGCTCAAAGCAAACCGTCACTACATCGTCCACAATGTATGCCGAGTTTGTAGCATGTTATGAGGCTACGGGCGGTGAACCGCTAAAGAAGTTCATACCCGGTTTAAAAGTGGTTGACGACATCAATAGACCACTTAAGTTGTACTGCGATAATTGAACCCGCATAACGTATGCCCACAACAATAAGTCAAGTGGTGCTGCCAAACACATTGACATAAAGTACTATGTTGTGAAAGATAAAGTTCGGGATCAAATTATAAGTCTTGAGCATATAAGTACCGCAAAGATGTTAGCGGACCCGCTTACTAAAGGCTTACCACCCAACGTGTTCAGAGAACATGTAGCCGGCATGGGTTTAAGGGAAAGCCTATGATTCCTGGACTAAAAGATGGCCCAAAAGATTAAAGTAACTATTTCAGAACAGAGAGGTGTATTGTAGCTGTTGAATCTATCGGCGATTGACCGTGACGATGAGACATGTTCTATGCACTAATCTGTGATGGAATGTGTAAAGGCAAAAGTAGTTAAAGATAAAGTATAGATTGAGATCAAGGGGGAGAATGTTAGAATGATCTCAAGGCTTTTGCCCAACGGCTCCGCCTCCCCTTGTTCGCATACGATCGGGCGCCACCAATAAGTCAGGGCCCTGTCGCCAGCGCCATATAAAAGAGAGGTGGGGGCCGGGGCGGCACACGCGACGAGGTTCACCGTGCCGGCCACCATCCCACCTACAACCCTAACCGATCTGAGGGCTTGGCGCTGCAGCGACGGGAAGCACCACCGCGGTCTTCTTCACCGGATCCGGAGCCGCCGAGACATCTTCATCTTCCCCGATTCACCACCACCGTCATGGCCGGCTCCTCCAACTCTTCGGACGGTAATCTCTCCCTCTCCTCTCCGTTCCCTCTCAGATCATGAACCCCATTGCAAAGAAGAGAAGAACAAACACCTGAGCCAAACTATTTGTAAGATTATTAAAACATCGTACTGAATAGTTATGAGCTGACTTGGAATCCTAGCCCATGTGAGCTAGAAAAGCACGTCCTTTTCCATCGTTAGCCTTCTTCCAATTTTGAAATCCTTGACTGAATGTATCCGAGCCGCACTTCCCAGTTGGCTTTTTTTTTAAAAAAAAAAACAAAACAAAACAAGGTAAGCAATAAGCACAGTTTGTGTGAGGTGAATTACTCTAGCCAACGAAAAATTGTGAAGCAATGACTTTGGAATCGACGACGATGATTTGTCGAACCATTAAATGGGTACTCTGTTATGAATGGTTGATATGAGCCCTCAGATATGTAAAATCGTCGAGCTTCATCTTGCTTATCAGGAGGGAGTTCCCAAATTTGAAGATGTTTACCTGGGTTCCGCTCGTATGCTGTAGTTACAATTCTAACTTGTTGTGGAACTTCTAATGGTGCAGAAATATTCTGATCAAGAGTATGCACGTCAGTAGGATTAGGATTAAAGGTATTCTGTCCAGTAGCTTGCACACCGGTTGGATTAGAATTTTCTACACAAGGCTGGGAGGTTGTATCAACTTTCTTAAAAAAAAACAATCAATTGTTCCTCTTCATGGCTGTTGGCCGAGCAACTAAAGCACACTAAAATTGAAAAAAAAAGAGATAATTAATTAGATCTTAACACTTACCCTGCACCACAAATTGGACAGCCTAGAGAGATACACAAAGCTTAAATCTACAAACCAATGAAAATTAGCCTTGCTATGCTACGGCTAGACATTACATTACCTTTACCGCTAGCAGAGTCCAGTAGCGACAGCGGTGGCCGGCTGGCGGTGGCGCGGCACAGCAACGGGTTCTGGTCGGCGTGGTTGCAACGTCTCTGGACTCTGGAATAGACGGACGAGCTGAGCACGACGACGGTCGAGCTGCTCGAGGTTGAGGAGACGTGGAGTTGTGCCTACGCAGTTGTGCCTGTATGGTAGGCCTCAAGCTCCCGGTTTCAACCGGAGCAAAGAGTCTAACCAAACGCCTCCGCTCCTAGTTTTGGAGAATCCATATCTGGTCAGGAGTGGAGCAGCTTGTTTTTTTAGATAATAGAAGAGAAAAGCATCTCTCGGTTTCGCATCAAAGATACACATAATCCATTTTATTTAAGATATCAAAGTATTAACAAACCAAATGTTAAAATGGCTTGCACCTTACAACCAATAAACGTCGAAAATTAAACTCAATCATTGCAAATCCTACGATTAAGCCTCCACCTATGCATATTAAGGATTTGCTTAGACACAAACTCCAGCCTTTGGCTTCTAACCAACATGGATTCTTTCTGGGCTGATTTCTGACGATGATTTGTCAAAAACATCATCATTCTGACATAACCAACATAGAGCACTAGCTCCCACCAGGAGTTATGACTGTAAAGTTGTTGGAATACCATCTAACCAATTCCCAAACATGTTTTCTATGCTCGCATGGGGAAATAAATTGAACGCACATTGAACAATCCACCAAGCAAGACGAGCAAAGGGGATATCAATAAAAAGATGTTGAATTATTTCTTCTTTAATACAGAAACAACACTTTGTGCTTCACCTCCAATTTCATTTAAGTGGGTTATCTTTAGTTAATACTACCCCTCTTTTGAGATACCATAGGAAAATTTTCACTTTTAATGGAATTTTAATTAGCCAGAAAAAATTTCTAATGGGGGCTTGAAAATTGTCAATTAGTGCCGCATAAAATTGTTAATAGGAGCGGAGTAGCTCGTACATGCATTTTTCGGAGCGACCCTAAGGTAGATTCTCGTGGGGAGCTGCGGGGAGGAAGTGAAACTCCCTCTAGAAGTTTTGGAAAATTACCCGCAAATGCCACTGGATATACCCCTTCGGCCTCAACCCCGTCTCCTCCCATTCGACCAGAGCACGAGTGCATCGGGTCGAGCAAAACACGAGCGACTGGAGAGCAATGTAGAGGGGAGAGTGCCGGCGACAACCCTATCACCGCCACCGGATTCTTCCTTGACCACCGACTGCCTCCGCCAACCGCGTCCTCACGCTACCACCTCCCTCCAGATGCGTGTCGCCCTAACCCCTACATCGCCACATCCCTCAGATCTGTTCCACCCCTTACCCCTACGCCACCACCCCTAAGTTCCGCTGCCCCCGAACCCTAAATGTTCACCGGCCGCCGCATCCTCCTAGGCCCCCGCCCCATCCTCGTGCATCCCTTCTCTTCACCGCCGGTCACCAACACCAGTTCATTTCACCCCCTCCCCCTTTTTTGCCTAGGAAACGTGTACTGATGAACCGATGAATCTGCTTTTTTATGCATTCTATGAAATGATAATCTGTAGGGTGCTACTTGTGTTTTTTTTTATCAATTTCCAATGAACTGATGAATATGTAGTGGTTTTTCTTAGATCTGGAACAAACCGATGCCTAGATTTGGCTTTGAGTAATTTCTTTGGTTGATTCGCTGTACTGCATGCTATTAATTTTTGTGCTACTCCATGCCTAGGTGGTGCTAATTTTTGCACAGATGAACCTCCATGTTTTTTTTCCATGACATAACAACTAGCAAAATTTGATTACTTGTTCATGTGAGTACTAGTAGTTCTTGACTGTGATAGATCAACTAGTTAGTACTTGTTGATGCGGATGAATACTATTGAATTGCAGTTTTTGATGAAGGGCACCCTACCAGACATGAAGGAAGCAAGAGTGAGAAAGAACAAGTTTGCTAGTGCATTGCAAAAGAGAGCAATGATCAGTGATCCTTTCATTTTTATGTTGGTAGGAATCACAATTTTAGTGATGAGACATAGTGATGAAAGGTTATGTTGCCTTTTTTGTTCGATCAGTTGATATACAAGCCTCAATAGCTTATCTTTTTTGTTCAATCAGTTGATATATGTACTTCGATACCTAACAGTTGTGTATTTGGTTTGTGTTTGTGCATGGAAGCAACATCAATCATATAAAATATATGCGTTTACGTTGAATTTTATATGAAGATGCGCAAGTATAGCTCTTTTAGTCATGTGCATTGCCATTCGTTAAGGTATCTTCTTTTTCAGGAAATTTATTAAGGTAAGTGATCAGTACATCTGCACAGGATGTCCTATAAACTGAATATTGCTAATATGCTTGTAATTGTTACTGTTTTGTACATGTGCAATCTGAAGCCGACTGAACGGAGGTTTTGAAAGCAAAACTGAAGAGAAGATTGTCAGGACAGCTATGGCCCTTGATGCTGCAGTGGTTCTAGTTTTCATGCTAGTTAGCTTGATGTAGTAGTCATGGTATTAGTTTGATGTAGTAGTCATGATAGTTACTTCAATTATGATCAGTTCATTTTAGCAGCTGTGATGTATACATTGGCAACTATTCTAGTTGGACTGGACATAAGTGACGTTAATTATGTATGCAAGGATGAATGTGCGAATGGATTGCTTCTTATGAAAGGATGAATGCATGAGTATAGCTAGGAATTACGGTTATTGAATTGCTGGCTGACCTGCGTTAGAATAATGGAGTGTTCTGTTTTGTTGTCATTACAGCTACAATATCTCGTGGTATCGCATTTAAATTGACTTAGCCCTGAGGAATTTGTTGATAAATTTCATAAATTTCTGTACAAATAGAAAGGAGTAAGAAACAAATAAATTTCAAGTGTTAAAACCAGGGGTAGCATAATCTTTTTGCCTACAATTCTCTTTCAGTGTTTTAGGAGCCAATCTACTAAACACTTCCCTCAACCAGCTCTAGATTCTAAAAAATGAACCACCTATGAATCAGAAGTAAAAACTAAAAAATTAGGATCCGAAGCCCTACCAAACAGACCCTAAAAGTTAGATCACGGGTGGCTGGCTGTTGGGCTCGAGTCCTTCACCTTCTTTAGCCAGATTTTTTGCTAAGTAATTTTTTCCTCGGGAACTAAAAACGTTGGGGCCCTCTCCGCCTCTGGCCGGTCGGGTTCTGTCGAAATCAGAAATAAGGCTGCTCCCAGTGCTCCACCTTGGCTGGTATCTTAGCATGCCATGTAAGCAAAATAATGATGTGGCACCATAGTTAATGAAGAGAGAGGGTAGTCTAGTATCTAATTTAGATACTAGTTCAGCTCGAAATCCAACGCAAAACAATCTCATGCATGTAATTAAATGAAACAACTTAAGATACTACACCATAAGAAACAATGCATTGGGAAGATAGTATCTTAATACCCCTCATGCACTAAGAAATTGTACTAAGATACTACCCATTGGGAGCAGCCTAAACATGGGAAAATGACGCGCCCTGCTATATTTGCGTGTGATGAACGTGTGGCCGGATTGACGGCGATCGATGTTGAACGGAGCAAGCTAGCTAGCCAGGCACGTCCGATTCGTTGACAACGACCGATCCATCGATGTCCCTTTCCTTCCCAAGCTAGCTATTACTAGTACGAGCATCGATGCGTACGTACAGGAACCGCCAGATGGAGAATCTTTGGCGGATACGGCGATTCTGAATCGTATTTACGCCGACCACGCTGCCGAATGGTATTTGCAAAAATAACAGCGCGGCAAGACGCCACCCCGCTGCCATGCTTTGTCGCTTACCACGTCGGCGCGAGCGCCACCTCACCTCTTGCCAAGCCAGCGCTTTTTTTTTAATTTTTTCCTTTTTTTTTTTAATTTTTTAGATGTAAAAATATTTTTTTAAAAAAATTGCTACGATGGTGGCGCGACGCTCACCTTGCGCCACCACTGTAGCATTTTTTTTTTGTTTTTTTTTAATCATTTATGTTTTTGTTTTTTTTAAAAAAATCATTTATGCATATTTTTTTGTAAGAATGTTTAAATATAGTAAACAGGGTCCAAAAATTATGAAATTTTTTTGTGGAGCCTTCTGACACTGTGTATTTGCATGTGTAATATTTTTAAAATTTTATGCATTATGAATTTTTCTCAAAAATTCATTTAAGTATATTGTAAATAGAGTTTCATCATTTCATGTGACTTGGAATGTATAGAAAAAACGCTGCATTGCAACTCCATTGGAGATATCGATATACAATATGACAACACATATTATACCACAGGCTAGATAAACTTGTACATGAACCAACTGAGGAAAATGCGTGGTATGCAGATCATATAACGATGGACCGTAACCTCCGACTTGTGTGCGTTTCGAATGCTACAATACATCGTTATATGATCTGCACGTCACGTATTTCCCCTATTTGGTTTATGTACAAGCCTATCCAGCCTGTGGTGCGATGCAGTATTAAAGAATAGTATCCATATTAGGGTTTCATCTTGCATCCCGAGCTTGTCTGGCTCCCTCTCTACCGTGAAGTGATAGGATATGTCTCCTTGTAGATGGCTCTTCGAGTAGACAGTGACCTTGACGCGCCACATTTCCTTGCCGTACTTGTTAATAGTGAAGCCATGATACTGCAGTGGTGGGCGTAGCCCAAACCCTAAAGTATGCACCACAACTCGCATAGAAACTCACCTCCTTCTCTGCGTAGGTGTTCATGAAACACATCTAATTTTTTTGAAATTAAGAGAAGATAAGTATCCAATTTAAGCCATAACATTTTTCTATATCGACTAACAAAGTTAATTACCACTAAACTAATTCATTACTACTAAACTAATTCATTACTAGTCAACTAACTAATTACGACTAATTAATTACCCCTAAACTATCTAATTACGACTACTTGACTAAGACTGACTAATTATGACTATGATAATAACAGCAAAAACATAGCACAAATTACCTGTCCTTTGAAGGAAGTAATCAATCAACCATTCGGGGGAAGTAATCAATCAAGGTTGAGCGACGAGCGAGTGCCAGAGTTCGGTATTTATAGCCGAGCGGAGAAGGAGTCGTGGCGTTGGCGCCGGGAATTCCGTCAGATTTAGCGCCGGAATTTCTGGACGAGGCGACAGATGTGCGGAGTAGGGAGGAGGGACGGTGGGATAATGGACAAAATTTTATGAAATCATTCCAAGTCACATGAAATGATGAAACTCTATTTACAATATACTTAAATGAATTTTCGAGAAAAATTCATAATGCATAAAATTTTGAAAATATTACACATGCAAATACACAGTGTCAGAAGGCTCCACAAAAAATTTCATAATTTTTGGACCCTTTTTACTATATTTAAAAATTCTTACAAAAAAATATGCATAAATGATTTTTTTTAAAAAAAACAAAAACATAAATGATTTTTAAAAAAAAAACAAAAACAAAAAAAAAATGCTACAGTTGTGGGCGCAGGGTGAGCGTGCGCCCACCACTGTAGCAATTTTTTTTTTTTTTTTAAAAAAAATATTTTTACATCTAAAAAAATAAAAAAAAAGAAAAAAAATTTGAAAAAAAAACGCGTGCAGGCGCGGGCGCAGGTGAGCGTCGCGCAGCGCTGCTGCGGTGGTGGCCGTGCGCCCGCGTTGCTATTTTTGCAAATACCATTCGCCAGTGGTCAGAAGTGTAAATACGATTCGTAAACTGGCCGTATCCGCCAAAGATTCCAAGATGGATGCATGGCCGAGTAGATAAATGCATGCTGCCAGTGCCAGCAGCTGCCCCCTCCCCCATGTAATCATTATCAGATAAGTCTTAAAATTAAAGGAGTGCATTGGTTGGATCTCTGAATTGAAGGAGTTAATATATGAGTATTACTGGCGATATCTACCATCCGATTAGAAATCAAAAGTGTACATACGTAATGCTCAACAAATCGTATGTACATATATATAAGCTGCAAAATTTGAAGTTTTCAAAGGGAAATTAGTGCATGCATGCATGCGTGTATAACTTGCACATTATTTCACATTTGCGTGCATATATCATACATGCGAGGGTGAGATATATAGGACCATATATATATGCAAGAACGGAGCCAAAAAAAAATTATCCAGGGGTTATATGGTGATTACTAAATATTAAGGAGTACTAAGTAAAAATATTTTGCCATTCTACGTAAACAAATTAAGAATTATATAAATAATTTCATCAACCATAGGAAGATCAGGGCTTCTGCTAGTTTTCGTGTCTCCGTCCGTGTATATAGGTATGTTTGGTGAGCAACCCATGACCTTTGTTAGCTTTTGCTTGTATACATTTCTGCGGATGCATGCATGTACGTACGTTACTTGCACGATATTTAAGTTGAATCCACGACCAAGCGGGGCTCTCTGATTCTCACCAAAATCCAAAATTCTAGTCCTTACTTTGCAGTGAGAATGAAATTTGAAACCTCTCCGTGTGGTCCATATATACCATAGGTCATTACGTGTATCACGATCGACATAAATCTATGAGGACTCAAGTCTGAATATAAATAGCTTTATAAGTCATTCTTTTTTTAAAAAATATAACTTTATAAGTCCTTGTCAAGAAAAAAACAATATGATAATTGGCACCTTGCCTGTACTCGTTCCAGTCATAAAACGAAGTTTTAGAGATTGACACGGTCCAAAAAAACACAACTTTGATCACTCATTTTTATTGTAATATATTTAATTACAAAACCTAATAAAATTATAATATTATGGAAGTATTTTTTTACACAAAGCTACCAGTATCATTTTCGTGTGTCAAATCTAAATATTCAAAAAGATATTTATAGACAAAGTTTATAATCACTACAACAGAACTGGCTCGTAGAGTCGACTTCTTTGTATAGTAGATGTGTTTTTTTTCCGCTCCTAAGCAGTTGTAGATGCCTTTTCAAAAACACCTTAAACGTCTTCTCATGTATTGTTGCTATGGCTATGACAGTTGTCGATGATTTAGTATCGATCTTACGAATGTATGATGAGGATTTTTCTTGAATTAGATTTACACAGAACAAGACACAGGGAATTTAGACAGGTTTGGGTCTTCTTCTGAGAGAATAACAACACTACTCCTGTGTTGCTGTATTGACTACGCTTTACAATAGGAAGAAATCAATAGAACTAAGACTTAATGATTTCGCCGTTGTCCTCTCTCTGTCCACCAACTTTACCCATTATATAGCGCATGAATGGGTGACAATTATCCCATACCAAGAGGCGTCTCGATGCTTGATGAAATGTGCATGTTGATGGAAGTTATTGTCAGAGAGACCACGTCCCACGTCGCCTTGCGGTTATGTCTAAAACAGAGGTTCAATACGTGCAGTTATCCCTGAGAATAACAACGCATATTAACTACTATGTGTATTAAACGCAGCGCATAAGAGTAACTAGTCAATTGGACTCACATGTCTGTAGGCTTTGTTGACTGTAGGGTGGTCGTAGTTGATCTGATCTTAGTAAATCTTAATTACGACCACGAGGTGCTCGTAGTAAGGCTTACGACCACGAGGTGCTCGTAGGAAATCTTACGACCACTAGGGAGTCGTAGGAATACTTATGACCATACAGCGTGGTCGTAGAATAGTTCATGACCACTTAGTTAAGTTTTTACACTACTACAAAAAAACGTCACCACAGATAGTTCTAAACCGTCTGAAACCGTCTGTATTTATGCGTCTGTGATAACAGACGGTTTTCAAACCATCTGTGAAAATAGTTATCACCTAGTAATTATCACAGACGGTTCTACTTCAGAACCGTCTGTGATAGTCTGTTTTCATAGACGGTTCTGAACAAGAACCGTCTATGATAGTAATTATCACATATGGTTCAGAACCGTCTGTGATAGTCTGTTTTCATAGACGGTTCTGAACAAGAACCGTCTATGATAGTAATTATCACATATGGTTCAGAACCGTCTGTGATAGTTTTTTTCTATTGCGAAAAAATACTGCCATTTCATACACATACACTTCCATTTTCCAAGCCTCCCAAACATGAATTCATGGACACACATACATGGATTCCCTACTCTCAAGCATCCCAATAAATTTCTCAAGCCATGGATACACGCATACACTCGATCATATATACAAGTACCAACAGAACTAGAATCTGGAGGAGAATCTAACAGAAATTTGGATATGAATCTAACACAAGTACCACAAGCTCATACATACAAATCTGGATTTGAATCTAACAGAAGCTCATATACAAAAGTACCAACAGAACCTCATATACCAAAGACGTCGGCGTCGGAGGAGGACTGGAGGAGGTCGGCGTCGGAGGAGGAGGAGGACTAGAGGAGGTCGACGTCGGAGGAGGACTAGAGGAGATCTGTGTTGGTGTCGGCGTCGACTCTCAGCTGTTAGGGAGGAAGACCGCGTCGGAGGTTGGGAACTGTGGGAGCAAGGAAGGACCGGAGCCCAGAGGAATAGCGGGGGGCCGGGAGCTGCGGGAGGACCGGAGGAGCAGCGACCAGCCGGAGCTTGGAGGAGGACTGCGAGAGGACCAAGCCCAGAGGAGGACTGGGACTGCGGGAGTGCGAAACTGAGCACGTCCCGCCTTGACTCGGCTATAATATATAAGGACAACACAAAAATATTTTGCCTCCTGCGCACGCGTTCAAAATTTTCGAACTCCCGCGTTGCGAATCACAGATGGTTTCATACAAAAGCCGTCTATGACGACAAATCACAGACGATTCATATCACGAACCATCTATGATAAATACCTTTGATATCACAGCCGACGTCTTAATACGAACCGTCTGTGATAAGTACATCATCACAGACGGTTGGTATTAAGAACCGTCTGTGACTTGATTTTACCATGACTTCAAATTTTTCTTACTGTTTGATTTTACTATAGCTTCAAATTTTTCTTACTGTTTGATTTTACCATGGCTTCAAATTTTTCTTACTTTTTGATTTTACCATGGCTTCAAAATTTCTGTTACATTCCCTGCATGCAAATATATATATCCTGTTACATTCCCTGCATGCAAATTTTAAAAAAAAACATATATGCGTGGAACACGACAGGAATACCAGTGTGTGTGTCATGCATGACAGTGCTACCTATAGCTTTCTCAGAGCATTTGCACCCATCACACAATTGAGACAGCAATGACGTGTGAGCTATATACATATGGAGAGGTCGTTTTCGAACTTGGAATCATGCATCTCTATATATATATATACAACACTAGTCACTAGAGCTTAATTAGGAGAGACCATATGGATTCCATGTACACAAGTGTGTCGCATGCCTTCTTTAATTCAGTAGCACGGAATGAATTACCTATTTATCTAGTGTTTGGGCACGCTAAGTCATTTCTTTTACTGTCTCTGCTAAAAAGTTAGGGACAACACTTCAACAAAACAGACAGCTGCTATCTGTACTTCGGTGGGGCTTCACATCACGTTGTGAGTTGACAGGCTCTCTACAATGGGTATCGCGCTGTCTATATAAGTATATTGGTTCACACTAATAAATTGTTTGTTCAGCAACAGACGATCTCCTCTGTCTCCTCCGTATCGTTATGGATATGAATGATGTGGCATCGTTTATAAGCGATTTCAAGATATCAACCGTTGTACAGAATATTCCGAGTAAAAACGACTGGATAGATAGTACATAGAGCTAGGTAGGTCGTTGGAGAAAGACCATGCATGCAGCTAGATCCTTCAGTATATAATATTTGGCCATTTATTACTATTGTTATTATTATTATTATTATTATTATTATTATTATTTCGGTTGGGTTCGTATGTATATAAATTCGGCTTTCAAGGGTCTAATCGGTACAGTAATCACACGCATTCGGTGTGCGCGGGGTAATGCCCAACTGACGTTCGGTATATGCTATATGTACCTATTGGCTAGCGTAGCGATTGTTGTAGTAATATAGGAGTTATAATTATTAGCACGTCATTTTCTGGCAGCCGGGGGCCCTTCTAAATGATGCGATTTTAAGCTGGATGTGCCCATCGACCGAGCCCACCGCCGAAATAAAACGGAGTGGCTTTTGACTCCCGCGGCCGGCCGGGCAGGGACCCGCTCGCTCGCTCCAGCGGCCGCCCTATGAAAACACCAAGCATGCTGGAAATCATGCCAATTAGGGAGCCGACCAAAAGCTAGCTATTTGCGTATATAGTGATACTAATATATATGCCTGATTTGCAACCCTTATTTCCAGCGTTGATCTGAAGATATACTCGCTCCATTTGCGCATGCGCAATACGTATAGGTTAATTTAATTTGCTCCTTTTGTGTGGGTATCGGTAGTGGTGGACCAGATTTTCGGATGGCGGTTCGGAGTTAACAAAATATAGTTCAATGTTAAAAGTCAAGGTCCGCAATAGCAAAAATCAAAGTACAAATTGTTCTTACTACAAACATCTCAAAGTAATTTAGTGATATTACAAAGATAATTAAGAAAAACTACGATTTAACTCACCGATTCTTCACACATAAGTGGTGGAGCCGCATGAGTGCATGGGGTACAGCTGTGCCCCCAATTTTTTTTTTACATGCAAACCCGTTATTCAATATATATACATAGTATAATGCACAGACTATATAATGAATTACACTATTATATTCTCAGCAATCAATAGTCAGCAGCCCACAAACACAAGCTATATTTTGTGATGTCGGACGTACTAGAAACATGTAATTTGTTCTATTTGAATCTTTACTATGTCATTTAAATTTTTATGTTGGAATGTGTCATTTAAGTTCGCACCTTTGTGCACATGCGAATACGCTTTCAGAGAAATTTTGTAAGGTCGTAGATTTATTCCCGACCTCTGTCTTTCTAGACATGTGCTAAGGAGACGTGCTGCATGCGTGTGTGCACATGTGTCTTCCTTATAATCGCAAAAAAAAAAAAGTTTTCACTCCTAGCTCCGCCACTAGGACGCATATGAAGTGGTGCAACTCAAATGCATATGTTGCTCATAAATTATGAAGTGACTAAATTTAAAGTTGGTGCCAAAATCATTATCCATGAAACAACAAAATATATGTGGACAATATCAAGCTAAAAAAACATTCAAAGAACTTAAGACATTGTTTGACAACTTTGGAATATCAGTGCTTCATCAACATAAAACAATACTAAGAACTTACTCATACATACAAACTAAGGTAGCATGCAGATAGGAATGATGTATTGGTTTGCTTATATACACTGTCATAGTCAAATGACGCTGTTCTTGACACAACATGTCAATGCAATTTCAAATGTACAGGCTAGTTTTTAATTTTTTTTTAAGGCTCTTCAGTTACATTTCACATTTCAAAAAAAAAAAAACAATCAACTATTTTGATTTCACATTTTACAAATAAAAAAAAGGATTTGGGATCGAGATGCACCTACTGGCTCCTGCCAATGCTTGTTGTTGCTACTTGCTGCTGGGAATTATCGAGATCCACCGGTGCGCCACCGACATGTCCCACCCCGCGCCGCATCCTCGCCCAGTCGCCCGCGCCGCTCTGCCCGTGTGGAGCGCCCTGCCCTACTCATTGATGCCACGCCTCTGCGCCTGCTGGTCGCCGCCGCATCTCGTGGTCGTGCACACCACCACCCAGAGCTAGTTTGCCCTGGCCGGTTCGCCCCTTGCCAATGCGTCGCCTCGCCCCTTCCTTGTGTAGGCGCCGCCCTGTGGATCCATGCTCATGTCGTGTGTGTGTGTGTGTGTGAGAGAGAGAGAGAGAGAGGTGATAGGTTCGACGGTGAGGAAAGGATGGGCTTTTTCCTGTTGGATTGTTCGGCCTTGCGCACGGATGAAAGAATAGGCCACATCGTTGAATGGATTGATGAAGGGGATGTGGTGGGATGAGCTGAAATAATTTATGGTACAAATATGAGTATATGACTTAATTATCGGTATATATCTAATATACATATTTTATACTTGGTATTTGAAAGAAAAATAGGTATTCAATCAACACCTATGAACTTAGCTAAGTAGTACCCCTGTACCAGGGCCACAAAATTAATCGAGAGAAAAGAATAGGCATATATAGCTAAAGTTGGACCATGCAAGATATCTAACCATTTTCAGCACCGATTTTATCTAGCCATCGATCGGATATCCTTTATAGTACTGCATGAAATGGTAGATATGTGGAAAGTAGGAAAAAACGAGACAAATTTTTCGTGGCCAGAGGCTTACAAAACAATTCACCTGTTACAAACTTACAATTAATACTGCAGCTCATTTTACACCGCTACATCACAACACGTGCAACTTATTCTTCTCACACTATTACGTCCTTAGGGCTTTAACTTAAGGCCTAGTTTGGCATTGCTTTTGTCCCAGAAAGCTTGATTATGCGCTGGGTTTCAAAGAAAGCTTTGATCAACGTACGGGCTAGCATATCAAGAACCCTGAGATCGATTAACGAGCCATGCATATTTGGACCCGATTCAATGTGTGAACAGTGTTGTGTGAACAGTGTTGGTGAGAGTGTGGATAGTATTGAGCAGATGCCCTAATAAGGGGAAAAACTGTAGCGGTTGGTCTTAATCTTTGATTTTTTGTTCGAACGGTAGAGATCGCTTCCTAGTGCTATTGAATCATTATTCAGATGATCATTTCCTGCATATTTAGGTATAGACACGCATCTCTCTTGTAACCAATCATCACATTTTTTTATATCAAAACGGTAACACACAGAGACAGATCGAAGCCCTTTAATTTGTTGCTGTTTTTTTTTTCTCTTGACTAAGCTTGCTAAGCTAGGCGGTCGACACATGTGTGAACATTATTATTTTCTATTGCATGGATCCGCCGCCCACTACCCTATTCGGCTATCAACCAAAAAAACAAGGGAGTGTCTATACAACATGCGACTGAATTTTTTTTGAAAATCAGTCACTTTTTGAGCCATTAGATGGAGATCTAATGCTCCAAATATCACCCCACCCCTATATCCCTAACCCAATCTCACTTCCCACTCTCTCTCCCTCTCTCTCACCAATCACATAGCACTAAAATTGAAAGATGTATAGCAGTTCTCAAAAAACAATCATGCGACAACACTGCGCTGACGAACGTACCTAATTACATGTGTCAACAAGCTACCAATTTAAGTCATGCATGTACTGATCATGTACGTACGGCGATCATCAATCCATCCACAGTTTGCAGTCCACGTGGCAACGCTCGTCGTCGACGGCGCCCCAGTCGATTCCCCTCCCCATCGCCGGCGGCGGGAGCAGCATCCCCCTCGCCATGTCGTCGATCAGCCCCGGCATGTCGAAGATGGCGTCCTCGTCCACGAACGCGGCCGCCTCTCCGGCGCTGCTCGTGCCGACGCAGGAGCTTCCGGCAATGCCAGCGGCGGCGGCGTCACGTGCGGCGACATCCGGCCGTACTGACTGGGCGGCCGGTACAGCTCCGCGGCCTGAGCTGCGGCGCGGCGGATGTCCTCCGGCGAGGCGGTGCGCGCGCGCGGGAGTGTGGCCGAGGAGTCCGGGAAGTTGAGCTCGGCCCGCGCGCGCCGCGGAGGGCGATGGCGGCGACGTCGTGCGCGCGCGCGGCCATCTCCGGGGTCGGGTAGGTGCCGAGCCAGATGCGCGCCTGCGCCTGCGGCTCCCGCACCTCGCACACCCAGCGGCTGCCCCCGGCCCGCGCGCGCACGCCGCGGTAGACCGGGTGGCGCGTCTCCCGGAACTTCTTCCGGCCCGCCCGCCGCTTCGGCGGAAGCCGGTGCTTGCCCCTGTCGCCCGGCGAAGACGGCGGCGACAGGGAAGACGACGAAGCCGACGACGTGTAGTCCTCGGTGTCCATGGTCGTACACAGTAAGGAGCCGAGCTAAGTAAGCAGCAAGCTAGTGTGTGTCGTAGTGCAGGTAGCTAGCTAGCTATTAGTACTACGAGGTGCGAGGACGAAGAGTATTTTGTGGGTTGGATTTATATAGTTGTGGGGTTTGCCGTTTGCGGGTACGTTCGGACCCGTCGACTTCGCCATCGAGCGGCACACGACGAGTAGACGACCGACTCCTTCGACATGTGGGCGTGATGTGAACTGGGCGCAGCGGCTCGGCTCGGGGAAGCTGGGACCGCTAGCCTCCGCCCTTTCTTCACGTGCCGGGTTCGGATTTAAGGGATGAAACACGTGCGCACGTCCGTGCAGGTTGGTAATATTATAATTAGCATTATATTTTCAACCTTTGTACATGTTGATGTCTTTTGATGCACAGCTAGAGCTGTCAGTTTTATGCATGCGTGGTTGCTTACCTGCTTACCAGTGTAAATCATAATTATTTTGTGTTTTAGTGGACTTTGAAAGGACTGGGCTTTTTTAGTTTTTTCTTATTAAAAAGCCCTTCAAATATAAGACTTTTCTTACTACGGGTTTGCTAATTTTCAGTTGTCTGAAATTTTATTATCCATCAGTCACTTACAATTGTACAGTACTAAACCTAAAATTGATGGGATACGGGTAGGCTACACTAGCAATAATTCAAAATTTCTACCACGTAAACCAGGATGCCAAGCAAGATAGATGATCACAGATCATTACCACCGCACGCCAGCAAGCAAATGAAGTAGAGTCGAGCGCCTAGTCCGACGATGAATGCGCCGATGTAGTGGTCGAGATGATCGCCCAACGCCCTCGTAGTCGATCGTCTCCTCCAAGAACCTCCGCAGCTCTTGTGAAGATCGCGGATCGCCTTCAAAGCAACAATGATCGTAGTAGCGCCTCTACGGTATCCACACGTCCAGAGAAGGAACAACCGTACGCCGGTGTGCTAGCACCAAGTAGCACGGGAAGGCTCTCTCAAGAAGATGGCGGCTAGGGTTTCGGTGGAAACAACTCACATGTCTCTCACGTGATTACACTAGCCTCAAGCATCTCCTTATATAGTGCCCCGCGTCGGATTCTATCCGAACACGTTTTGACGAATCGTATTCGTACTGGTTTGTTCCATCCCATTAAGTGTGTGACCCGTTAGGTTTATGTGTAATCGGTTGTGACTCGGAAACCCTTTTCGACCACGAGTCATAGCGGTCCCTAGCAGACATAACGATTTCCGAATATACATAAATTATATCAGACGAACCTTAATGCAATATGATCTACGACTAGGTCCTCATGACTTACGAGCAGGTCCTATCTTTATACGACCATTCAAGACTCGGTCATGACCATTCGAACTCCTTACGACCGTGTTTCGACCACTCGTGATTTCGCTCGATCGCCACGACTTGCTCGTATCACCATACGACTTGTCCGAATCGATCGAACTAAGCGACTTACTCTAGTATTCCCCTTTGCCTCACGATATCTAGTTTGAACTCCGTGAGATAATGTGTCATCCATGGACTGCTCAATACTTTCTCGATCGAGTTGTCTGGATAACCTTATGTAGTCGAACACTTCGACCACTAGTGGCATGGCCATGCACTTTCTTTATCCGATCACTTCGAGGGGCCCAGAGACATCTCTCCCGTTATGTTAGGAGGGACAAATCCCATATCCGACCAGTCACATCCCTCCGCATGTTTTATATCATACCCAAAGCTACCTTTATAACTACCAGCATTTAGCAAATTTGGCAACCCTTAAGAGTGCTATTACACATGTAGGGAACCATGTTGATCTCAGGTCTAAGGATTATACATCATCATTGCTTGAGACCAACTAATGACACATGGAATCATAACAATCTCTATAATGTCTCAAGGTGGGTCAATCCAACCCTATGTTCTCTAACATGTGTTCACATTATTGATTCGATATCCCTATATCTATGACCGGTGAAACATGATCATCAATCAATACATGTACTGGTCGTAGGGTCACTGGTGTTCCGATCAGTGACATTCGACCAGGGATACTTTTAGAACGACATTATATAAGTCGAAGAGTTTCACCAACAAGTCACATACTCGTTGATCTTCAAAACTAACGATTCATTCAAGGAACAGAATAACATTTATTCAAGAAATCATAAACATAGATGTGATACAATCATCTCTATGATTGCGTCTAGGGCATATCACCAACAAAAATTACACTACCAAGTGATATACAATTTTAGCACAACTTTACTGTAACTTTTAGTTCTATTTGTTTTTGTATTTATAGGGTTCACCTAGATTTACTTTTGTCTGGTTTAGATTTTTTTTTTGTATTTGTAGGGTTCACATAGATTTATGTTTGTCTAGTTTAGAATTTTTTTTGTCACCACACAGAAACTTGTGGTATCCATTTGATCAAAATCCTACGACTAAAAAGATGACTGATGGATAAAGAAATTTCAGTCACCTGAAGCATATACACTCCCTTCTTAATAAAAATGTTTTTACTTTTTTTTAGAAGCAACAGGCGCGGGATGGATCGATATGTACACAGTTGCTGCCTGCATGGATCACCTCACGTAGGTTTACGTACAGAACCCAGCCCCCCGCTTAATTTGGTCGCCATCTTTTTCTTTTTTTCTTTGTTATCAAGTAGATTAATTAATAACAACTCGATCGGTTGTGACGATATATGGTTTGAAAAGTTGCAGCACGAAATTGATTTTTTTTCCTGCGATCGATGAGCACGAAACCTAATTAAGAAAGCTTCACCAACGCCTAGCTATGTATTGATCCACGTGCATGCATGAATCAATATCCGTGATATGCTTTGAGATTTGCAAAGCTTGATGTGGGTATCTCCACATACCTATAAAAAGTGTATTTGAGATGCTATACTACTAAAAATTTAAATACATCTCCAATTTAACTAATTTAAGCTAGTTTCATGGTATATAATCACTCTAGTTGCACTAAATTCAAAAGTAATTCAAAATTCACTTGCTATAAATATATCAGGCATATAAAATATTTTCATACCCAAACTCCAAAATTCGCATCGATCACACACGTGTATCAGATGGTTCATGATGTGGCTGCCAAGGCACCCAGGTGTCTTATGTAATTTTCCTATATATATGATGTCTGTTTCGTACTCCTGGGAGTATGTGTCTTATAATCATTATTGGAGTATGCTCAAGTAGATAAAGAGGTATCATCATACGATTTAAATGGTATATGAGAAGTGGGAGTACGTACTCCCAGGAGTAGGGCTAGAAACGAGCCGAGCCGAGCTGGCTTGAGCCTGGCTCGCTGGCTCGCTCAGGCTCATTTCCACAGTAAGCTCGGCTCGTAAGGCGGCTCGAGCCGACTCGCTCAGGCTTGCGAGCCAGGAACAGTTGTCTTCTCGCGTCTTGGAGCCAGGGAGCAGAATGAGAGCCAGGCCCAGGAACAACAATGCATCCATTCAATCAACAAAATCACAAAATCAGTGCATCCATTCAATCAACAAAATCATAAGTGAAGACACAAGAACTAGATTCAACAATCAATGCATCCATCCTAAATCCCTAGTAAAACAGAAACATAAACTAATTAAGCAAACCAACAATCCTTATCATGATAGCAGCCTCCACCTTCCTCCTTCCCTACATGAACAAACTAATCCATAAAGCAAACAAAAACCATCTCAAGAACATATACAACATCTGCATGCACTACTACATATCAAGAAACCATCTCAAGAAGGGGATGAACATGGAGGGCGGCGGATGGAGGACTGGACGACAAGGCGGATGGAGGGCTGCACCCGGTGGTGGAAGGGGCGGTTGTGGGGGGTTGGAGCTCGAACGACGGGGCGAAAGGGGAGCCTCAGCAGCACGTCCATGGCTGCCACAACGGACCCAAGGACCACCCTGAGCTCAGAGCCTCAAATGCCACCAGCACGGTAGAGGAGGGTGGCACCGCCGCCGTTGTTGCGCTACGCACGGCGTGCTAACCCACGATCCCTTGCGCGCTTCCCACATGGGATTGACGGTAAAAGTCTCGACATTATCCAATCTGGTAGTAAAACCCCATTTCAAAGTGATTAGAGGTGAAATCACCCACATCGCTAGTAAAAAACTGTTACTCCTGGAATCCACAGTAAAACCAAACCACCAATACGCCATAGATCGGATAGTGGTTGACGGTAAAGTTACTCTTGGAAAAAAAACACTAGTATGGTGGTGACAAACTAATAATAATTACCAGTAGGCACATGCGTAGACCTGACCCATTTTTACTGCCAACTCATTCATTGTTTACTGTCCATTCATTCGTTTACTGTATGCCACGTGGTTTACTATTTGTTTCGATATGTATATGTATTACTGTAAATGATACGAATTGTTACTGTCTAAGTGTACATATGTAATTACTGCTCCCATAAAAAGTGTTTTACTTGTCTCATAAAAAAAGGCACGCGATCCCATGCAATCTCAGTAAACACGTTCCCCACATAACCGATCATAAAATCCGCCCGCTTCCACCCCTCCATCCCACGTTCGCTCGATCATTGCGGTTCCTCCCCCCGCTACCCCCCATGTCCCCATTCCGACACTCCCTTCCAACGAATTGCATCAATAATGACTACTGGATGCCCACCCCCTTCCCCCCGCGCGAGCGCGGAGGAACCCCGCTCGGCAGTGCTCGTTCTCCATCGCAAGGGTTGGTCAGATCTTCCTCCAACGCATGCATATTCCCCCCTCGTTAACTGTAGTGCCCGGCAAAATAGCGGACGGCTCAGGTTTCTCTACGCAAATGGGTACGCCGCTGGTAAACATTGTACCCCTGGTTGTAAGCCCACTGTTTCTCCGAGCGAGATGAGGATACCCGACACCGATCAGATATACACCCACGTATGTAAGTTTTACGGGTCTTTGCGCACGTTTTTTTCTACCAATATGATGTCCATTTACTGTTATACCTAGCGTCATTTACTTGTTTTCTGTTGTTCATTACTGTGCTAATTGTGTTTTATTGATGTCAGGATGAGGACGTCCCCGACCATATGGTGTCCCAGGTCCGCATGAAGTTCAATAATGAGGGTGTTGCTTACCAGTTCTACTACCGGTATGTGCGACATGCTGGTTTTCACGTCAGAAAGAACATGAGCAGGAACACGATCAAAGAGTTTTGTTGCACTGTGGAGGGGAAACACTACTTCTACATGTGGAGAAGGAGCGTGAACGTAGCAAGATCTCCAAGAGGATTGGATGTAGGGCGTTCGTGCAGCTGCATAAGAGCCCGAAAGATGGCTCAGTATGCATGCAAGCGGATTGTGTTGGAGCACAACCATCCACTTGCTAGGGCGTCGTGCTTGGTCGCGTTCGTGCAGTCACACAAGAACTTTGATCCCTCATTGATGGAGCTCGTCGACACCATGCAGGTCGGTAGGGTCCCTCACAACGCTATGATGAATGTTTTGCCCGAGATGCACGGGGGACAACATAGCATACCATTCACTGCGCGTGACCTAGAAAATAGATTTTTACTGTGTCCCATCATTGACTTTACTTGTGTAATCATGACGAATTACCGTCCTTTCCTTATTCACATCACTACTGTTGTGAACGTGTCGACTTACTATTATCCTCTTAGTCTCATTGTTACTGCCATGTTATTGTATATTTATTGTTAATTACCATCTATTGTACTGACTAACCTAGGAAGGCTACGAATATGTGCGCTGGTCACGCCGACGAAGTGTACAGGCTTATGGCTTTCTTCAAGAAGTGTCGGTCGCAGAACGATAAGTTCTACTACGATATACAGGTGAATGATGACAGCGTTGTGAAAAACGTCTTCTGAGCCACGCGAGCTGCCGCACGGAATACATTGACTTCAGAAATGTCGTCACGGTCAACACTACCTACATAACAAACCAGTAGGAGATGTGTCTGGCTATGTTTGTTGGCTCCAACCACCATTTGTAGAACACCATGTTCAGCGTCGTGTTGCTCCATGATGAGAAGGCAACAACCTTCAAGTGGTTGTTCAGGACATTTCAGACTTGCATGGATGGAAAGGACCCCATCTGCATGCTAACCGGTGATTCTTGTACCGTTCTAATCTAATTACTTCATATGTCGATCAAATTTACTGCCTATCGCACGTGTGTTTTACTGTGTTCTCTGTATTTGGTCCGAATGTATTGTTAATGTCAGTAAACATACTACGCCTCTATACGAGTTTTGTTGCCTAATGTGTTTTATTATACTGCAGATCAGGACCTGGCCATGGCGGCTACCATCTCGCGTCTTTCCCCACGCGTAGCATCGGCTATGCAGGTAGCACGTGCTGAACAAGTACAAGCAAAACCTGAACAAGCTATACGCGGAGCACAGCGGGCTGAAGGAGCACTTGGTTTCCATCATAAACTATCCGCTTACTCCGAGTGAGTTCGAGAATGCGTGGGAGGATCTGGTGAGAGAGTACTGCCTCGATACGAGCCAAGCCATTGCTAGCATCTATGACTTGCGTGAAAGGTAGTTCACGACATATTTCAAAGACGTGTATTACGGTAGGATGACATCCACACAGAGAAGCGAGAGTATGAACAAGATGGTAAAACGAAACTTCGTGGATAACATGGCTTCGCTCAACCAATTCACGCGAAAGATACATCGTGTGCTGCAAAGAGGAAGCACTCTGAGGCTTAGGAGATGCACTGTTCCATGATACGTAGATAAAAAAAAACAGGTTTACTGTGACTTTCATACGCATTTACTTTAATATCTCCCATGATTTACTATTAGTTGTCTTATTTTACTACGTTTCTCATCCCTCCTTCTTTTACTGCAACCCATGTATGTCATTACTTCATGCATGTCATTTTTGTACCTACTTCATGACATATACCATCTTGCGTGCTCTCAGAGAGAGCAATTGGGTAGGGTGTACATGCCTACGGTGTTCAAAGAGTACAATGAGGCCTACTTCTCGAGTACAACCTTCCGCATAAGGGCAGACACAACCCAAGATGGCCTATTCCTCGTGTCTCATGAGAAACAGTCTACGACGTCTGTGCAGTCCCAACACGATTTCAAGGTGGTGGCCAAGAGGAAACGAGTACAAGCAGCTATGAATGCAAATGCTGGGAGCACACTGGTACTTTAACTGTCTCTCGGCTAGTAGTTACTGTTCCAACTATTATACTTTTACTGTCCAGTACAGATAGTCATTTTTACTATCATCGACAGTGTATTTTACTGTTAATCCATCTTCGGTTTACCGCCTATAGGGCTGTTCTACACACACCTGTTGCAAGCGTTCACCCACTTGCAGGTGAGAGTATCCCCAGCCGCTATGTGCTCTATAGGTACATAAGGACTGCTAGGGTGGATGTGTCGTACAACAGACATGACCTCATGCTGGTCTAACCCGATGGGACGATTGAGATGTATCGTCATACCACCTTACTGATAGAGGCTACGAGCATGGTGAGGTCAGGGAGGTCCTCAAGGCGCTTCAATGCAGCTTGATACCGTACCCAACGACATTGGTGGGGTGGTTGACAAGACCACTGAGCCCGATGAAGCTAACAACGATACGATAAATCCATTAGTGCTTCCTCTGTCACAGACCAAAGGTTGCAAACAATCTGATGATGAGCCAGAGCAATTAAAGTTCTGCATCGGTGGGGAAGAAGATGACGAGGGTGTGTAGCATCTGCGGTATGAAAGCCAGTCACAACAGTACTACCTTCCCAACACTACCCCAAAACTCCTCATCCAGAGGGCGAGGGGGCAGAAGTGGCATGGGCAGGGGGAGGGGGAGGGGAAGTAGAGGGGAGGGAGAGGAAGATCCAGTACACACTGCCAGCTTATTCATGACGATGAATCAGAAGAGGACGACGCTGAAGACAGTCTCAACGCAGGGTCGGATGGTGGCGATACGTGCTGAATAGCCATGTTTTTTTTACTTCTATATAGTAACACGTTTACTGCCCTTTCTTATATGTGATACTGTGTTACATCTAACAACTAGAAACAGAACACGCTATTCGGCTCATGTTGCATGTTTTTGTTCTTCTATACGAAGTCTCTTACTGTAATATCACATGGTATTACTGCTTGTTTTTACTATTTTCATAGTAGTCTATTACTGTCTTCTGCGTAGCGATTACTTTTGTTTATTTGGTCGGAGAAATAATGCAACGATCAGTGTGAAAAAACTTTACTTTTAAAATGTAACATTGCCGCTCTGTCTCCCAATGTGTCTCTTTGTTTTCCCCCAAACGACTTATAAATATGTACATTAGCTTGCAAAGGTTGAATTTCACACAAACCCAAACCTTCCCCCACTGAAAAAACTCTAAAGCACACACTCAAACTAAAAAACACAACACAAAAGGGGGGATGCCTACAAACTCTTCTTCCTCTCCCCTACCACAAATGGTTCTATCCTACCTAGACTTGATATACGAGTAGCTGTCTGGTCGGAGCCTGAGCCAAGCTGCGGACCATGATTATGTCCGCGACCTTCTCCATGCTCCTCCACCGTGTCTATTGGATAGCATAGCTGCGATCATCTGCACGCTGCACCTCCTGCTTAGTCGGACCAATATCATGATGTCCGAGGCCCGGTGAACCAACATCATCATGGAGACCATGCTCTCGAGCTACGTGGATTGTGTCAAAGCGTCGATCCAGAGGCTCGATGACTACTTCGACAGGCAAAATGCAAAAATCGACCTCACAGAGATCGTGGAAGAGAGGAGCCACCTCATTTGGACTATGGTCCACACGCTTCCTTTGCGCTGACATGCTAAGCTCGACTTCGCACGTGAAGGAGAAGGTGGAGATGGTTCTCCACATATTCCCGATCCACTTCACAAGTGCACAAGCGGGCTTACAAATGCCTGAGGGCTGCGATAGGGTCTTGTCTTAGCCACTAGAGCCCCCTTTATATTTCCCTATTCCCCCTTCTTTTCTTATTATCATGTAATGTAAAAAAAATACGACCGACCACTAGGGTCTATGCTTAGCTATAGAATAGTGTGTGTGTGTGTGTGTGTGTAGGAAAATGGTATGGTACTCTTGGGAGTACGTACTCCCACTTCTCATATACCATTTAAATTGTATGATGATATCTTTTTATCAATTTAAGCATACTCTAATAATAATTATAAGATACCCCAAAGTGAGTTTCATGAAAAAATTTATTAAAACCCACTTTTTATAACAAAATTTGTGTATATACTTCTTTTATACATGAGAAAGGGTATATAGAAAAAAAAATAAAGGGCTCCAGTGAAAATTTTCAATCAAATCGCATTGGAGTATCTTATAATTGGTATTTAAGTATAATAAAAGTGAAAAACAAGTATAATATATTGAATTAAGTGGTATATTGGAAATGAGAGTATGTACTCCTAGGAGTATGAAACGAGTGTCCTACACACACACACACACACATATACTCCCAGGACTACGAAACAAGTATCCTATATATCACTTTCGATATATTTAAATACCAATTATAATGTACTCCAATGCGACTTTATTTGAAAATTTTCATTGGAGCCCTTTATTCTTGCTATATACCCTTTTTCATATATACATGGATTTTTTATATAAAAGAAGTACAAACACGGATTTTGTTATAAAAAGTGGACTTTAATGAAATTTCTCATAAAACTCACTTTGGTGTATCTTATAATCATTATCGGAGTATGCTCAAATTGATAAAGAGGTATCATCATAGGATTTAAGTGGTATATGAGATGTAGGAGTACGTACTCTCAGGATGAACATACCATTTTCCTATATACATATACATATACATAATCCCGCGCGTGAAAAGACCCAAATTTTCAAAACTTGTTTGAATTTGGTCTAAAATTGAGTTTTTGCCAAATTCAAAAGTTTCCTCCAAAATCCGCCTTCCTCTTTTGGCTTTGCATTTTCCTTAGCCCGAAGACGTCTTTATCCAAGGCGTTTTCTCCCATGCTCCTTCTTCGTGCGTCAAACCGCCGTTCGCAGCCCGCGCACCACCTTACTTCGCCGCCGCCACGCCACGCCAAACCACCACAAAGACTCGCCACCTCGCCATCCACCTTCGTTGCGCTATTAATGGCCAGCGCCAGTGCCGCTTGCCTTGCGCCTTCACCGCGCCACCTTCTAGACACTCCCGCATGTGCTCGCACCAGTGAGAAGTCACCACTCCCGCAGCGCCATGGCACTGCCACCCCACCGCCGCCTCGCTTCCCTAGCGACATTGCGCATCGTCGCACGGGCACCGCCACTCGTCGCGCCCGCTCGAGCCCCACACTGCCGCCACCGCCTCGCTGGCTATAAAATCCCGCATCCACGACTCCATCTTCATCCTCTGCCTCACTACAACCCGAACGACACCTCCTGCTTTCCCAATCCCGACCAAACTCCACAAATCGTCGCCACCCCTTTTCTTCCCCGGTGAGCCTGAAGACCAAATTTCCGCCACCCTCCATCCCTCTCCCTCCCAACATCGTCACCGGCACTGCCCTAACACCCCAAAGATTTCCTCCACCTCCACCTCCATTTCCCCTATCCCCGCCGCCACCTTATCGGCACCAACCTCCATCACTGCGCCATGCACGACTCTCGTCGCCAGCGCGGCTCGGTGCACCCCAAACCTCGCCGCCACCTCCCCCGAGTTCCCCTTCACCCATCGGTGCCGAACCGCCGTCGCCATCTTGCCATGTTTCGGTCGTGCACTGCTATCGCCGCTTGCCCTTCGCCGGACCTCCTCCGCCGGGGAAAAGCCCCAAAATAGGTTGCTTACACCTCGGAGGTGCTTGCCGCACTACCTGTAAGACCCGGGATTAACATTTCAGATCTTATGTGCATAACTGAACTAGTCCCATGATCAGTGGCTAGCTCACACAGTAAACAAATGTGATAACACAACCACAAACGTTAAAAGTTATTAAAAAACAACAGAGTTGAATACAAGATAGCCTTACAGGGCAACATTAAATAAACACAGCGGAATACGATGAAGAAGTAGTAGGGTCCAGCAATCTGCCACAGGCAATCGACTGGGGTAGCGGCCTAGTCGTCATGATCCACACCTGAAGTGAAGTCCTTCTCCTCTGAAATTTTATTTGCATTAAGCAAGAATGAGCACAACTTCCATGCTCGCAAGTTACACCCGTCAGGTAACAGAATGGCATGCATACATGGATGTAACAATAGAAAGGCTTATAGGGTTATTTGTGCAAAAACAACATTTAACATTAAATACCATACTAAGTTCAAAGCTCAAGTTTTATAAAATTTAAAATTGACTTTGAATTGATAAAGATAGTGTAGGCACCAACCTAACACCAATATAAACACGGGCACCAACCCGGGGCTTCAACTCATAACTTTTCTCATGGACACCCATCCATGCCAAACTGTTTTACAAAAATATTTTAAAATCAAGTCTAACTTTGAGTGGCTTTGCCAAGATGTCCATGACCGTGGACACGGCTATTCGAATAGTTTTACACTGCAGAGGTTGTACAACTTTACCCACAAGACATGAATTCTCTAGTTGTTTGGCATCCGTCGATACCACCGCTCACTACCTTAGGTAAGTAGTCTAGAGCACGTGTCAAGGCCTTTACAATGCGCCATTCCACCATAGTCCTCCCTCGCTAAGGTTTCACCCCCTTTGGACTACCCGTCCGCAGGGTTCAGGCCCCCTCTTGCGCCAAGTGGGACTAACACAGGTCATAACATGACTACCCACTGCACCAATAGGAATGATCATGATAGAACTTTGCAAATTAATCAGCCAAGTCCTGCCCATACAAGACATGTGGTAGTACGATATGGCTTAGCAAGATGCGGCTCGAAGACCGGTCCTTAATCGACTGGCGACAACCAAGAACTCGGGCCTCAACCTACCCAGCTTGAACCTGCATAAACTCGCACTCCACTGCACAACCACTTCGCCAAGTCCAAACCATCATTTAATTTTATTTTCCAAAGTCATTTATAAAACTCCCATGACACACCAATGCCAAGGGTACAATAACATTTGACTTTTGGCTGAAATCTCCCAAATCAAACATATTTGGTCTATAAGCATGGCTAAACACAATATTTTCCAAATGATCCTAGTCCATACTATTGTATCAACTAGGTTTTATCTAGGTGACAATATGCTTGCTTCAATTACCCAAATTGGCCATACAAAGGATTTTAGGCATAACTATAAATTTAAAAACAGAATTTAAATTATCAATATAAATAAGCATACAAGTAATAATTTGAAACAGAATTTAAATAATTTTAAATAATGGGTGCAATTATGATCAAGAATGTAACTTGCCTCGCTTGAGGTGATGATTAATGAGCATCGAGGTGATGTTGTTTTTCTTAATGTGTCACCTAGTACTCACAAGCACTTTCTCCGTAGTCTATGTGTACAAGCACGATGATCACACAGTCAAAATCAATCCTCTTATGTGCTCTTCAACAATAAACTCGACTTTCCAAGTCGTCAAATCTATACACGAAAATAAGCCAAAATCAAACCAAGTTCAAATAAGATTCAAATTAACTCCAAATTGAATAATTTTGGTTTAGATGGCTGGATCTTGAATTTAGATAAATTTAGAAATTTGAATGGGCTCAATCGGAGTTCGGATGCAGAAGATATGAGCTTTTGAAGTTTGAAATTTACATGAAATGATAGATTTAGGGTTTAAAGGAATTTGAGGTCAAATGAACTCAAAATTAAATAATTTTGATGTGGTTGGCTAGATAATTATTTATACAAATTTTGTAATTTGAAACACCCAATTTGGAGTTGGGATTCAAAAGATATGAATTTTTGAAGTTTGAATCCTTTTTAAAACCTAATTTCTGATTTTATTAGATTTTCCGATTTATTTTTCTAAAGGAAAAACAGATTATTGCGCAATGCTGACATCAGCACAAATTTCCGAATAAAAGAATTAAAATAAATTCGAAATGCAGCCCCAGCGCCGGTGACTGGCTCACGCGAGCCCAAATTTCACCGAAGTTTTGGAACTCCAGATGCGTGGACCGTACACTGGTGACACGTAGGCATGCCACGTAGGCGAGAGTGCTAAGGTGGCGCCCGTGTGGTGACATGGTGGAGCTGCGTGGCGGTGCCACGTGAGCACGGAGCGGCGCGGCACTGGGACCAAGGGTCGCCGGCGATAGAGGCTCCGACGACGGCCGGTGAGGGTGCGAGAAGGGAGAGGGGAGTGCAAGGAGCATGGTGCGCTCACCCAGGTGGCCGGAGGGGGACGGAGGCGGCCGGTGGCGTGGAAGAAGCGGCGGCGTGGTTCGGGCTCCGGCGACGGAGGTGCTCCCGTGGTGCTCCGACGAGGGCGAGGTGCGCACCGGGACCGCGAAGGCACGACGATGCCAATGGTGGTGGCGGCGTGGACACGGCGGCGGCGGTGGCGGCGCTAGAGGTGACGGAAGAGGTGGCGGCCGGCGGCGGGAAAACGCCGATTGCGGCGAGCTCAGAGGGGGAGAGGAAGAGTGAGTGACGGGGAGGAGATGAGGAGGGAGAGGGGCTCACCGTGCTCCCTTTTATAGGGGCCGGGAGTGGCCGGAGGAGTAGATCGTGCGCGCGGGATCGGCGGCGGCGGTTAGAGCTCGCGGGCGAACCAGCACGAAGAGAAGAGGAGAAGGTGGGGGGTGGAGAAGGTTAGGGGCTCCGGGTCGTGCGCGCGAACGCGGGGGACGCGGGGCAGTGGGAGGCGGCGGTTGTGAAGCTCCGTGCGCGCGGAAATGGTGGCCGGCCCGGCGCGAGAGGAAGAAGAAGGGGAAGAAGAGGGTGGCGGGACCACCGGCAATGCAGGCGAGCGATCAAGCGGGGCCGGGAGTGAGGGAGAGAGAGGGAAATCGGGCGGGCCGATTGGGCCGGAGGCGCGGTGGGAAGGAGTGGGCCGGACGGGGGTTTCGGCCCAAAAGGCATTTCCGGATTTTAAATGATTTGCGATTTTATTTAATCTAGTTAATTCCTTTTGGCTTTTGAAAATAGCAAAATAAATCCAAAAATTATGAAAAAATTCACATAAATTTCCATACTTATTTTGGACTTAATAAAATTACTTCCAACTTAAAGTTGGCTTTTATTTTTGCAAATAAATTGTTTTAGCTTTAAAATATTTAGGAAAAAGCTTTAAAATTCCAGAAAATTTCTAGAATTAAGTAAATTTTTATTTTTTTCAATTTAAATCCAATAAAACTTTTAACTTTATTTTATTTTATTTTGGTAACATTACTTTGGAATGTTACAAACTACCCCCCTTAAAAGGAATCTCGACCCCGAGATTCGGAGAGGCTAGAAAGAATGTTGGGAAATGCTAGGTCTTCAACTGGAATTGTCGTCGTTCACATCCTGCCCTATTATCAGGATGTTATCAAAGCGTGTATATAGCTTGATAGTATGAGTTTGAGGTATCTTATAGGTAAAGTTGGGCAACTCTGCAAAGAATAATTAATGGTATTCGAATACGCCGTTCTTCCGGTTAATGAAGCTGTGTTCATAGGTGATTCCAGTACATAAGACATAAGTAAATATTTTGAGATGTTAATATGGTAATTGCAGATATTGAAAAAAAAACCTGATGTTATATTAGTATGATTTTATTGTTTTAAAGACAAACTACTTTAACTCAAAAGTTGCATCCACATATACCTATTATGATAAACCCTAAATAATCCATTGAACTCGTGACATGTAGTTAAATAGCTTTCTCATATGGCTTGCTAAATACGTTGTGTACTCAATATTACTAAATTTTCATTAGAAGACATATAAAAAGATTGAAGAACACCTTGGAGAACATGTTAGAGTTGCGACAGCACTCAAGTTTTCCTGTGGAAGCCTTTGGTTCTCATTTGTTGCTGCAAAATAGCTGTTAGATCATAAGTTAATCAACATAATATTTTTCAACTGTTCGTAAGCAGGTTTGGTGCTATTCTGGTCTACAACCGAAATACCGGGCGATTGTGCAAACCAGATACAACCTGTTTAAAAAAATAGGATTGTTACCGTCCGTCCAATTATATAGCACACAACCCAACGTACGTACGTTTGGCGGCTTGATGCATGCATTCTAGCTGCTCCTACTTTTTGTTGGAGATCGAATATATGGAAAACTAGGTTAATGCAATCAATTCCCATCACACACGTATATAGTACTCCCTTTGTGAATGCCGGTCGTTTTTTTTCACGGTTTCAATGCAATACTTTGACTATAATTTATTATCATAATATACTAGCAATAATAATTAAAAAAATATGTATATTATGAAAGTATTTTGCAAGATAAATCCAATAGCATTTTTTCATATAATCAATCTATATAATTTAACATATATTAATGACTAAAGTTTTAAATGCTTGATAGTACGAAACTCACTCCGGACAACCTACCTTTGTGGACAGAGGGAGTAGTAGTACATGATTAGTACACACATACAATATGAGATGAGACGAGGCTCATGCGTGCACCCTTACGTGCAAAATTAACCAGTACGTACGAAGAATATATTTGTGGACAATCTAGCTGATTCAATTCGCAGGTGAGGACATGCAGCAGTTAATCGTATATAAGCTGCGCGCAAATACATTTGCTAGCGGGTCAAAATTAGGCTAGATACATTGCTCGACCATCGAGTTTGTCAACCACACGTGGTACGTACGTACTTCAGGTAGTTCTAGGTGTCAATTTGGAGTTTCAACTAGCAATTTAATGTGAATGTGAGTGATACAAACTCCTTTAATTGCAAAATTCAACTGATGCAGGGCCGGGTTTCATGCAGGGGTAGGCCAAGCTCGCTAGCTGGGCAGTGGAGCAGTTTTTAATTTTTAATTTTTTTAAAAAAATATTTTAAAGATAGTCTTTTTTTAACTTTATTTTCAATTTAATCTTTTGGCACGCTACAACGTGTGGCGTGACAAAAACATGTTGTCACACCACGGGTCTTAGCGTGGCAAATGAGTGTTGTCACACCACTCTTTTTGGCGTGACAGGAGTTAACCTAAAAACGGACGCGTGTTGGCTCGATGGGCTATCTGACAGATTTGGTCACGCCGTGGTCAATGGCGTTATAAAGACGCTTGATCACGCTACAGGTCATGACGTGACCAAAGGGGTTAGAATTGGAAATAAAATTAGGAAGATACTATCTTTAAAATAATTTTTTTAAAAAAAGATTAAAAAAATAAAAACTGCACTGGGCAGTGTTGTGGCCCCTTTTCATTTAGATTAAAGCCTTGTTTGGTTCAAATTCTGGCTCATACGCGCAGATAATATGATAATTCGGGGTTCCTAAATAAGTCATAAATAAACCGTTAGTTTGTCTCACTTAATCCATCATTTGTCAAGCTTAAAGCTTCCCCCCCCAATATTATGTTCTATTTTTATAGGCGGCCCTCCTTTCTCTTGGTTTTTAGTCAATCCCCTCCACTGAAAAGTTGCTCCTTAGTTCACGTAACACTACTACAAAACAGGCGATAGCAGACACCTCATCACGCACGGTTCCAAAGGAGCCGCTCAGTTTATCTTATACGACGGTTCCTTTGGAACCGCTCGGGAACTGTCTATGATATGTCCTCATCACTGCACGGTTCTTATTACCAACCGCTTGTGATACTTCGCGCACGTTGGTAAAAAGAATCGCTCGTGATGAGGACATATCACGCACGGTTCATATTACTAACCGCTCAGGAAGTATCACGCACGTTCGTAATATGAACCGCTCGTGATGAGGACAACTTATCACGCACGGTTTGTAAATAAAACCGTCGTGAAGTATCACGAGACGGTTTTATTTTTAAACCGTCGTGATAAGTTACTATCACGCATTTGTTCTATTAAATAACCGTCGGATATTATTATCACGCACGGTTCCCATATAGAGCCGCTCTGTGATATCCAACCTCTTCGTCTCCCGCGCGATGTGTCTCTTCACCATCGCACAACCATCTCTTCGCCTCGCACGCCGACGATACATGCGCTCTCTTCGTCTCACGTGCGCTTACTCCTAATTCTTTATAAGACGTAATAATTCACCAAGATTAAACTCCTCCCATCGCTCTTCGTCTCACGGTTTTGAGTACGCCAATCGCCAAGGTGAGCATACAGAGCGCCAAAGCCAAAGACCAAGGCGAGGAGGTCGGTGATCGCCGCTCTTTCACGATGTCGTCGTCGACATCGCTGGCCTTGTGGCCGCGAGCTCTCCTCACCCATAGAGGACCTATGCAACCTACGATTAACGACGTACATCTTTATATCTACAATATAATGACGCATATACTACTATTTATTCTAACATCTTGAATGTATGTACGTATAGTTGCAAGGCCTTGTACAAGGTGTCCAAGGAACGCGCCGGGAGGCGCGTGGCGTTAGAAGCGAGGAGGCGATGAAGTGGCAGACAACGAGCGCTACCTCGCCGTCGCCAACCACCGCCGCCGCAACCCGGGCTTGTTTCATCGTCGGCATCGGGCTTGTTCGCGCCCAAGACATGCAACAGCGCCTCATGTTCCTTGAACAGCGGCGATCCTCTACACGGCCGGTGAGACGCGCGACGTTGGGAAGCACTACATCGCCAAAGTCGAGGACAAGCCGACCGGCGCGGGTGCGAGACGGCCAAGACCAACCGGAGTGCAGGCGGTGCGAGGCTCGCCGCGACATGGTCCAGCGGCGCGTGGGGAAGAAGGCCGCCACTGGTCGGTGTGGCGCTGTCGAGGATGGCCACCGGCACGAGCACCGGCCGCGTGTGGAAGGGTGGGACGACTACGCCGTCTTCTGCAGATGGACGATCGCAGATTAGGCATGAGTATACCGCTTTGTAAAGGTGTTAGACTATTTGCCATAAAATTTTAGTTTTTAGGTTTCTAGAAAGGTGGTGCAATGGACTATTTTCCAAATTAAATGAATTTTTAATGCACCAAAATATACGGTCCACAAGGACAGGAACGATTACAATTCCACGTTGACATCAAAATATACGTATGACATATTACAAGTTCATAACACATGATGTTATGGAATAAATTAATTACAATGGAGTAATTTCTTAATTAAAATATAGTCCTTCATGATGATCGACGCAAGATATAGCTAGCTTCCTCATTGGGTTCTTCCTCGAGCCCGATGCCGTCTCTCGAAAGGAGGCAACTCGTCAAATTGATTGTATTCTTCCTCGCCCACTATATTCTCAACTCCGACAATCCTTCTTTTCCACGAAGAACTACGTGACGCTTCTTATTTGCCGGTCGGTTACATAGAAGACTTGAACAACTTGGTTAGCCAAGACGAATGGTTCATCTTTGTATCCGACACGATCGAGGTCCACGGTAGTGACGCCGCATTTGTCGACCTTCACATGTGGGAGATGGACCCAACGACACCGAAATAGGGGATCTTGAAAAGCACGAGTCGAGCTCCCATATCTCCTCTATTTGCCCATAGTACGAGCTCCTCACCCATCGATCGAATGCATCTATGCGACACCGCTGCTCGGATCAGGCTCTTCCTATCCCGAGCACCGATAAAATGTGTACCTATTTATGTCGTGATCCTTGCCATGTGATAATTGTAAATTGTGGCCCTTTTGACAACATCACAGATCATCACTTGATGACCTCCTACCATGATTCGCACCTTTACCCATTCGTTGAACCGACGGTTGTGCTTTCGTGATCCAAACCTCCGACCGTCCGGATTCTCATGGCGTACCATGTCTTTGTGCTCGCCGATGTACGGGATACTTGGGTCATGTGTTGCAAGACCGTGAAATGGGCTTGAGCGCACGTATCCGATCGGAAGTGATTGATTTCCTTCGATGGTCCCGATACCATCCAAATTTCCTCATGACGAGATAGAGGCACACCTATCGGTTCCACCGAGCCATGTAGTCGACGCAGAACTCAATGACCTCTTCGTTGCATAACCTTCGATGATGCTGCCCTCCTGGCCGAGATCGATTCCGCACATAGAACTTGATAATTCCCATATACCTCGAACGGTACATATGACGAGGAACACAGGACCGCATATCTTTATCTCTTTCACAAGATGAACAATGAGATGGACCATGATATCGAAAAATGACGGAGGGAAATACATCTCAAGTTGACATAGAGTCGCTCACCACCTCGGCTCGTAGAGCATCTAGTCCTTCGGATCGATGACGCTCGAGCAATTGAGTTGAAGAAATAACACGACCTCAAGATTGCCACTCAAACCTTGTTCGCAAGATACCCCTAATTGCAACAGAAGCATTTGTGTCATCAAGACATGACAATCATGAGACTTCATACCAATTAATTTCAAATCTTGCATAGAAACAAGTTTCTTAATGTTAGCGAGTAACGACGAGACTTTGACACCATGCAAGTTTTGGCACAATTCATTTCTCTCGCCTTGGACATAGTGTAGCAAGTCGGTGGAAGGTATGTTCGCCCTTTATCGGTCTCTTTCTGCTAACTCGGTCCTTATGTTCATATCAACCAAGTCGCTCGTATGCGTTAACACCATCCTTTGTTTTGTCACTAATGTTCAAGAAGAGACCAATCAAGCTTTCACATACATTCTTCTCCACGTGCATGACGTCGATGCGTGACGAACTTCTAAGTGCTCCCAATAAGGCAAGTCCCAAAAATTGACCACTTCTTCCGGATGTTCTTCCGACGGGTTTTAATTTACGTCCCTTCCCAAGCACAACATCGATATCCTTAACCATATCATAGACCTCTTTCCTCTAAAAGCCCTTGAGCCGAACTGTCCTCCTTATTTCCGTCGAATTGTTTTTTCATCTTGCGGTATGGGTGACTCGGAAGGAACCTACGGTGACGCATATACACGCTTTGCGAGTTGTTCAAACCATACACTCTCCATAGCATCTAAGCAAAGCGGACAGTTTTGGCTCCTTTCGCATCAAGCCCGACAGTTACCAAGGGCGGGAAAATCATTGATAGTGCAGAACAACATGACGCGTAAAGAGAAGTTCTCTCGCTTGTACGCATCCCATACTTGTACCCCTTCGCTCCACAAAGTCACAAGATCATCCAAGAATGGTGCTAGGTACACATCAATATCGCTCCTGTGTTGCTTCGCCCTTGGATAAGTAGTGACATCAAAATGTACTTCCGCTTCATACACACCAAGGAGGAAGGTTGTACATACATAGGTTCACGGCCAAAGCTATGTCGGCGCTCATGTTACCGAAAGAATTCATTCCATCTCGTACTCAACCCTAACCTTATGTTCCCTGGTTCGCATCGAACTCTTTGAAGGTCCGATCAAGTTTCTCCACCGCGTAATCGCAGGTGTCTTAGTTTTCCATCTTTCTTACGCTCCTCCGAGTGCCAACGCAGAAATCTTGCCTCCTTTCGGTTCGCAAATAAACGCTCAAACGTGGGATCACAGTGATACCACAACACCTTAGCAGAGGTCCTTGCTTCACCTTAGCAGATTCTTACGCTTGTATCGGGATGCTTTGCACACGGACATACATGCAAGTCTGCATACTCTTACGATACAGATACAATCGTTCGGACATGCATGTATTCTTTCTACTTCCATTCCCAATGGACAAAGAACCTTCTTGGCTTGGTAGGTGGTGCTGGGCAACACGTTTCTCCTAAGAATGTCCGCTAGGAGACCTAACAACGCCGTGAAACTCTTGTCGGACCAACCATTGCTCGCCTTCAATTTCAGCAGCTCAAGTACGGTTGACAACCTTGTGTATTCGGCTTGCGGCCAGGAACAAAAGTTTCCCCGAGTCCTCCATTAAGCGCTCGAATTTACAAAACTCTCTCATCTGTAGTTTCCTTCGCATCGCGTAGCATCCGATCCAGATTGTCATTGTACGACCTATCGTCATCAAAAACACACCACATCCGCATATCGTTGACTTCCTCGGCGATGTCATCATTATTAACTTCGTATAATCGCTCTTCACCGTGGATCGTCCAACATGTATACCCTTTTTGAAACCCCTTCAATCAAGTGCCCTACGATCCGCGGGTTGTTAAAAATTTTCAGATTACCGCAATCAATGCATGGACAGTACATAAATTCTATCCCCTTATTCAGCATATCCTGCTCCGCGGCTCTTTTAAAAGCAATCACGCCATTAATGTACTCTTCACTCACACGGTTCGCACCGTACATCCGGTTTCGGTCCATCTACGCTACACACGTAACAATTAGTAGTGTTAAATTATATTAATAAACTGCAAATACGTTACTCCTCCTATTAACCAAATACACTAAAATTGATTAAAGAGAAACATAGAGCAAATATAAAGAGTTAAAGATCGTTACCCTTGGAGCTCACGACGAAAATTCCTAATATCCCGCGAGATTCCTCACTGTCCTTCTCCTTCGTGCCAATGAATGTGGCAAGAGAAGAGCCACAAATAAATGCACCAGCTCCCACATAAACTTATCCCACTCACAAAAACACTCATTCACAACACCCAAACCGAGAGCTACCACCAAAGCCAAGCCTCACAAAGCAAGCATGCATGCAAGCCAAATGGCCATAAGTTGCTAGGGCAACCCACAACCAAGAACAAGGCAAGCAAAATAAACAAGCCTCCTACACCAACACAGAGCAAAGCTTCAAGCCCTCTATTCCAAAGAAGAGATCGAGGCGCTAGGGCGGGGCCTCTCGCTGGTCTTTATATTTATAGGGTGGCATATCACGACGGTTCTTATTTCCAACCGCTCAGTGATACGAGTATATCATGAGACGGTTCTCCACAAACCGTCATGTTGAACTTGCAGACGGCTCCATGTGGAACCGTCAGTGATATCCTCAATATCACGACGGTTAATAAGAAAACCGTCGTGATGTGAGTATATCGCGCATTTCCACATGGAGCCGTCAGACAAGTTCAACATGCATTTGCTAGTAATAGGAACCGTCGTGATGAGAATATTAGCACGATGGTTCTTCATTCAACCGTCTCGTGATAGCGCATTTGAGCATGTATATGCGCAAATAATTAACAAAATGAATTTTACCAAGAATAAATAGATGATAAAAAGACCATATCATCACGAGGCGATAAAAAGACCATATCATCACGCATTTATAAAAATTAAAGACCATATTTACATCACGCATAATAGATCGCCTTATCGCTTTTACATCACGCATTTATAAAAAGGATGAGCGATCCTATCTTAGTCTTCAAATCTTCGACGCATTCTCGCCGGCTTCAGTGGGAGCGGATCGTATCGCCTCACCAAACGCCTCCACCGTGACCTTGCAAGCTCAATTTCCTCTTATAGATGTTCGGACTCGTAATCAAGTCCCATATAACCTGAGGCCATCAACCCCGGTCTCCACAGCCTCGGCTAGGTCGACCGCTCTCCTGCAATGTCGAGGTCGTCCTCGACTCTCTGGCCGCATCCTCGTGCGGACCAAAGAGTTCCATAGGACAATCTCCACGACGAGGTTTACTTGTCGGATGTCGAGAGCCTCGCGATCGGTCTGTTGGAGGAGGAGCTCCAATCGACCGATGATCGCCGTTATGGTCTCCTGAGATCGGAGGGTCTACAATAGATTGCATTACGAACGGACGTCTTGTTCGCAGCTTGGGCCAAAGTTGCGATCGAGAGGTGCGAGTACACAACCATAATGTAGGCCAAGATACCGGGATGAGAGGAAGCCATTTGGAATTTGTGGAGAGAGGGGATGATCAAGGATCGAGGTTCGTGAGAAATCCCTCGATAAGGGTTGTCTATTTATATAAAAGAAGTAGTAAAGTGGAGCAGAGACGAAGAGACACTCGCGGGAGATGAAGGGAATGAGATCCATAGCACGATGGCTCTATGATGGATCCGTCGTGATAAGATATCACGCACGGATATATTAAATAACCGTCATTATATTACATATCACGACGGCTTTATGTAAGCACCGTCGTGATATCCTCAATATCACGCACGGTTCCATTAAAGAACCGCTCGATATTCACTATCACTGACGGTTATTTAATGGAACCGTCAGTGATATCTCTACATATCACGACGCTCTATTAAAGCACCGTCAGTGATACTATATCACGGTGCTTCAATAGAGTCGCCGTGATATCCTTTTATAAAAAGGCGCACCTAGGGTTTTTCTTTACTCGTCACTGTCTCCGCGCCCCTTAGGCTCTCCCGCGCTCTCGGCTCCTCTAGGGTTCTCCCGTTCACCTCCTCGGCCGTAAGACCCGACGCCGCCGCCCCTTCATCGACGACGCTTCCTCCGCCTCGACGCACGGCCTCCTCCCCGTGTCGGCCTCCTCCTCTGCACCGCCTCCTCCCCTGCGGCCTCCTCCCGGCCTCCTCCCCGCGGCCTCCTCCCGCGCCGCCCTCCTCCTCGCACCGGCCTCCTCCCGCGCCGCCCTCCTCCCGCGCCTCCTCCTCCCGCGCCGGCCTCCTCCCTACACCGCCTCCTCCTTGCACCGTGAGTTGTTGTGCGGCATCCTCTCTGTGAGTATTCCTAAAGATAATATGTGAACCGAATCTAGTACTAAAGATATGGCAAATTGATCAAGGGCTTTGTTGACATGCTCGTGATGAACTTTGTCTTATACTGAGATTGAATGTGATAGTTAGTTGATTCTTGAGCTCTATTGTACAAATTACTTGCTATCACAATTTCATATACTGTTAATTTGTTACTTTGATTGAATGCTAGTTATCACGCACGGTTGAATGCCATCACAATTTGATATATCGTTAGTTCATTCTTGAGCTCTATTGTATTGACGAATCGTCTGTGATGTGACTTTGATAGTCTTTGATAATGTGAACTGAAATTGATCGATGGGCTTTGTTCTGTTCGCTCTGTGATGAACTTTTCTTATATCGAGATTGAATGCGATAGTTAAGATCATTTTCTTAATGATTGAGATCATTTGACAATTAAGCAAAGTATTGTTTAGAGCTCATAGTTTGAATTTATACTATCATATTCATTTAATGAAGAGTATAGACAATAGGATTGAGATGACAAAGACTTGTTCTTTTGCAACTCTCCTTCTGAGAGCACAAACTACCATCAATCTTTCTTTATATATTATATGTTTGTGCATCATTTTCGGTTAAGTTGAGTAAATCTGCTTGAATCTGGTCGGTTAGAGCTTACGCATATTGCTTCGTGCATATATAGATATCAAGTAAGCGACATGGCGTCCGCACCATCTTCGCCGCTGTCATCGACTTCGCCGAATGCGTCTGCATCTCCGAGGAAAGTGGTACGTACGCGAGATGGCAGAGGAACATCGAGAATTCCTCCAGGCCTAATGACCGTCACGGAGGTCAATGCCAATAGGATCCTGTAAGTCCCGCCCAAGCAGCGGCGAGATTCCGGACCTTGTGCGGATACTTGAAGGAACGGGTCCCCATCACCACACCGAGCCGGGACACCGTGGCTCGGATGTTCGAGAAGCCACCGGGACGAAGTTTTAAAATCGTTCACTTTCCCACCGCACTGGCGCGTGTGGAACGACAGCGCGTTGCTCTCGATTGAAAGGCGTGGAGGACCTTCAAGAGCGTGCTTGTCACAGCACGTGAACACGGTCGAACGCCCTTCACAACAGATAAATTCTTGTCGCGGATATATGGGACGCTTTGTGCAAATGAAGACGACGCCGAATTTTTGAGGAAAGTGCGACGCACAAGGCTCTCCGCACACTTAATACTCACCCCACAAACTCGGCACACTGGTACGCGGTAAAACCGCGCAATGGGCGCGGAGGACGCGAACGAAACAAGGCCATTTGTCGAGATCACGCACGCGCTCTCTCCCGGTTAAGAGCGAGGGCATCGCCACGCCTTCGCGAAATCTCTTTCACAAACCCGCAGACCGGATGTGGCCAACCGTGGTAAATGTCTTGAACTACCTAGTTGTTAATAAGTCTATAACTTCATAATGTATATAATAACATGATGACCTCTTGCAGCAAGAATTGAGTTCCGCATGTTCAAGGCTCCTTCCAAGCGATGAGAGAAGGATATACTATCTACGGCCCGGGAAACAAGGAGCACCTGGTCGCACGCGAGGCAAAGGGGTTAACGATCTTGGAGGATGGATTCCCAAACGACTATTGCACGTATAGGAGCAGGAAGAGATCCAAGGCCGAGTACGACACGTTGTTGGAACATGTGCTTACTTCAAAATTTGAAGGAAGAGAACGGTGCTTCATCGCAAAATTTGAAGAAAAGATAGCAAGATTGCAGGACCAAGTGAATCAACTACTACTCCTCAACAACCGCCGCAGCCGCCCGTTGTTTTGGTAGGCGGTCCTCCTCAACATCGGAGTAGCGTCGCGTCCACGCAAAATTGTGAACATGATGATGTCCAATTAACTATCGACGACATTAAGGTAATGTACATCTCTGGAATGCTCCAAAGATAGACCTATAGGACGACTTAGCTAATTGCGTATCGTTTTGTAGGAGCTGACGCACTGCACACTCCAAGTGAGGATGGTTGGGATGTCTATTGAGGTTGGGCGGGGGGTGGTGTATCCATGCAATGAAGGGATAGTGCAGCACGGTGCCCAGGTGGCGCAGGGTTACGCCAGGGTCCAGTGGACATGGTACATGATAATTTTAGGGCCGTCCACCGAGATTCGCCCGAACGACGAAATCATAACACTAGGGGATGCCTGCATGCTTTATTCAAGGGCCAAAGAAGGACATCGCTCGACCTGCAGGTGCGCCTCAACCTTTGATGACTCCACCCCAACCATCTCCACACGACCATGCCTCTCCAATTCAACTTTTGAAGGACATCGCCCCGACCGCAGCGTCGCCTCAACTTTTGATGACTCTACCCCAACCATCTCGACACGACCATGTCTCTCCAACAGACCCTCCATGACCGCACCTCAACCTTCGCTTGAAGCCCGCCTCATCGGTTCCGTGGAGAAGACACCGAACGAACAAAAAAGCGTCGTCAGATCGGTTCCAGTCGTCGACAGAGGAAGATGCGTGCGGCAAGTCGTCCAGACAAATCGAAATCGAAGAACATTAAGGCGCTCCGCCTCCTAACCCTAAGAAATACTCTTTCGAAGTCCGCTGGCGACAAGCACGATAGCCCTCATTGATTAGGTTGTCGAGTTTGCATAGCCGGTACTTGCGAAGACCAAAGAGAAAGGGTGCGCTGATGGAATCATCATCGATACACGGAGGACTATTTCCTCCACGAGCCGCCCTTCATCGTGGGCTTCACGACTTATTCGACCTATTCAACCTCAAAGCCCTCGATGCCTCACTTCTACGATGTCGACATCGTAAGTGTGTACAATCAAGTTCTACATTCACGTACATTCACGTAATATAACAACTCATTGCTTATGTATAGATACATGATGAAAATCGGCGGCGATTGAAAGAACCGGTGGGTTTCTCGACCCACACGTGGTCTCCGAGCAAACCATCTTGGCGATACATCCTACGCCGAAATATATAACGGCGGGATTGCTTGCTCAAAACTACGGGACTACATAATGGTGCCCTACAACCGAAGTAAGTGCTTCACTACTTGGTATACAAATTTCATTTGTACTTTGTACGCAGTGATGAACTTAGGTTTAATGACTATAGCGACATACATGAGTAGGCACCATGGATCCTTTTAGTCATTATACCAAAGAGGAATCGTGTACTATACCTTGATTCCTAATGAAAAAGGCCACGACTTCACCCTTGTGCAAGAAGTACTCGGTGTGTGCTCATTTCCTCCATACATAACTCTATTGTAGTCTTCCTTCGTTTGAAATGGCCGAGGTTAACTTTTTGAAACATGTAGGTCGCTCATCTCCTATATTGCCGAGGAGGGCTATACAAGGGAACGAACGCCACACTTAATCACAGGACGCGATTTCCAGACGTGCTACAACACAATAATCCTATATCATACTTCGTAATAATGCGCCTCGAACCGACTATACCTATATATGTAATTCTATTTTTCAAAGCCGCCAAGAAAAGCGTAAGAATGTGCATTCTCGCTTGCCATCATATGCGATTCTCATGAGTGCTAGGTTGCCGGATCCCGAGGTTGGTCAATCTCGCAATAATTGCTAATTATAAATTTAAATATATATGTGTAACACTTTACTCTTGTTTGTAGGTTTTGAATATAGATTTAGATTCACTGCTCGTAAAGAGATCTCGGATGTTCGAGGAGGCTCTGCACCTTCATCATGACGGATATCATTGCGGCCAACGGAGAGTTTCACTACCGAACGACCTCGAAACAATTAATATATATTTGATATAGTTGTAATTCACTTTGAATAGTTGTAATTCAATGGTACACTAGCGACAATATTTGATATATGTTGGTTTGTAATTGACAATGATCACTTTGGGTTGTCAACGATTGATTTATCCGTGATGTATCTATTTTACATGCGCTTATTTTCAGAGGGCATGGCTAGCAATTCCGAGGCTAGCGAAAATTTTTAAAAATAGTTAGGTGAAGTAACTATCACGACGGTTTAACAATCAAACCGTCAGTGAATATGCATATCCTGCATCGCTCTATTTAATAACCGTCATGATATACACATATCTCGAGCGGTTCGTAAATAGAACCGTCGGGATATCCTTTATCACTGATTTGTTCTATTTACGAACCGCGGGATATGTGCATATCATGACGGTTAAATAATTAAAATCGTCGTGATATGTGCATATCACGCATGGTTGTAAATAGAACCGCTCGTGATAATTAGATAGCACAGACGGTTATATAATTAGAACCGTCGTGTTGTGACTTATCACGACGGATTTTTAACCGCTCGTGATAACCGCCGCTTATCACGAGACGTATAAAAACACAGACGGTTCGAACCGCTCAGTAATGACTGCTCAACCGCTCGTGATGAGACCGTGTAGTAGTGTAAGACTTTAGGGATTTACGTCATGAGATCGTAATTAACAAAAGGATCTCGTGTGGATATAGCCTTTGGTCTTTTTTCCACCTCTTATGTCCTATTGGCTAGATACATCTCCTTTTCTATTCATGATAGCATAATTTATTTGAGTTTTTTGAAAACGAAATTGCAATGTAAAATTGCACATGCATGCATGGACCAGCCGGATATGTATCGGAACAATTTAGGAACTCGAGTAGCTTGCTATAGCCGCACCTGGGCATGTATAGGTAGGGCCGAGCAGAGTCAGAGATGGTACCTGCGTGGAAAAGCAAGCGCATATATCCTCCGCGTTACAAACCAATAATGCATAGAGCTACAGTTGCATGTATTAGAAGCATTTTTGGCTGGATGGCTAGGATCGTCCTAGCTACAGTCCTGGTCTGCAAAAGCGATGGCCACAGTGCTCCCCTATGAAATCTGGGCATTTCATCTTCAATCCAATGGCTTGCAACGAAATGCAAAATCATTGTATCGGGGCGCATTTAGCGCACTACCGCAGAGGATCCGAATCCGCACGAGCCGAGCATCTCATCTCTCCTTTTCCACGTTGGTTAATTTCTCTCCATTAGTTCTCGTTCGTTTGGTACCGACTGACATTTTGGAATCTGCTTTGATTTCTCCCTAGCACGAGGACGTACGCCCGGCCGGGATAAGGTTAACGCCCACCGTGCCATAGAATAGATCGAGTACGCATGTACGTGTTGGGTTTCTATCGATCGGACGATCCATCTCATCTCCAGAGGAGAAAGAAGTAATCGACGCACACTCGATCGTTTTTGGCTTGATTACTAAAATTTTGCCTCCTTGGCTGAATGATTAACCAAACCGTACGCACGTAAAAACGTTTTCCCTCACAAGCTAGCCAGAACGAAATCGAACAGGTGCACGAGTGTTTCGCCGCGCCTAGGGTTTCTTCAGTCAGAGCAGTAGAGGAAAAGACGGTGGAATTCCGAGTAGACGAGGTGGTTCAGCCGCAAGACTTTACTTAATTTAGCCTCTTAGAATACGTAGGCGTTCAGTCTTTTTCGTCTTGCGTGATTACATTTGATTTAGTCACACTCACGTGCCTATGTTTGGGTACCGACATTTTAGAGCATTCTTTGTCCCTAGCTATGCTGCTGTACCTCGAAGACGGCCGCCGGAATATGTTTTTTTTTAAGAGTACGAGGAAGACCCACATCATACTCGGCACACACACGTCCATGTGTGCATGCCCACTACGCATGCTACGAATTTTACCAGTGGCGGTCTGCCGGAGCCACATGAGAGCATGGAATGCAATTGCACCTTTAAAATTTCTGCATGCAAATCCATTACACGATATATATCTAGTATAATACACAAAGCTATACAATGAATTACATTGTGTTATTCTCAGCAATCAATAGTCAGCAGCCCACCAACACAAGCTATATTTTGTGATATCGACTGTACTAGAAATATATAATTTGTTCCATTTGAACCTTTACCGTATCATTTAAACTTTTATGTTAGAATGCGTCATTTAAGTTCGCACCTTTATGCACACCAGAGTGCGCTTTCAGTAGAAATTTTTGTAAGGTTGTGGATTTATTCCCGGCCTCTGTCTTTCTAGACATGTGCTAAGGAGACGTACTCGTGCGCGTGTGTGACGGTGTGTGTGCACGTGTGTCTTCCTTGTAATCGAAAAAAAAAGTTAGCACACTCATCGGCGAAATCCTGCCTCCGCCACTGAATTTTACGGTTTCTTTGAGGCCTCATGTATCATGAACACATGTTTTTCCACTTCCACTGAATGCACATACGTGTGTACTCGGATTAAACAAAACACACTCTGTTGATTCTGGGAAACGAAAACACCCTGCTCCCACCACCATGCCACTAGCCCATCTTTGGTCGGGATAAGGCTACTACCACCTCTTTAGGACATTAACTAATTACTCTCTTCGTTTCACTATATTTGTTCATAGTCTCATGAGTATCCGGTTTAATATATTTACCTATTAAAGGAATCTAGAATGTAGTTATTACAATTTTTCCTCTCTCCTGTCCAAGAGTGCCATAGATCGAGTACGTAGTGTACGTGTTGGATTAATTTCTATTGGATGCTCGATCTGGTAGAAGAAGGAATTAGTCAAGGTTATACACTCGATCGTTTTTGTCTTGATTACTTTGTTCCTCGGCTGAATGATTACGTAAAAACGTTTTCCCTCACAAGCTATAATCAGAAAGAAATCGAAGGAGAAGTGCACGAATGCCGCCGCCGCCGCCGCCCCCGCCCACATTTCGTCTTGCGTGATTACATTTGATTTAGTCATACATCGTACACACGCGCGCACACGCCTATGTATGTATGTATGTACGTTCTATTTACTCGATCGATCTCCACATCGATCAGCATGAAACTAACGCATGCGATTTATTTATTTCTTGTCGTGAGCAGCTGCTTTCTTCGAGTCGATGCTGTCATAGTCTGTTTAAAAGGATGGACAGTAACAAATACGAAAGATGGTACACGCCCAAAAGACCAATCTCTAGAGAAAGGGGAAAAAAAGACGTTTTCTGCTAACTAAGGTAGCGTTTGGTTGATTGAATGAGGGTGAATGAGATGTGATGGTACAGAATGGATAAGATGATTTTGGATGAGATGATACAAGTATTGTGTTTGGTTGGTGGGATAGGATAATACATGATTTTGTTTGGTTGCTCGGGCCTGCCCATTTCAGACCAGGCTTTTCAAGCCCGTCCCGTCCTGGCTTTTAAATAGGTCTAGTATTAGCACATCCCAGAAACCTCCCTGAATTATTTCAAGATTTTAGAAATTTTTTTGCTATTTTATAGAGCCCGGGTCTGTTCGAACCGTCCGATCAGAATCGGACGGTCCCGGTCGGAGGAGACGTTCGACCCGTCCGAACAGGTCGGTCTGTTCGGACCGTCCGATCGAAATCGGGTGGTCCCGATCGGAGGAAACGTTCGGGCGATCCGAACGTCTCCTCCGCTCGGGACCGTTCGATTCCAATCGGACGGTCCGAACATACCCGGGCTCTATAAAATAGCAAAAAAATATCCTAAAATCTTGAAATAATCCAGGGAGGTTCCTGGGATGTGCTAATACTAAAATAAAATTTGAAGCCTCGCTTTTCAACTATTATTTACTTAAACTAAATTCAAACCTAGCTTAGAAAACAGAGTTCCAAAATATGCCAACAGTGGTCTTATTTTGTTGATTAAATGACAAGGAACACAACGGTTCAATCGGATCACAAATCGGATAATCGATTTAGAAAATATGGTCATTTTAAGCTCATAAATCAAACTATTGATACATTAATTACAACGAATTTCACGAGAGAACCATGTTGTTCAGCCGATTTTGTGGAATAGAACCATACAGCATAAAAAGATAATATTCCCTTTGATAGAACCATTTTATCCAAGAAAAGATAATATTCCTTTTGATAGAACCATTTTATCCAAGATCGTTTGCATTTATTCAACCAACTAAACACTTGAATGAGCCTATATCCCAAACACTTGGATGAGCCTATATCCCGAACAGAACCATCCGATTCAACCTCGCTCCACCAACTAAACGGACCCTAACACGGTGAAAATAACTGGCGGACGGGATCGGGAAAATAGAGTACTTGATCAGTTGATCTGTGCAGTCTATCATGCGGAAGCAGATGTGTGTACATTCTCATGACCCCAGTAAATAGATAGGACCACCGACATTAGAATCTATATTGTCCTTCCAATATCTAGCAAGGTACTACTGCTCAGTCAGAACATGCTTCCAGTTTCCAAATACACGCTGCTTGCTCTACCACTCAAAACAACCTAAAAAATGGTTAATTAATAAGAGAATTTGACTCAGTTACCACAAACAGGATGCACGGGAACAGTTACACAGAATGAAGAAAAAGATAATCACGAACAACCGAAACTGCAAACGGTGGTGATATGCTTATGAACTCCGGCCTTCTGTTTAAACCTCTGTACTCTTTTCCTGTGGCTTCGGCCTTGCTTGTGTTGCTCCCACTCATGCGCCCCTCCAAGGACCCGGTTGTTGCAGGCCTGCAACGCAGGATGCAGAAAGACACGAAAGTTTATCAAATTGATGCTTCCCAACAACACATGGAAAAAATAGCACACACAAGATAGTTCAACTATCGGTATTTGTTTCCTTATAAGCACAGCCAAAGCATCACAATCACCTCGCAAACATATTGAGTCCACAACTCCCTTGAAGCCACCCTAAGACTTCCAATACCAATGGAAGAATCTGTGCTTGCCAAGGTTGTATCGGTAGACAAAAATCTTTTAACAATATCCACGCAAGGTTCAATAACTTTCTTGTGCCATGAGTCACTAGAGGTACCTAGCATCAGAGAGAAAGGAAAAGGAACACATCATATTTCTACAGCAGGCCAATTCATTTGACTATAAACTAATAAATACAACAAATGACCTTACAATAGAATGCTTTTGTTGCATCAATGTGACGCAAATTCCACCCGAAATATTTGTTCAACCGATGTAGCCTCCGTCTCTACAGCAAAGATTGACAGTCAAGTATTGATTTTTGCTCAGACTATCTTACGAACAAAGGCAAGAATTTAAAAAATACACAGGAAGCTTAGTGTTTACTTGACGTCGAACAAGTCTAAGTGTGTTTGCTTTTAGCTGGGAGACTGCTTCATCCAACAAGTACTTGAGCTTATCATCATGGAGATGTAACATAGTTCTAGAAGAACCAGTCTTAATCTCATCAGATTCTTTTCTTGTTAAATATAATCTGAAAAACTCATCAAATTCACGAACTCCAATGGCCTGCCGCAGTCCTTGGCTATAAACAGCATCTGGATCATACATATATGCACATTTCATCTAGCAGGCCAGCATCAATCATGCAATCGACCCTTTGATTGACATAACTATCCAGAACATGAAGATCTGCATGTACCCAAGAAGCAACAGTCAAATCTGGAGTTACTAGGCCGACTCCACTTCTGTCCTGACAAAACAAGATCTCATTTAGGACATTTATACTATAGTCCAGAGGAAGTCTAACCTCCTAGAGAAAAAGTGTGCTGTAGTGGCAAATAGTGGTTCACATTAAAGTGGGCATTTGAACATGTGCACACTTGAGTGCGTGACAGTATGAATTAAAAGAAAAGGCAAATTTCCTCACCTCTGCGGCCTCTCCTTGGAAAAGATCACTTGGTAGGGCACCTGTGGTTGCAGACAACACAAGGTAGCGTTTTATCTGTGCGATAGAGCAAACCATGAGGAATGGGATAAGACAAACGGGGCAATATCATGAGTAAAATGAGCACCTGCAACAAAATAAGCCTAACTGATTAAGACATGGTCAAACTGTGCAACAACCTTACTTTTCGATGGTTGTTCGGGTGGATCCTTTGCGCCGCATCAGGATCGATCTCCTTCAAACGTTCATACCCACTGTCCTCATCATCATTGTCAAGGCCTGATTAGTGTATTTAAGCGATAATAGACAGGCCAAACACCAATTGAACACGAACATTGAACTAAGCACGCTAAGAATAAGAAACATGTGTTATGATTTCGTTATTCACCCATCTCATCTAGGTGGTCACTCTAAGCGCAGCCCTGCATATCTTCCGTCATATCATCAAAGAGGAATGGGCTAACAAGAGCCTATTATGAGGGCACAAAGACAGCATATCAGATACATCGATCATTTAAAAGAAAACGACCTAAGATACAGAAATCGGCATGAGTCAAGCAATGAACCTGGATGTAGAAGTTTGTAACACGGAAAAAACGCCGGTTACCGGCGGTTACCAAATTTACCGGTGGTAACCGGAAACGGAAAAACCGGCCGGTTTTTCCGGGTTTTACGAGTTCAAATTTTGAATTTTGGCTGGTTTTAAGCAAATTCAACCGAAATTTAACTGGGTTTTTCCGGAAATCCGTAACCGGACGGTTTTTTCCCAACAATTACATGGAGGCCACTGCGATCCAATATATCTTCCATGATCTGTGGCCACTCAGAAACATGTGAGCTATTAATTCACTGAACATGATTCACCAGAAGTCCAGACACTGAAACTTGTAGTAGCATCATTGCTCATAGGCTTACCGGCACGGCATGGTCGCGGAAATCGCGACAGGTAAACTCCACGGAGGATCGATTACGCCCAGGAGATGATGAGAAACACCTGGAAACACGCCAAACTTAGCGCCGTTGAGCTCAAACTGAAGCGAATTTGAGAAGAGCCAAAAGGGGTGAAACTTAAGGTTGGATGGGGAATTCGGGGGAGAGACCGTTCTGCTCGTGGAGAGGGACCTTGTTGGTGAGGGCGTAGAGGCCGCGGTAGACCTGCATGGAGTCGGCGCTGACCACCTCGACGCCGGCGAAGTGGCCCGCGAGGTCGACGGCCAGCCGGACTTGCCAGCGCCCGTTGCGCCCATCACCCCACCACCTTGCTTCGCCTCCTTTCAAGCGGCGGCGGAGAGCAGGAGGCCTCCTCGTCAGCGTCGGGGTTAGGGTTTAGAACCGGCGGCGCGGAGGCGGAGGCGGAGGCAACGAGGTGGGCCATGTCGAGGCGGCGGGACGTGGCAGATCAGCTCGGGCTTAGTTTAGTTGTGGGGGAGTAAGGGTCCCCGGGCGTTGTACCCTCGGAGCGACATAAGTGAACACTAACTAGTAGTGTCTGCGCAGAACTTTAAATCTTACAGAAATAATATTTATTTTTAACACATTAAGTAAATCAAAAAAATATGTGTATTTACATCATTATGTGCTAGAAAAAAAATCAAGGTGATCACAGTTGCTCATTCCATCCCAAACTTACTTCTGAAAGGTCTCTGCTCGATTCGATCGATCTGGCTCTTTTTGCAAAGCTCAGCAAACAAACTGTCTCACCAACATTGTCCTCGGAAAGGCTGATGTGTACCACCATTAAAACTTTTGAGCCTCCGCCTGTTATTTGGCAATTCAACAGAAATATATGTAGTGTTCTCTCTCTCTTTTTTTTTACTTTTGATGCGTCAAGCTGATCTAAAAAATGCTCTGTACCAAGAGAATCACTGAGAATCTGGGTAAACTTGTTTCTATAGAAGTCAGGGAAACTTCCATGAGCATGTAAAAAAGGGGCATTCTGGCTACTTTAATATGCCAGGGCGTACCACCTCAATTACTTTCTTCAGAGAAGAGCAGTCCTCGTTCCTGTATCATCTCATGAGCATGCATCCATCTTACGACAAAAGAATAGATCGATCAATTTTTCTTCATCTTGGAAACTCGCTACGTAAATTTTAAGATAACCATTTACAGGCTTCACTCACAGGGCAGATTTGTACTAAGAGAAGAGCACTGGTTTATCTGATAGATACTCTACTCAATTAAGTACCCCTTCACATATTCACGTTTAGCATACATCATGCAGAATTACACGCCTTCTTTAAAGCATCAAAAACACCTTCAAGCGTTGTATCTTGCACCAGTACAACTTTTTCCCTTGATTTAGAACCAGAGCCAATAGATACCTCTCTTTCTTCACTCCAAGTACCTGCATATTTCAAGGAGATTCTCATAATTAAGACGGGACCTAAAAAAATGAAACATCGAATGTTTGAAGACGTTCACAAATCACAACTTCTGTATAAATTATATAGAACCAATGAGTGTAGTCTAACCAAGTGCAGTTTTTTCTTGCCCTTTTGATGAATGAACTAATATTTGGACAAAGCACCTATCCTCAATCAGGTATCTGCCATTTTTTATCCACGAACTTAACTCCTTGAATTGTACTTTGCCAGCGAATAAGGTCAAAGTTATGTGATCGGGCTTCACATGAGTATCTGTTAGGATCTAAAACAACATAAAGCGTAGTGTAGATAGGATTATGAACTGTAACTATCTGCTCAGCCGTCAAACTAACCCTTTTCCATAGCAAAAAAAATTGCTTTCTCAGCATGCTTAGGCAGTTAGTCAGGCTAAAAGGACTACTCGAAATTCCATTGATTCTAGTAAAGAGCGAAGTGGAGCCTTTTGTGTTCTTAGATCAAGCTCAGCTCAAATCCTTAATTTGCCCATAAGAGAGTCATATAGCCACATGTATTAAATTAACTACCCATCACCGAGCTTCAATGTTGTCTTCCTCCTAGTGAACACACCAGACAATGGGAACTAAACTAAGGATTACATTGGCTAGTCGGAAGTATTATGACCAAAAGAAGCAAAATTGGAAGGTGAAGTAACGAAGGGAATTGCCTAATCAATTTCAATGCTCAAGAAAAGAGACCTGAAATTTATGTATGTGACACATCTCCAAGCTGAACAAGCTATGCCAAACCATGTCCTCACAGCCTGTGCGATATTTGTTCATTGATTACATGCATTATCATCACTCCATAATATGCTAAAGTTCGAATTTGATAGATAATATGTCAAGAGGCCATCAGTTTCTAAAAATGAAGTGCATCAGCAAAATCATATGTCCCAACTCTGTATTCCCAATTTCCATACCAGTAATTATCAGTAAGATAGAAACTGTAATATAGCTAGCCTATCGCTTAAACTTTGAGCTAGCCTACCGCTTAAACTTTGTTCTTACAACATCAAATGCAGGAAGATAACAATAAGCCAGATGAAATCAAATACCTCCAAATCTCTGGTCAAGATAGCAGTAGATCAAGATAACAATGCAGGAAGATACTTGCATTTTGTTTTAACGCATATTGTAGACGACATAATGTGCAATTTACGTATATTGCTTGTGCATTATGTACTTAGTCTTATGTTTAAATTTTTGATAGTGCAAGATAATTTTCTCTCTACTCAAAGTCTGAAACCATGTTTTATGTTAGATTACATGCTACTGAGATTGAAACAAGCACATAGCTCTATTTTTTAGAATTGTATTTAGTCATGCTGCTGAGATTGATGGAGAAGAAGCAAGGGAATTGGTGGAGAAGAAACAAAGCTAATGTAGATCAATCAACCAATTTGTTGTACGAGCAGAGTGAAGAACTCTAACTAGGGCTTTCTTGATCCGGAGATACAATCGTAGGTCATTTGGGATTCCTCTTGCTGGATAGTCCATATCTTATCTTTCTTCTTCCTTTTTTCATTTCTTTTTGTCGTTTGTTCTTGGTGCCTTATATTGTTTTTTCTTTCTTGTTTCATTTGTTGCGTGATGGTACAAAGATCATGATATTTTTTTGTTTCAGTATTGAGTTGGGCTCTCAATATGGGCTTGTTGTTTATATCAGTTGTTTTTATATAGTTTCTAGGTTCAATGTTTTCAGCCTTCAGTATTGGGCTGAAAGCACAAAATAAATTGGCCAACCAATACCTTAACGAGTTAGCCCATTCTGGCCCATCGAATTTCATAACCATCAATGAAACGGATCGACAGCCCAAGTCAAAATTGGCCCAAACAAACAGAAACAAATCAGCCACACACTTTAGATCCTAGCATGGGAGAAATCGACTGTGAATTCTGAGTTTTTTCAGTTGCCTATGCTATAGTCGGCGCCTTGTTAAGTCTAGTCATGATGATTTGTCGACCACGTTGGCACACAGACTCTGACTAAAGTCATCAACTCGACTATCGTCCGACCTACTGACTAGTCAACGGCTAGTCGCGACTGGTCAACCAGTGCTAACCGCACGACTAGTTGGCCCATAGTCAACCATCGAGAGAGGGGAAGGGGAGCCTATACGAGGAAGTGAGGAACCCTAGAGAACATATCAGTCACCAGGTCCTAGCTCACACTGCCCCCGTCTAGGCCGTCGCCGCCGCCGCCTCCTCCTCGGCCCTCCCCGATTGTCATTGACCCTGTCCACGACTACACATCACAGCCACCACCTCCTCCTCAACCCTCCCCAGTCACCGTCAACCCCAGCCGCGGTGAGCACTCCCTCCTTCTGTCCTTTCTCCTCTCCTTCTCCTTCCCCTGCTCCTTGCTTGCTCTGTTTTAGTAGCAGTAGACCAGTAGTGCGGTATGTCTCTACTCCTTGCTTGCTCTGTTTTAGTAGTAGCAGTACTAGAAATAGCAGTAGTAGTAGTAGTATTGAAAAGCAGAAGTAGTAGCAGTATTGAAAAGCAGAAGTAGTAGCAGTATTACTAGTAGTGGTAGTGAATAGTAGGATCAGTACTAGTCGCAGCAGCACTATAGTAGTAACAGTAGTATTAGTAGGTTTATGTTGTTCTTCTCTTTATTTCATGATGTACAATATGTATATGTATATAATTGTTGCTATACTTAGTATATTGCATATCCTGTTTGTATACTTTCTAATATGACGACTAGTCGTGGGTCCCCTTACGACTCGACTCGACTTTATAACTTAATGATCTTAGTCTCGACTCCTCTCTCCTCATTCAGTCGACACTCTATGAGGAGGGCCCGGGCTGGGGTCGAACACAGCGACATTTAGGCCCAAGTCCAACTCTCACGAAAGTGTATGTATTGTGTACTTCAAACTGTCCGTCAAATCTTCTCTCTCAAATAAAACAAAATAAAATTTGTCCATCAAATTTCATACTTTCAAAAGCAAAGGATCAACGATTGAGAAAATTTTTCCCACCATAAAAATCTTTCGATCTATCATGATGACAGATAATTTACAGATGTCACGAAAAGTAAAAGGTTTTGAACTCTCACAATGAATTTTTTTTTCGTGGAAAAAACTCTTTCTACGATGTTATTAGATAACCTATCCAATTGCAAATGAAAAGAATAATTATACCTGAACCAAAAATACAGTAAATTGAATTCTAACACAATTCTAGTAAATAGAATTGTGTAAAAAAAATGAATATTTCAAAATTTGAAGTTAGTATTAAAAATCAAAAACATATAGTTTTACATTTTAAGTTTTAAAAAATCATATGATATGAAATAATCTTTAACCAAAAGTGGTATAGTTGATCCTACTCAAATACAACTCTAATGGAATATTTCGAAGTTTCAAATCAAAACATGGCATCTGCTTTGCAAAAAAACATCGAAACATGGTATCTTGAAAATAAATTTCGATATTAAAAGCATACAGGTGAACAAAATTTCAAACCCTAAATAAGTACAATTGGATGTTATCTAGACCAATTAATCGTTTAAAGTCAAAAAGGGTAAGAAATGACCCCCACACCATATATTAAAACATCGCCTATTAAGGTCTCGTTTGGAACGCGGGGATTTTTCACAATACTTAGGTCATCTCTAATAGTGTATTTATTGTCGTCTCTTAGCTATGCTACGTCAACAAAATCCTACGTGGATGAGAGAGGGGAGAGGAGAGATAGCACAGGTCGTCTCTTCCTGAAGAGACTGTTGTGCACGCGAAACAAGGTATTATACATTAATCTACTCTAGTTGACATGTAAGCTCGTTTCAAAGAAAAAATATAAAATATAAATATTGGAGAGTGTACTAAAGACTATCTATTGGAGATGTTGTCACTAAAGATGATGTAGCATATGTTAGAGACAAGACTATCTCTAACTATTAGAGATGCCCTTATGGGAATTGAACTGTTTCATGTGAGATTCTTACGTTCCAAACAGAGCCTAGAGCTAGAGATATTACTCTAGGTCAAATCTGAGTTATGAAAAATTGGGACCTAAAGCACAGGAGCGGAGCTGGGCCTCGGGCCTCAGGCCTCCCAGACAATAGCCCGATGCCCAACAAAAAACTGTCAGATAAAAATCAAAATTTCAACATGTACAATCTGATTTTGGGCTAACACACCCGGACCGGCACACTGCTGGAGCACACGTACTAATTAAGCTAGACGACATCGTGTAATTATTGCACGAACTAACCAATCTAGTTTCATTATTGGGATTTATGAAGACCATTCAAGCATACAGAGATTATCTAACAGAAAATACGTGAATGCATCGAACAACCAACAAAATGTTATGAAATGGTCTTCAATTTATTGCAGAATACATAGAAGAATGAGCTTCTACATGATTGTCACATAAACTCGGCCGGTTTACTCCTTATTTCCCGTTTTGCAAACTGTCATCGATAAATATCCAACACTTGCAAGTATATATGTTGTATCAGTAATTCAATATAAATGTGTATCAGTAATTCGTGTGCAACTTATTTCCTGTCGGTGACCATCGCAATGCCCGGGCCTTGGACGCTTACGCCGCTGCGGCGGCCAAATCGTGCGACTGCGCAGTCCGTCGAGAACAGGTCGGAGGAGACATAGTTGGGTGCACCACCCATGACCGGCATGTTCGCCGTGACGTTGAGCTTGTTGACATAGTCAGAGCGGTAGGTCTGTCCGAGCACGCCGTGTACATCGCTGGTAAGGTCGTAGAATTTGAAGCCGAGGTCGAGGTGCGCAAGGCTGTCGTCCTCCGTCATGCCGTAGTTGTGGATACGAGAGTCCTCCGCCGTGATGGGCACGATGTTGGTCATGATGCGGAACACGCCCTTGAGCTCCACCACGACGGTGTTGACACGAGCCGTCCTCGTGACGGACAGCGTCGGCGCGGTGGCCGGCACCCACCTGGCACCGATGACAGTGGGCAGGCTAACGCGCTCTTCGTCGAACGTGACGACGAGGTGGTCGGAGGCGGCGTTCCACTTGGCGGTCTTGACGGCGCCGACGTAGAGGCGGTGGTGGGCGAAGAGGATGCCGAGGGCCTGGATCCATGTGAAGTCACGGTTCATGGTAGGGTTACGGTTACCGATGAAGTGGGCGTTGATGTGGAGGTCGGCGTCGGAGACGATGCAGAAGTCCTTGTCCTTCTTGCCGTGGAAGTAGAAGTTGTTGCCGTCGGCGCCGGTGAAGCGCGGGTCGCCGCACGACACCCCGGGGTAGAAGTCGCACACTGCATGCATGTACGCAATTTTTTTCGAGTACGTGTACATAATAGAAACTCTTAGCATGGAAGCTACTATTATATGTCATGCATGTATATGCATGCAGTAGTAGTCATGCATGTATATGCATGTGTACTCACGGCAGAATATCTTGCAGGTGGGGCACTGGACGAGGCACTTGTGGGGGCAGCGGTTTGGGCAGGTGGCCATGCAGCCGGGCCTCTTCTTGGTGGTGTCGGCGCACGACAGCTGCGTGTTGCGGACGGATCCCTGGTCCGCCTGGCTGACGACCACCACGTTGCTGAGCGGCGATGAACCGGTCTGCGCGACGGCGGACGCCGCCAAGCACACCGCGACCACGCTCAAACCCAGAATCACCGACGCCATCATTGCGCTAGTCGCCGCCTCCCGTACGTACGCCGACGTACGGCCGCGCTGGCTAGCTCGATCTCTGTTCAGCTACCTGCGCTCGCGTGTAGTACGGTAATCGATAGGTTTGGTGTGTTCAGAGCTTAGTTTGCTGGTGGCTGTGTGGTCGAGGTCGTGGTGGGCTCAGGAACCTTATATAACGCTGTTCTTGAAGGCAAGCATGCATGCATGCGTATGGCTTGATCGATCGATCGATCGGTCTTCACCGGTGGAGGTGCACGTGTTCGAGATCGAGAGCCGTTGACATTGACATTTGGAGGAGGCTTGATTACTGGCTCAGCAACGGCATGCCTTTTCCTTGTTCGATCATGCAGTAGAGTGATTACAAGGCTTAACACCATCCTAGTTAATTAACGCTTGTGATGACGGGCTGGCTAACTCGAGACTTGGTGTAATGTTGTGGTATTCCGTTTTGTGTTCTTCACTAAAAAGAAAACGGCATGTTTGGAATGAAGGAATTTCATGCAAATTCTATACATGAAGTTGGCTTTGAAACGCCCCATTTGATACGAGCTAAGAAACAGTGGCCACTTGATTAGTACATAATGATTACTCTGTTTTGAACTATAGTGATGGTGGTATATATGTCTAAAAACAGTGTACGATATATAGTGTTTTGAATTAAGAGCACGCATGCCTGTGTAGTTTGGATCGAATTTCTCCATGCTAAGGTACGTACCTCTTCCTAATTGCGCTACTTGCAGCAGGTCAACTTCCGTAATCGACGAGAGCGCTAGCTACCAACTAGCCATATGCGTGCCCATATGCATAGCATGATAGTCAATTAACTCCGCGTGGTTATATGTTCCTTAAAGGCACATGAAAGGCAATATTAGCAATTTGAAGTGTCCTTTGTTGCTACGAATGGACAAGACCAATCGACTAGCTTAATTCTTTGCTGAGAACAGATCGAATGGATCGACGACGAGACAGTAACACACACAAAAAGGAGCACTACCTTAGTTTTTTTTTTTTTTTTTTTTTTTTGAGGAATTGAAGTACTACTGCGCCAGCTTTAATTGTTGTTCGAAATGCATAGATTCAGCTCAATCACGCGTTTTTTGAGAGTGATAGCATGCTGTTAGACCATGTGGCTAGGTCTATGATATTTTAGTTGATGAATAATTGACAATATTGGGTACTGATATTATTTGGCGCGGTGTGCGTGTGTGGACTTATGTCGGTCAAGTTGAAAAGAACTTGTGCCGGGAAAAGATGTGTTTTGGTCTTTGCATGTGCAGGGTAACTCGGAGGCGATCGTGGTCTCACGGCGGTGACCGGAGATGACTTAGTGCAAAGTCATGGTCCGAAGGGTCAAGAGTCCGAGGAGAGGCGGTCGGGCTCGAGTTGGAGCGCGTGGAGGTCAAAGCCGGATGATGTGGTGGAGCTACGGATGTGTAGTCCGGAGGTTACGATACGTGACAATTTTAGGGTGTCTAAAATTGGACTGGGTTAAATTGTAACCAGATGTTAAGTCCATGTATTGGGCTCTAAGTTTAATGGGCCGTACGTGGGGGTTAAGTGATTAGGTTATATATATATATATATATATATATATATATATACACTGACGAAAAAGGTAGTGAGAGTTGGAAGGAATAGAAAACTAGGGCGCAGACACCAACGCTCAGCGATTGAGGCCGGCGGTGCATTAGGGGCAACAAACAAAAGATCCTCGCGTGGAGGTTTTGGAAGGGGATGGTGGCGATATCGGTTGTCTTGTTCTTGTGATTTCTGATCTTGGAATCATTGCGGCGGCGTAGATTTTGATCGCTGAAGGTCAACTCTTGTGCACTGGTGTGGGTTGATCTCATATATGCTTTCTTGCGTCGACGAGTACTCGGGAGACAGAAATTATTTTATTTCGGTTGTTTCTAATTGCTGCGGCTGTTTCAAACGTGAGAAAAGGAAGAGATCTCATTGTCATTTTATTGCTACTGAATTGACAACAAGGTCAAGCTTCATCACAATTTCTCGGCGAAAGTTGCCCCGGGATTTTCCTATCAAGTTCGAATTGTTTATTCAACTACACCGAGTTCATTCTATTAGTTGGGTGCTGTTGTCTTGATTTGGATTGCTACTGTTTCCTTTAAGTCCAACAGAATCAATTCCCAATTGTTTAATGCATGTCCTTTAGACTATTAGTGCTGCTATTCTTTTGTTTAGACTATCGGTTTTGGTGCTGTGATGTGAGAGAGACTAGCTTTGTTCACGTGGTAGAATTTCTAGCGTGACTAGTCTTCACCGATAGCAATTATTCTTTGCTAATTTGCTTTAGACCGAGGGTTGTAACTGATTCGATTTGTATCTTGTGAAACATTAGGTCTGTCATATACGCCCGGATAAATTAATAGTTGGGCCGTATCAGGTTGTGTTTACGGTGCTACTCCAGGTGTGAAAATCGTCCACAATCATTCACCCCCCCTCTGATTGTCATTAACGATCCTACAAGTGGTATCAGAGCAAGGTTGCTATGGCATCAGAGAGGTATGTAAATCGTCCCCCCATGCTAGATGGTACTGATTTTGCTTTTTGGAAGTGTCGTATGCAAGCTTATATTGAGGCTCAAGGTAGTGATGTTTGGAATAAAGTTTGTAGACCATATGTGGTTCCTGTTATTGTTACTGATCTAAATAAAACTGATGTTGATTTAAATGCCCAAGCTCGTAACTTGCTATTTCAAGGGATTTCTCGCAAAGAATTTGATCGTGTAGCTCATATTAATTCTGCCCATTTAATATGGAAGACTCTTTGCGATTATCATGAGGGAACCACTGAAATTAAGAAAGTGCGTAAAAATCTTTATCAAAAAGAATATTCTGATTTTGCTATGAAGCCTGGTGAATCTATTGATGATCTTTTTGCTCGCTTTGAAAAGATATTAAGTAATTTGCGTGGCGTTGATGTTATTCCTACTGATGAAGATAATGCAACTAAAATTTTGAGATCTTTAGGTTCTGAGTGGTTGATGGTTGTCACGACTATCAATCAAACTATCGATCTAGATACTTTAACCATGGATGATCTCTTTCTAGATTGAAAACTTATGAGATGGAAGCTTTGCCATCTAAGATTGATAAATCTTCATCTTTAGCTCTTGTAACTAACCCCTGCGTGTGTTTACGAGTTCTTTTCCTTTGTCTGCTTTATCTTCTTTTTCAGATGAACAGTTCGAACAGCTCCCTGAAGAAGACTTGGTATTGATCTCCTCACGGGCATACAAGGCACTCAACAACATGAGGATGAAGAAGCGAGGTGGCGTCTCTCGTTCGATCACGTGCTATGAGTGTGGCGAGCCAGTCACATTAAGTCGGAGTGTCCTAAGCTCAAGGGAAGGTGATCAAGGAAGACAAGAATTACCGTCGTCGCCATCCAAGAACAATAACACCAAGGGTGGTAATTTCCGTCGCAAGCTTGTTTGAAAAGATCATATCGGCTATTGAGCATCTTGATTTGAGTGATGTGGAATATGAGAGTTGCGACGACATCGACGGCGGCGATGATTCTAAAGGGAAAAGAAGAACAACGACTTTACGGGCATGTGCTTCATGGCAAGAAACGACAACAACGATTTACGATGACAAGTGATCTCGATGAGGTAAGACCATCATATGATGAGCTTGAAGATGGTTTAATTAAACTTGCTATTGAATTAAAAAGACAAAAAGAAATCGAGAGAAAATAATAGTCTTGTTGAAAGCCTAACTTCAAATTAATCAACTTAGAGCTTCTATTCCGATGATGAATCTTGTGAGTCTTGTCAAGTTTTATTTTCAATTAGAGACTCTAGGTCAATACATACTAAATTTGATGAGTTAAGACTAGCACATGACTCCTGTGATGAAAAGTTAAAACTTGCATATGATGAAATTGAAAAACTCAAGTCTAGTTCTACTTGTTTAGAGTCAAGTATGTCAAATGCTCAAACTAAAACTTGCTCTAAGTGTGAATTGCTAGAAGCTAGACTCAATACGTCTCAGGAAACAATTCAACAGTTGCTTTATCATGAGATAGCTTCTTGCTCTAACTGTCCTAAACTTACAATAGAGATAGAAGCTTTGACTAGACAACTAAATGAGTTTGCTGAAAAAGAAAGATTGGCTCAGTCTAGTGCTTCTAAGAAAACTGTGAATGAATCTGTCAAATGCACAGCTTGTCCTAGTCTAGCTAAAGAAAATGAGTATCTTAAGGACACTTTAGAGAGATTCTCTTTTGGCAAGAAAAATTTGAACATGATTCTAGACAAATCAAAAGTGAGTGTTAAAAGTCAAGGTCTAGGATTTAATTTTGTTGAGTATGCCAAGAATAATCCTCCTAAGATTGTTAAGCTTCTTGAACCTGGAAAATTTGAAGTAAAATCTGAACCTAAACAAATTATTTTTAAATCTGCTGGTATTGCAAAGGATCCATCTACCAAAGTGAATATTCTAAAAGGAAAAACTACAACTTCTCATCAAGACAAGTATCATTGCACTCATTGTGGTAGAGAGGGTCATCTGGTTCAGTTTTGCTTTCGAAAAGCCAAGAAAGAGAAAAATGAAAGATTGAATGCATTAAAACAAAAACGTGCATTCACTTTTGCTGTTCCTAGAACTAATTCGAAAGCTAGATTTTTAGAGGATTTTCATGATGGTTTTAAACCTCCTTCATGTACTGGTTTGGGATTTAATTCTCATAATTCACGTTCTGATCGCACACACGCACGTGGTTCTTGTTCTAGTTTTGCTGCACCTGTTCATCGTGTATCTCAGTACTGGATTCCTAAATCTTATTTCACTAACCCCAGTACTGTGAGACCGATGTTTCCTGTGATGTGATGTAAGAACAGCTGACGAGGCTGGAGAACATGAGCTTGATTTGGTTCCAGTCTTTTACGTCATTACTTGATTGGAACACCTGATGGTTCTTCACTTTCTTTGATGGCTTCCAAGAGATTTCACTTTCTGAGAGACCATGTGGAAAAGGTGATGTTGCTCTACACTTTGTTAAGTTTGAATTTTGATTTGCTCTTTTGCAAAGAGAGTTGAGTGTGTTGCATCCTATGGGCTTATTGTGAGGGGGAGCTTGTGGTTTAACAATTCAGAAGCTTTGTTTATTATACTTGTCAAACAATTCTTCAAGTCCAAGCCATTGAAATCAAATGAGTTGTAGAGCCTTCTTTATCATATTTATTCATGTGCTTTGTGTAGTCATGTTCTTGATTGGTTATAATTAATTTGCTATATTAGAACTAAAGCATGACATGGCTAAAAACTTTGACTAGATTGATTATTGTTATCACTTTGTGATGTCCATCGAAAAGGATGAGCTTGTTTGTGATTCTTATTTTAAATCTTGGATTTGAAGCAAGTATGTCTCTCTTCACAATCCTATTATGCTCACTCAATTTGGCATGTTATAATAAAAAAAATTGAGAATTTTTTTTTTGAAAAGATGTATGCTTCAAGCATGCCATACATGTCTATGTATTCAAAAGAAAAAAAAATGCACACAAAAGTGCTCCAACAAAAAGAAGTATGCTTCAAGTATGCCATCAGTGAAAAGAAGTATGCTACAAGCATGCCACCCTTGAAAAGAAGTATCTTGCAAGCATGCCACATGCAAAGAAGAATTGAAAGTGGAGCAATAGGTTGTTACATAAGACTGATAGCTCATCTAGATTTAAAGTTTGCCTCATCATTAGGCTTTAACTTTTCATGATGATATCTCTTTGTGGTGTTTATAATCTGTTTAGTCATTGTTGAGATGCTCATCATAAATTTAAATTGCTTAATCATTCTAAAAGACTTGTCTTGACTTTGCTATATGGTATATGATTTTATATGATCCAGATAGCTCTACTCAAAAAGATGGCTTGGTTAATTTACTAAATCATTGCAAAATAACTTGGATAATCTACAAAGCTTCTTGATTTTTACTCTCATTGCTCCTTCTTAGAATGATTCTTTCTTTGATACTTCCTGATGATTACATTGCCAAAGGGGGAGAAAAATAAGAGAAATTTGCTTCGCTTCCCTTGTGTTGAGGGGGAGTTTTTCAGCTCCTTGTGTTAAGGGGGAGCTTTTCTGCTTTAGCTTTTCTGAGTTCTTCACTTATATCTGTTTTGAAGCTTTTGCATTTTCCTATTACTCATTATGCTATCTTGAGGTGTTGTCAATGTATTCATCAAGGGGGAGATTGTTAGACCATGTGGCTAGGTCTATGATATTTTAGTTGATGAATAATTGACAATATTGGGTACTTGATATTATTTGGCGCGTGTGCGTGTGTGGACTTATGTCGGTCAAGTTGAAAAGAACTTGTGCCGGAAAAGATGTGTTTTGGTCTTTGCATGTGCGGGGTAACTCGGAGGCGATCGTGGTCTACGGCGGTGGCCGGAGATGACTTGGTGCAAAGTCATGGTCCAAGGGTCAAGAGGCCGAGGAGACAGTCGGGCTCGAGTTGGAGCGCGTGGAGGTCAAAGCCGGATGATGTGTGGTGGAGCTACGGATGTGTAGTCCGGAGGTTACGATACGTGACAATTTTAGGGTGTCTAAAATTGGACTGGGTTAAATTGTAACGGATGTTAAGTCCATGTATTGGGCTCTAAGTTTAATGGGCGTGCGTGGGGTTAAGTGATTAGGTTATATATATATATATATATATATATATATATATATATATATATATATATATATACACACACGGACGGGGGTGCGTAGTGAGAGTTGGAAGGAATAGAAAACTAGGGCCGGCAGACACCAACGTTCAGGCGATTGAGGCCGGCGGCTGTTAGGGCAGCAAACAAAAAGATCCTCGCGTGGAGGTTTTGGAAGGGGATGGTGGCGATATCGGTTGTCTTGTTCTTGTGATTTCTGATCTTGGAATCATTGCGGCGGCGTAGATTTTGATCGCTGAAGGTCAACTCTTGTGCACTGGTGTGGGTTGATCTCATATATGCTTTCTTGCGTCGACGAGTACTCGGGAGACAGAAATTATTTTATTTCGGTTGTTTCTAATTGCTGCGGCTGTTTCAAACGTGAGAAAAGGAAGAGATACCGTTGTCATTTTATTGCTACGAATTGACAACAAGGTCAAGCTTCATCACAATTCTTGGCGAAAGTTGCGCTGGGATTTTCCTATCAAGTTCGAATTGTTTATTCAACTACACCGAGTTCATTCTATTAGTTGGGTCTTGTTGTCTTGATTTGGATTGCTCTGTTTCCTTTAAGTCCAACGAATCAATTCCCAATTGTTTAATGCATGTCCTTTAGACTATTAGTGCTGCTATTCTTTTGTTTAGACTATCGGTTTTGGTGTTTGTGATGTGAGAGAGACTAGCTTTGTTCACGTGGTAGAATTTCTAGCGTGACTAGTCTTCACCGATAGCAATTATTCTTTGCTAATTTGCTTTAGACCGAGGGTTGTAACTGATTCTCGATTTGTCTTGTGAAACATTAGGTCGTCATATACGTTCCAGATAAATTAATAGTTGGGTCGTATCAGGTTGTGTTTACGGTGCTACTCCAGGTGTGAAAATCGTCCACAATCATTCACCCCCCCCTCTGATTGTCATTAACGATCCTACACATGCACAAACCATGAGTGCGCACTGCCTCCATGCGTGCGTGCGTGCACATGTGATCCAGCTGGTTCGAACAGCTACGCTCAGGGCATGGCTAAAGCCTAAAGGTAAAGAGGTCTTGTAGGATTTATTTCTCAGTTCCCCGGAGCAGAGAAATTAAATGTCGTTTGCAGCTAACCCCGTGGTTCTGCCGTTTTTGTTGGATCCGGATTTTCTAATCTCGAATCCTCTGTGAACACACTGTGTTATTCCCTGGATCAGTAGATAACACTCACAAGTATATTGCTGAATCGTTCATACATGGCGTGAACTAAAGCATCAGATTTATTACAACCATCAGAGTGACATGGACTACGTCGGGTCGAGTTTTACAAAAGAGGCCGATCAGGCCAAAATGATTACATTACATAACAGCAACGTCGACTATAGCGGAAGCAAAAGGGGTAGAGCTCAACTCTCCATAGGCAAGCGACTGGGGCAACCTGTGTACGACTGACATTAACACATGATGTGGATAATATCGGTTGTACGCAAGTACCAACGAGTCCGCTAGACTGGGACGAGGCCTAGACTACAGAATCTAGACTATTCTTCATCATTTCCTTGCCCATCGACTTCTGGATCCTCGTAGTACGTATAATCTCTATCATCTGCATCCTCCAAAGGTTTTGGGGGAGAGAGCGAGGATGAGCACTACTACCGTGCTCGCGAGCCAATACACAGTGCAATATTATACATGCAATGCTTTAACAAGGATGGCTCGGGGTTCTTTTATTTGCGAAAGCAATATTTTTAATTATCATAATTACAAAGTCCTATCACTTAGCATTTTTAACAAATTGCATTTTATTTAAAGAGAGTAGTTATGCAATATTTTGTATCAGTAGAGGTTACCTCCATCGGAAACTCTACCTGATGCTTATTTTGTATGCGTTGAGTTTGAAACTCAGGGAAAATCCAATTCTAGGGCTAGGAGAGCCCATCACATTTTTCATACCACCCACAAAGGATTTTTGAAATAGAACTAATTCAAATTAAGTTCTCATGTCCGCCTTTGACCGTAGGCATAACTGTTTAAACAGTTTATAACTCTGCAGATATTGTACACTTTACCCACAAGAGACAATTAACTCGTTGACCTACACGATTCCGTAGTCGTGTAGTCGAGAGGTTGTCACATTAACTTTTCTAAATATCTCGTCCTTTCCATCGTCCCACCCACATGGGGTTACGCTCATACGTTCGCGAGGGATGTTGTACCCGTAGCGCCTGACATAGTTGAACTAGCCACAGCGTTGGCAACTTCACCTTGTATCGGTGTCCCCGTCAAGCTGGATGTACCGCAAGCCTGCGCGTGCTATTTCTCCACCAGTGAGATGACTTTCAGGATTTGATAAATTTACTAAGTCAAGTCGCGGTTTGTTGCAGACTTGTGGTTGTACTTGTTTTACACAGGAGGTCGTGACAAGATTAAGTCCTTAGGGATTATCTGGGCGGTTCTTCCACATACCAACCACAAAATAACATTCTTTGGGCTACATTGGCACCCAATGTTATATCATCCACCTAGATATGGTAATAGCAATTTAGGGTTTTTGAGAAGTAAAATACAACATTTCAACCATCTCGGTCATTTACCCGTAATGACTACCCAAATTATTTTATATTTGAAGAGATGATGATTGGAACAGTTTAGTATTCCGGTACTTAAGCAAGTCTAGCATGTCGCTTAAGTACAACTTATAACTAGTATTACTATATAGTTACTAGGGTGACAATGGAACTAAGGGATTAAACTTGTCAAAGATGGCATAATAATTAGTTAATCATCAAATAGGTATTAACTACATTAAGCTTTAACATATATTTGATTAAGGAATTAAAGCATGTAATTTGCTATTTTAAAATAATATAATTTGCATAAAATGTAGGCTCAATATGATCAAAGTATTGACTCGCCTTGGTTGTAGGGAAGAGAGTCCGAGTAGTCTTGTTCTGGGTCGACTTGGAGGTCTCCGACGTCTTCGAACTCTACGCGGGCGATCGTACCGGAAAATAAACAACAAGCAGACAAGAACAAATAAATACAAAATAAATATCAAATGAACTTCAAATTAAACAAGACCTATGCCATTAGCAAGATCTTGAATTTACAAATTTTTAGGAATTTAATTTATAATTTTTGGAGTTAAAATGGAGGAGATATTAATTTTAAAACCTCACTTTTGAATTAAAATAGAAAAGGAAAATAAAATCCAACAAAATGAAAAAGGCCAGCGGCCCACGGTGCTTCATTTGGCCCGGCCCACGACTTGGGCGAGCAGGCGCTCAGCGCGCGCGCCTGTGGGGCGCTGGCCTCAACGCCTAGCGGGAGGGGAAAAGGGAGGCGCTGGGCCGACAGAGAGGGAAGCGGCGCGCGTGGGGAATGGGAGCGGCGCGGCGGGGAAGGAGGAGCGGGGGCTCGGGGGAAGAGCGGCAACGACGAGGCTCGAGAGGGAGGGTCCCAGGATCACGGCGGCAACGCGAGGGAGACGGTGACGACGACGACAACGGAGGGAATGGCTCGGGGCGGCGGCGGCGACCGGAGGTAAGTCCCTCGGTTTCTCCTCTTCTTCTTCTCTTCTTCTTGTTCTCCTTCCTCTGCCTCTTTTGCTTGGGGGAAGAAGAGGGAGGTAGGGGGAGAGGAAGGGAGGGCGTCGGGGCTTTATAGGCCACGGGGAGGGGGACAAGGGGACTGGGGGGCGTGGGGGCACCGGCGGAGGCGAAGCCGGGGAAGCCGGGAAGAGACGTGCGCGACGGGGAGAGGAGACGCGCACTTGCGTAGTGGAGTAGGTGGGGAGGGGATGGCATGGCAGAGGCGGTCGCGGGCGGGGGCACGGCGCTGGAGTGGCGTAAGCGGCGAGGACGGTGTACTGGCGCAGTGGGACCCGACGAGGACGAGTTGGTGGGGGAGGCGACGGCGCCACACGGCGTTGTCGGCGCCGGTCGTCAACGCTAGTCGGGGAGAGGGGAGAGAAGATGGGAGGAAGAAGGGGGGTGTTACGCACGACCTGTCCATGCACGCGCGTCTGCTCAAGTAACTGCGTGCTCGGCGCTCGATCGGTGGCAACCGATGGCAACCGGCCGCCACGCGCGGGCTGCAGAGAGAACCAACCAGGCGACCAAGACGTACCACTAGGCACAAGCTAATTAATTTACCGTGCGCGCGGCCGCGGCACACAACATATTGTCAGACCCGGATTTCGTAATTCAGAATCCTTTGTGAAAACACTGTTCTATTCTTTGGATCAGTAGATAGCACTCACAGATACATCACTGAATCAACTCATACATGGCGTAAAACCATACCATTCATTAATTAGCACACTAGAGTTTACATAGACCGCATTGGCTTAGATTTTACAAAAGGGCCGGACAGGCCAAATCGATTACATTACAAAAGACAGCGGTAGCTACAGCTGAAGCAAAAGGATGAGAGCACATCTCTTCACAGGCAAGCGACTGGGGAAACCCGTGTGCGTCCGATATTAACCAAAGACTTGGATAATATTAGGTACACGCAAGCACCGACGAGAGTCAGCTGGACTGGGGCAAGACTAGAACAACTAAAGACCTATATTACGCTTCATCATCTCCTGGGTCTCCAACTTCTGGATCCTTGTAGTAGTCGTAATCCTCAGGATTTCCTGCTTCTGAGGGTTTTGGGGGAGAGAGCGAGAATGAGCACAACTTCCGTGCTCGCGAGCCAACACACAATGCAATATTATACATGCAAGGCTTAACAAAGATGACTCGGGTTCTTTTATTTGCTAAAACAATGTTTTCAATTATCATAATTACAAATTCCTATTACTTAGCATTTTTAAATAAATCACATTTTATTAAAGAAAGTAATTGTGCAATATTTGATGACAGCAGAGGTTACCTCCACCTTCATGCTTATTTTGATTGTGGTTACATCCACCACTAATCGACACTGGGTACAAAGACCCAGGAAAAACCAATCTCAGGGCTAGGTGAGCCTGCCACATTTTTCATACCACCCACAAGGTTTTTGAAATAGAACTAACTCAAGTTAAGTTCTCATGTCCGCCTTTGACCGTAGGCGCGGCTGTTTAAACAGTTTAGACTCTGCAGAGATTGTACACTTTACCCACAAGAGATAGTCATACTCGTTACCCCACATGATTTCTTAGTCATGTAGTTGAGCGACCGTCACAGTAACCTTTCAAAGTATCTTGTCCTTCCAGTCATCTCACCTATATGGAGTTGTGTCCATACGTTCGTGCGGGATGTTCATCTCCGCTGCTGGTGTAGTTGCATTGGACTACCCATAGCGGCTGGTAACTTCACCCTTGCCTCGGTGTCCCATTCAAGTCGTATTTACCATGCGCTTGCACGTTCCCAATCCACCAGTGAGGTGTATTTCGGGTTTGATAAAATTACTAAGCCAAGTTGTACTTTACAGACTTGTGGTTGTACTTGTTGAAGAATCTAGACCCGCCATTATGTGTTAATGGAGTTTTGGTTATTAATGACAAATCATTTATGAGACTAACACTCTTTTTGCTATACCTACTGTTTAGTCTCAGCTGGATTTGAAGATCAAAGAGGTATGCGTTCGACATCATTTTATTATATCTTGTTGCATTCCTCGGATTCAAAATATAGGTTGAACCTCCCAAAAGGTTAACTTGAATATGTGCATATGTCTTTCTTACACATTCGTGTATGCACACATTTAGGGGGAGTCCATTCTATATTTTGTGGTTTCATTAGTACTGATCCATATTCTTTTGTCCACATATATTTAGGATCTTTACTTTAGAACATATCCTTGAATATATTTAACTTGTGTAGTTAATATATTTATATGAGTATATGTAACTTGTGTAGTTCATATATACTCATATCCTTGAATATATACAACGTGTGTAGTTCGTATATATTCATATGAGCATATGAAACTTGCGTAGTTCATATAAGCTCATATATCCTTTGAGTATATATAACTTGTGTAGATTATATATACTCATACCAATTATATTCAATTATCTGTAATTATGTTGGTTGTCATCAATTACCAAAGAGGGAAAGATTGTAGTATCTTATCCAACCATTATGAGTTAATGGTATGTTGTGGTAATTAATGACAATCACCTTGTGGAACTAACATTTTTCTATGAGTTGGTGAAATAGGTTATGTTCCATGTGATTGAAGACTTCGGATGACATCATGAGTTGATCGTCATCAAGTCAAGACTTGGGATGAAAGATGTCATCATATGTTGATGGGCATTAAGTCAATATCCCAGACCTGAAGCGAGGATATGCGTCATCAAGCTTCAAGTGGTTGCACAAGGCAAAGGTATGACTAGCTAGGGCTAAAGATTTGTTCCTAGTCTTTTACCAGTCTCGGTGTTTGGTTGGGAGACCGGATTGCTAGAATAAGTTGTCATACTATTAAGAGGGGTCTTTGTCTAGTACCTTGAGTTAGTCATGTGTTAATAGCTCGTTGTGTTTGCTCTAGCTCATCTTAACATGTTGCTTATATTTGCGAATGCGTTTTGCAAATAGTTGAGGCTCATGGTTATTCCTTGTAGCATGTGACTTTAGTTTGCAAATGTGTTTTGCAAACGGTTTAAGTTCATGTACCTTATTCCTTGTGGTGTTGATTCTAAAAGTTGGCAAATGTGTTTTGCAACTTGTTGAGAATCTAGCATTCATCTCTTGTGTATATGTTGCATCAATTGGCAAATATGTTTTGCAAATTGAGTTTATGCAAATGTGCAAAGTCTGATATCGATCTTGGTATCATTGGTGGTCCGACCGCCTCTGCTACGTGATCGACCGGTGTAGCGATCGACCGCCATGGGATGTGCTTGATCGATCGACCTACGGTTGTACCGGCCGTTAGAAACGGTACTACCGGAGTGCGGTAGTACCGAGTTTTATTTGGCGGTACGGTTTTTCCAGAAGAGATGTTTTCTGGATTGCTCGGTTGCTCTGTTGAGCGGTCTGACCAGTTTGAGCGGTCTGACCGGCCATTGGTTGGCGGTCAAACCGATTGTGAGTCCAACGGCTAGTTTTATAGCCGTTGGCACTCGGGCGGTCCGACCGACTATTAGTTGGCGGTCAGACCGATTTCGTTCAGATTCTCTGGAATCTCTCCCCAACGGCTAGTTTTTGTGTGTGGGCTATAAATACCCACCTTGGCTGTGTGAGGAGAGGTTGCTGGTGCCCCTAGACATTCCATTGAGCAAAGAGCAAGCCCTCTACTCTCATTTGTGCATGTGTTGCACTTAGTGAGGTTTGAGAGGCAAACCCTATTGCATGTGTTGCATTAGGTGGTGGATTTAGTATCCACGAGAGCTTTGACACTTGATTGGTTCAAGTGAAAGTTGGAGACTTGTTACTCGTGGTGTTTGCCGACACCTAGACAGCGTGGAGGCGTCGTGCGTCGGTGATCTTCTCAAGTAAAGCTTGTGAGAAGACCCGATCATTTGTGAGTGACTTGGTGCTCGCTATCTCCGGAGTGGAGTAAGAGCGACTCTAGTGGAGTGAGGTGTTTGATACCTCGGAGGAAGGCTCAATTTGTGGAGCCGGCCCAATTGGTTGGGTTTCCCTCAATGTGGATTAGGGGAGACCGGCAAGTCTCCGAACACCACGGTAAAACATCGCTGTGTCATTTTGTGGTTTGCATTCTTGAGCTCTACCTTATTGCATTTACATTCATTGTGTATGATTGCAATTGTATCATTTACATTGCTTAAATTGGATTGCTTATAAGTCCATACTTGATTGATTATTATCAATAGACTTGTATTGTTTGTGCACTTAGTTGAACCTAGTTGATTTAGGCTTTAATTGTACAAAACCATATTTGTATTAGCTTCCGCATTAGAAATCGGTTTTAGCGCGTAGAAGTTTTTAAAACGCCTATTCACCCCCCTCTAGTCGGCCTCCTCGATCTTACACTTGTTTTACACGGGAGGTCATTACAAGATTAAGTCCTTAATCCAACCGAGCGGTCATACCACATACCCACTATTCTCGTGCTACGTTAGCACCCACCACCTTGCCATCCGCCCAGATGTGATAAAAGCAAGTTATTAGGGTTTTTGAGGAGTAAAATCAAATTATCACATTTATCTCAGTCATGGACCACCAATGACTGCCCAAACCATTTTTATTTTTGAAGAGGTGATGATTGGAATATTTTAATGTCCCGGTACTTAAGCAATACTAACATGTCGCTTAAGTACAACCTATAGCTAGTATTACCATATAGTTACTAGGGTGACAAAGATTAAGGAATTGAAGTTGTCAAGGATGGTATAATAATTAATTAATCATCAAATTAGTATTTAACTACATTAAGTTTTAACATACATTTGCTTAAAGAATTAAAGCATGCAATTTGTCATTTTAAAAGAATATAATTTGCATAAAATGTAGGCTCAATATGATCAAAGTATTAACTCACCTGGGATATAGGTAAGAGGATCTTGATAATCTTGGGCTTGACCAACTTGGGGATCTCCGACGTCTTCAAATCCTAAATGGGCAAAAATACCGGAAAAAGACACAACGGTAAAGAGAGCAAATAAACACATAAGAACACACAAATTAACTCCAAATTGAACAAGACCTATACCATTAGCAATATCTTGAATTAATAAATTTTTAGAAATTTATATCATAATTTTTGGAGCTATAACGGAGGAGATATGGATTTTTTAAGATTAAATTGAATAAGAGAGAGAGAGAGAGAGAGAGAGAGAGAGAGAGAGAGAGAGAGAGAGAGAGAAATGGTTCACGGCACAGTGCGTAGACCGAGTTCACACGGGTGAGGCACCGGTCCTTGGGAACAGTGAGGCGCGGGGCTCACTGTCATTGGAAGGAGGGGGAATCCTGGGTGGTTACTGTGGCGTGGGCCCACGAGACAGTGAAACAAGGGGTGCTTAAGACATACATTAAATGTTAATGATTAGTTAACATTTAAGACCGTCATGAGGGCAAGTTAATGACGTGGGAACAGTGGCCTGTCCGAACGTGCCACGCGCGGGGGAACGCTCTCGGGCGCTGGCGGCTCGAGCTCTCCACCAGCGGAGGAGGGCGCGGTGGCCTGGGGGAATGGCCAAAACAGGGAGCTGGTGGTGCGAGGAAGCCGATGACACCGGTGGCGGTGCCGGAGAATGGCCGGGGTGGTGGCGTGGAGGAGATGAGCGACGGTGGAGGCACGGCCATGGCGACGGAGGAGCTCTGGTGATGGCCCGAGCCGGGGAAGGGGAGCACAGGGGAGAGCTCGAGGAGGCGGTCCTATCAGGTCAATAATGGGGGCCGGAGGGTGACGGTGGCCGGCGGCGGGTGGTGGAGAAAGTGGCGGCCGGAGGTGGAGAAGAGGATGAAATCCGGCAGGTGCGGTGGTCCGGAGGCGAGGAGGCTTGAGGGGAAATGCTCCTGGAGGTTGGTGGTGCACGGTGACGAGGGTGGCGGCGCCGAAGATGGCCAGAGCGGCTAATCGGCGGCGAGGTTGGCTCGACCGAAAAGGAAAAATGGGCAATTTTCACGGTGGAGCTTACCAGGACGAAGGGGACGGCGTGGGGAAGAACAAGGGAGCACAGGGGTGCTTTTTATAGGCCAAGGGAGGAAGGAGCCGTTGGAGAGGGGCTCGAGTGTGCGCGCGGGTGATGATGGTGGCAAGGCGCTTCTCTGTGCACGGAGGCGACCAGTCGGGAGGTAGGTGAGGCGGCAGGGAGTAGGCAGGCACGAGGCAGTGCAGAGGTGGCAAAGGGTGCCAGGAGGTGGCGTGCGCGCGTGCAGGAGTCCACGGGCGTGACCCGGCTGGAGGAAGGAGGAGGTGGCATGTGCCGAGGGCAGGCAGCACAGCAGAGCACGCAAGGGAGAGAGAGGGGCTCGGGCAGAGGCGGTGGTGCAGAGGGTGGTGGTAGGCGGCGTCAGAGCACGTGAGGGAGAGGGGCTTGGCGGTGGCGTGCACACGAGATGAGAGAAGAGGGCGGCTCAAGCAGAGGAGGCCAAGAGGAAGAAGACAAGAGGAGGGGAGAGCTGGGCCAAGGAGGTGGGCTGCTGGGCCGGGTGGGCCAAGGAGAGAAGAGGGGAAAGCGAGCCGGTCCAAGAAAAAGAAATGGGCTGGCCCAAGGAAAAGGAGAGAGGCCAAATTTGAGAGAATGCCCTCAAATCCAAAAAAGGAAAATTCGAATTTGGAAAAATGAATTTCAGAAATCGGGAATGTTTGAAACACAGACCCGAGCGAGGAACTAGAAGAGATTTTTGAAATTACTTTAGCAATTTTGACATACGGCGAAAAACAAAAACAAAAAAAAAATTATTATTCACCGTTCGACAAACCGAAAACGGGAATGTTACACATATGCATGAGCCGCATGGCTGATGGCTCGAGCGAGCCAGCGGGTCGGCCGGTTAATCGATCACTTACCGGCCAAGCATGCGCGCGCGCGCTAAATAGCCGGCCGGCACGGAGGTACGCGTCGCCGGCCAGTTCTACTTGGCCTCTCGACGATCTGTCCTACCGCTAGCTAGCTGCTACGAGTAACTTGTACTTCACGAGGAGCTCAAACTGTGATGAGACCGTTGGATTTTTAATTTGTTCGTCCCTTAATTGCATGGTGGTGGCGTGCACGGCCGGCCGGCGGTACCGGCACGTACGCTCGAATTTCTTAGCGGTAGGTAGTAGTCTAAAGGTCTCTTTGGTCGGTGATTTGGATTTCATACCTGAGAAAAAATAGTGTCTAAAGATAGTTTGGAGAGTAGATGATTTTTACCTGATCAGACAAATCTGAAGATGAGTTGTTCGGTTGGAAGCCTGTGCCTGAAATTAGTAAATAAAAAATAGACCGTTAGATCGAAGATAGGAATGGTAGATGAAGCTGCCTGGCTCCAGGTGCTCGATTTTAGCGCCTGGCGCCGATTACTTGGCCTGGCTGTCATCGAAGCACAGGAAGCTTTCAGGTGAACTCGCGGTCGCACTCCCGGCCCAGGCAAGTAGGCCAAGGAGCCAAGCAAACAGGCCCTAGGTCCTTGTTCTTGAGAAACGTCGTCCCAAGATATAAATCAATAATGGAGATCAAATATGTGGTTAATGTAATATTTCCATGATATATATACCCCTCCTTTTGCTGACAAAGTAGATGAGTAGATTTTGTGTAGGGGTATGCATGGTTCAATGGCATTAATTTTTGTTTTAGTGTCTTCTTAGCCTGTGCTTACGATGGATTTTGGATCATATTACGGAACAGATGGAGTAATATACAAGAAGACAGCTCTAGGCCGCTAGCTACTACTACTAATCTGCCGTAATAGTAGAGGAGGACCTACCGCAGTTTACCATAAGAATAGGATAATACATAGAAGGAACATGCATACACGCGAAGGATACGTACATATATAGGTACTGTTTGACAATATAAATGTGCGTGCTTCTCGTAGAAGCAAAAGCTAGCTGGGCTTCACCTTAATTAATTTGCTGTGTGTATATATACTGGTAGTTTCTTAACAATGCAGGTGATGAAGCAACTGCCATGTTATAGCAGATCGATCGTGCATTAATTTTGAGCACCGTAAACAAAATAGAATTATATTAGTTCTATATACGCCACCCACCACAGAATTTCTAACTAAAACATCTATGCATGGGGTTGATGCTTAATTTTGCTCGATCGGCCCTGTATGGTGAGTGGTATATAGTTGTGGCATTAATTGTTTTGCTCGACTTATTATGCTGTTCAAATTGATAAAGTATCAACAATCGTGATATGAACTCACAAGTGTTTCTTTCGAAGAGTCGTCGGGGGAGAGGATCCCCACCTGAATGTAACTTTATGAACTTTATCCAATTAAGTAGCTAGCATTTAATCCAAAAAGGAAGTCCCTCTGATTCACACAAACAGATCGTTTTGGATATCGATACGGTTATCAAAATACAGCTTTGACCACTAATTAATATTGTGAAATATCTGTAAACTCCAATAAAATTATAATATTATAAAAGTACTTTTTGAGATGAATCTACACATATAATTTTTATATATCTAATCTAAATATTAAAAATATATCAATTGTCAAGGTTTTCAAAGTTTAACTACACGTATTACAAAATGACTTGTTTTGTGAACTGAAGGGAGTACAGCGAATTCACAAAGTAGTACAGCGAATTCACAAAGTTTAACACACACTCGGCAAAGGCTACTTTGCCGATTTTTTTTTTCCGAGTGCCCTTTGCCGAGTGTCGCACTCGGCAAAGCCTTTACCGAGTGCAAAGGAGCCGTTGCCGAGTGCGTGAGGCACTCGGCAAAGTGCCTGAGTCCGGTTGTGCAATCAGACTAACAATGGAACAAGCGTTATATAACACATTTTCTCAAAACAAATCAATGGTGTACTCATTATTCATTCAATTGAAAGAGCTCCTTACTAAGTACTAGCGTGTTTGAATTATTGACTTAAGCACCGGAGATTGAAACTTATTTCTTCCAGCTGGTACGAGGTGCACACGTACTCCACTAGTATGTTCGTATGACCCTACACGAGACGGTTTTGATCAAATGTTGATTTATTTCATGGTGTGCTCGTATGCATGGGCCAGTGCGCGACCGATCAATCTACGAGGCGAATGAGACGCCGACGCCGGCGCCGCCGCTGCGACGGAACTTGGAGACAGCGCAATCAGTCGAGAAGAGGCCGGACGAGAGGTACTTCGGTGCGCCGCCCATAATGGGCATCTTGGCCTGATGTCCAGCTTGTTGACGTAGTCGGGCCGGTAGGTCTGGCCGAGCACGCCGTCGACGCCCTTGGTGAGGGTATGGAACTTGAACCCGAGGTCGAGGTGCACGAGGCTGTCGTTCCCGGTCTTGCCGTAGTTATGGATCCGGGAATCCTCGTCGGTGATCGGCACGGCGTTGGCCGAGATGCTGAACACGCCGTCGAGCTCCACCATGACGGTGTTCACGGTGTCGGTGCGTGTGACGGACAGGCCAGTCAGGGCCTTGGATACCCACCGGGCGTTCTTGACGGTGTCCACGTCGACGGGCTCGCCGTCGAATGTGATCTGGATGTGGTCCTCGTCCTCGTCCCACTCGACGGCCGTGCGAGCGCCGATGTAGAGGCGGTGGTCGCCGAAGCTGACGCCGAGGGCCTGCACCCATGTGAAGTCGCGCTTCAATGCGGGGTTGTGGTTTCCGATGAAGTGGGCGTTCATGTGGAGGTCGGTGTCGGAGACGATGCAGAAGTCCTGGTCCTTCTTGCCGTGGAAGTAGAAGGTGTTGCCGTCGCCGCCGGTGAAGCGAGGGTCGCCGCACGAAGTGCCCGGGAAGATATCACACACTGCATATATATATACGTACATGCATGTAAACGGATCAATCAAGATCGAAGGAGTACAAACGACGCGCGTATATCAAGATTGAGTAATGTTATCAAATTTGATTGTACGCAACGACGACGAACGTACTGCAGAATGACAGGCAGTAGATGCATGCGACGAGGCACTTGTTGGGGCAATTGGGTGGGCAGGAGACCATGCAGGGCTTGGGGCGGGTGTCGGTGCAGGTGACCTGGTAGTTGCGCTTGTGGAACCTGTTGGTGACGATCTTGTACTGGGTCTTGGGCGGGAGCTTGGTCTTTCCTTTGGCCGACCCGGGCACCCTGCTGGGGGACAGCGTAGTCTTCGGTGGTGTGGCCGCCGACGCCACACTGCAGGCCAGCGCAAGCGCCACCACCAAGAAGCAGCCTACCAGAGCCATGCCGCCGCGCCTCGCCATTGCCACGACGAGGTAAAGCTCGGCTTGGTAAGTTGGTAGCTAGCTCTCGATTACCTGTCCTAAGTGTTGTTGCTGTAGCTGCTGTTTGCGATGGTTTGGTGTGTGCTGGTGTGGCCGCTAGCGAGGGATTCTTATGGGAGATGGAAGGCTGTAGCTTGCCTTTGAGGAGCTTAATTGGAGGTCAAGTGGCTTCTTTGGGAAGTGGCGTAGGGGGGGACAAAGTGACAATACATACGTACGTACGTTTGCTGGAATTAAGCTAGGATCCAGCACGCAACGCATGTTACCATGCATTCAGCTTTACGCACCCTAGAGCCCTAGAGAGGTGCGTTGACCTACATCAAGTTTCAGTTCCCGGCTGTAAATTGAGGACGCACGTGCCGGCTGAGTTACGCTGCTGCTGCTCTCTCCGGAAAGATTCAGGCGTGTTGGTGAACTCAACTCGCCATCTCTCGCCGGCGTCGAGGCATGCAGGAAATGATCAACACCGAGCCCAGTTGCCACCTCCGTCGCCGGCCGTGACATGCATGCATGCATGCTGCTGACTGCACTTTAACCCAAGGAGAACTCTTTGCACGCATGCAGCTGGGCCAGTCGTCGTGGACTCTTCTCGATCAGACCGTGGGCCATTCCTAGCTAATGACACACAAAAAACAAAACAGATTAAATATACTAGCTAGTGGCCAACCCTTGAGTTATTGACTTTTTCCATACAAGATCAGTTATTTACGTTACTTATTTATATAGTATTAATAGTACGGTTCTATGAAGGTTCCACCTCAACGTGACGAAAGAAGAAGGAACTGTCTAGAAAACTTCTTGAGATTGTTTTCTTGAGTTCAAAACAGTAATATTATGAATCGTAAAATGAGATCAGATATCATTCATCTTAAAAATATGCTTAAAAAAAACTCAACACACATCTCAACATCACATATATATCTCATCCATCACATATATATCACATCCATCACATATATATCTCATCCATCACATATATATCACATCCATCACATATATATCTCATCCATCACATATATAACAATAAGTGCTCAAGTCCATCCAAACAAATCCACAAGTTCATCACAATGACAAGTGCATCATAAGTATATCACAAGTCCATCACGTTGTTCAACCACATGACGTAGGTTCCTCCTCAAGTAAGAATTTGTAAGAAACCGCATTGAAGCATAGCGGATGTTAGTTCGATTCTCAATTTCTGATTTACATGTGTGTAAGTATTTTAAGAATGGTCGTTATCATTAGATCATCACTAGACCGAAAATATAACATAGGCAAGAAATGTAGACTAAAACCTACAAAGTTGGTACACCTTGTGAGTAAAATGGTGAAGCAATACACATTGTTCAAAATAATTTGTCATGGCACCAATATGCCACTAGCTCATTACAGCAAGCTTCGACTTTCATTGAACATATTGCACATATGACTAATCGTAGCTCGAGCACTATTCTTTTGTTATTTTCATTTTCAATAGTACCACACATGTTGAGGTAATATCTCACAAGCTAGTAAAACACAAAGAAAGTAGTAAAGAGTACATCAGTCGCTAAGAAAACTCTCGATCTAGTTCCCACTTCTGTCCAGAGAAGTACGATAAGATGATGTTGATGTTGCCGTTAAGTTCCATAAATACATGGAGCAATAGCACATGAAAGACTTACCAAAAGTGTGGCCAAAACAATCCCGCAAACAAGAAATGGACAAACACAACCGAGGTGATTGTTAAAGGCAGTGAGGCACTCTCTCCATACCTATAGAACAAAGACAATAATATTTCTTTTTCATAAAAGAAGCCAGATATTTAATAAAAAAGGATAAACAAGTTAATAAGTTGACTATACTACGCATAATAAAGACAAACCCACACTAAATCTGTTAAAGACAAGAGAATATATAAATTGCAAACAAAAGATATAGTTAACTATGATCAACATATAAATTCTTGCTCCTCATCCAAAAAATATATAATTCTTGCATATTGTATGGACAGAATTGCAAAGATAATAAAAGACTATAAAGAACCCACGCCATAGTAAGTCAAGTCGCAAACACAAGGAAAAGAATTAGAATGACAACAAATGCAGGATCATCCGAGCCCACCGATTCTTTGTTTCAAAATGAGTATAAGAGAAATCGAATTTGCCATAATATCGAATGCAAAAATGGTAATGGTGGCATAGTATGGAAGGAAATAAATTCCAACAAACATATGAAAGTTCAGGGAAAGATCGAATGAATGTTTGTTCGATACCAAAGAAAATTATATAATGAATTCAACATGAGTTCAAAGAAAGGTGAGTTTAAGATGGCATAGTCCAAGATGCTCCCAACCGGCGGCGGCGGCAGGGCGCAAGGCGGCGGCGGCGGAGCGGCGCTAGCGAGGCGAAGCGCGGCGCGGCGCAGGTGTGTTCGTGTTTATGCGGTGTGTGTGTGCGAGCGAAAAGGTATATGTCGAGGTTTGCCGAGTGCCCGCGATCCGCACTCGGCAAACCATTTTGATTTTTTTAATTTCTTTGCCGAGTGCCCAAGATCCGCACTCGGCAAAGAGGCTTTTTTGAAAATGTCTTTGCCGAGTGTCGAATGATGGCACTTCGAAAGGTTTAAAAAAATTGAAAATTTTTGCAGCCCAGTGCTCGCACTCGGAAAGAGGATTTTTTAATTTTTTTAATTTCTTTCTGAGTGCACGATATAGCACTAGAAAGAGGATTTTTTAATTTTTTTCCTCCAATTTTTTAAATTTTTTTAAATTTTTAATTTCTTTCGAGTGCCTAGATATGGCACTCGGCAAATAGGATTTTTTAAAAAAATTTCTCCAATTTTTTTAAAAACAGACTTGCCTTTTTAGAGTGTAAGCGTGTGGCACTGGCAAGACGCTATAGAGTCGTGACCGCACTCGAAACATATTTGTTTTATTTTGGCCTCAAATTTTTGGCCTCGATGATGTATTTATGTTAGATTTGGACATTTGTGGTTTTTTTACTTAGTTAATTTATTTCATTTACTACAATTATTTAAAAATACAAATTTGAATCGCACGCGATCGAATAATGGAATTTAATGATTCAAAAATGATAGTCATGTTATTGAGGAGTGTGAGGTATCAGACGGACCGAAATTTGAACATCTTGTTGTGAAACATGACCGTGAACTTGGCGAGTGTTTTTAAATTTATAAAAGCAAACAACGCCGAAAATTATGAAACGTGGAGATGTCATGATATCATATGTGGAGGCTGTGATAAAAATTTGAGAAGGTTTTGTATGTTATCACGACGATGCTTTCAAACCGGACATCTCCACAGTGATACTTATATTCCAAATGAGATATCCCGGTTTGAAAGCATCGACGTGACAACATGCACGAAACCTTCTCAAATTTTTATCACACCTCCACATATGATATCATGCATATCAAACGACGCATAATGTGACTGTTTTGAACTCAAGAAAACAGTTGCAAGTTTTCTAGCAAAAGCCAAAGAAGAATAAAAGCAATTCCTATGTTAATCAAGAATAAAGAAGGGTTGCTGGCAAAGTAAATACATACAACATCAAGATCAATAAAGAGAGAGAAAGCTTGCCTCGCCCCTTTTCTACTATTATATTCGTGAGTTTGAGTGTTTGATCATCGGCAACGTGACACATATACAACAATTCCTCCATTTTCTATTTTAGCATAGATCACCAGCTATTTTCTACAAAGACCTAGTATACTAAAGAATTAATTAGACTTCTTCATATACAGCAAAGAGAATGTTACAACGCTGTTTAAGAAACAGCAAAAGTCGATAACTCTCTTAAGGAAAACATTATAGACCTTGCCATTCTAGGAAGGAACTACTTTGTAATGAGAATTCTGCCGGTGATGTTGCTAAATATGACATTTTCATGCTTCTATAGAAATTATGCTTATCCATCAAGGAATGGTGTACTGGTGATGGGTCCTATTAGTTTCTTGAGCCTCCAATGTATGTGCACGTAAATAAGAGACCAATGGCTCTATAAACAGCTACAGTGGATCTTGTTGAATAAATTATATACTAAAAAACCAAACAATATTCCAGAATGTACTTGGAATATAGCTCAAAAGAAGGATGAAATTTTGGCAATATACATTTCGGAATCCACTCTGTTTTGGGCTAAACATCCTTTGGCACTCACAATGTAATCGCACGGATATTAGTTTAGTCAACGTCGTTGAGGGCACGCGTGGCGAACATCCAGCTTCTAGGTTCACACTGAGAACGGGTCCACACCAAAAGTGCAAGTGATATAATGAATGGATATATGATTGAATAGAGTAATGAATGAATGAATATATGCATATATGCTTCTAGGTTCTCTTTCATATTGAATGTATGATTGAATAGAGTGATGAATGAATGAATATAGTATAGATGCTTCTAGGTTGTCTATCCTATTGAATAAAATGATTGAATGGATATATACATACATGTTGTTGTTTAATGAAATTATATATATATACACACACACATACATACATACATGTTGCTGTTTTCTGTAGACAGAGGTGCTATCACACCAGCAGCCCTTGCGTGACAGGACTTGGCACCAGCAGCAGGAAGACTTTCAAAAAATAGCCAGCACTATCACATCACATGAGTTGGCATGACATGACAGGCTTATCACGTTATTTATGAGGGCGTGACAATGGCCACACAAGCCCTCCACATTGGCACGACGTGCGGTCGGGGCTTGCGTGACAGCTTTGGCTACGCCGAGGATTTTGCCCCATCATGAGTCCTGGCGTGACCAAATGGATCAGAATTGAAAATAAAGTCAGTGAAAGGTTAAATTTAAAATATTAATAAAAAATTAAATAAAAAAATCTTTTGCAGAGGCAAGAAGAAATCCGGGACATCGCATAGCGCCGACATGCACTTACTCTGCTTTTCCGGCCCAGCATGATCTGCTGACGGGATTGGGTGCTTCTTTGCAGGGGAAACACCACCGTGAGCCCTTTAACATTGAGATCTGGTGGAGCTAATTTTCCTTTATTTGCTTATTATAAAAAACAATCTTGAATATGTGGGAGCGATTGAAGTTGATCTTAATCCTCATCGCAAGGGCATCCAAGTTTCTGTGCTCTGACACCCCTGTAGTACAAGTGGCTTAACAAATACATGTACTTATATTGTAAGTAGCCGGTAAATACATGCAGTTAAGCGATTAGGCGATACATATATCATTTTATATTTGGAACAAGAGTTTTATTCTTACAGAACTCTAATTCGTAATAACTATTATTGAAAATATTGTTGGATTGGCCCTCAAAAAAAAAAGTTGTATCCGTTGAACGTACAACTTTAGGTCATATTTGTAACTTGGACTACGGGAAACTTTCCTTAATCCTACGGGTATTGAAATAAAACGTTTATTGTGAAAATCATACGTTTTAAGCAGAACCTTAACAACTTTGTAAATATATCTAATTATTTTGCAATGCTATAATTTAGACTGACCAGGTCAGTCTTTTTTTCGCTTCTTTGATTAACGTGGGAATAGCCTCTTAGAGAACATCAAATCACATTTTAACGTGCTTTTTTTTAAGGATTTGAACATAGTTTTATTATCATAGATTGAGAAACGAGCTACTAAATGGGGCCTAAATTCTTTTAAAATACATATAAAATCTGAGCGTTCGCTCTTAAATGTAGACAGTTACAGAGCATGCGCTTAAGCCTTACGCAAAGAGAGGTCATTGTTTTGTTCCCCATACTTGTCACTCTAAAAAAAAAGAGATGATTGATATGGCATGAGCCCTGATGGAAGCAATTGTTTTCTAGTTTTTACATGAATTAATATTTGACTTTATGTGGAAAAAATATTAATTTTTTTAATATCACCATAATTTATAAATAAACTAGTAGGATGGCCTGCATATTTGCACGATTAGTTTTTTTACTGCTATCTAATTATGAAATATACTCCTTAGGTAATTTAGAATACGTTTTGTATGTTTGGTATTGATATTTGTTATGGCCAATTCTATTAAATTTATCAAAGTACAAGGTGGTTTTACTGTTCATTGGATTTTCCTTGAGATGTTTGTGTGCCATTAGATTGACATTTGACATTATATTAAATGCTTGTAGCAAAAAATACATACCAACGTCTTTTTTTAGGGAACCAAGGAGTCTTAGATGATGTTGAAGTTTGGTTATAGTTTTAAAAAAAACTTTATCAAGCGAACATGGGATTTTTTTTTTCTAATTCTTGTGAGAATTGAACCTTTTTTGTGTGAATTTTTCGTGTTTCAAATGGGCCTCGGTATATTACTCTTCCAATTACAAAAGATTGATGTTTTGGACAACGACACGATAATCAAAATGCTTGACCGATATTTTTTATTGTAATTAAATTACAAAACCTAATGAAATTATAATATAACGGAAGTTCAATCTCTACTACAATATAAGCTGGCGAACTAAAATGTTGACTTAAAACTATAGCAAAAACTTAGTTGATAAATCTAGACCACCAAATTAGCGGTGTGTATCTGTTTTTTCAGTTGATATGGAGTTTCTCAAGATGAATCCATTACCTCCAACTAGATTGTTTCTGGCAAAATATATTTTTTTGTTTCTCTCCCTTGCAATTCTTCTTGTTTTGCGAGGGATTTCCCGTGCTGTTCGAGAATATAGTGATTTCATATGTTGCTGTTTAAAGAGAATACAAAAGGGAAAGTGACCAGACAAAAAAAAACTAAATAGCGTTTGATCTGCTCTAGGATTGCGAAGCTTCTAAGTTCAACTCATGCGGGTTAAAGAGATATTGCAGCATAGTTGAGTATAAATCAGAATTTTCAATTTTAGAAGAGGAAGTGCTTACCTTGCCTTCCGTGGAGTATTGGACCAGCTCTATAACATGCTTACTGGGGCATGCTTAATTTAACTACTCTGAAATACTACCACCAACATCTATTCTAATAGTTAAACTGAGATCGACACGAAAGACAACGCAACTTTTCCTCCTAGATTGTCTAATCAGCCATATGAAGATCCAATTAACACTAAGCTACGAACTTAACTCCTTTATCTGGTATTGTTTCATGCTTGCTTCGATTTCTTGTACGAAAATTTCAGGCTTGTGGATCCTCTCAATTTCTCATGTTCGAATTGGCATCTCTCCTAGAGCTTCATGAAGCATCTTAAGTTGATTAGTGCGACGACTAACCAATTAATCACCAGCCTCAGCTTTGGGCTTCATCAATTAATTGCTGGAGTCGAATACTATAATTTGACTTGGATCCTTTCCCCACTTTGCTACCATGTGCACAACTCGAAGCTTCACACCGACAGTCACTCGCGTGTTTATGGTCACAAACAAATCACAGAGAATTGGCCGTGGATATGTTGGCTGGAATTGTTTGTTTGACGCACGCACACGACTTGCAGTTCCGGTGTTTCATCACTGCATGTTGTGGTTGAATGTGTCGAGGCAACGTAGGTTAATACCACAAATCCACAGGCTCAGTTTGAAACACGAAAAATGTAACACTCCGGACTAATACGGAGCCCGGAATACCACTAAATTATACTAATTATCAATTTTAATATCAATTAACAATAAATTACAGCAAACAACACCATGATAAAACCCGTCCACGGATCACATACCATAGCAAGACAAGCAATCCCTTTGACCATGTTGATCCTATTGTTTTAATTATTGTACTTCCTTTTGCAAAATCCATTATGTATATGTGTATGTGTATATTTACTTAAAATTGCTATATTTGGGGATAACGGTAGTTATATTCATATTCAATGCATGATCATCCTTGAAATATTGGTATCCTTACTGTTGTAGCCACTAGGTTATGGTTTAGGCAATAAATGATGTCAATTTTGGTCTTTTGAATGCGAATATTGCATAAATGGTTAGTCGGGCTCAAGTCTTTACTAAATTTAATTTGAGAATGGGTGAAATATTGAATATGATTTGGGAGATTTTGAAATAATGTTCTATATGGGTTACCTCTGCTAATTTTGTATAAAAAAAAAGTAAATGAAAAACCTATATTTCGACACGGGCGAGTTATATTATGAACTGATGAATGTGAGAGGGTTTCTCGCATGTAGATAAAGGAAGGTCCTCGCCCGGGTCAATTAAGGACCAAACGCCGGTATATCCGACCTAAACGTGTGGATGTCATATGGAGATATGCTCATGATCTTAGGATAATGATACAACCGGCGATGGTTTTGAGGGTTTGTCGAAATACGTGTTTTCAGCAAAGTTCAGAAACTGTCAGGTCTCAAGCGGTCTGACCGGCCACCTTTGACGATAAGACCGGCCAGGTCTTTGGCCAAGAGGCTAGTGTTCAGACCGACCATGGGTGGCAGTCTGACCGGCCATATCCTTTGTGGAATTTTGGTTTGGGCCAAAGATATTTCTATGAAGATGAATTAATTTTCTTTGTGTTCGACATCGAGTAGTTCTTTTCTTTGTGTTCACCAATGACTATCAATGAATAAGGTATGTAAGATGATTTTTTTTTTTGATGTTCAGGATTTAACTCCATCCAGTCCACATTAAAGAAGAAAAAACACTCTACTCGTGAGGCGCCCACGGAAGCAGCGCTCGAACTGTGACGGACTAGAAGTCTAAAGCTCCCATGTGCCCTGCACAGTCCTTCACCCTCAATCCTCAAATAATCCTGGGTGAGATACCACTGCCAAGCCCCAGCTCGAACACTAGTCGGCTGGGTGGACTACACCACCCCTAGCCAACGAGCCCCAGCTCGCTTCTCATAAGATGACATATTGACATACCGATTTATATTGCTCAGGGGCTTTCTCTTACCAGATTAAATACGAATATATGGCGTTGTAGTATGCTACCATAATCTAGACCCACTAAATAAATGATTTAGTACTCTCTTTTTTACTTCGATTAATATGATTATTTCTGGGCCCTTAGAGTAGACATGGTGAACAACTGCTCAAACTTAATCAAGATTAGAAAACATGAGTGTTGGGGTGCTCTAGTTTCTTTCTCATTGATTAATATAATCTGGATTGGTCACCATGATGCTTATAACTTTTATTTATAATTTTCTATGGATTAATTAATATAAGAATTTCTAGATTCTTGGGGCGCATATAATCATATATTTGTTCCGAAAAATAGATTATCTATTCTAACCTCTCATAGTGGCATATAATCTTAAATCTGTTTAAGAAAGTAGATTATAAATAATTAATAGAAGGACACATTACTTATGTTGTACGGGCGTCCGCATATTCCACTTAGTCGATTTTTCTTGCAGCTTGTATGTCACGCAAACCATGATCCTGACCAAGTTGAATAATAGCGATTGAATAGATGGCTCAGTGCTCACCTTGGCACTTTCTAGTGACGCGTGCGTCCCATGCGTACAGGAGACCGCATGACCACAGGTCGATCGGGCGTTCCGTGCGCTGCATGGCTTTGCGACGGAAAAGACGTACGGGCCCAACTCTGCTAATCTAACGGCTTAAGCAGCTACACGCGTCCAACGATATATGGGACATGGCACGCCGGCGAGACATTGCCTTTCGACCAGGCACAAGGTTTATTTCCTTCTACGTTTATTTATTTTCCTCGAGTATAGTTGTCCTTTCGACGATTCAGCATATTTGAGGCTAATACACATGAATATTTAGATCTTATACTTAATAATAGAGTTGTATTCGTCCATAACTCTATCTATAGTTGACTAATCTCTGTTGTTATAATCAAAACCCACTATGATCAACGGTGTAGATCTTTATCTCTTTTTTTTCACCAATTAATCTAGTAATTTTTAGCCTTTAAAAACGAAGGTGGTAACCTCTTGTTTTCTTTGCTTGAATAAGATAATGGATGGGTTGGCCAGTGAATCATGACACGGTAACAATGATGGTACAAATATTTCTGTGAAGATGACCTAATTTTTAACTTCGGCATCCCTTATCTCTGACAAATTTATTTCTCGCTCCCAAGCTAGATTGTCCAAATGATCAGCGCGCGGTGGCAATGCTCATTGCACCGACAGTATGTTGTGAAGCAACTTTAACTGGCCTCAGCTGTAATCATGGAGATGCCGGCGTGGTGGCCGAACCTCGCGACGGTGCAGTCGGTGGCGAAGATGTCGGAGGAGACGTAGTTGGGGGCGCCGCCCATGACAGGCATGCTGGCGCTTACGCTCAGCTCGTTCACGTAGTCGGAGCGGTATGTCTGGCCGAGGACGCCGTGCACGTCGTCGGTGAGTTCGTGGAACTTGAAGCCGAGATCAAGGTGCGCGAGGCTGTCGTCCTCAGTCACGCCATAGTTGTGGATGCGCGAGTCCTCCTCCGTGATGGGCACCACGTTGGCCATGATGTCGAACACTCCTTGAGCTGCACCCTGACGCCGTTGGTCGTGGCGGTCCTCGTGACGGTCAGCCCTGGCATGACAGCAGACTGCCACCGTGCGCCGAGCTCGGCGGGGATGCTGATGGGCGCATCGTCGAAGGCCATCTCGAGGCGGTCGACGACACTGTTCCACTTCGCTGTCTTCTGGGCGCCCATGTAGAGGCGATGGTCGGCGAAGCGGACGCCGAGAGCCTGGATCCAGGTGAAGTCGCGGCTCATGCTGGGGTTGCGCTTGCCGATGAAGTGGGCGTTGATGTGGAGGTCAGCGTCGGAGAGTATGCAGAAGTCCTGGTCCTTCTTGCCGTGGAAGTAGAAGTTGTTGCCATCGCCGCCGGTGAAGCGCGGGTCACCGCAGGAGACGCCGGGGTAGAAGTCGCATACTTCACACACGCAAGAAAGTAGATTAGTAGTGTTATCAAGACAGCAGAAGGGCATCCAATCCAAGGAGCGTGCAATGTAGTAGTGGTAGTTAGTAACTTAGTACTTACTGCAGTATGTCTTGCAGCTTGGGCAGAGGACGATGCACTGGTTGGGGCAGCGCTTGTCGCACTTGGCGACGCAGCCTTGCTTGTTGCCCTGGAGTCGGCGCAGGAGAGCTGCATGTCCCGCTTGCCGAACCGTCCCGGGTTGATCACGTGGTAGTTGGGCGGCAGCCGCGGCGAACGTGGCCGGGGCTGAGCGGCGGCGAAGGCCGTGCCCGCGCACACGGCCACCAAAGCAGCGAGCACGCTGGCCATTTGCCGGGCCATCACACCGTGGCACGGCGCTACTACTTGAAGTGCGCTCTGAGTTGCTAGTTTGGGATGGTTGTGTGCTGTGGTGGTGAGGAGTGGTGCATGGGAAGGTGGCAATGTATACGGGGTCGATCGGTGGAGCGGCTCGCGCGCGGCCGGCGTCGTGGTGAAGCCAACACCACGTGCCAGCTAGAGCTAGCTAGCTACTACTCGGTCAGAAACACTTTGCGTTCACCTGGATCTATGCTTTGCGTCGTGTGACAACTGACAAGTCGAAAGCCTCCTAGGATCGAGGTCAACCGGTCAGGGCAGGATAGATACACCAAGGGCTTGTTTGGCTAGCTTAAATTCAAAATTCCGGTCGGATGGATCAAAAATTTAGGCTTCTCAAACAAGGCCCAAGAGGAGGAATACAGGGAATGGATGGGCTTCGGCTTCCATATGTAACAGAAATTCATAGTGAATATAGAACTATCGATGATCAAAACACATGGTTCCTAATCGAACTTACTCGGAAATGTAATATGAGAACGCTATCAAATGAAGACCGTATATTGCTATGAATATGATGGGTGTTTGTATGAGAATACAAAGGATGTTACAGTATAATCGTAATAATTATTGAATCTATGAACTTCTTTTTTACAGAGATTGTAGGTTGCCTCTTTATAGTATTTGAAAGGGTGACAATTAATATCGCTAAAGGAGCCTCTAATCTTCACGCACGTTTGTCAGGAGAGTCTTGAACTATCGCGTCCGTTAGCTAACTATCGTAAGTTGCTAAATACGTTAAAAGCCGCCTTACCGCCAATCACGTAGGTAATTGTTGGTGTCTTTCAATCGGTTATATTATTGTCCAAGGCCGTATAGTTGGTCGGACATGACTTAAACTGGTCGTCGATAGTAATGTAATGTAGTAAAAGAAATTAAACTTCTTTTATAAATTGGTTGTAAATTTGTAACCGTAATGTAGTAGGCCTATGTTTAAGTGAGTCTCCTTTGATAAGAAGTCTGGTTTTAACCGAAAAATATTGACTTGGTCAAGAATCCTCATAAAAAATCTCATGTCAAATCATTACAAATGAATCCAGGGATCAGTAAAGCTCATATTTGTCACACCGCCTCACTAGGCAGGAGTACTCAAGAGCCGAGAATTAATGAACAAACCATGAAGGCGCAGAAATTCCATGCACATTTGCAATTTCAGAGGGCCACATTTTGCATAGAGGTTAAAAAATATAGAGGTAATAATATCTTTAGGAAAACTAGCAAAATAGCAATCGCGCTAGTTCTATTACTTCTTTGCTATTGGACTTTTGTTTCCTATATGGAGTAATTTCTAAGTTGGATCCATGTATGCAAGCAGTTATTAAGATTAAAGGCACCTCCCCGTGCTAGAACGTGATTGAGACAATTTCCTAACATGTATTTTTCTATCTTCATGTTCACCTTCCTACTGTACTTTCAATTCTCTCTCTCTTCCTTTGCCTCTGAAAGGTTCAATGTACATTTGTTAGTCAATGCTTCTTTCTATTACTGTATACATAGTCCTTAATCTCATTTATTAATGGGACTGGTGTGCAATAACTATATATGTATTGCTTCGAATTCTGATAGTTCATCGAATTAGTGCTACTTAAGCCCCCTTTATTTCAATTAATTTCCCCGCTAATCTACCTGTCGCATCAACAAAACTAAGCATTGGGTACGGGTACTTTTTTATCATGAGAGGACCAAACATGAGAGTCGAGAGTACGAGAGGTGTGAGTGTTGTATTATGAATGAAGGAAGCCCTCTTCTTACATGCCCTTAGAACTATATATATAAGGAGCAAGAAGAGATATTTCCCTTCTTGCTTCTGCCTTACATAGAGAGAGAGGGGCATTTGGGTAGATTGTTGTATGCGCACCATATAGATTTAGTCCATACATGTATGGCTTTTCTAGGCATCCCGAGTATTGCCGATGAACCTAGGGGTGGGGCACCCTTGGGGCTCTCCTCCGACAACTCCTCGTCGCAAGGGCCGAGGATGCAATATCCTTTCACTCCTGGCCCCTCGGGAGTCGGGATACCCTGAGTCTTCTCAGCAGTGCTGCCTTCGAGGTAGCCTTGTTCCGGTTCAACCGTCGAGGCGGGCAGCACGGAGAAGCGAAGCCTGTGCGAGCGAAGTCCACGCAGGGCCACCATGCCGAGGCATGTCCTTCGAGGCGAGCGGGCCGTCATGGTGAAGTCGTCGTGGCCGCCCCACCGAGGCTATGGCCTCGAGGCAGGCGGCGCGGAGAGGGGCATGCATTTAGGTACATTGTTGTAGGTGCACCACATGGACTTGGTCCATACATATATGTCTTTCCTTAGGACTTCCTGAGTATTGCCGACGATCCTAGGGGGTGGAGCACCCCTTGGGGTCCTCCTCCGACAACTCCTCGTCTCGCAAGGGCCAAGGTCGTGAGGGCAGGTTCGCGATCCCAAGGGGCGAGCAGCAATATCCTTTCGCCCACAGCCCCTCGGGAGTCGGAATACTCCGGGTCTTCTCAGCAGTGCTGCCTTCGAGGTAGCCTTATCCTGGTTCAGTCGTCGAGGCGGGTGGCGTGGAGTGGCTAAGCCAGTGCGGGCAAAGTCCACACGTGATCGTCACGCCGAGGCATATCCTTCAAGGCGGGCGAGCCATCGTGGTGAAGCCGTCGTGGCCGCTCCGCCGAGGCTATGGCCTCGAGACGGGCGGCGCAAAGAGGGCACACATTTGGGTTCATTGTTGTAGACGCACCACATGGATTTAGTCTATACATGTATGACTTTCCCTAGTACATCTTAAGTATTGCTAACGACCCTAGAGGGTGAGGTACCCCTACAAAGACAATAGTTTAATGGATTTCTCTTTAGTTAGTTAAGACTTCAACTAGTGCATGGCGTGATTCAGCCAACATAGGAATTAAGTTGACTTGCGGGAAAGGTGTTTACCTTTTCATCATCCTAATCAAACTATGGCCGGTCAACTAGATCGATTCTTACATTAATTAAATAATAATTACCTGCAGGTGATTCTATGGTTTAGATCGCTTCATGGCTACTCCTAGCTATCTCTTGTTATGCATCAGTAAGAGGTAGCGAGTTTTACTGCCTTTTTTTTTTTTTTTGGCATGAGCAAGGCCAAACCGAAGTTACGTGAAGGAAATCACTTCTGTGGATACACGCAGCGACAGAGAAACGCCATAACATGTGAGACGGGCCAAAAAACATGTTTGATCAAACGACGAGCTTAACGAAAAGTTCATGGAAAAAAGGGAAACATGTTGCGACATGCCTGCCTTCCAGTCCTACCCGTCAGGCCTGAACAAAAGTTGATTTGCTCATCTTTGTTTGATTAGCATCTCTCTTTAATTATCACTCCGAAGAAAAATACTTTGATCTAGCTTGTTTAGGTCTGATTTCCATTAATTATTCCATGCACACATTCTGTCTCGCCACTTAATTTACTGCTTCACATTAAAATTTTGAACTAAACTTATTGTAACTGTAAATGTGCAATGATGATGATACCATCTCTTCTGTCTGAAAGCATGATACCACGTCGCATACGTACTGCATGCAGTTAGTTCCATTCCATGAATCAGATCTACACGATAAAACAAACAGGGCTAGTTAGGGGCGGAGCTAGCCACAGCCAGTGGTCGTAGCTAGCCTTAGGCCAAATCTCTGGCCAGCTCAGCTATTTTTGGTCCAAAATCAAAAAAATTTATTTTTTTAAAGTATTTCACATGACATTTTGACCCTAGGTCTTGAGCCATTGCTCGGAAGGCTCAAAGTCTAGCTCTACCTCTGGCCACAGCCACCGGCTATTATTAGGTCAAACTCATATTTTTGTGAGAACCAAACATTGCTTGGGTGGTTAGTGGAGGTGGTTGTACCCCTAACCCACCAGGGTTCAAACCCCAGGTTTAGCCCTGCGTATCTCATTTAGGAGGATTTTCGTTCAGTAAGAGGCGACGTACCAGTCGCAAACGAGACGTCGGTGGTGACTTCGTCATTTCTTCAAGCTCCGCTCGTCCGGTCTTCCGTAGGCGTCGTGTGTGTGAGTGCGTGCGTGTGGTGGTGTGCGTGTATGGGAGCGTCTATGTGTTGTACTGGGTGTTTCGAAAAAAAAACTCATATTTTTATGACTTTTTAAAAGATTTTCTATAAACTTTTAATCATAGGCCTGAGGCCATTGCCACATATTTCCGAGCCCCAGCTCCGCCCAGGCTAGTACTGCATTCGCACCATACGTACAGGTCACTCCGGCTGGTGGCGTGGATGCATGGATCTTTCATATGAACGCAGCACGCATTTGAAGCGACGCTAGCCGCTTTACGTGCCAGGATCAGCGTCCAACAAGTACACGCTTAATCGCTCGACATGGCGATGTACGCGTACATGCATGCAAATGCATGTGATGATGGGAAGCGAGATACGAATGGTCGATACGATTGAGCATTTTTCGTAGCTGCTGCTACTTGGCTTCACCACGACGCGCGCGGCCGTCTCCTGAGCAGAGAGCAGCTGGCATGCACGACGCCGCGCACCAACCGCGGCGCGCGCTACCTCCTCAGTCTTCACCATCGCGCCGGACTAAACGTAATTAACGGCCCAAGGGTCCCTCCCAGGTCCCGGCCTAGCTATAAATTGGCACCTTCCCATGAAGCGATCTCAAACTCAGAGTAGCCACTTAATCAGAACACAGCAAGCTCTCGCAGGTAGCAATGGCCCGGGCATGTATGGGTGCGGTTGCAGCCGCTGTCTTGGTGCTTGCGTGCGCCGCCGTCTCTGCGGCCAAACATGCACCGCCGCCGCAGCCGCCGCTGCCGTCTAAGTACCGCGTGATCAACCCGGGACACTTCGGCAAGAGGGACCAGCAGCTGACGTGCGGCGACTCTGACGGCAAAATGAAGAATGCATGGCCATGTGCGACAAGCGCTGCCCCAACCAGTGCATCGTCATGTGCCCAAGCTGCAAGACCTTCTGCAGTACGTACCACAAAAGCTAGCTAGTACTTACACCTACATTCTTCACTAGTTTATATACACATTAAATCTTCATTATTTTTGTCCAAGTGCGAGACTTCTACCCCGGCGTCTCCTGCGGTGACCCGCGCTTCACCGGCGGCGACGGCAACAACTTCTACTTCCACGGCAAGAAGGACCACGACTTCTGCATCCTCTCCGACGCTGACCTCCACATCAACGCCCACTTCATCGGCAAGCGAAACGCCACCATGAGCCGTGGCTTCAAATGGATCCAGGCCCTCGGCATCCGCTTCGCGGACCACCGCCTCTACATGGGCGCCCAGAAGACAGCGAGATGGAACAGCGACGTCGACCGCCTCGAGATGGCCTTCGACGGCGTGCCCATCGACATCCCAGCAGAGCTCGGTGCACAATGGTAGTCTGCCGCCGTGCCGGGGCTGACCGTCACGATGACCGCCGCGACCAACGGAGTGAGGGTGCAGCTCAAGGGCGTACGTGTTCGACATCATGGCCAACGTGGTGCCCATCACGGAGCAGGACTCGCGCATCCACAACTACGGCGTGACGGAGGACGGCAGCCTCGCGCACCTGGACATCGGGTTCAAGTTCTACGACCTCAGCGACGACGTGCTCGGCCAGACCTACCGCTCCGACTACGTCAACAAGCTCAGCGTGAGCGCCAGCATGCCGGTCATGGGCGGCGCGCCCAAGTACGTCTCCTCCGACATCTTCGCCACCGACTGCGCCGTCGCCAGGTTCGGTCGCCGCGCCGGCATCTCCATGGTCACCGCGAGGGCCAGTTAAACTGCGCGCTTCAACGTTGGCCGTTGGCTAGCTCCTCTGATCGTTTGGCCTTGCCAGCATGCATGGAGTTTGCCCAGGAATAAATTGATCTTCGAGACCAGGGACTGTCGATGCCAACATGTTTGTTACCTGTCATTTGAACACGCACACAAAAAAAAAGTGCAATTGCTACTGCAAATTGAAATAAGAGATTAATGGAGAAAGACACTATTACATTTGAAAGGTGATATGCATTTGAAAAGATGAACTAAAAAAATTGCGCCACGGGAGTGTAAGCCACGGGAGTGTAAGCGACGTCGACCGCCTCGAGATGGCCTTCGACGGCGTGCCCATCGACATCCCAGCAGAGCTCGGTGCACAATGGGAGTCCGCCGTCGTGCCAGGGCTGACTGTCACGAGGACCGCTGCGACCAACGGCGTGAGGGTGCAGCTCAAGGGCGTGTTCGACATCATGGCCAACGTGGTGCCCATCACGGAGCAGGACTCGCGCATCCACAACTACGGTGTGACGGAGGACGACAGCCTCGCGCACCTGGACATCGGGTTCAAGTTCTACGACCTCACCGACGACGCGCACGGCGTGCTCGGCCAGACCTACCGCTCCGACTACGTCAACAAGCTCAGCGTGAGCGCCAGCATGCCGGTCATGGGCGGCGCGCCCAAGCACGTCTCCTCCGACATCTTCGCCACCGACCGCGCCGTCGCCAGGTTCGGTCGCCGCGCCGGCATCTCCATGGTCACCGCGAGGGCCAGTTAAACTGCGCGCTTCAACGTTGGCCGTTGGCTAGCTCCTCTGATCGTTTGGCCTTGCCAGCATGCATGGAGTTTGCCCAGGAATAAGTTGATCTTCGAGACCAGGGACTGTCGATGCCAACATGTTTGTTACCTGTCATTTGAACACGCACACAAAAAAAAAGTGCAATTGCTACTGCAAATTGAAATAAGAGATTAATGGAGAAAGACACTATTACATTTGAAAGGTGATATGCATTTGAAAAGATGAACTAAAAAAATTGCGCCACGGGAGTGTAAGCCCCGTTCAGTTAGTCCAGTTGGACCAAGTGAATAACTGTGAGTATCGGCCATTTGACCCAGAGCTGGCTCCCTGTGATTGGGCTCCACACACGTCTCGGCCCCCCGCTGAGGCGGGGAGAGCCAGCTCGTGGGCCGGTCCACGTTTCCGTGGGCGCATCGCTGCGCAAGGGGGCCCGGGGACTTTCCAGGGCTTGTTAGGCCCGCTCACTTCATCCCGTGGCGCGTATCTCACAAGCTCATTACGCTGGCTTATAAACTGTGTGCAATTCGACTGAGTTGCCGGTGTGGGACTAAAATCCCTGGGTAAATAATCACCAAGTTTCATCAGCCTTAACCTCAACCGTCGATCCATCCATCCAATGGTGTGCACAATGCCTACGCGGCGGCCAAACCGCTTCGGTGTAGAGAAGAGAAGCTGAGATGAGCATCCCTTGTTCGTTCCGCCATGGGGATGGGGCAGCCTACGGGCCTATGGCCTCTAAGGCTCTAACAATATCCAAACCCACACTGATTAGGGTTCTTCTCCCACCACGCCCTGCCACCCACACGGCCACGCCCATGGCCACCACCACGCGCCGACGCCCGCGGCGGGGCTCCAAGGGCCCCAACTCCGACCTCTCCCGCATCCTCACCGACTGCACCCGCCGCGGCGACGCAGCCGCCGCCATGGCCGCCTTCGACTCCGCCGTCTCCGACCTCGACGCAGCCTCCGCCCCACGCCTCGCCGCCCACCAGTACAACCAGCTCCTCCACCTCCTCGCCGCCGCCGACCGCTCCTCGTTCCCCAGCCCCGCCGCCGCCGCCCGCCGCGTCTTCTCCCACATGCTCGAGGCCGCAGCCTCCCCCTCCGAGGCCACCATCACCTCCCTCGCCCGCGTCACCGCCTCCGACGCCTCCAACCCCGCCGCCGCCGACGAGGCCTTCGAGCTTGTCGCGACCATGAAGGAAATGTACGGCGTCGCCCCGCGCCTCCGCTCCTACAGCCCCGTGCTCGCCGCGTTCCGGCGCGCAGGGGAGGCCGACAAGGCCTACGCCGTCGAGGCCCACATGGCAGCCTCCGCCGTCTCGCCTGAGGAGCCCGAGCTCACCGCACTCCTTGATGTCAGTGCGAAGGCGGGGGACGCGGACAAGGTGTATGAGTATATGCACAAGATGAGGCGTGCTGTGGATTGCGTGAGCGAGGAGGCTGCAGCGGTGTTGGAGGGTTGGTTCCAGAGCGAGAAGGCGGCAATGGCTGGTATGGCCGAGTGGGATGCCGGTCAGGTGGAAGATGCCATCGTGGCAAACGGTGGTGGGTGCCATCAGCTTGGGTGGCTTGGAAACGGCCCTTGGATGGTGCAACGGGTGAGAGTTGGGGTGGATGGTGAGTGTGGGGGGTGTGGATGCCGGCTAGCATGTGTTGATATTGACATGGAGGAGACACAGAGGTTTGCTGATTCTGTTGCTGGGTTGGCCCTTGAGAGGGAGACCAAAACAAATTTCAGCCTGTTTCAGGTGTATATCCCCTGTCCATTCATTGTATTAACGTTTCTCTGTAGCTAATTTGGTATTTAGTAGATATCTGTAAATTGTAATTCGAAGTTAGTTTACAGGCAAGCGTGATAGTCAGATCACTTATTTGCTTAGTTTAATTTAGTAGGTAATATGATATGCCTCTTTATCAACCTTGATTTTCACCTCCTTTAGAGAAATTGAACTGCTGCTGTGTTAACACATTTGAGTCATCCTGAAGGACCTTGTGGTTGCTTGATGCCTGTGCAATAATTGCTTGCAGCTTGCTAAAGTAACTGGTCCTAATAGTTAGACAAATTTAAATTTGCTTGTAACGTAAGCATGGCATTCACCTGTCTAGAAACTAAAGTTAGCTTAAGGAATAAGGATATAACTAGGCGCCAATCAAATTATGTTTCATATACTATATTCATTTGTCTGGTTCCTTCCTGTATTTGAAAGAATATCCATTTGTAAATTTTAAAACATAGTTATTTTGTTACTTAAAAGTTGAACAATATGACTTCTAGGAGTGGTTGGAAGCACATAAAGAATACGAAGCTGTAGTCGATGGTGCAAATATTGCACTTTATCAACAAAATTTTGCAGAGGGCGGTTTCAGTTTGATTCAGGTCTGTGCATCATCTTACACTGAATTTTGACATGTTGATGGTGCCAATGAAGTAATTTGTACTAATTCATGTTCCATTTGCCATGCTTAATATAGAGCAGCTGGATGCTGTTGTAACAGAGCTACGAGATAGATATAATGGAAAATGGCCACTTATCATACTACATAATAAACGCATCACCAGGCTTATGGAAAATTCATCTAATAGGCATCTGATTGAAACTTGGAGAGCAAACAGAGCATTGTACAATTCACCAAGTGGGTCAAATGATGACTGGTAATGTTCCTCAGTTTCTAGCCTTGGGTGTCCTTTTACTTCTTGTTTTGTTTGGTACCTGGTTTCAAATATTAGTATAAGTTTAATTATCACTATATTTTGAATTGTGAAGTGTATCTCTTACCTACCCCCTACTGTTATGTTTCATTTCTTGGATGTTGCTAAATATATGAGATGCAACTTTCAGGTATTGGCTATATGCAGCAATTAGGTTGAACTGTTTGCTTGTGACTAATGATGAAATGAGAGATCACATATTTGAGCTCCTAGGATCATCCTTTTTCCCTAAGTGGAAGCAACGGCATCAGGTGTGCTCTGTGAAACTGATGTTTTATATAATCCATTCTTTGTGCATAGTTTATTAATGCAGAACCCTGGTCGTAGAAGTTAGAATGCTAAGTTGAACTGAAAACCATGTAAAATGTTCCTTGGTGACAGATTCATGTATTGGATCTTGCTATTCCTACTTAATCGTTAATTTGCTAATCTCATTGCATTTGTGCAGGTCAAGTACACTTTTAATAAAGGAAAGGCGGTGCTTATGACGCCAGCCCCTTATTCTTCAGAGATTCAAGTAAGTAATCAAGTTTCAGGTTTTTTAGAGCTTACTATTTGTTGTCACTCACTTGTGTAATCATCATAGGAATCGGAGATGGGATCTTGGCATGTGCCGATGGAGAAGTCTGGTGATGAGAGAGTTAGGATTTGCCTTTGTATTGGTAGGATGGGGTCCTGCAAAGAACCCCATGAAGCTCCTGTGGCCACCGGAGTTGTTCAGGCATTATCTCCATCTGAGGCATCTAATGGAGCTCAGCAGAGACGACCAGAAGATAAGGGTGGGTTGGTTACTGGTAAAAGAAAGGATAGAGATTGATGATTTTTTTTTTAAATAATCTATTTTTTATTCAAAATTACAAAATTATACTTGCGCTTTTATTTTTTTTGCAAAAGTTGCCTCCTGTCGTCGAATTGTTGGGCGATCGATTCGCCGCCCAACACCAAGCAACAGTAATGGTCGTCAACCGTCGCAACATCAATACGGTTGCTGAACCGTTCGGCAATATCAATGCAGTCGCCAAACCGTTGGACGATAGGTTCTATCGCTGACCCGTCAGGCGACAGCAGCCTTCAATCGCCGAACGGTTGGGCGACTGGATGGCTTATATAATGGAAGTGCCACCCCACGCCCGCGCGAGATAGGTAGGAAGAAAGAGAGGAGAGGAGAGGAAGGGGGAAAAAGAGAGGGAGGAGGAGAGGGGGGGCGAAGAAGAAGAGGAAAGATTCGTCTGTGAGGTAATTTTTTTTATATCTTGTAGTGTATTTCTTTGTAGTAAGTAAATAGTTTCTGTAGTTAAAATAGTAGTATAAGTAGCACTCGTAGGAAATTTTAGTTAGAGAAAAAAAGTAAAAAATCGGAATGTTGTTAATTTATATGTAAGTAGCACTTGTAGAAAACTTTAGTTGAGAGGAAAAAATAGTAAATCGGAATCTTGTTAATTTATAATAGCATAAGTAGCACCGATAGAAAATTTTAGTTAGAGAAAAAAAAGTAGTCCGTGAGGGAGAAGTAGTGCAGTTTGTGAGAAGTATTGTAGTAGTAGCAGTGTTTTGTCGGTGCATGCGTGACTGACTATTATTCGGTGAATAATTAGAAAGTTGGTAAGTAGTGGTGGGTACTTTGGTCGAGTGCATGAGGAGGATGAATTATTTGTATGGACTAATCAGTACAGGTTAATTAGTATGGACTAATTGACTTAGGTAATTAATTGGTATAGCTCTGTAGAGGACTGGAATGCCACTTGTAGCATTTCGAATTGTAAGTTAGCATCAGAATCGGATAATGCCTGGTATGGAATAGCTTGGTTTTCAGGTTGAATCAAAATAGTGTAATACATGTTCATTATGGCCTCTGCCTTAGGGAATGAATGACGTCTTGATCATGCGGTAGTGTAGTTGTTCACGATAGGCGAAGGGCCGTACAAATGTAAATTACAAAGGCAAAGAAGATTTTGCATATCGTATGCGTATGATCTATCTAGTTGCAATATTAAAAATATTTGCAGGCAGACATCAGTCATGCCTGTACCTACTACATTGCAAGTGCATTACGGTGATGGCATCGTTCGTGAAGGCCCATACGATATTGATTTGAGTAGTTTTTCGCAGGCCACTCTGGTACACCCGGACAGCGAGAATACACGAATCGCAGATGTGATGTACTGGCTCACTCGCAGCTTCTCCTTAGACCCTGAGGTGTGCAGCGTCGTCATACAAGGGCTTTGGAGCTGGTCTCCCACGGACATTAGATGGGAGTTGAGAAGACTGAAGCGCACGGCTGTGTGGAAGGGCTTTATAGAAGGCTGCCAACGCCGTGGATACGAGTGTGTGCTGCTTGTGCAAGCATGCCCAAAAGAAGTTGTATAAGGCCTTACCGACGCGGTAGATGCAGGAGAGGAAGATCAGTCACCGCATGGTGAGTCTACAGGACAAGCTAATGAAGGAGAGCATAGGGAGTACATAGTGTGTCAAATGGAGAGCGATGATCAGATAGCCTTGGCTGAAGAGGAAGTTGTACAGGAAGACGATGAGCATAGTTCCGATGAGGACGGAGCTCCCATCCCCCAGGAATGGAACATGTTTGACGCTGAGGGTGTAGCTACGCATGACGAGCACGAATCACCGTGGGAGTACCATGCCACGGTGGTTCGGTTGCACTCAATGTTTGCTGATAAGACATCCTTTCAGGATGCCATTAAGCCTGGGCTATGTCCATGCAGCGACGTTTCGAGTCATCAAATCTAGCCAAGAGCACTACACTGTCAAGTGCGAGCAGGCCAGTTTCCTAGGCGAGTGCACACACATAGACCGAAGTATGATACTCACTAGATTGTCTCGAAGGTGGAGCCACACTCCTGCGTGCTCAACAGTGTTTTGCCAAGGCATCATAACTTAACATCGATCTTCATAGCCAATTTGATGTATGGAGAGATAGTGGAGAAGAAGGATGTGGAGGCTAAGCTATTGAGAAGAAATTCAAGTACAAGATCAGCTACGCGAAGGCGTGGTTTGCGAAGCAGAAGGCTTTGGAAAGACGGTTCGGGTCTTTTGAGGCGGCGTACGACAACCTTCTTCGTATGCTTCAGGTGCTGCAGGAGAGAAACCCGGGTATGTACACTACTGTGAAGGATAAGTCATCTAAAAAGCTGCCAAGTTTTGCGATATTGCATAGGGCCTTCTTAGCCTTCGGTACCTGCATCGAGGCTTTTAAGCATATGTTGCCTGTGATCTTAGTTGACGGGACCTTTTTGACCGGGAAATACAAGGGGCAAATCCTTATAGCCATTGGTGTTGATGGGAACAATCAAATTCTGCCGTTGGCCATCGCATTCGTTGAAGGTGAGAATTATGACAACTGGTTGTGGTTCCTTCAATATGTGAAGGTGCGAGTTGTTGGATCTCGTCCTGGTGTGTGCGTGATCCATGATCGCCACGCCGGGATGCTGAAGGCCATAAGAAAACTTCAGCAAGACCCCGAGGAGCCGTTCGCTTGGCCGGATATGAGGAGTAGACGGTGCATTCACCACTTGGGGGGGGGGCAACTTCTTCAAGTAGTTCCCGAAGCAACCGTTGGTGAAGCTATTCAAGAGGTCGCTATGCGTAACCAGCAGCCGCAAATTTGACGCTTTATGGCGCCGCTGGATGAGCACAAAGGAAGCACGTGGGCGAGAGGAATCGTGACCGTAGTTCGAACTCTTTGTCCGAGGAGGACCTCGAGGAACATCAAGTGCTTCACCCACTGGATCGAGGCCGAGCCATTCGACAAGTGGTCCCTGCTGCACGACACGGACAGGGCAAGGTACGACATAATGACCACTAACCTTGCGGAAGTGTACAACTGGGTTCTTAGGGGTCTTTGTTCTCAGCCCCTCGTCGCCATCGTGGAAGGTGTTCTGCACAGCACAATCGGGTATTTCAAGGAGAGACATGCAAATATCGTACTTCATGTCGCCAACCCTCAAACACCGTACTACTCGAAGATTACAACATACATGCAGGCGAAGACAGAGAAGGGTCAGTCGCACATGGTGTACGTGATGGGCAATATGGAGCATTGTTTCGACGTGCTCCTCTAGGATAGAGCCGGATTTGGGACGGTTTGTTCTCTTGTCACCCACGAGGTATGTCTTAGAGATCATGTGAACGAACTTAACTGTACGTACAACAAGTTGAAGCTCTTACACAAGCCATGCTCTCATGTCCTCGCCGCATGCGGGATTGTGCACATGGACCCTTCCAACTTTGTGTTCGAGTACTTCTTGAAGAAGAGGGTGGCGCAGGCGTGGTGTGGCGAGCTTAGGGGATTCAGGGTTGTGGGTAACTTAGCCACCTTGGATATTGCAAACAAGACCTGGGTTCCGGATGTTGACATGCTGAAGGGTGGCAAGGGTCATCGGCAGTCGTCAGATACCAATGATATGGGCGGCGCAGCCGCGGACGTTGGGTAGACGTTGCGCGCTATGGCCGGAGGCGCGTGACAAGACAAGCGGACGCTACGCAGGTGACAACCAACGGGGTAGCTTTGCGCATGACAAGATCAAAGGAGACAACCTTACGCGTGACAAAACGAGCAGGCGCTTTGCGTAGTGACAAGACCAAGCAGGCGGCTTTGTGCGGTGATAAGACCAAAGGAGACAACCTTGCACCAGTAAGACCAAATGGGGTAACTTTGCACGTGACAAGACCAAAGAGACGACCTTGGGCCCGTAAGACCAAACGAGGCGACTTTGCGCGATGACAAGACCAAGCGAGACGCTTTTTGAGAAGACTAAAGGACAACACTCGCCTCGCCAACTTTTCGGATCGACTTGACAACACCGACCTCCTCGGCTTTTCAAACCAAAAGAAATGACTTTGCAAGCGGAAGTGATAAAACTCGCAAAGTAAGGCGTCAACACTCGCCTCGCCGACTTTGGATCGACGATGATAACACTATACCTCCTTAGCTTTTGGACGAAAGATAGGACTACCTGCAGCGACGTGTGACTCCACGCAATATAAGATGTCACAACACGCCTGCGCGAACTTTTATAATGACAAGGCAACACTATGTCTCGCAGCTACTCACATGAAATTAACCACACCATGCCAACCCTTTGGCTTATAAAAGGTGGAAGAGATGCGGGAGAGAACACTACACGAGCTTGCTTCACCACATCGGGATGGACAAGAGCGGAAAAGCAATGGGACAAGATGATGAAACAATGGGAGAGACCCGCGAACTAGCAAGGGCTGCGGCCAGGACAAACAAGGGAGCGTGCTAGGAAGGCACCTCCCACAATGACGCCCGTAGCAGGCAACCCCATCTCGAATGTTCCAACCAGGCGTTTGCCGCAACACCGCTGGGGAGATGCGCCCTCTATTGGTGCGAGGACCTATGCAAGTTCTTCAAGTCTAGCGGCGGTGAGCACGGACATGCGTTACTAGGGTTGCGCGAACTACTCTGTGACTATCCCGGACCGCGTTGGGATGACGCCGTGGCCATCGCCGACGGGGAGGCCCCCCAGATCAGCTGGGGTTCGGCCGCACTTGCCGCCACCTATCGCGGCTTGTGCGACGCGTGTTGTAGGTCGAGGCCGAACTCCGTCCTCACGGGGTGTCCTCTCCTACTACAGCTGTGGTCGTTCGAGCGCTTTAGCCTCGGACGGCCCCTGTTGGACGATAGCGCTCCGTACGGGCAGGAGATGTACAACGCGGATGAGGTGGACCGACCGACAATGGGCTCTCTCTGGTGTCGACGACGGGTACATACTCTGTCGTGCGACTAATTTCTTTATATAACCGATCGTCCTATCTAACAGCTTGTGTTCTTTGCAGTATGGGCCACGCGACGCAGTGACACGAGCGCATCTGAGCCGTTCGTGGAGCAATTCGACCGGCTCACGGCGGACGACGTGCGCTGGGAGCCATACTCCCCTCAGGAGTTAGAGGCCCGCGCTCCTCACGGCCTTTCTCGCTGTGCCTGCGCGACCGGGACTACTGGCTGACCCGTAGAGCGCTTGTGTTCGACGTCTTCGTCGAGGACTACGGGGCGCATCGTGTGATGCGCCAGTTTGGCTTACGGCAGGTGGTTCCAGTACCAGTCGGGCGGCCAGTGCCCGACAACGTTCACGCGTGAGTAATCGGCATAGATATCCCTCTTTTTGTTATCGTCTCGTACCGACGACTTCTAACTACATGTTACGTCTTGCAGGCACAGTAGGAAGGGAGTCCGCCGCGGCACGGATTGGGGGGGTAGGATGGACACATGGGTAGGGCAGTGGGAGGGCGCGTTGCAGGACTGTGTGCAGGAGAACACCCCCTACGACCACAGCGCGTACGACAAGTACCTTTGCTGGTACGCTCCTCAGACACGTTGTGCTCGCATTTGCCGACCGCCGCACCCATGCGTTCCAAGATTGACCGACACATACCACGCAGCATTTCGCGCGACGCACCACGCCAGACGTTACATCGTACTTTGAAAACTTCGCTTGAGGTATCCCCACTTACAGTTTTCACCTTGTGTTTTCGTTTTAGGTGAGCATCTGTGCTGGGATTGCGAGGGACTGTTACTCCTTATTTCAGAGGATCACTGACGGTGCAGAGGTCACACGTGAGGAGGCGGTCCAGGCTTTCCGTCGTGTGGCTGTTCAAGCCACACGTGTTGTCGGCCTATTGTCGTGCACCAGGCTCCCAGAGGTTGACACGCTTACGACTGGTCGACAGTCTGTACGTTCGTTGGTGTCGTCCTGTTCAGCAGCACAGCAGTCGGGAGGGTCAGCGTGGCCACGTGCAGCACGCACTGACGAGGTCGGAGGCTCGGCCAGGCCACGTTCGACACCGCCGCAACCTGAGGAGGAGGCCGAAGCCCCGACATTAAGTCTTTCCCTCTCGGGCCCGAGGCCCCGACACCCAGCGCAGAGGAGGGGGCCCAAGAGAGCCCGTACGGGAGTGCGCGGAGGTAGAGTTGGCCGTGGCGACGCGGGAGGGGATGCTGGGGATGCGGTTGGGGGGCCTAGTAGGGGGCGTCCCCTTGCGTTGGCTGTACTTTTGTTCATTATGTGATACTTAAATTTTGTATTTAATGGGTGATGCATGTAATACTTTTGCCTTCTTATGTGTACTCGTTTGTACAATGCATGTTTGTTCAATGCATATCGACGCCTATAGCTTAATGCACGCGACACATTGATGCAACAGTCCACTCGATAAAAGGCAACTGTAATGACGCGTCCACTGTTTAGTTACATGTTTTACGAGATTGAACATAATTGTGTACAGAAGGAGAGACTACCAAGGTACAAGCTTCTCCAGCCGTGCCTAATGGTATAAGGTGTCTCGTACTACTCACGTATAGTGTTGTACAGGTGTCGTTTCGGACGTGGCTAGTCGTCGTTGTAGTGGCATGCACATATGCAGTTAGGGTTCGCGCAGCAGCATGTGGAATCATAGGAACTTTCTATGTTCACGACCTCCTCGTTGTTCCTCTTGCCCTGTATCTGTTGGTGGAGGTCATCGTTTTGCTCGTTGAGATTGTCAATCCGTACCTCCAACTAAAAGATTTGGTCTCACAATGTATCCATATACATCACAACATGTCGTTCATGAGGAAGATTGATCCAGCGGACAAATTCGCATTTTGCCATCTGCTGGAAAAGAGGGCTAACATGGAGGCTCTATTAGCAGTAAAATAAAGTAAACTATTTGCTAATTATATCCCGGCGTGTGGGCATCGGAAGAAACGCCGTTCGTCATCGAAAGGGGTGTTCGCAACCTGCACGACAGCGTTCTCCCTGTGTCCGCATTTCGGTCATACCGGTTGAGCACGTTTGTTCAGCATCAACCGGTAGTTAGGGCCGAAATCCTCCCTTCTTTCTAGGGGATGTCTTGCTTTGACGACCCCGGTTGGACTGGTCCATCGGCGTTTGCCATGATATGTTACTGTACGATGAAGAAGATTCTTCTTCCTACGGTTTGGAGGGTCGAGTGGTCCTACTTTCGGAGCGTAGGGCGTGCATTTTATAGCCTGCGGGGGGAGGCTCATAAAGCGGGTAATGTGTTAGTTTGCAGCTTTGCGCGGTGACAAGACCAGACGGGGCTGCTTTACGCAGTGACAACCAAACGGGGTTGCTTTGCGCAGTGACAAGACCAAAGGAGACAGTTTTACGCAGTGACAAAACCAGACGGGGCAGCTTTGCGTAGTGACAAGACCAAACGGGGCAGCTTTGCGCAGTGATAAGACCAAAGGAGACAGCCTTGCGCACTGATAAGACCAGACGGGGCAACTTTGCACAGTGACAAGACCAAAGGAGACAGCCTTGCGCACTGACAAGACCAAACAAGACAGCTTTGCGCGGTGACAAGACCAAACAAGACAGCTTTTTTCAGCGAGAAGACTAAAGGACAACACTCCGCCTCGCCAACTTTCCAGATCGACTTGACAACACTAACCTCCTCGGCTTTTCAAACCAAAAAGAAATGACTCTGCGAAGCAGGAAGTGACAAAACTCTGCAAAGTAAGACGTCAACACTCTGCCTCGTCAGCTTTTCAGATCGGTATGATAACACTATACCTCCTTAGCTTTTCAGACCGAAAAGACAGGACTCTGCAAAGCAGGACGTGACAGCTCCCTGCAATATAAGATGTCACAACATTGCCTCGCCAGCAACTTTTCATAATGACAAGGTAACACTATGTCTCGCAGGCTACTCACATGAAATTAACCACACCATGCCAACCCTTTGACTTATAAAAGAAGGTGGAAGAGATCTGAGAGAGAACACTACACAATCAAACCCAACACTACACCAGAGCTTGCTTCACCACATCGGGATGGAAAAGAGGCAGAAGAAGCAATATGACAAGATGATGAAACAATGGGAGGAGACCCGCGAACTAGCAAGGTCTGCTGCGGCCCGTGACGAACAAGCAAGGGTTGTGGTGGCCCGGGACAAACAAGGGGAGCGTCCTAGGAAGGCACCTCCCCACAATGACGCCCCTTGAAGCAGCAACCCCATCTCGAATGTTCCAACCGAGCGTTCGCCGCAACACCCGCCCGAGGGGGAGATGCCGCCCCTCTGTTGGTGCAGGGACCCATGCAGGTTCTTCAAGTCTAAGCAGCAGCTGAGCCTGGACATGCGTTACTAGGGTTGCGCGAACTACTCCTGTGACTATCCCGACCGCCATTTGGATACGAGCAGCTATTGCCAGGCGGTAAGGACCAGTTACAGTGTGTTCTCCTACTATTTCTCTTTCAAAGTACGCGCTAACAACCTCTCATGTCTACCCGTAGTCCCCGGAACCGCTATATGGCTACTACAAGTGGATCGACCTAGAGATCTACCCACATGACCAGTGAACTCTCGACTACGAGGTGTGAGATGTCAAAAAGGCCTGCGAGATTCGGGAAGAGGAGCGCCGCAACGACGAGCAAACCGAGCGTATACGTCGGGAGATGAAAGCTCATCTCGAGGCTTGCACGCGCAGGGAGCGCAAGGCTTGCGAGAGGGAGCGCGAGAAAAAGAGAGAAATGGCGGCCAAAGACAAAGAGGCCACTGAGGAGTACAACGCCGAGTTCGCAAGGAAGGCAAAATGGCCCCGATCCACGCAGTAGGTCGGGCTGTTCCAAACTAATCCCTCGAAGGTCCAATTTATTTCTATTCCAAAAAGACGCATATGTATCGTAGGAGTACTTCGGTTTGCTGCATCGTGCATGATGCTGTTTCTTATGCATGTAACCAAATCCTATACGTCGTGTTATTCCCAACTTCGTTATAAAGCCTATTTTAATTCACAACATCAAATCTCCTCGTTTTTTCGCATTCAATTCTTTCGTGTTATTCACAACTTCATTATAAAGGCATCCAACAACATGTATCACTTTTGGGGCAAGGCCTGGAAATATTGTGCGGGTGTTTATGAAGAATATATACGCTGAAGTGTCAAAGGTTATCAATCCATAAAAAGATTTTTAGTCCATATATGTATTTTTGCTCAGTTAAAAGGATGGTCTTATATATGGTTCACAGATAGATTCTCTACTTTTAAGTTATGAATAGTTCGAGATAGATTAATTTTCAAATATTTTTAAAAAAGGATTAAAAAAACCAAGCTCCAGCCTCTTGTCACCGAACTATTGGGCGAGAGCACCTGTCGTCCGACCATTGGCCGACTTCATTCATGTCGCCCAATGGTACAACTACTGCATTGGTGTCGTTTGGCCGTTGGCCGACTGGATCCAGTCGCTCAACAATTCGGCGACATGATGCTATTTTTGCAAAAAATAAAATCGCAGGTATAATTGTGTAATTTTGAATAAAAAATAGATTATTTTAAAAAAAAATATCGAGATGGATCGCCTACCCAGTAGCTGCATCTGTCATGTTGCTGTCATTTGTGGGCAACTGAGATAGGCTGTATTTCTGCAACATGCCTGGTTGTGCATTCCACTGTGGTAGTTCAGGAATAGGGATGCAGTGTTAGTGCCATCCCTAAATGCCTGTTTTGAGCGGCGGGGCGGGGGGCGACGAGCATTGTAAACTACACCTGACTTGCGTGTAGTTGCGCACCAAGTTAGTTCAGATTTTTTGAGAATTTTCTGCAAAAAGAACCGCATTGGTGCCAATGATTTGATGTCATCTAATGTATAACACTAAAAAGTTCAACTTGGTTATACCGTTTGTTTTTTTTCCCGGTTAATGAAAAAGTGAGTTGCATTCTGGAGGTATGAAAACCATTTCAAGTGGCCATTGTCGTGTGATAAGTTTCTGAAACTCTTTATCAGAACATTGTACCAGCCGATGTGATTTTCTTGTTTACGATGTCATTTGTGGAATGAAATTATTTGGAGGGGGATTTACAGCATCTTTCGGTCAAATTGTGGATAGATCATGACCCGATATATCTTATTCTCAGGATTACTACTTAACTTCAACGTCATCAATCAGTTTGAAACTTAAGGATAAACCTAAGGTGTTCATGACTATGGAGAAATGGAGTAGTACTAGAAATGTAGGTTATTTTAATTTCTCAACAAAGAAGTGCTAAACTGCCAATGTGTCACTTCGCACTTATATGAAAAATGATTTTCCAACCAGTAGTCATATCTTGAACCAGATTGGATGTACACAAAACTGATACTATGATAGATAGCCATAATCCGAATTTCCAGAATTATTCAAATGCCGAGCATTCAGAATGATTAAGACCTAAAAGTCTACAGTTAGTTTCCGATCGATGTCAGAGAACATCTGGAAGAAAGCTTTGAAGTGCTTGTATGTACTGTCCACGTCTTCTTTGCCACACATTTCTCGCACGCTGCAAACCAATGAATAGTTATATATTCAGTAATGCAACACTCCAGAGTCGAAAGAACAACAATGGAGAGAGCGAGAGCAGTCAGATCGAAGCATAATTTTCGTTACATATGATTATTATTTGTTTACATTTCTATCCTTTCAGTCAGACATTGTGTATGTAACAACAGAAAAAGAAGTCCGATAACTAACCCTTTCCAATAAAAATGTTAAATGACTATGTCCGAAAGTATTGTGTACTTTTCAGTTAAATGCTTAACCAGAATACAAGAACGCCAATGGGTGCAAAGAAAAAGAAAGCTGAGCATACCTGTGCATCGAAAGCTGAGGAATACCACAGTCAACAGTCCGTATGCCAACACCAGAAGCGAGTATGGGACCAATAGTTGAGCCACAACCCATATCATTCCTTACAACAAATTCCTATATGTATTTACATCATTGCCATTACTCAAACGCATTGACATATTCTAAAGACAAATCAAGTTTATATGTGATAGTTAAATACAAAAGGGAAAATTTGTTAATTAACACTAGTACTGATTGTGTTTCTCTGGAACTTAAACAAGTTAACATTATATCAGACACGACATTACTAGAAATGGTTCAACATTAGTTTTACTAAGCCCTCGTGGAGCACAATCATATGTTCAAACAGCATTGGGGCCTCGCAATAAAAAAAAAGTGTTAGCAAAGGTTAAAACGCAAAAAGTTGGGGAAAAAACCTGAACTGGAAGGTTATGAATTCTTGCTATTTCTTTGAAGAGAAAAGCTGTCACAGCATTTGTGGCATAACGTTGGTTAGCATTGTGCTTAATAACAAGTCCTTTCTGTAGTTCTGGTCTGTGGTACTCTTCATGCTTGTCTGGATAGTTTGGGTGCAGGGCATGAGCCATGTCTGCGGAAACTGAAAGGGAGAATAGAATTCATTTGGAGAGACTATTTAGTCATACGGTACAAGAGACATCCAACAACCTCTAAATACACAAATCTTACCAAGGAAAGAAGAATTTATTGCACGCTCCAAAGCTCCCTCTCCCATAGACTGATGCATCAAGGAATCAACAATTCGTCTCATAGCCTGGAACATGGTTGGTGCACCTGCCCCTTGCATCGAACTTGAACCCACCTGAACATCGCCGATGTTATTGTTATGAATATTGTGTGTATATTGAATAGGTCCAATGAGCAATATATATAGGAGTACAAGAGGTGTATGTCATATACAGATAAGGCAATACAGAAGAGTCTCTATTCTAACTCCTATTCTAACACCCCCCCTCAAATGCAAGACGTATGCAATAGCGTTGCATTTGGAAAGGGTTGATACTAAAAAATATGAAAAAATCCAAAGTCCGGGTCTTGATAATGTCGTCGTAGCATGCAGCTCTTGGAAAATATGTCGAGTATCAATAGATCTCCTCCCATCTGAGGGCGTGTGTCTGCCCACAAAGCAGAGCCTGCTGGGGAACACGACGAAGAAGATGATGAAACCGACAAATATAGAAAAAGCTGTCAAATCATGTCGAATAGGAATAGGTGGAAGCATGACAAATACAGATCGGCTTCCAAGACGGTGACGGCACAAAAGAAGCGCGCGGCCTTAAAAGATCGGGCGGTTGCTAAGAAAGCGCGCATCAAAATGACTTCTACGATCCGCACACTACTCAAAGAAGAGCGGAGCGGCGATCACGCCATGCATAAGGCAATTCCTATGCTTCTATGATCGATAATAAATTTGTGGACTCGTATGGCTTAGACGAACTCAAAGATTGAATCGCATTTAACTTGGATGGACGCAATAAAGAAAAAACACAAAGAAAGAAAACCTAAGGATAATTAGCAATGGATACTAGCAACAAATACTGAGCAACAGAATAAGACTAATAAGCAACCGTGATAATCGGGTAATCCAATGGCCAGGCACAACCGGGTAGTTCCAATGACCAGCAAGGTGAGCACAACCGAGTAGTCCAATAGCCATCCCAATCAGATCAGTCACAAACACCACCACCACGCACCAAGTCACCAACCACCTAAGAACCCGAGCGGACTGCACGCCATGCAACCACAGGAGCTCGCGCCACCGACTCCGTAGCCAATCCGTCCGCCTCCAGACGCAGGAAGGCGGATCCAGGCCTCCGGCGTGGCAGGAGCTCGTGGCGGCGCCCACGGCGGCGCGGCGGGCAGCCCAGAGAGCCCGGCGGGCAAGATCCGGCCGGCGGGGCGGCGGCGCGTGGCGATGCTCGAGCGGCAGCGCGGCGGGCGGCGACTCGCGCGCGCGGTGGCGCTCCGGCGGTGCTCCAGCGGCGCGCGGGCGGCGGCTCCGGCGGTGCTCAAGCGACGCGCGGTGGTGGCTCGGCAGTCATGGCGGCGGTCGCGACGTCGCGGCGTCGCTTCGGATGGAGGAGGCGCAGAGCTCGCCTGCGTGGATCCGAGGCCCGATCCGAGCGCGCGCGCCATGGGAGGGCGCGATCCGGTGGCGGCCTGTGACGCGACCCTCGGGGGCACGCACGGGCGAGAGACGCGATCCGGGCCGAAGGAGATCTTGATCTTCGCTTGCTGCCGAGCACGAAGAGAGCCACCCCGGAGCAAAGATTTCTCCTCCCGGGGCAGCGGCGCAGAGGCGAGTAGAGGCTAGAAGGTAGCGACGACGGCCACGCTCTGTACTAACCCTAACCCTAACCTTTGCTCGATACCATGTTATGAATATTGTGTGTATATTGAATAGGCCCAATGGGCAATATATATAGGAGTACAAGAGGTGTATGCCATATACAGATAAGGCAATACAGAAGAGTCCCTATTGATGTTATAACATGTGGAAGAAGGAACCAAGTACAGGAAACAAACATGAACCTCCCAGATAGCTCTAATAAAAAAAATCCTTTTTGTGCAACAGTTTTGAATAACTACATCGTTAGCCACTGTTCTTAGTCCAAACATCAGTGATGATTTATGTGAATATGATCAATTGATGAGCTATCAGTATTATTTCTCATTTATGGCCACTTTAAGCTTAAAACCCTCAAAACAGGATCCACACGAGTATTAGGAATCTGGAATGTGAATACATATACTATTACCAACCAGGGCAGAGCTTGGTTTAAATACCTCTTCGTTATCAAATAAAGCAACCATTCTTATAGCCTTCTCATTTGACAATTCTTCTGGCATCTTGGATGAGTCCATGATAGATCTAAGAGCACAGTAACATGAAGCAAGATTATCCAATCTACCAGAATAAATGAACTCGTTATTTCCCCCGCCAAGGCAGCTAGGTTGGGTATCACACACGTTCAACTCCATACCAATTATTTCATCTGATCCACAACCGATTTCCTCTGAAAGAACCTGTGGATTGGAAAGTGAAGAAAGGAAGCTATAAGCATAACTTGAAGCCACCTTTAGCAATTTTAAACTGAACTTTTGCTTACATGAAGGAACATGTCAAAAGAAGAGAGGAATTACTTGCAAAAGCAGTGGATGATGGACAATCTTTGCGGAACCTGAATTTTTTTTGTCATCAGAATCCACAGTAGTCTCTTCACATTTTGTTGCAAGAAGTGGAACTAGATGATTCTCCAGATTAGGCTTGAATCCGTCAGAATTCACTGTGCTATAAAGAAAAAGAATTCACTCAGCTAAATGAGGAAGGACCAACTTCATACATACACAGTTAGCTGGCAGCTGCGCACTAAATGAATAGAAAGAATGTTACAGGGATAACTTTCAAACACTGAGATGCGGATAAATGGTGGATTATAGAAAAAGAAGTTGTCGTGACTTGACAGGGTCACATGAGGCTGCAGTACTAAAAGAGATGGAGAAAACTCTACAATATTTGCTTAGTGAGAGATTAGAAACTACAAGATATATTGGCTTTTAGTTCTTAGAAGATATGTGAAATAGAGCAGTGATAAAAGGGCATGAGAAATAACCTGTTAAGATGTATAGCCAGTGTTGGTACACGTATCAGTGGTCTGCTCACTTTGACAAGCTTATGCTTAAATGAACCATCTGTGGCCTTGAGGATGACTCTCCCAGCCAAAGTTAGATCTCTATCGTACCATGTATGCCACAACCCACTTCCGTATGTCTGCACATTTACCATTTGATGACCAGATTTGAAGGAGGCAGACCTTGGTTTCAGCTTGAGACATGGACTATCAGTGTGGGCTGCAATTATATTGAAACCGCTGCCAACTCTGTACCTGCAGAATAAAGGTATTTCCATGTCTTTTACTCTAAATATCCATTTATAACTTGGCAGTCACAAAATTTGATTGAAAGAATGATTTTTGTACTGAGCATTCATTGTTTGTTTGAAACTTGTACCACGCATGCTTCTCATTTATCACTATGTTGCCATGGGATACCACCCAGAGATTTTACATATTATCGAACTTGGGGAGGAATACAGGCATGGGAAGAAGGAAATGTTAATGTTATTGAGGCCTCTTCCTCTAGTGTAGATATCTAGATCAGCTAAATACTTTGGTTATACTTTATGGCATGCTACTAAAAACTCTAAATTAAAGACATGTACTAATGTGCGGTTCGTTACAAAATCTACGTGGTAACGTAAATGCATTGTCAGTAAGTAGAAGGTAAGCTCATCCACTCACTTTTCCCCAATTGCAAAGGCAACCAAGCAGGACATGTTGCGCGTGAAGAAGTAGCGGCCACCAGGCTGCAGGTCCCAGTCGTCGTTCTCACTGAGCAGCTTGAAGCCCGCAGCGAGCAGTTGCCTCTTGGCCTCAGCTGAAAGCATGACCAGAAACAAAACAGGAAGAAAGAAGTTAGCACTTAGTGCTAACAATGCCTTAATGCCAAGGTCCAAAGTCTGGGACATGCACAGAATTCAGAAACCAGCATCTCTCCAACAAAGGAATAAGATCGAACATCTCCTGTGCATGGTCAGAGATCACGAACTAGCGGTCGTCCCAGTGAGGAATAGGATCGAACAGGTTAACGGCCTCAAGCATGCACAGTAGAGATGGCTGGTGGAGTTGTGCAGTAATACCATCGAACAGTGGAGGGACGCGGGGGAGGGCGCTCACCGGTGGCGTGGAACTGCGTCCATGACTCGTTGAGGTAGTCGAGGAGGTCGCCGACGATGGAGGGCGAGGGGGAGGAGGAGGTATCTGAGGCCGCGGGGTGGTGGGAACAGAGGAGGCGAGAGGCGGTGGTGGTGGCGGTCGGGAGGCCGCGGCGCCACGAGGAGGAGAGAGTGGAAGAGCGCGAGGAGAGGGCGAGGAGCGGAGGAGGCGACGGCCTCAGGAGGTGGAGGCGGAGCAAAGCCATCGGCAAGTCACAAACACGAAGCGTTACCAAGGAACGGAGGACGGCACACGATAGGGAAGCTGAGGTTTTGTGTGCGTCTCTCTCTCTCTCTCTCTCAAGTGTAATACTACTTTGATTGAATGATGCGCGTTTGATTGAACCTTGGTAATATTTGATCTCTAAATAAGTCATGTACAGTATCTGAAGTAAAAACGATAAGTTTCTCCGTAAAACTCTAACTAGAAAGAGGTCCGAGAGATGGAGAGAGTATGGTGTAACAATTAAGCCCTTCAAGTTTGCGCTAAACTAAAACTTTTTCGCCATGTCTGTCAAATTTATTACTTTTGGATGTGCTACAAGTTCTGTGTGCCTCCTAGCCTCACAGCTAGGCCTATTAATGGGTTGAAACCCAACTCAAACCCACCTCAACACACTTCAATGCAGCACATCAATCCGACCCGGACCAACCCACTATTCCACCTCTGAAACCTAACCCAACACAATCCATATGCAACTCCAACCCAACCCAACCTATTTCCCTTAATATGGGTTTAACCCATTTCTAACCCATTTTCAACCCATCACATACATGATCCATCCAGCCCAAGTGGTCTATGCATGCTCCCTCTTCTTACTCCTCCCCCCCCCTAACCCCCCACCTCCACGCCACCACATCCATCCCCATCCCTTGCGCTCCTCCACCCAATCCCCACCTCCTCCTCAACCACTGCGGCCGTCATCGCCCCCGACGACATCTCCCACCAACCACTGCTCTCCGCTCCGTCGCAGCCTCGCGACCCAGCTCCATCGCGTCGCCTCCTCTTCCCCATGGACCTCGCCAAAGTGAGGCCTACCTCCACATTATCCACGAGTAGCAGCGCCTCGGCCTCCGCCAGCTCCGAGACGACGGGGCGAACGGGGAAGAGGAAAGCGACACCGACGGAAAAGTGGTGTTGATATAAGCTAGTTGTGTCTGAAATTTCTTTTTCTATTCTGTTTTTTGTTTTTGTTTCAGTTGGATTGCAAATTTGTTAAGCAATCAGTTTGAGATGAGTTAGCTAGAATCGATTGTTGATTCAGAGTTTGTTTCCTGCGCAAAAACACACATACCTGCTCTGATTTGGTCCTTCAAGTTCTGAGTTTGCTGAGATCTCGTTTTTTTCTTTCTTCTGTCGTGAATGGCATATATTGTCAGTTCTTCATCTGAACTTTTTCAGAATCACTGAAGTTCTGGAACTCTGAACTCTGAAGTTTTGAAGTTTTGGACTATTAGGAGCTCTGAAATTCTGTCAAGAGGGTGGTGGTGGAAGGAGGTGGCAGTGGGGAGCTTGCTGGGGCACCTGGCGGACCCACGGGTGCTGGAGCCCGGGGAGTATGTCGTGCACAAGAAGGTCGGCGTCGACAAGTTCGTCTGCATCAGCGCGAAGGATGGCGTCGACTACGACCCCCCCATTGCTCGCACTGTCGCACAGAAGAGATGGGGATTGACAGCGGCGCAGAACCCACGGAGTGAACCCTATTGCAACACTCACGGGTTCAACCCATTCTTAACCCGAATTTTTGAACCCACTCCAACCCAACCCTTTCTATGCGGAAACCCGACCCGACCCATTGGCTCTTCCAACCCATTGTCATCCATCCGAATTCAACCCAATCAAAGACCCAACCCGTTTAACCCGTTTGAACCCAACCCATTAACACCCCTACTCACAGCTCCACTCGAGTCTACCGCTTTAGCGAGCACTATCATGTGTTGGAAATTGGCCAGCTACGAAGTCCATTTCCTTTAGAAATTTTAAAGCAGGCATGGTTCAGCTAAGTGATGGGAAGTAAGTCAACGGGTCTGATCAGTCCAACTAGAGAAAAAAAATGGTCGTAATGAGTTACGGATTGATTATGAGTTGGTCGTGCATGACAGCGGACTGGTCGGGTGTAACATCCCGATTTTCTGAGCTCTTTGAAAATTTTCAAAATAAAAATAATAATTTGGTTTTGTTGAATTTCTAAAGCTTAACTTGAGATTTTAGAAATTAAAAATAATTTAAATAACTAAATCAAACTTCAACTAATTCAAAATTTGGTTTATGTTGAGTTTGCTGGAGTCCCTGGTGTTTAAAGTCCTCTTTCTCTGTTCGTTCCGTTTTTCCCTCGGTTCATCTCTTTTTCTCTCCCCGCGCGTCGACCAGTCTTTCGACCACCCTCTCGGTTGGACCACCCTTCCGGTTTTGACTACCCTCTCGGCTTCGACCAGTCGCTTGGTTTCGACCGGCCCCGCCTGTCAGCCTCCTCCTCGCCTGGTCATGGTCACAGCGGTCGCAAAAGTCCTCGCGCACTTAATGTCGTCAGTGCACTAAATGTCATCACTTCCACTGTAAAGTCGTCGCCTCCGGCGCGATTCTCTCCCTCGTCTTCCTCAGCAGCAGGCGCATTTCAATTGCCCATCCTTCGCCGCACCAACCCCCTCTATTCTTTCTCTTCCCCCACCTGCTCCTGTCTCGTCCTTGCCCAGGTGCCCGTGCTGTCAAGCTTCCTCCCCCTCAACTGCTATAAATAAGAGCCCCGGATCCTCTCACATTCCCCTTCCTTTTCCCCATTTCTCCCCCTCTCTCTCTCTCTCTCTCTCTCTCTCTCTCTCTCTCTCTTGTCTTCGTTGGCCGGGATTTCGAGCTCCAAGTACTCTAGCCGAAGCTCGCGCCGCCAGGGAGTGCGCCGCCGTTGAGGGTCCTCCGCCACCGACACCTCCACCCCCGGCATCGCCTCACCGTGCTCTTCACGGTGCACACCTTCTCGCCGCCGAAGAGTTCACTGGAGCGCCTGCGCCTTCCTCGACCCACGTTCGCCATCCGCCGACCCCGCGGCCTCTCTCTCGGTCCTGGTGAGTTTTTCGTGCTCTGTCCTCCCTCTCAGTTTGGACATCCCTCTCAGTTTAGACATCTCTCTCAGTTTGGACTATCCTTCCTACGACCACATTGTGTATTCATATCTTTCCTACGACCACGTTGAGTTGTTGTATCCTTCTTTGGACCTGGTAGTCGAAGCCCTCTTTTGACCTCTTTCGACCAGGTAGTCCTTCCGACCATATGTTTTCAAAACTCCCGAGAGCTCGTTCTCCCTCATTCGAGTTCTGACTCGAGTGGTTCGAACTTCTATCTTCTTCTAAAGTCTGTACCCCTTTTTGCTGGTTCTAGTTTGGTAATTTTCGGAGTTCATTTGGATTTTATTTGGACTCCTCACCTCGTACACTCAATTGCATTCATTGTGAAGTTGTTGAGCTAAAGTCAAGTGTATTCATTCTAGTTTGATCTATTGCACTTGATTGTCATCAAGCAAAGATCGTGATTCATTACTCTTGGTGCTGTCAACACCTAGACGGCTTGGCGGGAGTTTGCACAGTGATCTCTTCAAGAAGATTGTGAAGAGACCTGGTGCCAGATTGTGAGTGGTTAGGTGTTCACCATCTCCGAAGCGGAGGAAAAATAACCACTAGTGAAATCGAGGGAAGGTTTAATTTGTGGAGCCGGCTTGATTGGTTTAAGGTTCCTCAACGTGGACTAGTGAAGACCGGGTAAGTCTTTGATACCACGGGAAAAACTTCATTGTTGTTAATTCTTGTCTTTACTTTTCGCATTTACAATTCTAGCAATTCTATTGTAACTGTTTTACTTAGCTAGAATTGTATCTAATATTGACATTAGCTCCTCTTGGTGTTAAGTAGCATAGTAGTTCTATTATCTTGTTGTGCTAGGAAGCTTTGTTAGAACTATCTTGCTTAAAGTTTTAAATTAATTGACAAAATTTAGAAACCTCCTATTCACCCCTCTTTAGTTGGCTATCCTTGATCCTACGTCGAGACTTAGCTCAAAAATATTTACTTTGGAGAATTTAGCCACAAATTCAACTATGATTTAAATTAATGCTATGGTATTGTTCTTACCATAGAAGTTTATAAAATGTTTTGACTTATTAAGTAAAATAAGATTGGTTTGGACTTGGACTTGGATGAAATGGATGTTTGGATGGGTGCATGTTCATGCATGAAACCGACTCATTTCTATGATCGAAGCTTAGGATTCGTTTGGAAGTCGCTCAAGTCAATTAAGGACCGGTCTTCGAGGCGCATCTTGCTAAGCCCCAACGTACGACCACATGTCCTGTGTGGGTAGGACCCGGTTAACTAATTTGCAACGTTCCATCGTGGTCGTGTCATCCGGTTATCTGGGTGTTTTTATGACCTACTTTTATGTATTCCCACCTGGCGCAAGAGGGAGCCTGAACTTTGCGAGTTTCTATTCAAAGGGGGCAAAACCTTAGCGAGGTGGGACTACGGTGGGATGACGCATTGTAAAAGCCTTGTCACGTGTTCTAGACTGCTTATCTAAGGTAGTGAGCGGTGGTATCAATAGATGCCAAACAAACTAGAGAAGTCGTGTCATTTGGGTAAAGTTGTACAACCTCTTCGGAGTGTAAAACTATTCGAATAGTCATGTCCACGGTCATGGACATGCTAGCAAAGCCACTCCAAGTTAGATCTTTGGTTTTGTTTTCAAAAGACTTTATTAAATAATTTTAGATCTCTATGCAAATGGGAATTGGGTGGGTAGTCATGTAATAGGAGGGTATCCTTTATCACTTGTTGATGAATATTATCGACTATAAAACTTAAGATTTAGAAAATAAATTTTAGTTCTGATATAAACTGTTTTAGAAACTTAGTATGAATATTTAAATAGAAAATGTTGATTTACATAAATTGAGCCATATATGCCTCCTCTTTGCTAATTCATTGCATGCATTATAATCATTACTTACTAGTGTGACTTGTGAGCACGGTTGTTTATGCTCACTCTTGCTTAATTCAATATTGGGTAGGAGAGGAATGCTATGAGGAGAATGAACCCTTGACGACTAGGTCGCGCCTCCGACGATTGCCTGTGGCGAATCGTGTGGTCTATCTTACTTCTTTTGCTTCCGCTGTAATTTGTTTTTTGGCTGTATGCCCCTTTTGTAACAACTTTAATTATTTCAATGAATGACGTTGTATGATTATGCTATCCACTTTTGTTTGACTGTGTACACTAGCTGTTTTTGGACTAGTGAATGAAACACAGAGAATCCGGGATCCTTTGCTCCTGGGTTCGACATCGGGATAAGTCACAACAAGTAGACCAGATACGAGCTGGTCGTAAGTGTCTATCACCTGGTCGTGACAAGATACGTACTGGTCGTAAGGAGTTACAAGCTGATCGTAAGTAACTACCACCTAATCAGGGATCATTACAACCTGATTGTGACTAAGTACGAGCTGGTCGTAACTGGTGAAAAGCAAACCGTGCATTTCTCTCTCCTTTTGTGAACTGGCCAGGAGCCTGCATAAATACAAATTAATTGGTTAAATTTTCATTTACCAAATATTTAATTCAAGTTCATTATAGCAATTACTAGAGAGTAAATATTTTGTCCCTATAGGGGTCTGGAGACGTCCAGAATGAACAGAAGAAAATTTTCCCTATTCCTTTTGTACTTCGTCAACCTTCTCTTGTGAATTGTGCTGTGGTGTTGAGCTACTGTACCACGTCGGGCTTCCTCCTCGGCATGCTCCAGGAAGGGAGGAGAGCGGCTATCTCCGAATCGTTGTCGCAGAGAGTACCTGGACGGGGCGGCAATAAGGTTTCTGGGCAGCGCGACCACTCGGCTTCTTCTTAGACGTTGTCTACTTCTACGACCGTGTCAGCGCTACTTTCTGTTCTTCAACAAGCTCGACTGTAAGTCGTTCGTGTGACCGATCGACTTTATTACATTCTGTTCTTGAGTGTATTTCGAAGGACAATATGTTGACTGATATTAGCATTGATTTATGCATCTCTAGTTATTTGTGGTATCTGCCTTGTAATAAAATCTGGACTCAAAATATTACGCCACTTCTAACATCACCTTCAGTGAAGCCGAATGTAACTCCAACTCGCCGCCACCTTAATTTGTGTAGTGACTGTGCCTCTGGCTCGCCACCGCCACCCTTTGTCGGAATGGAGAGGCACGAAGACGCAACGACATGGGAGGAGCGGTGGAGGGACATCTAAGCTGGGGAAGGTGTGGTCGGGCAGGGGCATGCGACGGCTAAGGTTTTGGGTTGGGGCGAGAGGAGAATTGTTGGGTCTAGATCCAACGGCTTGGGAAGAAATCCACCGATGACAACCCGTTTCTCAATTGGAATAAGTCCATATTACACCCCTGAACTTTGTGCCGAGTCCAAAATACCCCATGAACTCCAAAACCGTCTGATTTGCACCCTCGAACTACCCATACCGTTTGGTTTACACCCCTTGGGCCAAAAACAGGTGGTTTTGGATGACGTGACATCACTAATATTTTATTTTCAAACTTCCGGAGGCCATATCTTCTTCTTTCGAACTCCAATTCGAGCGATTCAAAATTTTAAATTCCTATAAATTCTTTATCTTGCTGTTAGTATTGATTTGATATTTTTTTTGGAGTTTTTTATTTATTTAGCAAACAAAGCCAAATAAATAAAACAACTCTAAATAAAATCCAAAAAAATTTACAAATAAATACTAACAGCAAGACAAGGAATTTAGAAATTTGAATCGTTCAAATCGGAGTTTGAACGAATAAGATATGGCCTCCGGAAGTTTGAAAATCAAGAAATTCAAAATATTAGTGATGCCACGTCATCCAAAACCACATGTTTTCGACCCAAGGGGTGTAAACCAAACGGTGTGGCGTTCGAGTGCAAATCGACGATTTTGAAGTTCAGAAGGTATTTTGGACTCGCGCAAAGTTCAGAAGTGTAATATGAACTTATTCCTTCTCAATTTGATCCATGAAACTCGGCAGCAAATCGATGAGAACCCAGCCCATGCGTATATGGCATGTAGGTCACACCATTGGGTCGGGCGTTATCAACGCCGGCCAACGGCCGGGGATGAATGCAGTTGGAGTGAGTCGATCGAGAAAGCGTGGAGTGGGCGGCCGGAGCGCCGGAAAGGGAGGTGTCCGTTACTCCCATGCATTCCCACGGGCCACGAGAGAGACCCGGCCTCACCTCGCTAGCCCATTGCATCCATATCGCACGCATCGCCTACCTGATGAAGCCATCGACTCACTCTGAACTCCAACCCTATCGTATCCGATGTCCTGAAGACTCTCGAGACTGAAGTACGTTCGAATCGAGCGGCGTGACAAGAAACCAAAGGATCCTTGGCTACTTCACCGGCCGGCCGGCGTCGGGAGAGGCCAATTAGATCCATGGCGGCGGCTGCAGCGAGGGCGCGCGAGCGGCCGTCGTCGCCGTCTCTCGTCCCCGGTGCGTACGCACGTTCATGCAATATTTCCCATCTGAGATATCTATACATGCATGCTCTCCGCCGGAAGAAAATCTGATGGGGGTGGGTCTCGCGTGAGATTCTACACCATCAGCCGTTGGTTTTGTTGATGTATGTCGTGCCAACAAAGTCTTCAGAAGCATCAAATTAATAGTATCTTGCAAGTCTACGAGGAAACTTCAGGGATCGATCGGGGGATCGGACTGCATGAAATCTGTTCCTGACGATCGATGCGATTTCGCAGGGATTCGCATGATCGATGCCGACAGTACTTGACATCTGTGAGCCGTTCATGGCTGATCGTGCGGCCTGTACCGTTGCTTGCTACGGCCCAAAACTCTTCTATACTTGTCTTACGATTAGATGACACAGCTATTTTTTTTGCAGCATCTGTTCTTTTCGTGCTTGCTTATGTTTGCTTTGTGTTCTTGAATTGGTGTGTCAAGTAGTATAAAACCCTTTGGGGTAACATATATAGACTTGTATGTGAAAACGAAACATGGGGGGAAATCTAGGAAGAGAGGAGAGAGGGAGAGGAAGATCGACAACTTAATTTTACATTTTTCAAATATCTGAAACATTCTCTCTATATCGTTAGCAAGGCTGATGCATGGCTAATTTTACAACATATCGTTGGATACTTGATTACTATGCAGGTGGAATAATTAAACAAGACATCGATCAAATTTAATTAGTTAGCTGCCTTGTGTTCATGTCTTGGAACAAAACATGCAACATTTCAGCCTGCACATGAGAAAATCTTCCATGCCTGTGTTACATCTGCTACTGATGCCGATTTATATATTTGTAGGTTTGATCAAGAGCGCATTGGTGCTTGTGCTGGGATCCGTGGTCGGGTTGGTGTACCAGGCGATCCAGCCTCCGCCGCCGAGGATCTGCGGGAGCCCGGGAGGCCCTCCTGTGACATCAACCAGAGTGAAGCTCAGAGACGGGAGGCACCTCGCCTACCTCGAGTCCGGCGTGCCGAGACAGACGGCCAAGCACAAGATCATCTTCGTCCATGGCTTTGACTCGTGCAGACACGACGTCCTCCCTGTCTCCCAGGAGCTTCGAGGAGCTGGGCGTGTGTTTGATCTCCTACGACAGACCGGGCTACGGCGAGAGCGACCCTGACCCGTCCAAGACGGAGAGGAGCAACGCCTTGGACATGGAGGATCTCGCCGATCAGCTCGGCTTAGGAGACAAGTTCTACGTCATTGGCTTCTCCATGGGAGGCGAGATTGTGTGGAGCTGCCTCAAACACATCCCGCACAGGTAGGTGGCGTTTAATTGATCATTCAGTGTTAGTATGGCTTGGCATTTAATTTTGGGGTCAGGCTTGCCGGAGCGGCGCTGCTGGCGCCGGTGGCCAACTTCTGGTGGCGCGGGTTCCCGGCGAACGTGTCGCGGCAGGCGTACGACGCGCAGCTGCCGCAGGACCGGTGGGCGGTCGGCGTCGCCCACCACGCGCCGTGGCTGACGCACTGGTGGAACACCCAGAAGTGGTTCCCTCCCTCCAGCATCATTGCCCACAGCCGCCGCATCCCCTCACCGCCGGACTCGAAGGTCGTCTCCAACTCCAAGCCCGCCGCCGCTCGACCCCCACCACCTTACAGGGTACTAGAAACAATTAATCGTCTTCAATTATCTCCACTTAATGACCATTTTAGTTTGGTGTTATGCAGTGATCTTTGTAATGGTTCTGCGTGTTTGCAGGCTCAGGTGAGGCAGCAGGGGGAGTTCGAGACGCTGCACCGGGACATGATGGTCGGCTTCGGCAAGTGGGACTACAGCCCGCTGGAGCTGCGCAACCCGGTGCCGGACAAGGAAGGCGCGGTGCAGCTGTGGCACGGCGCGAAGGACCTCGTCGTGGCGCCGACCATGTCGCGCCACATCGCGCGGGAGCTGCCGTGGATCCGCTACCGCGAGCTGCCGGACGCCGGGCACATGTTCCCGCTCGCCGGCGGCATGGGCGACCTCATTGTCGAGTCGCTCCTGCAGGGAGAGCGGTAGCTAGCTAGGCGCGTCATGTTTTTACACTAGTCATCATACTTTAATCAACTCTTCATAATCACAGGTTTATCGCGTCGATTACGATTAGAGGCTTCGCATTGGGTTCGGGTTGGAGGCCGGGCTATGCTCCTCGTGCTTCAACTGCTCACATGCTGAATGTAGCCATTGCAACGCTGATTTGTGATGCTTAGCTCTTCGGTTTCTTAAAGAATTTTTATCAATACAGCTGCAATTCAACCATTTAGCAAACCTTTCGAAGTAAAAAAAAAAAGATAATTTACTCAGCTATCTTTTATTGAAACGAGCCATGTCCTGCACGCAGCAGCAAGCAGCAACAACGAGGACCAAAAGGTTGAAAATATTTCATGATCAAATCTACAATCCTACAAAGTACAATACTTCTACATTCTCAACACAAAAGCTCAATGTATCAAGCGGACAATAATATAAAATTACAATCCTTTGGGAAGTCCCGTGACTGAATCAATCAATGCTTGGTTTTCGTCTGCAACAATCTTTGGGCCAGTTCCAAGCCTGCTGCAGATGAAGTAGCTAACATCGCCCTTGAATTTTTGGTTTGGCATCTTCATCTCTGGAGGCGCTGGGAGGGCCTCGATGTCTTCTATGGATTGCAATCCAGCATCACTTAGAATTGATTTGTCGCCAACCATATAGCTGCCATGATCATGTTGGTCAGATAGAATCATAGGTAGCTTTGCAGTATACTCAGCAACAAACAGGTTTAATAGTGAAAATATCAAACACACCTGCTCAAATCATTATCTTGTGGAGGGAAATAGTATAAGAGCCTCTGAAGGAGAAGGGTTGCGGTTTTGCGGTTTGGTGCAATAAGGACTGCATTAGGCCCGGCGTCGAAGGTGTAGGCAGCCTGCTATTAGACAAGTTCATACCGAATTAGAAGTCTTTAACAACACAAAAGGCTGTTTTGGCCGCACTCAGAAATGGTTTCAGTATCAGATCAAGTGCACCAGCAAGTACCATTGTACCAACGAACTTCCAGTATGGATGAGATTTATATCAGACAACACAAACAATTTTAGTAATAGCACCAGGATTGCAATGAAAAAAACTGCCTTTGGTACCTCCAACTTTAGTTGCTAACTTGATATCTTAAAATCTAAAGCTCCGAGTATAATACCAACAGTAATAGTTCACATCTCCGGAGTATAATACCAACAGTAATAGTTCACATCTTCATGAGGACCATTAGAAGCTTACTCAATATTTTACTATTCCAAGAAATATCTTAAAAGATATCAAGGTTCACTCTTTAAGTTAAATTACTCGATCGAAGGATGCAAGCCATACATGTATTGGTCAGTGCAGTAAAAACTGTCTGTACTGCCATATTCAGCAAAGTGTAACCAACCCTATTTGATGGTGTGTTCTATTGGAGCAATACCAGTAGGGTAGCACAACAGAATTGACTATATATTATATTCACTATATATTATATTCCTAGGCAGCACAGCTAGAGTTAAGAATAATAACAAAAAAGATAAAAGATGCTAAATGATAACAGAATATACCTGTGGGATTCCTTCCGAGTGGTTCCACTTTTCCACAAGGCTAATTATCCTGCAACAGGTTGAGACAACAATTCTTAACTCTGGGATTTCAGCAGGGATAGAATCCCAAAACAAAGCAATGCTAAAAAAAATACCTGTGTGATGTATCATTCATATAGAAGATGGGAGGACTCGTGTCCAAACATACGGCATGGAACTGGTTGCTATCTGCACAAGTTAACCTGGCAAAGGATTCAAAATCACGATTCTTGATAGCCTCTTCCATTTTCAACACCCGATTTGGCACTACAGTCTGGAACATAAGAACAAGCAGTGCAGTGCACAATAAGAACAGGAAAAAAGAAGTTCCAGTCATAGCGACAGTTTAATTGTTAAAACTATTGATAGTGTTCCAGAACAGTGGAAGGATAAAATAAGAATTTATTTCAAAAGTGCAGCTACAAAAATTATGATTCCTCAATGATTCTTGGCACACAAAAGCGCAAGTTAAAGGTGAAAAAATAATCACCTGAGCCCTGTGTTGCAAGAGGGGACTTGTTTCAACACTGTCTCGCATCCCACTGGTGCTACTCGTTTCCTTCTGCTTTGAACTGACCTAATTCCACAAAGCAATATGTAAAGTATTTATTTAAGATGTCAGAGGAAGCACAATAAGATTGGGATAAAACATGACAAAGTCACAAAGAGTTATTATGCCAATTTTCAGTATTGCTGTTAATGAAGACACAACACAATGAGCAGAATACTATGATATACTATATGTAGTACGAGGTCATGTGGAATATAGATCACATACCACTGCTATGATAATAACAAGATCACTCCAATGTGTCTCATCAGCAAGCTGTACTGCAATACTGTCACTTCCATCATCATTCTGCAAGCATAGAATCAGACTTCACTGAATCATTATTCAATAGAAAAACATGCATTTAACCAAGGCCTAACAATCCGATCACTTACTTTTCCCATACACCATTTCACAAATCCACCATATATACTGCGGCATGCGCTTCCAGACCCTTGCCTGCATTGAAGTTTGCCAGAGGTAAGTATAATTAAAAAGAGGCAAGTCGATTAGCCTATTAATAATTTGTAAAATTGGAGAACAATCCTAGCACCATCTCAACAAGCAAACAGCATGAACAGGGCAGAGCACAGGGGTGGAACTACAGATCATATCAATAACATTAACAGACCTTGCTACTGAAGAAAGTTCTCCATAATCTTCCTTCACATTCATTAGCTTTCCGAGGGTGAAAACTGCAAACAACATTCAGATAATAAATGTTGTACTGTGATACATGGTTTAAGAAAGCAAGAACCTGTTTAGAAATGTTTATGAGCAACTAAGATAAATAATATTGAACCATCATTTGGTCTTGGAAAGTGTTATCAAATTTCAAGATATAAAATAAAGGAATTGATATTTCATACAAAAGAAGCATGCTGAGCAGCTTTTGTCAAACAGGAGGAACAATATTAGGGACCACACATTAGCATTGGTCAAATAAGACAGCGGCCACAATGGAGCAGTATTATCGTGGACTTGCAAGATTAACCATTTCTTCAATCCTAACAGAGTTATTACAGAGAGGCAAAGCAAGCACAAAGAAAATACTTTCTGCTTTTTCATGTTTCAATGCTTCTATAGAATCAAATACAATGCTAGTAATTTGAACAAAATAAAGTGCAAAGAAGTAAGCCAGGACTGCAGAATCTTTTAGGTACCTTGACACAATTAGAGTACTGCCCTAATTATAAACATGCAGGTGTATTCAGAAAGGTAACAGGCAAATCTCAAGCATAAAGCCTAAACAAAGAAAGCTTGGAGAAAGGTAACAAGGCAAATTTCAATGCTGTGTATTAAAGACCATGAAAAGTCAACGATATCAGAATTAGGAGGCTTTACCGAGACAAGCAAAGCCAGCAGCCGAAGATGCCAAACCAGCAGCGGTTGGGAAGTTGTTGTACGACGCTATATGGACATGCAACTTCTCCCAGTCCTCTTTCTTGATCCTGATTCCCTTGTTCTCATCGTCGACATCACCAGCCCGTTTCCGGATCTCCTCAGGCAGTTCTGAAATCTCCCGCCAAAGCGAGATCTCCTGCTCAATTCCAAACCAAAAGGATACTTACATCATACTACCATCCTAAAGGACCATATTTTCAGAGTGACGTTCCATCCAATTAAAGCCCTACTCTATTATTCTATAACTGCCACTTAAGTCCAGTATTTGTCCACAGTCGCAACACGACCCAGCAATACAGATGCTAGTGCAGACAAAATCAGAAAGGTGTTTTTTGTTAAATAATACACGAAAATTTTGGAGCTCTGCCACTTGTATTTGTAAATGCAACTACTACTAGCTTTCAAACAGATCCCGATCTAGATCTAAGCAACAGAGGTCAAATTTGATCGACACAACCGCCAAAATACTCCCCATCCTTAAACTAATGCTTGAGCTCCTACCCAAATCAGGGAGCTATCTCGAAACGGAAGATAAAATTCCTCCGAGAGAGGAAGCCGTGAGATCATTAGATAAACGCACTTGAAGGATTAGCAGACAAGCATCTAAACAATCGCATTCACGTACAGTTGCCATGGGGGTGTGAGAGTCCCAAGTACGACGAACCTTGCCGTTGAGCCACATGCGGTCTGAGGGGAAGGATGGGCTGACGGCGACGGTGGTGGTAGCGGAGAGGTGGTCGGGGTCGAGGGTGACGCTGATGCTGTCGTTGATGGGGAGGATGAGCGCCTCGTCCCGCTTCCCCCAGTACTTGATCACCGCGATGTTGGTCGGCGACCGCCCCGTGGCCATGAGCACCCACTGCCCCTCCGCCGCCGCCATTGGATCCCTCGCGTCCTAGGGTTTCGCGGGGTTTTGTGGGAGATCGGAGGGAGTGTTGGGCGGAGACTACGAGGAGGGGAGATCGGGAGGGATGCTGCCGTCTCAAACAACTGATGAAGAGCAGCGGCACGGGAGGAGGGGCCAGGGGAGTAGTAACGAACAGGGAGGCCATATTTGCATACACACCCTCCATGTATTCTCAATTGCGATAACTGCTCTTTGTTTTTATTTTTGATTATTTCCCTTGTTATTCTGTTTGAGAAGTGCTGGGAATTTCTAACTGCTTCAATCCCTATACAGCGCACGTTGTCTAAATTCATGGAGGCACTAGGAAGTCTAGGATACAATGCTGATATTTTCTGTGGTTTTGCCCACAAGGTCGAGGATAAAATACTACTTAGCTACCTACTTGTGCATCACAAGGTAAGTACCTAGTTAAGTTAATTTTATTCTAACAACTTGAAATGCTAACTTAATTTTGTTTTTAGGCTTTCTATTTAGCTTAAAATAAAAAGAAAAAAATCCAAAGTCTAAACAAAGAGGTGATTTTTTTCAACTGACCTATGAAAAACATAAACTTGCACAATTTGTTGTGGAAAATTACCAGCATATAAGTAAATCTTTCTATGCCTGATAACTTGTGGGAAGTATCCTAGGACATGTTTGAGGTCATAAATCCATAAATAATTACACCGCTCACGAATGTAAGATTCATGTGGTTGCAACATTTCTAAATGAGAAGACATCATACATCTAAATATTCAAAAAGTTGGAAGGTGCATCCACAAGAAGAACTGAAGAACGCAAAAATGTGCATTGATGTTCATTCCTACCCTCCCAGTCGTACCTAACTGATACAGTGGTATTGACTTATTAAATGTTTTTCTTTTCATTCTTTGACCTATTAAATTGATGCGATGGGACGGGCATACGGCCGGACTTGGCGACGTACTGCGAGAGCCCATGAGCTCCCAAAGAAACAATACGGTACTACGTTCCAACTAAGACCTAGAAATTGAAATACGGAACATTCTTCAATGATGGATAATTGGTTGTTGTACGTTATTGTGGAGTATTCTTACGTATACAAAGTTTTAAATAGCTACTATTATCGATTAGTTATTTGTCAATTCGGAAATGTCTCGCGTATGATGCCCTAGTCATCTGCCTGTGCCTCTGCCCGGCCACGGCCCCACACGCGGTGCCCGGTCGATTGACCCCGAGCGTCTGCTCAGCCACCCCCTACTCCTCCAACTCCAACCGGCTTGATCGCCTCCTCCTCCGACTGGCCCCGCACACCGCCTCCGCACGTTGCGCCGCTGCAACACATGCATCATATGCGCGTACAACAAAAAAATGTCTGGTGTATAGCAACGCCGTCGTCAAATTTGCCTTGTAGATAGGTGCACAACAATAATATCATGTAATAGATCAAAATTGATCCAAACAATTATATTGGTTGTGTTGTATTTGGATGAGCACAATACCTGATCCAATATCTAACATTTTTGTTTTGAAAGGGAATTCCAACAAAATGGGTAAGATCACGTCTCATGACTCTCGTGTCTCGTCTCAATCCACCCATTGGTCAATATACATGGTGTAGGAACACGGGTAGGCTACACTAGCATAAATTCAAAAATCTACCGCGCAACCAAGGAACCTCCGCTAGTAATAGATTACGAGATTATCACTAGACGCGCAGATTCGCAGCGGAAGAAGAGTCGATGTAGCGCGTTGGTGCGGTTGTAGTCGTACTAGTCTCGCGCCTCCTCCAAGTGCTCCCGTGGCCGTCACGCAGTTGTAGATCGTCCTAGCGTTGAAGCCTCGCGACAACGCCTCCAAGGTATCCACACGTGCGGCGGGAACACCACGCGCCAGAAGTGCTAGCGACAGCTGCGTTTTGGACGAAGGAGGTGTGGTGGCTAGGGTTCCGGAATTCAAAATCACACTTGACCCTATGCCACCTCCTCTATATATAGGCATCCAAGATGGATCTCGAACTTGAGGCCCATTAGGAACTCGTGGCCCATAAGAATTGGATCACCATCCAAAATGTGTTCCGCCCTTTGGCGTGCGACCCTATAGGTTCACGTGCACTTGGACATGGTCCGAGTACTCCTACTCGTCCACTAATCGGTAGTGGCCCCTAGCGACATGCCGACTCCCAAGTAAACGTAAAGATCACATCGGACGAACCTCAATAAATCTCATATGTATTTCCTTTGCCTCACGATATCGGTCAAACTCAAGGCGATGCGTGCCATCCTTGTTGGTTAGCTCAACCACTCTTTCTCGATCACGTGATTCGAATTTCTCGACTATGGTTAACTCTTTAACCATGAATAGCATGGTTATGCATTTACGAATCCGATCACTCGAGAGGCCTAAAGATATCTCTCCGTTGCATGGAGGGCAAATCCTATCTTGATCGACCATGCCTCGACGCATGTGTCATGACAAACCCGAAAGCTACATTTATAACTACCCGAGATCACGAGTAGCGTTTGGCAACCCCTAAGTAAGTCACTATACATCTTGAGTGCATGCAACGATCTCAAGTCTAAGGATATAACATACATATTGTAAAAGAGACCAGCGATGACACAAAAGAATACAACATTCTCGCGAGTGTCTCATGGTGGGTCGATCCAACCCCATGTTCACTAACATGTGTCATATTATTGGTTTGATATCTCCATATCTATGATCCGTGAAACATGATCATCAATCAATACATATGCTAGTCTATTCATATGTGTCCTCATATGTTTCCGACTAGGGATCGCTTTAGAATAATTATCACAAAGATAAATATAGAGTTTCACAATCAAGTCACATACTTGATAATAAATATTAACGATATTATTCAAGGAACAAGATAATAAATTATCCAATAAATTATGAACATATAATCATCTCCATGATTGCTTCTAGGGCATATCTCCAACACATGGTGCCACATTTTATCTACCACTTCGTTTTGATCATTGGTTCTTTTCTTGAAGCCATGAAAAATTGAATTTCTTTTTAGAGGAATCGAACAATTGAATTTCAATGCAACCCTTAACTGTGTCATCATTTTTACTGCAGTAAATCTCATTTATATAGCCAAAAAGTACTTGCAATTTGGGACAAAACGTATACAAAAAATGGTGCCGTGAAACTATAAGGGTATGTATAATGGGATGACATCAGCAGTCTATTATCTTTGCCACGTAAGATTTTTAGTGATGTAGATGAGAGAGAACAAGGAGAGAGAATCAAGCTATCTGACATGCAACAGACAGTCTATAAGACCCTTATAGACTCTTTGTTTCTTTGTTATATCTATCTGCAAATCAGAACTCACAAGTTTTATGGTCTCATTTAATGGAGGACATATATAGACAACTTATTGTATGAATTGTGTTTAGTTTTATCTATAAATAATACGAAAGATACTACAGACAACTGTACTACACTGTACATGCCGTAAGTCTGCAACCAAAATGCCCTGCATTGACCAACGGTCAAAGTGTCCGAATTTCCCCTCGTGCCTAAAACGACCCTAGGCAGCGTAACGTAAATACGAACTCCACCGGCGACCCGACCAAAGTCTGCACCCGCTTTTGCATTTCCGCCGACTACCCCTGCCCCATCCGCCGCCACACGCGCTCCCACCCCTCGCCGCCGGCGACCTCAAGCTCTAGGGTTTTGTTCCCACCCCTCCCCGCCCACCAATTCGCTAAATCCGCGAAGGTTTCGATCCCAATTAGACACCTATTGGCCAATTTGGAGCGCTCTCCTGTCGAATTGGCCGTCTCGATCGGCGGAATTCCCAGGCCTTGATGTAGCTTGGGGGGACGAGCCGACGCCGTGAGCCGGCTACCATGGCGGGAAGCTCGAGACCCGACGTAGCCGGGAGCTTCCGCGAGGGCTCGCAACTCTCCGCCGCGGGCACGCCGAGGGCGCTGACGGAGCCGCCGTCGCTGGCGCAGTACCTCTCGTTAGAGCCTTTCCCCGTCGGCGACCACAAGCAATCGCGCACTGCGGAGCTGCGGCGGGTGCTCGGTGTCACCGTGGAGGCGGAGCAGTCGTTCGGGCCGGTGCAGACCAAGCCGCTCCCGTCCATAGCCCCCGAGGAGCTCAAGCGGATCCGTGGAGGCGTCGTGGAGTCGTCGACCAGAGCGAAGTACGTACTGCTCCTGTGCATTCCTATCTATTCTGCCCATTGCTCAATAACTTACTTATGAGCGATGAAATGAGGTGCAGGGAGAGAGCCAAGTCGTTGCAGGAGTCAATTCAGAAGCTGGATAAATATCGGAACGTTGTCACACGGAGGCGGCAAAGGAGTGAGGGCGCGACGGAGAGGTCATCAGGGGGCGGGTCGGGTTCTCTGAGGATGGGGGCTCAGAACAGTGGAGAGAATCCTGGACAGAGGCTGGAGGAGAGGGCTAAGAGTGCAACCACAAGCAAGCGTGCTCGTTCGTCGCTAACAGCAGATGCACGGGTTTGTACTTATGCTACTTTACCATTGCTTTCTGTGATTCCATTTTGCTTGTATCACTGTCTTCATTGTTGTAATTAGTTGAGTTGGTACTATGGGATTTGGACACTAGAATTAGATGTTGCAGTGTTACTCCAATCAAATGAATTGGTGTGAACTGGTAATTGGGCATATCAGTGTGCGTGGATAAATCACATGCGGTAACAGGTCATGGAAGTGCTCTGGTCTTGAATGACAAATCTTCCTAAACTTTTTTGTGTGCACTTGGGCCTAACTGTTGGTGATGGTGTGATGCTTATCAAATTTCATGAAGGACATTGTGCAAACATAAGTGCCTGGTTGATTAATATCGAATGAATATGTTTCCCCGTTTTCTTCGTTAGAGTTGTGTCAAGATTGAGCAAAGCTTTCATGTCATGTTTCTTTCCGGACTTCCCTTTTGTTGCCAAGTGCTAAACAAAATATACGACTTTGCAATTTTTTGCCACCTGTTCAATTGTTAGACATGATATCACATTTTTAGAATTTCTGTCTTTTGGCTATTATATCTCGTTCTTGTTATGCCTTTATTGCGCTACCATCTGTCCTTGTATTTGACTCTTGGGCTGTATATTTCAGTTGGAAGTGCGTGGTAATGTTCCTACAAGGCAAGGTCCTTTAGCGGATACTGAGAAAAATTCCCTTTTGGAGAAGGAAAAAAGTTCTGTGAGAAATGTCAATGCCCCGTCAGGGTTTTCTGAAGACAAATTACGGGGCCTATCTCCTGGCGGTGAAGGATGGGAGAAAAAATTGAAACGTAAGCGCTCTGTTGGAACTATGCTCAACAGAGGCAATGATGTAGATCGAGATGTCAAACCATTAGTTCAACATAGATCAAACAATGAAGTACGCGCACGATCTAGTGATGGTCTTCCATTTAGGTAATTTTTGTACATTATCATCAACTTTGTTATCCGAAGTTACACATAGTTTTTCCACATACTTGAGCTTCAAATGAAACATATTTGAGATGTGAATATTTGGTTTAGTATACCATGGCTTTATAGGTCCAACCTCATATGGTGGTCCTATTTGCATGACCATGTTGAGTCATCTGAGCATTGAGGGGCACTCATCCTTCCTCGAATTGTTGTTTGACAGACATGGAACTTCTGCTGGAGCATTAGGAGGTAGCAAGACGGATGGAGGTTCTCAACAGAGTAATGCAGGCTCCCGGTATCTACCAAAGACAGACATAGATTCCGCGTCTCTTCCAACTGAAAGAAGAGAGCGTCATGCTGGGCTAGACAAAGAAAGAGTTTTGGCAAAAGGAAACAAGTAAGCATAATGTTGGTGGCATTATTTTAATAATACATGTTATGGCACAAGCACACTGATTTGAATTTTCAGAACGTCTTGGTGCTGCTGGTTACTCTATTATGCACACGCATATGTAGTTTGTTGATTTTTTCTATAGTTCATGATATAAGTCTTTTTGGTTGTTTCTGCAATGTGTGAGTAGTGATGTACTGCATCATTTTTCTGATGTTTTGCCTCCATCATGTATCCAGGGCACATACTTCTGAGGATATGCAACCTGGAACCTTAAGTCCTGTGACCAAGGGTAAAGCATGCAGAGCACCAAGAACCAGTTCGCTTGTCGTCATGAATTCATCATCTACTTTCCAACGCTCAGCTGGAGGAATTGATGAATGGGAAGAAGCACCATGCACAAATAAAGCCTCACCTTTGGGAGGCACCACAAATCATAAGCGTCCCATGGCTGCAAGTGGATCTTCACCTCCTGTTGCTTGGGTGGGTCAACGCCCACAGAAAATGTCGCGGACAAGAAGAGCAAATGTTGTTTCCCCAGTCTCAAATTTTGATGAGGCCCTATCTGAAGGATCACCACTTGATGTTGCTGTCAGACCAGCTGTAGAGTCGTCTGGCCTTTTACTTCCAAGGGGTGTAGCTAGTAATAATTCACAAGCTGTATCTAAAACAGATAATATTTCATCTCCAGCTGGTCTGTCAGAAAGTGAAGGATCTGCTGCTACTGAAAACAAGAAGGAGAAAGTCACAAATAGTGGTGACTTCGACAATGAGGGTGCAATTTCTGCCCATAATGCAACCGACTTAATTTTCTCATCCAAGAAAAGCAGAATTCCGTTGAAAGAAGAACTTGAAGATGGCAGCATTCGTCGTCAAGGGAGGAGTGGAAGAGGCACCATGCATGTTAAAGGGTGTACATCCATGTCAAAAGAGAATTTGGACAGCACAGAAACAAGAAAGCTTCTAAAGAGCGGAAGACCTGTATCTGAAAAGAATGAAAGGTGCTTGATGATTGAAAATCTTTTGAGGAGGTTTACTTTATTTTGTGTCATATATAACTAATTATCTTCTTTTAGTTGGTGCAGTAAGTTGGGCCGCCCTCCAACAAAGAAAGGTTCGGACATAAAGCATCATCTCGACACTCAGAAATTCTAAATTGTGGATCAATAGATATAACAGGTCTTTTGAAAGACATTTTAATTTTCTAGTGAATGCCTTTCTTTTTTAGGAAGTTGCTCTTGACATTAAGCTGTTTGTTGTAGGCGAATCAGAAGATGACCGGGAAGAACTTATGGCTGCTGCAAATGCTGCCCGTGGTGCCATTGGTGTGCAATTGTACATATGATAGTGATCTATTGAGCTGTAATTTTTTTTTTTCATGATTGATAGCTTCCTTATCCTTTTCTGCAGTTGGTGCATATGCTGGCCCTTTTTGGAAGAAAATAGAACCAATGCTTACTTTCATCAGCTCTGAAGATTTATCTTTTTTGAAAAACCAGGTTGGACTCTATTTGCCTTTAGACGTTGGTATAGTTTGTTGTACCTGTTGCCTTGTGGGATGAACTTTCACTTACTGGGGTCTCTGGTCAGATTACGTTTTTGGAAGAGCTTGACACGGACATGTCTAATATGCCTGATGAACATAAATTAACTGTATCAACTAACTGCAACGGGCCACTATCAATGGTACTTTTCCTTCTGTTACTACCTTAACATGACATATAATTTCAATAAATCCCTCAACTTTTGGTTTCTATCATATATCTACTCTGGTCTGCAATCATATGAATTTGATAACCTTGTTTCATATATTCTTTTCATCTGCAAGGGGGAGCATTCGTCCCAGGTTCTGCCTACGGCTACTTCTTGTGTGTCATTGGAGCAAAGCAAAACAAATGGTGTTGGACCAAGAGAATCTATTGACATTTTGTCTCATAGTGACGAAAATCACAGCACTGCATCTCAAAAATTACAGCCACAAGGATTGTTTGGTGAAATGGCTCCTTTGACACATAGACTGCTCTCTGCTTTAATTGTAGAAGATGGTGATGACTTTTCTGAATGCAATGGTGTGCAAGGAGATATACTTCTCGAGTTCTCAAATGACTACCTTCCTTATGCTTCCAACAGGAACTTAGATAATGAATTTGAAGCTAGTGCAGTAAAATCCAGTTTTGGGTTGAGCCCTGAATTCAAGCCTTCAAACAATTATTCAGTGCATAACAGCGTGTCCAACAGTTTCACAGATTCCAGCAATTTGAGGAGCTCATATAGTCAAAATTCCATTTGCAGTGAGAATATATCAGATGGTATAAATTTTATGGTATACCCAGAAAACGACCCTTTGCATGAATTCATGCCACATATTTCACAGCAATATCAAAATCTCGGGAAAAAAATGTATTTACCATCATATGGATATCAGTATGGGCAGATGTCTTTGCATGACAGGACTTTGATCGAGTTGCACAGTATCGACATTTGTCCAGAGATGGTACGATTCCTAAAAACTCTGCATTAATGATTAGTTTGTAAATTCAAAGATTATATGCTTCTTTGTTGTGTACCTGGTTATAGCTTTATATTCCTGGATCTCACAAACATCTCAAATAGCGTGAAACATGAAAATCCAGATCATATGTTTCTTGTGTTGTCACTGACCAAAACATTCTGGTTCTGTTCTAGGAAATCTTACGTTTTTATGTGACTGCAATAAATGTAGTTCCATTGAGACTGCATTCCTGATGTTTCTTGTGTTGTCACTGACCATATCATTCTGGTTCTGTTCAAGGAAATCTTACATTTTTTTTATGTGACTGCAATAAATGTAATTCCATTGAGACTGCATTCGTGATGTAATAAATGTAGTTTCCTGTTGGCAAGAAGGGACCTAATGCACCAACGATGAAAGGAAATACTCAAAAATACACACCACCTTAGGAGCTGCAAAATACTATGCTGTAATTTTGCATTTCCGTTTGACTTAATTTTCCTGTGAACTGGGAAGAGACCATCAATACCTTTTTTTACATGATATAAGTACAAATACCAGTCAGTTCAACTAGGAAAGGCAAACACTGAATATATGTTCGTGATCTGTTGGTGAAAACTGTAATCTGTTGAGGAACTCAGGCATTGATGAGGGGAAAGGGTTAGTGCAGTGGGGTGGGGGTTGATCAGTTGTGAGAGTGTTGGCCATTTTTATGTGTTGTGAGCCCCACTAGGTTGAAACAACCACAAACATGATGTACATTCCTCTTGTTACTGTACCAACAGTGTCTATTTCCTGGGAGAAAACGTACCTATTCTGTAGACAACATCATTGTTTCTACTCTTTATCTGTGATTCTTGTATGTCTCCTTATTAACTCAAATGTCTTGGCAAAAAAAATTTCTTTGTTCAGCCACAGCTGGATGAGGGAGAGGATGAGGACATTAATAAAGTTATTTTGGAGCTGCAGAAAAGACTCTTTGAGCAGGTTATTTTTTGTACTCTTCTGATATAATATATATTCAATTTTGATCAAACTCAACAAATTACGATATCATTTTCTCTTGAGTTCACTTGAAGTTGCTCTCTCTCAATATAATACTGTAGGAGCCTCTCCTACTGTTTTCTGATAAAAAAAAGAAGTTACGATCTCTCTCTCCTAGTCTCCTCTCTTTGTGTGTGTGTGTTACTATATGATGAATGTATATTTTCTTAAACTGGCATGGTTATTAATAGCTCTAGAAGTTGGGTTCTAGCTTACGGAGTAAGGATTATTGATAATTTTATGGAACCACTTGACATCTTAGAGTGACTGTGCAAAAAGTTGGTGTCCCCATTTGACATCATCATGTATAAGTAAGCATATGCAATAACCATTAGAGAGATGCTGTTAAGTGGTGTCCATTGGTGCGGGGCGAATTTGGATGGAAAGCCATACCCAAAACTAGTGAAATAGTAGGTCTCACCAACTCACCATAGCAGAATTTGATAGATAAATTGGGTTCAGTGAGAATCCACTATATTTTGGCCTCTGAGTAGGAAAATGTTGCATAGCTTGGTCAGTGTCAATTTGTCAAACAGGCAATTTAGTAAGAATAATTTGGGTCAGTTTTGAAAGCTTTCGCACATAGTGCATCATTTGGGTATATTACCAGTACGAGTGGTCCCCTGTAACCACAACTGAGATTTTGTACCACACCTCAAGTAATTCTGGTGCTTATGTATCTTCATTCTTCATATGTAGATGATTTTCTTTTGGCTTCACATATACAGCAGTGCTTTTAAAACACCTGCATGCATTATATTACATACTACTTTTGTATGGTTTGCGATTCTTTAATCCATGCTGAACTAAAGAACGATATGCATTTTATAATGGAGAACTACTTTTCTGTATGTATCTTTGTATTTGAGCAAAATATCTTGTTTTTCACCATTCAATTTGGAGTATTTCCTATGTAAAATACTTCTTGTGTTACTTGCACATATATTCTGGGAAATGGATATGCTTTTCTAATCAACATGTTTCTCTACTTATTTCAGGTGAACCAAAAGAAATGCCAATTGCATAAGTTAGAAAAAGCAATCCGAGATACTAAAAATATGGAGGAGAGGTATTGATTATTGTACCTCTGGTCTAGCTTTTGAATTTGTATGTAGAAGTTATTATGGCGACTAACTTCAAGACTTGGTTTGCAGGAGCCTGGAGCAACATGCAATGAACAAACTAGTAGAGATGGCATACAAAAAACTGCTGGTAGCTGAATATTCATTGATTTACATTACTGCTTTACTTTTATTAGTGTTAAAACTTTAAGCAACTGGAGATTCTGGGCTTCTTGCTCTCTTGGATTAGTTTTTTTGTAAGATTGTTGCTGGGAGCCTGGGATCGTTCATTATTCTTCTTGTCGTCTGTATCTTTTTTTATAAGAAATTTCGAGGTTAGTGGTGCCAAATACTAACGTATGCAGCAGTATTCAAGGTTTTAGTTTTAGTATATTTACAAGGTGGAACATTGCATTGAATTTGGTGAGAGATATAAAAGTAGTGTAATTTATCTCAGTTGAGTGCGCTTAACATCTTTTTTTATAATCAGATTCCACGAGCATGCTATACAAATCTTAACAATGATAATTTTATTGGGGCTATTTGTAAACAATTTATTATTACATAATGAAAGCATTTGGGAAATTTAAACCATTGGTCGTGATTCGTGAATATCAGAAGTTATTACATTCAACTTTTGTTTTGTAGTCAAGGTTTACATTGTCTTACAAGAAGAGGTGATTCCAGCAAAGAATGGTCTTTAAACTACAGTGTTGTGCTGCCAATCAACTGCTGCAAAGTCTTTTTTTTTTCTTTTCACGATCCTGAATATCTCATTTTTGAAAGACATTAATGGTTGCCTGTTAGATTTTTATGTATAGCTATTAAATTTTTTTGGTTTCTAGTGTTAATTGTTTGAACGTTTTCCCCTCATTTGCCACTTCATCAATCAAAGCACATGAACCTTCTTAACCTTGACCTGTGTTCCAGATTGCATGTCATGATGTTCTATTTTCACAGGGTGGCCGAGGTAGTTCTAGTCATAAGGGTGGTCTCAGTAAAGCTGCCAGCAAGGCTGCAAAACAGCTTGCATTGGCTTTTGCCAAGCGAACACTGGCCCGCTGCCAGAAATTTGAGGAAACGGAGAACAGCTGCTTCAGAGAGCCTTTCCTTTGGAGTGTGCTATCTGCACCTTTGCCAAAGAGCGATGCAATAGATGGTAATAGACATGCAACTGTTGATGAGTCAAACTCAATACAAGTCTTATAAACCCACCTATTTATTTGACACATTATTATGTTACGAACTTTCAATATAAAATACCTTGTGTGCAGGTGGCCCCCCAGGATCTGCAGATAAGCCAAAGCTTTTAAAGCTTGACAGAAGCCCATTGAGCCAAGGTATTTCTAGCACTCTTGAACAAATCCTAGTTAAATATGGCATGCACCTTAAATCGGGAGAATTAGGGTGCTACTTGATGATTTTGTTAATTGTGTTGACTTCTGCTGATCATTTTCCAGGTAGTACAAAATGGAAAAGGAGTGACAGAGAAAGGGACCAAAACAGGGATGCATCCGGCAAGAATTCTAGTTCGAAATCAGGCCGTAATTCATCAGGCAGCGGAAGGAATGAACGCAAAACTAAGATAAAACCAAAGCAAAAGCTAGCACAGTTATCAACATCTGGAAATGTTCTTGGTAGAGTCACGGAGTCATCTAATTTCCCAGCACCGTCCCAGCGAGAATCCATGAGTGGACAAATACTTTGAGTGCAAAACCTACAGCTAATGTTGCTCAGGAATCTTTCGATGCTCCTTTGACAAACTTGCCTGCAATAGATCATATGGACATTTTGGATGTGCCTGAAGGTAACGACATCAGTTCCTGGTTTACCGATGGTCTTGACGATTCGTTACAAGATTTTGATTTCTCCGGAGGCCTAGAAATCCCAGATGATGACCTTAGCCAACTGGGATTTATGTAAAATGAACTAGTAAATATATATGTGCGTATATTGGAGTCTTGACCCTATATTAGCACTGCCATTGCTTTATTACAGCACTAGCCAGTTAATCTCTGCCTCAAAGGTAGAGCTTTTAACAAGGAGTTGATTCTTTTGTACAGCGTAATGCTTTTAGTAGTTGCTAGTTGTCTTACTGCAGATGATGGAATTGGTCCGTGTAACAAATGACCGTGCGGCTAAAATGGGTATATCTTGTTATTTCTTGTCAATATCGTTAGCCACCATTTTGAAAGAAGTGTAACAAATGTCTGCACGCAGCGCAGCCCAGTTTCTTTTGCAACTGCTACTTACATGGATTTTAGGTTATGTATATTTATGTTGCTAGCGCATGGTAAGCTCGTGTTGTACTTGACAAATAGCCAAATCACTTACCGCTTTTCGTGTTTTGTGTATAAGCACGGAAGATGCAGACCACTGTTCATCCCGTGCGTGTAAAGCGTCAGAAATGATGCATAGGCCCTTGTCGATCTCAAAATTTATTTTTCGGTTATGCCTGTATCTTTCTGACTACAAGTGAATGTCCCCGAAAGAATGCAAGCATCAAATTCGTTTATATTTGCAAGTAGCATCAACAAAATTCTCCTACTCTTTATTATGTTTTTTTAATTGAAAATGACACTGTATTAGCCAATCTTCATCAAGTGTATATCATTTGTGACACATGCCATGATAAATGTTTCCGATTTGGCAGATGGAATTTGTCGACATTGACACATTGTTCATTACAACAGTTCCACAGTTCAGTAACAAAACGGTTAGGTTAATGCATGCGTCCCATGCTATCTCATGGCAGCATTGACACACCACCGGTCAGGCCCGTACCAGGGGCGTGAGAATGCTCAACCACACGAGGCCTCCAAAAGTTAAGGGCTCCTGATTTTTAGCAATTACTAGTTGTTAGTATCTCAAGAAAAAAAAATAATGCTCTATAGTTGATCTTGGTATGAGATAGAGTTAAGCAAACTGTTCTATTCCTTCTTCGTAAGAACTTCCTCTTGATGTCTACTATTATCCCAATCTCTGTATCGTTCTCTTCATTTCCCTTGTGCTACCGCACAACCACTATTCATATGAATCAACCCACTATGTTCATCTGTTTATTGTGTGTTCCTTTGTGAACTCAGCTAATTTATAATTTTGTATGCATACAGGGCTATATACACCGCATCAACTAGTTTTGTAGACCCATTTCGTAGTTACTCGGCATTGCCAAACTGAAACTAGAAGCTTGGAATTTAGTTTTGTTACTAAATTTTTAATGTCTACTATTGTTGGTTTTTCTTGTACCTGTGCATTTGGGTGTTATTCTAGATTTTAGCCATGTCTTCTATATTCTGGGGCGTGAATCTAGTTATGAAAGCGTAAGAAAAAAGAGAATCAGAGCTAGTTTATGGCCAAATTTTAAATGAAATATTTTTTAATTGGGTAATTGTTTCTTCTAAACTTCAGTGCCTAACTTTAATTTTAGCACAGCACCCCCAAATTCTGAGATACGTCCTGCCACCAGTCAACAGCTATCACCCAAGTTCATCGTTACACAAATCAACTGGCACATTAGCCTCACAGGCTCACAGCTTTACAGCTTCACCAAAATGCATCAAAGGCCCGTAAGAACGAGGCAAGCTATCCCCACCTTGAGATGCAGTCTGTGGGAGTGGGAACCAGCACGTACCTGTGAGGACTCGTAACCACAGCTTTTGGGAGATTTATACATGTCACAATGGCCACCGCGAGAAACAATCTTCCTGGTCTATGGGTACAACCACAACACGACGTGATAATTCAACAAGTCCCCAGTCACTGGCCGTGAGATTCAGAGTGTTCCTTCCTCTTCTTGTTAAATGGAAGCCACTCCTTAGCAGTTGATCCATCTGGCCTTTCTCTGATCCTCATGATCTCATCAATCTTAATCTCAGCTGTGGGTTCCACTGCTCTATGAGCAGGTGCATATGCCAAGTCAATTGCGCACAATTTGACAGCAAGTCTATTTCTGATGACTTTGGAAGTAGAGGTGACTGCACTGTCCTTCGGGGACCATTTGCCAATCTCTGCGTCATTTACTGCTTGACGACTCCTGCTCTTCGAGTCAATCTCACATCAAGATTATGAAATACAAGGAGTCCTCGAGATGGGCCCGCCAGGGATAACACTTCATCCTGTTACGGGGATAAAGAGTATGTCAGGTCCGCTGTTCTGCAGTGTCATAAACAATACTCACAACTGAACTTTGACACAAGACATGGAAAGATAAAGTAAGGCTCATCAAACACTGTAGAATGGAACAAATACTGGAGCTCATTGTTGCAACTGGATCTAACAGGTCTGAAACGTGGTTTCGAAATAAATGGTTAAAGCTTTCTACCGAGAGATACAGCTAGAACTGTAAGCACATAAAGAGGAATTTGCTATTTCTAAGTTACCTATTTTTGTTCTTCTCTAAGTCAGTTTCTTTGTCGAGTTTCAAAAAATAAGCTAATTTTTATGATCATTGGATTTGTAAGGAGATTAATATGTTATGTGATTGGATATATATTGCGATTACGTGCGCTGTCATTCCGCCTCCGGTGAAGCCGATTCGCTACTGCGGCCACATCACAAAGGCGTCCTTCAGTCCAACAGCTTCTCTGTTTTTTGTCACAGCCGGCGGATACGAGAGCGAGCTCGATTGGGTGCACGGCGAACTGCTCAGGCAGCGCCGTAGTGGAGATGCCCGCATCTTGCAGCGAGCCCTGCTCGTGCGATGTCTATCTGCACAACACGCATGCTCCCGATCCAAACTACTGATACGTGGGCGCGTGCGTCAAACCGCTCACATAGTGGCGGATCAGGATTAAAATGAAGGGATATTCATAAAACCTTAGTCTTCTTCAATCTCCAAATCACACTTCCTCTCTAATGGCTGATGGATGCTGGTGCTACGAGGATACCAAGGTCTGACTATTGATAGGAGGCGTTGCTACCCAGGCTGCACCGCCCTTGTGCTCACAGGACATATATATCCCAAACTCCTAATGGATGCGCGGCAGGCCGGCACGATCAAGATCGCGCGCGGACTTCTGGCTCCGGCCTACTCGCAGCATCAAGAGGAAACGCCCATCTTCATTCTGGCTGGAAGCTAGCCACTTAGATACAAATTTAGTTAAACTTTTCGTCAATCTAGCTGCGCATCAAGAGGAAACATGGATTTGTCAAGTATTTTTCCTACTACTCTATACGAATATGGGCATGCATGCGATGTTGAAAGAAATCTCAAATATCCATTTGGAACGCGAGAATTGAACTTGTTTCATGTGTGTTCATCCTTTACTTGTGTTATTTTAAAGAAAATAATAACTTCTAGACAACAAAGCACATCATCTGTTTTCCCTCTTGAGAAAACCACACTGGTCTATTTGTCATAAACACTTTAAAAAAATTGAAAAACCTTTTTCTTAAAACTATATCTGTTTTTTTTTTGAACAAGTTAGAACTTTTATTCCTTAACATCAATGTTTACATCAACATTCAGCATAACAGGAGATACAATAGGTCAGAAAATAGTGATGTATTAAAAACACGAAGAAAGGAAAGAAGAAGAGATACTACAGAACTGGCGGCCCAGCCGAGTAGAAGGGGGTTTTGTCCAACCAAAGTGAAGGTTTTTTTATGCAAACTCGGAAAAGAAGAAGAGGAAAAAGTTGCAATGGTTTAAAACGAAAACTTATCTCTACTATTTAAAAATTGAAGTTGGTGGTTGTCCGTCCTCCTTACGCTTTTCGGCGTCCGTTGGATCGGCGAGTAGGACACTGACCGCTCAGATTGTGTCGTCGAGCACAATGACAGTTGACAACCCGATATGACGAGACTATGATTTTTTTTAACTTGTAACAAAGTACGGACATTGAACTAGTTCAATAGGTAAATTAATTAGGAGCCGTCTTCACTCCCTCTAATGCCATGGCACCCCTGTTTTTTTCACCCGAGTAGTCTCTTCCTCTCCACCAGCTCCCCGCCCCACGCCTTAAAAAATGGATATTCCTGCCGCCGCCGCCGCAGCCACCTCCTCCGCCGGCCGCAGGTTCTAAGTCCTACCTCGTCTGAAGAACACTAGCATGCATTCACAGAGAAAGAACACTTCTACAGCCGGGAAGAAGAGGTATAAGGTTTTTTTCCCCCTTTTGGACAGTGTGCTTGATCCATCTTGATGATGAACGATAATGAGAAATAGAAATTTGATGGTCTTTATTTTCCCTTTCATAAGTTGTTGTGACCTTGCATGCGTTGGAATGTTTTGGATCTTTGCCGTAATCGAGTAGAAAACTAAAAACTTGGACATGGCCACTTTTTACCCCGTGATCGAGTAAAAGTTATTATTATTTGAATCTCTGTAAGCAAAATCAGAGGTAGCAATCACTTCAGACCACACTCCAATTATGGTTGACATCAAGACTGATTTACCATCATCTAAGCTATTCAAACTGGAAAACTATTGGCTTCAGATGCCGGACTTTCAAAACTTAGTACTAGAAAACTGGACACGAGGAACCAGGAATTTATCCAGCATATCTAGAGCTAATTTTAAACTGCGACGCCTACGGGCAAAAATTAGATCATGGGTAAAAAAGAGTCGCGTCCTGACAACTCAACTTGACAACACCAAAATCACTTTGGAATACTTCGACAGTACGGAGGAATGGAGACCTCTTACGACCCTCGAATTCACCTTCAGAAAGTATATCAGACTTCACCTTCAAGAATTAGTATGGTTTTGCGCCCTCAAATGGAACCGACGGACGAAAATTAAATGGTGCAAATTGGGAGATGAGAATTCACACTTCTTCCATGTAGCCTCTACCATAAGACACCGAACGAACATCATAAAGGTTCTTATGGAAGATGGTGTTGAACGCTATGATAATGCCTCCAAATTGAAAATTGTGACGGATTACTTCAGCAACCTCTTCAGTGTACAAAATCCTTGGCTCCCAACTATTGACCTTACACAGCTGTATCAGCAAAATGAAAATCTACAAGATCTTTCTGTCAACTTCACTTGGGAGGAGATAGCTAATGCAATTATACGATCCCCGAACAATAAAAGTCCAGGACCTGATGTCCTGATGGATTTACCGATGAGTTTTACAAAAAAATTCTTGAACATCATTAAGCCTGACCTCTTACGCATTTTTATGGACTTACATTCCAATAATCTGGACTTGTCAGGGATTAATAATTCTTATGTGACCTTGATACCAAAAAAGGAGTTGCCGATACACATTAGACTTCCGACCCATATCGCTATTGCATAGTATACCCAAGATCATCAGCAAAGTCTTGGCAAATGGACTACACCCAAAAATGACTCATCTCATTAGTCCTATGCAGTTTGGCTTCATTAAAAAAAGATCAATCACAGAGAACTTCTTATTGGCTTCGGAACTTGTCCAATGTGCGTTGAAACAGAAAAAACCAATGCTAGTGCTCAAATTAGACTTTCAAAAAGCGTTTAACACAATAAACTGGGAATGTATTATTCAGACACTGCATTACAGAGGGTTTGACAGTAAATGGATACAATGGATTTGTACTATTCTCTTTTACGCAAAACGCAGATTCTTGTGAGCAGGCGTGGGTGATCAAATTACCTATAGCGAGGGTTAGACAAGGAGACCCGATATCCCGTATTTATTCACCTAGTTGTAGATATCCTACAAAGAACAATGCAACGCGCCCATTCGGAGGGAAGGATGCTACATCCCTTGGATATACATGAGACACCTCCCATCTTACAATACGCAGATGATACATTAATCCTGCTCAAAGGAACAGCGCAGCAAGCCATGATTCTCAAGGATCTCCTTGACTCGTTCTCGCTTTTTTCAGGATTGAGGATCAACTACCATAAAAGTACATTAGTGCCTATTCACATGTCAAAGCAAGAGGCCACAATAGCTGCATCCACCTTGCAATGTCCGCTTAGCTCACTGCCATGCAACTATTTAGGTCTTCCCTTATCGACTAGCAAGATTCCCCACAGTTTGCTACAACCGATTATTGACAAAATAGATAGAAGACTGGCAGGATGGATGCCCGGATTGCTATCTTGGGGAGGGAGAGTGATAATGATAAACTCGGTTTTATCAGCAATACCAACGTATTATATGAGTTGTATAAAATGGCCAGAACGCAGTATTGAAGCTATTGACAAAATTAGAAGAGTCTTTCTGTGGAAGGGGGACAAGAAAATTCAAGGTGGACATTGCCTAGTCGCTTGGACCACAACGATCTTGCCTAAAGAGCAAGGAGGATTAGGAATCCGAGACTTATGAATCCATAATAAAGCTTTGATCATGAAATTGACAGGAAAGTTGCTATCGAACTCGGCTGTACCTTGCTTCAATTAGCTAAGACATAGATATATTCGAGGACACATACTTGGACAACCTCGTCAAGGAGACACACCGGTTTGGAAAATGTTAGCACCTACTATTGAGACAACCATGCACATGACAAAGGTCATAATAGGAGATGGAAAGTCTACTTCGTTCTGAAAAGACCATTGGACTGTAACAGGAAGATTACATCAATGTTTTCCCACTCTGTTCACAAACGCAACTAATCCGAATTGTACAGTTAGCTCTCAGTTAGTGCATAACGGCTGGGCAGTTTCGCTACATCCGGTCCTATCTCAGCAGACTATCTTGGAAAACCAGACTTTATCAATTATTCTGTCAGAGCAACATATCACACAGGGAACTCTAGACCGCAGAGTCATCGCATCAACAATGGAGGATATAACTACTTCAGAGGTATATAGAATCCTATCCTTTCATGGGCTCAAATGGAAAGCGTTTGATTATGCTTGACACAGATCAATCCCACACAGGTACATAATTTTTCTATGGTTAGCTTTCAAGGGGAAACTAAACACCAAAGACAATATGACAACAAAGTATTGGATAACGAATCCTCACTATGACATTTGCCTGGCATTAGAAAGTATTGACCATATCATTCTCCGATGTAAAACGGCAGATCATCTTTGGAAAAAAAAACTCGCATTAATAGATGAAGCTACCTCTTCCAAGGATATTTTTGAATTTGTGGAAAGAGTATCAACACAATCAATGACCTACCGTGAAGTCTGGCCAATATGCTTTGCAGCTTGCGCCCATACACTATGGCTCATGAGGAATAAAAGGATATTTCAAAATATTGTGACCAGATCGATAGAGGTGTAACGTCAGATTCAAAATTACATTGGACTTTGGTCTTACAGGACTAAAAACGAACACAAGGCTTCACTTCAACAGTGGTGCAACCTCTTGTTGTAAATTTATTTATTTTATTTTATTTCTCTAAATCTCTCCCTTGTCTGCTTAGTTCCTAGTTAGTTAGTTAGTTAGCTCTCTTACTGTCTCAGTTTTCTCGTTCTTCTACTTTTTTTTTCTTTCTTTCTTTCTTCTTCTTCTTTTTCTTTTTTGCAATCCTTGTATTATCTTGGCAACCATTTTAATACAATGGTCATAAGGTAGAGAATTATCTACCTTTTACGTCAAAAAAAATCTCTGTAAGTTTCCTGCATTCCTCTATGTTCTTTAAGGGAGAAATATAAGTGTATTTGGATGAGCTATGCGAAGTCATGTCCTAATTTCAGTAGATCACACCAAATACGTACGTACTCTTCTATTGGCCACTCTGGTTTTAAGTGGTTTGTTATGTAATAATACCTGCATGTAGATGTGGTGCATTTAATTGGTTTGTTATCTAGTAATAGAAAGTATGAGATCCATATGACCCCCTACTTTGGGATCAATTGATATCTACGAGTGCGATCGGGGTGGACTCAGGGGGCGATCGGGGCGGTGCCCCTACCGACGGATGGCTCACGGTGTACTCCTCGAGCACCTCCTAGCCTAGCCGCGTTCAAGCAGACTACGGTTGGTCAGTAACTCGGCATTCGGTAAGCGCAAGCAGGTGAGAGCAACTCCTAAATTTTGGTCCTAGGTCCGCCACTGGGTGCAGTGCTTCGCTTTAGTTTTGGCAACATCCACCACTCGTATATCAATGGCGTGAAGCTAGTATTGACAGTATCAAGGAGCACACTGATCAAGTGGAGGAGGGCACATGTCACTCGCTCTACTGATACCTTCCCCATCTGTGTCCTTAAACCACCAAAACCAAGCGATGATAATGTAACAGCTCAGTTTTGAAATTTTGAAACTTGCATGAAATTTGTAGGATTTTAAAAACTTTTATTGCATTTTGAGAAATTCCAAAAGCTATCATGCAATTCAAAAATATAAGTAAGTTTTCCTTGCTCAAAATTAAATTTAGAAAAATCTACAAGCTAAAAGGTGTGCCAAACCTCCTCAGGATTTGAATTTGAATTTCAAATTCAAATTTAATCATGAAATCTCAAAACAAAATCAAATCTCCTTCTTCTTATCTCTCTCCCCCTCGGGCCGAAATCCCACCGTGGCCCAACTCTTCCCTCTCCCCTGGCCCAACCGCCACCGCCCTCCTCCCTCTCTCCTTATCCCATCTCGCGCAGCCCAACCGCCCTCGCGGCCCGCAGGCAAGCCAAGGACCAAGGCCCAACAGCTGCGGTAGCCCAACATCACTCCATTCTCGCGTCGCTCTCACTATCGTGTGGGTCCAACCCCACATGTTAGCCCCAGGCACTGTTTCTTCTTCTTCCTCTCTCAGCCTCCTCCAGATAGCTCTCTCTCCCCCCTCCCTCCCCCATCTCTCTCTCTCTCCGTGTAAGCATGTGACGGGGAGGCACTTGAGAGCTTGTAGCTGCAGCAGTCCTCGAGCGCAACACCGCAACGAGGTCATCCCATCGCCACGTCAGCCTCGCCGGCCGGTCCACACCCGCGCACTCGTGAGAAATTAGGCCGAGATGGACACTGCATCGCTTCCTTCTCCTACCTCCAACCGCTGTGAGATGCACAACAGTAAAAATGGATACACCTTTACTTCTATATACATTCCAATTTACTATCAGATGAAGCTGCTTTTACTATACTCACAAATTTATTAGACACCTCGTTGGAATTTACTAGCACATCCCGTCGTAGCGCATACTGGCCATGTGACGTCAGCGTGGGAGTCATGGGTTCGTGGCCCACATATGTTGGGATTGACCCGCTCAAAGGAAGCTCTGGTGTGAGTGGGTGGTGACACCCGGGTCATGCGACTTGGTAGGAGGGACGGGCTCAATCGGAGTGTAGGAAGTGGCTAGGGTGTAGAATAACTTATTCAACACAACTACATAATATCTCTACTAATAAAAGATGGAGTTTACCCCCACGCAGCGGGACGATCGTCCCACCTCTCCTCTTAGATGCGCCAGACGGTCGTTTGTGTGTCGCCTCGTCAAAAACCGTCGCAGCGTCACCCTTGCCCCCAAAACCATCGGTTGCTTCATCCTCCCACGTCTCTTGATATTTTGCAACCATTCCCACTATCTCACCCATTCTCTCTTTCTATCTCCATCCAAGAGATGTAACTACTCGCCGCAAGAAGGCAGCAATGCTGCATCGAGGAGGCATGAGGATGAGGGGCCACGCGTGCTACTCGTCCAATTCAACGGCAGCCAAGGGGCCTTAGACTTACCGGTGGAAGAGGCGGAGGCATGGTCTGCTGTTGGTGTCCATACTAGCTGATGTGGAAGCGTTTGCTGGGTCGCCGGCCGACCTCGCCAATGCCATGCTCACATACATGCCCATTAACCCCAGTTTATTCATATTGCAAGAACCAAGAGAGACTGTTGTTGTGATGGAAGTTCTCACGGAGGTGTTGTCTGGACGTGCATGCAGGTGTGTGAGATTCAGGGAGCTAGGGCAAAGCAGGGTGGTGCTTGCGAGGGCGTCCCCATGGTGAATCGTTGTCCGAGCCAAGGGATGGTCGGATGTTGCACACCAGGATTTACAATGCAGCGTGGACACCGGCAACCTCGATGTCTTCTAACATTAAGAACGATTCTGGGCACAGTAAGAACGATTGGACAATAATCAATCATGTTTGTTCTCTGCATTTTGCATTGGCGATCACGCTGATTTGGAGGTGGGCACTCAGATCTGGTTGGTTATTTCTATGTTCTTTGTTCATATCGTACGATGGCGCTAATGTATGGATGAATATTGGTTTGTTTAGGTTTATTTGGTGCTAGTGCCTCCTCAACACCAGCCAAGAGGATGCGGATCGTGGCAGCGGCACTGTGACCCCAAGCTGGGGGATTTAGCTGTCCGTGTCGTCAACTCTGGCACTAAGGCCCACCTCAACGTCGCCGTCGGCGCCAACCACCTCATCACGCTCCTCGCTAAGGAGCTCCTCCTGCTCTTCCTCGCCGAGCTCCCCGTCGGCGGTGCTGAAGCATCTCTACCTCGCCTGGGGAGCATGGGCATCGTGGTGGGCCCCTCTTCTGTAGATGAGGAGGCCCAAAAGAAGAAACCCAAGGGCAGGGCACTAGTGGCGCCTGACATGATGGTGTTTGCAGAGGTGCTTGGACACATGCTGAGCGACCGGCCGCTGCTGTCGACGGAGCGGTTCTTCCGATGCCTAGCATGAAACCGCGCCATGCAAGTTAGTCCTCCTTACAGTGTCCTCTTCCATATGACATTGTTTAGTCTGAGTGCATTGCTCCCTTGTTGGTGCGGGGAATATGAAAGCATGAGACATTGATGCACGATGATTCATGTGTTTTTGTCCAACATATTTTATGCAACTTGACGAGCCAATTCAGTCAAAATTTACAGTGGAACTCCGATGGACTTCTTACAAGAATCGAGGCAAGAAAGAACCTATTTTCTTTCATTCTTGCTCTCTTTAAAATCAACAACAATGGTAGATTTGTGGTGTTTGAGTTCAAGTCTAGCATTCATTTTGACTTCATTTAGGGTGATCACACATTTGAGCTCATGAACAGGATAAATACGTTCGCAGACTTAGAAAATAATGAAAGGAATATTTTTCATCTGAAAAATGAAAAAAAAGGAACATTCGATGATTAATGATTTACGTCCTTCGGTCTGAAATACCATTCCTTTTTTTCTCATGTTTTATTTCTACGTACCTATGATGCTTGAAGTTTTTTTTCTTATTCTGTCTTGACATTATCTTCGTTGAAGTAATTGGTTGCTTCTACACATAGTTTGGTCACAGCATAACAAAAAGCAATTATGGGTAGGGTGACCCTTTTGAAGAGGAAAACATGCAACTTGTTGTAGTAATTCTATTTGGTCATGGTTTTCAAGCGCCAGAGGGAATCAATGGCACGTAGTTGAGTGGATACATGGATGGTGATCCCGAGATAGAGTGCAACAACCATTGCGAGAATCTAGGGGCAACTCTAGCTTCCATGGAGAGATTGTCCTACTACGTTGACTATAGTAGCATCAAGCTATCACTTTGCTAGACATTTCAATGCGCCTCATAGAGAAAAGCTTAACTAATATTTGTTTGGAGCTTGAGAATTGTAAAAGTTAGCATATGTATACATCTGAAATGTACTTCCTTTTCTTGCCTGTGGATCTCAATTGTTCATTAATTAGTATCCTGTTCTTGTTTCAATCAAGGCTCTCGATTTTTTTTAGTGGAAGTAACCAAGCAGCAACAAACTTATATTCTTTTGAGCAAGAATGTATATCTGCAACAAAATATTTAATATAAAGTTTGATTTTTTCCGTTGCAACGCCCAGGTACCTAACTAGTACATATAATACCTTCTACTCCTGGGTGTAGTTACTCTCACCTCTAATATACCATCTAAACATACTCCTTTATCACTTGGGTATACTCGTATATTTGTTACCACCTCTGATATATATACTACCAAGTTACCAACTCACGTGGCCCAGCATATATTTTGTTACAAGAAAATATAACCATGTATTTGTGATAAAAAAAAACAACACCTATTTTACTACAATCTTGAACTAAAATCAATACCACCATAACACAAGTTGCTCTCTCTCTCTCTCTCTTTTGGTTCTGGGATGACTCTTTTATTAGAAGAGAAGATATGCAAGTTGGAGACTTGGAGTAGTGGTGCAACCCACGTCCTCGCTAACAACTGTATCGATGGACCAACCACCTCCATCTTAGTCTTCATCAAGTCTCTCCATCGACTGCAAGAAGCAAACGAGTACTGCCAGTACGAGAGAGAGATCATTAGTTTCCGTCTTGTTGAGTTGAGTTCGTCTCATTTTGGTCCACCGCAACGCGGCATTGTCCGAGCAGAGCATTAAGGTTGTGCGGGCTTGGGAGATCGAGGCCAGGGGAGGAGTGGGAGGGAGATCGAGGTGTGTTTGATGATGGACATCGCCGGCGAGGAGGTGGAGGTCGGCGGTGAACAGCCGCAGATGGAGATCGGGTGGCCCACCGACGTCCGGCACGTCGCGCACGTCACCTTCGACAGGTTCCACGGCTTCCGCGGCCTCCCCGTCGAGCTCGAGCCCGAGGTCTCCGGCAAGGCGCACAGTGCAAGGTACGGACGTCTCCGATCTTCTTTCTCTCTTTCCCTCGTTGGATCTCCTTTCATGTCACTCCATGGCACGTTCTTGCATGCAACTCGAGCTTTCAGTTAATTGTTCCTAGCTTCTTGTTTGCATGCACCATGTTCTTGCACGTCCTTGCACCATTGACAAAATCGTTCCCAAAACAAAAAGAAGCCACTTGCTCCTTGCACCTAGAACAGAATTAAATTCCCTTTTGATGTAAGTGGTTACTCCAAATAATGCAATTAACGCCAGATTTCTTTCCGTTTCTTTTTGGAACGCTTCCTGTCATCATCTCGATCGTGCAGCAAGACGGTGTTTGGCGTTTCGACGGAATCCATGCAGTGCTCCTACGATTCCATAGGAAACAGCATCCCAACAATCCTCCTGTTGATGCAGCAGCGCCTCTACGAACAGGGCGGTCTCAGGGTACACACACGGCACATGTGACATTTTCTACCCTTGAAGAATTACACACTGCTAGTGTTGTTTGATGATCAAACTCTGCATTTTTTGTTGTTATGGTTGCCCATCCATAGGTTGAAGGCATTTTCAGAATTACCGCTGAGGATAGCCAAGAGCAGTACGTGAGGGACCAGCTCAACAATTGCGGAGTCGCACCAGACGGTGTTGATGTGCATTGCCTTGCAGGCTTGATCAAGGTAATCTCCTCTAATTTGAAAGCTGCAAGAACAACAGAGGCAGCATATATGGATATCCATGCGTGTATTGTTTTGTTAGGAAATTAAATTGGAAGATATGTTTGCATGCAGGCTTGGTTCAGAGAGCTCCCCGGAGGGATGCTGGACTCGCTGCCGACGGAAGAGGTGATGCAGTGCCAGTCGGAGGACGACTGCGCCCAGCTCTGCACCAAGCTGCCGGCGGCGAAGGCGGCCTTGCTGGACTGGGCGGTCAATCTCATGGCCGACGTCGCGCAGGAAGAGAAGAGCAACAAGATGGGCACGCGCAACGTCGCCATGGTCTTCGCTCCAAACATGACGCAGGTAATTAATTCGACTGAATAAGGTCGGTGCTCTGAAGATTCTCAACAACAAAAAAATGTTCAGTTCTCTGAAAAGAAAGAAAAATCAAGTTGTGATCTTGCTGCAATTGATGCTGCTAATTAAATCGATTGCAGGCAGTAGATCCCTTGACAGCACTCAAGTACGCGGTGCAAGTGATGAACTTTCTCAACATGCTGATCGAGAGAGCGCTGAAACAGAGAGAGCAGCAGCGATCCTCAAAGGAACAATCTGAAGGCGCTGTGCTCCAGCTCCATGCTCCAGGAACAAACTCAGACTGACGATCCAGTTGCTCGAACAAGGATCGAGCAGAAGATACTTGCCAACGCTACCGGACGTGGAACTAAGATGATGTAGTGGTCTTGTAATTAAGATGATGTAGAATGTAAGCACAATTAATGCAGGTTTAAGCGGTGTGTGATAGTGTGTGATCAGATCATGCTTTGGTTGTTTGGTTTCATCTACGTTACGTGCCAAGCTGACTTGTATCTGACCGTAGGATCGAACAAATCAGCGGTCTGCATTTTCCTTTCTTTCTTTCGAATATTTGTACCCGATGGTTCATTTGATTGGCGTTTGAGATATTTGTGACTGCCTTTCTTCAGAAAAAGGTATTTGTGGCTGCATTCTTCTTTGCACGATTCCATTCATTGGCTATATATGTGTTTTTTTTTTTTTTCAAACACAGTAATCTCCGGAAATCAAATTCGAGTGTCATAATTTCCATCATCGAATCCAAACATTTCGTACAATTGAACACGTAGAAGTCTTTTTTGGACGCGATTCACTCGGAACGTACGTTCCGAGCCACGTCTTGTCGTCCGATCAGGGCGTCATGATGCTCAGCAATCCGATCTCGGTGCGTTTTTCTTTCCTCCTGAAACAAGCGAAAGTACTATGCAACATCATGCACACCTGACGCAACGAAAATTCCTCCTCCGCCCGATCTCTTCCGAAAAAACTTTGAAAAAAATAGCATATTTTCACCAAAATGCATGGAAACCATTAGTATAGAACCTAGCCGCGCTTAAAAACTAATTCAAATATACCAATCAAACAAATTTCGATGTTACAACATTGCAATATTTTAAAATAATAGTTGCAACATCTGAAAATGATTGTTCCAACATTAATAAATTTGCAACATTTAAAACTAACTTATGAAGCATTTTGATTTCATGTGTGCAACAATCGGCGACAATGGTTACAACAAAATCAAAATTTCAGGAAAATGTATTACAACAAACCAAATCACTTATTGCAACAATTAGCAGCAACAATTGCAATGAGAAAAAAAAAATCCCCCTCAAGAATCTGCTACTGCAACATCCAAAAGATATAGTACCAACATTTCAAATCATCTATTACAACAAAAATCCTCATTGCTACAACAAACACATGACACTAACCGGCCTCTAGCCTCGTATGTCAGCGGCGGCACGCTCGGGCAGACACTAGGTGTTGTCACCTAGCGCATGTAACTTCTCCCACCTCGAAACTCGGAGGAGGAAGTGGTAGTGCCTAGCTAGGAGCTTAGAGGAGGATGAAGCGACGCCCATCCATGGACTCGTAGAAGGGGTGACGATACTCATACTTTCTACTCCCACACCACAGGACTTGGAAAGCCTCACCGCCACTGGCCACGCCACACGGGATGGATCACAAGCCCGTGAGCCGCAACGACATGAAGAAAGATGAGATATGCCTGAGTTGCAATAGTATATTGAAAAGGCTGAGAAATCAGATAAGCAAGTGTGAATGTGTGTGTGAAAAAGAAAAGTAAAGGAGATAGGTGTATACATCTTAGATGGATAAGGAATGAGTGGTGGAGAATACGTGTAGTAGTACAGTGGTCGAGAATGAGGGAATGAGTGGTGGAAGATGCTAGTAGATAAGAAACGAGTGGACTGGTGACGTTTGATTTTTTGGTCAGTCCGGATGTTGGCATGTTAGCATTATCCGTCTTTTTATAGACAACTCTGCACTAAAAAAAGGAGGAAAAAAAAAAGAGAGAAGAAGTCCTGGGCCAGCGAGCCTAGCACGGCCCAGTAGAGATAACTACAGGCAGTACATGGGCCCGCTTGCCAGCCTAATTCCACATCATACAGGCGGTAATCGGAATAAAAAACATCCCCGTTTGTACTCTCAAAATAAAACCCCTTCTCTCCCTTCGTTTCCATCCCCTATCTAGGGTTTCTCCTTGACGCCGCCGTCTCGCCGCTCCGATTCGCCTCCACCCTCCAGGTGACGATTCCCAACTCTTCCCTCCGCAAAATTAGCGATTACTCCTGCTGTTTCGAATTTGATTATTTTTGTCACTTGCTCGCGCCTTGCTGCTCTTGCTCGCTTTCGATCTGGGCGCAAGGGTTTTGCGCCCGTTGGTTTGTTTCTTGCAGATGATGCTACAGTTCGTCTAATAACTGGTTTCTTGTTGTATAGATCTCAGCATTGCTGCTTATAAGCTCTCTTTTTAGTGAATAATGATTTGGTTTCTCGTTATGCAGATCGCCGGCTTTGCTTCGTGAGCCGTCGCCCCGATGGCGGAGGAAACCAATGTAAGCTCTCGGACTCTCAAAACTTGTTGCATTTTCCCTCCATTTATGTGCCTTTTAGAGGCCTTCTGCTCTCAGCTTCTGCGTACGGCTGACTACTAACATGGTTCCTTTTGTGGTTATTATCTCCTTTCTTGAAGCAGGGAAAGAAGGAGGAGGAGGAATTCAGCACGGGTCCTCTGTCTGTGCTGATGATGAGCGTCAAGAACAATACCCAGGTTGGTGGAGTTCTTCTATTGAGATCTCAGTTTAACAGAGTGCAGTTTCTTCGTTACTGTCTCTCCGCATTGATGCTCTGTTTGAATTATACACCCGCGGGTGTGTGGTGTTTTCATCGTGTTATCTGGGCATATGTTAGCTGAAATCCAATTAACTTAGGTGCTTGTAGTCCGTTTATGCGAATGTGCTGTAGTTTCCTCCATTGCCTTTGCTAGTAATGCTGCCTCGTAGTCCTGCAAAGTTAGATGCATCGTTGCGTAATATGTGAGTAATTGACCATAGTTCCCTTGCAGCCTTTGCCCTAGTGTGACCGTTGCATTTCAAAGGCTGTCTTTGTATTAGCCTTTGTCATGTTTCAGCTATGTTTATTAATTATAGTTAACTATGCCTTGTACCAAGGTTATTAAGTCGTAAAGTCGAGTCGAGTCGCAAGAGGACCGACTTGTGGACTTGTGGACTAGTCGGCCGACTAGTCGCGACTAGCCACAACTAGTCGACAGCAGTTGGAAGGCAACAGAAGATCCTTGCCTGCTGACCGGACCGACCGCCTACCCACTGCCGCTGCGACGGCTTGCCCGCTGCCCTCGCCTCGTCTTTTTCCCCAGCCCGTCCGAGAGCCACACCACTTGCGCATTTGCGCTTCGTCTTCTTCGCCGCCTCCCTCCAGGCCCCTTCTTGCCCACGTCGCCTCCCTCCACGCCCTTCTGGCCTGTGCCGCCTCCTCTGTCTTCCCTCAGCACCGGGCTGTGCCGCCTCCCTCCACGCCTTCGCCGCTCCTGACGCGCGCCGGTCTCCTTTGCTCCCAGCGCGCGCGCGCTCTCCTGCTCCCAGACGCTGCGCCGGCCTCTCTCGCTTCCGAGTGCCGCGGGCCTCTCGCTCTCTCTGCTCCCCATCCTGCTCGGCTCCGACTCCCCGACGTCGCCCCGAGCTCTCTCTCGCCTAGATCCGGCGCACGGGCCTCCTCGCTCGCCTCCGCCGGATCGGCTCTCAATGTCGCCGCGCGGCGACGGCAAGGCGGGGCGACGCCTTAACACCTTACTCCTCCTCCTCCTCCCCCTCCCTTCCAGCAAGTTGAGCGGCTAGCCATACTCGACTAATCGCGACTAACCGCCGATTAGTCGGCAAGTCGGGCGACTAGCCCTCCTAGTCGAGTCGATGACTCTAGTCGGAAGCTATGCACCGACTTGTGGATTAATCGTCGATTAGTCGCGACTAATCGAGCGACTTAATAACAATGCCTTGTACTCCACCTTTTTATCAGCTGAAATTTAGGAAGTGATGCAGCTGTCTGAGTAGTCAGTATTGCATTATATTTTGACAAGTGCAATTATGTACTGATGATATGTCCATATCTTAGGTTCCTCGTGCTATTACCTTCACAAGTGCTACCGCTATGGGTCTTATATCATATGGGTTCCTTAATTTGGCTTGATATATATTATATAGTTCATTATGTGGGTCTGTTTAGTGACTGGAATGGTTGAGTTTGCTGCAAGATGAGTTACTGGCTGTTTAATTCATTCACTCAACGCTGTATCCTTTGCTCTTAATTTACTCGTGGTCGTGGATATGATAGTTCGTTTTGCAATGTATAGCTCATTCCCGATTATTTGTATGAATTGGGAAAAGAAGCTATTGACTGTTTTGCTTGATAGCTGCTACAGTTATATTATCACATTTCCGCTTACTTGATGTAAGTTTTAAGGCAACTAACTTGATGTAAATTGCACATTTGTAACCTTAAGACTTTGCTTGCTGCAAGCACACTGGTTATATTCATCTACTCTGTAAAAAATAATGTAGGAGTAGATATCTACGTGTTACTCACAGAAGTAGCCCATCCTAGGAACTTACACTGACTGCAGATTATGTTTTCTACGCTAGTCATTGCTCTGATAATGTATGTTCTCTTCTGCCTTAGGTGCTTATCAACTGCCGGAACAACAAGAAGTTACTTGGTCGTGTGAGGGCATTTGATCGGCATTGCAACATGGTTCTTGAGAATGTTAGGGAGATGTGGACTGAGGTATGTGACACATTCTCCAAACTGTTGTTTTTATTTCCTTGTCTTGTATTGCTGTGTTCAGTAACATCTGTTGCTCTTGTTACAGGTTCCAAAGACTGGTAAAGGCAAGAAGAAGGCTCTTCCAGTGAACAAGGACAGGTTCATAAGCAAGATGTTCCTCCGTGGGGATTCAGTCATCATTGTTCTGAGGAACCCGAAATAAGTTAGATGATGCCTTGTAAACCAGAAGAGTCTCTTTGCTACGTTGCTATTAATATGCCAAATGATCTAGATCAGGGAGTGTAAGAGACTAAGAGACGATTTATTGAGCCAGAATTAGCAGTATTGATGGTTCAGTGTTGTAGTTGGGATGTTTTGAATTTCTCTCTTGTATCTAACTTGCACCGGTAGTTTCTATTTGGAACATAAATATATCGGCTGAAGACAATTTAGAAGTATTTTTTTTTTTTTTATGTTTGATTCTCGGTGAGTTGGTAAGGCCTGTAGCATGTAATTGCGCATTTCAAATTTCAATTTATGGCGATGTCGTGTATCAATCGTTTATATCAAATTGCTAAAATATGTTCCTTTCCCGCTTTTGAAACTGGAACAGTGGAACTACATCAAGAGATCACCCTTTTGCGTGATCGAATTTCACCATCCTCTACGGATATCAAATATACCAATGTTCCCAATAAGATGCAAGTCATTGAATAAATTCCTGTTTGGAACTGTGAAAAAAAAATTAGATTTTTTTGAAGAAAAAAAGGGGATTAAAAGTGACTTACAATACCAGAAATACTATTATAAGTTTGTAAGATGAGTAAACAACCGAACAAACTGGTCCATAGGTCAGTGGTAGAGCATTTGACTGCAGATCAAGAGGTCTCCGGTTTGTACCCGGATGGGCCCTTTATTAGCCTTTTAGTTTTGCCAAATGTTCTTCTTGAAACTTCTCCTTTTAAGTTTTTTTTTTTTGCTTTTTTCCCCCTCCAGATACATGCACTTCATAGAGTACCGCAACCGTGTAGATTGTGCACAAGACGAGTCAATGAATCAAACAGCATATAAATGACCATCAGCGGTGCTTGAACATGACAATTAAGAATGCCTTAGCAGTTTAACAATAAAAGAAGTACTGTGCTTGTTTACCAATTGCAGTACTTTACAATAATATCTGTTTCCTTTCTACCAAGTAGTAAATTATAAGAGTGGAGGTCAAGGAAGTGAGCAGCTAACATTTTTGGATTTCTTTTGTTTCTACCAACGAGTGCTGATGAATGAGAGAAAAAGAAGAGAAGAAAGTGGAGTGTTAAACATTGAAATCATGAAGTGACTCAGTTCTTCAGAGGTCAATTAGCATTGCTCTGTTCTGTGAAGTACTTCATCCCTTGTTCACGTTCACTTGTGCTCTTCTCATGCTCCATGCCTTGAGCTGTGACACCTTGACCGTGCTAGTGCCATTGTTAAACGCATACATGTGAGTGCCTCCGTCGACGAGCGCCACCGGGTAAACTCTGGCCATGATGCAGACCCTTCCACTGCCGCCAAAGCACTCCACTGCCGAACGATCAATCTGCACGGCAGAGACATTGCTGTTGGAGCGTCCATTTCATTTCTTACATGAGTGCATGAAGAACAGAAAAAGGCAAAGCCTCCCAACTCACCAAAGTTCTCAAAGATATCTTTCTTTCTTTTTCAAGGTCAAATTCGAAGAAGCCTCCATATGCTGGTGTGTACAGTCCTGGTCTCAGAGACGACCTGCACAAAGAAAAGAAAACTCTATTGCTTATTGATGCAATGCAGAATAGAGCGAGTTTTCAGACATCAATTGATCTGGACATTCTAGAAAACACTAAAAAAAGGAAAAAATCATAAGCATTAACGCATAAGCACTAACCTTCTTAGATCAGAGCACATAAGGATCATGTACTTCTGCTGTGATTTGTAAACCCTGAAGTGCACAGCAGTATGCTCCTCCATATTGTCAGAGGCCAGGAGAACAAGTCCAAATGGCCCGAGGCCACCATGAACTGATGCATCCGCTTCCCGGCACTGCTTCTCAGCGTCCAAAAGCCAGGAAGGATCAAAAGGATCAGCTTTATCTATGGATGTCAGCTCAAAATCTATCTCCACATCCGCCTGTTTCAAGAAAATGATGTGCCAGATTAGCTACAGTTGGTCTGAGAAGCACACCGAAACGGCTAAACCTCAGTATATATATCGACCTCTTGGGATACAAATTTGCCTTATTCATACATTTAGTTATCACAAGACCAAACAGATTTAACTGACATGGTGCATTGTTGAAGTCAAAGGTTTCTTTGGAAGGCCAAAGTATGCGTGTAAGAAAAAGAAACTGGCCTGTAAAGTATCAGTTCCCTTAATCTCAAACAGATCACCCTTTTTCAGCTCTATTCCTCGATGGCTGGTTTCATTTCTTCGAAGGGACTCTATCTCTTCAACTGGCCATTGCATCAATTGCTTGCCATCTCTATCCAACCAAATTGTCCTGGGGATTGCCTAAATGTAATAACAAATGAGGATACATATGTTATGCTGATATGCTAAATCAGTTAAATCATTATTTCAGTACTAAAAAAATACAGCCAACTAGAGGCAGATTTTCTTACATGGATTCCAGCCCAGCCTTTTGCAACATCATCGGACGAACTATCTGTCTCATTAGTCCAACCCCATATTATCCTCCTGCCTTTTTTCGAATCGAAGAATGACTTTGAAGCATAGTAATTGCCGTAATCAATCCTTGACCACAGTCGTCTGTCATCTAGGACTGTATCTGGCACAAAGGTATCACGTTTCAGATCATAAACCCCAATCATGTACTTGTCACAGTTATCTAGGCTCATTTTGAGGACATGCTTGGCACCATTCGGGATAGCTGCGGACAGGTCCAGCCCACTGTTCTTGCCGGGCAATACTGCGAAGAAATCCGGGCACTCCCACATGGTGGAGGCATTGGATGAATACAGTGGGTGATCTACTCTAGTCCAATGCACAAAATCCTCACTCTTGTACAAAAGTGCCGCACTGTAGCCGTTCAGCTCAGCACCAACTGCTATCCTCCATAGTCCATCCGGTCCGATCCAACCGGTTGTTGGATCCCTGAACTGACTTGGGTTCAAGCCTGGTCCGACCGGTTGGATCAGCGGATTGTCATCCGGTTTGGTCCATTCCCTCAGGTACGGGTCGGACTGGTTCTTCGGAAGCACAATGTTTTGAACCTGACGCTTCTCAGTGTCAGCGCCGGTGTATATGATGACTGGTTGATCACCGGTGAGAATTGTGGCTGAACCGGTCCAGCAACCGTTTATGTCGCTTGGGGTATTCCGTTCAATTGCGGGTTCGAGCCGGATCCAGTTGATGAGGTCTGTTGAGACCGAGTGACCCCAAACTATGTTACCCCAGACTGAACCATTTGGGTTATACTGGTAGAATTCATGGTAGATGCCATTGTAGTACATTGGTCCTGAAATTTAAGACACAACATAAGTTTTGGGATGCTTCACTTTCTTCTCCTTTTTGTTTGGCAGTATTTTGTATGAGAGATATTCATACCATTTGGATCTTTTGAGTTGTCGAAGATTTCAAAGGATTGCCAATCCATCGATATTTGAAAAGGACAAGAGAATATGTCAAGACTTGCAACAAATGTACAATTAATAAAACTTGACAGTTGGCAAACAGGAGCAAAGATGCTAGAATTCAGAACATGTAACTGCTTCCTTACTTGCCTATGGATATAACAGATCTGTCTAATATTTCAGATTCATATTTTTTGTTTCGTAATTAGGCCTGCTAGGAAAAATACTCCTGCATTGCTTAACTGAATACTTTCTGACAGGAAGTAGTACTAACAGTAGAGCAAGTATGAAGATTTTCAGATAATACTGCTAGCCAAGATGGCAGTGGCAATATAGCATACACCTTGGTGATAAGATATATATATATATATATATACATATATATGACGCTTAATTTCTAGCCTCCAAATTATGGCAATCGAATACAACGTTTCTGCATTAAATAGTTTCGATTTGTGCAAACATCTAAACATTGCTATCTGCAGCGCCGTAAATGTGAGCACCTATCGTATGCAACATTCAGCAACAGAGTTGCACAAGTAATGAGTTGGCTACCTACCATTCCCCTCTCTTATTATGAAAAATGAGCACAAAATTAAGGTTACCTAATAAGTTTAATCTCTCCAGTTGGGCAAAATACTAACTAATTAGATCGGTTGTTTTCTTGAACCAAGAAAAGCACAACAAATTAGAGAATATACACTTCTTGATCTGATACGGCCAATAGTCAACAGGTAAAAAGTAGAAAGGAAAGCATACAAAGTATATACCGTTGATCCAGTTCTTGGGAGGCTGGAAGTGGTAGGCGGTTCTGTATCTCTTGCTCACAATAGAGGAGACCTTTGCAGACTGTGGATACAGCAAGACTCTTTGTGTGGCCTCTACTCCATGCCTGAAGAGAGGACTAGATTCACAGGAGAAAAGTACCAGGAAGAGGAGAAAGGCCCAAGGTTGGAGCATCGGGGCCATGAGAGGGAGGAGATGGGGATGTGAGATGAGAAGACTTTGTCAACTTCATGGGGTGACCAGTAGCACAAAAGTAATGACACTTGCTTAGGTTGGTCCAAAGAGGATTTCGAAGTATTCTTATAAATGTTTTATTTCCACTTGCTGTTCATTTTCCATTCAGAACCTTGATGTGCAGTAATATCATGAAAAACGTACCGCGTTAAGTTCCAACTCCAAGTGAAGTTTGGCAAAAAGAAAAAAAAAAGGATCTTTTCCTAGAGGAGTCCACAAGGGACAGTACTAAATGTGATTAACTTTGTCTAAATTCTAATAAGATTTGACGCTTGAATGTGTGAATGTGTAATATTTCTGCGAAACAAGGTTTAAAATATAAAATCCCTATGAAATGGTTCAAAATAAAAGAAGGAACAGTACTGAAAAGAAAACTATAACTTGAAGAATCCCATTGAGCCAACCTAAGCATCATTAGTCTAGTTTTACGAGACTCGCTCCGTGGACTTTGAAAGGGTTTCTTCGTCCTTCTCGCTTCCTGATTTGCTGTTCATGTCTCCCATCCACCCCCCATGTTTCAGCCTCGGCATGACTGGCCCTTTCTCCTCTTCCTCCTGCTTTTCTTCTCCTTTGAATCTTCTCTCTTCTGTAGTCATGCAGGAGCAGAGGCTGCTCAGAGAGTCTTCCTGTACCCACCGTCTGCAAAGATCTCCTCTATTGTGAGCAAGAAATACAGAACTGCCTACCATTTCCAGCCCCACAAGAACTGGATCAACGGTATGTCTCGATCTCTGGTTCTTCTCTGTTTCTTGGATCTTCTAGTGCCAAATCAGTAATCACAGACTTCTCTTTCTCGATTTTATGGGCTTTTCTTTGTTTTGCTGTCTGAAATGTGTCCACTAGCCTTTTTTGACTGAACCACTGAAAGTCTGAAACTTCACTTGATTGCAACTGAACATTGATTCAGAGATACTAACCTGTCCTCTCACTCATTGTGGCAACATCGAACTTGTTCCAAATTTGCCACAACACTACAGATCCAAATGGTATGTATGCCTCCTAACTATATCTCCATACAAGAAAAATCAATCGAAAGTTCAGAATAATGGTAGATACAAACAATAATGTTGCATTCAGGGCCAATGTACTACAAGGGCGTGTACCACCTCTTCTACTAGTACAACCCCTACAGTGCGCTCCCGGGCAACAAGACCTGGGCACACTCGGTCTCCACGGATCTCATCAACTGGGTCCGGCTCGAGCCGGCGTTAGACCGGACCGACCCCTACGACGCAAAGGGCTGCTGGTCCGGCTCTGCCACGATCCTCCCCGACGGCGAACCGGCCATCCTGTACACCGGAGCAGACGACGTCAAGAACCAGGCCCAATGCATCGCCTTCCCCAAGAACCGGTCCGACCCGTACCTGAGGGAATGGACCAAGCCGGACAGCAACCCGCTGATCCGGCCGGTCGGGCCGGACCTGAACCCGAGCCAGTTCAGGGACCCGACCACCGGTTGGGTCGGACCGGACGGGCTCTGGAGGATAGCCATTGGTGCCGAGCTGAACGGCTACAGCGCGGCACTCTTGTACAAGAGCGAAGACTTTGTGCATTGGAGCAGAGCTGATCACCAGCTGTACTCTTCCAATGCATCCTCCATGTGGGAGTGCCCGGACTTCTTCCCGGTGCTGCCCGGCGGCGACAACCGCGGCGTGGACTCGTCGGCGGCGGTGATGCCGGAGGAGCCAAGCATGTGCTGAAGATGAGCTTGGACGCTCATGACTTTTACATGGTGGGAGTGTATGATGTGAGGAGTGACAGGTTCTTGCCTGATGCTGAGTTGGATGACAAGAGGCTCTGGTCAAGGATTGATCATGGCAACTACTACGCGTCGAAGTCGTTCTTCGATTCGAAGAAGGGGAGGAGGGTTATTTGGGGCTGGGCTAATGAGTCGGATAGCTCGTCGGATGATGTCGCCAAGGGCTGGGCTGGAATCGATGTAAGTGAACATAAATATCCGAGACATGTGTCTTGTCCCTGAAATTCTGAGATACTACTCGATCAATAACTGATGAACTGATTCGGCCATGTCATGAGATGTCAATGTGATTTATGTTATCCTCGTTCGTGGCATGTAGGCAATCCCCAGGAGAATCTGGTTAGGCAGTGATGGCAAGCAATTACTGCAATTGGCCAGTTGAAGAGATTGAGTCCCTCAGAAGAAATGAAGTCAGCCTTCAAGGCATAGAGTTAAACAAGGGAGACCTGTTCGAGATTAAGGGGACTAATACTTTACAGGTTCTTTCCCTTTTGACCAACCAAGTACTTACGTCTTGTTTTCCTCTATCAAAAAATAGTGTCGTAGATTGGTTGTTTGTTTCACACCAACTGGAATTCAATCCGGCATGGAGTAACGTTTTCTTGTAACAGGCAGACGTTGAAATAGACTTCGAGCTGACAGACATAGATACCGCTGATCCTTTTGACCCTTCGTGGCTTTTGGACACCGAGAAGCTTTGCCGGGAAGCAGACGCGTCAGTTGATGGAGGTGTTGGCCATTTGGGCTGCTTGTTCTGGCCTCTGAGAACCTGGAGGAGTACACGGCTGTGTACTTGAGGGTTTACAAATCACAGCACAAGTACATGGTGCTCATGTGCTCTGATCTAAGAAGGTTAGTAGTGGCTGCTCTTCCCTCGGTTTCTTTTAGGACTGTTGGAAAATGTTCAGATCTGTTTCTCTCTGAAAACTTACCTGATCTGTTTCTCTCAAGGCCATCGTAAGAATCAGAATCTAAATCTACGGTGGCTCATTGGAAAACCGGTGGCTCGAGCTCATTCCTTGGACTTCAGTTTCTTGGGTTTAACTAACCATGATCTTCGCGGCCGAGAAGCAGATTTCACTAAAAATGAAGTTTGGAAAGCTATCAAGAGCTTGCCAACCGAAAGGTCGCCGGTGTTAGTCGCTGGACTCTTGCTTGAGGTGATAGCAAGATCCTTACTCTCATGGAGAAGATGACACTTGGAGATGGGGCAATTTTTCTTGTACATTTCTCTTCACAATGCCATGCCAACCTGAGGGGTTGGGGATACATATTTATAGGGCTAATCAGCCAAGCATATGCCAAGCATATGCTAGTCTAAGATGCTCTGTCCTAGATGTTGTATCCTAGATGCTCTGTCCTAGATGCTCTGTCCTCTAAAGCTAGTCTTAAAGCTAGTCCAAGATGCTCTGTCCAAAGATGTTGTCCTAAAGAGATGCTAACCTTGATCAAGGATCTTTGTCCTTGAAGGCGGCAAAAATCAACACTGAGACTTATCCATCAATCTCCCCTAAGTCTTGTGTGTCTCCTTGTGAGGAATCGAGCCATCCCGATCCTAGAGCGAGCGTCGTCCTGATTTCCACGCGGGCGCTCCCAAACAGACAGAGCCTCGGCGCTGAGTCACGCTCGGAGAAGAACTCCGCCGCCTTGGGTCATGTGGTGGGTGTCGCGGTGTCGAGACACCACCCGTCGGTCTTCTTTGTTGCGGAACTTTCGCCGAGGAGGCGTGTGCTTTGGCTCGTCAAGGTGGAGGAGCCGTTGCGCTTTGTCTTGCTGAGGTAGTTCGATGCTCGCCGAGCAATGAACAGAGCCATTGTTCCTCCTCCTCGCTGCGCGCGACGTGGGCTGGCGCCGTCGTGGTCGCGGCAATCACGGCCCAATGACCAAGCTTGCGCGATTGTAGCAAGAGTCGCCTCGCGCCGGCTCTTGCTTGCCGGCCAGCGCCGCCACTGGCGCCTCCACGATCATCACCTCGGCGCGTCCTCGTGCCCATGCTGGCGTCTTTGCGCGGCTTGCGCGCTTGCCACGCGCATCGGCGCTGTCGTGGAAGAAGGCTCCCCTTCTTCCTGTCACCTTGGCCGTGACCCACTACTCCGAGTGAGGAGGAGCTTCCGCCAATGGTGACGGGTCGAGAGAGCGTGGCTCATCGGCGCCGGCGACCTTGAGGCGATCCATCGCCTCCTCGATCGACTGTCGTGGAGAGGTCAGCAGAGACGGATCGGCGAGCCATCCGCTTGTACTTTCGGGGGCGCAGCGAAGAGCTTCTCCACGCTCTCTCCTCGCCGCATGTGTCATCACCAACCGCACGGCTTCTGCAGCGAGTGTTGAGGCGGAGCAAAGTCATCGACGTCCTCACCGCTTAAAGGCGAGTTCTCCCACTCCGTCGCGGTGCTGCGGTGTGGACTTCGCGCGCGATGCCGCCGATGCGTGAGGTAGCGATGGCGTCCCAAGCCTCCTTGGCGATCCGCTTGTTGGAGAGCGAAGCGCATCTCGGGCGGGATCTGCGGCGATGAGAGCATCCAGCCGCGTCGATCTGGTTGTAGTCGACGTCGCCGTAGCGCATCAGATCCCATGTGCCGCACTGAGCCTCACCTTCATCACGCGCCCACTCGACGTAGTTGGCCTTGGTGAGGTAGGCCACCCCGCCGCCGGGCGTCCTAACAACGACCGAACCCGTGGTAACCACGGTGCGGTCCGGGAGAGAGCCACGCTGCTGTGAAGGCGCGCTCTCTATCGACCGTCTGCCGCCGTTGTCGTGCGCGCCTCTTCCGAGCGCCACCGCCGCGCGCGCTCCTCCGAGCGCCACGCCATGCGCGCCTCCTCGAGCGCCACCAGCCGCGCCGCGCTCGATCGCCGCCAAGCTTCGTGGGCGCGCGCGGCCATCGCGCCGCTTGCCTCGCGCCGCCTCCCTCTCCGGCTCCAAGGTCCGTGTCGGCGCCGCTCATCGCAGAGAGATGGAGTTGCCGCTCTTTGCGCGAAACCTCGACCTCTGCTGCGCCGCGCGCGCATGCTGCGCCATTCTTCGCTTCCACCTCTGCCACGGCTGCCGCCAGCTCGCCGCCCGCCTCGCGCCCTTTCCCGCTGCGGCGATCTCGCCGCCGCTTCGCTCGCGCGCCGCTGCCGCGCGGCTTCGGCCGTCCGTTGACGCCAGCGTGCTCGAGGCGGCCGAAGCGCGAGAGCGCCTGCGGACATGGCGCGCTGCGGGGTTGTTGCGTGGAGAGAGGTCGCCGATGAGCTAGCCGCTCGTCTCGGAGAGAGTGGCGAGGGCAATGGAGGCTAGCTTTGCTCTCCAGTGGGGCTAACTGCGAGGCCAAGAAGGAGATGAGCAAGAGATGCTCAGCTCGAGGATAGTATAGCTCGATACCACTTGTTAGTCGCTGGACTCTTGCTTGAGGTGATAGCAAGATCCTTACTCTCATGGAGAGGATGACACTTGGAGATGGGGCAATTTTTCTTGTATATTTCTCTTCACAATGTCATGCCAACCTAAGGGGTTGGGGATACATATTTATAGGGCTAATCAACCAAGCATATGCCAAGCATATGCCGAGCATATGCCAAGCATATGCTAGTCTAAGATGCTCTGTCCTAGATTCTCTGTCCTAGATGTTGTGTCCTAGATGCTCTGTCCTCTAAAGCTAGTCCTAAAGCTAGTCCAAGATGCTCTGTCCAAAGATGCTGTCCTAAAGAGATGCTAACCGCTCCAAGGATCTTTGTCCTTGAAGGGCGGCAAAAGCCAACACAGAGACTTATCCATCAGCCGGGACCTGAAGGTTTCACCGGACTCTTTTATCAACGCTGCTGCGATCTTATCAAGACAGATATTATGATGGCCTTCCACGCTCTTGGTCACTTAGCGAGATCAAGTTTCAATTTGTTGAATCGGCATTACTAACCTTGCTCACAAGAAGCAGAGGCACAAGAACCGGTGATTACCGCTTATAAATTTGCTACGACTTTGCAAAAATATTCTCAAAGGTCTTGGCTAGAAGGCTAGCACGAAATTAACCAAGCTAGTAGCCACAAATCAATCCGCTTTCACCAAAGATCGATCTATTCTAGACAACTTCTTCGGGTCGAGCAATCGCCGCCTCCTCCATCCAGAGAAAGCCGGTCTCATGTTCAAGCTCGATATCGCACAAGCCTTCGACTTTTGTCTAGCCATTTCTGCTGAAATTTTGCGACACACGAGTTTTGGCCTGAGGTGGTGCGCATGGTTAAGCATCATGCTCGGATCATCGACCACCAGAGTGTTTGTCAACGGCCAGCTAGGACAACCGATCAGGCACGGTCGTGGCCTTCGCCAGGGAGATCCTCTATTTCTGCTCTTGTTTATCATTGCCATGGATGCTCTAAATAGTATGCGTCTCACCGCGGAAAACGCAGCGTTAATCGATCCAATAGGTGGGCGCCAAGGTCTACAACACCGGATGTCCCTGTATGCAGATGATGCAGTTGTGTTCCTATCCCCAGTCAGCTCAGACTTGCTAGCTTTCAAAGAAATTCTAAAGCTCTTTGGCGAAGCTTCAGGCCTACAAACCAATCTAGCCAAGAGTTCCTTCACGCCTATTCAGTGCGATGACAATGATATCCAGCTCATCATCGACTGTTTGCAATGCAACATGAACGCTTTCCCTTGCAAATACCTGGGGCTGCCTCTCACTCTCAGAAAACCTTCCCGGATAGAGTTCCAACCTCTTCTGGACATGGTCGCTAACCGCCTTCAAGTTTGGCAGACCGATTTGCTATCCCAAGGGGGTCGTCTTGTTCTGGTTAAGGCGGTGTTGTCAGCTATGCCAGTATACAGTTTTATGGCCATCGACCCACCCCTCTCGGTAATCAAAGAAGTAGATGAAAGGCGTCGAGCGTTTCTTTGGAAAGGATCACAGAACGTCGCGGGGGGGGGGGGGGGCTGTCTTGGTCTTCGATTTGCCGCCCCCGCCATCTTGGGGGACTTGGTCTACCAAACTTAGTCATTCTTGACCGTGCTCTTCATATTCGCTGGCAATGGCTGCAGCAATCGTGGTCGACAAGGCCGTGGGGAAGCCTGCACAACCAGACCTCCTAGGGGTGAGGAAAGCATGTTTGAAGCTTCAGTTATGGTTAGGATCGGCAATGGTAAGAAACCGCTATTTTGAGAGGACTGCTGGTTGGATGACCGATCCATTCACAGGTGCGTGGAGGCCATCTGGAAAGCACGAGCCCCACTCAAATACAAAATTTTCCTTTGGTTAGCAATCCGCCGCCGGTGCTGGACGACTGACCACCTGCAGCGCTGGGGGCTGGTAAATCAAGGTGTCTGTGTATTCTGCGGGCATGGGCGGGAAACCATTGACCACATCCTCGTTGGATGTGCGGTAATTGGACAAGTCTGGGCGCGGTTCTTAAGTTAGGTCGGGTTCTGAGCAGCAGCCCCTGTTGGCTGGACCACCCTCCAAGATCACTGGATCACGGCTAGGAACTCGGAACCAAAGCATCGTAGGAAAGAACTCGACTCATGCATTATTCTCGCCTCTTAGATGATCTGAAAAGAGCGCAGCCAAAGGATTTTCAATAATGTCACCCCTCCTATCAATTAGCTTATGGTCTGAATCCATGAAGGGCACCACCATTGGCGCATGGCGGCGGCTACTGGTCGGGAGGCACCTGGGGTGCATGAGTAGTGTTTCTTTTTTAAACTAGTTTTTTTGGCCGTTCTCGGTCTGTCGCTTCTTACCATAGCACTTTGTGATGCGACGGCTATGTCTCCCTTTAGTCTTCTTTGTTGGGTCGTGGACTCGTGGTTTGTGTTAGGGTATATTGGGATATCTCCAGATATGGTAGTTTAGGATTGATTGTAATCCCAGATACTTGCTTTATCTCTAGGAGAGGTTTATTGACCTCCAAGCATTGTACTCTATATAATCCTCCTCGAGGCTCAGTAATACAACAATCCATTACACAATATTCATATTCCTACATGGTATCAGGCCAGCGCTGTTCCTGAGCCGCCGCCTCGCCGCCTCCACAGCTTCCGCCGCGTCGCCCCTGGGAGATGCTTCGATCTCTATGATCTCTCCTGGGGGCTGTGCAACCCGTGCTTTAGTTTGTGTCGCGATCATCCGATCGGTTTTCAATTAGATTTTTTCTCCGGTCATTTTCAGATCGGCATTTTTTCTTTGGTTTTCCTATCAGAGATCGGTTTGTGTCGCCCACCGCCCCGTCGATCTCACGCGCCTCTACTCTGACATCGGCATCGACTCCACCAGCTATCTCCGACTGTGCGGCATAGTCGGGCTCGCGACGCTCCAGGGGACGCCCTCACGCATCGGTGCCCCGCCACTCCGTCCACGACGCTCCACGTCGGTTCGTCGTCGTCACCACCAATCGGGATGCCTCCACCACGACCGCCTCGCGTGTCCTCGGTTTGATTAGCCGATCGTGCGTGGTTCCTCCTGGCTCCCGTGATGTTCGTCCACGAGTACGCGCGTCTCATCTCCAAGTACCGAGGCTGCCGCTGCATCACCTCCTTGGGCTGCAGTGCGCCTCTCGTGGTCATCGCCACCCATGGCCACCGTGCCTTTCCAGGCGTGGTCCAGCCAACAGTGGCTCTCGCTGTCACTCTACATCGCCGTTCCCGTGCATCAACGACCCTCCGGCTGATCGACACCACCTTTCTTCGGCGCGCCGTCGCCTCAGTCGTCGGTGCACATGGTCTTCGTCACGTTGATCGGGTTCTTCGTCGGCTTCTTCGAGCACCGCCGCCGCGTCACCTCCGGATCGTCTGGCCCCTGCACCCTTCCACCTTTGTCCAGCACAACCTCGTCGCCAGCGTCGTCGTTTCTTCCCCGACTAAGTTCGTCTACTCTGGCAACCGCGGGCTACATCGGCATCTTCTACCCCACGCCGCACTACGCGCCGCAACCGTCTCAGAGGCTTTCTCTGCTGGTCCCTCGAACAACGGCGCATGGTTGGGCCTCTCTCTCTGCGCCCGTATTGGCAACACCGGTGCGTGCCTTCATCCCCGATACATTCCTGGGCATGGCAAACCCGGTGCACGCCTCGTCAGTGGCGGCCTCGATAACGTCTTCGGCATCGACCTTCTACCTCAACGATTCCTTCGACTGCATCACCGTCTTCTTCCTTGGGGCCTCCCTACGCCCCATCACCATGGCGCCTCCTTGTGCCCGCGGCTTCATGTGCGGCTACTTCATCACCGGCAACCCCGACTACGGCTACGTCGACCACAGCTATCTCACGCATGGCATCTTTGACCACGGCTACTCGCCTCGCTCTCGGCTACCTCGACATCGGCACAAAGGGCTACCATCTGCATGAGCAACTCGTCGGTTTCTCCAGTCATAACGTTCGCGACGCTGCAGCTGTCTACGACACTCCCACTGCTACTGCGGGGGGGATGTCAGCCCGTCGATTTTTCTACCTTCGGCTTCTTCTCCAATCTGACCATCCGCGACGCTCTTGTTGTCCGCGACGCTACCGCTACGACTGCGGGGGGATGTCAGCCCGTCGATTTTTCTACCTTCGGCTTCTTCTCCAATCTGACCATCCGCGACGCTCTTGTTGTCCGCGACGCTACCGCTACGACTGCGGGGGGTTGTTAGAGTATATTGGGATATCTCCGGATATGGTAGTTTAGGGGAAGCAAAGGGTAGAGCTCATCTCTTCACAGTAAGCGATCGGGCAACTCAGGTAATGATCGATATTACCCAAGGACCCGGATAATATCGGTTGTACGCAAGTACCAACGAGTCAACTTAGATCGCGCGAGGCCTAGACTACGATCCTAGACTACTCTTCATCGCTTCCTTGTCCATCAACTCGTTCCTCGTAGTAAGCATAGTCTCTCCATCGCCATCCAAGGGTTTGGGAGAGCGAGGATGAGCACAACTACCGTGCTCGCGAGCCAATACACAATGCAATGATATACATGCAAGGCTTACAAGGATGGCTCGGTTCTTTTATTTATGAAAGCAATACTTTTAAATATCATAAGTACAAATTCCTAGCACTTAGCATTTTTAACAAATTTCATTTTAGTTAAAGAGAGAAATTGTGCAATATTTGTATCACAGAGGTTACCTCCACCTTCATGCTTATTTTGATTGTGGTTACATCCACCACTAAACGACACCGGGTACAAAGACCCAGAATAACCAATCTCGTGGCTAGGTGAGCCCGCCACAATTTTCATACCACCCAACAAGGTTTTTGAAATAGAACTAACTCAAGTTAAGTTCCCATGTCCGCTTTGACCGTAGGCACTACTGCTTAAACAGCTTTATAACTCGCAGAGATTGTACACTTTACCCACAAGAGACAATTAACTCGCTGTTCTACACGATTCCGTAGTCGTAGTCGAGAGGTTGTCACAATAACTTTTCTAAATATCTCGCCTTTCCTCGCCTCACCCATATGGGGTTATGCCCATACGCTTGCGCGGATGTCCACCTCACCGATCGGCGAAGCGTGGCTACACCTCGCCGATCGCGAACTTCACCCTTGACTCTGTCCCATCCAAGCCCGACATACCTGAGCTTGTGCCCCTTTAACCCTCCAAAGGAGATGATTTTCGTGATTTGATAAATGTACTAAGCCAAGTCGCAGCTTGTTGCGCACTTGTGGTTGTACTTGTTATACACAGGAGGTCGTGACAAGATTAAGTCCTTAGGGTTGTCCGACGGCTCAACCACATTCCCGCCATTCTCGTGCTACATCCGCACTCCACCATCTTACCATCCGCCTGCACGGGTATTAGCGCTTAGGGTTTTGAGATGTAAAATACAACAATTCAACCATCTCGCCATTTACCCGCAATGACCGCCAAATCATTTTATGTTTGAAATGATGATGATTAGGACATTTTAATGTCCCAGATTTAAGCAAGTCTAGCATGTCGCTTAAGTACAACCTATAGCTAGTATTACCATATAGTTACTAGGTGACAATGGAATTAAGGGATTCAAGTTGTCAAGGATGGCATAATAATTAATTATTCAACAAATGGGTAATTAACTACCTTAAGCTTTAACATACATTTGTTTAAAGAATTAAAGCATGCAATTTGCTATTTTAAAAGAATATAATTTGCATAAAATGTAGGCTCAATATGATCAAAGTATTGACTCGCTTTGGTTGTAGGGAGAGAGTCCGAGTAGTCTTGTCCTTGATCGACGTGGAGGTCTCCTGCCTCCAAATCTACGCGCTAAGTACCTAAAAATAAACGACAAGCAACGAGAGCAATTAAATACACAAGAATACACAAATGAACTCCAAATTGAACAAGACCTATGCCATTAGCAAGATCTTGATTTTAGAAATTTTTAGAAATTTATTTCATAATTTTTGGAGTTGAAATGGGGGAGTTATTAATATTTAAAGCCTCACTTTTAAATTAAAATAGAAAAGGAAAAGAAAATCACAAAAAAGAAAAAAAAACCGCCCATAGCCCAAAACCGCCCGCCCACTGCTGGGCCGAAGACGCGCGCGCGCGCGGCGCGCCCACTGGCGCAGGCGCGCCCACGCGGGCGCCGCCTAAAGAGCAGAGGGGGCGCGGGCGCGGCGGAGGGAGGGACGCGGGCGCGGGGCGAGAGGGGGCGGCGCGGCGCGCGCACGGAGGGAGGGAAAGGAGGCGCGCGCGGGAGGAAGGCTCGGGAGGCGCGGCGCGACGAGGAGGAGGGCGCCGGCGCGGAGATGGCGACGACGACGAGGAGGCGCGCGGCACACGGGACGGAGCTCACGACGACGGCGACGAGACGACGAGGTAAGCTTCGCTCTTCTTCTCTTCCTTCTTTCTTCTCTCTCTCTTCTCGGGGGGAGGGAAGGGGAGGGGGAGTGGCCGACGGGAGAGGGGCGGGGCGAGGGGGTCGGCGCCGGAGAAGAGAGGCGCGGCGGCGGGCGATGAAGGATGCGGCTGCGAGGCGCGTGGCGCGGACGCACAGGAGGTGATGATGGCGGCGCGCAACACGCGCAGCGCGCGGGAGGGAAGGGAGGAGAGGGGGTCCGTCCGCGAGGGAGAAACGGCGGGGGTCCGCGAGGGTTGACCCGAAGGGGGAAAACGGGCATCACAAATCCTACCCACCTTAAACGGAATCTCGACCCGAGATTCGAGCCGCCCGAGAACAGGGACGGAAATCCAGCTTGTTGATCTTCTCGCCCTGTGTGGCTTTTTGGTCGAGTGATGGCTCCATCGAACCTTGCAAAGGCGGATGACTTGACGCCTTGTCCGCTTCGACGACGCCGAGGATCTTGATCGGTGCTCGATAAGTCAAATCCTTATCAAGCGCGATGGCTTCGACGAGTCCGCTTCTTCGTACTCGAGACATTTCTTTAGTTGAGAGACATGGAACACGCTAGGACGCTCGACAAACTTTCGTAGCTCTAGCCGATAGGCAACTTCTCCACGCTTAGCGGTGATCGGAACGGCCTATGTATCTTGGTGCGAGCTTGCCTTTAACTTTGAATCTTCGGTTCCACGGCGGCGATACCTTGAGATACACAAGATCTCCAACTTCAAGGTTAAGTCTCTTCGACGGTTGTCGCGATAACTCTTCTGTCTAGACCGAGCCGCTTGAAGGCGATCTCTCGATTAGTCGAACTTTCTTCACTTGCTTGAGAGTATCCGGTCCAAAGACATATCCTTCACTGATTCTCACCAATGCAGAGGAGTTCGCATTTTCTTCCATAGAGTGCTTCAAATGGGGACATTTTCAAACTTGATCGATAACTATTATTGTATGCAAACTCGCATACGGTAGACATTTTTCCCAATCCTACAGAAACTCCAAAGCACAAGCTCAAGCATGTCTTCTAGGATTTGATTTGTTCTTTCCGTCCCACCATCGGTCCATGGATGATAGGTCAGGTCAAGGTAAGGTGTGTTCCAAGGGCATCATGCAAACTAGCCCAAAATGCGAGGTAAATTGAGAACCTCGATCGGAGACTATTCTCTTGGGTACTCCATGCAAACACACGATACGAGCCATGTATAACTCGGCTAACTTGTCTCCTTGTAAGTTGTCTTCACAGGATGAAGTGGGCGACTTTAGTCAATCTATCAACTATAACCCATACCGAGTCACATCCGACTTAGTTCGAGGTAGACCGTAATGAAATCCATTCCGATTTCTTCCCATTTCCACCGAGGGATCTGTAAGGGTTGTAGCAATCCGCCTGGTCTTTGATGTTCAAATTTGATTCACGACATACATCACAACAAGCTACATACTCGGCGATATCTCTTTTCATTCGTGGCCACCAATACAAAATCTTCATGTCTTGGTACATCTTGGTGCCGCTCGGTGCAGGTGTAAGGTAATCGTGAGCTTCCTTTAGAATCGATCTTTGAGTTCCTTCCGTGGGGAACAAAGAGACGCTTTCCCATACCATAGGATTCCTCACGATCTTCTCGACATCTTAGGGCCTTTCCTTTGCCATGAGATGCTTGAATCTCTGACTCGTGATGTCCTTCTTGAGCGGCCTTGATCCGCTTCTTCTAGAGTTGGATGGGCCTCTACAAGGGCTAGTGTGCCTTGCTCTATTAACTCAAGGTTGAGGGCTTCAAATTCCTGCAGAGCTCAAAGTTGATGTTCTTGAATCATGACATTATCGCAGAGGATTTACGCTTAATGCATCAAGAACTACATTAGCCTTTCCAGATGATAATGGACATCCAAGTTGTAATCCTTTATTAATTCTAACCATCTTCTTTGTCGGAGGTTGAGGTCCGATTGGGTGAAATGTACTTGAGACTCTTGTGGTCCTGTAGATATTACAATGATTTCCAATCAAGTAATGTCGCCAAATTTTTAAGGCATGCACTATCGCGCTAACTCCAAATCATGAGTTGATAGTTGTCTTCGTGAGGACGGAGTTGTCTTGAAGCATAAGCTACAACTTTTCCTCCTTGCATGAGCACACAACCAAGACCTTGGCGCGATGCATCACAATAGACTTCAAGTCTTGATGTATATCCGCAGATTAATATCGTGCGTGGTTAACTTCTTCTTCAATTCTTGGAAACTCTTTTCACAAGCTTCATTCAATCATACTTCTTTTCCTTTTGCAGATGGGTCATTGGTTTGGAAAGCTTAGAGAATCCTTCAATGAAGCGCTCAGAGTATCCGCCAAACCGAGAAAACTACGCACTTCCACACCGATGTGGGTTGTTTCCATTCCATTACAAATGCTACTTTGATGGATCAATCGCGATTCCTCCAATGGATACAATGTGTCCGAGGAAACCGATTTCATGAAGCCAAAATTCACATTTATCAGATTTGGCATAAAGATGATTCTCTTTAAGCTTTTCTAAGACCAATTGCAAGTGTTCGTAATGTTCTTCATCGGTCTTTGAATAGATCAAGATGTCGCCTATGAACACGATAACAAACTTGTCTAAGTATTCCATGAATACTTTGTTCATGAGGTTCATGAAGTAGGTCGGCGATTGGTCAAGCCAAACGGCATGACAGTTGAACTCATACAGCCATACCGTGGTAAAAGCCGCCTTAGGAATATCCTCATTCCCGATCTTAAGTCGATGGTATCCTCGACCTCGTGTCTATCTTGGAGAAAACCGATGCTCCCGCCAACCGATCGAACAGTCATCAATGCGAGGTAAGGGATACTTGTTCTTGATGGTCACATCATTGAGTGCTCAGAGTCCACACACAACCGGCGCGGTGCCATCTTTCTTCTTCACAAAGAGAATCGCGAACCCTGTGGAGAAGAACTAGGTCTAATGAAACCTTTGTCTTGCAAGTCTTCAATTTGTGTCTTAAGTTCTTCAAGTTCGCACGCCATTCTGTATGGTCTCTTAGCAATTGGGGCTGTCCTCGCTTCAAGTTGATGACAAACTCAACATCTCTGTCTCGTGGCATGCCCGTAATTCTTCCGGGAAGACATCGGGTAAGCTTGAACTACAAAGCGTTGTCTCTAGGGACAACTCTCCAAGGTGGTGGATTGTTCTATTCAAAGGAGAGGAACGATCCACACTAACTCTTATTGTGGTCTCTGGTTCTTGGTGAGCACCACTTTTCTCTGGCACAATCTATCAATCCTTGATATTTGGCCAACCAATCCATCCCTAGGATGATATCCAAATGCTTGAGATTCTAGCACCGTAAGGTTTGCTAGGAACTGAATGTTCCATAGCAATTTCTACCTGACCGATCGAGGTAGCATAAAGGGTCCCCGTGAGCTAAGTACCACGGGTTTCTTTAACTTATAGGTTGGCAACTTAAGCCTTTCAACAAACTTTCTTGAAATAAAAGAGTGCAAGCTCCGTAATCAAACAAAACTTGTGCGGTATCGAATTAACAGGAACGCACTCCATTAGTACTCCCGAGGCACCTTGAGCTTCCTCGGCCGTGACGTGGTTCACACGCCATGGCTTTGTGTTGGTGTAGACCTTGATGCCCGTGGAAGTCCGTGACTCTTGCTTGGGGTCGGGTCCCGCTTGAACCGGCGTTACTCCCGTGTTGAGTCTTGCCGAGCATTCGACGTAGGACAACGATTGGCGCAGTGTCCTCTTTCTCCACAAGCGGCAAAGGAGGTTTGTCGCCGGTTGATCGCCGCCGTTGTCTTGCCGGGCGGGAGAGCACCGAATCCACTTCCTTGGGGACGCGGGTGGAAACTTGAGTTTTCTCGAGAGGAGGTCGCAGATGATCCAAAGATGAGCCGCCTTGGAATGTAGGCTTCGGGAAAGCTACCTTGTGGCCTCTCAAATGACATCTTCCTTTGCGCTAATCTCCGCAGCTTTCTTCTCATTTTCACAAATGAGGGCTTTATTAACTAATCGCTGAAGCTAGAGTAATCATGGAGGATAAGTCGCCCTCTCATGTCTTCACGCATTCCTTCAACAAAGCGGTCGATTTTCTTCTTCATCGCCACATCATTGGGGCGAGCGAGCAAGTCGTTAAACTTGGTTAGATACTCATTTATCGACATCCGACCGCTTGAGAGCTCAATTCATTCTTCTTCAATCTCATTGTTCCACTGGCACGGTTGGCCCCGAAGCGCTTTGAATTCTCCCAGAATCGGCCGCCATGCGGTTCAACTTCACTTGTTGTATTTCCGCAACTTCTTCTATTGCGCGCAGAGGCAATGGATCTTGTGGGGCTCCAATCGAGATGCTACGACTCCGCTATTCCTCGCTTCTTCTTCCTCTAGATTCTCATCACCTCGCGGCGAGGTAATTCTCCCACTGTGCACGGCGCGCTTTTCAAATGATGGGTGGCGAAATCCACCTTGTCTTCATTTGAGCAATGGCAAGACGGTTTCTTCTCGTGTCCCCGAGCCGCCTTCGCCTTCTAGAGGTTCATTGGCCGCAGAAAGGTGAGAGGTCTTGTCCCGAGAAAATCGCCAGCTTGGAGTTGCGATCGGTCGGTCCAAACGATTGCTTAGTAACGCTCAAGAATCTGAATCACAAACATGACTTGGGTCATTGTCGGGTTTGTCGGTGGTGGAGGAGGCGCTCGCCCCTCGCCTTGGCCACGACCACGCCACGCTTCTTCCTCTACCGCGCGAAGGCTCCACTGATCAAGGCAGCTCTTCTTGGCGGCATCCTCAAGAAACTCAAGCTTAGAACTAGAGGGAGTATATGAGGGTTCACTAGCCCTCTAAGGCACACACAGCACAAGAACAAAGCCAACAAAAAGAACGGCAAGCATAATACAAAGCCTAGAGCGCTACACTATAATAAGGGGTTAAGTGTTACATGACTCTCGAACAAAGCTTATACACTAAGCTAAGTCATGACACGTAATACAAACACATCGCTACAAAAGAAAGAAACAAAAGTGCTTGCAACCTAAAAGATCGCCAAGAAGCACCGCTAGCTAACCTAAACTAATCGACAATGCTCACGGATCGACCACAAAGCGTATAGCTGTTCGGGAGCGAAACGAACGGCTCGATCAAGCTCGCGAACGGAGCAGAACGTGAACGGCCGAGGTGGCGCCCACGATCGACTCGCAAACCCGGCGGTGGATCGGGCCGCGCCCACGGCCGACTTCTCTAGGCGACGGCCGGACGGGCGCGGCGCACCTTCTGCGTGGCGTGAGTCGAGACGGGTCCTTCGACGGGAACGCCGCTCGCACCGGGAGGACGGGGCGACGATAGGTGCAACCGGGCCGGGCAGGACCGAGCGCGCTCGAGGCGTGCAACTCGCAAGAGCGCGCCCTCTCTCTGCATCGCAAAGATCCTCTCTCAGATCGCAGCGGAGTGAGCTTCATCACCGATCATGTTGTTCGGCGGGTGTCTGAGGGGCATAGCCGCCGTGAGGAGTGTCCGGCCGCTCGATCTCATCCATGGCGCGGTGATGGTGGCTATCATCGCCGCGTAGCCGGACTCGCCGCGCTGCGGGGTCGCTGCCTCGTGTCGAAATCGCCGACACGCCTCATCCGGGAGGTACGGTAGAAGCGTATGGGTGACTCAAGAAGAGATCCTCGCATTTCCAACACAAGCGGTGGAAGCGACGCGCGCGCCCCCGAATGGCGCCATGACGGCTACGCCGGTGCCTCGCCCAAGAGGTAGGAAGTGAACTCGCCAACCCGCGAGAGGTACACCTCCATCGCCCAGACTCGCGGTCTCGATCTCGCCATCCTACCACGAACGTAGGCCGACGGGAAAACCAAGGTACAAAGATCACCGGCGGCATGTCCGCTAAGCCTCCTCGTTTTCTCCGTGAACGAGGAGGTCCCACGCCATCCGACGACGGGTAGCCATCTACAAATTTTGAAAACAAGAGGAGGTCAAGACAGGTAAAACTCAAGTGAAATAAAGATAAGTACAGACTAGGAGTGAAGAGTAGAAGCAATAAATACTCTATATTTTTAGCAAAGCTTTTTCTTAGTTTTCAAAATAAGATCCAAGTCCTTAAGGCAACGACCAATCTAACTAAGACTCTACAATGATGCTCGACATCACTCCGCTTGACCCGGATTTTCTAATCCGAATCCTTCAGGAAAACGCTGTGCTATTCCTCGATCGAGATAGCACTCACAGTGCATTGCTCAATCATTCATACATGGCGTGAACTAAAGTATCATTATTACAATCAACAGAGTGACATAGACCACGCCGGTCGAAGTTTTACAACAAAATGATCAAAGCCAAATTGATTACAATACGTAACACCGAATACGATAGCGGAAGCAAAGGGTAGAGCTCATCTCTTCACAGTAAGCGATCGGGCAACTCAGGTAATGATCGATATTACCCAAGGACCCGATAATATCGGTTGTACGCAAGTACCAACGAGTCAACTTAGATCGCGCCGAGGCCTAGACTACGATCCTAGACTACTCTTCATCGCTTCCTTGTCCCATCAACTTCGTTCCTCGTAGTAAGCATAGTCTCCTCCATCGCCATCCAAGGGTTTGGGAGAGCGAGGATGAGCACAACTACCGTGCTCATGAGCCAATACACAATGCAATGATATACATGCAAGGCTTACAAGGATGGCTCTGTTCTTTTATTTGCGAAAGCAATACTTTTAAATATCATAAGTACAAATTCCTAGCACTTAGCATTTTTAACAAATTTCATTTTAGTTAAAGAGAGAAATTGTGCAATATTTGTATCACAGAGGTTACCTCCACCTTCATGCTTATTTTGATTGTGGTTACATCCACCACTAAACGACACCGGGTACAAAGACCCAGTGAATAACCAATCTCGTGGCTAGGTGAGCCCGCCACAATTTTCATACCACCCAACAAGGTTTTTGAAATAGAACTAACTCAAGTTAAGTTCCCATGTCCGCTTTTGACCGTAGGCACTACTGCTTAAACAGCTTTATAACTCACAGAGATTGTACACTTTACCCACAAGAGACAATTAACTCGCTGTCTCTACACGATTCCGTAGTCGTAGTCGAGAGGTTGTCACAATAACTTTTCTAAATATCTCGCCTTTCCTCGCCTCACCCATATGGGGTTATGCCCATACGCTGCGCGGATGTCCACTCGCCGATCGGGCGAGCGTGGCTACACCTCGCCGATCGCGAACTTCACCCTTGACTCTGTCCCATCCAAGCCCGACATACCTGAGCTTGTGCCCCTTTAACCTCCAAAGGAGATGATTTTCGTGATTTGATAAATGTACTAAGCCAAGTCGCAGCTTGTTGCGCATTTGTGGTTGTACTTGTTATACACAGTGAGGTCGTGACAAGATTAAGTCCTTAGGGTTGTCCGACGGCTCAACCACATTCCCGCCATTCTCGTGCTACATCCGCACTCCACCATCTTACCATCCGCCTGCACGGGTATTAGCGCTTAGGGTTTTGAGATGTAAAATACAACAATTCAACCATCTCACCATTTACCCGCAATGACCGCCCAAATCATTTTATGTTTGAAATGATGATGATTAGGACATTTTAATGTCCCTGATTTAAGCAAGTCTAGCATGTCGCTTAAGTACAACCTATAGCTAGTATTACCATATAGTTACTAGGTGACAATGGAATTAAGGGATTCAAGTTGTCAAGGATGGCATAATAATTAATTATTCAACAAATGGGTAATTAACTACCTTAAGCTTTAACATACATTTGTTTAAAGAATTAAAGCATGCAATTTGCTATTTTAAAAGAATATAATTTGCATAAAATGTAGGCTCAATATGATCAAAGTATTGACTCGCCTTGGTTGTAGGGGAGAGAGTCCGAGTAGTCTTGTCCTTGATCGACGTGGAGGTCTCCTGCCTCCAAATCTACGCGCTAAGGTACCTAAAAATAAACGACAAGCAACGAGAGCAATTAAATACACAAGAATACACAAATGAACTCCAAATTGAACAAGACCTATGCCATTAGCAAGATCTTGATTTTAGAAATTTTTAGAAATTTATTTCATAATTTTTGAGTTGAAATGGGGAGTTATTAATATTTAAAGTCTCACTTTTAAATTAAAATAGAAAAGGAAAAAGAAAATCACAAAAAAAGAAAACATCAAATCAAAGAATAAGTAGGGAAGGATCTGCACAATCTCGAGCAGCCGGCCGGGGCGCCTGCGCGTGCCAACGCTGGCCTGGCCTGCTCGGCTGCTCCTTCCTTGACGTGATATACAGCCGGTGCATGCGGTAAATAAAGCCCGCCGATCGAGTGCGCTATTGGCTTGGTGACGCTAAGCAGCCGCCCGATGAGCGGATGGGGTGAGATTCTTGTCGTGGATGTACTTCCTCACTTCGAGAATATACGATGTTTTGGACGTCGATACGATTTCAATATACAACTTTGACTATTACATTCTATATGAAAATATTCAAAAATTAATATAAAATTATTATATTATAAAAATATTTTTCATAACCGGTATAATGATACCGTTTTCACATGATCAATAAAAATATTATATATATAAGAAGTAAGAGTACATACTCCCAAGAGTACCACACCATTTTCCTCTCTCTATATGTGTGTGTGTGTTCAAAGTTAAGAAAATTTGTCTGCACGCTTTCTAAAATGTTATATATTTCTAAAGGAAGAATTGATTATTTACCCTCATGTTAGATCTGTTTTGATATTTTACCCCTATTCCCAACATAACTGATTTTTTTTACATCTGCTTAGTCTGTTTCTTGATTAAATATCATCTTTTGATTATTTTATTAATATTCAACCGTTTTCCCATTTTGGCTATGTGAAAATACCTCGTTGCCTTGCCTTGCTGTGCACATATTCTCTCTTCCGCCTGCTCTCCTCCTCCTCTGCGTTCGTCTCATTCGCCACTCCATTCCATTCCCAACCCACCGTCACCACCTCCTCCCATTTCGCCTCGTCGCGGTGTCATGCACACGGTGACCCACGTGGTGGGTCCTCGTGAATCCACCCGCACATGGGCCACCCCACGACAGTGGAGGCGGCGAGAAGCCAATGTGGCGATGGTGGTGGAGAAGGAAGAGGAAGGGGATGGTTCCGGCGCCAGGTGGAGCTTTGGGGGGCTGATGAAGACATTCGCGTCGCGGTTGAAGTCAGTGCTCAAGGGCTACCGCCGTGACCTCGAGGACCTCGGCTCCGACCTCTGCCTCGAGATCACTACCCTTCGGCCCTCCTTGTGCTCCCAAAGGGCACCAAGGAGAAGGTGATCCGTCAAGGAGGCGGCGCTCACGCTCCTCTTCTGCGTCGTCACTGGTGGCTGCAGCGCGCATGACTGACACCGAGCTTGTCGTCCTCTTCCTCGGTGACATCTCCAAGGGCCTGGCTCGGGCATTTTACCAACTTCCGGCTCATCGGATCTACCGACATCTTCACCGGCTTCTCTCCACCAAGTTCGTTGGCCGCGCCTGGGTCCTTTCCCAAGATGACCTCTCCCAGCGTGCTGGCCGTGAAAGAGGGCGACGCCCTGGCACTCCCCTTTGGCGGCGTCACCTGGTGGCACAACATCCCTGAGGTCGCCACGGAGCTCGTCGTCCTTTCCTCGGCGACACCTCCAAGGGCCACAAGGCCGACCCGTTCACCAACTTCTAGCTCACGGCGCCAACGACATCTTCACTGCCTTCTCCATCGAGTTCGTGGGTCGCACCTGGACCTGCCCAGGAGGACGCTGCCATGCTCGTCTCCAGCCAGCCCGCCACCAACATCGTCAAGCTCAAGGCCGGCTAGAAGCTCCCCGAGCCGTCCCCCAAGGACCGCGAGGGCATGGCACTCAACTGCCTGGAGGCGCTGTTCGACGTGGACATCAAGAATTGTAACCGCGTCGTTGTGCTCAACACCTAGAACCTGTTGCTGGTCAAGGAGGTCGGGCTTAGCGCTGACCTCATCAAGATGGACACTCACTCCATGTGCTTGCCGGGCTACTCCCTTAGGGTATCTCCAATAGTTAGAGATAACCTTACCTCTAAGATGTACTACATCATCTTTATAGGCAACATCTCCAATATATAGTTTCTAGCAAACTCTCTAATATTTATATTATATACATTTTTTTGAAACGGGCTTATATATCAACTAGAGTAGATTAATATATCATGTCTTGTTTCGCGTGCACGACAGTCCCTTTAGGAAGAGACGACATGTGCTCTATCTCCTCTCCCTTTCTTCACGTAGGATTTTGTTGACGTGATATAGCTAAGAGACGACAATAAATACACTATTGGAGATGCCCTTATGCAGAAGGTTGTGCTAGTTGGCCGAAGAGGGGCAATTCGGACATTTCACGTGGCCAAAACGGAAAAAACCAGAGGATATTAATAAAATAATAGAAACGGGGTATTTTATCAAGGAAGCACTAAGCGGAGGGTAAAAAAAAACAATTGCGGGTAAAAAAAACAATTGCATATAAAATGAAGGTATATCCTTGAATGGCATTTAAGAGGAGGATAAAATAATCAATTATCCCATTTCGAATGAGGGAAGTAAATAAAAGCCCCGAAGAAAGGAAAAAAAAAAACTAACCAAACCGGTTGACAGCTGTGGGATTTGAACCCACGCCCTTTCGGACCAGAGCCTAAATCTGGCGCCTTAGACCACTCGGCCAAACTGTCCTCGGTGTTGATGTCTCGCAAACGTCATATATCTATGTTCCATGCGGTTCGGAACACGAACATCCAAGAAAGGTCAGGTCACCTACGACTGGTTGCAATGTGGAGACGTCGCTTTTTGCTGGTAAATCTGGAAGGATCACTTGCTTCGTATATCTATGTGTTTTCATCGTGTTCTATTACTTTGAAGACAAGGTGCAGTCCAACATTGCGTACTACAAGTATTTTATAGTGTAGACGTAATAGAAACCGCAACTTCATATTGTTGTGGTACACAACTCAAGAATTTCTTGTTTTCAGGTTGCATCCATATGATACTTGTTTAACGTTTAAGTTTTCAACAATTCAGAATCTAACAAAACCTTCGTTAAGTATCCTTCACTTCATTGATAGGTTAACGCGATGCAAGTATAGGCTCAGACCATTGGGAAATCAGTAGCAACCAACCACTAGAAATGTGTCGTCTGTTTGTGCGCTTGATCATGTTTTACACGGATGGCTCACCATGGATTATGTGAGGGAAATATTAGCAAAGGAAAGCGCGAACATATAACATTGGCATTGCCACTAGGTTACCAGATCTTGAGTATATTTATATAATACAATAGTCATGCAATTCAAATATGCTTCTTTGTACAGATCCATGTTAGCTTCCAACGAGGAATTTTTCTTCAGCGTGGAGAGAAGCGGCCACAAAATGGCGATTCTTCTTGGGTCCATGCACATTTACCAATCTTCATCCAGGGTAGCCCTATGGAAGCACAGTACTGTGCATACAAGAATGAAGAAGGACGTGAACTCGATGAACATGGCCCCGGTCTCAATTAGGCCAGCATGCCTCAGAATTGCTGGAATAGCAATGCTTCCCATGGCAGATGCACCAGTCAGAATTTTGCGGCACTGATCCACCTGAAACGAAAGCACCGCCTGATGATCAGTATTATTATGATAACTAATGCAACAACAAATATCGCAAGTAATTTCCTCTCTCTAGCCAATTCTGTATATCTGTTAATTCTGCATACCAAAGTTGTCGGATATGCATGGTACAGTTTTCCAAAAGTAATCAACAGCATCAAACATAAGTAAGAACTTACCCTCCGCCATCCCTGCTAGTCAAGAACTGTGTGGATCCACCACCGAAAAATAGGCATGGCATTGGTACAAGGACATACATGAGAGCTGAAGAAGTATAACCATGTCAGTAGAAAGGTCAAGAGGACCTGCTCACATTGATTGAGTACAACAATCACCTGCTAACATGGGCCACCAATTGTTGTATAAAGCACATGCCTGCACCATCAGAATAAGAAACAGAAATTATAGATGTAATAGAAGTAGTAGCTTTGTCAAACAGCGAGGGCATGACAACCCTATGTCGCCCTTGATAGGAAAATGCTACAATTGAATGCAGCATGATGGTGTCTACACAATATTTTTACATATTGACTGTAAAGTGTGTTTTTCTTTCCTGGCATGTACGGCCCTTACTCGAATAGGATGCTTCTACAATAATCCTGGCCACCAACTGATGCTACAACATTGCTCTACTTTTTATACATTTCGTGACTCTGTGACACAACAGCATGACGGACTAATGTGTTGGAATGAACCCTTGAAATATTCCAAAGGAGACATGCGCGATGGCGGCGGCGTCTTGGGCGGCAACGGTGGCCCGAGGACCGAGGCAGAGGCGGCGAAGGCCAGGGAGGGGAAAGGCTCCACCTCCCACCCGTTGCGTTCCTCCTCGCGGCCGTGGATGTCAGCGTCGCCTGGGCGCGTAGCCGCTAGGAGCATGGAGAGGAGCTCATCGCGCTCAGTAGGCTCTCGCTTGAGCTGCTCGACGCGGACTGGTAGCGCAGTGGCCTCCACTCCGCCTCGGCGAGCTGGCCTCGTCGTTGGTGGCCACAACGTGCGTGAGGAGGCGACGCTCGAGCACCTCCGTGGCGGCCCACTCCGCTTTGCGAAGCTTCTTGGCGCGGTTGGAGGTGGGGTCCCACGTGTCGTCGGGGCGCAGGCTGCCCGGGACGGCGGGGCAATGCAGCAAGATCCGGCTGGCAGGACGCCCAGGGCGGCGGGATCCGGCGGCAGGCTACCTGGGGGGCATCTCGGTGCGGCGGGGAAGACACGGAGCAGGGGAGCCAACGACTGAGCAGGGGCAAGCGGCGCTTGGAGCTTGGTGCAGCGACCAGCGTGCGGAGCAAAGGCAGAGGGCTGGTCGGAGCAGAGGTTGACAACGATCGTGGGAGGAACTGCTGGCGGGAGCAAGTCCGCGAGCTCGAGCGGCGGATCCAGGCAGGATGGCGGTCCGGCGGGGCGGCGTATCCGGGTAGGCGGCTCGGGGAGGCGTCGAGCTCCCATGGGCGGCGTCGAGGGTCGAGCTCCCCTACTTCCAGGGTGACGTCGAGTAGCCCAGGGTCGCGTCGGCGGATCCGGAGGAAGGAGATCGAGACCCGGCGGTGGTGGCGGATCCGAGGGAAGGAGATCTGGCGACGGCTCGGTGGCGCGAGTCCCATGAGCAGCGGCGGCGGCCAGAGGGGAAGCGAGAGGATCGAGCGGCGGATCGGGGAAGGAGATCAACGGCGGCACAGGGACAGCGAGTCGGGGAGCGATGTAAGGCGGCGATCGCCGCGGAAAAACGAGATGCGGCTGCGGCCAAGAGCGAGGAAGAGAGGGGAAGGTAGTTGCGTTCGGTGGCGGCGGCACGAGGCGGCGGCAATGAATAGTGGGCTAGGATTAGGGTTGGTGAGAGGAGAAAGAGCCATGTGCTCGATACCAAGTTGGAATGAACCCTTGATCTATTCCAAAGAGACAAAGGACAATGTAATACGTACAAGGTAGAGCAATATGCAAAGAACACCTAACCTATATACATATCTAACATAATGGACATGAATTGGGAAACAAAATGTGAAATTAAACTGTTTGGTACTCAATTCTCAAAGTTACAGAAACAGACGGTGAGTAAAATAATAGTTAATTGCCATCCTATAAAGCTTTCAGAAACCTAATTATGTTCATACAAGAGGCTACAATGAGCTTTGCAAAAGAATGCTGATACACGTGAGTATAACATACCAGGATTTGCAAAAGAATGCTTGTGGAGAACATAAACGCAAGTCCAGCGAGCCTGTGATAGAAGGAATTAAATTGATAAGACATTATTTAAATGCAAAACAGAAGTTAGAAGAGATTCAGAATAATGAACTTACACTGTAAGGATACACACCAAGAGTAAGTGGACAGCATTATCCAAAAGCAAAGCAGACAAAGAGCATATAAGTTAGTCAAACTCTTGAAGCAATTTGCAGGAGAACAAAGATAGATGGTATGAGCTACTCAGAGAACTAGAGTCTAACAAATAATTTAAAAAGATAAAAAAATATTAATGGTGAAATTGGATTGTGTCAACGTATCAGCAGGAAGCTAACTCTGCCTTTATAGAACATTAATTCTCTAAAATGGTTGAGCTAGTCTGTCATAACTTTAATTGAGTGGAACCCCTTTCTTCCTATTATAGCTCAAAGCACTTAATGGCTTAATAGCTCCTCATTATACATTAGACCAACACTCAAAAGTCAAAATGTCCATGTTTACTCAATATTTCCCAGTTCCATGAATATTCTATTCATATGTAGAGAAAATATTTTTTATCTTTTTTTTTTCTGGTGAGAAAAACCTTGTATCTTTTTATTTTGTAATTTTTTTAGCAACATGGCAGGTCTAGCAAAACTGGATTGTGTCAATGTATCAGCAGAAAGCTAGCTCTGCCTTTATAAAAACACTAATTCTCTAACATGGATGAGCTAGTCTGTATTTCATAACTTTAATTGAGTGGAACCCCTTTCTTCCTATTATAGCTCAAAGCACTTTAAGTCTTAAGGACTTAATAGCTCCTCATTATGCATTAGATGACACTCAAAATGTGCGTGCTGACTCAATATTTCCATTTCCAAGAAAAATCGATTCATATGTAGAGAGAATCTTCTCTCTTTTTTTCGAGTAAGCAAAACCTTGTGCCCTCACCATGCCTTCAACAGCCATTCTAAGAAAGTACATCTCTCTCTCAATCATACTTGCATGCATCCCAAACTATTTTATAAGCAGAGGAGTACAGATTGGTAAACTCTAGACTAAACTAATAGCAAACGTCAAAAATTTACATCCTAGAGTTCAACTCAAATTACTAACATGCTACATTTATGTGGTCTTAGGAGCTCAGAATTAAGCCTATAGCTAAGAGCCTAAGACCAATTGTATGTTGCAGACAAATTTCCAACTATCACCTTGTTCTGTTGGAAGCTGCAAACGAATTGAATGCAACACGGTACTGCAGGATACTAATGCATTTCATGGTGAACCAAGTGCATTTCATGCCCTGGTTTAGACAAACCAAACTTCCAAACTACAATTGCTAGTGGAAACACACCAGACCCAACACCAAGATGCAAACATCGTCGATGTAATTCCCTCAGGATTTCTACGAATGCACCTAAACAAAACACGCTTATTTGAGCAAATCGCGTTTGCCAAGACTAAATCTGGAAAATTCCCACAAATTATCAAGTAATATTTACATGTCAACCTCATTCACACTAACGATCCAGCGCTGGCGCTGCAGCGAGCTCCAGACCAACCAAAGATACAGACTTCACGATTGCAGACCATATATAATCTGCCGGAGTTTCCAGATCCTAATTCGCGAAAAGCACCCACTAATCGTAACACTACGCGTGATTACGCATCGGAACCCTAGCAGCCCAATCCCCGCACCGCTATACTCGAATCGGAGCTCAAACGCCGCAGAGATCGGAGTATAACTCGAATAGTAGGGTAAATTTTAGGGGGAAGAAGTCTGAGCCACTCACCCTCCACGGTCATCGCCATCTTCGCGAGCAAGCGGCGGGGAACACCAAGCTTTCGAGGACCAGTTCCTTCCTTCCTACTTTCTTCCCTTTTTCCCCGTTCTGACTTGTGTCATGTGTGCTTTAGGCTTTAGCTTACCATAGAGGAGGAGAGACTTCCGCTCTGTTACGTCGCTGGTCGGTGGGGGCCACCTGAAGCTGAGGGCCCACCTGTAAGCCGATCGATGTGGCTCGGAAGTCGCAAGGCTGCGTGTCCTTAGCAATAGCAGCAGCCGCCGTTAGGGTATTTTAGAGGTTTGGAGGTCAGCTCGCCCGCCGCCGCACCGCATCAAGCCATCGCTTCACCCTTCCGGCGACGGCGGAGGAGGAGGAGCACGCCATGGCGCGGCTCACGGTGGAGCAGGCGAAGCGCGAGGCGGGATCCGCCGGCAGCGGCGCCACGTCCCTCAACCTCTCCCACCGCGCCCTCTCCGACGTCAGTGGAGCCCCTCCTTCCCTCGCACATCGGTTGGCGTCCTGCTCGACTGCTCATCCTTGTGCTGTATTGTGTGCAGGTGTCGTGCCTGAGCAGCTTCAACAACCTGGAGCGCCTCGACCTCGGCTACAACTGCCTCGTCACCCTCGAGGTAGCTACATCTATTACACTAAAATGCCATCCTAGTCAATGGACAATGTTACATACTTACATGCAGTGTGTTAATGAGAAATACACAAATCAAAGATGTAGCTTTGGTATAGATTCTTGGTGAAATTTCACCTCTGTGGATATTTGCTACCACTATTATCGCGTGACATTGTTTTACAAGCATGTAACAGACGTATTGTAAAATCACTCTATAATAAGCTATTTCGATGACGTGCTCGAATTAGGATCTGGTTATTACAGTTCATGCAAGTAGATAATGGGTAACTTGTTCGGTGAAACCGTAGCTGTAGATGATTGATTAGCTCTTGTCCTTTGAACTTGAGCTTGTCACTGTATCTTATTTTCACTTATAGTTATGGCTTTTACATGTTGAAGGGTTTGTCTTCCTGTGTCAATTTGAAGTGGCTCTCGGTTATGAAAACAAGCTTGTGAGCTTAAAGGTGTTGAAGGCCTCCCAAAGCTACTAGTGAGTTACTTTTCTGCCCGTGTTTTCATGTGGCTGCATTCAGGAATGAGAGAATTGTTCTTATCCCTGGCTGTGCAGGTATTGAATGCTGGCAAAAATAAGCTTACAAAATTGATGAAGTCAAATCTTTAACAAGCCTTGGAGCGTTAATTCTGAATGGTAATGTATTGCACGAATGATATACTGTCAATTACTCTTCTTTCCCTGTTGGTAGCTTACTCTATTTAATCACATTGGATCTTGGTAATTTCTCATGCAGATAACAACATTTCTTCCATCTGCAAGCTTGATCAGCTGCATCAGTTGAATACTCTTGGTATGCATGTTGATATAGCACTCACTTAGTATAATGGACTGGATCACTTTAATCTCTGGAAGCACAGTTTTATTTATTTTTACAATTTAGTCTTGTTTCGCGCTGATAATATTAAGAAATCAAAAGGTTCACTGGCTGTTGTAAAGAAGAGTGACTTCGAGAAACTAAACGTACTAACCTTGCCAACTGCAATATATAACTCTATATGTGTATTTGATTTTGTAACTAAAAGAAATTTTGTGTGGTAAATACTAATTTATGTATAGGACATTCATACTGCTTTAGTAAAGTTCAAATCAATCGCCAATAAAAATTGTTTTGCATCCAGTAGCTAAGAGACAAAGAATAACCATGTCTCCCTTCACTTAGTTAACTGTGAATGTTTGCTTTGCCACAGTTCTCTCTAAGAATCCTGTCGTTACTATTGGTGATGCTTTGGCCAAGGCAAAGTCTATGAAAAAGGTACTTGTTCTTTCTTTATTCTAAATAAATATAAAGATGTGTTCTGATGACTAATGTGTTGTTCCCACTTTCCTTAGCTATCCCTGTCTCACTGCCAAATAGAAAATATTGGATCTTCTCTTGCTGCATGCATGGAATTGAAGGAACTTAGGCTTGCTCACAATAAGATCACTGTATGTGTACGGAGATCAATTTTATTTCTTGGTCTCTTTTTGCACATTGATTGCTATTGTTACTTGTTAGCATGATCTATTGTACTTAATCACTGTGTAACATCTTATTTAAACTCTGATTTACAGACAATTCCATCAGACTTGGCCAAAAATGTCAAAATCTTGAACCTTGATTTAGGAAATAACTCAATTGAGAGGCGTCGGATTTGAAGGTTTGCATCTTATTAGTTTTCCCCACCTTTTTATCTATCATGATTTCTTTAGACTGCTTGAATCATTTGTTTGGTTGCTAGGTCCTTTCCGAACTGCGCTACCTGAGGAGCCTAAATTTGCAGGGAAATCCTATTGCTGAGAAAGACACTCTAGCCAAAAAGGTGATTTCCCTGACTTTGTTCCTTCCAGCGTGTGTTGCAATTCTTGAGTAACTCTAAATGTCCTCTTAGGTTATGAAAGTTGTGCCAACCTTGCGCATATTCAATGCAAAGCCCATGGAGGCCAGCTCCAAGAATGAGAGCTCTAGGAAAGAGAGCATGCCAATCAAGGATGAAGATATGATGCCTGATCATTATCCCATTGAGCCTAGTACAAAAAAGAAGGATAAAGGGGAACGGTCAAAACAACAAATGAGGAGCCCTGAAGAACCTGCAAGGCAAAATACTCCTCCAGATGTCACCGTTGCTGCCCCAAGCAAATCTGAACTGTTAGATGGTAAGGAAAGGAAAAAGGTAGCCACGGAACATGGCAAGAAAAGCAAATCAAAGAGGAAGGATGATAAATCTTCTCTCGATGATACCGACAGAAAGGCCAAGAAGGAAGCCAAGAGGAAGAAATTTGTCGACAAAGAAGATAAAGGCATGAGAAGGAATTGATGACACAGAAGTGCCATTTGCAGAGTTGGTGTTTTCCAGAGAGGACGACAGTCCAGAGCCTAAGTTGAAGGACAAAATCCAGGGAACAGCTCCAGATGAAAAATTTGTGGGAGGCTTGGTAATCGATCACACCAAGAAGAGGAAGAAAACAAAAGGCACGGTTCTTGGCTCCTCAGCTCTTAAGCTATTATCCTCTGTGCCGGAGGTGGGGGCGGGTGGACTGTCAGGATGGGATTAGTGCCAAGTGAGTAGTGTTGCATGGAGAGCTTTTGTAGGCTCTCGTTGCAAGGAGAGCTTTTGTAGGCGCCATCTGGTTTCTTTTAATAGTCCTTCGGCACTTCAAATATGTAAACCTGACTTATAAATCCTGTTGCTTGGAACTTTGTTAAACTTAAGAGAGTTGAGATGATGAAAAACTCGATTTCCTGTGTACTCGATGAAGTGTTTGCTTTTCCATTATTTGAACCTTGGTAGTTTAGTAAGGCCACAAATTCGGCGAGTGCTTTATACTGTGAAGTGTAAGACTTAACATATTACTGGATGATCGTGTATTCGTGTGACAGGGTTGCTTTGCAACAAAATTATGAGGATTAGAAAATGAGAGGAGCCAGGTCAAACCAGTCGGTCCATGGTTGAACGAGAAATGCCTCTCAAAAAAGGGTTTGACCATTATCCGGCCATCAGTTTTCCCAGCCATAACAAGCCACCACTGCTATGCATTATCGTCATGAAATTGACCGCTGAAATACTAACCACTCAACATAGTTGGATCAGCAGGCACATAATGCACCACACGAAGAAATGGCAAAATTTGCTGCAAACAAACTTCGCAAAATTTTCATTTCTGTCGACCTTAGACATTTCATCTGCATATGCTATTTTGACATAGTTGCTTACCTAATCTCATTAATTCGTGTGTGTAAAAGAAAGCATTTTCTGAGCAAGGCGCCCAAATATGGTGACAGTTGAAATAGAGGGGAGGCTTAGCGAAACGGATAAAGAGACAGAGAGGTGGAGCTGCATTTTATTCTCTTCAAGAGAACTTTAGGATTGGAGAAGCACACAGAAGGGGCGAGGCCTTCATTTCGTTGACAAGCAGAACCGATCCAATCCCACAAAAAGGAGGAGAATTCTTCATGTCCACCAGAGATCATTGTGTAGGACCGTAGGGGCGCTATCGAAAAATTCAGAACCACTTGCAAGCAAATTCATGTGGAGGAACTTTATCAGCTGCAAAAGGGGCAAGGCAAGGAATTCACATTAATTCCTAAACTGCATATTCAATTTTGTATATCAGTTGTGTTTCAAACTAGGGGGGATTAAGGAGCATACCATCTCCCCAGCTAGCCATTGTGGGTTGCGAAGATAACACCTTCTGGGCAAATTTTGTAATATCGTCTAAAGTTATTTCCTCCATACATTGAAGAAAATAATCAATAGGCTTCCAGTGATGATGTCAACAAAGAAAAAGAAGGGATCAATGACTTTTTATGCGTTAGGCCTGTGAAAAAAAAAGTGGTTCAAGGTGACGAAGATATACCCATGATATACCCCTAAGTATAAATGAGTCTCTTACCTAGAGTATGTCATGGTGTTTGTTCGAAATAATTTTAGAATATATAAAATTCTGAAAAAAATACACAATCAATTCCACTATATAATGAGCCTAAAAAATTCATAATTTTTTGAACTCATTTTATATAGTTAGAAATTCCTACAAACAGTATAATTAAATAAATTTTGGAGAAAATACAGAATGGATAAAATTATGAAAACTTTACACAAGCAAATAAACTATGTCGGGAGGTTCCACAAAAAAAATTCGTAATTTTTAGGGCTCATTTGCTATATTTAATAATTCCTAGAAACAGTATTGTATTATAAGGGGACGAATAGTGTCCCTGACGCCAGTTGAACCGGCGACAGGAACCTTGAAATGGCGAAAGAGACCTAATTTTGTAATTGTTTTTTTGACTATTTAATTTTGTAATTCTCTTTTAAAATAATAATATTTCTTTTTTAAAAAAAAAACCGCCCCTTATCCACAAGGCAAACACAAGGAAGCCAGGAGCTGCTGCTGCTTCCTGCTCCGACTCTCATCTCTCATGGAAGCCTCCTTGCTCGTTGCTCCCAAGCCTTCCTTGCTCTTCTCCGCTACCTGGGGAGGACCCACCAGGAGGTGCATCGTTGCCGGCGCCGTCGGCCGCGGAAAGGTTGGTTCTTCTTTAAGTTCTTGTTAGAGGAGCTAGCTCCGTGTCAAGCTGCTGTCCCCCATTTCTCTTTCTTTTTGATTTGGAGCTTACAGCAGTACAGTACAGTACAATCTTTTGTTAGAACAGTAGGTGCTTTGAGTAGATAACAACATATGCCCTAATTAACAACAAGCTAAATTGAGCTTTAACGTACAAACAGTTTTGTTGCTTGCCTCGATCGATCCTGCCTAACTTTCTCATGTCCTCCCTTCGTGCTCTCTTAACACTACGATTTTTTTTCTCTTAGATTCCAATGCTAAATATCAAGCGGGACCTCGAGGCACGCCCACAAGGAAGAAGCAACGATGTGCAGCAAGCAGCAAGCAACGAGCCGGGAGCTCACGGCCTGTTCGCCATGGCCGCAACAGCCGTGACCATGAGCGGCGCCCTCCCGTGCCATGCTTCTCCGCCACCGCAGGAGATAATGCGCAGGGCACTGATGGTGGTGGGAGACCTGGACCCGGCGACGGCGAAGGTAGCGATCGGCGTGACGGGGCCGGCGCTGTCGGCGTTCGGGTTCCTCTTCATCCTGCGGATCGTCATGTCGTGGTACCCCAAGCTGCCCGTGACCGAGTTCCCCTACGTCGTGGCGTACGCGCCCACGGAGCCGTTCCTCGCCGTCACCAGGAAGGTCATCCCGCCGCTCGGTGGCGTCGACGTCACGCCGGTCGTCTGGTTCGGCCTTGTCAGCTTCTTGAACGAGATACTCGCCGGCCCTCAGGGCCTGCTCGTGCTTCTCTCTCAGCAGGTTTAGTTTAGTTTAGTTTAGTTTGGCCATTACTCGTTAATGTGTTTTCCCCCTTGCGTCAATGCAAAATGAGCCTATATATGTACGTGTGATCGTTCCAGGTTAGGACAAAGAGCAGCAAAAGAAGGAAAAACAGTAGTACAAAAGCAATTGGCTTCTAGTTCGGATTCCAGTTTGACATTTTGAAAACTTGTACATTCTTGCTAAACTAAACTCATCGTAATTGAAATCAAAATAAAAACACCATTTCGTTTTAAAAAATACCACAAAGTAGACTCAGTACCAAATCGATACAGCAAGTCCCCGAGTTGGAGCAACAAAAGTTTCAAATTCAGGACGTGACTTGCTGGAATAAAATAAAGTGCAGTGCAAGGCAAATGCATAAAAAAAAGACATGAATTTCTATAAATTAATTGCCATTTACAAGCACACTTTGTGCCCGTGTTTATACAAATAATTGCTACATGCCACCATTCGATTTTTGATGGCAACTGTCAGCTTAATCTTGTTGTGTATTTTGTACGAAATCAATTAGGCTGGAACAAGATTATGTACTATGCAGTCTATGCTATCCTATTGGAGCCTCCAGCTCCAAAAGCCATCTAAAAACCTTTCCCTTCTACAACTCATGTATATTGTTCTGCTCTATCTCAATTTTATGTGCATTGCTGTTGCCTCCCTAGCTTGTATAGGCAACCTCCGGTGAAGCAGCAATTAATGACAACTGCACTATACAACTGACAGTAACTACAACCGAACAAAAATCAAGGCGACGTCATCAATTACTGGTGGATTGCACATAGCTCCCACTTTCCTTCACCATCAATGAGTTTCAGTTCCAAGGAATGGAAGGGTATGAGAGCAGGCCTCTGTAAATAAATAGATGAGAGAAGGGTTCAGCAACACACATCTACATCTAACAAAGATGTGGATTAAAAATGTGAAAAAGACCCCGGATACATGGAAATCAGATCCAATTCCCAGTTTTTTTTCTTCTCAATTCCCAGTTACTTGTCAAGGTTTCAGTTTAAGGATCAGGGTAAATAGATATACTTACTTGGGAGGAGGTGATGACAGTTATGTGCATGTTAGTTGCTAGCCTGTACAAATGCTCCTCAACATCAACGCTTGTGGCACTGCAATGAGTATGCTTTTAAGTACCGCACAGTGTTGATAAAGAAATGGAAATGAAAAATACCAAAAACACAGTGACACAGCACATACTTGGTGCACTCGTCGAGGATACCAAATTTAGGACAGTGAAAGAACAAACGAGCCTGGAAAGAAAGCGGTTATTCACACTTAATACAAAGGTATAGAACTATAGATTCATGGAAAATGAATGGAAATTCGTTAGACAAAGGTTAAAACAAACTGTAGGTCTTAACTGACCATGCCTAGCCTCTGCTGTTCTCCCAAGGATAGAATATCTTCCCAGTTAGGAGTAGCATCCCAACCTTCTCTTTCTAGAAGATAGACCAGCGAACATTCTCTAGAATTGTCTTCAGGTGATCATCCAGCGACCGGAAGCAGTAGACTTGTCATCTACATCAACAAGGTTTATGGTGTGATGTCATGTGTCATGTCACTACAGATCAACATAAACTTGCTTATAACAATACAGGAGAACGTCAACATACTAAAAGTTTGTTAAAAATTCCCATTAACCAGCTCAAGCAATTTAGAATTAATGCTTCATCTAAGAAAACGAGTTACTAATTGGTGCAACCTATTATAATTTAGTAGAGGGGGCTCTATAAATATAACATTTTGGAGGTTAAATTGCAAGTTGAAATCAACAGCTAGATGTTTGCCTCTGCAGAGTTAGGTGGCACTTACTTGTTTTGTATAATGAAACCATCTTCAACTCTGCCTCCTCGCGTGAGAGAGGATATATGATCTGATCCCTCAAGGTTCCAAGACAAGTATATGGACGTTGAGGAACATGAAAAATCCCTTCAGATGGCATGGTAAGTCTCCCAGAAACAATGGGCCACAAACCTCGGAGCACCCTAAAAATGGAACTCTTGCCACTACCATTTGGACCTTCAGAAGACAACATCACAGATATTATAAAAACAATGTTAACATGGTGCTGAATAAAAGTTAAGCAGAAGCTGTCAGATAGCATACCAGTCACAAGAAGGCTTTTTCCTTGAGATACGTCACAAGACAATCGGCTAGCCAATAGCTTTTGCGATGGCGTTACAATATCCACATCACGGAAGGAAATAATTTCTTTGGAGTCCGCACTAATAGCATTAGAAGGCATGACAGCATCTAGAAGAGCAACATTATCATATTCAGGTGCAATTCATTGAATCAAGATAACAAAGGATAAAACTTCAAATTTGATCATCTCATCAACTGAGTATGAACATATAAATATTCAGAAGCCAATCAACTTGATGAACAAATTTTCAGCTTTGGTCAAGGTGGTCAACAATATGCTTCTTAGGCAATAGGCAGTTTCTAACAGTTAACAGTTTTACACCAGCAAAGATTTTGTACTGAAGACTGTGGAGTGTGCACAAGCCAGCAATACAACTAAAACTGACTGTTTTCTGCAGTGTCCATAGAAACTCTGGGTAGGCCCGGTGAATTTTAATTTTTCCTCCTTTTATGAATTTGTTGTATCAAAATCTACGCTTGTATCTTCTATTTGGACAAAGACAAAGTTCACAGATTTAAGAAGGTCAATTCTTATGATACCACATTGAAATTTATGATATAGGCGGTTACTGTTTGTAATTTCAGTTCAAGAACTTCGTGGCAGATTTGACAATGGTTGGCCAAATGGTTATTATCCAGTCCAGTTAGTAATTAACATCATGATATATTTGAATGACATAGCTTTCTGACTCAAGCATATGCTGCGCCGGGGGGGGGGGGGGTGGCTTTGGTAGTAAGTTAGATCATTGACCTGACATCCCGCTGGCACTAAAGTTCACAATGAATTGAAAACTTACTGTTTTGAGATGCCTGTAGAAGCTCCTCAAGTTCAAAGATCCTATTAATACCACCAGAAAGTTCAAGGAATTTTTTATGCAGCTCGAGAATGTCACCAAAAGCTATGAAGCTTTGTGACACCACAGATGCCAAGAACCGCAGCGCATGTGCCAACTCTCCTGTAATCCCAAAATGAGAACATATTATAAAATTCTATGCAAAAAGAAATATCACTTAGAACATGGATGGATTTTCAAGATTTATTAACCTTGAGTTGAAGTCAAAGCTCGGTTCCCTTGTGCTCCAAAGCATATAACATACTCAGTCCCCATGTCACATTGTGAGGCAGCTGCTTTGTCACGAAATCATCAAAAATACCATAAAGCCATCTTTTTCTCAAAAGAATCCTCGAGTGGTTAAGCAACGTTGCAAATTTAGCTTCAACCATCTGATTTATGATAAAATAATCACAATGTGAGGGCATACACTTTTACTAACAGGTCATGTAACATGTGTGCAGAATATTAGGATAATTACTAATGTATCCATGTACATGGCTATATATATGAAAGGCACCCCCCCACTTGGGTGTGTGGTGATTCCCCCAATCTAGTCTTACATGGTATCAGAGCCTCTCCGGGCCAAACCTAGCCCGCCCCCTCCGGCGCCTGCCCCTTTGCGGCCGGCCTCTCCCTTCCAACAAACCCCCCAACAAACCAAAACAACTCCCCAACAAACCAAAACAACCCCGGCGCCCCCACCGGCCACCCTCCCGCCCCGCCTTCTCTCTCGCGTCACCTCGGCCGCCTTCTCCTCCCGGCCGACACCTCTCCGCCCGCGCCACCTGCTTGCCCCCCCGCGCCAGCCACCCGACCTCTCACTCCGTGGCGCCTCACCGCCTCCGCGCCACCCCGCACCGTGCCCGCCGCGCCGCGCCCGACCTCTCACTCCCGGCCGGCGCCTCACGCCCTCCCGGCGCCCACCCCGCACCATTGCCAGCCCGCGCCACCACCCGCCTCCTCCGTGGCCTCCTCCTCCGCGCCTCGCGCGGCGTCAACAACCTCCGGCGCCCGGTGCCTTCCCACCCGCTGACCATCGCCGTGGCCGCACCTGCCACCGGCAAACCCCACGCGCGCCGCCACGGCCACCGGCCGCCCTGCGCCTCTCTGGCGCCACCTCCACTCCGCGCATGGCGGCGTCCTCCTCGTCATCGGTGCTACCATGGCCTCGCGCTCCGACGTCGCGCCGCCCATCTTCGTCGCCCTACGCGGCGATCGCCGTCAAGTCGCACGCGTCCGGTGACTCGGAGTTGAAGCGTCCCAACTTCAGCCGCGGTCTCGTTCTTTCTCTCCACGTGCGGCAAGTTCGGACTCGCTCGCCGCGTCGGCGGATCCGCCGCGCGACGCCGCGAGATGCTCGGTGGGAGATCGCCGACTCTTGCGTCGCGGTGGCTACTCGGCTCGTCGCGGGCGGCGTCCCAGCCTCGCCTCGCGCGACGGGCGCGCGGTGTGGGTCGCCATCGGCTCTCTTTCAGCGAACAAGGCTTCCCGCCGTCTTCCTCGACCACGAGTTCCACTCATGGCGCGGTACTCTCTCGTCGGCAGTCTTGCCGGGAAGATGAAGGCCACGCGGCGCGTTGCGTGGCGTTGGCTCTGTTGTCCTCGACTTCGCGGCTCGTCCTCAACCTGCGCGCGGCCTCAACCTCGCTTCTCCGGCCTCCTCGACAACATCGCCGACTCGATCCGGCGCCCAACCGCCACGCCGCGAAGGCGGTTACGAAGAACTCCGTCGCCAACGAAGCCAGGTCATCACCGAGCTGCGCTTCACACCGGCACCTCGCCTGCGGCATGCCACGCCGGCGGCTGGCGAGCACCGGCGAAGTCACGACGCGCGTAGCGGCAACTCAGCAGGCAGTGATCGATCCGGCGCCAAAGCGGCGGCGCGATCCGCGAACGACAATCATGTCGGAAGAAAAGCGGCGCGGCGCAACTATCGGGCGGCGGCGGCAACGCCTGCGGCGCCCCGGCCGCCCTGGATGTGCCGCTCCGTGAAGCGCGTCGCGGCAGCGATGGCGACCGCGGCGCGCCCGCGGCGGCCGTGGCGTCGCCAGCGGCCGGCATCTGGCGCGCGCCGCGGCGCCACCGCTTTGCGCCCGCTCGATTCGGTGCTACGCCGGCCTCGCTACCGCTCCGCCTCGGCAAGGTGCGGTGGGTGGGATCGGCCGACCTTGTCACGCCACGAACGGATGGCGCTTGGCGCCAACAAGCGGGTTCGACACCGGCGCCATGCGCTCGTATATGTCGTCGACGGATGGTATCTTGCTCTCGCATACCCCGCTCCAATTCCTTCATTCACGTAGGCAATGGCGGCACCATACCTATTTCGGTCGCGGCATCCACCTACCGATGGCCGACACCACTTTTCACCTAGCGATGTCCTTATTGCTCCCGCCTAGTGCGCAATTTGCTTTCGTTCGTCGGTTCGCTCGCGACAATAAGCGTTCCATTGAGTTTGGCGCCGGTTTTTGTTGAGATCGGCGGGCGGGCGCGTGATTTTTATTGCAATAGCGCGGGGACCTCTACACCATTCCTTCGTCCACGTCCCGATTGCGGACCTCGCCACCTCGTCCACCTGTGGCATCATCGCCTTAGCCACCCGGTCCTTCCGCCTCGCCAAACTACAACACATGTCGGTCATAGCTCGTAATAAGAGTCGCGGTCTTTGTGTCATGCACATCGACTTAGCAAGCACACGCGGCTCCCTTTAGTAGTTCCACATCTCATTACTACTACTCCTTTTGCTTTACTTCACCGTGATGTTTGGACATCTCGGTTCTTAGCGCTTCGGCTATAAATATTATCTTGTGTTACTTGATGATTACTCTCGCTTTTGATCGTTTCCTTTCGCCATAAATCGATGTGCGTCATATTGTCGATTTTGTAGCCTTTACTCATACGATTCGGCATTCTACCCAAATGCTTCCAAGCGATACGGCACGAATTCGTCAACAATGCCATCACTACCTTCCTTACTAGTCGCGGCATTGCCTTACGTCTTTCGTGTCCTTACACCTCGCCACAAAGCGGCAAAGGCGGCGCATGCTTCGTACCATCAACAACACAATCGCACCTTGCCGATCCACGCCCACATGCCTCCGCCTTATTGGTGAAGCCCACCATTCTTTGCCACATGTGCTTAACCGCGCCTCCTCATCACGTGCATCACGGTATACCCTACCGACTCTGCATCGAAGCTCGGATTATTCCTCGCTCCGTGTGTTGGTGCCTCTGTTATCGAACATTAGTGCCACGACACCTCACAGCTCTCCTCGTTCGACTCCATGCGTGTTCCTTGGTTACCTCTTCCCACAAGAATGCCGTTGCTGAATATGTCCGGTAGTCGCATTATTATATCCGTCATGTTGTCTTGATGAGTCGTGTTCCGTTCGCCTCGGCACCTCGCGGCTTCATGCGCGTCTTCACTGGATTTTTGATGCGGGAATATCTTCAAGCGGAAAGCTCGCTAATTGGCGTTGGCGACGCGTCGCGCTCGGTTGCTCCTCGTCCGGCGAGGTTGGCGGCCGGACCTCGGACCGGCCGTCATCTCGCGGTCCCTGCGCCGGCCGGCCGACTAGTGGCGCCCGCCGCCGCTCGCTGCGGCGGCGCCGTCGACCCTCTGCTCCACGGTTGGCGCCCGGCCGCGCTCGCTGCGGCGGCGTCCATCGTCTACCGGCGGCGGCGCCCGGCCCGTGCCTCGGTGCCCCGACACCGTGGCGCTCGGCGCCACGCGCCAGCCCGCGCCCGCGGCGCGATCTCGAGCCGGCGGTCGTCGTCGTCGCGCCTCCGACCTCTCGCCACGGCGGCCTCGCGCTCCGGCGAACTCTGCGCGCCTGGCTGGCTGGCGAACCCGTTGGCGCGCTGCGATGGCGGAGTACAAGGCTCATGGACAACGGCACTGGCGCCTCGTCCCTCGGCCGCCGGTGCTAACATTGTCACCGGCAGTGGTGTACAAGCACAAGTTCCACTCGGCGGCTCCTGGCGCGGCACAAGGCTCATTGGGTCGTCAGAGATTCTCAGCGGCCGGCGTCGACTCGACGAGACGTTCGGCCGGTTGTCAAGCCGGCGGCGATCTGCACCGTCCTCGGCATCGCCGCCTCGCGTGCACGGCTCGTTCGCGGCTCGATGTGAAGTATTGAGTTGCATCGCCAACCAATTCACCCAAAAGCTTAAGGCGATGAGGAAAGGTGGACAATTCACTTATACTTCAACACTCACTCACGTGTAGGCTCCATCGGGCCTAAGGCGTGGAATAGAAGTGGTGCAATTATTATTTTTAATTGCACCAGCCGTCTTGAACTCAAGATCTCTTGGCTCGATACCATATTGAGTTGCATGCACCAACCAATTCACCCAAAAGCTTAGGCGATGAGGAAGGTGGACAATTCACTTATACTTCAACATGAAGAACGCCTTCCACACGGTCGCTGGAGAAAGCGAGTCTGCCAGCGGCCCGTCGGGCTTCATCGACTCCGCCAACCACGATTATATGCGTCTTCTGCGAAGTCCTCATGCGGGCTCAGCGGGCTCCGGGCGTGGAACGGCGCCGCCTCGTACATACATCGCGCATCGGCTTCTGCGACCAAGTCCGATGCATCTCTTTTGTTTACAAAGATGGAGATAGCGTCGCCTACACCTCACATGCGTCGGCGACATCATCCTCACGACATCGTCACGGCACTACCAGCACATCATCGCGCGACTCCGCTCGGAGTTCGCCATGACGGACCTCGGCGACTGCACGCTTTCGGGATCTCGTGGCGTGTGATGCGGGCTGTTTTGTCCGGCGCCCGATGCTGTGTCGACCTCACTCCAGCGTCTTGGCATGTCCAGTGCCACCCGGCCGCGGCGGCGGCCGATGCCGAACCAAGCGCGCGGCCACCGGCGGCGCTCCGTGGTGACCTGCGAGTCACGGAGCCTCATTGGTGCACTCGATGCGACCACGACCACGGCCGTCGGCCTATGCGTCGGCAAATCGCTTGTTCATGCATGATCCCGCGAGCCGCGCCTCGCGATCAAGCGCATCTGCGATACGTCAAGGGTTCACTGCTGCTGGTCTTCACCTCGGCGTCGGCACCGTCAACGAGATCATCGCCTACTCGATGCCGGTTGGCGGGCTGCCGACGCGCGCGCGCTCCGCCTCCGGTTCTGCGTCTTCCTCGGCGACAACTGGTTTCTGATCGTCAAGCGCCAAACCACGGTCTCCCGCTCGGCGAAGCGGTATCGTCGCGTGGCTCGTGTCGTGGCGAATCTTTGTTGGTTGCGGCGGCTTCTTGAAGCGCACATCTCGGTCTCGTCGCGGCGGTCGTTTATTGCGACAACGTCGATGCCGTCTACATGGCGGCCAATCCGATCCATCATCGTCGCACGAAGCATATCGAGATCGACATCCACTTCGCCGTCGCGAAAAGTTGCATTGGGGCGAGTTCGAGTGCTCCATGTTCCTCGACACACCGGTTCGCGGATATTATGACCAAGGGTCTCCACATGCGATTGTTTAGTGATTTCGGACGATGCAGTAGCCGTGATCCTACCGCTACACATGCGGCGGGTATTAGGATAATTACTAATGTATCCCTGTACATGACTATATATATGAAAGGCACCCCCCCACTTGGGTGTGTGGTGATTCCCCCAATCTAGTCTTACACAGAAGAAGCTACAGGAATTGTGATTTTACCCATTATTATTTTAAGCAGAAGATATATTGTGATTTAACTACATATGAATCACTTCATATTTAGTATTCTGATTGAAATTCAGAATAGTGATTCAAAGATAGCACTGAAATATCCCCCAAAAAACACTGTTCACAAGAATCACGATATGGAAATGTAGAAATTTTAAGCAACATTCATGTGGCATGAAGAAACTTACGCCTTTTCCCTTGATCCACCACCAAAAAAGCTACGGACTCAGCATGCGTCCGCAATCTTGAGTGCATGAACCTTGTACAGATGTTACGAGGTCAGCACTTGGAAGTTCTTCAATTAATAAGAGTCAACTGTGCCAATACCCAACAAAGTATATGTCACTAACCTGAAGGTACCTTCAAGTTCTTGTTCTTGGTTTGCCAGATCACGAAGTCAGGGGAAACAGCTCTTAGAAAACCAAGCCCTAGCAACATGTATGCATACAAAATAGCAACTCCTCTTCGCCCAGACAAAAGCTTCATCCTCCATGTAAACCTGGAGAATAATAGTAGCTTTACTAAGAAAACATGATTAATCAAAGAAACCTGGGCAACACTTGAGACTGTAAAAACTCACCAAAGAATGTCAACTAGTGGTTTCACCATCCCAGTAACTAAGCCAGCAAGATCATTGGTCAACTTCTCCACATCATGTGTTATTCTTTGGTCTGCGTCAATATTCATGCCTGACATGTTAAATACCTGCACACAAAGAAAAATATCAAACTGCCTAGCTTTTATGCAAACACAAACATTCTAATAACAAAACAATACTAGCAAGTTTAAGGGGGGAACACTGCTACAAAGTGCAATAAAATGACCGGTACATTACATATTCTGTTGGAACAGTTTACCTTGTAAAAAGCGTTTCTTTTCAAATAATATTGAAGTAGATGGTTGGTCATACGGATTCGCCATCCAAGGGCAACCTTTGAAGTAAGGTTTCTGCAAAGAAATACTTAATCAGGTCATGAAATCAATTATGGAAAATCAGTTGCCAATGGAATAGTTAAATATATATCACTGGAATAATAGTACTTAAATTCTTGTGGCGAAGACTCCATGAGGTAACAAACATCAGTACTATACTATTGCCCAATGGAAAGCACATATACAAAACGTGCAGGCGCTTCATTAAAAAATTTAGTACCCAACACTGCCTCAAAGCTTCCTGGGTAAGTACAGGAAAACACTTCAAATGCATGGAACCAAAATTACCTCAGCGATGGTGCCACAATTGAATTTGCAGCACTTTGCAGAACACTGATCCCAGTCAACCGAATAAAGGCAGCTTTGTCCTGCTCCAGGACATACTTGACACTTGTTCCTGTCAAGATGAGCAACATATTAGTAAAAAGGTACACTAGCAGTTCTATTTCTTCTAGTAAATGAAGACACACAAAGAGCAAACCATTCAGTGAAGCTATACGATCTGAAATCCAAGTCGAGAGAATACAAGTAGTGCCACTGCAAGCAACTGTCCCCTTGCTTATCAAATAGTTTAGGAACCTGTCAAACAAATATTCAAGATCATCATTAGCATTAAAGATTGTATAAGGCCAACAGATGAATTTGTGGTAGATTTGCACTAATTCAATTAAAGTTCCTAGTTTGAAAGTCTTCAGATATAATATTAGTTGCCAGTGGAATAAGTCACTGAATAGTGAATACCAATAAGCAATATTAACTGAGGAAGTAGTTCGATTAAGAAACAAAAATATCTCAAAATCATTAATCGATTACGAAAAGTAGTTGTGTACCAGTATTTTAGACATTGCAGCTGCTCTGACAGGCAAAGGTCTCGGTGAGAACTGTAACTGTGGGACTAGACAAGATTGTTCTGTGTGTTCTATTTCCATATTGGGAAGTAGCTATGACCTGTGTTGAATAAGAATGTTCCTTGGAACCCGATAGAGCATTACCCTGGTAATAAAATATGTTAAAGTTGTGTTAAAGGAGTAACCAATCGCAGACCAATAATAACAAAATAGACAATATGAAATCATAACTACCTTTTATTGGCAGTAAAAGCCCTTTGAACAGCAAGTGCATCAGATTTACGTTCAGTTTCCGATGGCTTCAATACATCAAGCTCTGGTTCAGCAGAAAGGAAGGAGCCATTTCTACTAAAGAAAAGAAAGAAATTTCAACCACTTTGAAACAGCAATTCAAAGGAACAAAAAGAGAAAAAAATCATGAATATAACCTGTTATCCTGAACTTTCCACCCTCCTTCACCATCCAAGGACAAAGCGATATCATGAAATGCAACTAATGCTGGACGGTGAGATATTGTTATGCATGATGTGCCCATTGCTCGAACCCTTTTGCAGAAACGTTCTTCCATATCAGTTGTCACAGCACTAGTACACTCATCCAGGATGGCAAACTTTGGCTTATGGTAGAACAATCTGGCCATTCCCAATCTTTGTTGCTCACCAAGAGACAATTCATCACCCCAATTAACCTCCTCATCGAGAAGATAGCGTTCTAGCAAGTATTCTAGATCAACCTGCAAAAAAAAAGGCAACACTAAGGATTTCCAGCAAAGTTTACTACGCATACTTGTTTGGAACAAAAAAAATATGCAAAGAAAAGGAATGAGGTGTAGCTGAAGAGGCTAGTGTATTAAGTACATAATTGATACGAGTATTATTACATTCTTTAAAAGATCCACCATGCCACCATAGCTAAGTGGATCAGTTTCCTGATCTGCTGTAAGTGGATAGATTAGCTGGTCGCGAAGTGTTCCAACAGCTGTATATGGTCGCTGGGGGACATAAAAAATTTCCTTATTGAGATTAGAACCAACACCAGGTTTGACAATGTGGCCAGATACAAGCGGCCAAAGACCCCCAAGAACCCGGAAAAGGGAGCTTTTTCCACTGCCGTTGGGGCCTGAAATACGAGGAAAGACACATCACAAGATTAATTTCCCATGGCTGAAATTTTCATACGAAAGTGACAGCAAAGACATAAAAATAGCACCAGGTATACATAAAATATCAAGAAAGAATTTCTACTGAGACGTTAACCTTACCCAAGTAGATGAACTTTAAGGCAGTTATCAACATAATAGGCTAAAAGTGATCAGCAAATCTAGTCAACTGCTAAGACTGGCCAATAAATGCCATGCAAGCCAAACAAACATTTAAAATGATCTATATAAGGTTAACCATTGAAGAGCCAGTGGACAACATAAGCTTGTTTGACACGTGGGGCAAAGAGCCTGCATCAAAGATTTCTACTCTGGTTTAATAATTTTAATTGACCTTCAAGTTGAATTGAACATCCGAGGATAATTAAAGTGGAAGGAAGAGGCAGGATAATTAAAGTGGAAGGAAGAAGCTTAAGAATATTCAAATCTCAAATTGAAACAGCAGATAAAAGCATCAAACTAACAAGAAGATCAATTCCAACTGTGATGCCTCCACAGATAGGATCAGGCACCTACAGGCCAAAGAACTGGTTTTAAGAGTTCTCCCCAAGCTATGGAGAGGTGATTGAAGGTCTACAGTCAACCAACTGACACCAAGATGTACGCAGGGAACAGAGAGACTAAGGGACTACAATGTCGAGAAGAGGTAACAAATCCTACTTTAAACCACAACCTTCAAATAAATGATGGAGCTTTATGGACAGCAAGTATGGAAAAAGGAATAGCCAAATTAGTCTCATTTCTTCTTGTATTGGAGGTGTAAACATTCAATCAATTCGATTTCATTACAGAAGCACTGCAAATTTGTGATAACTCAAATCATAGATCAACTCAGAGGAGCAAATATTTGATAGAGAGGATTACCAGTGATCAAAAGATTAGAACCCGATTCTACCCGTAGAGTTAAATCATCAACCAAGACATTCCCAGAGGGTGTCACCACCTGTAACCAATCATTTATTAGAATCTTGGTACCGAACAGACAAAAGAATCAGCATAATACTCCCCCATCATGATTACCTTAACACCTGAAAATTCTATGTAGTTTGCCTCACTGATATAATTTCCAGGAGAAGAATTTTGACTCATCGATCTATCACGAACCCCACATAGTTCACGCGAAACATCCAGTAACTCACGAATACGGTCTGCGTAGCCACTGTCAATCAGAGTGGAAAGTTAATTAGCATAAAATACTTATCAAACAAAATTCCAAATTCATGTATACTGGAAATGCATGGAACAATCCTCAGAACAGGATGAGACTCAAATCTAATTGAACAGAATACACAATCTTAAGTTGCATAATTTTCAACGGTGTTGAGAAACAAAACACGAATTAACAATATAATACTTACAAACCAGGAAATATTTTTACCTTCTACTCCAGCAAACTACTTAAAAGAATCTATAGATCATTTCTGGGTAGCAAGGAACCAGGAGAATCTTCTTGATGAAGAATGATGGATAAAATATTTGAGATAGTTTTATTAAATAAACAGAATATGGCTAAATAAAGGTTAAATCCAGGAAATTTGTATCAAATGACATCATAAGAACTATCAAGTATTGTGATAATCAGATCATCAATGGATGCCATGAACAACATTGGCATGCAAGTAGTATATCATTAACAGATATGGAACTTTTTTAGAGCAATTTACAGCTATCAAATTGAAAATGAAGACTATTTTATTAATGTTTACTTGGCATATAGGTAGTGCAATCATTTCGCACAAGGGATGGTGCATTTACCTGAGAAGATTTAAGCGTCTTGAACTGATGGAAAGGGTACCAAGAGACTGAAATAATGATATTATCACACTTGTGTGATATCGAAGATTGCTCAACATCTCTGCCCGTCCTAAAGTAGATGATTCAGGTCTAAGATTTCCATAAAGAAAGGTTCAATAATCAAGATAACTCCACGGTGGCACCAAGATACTTCAGAAGAAAATCTTGAATCATGCCAAACCACCAGTTCTCATGAAGAACAACATTCAAGTGCCTCACAAGAGCCTGGAACCGCTCCATAATGTGTGATGCTTCTCTGTTCTCACCGCCATAAAATGCCACGCTCTCAGCATGGGTTCTCAACCGTGAATGGACTTGCCGATATTCCCCTTCTAGCTGTTGTTCCATGGATTTCAGCTTTCCAAAAGCAGGAGAAAAATTTATAATTGCACCACCAGCACCAATTACATATGCCTGAAAGCAATTACTCATTAACAATTTATCTAATTAAGGAGTAAAGTAGTTATTATAATTTTATAATATATTACACAAACATTAAGGCAGCATAGTTTCCTTAAACTAGAGGAGCATTATTCTTTGACCATAAGAAATACTACATCATATGATAATTCATGAAGGGTAACAGATTAACAGTCCTATATAGAAATAATAATAATTACCAGAATCCAGAGGACATATTTTGGACTTGCATAAGAGCAGAGCGCCAGATGTATATTAACCCATCTGCAACTGCAGTCAGATCATCCTGTACAAGTTAAGCTTAGCTCTGAGCAGAACTTTGGAATATCACTAGCAATCCTTTGCTCTGGGTTTGAAATCCGATGATCAACATGTGAGATCTTGTAGTAAACCATGTTCTGGACATAAAGTGGAAAAAAGTTAATGACATTACAGTAAATATGTGGTTCAAAACAGGAAACATTAAGCAATTGACCAAACTATCGGCTAATCTTTGCCCTTGAAGTACAGGAGCTAAATAAGTGATCTACGTTTCACGAGATAAGCTCTAGAATAAGAGGTAATGAAAAGCTGTGGTGAGTACATAAAATCAAAATGAAACAGCTAGAACCTTCCAATGTGACAGAATTCGGTATTCACAGGGACAGAATGAATCCAGCAAGATGAAACAGTAATTCACTTTTTCTGCATATTGCAGCAACAGAAGTGACTTAACTCTACGGATTAAATGAGTTGAGTTAGATAGCCTCAGTACAGTTTCAGCACTTCATTATTTTTATATAATGAGGTATCATGGCCCATAAAATATTTGTCGCCTTTCAGCTGTCCTATTTGTAGCACTAGTTGTTGGTTGCAAATCTTTGAAATCACTATTCACCAAAAATGCTGCCATCCATAAAGTCTACCAATTGAACTATACCAGTTCACCTCAAAATTAGAGAGTATCAAAGACCTTACTATATATCCTTGGGGAAAGAAAAAAGTGAACAATATGTGAAATATGACGTATAAGGTGCAAACAATTAGGACATTTCAACTTTATAACACAATATACCTTAAAATAATCAGCATGGACGAGATCTGTCAGAATTTTCTTGAAGCACAAACCTAAGGACCCTGTCAAGTACTTTGAGGTCTGATATACTGTGGACTGGAGGAAGCATAAAAGAAGATTCTCAATAATTAGGCGTGTAAAGGTCGGAACACGCCGAAGAAACGCAGCTCTGAACAAGTACCCTTGAACTTTTGCTAATCTGTGGCCGACAGCTGTACGTAACACCTGCAGAAAGATTCATTGATTAAACAAATATGAAGATGAAAGCTCTATGAATTTTTACATGTAGTCGGACTCAGACAAGCCTGGGTATAGTTACTATAGTATCACATTATACAGATAAGATCCTTAATGACTAAGACTCTAGCAACCCAGTAAGATACCAAAAAACATAGCCTTTAGCACAAAAAGAAATGATAGACTTCGAGTGGGAAATGCAAATAACGATTACAACATGCTTAAGCAATGAAGTAGAATGAACATTCTCGAAATAGCACCTAGATGACCATACAAGTTCTGACATTCAGAACAGTATTATCAATAGTTCAAACAAATGAAACGAGCACACTAAATAAAATCGTAAAGCTTACTGCTGTTATTATCAAGCCGAGAAGGTAATTCGTTCCCTTTGGGCCAATCTTCTTGAGTAAAATAGCAGCCAAAAAATGCAAAGATTTCAATCCATTTTTCTTTTTCCTTGTTTTCGCCAATTTACCATCAACACCATTTTGACAAATGCTCTCTTTATTCCTGGTATGTGCATTTGCATCACTACAAGAATTTGCTTCCTGATGTTTTTTTCGTCGACCTGACTGGGCATATGCTAAAGTTCCACCGGCAAGTAGTGCACCAGAAACAATTGCAAGTGTTCTCCTGTGCACATTTGAAAAAAGAAGCGTAAGATAAGAACTAACGGATCAACTAACCGAATTAAAAAAAATAAGCTATCGAATAAGCACACCTTCTTGAAGACAAAAGGTTCCGACCGTGCTCCGTTAGTTGCAATAACTGGAGAGATGCCATTGTTGCTAGATCGCCCTCTCCAAGCAGATATATACAGCCAAAATAGAACGGTTTAGCTGTACAAAAATATCAAAGACCAACAAAACACAAATATCGCCAAGCAAGAGCTCCTCCTGTGATCCTGTCACAATACAGCATCAATGGATCCAATTTCAACCTGTGAAAAATCAGCAGATAACTATATTATATAATAACTCATCATGGATTGCATTGCAAATAATTTCGTTGTTACAAAAATGAAGTAAATAAAACTTGACTTGGCAACCAAGAGGACCTAAATAGCGAGTAAAGCTAACACGTAAACACACAAGAGGGGGATTAACAATACATTAAGAGCACAATCAAGTTTTGAGGGGAAACGGTACCTATCTTCTTGCATTGTCAATTGGGTGAAGTGAGATGTACGCTCTCAGTCATGAACAGATTTACTAAGGAGCTACATGCCTGCATTCCTATGCCCCACGGATGACGATCTAACCCCAATTCCATAACCCACCACACAAACCGATTGTGGCAACTGAGCACCTTACAAGTGCCCTTACTCCTTAGCAACCAATACAATGTTGCAATTAATATCACCTAGTTATAAATCCCATGAATATACTGATGCTCAATGACAGAAGGGTTGACATCCAGATAGCCCCATCCCACATCTGCTCCTTCACAGCCTTAACAAAATCATATAGTTATCGCAGAAGCAGAGGCGGTAGCATGAACATAGAGGTGCTCTGCCTCCCATCCCACCTACCGTGTGCATCACCAACTACAACTAGCATATTACAGCAAGTAATTGGACCACCTGGTCTCCAAGTGCCTGACGCTTGAGAGTTTGGATGAGAAGTAAACTACTACTAGAAATTTAGTTGGAGCACAGCAATGGCGCCGCCTAAACTTAACTAAAGCCGTTATTTAGCAGCACAGTGCGCGAAAAAGCAAGCATGTCCAATCCAAGGGCGCCGCCCCAAAGCACACGCAACCTGAATAACTGATCGAATTCGAGAGGGTACCCAAACCCAAATCGAGCGAACCTTGCGCCGGCCGAGGCAGCTAGAGAGGATAGGAGAGAGCGGCGGGCCGGGCGGTTACCTGGGTCCGCTGGGTGTGAACGGAGCTGCCCGATCGGGTGATCGCCTCGCGGAGACGGGAGAGAGGCGGAGATGGAGACAGGGAGCGAGGCCGGGGCGACGAGAAGAGGGAGAGGTAAGAATAAAATTTTGAGAGACGAATAAACAAAACTAAAGGAACAACGAGAGGAGAGGAGATCAAGAGGAGAGGAGCGGGCGGTGTGAACAAATCGGTCACGGTCCGCGTCTCGGGTGGGTCTTCCTCCACGCCGGAACTCTTATTCGCTTCTCCTCTCACGAGTACAGTTTGTTGTTGTGAACTTGTGATGCTGACCGCGCGTGGTCTCTCGGCTCGGCGATCAGAATTCAGAAAGTTGCGTGTTTTTTTCTCCAGGATGTGAACCAGTTTTTTTTTCCTCCTCGTCGTTTAGCACGTTTATACTGCAATATAACAAAAATAACATTCATAACTGTAAAATGACAAAAATAGCATCGCCACCGCGCGAAAACGCCACGACAGATCCCTCAATTAGCACGCAGCAGGTCATATGCCGCTAACCTAATCCGCGATAGGTGTCACGTGTTCTAAGTTAGCGGTAGGCCGCTTGCCGTGGATTGGATACACGACGGGCCGTCTGCCGCCAAATGGCATGTCGCGTGGTAGATGTATTATTTCATTCATGAACTGTTTTGCTATTTCACTCGAAAAACATGCTAAACAGCCAAAAACTCTGTAAACCACGTCAACCCATACGTGATCGAACAGCCCGGGCCGTATGAGGGGTGCGAAGATCAACTTTTCTTTTTGTTTTAATCCATCGTCGTTAGAAACCGATGACGTCTTGCTTATCCATTATCATTGGCACCAACTGTTCGATTAATCTAGGACAGGGTATTAAGATATCGTGCACAAACATGCCAGCTTTAGTTTTGGAGTTCTAGTACAACAATGGCCGGACTTTATTATCAGCTATTAGTTTGGGAGTGCTGGCCTAGAAGATCGCTGATCCGCCGTCAAAATTCACAAGAAGGCTTACGAAGGCTACGATAGGATTCTTTCTTGCCTACTAGGACCTCTTTCTTTTACCTTTTTGTTGTTGTAGCCACTACGATGAGAGTAACAAAATATACCATATGTGAAGTAACAAAATATACCATATGTGAAAAATGTGAAGTAGATGTATTTTGTTACTGTTTTTGTGATAATAAGCCTACTGCCAACGACCACCAAAATCAGCATCCGATTTATTGCATCAGACAACTACTTTTACTTGTATGCCAACAACACATAGCCTTTGTTGCACTTAGACCCTAATTCAGAAAACCATAAAACACCTGATAACCGTTCACATGAAATCATGAAACTTTAATTTTCGAAACCAAAAACCCTAATTTTTTAGATAATTTCAGAACATATAAAATTCTAAAAAAAATTACACAAACAAGTACACTGTGTAAGGAGCCTTCAAAGAAAATTAATTTTTGGAGCACATTTTCTATATTTAAAAATTCCTAGAAACAGTAGGCTTAAATGAATTTCCGAGAAAAAATTTAGAACAAATAAAATTATAGAAAAATTATACAAGCAATTACATTGTGTCAGAAGCCTCTACAAAAAAAAATTGTAATTTTTTTAGCTCATTTGCTATATTTAGAAATTCGCACAAACAGCTCATTTGCTAATCACGATTGCTAATTAATTTTGTTAATTAAGCTCATTTCGCTAATTACGGTGGAGAGACGTCCGGCCCGTGACCGGCCAGACTAGGCGTGCGTGTCGGGTGGAGAGAGCGTTCGGCCTGTGACCGGCCAGACGAGGCTCCAAAATTGCAATTTCGTCGCAACAAATGCTACTTCCGCAATTTCTCATCGCAAATGTGTTATTTGCAGCAAAAATTTCTCTCTCGGCACCTCGTGCACAATCATCAGAATTTATATTGTCCGACTTCATTGTCAGAACATAACTTATCTTGACGGGTGCTAATACTAACGTAACACCAAACACAATGCTAAAACACACACACACACACACACAAAAAGTTTCAGGCATGTAATGGTGTGAGTGAATATGCCAGCCGCTGGGGTAGAAACAGAACATACGAAAAGGACACCGACTGAAGTATACCGTGTTAAGTTTGATCGTCATTTAATTTATGACGATTTGACCCCCTCATTCCTCAGTGTTTCAGTCCGACGCGTCATTGCTAAGGAAGGGTCCCGAAATTGCTCGGCGATTAGAGTAAACTGCTTACATGCACCGAACCAACCCACTCTTCCATGGTTTGTTGGCTCGTGTTGGGTACATGCATCGTAGATTCTTATGGATCAGGGAGGAATTTCTTTTCTTCTCTTTTCTTTTCTTTCGTTTGAGAGGTCGTGCGGAAGATTCCTGTGATGATTTTTACTGTTTTTTTAAGAGAGAGAGAGAGAGAGCCTGTGATGGTTTAGGTTGCTACAGCTGATGGGGTCCGTTAGATTATCCAGCTGGGCCTGGAAAGGGCCCAGCATCCAAAAACTAGGACGTAGGGCCCAGTTGAAGGAAACGGGCCGGGCTGGGCCGTGCGTCGTGGAGGCAATCCCGCCACCAGATCGGCCGCCGACGTAGCGCCGTCCTCTGCCGCGCACGCATCGCATGCAGACAATTCAGCTCAAAACAAACTCTTCCTGGTTGTTCCCCTGTCCTCGGTGCTCTGTTTCTTGTTACGGCGTCGCGCTCTCTTTGTCTCGATCCGCTTTCACATGCCATATCCTAGTCCTCCCCCCTGCTTCGTCTCCTCCGCCGCGCGACTACTGCCGTCCACGCCGAGCCCGTTTCTCCTCCTCTCACTCTCAGCAGCTGCCCTCGCGCCGCGCCTCTCGTCGGTGAAGCAGGGGTTCTCAACCACCACGACCAGGACGACCGGTAGTAGGGCAGGCATGGCGGATTCGCAAGCGAAGGCGTCGCAGCCGCCGGCCGGGGGCGTCTCCGAGCGCATCATGCCGCATCTCCTCAACTTGTGAGCTCTGCTCTGCTCTGCTTATATACCCAGCTTGGCTACTTGATATGCATACTCCTATGTAGTATTGTCAGTTTGATTTCGGCAATGTAACTGCTCAAGTACGGGAAATATACGCTACTGCTCGAATCTCGACAGCAGCTTAAATTTGATCCATGAAGTCTTGAAATAATGCACGTATGCAAGCATGTGATTCTCCTCCGTGTTCAATTCATTAAGGAGCAAGGAGCTAGTTCTAGTCAATACTCAATAGGTGTATGAAGTGTTTTTGCAAATGTTCGATTGTGAGGCCAAATTAATCATTTTCCTTTGTCGTTGCCTCGGCAAAAACCACATGAAGATACGGGTCTTGTGCGACGGCTCGGGACTTTGAGATTTACGCGCCACATGCGACATTTGAGGACCCGCTCATGCGTGCTCATGGGTAAGTTACCTTCGCTTGTACATCCTGAACCAAGCTATGTCTTCAGCATCAGTGGTGCTGGAGAGTTATGACGCCCTAAATTCTGATATCCTTCGACCTAATTCGGTAGTCTGCTAACTGTTTCCCATTGTGCCTTCTTTATCTGTCGGTTTCACAGGGTGAAGCAGATCAAATCAGCCTTTTACACACTTCCTAAGGTCCGTGTAACTCAATCGAAACACTCGCATCATATATCAAACGCAGATAAAAAAAAAATAAATAAAAAATAAATAAAAAAAAACCCTTTTGTTCCATGCTGTTGTCTAAAGTAACTCAAGGTTGTTCAATGCATGCATGCATACATACATACATCGCCAGGTATTCGGTGAATCCAAAATTGTGGAGTACACGATACAAGAAAATGAGATAGGACCGGGAAAAGTCGAGGTAAATTGAAAAGAAATTATGTACATCTGATCACAAAAAGATGTCCGCTCATAAACGGAACTGACGAAGAATGAGTGGTGGGTGGGCTATTCCGCTGACAAGTGCATTCGTGCGTGGTTTCAGATACTGATCGACAACAAGCAGCATTACAAGTTCCGGGGCAAGGCCGTGGATCTGACGTCTCTGATCACGCTCAACGTCGAGGACGGCAAGGTTGTCAAGCATCGGGACTGGTAAGTAGATAGAGTGCATGCCTAAAGATTAGCTAGAGGATGATGAGCCCTGGCTAATGGCCGGGATCACCAGGTAATTAATCAATTAGTTAATGTAGGTGGGATAAGAAGCCTCTGAAGAACAGGGAGACGGTGAGCTTCCGCTGGTGGGGCGGCTGGCGGAGGTGAGCCGCCGGGGAGCCATGCTGCTCACCCACGCCCTCATGGGCTTCGGCAAGGACCCCACCCCCTGAAAATACCACTCTACTTGCGTGCTCCGGTGATTCTTCGCCGCCCGTGTTTCTCTGTCGATCTACCTCTTGCGTGCTTCGGTTGGGATTTAATTGTGTATCGCTATTGCCTATTGATTGAACTGTGAAGACTCGTCATATACGCACCCTATCGTCTGTAACTCGACCGGTTGCCATGGTCTCTCGTTACTCGTTAGTGCATTTTCTACCTTCTTGCTTTTTTATGGACCATACATCATACGTGTTAAGGACTCCTCCATGTGATGTGCTTTGGCCACGTGTATGTAAAGACTACTGCAGTACAATCCCTATTTGCCCTCTTTGTGTGTGTGTGTGTCATAGTAGTAACATGTCGACCAGTGTGTGCACGCATCTCGAGGCGATGCACAGGGAATCAGAAAGAGCCGTTCGCATTTAGGAGTAACAACTGCACTCCAACGTGCTAGCTTTTTTTTATAAAAAAAAATAGATTATATCTTATTTTAACTAATAAAAGAAATAGTTTACTCATGCGCTGCGAGATGATGTTATTTCTCCTATACACGTGGTTGACCTCTTCCACCCCTCCCAAATTCCTCATCGATGTGCACTAATATGTGAACACAATCTGATAGGGACAAGGTCTCGCCCTGCCACCCTCCTATGACTCGTGAACATATCCACACCTCCACTTCTTCTGCAACCACCTAAACCGTCGCCGCCCCAGTTCTTCTTCACATGCACACACCGAAATTCGTTGCCATACCAATCCTTCCTGTCTCATGCCACGACTCGTCACTTGTGCCCGTCTGATATTCGCTTCGTGCCTCAGAGATCTCCACCACCTCTGGCACTCAGTCCGCGGGTTGCAACGGCGGCGTGCATAAAGATGAGGGAATCCGACAACGTAGGTGGCGGTGCGGGGAGGTAGCGCTGACGACAGGGGGAGGTAGCGGGGAGGAGAGACGGTGTCGAGGACGGGAGAAGACACTAGGAGGGAAGAGAGGAAAGGAAGAGGCGATACTTTGGAGGAGAAGCGACGAAGCCGAGGAAGGGAGAGGTGGCAGCGACGACGAACGAAGAAGAGGTAGAGACGAAGGCGTCATTCCCTTGTCGTGCCGCCATCTCGAGTTCACTGCACCGTTTTCTCTTCATCCTAATCCTTCCTTGCGCCGCCGCCGCCTCCTGCTCTACATCGGCCGAGCAAGCATTGCCGCCACCTCCTCGCTTACCACCGCGACGCCACCACTGCCTCCTCCTCCGGCCTCTCACCTTCTCGCTCTAATGTGCCTGGCGAGGGCTGCAGAGGCCAATGGCCGTGAGAACCGAGTCGTGGCTTGGGTTCAGGGTGGAAGAAGATGGTCATCAACGCGCAGCTCTCTTCCTTGTCAGCCGGCAATTGCTAAAAATGAGCAGCACAACGGGAAGGGAAGTTGGCACCAACTTCAACTTCCAAAGGTAAACAATCTATGAGCTAAAAATTTTAATTTCCAGGTAGTAGTAGTGGGTGATGCAATTGACGGTGTTAATTTATATGTGTGTAAAAGAAAATTGATATTTATTATGTAGTTTAATATCCCGTCTGTTAATATGCATCACTTTCTTTTGGGTATTGGTGCAACGTATGGATGCCCTACTAGTATATTAAACAAAGTACAGTACAGACCCAGGACCCCGTTGGGTTACAGTCTGCCCTCTGAACTTATAGGATACGATAACTGTGACACATATTGAAGGAAATGAAGAAATCCACACCACGTGTGCTGCTTCGTGCTCCTCCCAGTGACCAGTCGTATGGAGTGTCGGTGGAGCTCTGCGGGAGTTGATTTGACCGCGGGAGTAAGTTGATTTGGACGGCGGGATCCTTCAAATTTTCTTCAGTGGGAGGAGTTGCTCTGAATGAAGCCGCCATGCACCCACTTAGGAATGACAGAAGAGGTTGGCGTCGCTCTGATGGCCTTCGAGCCGCCGTACAATCGCCGCTAGCCTGCACAAGGTGGCGTGGCGTTGCTCACATGAGGGGATGAGCCGCCGAGCTGCCTGTGCTAACTAACGGAAGGAGGTGTTGCTCGTCGGTGACAAGAGCCGCTTGACTGTCTCTTCCACCAAAGGCCTCTTTGCTCTCGGAGATGCTGGAGCGAGAGGTTGAAGATAGAAGCGGTGGCGGTGTTCTTCGTGCTGGTGAGGTGAGTCGCCATCGCTAGTTGTCCTTTGTTGACCGGGATATGTGATGCAACTTGAGTATTTAGATCTGAAACGGGGATAAATTGTACTCCCATAAAAAGAAGCCAAGGGATCTAGAGGGAGGGGGGCTCGACGGCGGCCGGAAAGAAGATCCTACGCAGATGCTGGTACCTCGCTGGCGGCAATCGAAAACCCACTACGGGAGCTAGCACATAGTCTAAATTTACACTGGCATCTAGCCTAAGGACAAAAGGACGAGCAAGACAACTTGGGAAGGTCCTCCTACCCTCACCGGCGGCGACGCCGACGACAGGGAAGGGGGCCGAGCGGACGAATTGGAGGTGATTGGGAAAAGCTATCAGTGGAGAGGGAGAACGTGCCAGCTTGTGCCCCGGGCTCCGGCGATGCAAGACATGCTACGACGATCTCGTCGTCCTCCTTCGCAAACAAGGTAAGTTGCGTTCTTCGTGAATGACAAGTGGGCTCTGCTTTCGGCGGGCCCACGAGAACAGCGACACGGAACGCGTGCACGACGATTATAAACAAACCAGGTTAGCGCAGTTTGCTCTTGAATGTCAATGCCCATAATACCCCTCGCTGTCAGATTAACATGGATCGGTCGACCGCGGTGTTTTAAACTTTAAAGTTAAAGCCCTCCCGGCAGCGCCAAGCGGCTTTACTTTGCTTGCGCTGTAGATTTCGTTAAAGAGGCACTAGCAGTAGAAAGGGCAAAAGAGCCTCGCAAGGCAAGACTCTGTTCTGCTTGTTCCCGCTGAATAATAATAAGCAACTATGCTACTATGGTAGTAATTAATGCAGACGTAGGTACTTCAGTTGGTTCCCTGACCTCCAGGGTATTGCATGGCAGCCAGGTGTAATTAGGTGGATTTGGATGTTTGATATGTACATGTATTTACACATTACAGCTCATCCCTGACTATATGTCCCCCTTTTCTGGGCAAAAAAATGGCACACCAGCTTGCATTTTTGCATGAACTGTTCTCACTGGATAAACCGATAAACTATTGGGTATTAAGGCCGAATGTTCTCTGGTACGGTTCGTGGATGTGTTGTGTTGTGCCAGCTACACTCCCAAATGATCCCCGCTACACTACCAAATGATCCCCGCCGCGTTACGATAATCTTTAGCAATTCCACTAAGACTATCCCTCTATGAAGTGGCGGACCAGGAATAAATTTGAGGTATGGCGGAGTGCCGGAGTCGCCAGCATAATTCATGGATTTCGTTTTTTTTTTCTTCTGAGTAGACACATAGATCACAAATTCACAAGTTCACAACTCGAAGGTACCTGTGCCGCTGTCCTTGGCCAGTTGGCCTTCTCGATGGCGAGCTAAGAGCTTAACCGAGTCCGCCTCCACGACGGACATCCACGCGGCGCACAAGCCCCAACTCTCTTGATGCCTCGACGCATCCACCAATTGGAATTGGAGGGCTTACAGCCTTCGACCCGTTTTGGACGGCTATATTGTATGAGAATAGCAGGCCCTGAACAATCGAACACGATTAACAGAGTTAGTGTAGTACATAGTGTATGACAAGCCGATGGTAACATTCTACCATTGTAACGATGCGAAGAACTTGCGCGGTCTAAAATAGGTGATGTAACAAGGTCGAATTATGGAAATCAGCCATTGAACCATTATACGCTCTTATTTCTAGTACACATGATTCAATTTCTAGTCATTCTGCATTACCATTCAAACTAGAACAACACGGATGTGCATATCCAGATGATCTCTGACCAAAATTTATCACAATAATGAGCTATCATGAAGCTACAACCCATTCCCTATAAGTAACCCAGATTAACACATCAAAAGCAAGGAACCCAAAATTCAGGGGGAAATACTCTTTTGTGGCATTTCATCAAACACATGAACTCTCTCTGAAATGACACCCAAATTTTAAACAGGAGTACCAACAAGGCGTTCCACATCGAATCATCGCACTAATTCGGACCTTGTGGTGGTGCACGGAGAGAGGTAGTCGTAGTCCGCCAAGCCCATACTTGCTCTGCGTCGGCCTCCCGTCTTGGCTGCGAACTTCAGCAAATCGCGAAGTGCTCCTTGTCCTTGGGCGCCCACGCCTACGGCCGGCGGCCTGTGCCCTCGCCCCTTGGCCTTGCAGCCACGTGGCCACAGGCGGTGACCTGACCCGCGCCACAGCGCCGCTCGCCCACGCCTTGCCGGTTGTTGAGGCGCCGCCGCGCCGCCCGCCGCCGGCCGCCGGCGGCCACGCCTCGTGCTCTCAATGGTCACGGCCTCGCGCCACCCGCATGTGCGCCCTTGCCGGCCACCCACCGCCGCCAGCTGCGCTCCTCGCGTTGCTCTCTGCCCTCCGCCGCCTCGCGTCGCTGGCTCGTGGCGCTAGGTTAGCTTTACTGCCTTGGGTGGAGGAGGAAGGAGCTCCATCGAGAGTGGGGTGGGGGTGGGGTTCCTGCGGATGGAGCTCGCACGAATCTGCCGCGAGAGTGGCGGGTGGGTCCGCCGCTCTATGGCTCTCAAAGGTTAATCGCCCCAAAAATATCTTTAGCGAGCTATCGTCACGTTTTGCCACACGATGTGTCATCGACGGTGATCACCTTATCGGTGAGATTTAGGTGTATCAATCGAATCGAATCATCCATTTTATCCTACATCTAAATTTGGTTGGTTGCGAATATAGTTTAGATTTTTCTGTCCGATTAACAATTTGTCTCCTATTCATATTCGTATTCGCATTTGCATATAAAATATGGAAACGGATATGGTATGGACTTTTGTCATCCGAAATGCTATTTTATCCGCATTATTCATATTCAAATTCGATAAAACAATATACATATTTTATTGTAGTATGGCTAATTAGTTGGATGATTATTTTTAGTTTAATATGAATTCATGGTTTTAGGTGAAATAGATAAACTATAATGATTAGGTGTGCTATGTATAAGGATAAAGTATCATAAATATCTTACAATTACGTAAGTTACGAGGATATTTGAATCCGACCGAATTGAGTAGGTATTTGATTTGTATTTGTATTTGTATTCGACAATATTCAAATTCATACTCGTTTAGAAAATACGAATACAAATACGAAAAGACCGTTATTCGATTCGTATTCGACCCGTCGACACCCTAGTGAGATTACTCGGTGGAAAGAACGAAATTTCTCTAAAATAGAAACAGTAGTTTAGTTTCTAAGCAACCACAATGCCAAACTAAGATGAACTCTTTATCCCTTGGAAATTTTTTTAATAATATTATTTTAAAAGATAATTACAAAATTAAATAGTCAGATTTTTTTTACAAAAGTAGGTCTCTGTCGCCATATGAAATGGCGATAGGCTCCTGTCGTCATTCTAATTGACGACATGAACCTATTTCATGCCCTGTCGCCAGTCCACCTTCCTATCGCCATTTCAACTGGCAATTGGAAGTGAACAGTGTTCCTGCCGCCAGTTCAACTAACGACAGGATCTAGGTATTTAAACCCCTAAAATTGGTGAAAATATCATTTTAATTCTAGAAATAAAAAACAAGAGAGGGAGTAGAGAGAGGGGGAGAAAAGACGTAGCGAAGTCCTACCGGTTCAGAGTGGGAGCGAGCGAGGCAGTAGCGGATCCGTCACCATTTCATAGGTAAATGTTATTGCAACTTTGTACCAAATTTGAAATCTTGTAGGTTAGCAAATAAAAATAGCAATATAGAATTCAATAGATTATATAATTTTAGTTGTTTTATGTAGTATATCATTTTAGCTGTGTATAGGTTAGAATAAATATATAAATACCTACAAAAACTCTGTAAAAATTGCTGAGTAGCTAAGTAGGGTAGGTAGAGTTTCATCAAAATAATCCTAGGTTATTTTTTGTTTGAATTTGTGCGTGGTAATTATTTTGTTAATGGCAAAAATTGTAATTCAATTTCGTGTGCTAAGTTCCCATTTGTAAACAAGAGAAAGTAGCAAGGTACCTGTTATAAATCTGTAAAAATTATAGAGTAGGTTTGTAGGATTTGAAATAATGCCAACATAATTTTGATTTCCGTTTGTGCGCTGTAATTATTCCGAGTGCCGAAAATATTGTTTAAACTAGGAAATAGCATGACGCATCTTTAAATTGTAAAAAAAATCATGAGCTACTACGTAGGCGTCCTCTGTGGATCAGTTGACGCTTGGGGAACACTTCAGCATGATGGCACGGACATCGAGGCGGTCATGGCGCGATTCATGGAGAAGACAAGACGAGAATCTCGATCGCGTCTGTTATGCGCCAAGGAACCCCGGACCAACCTCTGTGTGGACGGGGGGTGAGCCACGGTGCGTCACGCCTCAGGACTCCTCATCCGGACGTGACCGGTGGGTCCTCATCGCACCATACTGGGAGTACCCTGGCGCAGTTCGCAGGTCAGCATGAACCACTAACGTTCGGTTCTTTCTTTCCAAATCCGCTAGTTACTGACGACAATTTTCTCTGACATGTCCTGAGTTCCAGCCGTACACCAGGCAGGTGTACGCAGAGTCACCCTCTACCTTCGTACGACCAGTTATGACTATCTTGCTTGCGTGCATAACGTACTATTTAATGGTTTTCGCCCTGTTTACATTCAAAACATAATGTTTCAAAGATTGTACATCACTTTGGGACGAGCCGGCAGTGTCGCATGAGGAGTCACGCTCCGCAGACTTCAACTTCGACCAATGTGGCAGCTAGGTCTCCATGAGTGCTTCACAGCTGCACGGTGTGCCCGGACCGAGCCAACTGACGCAGGTCCCCCTTGTGACACCCTCGAGGCTACTTGCGTCGGTCGGGTACCTCGGGCGCCTGAGCCATTGGCGTACTCACACCAGCGCCCACGAGGCCAGGGACCACACGTGGGGTACATCCCAAGAGGGGCCACTAGTAGATATTTCTTCTTATAAATATCAGTAATGCTATGTAAATATAAATTTCTGTACAACTATTATTATGCTAGTCTCGTGTTTTGATATTATTTTTTTGCGTGCATGTGAGGAAGTCAACATCGCGACACTCAACACCACCCTTTTTCTACCCTTCACACCACCACGCCACCTTTTGGACAAAAAAACACGCCCGACACTTTTGAGCTTGAAAATAACAACACACCGCCACTTTGTAGTTCCATATGACAACACACAACCACTTTTGCGATCAATACGACAATACACTGTGACATTGCGATGCTAACTTTTTGCCACGACACCTTTTCGGACCAAAATACCGCACATGTCACGCCACACGCATCTTTGCGATCGACATGACAACACAACTGCGGCACCACCTTTTCGGACCAAAATGATCACATTATGCCCGATAATCGCTTTATAAAAGGAGAGAGAAGAGAAGTAGAGAGACAAGACCTGCAGGATAATACTACACCACCACACCCAACACTACACCAAAACTTGGTTCACACAACTAAGAGAAAGGAGATGGAGGACTCGGCAAGCTTGTACACGAGGATACCGCGGAAGCAAAAGTGGCTTGCAGAGAGGGCTAAACCCTTCCCGGATAAATCTATGAGGGACGCGCCGGTACCACCAGAGTTCCCACGCCCACAATGTGTGTGCGAAGAACCGACAAAGATCATCCATCCAGTTCACACACTCGATGACAGCCGCCCGGGCGTACTACACATGCGGCCACCACCCCGTAAGTGTATCCTACACACACATACATTTTTCACATCTTAAGTTCCATTACACAAATCCCTAGCTACACCTGCGCATAATGGCAGCCGGAGATGCGATGCAACTTCTTTCAATGGATCGGCGGCCCAAACATGTACGATAGGACATTCATCCAACATAAGTACATGCTGAACTATGCGATGTAGGCCGAGACCTTCAAATGTTGGAAACCTTATATACCGAAGCCCGACCCTACTGAAAAGGCATCGGAGGAGCCCGAGCGTGCGGTGCACAAGGGGAAGGCTCGTGCTAATGAGACCGGCGGTCGTCCTGATGCTCCCAGTCGCTCGGGTGTAGTCCGGATCGAAGAGGTAAGCTATGCCTAATTTGCATTATGATTATTAATTTGATCCTAAGTTGTGCTATACTAACATCATGAAATCATCGAGCCCGTCTCGCAGAACATTGCTGACTTTGAGACTGACCACCACCGCAGGCAGACCAGAGACAAGAGGAAGGGACCGATGGGCCACCACGACTGATCGATTTTGTTCCAATCAACCTTTTTCGGATTCCAAAAAGACGCAAATGTATCGTGTGTGTATTTCGGTTTGCTTATTCGTGCATGTTGCCATTTCTAATGTACGTAACCAAACCCGGCACGTCATGTATTTCACAATAAAATTACGAACTCTTTCGAACTTACATTTCTTTTTCCCAAATATTTGGACTGTTAAATATTACGTAATTTTTTTTTCCGAATGAATCAGTTTCACGAATAATACATTCGAGATAACATTGCGCACGACAAACCTAAACCCAAATATTTTTTATATTTCGCTTCGAAGGGGGTTGTTTGTGTCATTGCGCTGCCAAACTCGTATTCTCTACTTCACGTAATTTGTCTTCTCTGATTTTGTATTCCGAACTACGCGAACACTTTAACGTATTACCAAATTTTAAAAAAATTACAAAAATTATAAAATTTCTGTAGACATAAATAAAAAAAATAAAAGAGTGCTCCTGTCACCAATTCAAATGGCGACAGAGTCTTATCGCCAATTAAACTGGTGACAGAAATCTCTCCAATTGTTCCAATTGGCGACAGTGACCTACTTTTGTAAAAAAAAAAAATCGACTATTTAATTTTATAATTATTTTAAAAATTAATATTATTTTAAAAAATCTTATCCATGGAGCCCAGAACGGGTCACACACGGACGCGGCAGGTCGAAATCTCTAAACTGCCCCTCCATGCTCACCGCCGGAAAATATTCGACTTAAAGCTAAAGCCTTAAAGCCCTCTGGCTCGTCTCCCTCCAACCCCAGTCCAAGCGAGGAAAGCTTAAGTTAAAGATAGAAAGACAAAAATTCTCTTTGTCCATGCTCATCATATATCCATTCCATCGTGGTGAGCAAATCAGCGAGCAAACCCAAGGTAGCTAGGCTCCTTCCCAATACCCCAGTTTGTAATATAGGAAAGAAATCTAGCTCCATGAGGCGCCTCGCTGTCGCGGACCTCATCCTCCTCGCCGCGGCGGCATCCGCCCTCGCCGTCGGTCTCGTCGCCGCTACGCTCCTCCTGCTCTTCCGCCGCCGCTGGAGCAGCAAGCGGCCGCCATCCCAGCTGCCCATCTCGGAGCCACCGCTCCCCATGGCCAAGAAGTACCGCCGGTGCCAGCGCCTCCGCCAACTCCTCCTCCTGCTGCTCTGCTCCCGCCACCGCACCCGCGTCGAGCCGGCCTCCGCCAACTCCGCGGGGTCGTCTCCGGCGCCGGACGCGCAGGGGGAGCAGGCGGCGCCGGGGCCGGTGGAGGACGTGGCGACGTGGAGGGAGAGGTGGTTCGGGCCCACCTCGCGGGCGCTCTATACCATCGACGAGGAGTCGTCGTCGGACGGCGAGAGCGAGGATCAAGAGCCCGAGACGCCGTTCTACACACCGCCGGCCTCGCCGCCTCGGCCCAGCAGCGGCCACTCGCCGGCGGCGGGCGTGGAGGCCACCGCCTGATCGGTCGATGCATGAAGAGATTCGTTTTCTTTGGATTTTTTCTTTTGTTTTTTAGATTTGCTAGTGTGAACAAAATATACTAGCAGCAGTAAGATATATTTTGCTCGTTAATTTTTCCTTTCCGTTTTGTTTTGGTGAAGGGTTGCGTTCTCGCATGGTACTTACTACTTACCATAGTTGTTACTTCTTGGTGTAAGCTTAATTGTCTGGTGATTAAGAGCTTAATCGTAGCTGCTGGAGGATTTACAGCTGGTAACTACTATTTATACTAGTTGTTTACGCGAAATATGCCCATTATATACTACTCCATGTACGTACGTATATACGCCAAAAGGTTTTGCACGTGGGTATTTGTGTCGTATAATTGCAAGCAGTAGTAAGATATATGATACGCGGCTGGCATATGCTGAGTACGTACGTACGTTTGTATATTAGAGTATACTACTCCAGTGTGGCAGTCAAGTGTGTGTGTGTTTTCACGAGGGGAAGACTACGAAGTAGCACTACAAAGAGAAAATTAGTATAGCACTATCGCAAAGAGCATAAATTGAAAAATACCAGAGAATAATATGTGAGACTCGGTATCAGATGTCAGTGACTTTGTGGTCTTTGGGATGTCAGTGACTGTGTGGTCTTTGGGATGGTACCGAGCAATATTGTCCTGCTACAAACTATACTACTCCGGTACGTACTACTAGAGTTTATACTAGGTTCCACGGAGGAGGTTGGTGAGTGCTTTGAAGTCGAGAGCAATTACTCTTCTCTGCTGCCTCCCTGTGATTGCATTGATTCATCATTCTTCACGACCTGGGATCCTGTGACACGTAGTTGTTCAAACAGAACAACGTTATATGGCAACTTTCCGTTGGGTGGAAGAGAGGGGTAAAAGAGGAGAGAGTATAGCATGTCTACTTTTCGTTGGGTGGAAGAGAGGGGTAAAAGAGGGGAGGGAAGAAGCTTGATACTCATGCAACGGGTAAATATCAAGAATTTTTAAGAAACCAAAATTGATTCTGGTATCAAACATTTATGCATGGAAGAGTTTGTTACCAAATTTGTAGGGCAATGTAGTATCAGTTTGTGAGAGATCTATGCAACAAGTGGGGCCTATAGTATCAAATCATTGGAATGTCTTTTTCTGAAATCTCATCTGATCACTCTCTCCTCCTCTAGTATCAAACTATCGAGTGTGCCCTAACTTGTGAGTCCAATGCACGCCTCATCTGTTAATCTCTCACATTGGATTGTATGCTAATTTTCCAATTTATGTCTTGGTGGCTAGTTTTCTAGAAGAAAGAAAAAGACTACCACAAGGGCATGCATGTTAGTTTGAGATGCGCATGAAAGAGAAATTGAACTTTTAACATGTGCTATACCAATTGAAATATCCAAGTGACGTCTTAAGACAAGACATGTTGAAATTAAACTCCCTTGATCCAGCATCCTTTAGGCCACATGGCCAAAAAAAAAAAAACACCCGTACATTGCACAGGTTCTGGGCTTGCAATAGACGCTGAACAAACCCCTTTCCGACTTGCATGCCGTGTTGCGCACCTTCCCTGTTGAACTCACGCTGAACCCTTTCCAGAAAGAACGAAACGCGTGACAGACGGAATCATACAGCACTCGTCTCCGGTGAGTCCTCCTTGACCAGAATCAACCAGCTGGACGGGCCTCGATCTGTCGAGGACACAGGAATTGCTGCATGCTGCTTCAAAGCCGCCTCCCTATAGTTCGCTGCAAGTCCATCTGTCAGCCTATCTCAATCGATCCTTTCACGCAGGAAGCAAATCCTCTGTATTAACCATGCTAATGCTAATGCTAATGCTAATACTAATACAGAGGAGCACAATGATATATATTAGGTTCTTCTTTTTATCTTATGATCTAAAACGATCTGTCTAGACCAAGCACCAGTGTACCACAACAAACTGTTTCGCTACTACCGGGTACTCGTGTATTCTGACATCACTGTTCATGCAACGGCGACGTCGCACGTTTCTGCCTTTGTTCGGTTCATTGCATCCGAGGTAATTAAGGTTCCTATTCGATTGGACCGGAGGATTGGTCACTGGCAGTTTATTCAGAGAATCTGTTTACTAGACTTTTCCCGAAACCTGTAGTACGTCCCTAACAGTCACTTAAAGGAGCATCAAACACTTTGAAAGGGTCAATCCAAGAAAGTACTTGCCGTCGGCTAAGGCACTGTACCCCTGACAACGAAATCTAGCTGCTGGTTGAGTAGTTGAGTTCTGGTCAAGTTCAGGTCACTGTTGGTGGGATACAGGTAAGCTACACTAGATAGTAATTAAAATTTTATCATATAAATCAAAAATTCATATAAGTAAAAGATCATATATCGTTACCGCAGACGTGTAGTACAGCGAAAGAAAAGTTAAAGCAATTTAGTCCAACGTCGTGCGTGTCGATATAGTGGAAGTAGTCGATCGTCTAACGTCCTTGGCCGCCAATCGTCTCCTCTAGCAGCCTCTCGTGTTACCTACGTACGTCGTGGACCGTTCTTGATCAGTGCATCTACGGTATCCAAACGTTCAGGGGTGGAATACCGTGCACTGGTGTGCTAGCACCATCACGCACAATAAGACCTTCGGGGAGGTGGCAACTAGGGTTTCGGTGGGTGATATAACTCTCATCCCAAAAGCCTCATGTTTTCCCTTATAAAGAGCTCATAATAGATCCAATCCGAATTAGTTTATTCAAACCTATTAAATGTGTGACTCTGTAGGTTCATGCATAATCGATCAGAACCAAAACTCCTTTCCGGTCCACAAGTTGATAGCGTTACTAGCAAGATATAGCGACTCTCGAATACACATAAAGATTATATCGGACGAACCTTATGCAATATGATCTACGACTAGATCTCCGTCATTCACAACTAGTTCGTAACTCTTTACGACCAGTTTGTGATCGTGTACGACCAGTTCATATCTGGTCGGACTAAGTGACTTGTTTGCTTATTCTCCTTTTGTCCCATGATATCTGACCGAACTCCAGGTGAGATATATGTCATCCGTGGACTGTTCAATCTTTTCTCGATCTAGTGGTGGATAACTTCGTGTGGTCGACTCTTTGACCCATTGTGACACGGCCATGTACTTCCTTTATCCGATCACATCGAGAGGCCCAGAGATATATCTCCTATTATGCCAGGAGGGAAAATTCTCATATCCAATCAGTCACATCCCTCCACGTGTTTTATAGTATATCCGAAAGCTACCTTTATAACTACCAAGTTACAGAGTAGTATTTGGTAACCCCTAAGTGTATTGTTATACATATCGGAAGCTATACTGATATCAGGTCTAAGGATTATACATCATCATTGCTTGAGACCAACTGATGACACATATAAACATAACAATCTTAATAGTGTCTCAAAGTGGGTCAATCTAACATCATGTTCTATAACATGTGCTCATACTATTGATTCGATATCCTTCATATCTATGATCGGTGAAACGTGGTCATCAATCAATACATCTGTTAGTCTATAAGTTACTAGTGTCCTGACTAGTGATATCTAACCAAGGATCTTTTAGAATTATATCATACAACTATTAAAGAGTTTCACCAACAAGTCGCATACTTACTAATTTTTTAAAATAATAATTCATCCAATGAATATAATAATATTTATTCTATAATTTATAAATATAGACACGATATGATCATCTCCATGATTAGCTCTTAGAGCATGTCACTAACAACTGTGTCAGCGTCTCCTTAACGACTGACTTGGAATACTGCAAATATGGACTTGTCAGGGGTTTCTCTCTCATCCGGAAGACTAATGCACATACACATATATGCAGCCACCTGGATTTTCCCGTCGGTGCCGATCAATCTATCTGAGGATGTACCATCTATTCTATATGATGATGTGTGACCAAACAGCCGACAGGATGAACTGCATCACTAGTACCAACCACTATATACGTGCGTGAACTACCATGTCCATGTTCGACTTCAGCTCAGATATCACACTAGCTAGTTGCCTGCTCATGTACCATCTGTATATGCACGAATGCGTGCTTTAATAATCTTGGCGTGGCAGTCACCTGACCTAGCGATAAGCATGTCTTGGTGAGATTACACAGTTTCTCACACCATGAGAGAGAACTTATCTACTACGTACTTAATTTGCCCCGCTGAGTAACGGAGATATGGGATCCGGATTATACGTAGTAAAGTTCAATGCATGAACAGTAGCTCCAGCAAGTACTCCGCCACCGCCCAGAAGGATTGTCGCCGAGAGGGAATCCATTTTAGCCATTCTGAGCCTTGCCGTCGATCGACTGCGGACGACACGCCGCCATGGTGCTCGCCATGCGCGGTCCAGCTCCTCCCTTTCTTTCTCTCTCTGACCGGTGAGATCCAATCGGTTGGGGAATAGATTAATGCAAACGTTAGTAATTAAGAGTACCAAGAGTATAATAGGTGGGATCGGCTGAAAAGATAATAAAAAATCTAATTTTAAATGTGTTTAGTAAATGATTCACTGACATGTGGGGCCACGCACTATTCTCGGTTTTAAAACACGTTTTAAAGCTAGAGAGACTGACATGAGCCTCAGCTGACAGTGAATGAAAATAAAAAATAGGTCTAATCATTAGTTAATAAATAATGAGTCTATGACATATGGAGTCACCTCTGGTTTATAAATAAAATCAATAAAACAAAAATACAAGTCACTGACAAGTAAGCCCCACATGTGAGTTAATAAAAATCCAGAAAAATGAGAAAGCCACCTTAAGTGGTGAGGAAAATACACTTTCTCTGTTGAAAAGCGTAAACCTGAGTAGAACTCAGGGAAGAATACATTTTCTCTTTCGGAAAGTGTAAACTTTGCAAAATACGCTTTCGACGCCACCATTTTCTATTTTTTGGAATTTTCAAACCAAAGAAAATTAAGATGTTAATAACTTTTGCATACGAACTCCAAATTGAATGAATCTTTTTTTATAAGTTCATCTAAAATCATGATCTACCTGAATCTACAAAAATATTTGGATTTTGTTGTTGTTGAAAGTATTTTTCTATATTTAATTTACTTCCGACTCTTTTGCTTAGACGTTGATTGTTCAAACGACTTTTACGACGACCCTCCATCCTCATATCCAGAACAACCTAAGCAAGGAAAGGGCATTCTTTGACCATACTGATCCTACCACTTTAATTATTGTACTTTTTTTTTGTAAAATTTATTATGCATGCGTGTATGATTGATTAAAATTGCTATATTTGGGGATATCGATAGTCATAATCCTACTCGATGCATGAAGCTCCTTGAAATATTGATATCCTTACTGTTGTAGCCATTAGGTTAATATATAGACAATATATGATGTCAACTTGGGAATTTTGAGTGCAAGCATCGCACAATTGCTTAATCAAGCTTTAGTCTTTAGTAAATTTTGGAAAAAGGGATGACATGATGAACATGAAATTGGGAGTTTTGAAATGATGGTTCAGAGGGGTTTACCTTTGTTATTTTGTATAAAAAAATAAAAAAACTTAGTTTGCGATATTATATTCTGAGAAGTGTGAGAGGTGCATCTCACAAGTAGATAGGAGAGTCCTTGCCCGGATCAATTAAGGACCGAACGTCAGCAAGTCCTATCTAAGCCAAAGCGTACAACCATATATGCCGGTATGAGACATCATCAGCCAATTAAGTCATTGGAAATTAGCCTTGCACGTTGGTAGGCCGTAGTAGTGCGAGCATGACCGATGTAGGTATGTTCAAAGGGGCTCCCTTGACCCTTCATCGAGGCGTTGGGAACAAAGCCTTCCGATACAATGGTGAATACCTCACCGAGACGGAGGTGTACCGGTGAAGTGAGGGTGTTCATTCGCTAGGCTAATGTAAAGTTAGGACTAGGTGATGTAAAAGCTTCAACCCGTACTCTAGACCGCTACCAAAGGTAGTGAGCGATGGTATCGACGGATGCCGAATAAACCGAGAATTCGTGTCTTTGTGGGTAAAGTTGTATACACCGCAAAGTATAAATCTATTTAAATAGCCGTGCTCACGGTCATGAGCGTGCTTAGTGCAGTCTTAATAGGTATAGTCTTGATTTTCATAAAAAATAGTTTTGTTGGAAAATGTGAGAACAGTTTTGTTGTTGATACTTGAGTTGAGTGTCATGTCTATGGCTGAAAATAAGATGTTGCTCGTAGCCGAGGAGGGCTACGAGTTGTTATTTATCCAAGTACTTATTTGTTGTCCTTTATCTGTTTAACCGCTCTTTAAACTTCTGTTGCAAAATACTACGTATTGATATCGCAAATAAAATTTGTTTAATGTTGAAAACCACTTGTAGTATAGAGCCTCATCTCTTGTTAGCCTTGCATTTATATAAATTTTATGATACATTACAAGTCTTGCTAAGTACACAATATACTCAATCTTGCTTAAATTGTTGTTCAGAGTTAGAGGATGATCCTACCGTCGGACGACGCCTTCTTTGCACCCAGAATCGGTTGGTTCAGTGACGGGTCTTTCTAGGTCTTATCTCTAGTCGGTTGTCTGAGGGTTTGGATGGGCATGTCACTGGAATTTTGGACTTATTACATATTTTGCTTCCGCTGCTACATTTACTATTTCTGATACTTAAGCTTTTATTTGACTGGTCGGCCTTTATGTTGTAAATAATGTAATCATTTAAGTTATGCACCATATTTTGTTTTATTTTGTATGTATGAATGTATGGATGTGATTATCAATGTTGTAGATGTGTATACTAGCCACTGATCATGAAATTAGTACGGTACACACTCGAGGGCTTCGGGTATTCAAAGCCTGGGGTCTGACAATCTCGATGTGCGTTGTCTCCATCCAAGCCGTAATCCACTCGTGCTGGACTGCTTGCCAGTCCTTAGCATGTCGGTCCTGCCCTCGATTGCCTGCATTTCGGAAGGATTGATGTTAGAACAGAGGACATAGGTATGAAGTGTAAACATTACTTGGATGGGGTTTGACTCACAAGTGGACGGCTCACTGCAGGATCCTACTGTCGGGAAGGGGCACGATGTAACACCCTGATTTTCTAAACCTTTTAGAATTTTCAAAACAAAATAGAACCATTTGGTTTTGATGAGAGTTAAAAGCTTAAACTGAGATTTTTGAAAGAGTTTCAAATGTCTAAGACAAAACTTCAATTAATTCCAAAATCTTGGTTCAGTTGGAGTTGGTTGAGCTTGGTGTTGCCTCCTCCCCTATATGCTTGCCAGTCCTCCCCTTGGCCTGTCTCTTTTGTGTTGTGTTTGGTTTAGACACTCTCTGTGGTCTAGACCTCCTTTGTGTTAAGGGTGGTTTGGACCTCTTTGTGGCTCAGACCTCCTCCTGGTTCGGGCGTACCTCTATGTCTAGGCCTTCCTTTGAATTTAACTTCTCTGGACCTCCCCCTGTTGATTTCGGACCTCCTTGCCCGTTGGACTTAGGAACTCCTGACCTCTAAGACCTCCTTCCGAACCTTTAGGACCTCCTCTTGTCGATCTAGTCCTCAGGACCTCCCCATCCTTAGGACCTCCTAGCCCATAGGACCTCTAAGTCTTTCATCCTCCTCAAAGACCTCTCTTGCTGGTCAGAACCTCCCTCCTTGACTAAACTATTCCTAGGTTTGACTGGTTCCATTTACCAGTCCTACCCATTCTCATTTTTCTCCGCCACACAAGTACCTTGTGCATTTAATGCATGTCATGTTGCATTAAATGCGCCATGTATGTGGTTGCTTACTCAATGTAGTCACTTAGTGGCACCATTGTTACATTTCCTTGTCTCCTCCCGTAACAGCATACATTGTCTTTTTCTTTTGTCCTTCACCAAATTGGTGGTGACACCTGCCCTGTCACTCACCTACCGTTAACCTATTTTTCACACTTATATTTGACACGTATGCTTCTAGTATTTTTTTCTTTATTTTGGCTATAATAAGCCCAGGTAGCCTTTCTTCCTCACCTTTTTCGCACTTAGCTCTTTTGGCTCTTGCTCAGCAGCTCTGTGGGGAGACCTTGCGGCCAAGAACTCTGCCAGGGACATTCTTTGTTGTGTTTCCACCATTAGAGGCTCCACTGGAGCCTTGGCGCCGGCTTCAACCCCCACTACTGCCCTCGACCTCCCCTTCCTCCATTATTTCTTTTTTGACCCTGGTAAGTCTTTCGGTGTACTGCTATATTCTTGTTCTTACCGCCACAATGAGTGATTATATCCTTCCAGGACCTCTTCTCCTAGATTTTTCTCTGGACCATTATGGCTTGTAGGTGAAGATCCTTCCCCTGGTCCCTACGCATTGAGCATTTCCCCTTGGCTCCTTTTTGCTAAAGACCACCTCTCTAGTCTTTTGCTAAGATCAACCTCGTAGGACCTCCTCCCCGTGTGTTGGAACCTCTCCCAAAGAAACTATTCTAAGTATAATATTGTTCCGTTGGTTAAGTTTTGGGGTTCTTTTGGAGCCCTTTTGGTTCTCAGATTTGCGCTTTGTTTGAATTTGTTCTTGTACCGTATATGTTGCGAAGACTCCAAGGAGCTTGAGTGCACTGAAGAGGAAGACTCTCAAATCAGTGAGCAAGGCAAGTCATACTCTTGATCATGTTGAACCCATTAGCTCAAATTAACTATGTTGGTTTCAACTAAGTATTGCATGCATATTTCAATGCAAATAGTTTAACCCCTGTTTTTGGAACTCTTTAGTTATTCTTGTTATCTTGTATACAACTAGATTTGTCATTGTTATGTCTTCCTTGTCTCTATAGATGAAAACCTAGTTGATACACTAGTATGGACTAGAGATACTGCAAACTATATGCTTAGCCATGCTTAGATCAATTCTTGATTTGGGAGACCTTATTGCCAAATGACCAATGCTGTCGAAATAATTTAAACCATGGCATCGGGTTGCCATGGAGGTTTTTGTAAATGTTTTGAAAAGCAAAATAAAAAGGAAAAACTGGTTTGGACTGAGGCGAATTGGTTGCTTGGTTGGTGTATGTTCATGCATGAGCTCAACTTGGGTAGAGTTGAGGCTCATGGGTTATGTGAAAGTCGCCTTAGTCAATTGAGGATTGGCCTTTGAGCGTCCCTTTACTAAGCCTATAATGGGTTATGCCTCACCGTGCAACCACATGTCTCCAGAATGGGGCGTAGGACCTGGCCAATTAATTTGCAAAGTTCTACCATGGTTGTTCCACTTTGATGTGTGGGAGGTCTTTTACGACCTATGGTCTTTTATAACCTATGTTTTCCCACTAGTGCAAGAGGGGGCTTTTCCGGCTGGTTTCTATCCAATGGAAGCGAAACCTTAGCGAGGAGGGGCTACGGTGGAATGATATATTGTAAAGGCCTTGTCATGAACTCTAGACCTCTTACCTTCGGTAGTGAGAGGTGGCATTGACGGGTGTTGAAAAAACTAGAGAAATCATGTCATGTAGGTAAAGTGTACAACCTCTGCAGAGTGAAAACTATTCGAATAGCCGTGTTCGCGGTCATGGACGTGCTGGCAAATACCACTCAAAGTTAGATGTTGGACTTGTTTTCAAAAGGTTTTTGATAAATTGGTTTTGAGATTTCTATCCTATGGATTTGGGCGGGGAGCTTTGTGACAGGAGGGTATCCTTCACCATCTTGCTGATGAATGTTATCCAAATGTAAATTTGATTTGAGTAAAAGAATTTTAAGTTATGGTATTATCGCTTGAAACTTGGTATGTGTAGTTGAAAGAAACTTGGCTTTGTGCAAATCAACTCTATTATGCCTTCCTTTGAATATCCATGTATGCATGTCATTTTGTTACTCTACTGGTGTGACTTGCGAGCACGGTTATTGTGCTCACTCTGCTCAAGATAACTTTTGGCGTAAGAAGACCTTGACAAAGTGAAGAAGACCAATCCGCTAGGTTGTGCCTCCAGTCAGTTGACTGTGGTGTACTGATGGACCATCGCCCTTTTGTTCTTTTGTGTTTTATGCTCGACCCAAGGCCGCTTTTGTAAGAAACTTTGTTGATTATGTTGATAATAAAACTCACGTTGTGGATGTTACCACTCTTGTTTTGCTATGAAGAGCTAGCCATGATCCTTGGGACTAGCTCAATGTCACAGAGGACATAGGATGATCCCCGGTCCCATGGCCTCCCGGGTTGGTCATGGACTTGGGGTGACCCTAGGTCTCGCGCCACCCCGAGCTCCCGGTGGTAGTTTTGTTGGACCTCCTAGGTGAACTTGTGACCGGGTGGTCTCGATGGACCTCCGGGTGAAGACCTCCTCTCGGATCGGCGGGTAGTACCTCGAGCGGTCTTATCGAGCCTCGTGCGGTACTACCAAGCCCGGTCCTGCCGCACCTTGGCGGTACTACCGGACCTCCCGGGAGGTCCTGATGGACTTCTAGGAGATTCGTGGTCCTCTCGGTGCCCTAAGGTTGGGTTTCACACACGAGCCGGTACAAATCGAATCGTCGCATTATGCGCCGCGCACGTAAGGCTCCATCATATATGCAAGCACCGTGGCAGGTCGTCGCTCATAACCCAGATTCCTGGGTGCATTGTACGGACAACCTGTGTGGTGCTACCTTGTCCATGAAATCTAGCTCTATGGAGCCTAGATGATGTCGTTGTCGTGCAACGAGTTGAACTCGTTGTGGAACAACAAGTAACACCTCGTTGGTCCGCCCTGGCCCAGCGTAGATGGGCAAAGCATCCACGAGTAGCCCATAGTGGGCCCGCTTATCGATCGCAACTCGGGCACAGTGCACCGCTCAAATGAGGGCCACCCAACAGGAAAGTGCTCCCAATTCCATAGCTACAGGAGCACGTAGTAGACGACCAGGCTCGGTTTAACATCGGTGTCGCGCCGCAAAGTGTCACACAACCCCCTATATGTGGCACAAAGGATGATTGATCCTCAGTCATTTAAGGCATTGCCCCAGCCTTCTGCGTTAGCCAAAGACTCAACGACGCAGGCGGAGTTGGGGTACAACCAATCGCCATGTGTGGTTGAAAACATGACTGAACCAAAGAGATGAGGAAGGTAAACAATGAGGTGCGAACTAACAACCTCGTCAGGTGCATCCTGTGGGCATTGACTGAAATGGATCAGCCAAGTTCGAGGAACGCCATGGGCACCGTGCGGAATAGGTATGCCGAACCGATGCCCCAGTCTGGCCTTCTAGTCTGCCGACGAACGACCTGGAACAAGTGGCTCACCTCGAATCAGGAGACCAGTCAAGAATGAGACGTCCTGGAGTCACCGTTATCTCACCCCACCTGTGCATCTCATGCCTCCACCTGTCGACAAGTGCTGACAGCAGACTGCCGTCTAGGGAGAAGTGGTGTCCGATGGAGAGCAACCTCGCAAAGGGCAACAAGCCCGTGTTCCGGAGGATTGGTATGTAGCTAGTGTCCAGCTATCAGTAATCCCCCCTAGACCAAAGCACCACGGGTGGAGGGCCATCCGCGTCCCCGGCGATCCACGACTTGCACCGGTGATTCTCATCGTAGAAGGGTTCCAGAAGCTCCGGTAGAGGCATGACTTGCAAGAGATGGAAGAGACAAAATATTAGTAAGAAGATTGATAATGACGATAAATTATTAGAAATTAAAAATTACGACTAAATACAAACAACAAATTAATGTACACTAATTTACTAGTACAAAATTAAATACAACTAATTAAGTACGACTAAATTAGTTATGGCTAAATTAATTAGGACTAATTGATTACCACAAATGAACCTGTGTTGCATAATGATAACTACATTATTCACGACTAAATTAATTACGATGAACTAAATAGCACTAAAATAATTGTGACTAATTTATTACCATAGATTAATAACAATTTTTTTTTATTAAGGCTTACTAGGGCCACTAAATTAATTATGGCTAATTAATTAAGACTTAATTCCACTTAATTATTTATGACTAATTAATTGAGTAAAACTAATTAATTATGACTAATTAATTGGCAACTAATTAACTATGTCTGAATAATTGCAACCAACTAATTATGTAAGATTAATTTAACTTTGACTAATTAATTATGACTAATAAACTCAATCAAATTTTATTACGAGGCAAATCCGGACGGTGACCGTGCGGGCGAGGAACGTCTGAGTAGTGGCCGTGCTGTCACATATGATGGTGTGAGACACATCCAGATGGCTATTTTTGTAAATACGTTACGAAGAGAGCCGATTTCTCTAATATACGCTGGAGAACCATGCCATTTAGACTAAAACATCGGAAATTGCATTTACTACCACTCTGTAGTCTGCACTGCGGTACCCTGTACCGCACGATCTCTGTGACCGTGATACGGGAGTACTAGTTGTCACTTGTCACTGTCAGAGCATTGCACCCCAACGACTAGCACTAACCCTATTTTATGCAAAGTAGATCGAGTACTCATTGTCGAAAGCTTCTATTCGACACATGTACCATTACCGACTATAGCATCGATCGAATCATTCGATCCGGCGATCCATCATATCGTACATCATGAAATGAATCATGATCTCATCAGCTCCACAGACACAAACATAACGAAAATTAAGTCACAAAAGAGTCAAATATCCACAGTATGCATTGTATTGCATCCTCTTGCCAACCATAAGTCAAAAACAAACTACAAAGTTTTGAGAAGTTCTAAGAACAAAGTTTTCAATTCAGAAAAGACGCAGACAGCAGGTAGACAAGAGCAATATCATTTCATGCCACGGAGAAGATTGCCGTGCGCATAGCCAGGGTGGAGAGAACTGCAGCTTGCTTTCGCCTCACCGCAGGAACGCCGGACGCCGCTCATCAGGCCGGGAGGCGCAGAGCTGCTTCCTGGAGCCATGGAGGTCAGATCACCACCACCGCGGAATTGCAGGGACACGTTTCCGGCCACCAGATCGGTGAAGCTGCAGAACGGAGTCATCTCCAAAAAAGCCAGCTCGTCGTCGGTCAGGCGCGCCGTGTGGTCCTTGCTGATCGGCGCAAACGTATACTTGCGTAGCTCTGATTTTTTTTCATCATCAGTAAACAGTCTGTTAGCCTCTCGCTGACTGAATGGCAAGTTTGAGCTAACATGACATCAGGTGTGAGACTTGCATGCGTATAATTAACTTGGTGTGAATGAAATTGATGGGAGTGGTACGGTTCAGGTACCTTGCTGATGCTGACTGCTGCGCTGCAATGGGTTTCTGGAGCAGGGTTGTCCCGGTGATGACGACCAAGCTCAGCTTCTTGGTTTCCTCTCTCAACTGTGCTTCCATAGGCTTGAAGGAGAAGGATCTCTTCCATGTATCCACTAGACTGGCTACAGCAGGTATCACCAGATTTTCCACTTGCACTGACGCCAACAACTAACAATTAAGAAATGTGAGAACAAGAATTCAAGTGATTACTGAAAAAGAAGACATCCTTTCTCATTTCAGTGATGATACAGTTTCTGCCATTTTTTAAAAAAAGTTTTTTTTAAAATTACATTTTATAAAGTTACCTCTCCCAAAGTATCAACCACAAGACATATGATGATCTCATCAGATGCAAAATACTAGAGCTAATAGCAGGGGAACAGAGAAAGAAACAGTTTTGCACCTGCTCAACACCCTTAACAAGGCGACGCATCATTCCTTGTTTTTGGTAAGGTGGCAGTGTTCCTGCAAAAGGCATTTCTGCCAGTTTTGTGCCATGGAACCTGTAACAAAGAAACATGGCATGTTGATCTGTATCTTTCCAGCAGAAAAGTGAGTGCAAAGTGTAGCAAAACAAGCTAGGTGGCACCAGGATTTTGACAGCTAGATGACATGACGATTGACGACGACAAACTTAGGCCCGCTAAACCATCATCCCAGATCATTAGACTGCTATACCTGCAAGTCCAACTACAAAGCAAAAACCGAGGAGTTTTGGGCCATCTTCCTCCAAAAAACTAGCCTGATGGGTGGGTTCTTATTCTTATAAATCGTGTTCTACCTCTTCCTACAACCGATGTTGGACTATACCAACAAATCCAGCAAGCTAGTTACCACCAATTAAGCATAAAAGCATTATTGTCAAGTCCTGTAAATGTAAGTCTCTGAACTTTATGTATATGACTCCCGTTGCTCCATATGATTAAGGAAACTATTGCAGCCCACTCTCAGTTTGAGGTGATGGTTTTGAATGTTTTTTGTAAGCTTCAAGGCGCCAGGATATTACTGAAATCGAATGACTGCTACCTACTATCACAATCCACTACCCCTGAGGTTGCACATAGTGCTAAAGTGCTCAAGCAAAGAACAGAAAACCCAGGCTATTATATCCAAGTTAAGGTGCAACATTGAGTTGATGAGTCAGTATGACGTGCAAAATTGACTAGAATGAAACACATTAAAGGTCTGATTTGGAAATACCGACTACTCCACCACTAACAATACTACTTTAGGATCAATGCAATTTAGTTTTTAGGAGAGCATGGAATCACTCAGCTGGAATTGATAAGATAGGAAGAGTTCAGGGGTTGTTTGGTTGATGGCAATGTGAACCAACCTAAAATTTTGGCATACCCAACGTAGACAAAGCCAAAGATTGAAAGGAAAAAAAAACATTGTTTGAACCGTGAGCAAGCCAAATTTTGGCGTTACCAAAATTTTGGTGAGTGATTTTCTCACCCTCGGATTACTAGCATGTGACATTGGATTTCATTGGCGTTTCCAAATTTCCGTGGGTGTTACCAAATTTTGATAGCAAACCAAACAATTACCAATTTTTATTGGCGTTACCGATATTTAGTTTTATTTGCAAGTAGCAAACAAAACAGCCCCTTGGTCCTCGAAATTTTGAGGCGAGTAATAACATGCCAAAAGGCCAAAACCAAGTAAAACATCAACATATATACTAGGCCCAGAGGTCCACAGAAAGTAGCCTAAACGACAAATGAGGCCCACAAGATACTAGGCCCAGAAGTCAACAGAAAGCAGCCTAAACGACCAATGAGGCCCATCTCAACCATAAATTAGTGTATAATGCAGTGAAAATAAAGTAACGTGTAGTCAACTGGGTACGAAATAATCTAAGAATGTAGCAAAATAGAGCCAAGCATTTAGTCCACTGGCATTGACTAAACTCCGAGTAAACAAGAGACAAAATAAAAATAGCAACATTATAAACAGGAACTACCAAGGGGAAGGACACAACAAGAAGAAATTTTTTTAATCCGAACCTCAGCAAGGCTACTGAAATGATCTCTCCATCCTTCTCTAGAACCATGGTGTAGAATCCTTCATAGCTCAGTCGTTTAAATCCTGACCTGTTGCAATTATAGAATGGCATATCATATAAAAAAACCCAGCTCCATTCATACATGTCAGCTTAAAATGAGTCAAATACAATTCTATTTCCAAATATAAACATACGTATTGTAGTATATAACCACGCAATTGCGCGGAAAAGAATTGTTTAAGTTGTATAAACATACGTATTGTAGTATGTAACCACGCAATTGCACGGGAAAGAATTGTTGTTGTTGTATAATAGATACAACTACGTCTTCAATCACGAGCATTAGCGTTGGATAACAAATAAAACTCTATTTCCAAATATAAACATATGTATCGTAGTATCTATCCACGCATGCAATTGCGCGAAATTAAGCTAGTTGCTAACCATATGACATATCAGGGTTAGCATATTTAGGAAGCCGTGGCAATAATTCAAATAAAATGCTGAAGCAATTGAGTCCTAAGATAGTAAGTGCCATTACTCTTGATGCCTGATAGAAATTACCGTAGGCTGTAAACAGCTTGGTGGAGCATATCAGTCTTAGTTCGTCGATCTTTCACAGGATTAAAGCACTCATTGAGCACACCAAGAGCCACTGCAAGCTTCACATTGCACTCAAGAACGACAGGCATGTCTTCAGAACTGACCGGCTCGTCCTTCTGAATCTTCATAAGAGCCCACGAGAAGCCATCTTCAGTACGGTTCATGACCCCTACCATATCCGATAGCTGAGCTGCCAGCTGAAATGCATATGAAGCAAAGGCTTAATGTGAGGCTCAGTACTCGATCAGTGGAAACTATCACTGACATAACACACAGAAATACATAATTTAAAATTTGTAACCAATGCTGGGGATAGGATGTACAATGGAAATATATATCAACAAGTGTATACCTTCTTGCAGGTTTCGGTACAGTACGGACCAATCTCGTGCCCAGTGTTTAGCAATGGACGACAATACTGATGATCTGCAAAATAAGGTGTTGTCAGTGCAGTTCTTCAGTTGTTCTTCAGAAACACAAGAGAAAATTAATCATGATAAATTGATAAAGAGAAAGATGTATGCTTACACTTGCGTGCACATTGTTGGCATGTGGACAGACCATGATCATCGTTTGCCCTGCACAAAATGCATCGGCAATAGTGACAGATCCACGAGCCCTCTGGAACCTGAAATTAGGCGCACATTAGCTAAGAGAAAGTTAGAAACTATTTTTTTGCATGGTTTATCTGTCGTTCCTTCAAAGATTTGATTACAAACAGAACATGCTGCAACTTAATTTATACAAGCACTGCAACTCTGTATGCACCAAAGTATATATCGATGCAGTTGAACTGTTGGAGACATGAAGAAACACACACATATATAGACTGTTGTTACCTTGATAGCGAGGCAACCTGGATGGAAGGTCGAGGGGCAGCTATCGCAGCACAGCAATTGGCCTCCATCGGCGCAGATGCCGCAGGCATCGTCGCTGCAATCCTTGCCACCTTTGATCTCAAGAGCTCCCTTCTTCTGCTTGGCAAGCAACGACTTCACGAGCTTTTTCTTGGCCTGCGAGTTCTTCTCCTTCTCCTGCTCCAGTGAAGCCCTGACCTTCTCCTGTGCATGCAAGATCTTCACCCTCTCCTGCTCCCATGCCTCCTGCATGCACCGCAGCAGAGGCTTCCCGGACATGAGAAGAAGCCTCCCATGGCTGCCCGGGCTGACCACAGCCGGCGTGGGCCTCGAGCACCGGCAGCGGCACAACGGCCTCGCAGCAGCTGCAATGAATGCCCGATATGGTGACCGAGCCGGAGATGACTTTCTCGTTGCAACCTCCCGGCACGTAGAAAACCTTCTTTCTCCTTCAAGAAGCCCGCGCCTATCAGCCAGGTCAGTATGGTGTGCTTCTTTGCTACTACTGATGGCGCCGTGCCAGCGCTGTTCCTCCTGGCAATGAGACTGCATCTGGTCCTCGGCGAGGCGGCGTTGTTCTTCCTCTTCCTGCTGTTGCTTGGCGGCGCTGCGGGAGAAACAATCTTCAGGTCTTTGCTTTGGGCGTTCGGATTCGAGCCCGATGGGTTGTCGCTGACGAGCTTCCCATCAGCCGCAGTGGCGTTCTTGCCGGAGACTTTCTGCCTCGGCTTCTTGGATCCGGCAGCCGGGTTGTTGCTCCCCTTGGGCGCGCGCTTCCGGACGCGGCCATTTGGCGACGGAGCGGCCTTCCCTTGGGCAACTCCAGTAGTTGGCATCGCGAGCACAGGGCCCAGACGTTGCACCGCGGTGTTGGCATTGCCGCCGCCGCCGGCGGCGGCATCGGTAGCAGCGGCGCTCCGAAGCAAGGTCGCGTTTGCCGGTTTGCCGCGGCCTGCGCTGCTACCTCCGGGACAGTGGCTGCCGCCGGCACTGCCTTGGACGGCGACGGCGCCATTGCCACCAACGCCGCCGCTACTAGCTCCCGGTGTCCGGGGCACGAAAGATGGCATCCCACGGGGTCCGGAGGATCTCCCGGAGAACGACGGCTGGCCCTGCGGGGCCATGCGCGCGTAGTTCTGGACCCACGGCGGCCGGGTACCCCAGCCTGCCAAGATCATAAGCTGCTGCAGCAGATGAGGCGACGGCTGCGTCGACGCTTCATTGGAAGCACGCTCGGCCACGGCCGTCGTCGCAGCGGCAGCGCCCGTGGTTGGAGCGCTGTAGTTGGTGGCGGCTCGTACTGCTGGTGAACGCAACGCGGCGGCTCGCGGAGACTGCAGATACGCCCCGGCGCTCGCTTGTCCGGCCGTGCCACCGCTAGAGTTGAGCACGTGGAATGGGTTGCTACTGGTGGTGGTGGTGGTGACGGCGGCGTGGGCGGTGCCATTCTCCGTTCTCGCCGGCGCCGACGACGACGACATGGTGCCAGATTTTCTTCGCAACAAACAATTTTCGATCGGGGCATATGATTAATTAAGATGAAATGAAAATTTGCACCCTCAGCTGAGAAACTAAACAGGAAGTAATTAAAACGAAAAACAACGACGCAGTGACGCACAGGGTTGCACCAACGCAGCATCCTTTTATGCATTGCTTGATATGCAGACTCTGAGTGAATCATATTAATCAATGCTTGCTGATTTCACTTGCAGCCGTGCAACGCGGTGAAGAAAGTTCAAATACAAGGGAAAATAATAAAACCTCGGCAACAAAATTAATGGTTACTATCGATCAAGATATTTGAAGTCTTGTGTCTTATCAGAATTGCACCAACAACGAAAGAAGTTCAGGAGGGTTCAACCCTCCTTTGATTCTTAAGAAGAAGAAGACGACGACGACGAAGAAGAATTATTGCACCAACAATGCAAGGTGCTGAATCAATATTTCAACAAAGCAACCATATATTTATAGCTCTTTTACGATACACTTAATTTAATATGGAATGTTTATTCTTTTTGATCCAATGATTCATATTAGTTATAATTTAGTTGTACTACACCTCCAGTGACGGAGCTTGAGCCAAATCTCAAGGGGGGTCGACGGCTAATGCTAAATCATGTTACTATAATATGGTAGAATTTATAGCCATTTAAATTTTTTAGATAGATCTTGTCCGTATTTTGGTTATAAACTGTCTAGTCTCAGCAAGATATATGTATATATTTACTCTAAAAAACGGAGGAAGAAGAAACGCATGACACCATAAAGCAGTAACCACTTCTTAGGTTGATGGCCATATTACTCGACCACTCCAAACTTTAGTTGCGCAGGGATGTTTCGTGCTCCGTCGGCCGCCGTAATGCCTCGTCTAGTTGTCTTGTGGCTTTGCTGCTCACACTTTGCCGCAACATGAGCCAAGGCGACGAGCAAAAAGCGTAGTAAAGCATTGATGATGGGCATTAGCTACGACTAAACTGAGCTACCAAAATGAGTGAACGACTAAAACTATTTGGCTAACTTGTTGTAGAGTAGGAAAATAAAATTAGGTCAGTGATACATAGCCTAGTGAGGAAGAAGATAAAGCAGATTGGTTTGAACTTAATACGATTTTTGGAGGTGCAGACAGCAGGAGACCTAAATACTACTTGCATACTCAATGTTACTCTATTTTTAAAAAAAATTGTTGGGGGGGCTAGAGCCCACCTTGGCCCTAACAAACCTCCGTCCCTGTACACCTCGTAGTATAAGTAGTATAATCCCGAGAGGGGTGGAATTGTAATTGCTTACGTGGAGATCACATATCACAAGAGTAATATTTTCAATTTTAGTTGAACAAGTCCATAATACCCTTATAAAAATTATAAATACAAAGAAAAGTCTATTATACATTTAACAAATCAGTGATCAAATTTGATTTATACTACCGCTATACACTACTAATAGAATGTATCGTAAAAAATCTCTATATTTATGCATTGTTTGACATGTAGGTGCTCAATACTTCCTGCTGTAATCTGTAGCTAGCTGTACAACGAGGTAAAGACATCTCAAATGGACTGGTAAACGAACTGCTAATGTGACACGTAAGTGATTTTTTTAAAAAATAAAAATAAAAGAAAAAATAGAGTCGAATTTTGGATTCTCACTCTCCTCCTGTACCTCCTTTCCTCACTCTCCTGCACACTGAAACTCTAGCCGTCGCCTCGCCCTTGGCCCCTTGCACGCTGCCTGATCCTTCCGCTCGGCGCCGCTGCGCCTTCCTCCGGCTCGTCGCCTTCTGGTTTCGAATCCGTTATCTGCATGCATATCTCATAATAGATCCGACAGTGATAAATTCGTCTGATTTTCCAAAAGAATTTAGTCAAGTTAATTATATAGAAAATCCGATCAATAAAACCTTTTCACACAAATTAATAGTTACCATCGATTATTCAATAATGATAGATGAAATATTGTGCCTTATATACAGAAAATGCTCTAATTATATGCATTTTTCACATAAAACAAAAGAGATGTGCATATGCATCCAAGCAAAAACAAATATCCAAAAATTATCTGAGAGAAAAAAAAATGTACGCTTTATACTTGAACTACATATTTTAACGATAGAAAACATCTGTCAAGTTTGCACTTGTATAGTATACTAAAAGAGAAATGTTTATTAGCACTCCTGAATTATGATATAAATTATATATATCAACGAAGACATACCCATCACCTATTTGCCAGTTCAATCACGACCACCCTCGCATCTCCTCCCACCCACGGCGTCTGTTGCCACCTACCACACCTGCCTCCTCTAACAAAGAGCTTTGCTGCCTTCGGCACCAACCACAAAATAAATAAATAATCAAAATCTATAGAGAGGGAGAAGGAGATATTTCTCCCTGGAGTCGGAGTTGGTGAAGACTCTGCCTGTTCATGTTGGGAAAAAAGAAAAACAAAAGAATGAGTTCAGTTTTGGCATGGGTAGGAATAGAGAGCGAACCCACATATGCCACATCATCACGCCTATGTTATGTTGTTAACTTGGTGGTCACGACTTATAAGACTGGCAGGGGAGCTAAACATGAAAGGAAACCATTGACTGTTGTACATGTGGAGGCAATCGTGTGGACCCTACCTTAGATGTTAGATGGCCTTGGGCATCTAAACCATGCTCTCGCCACCAATCTATATAAATACGGTGAGATTCAAGATACTTTCTTCGTTTTGAAGGCAAGAAAATCTCACAATAATCCTAAGAAGGAAAAAAAAAAGTCCGCTTTCGTTTTGAGGGCAAGAAAATCCCAACATAATCCTAAAAAGATAAATAAAAACCAAAGAAATTCTCTCATTAATCGAGAGAAAAAGAGAAGGATCTACACTGATTATCTGTTGGGGGCCAGATAATAATGATGCAGATTAATAATATATAGTTATTAGAGTTGTATAACAAATACGAATATACTTTCAATCATATACTAGAGTTGTCTCTCTCTCATGCCGCAGCAACCTGATGTCACCTCCGATTTTGATGGCTCCAGCTACCTCCTTCGCCAGCGGTGATTTCTATGTTCTCCTCTCGACCTTCTTTACCAATTACCTACATTGGATTGCCCCACTTCCATGTATATCATCGCCACCACCAAACTCTAGTCGCGACCGTGATACATGTCCTCCTCAGATTACCTCTTCTCCACTGCCCTCAATGGTCCAGCAACAAGCAATGCAAAACTGTGGAACGCGAGGGGGGTGTAGAAGGAGACAATGACATACAACATTAGCGGCCATCAAGGTAGAAGCCAATCTAGGCCGCGTTGTTGTTTATGATGAACGCGCTGACAGGTGGGCCAAATTAGACGTTAAACGCTAAGATGTCCCAAATTAGACTAACACCCTATTTGGTATCCAGTAATTGAGGCCAGAATCTCGGAATTGGAATACGATTCAAGCTGTGGAGATGTTTGGTTGCCACTGGAATCAGAATCCTCAATTACACGCCCAATTCGGTGTACCTGGCCCACAACTAAACCCAATTGATCCTCCTCTAATCGTGACATTTGTGTGGAATCACGGGGAGCTCGTGGCACCTCTCCCTCCCCAACGTTCTCGCGAGTCACAACCCCGACGCCCACGTGAAGCCTCTCCATCCTCGCCGTTGACCTGAGGTGAGTCTCCTCGCCGCCGAACTTTTACCCTCCCCATCCGCCTCTGCCTCCCTCCTCCTTGCCTCTCCTTATCCGCCTCACCCGCACATTACGACCCCACTACCTTCTAATGTGTTGGGTGTTTGTGATCGGAATGAATTTTTTGTATGTCTTAGCTGGATGGGAAGGTTCAACATCAGATTCGTGAGTAGCTACGAGATGCAATGACACGACAAGATGCTTTTGTTGTTCCACATGGTAATTTTCTGTCTTAGTAGGATAGAATATATTTTCCCATTGATATTTCAACCAAATATAATACTTGTTATTTTGTAAAACCATTAGGAAAATACTACTTGATAGATGCTGGTTACTCCTCTAGTTCATAAAAGCAAGTCGTTTTGGAATACGTGTAGTCAAACTTTAGAAGTTTTGACTATCTATACCTTTTTGAATATTTAGATTAGATACATAAAAATCATATGTGTTGATTCATTTTGAAAAATACTTTCATAGTATTGTAATTTTATTGAGTTTACAAATATATTATAATACTAATTAGTGGTTAAAGTTGCCTTTTGGAGACCGTGTCGATGTCCAACACGACTTGTTTTTGTGAATCGGGGGGAGTATACCAATGGCCTAGGGTTTCTTGCTCCTTACCGATCCGTCAGCTATCATTTGAGTGAGTGGGTAGCTTGTGGAAATGACCCATGTACTCCAAGAGAGCTTTATAATTTGCGTCATGCTTCAACTAGGAATGTGATAGAGAGGACTTTTGGTATGCTAAAGATGAGATGGGCAATATTGAGGAACAACTCATTTTTTGACTTACCAACTCAGGTATCTCATAGTTTAGTTACCATGCCATCCATTCATCAATAACTTATTTAGAAGTTATATTGACATGTCATACTAACTTTGTCGCAGATTCATGTCATTAATGCTTGTTGCATCATCCATAACTTCCTAAGAGATAGACAGAGAGAGATGGACGACATAATGCTAAATGGTACCTAAGAGATAGACAGGGACAAATGGATGACGTAGTGCTAAATGATGTGGATAGGGTGATAAATGGTGTTGCCGTTGAAGATCAAGAAGAACCTAATATGATTAGGCACATTCAATCATCAAATGAGTGGAACAATTATCGGGGTAGTTTATCTAATCAAATGTGGGCTGATTACCAAGCAAGGTGTGGGTGAAATGTTTGATTCCAAACTTGCTATATGTGCTGCTATATTTTTTTATGTAATTTATCCTTTTTTATGTAATTTATCGTTTTTGCTAACTTATGGAGATATACATGAACTTGTTGGTTAGAGTTTTGGAGTTGTCTTATTAGTAACAAAGTTGCTATATGTGCTGCTTTATTTTTGTATTATGTATCATGTCAAGTGTAATTTATCTTTTGTGGTGACTCACGGGGACATCCATTTACTTGTTGGTTATTTATTTGGCTTCCCATTGCTTGCTATACCAAGGATATGGACAAGGCTAAAAAATATGCAAGAGACTATGTCGTATGGACATATGAAATGGTTAAGGCCTTGCTGAATGTCTTTGTTGATCATTACAACAAAGGTGACCGTGCTCAAAATGAGTGAAAGCCTCTTGTCTACAATGTCAGAGTAAAGAATGTTCGTGAGAAGTGCAAGGTGGATATAACCAAGGACAATATCATTTCAAGATGCAAGACTTTTGATAAGCACTACCACACTATCAAGAAGATGTTATTTAGGTTGATTCGATTGGTATTGGGACAAAAACAAGGTATCAATTGACAAATGATGATGTTTAGAAGTTTGAATTCTCTTCTTGTGACTGCACTTATGTTTGGTCATTTTTCAAGAACGCTGGAAGTTCTAACGATATAGACAAGTCTTGCTCTAGTTACATTGTAAGAACTTTTGTTTGAAATAAAATAGACCCTTTGCTTCTATCATATCTTATATGTTCAATGAAACAAATGTTTTAGAATAAGACTAATCATACTTTATATATTCTTCTGGAAAATTATACAAGGTTGTCCTCTGTCTCTAGTAGCTACCATAAAAATTTCGAAATTTTGGAGCTCAGGAGCTACCTCTAAAAATTCCCAAACCTTCTCTCTCTTTTAAACCAAATTCTAAAAGTATCGTTCCTGCCCGAACCCAACTCGAGCTCGAGTCCGACTCCGCACCACTTGACTCGGTCGCACCGCTTCAGCTGCACCGCTGCGCGAAGTCCAATCGATCGTAATCGTCCGATGAAGATCGAACGATCCACGCCGCGCATGCAACCGACCGTCAATGCATACACCAATCCCACCGCCCGCTTCGCATCCAACGGTCGGTGTGTTGTCGATCAAATCAAACCACGGTTCGCACCGCTGTTTGTCGCCGACATGTGGGTCCCACCATCGCGATCAACCTCGCCTTCTCCGCGACCTCACCGGAGCTCGCGTCGTGGCGCGGCATGTTTGCCACGCACTGCCGCCGCCACCTTTATGCCCTCGTGTCCTACCGGGAGGCATCGCCGTGACTTCATAAAAGCCCCGAGCTCATCCACTTCTTCTCCTTTGCGTTCGTGTTATCTCCGCCGATTTCTTGTTTCCGGCGTGAGAAGGAATCAAGGTAGCACCGCCGCTGAGAAGCCCTTGAGCCCGCAACCTCACCATCGTGAACCACACTCGAGCCGCATCCATTTTTCCCATCCCGAGCTCGTGGCATCCAAAGTGAATCGTCCGGCCACTGCCCCCCAACTCCGGTGGTCTCACTCTACAAGCTTGTTAGTGCTCGTGAGTTTCAGCCCGACACTTGGTCCTTCGGATCGCATGGATGCACCGAAGTTAATGATGGCTTCATTTTTGTCTTGGTGCATCGCTGAGGCCGCAACCCTTTCTTCTCCAATCACGTGTTCCGCCGTGGCAATTCCGCCGCCTGACCTTCTTCGGACGTTATCTTGTGCTTATTGCTCCCGAGTCGAGGCGATTCCGCGCGCACCTTCCCGTAGCTTCAAGTCCGTGAGCATCTTCTCCGCGAAAGCACCGCAGATTTCTTTCTCCGCCCCGCTGCCGCGAGCTCATCTCCGTCGACCATTGGGCTCGCCACCGCCACCGGTTCGTGAGGTCTTTGCGAACCTTAAGGTACCACTCACTCGCTTGAAACTCACCGTTTGCTAGATCACCCGCGCGCCGCGCCACCGTCCCTCGCATGCGCTTCGACGAGCCGCCACGGCTTAGTTATCGCTAAACCCGTTCTCATAGGTCACCCGACTTCAGGCCCTCTCGTGTTAAGTCTGCTTTAGGATTCAAATCTAATCGCTTTAATTCTCTGAGTCTCTCATGTGGGCCCGAATGTCGCTTAGGATTGTGTAGTTTTGTTAATGCGTTTTCTTTCATGAAGCGTATTTTTGCCGGGCATATGTGTTAGGATTACGTTTCGTTGTCAAGACGTATTCTTGAATACGCCTTCGACGCCACCTATGCGCAATCCGCCCGTCAAGATTGCAAGGCCCGCTGCTGGTCGTGGGCTAGCCGTATGCCAGAGAAGAAGTATTAAGAGCTTTAGTATTTCAAATGCTTTTCTCACAGTCATTAAATCGATTAAACTTGTAAATGCATAACTAATTCAATTTTTATCCAAATTGCATAAAACAAAGTCTTAAGTAATTTTATTTTAAATGTTCTATTTATTAAAATTAGTTTCAACCTCGTCAGACGAAAATCTGTTAAATGATTAATTGATGCTTTATGCATTTTCCAAAATTAGAAAATTCATATCTTTCTCAATAATTGTCCAAATTAAATGAACCCACTTCAGAAATTTCATTTTCAGATACTAACTATTAGGATAGATTTTATACGCTGTTCTGTTCATGAAAATTTGTTAAGTAATTAACTAGTGACTTGTTGTGTTTTTAGCTTAGAAAATTCATAGAAAATTGCTAATAACTTAAAATGATTTGTTCTTCTGTTTCTAAAATTTTGTTATATCATGCTTAGGCTCCGTGGTGAGTTTTGGCTTGTTTGATGTTGTTGAATGTTTGAGTTTTGCTGGTGTTATTCGCTCTTATTTGCCGTTATGTTCGATCGTTAAGCTCGATATTTATGCAACCTCGAGGACGATCCTCCGCACCATATTGAGCAACAAGAACAAAAGTGCGCTTTGATCATGTTTAATCCCAGATTTTAAAGATTAATATTTTGTTTCACTGTGATGTATGCATTGCTTAATTTGTGTTAAATTGATTAGTTAAATCAGTAGTCGCATATCCTGAGCCAAAATATTGATCTCTACTACTGAGCTAGGTTATTTGTCGTGATTAGAGGTCGTTGGATGATCTCTTGTCACTTAGTAGATACGATTTCAACTTGCTTAGACATGCTTAGCTATCGGTAGAATCGGGCGTTATCGACTTTAGTCAGAACCTTGATCACACAAAATTTACTACAACTTTATGTTTCAAAGATTTTGCTATGCTTACTTGCAAAACTAAAACCAAAAACAAAATGATTTAGACGCGCATCAAATATTTGGAGGGTATCTAAGGATCCTTAGCCTTCTTTTTTCTGGAAAGTTGTTGATGTGCCACATGTAAGGTCAAGGAGACCAACTAGAGGGCAGGGGAGGGTGAATAGACGATTTTTTAAATTCTTTTGGTAAAAATTGAGTTTTAAGTGAAAATATAAATCAAATCGGTTTTGCACAATTAAAGCATAAAATAGCTAGTCTCGACTAAGTGCACTAACCACCTAAGTCTAATATAAGGTTTGCAATCCTAAGGTATCAAGCACATAATTTAATTATATCAAAGTAAATTACAAGACTGTAAATGAGCATAAGGAGCAAACCAAACACAAGATAGCGAGCACCGAATCACTCACAACACCCAGATCTTCTCACAACCTTCTTTGAGAAGATCACCAGCGCAACTCCAAGCCATCTTGGTTGTCGACAAACACCAAGATTAACAAGTCGGAGACGTTCACTTGAACGAATCAAGTGCCGAAGCTCGATGGATACACAATCCACCACCTAATGCAACACATGCATAAGGATTTGCCTCTCTAAGCTCAATAAGCACAACACATGCACGTAAGAGTAGAGATGGCTCGCTCTTAGCTCAAGGGAGATGAAAATAGCACCAACACCTTCTCTCAACCAGCCACAAGGGATATTTATACCCCACACAAAGAAACTAGTTGTTTGAAGAAAGATGCCTGAAAAATAAGGAAGCCCGATCTAACCTCCAACAAATGGCAGGTTAGACCGACCACACTGCAACGGCTATAAAACTAGCTGTTACAGGCTCAACCGGTCTGACCACCCACACAATAACGTACACTACTTAATTAATTAATTACTACTACCTGTGAACGACAGCGGTTAATAACGTTGAAATGTCCACAAAAAGATAATCGACAGAGCAAGAGAGCGAGCAAGCGCGAAATGAAACGAATGAGTGGAAAAGCGAGCGAGCGACTGCGATATGAAATGAACTAGCGGAAGAGCGAGCGAGCCACTGCGAAATGAAATCACGCTCGCTCCCTCTAATTTATAGCCACTGCTCTCAAAAGGAATCCTTATCCCCCGCACTAATTAAGCAATAAATGTCGGCGGACAAAGATTCGATGGATGAGACAAGGAGGTGACGGGATAACGACTGATTGATGCTTTCAGTGAAAAATTAAGGCAAATGGAGGGAGGATCTCGTTCAAATCTTTAGACAATCAACACATGGCACGACATTTATTGATTAGTCCGAATGTAAACGCTTATAATGAAATAGCAATAAAAATAATGAACGAAGATAATTATAAAAAAATTTACATAAGTAAGTACGCAGTGTCAGGAGACTCTACAAAAAAATTCATAATTTTTAGGACTCATTTGCTATATTTTAAAATTCTTTCAAATTTTATACCCTAACTAATTACCTAACTAACCTTACTAATTAATTGACTAACCTAACCCTAACCCGCGGCACTAATTGGCTAGCGCACGACCACCGTGCATCTGCGGCTGGCGCATGGCCACCGTGTGCCAGCCGTGTTGAGTGGCAGGGCCGGGGCCGAGCGGCGAGTGAGGTGGCAGCACGCGCGGTGCTGGCGCACGGCCTCCCTGCGCCAGCGTTGCTACTTTTACAAATACGCGCGCGATACGGTCATATCTGCAATTACGCGAGGCAAACATGTTAGATGCGCAAAAAATTCTGGAGTAGCTTCTAATGACTAATATACATCCGTATCGATCTCTGGACAGTCTAAAATTCTGGGCATGTTTTTGTGATTTAGCCACTGTTGGAAAAATATCAGTTAGCTGTTGGAGCAATATGATACTATATGGCATTTCGTACTCAGATGTGATGTTATTTGATCTGTTGTTAGCTCTATTTTCTGTTCACTACTTTGTCTTTCCAATATATGAGTTTTAACCCATGTATGTGGTTTGTAGTGAGGTGTGCTTTATCTGTTCCTTTTCTTTGTTTCTGAATTTGGTCCATTTTAATTCTTTTCCTGCTGTATGTATTGGCTTTGGCCTTTTTCCAACTCATTTTCTTATCGGCTTAATGTAAGTAATATTCTTGGCCCTCTAATTATTTTGCTAATGTAAGTGATACATACTTGTTGATAATGTGCAGCGTCAGTGACCCACCCAGTCCACCCCACCCCACCCCTGAAGCAACATCCCACCCAAACCACATTTGGATTTGCTTTCCTTTTCCAATTCCAAGTGACCCCCAAACACAAAAATTGAAGTTGGAATCCAATTGCAACCAATTCCGAATCAGGTAGAAATGGTATTTGAATCCAATTCTTCATTCCCAATTGAATTGATGGCTACCAAACGGGGCGTAAGATTTGCCAAATTAGACTAAGATGTACTGAATTAGACACACTTTTGAGGGTTTTGTGACACAAGAGTTTTATGAGTTGCCTAATGCCTACCACACTAGCTGTATTAGCAGCCTAGAAGGCAAACTCGACGACGTCTGCCTAGACGAAAGAAAGGTACCGGACTATGGACGCGGCCGGCGGCGGCCGGCGTTGGACCGAGGAGGTGGACGACCTGGTCGACGCCGGCGACGTCGATGGAGCTATCTCCCTTCTCGAGTCCGTCGTCTCCAACCTCTCCACCACCGCCTCCTCCTCCTCTCCTTCGCCGGGCGCCGACCTTCGTCTCGCCACGGCGCTCGGCGACCTCGCGGACTCCACGCGTCCAAGGGAAACACCTCCGCGCCGACGAGCTCCGCTCCCGCGGCATCGTCCTCCGCCTCCGGGCCGCAGTCCCCGAGGCCTTAGGGTTTGCTTCCATTCTTGTTCTTGCCTTTAACCGAATCTTTACTTACTGAAACAGTCAGACTTCTCAATGCAAAGCTTGTTGATTATGATTTTTGTCGATGGAACCCTGAGATTATGGAGAAGTCTCCATCTCAGTCTGTCTGGTTGGCGATTGGGATATAGCTAATTCTCCAGCCGTGGTTTTTATGAACTTATAGCTGCTTTGTGTAGTCTTTATTGTCTAGTATTGTATATTGATTGGAATAATCATTTATTATTTGATAAGAAGTGCTGATTTTTCTGAGACTTGGTTTAGTTCTCTGTGTAAACTCTAGCTTGTAACTCATGATTCCTTAAATATTAGAGAATGCCTCACAAAAAATTGGCATATACTTTGAACAAATTAAATGCAATTGCTTTCCTATTTGGGCCACCTGCCTAACTTCTGTTTAACATACATTGAAGGGATCATGGGACCACGGAGAAATCTTCATTACAAGAGGGTACTATGGGTTCAAAGGACTCTAAAGTCTCAGCTAATATTGATGAGAAGAATGAAGATGAAGAGGATGGTATGATTTAGAGTGTGTGCCAGCTATTATCTTGGGAACAGCTCAGACAAAACAGAGATCTTGAATTCTTCCTTTGGTGCATGCAGATTGGGAGGCTATTGCAGATCGTGGTGCACATGATGGCACACTAGTGCGCTCCATCGAGCAAGAGGCAAGGGTGTCTTCTTGTAGTTCTCCGGAGAAAAGTAGCACTCCATCTTCAGGACCCAGGAGGAGGGGAAGGGGTTCTTTTCTTTTTGATGAGAGTGTTCTATACAGTGACCAGTGTGGTTTGGAAAGAGATTTGATGACAAGGGGTCTAACTCGAGTGGATCAAAGGCTCATGTGAATGAGCAGGAGAGCAAAGCTGGTACAGGTATTCAGGATATCCAATTTTATCTGTATAGTTAGCTTGTTCAGGGTGAGTAAATCAAGGACTTATTCTTTGGTTTGCTTTTGTAGTTGCAACAAAATTTGGGACAAGGCATGTCCTTGTTCTTTATGGCTTTTCACCTAGCACATGCACAACAGATTTGGAAATAATTTTTGAAAAGTTCGGAGACCATGGAGTTGCCATTCGCTGGGTTAATGATACTGTTGCACTTGCAGTTTTTCGAACCCCATCAGCTGGTAATTTGTTTCTTACAGTTATTTTGTAATAATATTTGTGTATGGTTCTTCATATAGCATGATCTGCTCAGGTAGACATGGTCCCCATGTCAATGCTTAACCTGGAATTTTTTTGATCAAAATGTACAACTCCACCTGTTGGAAGCAATTTCTGATACCATATATGATGGATTAGACAAACATAGTAATCTTGGAGAAGGAATATAAAAGTTGATAGCGTTTCATATTTATTTGGTGTAGAAGGACAATACATCCTCAGCTGTCTCCCCACAACTTCTGAACTGAAATGTTAGGTTGTGTCACCATAATCCTTTCACAAAAAAGATGATAGGCATCCCTTACAATTCCCTTCTTTTGATTGTTTGTAAGGAACTTCGTTATTTCATGATATATGTTTAATTGTGATATGTATGCTGGGACAAAACATTGTATTTTTAAAGTCCAATATAGACAGCTGAATGCATACTTTACTATGAGTCATGGTTTATTGTTCAAGTGTCATGCTGGTTCAATGTTGTTCCATTCTGTTAGAACCTAAAACTTCATGCTTATGATATGAACTTGCAAGGTTTCTATTAATTTTGTTTTGTGGCTTTATTCCATGCATCCTGACCAATTAACCTGTAGCTAATGAGGCACAAGCTTGCGTGCCTCCAAGATATAAAGTGCGGCCACTAAAGGAGGAGGATGATCTCTTGGCAAAAATAGATGTTAGAGGTAACAGCTGGTGTCTTGTGATGATTCTTTTCCGCTTGATCTATCTCTCTGTGGATGATGCATATATTACTATAGCCTGTACTCCAATCTTATGTTCTTTGATAAGCCTTATCGCATGCCATCTTTTAATTTGCTTTCATGTTGCAGACCTAGAACCGCCCATGCCAAGGCCGAGGACGTCAGCCAGAACAGCGCAAAGGCTAATTGCTCATGGGATGGGGTTAAGGCAGTTTACGAACTTTGGGTCAGATGAACTGAAGAAACAAGAGGAGGCGAGAAGGAACCGAATCGCTGCTCGACAAGCTATGCGTGACGATGCATGGGGTTCAGATTGACTGACTGAGAAAGAATTGTTGCCGTTGGCGCCTCTGCCAGGCCTCGTTTTGTTACACAGTGTGAGGAAAAAAAACCCGGCTGGTTACCGGCGGTAACCGGAAATACCAGACCAAACCGGTAGAAAAAAACCGGCCGAAAAATTTTAAATTTTAATTTTAATTTTAATTTTTGAGCACTTTTTATGTTGATTTAGGTCTTTTGTATGCTACATTACGTATTGTATGAGCTAAATATGTTTGAATTATTGTATAAATAAGTCGGGCGTTTTTTGGACTTGGAAAGCACATTGAATGTCTGTTGCTTTTGCAGCAGCAGCATATGTGCTTGTGCCTGCTTCTTGGATGCTCTCCCCTCTCTCTTGCAGCGCCAACAACCTCGTTCTCGGCCACAAGACTCATTTTTCTATAAATCCTATGCTAGCTTACGGTCTATTCGACTTATGGATGTCGAGATGTTTTCTTCTCATCTTACTTACCATTACGGACTAGTGGTCAGCAAATTTATAATTATTAGGTAGAATATGCTCATCAAATATATACTTGGGATCAATACAAAACCCACTTAGCTCAATTTGAATGACTTGTACTATTGATAACAATGAGTACATTGCACAACTTTTACGTTTCTTGACAATGTATTAGTATAAATTGCTACTCCATTATTGTTTCTAGTATGCTAGTCAAGTTATTATTCATTATCATTAACTTATGTTTTTATTATTTTAGATGCTTTAGAACTTTCGGAGGAGAGTATTGCCTTAGAGAGTGAAGCTAGCAAGGTATACGCTTTTGGTTCTGGTTTTTTTGACCGGTTTTTGAGTGGTAACTTGTCCGGTAACCGGCTTTCAAAACGATCAATTCAAAATTCAATTGTCGAACTACATCCGTTTTTTTTTTTCCGGAATTTCCGGTAACCAGCCGGTCGGTTACCGTTATCAGCCGCCGACCGGGTTTTTCACCGGTTCCGGGATTTCGATCCTTGCACGGGTGTAACTAAATTTCTGCACCCGGTTTATGTTCGTTCCGAGATTGCTAGGACCCAGTGCTAGCCAGAGTGGGCATGAAGACCCATCCAAATGTTAAGCACGGCGGTGTATTGGAATGCTGGTGTGATTCCTGGATCACTGTATCGATGGGTAGACCGTAATTTCCCTGGATTGTAATGTTGAGCATGGATTGTAATTTCCTTTGAGACATAAAGAAGCCTCAGCATTGGCAGTACCATCCATACTAGGCATGGTTGAGAAGCTGGCCGGGCACCGTCGACCTGACTCGGATCACCAATGTGTCGTGCGCCGCTTGGGGTAGAAGGAACAGGGCAACTTGAACGTCGCAAGGGAGCACCGAGGGAAGGAGGAGCCCGGCCGCGGCTGCCTTGCGTTGGCGGCTTCGCACGCTCACCTTTGGTAGTCTTTACCGAACAAGCACATCCAACTGAATCTCTCTGCTCCTGCTGCGTCACATTCACACCAAAAAAGAACAGATATGGATCTCCATCCACAGAGGCAAGGTTTTCCTACTTTCCCGGATGAACGTTCGAACGTTAGTTGGCCAGGTAGAACCCACATCCAGCAAACAATTGTACTAGACAACACAATTCTACTCTTCCTAACTGATATGATAGGAGTTCTCCTCTCTGCCGTGGAGAATAGAAGCAGCTGATCTGGTCTATAGCTCATCCAGCCAAACTATACACTACTACGAGACGACCCCCTGCTCCCACGGTGAATCAGAGCAAGCTCGTCTCTTTCCTTTTTTTACTCTTCCATGTGGTGCCAAGTCACTCTAGCTGCACGAGATGTCATAGTAAATTGAGAGCTCAATTGAACTTAACTAAGTCCCACGACAGCTCTTCGCCACCAGGAAGAAACGTAAAGAAAATCACAGCACCCATAGCCACAGCTGTACTGCTGTAGGTTGCATCTGCAGAAACAGCTGGAAGGGGGCTTGAGCCAATTACATCAGCATTTAACACGACAACAAAGCCCAACAGATGGGGACACTTTGGAAGGGATGAAATACTTTCTTTCGATTTGAAATGTGCCTCTAACTGGGAACAGCTACTTACTACACCATCCTTATAAATAGATAGAGGCAGGGGCAGATATTTACTCCCACAAAAGGGATGTGAATCCCTAAAAAAAAGAGTCAATTCGAGCAGGAGCTCCAGAATAAAGAATATGACTGAGAAGATGGCATCTTGGAGGGCAGGAAAAATGAAAAATCCTCGTCTCAACAACTGAATGATGATCACTGCTTTCACTACCAATATCACCGGCACCTATCATTTTCGCTATTTCGACCTCTTCTGAAAATTGATTAAATTTGTCATTTGTACCAAAAGACAAAGTATATAAATTATTGGATTTCGTGGCAATGCTGAAAATGTTGCCATTAAGCCCTATCCTTGCCCAGATTCCTCAATAGTGGGCAGGTTAAAAATTTGGGACTAAGTTAGACGAAATGATGAGTTGGGTACTCATGCTCATATCCGTTGTAATCATAATATAGCTTTTCACCACAAGCTATATCACGGCAGGCAACCAACAAGACATGGCTCTCACCATCTATGTCGTACCGGACACATTTAATATTCTGCTTCTTCTTGCCATCCCTGCAAAAATTTAACAATTTCAAACTTCGAATTTAGTGGACTCCCTCTCTTGAGGACAGAATACCAAATTACTTCCAACAAGTTCTGCAAGAATGCAGAAATAAAAATAGAATGCCATGAAAAATTATGCATAATATGCAAATGCTGATCATAACTGACATACAGATGCATTTAGCACATCTTACGCAACTAAGAATAAAAAGGCAATTACTTACAGACTGTGGTTATTAATGCCATTAATAAAGCGAGAAATGTTTCCACGTTTGTCAGGGCAAATAACCAGCCTTTTGGAAGGATCTGCTGTCAAAAGAAGGGTCATTATACTATCGCAATCATCATTCGCCCTGTTCTCCAAAAAATCAACATCTCCAGTATATTCAGCGATGAAGGTCATATCCTTAACATCTGCATCGGCTTGCACAGTGAAACTGAAAATAAACATGCATTAGTTTAATTTCCGTACTGAAAATGTTAAAACATCCAAGCATCATGAGTTCAAGAAAGTACCCTCACGGGAATCAAAACCACAAGAAGTTGAGGGTATTCTCCTCTTTCTGCATGGTTCTGCAAAGTTCTATGGTTTCTTTATCCTCTTTGGAAGAACCTTGAAAGTTGAATATATAATTAGACACCAAAAGGTCCAAAAAAATGAAACATTGTTTTAACTAAAAGATTTGCTAACCTGCATACCACCTTCCTCCAATCTTGCTTGATTGGAAGATCTAGGGCCATACTAGGCACGTAAGTCAACTCATTGCTGAACTCCATTTTTGAAGATGTCAAAGCAGTGGCTAGAGAAGCCATTTGCTTAAGCCTTTGAACTCTATCTTCAGTTGGGACAAATGGCAGTAGCCTCCTCCTCTTCTTGTGCATAACGAGAGGACGCTTCCTTCGCCTCCTAGCATCTAAACAAGTATGAAATACATTAGTTATGTTAAGTCCATTGCTCCATGCAGCTAAAGCTAAGTCTTGAACTCCATGTTGGACCAACATTCAAGAACTTAATTGGCCAGACAATAGATGGGCATGACAAGCTCATGTTGTAATTTAAATTCAATGAAGAGTTCACAACGGAAAAGTGTTTACATTATCATCTAGGTGTGGTAGTGTAATTTGCTGTATGTATACCAAATTGACTAATAAAAAACTGGTTACATTAACAAAAACTGTGATTATAAAATTTAGGAGCTAAAAAACAACAGAAAGCACACACCTCAATTTGTTTCAGATTCCATTTGATTCATACTTGTTTTCAATAATGGATTAGTTTGTGTTTGAATCTGACAACAGTCTAATTCAATGAAGCCAAAGGCAAAAGGCGCACTAGAGGCACTATGTCCTTAACTTGCTTGAGGTGCAAGGTGCAAGAAAAGTGTGCGCTTGAGAAACATCATGTGCAACCAAAAGAAATACTTACCTATAAGTGAATAACTCCATTCAAGTTCTAAGGAAAATTTTAGAAGGAAGTCGGCTCCTAGTTATCAGGTACAATAACCAATCCACTAAAGAATGTGATAGCATGGCAAGTCATCTTTACGCCAAATTTTGTGAACCACTGAACTCCTTTAAGTGACCCTGAAAATTCACTTCAGACCATCCTAGTATCTAATGGTGCTTTAAAAGGTGGATACAAGTTTAGTTTAAGGCTTTTAGATACTATCTGAAAACAGTTCAACATATAGAAGCCTAGTTTAAGGCTGCAGTTTGCTTGATTTGAAAAGATTGTAGCTAGTGCATTGAGTAAATGAGCTACCCTTAAATAAATATAATACAGGTTAGTAGAGCTCGTATCAATACATTGAGCAATCAGTAATAAGACCGGTGATAGCTATTTTTATGGCTCAATGAATGCAAGGCAGATCATCAAGAGGGTATATGTGCAATATCCCACAATGGAAGTCGATTAATCCGTAAAAGCTTGACCGACCTACAAAGCGAGTCACAAGATCTTTGTTTTAATCACATTCCTATTACTACAATGAAAGCATGCACCATTAACATGAATTAAATGTTTGTTCGATGATGCTTTCCCGCCTATTTCCAGTGGTGATGTAAGTGAGCACCTCATATTGTAAGGTCACTGTATAGTTCGTTACCTAGAAAATCCAATTCACTGGAGATATTTGCAGGCAACTATTGCATCGATGGGCCAGCCATGTGCCAAAACAGTTCCAGAATCAATATACAACACCCCGAAAAATAGAATTTCTGCTACTGCTTACTCCTATCGGGTGTATCGCACTTGTAGCCAGTCACATTTTAGACAAACTATCTACACTATGAGATAATCAGCAGGTTGTAATGCAGTATGTTTATTACGTAGCTGTTCCTCGTCACCAATGCCAAAGCTTAATAAGCATACAATAGAATCCAACCCAATAGCCTATCCAGTGTTTCATCAATCAGCCACGCGATGCAATCAAAATGGTCTCACATCTCACAATTAAGCACTATTCATGATCTCCCCCCACTTGCAATTACCTTGAGAAAGCCCACATTTTACCGCCGCGACGTCCGCCGTGCCCTTCTGAATCCGGAAGAAATCAACGATCTTCGTTTGCGTCATCGGAAACCCTAATACCCCCTCGCCACAAAAGCCACAACGAAAAATAGTGAGATAGCAATACAAGGCAGGTGAGCACGAAAAGGAGTGCCAAGAATGGAGAATGGCGAGATCGAGGTCGCATGGCGCCTCGCGTGACGCACTTTTGAGGGGCTCGGAGGGCGGGGCGCAGTCGGGGCAGAGCCAGGGGCCGGACGGGACCCTCGCGGCGATGGGGCGGAGGCAGAAGATGTGGCGGCCGCGGTCGCAGACGTCGCAGAGCAGCAGCTCCTCGTCGCGGTCGCCGGAGCCGCACACCTCGCAGAAAGCGGTCTCGTAGGCCTGGCCGCCGAGGGCGCGGGCGACGGGGGGCGGCGCGTCGGCGCGCGGCGCGCGCCGCATGACGTCGGAGATCGAGCAGAAGCGGCGGGGAGACGGTGGCGGGGGCGGCGCGGCCGTGCGCTTGCGGCGGAGCTCCGGCGAGGTCGTCGTGGATGGCGCGCGGCGGCCCATGGCGGCGGCGGCGGAGGAGGGGGCGACCTCGGGTAGCCGTGTGCAGCGCTGTGCCTGTGCTGGGGTGTAAAAGAAAGCGGTGAGACAATCCAGGTAAATAACCAACCCCTCTCTCGAGGTGACCGTTGGTAATTCTCACCGCCGCTCACACCAGCCAGCCTCGTCATCTTTTCCTTCCGTTTTTCTCTCCAGGTCAGGTGGTGTGAATACACACCACTTTGGTGGCATGCAAAGCTACAAATGATGTCACACTCACATTATCAAAATTGCCAAAAGTAAGGTCAGAATCTGCATTGCAAGCATTTGTTGTTTGTTTCTTAAAATTTGAAACACACAAACTCCGTTTACATTAGCACCTGCGTTTACAAAGTTTCCAAGAGAATTCCGTATAAGCTATCGCTTCGTCGCACTTGCCAATTCTTGAGCAAATACTAGGTGCTCCAATTTTGGCAGTGCCAAAACATGACATAGATTAGTAAAACAATTGGGCACAAACCTAATGGCCCATGCTCTTATGGGGAAAAAAAGAAGAAGATGTTTTTTTAACCACTATGCATCGAACAACAATCTTTAGCACTGGCATGCTCGATTGCTTGACTCTATTTGCTCACCTGGCATTTGATTAGGCAGATTTCATCATCCCGAGCTTCCAGTGTCAGTGTAAGATCCAATAAGTACACTTGCAGGTTTCAACCACGTGGATTATATGGAATATGAAATCGGCGATGAAAACGGATTGGAAATCTCTCCTTGGCCGCTGCTCACGAATATCAGGAGCTGTGAAAAGTTAATTCTTTAGGTACAGCCATCATACATGCCACAGGTGATCCTTAGATAAATTTAATTTTATTAGATAGCCCTAGTTCTATTGACACAGCATAGCAGGACTTGGCTGGAAATTTTTTGTCCCAAGTGTTACAAGGAACCAGGATTTGGATAGCTAATCTAGTCTAAATCCAACTACATAGACACAAAGAGAGAGCTCTTGGATTCACAACTCGTTAACCAATCTTCTTTCTTGATCCAGTGCATTTCCCACATTTTGGTCCTGATTTCTTGTGCAACCTATGAAGGTACCAACCTTCTCACCAACAATAGCTTTTGCAATATTTCCGGGTTCTTGCAAGTTAAACACGACAACTGCAAGATTACACGCCAAATTAAACTTGAGAATCAAAGACAATAAGAAGCCTCAGAAAATGACAGCGTCCATACCAGGAATGTTGTTTTCTTGGCATAGTGTAATGGCAGTCATGTCCATTACTGAGAGGTCTTTTGAAGTCATCTCATGGTAGCTCACTGTCTCAAGAAGGCGGGCATTTGGGTTACGCTTAGTCCGCATCATACACACCATCAACATTTGTTGCCTTAAGCACTACCTCTGCATTGACTGTGGGCATAATAAAAGAATAAACGGTCAATGCAAAATAAATAAAGCAAAAAACTTCTATTGAAAAAGTACTGTTCATCTGAGAAGTCAGTCTAGGAAAAGCTAGATTCAAGCTCACTTCATGATAACATGTTCCTACAGGCATCACACACATTGTGATTTATGATTGGCTATGTAATTAAATTAATGAACACATCATAACATATACTTTGTAACAGTCCCTGAACTGTTGAGCTAGACAACCGGACGCACGGTTATTTCTTTAACCTAATTGTTCAACACACAGCTTTCATTTTCAACTTAATTTGCGCAAGGATCTTCATGCATTCATCATCAGATAAACTCGGAGAGGCGAGACAACTAACATAAAGTGCTACTGTGGGCAGTCCTACAGTCCTATATAACCTGCAACTGACAGGAGCATGACAACTAATATAATGGTAAAAATACCATGAATGTTTCACAGTATTACATATGTAGCTAAACCTATGGCATGAACAAGGGCACATGCACTACCAACAGCTACATTAGCATGCTTAAGCACCCTTTTTTCGAAGTGAAAGAAAAACACATCTCCGCAAGCATATTTTCTCTAGTTTTTATAACTAAAACAGTTCACTAGTGAAGAATAGAAGAAAAACTCACTTTCTGCACAACGGAGAGCTGCAGCTGTATCAGTTGTAAAGAATGGGTTCCTGTCCCAGCAGCAAATATAACAACTCTTCCTTTCTAAATGCCTAACAGCTCTTCGCGTATGTATGGTTCTGCAACTTCTGACATACGGAATGCAGTTTGGACACGGTCGGTATTCCAATGCTCTCCATTGTTGCTTGAAGAAATATTGCATTCATCACAGTGGCCAACATACTGAATTAGGAAAACATTAAGAAAAAGTAGCATGATCAGATGCAGCCGAACTATTTTTTTATAGCAAGAATTCATGCGATTACTTTTAGCAAGAAATGCCTTTTAAACTAAAAGCTGCAGATTAAAAAAAAATTATGGCAGAGAATAGGTAATAAATTACAAGTGGGTTTGAACTTACACAAACTGTAGACAACATATAGTCATGGAATATTAAATGGTTTGTCAAATGTAACTATAATTTTCCACTCAGTAAACTATTCGGATGAAATTCTGATTCTATCAGATTTAAATGTGGATTATGTGATGGCCACGATCAGACATGGTAGTACAGATGTTGAACTGGCCAAAAAGTTGACATGAATTACATAGCATTGCATGTTACTACCAAGATATTCTGAGATTGGGCTCAGTTCTTGTTTCATGATGTGGCTTATAACACACTATATGGCGTTTCAACTTCTTTTCAAGGCTACTTGACAGCCGACAAAAGGATGTTAAGATGACTTAGTTATGAAAAGACACCAGGCATTGAACATCGTACCCAATGTAATCATGGATGAGCGGTCAAGCGCACTACATCCAGCCCAAGAGGCTCCACGGAAGATATTGCCCCCACCAACGACAATAGCAACCTGCAAGGGCTCTCACATTTTTTAATGTACAACATATGATTCTACTAGAGAAGACAAGAGAAACATATGCACATAACATAAGCATGCTGGCTTGGAATGCAATGCAATTTACTCATTGAAATAATTATTAATTAATGCCTACTATTATATATGCATATGCGCATTTCACTTCATTTAGTTTCAACCTTCAAACAGGTAATCCAATAAGTAGCCAATAAAAAAATTGAAAGGCAGTATTAAGGACACACCTCTACACCTAGTCTGGTGACGGAAGCAACCTCTCTTGCAATTGCCATTGTAATCTGCGACAGACCACATAATTACATTAATAACATGACCTATGCACATCAATTGTTTAAATTCAAAGATGCTCCACCAAAAGCAGCCTCACCTTTGGGTCGATGTTTTCTGTGTGATCCCCAGCAAGAGCTTCCCCACTTACTTTAAGCAATACCCTTTGCCATCTATATGGCTTTTTAGACCTAGAACCTTCATCAAGCATAAGGCTGAATGGTGGCATCAGTGATGTTTGACTTCTGACAAATGAAAGAGTCAGGAGATACATTATGAAAAGTAATTACATAATTACTGCAAGTCTTCAACATTCAAAGGAACTAGTACAGAATTGACTGCAGATATGATGAAATTGATAGGGAAGCAGCTGATTCCAACAGAATCTAAAGAAAAGTTGCATTCGATGACCTTTTACCATGCAGATGTGTGGCTCGAGTCAATAACTTAAGTCTAATGCTGATGACAATACAAAAATATTAAAAGATGCTCATTATGTTATACACCACTCTTCGCACAGATAATCTCACCTCTACCCTTGTTAGGCCTCCGCTGGCCGCAAGCATCCTACACACGGCATGGATTCAATAGCAACACCCTTACCGTCTAGTATAAATCTCTACTCCTATCTGGGCTGTTGTGTGCTACAGCTAAACTATCTAGTCTTGAGGGAAACAGACACTATGATGAGGCATTCCGTCGAACACCTCGTCAGAGCTCCCGCCCACATAGCCCGACAGAACCACCCGCCCCCGCGCGCGAACCACCATCCACGTAGCCACTCAGGAGCCGCGCGGGGTGCGCGCGCGCCACGGATAGATGGATAAAATAAATAAAGAGCGGCATTACAGCAAGCACGTGCTTGCATCGGGCAAAAACACCGCGTAACCAGACGACAGGGTGTAGAATCATGTACCGGAAGTTGGATGAGGAGTCGGAGGAGGCAGCAGGCGCGCGGCGTCGTGGAGAGGAAGAGGAGGCGCCCGGCGCGGGGCCTCGGGCGCGACGAGGAATACGACGGGGAGGCGGAGAGGAGAGAGCGGGATGCAGGTGCCGATACGGGGACGGGGACGGGGAGAGAAGGAGGAGGAAGGAGGTCGACACGCCGGCGGCTGCCATGGTGGCCGTCACTCCTTCCGGAGAAGAGAAGACGATGGGTGTGAGACGAATGGGATGGGCTCACCAAAACCACGCGACTAGAGAGAGATATTTTTGAATCGGATTAATTAGTTATACTTTTGCCGGATTTACCATTGGAATTAGGCCTAGATTATGAATGGGCCAACTGGCTGGTCTTATGACTGGGCTACGGCCCAGTAACCTAATGGTGTGATCACCTTTTCATTTTTTTTTTTTTTTGAGTGGTCCTCTTCTCTTTCTTGCACGCATGGGAGCATCTCTGAATCATCTCTGAATCTACTGAACTACTGATGTCTGTCGATCCCATCGTGGAAAAGAAGACAACGATGTGCCAAACAGGCAAAGAGAGAGAGGATTTCACTGAACGTACGACTCATTGGCAGTAAAAATCAAGAATAAACTAGTAGCAATACCCTCGTGCAAAGAGAAAATGCCGATCTAAACTCATGTTCAGTGCTCCCACTATCCTACCCATACAATGTGCATCAAGATTCGTGCTTAAGTTTAGAGTTTGCGATATTAGATGGATTTAGAAAATTAGAGAGAGGAATTTAAGCACTGGTTACAAGAGAGATAAACTACATCGGACCCACCACCTCTCTCTCTTTTCGCACCTCACCTCCTTCTCTCTCCGACTAATTTGAATTTTGAAAGGTACATCTACTGTATAATACAAAAACCATACAGCTCAAATAGTACTCAAATACATCTCTCATGTATAATATACCAACACATCTCTCAATGTATTGCACATCGCAAACGAGAGGTGTAGAGAGGAGTACTACACACCGTATGTCCAAAGAAAGGTGTAAAGAGGTGTACTGAGGATGCCTCCATGTAATCAGTATGTACGTGTACACCGTATGTGAGAGAGAGGAGAGGGAGAGAAGTTAGAGGAGCACCACCGATCCGCCGAGGTGTCATGGCCGCCGAGCCATACGGCAAGCAAGAAGCACGACACTAGTGTCACCCTCCACGCTAGTGCACCGACCATGCGACGAAGACTACCGACGGCAGTACATGGCGAGGCGGCGAAGACCATGGTGGTGGAGGGTACATCTGTATTCATTGCCGGATCGAAGGACGATGACCTCGCGATGGTGTACTTCGACAACGCCGACTTCGCGAGGTGTACGACAACAGGTGGAAGAAGACGAGCGACACCGTGGAGGAGGAAGATGGTGGCGAGGGGCTGAGATGGTCGATCCGAGGCGCAAGGTCGGGACGACCAAATCCGGTGGCGATGATACTGGATCCACCGGCCGGCTAACACCTCCGTAGCGCAGTGCACGCTATGACAAAGCGAGCACGCCAAGGTAGTACACGACGCCGAGGAGAGAAGGAAGACCAAATCTAGCCGATGATGGAGAGGACAGTGCCAGCCAAATTCATCACGTCGCATCTTACCCTGCCAACATACATCCAAAATACTCTGAAGTGTTCATCACCTTTTCCCTAAAGACACGAAGGGGCTATTCTTTCCACACCAAGACCCCCTCACCATCTCGCCAACCATAGCGGACTTTGAAGTAAAGTGTGTCCTAGTAGACAGGGGAAGCTTCACTGACATACTATTCACCGAAGCCTTTGACAAAATGATGATCCCTCGAAGCAGGCTGTCACCCCAGGCGTTCCCTTCATAGGCTTCGGAGATAGGTCAATAGTCACCCTCGGCCAAATAGACCTATCGGTCACATTCGGCGAGGGCCCCTGGCTCGAAAAGAAAACGTCACGTTCGACATTGCCAACATACCATACCAATACAATGTCATTATAGGCTGCACCGTCCTTAACGCCTTCGACGCTGTGGCACACCACAACTATCTCTGCATGAAGCTACCAGGCCCAAGAGGCCACATCACTATCCAGGGCAACCAAGACCTCGCCTGTCAAATGGAGCTCGAGACCATGGCATAGGTGTGGCACATCCACACGGTAGAGTAAAACCCAACAGAGCATGTTGCAAAGAAAGTGGGTTCCTAAGGCAAAACCAAAAGGAGACATCAAGAGGGTCCGTTGTCTAAAGGATCCCTAACCTGCATAATAGCCATCGCCATGACCTCACGCCGTAAGCAGGCCGCGATAGTAGGTGTGCTCGCAAAACGAAGATATATTTTCCTATGGAGCAAGGGACATACCAGTGGTCGCCGCACAATAATACAACACAAGCTCGTGAGTTATCGAGGTGTGAAGCCAAGAAAACAAAAGCTACGACACATGTCCACAAATAGACAAGAAGCCGCAAAGCCGAGGCAACAAATTTACTCAAAGACGGCGCATACAGAAATCAAGCACTCAATGGCTCGCCAACCCCGTGCTCGTGGCGAAAGGCGAATTGCAAATGACGATGTGTGTGGACTTCACCGACCTAAGTAAGGTGTGCCCAAAGGACGACTTCCCCGCCCAGATAGACCAATTGGTGGATACCACATCCGAAAGTGCGAATTAATGAGCGCTCATGGCAAAGGAGTACGGCAAAAAGGCATTAATCACCCTCACATACTACTTCGCGTGCATGCCCTTCGGTCTCAAGAATGTGGGGCAACCTTCACTAGCCTTATTACAAAAGTCTTGGCACCGTGGTTCGACGAAACATCAAGCCTATGTTGACGACATAGTAGTCAAGAGCCACAAAGGGAACACACCCAAGCGAATTCTAGGAAACCTTCGACAACTTGCGAGTAGAGGGCGTCAAGATCAACCCCGACAAATGCACTTTCGGTGTTAAGACGGGAATGTTGCTGGGGTTCCTCATCTCAGTGCGAGGCATCGAAGTGAACCCCGACAAGATAAAAGCCATACAAGAGATGGCTAGCTCGTGCAATGTCTGGGAGGTACAAAAGCTAACGGGGCGGCTCACAGCATTCGGTCATTTCCTATAGCACTCAGTAGAGTGCACCCTCCCATTCTTCAAAACTCTTCGTGGGGCGGAGCCCTTCAAGTGGACGGAGGAGTGCTAAAAAACCTTCAACGAGCTCAATCGATACCTAGCCGACATGCCAAGCCTAGTGAGCTCAAAGCCCAGAGCGATGCTGCTACTCTACCTCTCCACCTCGTCTACCGTCGTGAGTGCGATCCTTGTCCAAGAGGTCAACGGGGCACAACACCCCCACATACTAGGTTTCGAAAGCCCTTCAAGGTGCAAAGACCCGATACATTGAGCTCGAGAAGCTGGTGTATGCCCTATTAAAGGCCTCCCACAAACCACGCCACTACTTCATGGTGTATGAGATAATAGTGCCTTCGCCGTACCCTCTTCGCACACTGATGCACAACAAGGACTCCACATGACGCATAGGAATTCGATGGCCGAATTAGCACCTTTCGACCACAAATTCGTTGCCAGAATGACGATCAAATCACATGTGCTCACAGACTTCATCATAGAATGGACCTCACCGTCATCAACATCCGAGCCACAAACTGGCCCAACATGGACCCTCTACACTGACGGGTCATGGTGTGCCACCGGAGCCAACGCTACAGCCATCTTGGTTTTGCCGGAGGGACAAAAAATCCCGCATGCAGCCCGGATAGACATCCCCATGACAAACATTGTAGCTAAATATGAAGCGTTTCTACTCAGCCTTCGCAAGGTGAAGGCACTAGGCTCCGCCTCATCATCAAAAGTGACTCCCACATCGTGGTGGGCATGTTGACAAAACCTATCAAGCCCAAGACCCTGACATGGCCAGGTACCTCGCGGCAGTGCGGGCCATGGAAAACACTTCCTAGGCATCACAGTCCAAACCATACCAAGAAGCGACAATGAAGCGGCGAACGAACTAGCAAAAATAGCCTGCTCCACACAGGCCCCATGCCCAACCTGTTCTGTGAAGTACTCAAGACACTAGGGGCTGCCCTTGAGGTCATCGTTGTTGACACAGCTGAGATGGCCGCTGGGTGACTCATCTTCAACTACTCGCCAACGGCGAAGAGCCCAAGACCCTCTGTAAAAAATACTCAAACAATGGATCAAATTATGTGATCATCAAAGGGCTCCTCTACAAAGGAGGCGCATGTGCCCAACTCTTGAGATGCATTTCCAAACAGGAGGGGCAAGACCTTATGCATAAAATACACTAGGGGCTCTGTGGAGCGCACCGGGCCCTGAGAGGCCTGGTAGCGAAGCCCTTCTGGCAAGGTCTTTTTTGACCCACGACCCTCCAGGATGCCCAACACCTCGTACTATCATGCCAATGGATGGGACGTAACACCAAGGCCCCACCAACACCATTGCAGCCAATATCGTCCATGTGGCCCTTTGCAAGATGGGGGATCGACATCATTGGTCCCCTTCCTCGCACCAGGGCGACCTCCGCTTCGCCATCGTCGCAATAGAAAAATTGGCAAGGTGGGTAGAAGCAGAGCCCGTGGCATAGATCACGTTAGCGAAAGCACAAAAATTTATGTGGAAGACAATCATCTGCCGGTATGGGACTCCACAAAAAATTGTCATGGACAATGGAACTTAGTTCGACTCAACAAAATTCAGAGGCTTTTGCCTGAGCATGGGCGTCAAAATATGCTTCATATTGGTGGGCCAGCCCGAGGCAAATGGAGTAGTCGAACGGGCCAACGACATCCTCCTCAAAGTACTCTCCAAACGCCTATTGGGAATGCCAAAGGATTGTGTCTCAAGAGCTCATCAAAGCACTTTGGACAATCAGACCTCACAAACAAGATCGATAGGGTTCTCGCTGCTCAAGATTCTCTCGACGATGAAGCCATGTCACCGTAAAATTTGCAAGTGTGCTCCATGTCATATGCAATGAGGTACCAAGATTGCAAAGTATCTACTGATCTCCTCAAGAAAAGCTACCCAAGCTCGACATCATGACACGATACACCAAAGGAGTGGCCACTCAGACAACAAGAAGGTGAAACTCGACCCCGCCTCCGAGAGACATGGTCCTCAAGTGCACTGCCAGCCCTACCTTGGTTAGCAAGCTAGAATCCAAGTGGGGGGGGGGACTGTACGTTGTCTCCCGAATGACAAGGGTAGGGTCATACTGTAACATCCAGAACTCAAGTTTGTACTTCAAATATGTGAAAATGAGTAGAATTTAAAACTTTTTTAGCATGTTTGAATTTCTGGAGCTTTTGCTAGATTTGTTGCTTTTGAAATTTTTGAAATCAATTAGAACATATAACTTAAATCTTAACTCCAAGGAGAAAACATAGGCAAAAACTTGTGATCATCCTCTGGAAGTATTTTTCCTATTTTCTGGACCAGCCTAGTAACCTCTCTGCAAAATCTCACAATTTTTAGATTTTATTTGCTATTTCAAAAGAGCAAGTCAAACCAATTTGAATTCTGGTCAAATCCCTAGGGCAGCAGCTTGTGAATTTTCTTAGGAACAATGCAGTGCATAAAAAATTCTCGAAAAATTATAAAAGGTTTTTCTCTGTCCAAAGGTGTTACCATAAAAATTTCGGAATTTTTGGAGCTTCAGAGCTACCTCTAAAAATTCCCCAATCCTCTCACCTTTTAAAAATCAAAATCAAATCACTATTCATCGTGCTCTGACTCGAACTCCGACTCGAGTCCGACCGCGCGCCGCTCGACCGCACAAATTAGCTGCACCGCCCGAGTCCAATCACTGCGACCATCCGATGCAGATCGCACGCCCATGTGTGCTCGATCTATTCGTGATCGCCCTTATATGTCATCGAATCTCGACCGTCCATTTAGGATCTAGCGCGGCGTCATCTTGATCGAGTCAAACCAACCGATCGCGCCACACTTGGTTCCGGCCGCTTGCCGCCGCCGCCGACGAGTGGGCCCTCTTGTCGTTCGCCCGCGCCTCACGCCACCGGAGCTCACTGGCGTTCGCGCATGCGTGCACGCACTGCCGCCGCCACTTCGTGGACGCGTGTCCATCTCCGAGGATCGCCGAGTCCATCTACCCACCGAGCTCACCCATTTCTCCTCGCTCCCATTCTCGTGCTTTCTCCGCCGATTTCTTGTTTCACGGAGAGGAAGCGGCGCGCCGCCGTGCCGAGCCGCCTTGAGCCCGCGACCACCATCGTGATCCACTCGACGCCGCTCCATTTTGCCCGCCGGGTCCTGGTATCCAGTGGATCGCTCGAGCGACTTCGCCGCCCCGCCTCCGGCACCTCGCCCCGTAGCCGCTAGGGCGCTCGTGAGTCTCTAACCTCAAGACTGATCCCTTGTGATCGTATTTCCACCGAGACTTACGGTGGGTTCGCCGCTTGGTGCATCGTTGAGGGCGTGGCGCCGCTCTTCTCCGGCACGGTGATTCGCCGCGGCATTCCGGCCGCGGACCTCCTTCGCCGACGTTATATTGGGCGATGCTCCTGGAGCCGAGGCGGTCCTTGGCGCACCTTCGAGTCTTCTCGGCCCGTAGCGCCTTCTCCGCGGAGCGAGCTTTTTCTCCGCCTCCGTCACGCTACCGCCACCGCATCCCCGTGGTCCCGTGTCGCCGCCATCGAAGTTCGCGAGGTCTCGTGAACTCGAAGGTATAACCCACTCGCCCGAGACCATTGTTCGCTAGATCCAGGCGCCGCGCCGCCCTCGTGAACATCGGTGAGCCGCCGACGCCGTAGGTTTAACCTCCTCTTTAGTGTTAATCTCGCTTAGCTATATCATCGACTTGTGGACCTCCGAGTTAAGTGCATTTAGAAATCTTAATCTAGTCGTTATCTATCCTTTGAGTCCATGACATGTGGGCCCATTTCACCGATTAAGTGTTTGTGTAAACTTTGAAAATACATTTTCTTTCAGAAACGTGTTTTTCGCGCGTATAGGTTAGGATTACGCTTTAGGTAGCCAAAGATGTATTCCTAAAATACGCTTTGACGCCACCGCTGGCGCCATGGGTCAAGTTTGACTCGTCATTGCCGCTGCCCCACCGGCCAAGGATCGTGGGTCACTGAGCGCCGAGAAAAAGGTTTCAGTGTTTTTTAAAAATTTCCGAATTGATTTTCTTTTGCACTGATAATTCAATTAAACTTAGAAAATTCATAACTAATTCAATTTTGATCCAAATCGAATGAATCCAATTTTGTAAATTTTTATTTTTAATGTACTATTTATCAGAATAGGTTTTAGATATGTCTCTGTTCATAAAATTTTGATAAATAATTAAATGGTGTTTTTTATGTAGTTCTAACTTAGAAAATTCTTCATATCTCCAAATAAAATGTTCTCTGTTTCTAAAATTTTGTAAAATCATGCTCTAGCTGCTGTGTGAAATTTGTGCTCATGAGATTAAATTGAATTTTGGTTTTTGTTGGTGTTACTTCTTCTTATTCGTTCTTTTTGCTCGATCGATAGATTGCGACGATTCTGGTATTATCGAGAGAGCCTCAAAGAACATATTGAGCAAAGAAAGAACTGTGCAAGCGCTTGATCATGTTAACCCTTTATATTCAAACTAATATTTTGTTTGCAACTCGTATGTATGCATTGCTATTTTGTGTTAAAATATGGTTAGTGGGCCCTTTAGTTGCATAATCTGCAGGTAAATGATATTCCTCTACTACCTGAGCCTAGGTTATTTGCTGTGATTGGAGATCGTTGGATGATCTCTTGTCACTTAGTAGACACGAATTCAACTGCTTAGACATGCTTAGTTATCGGTAGAAATGGGCGGTTATCGACTTAGTCGGTAACCTTGATCACACAAATCATTGTAACTTTGTGTTTCAGTATTTATGCTATGTTTAATTGTGAAAACTAAAAACTGAAAATAAAATGATTTGGACTTGGGCACAACGGTATGTTGGTGTGCTTTTGGGTGTGACTGGAATGGTGCCCGAGTCATTAAGGACCGAGTTACGGCGCTACCAGATCGAGCATTTTGCGTGCTAACCACACTAGAGGGTATGGACCTCTCTTGACTTAGTACTTTGGCGTGTATTGGCTCTGAGTCGCAGGGGTCGCAGAGGGATGGTGTTGGGAGCATGGTAGTTGTCCAAAAGCTTTACCCTTTGTGGGTAGTTGTCTTTCGGCTTTACCATGTAAGCGTATGGATTTCTATCCATACGAGTGGCTCGTAGTTAATACACAATATTGGAAATGTCTCAGAGACTTAGTCAGGCTTGATACCTTCTAAGTGTGCTTTTGTGGCAAAAAGGTGGTCCAAGTGTGGATACATTGGTACACCCTCGCAGGTTAAAACTATTCGAATAGCCTCGCCCTAGGTTATGGACACGCCGGATACGCCCCAAGAACTAGACTACAACATTTAAATTAAAACTTGACATGGGTGGTATGAATGGGTAATTCATGCTATGGTCGTGGTGACTAATGGGTTAGTCACTTCCGTGATATTGTCATCTACTTCTATCGTTATTTCTCACGTTATTTCAACAATAAAATGAATTGCCAACTTGCTTTCAAATGTATTACATTATTGCAAATAAAGATTGCTTTGTGCTAAAATGAGTCATACAGCCTCCACTCAAATAAGCTCGCATGTAGTTATGCATAGGTCCGCTAGTCCACACGCCGCCTATGCGAGTACATTTTTGTACTCATTTGCTTTGCTTAATATTTTTGTTGCAGAGGAGGCAGTGAGCCCCAAGGGCCTTACTTTTGTGAGATGTGCGTTCGGGACGACTAGCTTGGCGGTCCTGGTTGGTTGCCTTGTGGGCTAAGGCACACCGATTGATTTTGTTCATAGCCATCTTATGGCACTTTTTGCTTCACTGCTTATTTTGTTATCTGCTTGTCATTTGGCCTCGGCCCTCTCATGTAATAACTCTACCTTGTTGTCTACTGCTTAGTATCATGATGTTTGGATTCTATGTCTTGAATGGAGTTGATGCATAATTTTGTGAAGAGGTGTGTATACTGCACATATATTAAGGATCTTTACCTCCTTGAATATATGCAACTTGTAAGGTTTGATGTTTTTAAAAATTTCCGAATTGATTTTCTTTGCATCGATAATTCAATTAAACTTAGAAAATTCATAACTAATTCAATTTTGATCCAAATCGAATGAATCCAATTTTGTAAATTTTTATTTTTAATGTACTATTTATCAGAATAGGTTTTAGATATGTCTCTGTTCATAAAATTTTGATAAATAATTAAATGGTGTTTTTATGTAGTTCTAACTTAGAAAATTCTTCATATCTCCAAATAAAATGTTCTCTGTTTCTAAAATTTTGTAAAATCATGCTCTAGCTGCTGTGTGAAATTTGTGCTCATGAGATTAAATTGAATTTTGGTTTTGTTGGTGTTACTTCTTCTTATTCGTTCTTTTTGCTCGATCGATAGATTGCACGATTCTTCGTATTATCGAGAGTGAGCCTCAAAGAACATATTGAGCAAAGAAAGAACTGTGCAAGCGCTTGATCATGTTAACCCTTTATATTCAAACTAATATTTTGTTTGCAACTCGTATGTATGCATTGCTATTTTGTGTTAAAATATGGTTAGTGGGCCCTTTAGTTGCATAACTGCAGTAAATGATATTCCTCTACTACCCGAGCCTAGGTTATTTGTTTGTGATTGGAGATCGTTGGATGATCTCTTGTCACTTAGTAGACACGAATTCAACCGCTAGACATGCTTAGTTATCGGTAGAAATGGCGGTTATCGACTTAGTCGGTAACCTTGATCACACAAATCATTGTAACTTTGTGTTTCAATGATTTATGCTATGTTTAATTGTGAAAACTAAAACCTGAAAATAAAATGATTTGGACTTGGGCACAACGGTATGTTGGTGTGCTTTTGGGTGTGATCGAATGGTGCCCGAGTCATTAGGACCGAGTTACTTGCGCTACCAGATCGAGCATTTTGCGTGCTAACCACACTAGAGGGTATGGGACCTCTCTTGACTTAGTACTTTGGCGTGTATTGGCCTGAGTCGCAGGGGTCGCAGAGGGATGGTGTTGGGAGCATGGTAGTTGTCCAAAAGCTTTACCCTTTGTGGGTAGTTGTCTTTTCGGCTTTACCATGTAAGCGTATGGATTTCTATCCATACGAGTGGCTCGTAGTTAATACACAATATTGGAAATGTCTCGTAGGACTTAGTCAGGCTTGCATACCTTCTGTGTGCTTTTGTGGCAAAAAGCGGTCTGAAGTGTGGATACATTGGTACACCCCTGCAGGGTTAAAACTATTCGAATAGCCTCGTCCTAGGTTATGGACACGCTCGGATACGCCCCCCAAGAACTAGACTACAACATTTAAATTAAAAACTTGACATGGGTGGTATGAATGGGTAATTCATGCTATGGTCGTGGTGACTAATGGGTTAGTCACTTCCAGGATATTGTCATCTACTTACTGTTATTTCTGTCGCTGTTATTTCAACAATAAAAATGAATTGCCAACTTGCTTTCAAATGTATTACATTATTGCAAATAAAGATTGCTTTGTGCTAAAATGAGTCATACACCTCCACTCAAATAAGCTCGCATGTAGTTATGCATAGGTCCGCTAGTCCACACGCCGCCTTATGAGTACATTTTTGTACTCATTTGCTTTGCTTAATATTTTTGTTGCAGAGAGGCGGTGAGCCCAAGGGCCTTACTTTTGTGAGATGTGCGGGTTCGGGACGACTAGCTTGGCGGTCCGGTTGGTTGCCTTGTGGCTAAGGCACACGATTGATTTTGTTCATAGCCATCTTATGGCACTTTTGCTTCACTGCTTATTTTGTTATCTGTTGTCATTTGGCCATCGGCCCTCTCTGTAATAACTCTACCTTGTTGTCTACTGTTTAGTATCATGATGTTTGGATTCTATGTCTTGAATGGAGTTGATGCATAATTTTGTGAAGAGGTGTGTATACTGCAGTTCTGGGAAGTATACATATCTCGAGGCTTGATTTATTCGATTTGTGATGCTAGGGCCAGGTGGTTGGTTAAGCATTACAAGCCAAATAAACTGGGGTCCTCACACATACTACCTCAAAACAGACAACAGTGAACCAATTGGCCAAACCTGGAACGCCAAGAGCCTTCGTAAGTATTACCCTTAGGGCCGCAAGGGGCTTCGCCATTTTTTCTTCGGGCCATGTTCATTTTTTATAAACACAGGCGCATGAGTAATGTAAAAACCGACTACGATCGGCAAGAAAGCCTGGCTCAATAGCCAAGCCATGTATCCCCACCCACATGTAAACAATGCCTTTTTTGTGGCCCCCATCAATTCCAAAGGCACCAAAAGAGGGAGAAAGAACTCACACAAACATGCAATAAGCGTCGCGCATGGCCCATGTGCCCCGGTGCACACCTCGAAGCGAATTAAACCACTCGGTATATCAATAAGCCACCGTGCATGGCCCACACGCCTCGGTGCATACCTTGAAGCAAATAAAACCTCTCGATGTATTAATAAGCCAGCACACATGGGCCACGTGCCTTGGTGCACACCTCGAAGCGAATATAACCGCTTGGTTATTAAAAGGCACCGCGCCCCGGTGCGCACCTCAAAGCGAATAAAGTTGCTTGGTGTATTAACAAGCCACCACACATGACCCATGCGCTTCAGCGCCCCCATTATAAGAGAACCCACTTGCAGCACACAAGAAACCCTTTGGCTAACACAACAACACCCTCCCTAGGGCTTTGTCGAAAACGGTTGGGGACGCCGCCGGCTCCGCTCTCCCTCGCTAGAATTAGCGCCTCCCTAGGGCTCTATCAAAAAAGGTTGGGGATGATGCTCGCCGCTCTCCTCGCTAGAATTGGCTCCTCCCAGGTCTCTATCGAAAAGGTTGGGGCACGGCGCTCGACTCTGCCTTCCCCTTGCTAGAGTCAGCACCCTCGCTAGGACTCTATCAAAAATCCCCTTCGCGATAAACGAACAACATAACGAGAAAACCCACTTTATTGCATCATAAAAACAATACACACTGATACAAACAATAGTACATAATATTACAATAAGCGCTCCAGACACACGGGGAAGAACAAATAAGCCATCCTTCGCCACAAAGACGTATCCCTACCATACAATTACAATACAATCTCAAGTAGCTCCTGGACTAATTAGACAGATGAGTCAGATAAGCCCCCCTCGAATGGCGAGCTTGAGGCATAAAAATATCCAAGAGCATCATGAACGGGCATGCATTGCTCCCCAGGCCCAGGTTAACTGAATCGCCTCTGCCTGGCTGAGCGACAAATCCCCTCGCGAGTGCGAGACGCCCTGCTCAGACGATACACAACAAACTCTGCCATACCCCTTCTGGGCGTGCGAGCTTCCATCTTTGCCACTTCACGTTGTGGTGTACAACGCTTCATAGCACAGTTGTAGACTGTAGTGGCCAGACGGACCAGAGTTGTCGTTCACTCTTCGGGTCAACCTGCAGGCCGCCGCACGTTTGTACCCGCGACAAGGAACCTATGAAAGGGGCCAGGGCCCAACAGAAAATAAGAAATAGAACCAATCGAAAACAACTTCCATTCCATGAAGGATGTATTTACAAAAAAAAATCCAAAAGTACAGACATCCCTCCCTCCGAAGCGCGAAAACACTAACAATAAAAGCCTAAGCAGCGTTTTGGAGGGGGCGTATGCCCCGAGACAAAAAAAAGCTGAGGCAGCCACCAAAGATGACCCGAGAGTCACACCTTGTCAACAGAAGGCCATCCCCGAGGCCATCCTCGGGCTGTGCACCCCTCGCCACCTTCTCCTTCGCCTTCTTCGCCTCCAGGCTCGGACGAACGAAGGCCAGCGTAGCATCCCGACCCCGCGCACCCCAGATGTCACTAAGGAAGACGTCGTTGGCCCTTCGGGTACGACGAAGGAGCTCTGAGGCCTCCTGAGTCATGGGTACCGCCACCGTATGCTTTGTAACAGCGTCCAGGTGATCACACCCGGCCTTATGAAGGATAGCAAAGACCGCCTGCCAGGTGGCTTTGGCGCAATGGTTCCTGTACACCTAGGGAGAGTGCGTAGTGACAGGCCCGGCACACCGCTACCACTACAGGGTCACATCAACGCTGGCAGGTTCATGTCACCTCACTAGAGGGACGGTGCCCATCCCTCGAAGGGCCTCCTCGAGGGAGAGCATGCTGCTCCAGTCAGCTTGCGCCGTGAGATCGTTCCCCTCGCACTCGGCATCTAGCTGCATGGTCAACAGGGCGTTCGAAGCTTCTAGCTCACGCTCATTCTCCTCTAGATCCGATCGCTCTTGGAGGAGAGAGCCCACCTCCGTATGCCGAACGCTCACCTTCCCCTGGACTACACTGTAGCTACGCCGGAAGTCATCTCGAGAGCACGATACAACATCAAGCTCTACGAGGAAAAAGAACGATGAAGGGTATATCAATGCGCACACGGTAAAGACAAACAACATACCGTAATATCAAGCTATACAGGGAAAAAGAGCGACAGAGGGTGAGCCATACCTGCACGGCGTTCACCTCCAGCGACCGGAACATTGACGGAAGCGACGTGCTCTGGAAGATCTCCTCAACATCTGCTGGAGCAGCAAAGCGAGCCACCTCCCTGAAGACATCACGAGCCTCTAGGAGAACATTAAAATCAGTGGGGCACAAGGGCCCAATGTCCACCGAGGGAGGCGGGGTCTAGACAGTAGCATCCCCTACCTCCTCACGGACATGGGCTGACAAGGCACCGACACCCCTCGCACTCGCCCCTGCCCTCACGTCGCCACAGCACACTCCCCGCCAGACACTACAAGCAAGACAAGTGAAGTTAGGAATGCACAGCAAAGACCGAAGGGGTCAGCGGAACCGCAACACGATAAACTTACCAGTGGCGTCGCGACCTAGCATCGGAGGAACTGGGCCTGGGTCTGAGGGTTCAGCACCATCCCCATGTGGAAACAGCTGTCTCTTACCGCCTTTATGAGACTTCGCTAGGCCAAAGGGAACGGAGTGTGTAAGCACTTCGGGACCAAAAACGACATGGTTTCGGCCAAAGCGAAGCAAGCCCTCGACCGCGAGGGGCTACTGTTGTAGGGATGGCCCACTGTCCTCAACGTCCCGACAAAGAGCTAAAGAAGTTAGCCCCTTCAAGGTATGCGAATGGGAAAGGACGCCACCTCGACGCCTCGCCCAATCGGCCCACCACCTCGCCTCGCACGAGGGAGTCTCCGGGAGGATGATGAAGAGGGGGGTCGAGGCCCCGCATTGGATCAAGAAAGGTGACGTGGTGGACACCACCCATAGGAGTCTATCGTGCACTAGAGCTACCAACCAAGAAGGAAAAGACCACGAGACTCCTATAGTCATAAGGCCTTTATAGAGATATTGTTGTAATCTCCTACCTTCTAACTTATACTGCTATAAATAGACACTCTTATGTATCAAGGGAGCAGTGATTTTTTTTCTCTCTCTCAAGTAACTTTAACATGAATAAATATACCATTCACCCCATAGCACTGTTTCTGGGACCTCGAGACCTTTACCCCTGCAGCGGGTATCGGTCCCAAGGCCCACCTAACTCTAATGTCTGATTCGTAGCCACAACAATGCCTAATACTATACACTGCACTATGTTATGTACCTTCATTTTGAGGCATCGTTCGGCTGACACACTCTATAATATTTAACCGTCCATGTATAAAGTATTCAGTGTTTCTAAGTATAGCTATCATGTATGTATTGTTACATGTAAAAGCTACATGTATGTATTGTTACATGTAAAAGCTAAGTGCAACGTTTGCACGTGTCCAACTTGTTTAATTTTCTTATAGCAGTTAGTTGACATAAATGTACCTATATCTAAAAACAAAATATTGCTTTTCGTGTTTTGTTGGATAGCAGCTGTTTGTTGCTTCCTGCTCTCTTTTTTTTTTTGTTCTGGAGGATTTTGGGAACTTGTAGAAATTTGGTTTCTGTTAATAGAAACTGGGTGTTCACACACTTTTATCCAACAATATATATATATATATATATATATATATATATATATATATATATATATATATATTGCACTGAATACTGCAACTACCAAATACGTCATGGTTCTCCAAATACCGTGAAAAACTGTGGTTTTTTAAAACTATGGTATTTTATGTCTAGTATGAAAAACTATGGTTTTTTAAATGTTGTAACATCCAACATGCCCTAAAAGTATTCAGAAAGAATCATACTTAGCTCCAAATTGGACGAATCGGGATTGCATCATACTCCCTCGGTTGAATTTATAGGGCGTATTTTGATCGGGCAGATTTTTTTAGATAATGGAAAGGCAAACCTTTCGACCTCTGTATCATACGATGCACACAACCAAAATTTATTATAAACGAACAAATCGACTTACAAAAAGTAGACAAAGAACTAAATGATAAACAAATTGTCATGATGTGGCCAACAACAGGAACAACCTGCCGCCGGCGACAGCTACCTTCTCCTTCAACCAATACATCCGAACAATAGCTATGCAACAAGGTGTTTGAGGGTCAAGTCATCAAAGCGATGCCTCCAAGGAGGGACAGAAAACGTCGTCAGATCCAACCAATGAAGACTAGATTTAGGGTTTTCATCCCGGCGAGCAAATACCGGTGCTAGAAGACAACGCTTTCAAGAAGGACACGCCGCTCGTCGTCTGATCCAACCAGTGAAGGTCAGATCAATACGCGGTACGTCGTCGTCACCGGACCCAACCACTGAAGGTCAGATCAAGGGTTTTCACCCTGATAAGCAGAAAACGGTGCTCCAAGACAACGCCTTCAAGAAGGACACAACGTTGATTGGGCTGATAGATTAAGGAAGCTCTAAGATTGAGAAAATTACCAAAGAGAATGATTAAAGTACCCTTCCATTTAGGTCTTCGGAAATCCGAGAGAGACTAGTTTGTGTGGTTAGTAGTGCATAAATACTTGGGAAAGATAAGAAAATAAATAAGGGCAAAAAATAGAAAATAGCTTTAAAGATGCATGAGAAAGAGAAGGAAATAAATAAGGGCAAGAGAGAATATAGCATTAAAGATGCATGCACACTTTAGGTTATGTACAATAGACTTATATCAGCTGTCTATAGTCTCTGTCACGTAGAATTTAAGTTAGTATGGATGAAAGATAATTAAGAGAGAGAAATGTGATGTCTACAATTCTGTAGCTGACTGTATCATCAGAACCAAGGAGGTTATCCAACCACATTTCTTAGGTCTATGAAAGCATTAAAAGATTGTGTGATATATAAAAACAAGTAAAAAAACAACTCATTGTATGAGCTGACTTTAGTGATGTCTACAGATGATATGGAGAGTTGCTATAGATAGTAGTTGTCTGTACCATTGTACATGTCCTTATAATTTTCAACAAGAATTCAAACCAAATAGGCCTTATAAAAATCAACGGAACGAGTAACACTGCTAGGCAAGGTTAAGTGGCCATTGATATGGCTTGCTTGCATGGGAACCCAAATATACCATCGACTTCACAAAACATATAAGCTAGCAAGGGGTAAACTCCAAAACTTCTGTGGTTGGTCACTTCCTGGTTAGTAGCACCCTCCCACTCAACTTAGCATGCAAGCATTTGATTCAATCGTTCTTTCTACTCTGTTCCTGGATTTGAGAGTTCTTTGCAGCTTTTGATTTGCGGCGCATCTTAGTTTTGGTTTCATTAACTCCCGCTTCCCCTCAAGAATTGCTAAATGACGAGGGAGAAATGTGCGTGTGTTCATGGGAAAAATTTTCTTGCATGGATAGTACTGTTCTTTCAGAAGAACAGAACATTCTCTCTCATGATGCATGCACCACTGTTGCCTTTCATTTTCAGTCACTGACATATCAATTTATGTATCGAGTAGAGAAATGGCGGATGATCCGACTCTTGCTGGTCTGATCTCGGAGGGCTCCATCACAAGGATCAAGCTGAGCATCGCAACAAAAGAGGAAATCGTAAGCCCTCTGCTATATCTACCTCTTCTCATCGCTCATATATATCGTCTCTGTTCGCGTCTTCTCATCTTACCCTCGTGTTCTACACAAAAAAAACCACGTTTCGGGCATGCAGGTGAAGGCGCAGCCGACGAACGAGTTCCCCGTCTCACACCCGAGCCAGTTGCTGGGGAACCCGTCGCTTGGCCTGCCTCTGCAGGTCGGCAGCTGCGAGTCGTGCGGCGCCACCGAGATCGACAAATGCGAAGGTCAGTACGTGTATGCATCGTCAATCTCTTTACTTGACATCAGTGATCGATCGTTGTGCATTGAATTTTCTCTGATGAAACTCGTCTTCTGATCACTGATTTGAAGGCCATTTCGGGTTCATCGTGCTGCCCGTGCCCGTTTACCACCCGAGCCATATCGCCGAGCTGAGGAAGGTACTGAGCATGATATGCTTCTACTGCCTCCAGCTTAAGAACAGCAAGGTACAAGCAGAAACTACGCGCAAGCATATTTGATCAGTAATCTAGTGTCAAAATTAACATAGATTTCTGTACTTTGAAACTCGAACAGAAGAGTACAGGGAAGGAAAGCAACTTCACTTCATGTTCATACTGTCAGGTAATTGATAGCTGATCAATCATTCATGTCTCCTTGCACATACAAATTTGCCATCTGGAATGTTGTTTCCCTTGAAACATTTTAACACAAATTCCTGCATTCCTCTTCTTCCAGGATCTCCCACCACTACGTGTTGCCGAAGTAAAGAAATCCAATGGCTCCCGTGGCTTGGAACTGAGAGCGCCAGCCCGGAAAGAACTGGGAGAGGGATTTTGGAGCTTCCTTGATCAATTCGGCTTTCGCACGAAGGGAAGCTCTCACCGCCGCGCTTTGCTCCCAAAAGAAGTACTACTAGACACTTGCTGCTCCTGTTGCAAAGCCACCCTGGAGTATACAAAACACAAGTTTCAGAGCTCACATACTGTAGCTTTGAAATCAGAAATTTTTACAAGGATATACATAGCTTAAGAAATATTTAAGGAATAGGTAACTATCAGGGAGACTCACATTTCGTCATTCTGCTTCTTAGGTTCAGAACATAATGATGAAGATCTCCGGTGAAACAAGAAGAAGGCTTGCTGTTAGGGGGTATATTCCCCAGGATGGATTTGTCATGGACTACTTCCCTGTTCCACCAAATTGCCTTCGCGCTTTCAATGTTTTAGATGACAGTGCATTCATGTGCTCCTCTGTAAGTACCTCCGTCAGAAGATCCTTCGTTTCACCCTTTTGGATGCATAATTACTCCTGATTTTCCCTTCCTGCTTTAGGACACCTCAACAAACTTGTTAAGGAAAATCCTACGCAAGATACTAGAGATCAAGGGCTCAAGACTTGGCTCCCCAAACTTCCAAGCGCATGAGGTGGAGGCAGACTATATTCAGATAGCTATTGCTGACTACATCAAGCTGAGAGGAACAGCAAAGGTACATAGTAACCTGTAAATGAAGTAGAGACCTGTGCTCTTCTTGATCACAACAGTATGTTCATAATGTGGCTTCATCATCTGTCTTTTGAAGGGTCCTCGAGATGTCTCCTCCACAAATCAGCCTGCACAAAAACAATGGCAGCAAAAGATGAAGTCGCTCTTCATCAGTAAGAGCTCAAGCTTCTCATGCCGTGGTGTAATCACCGGTGACCCATACATTGCCGTCAATGTAGTAGGGGTGCCCCATGAAGTTGCAAGAAAAATGTCAGTAGAAGAGCGTGTCACAGATCACAACATTGCTCAGTTGCAAGACATGGTGGATAGAGGACTGTGCTTGACGCACAGAGATGCCAATTCCATCACATACTCCTTGGATGTGGATCAGGCAAATAAGAAACGCACCATACTGAAGGTTGGTGAAACTGTCAACCGAAGAGTTCTTGACGGCGATGTCGTCTTCCTCAACAGACCACCAAGCACCGACAAGCACTCGGTCCAAGCCTTGTATGTCCATGTCCATAATGATCACACCATGAAGATCAACCCGCTCATCTGTGGCCCACTTGGAGCAGATTTTGACGGCGACTGTGTCCACATCTTCTACCCAAGGTCAGTTTCAGCAAGGGCTGAAGCTACAGAGCTCTTCACCGCGGAGAAGCAGCTGGTGAGCTCCCACAATGGGAAGCTGAACTTTCAGCTCAAGAATGATTGCTTATTAGCTCTGAAGATAATGTCTGGTAGGAGTTATTCTAGAAGGGAGGCAAACCAACTTACAAATGCAATTTTCACGTCAGGGATGATTCCTCAGAAGCGACTATCAGGTGGACCTAGCTGGACTTTTACTCAGATTCTAGAGACCTTACTACCGGACAATCTCGGCAAAGAATTTTTTGAGGAAGATCTTGACAAAGAATTAGTTGGAGCCTTAGTTGCTGGCACTGCCACCCTCTCATCAATTCTTTCTGTGAAGGGTCCAAGGGAGGCCATAAAATTTCTGAATCTTCTGCAGCCCCTACTGATGGAATCACTGCTTATTGATGGTTTCAGCATAAGCTTGAGAGATTTCAATGTCCCAAGTCCAATGCTGAAGACCATTCAAAATAGTTCACTTCAGCTCGACATGTGCAGAGAACCAATTGTGGATTTCATTGCTCATTTTTCTGACCTTGGTCTGTTGGTGGATCCAAAAAATGATATAGCCGTGAACAAAGTAGTAGAGCAGCTTGGTTTCTTGGACCGTCAACTGCAGTGCAATGGAAGACTATACTCTAGCAGCTTAGTGGAGGACTGCTTATCTAAGTCTCTGAACAAGTGCTGCAGGCGCACCAATGGTTACCATCCTTTAGAGGCACATGGTGTCGTGAAGAGCTCCTTTTACCATGGACTAAACCCATATGAGGAACTACTGCATTCGATATCTGCAAGGGAGAAGATAATACGCGCATCCAAAGGGCTAGTGGAGCCTGGAAGTCTTTTCAAGAACATGATGGCACTACTCCGAGATGTCATAGCATGCTATGATGGAACCGTAAGAAATTCGTGTGGCAGTTTAGTTGTTCACTTTGACTCGACGTATGCATCAATTTCTGTGACACCAGGAGATCCTGTTGGTATCTTGGCTGCCACTGCAGTTGCAAATGCTGCTTACAAGGCAGTGCTAGATCCAAATCAGAACAACATGACCTCTTGGGACTCAATGAAGGCGAGAGGCTCACTTGATCAGTTCCATTCCAAGCTTCAGTTCAGATGTTGAGCGTAATTTTGACTTCCATTTGTTAATTTTACAGGAAGTACTGCTTACCAGAGCTAGCTCTAGAACTGATAAAAATGACCGAAAAGCAATTTTGTATCTGAACAAGTGCTCTTGCGGGATTGAATTTTGCATGGAAAGAGCAGCACTCACAGTTCAAGCCTGCTTGAAGAGGATCAAAGTAGAAGATTGTGCCACTGAGTTTTCCATCAAGTATGTACCATTCATGCTTTCTAATTATTTATTATACTGCAATGTAATGCTTCAAGTTAAATACTCTGAACCTAAGCTATGAATTTTTAGTATTTATTCCACGTGATTGAAAAACCTGAATAACACTTGCAAACTATTGTTTTCTTAAAATGCTTTAAACTGGCATCTTATTGAACTTTCATCAGTCCGGTCCAGTCCAGCCTTAAGCTGAACTGTAGAGTTAGAACAAAATCACCATTAGCTATTGCTTACATTTTTCTGTGCGTATTGTGCTAGGCTCAGAATCACCGTCTTATTTCAGGTATCATCAGCAAACAACTCAAGCAACACATTGTCTTGTTGGCCATATTCACCTTGATAAGGTATTTTCAGAAATAATATCTGTCATTTCAGAAATATACGTTCAAGATATTCTGAAATAATATCTGTCATTTCAGAAATATACGTTCAAGAAATTTTGCCTTTCCCTTACAGAAGCGATTGGATCAGATGAAGATAAGTATGGGGGATACTCTTCACAAATGCCAGGAAGTTATCGGTGAACACGGAAAGAAAAAGGGGCAGATGAGTAAAATTCTGAAGAGAGTTGCTTTGATTTCAAGGTGATTCAGCCTCTTATGGTTTTAACCTTGGAATAGTATGGGAGACTTTATTTTCCATTTCTTCTGAAAGAATATTCTGATATTTGCATTTACGGTTCAGATTCACTAAGATTCGAGTTCTTTTTTTAGTGCCAGGTTCATGTATGTATTATTCAGGCTTTAGTTAAATCCTGTCTTCCATTAGGTATTTATGCATTAGGGACTTCCTCCATGCTATTTTGAGTAAAATCGAACATGAATTCCAAATGAACTAGTTCAAGTTCCTACTTTTGGAGTAAGCTTTTTTTTTTCCTTTTTTTTTCTTGGGAATGTTATGTTCTAACTTCTGAACAAGATCTGATATTTCTTGTTTGCAGCGAATGTTTGGGATACCAGGATCTAGATGATGAGATACCCTTTCAGGTTTCCTGCTTGCAGTTTTTCCTCACCGAAAGTATCACCACAGAAATATCTGAATCTTCTAGGCAAGCTGTCCATTTGATGACCAATACCATTTCTCCTATACTCTTGGACACGATTATAAAAGGTAAAACAAGAATTCATATTTACATACCTTGATACCATGTATATAGAAATTCCAAATACATATGCTGATAGTCATGGATTATGCAGTTCTGCTTACTAAAGAGCCATTCTTGCATCTTCTCACAGGTGATCCTCGAGTCCAGGAGGTCAACATAACATGGGTTGAACCACAAGCCACATGCTGGGTCCAGAACTCTGGTGCAGAACAGAAGGGCGAACTGGCACTGGAAATCACAGTGGAAAAAGCATCAACTGGAGAGAGTGGTGATGCCTGGGGAGCAGCAATGGATGCATGCATCCCTGTGATAGATCTGATAGATACTACCAGGTCTGTTCCTTACGGTATTCAACAAGTTCGACAAGTGTTTGGCATTTCCTGCGCCTACGATCGAGTCACACAGGTCCAGTTCTTGTCTTTCTCCTTTCTGATGAATTCAGACCAGCTGCAGCTTCCATTGAAGCATTACTCATGTTCTGCTCTTTTTCTTAATCTTGTGGATCATCTTTTCAGCACCTTTCCAAGGCTGTTGGAATGATTACAAAATTAGTTCTCAAAGAGCACCTGACAACTGTTGCAAGCAGCATGACCTGCACAGGCGACTTGCATGGCTTCAACAGCTATGGTTACAAGGCCACGTTCCAATCCCTGAAGGTTCAGGCACCATTTATGGAGGCCACACTATCTGTAAGTCATGCATTCTCACTTCCTTTGAATTCCCCATTTCGATGTGCCAGTGCCAAGTGTCTGTCCATCATAATTCAAAAAATGATAAAACATTCCGCAGAGAGCAACGCAAAGCTTTGAGAAGGCTGCAGAAAAGGTCTACTCTGATCAGCTGGACAGTGTTGTGTCCACCTGCTCTTGGGGTAATCATACGGCAATTGGGACTGGCTCAGCTTTCGAAATCTACTGGAACGATGAGAACCTGGTACATTGATCATTTCACCTGTCTATATCACTCTCTTATCTGCACAGCACATAATCTTTTTTTCCGTCTGCTTTGAACTTTTTCATCTTTTCAGTCTGCAAGGAACGGAAACCTCGGAGGGTATGGTGTATACGACTTCTTTGCAGCAGTAGGCACAGCAGAAGCTACTCAAGACAAGTCAATTGTTCCTCATAGTTCCTGCTACCTGTATGATGTTGACAACCTTCAAGAGGATGAAGTTGAAGAGGATGATGTGTTATGTTTGGGAGTAAACGCTCCGATCTCCCGGACAGACAAGACAAAAGCTGATGATTACCTGCTGCGTGATCTCGACGGTAATAGCACTGCGGCGCACAGCACTGGCCAAGAACGCCAGAGAAGGCAGACTATGAGTAACTGGAACTCAGCTGCAAACTGGCAGAATGATCAAAGAAGTGCCGCGGTTGCAGGATCAACCAGCACTGGTGGATGGAACAAGAGTAGTTCTATAGGCAGAGTTTATCAGAGAAGGCAACCTAAGAGTAACTGGAGCTCAGATGCAGCACGGCAAGATGGTAAGCCGAGCTGGAATAGAGCAAATGTCACAGGCGCACAGAACTTCGCCATGAATGCAGGATCATCTAGCTCAGGTGGATGGAACAGGAAGACTGGTAATCTTGGTCGAGGTGGTGGTAGAACTAGCAATCTTGGTCGAGGTGGTGGTAGAGCAGTGTGGAAATCAGAGGGGTCACATCGTGGAGGTAGTAACAGTAGGAACAGCGGAGCCCAGAAGAAGAACAGTGCAAAACAGGAAGGGAATCCTAGTTTTACACCTGTGGAGCAGCAGGTACAAGCGCAAGTCGAACCAATCATGAAGAACGTGAAGAGGATCATCCGTGAATCAAGGTACATTTCTTTCTCGCCCAATGCGACTTGAAAAAACAAATCTATTCACATGTACTGAAAACTGGCTAGGATTCTTCAGGTAGAGTAAGCTGGTAGATATATGACAAGATGAAAGTTAGGTTCGAGTTTGAACACCACAGGGTTATGAACACCACAGGGTCTAAGTAACTGCAACAATTGGAAAATACATATGCTATTGTAGACACCAGGTTGCCCCTCCTGTGTTTGTAAATTTGTATCCCTTATTCGCAGTCCATCTCTTTCCATACTTTGCAGGGATGGCATTAAGCTTTCTCCTGACGACGAGATGTTCATCGTCAGAAATATTCTCATGTACCACCCGGAGAAGGAAAAGAAGATGGCTGGCCAGGACAATTACATAATGGTAAGCAGCTTGCCTTTCGGATGCATCATCAGAACCAAAACGGGAATGTCATGCAAATTGTTTCCCTGCTTGCAGGTTGCTAAGCATGAAGTTTTCCAGAGCAGGTGCTTGTATGTCGTGTCCTCAGACGGTTCCCGCTCAGATTTCTCCTACAAGAGGTGCCTGGAGAACTTCATCAAGATTCACTACCCAGACGCTGCAGATTCATTCTGCAGAAAGTACTTCAAATGATGAACCATAGCATGAACTGTGCTTGCTTGTAGTGCCATCTTCTAACCACCTGAACTGGCATGCATGATTTCCGTGGCCTTTGATGTCCACAAACTTATACATTTCAGTATGCTTGAAAACTTTCTGTAACTGTGATCTCGTTTCTGAACAGCAGCAAAAAAAAAAGCACCCTAGATGCCTATACATTTGAATGCTTTTCATTGTCTTCCGACTGATACTATAGTGGAGTTTTGCTCCAACAATATGCTTTGGGTTAACAGCAAACACTAAACCTTCAGGTTCGCGAGCTTTCATCGTAATCACACACACACACACACACACAAAAAGAAGAAGCAATATATGGAAGGTTCCCTTCAAAACACCAGACTAAAATGTATGTACAACTAAACTGACCAAAACCAATGAAAGATTCACAATTGCTTCATATTATCACTTGTTGTATCCTTCAACTCTATAGTTGAACTTTTAATGATGCTAAAGTCGAAACATTTTACAGGTACATCATCTGCATCATAGCATAGCTACTTTAGCTACAACAAAACTTCACACTCCCAAAACAAGCAGGACGTCATCATTGGGAAGTAGGAACTAACAATTACCTTCCATGAAAGAAAGCATACAAACTCAATCAGCGGCAACTCCGGCCTTCATCTCCGCTGCGGCCTTCCTTTCACAGCCTTCAAGATACCACTTGAGGATCGCAAGCCTCGCGGTCTCAAAGGCACAGTACCCTAGAGCTGCAAAGCACGCACTGTGCAGCACCCTCGGTCCAATCCCCCGGGACAGGCCCATCAGCCCCTCCTCGGCGACGACCTCTCGCATAGTCCCCACTACCGTGCGGCTCCCCTCGGTGCCCACCCTGGTCATCAGCCGCGTCTTCACGACGTCCAGCGGGGTGGTGAGCGCCGCCGATATCGCGCCTGCGAGAGCGCCGCACAGCACGCTCTCCCCCGGCGTGAGGCTGGCCTTGTTGCGCTGCTTGAGGGTGAAGGCCTTGAGGTACTCGAAGGAGGAGTAGCTCAGAACCCCCGCGGGGAGGTTGCGGAGGAGGGTGGCGGCGTATCCGGCGTAGAGGCCAAAGAAACCGTCAGTCTGGATGATCTTGAGGAGCACTTGCCAGGAGCGTCCCTTTGCGGCGCCGGACTGGAGGCGCTGGGTGATGAGCTCCTTGGGGACCATGATTGCGGAGGAGGAGACGTTGCCGCTGGCGCCGGCGAGCGGGGGCACGAGGAAGGGGGGGCGGTGGGGGCGGAGCAGCGACTTGGCGAGCTCGCAGGTGCCGAAGTAGACGGCGGAGGAGGAGGCGGAGCCGAGGATGACGGCGGAGAGGCCGCGGTAGAGGCCGAGTGGGCCGTCGGTGCGGAGGATGTCGAGGAAGACCTGCCAGGAGCCGCGGGACGCCGCGCCGGCCTGGAGGCGGGTCTTGACGGCGTCGATGGGGAGCAGGGCGGCGTAGGTTAAGGCCCCCGCGGCGGCGCCGGCGCAGGCCCCGATGGCGGCGCGGGCGAGCGGGGTGGGGGTGGTCGTGGCGGGAGCGGGCTCGGCGGGGATGGGGAGGAGGAGGAGGAGAAGACGGGGCGTGGGGAGACGGCGGCAGGGGAGTGGCGGAGGAGGAGGCAGGTGAGGTCGGAGAAGAGGAGGGAAGTCGAGGTGGGATTGGGAGTGGGCGTTGGTGGCGGGCAGCGCGAGGAGAGTGGCTTCTTCGAGTTGGACGACGGCATCTTGGCCGTGCCCTGCCGCCGCGAGATGGAGGAGGAGAGGTGAGGTGGAGGCTGGGATGGATTTGGTGCGGGTTTTGGTGAAGCACGCGGATTTGGAGCCAGGAGATGCCGGGCGGCGGGCGTGAAGAAAATTTGCTGGGGGCACAGCCTCCCACTCCACCTCTTGAGGCTGAGGCCCTACCCAAGATCTCACCACCTCGCATCATCACCAATCTCAAAGCAGCCTTCTTCCCGTCCTTCCTTGCGTCCATGGCTGCATACGAGTGGGAGGCGTGAAGGCCGAGGAGGCTGCTGATGCGGTCGATGCCGTCGCCGGGGCGTCCGTGGCGGCACGGGAGAGGGAGGCGTAGAGGAGCCTCGACACCAAGGGCGTCGACGAGCTCGTCTTCGTCAACCGCCCTGGTCCCTCCCCGTCGCGCTCTTCAGCTGCGCCTCCCTGTGACTGTGATGGACGCACAGAGGCGGCGCGAAGGCCGAGAGAGCAGCACACGCCACGAGAGAGAAGGAAGTCGAGGGGAAAAAAGAAAAGCAGCAAAACTTATTCCCCTCACGAGCCTGCCAATTGTTGGAATTCTTGGCAAGAATATACAAAGGATATCTAATCCTCCTCTTTGTGTTCTTGATTCTCGGAAGCTCTCCGTATGCGGCCATGGACGCAAGAAAGGATGGGGAAGAAGGTTGCTCTGAGATTTGTGATGATGCTAGGTGGTGGCAAGATCTTGGGTAGCGCCTGAAGAGGTGGAGTGGGAGGCCCTGTCCCAGCAAATTTTCTTCCGACCTGGCGGGTCATCGGGTGGACACGTGGAATCGAGACCTCTTTGATGCGGCCGCGATCCATTCCCCATCCCCATTAACATCACCGTGCGGCACGGAAGCGATCTACGTTGGTGGCGACGTCCAGCGCGCGCAATGAGACCTACGCGCGGACACTGCCCGCCCGGCGCCCGCGGCCAGCGGCTGACGAGTTACGAACGCAACGCGGTGCCGTCGTTACCAGTGTACAGCGGGCGGGGCAAGGGCCGCGGGAACGCGCTGTCAACCAAACAAAAAGGATTCTAATGAATTCCCTTTCCCTCCATGGATGTCAGGATTGTCAAACTAGACAGTGTAGTACCATTTCCACAAAAATTCTACCACCGCATCATGTCATCATGGTTTGCAGCTCTGCTCAACGCACATCAACACGTACATATGTAATTTGGGGTGTGGGGGGGGGGGTGACAAATGATTGAAGTTTTTTTTCTCGAAATTTTACACCTGCATTCACTACAGAATGGGGAACGGTGCCTCACGGCTCTATGTACATTACACCAGGGCAGTAGCCCTGGATGGATGATTCAACTCACCAGGGCTACAGTAGCCCTGGATGGATGATTCAACTCACCAGGGCTACAGTAGCCCTGGATGGATGATTCAACTGCGAGACAAAAAAAATTAATTATCGACATCACAGGAGCAAAAAAGAATCTCTTGGGGGGCTTCCCATAGTGGCAAGGCCCCTGAACCCCTGATACTAGGGCTCTGGAGCCTCGTTTCATGTTCTCCGGTGATCGCCAGGCAGCAAGTCAGTCCTCAGGTCATCGGGCTGACCGGGTTGATGCAGCTGACGAGACTCGTTCAGAACTCCTCACGTTGTACCTCTCATATACCTTCTCACGGTTCTCGTTCCACCAATTCTCCGCTTGATGCTCACCGAACCGTCTTCGGCTGGACAGAAATTTAAAACAAGAGCCAATGGACAGGCAATTAGACATTGCTTAACAAATAGAAGGCATCTCATGGTTCTCAATAAGATCCCAGTACAAACTGTGTACCATTAAAAAGAGTAGGCTAGCAGTGCTTGCGGTGCTGATTAAAATAAAGAGGGTAAGAAGCAATTGATTAAGTTGTATTGCTCAAAACATTAAAGCAGTAGTGGTGATTACACAATTGAATCAGGGAATAACACAGCCTTCTATTTTATGTTCTGGAACATGCCACTACAAGCACCTTGAAGCAATAAAGCAATATGTAGCCGCATAAGCATGTCAGACTCATTAAGTGATTTGCAATATATATATAGTTTTTAGCAATGTGAATCACACGAAAAAATTGCAAGAAAATCTATAATTTTTAGCATATTTTGTAAATACCTTCATATTCGCACATAAAAAAGAGTATGTCACATAAAAAAAAGCATATCTAAAAAATTGTACATATCACCCCTGAAAAGATGTGAATACCACTTATGTGGTCTTATATACTCGTATACTACACATACATACTCTCGGTTAAGATACTCCTTACGTATAGATATATAACTACACCCTATAGGAAAAAGGCTCATATATATATATATATATATATATATATATATATATATATATATATATATATATATATCAAGAAATACCACATCTACTTATAAATGAAGCAAACAAAAAACAACCATAGCAGTACTTAAGAAAGGAGAGAATCTCAATTTACCTGAAGCGTACCCGCTTCAGATCCCGAGTCCCATCACGAAGTGTTGTCAGTGTTATGTATACACCTGGTTCATACTGTTCAATCCATCCAGCCTGAACTTGGTTGCTGGACAGTGATATCGTGCCTCGAGATTTGTAACCATCTTCACCATTTTGAAGGGACCTAACATCCATGCTAGCACCATCACCACCTTTACTGCTTGCAGTGAGCAATTCATCGCTACTGCTATGTGCTCTTTGATTTGAATGTTCGGCGTCATGAGGAATTGAAACCCTGTGGCTGTGAGCACCCACTTCGCTATTTTCACCAATACTACCTGGTGATTTATGTTGACTTGAGATTCCATTTGGGTGCAAAGATTGTCCGGTGTTCAGGCTAGGTGTGTTTAAACCATTGATAGACTCATTTCGTGGCTGGTGAATCCCATTCATGCTAGAGTAAATAGAAGCATGCAACTCGATGCCATTTGGAAAGTGTGATTGTTTTGCTTCATTGCCATCATAGGATCCCTGATCTGGAGGCAGTCTTTCAGCCATATCCTTAAGCTACACAAGCCACAGCAAAAGGCAGAAACAATAACCATCAGGGAAAAGGATTTCAGTAACGAACCTAAAGAAAGTGACACTTAACTGAAGAAAGCTCAACTGAGTATTCTGACAGGTTAGGTGCCAAATACAAACTTTCTCTCAGCTTAATAGTGTTTTTCAGGAATGAATGAATATTTAGGTACTGAACATTTTGAATTTGTGCAATCCGATGACATTAAGCAATTACTGTTCTTGCAATGTGAAACATATGCCTTTTGTTTCTGGTGAAACAATCAAACCTCCACCACAAAACCATTAGCATGTACATATGGCATTCTTAAAAACCAATGGTGTTATGTGCAAGGAATACTACAGGTACGCAACAGCTAACTAATAATTCATGGGTTTCTAAGAAGAAATGAGAGCACTAAGCCAATCAATATTACCTGTGCTGTTAGGGATTTTATGACTTCTTTTGCAGCTTTGGACTTTGCAGATTCCTCTGCAATCAGCGTCATGGCCTCTTGAACTTTCTTGGCTGATTTCTGTAGCTCAAGCTCTTGAACCTCACAGCGGTGCTTCAGATTATCGACCTAAACAGGTGAATAAATTCAATTCTTTGCCCACATAATAAATACCAAAGCAATGTACTTGCACATAAATAAAACGAAATACCTGTGCACGGAGTCTTTCTACTTCCTGATTTAACACCTCATTTGTTTTCGCAAGATTATCAGCAGCACTTTTCGCGATAGAAAGGCCATGAGTTGTTGGAACTGGTGTGGTAGAACGTGGTGGACTGGGCTTATGGAGAAAGGGAAACAGCCTAGAAGATTTAACTGATCGAACTGCTGATGTGCGTACTGCTCTTGGAACTGATCTGTTCAGATCAAGCCCACCAGATAAAGCAATATCTCTCAGCTGAAGAAGTGAACTCATTTGAGGAGTTCGAAGAAATGACAGCGCATCTGTTTTCTTCCCTTGTTTTGCTGCCTTGCTATCCAAACTTCTAATCATATCCATATTACTAGGTATAATTGCTTTAGCTAATTTAGCATCAGAGCTGCTTTCACCCGAGTGGCGAGGCACAGCATCTTTCCTCTTATTAATTGCACTAGAGTCTATGGCATTGTTCAATTTCAAGAAACAAGAATCACAAACACGGTAAGGTTTTGCGGGATTAGGAGCCAACGCTGCCCCCAGAGCCTTCCGCGATGTGCATGCATTACAGTGGACAAGTCCACAGTTATGGCAATTATGCCTCTTTCTGGTGAACCCAAATGGTTGTCCACATGATGCACATTGCAACTGCTCGGCTCCTGAGATCCACTTATGCTGGCATATAGCAGCAGTGAAGTTTGCACCACAGGCTATGTGCCTAACAGCCCTGTCTTTCAATGCCTCAACCAGAGTAGGTATTTTCCTATCCTCTATATCTCCATGACCCAATCTTCCATTGGCCCCTTTTCCCCATGTAAAAACCTCACTCTTATTTGTCAAAACTGCAACATGGTAGGAACCACAAGCAACTTGGACAACATGCTCACCCATAATCTCTTCAACTAGACATGGAAGCTTACCATCTGAGCGGGGATTTCCAAGCTGACCATAAACAGTATTACCCATGCTCAAAACTTGTCCAGATGTTGTCAGGCCTACAGTAAGACTATGACCACATGCTATCCTGTGAAAATCATAATTGATAAGTGAAGCCACACATGTAGGCTTGAGTCGTGGTTCCTTGTCACCATGACCAAGTCGATGCTTGTCACCATCTCCCCATGTGAAGAGCCTTCCAGAAGATACACTTGAACTGGACTGAGTCACCATAACTTCTACAACAGCCGCAGTGTGCCATACACCGCATGCAACAGCAATTGTTTTCAACCCTGATAAAGACTCTACCTCCCTTGGACATGAAATGCTTTCACGGTTTCCATGGCCTAAAACTCCAAATGTACCATCGCCGAAGGTAAATAGCTGGCCCATTGATGTAATCAAGGCTGTATGCCAGGTTCCACAAGAAACATAAGCAACTTGAAGACCGTCCAGTGCTCGTGAAATCCTTTTAGGAATCCAGTGGCTTACATCAGTACCATGGCCTAGAAGTCCAACATTATGTGTTCCATCTCCCCAGGTATACAGCTCCCCAGCTGTTGTCACAGCACAGGTGTGGTACTCCCCACAAGCAACGATATCCACATTGCAAACTGCTAACGACTCAACTAGACGAGGGTGAATAAAATCTTCTCGTGATCCATGGCCAAGGCGTCCTCCAGATTCTTCACCCCATGTAAAGACTTCCCCATTTTTTGTGACCAAAGCAGCATGCTTGACCCCACAATCCACATGATACACATCAAGGACTAGACTGGATTCCAAGGGCTTCGGTAGTAGGAAATCAGTCATCACAGTTGACTTAATTACTGTATCAGAACCAGCTCTTACAGGGTTATCACAAAAAACTTCACCCCATACATACACTTCGCCTGAAGAATCACAGTCATCTTGTGCAGAACCATGACTCGATGTACTAGGGGCACTAGAAGTGCTTACTCTGATAACGTCTGAAGAAGCCCCTTTAGTGTGCATATTTGTCACATCTGATCTCCAAGTAACTATGGAGTTCTAAGAACAGTACCAATACATATGTACTACTGTCACAGGACTAACAAAACTGATCAAATGTTGAACCTACACATATTTAATAACAATGCGGTTAAAACCACTATACAAGATCAAATTGATATGGTAAAGTAAATTCGAAGTACCCGATTAAAGGGAAGTGGAGAATTTTGGGTGCTATGGGCACAACGGGTAGTGTTATGGGGAACAAAATATCGGCACCCAATGAAGAATGGCAGCAATAAAATTAGGTTATTGTGCAGGTAAAAACAAGGTTACACTTAATACTAAAAAGTCAAAATAACATATGGTTGAGAAACTCTAGGTCAACTGCTGCCCCATGGCCCCCATGAGAGCAGGATTTAGATTTGAGTACAAAGGTTTTGCAACGCCAGATGTAGCTACAAGCCTAAAACTATACATTGTACAGGTTGTAATATAGTTGTTTGTGCTCTCATCTGTATAGTTCTATGAAGTGATGCAATTGACTAGTTTTAGGTTGCGTTTTGTAAATTGTGCACGCTTTGATCATAAGCAACATAGAATGATTATGTTGAAATGCATGAACTCGCACTACAGCTTCATCCTAAATAGGATCTGTCCGCTGGTCATTACTGCAGCGCCTCCTAATATTCATTAGCTACTACAGCACAAGACAATACACCGTGGATTACAACGCTATGCATCACTTAAAAATGCTGACTACATGTTTGGAAGTGCTAGCTAAAGCACTTTAAGCACGGGGAAATGGCGAGCACAGCAGCAGGTTATTTTGAACATAGCGATTTAACCCAGAATGCATTGCGCAGAACAAAAAGGCTATTTTTATCATCACGAATTCCATACAACCTAAGCCGAATCAAGGTAGCAATATACATAAATCCACCTGCCTTACCGCTCCACACAGCTTAAACTCTCCTGCGCTCATTAACCCACAAGCGCGCAGGTAACAGCAACTACGAGTGACCAAGTCCAAGCACAAACAAGAAAATAGCCTCCTATCTTGCCATTCCGACAACACAACCACAGAACAAATCTTAAACGGCAAAGCCCCCAACGAAATTCCCACCAATCTAATCAGCACCACAGCTACGAGCTGAGGCCCCAATTCTCCCGCGCATCCTCAAAGAAAACACAGCCGCAAGCATGCGAAAGGAGCCTCCTTTCTAGCCGTTTCGACTTTCGACACCAAGCACAGCCGCGGAGCCCAAAAGCGCTGATTTTTTCGTACCTGAAGACCTGAGGAGGCAGGAATCAAGCGGCCGAGATCGCCGGGAACCTTAGAGACCCCGCAGCGCAGCCTCTCCTCCTGCTCCTGCTCCTCCAAGATCCGGCCGAACTGGGGAAGGAGGAGGGGGAAGCAGAGAGGGCAGCCAGGCCGGCGGCCGCGGATGGTCCGGCGTCCGTACGCGGGGGGCTGGAAGCTGTGGAGTATCGAATGTTACGTTTCTTCTTCTTTTCGAGGTGGTGGTGGTGCGTGGTGGAGTGGGCGGAGGCGGAGACCGGAGGGAGAGAGAGCGCTGCTGCTGCTGTGCTGCGGCTTCTCTCTCGCTAGTCTTGCACGAGGGATGCTGGCTTGTTCCTCGCTTCTTGCCTTGCCTTACTCTTTTTCTTTCTTTATCCTTCTTTAACAGCGTATAATTATAGAGTTGCTCCAAAATTCAATCACTGTATACTACTCCCCCGTTTCGCTATATTTGTCGATAACCCATCATGCGCACAAACTAAGAAAATACTAAATCTAAGAAATAATTGATAAAAAAAAGAACATATATACCCTTATTAAATGACATATCACAAACACTAAACATCTTTCAAAGTATTTAATTAGAGGTAGAGAGGGGAAAATTACAATTACTATATTCTAGATTAACTTAATGGACAAATATAGTGAAACGGAGGGAGTATATGGTATGTCGGGACCCAGATTTACACATCTGAAATTCTCTGTGTATTCTGAACTAGTCCCAGATTAGTTGCTAGTTTACACAGGAAACATCGATGAAATATCATCCATTTATCGATTTAACTAAAAAGATCTTAAAATAACAAATAGTAATAATAACTAGATCTTATGGTTAAAGTTTACTTAACTTGCCATGTAAGGCTAAAGAAACAAATAAACTCTTGCAGCGAAACGGAAAAACTTATAAAAGGCTAATCAACATGCCCACAGGCAATTAAGTGGAGAACGCTTTCTAATTCGTAAAGTCTTCATTGTACTCCTTCTCGAAGAAGTCTTGAGAAGTTTAATACTCTTCAATTGAGCAGCAAAGTTTTAAGTCGTAAGCACATAAAGTACTCAACAAGTCGTAAGGAAACAATATGCATTTAATATTCATGCATAGCTTGAACAAAAAAAATAGCTGTATGATTCTTTTACAGAAAACAGTATTGGCGGTAAATACAATAAATAGATTGAAATGTATAATTTATAAGACAATAAATAAATAAAGTAAACATTTTTTTTGAAATCAACCAATGAACTTCTCATTCACTTCCCAATCAAACCACCAAGTGAATTCCCTATTCACTAAACGAATATTATATTCATCAAGTGAACTTCTCATTCACACTCCGACATATTTTATAAAGAAACTCTACCTCTTGTGCGAAATCCCCAAGCATGTTCATAACAGCGGACGCGGCTATTTGAATAAATTAATTTAACATTCTATAAAGGTTATACACTTTACTTACACGATATAACCAGTGTAGTTAGCACCAATCATAACAAAACCTTTCGGATATTTCATCTCAATAATTGACTCTCCCGATGTATATACAGCCGACCCTAACCTCACCGTTGGTCCGACACACACCGTTGGATCTGGAGATGGTAAACCGCCCATAGATTTGACTTTCAGAGCAGTCCACACCTCCACCCATACTAAACCTACTACCTGAGTAGTCAACGTCAAAACTCCACAACTTACTTAGTTAGGTCTGTCCCATCAGGCATGTGGTTTTACGATAAGACCCAGTTCAATGGCACACAAGATTAAGTTCTTGACAAGTTACTCAAGTTAATCTACCACAAACTCACAACATGCTAACCACACCTCCACTTCACAATCGCTCATCCGAGCAAAAAACATTTTTGTTCAACCAAGATCAATGACATACCCTGTTATGGTATACAAATTTTAACAACAGTGGCTACCCACCAAAATTCCATATTTTATTAAGTCAAATTTAACATTATTGTACATGTGATGATAAGCCAATCGTAACTAAGCATAACAAAGCATCTGTACGATACTCATGTTAGTGATACAAATATGTCCAACTAAAATTAACCACGCTATGGTGACAATTGATTCATTGTATTCAAAAGTTCAATGCATAATGACAACAGGTGATTGACTATTCTCAAAACAGTTGATATAATGATAACATGCAATTGATATAAAACAAAATACTTTTGAAATTATATATTCAATATGATCAAATAACTATGACTTGCCTTGACTTTAGCTTTGCTCAGTTACCACACTTGAATCTTCAAAGTTTGGTTATGCTCTTGCTCAGTAAATGCATTGACTAACGAGAGAGAGAACAACAGGCAAAGCACAAAGAAATTCAAATAAAGTATAGGTACTAGCTCCGCTTAATTTGCATGGGCAAATCAGCTAGACATTACCATCACATTCACAGCAATGTCAGTTGGAGTAAGAAGAAAAAGATCTACACCCTGCGCAAGATAATCCTGCATCAATCAGGTGTTAAGTATTTTATTGGAACTTTTCATGTGCCCAGCAAGTGTCGGCTTAAGCCTAATATCATCTTATCTCAATTGTTAATTGATCCTTATTATTGATTAGCATGAGAGATGCGAAAATGCATAATTAATCTGGGATTGTTTACGTGTCAGGTGACTCTTAATTGTAAGTCACATTTTTTATCAATCAATATCCAATCAAACAGCGCAACAATCTTCATAAAATTCCAACGGTGAGGAAAATTTAAACAACTTAAATTTAAACAAAATTAGGCAAATTACAAATAGCAAAATCAAAATATCGTTGGGGAAAATTCACTTTTGCAAAGTGCAAATTGGGAAACTAAAATAAGAGGAAATTTCTTACATGACATTGAATAGGGATAAATATATAGCTCATTGTGAGAATACACGTATGTAAGTGCCATTTAACATATATATAAGGTACGCAAAAAATTCAACGGCATATAAGGGATTATATTGCCCCTTATAATAATGATAGCCGTGTAATTACGCAAGTAACACATTTTCAAGACATTAATCTAAACTTTTACTAGCATCTTTCTTGCACACCAAGTACGATTTTCTCGTACACCATTAGCTAGGTACGATAGAAGAAGAAGAAGAAGAAAATCTATGCATGGTTAGACATGCGGTACTGTGGTCTAAAGAAAAACCGGCATCGGTACTAATCTTAATAAAAAGTCTTATCTTTGCTAAGCGGCCATTTTTCCACCTCATCCTTGAGTATCAACAACTGATGTTGCTTTCATCGTGGGGCTTGATGTCTAGCAATTTTCATGCACGGTTGATCCCATCATGAAATTTTTCTATGAAAATTCCATGGAAAAGGCTCTGGCATGGATCCTGAAACATTGTTGTAAGAGATCGTTCGAGGTGAAAAGCGAAAAACTCAACATGATCCATGTCTCTCCAGTGACTGTTGCAGAAATAACCCAGGGAAACACCCTTTTTTAACACAGTAAACAGTAAATACATACTTCAAAAAAGCATCGCTTTGGCTGAATCGTGGACCGGTCCAACGAGAAAACATCGTGATGTGCCTTTGGTTTTGTGGGGTTGTTCACCGTGTGTGGGGTGGAGCCCACTGTAGGTCTCACGGCACGGGTCCATCTCTCAATGGTATCGAGGACACGAGCGTGCGTGTCATGGGATCCGAAATTCCGGGTCTCGCGGCGGTGGCAAACAGTGATTTATATCGGTATAGACAGTACTCGGTATGGTACTTTAAGAACTGTAAAATATTTTCTGTGTCTAAAATACTGTAACGAATTTACTGTTTCCTTGAGTACTGTAGCTATTACTCTAAATATTGGTTTCCTCAAGTACTGTAGCTATTAATATAGATATTTGTTTTTTATTAGACGGTTAAGATCATCTTCTACTGTAATCTTCAACACAGATAATCCATTTCCGCGTGTCCATGGCCTTCTTCGCGAGGATCCCCGGATCATGTCTCTTCAAGAATCAAGACACAAGTGAAGTTTGCTGTAAGGATCTTCGAAATCTTCTACTTCTTTACGCAAGCTGTTGAATTTTCTTTTTGAGACCGGACAATTAATTCTTCTGTTGCGCATTTCGACTTGGGTGCTGTTAACACGGCGATGATCTGTACGTGCTGTCGGTGTAAATGCACAACTGAATTGTCACTTTGGTACGCAGTGCAAATTAAAGGTACTTGATCTTTTTGTCAAACTAAATAATGCTGCGACTGCGAGAGATACAGCACGTAGGTATATTCCTTCGAGATAAACGAATTGTGACTGTCTAGCTACACATAGTTGTTTTACATGCTCACCTGTTTGCCTAGAGTTTTTTTCTTCTCATTTAGCATGATTTTAAACTAAAATAGCAAAAATAGTTTTTTAGCAAAAATAACACTCCTGTCACGCTTAAGGGGACTACCGCATGCCCCACCATGCGGCAGGCCACATGGCGGCCTCCCATTGGGTGGCAGAGGGCTAGCTACGCCCCCACCCCGTGGCAGTTGACCTGCCATATGATGGAGGCGTGTCAGGCCTCCTACTGTGTATTTTGAGCTCGGTAGGGGTGCTTTTTTACCATTTCGTTGTACGAGGGACTATTTTTTGTTATTACGATTAAAAAAAACAAATGTGCAAAAAAAACACACACATTTGCCTAACTTACAAGAATATCCGTGCCTGGGTAGGAGCACCCATGTTATATGTGCACATCATCCCAATCTCTGATACATCACTTGTTCAAATGAAGTAATTAAACAAATTTACTTGGTGTTGCTTTTGATGAGATCAAAGGTGTATGATGCAGGCTATGGCCCGTATAAAACCAAGCTTATACCAGGTACCCAACTTGATAGGAGTACTACCACCTGTTATGGAACATCCTATGGAGAGGAAGACAGAGCAGCTGATGGCTTTACAGGTTCCTTATTTTTTGGGAGGAAGTAATCAATTGTACCGTGCTACACATATGTCCCCTATGTACGAGCAGCAGATCCTTCGTGATGATCAAATTTTAGACTCTACTATCTTGTTTGTATGGGTATTAGTGTGCACGCTTAGGCCAGTCTCAATGGATAGTTTCATGGCGTTGTTTCCAAGACTGCCATGTCATACGAAATGAAATGAAACTCGAATGAAATACCCACTCTCAATGGAGAGTTTCATTCTATTTCATGCATTTAATTTCATGACTCAGAGGAGTTGGTATTCATAAAGAGAGTTTCATCTAGATGAAACCTATTTCTCTCTCTTCTTAAATACATTACATGTCATCTAAAATGCCTATGTGGCAACACATTTAATGAGAATGAAACTCTAATGAAACTCCCACTGAGATGGCCTTAGTGTCCATAACAATCTTTGAGGTATCTTATAATTATTATTAGAATATACTCAAATAGATAAAGAGGTATCACTATATAATTTATGGTATATAAGAAGGGAGTACATACTCGAGGAGTACCATACCATACCATATATATATATATATATATATATATATATATATATATATATATATATATATATATATATATATTCAAGGATAATTTTTGGATTCTATTGTCTTTGTTTGTATTAGTATATAGGCATGCTTTATGTTATCCCTTGACCAATCTCTTATAGATGCATTTCTTTTCGAGGTTTGAGCCTGGCTCGATCGAGGAACCTAACTGTGTTTTTTTAGATTTTAAAAAACAAACAAACAAACAATCAACTACTAGTGTGTGCTTTTCCTACTGGAAAAAATAATCAATTCTATCAGGCCTACTTGTGCATGGAATTTTGGCGCATTTGGCCTGTTAGCGTGCGAATTGGCAAAAGTAGCCCTTCTTCAAATCGATTGCAAAAATAACACCACAGACAAGCGGAGACACGACACATGGCATGTTCGTGCTTCTAGGGCACGATGGAGGGTTAAATGGGTTAAAAAATGATTTTTGATATTATTTAAAATGCTATTTGAATATTATTTGACGCTATTTGAAATACTATGTACAACACTATTTAGCACTTAAAAAATTCAGCGACAGTGGGGGTGCATGTGCACCCATGTTTGACACTATTTAACACTATGGACGGTGGTGGTTTGTTGCCCTTACTGCTAGGGTTAGGTTGCCACCTATTTGCTCGCATCGTCGTCGTAGTCTCGCTCTCGCACATTCGCACACGAGTTGAAGGCTATGGTTATAGTATTATATGATCGGTATGCCAATTATTTCCCTCAGTTGGTTCATAGACAAGTTTATCTAACGTGTGGTACAATACAATGTTAAAGAATGACATCCACATTAAACCGACATGCACCCCCACCGCTGTGGCCGGTGACAGTGTACTACTACACGCCGTCATGGCCGGTGATGGTGTATTATTGCTCGCCGTCGCTGTCTCGTCCGGCGAATTGTTGCTACCTCAAGAAGATTATGTTTTGTTTCACCGTGATTTCATATGAAAATTTTTGGTACATGTGATAATAATACATTTGAAGCCACGAATGTGAGGTAAAAAAAACAAGAAGAAAAATTCAAAGAAAAAAGTGCTCTGGGTTAATTTTTAAAAAAATGTTAAATAATGTTGTACATAATATTTCAATAGTATTAAATAGTGTTCAAATAGTGTTTAGAAAGTAACAAATAGTGTCAAGAAGCTGTTTTTTAACCCATTAAACCCTCCACTGTGCCTTGTTTGTGCACCTAGGGGCAGACTTCACCTTGTCCATACCCCAGGGGCACAGTGGAGGCATGTTCGGCCCTCAGGGGTACAGATAAACCACGTGTCGCGTCACCGCTTGTCCGTGGTGCAATTTTTACAATTAATTCATAAAAAAAAGCAACTTTTGTTAATTCGTACGACAACAGTGCCAAATACGCGAAAAACTCCTTGTGCGTGCTATAATCATGCTACAACTTTTTTGTTGTATCAATGGTACCTATCAGCTGCACATCAACTATTCAAAAGAAAAAGGAAAGAAAGAAAGGTTGTCGTCTTGCATTGTTTAGTGAATTAGTTGTACGCTCTTAATGTGCCGAAAGTGATACAGACAAAGAAACGGAACAAGATTGCACTGCACACATCAGGCCATCATAAAGCTTTTAACAAAAGGAAATTAAGCTCAAATTGCAATTAGTAGTGGTATTTTATTTGGATTGGTTAGTGAAGAAGACAATGGAGCTCACATGACGGGAGGAGCAGTGCTATTTGCTAAGAGCATAACAGACCAAGTAGGTTAGGTAGTTGACCTATGTCTACATAGGTGATGACCGATAAGATTTGCAGGACAAGCAACCTGTTGTTGGCTAGCTTATTGCGGCTAAATCAATTGCCTACTTGTTAAAAACTACTCCTTTTGTTCCGCTGTATTTATCTATGGTATTTGGAGTATCTGTTTCAATATATTTGTTTATTGTGAGAATCTATAGTATAGTTATTGCAATTTTTTCACTCTCCACAACTTACTTAAATGCTTTGTAAGAGATTAAGTGGTTGTGATATGTCATTCAACAGGGGTATGTATGGTCATTTTTCATTAAATGTTTGTCAGATTTAGTGTTTACTTGGTCGATACGGTGGACCGTGGACAAATATAGCGAAAAGAATAGAGTAATTAAATAGCTAAAAGATGGCTGTCGGTACAGCTATCGCACTGTGAACATTTTAATCAAGACATCACATTAATTTGCTCCAGCTAAAATTTCTGGCTTTTGGAGTAGACACGCGCGCTCACAGGAAAAAAATCATTTGCTTCAGTATCCGAGACAAGCAGCATGCCTTTGAATAATTTGTCTGAAATTATTTATCCTTTCATCTTTTCCTCTGGCCATTTGAACAATCCATTCAAAAGCTGCACACGCTCGTATGAATCCAATTACCTTCGATTCCTCCTTGTGACACCGACCATGGACGGATCGGCGTACACTCGTGCGTACGGATTGGCATTTTGGGAGTCACATGTTCTTGGAATTTGATGGGCGTAGTTTAGGGCCATGTCCTCTTAACTTTGTAGGTGGTAGTTAAGGGCACAGCTTGATGAGCCCCATGTGATGCCGCAACCATCAAGTGCCAACCGGAAAGCTAAGCACTTCATGCCGTTTGCCGTGTTGTACTGCTGCTGCTACTCCACGGTAGGTAGTGGTCCAAGAACCTTTCCAAATGGCTAGCTCATGATTCTGCTACGGAGTTAGCTCCGAGTCTCCAAGCAAGACAAAAAAAAGTTACTAGTGAATTTTTGCTTGTCCAAAGGAGCAACAAGAATATACCGATCAGTAGGCCTGTTCAAACGTCGGGCCAAACCGAGCTTAGAGCTGGGCGTGGAAAGCCCACCTTCAAAATTCCAAGCCCATCATACAGACAAAGGAAGTAACATTAGTTTTTATATAAAAAAAATTCCAATCAGTAGACCTGTCATTTAATTAAAAATAGTTTTTTTTTATTATTTTTATTGCATTCAGTGGGCTTTTTCAGGCTTTCGAGCCGGAAATCAAATCTCGAGCCCGAACCAGACCGGGCCATCCATGAAAAGGTCTACCAATCAGGGACGGAACCATAAAAGTATAACGAGAGAGACCAATTAGTAATATTTTTTTTGCATTGAATGCGGCAAAATAGAACTTTGCTGCTATTTTTATGTAGTTAGCTCCGAGTTGGCAATCAGGGATGGATACAAGAAAATATAACGAGAGGGACCTATTAGTAACATTTTGCATTGAAGGGGGCCAAATAGAACTTTGTTGTTATTTTTATCTAGCACATCCATATGTGCATAAGGGATTGCATGGAGCATGTGGGGGGCAGGGCTACCCCTATCACTCGTATCTCCATCCCTACTGCCAATGCCAGTGAGAGCTGTAATGGTTGTTGATGCTTTATTATCTCGATGCCCCTATCTTTGGAATACACATGGACTGTTTTTCTTATATTAACTAATAAAATAAAGAGTTTACCCCTACGCAGTGGGATGATATCCTCTCTCCCACCCCTCGCAAAATGTCTCATCGAGACACACCTACATGTGGGCCTAACCTGACAGAGACAATGTCTCATCCCGCCACTCTCCATGACTCATGAACGTATCCATGCCCCTACTTCTTCCGCAACCACTCAAACCGTCGTCGCCCCACTTCTTTACACATACACACACCGAAATTTGTTGCCGTCTCAATCCTTCCTGTCTCACGCTGCAACTCGCCACCTGCGCCTTTTCGACATTCGCTTCGTGCCTCAGAGATCCCAACCACCTCCGGCACTCAGTCCACGGGTTGCAACGGCGGCGTGCACGAAGATGAGGAGATCCGACAGTGTAGGAGATGACAGCACGGGGAGGTAGCGCCGATGACAGGAGGAGTTAGTGGAGAGGGGAAGCAGCGTCGGGGATGGGAGAAGACATTGGGAGGGAAGGGAGGAAAGGAGGAGGCGATACCTTGGACCAGGAGAAGCAGCGATGCCGGGAAGGGAAGGGAGGCAGCGACGGTGTAGGAAGAGGCAGAGACAAAGGCGTCCTTCCCTTATTGCGCTGCCGTCTTGAGTCCACTGTCATTGTACCGTGTCCTCTTCATCCTAATCCTCCCCTGCGTCGCCGCCGCCTCCTCGCTTACCACTGTGACACAGCCATCGCCTCCTCCCCTAGCTTCTCACCTCCTCGCAACAATGTGCCTAGTGAGGGTTGCAATCTTGCAGAGGCCAATGATCGTGAGAACCGAGTTGTGGCTTGGGTTCATGGTGGAAGAAGGTGACTATCGACGCATATACCTCTTCCTTGTCAGCTGACAATGGATGGAAATGGACAACACGTCGGGAAGAAAAGCTAGCATCAACTTTGTCGGGACCTCGGGTATGCAACCCTGGAACCCTCTGCATATTCTGAACTAGTCCCAGATCAGTAGCTAGCTCGTACAGTTTCAACACAGATGTAATCATATTCATACAACAAAATAACGATGAAACAGACAAATTAATATTACTTAGTAGCAAAAGGACCTTATGGTCAAATCTTACGAGTTTGCCACGCAGTACTAGAGATCAGAGAGTAAACTTGCAATGAACCAAAATAATATTTTTGACTTTTAAATCCTATAAAACTCAAATAAACCAATTTTAATTTAATCAAAGTTTGATTAATTCAATTTAAACGGTTTTTGATTTCTAAATTTCAAGTTAAGCTTTTGCAACTTAGTAAAATCAAATGGTTATTTTAAATTTTGAAAATTTTCAAAATAACTGGAAATTTGGGATGTTACAAACTTCAACTTCCGAAAGTAAACAATTTATGAGCTCAAAATTTTATTTTTCGGGTAGTAGTAGTAGGTGATGCAATAAGCGGAGTTAATTTATATGTGTGTGAAAGAAAATTGATATTTATTATGTAATTTAGGATCCTGTCTGATATATATCACTCTCTTTTGATATTCTGTTGCAATGCAGAGACACCTACTCGTTTTAGAAGAAAATGGGCTGTTAGTTGAGGTAAGCAGCACAGGCAGGCACAACAATTGGACTGATAGTTGGATCTCGTATGGCTAGCATATGTATGGGCCTATGACCGTACATTTGTGTTATGTAATGCCAATGAGAGGATTGGGCCGGAACGAAAGATTTAACATGGCTGTATTTTTTCCTGTTTCGTTTTCATAAATAAAAAAAAAAGACGCTACATTTCTTGGTTTAATGTATCTCATGTCTCAGCCATTAGTTTCGAAGAAAATTGCCAAATAGACATCACTTCAGTTGAATTGTCAGCATTGTGATTTTTTTTTTATATATATAAAAAAACATAGTTATAAGGGAGGTCCTTGCCTAACCGATTTTTTTATAATAAAAAATGCAAGTGCGATAACGACCTGCTGGATCACACTTGATTCGATACCTCAGATACGTTCTGACGAGCGAGATGTCTCAATTGTACTTAGCTACCACCTACTGAAATAATACTTTCCTGTGCTTGACACCTTGTATGACAGGGAGAAAACAAATTAGAAAGGATTTAATTTCATCAACGAAAGTATTGAATTATTACACATAAAGAAAGGATATAATTTCATCAATGAAAATTTCAAATTATACCACCTATTAAAGAATTATTTATCCTACTTAATAATATAAACATAATCAAATGTAAATTCATATTATATATTAGTTAGTGACTAAAAACCATAGAGGATATTAAATGATATTGATGTTTATCGATATCCTATAAAATATGGACATCGATAGGATATTGCTCTTCCCGTATCATAATCCATATTCTGTGAGATTTTTCAGATACATATGCGGATCGAGACTAAAATTGGTACATCTGACAGATTTTTTTCGGATACAACATAGGATCGAGTGAGAATTATTCGTTCTGCTTTGACCCCTACTATTTGACCGACATTAGAGATTCCATTGGTCCAAACCACCCCATTAACATTAACAACAGTGGTGAAGTTCGGCCACAAATCAAGTAAGGGCGGCCAACACTCAAAAGTGAAAGAGGTGGCCATATCTCATGTCTCAGCCATTAGTTTAGAAGAAAATTGCCAAATAGACATCACTTCAGTTGAATTGTCAGCGTCGTGATTTAAAGAAAAAACATAGTTATAAGGGAGTCCTTGCCTAATCGTTTTTTTTTAAAATAAAAATAAAAAAATGCAAGTGTGATAATTACCTGCTGGATCACACTTGATTCGATTCCTCAGATACGCTCTGACGAGCGAGATGTCTCATTTGTACCTTAGCTATCACCTACTAAAATAATACTTTCCTGTGCCTAGACACCCTGTATAATAGGGGTGATAACGGTCGGATACGGTCGGATATTGTTTCTCGTATTGTGACCTATATTTTAACTTAGATTTAGAATCAGATACAGATAGGATATTTGGGGATACGGACACCGGATGTGTATTGGATTCAAATCGTTTACGAATAACTTAACGGATAGTGTACACATAAATAAAAGATGTAACTTCATCAACGAAAGTGTCGAACTATACTATCTATTAGAGAATTATTTATCCTACTTAATAATATAAATATAATCAAGTGTAAATTCATATTATATATTAGTCAATGACTAAAAAATCATAGAGGATATTAAAGGATATTGATATTTATCGAATATCTATTTTGTTGGTTTATCGGATATCCTACAAAATATAGATACTGATCGGATATTACTCTTTCCATGTCCTAACCTATATTCCGTGAGATTTTCTAGATACAGATGCGGATCGGGACTAAAAATGGTACCTCGGTTAGATTTTTTCGGATACGACATCGGATCGGGTGGGAATTATCCGCTCCGTTTTCACCCCTATTGTTTGACCAACATTAGAGGTTCCATTGGTCCAAACCAGCACATTAACATTAACAATAGTGGCAGAGCTTGGCCACAAATCAAGTAGGGCTAACACTCAAAAGTGAAAGAGGCGGTCATTTTTATGCTTAGGGACTTACAAATGGGGGTTGGGGGGGTTGGTGGTTGTTTAAGAAAGGAAAAAAGCAGAAGACATTTGGCTGATGAAGATAATATAGACCGGACCGGAGAGCCCAAAGTGGAACTTGCTTGTGGTGCTGGTCTTCTGGAAAAACGATATGGATGGCCAGTTCTTGGGACGAAATGACACGACGTCGCTTTCTCGTAAGGAAAACGTCGGTTCTGTTTGGAATGCTGCCATGAAACGGCACTGCTAATGCTGGGTCAATTCCTACCTGGCGTGTCAATTTGAGATAGACCAATGGAGCTAGCTATATGTTTGCACAATATTGTTGATTGAAAGTTTGATCCAAATCAGAGTGGACCTGCAAACAAGCCAATGTACAATAAAATCTTGGCTAACAATGGAGCAATCTTGCAAAAATTAATATATGAATTAACGTCCTAAGCAACTAGCTATTCAGCCTTTTTAATCAGTCCTACTCCAGTGCTTAATCCCCAGATATGATGAAGCTTAGGCATAGATTGATACGGGTAGCCTGAGCTTAGTTAGCTTAGCCATGGCGAAGTCGTTGCATCTGCCGTTGTTAACACTAGCCATACTTGTTACCCTGAACGTGTCATGTGCCCAAACAAATATCACCTCTGGGTCCTCACTGCAGGCTGCCGCCGGCGCCAGCTGGCCGTCCCCGTCGGGCCGCTTCGCCTTCGGTTTCTACGCCACGGACGGTGGCCTCGCCGTCGGCGTCTGGCTCGCCACCGCGCCGAACATAACGGTCACCTGGACGGCGAACCGCAACGACACGCCTGCCACGAGCGGCTCGCTCCGGTTCACCTTCGACGGCCGTCTGCTCTGGACCGGCGCGAACGGCCAGGACAGGCCAATCGCCGTGCCGCCCCAGCCGGCCTTCGCGGCCGCCATGCGCGACGACGGCAACTTCGTGCTGTACGATGCGAACGCGACGGTGGTGTGGTCGACGTTCGCGTCCCCCACCGACACCCTGCTCGCCGGACAGGACCTCGTGCCCGGGGCGCAGCTCTTCTCGAGTGTGTCCGACACGAGCAGGGCCACCGGGAAGTACCGGCTCACCAACCAGCTTAACGACGGCAACCTCGTGATGTACCCGGTGGGCACGACCAACGTGGCGGCCGCAGCGTACTGGGACACGGGGACGTTCCAGGTAGGCTTCCCCCTCACCTTGCGCTTGGATGCCAGTGGCGTGCTCTACCTGGTGGGCAACAATGGCAGCTACACCAAGAACTTGACGAAGCCGGCCAGAACCGCCCAAGCTGGAGAGCAAGTCTACTACCGAGTTGCGCTTGATCCTGACGGAGTCCTGCGCGTGTATCGCCACGCCTTCGTGTCCAACGGCAACGGTGCATGGAAGACCGACGTCCAATGGATAGGGCCGAGCGATCGGTGCCGCGTCAAGGGCGTTTGTGGGTTCAACAGCTACTGCGTCCTCGACCGCAACGCGCAGCCTAGCTGTTTGTGCCCGCCGGGGTTCGATTTCATCGAATCGAGCAATGCCGCGCGCGGTTGCACGGTGAATTCGAGCGCCGGCGACTGCGTGGGGGGACAGCAAGACGCTGGCTTCTCCATGGCGGCCATGCAGAACGTGTCGTGGGCGGACACGCCGTACGGGGTGCTGGGCGAGGGCACGAGCGCGGCCGACTGCCAGGCCGCGTGCATGACCGACTGCTTCTGCGACGCCGTGCTGCTGAACGCCAACGACGGCACGTGCACGAAGCAGCAGCTCCCGCTGCGGTACGGCAGCGCGGGCGGTGGCTATACTCTGTTCGTCAAGACCGGGGGAACGCCGAACGCGGCGCTCGGCGGCAGGGACACCTCCAACCACCGCGTCGGGCGGGCAGCCACCATCGCGTTGGTTTGCATCGGGCTCCTGACATGCGTCTCGTTGTCCGCTCTCATTGCGTCCGCGCGGCTGCTCTGGGTGAACCGGAGGATCGTGCGACGGCACGTGTCGCTCGCGAACGCCGAGGCCGAGGCCACCGACGCCTTGGACGAGGAGGCTCCCCTGAGGTCGTACACTTACCAGGAACTCGAGCACGCGACGTACAGCTTTCGAGACCCGCTCGGCCGCGGCGCGTTCGGCACGGTGTTCAAAGGGGCGCTGCGCAACGGCGAGAAGGCCATCGCCGTGAAGCGGCTGGAGAAGCTCGTGGAGGACGGCGAGCAGGAGTTCCAGAGGGAGGTGCGCGCCATCGGGAGGACGAGCCACCGCAACCTGGTGCGCCTCCTCGGCTTCTGCCACGAGGGCGCGAACCGCCTCCTCGTCTACGAGTTCATGAGCAACGGCTCCCTCGCCGATTTCCTCTTCAACGGCGCCTCCTGCCCGGCGTGGCCCGACCGCTTCGGCGTCGCGCTCGACGTCGCGCGGGGGCTGCACTACCTCCACGACGAGCTGGACAGCCGCGTGATCCACTGTGACGTCAAGCCGCAGAACATCCTCATGGACGCGGCCGGCACGGCCAAGATCGCCGACTTTGGGCTCGCCAAGCTGCTCCAGCCCAACCAGACGCGCACCTTCACCGGCGTCCGCGGCACGCGCGGGTACCTAGCCCCGAGTGGTACCGGGCGCCGGGCCGGTGACGGTGAAGGCCGACGTACAGCTACGGTGTGGTGCTGCTCGAGATCGTGACGTGCAGGAGAAGCATGGAGATGGAGGAGGCCGGCGAGGAGCGCACGCTGATGGAGTTGGTGTACGAGTGGCTACTGAGGGGTGAGGTGAAGAGGGCCATGAACAGCGACGAGGTGGTGGAGGCAGCGGCCGTGGAGAGGGTGGTGAAGGTGGGGATCTGGTGCGTGCAAGGGTGCCTCAGTCGAGGCCGTCCATGAAGAGCATCATCTTGATGCTGGAAGGACACTTGAAGTGCCATTTCCTCCGCCTCCCCCTCTTCTTGATGGTTGATATTGAAAGATGTAGCTAGCATTTCCTTTTATCATAGGTTTGGATGTGTTGGAGTACTATTTTTGTGCACGCAGACATAAGAGATTTTCGACATCTTTACCACATCATGTCACCATGGCAGATCCTCTAACGTGCTGAAGGCAAGTCACAACGCATGCACGCAATGCACCAAATATAAATAGTACGGACCCACGATTAAAACGAAGGAGGTGTTTATAGAACTCTAGTATTCTTCTGTCTCTAAACCTCACTTCCTTACTAATCAGCTTTTTTCCCTACTAATAGCCGATGGATACCGATCGATGCTACGGAGGGTCTGGCCGGTGGTAGGGGGTGTTGCTGCCCCGACTGTCCCTTGTTGGGTCTAACCCTGCGTCTTATCCAGTGATCTTCAAACCATGTACTTACGCCTCTTGTTCAAATGGGTGCTAGCTACACAACGGCGAGAAGGTTAGCGGGAGTTTCAGATCGAGGGAGGTGTGTCCCATCGGGTGGACGGGTCAGCACAACCTGGTGTGGTGCGCCTCCTCGTCTACGAGTTCAGGAGCGATGGCACCACCGTGCATGTCGGCCTCTTCGAGGACGTGGCGCAGGGGCTGCGCTACCTCCACGATGGGCTCAACAGCCGCGTCATCCATTGTGACGTCAAGCCGCAGAACATCCTCGTGGACGAGGCCGCCATGGCCAAGATGCTTGCTTTGGACCTCAGCTTCTGATCTAAACTTGATGGTTGGTTGGTTTCATGTTATTTGACAAGTAATACTCAAGCATTGTTGCTTCATATTTCATTTACATGCTTGAATTTCTGTCAGACATTGTTGTACTTCAAAACTTCAGGTGGATGTTCTTTCAAAAACTTCAGGTGGATATATATAACTCTTATGGGAACTACTACGGGCTTTCAAAGTGTTTTGCCAATTGTCATATACAAATTGATTAAACTCTCAATTCGTAGTGAAAAACATCAAATGCGAATATGAACTGAAACATGAACATGTAGCTAGAAACATATGACATAAAACAACCATCTGGCATAAAAAAAAAGGACCCATCAAATAGGATCATCACATAGATTCGGTATCGCACAACATAGGATCATCACAAGAAACAACCATGTAGATATAAATAATGCAAATGAGAAACCTTCATAGTTCCAGTGCTTCGTATCATAGATTCAGTGCATCATCAATAACATAGGTTCACAGGATGATTCAATGCATCATACTGTTAAAGGATCCACTAATGCCTCAATGAAAGATGGATTTTTGTTTTCCTTTAAAATCTGAACATGCATCACATTCTCATGAACACACGATCATCTGCATATGTCACCAATAGTTTAATCAATTAATATTTCTCATTAATGATGTACCACGTTTATGGTACAATTCGCTCTCTTTTCATGCTATCTTTACTATTATAAAAAATAACTTATGGCGATGGTGAGTATGCAATCTACACTTTTTGAGTTGATGTGATTCTTTGTGGATAAAGATATGCACGTATGTATAGGATATTTGAACGATCTTCTGAGGATAATTATATTGTTTGTGTTTGTGGTTTATGATAAAATCATATGCGGTTTGTTGATTGCATGCAAATTATATATAACTTTTATTTATAGGAATAATTACCTTACGTATATTAATTTCTAAGTTTATAGTTTATATTTTATTTTATTTAAAATCCGTTACAACACATATACACTCAGGCTAGTAAATACGATGTTGCAGATCATGTCCCACTCCTCCCACTTTCTCGTTACCGTCCGTCCCACTCCCACGCACCACCCTCTGTTCAGCTCTAGCTTAGTATATATAGCGTAGTGTGAAGTAGCGACCGGGTAGTTCTATTGGTTTAGCGAAGCAGCAGTAATGGTAATGCAGGAGGAACGACGATGGTGGTAGGGTCGACGGGGGATCACCAGTTACGCCCAGCTGCTAGCCCAATTGATGTGCAGCAGTAGGTGGCCATGGTGGGAGTAAGGGCGAACCAGTCTCGAGCTAAGTTAGCTGTTTTTGAGTGAATTTGTATGTTTGGTGTTTTTTCAAGAGAAATATTTATAGGCTTTTGATCTAGATCTTGTAGTATTAACATAAGATTAAAACCTAAGCTACAAATAGCAGCAACATCTTGTAGTATTAGCATTTTTTCAACTAGAAATCAAGTATATTTTTTAATATAAATTTTACGGTACATTCCACCGGTAGTATAAATCAAATCTGATTATTGATTTGTTAAGAACATAATAAACTTTTCTTTGTATTTATAGTTTTTCATGAGGTTATTATGAACTTTTCCAACTAGGATTGAAAATATTACTTTTGTGCTATGTGATTCTCATATGGACAATTATAATTCTACCATCTATAGGATTCTACTACTCATATGACCAGATGTAGTATAACTAAATCTTAACTAATCTGAACCGATGGATAAAAAAGAATGGACCATCCGTGTTAAATTGGGTGTACCGTAAAAGAGTTCATTTTTTGAAGGTGCACTTACGTCACAGTTTGACCATTGGTAACACCTCACTATCATCGTACTAACTCCGAACATCGGTTTTGACTTTTGGTAGTTCTCATTTCCTTACTATTTAAATGATTAAATGGAGTCCCTTTTTTAAGTGCTTCGTCTAATAATCATCGTGCAAACGTCTACATGTCATCTCATCATGCCATACATGCATGGATTGTGCATTTTCTTCTTTCTCATGAATGCTTTGGTCTTTTACATTTGCAGGTTACCCGTGCAATCTGGACTTCGATTTCAGCCTTGTTGCGCAACTCCAGAGCTTCACCATCAACAGTTTGGGTGACCCTTTCATCGAGAGCAACTACGGTGTCCACTCAAGGCAGTTGGAGATCGCAGTGTTGGATTGGTTTGCTCGCCTCTGGAAGCTCCTGAAGGACGAGTACTGGGGCTACATCACCAACTGCGGAGCTGAAGGGAATTTGCATGGTCTATTAATCGGGTGAGTATCTACAATTCCTAACAAAATATTTACCCTTTTTCCGATTATAAGGAAGATGTACACGTACGTACACCACGCACGCACATACATCTAAACAAGATAAATCTGTGAACCTCATAAAATTCCTATTAAAACGCATCGCCTTATCGTATGTCTAAACAAACAGAGACCGTAGATAAATCCGTGAGCCTCATAAAATTCCTACTGAAGTGCATTTTCGTGTGCGTAAAGGTGGGCATCAGGATTTAAACTTTAGTAGGTAGAGTCATATACCCATAATTCTACCACCACACTAAGAGGTGGTTCCCAAATTAATCACCCTTAATTTATTGGGTAACAAGAACATTATTTTCTTTTCTGAAATGAAATCGTAGTTGGTGGTGGAAATGCATCTCTGAGAAATCATGTTCTCTACTTTGTTATATGGTATTGTTCTGCAAAATAGTGGCTCACTGTACTTGTACTATGAACAGGAGAGAGCTTTTTCCGATGGGATTATGTATGCCTCTTGTTAATCACATTACTGTCTTCAAGGCGGTTAGAATGTACAGAGTCAAGTGTGTTAAAAGTGACACACCGGTTTCTGGAGAGATGAACTGTGCTGATTTCAAATCCAAACTGCTCCAGAACACCGGAAGCCCTGCAATTGTTAATGTGAATATTTGTTAGCATTTTACTTTCACCTTTCAGATACACATGCGCTGTCGGACCCGGATTTTCAAATCCGAATCCTCTGTGAAAACGCCGTGCTATTCCCTGGATCAGTAGATAGCACTCACAGGCATTGCTGAATCATTCATACATGGCGTGAACTAAAGTATCATTATTACAATCAACAGAGTGACATAGACCACGCTGGTCGAGTTTTACAACAAAAACCGATCGTGCCAAATTGATTACAATACGTAACACGAATGCGATAGCGGAAGCAAAGGGTAGAGCTCATCTCTTCACAGCAAGCGATCGGGCAACTCAGTAACGACGGATATTACCCAAGGACCCGGATAATATCGGTTGTACGCAAGTACCAACGAAGTCAACTTAGATCTGCGTCGAGGCCTAGACTACGATCCTAGACTACTCTTCGTTGTTTCCTTGTCCATCAACTCGGTTCCTCGTAGTAAGCATAGTCTCTCCATCGCGTCATCCAAGGGTTTGGGGAGAGCGAGGATGAGCACAACTACCGTGCTCGCGAGCCAATACACAATGCAATAATATACATGCAAGGCTTACAAGGATGGCTCGGTTCTTTTATTTGCGAAAGCAATACTTTTAAATATCATAAGTACAAATTCCTAACACTTAGCATTTTTAATGATTTCATTTTAGTTAAGGAGAGAAATTGTGCAATATTTGTATCACAGAGGTTACCTCCACCTTCATGCTTATTTTGATTGTGGTTACATCCACCACTAAACGACACCGGTACAAAGACCCGTAAATAACCAATCTCGTGGCTAGGTGAGCCCGCCACAATTTTCATACCACCCAACAAGGTTTTTGAAATAGAACTAACTCAAGTTAAGTTCCCATGTCCGCTTTGACCGTAGGCACGGTGCTTAAAACAGCTTTGTAACTCGCAGAGATTGTACACTTTACCCACAAGAGACAATTAACTCATTGCCCTACACGATTCCGTGGTCGTAGTCGAGAGGTTGTCACAATAACTTTCTAGATATCTCGCCTTCCCTCGTCCTCACCCATATGGGGTTATGCCCATACGTTGCGCGGATGTCCACCTCGGCGATCGGCGTAAGCGTGGCTACACCTCGGCGATCGGTGAACTTCACCCTTGACTCGGTGTCCCATCCAAGCCCGACATACCTGAGCTTGTGCCTCCTTTAACCCTCCAAAGAGATGATTTTCGGATTTGATAAATGTACTAAGCCAAGTCGCAGCTTGTTGCGGACTTGTGGTCGTACTTGTTATACAGGAGGTCGTGACAAGATTAAGTCCTTAGGGTGGTCCGGACGGCTCAACCACATTCCCGCCATTCTCGTGCTACATGCGCACCCACCATCTTACCATCCGCCTGCATTTGTATTAGCGCTTTAGGGTTTTGAGATGTAAATACAACAATTCAACCATCTCATCATTTACCCGCAATGACCGCCCAAAAATCATTTTATGTTTGAGATGATGATGATTAGGACATTTTAACGTCCGCATTTTAAGCAAGTCTAGCATGTCGCTTAAGTACAACCTATAGCTAGTATTACCATATAATTACTAGGTGACAATGGTTAAGGGATTCAAGTTGTCAAGGATGGCATAATAAATTAATTATTCAACAAATGGGTATTAACTACCTTAAGCTTTAACATACATTTGATTAAAGAATTAAAGCATGCAATTTGCTATTTTAAAAGAATATAATTTGCATAAAATGTAGGCTCAATATGATCAAAGTATTGACTCGCCTTGGTTGTAGGAGAGAGTCCGGTAGTCTTGTCCTTGATCAACGTGGAGGTCTCCTGCTCCGAAATCTACGCGCGAAGCACGGCAAAATAAACGACAAGCAACGAGAGCAATTAAATACACAAGAATACACAAATGAACTCCAAATGGAACAAGACCTATGCCATTAGCAAGGTCTTGATTTTAGAAATTTTTACAAATTTATTTTATAATTTTTGAGCTAGAATGACGGAGATAAGAATTTTTGAAGATAGAATTGAATTAAAAAGAGAGAGAGAGAGGGAGGGTGCACAGCACAGTCGTGGGCCAAGTCCACGTGCGGGTGTGCTTGGGCGCGTGGTGCACCAGCAATGGGCGGGCCCACAAGGCAGCCATAGGGGGGGCAAAGCCAATGACCGGTGGGCCTTTGGCCACCCATCCCCATTCGGTTTCTCACCCGGCCAAGAGAGAGGCGGGGTGGCGGCGGCAGCAGGTGGTGGCGGCGCCGGTGAGTGGAGTGGTAGGGTGGCCGGCGGGTGGGCGGAACGGAGTCCCACGAGGGCGGTGGCCCCACTGGAGGCGGCGGCGGCGCTTGGAAGTGCACGGCGGTGGCGGCAGTTAGCACAAAAGGGCAGCGGCTCACGGTGCGTGCAACGGCGGAGATGTGGCGAGTAGAGGTGCAATCGCGACGCATGGGGCCACACGCAGCTGCGCGGAAGAAGTCGAGCGGAGTGGGGGGGCCGGAGGCGGCCCGAGGCAGCCTGTCGACGGCGGTCGGGAGTGAAGGAGGAGGAACCACGGTGGCTGTTCTTCGAGCTTCACTTACCGGAGACGAGGGGGTGAAGGGAGGAGCGAAGAGGGGATGCTTGGGGGCTTTATAGGCGGCGTGGGCGTTTTGGAGCCGTTAGAGAGGCTCGTGACCGCGCGTGGTGTCCTGAGGAGTGTCGGCGAGCTTTGCGCGTGGAGGCGACAAGTCGAGAGGAGGGCTCGAGCATGGCAGGAGGCAGGTGCTGTGCAACGAGGAGAGGGGACTCGACATGGGCACTGCGGCGACTTGAGTAGGCGGCAGAGGAGGCGCAGGCACTTGAGTGTGCGGTGGGGGCGCGGAGGCGTGCTCTGGAGCAGCAGGGAGCGGCAGAGGGCCAGAGGAGGTGGCGTGCACGCGTGCGGGAGCTCACGGGTGTGACCCGGCTAGAGGAAGGATGAGGCGTCGGTCTTCGGCCGCAGAGAGAGAGTGCGGCCGGTGATGGTGAAGCGACGGGATGAGCGAGCAGGTGGCTTGCGTGCGCGGCGAGGGCACGGGGGCGTGCTCTGGAGCGGCGTGGCTAGTGGACGCGGGCAGGTGCGCGGATGGGCGCGCTCTGTGCGCATGGCGGCGATGGGAGCACGTGGGAGCTTGGCGCCGCAGCGACCAAGGCGGCGACCGGAGGCCGTGAGCGGATGGGTGCGGCGCCTCGCGCGTGACCCAGCGCGGGCTAGGGACATGGCGGCTCGAGCCAAGGCAAGGCAAGAAAAGGGAGGGAATGCGAGGAAAGGAGCCGAACCCAATAGGGGAGAAAGGAATTCGTTCTTGAGCTGAAATCAAAATTGAAGTTTGAATTGAATTTTGGATTTGAGCTTTTCAATTCAAATGAGGTTCTTTAGTTAATGTTCAAGGTCCAAAACGAAGCGTGACAAATCCTACCCACCTTAAACGGAATCTCGACCCCGAGATTCGAGCTGCTCCGAGAACAGGGATGGGTAATCATGCTTCAGTTGATCTTCGCGCCCCTAGGTGTTTTTATTTTAGTGAGTGGTGGCTCTACTGGACTTTGCAAAGGCGGATGACTTGACGTCTTGTTCGCTTCTCGATGACGTCGAGCATCTTGATTGGATGCTCTGGTTAAGTCAGATCTTGCTGAAGGGCGATGGCTACGACTGGAGTCTGCTCTTCAGGTACTCTGAGACGTTTCTTGAGCTGCGAGACGTGAAACATACTGTGGAAGTCTGGCAAACTCTCAGGTAGTTCCAACTTGGTAAACTGATGCCAACTGATGGTTCACAACCGTATACTGGAGTGCCAACTAAAAGCATAAATTTTGTCTTCCAAATTGCTGGATCCAAGTCTCACTATTATTGAAATCTACCATTCCAGCATAACATAAGGTCACCCAATTTAAAAAGAATCCAACCATTTAATTAACCTCACGCTTTATCGGCGCAACAACATAATTTCCCAACTTTCTTAGGCATAGACTTAAATATTCCAATGGATTCACCACTTTGATTGCATGATTTCTTTACTTCATAAATCCATAAAATTTAGTAGCAATAATTGTATCTTTTATCCCGATAAACTCCAAGATCATGCTAAATTTCATTCTATCGCTTTTTGGAACGAAATTCTTCAGAGATTATAATCGCACAATTGTTCTTTCCACCATTCTTGACTAAATCCACGACATCATTCACTTAATTCCCCAAACATAAATATCAATTGCAATCCTCCAAATTTCTTTACATAATCCGATGCCTCCATTATAGAGTTTTCCAACCGACTACTTGTAATCCACAAATTTAATTTTTATCCGCCAAATTATTTTATCATCATCTATCCCACAATTATTTAGTCCAACTTCAATACCAGTAAGATATCCATCAATATAAGAATCGTACCTCAATATCCAACAATCTCATAGTTAATAACCGTGTATTTTGAATATCCAGCACTCAGCAATGATCTATTTTCTATAATCTAATCACCGACGATTATATGTCTGTAGACCAATCTTCAATAATCATTCAATCCCATAATCCAATAATCAACAATTGTATAATCTTATAATTACTCTCCAAAAATCATGCATTCCTACAATCCAATCTTTTGATCAATGAGGTATTGCTATACTCCAATAGCAAGGTATTCTTATAACCAAATGTCCAACAATTATATAATTCTATAATCTGATCCAGACATATCTCTATACTTCAACCAAAATTCCTATTAAACTTCCAACTTCTCTATTCAATCATATCCAGTTGAATCCAATGTTACCAACATACCCAATTTATTCCATATATTCTCGATTCAAACTAACCCACTAAAATCAACATTATGAATTGGTAATTTTATAATCCAATTTTCGATAGTTATCTCTCCATGGTTCAATAATCATGTATTTATATAATTTGATCCAAGATTTAATCGATGCTACCAAAATTAACATTAGAATCAACTTAAGGTTCGATGAAAATCCAATTTTCTCATAATACTCAAATCGTTACTTCAGATTCCTATATCCTTTATGATCAAACAAAATTTTCCTCCTGGGTCATTTTCTTTCTCCATAATCTATATAATCCACCAATCTGCTATTCTTTAAACCATTCATATTCACGTCTTATCCATCATCATACTCTAGTATTCACAAGAACTTATAACATCGTCAAATCTTAAAATTTCCAATTCCTAAAATCAGTCCGATCAATGATTTTCTCAAAACTATCCAGCTTGGCATCCAGATACACTAGTTAATCCCAACAAGAATAGCTTCCATAAGACTTGCCTATTTGAACAATCTTCAACAGTTCTTCACAAGTTTCATAGATGAGAGGAAGAAAGCACGATAGGCGAGAGGGAAAAGCACACTAGACGAGAGAGAACAAGGAAGGAAGACAGAAGCATCCTAACTAGGGAAGATTGGTTTAACCTAAGAAACAAATAGACAGAAAGCTATTAAGAAGTGCTCTTGGTGGTTGGGTTCTCGATGTCCAATGACGAGTCGCCAAGATAAGTCCGATCTTTGGGGTAGTCGTCTTGTGTCTTTTGAGCTATCATCTTTTTGCGACTGGCACCACTTCCTTGGGCTACTGCTCTTTTAGGTGGCATGTGAAGCGGACAGAAGAGGTTAAGAACTAGAGAGGATATATGAGGGTTTTCTGGCCCTCTAGAGCACAACAGAAGAACTTCAAACCAACGAAGAAAAAGAAACAAACACAATACAAAGCCTAGAACAGCTACATTAAATTAAGGAGGAGGGGTTAGGTGTTACATGACTCTGGCATAGCGTATAGGCTAGGCTAAGCCATGACACAAGGTACAAACACAACGCTCATCGATCGGGTAGAAGAAAGAAAAGATGCTTGCGCACCAAAGGTCGCTTAGCAAGCATCGCTAGCTAACCTAAGCTAACTACTCCTCTAACGGTGTTGACCACCCCAAGCGGTGCAGATTGCTCAGTGGAGCGAGGACGGAACGGCTTGCACCGAGGTCGAGCAACCGGAATAAGAGCGAGAACGAAAGGTTGCGCCCTCAATTGGAATCTTCAACGTTGATGGCAAAGCGGTGGATCGATGTCGCATGCTCTTACGTGCGCCGATCTGATGCGGGGTCCAAGACGCCGAATTGGCACCGGTTGTTGATGATGACGGCCGTACAGAGGAGTCAGGGGCGCACCGCGCGGCTCTATCAGAATAACAGTGTTCTTGATGTCGAAGATCTTGGGTAGCGCTTCTCCTCCGGAGAGACGGAAGGGACGAAAATGTGACCTCAAAGAGATCCTCAGGCACGCGCACAAGGTGAGTCGAGGCGGCACGCTATGTTCTCGAGCAAACCGAACAATGCTCTCGAAATGCTCGACACGGAAGGTGGGAGCGATGAACTCAACCTCCAAGGAACGAGACTCGATCCGAACTTACGTCTTCCACCTCAAGATGGGCGGTGACGAACCAAGGTCATCGATTGAGTTTGACGGGGATACCGACAAACTTGTCGCCGTTCTCTCCGTGAGAAAAGAAATCCCACGCCATCGGACGACGATACGGTAATCTAAAATTTTAAAACAAAAGAAAGAGCCAAAGATGGAGTAGGCTCACAAAAGGCGTAAGTAAAGAACTAAGAGAGGTGTGAGTAAGAGCAATAGATATGCTATATTTTTGCCAAAGCTTTTCTTAGTTTTTGAAAATAAGATCCAAGTCCTTAAGGCAACGACCAATCTAACTAAGACTCTACGATCGTATGCTCGACATTACTCTGTCGGACCGGATTTTCAAATCCAATCCTCTCGTGGAAAACGCCGTGCTATTCCTCGGATCGAGATAGCACTCACAGGCATTGCTTGAATCATTCATACATGGCGTGAACTAAAGTATCATTATTACAATCAACAGAGTGACATAGACCACGCCGGTCGAAGTTTACAACAGGCGATCGAGCCAAATTGATTACAATACAGAACACTGAATGCGATAGCGGAAGCAAAAGGGTAGAGCTCATCTCTTCACAGGCAAGCGACTGGGGCAACCTGTGTACGACGGATATTACCCAAGGACCCGGATAATATCGGTTGTACGCAAGTACCAACGAGTCAACTTAGACTGCGTCGAGGCCTAGACTACAAATCCTAGACTACTCTTCGTTGTTTCCTTGTCCATCAACTTCTGGTTCCTCGTAGTAAGCATAGTCTCCTCCATCAGCGTCATCTGAAGGGTTTGGGGGGAGAGCGAGGATGAGCACAACTACCGTGCTCGCGAGCCAATACACAATGCAATAATATACATGCAAGGCTTACAAGGATGGCTCGGTTCTTTTATTTGCGAAAGCAATACTTTTAAATATCATAAGTACAAATTCCTAACACTTAGCATTTTTAACAGATTTCATTTTAGTTAAGGAGAGAAATTGTGCAATATTTGTATCAGCAGAGGTTACCTCCACCTTCATGCTTATTTTGATTGTGGTTACATCCACCACTAAACGACATCGGGTACAAAGACCAGAATAACCAATCTCGGGGCTAGGTGAGCCCGCCACAATTTTCATACCACCCAACAAGGTTTTTGAAATAGAACTAACTCAAGTTAAGTTCCCATGTCCGCCTTTGACCGTAGGCACTACTGCTTAAACAGCTTTGTAACTCACAGATTGTACACTTTACCCACAAGAGACAATTAACTCATTGCCCTACACGATTCCGTGGTCGTGTAGTCGAGAGGTTGTCACAATAACTTTTCTAGATATCTCGCCTTTCCTCGCCTCACCCATATGGGGTTATGCCCATACGTTGCGCGGGATGTCCACCTCGGCCGATCGGCGCGTGGCGTGGCTACACCTCGCCGACGGCGAACTTCACCCTTGACTCTGTCCCATCCAAGCCCGACATACCTGAGCTTGTGCCTCCTTTAACCCTCCAGTGAGATGATTTTCAGGATTTGATAAATGTACTAAGCCAAGTCGCAGCTTTGTTGCGACTTGTGGTCGCATTTGTTATACACAGGAGGTCGTGACAAGATTAAGTCCTTAGGGTGGTCTGGACGGCTCAACCACATTCCCGCCATTCTCGTGCTACATCCGCACCCACCATCTTACCATCCGCCCAGACGGGGTATTAGCAGTTTTAGGGTTTTTGAGATGTAAAATAAAACAATTCAACCATCTCAGTCATTTACCCGCAATGACTGCCCAAAAATCATTTTATGTTTGAGATGATGATGATTAGGACATTTTAACGTCCCGGTACTTAAGCAAGTCTAGCATGTCGCTTAAGTACAACCTATAGCTAGTATTACCATATAATTACTAGGGTGACAATGGTTAAGGGATTCAAGTTGTCAAGGATGGCATAATAAATTAATTATTCAACAAATGGGTATTAACTACCTTAAGCTTTAACATACATTTGATTAAAGAATTAAAGCATGCAATTTGCTATTTTAAAAGAATATAATTTGCATAAAATGTAGGCTCAATATGATCAAAGTATTGACTCGCCTTGGTTGTAGGGAGAGAGTCCGTAGTCTTGTCCTTGATCAACGTGGAGGTCTCCTGCCTCCAAATCTACGCGCTAAGTACCAAGCAAAATAAACGACAAGCAACGAGCAATTAAATACACAAGAATACACAAATGAACTCCAAATGGAACAAGACCTATGCCATTAGCAAGGTCTTGATTTTAGAAATTTTACAAATTTATTTTATAATTTTTGGAGCTAGAATGACGGAGATAAGAATTTTGAAGATAGAATTGAATTAAAAGAGAGAGAGAGAGGGTGCACGATGCGTGGGCCAAGTCCACGTGCGGTGTGCTTGGGCGCGTGGTGCACCAAAGAATGGGCGGGCCCACAAGGCAGCCATAGGGGCAAAGCCAATGACCGGTGGGCCTTTGGCCACCCATCCCCATTCGGTTTCTCACCCACCAAGAGAGAGGGAGGCAGGTGTGAGCGGCAGCACTGGTGGTGGCGCGCTGGAGTGAAGTGGCGTGGCGGCGGGTGGGCTGAACGGAGTCCCACGAGGCGGTGGCCCCACCGAGGGCGGCGGCGCTGGAAGTGCACGGTGGCGGCGCTAGCACAAAAGGGCGCCGCGGCCACGGTCGTGGCAATGGCGTCGAGATGTGGCGGAGTAGAGGTGCAATCAGCGCACGCATGGGGCCACACGCAGCTGCGCGGAAGAAGTCGAGCGGAGTGGGGGGGCCGGAGGCGGCAGAGGCACTGTCGACGGCGGCCGGAGTGAAGGAGGAGGAACCACGGTGCACGTTTTGCTTCACTTACCGAGACGCAGGGGTGAAGGAGGAGCGAGGGGATGCTTGGGGCTTTATAGGCGGCGTGGGCGTTTGGAGCCGTTAGAGGCTCGTGACCGCGTGGTGTCCTGAGGAGTGTCGGCGAGCTTTGCGCGTGGAGGCGACAAGTCGAGAGGAGGGCTCGAGCATGGCAGGAGGCAGGTGCTGTGCAACGAGGAGAGGGGACTCGACATGGGCACTGCGGCGACTTGAGTAGGCGGCAGAGGAGGCGCAGGCACTTGAGTGTGCGGTGGGGGCGCGGAGGCGTGCTCTGGAGCAGCAGGGAGCGGCAGAGGGCCAGAGGAGGTGGCGTGCACGCGTGCGGGAGCTCACGGGTGTGACCCGGCTAGAGGAAGGATGAGGCGTCGGGTCTTCGGGCTGCAGAGGAGTAGGTGCGGCTGGTGATGGTGAAGCGACGGGATGAGCGAGCAGGTGGCTTGCGTGCGCGGCGAGGGCACGGGGGCGTGCTCTGGAGCGGCGTGGCTAGTGGACGCGGGCAGGTGCGCGGATGGGCGCGCTCTGTGCGCATGGCAGGCGATGGGAGCACGTGGGAGCTTGGCGTCGCAGTGACCAAGGCGGCGACCAGGAGGGCCAGGAGCTGGGATGGGTGCGGCGCTCCCTGCGCGTGACCCAGGCGTCGGGCTAGGGACATGGCCAGCTCAGGCCAAGGCAAGGCAAGAAAAGGGGTAGGGGCCGAAGGGAGAAAGGAGCTGAACCCAATAGGGGAGAAAGGAATTCGTTGCTGAGAGCTGAAACTGAAAATTGAAGTTTGAATTCGAATTTTGGATTTGAGCTTTTCAATTCAAATGAGGTTCTTTAGTTACTGTTCAAGGTCTGAAAAACGAGCTGTGACATGCGCCCCATGGATCATATTTGCTTTGCTTACATGACTCCTGCTAGGTTGATCTTGAGATTTTTCTTTGCTTTTCTTTCTTGTGAAGAGACCATAAGAACACTTGAAAAATGAGGATTTCGAGATCGAATCTACATACACTGTGATGGTGCACTAGCTGGCCTTATGATGCCATTTATCAAACAAGTGGGTCATGTATTTTTGCTTCAGATTACGATACAATATAGTAATTGGATACATGCATACAATTTATTTTACTAGTATCATATAAGCGCACACGTACCTTTCACTTTTTAGTGATATACGCTTCTCACATGTCACAAAGCTCAATGTGAACAGAACAAACCAACTGACTGATTTTGCTTTTATTTCCTAGACACCAAAAGTGACATTCAAAAAGAAGCGTAGTGTTTCTGGCCACAGGTTCATGGGATGCTCTGCAGGGGCAGTTACGGTCCAAGCTTCGGGCTATGTCAATTGCTCTCGGAGCGAATCGAATGTTTAGTGATTTTTTAAGAGATTTTGCATGAATTTTTAACACTAGTAAGATGTCTAGGTCTCGATCCATAGCCCACCTAGTCCGAGACTTGAATCCACCCCTGATGCCCTGTACCATGTGGTGTTGTAATTACCAGGCTCGAACATGTAAAAGTGATATCCACTTATATCGAACACCTATCGTCGCGAGATGCAACCATCGTGCTCCAATCTTCTTGTGGTACACACTAAACAAAAAGAGTTACAAAGGCATCCGTAAAGAAGTTAAAAAATGCTTTAAGGAATGCATGCACATTACCCTGTAACCCATCTCAAAGAAGTGGGAGTGAGTGCATCCCTGCACACTTTAAAGCACGGTGGTGTTGGAGAGGCCGAGAGATGAAGAAGCGTTTGTTCATGTGAGGAAACATAGCACATGTAGATGTGGTGGTGATGCCGTGACGCCAAATGCCACCATAGAGAAGCTCAGTAGCTTTTTATTCGAGAGCTTGCTGCGGAGCGAAGTAGTTGGAATCAAGACGAAGAGTTCAGTGTTCCATGGATTGCAAAAGACAGGCCAAGAGAAATGTCTATGCGGTATCCATAGCAACAAGTCAAGAACCGAATAAACTGACGAAGAATCGGAGAACAACAACTTGAAACAGGAGATTCAAGGGCACACATAATTTGGGATTTGGACTCGATCCGTTTCATGTCGTTGCCCATTTCTTTGATGTATCAAGAATTGCAACATGTATAGCATGTTTTAGTCATGGAGGGGTTTTTTTTTTTTCGAGGATGATGGGTGTTTTTTTAATTATTGAGGGGGTTTCTTTGGGTCTTTTAGGATTTAGTTCAAATTCCTAAGGATTTGGAAATAAAAACCCCTACCCCAAACACATCAGAAGTGCCAATAAAATAGCTAAATGGTATTTCCGTATATCATCCGTATTTGCTTTGGAATGATTTCCGTTGCCTTTGCCAAGTCTGCTGTCTAAATAATTATTTAAAATTTGTGTACTTTGGCCCTTGAGCTATCTAAAGTTACCTACAAATTATGTCTTCACATCACATGACCTCCAAAAACGTCCCTTGTGTTTCAGATTTTGCATCACTCCGAAACTTCTATTTTTCCCACTTACATCTAGCAATTGAATTCACTGCAAAGCAGCTCTGTATTACGAAACTGCAAGTGAAACAGTCCAAGAAAGGTTTAGTTACCGCCCCCATTTCTTGTTGTTTGGTTTCCTTGTTGGCAATATATCAAGTGCAACCCACCCTTGGGTGCAACCCGGTCGGTTGGGGCACTAAACGAACAAGAAAATTTTCGAAAATAAAATAAAATAATGATATATCTCTAAATTTACTCTACTTATGTATGAAATTTTAAGTTCAAATCCACGATGTGTTAACAGTAACAAAAATGAGAAAATTGTGATAGATAATAAATCAAAAGGAAAAGGAAAAATGGAAAATACAAATGCTAGTATTCACAACGAACTTAATCTTTTCGTTTGTTCTAACACACTTTGAGTTTGTTCTTGGAATTTTAAGGGAAGCTACAGCACTTCATAGACTACATCATCCATTTTTTTTCCCCGGATTTGTTCATGTTAATTTGGTTGCACGCCTTCTTTGTTCACCTTTTTACTAAACAACTGTGGATATCATGGGGATATGCTCATAATCTTATAATGATGTGACAATTGGCAATGACGTTGAAGGTTTGCGAAACACGCGTTTCGGCAAAGATCGTGTCTGTCAGACCTCAGCGGTCGACCACCATGTTGGCGTCGACCGCCGTGCCTCAAGTAGTTTATCGGTGATCTTGCCGTGGTCCGACCGCCAGTAGCGTCGACGCCGGCGGTGTGGTGGTCGACCGACATCACGAGCGAGCCGACCGCCTTGAAAGTTTTGTTGAGTTTGAGGTGGGCCAAAATAGAGGTGTAGGCAAGAGAGAGGTTCTACTACTCTTGGTCCCATAATTTTGGAGCCTCGGTCAAAAGTTCTATTCGCTTGAAATTTCCAGAGGTTGCGGATTTGAGTTGAAATTTTGGCTAAGTCATGGATCGCGGTCGATCGACGTTTTATCGGTGATCGACCGTAAGAGAGCTGGCCGATCGCCATGGTAGCGGTCGACTGTTTTCACTTGTTTCGTCAGCCCGTGTGGCGGCGATGGTTGTTCGTTAGGTCAATCTCATGGGTTTCAGTGCATATGTGTTGCATGATGCATGTTTTGACTAACGTGGGTCAAGTTGTGAAGAACTTGTTCCTGGTTTCGATTTGCTTGTCTATTGTTGTGCAGGATTGCTTGGTGGTCAACGACGGTCAACGGTGAGGATGATCGGGACTAGGCTTGGAGAGCTGAGGTTCAGAACGATCGACGATGCCGGGTGAAGTCATTGGACTCAAGTATGGTGCAAGATGGACAAAGGTGACCGAACGAGCAGTTCGGTGCGACGGGTTGGATCAAGCGGCGCGGGGGTCGGTGCAAGTGCCATGGTGGTTTCGGTGGGAGCCGGATGTGAGAGACTTGCCGACATGATGAGAGCCGTTGGATTAACCTACACATGGCGAGTGCGAGTGCCGCTGTCTGGACTCGGTCTTCGGAGAAGGACCGAGAAGGGGTATTTTGGTAATCTTACCAAATATCGCCTTGGTTACCTTTTGCCAACCCGCGGCGCAAGACGGTGAATGGAGAAGCGGATTAGGTCAAGAGGAGATGAAGACGGCGCTTTAAAATGCGTGCGTGTGTGACCCGTTTATTTTGGGCCTTAACGAGAGCCCATTAGGAAACTCTTCTAAAGGTCTATGCCTCACTATAAATAGAGGAGGAGGTGGTCGCACCCCTCAACCCTTTCATTACTTGTAAACCCTAGTTTTGCTTTGGTGCTTAGGGAGTTGATAGTTGGAGGTTAGGGTTCTAGAGAGTTGGATTTGATTTCGTGCTTATGTATTGAGTCCTTGTCCTCCATTGATGGAGTGGCTGCAAACCAATACCATATCAAATCAATCCAAAGAAAGTTCTCTCAAAGATGAGTTCATTTGCTTTCTTTATCTCTATTTGGTGATTTTGAGTCTTTCTTTGATCCGCGAGTTTTTGGTTGGTTTCTTGCTGTGATTTAACTTGCTGCAACATGTGGGAACCCATCTAGGATCATCTTGATCATCAATCACCAACGAGTAAGTCTTTAGATCAGTTTTCGTTTTTGACTCGGTTTTTGAACCACCTTCACTCAAATGGAAAAAGGTCTGAACTTTGGCAAGGATCTTCACGATCGTTGCTTGGAATAGGTTCCTGACATCCTTGAGAAGGTGTGTGTCAAGTTTCATGAAGTTTGGACGCACGAATCAAAAGTTAGATCAATTTGCGTTTTGTTTTTCGGCCGAGTTCATCGTTTGAACTAGAGGTCCGATCGCTGGAAGGAGAGGTCCGACCACCGGATCGGTCCGACCGCTAGGCCGACGGTCCGACCGCCTCGTGAGAGGTCGACTCGCCTGGTCTGGTGTTTTGAGTTTCAAGATTTTGCTTCGGGTTTTGATTGGATTCAATATAAGTCTTCCGCCGTGCTTGATTGATTGATCTTCATAGCTTACATAGCTATTGGAGTGAGATTCGTATTGAATTCAATTTGGAAGAAACATAGATCGTGCTCCTATTCACCCCTCTAGTCGCCTTTTCGGTCCAACAACAACAATTTCCGCAAATTTAAACCGTGATTAGATCAACATGCTATGCCAACAAATAGTACAAAGTATGACCAACACAATCCGGTTAGGAAAGAAAGGTATTCTCGAGTAACAGCTTGAAAAGAAAATCAATATCACAACATTTGGAAAAACAAGAGAGTAAATTTGCTTAGTATCGCACTACTCCTAACTTGACCTCGTCCCCAACTCACCACCACCGCCTCTATTTCTACTAAGCGCCACTATCACCGTGAGCTCACCATATGCCACATTAGCCCGTGTTTGAGCGCAAAAATGGATCCTCATGCCTCAACCCACTCCCCATACCTCCTTTCGTTGCCTGTGAGCCACGCCATCGGCGACCGCCAGCACCGCCATCGGACAGAGCGAGAGAGGACATAGAGAGTGAAGAACGACAAAGTGGGACCGGACATTACAAAAGGAAAAAAGAAAGAAAAGGAAAAGGAAAAATGAGGCCAAAATGGTCATTTTGCACCATCGAGACGAAAAACGTCATGACAAAGTGGTATTTTGTAGATTTTTCGGATTCGTGATGGTATTTTGCAATCCCTCTTATTTCACGATGGTATTTCACAAGTTGCAGGCCATTGCGATACTACTAAGCAAATTTACTCTAAAACAAAAGACTCAAAAATGAGAAGAAAAAGAAAGAAAGAAATAGGAGTTTTTGGCTCATTTAGCCTCTTTTTTTTTACCTGGTTTTACACATCTATCCACTACCGTCCGCAAATACAAAAACGACACCACGATAGGTTAGACAGACGATATGTGTCCCTTTCAGCTCCAGGACCGCGACTGTAGCGTACCGCGCTCGGGAGCGCTGCATATGGCTTATTGCATATAGAAAGTGCTGGTGCCTAGTTGCCACGCACGGGGAGCGCCGGAGGCGGTTTGCCGCCCTTCTAGAGTGCGATAGGGAGCAATTTGGATTCTCGGACACTTTTTACTATAGTGTGTTGTAGTGGTGCTACACTGTGCGCCATTGTTTACACCTCTGACGTTGCATTGTGGGAGGCATCTACGGACTGGAACAGCTACAGTACATCCAGCGGTCCAAACCCGTGGCAACCACATCCAACAATTCGGATCCGTGGCAGGCCACATCCTGTGGTCCCAATCCGCGGCAGGCCACATCACGTGGTCCAGATTTACAGCAGGCACATGCAGCGATCCGGATGCGCGGTAGGATGTAGTCGTTGTTCTGAAGTTTGGTAGGAGATGTGACGCCTATCTAACCTATTATGGTGATATTTTTGTTATTTTAAACATGAGAAGTCTACGTATGCAAAACTGGATCGGGCAAACGAGAAAAAACTCCGGAAATACAAGAGACCAACTGGTCGTATGGTCCTGCCTGTCTCGCTGATTGACAGACCGAGAGCCACGAATAAAGGGCCTCCTCCACTTCAGCTAAGCGACCCACGCAGCCTTCTTGAACCTGCTACTCTCCTCTTGTGCTCCCGAGTCCCGACGCATCGCCTCAGCTTCCGCGGCCGCAGCCCACCACCCTCGCCGTCGCGCTTCCATCTCAACGGTAGTACCCCCGTCTCAACAACAATCTGCTGTAGTTTAGATCTCTATGCACTGGTTCTTAGCTAGTCCAGCATTTGGGTGTTTTGGGGTGTTCGGCGGCCAGATCTGAGCGACCTGGCTCGAGATCTGGGGTCGCATCTTGCGTTCGAATCGCTTCTTATGGGTGTTCTCGTCAGATCCGGGGCGACGAGCGCTTGATCCGCGAGCGGATTGGATTAGTGCTTTGTTTGTGTTCGTGGTGGTAGGTGCTTGTCTGATATGCACGCTTGATGTGTGGGGGGCAAATGATAGCTTGGTTGCTAGTAGGATTATGTTTTTGGGTGTAAATGCATCTGATTTGTGCAAATGACCATGTCGGCTTGGGTAGTGTACTTTGCGTGGCTTCGGTGCTTCTGGATGTGCTGAATTTGTGAGGTTAAATCACCTTTGGTCAGTAGTGGTAGGTTGTTTCTATATATGCTTCTGGTGTTGATTCACCTGTAGAAATGAGCTTGAAGGTGTGGTCTCCAATCTTCATGCTGTTCTGAACTATAGCAAGTTCAAATTTTAAAGCACGTATGGTTGGATCAAAATAGGAACAAGTGAAATTGGTGTAATCACAGCCTGTGTCCAATCCTAGTTGCTTTAAAATTCATAGGGGATATTAAATATGGTACAGGCAAATCCTTGTAAACGACATGCTTTTTATGATGTTTCATCATGATAGAGTACTTGTGGAAGAGTCAGTTCAAAACCTAGTGCTACAGGTTATTTGATCCTGGGCTATTTACTGACAGTGGATTGGTTGGGTGATTGAGTGACTATGGAATCAACTAGCGTGCTCCTAATTTTTGTAGGTTGCGCATCTTGAATTTGGGTGGTGGATGCCTAATGTTAGGCAGATGACTTCAGCATGTCAGTTTAGATAATTCTGAAGTACACATTTTAGTGAAAAATATGTTAGTTTGGACTCTTCCAGCTTCTTGTACTACGGATACAATGTAGGCCATAAATAAAAAAGGGCCTACCAACTAGTACATGTACACTAGTTTGTCTAGACATTGCAATCATAGAAGTGGTCGATGAAGATACTTTAGGTCTTTTAATGTTACGTTGGAACCCAAATTCACCTGGTGAACCATAGGTGATGGTGGTGGATTTCATTTATTTTTTTACTTGTAATTGCAACACAATCACACTGTGATACTCTACATTGTCCTAGTGGATCGTACTTAGTCTGAAAGTAAGATCTGTACATATTTTATTGTTAATGACTTATAGCTGTATTACATGAATCTAGTTATTTCAGCTAGTATTCCTATGACTTCAAAGCCCATGTTTATTAACGCCTCTAAATTTCCTCTGTGCAGTAGAATAACTATCAAACAAGATATTCTTTCTTCATTGTTAACTGATAGCCTTTGTATGCTACTCTCATGCAGAGTAAATCTATAGGAAATGGCGGACGGTGAGGATATCCAGCCACTTGTCTGTGACAATGGCACTGGAATGGTCAAGGTCAGGATCTGCACCTTTAACCAGCTACATCTATCATCTCCTATTGTGATCATACCAATTTGAATTATATTTAATTTTGCAGGCTGGGTTTGCTGGTGATGATGCGCCAAGGGCTGTTTTCCTAGCATTGTTGGTCGCCTCGCCACACTGGTGTCATGGTAGGGATGGGGCAGAAGGATGCATATGTTGGTGATGAGGCACAGTCCAAGAGAGGTATTCTCACACTGAAATACCCAATTGAGCATGGTATTGTAAGCAATTGGGATGATATGGAGAAGATCTGGCATCACACTTTCTATAATGAGCTTCGTGTTGCACCTGAGGAACACCCTGTATTGCTCACTGAAGCTCCTTTGAACCCCAAAGCCAACAGGAGAAAATGACACAGATTATGTTCGAGACTTTCAATGTTCCTGCCATGTATGTTGCAATTCAAGCTGTGCTTTCACTCTATGCTAGTGGTCGCATACAACAGGTATAAAATGTTCTCTTACCTATCTTGTATTCTTGTTGCTTTCCATTTCAGCGTTAATTTGCTCACTAATGTATTCTTATGATTCAGTTGTGCTGTTCTTCACTAAACTAAAAGATGTATTTAAACTCAGATGATTAAGACATACTTGTTCATATTCAATTTATCTTTCCACATTGATATAATTTGAATATTCTATATTTTGGTTAGTACCCAGTAGAATTAGGGAAATGAATAGATGATTATACAACCAGTATACCAAGAAGCAATTCCACTAGTGTCTGGCTAATGCTGTTTGCAACCTACAGGTATTGTTCTTGACTCTGGTGATGGTGTGAGCCATACTGTGCCCATTTATGAAGGATATGCACTTCCTCATGCCATCCTTCGTCTGGATCTTGCTGGCCGTGACCTCACGGATTCTCTTATGAAGATCCTCACTGAGAGGGGATACTGCTCACAACCTCTGCTGAACGGGAAATTGTGAGGGACATCAAGGAAAAGCTTGCATATGTGGCACTTGATTATGAGCAAGAGCTGAAACTGCCAAGAACAGCTCCTCAATTGAGAAGAGCTATGAGCTTCCTGATGGCCAGGTGATTACTATTGGCTCAGAGAGGTTTAGGTGCCCTGAGGTTCTCTTCCAGCCATCCATGATTGGTATGGAGTCTGCTGGAATCCACGAGACAACCTACAATTCTATCATGAAGTGTGATGTGGATATCAGGAAGGATTTGTATGGCAACATAGTGCTCAGTGGAGGTTCAACAATGTTCCCAGGCATCGCTGACCGTATGAGCAAGGAGATCACTGCCCTTGCTCCGAGCAGCATGAAGATCAAGGTTGTTGCTCCACCTGAGCGTAAGTACAGTGTCTGGATTGGAGGGTCTATCCTGGCTTCTCTCAGCACCTTCCAACAGGTACTGTCCATTCCGAAATATTTGCTAAGATACTTATTGAATGTAGTTTATAGCTGGTCATACATCAAGTTCTCTTTGCTTGCTATACCAGTTTATGGCATCTGATTTGCTTGCTTGTGATTGATAAATCAGATGTGGATATCAAAGGATGAGTACGACGAATCTGGTCCAGCAATTGTTCACAGGAAGTGCTTCTGAGTTTCTCTGCCCTTCCGTGTAGTTATATGTGCTGGTTTTTCGTAGAGGAGAAATATTTGCAGACTATGTTTGTCTTCTGCAGCCATGACTGTCCTTAATTTGGATGCCACTCGTATCTGTGGTTGCTCCAGTTATCTGCACGCTAGCTTTGTACTATTTTCTTGCTCTGTGACTGTGAGGTCACTTGTGGAACTTGGTTGGTTGGAATTGTAATAGCCGATAGTCCTATAAATTGTTTGGGGGAAGAGAATTATGTGGAATTTCGAACTATTTTGTGTCTGCGTTATATTGCTTAACTTTGATGATCATCTCAGGAGAAATCTGTGGGGGTCGGTTGGTCTTATCTTGTTTCCTGCCAAAGCAAATAATACTATAGAAATAACTGGTTACTTGGTCCATCTTGCTAAAGCAAATAATACTATATGAAACTAACAACTGTTGGGACCATTCTGAGTTCGTGTGATGGAACTTATGCCTTGAAAGAAAAACGAAGCTCAAGTTGATCAAGTGTGTTAGTCGTGTGTTGATATCATGAAACTAAATGACCTTTCGGTTTCGTCTCCCTACGAAACTGGTTGAAGTTTTGGTGCGTAGTGGTCAGAGAGGATTATGTGAGACTGGTAACCCCATCGACATTTGTGGCTAATAGGTGTCTTGATTATGCAATGATGAGGGCAGTTATCTTGAAGGACGAGTGTGTTTTTTGGGTTATGATTAGCACTCTTTTTTGGGTTATGATTAGCACTCGTTTGGTGGACTGAGGCATCTTCAGTGGTTAGAGATAATTTTATTTCTAATATATGGTATATTATTTTTAGAGACAATATTCCAATAGATAGTCTCTAGTGCACACTCTAATATTTATATTTTATAATTTTTTGAAACAATCATATATGTCAACTAGAGTAGATTAATGTATCATGTCTTGTTTCGCGTGCACGACAGTCTCTTTAGGAAGAGACGACTTGTACTATTTCTCAAAAATAAATTTTCTAGTGAGGCCTCTCCCTACAGCCGTCCGATCTTCCCTTATGCTCATGTGCTACAATGATGTTATATGAGATCTAACAGTGATGGGGAGGGCCTTACTGAGGCACTCCTAGAAACTTTTCTCTCTTTCCCTCACGTAGGATTTTGTTAAGAAACGATAATAAAAACATCATTAGAGATACTCGAATATATAGCACTAGCGGGCGACACGATGGATGCCTTTCTAATTCCAATGAGCTACCATTGCTTGCCAAGCTTGTTTCTGCGATGTACTGAATTCTTGTTTCTACGATGTACTGAATTCTGTTGTCATTGTTGTACGTGATTAATTGCTAAGGTTATGCTTGGCAGCACCTTGTGGCCAATCGAACGTCTAGATTACTGATAAATTACAAGTATTCAGATTGAGAGGAATGTAAGGTGAGAATGGTGCCTCACTTTAACGCACACGGGAGTGTGTTTCGGTACAATTTTATGAGGCATACAGATTTATTTTTCAGTGCCTGTCTGTTTTAGCATGTGCTAAGAAGAAAAACGCCTAAAGTGAAAGAGCAACACAGCAGAGAAAGATCTGAATTCCGAGAAAGATGGGAAAGCAAACAAAAATGCAGGAGGAGAAACTAGTAAGCCCAAGAGAAGAGAGAGAGAGAGAGAATTCTAGAAACGGTACACGTCGCCGACCTCCGTGCCGCGCCCCTTCGCCTTCCTTTCCTTGCCCCAAAACGCATCGCATTCGCATCGGCGTCGCACCGTGTTGTTCCCTTGCAAGTTCCAACCTCCTAATCCCCAGCCTCTCCAAAGAAGAATTCCTTCCTATCCCCACACGCGCACGCCTCCGCCTCCTCGCATCGCATCCAATCCCACCTTCCTTCCGCCGCTGCACCGCCCTTAGGTTCCTCCATGAAGATCACGGCGCTGCTGGTGCTCAAATCCCCCGGCGACTCCTCCTCCTCCTCCTCCTCGTCGGCGGGAGGGGAGCAGCAGGCGGTGGTGCTGGCGAACGCGTCGGACGTGAGCCACTTCGGCTACTTCCAGCGCCCCGCCGCCCGCGAGTTCATCCTCTTCGTCGCCCGCACCGTCGCCCTCCGCACCCCGCCGGCCGACGCCAGTCCGTCCAGCACGAAGGCACGCTCGCACATCCCTCCCTAATCCTCTTCCTCCCCATCGTTCCAAGCGGTTACTAATATCCTTCGCCTCCAACCCTGCAGAGTACAAGGTGCATTGCTACAGCCAGAATGGCCTCTGCGCCATCGCCTTCACTGACGACCATTACCCCGTCAGGAGCGCCTTCTCCTCCTCAACATGGTGCGCTCCCCATCCCAATCTCTTCTATTCTCTCCCACGTTGGGTGTGTACTCCCATGCCTATACCACTGCATTCAATTCAGTGATGCCTATGTTATGCTTACGGTGTTTACCTCCTGATCTGATGAGCCATCAACCTAGGAATGCTCCAAGTTTGCACCAATTTCTATAAGTCGAATAGGTAGACTGCTTTCCTGTGTGATACGCCTGTGATTAGTTACTTTTCCTACCTTATGTTGTTCATGATCGTACAGCGGATCGTTTTGTAACAATTTCAGCCCTTTGCAGTGGATTTTGCTGGTGCTGGAGACTAAATTCTTGTAATAGTGATTTTAACTGTTCTGTTCCCATTAGTTTCACAACTCACAAAGGTTATTCCTTTTGAATTTTGAAGGTGCTGGAAGAGTACCAGAAGACTTTTGGGAGTCATGGAGGACAGCAAAGCTGATGCCACCCAGCCTTGGCAATATTTGAACGACGCCTTAACAAAATACCAGGTTTGTTTATTTAATCATTTGTACTGTTTTTTATCACTGCTGGAGTAAGCAGCTCTTTGGGGATTGTAGCTTTGGAAGAAGTGAATTTACATTCTATGCAGGCTGATTGAGTGCCTTGGATTTCTTAGTTCATAATCATTATATATCCTGCACTGAATAGTGATAACATCAGGATCTGCTTCTAGGCCAAGGCGATGCTTAAATGTATTACAACCAATAGAACAGAGCAATCGTATAAATATTTTGCCATGCCCATGCATACGAACTGAACACTTCATCCTGATATTCATAATACTTTCTCCGGCCCAAGTTTGTCGTCTAACAGCATTGCTCAGTACTGTACCAGCAATATAGCAGTGGCGCACTGTTCATGTGGTACTGTAGAGTACGTGCTGTTCGTGTGGACCCGTTGGTGTAGCAATTGTTGGAAACTAGAGATAAGATCATAACATTCTTGCTAAGTGGTTTTTTCCTTTCGATATATACCATGTATTAGAGATAACTTTCCTGAGGCTTAGAGATTGTTTCTTAAGAGTAAGTCAAGTTGTCCCTATAAAGGGATAGCATTATATCCATTATCAATCAACCAAGGAAGGATTAAGTCTCTCCCGTCTAAAGTTCTCTTGTCCCACCCATAGTCCAATCTCCCCCATCCAATACCTTAATTCCCTTCCAGCCATGTTGTCTGGTAGTTGTCCATTGTGAATTAATGTTCTCAACAGAATTACTTGTAGTTTTGGCTCCATACACAGAGAATAAAGAGTTAATGCTTCAATTATTGACATGATTTTCTTAACACTACCTATAAAATAAGCAATCAATAAATTCATTTGGTGGAAAATGTTGCCTTGAAAAACCAAAACATCAAGTATTTGCAACCAAACCCAACCTGTTTAAGCATCATCTATTTTAAACTGTAGGTAGTAGCTTTTCCAGGGAGAGGGTTCATAGAAGATTCTTGTATGCAACCAAATGGTTGCTGTGCCTCTAGTTTCCAGGGGTATTTATGTAAATTTAAAATATGTACCTCAAGTATTACATTTATTATTTTGTTCTTGTTGACTATCTGCATGGTTTCACTGGCTAAGTGGTGCTTGTTGTGTCAATAATTTAAGTTGTTTGCCTTCCAATTATTTTTGTTGCAGGATCCCGCAGAGGCCGACAAGTTGCTGAAAATTCAGAGGGACTTGGATGAAACCAAGATTATTCTTGTAAGTAATGCTACCATTTATAAACCATTATATTCCTCTTGCAACTTATAGTCTATGCTGCCATATTTTTTTAAATGGACGTTCATGAATCATGATATATTTTCCCACTGTTAGTATTCAGCAAGGACTACATAATTTATAACAGCTTTGTATGTAACTCAAACTGGAAGAAGTAACCAGCTTGGCGCTTAACCCAAGTTTTATGTTATTTGGTTATGCTGTTGTAAGTCTTAAGTTTTTTAGTCTTGTTGCGCCATGAGTAAGCTGTGCAATATCCAATGGACTTAGAATTCAATGTGCATATGTGTATGTATGTTTTACATAATGAGTAAGTTGGGCAAATCTTAACTGAACTTTGATTTCCACGCATAGTTGTAAAGAAGTCCCTATGTGTTGGACATAGAAATTATAATGCCCTGCTCCTGCTGGCTGTTTGAATTAACTTGTGCCATATCAACTGTGTTCCCATAGTTTTAATAGCTGTTCTCGAGCACTGACTTAAGCAAACAATGCAAAGTCGAACCTATAGGAATCCATTTTTATTTCGTGGCACTTCAAATGGTATGGTTGTGAATGCTCTGTTCCTGGTGTTTGCTATTTTTTCTTTTTCTAAAATTTCTGCCTTTTCAGTTATTTGCTATTTATGTGGCTAGATGACTATGCCCATGAATGACTGTTGAAACTAGTTATGGTTCTGTTCTATTTCTGCAAAACTATTCATGTGTTTATCCATAATTTGGATCATTGCAGCACAAGACCATTGATAGCGTGCTTGCAAGAGGCGAACGATTGGATAGCCTAGTGGAGAAGAGTTCAGATCTCAGCGCTGCTTCGCAGGTAGGAATGTTCTTGTTGGGTTATTGTGTTATTGCAATTGACAGATCCACGCTGTGGGTACTGCTTCTGGTTCAAATGAACCCAACACAGAGATTTTTTCTAGTTAATACTGCATGTAAGACAATTTCTCTTAGATAAATGGCGCCGTGAATCTTACATAGAGGACTTTAGGGTTATAGGTTAATCAACTGGTTTGTTTATGATACTTTGTGCTGATTTTTACCCTTGTTCCTCTGCAGATGTTCTACAAGCAGGCCAAGAAAACCAACTCCTGTTGTACAATCCTGTAATAAAGTTCAACACCCTAAGGCAGTGGTATTGAGTTCAGTAGTGCCAAACTACCATCTTCTTTGCTCTAATTATGAGGCCATTGCCATAAACATCACTTGTTCAGTAGTGCCAAACTACCATCTTCTTTGCTCTAATTCTGAGGCGATTGCCATAAACATCACTTGTTGTCCAAAGTGTTAAACAAAGTTAACCTAACTTATGCCACGAGTTCTCTACTGCTTTGTGATTCTTTGTAAGTAACATAAATGTGGTCCGGTTGTCGTCGTGAGGGAGCTGTGTTTGCTACTGTGTTGAAGTTATTTGGTGAACAACTTGTAGTGTCATCTGTTAACTTAGTATGTTCCCCTGGATAATAGTTGGTCCTTGATGTTGGATATCAAAATTGGCTGCTTAACTTGTGAAGTTCAACCCATCAAGTCAGATTGCACAAGATGCGGACATGGGAGTTCTTTTCATTCTAGTGTCATCCGAGCGTGGAGGTGCTAATTTTGTCTCATCCACTAAGGCGAAATGCGCGACGTTTTGAATGAAAAAAGTTTAGTAGGGATTACGAATTGCAATGCTGAAACAAAACATGGCGCGCTCATCGCTCATATTTATAGGCAAGTCACAGGTAAAATCCCGTTTCGTGCCAACATTTCACAGTTGGCGCCACCACATCAGCGAGCGCGTTGCGCTCGATCGGCGCCCACAAGCTAGCTGCGCTCCATTAGCCGTTGCGTAAAACAGAAAGAGGGAGAGAAAGAATTCCAACTGGATTGAATTAATTTTGGACCGGACGGGGCTGGCTGCTTGTTCCGGCTTTCGATCTAACACATCAGAACTAATATGAGAGAATCTTGGGCCGGCCAAACCCCATGATGCACCCCCCGTGCTGGTGTTCTCCCCAAACCAAACCCTCGCCGCCGAAAACCGATCCCCGTACCTGAAAATCGAACTCCTCATCTCCACAAATTCGCGGCGCGCGCGGCCTCCTCCATCGATCGACCATGTCAGTGATCGTCGATTAGATAAGGAGGAGCGCTGGTTTTGGCGTACGAGTCGTGCTCGATCGAGTATACTATACATGCCGCAGGAGATCCATTAATCGTGTAGAAACGTATACTGCGAAAGACGTACGTGTGCATATGTACGTATACAAGAAAAGCGGCATACCAAGATATAATAGATTATTTATAGGTACACGACATCCATATACAACCTCACATAGCCGACAGTGTAAAACTGACATAAGAAGAACAATGAATACACATGAATCTCGAAAAAGATAACGAAACCGAACTATACTAGCTAGTAGAGTACGTCTGTCTACGTGTACACATGCATGGATAGATAGCTAGCTAACGGTTAATGCATGTGGTGGCCATGCTGCCCGTGCTTCTTGGCTTGTTTCTTCTTGTGATGCTCATGGATCGCGAAACCGGCACTGCCAGCGGCAACGGTGGCGGCGATCTCCTCCTTCATCCTGTGCGACCGAGCATGCTCCGGCTCCTTCCTCGCCTTGTGCTTCTCGTGCTGCATGCGCCAACGAACGTCGTTGCGTGAGTCCCAAATGTTACAAGCACACGCCAGCAATTAAAAGGCGTATATAGAGATAATAATACTGCTAATTAAGCAACGGCGCCGTATCAGTATGTACGTGCGTGCGTACCAGCGCGTAGGCTCCGGCGGCGACGGCGCCGAGCTGGGCGAGCTGCTCCATGTGCTTGTGGTGCTTCTCCCTTGCGGTGATCGGTCACCTTGGATGGCTCGGCCTCCGCCTTGTGGTGCGCCATTTCGATGATCTGCAGCCGGCTACGAATCGATCGATCGAGCAGCTGGTGCGGCGGCTCGTGCACAAGCAGCGTGTCTTGTGTGGATTTAATTAGAGGATGCACGTCGCTGCAGATGTGATATGTTGTGATGGGGATCAGCTGCTGGAGTTTGCCGAGTATGTATAGGAGTTGCAGGGCGCGTAAATATTGAAGGCTGACGCGTACACTACATGCTCGACCCCGAGACAATTTTGCTTCTCTGAGTAGCCAGCCGATCGTGCGATGTGGTTTGGTTGGTTACTTTAGAACGAATTAATCCTCCAATAGCTAGCTAGCGGCTAGCTAGGAAGGTCAAAGGAAGGCGTCTTGTGCCTGCCTGTACTGTTCAACGCGCGTACTGGAGTAATCAACTGCTGGTTCGTCTGTTTTGCCTGGATCTTGCTTGCAGCCACGACGAAGCCTTAATGTTTCCATCGATCGATCGATTAATCTAATGGTTATTTTGTGCTTTCAGGTTTATCGATATGTGTGGAAACTTTTGAAAATTCAACAAGCTCGATCGATCGATCGAAATCCTGGCCTAGCCGTGTTGGTCGGTCGACGCGGTTAAGCAACTCAACTGCGTGTTAGAAGATATTTACTATAAGGTGTCACTTTCGTAAGATGACGATTGATCGATTAAAACAGAGATATCCATATGAACAGCTCGGGTTCCTGTTGCCTTCGTCGTACCCGGCCGACGTGTAAGCTAGCAAATTGACTATGCAAGCAAGATGCCAAAACTACCCTCAAGAGAGTCAAAAAAATAGACGTGTTTTTGCTTCAGTTAACACTATATAAGGACATGCCCGGCCCTTAAGCCAAGCGTCACAATTAAACAGCACAAACATCGATCGTACGTAAAAAAAAAAGACATATATCATTAGCTGCGCGCAGATCGACCATTAACACATATATTCCAGGCTAGCTAGTATTATCAGTACTGCTAGTTTAGAAATGGGGCACCACCAACCCAGCAGCAGCATCAAGAACAAGGCCGAGGCGGCCGGCGACCACCGCAAGGAGGAGAAGCACCACAAGCACATGGAGCAGCTCGCCCAGCTCGGCGCCGTCGCCGCCGGAGCATACGCAATGGTACGTACGCACGTAAGAATAAAGATCGATCGAAATTAATGGCTGCTGCATCATGCACCCAACGAAATCAAATAACCTTGCTCTGCTTAATTAACTGATCGAGATCATGAATTGCTCGTTGGTCGTCGATCGTTAGTTTCTCCTGTAATTCTGTCCAGTTACTACTTCCTAGTACAGTTACTGATTTCTGAACATTTACGTACGTGCAGCATGAGAAGCACAAGGCGAAGAAGGACCCGGAGCACGCGCGCTCGCACAGGATCAAGGAAGAGATCGCCGCCACCATCGCCGTCGGCAGCGCCGGCTTCGCCTTCCACGAGCATCACGAGAAGAAAGACGCCAAGAAGCACCGCCGCCATGGACACCACCACTGATTAGAATATACTTGTAGCCGTGCCGCCGTCATGCCATATATATGCATATGTATTGTACTTGTAGTGTGTAATAAATCGGACGTATATCCTACTGTTTCCCAGAGTCGATCCACGGGTGCGCCTCGGCTAGTTGGATCGCATATGTTTGTTCGTTAAATTACTCTCCTGTATTGTTTCGTTCAGGCTTCAGGCCAGGGTTTTCAATTTCGTTCCATGGAAAATTTCGGGGCTGCTCAAAATGGCCGAATTTCGGTAATTTGAATTCAATTCGAGCAAATGGCCGAAATTGGTATTCAATTTGACTGAATTTCATCAAAATTTGACAAATTTTGATGAAATTTTGAATGCTGTTTGAATTTGGTCTGAATTCATGTGCAACCGAAGTTTTGTGACCGAAACGGCAAAAATTCGTATGCCAGCGAAATGGGCGAAATTTCGCGAAATTTCACGAAATTTCGTCGAAATTTGGAACCCTGCTTCAGGCTAGCTCGTACGTAGATTACATCCTTGTATATTTGCAGTTATAAACAGCATGTGCGTGCCGTATTCTTACATTTTTTAACGAACGGTGAATTACTAATCGATTGACAATTAACAGGCGTCCTTCGAACATATAACACTAGCGCTCACATCCAGGTGCGGCGCTCGCCATAGACCAAGTCTCATGCCAGCCCAACTGTTTTTACTCCCAAGTAGTATTTTACTCTCAGCTAGCCCAACTGTTTTTAAACCCAAGAAGTATTTTACTGATTTTTAAAAAAAGTTTACTTGGATTTTTTATCCTGTGTCTCAGGACTTTGCCCTAGCGGTCTTAAGGCACAGCTCCACCGCTGCTCACGTCAACTGCATAGTATATTGCAACTGCAATTTAACCCCAATTTTTTAGACACTTAACCTTCAAAATAACGACGGACAAAGATATATAGAGAGCCGCAACAACTAGGCTCTTATTGAAATTATATTATCAAAGGCCAAATTACAACGCAATGATTAAATTAGACTCATGCATGCGCATAAACAGCAATGCATGCATGGGATTATTAGCAGCAGCAACACAGCGAAGGCGTGCTTGCACGCGTGCAAATGTAAGCATGCATGCCTTGTTGAGAACTCGATCGATCGGTCAGGAAATTCAGGAGTAGTCCAGTTCAGAAGAGGCGGTGGTGCTTCTTGTGCTCCTTGCTCTCGTCCTTGGCCTCCTCCTTGTCGTGGTGCTCGTGGACGACGTACCGCCGGCGGCCAGCGCGACCCCTCGGCGATCCTCTCCTCCACCTTGTGCCTGTGCGCGTGCTCAGGGTCCTTCTTGGCCTCGTGCCTCTCATGCTGCATGCGGTCATCGCCGATCCAGTTTAATTACCATGAGAATTTTAGTACATATCATCGGTCACTAATTACCATGGGTAACAGAATGAATTAATGTTCATTACCATGGCGTAGGCGCCGACGGCGAGGGCGCCGAGCTCGCCCATGTGCTCCTTGTGCTTGTGCTCCTTCTCCTCCTTCTCAGGGCCGTTCCTGAGTTTTTTTGGGCCTAGGTCGAGTACTAATACGGAGGCCTAATCCACTCTCTCAAAATATCTATATATATTTCTATATACGTATATATAGTCTTATAAATACACATCAATTAAGAAGATAATATTCAATGCACTAAAATAACTTATATAGAATATCTCAAAGTTCATAAAGTGGACAAATGTAATAATAAATTACTTATTTGGCGCTTGACATTATTTTAAACAATTTCTTCTAACATTTCGAGATGCAAAGTCATTGATTATACTATTGATATCGATCTCATCCAATAACTTCTTCTCGATGCTTGTGATATCAGCAGCCAATAGAGATATCAACTCATTCTGAATTTTATGACTAAGATAATGATAATGAATTTCTTTGTTCTGAATACGTCTGAGGTGGTCTTGCATTACAAAGTCAAATTCTGCTATCATCTCAGCACAAGCTAAGAAATTGCCATTATTATCATTGTAAAGCTGCTCACTGCTTCCTCTAAAAGCCAAGTTGCGTTTGCCAAGAAATTTCACAATTGAAACTATTCTTAATAAAACTTGCCTCAAACGTTCTTTCTCCTTTGTGATTTGCTACTGCAATTCTTTGTCAATTGTTTGCTTTTTCCGCAGTCTAGCTCTCAATTCATTCCAACTGTTCATATTACTAATATGCTCGGCACTATTTTCGTGATCTTTAAGCTTCTCACTAATATGCCTCCAATTTCTAAACCCATCATTTGCTAAGGTACTCGGACTCTTGCTAGTGCTAGACTTGAAGATCTTACAGCAGAAACAAAATACTTTGTCAACATGCTTCGAATAAACTAACCATTTTCTATCATGTAATTCTCCATTGCTTAGTTTTCTAGAATAATGGGCATATGAAAAATGTCTTGAGGCAGCATCTAGAGGGAATTCGATGTTTTCTTCTCTTATAGGCCCTTTCTCACTAATATGTCTCGTGCTTTATTATCAAGATTATCCCAATTTCTTGGATCATAAATATCTGAAGTGTAAACTGGTTGTTCATCAATACTAGCAGACTGTTCACCAGCCACCAGCGTGATTACGTGAAAGGCTAAAAGCCTTCTCTAGTTCTTTACGTTGCTGCACTTGATGTCTTGATTGGGCCATACTCCATAGGAGCCCACATACATTACTAAGTATACTAGTACTAGTACTAATGTACTTTTTGGGGTGGGGCCTATGTAAATTTGAGGCCTAGGGCGATGGCACACCCTGCCCACCCCCAGGGCCGGCCCTGCTCCTTCTTGTACCTCCGGTACTCCTCCTCGTCGTCGACCGCCACCTCCGCGACCACCGCGGTGGTGGTGGTGGTCTCGGTGTACCCACCGGTGTAACCGGCGCCGTCGCCACCGTATCCGCCGTAGGTCGTCTCCTGGACGACGACGGCCTCTACGGCGGGAACCTGCTCCTCGTCCTTGCGGTGGTGGAACAAGTGGTGGTGGTGGTGCTTCTCCTCGGCCATTGTTGTCCTTGCTTCCTACTAGCTACTTAGCTAGTGGTTGTCACAGTGCAAGTTGGGATTGCAGCAAATAGTAATTGGCTTGTGATACAGGACAAGGGAGTTGCAAGGTATAGTATATATAGGGGGTCAGACGAGTCGTTGGGGGTGACGCGCTCCTGCATGAGTAGAAGTCAACGGGAAGGAGAGGTAGGACTGGACGGTGGCGATTAGCGCGTATCACGGATCAAATCCGCTTCAATAATGGAGGTTAATTAATGTCATCGACGGTGCTAATTTCCTTAATGCATGCTACAGCGACTGAAACGTTATTCCACCTTTAAAAAGGAAAAAAAAAACTGAAATGCTGTTCCTGTTTTTTTTTTTTTGACGAAAAATGCTGTTCCTGTTGATGAAGACACGGCTAGTGACTCCGTTTTTTTTTTCCGGTATGACGAGTACAGTGCAAAATGCCCATGCTTTCTTCTAAATTTACAGACGATCTCATTCTCAACCGTTCGATCAACACTGAATTAATTAACATTGTACACTTGTATGTTCATGAATGGCCTGAACTTATATCTGCCTCTGAAACTTTGTTCTCAATGGTATACATACAGCCTGTGTGATCAAAATTAGGTGGTGCTCATGATCGATCACTGCATTAACAAGGCAGGAGCAGTACAGCTTGAAGCAACATGCTTGGATCGTGTCATGCACTCACTAGTCATAATTGATCGGGTACTAGCCTTAGAATTAAATTTCAAGCGGGTGCGACGCGCAAATTATGCTGAATATGCTCACGCGCGCACAACCTGCAGATCCTGGCTGAGGCGCGATCGAATACGATATGTGATTGCTCCAGCTTTTTTCTTTCTTCGTCTGCGGGAATCTTCAGAAAATCCTACCATTTTGTCTCGAATGGATCGTATCGTATATATCGGTGGATGAAACGAGGTGCTTGAATCCTGAATAGCAGCGCATCGTCTTCACATGAGATCGAAGGCATCAATTAGTAATTTACGTAGACTGATTTCTTCTTCTTGCACTGGTTTCCAATCCAAGTGACTTCCAAAGCAGACCAAGGTGGATCTTGATAGGTTGAAAAGTTCTTGCTTCATGCTGCTGCCTGTGTAGAAAAAATAGAAGTGCAACAGGTGAGACCGCCCTCACATTGCACATTTCCACACCATAACTACACCAAATAGCCCCAGCCCGCCGGCCGGAATAATCGTGATACTTATAATTAACTACCTTAGCCTGTACTGCCGATCTATCTATATAATACTCTCTCTGTTCTCTCTGTTTCGCTTGTTTTTTTTTTTCCACAGCTCTCCATATGCACAACCCAAAAAAGCACAATACCATACATGTTTCTATTGAGTGACCACAACCATTTAACGCCTTCCAAAACATTTAAGCATGAGTAAATAGAGATAAAAAATCGCAATAACTGCATTCTAGATCATCTCAATAGACAAGTATATTAAAACGGATACTCTGAACCACGGACAAATATAGCCAAACAGAGGGAGTAGTTAGTTAATTAGGTCATTCTCTGATAAATATCTCTTATGTATGGTGGGTAACACTTGATAAATTGTGTTGTAGCAAGGCTCGCATGTTAAGTTGCTGTTCTCAACTTCCTAAGTGTATTATAAGACAGCAGAGCACGGAGTGACCTTTCGATCTGGGCCGCTGAAGCACATACGATCAGACGGCTCTCGCAGTCCCAACGTACCGGGGATAAAACTACGCGGGGATCGGCCCCGTAGGAGTATTTTTCTGGTTGTGTTCTGTCGGAGATGGAACGGATGAGCTAGCTTATCGCGCCAGGAGGCACCGGCCGGCAATATGCGCGCGGCCTGCAGGACCGGCCGGTGCTACATGGCGACAGCCGGCCGGCGCTGATCGCCATCGACACGCAGGGCGCATGGAACTAGCACCGCCGCGGTGGCGGAAGGCCCTGCCGTAGTCGTCGGCCTCGCGGTACGCGTAGCCGCCGGGGCCCTGCTGCTCGACACCGTGTCTCTGCGCGTGCGCCGGGTCCTTGTTCGCCTGGTGCCCTTCGTACTGCAATTGAAACGTCAATTAATTTCTAAGTTAGTTGTCCTAAACAAGCATGCCAGGCATGGATGACAAGAACTGCCGATCGAGTCATATGTCTATGAACTCTGTGCTCCCCGTTTCCTTAAGATGTGTAGAATGGCTGCAGTCAACATTTTAAAGCTTTGACCGTTAATGTATCCACAAAATTATTTGGATTTGTTAGGTGTAAATGATACTACTATATTTTTCATTTTTTTAAAAAAACTTTTATTTTATTAATAATTTTTACCAATTAAAAAAAGTAAGAGTCAAACCTGTGTGTTGTATAGCATATCATTGTCCAAAACTACAAGTAAAAGAGAACATAGGCAGTACTTACCGTAGCGAAGGCGGTCAACTCTCCCGTGCAGTTGTGCTCCCTCATCATTCATCTCCTCCCTCTTGTAGTATTGTGCTGCTTGCTGCCCCGCCACCGTAGTAGTAGTCGGCCACCTGGTACCGTAACTGCCCGGTAAATTGTTTTGCAGTAGTTTAGGCACTAATTAATAAGCTTGGTTGTAGCAAATGCGTCGTATGAAGGGGTATTTACAGCAGGCCATCAAATGTGTCGTACGAAGGGGATATTTACAGCCGGCCAACCAGATAAGTTTATGTTTTCTTAAAAGAAAAAGGAATATATTGGAGCTAGCTAGCTCTACCGATCAATTAAAGGAGGGGGTCGATTAGGAGGTTTATAGTAATAGCTGACAATTAAGTAAGCAGTATGTGATGACGGACAGTGGAACAAGGGCTTGATTGTCTTTCCTAATGGGAATTTTTGGGGTTTATTATTATTTGTAAATGAAGTTAGGCATGCATGCAACTCGCACGTATATCTATTGGAGCAACTAGCGTCTAGATGTACAATATGAGCTTTCTTATCGTACACTTCTTTCCATCGTCGGATCTAATTCGAAAGGTTTGATCTTAGCCATCCGATCTGGCGCAATAAAAATTAGTGAGACGCAACAATTATTTAGTAAGCCTGCAACAAATCCCCATCTGATGCAACGAAAATACAACAAATTTCCAACTCGATGATGCAGCACATAAGAATTCGGATGCAACAATTACCAATAATTATGGCAACAAAAAAGAACTCTTGTGCAACAAATCAACATAAATAATTCAACAAAAGCGCCTCTTGTAGCAACAAATTGAAAGGACTATTGCAACAAATAAATTAAAACTCTTATTGCAACATGAATTTTAGAGGGGGTACACAAGTCTGCAACACTAAAAATACGATCGCAACAACACGATTTACCTCTTGCAACAATCGAGAATGCGCTGTAACAGCCCAAATTTCAAATTCCAGTAAAAATTTAAAATTTATTTACTTTTGTGGAATTTTCTGAAATTTTTAAAAGCTCTTATAATTATTTTAAAGCCCAAAATAAATTTATTTGCAAAATTAAAAGCCAACATAAAGTTAAAAATAATTTTATTAAGTCCAAAATAAATAAGAAAAATTTTGTGAATTTTTTCATAATTTTTGGAATTATTTTGCTATTTTCTAAAGCCTAATTGAATTACCAGAATTAAAACAAATAAGAAAATCAAAAGAAAATCAAAAACTCAGTTTGGGCCGAAACCAACAGCCTCGGCCCAAAACCCTACGCGCGCACGGCCCACCGGCCCAACCGCCCGCGCCCTCTCTCCTCTCTCTCGCCCCACTCGTCTCGACCGTCCGATTTGAATCGGATGGGCGACAAGCCCCCACGCCACACCTTCCCCATCGCACCGTCGGATCGCGATCCAACCGCTTGCCCGCTTTCTCCTTCCTCCCCTTCTTCTTCGCGCAGTGCACGTCGCCTCCGCCATTTTCGCTTCGTCCGAGCTTCGTCAAACCGCCGCCCCCAACCTCCCGTGTCTCCCGCATGACGTGCGCACGACTCGGCGCCTCCAACCGCCCCACTCCCCCACTTTCCCCTTTCTTTCCCCGCCGGTTCGCCCGCACGCCGCAACCGCCGCTGCACGCCCCCACGTCGCCCCACCGCTCCCGGCCACCCCTCGCCCTATAAAAGGGAGCCCCAGGGGCGTCTCGTTTCACTCAACCCGACGCCCCCACTCACTCTTCCTCTCTCGCCGCGAGCTCGTCGCAATTCCGCTTTCGCCGCCGCCACCGCAAGCCGCCGCCGCTTGCGCCGCCGACGCCGCGCCTCACCGCCGCCACCGCCGACATCGCTACTCGCGCGCCGGTGCTCGCCTCGCTTCGCCAGACACCGCCGAATCGCGTTGTCATCAACACCGCATCGCCGCCGCCGCCTTCTTCTCGCCGCCGGCCACCTCCGACGACCCCTCACGTCCAAAACTGGTATCAACAAGTTCGCAATATCCTCCTCTAGCTTTTGGTACCATCCGCCGCCGTTGAGCCGCCGCCAAACGCCGTTGTCGTACGCGTCCGGAGGTTGCCGTCGTCAAGCTGACGTGGTATGGCCACCTCACGGTACGGTATGGCCATCAACACGTACCACCACACGTCCTGTATAGGCAGGATTTGGCTAATTAATTTGTAATGTTTTAGTGTATTTATATCATGTTGATTATGTGGGTGTCGGTTAGACGTTTTATTCCACTTAGCGCAAGAGGGGCTCCTGAGGATGGTTAGTCCAAAAGGGCGAAACCTTAGCGCATGAGTACACTAGAACGTAACATTGTAAAGGCCTCATGGTAATTGCTCACTCACACGCCTACGGAAGCGTGTATTGGCCGACATAACAAGCATGTCACCTCGTGTGGGTAAAGTTGTACCAACCCTGCAGAGTAGAAACTATTCGAATAATGCGTCATGTCATGGACATGCTAGTAGGGTCACTTAAAGTTAGAATTGTTTTTGGTTTCTAAATGCTTTATTAAATGTTGAGGATGGTTAATCCTTATAAAAGTTAAGGCGGAAGCCAAGTGTTAGGAGGAATCCTTCACTTAATCCTTGGAGGTTATCCATATTACAACATCATCATTTTAAAATATGAATTTTGTCATAGTATAAAATTGCCTTAGAAATTATTATGGATATTTAAACTGAAAATGTTGCTTTACGCAAAACAACCCCTACCATACTCATTTGTTACCTTATGCATGCATTTCCATTCAATATTGGGTGTAGCTTGTGAGCACGGTAGTTGTGCTCACTCTTGCTGAATAAATCTTATTCAGGAGAAGACTTCTTCCCCGACGGTGAGGATCAGGACGAGTAGTAGGCCTTCGACCCAGACGATTGCCTGTGGCGCATCGTGTGGCTCACCTCTATTATTATGTTTCCGCTGTGTTATTCATTTGGCATTTGATATTGTTGTTCAGACTCATTTGTATTAAACATTTAATTACTTAATGTTATTTACGATTTCGTGATATGAATGTGATATCCATTTTTGTAAAGACTGTACACTGGAAATCTCGGACCGTATGAACACGAGAATTCGGATCCTTCGCTCCCGGGTTCGACATGCGCCGAGGATTAGACGAAGGCGAACGCCACGACCTTGTTGTGCCATCGAATCATTGCCGCCACGCCATTCATCCTCGAATGAGGGTGGCACCGCTAGAGAGCCTCCAATAGCGTCGTGGTACGGATAGCAAGATCGTGGTCGATGGTGGCGGATCTCGCCTAGCTTCAACGGCACTCGCCGAGGCCTTGCCGACGGCAAGAGAGTTCGCTTGCCTTGGCACGCTCGTGGAGGGTGGGAAGGAGGCTGCGTGCATGCGCATGGGAGAGGGGAAGGAAGTTGCATGCATGTGCATGGGAGAGGCGATAAGCCATAGCTCGCCAAGAACTCGATGGTGGCGGCTCAACCGGATTTTGCTTGAGTAGTAGATAGTGTCAAGAGGTAAGAGGGAGAGTCATGGGTGGTGAAGAAACATGGATGAGGAATTGCTGGCTGGGAGCAGCGTGGGAAAGAGATGGGGGCAGAGGAGCCAGCATAGGGACATGGCACAAAGTGAGCAAGTAGGGAAAGTGGAGTGAGTCTTCGCAGGTCCACGTGAGCGAGGCGTCCAATTTTTCCTTCTCACTCTGGATGTATGCATCGTATCATTGTCCATATGTATTCCCTCCCACCACAGACGAATATTGTTTTAGAATACGTGTGGTCAAACTTTATAAACTCTGGTTACCCATATCGTAGATTTGCCTCGAGAGATACTTTCATAATATTGTAATTTTATTAGATTTTAATAAATATGTTAGAATATAAAATGATAGTAAAAGTTGTGTTTTGGAGACTGCTTTAATGTTTAAAACGACGTTCTTTTGTGATTGAAGAGAGTATACGCACAAGATTAATTATTGTGATATTAATATTTGATCCGTGGTGCTTAATTAATTCGGGAGCGCACGCAAATGGCATGGGTTTCAGTAACCAAAGTAATCATGCGCGCCTATCCATCGAATATTACTTTTAATGTATGTGTATACTCCACGCTTGATAATTAATATATAGATATCCACAAACCGAGAATGCACGTGTCGATACTCTGTTTAAAAAAAGAAAAAGAAAAGAAAAGAAAAGGAAAAGGAAATCTAATTAAAAGAAGAAGAAGAAGAAGAAGAAGAAGAAGAAGAATGCATGTGTCCGAAAATATAATTTCTACCTTACACCAAAAGTGTTAAAACATTTAATTTGTTACCCCACCAATCACAAATATATGCTGAACCGATGAGGCTCATGCAATGTGAATAGTGATTAAAAAACTTGATATGCAAATATGATAAGATACGTATGCACGTTATATGTTCTCTCCCTTTAGTAAAAAGTGTACGCCATATTCGCCATTTGCTAGCATTCTTGGAGCACTCGGTAAAGTGGTAGTTTCTTTATCGTAGTTTACTGTTTACCTGACTAATTACAATAACAATAACCATTGTATATCTTATCTCTCTTATTTCCTTGTGTGTGTGTGAGAAAGAGAGTCCTCAGTACTGTGAAAACAAAATGCACGTACGTGATCTATATATAGCTCATATCATTGTATATGATAGCCGACCTCGTCGTATCATATATACTAGCTAGTTAGGATAGTAAATTAAGCATAAACCATAAAATTTTAGTATGCGTGTTTCAAAAAATGAAGACAGCAGGTGAGATGCGTAACCCTAAACAAATTAGGCACCAAGCTAGCTCTCAAAATATGGATTTATCTCCAAATGGCTTCGCTGTCGCTCAAAAGTTCACGCACGGGCAATTGATGTTTTACATGATAAAAAGGTGCCAAATGATAAAAAAAATAGTACTAATTGACCATTAATCCACAAAATTTCTTTTCACACACTTAATCCCTCACTAATGTTGTTTGAGTAGGGGTCGGCCCATAGGTATGACACCATTCTATCCGATTTATATGCTCACTCATGGCGTACGGTTCCGCATTTGTCGTGGTGTTGGATTCCAAAGCATTCAGCTTTGGGTGAGTTAGGTTTTCTCGCCAGAGTGGCGAAGTCCGTCGCTTGGGGTTGCGAGCTAGAATTGTTCGACGGGTTCAAGATCTAGAGCCTCTGCTCAGATCCTTCACTGAGGTGGTGAGTAAAGGGGTGATGGATCGCAGAAGAGGGAGGTTTCCACGTCGGTTCGGTGGCGGATCTTGTTTTGGGGGGAAAAGCAACGCACCTGACGAGTGGATGGGGGAAGATGATTTGCTATTGGAGAATGAGTTGAGAGAGAAAGTAAAGCGAGAACAAGACCAGAAGATAAGGTTCCAGGAGAACCAACAAGGGGGACTTCGGAATCCAAGTAGGCAGCAGGGATTTCATGAAATTAATAGCTCTAGATTTGATTCTCGTTTTTCTAGGTGTTAGCTAGAGATTGTTCTTCTCACTCCAAGGGGTGGCATGATGATCCTCGTAGAGAGCACATGAGTTCAGAAGGGGGTTTCCGACGAGAAGTTCAATCGAGAGGTGAGATTAGGGGTGGTTTTGGCTCAAGAGGAGATCATTATCATGCTAATCAAATCAGATCTGTGTCCAAATGGGAGGATTCTGTAGGTACAGGCAAAAGGAAAGGTCTGCAAAAAGGATGGGGTGATATTGGTCCGAATACTGGGGTGGTTAGATCTAAGGACAGAGGTACTCGCTTTCAATGTTTACAATCTAGGCATCATCAAGCTCAATGCACTAATCCTTTGATCTATTACAAATGCAAGAAATCTGGCCATATGACTTCTAGTTGTCCTGTTGATAAGCAAAATAAGGGATTGAAACTTTTTGGATTTGGGATACGAGGTCAAGGATTTTATAGTCTTCGAGTTCCTAGGCTTCAGCTTTCTGAGCAACAAGCTGCTACAGGGGTGATTAGTGTTAAGGAGGGGGTAGCTACTGTGCAAAGAATCGAAGCGGAGTTAAAACATCTAATTCAAGCTAACTGGGATTAGAATGTTAGGAAGATTTCTGAGTCTGAATATGTTGTGGTGTTCCCATCTAAGGAGGCTTTGGAAACTTGGTCCAAAGCTAGGGGTATGAAATTAGCTCTTCATTCCATCAAAACTAAAGTGGAGAAGTCCACATTGGATCCAGAAGCTTCTTCTGTGTTGATGACATCTTGGGTTAAAGTTTCTGGAATTTCTTTGTCTGCTAAAAGCCTAAAACTGAGGAACTATTGAAAGAAGTCACTAGTACTACTGGGGAACCTCTGGAAGTGGATGGAATTAGTTTGATGAGAGCAGGACCAATTAGGGTCAAGGTTTATTGCAAAGATCCCTCTCAAATTAATTGTTTGGTTGAGATTTTCATCAATTTTGTTGGGTACGAGATAAAGTTTGAGGCAGAAGGTAGTTTTGCCACTAAAAAAGGTGGTCCCTACAAAGTATCAGGAGACAGAAAGCCTGATAGAAAAGATGAGAAAGATGAGGAGGAGGAAGATGAATCCAATGATAGCACTCACAAAACTGAATGGGAAAAACTTCTTGAGAGATTTGGGAGTGACACTCAGCATTTCTCAGATAAAAAAGGTGGAGGGGGCAATGGCAAAGAAACATAAAAATCAGGATTTATCTTCTAGGTCTAAAATTTCGGTTAAGGGTAAAGAGATTATAGAAATGGAATCGCTAGTAATGCTCATGAATTGTCCCTTTAGCTTTTAGTTTTCCTTCCCAAGATGGTGGCACAAGCTTGAAGGATCTAGAGGAAGATAGATTCTCTTTGGGAGGAATTGATTCTCCCTTTTCTCAAGAAGCAAAAAAGCAAAGCAGAAGATAAGAGAGACTCAACTACCTCTAAGAATCAGAAGGATGCTATAGGGGGGACCTACTATGTTGTCAGCCTCTCTCTGGCCTTGCTTGCAAACTCCTCTTACAGATAAAAGAAAGAAAGAATATCATAAATCTACTCAGGAGTTAAAGCTCTCTTTTATAGATAACATCAAATATCTTCAAATTCAAAAATCTGTCAAGGGGTGTGTAATTTCAGAAGAGAGGGTTGACCTTGGTAAGAAGGAAGATGTTAGTGAGGGGGTAGATGATGACACCCAAAATACAGAAAGTGACAGAGACTCTTTGGTAGTTTTTTATATTGACGGTGTAGCAGAAGTTTGGATGTCTACAAGGAAGAAAGGGAGGAGAAGCAGAATCATGGAACCTCAATTGGCCACTAGGAAAAGCTCAAGGATTCAGGATCAGGGGATTCCCATGGAGAAGAAGGCCTCAATGTTAAAGTCTATTCATAATCTGGAGACACAAGCTAAAACTAAAAATTCTTTTAATGTCCTTAATAATGCTTCTACTGATTATTTAGATAAAGTAGCTACTTCATGTGGCATTATTTTAGGCTCTCAGTCTCAAACTGCTAGTGAGATTATCTCAGCTATGCAGGCTCAAGAATTAGTTAGAGCTGTTTTGGCTAGAGCTGAAAAGGAAAAGTTAGAAAAAGGGGATAATTAGGTTCAAAATTCCAAGGTTGATAGATCTGATATGGATGAAAGTTTGGATATAATTGACAATGAGATGAGGGGTACTATAGGTTTCAAACTAAGTAAGAAAGTGAAGAATAAGCTAAAAAGAGGGGGTGTTGGTGGTAATATTTCTAAACCATGAAATTTCCTTTTTGGAATATCATAGGTTTGGGGAGGGATGCAAGAAGAAGACAACTTAAGGATTTTACTTATACCGAAGGTTTAGATGCTGTGGAGGAGTAGAAAACAATTAAGAAGGATTTTTCTGAGAGAGATCTTAAGAATCTTGCTAGGGATTTCTTTTTCAGATGGCACTGGATTCCTGCAAAAGGCCATTCTGAGGGCATTTTATTGGGGGTGAAAGAAGTCTTCTTGGAAATAGAGGATTGTGTTTCAGAAAGATTCTACGTGAGTATGGTGGTCAGGAACAGAATTACTAATTTCAGATAGGAGTTGATGGTTGTGTATGGGCCTGTCATCATGAGTTAGTCCACTTTTTCTTGGAGATGGACAGGAAATGCAAACGTGTTATTCTTCCTCTGATTTTAGAGGGTGATTTTAACTTGATTAGGGAAGAAGGGGATAAAAATTCTAGTTACTTGAATTTTAGTCTGATGAATCTTTTCAATGAGTTTATCTCTCATAACAAGCTGATTGAGATCAGAAAACAGGGTACTAGATTCAGTTGGACAAATAAACAAAAGTGTCCCATTAAGGTAAATCTTGACAGGGTTTAGTTTTGACTAATTGGGAAGGTAATTATCCCCTTTGTCACGTGAAGAGTTTGGTTAGAGTGGGTTCTGATCACATCCCAATTTTACTGAATTCTGGTGAGGGTGACAGTGTTAAGAACATGAGATTTTTCTTTGAAAAGAAATGGCTTTGTCAAGAGAATTTCAGGGATTTGCTTAAGAACAAATGGTTTGAGATTAATAGGAATGCTTCTAATAACATTTACTCTCTAGGCAAATGGAATGGATGTATTGCATCCTTGAGGCGGAGTTTTTTAGAGGTTGGGTTGCTAACTTGAATGGGGACTACAAGGAAAAGAAGAAGAGAATTTTAGATCAGCTCAAAAAATTAGATTATGTGGTAGAGGTGAGAGGGTTAAAGTGTTGAAGATTGGTTTCAGTGATACTTTATGGAATCTGAGTTGGAGAAAGTTTATGATGTGGAGAAGTATTGGCAAAGAAAGAGGTAGTGTGAATTGGATAACTCAAGGGGGTGCTAATACTAGTTATTTGCATAATTGTGCTAATAGGAGGAGAAGGAAGAATTTCACTTTTAGTTTAGATCATGAAGGGGTACCCATTAAACGCAAAGATGAGTTAAGGAACCATATATATAGTTTCTATAAAGATCAGTTTGGATCTAAAGTTAGTCAAGAGGTGAGGTTATCTAATGAGATTTGGAGCATTAAGCATAGAGTTTCAGGAGCAGACAATTTGTTTTTGGTTCAGACTTCACTACGGGGAAGTTTGGAAAGCCATTAAAGATCTCGCAATGAATTCCCGCCTGGACCGATGGTTTTCCTAACTGTTCTATAAAGAGTTTTTGGGGTGATTAAGAATCAGTTCCTTGATTTGGTTAGAGATTTCTTTAAAGGGAATTTGCATATGAAGAGATTGAATTTTAAACTAATCACTTTAATTCCTAAACTCACATAGGCTAACACCTATTTGCTTGTTAAATGTCACTTCAAAATTATAACAAAACTTCGGCTAATAGGCTCTGGGGATATTATTGATAAAATCATCAATGAATGTCAATATGTTTTTATCAAAGGTAGAAATATTTTTGATGTGGTGCTTGCTCTTCATGAGATTGTTCATGGGATTAGACATTCCAATAGAAAGGGGGTGATTTTGAAATTTGATTTTGAAAAGGCTTATGATAAGATTCATTGGAGATTTTTTAGAGGAAGTGATGGTGAGGAAAGGCTTTTCTGAGAAGTGGATTCAGTTGATTATGGTAACGTCCCAAAATTTTGATTTTCAAAATCTTTTGAGTAGTTTAGGTCCCTAAAATTTTTCACCAAACTTTATTTGAATTAATAAAGCTTAATTGGGAATTTTCTAAATTCAAAATATTTAATTTGATTAATCTAAACATCAATTAACTAAAAACTAGTGTGATTTTACTTTCTTTATTCCAAGGAATTTTATGGTATTTTTTGAGTTTTTTTCGAGTTTGTTTGTTATTTATTTGCTCTCCTTGATTTTTGGCATTTCATTTAATTCCAATTCCTTTCCAATCTCTCCTCGACAAGTGGCGAACACCGTACATCTTCAAGCTCCAACCGAATAGAAGGTCTCCAACTCCCCTCTTCTTTTCCAATCCCCTGATTTGGTTTCCTCCGAATCGTCTCGTTTGTTCGCAATCTGCAAAAGACCAAGCTCCAACCGAAGGTCTTCCCCAACGAGTTGTGCCTCCTCTGACGTCCCCCAGCCGAACCGTCTGTGACGTTGAGTTCGCGCCATCACATTCTACATCATGCTTCTATCCCCTTCACACAAAAACCACCGGTTCACCGGCGGCCATGTCGAGCCATAATACTGAAACGCGTACATCGAGCGTCACGCCTCCTCGGTGAATTTTTTCAAAATCCGATCGCATCATCTTGTAGCCCTCGTCGAGATCTATTTTTCCCATATTTTAGTTTTGAATTTCGTCTATCGTGCGCCGAGAATGGGGCGTTCTCTCTCCTCTTGATCGTCTCCCTTCAACGGCCAATTACTCTGCAACCGTTGATCTCCTGCCTTCAACACCACCACCGTTGGGTTCGCGTCACCGCATCTACGCTGTGCTCTCCTCCCTTTTCGCAAAGCATCGCTGGAAGTATTACACGCCCGTGAGGCCACTACCCCTATCATTCTTCGCCTCGCCGCAAAGACATGGTGCCGATTCTTGATGTTTGACCGCATCATCATCTTCGTTCGTCGTCGCCGCTGCTGCTTTGCCATTTCACGAGTTGATTCGCCGAATCCGCCATCCACCCCATGCGCTAGAGTCACGCCTCGCTCGTTTTTCGCTTTCAACGTAACGCTTTTGTTTTGTTGTCTGCTGGCTTGTTCTCTGTTGTGTTGATCGGTCAACATCTCTCTCTCTCTCTCTCTCTCTCTCTCTCTCTCTCTAATGTGTTGTTTCCTTAGTCATCTAATCAATCTAAGCCACACATCTAATTCTCTCTCTTCTTGTTTGCTCTCCCGATTTGAGTAGACCCTATGTGTCATGCATGGAAATAAATCCTTCTCTCACTTACATGTCATCCTCCTAATTAAAAACCCTAATTATTTCTCTCTTACAAGTGGTCCCCACATGTTAGTCAAACCTTTGGTCAACCCTAGTTCATGAGCTTGGTCTACCATGGACTAGCATCTCTCTATGGACATGGTCCATAGACCGATGATCCACATGTCAATTCCTAATTTTAATTTTTGGAATTAGTTCTTGAAAAATTCTTTTATCTTATTGGTCTCACATGTCACTCTCTCTACCTTATTTCAAACTATTTTAATTCTAAAATTCATAAATATCAGTGAGGTCCCACATGTTATACACTTAGTTATTTTCTAATATTTTTGGAATATAATATTCTAAGAATATTCCGTAGACCCCACTTGTTAGTTTCTCTCTCCTTTTTTCTTTTTCATCATTTCATGTGAATTTCAATCTTCCGAGAGCTCGTTCTTTCTCATACGAACTCTGATTGAACCCATTCAAGTCTCTAAATTCAATATCTACCTTCCAGTACCATTAAATTTTAATTGGAGTTTGTTTGATTTGTCTTTTTGAATTTTATTTATTTTACGCTTTCTTTCTCGATTAGACGTTGAAGTCCCGGAATTGTCCGAAAGAGTCAAGGTCAAGGAAGTAGAAGATTGGAGATAAAATGAGAGCATCATTGCTATAGTAAGGCAAGTTGTACTTTGACCATGTTGAACCCAGCTTTTCCAAAACTACTTTGATTCAAATTATCGCATTCTACTTTAAGTTTTTATTTAAATGTTTTGAGATTAGCTATATAACATTTGATTATATACACCTTGCTTATCAGATCATCATGATCTTTTGTCACCCTAGATTGGTTCATTATTTAGTTGGTATAATCATAGCACCAACGTGGGTTGGTTAGATACGAGTAGTCGCTAGCCATGCAACGAGTCATCATTATCACCGAGTTACAATTATAAATTTGACTAAATGATTATAGAACTTTATGATAAAACTGTGTATTGTGTGCTATTACTTGTTGATGGCATGTGTTGCATTTAACCAACGGGTGAAAAAGATTTAGAGTGAGGCAAGTGGTGAAAAATGTGTGACATGGTGGAGCTTTGTGACTGGGAGTGATAATCTTCGTGGCATAGTTAGAAATTAGAAGTATTGCATTGGTCAATTAAAGATTTAACTTTGTGCGCCATTGAACTGAGCCTTACTGCACGACCACATGCCCGTATGGGATGGTTCTAACTTAGTAAGTTACGATTCTCAACATTGATTACTCAGTTGTAGGTTATGAGCTCGATGATGGGCGAGGTATGGACTAACTGAAAGCCACATCATAGGATAGTTCGTCAGCTTCCCCGCCCAACTGCAGCGTTGACGAGCGAGTGAGGTTGGGGTCGGTAGTAAAATACACCGGAGTGTGTCAATTGTTGAGATGAAGTTTCGAAAGGTTTTGTTGTGATCATGTCCGATTCGGATGGTCGCATCTTGTGGGTAAAGTGTACAACCTCCTGATAATGTTAAACAATCTAGTCGAATAGTCGCGCCCACACCATGGACATGCTTAGGAATTTCACACGAGGGGTAGATTTTCATGAAACCAATTGGGAAGGGAGAGCTGTGGGTTAAACTCATATGGCTATATGAAAGAATTTGATTAGGCTTTGTGTCCTTTGTGAAAATAATTGTTAAACTATTATCGCTTATTTGTTTGAATTATGCTTTCAATCTATTATTGTATTCAATTACAAATATTGCTTTATTACAAAATAACCACGTAAGCCATATCATTTGGAATAAGCTATCATCTATATTTGCATTCTGTGGTGCAACTTGTTGAGTACTACTGTAATTAATCTTGCTATAATCATCCGGATAAATTGGAGGAATCGTTAGTCAATGAGGTATACTTCAAAGATCGTAAAGAACTAGATCGTGCTACCCCAACCGATTGCCATGGGCATATAGATGGGCTTCACTGAAGTTATTCCATTACGTTCCACTGCAGCTTAATTAAGCTATTCGTCTTCTGAGGCATTAAGTGTAGGCTTTGATATTAAGGTCTTTACTCTGATAATTATTGTTATTTATATATTTATTAGTCATCTTTGGTTATGGAAATGATATTTCATCGATGTTGCCACTGTGCACTAGTGTGATCCTGGACTAGTGTAGTATACACAGAGGGTCCAGAATTGTATTTTTGGGTCTCGACAACTATGAGTTCAGTAAGAGGGGGTAAGTCAGTATCAATATCAATGGTGAGGTTGGTCCCTATTTTAATACTTACAGAGGTTAGAGACAGGGGGATCCTTTGTCTCCCCTTCTCTTCAATTTGGCTGCTGGTCCTTTAGCGGGGATTATTGAAACAACTCAGGAAAAAGGCTTGGTTAGGGGGTGATTTCTAATCTAGTTCCTAAGAGGGTACCTATTCTTCAATATGTAGACGATACAATGATCATGATGGAATGTGAAGAAGAGTATCTGCTTAACCTCAAGTTTTTGCTTTATTGTTTTGAGTAGATGTCTAGTTTGAAAATCAATTATCACAAGAGCAAATATTTTCAATTACAAATCGGCTCATTTACCTCTTACGTATTTAGGCATTTTGGTTGGGGATAAACATGTTGGGGGAGAAAGCAGCAGAAAATGTTCTTAACAAATTGAGCAGAAGGTTGGATAATTGGAGGGATAATCTTCTTTCTTTTGGGGGTAGGTTGGTGTTGGTGAATAGTAGCTTAAGTAGTCTTCCTATTTACACCATGGGTTTCTCGCAGTTTAATTAGGAGGTTCATAAAAGAATGGACACTACTGTCCCAGATTTTTATGGAGGAGGCTAGTGACAAATTTAAATACCATATGATAAATTGGGTGGGGGTTGTCACACTCCAAAGACTTTGGAAAATCTTTGAGAGGTTCTCGCTTTGGAAAATATGCAAAAAGTGAAAATCTGCTTAATTGGGGTGCAAGATATAAGATTGATAATGGCTGTAATATTTCTTTCTGGGTGACGTTTGGATTGAAAATTGCCCTTTGAAGGTTCAAGATGACAAGCTTTTTAATATTTGTTAGTCTCCTAACATGAGTGTTGCCAACTGTTTGATAGAAGGCATGTGGAATATTACTTTCATTAAAAACTTTGGTGAAGAAGAGGAAATCCAATGGAAGCTTTGAAAAACTCTATTATGGATATTGATCTTAATGGTGATATGGACAAAGCTATTTGGTGTCCGGAGAAATTGGTTCTGTTCTCACCAAGTCTTTGTATAGGCATATGGTTTTGGGGGTGTTGTCTACATAAAATTGCAAAACTACGAGAAGCAAGATACCTTAAAAGTTCAAAATTTTCATGTGGCAATGTTATCATGATAGCGCCCGCATATGGATCAACTCAAAAGAAGGGTTGGAAAGGGGATGTGAATTGTATTCTATGCACATCAAGAAAGTATTGATCAAGTTTTGTTCTCTTGTATTTTAACAAGGTTTGTTTGGTTTTGTATGAAAGAGGTGCTAAGTCGAGAGCGTATACCAAGATCATTAGACGATTTCCACCTTAATTGGTTGGAGAGGAGGGGGCTAATGATTACAATGTTGTTTTGTTTAGTTTTGCACTTTGGTTTGGAATCTCGAAATTTAGGATCGAATGGCGATTGAGAAGAGTTTTTCTAAGCAACCAATGGAAGTGATTTTCAAATTTTTGTCTTGTTTGCAACATTGGTGTGTCCTCATCAAGGGGTTGATCAAGTAAGATGGATTGCTTCTTGGCTGTTGAAGATTGGGCTAAAATCGCTTACGCATTGGATAACTCTTAATCTCTATCTATAATAGTTAGTTGGGTTATGACCTTGTTCCTTTGTTTTTACTCAATGAGCTTGTATTCCCAGTGTGTTCTATTTCTTTTGTAAGGATCTATTATTTGCTTTCTATAAAAGCTAGGTTTCTTGTAAAAAAAAATCGTGTGCTTGTTTCAAAAATGAAGACGGCGGGTGAGACAAGTAACTCTAAAAATTAGGCACTTCGCTAGCTCTCAAAATATGGATTTATCTCCAAATGGCTTTGATGACGCTCAAAAGTTCACGCACGGGCAATTGATGTTTAACATGATAAAAAAAGTGCTAAATGATAAAAAAAAATAGTACTAATTGACCATTAATCCACAAAATTTCTTTTCACGCACTTAATTCCTCACGACTGTTGTTGTGAGTAGGGGTGAAACTGGCCTGATATCGCAGATATTGCCGATCATCTCAGTATCTTAAACCATATTTCTTCCCAGATATGTAGGTGGATACAAATATGAATTTGGAGTATTCAGGATATGGACATGGGGCGGATACCTAACGGATTCGAATTGGGAATAGGTAAAATAGTCAGATATTACGCAATTGCGAACACACATGAAGGAATATACTTGAATCATGCCACCATAGCTTCAACATTTCAACACGAGTACATGTATAAGTCACACACATATACAGATATAAGGCACACATGTATACACGATCACGTCGACATAATGACATAGTACGCTTAAAGATAAGTTTATACATAAATTTGGCATGATCACACCGACATAAGGTGTAATAAACCTCGATTTTCAAATTCCAGTTTAAAATAATTATGTTACCCATCATTGATTTTTTTAGCCATTTCCTGAATTTATAAAAGTTTTTTCTTATTTTCATGAGACTAAAGGTATTTTTACAGAATTAATAAACATTTTAAAAGTCTGAAAATATTTTATTTGGGTTTCAAATATTCTAAAATACCTCTGTGAATTTTGCTAGGTTTTTTTAGTGTTGTTTGCTATTTTTCAAAGCCCAAAAAACTTTTCTGGAATTATTCTTCTTTCCTAAAATACATGAAACTGTCTGGATTACAATACGGAAAAGTATCCTGCATAATAGGAAAATATGGATCCGGCGGATATCAGTCGCTCCGGATTCGCCTCGATCCAACCGGATAGAAAAATAGCTCTCTGGTTCAGTCCGACCGGATCCATATCGATTGGCATATATATAAAGCATAAACGCACAATAACGTACATAGGCAAACTTTATCTTAGTTATATATTCCCAACATCACGCAAGCAATACGCATATACGGGAAAGTAAGATCAGGCAGACACACACACACCGCAGTGTGACCAGCCACACGTACATGCATGCATGCAGCACGCTCTTATTGTAAGCCGAAATTAAGGGTAAGCAACATGCATGCGCACATGATGCTCTTAGTTATTGTAGTAGTACGTACGTACGTACGTACGGTGGGAAGCCACAGCTGCTAGCTCATATAGATATGCATGCATCGTGTATTAATTGTATTGGTGTCTGTGTGTGCATGCTCTTCGATCGATCCATGATCCATCCTAGTTGCAGTAGTGGTTGTGTGGCCTCCTGTGCTCCTTGGCCTCGTAGCTGGCCTCCTTCTGCTCGTGGTGCTCGTGGTAGGCGTAGCCGCCGGCCCCCAGCGCCGCTGCCCCGGCGACGCCCTGCTCGATCCTGTGCCTCTGCGCGTGCTCTGGGTCCTTCTTCGCCCGGTGCCCTCGTACTGCGCGCACGCACGAAACATCGTCAATTCCAGCCACTAATGTAACTCGATCGATGGACAAACGGATGATGGTGGAATACGTACGTATCTATGCATGCTAAACTTGGAGGACTTACCAGAGCGAAGGCGCCACCAGCGAGGGCGCCGACCTCGCCCAGGCGCTCCCTGTTCTTGTGCTCCTCTCCTCCCTCTTGTAGTACTCCTGCCCGCCGGGGCCCCTCGAGTACTCCTCGGAGTAGACGGCCTGCTTGGCGCCGTAGCCGCAGTCGTCGGCGTACGCCGCCGGCCTCCTGCGGTCGTCGTCGTAGGACTCGTCAGCGTGGGAGTAGACCCTCCTGCGGTCGTCGTCGTAGGACTCGTCGGTGTGGGAGTAGACCCTCCTGCTGCCGTGCCTGCCGGCGTCGTAGCACTCGTCGGTGTTGGCGTACATGCTCCTGCCACCGTTACCGTGGTAGTAGTCAGCCATCTTCGTTCAAGCTAGTGTGCAACCACGTACCACACCGTCTGATGCAAGTGCTGCTTTGCCTGCTTCTGGTAGCTAATGTGTCGGAGCAGTGGGTGCATTTATAGTGAGACGAGTGACACTGACAGGCGATGATGGACGGTGGGCATTGGCGGACTAGGACGATTAGATGATCGCCTCTTAATGGGGATCAGTTGAATTGCTATTGCCGACGAAACTTATCGGCAGTTTGCATACATGGACGACATTGCGATTTGATAGCCTGAAGCTTCCGGCAAGCAAATGCAAATTGCGCGTCCGGCCACCTGCTGTCGTAACATTAGGCGTCCACTAGTCGCAAGAATCGCTACCACTAGCTTACTCTGGTAAGACGATTGGCTCAGTAGTTCATATCCATTAAAAAAAAGAATGTCCACACTCCATAGAATAAGGCATTTCAAGGAAAAGATAACAAAAGATGGGTTATCCTCAAGATGTCATAATTTGTTAGAGCATCTATAATAGTTTGTTTCTTAGCTTGTTACTAAGAAGGGAGAGAATACTCAATCTAATAAAAAGAAACAAGCCTTTCAATGGATTATTTTTTGAATTTGTATCTAAGATTTTAATTGCTACCCACAAAATAAGTTTGTAGGTAACAAGCAAGTCTCCAATAGCTATTTTATTGTTTCTTGTGTCTTAGTGTCAACAATTTACTTGTTTTTTCATCTAGAAACAAGATCACCTTCTCTCATCACCATCTCTTCTCCACGTCATCTAAATGTTGATGTGTCTATCCCTTAGTAACAAGTGATATGAACTATTGTAGATGCTCTTAGTTCGCACAAGGGTTTCAATGGTAGCAGCATTTATCACTTAGGACAGATCGATGCTACATACACAGTGCAATCAATAAAGCTATTGCAATGCACGCAGAAATTGCAAAAACTTGATACGCAAAGGTGCTAAGATTCGTGTGCGCGGCGTTGCTTTCTCTCTTTTCAAAAAGAGTAAGCGATAATTGGCCAACTGGGAGCATTTTTTTTTAGCAGCACTCAGTAAAGTTATTCTTCTTTCTGGTCAGTTCAGCTATCAAGAAATAACGGCACCAATTGCATTTCTTCTTGTTCTTCTTCCTTTTCTATTAACGAGAGAAGGCGCATATCCAATCCTCCATCTCCAGTGTGAAATGATAATGCGCGCGTGAGCGCCTGTAGCTCTCATCCTTCAGCACGTCTCAACAGATGAAGATCAACAACATGCGTCCAAAATCGCAAAACCAAATATATAGTTCTAGAAGATATTTGCTGTCGAGTCCTTGGCCAATTGCATCGTTTTGAGACCAGAATGGCAATTTTTTCGACTCACAAAAGAAACATCTAATAGGTTAGCTTAATAATCCCAACTTGATGGATTTTGTGACTCTCACCAACTTAAGTTGTCACGAACAATCCTCCAAACGTCGACCACAGTACAAACACCACTCATATTTATTCCAGAAACATCACATATTCTTGAAGGATATTTCCGTCACATCGCTTATTCGCTACTCAAGCAGATGTTCTTAGATAGATGGATGCTGGAATCCACAATCGCTCGCACCACAATGGAACAATGCAGGGGAAGAGGGGAATAATTTCATTCCAATAGTATGGTTCTCGTTAGCTAAAGGGTGACCATGAGAAATTATAAATTGGCTTTTCTGGAAGCAAACCAAAAAATGCCACGTCACAATCAACTTGTAGTAAACTTCACAATTCACATTTCAATTTGAGGAATATGGGATATGGTAATTTTCCATGTCAATGATAAAAACAGCAAATGGAACCTGGAGGCACAAATGTAGCAAAAAAAAATCTCAGTCATTACAGAATTTTACACAAAAGAAACATCTAAAAGATCAGCAAGGCAATGCATCTTTGGTGTGCGCCTCCATATCTTATGTACCGGAATTTCAGGTCATAAATCGTTGATAGAGGATCAACCCATAGGATAGCCATTCTTCACATATGTTGTCTGCTAATAGAACAAGGTAGGTTCAGCAGGTAGGAATAATAACTGCAATCTGAAAGTCAGCATCAAACACCAGCTAGGATTCCAGATGAAAGCAACCTAACAGACTATTTTTTTTCACCAGTTCTTTGGTTAACACAGAATTATGTCAAATGATCCAGTTATGATGCTCCCAACCCCAAATGACCAACCACTTCATCTATAGCTTATTTGGCTTGATGTTCCCAACACAAGTGTTCTGATTATATTAAATAAACATATACTAGTTATTTTTATATGACCTTTTTGTACTTGATCTTTCAGAATGAATACTACAGTCTTTGCATACAAAAGAACAGAAGAAAGAAACACAGATAGGTGAGACAAGCCATACAACACACTAGTCAAAACCTGAGCATTTGACATCACTAGATAAGTTCATTAGTAGTTGCTGTCATTAATACTCTCCTATACAAAGCAATTTGCTAGTTCTTGCATGCAGCATTAGCATGTATAATACAGCAAAGTCAATAATGCACAACAAGTCATCAAATATCAAATAGGATTTCATGCCTAGTCTCATACTGTGTTAAACATACATCACAAGCATTACACATAACACATTTACATTTTTAATTAGAACAAAATAACCTGCAAAGCAATTGTCTGCTGACTCAAGACTGAAATTTGGAGCATCAGGCATATATCGGGTTAGGAAATTTTGGACGGCAAACTTGTCAGACCTAAAGTTTCTGTGAGCAATTAGGCTCATGTGAAGGAATGAGAATTCATGCTTAGAACATGATCTGTGCGATCAAGGTTTGATCCGTCTAATTATACTCACGGTTCTCTTGGCCTGCATTATGTTTTTAAATATGGCCTCTTTCAAAACCTTTGTATTGATCCACCATCTCAACATCCTTTGTTATTTGCTTTATTGCTATATGTTATATAATCTATTTCTTACTGAATCTAAACTGAGTACCATCTCAGTGTGTAGACGGCAATGATTAGAACCAGGCTTCAGATTTGAGAAACTAGGAACCTACTGGATTCGGTCTGGCCTGGAGAGGGATGTGAAATCCCAGCTGGTTTTGACACGGTTACTACCGATTTACTCCAATGAAGTCCAAGTTACTCCTGTTTTTTTACCGATTCCAAACAATTCAAGCCGACCGAGAGATCAATTCAAGATTTTCCAGTAAATTCTGGAACTGTCCAGTTTCTATCAAACCAACAGGACACGCGAGGCTGGCACTCACCCTGACCCGATCCTGGTTTTCTCAACCCCGATTAGAAGAATATATTAAACGGTGTAGAAAGAGCAAAGCTTAACCAAACAAGCAAGCACTGATGTTTGCCAGTCTTAAAGAAACAAAGAGTGGCTCAACAAAATGGTACTAGAGTAGCTGCTTGATTGGTTTGGTTTACAACCCTGAAGGAAAGATACCCCAAAATGGCAAATAACAGTAATGTTTCCCCACCAATAATCACCTTCCTTTTAATTTTGCATAACTAACTTTGCTAACTCCATAATCAGAGTTTTAAAAAGTAGTATACTTTGTCTATACATATATGCTATTGAGATTCTCACACCTATATGTCCAAGAAAGTTCATTACATACTGCAAAAGATATAGTTTAGTCTCTGTTTTTGGAGTCAACTCAATTAAAAAGATGAAGTAACAGATGACTCATGGATCAGTACAATAGTTTGAAACGGTAGCTTTGAACCAATTCATTTTGTAATTCATGTAAAGTCTCTCGAAAGATAATCAATAATGAATAATCTACTATAAGAATAAACAAACATATAAAGACATATGTCATGGGTAGCAACATACATTTCAAGGAAATTTTCTCCACTTGCCACACATGCTACTTTGTGACCTCCAAAGCACTCTCAATCTGTTGGACTAGCTGCTTAGCAGGCAACACTCCCTCCTAAATGCCAGCCAGCAAAACAACATAGACCACAAAACAGAAATAAACCTTATTATCATTAGCCCTAGTTGAACAATAATTCATGAAAATGGAGAAAAGATGGTTCATCAAAACTTACAAAGCGATAACAAGGTCCCATTCTTGAAGATGATGAAAGTTGGCAATGCTTCCAATTTGGTAGTGATTTGCAATGCTTATGTATTTCTCTGTATCAATTTTCACAACTTGAATCTTGCCACTCAACTTTTCGCTTACTTCTTGAAGTATGGTAACCATGTATTGGCATGGACCACACCTAACAAAACGAATAAAAATATATAAAGAGATACACCATCAAAGTATAAATTTATTAATCTTCTTAAAACAAAGCCATTAAAAGGCAAGAGAACTATGCTGTTGTCAGGATTGTTCATCATATTGAATGATGGCAACCATGTGCCTTTTGTGCATGGTGTAATGAAGCCTACAGGCCACCAATGGGCATTATCTCTGCCAGCTTGGAGTTGGGACTGTGGTGGATGAGTACACTAATGAGACTGTTTCTCTTTTTGTCAGAAGGAAAAAATACACATCTTCATCATAAGCATATGAACAAATTGACCATGTAACCCAAAAGCATCAAAATTAGTAGATATTTACATGTCAATCATTTTTGGATTATTAAAAGCAAAAATAACACAGTAGCACTTTAAAAGTCCACATGATGAACACTACAGACGAGAAGTGCAAAACCAGTATAGAGCACTGATATGTTGCATGAAATTTATTTAGAAGATGAACACAAGGCCAGTCCGTTGTTGGCACTTTCAGGGCAGAAACAGGACATACCTCCACTGAACTTGATTCCATAAGGTTTAGGCCAGTGGTAATGGAGAGGACATATATCTAGTCTAGAGCACTGATGAAACCCATTAAGACATTTGAGATCATGAGTTTCACTACTTCTAGCCGCTTACCAAGTTGCATAGAAGTCAACAACAACAACAACAGCAATAACCTTATAATAATAGAAGTCAACAGGTAAAGGTTTTTCAGACTTCTCCAGTAACTCATCAAATGAAGAAAATGTTTGCTTCTTCGCTTCAACCTATCCAAAAGAGGTAGAAATAATATAGAAAAAAAGTAACAGAAATAAACAAATATTAAAACAAAAAATTAGCATCAAGTGGTGTTTAACATAATTTTTTTTTACATTTTATGACAATGACAGCAGGAGACTATCTACAAACATAAGGACACAAAAAAAACTGAACATAAGAGCTTGATCATATTCTGTAGTGCAGTTAATCGATATATGACAAAACAGCTACAGATACATATGGTGACATTCAGGAAAGAATCCTAATCCTTTCGTCAGTCAAACAAATTTAGGGTTTAAGGGCAGATACCATCTAATAGAGTTGCAACAAGCATGTTGGGTGATTAGCAAAAAACATCCTAGCTACTGATGTTTATGACATACATCAAGTTAAGTAGTTAACAAGCTTCAAAACAAAGAGTTGGATACTGCACGGTGATGAGTGGCAAATGAGCTAGATATTATTATCTGTGGGGCCTAGAAGAACAAAATATGTGTCGGTAGACCCAAGTAAGACTGAATTGGAACTTTAATACAGTACACGAAATGCTACGGTGTAAGTCATAGCTCCAGGTTTACATCTCAAAGCGACTATTCTACCATCTAGACCAATTTACTAAATAAAATTCGTGCACGGTGCGTCCCATTCCATGAGCTAATTCGAAGTAGCCAAAATGCTGCGTTGAGTAAGGGGAATCAACGAGTAACCGAATGTAGTTCGCGACGGACTCACCAGGAGCGCGCTTCCCGACGAGGCGCGGCTGCTCGCCGGAGCCCCACGGCCGGCGATGAGGAGCGGAGCGGCGTCCTCCGCGAGGCTCGCCGCCGGCGAGCTCGCGATGAGGGCGGCGGACGGCACATCGTCGGCGACGCCAGCGCTGCCGTGATGAAGGTCGCCATGGGTCCCCGCGCCTAGGGTTTTGGTCGGCGCGTTCGCGGTTTACCCGTTTCTCTTATCTGCTTTGTGCCCCGAGCGCTGCAAGCCCGCAACGCACACGCCTTTCCCGATGCTTCGGCTTCGGAGGAAGAAGAGGAAAGACGATTCGGCGCCTGCTTGGTGGACCCGGTGCGCCATGTAGGGTCACCATAGCTTGACGTCGTCCGTGCACCGAGTTCACACTGCAACGCCTAACTAAAACAGGCTCCCAATCCAGGCCTACACGGCCAGCAGTGCACCGAGTCTACACAAGCGTTCCACGACGGCACCCACCAGCCACCACCACCCCCGACCGGGGTGAATCGAAGTCGCCCAAACCCCCAATCCACAGAGGAGATAATATGAGCTCCGCGCAAGATCCATTCTACATCGTCCGAGAGGAGATCCAGGGCTCGGTAATTCTTTCTCTCCTTGCTTTGTACCCTTCTTCGCTTCCAGTAACTGCAAACTTGTCGTCGTCCTGTATGTACGGATCAGAACTTCAGAAATCGAAATTCGAGAGTGCGTGCGCATACCCGTGTTTGTCTAATTTTCGCTGAGCTTGCAAATTATGCCCATCGGCCCTGTTTTCATGGACTTGCGGTCCAATCTTAATTGGTTACGCACCTACTCTAGAGTACCCTGGCCTGGCGTGTCCAACGGACTTGGAAAAATGGGGGTAAGTGACGGAGGTTGTGTCCATGAAAGCAATCTCATGTTACTTACAAACATTCTTGTGACATGAGGGGAGACCTACAATTATGTGCAACAAAGATATTGAAGTGTTTGTTTTATTACACTTTTTGAATGATTTTTGCAGTACAAGGTCGATTCGTTTTATATATAAATATGTAAATGTGGATCTTGAGTATGCTACCTGATGCGCCTCCAGCATGGTAGTGACTTAGGCTTGTAATTTAGTCCTCTTGATCTGACAACTCAAGGCCCTTTAATCTGTATAGAGAAAAGATGGGACTGTTACAGTACTCTTGCTGCTTAACTCGTAGTTTCAGAAACATATCGCATCATCATGCATTTATCCATGCTGTTCTGTTATTCCTGAAGATAAAGCTTTGTTGTGTTCGTGCTGCTTAATTCTCTCATAGATCCAGAAACATATTGCATCATCAGCATGCATGCATCTGCGCTCTTCTTTTAGTGCTGAGTTTTTCTGTTTCAGATTGATAAATTGCAAAGTACTTTCCATCGGTGGGAGCAAACTACTTCAAACTCAGGAGAATATGTTCATCTGACAAAAGAGCTCCTTACCAACTGTGAAAGCATCGAGTGGCAGGTACGACAACAGACTATAACAGTGCCATAAATCTTTGCTAATGTTGTTACTATCTGTTGTTTGTACATGGAGAAGAAACTGTTATGTGAAAGTTCTTTACTTTGGTCATTTTCCACTGCCATCCTTATTCGTGTCGCAGGCTGTGCATCCGATATATTAGATTTATCTTTTAATGGGGTATCTATTTCCTTATTGATGTACAATTATTCTGATCAATCTAACTGGTGCTGTTTTATTTTGAAAGGTGGATGAGTTGGAAAAGACAATCTCAGTTGCATCAAGGGATCCAGCATATTATGGACTTGATGAAGTTGAGCTTTCTAGACGACGGAACTGGACTGGCTCTGCTCGTAATCAGGTATTTCTTGATGTTCCGTCCTTTCATTTCAAACTTTTGTTTAGAATATGTCAACTGTTTACTTGTTCTTTACAAATTCTACTTATACTAGAGAATCCCTTTTCTTCTACCTATTTCATAGGATTATAAATGAGGAATATCTTGAGCTTGCATGAGTGACACAATTAAATGTGATATCTTGTAGTATGGAAAAGAAAAGACAGATGGGAATAATGTTTATGTTACTATGTTTTGAATTCTACAGCTGCTTATTTATTCTGGGTTCCTATCTGTGCATAAACATTTCCAGGTTGGTGCAGTCAGGAGAGGTGTTGAAAAGGGGAAGAGAAATTCAACACTTGCAGCACACCAGGACCTAATGGGTGCAAGTAGAACTAACCACCATTCTTCCCAGTACAATGATGACTTTATTGCTTCAGAATCAGACAGGCAGCTTCTACTTATGAGGTGAGTTTGTTTCTCGTACTTCTAATGTACTGTCCACTGTGCAAATATGTTGGTTGGAAACATATTGTCTGTTCAATACGTATAAACTGGTAACTATACTCAAAACTCTAGCTTTATGTAAGCAGGGGCCAGGTTGTGTTTAATTTACTGATTTTCTAGTCATCGATATCTAATATTATTGTTAACTCTGCTGAATGCCGGTGTTTTTAACCATCATGTGATATATACTTTTTACTGAGGCTTTGCTTTTGACACGCACATAGGTTAGTCTGCTGAGCTCTTTAGTTAAATCCTAGAAGGTGATTTTGCCAAGTGCCACGTGGATCTTGTATTCTTGCTCTTCCTGAATTTATTACAGTGGTTTAATAAACTCAACTATGTTATCCTTTTTTGCTAGTTATTGTGCTTTCCTCCAGCGCCCATATGAGTATGCTCTTAGTTATCATTTAAAGCTACTTTTATGTAAGTAACAATTTTTTTAGTTTTGCTGTTGTTTTGATGTATCTGCAAGTAAGACATACTTTGTAGTAGGTAGTCTATTACAATCATGTTAAGCTTGAAATTGCTAGGCAAAATATTTCTTGATTATATATTATGCTATGGTAACCATGTAAAGTTCACATGGTCTGCATTGGTTTGATATCTGTACTGAATTTTCCTTCAGGCAGCAGGATGAGGAACTTGACGAGCTCAGTGAAAGTGTTCAAAGGATTGGAGGTGTAGGGCTAACAATACACGAGGAGCTGTCTGGACAGGTAATCTTCATTGGCAAGCTGCAAAGTTGCTAGAGTTGTGCAGGTTGTTAATTAAGGAACTGTACGCAATACCTATATAGTTTGGACACTCATTCAATTTGATGTTCAGTTGTTCAAGTGTATTTCGTTAAAATATTGAGTCCTTTTTCCTTGGTGGAATTGTAGCATTGTAAAAAGAGTACAGCAAATGAAGTAACTGCAAAGCATATTGTTGTTTTACAGGAAAGGATCTTAAACGACCTAAGCTTGGAGATGGAAACTACTTCAAACAGACTTGACTTTGTGCAGGTTAGTTCCTTCGTCATCTGCTGTAGATACTTATATTTATGTTCCAGTTTGCACATCTGCCTGGCAAGACCGTGGATTTTACCCTGGTTTGTTTCCCCCAAGAATTTTTACTGCTGAATGAATACTTTTGAGTTAACATGCGTGATGCCATACTTATTTGTTGCGTTCAGGTTGTTTCAAATGTTGGCAAGTTCTTGCAAAATTAAAACTCTGACATGATTTTCATCCTTGTCCTGGTGCAGAAAAGAGTGGCAATGGTAATGAAAAGGCTGGCATTAAGGGGCAGATTCTGATGATCGTGTTCCTAGTTGTTCTGTTCATTATACTTTTCGTTTTGGTGTTCTTGACATAGCATAGTGTACCAAGCGTCGGTTTGTGCGACGTGTACCTGCTTACTGTAAGTTGTGGAGAAAATAAATATACGAGTTACCCATCTTTTTCAATCTTTTCTTCGAAGCCCTACATGGCTGTTATATTTCCACGTTAAATTCTTTCCTTTTCCGCAATTGTGCCCGTTCTGTTTGTGATTACCAATTTATCACTGCTAATAAACGAGAGAAGCATCTTTGAAAGTGGGGAGGGCGTGTGCTGTAACACACACGTTTGGATGAAGATAATACATTCCTTCTTGCTGACAGCCTAACATCATGTTCTGATTTCTTGCCTTGATCACTTTATTTCAACATAAAGGCTAGGTCCTGGCTAATCACACCCAAACTACCATCAAGGCAAGCAAGTCTAGAACGCGAGGCTCTCTGCAGCCTCGACGGCGGTCTCCACGACGGACCACGGGAGGTCGTCGGCGTTGACGGTGCCGGGGTTGCGCGCGGAGCAGTTCCTGCGGATCTGGCCCTGCGAGCCGGTGAGCACCCTGATCTGCCCCATCTTCACCATGGAGGCGGTGAACTGGTCGAAGAAGGCGGACTGGCTCTGCGCGAACTTGGTGACGATGGGCTTGGTGGCGGCGTTGGCGAAGAGGTCCTGGTCGGAGGTGAAGAGCCCTTCCTGGTTGAGCAGGTTGACGTAGTACTTGTTGTCGAACGTGTTGGGCGTCCGGATGTCGTTCACCGTCCTCCTGTCGGTGCCCTTGGCCGGGCAGGTCTGCTTGAGGTGGCTGGCGAAGGACGCGCTCATGGTGGGGTCCTGCCGCGGGAAGAGGCGGTCATCGAAGGAGGTGCAGTGGGCGAGCCCCACGGTGTGCCCGCCGGAGAGCGCCACCAGGTCGTTGGCGTCGAGGTTGATCTTGCTCAGGACGCCGAGGAGCGTGGGGACGTTCGCGGTCGGCGCCGGGAGCCCGCTCAGGACGTCCTGCTGCGTCGCGAAGTTGGGGCTGTCGCGCCGGCCAAGCGGCACCTTGTAGTTGGGCCCTCCCGACTGCACGCAGGACGTAATTAAAAGGCAGAAAGAAAAAAATGCGGCTACGGCCTACGATACGATGGATGTCTCGAATTTTATGTTCTTGCTACCGAACAGTAGAGTACCAGGACGACGGAGTCGCGTGCGGCGAGAGCGAGGATGTCGGAGCAGGAGACGACGGGGCCGCGGCATTCCCTCTCGAGGCGGTCGCGGATGTCGTTGATGGCCTTGAACGCCGCCGGGCGGAGCGTCAGGTTGGGCGGCGCCTGCTGCTCGCCCGGCCCGGTGGCCGACCCGTCCAACAGCACGGACGCGTCGCAGCCCTGCATGCATCCATCGTTAGCTGCGGGGGGCATGCATGCACGAGCGAAGTGGAGCGAAGAAACAGCCGATGCTTACTTGGACGAAGCAGTCGTGGAAGTGGAGGCGGAGGAGCCCCGCGGCGAGGCCGATGTCCCTGCGGACGGCGTCCTGGACGAAGCTCCGCACGATGGACTCCGCCTTGGGGCAGCTCCTCTTGTAGAAATCGAACGACATGCCCTCACCAGGGCGGCTGCTTGGCGTCGGCGGCCTCTGCAGTACTGGACGAAGCGCAGAGGAGAGCAAGCGAGGTCGCCACCACCAGTGCTGCTGCAGAGAGCAAAGGAGCACTTCTAGTACAAGAAGCCATCTCTGCTAGCTCCTCTGTGCCACTGGGCTCTCAGGTCTAGCTTTGGACGGCGGTGCCTTGTGGCCTGCTATGCTGTACCTACCCTTCATTTTATTGACGCTTGTGTTTCATTTTATAAACTCTTACTGGGTCCGGATCGATATAACCGAATTTGGACCGAAAATCGGCTGGTTACCCAAACCGTGGTTTGAACACGGAAACTCTGCACCTTTGTAAGAAGATGCGCTGTGCACCGCTGTGTATTGATTCCTCGCTCTATCGATCTGCAAGGGCTCTTGTCCGAACACGTACGCACATACGCCATGTGCCCATGACTTCACCCATGCCAAGCATGTAGAAACTCTAGCTAAAAGGATACTACTGTTTGGTTACTTTGGTGGCTCGAGATTCTTCGACTCAAATTCGTCGAAGCTGCTAGCTGGACTGGATCCATCAACTAAGTTAGGCGGTTATTCCAGCAATAATAGGTGCTACGAAAATGGAGACTAATTGAGTGAACCCACTAACGTTTACTTTACACGCAGCCGCATTGCCTTCACGAGTTGTTCGCGTCGCTGCACGAGTGCTACCTCCTTTAATTGACCAGTACTCTGCACCTTGCAGTAGTAATCTTCTTCTTGTGCGTTCACATGCGGAAGCTAGGTAGATAAGCTGTTCATCTGTCGATTGATCGATACTGCTACGCTGCTACACGTACCATAAATAGCAAATCCTGCGTGTGTGCGCTTCTTGTGTCCCTGTGTGTTTGTGCGTCCTCGCGGTCCAAGGACAGGGCAGACGTGCGTTGTTACCACCACTTCCGTACTCTGAAATACCACACTGCTTTGTCGGCGCGAAGTGCCTTGCCAGCGTAATGGTTTCTCAGATTGGCATGACATGGTCAGAACGCATCTCTGTCATCTCTGGTTTTGGCATCACATGATAGATTGCATACATGAAAAGTACGAATCAGTGTTGCTTTTCCTCGAGTACAAAAGAAAGGGTGCCGCTTTTCCCCTGATATGAAAAACTGCCTCCAATCCAAGTAATGGCGTCTGCTCGATTATCTGCTGCTCCGACCGGACCTGTACCATCTTGTCTTGCGTACATGGGAGACTAGAAGCGGATCGCGCCAGGGAATGAAAGCAGTACATGCCTGTAATTAATTTGACTCGATTCTGAATAGGTCATGATGATTACTTCAGGAGAGCTTCTGAACAAACCACTTGCACTGTTTGTGGGATCCATGTATGCCCAAGAATTACTTAGTCATATACACAAGAGCAGAGTAAGAAGGTATCATGTACCATTTTCACTCTGACCAATAATATCGTTACGAATATTCGGATTGCTCGTGTGAAATGATACGAGCATATTTATCTCGAAAATATTTATTTAGTGCTATAGTTTCATTAGATTTTAGTAAATGTATAGAGTACAATAGAGATTAGCAGTGGAAACAATAAGTTAGGGACTGTTTCAGTGCCTAGAACGATATTTCATCTAGGACGGAAGGAAGTACTCCTACCACGCAACGGCGATACAACTAGCATCAGATCGAACAAGCTGCCACGCTCACTCTCCGCGGACAGACAGACACAGGACACATGGCGCGTCCTCCGGCGGGCAGAGCCCCAGCCCAGCCGCGTGTAAAGCACACGACACACGTCCCGTGGCGGCCGAGGCCTAGCTGGCACCCGCGCCCCGCTTCCACCCGTAGCGTACGTAGGCGCGCCCATGAAGCGGCGATCGATCGAGCGCGGGCGCGGACAGGCACGCGAATTAACAACAGGCAAATACTACCTATTTTACCCGCCCCGTCAGTTGTCCACAACGACCGGTCGACGTCGGCGCATCACACCGGAGAGGGATCTGCGTAGGGTCATTAAGAGCAATCTTACCGTTCGATCGAAAATCGAAGACCTCGGTTGATACAGTATTTTTCTCACTACGATGTTCGTCGGAACTCTGTTCATATCTCACGAAATACTGTTTACACGCCACGAACGAACGAGAGAAAGAGGGAGATAGAGAGCCCAGCTCGCGAGCTGCGAGCCCGTAAAAGTTCAGAAAGCTTTCAAGTGGTCAGGCCACCGCTGAAGCCCAAAGCGAGGCCTGCGAGCTATCTTGTCCGTGTATGGATCGGCCTTTCTTACGTAAGTGCGGGTCAACGGAGAATAAGTACACGTACGTACTGACAAACTAACATTGCTCGCTCGAGAAACTAGACATGTATGCAGTACTCCTCTGACTTCCATGTCATTACCTGGCTATCTAGAGGAAGACCAGGCAGGCAAGCTAGCCTGCATTGCGAAGAAAAGACAACCACCCTGGCTAGCTAGCTATTACAACACCATGCTCTCCAGGACGGACCACGGGAGCTCGTTGCTGCCGGCGTTACGCACGGGCAGTTCTTGCGGATCTTGCGTGAACGCCGACTGGTCCACGGCGAAGCTGGTGACGATGGGCTTGGTCCTGGCGTCCGTGTACATGTCCTGGTCGGAGGTGAAGAGCCTCTGGCGGTTGAGCAGATCGATGTAGTACTTGTTGTCGAACATGTTGGCGTCCGGAGACGGTGGCGTTCACGACCAGGGTTTTCGCTACCGTTTTTCTTTTACCAGGGCCGGTTTGGTTAAAAATCGGAAAATTTCAGCCAATTTTGGCCGAAATTTTCAAATCAAAATTTGATTTTTTGGATTTTGAATTAAAAATAATTAAATTCGAGCAAACTGATTTTTTTAGGGCCGGTAAGACCAGTAGTGCCAATTTTTGGCCGGAAATCAGAACTCTGTTCACGACAGGGTGGGTGAGCTTGAGGTGGCCGGCGAACCACTTGTTCATGGTAGGGTACAGGTGTTCTTCGAAGGAGGTGCAATGCGCGAGGCCGACGGTGTGCCCGTCGGAGAGCGCCACGAGGTTGCTGACGTCGAGGTTGGTCTTGGCTAATGGCGGAACCAGATTCCATCAAACCCCGGGCTGAATTCTAATGGACGCAAACTTAGGCTAAATACCACCCACGCAAGGCATTAAAAAAGGTACAGCGCAAATACATAACTGATATGAAATTTGAGCCCTATGCTTAATGATACAACAAAATAGGAAGGCCCAATATATAAGATGATAACGTATTGGTCCACTGCATTTTGCATCCTTAATTCGGTAATTCCTAATCGGCTAATCCTACATAGAAAGCGCGAAACACACAGCATTAATTCTTCTGTCATCATTCAGATTTCAGTGGAACTACAGAGTTGGAAGGCGCGTGCAATGGGATGGCCAAGGATGCGATCCCTAAAGCCGGCGAGCTCTCCCTGATGCCATTCGTGGCGTTTGCCTTTCTCAACTATCCGGCTAAATAGAACGAAAAATCATGCATGCATGCATGAGATGGATCGTATTCAACAAGTACAATTACAATAAGACTGCGTGAAGCATTGGTTGCACTGTATCTGAATATTACACTTATTTTGACACATGTTTAAAGCAGCGTAAGTTTGTTCTGCCGTAAGAAATATTTTCGTGGAACCTATATATGCAGAGTCTAGCTCTTTACTGTCCGTATTTCATTCAACCATGGTTGTCTGATTGGTTGTACTGAGCCTCGATAGGAGTTTATTTACTTGGGCTGCACATCTAATCCATTAGCTATTCTTTTTGCTGATTCAATCCAGCTACGCCAACTCGCCAAGATCAGCTAGCCTGGCGAATAAAAGCAGGCCCAACAGGCTCACAGGGCTGCATGTTCATGAGTACGTTAATTCCATTTTCTTGCCCTTTGTACTTGTACACAAAGAAAGCCGCAAATCAAACAATGGGGCGTCGGATCGCGCAACGGCCGGTGATTCAGATTGATCCTCCTTCCAAGCATTACCAGAAGGTTTTTCCACGAATTGAAACATGTCATGCGTTCTACAAATAGATTATAGTAGGGGAGTGCAACGCGGAGGACCAGGGATCCTCCGCTCAAGCAAATATGGCAATGCACTATGATTATGATACGGTTGGGTTGCAAACAAGATCATATCGTGTTTGCCAGATGTGGTTGCCGTCTAAAACTCAACGTGCTTGCCTTGCCATGAATAACTGTTAGTTCAGAAAGCGTTCCTGCTCTGCTAACTTAAAAAATGGAGTGGCTCGTTGCAGATGCATGGCTGGATTTGATCCCAAAGAGTACTCTATCCACGTTTGTTGATTTGGACTAGACGGTGGATAAACTGTAGAGATCACGTTGTTGTTTGATCCTAATCTAGGTGATGAATAATTGGCATCACTGTCTATGAGTTTGGGGGAGTCAACCCCCAGTTCTGCAAATTGTTGGTTTGCGGTCAAGGTGTAGGCAGTCTGACCGGCCATACAATCTTTTGGGAAACTAGTCATGTGCCCGTGCGTTGCAACGAAAACTCATATTTGTATCAATAATTTCTGAGTAATGTGCTTAACACATATGTAATTCCTGAGCATTATAATCAGTTTTGGTAGGTATAGAGCACATTTGAACAACATATCACCTATAAATACAAAATCAAGTACTACTCTAGCATACTGCAGAACCTCCTCATTGGGAGCACCACTATACTCTGCATAATTTCTTAACTCTGAAGCATATCCCAAATCTCCAACCTAGTAAACAAACAAAAAAAAACTTAATTTAGTACACAAACCTAATTCAGGTCAACAGGTGCTAACATGGAACGCTTCCACATCTAAGTTAAAATCAGACAAGAACTCATGCTTACTGTATCAGCGTATATGACATTGGCACCACCTCCTGCAGCCATTGTCCAGATGGGTCCCTTTGGGTTAAAAAAAGTGAACTTCAGAGATGCGCTCGTGTGAAAGAATGACAATGCCATATCACACTTAGTGCATCTCTAAACAAAACATATGCTTAAGTGCCAGATTTGTATTTACATTCATTTGCAAACCCAAGTGATGATAATATATTGGCAACTCATATTTCAGGGGAAAAAAGAAAGATGAAAAGTGTAGATGTACATACCTTATCATCTAGTTCATGGATAAAACTTTTTGTAGGGCTGAGAACTCTTCCGAATGGTAGAAGGAATTCTATGTTCCCTCACCTGCACATTGATGAGTAAGATTTAATACAACAAAAATATTAACCACTCAACTATGAGATGATCCTCTTATCTCAAAGCTAATTTGACATCCTCACATCGAACAACGGCATGATTCGGTCAAAAGAAAGAATCGAGAACAAAAATCAGATGGCACGAGCGCTATTGATTTGACAACAAAAACAAAAACAAAACAAAACAAAAATTGAAATTCAAACAACACATTGCCTCTCATTATTTGCATGTCATATGTTGCAAGCTAATTTATTAATGCGCTTATAATTCAAACCAAAATTTGACCTATAGTTAGGAGGCTTGGGTTCACTATACAACATAGTATTCCCTCCTGCAGGTCCACAGTTTTTTCGTTTTGGATTTTGTGCGTCAACCTAAGGAAATGCATGTAAAGAATGGCAATGCAGAGGTGAGATGACACAATACTAACTCATTGTGAAAAGCAAAAGAAAACTCAAATAGTAATTGTATGAGTAGCCTTCTGAGACTTTAGAATAGTCAGCAATAGCAATCCTGGGAGAATTTACACAGCATCCATGTGAGATGGGACAGCGCTTAAGAGTTGTTCCTCGTAATAGAAAAATATTAAATAACTCAGGAAACATAAGAAAAGATCATTCAACATCACCGTGTACTGTTCTTAATTTCCTATGTTTAAATCTAATTTTTAGCCATTTGAATTAGCATCCCATTAAGATTATCAGAAATCACTCCATTTCCCCAACAGAAAACAGGCCGTCTTTGGTCGCCTTTGCAAATGGAAAGAAAGCGTTCGTGGCATATCAAAGACTGCAAAGAAATTTGACCTCAGAGTACAGATCTTGATGTACAAACAGAAAACCACATCCCTAGTTAAGTGAAATTGTAGAAACCAGGTTAGAATACAAACAATTGTGTTTTACTCCAAAGGTGCTTTAACGGTGTCTCTTCAACTTCACGTGAACCACGGATCATGTATGGTCTAGTTCCACAGATCAAAAGGTGACATTTACCAATATGGAAGACATTAAAAGGCCTACAAAATAGAACATGGAGTCAACAAAACAAAACACAAATATGTGGACAGTAACACAAGGCAAGGTTGTTCATATCATTCACATTCACACGGCTCAAGGTGTAGCATAGAAAACAGAAATCTGCAAAATGGAATATGCAGAAGTCAACAGCTGGAATATCCTCTTTCTGTAGCTTTCTGTGTCATTACAAACCAAGATTGGATATCAACCTTAACCACTTACATTAAGAGAGAGAGAGAGAGAGAGAGAGAGAGAGAGAGAGAGAGAGGGAGAGAGAGAGCAAGTGTTGAACTGTTTCCAAATATTACAACTATATGGCAGGGCCACTTGATCAGGCAAGCATATGGGAGACATTTGCCACGTTATCAGCTAAATCCTTTTTTCCCTAGCATATGTCACAGTAAGAATTTCATAAGAATTTAACATCCTGAATTCTACCATAATTCTACACCAGTATCATTTAATTGTTGCTAGTGACATTTTAATATATGCATTTCCATCAGCTTCTCTCAATTAAATGCTAACACATTACATATCTTGTTTTGAAAGAGCGTATGTCAATGTCACAGTGCATCACCTATGCATCTGCATGTGTTGCGTCATGTTGTCAATAAGAAGCAAATGGGTTTAAAGATGAAACCTATTGAAAGTTTTGTTTTGAAACATGTGAAAATTGTTGAAACTTCTAAACTCTCCGACTGAAACTTAACTTTCAAAATATGAAACTTGTTGAAACTTGGTTTGACACTTTTTTAAGAATCTTCTGAAAACTTCTTGAAACGCGTGAAATTCACCGAAACCTAAATCTTTTAAGATATTCTCACAATTTTTTTGAAACATCGTGAAATTTACTGCTACGCGTACCGTTGCAACGCTGTAGCATTCACCGGTCGCTTCCAAAAAAATTGTTTCTCGTGGGCCGCCTGAACCGATCGTGTAGTTGCTTGTTTCAGATCCGAGCCCAACGCGTTGATTTGAACCCGAATCCTACCCGGAACGCACTCAAAATGAAGTCGAATCCGATCGAAGCACGTATGTCGTACTCCTGATCTACTAGGCACGTACGCGTGGACGTGTGGATTGGTATTTGGTAATTGGGTGCTGCTTCTTTTTCAAAGTTCCTGCCGTGCGTTTACGTACGTAGCTAACCTTAGCAGAAAGAAACATGGATCTCGAAAGCCCTCGGGCAGACGGCGGCGGCGGCGACTACCTCGCGATCACACCGGATTCCGGCGAAACTTTGGGCTTCGAGGAGTGCGCCGAACGTGCCATCCTGGCCTCCTGCCTGTCAGGCGTCGGCGTCTTGGTCATACTGCTGGGCTGCCACCACCATCCCAAAACAGATCGTGCCTACGCCGACGGAGACGGCACCGTTGTCCTCGCCGCGATGGGCGGCCTGCTCCTCGCCATCGGGTGCGCTTGCTGGATCTGGCTCGCCGTCCGGATGTGTTGCCGTTGACGGACAACTGATTGGTTGGTCGGTTTCCTCGCCGGCCGGCCTCCGATCTGCTTCAATTCATTGGCCGTCACCGTCCAACCGGTCGAATGTTAATTTGCTACTGCTCTTACTCGTTTGATTTCAAGTATCTCACTGTTGCTTCCTTCCAATTTCTACTACTCTATAGTGCATTGACTTATTCAAGTTCTGCCTGGGTTTTATTATAAGATTTTAGTTTCCATGAACTGGCCCAGAATTAATAACCCTCTTCCCTTCTTTCTTTTTTTCTTTTTCGTGAACAGACTAGTAATACGATACGGTTACATGCACCACCCACCCACGTGGCATACACAACAAAATTATCCCGATCGAACGGGGCACGTTACTGTGTCTTTCTGCCGTTGATCATGTGACGGCAGCACGTTAATTGCTGTGCCCCTTTCATGAGCAGCGTGCTGCGTGCTCACGTCGCCATTGCCATTCGGCTTATACTGATTGCAACTGACGTCGTACGTTGAGAGAGATCAGCTTGTGCCTTGTTTCTATGGCCAAAAGCTCGTGCGCATGCATGTCGATCTTACACCCTTAAGTATATGCATTTATCCGTAGACCGTAGAGCGATTGATTTCCTAGTAGTTAAGCTTGCCACATTGTTGACCAGTCAAATTAAGCTTAAATGGGGAACCACCTCTTAGTGTATGGTAGAGCTGTGAGTGTACGATTACACCTGCTAGGTTTCAAATCTGATGCTCATGTTTATACACACGGAGTCACGCGGGTGCGTTTTTCGCAAAAAATTTTGTGAGGTTGCCTTGGTCATTCTAGTCGTGTGTGCTAAGGGATACACTCGTGTGTGCTTGCGTGCATGGTTGAATGAAAGTAAAAAAAACTTGCATGTACAAAATGCGTTTAACAAAATGTAATAATAATGTCTCTAAAAAAATGTAATAATACTGGGTTTCCCCTCGGTGGCTCCATAGCAAGTAGACGTGGTACTACTGGGCCGTTCCTTTCCTAATGTTCTTAGGCCGCTTCTCGACCTCATCCGCTTCGCGTATGAGTACCACGTACTAGGGAAAATCCAAACTTGGCCTTTTTTGCTTTCCAAGCTAAAGAATAATTACATATGGAAATTCAATCAAGGCGGTGCTATGTTTCGGCCCAAATTAAGCCCATAATATATAGGAAACCCGCTGCATCGTAAGACCTAACAATGCAAAAATCATATATCGACAGCTAGATCGGAATCCCGGATTAGCTATGTGTGGATCGGACTTGTAGCCGTATGGCAATTCGATCGCATATTTTATTTAAAAAATGAAAAAAAAATCGCGCGCATACGTGTACCTTCTTAGTATACCTTACCTGCTTGTATTACATTCATAGTTTTTGTTACCGATTTGCATGAAATTTGATTTATTTTTTTTATTTAAAATTTTAGAAAATTCCAATTTTCGGTCAAACCCGTTCCACCGATGACGCCTGGTAAAAAAAAAAAAAAAAAAACCAAACTGGTTACCCAAACCCTGATTACATCTCGAATATATAGCAGAAGCAGACGTATATCCGATGGATCGGCGTGTACGTACGTAGTACATCTCGATCGAAATAAGCGAACCATCCATCCATCTCTCGATCGGCGCGCGTGTCTACGCAACAACATATGGATCCGGAGAACGTACCTATCAACCCGGGCGGCGGCGGCGACGATCTAGCGACGCCGGAGCCCCACGGAGAACTCCCAGGCGGCGGTTTCCTCGCCTGCCTCCTCTTCTCGGCCGTCACGTTTTCCGCCACCGGGGCTGTCGCCGTCTGCTTCCATCCGAGCCTCAGGGTTCATCCGGTGTGGGGATCCATCGTCGTCGCCATTGGCATCCTGGACCTCGCCGCCGCTTGCTTCTGGTGGTGGGTATTCTCCGTCCTCAACTTCTGCGGCCCCTAGCTACGCAAGGCTCTGGGTTCCATCGATCAGGTTGGCTATGTAAGTTCGTTGCTACCTCCTACCTAGTGCATGCACAAATAACAGACTACGCACGTACGTACCCATGTATCTGCATGAGTTTGTTTTTCCTTTCTCTCCTATATAGTTTACCGATAACAATGAGATGCATGCCTATTTCAATAGCCTGTGAGATCATTGACCAGACTTGAGTTTTTGGCCTCATAGGTATATTATATATGATTTCAATCACTTTATTGGACCCAATGGCAAAGCTTAATAATTCTCATTATCCAATTTTAAGAGTGGACTCTCGTGTGATTCATGTGCCGCAGGGTTCGGAAACCATGGCCAAGGAAAGCCTAAAAATGGGTTGCTCAAAATGATCAAATAAATACGACTTGTCTTCTTCCTCAAAGTCCTTAAAATGTGTCTTGTCCGGCGTCTCCGGTGCTTGATCGGCGAAGTCAGAGCCTAGCGCAAAATAAAATAATCCAAATAAATAGCCAACTCAACAAGGAACGAGCTAGGAACAACCTGTAAGTGAAATAAAATCTGGAAAAGAATTAAAAGAGAACACTAATGTGATGAATATGATTTATTTGTTGTTTGATCGGGCTGGACAGAGTTGAAAATGGGATTCACATGCTCGAAACGATCGAAAAGGACATATAAGGTTGGAAATGGTTCCGATAAATAGTATCAAGCCTCATGAATTATGTCAGTTCACACGGTTCATAGTGGGTTAGGGTTTATGCACAGTGTCAAGCCAGGGTGGAATAGTGTTGGGTTGGGCTCAGGCTTCAAACAGTGCGGGTTGAATAGTATTGGGCTAAGCCCAACACCTATTTGGGGCCCAGCATGGGCCAGGCCTAAACGCCCCACTCTAGGTGGCTTTGAGCTGCGCTCGGCTTCGATCCTGAGCGCGCTCTAGCCCACCCGAGCCAGCGGCAGCGACGCCGACGACGATTATGGTGGCTCCGGCGGCGGGCGGTAGGATCGGGTGGTGCGGTGAGCACCTCCTCAATGTGCGCAACCCATTTTTAGGCTTTGTGCGGGTTGGGGTGGCTCGGAGAAGGGTGGTAGCGGCGGTGGTATATATGTGGGGAGTGTGTATTCGAGGAAAATGGTATGGTACTCCTGGAGTATGTACTTCCACTTTTTATATACCACTTAAATCGTATGACGATACATCTTTATCTATTTAAGCATACTCTAATAATAATTATAAGATACCCTAAAGTGAGTTCAATGGAAATTTTTTTATTAAAGACCACTTTTTATAGCAAGATTTGTGTATATACTTATTTTAAATATGAAAATGGTATATAGCAAAAAAAAAGGGCTTCAATGCAAAATTTTCAATCAGGTCACATTGGAGTGTCTTATAATTGTTATTTAAGTATACTGAAAGTGATAAAGAAGTATAATATGTGTTTTTAAGTGGTATATTAGAAGTAGGAGTACATACTCCCAGGAGTACGAAACGGATATATATATATATATATATATAGGTAGTTACTCCCTATTTCGTATCTCACATATCTCACAACGTAGGGAGCATCTTGCGCAACCGAGAGTATGTATGTGTAATATACGAGTATATAAGACCATATAGGTGGTATTTACACATTTTCAGAGGTGGTATGTACAATTTTTAGACATACTTCTTTTTATGTGCGAATATGAAGGTATTTACAAAATATACTAAAAAATATGAGCTTTCTTGCAAATTTTTCGTGTGGTTCACATTGGAGTATCTTATAATTAGTATATGAGTATACCCAAAGTGATAATGGGGTGTGTCAAGTTCTTTTAGGTGGTATATCAAATGTGGGAGTAACTACACCCGGAAGTAGAAAGTATTTTTCATATATATATATATATATATATATACTCCATTATCACTTTGGGTATACTCATATACTAATTATAAGATACTCCAATGTGAACCGCGCAAAAAAATTGCAAAAGCGTCTATAGTTTTTAGCATATTTTATAAATACCTTCATATTCGCACATAAAAAGGAGTATGTCACATAAAAAGGAGTATGTCAAAAAAATTGTACATACCACCCCTGAAAAGGTGTGAATACCACCTAGATAGTCTTATATACTTGTGTACTACACATACATACTCTCGATTCAAGATACTCCCTACGTTGTGAGATACTGAATAGGAGTAACTACACCCGAGTAGGAAAAGGTTTTATATATATATATATATATATATATATATATATATATATATATATATATATATATATATATATATATATATATCATTTCACTCTGGGAGTATGTACTCCACTTCTAATATACCACTTAAACGAATATATTATACTTCTTTATCACTTTTAGTATACTTGAATACCAATTATAAGATACTCCGATGTGACTTGATCGAAAATTTTTCATTGGAGCCTTTTATTTTTGCTATATACCCTTTTTCATATATAAAAGAAGTATATACACGAATTTTGGTATTAAAATGGATTTTCATGAAAATTTTCATGTAACTCACTTTGAGGTATCTTATAATCATTATTGGAGTATACTCAAATTGATAAAGAGATATCATCATATAATTTAAGTGGTATATGAGAGGTGGGAGTACGTACTCAGTGAGTATCATACCATTTTTCTATATATATATATATATATATATATATATATATATATATATATATATATATATATATATATATATCAGGAGTAAAAGTATTAACCCTATATATACTAATGTTATATACTACTCTCGTGTGCTTCCACATCATTACATCTTAATTTACATACTAATGTTATTAGTAATTTCTCAAGTACTTCCGTATCATTAGATTTGTCACATGCTTATGCTAGCTATTTGTAATTTGTCACCAAAGTACTTTCATATCATTGTATCTTTATTTACTAATTTTTATTATATACAATTAGAACAATGAATGGTTAAACTAAGGTGCCTACTGAAAACCATGTCAATCTCTACAAAAACAAGTAGAAAATAATAGAGGTAGTTAAGACATCAATTCCTTCCCTTTCTATTTGCGTAGAGACAAGTAAATTAGATTGGAGAGGGTACAAGTAACAGTAGAAAGAAAAAGGAAGCCAAAGCGAACGTCTCAATGTCAAAGTCAAGCCTAGTAGCCCGTAGTTAAAATTAAAGCCAGATACAGCTAGCTCCACGATGACGTGAAAGAAAAACAAAATAAGGAAATGCTCTTTTGATGGGTTCACCACAGTATATATCGTAGGTATTTATGGCTACTAAACGTACTACCTTCATTTTTTTACACGTCGTTTTAGACATAGGTATGCTCTACACATGTTTTACTATTACTTTTTCTAATTATATGTTAGTAAAAAAATATAAAAAATACAATAATATGAAAGTGTTTTTATTAATAAAAAAAATGTAACAATTACGTTATCATGTAACAAATCAAAATACTTTGGTGTATACTAGCCGTCAAAGTTTTAAAACATTGACAGCCCACGTTCTAATACGACGCCTACGAAAAGAACGAAGAGAGCACTAAGATATCCTTTTTGGAATGAATAGAACTCTTTCCCAACTATGTGCGATCTCCTGCAGGCCGGCCGCGCAATATTTCAAGACTCGATCCGGCGAACCGACTCGTACTAGAACATGCACGGATCGATGCGCATACATACATAGTGCATATAAGTAGTACGTCGCATACCGTACCATCAGCGTCATCCCGATGCTCGTCTACCGCTCCCATCCGGCGATCCCGGTAGTTCGAGCGCTTCCCACCGTCGTGCTCGTACTGGGGATTCTGGGTCTCGTCCTGGCGGGCTGTTGTTGCGCGTGTCTTGTCCAGGAATGAATGTTTACAAGGGAATCGGAGGGACAACGGCGAGAAAACCAAATTGCGGCATGCATGCGGGTGATTGATTAGTGTGATCCGATCGTGGACGTACGCGGCCATCGATCGGGACGTCATCTAGTTGATGGTTCCATCGTTCTTTTTTCCCCTCATCTGAAATGACCCCTCTCGATTTCTACAGTTGATTTCCATCGTGATCCCGAACTCCGCTCTGCCTTGATGATGTACTCTTCTTGACTTGCGGCTCCCCCTGGCTCAACTAGTTCACATCAGCGAGCTCCAACACGCCTTAATGGCTTCACCTAGGTGTGGCCCAACTCAGCTTCGACAACTTTGCCTCGGACAAACTCCCCTCCATCTCGATGGTGTCTCCTCGACTAGAGGCTCCCTCTAGCTCTACGGATTCACCTCGGCGAGCTTCAATACACCTCGAATCCTCGATTGCTTGGCATTGGTGTTGTTCAATTAGGCCTCAAACTTTGCCTCAGTCGAACTTCACTTCGTCTCAATGACAACTCCTCAATTAGTGGCTCCCCCAACTTGACGGATTCACATCGTCGAGCTCCAACACGCCTCGATGGCTTGGCCTTGGCGTGGTTTAATTCGTCCTCGGTGGCTTTACCTCGACCAAAATTTGCTTCTTCTCGATAGTGTCTTGTCAGCTAGGGCCTCCCCTAGCTCGACGGAATCGCCTCGCGTGAGCTCCAACATGCCTCGATGGCTTGTTCTCAATGTGGTTCAATTCGGCCTTAACGGCTTTACCGCGGCCGAACGTCACTTCGCCTCAATGCCATCTCCTCGACTAGGGCTCCCCCTAGGTCAACGAATTCACCTCGGCGACCTCCAACACGCCTTGATGGCTTCGCCTTAGCATGGCGTGGCTCAGCCTCGATGTCTTTGCCATGGCTAAACTCTACTCCATCTCGATGGCATCTCGTCGACTAGGGGCTCCTCCTATCTCGACAGGTCTACCTCTACAAGCTCCAACACGCATCGATGGCTTTGCCTCGGCGTGGCGCAGCTCGACCTCCCCCTATCTCGACTAAAATATTTAATGCTTTGTAAATCGCTCGCTCACTGTAGTCTGTTTTGAAGAAGTTGCAGAGTTTGTGTTTAAGCTACTATTGGAGTTTTGAACTTCTAAAATTGAACCCCTTTCTTTTTGAAATGTAAATATTTTCAAGTTTCACATTTAAAATTTTATTCATGATATCTGTAAGTATCTTTTGATCCTATGTTTTCAAATCTTAACCTTAAGTTTCCAATCTTTTTTCTAGCGTATATTTGAAATGTTTAATTTTTAGTCAGAATTTTTTTTATTGTCTTCAAACTATGTTTTGATTTTTGTTTTTATATACCAGAGTTGAATTTTTGGGTTTCATTTGTCATGCATTTACATTCGAATTGTTTAAATACATCGAGCTTTTGAAAGATGCATGTTTTATACAACCTTGTCTTCAAATTTTGAAAATTGTACCATATTTTGAACATGCTTTTGAAATCATGCACTATCATCTCTTTTCAAGATGTTGCAAAGTTTGTGATTTCGCTAATATTTGAGTTTTTATTTTATAAAATTTAACTACCTTTCTTTCGCTAATCTTTGACGTTTCGCATTTAAAATTTTATTGAAGTTATTTGTAAGTTAACATTTAGTCTTATGTTTTCAAATCTGAATCTTAAGTTCTGAATCTTTTTTATCCTATGTTTGGAAAGTTTACTTTTTAGTCGACATTCTTTTCTATGATTTTATTTTAACTATGTTTTGATTTTTCTTTTTATACCAAACTTGGATATCCGGTTTTTATTGGTCACGCATTTACATTTGAAATATTTAAATGTATTGACCTTTTGAAAGCTCCTTTTTTTCTACAGCCGTTTGTCTTCAAATATCGAAAATTGTACCATGTTCTCCACACTATTTTCGTATTACTCGAAAGATTTATTTCCCACTCCCAATTATTTCAAGCATGTATTTCAAAAATACCAAAAAATTTCATGCTTTTGAAACCGCTCATTTACTATCATCTCTTTTCAAGATGGTGCAAAGTTTGTGATTTCGCTAATCTTGGAATTTTGATTTTCTAAAATTGAACTCCCTTTCTAACGAGGATCTAATTATCCTTAATTAATTGTTTATCTGTAATTGTTATTATAAGATAGCAATGTCTTAATATTGTTCATAAGTATACCCCTTATTGTTAATAAAGGGAGAGCTTAGCTAGGTGGTCGTAAGCCTTTCTACGACCAGATCAGTTACAACCACCTTATAGTCGATAAAACCTACAAACATGTAGGCCTAATTGACTAGGGATTCTTATACGTTATGTTTAATACATAGAGCAGTTAGTATACGTTGTTATTCTCTGGGATAGTTACACTATTAAACATCGTCTCAAGATAACGACTGCGACATGGGGTGTTATCTCTCGACAATAACTTCCATCAACGTGTGCATTTCATCAAGCGTTGAGGCGCCTCTTGTCGAACCGGGAGCGAAGGATCCGAATTCTCGTGTTCAAACACCGATCCGAGATTTCCGGTGTACGGTCTCACAAAATGAATATCACATTCATATCACGAAACGTAAATGGCATTAAATAAATAATCGTTTAATACAAATGAGTGCGAATAATAAAATCAAATGTCAAATGATAAACAATGGAAATAACATAATAGTAGGAGCTACACGATGCGCCACGCAATCGTCTGGTCGAAGGCCTACTCGTCCGGGTCCTCACCGTCAAGATATAGATCTTCTCTGAATAAGATTTATTCAAAGAGAGTGAGCACTACTACCGTGCTCGCAAGTCACACCCAATATTGAATTTAAATGCATGCATAAGGAAACAAGTGAGTATGGCAGGGGTTGTTTTGCATAAACAGCATTTTCAGTTTGAATACGCATAGTAGTTTCTAAGGCAATTTTATACTATGGATAAAATCATATTTTGAAACAGCAATGATATAATGTGGATAACCTCCAATGATAAAGTGAAGGATCCCCTCCTAACACTTGGCTTCCCGCCCAAATTTTCATAAGGAATAACCATCCTCAACATTTAATAAAGTATTTTAAAACCAAAAACAATACTAACTTTAAGTGGCCCTGCTAGCATGTCCATGACCGCGGACGCGGCTATTCGAATAGTTTCTACTCTGCAGAGTTGGTACAACTTTACCCACACGAGGTGACATGCTCGTTATGTCGGCCAATTCACGCTTAGTAGGCGTGTGGTGAGCAATTACCATGAGGCCTTTACAATGTTTTATCCTAGTACATTCATGCCCGCTAGGTTTCGCCTTTTGAATGACCGTCCTCGGAAGCCCTCTTGCGCCAAGTGGGAATAAAACGTCTAACCGACACCCACAAAATCACATGACATAAATATACTAGGACATCACAAATTAGTTAGCCAAATCCTGCCCATACGGGACATGTGGTGGTGCGTTATGGCATAGCAATAAGCGGCTCAAAGACCGGTCCTCAATTGACTTGGCGTCATTCCTTCAACCCATGGACCTTGATCTTAACTAGATCAAACCCGTGCATAAACTCGCACCCACCTTTCCGACCATTTCGCCAAGTCCAAACCCATTTTTTGAATTTATTAAAAACTTCATTTATAAACTCATGTGGTAAAACAATACCACAATAACAAGTTTGAAAACAATTTGTAGAAATCAGTGTAAACCCTCCCAAATTCGTAAATGTGGACTAAGCTTGGCTAAGCATATATTTGAATTTTGGTAATATCTTGCCTATGGTATCAAGGTAGTCAGATACAACATTCAAATTTGGCCATACAATAACATATGGAATTAACTATCGTAAAGCAGATATTAAAATATTTATAACAACATATGCATGCAATAAGGAATTAAAAAAAACTGAAAATAACTTAAAATAATAGGGGCAATATGGTCAATGGTGTAACTTGCCTTGTTCGATGTCTTGAAACTCTAAATCTTCAGTTTGATCGAACTCTCCGGAATCGTCGAATTCTATACGCGAAAATACGACAAATTCAATATGCAAATTCAAATAAATTCAAAAACATAGATCAAAATAACTCCAAATTGAAATATTTTGGTTTAGTTAGCTAGATTATAATTTTATACAAATTTTGCAATTTGAATCACCCAATTTGGAGTTCGTATGCAAAAGTTATGAATTTTAGAAGTTTATAACAAAATCTGGAATTTTATTGAATTTTCAGAATTATTTTCCTACTCGAAAATCTATTTATTGCGCAATGATTACATCAAGACTGGAATTTCGGAATTTTAATAATTAAAGAATTTCGACACATGGGGCCCATGTGTCATTGACATGGTCCACGTGGACCAAGTCCATGGGACCTTAGCTCGGTTTGGGTGGGCCGTGCCACGCAGCGTGCCACGCGCGCGGGAGGGAGGAGGTGGCGGCGCGCGCCTGCGTGGCGCGAGTGGCGGTGGCGTGGCGCCACGTCACCTTGGCACCGGCGCTGCTGTCGTGTGCTCGCCCGTGAACGGCGGCACGAGGAGTGCGCGGTGGTGTCAAGCGGAAGAGGGACGATGGGGTCACGAAGCACATGTTTTGGTCACCGAGGGCACGCGATAGCCGCGGCGAGAAGATATCGCGCGGCGGTGTCGGGCTTGTCGGCGGCGAGGAGCTCGGTGGCGCTCGGCCAGATGGAGGCGCCGCGGTGGGCGATGAGGCGGCGAAGGTGGCGGTGGTGTCGAGGTGGCGGAGGCGGCAGCGCAACGGAGCTTGGTTGCCGCGAAGTTTGCGAATGCGGCGAGCTCGGGAGAAAACAAGAGGAGTGAGTGTGGTCTTTGGTGCGGTGGAGAAGAGCGCACCCGTGTCGCCTTTATAGCGCCGGGAGCTCTAGAATGGCGTGGAGAAGTGGGTCGTGCGTGCGGCGGTTGCGGCGAACGTGGCGTTCGTGCGGAGAAAGAGGGGAAGCGGCGTGGAGGAGGTGGCGGAGACCAGTGCGATTTCGTGCGTATGGCGCGGAAGTGCGGGGTGGTTGGGAGAGGTTAGCGAAGCTCTTCGTGTTGCGCAATGGCGGAAGTGTGAGCGCGCGAAGAAGAAGGAGAGGAGGAAGATGGCGGGGTCGTCTGTTTTTAATCGGACGGTCGCGATTTGATCCGCGAAGCGTAAGTTGATATCGCGCACCGCTGGATTAGGATCGGACGGTCAAAATTAGATGGGTGAAAGCAGTAAGTGGGACTCGAGCGCGGTGTTGGATTTGATCCAACGGTGGATGGATAGGGGAGAGAGAGAGCGCGGCGGCTGGGCTGTGCGGGCCGAGCGCGGGAGGGAGATTTGGGCCGGTGCTGGTGGGTTTCGGCCCGACGCTATTTTTGGATTTTCTTTTTGATTTCTCAATTGTTTTAATTCTGTTAATTCATTTAGGCTTTAGAAAATAGCAAAATACTTCCAAAAATTATGGAAAAATTCACAGAAATTCCCATACTCATTCTGGACTTAATAAAATTATTTCCAACTTTATGTTGGTTTTAAATTTTGCAAATAAATTTGTTTTAGCTTTAAAATATTTATAAAAAGCTTTTGAAAATTCAGGAAAAACCACAAACATAAATAAACTTTTAAATTTTACTGAAATTGAAATTTGGGCTGTTACAAACCTACCCCCCTTAAGGGAATCTCGACCCGAGATTCAGGATTGGTCAGCAAAGAGATCGGGATAGTTGGTCTTGAGGTCTTCTTCTTTTTCCCAAGTGGCTTCACTTTCCGGGTGATGACTCCACTGCACCTTGTATGATCTGATGATTCTGCTTCTGGTGACTCGCTTTGCGACATCTAGAATCTTGATTGGTCGCTCCACGTAGGTGAGATCTTCTCGAAGATCGAAACTTTCCAAGAAGGTATGGTCTTTTGGCGCTTGCAAGCATTTCCTCAACTGGGATACATGGAAGACATCGTGCACAGCTGACAAGGCTTCTGGTAGCTCAAGCTGATATGCCACTTGACCTCTTTTGGCTAGAATTTTGTATGGCCCCACAAATGCAGGTGCGAGTTTTCCTTTTGTCAGGAATCTTCTTACTCCTCCGAGTGGGTGACCCGAGATAGACCAAGTCTCCTACCTCAAAGTTTAGGTCCCTTCGCGGTTATCGGCATAACTCTTTTGTCGGGTTTGTGCCACTTTGAGATGTTCCTTATAGCTTTGACCTTACTTTCGCCTCTTTGATTATCTCAGTCCAAAGAGCGATGCTCTCTACTTCATCCCACGTATGAGTTCGCATTTTACGCCATACAATGCTTCAAAAGGAGCCATTTGCAAACTAGCTTGATGGCTATTGTTATACGAGAATGCATACGGCAAATTCTTGTCCCAACTTTGTCCAAATTCCAAGGTACAGGCTCGGAGCATATCTTCAAGGACTTGATTGGTGCGTTCGTCGACCATCTGTCCGAGGATGATAGGTCATCTGTTGAGTCAGTGCCTAAGGCTTCATGTAGACTCTGCGGAATCTTGATGTAAAGCGAGAACCTCTGTTGGACACGATCTTCTTGGGTACCCGTGTAGACAAACAATCCTAGCCACATATAACTCGCCAATTGGTACGCTTCAGATGTAGTCTTAACGGAATGAAGTGAGCTACTTTGGTCAACCGATCAACTATCACGGATAGAATCATATCTCGATTGGGTCCTAGGAAGTCCGGTGATGAAGTCCATGCCAATCTCTTCCCACTTCCATTCTCGAATTGGTAGTGGTCGCAATTGATCGGTGGTCTCGATGTTCGCCTTAACTCACGACACACATCACAATGTGACGGCGAACTTCGCAATTTCTGCTTCATCTTGACCCACGATATTTCTCCTTCGGATCTGGTACATCTTGGTGCTTCGGGTGAATGGAGTAAGGCGTTTCATGAGCCTCCTTAAGAATTGACTGTTTTAACTCCGTTGATTAGGTACACAAATGCGATTCCCAAACCATACTTCCTTGTTCATCTTCAACGAATCCTCGAGCCTTGCCTCTTCGCATATTCTTCTTGATCTCCTTGATGTCATCATCTTCTAGTTGTTTTCTCGATCGACTTTGAAGAGTCGGTTGTACTTCAAAGCATTCACACAACCTTGACCGACAATCTCCAAGTTTAGACGCTTCAATTCTTCATGTAGTTCTCATTGTTCATACGCACCATCATGGTATTGCAATAAGCCTTTCTGCTCGGGCATCTGCAACTACATTTGCTTTGCACAGGTGATAATGGATTCAAGATCATAATCTTTTATCAACTCTAACCATCTTCTCTGCCGAAGGTTTAATTCTGCCTGTGTGAATATATACTTCAAACTCTTATGATCCGTGAAAATCTCACAGCGGTTACCAATGAGATAATGCCGCCAGATCTTCAAGGCATGCACAATCGCTGCTAACTCCAGATCATGGGTTGGATAATTCCCTTCATGTGGCCTCAACTGCCTGGATGCGTAGGCTACTACCTTGCCTTCCTGCATCAGTACACATCCGAGACCTTGACGGGATGCGTCGCAGAAGATCTCGAAATCTTTATGGATATCGTAAAAAACTAACACAGTCTTTGAGACCAATCTCCTCTTGAGATCTTGAAAACTTTCTTCCACGGCATCAGCACAATCAAATTTCTTCTCCTTCTTCGAAGTTGAGTCATGGGTCTTGCAATCTTAGAGAAATTTTCAATGAACTGCGGTAATAACCCGCTAGTCCAAGGAAACTTCTCGCCGGTGGACCGTCTGGGTTGCTTCCAATCGATCGGCTTCAACCTTGGCAGGATCTCTGCAATTCCTCCGTGACACAATATGTCCAGGAATGCCACTTGACTTAGCCAAAATTCACTTTTCTTGAATTTAGCATAAAGCCGATGTTCTCGAGCTTGTCGATATCATCTGATATGCTTCGTGTTCTTCTTCATCCTTCGAGTAGATGAGAATGTCATCGATGAAAACAACCACAAACTTATCCAAGAATTCCATGAACACTTTGTTCATCATATTCATGAAATAGCGGGCGTTCGTCAAACCAAATGACATCACTGTAAACTCGCATCAGATCCATATCCGGTGGTGAAAGTCGTCTTGAATATCTTAGTCGATCTTCGATTGGTGATAGCGGATCTCAAATCAATCTTGAAAAGACACTTGCTCCTTTGGTGATCGAGCGAGATCATCTATCTGGGTAATGGATATTTGTTCTTGATCGTCACCTCATTGAGTGATCGTAATCAACACACATCCTCATACTATTGTCCTTTTCTTGACGAAACGACGCGGTGCTCCCAAGGTGATGAATCGGGTCGGATGTAACCTCGGCCAGCGATTCTTCAATCTGTTTCTTCAATTCCGCTAACTCATTAGTGGCATTCTATAGGTCGCCGATATTGGGCCGTCCACGGGACTAAGTCAATTAAGAACATGACGTCCGATCCGGTGGCATGCCGGTAATTCATCGGGAAAGACATCGACATATTCTCGGACTACATGTATGTCTTCAAGTTTCACTTCCTTCATCTTTGGTGAGGATAGAACTTCCATTAGTGCAGTCTTGGGTTTGAACTCAGCGAAATTCCTTCTCCATTTGTGAGAGTGATAGACTTATTAGCACGTCTATTTGTCCATGATTCTTGGCTAACGGTCCATTCCCGAATAACGTCCGGACCTTGGGAATGCAAGACTATCAAATCGCTAGGAAGGATACTCGGATATTTCAAGGGTGAGGTTGGGCATAAGAACTAGTTCTCATTTCGAGCCGGGAATGGATTATCATGGGATTTGCTAAGGAAGATATTGGTAACCCATATTTGCCCACAAATTTATTTGACACGAAAGAATCTGAAGCTCGAATCAAATAGTCTTGCCGTGGTATTGAATTGACAAGAAACATACCAAGCACAACATCCGGTCTTTGCTGGGCTTCCTCGGCGTGGCGTGGTTCACACGTCCCTTGATGAAGCTGGCTGACGGCTGCGATCGACGATGCATTGTGACTCCAGTGCTTGGCTTGGAAGGCGCTTGCACTGCTGCTTCTTAGGGCATCTGTTGGCATAGTGGCTGTTTCATTGCGGTGAAACGAGTCACTCCTGCGAGTGAGGCGGAGCTCTTCTCTGAAATTGTCCTCCGGTTGATGCTGCTGCGAAGTTGGAGTGTTAGGGCGGTCTGCAGGGCTCAGGGTGTGGGAGGCTGGAATTTCCCACTGCTGCGGTGGGCTGCTGAATGAATCGAGGCTTGGGAAAGCCTCTGTGTTGAACTCTGGCGGCCATCCTCGCTTGCAGTTCTCCATCTCATGATGTTTGGCCTCTGGCGGATCGCCTTGTCCACCAACTCTGGAAGTCGGTGAAGTTACGGGAGATGAGTTGGGCGGAGATATCGTCGTTGAGTCCCTCCAGAACCTTTCTTGCCTTTCTTCATCTCGGGCCACATCACCGTAGGGCATAGCGAGCTAGTTTGGTTGAAGCGGTGAAGATACTCGCTCACCGGCGATTGCCTTGGCGGAGTGCATGAAACTCCTTCTTCTTGATGTCATCATGCCGGCGGGGATGTGGGCATGACGGAAGGCTCTCACAAACTCGTCCACGAGATAGCACGGGCATTGGCGTGGGAGATCGGGTGTCCCACCATTACGAGGTGGTCCGTTGAGTGATGAGTTGCGACGGGACCTCTCGCGATCTGTGCATTGCGCGATGTCGATTTCTTTCGATGGCACGAAGCCAATCGTCGGCATCCATCGGCTCGGTCTTTGCTTTGGAGAATGTCGGAGGACGATACGCATGAACTCGACATGGTCACCCGTTGAGGAGGGTGTGCGGTGCGAGTCGCGGCGGTAGGCTGCTTTGTTGCTGGTTGTTCGGCGTTGTTGAGCGGCCGAGCCAACAATTCAATAAGGTGAGTTTGATTGGCCATCATCTGCGCCAATCCGGTCCTGCTCTTGGTGGTGGGAGGTTCTTTGAACATCTTGCTCCCGATGGTGGTATTTCCGTTGTTACGACCACGGATCTTGCCATTTCAGTGCAGTGTTCACCATCGCTTGAAATTTCAAAGACTTAGGAAAGGGAAGAAAAGGTTGCACTAAGGGAGTAAATTTATATTAGCCCAAAAGCACACAAAAACAAGGCAAGAAACAAATTTTTCTTTTTCAAGTAATTCTTTATTTTATTCATCGATTATGGCTACCAAAAAGGTTAGTAGCTCATAATTGCAGCTAATTGAACAACTAAAGGAAAGCAAAAATCTAAAATGGTGGAGTAAACATCTATGGGGTGGACGGGGTGTAGTCAGGAGTTGCAGTCTTTGCCTTAGCCCTTTTGTCAGAGCCAATTCAGCCCATTGCCTTGACCTCTCCTCTGCGGCCTCTAGCCTCCCCGAGCGAGATCTGACTCGTCGGTGTTGCCATAGCGTAATCCATCGCCTTGGCCAACTCCACTGGTGGGTGATCTCATATCCTCATTCTCGGCCGAGTGAAGGCACCGCCTGGCGAGTGGGGATGTGCATGGGATAATCTTTGGAATGCAAAGATATCCGAAAGTGAGCGTCGTAGGTGTAGCGAAGTCGGCGTACGGCTTCTCTTGCAGCGTCTTGGATGCCGTCCTCGAAGGTCTCCCGACGCATTGGGGCGTCGAAGATGTGGAAGGATGTATCCGGCGCCAAGTTAGAGTAGAGGATAACCTCCACTCTCCAGCGCTCCTGCTGTCCCACGATATACTTGTATCCTTGGTATGTGGGCCTCTTCGTGAAACTTAGATGCTGCATCATCTTCCATAGGATATCCGCCCATTCTCCAGCATAGACTCCATGGGAGATGCGGGTCGGTCTCTCGGCCATCTACAATTTTAGAAAGGACAAGAGTTTAGAAATCTTTTAAATAGAGAAAGGAAGAGTAGGACTCTGAAAGACAGGTAAATAGTTTGTAAATTTTTGTAAAATAGTCCTTAATGGTTTTACCAATTCTACTGGGCCATGACCTCTGATCGATATGGCTCGATACCACTTTTGTCGAACCGGGAGCGAAGGATCCGAATTCTCGTGTTCAAACACCACCGAGGATTTCAGTGTACACAGTCTCACAAAAATGAATATCACATTCATATCACAAACGTAAATGGCATTAAATAAATAAGCTGCTTTAATACAAATGAGTCTGAATAATAAAATCAAATGTCAAATGATAAACACAGTGGAAATAACATAATAGTGGGAGCCACACGATGCGCCCACAGGGCAATCGTGCAGGTCGAGAAGGCCTACTCGTCAGGGTCCTCACGTCAAGATAGAGTCTTCTCTGAATAAGATTTATTCGACAGAGTGAGCACTACTACCGTGCTGTAAGTCACACCAATATTGAATTTAAATGCATGCATAAGGAAACAAGTGAGTATGGCGGGGTTGTTTTGCATAAACGACATTTCGGTTTGAATACGCATAGTAGTTTCTAAGGCAATTTTATACTATGGATAAAATCATATTTTGAAACAAAGAATGATATAATGTGGATAACCTCCAATGATAAAGTGAAGGATCCTCTCCTAACACTTGGCTTCCACTTAAATTTTCATAAGGAATAACCATCCTCAACATTTAATAAAGTATTTTAAAACAAAAACAATACTAACTTTAAGTGGCCCTGCTAGCATGTCCATGACCGGACGCGCTATTCGAATAGTTTCTACTCTGCAGAGTTGGTACAACTTTACCCACACGAGGTGACATGCTCGTTATGTCGGCCAATTCACGCTTAGTAGGCGTGTGGTGAGCAATTACCATGAGGCCTTTACAATGTTTTATCCTAGTACATTCATGCCGCTAAGGTTTCGCCCCTTTGGTGTAGTCCTCAGGAAGCCCCTCTTGCGCCAAGTGGGAATAAAGCGTCTAACCGACACCCACAAAATCACATGACATAAATATACTAGGACATCACAAATTAGTTAGCCAAATCCTGCCCATACAGGACATGTGGTGGTACGTTATGGCATAGCAATAAGCGGCTCAAAGACCGGTCCTCAATTGACTTGGGCGTCATTCCTTCAACCCATGGGCCTTGATCTTAACTAGATCAAACCCGTGCATAAACCTGCACCCACCTTTCCGACCATTTCGCCCAAGTCCAAACCCATTTTTTGAATTTATTAAAAACTTCATTTATAAACTCATGTGGTAAAACAATACCACAATAACAAGTTTGAAAACAATTTGTAGAAATCTGGTGTAAACCCTCCCAAATTCTGTAAATGTGGACTAAGCTTGGCTAAGCATATATTTGAATTTTGGTAATATCTTGCCTATGGTATCAAGGTAGTCAGATACAACATTCAAATTTGGCCATACAATAACATATGGAATTAACTATACGTAAAACAGGATATTAAAATATTTATAACAACATATGCATGCAATAAGGAATTAAAAAAACTGAAAATAACTTAAAATAATAGGGGCAATATGGTCAATGGTGTAACTTGCCTTGTTCGATGTCTTGAAACTCTAAATCTTCAATTTGATCGAACTCTCCGGAATCGTCGAATTCTATACGCGAAAATACGACAAATTCAATATGCAAATTCAAATAAATTCAAAAACATAGATCAAAATAACTCCAAATTGAAATATTTTGGTTTAGTTAGCTAGATTATAATTTTATACAAATTTTGCAATTTGAATCACCCAATTTGGAGTTCGTATGCAAAAGTTATGAATTTTAGAAGTTTATAACAAAATCGGAATTTTATTGAATTTTCGAATTATTTTCCTCTCGAAAATCTATTTATTGCGCAATGATTACATCAGCACTTTGGAATTTCGGAATTTTAATAATTAAAGAATTTCGACACATGGGCCCATGTGTCATTGACATGGTCCACGTGGACCAAGTCCATGGACCTTTAGCTCTGGTTTTGGTGGACCGTGCACGCAGCGTGCCACGCGCGAGAGGAGGAGGTGGCCGTGCGGCGCCTGCGTGGCGCTGAGTGGCGGTGACGTGGCGCCACGTCACCTGGCACCGGCGACGCTCGGGTGGTGTGCTCGCCGTGAGCAGCGGCACGGCGAGTGCGGGTGGTGTCAAGCGGAAGAGGGGCGATGGGGTCACGGCACATGTTTTGTCACCGAGGGCGCAGCGATAGCCGCTGGCGAAAGATATCGCGCGGCGGTGTCGGGCTTGTCGGCGAGGAGCTCGGTGGCGCTCGACCCGGATGGGCGCGCGGTGTAGGCGATGAGGCGAAGGTGGCGGTGGTGTCGAGTGGCGGAGAGCGGCTTGACGGCGGCGCAGCGGAAGCCGGTTGCGGCGGAAGTTTGCGAGTACGGCGAGCTCGGGAGAAAACAAGAGGAGTGAGTGTGGGTCTTGGCTGCGGTGGAGAAGAGCGCACCGTGGTCGCTTTATAGCGCGGGGAGCTCTAGAATGGCGTGGAGAAGTGGGGTCGTGCGGCGATTGCGGCGAGCGTGGCGTTCGTGCGGAGAAAGAGGGAAGCGGCGTGGAGGTGGCGGAGGCGATGCGATTTCGTGCGTATGGCGCGGGAAGTGCGGGGTGGTTGGGAGAGGCGTTAGCGCTTCCAGCCGTGCGCGGCAAAGCGGAAGTGACGCGCGCCGACGCGAAGAAGGAGAGGAGGAAGATGGCGGGGTCGTGCATTTTTAATCGGACGGTTGCGATTTGATCCATGGCGGTAAGTTGATATCGGGCGCGCCGTTGGATTAGAATCGGACGGTCAAAATTAGATGGGCGAAAGCGGTAAGTGGGACTCGGTAGCGGCCGTTGGATTTTGATCCAACGGTGGATGGATAGGAGAGAGAGAGAGAGGCGGTTCGGCATGCGGGCGAAAGGAGGGAGATTTGGGCGGTCTTTGGTGGGTTTCGGCCCGACGCTATTTTTGGATTTTCTTTTGATTTCTCAATTGTTTTAATTGTTAATTCATTTAGGCTTTAGAAAATAGCAAAATACTTCCAAAAATTATGGAAAATTCACGAAATTCCCATACTCATTCTGGACTTAATAAAATTATTTCCAACTTTATGTTGGTTTTTAAATTTTGCAAATAAATTTGTTTTAGCTTTAAAATATTTATAAAAAGCTTTTGAAAATTCAGGAAAAACCACAAACATAAATAAACTTTTAAATTTTACTGAAATTGAAATTTGGGCTGTTACACCTCTTGACCTAGAGTAACTGCCACCCCTTTACACGCTATATAAAAGGCTAAAGTCAGTGGGCACAAGGGAGATCAATCAGAGATTACAGAAAAGAGTCATTAAGCTTTAGTTTTAGTGACCTTCTTTCCAATTGTAAAAGTATAGTCAATATAACAACACAAGAGTAGGATTGTTATTCTCTAAGGAGAAAGCTTGAACTTGTCTAAATTTCTGTGTCTTTTTCTTTGACGTTTCACATTTAAAATTTTATTGAAGTTATTTGAAATTTAATTTTTGGTCTTATGTTTTCAAATCTTAACCTTGAGTTTTGAAAAAAAAAACTATCCTATATTTGGAAAGTTTACTTTTTAGTCAACATTCTTTTCTACGATTCTCTTCAAACTATGTTTGGTTTTTCTTTTACACCAAACTTGAATATCCGGTTTTTATTTGTCATGCATTTACGTTTGAAATATTTAAATTTATTGACCTTTTGAAAGCTTCTTGTTTTCTATAGCCTTTTGTCTTCAAGTTTCGCAAACATGTACCATGCTTTGCACATTTTTTTGTAATCTGTGAATGATTTATTTTGAACTCTTGATTCTTTCACGCTCGAATTTTGAAAATACTAAAAAATGCCATCCTTCTGAAATCGCTCCCTTCCTACCGGCACTTTTCAAAAAGTTGCAAAGTTTGTGTTTTGAATAATCTCAAATATCTCATTTTCTAAAACTACTCCCTTTCTTTTTGAAATCGAAAAGTTTTCTGGCATCACATTTTAAAATTTTAATGAAGTAATTTGTAAGTTATGTTTTGATCTTAGCTTTTTCTAATTTTAACCTTAAGTTTACAATCTTTTTTTGAGCCTATATTTTAAAACTTTACATTTTAGTTGACATTCTTTCCTACGATTTTCTTCAAACCTTTTTTATTTCTCTTTTTATAGAAAAGTCAAATGTCCTTTTTAAAAATATTTCTCATGCATTTACATTTGAAATATTTAAATATATCGACCTTTTGAAAGCAAGTTATGAGTAAGTTGTGTTTTTATATTATGTTTTGAAATCTTAACCTTAAGTTTCCAAAGTTTTTTCGAGTGTATATTTGAAAGTTTCACTTTTTAGTTGGCATTCTTTTCTATAATTTTCTTCAAACTATGTTTTAGTTTTTATTTACACAAAATTTTAATTTCCGTTTTGTATTTGTCATGGATGTACATTCGAAATGCCCGGAACCACTCGTCAGATGGGCCCACTCGTACACGTACTTGTGCAGTAAGGGTTGATGCTCTAAGACCATCTATAGACTGTTACACCCTAGCACACAAATCGCTCAATGGCCAACCTCCACGTGGGATGGGCCCATGCATGCATAGCATCCCGCTTGTACTTTTGTCCTTGCTGAAATGTTAAAATGTTGACTTGGGTGACCTATGTTTGACAAATCATTCAATGACCAACACCCACATGGGCTGGGCCCACGCGTACATAGCATCAAGCTCACACTTTTGTCCTTACTTCATGTTAAAAGGTTATGTCTTATGTGTTATGTTTGAACCCTACAAGAATTATATGCTAGTATAACTTTAGATTTCCAATGTTGGACTATTCTACCTCCCCAGCTCCATATGGGATGACGCGCTTGTTGCCGCCCTCCTGGCTGTTCTCCTGCACGAAGATGATGGTCGGCACTCGGCCGACCTTGCGCTCCTTGGCCGCCACGTGACGCCCGGAGGCCCGCGGCACGGCAAGGATCACCTCATCGTGCTTCGTGTCCGGCCAGTCGCTGAAGCGTACTCGAGCAGCGGGGTGAGGTCGATGCTTTGGTGGACCGCGGGGTCACCGGAGAAGCATGGTGGTCGCTTGCTCGTTGCGGGTGTAGGGTTTTTGGGGGAGGAATGGTTCATAATCAAGTCAATCACAAATCGAGGTGGACTTACAAATCCCGAGGGCCGAGGCCGCCGCCACCGGTGCGGGCCACGCTGCCTAATGTCGTGTGCCTGTGCCTTTGTCCGTCTGCGAGCTGTGTGCTAGTTGCCACACCTCGCGCCTGCGCCGCCTGCCCCTTGGACGCCTGGTCCTCTCGCTAGCCGCTGCCGCCGACGGGGAATCAGGAGGAGAGTAGGGGATTAGGCCATTAGGGACTTAGGGTTGGGCAGCCAGGGAGAGGAGAGGTGTTGGGAGTTGGTGGTGGGCGGTGGGCTTGAGCGCGAGTGGGCATTTGGTAGGATGTGATTTTCATGAAGAGGTACATGTCTATCAGACATATGGCCCACGGAGGAAGAATTGGTCCCCTTACGTTTTTCAAATTTTTGGGCGTGCCGATGCATACCGGCACCCACCCAGTTCTGCCCTGCTCCGTCGGCCTCGCGAAATCCCTCCTCTCCTCCCAGCCCCCCGTCGCCTCCGTCCCCGACCTCTACCACGCCCTTGCTGTAGCGGCCACCTCCCCAGGTGACCCGCAACCCACCAGATTATGGTTTGGTCAGTACTTATGTTATGTAATATGTTGATGTTATGCATGGTGATTAGTCAGTACTCATGTTACTTATGGTTTGGTCAGTACTTATGTGGTAGGGTCACTTTGATTGATAACCTGATATTATGGGCGTGTACTCATGTGGTGGTTTGGTCCAACATATATTACTCTATGTATGTGCGTACTATCTGTGTATTTTTATCCATTTTCGACCCGAATTCGGTATGTATCCGTCCCGTGCCCGTATCCCGTATCCCGAATAACCCGAATTTGTATATGTCGTTGATACGCGTCTAGCCAGTATATTTGTGGCACCCTCGGTCGACTACATCAACCTCCGGGGATGCGTAAGTTGGGGACGAAACGTAAACATGCACAAAAATCACTCAATTTGTATTGCTCAATGTGAAATGGTGTACACGTGGCCTCCCCCCTCATGCTATAATGGGGTCCTATTTATAGGATGGGGGGTGCGAGTTTACATAAATAACTCTACTTTTAGGGAAACCCTAGAGGTAGCTCCGTATTTTCTGGTCGAGTGGGGTTGCCATGTCGGGCCCACCGGCTGTGTTGATGGGCTTCACGCTTGTCAGCTGCGTCGAGGGGCTTGGTTACGTAACCGAAGCCACATTTCGCGTTGTCGTCGCCTCGCGTAACTACCATGTCGCGCTACTAGTTTTTTTGTTGACGTCGATCGGATCAATGTAGGCGTTGACCTGGGGGTAACGCGGGGATCCTCCTCCAACAGTCTCCGTATCCGGCTTGTCTGTGTTTCACTCCGATTCTGAGAAGAAAAAAAAAAGATGTGTTTCACTCCGATTTTGAGAAGAAGAAAAAAAGGTTAGGAACACGGAAAGAGCAATCATCATTCATTATTCATCTCGGTGTGCAATTCACACTGCGGAAATTGTACTAGTAGTAGTGGTTTTGCTACATTAATTGTTCTCTCCAATTGATGTCTGTTGCTGGTGGAATCGATTAATCAAATCCAGCATTCTAGCTTTGTTGCATCTTCAGTCGACGAAGTAGGTACTGCCTCTGTACTTGTGCATTCACATGACTCGTGTGGATTCAGAAAAACCTGAAACGCAGCACCCAAATGACCAAAACTAGGCACTGCCCTCTGATACTTGTGCATTCACATGACTCTTGTGGATTCAGAGAAACCTGAAACGCCGCACCCAAATGACCAAAACTAGTATTTATTTGCAACATGGCCGCACCCAACGTTCATCGTTTGAACCACACATCGGAAATTACTGCATCACACTCTTAAAGACCTACTACGTGTTGACCACCGAGTAGTGGTAGTATTTCACTCTAACGGCTGCACCGTCCACCGTACTAGAGACGCTTATTCGCCGTCGTGATTAACCCACGCGACAACTGATCAAGCCATCCAAGCTCCAAACTCACGGGTGCAAAGCAAACACACACACGAGAGCTAGCTCCATCGGCTGCATGCGAAGACAGTCTAGAGCACGAGGCTCTCGACAGCCTCGACGACGGACCACGGGAGGTCGGCGTTCCCGGCGTTGCGAACGGAGCAGTTGGTGCGGATCTGACCCTGGGTGCCCGTGAGCACCTCGATCTGCCCCATCTTCACGTAGGAGAAGATGAACTGTTCGAAGAAGGCCCACTGGTCCAGCGCGAACTTTGTGACGATGGGCCTGGTCGTCGAGTTAGTGAACATGTCCTGGTCGGAGGTGAAGAGGCCCTGGCGGCAGAGCAGGTCGACGTAGTACTTGTTGTCGAAGGTGTTGGGCGTCCGGATGTCGTTGACGGTGGTGTTGTCGACGCCCTTGGCGGGGCAGGTGTGCTTGAGGTGGCTGGCGAAGCACTTGTTCATGGTGGGGTCCTGCTGCGGGAACAGGCGGTCCTCGAAGGACAAGCAGTGCGCGATGCCGACGGTGTGCCCGCCGGAGAGCGCCACGAGGTCGTTGACGTCGAGGTTGATCTTGGCCAGGAATTCTAGGAGGATGGGAACAGTCGAGTTGGGCGGCGGCAGGGCGTCGGTGACTTCTTTACCCGTCGCGAACGTGAGGCTGTCACGCCGGCCCAAGGGGACCTTGTACTCCGGCCCGCCGGCCTGCCAACCAAACGTGGCCTCATTACAACATGGACTTAATTAAAGGAGCATCAGCTACCTACTAATTTATTTTTAGTCAAGGTGCGGAATCGTCAAACTGCCATGGATCTATCATGGTCCTGTTTAGCCCATGATCCACGTGGTGAGACAGCAACACGTTTCCTGTTTCTTCATCTTTATCTTCTGCCATTGCTCAGAATATCAAGCTGTAGCAGGCGAACCATTCAACGTACTCCAATGAATTAAATTTGACAAGGACTGCTGCTGCATCCAATCTTGTTTACTACTATTTATCAAACAATTTAAAAGGGGAACAAAATGAAAAGTGTACCGGCGGCCATGTGCCCTGATACAACTTGGTCTTTACTAGTACCAAACAAAGAAAGCAACCTTGTCCGGTGCCAAATAAAAGAAGATAAACTTTACGGTATATTCTGTCTCTTGCAGTAGTATACCATCATCATTGATTTGTTAAAAATATAATAGGTTTTTCTTCGTATTTAGAATTTTTTGTGAGGCTATTATGAATTTTTTCAACTAGGGTTGAAAATATTACTCTTATTCTATGTGATCTCTACATGAGCGATTAGAATTATATCCTCTGAGACTCTACTAGTCATGCTATCAAATATAGTATTAATCTAAACTGTTGAAACAAAAAGAATGAATGTCTCGAATTAAATTGAGCGTACCGTAAAAGTGTTTAGAGAAAACGTACGTACATGAGTTCACTAGCTACATACATACCCATTGTGTGCACATACACGGCCGTACGTTACACGTGCACTTTAATTTCTTTTTCGTGGAAAAGAGTTCACCGATCAGTAGGAAGTACCAATTAACTTAACGTCCATATTTTGGGTCTGTATGCTAATTTTTGCGTGGCAGATCGGAAGAGCCACTTTGAACTATATAAATTAAGCAGGAGAGGCATATATGCTTGCATGGTGCAGACCAACTTAAATTTGTATCTATATACGCGCGTACCAGGTGGACGGAGTCGCGGGCGGCGAGGGTGACGATGTCGGCGCAGGAGACGACGAGGCCGCATGCCTTGTGCAGGAGGGCTCGGATGTCGTTGATGGCCTTGAACGCCGACGGGCGGAGCGTCAGGTTGGGTCCAGCCTCCTGCTCGCTGTCCCCGGCGGACGTCTTGGTCAGAAGGATGGAACCATCGCAACCCTGCGCCACGCACGCACCAGCGACACATGCGGCAGTGGTCGATCGAGATCAATCCAATAGGCGTGTTGATGCTTAGCTACTGCTTCATTTAATTATACGCGAAAGTTCACAAAAACAAGTTGTTTCGAAATACGTGTAGGTAAATTTTGGAAACTTTGGCTACCAATAATTTTTAAAATATTTAGACCAAATACATAAAAATCATTGATGTAGTTCCGTCTCAAAAAGTATTTTCGTAATACTATAATTTTATTAGATTTTACAAATATATTATAATAACAATTAGTAGTCAAAGTTGTATTTGTTGATGTCTACAACAATTTGTTTGTTTTTTTGAGGGAGTAGTTCTCTAGTTGCATGCTTATGTATCCAGCAGAAAGGAGGGAGCTCTCCTCCTGCAAGCAGCTAGGACACGATGGTACAGAGCTTTACATGGACGAAGCAGTCGTGGAAGTGGAGGCGGATGAGCGCGGCGGCGAGGCCGACGTCCTTCTGGATGGCCTTCCGGAGGAAGTCCTTCACGATGGGCTCTGCATTGGGGCAGCTCTTCTTGTAGAAATCAAACGACAAGCCCTTGGCCAGCGGCGGGTACCTGGATGCCTCGGCAGCAGGAGCACACAGCACAAGTGCGGCTGCTGCTACTACCAGGAGCAAACTAGTTCTAGCTCTACTAGAAGCCATATTTCTCACTCAGCTTGTCCTATCGCAGCTTACAAAGGCTTTAGCTTGTGGAGACCTCGCGCCTCCCTTCATTTATAGGCATTTATTCGCCACACTGACGGTGGCAAGGCAGCGCGCTGAGCGTTCGATTTACCCACTCCGTTGTTTTTGGACACTGTCTCTAAAATATAACTTTAACTATTAATCTCTATTATAATATATTCGTAAAATTCAGTAAATTATAATATTATGAAACTATATTTTGAGACGAATCTACACATATGGTTTTTATATATCTGATCTAAATATACGTATTTCAAAACGTGAACCGAGGGAGTAGCTTGGTTAGACTATACGTATTTCAACACGTGAACCGAGGGAGTAGCTTGGTGGCCAGTCAAAGCTTCGATTAATTGGAGGGATAAAGAAGATATATCCCACTGAGCTAGGTGCGTAGAATTGGTGTTCACATAGCACGTCTGCCACTCTTGGTTTTCTCCGTATATGGTTACTTGTACACGTGCGGTGCTCTGAACCAAGCATTATACAGTAGGTACGTACCTCGCATGATTCAGTGCACCATGGTTACAGAAATGGCCTAGTCCAGTTCTTCGATCGGGACGTGTCCCGTGGGAAGGGAAAACAACCAAGGATGGATGGAGTCATAAAATTTTTTACCGAGGGGTTATACAGTGATAACTAAATATTAAGAAGTATCAAATATAAATGTTTTGTTATTCTACATAATAAAGAAAAAGAAACGATATAAAGAGTTTCATCAACCATAAGAGACCAGAGCTCCACTACTCTCCCTATCTCCTCCTCGACCAAAGAGCTCGACGAGCTGCTTGGTTGTTCTCTAGAAGCATATCATCTACCGAAGCAACAAGCCACGGCAGAGGAGCATAGTTAGGTGGCATTAGGTCTCTTCTGCACCTTCCGTTGACCAGAGAACGACTCAGATCAACAATATACAACAAAAATTGCTACAGTATTTTTTTTTTCTTACAGCAAACAGCACTGTTTCTACTGTATTGTATAAAGTTTTCTGCAGAACACTGCAGCGGCAGATTGAGATCTGCTACAGTGTCTCTATACACTACTGCAGAGGATCCTGGTCCTCTGGCTTCTACTTCTTTGCAGCATGTGCCTAGCTAATAAAGATCGGTTCTCCAGAAACGTCAGGACTACAAGAAGAAAAGAGGTTGAAAAATCATTTCAGGACACGTTCTCAGTTACTTCATTGTTGACTTGTGAGAAACTGTACTGTTCGAGTAGCAGTACTTTTGTTCCATCAGCTAGTACATCCGTTTCCACGGCTGATCAAGAAGGGATTCACTGTTCCATGAAAAGAATCCAGAAGCCAGTAAGTAGTAAACAACCAAGCAGCTAGTTTTAAGTAGCTTCAGCAGTGTTACCATCTGCCCACCTTCGTTTCAACGTCGCCGTCTAGTTTTCCAATCCGCCTCACCTTTTCTTTCCCAGCTTACCTGTGAAGTTGGCAAGTTACAAACATCTTGGTCGGTCCGTGAGACGGAAAGGCAGTGTACCTAGCTCCATCGTTTGTGAAAGAGAATCCCTTAGGCTATGCTTTTACACGTGGCGATTTGACTTCTGTATCAGTTCAGGTACATACGAATGCAGATCTAAGTTGCCTTCTGCAAATTAATGATCACTTTAATTGACTAGCTGTTGAACTGAAGAAGAAAAAAACGGAATCGGTACCAGATTGGTTCAGATCGGCTGAATTTAGAATAAATATTTAAGCACTTAGCCGCAACAAGGATTGAACTCATAATCTCCTACACGGGAAAGAACTTTACCAGCTCATCTAGCAAGCTTTTTAAGTGACTAATAAGCCGAGTGAAGTACCATATATTAGTTCATTTCTACTAGAAGTTGGTATATACTCTACATATTTTTCAAATTTAAAATCATCAAAACATACTAAACTATGAAGTATTTTTTAACCATCGGTTCACCGGTTGAACATGTAGTCGAACCAGCTTTTTTCGTACCTATGGTAGGGACAGGTCTTCTGCGTAGCAGTACGTTGCTTAGAGTTTTGAAGAGGTTCGAGCACACAAACCCTTTTACTAATGTTGGATGGGGAGTTAAATTGTCACTGCATAAAACAATAGGCTCTGTTGAAGATAACACAGCATTTCAGATGGCTGGGGCCTGGGGCCTTGGAGTTTCATCATCAGCTGATGATACTCTGGCTCGCCCTCTTTTAGGTAAAATGTACACTAATCCTTTCTTCCTCGGCATGCTTAACGCGCGATTCTGATGCACTCATGTTCTTTCGAGCTATGCTTTTGGCGTTAACAGAAACAAGTTGGAACACGGTGGTCATGTAACACATCATCAGGTTCGTTGCCTAACGCCAGAAACAAGTTGGAACACGGTGGTCATGTAACACATCATCAGGTTCGTTGCCTTGTGCAGATTTCCTACTGCCTTTCTCCTTTTGCGATTCCTCGTGCTTTCGACTTTAGTGACTTATCAGTCCGGAGAAATTTCTCGACGCCTAAGATAAACATGGAAGATGGAAGCAAAGCAATCAGTCGAAACAACTTTTGTAGTCTTGATTGTTACTTCGTCAATCCTCTTGTCATCATAGGCACATGACTGAGAGACCGGAGAGCCTAGCTCATCGTCAGATTGTAAGACTACCCCTTGAAATGTACGTACTCTGTTATGGGGGAGAACTAGTACGTGTGACTGACTACACAAAAGCGAAAACTATTAATTGCAGAGCGTATTCCCACAAGACCATCTTCCGATTAGCTGCAGTGTGTTTATTGGATTTTGGTTGCACTGCTCGGTCGGCGACTTCTGCTAGGATGTTTTCTGCCCATGTACACGTGAAGAGCTCTTTTACGGTATACTTACCACTCTACAGGTAGGAGGGGTTTTCCATCTCGATGGTTGATTGGGTGAGGCTGGTTTTGGCCACATGTAAATATTAATAGTGTTTAAAGGTGAGATATCACCCGCATTTTAACAAAGAAGCGGCAGCTGAATTTGACAAATGTAACACGTGGCGATTTTGCCATCGTTGTCTTGTGCTCCGTGAAACTGATGGATGGAGACAGAGTGTCGGCACACAACAAATCATGAGATGAGATATGGAGATAAACTAACCTGCAATCTTCTAGTTTTGTATTAGGCGATTTTTCTCGCAACACCTTATCCTGTTGATATTTTCAAAATTTTCAAATGACAAAACAAAGAAAAAAACTTTACTCTCGAGTAAATTGACGCAACGAATTAAAAACTACCAATTGTTGATCGTTGGTGCTTATCTAAATGAGTGTGCAGAGAGTGATGGCAAGGAGGAAGACCGGCCGGCCGGGGCACAGGCCGGAAATCAAGTTGGTCCTGGGCTATGGCTGCTGATAGATCAGCTCTGCATAAATTAATGGCCACCCACCGTAGACTAATGGTGGTTGACTGTGGATGATAGATTCACGGGAAGATAGATGCGCTCCCTGTACCTGTAACCCGTGCCTGTGCCGGCGGCTAGCTTCCACACGCCCCCCCACACACCACACCCACCACACCCACACGCCAGCGCTTGCTCAATTTGCAGCTATTCTATCGATCGCACTTAGACGTCAGGACGATCGAGACACGGACTAGGCTAGCTTGTGCTTGTCTTGTTGGATTTAAGTTTCGGTCATCATCGCGTGCGCGCCTAGCATGTCTCGTTGGTTTGAAAGTTCGGTCAACATCGCGCGCGCGGTCGTGGGCTCATGAGAGGTGTGAGGTGAGACGCGGCCTCGCCCGTGATTGCATGTTGCGCCGTCTGCCCGGTGTTGCAGGCAAGGGTGTTGCATCCCGCGTACTGTCTTTAGGTTCACATCTCATATCTTCACTGTTTAAAAAAAATAGAGTTTGTGGTTGTCCGTCTTCCTCACCTTCTCACCCATATCCCTCTCTGCTGACATATAGGCCACGCTATCATCAAACTATCTTCTCGCATCGTGTGCTCTCTGCTCCTCATCTCCTCTCAGCCCTTGCCTCCACCCCCGCTCTTCCATTGGCCGGATCTGGACAGACCATACTTCCTCCTCTCTGCCCCCCCCTGCTCTTCTGCTCTGCTCCGCGCGTCTTGACGAATTGAGATATATTATATCTACTTAATTGATAAATGATTATATTCATGAGATATTTTGTAGCAACACACGTGCACTTAACTAGTAGATACAAGATTAGACACCGTATTCATTGTGTATTGTATCTATCATCTAGTTCATCTAATCAATACAATATTTTTCTATTAATTTCTCTCATCCCCTCGCCATGTTCTCTCTCCTCTCTCTCCCCCTTCCTTGGCCGCATCCTCCCTGTTGCGCACGTCTCCTTGCCCTCGCACGCCTCCTTCCTCACATCTGCTAGCCGCCACACTCCCTCACCACCCCGTTCGCTCTCTCGCTCGCCGACCTCTCTTCCTCACCCTCGGTAGCCACCTTCTCCTCCACCCTCCTCCGCAAACCACCACCTCCTCCTAGATCCGGACGAATTTTGCACGGCGGTGCCAGATCCATCCGGACACGAGCGTCGCCATCGAACCTTTGTCATTTCTTGTAGGAGCCAGGGCAATCTCGTGCTCCCACCGCCTCCAGGACATGCACCGAATGCCACCTCACTCCATTTCCTCCTCCGGTGAGTTTTCTCCTCGGTTAACGCGTCACTTTAAGCCTCTTGGTATTATCATCGTTTCCCTCAACTCGTTTGTCGAATCATTCACAGGAACCCGAAATTTTGAAGTTTCTTATTGTCACTGAAAAGCTCTAGCCGTTCTGCCTCCGCCACGGTGAGTTGTTCCTCGCCGTGCATAGTGACCATCTCCCGGCCTCATTCAAGCTATCTCAATCTGTACCTTTCGTGTTCATGGCGCAGGATGGTCTCCCCTCGTGAACCCGGGCGCCACCGTCGCCATTAACGGCGACAAGGAGCCTCTAGTGCTCCTCCGCCTCCTTTTCACCTCTTTAAGCCTCACGAGGATCCCGGAGCCTATCTTTGGTGTCGGTTTCTCTGAGTGGCCTCTACTTTGTGCGCCTTCACACCCGAGCCGGACCTTCTCCACTCCACCCCGCCGCGGGCGCGCCGCCGTGCCCCTCTACCGGCGACGACACCACCGGAAGGTAGCCCTCGGTATTATCTTTCCATTTTGCTTGTCCCGTACACTCTCCGACTCTCGCGCAGCCGAGCTCAGCTAAGTCACGGACGCGCCTCCCTGTTGTCAGGCGTCAGCAAAGGTCCTAGTGGTTAGATTAGAGTAACTCGGTTTAGTTAAGCTAATGTGTGATTAGGTTATGTAATGGTTGTTTTAGAAGGCTAAGGTCTCTATTACATGTGGGCCTCCTAACTGGTTAAGTGAATGTGTAGTTTGAAAGACGTTTTATTCTTGTGAAAGCGCAATCTTTTAGCACTAGAACTCAGAGTACACCTCTGTAGTTAGGAAACGTATTCCAAGGAATACGCCTTTAGTCAGGTTTCAACCGAGACCGAGCCCTTGTTGACTGGGTCAAACCTTGGCCCCGGGTCCCACCGGTCTGTGACTAGGGCTAGCTCAGCCTCGGTAGAAAAAGTATTAGATACTTAAGAAATTTCGAATTACAATTATTTGCACACTGGAAATTGTATTAACTTCAAAAATTCATATCTAGTTCAAATCGACTCCAAAATTTATGAAACCGATTCGATATTTTTCATACTAAGTGAATTTTATTTTAAAATAGGTTTCAAATATATCTCAGAAGCAGAGAGTATAGATTTAAGAAAATGATCTATAACTCTATTATTTTCACAATAGAAAAATGTCATTAACTTCAAAATACATAACTATTTCATTTTAACCAAAAACAAGTGAAACCATACTGTAATTTTTATTTTTAATAAACTTTATGTTAAAATTTGTTTCAACCTTGTCTCTATAGCAGAGAGTATTATTTTGAAATTGACCCTTTAACACTATTCTTTTAGATTAGAAAAGGTGATAACTTTAAATATTCATAAGTAATTCTTGAAACTCCAAAAATAGTGAAATAAGTTTTGATAATTTATATTTAAAATGAACTTATTTATAAAAATAGTTTCAAACTTACCTCTGTTACAGAAGCTATATTTTTGGAGAGTGATCCCAAAATGAATTATTTTACTCTATAAAATGTTGATAATTTTGGAAATTCATAACTAAATCATGAAAACTCCAATTGAAGCAAACTCAACTGTTTTGAACTTATAATAATATCACCTATTTATCCATGTAATCCATGTACTCACCACCGCTCTACAAATTTTCATCTCATAATTAAATTATCCGAATGAAGGCGTATTAAAATCTGAAATTCAAACCACCATAACTTTCACACACTAAATCCAAATGGAATGAATCTTTCACCTAAATTCATATAAAATCATGACCTACCTACTGTATAAATTTCATAAATTTTTGAGCATGTTGAATTTCTGGCTTTATTTGGTATTTATTGCAATATCGTCTTTCGATTAGGTTTTCGGCAATAACAATGTATTCGTGAGAGTATTATGATATTGACCTGAGAATGAACAAGTGATACAGCAAAGGTGCGAGCACCCTCCTCTTGATCATTTTGCTCCCAGTGGTTTTTAAATGTTTTGTGTGAGTTTTATTATTCGCAATTGCATGCTATTTTGAAATATATGTTTATGGGTAGAAGTAGTTAATCTCCTAATTGCTGCATTAGCCCTCCTTGAATGTTGATTACCCTTTTACCTTGAATGATTAAGGATATATGTCATATGGGTTGTTTGCTAGTTTGTAGAACGATGCTTAGCCTTGCTAGTAGTATTAGCCGAAAGAGGTTGATGGAGCTAGTCCATCAGCCGATCGATCGAATTGAATCTTAATAAAATTTGAGGATTTTATGGATTGGATTATGTTGAACTTGAGGATTATATCCAGATCTTCGCATCTGGGGTTTGTGGACATGTTGGGCATGGGTTTTATGTTCTTAACTTGACGGGTGTAGGTTGATGATGAATTACTATTGTTGCTTGTTGTTATGGAATTGTGTAGCCCGCTCGAGTGTTTAAGGACCGTGCTGTGGTGTGATGAACCAAGTCTTACGTGCAACCACACGCCGGGATAATGGCGAAGGCTTGGCTTAATAATTTGTTGTGTGTTAGCTATCAAAACACAATGGGGTTGACAATTGTTATTGTTATGTATTTAATTGTTCTTTTGTCAATCTCGCGGGGCATGTTAAGGGTCGCCTTACTTGCCCTTAAGGGTCTCTTGTTGGATAGGGACTTACTTACGTAACTGGGTTTACTCCGTGGTTGCAGCATCGCTATGCGCCATAGGACCGTCCTCGGTGGTTTGATAGTTAGGACATTACATTGTAACGGCCTCGTTATGCTACCTCGTCACACTCCTACGGAAGAGTGCATTGGCCGACATTAAGAGGAATGCATATCGTGTGGGTAAAGTGCACAACTCTGCGAGTAACTAAATCTATTCGAATAGCCTCGTCTAGGTTATGGACAACACTTGTGGGAAGCGAGCACGCTTAGTCTTTTGGAAAACTAAGTGTGGTTATGGTTAGTAATATTATGTCTCTATGTTAGTTGTTCGAGTTGAGATGTTTTCATGAAGCGTTGTTCGCGCGATATTTGTTGAGGAATGAATTGTGCCACGAATGAGGCGTTCGTGTGTTGTTTATATTTGGAGATTATACCATTGATGATCATTACTTACTGTTATAATATGTTTTCTAAATGTTTTACAAATGGCTAGTTAGAATCTTTATTGTTTATCTATATGCAAAACTTGCTTTATGCTAAAATTGACTAGTGTAGTAGCCTTCCTTTGATACTTACATGCATCCTTATTTCTGTTGAAAGTCTCAGGAGTACAACTTTGTACTCTAACGATGTCTATTTGTTCGGTGAGAACGACGGTGCAACGGTTTTAACTCCAGTTGGTTGCTTGTGGGATTGTGGGCATACCAACTCGGTTATCCCTTTTATTTTAAGTTTATCTTCCACTGCAATTTATTTGTGTTAATTAGATTTGGCCAGCGGCCCTCTTTGCAACCTTTGTACTTAAGGTGCTATTTAAATGATGTTGTAATTGATTCTTTTATTCTTGTACCTTGTGTATGAATGTGATTGCAATGTTGTGTACTAGGATATGTGCATGTTAGCTATGATCCTTGGGAGCTAGCATGTGACACATATCCGGGTCACTCGGAATCGTGTCGTCTCAAGTTATATTATTGCGTTACGGCGTAATTACTTAGCTTGATACGGATCCGATTTCGGGGTCCTCAGCATTATATCGAGCCATCCGATCTGTAGGTTAAAGCGTAGCAATGGACGTTATTAGGATTTTGAGTTAGAATATTTTCAAACTATCAAAGTTTGGCAAAAATGTTAATAATCGATTTCCTTTCTTTCTTACCCATCCTAGCATCTAATTTCTTCCTCACCATTCTTTTGATTTGTACAAAATCATTTTTTCTCTTTGCTCGTCTCTCTTTTCCAACATTAGTAACGGTAAATAGTCTTGTAAAGCACTTTGGTGGAAGATTGAGAAGACGATGCCTTGCTGCGATTTTAGGAATAAACTAGGACTTATCCTTAGATATTATACCCGTAAGGATATTACTTAACTTGTAGATGCTGGATTTTGTGAAGGTTATTTGCTCTCTTTTGCTTCCGTGAGTCGTGCATCGCGTATGAGCGATTAGGGTTTTCAATTGTATCTTGTGTTGTCCACGGACTTTAGCACCTCATTTTGTGATGCATAAATGGTTTTTATCTTGCATACATGCTAGGTTAAGTTGCCTCGCTAGCGATTGCTTGTTTTCGCCTTTACCTCTCTTCTTTTGCGGTTGCTAACGGTGTATGACAACAGGATGTCGGGACGAAGACCCGTTTGACTTTGGAAGTAATGGAAGACTCTCGACTGTAGGATCTCTAGTCTCTAGTGGTCAACCCCAAATTCTCAACGGCACAATCGGAGCACCCGACCGCACTTTCAAAGACGTGGGTCGACAAGAAGAAGTGACTCCACCTCAACCGTCTGGCGATGTGTTGGCCCGATGGATCGAGTCGCAAGACGACTTTCTTCTTGCGGCGATTGCTCGAACACCGCCGGTGTTCATGGTGCTCAAATGGCGCAGAAGAGCGAACCTTATGGCTCCCGATTCGATGATTTTCTAAACACGAAGCCTCCTGTTCTCGTGTTCGGAAGACCCTCTCGATGCGACGATTGGCTTAGGAGCATCGGCGGAAGTTGATCATTGCTCGTGCACCGACCATGAGAAGGTCCTCTATGCCTCAAACCAACTAGAAGGAGCGGTGCATGGTGGGATCGTTTTACACCATGCGGCCGGCGACCACGCTCCGTCATGGGGCGAGTTTCAGCGACTTTCCGTGAAGCGCATGTTCCCTCTAGCATTGTTAGTTTCAAGAGGCGTGAATTCCTCGCGTTGAAGCAAGAAGACAAGTCATCGGAGTATCTCTACGAGTTCAATCACTTAGCTCGTTACGCTCGATGTGTCCCCACGCGCAAGAAGGCAAGAACAGTTCTTGATTGGTCTATCGGAAGAGATCGTGCACTCGCTGCCCATGATTTCCGATTTTCCAACGATGGTTAATAAGGCTATTACGGTAGAGAATATGATGCAAGTGGTTGAAGAATCGCACGCAAGAGGGTTGCACAAATTTCAGCAGAGCTGCAGTTCTCGGGAGCCGTGTGTTTGGCAGCCGTCCCTCGAATTCCAAGACATAGCATCACCAAGCACCTCGGAGCTCCCTTGCAAGTCTCTCATCCACCTCGTGAAGATATCCAGTGATGCCTCAAAGATGTAGACGCTGACCAAAGAAAAACAAGTGGTGTTACTTGTTTCACTTGGTGGCAGTCGGACATTTCGCTACCAATGCTCCGGTGAAGCAATTGCCGATTCGTCAAACAAGACCTTGGCACGCCCTTCGACCAGCGGTCTTGCGCCACCTTTCGTAACAACCGCCGTGCCTCATGTCAACCATGCCACCGCCGAGAGGCGCAAGAGGCACCCGACGTGGTATTGGGCACCTTTCTAGTCAATTCGACTCGATCGATGTTGTTTGACTCGTGAGCCTCTCATTCTTTCATGTCCAGAGGTTTTGCTACCCTCCACAATATCTCACTCACTTGATGTCAGACTCCCTATGATGATTCAATCACGTGTTGAAATGAGAAGCATTAATGAATGTCGGGAAGTTGAAATTGAGATTAAAGGTGTGAAGTTTTTGGCCAACCTTATTGTGATAAATTCAGCGGGCCTTGATGTTATTCTTGGATGGATTGGCTGTCTAAAAACCATGGTCAAATTGATTGTGCCCGCAAGGTCATCACTCTCACTAGTCCTCTTGGTGTTCGAGTTGAATTGGCGCCGAAATTGGAGCATCCTCATCTCTATGCCTTTAGCGAAAGAAAGAATTGCGATTTGAGTAAGGTTCCAGTGGTATGTGAGTTCCCGGATGTTTTCCGAGGAACTACCGGCATGCCACCTTCACGAGAAGTTGAGTTTGTGATTGAGTCTGACCGAATCGCTCCAATATCCAAACGCCCTTATCGAATGCCACCAAATGAGTTGGTTGAATTGAAGAAGCAACTCGCAGAACTTCAAGAGAAGGGTTTCATTAGGCCGAGCTCCTCACCTTGGGGATGCCCGCTTTATTTGTGAAGAAGAAGGACCACCGCATGGATGTGTGTTGACTATCGTCCGTTGAACGAGGTCACCATCAAGAACAAGTATCCGCTTCCACGGATTGATGATTTGTTCGACTGCATGAACGGTGCTCGCGATATTCTCCAAGATTGACTTGAGATTGGTTATCATCAAGTGAGGATTAGATCCGAGGACATTCCTAAGACGGCTTTCTCCACTCGCTATGGCTTATACGAGTACACCGTCATGTCCTTCGGCTTGACGAATGCACCTGGCCTTGTTCATGAATCTCATGAACTCGTGTTCATGGAGTATTTAGACAAATTTGTGGTCGTATTTATTGATGACATTCTCATTTACTCTAAATCTGAAGGTGAGCATGAGGAACACCTCCGACTTGTGTTGAACAAGCTTCGAGAACATCGACTCTATGCAAAATTCAAGAAATGTGAGTTTTGGCTTAAAGAAGTCGCCTTTTGGGTCATGTGTTATCTCGAAGGTGGAATTGCCGTGGATCCTAGCAAAGTTTAGGATGTGCTCAATTGGGAATGTACCAAGTCCGTCACGAAGTCCGTAGTTTCCTCGGTCTTGCAGGATATTACCGCCGCTTCATCAGAGAATTTCTCAAAAATAGCAAGACCCATGACTCAATTGTTGAAGAAAGAAAAGAAGTATGAATGGTCACTGAATGTGAGGCAAGCTTCACGATGTTGAAGGATTGTTTAACTTCTCGCTCCGGTGTTAGTTTCCACGGATATCCATAAAGATTTCGACATCTATTGTGATGCATCTCGCCTTGGCCTTGGTCGCGTTCTTATGCAAGATGGCCGAGTTGTGTCATATGCATCGAGGCAATTGAGACCTCATGAGATGAATTATCCCACTCATGATCTTGAGCTCGCAGAAGATGGTTCATGCTTTGAAGATATGGCGACATTTTCTTATCGGAAATCGCGAGGTCTATACCGATCACAAGAGTTTAAAGTACATCTTCACTAAGCCGATTTGAACCTAAGGCAAAGAAGATGGCTTGAATTGATCAAGGACTATGATATGGGACTTCATTATCATCCAGGAAAGCAAATGTCGCAGCGGATGCATGAAGCGAAAATCGCAATGCAATCAGATTTTGGTTCGACCAAACTAAGCTCTATGCAATGCATTTCAACGACTCAACTTGGAGATGGTTAGTGAAGGTTTTCTCGCTGCCTTGGAAGTGAAACCTACCCTAGAGGACCAGATCAAGATGGCCTAAGAATGACAAGGGTATAGAGAGAATTAAGGAAAATGAAGGCGGCACAGCCAAGTGTTTTGTCGAGGACCTCCAAGGTGTTTTGTGGTTCTGAAAGCGTTTAGTGGTGCCGAATGATGCTAAGCTTAAGGAATTAATCCTTCATGAAGCCCATAATTCTCTTTTCTCTATTCATCCAGGAAGCACAAAAATGTATCAAGACTTGAAGCAAAGAATATGGTGGACTAGGATGAAGCGGAGATTGCACGCTTTGTGGCCGAGTGTGATGTATGTCAAAGAGTCAAGGTGAGCATCTAAAACCAGCCAGACTCTAGATCCCCGCCCATTCCCGAGTGGAAATGGGAAGAAGTTGGCATGGATTTTATCATTGGCCTCCTAGAACACAATCGATCCGATTCTATTTGGGTGATCGTGGATCGCCCGACCAAGGTTGCCCATTTCATTCTGTCAAGACCACCTACACCGGGGTCAAGTTAGCGAGCTATACATTGCAAGGATCGCTTGCCTTCACCGTATCAAGGTAATCGTTTTTAGAGAGGTCCCCGTTCACATCTCACTTGGAAGTGCTTGCATCAAGCCATGGGTACTAACCTATCCTTTAGCTCCGCTTATCACCCGCAAACGGATGGACAAACGGAGCGTGTAAATCGTGTCTTGGAAGATCTTCTCCGAGCATGCGTATTGTCTTATAGCAAGAATTGGGAAAAATGTTTACCGCTTTCGAATTCTCTTACAACAATAGCTTCCAATCCAGTATTCAGATGTCACCATTCGAAGCATTGTACGGAAGAGCTTGTAGGACGCCTTTAAATCAATCAAGTCGGGGAGAGACCATTTTATGGTCCAACCACAGTGAAGGATTTCGAAGAACAGTTCGTGTCATTCGTGAGAGACGACGACTGCGCAATCCCGTGAGAAATCTTATGCCGACTGGCCGTCGCCGCCGCGAGTTGAGTTTCGAGGTAGATGATCATGTCTATCTTAAGGTCTCTCCTATGAAAGGAATACATCGCTTCAATGTCAAAGGCAAATTGGCGCCTCGCTACATCGGACCTTCCGAATTCTAGCCAAGATTGGATCGGTAGCCTCATCACTTGAGCTACCACCATCACTTTCGTGACGCGCATAATGTCTTCCATGTCTCACAACTCAAGAAGTGCCTTCGTCCCAACGAAACAACCGAGTTGGAAGAACTCAATTTGCGCCTGATCTCTCTTATCGAGCACCCGATTCGCATTCTTGAAGAAATGGAGCGCAAGACAAGGAATCGCAACATCAAATTCTTGAAGGTTCAGGTGGAGCAACCACACTCAAGATGAAGCAACATGGGAGCGTGAAGACCGGATGCAGCCAGTATCCGAACTTTTTCCATACGCATGAAGTGTCTTCTGATCAAGAAAGGTAAGGTTAAACAAAGCAATGGGGAGGAAAATGTAATAGAATTTCCTTGTAACTTTGTTCTACCTTTAAAAGATATCTTAGCACTATCTTTGAAGGAAATAAAGACAACGGATGTTATGTTTTCTTTTAGCACATTTCTATCCAACTTCAATTTATCGATCTCTGGGTCGAGATCTTTTGTAAGGGGGGGAGGTTTGTAACATCCCCAAATTAATTATGGGATTTAGTATGCATCTTATCAGCATGCTTGTCATTTTGGAGGCATTTGCATAAATTATTGCATTTGGAAAATTTAAATCAAAATCAAACATACACTTTAATTCAAACTCTAAATAATAAAAAAAGGAACGAAACCTTTGATCATCATCTGGAAATAATTTATTCAAAAACTACAATAATTATCCTGAATAAATATAATTTTTCCAAAATTTTTGGAACTCAATTGCACCCTCAGAAAATTCAAACACCATTAATAGACCTAGACTAAGTTTGAATTTAGTTTACACAAATTATATCATGAACAGTGAGTTCAATAATTTTTATAAATACTAGGTCATCCCAGGAACCCCTCTAATTAATTTCAGAATTTTTAGAATTTTATTTCTATATTTAAAGCCTTGGTCAAAGTCGCTAGTTGGTCAAACGAAATTAAACCTCGGGCTTAGCATCGTTGAACCGACCGCACGGATCCAAACCCACGCGGTCGAACCTAACCGCCTAAATGCATCACACGAACCCAACTTAGATTGACCGTCCGATTGGGATTCAACGGTTCGAGATCTTGGCGCTTGATTGACCAAATCAACACCCTTTTTGATCCGTAGTAGTCCATTCGAAATCGCGGCGTCCGTGATCTCTCCCACGAGCCCGACTCATCTTGGTTCGACCTAACCAGTTAAGCTCTCGAGCCGCCTTTCGCACATCGCCAATTGGGCCGGGCCGTCGAACCATCTTCTTCCTCCCGTTGGCTTGGCGCAGAGCTCAATGCCACGCGCGAGCCCCCGCCTCCGTCCACACTTCCTTGCACGCGCACCACCCCTCGTTGACCTATCCGGGGCTCGCTGACTGACGCCCCTTATCCGCCTTTACCAGAATAATACACGCTTGGTCTCTCTCCTCGACTCACTTCTCCTCTGGTCGGAGAGAAGGAAGCTCCTTGAAGCTCCTATTTTCAGTAAAACCTTGACACAAGGTCTGGATCTTCCTCGCCCTGTTAATTCCATTTTCGCTCAATCGAACCTTTGTCATTTCTTGTAGGAGCGGGGCAATCTCGTGCTCCCACCGCCTCGGGACATGCACCGAATGCCACCTCACTCCATTTCCTCCTCCGGTGAGTTTCTCCTCGGTTAACGCGTCACTTTAAGCCTCTTGGTATTATCATCGTTTCTCAACTCGCTTTGTCGAATCATTCACAGGAACCCGAGAATTTTGAAGTTTCTTATTGTCACGAAAAGCTCTAACTTTCTCTCCGCCACTGGCATGGGGTGAGTTGTTCCTCGCCTGCATAGTGACCATCTCCGGCCTCATTCAAGCTATCTCAACTGCACTTTCGTGTTCATGGCGCAGATGGTCTCCTCGTGAACCCGGGCGCCACCGCCGCCATTAACTGCGGCACAAGGAGCCTCTAGTGCCTCTCCGCCTCTTTTCACCTCTTTAAGCCTCACGAGGATCCCGGGAGCCTATCTTTGGTGTCGGTTCTCTCTGGAGGGCCTCTACTTTGTGCGCCTTCACACCCGAAGGGACCTTCTCCACTCACCCTCTCCGCCGGCTGGCAGTGCTCCTCACTCGGCCGACGACACCACCGGAAGGTAGCCTCTGTATTATCTTTCCATTTTGCTTTGGCCCAGTACTCTCCTCGACCTCCTCGCTGCCACGGCGAGCCTCACAAGTCACGGACGCGCCTCCTGTTGTCGGGCGTCACAAAGGTCCTAGTGGTTAGATTAGGAGTAACTCCGTTTTAGTTAAGCTAATGTGTGATTAGGTTATGTAATGGTTGTTTTAGAAGGCTAGGTCTCTATTACATGGGGCCTCCTAACTGGTTAAGTGAATGTGTAGTTTGAAAGACGTTTTATTCTTGTGAAAGCGCAATCTTTTAGCACTAGAACTCAGAGTACACCTCTGTAGTTAGGAAACGTATTCCAAGGAATACGCCTTTAGTCAGGTTTCAACCGAGACCGAGCCCTTGTTGACTGGGTCAAACCTTGGCCCCGGGTCCCACCGGTCTGTGACTAGGGCTAGCTCAGCCTCGGTAGAAAAAGTATTAGATACTTAAGAAATTTCGAATTACAATTATTTGCACACTGGAAATTGTATTAACTTCAAAAATTCATATCTAGTTCAAATCGACTCAAAATTTATGAAACCAGCTTGATATTTTTCATACTAAGTGAATTTTATTTTAAAATAGGTTTCAAATATATCTCAGAAGCAGAGAGTATAGATTTAAGAAAATGATCTATAACTCTATTATTTTCACAATAGAAAATGTCATAACTTCAAAAATACATAACTATTTCATTTTAACTAAAAACAGTGAAACCATACGTAATTTTTATTTTTAATAAACTTTATGTTAAAATTTGTTTCAACCTTGTCTCTATAGCAGAGAGTATTATTTTGAAATTGACCCTTTAACACTATTCTTTTAGATTAGAAAAGGTGATAACTTTAAATATTCATAAGTAATTCTTGGAAACTCCAAAATAGTGAAATAAGTTTTGATAATTTATATTTAAAATGAACTTATTTATAAAAATAGTTTCAAACTTACCTCTGTTACAGAAGCTATATTTTGCGGAGAGTGATCCCAAAATGAATTATTTTTACTCTATAAAATGCTGATAATTTTGGAAATTCATAACTAAATCATGAAAACTCCAATTGAAGCAAACTCAACTGTTTTGAACTTATAATAATATCACCTATTTATCCATGTAATCCATGTACTCACCACCGCTCTACAAATTTTCATCTCATAATTAAATTATCCGAATGAAGGCGTATTAAAATCTGAAATTCAAACCACCATAACTTTCACACACTAAATCCAAATGGAATGAATCTTTCACCTAAATTCATATAAAATCATGACCTACCTACTGTATAAATTTCATAAATTTTTGAGCATGTTGAATTTCTGGCTTTATTTGGTATTTATTGCAATATCGCTTCGATTAGGTTTTCTCGCAATAACAATGTATTCGTGAGAGTATTATGATATTGACCTGAGAATGAACAAGTGATACAGCAAAGGTGCGAGCACCCTCCTCTTGATCATTTTGCTCCCAGTGGTTTTTAAATGTTTTGTGTGAGTTCTATTATTCGCAATTGCATGCTATTTTGAAATATATGTTTATGGGTAGAAGTAGTTAATCTCCTAATTGCTGCATTAGCCCTCCTTGAATGTTGATTACCCTTTTCCCTTGAATGATTAAGGATATATGTCATATGGGTTGTTTGCTAGTTTGTAGAACGATGCTTAGCCTTGCTAGTAGTATTAGCCGAAAGAGGTTGATGGAGCTAGTCCATCAGCCGATCGATCGAATGAATCTTAATAAAATTTGAGGATTTTATGGATTGGATTATGTTGAACTTGAGGATTATATCCAGATCTTCGCATCATCGGGGTTTGTGGACATGTTGGGCATGGGTTTATGTTCTTAACTTGACGGTGTAGGTTGATGATGAATTACTATTGTTGCTTGTTGTTATGGAATTGTGTAGCCCCGTCACGAGTGTTTAAGGACTGGTCTGCGTGGTGTGATGAACCAAGTCTTACGTGCAACCACACGCAGGGATAATGGCGAAGGCTTGGCTTAATAATTTGTTGTGTGTTAGCTATCAAAACACAATGGGGTTGACAATTGTTATTGTTATGTATTTAATTGTTCTTTTGTCAATCTCGCGGGGCATGTTAAGGGTCGCCTTACTTGCCCTTAAGGGTCTCTTGTTGGATAGGGACTTACTTACGTAACTGGGTTTACTCTCGTGGTTCAAAGCATCGCATCATTCGCCATAGGACCGTCCCGGGTGGTTTGATAGTTAGGACATTACATTGTAACGGTCTCGTTATGCTACCTCATCCACACTCCTACGGAAGAGTGCATTGGCCCGACATTAAGAGGAATGCATATCGTGTGGGGTAAAGTGCACAACTCGCAGAGTAACTAAATCTATTCGAATAGCCTCGCCCTAGGTTATGGACAACACTTGTGGGAAAGCGAGCACTGATTAGTCTTTTGGAAAACTAAGTGTGGGTTATGGTTGGTAATATTATGTCTCTATGTTAGTTCGTTCGAGTTGAGATGTTTTCATGAACGCGTTGTTCGCGCTGATATTTGTTGAGGAATGAATTGTGCCACGAATGAGACGTTCGTGTGTTGTTTATATTTGGAGATTATACCATTGATGATCATTACTTACTGTTATAATATGTTTTCTAAATGTTTTACAAATGGCTAGTTAGAATCTTTATTGTTTATCTATATGCAAAACTTGCTTTATGCTAAAATTGACTAGTGTAGTAGCCTTCCTTTGATACTTACATGCATCCTTATTTCGTTGAAAGTCTCGCGAGTACAACTTTGTACTCTAACAGTGTCTATTTGTTCAGGTGAGAACGACGGGTGCAACGGTTTTAACTCCAGTTGGTTGCTTGTGGGATTGTGGGCATACCAACTCGGTTATCCCCTTTTTATTTTAAGTTTATCTTCCGCTGCAATTTATTTGTGTTAATTAGATTTGGCGTGGAGGTGGCGAGGTGACTGAGTGCAGTGGCGCGCAGGCTCGTGCGGCGGCGATAATGCCCACGGCGGCGCGGGCGAACGCGGGGCAGCAGTGCGATCTTGGCGATGCTCAGGCAGTGGCACTCGATGGACGACGCATACGCAGCAAGGTTTCGGTGAGGCGACACACAACGGTGAGCTTGCCCTTCAGCTAGGGGTACTTTAACGCATGGGTCCCACAAACAGTATATTTAGATACAATACTCCTCAATGCAAGTTTTTATTGTTTCTTGTGTGTTGTTTTGTGTGCCCGAGCAATGTCTTGCATGAGATATTGTTTTCCTCTCCTCTCTTCTTTAATTTCCTCTACCTCAGCATCAATTCCAATTGGCATGCTATGGATATCGTTTATGTAGGAACATTGGGAGTGGACTAGGCTAGGTAGTGTTCAACGGATTGCTTGCTGTAACTTGCGAGGCATAGCCATCACTGCTTGCTGGGAGCCTTTTTATTTTTAGTTTTTTTTAAAAATTATTTTAAAGATAACATCTTTCTAATTTTATTTTCAATTCGACCCTTTGGTCACGCCATGACCGATGACGTGATCAAATTGTGCTATCATACCACCGATCGCGGCATGATCAAACTATGATGTCACGCCACCGACCCCTTAGGATGCGCCTGTTTTTGGGCTAAGTCCTATCACGCGTAAGAGGAGTGACGTGACAACACAGTTTGATCACGCCGCGGTCGGTGGTGTGACAACAAAGTTTGATCACGCCACGGATCATGGTGTGACCAAATAAGTTAGAATTCGAAATAAAGTTAATAAGATGTTATCTTTAAAATAACTTTTAAAAAAATTAAATAATAAAAAGAATTCCTTGCCTGGTTGGGTAGGCCGTGGCTGCTCAGCTCTCTCTTTCGAGTAACATGGAGGAGGTTTGTGACGTACACTGGTAATTGGTCGACGGCATTTCTCCTTAAGTAGGTAACACTCCAGCACAACGTGCCTATAGACTATAGACGATGTAGACGACAAAAGATACCAACCCACTTAATAGCAATCTATCTATTATCTTATTAAAGCAATAGAAAAAAGTCACCACATTTTCCCCTCAAGAGTTAGAATTTCCACATTAGTTAGTAGAAAAAAAAGAAAAAAATACATCGTTAATTGTAGTAGGTTCAGATTATAATAGTCTAGATTAAAAAAAGAGAGTCCATATCAAACACAACTCAAAAACAATTGATATTAGAAAAAAAAAAAAACTAGCATAGTCCATGTCAAGCGTAACCTAGACATAACTGGAATTCATAATAAAAAATATAATAAAATTAATAATTTAATTTCCATACTAATTCCTAATTAAAATCCATAAATAAATATAATTCATAATAAAAATAAATAAAAATTAGCAATTGGATTTGTGCACGAATTTCAATAAAAAATAACTAACATTCAAAATAAAAAATAAAATAAAACTAGCGATTTGATTTCCATGTCCCCTCTCGAGGACTAGAAACTTTCACATTAATTGGTGGAAAAGAGAAAGATCTACACTATTGATTGTGATGAGTCTAGATTATAATGGTCTAGATTAAAAAAAATAGTCCATGTCAAGCACAACCAAGAAATATTTGAAATTTAGAATAAAAAATAAAATAAAATTAGCAACTTCATATCCATATGAATTCCTAAGTAAAATCCCTAAATAAATATAATTCCCAACATTGGTGAAGACGGGAGGTCGTCACGGTTAGTGAGGAAGCTAAACGTTAAGTTGGTCAATATCAAAGAAGAGGAGCGACCGACACGAGAGAAGAGGACGTTGAGCACGTATAACATCATGCATGTGTGTATACATGCATGCATCTGTATGAATAGAAGTACGGGCGTACAGAAGCAGATGCGCAAAGAGCTCGGAATAGAATGTCGCAGTCGTAGGGATAGGCTCGGGGCCACCGAGGAAAGCATGACGGGTGTCCTCGACAGGGATCAACGACGTTTGCACGTATATACGTGTTTGATGTCACAACAATCAATATTAAGTATTAATTGAAAAAAGTATAAGATAATTATGTGGTAGAGTATTGTATTAGAAGGGGTAGTAGCTGAGTGGGATGATAAAAAATTTGGGTTTGATGTTGGAGGTTAAAATAGAGAACATAATTGGTCAACAAAAATCAATTTATAGTTAAAGGAAAAAACAAACAACCGATACTTACAAATATCAATATTGAATATGTGATGATATGTAACAAATGGATCATGATATCACTTGCAAATGCGGGCAGGTCACCCTGCTTGCTAGTTATTATTACTTGATCCGAACAGTCAAATGGATCGTGATAAAAGTTTTAATCCAGGTTGTTTACAGGGACAACCGACGTCCCCTTGTTTCCAAGGCTTTATATTCTTTGAGCAGCCCCGAGAGCTTCAGTGTAAAAGAGGCTTAAGCTTCTCTTAAAAGACCAAGACACCGCATCCTATTTGAAGTAAGCTATCAGAGCTTAAGAAGCTCCTAATTAGCCTTAAGCTAAAACTGCCCCCCAACATCTAGCTGTCAATTAGCCAAAGTATCCCCCGCTCTCGTTTTGAGACGCAAAGTAAATATGCAAAAGAAATATTTTTTTTGAGAGGAAAGAAATAGAATCTAGTTGTCACAGTATTTTTAGCTTGAGCATCTAGGCCTAATGCTTAGCTCCTTTGGTTTTCACGGCCCAGCTCGGCCGAACAATGCTCGTATTAGCCTATTTTCATAGGAAGATATAAAAGAAACGCTTGCTGGTGGTGGTATCTACCTCTCTACCTCTTGAGTTGGTGAGATTTTTTATGGATAAATATGTAAATATATGCATATATTGCTATATAGATCTTTTATGGACAATTAGATTATCTACGTATGTGATTTGTGATGAGACTTTTGCGGCTGTTGATACGATGCAAATTATGTATACAACTTTTAGATATATGGATAATTACTTTATGTATTTTTCATATATATATATATATATATATATATATATATATATATATATATATATATATATATATATATATCGTCGTGCACTAGCCACAGGAAGAAGCACAGAAAAAGTGAAGGCAAATCTGCTCCAACAAAGGCCCAGAAGATTAGGAAGAGAAAAATAGAGCCCACGAGGCCCAGGTGTTGCCCTCTATATGAACCCACCACATAGCTAGGGTTTCTCTCCCCGCTGCTCTCCGCCTCTCGTCCCTCCGCAAACCCCCAAGCCGGCGGCGCCGTCGTCTCCCTCGTCCCTTCGCCCCCGCCTCCGGCCCGAGTCCTTCATCATGGTGAGTGACCCGAAGCAAATCCACATCTACATGCTTACCTTGGCTCTGCATTGCTCCGGTTGCTCCCTAATCTGACGCGATGCCGTCTTTTGTCTCCCTCGCAGATCATCTCAAAGAAGAACCGCCACGAGATCTGCAAGTACCTCTTCCAAGGTCAGTTTCTCCTCCTTATTGTTTTCATGTAGGTTGTGATTGCAATTTAGATGATCTCTTGTTGGTTTTCCTGGCCTGATATGTTCACCTTAGTATAGGGTTTACTTAGGCGTTTGTTGCAATCGCTTTGATGCGAAAAAAAGTGATTGCAGTGGTTACAATGGCTGCACATGTTCTCTTAATACAAACATCATGTGGTGCGCTTGTGCTATAGGATAGGACATTAAGGACACAGCTATGCTTGTTAATTTGTTTATCACTTTATCAATGCTACTAATTGGAACCTACACATTTAGTATTAAAACATCCTGTTGAAGCTATTTGATGACACATTGACATTGTTTGTGCACAAAGAACGCTAGTCCTTATCATATTGAAGGTTTTTTTTTTGGCGAATTCTTGGAATATGCGTGCAGAGGGTGTCTTGTACGCGAAGAAGGACTACAACTTGGCCAAGCACCCAAGGGTCGACGTGCCCAACCTGGAGGTGATTAAGCTCATGCAGAGCTTCAAGTCAAAGGAGTACGTGAGGGAGACCTTCTCGTGGCAGCACTACTACTGGTACCTGACCAATGATGGCATTGAGCACCTCCGCACCTACCTCAACCTGCCATCTGAGATTGTGCCTAATACCCTCAAGAAGTCTGCCAAGCCCCCGTCTCGCCCCTTTGGCTCTGGCCCGCCGGGTGATCGCCCCAGGTGAGCTTTTGCTATTTTTGTTAATTTTGTGCTCACCAGCTGCTTAATTTTGATGTTGAAATCTGTTGCTGTTGTTGTGAGGGAATGTCTGGTTTGCACCCTCTTTGTCCAGCTAGAGCCTAGATATTTACTGAGACATCAGATAGGTTTCTAATAGTCTCCTGAATCCTGATGGTTGTTGACTTTCTGTAATTAATAAAGATTGCTAATGACTTCCAATTGTTTAGTGGAATTGTGTTGGTTTTACTTTAGCATTCTGACAACCAAAATTTATATTGTGCAAATTGAACCTAGTTATTATGCCCAGAGATGTGATTTGGCGAGACCATATGAAAAACCCTGTTGTTCTTTTGCAAGTCTTCACTTACAAACATGCTATGACCTATGAACCGAACAACCTAGATTAATGCTTACTAACGATCTTATTCTCTAATTTGTACTGAACATGGGATTGTATCCAAGGTTGTCAGAATCACGATCATGAATCGGAACAGGATTGTGAATCGTAGGATCGATGTAGAATCTAAGATCCTTTCTGATTCTACCAAAGAAATATATTTTTTAATATCTTCCTTGTATTTTAACACTTCTACATTTTTAAAACTATACTTTTAGAACTTTTGTTTACCAAAATTTAGTGCAAAAGAAAGATCATTTGTTATTTATGCAAATTATAATGGACATGAAGAAATAAAAAGTAAAAGTTTACAATAAAAGGACATATGTAAATAATTATTTATAACAAATCACTAAAATCGTTGGAATCGGGTATGATCGAATGAATTTTTTTATCACGATCCTACATTTTTTTTTGTTAGAATCTTAATAATATTAAGATTATACCAAATTAAGACTACCATACGATCGGATCGGTCCAGTCAATTTTGGTCGTAGAAACGTCAGATCGTATGACTAGAATAAGAGGTTATGGCAACCTTGATTGTATCTTCTGCTAGACTGTATATTAAGTATTGTATTTAGGTTTGCATTCTTTATGTTTTTCCATTGTTTATATTCGTATTATCTTGTATTTTGGGATTGCCCAAAGAATCTAGTGATGCATTCATGTTTGCTAACATGTTTTGTTTGTTTGGCAGGGGCCCACCTCGTTTTGATGGTGACAGACCAAGGTTTGGTGATAGGGATGGTTACAGGGGAGGTCCACGTGGTGCTACAGGTGATTTCAGTGGTGAGAAGGGTGGTGCTCCTACAGAGTTCCAGCCATCTTTTAGGGTAAGAGCTGCAATGAATGTTCTTACATTGCCTATGATTGTTTGGCCATTTAGCGTGATCGCGCAGCAGTTGTTTGTGTAGGTGCCTGTTTTATCTTGTCCAGTTCATTTCAGGATAATGATTGCTGTAGGATTATTAGCTTGTTAACATGGAGCATTTCAACAAGTCAAATATTGTTACATTATGTTATTATAAAGCTGGATGTTTGTTTTACTCCAGTCTCCTTTTGAACGCTCATGCTACCATGCATGATTTGCATGTAAACTGTTTGCAGAAATTTAAGTATTGTGTTTTTGTTGATAAGCAACCGAATTGATCTTTGTTATCTGTATCAGTTGAGCCTGTAGTGTTTTTTTGCTTGCTCATTGCTTGTAGCGTTCCATTTTTCATTTCCTGCTATGTAAATAGCTGTTCTGTGTGCGCACATGAACTCTAGACCTTTCTTGCTAATATATTTCAGTCAAACAGCTGTTTTGGAACTAACAAACCTGGTTTGGTTGAGTTTTCCAGGGTAGCAGGCCTGCCTTTGGCCGTGGTGGTGGTGGTGGTGGTGGTGCATTCGGTGGTGGGGCATCTTCCATGGAGTGATACTACCGGGAGAATTGATTTGCCCAATAGCCTTTCAGATCCAATGCGCGAGGGACGTCTTGTGTGTTGATCTTTGAATTATGAGAACAATGAGATTTTGTTTATCAAAGTGTAGCCGAGGTGGTTTTGTTAGACAAAACTCAAAAATCAAGACAGCTGTTGGTTGACTGAGAATCACTTAGGATGTTATGATCAAGTTATTTAATCAAATTTCTGTGGTTTTGATACCCGATACCGCTGGAGAATGCCTAATTGATTCACCTTGTGAAACTGATTCCATTGCTTTCATGTATCGTGAAACTTCAATTTGGATCTAGGTCGTCTGCTGTTTGAACAGTGAGTTCAGACGGCAGTAGCACGGTAGCAATACTGTACCGAAAATACACTGCAATTTACTGTTGTTTTGGTACTGTAGTGATTTGCTCTGGGTCGTTCGTTTTGGATCGAGGCAGAGGATCCGCCTCCCTGCGTCTGCATAAGACTACCGTTTGCTGCGCTGCGTTTTGACGTGCGAATGAACGAATCAAAATGTCCTAGCTAATCACCCTGCGAAGTACATATCCCAGTTGAACAAATAATCTCCCTGCAAAGTACATATCCCAGTTGAACAAATGTTGTTACACAGTTCACAAGTCAGGAGGCTCAGGACTGGCGTACATCCGGCCGTTGGCATGTCCCGGTTGACGGTGAACACCGCACGGGGAGGGGAAGGAAGCAAACGGCGGGCCAACTCGTCGGAGTCGCATCTCTCCGCGGCGGTCAACTTTTGACTTTTTGAGGGCGGAATTGCCAAAAAGCCACAGAAAAGCCCAATCACTCACTTCGCTCGGCGCACACCGGGACCACCGGACGGAGGCCAGCTAACCCCATACTAAACCCTAACAAAAATCCCCCCCTCACAACCGCGCCGCACGCTGCACCCGCCCCCTCGACTCGAGTCACCCTCGGCATGGAGGAGGATCAGGAGCACGGAGGAGAGCCGCCCGTGCAGGACCCAGCCCCCAACGCAGGCTCTAGCATCGGCGGCGGCGGGAAGGGGTCTCCGTGCGAGGAGTGCGGGGAGCAGCCGTGGAAGTACCGGTGCCCCGGCTGCTCCCGCGTCACCTGCAGCCTCCCCTGCGTCCAGTCCCACAAGCGCCGCACCGCCTGCACCGGCAAGCGCCCCCGCACCGACCCCGTCCCGCTCTCCCAATTCGACGACGACCAGCTCCTCTCTGGTACCCTCCCCCACCCCCTCTCTCCCGCTCTTCTCCTCCTTCATCGATCACCATACCGATTTCTTACTGTCCCTTGTATTGTCGTCTTGTTTCTTCTGTGTGTAAAGATTACAACTTCTTGGAGGAGACGAAGCAGGTCAGGGAGTCGGCTCACAGGCTGATCGGCGGCTTCGGCCGCAACTTCGGAGGAATCGGAGGGGTCCAGCTGCCGAAGTGGCTGTTTTTCCTCCGCAAGGCGGCGCATCGCCGTGGCACCAGGCTCCACTTCCTCCCCAGGGGCATGACCAAGAGAGAGCAGAACCGTTCGCGGCACAACTACAGGTCTGAATGCTTGTTTCATTAGTTTTTCCCCATTGGCTGCATATTTGGGTTGATCTTGTGATATGATCAGCGATTAGGTGCTTAATTAGAGTTACTGGCATATGATGAGATCATATGGAATTTATTAAGATCCATCTCGTGTATGAATGCTGTAAATAAGTCGAATGCTTCTGATCTGTTCTGCATTGTTGCTTGGCCTATGTATTCTATAGTCATCCCATTGGCATCAGTGTTATGCATGTGCTCTAGAATTCTTGCTGCCCAGGAATTCAGCAGGTTTACTTTATAAATTAGAATCCTTGATGGTGTAGTTCATTTGTATGTTTTAAAAGGGTCATGATTCAGTTGGGCCTCTGCATTACTCCACCTTTTGGCACTTGGCAGGGTTCTGTTAGTAATCTGTCTATTCGCTAAGCATCTGCAAAGACCCCCCTGAATGAACTAACCGGCCCTAACATTCACAACCAAATTAATTCATTAGTTAATATTGTAATGTGCCACTATCTGTATCTGCTGCAAAAATTCTTTCATTGCATTCCACTCTCTCATTCATGCTATCCTATTAATGCATTCCAGCAGATTTATGAAAGCTGCTTTACATTGGAATATCGCTTTGCAGAAAGGATTGCATATACTGGACACTTGAGTGGAGATTTAATTCAACAGATGTTGTCCTAACTGACCATGAGTAAGTTTATGCTAACCTACCAGTATGGAGTAGTTGCTTCTGTTTTTTCTGTTACATGCCTTGTGAGTTTGGAACTGTTTCAAGATGGCAAGAAATCTACGTTGAACTATTTTAAATTTCTGAAATAGTTGCTCTGTTTGCTACTGACTAATATGTATGATGTATCTTTCATTCTCAAACTTCTTATTATCACATATTTTGTAATTCTGCGTTTACTTGGTTCTAAGAAACATTTGGAAGCGGGCCTAAACGTTCATCAAAGTTTTTTATATGTTGCAGGAGTTACTTCTTTGAGTCGCATGTAAACGTATGATGACAGCAGAAGCTTGGTGTATCTAGAATATCTCCTTTTTGCCTTTCTATGCTCATCTCATGCCTTCTTTTTTTCAGGATAGATGAGCACACAAACTTGCTATCTTTATTGGAAAAACATCTGAGTCCTAGCCCTTGGAAGGACCAGCTTACACCATATCGGAATACAGAATTGCGTGATCTCAAACTGTTCATTCAAAAGTCCGCCAAGGTATTGTGGTCAAGTTACCATGCGTCTGTCGTGATTATTAAAATTTGCTCTACATTTTCATAAGACAATGACTTCTTTAAACGTGCTGTAGGAATCAGAGTCACCATACCGCCAACTCAATATAGAAGAACCTTTGGGCCCACAACTGAGGAGTATTATGATTGTCGAGTACCCAACTATTAATGTCTTTCTTCCATCAGACAGTTGTGACTTTGAAGTCGAGAAAATGGTAAACAAGCTGAGTATAAATAAGCCGCCCCCTGGCAGCTCAAACGATAGCCCTCGTCGAGAAGGCACTAAGTTTTATGAGGAAGAAATAGAGGAAGGTGAGTTGTCACCAGAGAGACATGTTATTGATCTCAAGGATTTTGGAACTTCAAATACCACTAATCTTACTTCAGAGAAGGTTACAAGTAAATCTAAGATAGATAACAATAGAGTTTCTTCGGTGTTGTCATATATCAGTAATCTGGCATTAGATGGTCAACAGGAAGAACTTAATCAACATAACAAGATGGCACTGAATACATCTTCTGAGACACCCAAGACTAAATCTTGCATGAAAGTGTATCCACTGGACATGGAGGAAAGAGGGGAAGGTGGGGTGACCTCAGAGGGGCAGGTTATAGATCTCAAGGACCATGCAACTTCGCATCCTGGCAACGTTGCTCCAGCAAAAGGTACAATTATATCCAAGACAGATAGCAAGATAGATTCTTTAGTGCCATCTTCCATTAGTATTCTAGCATCTGATGGCTTGAGTGGTCCTCAGGAACACAATCAACAAAGTAAGCTGACACCAAATGCAACTCCTGAAGCTCTAAAAAGGAAATCTTGCATGAAAGTTTATCCACTGGACACTGAGGATAACCAGGGATCGTTATCAGAGGTGCCCAACCTGGAGTTTGAGCAAGAAATGAGAGATGCTTATGAACTGTTTGGGGTCATGAATCCTGATGATTTCTTAAACTACGATTTTGAAATAATGGATGAAGATGAATCAGTAGATATAAGGTCTCCATTTAAACTCTGGGACGATTTAGAGGAAGGTGAGATTCCAAGCGCTTCATCATCGTGAAGGAAGAAGATGATACTTGGAATTTATGCAAGCCTAGCAATGATCCTGCCAACTACTAAGTACCTTTACGTTCAGAAATATGCATTGGCTTTTCCAGGAGTGCTACCTAGAAGGCAATGTGTAATTGTGGAGCACTCCCATGTATCTGCTAAAACCAGTTAAAATTTTGCAGGTGCTATTATTATTTAAAAATATTTATTTATTTATTTTTGCGCTTTCCAGAGCAGCATACGGTGTCATTCAAGTCCAAGTAGCTTGTTTGCTCCTTGTTGCAGAAATTTTGGGGTTGTTACTTTGTAATGCTTGTCAGCAGTTGCTACTTGCTATCAAGCAATTATGAATTGAAACCAATGGATAATATTGAAGTTGTATGTAAAATAGTATTTTGCAATAGTTATGATTTATAAACACATCAATTTGTTGCTGATCAGAGATTTTTGTTTTGTTTTCACCCATGCTGAACCTGTGGTTTCATGGTCTAATGTTTGAATTTGCTAAACCGAGGAAAAACCATCGATATTTGAAATCCGCTACCCCTAAATCCATGAATCGCGTGTCGGCGGATTGTTTTCCTCGTTCGCACCGCGGCACGATCAGAGACGGACAGAGTCGCACACGAGACGAGACGTGCTTGCCTTAGAAAACGCAACCCCATGCGGTGCGAATCCCCAAAAAGAAGGGCCAGACGCGACGCGACTCGGAGGCGCGGCCACCGAATCAATATTGTTGAGGAACCGTCGCTGGCGAGTCCAGTCCGAGCGATAACCTCGTAGACAAACTCAGAATCGTAAAAACAATGCATGAACACAAGAACAGAAACAAGAGATAGAACACAGAGATGTAGGGGGACGCCTTGCTTCTCTTTATTCCTTCATCCATCGATCAATCCTTTACAATGAATAGCACCCTTTATTTATAGGCTACGACCCTGCTAGGGTTTGGGATGGGGCGCCCACTAATGGGCCGACTGCAGGGTCAGACCCATAGTTTCCCAACACTCCCCCTTGGGCACCCATCCTTCATGTCTATGTCTCGTCAAAACTCCATAAAAATCAATTGGAAAAAATTTGGAGAAAGAGTACATGAATCATGTTCTGCTATGCTGCACGAATTGCCTCATTAAAAACCTTAGCCGAGAAACTTCAGGAAAACTCGTCAAGGGAAAAAGAGTACAATCCACCCAATTTCATTTAATCTCCGTGATTTACCTTTTGGGTACTCGATCTTCGTGATCAAGCTTTAGTAATGAGTTTGTGAAGATTCTCCCCACAGTCTGTACTTCTCTAAGTCTCATCATTCCAATTCCACATATGCATCTTTCAAAGCTAGACATTTGGAAGTGGCTTATCAATAAATCGCAAGATTCACACATGACCTAGTATGCGATGACTTTGATTACGTTCATCTTTGCAATTCATGAGCATAGAAGAACTTGGGGTTGATATGATTTGTGAGAGGATTCTTCACAATAACCCATCTGCACTTGTGCAACACAAGTGCATTATCTTCATTGATAATAGTGGGGTTGCGCGTATTCAATCCACATAATCGCTGGATGTAGTGAATCATCCGCCAAGCCAAGTACATTCTCGTGAGGCCTCGTATAATGCTATTGTTTCCGAGTGGTTCGTCGAAGTCCTGTACAAGACTCGCTAGACGATTTTCATGGAATTGCGGTTCCACCACATAGGAGTTCATAGCCTGCTTTGCGATTTGGTCGTATGCGGGTCCTACAAGTACCGTTTTCGCATTGCCATTCATAGTTAAGTATTTGTTCTTCTCAGATAAATGACCAAGTTCTTTGCTTCCTTAGAGGTATCGGAAGATATCCTTTATTCCTCGCCAATGTCTTTGGTAGGTTCTGCACTATACCTTGCTAGTAGGTTCCCTGCAAATACAATGTCCGTTCTAGTACGGTTTGCTAAATACATTAGTGCTTCTATTGCACCTCGTGTGGGAGTTCGGTCCCAGGACTTCCTCCCCTCTTCTTTAGGTCCAGTATGAGTCTTTGTCTTGCTGCAAAGATCTTTCGACCATTGGCACTTTCAAAGAGTATGTCTTTGCCAAGTTGAACCTTTCTAACACCTTCTGAGTGTAGGCTGACTGATGCAATAATGTTCCTTCAGGGACATGCTCAAACCGCAAGCCTAAGCAATATTTGTTTTTACCCAAACCTTTCATTTGCACTCCAACCTCGGTAAGAGTTTGCTTTCTTAATATCCTTCAGGTTCCGATAATATTCGGATCATCTTCATACAATCGAGATTATACAAAATCCATTCGGGATTGTTGTATAAATACACGGGTTTATTCTCATTGTTCGTGTAGCCTTTCTTGCATAGAAAGTCGCTGGCGATTATACCACATTCGCTGATTGCTTAAGTTCGTATAATGACTTTTGAGTTTCACATCTGTACATATTTCTATTTGCTCTATCTTGGTTCTGACAGGATACATTCGGTATCTTCATATAAATGTCCGAATCCAATATTTCATAAAGGTATGCTTTGGTACCCCATCCATCAATTTCAATTCTAACTTCAAGTTCACGCCATTGAGATAAATATCTAAAAGGAGTTCCGCCATGACCGGGAAAAGATTTCTTCATAATCATCTCCGGATGTTCAATAAAACCTTATGCAACGAGCCTTGCTTCTTTTCATTTCTCTTCGAACAAATATCCACTTATGCCCTACAGTGGTGCACAAGGGGAGACGTGCGCTGTGCCCAAACGCCCTTCTTTTATTCAGAGAGAATAATTTAGTTTCTACCGCCTTCTTTCAATCCGATCTTTTCTTTCATTCAATGAGCGTCACAGCTGCTCAATCAAGATTGATGATTGTGGCAAGTTTCTTTGCAAAGTATATGTCGACATTGGTGTTGTCATATTCAAAGATTCTCCGAGGTCATAAATTTTATAGCTATTTCTTCAAGGGCGATTCTTCTAATGCTTCTACTTGCTCACCGCTTGCTTCCAATTGCGTGGCAAGTCCTTTAGTTTTCACTCCGATGTGTGCGCACACATCCATGCCGATGTCTCCTTCATGGGGATGTTCACTTACGTATACCTTTCTCAAGGTTCCATACCGATACCGTGTCTCAACCGGCTCCTTTTGGTTCTGGGGCACTTCGATGATCGGTGTGTCAAGTCCTTCTTATCCTTTTTCACCAGCGCCCTCGGTTTCCGGATTCGAGGGCGAAGTTCTCGCCCTTTCTCGAGGCCTCGGACGGGATTAGGGATACCTTCATTGGTATTTCAACCTCTCCGTGCATTGCATACAGCAAATGCTACTTGGTCACGCTCTTCAAATCACTAAAGTGGTCGACGGTTGATTTGCTAATATTTGCAAATCTATTATCTTCTCGACTTCAATTGTCTTCTAGACTTCAATTCAATTATCTTACGACTCCAATTATCTTCTCGACTTCTATTTGCTTCACTAGTGCGCGGTCATATGCATATATTTTTAATTATCTTACGGATTTCAATTGTCTTCTAGACTTCAATTATTTCCGACATTATCATAAAAGGGTTGATTTCCTCCTCTAATGACGGAAACTAACCTCATCTCATGTACTATCGAATCGGGCATTGTTCAAATCTCCGATCATCGGGTCCAGATACTGATTATGGATGCTTGTCTCATAACCAACGTATATCCCGCACTTCTGAGAGGCCCATTGCATCATTGTGGTGGTGGTATAGGTACATAAACCTTGCAACCAAACCTTCAGAGATGAGAAGTTTTCGTCTTGACCCTTGCGCTAGTTGCTTAGGTGGATGGATGTTATAGGTCGACGGTCTAAAATTGATGAGAGTTCATGAGCGGATCTGCGTGTCCCTAACACGTAGTTGGTAAATTACAATTCTTCAAAGTTCTGCTAGTCCATTCTGGGTACGGATATGCGGTACAAAATGCTCAATTTTAATTCCCATTTTCATGCAATAATCATCAAATGCTTTCGGAGTGAGTTCTCCGGCGTTGTCCATTCAGGTGGACTTCTCATGATGATCAGGGAAAATATTTCTAATTTAATTATCTACGAGATTGGCTTTGCAAAAGTATGATTTCTCGTAGACAATAATAAACATACGTGCGACCATTCCGAGGAAGCATCGATGAGCACTATAAAATACCTCAAATTACCCTTACAGGGGCTATTTAGGACCGCAAAAGGTCTCCCTGGATACGGTCTAGGAATGCAGGGACTTCATCCTTTGCTTTCAGAGCAAAAAGGTCTAGTAATTAATTTTCCGGTGGCACATGCCGGGCACACAAAGTCTTCCTGATTCGAGAAATTCTTAACATTCATATCATGTCCCTGTGAATTGTTAATTATATTTCTCATCATCCTAAGACCTAGACGACACAATCTATCATGTCAGAGATAGAAAAGTTCAGAGCTTCTAAATACGGTTTTCAGGACAGTATAGGCTGTAGGTGCCTTTATATTAGTGTAGTATAGCCCAATTTCATATGGAGGAAGATATTCTAATGCTATTTTTTACTTTCTTCACGCTTTGTAATGAGCAGTATTCTGCACCATACTCTTCTTCGCCTCTACATGGAAACCATAGCAGCAAATATCCTTGAGAGTTCTAGTCGATTCGGGTACAACGAGTCTTCTTCAATGACCAAAGTTGTGCCTTGGAAGTATAATTATGGTCCTTCCCGAGCCTATTATACAAGTATCACGCTCGCGATCGTCAGTAAGACTACCGATTCTTGCCGATCGATGAAAAAAATTTGCTTTCTCTCGTGATGGTATTCGTTGTGCCGCTACATGCTAAGCACACTTCCTCCATAGGGCGCCACACGCGTTCTAATATAATGTACTTTATTAATATGTAGCGAAAGCAAGCAATACATAAATAAAATACTTCGATATCGAACGTAACTTGCTATTATAAAGACGGAAAATAAGTCTTGCAGACTCATAATAAGAATTTAATGTTTTGCTCTCCCGCAGCTTGCAACCATTATTCAATAATTCAAAATTCGCTTCAATTACAAACCGTAAGTTTCTATAAAGGTCCGAGTGCAATGCGTGCACTGGATCTAATAGGCGAAGTATTCAGGAACTTCTGCCTAAATCGGCTCCATGCACGATCTTCTCCTCTTGGGTAGCTACGGCTGTGGGCGCTGCGATGTCCAAAGGAGGGATGATGGGGCTCATCGGGTCGTTCACATTCATAAGTGCACTAATGGATGTGGATCCTCTCAGGCTCGCAATGGCGAGGTATGCCTCATGCTATCATTTGCCCTTCTTCTTAGACTGAAAAATATCAATAATGTGCGACGCACGACCTTACCCTTCTTGTTCCTCTCATTCGTGAAAGGCTTCATCACCTTGTAGCTGCTAGCAGTGGCTTCATGGCCAACATTTGCTACTAGGTGGTTGCGAGATGAAGTTCTTTCTTAGAATATCATCTTGAGTTTCTGCAACTTGCATGATGTCAATTAATTCGGCATACTTCATGTAGCCGTCTTGACGATAGTTGCTTGCGGATTGCACTCTGCGTCGTGAAAGGTAGAGAGTCTTCTCAATCTTCTGCTCATCCGTGATTACATTACCACAGAATTGAAGACTGTTATAAATTCTGTACAAATTCTGACCATACTGGGTCAGTTCTTCAAATTCCTGATTCGTGATGCCAGTCATCTTCATATTCATGCAAAAAGGTTCAAAGGATTACTACTGGTAATCTGCATAAAATGGTTGCAAAATTCTCACAATGCTCTTCGAACTCCAGGTTCGTGTTCCCGTATTTTTCTATGCATTTTTCATGATTTACTGCTATTTCCAGTGATTAAAAGCAATATAAACAATTCTGAGATAATCAAAACAAGAAATGCAGAAATAAATTACATAGAAATAATAATAACAAAGTTAAACATGCTTCAAATGCAAAAACTGATTCAAAATTTGAATTCCCGAGGCTCTTTCCTGCTAGGAAAAATGACTTCTCGACAAATTCTGCAAATTTCAGAATTTTCTCCACCGCCCCTCCCTTTTTTTTCGTTTGCCGGTGGGTTCAGCGGTGGCGCAACGCCATTCGAGGGCGGCGGGGGTGGCCGCCACGCAATACCGAGGGCCTGTGTGGCCATGCGGCCGAGGGCGGCGCGAGGCGATCGCCACGATCACGAGCGATGGCGCCTTCCACTACGAGAGTGGCGGTGCGATACAAGACGGCAGCAGTCGGGAAACACACACAATGGGCACACGGAGGGCGGCGGTGTGCGGTGATCTGAGGCCGGTGGCGATGCGGCGGCTTCGAGCCCGGCGGGAGCGCGCGCGCGCGGCGCGAGCCGTGCGAGCGGCGGCCGGCAGAGCGCGTCGCGGCGGCGGTTGGCACAGCCGGCGGCCGGTTCGATGGCGCGGCGGCTCCGAGCCGCAATGCAACGGGTGAGGCGCCGCTCGAGAGCCCGTGCGGTGGCAGGTCCGTGCAGGGGCCGACGCCTCCCCTCCATTTTTTTCTCTCATCCGCGCTGCCGCGAGCCAGATATCTGACGCCATGCGGCGGCGGCCGTACGCGGGGAGGGTGGCGCCATGCGGTGGCGGTCATGTTCGGCGAGAAGTCCGTGCTGGGGCGTAGCAAAATTCTTCGCGAGCACTGTTCATCCGTAAAACACTGTTCATGGTCGGATTACTGTTCACACGAAACACTGTTCATCAACAGCGGTCACTGTTCATCCATGCGGTACTGTTCATACGAGGCACACTGTTCATCGGCCGTGGGCACTGTTCATGCGCGCGGCATCGTTTCATCACGGCGTGACATCGCTTCATCAATCGCGGTGTTTGCTTATCATGGGGCGCAGCGCCGCGGCCTCGTGCCTCGCGGCGCGCGTGGCGGTGCCATCTTCGTGTGCCGAGTGTGACACCAAAATCGGCGCGACGCGGCTCTAAGGCCGCGGCCGTCTTTTTTTTTTGTTACTGTTCATGTATGCGATGCAATATAATGTAGTATAAGATTGCAACAGGGCGCTTCATGCCGACATGTGCGTGCTTGCCGCGTGCTAGCGGCGTGGCCTCTCGCTCGTTGCCTCCGTAGCGATACGTGATGGCGGACTATGCCGGCCGTAACGTGTCGCGAGGTAGTGATACCGCTGCAAAGGTGCCGTGCACATGATGCCTTTCATGCGATCGCATATACAACCTACGGTACAATCATCATCTACTCTTTCATGCAACCCACCGATCGGCTCACCGGCGACTTCAAGTCGGCTCGCGGTAGATTAGAGCGGATTTGCACCATAAAACCAATCTAGAAAGCCAAATTTGCGAATTGAAAGCAATCTAGAAAACGATTCAATCTACGAGTGTCGTTCATCGACGGTTACCTTTTCGATGCGAGGAGAGTCGATCGTGGCCGATAACGTGTTGAGGAACCGTCGCCACGAGTCCAAATTCGAGCGATAACCTCGTAGACAAACTCGTAATCGTAAGAACAATGCATGAACACAAGAACAGAAACAAGAGATGGAACACAGAGATGTAGGGGGACGTCTTGCTTCTCTTTATTCCTTCATCCATCGATCAATTCTTTACAATGAATAACACCTTTTATTTATAGGCTACAACCCTGCTAGGGTTTAAAATGGAGCGCCTACTAATAGACCGACTGCAGTGTCAGGCCATAGCTTCACAACAAATATATCGATTACGATTCACGCAAACCGCGACCTCGCCGAGGCTTCTCGACCCCCCAACGTCCACACCCCATGGCAGCGGCGACGGGCGGCAGCGGCGCGGCAGGAGGAGGGAAGGTGTCGTTCAAGATCATCCTCACCTCCGACCCCAAGCTCCCCTTCAAAGTGTGAGTACCAGTAACTCTCTCAGATCAGATCTCTCGAGGGTTTGTTCTGATCCGGGACGGTTGCTTTGCCTCCTCGCAGGTTCAGCGTGCCCGAGGCGGCGCCGTTCACCGCGGTGCTCAAGTTCGCCGCCGAGGAGTTCAAGGTCCCGCCCCAGACCAGCGCCATCATCACCAACGGTACGGCATCTTCACCCCCCAACGCGGCGGCTTCTCACGAGATGATTTCTCTCTTTCCGTTGAATCGCAATTCGTGTTGCTCTTACGCGATTCACATGATCCGTTTCAGATGCTTTGGTGCTTGGTGTAGGTCTTGCGGGTTATGATTCGTGGCTTTTATGCTCTAATTCTTAGGAATCGAGTTTGCAATTTGGTGTTTTTGTGTGTGTATTGAATTGACTGCATACAAATATGGATGTTGCTGTAGGTCCAAACATGCCTGTGAAATGGGAAATTATGCTGTACTACATTTGTTGGTGTAGATGTGAAGATTCAGTGGAAAATTTAAGGTTTGTGTAAACGTGGAAATCACCAAATTTGGATTGGTGTATTGGTGTGTGATTTGAACATGTAGCACATCTCACCAAATTTGGATACCTAGGATTACATGTCTAGTTTGCTCCAGAAAGGTGATTGATTTATTGGGCCTGTGGCAAGCTAATTTGGGGATTCCAAGAGTGACTCGATATGCTTTCTGTGGATGAATTGCACCATTAGTGAGATATGGATGATGCGAATGGGAACTCTTGTAGTTATTTGTTTTTGCCAGGACTTGCCTGTGATGTTTTCATCATGTGTGGCACTTCATGACCTTATGTTCTGGGGGATGGCTAGTGGCAGTCTGTATTTTTTATTGTCCAATCAATTCCTCTTGATGGTTGCATGTACTTCATTAGTGAGATATCGATGATGCGAATAGGAACCCTCGTTTTTCTTCTTCTTATTGGCTAGGACATGTCTGAGATGTTTTCATCGTGGGTGGCACTTCATGATGTTGTGTCCTTGAGGATGGCCAGTGGCAAGTTGTACCATTTGAGCTTTTGCATCTAGACATCGCCATGACATATTATCATACTTTTAGTGCTTGGTTGATGGCTGATCAGTGATCACTCAAATCTTACCACTTTATATGATGGAGTAGTGATTGGGAATGTGGAATGGTAGTTCTTGGATTTTTCCTATCTCGATGGGTTCATAATGATAATCTCATTTGCTGACAGAAAAAAATTAGACCATCACAGGTGTAACGCTAGATCAGCATGTGAGGTATTCTTTCCCAGGTTGTTTATTTGTAAGAATGCTGTGGTATAGTTTTCAGCTGTCAGTGTTGTTGCCTACTTGCCTGTTGCGGTGATGGCGAGGAGTAATATACTAACATGAACCTCTAACTTCTTAGTGTAACTGTCATTTGATTATGAACTATCAAGCTTGTGATAAGCTCCAGATGGTTAAGCAGGAAAATGGCGATCCATAATTGTTTTGTTTATTTGTTTTCATGCCCATTATTCTTACTTATCTTGAAATAATGTTGCATTTCCCCCCTCTGCAGATGGAGTTGGCATAAACCCACAGCAAAGTGCAGGTACAAGAAGTTATCAAACTCGCACTTACATTTTGTTTCAAATCTGTGTTTCTTTTCCAGTTTTCATGACATGTAACGATGTTTTGTTAGCTACAAGAAGTTATCGATACTATATTTTTGAAACACTGTTTTTGTTCCATAGAAGAATTTGCGTTATTGGACCAGGTTAGTTTTCTAGATCATGGAAGACTGGTCGAACTGTTTGAGGTTACTGATTTTGTGTTCATATGACACGCCTGATTTGTGCTGGCACTTAATTTGGCTACTAGAATTTTCAACAAGGTGATCAGCTTGGGTGTAACAAGGAGTAGATGATCACCATCAAGTTTGGTTTCATGCAAAGCAATCAAACATGCATTTGGAAAGTCCTAGGATGCATTACAGACAAAATGTCGAATACTTTGCACAAGAAAGTGTGTAAAATTACTGTTTATTCGGTGAAGCCCAAAATGTAGCAATGTTTGTTTTCATTCTCAAAATTAGGTCGATCGCAGTAACATACGGAATTTCCATCTTTTAGATACTGGGTGCTTGTCTGTTTGCTTCATTGTTTTTTTTCTGGGATAAAAATGTCAAAAGCTGCCGTTTTGAGTTGCGCAGAGTACGCGTTTTTTCTGAGTCTTGCCAAATGATATCGCACCCCGTTTTGTTGGCCATTTCTCTATTACGTTTGCTGATGTGGACTACTCCTCTCTCTCTCTCTCTCTCTCTCTCTCTCTCTCTCTTCAGGCAACGTGTTTTGAAGCATGGTTCGGAGTTGCGCCTCATTCCCCGCGACAGAGTTGGAGCGTTGGCAGCGCCTTTCTAATTGTTACAATCCATAATGAAGAAACTTTAACACAATAAGATCGATGTTGGGTGCTTTCTTGTATAATGTGACAAGTTGAGGATAATCTGTCAACAGTCTATGTTTTCTTGGCTTGTCTACAGTCTATGTTTTCTTAACATGGTTTAAATTCCCATGGTTTGCTGGAGTAAGGGTACAGCCGTACAGGTTAAACGCAGTAGCAATTAGGGGATAGGAAGAAATAGCGACTTGGGGAATTTCCTTTCTCACCGGCCCGCCAATCTTGGAAGCGGATCTCTAAGTTAGTACGAGCTAAAGCAGAGGAGCACAGTAATATGCATTAGCTTCGGTCCACCTGAGGACCGCACAAAGAACAGCGCGCGCGGCACGGGACATGCGGGCTTGTGGACCATCAGATCAGAGGATGCAACCAGAATAAAATCAAAGACAATGCCCGACAGCCATCAAAACTGCCTTGCTTCCCAAAAAAAACACACAATAAACTCGGTAGCCTGGTTGTTTATGTATTCGTCACATCCTAAAATACAAGGCTTGTTATTTGCAGTCAGAATTCTCTCAATGGCATAACCAACACCGCCGAACTTCAAAACTCAAGGTATCCCTGGTGTTCACTATTAATATCCATGATGAGAACAGAAAGAGAGAGAGAGAGAAAAAGAGGACCGTGCGTGTCCAGAGACCCCTAGCTAAGATTACAACGATGCTGGGGATGCGAGGCTTTATTTTCTAGTGTGCGCGAGATTGGCCGGCACGGGAGGAAAGGATGATGCCAACGATGAGACCGTAGAGGGCAAGAGCTTCTGCGAAGATGAGGATCAGGATCATGCCCACGAACAACTTTGGCTGCTGTGCGTTGGCCCTGCATGCATGCAAATCACGCAGTACATTGTTATCAGATCTTGATTCTTGAAATTAAGTAGCAAACTTGCATGTGCAAGTTCGAGGACTCGATCAGGACAAGTCATGTAATGATGTAACCATGCAACAACAAGGTGCGATAAGGAGTAATTACTAAATAGCAGCGAAGAGACCGGTCGATGGCATATGGATATATTACCTGACACCGCAGTCGCCGACGACCCCGATGGCGATGCCAGCGGCGAGGCCGCAGAGGCCAGTAGAGAGGCCGGCGGAGAGGTGGGCGTAGCCATCGAAGAGGAAGTAGGCCTTGGCCTTGGGGTTGATCCCCGTGCTGATGATCACGGCGATGATGAGGCCGTAGATGCCGAGCACCCCCGCCATGACCACGGGCACGATGGACTTCATCACCAGCTCCGGCCGCATCACGCCCATGTGCGCCACCCCGACGCCGCTCTTCGCCGTGCCGTACGCCGCCCCCATGCCTGCACGCGCGTGCGTATATTAGTATTGCTCGTCATTGCCACCCACCAGTATAATTAGCCGCGCGCAAAAGGAAGCGAGCTTACAGGAGAAGACGAGGGCGGAGGCGGCCCCGATGAAGCCGAAGAAAGGGGCGAGCTCATCGCCGTTGAACGTGGAAGACATGGTCGGTTCGGAGGGTCGCCGGAATATATTGTAGCGGCCGGGATTTAGCCGCCGGAGAATCAATACATGCGTATTAAGGAGGTCGATCGGGGTACATGCATGGAAGGGGGGACGATTTATAAGGAAATCAAAGTGCTCGGGACTCGCGAGGAGTCGGAGTTATTTACGTCTCGACGCGGCGGAGTCGTGCATGCTCTGGAGTGTGGACTCTTTCGACGTCCTGCCTAATTGGTCTTTACTACGAGGGCGTACGATTCGGGATTGCTATCGGAGATCAGGCTTGTTTGCTCTACGTACTGATCCTGCGGGCTGCGATTCTCATGCAGCGAAAACTCTTTCGTTTTGCAATTTATTTCGTTAGGGGGCGAAAGGCCCTAAATTACTCGCCTGAAATTTCGGTGAAATATTCAAACATGCGCCTGAAATTTGGAAGTAATTTGACTAATTTTTTTGACGAAATTTGACTGAATTCCGGATGGGTTGTTTGGGCCGGGCCCAAACTCAAATGTTGTCGATTTTTTTTTTGAACGAGACGTATTTATTTCGGAGGGTAACAAAAGGAGCGAAATTTCCAAAGTTTCGGTGAAATTTTGACAAAATTGTGAATCCAATGATGTCCAAATGGATGGCATAGGCCCGGTTAGACACGGATCTTATTAGGCATGGCACGGTCGACCTGGCTAGATGATCAGGTCGTACCGGATCGGTATTGAGCCGGGTGCCAACCCAAGCACAACACGCTCGATCGGGTCGTGCCGGCTCAGCCCAACAACAGTGTGAGCTGTAACGTGTCTGAACCGAGCCAACAGTCTCGTACTTCAGACTGACCAGACAGCGTGGTCCATCTGGCCATCTCTATCTCTAGTGAACCTGATCTTTTGTGCATTTGAGTTTGCAAACTTCTCTCTCCCCTGAAGGGTGCAATGTGCAAGTCTTGAAACAAAATTGGAGTGTACCTCCACTGTAGCGTTCCTTCTTTTCCTCCCCAAAGTTCTCCTCTGGCCGCCTCCCTGCCGTCGATTTCGTCGCCGGCGAGTGGAGGGGTCCCTCCCCGATGTAAATTAGGTTAGTTGCTAATGCATTATGGGCTAGTTGCCGGTATACTGTAGGCTGATGCCTGTTTCTTTAGGTATTATCCCTTTTCCCTAGCACTTGCCATTAGTCTTCGATCTACATGTTGTAGGCGAAATGGGAGTCCCAACATGGAGCCGTCATATGGTATGTCCCTCTGGATCTAGATCTGGGGTTCTCCATCACCATACTCTCCTGCCGTGGTTGAGGAACCTTAAATCAGCTGTCCTCGGTGGTTCTGGGTGTCTTGATCGGGAAGCTCGCCGGTGTCCCTGGTTGGCGCCGCTGCTGAGTGCCCAGGAAGATGATAGCCCTCTTCAACCTCCAGTTGCTTTGTTCGGAGCCAAGGAGGCCTAAATCCACTTCCCGCTGCCGTCGATCGTCGGCGCTCTTGTCGCCGTCGCCAGATCCGGAGTTCCCATCGTGGAAGACGAAGGCTGCCGTTGCATGCTGATCCTTCTTCTCCATCCAGTGTCGCGTGCACAGACAGCTCTCTGTTCTAAGGATCATGTTGTAATTGCCATTCTCTTAGGGTCCAAAATGTAAAAGTTGGGATTTCCTGTACTTTTGTTTCGTCAATATAATCCAGAGGATTAGGCCCATTTAGGGACACCGTCTTACAAAAAAAAAAAAGGTGCAGTGTGTTATACGAGGATCAGTGGATCACGATCGTGCGCCCATATTCTAACATGTAATTACCAACAAGACATGTTGCATAGTGGTGTTGAACTATCTACTGGTTGGTGCACGAGTTTACAATTAACCATCGGTACGAGGAGTTTACATTGGACATGCACTACTATGTGAATTGAGATTGACTGAATCGAACACTTCTTTTGCACGGGCTTGCATATGCGAAGGAAGCACTTTTGCAGCATCGCAGGCTCCTGTTGGAATGGACGAGATGGTGATGATTTACTGTTACTCCTATCTAGCTAGCCGATCAGATCAGATCCTCTCCAGTACCGCAGAGGAGTACCGTATTAATGCTACAACACTGTGCAAGAAACTCTTACAGAGGTTCTCAACTTTGGAAACAGCTGATTAAAGCTAAATCTTACTTTGACAGGGGTGCCAAGTACAAGCTTGGGAGTGGTATTAATATTTCCTTTTGGGGTGGTGTCTGGATTGGTGACTGTCCTTTTAGGATTACATTTAACAGTCTTTACAACATCTGCCGCTTTCCTGAAATGAGTGTGACAGAGGGTTTGATTAATAATCAGTGGAACATCACTTTTAAGAGATGTCTGGGGTTGAGGAAACTATTCGATGGGAGAGTTTGAAAGAAGTTCTTCTTGAAGTGGATCTTACCAATAATCCGGACAAAGTCATGCAGTGTTTGAAAAATTACAGGATGTTTTACCAAATCTTTATATAAATAGATTCTCTTTGGGGGTGTTGTTTCTAGCAAATTACAAAAACTTTGGAAATGCAAAATCCCTTTGAAAGTTAAAATTTTTGTGTGACAGTGTTATCATAATAAAGTTCAGACTTTGGAACAAATTAGCAAAAGGGGGTGGAAAGGGGATCTGAATTGCAATTTGTGTGGCTGCACTGAGAGCATTGACCATATCCTGTTCAATTGTGTCATTGCTAAGTTTTTTTGGCTTTGTATCAAAGAATCTCTTAATTGGAACCGTATTCCTGTTTCTGTCGATGATTTTCAGTTGAATTGGCTAGATAGAAGGAGGGCTACTGATTACAACGTTATTTTGTTTAGTTTTGCAGCTTTCGCTTGGATTCTCTAGAGTGTTAGAAACATAGTGGCTTTTGAGGGGGTTTACCTTCGGCAACCTATATATGTGATATACAAATTTCTATCTTGTTTGCAGCGATGACGAATCCTCATCACCGGGGTTGAACGCACTAAACTGGATAACTTTATGAAGGACATTGAAGAGTGGTCTAGGGATTTCTGTAATTTGGGAAGTCTTGCCTCTAGAAATTTGTAATACTTTTGCTTACCCTCTCTGTTGGCGCTTGCAACACCTTTTGTTGTTCCAGACTTCTCGGTAGGATCTTTTGGGGTTCGGTCATTTTGTCGGAAAATATGTAATGGTTCTGCTGGTCTTTCTGTGGTTTGGACTTGTAGCGATATCTGGTGTTCTCAGATTCTTGGCTCTTTTTTTTTTGTAAAACTATTATATGCTTTATAAAAGCCGAGACCTTTTTCTTTTTTCTAAAAAAAAAACACACTATGCAAGTAATATTACCGCAGAGTAGTACTCTGCAAGTAATAGTACAGGAATACTGTCGAAGCAGTGTGCTGGGTGTTATTGATCTGACCCGTTCGCTATCGATTGGACGGTCTAAATGGCCCTAATCCTCATGTACGGCATAGGATCCGCGTCGCTAGCTACTTCAAGAACAAGAAACAGGTTGCATTTGCCCCCTTTATCTACAAGAACAAGAAACAGAGGCCTCGAGCCCTTTGACAAAGCGCCCTGAGGCTTAAGGACGAAGGAGGTTGCTTTGTTGTTGCTAATAGAAACAAGGGAAGAAGGGAAAAGTCAAGCCGTGTTGTGAACGCCCATCTGCGGGGTCTGATCGCTTGCCTCCTTCCCAATTCCGATCCGTCCCCAACTCCCAAGGCCGAGTGAGAGAGAGAGAGAGAGAGTGGGAGAAGCGGCGGCCCCGGCGGCGGGTGGCGATGGATGGGAGGAGGAGGAAGTGGGTGGCGTGGGCGGCGGCGACGGCCATCTTCGTCGTGCTCATGCTCGTCACGCCCGCCATCCCGCAGGACGAGGACTACCACCACTTCGCCGACCAACGCACACTCTTCCTCGGTACCACGCTTCCCATGCCTAAATTCCATCGCCTCGCCTAAATCGCCGGCCTTTGTCTTCTGTTCTTCCTCTGGGCTTAATATAAGTAGCTACCTAGGAAGGATTTGGGGCAGCTCTAGTTCCGACTGTGTTTCTGCTATTTCTGCTGCTTTTTATCTCTTAAATTCATGATTGAATCGGTTAACTGAGTCCAGTAAACTCAATAAAGGTGACAAAGGGAACAAATTGGGAACAAGTAAAGTGTAGATTCGGCTTGTGCTCCCCTTTACACCTTCTTGTATAGTACAAAGCAAATGCTTGTAACTGTCAGCATTATTCAGCATTCTTTGCTGTTACATTGATACTAGTGGCTAAATTGGCAGCTAGAGCGATTACTTGTACCCTCTACTTGCTGGATGCTAATGAGTAATGGTACAGATCATGTACAAAGTCATGTGGGTTAATACTCTTGCCATGTTATGGTGCTGGTTTCGGAATCACCTTTTGATACATTTTTTGTTTTGTTTTGCAGGATCCCTAATACGTTGAATGTGATTTCAAACATCCCTTCTTTTTGTTGGTGTTGCGGGCTCATCTTGTGTCACTACAAGAACTACTTCAGGCTAAAGTGCTGACTGAATGCTAATACCATTTTACTTCTTGTTCTAATTCAAGTTATGATTTGAAGCAATCTGATGTTATCTTGCTGGCAGCTCACATGGGGAGCTCTGGAGTTGGACATTGTTCTTTGTTGGTGTCACTGCTGTTGCTTTTGGTTCATCCTATTATCATCTCAACCCGAATGACGCCACACTAGTTTGGGACAGATTGCCAGTGAGTTTTTTTTTGTAGACCTTCTATGCCATAGATCTAACATACAGTACCATTTTTTCTACAGCTATTCCTATTATGTTGGGTCCCAAGGAGTCTCACAGTGTTGGTGCTTACAGTATTTCGGTCCCATAACATGCCAATAGATTTGGATGGGGAGAATTTAGCCCAGCCCCCTTGTGTTGTACCGAATAATTGCAATCTGAAATTCTGAATACATTATAAGACCCTGTATAGATAGGATTGGGTGTGATTCTAAACCCACCACTTGAACGAAACCAATGGGATTTGGGGGGAAAAGAGATGGAGAGATCATTTCACCCCTAATCCACTAGGATCAGTTGCCTGATATGCCCCAACAGACTTGTTTTCTTTGAAAGTGCCTGGTGGAGAGTAAAAGGCATCGATTCACTATATCTGTCCTCACTTATTTTCTCAGTTTTTAATATGGTGAAAGATGACATATTGGCTTGTTTGTCTAGATGACGATTGCTTTCACATCTATCATAGCCATTTTCATTATTGAAAGGGTTGATGATAGGACGGGAACAAGGTCCCTTGCACCACTTGTTATTGCTGGTGCACTGAGCATCTTGTATTGGAGGCAAGCTCTTTCAATTGTTTAGCTGTCTTTCCCTCTGAAATATTTTTGTTCTTCTTCATGCCTTTAATTTTTGCTGTCTTAACTCTATATAGGTTCTTTGATGATCTTCGCCCATATGCTGTAGTTCAGTTTGTTCCATGCATTGCAATACCTGTGATGGCTATAGTAATTCCACCAATGTATACACATTCAAGTTACTGGTTGTGGGCAGCAGGTTAGTGTCAATGTTGCTCAATACCATTGAGATGTATGCAGTTTCATTGTTTGTGTAGATCGAAAAAAATGTGGTATTTGTGATTCACCTTTATATAATGAGTTCTTTGTTTGGTCAGTTTTCTTACAGCTAATAAGAGCTCATGATATTTAGATGTTTTTTCAACTATTTGTAAATAGCACAAAATGATCGGCAGTGAAAGTTTCTCCATTTGTTTCATTTATCTTATATTGAACACTTAGAAGACAATCCCAATTTCCCGCCTTTGTTTGCTGTTATCTGGAAATTCTTAGAGCAGTCAATGGTCCACTCTAAATAAAATCTTATTTGGTTGTTGGACTCCAATGAAACTTTGCTATAAGAATGAACGAAGCATACATAAGCATTTCTTCTCAGCATAATTTAGTATGACCCAAGGTAAGGTATACAATCTGGATTTTTCTATTTGTTCTTATCTCTCAAAATAATTTCAGGATTTTACCTCCTTGCTAAAGTAGAAGAAGCTGCAGACAAACCTATCTATAAGTGGACCTATCAGATTGTTAGTGGTCATACTTTTAAGCATTTATGTGCTGCGATGGTACCTGTTTTCTTGACACTCATGCTGGCCAAAAGGACTATTGAACCAGAAAGGTACACTTCTATACTGCCTTTTTAAGAACAGCATTGTTTACTCCATGTCAAATGCATCAATAAGACATTAAGACGTCATGATTATATGTAATTTTGATTAGATTCAGCTAGTTGAACTGTTTTGACCTGTTAAGTGGAACTTGATCAGAAACTAAACTTACATTGGTATTGTTCATTTGTCTTGAGAAATTATTATTATCTGTCATAACTGAACGTCATTGGCTATGTGTTCTAATACAAATACACCCAAATACCCAATGTTCAATCATATGGAATTTTGTGTGAATGATGTTTGCAATTGCACGCAACAAACTTAATTGAAAAGTTGTGTGCCTGGCATGCAAAGTGATGCCATTCCCCGTCAAAAAGCAAATCAAGGAATTGCCAGTAGCTATAATGCGTAAACATTGACAGTATTTTTCTCATAGTTGCAAACAAAAACAGTCATCTGGGCACTCTAGTCCTAGTGGAAGACAATTGGAATTTACTAGCCATTGAATAACTTTGCAATTCGTTGTTTCTATTTCCATGGAGTTGAAGTTGATCTTGTCCTTCAGTTTATTTACTAGAATGATATCAGAAATGCAACTTTCACATTAGTTGCTTGTTAGTTTTGCCAGTAATTCAATTGTGCCCTGTTAGTTCTCCCATAGCTTGACTTCCTATAACATTTAACATGGTGAACATTAATTCAAATAAGAACTTCCCCTTTAAAAATCAGCTTTTGAATTCATCTTGGGTAGTTCTCGTAGCAACTTCACCGCATGAGTATGCCTTGAAGTTCAAAAAAAAAGAGAGTATGCCTTGGATATGCATCATCCATCATCTGCCGAATTGATTGTTCGGCCTTTTGGTAGTATCAGGATGTAATGCATAAAGCCTTGCATATCTGTACCAGTGACTCATGAGATTTTCTGTAATGCAGGGTAAGTCTACTCCAGAAGTGGAAGGTCAATTTGATTGCTGTGAGAGAGAGTCGTTTGAAGGATAGGAACACTGTTAGTGTCGATTACAGCTATGCTGCAGTTTCAACTACACCTGAAGAGTAGATGTGTCCAAAGGAACACTTAGATTTCTTAAGAAACAATTCGTGCTGGCGAAGAAGGAGAAAAACCATGCGAATGTGTTGTAAATGCTCAGACCAACATGGGCTATAAATCAATAATCATCAAAGAAAACCAGAACGAAATGTCTCAAATACGGACGGAGAACTGCATGCATCAAAGCCTGAAAGGTGGCTGGAGCATTTGATAATCCAAAAGGCATAACCAAAAACTCAAAAAGACCTTCGTGTGTTCTGAATGCCGTCTTGAATATATCGTCCGGGTGCATACGCACTTGATGGTACCTAGACCGAAGATCAAGTTTAGTAAAAAATCGTGCACCTCGCAGTTCATCTAATAACTCATCCACTACCGGAATTGGGAACTTGTCCTTGATAGTTAACGCATTGAGTGCGCGGTAATCAACACAAAACCGCCATGTACCATCCTGTTTCTTAACCAATAGGACCGGAGAGGAGAAACAAGATTGGCTGCGTCGAATAATACCTCGATGGAGCATGTCATTGCACTGACGTTCCAATTCATCCTTCTGATGATGGGGATAACGATAAGGCCGCACCGAGACAGGAGCAGCACCCGGCCGAAGAATGATGCGGTGGTCCTATTGTCGGACAGGAGGGAGACCCGATGGTTCATCAAATAAAACTGCAAATTCATCGAGTAATGGTGTAGCAACTCACTGCCCGAATGCACCAAAGCCTGCATGGGACGGTCTGGAGATAGCCCTTGCCATTGGATGTGTCGACCCTCCAGCCAGAGCGTCATTGTTAAGTCGTCAAAATCCCAGAGGATTGGCCCAAGTTTTTTCAGCCATTGCACACCTAACACCACATCAAATCCGTCAAGAGGTATTGCATACGCCGTGATCTCAAATTGCTCTTGATGGATTTTGATTGGCAGATTGCGACACAACCCTGCACAATCCACCTGTTCGCCATTAGCAATCTTTACGCGGAGACCCTGCCGCGGAAACAACTGTAAAGCTGCTGCATGAATGGCATGGGCACTTAAGAAGTTATGCGTGGAACCCGAATCCACGAGAGCGACGAGATCAGTAGTGCCGATGGTCACCGTGAGTTGCATTGTGCTGCCGGTGGATGTGCCAGTGACGGCATGAAGTGAGATTTCAGGGGCAGGTTCCTCAGCTTCCAGTGCATGTAAGCCCAACTCATCATCCCCATCTTCTACCTCACTACCCATATCAATATAGGTAAGGAATGGCTGTTTACAACGGTGACCCGGCTGGAACTTGTCATCGCAATTGTAGCACAATCCTTTTGAGCGGCGTTCCGCCAATTCCGTTGGTGTGAGGCGACGAAAAGGTTTCGTGGGCCGAGGCGCTGGTGGCACAATGTCTTGGGAACGGGGTGCTGCCGGCAGGGGAATGGAAGGCCGTTGTGGTGGACGCCAAGATCGATTCTGTGAATTGGAGACACTGGTAGTTGTTTGCGCACACCGTTCATAAGCACGGGCCAAACTCATTGCTACTTGTAGGTTACATGGTTGTTGAAGTTCAACGTCGGTCCGAAGTGGTTCGGAAAGACCTGCTGTGAAAATCTGAACTTGTTGCATTGCCGATAACCGCTTTGCGCGACATAGTAAAGCTAAGAACTTGTTCTGGTAATCGCTGACGAAGCCCATGTGCTGAAGACGAGTTAATTCCCCCAATGGGTTGCTCCTGATTGGTGGTCCGAATCGCATGTGGCAGTAATCTTTGAACTGTTGCCACGTCGGTTGTCCTTCGTCGCGTTCGAGTTGAAAATACCATTGCTGAGCCACGTCGGTGAGATGATAGGATGCGAGCCAAACCTTATCATCCTCTGTCGTGTGTTGTCCACGAAAAAACTGATCGCACCTGTTTAGCCAGGACAGGGGATCATCAGCGCCATCATATGTGGGGAATTCCAGCTTATGGTATTGTGGTGCGCTTGGTTGGGAAGGGTGATGACTGGTGGCCATATGGTGGCGAGCATGAATTGGCGAATGCTGCGGTAAGGATGGCTGTGGAAACGAGAATACTGGTGATGCGTATTGATGTTGCGGGGCGAAGTTGGTCGCCGAAGCTTCATACGCTAAGGTCGAGGACATTTGTGGAAGGTACGCTGCAGGATGTGCATCCACCGGTGGAGGAGCGGTGATCATTGTGGGGTTTGCGGACGAAGTTGGGATTGGCAGAAGTCCCGGCGCTGCGAAGGAGAAGGCTCCCCCGGACTCCAGCGTCGCGATCTTTGCATTGGTGGCGATGCTCTGACGGGTCAGATCGGCGATTTTTGATTTCATATCGGCGTTTTGTTGAGCAATCCCTGCCATCTATTCTTGAATTGCTTGAAACATTGCGCTGACGGAACTGGTTTCTTCCCCCGAATCAGAACCAGGCATATCTGATACCAAGTTGTCAGGACCCAAAGGACCTCAACGCGTATCGATGGGTAGCAGCAGAACGTTGCCGGCCTTGATGGCGGCCTGGAATCGTCGAGTCTTGCGAAGCCAGCAGAAGGATGAGGAAACAGAGAAAGAGATGTGAAACTAGAACTTCTTGTATTTTCTCGATGCCCAATACAATCGGTCATCTTACATTATATAGGTGCAGGTTACACAGCTGAGTCCGATCCGGACTCGTAACCGAGCAGACTAACTCAGAAAACTAGCTAAAATAGAGGCTATCTTACTAAAAGAAGAACTGTAATACGATACAAACTGTAGATGAATTCAGAAACTAAGTCTTTCTTCGGCGTTGATAGACTATGACAGGTTGCTGTGAGAGAGAGTCGTTTCAAGGATAGGAACACTGTTAGTGTCGATTACAGCTATGCTGCAGTTTCAACTACACCTGAAGAGTAGATGTGTCCTTTTTATTCAATGGCTTTCTGCATACATGCAAGAAAGAAAATTGGCTTGGACTTGCACAGTAACTAGAGCAGGGTACATTTGAATATCCGGAGTTCCACCACGGCAGTGTGTTATCGCTGCTAATCAGGGTTGATTACATATGACCCTTATTAAAATCTTGTGCATAATACTCTCTTCTTGCCCAGGAGTTAGAATGATATAACCACGAGAGCCATAGTTGTACTGAAATCATACGCAATTTATCCATTGGAAACGTGCCGACGCTCGCGGTCGCAATGCCAAATGGTGTGGGCTAACGAGAAACGGGGACCTGGTGGTGCTTTGCTTCTCCAAGGTGCTCCGTTCGCCTGTGCTGCCTACCTCAGAGGCGCTAGCAATGGCATTAATGGCAAGCATACCATTAGAAATGATCGACTCTGCAAAGAGTGATAACAGCAAAGAAGATAAAAACATGCTATGTATATTGGAGGGAAGCTCCTCCTTTCACGAGAAATCATATGCTTGGGAGAATACTGCCAACTTGTATCTACACCAACGAGAAGCACCAAGCAGAAGACACCGATTCGGGTCGGGATATTTGATCTGGGACTTTCTTTATCTCGTCATTCTCAGCCTAGGCTTAGGTGCATAACCTAAGGAGATAGGAATATATACAAGTAGAGTAGAGTAGAAAGATCTTAAACAACGGACGAGACGACGGGATCTCCATCTGATTTTTTTTAAGTAATCATTTTTACCTTCGTAATATCTAGCATCGTGCGTGGGTAATTTCGCCAGTTAATAATAACAAGAAGCTTATACTTAACAAACTCTCATAAACATAAGTAGCATGATATAATATGACAATCGGAGGATATATATTTGTGTCAAAATACTCAGCAGCACTAGCAGTAACAGTCTAGCCCGTTGTACATTACATTTGAATCGCTGAATGGCGACAGGAGGGGGCGGGTCCTGTCGCTTGCCAATTCATCGGATCTGGTTGTCCACTTCGTAGGTAAATATTTTTGTAACTTTGTAATTAAATTTGAAACTCTGGTAAGTTAGCAAATAAAACTAGCGACGTAAAATTGATTTTATTATATCATTTTAGCTGTAGTGTAGTATGTTGTAGTTTAAATAATTTTTACACGGGAAATAATTTTGAAATGCTGAAAATACTTTTTAAACTAGAAAAATAGCAAGGTAGCTCTGAAAATTCTATAAAAATTCCAGGGTAGTTAAATAAAGTGTTTATATCTTCATTAAAATATTGTCAGCTTCAATTTGGCTGTCTTTTTTACATGGTAAATAATTTTGAAATGCTAAAAATACTTTTTAAACTAGAAAAATAGCAAGGTAGCTTTAAAAATTCCAGAGTATTAAATAGGGTGTTTAGATCTTAATTAAAATATTTTCAGCTTCCATTTGGTATTATTTTTTACACGATAAATAATTTTGAAATGCTAAAAATACCTTTTAAAATAGGAAAATAGAAAGGTAGCTCTAAAAATTCTATAAAAATTTAAGAGTAGTTAAATAGGGTGTTTATATCTTAATTAAAATATCGTCATCTTCAATTTGGTATTATTTTTTACATGGTAAATAATTTTAAAATGCTGAAAATACCTTTTAAAATAGGAAAATAGAAATGTAGCTCTAAAAATTCTATAAAAATTCCAGAGTAGTAAAATAGGGTGTTTAGATCTTAATTAAAATATCGTCAGCTTCAATTTGGTAGTCTTTTTTACACGGTAAATAATTTTAAAATACTAAAAATACTTTTTAAAATAGGAAAATAGCAAGGTAGCTCTAAAAAATCTATAAAAATTCCATAGTAGTTAAATAGGGTGTTTATATCTTAATTAAAATAGGGTAAGATTCAAGTTTGTTCTATTTTTTGCACGGTAAATATTTGATAAATACCGATAATACCTTTTAAACTAGGAAAATAGCAAAGATGGCTCTAAAAATTATATTAAAATTCTAGAGTAGCTAAATAGGGTGTGTACAACCTAATTAAAATATTCTTAGCTTTAATTTTGTTCTAATTTTTGCATAGTAAATATTTTAGAAATACCGAGAATACCTTTTAAACTAAGAAAAAATAGCAAGATACCTCTAAAAATTATATTAAAATTCCAGAGTAACTAAATAGGGTGTCTATAGCCTAATTAAAATATTGTGAGCTTTAATTTTGTTCTCATTTTTGCACGATAAATATTTTGTAAACAACTCTTCGGTTGGCACGTGAAGCTCAAGCACAGGGGGTCTCTCGTATTGAAGCAGCAGACGTCGAAGTACCCCACGAAGAATAGTGCTAAATGTGGTTCTAACTCTACATGTTTTCAAGTTCTATAATAAAAAGTTTGGACTAGGTAGTCAGTAGTTTCTATGTTACTTTTTTTTCATGATCATGCTTGCAGGTAACCTGGTCCTAGAGGTCTAGTACTCGGGTAATTGTAGCCGATCATTTCCCATCTCTGATAAAACTCTGGATGTAAGAACTCGTGATTTCCATTTTCCAATGGAAAACGGGAGTGATTCCCCAATAAAAAAAGGGAGTGTCTATACAACATGCGACTGATTTTTTCTTGAAAATCAGTCACTTTTTGGGCCATCAGATGGAGATCCAATGCTCCAGATATCACTCCTACCCTATATCCTTAACAATCTCACTTCCCACCCTCTTCCTCTCTCACCAATAAAAAATTGAAAGATGTATAGCAGTTCTCATAAAAAAAAATACCCAAATTCCTGTCAGCATAAGCTCATTTTGCGATAGAAAAATCTGTTGTTGCTGGGTCGAGCTACCGTACACAAACGCTCTGGGCACGCAAGGAAGAAGATGAACAATGGAAGTTTTGTGCTCCGAAAAACTTGGAACTTTTCTGTTTTCTTTCTCTTCTTATAGCTAGATACATGCAACGTTACATGCAAAGCAATGCAATGAAAAAACACACACGCACTAAACTGCAGAGGCCACTGTGTTCGACGCTGTCGTCCATGCCGGCGTCGTCGTACAAGTCATGCACCCTCCTGTAGCGTTGTTGTATACCGTCCGAGTTGAGCGTGTCGTCGGTGGGCGGGGAGGCCCACTCGATGCCGCTTGGTGTAGACATGGCAGGCGTGCTCGGTGCGTCGGCTTGAGGTGTCGAGGAAGCAGCTCTCGGTGTAGAGGGCTTGCGATTGTCGTCGTTTGCCGACGCTCCCTTCTACGTGGTCGACGACGTACTCGACGATGAGCGTGTCCATGACGTTGGACACGTCAGGGGCTGGGTTCTCCTCCCGGTTCTACGGCTTCCCTTCTTCAAACGTCATGTCGCATGTGACATGGAGCTTGCGCGCCTTTGGATCGTAGACGCGGTAGGCTTTTGCACCTTCTTCATAGCCGACGAACACCATCGGCGTGGACCTGTCTGACAGCTTCGTAATGCCTGGACCGATCTTCTTCACGTGAGCGATACAGCCGAACGTCCTGAAGTAGCTCACGTTTGGCTTCTTCCTGTTCCATGCCTCATATGGCGTCACGCCATCGAGACTTAGCGTCGGTGCTCAGTTTAGAATGTGCACCGCCGTCTTCACTGCTTCTCCCCAGAAAACGGTGGGCACACGCATGCTTTTCAGCAGGCTGCGCGCCATCTCCACCACGGTCTGGTTCTGGCGCTCTACCACTCCGTTTTGCTGTGGTGAGTACGGAGCGGTGGTGTCCTCTCGATCCCAAGCTCATCGCAATAGTCGCGGAACTCGTTGGAGTTGAACTCCCCACCGCGGTCCGTACGTGCGAAATACCTTCAACTTGAGATCATGTTTGTTCTCAGCCAGGCTCTTGATCTTGTGGAAGAACTTGAATGCTTCATCTTTGGTACCTCCACCCACATATATCTGCTGTGATCATCAACGATCAATAGAAAGTAACGATTACCGCTCGGTGTTGCTGGTGTAATGGGTCCACAGAGGTCGCCATGTGCCAGCTCCAGCCTACGCTTGGCACGGTACAAAGATGCATGGGGAACGACGCTCGGTGTTGCTTAGAAAGTGCGCAGCCATCACAGAACTGCTCCACTCGGTCGATGACGGGCATGCCCTCAGCCATCTGCTTGGCACTGAGGGCGTGCAACGTGTGGAAGTGTAGATGCCCATAGCATGCGTGCCAGTGCCATGCTACATCATCCGCCTTTGTCAGCAAACACACGGGCGCGGTCAGGTTCAGGGTAAGGATGTACAGCCTGTTCCTGGACCGCCGGACCGTGTGAGTAGTAGGTGTTGTCGATCGAAGATGTATATCTCCCCATCCTCGATCACGGTCTTACATCCGCCTTCGTCAAGTTGTTCGAGGCTGGCGATGTTGCTGCGGAGTCGTGGGATGAAGTAGACGTCAGTGAGCACCCGGTGCTCCTTGTTCTTGCATTGGAACATCACCGAGCCCTTTTCGCAGATCTCCACGACGGAGCCATCGCCAAACTTGATCGATCCCTTCACCGTCTCGTTGAGAGACGTGATCATCGACTGATTCTCGGTCATGTGGTTGCTGGCGCTCGAGTCGAGGTACCACTCGTTAGACGAGCTCACGCCGCCGTCCGCAGCTTGGGCGACCATCGACCAGCGATCGCGGTGCGTCATCTGTCTTTGCTGTTCTTCGCGCACGAGCCACTCCTTGAACTCCTTGCGAAGGGTTGTCGTTGACTCCTCTTCGGATAAGAGCAGCCGCGTACCGGTACTGCTGGTGTCGTCGTGCCCGTATCGCTGTTCCACCGCTTGAAGCCGACCGGTGAGCTCCTCAACTGACAACGTGCTTAAGTCCAGCACTGTTTCGATCGCGATTACCACCTAGGTGTACCTGGATGGCACAACACGAAGGAATTTCTTCACTACCTTCTTTTCTTCCACCGTGTCGCTGAGGACTCGAAGGTGGTTGACGAGGCCCGTAATTCTCATGAAGAATTCGTCCACCGTTTCTCCCTCCTTGAACTCCTTGTGCAGCTATTGCACGTTTGCCTCGCGGATACGCATCTTCACGGCATCCCATGCCTCCTTGGTTGTGTTCTTCACAGCCAACGTGGACAGCATGTCCGGCGTCACGGCTCAGAGGATGGTTGCCAGGGCCATCATGTCCCTCTCGCTGGCGTTGTCGGGATCGATTGCTGCCCACAGTCCTTGCGCCCTCAGGTTCACCCTCATCACGATAGCCCAGTCGGTGTAGTTCGTCGTCGTCGGCGTGGGGTAGATGACCGCACTGCCGGATTCCCTCACGACACGCTACTGCACCACCTGCTCGCGTCCTCCCCTTCGTGCCCTGCTCCGTCTGCGCTCCCGGGGCGGAGTACGTGAGTCGGACTGGGATCGCGAGGCCATGGTAGTCAGGCTCTGATACCACTTGTTGTTGCTGGGTCGAGTTACCATACGCAAACGCTCTGGACACGTAAGGAAGAAGATGAGCAATGGAAGTTTTGTGCTCTGAAAAACTTGGAACTTTTTTTGTTTTCTTTCTCTTCTTATAGCTAGATACATGCAGCATTACATGCAAAGCAATGCAATGAAAAAGGGCGGTACTAGGAGCCGTACGTCTGATTTGAGGCTAGAAATCGAACGCTCCTGATGCTTCTAGACTAGTCACTTTTCTATTGTTACATACGCATTGTGCTCCTGATGCTTCTAGGCTGGGCACTTTTCTATTGTTATATACGCATTGTGATAAGTGTAGTTAATAATTTACCAAGATCTTAGCTATACGTCACGTTACCCTTTCTGTTGGGCATCAAGAAATTTAGCACTTAGCATAGCATAAAAATACAAATTATGCAACATCATTTGCCCTTATTACAACACATGCAGTAAGTACACCGCTGCACGCAATATCCCCCGGACATGGTTGCAACATCCTCGAACAACGATTGCAATATCCTAGGACAATGGCTGCAACATCTCTGGACAATAGTTACAACATCTTCGGACAATAGCTGCAACATCTTCGGACAATGGTTGCAACATCCTAGGACAATGGTTGTAACATCCCTGGACAATGCTTGCTACATCACCGGACAACGATTGCAACATCACAAATCAAAACAAAGCATCTGGAGAGAAAAAAACGCGTCGAAAAAATTTGCAGCATCGCTGTGAACAGTATGCAATATTTTTTTTTTCTACAGATGCAATATTTTTTTTCTACAGATGCAACATTCTAAAGAACAGAACAGTATGCAACAAAAAATAGAAGCACGCAGCCTTTTATTTATGCAAACTTAATTGAAGTATGCCCCTCTCGCTCGTATGCATGCAAATACGTACTTGCCCACGTACATGGCGATGTGGCTGTGGCCGTTTACATGGACAAAGCGTCCGAAGCTTGACCTTCATCCGAACGTACGAGCGGACGGTAGGATTATCCAATGAAAAAAAACACACGCACTAAACTCCCACTAGTGCTGCACGTTTCTAGCACATGTAAGGAACGGCAGCAATGAACGGCATTAATGATGCTAATGCAAACAAAGAAAACTGAAACACTCAATGCCCATGACTCACGGTCAGGTCAGGACATGACTGCCACGATTAGTGCGGCATTACTAGTCTCGGACGTGATTGAACCTAACAAAATCGGCATAACATGTAATAAGTTAAACCATCCATAAAAATGACAAGTTATACTCCGTGTGATTTCTTAGCCTCAAGCCCTGTTCTAACCACCAGATCCTGAACCCTGATTCTATCATTTCCTTGCAAATACATGCTTCTTTTTTAAAAATTTAGATGGACACGGTATACCAGCGCAATGATTGTCCTACAATGCAGTCATGACTGGGGTCAGGTCTCAGGAGTGGGGAATGCACTAGACTGCCAGACATGGGCAAGTCTCTCGCACTTAAATGACAAATTGTACAAGGGCAAGACATCCTTTCTGCCTGAAAGCTGCATAAAAGGAGTGAAAAGGTTAGCTTTGGGTTATAGTAAATGGAACAGTTTGTTTGACAAAATATCTCGAAACAATAGCCAAAAGTTCTTTGAAAAAAATTAATAAATAATAATAGACACGGCAGAAAGTTGATAGGTGCTTGAGTTGTTTCGGTGCGTATCGCAATCGATTAAAGTGGTAAGATTAGACTGGAAGCGAATTGGTGCCGAGTAGCCGACAGGCATTTTTTTTTTGTGTGTTCGTTAAACGCACTAGCAAACCTGAAAATTCCTTCCGCAGGAACGTGGAGAGAGATGAACTTTCCCTGAACTTTCCCTGCTAGAGGTATGTATCCCAGCATAATTTCAATTCACAGGTTGATATCTATCACTTCCTTTTGTGTGTGTGTGCTGTCCATTGATGCTTCTTTGTCATGAAGATAATGAAGCACAGGCATCCTACCTCTTCCACCTTTGAAGCAGCAAGCCTCTTCATGTTCATGGTCCTAGTGTTTGCAGCTAGCCAAGCTGTTGCTGTAACGGACTCCCTTCTTCCTGGCCAGGCTATCTCAGGGAGGGAAACTTTGGTCTCGAAGAGTGGTGTATTTGAGCTAGGGTTCTTTGCCCCAAGAGGTTATGTAGAGCACTACTTGGGCGTACGGTACAAGAACCTGATAGAAACTGGTCCGGTATTCTGGGTGGGATTGGGAAACAAAATTCCCATCACAAACTTCCTTGATGTAAGGTTGTACATCGAAGCAGGCAAACTACATATTAAGGAGCTGGGCTCTGTTCTCTGGTCCTCGAGTTCCACAAGGAATGCATCAGCCACGGCTGTTGCGATTCTCCTTGACACCGGAAATTTCGTCCTGAGAGATCCGCAGAACCATTCTATGGTCTTCTGGCAGACCTTTGATTACCCAGGTGATGCTCTGCTACCTGGACAATGGCTTGGATTGGATGCAATCACTGGAGCCAACATCTTCCTCACACTGTATGATCCTCCTTATAATTGTACACTCAGGATTGACCAAAGTAAGAAGAGGGGATTTGTCATTTATATCGATGGACACGACTATCTTGGAACGTTTCCTGACTGGATAGTTACCTATCAAGAATTCGGCACTTCTTTGCAACTCATTGTTCCCAAGAGGCCAAGTGATATCGAGTACTTGCAATTGGACCTGGGGCAAGTCAGCTTGTTGAGGTGGTTGAGTAATACAACAGTAAGTGCTTGGCAACCGCTCTGGAGCTACCCTTCCAGCTGCAATGTTAGTGCATTTTTCTGCGGCCCTTTCGGTGCTTGCACACGAGCAGGAAAATGTGCATGCATTGATGGATTCCGACCAAGGTTTGCAAATGACTGGGAGCTTGGGCGTTTCTCACATGGCTGTTCAAGGATTGCTCCGTTGAATTGTGAAAGTGGTGCTCCAACTGACTCTCTTGTTGTGTTGGACAACCTGCAGGGACTTCCGGACAACCCGCAGGACGAGATGGCAGCAAGTAGTGAAGAATGTAAAGCAGCCTGCCTGAGCAAATGCTATTGCGTTGCATATTCTTATAGTTCTGGATGCAAGATATGGCACTACAAGCTGCTTAATTTGAGCTTTGCTGATGACCCTCCATATAGCAAGATTTATGTTCGTGTGGGTTCTAAAAGGGTAAAAGGGATGGACACACGAGAAATTGTTGCCTTGGTCATTGGACTAGTAGCTATTACTGTTATAGGATCATTGCTTTTCTGGATATACAAGAGATCATCTTCCAGATATATGAAATTAGAAGGTTTTCTTGTTGTATACTCTTATGCACAGCTGAAGAAAGCCACAAGAAACTTCTCTGACAAAATTGGGGAAGGTGGATTTGGAAGTGTTTTCAAGGGAATGACGGCAGGGTCAACATTTGTCGCTGTGAAGAAGCTCAAAGGCCCAGGATACCGAGACAAGCAATTCCGAACAGAAGTGCAGACCATCGGGGTGATTCAGCACACTAACCTTGTCCGTCTTTTGGGGTTTTGTGCTCAAGGGACCAGAAGGCTGCTGGTCTATGAGTATATGCCAAATGGTTCTTTGGATACTCATCTCTTCTCAGAAAACTCAAATGCTCTGAGCTGGAATCTTCGTTACCAAATAGCGCTTGGTATTGCCAAGGGTCTTACCTACCTGCACGAAGAATGCAATGAGTGCATCATTCATTGTGACATCAAACCTGAAAACATACTGCTTGATGCGAAATTCCGCCCCAAAATAGCAGATTTTGGCATGGCAAAGCTTCTTGGACGAGAATTTAACGCTGCATTGACCACCATCCGAGGAACCATTGGCTATCTCGCACCAGAGTGGATATCCGGGCAGGCTGTTACACGCAAAGCAGATGTTTATAGTTTTGGCATTGTGCTTTTCGAAATAATTTCGGGGACAAGGACTACTAAGAAAATGAGATTCGGTAACCACGGTTATTTTCCTTCTTACGCAGCTGCGCAGGTGAATGAAGGGGAGGTTTTGTGCTTGCTGGATGGTCGGCTAAAAGGCAATGCCAATGTGAAGGAGCTTGATGTCATCTGTAGAGTTGCTTTGTGGTGCATCCAGGACGACGAGAACCACCGGCCATCCATGGGGGAGGTTTTTGGCATGTTGGAAGCTGTTGTGGACACTGAAATGCCGCCAGTTCCACCTTCCTTTCAGAACCTTATGGACAGCGATGACAGTGGTATATATTCTGCAGAAAGATCAGTGTTCAGGACCTAATATTAGTGCCATGCATGCACTAGTGTCTTCAGTCGGTAGGAACCTTTCTTTTTCTTCCTGGACTTAGCCTTTTTAGAACCAACATCAGTGTTCCGTCCAAAAGAACTGAGAGCGCACCGCCGCCCCCGCCCCAACCCAAAAAAAAAAACTTTTCGTACTGTAGCATGTAAGGACAAGTTAAAATTTCGTTTCCCATGTCACCTTGTTATGAAATGAAGCTATGCAGAATTGCAGATGTACACGGAAGTACATATATGAAAATTGTTCTTTCGACTATATATAGGCTACGCAAATGTCAGTGTGTGGGTTTCTTCACTTTTCTGCGCTATATTATGTAGTTTGTTCGGCATCATGGAGACCTCAGTACGTTCAGTAGTGCCTATCCCCTTAGATTGGAGGTGTGCAGCTTTAGTTTGCTCTCAGAGGAGATTTTGATGCGAACGTTTAAAGATGCAGTCATGCATGTTCTGATGGAATCTGCTTGCGTAGCGGAGGGGGGAAAAAATTGATGCTGAAGCCTGAAGCCAATCGGTGGGGCTAAAGAGAGACCCATCGGACTGTGCCGATCTATAGCAGAAAACAGAACTTGGTGGGCAACGCAATAGGAGTGCCGTGAGTCCGCGGCTTACGCCCGAGCGCCCTCGCGGCTTCCGTGCCCGTGCCGTGCGCGTCCCTCCCGTCCCGCGCGATGCATAGAGGATTAACTTTCGCAGCTTGTAACCATGCGACCAAGAATGCTCAGTCACACGTCTCTGAGAACGTTCGGTTCACTCGCACCTGAGAATGCTTGGAACCATACGTCCGAAAATATTGGTTAGCAACAATCAATATAATCAAACCATAATTAAATAAACCAATTTTCAATCACTAAGCAAATGAAGACTACTACTAATCAACTCTGAAAGAAAGTATCATGTCTCTATGTTTAGTGAAAACAACTAAGTAAAGATATCCGTGAGATTGATAACATGTGATGCACATATGCTACTCTATCTCATACATACCGTTTTCAATGATAATCTAAAACAACAAGGCAAGGGTGGATTCAAGACTCATCAAATACATAATAGAACAATAAACAAACAGCTTGTCATTCAATTAAATCATTATCATTATCATTCACATACTCAAATATCATTTTTCATCTTTCATGGTCATTTACCATCATTATCTTTTCATATATGCAATGCTCCATACTCATATGTAACTTTATCAACTGACACCGGCGTAGCGAAGTGATCACTCATTGGTGAATCACTCTATCCTTCATCCCGTAGAGTCCCTAACTCTCTAGAATTTTACCAAGAGTTCTCCGGACTAGACATGCAACACTACTCATCGAAACAGTTACATAACTTTTTCACCAACCTGACGCGTGCAATCATATCTTGATGAATGCAAATAATGTAATATTTTCTATTATCCATTAACATGATCAATTATCATCATTCCCATATCATTCCCATGGTCATCTTATCATCGTAATCATAATATTTAAATAAGCATAAATAAACATCATGGTGGCTTAATTGTAAAGACAATGACAAATAAACCAATGGCTACCGTTCTACCATGCACTTGTTGTTTAGCCACGAAAACCGGAATGATGCAAAGACGACACTGAACTCGAAACAACACTCCTGGACAAAACCAACAATCTATCTAAAAAATATGCAACAATAGTACATGAACATCAAACAACTCAACATCACTTATATGCGCAAATCCAACACAATTAACCCCTCTTTACTGGACAACCCACCCGCTATCCCGTGATCAAACAACCATAACTTTTACCCATGGACTCCAAACATAGCAAATTCTATGTTTTATGTAATCTACATAAAATTTGCTACACTTTCCTAGTTATGTCTATGTTTTTTGTGGATGCCTTCGATAAGATGATGATCCCTAGGGATCGTCTATCACCCCTGGGTATACCGCTATTAGGATTCGGAGGGAGGCCCGTGAAAGCCCTAGGCCAAATTGACCTAGCAGTCACGTTCAGCGATGACTTCTCATCTTGGACTAAGGTCGTCACATTCGACGTCGTCTAGATGCCTTACCAATACAAAGCCATCCTCAGCCGAGCCATGTTGAATACCTTCGGTGCGATAGCGCACCACAACTACCTGTGCATGAAGATCCCCGCGCTCGAGGGTATAATTACGGTGCATGGGGACCAGGAACTAGCAAGGCAAATGGAGCTCGAGACAATCGCACCAGCCCACTACGTCCACGCAGTCGAGGCGGACACAAACACCTGGGCGGACATCTCTTTGGCCAAATGGGCGCCGAAGGCCAAACCAGAAGGGCTGCTCCAGAGGGTCCCCCTGAGAGAAGCGTCCCCAGAGAAGACGGTGGCCCTCGAGGCAGAGCTCCAACCGGAGGCGCACGAAGCAATTCTTGGGGTACTCTGTAGCAATGCAGACATCTTTGCATGGGCCCTGAGGACATCCCCGGGGTAGCCCGAGAGACCATCGAGCACCGTCTAGCCATCAAAAGCGACGCATCCCCCAAGAAGCAGAAACTGTGTCGCATGTCTGCGGAGCGGCTAGAGGCGACCAAGAAAGAAATAGCCAAGCTACTAAAGGTGGGGGTCATTCGGGAAATCAAGCACTCTGAATGGCTGGCCAACCCCGTCTTAGTACAGAAGAACACTGGCAAATGGCGCATGTGCATCAACTTCACTGACCTTAACAAAGCATCTCTGAAGGATGATTTCCCCCTACACCGCATCGACTAATTGGTGGACGCCACTTCGGACTGTGAGCTAATGAGCTTCCTGGACGCTTACTTTGGATATCATTAGATATTCATGGCCAAGTAAGATGAACCAAAAACTGCCTTCATCACCTCCATCGGCACCTATTGCTTCACCTGCATGCCCTTCGGCCTGAAAAACGCAGGAGCCACCTTTCACCTGACTAATCACGAAGGTGCTAGTCGGGTAACTCGGACACAAGATTATATTTGGCTAATTGTAGATAAGTTTGCTAAATCTAGGGGGCATCCCCTTTTAGGCCAGGTTGTTGCAACAATAGAGGAAAAAATTGTTAAATATTTTGGATATATCTCACATCTATATCGCTTTGCTATCATTTTGGATCCTACAAAAAGTTTACAGACTGCTATGTAGGGAATAGGTGAGTGACTCGTCCTTGATTTCTCCGAAGCTTTCGAACATGTCAAAAAGGAGTTCATTCGTGTTTTTCGCTTGTATCATAACAAGCTTAGCAACATGATGAGATCGGAGGCCTCACAGCAGGCGCATCAAAGCAAGATAAGCGTGGCAATCCACTTGTGGAAGAAGCTGAAGGGCAAGTCTAATTCTTCATCCTCTCAATTTGAGGTGCCCTAGGTGGAATTCTAACTCAGAGCTGAACAACTACTTCGAGCCTGATTTTGCAAACATAGATCCTGATGTTTCTAGCGGAGGCAAGTTAGACTTGCTCGAGTGGTGGAAGAATAACAAGCGGATATTCTCTGTGCTGTGCCATTTCGCACAGGATGTTCTACTAGTTTCGGTGTCCTCCGTCTCTTCATAAATGATGTTCAACATGGTAGAAAGAATAATTGAAGAAAAGAGGCCATCCCTCACGTCCAAGATGGTGGAGGCAATCACCTGCCTCAAGGACTGGGAATAGGCAAAAGAGCGACATCATCGTCAACGGGAGGATCCTGAGATCGTGCAGGTGCACGCCAATATGGAATGCATGAACGATCTCAACATTGGGGAGTAGTTAATACGTATATATGCAGTTACTGTATTCTTTTCCTTGCCAGGGGTACCCAACGCTGGGTGTAAGATTTTTAACGAGGTAGTAACTTTGTATATGTATCCAATTATGAATAACATTCAGTTCTTTTTCCCTAAATATTTATGTGCCTACAATCTACTGTATTATTTTTCATCATCAATTTTTGTAGTATTCTTTATTTTTCTTCGTCAATTTTGTATCTCTCGTCTTTTTATGGAGTACGTCTGACCTGTAGAAGGTGAACACAACCGCAGACTTTTATCTTTTTCTTTTCATTTGTTTCCGCCCCCCTTTCTTTCCTTTCCTTTTCGTCTAATCCATTTCCTTTCTTTCCTTTTCTTCTTTTCCTTGTTGTTTCTTTCTTTTCTTCCCCCCACGCACAACTGTGCAGGCCTATCTCTCTTCTTCTTCTTCCCCAATCTCTCTGGCTCCCCCTTCACCTACCTCTCCTCCCCTGCTTATCCCAAGCCGCCTCCCACCCTCTCCACACGCCGCCTTTCACCCTCTCCACGGCAAAGCGACGCGATGGCAAAGCATGGTGTTGGCCTCTCCCTCACTGCCTCGCTCCCTCTCCCTCACAGCGTTGCCCATCCTCGCTCTCCCTCGGCAGCGGTGGCCTAGGCAGGCAAGCGCGCGGCGGAGGCGTGCGGTGGTAGCGAACAAGCTATAGACGCCATGTGCCACGCCTGTGCCGGCATGGCCCGACGACAACCCGATGTGCTATCGTGTCGTGTTGGACCTCGCCAACGGCTATACGTGCCAGCACGGCATGGCACGACGAGCTTGTCATGCGGTGTTGCTGCAGCCCGCCATGGCTAGAGGCCCATCGTGTCCGTGCAAGGCCCATCTCTCAGCTCTACCCTATTCCCCTTTCCAATTGTTGCCAAATAGGAGATAGATGTCTAGTGGTTGCGCGCATTGATGGGACTTTCAAAAGGTCGATGGAGAGAACTCATCCATCCTGGCGACTTGTTCACTGCCCGAAGCAATGGATTCTCTATGCTGCCACGGCTCAGAAAATGGTCATGTGAGTCAAGTTCTTGGTTTTACTTTTTACACTTAACTCAGTTCAGATTTCCTTTTTGCATGACTACATTTTGTTGCACATAGATCTTTGTGGTCTTGTACAGCTCGTACCGGACAAAAAGATGTAGCTTGAGCGCCTGAGTATGGATAATAGATTATCCGTCAAGATGCTGGTGAATGGTGAACCCAGGTTTCAAGTTTTACTGTATGATGATAGATATTTCTCTACCTACATTCTATGTATTAATGTCATGGCCACTACTGACCAGCGGTCAATCTAATTAGATTGTTTTCATTTTTGTGTGCTGTAGCGAAACATTTCCCTTCTGTCACCCAAAGTAATAGAATCTAGGGACATGTCAGGAAAATCATTTAGGATTGCTGCATTTGTGCCGAGTCTCCACGAATGATGATACCTAGAAGTTCTGTAACTTCATTGGCAGTGCCACTTGAAGATTACCCAGATTCGTGGAATGGTAAGAAGGCTTACTTACCTTCGGGCAGAAGTATTCGGTTAAATTAGCATATTTTTTATTTGTGATAGCAAAAGTAGCTTCTGTTAGTACAAAATTACGAAAATGACATCGCGGCAAGCACCTACCACGCTCCTAGCTCATGGAAGCCACCTGCAGCGCTTCCAATCCGCGGTAGGAACGTGTCTGCCCGTGGTAAGCACGTGCGCATGTCATCCTACCGCGGGCTAGAAACGGTTCATACGAAATGGTAAAAATAACATCGTGGCAGGCACCTACAACTCTCTTAGCTCGCGGAAGTCACCTACTGCGCTCTCAGTCTGTGGCAGGAACATATTGACCATCGATAGGCACGTGCGCACGCAAGTGCACATGTTATTCTATCGCGGACTGGGAGGGCAGCAAGTGGCTGACACTTATTTGCTCCTGTAGAACGATGGTCCATTTCTAACCTGAAGAATACCCTTTGTCGTGAAATCAAACGCGGCGAACAGTCCTCCAGTGCTATCTATCCAATTGATAATTATCTGCCTATGGTCCATTTCTAACCTGAAGAATACCCTTTGTTTTGACATTTTTTATTTGGTTTCATTCATATTACATATCACAATCTAATGTAACTGCCTTGCATTAACAGTAGTAAATCAACACCTTCATGTCAAAAACAGCTCAGAGAGTTGGAGAAGAGCAATTGAAGAGAGAGGAAACCATGACAGTGGCTAATAATTCAAAACTGACAAAATTTCAATCACATAGGCAGAACTTGTAAATTACTAATAGCAAAATTTCAACATGCTAATATTCATGGTTATCAATCAAGTGGTTGACTATAGAGTACTTTGGCTAAATTATATCATTATGGCATAAGTAATCAATGAGGATGCCATTACAAATCTTTTACCCTGATTGTAGTTCAGATGATAATCAGGTGGGCTATATTCACAGCTGTTCTTCATCAGCTGCAAAGGCAAAAACATCGGGGCACTACGAGGGCGGCGAGACGGTGGCTTGACGACGTCAGGGCACCAGCGCGACAGGAGGTGTCGTACGGCGGCAGGACTTGGCCGAGGCCGAGGCGGACCATGAGGATCCGAGACGGCGGCGGATGAGGCGGACGGCTGCAAGGTGAGGACGAGCCGGATGGCGAGGTGTTTGTGGCGCGGACGGCGAGGTCATCCAGATCCAGAGATCCGGGGGCGAGGCGGCGAGGACGGGGGGCAGTGGCGGCGCGGCCGGGGTGAGGCACCGAGACAAGGAGAGGAGGAGGCCGACAGTGGCGTTGGGGCTGGCGGCGGAGGCTCGGAGCGGAGGCGCCGAGGGAAGAGGAGGGAAGCACGGGTGGAGGAGGACGAGGATCGGGCGCCAGGGAGGAGGGAGGAGGGTGGGCGGCGGAGCCGGCGAGGGAGGAGGAGCGGGTGAGGGAGAAGCAGGCATCGGGGAGGAGAGGAGCGGGCCGCACAGGCGCGCGGCTTGGGTTTGGGCAAACCGAGGGGGGTGGGGGTTGTTGTGCGGTGACAAAAGCGGGTAATTAGCTCTAACTTCGGAAGTAAAGTCGTAGTAAGAGGGGTAGTTGGAAGCTACAGAAAGCTGCCTCTCGACGGCTTTTGGTTTATAGTTTTCTCCTGTTATACACGACTTCTAGCTTCTAAAAAAGCCACTCGTTTGGAACAGCTTCCCGCTTTTCGTCATTCCAAACAGGCCCTGTGTAGAGCTGGCCAAATAGGCGGCCCGTCATGGGCACAAACCAGTCTGGCCCATCTAGGCACAACCCATTCTGACCGGCTATTAGATGGGTCGTGCTAGCCCACGTACCGGGGAGGCGGCTCAGGCACAGTCCGTTGGCCGTTCATGCTGTGTCGGGCCAACACGAGTCTGTTTGGCCCAACAGGCCAAGGCTGATCCATTTAGCCCGTCAGCCCCTGCCCGGCTGCCCTGCCCCGCCCCACCCCCTCGCCTCCTCTTTCCCCCCACCCGCCTACCTTGCGCATCTTGTGCCCTTGCCTACTACGTGGCACTGCGGCACTACCGCACGGGCACACTGCTACCCGTGCCTGCAAGGCATACGACGCCGGCCCGCCTGGCTGCCTCCCGCTTGCCTCCGGTCCTCCACAGTCCACGCCGGCCGCCTGCCCACCTACCTCCGGCCCTCCACGATCCGCGCTGGTTGCACGCCTGCTGCCTCCACGCCGGCACCGCCCCCTCCCCACCCTCCTCTTCTTCTCCGGCTCCCTCCTCCTCTTCCTCTCCCTCTCTGGCTCCTCCCTCCTCCTTCCTTTGCGCGGCCGCGCCAACCCTTCTTCCTCCGCGCCGGTGCTTCCTCCCTACCCCTGGCTCCCTCGGCCGGCACCTACGCACGCGTGGGCCGGGCCAGGCCAGCCAGCCCATCGTGCTGAGGTGGCAGCCTAGACACGGCCTAGGCTATCGTGCTATGCCGGACCAACCCATAAACAATGTGAGTCATGTTAAGTCTGGACCAGACCAACAGTGTCGTGCCTCGGGCGGAGAGTGAACTTACAAAGGAAGACTTACCTGCCACGACTTGATGAGCATTGTGTTTATCTTTTCTCTTGAGCTGCAGAGACAGACAAGAGGCTTCCCTGCTACTATGGCTCTTGGACTACTCCTTATGCATGCAAATTTGAGATTGCTTAGCCGCGTATTAATCGTAGGTTGTGCTGATCGCCGCCGGTATGCTTCTCTGCAGAAATTTTACGGAAACATCACGAGAAAAAAGTCAGATAGATATGAGCATGGTACTGTATCGTAGCCCATCATTGTGCTTTTGAGATTTGTGCTGGAAAGTAGATTTTGCAATTTGTTGGTGTTTTGTAGAAATGCAAACATGGGACTTAAATAGAGATGACGTCACAGTAAGTGTACAGATGCAGATGTGAGGCTTTTTGTTCCATTACCCCAATGAACTAAGTTAAAATTTGGTATAGCCAAAAGCTAGACAACTCCTTTGGATGAACGATTTTTCTGCGTATGACATTGGATTTCGTTAGTATTACCAAATTTTCGTTGATATTACTAAATTTTTGTTGGCGTTACCAAATATTAGTAACAAACAAAACGATAGCTATTTTTCATTGGTATTACTAAAATTTGATTTGGTTCAAGTTGGTAACAAACCAAACATGCCTCTCTTTTTTTTCTTTGCACAATATTTTTCAATTTCAAATATATTGACACGCTTGAACTTTCGAGAACAGAGTCGCAGAGACCTTACTGCTCTCGATTAGCAAACCATGGACAAGCCATATATAGGACTCAATGGGTACATAAAAGGAATCTGCTGCTATACGAAAGGGAACCACAGACTTAGCCGTACGTTCGTAGTATGATTATATATGCTTCTACAGATTCGCTGATTCTTTACATAAAAGGGCTGAAAAAAGAAGAGGAAAAACAAATCAACCTCAGATTACAATTGCATCCCGTCATGCTGTCGCTAGGGTACATTTAACATTACACAATGATGCTTCCCACCGTTCTTTCCATCAGCCTTCCTTTCCAGAATCCCTCAAGCTGTAGCAATCTCAGGCAGATGGTGAACCTCGCAGAGACGCACGCCTAAATAAACTGTGCATATAAATGCACAGAGTAATTTCTGGCCATCATCTCGCGAAGAAACGCGACGGGAAAGAGACTGCAGGTGATGTCATATGTTGCACTACGATCCACTCTCTATTTGGTTACTGAATGGCAACCGGTCGGCGCCCCTCTCAACAGCATCCCTCCACAGCCGATACCTTATACCGAGCTTGTCGTATGACACAGGCCAGTTCCATACGTTGGCGCCATTGATCATTCGTTCTTGCTGCCCAAGAACAAGCCGTAGATCCTCATTCAAGACCTGCAGAAGATCATCCAGATTACCATGATCAGATTTGTCGGACACAATTGTTGAAATTAATCAAGGTAGAATTGTCAGACACAATTGTTGAAATTAATCCAGGTCCACTCTGACTTAGTTTGCAAATGACATATACTAATTAGTAATTTAGTAGTTATCATGTTGATATCTCATAGGTAACATTGCAAAAAAAAAAAAGAATACTAGTTATGGATCTAAAAAAATAGAGAATACTAGTTATGAAGTTGCTCTGAAATTTTGAGACTTGCCTTCTCAGCGAAATGCGACCACAATAGATGCATTAAAGGGATGTGCTTGAGCCAGGGAGCAAAGTCGAGGGACATCCGGTACAGCAGCCTGGTTTTATTCCTAGAGGAGGGCAAGCAGACATGGAGCTGGTGGAGATGCGTCGTACATTGCTGAGTGCTCTGCCCTTCTAGCTTTCCAGGTTTTGAGATGCCAATGGTTGACAAGACCATGCACGGCGGTCGGAACTCCATATCGATTGGGTAAGGGTCCCAGTACCCTTGGAGCCCAGATGAAGGTGTCAAGAATTTAACCAAGCTGACAAAAAAGAACACAACATCAGCATGTTGATTTGCGCACATAATTTCACTACAGCTATGAAATTTTTTATTCATCGACCAGTTTTCCTCAGTGAGTTGAAATGTATATAAATACCTTGGAACACTCCAACCCTTGGCAAAGGTGGATGTATGAGTAAAAGGGGCATGAGCAAGGTCTAATAGATTGTCCAGAAGAAGTCCATGCTCTACTGGTAGTTCCATTACTATCTGTTGAATGATCAAGAAGAACTCCATTACTATTCGATCCAGTTTAAAACTGAAATATACAGGACACTTGCATCATAGTGCAATTGCTGCAACATGACATGATTTCTTTTACCTCTGCATGAACTGTAAATCCTGAAGGAGGCAGTAGAGAAGGGATGGTGGACTTTGGTGGGTCGTCGCCAGGCCATATCCAAACCATTCCTTCTTGCTCAAAGCATGGCAATGACCGGATGCGCACATTAAGCATCTTTGTTGAAGGCATTTTCTCACATTTTCCATCTGTCGAATACTCCCACCCTGATGGTTATTCAAAAATATGAAATATTACTTACACATCATCCTTTACTTTTCGTATTACTAATGAGCATAATAAGCCTAACAGAATAAGTGCAATTCTTTGTCATGAGTTCATAACATTTCCGAGTACTTTTAAGTTTCTAATACCATATATGCAGGACCAGGGATCAAAATCCCGGCCGGTAACCGCTTACCGGCGTGTCTCTGGGATCCAAAATCCCGGCCGGGATTCCCGGGTTTTCCAATTTCAAATTTCAAATTTTGAAATTCGGCTGGTTTTTAAGCAAATTCAAACGAAATTCGTCCGAAAGAAACCCGGTTTGGCCGGTTACCGGTACCGCCCTCTGCCCGGGAAATCCTCCGGTACCAGTTATGTGAACCCTGTGCAGGACCAAGACATCTACTTTAGAAGCACCGTTCTTGTGTTTTACAAGCATAAGTGCATAACTAACTATGCCACTCTTAATCATTGTGAATTCAAACAAGCTGGACAAGATAAACATGAAGTCACATTTTGAAAGGAAGAAAGCCCTTTTTACATAATGCTTTAGTGCTAGCTGATACTGTAAAAAATCAAATTGCAAAAATCAGAAGAAGCAAGTCAAAAGAAATGTTCATCAATTTCATATATTCAACTTTTAGAATTCTAAGTAATAATATATCACTTTCCGTTCTTACCATGGTAAGGGCACTGGATTCTACCCTCATTCACTGAACCAAGATGAAGAGGGCAAGCTCTGTGGGCACATGTGTTCTGAACACATCCAGGCCTTCCGTCTTTTCCTCGGAATATTACCCACTGCTCCTCAAAACAATCTATTGGTACCTGAGAACACACATATGACCTCATCAAATAAATACAAGTGTCTGTGACTGCTAATTCTGACTTCAGATTGGCTTGAAATACGCATTGCTTTACCATTGTATCATCTTTCAGGTCACTGGAGAAAGCAACTGGGTACCAGAAGTTTTTCAGACTGGGATTGTAAGGCTTCACTGGACCAGACACTTTGAGACTCCGACGTGGCTGTTTCTTGGCTCCAACATGGGTCGTCGATGATGTACTTGGAGCAAGGGAAGTGCACTCGGCTGTGGATGCACTAGAGCTTCCATCCTGCAACAGCCTGTCATTGACCAGGGTCTCCATTTGCGCTAACTTATCAAGCGCTGATGATACTCTTGCTTCCGATAAATGAACCTGAATCGGACATGTAAAACATCAGCTTCTAGATGATATTGTAGTGTTTCCGTTTGGCCACTTTCACTAGCATACCTGATTGTGAGCTTTTGCCAGTTCTTGCTGTAACTCAGCCAGCTCCTTCCTCAAGGTTTCAATTGACTTGAATTCTCTTGCTAAAGGATTGAGAACCTCTACCACCTGCATTTCATTTTTAGCAATGCACGGCATAGTCTGCGTTAGTCCTTCAGAATTTCAGCCTCAAGCAGTTGATTTGTAAAACTCAGCAAATGCAGACTAAGAACTTTTCTCTGAATTTACTACCGGGCCGGTATTTCATACCTTGTTGTGAAGCACCATGATGGTGAGGAGATCCTGCCGTGCCCTCCAATCGCAGTACTGGATGTCGAATCGGACCACCTCAAGAGCTTGGTTCACATCCAAGAACTTCCCTTTTGCAATGGGAACCCTAGGCCCGGGGTCATCGACATGGAACAAGGCCTCCCAGTTGTTATTCTTTGAATATTCAGCTCTATCATCCCTGAGCACTGCATACACCTTGATTCCACCATCTCTACCAACACCCTGCACAGTTTCCCTCATAAACGTCATCATCAATTCACCATGCCAGAGGCTTTAGTTTAGCAGACAATTGGATAACTATATGAATATGATTCAGTAGAGATTCAGTGGGTTCAGTCTAATTCAATATTCAGATATCAGCTTGTGGGGAGAACGCAATGCATTTGCAGAGAATATGTCTAAATCGCATATTCGCATGCAGATTGCCAAAATTTTCACACAAGTAGTGTGTTCAAGAACTGGCTGTACTCCAAAGATTTCGGTTTTGCTCCTTAACTATACAGGTCTGGAGATACGACTCACAAGATTAGATTACGGCCCAACAATATTAATCTCTCAATTCACCAGCTAATCAGAGATCGCATAATACATCGAAATCATGGAATATTTCGAGTGGTCAAAATACTACGGTTTTATTGCAAAGATTGCAACCAGAAACAGATTGGGTTTAGGAACTGAAATGGTCATCCCCAAATGAACAAATCAAACTTCCAGTATCAAATTGTCCATCAAGAACTGACCACTCTAACTAAAAATTCCAACCAAAAGGCACCGTTTCTCCCATCTCCAAAGAACAAAAAAAATCCGGAAAAAAGAGCAAGATAACTCACCTTTCTGGAGAAACACCTGAAGGAAGGCTTAATGAGCAAGTGCGGCACCAAAGACAGCGAAGCCACAGTGGTCATGGAGATGGATGCCGCCGCCGCTGCGATTGAGCAGAGCAAGCGAAAAAAGAAAATAAAATTATGTCTCCAACTCCAAGAAGGTGGGTTATGTTTAATGTTTTCCGGAAAATTATTTTTTCGCGTCTGAAGTGGCCTTGTCGATAAGAGGCGGGAGCAGCCCGCGATCTCCATGAGCCTCCCACGTGCTGCCACGTGTGATCACTTGCAAGGCTCGAGCAGTGACGTGGCGGCCTCGAGCACCAAGGGTTGGGAGTACAGACTTTTTGCACCTACTATTGTACACACTCAGATTTCTTACCTGGGTTTGGAAATTGTCAGTTAAGACCTTCAACTTTGTAGATACTCACGTAAATTAAGCAAGCCACATATTTTTGGTTTCCTATTCTTTGTTTTATCTATATTGTTGGTAGAAGAAACCTTTTAGAGCAAGGCCAGCTGGATTAGTATTAGTCTTACTTTAGAAAAACAGCTTCAGAGTAAAACTGAACATTCACTAAGATTGTGCTTGTTAGATGTAACTAGTCCTTATTTCTTTCGCGATGACCAGTGAGTGGTCTACTTGAAGGGCCTGAGCTCTAGATTAAAGAATGCTTCTAACACAACTTTTATGATATAGAAAAGTATGAGTTCCTTTTGTACGAAGAAACTAAAACTATTTTTTTTAGGACTAAGAAACTAAAACCATGGACCAATTTATTGAGAAGTTTGTATTTAGAAAAAGCTAAGCTCTCCCGTAAAAGGTTTTCATTTCGTGAGTTACTTGCTAAGCATTTACACAGAGGGCGGCCGGCGCTAGACGCGCCCTGAGTAGCACAACCGACTCTGACTTATTTTCTTCTCCATTTAAGACACTTGCTCCGTAGCCTATATGTGCTTTTGTAGTTGTACAGTTTAGATGTGCCGAAGTTCCACGTACTTGAAATCCTCATCGTACAGTGGTTTCCGCCTTCGTGCGTGAATGGTTTTCTTCGCAAGTGTTTTCTACATGAAATTGGTGTCAGGTGCTCTTTCGGCCATCTACTATTTGCCGCGAGTGATCTTCCCCTAGTTAATAGCTAAGTACAAAACTACGTGAACAAGCTTATCGTGTGCTATTGGGCAGAGGAGAATGACTGTTTCAATTTCACAATACAGCAGGGGTTGGACGGGCAAATGGGCTTACCACAGTGTAGCGATAGATAGGGTGCCGCGTTGGGGATAAGACGCCGCTGAGATTTCGTCGCGACGCGCCCAGGTGGCAGTGGGTAGGTCCCTCCTGATTGTTATTGGCGCGCCCTCGTAGGCGCGCTCCTGGCCATCAGTTTGAGTTCCCTCCCCGCCGCTGCAATGCAAGGCTAGGCAGAGCCGGCCCGAAAGTGTATTGAACAGATACAGAAAGTGGGGCTAGAATCACAATGTGTTGTACATGCATGGCTGTACATATTAGTCTATTCTGCCATGTATTGAGCACAGAAATAGGCAAAGATATGTCTAATACTATTGCTCGAAGTCAGTCTGATCCATAACAACAAGTAATATAAGCATTTGGATCGTTTTCATCAGTAGGCTCATCCAAGTTAAGACGGAAGGCTGATCATTTGGAACAAGTACAGCAAACTGAGCTGGTGCATACTGTATTAGCATAGATAGGAAACCCATAATATTACAAAACTAACAGAGCATATATTAGACGTTTGGAAAGATAGATTACATAAAAGCAGGGGTAGTAAGTAGGTGATGCAGCAAACAGTAGTAACACACGTTTGTTGGGAGTAGAGGCAAAAGGTAAGGCAGGTTGTTGCACCATTTCTTCTCTGAGTGACTGTGCAGTGATAAGAAATTTTCGAATTAGTATGTGAGTTTCTGACCAACGCACCCACGCAAAACCCGGAGGAGAAGCTTACAGGTGGAGCCTCCCGCGCCAGCTTCTTCGCCGCTTCGCGCGCGAAGTGCGCGTCGATACGCCGCCGGTCCGCGTCGTCTTGCCGCCTCCTCGCCCCGTCGAGCGAGCCGCGCGGCGCGAGGCCTTCGGCCGGCGCCACCCCTAACCCTAAAACGCCGCGGCGCCTTAGGCGCGCGCGCGTGGAATGGGCGTGGGCGCTCGATCGGCGGGCGTCTTGTGGCCAAGATCTGTTCATTCCTTTTATTTTATTTCCACCACACATTTCTTCATCGCGGTAATTTCATTTCTTGTTCACCCGAAAATCGATTCTTCGTTCATTCTTTTATTTTTAACCCATACACTGTTCAAACAGAGAAATGATTACTGTTCCTAACCCTGAAATTGTGGTTAATTACTGTTCATTATTTAACAATGTGAATAGTAAAATAGCTACTATTCATCGAAACCCTAAAATGACATTTTATATCCATTCTGACCGTTTCGAACCCATAAAGCCTATTCTTAGACCCGTTCAGTCATACCCAACCCCGGTCAACCCTTTTTGCCACTTTAAATGGTTTTCTTTTCCTTTTTATATTTTTGTTGTACTTGGATTCGTGTCAGGCTCATTCCTTGTCGAGCCAAGTATTTAATTTCGCTTTTTGTGTCTTACGCTAGATCTCGACACCGACGAGCCAGCTCAGGACATTACCGGACAGGACACCGAAGCAGCAGGACAGTTCGAAGACTACGAGCAGGAAGGCAAGTTGCATGCCTTGATCATATTGAACTTACATTCCGTATATCTTATATTATTACTTTCATTAGCATATTTTAGCCAATTATTTCAATAAGGATAAAGTACTTTGGAATGCCATGTTAAATAGTTAAAAACCCTTCGCTCCACATATCAAACCACCCATTCTGGTAAGCCATATTCACTTTGACAAACCTAGTCCACATAAAATAATAGAAATTATTCCACAAAGTCATACAAAACTCATTTCTAAATACTATTAAGGAAGGTTGGCTATAGGCCAATAGGTTTTGGTGGAGAGTTGAGGATTGTCCAGGAAGTTGGACAACCCAATATACTCGTTTAAAAGTGAGTCATCAGTGAGATCTGGAGGTGGACAGCCACGAGTTGGTGTTGGGCCATCGCCTCACTGAATGACAGTGGGACAAGAACCTTGTGCCAAGTAATGAACCGAAAAACCGCTCAACCACATGCGTGGTCATTCCTCCCTGGCTTAGTACACTGCTCATCCGATTGAATATCTACAGGATGTTAACTGTTGCTTGTGTGATAGGACAGACGCGGAATGGGGTGGATCAGGGGTGGACCGTTTAGGGCACCCTTTGAATTGCACAACGGTATGGGCCCGTCAGACTCGGAGTGCGGATTCCACTGTTGGCCGGTGGTCTCCCGAGCTGTATGGATGTAGACCTACCGTGTGGAGACTAGAGAAGTTGAGCAGTGAAAAAGCTTTGTTATCTCAGCTCAGTCGCATGCTAACGTGTTGCGTGTATATTGCATGACAGTACGAGCATGAGATATCTTATGGGTAAAGTTGGGCAACTCCGCAGAGTGAAAAATCAATAGTATTCGAATACGTCGTGCTTCCGGTTAATGGAGCTGTGTTCATGGGTGATTCCAATATACAAGGCATAAGTAGACTTTTTACAGATGTTAATTGGTAACTTCAGATGTTATAAACCCCCTGTGATTATACTTAATATCGTTTTATTGTTTTTAAATTACTATACAGCTTTTAAATTCAACTATTGCATTCCACATATACCTGTATTGGTAAAACTACGCCCTCCATTGATGATCCTAGCATGTAGTTAAATAGAATTTCCATGCAATTTACTGAGTACGGTAGTTGTACTTATTCTTGCTAAACATCAACAGAGGAGTTTTGGGAAGAGTCAGGTGACCCAAGCTTTCAGGAAGAAGCGTGGGACGGTGGCGACTATCGGTATTAGGGTCTCTTTACGCCCAAGCTTGCACGTGGTTTCGCGAGAATAAGGAATTAAGTACGGCTGATCTTAGTTGAGCTACAGAATATACTTACAGCTAGTTGCTTAGTTGCTGTCTTCTGCGCTCTGTGTTTTTTTTTTTTTGGTGTGGAAAAACAGAAGGAGAAAGGTCCTTGGACGACGCATTTTTTTCCTGCAGAACAGTTGCGGAGAATGAGGACAGTCTGAGTAGTTTTGGACTGGTAAATAGCAAGACTGAGTAGGAGTATATTTAAACAGTAATTCATCGCTTGATCTGTCTGTTCCTGAAATACGTAGATATTTGTCGCTTTAGGCACAATCCAAGAATATGTTTATGGTTATGTTATAGCATTATGTACATATTAACTAAGCATCTATTAACATGGAACGCTATCACATAGTCACATATAGGTTGTTAAGATGACGCTAGAGCTCTGCTGAAGAAGCTGTCTATCGTGTGAACTGTATGTGACATGTAAAACGTTGCTGTGGTTATTAATGCTGCCAGTCTGAAAAGCAAGTACTATTTCTTGCTGGAAATCTCCATGAATGTCAGAATTGAAAAAGGAAATTACAGTAAGCATACTGTAAACGATCCAGAAGGAAACTTGTAACAGTAATTAAATGTCGCCGTTTCCATCCCTGGAGTTCCGCCGCAACGCCGTTGTCGTCGTAGCCGATCCACTGTCGCCGTCGCCACTTCCTTGCTCGCTGCTGGCGATTGTCGCCGATAATCGCTATCGTACCTACGTCATCATCTTCGTCGTGCTCATCTGTTCCCGTTTTGCATCTCCTTCGCCTCAGCTGGGTCCTTCATCGTCGGCGACTGTGCCGAGCCACTGCGCCACCACCGTCGTGCCACGTCTAACCATGTCACGGGTGATACCCCTTGCGCCTCATCAACATGGTTTGCTACCTCAACCACCTTGCCCCATTAATTGCCACCTCAACTCCACCTCAACATTCGTGCACCTGTGGCATGGCACGTGTGTGCCATGTGAGTGAATGTTGAAAATGAGGGTAATATTTTAATTTCAGATGTTATTAAAAGATAAATATTGCAAAAAAATAATGATGCATAAAACAGCACTGACAACAGATAACTTATTATACTTCGCAATATATGAAAAACAGGATGTAAACAAATCAATCAATCACACGATAGACTTACAGATGGGTCTGATGAAGAACGAAAGCGCGCAGACTTGATGCGATGTAGAAGCGTAGATGTCGCGGTCGCGAAGCGGTCGCGCGATCGCTGCCAGAAACCTTATTGCCGCCCGTGCGGTCTTCACGGCAAAGAACGGTTCGGAGATACCGCTTCCCTTCTTCACGGTGCACGCCGAGAAGAAGAGTCGGCGAGGTTCAGACGGCGCAGTACAACAGCACAGATTAGAAGGAAGAAGAAATGGAGGCTATTCTTCTGCTTGCTATGCATCGGGCGTCTCGGACATATATATATGCGGTAATCGCAGCAGTTAAACAATCATTTACCCATCGGTGATACATTTAACCACCATTTACCCACCGTAATCACATTTAACCACCATTTACCCACCGTAATCGTCACACATAACCAACCATTTACCCATCGTAATCGCCATCATCATTACCTAATAAAGCCTCAAATTCAAACATTTGAATCACATTCAAACAGAGAGAGAGATGCATGGTTCAGCAAAAATAAGGTGGACTTGGTTCGCCAAATGGCGCGCCACGTCACGCGACGCCGTCACAAGTCACGCGATTTTTCACGCGAAAATACGCGAACAGCGTGCAGCGCGTGCGTGTGTGTGTGTGTGTGTTTAGCCGAGAGCCTTCTCCTCATGCCACCTCATCCATGTGTCACATGTTTTAAAGAGTGGCAAAACTCCACCTTATATGTTGGTCACCTCCACCTTGTCTTAGCAATATGGTACTAACCCATAAATGCTTTGGAATTATAGAAAATAGGTCTCACTCATATGGGCCAATTTCTAACAATCCCCACCAATTCCAAAGCAAGAAGCAAATATCAAAGATATTGTGCTAAAGTACTATTAATATACCATCTTTTAGTGTAAGTCCTAGTTGAACTTGCACCTAGAATGACAAGATTCATCTTGTCACGGTGATGAATGGACCATGCCTTGAATTCACACTTTTAGTGATTAGAGTTCATGGAAATCTCAAGCGATACTAGGTGGACAAAGTCCACTAAACGTAGCGTTATTTGGTCATGCTCTCTTTGCTCATGAGCTTTCTAGAAATGCCTATTCTCGTGAATTCTTGACAATCCTTGGGCTCAAGTAGGTATATTCTTTCTAGGTATCCTGCAGCATACATTTTCTCATTTGGACATTATATTAAGGCTTAATGCCAACCTTCCATACGATATTCGAGTAATTTGTCTATTAGGATATGGATTCAATGAATATATACTCTCTTGTTACAACATCAACTTATTTTTCCCATTGCCTAAGTCACGAGTTCTCCGATCAAAAAGGTATGGGTTCTTGTTGAGTTGTAACTCCAATGGGCCTCATTCCATGTCCATAGACGCATATGAAATCGCTTCGTGCTAGCCCTTTGTGAAAGGGTCCGCGATTTTTCTCGGTCGTATATAATTCACATAATCACTTGAGTTCCTCAATTTTCGACGTGATTTAAGCTTACGCTTCACATGTCCGAGGACTTCATGTTATCCTTGGTACTTGTAACCTTAATCAACACTGTTTGATTATCACAAGACATTAGGATTGCTTGGTATTGGTTTCTCAACCGCTGGCAAGTCCAACGAAGCTCTCTAAGCCATTCGGCCTCAACGAAGACGTGTCTAGTGCTACAAGTTACGCTTTCATAGTTGACCTCGTCAATATAGTCATTACACGACCTCCATGAAACTGCAGCTCTGCTAGTGTAAAGACATAACCACTTGTAGCTTTGATCTCATCGCATCGAGATCCAATTTGAATCACTATATCCTTCTAATACGAAGGATGCCCAGATAGTGAATTCCGATGAGGTTTTGCCTCTCAAATAGCGCAACACTCTCTCAAGTGCCTCCCAGTGATTATCTCCTGGGTTAGAGGTAAATCGACTTAATTTGCTCACAGCAAATGATATGTCAGGTCTTGTGGCACCAGATAGATACATAAGTGATCCAATAATTTGTGAAAATCTTAATTGATCTTTTCCTAACCCTTGGTTCTTTCGAAGCTTAATGCTTGCATCATAGGGCGTTGGAGAAATTTTACAATTCTCATAGCCAAAACGGCTTAAGATTTTCTCAGCATAATGGGATTGACTCAAAGTAATCCCATCCTCGTTCTTGATTAATTTAATATTCAGAATAACATCTGCCTCTCCTAAGTCTTTCATATCAAAGCATCGAGATAAGAAAGATTTGACCTCGTCAATTACGGCAGTGTTTGTTCCAAATATAAGTATGTCATCTACATATAGGCACAAGATCACTCCTTGACCCCACCATAACGATAGTATACATATTTATCGGCTTCATTCACAACAAAGCCACATTTGTTAAAGTTTTATCAAATTTCTCGTGCCATTGTTTAGGTGCTTGCTTTAGACCATATAAGGATTTCAATAATCTACATACCTTATTTTCTGTCCGAGAAATCACAAAACCATCAAAGTTGATCCATATAGATTTCTTCCTCCAACTCTCCATTAAGAAAAGTCATCTTTACATCTATTTGATGGACATGTAGACCATAAGAAGATGCTAGCAAGGAGCACTCGATGGTGGTTAGTCTGGCGACAGGAGAATAGGTATCAAAGAAATCTTCTCCTCTTTCAGGTGTAACCCTTGGCCACAAGTCTTGCCTTGTACTTCTCAATAGTACCATCGGGCCTTAGTTTCTTTTAAAGATCCACTTACATCCTCTGAGTTTGCACCGATAGGACGATCGGTGATCTCCCAAGTCCCATTAGCCATGATAGAGTCCATCTCGCTACTGATTGCTTCTTTCCAATACTCGATGTCGTAAGATGCATAAGCCTCTGAAAGGGTCTTTGGCACATCATCCACGAGGTATACAATAAAGTCATCACCAAAGGTTTCTCAACCCTTTGTCTCTTGCTCCTACTGAAGAGCTTCGTGACTAGATTGTTATCATACTCGGGATATCACATATTGGTTGAGATGGTGGGAAGTTTTTGATTATTCTCACTTTCAATATTTTCAATTTGAACATTCTCGGTTTGTGAAGTATATAAATTTATTTTGTTCTCATAGGAAAATAATCCTCAAAGAATGAAGCATCTCTAGACTCCATTATTGTGTTAGCAATAATCTCATATTTATGATTTAACTACCAAAAATCTATAGGTCGTGCTATTATGAGCATATCCTAGAAAAAATACAATCGATTGTTTTAGGTCAAAGCTTTCTCTTTTCTGCAATGGTATATTGACCTTGGCCAAACACCCCCAAGTTCGCAGAAAATTGACATTGGGTTTTCTCCTTCCATCCCTCATATGGAGTAATATCACTCTTTTAGTGATTACTCTGTTTAGACGAAAGTTCTTTGTCAATATAGCTTCCCCACCATGTCTTAGGCATACCAAGACTCTCTAACGTGGCATTAACCAAGTCCGTTAGTGTGCGGTTTTCTCTCAGCTACCCCATTTGATTGGGGTGAATATGGTGGTGTAAATTCATAGACTATTCCATGCTCAGAATAGAATTGAGAAAATTCATGACAGATGTACTCTCCTCCACGATCAGACCTTAGTCTTTTTATTTTCTTCTCTAGTTGGTTCTCAACCTCGGCCTTATAAGTCTTAAAGTAGTTTAAAGCTTCATCCTTAGTTTTTAGCAAATACACATAGCAAGATGCGTGTTGCATCATCAATAAAAGTTAAAAAATATCTTTTGCCTCCTTTTGTCAACAATCCATTCATTTCACACAAATCTGAATGAACAAGATCTAATGGTGCCAAGTTCTTTTCGTCCTCTAATCCCTTAAAGGGTTTGCGAGGCTGTTTTGCTTGCACACATGACTAGCACTTTGATCTTTTGACAATTTCACATTTTGGAATTAAATATAATCTGGACATTCTAGCAATACTATCAAAACCAATATGACAGAAACGAGAATGCCAAATACTTGCCTCACATTTATTTAAACCAGTTGCAACATTCAGATTATAACAAGACTCTAAAGTACTTAGGTGGAACAAGCCTCCGCTCTCATAGCCTTTACCAATAAAATTCCCGAACTTAGACATTACAATTTTATTTGACTCAAAGACTAGCTTATAACCGTCCCTACATAGAACAGAACCACTAACGAGGTTCTTGTTTATTGTAGGAGCATGCTGCACGTTCTTCAAGTGGACAATCTTCCCTGAAGTAAGCTTTAGTTCTACCGTGCCAACACCAAGAACAGAAGCATGCGACCCATTTCCCATTAGGACGGAGGAAGCCCCTGCTGCCTAGTAAGAAGAAAACAAAGAAATATCAGAACATACGTGAACATTAGCACCAGTATCAACCCACCAATCAGTGGATTGACATGCTGAAAAAACAACAGGAGAATTACTATATCCTCCTGAAGTCGAGGCCTCGCCTATGATCACGTTGACAACCTTCTTCTTTGGTCGTTCACCATCTCTCTTTTGCGAAATGACAGTCATATGACCGTTTTCCCACACATGGGTGATGTTCTTCATATCTTTTTCTCGCTCTTCTTAAAGCTAGTTGTCTTGTTCATTTTGTTGGATTTGTACTTCTTTTTGATTTTTCTCTATGAAATTTGCATTGTTCGACTGATCTGGGTGCATCTTTGCTCTTGCCTTTTCTTCCACATCGAGAGCAAGAATGAGATCTTCAACAAAAATCTCTTCCTCTTGTGTTTCAAGCTAGTAGCAAAATTCGCCAAGAAACATGAAGTTTGGCGACAATGCCCGACCACAAACTTAGGAGGCAACACACGACCCAGTCGCAATCTCTCCAACCAATAGCCGGAGATCATGAGCTTGTCAACTATAGACTTAGCCTCATCCATGGTAAAGTCGAAGAATTGCTCACACATGTAGAGCCAACGACCGCCTCTGCCTCTGTATATTTGTGCTCTAGTGCATCCCACAACTCTGTGGCGGACTTATAGTCCATGTACAAATCATAGAGTTGATCTGCCAAAATGGTCAGAAGGCGACCAAGAGCGAGTGTTGTTCGCATTATCGAGCGCATATCTTTGGTCAATCAGTAGCGGATATCGTGGGTGGATTACCCACCACAGCCCCAAAGACATGAGCCAAAACTTAGCTCTAGTCTGCCATCTACGGAAATCCTGACCAGAAAACCTCTCAGGTTTCATAGCATTAGAAGCTCCGGCCATAGTTGTGTTGCAACAAAGTTTACAATAAGGTTTCGGAATGTTGAAAATGAGGGCAATATTTTAATTCGGATGTTATTAAAAGACAAATATTGCAAAGACTAATGATGCATAAAACAAAGACGACAACAGACAACTCATTGTACTTCGCAATATATGAAAAAGGATGTAAACAAATCAATCAATCACACGATATACTTACATATGGGTCGATGAAGAAGCGAGAAGTAGGGCGGACTTGATGCGGTGTAGAAACGTAGATGTCGCGATGCGACAAGCGGTCGCGCAGATCGCGCCGAAACCTTATTGCCGCCCCGTGCGGTCTTCACGCAGCGATATGGCTCGGGATACCGCTTCCCATCTTCACGGTGCACGCAGAAGAAGAGTCGGCGAGGTTCGATTTGCGCGCGCATACAACGACCTGATTAGAAGGAAGAAGGAATGGAGGCTATTCTTACGCTTGCTATGCACTGGACGTCTCGGACATATATAGATGCGCATCGTAATCGATGAGTTAAGCGATCATTTACCCATCGGTAATCGACACATTAACCACCATTTACTCACCGTAATCGTCACACTAACGACCATTTACCCATCGTAATCGTCACATAACCAACCATTTACCCAGCTGTAATGCATCATCATTACCCAATAAAGCCTCAAATTTAAACATTTGAATCTCATTCAAACAGAGAGAGAGATGCATGGTTCAGCAAAATAAGGTGGACTTGGTGCGCCGAATGGCGCGCACGTCACGCGCGATGCCGCAAGTCACAAGTCACGCGATTTTCACGCGAAAATACGCGACAGCAGCGCGCGCAGCGGCGCGGTGTGTGTGTGTTTAGCCAGAGCCCTCCTCATGCCACCCTCATCCATATGTCACATGTTTTAAGGAGTGGCAAGAACTCCACCTTATATGTTGGTCACCTCCACCTTGCCTTAGCAATATGGTACTAACCCATAAATGCTTTGGAATTATAGAAAATATGCCTCACTCATATGGGCCAATTTCTAACAAGTGACACCAAGCCCAAACCCAAAACCGAACTTGTGTAAACCCAGTCCACTGTGAACCTAGTCATTGACGCGTGGACCCATCTTGTCAGTACACTATTTTGTGAACCTGGTTCACTATGGACTCGAGCCCAACTTCGTGGACTTAGTCCACGGACTGTAGGCCCACATGTCACCCTCTTTGTCTTTTTCTTGAATTATTTTAATTATTGACAATCCTTTTATCTCATTAGGTCCCACATGTCATACTCACGGCCATTTTCCAATATTCTGAGAATATTCTATGGACCCTACTTGTCAGTTTCTCTCTCCCTTTTTTGAGTATTTTCCTTCCCAATCAAACTTCTGAGAGCTCGTTCCACCTCATATGAACTCCGATTGAACCCATTCAAGTTTCTAAATTCATCTAAATTCAAGATTTACCTTCTTGTACAATTTAATTTTAATTTGGAGTTTATTTTATTTGTCTTTTTGAATTTTATTTATTTTTGTGCTTTCTTTCTCGTTAGACGTTGAAGTTCTGGAATTGTCCGAAGGAGCTGAAGGTCAAGAAAGTAGAAGATTGAAGATAAAATAAGAATATTATTGATATATCAAGGCAAGTTGTACCTTTGATCATGTTGAACCTAGTTTTCCAAAATTATCTTGATTTAAATTATTGCATTTTACTCTAAGTATTTATTTAAATATTTTGGGATTAGTTATTCACCAATTTGATTATATCCACTTTGCTTATAGTATTACCATGATTTTTTGTCACTCTAGCTTGATTAATTATTAGTTGGTATTACCATAGCACCAACGTGGGTTGGTTAGACACGAATAGTCTGCTTAGCCATGCAACGGGTAATTGATATCATTTGAGTTGCAAATATAAACATGACTAAGTGATTATGGAACTTATGTAAAACTGTATATATTATGTTGTTACTCGTTGATGGCATGTGTTGCACTTAAACAAGAGGGTGGAAAAAAGATTTGGGCTGAGGCGAGTGGAAAGGATTGGTAATATGGTGGATATGTATTGGAAAAAGTGAATGGTAATATGATGGATATGTGACTGGAAAAGATGAATGGTGATTACTTAGTTAGAGAATTTTGGCAGTCTCACCTTGGTCAATTAAGAACATAACTTTGTGCGCCATTGAACTAAGCCACAACTGTACAACCACATACATGGTATGGGACGGGTCAATTAAGGACATAACTTTGTGCGCTCACTGAACTAAGCCACAACTGTACAACCACATACCTGGTATGGGACCGGTCTAACCTAGTAAGCTATGGAGTCTTGATATTGATTACTCAGACGGATAGTTTAAGTTGTGTACTAGGGTGGAGGTGTGTTTATGTCTATGTGATGAACTAACGATTCATATTTATGAGTGGCTCGTCGTCTTTAGGTTCAATAGTGTGCGACGGGCTAACCACTTGTGTGGGGGTTTGTACCAGCAGTAAGCACAATGGGAGTGTCAATTGTTGAGATGAAGTATCAGAAAAGTTTTGTTATGATCGCTCAACCACATACTTTCACATGGCGAGTCATACAGGTCATGATGAGTTAATTATATCTTGTGGGTAAAGTGTATAACCTCTGCAGAGTGTTAATCAATCTATTCGAATAGCCACGTCCGCGGTCATGGATATGCTCGGGGATTTCACACGAGGGGTAGTGTGGTGAAACTTATGCATCTGTGTGAAAGAAAATGATTAGATTATGGAAGCTTTGTGGAAATACTTGTTAAAATTATTTATGTTATTTGTTTTGAATTACGATTTCAATCTATTATTTGTATTCAATTGCAAATACTGCTTTATTGCAAAATAACCACAGAAGTCATATTCTTTGGAATAAGTCATCATCTATAATTATATTATGTGGTGCTACTTGCTGAGTACTCTATGTACTTATTCTTGCTATAAACAATGTTGTTAAGTTGAAGAAGACTACATCGGATTATCGTCGGTCAACAAGGTCTACTACAAGGATCGTGGAGAACTAGGTCGCACTACCCCGGTCAATTGCCTCTGGGCATATGGATGGGCTTCACTGAAGTTATTTTGTTACCTTTCGCTGCAGCTTATTTGAGTTACTCACCTTCCGAGATATTAATTGTAAGCTTTGACCTTAAGGTCGTTACTCTGATAATTATTGTTATTTGCCTATTTATTGTTCATTTTTGCATATGGAATGATATTTCATCGATGTTGTCACTATGTGCACTATCGTGATCTTGGACTAGTGCAGTATATACAGAGAGTACAGATTTACATATTTGGGTCCCCATGGTCAGATAGCTCAACACAAGCCGGGCAGACCATCCTCAAACTGGTCATACCACTCCACCCTAGCGGTCAGATCGCTAGTGAGTCAGACTAGCACAAAGCCTAGTCAAACCGCTCAAGGGCCGGTTAGACCGCCCAAAGGCTTGTGATCTGACTGCCCACTGACAACAACATAAAATCAGAATTTTGATTTAAGAGTGCATCTACTTCAACTCAATTGGAAAACACATTCACCAATATTCGTGCGATGCAAAACAAGGAATGAAAGCAAGATTTTTAATAAGTTGCAAAACATATTTGCCGACTTTTAGAATCATACCGCAAGGATTAGGTATATGGACTTAAACTATTTGCAAAATACCTTCGCAAACTTAAGTCACATGCTACAAAGATTATGCATGAGCCTCAACTTTTGCAAAACACATTTGCAAATGCAAGCAACATGCCATGAAGAGCTAGAGCAAGCACAATGAGCTATCAACATATGACACACTCAAGCTACTAGTCAAGACCCCTCTTAATAACACGATGACCTACACTAGCAATCCGGTCTCAACACCAAACACCGAGACCGCTAAAATAAATAAATAAATATATTCTTAGCATATGCTAGATATACCTTTACCTTACGCATTCCCTTGTAGTTTTAGGATGATGATCTGCATCTTCTCTCCAACATCGAGTTCTTGACTTGTGCATCAATGACTCCACCCACTTGATCTGATGACCTTCAACACATTGAGCCATCAATATCCTTCATCATCATGTGACTTAACCTATTTCACTAATTCATGAAAAATATTAGTCCATATGACGATTGTCATTAATTACCAAAATACTCCATTAACACATAATAACGAATCTAGACTCTTCACCTTTGCTCACACGGTGTCGTGTCGTGCAAGCCACCAGGGTGCCACCCGTCCCCCTTAGGGTTCTTCCACTCCAGCCCGATCAGCGTCGACGGCCCTACCTAAGGTAGACCTTTAATTTCACCACCTCCCAATCTGGATGCCGCCCTCCTCATTCTTGTTTGGAATAAAAAGAAGGGCTTTCATTGTAACTAATTGTAATACTCACTAATCCTTTTGTTCAACTTTTTTTTACATATATGTTAGTGATATGCCCTAAGAGGCAATCACGTAGATGAGTGTATCACATTTATGTTTATGAATTATAGAATGAATGTTATTATGTTCCTTGAATGAATTATTATTTATAAAGATTAGCATGCATGTAACTTGCTGGTGAAGCTCTTTAATAGTTGTATGATGTCATTCTAAAAGGATCTCTGATCAAATGTCACTGGTCGAGATACTAATAACTTATCAACCAACACATATATTGATTGATGACTATGTTTTACCGGTCATAGATATGGGGATATCGAATCAATAGTATGAGCACATGTTAGAGAATATGGTGTTAGATTGATCCATCTTGAGATATTATTGAAATTATTATGATTTTATGTGTCACTATTTGGTCTCAAGCAATGATGATGTATAATCCAAATAAACATGATTTTCTATATGTGTAATAGTACACTTAGGGGTTACCAAATGCTACTCCATAACTGATAGTTATAAAGGTATCTTTCGGGTATGTTATGAAATATGCGGAAGGATGTGGTTGGTCTAATCGATTTATCCCTCCTAGCATAATAGGAGAGATATCTCTGAGCCCCTCGATGTGCTCGAATAATGGAAGTGCAAGATCATACCGCAAGTGGTCGAAGTTATCGAGTACTAAATCGAGAAAAATTAAACAGTTCATGTATTACATATATCTCACCTGGAATTCAACCAGATATAGTGGGGTAAAAGAGGAATAGTAAGTAGGTCGTTAAGTCTGACCAGATACGAACTGGTCATTTGGGGATACAGACTGGTTGTGAGCTGGTCGTACATGATCATAAACTAGTCAACGAACTAGTCGTAAGATGTTATGAACTGGCTGTGACCATATGCAAACCGGTCGTAAGGAGATACGAACTGGTAGTGAGTGGTAAGGACCTGGTCCCAGATCATATTCCATAAGGTTCGTCCAATATAATATTTATGTGTATTCGGGAGTCACTATGTCTTGCTAGGAAAACTTATCGACTTGTGACCGGAAAGAAGTTTATGGGTCATGACCGATTACGCATGAACCTACAAGGTCACGCACTTAATGAGTTGGAACAAACTACTTCGGATGGATCCGTTATGAGCTCTTTATAAGGGAAGGCGTGTGGGGCTTTTGGACATATGAGTTACACGATCCACGGAAACCCTAGCCACCACCTCCCCGATGGCCTTGCCGTGGCGCTAGTGCTACCACACCGGCGTACGACGTTTCACCCATGGACGTGCGGTACCGTAGAGACGTTACTGCGCTGATGGAGGATGATCTGCGGCCTACGTAAAGAACACGAGAGGCCGTTGGAGGAGACGATTGATGACTGAGGACGTTGGACGATCGACTACAATCACTACATCGATGCGCTCGACATTGAACCAGGCTGCTCTAACTCTTCTTCTGCTGCACTACACGTCTAATAGTTATGCTCTATGATCTCTTACTTGCATGGTTTCCCGGTTTATATGATAGAATTTTGAATTATGCGCTAGTGTAGCCTACCAGTATTCCTACAATGTAACAGTAGTTGTTCGACTGAAATTGAACATCAATAAATAGATAAGACTATATACGGGGCCCAATAGGCCCACCTGGTGTCACAGGACATCGGGACCAAAAAAATAATTTAGTGGGGATTCATCCATATATACCATGCGTGCACCCCTGGCCCAAAAGTTATGCACCTCGATCCAGCCCAACCTCCGGCCTCTTGTAGTCTTGCTGCTCCGCTCCCACTGGTCACAGCTGGGCCAGGACGAATGGGTGATGCAGTAGCGTCGCCCAGTTGACATGAGCAGTCGGCACAACCGAATAGCAGTTGCATGCCTGGACACATCAAAGCCAGCAGCTTGACACTAGCAACCACATGTGTCGCTACTAGTCGCGTCTCGCGTGAGTGCGTCTATTCTTCTCCTCTCGCCACACGGCTCACAATTTGCCTTGTCGCGCCTGATCGGTGGACGGTTGTCATAGCTCCTGGTGGTGGAGCCGGGAGGGAGGCCTCGGCTCGCTGCGTACATCAGTCATGGCGTCCCTCGTCCAGTTGCCCGTCAGAAGGACTAAGTCAAGAATCGTGGAATTGGCATGGGAGTTTATCCCACATCTTCAGTTCTTTCGATTTCTTTCAAGCAAAGAGACTAAATTTGTTATTTATGGTTTCAATGTGATGATTGTTGGTTGATTTTTGTCGAAACATAGTGTTAATACTTAGGGTTTCAATTTGAGTTTTTGGAATACCGGCCTAGTTCGTTGCAAATCGGAGGCAAAATTGCAAGTAACATGCATCATCGATGTACTCATATTGGATCATGCTTCGGATTTGACCTAGAGTTTTTACTAGAATGTGAAGTAAGTATATTGTTGGTCCTGGACGTATGTTTCTAATGTATTGTTCTTCAACTATTGAGTTTACTATGATTCCAATATTTTATGAAAAAGTTTTTGAATAATCGGCAAATGAAGGTAAATTTATGAAAAAGTTTCTAAAAAGAAAAGCGACAGATAGTGCTATTAATGTTGTGGTTTGTCGCTTCATGAACTTGAAAGAACGTAAATACTAAAGTTAATGTACTTATTTTTATTCTATCATTATACTGTTTTTTTACTTCATAATTTTAAGTCATTTTGTTCTCTTCTTTATAAGTCATTGAGGCCGGATAATGCATTTTGCCGATGTTTACCGTATTACTATTTAGTACAATATTGCTTGAAAATTATAGATGTTATACGTATAGTGAAACAGTGAACTACGATCATTTTCGTTTAGTTCCGCGCTGAATAAGACTAAAGAATAGAAGAAGCATAATATAGATCTTTGTACTAGAGCCCACACACTCGAACAATCTGATGAAATTGATCTCAAGTATTACTCTTTGCGATAGAGCACACACTTGAACAATCTGAGATTGATCTCAGGTGTTACATTACAGGTTAGGAGGGTTTGGCATACACGCTTGCCGGATGAGATGCTGCACAGGAAGCAGCCCGTCCGATCTGATCCGCTGGACAGCGATGGCGATGGAGATGGAAAAGCGCGTGGACGGAAGAGAAACAGCACAAGCTGGCCCTAGGCCCATCTCTTCACCGGGATTCCAGCGAGGTTGCCTATTACCTGCTCATCATCTTCTGATGCTCCCGGCAAGACGACGACTGCCCAGCAGGATCATCAAGAACCTCCCGAGGAGATTTTGCATGTTACAGACATGGACATCATCCAAGGGCAAGATGATGATGAGCTGCTGAGAGCCTCGGGAGAAGACATCAGCCAACACAAAGACGGACAAGAAGAGCTTTAGGGGCCGAGAGTATATATCAGCGATGACGAGTTCCTTGGTTACCTCGAATATGTGTGTCTCCCCAAACATTCGTGATATCAACACTTACTACATGCTGGATGATGCGCAGCTCCGCGAGGTCAACGTGCGCCTTGCACGCTATCGCATCAGATTCAGCGCATGTCACTTATTTGCCCTTCACTAGTATACATACAGTTCAGTTTCAGTTCAGGCTTTAGATTTCACAGACAGGAACGGGAGCATACAGAAACGGGAGACGATTATCTTTCTGACGAAACAAGAGCATGGATGGCATGGCATGACATGCGGCTGCTTGGAATCACAGCGGCGCAGCGGCGGCAAACCACGCGAGGGCCGGGCCGACGAGGCGCGCGGCGCGCGGGAGGACGGCCCGCGCGAGGCCCGGGAGCATGGGGGAGGTGAGGACGCCGAGGAGGAACCAGTTGAGGCTCAGCAGCGCCACGGCGTCGGAGTCCGGCCTGCTCCGCAGCGCCAAGCGGAAGAAGCGCGCCACGCTGCACATGGACATGCCCACCACGGCGAAGAGCCCCGTCAGCAGCGGCAGGCACGGCGCGTCCGACGACCACACGATCGCGCCCACCGCCAGCGACATGCCCAGGCTGAACAGGCTCCGACGCCGCGCGACCGCCTTGCCCTGCCTCACTACTGCCTCCTCCGCGGTCAGGCACGGGTCGGCGAATCCGAAGACCTCCTCCTCCTGGGCCGCCGCGGCTTCTTCTTCTTGGTCTTTGCCGGCGGGTACCCACGGGCTCGGCGGGCGCTTGTCGTCAGACTTGGACGATGCGTTCTTGCCGTGGTCGCTGCCATGAGCGGCCGCCGCCGCCTTGTCCCACGTGGATTTCCCTTTGTGCTCGTTCAGTCGCATGCTCTCCTGCTTGAGAGCCTTCAGCTGTGGAGCAGGAAAATTAAGGAACAAGGGAAATCAAGAATGACTCGCAACTCACACATCAGAGGATGCAACAACCAGTTACACACTTGCGGCACGTCGAAAAGCGTATACTGTTTGAATTGCGTATGGCGTTATGGAGGGGGAATTGATTACCTGGCTCTCGAGGAGATCAATTCTGGCGAACGCGTCCTCGTGCTCCTCCTCCATCTCGTCAAGAATCTCCTCCATGGCCTTGTGCTCCTTGAGCGCCGTCTTGAGCCTCTCCTCCAGCTCCTTGTTCTCCCAGACCAGCCTGTCCATCTGGCTCTGCATCTCACCAAGAAGCCTATCCATCTGAAACATTCAGAAATCATCATAACTCGGTCACTTCTCACTTCAACAGTGCAATCTCGATACCAATGTGAACAATCGCTCCAAGAAGGGTAAATTAGTATCAAGTACAAGTGACACATCAGCAGTCCAGCGCTTACCTTGCGCTCCCTGTCGATGGCGGAGAGGAGGCGGATGGGGAAGGTGAGGAACGTCACCGTCCAAACCATAACCCCGCGGCAGAGGAGGGCCGGCAACTGGACGGCAGCCACAACCAGCTGCCAGCATGAACGCGCGCAGACTGCAACCAAACAAGACAAGGGATGCGGCGGCGGCATGTGGATCTCAACAACTCCAGCTCCGGGTAACCACCATCCCTACAAGCTCTCGCTGCTGTGCTCAAGCAAAGAAGCAGAGGACACGCGGTGCTACTACTCTCTGCAGACACACACCATACAGATAACCATGGAATGAGACCGACGACGCGATGGGTAGTGTGATGCGGCGGCGAGCTGAACTGGATGGATACAGAAGTTGAATCGTACCTTGTCCGCTTTCCCCGTGAAGTAAGAGTCGAAGGAGATGGGCGGAACTGGAAGAGGATTTAGTTCCAGTTTTGGGGAGGGGACAAAGAGGGTATAGGTCAGGTGACACGTGAGCCTCGGCTGCCGGCACACGTGCACCGCGCTTGCGCACAGCACGTCTCGCAGGCACAGCGCGCGTCACCACCCTACGGCCCATTCGTCTCCTCCATCATCGCGCTTGTTGCAATCCTATCCATTCTGTAGTGCCTCCTCCATGCTCTTATCCAACTGTGCGCAGCGGCCCAACAGAAGCTTTTTTCCTCTCACAGCACAGTATACTCCAGATTTTAATTTTAACTGTAGACTACAGCTCTCATTTCCTCACTGTTCAGTAATGCTGACTACAATAGAAAGAGTTTGCCTTACCCGAAAATTACTGTTCTCGCTCAGGAGGAGCTACACAAAGTCAGAAACGCAAATGGTCAAATACTGTAACTTCTGTAGCAATTTGTGTATGAACAAATGCCAAGCCGGCTGAATTTGTTTATGTTATGAACACCCTGTTGTAAAAGAAAAGGGTAGGATGATGAAGGGAAAAAATACACTCTGAAAACAGTTACAACCCTCAGAAAATTTCTGGTATACACAGGCTTGGCGCGTGGAATCCTTTCCATACCATAGTCCACGCCTTATTGCTGCTGTGTTCATGACTTGTGTGTCTCCTATGTCTACAACACATTTCACTTTACGGGCAAGTATTAATCTTTACAGTGTCGATGTATTTATGTATGAAATCAAAGCTCGGAGCGTTTCAAGTAGATGATTACCCCGACGCCGGCAAGCGCAAACGCGCCAGCCACCATACCTAACCGGAGAGATGGCCATCCTCTTTGCGCCGTCGAGGTATCTACAAGGGACACTGTGGATTCCGCCCTGGTCTCCGACTCGTCCATATGCAGCCTCAGAACCTGAAACAGGAAAACAAACTGTGAAAGATCTGTTCGTCACTCCTTTGAGGCTTATTGGTTGAACTCAAAATAGGTGTACACGTTCAAAAAAAAAGTCAAAATAGGTATTCCAAATGGTGTCAGAATCACGACTGATGTTGCAAAGTAAGCCTCAGAGGAAATACCTGCACCTAAATTGTAACAGGAGCGACGAACAGAATACTCGGTTGTGCTTAGGTTGCAGTGAGGATACAGATGGTGTTTGAATAAATAAAATTAGTGATCCAGTATGCAAACAAGAAGAGAATAACCTTCCATCCAGCTGATCTGGCATGCTCAATTGCTGCACTGAGGTCACTGTCAGTAGTCAGAAGAACTTTGTCACCTTCATCATCCTCGTACTGTTCAATACAATTTAAGTGAGATTCATTAATAGTAAGATGTAAAAGCTACAGAGGTCTAGAAATTACAATAAACAGACCCCCCCGCCGCCCCCCCACAAGCTTTTGTTTGGCATGTTGTTCACTTGGAGGAACATTGCATAAGCAAGCTCTATTTAAAAGTTATTGCCTAGTAAAAGTCTCTGTAAAACTACTTAAAATAATCCTAAGAACACAACATGTTCTGAATGAACAGGAAAAGTGCAAGTCACAATCAATAAAACAAGATGGGTTTGGCAAGCATATTTAATCATAATCTTGAAGCTCAAGATATTGCTCTATTAACAATGTGTGCTTACAACACAAGAATTCAGCTCTTACCAGAATGTTAATGTTGCCCTTTTCATTTTCCATACCTAATCTGTATGCTACAGCAGACACGAGCTCGTCTAAGCTTTCTGAAACTGCATAAAAGAAGGGTGTAATCAAGCAGACAAGCACATGTTTGTATTACTTCATCAACGAACTACAATCAGGACTTCATCAACGAACTACAATCAGGAAAGAACGATGAGAATACACCTACCACAACTGAATCTGTGCATACGCCCTTTTCTATCTTCGATTTTAAAAGAGAATGAATTGCCAACATGAGGGGGTATATGTTTCCCTTCAGCATTGTCCGATGCTGCCATACGAGATTCTTCACTGCACTATATAACAAAAGACTAACCAAAAGGTTCTTTAAAAACAAAAGGAACTATGCAGATGGAAAAGGAACAAACCTACGGGCATCAAATTCCTCTGCAGGATGCAAGGCCAGAGCCGAATCCCAAAACTTCTGCACCATAGTATTTGCCATATCGTTTGCTCCAGAGGCTCCCTCGACCTAATGGGAACAGAAGATGGGGATTAGATAGTGATAAGAAATAAAGAGATCATCTTTATATGGTAAAAGCTTACTCAAGCACTTCAGATGATAAAAGAAAAGGCAATTCATTTAAAGTATGTTCTTGTGGCTGAATTATTTCAAACTTTCATGGTTTATTGTTACAAAAATAGAAGTCCCCTGCCGGTGCTTTGTACACAACTAATGTTGCTTGACAAAATGCATCAAAAGTTATTGAAATAAACTCAGCCGCGAGGACTAAAATGAACTTTTCTTAATCAGAATGAAGCCCTCTATCTTGCCAGAATATATAGTTTTGTTAGCATGATGAAACACTGAAAAAATAATGAAATGCGCACTAACATGATTTGGTAATGAAAGCAGAATTGATTCTTACCATCGAGATGGCTGCATGGGTTAGTTGTAGAGCGTCCAAACAGGCAACAATCTGTCCATCTATGCAAAGATCTAAGTTAGATATGCACATCAAAAGGAATTTACCTTTGCTGTTAGAATTCAATACTTGCTTTTGTCTGCAACAGGAATATGCAGAAATTTCCCATCTTGCATTGAATGTAGAGCCTCAAGGATGGATGTGTCCAATGTAGCACAATCAGGGTTTGCAGTCATAGCCTTCAGAAATGTATCAGCATATTTGATCAATTGTGATAAAAAAAAAATAAAGAACAAATTTAAAACATGGATGCTTTGACTTTGTTAAGGCACCTTTTCTACAGGAGTCACATCTGGGGATAAACTTTGTCCCACTACTCGCAACACCAAATCCTTGGAACTGCAGAATATCCAACACAGTTTTGAGTTAATCACTCTTAAATGGAATTACATCCTAGAAAGCAGCACACTCAGCATCCTAGTGTTAGCGCTGAACAAATAATCTTGATAGGAAACATTCAGAGCATAAATGATTTTTTTGCAAAGAACATACGTGAGAATTCCTAGTAGCATGTTCCCTGACATGACAACCACCGAGTTAACTCGGTATTCTCTCATCTTTTTGGCGGCTACTGTTACTGGATCTGAAGGAGATACCACTGGAACGCTAGAATGAGACAAAACAGCAAAATTTAGTGAGAAAAAAATTTGACACCATAAATTTTCCTGGCAGTGGCAAATGTACCTGCTATTTTCAGTTATGATAGTTGACAAGGAAGGCTTGAACATCTGGTCTCGAAGATTTTCTATGAATGCATGTGGACCTGAAGTAAGAACCCAAAATATAAGATCAGTTAGTTAAAAGAGACCTGAGTGGAACGCATAATGTATGGTCATGATATAAGGAATCAAGCTCAATTCCATATTATGCAGAAAGTTGGTACTAATGGTATTCAGAAAAACTAAAAGAAAGCAACCTGGAAAGTCATTTCCCCACTGTCGTTCAACCCCTTCCACAGCTGCTGCAATCGCACTGCCTTGTTCAGCAGCCTTCTCCATTCTTGAAATTGCGTCACAAAGGAACTTGGTAATGTTCAACATGGCAATGACCTCACCATGTTCAACTACCGGAAGGTGCCTAAATTTGCCTGTGCATGAAAGCCATGTCACCAATAGAGACCATGAAGACAAGAGAAAACAGATTCAGAAGAACATAAACAACAATCTAACATTTTTCCCGATAAAAAAATCCAAAAACATGAATATAACATTTTGGAAATTTGTTAAGAGAATATTTTGGAAATCAGACTTAGACAACCTTTGGTAAAACTAAAAGCAATTATTACAAATAAAAGTAAAACTAACAAGAAAAGTCAAATATTGATTTGGGAATCGAAAAAGAAAACAAGACCTTGGACCATCTTCTGCAGTGCCTCAATGGCTGATGAGTTGGACATAACAAAAACTGGGTTCCGCGTCATCACTTTCGCCACATTTGTTTCCTCAGGCCTGAGCCCCTCGGCAATGACCCGTCCCGATATGTCCTACAAAACAAAACACAAAACACAAAACCTTTATGGAAACTTGATCGTCATCTTCCTTAAAAAAACTCGATCCTCATGACTAATTCCATCAAAACCTGACGCACTTCAAATTCCATCAAAACACAAAACTCAATCGTTTATGTCCCTGAAGATAGGTTCAATGTAGCTCATGTAACACGAGAATGAACTACTACTCTATCTAGCTTTCAACAAACATGTGATCTTTCAAAGTGATTCATCCCAACAATCGCATGCTTGTTGCTCATGTCGCCAAACATTCATCCTCCTTCCACCTAAAGATGATACCTTTAATTTCCATCTACAGATTCTCACCTCGGCTGTGACTATGCCGGAGAGCATCCCGTTGGCATCGGTAAGCAGCGCGGCGTCGACGCGCTTGGCCGCCATCCTTCGGCACGCCTCCGACACCACGGTGGCCTCCGGAAGCGTGAGCGCCTTGGTCAACCTGAGCTTCTTCACCGTCCTCTCCAACCTACGCATAAAGCCACCAAATCAGCAAGCGTCGGGAATAATCGGCGGAAGCTTTTCAAGTGCGCGGCGCGTACGATGACTGGATAGGCGAGGTGGGCTTGGAGGAGGCCTTCCCAGTGGCGGCGGCGGTCGACGGCTCTGGCTTGGCGGCGGCCGGAGGGGGCGGCGGCGGCGTGCGGCGGAGGGAGGTGAGGTGGTGGCGGCGAGGCTGGGAAGGGGCGTGCGCGGCCATCGCCTCCGTCGTCGACGGTGGCGATCGCCGGAAGTGAGAGGTGGAGAGGCAAAGCGAATGGCAAGCTGCGATGGAGGCAGGGGATTTGAAATGGAGTTGAAGGCAAGACAGTCGACTCACGGGAGAGGAGGAAAAGGCTCGCTCGTTGCGTGCTGCAGCGGAGGAGCAGCCAGTAGGTTTGCGTGGGCCCGGGCTTCCGTATCATGTCTGATACGGGTTCCACTGTTACGGGGTTCTCGGCCGTAGTCTTACCGGTTTTTGCTAATTTGGAATGTTTTTATTTATAATAGCAAAATAGTTATGAATGGTACGCAATTGAAAAAAAAGGGAGATCTGATTATATGTCGCTGTTAAATATATGTAATTCAGAATTTGTCACTGATGTGTTTATGATATGTGGCCTTAAGACCGAGATGTCATTCACACGTGGAGTGATCAATTCTGAAATCCACATCTTTGCAGCGACACATAATTAATTATTCCTTGAAAAATAGCACCATAGAGAGTTCTTGCCGCGCTTCCGTATCATGTCACTGATATGTGGGTCTAGTGATACGGCGTTCTCGACCGTAGGCGGAATCCTCTACGGGAGGTGCGTGCGAAGAGGGTAATTCAACTGATTGGCACGGTGTCTCGTAATAACATCGTGTCCGAGTACTTTGTGGCAGAGTGGAGGAGTGCATTGTGTCTTTTATTCGCAGATACTCTAGTTTATGTGTGCCTTTGATGCTCTCCTAAAAACTATATTGCACAAATCTTAAAACGGCATAGTTTTTTTTGTTTGAAAGATCCAGCTTGAGCTGACTTATATTAAAAGAGGAGGCATAACAAAATTTACAATGCGCTGAGGCGCAGGACAAAGATTAAAAAAAAATAAAAAAACAGAGGGAGATTGCAGTTATCCGGCTTGAGGTGATCGCGGTGCGTCCGGGTGGCCGCACCCTCCCAGATCGATTAGCAGTCCACAGGTGATTCTGTAGCAGCAACCAGGTGAAGATTTTACATTTGGAAGGGGAACCAAGCTTTCCATACGCTCTGTTGCATCGATGATTGTATGGTGCCATTAAACTAGACCAGATAGGTTGACCTGGACTCCATCTAATTGTGTCTTCGGCATCCTCCCTTAGCGTGATGTCTGCGTGCAGTGACTTCCCCCAAATGCTGAAATATTCGATGAGTAGCTCCACAGTGAGATTGTGCCTTGAATTTCCATCCTCAACACAGGACTCGAGATCATGAAATGAGAAGCGAAGGATCGATTCTTCTCCAACAAATAAACTATCATCAATAACAACAAAACCTTTGATCCCAAATAAATTAGGGTAAATTAGTAATGAAACCTCCTTAAAGTCAAAGAGATGAGAGCTTTACAAATAAAAATAAAATAAATAATAATAATATACGGGAACCACAGGGTCTATCTTCTATTCAAGTGACAAGTAGTCTTTTTAGAATTAAAATTGCAACATAAGTTTTGATGGCTGTGTTCAGAACAAGAGAAGGGGTAGGAATATAATAAGGACAAGAGGTAGTCATCAGATGCATTTTGTTATCGGTTTTACTAGTTTTAAGTTGCCTGAAATTTTTTTAAGTGTAAGTCACTTGTTGTGACCATTAGATTTATTTAGAGATTGGTGTGTCGTATGATTGGATATTGATCCAATAGATGTTATATGATTGGATATTGATCTAATGATCACAATAAGTGACTTAAACTTAAGAAAATTTCAGACAACTTATGAATAGATTGTCCCTTTTGTTATTACATGCTGTCGTAGCAAGACACCGGGGGTGCCCCGCACCCTAGGGTCGTCAGGAATACCGGGGGCCGTCGGGTATACTGTATGTGTATAAACCTAGTCCGTATAGTGTATTTGGGTAAATGTGCCTAAATGCCCTTCGTCTTTTTCTCACCTTTGGAGGCAAAAGGTAAATATCCCTTCTTGCCCCTATAAGTAGAGCCCCATGAGCATGTAATAGGGGGGAGGATTCACTCATGCATACAAACAATACACATCTTCATTCAGTGTCTTTGACCCTTCTCTCATCTTGGTCCTTCACCCAAGACAAAAGGGTACGAAGAGTCCCCGTACCCACTGTTTAACCTTTTTAGCTACGACAGTTGGGCTGCGGCGCCTAAAATCTGCTCATTTCCTGCCCAGAGGAAGCACCTTCGAATTTTACCGAGGTCCTTGATAAACTTAATGGAGTACTTTATTCTTGTTATCAAACTCCTTGTACACGGTTATAACGTATTTACAGTGTAACCGTATGAAGCCTCATGATAGTGAATAGTAAGTAGCTAGTGAGTATGAAACACTGATACTAGTAGACTACTTACTCATGGTTGTAACTTCTAATTATAAAAAGTTGTCATGTGATTATCTTTGTGGTAAGCCGAGTAGGCCGGTAAACATGCTTTGCTAATGCCTTATGTCAATGACTGCGATTCTGATGTGCGTCCGGCGATAAGAGTGTGATCTCTCTATTTTGGTGGAGTGTACTATCGCAAGAACTAAATGCATCTTGTGTGCACGTTTAACTATTTTCAGCGTTGCTTAGTAGATACGTGAACACACGCACATTCTTCATGAATTGAACTCTATGTTTCGATCTGAACAAATTTACATACAATTGTACAGTCGGTTGGTTGTTTAGTAACTAACGCCACAGTAGCCAATCCCCATTTCCAGGCTTGTGCACCCGCACAAGCATGTGGTCCGCAGAGAATCAGAAACGACGCGGAGAAAGTGGCAGCGGAGATGCTTCTCTTTAAAGAAGACGCTGACTGCTGACGCTACAACGGATACGGAAAGACAAGTTGGAAAGAAACCTTTGCAATATGCTTCCTGATCATGTAGTGTGGTTCAATGGATTTGTTTTCGCAATAAGCTTCCTGACTTGCAGCGGAGGAGTTAGGATTTCGACGACAAAAGTGTAAATTTGTTTTTCGATTACAAAAAGACACAGACACACCCCACCACACACGCATGCGAGTGTGTCTCCTTAGCATATATCTAGAAAGACGGAGGCGAAATAAATTCATAATCTTACAAAATTTCTACTGAAAGCGTACTCGCGTGTGCATATAGATGCGAACTTAAATGACGTATTCCAACAAAATATAGCTTGTGTTGGTGGACTGCTGACTATTAATTACTGAGAATAACACAATGTAATTCATTGTATAGCATGTGTATTATACTAGATTTATATATATATATATATATATATATATATATATATATATATATATATATATATATATATATATATATATATATATATATATATATATATCAATGTGTGTGTGTGACGCTGGTAAAGGGAGTGTTCTATTCATAAATTATGCAATCTAAATTTTCTTAAGTTTAAGTCATTTGTTGTGACCATTGGATCAATATCCAATCATATGACATCTATTGGATCAATATCCAATCATATGATAATCATATGACACACCAATCTCTACACAAATCCAATGGTCATGACAAGTGATTTAAACTTAAGAAAATTTCAGGCAACTTAAAACTAGCAAAACCGATACAATAAAATGTATTTGACAAAAAAAAAACAAGCAGCGGCTTAAATACAGGCTACAGCACATGGTTTTTGGTCGATGACAAATTAAATGGAGGGCAACAGAATAAATTGGCACCTTTTCCGCTAGTAGCATGCATGCATAAAAGACTAGATCAATCTGTTTAACAATGTTGAGGAACCGTCGCTGGCGAGTCCAGTCCGAGTGATTACCTCGTAGACAAGCGTGGAATCGTAAGAACAATGCAAAGAACACAAGAACAGTAATAAGAGATTGACACAGAGATGTAGGGGGACGTCGTGCTTCTCTTTATTCCTTCATGCATTGATCAATCCTTTACAATGAATAGCACCCCCTATTTATAGGCTACGACCCTTCTAGGGTTTGGGATGAGGAGCCCACCTTGGGACAGACTCCCGTCCCGGGCCGGTTTCCTAACACTCCCCCTTGGGCACTCATCCTTCATGCCCATGCCTCGTCAAAACTCCATAAAAACCCAGTGGGAAAAATTTGGAGAAAGAGTACATGAATCATGTTACTGTTATCTTTGCATTTAATTGTCTCATTAAAAACCTTAACCGAGAAACTTCAGAAAACTCGTCAAGGGAAAAAGAGTACAATCCACCCAATTTCATTTAATCTTGAGATTTGCTCTTTGGGTACTCGATCTTCGTGATCAAGCTTTAGTAATGAGTTTGTGAAGATTCTCCCCGACTCTGCACTTCTAAGTCTCATCATTCCAATTTCCACATATGCACCTTTCAAAGCTAGATCTTTGGAAGTGACTTAGTGAATAAATGCAAGATTTTCACATGACTTAGTATGCAAGACCTTAATTTCGTCCATCTTTTGCATTTCATGAGCATAGAAGAACTTGGGGTTGATATGCTTTGTGAGAGGATTCTTCACATAACTCATCCGCATTTGTGCAACACAAGTCGCATTATCTTCATAGATAACGATGGGGGTTTGTGCGTATTCAATCCACACGATCGCTGGATGTGGTGAATCATCTGCTGAAGCCAAGCACATTCTCGTGAGGCCTCATACGGTGCTATCATTTCGAGTAGTTCGTCAAGTCGGTACAAGACTCGCTTAGACGATTTCTATGGAATTGCGCTTCCACCACATAGGAATACATAACCTGTTCGCTATTTGGTGTATGGGTCCTAAGTACCCGTTATTTGCATTGCCATTCATAGTTAGGTCTTGGTTCTTTCTATAGAACAGACCAAGTTCTTTGCTTCCTTGGAGGTATCGGAAGATGTCATTCATTCCCTGCCAATGCCTTTGGTAGGTTCTGTACTATACCTTGCTAATAGGTTCACGGTAAATGCAATGCCCAGTCTAGTACAGTTTGTTCAATACATGAGTGTTTCTATCACACTTAAGTATGGGAATTCCGGTCCCGGGACTTCCTCCCCCTCTTTTCTAGGTCTGTACGAGTCTTTGTCTTGCTGCAAAGATCTCCCGACCATTGGTACTTTTAAAGGGTATGCCTTTTCAAAGCCGAACCTTTCCAACACCTTCTGAGTGTAGGTTGACTGATGTACTAAAATTCCTTCAGGTATGCCCAAGCTGCAAGCCTAGGTAATATTTGGTTTTCACCCAAATCTTTCATTTCGAACTCTGACTTCAGGTAAGAGTTTACTTTCTTAATATCCTTTAGGGTTCCGATGATATTCAGATCATCTTCATGCACTGTGATTATACAAAATCCATCATGGGATCGTCGTATAAATATACAGAGATTATTCTCATTTGTTCGTGTAGCCTTTCTTGCATAGAAAGTCGCTTCAAGCAATTATACCACATTCTGTCTGATTGCTTAAGTTCGTACAATGACTTTCTGAGTTTCACACTATACATATTTCTATTTGCTCTATCTTGTTTCGGGACAGGGATACATTCAGGTATCTTCATATAAATGTCCGAATCCAATATTTCATAAAGGTATGCTGGTACCCCATCCATCAATTTCAATTCTAACTTCAAGTTCACTGCCATTGAGATAAATGTCTAAAGGGGGTTCTGCCCATGATCGGGGAATAGGTTTCTTCATAATCATCTCCTGGATGTTCAATGAAACCTTATGCAACGATAGTTGCGTGCGGATTGCACCGCATTTAGGTGAAAGGTAGAGAGTATTCTCCATCTTCTGCTCATCTGTGATTACATTACCACATAATTGAAGACTGATACAAATTTTATGCTGGGTCAGTTCTTCGAACTACTGGTTCGTGATGCCAGTCATATTCATATTCATGCAAAAAGTTCAAAAGATTATTGCTAGTAATCTGCATAAAATGGTTGCAAAATTCTCATAATGCTCTTCGAACTCCCGGTTCGTGATCCCGAATTTTTCTATGTATTTTTCATGATTTACTGCTATTTTCAGTGATTAAAAGCAATATAAACAATTACATATAATCAAAACAGTAAATACAATAAATAAATTGCATAGAAATAACAATAACAAGAATAAACATGCTTCAAAGTTCAAAAATATGCAAAATTTTTGGATTCCTGAGGCCCTTTTCTGCTGGAAACAAGACTTTTCTAGTAACCGCAAGTTTCGGGGTTAAAACAAAATCTCGCTTCGAGAGAAAATTCGTAATTTTAGATTTTTGAGGGGTTATTCTGCAAAATTGTATATAATCTGTATATTCCCCAATTCCAGGGGGTTTTATACAAAATTTCCAGATTCGCAAAGAATTCTCGTAATTTTCAGAATTACAAGGACCTTATTGCAAAATGTCATCACCGCATACTTATCCTCGTAATTTTCAGAATCTCGAGGGTCCTTTGTGCAAAACTTCCACAGGCCGCCCGCCCCCCTCATTTTTTCCTTGGTCGGTCCCCCTTTTCCCGTTTCTTTTCCTTTTTTTTTCACCGGCCAGCCCAGCAAAAATCGGCCCAAGTGGCCGGCCCACTCGGCTGCTTCAAAGGGTAATGGGGTAGGAAAACCCTGTTTATCCGGTGGTGGTGGCGCCACACGGCCGCGCGGCGGCGCGACGTCCCGGCGGCTTCGGCGCGGCGTCGGCGGCAGCGCGAGCGTGTCGACCGGCGGCTCGGGCGCGTGGCGATCGCGGCGCGGCGCTGCGATGCGCGCAGCGGCAGCAACGCTGCCACGGGGGCGCGGAGGCCGGGCGGCTCCGAGGCCGAGGCGGTCGGGCGCTCGAGGTCCCGAGGCGGCGCGGTTCAAAACCGCTCGACGGCGGGCGGCACTTCAAGGCTCGCGTTCGGGCGGCGCTTCAGGCTTCGGCCCGACGGCGGCGCTTCAAGGCTCGCCCGACGGCGCTGGGTGGCCGTCGCGGCGAGTGCACTTCGAGGCGACCGCGCACATACGGCGGCGCGACCGCCGCCATGGCGCGAGGATGCGGCAGCGAGCCGGAGCTCCTTCCAAGCGTGGCGCGTCTGCGGCGGTTCCGGCGGTGCGTGGCCATGCGGGAGCTTGTCTGGTTGCTCGTCCGGCGGCCAGGTCGGGGTCGTTGGTCATCCGACGGCGCGCTCTGCGAGGTAGCCAGCGGCTCGGTGGTTGCTACCGCGGTTCGCATCAGACCGCCGCCGATCGCCATTTTTTTTAAATTACTGTTCACATATAGTACTGTTTATACGCAATTACTGTTCATGCGATGCAATTCGTTCCTGCGATTATCGATCGGCTTGGCCGGCGACTTCAAGTCGGCTCGCGGTAGACTAGAGCGGATTTGCAACTTTCAATCTACGGTACAATCGACATCCGCTCTTTTCATGTAATCTATCGATCAACATTGTGCCGGCGACTCCAAGTCGGCTCACGACAGATTAGAACAAATTTGCACCGTAGAAAACCAATCTAGAAAGCAAATTTGCAGAATTGAATGCGATCTAGAAAACGATTCAATCTACGAGTGTCGCTCATCGACGGTTACCTTTCGATGCGAGAAGAGTCGATCGTCCGATAACGTGTTGATGAACCGTCATTGGCGAGTCCAAATCGAACGACACCTCGTAGACAAGCGTAGAATTGTAAAAACAATGCAAAGAACACAAGAACAGTAATAAGAGATTGACACAGAGATGTAGGGGGACGTCGTGCTTCTCTTTATTCCTTCATGTATTGATCAATCCTTTACAATGAATAGCACCCCCTATTTATAGGCTACGACCCTTCTAGGGTTTGGGATGAGGAGCCCACCTTGGGCCAGGACTCCCGGTCCCGGGCCCGGTTTCCTAACAAACAATACGAGTGAATTAATATTGTGTGTTCAGGAAAACAATTAGTAACATAAATTTGTTGCCGTTGTTGGAATCTATCAACGGACTAAATGGCAATTAAAATCATGAGACTTTGCAAAAAAAAAAAACAGAGACAGAAATTAACTTGCTGGAAATCTACATATATAGTTCCTTGTCGGTTTTGCAACTAGCGTATACTCTTTCCTACCACAAAAGGAGATCGTTTTGAGATACGTGCGATCAATCATTCTAAACTTTGTCTACCAATATCTTATAAATATTTAGATGAAGTTTGGTCATATGAAAATGATAAGTACCTTTGTAATATTATAAATTTATTAGATTTTATTAATTTATTATAATTAAAATGAGTGGTCTCAAAATTATATTTTAGAGATCTTTTTGTTGAAGGAATCGTCGCTGGCGAGTCCAGTCCGAGCGATTACCTCGTAGACAAGTATAGAATCGTAAGAACAATGCATGAACAACAAGAACAGAATAAGAGATAGAACACAGATATGAGAGGGGACTGCGGGCTTCTCTTTATTGCTCTTCCAATAATGAATTGTGTGTACAAAGGTTGGGGGCCTCTCCTATATATAGTCTAGGTGGATGAGGTGCCCACCGACCGGACTCTGGCCGGGCCGGTTTCCTAACACTCCCCTTGGGCTCTCATCCTTCATGTCCATGCCTCGTCAAAACTCCATAAAAACCCAGTGGGAAAAATTTTGGAGAAAGAGTACATGAATCATGTTCTGCTATTTGACTGTATGCGGGTCCTACAAGTACCCGTTATCTGCATTGCCATTCATGGTTAAGTCTTAGTTCTTTCTGTAGAACAGACCAAGTTCTTTGCTTTCTTAGAGGTATCGGAAGATGTCCTTTATTCCCTGCCAATGCCTTTGGTAGATTCTGTACTATACCTTGCTAGTAGGTTCCCGGCAAATACAATGTCCGGTCTAGTACAGTTTATTCGATACATGAGTGTTTCTATCACACTTAAGTATGGGGATTCCGGTCCCAGAACTTCCTCCCCCCCCCTCTTTTCTAGGTCTGAACGGGCCCTTGTCTTGCTGCAAGGATCTCCCGATCATTTGCACTTTCGAGGGATATGTCTTTCCAAAGCCGAACCTTTTCAACACCTTCTGAGTGTAGGTTGACTGATGTACTAAAATCTCTTCAGGGATATGCTCAAGCTGCAAGCCTAGGCAATATTTGGTTTTACCCAAATCTTTCATTTCGAACTCCGACTCCAGGTAAGAGCTTGCTTTCTTAATATCCTTCAGGGTTCCGATGATATTCAGATCATTTTCATACTCTAAGATTATACAAAATCCATTCTGGGATCGTTGTATAAATACACAGAGATTATTCTCATTTGTTCGTAGCCTTTCTTGCATAGAAAGTCGCTCAAGCGATTATACCACATTCTCTCGATTGCTTAAGTTCGCATGCGATGACTTTCTCGAGTTTCACACTGCATATATTTCTATTTGCTCTATCTTGGTTCGGGACAGGATACATTCTGTATCTTCATATAAATGTCCGAATCCAATATTTCATAAAGGTATGCTGGTATCCCATCCATCAATTTCACTTCTAACTTCAAGTTTACTACCATTGAGATAAATATCTAAAGTGAGTTCCGCCCATGACCGGGGATTAGGTTTCTTCGTAATCATCTTCTGGATGTTCAGTGAAACCTTATGCAACGAGCCTTGCTTCTTTTCATTTCTCTTTCGAACAAAATACCCACTTATGCCTCACGGGTGCACAAGGAGGCATGCGCTTACTGTGCCCAAACGCCCTTCTTTTATTCGGAGAGAATAATTCGGCTTCTATTGCCTTCTCTCAATCTTCTCAATCTGACCTTTTCTTTCATTCAAATGAGCGATGCAGCTCAATCATGATTGATGATTGTGGCAAGTTTCTTTGCAAAGTAAATGTCGACATTAGCTGTTGTCATATTCAAAGATTCTCCCGAGGTCATAAAGTTTATAACTATTTCTTCAAGGCGATTCTTTTAATGCTTCTACTTGCTCACCGCCGCTTCCAATGCGGGGCAAGTCCTTTAGTTTTTCACTCGATGTGTGCACACATCCATGCCGATGTCTCCTTCATGAGGATGTTCAATTCGGTATGCCTTTTCGAAGGTTCCATATCGATGCCAGTCTCAACGGCTCCTTCGTTCGGGCACTTGATGATCGGTGTGTCAAGTCCTTCTTATCCTTTTCACGGGCGTCCCGGTTACTTGGATTCGAGGCCGAGTTCTCGCCCTTTCGAGGCCTGCGACGGGATTAGGGATACCTTCATTGGTATTTCAACCTCTCCTGTGCATTGCGCATGTGCAAATGCTACTTGGTCACGCTCTTCAAATCACTAAAGTGGTCTGACAGTTGATTTGTTAATATTTGCAAATCTATTATCTTCTGGACTTCAATTGTCTTCTAGACTTCAATTCAATTATCTTCTGGACTGCAATTATCTTCTGGACTTCTCTATTTGCTTCACTAGTGCGCGGGTCATATGCATAGATTTTTAATTATCTTCTGGATTTCAATTGTCTTCTAGACTTCAATTATTTCCCGACATTATCATAAAAGGGTTGATTTCCTCCCCCTAATGACGGGAAACTAACCTCATCTCATGTACTATCAGCGAATCGGGCATTTGTTCAAATCTCCGGTCATCGGGTCCAGATACCTGATTATGGATGCTGTCTCATAACCAACGTATATCCCAGACTTTCGGAGAGGGCCCATTGCAGTCCGCTGTGGTGGTGGCATAGGTACATAAACCTTGCAACCAAACTTTCAGAGATGAGAAGTTTTCGGTGCTGACCCTTGCGCTAGTTGCTTAGGTGGATGGATGTTATAGGCGGACGGTCTAAAATTGATGAGAGTTGCTGCGAGCAGGACTGCGTGTCCCCAACACGTAGTTGGTAAATTACAATTCTTCAAAGTTCTGCTAGTCCATTCTGGGTACGGGCATGCGGTACAAAATGCTCAATTTTAATTCCCATTTTCATGCAATAATCATCAAATACTTTCGGAGTGAGTTCTCCGGCGTTGTCCATTCAGGTGGACTTCTCATGATGATCAGGGAGAATATTTCTAATTTAATTATCTACGAGATTGGCTTTGCAAAAGCATGATTTCTCGTAGACAATAAACATACGTGCGACCATTCCGAGGAAGCATCGATGAGCACTATAAAATACCTCAAATTACCCTTACAGGGGCTATTTAGGACCGCAAAAGTCTCCCTGGATACGGTCCAGGAATGCAGGGACTTCGTCCTTCGCTTTCAGAGCAAAAGGTCTAATAATTAATTTCCGTGACACATGCGGGCACACAAATTCTTCCGATTCGGAAATTCTTTATATTCATATTATGTCCTCGTGAATTGTTAATTATATCTCTCATTATCCTAAGACCTAGGTGGCATAATCTATCATGCCGAGATAGATAAGTTCAGAGCTTCTAAATACAAGCTAAGGCAGATCATCGCAGTGCCTTAATATTAGTGTAGTATAGCCTGCTTTCATATGAAGGAAGACATTCTAATGCTATTTTTACTTTCTTCACGCTTTGTAATGAGCAGGTATTTTGTACCATACTCTTCTTCAGTCTCTACACGGAAACTGCTAGCGCAAATATCCTTGAGAGTTCTAGTCGATTCTGGGTACAACAAGTCTTCTTCAATTACCAAAGTTGTGCCCATTGGGAGTATAATTGTGGCCCTTCCTGAGCCTATTATACAAGTATCGCTGCCAGCGATTGTCGTAAGACTACCAGCATTCTTGCTAATCGATCGGAAAAATTTCCATTTCTCTTAGGATGGTTTTCATTGTCCGCTACATGCTAAGCACACTTCCTCCATAGGGCACCACACGCGTTCTAATATAATATACTTTATTAATATGTAGCAGAAAGCAAGCAACACATAAATAAAATACTTGGATATCGTAACGTAACTTGTTATTATAAAGACGGAAAATAAGTCTTGCAGACTCATAATAAGAATTTAATGCTTTGCTCTCCCGCAGCTTGCAACCATTATTCAATAATTCAAAATTCTGCTTCAATTACAAACTGTAAGTTTCTATAAAAGGTCCGAGTGCAATGCGTATCGATCTAATAGGCGAAGTATTCGTGAACTTCGCCTAAATTGGCTCCATGCGCGATCTTCTCCTCTTGGACTGACTACGGCCAGGCCGCCGCGATGTCCAAAGGAGGGATGATGGGGCTCGCATCGGGCTATTCACATTCATAAGTGCAGCTAATGGATGTGGATCCTCTGTGCCTGCAATGGCGAGGTATGCCTCATGCTATCATTTGCCCTTCTTGTTAGACTGGAAAACATCAATAACGTGTGACCCACAACCTTACCCTTCTTGTCCCTCTCATTCGTGAGAGGGTTTCTCACCTTTGTAGCTACTAGTAGGGCTTCATGGCCAACATTGCTACTAGGTGACTGTGAGATGTAGTTCTTCCTTAGAACATCATCTTGAACCTCCGCAATGTGCATGATGTCAATTAATTCGGCATACTACGTGTAGCCATCTTGACGATAGTTACGTGCGGATTGTACCGCGTTTGGGTGAAAGGTAGAGAGTCTTCTCGATCTTCTGCTCATCCGTGATTACATTACCACATAATTGAAGACTGATATAAATTTTATACAAAATCTGGCCATGCTGGGTCAGTTCTTCGAATTCCTGATTTGTGATGCCAGTCATCTTCATATTCATGCAAAAAGTTCAAAGGATTACTGCTGGTAATCTGCATAAAATAGTCGCAAAATTCTCACAATGCTCTTCGAACTCCAGGTTCATGTTCCCATATTTTTCTATGCATTTTTCATGATTTACTGCTATTTTCAGTGATTAAAAGCAATATAAACAATCACAGATAATCAAAACAGTAAATACAATAAATAAATTGCACAGAAATAATAATAACAAAGTTAAACATACTTCAAATTCAAAAATATGCATAATTTTAAATTCCCGAGGTCCTTTTCTACTGGAAAATGACTTTTCGGTGAAAACTGCAAGTTTCAGGGGTTAAAACGCGAAATTTCAATTCAGAGAAGAATTTGCGCATAATTTTCCAATTTTCAGGGGCCTTTCCGCAAATTTTTCTTATTCGCAGCAAAATCTCGTAATTTTCGTAACTACGAGGGCCTTCTTGCAAAATTCCTCACGCGCACAATGATCCTCGTTATTTTCGTAATTTTAAGGATCTTATTGCAAAATCGGATTTCTATTTCTTTTCCCATTTTTTTGGTCGGCCGATTTTCACGGTCCATGCGCGCTCTTTTCTTTTTGGCCCACACTACCCAATCCCCCAGCCTTCTTGGCCCATTTCTACTGGTTCAAAGGGGAGAGCATTAGGGTTTCCCAGTCTTCCCAAAACCGATGGCGCGCGCTGCTGCACGGGTCCGGTGGTCGGAGGTGGGCGACGGCACGAGCCGAGCGGCGGCGGTTGGGCGATGGGCACGAGGGACCGTCGGCGGCGCTGGTAGGGAGCGCGCGGCGCGCACTTGCGCGGAGCGGCGGGCGCAGGCCACCTCGTCGCGGCGCTACAGGTGCGCGACGCACGGCGGCTCTCATGCGGCGCTCTGGCGGCGGGAGAAGCGGCGACGCCGGGCGAGGCGGCATCGGCGGCGTTGATGCCGCAGTGCGTCGCGGAGCCGGGGTAGGCGGCGGCCGCAGCGGCCTCGCGGGACGGATGCCATCGCGGCGGCGACGGCTTAAAGCCTGAGGCGGTGACGGGTGGTGACTCATCGGGGCCGGCGGGAGCGCGTGGGGCCGGCGGGGTTGCGGCGGCGCCCCCCATCCTCCCTTTATTTTGTTTTGTTTTTTTTTCTTTGATGGTTTGGGTGATGCGGTGTCGGTGCCGAGAGGTGCAGCGGCGGCGTAGGCTTCGAGCCGGCCGCCGGCGGTGAAGTGGAGCGCAGCGCGGCGGGCGCACACATGGTGGCCGGTTCAAGGCGCGCAAAAAGGGGAGCGGCCAAAGCCGGTAGGCGCCGTGTTCGACCGGTGCCTCATCCCCTCCACTTTTCTTCTTCCCTCTTCTCCCCCTCCTTTTTTCTTCTTGTGCACCGGCCATGCAGGGGAAGGGGGCGGCCGCACAGCAGCGACTCATGTGCTCCTGGCGGCTTCAAGCCGGTGGGAAGACGGCGCTTCGGGCGGGCGGCGCCTCGGGGCAATGCTGGTAGCCGACGGCTTCAAGCCACAAAATTTTTTTTTCAATACAATTCGCTCATGTTCGACCATCGTTCATTCAATGTAATTACCGCTCTCGCAATTACCATCGGCATGGCCGCGACTTCAAGTCGGCTCAGAGATTAGAACGAACTTGCAATTTCAATCTACGGTACAATCGACATCCACTCTTTCATACAATCTACCGACGACATTGTGCCGCGACTTCAAGTCCGCTATGTAGATTAGAGCGAATTTACACCGTAGAAAACCAATCTAGAAAGCCAAATTTGCGAATTGAAAGCAATCTAGAAAATACGATTCAATCTACGAGTGTCGCTCATCGACGGTTACCTTTCGATGCGAGGAGAGTCGATCGGCCGATAACGTGTTGAAGGAACCGCCATTGCGAGTCCAAATCGAGCGATTACCTCGTGACAAGTATAGAATCGTAAGAACAATGCATGAACAACAAGAATGTAATAAGAGATAGAACACAGATATGAGAGGGGACTGCGGGCTTCTCTTTATTGCTCTTCCAATAATGAATTGTGTGTACAAAGGTTGGGGGGCCTCCCCCCTCCTATATATAGTCTAGGGTGGATGAGGTGCCCACCTGGACCCGGACTCCTGGCCGGGCCCGGTTTCCTAACACTTTTATCCCAACTTTGCAGTTTTACGAGTAGTCAATCCTAACTCGGCCTCCACACCACACAAGCGCCGTGCGCTGCGCGCCCTGCGAACCCAACCCACCACACAAGAGCAGATCCATCTAGCAGCGAGCGCGCGGCTAGGTTGAGCCTGAAGATGGAACGACACAACCCACCCGAGCTCGCGCGCGGCGCGCCAGCAGCAGGAACGTACTGCACTGCACGTACCGACGTAACGTACGTAGCACGTAGACGTCCCTAGCTTCTCCTGCACCGCCCACGCACGCGCGGCTCAAGGCCCGAGCCCCGGTGCGGAGCGCGTACAATTCCTCGGATCCATCCATGCCTCCGTCCAATTCCCCTCTCGCACAGCTTGCCGTCCCACTCCCATTTATCACTTGGGCCGAGCACTTCTACTGGGCCGATGACTAGTAAAGAAGTATAGGCTTGCAGCTTTTGCCGAGTTTTTGCCTGTTTTTGAGCGAAATAACGAAAATAATTTTCTAAAAACCGAAATGGCAAGAATAAAACTCTTGTTGCGCGAAAATGCTATAGCAAAGAGCGGCAAGTGGTGTGGGCAGACCACCTGCCGCTCCGTGAGGGGGGCAGCAGGCCGGCTAAAGCCGAATGAGAGTTCGCCACGGGCCCTGCTTGCGCACTTGGGGTATGGCAGGCCCTCTGCAATGGCGTTTTTGAACGGTAATTATGTCATTTTTGGTATTTCGTTTTAATGTTATTTTTGCCATTTCACTTGTTAAAACGTGTTATTGTAGCAAAAACTCCATTTGGTGTCTCCGTTTGTTTCCATTCTCCTCCAAAAGAAAAAGGTCATGTTTTCGTCACAACCGGATAGAAACTGATTAAATGCAGTACCGATTCTACCTCACCTTTAAAGACACTACGAAAATCCATTTGATACACATGCCATGTTACGATATCAAATACCTAATGTGAAAGTGAAATATTCATATAAATAACCTACATAGTATGCAGTTAATAAGAATTGAACTATATTCGTTAATCAGAAAATCAATGTGCGCGCAACACCAGTTGAACTACCTAATAGTTGGCAATTTTGTGGGGAAAAAAATATGTTTGAAAAAAAACACCCACCACTTGCTTAATGGGCCGATAGCCCGGCTTAAACAAGATTGCCATGGCCAGAAAAGAGGTTAGCGTGTTAATTTTGGTGGTAGCTCTTATGAGAAATTAATGTATAGACCAAAAGAAAAGGAGCAAGTGTCAGGTGGAAATTAATATTGTGGCGCCCCGTGTCATTACCCTAGGGGTAATCACACTTAGACATACGGATTACTATTCGTTTGCCCAGTAGAACACTGCTCCAATGAATAGTAAGTCTTTACCAGAGTTAGCACAGCAGAATAATAAGATAGAAACTGCACTTTATTAATATTACATCAGTTAGCCACACAAGGCTAAGGTTCTGAATACAAATATTAATTTACAACCTGCCAAAACGAACTAGTTCTCCTCGCTCGCCTGCCTTGATCCAACAGTCGCCTACTCGTCCCACTCGTCGAAAGGGCTGCCCATCTCGCCCACACCTCCGGCGGCCTCTACGGTACCTGCATGTCCTTCATCCCACGCGGGATAATTTCCGGCTGAATTAGGATTTACAAAGGAGAATACTAACAAGATTGAGTACAAATTAATGTACTCAACAAGCATTAATAGCAAAGATGCACTGGATGACTCATCTATGTTCTTTTCTTCATTTTCTAAATCATCTCTGCTTCTGAAAATAACTCATTAAAACATTAGGTTGCCAGTTTTAATTCAGAAGAGACTACTTGTCACTCGAATAGAGGAAAGACCCCTAGCGATTCCCGTAAGCTCCAATCCAGGAGACAGGCATGAATTTATGATTTTGTATAGCACTGTGCGGGCTTGTACCACTTTACCCATAGCTATTATGGACTCGCTATGCTAGGTTCCCCAACATTTTCTTTGATACGGGTTCGAGTTCAGAATACAGAACGTTTTCCAAGTTACGTGATTAGGTCTCCACCCATTATTTTTCGTCGGTGTCCTGAGCGCACCCAGTCCTCCACCGAGTTCCAATAATGTTGGTTGGGGCGTCCATCTCTCCTGTGCCCCAACACTCCACCTGTTGCGCTACTATAACGCCTTGGACTCCCTCAGTTCCGTACTTATCCTACCGGCCCCTGAGATCCTCATCCCTACACCACCCATGCAATATTACTTACCCAATGTGGAGAGGATAAATTACGTAACAAGGTAGCATTTTCTGTCCGTCGAAACGGAAAAATGGTGACACTTAATTACGGCCTCTGATGCGGGTGAGAGTTTTGTTGGTCCTTATATACTACCCATATGTAAAGGGGTCCCACCTCTTACCTCGTCATCGTCTTCTTTTTTTCTCATCTCCTCCCGTGCCTGGGCCCCTTTACCAACCAATATTAACTCTTTACTTACCTTCATCTTTCTTAATTCTTTCATCTTTACCTCATCTATTCGATTTAATTTTGAGACATAGTTTTGATGCAATATGTATATATAAGAGACAACAATATACAATTTACATTTAATATAACTATATTTATGTTCAATAGAATAGCTTGCCTTTAAAATGGTAGCAAAGATCGTCGGTGAAGAACTCTGAATCAACTACTCCTGTCGGCGTTGGACCGTCTGCTGCAATTACGCGACAGAGCGAGATAATAATACACAAATACTTAGTTGATTTTTGGGTGATATTATGAGTACATAAGTTAGTGCAATTTTTAGTATGCTTTAATTTAACAATATTTTTCGATCCCCGCTAAATTAGCATTCCCCAAGCGTTGCCGTTCTACGATCTATTCACTCTAGGGTCGAGATGGCGAAACGAGCGATTAACGTACATAACATAAAATACTACTCACGCTTGCATTTTATTAAGTCTATCAATTTTTATTTGCACAAACTCCTAATTCCTTTAACCCTAATCCTAATTTTTAACCCTAATTCTAACCCCTCCTTCACCTAACCCTTTACCTCCTAATCCTATCTACCCAGCCGAACCCTACCCTGGTGCTGCTCAACTTCTCTTCCCCAACCTCATTCTCAACTCCATCCCCCAAAATCCCCTCCCTCAGGGAGCTCCCCCTCCTTCCTTCCTGAGCCGCCACTACGCCTCGATGGCTCCTCCTCCTCGGCTCGCCCCCACCGACCGGCCTGCCTCCGCTGCCTTGGCAACTCCCTACGCCGCGCCTCCTCGCCTCTACTGCCGCGGCTGCTCCTGGGCGCCTCCCTTCACCTCATCTTCTTCTAGCCCCTCCTTCTTCTACCTCTCCTCTGGGACCGATTCCTTGCTAAAGCCGCCGTCGCCTAACTCGCCGTCCCCACGCATTCCTTCCTCAGGTCTCGACCCGGCCCGGCCTCCATGGCGCCGCCATGGCTCCGAGCCACTCTCTCTCTCTCTCTCTCTCTCTCTCTCTCTCTCTGGTGGTTTCCCCACGGTGCTACTCGCCGGCCAAACCCCGCCCCGCGCGCTGCGTCCAGCTTCCCTCGGCGCTCGACTCGCTCCACCCTCTACCCACCAGTTTTTCTTATTCATTTTATTAGTGTTGGTTTCACGGATGCTTGAGGATCTTACGGCTTTGATGTTCTAACTTTTGTTAAACTCTTGCATTAGAGACTAGAGGTGGGAGTGGATGATGGATGCGTTGCTCTGAGGTTATTGAATCACCGATCTCGAGGTAATATCGCCTCTTAAATCCCTAGATCTAATCCTCCGCACTGCTCGAGATGATACCTACCGCTCCGAGAGCTAAATGATGTTGCCATTGTGATATGCATGCGAATGTGAATGATGTTGGGATGAGGGTTGCTACCGTGATGTGATGAATCGAGGGTTATGTGTGCATACTCTATGACGACATCTAGATGCTCGAGAGCTTTAGCCGCAAGTGTTTTCTTGCTAGAAATGCTGAGATCTAGAAGATACATGAGATCTGTGATGCTAAATGTGTATGGTGGATTGATCTGTGGTATGCTAGTGTTACCTCTTGTGGGATTAAGGAGATTGGGCAAGAGAATGGTAGCGCCGGCTTCAAGCTGGTGCTCTTCTCCTCCGGGCTGCCTTGATGCCTGGTGGTGGCTTGAGGTGGCTTGGTCGCCGTCTACCTCCTGGATCTTGGTCGCTTGGCTCCTGGCTCCTTGCCGCCTGGCTCCTGGTCGCCTTCGGTTTGAGGGAAGGCAGGGCTGATTGGGGATGAAATGCTCTCTCTCTCTCTCTCTCTCTCCATCGCTTGGCTTGGATCGGCCTTATCTCTTGCCTGCGCCTGTGCTCTCCTGTGCTTGATATTTTGGGAGGTTGGCTCGGTTCCTATCTCTTTGGCACTGTACACTACTTTTGATTTGTGAAATGCGGAAGGACCCTGGTCCTAATGATGCTTCTACTGTTGTGGTTTAAGGACCTTTGGATCAAATGTGGGCTTTGGGTTGGTTTTCAGATATTTGGCTAAGGTAGGTCGGTAAAATGTGGGTATCGATTCTAATATTGCCGGATGATGAGGCCCATAGAAGGCAAAATGGTGCCACTACCCTAGGGTGGTCGGGAAGTCTAAATGATCTTCGCAAAGAGTCTGATGGCAATCTTCTCCTTCTTCCAATCCTCACTTTAATAATACCATACTTGCTACTGTCTAATGGTAATGGTGGAGAATGTAGGTGTGCGGCGTTGGATGACTGGGGAAAAGATTTGGTACACTGGCGATCAATGGACGATGATACAAGGAGGGCTTTAGCAGCATGAATGCAAGATGAGGGATTGCAATTTTATTACACTACTACAAAACAGGCTATAGAAGACACCCCATCACTGCACGGGTTAATTTGAACTGCCTCGTGTTGGGTCTGATGGCGCAAAGATTTGCTTTGCCGCCTATCACGAGGCGGTTCTTACTAGTAACCGTCAGTGATATATGATTATCACGCACGGTTTATATACGTAATCGTCGCGAAATATCACGCATGCTTCTATTTATGAACCGTCTGTGATAATCCCCATAAAATGCATTTGTTTATAAATAGAGCGCTGTGATATTTCCTGACGGTTCTTGACATGAACCGCTCGTGATATCCTCATATCACGCATTTGTTGATTAATAGAGCCGTCAGGATATGTCACGCATAGCTTCTATTTATGAACCGCTCTGTGATAATCCTCATAAAATGCATTTGGTTTATAAATAGAGCCGCCTGTGATATTTCCCAGACGGTTCTTGACTTAAACCGTCTGTGGTAATCCCCCATATCACAGACGGTTGATTAATAGAGTCGTCTGTGACATATCACAGATGGTTTTATTTATAAACCGTCTGTGATATATGCCTATCATAGACAGTTCATATTTTGAACCGTCTGTGATATCCTCGCGCTATAAATACCTTGAGTACCCCCTGCCCATTCCCATTTGAGCCGCCACCCAGATAAAAACCCACTACGCCGCCGACAGAGAGAGAGGGGAGGAGAAGGAGAGGAGAAAGGGAGGGAGAAGGAGAGGAGAAAGGGAGGGAGACAACAATCGGAATAGATCGATTTGGTATTTTCGTCGTGAGCTCCGAGGGTAACATTCTTTATAACCCAATTGAGATATGGTAGAATATGCTAAGCATCGCGTGTATAAGAGTCGAAGTGGGAGTAAACTTTTGTATCCGATGTAAGGGAATAGAATAATATTTTTCATTTGGTAGTTGGAATAATATTAAAGTTCTGTGAGGGGGAAGGAAATGGAGAGAGAGAGAGAGCGGTTGAGAGAGATTTTATTAATCTAATTTGACACTATATATTTTGTTACATGTGTAGCGTAGATGGACCGAAACTGGATGTATGGTGTGAACCGTGTGAGTCAAGAGTACATTAATGGCGTGGTTGCTTTTAGAAGAGCATGAAAGGTGATATGTTAAAAAGGGGATAAAATTTATGTACTGTCCATGCATTGATTGCGATAATCTGAAGATGTTTACCAACCCAGCGCAGATAGAAGCACACTTGATTCGAAGGGGTTTCAAAAAAGGGTATACATGTTGGACCAGTCACGGTGAAGAGCGACAAGAAGTTAGTAATAACGACATCGCCGAGGAAGTCAACGATATGCCTGATGTCAACGATATGCCGATGTAGATCGTGCTTTTGATGAGGATAGGTCACACGATGACAACTGGATCGGATGCTACGCGATGCGTAAGAGAACTACGATGAGAGAGTTTTGTAAATTCGAAGCGCCAATGGAGGACTCGGTGAGACCTTTGTTCCTGGCCGCAAGCCGAATATACAAGGTTGTCAACCGTGATTGAACCGCTTAAATTAAAAGCAAGCAATGGTTGGTCTCGATAAGAGTTTCACGGCGTTGTTAGGTCTCCTAGCGGACATTCTTCCGGAGGGAAACGTGTTGCCCAACACCACCTACCAAGCAAAGAAGGTTCTTTGTCCATTGGGAATGGAAGTAGAAAGAATACATGCATGTCCGAACGATTGTATCCTCTATCGTAAAGAGTATGCAGACATGCATGTATGTCCTGTGCAAAGCATCCCGATACAAGCGTCGAAATCATCGCTAGGTTGAAGCAAGGACCTCTGCTAAGATATTGTGGTATCTCGCTCGTGATCCCACGCTTGAAGCGTTTATTTGCGAACTCAAAAGAGGCAAGATTGGTGCGTTGGCACTCGTGAGGACCGTAAGAAAGATGGAAAGCTAAGACACCCGCCGATTCGCCGGTGGAGAAACTTCGATCGGAGGTTCAAGAGTTCGTGCGTAATCAAGGAACATAAGGTTAGGGTTGAGTACGATGGAATGAATCCTTTCGGTAACATGAGCAATGACATAGCACTGGCACGTGAATCTATGCATGTACAACCTTCCTCCTTGGTCAGGTGTGAAGCGGAAGTACATTTTGATGTCACTACTTATCCAAGGGCCAAACAACTCGGGAATGATATTGATGTGTACCTAGCACCATTGCCGGAAGATCTTGTGACACTGTGGAACGAGGGGCAGGTATGGGATGCGTAAACGAGAGAACTTCACTTTACACGCCATGTTGTTCGCACCATCAATGATTTTCCCGCCTGGTAACACTGTCAAGCTTCGACAAAAGGAGCCAAAGCTTGTCCGCACCGCTTAGATGCTACAGAGAGTATATGGCTAAACAACTCACGCAAATCGTATACGCGTCACCGTAGGTTCCTTCCTGTGAGTCACCCATACCGGAAGATGAAGAAACAATTGACGGAAATAAAGAGGACGGTTCTACTCCAAGGGCTTTTAGAGGAAAGATGTCTATGATATGGTTAAGGATATTGATGTTGTGCTTGGGAAGGGACGTCAATTAAGAACCCGTCGGAAGAACATCCGAAGAAGCGGTCAATTTTTTGGGACTTGCCTTATTGGGAGCATTTAGAAGTTCGCCACTGCATCGACGTCATGCATGTAGAGAAGAATGTATGTGATAGCTTGATTGGTCTCTTACTGAACATTAGTGGCAAAACAAAGGATGGTGTTAACGCACGGAGAGACTTGGTCGATATGAACATAAGGACCGAGTTAGCACCGCAAGAGACTCAGGTTTAATGACTATAGTGACATACATGAGTAGGTACCACTGGATCCTTTTAGTCATCATACCAAAGAGGAACCATGTGATATACCTTGATTCCCTAATCCGCAACAACCACGACTTCAGCATTCTAGGAGAAATACTCGACAGGTATGCTCATTTCCTTCATACATAACTCTATTTTAGTCTTCATTAGTTTGAAATGGTCGAGGATAAATTTTTGGAATCATGTAGGTCGTTCATCAACTATGTTGCCAACAAAGGAATATACGACGGAAAGAGCGCCCAACTAACACACAGGACAAAATTTCCGGTACGCGCTATAATACGATAATCCTATATCCTACTTCATAATAACGCATCTCGAACTGATATATGTAATTCTATTTTTGCAGTGCCGCCAGCCAAAAAATGATGAGTTATGTGCAATTTACGTTTGCCATCATATGGACCGAATCATTAGAGCTAGGAAGAAGGATCCCGAGGTTTGTGAATCTTCAAATAATTATTTTCTAATTATAAAATTAAATATATATGCATAACATTTTACTCTTGCTAGCGATGGGCTTGAATATAGAATTAGATGGACTCGTTGATAATGAGATCAAGGACATTCGAGGAAGCTCGCGGCTTTATCATATCGAGATAATTAAGGACACCGAGAATTTCACTCATTGCCGATCGAAGCGCATCACCTCGCCAAGACTTCTCAACCACCGCAAACAATTGACTCAATTGTAATCCAATTTATTTTGTAACAATACTTGAACAAATGTGATCTTTTGTAATTTATTTTGAGTAATGATCGATTCGGTTTGTCGACAATTGATTATCGTGATGTATCTATTTTTTGTATGCTTGTTTTCGAGGGCATGGCTAGCAATTCCCGAGGCTAGCCAAAAATCGAAAAAATGTAGTCATTTAATGAACTATCACGACGGTTTTTATAAAAGCGATGCGTGAAGATGAGTATCACGAGCGGTTCTAAGTAAAAACGTCAGGAACTCGCAGTATCACGACGGTTCTAGTAAAAACGCTCGGAACTCGAGTATCACGACGGTTTAAACAACGAACCGTCAGTGATAATCGACTTCCGCGACGGTTCGTGTAAATAACCGTCAGGAAGACGCAGTATCGCGATGGTTTTTACATAGAACCGCTCTGTGATATTCGACTTCACGACGCTTTGTGACCATAACCGCTCAGCGATACTCTATCTTCACAGACGGTTGTTGATAAAACCGCTCGTGATATTCATATCACGACGGTTTCTCGACCGCTCGTGATAACCACCGTTATCACGGACCTATTTTTCCGCATGGTTCAAAACTGTCGTGATGACGGTTCTGAACCGTCTGTGATGGCTTTTTCTGTAGTAGTGTTAATTCTTGTAATTTCTTTTGATTGGTTGTAAATAATTGTTGCAGTTTACATTGTAATTAATTGAGATTATGTTTTGACACCGCGTTAAAGAATTTTAATTACGGCTAATTACCTATTAGTGTCGTTTAGCTTAAGCTATTAGTTTGGGTTCTCACAAATACTCCATGTAAATTCCGTCGATACACTAGGTGTAAAAGTTTCCAAAAATTCTAAAAAAAATTACGGCATGTAGATGATGAGATGTTATGTAGTCCTAAAAAAATCAAGATCGAGCTTAATCCCATTTTGGAGGATATGAAATTGACGAGCAACGAAAAGGAATCGTGATGAACAATGAAAAATCAATGCATGTAGAATTTGTATTTTTCATATCTTCTGGATGCAATTGAGTTTAATTTTGGAATTTTTTAAGGCCTATATAGCATCTCACCATCTGCATGTGGTAATTATTTGAGAATTTTTTTGAAACTTTTACAAATGATTCCATTAGAGTTTACACGACTAGCATAATTTGGACGTGATATTCGCCCAAAGATGTGACGGTAGCTAGGAAAAGATCAAATTTCTCATGACAAATCTAGCTGTTAAATTTACCATGTATGCGATCATGGTTGGATTTACAACCAGGGAAAGGCAGCAAGAAATAAAACCAATCCATGATATGGACAAATTGGACATCAAGATAAAGAGCTGAACAGGAACAGTTGACGATGGCCCCGTTTTCAAGGAAAATCCACCTGAACTCTAAATCCAGAACAAAATATTTTCGCTTGCTCTCTGCATAAAGGGCTTGTTTTTGCTGATATATACAAATATATTAAGATCCATGTAAAAAGGAGCAAGGAAGAAATTAAAGGGGACATGATGGACAACCATCGATCTTGGTCTAATCACCATTTCTATCTCATACCGTAAGCGAACAATTTACTACCGCGACTTCAGTTCCTCAAACGAAACGATGCACATCGATCGATCAATAGGACACATATGTAGCTAAACACTGAATTTACTCACAGCATGCGTGCACAATTAATCATTGATTCCGGCCCTAGCTAGTGCCTATCAAGCCTGGGCATCATCATGGAGGCAGCCACCGGGGAGTAGTAATATGTTTCCCCCGAGATTGCCGGCGATGATGGTGTCGGCGGCCGGCGGAAGACCATGCCAGAGAACCGCACGGCCACGAGGAGCGCCGTGCCGAGCTCCACAGCCACGGCGACGACCTCGTGCAGCCTGCAGATGCTCCTTCTCATGATCACTCCCAGCACGACATGGATCATGCAGTCCATGGACGCCATGTATGCCTATAGCTCGGCCGGCCGGCGTCTAGCTCGCCGGTACCGCTTGCAGTCTAGCCCTGACCTGCAACTATAGAGAGATGACCTTGCTTTACTTCTCTCTGTTTGTAGCCTGGACTGCCTGGTGTTTGCGTTTCTATCTAGCTCGCGGCGTGTGTTTTAGACAGCAGGTAGGGTTTTTTTTTGAGAGAGAGGAGACGGCAGGTACGTTGGTTTTGTCATGGACCATCCAATATTAATTGGTTTGAGAGTAACACGGATCTACCATACATGCTGTACGTGCTTGCTAGTTATTAGTGATGTGATGGCCGTCTGATGGATGCAAGTTGTAGATATATAGTAGAAGGAAAATTAGTACTAGCTACTTGTAAATATGAAAGTCCTTTTGAAAGTTAAGTAATGTACGTAGTAGTCGAAATAATCACACTCAGCAAGTTGGGATGCATGAAATCACGAGTAAATTTTGTTTTTCTCATTTTTCTCGAAGTCTTTACTAGTAGTTGGGAAACTTGAGATCGAACTCAATTAGCTAGCACTTGTAGTTTTCAGAACACAGTTGAATGACCACTAACACGAATATTGCTCATCAAATGTGATCAGTGAAACATGAAGCGATAAAGTATCAAATACATATTTTTTATGTGGCAAATAATTAAATCCCCTTATTACAACTATAGCTATAGTACCACTATGTTTTATACATAAGAGCTAGATACTGTAAATCAGATCCAGCCGCAATTCATGTCGTCATCTCAATGCCCACGTGCTTGTTTAGGCTCTGTCCACATACTAAGATGCATGGCACATGATGACATGAACCATGACTACACAGTGTCAAGTGGTACAATTATAGTATAAATTACATATGAAGAAGTCCATTTTGCACCCTCAAGTATCGCTATTCGGACACCTAACCTCTTGAATTAAAAAAATAAACATTTAACACCCTGAAGTTGTAAAACCGGACAACTTAACCCCATGAGGCTGTTTCGTGCGGTGGTATTACGCACGTGGCATCGATTCGGCTTGGTTTCGCCAGGTCGGCCATTGTGTGGGCGAGGTGAGCTAGCAGAGTTTGGGGAAAGTTATAAACGGCGATGCGAGTGAGGATAGGGTTCGAGTATGGAGGAGGAAGGAAGTTCTGGGAGCTCATGGTCTCCCCGCGCGGTGCCGTTGGGAAGTAAAGGGCACAGGGCAGGAGGGTCGCAGTCACCGGTGGTGTACCGTGAGAAGCCGTTGTACTACCTCCTCACACGGTTGAGCTATTGCAAGGAGAAAGCATCGAGATGGATTTCATGGAGCAATAATAATCCTGGGAGGAGGTACTACACATGCAAGGGAACAAGGGTAAGCAAATAGTTTAGATCTATTTATGTGTATTGAACTTGATTTTGTTGGAGTTCACTTTGATTTGGGTTTCTTTTTTTGTTGGATTAGGCTGGTGGTTGCGGTTTTTGGCAGTGGCATGATCCGAAAACTCCTCCATTTTTGAATTCTTTGCTGTTGGATCTCTGTGATAATGTGTGGGGATTAAAGAATGAGAATGCAGAGTTGAAGATGGAGGAGATGCAGATGAAGAATGACATTATTGATGCCCAAAATTTTTGGCAGAGGTCAAAGGAAGGCACACCGCAGAGGTTGTTATCCTAAAGAACAAGCTGGAGGAGAAGAAAATGGAAATGGAGGTGGCATAATTAGCTGTTAGAGTTTAGAAGATGAACATGTTCCAAGTTCTTGTTTTATGCAATAGTTGTTAGTATAGTAGTATTTTCTGTGTGGACAAGCGGTAATTGAAATGACAATCAACAACTGTGACTTTTTTGTAATCGACATATGCAGTTGTAATGCTTGAATGTTGAACTATATGGAATACACTAAGTCTGGAACATCTGTCTCTGAGAAATTTGGTATTGTACAAAATTGACAGATATGACAAAGTAAACGTTGACACTAACATTGAGAAGTTTGGCATTGCATCAAGTAATCCTTGCATTAACCGAATTAGTTGCACATCATTCACAGATCTAGATTCCAGTAATTCTGGAACATCTAACATATCCAAAACATTGATAGATATTGATACTTACATATGGCAAAGCTTCATGACATTGAGTCTACTGGGTTACATGACCAAAACATTCACCTACATATGACAAAGAGCTTCACCTGCTTCCATTCTCCTTTCCTTCCTAGGTCTGTCCGGTATTTTGATGTACCCAGGGGTGATGGCTTAGGATGATCAAAAGTTGGTCAATTCTCTTCACCTTGCATTGGCTCCAAACAATGCTCATATATCCTCCTGCAAATCTCTATGGAGTAGCAGTTGTCAATATACCCATCCAATTGCTGTGAACTTTTGTAGATGACACTGATTAAGTGGCAGCAAGGCAGACCAGATAGTTGTCACAATATCTGTAAGAACAAATAATTTGCTCCAAGTTGACTACGTACTTCATTCTATCCTTCTCCCTAACCTCAAATTCTTCCTTCCCATCTGAGAGGACACCACATTGGGCAGACCTTGTGATACTCAGTTTGAGTTTCTTGAATAAGTTTGGACAAATTGTTCCTTACTGAAATTACTAAAATTACTATATTTTTCTACAATCACCAGAACTGTCACTAGCTTATTGTCCCCTCTTGGAGGGCAATGGTGCTCATCTACAAATGTGAAAACTTGGAATCAATTATAAGGATTAATTACCCGTGTAATTAATTAATTAACTAACTAACAGTACGAGGGAAATCCTCAATGTGGCGCGGATGATGATTAATTAAACCGTGGCACGGACAAGGATTAATTAATTAAACTTGTGTAATTCATTACATGATGGGGATTAATTAATTGCCACTAAATAATTACACGGTGGTAGTTAATTAATTAATCCATGTAATTAATTGGTCATAATTATTTAGTTGTAATTAATTAGTCGAAATTGGTTTAGTCCTAATCAATTTAGTCGTGGTTAATTAGCCGTAATTAATTTAGTCATAAATAATTATTCATAATCAATTAGTTGTAGTTAGTTAGTTGTTATTAATTAGTTGTAATTAGTTAGTCTTAATTATTTAGTCATAATCAGTTTAATTGTAATTAATTAACAATATAAGGGAAGTTCCCTCGCCTGGCGCGTGGACAAGGGAAGACCCCTCCCGTGGAGCGCAGACGAGGGAAGTCCCCTCTCCAGGAGAGGGGACGAGGACACGTGTCGGAAGTCTCCTCTCCAGGAGAGGGAACGAGAGGGTCCGCGCACCCATGGCATGGATGCGGACACATGTTGCCTGCCGACTAGTCCGCGGTACTATTTTTGGCTTTGATCACCGAAAGATGCTAGATTTGCTATTTCACGTGCAAACAGTATCATTTAAGCAAAAAAATCTCTTGTAGTTATAGCTTCCCTCTCTCTCTACTGACATGTGAGCCACGTTATCAACAAACTATCTCCTTGAGAACCAAATCTTGCTTGGGTGGCTAGTGGAGGTAGTTGTACCCCCAGCCCACCAGGGTTCAAACCCCAGGTTTGACCCTGCGTGTATCATTCAGGAGGATTTTCGTTAAGTGGGAGGCGACGTGTCCGTCGCAAGCGAAGCGTCAGTGGTGACTTCGTCATTTCTTCATCAAGCTCCGCTCGTCCAGTCTTCCGTAGGCGTCGTGTGTGTGAGTGTGTGCATGTGGTGGTGTGTGGGGGGGGCGTCTATGTGTTGTACTGAGTGATTCACAAAAAAAAACTATATCCTCATATTGCACGCTCCCTACTTCTCCTCTCCCAGCATCACCTGCGACGCCACTTGCGCTTCCTCCTTCTTTGCGCCCTCGCCTCCACCCCTGCTCTTTTGCTCTGCTCCATGCCCCTCCCCCATTGCCGCTTTCATCGACTGGATCTAGACGGGCCTCACTTCCTCCTCTCCGCCCCTGCTCTGCTTCGCGCACCTTGACGAATTGAGATATATTATATCTACTTTAATTGATAAACTATTACATTCATAGGATGTTTCATAGCAACACGCGGATACTTAACTAGTAAATATTAAAATAGTAGCAATAATAAAGAATATAAAGTTTGCGCTGATTCATAATAACAGCTTTCCTGCTAACAATTATTAAAATGCTACACCATTTACAGAAAAATAAGCAGCATCATTTCTTTTCTGTCTAAATAAATAAGACTTTCTTTTGCAAGATACTATACTTATATTGGGATTGACTATCCAAATTAAGTTCATAGTTCAACTCAATAAATTATCAAACAACCTAGGTTTTACTGTCCAAAAGCAACTCAAATCTAATGTTTTATCCGCCCCTAGCTAAAAAAGGTGCACACGGCAAAAGGTGCACACGGCTATTACCATCTTGTACGGAAAAAATTTCTAGGGGCCTCAGTGAGGGTCTCTCCATCCGACCACCTATCTATAAACAGCCGTGAGGCCCTCCCGTAGAATTTGCTTCCATCTTGTACATTTCTAAATGTCTAGATGCTAACAAAAATGGGAAGAACTTGGAAGAATTTTTTTTATTAATTAATCCTTTATTAAATTTAATTTTAAAGTTAACCCTCGGCGCACTTTATTTCCAATTCTGACTCTTTTGATCACGCCACCATCCATGGCATGACAAAATAACATTGTCACGTCATAAGATAAGTCTGCAAAAACATATTTTTTATCAGCCACTAGTGGTGATGTGACCAAACAATACTGTCACGCCACTGGTGAGGTGTGACCAAACAACACTGTCATGCCACCACCCATGGCGTGATGACGATGTGTTCCAGTTTGTCGAAATTCTCTCCTAATGGTCTCATCATCCTTTTCTTTTTCTTCATTTTTTTTTACTTAGCGGAGACAATCAGTTGGAAAACATACAAGCAGCATCAATGAGGCGTATGCTGCCTCAAGCAGCACGCCCGTTTCGTACTCCTAGGAGTATGTACTCCCACTTTCAATATACTACTTAAACGCATATATTATACTTATTTATCACTTTCAGTATACTTAAATATCAATTATAAGATACTCCAATGCGACTTGATTGAAATTTTTTTATTGGAACCCTTTGTTTTTTGCTATATACCCTTTTTCATATATAAAAAAGTATATACAAAGATTTTGCTATAAAATGTAGACTTTAATGAAATTTTTCATGGAACTCACTTTAGGGTATCTTATAATCATTATTGAAGTATACTCAAATTGATAAAAAAAGGTATCATCATCCAATTAAAGTGGTATATGAGAGGTGGGAGTACGTACTCCCAGGAGTACCATACCATTTTCATATATATATATATATATATATATATATATATATATATATATATATATATAGGAAAAATACTTTCTACTCCCGAGTGTAGTTACTCCCACCTTTGATATACCACCTAAAAGAACTTGACATACTCCATTATCACTTTGGGTATACTCATATACTAATTATAAGATATTCCAATGTGAATCACACGAAAAATTTGTAAGAGAGTCCATAGTTTTTAGCATATTTTGTAAATACCTTTATATTCACACATAAAAGGAGTATGTCTAAAAATTGTACATACCACCTCTGAAAATGTGTAAATACCACCTATATGCTCTTATATACTCGTATACTACACATACATTGATGAGGACATCACTTCTTCGGATACACACAACAATCCTCCACTTGACATTCAAGGACCAATCACTAGAGCTCGTGTCCGACAATTGAATTTACAAGTGAGCTCGTTCCTAAGTACTTCTTTTTGTTCATTTGAGAATCGATTGCTACCTAATGATTTAATTATGATTAGGAACCATGGAGAGGACCTGGAAGTACTTGGAGAAGGACTACGAGGTGCACAAGCCCAGCAAGGGCGGTCGAATCATGTTGGAGGCCCAGCTCAAGCCGACTTTGAATCCAATTCGGAGTCCAGGACCAGACCGCACTAAAACGGACGCCCAGATCGCATCCGGGCTCCGTTTTGGACGTTCCACATATGTATGGAAAGCTGAGAAGACGACCTTTCCAATGGCTCTGGTCCCATGTCAAAATTCCTTCTGAGTCAACGGGAATCGTCGAAACAAGTGGGCATTCAGAATCTGTCAGGGTGTTGCGTCACCGTCTTTTGGGCCGTTCGGCTTTGTATCGTGTTGGAGCCCATTAGGGCGCGTCCAAGGGTTTTGCACGCCCCTCAGTCCTCTATATCCAGCCGCCACCCCCACCATTAGGGTTGGGTTTTGCTTAGATTAATTCTGTCTTGAACAGTTTCGTCGTTCATCGGTTTGTGAGACCCCAACTTTCGAATGCTAAAACAATACATCTGCAAATCCGTTGTGTTCTTCCTTGTTCTTGCTTGTGTTCTTCGATTCGCAGGCGAGGTTAACCGGGCTGTGCACGGTTGATAACCTGAGGAGACGTGGTGCTGCGATTGCGGGGTTCGGAACGTGTTGTTCGGAAGCCGAGTCGATTTGTGTCGCGCCTCCACCAAATCGAACATATCCAGAACCTGTTGGAAGATCGGGACCCTGTTCCCATCATACATACTCTCGGTTGCGCAAGATACTCCATACGTTGTGAGATATGTGAGATACGAAATAGGGAGTAACTACTCCCGGGAGTAGAAAAAAGGCTTCATATATATATATATATAATGTCATGATTTTTGTTGGTCGAAAGAATCAATACATCTTCATGTTTTTTTGTGACTAATTGCCTGTTTTCGTCATCTGAATATGTTTGACGTACAAAATTTATTTTGTATGGTTATTTAGTCAAACCTGCAGCAAATAAACCTTCTTGGCTCTGCTGCAAAACATGAGTCTTAACTTATGAATGACAATAGGGAGATTGGTGAGCTACAACAACATATTTTATATAAAAATTGATTTTTTGTTTCAACACACGGGCATATGACTAGTTAATAATAAAAAATCAACTTGGAAACTATGACCTGGTTGCGCGTTGATTATAAACAGGCCCTGGCCCATGGAGGTTGTGAACAACGAGGCCGACTACAGTCCCCCGTTAGCCATCACCAATTCATACTGTTCTATCAGCCCTTCGCATGATTTCACCTCAACACACCAGCCCAACTGCCTCTTCTGCCTTTCGCTGCTGTCCCGCCGTCATCAGTGCATAGCCAATCCGACAGCGAGTCAGCGACGGCGCGACGCCGTGACCGGCTTTGCGCTTCTTCTTTGGAGGAATGGAGACGGGCGACGACAAGAACGTGCATAAGTTTTTCTTTGCGATGGGCAATGTTGCCATGGGGTGGCAGGGTTGGGTGTCGTCTACCTTCTACATGGGGTTAACCGCTACGGCGATCAGCGGACGCCTGACTTGGGCCAAGCAAATCGAGAGAGACGCTAGTGCATGGCAGGGAACAACTGCTGGGAATTAATCATTCATAACGTACTAAGGTTTATTAATCTGGTCGGAAGGTCCCTAATTAGTGAAGACTATGTCCAACGGTTGTTGATCACTTGGTGATGTGGCCTCACCAGATGGCTTCGTTTGTAGTCAATGATATAGAGGAGTAGGGTTACTCAAGGTTTGTCACAGGAAGGGTTTCGTCAGCTAGCTGTCCATGGCTACCATAATCAAACTCAAATTTAAAAAAAAATCACTTCAATTACTCGTTTTCAGTTGCTCTAGAACTAAACTGGCTAGAAAACATTACCGATGTCCCATACTTACTACCAAAGAACATGACCTTCTTTTTTCCAAGAACACGAATATGACCTTTTTCGATTGGCAGAATATGACATTGACATTGCATTAAGCAATTAAACGAACAAATAATTCATCCACTAACTTTGAAAAGGAGAATTAAGAAAGCGGCTTTCCGTATTATAATAGGATGGTACTGAGAATTTTTTAAGTCATGCGCCTTAATTTGTAGATGCATGATACGACGAATATGCACTAGAAAGAACATAATCCGGTCTATCCTGGTTAAGTTGGCATGCATATACGTACGAACCAGCTTCTGATATATATTCATGGTTCAGGTTCTGTTCCCTTTGGAAATTCGTGCGATATCAAAAGTAAATATTATGCTAGCTGCGCTGCGCATCGAATACTTTGACATGGCGGAGAAAAATGCTGAGCAATTTGTACAGAAGACGACGCAATCGACAATGATGTATACGCATGCCTCTGATCCACTAGCTCGCAAAAAGACCGGTTCACAATTAAGCAGCTCGAATCCTTCAATTCGTAGACAAAATGGAGGCGTTCCGATTACAATTAGTGGCACAGCTTGCCTAGCAGGCTACCAGCGCAGCACAAAGAACATCATAATTAATGCTGGCCTCCGTGCCGTTTCTTTCCAACTCCTGTACTCTACCGAGGTGATCATATATGTCGCAAATGGAAGAACAGTGTAGGGCAATATACACCTATATAGGTGGTGTTTTATAATGTAGACCAAATCTGTATAGATTAAGCAAACAAAAGCTCTTCCATCCATTCACCCATGTGAAGTTATTCCCTTCATCATTGTACACTACTCCTACCTGCTTTCTCGTCTTTAGTTTTTGGCCTCACGTCCATACATATATACTCATAGATATTACCATCCGTCCTAGTGACATGACTAGCTTGTACTACAGTTAGTAGTTAACTCCAGCTGGTCACTTACATGAGAACCACCGTAGCATCCGACCATGAAACCCAACACTCGACGTCTGTCCGGAAGAAAGGAGGCTGGATCACCCTGCCGTTCCTCGCAGGTCGTTAGTTAGTTAGTTTTCCTAGCTTGCAACAGTTTCAATCTCTAATCAGTTCTTGGCGTCAATTGCCACGGGATCAATCAGGCACACGCCTCCGCACATACACAATTAAGCACACGCATGCATGTATGGCTTGACACGTATCGTAATTCGTACAAAAGTTAATTTGTGCGTGACAGCGGCATGCATGTTGATGAGTGGGTGCATGCAATACTGAACATTTGAGCATGCATGTGCAGGGAGCGTGGTGGGGCTGGGTGTGGCCATGAGCGCGACAAGCAGCAACCTCATCGTCTACCTGATCAAGAGGTGCAACGTCAAGAGCATCGACGCCGCGCAGATCTCCAACGTCGTCCGCGGGTGCATGCAGGTGGCACCCGTTCTCGGCGCCGTCGCCTCCGACGCATACTTCGGGTGTTACCCAGTCGTCGCCGCCGGCGTCGCCATCTCTCTCCTCGTAAGTCGCGTGAGTGACCGACCGACCGACGAAAACGTCGTCGTCTCGCGCACTTGTAACTTGAGTACTACTCTTGTACGTGCACTTCACTCGCCACAAGAACATATGCGTGTGTAGCCGTGCAGCCATGCAGGTGAATAAATTCTGACGTGACATGTGTCTACTTGTGCAGTCCTTTGTGCTGTTCACGCTGACGGCCACCTTCCCGTCGCCGTGCCCGCCGGGTGCTGCGTCGTGCGAACCGCGGAATGCCATCCAAGCCACGGTCCTCTACGCGGCGGTGTGCCTCCTCGCCGTCGGCAACGGCGGGACGCGGTACAACACGGCGACGATGGGCGCGGACCAGTTCGACAACGGCGGCGGCGAGGAGCGCCGGCACCAGGGCGCCTTCTTCAGCTGGTACTTCGTGTTCCTCTACGCCTCCTACATGGTGGGCGACACGGTGCTCGTCTACGTGCAGGACACCGTGAGCTGGGCCTTGGGCTTCGGCGTCTGCGTCGCAACCACGGCGCTGGGCCTGGTCGCGCTGCTCGTCGGGTCACGGTATTACCGGCGACCCGTCCCGAAAGGGAGCCCGTTCACGGCGTTGGCAAGGGTGGTTGTGGCCGCTGTGAGGAAGGCAACGGTGGATTTCGGGTCACCTGGAAGAGTGCGATATTACCATGGATTCAGTCGTGAGGCAGAGGCACCAACTCAACCACAAGATCGTGGAGCTCCAAGTGAAAGATTTAGGTATGGAATGCAAAATGCAATACTAGATAGGAAATCTGCTTGAAATAATCAACAGCCTAGCTCAATCACAGATTCTTCAATTGGTTGTTAGGTTCTTGAACCGAGCTGCGATGGTCGCACCAGGGGAGACTAAGCAGGACGGATCCGTAGCCAAGCCGTGGCGCCTGTGCACGGTGCAACAAGTGGAGGACGTCAAGTCTCTCGTCCGCGTGCTGCCGCTCTGGTCGTCGGGGATCCTCGTGAGCATGACGGTGAACGCGCAGGTCAGCCTCACCGTCCTCCAGGCCCTCACTATGGACCGCGCACTCGGCCCCCGCTTCGCCGTCCCGGCCGCCTCCATGACGGTCACCGTGCTCGCCGCCTTCGTCCTCTCCGCCGCGCTTTTCGACCGCTTCGCCGTCCCGCTCTGGGAGAGGCTCACGGGCGGCCACGGCAAGCTCACCCCGCTGCGGCGCGTCGGGCTCGGCCACGCTGTGAACGTCGCGAGCATGGCGGTCGCCACGCTGGTGGAGAGGAGGCGGATCCGCGCCGCGCGCGGCCGTGCTGCCGGCTCCGCCGTGGTGCCGATGTCGGCGCTGTGGCTGGTGCTCCAGCTGGCGCTGACCGGGGCTGAGGAGGCGCTGCACCTACCGGGGAACACGGTGCTGTTCTACCAGGAGTTCCCCGCGACGCTGCGGAGCACGGGCACCGCGATGCCGCCTCTGTTCATCGCCGCGGGTTCGTACCTGAGCACGGCGTTCGTGGACGTGGTGAGGCGCGCGACTAGGTGGCTGCCCGACGACCTGAACCAGTCGCGGCTGGACAGCGTGTACTGGACGCTGACCTTGGTCGCGGCGGTGAACTTTGCCTACTTCCTGGTGTGCGCCAGCATGTACAAGTACAAGAATGCCAATGCCAGTGCCAATGTGGATGGACGGTGATGAGAAGGCTCAGACGGAAGAAAAAAATAGGACTAATCTAGTACACCATAGTTGATCTTCTATATATAATTCAGGTGTTGTAAGACTATACGTTTGTACGTACGCAGTGGCTGCGGTTGATTTTTTTTATATTTTTTGCGAGGAGGTCGAAGTGCTGTTGTACCGGATACGACGCAGCCGGTTTCCGTGTAGGGATGGTAACGGGTCATTCCCTGTTGGAGAGTGGTGAAATATCTTCATCTCTGAGAGAAAAAAAATTCTCCGTCCCCGTCCCCGTCCCCGTCTCCGTCCTCGGGTGCTATTTCCCCCTGTCCCCGTCCCCATCGGGTTATCGGGACCCCATGGGGACTCATACCCGAAAGTTAAATCCTGAAAGAAGAGAAAATAAGATCCATAATATTATAAAAATAGGTATGAACATCGACATGCAATGCTAAAATGATAATATTTTTTTGATTAATTAGCATCTGAAAAGTAAAGGATGCAAAAGATATTATCGAGCTATCGTCTTATCGGGTTGTGCAATAGTAGGCTAGTGACTTACATATCTTATCGAGGGCCTATGCGGGTAGCAGGGATGGGGAGTAGGAGAATAGCCCCATCCCACTTCACCCGATAGAGAATTGTATTTGTATATTAATATTCTGTGGGGGGAGAAATAGTCCTATCCCTATATTTTAATGGGTAAATTCCCCGTCGAATAATGGAGAATAAGGCCATTGCCCATCCCTATTCCCGTGCCGGATTAAGAGAACAACATGGTGCGAATCAAGGCAACAAAGAATTTGGGCTTTCGGCCTAGTAGTTTGGGCCGTTTGGAGATTGAGCTGAGACCTGAGAACTGCGCCCAGCGCTTTGAGACCATTTTGTTGGGAAACCGGGCCCAGGACCGGGAGTCCTGGCCCAAGGTGGGCTCCTCATCCCAAACCCTATAAGGGTCGTAGCCTATAAATAGGGGGTGCTATTCATTGTAATTGGATTGATCGATGGATGAAGGAATAAAGAGAAACAAGAAGTCCCCCTACATCTCTGTGTTCTATCTCTTATTCTATTCTTGTTGTTCATGCATTGTTCTTACGATTCTATACTTGTCTACGAGGTAATCGCTCGGACTGGACTCGCCAGCGACGGTTCCTCAACACGTTATCAGCACGATCGACTCTCCTCGCATCGAAAAGGTAACCGTCGATGAACGACACTCGTAGATTGAATCGTTTTTCTAGATTGCTTTCAATTCTGCAAATTTGGCTTTCTAGATTGGTTTCCTACGGTGCAAATCCGCTCTAATCTACCGCGAGCCGACTTGAAGTCGCCGGCCAAGCCGATCGGTGGGTTGCATGAAAGAGTAGATGATGATTGTACCGTAGGTTGTAGATGCAATCGCATGAAAGGCACTATGTGTATGGCACCGCCTGCAAGCGGCTGTCGCTACCTCCGCGACACGTTACCGGTCGGCATAGTCCGCCATCACGTATCGCCATGGAGGCAACGACAGTGTCACGCCGCTAACACGCGGCAAACACGCACAAGACGGCATGAAGCCGCGCCTCAGTTGCAATCTTGCACTACATTACAATGCATAACTTTGTATGAATAATACATCGCATGTATGAACAGTAATTACATATATCGAGGCCATGAAGGCCGTATCCGTGCCCGCAGCACCATGGAACCCCCGCATGAACCCGCCGCCGTGCCCTGAAGGTCGGGCCACCGCCGCCGTGCCCTGAAGGTCGGGCCGCCGCCGCCTTGCAGGCGCCACCACTGGATCGCCGAACGAAACGCGCGGCTTGGAGCCGTCGGCGGTCACTACCGCTCAAAAAAAAAAAGGGGGAGGATGTGGGGTGTCGCCGCAACCCGCGCCCGGTCGCCGGCAGCTCCCACGCCCCGCCACCGCCGCCTCATGAAAGGGAAGCCGCCGCCGGGGCGCCGCCTCCCGCTGCCCGGCCGCATCCGCGCCGCCGCCGCTGCCCACCGCCGGGTCTCGGCGTCGCCCGCGCAACCGCCGCGCCAGCGCGCGCGCCGTAGCGCCCGCCTCTCGGCTCGCGCCGCCCGCCGCAAGCTTCCCGCCGGCCCGTGGCGCCGCGACGCCGCTCGCCGTGGCGCTTCGCCGGTCGCCTCCTGCGGCCGCTCCAGACGCCTGAACCCACTCGGCCTCGTCGCGCGCTCCTCGCGCCCCCCACCCGCGCAACGCTCGGCTCGCAGCGAAGGGTCGCCAGTGTTCGCGCGCGGCCCTAGTGTGGCGCCGCCACCACGGGTGAACAGGGGTAGGGAAACCCTACCCCATGCCCCTTTGAAGCAGCCGGATGGGCCGGCCACTATGGGCCGGATGAAGCTGGGCCGGTCGGTAGAGGGAAAGAAAGAAAAAAAATGAAAAGGGAATTCCGATCTTTGCAAAAGACCCTCGGGTTTTTCTGTAATCACGTAATAAATTTTCTCTGAACTGAAAATTTGCAAATAAAACCCTCGAAATTCTAAAAATTCTGAGATTTTCGTGAATAAAGAAATTTTACGGAAAGAACCTCGAAAAATATGGAAATTACGTGCAAATTCTCTCAGAACTGAGATTTCGCATTTTACCCCCTGAAACTTGCAGATTTCGCCGAAAAGTTACTTTTCCAGCAGAAAAGGGCCTCGAGAATCCAAATTTTTGCATATTTTTGAACTTTGAAGCATGTTTATCTTTGTTATTGTTATTTCTATGCAATTTATGTATCGCATTTACTGTTTTTGATTATCTGTGATTGTTTATATTGCTTTTAATCACTGGAAATAGCAGTAAATCATGAAAAATGCATAGAAAAATACGGGAACACGAACCTGGAGTTCGAAGAGCATTGTGAGAATTTTGCAACCATTTTATGCAGATTACCTGCAGTAATCCTTTGAACTTTTTGCATGAATATGAAGATGACTGGCATCACGAATCGAGAATTCAAGAATCGACCAAGATGGCGAAATTTGTATAGAATTTATATCGGTCTCAATTGCGTGGTAATGTGATCACGGATGAGCAGACGATTGGGAAGACCCTCGCTACCTTTCACCCGAATGCGGTACAATCCGTACGCAACTATCGTCAAGACGGCTACATGAAGTATGCCGAATTAATTGACATCATGCAAGTTGCGGAAGCTCAAGGTGATGTTCTAGGAAAGAACTTCATCTTGCAGCCACCTAGTAGCAATGTTGGCCATGAAGCCACTGCTAGCAGCTACAAGGTGATGAAACCTCTCACAAATGAGAGGAGCAAGAAGGGTAAGGTCGCGCGTCGCACATTATTGATGCTTTACAGTCTAAGTAGAAGGGCAAATGACAGCATGAGGCATACCTCGCCATTGCAGGCACAGAGGATCCACATCCATTAGCTACACTTATGAATGTGAACACCCCGAGAGTGCCCCATCATCCCTCCTTTGGACATCGCAATGCCACAACCGTAGTCGCCAAGAGGAGAAGATCGCGCATGGAGCCGATTTAGGCAGAAGTTCCTGAATACTTCGCCTATTAGATCCAGTGCACGCATTGCACTCGGACCTTTTATAGAAACTTGTAGTTTGTAATTGAAGAAGAACTTTGAATTATTGAATAATGGTTGCAAGCTCTAGGAGAGCAAAGCATTAAATTCTTATTATGAGTCCTGCAAGACTTATTTTCCCGTCTTTATAATAGCAAGTTTCGTTCTGATATCTGAAGTATTTTATTTATGTGTTGTTTGCTCTCTGCTACATATTAATAAAGTACATTATATTAGAACGCGTGTGGCGCCCTATGGAGGAAGTGTGCTTAGCATGTAGCGGCACAACGAATACCATCCTGAGAGAAACGGGATTTTTTTCAAGTCGATCGGCAAGAATGCTGATAGTCTTACGACAATCGCAGGCAGCGATACTTGTATAATAGGCTCAGGAAGGGCCATAATTATACTCCCAATGGGCACAACTTTGGTCATTGAAGAAGACTTGTTGTACCCAGAATCGACTAGAACTCTCAAGGATATTTGCGCTAAACAGTTTCCGTGTAGAGACTGAAGAAGAGTATGGTACAGAATACCTGCTCATTACAAAGCGTGAAGAAAGTGAAAAATAGCATTAGAATGTCTTCCTCCATATGAAACTGGGCTATACTACACTAATATTAAGGCACCTGCAGCCTATACTGCCTTGAAAACCGTATTTAGAAGCTCTGAACTTTTCTATCTCTGGCATGATAGATTACGTCGTCCAGGTCTTAGAATAATTAGAGATATAATTAACAATTCACAGGGACATAATATGAATATAAAGAATTTCCCGAATCTAGAAGATTTTGTGTGCCCCGCATGTGCCACCGGGAAATTAATTACTAGACCTTTTGCTCTGAAAGCGAAGGATGAAGTCCCTACATTCCTGGATAGTATCCAGGGAGACATTTGCGGTCCTATACAGCCCCTATAAGGGTCATTTAGGTCTTTTATAGTGCTCATCAATGCTTCCTCGGAATGGTCGTACGTATGTTTATTGTCTACGAGAAACCATGTTTTTGCAAATCCAATCTCGTAGATAACTAAATTAGAAATTTTTTCTCTGATCATCATATGAAGTCCACCTGAATGGACAACGCCGGAGAATGTACTTCGAAGGCATCTGATGATTATGGGAATTAAAGTTGAGCATTCTATACCGCGCATCCGCACCCAGAATGGACTAGCAAAACTTTGAAGAATTGTAATTTACCAACTATATGTTGGGGACATGCAGTCCTGCTCGTAGCAGCTCTCATCAATTTTAGACTGTCGGCCTATAACATCCATCCAACTATGCAACTAGCGCAAGGGTCAGCACTGAAAACTTCTCATCTTCGCGGTTTGGTTGCAAGGATGATATACCTATACCACCACCGCAGCGAACTGAAATGGGTCTTCTCCGAAAGTCTGGGATATACGTTGGTTATGAGACAGCATCCATAATCAAGTATTTGGACTATATGACTGGAGATTTGTATAATGCCCGATTCGCTGATAGTACAATAGATGAGATTAGTTTCCCGTCATTAGGGGGAGGAAATCAACCCTTTAATGATAATGTCGGGAAATAATTAAAGTCCAGAAGATAATTGCAGTCCAGAAGATAATTGAATTGAAGTCCAGAAGATAATTGATTTGCAAGTATTAGCGAATCAACTGCCAGACTACTTTAGTGATTTGAAGAGCGTGAATAAGTAGCATTTGCCTGCAAGCAATGCACCGGAGAGGGTTGAAATACTATTGAAGGTATCCCTAATCCCGTCCAGAGGCCTCAGAATAAAAGGACGAGAACTCTGATCCCTCGAATCCGGCAACCGGGGGGCGCTGGTGGAAAAGGATAAGACGGACTTGACACAGCCGATCACCGAAGTGCCCCGAACCAGAAAGGGAGCCAGTTGAGACCTGGCATCGGTATGGAACCTTCAGAAAAGGCATACCAGAATTGAACATCCCCATGAAGGGAGACATCAGCATGGATGTGTGCGCACACATCGAGTGAAAAACTAAAGGACTTGCCCGCAATTGGAAGCGGCGGTGAGCAAGTAGAAGCATTAAAAGAATCGCCTTGAAGAAATAGCTATAAACTTTATGACCTCGGAGAATCTTTGAATATGACAACGACCAATGTCGACATTTACTTTGCAAAGAAACTTGCCACAATCATCAATCTTGATCCGAGCACGATCGCTCGATAAATGAAAGAAAAATCAGATTGAGAAGATTGGGAGAAGGCAATCGAATCTGAATTATTCTTTCCGAATAAAAGAAAGACGCTTTGGGCACGTAAGCCACACGTCTCCCCTTGTGCACCCGTAGGGTATAAGTGGGTATTTGTTCGAAAGAGAAATGAAAAGAAGCAAGGCTCGTTGTACAAGGTTTCACCGACATCCGTAAGATGATTATGAAGAAACCTATTCCCGGTCATGGGCGGAACTCCTTTAAATATTTATCTCAATGGCGGTGAACTTGAAGTTAGAAGTGAAATTGATGGATAGGGTACCAAAGATACCTTTATGAAATATTGGATTCGGACATTTATATGAAGATACAGAATGTATCAACGTCTCCAACCAAAATAGAGCAAATAGAAATATATACAATGTGAAACTCGAAAAGTCATTATACGAACTTAAGCAATCAGAGTAATGTGGTATAATCGCAGGCGACTTTCTATGCAAGAAAGGCTACACAAACAATGAGAATAATCTCGTGTATTTATACGACGATCCTGAATGGATTTTGTATAATCTCGGTGTATGAAGATGATCTGAATATTATCGAACCTCAAGGATATTAAGAAAGCAAACTCTTACCGAGTTGGAGTGCGAAATGAAAGGTTTGGGTAAAACCAAATATTGCTTAGGCTTGCAGTTTGAGCATGCCCCTGAAGGAACATTATTGCATCAGTCAGCCTACACTCAGAAGGTGTTAGAAAGGTTCGACTTGGCAAAGGCATACCCTTTGAAAGTGCCAATGGTCGAAAGATCTTTGGAGCAAGACAAAGACTCATACAGACCTAAAGAAGAGGGGGAGGAAGTCTCGGGACCGTAATTCCCACACTTAAGTGTAATAGAAACACTCATGTATTAAACAAACTGTACTAGAACGGACATTGCATTTGCCGTGAATCTATTAGCAAGGTATAATACAGAACCTACCAAAGGCATTGGCAGAAAATAAAGGACATCTTCCGATACCTCCAAAGAAGCAAAGAACTTAGTCTATTCTACAGAAAGAATCAAGACTTAACTATGAATGACAATGCAGATGACGGGTACCTGTAGGACCCGCATACAACCAAATTGCAAACATGCTATGAATTCATATGTGGTGGAACTGCAATTCCATGAAAATCGTCTAAGCAGAGTCTTGTATCGACTTCGACGAACCACTTGGAAATAATAGCATTGTATGAGGCCTCACGAGAATGTACTTGGCTTCGGCGGATGATTCACTACATCTAGCAGTTATGTGGATTGAATACCGCACCAACCCCCACTATTATCAATGAAGATAATGCAGCTTGTGCTGCACAAGTGCAGATGGGTTATTGTGAAGAATCCTCTCACAAAGCATATCAACCCCAAGTTCTTCTATGCTCATGAATTGCAAAAGATGAACGTAATCAAAGCACTGCATACTAGGTCATGTGAGAATCGCGATTTATTCACTAAGTCACTTCCAAAGATCTAGCTTTGAAAGGTGCGTCGTGGAATTGGAATGATAAGACCTAGAGAAGTGCGAGAATCGAGGGAGAACCTTCACAAACTCATTACTAAAGCTTGATCACGAAGATCGAGTACCCAAAGAGCAAATCCTGGAGATTAAATGAAATTGGGTGGATTGTACTCTTTTTCCCTTGACGAGTTTTCCTGAAGTTTCTCGGCTAAGGTTTTTAATGAGGCAATTCGTGCAGCATAACGGAACATGATTCATGTACTCTTTCTCCAAATTTTTCCCACTTGGTTTTTATGGAGTTTTGACGAGACATGGGCATGAAGGATGAGTGCCCAAGGGGGAGTGTTGGGAAACCGGGCCCAGGACCGGGAGTCTTGGCCCAAGGTGGACTCCTCATCCCAAACCCTAGAAGGGTCGTAGCCTATAAATAGGGGGTGCTATTCATTGTAATTGGATTGATCGATGGATGAAGGAATAAAGAGAAACAAGAAGTCCCCCTACATCTCTGTGTTCTATCTCTTATTCTGTTCTTGTTGTTCATGCATTGTTCTTACGATTCTATACTTGTCTACGAGGTAATCGCTCGGACTGGACTCGCCAGCGACGGTTCCTCAACACATTTAACCAACGGCGTTCCGTGACGGAGGTCGCAACTTAGGTGCGCTATGGCACGGCCCTAGCCCTTCCCGCGTGCTGTTTGTGTTGGCGAGGCGGAATCACGAAGCTGCGGCCCGTCAGCTTTCGCTTCAGCGCGGCCGGTACAATCTGGGCCCAGCGAGCGCAGTGGGAAAACCAGTGGAGAGCGAAGTCGCTAAAAGGTTGGGCCTGCTTGTGGGCCCAGTAGAATTTTGACCGAACCTAATTTCTCCACCTCCACTAGCACCACCGTCTTTCGTGCTTCCCAAGGCGAGTCCTAAACCACAAAGCCCCAAGCCCCCAACGCAAGACTCAGACGCCAAACGCGACACCAACACCAAACACCGGCCAAGCCGAGAGAGCCCGAGAGGCGGGCGAGACCCAGAGGGAGGCGCAAAACCATCGATCGATTCGCCGCCGCCGCCATCATCAATTTTTTAGGGAGTCACACCGAGCCAGCTCTCCCGTGCGCCTCTCCATCCCTCCTGCGATTCGCCGCTTCCCCCCGAGAGCGCCCACTGCGAGGCCACGCCTAGGGTTCCGCCGCCGCCGGCGCCGGAGGAGGAGGATACGGCGAGATGGTACGCCGTTTTCTGATTTCTTTCTTGATTCGATTCTTACTAGCGATTTGTTCCTGTATCCCCCCCCCCCCTTCCGAGCTTAATCTCATAGTTAATGCTACTAATTTGGCAGGCGGGTAGGCTTCTTGCGAATCTCATCGTCATGGGCGGAGCCGTGGTGGGCAGGGCCATGCTCCAGGCATATCGCCAAGCCATCGTCAGTGAGTACTCTCCCCCTCAAACATGTTTCAATTGAGCGGTTGTAGCTAGTCTACCTAATACCTTACATGTGTTTTGTGTTCCAATTGTATGCATCGTGATTAATGGAGACAGTAAATTGGTGGTAATTTTGGGTATTTCCGACCTATTTGTACTTCTCTAGACTATAAGGCCATCCCAAATGGGATTCTGCGTCCTTTAGAGCATAGACGCCGGTCCCCCTGCCCCGGTGGCTTTACTGCCTCCGGTTCCGTATTTTTTTCAATTTAACCCTTTTTTCGTTAAAACTCCACATTTATACCCCTGCTCGTCTTATTTCCGATTTTGGACCCAGGGGGTCGGCGCCATGACTCACGGCGCCGAGCTAACACTGCTTCGCGCCATGACTCATGGCGCCGAGGTGCCGCCACGCAGCATGACTCACGCCGCCGCCACGGTGGCGGGGTGTGGTACCTCGGCGCCATGAGTCATGGCGCCGAGCTGTGTTAGCTCGGCGCCGTGAGTCACGGCGCCGACCCCCTGGGTCCAAAATCGGAAATAAGACGAGCAGTGGTATAAATGTGGAGTTTTAACGAAAAAAGGTTAAATTGAAAAAAATTCAGCCTCCGGTTTGGGTGGTGATATCGTGGTACCAGGCATTGCGTTGCTTGGTTCTAAGCTTGAGGGCCATCATTTGGAGTTTTTTAAAATGCAAACCGAAGGTGCAAAAGTTTGTTACTGTTTTGTAATCTGCATTTGTGAACTAGTAACAAGCATGTGCTATTTTCACAATAATGTTTGTTCTGCCATTATTAGTATATGATATATCACTCATTTGGTATCCAAGGATGTGCAAGTGCTTGTGCTAAAGATACATGTATAGAGAAGTCATTTCGCAGTTTAAATAATAATTTGATTAATCTCTTCATCATCAGCCTTTAGGTCATAACCTTGGTTTGCCTACATGTCGTACATCAGTTGTAGGCTCTGTGTTTGGGACTTTTGATGATTCCTGATCTTGACTGGATTAATGAGATTCCACTTATGACAGATGCAAACTTGGAGATTAGTTCTTCCTTTGGTTGCATATGATGCATAGAAACATCAGATATTTATCCAGTCTGACTGTTGCCGAACTAAAACAACTTGTCTGGCCCGCTTCACCTTCTAGCGTTATTTACCTAAAAGTATATGGTTTTCGATCTGAAGCAACATTTATGTGTGTGTGTGTGTGTGTGTGACTACATTGCCCATGCCACATGCATTTTTCTGAATGCGAGTAATTATTTCTAATTTTTTCTTATAGACGCAAACAAAACTGGAGCTGCCCAGGAAGCTATACATGGTATTCGAAGGGCTAACAAGGCCATGACTGAGCAAGAAGCCCGGCAAGTACTAGGTATCAGCGAGCAATCGACTTGGGCAGAGATCATGCAGGTCTGTGACAATATATACTGATCCACTAATATGTTCCAGCAACTGTTTTTTTTTTCCTTTATGAATTTCATGTGAATCAAGATTTTTCTGTATGAATTTCATGTGAATTAAGATTTTTAAAAGCACATGTACAGTAATGTGCTTTAGCTAAAAACTGATGCTAAATTTATTTGCTTTAAATACTTTGCAGAAGTATGATATGATGTTAACACGATGCTAACTGTTATTTTCTTTTATTCTGTATCAACATCATGCCAATTAAGATTGTCAAAATCACACATGTATAACTATTTACTTGACCCAAGAACTGATGTTAGATTTCTATCTTGTTTTAAATATTTTGCAGAGGTATGATACAATGTTCGAGAGGAACGCCAAGAATGGGAGCTTCTATCTCCAGTCAAAGGTTCATCGGGCCAAAGAATGTCTGGAAGTTGTATATGAAAAGCCCAACGTAACAAACTGAGATAGCCTAGGTCCATTTGAAGCGTTTGATCTCATTGATCAATTTGCCGATGCGGCTATCACCATTCTGTTTTGAGTTATGTTGGGTGCATCAGATTAATTGGTTGTGACGGGAGTTTTCTTGAAAAATAATGTTCAGCAAGAACACATAACTTCCACTGATTTTCAATGGCAGCGCCTTGCTTGCTTTTTCACGTCTAAGTCCAAATACGAAAACCATGATTTCGTTGTGATTTTCAATGGTCATTGGTAATATTTGATTGCTGGAGCAACTTCTGTGTTTGTGTTTTGGACTTGCCTTGTGAGACCTGCCTGGCTACCGGAAGTTGATTGGCGTGGCGAATTGCTGCACCGATATCTTAATTTTCTAGTTTAGGCTGGACCTGGGGGGAGTTTGAGATGATTTAGTAAAAGCCAAAAAAAAAAAAAAAAACAGGAGCGAGTGTCAGCTATATATGCTTAACTTATGGTGCTCTTATTTCTGTTTGTGCCAGCTATATATGCTTAATGGCATTGATATTTCTTTCCGTCAACATTGCTCAGATGAATTTCACAGATGCTTTGAGGGATGTTTATGAACTAGACATATTTCCCTTATGCCGTCTATTTATGAAGGATGAGCTTGAAAACAATCCACCGTAGTTACTAAAACTTGACTGGACCGGTGGTTCAACTGGAGAAGCGGGAATTGGAGCCTTGTTTGTGTTAGGTGATTGGATCATTTCCACATACAAGCTGCTCTAAACCGGTGGAAGCATGCCTGAACAGTTGGTTTTGATCTGAACTGACAGTTAGACCGAACCGGTGATACAGTGGCTACTTTTGCACTCTAAAAATCTGTTGCAAGGATCAGGATTGGACCCTAGGATCTCAAGAAAACATAGGATCTCAAGAAAACATGCCGCTAGCCAACGGTCTAAATAGGGATGGTAATGGGGCTCTATTCCCTATTATCTTAACTACTATAATTTTACTCCCATCGTCCCACCCTCTCGGCCTCCCCACTCCTCCAGTCCTCCTCGATGCTCCCCCTCGCGAAAAACCGCCTGGCCTCGCCCACATCGCCGAAACCGCCACGAGGCCCACGACTCAGCTCTCCTACCTCGCGATTCCCCGTCCTCACTCTTCAATTCCCCTCACACCCATTACACCGCCGCCGCAATTGGTGCCCGTTCGGCCGCCGCCTCCGCCCCCTCTAGCCCCGCATCGCCCCCTCCGCCTGCCTGCGTCGCCAACCTCATCTGCGAACCGCCGCCCTCAATGCCCTTCTTCACACAAGTAAGCCCAACCTCATCTGCAACCGCCGCCACGCGTCTTTCTTGCGCGGAGCCGGTGGAGGCCACGAGGCGGATAGGAAGAGGAGGGTGGCGATGGTGATAGAGGAGGTGGAGCGGAGGTGGCGATGCCGACGGTGTCTTGCTCGAGCAACTTTCGACGCCATGGTGTCCGAGATGGAGCGCGGTGCGCGGGGACATCCACGCCACGCTCAAGAGTCAAGATGCTCATCACCTTCGTCGACAACCTCCCCACTGGGTAAAGTCTTTCGTCCCGATCTGATCTCTATTTCCCTCCTTCCCTTTCATTCGGTTTGATCTATGAACTTTGTGATCCAAAAGATGCATGCTTCTGGGTACGAAAGATCGCGTACGGAGGTGAATTGGTCGCAAAAGTGCTTTATTGATCGCGTAATCGTGGGAGGCGAACTCCGGCGAGCCCATCGGTGGCGGAGTGGGAGGAGGCGGGAATGGGGGGCAGCGGTCGGAGGGGGCCCGTCGTCGCTGCTGCTGTTGTTGTTGCGTCTCTCTAGGGTCAGGTAGGTGTTGTACCTTTCTCCATTTTTTTTCTCCCACCTCCCTCTCGCCGCGTGAGGGGGTCCTCCTCCCCGCCATCGCATTGGACTGCGGGGCTCGGTCTGGGCTGCGTGATCTTGCCGTCTTCGAGCTCGGGGAGGGTGGTCGCGGGGCATGGGGGCATCTGTTCCGTTTGGCGCTGAAGCTTGCGAATTCGTGGGGAGTTTTTGGCTCTGAAGAGGAAGAGGTGGCCGCAGGTGCCGATCTGGTGAGGCCTTGCTTGTTTTGTGCTACTTTTATGTTTAGTTTTGCTCGGGGGATGTTTGAATTGTGGGAAATTTGTGTGATCTGAGCTTGAATTTTGGGGGAATTTTGCTTGGGCTGTGCGGAAGGGGGACGCGATACGGGTGGTGTGGCGCAAGGGGCGGTCCTCCTTGCCCTCGTCTCCCAGTCCCGCAACTCCTCCATCGCATTCCTCTCAGGTCCCTCGCTTCTCCGTCCTAATGCATTCATCCATCCTTCATAGTGCCTCTTTGTGTATGTACATTGCAGTATACGTTTGTTGGTGTTGGTCCATCCAGGGTACGGAACTTATTTCAAGAAGCTCGGCAGTGTGCACCCAGTATGATATTTATTGATGAGATAGATGCAATTGTTCTGGTGCAAATGATGAACGTGAAAGTACTTTTAACGAGTGCTTGTAGAGATGGATGGATTCAGATGACTTCGGTGTCGTTGTTCTTGCTGGTACAAATAGACCTAACATCCTGGATAAGGCATTGCTAAGGCACGAAGATTTGATCACCGGATAATGATTGACAAGCCGGATATAAAGGGTTGTGATCGATATTCGTATATATCTTAAAAGCTTAAACCGGGCAAAGAACATTCATTTTATTCGCAAAGGCTAGCCGCTTTGACACTTGGGTTTCTTTGGGTGACATTGCCGATGTTTGTAATGAAGCTGCTTTGATTGCTGCAAGAAACGAGGAAACTCATATTACAATTCAGCATTTTGTGTCTGCGATTGATAGGACTATTGGTGATTTGGAGAAGAAAAATAAGGTAATGTGACCATGTGCCAATTTGTTAATAATCTACTCTTGCAAACTTGATACATGCAACCAACTAAAGCTGATATTACCTGATTTATTACACACTACTCAGGCAATATGTATGATGCTTTCATGTGAGCAAAAATAATGCTTTCTTTTTATATGGCTTATTTTGACTGGGTACAATGACTATGAAAGTTCTATGATTGAAAAAGTAAGCCAGGAAACGAAATTACTATATCACCTCCATTAAGTGCCATTTTTTTTAGCGAACCTTCATTAAGTGCTTTGGGAATATGAGAGATGATAGTTTGTGTGCGTAGTCATAAATAAATTTTTAGGGGAGAGAATGAAATAAATAAGGGCAAAAGAAGAAGAAAAATTACCATTGAATCTACATGAATGCTTTATAGTCCATTTTGAGAAAAAAAAAAGTTGGAAAACCAATAGGCCTTATAAAAAATGAAATGGAGGGAGTACTTGTTAAGTTCATGCAAAAGAATGTTCTGAATTTTTAGATCTATTAATTCACAAATGTTGCAGTTTTGAACAAATACGGAGTATCTGTAGTACACTTCCCTATGGGAGTGCCCTAGCTATCACTATTTATTCACTTTTAAGTTTTGTCTCGTAATAATCACATATCAAATCTCTAATTCCAGTAATACACCTTGGATTGCAATTAAGTAACTTGGGAGTCTCTTTTATATGGTGTAATTTGTTTCTACATGTATTAGTTATATGTTCCCTACTTCCTCATTTATTGACTCATCCAATCGAGCATGTCAATCCAATGCGTGTCATTAGCAAACTAGAGCGCCGCACTGTTGCTTACCATGAATCTGGTCATCTTTATTTTTGGGATGGTTTTTAGAGCATGCAGAGCCTCTTCTGAAAGTTACAATTGTTCCCTGTGGAACTGCTGCTTTAGGCTTTGCACAATACATCCCAAATGAAAATCTTTTGATGACAAAAGAGCAGCTTTTTGATATGACATGCATGGCATTAGGTGGCTGAGCTGCAGAGGAGGTACACAGATTTTTTTTACATCTTCTTTTGGCTGAAGTTTTATGTTTAAAGATTTGTGGACATCTCCAAATTCGTACAATTTAGACTATCCAATAATTAAAGTGAATGTGGGGAATGCATACAGTTATTACAGAACCTTTTGGACTAAACTGTTCGCATTAGCAATATAGTTCTTATCATCTTCACTAAACTTTTTCAACCTGTCTTTCCATGAAACTCTTCTAAAATCTTTTGGACTTACAGAGAAGGTAATAGGTCTATCTTACAAAAAGTTAAAGTCGGTGTTTATTCAGTTACTTCAGGGCACTCCTTTAAACGAGTATAGCGAAGTTGTTACATCATTGCTCCAAGATTCTTCAGATGCTGGAGGAGACAACAATGTTGATGCTTCTGGAAAGGAAACGGTCAGTTTAACCACTAACAAATTACAACTCCTATTTAAAGATTGATACACATATTTTGGAAATTTGTTGATCGAAGGGTTAGTTCATTTTTTATGGGACACTCAATGTTTTTTCATTTTCTGCTATCTAGATACTGGTAAGAGAGGGACATGGGGCATAAACTGTTTTGACAGGCATTTCTTTGGCAATTTTGTATAGGATTTACTGTGTTTTAATTTAAACGATCAGCTCATCCTGGGAAAAGGGGATATAGCCCAAAACAGAATTTTGAACCCTGGAATTTTACCTTTGGAGTTAGAGTTATATCGACCAAAATAGGTTCGCATGTGGAATTTAAAACTACAGTTTTCTGATGTACTAAATTCCTTGGCGTTGTTCAGTGATATGTTGTGCATTGAGAATGTTTTTGATATGTTGTGCTTGTTCAATGATGTTACACTAATATGATACTTGTAGATATATGTATCACTATATCTTTTGATTGGTCGAAGGGAATTATTATTTGTGTGAAGTTTAAGGTTCCGTTGCAACGTACGGGCACCCTACTAGTTTGATAGGAAATTCATTTATTAGGAGTTAGGGTTGGGGCTATTTCTTCCTCTACGGAGATGCTAATATGCAAATACAATGCTCTATCGAGTGAAACAGGGTTGAGGTCATTCTCCTACTCCCCATCCTCACTACCCGCATAGGTCCCGATAACCTTATGTCATGTAGGTCACTAGCCTACTACCACACTGTTTAAATTTTTAATGGTTTGTTTGCTTATTTGTTTTGGAGTTGGGACGCCATCTTTAAGAATATTGTTAGAATTTTTTATTTAGAACATTGATAAGCACTCTTTAAATTATTTAGAACACTGATTCTGTCATCCCTAACATGATGTCACTGAACCCATTATCCCTAGATATAAACTAGCGGTTGAGGCGCTCGACAACACAACCGATGGTATGTCTGTCGTAGAATTCATCTTCTTTGGCGACATCGCCGAAGAACTTGTTGGACAACCGGCCATCATGCTTGTTTCCGGTCAACATGGGTCATCTACTTCTGTCCCTAATAAAGAAATCGCGGCTCTATTTGGAAGAAACTATATCTTAGAGGCGACTGTCTCTCGTGCTCATTCCAACGAGACAACATTTCATTCTAAGTTACTCGAATACATCCACAGCTTGCAGCACTGGTGCCATCACACCATGACAGCGATACTCCGGGAGGACGCTCCTCATTCATCTTCGCAGCTCCTCCAACAGCGATGCCCCGTCCAACAAACGCAACTAGACATCGCCGTTATCCAGCCCCAAGATCCCACTGTAACACAAAAGGTTACTTCTTCCGTTCTTACTCTACTCAGGTAACACTTAATGTCTTTTCGTATTACACTAGCTTGTTCTTTTCGATGCACTACCATTATGCGTTCAAGCTATTATGCACACAGCACCCTGATCAGTTCTTTCAGTCCAACATCCTCACATTGCATTAATCCCTGTAGGTACCATCTAGCCTAGACATCGGTAAACAATTGACTTCGCAACAAGATACTCCTTCCCAACAGAATACCACTCTCAAACACAGCCACCTAGAACAAACTTCAGAAACGACATGCAGAAAATCTGACAGCCCTTTACCACATCAGACCAAAATAATCATCTCGAAAGCAGCAACAACGGAACATTCTGTGGTGAACCCCATGCCTGATAGACCTATAAAACTTCATCACCTACTGATACCATGCACTTTCCTTTATGATGATGCAGTTGACTCCTTTACAAACAACCGAAAAAGACCTCTCAATTGAAGATAACCAGTGGGCAGTGGCGGAACCAGGATTTTGACGATAGAGTGTGAACTTAAAACACATCCGTTCCAATACAAGTTCAAATGATATAGTATATAAGTTTAAATATGTCAAATTATATGTTCGCACTATAACCAACATCACAAAATATTTTAGAAAATTACAACTTGATACGGCGTTTCTTTATACTTTGAAAGCAATATTACAATAAAAAATCACTATATGGGAGATCAAGCCAACACTAGACCTTAAAGGAGCCAAGAAGGGGAGTGTGCGGACGGCGGTGATGGGTGGTCCTCGGGGTCGAGACTCGAGGGGCATGATCGGCCATCGGCGCGTCGAGGCCGAGATCGTCGTACAGGCGTAAACGCGCGTCATAGTGTCGCGATGCGCCGATGCCGCAATGAGTTGCCGGCTATGGCGCTGCCAGAGCACCTGGATGGGTAGATGATACTTAGGCTTGACGCCTCTTTGACTAGTTGACTTGGACTTGATTCTCAGATTCTGTTGGGCCTAATGCTAAATAGGCTGCCAGGAGTTGAGAAGTATGTTGTTAGTAAGTGTATACTTTATGTATTAAGGGGATATATACTAGATTTTTGTGCAAAAATTTTGGAGGTACAACTGTACCCTCATGCGCCCCCAGTGGCGAACGCAGGATAGAAATAGAGGTGGTGCTGAAGCTAATATAATAAAATTGTATAAAACATACATAATACATTTAAATGTCTAATGCAATTCAAATTTATACATAAATAAATAAAAGACAAAGCGAGAATGTAAAATAAACTTAAGATAGTACCTGGCTAATGAACATAACAATCCAAATGCGTATAAATACATACGAGTAGCAATCTGTGAAACAATAGTAGCTAAATTAGCGTGACAATCAGAAAATCGTGACTAATTGCAAACATTGAAATGAAATGGAAGTATGGAACATACCGCAAAACCGCTAGCTATGACTAGGAGCGGGAGGCAAATCCATTCTACGAGATTTCATCTGTTGAAAACGATCCATGATTGTTTTATCATCAATGCTTTTGAATATCTCTCGCTCGTTGTAGCACACCATCAAGTCATTGAGCCATTCATCGGAGACTTTGTTGCGCAAGTCTGTCTTAATAATTTTCATTGCCGAAAAGATTCTTTCAACTGATGCCGTTGCCACAGGAAGAATCAATGTTAGCTCAATGAGACGATACACCAATGAGAATGTTTTGTCTTTTCCGGTTTCAACCATCTTTTCAAGTAGCCTTGCAAGGTTACGACATCCACGTAAATTCTACACTTCTCCTAACATTGAGAATGTAGTTTTGAAGTCGAGTTCTTAACAATATACGATCACTTATGGAGAAATCATCAAAGATAAATCTCAAAAAGTCGCAAAGCTTGTCCACATCAAACTTGGAGAATGAGTTTCTTGGATCAAGATAAGACATACATATCAATAGCTCAGAGAAACTTCATTAAAGCGATGATTTATCTCGACTTAGTGGCATCAATAGCCGCATAGAAGATGTCAACTCTATAAAATGATCTTGAGTCACTCTATGGCCTCGACGTGACATTCGACCCATAATTGGGGTGCTTTCATCCATATTTGGAACAATGATGCCATTTGCTTCACAAAAGCTTTTTGCACGCCGAGCAATGGCTCCCACCCATTATCCTCATGTTTTGCAAGTTCTCTTTACATCCATAATCAAACCCATGGCATGAACAATGTCTAGATCCTTCCTTTGGAATTCATGTGATAATTCATTTGTAATGCCCAACAAGTCCAACATCAAATGCAATATGAACACAAATTCAAAGGTTTCCATTTTTCTTATCAAACCATATGCTCCACTGCACTGGATGGTTGACGACTATCATCACTTACAATTTCTAACACCTCCTCGCTTGCCTCCCACATTTCATACAAACGAGCAAGGTTTTGTGATGTGAGCCCCATCTAGTATCTCCAGGTCTAGCTAGGCTAGTTTCCTGATGCAACCCTGTTCCAGTGAGAATCAAGCCATTCTGCACCTTTTGCAATAAGACTTCACGTTGCTTTTCAATCAAAGCATCCATCCTCTTGCAAGATGAACTAACAAAGTGTTCACTATTAGGGAATATAATTGAAGAAATCAGAATAGCTTTGACACTACTCGAGACGGTGACAATCGCTAATTGCAATCGATGGGCAAAGCAATGGACATAGAAAGCATACGGATTTTCATCTCGAACTGCTTTGCAAGCCGTTAAATTCTCCTCTCATATTTGAAGCTCCATCATATCCTTGCCCACGAAGCCTCGAAAGAGATAAATCATATCCTGCAAGCACACCAAGCAATGCACCCTTCAATGCAGCAGAAGTACACTCTTTGACATGTACAAGTTTAATAAACCTTTCCCTGACCTTCCCTTGATTGTTAACAAATCTACATGTCACAAGATATGCAAGTTAGGACACATAATGCATAAATGGTATAATTAAAAATATAAAACCAACTACTAACCTCATAATCACAGCCATTTGCTCCTTTATTGATACATCTCGAGATTCATCAATAAGCACTGAAAAATTCTTATCTCCAATCTCACCCATAATCACCTTAGTGACCTCTTCTGCACAAGCTTTTGCAAGATCTTTTTGAATCCAAGGAGAAGTCATGGTGCAATGCCTAGGAGCCACATCAAATGCCTTCTTTACTTCTTCCTTCTTATCTGTATACCACTCCAACAACTCCTTAAAATTTCCCTTGTTGATGGAAGTAGCAGATTCATCATGTCCACGGAAAGCTTCACCTTGCATTAGGAGAAATCTTGCACAATCTAGAGAAGCAGTTAGACGAATTTTATATGCAACTTCGTCTGCCTTACCACGAGCATCTAATTTACGTGACACACTTAATCTTTGATTATTGAAATCCTCACATGCTTGCCTACAAAAGCTATGGGTACTACTAGGTCCACCAACATGGTCATTCAAACTTTTCAAAGCCTTCCTCCAATTAACAAACCCAACTTTTGTGAATGCATCATTGCCAAAATAATGAGGATGTGACGGACTCTTGAAAAGAAAGCAATAGAAACAAAAGGCGGCATCCTTTGACACGCTATATTCCAACCAATCAAATTTGTTAAACCATGCTTCTTGAAAGGATCTCCAACAATCCATCATTTTCTTTGGAAAAACATAGCCAATTGGTCGAGTTGGACCCTTCAACAAATATGCCCTCCTCACTTGATCTCTAATTTCACTGGGATAATCTTCAATTGGTATACGACATGCTGGATCGACAATGATGTCATCGGGATTAAAATCAATCCGAGGCTTCTTTGGTTGAGTTGTGCTCTCATTGGTATGAGGAGTAATACTTGTATTTGAATTGTTCAAGAAATAACTATGCAAAGTTCGTTTGTCCATCTTTGATAAATCTACAATAAATTGTATGTAATCCATAAGTACTAAAATTAAATACATGTAACTAGACTAGGCAAGTAGACAACAATACAACATCACATATTCTATTCACAACATCATCTCAACATCACATTTATATTAACTAAGTGAGTTATAAATTTTACCTCAGCTCACCTTCTTAGTTGTGAGTTATCACCATATATGATTATCTCAGATACTCAAGACACACATAACATTAACACATTCCCCAATCCCCATTAGCCATTTCTTCTATTTCCTTCTGGGCTCTAGCCTTCTTCAGGCGCACCGCGCAGCGGACAAATACAGCAGATGCTCCTTTCCCATTTCTTCTGGCTCAGCGCAGACTCTCGCGGGCGCCGCCTCCCAAGTAGGCTTCCACGGTGGCGACTCCGCCCTCCGCCCCTCCCTCCGGTCGCCCACTCGCCCGCCTCCTCTTGGCCGTGGCCCGCGCCGGCCCCTGCGCGACCCTGACTGCCGCAGCCGGCCGCACCTCCGGCCTCCCCTGCGGCTGCTGGCCGGCCGCCTTAGGCCCCTACTCACCCGCCGCCAGCCACCTCGCCACCGTTGGTTGCCCGGCCTGGCTGGGCTCTGCCTCCTCCTCGGCCGCGCCGCCCGCTGACTGCCGCCGCCCCAGTGAGTTCTCAGAATTAGGATTTGAGATATGGGGATTTTGGGGAGTGGCCGAATGGGGATTTGGGGATTTGAGGATTGCGAAAATGGGCCTATAACATTGGATTATGCGAAGAATATGGCCCAAGCGGCCCAAATACGCTTGGTAAAGTCTTGATCGATGATGCTGCTTCGCTCGTGCTTCTTCGCGCTTCGTTCTGGGCTCTTGTTGCTGCATACGCTTGCGCCACCGACACCAAAGAAATGCGGTGCTTCCTCCATTGAATGGACCAGGCGGAGGAGATGCAGCATGCGGGTTCTCCAGGGCGCGGCGGATGGAGCCGGTGCGCACGCCCCTGCGCGCACCGGTGTTGCCTCCGCCCCAGCGCCCCTGAAGGTAACACCTCACCAGAGAAAATGTCCCTCTACAGCTGAGCTTTAAAAGGTACAACTTCTATTTAAGCTGTTCATCCTTACCAAAGCCGAAAAAAACAGAACTCTCTTATAAGCCATGAATACCCGTACCCCATCGCATGCATGACTTCGAAATAATTTTTGTAATGATAGGCATGCCACCTCTGCAAATGTCTCAAAGACCGCTAGGAAACTGCTCAAGGATAACGACGCCAAACCCGTCAGCAAAACGTAGGTCAGTTCGATTCGGCTCATATAATGTTCTATCATGGTCTACTCTTGATTTAGATAGCTACACACTATAGTCTATCACCATTCTTATACCTTATACTACAAACAAGCGTTTTCCCATGTTCAGATATACAAAAAAAAAGAAAAGGAACAAACGTCTGTACCTTCTAAGATACAACGAAGTCAGACAATTAGATGACTGATTCAAATACTTCAAGAATAGCTATATGTTAGAAACAACATAAACTACCTGCCATTTTCGGTGCGCCTTCAAATTATATTTGCTATCATAGTCTAAAACAATTCTCAGGAGGCCTCTTTAGTTCACCACTGTACAAAAGTTCTTCAGGTTATGTGGTTATTCAAATTGTAGTAGTAAAAATCAAGCATTACGCTGACACACAGACTAGATTGATCTCCTCAGACATTTTCATGTTAACCCGCCTTTTTCAGACTAATACGATTTCGTTTTTATCATGCCGTCTTTACTCAAACAGACGTTCTTCTACTAACGCAATTTTGCCTATCACAATTGGTCCAGATCCACAATAGACACATCTCTGCGAACCAAAATTATTGAACTGTATGTTTTAACACTCTATTTCATAACACAGAATGAAATTGCAAAACTCAAAAACAATAGTAGAACGTAGTAGTTCCGTCGTATAGCTCAGTACCATGCAAGAGAAAAAACAAAAACATATATGTTTCAAGTTCCCTCATTGCGCACTGAGGACAAAACACACACACACACAAAAAAAAAAAAAACCTCTCCAAAAAAAGAGAGGAAAACACGATGCTAAACCTACTGTGTTAAACATTTTTCATTCTTACCTTTTCATCTTATTCCTTATTTTGCAGGCCGCAGTGAGTATGTCTACCCCATACGTACTACCGTTTCGCTGTACAACTTTTGTTCGGGCGATATACCACACGTATTGTCACTTAGATTAGTACTAGATTATCAGCTGCAGAGTCCTTTTGGTTACTTGCATGCACTCATATCTCACTTAGATTACTACTAGATTTTCAACTGGAGAGTCCTTTTGGTTACTTACATGCACTCATATCGTACTCCAAAAACATGGACAGTTTAGACAGCGCATATCGAACTTATGTTTGTATTGTAACGCCGATCGACCATAACAGCCGATACCCATGTAATGGCTATGTAGCTGTAATTCTGCTTTTATGGTTCATGTTCAGATGTCAAGCATATGCTGTTTAGATGTTACTTTCTTAATTACTACTGTGCTACGCCTGTATATGCACGACATAAAGTACCCTGCTAATGTTGGCTTTTAATGTCATCCATATTGCTAGATTCCAGACTCGGCATATACCATGTTTTAAACAACACTGTACCCTAACTAATCACACTCGCACATGATCATCATATAAGCAACAAAGAAATCCATTATGTACAATTCGGGAAAAAAAAATATAACAGCAATAAAGAGTTGTCGGCGCAGCTATCATCCTAGTTCTATTCGAGGCACATGGTAGTCGAATTAATAGGCACATGGTAGTCGAATTAATAGGCATTCTTTGAGCTCATTTATGACCAATAATAATTACTTGAGTCGTTATCCTCTAGGACCTCTACTATTCAGATTTACCCTACTCAGTTACAGCAAAATAAATGCTTTTAAAGCAATATGCATGTTCCATGTCTAGGTCGGTTTCATGATTTCATCCCGTTGATCGATAATACGGTATGAGACAAACCTATTAATGTTAGTTTTTATCAAAAGATGCATTTAGTCAGCATGACCAAATTATCCTACCCATTGGTTAGTACCGTGTATGCTTACAACGATTTGGCCATACCTCTTGAATCATACGGACAGGTTTGATGAAGAATGGAAATTGGGTACCACCATGAAATATTATTCTAGGATCAGTACTTAGTAGGTGCTAGGTGAGTCATGGATAAAGGATATGTAGATTGTATTGTTTAATCGATCACAGTTGCGCCCGTGGCCTAATGGATAAGGCGTCTGACTTCTAATCAGGCGATTGTGGGTTCGAGTCCCACCGGGCGTGAATCTTATCTCTTAATTTTTTTTCCCTTCAATTTCTCGGCTGTTGCTTCAGACGTGTAATTTTCGATTGCTCGGTTAATCGGCAGAAAATTTCTTTGTTATTGGATTTTCTTCTCCGTTTCTCTTTTCACCTGTTACAGGTTGGAGCTAATTATCGGATTCTGAAGTGTAGGTATGAGTAGTACAATATAAAGAAATCGCTGTTTTTTTTTTGCAAGGAGAAATCGAATTATCTGGCATATTGAAAAATACACAAGCCATTCTTTAAAAAAATCAACGAGTTAAGCTCCTGATTTGGCCAAAAAAAACTTGTAGTGAACCTCATTTACTATTCCCTACGCCCAACCTCACTTTCCGCCTCCCGATGGACGCCGTTGCGTCCCCCCCTTCCTCGACGACGACTTCGATTTCAACGACTTCACCTTCACCTCTTCATCTGCCGCACCCCAACCGCCTATGGCCTATCCCCATCCAGCCACCTTCGTGGCGTTTGATGACGATTGGGGCGACTTCGTGGCAAGCCCCCTCGGATCCAACCCGAACGCGTCCGCGTCCGTGCCATCGACACCTCCGACGGCCAAGTCCAATGCCTGGGAGAAGCCGTGGGGCCCGCTCCCGCTCTCCCTGTTCGACGCCGACGAGGACGAGGACGAGGACGAGCAGGAGGAGGAAGGCCCAACCAAGCTGCCGCCGATGGCCACAACAGACCAGCGGGCTCCGTCCTTCTCCTCTAATAGATCAAAGCCCGCGAATCTGAAGGACCTCATCGTCGGCCTCTACGGGTCTCACCTCCTCCACCCCTGATGCGGCAGAGGTGGGTACACCAGAGGCGAATGATGATGGCGGATTTAGAGATGATAGTTGGGAATTCAAGGCTCGGTGTCGTCCGCCCCAGCATCTTCGTCTTCTTCTCCGGTTTGGTCACATCTCAGAAGCCTACAGGGTGTTTGACGAAATGCCAGAGTGGGACATGGTTGCATAGAACGCGATGGTGTCCGGACTGTGCCGCAACGCGCGTGTCGCCGAAAGCCGAGGACATCGACATGTCGTGTCCCTTCATCTCATCATCATCCGAGGTCTCCTCCAAAGTCAACTTCTCTGACCGCAACAGATTCAGATTCAGATCTACTGAGCGATTTGCTTTGTTGTTCTTGATTCTTTCTACCGATTTATTTTAAAAAATTAGCAGGAGCAACAACGCATGAGATGAGCGGTAGCAAAGGAGATGCAATGTAAGTTGTGTGTTCAGAAATTTCTATTTGGTTGAATTTAAAGATGATTTTGAGATGAGTTGTGTGTGTATCTTGTTCGCAGATCGCAGAGCATCAACTCATCGGAGAGGAGCTATAGTAGGAAGATGAGAAGCGTGACGAGCCAACATCCGTTCATTCTTAGGACCGAGGTATGAATGATGCAATGTTCATCTTCTTCATTTATGGCGTACTAAAACATGTTAACATTTCCAATGCTTGTTCTGCCGATCATGTGGGTTTACTAAATTTCTTTTTAAATCTATTTGCTTTATGTTGTGGGCTAAACCTCATCGCAGTCACAGTTGACGGGTTGTAAATTAATGCCTAATAATTAATTGATTCTTTTATTAATCCTTGAAGTGTTTTCTCCTTGTACATGTTCATATTGCAAAGTAATTTATTTTTGCTGCAACCTAAGCTTCATGACATATTTAGATCTCGTAGTATTTCTGGAAATTAGCAACGTAGGCTAGGTGGAGCTATGATTTTGTTTCCTTTATGTGTGTGTGGATTAGGTGGTATTCTTAGTATTCCTTTTGTTGCAACCTAAGTATTTCTATTTAATGCTGTTGTTGATTGGCGTAGTGGGGTGGGGTTCTACCGCCAGAGAACATGGCGTAGCATACCCTGAAACTCGAGCCGTTTCCTTTTCATGTCTACTACTATGTGCAATCTCATATTCAGATTAATGAATTTCGTGATCGTGCAATTTTGATAAGTATCGAATTAAATGCTCTAATCTGAATAGATTGATTATGCTAATGCATATTTTTTTTGTTCTTATGCTTATTTATATCACATTTAGCCCATGTTGATGAAAAAGTTTGGATGGCCTGTTACCACCTGTATAAAAAGTTCTGGACATGACTGGTTTAAAGTTATTAGCACTGAGCCAAATAAAGGTACCCTTATATGATCTTTTTCTAAAAATCTTTTCTTTTATGAGCAAGTATAACAGTATCTTTGTATTGTACATGTATGTGCATTTACAATGTTAAACATGACTGGAATAAGCATGTTTTTAATTAGTAATTAAATCAAGGATAAGTACCACACTTCTTGAACATTGTTGTCAGGTTTACCTTAACCCCTTAAACTCTTGGAGGAACAACTAACTCTTGAATGTTGGCCTGTACAAGCAGAAGGGGTTAACTCTGAAGCTCAGGGGCTAATTCGTTACTTGTCCCATAAATATATTTAAAAAAATAAACTTGGAAAGTGTGCTTATTACCTATGCTTCTGGTAAGATAGTGTGACATGTTTCCTTGTTAATATGGATTACAGATGTTGACTTCAATATCGATTGTTGCTGATCTGAACTACCCTGAAAAGACTGAGACCTATCATGTAGTTAATGTTCCGTATATATTCTCTGCATGTTGGAAGGTACTATGATTTTCCTATCAAAGTTTAGTCCTAAGATCATATTAGTAATTTTTGTAGTGAAAACTGATAGACATTTCATTTGACATACTAGTAGGTTGTGAAGCCCCGATTGCAGGAGAGGACAAAAAAGAAGGTTCAAGTTTTGCATGGTTGTGGGAGAGATGAACTTCTAAAGATAAAATTACTGGCTATTGTTTCTTGCCTTCTCATAGATCCTTCATTACTTGCTAAAATTTTGCATGGTTGTGGGAGAGATGAACTTCCTAGGGGAGTGCATATCCTCAAAATCACCGATGTTGAGAAACTATTGATTTCTTATCTTAATTGCGGTTTTGTTGGCCATCTGATAGTATGTAAAAGCCGAGAACTGAAATGTTTAGTTGTGTGCGTGTAGGTTGTTCGGAAGATCTTTGTATTTAAATGTCCTAGGTTGTGCAGATGCATCCCAAATTTGTCTTTATTCTATAACCTTGTTTACTATTCTTTGTGTTTGTACATGAGCATTACTTAAGTACATCTTAGTTTTACAAAAATACTTTGCAATATGCGGGCTTTTGATTAATTGCTAAACTAGAGGTAATTTTCACATCAAGTTAATAAAATAGTGTGGCAACTGGCATGGTTCACATGATGAAATTCAAATGTTCGATGCTCGCACATCTGAGTGAATGGTATGCTTCACACACGGTTATGTGGGCATAGCATATAAATTATTTGGTGGACTGTATGGGTTTTCGTTGCAACGCACGAGCATACGACTATTAGTATAATATATTAGATTTGATTGTTTGGGAATCTGGTGGTTCTTGGCTCTGCAGGGGCACACCGGGCCATTTGCCTTTCCCAATACATTCTACTTTAGTTATGCTACAAAGAGAATAAGAAAGCTATTTGAAATTACAGTGCCTCGAGCGTCCTTGGAATCCACACAATGCTCTTTTTGAGAGTCCTCCAGATGTGTATGTGGTGGCACCCTAAAAACACACATTTACCTTACAAAGGATACAGGTGAATCCTCCGCTCCAAGATGAATACATTGATAGTATTGCATATAGTTCTCTTTTTCTTGAAAAGAACCATATGATTCATTATTTAGTGCATGTTCTTAATCTGAATGTTGATGATACGCAGGGATGAAGATTGTGAAGATAATGATGTGGCTTTGAAGTTTGAGCACAATTTCCATGACGCACCCTCGCATTCCTATAGAGCATCCAAATCATTTTGTAGTGGATGATTCTGATTGCCATCCTTTGCAGTCTAGGATATGGTTAGTACCCCGATTCAGGATCTTGGTTTAATGGTGGAAATAGCTAGCTTGTTTTTCTTATTTCAACAAACAAATACAATTTTGCATGCATTTGTTCTCTTGACAATATTGAGCAAATTTGACACTGAATTCAATTGGAAGGTCAGGTTAAGTGTTAGGCATAAAGAGATTTTATATAATTATTATGCTTCATAGATAGAACAAATTGTGTGCTTACCTAATTGTCCCATTGATTATGCGGGTATTACATGATTATTGAAGCTGATCACATTCTTTTCATTGTAAATTGAGAAAGAGTTGGAGTGCAGTTTGATTTGTTGTATGATGGCATTTTCCAGCGCCGCAGAAAGCATGCATTTAGGAAGAGCCCCCCTATTGTACCAAATGAAACGAGTCAATAACAGATTACACCCAAAGCAAAGTATTCTAGGTAGTAGAGAGGAAGAAACAAGCGGGGTGCTTTTTCCGCTTCTCTTCATCTCCGGCCTCCATGTAGATGTAACTTCAACACTGTAAAGTGTAAATTACATTGTTTATTTGACGAATATTGCATACTTCTCCGGTTCTTGGAAGGGGAGTCCATGGTGACTGTTTGGCACCAATTTTGCGCCTACTATGTTTGCTCTTTGTTGTCCTTACAGAACAATATGTCGGAGAAGAAAGTCAGCATCAACTTCAACCTCCAAAGGTAAACAATATATGAGTTTAAAATTTTAATTTCCGAGTAGTAGTAGTAGCAGGTGATGCAATAGGCGAAGTTAATGTATCTGTTTATATCTATGTGAAAAAAATGATTTTTTTGATCTCGTCGATATATTACTCTCTTTTGTAGTTCTGCTGCAACATACGAGTGCTGGGCTGGTCGTATATAACAAACAAAAACTGGAAATCCTATCCATTCGGTGAACATCGGTAGTCACTGCAATGACTGACAGGCCGTTTGGCAAACAAAGTTACTCACCTGACATCATTCATGCTTTCTTCTCAAAAGAACATACCAATAATAAGACCCAAATGCCAGATTCAGCGGAAGAGAAGAAAGATTGCGTATCAAATCACACCGAAAGCAATGCAACCATTGTTTAGCAGATCAGAAAAGACAAACGGACGGATGCAAAAGGATAAACGTCCGTTTCCGATTGAGGCCGCAGCAATGCATCGTCATGGGCTCGTCTTAAGTGTCATCGATCTTATCATCATCATGATGTTTCCGTGCGGCACATGACATGGTGAAGTGAATGCGTAGTCCTTTTTGGTTGCCATGTTCGCTTCCTCCATCCATGTGACCTCCGTGCCGTGCACGCGTGGACTAGATAGATAGAGTGATCGACTCCACATGGTGAGCCATCCGAAATAGAAATAATCAATTATTTGCTACCGTAAAAATATAGATTTTAAAATTTATTATTTTATATGTAAATCTCGAAACCACATGTTATAAATATATCAATAGCAAATTCTAAATCGCATATATTTAATCGTGACAAATAATAACATCTCCCTCCAAAATATCCATGAAACTTTGTCCAAATTCTCTCGTCTGTGCCATCCCCATCCTCAGTCTCCATTGACCGGCTTCTTCTAGCGTCGTGTACCCGCCGCTGCTTGCTTGCAGTCCAGTCCAGCCGCGGCCAGGCTTGCCGCTTGCGAGAGATCCCAATCTATTCTTACCTGGTAAGCCGCAGTGCCCTCCTGGCCTCCTCTCTGTACCTTCCTCTTCCTCTTCGCTTCAGGATTTAGGTTTCCTTTCCTCTTCGTTTCGTCCACATCGATCCCTGAAAGAGTTGGTTTGTGGTATTTGGTAAATCTTTTCCTTGGCCATTATTTATTTGTTTCCATAGTGGGTAACTAACAAGAGCTCGAAGCAATCTTGTTTAATTTATCACCAACGATTTAGTAAGGAATTTTTAGCAGTGGCGAGCCAGTTCGGACGGGGGGGAAATGAGGAAAATCCGTAATCTTGTATCAGTTCTTGATATTAGCACTAATTGGGACAATTCCTGTGGTATTTACTGGAAAAAAAAAGCAATTCCTGTGGTATTTACTGAAAAAAAGAAGCAAAGTTCTTGGTAAGCAGCTCTAAACGATTAGAGCTTCATTTGTGCTTAATTTAGGTTTTTTCCAGGCTTACATGAGAACAGCTGCAAACAAACAACCTTAAGTTGTGGTTAATTTGCATGTTCCCTGCGCTACAATCTGGGGCTGTAGGTCCCGAAAATATTATGTTTTGCTCATTGTTAGTACTAATTAGGACAACGTCAATAAGCAGCTGTAAACAACTTTAAGATTTTTCTTTGTGGTTAATTTGATTTTTATGGCTTATGTAGTTCAGCCTGTTCAGTATATTATGTTTTGCTCGATTAGTTTAGCAGTAGTTGAAATAATTGCTGAATTCAATTAAGACATTTGATCCATCTAGAGTTATGTTTATGGTTCATTTCGTTTAGCCAGTACTGTGGCTTTACCAATTTCTAGTTCTGCTGATAAAAATGACTCCATATGTGGTATCTTTTCCTTTTTGAATTGGCCTTGCTAGGATTGTAAAACAGAATTAAGGGACAAGAAGTTGTTAGTCGCTGGACTCTTGCTTGAGGTGATAGCAAGATCCTTACTCTCATGGAGAGGATGACACTTAGAGATAGGGCAATTTTTCTTGTATATTTCTCTTCACAATGCCATGTCAACCTAAGGGGTTGGGTATACATATTTATAGGCTGCTACTCAGCCAAGCATATGCCTAGATGCTAGTCTAAGATGCTAACAACTTTGTCCCTAGATGCTTGTCCTCTAAGACGCTAACAACATGTCCTAGATCTTTGGTCAAGATGTCATTCCTAGAGATGCTAACAACCGACCAAGGATCTTTGTCCTTGAGATGCTAACAACCACCAAGGATGTCTTTGTCCTTTACAAAAGCAAAAAGCCGACACAAAAAGCCGACACGAAAAGTCGACACACAGAGACTTATCCATCATTCTCCCCTAAGTCTTGTGTGTCTCCTTGTGAGAATCTGAGCCATCCCGATCCTAGAGCGAGTGTCGTCCTTGATTTCCACGCCGGGGCGCCCCAAACTTGACAGAGCCTCGAACGCTGAGTCACGCTCGGAGAAGAACTCCGCCGCCGGTCATGTGGTGGGTGTCGCGGTGTCGAGGCACCACCCGCGTCGGTCTTCTTTGTTTAACTTTCGCCGGCGAGGCGTGTGCTTTGGCTCGTCAAGGTGGAGAGCCGCCGCGCGCGGTGCGCCGAGGTAGTTCGATGCTCGCTGAGCAATGAACAGAGCCGGCCGCCGCTCCTCCTCCGCTGCGCGCGACTGGGCTTGGCGCGCGTCGTGGTCGCCGACAATCCTTGGCCCGATGACCGAGCTTGCCGCGCTTGTAGCAAGAGTCGCCTCGCGTCGGCTCTTGCTTGCCGGCCGCGCCATGCTGGGCGCCTCACGCCATCACCCTCGACGCCCTCGCGCCCGTGCTCAGCGTCTTTGCGCGCTTGCCGCGCTTGCCACGCTGTGGCGCTGTCGTGGAAGAAGGCTCCTTCTTCCTCGCCACCTGGCGGCGCCATCGCTCCCGAGTGAGGAGGAGCTTCCGCCAATGGTGACGGTCCCGAGAGGAGTTGTGGCTCATCATCGCCGACGACCTTGAGGCGACCTATCGCCTCCTCGATCGACATCGTGGAGGTCCAGCAGAGACCGGATCGAGCGAGCCATCCGCTTGTACTTCTCGGGACGCAGCGAAAGAGCTTCTCCACGCCTCTCTCCTCGCCGTAGGTGTCATCGCCGAATCGCACGGCTTCGCAACGAGTGTTGAGACGGAGAGCAAAGCCATCGACGTCCTCACCGCTTGAAGGCCGTGTTCTCCCACTCCGTCGCGAAGCCTGCGGTGTGGACTTCGCGCGCGCCGCCGTCGTGGCGGCGATGGCGCCCAAGCCTCCTGGCGCCCGCTTGTTGGAGAGCGAAGCGCATCTCGGCGGGGCTCGCGGCGATGAGAGCATCCAGCGCCGTCGATCCGGTTGTAGTCGACGTCGCCGCATGCATCGCATCCCACATGTGTCGCACTGAGCCTCACCTTCATCACCGCGCCCACTCGGCGTAGTTGGCCTTGGTGGGTAGGCCACCCACCGCCGGCGGCGGCCCCCGACAACGACACGGAACCCGTGGTAACCACGATGCACGGTCCGGGAGAGAAGTCGCCGCGCTGTGAAGGCCGCGCTCTATCGACCGTCTGCCGCCGTTGTCGTGGCGCGCTCTTCCAGAGCGCCACCGCCGTCGCGCGCCTCCTCGGAGCGCCACCACCGATCGCGCTGTCGATCGCCGCTAAGCTCGTGGCGTCGCGTCGCCATCGTGCCGCCCGCTCTCGCTGTGGCTCTCGCCACGGGTCGAGGTCGTGCATCGACGCTTATCGCCGGGAAATGGAGCTACCGACGCCGCCGCGCGAGCCTCGACCTCGGCCGCGCCGCGACGCGCCGTTGCATCTGCCGCGCCGCCACGCTTCCACCTCTCGCTCGCTGCCGCTGCCCGCTCGCCGCCACCGACGCTTCGCTCCGCCGCTGGCAGCTGTCTCTGCCGCCGCCATTGCTTGCTGCTGCGCGAAGCTTCGGCCGTCGGCACGACGCCACGCGTGCTCGAGGCGACCGAAGGCCGAGATCGCCTGCGGACATGGCGCGCTACTGGGGGGGTGTTGCGTGGAGAGAGGGCGCCGACGAGCCGCTGCCGCCTCCGGAGAGAGTGGCGTGGGCGGATACCGAGCTTTGCTCTGCGGCAATGGCTGCTGCGAGGCGGAGAAGGAGATGAGCGAGAGATGCTCAGGCTACAGGATAGTATAGCTCTGATACCACTTGTTAGTCGCTGGACTCTTGCTTGAGGTGATAGCAAGATCCTTACTCTCATGGAGAGGATGACACTTGGAGATGGGGCAATTTTTCTTGTATATTTCTCTTCACAATGCCATGCCAACCTAAGGGGTTGGGTATACATATTTATAGGCTGCTACTCACCAAACATATGCCAAGATGCTAGTCTAAGATGCTAATAACTTGTCCTAGATGCTGTCCTCTAAGATGCTAACAACTTTGTCCTAGATCTTGGTCAAGATGTCTGTCCTAGAGATGCTAACAACCAGTCAAGGATGCTGTCCTTGAGATGCTAACAACCAGTCAAGGATGCTGTCCTTTACAAAAGCAAAAAGCCGACACAGAAAGCCGACACAGAGACTTATCCATCAGAAGTCTTGTAGTTTGCAAGGTTAGCTAGCTCTAATGCAATTGCAAATTAAGATCCACGTCATATCCATTGGTTCGAGTTGATGAATCCATCAGATGGAACATTGTTTGATGCAGATTCCATTACTGTACTGTTTGTGGTGTAGTGCCTCCATCCTTTTCCTGTGAGAAAAGTGATAACGCAAGGTTTTGTTAGGATCTAAAATCCACTTTATTAGCTTCATATGTTCTTGTTAGATCACAAGTTTCAATATGAACTGTCACCCAAAAAAGGATGAGGAAATCCGTAGTTCCGCTAATTGTTGTAGTCCTCACAAAAAGTTTCAAATAACCACAATTGATTTCTCTCACAGCTTTCTTCCTGTTTTCTTATGCGTAATGCATCGAAACTACATGTGGTGTATTTCTCAATTGCGAAATGAATTTCGTTTGTGTGTAAGTTCCTAATGCATAGGAAAATTTATATGGTTGTGCAGATCATTAGTTCATTACTCATAATGTGGGGTGAAAGAACTCATCAGAAGCATCATCAAGCTCATGCTCCATCTGGAAGTTCCAAAGAAAAAATCCAAGACAAACGACAGGCAAAATTTATACCAGACAAATACAGCTCAGTAGATGAGGTGACAAGCAACGAATCTCCTAATATGTTCTTTTGTATATCTCTGAATTCTAAACAAATTTCTCTGCTACTTTGAGATATAATCTCTCATCTGGATCCAACAACTCTTTGTTGAACATAAGTTACGTCAGCAAAAGTCATATTGAGGCAATCAATACGGCCTTGTTCTGTTTGCTTTAAAAAAATTGCACATTCCCCAAATTTTGTATCTCTATTGTTCAATCTTCAACATACTGTCTTAATAAACATGGAAAAAATGTCAAATCCTGGCAGTGTATATAATGTCTACCTGACATGCTACATGGCTAAATCTACCTAACATAAACTGCTTACTTGAGCCGCAACTTTTATCTATTTTGTTTCTAACAGTAAACATTGTTGAAGTGCTTCAGCTACCTCATTAAAAAAAAAAAATCATATCCGCACCTTGCCTTCTTGTGTCTGTGTTCTGTACTGCTGTATAAAATTTTACTTATTTAATTAATGAAGGTCACTGCTGCTTTGAGAGAAGCTGGTCTTGAATCATCAAATCTAATTCTTGGCATTGACTTCACTAAAAGCAATGAATGGTCAGGTAATGTTACTTTGGTATCACTGTCACATCACATGATCGCATCTGCTGTGTCCTTCCAGGCTTTCTAAGTTTCTAGCAGTTTTGGTTAAGATCCTTGTTGGTTTAAATAAATAAATATTCTGCTGAATTTCTGTAGGTAGGCATTCCTTTAGTAGAAAATCTCTGCATGCCATTAATGGCATCCCAAATCCATATGAGCAAGCCATTTCTATAATTGGGCGAACACTATCACCTTTTGATGATGATAACTTGATACCATGTTTTGGATTTGGTGATGGTAAGTATTCACTTTTTTTTTTTCCTTTTCCCTTTTCCATTATGAATTTTGTTTGAAGAAAAATGGTGTAGTTCTTGTATGACTTGATAAAATGTAATTTATCCTGTAGCTTCTACGCATGATCACTCTGTCTTCAGCTTTTACCAAAATAACCGTCCTTGTTGTGGTTTTGAGGAGGTCCTTCGAAGATACAGACAAATTGTTCCACATTTGAACCTTTCAGGTTAGAAGGGCTTATTCCTTCTTTTTGTTCAGTAGAGATTGCAGAAGGATAATAGACTGAGTTATATTTATTTCAGTAACTTCGAGAGTGGAGACTTCAGTTTCTTTTCTTTTTTTCTAATTGCACTGTTTTCAGGATGGATTATAGTTTAGAGCAGCCATTGTATTGCTATTCTTTGTTTTCTTGCTTCAAATTGTTTGAAGATGCCCAAGCTTTCTGCTCCCAAATTACCGTAACATAGCACATACAAAATTGTCCTATTCGGTTGTTGCGCCTGGAGCGTCTTCGACTGGGTGAAGTGGTGGGCTGTCATATACGATGTGTCCTTTTAGCTTAAACGTTTGATGTGGTTGTTGGGCCAGGCCCATGTAATCGCTTTGATCGGCTTATAAGCCGGAATGCTGTTCCCTTTCAGACGCTTATCGAAAAAGAATGAACACTGTAGCATAACTTTCCCCTCCTCCTTCCTCTTCTCTGAGTTTCTGCTTCTTTAGAAGGTTGGGAAATGGTGGCGGTGGCGGTCTGATCTCATGCTCGGCACCTCGTCGATGTTGAGGTCACGACAGTTTGGTATCAGAGCCGGACTAATCCGTTGGCTAGTTCCTGGATCCTCGCGACCTTGATTGGTAAAATTTTGAAGGAAGGTTAGCGATCGTCTTGGCGATTGTTGTAAATCCCAACCTGAGGTTCGATCGGTTTAGAGAGGGAATGCCACGTCTCCGGCGAAGCAAGGGGTACAGGTCCGTCAGATAGTGGCGGCCATGGAAGGAATGGAGGTGAGATTGGTTGAACTTTGGCGAACTGAGATGAAAGTGATTCAGGAGGAGATAAACTCTCACATGATGGCAATTGACCAACGGTTAGACCAGCAAGGAGCTAGGATGGATGAAATGCAGTTAAAGGTAACCATGTTGATGGAGTCTATTGGGAAAATGCAACAGGAGCAAGTCATGGTGGCGAAATTGTTGAAGGCGTCAGCACCGCCTTGTTTGATGATTCCACCCAGAGAAGATATGGGAATACTGGGTATGAGATCTGGCGATTGCGTGATTCCACGGACAGAGCCATCAGCCAATCCTCCAGCGTCCAATCCACCATGTGTACAGTTTCCTCCTACCCCGGTCGTTGACGAAATACAAGAAACCAGTAGGGGGAATTGGATGCCTAAAATGGAGTTTCCAAGGTTTGATGGAACCGATGTTAGAATCTGGGTGGATAAGTGTCAAACCTTCTTTACCATGTACAAAATACCAGAGGGGTTCAAGGTATCTGCAACAACCATGTACATGTCTAACAGAGCTGCTCACTGGTACCAAGCCTTTATGGTATCAAATGGATGGCACAATTGGGAACAATTTAAGGAAGCTGTGGTGACTGAGTTCGAAGGTAACATTCAAAGGGATAAAATGAGAGAATTATTGATTTTGAAACAAACCAGCTCGGTGGAGGAGTACAGAAGGAAATTTGATGAAATAGTGTACCAGTTGAGACTGTATGATCACAACATTGGGGGGTTGATGTTAGTAACTAGGTTTGTACTAGGATTGAAGGAGGACCTAAGGGCAGCGGTGGAATTACAGATGCCAACCTCAGTGGCTATGGCAGCCACTCTTGCCGGTGTGCAAGAAGGGGTGCTGGAGAGAACAAAAAAAGGGGTGCACATGAGCCGAAGTGCTGGATACTATGCAAGCTCTGGAAAGACCGAAGAGGGTCATAAGAAGAGTGATACCATCTAGAGTTCGAAGATTGAAAGAGGGGAGTTATGAAGAGCCAAACAACTAAAGGACTATAGGAGGGCCAATGGGCTGTGCTTTCGGTGTGGTGACAAGTATTCACCGACCCATAAATGCCAAAAGACAACACAAGGACAAATTCAAGCTATCCAAGCCCAAGAAATATTATCAGATGAAGTACTGGATGCAGTGGTGGCTGAAGAAGAGGAAGTAGATATGCACCTATCCATTAATGCTATCGTAGGGTCTGACCACCCGAGGACCATAAGGGTAAGAGCCTTGATAGGAGATCAGCTGATGTTAATGCTAATTGATTCTGGTAGCTCACACAGTTTCATTAATTCAGAAATGGTGGAGAGGATCAGAGGTGAGCCAAAGACAGTAAATACCATGGCAGTGAAGGTGGCAAATGGGGAGATGTTATACAGCTGATAAGGTAATGGTTGGGATGATCTGGTGGATACAGGGTAACACTTTCAAACATGATATGAAGGTACTGAGTTTGGGTGGCTATGATGCCATTCTTGGGGCAGATTGGTTAGAGAGATGTGGTGGGATGAAGTGCCACTGGAAGGAGAAATGGGTAGAGTTTGAACATAAGGGTAAAACCATTAGATTGCAGGGTGTTACAGAACCTGAGAGCCCGGAACATTTGCAGGAGATCTCAGTAGAGAAAATTGAGAACGGCATAAAGGGAATGAAATTTGGGCCACTGTGGTGTTGGAGAAACCACCTGAGCAAAATCGGAACAATTCCAGAAGCAGTTCAAGCCATTTTGCCGAAGTATGAGGATGTATTTCAAGATCCTAAGACATTGCCACCTCATCAGGTATATGATCATACCATTACATTACTACCAGATGTAGCCCAGTGAACTCCAAACAGTATAGATACTTTCCATTACAAAAGGATGAAATTGAACGTCAAGTGACCGAAATGATTGAAGTTGGAATCGTTACTCCAAGCCTCAGTCCATTTGCTTCCCTAGTCTTGCTTGTGAAGAAAAAGGATGCTACATGGAGATTTTGTGTCGATTATAGAAGGTTGAATGCAGTAACAATTAAGAGTTAAGTTTCCGATGCCAATTGTGGATGAATTGCTAGATGAACTAGCTGGTACCAATTTTTTTTTCTCTAAATTGGATTTAAAGTCTGGGTTTCATCAGATCCGGATGGTGGAGCAAGATGAACATAAGACTGCCTTTAAAACTCATCGTGGTCAATTCCAATTTCGAGTCATGCCTTTTGGACTAACGAATGCGCCAGCTACGTTTCAGTGTTTGATGAATTCTATCTTTGCACCCTATATGCGCAAATTCATATTGGTCTTTATGGACGACATACTGATATACAGCAAGGACTTGGTAGCTCACTTGCGACATTTGGATATAGTTTTGGAAACATTGAGGCAGCAAAAGTTGGTGGTGAAACGAAGCAAATGCAGTTTTGCTCAAAAGCAATTGGAGTACCTCGCGCATTATTTCTGATCAAGGAGTGGCTTCTGACAATGCGAAAACTGAGGCAATGGTGCAGTGGCCTATCCCTACCAATGTCGCTGAGTTGAGAGGATTCCTTCCTCGGGCTCACTGGATATTACCGAAAGTTTGTCCGACATTACGGAGCCTTAGCTAAACCTTTATCCATTCTGTTACAAAAGAAGGGATTCAAATGGAGTGAGGAAGCACAAAAGGCATTTGATCGGTTGAAGGAGGCAATGAGTCAGACCCCAGTGCTAGCCTTACCCGATTTTCACCAACCCTTTACCATCGAGACAGATGCATGTGACAATGGAATAGGGGCGGTTCTTAGCTAGAATGGGCATCCGGTGGCGTTTTACAATAAGGTTCTTGGGATAAATAATCAGAAGTTGTCTATATACGAGAAGGAATTCTTGGCTGTCATAATGGCTGTGGATAAATGGAGACCATACTTACAACGAGGACCGTTTGTCATTAAGACTGATCATAAGAGTTTATGTAGCTTAGAAGATCAAATATTACACTCTGAGTTGCAGGAGTTGCAGAAAAAGGCCATGACTAAGTTGATTGGGCTGAAATACAAATTTCAGTATCAAAGAGGTGAATTGAACAAAGTAGCTGACGCATTGTCGCGAGTTGGGCATCTTTATCCCATTCAAGCAACATCAGTGACCCAACCATTGTGGATTCAGGAGGTAATCAATTCTTATGAGTTAGATACTCAGGCTCAGGAACTTTTGAGGCAACTTGCAGTCACCGGTGTGAATGCACATGGTTACTCCTTAAAGGAAGGAATCATACGACATCCGGACAGGATATGGGTAGGTGCAAATGTAGGACTTCAAACTAAACTGATTCAAGCATTTCATACCTCGCCAGTTGGAGGACATTCCGACATTCAAGCCACTTATCAAAGACTGAAGAAACTATTCACTTGGTTGGGGCTCAAACAGGATGTCGAAAATTTTGTTAAACAGTGCATGATCTGCCAACAGGCCAAGCATGAAAATTGTAAACTTCCAGGATTATTATGTCCTTTACCTGTACCGGAGGGGGCATGGTAAGATTTAACAATGGATTTTATTGAGGGCTTACCTAGATCTGAGGGATACAATGCAGTGTTGGTGGTTGTGGATCGATTTACAAAGTATACGCATCCCCCCTCAAACACCCCTTTACAGCTGTGCAAGTGGCAAGGTTATTTCTCAACAATATAGTCAAGTTACATGGCATTCCCCGATCCATTACTTCTGATCGTGATAGAATCTTTACCAGTTCAATGTGGAGGAACTCTTCAAGCTGCTGAACACTAAATTGCAAATGGGCACCGCATATCATCCCCAAACCGATGGTCAAAGTGAAAGGGTAAATCAATGTTTTGAAATGTATTTGAGATGTGTAGTCCAAGCGACTCCAACTAAATGGCTTCAATGGCTGTCCCTAGCCGAATATTGGTACAATACAACTTATCACTCAACTCTGGGGTGCACTCCCTTTAAGGTTTTGTATGGAATGGAACCACATTGTGGCCTTTTGCCAGATCTATCAACTACAAACAATACAGTCGTGACAGATATTCTATTGGAAAGGGAAGCTTATTATGCATTCCTGAAACAACAATTGGCTGAAGCTCAACTTCGACTGAAACAGTACTCTGAAAAAACGGTCCTTCAGAGAATTCCACGTTGGTGAGAAGGTTTTTTTGAAGCTGCAATCATATGCTCAGTCATCAGTAGTTAGCCCTTATCCAAAGTTGATGTACAAATATTATGGGCCCTATACTGTATTGCAAAAGGTGGGCGCAGTAGCTTACAGGTTGGACTTACCTAAAGGGGCACAAGTGCATCCAGTGTTCCATGTTTCACAATTGAAGCCTCATGTTCCAGATTATACACCGGTCTCCTCTTCGCTTCCCCAGCCAACTGATTTTTCTCTGCAAGATGTTCAGCCAGAAGCAATTGTTGACCGCAGGTTGGTTAAGAAGGGCAATGCGGCGCATCTGCAAGTACTGATCAAGTGGATGCATCTTCCAGCGTCAATGGCGACTTGGGAAGACTACGATGTACTGCGCACTAGATTTCCTAATGCTTCAGCTTGGGGACAAGCTGGTGCTGGAGCGGGCGGTAATGTTGCGCCTGGACTGCCTTCAACTGGGTGAAGTGGCGGGCTGTCATATTCGATGCGTCCTTTTAGCTTAAACGTTTGATGTGGTTGTTGGACCAGGCCCATGTAATCGTTTTGATCGGCTTATAAGCCGGAATGCTGTTCCCTTTCAGACGCTTATCGAAAAAGAATGAACACTGTAGCGTAACTTTCCCCTCCTTCCTCCTCTTCTTTGAGTTTCTGCTTCTTCAAAAGGTTGGGAAATGGCGGCGGTGGCGGTCTGATCTCACGCTCGGCACCTCGTCGATGTTGAGATCACGACATCAGTGCTCAGCGATTTGGAACTTGCAAGTTTCTGTCATCTTGTTGAGCAGCTTTGTATTCTTGTTATTGTGGCATCATAATTACAGACATTGTTTAATCTGTTGACTTGATGCCATAGAAGTTGACTAAAACAAAGGTATTGTGCAATATAACTCATGTGTTGTGTTTCAAATGAATGATAACCTATCTGTGTATTATTGTCTATTTGTGGGCAGCTAAATACTTCACAAGCAATACTAAAAGTTTTTTTTCTCATTCTTTGGTTCAACTGGTCTCTGTAGGGCCAACTTCTTTTGCACCTCTTATTCATGTGGCGATTTCTGTTGTCGAAAACAGTAACTGGCAATACCATGTCCTCGTCATCATAGCTGATGGACAGGTAACGGTTCATTGTAGCAGCAAATTACTTCACTACAACTGTCAGCATGTGTCTCACTTGAGCAAAAGCTGTAGGTGACCACCACAACTAAAGGTGATGGAAGATTAAGTCCACAAGAACAGGCGACTATACAAGCAATTGTTGATGCTAGGTAAATGCAATCCATCCATTGTTATGGAACTTGGTGTTATTATGTTACTGAAGCCTATTTGGTTGCTAGCTACTATCCTCTTTCAATTGTGATGGTTGGAGTGGGTGATGGACCATGGGATGCAATGCAACATTTTGATGACTGTATTCCTGACAGAGCTTTTGACAATTTCCAGGTGATTATAATAACATTATTATGTTGTTTCAACTCCAATTTTTTTTGCTCCACATAAAACAGTAGTACCATCCATGCTAATGATTCTAGCTGTGTTTCCATTATGTGAGAAGACTGATTATTCCAATAAGAAAGGAAAAAACTATATTGCCTTGAGATTAATTTATTTTCTGCCATTTCCTTCTGACTAGAAGAGATTTGTGTTGCGATTTATCATGTGTTGCTCTGTTGCTCTACTTAGAACCTAAGTGATAAACTACTGCAGTTTGTGAACTTCACTGATATTATGTCAACAAGTAAGGATATGTCAAAGAAGGAGGCTGCATTTGCCCTTGCAGCTCTTATGGAAATACCTTCTCAATATAAAGCAAGTCAAGGCCTCCGACCTCCAGAGTAGTTGTTCTCCAGTTCTTTGCAGTTTTGTATTAGTTTCTTGGCATCCTTATCGCATTCTTCATTTGCTAATCTCCTATTTGTGGCATTGTCCAAACTAATATCTCAGAATGCACGGACAAAAGGCTGGCCCTCCGAGGACTCTTCCTCCTCCAAACAGAGTTCTTGAACACGATAATGCTGCAGCTTCACATCCTCCAACTGCAAGCTCCCGGTCAACTGGCGTTGGCAAGAATGCTGCCGATGAGCAGGTAGGTACCTTTGGTCCAATAAAACTCCATATTTTTCTAGAATTATGACATCTTAAACTTCTTCTGGCAACTTCTAGGTATGCCCCGTCTGCTTAACTAATCCAAAGGACATGGCTTTCCAATGTGGTCACCTGGTAAGTTTTTCTTCGCATGCATGAATACTGTGGGTGAAGCATAAAACTGTGAAATGATCCAGTACTATATGTATGTCACTAGTGAACGTATGGCTGGACTAACTTATCTAGGGAATTACGATCAAACCCAAGTTAGATATGAATAGAGTTCAGATATAAATCAGGTAGTTTCCTCCTTTGGATGAGTGACTGACAAACCTTCCTTCGGTTTATTTTTGTACAAGACATGCAAGGAATGTGGTCCAACACTATCGGCATGCCCCTTGTGTCGTGCGACAATTACTATGCGTGTAAGGCTCTACTCGTAAGATGATGCGGCCTTTTGCTGGGGAGGGATCAACCATTCCATCCATAGGGCGTCAAACGGTAATAAGGAGCAAGAACTTGGAAGCACAAGGGAATGTGAATGTCCTGAAATTCTTGTAAAACTTTACTGTGTCCGTCCAGCAGTGTTGGTTGATGAGTAATTTCCATCTGTTGCATGTAAAATTTGTTTTTATCTAGTAGTAGTAAACTATGTTTTCTGGTTGAATGGTATACCAGTTGTGTTACATACAAGATGCTTGTCTGTTCATATCACATAACAGATACTTTGATGTAGCATACTACTATTTCTTATGGAGCGGCTGACTCTTATTAAGTTTGAAGAAATTTAGTTTGGATTTTTTTTTTGTTTGAAAAACGTCATCACAAATTTTACGCACGTTGCTGCCATTTATACAACAAGCACCATGGCAGGAAGTAGAACAAATTAGAGCTCTCTTTTATCCGTGTGTTTGATTTGCTGCAGGTTTTCAACAAAATCTCATGATTATGATGTCATGCAAGGGTCTAGAGGAGCAATTTCTTATTTGCTATCGACACACATTGTGTCACTAACATGTGGAAATTTTGGATCCCACATATCAATGATATAATAAGAGATTTTAGAATTTTTCAGTGGCACGTAAGAAATTAACCTTATAGAAATGGTGTGTAAGCAAGCATAGGAGGGAAAATGAACTAATGATAAGGGTGCTTTCGAGACTAAAAACTTCACAGTAGGGTCAATATTGGAAAACTCCGGAGTTGCAAGGGTGTTTTTGTAACTTTCCCTTTGAGCCGGAGTGACACACGATCAGGGACGGATTTAGGATGGGCTACTAGGGTGCACAGGACACCGGGTTCAAAATCATTTTTTATAGATATATCTCATGTATAAACTAGACATCTCTTAGCCTAAATGAAGGACGCCGGATACTCAGTCATTTTCGTTCTGGATCCGTCCATGTGCACGATGGAGGAGCTGGTGCACGCCGGTGTTGGAGTGGCAGACTTAGGGCGTGTTTGGCATGGCTCTGCTCCACAGCAGAGCAGCTCCACTCCAAAACTCCAGGGAGCAGTCACTCCAGAACTCGAAACGTTTTTTTCTCTATAACCAGTGGCAAGGTGGGTAATTACCTTGAAACTCCGTGTCTATATTCATTTCGAGGATTCCTGGAGTGGGAAAAGAGGTGCTCCACCAAAATGAACTAGAGCTCTATCAACTCCACGAAGAGCAGCTGCTCCATCAATTTATGGAGTTTTGGTGTTTGGCTGGTTTTGAGCAACTCCCCCCTAGAGTTTTAGAGTGGAGCCATGCCAAACACGCCCTTACTAAACCCGTTCCAGGAGTCCACGCTTTTACCTACGTTTATCATAAAGTGTTTATTTTTAAAAGCCGGTATAACGAATAAATTTCCCTTCATTTTATTGGGAAGTGAAATTGCAAATCTCAACGTCCATTTGATGCAGTATGACTTACATTACTTGAGGACCAAGCAGCGCTCGGCCAGCTAGCAGCGAGCACTGTTTGGTCCTCAAGGATATTTGCTCGACCTGCTCGGGTTCAATCCTGTGATCGGATCTGACGTGTCTCGTTTAATAAGAGTGCACACACGCGAGTGTGTTAAATGTGAAAACTTTTGACCACATCCCATCAACTACTTGGTACAACTGAGGATATACAACTACTTTCTGGAGTTACCTACCATCCTGGCTTCATAAATTAGGCCCTTTGCAATGTTGGTGAAGGTTGATGGTAGACTGTTCAAACGCCGGGTCAGGCCGGGTCTAGACTGAAAAACTCGACCGCAAACGGTCAAACCCGATCCAGCCCAAAATTTGTTTTACCTAATTTAAAACTATTATCTTACACTCTTTCTATAGCGGCATGCGTATACGAATTTGGAAGCAGATGTGTATAGTGTCTAATACTGCTGGAGTGCCGGTGAGACAATAATGGCAAGTTATCAAACTTAGAACTACCAAATCGCAAAAGCCAAGCACAGTGTTGTCACGCAACCCAAAACCATGGACATGAAACTCTAGAGCTGTTCCAGTCCAGGATGCAGCTTACAGTCCAGTGTGAACAATGATCAGTCAGAATAAATTCAGAACTCTGGTAGGTTGTAGCAGTGGCGAACGCAGGATAGAAATAGAGGTGGTGCTGAAGCTAATATAATAAAATTGTATAAAACATACATAATACATTTAAATGTCTAATGCAATTCAAATTTATACATAAATAAATAAAAGACAAGCGAGAATGTAAAATAAACTTAAGATAGTACTGCTAATGAACATAACAATCCAAATGCGTATAAATACATACAGTAGCAATCATGAAACAATAGTAGCTAAATTAGCGTGACAATCGAAAATCGTGACTAATTGCAAACATTGAAATGAAATGGAAGTATGGAACATACCGCAAAACCGCTAGCTATGACTAGGAGCGGAGGCAAATCCATTCTCGAGATTTCATCTGTTGAAAACGATCCATGATTGTTTTATCATCAATGCTTTTGAATATCTCTCGCCGATGTAGCACACCATCAAGTCATTGAGCCATTCATCGGAGACTTTGTTGCGCAAGTCTGTCTTAATAATTTTCATTGCCGAAAAGATTCTTTCAACTGATGCCGTTGCCACAGGAAGAATCAATGTTAGCTCAATGAGACGATACACCAATGAGAATGTTTTGTCTTTTCCAGTTTCAACCATCTTTTCGTCGAGCCTTGCAAGGTTACGACATCCACGAAATTCTACACTTCTCCTAACATTGAGAATGTAGTTTTGAAGTGAGTTCTTAACAATATCGATCACTTATGGAGAAATCATCAAGCATAAATCTCGACAAGTCGCAAAGCTTGTCCACATCAAACTTGGAGAATGAGTTTCTTGGATCAAGATAAGACATACATATCAATAGCTCTGTAGAAACTTCATTAAAGCGATGATTTATCTCTGACTTAGTGGCATCAATAGCCGCATAGAAGATGTCAACTCTATAAAAATGATCTTGAGTCACTCTATGGCCTCGACGTGACATTCGACCCATAATTGGGGTGCTTTCATCCATATTTGGAACAGTGATGCCATTTGCTTCACAAAAGCTTTTTGCACGCTCGAGCAATGGCTCCCACCCATTATCCCTCATGTTTTGCAAGTTCTCTTTTACATCCATAATCAAACCCATGGCATGAACAATGTCTAGATCCTTCCTTTGGAATTCATGTGATAATTCATTTGTAATGCCCAACAAGTCCAACATCAAATGCAATATGAACACAAATTCAAAGGTTTCCATTTTTCTTATCAAACCATATGCTCCACCAGAATTGGATGGTTGACGACTATCATCACTTACAATTTCTAACACCTCCTCAGTTGCCTCCCACATTTCATACAAACGGAGCAAGGTTTTGTGATGTGAGCCCCATCTAGTATCTCCAGGTCTAGCTAGGCTAGTTTCCTGATGCAACCCTGTTCCAGTGAGAATCAAGCCATTCTGCACCTTTTGCAATAAGACTTCACGTTGCTTTTCAATCAAAGCATCCATCCTCTTGCAAGATGAACTAACAGTGTTCACTATTAGGGGAATATAATTGAAGAAATCAGCAATAGCTTTGACACTACTCGAGACGGTGACAACTGCTAATTGCAACTGATGGGCAAAGCAATGGACATAGAAAGCATACGGATTTTCATCTCGAATCTGTCTTTGCAAGCCGTTAAATTCTCCTCTCATATTTGAAGCTCCATCATATCCTTGCCCACGAAGCCTCGAAAGAGATAAATCATATCCTGCAAGCACACCAAGCAATGCACCCTTCAATGCAGCAGAAGTACACTCTTTGACATGTACAAGTTTAATAAACCTTTCCCTGACCTTCCCTTGATTGTTAACAAATCTACATGTCACAAGATATGCAAGTTAGGACACATAATGCATAAATGGTATAATTAAAAATATAAAACCAACTACTAACCTCATAATCACAGCCATTTGCTCCTTTATTGATACATCTCGAGATTCATCAATAAGCACCAAAAATTCTTATCTCCAATCTCACCCATAATCACCTTAGTGACCTCTTCGCACAAGCTTTTGCAAGATCTTTTGAATCAAGGAGAAGTCATGGTGCAATGCCTAGGAGCCACATCAAATGCCTTCTTTACTTCTTCCTTCTTATCTCAGTATACCACTCCAACAACTCCTTAAAATTTCCCTTGTTGATGGAAGTAGCGATTCATCATGTCCACTAAAGCTTCACCTTGCATTAGGAGAAATCTTGCACAATCTAGAGAAGCGATTAGACGAATTTTATATGCAACTTCGCCTTTACCACGAGCATCTAATTTACGTGACACACTTAATCTTTGATTATTGAAATCCTCACATGCTTGCCTACAAAAGCTATGGGTACTACTAGGTCCACCAACATGGTCATTCAAACTTTTCAAAGCCTTCCTCCAATTAACAAACCCAACTTTTGTGAATGCATCATTGCCAAAATAATGAGGATGTGACGGACTCTTGAAAAGAAAGCAATAGAAACAAAAGCGGCATCCTTTGACACGCTATATTCCAACCAATCAAATTTGTTAAACCATGCTTCTTGAAAGGATCTCCAACAATCCATCATTTTCTTTGGAAAAACATAGCCAATTGGTCGAGTTGGACCCTTCAACAAATATGCCCTCCTCACTTGATCTCTAATTTCACTGGGATAATCTTCAATTGGTATACGACATGCTGGATCGGCAATGATGTCATCGGGATTAAAATCAATCCGAGGCTTCTTTGGTTGAGTTGTGCTCTCATTGGTATGAGGAGTAATACTTGTATTTGAATTGTTCAAGAAATAACTATGCAAAGTTCGTTTGTCCATCTTTGATAAATCTACAATAAATTGTATGTAATCCATAAGTACTAAAACTAAATACATGTAACTAGACTAGGCAAGTAGACAACAATACAACATCACATATTCTATTCACAACATCATCTCAACATCACATTTATATTAACTAAGTGAGTTATAAATTTTACCTCAGCTCACCTTCTTAGTTGTGAGTTATCACCATATATGATTATCTCAGATACTCAAGACACACATAACATTAACACATTCCCCAATCCCCATTAGCCATTTCTTCTATTTCCTTCTGGGCTCTAGCCTTCTTAAGGCGCACCAGCCGCCGCCAATGTGTGTGCTCCTTTCCCATTTCTTCTCGGCTCTGGCGCAGACTCTCAGTGGCGCCGCCCCTCCCCAAGTAGGCTTCCACGGTGGCGGCTCCGCCTCGCCTCTCTCCGGCCGCCCGCTCGCCCTCCTCTTGGCCGTGGCCGCGGCCGCGGCCGCCGCGACCCGCACTGGCCGCACGGCCGCACCTCCGGCTCCCCTGCTGGCTGCTGCTCGGCGCCGCCGCCTAGGCCCCCTACCTCAGCCGGCCGCCGCTAGCCACCTCGCCTTCACCGTGGTTGCCCGGCTGGTGGTCGCTCTGTCTCCTCCCTCGGCGCGCTGCCGCCGCCCTTCTGACTCGCCCTCGCCCCAGGTGAGTTCTGTGAATTAGGGATTTGAGATATGGGGATTTTGGGGAGTGGCCGAATGGGGATTTGGGGATTTGAGGATTGCGAAAATGGGCCTATAACATTGGATTATGCGAAGAATATGGCCCAAGCGGCCCAAATACGCTTGCGATCTTGGTGACCGACAAGTCTTACGCCTCGTGCTTCTTCTGCGCCGTTCTTGGGCTCTTCTTGCCATGCCTTGCGCCACCGACGACCGTGGCGGTGCTTCCTCCATTGAATGGACCAGCGGAGGAGATGCGGCATGCGGGTTCTCGTAGCGCGCGGATGGAGCCGGTGCGCACGCCCCTGCGCGCACCGGTGTTGCCTCCGCCCCTGGGTTGTAGTATAGCACATGTATACTGGTAGTATTTATAAGAGGATTGTTCTGCCTTGCCGCCTCGGCTTCTTCCTGAAGGCGAAGTAGCGCTGGGCTAACGCCTTGCCCCCACACCGAAGAACACTATGGTGAAACACATAGCGATGGCAATGACCACCCGATGCAATGGTGGAGCTTGAACAAAAAAATTAAGAAGGGTCTATCTAATGAATTTTGTATGTAATCCTTTGTAACAAAGAGCTAATTTGTTACTAGTGGGGCAATGCCCCCCACCCCACCCCTACACACACCGAAGAAGAACACTAAGACACAAGTGCTATACAAGTTTTTTTTTTTTTTTTTAAAGAATAAGTATCCAAGCGGAGTTGGACCTTAGGCCGCGGGCTATAGCCCGAGATATGGGCCTACTAGTAGCAGAACCCTCACTATATATTTGTCCTATTTTTCAAATCACAACAGCCCAGCTCGAGGCTCCCCTTCCCATCCTTCCTTCCCTCCCCAGCCCACAAAGCCACCACCCAGGCCTAGTAGCACATCCACGACGATCCATAGCCCACGTCGCCCTCTTCAAGGCTCGCTTGAACCCGTGGTGCTCTCTCTCTCTCTCTCTCGCTCGCTCACTCACTCGAAGCCTCGAACGCATCGTCACCACTCTACTCGCCAGCGTGGGAGCTCACCGCCGACTGCCCCAATCCCCAATCCGTCAAGTCGACGACAATGACGTCGTTTTTAGGCGACATGTACCCCCTGCCGAGCCCCCACAGTGCGGACGAGAAAAATATCATGTGAACAGTACACCAACAATGCATGAACAATGTTCCATAGTGCTGTGCCCCACCGCACGGGTGGAAATCGCATGAAACAATGTTCAATAGTGCATGAACAATGCATTCAACAGTGCTCGGCTACACTGTTTCGTACGTGGACAAGGGGTCCGGACCCCCGGTGCGCGAACGAGGTAGGTCTAGGCCCTGAAGTGCGGACGAGACACGTATCGCCTACCGAGGAATCCACGGTGTTATTTTTTTTTGCTTTAATCTTGGAGGAAAGTATATTTACTATTTCACATACAAATAGTACCATTTAATCCAAAAACTCACGAAGATGCCGCACATCGCAGCATGGTCGTTGAGAGGCGCTCTTCCTCGGTTCTCTGCAGTTTCAGGAGGGTCTTTGAAAAACTCATAAATTGTAAGGGTGATTCTGTACTTTTTCCTTGTTCAAGAAATCCTGACTTCCTGACTCCTGAGAGCCACAGCAGCGAGAAAGCCTAGAGATAGTTCAGTCTCCTCCCCTCCCCGTCCCCGGCCATGCTGCTCCGCCTCCGCCCGCCGCTGCAGCCGGCCGCCGCCGCCGCAAGCCTCTTGTCCTTACTCCCCTCCCCTCCCTTCAGCCGCCTCCTCTCCTCGCCTTCTTGGCGCCCGCTTCCGCGCTGCCGCCTCTCCACCACCGCCTCCTCCTCCCCAAAGGGTAACGCTCGTCCCCTCGTACCTTCCTAATTGTGGTTGATGGTTTTTAATCCACTGTTTAGAGATGGTTTTTAATCTTTGTGAGCAAATGACGCTAAGAAAATGAAAAAAAAGATGGCTATCGATGGGTTTAATTTCTGCTATGGCATTAGATTCGGGAGGCCGATTGGATTCACTTCAGGAGCGATACGATGTCATTGTGGTTGGAGGGGGTCACGCCGGCTGTGAGGCCGCGCTTGCGTCGGCTCGTCTTGGCGCGCACACCCTTCTTCTGACGCTCAACATTGATCGGATTGCATGGCAGGTCCGCACTGAACTCTATTGTAGTTTGCAATTCTAGATTTCTACAATTACGTAGTAGCACATCTTTTTCAATTGGCAAAAATGCAACCAAGTTCATGTGCTAAAAAGATGTGAGCATCGGATCCTTGTGGCATGGTAATAATCTGTAACCAAGTCTCACACACCAAGAATCGGGCCATTAAACCCTGTACGGTAAAAATAGCAGAATCTCTGTGCTATGTCAGTGTATCTATAATACACGGATTTTACAAACTTTGACGTGGTGTGTATGTCTGATGAAAGGTTAACATAAATACAGAAGCTAAAGCTGTTTTTTAACTTATAGTACAAGGACAAATTTTGATATGGTAGTTTACAGATTTAGATATGCTATAAGGAACTGAGGAAACATCCTTAGTCAAAGAGCTGCCTGTTGATTTTGTGATATTACAGGGACTAAAAGTGTGGTTCTGCTTCCTGACTCATTGTTTTGGTCTTATGTTTTACAGCCTTGTAACCCCGCCGTGGGTGGGCCTGCAAAATCTCAACTTGTTCATGAGGTGGATGCCCTTGGTGGTGAAATTGGAAAAATTGCAGATAGGTAGACATTTAAATGTGTTCTTGTTTAGAGAGATGGATTTTCTCTTGTTTTTGTGCTTGTGGTAGGGGCCTGTCAGGCTGAGAAATGAAACTTGCACTGCTACCAAATCAACAAAGATCTCTTAGTATACTCATTACCTCTTCTTCTGACACAGGTGCTACCTGCAAAAGCGTGTGCTAAACAGCTCAAAAGGCCCTGCTGTACGAGCACTGCGTGCTCAGACTGACAAGAGGGAGTATGCAATTGAGATGAAGAAAGTTGTAGACAGGTTAGTGTATACCAACCTCTTTCATCATAACTTGGACACTTCAGTCAAATTTGTTTGTTTGGTTGACAACTCCAAAAGTATTTTCAATGTAAATTCTGAATTAGCTTCGTGTTGGTGACTTCTCATTTAAATTGTCTTGAGTCTTGACTTAATCTCACATTTCAGATATTCTTAGGTTGTACTCACAAAATTGTGATTTTCTTATCAGTTTAACCTATACAGGCATAAGTCACATAACAATGTCATGGTTTTGGCATGTTATATCGTTGCATACTAGTTCTTAGGTGGAGGTTAATCTTTTTCTGTTTATTCTTCTGCCTAGAATTCAACAAATAGAGGTGAACTGTTCTCATGATACTTAGATGAGTAAAATGCATGGCGGCTCATGGAACTTGTTGCGTTGTGTTAACTGGGTCATGGTACTCTCAAAATGCACGTTTGGGTCACTAATGTGGTTTAAGTGAACCACTAGCGGTCATAAGTGGACATGATGGGTCATTTTGCCCGCGTGGCACCGCCACGTTGGACTGCAACTTCGCAAATACCCCCTCGCGCGCGACATGGTCGAACCAAACCGCTTATACCCTAACATATCCACTCCACTCCTCTCCTTCATCTCCCCTGTCCTCTCACTCCTCCCCCACAACCGAGTCATGGCGACGAGCGACTAGGTTGCCGGAGACGAGCGGCGTGGCACGTGTAGCGATGATTCCAGCGATGGCGTCGCACCTTCAAAACCAACGTGACCCGGCACCTGAGTACAGTGAGTTTCATCCTGCACCCTTCTAGGTTTTGGTTGCAATTTGGGGATTTATGGTTTGAATTTGCGGGCTATGGTTTCAATTTGGGGATTTAGCTATGAACATGGGTCTAGGGTTGTCGGTTTGGTTAAATTTTTTGACCTGCACCCATGTAGGTTAAAAGTTGATTCTTTCAATAGGACCCTCTGACGATCTGTTCATGCTGCAGTTGTGTCATGGTGGATTTTTCCGGGGAGAAGGTAATAGCAGCTGTTATGTAGATGGTAAAGTAGACCATTTTGACGATTGTGAGGTAGATGCTGTTAAAGAGTGTTGTATATTCTACATTCTCTCTCTCTCTTGGCCCATGTGGCCCATGTAACAATGTCTATATATACCCTCTCAATTAATGAATAAGCTGCACTATTGTGAATAGCAAAATTACTCTCCCCAATTATTCTAATAGATAAGTGGTCGTTGCTTGGGATACATGGTTGCTTGGAGGGGCTAGGGTATGTAGACGCCGAGTAGTGGAAAGTTTACTAGTTGCTACCTCTGAAAAGTTTGGACAATGGATTGAGAAGGGTGAAGCGTGATGTCGACACAAATAGCATCATTGCTTTGGTTCCTAGGTTCAGAACCATGAGGGTGTACGTTGACAGGGATGACATTTTGAAGGGTGATGATGCCGTTCTTCATGGCTTCATGAGCAAGAGAACCTACCAGATGTGATGACTCCAAGGAAGGAAAAGCTGCCAATTTTACGATGACACTATTAGACCCAAGAAGGCAGAAAATGTAGATGACCTGGAGTATCCTGATGACACTGGATGTGATGTAGATAGCAAAGAAAGTAAGGACGATCCATATTCCATTGACAGTGACTATGAGGTGGATAAAGGTGATGGCGACCTGTTTGAGAAATGGGTGGATCATAATGAGGTTGATGAACTAGCTAAGGCTAAGGGAAAGGTGGCATCAGATCAAAAGGATGATGACTACATTGGTGACAGGGAAGTAGGATTGCACCTGTCAGAGTGCTCTGATGATGATGGAGAGGTTAAGTTGAAGTTCAAGCCCTTCATGCCTTCTGATATGGCTGCTCCAAAATTCTCAGTGGAGATGGTGTTTTCAACAGTTGAAGAGTTGTGGAAGGCAATCAATAAGTACATTATTCAGAATAGAGTACCTATAAATATGCCTTACAATGATAGGGAAAGAATTAGGGCACATTGTAGTGAAGGATGCCCATGGAAATTGAATGCATCTATGGACAACAGATCAAAATGTTTTTTGATCAAGACATATGTGGACCAGCATAACTACCAGAGGGAGTGGGAGTTGAAAGCATTCACTGCCAACTACCTTGCTGAGAAGTATGTTGAGACATTTAGAGCAGATGAAAAGATGACTATGAGGAACTTTGCAGGGACTGTTCAGAAGGATTACAACATGACACCCTCTAGAAGCAAGCTAGCAAGGGCAATAAAGTTAGCAATGTAGATGATTTATGGTGATGAGATTGCCCAATACAACCATCTCAAATACCAGTTGTGGGCTATTGGAAGATTCAGTACCTTGACAGAATGGGCCACAAGCATGGAGAAGATGAAGTCCCTCAACACTGAAGCATATGAATACCTTGAAGAAATTGCACCAAATCAGTGGTGCAGGGCCTTCTTTAATGAATTCCCTAATTTTGATATTCTATTGAACAACAGTTGTGAGGTTTTCAACAAGTAATAAAACCACGAATTACTGAATTTTAGATGCTCACTGCAATAATTTCTCATCACTACTTTATCATTTTGCGGATGCATTCTTGATGCTAGGGAGCTACCTATTCTAAGCATGATAGAGAGGATCAAAAACCAGATTATGACAAGGTTGTGCAACAAAAAGGAGTGTCAGGAGAACTGGAGTGGCAACATATGCCCCAAGATGAAGCAGAAGGTACATAAGAACTCTGATCTGGCCAACACATACTTCAGTTTGCCAGCTGGGAAGGGAGTTTTCCATGTGACAAACAAGGAGCAACAATATATTGTTGATCTGACAGCTAAGAGGTGTGATTGCAGAAGATGACAACTAACTGGTATCCCATGCAGCCATGCAATTTCTTGCTTGGGGCATGCGAGGGTTAACCCTGAAACTGTGGTACCTTATTGGTATACACTAGATGCATTCAAAGCAGCATATGCCTACAACATAATGCCTATGAGGGATCAAAGTATGTGGGAGAAGATTAATGGTTGCAATGTGGATCCTCCAGTGTATGAGAAGGTGGGTAGACCAAGAAAGTCAAGGAGGAAGCAACCCATTGAGTTGGAGGGTGGTACAAGATTGTCCAAGCATGGTGTTGTCTGTTAGAAAAGTTGAGACTAGGGTTTTACTATTCACAACTATACATCTTATTCATTAATATGAGAGTATATATAGAGAAGATTACATGGGCCTCATGGGCTACATGGGCCAGGGGAAAACCGAACGGCAATCTGCAATTACATCACTGGGGTCTGCAGGATCCAAAATCCCAGCCGGGTTTCCCCAGTTTTGCAAGTTCGAATTTCAATTTTCGAAATTCGGCTGGTTTTTAAGCAAATTCATGCGAAATTCATCCGAAATTTTTCCGGTAACCGGCCGGTTATCGTTCCCGCCCCCCTGCTGGGAATCCCTCCGTCGGTTATGTGATCCTTGCATGGGCCACATGGACTAAGAGGGAGAGAATATACAACACTCTTAACACCCCTCTTCAAACTCAAGGTGGATCGGGAGGATCTGATGCACTGAGTTTGAGTAGGTAAAGTTGATGATGTTCTCAAGTCTGAGCTTTAGTGAAGAAACCTGTAACTTGAAGCTCTGAGAGAACATACTTGAGGGCGGTGGTCAACTGCTGACAATGAAATCGTGTGAAGGATGTATCAACATCAATGTGCTTTGTCAGCTCATGCTTGACTGGCTCACTAGCAATCTGAATGACACTTGTATTGTCACAAAAGAGAGGTGTAGGATTATCACAATGGACACCTAGATCAATCAAGAGCCATCGAAGCCAAATGATCTCTGAGGTGGTAGCGGCAAGAGCTCCAAGCTCAGCCTCTGCACTAGAGCGTGACACCGCAATCTACTTCTTGGACTTCCAGGCAATGAGCAAAGTACCAAGAGAGATACAATAGCCAGTGATAGATCGGCGATCAGCAGGATCAGCTAGGAGCTTGAGCTCACTCAAATTGGCATAGAACAGACGTCTGGACGCAGTCCCTCTCAAGTATCTCAGCACACAAAGAACATGACCATAGTGGATTGATGTGGGAGCACTGACAAACTGGCTGAGCACATGAACAACACGAGCAATGTCTGGCTTGGTGACAGTGAGATAGACAAAGCTCCCAACGAGCTGACGATAGCGGGAAGGATCTGTCAGGGGTACACCGTCTGTAGGTCGAAGTTGCATGGGTGTGGCAGCATTACGAGTATCAATCATACCAGCCAGAGTGAGCAAGAAGATCTTGAACGTAGCGATGCTGACAGAGGTAATAGCCATCATCATCAGAATGAATCTCAATCCCTAGAAAATAGCTTGATGGTCCTAAATCGGTTATCATAAACTGTTCACTCAATTTCTCCTTGACAAAAACCACGTAGTCCATGTCATCTCTATGATCAGCATATCATCTACATACAATAGAAGCAAAGTACGGTCCTGCTGAAAAGTATGAATAAACAAGGCAGGGTCATGCTCACTTGGAGTGAAACCAGCAGCTCGAATCACAGAACTGAAACGCTCGAACCAAGCACGAGGAGCCTGCTTGAGATCATATAAAGCACGCCTAAGACGACAAACATAGCCTGTAGGAACCTCAACATCGGGGGGGGGGGGGGTGGCTGCATATAGACCTCATGTAGATCATGAAGAAAATCATTCTTGACATCCATCTGAGATAACTCATGTGCGTACCGCTGCAACAGCAATAAGAGCACGAACTGTGGTCATATGAGCAACTGGAGCAAAAGTCTCATCATAATCTTGACCATAAGCCTGCTAAAAACCTCTTGCAACAAGACGGGCCTTGTATCGCTCTATTGACCCATCTGACTTGTTCTTTACTTTGTACACTAACTTGCAAGTGATAGGAACAGCTCCAGATGGTAGCGGAACAAGATCCCAAGTGCCTGTACATTCTAATGTTGTGAGTTCCTCTGTCATAGCCAACTACAACTCAGGTACATTGGCATCTTCCTGATAGATACTCGGGTCAGCTACTGCACCTGCACGAGAAAACCCCATCTCTTTGGTGCCTGAATAGAAGAACGATCACGTATGGCATACCGTGATGGCAGCAGTGATTGCTCCAGCAAGTGCTCTCGGAGGCTCAGTAAGTGCTCCACAACGACGATCGGATAGATGTCTAGCACGATAATCAACAAGCTGATCTGGATGTAACTTGAAACATTTGTCAACATGATGACCAGTCCTCTTGCAATGAGAACATACCAGTACTCCTGTGGGTGTCACTCTGGTAGATCCAGACCGTTGTGAGAGACCCACGACAACATATGGTGAGGATCCCGAGGTACGCATAAGCGAATGAAGACGAGTCTCTGCAATCAAACTAGAGAGCACCTCAGTCAAAGTCGGTGGAGTGGGATGGTTGAGTAACTGAGTACGAACAAGCTCAAGCTCTGATCGAAGCCCCATCACAAATTGATACATGAGCGTCTGCTGAGCATACTCATCTTTGGCAACACAAGACTGACAAGCAGTGGCTGCCTTCGGTGTCATAGACTCTAGAGGGCCAGTGATACGAGTGAAAGCACCGTAATACTTCTCCACTATCTGATCCTGCTGCTGCTGAATACTACGAAGGTTCTTGAGTAATGTGAAGCGAGGAGCACCACAACAAATTAACCAAAAATTAAATCTGCAATTGAACAAATCAATCTTCCGCAACGAATTAAACCTGCAATTTAGACCCAAGTGGAGGATGAGGACAAACACTTACATTGGCATTCTTCAGGTACTTAAAGTACACGCGACCTGGATTGCCTTTGCTGTTGGATTCATGCCTCCACCTGAATCTCGCATTTTGGGCAATCCGCAAGGAGCAAAGTGGATCTGAAGTCTTTGATGTTCCTTCGCATGGAGGAGTTTTCTGCGACGATGACACGTGGGATCCACCCTTCGTCGACGAGTTCCGAGACGCCGCGGCCGAACAACGTAGGGCAGAGCGCGAGAGGTTTGACGACGACATCCTGCAAATGGCGTCGTCGCATCGGGGGAGAGGAAGGAGAGAGAGGACGGGGAAGAGGAAGGAGTGAAGTGGATAAGACTAAGAGCAAGGCTGGTATAAGCGGTCTGGTTCGACCGTGTCGCGTGTGAGGGGGTATTTGCAAAGTCGCAGTCCGACGTGGCGGTTCCACGCGGGCAACATGACCCAACATGTCCACTTATGACCGCTAATGGTTCACTTTAACCACATCAGTGACCCAAATGTGTATTTTGAGAGTATCATGACCCAGTTGACACAACACATTAGATTTATTGTTGTTGTTGCTTCCAGATAGTTTAGTGTGATATCTTTCACGTTACTTATTGATTATTACATGTCCTATTTTCCAGCACAGAAAACCTTTTCATTAGAGAGGCAATGGCGACAGAGGTTTTGATAGGCAAAAATGACAGTGTTGAGGGTGTGCGCACTTTCTTCGGCATGGACTTCTACGCACCATCTGTTGTACTTACCACCGGAACATTTATGAGTGGTAAGATTTGGGTTGGTAGGACATCAATGCCTGCAGGTCGAGCTGGAGAGTCAACTTCTCATGGACTTACTGAAAACTTGCAGCATCTGGGTTTTGAAACTGACCGTTTAAAAACCGGCACACCACCACGAATTGATCGCAGGACAGTTGACTTTTCTGGGTTGGAACCCCAGCTTGGTGATGAAGAGGTATACCGAACATGTGGCAAGATTTATGCTTGAAATTAATTCTTATAACCTTTTCTTCTTGCCCTTGTCATTTGCTGTTATTACATTGGAGTGTTAACTGTTAAGGCAAACTACGAGATCGGTATTTTTCAAGTTAAATACTGCATTTTTTGTACTCCCAGGTAGTTAGATATAGCAACACTGCTTCTGAGATGGCTCAGTTAATCTTGGTTTCTCTCTGCTTAGTTAGTCCTTGGCACCATTTATTTGTGGTTTACATTAAAGCTTATACAATAAATAAAGTACACATTGAATACAGTTACTGTATGTATAAAATTGAAGGAAGCCTTGAATAAAGTATGGTTATTGGATTCTGTTGCGTCAGACCGGCACACAGGAAATAAAGTAGATGAACTTTTTTATGAGTTGATCTTGCCGATGAAACCTTTTCAACTGTGTGTGGTGCCTTCTGTCATAGACGTTGCACAACATTTCCTGCATCTTTAGTATCTGCTGCATACCTGCTAGGTTTGCACTTTGCACCCATATGTTGAAGGAAACTAAGTTGCCTTTGGGAATCTAGGGCTTGTCAGGAGGGGCTTAAGCTTGATGTTCAAGTTGCTTTGATGTTAATATGTTATATGTTCTTTAAAAGATGGTGCCTATTGAAACAGGTAGGCTGGTTTAGTTTTGATCCTGAATTTCACATTGAGAGGGAGCAGATGTGCTGCTATTTAACGCGAACTACAAAAGACACACACCAAATTGTTAGAGACAACTTAGATGAAACGCCAACTTATGGTGGCTGGGTTGAAGCAAAGGGACCAAGATACTGCCCAGCAATTGAAGACAAGGTATTATATCATGGACTTTTTTGGTTTGTTACATGACAGATTATTTTTTGTTTTTGTGTTTAATCAAACCTGTAATGTTCTTGCGAAGCGAAAAGTACTTTACCTATATAGACGGATTTTCTTTGCCAATCACAATCCCAAAGATAACCACATATTTCTTTGCTTCAGATTGTAAGGTTCAAAGATAAAGTGTCTCATCAAATCTTTCTTGAACCAGAGGGTAGAGATGTTCCTGAACTTTATCTGCAGGTCTCCATCCCTTACTCCCTCTCTCCATTCTACATCTTTTCCTTTTTGGTCAAATTTCTTAATCTGAGACCTTGGTATCTATTGTGCTTCTCTACAATTTTGTCCCCCATTTGTGTATGAAAATAATGTCTTCTGCACTATTGTGTACCCAAAACCTTACACTTAGGGTAATTTATGCATCTTAAACAGGGCTTTTCCACTGGGCTTCCTGAGAGATTGCAATTATCACTTGTGAGAACACTACCAGGGCTGGAGAACTGTGTGATGCTAAGGCCGGCTTATGCTGTTGAATATGATTACTTGCCTGCTTATCAGTGCTCAAGATCACTTATGACGAAGAAGTTTGAGGGCTTATTCTTCTCTGGCCAGATTAATGGAACAACAGGATATGAAGAAGCCGCAGCTCAGGTTTATTCATTGTTTCTGACCTGTCCATTGCATTGCATATGATTGGTTGAGCTTGATTTTCTGGATCCTAAGCTTGCTGACTTTTGTTTACAGGGTATAATTTCTGGAATCAATGCAGCTAGGCATTCTGATGGAAAGTCACTAATCATTCTTGAGAGGGAAAGCAGTTATGTAGGGACTCTTATTGATGATCTTGTTACAAAAGATCTTAGGGAGCCTTATCGCATGTTAACAAGGTATGAATTTTCAATGAAACTGCTCTTAGTGTTAATGCTTAAATAAACTGATGGAAAATGATGGTTCTAGGCTCCTATATATTGAGCCAAAGCAATGTGATGGAATATTTGTATTCTAATAGGTAACACTAGAGTTTGTGTTACTCTGAAAAGCTAAGAATCTGTGGACATTAATTTATTATAGAATAACGACCAAGATTCTCATCAAGGAATATGTATCAGATGGAGCTAGTTAAATGGAGGGGTTAGCAATGGCTACCTGATTTGAGAAATGTTAGAATATGATATTTAATGTGTAATATTATCGAATTTTTGTCTCTTTTGTTAAAAAAAAGCCATAATGTGTACGTGTCTACTATTATCCAATAGAAGGAACCGAGTAATTTACCATTTTATTAATTTAATACTTTTTTTAGAGGTTTTATTATTCAATATGACTCTTTGAATCATAGCTTTGTTGATGTTTTTCTATTGGCACTCATGGACGTTCAGCCGTTCAGAACATCGTCTACTGCTTCGAGCTGATAATGCTGATAGTCGGTTGACCCCTTTGGGAAGAGAGATTGGTTTAATAGATGATAGACGCTGGGAGCTTTATCAGTCAAAGCAAGCTCGCATTAAAGAGGAAAAAGAACGGTTGAAGTCTACAAAAATATCAGGTAAGCTTTATATTTTTGAAGATGAATACTGCATGAACTTGTGCCAAGTTTCAAAATATTAGTAATTCAGTATTAACATGTGCTCGCTCGGTGTAGTTGCCAGCATGCCTTCAGGTGCTCTAACTCAGTATTTCCATTCTCAGGAGGTGAATTTGCTGCCGAAGTTACTGCAGTATCCAACCAACCCGTGAAGGATTCATCTACACTTGAAGCCATACTGAAGAAGCCGCATGTACAATATAAACTTTTTGATAAGCATGGATATGGAAATGAGCATTTATCTCGAATTGAGAAAGAATGCGTGGAGATCGATATCAAGTATGAAGGTTTTATAGCACGGCAGCAGAGTCAATTACAGCAGGTAATTTGCTTTATGATCATGTGCTTTTGTCCTAGAGTAAATTTATAAGGGGAAGTTCTTTGAGCCGCAAGAAAAAATGGTGCATACATCATATATGATGTCCATCAGTAATGTATGTCGCATCCCTTGTGCAAATATTTGTCATTCTGTGGATTTGGGTTCTATTTCTTTATTGAGGAACTTCTTTAGCTCTTTGGTAACTGTTCTGTTGGGACTCCCAACTTGAGAGCAGTAGTTGATAAGCTATCTTTCTCCATTATAATAAAGAATGTTGGTGTAACTTTTTCTTCCTTTGCTTAAGAAAAGGTCCACCTCCATTGACTTTGATAAGTTCAGTTGTTTAACACTTGTTTTTTTCTACTTGAAAAACCTGCTGACCCCTCATTGTGTTTTTCCTCTCAAGATTGTAAATCAGGAACACAGAAAACTTCCTGAAGATTTAGATTACCACTTGATGACAAATCTATCACTTGAAGCTCGTGAGAAACTTTCCAAGGTATGCTACCCATCTGCTTTGAGAATATTTGTTTTAGCTTTGAGAATATGTTCAAGAGCCTTACGTGACGTGAGATAGCCTGCCAACATGAATCAATAACATGCGTTATGCAGTTTCCCATTTATTGGAACAACTGTTGCCTGCACCTCAGTCTTATGTGATCATCAATTATTTGGAATTCTCGAAGTATCAGTTGCTACAAGTTTTGATTGCTTGGCCACATCTTGCCTGAAATTTTGTGTCATGTGCATACATGATTTGTGTTTAAAATAGGCAACTGCAGCTGTGTCTTATTCGAGATTCGTAAAAATTCAGGGTGCCAGTTTTATTATTGTATTTAATACAGTTCATATTATTATGCATTTTTAGGTAAGGCCACAAACAATAGGTCAGGCAAGCAGAATTGGTGGTGTAAGCCCGGCGGATATGACTGTTCTTCTCATTTGGATGGAGAGCAACCGTCGCATAGCTAACCACAGGAGGCAGCAAGACATGCTGAGATCTGCTGCGGCCAAAGCAGACGATTCTTCAGACGAAGTGGTTCATGCCAGTGCCACCACTGCATAATTGGGGTGCATTCTGTCTCTCTGACTATTACAGGTAACTGATCTGGGACCACTGAACTTTGCGAAGCAGCGTACTCTTTGAATGGAATTTCTGGGCGCCTATGGCAGCATGTGGCTGCAGCTTTATTAGAATGTTAGATCAGATTAGCAAGTAAGGATTATAGAGGATTTGCTGTACTTCATAAATTAGAAGGCACGCATGTAAAGAGCGGCAACAATGAAATGTTACAGTAGAGCAGCCACCGTTTATGTGTATACACGAAATCTTTTCGAATTTCTGAGTGCAGTGCGATGAAGCCATAGTTCATTTGTATCGTAGAGTTTACAGGGTAAACAAATAGAGGATTTGCTGTACTTCATAAATTAGAAGGCACGCATGTAAAGAACGGCAACAATGAAATGTTACAGTAGAGCAGCCACTGTTTATGTATCTTCTATTTTTTATTTATTAAAGCTGGTGGAATTGCGGATCTCGCCGCGGCCACGTCGCCCGCAAAAATCCCGCGCGTCGGATCGCATCGGCCTCCAGAGGGCCGGGATCGCGTGCGAGCCGCGCCTGCGCTTGGTGCGCTGCCGTTGGGCTGCGCGGGTGGTCTTTCTAGTATACACGAAATCATTTCGAATTTGAGTGCAGTGCAATGAAGCCATAGTTCATTTGTATCGTAGAGTATACAGGGTAAACAAGAACAGAATGCAAAGAAGCATACTCTTGATTGCAGTGTTAATTCACAAATACACACACACACACATTGCTTACATGAACAAATCACTTAGTGAAGATAAATGAGTAACAGCTAAAACTTCTAGATGACACATCATCAGTTAACTCCTCTCTACTGAGCAATGAGTCAGACATCAGTAACAATCTATCGAGAACACTAACCAGTCTAGCCTTCTATCTACCACTGTGAGCATTGTAAGAACTAAAGGCCTAAACCCCAAATTGTATCAATAATTCTATAAAGGCCTAAACCCCAAATTGTATCAATAATTCTATAAAGGCCTAAACCCCAAATTGTATCAATAATTCTATACAAAAAAAATTCCAGCACTACACCTCCCCTACCACAGCACCACAAAATTGTCTTTTGCGACACATGCCAAATGCGCCTGCAACAAGTTGATGAACCTCTGATCTATCACACCTTTCTGTGGGAACCCGTTTCTGTGCAGTGTGCAGAGGTGCCTTGGATTCTAATGCGCTTATAGACTTGCAGATTTCCCTGGAAGAAGCTGATAATTTGTTGCAGCATAGGGACCAAACCGACGGGCAGAGTAGCTGAAGCTGCAAGATGAACATGTTTTACGACCTCTTCATGTCTGGTCCTCTCCTCATCCCTTCTTTTCTTCATCTTTTTCAGCTCCATTACACGGTCGTCATGGCTGTGGTGAGGGTTATCCATGATTGCCACCATATCCAGACTGGTACTCAACCCAAGCTCTCTCTGCAGGACTTCACGCCTTCTGTTGTAAACTCTGGAGGCTTGATCAGCTTTCCGCTTCTGCCGGTGCTCGTCTTCCTGGCTCTTCTTGAACTCATGCACAAGCTTAGAGAAATGGTCAATCGCTGTCAACACTTCATTCTTGGGAACCATCTCAATCGCTTGGAACCAATCATTTGATATGATGAATACTGGTGGGGCGCCAAGCCTGCCTGGGGAGAAAGGTGGGACGCCGTCCGGTGTATCTTCCTCCTGCACCTCAGGGAGCCATTTCTTCAGCCATCCATTTAATGCCTCCACATAAGACCTTTGTGAGCTGATCCACTTGTTGAAGCAGCGGTACCATTTTGCAAGCTCCCTCTCCAATTCTAGCGTGGCCATTGCAGCAGCACTGGATTGGCTTATGGTCATTGCCTTGAGTAGGTGAAGTTTGCTGTCCTGTATGGCTAATAGCTGCTTCTCATGACATCCCAAAACAGCTTTCCACATTCTTCTCAATCTGTACTTGAGAACAATCAATTGCATGCATTAGATGAAATTGCCATTATGATAGTATGAAGGCATAACACAATTCAAAGCAGGAAGCTTCATACCCTTGGATGAGATCAACGAGTTGAGGGTACAATTCTTCATCTCGAATCTTTTGTATCTTTGACGAGAAGGCATTGACTGTGCTAATACTGATGGTAATCCTGGACCGCAAGTTCCTTACCGACAATCTGGTGGAATCGATAGTATTTGACTCTGCTCCTCGCTCGTCCAGAGACTCCAACCTCTTGTACTTCTTTTCGTACAGAATCCGCAGTTTCTCTTCTTCCTAGAACAACCACCTAACCTTGTTCAAACATGTATTTGGCAGTAAATCAGATTGTACATGAATTAACACCTACGGTTTGTTGATGTGAGCACAGGTGCGTACCTTAACCTCTTGAAAGAGCTTCTTTTCCCAGGTGCACAACTTCTCCAGGGTTGATGATAGGTTACCAGCACCATTCCTTCTACCAGTGACTGACGAGGCTGTAGTGTTGGCCTTGCTGCTTGATGATCTTGACTTCCTACGTGGCTTTGGGAGGCAAGAAGAGGACGGCACAGTAAGGGCTATAGGATCCACCACTCTGGAGGAGAAATCTGCAAGCACGACAGATAAAAGGTTGTAGTAATACACTAGCACACATAACTGCAAATATGTGTTACTCAATAAAGCATTGCATTACCCACATCTAAGAACTCTGGGCGTCGTCCGGTGGGGCAACTTCCCCACCTCGAGCAGCCTGGAGACCTCTGCTCCACAGTTCAGCGCCTCGTCGAAACGCTCCTTGACCTCGTGTATTGCCTCCATGACATCTCCGTTCCCATGGTGCAACGGCGAGAACGACTCACTGCTCAAGGCCGACTGCATTGACTTTCCGTGGCTCCCTCCATCCTCATCGAAGGACACACCTTTATTCTTCCCAGTGGAGCTGCCGCCGTCAATGTCACCACCAGCCGTGCCCTTCAAGCTCGCAGCGTTGCTCTTGCCCCCTTTCTTACTCTTCGAGCTGGCATTGCTCGGCACCGAGGCGTTCCTGGGCACCGGTTTCTCCGCCTCGCCATTGGCACCGGATCCCTTCCTTTGCAGCTTCCCATCAGCAGATTCGCCCTTTGAACCGGCATTGGTAGGAACTGGTCTCTTCCCTTTGACATTTTGATCGGCAACGCCCGAAGTTGATGGCTTTGATGCCTCCGCCTCCGCCACCAACTCCGCCTCGTCCTCAAGCTCCGGGATCCCCTCCATCCTCCTCAGCTCGGCGTAATTCGGGCTGTTTGTAGGCAAGTTCGCGTCGACTTGGCCCTTGTCGCGCGAGTAATCCTCCAGGAATTGATCGTAGGGCGTGAAGGGGTCGAAGAATTCCCACGGCGAGATCTCCGCGGTTGGCGGCGACGGCGGCGGGCCGGGCGGCCTCGGCGCCGTCTCCGGCCTCTCTTCCGCAACCACCTCGCCGTAGGGCCCGTAAGAGTACGTGTACCCGTAGCCGTATCCGTAGCTGGTTTCGCCTTCGGTGTACTGAGCATTGGGGTGCTCGTACACCACGGTGGGCACAGTGGAGTTGTTCCTCATGTAGTGGTGCCTCGGAGATGGCGCCGCTTTGGACGGCCCCGCCTTCCCGCTGCCGCGGCCACCGGCCTGTTTGGCGTCAGCGTGAGCCTCGAGGTTCTCGTCGGAGAGGGAGTGGGAGAGCGGCGATACGGTGGAGGACGAGGACGGCGACGGAGGGAGGCTCGACGTGGCCGCGGCGGCGGAGGAGGCGACCGGCTTCGCGGGGGACGGCGGGAGGGTGAGCACCGGCGAGGAGCCGGGCGGGGGAGTGGCCGGCAGGAGCCCAGCCGCAGCGAAGCGCCGGAGCGCGTCTCCGACGGCGGCGAGCGAGCGGAAGTAGGCGGCGTGGGCGGCGGCGAGCGCGAAGCGCCTGTCGTCCGCGGCGCGGATAAGCGCCACGCGCTCGCGGCACAGCGCGGCGGGGTCGGCTCGCCGGGGCCGCGACCTGGACGCGAAGGCTGCGGCGACGGCGGTGAAGGCATCGTGCGAGGAGGCGCAGCCCATGCGTCGGAAACCCTAGCGGCGGCAGGCGTCGGAGACGGCGGGCTCTGGTGGCTCGTAGGCGTCCATTAGAGTATAACGATCGCCGCGCGGGTCGGTTAGCGCGTGGCCTCCTCGCCTCGCCTCAGCCGCGTGGTTTCGGTTTCCGACAACGAATTGGCTTCTGATCGAGCTATCGCCGCGGCAGGACGGTGATGGAAAGGGGAGGCGGAATTGGAGGCTGAGGAGGAAGGCGCGAGGACGGAGTGAGTCGCCTCGCGCGTCGTAGGGAGACGAGAAAGGAAGGAGTAGTTGTACCTTTTCCCTTCGGTTTTTCTGTCCTTTCCATTCGTTTTTGCCCTTCTGTTTCGTTTATTTTAGTGTTGGACCACCACCGGGAAGGAGGATGTTTTGTTACATAAAAGTGTGTGTATATGACCATAGTTTTCCTACGCTCTACCATTAGTTCAAACATAAGAATTTAGTTTCCATATTTTTACAGGAACTAAACTGCCTTTTCTTTAAAAAAATTCTTGCAAAATTCTTGCATTTTTTCATTTCAAACAGATCTCAAGGATATTAAGCTATTGTGAATACTACAACACACCAATGGCAACATTTACCTCTACTAAGGTCTTATTTGATAAGCTCAAATTAGCTACCCATCAACGGGGATGAATAGAAAATTTGGACTTTTCAAACAAACCCTAAAGGTAGAATTCACAAATCTGATCTTCTCCAGGGTCCAACAAATTTCCACGTCATATTATTGAAGCTAATAGCTGCGTTCAGTTTTTGACATAACTTAATGTTCTACTGATATTTAGTACTTCTCAGATATGTCAGCATTTAGCATCGTAGCAGTGAGACCTCGTTTCAGGTTATACAACTTTGGGAGGTTGTATGTGCAAATAGTTCTCCTCCTATCCTAGCAGCAGCAGGTGTACCTTTTGTCCCTCCTCCCCCGGGAGAGCAGGAACGAACGCGTAAACCTCAAGTTTTTTGCGTCCTCCTGTGGCCCACGTTCCCAGAGGGTACCGCCGAAATAAGGGTTGATTGCTTCTCAAAGCCAAGGAAAAACCACCGTTGAAGAGTAGAAATTACGCGCTAATTGGACCAGCCGATCTTCTTGGTTCTAGATGTAGTAGTGCTATTACCATGTTCTTCCTTTCAAAAAGGTTAGGGTATGTACAGTGGGTGAATGAGAGAGAACAAGGAGAGAGAATGAAGCTGTCTGGTATACAACAGACAGTCTATAAGGCCCTTATAGACGATTGTTTTGCTGTTGTGTTTATGCCGTCTGTAGCCTACAAGTTTTATGGTCTCATTTTATAGAGGATATATTGTGAGGACCCCAGTTTATTAGGTTTGTAATGCTTAACCAACCACCTGGTCCTAGCATCACAAATCAAATAAACGGATCCTCGAGATATGTATACTTCCCAGAAAGCAGTATACACACCCCGGTACAAAATTAGACATCAACTCCATTCAAAACATAGAGTCCAAACATTACACTACAAACGGAAGATAAACAAATAGTAACAATATTACAGACATAGGCCGACAGGCCACAAGATACACAAATAACAACAAAAAGACAATGGAAGCAAAGTGCCATAAGATGGCTATAAACAAAGCCAATCAGTGTGCCTTCAACCCACAAGGCATCTGACCGGACCGCCAAGCCTAGTCGTCACCCACGAAGCGACAGCACAGCTCACAGAAGTGAGGCCCCTGAGGCTCACCTTCTTCCTCTGCAACAAAAACATTAAGCAAAGCACCTGAGTACAAAGATTGTCTTTGTACCCGCAAGACTGACGTGTGAACTAGCGGACTGTTAATAGACTACATGCAGCTTATTTGGTGGAGGTCATATGTTTCATTTGCATAAAGCCAATTTTCATTTGCAATAAGGTAATACATTTAAAGGCAAGTTTGCAATTCATTTTAAGATTGAAATAACATGGGTAATAATAACAAAGCGAAAGATAAACAACCTAGAAGTGACTATCCCAATAGTCACCACAACAATAGCACGAATCCCATTCGTACCACCCATCAAGTTTTAATTTAAATGTTGTAGTCTAACTCTCGATAAGCTTACCCAAGCGTGTCCATCACCTAGGGCGAGGCTATTCGAATAGTTTTTAACCTGCGAGGTGTACCACTGTACCCACACCTCGGACCGCCTTTAAGCCAAAGCACACTTCGAAGGTATGCCGGCCAGCTAAGTCCTACGAGATCTGTTTCCAATATTGTGTATCAACCCGAGCCGCTCGTATGGGTAGAAACACCATACGCTTACATGGTAAAGCCGAAAGACAACTACCCACTCGGGATAAAGCTTTTGGACAACTACCATGCTCCCACCTCCGTCCCTCCTGCGACCTCCTGCGACCGGGACCGATACACGCCAAAGTACTAGGTCAAGAGAGGTCCCATACCCTCTAGTGTGGTTAGCACGCGAAATGCTGGATAACAAAACTCACAAGATGTTCGGTCCTTAATTGACCGGGCACCTTTCCATCACACCAGAAGATCACACCAATCTTACCATTGTGCGCGTCCAAATCATTTTTGTTTTCATTTCTAGTTTTACAATTAAACATAGCGAAATGTGAAACATAAAGTTGTAGTAAATTTTTGTGTGATCAAGGTTACCGACTAAAGTCGATAACCGCTTGATTCTCTACCGATAGCTAAGCATGTCTAAGCAAGTTGACCGGATCTACTAAGTGACAAGAGATCATCCAATGATCTCTAATCACGACAAATAACCTAGGCTCAGGTAGTAGAGATCAATATTTTGGCTACAGGATATGCAGCTACGGATTTAACTAATCAATTTAACACAAATTAAGCAATGCATACATACAGCTGAAACAAAATATTAATCTTTAAAATACTGGGATTAAACATGATCAAACTGCTTGCCTGGCTGCTGTTGCTCAATATGGTGCGGAGGATCGTCCTCAGGGTTGCCGCAAATATCGAAGCCTAACGATCGAACATAACAGCAAATAAGAACGACTAACACCGACAAAACTCAAACATTCAACAACATCAAACAAGCCAAAACTCACACAGCAGCCTAAGCATGAAATAACAGAATTTTAGAAACAGAGAACAAATCATTTTAAGTTATTTATAATTTTCTATGAATTTTCTAAGCTAAAAACACAACATGTCACTAGTTAATTACTTAACAAATTTTCATGAACAGAAACAGTGTATATAACCTATCCTAATAATTAGTATACTGAAAATGAAATTTTACAGAATTGGGTTCACTGTATTTGGACAATTATTGATAGAGATACGAATTTTCTAAATTGGAAAGTGCATAAAGCATCAATTAATCATTTAACAGATTTTCGATACAGAGACGAGGTTGAAACTAATTTTAATAAATAGAACATTTAAAATAAAAATTAACAGCACTGGTTTTATGCAATTTGGATAAAAATTGAATTAGTTATGCATTTTACAAGTTTAATCGATTTAACAGTGCAACAGAAAAGCATTTCAGAAATACTAAAGCTCTTAATACTTCTTCTCTGACGCACGGCTAGCCCCACCAGCGACAGCGGGCCGCGCGAAACGCGATCGAGCGGATCGCGCGCATAAGGTGACGTCGAAGGCGTATTCAAAGAATACGTCTTTGACATATCAACGCGCAAACTTAACCTACTCTCACAAAGAAATACGTTTCCCAACAGAGGAAACGCATTACCAGAGCTACACAACTAACAAACGGAAAGGCTTGGGCCCACATGCCGGTACCTCGAGAACAAATAACGATTGGATTAAACGATTCCTAAACGTGATTACGAGAGAGGCCCACAAATCGAGACTCAAGAAGACATGATTAAACTAATCTTCACCGGTTCACGGCGAGCACCGCGGCGGCGCGGCGCGCGAGTGATCTAGCAAACCGATGAGTTTCAAGGCGTGTGAGTGGTACCTTCGGGTTCGCAAGGACCTCGCGAACTTCGATAGCGGTGGCGAGTCACGGAATCACGTGGCGAAATGGCGTGAACGGAGGCGGAGAAGAAGATGCGGCCTCGCGGAGAAGATGATCGAGCTACGAAGACCGGAAGATGCGCCCACTCCGCCTTGACCCGGAAACAATAAGCACAAGATGATGGCGGCGAAGGAGGTCCGAGACGGCCGGAATCACCACGGCGCGGCGAACTGCGAGCTCGGAGAAAAATCGGTCGCACGGCTTCGATGCACCAAAGACGAAACGAACCCACCGTGAGCATCGGTGGAGCATTGCGATCAAGTGGAACCAAACGCCGAGGCTTGAGACTCACCGAGCGCTAGCAAGCTCGCGGGCGAGATCGCCGGAGGCGGAGACGACGATACCGCCTGGTGATCCATCGGGCGCCAAGGACCCGAATAGGCAAAATGGAGGCGGAGGCGAGAGGAACACGATGCGATGGCCCGGCTCAAGGCGGCTCGAACGGCGGCGCTACGCTCGAGTTCTTCTCCCGCCGAGAGAAAATTTGGGCGGAGAAGGTGAGAGAGCGAAGAAACGATGGCCGAATGAGTGCGGTGAGGTTATGAAGCTCGGCGATGCTCTGCGACGAACACGAGGGCAAATAGGTGGCAGCGGCGAGGTACGTGGCAAGCATGCACGCACGGCCGCGAGCTCCGGTGAGGTGCGGAGAAGACGAGGACGAAGCTGACAAGTGGGGACCACCAGTCAGCGATAGCAGCGAAGCGGTGCGAGCCAGAGGTTCGACTCTATCGGAAAGATGCCGACCGTCGGATCTGAAATGGACGGTCGAGATTGATGTATGCATTCGGACAGGTCGGTTGCACGCGCAACGTGGATCGTTCGATTTGCATCGGACGGTCACGATCAATTGGGCTCAGCGTGCAGCTAGTTGACGCGACCGAGTCAAGTGGCGCGGTCGGACTCGAGCTTTGAGTTGGGTTGGGCGAGGAACGATGTTTGCGATTTTGATTTTAAAAGACAGAGAAGGTTTGGGGAATTTTTAGAGGTAGCTCCTGAGCTCCAAAAATTTCAGAAATTTTTATGGTAGCTACTAGAGACAGAGAACAACCTTGTATAATTTTTCCAGAACTTTTATGCACTGCATTGTTCTAGAAAAATTCACAAGCTGCTGTGACTGAGGTTTGACCAGATTTCAAACAGAGTTGACTTGACCATTTGAAATAGCAAACAAAATCTAAAAATTGTGAAATAATTCAGGGATGTAGATAGGATGATCAAGATGCTAGGAAAAATAGTTTCAGAGGATGATCACAAGTTTGAAGGCTAAGAATCTGATAACAACAATTTCCAATCACAAGAATTAAATTCTACAAATTGGAAATTGCTAGGGAAAATTGTAGAAACTTTCAAATGATTTGAAGAGACAACAAAAGTTTTTATTTCTCCTCAAAATTTTACATTTGAAATACAAACCCTAAGTTAGGGTCATTACAAATCTCCCCCTTACAGAATCTCGCTTAGAGATTCGATCACCGGAGAAGAAGGATGGGTAATCTGCTCGAAGGCGATCTTCCCGCTCCCAAGTGGCTTCATCCTCGGAGTGGTTTGACCACTGAACTTTAAGGAACTTGATCACACGGTTCCTTGTTCTGCGTTCAGCTTCTTCGAGGATACGAACGGGACGCTCATGATAAGACAGATCTTCCTGCACATCGATATTTTCCAATGGTGTTTCCTCCACAGGAACACGGAGGCACTTCTTCAATTGTGACATGGAAAACATCATGCACCCCTTCAAGTGTAGCCGGCAACACCAACCGTACGCACAGGCTCCACTTTCTTGATGATGCGATACGGCCGACATATCGAGGAGCGGTTGCCCTTGACACCGAAACGACGATGTCCTTCAGAGGTGAGACTTTGAGATACACAAAGTCATTGGTGGAAACTCAACTCACGACGACGACCGATGCATAGCTCTTCGCTGGGTGAGCTACGCGCAAGTGCTCACGAATCAAGCGCACTTGACTTTCGGCTTCATTGATGGAATCGGGCCAAGAAGCGCCTCTCACCGGTTCGACCGGTTCAATGGTGTTCTGCGGCGTCGTCCATACAAAGCTTCAAGCGGTGCCATCCGAGACTAGCACGAAGTCTGTTGTTGTAGGAGAACTTCGGCAAGTGGTAGGCACTTCTCCCAATTCTTCCCATAGGAAAGAACACAAGCACGAGCATATCTTCAAGAACTTGGTTGACTCGCTCGTCGACCATCGATCCGAGGATGATAGGTGAGTGAATGAAAGACGGTCCCCATGGCTTCTTGTAAATCGTGCCATAGCCAGAAGTGAAAAGAGAGCCACGATCGACACAATCGTTCGTGGCACACCATGCAAACTCACAATGCGGGATATGTAAAGGTCGCCAATTTCTCGACGCGAGGCGGTACACTTGGCGAAAATCGCTACCTTCGTCAATCGATCGATAACAACCGGATAGCATCCTTCCTGAAGAAGTACGGTAGACCGGTGATGAAGTCCATACCAACGGAATCCCACTTCCACTCCGGTATCGGCAAGGGTGAAGAAGACTGCGGGCGATGTTCGCCTTGACACGACGAAGATATGTCACATCGGCAACGAACACGCAATCTCGCGCTTTATGCGAGTCCACGAGAATCTCGCGCAGATCTTGGTACATTTTAGTGGCCCGGATGGATGGACAAAGGCGAATCATGGGCCTCTGAAGAATCAAATCCCGCAACTCCGGACCTTTGGGACCACAAGACGCCCCAAACCATACAACACCGTGCTCATCTTCTCGTGAAACACTTGGTGATCCATCCCGATGTTACGCTTGATTTTACCACGCCATCATCGATTCTTTGTGTTGCCTTGATTTGATCCACCAAAGTTGGTTGCACAACCAAGGCGACAAGGGAACCATGTTCAATCGCACCCAAGTTGAGACGCTGAAATTCATAAGCGATGCGGTTCTTTGCTCTTGGATCATCGTAGTATTGCAATACACTTTTCGGCTAAGTGCATCAAGCAACCACATTGGCTTTGCCAGGGATGATCTTGAATACCCATGTCATAATCTTTGATCAATTCTAGCCATCTCCTCTGCTCGAGGTTGGATCTGGTGGGTGAGCAGTATTTCAAGCTCTTGTGATCGGAATACACCTCACAGATTCTGCGATCGATAATGCCGCCAAATCTTGAGTGCATGCACCACCGCAAAGCTCTAAATCATGGGTGGGATAGTTGAGCTCGTGAGGTCTCAATTGCTCGGATGCATAGGCAACCGCCTTGCCTTCCCGCATAAGAACACATCCGAGTCCCCGACGAGAGGCATCGCAATAAATATCGAAGCTCTTGTGGATATCGGGAAGAGTAAGGATCGAGTGAAGTCAAGCGCTGTTTGAGCTCCCAAAGCTCTCATCAAGCGAGAGGACCATACAAACTTCTTGTCCTTCTTAAGCAATTCGGTCATCGGCTGCGATCTTGGAGAAGTTCTCGATAAAGCGGCGATAGTAGCCACTAAACCAAGAAAATTCCGCACATCGTTGGATGACTTGGTGGCCCCAAGATAGAACGTCGTGACTTTCTTTGGGATCCACGCTATTCCTCCAGTTGAAAGAACATGGCCCAAAAATGCCACTTCCTTCAACGAACTCACATTTCTTGAACTTCGATACAGTGGTGCTCCATAACTTGCCCAAAACAATCTTGGATGCTCGGCATGCTCTGCTTGATCTTGGAATAGATAAGAATGTCATCAATAAAACCACCACAAATTTGTCCAAATACTCCATGAATACGAATTCATAAGGTTCATGAACAACGCTTGGAGCATTGGTCAAACCGAAAGACATGACGGTGTACTCGCATGCGCCATAACGAGTAGTGAAAGCCGTCTTGAATATCCTCGACCGATCCGGACTTGATGATAGCCCGATCTCGATCAATCTTGGAGAACACCGAGCTCCGGACAAGCGGTCAAAAGATCATCAATGCGGGCGAGAGGATATTTATTCTTCACCGTCACTTCATTGAGAGGGCGGTAGTCAACACACATGCGCAAGGTCTTGTCCTTCTTCTTCACAAAGATCACCTGACAACCCCAAGGAGATGGCGGGACGGATGAAACCTTTGCTTGGAGCTCACCAAGCGCTTCTTCAATTCTTCTAGCTCATTGGGAGGCATCCGATCGGCGCCTTCGAAATCGGAGCGATGCACGGCAAAGAACTCGATGACAAACTCCGGATCTCGAACCGAGGCATCCTGGGCAAATCTTCAGAAAGACATCCACAAAGCCGGATACTATGGGAACATCTTGAATCTGTAAAGTGGCTTTGTCTCTAATGCACATAGATGTGGCCCTGCACCGCGGCGAAAATCCGACTGCTTTCGCTGAAGAAATGGTAAGATAAACAACCTTCTGGCACAATCGATTTGCCCCAAGTGTTGGGACAACCAATCCATGCCAAGAATCACATCGGACTCATTGAATCGAGCGAAATGAGATTTGCCAAAAATCCCACTCCTTCAACTATGATAGGAACATCCCGACAACAGAATCGGCTCTCATTTCCGACCGGAGCGGATGAGCAAAGGAACTCCCAAAGGAACATAGTGAAGACCACTAGCAGCGGCAAATGATCTTGAAATAAAAGAATGCGATGCTCGAGAATCAAATAATCTCTGCAGCGGGGCGGGAATTAACAAGAAGTGTACCAATCACGACATCCGGCGCCTCCGAGCCTCCTCGGTGAAAGGTGGTTGACTCGACCATTGCTCCGCACCACAGGGCTTCGGATTATCTTACGTCGGTGGATGACCGCTCCCGCCGCGTCCTCCATTAGGGCGAGGGCTGCAAACACTCGAGGGCGACATTCGCATAATGGCCCTTGTTGTGGCGGCGAAAACAAATCACCTCGGCGCCGGATTGCGGAGGCGCTCTGCTGGCCAATCGCGGCGCACGTGGCTGGCTCACGGCTGCGGTGGGCGAGGAGCTGGTGCGAGATGGTCTCGGCGGTGGAGCAAAAGAGCGCCATCAGTGCCGCCCGGCCAGAGACGAGCGAGGTGGTGTGAGTAGATCGATCGCCTCCCATTTGCGCTTGCGGGACTCGCCAGCGCCTTTGCCTTATGCTCTGCAACGATGGCCTTATCTACCAAGGCACGAAAGTGCGAGAAGTCCACAATGGATAGCTTGTCCTGCGGCTCCTCGGACAAGCCATCCATAAATTTCTCTGTAGCCTCATCGAGGCCACCTCCCGAGCATAACGAGCGGATGATTGAACTCGTGCAGTACTCGGTCACGATTGCGCCCTTGCTTGGCGCGAGGAACTCCTTTTTCTTGACTTCATCGGGCCATCGGGATGTGGGCCCACGAAAAGCCGACGGAACTCTTCCCACGCGACCACATGGCCGCGGGTGCATGGCGAGATAGTTCTCCCACCATGAGAGTCTCTGCGCCCTCAAGGCGGTGGGGCGCGAAGTGCCTTATCTGCGCTGGCATCGAGCTATGTTGAGCTTCGCTCAACCATGCGCGACCAATCGTCCGCATCGAGAGGTCCTCGAGCGGGAGAAAGTCGGCGGCTGCGTGCGGAGGAACTCTGCAAGTCCCCGCGAGTGCAGTGGGCGCTACCACCGGCAGGAGTGGAGGTATTCTAGCAATAACCTCCAAGATGCGTGTCCGGTCCATGCGGTTTTGCTCGATCTGGCGAGAACCTCGACCATGGTCGGAGGAGGAAGCTCCTCATCATGACCACCTGCGACTACCACGCTGTTCTCCGGCCATCACGCTTTACTAAGACAAGTTAGCAACAAATTTAAGAGCAAGAAAGCCCAAAATTCATGAAAGCAGTCCAGAAACAAACACAAGGCAGGATAAAGTTCGACCAGCAAAAATCAGACACATAACTACTCCCTTTACATCTTACCCTATTATCCCCACAAGTTTTAGTTGGATTAAACTTCATGGTTCTCCCCAAACTAATTCCACCAGTAGTAACTATCTTTTGAAAGGTAAAGAGAGAAACCAAGTTTCAAAACTTAAATTAGAGTAAGATGAGAGTAGAAAGCTAAGATAGGTAAGGAATAAAATCGAGATTCGCCTAGGTTTTCATAAACCTTTTAAAATTTGAAAATAAGACTTTCAAAATACCCTAAGGACGACTATGCTTGGGTTACTACGGTCGAATGGCTCGATACCAACTTTGTGAGGACCCCATTTATTAGGTTTGTAATGCTTAACCAACCACCGGTCCTAGCATCACAAATCAAATAAGCGGTTCCTCGAGATATGTATACTTCTCGAGCGATATACACACCCAGTACAAAATTAGACATCAACTCCATTCAAAACATAGAGTCCAAACATTACACTACAAGCGGAAGATAAACAAATAGTAACAATATTACGGACATAGTAGCCGATGGCCACAAGATACACAAATAACAACAAAAAGACAGTGAAGCAAAAGTGCCATAAGATGGCTATAAACAAAGCCAATCGGTGTGCCTTCAACCCACAAGGCATCGGCCCGACCGCCAAGCCTAGTCGTCACCCACGAGGCGGCAAAGACTCACACAAAGTGAGGCCCCGAGGCTCACCTTCTTCCTCTGCAACAAAACATTAAGCAAAGCACTGAGTACAAAGATTGTCTTTGTACCCGCAAGACAGACGTGTGAACTAGCGACACTGTTAATAGACTACATGCGGGCTTATTTGGTGGAGGTCATATGTTTCATTTGCATAAAGCCAATTTTCATTTGCAATAAGGTATACTGATTTAAAGGCAAGTTTGCAATTCATTTTAAGATTGAAATAACGATAAGGGTAATAATAACAAAAGCGAAAGATAAACAACCTAGAAGTGACTATCCCAATAGTCACCACAACAATAGCACGAATCCCGATTCGTACCACCCATCAAGTTTTAATTTAAATGTTGTAGTCTAACTCTCGATAAGCTTACCCAAGCGTGTCCATCACCTAGGGCGAGGCTATTCGAATAGTTTTAACCTGCGGGGTGTACCACTGTACCCACACTCAGATCGCCTTTAAGCCAAAGCACACTTAGAAGGTATCTTAAGCCTGACTAAGTCCTACGAGATGTTTCCAATATTGTGTATCAACCAGAGCGCTTCGTATGGGTAGAAACACCATACGCTTACATAGTAAAGCCGAAAAGACAACTACCCACTCGGGATAAAGCTTTTCGGACAACTACCATGCTCCCACCTCCGTCCTCCTGCGACCTCCTGCGACCGGGACCGATACACGCCAAAGTACTAGGTCAAGAGAGGTCCCATACCCTCTAGTGTGGTTAGCACGCCGAAATGCTGGATAACAAAAACTCACAAGATGTTCGGTCCTTAATTGACGGGCACCTTTCGATCCACACCTAAGATCACACCAATCTTACCATTGTGCGCGTCCAAATCATTTTTGTTTTCATTTCTAGTTTTACAATTAAACATAGCGAAATCTTTGAAACATAAAGTTGTAGTAAATTTTGTGTGATCAAGGTTACTGACTAAAGTCGATAACCGCCCGATTCTACCGATAGCTAAGCATGTCTAAGCAAGTTGACCGGATCTACTAAGTGACAAGAGATCATCCAACATCTCTAATCACGACAAATAACCTAGGCTCGGTAGTAGAGATCAATATTTTGGCTCACAGGATATGCAACTCTGGATTTAACTAATCAATTTAACACAAATTAAGCAATGCATACATACAAATTGAAACAAAATATTAATCTTTAAAATCTTGGATTAAACATGATCAAAGCGCTTGCACATGCTTTGTTGCTCAATATGGTGCGGAGGATCGTCCTCAGGGTTGCCGCAAATATCGAAGCCTAACGATCGAACATAACAGCAAATAAGAACGACTAACACCGACAAAACTCAAACATTCAACAACATCAAACAAGCCAAAACTCACACAGCAGCCTAAGCATGAAATAACAGAATTTTAGAAACAGAGAACAAATCATTTTAAGTTATTTATAATTTTCTATGAATTTTCTAAGCTAAAAACACAACATGTCACTAGTTAATTACTTAACAAATTTTCATGAACAGAAACAGTGTATATAACCTATCCTAATAATTAGTATACTGAAAATGAAATTTTACAGAATTGGGTTCACTGTATTTGGACAATTATTGATAGAATACGAATTTTCTAAATTGGAAAGTGCATAAAGCATCAATTAATCATTTAACAGATTTTAAATCTGAGACGAGGTTGAAACTAATTTTAATAAATAGAACATTTAAAATAAAAATTAACAAGACTGGTTTTATGCAATTTGGATAAAAATTGAATTAGTTATGCATTTTACAAGTTTAATCGATTTAACGATTACAGAAAAAGCATTTGAAATACTAAAGCTCTTAATACTTCTTCTACGACCTTGCGGCTAGCCCGCCAGCGACAGCGGGCCCGCGCGCAACGCTGATCGAGCGATCGCGCATAAGGTGGCGTCGGCGTATTCAAAGAATCGTCTTTGACATATCAACGCGCAAACTTAACCTACTCTCAAAGAAATCGTTTCCCAGCGAGAAAACGCATTATCGGTGCTACACAACTAACAAGCGACGCATGGGCCCACATGGCGGTGACTCGAGAACAAATAACGATTGGATTAAACGATTCCTAAACGTGATTACGGAGAGGCCCACAAATCGAGACTCAAGAAGACATGATTAAACTAATCTTCACCGGCGGTTCACGGCGAGCACGCACTGCAGCGGTGCGGCGCGCGGTGATCTAGCAAACCGATGAGTTTCAAGGCGTGTGAGTGGTACCTTCGGTTCGCAAGGACCTCGCGAACTTCGATACGGTGGCGGAGTCACGGAATGCCGGCGGTGGCGAGCGCGAGCGGAGCGGAGAAGAAGATGCGGCCTCGCGGAGAAGATGATCTGAGCTACGAAGACCGGAAGATGCGCCCGGCTCGCCTTGACCCGGGAACAATAAGCACAAGATGATGGCGGCGAAGGAGGTCCGAGGCGGCGGAATCACCACGCGGCGAAACTGCGAGCTCGGAGAAAAATCGGTCGCCACGGCTTCCACGATGCACCAAAGACGAAACGAACCCACCGTGAGCATCGGTGGAGCATTGCGATCAAGTGGAACCAAACGCCGAGGCTTGAGACTCACGAGCGCTAGCAAGCTCGCGGGCGAGATCGCCGGAGGCGAGAGCAGCGATCGCCCTGGTGATCCACTGGGCGCCAAGGACCGGAATAGGCAAAATGGGGCGCGGCGAGAGAACACGATCGTCGCGATCGGCGCTCAAAGGCGGCTCGAAAGCAGCGGCGCTACGCTCGAGTTCTTCTCGGCCACGAGAGGAAAATTTGGGCGGAGAAGGTGAGAGAGCGAAGAAGCGATGGCCGAATGAGTGCGGTGAGGTTATGAAGCTCTCGCGATGCTCTGCGGACGAACACGAGGGCAAATAGGTGGCGGCGGCGAGGTGCGTGGCAAGCATGCACGCCGCGGCCGCGAGCTCCGGTGAGTGCGGAGAAGACGAGGCGAAGGCGACAAGTGGGGACCACCGGTCCAGCGATAGCGCCAGCGGTGCGAGCGAGGTTCGACTCTATCGGAAAGATGCGGCCGTCGGATCGAAATGGGCGGTCGAGATTGATGTATGCATTCGGACGGTCGGTTGCGCGCGCAACGTGGATCGTTCGATTTGCATCGGACGGTCACGATCAATTGGGCTCGCGCGTGTGCAGCTAGTTGACGCGACCGAGTCAAGTGGCGCGATCGGACTCGAGCTGAGTTGGGTTGGGCAGAGGAACGATGTTTGCAGATTTTGATTTTAAAAGACAGAGAAGGTTTGGGAATTTTAGAGGTAGCTCCTGAGCTCCAAAAATTTCAGAAATTTTTATGGTAGCTACTAGAGACAGAGAACAACCTTGTATAATTTTTCCAGAACTTTTTATGCACTGCATTGTTCTAGAGAAAATTCACAAGCTGCTGTACAGGGGGTTTGACCAGATTTCAAACAGAGTTGACTTGGCCATTTGAAATAGCAAACAAAATCTAAAAATTGTGAAATAATTCAGGGATGTAGATAGGATGATCAAGATGCTAGGAAAAATAGTTTCAGAGGGTGATCACAAGTTTGAAGGCTAAGAATCTGATAACAACAATTCCCAATCACAAGAATTAAATTCTACAAATTGGAAATTGCTAGGGAAAATTGTAGAAACTTTCAAATGATTTGAAGAGACAACAAAAGTTTTTATTTCTCCTCAAAATTTTACATTTGAAATACAAACCCTAAGTTAGGGCTGTTACATATATATAGACAACTTAGAGACAACCCATTGTATGGATTGTGTTTAGTTTTGTCTATAGATGGCATGAAAGGTACTACAGACAACCACTATCTATATCACTGTACATGCCCTTATTCAAAATAGATTCCAAGTGATCTTCTAAAGTGAGATGGGGAGACTTAGAACCAGTGCTCTTTGTTTTGAATTGAAACTAGACGAAACCCCGGGGTGTTAGGTCGGTGGCGAAAGAGGGAAATTTTAGAATTTTAAACAAACAGTTGAGAACAAGACGCGTCAAGGAGTACAACTTACTACTAGTAATATGAAATGGAAGGCACAAATGAACAGTAGAGAATTCGTTAGGAGCAAGGGGAGGAGATTAATTAGCTGAGAAGACTAACTCATCCCAAGTCCTGAGAGAATCTCAACCGGTGAGTTGAACCTGACATCAGCTGGACAGCTATCCATCCAATTAACAACAGTTGGCATATTGAAAAGGAAAGGAAAATGTATTACTAGCTGTCTACCCCCGCATTAAAAAATTTGTGGACAATTAATTAATTTAATGTCTCTCTTAATTAATTTAATAAATAGGGTGAGGGTAATATATTCTATCTCTTAAAGTGGATGGAATTGGCGACCAATTTGCGTGAGCCATCGGATCAGCATCATACGGTCGGATTGAGCGGATCCAGAGACGTTGGAACACGTGTTTTGAGCGGATGGCCGAGATGTATTCACCCCACCTCCACAACCCCAAACCCTAGTGATCATAAACGACATGAATCTGGCCTCACCGACTACTTAACCAAACGTGTTTATTTTAAAAAGCAAGTAGGATGAACCAATTTCCCTTTGTTTTATTGGGGACCGAAATTGCAATTCTCAACATCGATTTGATTACGACGAAATATTGCATTACTTGTTCGTCGGAAATCCCGAGCAGTAACTCCAGTAATCGAAGGGCAAAGAGAGAGAGAAAAAAAAAGTGAAATTACACGCCTTTGCTGGATAAATAAGGAGGGCATGACAGTCATTTCATCGTGTGTGTAATGAAGCTCTGACCTGTTCATGTGATGTGTACTCGAGGAACTAGGGAAAAAATCCATAAAGCGAAAAAGGTAACTGCCTTTTATGATCGCGGCCGGTACACGGATCTCTTGCGGCCAATGGCTGCTTTGTGCTTTGGTCGTCGCCTGTCTGCAAAATGCGACAAAGCTTTTGCCTTCGTTTTTCAACGTTGGTTACCGGCGTGTAACTTCCACCGAGATATTCCACCTTGTTCTAAAGAAGAAATTTGACCAACCAATCCACTCTCACCAAACTTTTTTTTGTCTCTTTTCTCTTGAGATTTCACCCGTAGTGCCTTTATGAGGTGTAATGTTATTGGTAAGAGTTATTGGACACATCAGGTCATATTAGTAGTTACTAGCTAAGATCAACATTGATGCAAGCAAATACGATGTAATGAAGAAAATACATGATAAAAAAGGAAATTGTAAACAATAAAATTCGTACACATACTCTCGTTAAGAACAGACATAACCACTACTATTATACTATATTACATACTAATTTGTTACCGTTAACACTTAACACGCATCAAAAACCCATGTTTACAGAATGAGAGGAGCAGAAGATCCCTCGTCTGCGAGCGCGTCAATCCGGTGTGAAAGACACACACACGATTCGAGTGTGCGGCGCCCGGCCGTCATGCAATGCAAAGAAGTGAAACTGTACTACACACGTTTAGGGCATGTTTAGATGTTACAGTTTTCAAAGCAAGAAATACCTCAGTTTGCAAATACTACATTTTTCAACGGTTTCAAGAAAAACCATGATTGTTTGGTAATTGAAGTTTTTCAACGCAGTGTTTTATTTGTCAAATAGTTGTTAGCCTAGGTAGTCCATTTGCGAAAATTTAAACAAGTTGTATACATGTGCACGAGCTACTCATCTGATGACGTACGTGAGGATCAAATCTAAGGATATGTTTGGGATAAGACAAAGGAATGTATATCTTGAGAAGCCTATGAGGATATTAAAAACTGTTGTATCTTGAAGAATACAAAAAAAGATAGCAAGTATAAATCCTGTTCTATGTACATACGTCCCTAGTTAAAACTTAAAAAGCTAGTGCACAAAGAATATCATCGGTGGATTATTAAGCTTTATCCACTAATTAACTTACATGCTCCAACCGTTAATAAACAGAAGATTTGCTTAGTGGATGCTTGTTTATATATGGGTGGTACGTATCTGGGCCAACCGTAAAGACTATAGAGAGAGAGAGGGGAGAAAATATTGGTGCGATGCAGCGACGGGAGAGCCACTCGTGTGGCCTGTGCTCGGTTTAGAAAAAAAAAAAAAAAGAGTTCTTGAGTGGATTTTTTAAAACTAATAAAAAAAAACTGTGGTGTTAAACAACCACGGTTTATAAAACTACAAAGTTTGTTATATCGAAACAACTTAAACTTTTTAATACTATGGTATTCTATAAATACCATAGTATTACATATCTAAAAGATTTAAAAATACAACGTGTTTGGATAGCCCTTAGGTTGGTCTACGCGACAACAATCTGTGGACGCCAAAGCCCAAAAGGTGCAGACTAGTCAAGCCCCACTGCTTATCCCATGTCATGATAGGAAAAAACAAGTGAATTGTTAGCTAGTAGCTAGCTTGACAGTAGGTAAGGCTGCGCGCGCGTTTACTTCTCGAATCGCTTGACCACTAATTACGCGTTAAGAGAGAGAGAGAGAGAGAGAGGCTCATTTGGCTCACATCTATCTATCAATCTATCTGACGTCTCCATGCGATCCGGGCGACGACCACTTCAAATGTTTCTTGTCCCAGTTTTTCTGTTCTTTCGTACCAACCGTGACTCTAGGTTTGGATCCTCTGTATTACTATCATCATGTGAATAGTTTTTTTTTTTTTAAGGAGGAGATGAACAATGCTCGGTAGTGTACTGTAGCAAAACACTACAACAATAGCAAAGTGCAGCGATTTTACTGTAGAAAAAATCTATAACAAATCTACAAGCAATTGATCTGGATCAATCTTCGATCCTCTGTATTGAATATCTCGATGCAGTGGATCCTAGTCCCACGTCTTTAGCTTTCTCAAGAGAAGTACAAATGATCAACGTTATTAATGGCGATCTACCTGTCAAAAAGAGGTGACACATGCACACGCTGCTGAGGCTTCGTGTCTCGATTAGGCCACCTACCCTTGCTGCTACTTGCGCATGTTTTTTTTATCACCCCCAATCATCCAACGATTCAAGTCCGATTCACGTAACATAACGTTCCGAGAGAATCCAAGTGCTCCTTTTGATCGCGCGTCCAAGTCTTCAGGTCTTAACCGTACGTGACAATCAATCAAGGACGAAAATTAAGAGTGTGCCAACACACGAGACGACAATAACATCTCTGCGTGCACGCGCGCGTACCTAGACAATATCACTCCAAGGATCCAGAAACCAGCTACGTACCTTCCACGGCAATTTGCATGCCAATTTGGCACATTTAATTTAAGGGTAATTCGCTCAGTAACGCTACAACAATCTCACGAGTTAGAAAATAATATCGGTGTGTCAATAATATATGACTCTATGGTCTACCTGTCATTCTCGTATTGGATGTTAATTTCTAATTTGTATAACTTAGCATTGCTACTGAACAAATTTTCTCTTAATTTTAATTATCACCGTGCATCGAGATAAGATGTACATACACATACTGATCGAAAGTGAGAGCACGATTACGATTGGATAGTTTACTCTTGTTCGAGCCATAGATTAATTAGCGGAAAATCCACGTAAAAGAATCGTCCATCGATTGATCACCGATGAAGCTTATAATCGATAGATCGAAGTGGCGGAGCTAGAAAACTACTTTCAACAGCGGCGCATACTTTATGCATAATTCTTAAGTCTTGTACAATAGATTCATGAATATTAGAATACCACACAACCCGATTTTCAAGGTGCACAACAAAGTCCAAAGAGACCAAAGTCCAAGGAGACAAACAACTTGGACCTAATACTAATATACTCAGACAAAGCCAGAAAGTTTTTATTTAGTTGGTCATATGGTGAGAACTAAATATCAGAGGATGCCAAGTCCAAATATTTTGTTATTTTATATAAACAAACTAAAAGCTATATAGAGGACTTCATCAATCATGGGAAAAACTAGAGTTCCCACTAGTCCCTCTGTCTCTACCTCTGTATATATTCTCTGCAGGTTTTTCAATTTTTTGGTTGTGCATACTGGGCGCACACCTAGCTTCGCCCCTGACAGATTGGGTGGTTTCGTGAATGGTACGTAGCATCTGGCATGCGCGTATGATCGTCATCATCATCGTCACATGTTCGCAAGATCAGATTACGTAGTTTAATTTGTTTATGTGAAGCTAGCTGGCTTAATTATGCTAATACCGGGCCATCGCAATGATAAGAGTTCGAATGAGAAAGAAAAATGGCCATTTGATTGATATATGATGCATGGTGGTTGCATTGCTTGATTTGTGCTAAACTTGAGAGCTTTCTTAAATTGATTTTGGTTTCACAGCCTTCACACAGGTGGATTAAGCTCCCTTTGCACGCGCGGTTAGGTTAGCATGACAGTTACTGCTTGTTAGGTACGTATATAAACGACACTACGATGAATTTGCACATCCTCGCTATCCAAGTTTTAAGTTCTTTTAACACTAATTTAAGTGTCTATTTTTCTTCTCAGTAAAAAAGTAGCTGGTATTCCCGTTTTTTATATATAGCTAATGCATGTAAGACCAGGACTTTTTTACTTCGCCAGAACATCTCGTCATCTTGGGGCTTAATTTCAATTCTTCTCGTGTTTCTCTCTTCGTTCACCTCTAAGATTTTGTAACATGATATAAATATTCCTAACTAACCAACGGCTGACATGATACTATTGAAGATGCCCTTGAGAGCTAGCTGGGACCGATGATCAAGTCTGTGTAACATCAACTTGTACGTGGATCGAACTAAAGTTGGCCTGACCTACATATAGCTTAATTTTGACTTTCCGTTCTTGCTATGACTTTGGGTTCAAAACTTGTTAAAGGGACTAGAATATGCATACTAGAACGAACGTGTTTCAAACTAAATTAAGTAGACCGGCAAGACAGTCAATGAGCTAGCTTGGTAAATTCTTAATCATAGCTAGAGCCTAGAGCTAGCCCATGGGTAGGATAGCATTGCTGCTGACTGAGGACGTCCACGTAATACATGTGTGCTGTAGACAGGGAAGGGAACGATGCATCTCTCCGGCTGTTTATTACTGTAGCACATGGCACGCAGCACATTGTTGCCAGCCGCCGAGCCGCGCGGCGGCGGCAAACGCTAGGACTTGTTGGGATCACCGCCGGCTTGTCTCGTGCGGAATAGTTTGTTTAGCTGTTGGTAAAACCATTGCTAATTTGCTATTGTTGTGCCAAATGTTCTCTTCAACTACTTTCCCACTGACGTTTGCTGTGCGCTATGAGCAGAGCCGGAAAGCGGGGATAGCTCAGTTGGGAGAGCGTCAGACTGAAGATCTGAAGGTCGCGTGTTCGATCCACGCTCACCGCACGCACGAATGCCACCTTGTTTTTTCCAGCCATTTCTTTTGCTCAAGCCTGTGTGCTTAGCACTTTAGCTGCTGCTTGTCTACTGCATCTGCATGCATGTTCGGTTCATCTATGCAGCTAATTTTTTTCGTCAATTTGGAAGCAGACAGTTATACGCATGCATGATGCACACCATGAAAGGAAGCCTATTCAATACTATGGGAATCAGCTTTTTAACAGCCTCTGCAATCAACTGCTGAGCTTCATCCTCTGCATCCTAAATGAAGATCAAACGTGACATCAGATAATCTGAGTAGAACATATTCCAATGGATTCAACTTGCATATCAGGCACTTCATACGAAAGTACTACCTACTTCATCGGTAACGCGAGCGGTGCAAGTACGGAACTAGAGATCGACGAAAACAGATGAAAGAGGTTAGTATCTTGAAACATAAATTTTAACACTGAGAAATTACGTCATGGAGTTGCAGAATATCTGTCAAGACAAGAAAAGGAACATATACACCTCCTTTTCCAAATTGGAGTGGTCGCTCTCCGGTGCATATTCCATCCTCTGTTGGCGTAACGGAAACTTGTTCAGCTCATAGACTCTTCCTTCAAAGCATCTCTGAAACTCTTCTGAACATTGTTCAATGAAGAATGCAAACATCGATAACTATGCAAACATCGATAACTAAGCAGCATATATATAATATATAATATACATCATTCAAAAACACTAGCAAGCACCAACGTGTAGGTACAGTGCTGCTAACCTTTGGCTTAGTGACCCACTATCCAAATCTCAAAATGGACACCGCCCAACTCCTTGTACCTGTGAATATCATAGACCGTGTTATCCACATGCCCCTGGATTGAAACAAAAAAAAAAGCGTTAGATAGAAACAACCTAACTAAATTAAATTAAAATAACGATCAGCTTGATAGATGTATTTATAATTATATATCCTACATGGTAGCCAGAATAAGCTAAGTCCCCAGTGATCTTGGAAAGGCCAGCCGCGATCTTGGTTGCTTGGTAAGCCCCTCTGGTGCTTATTCTTCCCCACTATTTATGAAACATAAGTGAGGACTTATCAATTATCATGCGTGGTGCTACGATATGTATAAACGCAATATCTGTCTCAAGATGGCAGCTTCGCTGGCAGACAATCTCCAATCCACTGTCTCAAGATAAAATGTTACGGATCAGTCCAAAAAAAATTCAAAGAGCTGGACAAAAATCTTAGACTTGTCCTTGTTGGCGGTGACCAAGATCAAGAGACAGGCGTACCTTAATCTTCTCTGACAATTCTTCGCAGTAGTTGAGATACACTTGGTCAATCTCGTAGCTATAAAAATATTAGCGGTAGTCATCCCAATATTCGTACTCATAACCACGCCGCATCGACGATGGAGAAAAAAAGGAAAGAAGCAGCAGATTACTACCACTAACCTTTGGTCAGAATAATAGCGAACAATAGATAAACTGACATAACTGTTGTCAGCTTTCATATCATCTTTCATCACAATAAAAGAGTCTTTTGGAGGTCTTCCAAACCCCACTTCCACCTGACTACTTGTACCCTTTAGCATCAAGAATGCTTAGTAAGATAAGATTTCTCTTCAAACTCAAAATGTGTCGAATATCCAACAAAATTCTGATGATATCATCAAACATCTTGATCTGGATAGAATCAATGTCTACAATCTTGCATGATGAATAACATCCATCAACACAGAATCACTTAGCGTAACTTCATAATTTACGAACCAATCTTGGTTCGAACTCATATGGAAAGTGCAGGTCGTATCAAGAATCCACTCGTCACTGGTTTTAGAATTATCGGCAAAGGCAACGAGAACATTTCCATCAGAATCTTTCTTCGTGCGTCGTGTTCATCTTTCTTGCAATACTTGCACGACTTATACATGTCTCTGGATTTTGCTCTGTCTTTATAATTTCTGCTCGAGCTTTTGCCTCCTGAATCGTCGTTTGAACTTCACTTCTATTGTCAGCCACCGATAACCAGTCTTTCTGCATGCAAATTTGAACTTTCATTTGAAACCATGAGTCTCATATTTTTTTTCCTTCGCATGTATTGCTTCATAGACTTCATTAAGTATAAGAGTATCTCAGCTATATAGAATTCTCTCAATGTAGAGTATAAATTAGGAAGAGCGTATACCCCCATAGACTCGAGATCTGATACTACTTCTTTGAACACGGTCAGGTGGTTCAATAATGACCCACCTTCCGCCATCTTGTGCGAATAAAACTTCTTCTTTAAATGCATCTTACAGGTCAGATCTTTAGTCAGACAAATCCGCTTCAGTTTTAACCATAATACGGCGGTGGTCTTCTCCTTCAAAACCTCCTGCAGAATATTATTTGATAGATATAGATAAATCTGAGATAATATCTTATGATCTTTTCTTTACTTGTCATCAATTGATCATGCAGCGGGCATCTTGTCGATCCTCAATAAAGCATCATCCAAATCGAGCTATGATAGAATAGTTGCATCTTGACTTGCTATAAAGAAAACCTTGTGTCTCGATTCAGCAGTAGAAGATCATACTTTGGAGTCGCCATGCGGAAGAAATCTAAATTTGATGGTACAATCTGTGTGCACCAAGCAAAAAAATTGCGACTTCCTTGGTACACAGAATGAAAAAATAAAGCTTTAGGAGCTTCTTGGTACCCTCTCGTGTGCTCTTAGCAAAGCAAGCTAATTGCACTTATGGCGGATGAAACCCCGAGGAAGTAAAACGGAGGCCCTGATCCTCTATTTTGAACGACTGCTCCTTGCATGTGTGGCTTTGCTTCGTGCTTTATTCCGCTAGGAGAAATAGTTGCTCCTTATCTTCGACGTGGAGACGGCCTCGAATTAGACGCCGATACGGATTACAACTCGTGAAACGTGAGAAGATCTCATGTGCTCTGATACCACTTGTTGTAAATAATGCACAGAAAAATAGGAAGGGGGACACACATTTTACGTGAAAAACCCTTTCGAGAAAAACCACGAGCGCACGAAGGCAATCATCATATGAGGAGATGTTTACAATAAAATTCTTGCTCTTCCCTATGGACTACAATGACATATTTATAGTGGTACATGAAAAACTCCGAGTAAAAGTAGAATGCCGGCCACTCATGACTCAAACCTAAAATTGCAGAAAGAGTAAGAATCCATGAGGATAGATGGAATCTTCGAGAGCCCGTTCTGCTGGACGCTCACTCCTTCGTCCATCGGTCAGGGAGGAGAGCGTGTCAGAGCGGGAGACGAGCGATCTCTCATCCACAGGGGATTTTTCAAGAAGGGCAGTTGGAGTGGACTTCATTGGGTCATTGGAGCAGGCCGGCGAACGACATAGGCGGCGTAGTGTTGGGCCAGCCCATCGCTATGGTACTTCTCTCTCCGACCTATATGACCATTCCTGGCGTTGAATCCCTAGCTCTTCATGGCATTGGATTCCCAAGCGTGCGTGTCTAGGTGAGCTAGGGTTCCCCACTAGCAGCCGCGAAGTGCGTCGCCTGGGGTCACGAGCTTAGGTTGTCAAGTGGATTCAAGATCCTCCACCGCTTAATCGTTCCTTTGCTGAAGTGGTGAGGAGGGAGGAGATTGATCAAGGAAGGGGAAGGTTTCCCCACCGTTTTTGGGGAAGGATCGCAATTGGGTCGGGGAAAGCGGAGTGCTCCCGACGAGTCGATGGATGAAGATGATCTGATGGTGGAAGATGGTCTGAGAAATAAACTACATCGAGAGCAAGAGTAGAAAAGAAGGTTCCAAGAGAATCAGCAAGGGGGTTCCCAGAAATCAGGTACGCAACTTGGTTTTCAGGATTCAGATCGATCTCGTTTTGAGTCTCGTGCTTTTGGGGGAGTAGGCAGAGATACTTTTCCTCAAGGCATGGGGTGGCAGGTTGATCCTTGTAAAGAGATCCCGGGTAGAGAAGGGGTTTTTCGTCAGGAGGACCCTCCGAGAGAGGATTTTAGGGGCGATTTTGGAGGAAGAGGAGGCAATCCCAAAGTTGACAGAACTAGATCTGCAGCTAACTGGGATCCTCCGGTAGTTGCTGGTAAAGGGGGCGAGTTGAAAAAAGGTTGGGTGATATTGGTCCAAATATGGGGGTGCTTCGATCTGAGGATCGTGGAACTTGCTTTCGGTGCTTACAAACTGGGCACCATGAAGCCAGATGCTCTAATCCTCGAGTGTGTTACAAATGCAAAAAAAAAAGGACACATGACCTCTGGATGTCTTGAGAAAAGAAAAATCAAGGGTTGAAGTTATGTGGCTTTGGGATTCCTGAACAGAGGTTTTTTTTACAGTCTCTAAGTTGCTGGATTGCAGTTATTAGAGCAACAAGCTGCTACATGGGTGTTGAGTATTAAGGAAGGGTTAGCCTCTGTGCACAAGATTTAAGATGAAATGAAACACTTAATTCAAGCTAATTAGGATTGGAAAGTTAGGAAACTTTCAGAGTCTGAATATGCGGTGGTCTTTCCTTCTAAGAAAATGCTGGATACTTGGTCTAAACCAAGGGGTGTCGAATTGGCTCTTCATTCTATTAAAGCTAAGATAGATAAATCAACTTTGGACCCTGAAGCATCTTCTGTCCTCACTGCCGCATGGATCAAGATCTCTTGTGTTCCTCTCCCTACAAAGACAGTGGAGATTGTGAAAGAAATAGCTAGCACAGTGGGTGATCCATTAGAGGTGGATGAGATCAGCTTGATGAGGGTGGATCCTGTTAGGGTTAAAGTTCTTAGCAGGTATCCTTTTAACATCAATTGTTATGTGGAGATTTTTATTAACTCAATGGGGTATGAGATTAAATTTGAAGCAGAAGGGGGTGTAATAGGTAAGAAGAGAGGTCCAATTTATGATCATTTTCACAAAATCCATGCCCATAAAAAGGATGATGAGGAAGAAGAATCTAATGGGAGTAACTACAAAACTGAATGGGAAAAAATGGCTGAGAAGTTTGGTGAGGATACTCATCAATGTTCTAAACATAAAAGTGGAGGTGGCTCTAACAAAAATAAAAACAAACAGAGTAAGGAATAGAATATGAGGGTGAGAAAATGTGTACTCACATGATGTTGTATAAGTCTAATAGTCAAGCCATGTTTGTCGTGCCTCTAGCCTTTAGTTTCCCTGGAAGCATGGAAATAGCAGAGCAATCAAATGATAGCACTCTCAAAGAAGGGGAGAAAATTGCTAGAAATTTTGGGAGTGATCCTCAGAAGCTCTCAAATCACAAAGATGGAGGGGAGAATAGTAAAAAAAAAAAGAAAAAGAAAAGGAGATATTTTTTGGGTCTGATATTTCAGTTAGGGGTAAAAAAGTTGCTAATTTGGACCCTGTTAATGATGCTTTACAGATTGTTCCTCTAGCTTTTAGTTTTCCTTCTCATCAAGGTGAGGATAATAGCCTGGAGAATATTGTGGATGACAAAGTTTCTTTGGGGAGGGGGGAATGAATCTATATGTTCTCAAGAAGATAAAGACAAAGCAGAAGATCAAAAAGATTCAATTACTTCTGAAATGAATAAGGGCGATATAGTGGTTCACACTGGTGGGGGTCCTGCCTTACTATCTGCCTCTCTTTGGCCTTGCTTGCAGATTCCTTTGAAAGATAAGAGGAATATAGAATGTTAGAAAATCTACAAAAGGGATGGAGTCTTCTTCTCTAGATAAGATCAAAGTTCTTCATTATCAAAAAACTGGGAAGGGGTGTGTTATTTCAGAAGATATGGTTGATTTAGGTAAAGAAATGTTTGTTTGTGAGGGGGTTGCCGATGACATTCAGAGTACTGAAAATGATAAGGAATCTTTGGTGGTGTCTGAGACTGATGGGATGGCAGAAGTGTAGATGTCTGCAAAAAAAAAGAGGAAAAATAGAATCTTGGAACCCCAACTAGCAACTAGAAAAAGCTCTAGGATTCAGGATCAGAGGATCACCATGGGGAAGAAGGCCTCCAAGTTGAAGTCTATTCAGAATATGGAAGCAAAAGGTAAACCTGAAAACTCTTTTACTGTTCTTAATAATGTGTCTACTAATTACCTAGAGCAAGTAGCTACTTCATGTAGTACTATTTTAGGGAAAAGGTCTCAGAATGCTAGTGAGATTATTTCAGCCATGCAGGCACAAGAGCTTGTTAGAGCTGCTTTGGCTAGAGTTGAAAAAGAAAAGCTAGAAAAAGGGGATCATGAGGTCCAGGATGTAAGAGAAGACAGATCTGAAGGAGGTGATATGTTGAATATAATTGACAATGATAAGAGGGGTGATGCATGCTTCAAAATGAGTAGGAAAGGGGATAGTACGCCAAAAAGAGGGGATGGTGGAATTTTTCTAAACCATGAAATTTCTATTTTGGAATATTATAGGCTTAGGGAGGGCTACAAGAAGACAGCTCAAGGATTTTATTTTTTTTAGAAGGTTTGGATGCTGTGGGGGGTGCAGGAAACTATTAAAATAAATTTCTGAAACAGATCTTAAGAATCTGGTTGGAGATTTACCTTTCAGATGTACTGGATCCCTGCAGTGGGACATTCAGGTGGTATTTTGTTGGGGGTAAAAGAAGATTTTTGGGAAATGGAAGCTTGTGATTCAAGCAGATTTTATGTAAGTATGGGGGTTAGGAACAGGTTGAGTAATTTCAGATCGGAGCTGGTGGTAGTTTATGGGCCTACTCATCATGAGTTTTCTCAAGTTTTCTTAGAAGAGTTGGACAGAAAGTGCAAAAGGGTTGTCCTACCTTTGGTTTTGAGGGGTGATTTCAATCTGATCAGATATTTAGGGGATAAAAATTCTAAAAACTTGAATGGGAATCTTATGAACCTTTTTAATGAGTTTATTTCTGATAATAAGTTACTTGAGATCAAAAGAGGGGGTGTTAAATTCACTTGGACCAACAAGCAGAAGTCCAATCCCAATTCCCTTGGCTCTTCAATGATGTCCTCAGCAACATAATATTCTTGACAGTCCTGGGCAATCTCGTCGGAGTTCTCAGATTCTTCCGGCTGATCCTGAGCAGCCAGCTCGTTGAGGCAATATTGTTCCCAATCCTCATTGGAATAAAATTCTACCCGATCAGCTTTCATACGATCATGGAAGGATGGACCGACAAGGACATGTTGCTCTGCCAATGTCATCATCTCGTTCTGCGGCGCAGGTGGCGGAGTCGGCGCGTTTGCTGACCCGCGGCCGCGGCAGACGCCGGAGTACGAGTTTGCGCAGCAGCCGGAACGCATTCCCCTTCCCGCGCCTCCTCTTCTACGGCGGCATCATTGATCAATAGTACGTGGTGGAGCCGTGCGTGCAGACGAGACGGACAAGGCCGCCTCTTATTCTGTCCTTATGCGTAGGTGCTTAAAGAGAGAAGGTATTGCCACATCATTAAGCACTTGTATAAAAACTATCCCTTCCAATGCAAGTAAATCCAACAGGTGCTTAAGTGGTCCAACTACTTCCTTAGCACTGATACAAGCATTTGTAATCTTCAATGCAAAGCCTTTAGTTTTTTTTTACCTTCTGGAATATGAAAAAAACGAAGTGAGCTTGAGCTACTCATAGCCTCATGGAGTCAGGAGTCATGGGGGAGAAATGGATCTAAAACTCTGAATAGAAGCGATGCAAATGCCATGGGTGAATCCATGAATGGGATTGGATTGATTGGAGATTGGACTATTGGAGAGTAGTGTAAATTAATTTCTCTCATGACTGTCTATACTGTGAATTGGGTCTACACTGCTAGTACTACTACACGTCCAAGTAAAACTTGCCCCCTGCCTTTTAGCCTTTCCAACTTCCAAGAGACTCCAGAATTCCAGATTGCTGCCGAGTGTCGCATGCTAGTGGCTAGTGCTACTCTCTTTCTGTCTCTTCTTCTTTGGTTCTTTCTTCACTTCTCCCAATCGCAACCTCCATCTCCAATCCATGGCTTGGCTGGCCGCTGGCTCCATTCCTCCTCTCCTCAGCCTAGCTGTGGAGTTGCCCAAGGCGGTAACGCCGGCAAGGTCCCAAGCCGCCGCCTCCCGCCTCCAACCCCAATCGGCTCCGGCCTCCGGGCATCTCCAACCACGGCAGCGGCATCGCTGTCTCGCGGCGACAAGGAGGAGGAGGCCCCGGTTGCAGCGTCGCGGTGGTCTCCGCATCACACGACCACCTCGCCGCCCTTGGTCCTTGGCCCGCACGCTGCCTCAGTGCCTCCTCCGCGTCGCGCCACAGCTTCTTTGTGCCGTGCCCGTGCCGGCACGGCCCCGCCCTGGTCCCCGAGCACGAGCGTCTCCCGCTGAGCCTGGCGCGCTACCTATGCAACCAGCGATTCCAAGCATCGGCCAGGCATCTATTGGAAGAAAAGTTAGTTATCTGTTGTAAGCATCGACGATGCAGTGAAGCAAAAAGCAGCAACGCTTCCTCCCTGGAAGCACCGAAATCACGTCGGCTAGAAAAACCTGATTTTTTCCCTTAAGCATCTCCCTAAGCACCTCCATTGTACATGCCCTAATATATACTAAGAGAGTGGACGAGTGGGTGGGTGCAAGCAGTGGAGTTTGGATCCAGATCCAGTAATAATGGTTAGGAAAAAGTCCACTTTTCAACCTTGTACTTTTTGAAAAGTCTGGAAAACAACCTTCAAGTCAAAAACCGGACAGCATAAGACCTCGATGTTTGCAAACCGGACAAAGTACCCCCCGCGCCGATTCCACGCTGGTTTTGTGCTGATGTGGAGGTCCACCTGGCACCTTATGATGACAAGGCATGTATAACACGTGTGCGGCCCCTTCGCGCACCAGTCGCCCACTCACTCTCGCCTTCGTCCTCCCGAGAAAATTCCCAGTCGCGCGGGTCGGGAGGCGCCGACTGGAGTTGCGCGGAGGGCGGCGACAGTCGATTGGAGGGAGGTGAAGATTAAATAGCACAAGGCCGTCGCAGATCTGTGGCAAAATAGTGAAGGTTAGTGTTGATGCATTTTGGGATTTAGGGATTTTATGGTTCTGAGGATTTGGGTTTAGATGCTTCCATCTTCTTGTCAGATTTATGCCACTTGACCTTGTGGAACACATCTGAAGGGCTACCTCGATTTAGGGATTTTATGGTTCGTGGGGATTTTGGGGATTTTAGGGTTCGTGGGGATTTACAGCATTATGCAGTCGGTAGTTACTATACTATATTAGAGATTTCTACTGGATGTTACTAATTAGTTCCGACATGCATGTAGGGATGGATGTTGTGGACACCCTCCCATTTAGATTTCACTTCAATGGCGAGTTTATACATGATGGTAAGAACCTGCATTACTGCGGTGGGTCAGAGGGAATGTCTTACATAGAACGTGATAAGATGTCATTACCAGAGGTCAATGGACATCTCAAGGAGCACTGCAATGTTGTTGAAGGGATGTTAGTGCATTGGTTGTTCCCAGGGAGAGATTTGGGCAATGGGTTGAGGGTTTTAGTGGACGACAAGGTATGCCAGACAATGTTTGATTGTATTGTGGAAGGAGGTGTTGCCGAAATATATGTGGAAGCACCAATAGCTGAAGATGAAGCTGAGACGGAAGATAGTGACTACGAGGATGAGATTGAGGCAATGTCTCTAGGAGAAGAGGATGACGATGACTGCACCATTGCTGGCTCCAAGGAAGTGAGCATTTTGACTGCAACACCAGAGCAGAGAAGGAAGGAATTAGAAGCAGTGAAGAGGTTTTACAGCCCTATCAGGAGTCAGAGCAAGAGTAAGCAGCAGGATGGTGAGAGCTCTGACAGTGACTACATTCCTGGTGACTATTGTACATCAGAGGAAGATGAGGAAGCATTAGATATCATCAAGCAATTTAAAGAGTTCAAGAAGATGATGAAGGCTGGTGAAATAGCTAATCTTGATGATATGCCCTTCGAAGTTCCCCCTATACAGTCAAGATGTGTAGATGGGGGACAAGTAGAAGAGGAGGGTAATGAAACTCCTTATGCAAACAGCAGTCAAGATGATGACTCATTTGATGAGGTAGACGGTGGAGGAGAGTTGGTGAGGAAGGAGTCAAAGTACCCTAGATTTAACCCAAAGAGGCATGTGCCAACATTCTCCCTAGGAATGAAATTTGGAGACAAGCGGTTGTTCAAGGATGCAATCATCAAATATGGCTTGGCCCACAGGAAGGTAATTAAGTTTGTAAAGGATGAGGGTGACAGAGTAAGGGCAAAGTGTGACTGGGAACAATGTGGATGGTTTTGTCTGTTGGCAACTAACTCCAGAAGTACTAGTTAGCAAATCACCAGCTTCAATGATGTGCACAAATGTCCTCGAAGAAGAGACAACAAGCTTGTAACTGCAGGAAGGATTGCTGACAAATATGAGAATTTGATTAGAGCAAACCCTACATGGAGTGTGCAAAGCATGAAAGCCACAGTACAGGAGGAAATGTTTGCAGATGTCAGTATCCCAAAATGCAAGAGAGCCAAGAAGATAGTGATGCAAAGGATGCTGGATGCAACCAAAGGCGAATACTCTATAGTATTTGACTATCAGCTAGAACTGTTGAGGAGTAACCCAGGTAGCACAGTAGTGGTGAAGCTTGGCAATGATGTAGAGATCCCCACATTCCAAAGAATGTACATCTGTCTTGAAGCATGCAAGAAGGGCTTTATAGCTGGGTGTAGGAAGGTCATTGGGTTAGATGATTGCTTCTTCAAAGGAGCTACCAATGGTGAACTCCTTTGTGCTATGGGAAGGGATGCAAACAACCAAATGTATCCCATAGCCTGCGCAGTTGTGGAGAAGGAGACAAATGATAGTTGAGACTGGTTTTGTTATCTGCTTTTCAAAGATGTAAGTGTTATGGATGGTGAGGGATGGGTCATCATCTCTGATCAGCAAAAGGTTAGTGAAATTGTCAAACTAATTGCATGTTCATTACTTATGTACTACATAATGTGTTGCTAACTAACTAACTAACTGCAGGGACTTTTGAATGTTGTTCAAACCTAGGCTCCTAATGCTGAGAACAGGAATTGTGGTAGACATATCTATGCCAACTGAAGGAAGAAATTCAAGGATAGGGAGTGCTAGAGAAAGTTCTGGAGATGTGCCAAGGCACCTTGCATAAGCCTTTTTAACCTGGCCAGGGCAAAATTGGCCCAAAGCACACGTGATGGGGCTCAGGCGTTGATGAACACTAACCCACACCATTGGAGCAGGGCTTGGTTCAGGTTAGGTTCTAACTGTGATTTTGTGGATAACAACATGTGTGAATCTTTCAACAAATGGATAGTTGAGGCAAGATTTCTGCCAATAATTAGTATGCTAGAGGCCATTAGGTGTAAGGTCATGGTTAGAATCCAAGTGAATAGAACAAAGTTAGAGAAGTGGCAAGGCATCATATGCCCCAACATTATGAAGAAACTCAATGCATATATAAATGAATCTGGATATTGCCATGCAATATTCAATGGAAAGGATTCATTTGAAGTCAAGCATCATGATCACAGATTTACAGTTAACCTTCAAAACCAAACATGCTCTTGTAGATATTGGCAATTGTCAGGATTACCATGTTGTCATGCCATATCATGCATATACTACAACACCAACAGGCTAGATGATTACATAGCCTCTTGTTACTCAGTTGATGAGTTCAACAAGACATATGAGCACTGCCTAGAGCCTGTGGAGGGTATGCATAGTTGGCCCACATCTGAGAAACCACAACCACAAGCCCCAAAATATGTTAGGATGCCAGGCAGACCAAAGAAGGAAAGGAAAGGAAAGCCTCATGAAAAGCCCAAGGCCACAAGAGTCTCAAAACTGAGAACTGTCATTAAGTGCAGATTTTGCAAAGGGGCAGGACACAACATATCTTCTTACTCAAAGAGGAAGGAAACATTGGGTGCATCTAATACAAGTGCAAGAGCTGCACTGAAGATATCCTCCTTCATTTCAACCGCCATGGTAATGTGTCACTCTTGCTTCACTAATGCACCAGAACATATCTTCTTCTAACATTGTAAATTGTCCTTAGGTAATGATGCAAGGATCACAACAGAGCTCTGCAAGTGTTGGTAAAAAAAAGGGCAAGCCTACCTGCCAACTCAAATGGCAAGAAGAAGTGCACTGGGGTTGCGTACTCACAAAATTCTGCAGCTACAATCCAGCATGTAAACATCTTCAAGTTTGCTACATATATTTGACCCTGCTCAATTCTAAGACTTAGCATTGTTCATGTGTCGTTGCAGTCTGGTGTGTCAAATGAAATGATCATCACGTCATCTGCTAAGACTAGTGTGACAACATCAAAAGGTGGTTCTGCATCTATAAGGCTAGAAGCTAATGTCCCTACTTCTCAGGCCAGTTCATGTGCCACAATTCAACTCTTCTCTGGTCATGCTTCAGCTAATGTCAGTGCTAAAGAGCCACCAAGGAAGAAACCTCCAAAAAAGAGGACAACAACTCTGCCGAAGCTCCTGATGTCCTCCAATGATGTCAACGACAACAAGCAGTGAAAGTGTGTATTTGATGTGAACTTTTATGCATTTACAACTTGTCTGTAACCGGCAATGGCAGTGAACTTATCTGTACTGGCAATGACAGTGAACTTATCTTTTTGTGAACTTATCTGTTTGTGAACATGGCAGTTAAGCATGAATTCAGAACTATTATGGATATCCTGATAAGTTGTTCTCTCTTTGCTGACCTACATCACATAATGAATAAGCTAACTCTATAGCGATGATATGAGGTTACTACACAATTGACCATATCATACTTTCAGGCATCACACATATCTAGTCCTTTTTTAAGCTCATTTTGAGGCTTCAATATATAGCAGGATCAAAACGACGACCGAATTCACCAAAATGATATTTCCATTCCAGTGAGCATTCAGTTTCACAACTTACATCAACAAACTGGTAATATTTTTCTACCAGACCATGAAGCCAACTACAACAAACACAGTACATGCAAACACTGAGATTATCGGCATTCTATTATTTTCTACTTTTTTGACCCTATCACTAAGATGAACAATTGCAGCCTCATTTTGGACCACAATTCTCCTCAACTCAGCACACTCCTCATATTTTGCAACCAGCAATCTCCTCAGTTCAGCACACGCCTCTTCCTTGGCATGTTCATTGCTAGTCGATGCCTTCAATTCCTTGTTTTCCTTCCTCAAAGCCCTTACACAGTCGCGCAAATCCAACAAGTTCTGGTTAACAAAATCACTGGCTTTTGGATCATACCATCTCCAAAAATTGCAACCACCCACCTACACAAATTTACAACAAATCAAACAAGTGGCAGGACGATCGCAATAGCCCCAAATTAAGAACAAATCGAACAGCCTGCACAAGAACACAAACCCACAAGAACACCACCCACCACAAGAACACTCACCCGAGCCTTCGCACAGGTAAAGTACCTCCTCCCCGGATTCACGTCACTCCAAGAGACCCATCTAGCTGACTTTTGCCCGTAATTGCAACGGACGGCCGGCTCATAATCAAGCGGACCCTCCCTGTATCTTACAAGGGAGGAAAACTTCCCATCGCCGACGCCGACCGCTGAGGAATCAACTGACCTCCGCGACGTGCTTGAGCTCCCAAAGGTTGCCATGCTTGAGCTCCCACGCCGATGCAATTTCTGAACCTAGGGTTTCTCGGGAGGACGAAGGGGATTTTCTCGGGAGGACAAAGGCGAGAGTGAGTGGGCGACTGGTACGCGAAGGGGCCGCACGCGTGTTATACATGCCTCGTCAGCATAAGGTGCCAGGTGAACCTCCACATCAGCACAAAACAAGGGTGAAATCGGTGCGGAGGGGTGTACTTTGTCTGGTTTGCATACATCGAGGTCTTCTGTTGTCTGATTTTGGACTTGAAGGTTGTTTTTCAAACTTTTTGAAAAGTTCAAAGTTGAAAAATAGATTTTTTCCTAATGGTTATATCAAAATTGCGTATAATATGTTTCGAGTGGATTCAGATATGCTTGGATTTGAATACAAATCGGATCGATCTACAAATTTGCACAAATAATCTACTAGTTTTATAGCATGAGATGAAACGTTGTATACGTCTTTATCATCAGACGTCTGTTTTGCAGGTTGTCTAGTCCAAACTAGCAGCAGTTTCAGACTTTCAGGCGATCCTTAACTGTCTTGTGGTAATATAACCTCTCAAGGACGGAACATTCAAATCCTGTTCTTTCTACAACTCAGTCGAGTCAAACTGAACTCCAGTCTAGCCAGTCAGTTAATAATATTACAGTACAGCACAATGTATCAGGTCCCATGAAGTCTATTAAAGGTGGGTGAAACTATCTTTACCAGAGAGAAACAGCGTCACAAGGTACAACCAGTGAGAACAATAAAATGATCAGAGCAAGTCTGCTCAAAATGAGGCATACGGTGGAAGCTATCCCATGAATCCGGTGATACCAAGCTTGTCTGCAACATTGTACATCACTAGATCATTCCACGCTGGTCCGAACAATCGCTCACCTCCGATTATAAACGTTGTAGCCCAGGCGAGGAGAACCACAGAGAAGATGGCGAAGCCAATTGCGGATCGCACAACATCTGCACAGCATGTTCAAATGTGTCAGAAAATGCAAATGGCATTGTCGCTACGAAATTTAATAAAATCTAATCAGATAGCATCGGTAGCATGAAAGGTTGTAAGAGAAGTAGAAGAACAGAAAACAGGCAGTCCTGATCTCGGCTTGGTCATTATTTATTTCCTTATGGTAAGACACAGAACTTGCCAAAAACCTATTACATGAAATTAACCCCAAATAGCCTCTAATTCACATATTTTTCTTCCTCTGTTCTTTTCCTGTAGTTTACAAGGAAATCTTAACCTTATGATTTGCATAACCCTATCTGCATACCATGCGAGCTCAGCTACAGTGTTTACCCCATGTGACCACCATGGCTTTGAAAAAATAAGACAGCTATCCTCAATAAGTGTAAGAAAGAAAAGATCAGCATATTTTAGATGAAAAAAGAATTATATTTAATTTACCTCTCATCTCTATAGGGTGATATCATGGTGAAGTTTAGTAACAACTACTAGCATCTGGGGTAATGCCACTGGAAAGCCTCAAATTGGTTCATATGTGGTGTCCTCAATATTGTTGTTACAAGGAACTAAAAACTTTTTTGTGGTATCTTTTGAAAACCAGTTGAAAATTTATTCAACCATTTTCTCCAGGATTAAGAACATATTGACTTATTGAGTAGTTATCTAGAAGATCTATTGAACTGTATATGACCATACAAAAATGGTGTTGCTATTTCAAGTAATACTCGATTAGGAAGCATAGTTATAACACTGTTAAACCGACTAATACAAACCAGCTTAATTTCAGACTGGACATAACTATGCTGAACTGCCTCCCTAAGGGATGCTCCAGCTCAATGTTGACTTAGTGAGTCATGACTATTTAGAATGAGCTTTAACTGGCTGTTATGATCCTTAGATCATAGGGGTAAACATCATCTGGAGGATAGCCGGGTGGCGTTGGCTGCTAGGGGAGAGTGAAGGCTATAGATTAAGAAGACGAAGGGGATTGGGACTTAGACTATTGTATTTTCATTGCTTAATCCAACGATTACAACAAACCTCCTTATATAGAGGGCTCTTCTAACAATTATGGATAAAATCAATCTAAATGATGACCTTCCTAAATAATAAATAACCTTCCTAACTAATAGATAATCTTTCCGATTAACTAATCCCTATACAAGGAAACTAATTAACTATTTAGGGAAATAGATATTCTTATTAGGGAAAGTAATCCCTTCCTAATCCCGGTCTATATCAAATTGGCAAGATAAAGTGAATGCTTTCCTTAGTTAAACTATGATGACATTATATTTTAAGGATGGCAACTTGTTATTTTGGTTCATCTGATGTTTATGTACTTCCTAGCCACCTCCCAATTTTAGGTTATTCTGAGAAAGTTCCGTTTCTTCAAGGTCCAGACAGTTCATGATGCAGTGCCAAATGCATTATGAACTTCCACAGTGCTCAGATTTATAGGCAACATCAGCTTATAACAGAGTGTGTGTTGCGGATCTTGTCGTTGCGGATCTTGTCTACTATGATGAGAAGAATAGCATGTTTTATTCTGATGGAAACATTAAACCTTAATACAATAATACCAATTAAAACTAATCAAATAATTGATCAACTAAAGATGGCCAAAATAACACCTTTTAGGTTTCTCCTAGTATCATTCGGCATTCTGAGAAGAACAAATAACTAAATTGGTTCGAGATCTCCATGTCGATGTGAAAATTATCAATCTCCTTATATTCTAATTAAGACATCAGTCACCAAATGCGCCTCAAAAGCAACTATAATCAAAGGGTCCACATGAAACATGATTGAACTGATCTTTAGTAATCAGCTATCACTAACACTAACAACTGCTAAAGATCACGCTCCAACAGGCTAACTGACCATAAAGCGTTCACCAGAGGCCGCATCTTTGCAACAAAATTAGAGAGTAGTGAAAATATTTCTGCATCCAACATCCTAACACTAAGATAATCATTGAAGATGCCAATTTCATCGGAACAAGGGTCAATTCGAACCTAAGACGATCCAGAGAGATCAAGAACAGCTCAAACCACCAACGCATGACACACTTGTGTCAAAAGATGAGATCTTCTACACGAAAGAGATGAGAATAGGTGGACAAGGGGGGCTCACAGGGGCGGATGGGCGAGAAGGCGGCGGGTGAGGAGGCGGCAGGGGACCGGAGGACGGGCCAGAAGTAGCAGCAGTTGATGGCCCAGAGGAAGGGGAGGCACGCGAACCCCCACAGGAAGAAGCGCCGAGCGTGGCCCACCGCCTCCTCCAGCGGCAGCCCCAGGGGGCCGTCCACCGTCGCCCAGACCGCCGGTGGAGGCGGGTGGCGGGGTCCTCTGGAGGAAGGCCGGCGAGCGGCGGCGGACGGGCGGGGGAGGAGGCCGGACTCCTCGTCTTCGGACACTCCAACCCTAGCCTCCATTACTCTCTTTTTCTGGTTTTACTTCTCTAGTTGTTGTTTTTGTGTTCTCCCTTTTAAAATGGGGAATTGATATTTTGCTCTTTCCTTAGTTAAGATTTTAGAAAATAATCTTTTTTATGATGTAATACATTTTTTGCCCATCTCTTAGTCTATTTCTTTGTTTTTTGCTCTCTTTGTATTATTTTATTAATATCTGGTGGTTTTCCCCGTTATATGCACGCGAAAAGACATTTTTGCCTCTTAGTCTGTAGCCCTTTACCGTGCGCTATCTCCAATTTACCGTGCGCTATCCCTCACCTTCGCCGCCACTTCCTCCTCCTGCTCTCCCCTCCTTCCGCCGCCGCCGCCTCCTGCTCTCCCGTCTCTCCCTCTCCTACTGCTGCTGCTGCCGCCTCCTCCTCCTGCTCTCCCTTTCCTTCCGCCGCCGTCGCCGCCTCCTCCTCTTGCTCTCCCTCTCCTTCCGCCGCCGCCGCCTCCTCCTCCTGCTCTCCCTCCTCTCCCTCTCCTTCTGCGACGGGCAATTGACGGTGATGGACGGCGACAATGACGGGTGGAGGCTTCATGGCGGCCGGGGTCGGGGCGGCTGGATCTGGCCTGGGATGGTCGGATCCGGCATCTCCCTCGCCCCCATTGGTTGGATCCAGCATGCCCTATCCTTCATCGCACCCGGATCTAGCGGGCTCATCGCCAGGGTTCCCGGTCGGAGACGGAGAAGACCACTACGAGCGCTCGGGGCAGCTCATGTCCATCACGCCGTCAATGCGCGGCGAGGGTGGGGGCGACTTCAAGGCCACGCGGCGCTCAGGGCTGCTCATGTTCGTGCTCGGCGGGGGTGGCTCGACCACGCTCCGGCGGCGTGGGCGCGCGCCCGCGCAGACGCCACCTCCCGGGTTGGTGTACCGCAGCCACCTCGTGTTCGAGCGGCTCTGGTCGGCCATGTGCGATGATGCCACATCCGCCTCGACCACCACCTCCGCTTCCGCCCTCTCCACTTCGTGGCGTCGTAGCATGGTGGGTGCTCTAGTTGTTGGAGAAAGATTTTGGATTCTTGCGTGGTTCTTGGCCGATTTTATATTGAGATGATTCATCATGATACTTTTCTTATATGTTCATATTGGAATTTGTGGAAAGCATTTAAATCTACCTTAGAAATCAACTTTAAAAACTGAAAGCCTTAAAAAAGAGAGAGAAATTTGATATTTGCCCAAAATTACAGGGGCTTTAACAATTTGCCATTCTATCGATCAGATCGTATGTTTTTTTCTCTCTTCCAAATAAATTGTTTTTAATCGTTTAACAAAAATAATCCATACTTTTTTTATATATAGAAATAACCATCGGTTGCCGGCCCACCAAGCAACTAGGCCCAATCGCGTGGTGGGTCAGTTGGGGAGGCTCAGCCGCGCGACCGAACCACGACTGAGACATTCAATTACCAATGTCAGTCATGAACTGGTGGTGCGACTGAGGCCCGTGCCGGGCTGGAACTCGACTAAGGTTAGTCGCAGATCAGGTTGGTGAGTGGGCACAAGTTTAAGAAATAATTTAAATAACCTTTATTTTAATTTTACGAAATTAAATAGTCGGGTTTACATCATATCGAATCAACTGGCAACATGTTTAAATTAAAGATAGTTCGCAACAAACGAAATACAACCATGAAATGGATTACACAGATTGACCATAACAATAGGAACAAAACACTGCTAACATGGGCACAAACTGTATCAGGTAGCAACTTCAGCTCGTGGTCTGCAACACGTCGCCCTCCACGACCTCCTCGGCAGCCTCTCCCATGACCGCTACTAGTCATGGACCTTCATTTAACTTTGTGCACTTGTTCTTCCTATACCCGTAATCTCCGCAATGGGTACACCTCTTTACCGGGCCTCTGGCTTCAGACTCATCCATATTGTTTCGGATACGACGAGTCTACTGGTAACTCTTGCCACCCTTCAGCAAGTCTCAATCAGGGACCCTTATCCTATTTTGCAAACCATCCTCATGAAGTTACCAACAACACAGAATTCACGGATCTCCCCGCTCCAAGTCTGAACCATGAAGAAACCCAACACGTACCGCGCGGAGTCCATCTTGATCATGCCACATGCAGCCAACACATGAGAGCATGGCTTATGGAGTAGCATTGGTTTGTTACACGTGCGCTGACAAGTGTTGTTGCCTTTCTGTCCATATCTCACTCATAAATGACGACGCCACTCGCTGTTCCAATCTCACTTCAGTTCCTTAGCAATACCTTGAACCGAAGCTCCGTGGTACCCATAATGAAGACTGAGTGCATTCAGGCATTCTCACTATTCTCGGTTATGTACCCCATCATCTTGGTACAATAGGACGCCTATGCATTCAACATATTCAATGCAGCAGCACTATGTTTTTCCATGAAGTACTTGATTATACCATACAACATACCCTCGACGATTGCAATAAGGGGCATGCCGCACAGGCCCCTAATAACCCAATTGTACACCATAGCCAGATTGGTCGTCATTACATCGTACCTTGCACCGTCGGTGTCGTAAAGCAATGTCCACTTCTCCACTAGCTCAACCTCGATCCAATGCGAGAAACATTTGATGTTCCTTGTTGTCCTCCTGCTCAAGTCAGGCGGGTCAATCTTGGGCAGTGGCATCAACTGTTCTGGTACATCGGCTATGTTTCCAGCAGGTTTCTTATTTCTCTTCTCGATGTGCTTAGAGGTGAACTCATCAAGCTTCTCCCAAAGTGCATCGAACTTTCTTTCTTTGTTCTGCTTGCACAACCTCTTGAACATATTCATCATCATCTTGCTCTTGGGCTGCTTGAAAAAAAATGGCCCCTAAGTGCCGCATGCACCAACGGTTTCGCAGGTCGCGCCATGTAAAATGTTCATTTCTATCTTCTTGCAGCCTTTTGATAGCGTTAATCAACCCAACATGTCGGTCATGTATTGTGCAAATGTCTGAGCGTTCACCAACGACTCCAACCTTAATGTGCTTGAAGAACCATAACCAACTATTGAACTTCTCACTCTTCACAAATGCAACATCCGCGAAAAGGATTTGATTGTTGACATCGACGTTGATATCCGTCAAGATCTGCCCCTTGTACTTCCCGGTCAAGAATGTTCCATCCACGCACATCAGCGGGCGGTAGTGATAGAAGGCGTCAACGCAGGCGCCAATTGCAAGGAAACCCCATTGCATTACCATGTACCCTTCAGGTTTTTTTGAAACCTTATCCTTCACAGTAATGTATGTTCTGGGTTTTTTGTCTCTTAGCACCTCAATTAGTCGAGGAAGATTGTCGTAGGCCGACTCAAATGTGTCGAACCTTCTCTCTGTTGCCTTCTACTTTGTCCTCCACAACTTCGCATAGCTGAACTTATACTTGTACCTCTACTCAATGGCCAGCATGATGTGTTTCGCTTCTATGCCATTGTTCTTCACAATCTCCCCATACGTGACATTTGCAATGAAAGAGAAAGTGAGGTTACAGTGCTTTGGAAGTACGTTGCTCATAACATACGAGTGGTCCTTCACCTTCAACACGATCTAGTGCATTTTATACTTCTCCTTGTAGGTGTGAACAATCCAAGAACACCCATCTTTCTCACACTTCACAGTGTATTGCTCCTTGTTTGATTTGAAAACCATGAACTATCTCTGCATTCACATCACCCACAATTTCACGACATCCTGAAGAGTTAACTTATCTACAAACATGACATTAACATGCATCACATTTTGCCCATACTCCAACCGGGAATTGTGGCCATCACTCACAACCATGGCCCCTGGGTCATATCTATTCCAAGCATCAGACATCGATGCATCGGGGACATCATCATCATATGAACAACCGTCATCCTCCTCGTCCTCTTTCAATACTTGTTCTTCGGCTCTAGCCCTCTTGTCTTCCCACTCCAAGTCATCCACTATGAATTCGATGTCCCCCACTTCGTCCGCCTATCCACTAGGATCGACATGTCTGTTTGCCACCACAACTGCGTCTACACCACCATCCTCAACTTCCACCCGACACCCGAACTACTCTCCCCACTTCACATGCACTACCAAGTGTACTTAGACACGCCTGCACCAACAACACCCACTCATAGCCACGACGTCTGCACGCTTCCAACCAGACCTGCCATAACCTTGTTCGCTCCATCAGCCTCAACTCCCAACAAACCACTTCTGACGAACGGCTCCACAAGCATTTCACGGTGACACCATATAGTGTTGGGTCCAGTGAGAAGCTGCATCGCAGCCGATGCAACACCTCCCAGATTTTAAGATTATACGGGTTCGGGTGATACACTGTGGTCTACAGGAAACTACTCAAATCAACCCCACATGGGTCCTCACGAACTTCTTCCTGCCTGTAAAACACTTTGAAAAATCGTTAACCTAACATACCTGCCACACGACTTAGGATATTTAGAATAGATGCTAATTAAACATGCTACATAGAGTCTAACGAAAACCAAATCTACCACTAAGCTATGTTTATTGTTGCTAACCTAACATGTTTTTAATGAAATGACCAATAAATTACATGAGCAGGACAAACTCACCGCAAAAGGATGAGTACATGGAGGCGCGCCGAGCCAAGGGCAGAGTCTCCTCCTCCTCTCATCCCCTCTCCTCTCCTCCCCTCTCTTCTCTTATTCTCTGCCTTTTCTCGCTTCTCCTCTTTCTGTCGTGCGAGTGGATTCAAATTGGAATGAGCTGACTATATCGGCCCTCAGTCGCGACAGTATGGAGTGACTGGTGTCAGGCAGCTGCCAGACGTGCGAGGGTGGCGCGATTGGGCGACGTGACTCAACGTCGTTCGCTTGTCATGGGACTGAGTGTCGAAGGCCTCAAATCATTGGCCCACAACTCAATTAGGCCTAGTTGCCTAGTGGGCCAACGACTAAGAATTATTTCTATTAAAAAAATAAAGCGTGGATTATTTTTGTAAAATAATTAAAAATGATTTATTTTTTTAAAAAAAATCCACAAAAGTTCATGAGCCAATTGATTATTTGCTTTTTTGGATAATTTTATCCCTTTCTTCTCCCCCCTTCTTCTTGCTCATCTTGTCTTCTCTTCTTCTTTGCTCCGGCCAATGCAGACCAAGCGAGTAAGTGCTTTTCCTCTAGCTCCACTACGCGTCGCCACACCCATTGCTTCACTTGTTGCGGGTCACCACCCACCGCCGCCATGACCACCTCGCTCATCGTTGTCGTCGTCTTCCTCCTCGCTCGCCACCGTCGTCCTCCCCATCGCCATCGTGTGATACTTGCCCATTCATCCCTAGAGAAGGGGCCGCCGCCTGGCACGTGGCAAACGAGGCGACGCAAGTGGAAGCAGGCGGCTCCCTCGCCGACGCTGTGCGGCGTGTGTGAGGTAGCAACCACGTCGCTAGAGTTGTGGTAGGATGCTGGTGAGATGGATGGCGGCAGATCCGCAGGCGAGGTGTTCGATGGCGACATCGACAGCAGCGAGGTATTGCGCGGCCTCATCCTTGGGGGCCTCAAAGACGACGACCTCCAGGGTGGAGTCCCAGAGAAGGATGAGATGCTCGGCAGTGTTGAAGGCGGAGACGGGTCGACCATGGCCGGAGCAAAGGGAGAAAAGAAGAAAAGAAGAAAAGGAAGTGGAAGAAAATAGGGGCAAAATTGGCATTTATTCTCCAAAAGGGCGAATAATTAATTGACACATGAACTTTGGGGTATAAGATATGTTACATTGGATAGGATGGCAAATCTTTGAAGCCCATATAACTTTAGGGCAAATGATCAATTCCCTAAAAAAACTCTTATGCCACATGACTTGGATAGAATGTCAACTCGTTGAAGCCCATATAACTTTGGGGCAAATGATTAATTCCCTAAAAAAAACTCTTATGCACATAGCTTTCATAGGAGTTGATTTACTTTCTACAAAATTCCTGCTTTTCAAATAAGCCATAAGGTGAGATTTATCATTTGTGTTGATTTCACTTTATTTGGATTCAGGGATTCATTGCCTAGTACATTTGTGGTTTTTATGTTTAGAAGCTACCGAACCCTAAACAAGATACTCAGATAAAGGATCTACGCCAAAGAGGACCGGTGTAAACGGATTGAATACGAATGAGTTTTATACAATTTAAATTTAAATTAGATTTGGTACATAAATCACGTGGGTTGGGTCGAAATTCCACCGAAATTCATTGAAGCAGTGTAGGTTTGTAGTACATCCATGAATACTTAGGCTCGGTCCAACTTAAATTTGAGTCTACGAAAGCTTTATATTTTCAGTTGGTCCATTCGCACCAAACGTACGCATCGTATAGGTGGCAGTAAATTTGATGGGCCCTTATGAGGGCCAAATTAGCAACTTCGAAACTGAAAATAAATTAAAAAAACTGAGTTTATATAGTTGAATTAATACAGCAAGAACTTTGAAACTTCCACACTTTCTTTTTCTTTCTTTCTCGATTCAGCTGTAGATGTGGAGCAATGGCACATTGCCTCATATTGGCATCTATGTACTACATGGTATCATGACCATACTGAAAATTACACGGCATGCTCCGGAGATTAATCGTCAAAGTAAGAAGGAAGAATAGAAGAAGAAGCGAGGAAATTTGAGATTCAGACTGCACAGCCTTCACTCGGGCGATCAGTGTAGAGTCTTATAACATCTCATCGATCGATCTCCCGGTAAGCCGGTCGTCGTGCTAGCTTGAGGGTCTTGGTGAGCTCATCCATCATATTCTCTCGTAGTCGAGTTTGTCCGACTGCAAATAATCATACTGAGCGTCAATGCTAGTGCCACGACTAATCCGAACAAACGAACCCAAGTGCTAAAATGTGCAGGAAACAACTCGCAAATTAAATTGAGCAGAGATACTATCTCTCTCACCACTCACCAGTGGTGGCATTGGCAATGGTGCGTGCGTGATGGACTTATAACTACTATATTTACCTTGATGAGCATGTAAGTGGGTAACCATGCCGGTGGAGTTGGAATCCCGACCCACGCGATCTGTGGAAGATATATGGTTCAGCCATGAGGGCATGAAGACATTATTATTATTTTTTTAAAAAAAAAACAAGATTCAGTTAGAAAAAGGAACAAATTTAACAATATATGCTGAACAGCCAGTGAAATGAAGTATGGGGCAGGAAGCAACTTACCAGGGCATACTCTCCAGTTTCAAAGATTCTGATATCCAAAACCTGCAATTAATTGGTAGAAATCCAAAGGAACAATCATCAATCATGTCATGTGAGCAAAGAATTACACTATGCTGATTAATATTTTTTCGAAACTATACTATGCTGATTAATAGTACATTGAGGACCGAATGAAAGATTTTGCAGGCGAATACGGTGAGAAGATTACGACGTTATGGTAAACAAAGCAGCTAGGATTGCTGCAAGAACGATAGATGACCAGTTACCTCACCACGGTCTTCGTATATGTAGTCTAGCCCCTTGTAAAAGGGTGGATGTCCTACTGACAGGTACTGAAATAGATCATGTGAGTCTTCAAAAAAAAAAAGATCATGTGCAGCAGGCATCAAGTTTACTGATTGAAGAAGAAATTACTTGCAACGAACGGCTACAAAAGGAAGGATCGAACAGTGCTTACGTTGATGCTGTTCAAGTACTTGTCTTTGTCGACGCGCACAATCTGCCCTTTCTTCACTGTATGACGGGAAGGTGCAAAGTTCAGTTAATTAAGGATACGCACGATAGAATTACAATAAGCTCTAGCTTCTCCAGTTTGCAGTTCTCGCAGAACAACTAAATGCACATATATTTTGATTCCGGCATCATGTAGAAAGGCAAGCTAGCGTGTCTTACTGGAGTAGACCGGCTTCTTCTTCAGGATCTTCTTGGGCGCCGGCGATGCCGAGCCATCTCCGGCCGCGGCAGCTTTGGGCTTCTCCTCGCCGGCCGGCTCGGCGGCGGCGGCCTTGACAGGAGCGGCCCGTCGACGCCGGGCTGATGATGTCGTCCATGTCGCCGTTGCCACCAGTACCGTCGGGGAGGTGCGGGAGAAGAGAGCCCGAGGCGACGAGACGAGAGCTTCCATGACGAGAGGTACGTTACGTACGTTCTTCTTCTGCTGCTGCTTGGTGCCAACTGCCAAGTCTGGATGCGCCACAAAAATTGCACCGCCGCAGATAAGGTGCTCTCACTCTGGACGCGCGCTTCTAGGCTAGATCGCATCACGAATTGGGCCAGATCAATCAGGCCGAGCCCACGGATCTGCACGGCCATCTCGCGCTCGGCGTACGAACTAACTCTCGCGTACGTGGATCTTGACGGGACAAACATCCCGCCCAGTTGAACGAACCACCTAACAGGTATAGAACTATAGACCAATTTCGCCAACTACGGCCCAGTTTCGTTCTACTTTACTTTTTTTTTTTATTAAGACCAAGAGCATTCTCTTCGTTTAACCAAGAGTTCAGCACACACAAAAAAAAAAAACTGGCGTCTGTTCATGCCACACACACACGGTCCTAGATGGGGATCACTGTTTTAATATATCTTGTGACGATGCATATCGTCTCTAATGTACTCATTATCAATGGTATGTTTTCTCATCACTAATGAACATTGTTATTTATGGGGAACGAAAATTCGTCACTACGTTAGTTGTGACTTGAGTACTAGTGATGACCAGCGACGAACGGAAAAATAGCCACTCATTTCTGACGAAAAATAGGCCTTCTGTGACAAAAATTTCCACATGGATCTTGACATTCACAAGTTCTTTCATGGCAGACCAGAATGACCTCACATATGTGCATTCTACCAGTAAATGGAAAGTAGTTTTGTCACTTGCGCCACAAGTCTCACAGAAACCTAACCTTTAAACATGCCTTCTTTTCAGATTTGATCTTGACGGCATGAATCATTGATTCACTTTAGGGGGAATGGTCAGACTCCACAGGGCCTTCCACAAAGGGTTATCATCATTGCACGTAGAAGTAGAACCCTCACACACAAGGATTTGTGATTAGTTAGAAGCCTGCACCCTTGCTTCCAAGCATGGCCAAGTTAAATTTATGCATGTCTCTGAAATTAATTCTTTTTTAAAACGTTCGAGATCTCGGATACAATTTGCACGAAGCAAACAAAGTAAAGTAGAAAGATACATTGGCATAAGTGATCGGATTTAACACGACCAAAAACCAAAGGTGGAATTGGTTTAAGAGACTTTCTCTAATAGTGATCAGTAGCTTCTGCCTTCTTCTTAAAAAAAATTAGTGGAGCGTCCATTTGTGCGAGAGAGAGGGGGAGAGAGGAAGGAGATAGAGAATGGAGCACACATCTCGGAGCGCGTTGGACGGTAGAGATAGTGCATGTACTAGTGGTTTTGATTTCTCTCACATTAACTTCTCTTTTATGTTTAGTTTGAGAGAACATCTGCAGGTTGGAACTAGGATGTAGGCTACGAGTCCACCACCCTGTTGAATATTGACGCGAGATGATGGGCATATACAGTAAACAAATCCTGGTTTAATTTAGTCGTTGCTTAGCTCGCAGAGAGCAAACAAAGGAAAGTGGTAGGGAGAGCCTGATACAAGAAAATGTGCAAGTTGCAGTCATCGTCTGCTTTTGCTGCTGGTGGTGTAACCTCAACAAGGACCGATTCCAGAATCAACAGATCGTCCACCGTGAATCCATCCAATCACACATCCATGGACCACCATTGCCCGTCCAGGTGAAAGCGAGACCAACCCATTTGTCTTGCTGGTCCACTGGGGCGGACCCAGCAGGAGAAGTCAGGATAAGAGCACCCCTACCATTAGTTGGACCCCGTTTCTTCGTACTTCTAGTATCACCGTCTATTGACCATTAGAAAAAGAGTATGGTCTGAAGGTAGAAGAAGACTAAATCCTGTAAGCACCCTTCATTTTATTTCTAGATCCGCCACTACTGGTCCATGAATACCACCATTCTAGGTTTGATCTTTTTTTTTTCTTCTTCTCTGTTACATCAGCGGTTCGTTGGTGGGCTGGGAATACACGACCCACCAATACGACGAATACATGTAGATGGAGATGACCACACTACAGGTTGGGTGGCAGATGATCAGTGCATGAATTTTCTTTGAAATAATATTAATTTAAAAATAATTACAAAAATAAATAGTCGATTTTTTTACAAAACTGGGTGCATGTCTCCAATTGGAATGGCGATAGGGACTTGTGCACTGGCAACAGGAGGCTCAACAGTACAGAGAGCTCCCTGTCGTCAGTTGAATTGGTGACAGAAACCTGTCGCTAATTCAAATGGCGACATAGACCTCCCTATTCTACTTTTTTCATTGACTATTTTCGAGCACATATTTGGACACTGATGTTAATGTACTACAATCCCCAATCGCTAGATACAAATTGCACATTGATGTTACATAACATTCTGCATAAAGTCATAACATCTTTTGTTGACAAATCACAATGATATTACATAACATTCAGCGCAACGTCGTCACATATTTTGTCGACAAATTACAATAACATTACATAACATTAAGCACAACATATTTCGATAAATCAAAGTGATATTTTCTAATCAAAGTGCACCACGTATTTCAGCAGGAGGAACCTTTCCCGTGGCTACGACCTCAATGTCTGCTAGGTGGACCGCCTCGAGTGGGGTGGTCGGATGAGGTCCCTGTGGAGACATCCGGACTGCCGATGTCTCCTTCGTCCTGTAGATTTTACGTAGGGCATTTCTTGAAGGTGTACCCAAACTCCTCGCAAATATGACACTTCTTCGTACGACGCCCGGCTTATGCTTTGTCCATATCGTTCCTGATGCGCTGTACTTGTCGCTGGCCAACATTTCCCTTCAGCTTATCAATGTCCGTGGCCTAGATAAGTTTCTCCCAGATCGGATGGCCAGTGAAATGGCCAACCACGCAGTAATCATATATCTCTGCACTCCAGGTTTGCATCACCTCCTTCTTATTGAAATAATAAGAGAGGTGCTGGCCGGGATGCTACGTCACCATCGAACATATGGCCATGATATGGGAGCGGGGCCTATGCAGAAGAAGGGGCTTGTTGCAAGTGCATTCGCAACTAGCGCAGTGTAGCGTGCAGTCATGGGTGACCCTCTCGCAGTTCGTCCTGTGGCGTCCTTTATCTCTGCACATGATCTCGAAGCGAAGCTCCCTTGTGCCCATTTTGAATTCCCAGTGCATCTTACCCTTCTTGCTCTTCTCCTTCATGTACTTGGTGATCATGGCGGAGTAGAGTACTTTATTATTTGCCATGGCAAGCGACGTGTTGTTGCTTTTATCAACAAAGTAATTTGTGGTACCACGGAGAATTGTCTCCACAATATCAACCAAAGGGAGGCACCTTGCGCCGCACATGACCTAATTGTACACCTCGGCTAGATTAGTTGTCATGATACCATATCGTGCACCACCCCTATCATGTAGCAGCGACCACTTCTCCTCAGGCTCATGCTCAATCAAGTCTGAGAAGTATTTCACCTGCACCCCCGTCTTCCTCATCACACTAGGACCATCTCGGGTAGTCAGCAATGCTTTGGGGTCCGTCGTGGCGCGCAGGCGGCCTTTTCACGCATCCTTCGTGCGTCTAGGTCTGCTCATCCAAAATCTTCTAGAGTGCTTCAAACTTTCGCTGCTGGTTCTGGCTGCACAGCCGCTTGAACAAGTTCATCGAGTTATTGTTGCAGAACTGCTTGTAAAGGTTTGCACCTAAGTGCCTCATGCACCACCTGCTTTGCAGATCCGCACATGAAAGTGATTCGTTCTCTCTTTGTTATAGTTGAGTTATTATACTGAGCAGGCCCGCATGCCTGTTATGTATGACGCATACGTTAGGATGACCTTGCACAATATAAATCCTCAAATTCCTCAGGAACCACAATCAGTTGTCTGTGTTTTCGCTTTCAACGAAAGAAACGCTATGGGAAGAACTTGATTGTTCTCGTCCGTCACTATTGCAGTCAATATCTGGCCCTTGTACTTCCTAGCAAGGTAGTTAGGATCACGATCCTACTCTTAGAGTCTTACGATTCTACGAACCCATGACAGTCTGTCGATCCAAATCGCACTATCGATCATACTCATAGAGACTTAGGTCAAAAAAAATTTTAGGCCAAACTTTGCTGATATTTTGTTTTAGAGCAAATTTTGTTGATATTAATTTCTGAGAATGAAACTATAAATAAACAAGAAGCATGTAAAATATTGTATCAGTGTGGTAATGCTAGTACAAATATCTATATTATGGCATAAGTAATCTTAAGCTTGATAATGATAAGCTATTTTTATTCCTAGAGTATGTCTAGCTGCTTTTAAGGAACATGCAAGTGGTAAACCATATAAGAATCATACAAACTTATAGTATAGATGTTAAATTTGTGTATTTTTACAATTCCGTAGAATCGCCGATTCTACGATTTCGATCCTACCGAAGGCAAATCGAGCCAACTCGGGAACTCGACTTTGACTACCTTGCTTCCTAGTCAGGAATGTGCGATCTACACACAAGATTAAATGGCAGGGCCGGAATGCATTGATGCATGGACCAAAGCGCGAAGAATGCTCGCTTCAATGCCTTCCTATTGGTCCACTTCGAATGCGTGGAAATCTAGATTATCCATAATCTCACCATACGTGAAGTTCGTGACGAAGTCTAATAACAGGTTCCTATGGGATTGCATTGACTGAGTGACGACACATGTGTGAGGAGCCACTATAGAGCACTTCCAGTAAATGTCACACTTAGGTTGGAATGCGTGCACTCATCAAGGGAACCCCTCTATGTTGTACTTTATTTCGTAGTATCTTGAGTTAGATTTGACGACTGTAAATGTATGTAACACCGACAAGGCTCAGAATTTGACCACCTCCTGCACGGCCTCTTTGCACTTGTACATAGCTCCTTGTCTCAACCTCGCTCTGATCATACTCCCACGGCACACGGGAGCCTTTGATGAGGTTTGTGGTCCCGATCTTTCGATGAGGATGATACAACTTGATTGGTAAAAGCTAACTCTCACGATCCAAGCTACAACCGTGTGATGACCGTTGCACCCGCAATTGCTGAACCAACTTCATGTTTGTTATTGACCTTGCCGGTAGCGAGATCGACCTGACCACGAAGGTCTTTTCCTGCATGCAATCAAGAATCAAGCAAAAAAAAAAAGATGAAGCAATGATCTTGCTGAATAGGAATTGAGGAATAAATATGGATGTATTGAATAATTTGGGGTTCCGTCAACAAAACCGGGTTGTACTAGCCGCACAAGCTAACGATGGTGTTTCTAGCCTAAGCTGAAATCAATCTAACAAAACCTAAGGAACTAAAGGTGAAACCTTGGCCTTATATTGGCACCTAAGGGTGCGGCCAACTCACACACAGCCTAATACCATCTCTATCTCTAACTCACGTGTATCATGCAAAGATTCTTTCCTAAAACAGTTAAGGAAAGATCACAACCGACTCAAAAGAAAGATTACAACCGACTCAAATAATCTTTTGCATGATTTAGTTCGGCTCATCCAGATGTGGACCTGGTTGTAGTCCTGATCGTAGCGCTTTGGAAAACTCCGGAGGAGGCCCTGGGAAAAAGTCCTGAGAGGTCCTTGAGAAGGTCCTGGAAGAGGCCCTAGAGGAGGTTCTGGAGTACTGTTTTTGGAGAGGTCCTGGAGTACTGTTCCTGGAGAGGTCGTGGACGTCGTGGATCTCCTGGGGGTGGTCGTGGATGGCGGAGATCTCCTGGGGGTGGTCGTGGACGGTGTGGATTCCCTGGGGGTGGTCGTGGAGGGAGATCTTGGAGGAGTGGTCCTGGACGGCGCGGATCTCCTAGGGGTGGTCTTGGATGGCGTAGATTCCCTGGGGTGGTTGTGGAGGGAGATCCTGGAGGAGTGGTCCTGGGGTGGTCCGTGGAGGGAGGTCCTGGACCCGGAGGAACTGGTCGTAGATCTTGATTCCTAAGCACAAGCAAATCTGATAATTGAGCTGGCGAGCACGTGCTCGAGTAATTGGTCCTTGCACATTAGAGGTAGTAGGGACGGTTGTATCAGTGGAAGGGATGTCCTCATTAGCCTTTGTTAACGATGAGGTTGTCGAACTGGTATGTATTCCACTCGGATAGAACCGTCTGCTGGTCCACAGCATTCTCATTGCCGGATCCTTCATCTTCTGACTGCCATGTAGTCCCGGTCTTCGAGATCCATTCTTTGCACTAGGGCTTCCAGCTCCCCACTAGCTTGCTTGACTAATGGAGCTCTTTTCACATCGGCCATTGTGTGCGTCGTGCTGTGGCTAGAGTTCCTGACTTTTTATTCGGCATCACCACCTCCTTATTGTTCAGCCACCGATGCAGGAGTGGACTTAACATATGACTGGGCCAGAAGGACTAGATCTCACTGTTCCTCTCTCGCTATGTGTACATATGACTGTCGCGATCTTGTCCCCTTGAGCTGTACTAACTCTCAATGTGTGACCTGTGTTGTTGGGGGGTAAGGCAACTCAATCTCATACATAGTATGGTCCAACTCGAATGAGTGGAACATCCACCGCATCACAGTGCCCTATATACGCTCCTCTAGTCTTCTTAGGGGCAAGGGCGGATCTAGGCCTCGGGCAGAGTGGGCTATAGCCCGAAGCCTAGGAAAAATAGCAGTGTAATTTTTTTTTTACGTATAGCCCGAAAAAAGTTGGTGCATCCATTTAGCCCGAGGCGGCGAGGCCCATCCATCCACGCCTGACGCTGGCCCAGCCCACGCCTGACGCCTCCCTCCCCGGCTCCCCCACTCATCCAGGCCACCAGTGACCTAATCCCCTTCGCGCCACTGCCTCCATCGGCGGCTCCACGCCCTCGACTCTCGCGACCTCGCCCGCCGCGCCGCGCCGCGGCCGGCCGCCCTCGGCTCCCTCTGCGCCTCCCTCACGCCCGGCGCGCCGCGCGCCCCTCCGTCGGTCCGTCCCCGCCCAGCGCAGCGCCCGTGCCATCCTCGACGCAGCGTCAACCAACGCCTTGGGTGGCTGCGGCTCTTCTCGGCCGCCGACGACCGCACCTTCTGCGGCTCTTCCCTTGACGCAACGGCATAGGTGCGCAACGCCTTCAGGCTTCCTCGACGGCGACGCAGCGCCTCCAGGCTCCAGGGCTCCCTCGACGCAGCGGCGACAGCGCCTCCAGGCTCCAGGCCCGCTCCACCGCTCCAGGGCTCTCTCGACGGCGTGTCGGCGTCGACGCAGTGCCTCCTGACTCCAGCCTCCAGGGCTCCCTGCCAGGGGCGGATTTGAGCTTTGGCCTTCGAGGAATTGAGGTAATGAGATCTGGTGACTTGTGGTGTTATGTCCAAATAAATGTGATTTGTCTATATTAGGATGTTCAATGAATCAATGTTGGATATGGTCAGGTCATATAAATTATGGTTGATTGATTGTAGACTTGTAGTTCTTCTGTTCCTCTGTGCTGACCGCTGTGTCGTTTGAGTATTGGTTCATGTGAAAAGATGAAGCGTTGCAGAGTATAGGAAGTCAATTCGGGCCTAGTGGATTGTTCGGATCATGTGGGAAGTCACGCTATTCTGCCTGTTCTACTGGGTTAATCTTTACATGTATTCCAGATAAGAAATTGAGAACAGCTGGTGCTGCAGATAGACTGTTAGTAGAATTTAGAAATGTGTTCCTCTGATCTGTAGGCTGAGATATTAGCTTTATTTCGCAGTAAGCAATGTTGAAGCAACTGTGCAATTCTTGTTTCTTGTTGTTATGCATCCTTTCTTTGTCGTGTACTCATATCTGACTCATGAATCCTATCTTTGAATAATTGACATGTGTAGGATATTTATGTAAATATGGGATTGCTGTTATTTTTACTTAACAGATCCTTTGATCTCAAATTATTTCTCTCCATTTGCTGAATATAGAGCTGGCTAATGGAGTTATTTCATGATATTGGTTTGGGCCATACTTATGCCAACCAGTTATTGCTGGCCTAGGAGATAACGATGAGCCATTTATATGTACCATGGATTTTGCCTTGGTGCCAAGTATGCATCAATTATTCTTCCTGGTGTCTTTCTTGGACTCTTTTACTCCGTACTGTTATTTTCTTATCTATAGTCCAATTGATCACGTAAGAAACAACTATCTCACGCTAGTGGTAAGTTAGGTTCTTACAAATCTAAATTTCATGTTCTTTGTATTTAATCATACCTCTGTTTGATTTTTTTTTTATGTTGTCTTTGTAGGTTTTGGTACTTGTCCAACTATTGTTGAAGAAATGATGGGCTAAGTTACAGATGAAATCTTCATTATTTAGGTACTTAATTGATGAAATCTTCATTATTTAGGTACTTAATTTGTATATCTAAGTGTTATATTATTTATGTTTTATCATATTTTTCTTACTATATTTTATGTTGAAGTATTTTCGTAAAATTTCATGTCAATGAAGCATTTGTGGCTTTTTTTATGTCTTAGTGTGGGTAGCAATTAGCGTTAGTTGTAAGATATTAGTCTATTAGAATTTAGCCTGAGGCGTGATCAAATCCTAGATCTGCTACTGCTTAAGGGCACAGTCGCTGATTGGAAATAACGCAAGAATAATGTCTTGACTATAGTAAATTTTAAAGTTGGTGACGTCTGATATATCCAACGTATTACACCGTAAACAAAATTTACATATTTAACCACACATGTAACACTAGACTACCCGCAGATTCCGTTTCGTCTTCCCGGCCGTAACTGCCATTTGGAAGCCGCCATTAACGGCCGGCCCACGCTGCACTGACACGTGGGACCCGTTACTGATTTGCGACGCGACCCCTTGTCTTTTGGGCGTCAAATGCAACTTCCCACGCGCACGGCGCACCCGCTCCGCTTCACCAACTCGGCTACTCGACCGCATACGTCCCGTACTTCCGTGTCGCCTCGCTCACTGACAGATGGGCCACTCGACCTCCCGGCACAATGCCTGCGCCGCCGGCGAGCCGCCGTCGCCGCTGCCGTCTCGCTTCGCGCGCTTCCGCCGCCACCTCCGCCTGCGCCATCGCGACCACAGCGGCGCCGACGCCAGCGAATCGGGGAGGGCCATCTCCGCAGAGGAGTTCGCCGGCATCGCGCGCATCAGGATAGTGAAGGTACGTAGCGCTCTCCGCCCCTCCATATCAAGGGTTCGTGTGTGGGTGGGATTGCGAATTGGCGGTTTTGATTTGGTGCTTGTTTTATCACGGTTAATTTGGTTGGTGCCACAGGCGGAGATGGGGTTCAAGGACAAGTTCTTCGCGTGCCTCTCGCTGGGGGAGCGCACGTACCGCACCGAAACATCCGACAAGTTGCGTTTTTTCCCATCCTATCCTTTTAGTTTGTTTCTGTGCTTGTTCGAATTCCGAGTTCATCGTTAGCCATACCCCCTGTGCTGTTCATTGTTATGTGGCATAGTAACTCTCACATGTTCCAAAGCAAGCAGATAGATAAGCTAGTACAAGAGTTAAGATAATGTTTCTGCTATCAGTATCTGTTTAGCATAAGGCAAAAATCCCAACTTGCTTTGCAGCATGCCTTCCTTTAATTTTCTCTTGATCACAAGGATCTTATGATTTAATAGTCAACTGTGAAAAAATACACAACTATTTCATCTTGTGATGCTTACCTGTACTTTCTTCTGACTTAAAATATATTCTATGTATGCTCGTACTGATACACATCTAACGCCTTTTTTGCAAACTACAAACACTTTCTGCAGTACGGACAGGCCTGTATGGAACTCAGTGAGTTGGCTGCAAGTTTTCTCTGTGCTTCTGTTTGTTACTTTTTCTTTCGAATAACATGCTTTCCTATTCCTATTGAATTGATCAGCAGTTAGCTTCTCTTTTTTTACAACTTCTGGTGCAACACATTTTAAGGCATAGGTTGACCCTGATTGTGTATAACACTTAGATATGCATGATACAGGTGAATTGTTCGATTTCTTGTGTAAAAATTAAAGTAAATGTACAGTCACTGTTGTCTGTTGGCAGCCCATTGTAGAACTTTAAGCTTTCACTATCATTGCTTTGTTCATTCATATATAAACATGACGTATGGATACTCAGCACATGTTCTCTTGAAGAACCGGAATCTAGTCAGATTTCAGTATCTTGAAGAATCGGAATGTAGTCAGTTTTCAGTATATCCTGTTAAGATTCATGATAATTCAAATATGCAAGATCAGCTCCTTGTTAAAGCAGGACTGAAATGGACATGGTTCGGATTAGGATGATCTTTATGGCAGACTAAATACAACTAGAGCTCAACTCATCAGATAAAAGTTAGAAACTTTTCAGAGAAAATTTATTCCATCCGTTGATTTTTATAGGGTGTGGTTTGACTTGGCACGGTCTTCAAAATTGGACTTTGACCGTTAATATCTTTTACGAAAATTTATTCCATCCGTTGATTTTTATAGGGTGTGGTTTGACTTGGCACGGTCTTCAAAATTGGACTTTGACCGTTAATATCTTTTACATATTGTTAATATCTACAAAATCATAATCGTATGAAAGTACATTCAAATACAAATCTAACGATACCATTTTTGTGTTACTAAAACCTATATATTGTTGATCTAATTGTTGGTCAAACATTACAAAGTTTGAATCTCGAAATACGTGGGCGCCTTATAAAAATCAACGGAGGGAGTACATTTGCAGATTGCGGCTTAATTCAGTGACATAGTACTATGCTTTCCCGACACCTGATATGATATGGCTTATTTTGCTTGTCTTAGCTACACTCTTCGTATTTATGGGAGTAGGAAACTTTCTACTTTAGGGTAACTGGAAGTTAATTACAGCCCTTTTAAAAATAAACTGGATTTTCAATCATTGATTATTAATAATTTCACAAAATGTTTTCCAGTACGCTTATGGAGCTCTGTAGAATTTACATGTTATATTGCTGCTGCATCAAGGTAAACATTATTATGATAATGTGTATATGTTTGCAGGAAAAGAAAGTTGTAGTAGAAACAAATGGGCCTCATATTGTACATATCTCCATTTTTGAGGTACGCTGCCATTGTTTTGACTATAAATATGTTAATCTACATGCAGAGCTTTGTTATTTTCTGCTGTAAGCATTTCACATACATATGCTTCAACATAAGAAAATTATTGATAAAAAGCTTTTGAAGAACTTGAATTGATGGGAAGTGTAGGTCAAACCAACATTTCAATCCAGTACCATTACATGTTTTCTACATTTTTACAGACTAACCGGTTTTCCAAGAATACTTTGGTTGGTTACTGTGAAGTTGACCTCTTTGAATTGCTCACTAAGGTAACACTATTCTTTTTGTCATCTCATTAGTTAATTATATCATCTCTCTCCCGGTTCCTTCTTATTTTCTTTTGAAGAAACACATGTTCTCTTCAGTCTAGTTGGTTGTAATATCTTTTTGCATGAGAAGACAATGAGATTGTCTTATTCAAGTCTCAAAGAGAGTGGCAGTGTAGAATATCTTGATTCAAATCTATATGTATACCTACATGATATCTCACCTAATTTGTAGATGTGGTTAAGATTTAAGACTGGAATATATTAGCTTTCCTCTACTATAGATCTTAATGTACCGTAATAGACAAATTGGCAATGTTTTATAACTTTATGGAGGTCTTTGAATGTTGATATTTTTAAATGTTGTTATGACTAAAATTTTCCATAGCAGGACTTGGTGGAACACCATGAGGACCTTTCTCTATTGGATCCATCATCATCCATTACTACCGTGGGTAGCATATCCATCTCCTGTTACATCGAAGTAACTGCTCTTCCTGTTTCCTTTATTTTGTTATCGGCACTCATGGAGCATCTTCCGAGTACTAAAACTGTTGTCCATTGGTTCTGTTGCAGGATCCTGTTGAAACAGAAGAAAGCTTTGCGCGTCGTGTCTTAGCCTTAGTGGTATTTTTTTTGTACTGATTAACCACGTCTTCTGTTCATATTTGATTAATACTTGATACTCATGTCTTGAACAATGGAGCACGCCATAGTTTCATATGCTGTTTTTTATTGTGAATGTGTGATGTTTGAATATAACAGTTGTAAGTGATGATTGCTTCATTGCTGCACCATTTATGGCTGTTGCATGGACTATTCGTCTGCATAATCAAAGAATAATTTTCCGGATAATTTGAAGACTATTATTTACCTTTTATCAGGACATTAAGTTCAATTTTGTTTGGATAGGCTGAAATGTAGCTAGGCACCTTTTCCCCCTATTATAGACCATGGAATTATGTACATATTGGACAAAGTGAATTTTTATTTTCATGCATGGATAAAAAAAACGGCTGGTTACCGCCGGTACGCCATTACCGGCGGTAACCGGACTTACCGGTAGGGACCGGGAACGGAAAAACCGGCCGTTTTTTCCCGGTTTAGCAAATTCAAATTCCAGTTTTCGAATTTTGGCTGGTTTTTAAGCAAATTCAAGCGAATTTCATCCGGATTTTTTCTGAGAATTCCGGTAACCTGCTGGTTACCGTTTCCGGCCAGCGACCGGGAAATTGCCCAGTTCTGGTTTTTAATCCCTGCTTTCATGTTATAAGATGACAGAAGTAGACAAAAAATATGGTTTGCACTCAGAACCGTCCAAACTAAGTGAAATATGGTTTGCACTCAGAACTGTCCAAACTAAGTGATGTAAGATAAAGCAGCAGCAAAATTGTACAGAGAATCAAATCTATTGAGATGTGATCGTTTGAGTAGTAAAAATCATTTGAAAGTTCTTTATTATATGGTACTGAGTACTGACCAGTCACCTGAGCATACCTACATTCTTTTCAAATGCCTTACCTATCGATTTCACATTGCATGTATTCCCTTCATTTCTTTGTATTCCACGCCCTAAAAAGCATAACAGTGCTCTTGTTACGACAGGACTACAATGAAGATGGAATGCTTTCATTATCTGAATTCTCAGACTTGATGAAAGCTTTTGGTAATCAACTAGCAGTTACTAAGGTTGGATTTTTCTTTCTTTCACATGGAATTATGTTCCTTGTAGTTGTAGCTGGTCCCTTCTGCTGAAGTGCTGAGTATATCATTAGTTTCTCTCATACTTTAGATTGAAGAGCTTTTCCGCCAAGTGGATACAAATGGCGATGGCATAGTTGACATGGATGAACTGGCAGCCCTACTGGCTAATCAACAAGAGAAGTAACAAACTGCTAGTTTTTTTCATGTTTAGTTTTGTTTCCAAAATTAATCATTGGTTAGCTCTAAAATGTAATAGTATTACTGACTATGCTCTGTCCCCTTTTTCAGAGAACCACTTATCAGTAACTGTCCTGTCTGTGGTGAAGTTCTTGGAAATTATGATAAAATAAATGATATGATACATATGACACTTTGCTTTGATGAGGGAACTGGTAATCAGATTATGACTGGGGGATTTCTAACGGATAAGCAAGCTTCATATGGGTAAGGTGCTTCACTTAATGATGAGTCTGACTACCACCAAAATCATTTCTTGTTTATTTTTGAAATTTCATTTAAATATGATTAAGTTATACTATAGTCATATAGTTGTCATGTGCAGGTGGATGTTTAAGCTTAGTGAATGGGCTCATTTTTCCTCATATGATGTTGGTTTGCACTCTGGCTCTAGTGCTTCACATATTCTGGTATGTTTCAGTTACTCCAGTAGTTAGATTATTTTTGTCATACTCTTATTGGTATGTTTCAAGCTTTTATCTCCATAAAAGTTGTATACGAAGGAAGATATTTCAATCACATTGCTCTGGCTTTCCTTAACTCAAATCTCAATATGATGAATTAGGTTTTCGATCGGCGAACAAAGAGGCTAGTTGAAGAAGTCATAGATGGAAAGATTGTGTTGTCCATGAGGGCTTTATACCAATCAAAAGTAGGGCTCACCCTTATTGATACAGGTACGTTGGAACAATAAACAGCTTCTTGAGAATGTACATCCAAAATGATCTGAATTTTCTTTCACTCTTGCTTGCGTAAATGCAACAACCCAAGTCATACAGCTTTGATTTCGAGAATGTTGGTTTGTGAATCTAACTAGTGCAAACTATAACAAGTTTTCCACAATAAATGTTTATTTGGTGACCAGGTGATCAAGATACTATTTTTTTTTATGATCACCAATTACAAACTTGCACTTCTCGTGGGTGATCTCCATGCCGCACACTTTTCAATTAGAAATTCCTATAGCTCCTCCACAGCCTTGTGCGCATGTAGCTGGAGACAGTACAAACAGAATTACTTTGAGCTACTAAGAAACCATCTTTGTACAAAGTTGATGCTAGAAAGATGTTGGGGTTAGGACTTATGGTATACTAGTTCAATGCCCATGTTTTGCTACGGATTAAATTTTTTTTATAGTCCCAGCATGTTGGGTCGTCAACCATTATCGTGCTCAGCGACGCGATCTGGACTGTCGGTATCCTCTCGCCGATCCAACGGACACAAGAGGGTGGGGAGGACGGACGACAACCAACTTCAATTTTTTAGTAGTAGAGATCTTTATGTACAACCTCAAAGAGCGACTATTTGATATGTACAGTTATCACGACAAAATTTTCTTTTCTACAGTTGGTCTTATCATTGCTTAGTATGTACATTTTCGATGGATGCCGACACCAAAGAAAACCTTTTAGATTGGTACCTCTGGTGTAATTGAGATTGTTCTCATGCAGGTGTCAAAGATATCTTGAAGAACCTATCTGAGAAGCAAGGGAAAAAGATGAACTTGCCAGAATCTGCCGATGATATTCCAAAGTTCCTCGAGTTATTTAAGGTATGGGTTGATTTTTTTCTTGTACTTAGAATCAGGGATCCAAAACCGTTCCTGGAAATCCTATCGTGACGACTAAAAAACCGCCAGAATCGGATTTCCGGAAAAATCCGGACGGAATTTGATTGAATTTGCTTAAAAACCATCCAAAATTCAAAATTTGGAATTTGACTTTACAAAATCCGGAAAAAACGGCCGGTTTAGGGTTTCCCGGTACCCACCGGTAAGTCCGGTTACTGCCGGTAACCGGCTGGTTTGAACCCTGCTCAGAATGCAATAAAGCACATGCACATTATAACAAACCTAACAAAACGTAGAAAGCATATGATGTGCAAATATTCTCTGGCCTAACCCTATGCATATGTTACTTGTAATCTATTCACCAATTTTGTTTGAGTTATTTTTTTTTCAATATTAATCTTTCTTATTTTGTTTCCGTGGCACTTGACAAGTTACAAGTAGCATTATAGCCATTTTTAGCATCTAGTAGTTTTCACTTTTCATTTTCAGGCAACATAAGTAATGTGGATCACAGGTCCTTGGCCATGGATATAAATGGAAAAAACTGTGAATTACAATAAATTTCCTAAAATGGTGTGCTTTTATGAAATTTTGTGAGATTTCCTCTTTTGTACCATGTACCTTCAAATGGTGAGTAGGAGATATATAGACTGCTCTGTGAAAAGGAAGTTTGTTTTAAACATGTCTTGGAGTAATTCCAAGCAGGGTTCTTAATCCCAGAACTTTATACCGGTTATTGAAGGCCCTTGGTTTTCCATCAACTGACTGGGAACTGCCTGTTTCTGAACTTTTTACTTCCATTAAAAATGTTTCTGCATTTGATACATAAAACCACTTGTAATCCTTGGTTTTTTTTTTTGCACATAAACGCAGGATCAAATTAATCTGGATGAGGTCAAGGACCCTCTTGAAAGTTTTAAGGTATATGCCGTATGATAGCAATATGTGCCTCCACTTTTGTCTGACTTATGGTCAATTGGTCATCCCCCTTTTGTTCTAGCTTTCTTTGTCAATGCAGACATTATCTTTATAGGCAGTTTTTTCATCGCAGCATATCTTAATAAAATTTGAGAATTCAAATGAACTGAAACGGATAGACGGGAAAGAGTAAGAAGTTGGTGATAATTGATACCAACGATGTTTTTAAATTTCCCCGTTGTGAGGTCTTAAAGATGAATGTGGAGCCAACACATGCTTGTGCAAAGAATTATATAATCTCTGATCGCATGCTATGTGAAATTCTGACAAACTCTTGGTTTCTAAAAAACTCATCCACTAGAAGCATGAAACATATAAGTGTTCTTCTTTGCATGAAGCAACCAACTTTGATGTGAATTAGACAGGCCTCATCCAAATCAATGCTTATGATCCTTTGGTCATTTTACTGCTAAGTAGCCAACGTGCAATTACCTAGTAATGCATCATCTGTTTGAAATGACTCATTAGTTGTTACTGGCTTCGTGTTCCTATTACACATCAGTGTCATAGCCTGTATTTACTGGAGTCTGTTTGGGTTTTCTCTCTCTCTCAGAAAGTTACCAATGTGGCAACCTGTTCTAAGTGCTAATATCTTTAAAAAATGGTGGATTGTTGTTAATCCATTCCCAACCTAGTTGATTTATCCTTATGGAGTACTTAAAGGGGGTCACTTTCTTCTGATATATGTTTATATGTTTGAATGAGACTTTGTCTATTCCAATGGGCCAAAAGGCCAATATATAACATGTATAGGGTTGGTAAATATGCAAAGAACACCCTAGTCTATATACATATCTAACACCCCCCTCAAACTCATGGTGGATCAACAGCACTGAGTTTGGAGAGGAAGAAGCTATGCTGAACTCTAGTCTACCTTGGTAAAGAAATATGTTAACTGCAACTCCGACGGCATAAATTGAAGAGCAATAACTTGGTCTTGCACTTGCGATCGCATGTACGAAGCATCGACTCCAATGTACTTGGTGAGCTCATGCTTCACAGGATCTCGAGCAATATTGATCGCACCAGTACTATTTGATAAGAGAGGAGCGGTGCAAAAGCTGAAACACCGAAATCCTCAAGTAGCCACCGAAGCCAGGTGATCTCAGCTGTCAACGACGTCATGGCTCTCAACTCAGCCTCATCGCTCGAACGGGAAACGACAGTCTGCTTCTTGGTTTTCCAGGCAATCAAGGAGGAACCAAGGAAAACGCAATAGGCAAAAAGAGACCGACGATCAGAATGATCGCTAGCTCAAGTCGCATCAGAGTACGCCTGAAGCTGCAAGGAACTGGAGTGAGGAAAGAAAAGGCGACAAGTGATGGTCCCGCGAAGATATCGCGGAACATGAAGAAGGTGATTATAGTTGAGCTGAGTAGGAGCAAAGATGAACTGACTCAGGATGTGAACTGGGTGAGAGATGTCAGGGCGAGTGATCCCAAGGTAGACAAGGCTCCCGACAAGATGGCGGTAGTGAGTGGGATCCTCAAGAGTCTCACCATCGGTAGGTTGAAGGTGAACACCAAGCTCCATAGGAGTATCCACCACACGCTGATCAGTGAGACAAGCGCGAGTAAGGATATCCGGAATGTACTTCTCCTGGGAGAGATAGTAGCCCTCGGGCAAAGAAGTGATCTCAATCCCAAGGAAGTAACGAAGAGGACCAAAATCAGATATCAAGAACTGCTCACTGAGACGCTCCTTCACAAAGGCAATGTACTGAGAGTCATCTCCAGTGATGATCATATCATCCAGATAGAGAGGAGGAGCATCCGACCCCGAGGAGAGGTATAAACAAAGAGGGCAAGGTTGTGATCACTGGTGGAGAAGCCGGCAGCAGTGACAACAGAGGAGAAGCGGTTAAACTAAGCATGAGGGGCTTGTTTTAGCCCATAAAGAGAGCGACAAAGGTCGTGATCACTGGCGGAGAAGCCGGCAGCAGTAATAACAGAGGAGAAGCGGTCAAACTAAGCATGAGGGGCTTGTTTTAGCCCATAAAGAGAGCGACAGAGGCGACAAACGATATCATTAGGGACAGAATACCCAGGGAGCGGCTGCATGTAGATCTCCTCACGCAACTCATCATTGAGAAAGACATTCTTAACGTCCAACTGAGAGATGGGCCACTGTCGAACAGAAGCCACAGCTAGGAGAGTGCGAACAGTGGTCATGTGAGCAACATGAGCGAAGGTCTCATCGTAGTCACGACCATGTTTCTGCTGAAAACCAAGCGCCATAAGACGAGCCTTGTAGCGCTTAAGGGAACCATCCGAGCGGGTCTTGATCTTGTACACCCACTTGCACGTGATGGGAGTGACGCGCAGGTACGCTCCAAAGCAGCAATCTCCTTAGACATCGCGAGCTGCCACTCAGGGTGAGCAGCAACCTCACGATAGGTCGTAAGCTTAGAAGGAGCAGCGGTTGCAAAACCGTAGCGCTCAGGCGGCCTGACAGTGTGACGATTACGAAGATCGTATTTGGGAGAAGATGGAGCGGGACCCAGCAAGGACGAAGAAGAAGAGCTGGGATCAGGGCCCAACAAAGACGGATGCTCAACAAGGGAAGGAGTAGGCCGAGGATGACGAGAGTAGTACAGAGAAAAAGGTGGAATCTTAACAAAAGAGTGGGAAGGAACTCCGGAGGAGGTGGAACAGGTGCAACCGGAGGAGAGGGAGGCGAAGAAGGTGGAGGAGCAAGCGAAACAGTAGTGGAAGACAGAGAGTCAGAAAAGAGAGAGACTCAATAAGAGAATCTGACCTGACTGTGGGGGAACAAGGGTAGTAAGGGCGGGACTCGTCGAAAGTGACATCTCGAGAGATCCTCATCCGGTGAGCAACAGGGTCATAGCAACAATAACCCTTATGCTCAAGACTGTAGCCAAGGAAAACACACTCAACTGACTGAGCAGTTAGCTTGGCATGCTCACGAGGTGGAAGAAGGATGAAATAGATATAGCTGAAACTGCGAAGTTAACTGTACTATGGGGCTCGACCATAGAGGCACTCGACAAGAGTAGAACCCTGAAGAGTAGTGGAAGGTTGCATATTGATGAGAAAAACAGCAGTGGAAATAGCATCGGCCCAGAAGTGAGGGGGAACAGAAGAGGCAAGTATGAGAGCGCGGGCGGTCTCAAGCAAGTGACGATGCTTTTGCTCAGAGACACCGTTCTGAGCGTGAGCACCAGGACAAGAGTACTGGGGAAGAGTACCCTGCTCAGCGAGAAAACAACACAAAGCAATAGATAGATACTCACCAGCAGAGTCAGCACGAAACACACGAATGGTTGAATCAAACTGAGTGCGAACCATAGTGACGAACATTTAATAAATAGAGAGAACCTGACTGCAAGAAGACATGAAGTAGATCCAAGTATGACGAGAATAATTATCAATAAAGATCACATAGTATCGATGACCCCTTTCGAAACGAAGGGAGCCGGACCCCAAACATCAGAGTGAACAAGATCAAAAGAACGAGTAGAAATAGAATCACTAGAGGGATAGGGGAGTTGCAGCTACTTGACAAGCTTGCAACTCATACAATGTAAAGAGGTGTCCCCAGAAATAGACCCAAGAACACCACAACCTACTAGTGACAATAGACGCGATCCGCAGAGATGACCGAGACGATGGTGCCACTGAGCGAAGGAGGTAGTGGAGGACACGGTGAGACCAGAGGTAGTGGTAGTGGCTGACTGGTCGGTGGAGACAGCGAAAGGAAGATGAAGCCAATCGAGTTCCCAAAGACGCTGTGAATCACGGCGTCGAGGGCCAGTACCAAGCAGAGTCCCGGTGCGGTGGTCCTAAACACAACAAGAGTCAGACTCGAGAAAAACGCGACAGTCGTGATCAGTGATCTGACCAGCCGACATAAGCTGCATAGTAAGCTGAGGAACATGAGAGACTGCAGGAACATGAAAAAAAGTGGAAATGGTGCCTTGGCCTGCAATAGGAAGAGAGGTACCATCTGCAGTCTGAACAGTGGAAGAAAAAACTGTGGAACGCACGGAAGTGAGGTGGGTAGAATCTAGTGTCATGTGAAAGGAAGCACCAGAGTCCAAGATCTACGGAGACAAGATACCTGACGAGGGAGGAGGCAGAGGCGAGGAATACTGCTGAGAAGCAAAAGCCAGACGAGCAGAATCCAAGGAGTCAAGTAGGAGTCAACACCGAGGCACTGGAGCAATGAGAGGAGCTGTTGAGTGGCGTCACCGAAGGAGCCCTGGCGAGAGGCGCCAGCTCCTGAGTGGGAGGAACCTTCAAAACCCTTTGTGGGACGTCCACCCCAACGACCCTAGCCTCTCCTCCGCTTGTAGCAGTCTTGATACCTGTGGCTATCACGCGAGGTGGAGTGCGATGGAGGCTCGCAATAGAGCAAGAACCAGCCGTGCGCTGGGCGGACGAGACATCACGGTCGGTGCTAAAGAAACAGGCGAAGGAGCAAGTGCTAAAGTAGACAAGATAGCCTGCATCTGAGCCACGCCACTGTGACGAGTCTCCTCAACACGCACACTCGTGAGGGTCTCCACTAAGCTCGGGTGCGGGTGGTGAGTTAGGAGCTAGGCACGCACAGTCTCGAACTCAGGCCGGAGACACGTCAGAAAGTTGTAGAGACGGTGAGTCTCCTGGTGAGCGCAAAGCTGCACACAGCAGGGACAGGTCTGGCAAACATCTGGCCCAGAGAGTCAAGCTGACGCCACACCTCAGACATCTGCTGATAGAAGTCATCCACGGTGGCATCAAGCTTCTGAAGAGAATGTGTCTGGTGCACAACTGAGAGGTACATAGCATCACTCGTCGGCTGGTAGTGAGCTCGGAGGCGCTCCCACATAAGCAGTGTCGTCGGAAGCTCCGCCACATCCATGGAGATGGCCACAGGCATGCTACCCACCAGGATGGCGGTAGCACGAGCCTTGGTATCCTGCCATCACTCGTAGGCGTTCAGCTCGGACTGGTAGAGCTCCAAGGCCTCCTCCAGTGCAGTATGGGCGGCCTCCTGAGCCGCCTGATCCACACCAGCAGAAAGAGCCGGCAGAACTGGCGGTGTAGGGTGAGGCAGACAGGGGTGCTCATCAGTGAGATGACCCCAGAGACGCTAACTATTGAGGTGAATCCTCAGGTGAACGGCTCACTCCCGGAAATTTGTCCTGTCGAACCGAACTGGGGGGAGTGGGATGGCGAAGGAGCCTCTGGTAGAAGCCATCAGTGATGACTTGACCGGATCCAGAGTCGAAAATCGATGTGCTCAGGAGATCCAACTGTTTTTTTAATACCAGAGAAGCCGGAGCAGAGGGAAACCGAAGCTAGAGCCAAAACAGAAGCCCGTCGGCTCCGAGATCGGTGGAGCCGGTGTGGAGCTGGAGCCACCGGCTCCACCGAAGATAAGAAACAGAGCAGTGCTCTGCCACGGGAGAAGAAGGCTGCAGGGGCTCCAGAGGCTTGCTTGCCTTGACGGCTTCACACGCGGCAGCTGGCGGCCGAGAGGGGGGGGGGGGCGGTGGCCGGCGGCATCATCAAGGATGGAGGCGGCACGGGAGGCCCGATGGGAGCACACACTTCTTCTCGGGTGCGCGACAAGCTCGGGTGCTCGGCGCGGCGATCCTCGGGGACGCGGCGGTGGTGGCTGCTCCTTGGAGATGCGACGGCTGCAGATCCGGCCAGGCCGGGGCGGCGGCTACAACGGGCGTGCGCAAAGCAGAGGAAGCTCGGGCGCGCGTGGAGGAAAAGGGCGGTGGCTGCGGGGGAAGGGCATGGGGAGGGCGGCGACGGCGGTTATCACGGGGGAACCCTATCCCTAACCCTAGCTCTGATACCATGTTTAAATGAGACGACTTATCTATTCCAATGGGCTAAAAGGCCAATATATAATATGTACAGGGTTGGTAAATATGCAAAGAACACCCTAGTCTATATACATATCTAACACTATAGACTTACGTTCATATATATTTGAGAAAGGTGTCTTGTTTGTAGGACTTCCCATGATACTCTAAATGTTTTTGAAGCAAAGCGCTAGAAATTGATTGAATAGCACATTAGATTTTCCAAAGGCTCTAGATATGCACTGAATAACTTATTTTTGCAGACATTTAATGAATTCTTTATAAGAGAATTGAAGCCTGGTGCCAGGCCGATTGCTTGCAAGGACCAAGACAGTATTGCTACCTGTGCTGCTGATAGCCGTTTAATGGCTTTCAATTATGTTAATGAGAGCACAAGATTTTGGATTAAGGTAAGGCATTCCTTGACTAATTTTGCCTATTCACTAAATTACAAGATATAATTTTATGTAGAGATTTGATGTCCATAGTAAAACCGAAGTACTTGTAATGAATGGAGAGCAGTATGTTGTTGAACCAATCTAATCGCACTAAAAAGTTATGTCCATTCCATATGATACGTTCTGAAGGTATTTGACAGGTGCATGGTAAAGGGGAAAACATTCATGTCCACTATTTATCCCATATCATTAATCTCGAAGAGAACTTACCACATTAGTACCAATAACGAAAAGTGCTTGCTCTGCTAACTTCTAGCTGGTGTGCAATGCCCCCCATCTTTCGTTAGCCATTACATCAAAGGCATAAAGGTTTGGTAACGTTGGTTACCAATTGACATTCATAACATGCTTTGAATCAAAGCAAATAGCTGGTAGCTTTCCTATACTCTATTTTAGGATCTTTTCCCAAGGTGAATGGAGTACAAATGATCATAGAGTGGCATTTGGGCCATTCTGGAGTATGGCATGTTTTGAAGTGATGATTATGATGGGTTGATGGTTGTGGTGCTTTCAGGACACTAAATATATCATAATTCGCAAAGGCTAAGTAAGATACAATAATGGTATATGCCAGGGTAACATGGAAAGGACTGCAGCATTTTTTATGATGGATTGATGTTTACATTATTGTTACTCAAATGTTTTAGTCAAGTAATTTAACTGTGTTAAAAATGAAGGGGCGTGTTCTTTTAAGGACAACATGATACTTTTTATGGTAGTGTTGGTTGAAGTCTCATTGTAGTCTGTCTTCTGTTCCTAGGGTTGCAAATTTTCAATTGAGGGTCTCCTTGGGACAGGTGTGCACTCTAATGCTTTAAGCAATGGATCATTGGTAATTTTTCGGCTTGCACCTCAGGTACAGCTTTTAATGTTGTTAAAAAAGGAATTCATGCTTGTAGAAAACTTACTCTGGAATTCTGCAAGTTACATTTTACAATCTGCAGGATTACCATAGGTTTCATGTACCCGTCTCAGGAACTGTGGAGAAATTTGTGGAAGTTCCTGGATGCTTGTACACGGTCTGGAATACTGATCTTGACATGCTTTACCTCTGTGTGGAAAGGAATGAGTTTGTGTTATGTGCTGTTTCCGTCATTTCTCCACATTAAATGTCTGACGCTGATATCGTTTCATTTGATAGGTCAATCCTATTGCTGTGAACAGCAAGTATTGTAATGTATTCACCGAGAATAAAAGAGTTATCTCAATAATATCAACTTCAGAATTTGGAAAGGTTTGTATTTTTGGTCTTTTTCCTTGTATACTACCAGACACCAGCTTACTGCTATTCCTGCTATTGGAAATCTGGATTAATTTTGCCTCTTCTGTCATGATCAAACTAACTGAAAAGGATCACTGCTGCTGATATAGCTTGGACTCTTTGCCCATTTTAGCTGAAAGCTTTGGCATGAGGAAGGCTCAAGGCATATTTGATAATGCTCATATTATCAGCGTTTTTCTGCATATATATTTTTTAAGCACTGAAAGTACTAATGTCAAAGTGCATTGCTTCTTTACTACGATTTGTGCCTTCTATTTACTTGAGATGAACTGATGCACTGAAATCAGCCTTGAGCATTGCCATATTTACTTTTCGGCAAAATTGGCTAAAAGACACTAGTAAAATGTGGCTCTTTATTGTAGCTCACTGATACCATTATAATATGACAAAATTGGCTATATGACATCCAACTTTTGTGTATTGGCCAGTAGACATTGAAATTTCGTTTCTTTGATAAAAGACACTAAAATTTTATGGCTCTTTGCTGTAGGACACTGAGGCGAATAAAATATCATTTTTGAGCTGAAGAGGAGGAAAAGTCCATTTTGCCCTTTCTCTTCTTTCTTCTTTTGCTCTCCTCCTCTTCTTCCCCTTTCTCTTCTTTCTTCCCCTTCTATCCTCTTCTCTTCCTACCCAGTCGAATCGGCCCGGATCCGGTCGTCGTCATGCCGCCTCAGGCCACTGCCACTGCCGGCGCTCACGTCGCTACCTCCCTCGGGAAGCCGCTGCAACCGCACGTCGTTGTCTCCGTCAACTCTTTGGTTGAGGGAGATGCTGTCATTGCCATTCACGGCAGATCCGCCGGCAGAGTTCCTCTCCCCATCTCCAGCACGCTCATGTCGAACCCCGTCGTCGTCCATGTTACGGGCGTCACCACGTCCAAGGACGTCGTCGTCGACCCGGGCATCGGCCTCTGGGCGCTCGTCTTCCTCCCGCCTGGCAGCAGCCACGAAAGCAAGCTCCCCGTCGTCATCGCCGAGGCCAACGTCCTCACGGTGGCGCTGGAGTACTGCCTCGTGCCAGAGCACCCGCTCCTGGCCGCGTACGACGACTTGTGGGAGGGGCTCAAGTGGGCGGCGGCCCGGAGCCGTGGCTGCTCAAGTGCGGCAACTTCTCCCGCGTGTTCTTGTCCAGGACCAGCGCCAGGGGCAACATCGCGCACGTCGTGACCATGCACGCCCGCGAGCACGATGGCCTCAGGTTGGGCATCAGGGGCCTTCTCGTGGTGCACCCGTACTTCAGTGACGTAGCGGACATCGGTAAGGAGGGGATGACGGGGAAGGTGAGGGCCGACACATGCTTGCGGTTCCTGTACTAGGGCTCCCTAGGGCTCGACGACCCACTCTCCAACCCGTTCTTTGAAGCCACAGGGGGCAGCGCGGCGTGCATCGCCGGCGACCGCGTGCTCGTCTGCGTCGTCGAGAAGGGCGAGCTCCGGGACAGGGGAGTCTGGTACTACGAGAGCCTGAAGATGCGCGGCTACAGTGGCGAGGTGGAGCTGCTCGAGTCCATGGGCGAGGGGCACGTCTTCTACTGCATTAACCCGCGGTACGACAAAGCACGGGGACGTACGGTGGCCGACGATTTTGTGTTGTTTCTGTCTCTTAACAAGTTAAATATGTTATTTTAATGGCCTCAGTGTCCTACAGTCAATATCCACAAAATTTGAGTGTCTTTTGACCGATTTTTGGATGTCCGCTAGCTAAAGACACAAAAGTTTAGTGTCATATAGCCAATTTTGCCTTATAATATCATTTCCAGTCGAATTAGGAGAGAGGAGGTTGGTGAATGGTCGGTTTTGCCCTTTAGGTCACTTGGCCCAGGGTCCATGTCCGGCAACCGCTGCCCCTTCTCTTCTTCCTCTTCTTCCACTGATCGAGCAGAATGCATCCAGCGGCCCGCAAGGGCAAGCTGCTCTGGTGAACGGTGTGTTCCCGGACATGGCGGTTCCATTTTTGGGGACGGACAACTACATCGGCCACAACGGGACGAGGCAAGGGCAGTGGCCGCTGAAGAGGGAATGGGCTCGCCAGCGATAACTCCGGCGACCTTAGCCTCAATTGGTTAGTGCATAAGCATGGCGTGGACTTGGGGTATTCCCGTCGCAGTGGTGTCTTGGTCCGAGGTGGCATGTACAGGGTTGGCGACGGCGACAGTGACAGCCATGGGATAGCAGTGGAGCTCGACGGTGAGGATCTATGGCGGCTGGGAGGCTCGGGAATGAACAGGGAAAGGTTTAGGAGTTGGAGGCGGCTGTGGTGATGGTCAGCAAGGCTCGGGAAGGCTCGGAGCGGCAGGAACACGCGCGAGGTGACGCGGCGAGGACATGGCACAGCGTAGCTTTGACGACTGTGAACTCCGGGTGATGAGGACGAGGATGGAGAGGTTCGGTAGGATCGCAAAGGATTTACCCGTGCGGTCGTAGAACAGGGCAGCGCTTTCGTCGAGGCTGAGGACGACGATGGGGGCTCAGTGAGGGTGTGGTCGTGGGTGTGGACAACAATGGGGCTCTGTCGACCCATGAGGACGTCCGTGTTAGAGATATATGTATATTGTACTATTCCCCATTGTTATGAGGGGTTATTTGCATATTCACCACCTGTACTTTGTGTATATATACTGGCCCATTGGCCTCATATTGAATACAAGCGCTATTCATAACATGGTATCAGAGCCAGGTTCGGGTTAGGGCTAGGGTCATACCTTTGTTGCCGCCGTCTTTCTCGGCCGGCCGCCGACACCCTCCCCGTGTCCGCTGCCTGCTCCCTAGCGGCGCGCACCCGGGCCGTCTCCTCCGGTCGTTCCTCCACGCGCCTCGACGTCACCCGGGCCGTCTCCTCCGCGCGCCTCGACGTCACCTGGGCTTGTCGTTGTTAACGTCTTCCCCGCTGCCTGCTCCCTAGCGGCGCGCACCCGGGCCGTCTCCTCCAGCCGTCTCCTCCGCGCCTCGACGTCACCCGGGCCACCGCTGCCACCCGGAACGTCTCCTCCTCCTCGACGCCATCCGGGTCGCCTCCGGGATCCCCACGCCGGATCCGGGCTCGATCCGGCCTCCGCTCGGGCCGCCGTTGTTGCTCGGGGGCTGTTCTCCCACGCCGCCGCCGTTCGGCCACCATCTTCACCCGAGCTCGAGCTGCCTTCGCGCGGGAGCGCCGCGTGCGCGCGCTGCTTTCGGCTCGCCGCCGCTGCGCGCTTTGCCGCGCCGCCTCCTTGCATGCGTGGGTGCGTGCGTAGCTCTTGGCCGAAGGCCCTTTTTTTTTTTCTTTTAGTCGGGCCGGCCCGATAGCAAGAAGAGAGTAAAAAAGAAAAAAAAAGAGAAAAAAAAAACGTTGTTCTAACCGCCGCGCCGTCCAGCGCCGCCTGTTAGACTTCGTTGTCTTGGTCGCCGCGCCGTCCAGCGCTGCCTACTAATGGGCACCATTTCCCGCCCTCGCTGCCTGGTGATCTTTAATGGTGTTAATTACACCGACTTCGTCTCTGGGGCATCCTCTCTGGCGATGTCACCTGTCCGCCTTGCCCTACTCCTCTGACGGAGCCTACGCCTGTTGCACTGCCCTCGACAGCTGACAAGGCTGCTGCTGAGACCGCTCGCCTTGCTGATGATGAGGCTGCCTCTGCCTTCCAGGAGGCTCTGGGCTTCTACAAGGATCGCCTGACCGCATACACTCAGTGGTACGACGACGACGACGCTCGGGCTGCTGCTGTCCTCATCGCCAGTATCCAGCCTCAGTTCTCTTCTGAGGTTGTGGGACTCCCTACTGCTTTCCAGATGTGGACTCACCTTCGTTAGCGCTACGAGCCCTCTGGTGATGCTCTCTACCTGTCCGTGGTTCGCCAGGAGCACTTTCTTCAGCAGGGTGATGCTACTGTTGACGCTTTTACGCTCGAGCTCTGGCATGTCGACGTCGCTTGGACTCTCTCCGCTGCGCCGCTATCGCTCCTGCGATCGCTTAGCCTACGTATGCGTCGACTGGAGTTTCAGCGGGTTTACGAGTTCCTTACTCGCCTTCGTCCTGAGTTCGAGCAGCGGCGTACCCAGCTCCTTGCATGCCACCCTTGTGTCACTCTCCTAGAGGCCCTTACCGAGATACGAGCAGAGGAGACTCGCCTGAGTGGTACTGGTCTGCTACCACTCCCCTACGTGCTCGCCTCTCGCCCACCTGCTACACCGACTGCTCCACGCTTCAGCACACTGCCCCCTCCAGCGGCTATCACAGGTGATGGTGGCCGCCCTCCATCCGGCGGTGGTCGTCCTCACTGCTCCTACTGCAACAAGGTCGGCCGCATTGAGTCCCAGTGCTATAAGAAGCAGCGGCATCTTTCACGCCGTTCTTCTACTAGCACTGGCACTAGTGCTTCTACATCGACGTCTGCATCGACTTCTTCAGATTTCTCTCATCGAGCGAGAGATAGCGGACTTCGACGCCGCTGCCGCCTCGAGTTCTCCTCGGCGAGTTCTGCAGGTTACGACATCGACTCTTCGGGCACTGAGAAACCACCTCCTCCACAGTCAGGTACCTCTCCGTGGATTCTTGATTCTGGAGCATCATTTCACATGATTTCTGATTCTTCCACTCTGTCTTTCATTACACCTCTTGATTCTCCTGTCAGTGTGCTTACCGCTGATGGTACATCCCTTTATGTCTCTGGTCGAGGACCTCTTAGCAACTCATCTTTTTATGTTCCTTCATTGCTTATGTTCCTCGCCTTACCATGCGACTTCTTTCTCACGGGCGACATCGATCTTGGTTGTCGGGTCATTCTCGACTCGACTCTTGTTGTGTTCGGGATCGCCACACGGAGCTCGGTTGGTTCGGCCTCGGCGCCTTGACTCACGGCGTCTCTCGGGAGCTTGACCGGCTTCACCTTCCTTCGCCGCCACCGTCGCGCGGTTTCTCGACCGCCACTCCCTATCGCCTCTTTCCAGTAGTGGCATCACCGTCTTGGTTATCTGTGTGGATCTCGTCTGTCGTCTTTAGTTCGTCGTGGTCTTCTGGGGTATGTCTCAGGAGACGTATCTTTAGATTGTCAGGGCTGTAAGTTAGATAAACAAATTCAGCTTCCTTATCCTCACAGTGAGTTAGTGTCTCAGCGTCCTTTTGATCTTGTTCATTCCAATGTTTGGGGTTCAGGTCCCTTCCTTTCAAAAGGGGGTCATCGATATTATATCATTTTTATAGATGATTTTTCTCGCCACACTTGGATATATTTCATGTCTTCTCGTAGTGAGGTCTTATCTATCTACAAACAATTTGCCACTATGGTCCACACACAGTTTTCCAACCCTATTCGTGTCTTTCGTGCTAACTCCGCTGGCGAGTACCTCTCGTTACTGCGCTTCCTTCCTTGCGAGCGGTACTTTCTTCGCCGCCTCTTGTTCTGGTGCTCATGCTCAGAATGGTGTCGCTGAGCGCAAGCATCGTCACCTCCTTGAGACGGCTCGTGCATTGATGATTGCCGCATTTATTCCACCTCACTTTTGGGCCGAGGCTGTTTCCACTGCCACCTATCTCGTCAACCTCCAGCCCTCTTCTGCTCTTCAAGGTGCGATCCCTGCTGAGCGTCTCTGTGGTATTTTTCCTGACTACTCTGCTCTTCGTCTGTTTGGTTGCGTTTGCTACGTTCTCCTCGCCCCTCGAGAACGCACCAAACCGATCGCCACCGTTGAGTGTGTCTTTTGGGATACGATCTGAGCACTAGGGTTATCGTCTTTGGGATCTGTTGGTCGCCGGATGCGGGTTTCTCGGGATGTGACTTTCGGCGAGTCGCGTTCCTTCTATCCACGCCCTGCCTCTCCTTCGGCTTCCTCTGTGGAGTCTCTGTCCTTTTTTACTTTTCCAGATACACCTATATCTGTCTTGCCCTCGTCCACCCATTCCCCTGAGTCTCCACATATTCCTCCTGTGGCCTTTCCGCCGTTGTCGCCGCCTACTTCGCCTCCTGCAGCTCCTCAGGCTCCTCCCACTATAGCTCCTTCTTACCCTCTCTTCTACACTCGTCGACCCCGTACTGAGGATATTCCAGATGAGCCATCTTCTGATGCTCCATCTTCCCCTGTTGGGCCATCTTCTCCTCGCTATGCTCTCCGCGATCGCCAGTCGATTCGGCCCCCTGCCCGTTTTGGTTTTGCTGGTGCAGCTACTCGTGAGTCTGTCTCCTACCGGGATGTTGTTACTCACCCTGAGTGGCAGCATGCCATGGCCGAGGAGATTGCTGCCCTCGAGCGTACTGGTACTTGGGATCTTGTTCCTTTTCCAGCTCACTCTCGTCCCATTACGTGTAAGTGGGTCTATAAGATTAAGACCCGCTCTGATGGCTCTCTTGAGCGCTATAAGGCGCGTCTTGTTGCTCGTGGCTTCCAGCAGGAGCATGGTCGTGACTACGATGAGACTTTTGCTCCTGTGGCCCACATGACCACTGTCCGTACCCTTTTTTCGGTGGCGTCTGTTCGTCATTGGTCTGTTTCTCAGCTTGATGTCAAGAATGCCTTTCTTAATGGTGAGTTGCGTGAGGAGGTCTACATGCTTCCGCCACCCGGGTATTATGTTCATGAGGACATGGTTTGTCGCCTTCGTCGCTCTCTCTATGGCCTTAAGCAAGCCCCTCGTGCTTGGTTTGAGCGCTTCTCCTCTGTGGTCACTGCTGCTGGCTTTTCAGCTAGTGATCATGATCCTGCGCTCTTTGTCCACACTTCGTCTCATGGTCGGACTCTTCTTCTTCTGTATGTTGATGATATGATCATTACAGGAGATGATTCTGAGTACATTGCCTTTGTCAAGGCTCGTCTTAGTGAGCAGTTCCTTATGTCGGATCTTGGTCCTCTTCGTTACTTCTTTGGGATTGAGGTTACTTCCACTCCAGATGGTTTCTTTATATCCCAAGAGAAGTATATTCAGGATCTTCTTGATCGCGCCTCTCTCACTGATCAGTGTATTGTTGAGACTCCTATAGAGATCAACGTTCACCTCCGATCCTCTGATGGCGAGCCGCTTTCTGATCAGACTCGCTATCGTCATCTTGTTGGGAGTCTTGTCTACCTTGCTGTTACTCGTCCGGATATCACTTATCCAGTCCACATTCTGAGTCAGTTCGTCTCTGCTCCCACTCAGGTCCACTACAGCCACCTTCTTCGAGTTCTGTGATACCTTCGTGGAACTATCTCTCGCCGTCTCTTCTTTCCACGCTACAGCTTCAGGCTTATTCGGATGCTACTTGGGCGGCGATCCTCGATCGCGGTCTATCTCTCGCTTCTTGTGTTTTTCTTGGTGGTTCTCTCATTGCACGGAAGACGAAGAAACATCGCGATATCCCGTTCGAGTGCAGAGACTGAGTTGCGCGCTATGGCTCTCTTGACAGCAGAGATTACTTGGGTACGGTGGTTACTTGAGGATTTTGGTGTTTCTGTCACTACACCGACTCCTCTCTTGTCCGACAATGACAAAGCTATCGAGATTGCTCGTGATCATGTGAAGCACGAGCTCACCAAGCATATTGGTGTTGATGCTTCTTTCATGAGGTCTTGTGTGCATGATCAGGTGATTACCCTTCAATATGTGCCTTCAGAGCTTCAGCTAGCAGATTTCTTCACGAAGGCTCAGACTCGAGCACAGCACGGCTTCTACCTCTCCAAACTCAGTGTTGTTGATCCACCATGAGTTTGAGGGGGGGGTGTTAGAGATATATGTATATTGTACTATTCCCCATTGTTATGAGGGGTTATTTGTATATTCATCACCTGTACTTTGTGTATATATACTAGCCCATTGGCCTCATATTGAATACAAGCGCTATTCATAACAGTCCGGAGCTGAGACCAAGAAGATTGCCATCCAGGTGCACTGCCCTCTTCTCTTCTCTCTCAAGTCCGGATGCCGCACCATGTTGTTTGTCGTTCTCGCCGCACTGTAGCATGTGTCGTCTTTGCCCAGCTGATTCTGCTCATCCCCACAACCGATTTCGGTCACCGCCACCTCCGTCGTCATCCACGGCCACGGTAAGATGCTATAACCATGTCCTCTGATCACGATAAATCCCGAAAATTCTATCTGGCGTTATAACCATGTCCTCTCATCACGACAAATCCCGAAAATTCTATCTTGTTGTTGTCGCATGTCCCAAATTAAGCTACCCTCAAGCTTCTCCACGCCAATCCGAGCGAAAGCCGCTTCTTTCCTGGCCAGATTGTGGTCGAAGTTAAGCCCGCATGATGGGTGCGCACAGTGCTCCACTGCCTTGTGTCGTCCTAGTCCAAGTCGAGCATACCTCTAGCTTCGCCATGACACGGAGACGCCTCCATGTTGTCGCCCACGCTAGGAAGCCGCTGGAATGCCGTTGCCATGGAAAACCATCGCCTCTGTTTCAGGCCGACACGAGAGGAAGAAGCATTGGGCTAGGCTGACCGACCGAGCAAGGCGTTGTGCGTAGACGGTTGAACCAGACCGACCGAGCCAGGCACTATGCGTTGAGGGCATTGAGGTCATTTTACAAAGTTTCTCTCCTAATCAGGCGAATATATTATTTTAATGAGAGGAGTGTAACAGTAAATAGCCATATTTTTGTTGCGTCTTTCAGCAAAAACACAAAATTTGGATATCCTACCGTCGATGACACGTAATCGTGATGTCATGTAGCCAATTTTTCCTTACTTTTCATATGCTCGTTAAATATCGGTTCTTATTTGCACAATAGTGTGGCACCTAGTACAGCAATCCAGTAGAAATCTTAACTTTGCCTTCACTTACCATGCACTCCTTTTCTAATAACATGGTTCAGGTAGCATTTGTTGCCATTGGAGCAACGATGGTAGGAAGCATCACATTCTTAAAAAAGGAGGGTGAATACGTCCACAAAGGAGATGAGGTTACCTTTATATTCTGTACTTTTTGCAACTATTTTACTGCTTGTGTCACATTCAGTCGTCTAATTCCTCCTATTTTCTTCCAGTTTGGGTATTTCTCCTTTGGAGGGAGCACAGTAATATGTGTCTTTGAGAAGGTTTGCTCATTTTCTTTTGCGGATGAACTTAATGCCAGTTTTCTGTGTTATGGAATGGAGCAGCTGGCTTTCACCAACACTCCACCTTTTGCCCTGTCAATGGACACTATTAGAAAATGATTTTTTTTCCGTGATTAAAACTCATTCCGTTAATCAACATCGAAAACTATCTAAAGTTTCTTGCTGGAAGTTGACCTGTTCTTTGGATGGCAGGATGCGATACAATTTGATGCTGATCTTCTGGCCAACAGTGAAAGATCACTCGAAACCCTTGTCGCGGTCGGCATGACTTTGGGCGTCTCCAAACGGAACAAAGAGCTACAAGTTCCGGAGCTGCAGAAATGTTCGCTCGACTGAGGGACGTTAGGGAGTGCACCATGGTACAGAGCTGTAAAGTACCTATAGGCTGTATGTAGTATGCAGGTACAAGGAATTAGTAAGGTGTATTTGAATCTACCTAGTTCCATTTGCACGGTATTGTTTCGGTAATCGATAGTTAGCCTCACGGTTGGATCTCCATTGTGCATTCTGTAAAGAAAATCCATCTTCTTGGGAGCAAACCATTGTTAAAACCACGTTGATCTATTTTCGTGGTGAATATGAGCCACACATCAGATGTTCGATTTCATCCATGAGTTTGAGGTGAATGCACGGAATCACATCTACATAACAATCAACGAATCCTTTGAGTCATGTTATGATCAGGTGGATAAAAATAGGAACCGTTGCCTCAATTGGAGAGGAGCTTTACCTAAATAAAATGCTTTCGTTTCGTTTTGCTTTTTTTTTCTTTTTTTTTCTTTTTGTTCTCGTTGCTTGTCTTTGGATCTCGGTCTCCACTTTCGAAGGGTGTATTATTGCACGCTAACTGAGGTGTTACTGTATAAAAAACATCATGTGTTATTATATGACTGTAGGAGTGTTACTATACTTTTAGCGGTTGTTCCACTGTAATCCTCTCGGGATTAAATCCACGTCAACAGTAGCATACACAAAAGGGCGAGTGACGCTGTTGTATTCAAGACAAGTAAACAACAAGCTCTCAATAATCCCTAGAGGCACCCTTAGGCTCAATATAATACATAGAATCTCCAAACTGCAACGAATTAAATTGGAGCTAGCTATCCTATCCTACTGGGAAGCTGCATGCAGTTGATGATGATTTAAAGGAGTCCGGGGCGAGAATGGAAGGAGAAGTAGGGCGTGGCCAAGGCGGCCCGATCAAGGCTGCTTTTCTTCTTCCCCTCCTCCTTTGCACCTTGCTGCTTCTGTTTCTGCTTCTCCTTGTGCTGTTGCTGCTGCTTATTGTTGTGCTTCTGCTTCTCCTGTTGCTTCTCGCTGTCGTCGTCAGACTCATTAGCACATGACGATGACGAGGAGGGCGGCTTCTTGGGGAGCACCTTGGCAAGCGACGGCATGCAGGAGAAGCCCATGGTTGCACTTGCAGCTACTCAATGCTCGGTGGCAGTGGCTTCTTCAGGCTTCAGCTTATATCTCGGCTGCTCTTTGCTACTGTGGCCTGTGGGTGTTTGTGTTGGAGAAGCAGGGGGTTCTCTCCAACCTTTTTATAGAGGAGAGTGGCTGCGTTCTCTGGCTCCATACTTGCAGCGGAAGATTGCTTCTTCAGTCTTCAATTCCTCTTCTACTCTCGAATTATCTTTTAGTATTATTATTACTATTCATCTGGGCACGTGGCCAGCACCGTAATATCTTGTGCCCGTCTCGCTTTCTCTAGGCGTGAGCGTGATAGAGCAGGTACAAGTGACGCACATATGCATCGTGTACAAGAGTGGCGCGATAGAGAGGATCTGACAGGTGGACCTGGCGACATTTCTGGGCCACCTGCCAGTCGATAGAATGCATGGCACCAGGGTGTCTTGTTGAATTGCTTGGCCTTGCTGACTGATTCTGGTGTTTGTCGTCGCTGTCACTGACCGGTGGTGACTGGGCAGAGCTTCCTTGGCAGGCAAGCTTCTCGAGTTAAAAGAGTCCACTTCTTTCTCTCTCCTCTCCCTTTTTCCGGGAATATAATTAATTTTGTTCGTCTGGGATAAAAGAAGCTCTGCCAATTATCTCTTCGGACGGAAATTGGAAATTGGGTGGAAGCTGTTTGGTTTCTCTAGGCGCCTCTTCTTTTTTATTTTTATCCTCTCAGAAGCATACGTGGTAGAATCGACTTTGCAGTCTTTACATCACCATTTTTTTGCCGGACATTTTTTTTTTTAGAATCGACTAAGCTGTCAGTTTTTTAGAAAAGAGTTGGCCAACTCGGCAAAAAGGCTGAATGAACGGCAACACCACAACTGAGCAGGAACTAGAACGAAAGGGGTATTATTGCGATCGAAGGAGAAGGTGAGCACATACGCAATACACACGCACACAAAGGGATAGCTCCTCCAAAACCTAAAATCTTGGAATATACCAGGCTGAAAATGTGCTGCGCCGCACCGACGATTACAGCGTGGTTCAATAATTTTTTTTCCTAACATACATAAAACCATAGTGAAATAATAAACGTAACAATGCTTAGAATGGTAGGGGCTGATTAATATATTAGCGAGGTAAATCCATTTTTATCCATGCTTTCATCTGGGTGGGACTGTCATAGACAGTGCTTAATGAGTAGATGGTTAGAACGGAGAGATTTAGTGATCTCTGGTATGAACATGTATATTTATATCTATGCAATCTTTTGAACCTACCAAGAATAAGAAATAACTATAAGTTAGGATCATTGTTTTCATCACCTGCATGTGTGTAATATATGGCAACGAATGAGAAAAATAGATGATTAACAGGTTAAGCAAATACTGCATAGCAAAGCAGCAAGGGTAAACTTCATCATAAAATATATTTTTTGTTATACCATTACCGGGAAGTTACGCTACAACTACCGTTATTCATATTTATGTATCAAAGGCTTCAATCAGAATCCATCTAGCTAAATAAAGCTGAATAAATTTTGGAAACCGTACTTAGAACTTGGTAAAACACTACATTTGTCTGCTGGTAAACAAGACTTAGGACAAATAATCAGTTGTATTTATCATGTACAGTATAATCATCCATGGTACAATGTCAAGCACTTAATATATTTCAAAATTCGTGCCTTTTAACTTTAGAAAGAGCATATAATCACTACTCGTTAATCTCGTGCTTACGAAGCTGATCGAACACAGCTCACCTACAGCTCTAATCGCGTTCGATACCTCACACGATTACTCTAGTACGAACCTTGCAAGATATCGTATCGGCCTAGCCATCCCAATGTTAATCCCATGCTGATAGTACAAATCTTGTCAGCCTTGCGCGACACGAATAAACTGTAGATCAGCACGACCACGGAAAACGACGCGAACGGAGAGGCAGGACGGCATGGACGACCACGCGGGCGCACGCAAAAACACGCACGCATTTAATGTCTCCGAGCAGACGCGTCGTGCAGAGACTCGCGAGTGGAAAGAACGGACGGCAAACGCGGGAAGGCATCGACGACCTGGCGATCGAACGGCGAGTAAGCGTCCAGCGCTGCATCGCCGATCGAACGGCTGCCCGCGCGCGCGAGTGGCAGAAAAATGCCCGCCAAACGCGGGGAGGGCACTTAATAAGAGGGCTATACATCCGTGCAGACCTTATTGTTTATCGATTGCATGGACCGCTAGCCGTTGGGACTGCGGTTAATTAATTAGGCTGCTCAGATTAAGGCTGAGGACGACTGCCATACGTACCCTGCTTGTTTGTAGCGGCCCACCACGGGAGGCCAAGGTGCCGTCGGCCGAGGAGCACCGCTCGCTAGGCACGCACCGCACCAGCAGCAGCGTGCGTTCCACGACGCGCGCGGCACAGTGGCCTGCAGGAGCAGGGCCCCGCGGCGCGGTCGATCAGCGCGACACATGCATATACATACAATTTGAGCTACATCCCCTTGCTTGTCTCGTTGGTGATCGCCATACCTACCATTGGACATAAAGCACACGACAAGCTATATATGATCCTATCCCCAACTGGATGTCGCGTTCGGTCAGAGCTGCTCGTTACCGTCCGTGTCCGTTTATACACAAAGTTTTGCTGCAACTAATCTTTGAGTCATTATAAAAGGAGCGTTCCCGTCAAAGAAAGAAAAGAAGCTTTCCAAACAGGGGCAAAGCTCCCCCGCGTTTGGGGCGCTCCCGTCGCACCCCGACTGCTAGTGAATAATTATACTGTTTATACCGTATTTATATTTATTTTTTCTAGTTGTGTATGAATTTAAATAGTACAAAATCGTTCGATGTCTTGCGTTAGTTTTAACCTTAGCACACTCTCTATTTTCGTCCCAGCTTCGCCACTCGTTCCAAAACATAAGTAGTAGTAACCATGTCCATTTTTTTTATTTTCTCTGATATGTATGTATATAGGTAACACAGCAGATAAACAGATCTAGGGAGGCATGGAATGATCATAAACGGCACCAGTTTATACTTTACAGCTTAAATTCTGCTGTGCTGTCGATTGTACAACATCTATAAATTGATGATTTGCAGGTTAGGAGAGCTACAAATAGTACTCCTACCAAAGAAGAAAGAAAATATGTTAGAGTATTTGGGCTGTAGAGTGTGTGACCTACATGCTGGCCCATGTGGCCCACGTACATATGTATGTATAGCAAAGTCAGCAAGGGAGTAGTAACAAGAAATCTTTCCCCAAAATTGACATGGTATCAGAGCACTCACCAGCGTCCTGACCCTAGGTGTTGTGGCGGCGGCACCTGGTCACGGCGTCGCAAGGTCTCGGCGGCGGTGCTTGGTCCTGGAGGAGGCGTGGGGCTTGCGTGTGGCCAAGAAGCGGCGCACGTGCAATCGAAGGAGCAGCGACGCGCTCGTACTGCTCGGAGGAGCGGCTCGTGTGTAGTGTGAGGACTCCGGAATATTGGAAATGTGCTTAATTAAAATTATACTGTAGTACAATTCTTAATTAAGGAACAGTACTGCCCCTTTATTAAAGATCATGCTAGAAGTATAAATTTAACAAGTAACAAATCCAATATTCAGGATTTCCGGATATATGTCTTACAATGGTTCCCAGGATCAGTGACCATTGCACATATATCCTTAAACAACATTGCATCATACACATACAAGTCATACATTTACATAATTAAACATAAGCTTACAATTTTCGGTTTAGTACTACAATATCAAGTGACTCCGGATCACTAACAAAATATGACAGCGGAAGCAAAATAATAAACGACCAAAACCACCAATGGCCCCATCACCCGCAGGCTATTGCGTGGAGGAAAGAAATAGCTTCACTCGTTAGCGTCACCCTGATTGGCGCTAACGGACATCTCAAATCAATAACCATCTTCCCCTGCAACAAGAGGTTATAGCACCTTGAGTACGGAAGATACTCAGCAAGACTTACACAAACTAATAAAAGAAACTGTATGAAAGAACCTATACAATGGAATAGAATTTGTACATGCATAAAGTTAACAACAGGTAGGCATAAAGGTTCAATTTTGCATAAAGCAATACATCTTAACCTACAATTACTAAGTTTTGATAAAGCAATTTAATAAATCAAATTGTACTAAAACAATAAGTAAATGAAATGTAAATATAAACAGTACACCGCATGAATTCCCTCATGCTGAACCAGAACCCAAACAGTAGTTGAAAACAAAATTTTATACAGGTGACATCAACTCAAGTTATCGTCCATGACCGTGGACACGGCTATTCGAATAGTTTAATACCCTGTAGGGGTGTACATCTTTACCCACACGACTTAGTTAGCCCGTAAGCCTCCGGAATAATAGCACACAACATTTGGTATGTCGGCCGAGGAAACTAAGATTTGGTATTTTTCAACAAGCTGACACTATTGAGTTGGATACCCATGTGTGAACTGATCTCGCTTAAACAACGACTGATAGCATCTGCTAAACCGGGGTACACATGTTGCGTCAGGAATGCCGACCCAAACAAAAGAAATACAGGTTGGGTTCGCTACCCATACTAGATTGCAATCGGCATCTTTAAGGTACGTACATGCGATGGAACACAAATACGCCATCACCCTTCTAAGAACATCTGATATTGATATAAAGCTCACATGGCATAAGACACAGCCTGAGGACCTAAGCATCTATACCATACAAGATCAATACACATATCCTTACTCCCCTGTCTCCAACTTAATAGCATTAACCCTTTACTTAACCAAACAGCGCTCATACACTGCGTGTGGAAGTACGTAGGGACTTGAATCGAATAATCAGAGTTCAGTCCTTATTCGGTCCAGACAAGTCCACCACATTTCCCAATCTCGTGCACGAAGGCACCACCACTAGCATCCTCTTGTCCAGATCAATTGAAATTTAAAATTCAGTTCTGATTTAAAGAAACTGGAGAAAGAGTTAAAATAACTGAAATTTATTTGTTGCTCCCATGTTTGACAAGATAGTCTTGCCAAACTCTAACATTCTATAGACTGCATGGCTAAGCGAAATTCTGAAATTAAATGTCGTAGTATACAACCCTACTCTAAGTTTTGAGTGTATGATCAGATTTAAGGTAAGCCACAATGTTAGGTCATAACTACCTACTAACAGATCACAATTATATTTTCAGAAAATTTGCATGCAACAGTTATCACTGTATTTTGAAAATCTATTGTATACAACTTTGGGATCAACATGATGCAGAGAGGATGCTTGCCTTGATAGTAATACACCTCTTGTTCAGCTTCTTGTTGCTCAATCACAGATTCAATCACTTCAGGAGAACCAGAATCTAAAGGAAGCAAATAAAAATCCAATAAACAACAAGAAGATGGCAGAGAGCAAAATATAGAAAAAGAATGCATGATCAATGTCTTAATACATACTTACAACATGCTTAAGCTACACCTGATTTATATAGGGACACTAACCCATATTTAACATCTACTGACATTAATTGTCAAGATTAGAGTTTAATTTTAGGTTACAGTTTTTGGTTTTAGAAAGACTGAAAGTAAGATAGTTTGCAAAAGAAGGATTTATTGATGCACTATATTATGATCAAAATAATATTTTTTGTATAAGTCTTAGCTAAATAAGTAAAACTAGAAATCTAACTTATCATTTAATCATTAAATGGATAGGAATTAAGGAATGAGAGTTGTGCTGTGCATTGTGTCGGTTTGACCGACAAAGAAACAATAAAGCGAAAACTAAAACTTTTACTGTTTTGAAACTACACTAAGTGAAATGTTCCTATTGGAGCTAAGGCTGATATGCAGAAAGGATAGAACTATAAATTAACCCCTGTTAGCATTAACCAACAGAGATTGATAAAAAGGATGAGTTACAGCTCTTGTCGGTTTTGCCCGACAACAGCACAGAAAAGGAATGAAGAGCTGGAATAGATTTAGAGGCAAATTAAGCAAAAGCTACCTTTGCTTATACTACAGACCACTCCTTAGTAGAGATAACAATATAAATCAGTCCTTCTTAACACTAATCAATAAAGAGTGCAGCTAGGGTCTGCTTGTCGGTATGACCGACTAAATTAGCAGAAAAGGGGATTTTGACCAAAAGGTTGATTTGGAAGCATCACAAGGAAAAAGGATTACTACTTATGCTACTAGGGTTTAGCTGAGACCTAAATAGGATGATAAGTTAACAGGATAAACCCTAAAACTTGAAAACGATATGAAAGACCGAAAAGTTATAAAAATGAACTTTTCAGTCAATACAAGATTTGAACCTCAAGTGCACAAGTGAATGATTCCAGTGGGTTAAGTAAGTCCTTAAGATGCTTGGAGCAGAAAAGAGAAGGATCAAGACTCACTCACCGGAGCCGAAGAAGAAAGGTTTGAGTTTCGGCCGAAATAGAAAAGATACAACATTAACTTCACCTGCTTGACCAAGAATGGAATTAATGGAGAGCTTATGCTCTACTTAAGCATAAGACATGAGATGACATGGATGAAATCTGGAAGAACTCACCGGAGCAAGAACACCTCCATGGCGGTGCTCCGACAAACTCGAGCCAGAGAGTAACTTACATGTTAATCCTACAAAAAGATGCCCAAATTCACATTACAAGATGAATTAAGCAGGACTATAGACGAACAAGGAGTGCAAGCGAGAAAGCTTCACTGAGAACAAAGAGAGAATATGAGGAGAGCTTTCGGTCAACAATGGCAGATAAGCTCAAACTAGGGTTTATATAGTGTTTGAATCACTGGAGCAAGTGAGAAGTGTCTAGAATTGATGCGGTGGCAACAGGGTACCAGGTGTCAAGGAAAGAGTGGCCAAAATCGCGGCAGAACACCACCTCTCCGGCAATGAAATCGGCGGCGATGCACAGTTGCGAGGAAGAAGATAAGCACCTCACTAACGTGCGGGCCCCGCGGTCAGCCGCAGCAAGCACACGCCCGTGAAAGCTCAAAAGAATGTCGACCGTTCGATTAGAAATGGGCGGTTGCGATGGAGATAGGCGTTAAGAGAAGATAATCGATATTGTTTAATATGGACCGTGCGATCTCAAACGAACGGTTGAGATTTAATGTAGCCTTCGGGAAACCCGAAGGTTACCTTCAAAGAGGAGCGTTGGATTTGAATCCAACGGTCGATCTCAAAAGATACACGTCACTTTAAATGGAATGACATGGCACCGTTAGATTTGTTTTCAACGGTCAAGATGGATGGGAGTTAGGCGACCCGAAGGTCCCATCTTTATAGACCCTACGATCAAAATCCAACGATCCTATGAAGATTGGACCCTAAACGCACGCGGTCAAAAGGGTACCGTAGGATGGAGATCCAACGGCCAAGAATAAATACGCGCCCTTGAGTTCAAAAACGAAAAGAGAGGCGCGGTTGGATTTAAGATCAACGGTGAAGATTGAAGAGAGGTTCAGGCGACCCGAACGGCCCAATTGATGCGGTCCGTCCGATCAAGATCGAAAGGTGGAGGTTGAGTGGTGCGTTCGGGTAACCCGAACGGCCCACAAGATCTGACCCATCCAGTGAGAATCCAACGGCTCACGTTTAATTGGACCTTTCCATAAGAAAAATGGTATAGTCCAAAAAGTGAGCGCCGCACGATCAAGATCCTACGGCCAGGATTGAATGAGCCCTACGGGATGGCCTGAACAGCACAAAGGATCTGGCACGTTGGTTTGGAAATCAACGGCCACAAATGAAGATACGGTTAGGATGGATGAAGGTCGGATGTGGTTGGATCAAGATCCAACGGCGGAAATCGCACGGAGTACGTGGATGTCCCGCGCGGCTTTGCGAATCTCGGCCGTCCATCAAGAAATTGACGGCTCACGTTCGCTGGAGGCTTGGGCACGTGCCCGAACGTGTTGGGTGCGGCCCGGTTACACAGTTTAGACCCAAAGCACTTAGACTCGGTCGCTACAGTGCAATTGACTGGGTTTAGACCGGAAGAGTTGACTAACTCATTTTAAAGTTCCCAAACGTTGAGTGGGGCTTAAAAATAGTAGATAAATTTGTAAAATCATGATATTTTACAAGGATGCTACTGGGATGATATATTCCCCAAATAAATTTTGAAAACCATTGTTTCACTTTTCAAAATATATAAATAATTTAATTATCCCGAATAGGTTTATTTAAAGTCAAATATTTTTCTCCAAGTCAAAATAATTTCTAAAAATTCAACGAAATTATTTCTGGGCAAGATAATTTATCTAAGCTTCGATAAAAATACTTCCCAGTAATAATACAAGCTCTAACTTGTATTTCCTTTGAAATTTCAAATAGGTTTTGGATTTTAACTAGAAAAGAAAGGTTTTTAATTTGTAACAACAAATCCAAATTTCAATTATGAACAGTAATGTTATGAACAGTATTCCATTACTGTTCATAAAGCAGATTATTACTGTTTCTTAAATCTGGGGCTGTTACATGTAGCCAGGAGGAGCGGCGTGCTCGTGGAAGGCTGCGGTGTGAGGGCTATTGTGTGGGTTGCACGAGGACGAGGGATGAGGCTAGGTCTTTGCTCGCGAAAGGTACACGTCGAGCTACTTGCGTGTTTGGTCGCCAGATAGAACAAGGGAGTGCGATCTTTGTGCTATTGTTGTTACTCCTGCTGCTTGTCCGTGACTTTGAGGTCGTGCTACAGCTACGGGGAGAATCAAGGACTGCAGCATGTGCTCGAGAAGTTGGCACAACTTCTCACAGAGAAGACAGATGGGGCATCATCCTCGGACAGGGCAATTGTTCCTTATGCTGAGACGATGCAGAAAATAGAATTGATGTTGAATGATGTTAAGTCGAAAGGTGTGAGAAATTACTTGAGTTGGTCACGGAAGGCATTGTTGATCCTTAGGACAAAAGGGCTGGAGAGCCCAATTGAGTCGGCGGACAAGACGGGTGCAGAATGGCAAACTTGGAGTACTACCAACTCACTGGTGGTGGCGTGGCTGTTGAGTACGGTGTCTCTGACTATTGCTGCAACTGTCGAGACCATTTCAAATGCGGCTAAGGTATGAAAAACTTTGTCAAAATTGTACTCGGAAGAAAGGAATGTGATGTTGATGGTTGAGATACAGGAGAGAGTTAGTGATATGAGACAGGAGGAGAGCTCCATGATGGAGTATGTTACTGAGTTGCAGCGATTGTAGGTTGATCTAGATCACTACGATCCTCTTGAGTTGCCCCATGCAGACTGCATATCCACTGTTAAGAAGTGGATTGAACGCAGGTGGTTGATTGAATTTCTGAAAGGGCTAAATCCAAGATTTGATGGAAGGCGAGCTACTATTTTTCACCAACCTACTCTTCCTACACTAGAGGAAACAATTGTTGCTATTGCACAAGAAGAGACTAGATTAAAAGTGATGACAAGCACTACATTGCCAGTTACTCGTCCTGTCTTTGCAGTAACTGAAACAAGAGATTGTTTCAATTGTGGTGAGACGGGTCACTTGAGTCGTAACTGTCCCCATCCCCGCAAGCCTAATCGGGGTAAAAATCGTGTCTATGTTAAGGGTGGACAGAAAGAAGGTGGAAGCAAGGGAGGCAAGAGTAACTACAAAGCGAACTTTGCAATGACTCGAGAAGAGTCACCTGAACGTGTGGAGGTCTCAGTTGCAGAGCTAGAAGAGCTAAGGCAGCTAAAGAAGAGAGTTGAAATTTTAGGAAACAAAGACGAAAAGACTGCGATTGTATCCAATGCTTCTGCTAATTTGGCTCACTCAAATCCATGTAAATGGATTATAGATTCGGGTGCATCAACACATGTTACGGGTATGTTAGATGAATTTAAATCATATACTCCATTCTCACCCACACATGAAAACTATTCAAACGGCTGATGGAACATCTCAGCCCATTAAAGGTGTTGGTGTTGTCCAATGCAGTCCCTCCATTACACTATACGTTAGGAGTAATGAGTTGTGGTACTTGGATCCAAGGGAGGGAGATGTATTGCTTTGGTGGCGACGTTAAGTGAAGAGGAGGCTAGGGTGATGCTTATGCATTGTCGACTGGGCTATATATCTTTTGAAACTATGACTGGGGTATTCCCTGATGTAATGAATAAAGTTGACAGGAGGAGTAAACTAATGTGTGATGCATGTGAATTTGGAAAGCACATTAGATCCTCATATGTGAGCAAGGGACTCCGTAGTGTGTCACCCTTTGTACTTGTGCACTTTGATGTATGGACATCTCCTGTTGTCTTTGTTAGTGGCATGAAATATTTTGTTACCTTTATTGATTGCCACACTCGTATAACTTGGATTTATCTTATAAGACACAAAACAAAGGTGCTAAAATGCTTCCAAGGCTTCTACGCATATGTCAAGAATCAATTCAATACCCATGTCTAGATTATAAGAACAGATAATGGAGCAGAGTATGTGAATAAGATGTTTGATACCTTCTTATCAGCCGAAGGAATTTTACATCAAACCTCCTGTCCAGATACACCCCCTCCGAATGGAGTGGCTGAAAGAAAAAATCGTCATCTCTTGGAGGTAGCCCAGTCTCTCATGTATACTATGAATGTGCCTAAATTTTTTTGGAGTGAAGCAGTTACGACTGCAACATACCTCATCAATCGTATGCCATCAAGAATACTTGGAATGAAGACTTCATGTGAGATGTTGAAAGGGAAAAATGAGTTCATCATCCCTCAAAAAGTATTTGGATGTACATGCTTCGTTCGAGATCACAGACCCTCGGTGGGAAAGCTAGATCCTCATACTGTTAAGTGTATCTTCCTGAGATACTCTTCTTGACAGAAGGGATATAAGTGGAGCCCTTCTAAACAGCGCACGTTTGTGAGTATAGATGTGACTTTCAGGGAATCAAAGCCCTTTTATGGAGAGAGAACTAATTTGAGTTCTTTGTTTGATCTTGACTCTCCCAGCATGGGTGATGCTAGTCGGGAGGGGGGGCTTGAAGTTTCAAGGGCTGAGGAAGGTGAGCAACTGAGCGTTGTGATTGGTTCAATTACATGTCCTATGGATAGAGATAGATGAAGAAGGGTCAATGAGGAGGAAAATCTAAGGGTGTATTTAAGGAGGCAGCAGGAGTAGGTTCTAGCAGCAGGTGAGGCACAGTTGCAGGGGGAGCAACAGCAGCAGCAGGTTTCAGCGGCTGTTGAAGGTGTTGACTTATCTGGTGATGAGCCATGTGCTACAGATGATTCAATGGATCTGCCTATTGCCTTGAGGAAGAACCACAAGTTGGGGCAGAGAAACCTCCTTTGAGGTATGGCTTCGAGTATGATATAGCGAACCATGTGTCATGAATCTCTGTCACCGGAGTACAAATCCTTTATTGCTTCACTGCAGTCTACAGTAGTCCCAACTGATTGGAGAGTAGCGAAGCAAGATCCCAAGTGACACGAGGCTATGTTGGAGGAATTAGCAGCTCTAGAGAAGAATAAGATTTGGCAGCTTGTACCTCTCCCAATGGGGAAGGTAGTTAATTGCAAATGGGTCTACACTATGTAGCAAGACCCAAATGGGAAGATTGAAAGATACAGAGCTAGGCTTGTTGCAAAATATTATAGTCAGACGTATAGAATTGACTATGATGAGACCTTTGCACCGGTGACAAAAATGAGTACAGTGAGAACGTTGATATCATGTACAGCAAATCATAATTGGCCTTTATATCAACTTGATATTTGAAGGAGCTCATCGAATCCTGCGAAATTTGAAGGAAAGTCCTGGAAAAGGTCTATGGTTCAAAAGAAATGATTACTTGGATCTTAATGGCTATTGTGATGTTGATTAGGCTAACTACCTTGATGATAGGAGATCAACATCAGGGTATTGTGCCTTGGGGGAGGATTTAGTATCTTGGAGAAGCAAGAAGCAATCGGTGGTGTCCCGATCAACAATCGAGGCAAAATATAGATCCATAGCAATGTGCTTGTATGAAATACTATGGATGAGAGATCTCCTATCAGAGTTGAAGTTACTAACAGGTGGACCATTAAAACTTTGGTGTGACTACAAATCTGCAATCAACATTGCAAATAATTCAGTTCAGCACGACTGAACGAAACATGGGGAGATAGATCGGTTCTTCATCAAAGAGAGACTTGAAAGGAGTGCCTTTTAGTTGAGTCATGTAACCTCTGGAGAACAAATAGTCGATTGTCTAACAAAGGGATATAGAACTAAAGAGTGTTTGTCGGCATGTGACAAGATTGGAACAATAGATATCTATCGCCCATCTCGGGAGGGTGTTGTTGAATATTTGGGCTGTAGAGTGTGTGAAGTACATACCGGCCCATGTACATATGTTTGTATAGCAAAGTAAGCAAGGGAGTAGTAACAAGAAATCTTTCAATATGTCCTGTACCTGTAGATATACAATGGTAACATCACATAAAAAGCTAGAACAAGCAAAACTCTAGCTCAAACCTGACTTTCCAAATAACTTGCTCCAACAAATTAAGAAACCGAAGATATCATTCGCCTGTACAAAGCACTCTCAAGTAAGCTAAAGCTGATTACCCTCGCTTCACAGAATCGAGCTGGAGAAGAGTGGGGGTGCGAAGAGAGCAGGCTGAGAGTCCATCTCTTGGGCTTACGCAGTCATGTTTTGCCTCCGTATCGCGCGGGCGATACTAATAGCATCAGTAATCGGACGCCACAACCCTTTGCTTAACCAACTAATCGCCACGCACACGCTGCCCTGGCCTCCATGAACAGTAACGGGGCACGTGCGCTACAAACTCGAGGTATTCCCGACTGCTAGACGGTTCAGATTTCAGATTGGCAGCGCCGCACGGAAAGAGCGCTTTGCCTCTTGGGTAGATTTAACCAGAGGCCAGTGCTCACTTAAGGCGTGGCAGCTAGGCCATACGCCCGTGGGTACAACTTAATTATCCCTCCGGAATACAACGTGCGGGAAAGGGGGAAAAAACTTGCTTGAGGCGGGGGAGCACGGGGCCCATCAGGCTTGTGTGATCTGAGAATTCAAGTTAGATAATTCGTCACCCGCTAGTCATGACATACAATCTTTATCAAACAAGAGCAGATCAACTGGCACTATAGGCTTTTAGCAGTACGCAGCTCATTTCAAATGGAAGTGCGTACTTTTAGCACGACGACAGAATATTCAGTATCAAGTGTCATAACAAGTTCAGAATTTAAAAGTTCTCTTGAGTACGGGCACCAAGTACATAAACCATCACAACAGGTGTCACAGTACAAACCATAGGCCAGATACTCCACGAGGCATGTTAAGCCAGATCCATTGGAAGCTCTCGTCGTCCCCTCAGTCTCACACCAACACTTGAGCTCACAGCAAGACACAAGCACAGGCAAACGACAGTGATAGTCAAGTGATAGAAAGTTTTACCTGCCAGGAACAGAATGTCAGAAGTTCTACCTGCGCCTAGGGGAAGGTGAGCTGCTGCTCCGGCTGTCACTAGAGATGCTCCTTCCTCTAGGAGCCCTGCAAGACATGCCGTTTTTAGTTTTTGTTTTTTTTATAAAAAAAAACATATCACTTATATGATGTGCAGATAGCTGTCGTATTTGAATCTAGACGTAATCAAAACAACGGAAAATGTATGTGTTACCTTCTAGGGCTGCGACTCCTTGATACCCTTCTTGGTCCCTATACAAGGAAAAAATTAAGCATTCAACGTGGGACATTTAACCACTTAGTATTGCAGAGCATGACCAACAACAACAGAAGCAAAATTTTAAATATGGTCTTCTCTAAGAGGCTACAAAAACCAAAGCAGATGTAACACTCACCCTTCTTGGAGGACTGGGTGATCGAGAAAACGATGAATCTGACCTTCCACGCCTCAATGGAGGTCCTCGACCCCTGCTACCACAAAGAGAATTAGATGTGAGCTCCGTTGGAGATTTAGAAGGCACAGAGGGAGGGAAAGATAAGAGAGAACAATTTCATTACCTTCGAGGAGAAATTGATCTGGAGCGGGAGTGATGGGGACGACGAGGAGGAGAACGACTGTGACGACGTGGCGGTGGTGGTGGTGGCCTTCTTGGAGGGCTCCTCAACCGCCTTGGGGGTGGTGACCTGCGGGAAAAGAAAACAAGATGAAGACACAATCAGTATAGTAATAAAATGAGGGGGGGAAAGATGTAACGTAACCTTCAGACACAACAAAAGTACAAAACCCAACACAGAAAAAATGGGTGAAACAAGTGAAAGAATCAGCAACTAATCTTACAAACCAGGATATTGGGCACATGTATGTAACGGACTTGCGTAAACTTCATCCAAATGCAGAAGGATAATTTTAGCAAACAGCTCTAAGACAATAATTGCATGATCATGACAAAAATTGTACAAGCAATCCACAAATATAAATGAAGAGCAATACTTGATACATTTAGCGCATCAGGCCAGTATATAGATAGGTCTCAAAGTATATACAATATATTGCATTCCTCCTGGATGACGCATAGGCACATTGCACAAAATTGATAAATCGAGACAAGCTCAAAGTGCCTTACCGCCGTCTAGGAGGCCCAGGGGAGCGCCTGCGTGGTGATGGGCTGCCACGACCCCTCCTAGGTGGCGGGCTGTTGTTGTCAGAAGAACAGTGTCAGCTATTTGAGTCACAATACCCTAGATACACGAAAGAGATTTAGACATTGCTCACCGCATCGGTGACCTATGCCTTCTAGGCGGTGGAGAAGGAGAACGTCTTCTAACTGGAGATCCTGGTCTCCGGCGAGGAGGTGTGTCACCACGCCGCACGGGGGAAGCATCTGGTCGACGACGCATAGGTGGCGAATCAGCACGACGTCTAGGAGATGGATCGGATGGACGCCTGGGTGACTCAACCCTTCGATTTGGAGGAGATCGCTTTCGTGGAGGTGAAGCTGCCTTTCTTTTTGGAGATGCTGCTGGCAGAAATGTAATAGGATTAAATCATCGAAGCGCTATATAACATGCATCTGGAAATTTCAATCCTAGATAAGAGCAAAGGTAACAAGCAACAGATAGAAGTGCCTATTGAAGAACCAGAAGACCACACTGGAATAGTAAGCCCTGACTAAATTTTAAGCTATAAAGCTTCAGAAGCTTACGTTCCCTAGGATGCTGCTGAGCATCCTTCTCAGCACTAGTAACACCCTTATCATTCTGAGGAGCATCTCTTTTTGGAGGAGGGGGAGGTGCCTTCACAGGTGAAGAAGCCCTTTGGCGTGGTGCAAGTGTGAACCTCAGCTTAACAACATTTCCATCAATTTGACCCTGAACAGATGTGAAGTTGTTGGTCATTTGCTCATCAAAAAACAAAACAAAACAAAACAAAACATAAACATAGGACAGAAAGCATACACCATCCATGTAAAGAAGAGCCTTCTCAGCATCAGCTCGCTTCTTGAACTCAATATATCCATAACCACGAGGAAGATTAACCTAAATAAAAAAAACGAAGAGTAGGTGTCAGGGGGAGCTTCCTCATATAATGTCAATGCAACACGTTCACTTACCATTCGGTCCATTGATAGCTCCACATTCACCACTTCACCAAAATTCCCTGCAAAATAAGGATAGTCAGACTATTATATTGTGTGCTGTTTTTGTGTAGCGCAATCGTTTGACATACAGAATAATTGAAAAACATAGCATTGTTTTTATGCTTTGTGCGAACTCCCAAACCCGATATCATGGAGCTGACAATGGAAGAACATGCAAAATGTTTATCAACTTCAACGTCAACCTTGAGGTCCTCCTAGCCTACCATTCCGATGAAATCGATGAATGATAACATAGCAAGTATCAGCAACTTCTCAAACCACCTTTCAAATTTAGTTAAATATCAAGCAAAACTAAGATCAATCGTTTTAGTTTCCTGTCTGCAGAAGAACATCAGTTGGGGTAACAATTTGTGTTTTGTACGAGAACATGGAACCAGAGATGGCCCATTATTATAGCAACAGGAACACACCCACTGCATGGAATCCGAGTATGGTTAGCAATTGATCAACCTTAAAAACTGAAAACTTCATGCAAAACACAAGGGTTCAAGATAAAAATGAAAAAACACACAGCAAAAATTAGATATTTAAAAACCCACAAAATGCACATTGCCAAAAGAGTTTCTAAATGCCAAGGGGCAGCTCAACTATCAAACAAGGAAAACTTATGCAAATGCAAACATAAACTTAATTTCACCCTCTAATTCATAGTGTAATAACTCAAATCATAACAGTACCTAACTTCCAACAAGAATGAAGCACGTGAAAAATATGAAGACAACTAACCAAATATCTCTTTCAAATGAGCCTCATTAACATTCCTGGACAGATGATCGATGTGGAGAACACCTGACTCGGGTGCAGGAGATGCTTTCCTGAAACAAGCAACCACCAATGCAACATTGCAGGGCACAACACATGCTCAGTTAAAATTAATTGTTTCAGGGGAAAATAGAACAATGTGTTTAAACACACAACTCCTAATATGACTATGAGAAACAAGACGGAAGGCAAATGCCTAACAGCAGCTTATATACGCAAGACATAACTTTCCCAGAAACATACGAGAGCCAAACTTGGCCAATCGAAGTGTGAAGAGGAAGTAGCAACATAGCAGCTAAAATAATAAATTATCTCAGATGCAACTGCTATTTGTATCTTGCTAACATAACGGAGATGGCTCAAAATATAGTAGGCATCATGAACATGAACAAGCTTTGTTTTGTTATCCCACGAATAGCATTCCATACATACCATATTTGTTCATGCCAGACAAAATGATAACAAGTTCAAACAGCATGCTTAAAACATATAAGCATCAATGCAGTGCCAGCAGAATAAAAATAAATATGTAATATTCTGCAAGCTTGTACCTTGGAGGTGAAGCTTTTTTAGGTGGAGGTGATGGTGAACGACCTTTTTTTGATGGTGAACCTCTTTTAGGTGGAGGTGAAGGCGATCGACCTCTCTGTGCTCCAGGTGAGCTGCACAGACAACAGTACCGATAAGTAAAAATGTGCTCAGGTGAAAGAGAACTAGCATGAGAAACACAATAAATTGAAAAAAAACCAAAGAACCATGCTGATGAAAGCAGCAAGCATGAAGAGTAACCGAGTGACTTCATAGATGAGCTAATTTAAGCGCACATAGTGTGTAATTGCCATAACAACAATTGAAACACAATGTTTTTTAAAAGGTAAAAGGAAGAACGAAAAGTACGAAGCGGGATGAATTTGTAGAACAGAAGACAGTGAATTGATTTCAGAACAATTTGTTTCATCTGGAACTATGCGATAGTACAAGGGATAATGGATTGGTCCTGTGACTAACACAGATACTGCTCCAGAGTTAGTGTACTGGGTAGCACAAATCTAATACACGAACTATCACCAACCTAAAATCCAAATCATAAAACACCCCCAAAGCGAGAGTGGTAGCTTGCATTCAAAATTTACAAACTACTCGTGGAGACCCCAACATCCCTGAACAAACACCACCAAAATCAAATCCAAAACCCTAAACCGATGGATCCTGAGCGTGGGGACGCGAGTCTCACCTGCGCTTGGCAGCGGGAGGGGAGCGGCTCCGGGAGGGGGAGGACGACGACGAGAAGCTGCGGGAGCGCGAGCGCGAGCGGGATGAGCCGGAGACGGAGGAGACGGAGCGGGACGGCGAGCGGGAGGAGGAGCCGGAGGAGTGCCGCGAGGCGGAGCGGCCGCGGCGGGGCTTCGCCATCGTCTCCCACGGCGGCGGCGGCCGGGCGAGCGGGGGTGGGTTTCGGGTGTTTGGGTTAGGGTTTTGTTCGGGGACGGGGAATAAGTAGTTGGGGAGGAGGTAAGTTTATGCTCTCCAGCCTACGTGGTGGACACCTGGACGGATGTGGTTCGTCCCAAATTTCTCTTCGGGGCCATCTACAGTGCCTCGTATCAGTACGAGGCGTTTGCCAAACTACCGGCTTTGTCCCGAGCTTAGGTGCACCATAATTTGGGATTGGAAACTATACCAACCGTAGCTCGGCACGCGGAATCCAATGAGCTTTTCAACAGCCGATGGTAGCCGCACAAGATACTGTGGGGCTGGCCCTTTAATTATTTTAGCATAAGTTCCTGCAACCCGAGCAAACTGTGCGCCTTGAATAGTGTAAGTTCAAAAAAAAGCTTCTGCTGTACGCTAATGTTTTTTTTATGGATAATGAAAGACTCACGTACGCATTTATCCGCGACCATGTGTAACCAAACCATCCAACAGAGTTTGACAAAGTAAAACAGAGCACTACTCCATCTAGATGTCCCCCATTATTCTACTAGACTACCATATGAATTCATCACAACCACTCGTTTGCAGGTGCTTGCTTTATCCTCTTAACCCAGTTCATCCCCACCCCCTCACAGGTGCTGCCATTTCAACTCGCACGAGGCCGCCATGGCTTGACCTCACGGGTTTCCCTTTTCGAGGAGTTGCGGCAGTTCATCGGATTTGTCTCCATCGCGGTCGAAACTCGCCGAATTTGGTAGGACCAAGGTGGAGAAGCTGGAGCTCGTGTGCCACGCCACTACCAGCAGCATGAGGCGGACAGGGGGAGATGCGACGCCGCCACTGGGGGCCGCGTCGGCGGCAGTCGTGTTTATGGTGCCCCCTGGGCTTAGCCTTTGGATACGATCTTTGTTGCAGACGTTTGCTAAAATTGTTGCAACTGTTGGCTTGAAATGTTGCATGGAGTATTTTCATTGTTGCGATATTGTTGCGGCAAGAGGCATTTTTGTTGTAATGGTGTTTTTGATTTATTGCACAAGAATAAACATTTTGTTGCAGCCCCTTCACCATTTTAGTGTTACACACATTCTCTCAAATTATTGCAGCAGCTTTTCTCCATTATTGTAGAAAGTTATTTGGTTACGTCTTCCTAAAATTTTGTACAAAAAAGATTTTGTTGCAACTATTGTCGCCGATCGTTGCACATATGAAATCAAAATGTTTAAAGTAAATTTTAAATGTTGCAAATTTCTTTATATTGCACCAAGTATTTTTAGATGTTTTCACTGTTATTTTTAAATGTTGTAACATCGAAATTTGTTTGTTTTGGGATGTATGAACTGGTTTTTAAAAACATAGTCATGTTCTATACCAATGGTTTCATACATTTTCGGTGAGAATTTGATATTTTCCCAATTGTTTTCTTGGTATTGTATTTATCATTTGTGCATTTCGTTACACACATGGATTATTTTGTTGCAAACGTTGTATCCGGATGTTGCGTCGGAGTGTACGTCCGAGCGCTAATTGCGTCATTTTTTTGTACTTCCTCTAAGAAAAAGTTCTCCGAGCTTGAATTTCGCAGAAATTTTATAAAACTTCTGATAAAGGAAGTTGCATCGCTAATTGAATAAATAATCTGACAAGAAAATGACAAAGGCAACCAATCCTCCATGGTTGCAGGCAGTAAGGACACCGAGAAAAGTAATCTCATTTGGCACCACCTTTGTGTTACAATCCTCCTTGATATTCCTCACCAAAATTCCACAACGATCTGATTGTTAGAGGAGGATGAGGAAGAAATAGAGGAGGATGAGGAAGAACCAGAAGAACTAGTCGGGGATAGAGATGGAAAGGAGAAAGGTTCGGAGATTGTCTATTCTTGTCCATACATTTTTCATGCCCCTTCTCTCCGAAACAACATAAGTAGTAGGTAGCTAGCAAGCTCTTAAAATTTCATAATTTTTGGCGGCCCTCAAACAATCCTCCAAGGTGGGCCCTCGGCCATTCGCGTTAGCTAACTCGACGACCTCTCCACCGCTCTGAAACCCACTCATCCGCCTCCTCGCCAGCGCAGGATATCGATCAAGCGGTGGGCGCCATCGGCGTCGGCTATGTCACTTTTGGTCCTTCCCAACGTCTGGTTCTTCTTCCCTGGCCGACAAAAGCGAGCCTTGTCCAAGCGCCCGCTGTTCTCTAGAAATTCATGAAAAATTTGTAAACCACATAACTTCCTCTCTGTAGTTGCAAAGTGAGCAAACTCAACCTGGTAAATTTGGCCTATAGACATGCTTTAAATTGATCTAGGCTTTGTCTTTATTCATGTTCCTGAGAAATGATATATGCTAGTTGTAGAACTTAGAAAAATCATAACTAAATCATCTTAACTCCAAATGACCTAAAATTTTATATGGGTTACCACTATACCAGTAGGTAGCTACCATAAAATTTCAGCTTCAAAATCTTTCTAGAAAATATTTTTGCTCTGATTGCTAATTATGGCCTAAAATGAGTTTTTAAGTAATATCTTTTATGCCACAAATCCAAATTAGGTTTTCCAGTTTCTATGTCTTGGTATATTTGTATTCTACCTTGTGTATAAATTTCGTTGTATTTGGATAATTTTTGCTTGCTCTTTTGTTTAAGTGTTGCTAGTCTTATTGGTTGTTCTTGGTTCTTTTGCCTTTTCGCTTAGGATTCGACATTTGCATGGTAACCCGAGAACGACCCTCCGTAACAAATTGAGCAACAACAAGCGAGCAAGCAGTTTGATCATGTTAATCCCAGTATTTTAAGTATTTATGTTGATTACAAATTCTATGTATGCATTGCTACTTTGTTTTAATAGTTGGCCTAGTAGATGCATTTCCTTAGCAAATGATTATTCTCTACTACCATGAGCCTAGGTTACTTGCGTGATTTAGAGTTCGTGGATGGGCTCTTGTCACTTAGTAGTTGCGAATTAATTGCTTAGCCATGCCTAGCTTGGTAGAAATGGGCGGTTATCGACTTGTCGATAACCTTGATCACACAAAACTTATTATGATTTATGATTTCCACCTTGTGCCATGTCTACTTATGAAAACTAAAACTAAAAACAAAATGATTTAGACTTGGGCACAATGGTAAGATGGTGTGATTGTGGGGTGTGATCGAATGGTGCCCGGTCAACAAGGACCGAACATCTTGTTACACTAAACCGCGTGCTAACCACATTAGAGGGTATGGGACCTCTCTTGACTTAGTACTTTGGCGTGTATTGGCTCCGAGTCGCGGTCGCGGGAGGGATGGTGTTGGGAGCATTGTAGTGTCAGAAAGACTTCACCGTGATGGGATTTGTTGTCTTTCGACTTGCAATGTAAGCGTATGGTGTTTCTACCCATCTGACGGCTCGTAGTTAATACACAAGATTGGAAATGTCTCGTAGGACTTAGCCGTACAAAGATACCTTCTGAAGTGTGCGTGTGGCTTGAAGGCGATCGGTTTCTTGAGTTAAAACTATTCGAATAGCCTCGTCCTAGGTTATGGACACGCTTGGCAGTCTTTCAAGAGTTAGACTACAACCTTCCCTCAATCAGCCGTGCTATGTTGTGGTGACTATTGGGTTAGTCACTTCGGTGGTTACTTGTATGCGGATAACAAAATAAATTTGCATTGTTTTTAAAAAGGTACGGTTCTTCATCGAGACTCTTGAAGTCTTCCTATTCCACACGTCGGTCTTGCGGGTACAAAGACAATCTTTGTACTCGGTTGCTATGCTTAATTGTTTTGTTGCAGAGGAGGAAGGTGAGCACTGGTGTATGGAATTGATGTGTAATTTTGTGATGATGTACATATGCGACCATTGCACCAACACCAATTGGTAATTGAAGTTGGTCCTCACATGGATTGCACCAACACTGGTAATTGACTCTTCAACACCTTGTCGGGCACTCGATCGGCATTCAATTCGAGCGGCTCCTTTTGCACCACTTCACAGGGCCAATGCTTTCTTCAATTGGGAGGCGTGAATCACCGGATGGATCCCACATGTCGACGGCAACTTGAGTCTGTAAGCCACCTCTCCAATCTTCTGCTCGACCTGAAAGGGTCCAAAATAACGAAAAGCTAGCTTATGATTAGCTCGTCGTGCCACTGACGATTGAACATAGGGTTGCACCTTCAAGTACACCCAATCCAACGGAAGGAAATGTCGTTACGGCGTTTCGTATCAGCATAAGCCTTCATTCGTTGGTTGGCTCGGTTGAGATGTTGCCGCAACAATGCCGACATCAACTCTCGCTTCTCTAACCATACTGTTAAATCATCTGAAGCACACGCTGACAGATCAGTCACCCCGAAATGTCGAGGACCATGTCCATACAAGACCTCAAATGGCGACTTCTTCAGAGTGGTGTGGTAGGACGTGTTATACCAGAACTCAGCCAATGACAGCCAATCAGACCATTTGTTGGGACAGGCATGCACAAAACAGCGAAGGTATGTTTCCAAGCATTGATTGACGCGCTCCGTCTGCCCGTCCGTTTGCGGGTGGTAAGCCGAGCTCATTCTCAGCTGGGTGTCCACTAGTCGAAACAATTCCCGCCAAAGTGTGCTTGTGAATATTCTATCTCGATCCGAGATAATGGATTGCGGCAACCCATGTAATTTAAAGATGTTGTGAAGAAATGCTTGAGCTACTTGGAAAGCAGTGAATGGATGTCTCAAAGGCACAAAATGTGCATACTTGGAGAACTTGTCTACCACCACCATAATGCAGTTATAAGTTGCTGATTTTGGGAGTCCTTCTATGAAGTCCAGCGATATTAACTGCCATGCTTGATTCGGAACTGGAAGGGGTTGTAACAATCCCGGGTATTTGATATGTTCACTCTTCGCTTGTTTGCAGACCGTGCAATCACCTACAAATAACTGAATCTGCTTCTTCATTCCGGGCCATGCGAACAACTTCCTAATTTTAGTGTAAGTCACTTGAACCCCCGAATGCCCCCCGACCGCACTGGAATGCAGAGACTGAATAATCTTCTGCTGAGCCGTGGTGTTATTGCCCACCCATATACGTCCATCATAACGCAGAATGCCGTCCTTGAGTGTAAATTTACGGTACTTGAATTGCACGTGCTCAGTGCGTAAGTATTCGATTGAATTTGCTCATCCACTTTATAGCCCGTCGCTATGTCGATAACGAGTTGGTACGAGTTGAAAGCGCCATCAATTCACCATCATTTAGAGAGCACTTTCTTGAGAGAGCATCCGCGCCCGGTTTTCCACCCCTTTCTTATACCTCAAGCGATATTGCAATCCCAACAGTTTTGTCATGGCCTTCTGTTGCCATGGAGTGGTGAGGCGCTGATCAGCCAAATGCACCAAGCTTCGCTGGTCTGTTCGAATAACAAATTCGGCCTGCTGCAGATATGGCCGCCAATGTTCTACACCGAGCATAATTGCCAAACTCTCCTTCTCATACGTCGACAACCCACAATGTCGAGGTCCTAGTGCTTTACTCAGATATGCAATGGGATGTCCATCTTGCATTAACACTGCTCCAATTCCCCTGTTCGAGGCATCAGTTTCCATTTCGAATGTTTTGGTGAAGTCCGGTAATGCAAGCACAGGAGCAGTAATGAGGGCCTTCTTTAGTGCTTGAAATGAAGCCTCCTCCTCTGTGGTCCAAACAAAAACCGAGTGTTTCTTCAATAAGTCAGTAAGAGGTCTGCTAATCAACCCAAAATTACGCACGAATTTCCGATAATATCCGGCTAGACCCAAGAAACCACGGACTTCCTTGACATTCTTTGGCACTGGCCAATTTCGCACCGCCTCAATGTTCTTACTGTCTGTGGCCACCCCCTTCCTGCTGATTACATGACCCAGATATGTAAGCTGCTGCCTAGCAAACGAGCATTTTGACTTCTTGATCTTCAACTGGTGCTGATCCAAAATTTCGAGCACTTGCCTAAGCTTGACAGCATGGCTTTGCAGATCTGAGCTATAGATCAGTATATCATCAATAAACACCAATACTCCCTTTCGCAATAAAGGTGCTAAAATTGTATTCATCAATCCCTGGAAGGTGGCTGGAGCGCTGGTTAGACCATAGGCCATAACTCTAAACTCGAAGTGCCCATTATGTGTTTTGAAAGCCGTCTTGTGCTCGTCTTAGGTCTCATTCGGATCCGGTGATACCACTCTCGAGGTCCAAAGCGGTAAACCACTCGAACCGGATAGCTCGTCCAATAGTTCATCGATGATTGGTAAAGGATATCGGTTCTTGGCGGTTCTTGCATTCGAATGTCGGTAATCAACACAAAATCGCCAAGTTTTGTCTTTCTTTTGTACCAACAACAGGGGACGAAAAAGGGCTCATGCTTGGTTGTATAGTCCTCGTGCGGCATCTCCTTCACTTGTTTTTCGATCTCATTCTTTTGCATCGGATTATACCGTCTGATCCGAGATTTATCGGTTTGACTCAGTAGCAAGGGTATGGAGTGATCACAAGCTCTATCTTGCGCAATCCTTTAGGTTCTTCAAATAGATGGTCAAATTCTCTTAATAATCGCACAATTGGTTGGGGTGTCTCAATTTCCATTTCCTCTAATGTTCCCATTGCCCATAGTGTTCGAGAGCAACGCCATCGACCATCGTTTCCGTGATCTCTCCCAAACCGGACAACAACTGCTTGCCCATTGGTTTGATCCTTATGCGAGATATTACGCCCCAGTAACGAAATGACAATACCTTTTCCTCCAATGTATATGCATTGGGTGTCTTATTCAACCAATCAATTCCCAATATAACATCATAGCATCGCAGGTAACACTCGGGCGTGGTATGAAATCGTGTCCCTGGACCTCCCACGAGCAATCGAACAACTTCGGTATCACAATCTAGTATCTCCCATTGGCTACCCGCACTTGAATCGGTTGTTTCGCCCTTTGGACTCCTGCGATTTTTGAGAATTCTTGGTGGTAAAGCAGTGTGAACTACACGAATCCACCAAAGATAATCACTTCACGATTGTGAAACGATGCCGAAACGATCTCGGTGTGCGTGTATGTTCGGCCCTGTGTTCTGCCTCCTTGGATAATGACATCAGTTCGGCTTCCCCACAAGAGCCACCATCATCCGTTTTCTGCAGGTCAGGTTCCACGTCTTCCATCATTCCCCATAATTCTTCTACTACATGCAATTGAACTGTTGGAGCACATTTATGCTCTCGGGACCATCGCTCCCCACAAGTGTGGCACGGCCCCTCCGCTCTTCGGTAGCACGAAGAGCTCGGTTGTCCTCGATCCCGAATAGCTCGAGCTCCTTCTAGTCCTCTACGATCGTCCGACCGATTTCCTGCTCCCGATACCCCCTTTCCCGGCGGCGGAGGAAGTGGCATTGCCGTACGCATACTTGAACGAGCATTGAAAGAAAAATCCGTCCGACGGGGTTCTATTCTCGCCGTTTCTAACACTTCTTCCTGCAAACTTGCAAGCGAAACTGCAGTATCCAAGTCCTGAGGTCTGTGCAAGACTACTGCCGATCTGATGTCACCTCTCAATCCATCAATAAATTGAGTGACAAAAATACGAGATTCCAAGAAGCATGATGCGCCAAAAGGTTATGCATGAGTTCATTGAATTTTTGGTATACTCTTCATTCTGGTGCTTGTCTGCCTCACCCGATTGAATTGCCTTACCAATTGTTGAAACTCCTCACGACCAAACCTACTGCAAACAGCCTCCACAAATGTTTCCCACTCCTCAAATCGGATATGAGCCCTGGTAGCTTGTAACCACAACAAAGCACTACCCACAAAATACATTGCTGCAATGCTAATTCGGAATTCAGGCTGAACTGAGCAGATTCTAAAATAATTCTCGCACTTCAATTGCCATGCCTTTGGATTCTCTCCATCAAATGGGGGAAAATCCAGTCTCGGTGGATGGTGATGTTGCTGATACACTCCATGTGGCCTACCCGCACTTTCCAAACAATCCATTGTATGGTGCCCAAAGTCAAATTGGTCAGACTTACCAGGGCCTGCAGGGAACGTGCTTGGAATTCTTTCCCCAATCGTCTTTCCCTTATGAGCGAGGTCTTCTCGTTGGCCCATCAACCCAGTGTGATAATCCCCTCGGGCACGAGTATTGCTCTCCTTGCCCGCGGGTGTCCGATCCATCTCCGTTGCGTTTTCTGACTTTGCTTCTGGCAGTGGAAGAAGAGCGGTAGATCCTCGGCGTGGCGCCCGGACGAGATTACGAACGTCGCCCTACCTGTGCCCGCAATTCACCCATTTCAGAACGCAGTCCCTCCACCAATGTCTCCATCTCCGGTTTCCACTTCTGCAATTCCAACACTCCCGGTTTGATTTCTTCTACCGTGGCATGGATTGCGTCGCTCTTGTCTTGCAATGCCTTGATCGACTCACCTTGCACCTTGATAGACTCCGTTTGCGCCAAGATGGCCTTCGTCAGTTCAGCCATCTGCTGCTCCATCTCCTTCAAATGGGTTTGAGTTCGCGTCTGATAACGCGGAGGCTCCAGGGCGTCGGAAAGAAGCTCTGATACCAATTGTTACAATCCTCCTTGATATTCCTCACCAAAATTCCACAACGATACAGATTGTTCAGAAATAGAGGAGGGGATGAGGAAGAACCGAAGAACTAGTGCGGGGATAGAGATGGAAAGGAGAAAGGTTCAGAGATTGTCTATTCTGTCCATACATTTTTCATGCCCCCCTTCTCTCCAGAAACAACATAAGTAGTAGGTAGCTTCGAAGGCAGCCAGGTGGGCCCTCCAGCCCATTCTGTTAGCTAACTCGACCGCTACGAAACCCACTCATCCGCAGGATATCGATCAAACGGTGGACGCTGGCGTCGACTGGTTCTTCTTCCTGGCCGACAAAAACTGAGCCCCTGTTCTTCGTCAGTTTCTTGAGTTCAGCACTGGGTCTGTAACACTTTGCATACACCATTTCACTAAAAGAATGTAAAGCGCCCCTTGCACAACCATGCTGTGCGTGGCTTAATATTACTGCAGACCAAGGTACAACATCGTTTGGTTCCATTTCCTGAAACCTCCGAGTTGCAGCATCAACATCCCCTGACCTTGCATACATATGTATGCAGGAGTTCCCCATGACAGTGAACCGATCAAAACCAGATTTTGTGGCAAAGCACTGGATCTGCTCAAAAGATCAGGTTTCAATCCTGCACCTAATGATTCATGGAACAAGGTCGGTGCCCTCTCGAAAAGCTCATTTTGAACACACCCTGAAATCATTGCTGTCCAGGTGACAATGTCATGCTTAGGAACAGAGCTGAAACACCTGAATCCATTTTCCATACAGCCAGAGTTGAAGTACAAGTCGATGATGAGTGCACTCCCAATGAAGTCATCCCCCTGGGAACAGTGCTCGAGCACTTGCCCGTGTATTTGTTTCCCGAATGCAAAGTCGCCAGCCAAGTTACATGCTCGTAGGACGCTGGAGAATGTGAGTTCAGTAGGCTCCATCCCTCGACTCTGCACCTCTGAATACAGATTTAGCGCTTCTCTTGCGACTTCCTTACCACCTGCAGCCTCGTCGCGACAGAACCCCGCAATCATGGCATTGAACACAACCACAGGTGCCTTTCTTCGCATACATGTCAATCATCGCGCTTGCAAGAAACAAGTCGGAGTCCAACCTGTTGAGGAACCGTCGCTGGCAAGTCCAGTCCGAGCGATTACCTCGTATACAAAATCAGAATCGTAAAACGATGCAGAACACAAGAACACAACAATAGATGAAACACAGGTATGAGAGGGATCTGCGAGGCTTCTCTTTGTGCTCTTCCAATAATGAATTGTGTACCATGCTTGAGGGTCCCCCTCCTATATATAGTCTAAGGTGGATGAGGTGCCCACCCGGACCCGGACTCCTGGCTGGGCCCGGTTTCCTAATACTCCCCCTTGGGCTCTCATCCTTTATGTCCATGCCTCGCTAAAACTCCATAAAAACCAGTGGGAAAAATTTTGGAGAAAAGTACATGAATCATGTTCTGCTATGTTGCACAATTGCCTCATTAAAAACCTTATCAGAAACTTGGGAAAAACTTCGTCAAGGGAAAAAGTACAATTCACCCAATTTATTTAATCTCGAGATTTGCTCTTTGGGTACTCGATCTTAGTAATCAAGCTTGATAATGAGTTTGTGAAGGTTCTCCCCAGATCTGCACTTCTCTAAGTCTTATCATTCCAATTCCACGTCGCACCTTTCAAAGCTAGATCTTTGGAAGTGACTTAGTGAATAAATGCAAGATTTTCACATGACTTAGTATGCGATGCTTTAATTTCGTCCATCTTTTGCATTTCATGAGCATAGAAGAATTTGGGGTTGATATGCTTTGTGAGAGGACTCTTCACATAACCCATCTGCACTTGTGCAACACAAGCTGCATTATCTTCATAGATAATAGTGGGGTTTGTGCGGTATTCAATCCACATGATTCTTTGGATGTGGTGAATCATCCGCGAAGCCAAGAGCATTCCGTGCGGCCTCGTGCGGTGCTATGATTTACGAATGGTTCGTCGAAGTTGATACCAAACTCGCTTAGATGATTTCCATGAAATTGCGGTTCCACCACAGAAATACATAGCTTTGTTTGTGACTTAGTTTGTATGTGGAGTGCGGTGCAGCATCTGCATAGCCGATCATTATGAGGTCTGGTTCTTTACGTAGAAACAGGCCAAGATCTTTACTTCCTTGGAGGTATCGGAAGGCGTCCTTTATTCCACGCCAATGCCTTTTGGTAGGTTACGCACTATACCTTGCTAAAAGATTCCTGCAGCAATGTCAGGTCTAGTGCGGTTTGCTAAATACATGAGTGCTCCAAGCTGCGCTCAAGTATGGGAGTCGGTCCCAGATTTCCTCCCCTCTTCTCTAGGTCGAGCGGGTCCTTGTCTTGCTGCAAGGATCTCGATCATCGGCACTTCGAGGATATGCCTTTTCAAGCCGAACCTTTCCAACACCTTACGAGTGTAGGTTGGTGATGTACTAAAATCCCTTGGTATGCTCAAGCGCAAGCCTAAGCAATATTTGGTTTACCCAAATCTTTCATTTGAACTCGACTCGGTAAGAGCTTGCTTTTCAATATCTTCAAAGTCAGATGATATTGGATCATCTACATATCTTGAGATTATCTGAAATCCATCACGGGATCGCCGTATAAAAACAGGGGACAATCCTCACTTGTTCGTGTAGCCTTTCTTGCGAGAAAAGTCGCTTAGCGATTATACCACATCTGCTGATTGCTTGGTCCATACGGTGACTTTACGAGTTGCACTGCGTATAGATTTCTATTGCTCTATCTTGGTTGATGCAGGGGATACCTTGGTACCTTCATATAAATTTCGAATCAAGTTCCCATAAAGGTATCACGATTACCACATCCATTAATTTCATTTCTAAATTCAGATTCTTGCCATTGAGATTAAGTATCTAAAGGTAGTTCAGCCCATGACCAGAATAGGTTTCTTCATAATCGACTCTGGTCTTTGAGTGAAACCTTGTGCAACAAGCCTTGCTTTATATCTTACAACTTCATTATTTTCATTTCTCTTTCGAACAAATACCCATTTATGCCCTACGAGGTGCACATGGGGAGGTGTCGACTTACGAACCCAAACACCTCTCTTTTGTTGGAGATATTAGTCACTTCTATTGCCTTCTTCCAATCTTTCGATCGATCTTTTCTTGCAATCAGTGAGCGTCGAGACTCGGATCAAGATCAATGATTGTGGCAATTTTCTTTGCAAAATAAATGTCGACATTAGTTTTTGCTCTATTCATAGATTCTCCGTGGTCACATAATTTATAGCTATTTCTTCATGGGCGATTCTGCTAATGCTTCTACTTGTTCACCATTGCTTTCAGTGCGGGGCAAGTCCCTTTAGTTTTCGGCTCAGATGTGTGCGCACACATCCATCGCGATGTCTCCTCCGTGGGAATATTCAAATCTGGTATGCCTTTTCTTGAAGGTTCCATACGAGTGCAGTCTCAAGCGGCTCCCCTTACATTTGTGGGAACTTGGTGATCGGTGTGACAAGTCCTTCTTATCCTTTTACGCGGCGTCCCGGTTACTTAGGATTCGAGGACCGGAGTTCTCGTCCTTTTATTACGAGGCCTGCGGGCGGGATTAGGATACCTTCTATTTTCTTTGGTATTTCAACCCTCTCAGGTGCATTGCGTGCGAGCACATGCGACTTAGTCACGCTCTTCAAATCACTAAAGTGGTCGAGCGGTTGATTAGCTAATGCTTGCAAATCAATTATCTTACGGACTTATCTATACGCTTCACTAGTGTGTGGGTCATGTGCATTAATTCACGTGGCTTGCCCGTTATTTCCGACATTTTTCATCAAGAGGTTGATTTCCTCCCCTAATGGCGAAACTATCCTCATCAAATATGCTACTCAATAAAGCAGTGTATGCAAATCTCGATCATTGGGTCGAGATACGATTATGGATGCGATCTCATAACCAACGTATATCCCGATTTTGGAGAGGCCCATTGCGATTGGCTGCGGTGGTGGTATAGGTACATAAACCTTGCAGCAAACCTTGAAGATGAGAGATTTTGGTGGTGACCCTTGCGCCGATTGCATAGGTGAATGGATGTTGTATCTTGACGGTCTAAAATTGATGAGAGTTCTTTGCATGCGAGAATGCGTGTCCCCAACACGTAGTTGGTAAGTTACAATTACGTAAGCGGTCGGGCAATGAATTTAATTCTTTTAATCAATGTACGCTAGTCCATTACGAGTGTGGACATGTGATGCAGAGTGCTCAACGGTAATTCCCATTGCCATGCAATAATCATCAAATGCCTTTGAAGTAAATTCTCGGCGTTGTCCATTCGATGGACTTCACATGATGATCGGGAAATTATTCTTTATTTTAATTATCTGCGAGATCGGCTTTGCAAAAGCATGGTTTCTTGTGAATACTGAGCATACATCACGACCATTTCGAGGAAGCATCGATGAGCACCATAAAGTACCTAAATGGCCACGGCAGTGTGAATAGGACATAAATATCTCCTGGATTCGGTCGAGAATGCGAGATTTCATCCTTCACTTTCGGAGGAGAAGGTCTAGTAATTAATTTCCGTTGGCACATGCGGGCACACGAAATCTTACGGATTGGAAATTCTTTACATTGATATTATGTCCACGAGAATTGTTAATTATATTTCTCATCATTCTAAGACAGGGTGGCCTAATCTATCATGCGAGACAGAAAAGTTCGAGCTTCTAAAAGATGTTTCGGGACGGTATAGGTGCGGTGCCTAATATGAGTGTAGTATAGCCATTCATATGAAGGAAGTCGTTCTAATACCCTTTTCCCATTCTCTTCACGCTTTGTAATGGCAGTATTCCTTACCATACTCTTCTTGGTCTCTACATGGAGGCCGTTGCGCGAATATCTTTAAAACTTAAGAGAGTTCTAGTTGATTAAGGTACAACAAGGCTTCTTCAATGACCAATGTCGTGCCCATTGGGAGTATAATTGTGGCTCTTCACGAGCCTATTATACAAATATCATTGCGGCGATTGTCGTAAGACTACGGCATTCTTCTTGATCATTGGAAAAATTCGTCTCTCTTAGTATGGTATTCGTTTGTGCGCTATCTGCTGAGCACACTTCCTCCATAAGGCGCCACAGCGTTACGATATATAAAGTATTTATTAATATGGAGCGAGAAAACAATCCACACATAAATCATACTTCAAAACAAAACAAACTTGCTTTATTAATACGGGGAAAAGTCTTCTTTGGACATATCATAAGAATTTATTGCAAATGCTCTTCTAGAGCTTACAACCTTTATTCAATAATTCAAAATTCTAACATAAGCGCAGCATTTGTAAAACTAAGTGCCATGCATGCACTAGATTGAATCGTAGTAAATTAACCTGCTGAATGGTCTACTTCTATGTTTTCTTCTTGGCAACTACGGTTGCGGCGGCTGCAATGTCAAAGAAGGAGTGGTAGGGTTTCTTTGCGAGGATGTCCACATCCATAGGTGCGACCAATGGTGTGGATCTTCAATGCACCGCAATGGCGAGTGCGCTTCATGTTGTCCTTTGCCCTTCTTCTTTGCCTTGAAAGCATCGATCACGTCTTTGCGGTTCCACGGCGAACCGTGACCAATGTCCCCAAGTGCCACATTTGTAGCGGCTTTGGTCCTGCGACCATAGGGCTTCTCATCGCGCTTCTTTTGGTCGCCTTTCTTGACTTGGCATTACAGCAGTCTTGTGACTCGTGACCTTACCCTTCTTGCCTCTACGCGGGTGAGGCTTTCTCGCTGTAGGCTGCTGGCGTTGACTTCATGGCCAACTTTGCTACTAGGTGGGCTGCGAGATGTAGTTCTTTACGAGAACTTCATCTTGAGCTTCCGCAACTTGCATAATATCAATCGGTTCGGCGTACTCCTTGTGGCGATCACGGCGATAGTTGCGTGCGGATTGCACGCATTTGGGTGAAAGGTAGATAGGGTTTCTCAATCCTCTCGCATGCGTGATTACTTTACCACAAAGTGAAGATTTGTACAAATTACATGCAAAGCGAGTTGTACTCCCCGGTCTTATAGTCGACAAAGCGTGAGTCGAGTCCATTCTGCTCTGCGGGGCGAGATGGTGTACTAGTTTCTCGAGCAGCTTCTTGAGGCGGTCCATAAAGCGATCGCTTTTCTACGCCATATACTCATTCTTGAGAGTTAGACAAAGATGATGTCGAGGAAATGAAGTGCTGATCATTTTCCTCGGCGGTTGGAGCGACGATACGCAAGGCGCCGGAGTCGATAGCGACCGCGGACTTCTTGGCTCCAAAAATGCGATCTCAACATCGATGCCCAAGTCGAGATAGTTACGGCCATCTTGGGCGACTCCTCGAACTCGGTTCGTAATTCGATCATCTGCATATTCATGCAAGAGGTGCATAAGATTCTTCTTGGTAATGTACATAAAGGTTGCAAGAATTCCCATAATGTTCCGTATTTTTCTCGCATTTTCAAGATTTCTGCTATTTTCAATGATTAAAAGCAATATAAATAATTACAAATAATCAAAGCATAAATCTGAAAATAAATTGCATAGAAATAACAATAGCAAGAATAAATATGCTTCAAATTTCAAAAAATATGCAAAAATTCAGTTCAGGGCCTTTTCTGTGGAAAAGTTACTTTTAGTTAGCGCAAGTTCGAGGGTTAAAGCGAAATCTCGATTAGAGAAAATTTGTGCGTAAATTTCATATTTTCAGGGTTTTATAAAATTTTATTATATCTGAAAACTTGCGTAATTACGAAAAACTTCAAGGCCACTTTTGCAAATTGAATTTGGTAGCTCCGCCTCTTTCCCTTTTTTTTTTTTTTTTTTTTTTTACCAGTGGCCTTTCCGAGCCCAAAAAATCCAGCCGCCAGCCCATCCGTGGATCAAAAATGAGGGCCTTTAGGGTTTCCTTGTGCTTCAGGCGGCGGCTCGCATGGCGCTGTGGAGGCCGTGGGCGGGCCCGTAGGCCGGTCTGGCGGCTCGGCGTTGCGGCGGCGGCGCTCCGGCATAGCAGCGCGCCCGGCCTGCAGGCCGGAATCTGCGCGAGCGTGGCGTGCGGCGGCCGTGGTAGCTCTGGCCTTGTAGCCTTGCAGGCGAAAGCAGCCAGGCGGTCTGGCCGGCGCGGCAAGCCGGCGGCGGCGAGCGGCCGGGTAGCAGCGCATGGCGGTACCGGCAGCGGCGTCGCGAAGCGCGGCGCGCAGCGAAGCGTTGCTCGTGCCGTGCATCGCGTGGCGGCGTGGCGGCGCCGCGCCGCGGCGGTTCCGCGCCGTGCAGAGGTTGCGGCTCCAGCGAGAGAGAGGGCGTGCGGCGCGGATCTGAGCGGCAGGGGCGCCTTCCGGCGGCGCGCGACGCCGGGCTTAGGAGGACCGGCAAAGTCCCTCTTCATCTCCCTCCCTTTTCTCACGGAGCGCCGCGCTCTGAGCGGTTGGTGGTTCTTGGGAGAGCCAAGAGGCGTGGCGGGCGGTTTCAAGCACGCCGTGGCAACGAGCGGCCATGGCGGTGCTTGTAGTGCGCTTCTGGCGGCCGGTGGTTCATGGCTTCAAGGCCATCGTGGCGATTTCAAAGTGGTGGTGCCGTGCGGTTTCTAGGTGGCGGCGGCGCCTACGGCCTTGCGGTGGCGGAGGATTTCGGCGGCGGCGTTGGCACGCTCTTCATGCGAGCCCTTTTTTCAAATGCATTAATGATGTATGTAAGCAATGCAATGTGATGTAAAAGCGGTGCAATCAACATCTGTTCTTTCATGCAACCTCCGTCGGATTTTCGGCGACTTCAAGTCACCTCGCGGTAGGTTAGACGGATTTGCAATTTCAATCTGGTACAATCGACATCAGCTCTTTCATGCAATCATCGATCGGCATTGTGTGGCGACTTCAAATCGGCTCGCGACAGTTAGAGCAAATTTGCCGTGAAAACAAATCTAAGCCAAATTTGCGGAGTGGAAGCAATCTCGGCGATTCAATATCACGAGTGTCGTTCATCGACGGTTACCTTTCGATCGAGGAGAGTCGATCGTCGCGATAGCGTGTTGAGGCCGTCGTTGGCAAGTCGATCGGCGATTACCTCGTATACAAAATCGAGAATCGTAAAACGATGCAAGAACACAAGAACACAACAATAGATGAAACACAGTGCGAGAGGGGATGCGAGCTTCTCTTTATTGCTCTTCAATAATGAATTGTGTACCATGCTTGGGGTGGTCCCCCCTCCTATATATAGTCTAAGGTGGATGAGGTGCCCACCCGGACCCGGACTCCTGGCTGGGCCCGGTTTCCTAATACAACCCAGCCTTCACCACGCATCCATGAACCGCCTCTGCAATATCCCTTACAAATTCACCACTACCAGAGCAACACTTTATGGCACTCCCAAGAGCGAACGAATTCAAGCCCATTCCACACCGACCCATCAGAGCAAACATCCTCAGCATCTCCTCACGTGCATACCCGGAGACCAGTGAGTTCCACGAGACATCGTCCCGCTCCTCGGCGACTTCAAACACACGCATCGTCTCGTCCATTTCGCCGCACCTCGCGTACATGCTGATAAGCGAGTTGGACACGAACACGCCCTCGAAGATCCCTTCAAGAACGGCAAGCACACGAACGTGTTAGAATGATCTCAGCCGATTAGCCCAACGGCTAATCGGGCCTCGATCCGCATACGATCGGGCGCCCGGTAATCTTGGTGATGGACCCTGTCGCATGCTGCGCAATAAATAGAGGTGGGGCGTCGGCTCGAATGACGAGTTCGCTGAGCCGCAATCTCCGCTGACAAAACCCTAACCGATCTAGAGGGCCTTGCATCGGCCACGAAAGCACCACCGCCGCCATCGACGCCGCGCGAGGCGCCGCCAGACGCCGCCCGATGGCCATCTCCTCCTCTACCTCCGGCGGTCGATTTCCCCTAACCTCACTCTCTCTCTCGGATCTAGACCACAAATCAAGAAAAGGTCCACCAACAATGGTATCGAGCAAGAGCAAAGGGGCTTACTGTTTCGTGCGATCGCGTGCCGGGCCGGTCGCGCCGTCTCGGGCCATGCCGTCTGCGCGTCTTGTCGGGGCGGGCGCCGTCGCCGAACGCCGCCGAGCCGCCGTCGAGCGCCGGGTGGCGCGCTTCCTCCGATGGTGCCGCGCGGCGCTGCTTGCTCGCTCGGGGGCGCGCGCCGAAGCCGTCGCCGCGTACCTTGGCGTCTTGCGAGGGCACCATGGCGGTCGCCGCCGCTCGCCGCGTTCGCCGCCGCTTGCTCGGGCCCGATCCGCTTTGTCGGGTGGAGAGGCCGAATGAGGCGAGGCGGCCGGGCGTGAGGCGCGAAGCGCGGGCGCTGTTGGCGTCCGATCCGCTCGGATGCGTCGAGCAGTTTGTAGTCCTCCGGCCGTTTTCGGTCCAAAAGGGGAGAAAGAGGCCGTCGTGGCCTTTTGGGCCAACCCGAAGTGGGCCGCGGCCGCGCGTAAATGGGCCAAATGGGCCAAAATGGCTATTTTGAACAAGTAAAAACAGAAAAGAGATTTAATATTTTTCAGAAGCATTTATGAGTGAATTTGATTGAATTTTGATCCAAAATCTCTGTAAATTTTGCACCAACGTGTTAATTTTTGAGAGATTAAATGTATACGATATAATGTACGCATAATGAATTATTTTAGAATAATTACGATTTCATTGTAAAAGTTAATATTGATTGATTTTCATTATTAAATTCGAACCAGCGGGAGAATTTAATTTTGGAAAAATAGATATAATTTCGAGAAATTTATGATATTGTTATTTTCGATAGCGTTGATAATAACAATATTATAATTTTTAATTGATGATTTTATGCATTATTTCTATTTACGCTAAGCGGTGATGTAGATTTAATGTATAGATAAAATTGATTTAATTGTATGTCGTATTTTTACCAACGTTGGAAATAAGGCATATAATTTTCTTTGTTATGTTCTCCTTGAATATGAATTGTGTTTTGGAGGATACTCCTTGATGGGCTACATCGGGGATATCCAGGTTCTCAAAGGAGATAACTACGGTGAATGGAAGAAAAGATTGACTGGCCTTCATCTTGGTGAGGTGGACTAGGTAGTCACCACACCGTGTCCCCTGAGCTGTGGCACCGATGAGGAATGAAAATGAGGCCGATCTTGCTTGGCGGACAGACGAGAGGACTATGATCCCATAAAAATGTCATATGATCTTGATCATAAAAAGTGGAGTCACGCCAACAAGAAATGTTTGGTTTGTGATAAAGAACACGATTGAGCTCGCAATTGTGGGCTCAATCGCAGAGTGTGACATTGTCACGAGTACCTTGAGAAAATAAAGAGTCGGTTCTTGGCTCTTCAAAGACATATACTACACGGTGATTAAGCGACTTATGAAAAAGGTACTCGGTGGTGGCGGTGGCATAAGAGAACACATACTAAGGATGAGCAACTTGGCATCAAGCTTAAACCAATGGATTTGGCGATCAAGGATGAGTTCCTTATTCATTTGATTTTGCTTCCTTGCGAGAAAAGTTTGACACCTTTGTTGTCAACTACAATATGCGACAGAAATGGGACTTAGAAAAGTGCATAGCTATGTGTGTGCAAGAGGAGGAAAGATTTAAATCCTCACATGGTGGTTCTATCAACTATGTGAAGGACAACAAGAAAAAGAACTTCAACAGTAACTTCTCCTCAAAGAACAAGGGAAAAGCCTCTGTCCATCAGCCTCAACAGAATAAGTTTGCAGTAGACAAATATCAGTGTCTTCACTGTAAGAAGATGGGACACTACAAGAAGAACTGTCCAGATTACTTAAAGATGATAATGGCAAAGAAAGGTGAGAACATTATTACCTTCATAAATGAGTCCCACTCCGATTGACCTTGAAGAGAAGCGGGTGTATGCGCCCACTCCGATGATTCAAGAGCCATTCTTCACACTACCTGCTGTCGCTGCACCGACGGTGCAAGACACTGTGGTGCCAGCACCTGTTATTGTTCCTCCTGTGGCAACAATGAATGAGAATGAGGAACCTGTTCTTCAGGATCCTATAGAACCCATTGCCACAGATGAGAGGGAGCAACAACAGCCTCAAACAGAAGATGTACCAAATGAGGAGGTCTCAAAGAGTAAGAAGATCAGCTATTTCTAATGATTATCAGATTTATCATACAGAGGAATTTCAAATGGAGGATGATCCCACCTCATTTGAAGAAGCCATGAGAAGCGAAAATTCCTCAAAATGGCTTGAGGCCATGGAAGAGGAAATGAGGTCCATGAAGGCTAATAAAGTCTGGGACTTGGAAATTATTACTAAAGGAGCCAAAACAGTAGGCTGTAAATGGGTCTACAAGACAAAGCTTGACTCCCAAGAGAATGTAGAAAGATACAAAGCGCGACTTGTGGCAAAAGGCTTTACGCAAAGAGAAGGGATTGATTACAATGAGACCTTTTCTCGGTCTCATGTAAAGATTCTTGAGAATCATAATGGCATTAGTAGCACATTATGATTTAGAGTTACATCAGATGGATGTAAAGACGGCATTTCTTAATGGGGATTTGGAGGAAAATGTTTATATAGTACAACCGAAAGGTTTTGTCATGGAAGCAAATGAAAGAATGGGATGCCGCCTAAAGAAATCGATTTATGGATTAAAACAAGCTTCAAGACAGTGGTACTTGAAGTTTGTGATAAGAATAAGAAAATTTGGGTTTAAAGAGAATGTAGAGGACAAGCGTGTTTTATGCAAAGTTTAAAGATGAGAAGTTTATCTTCCTAATCACGTATGTGGATGATATCCTACTAGCTAGTAGTGATGTCGATGCACTCTTGGAGACAAAGAAGTTTTGTCCTCAAACTTTGATATGAAAGATCTTGGTGAAGCTTCGTTCGTTCTAGGGATCGAAATTCAGGGATAGAAACAAAGGGATATTAGGACTATCGCAAAAGACATACATAGAGAAAATCTTAAAGAAATTTGGTATGCATAAAGTAGTCCTTCACCGCACCTATAGTCAAGGGCGACAGATATGGGGATTTTCAATGCCGCATTCAGAACCAACCCTCGCCCGGCTCCTTCCCTCCTCCCGCCGCCCTCCCTCCCTCGGAACGATCTGAGCTCGATCAAATGAAATCGGTTCCATATGCTTCACTGTCGGAAGCTTGCGGTATGCTCAAGTGTGCACATACGACTTAGCATTTGTTACTTGTACCAAGGTTACTTGGCGATTCGAGCAATCCTAGAATAGAACATTGAAATTGATAAAGAAAGTCTTGCGTTATTTGCAAGGAACAAAAGGCCTCATGATGACATCTGATAATCTCTGCATGAAATGTCGGTTATGTGAACCAAAAGTTGATCTTCTCTTTGGCTTCTACTCTTATTTGAGATCGATTCACTCCATATAGTGGGGTATACATATTAGCGATTTTGCGGGAGATGATAGAAAGTCTACATCCGGATATGTGTTCACTCTCATTGGAGGAGCTATATCGTGGAAAAGCTCAAAGCAAACCGTCACTACATCGTCCACAATGTATCTTGAGTTTGTAGCATGTTATGAGGCTACGCGGCGGTGAAGCGCTAAAGAAGTTCATACCGGTTTAAAAGTGGTTAACGACATCAATAGACCACTTAAGTTGTCTCGCGATAATGAACCCGATAGCGTATACCCACAACAATAAGTCAAGTGGTGCTTTGCCAAACACATTGACATAAAGTACTATGTTGTGAAAGACAAAGTTCGGGATTAAATTATAAGTCTTGAGCATATAAGTACCGCAAAGATGCTAGCGGATCCGCTTACTAAAGGCTTACCACCCAACGTGTTCGAGAGAACATGTAGCGGCATGGGTTTAAGGGAAAGCCTATGATTCTGGACTAAAAGATGGCACAAAAGATTAAAGTATCTATTTGAGCAGATAGGTGTATTGTAGTCATGTTGAATCTATCGCGATTGTCTCTGACGATGAGACATGTTTTATGCACTAATCGTGATGGAATGAGTAAAGTCAAAAAGTAATTAAAGATAAAGCATAGATTGAGATCAAAGGGAGAATGTTAGAATGGTCTCGGCCGATTAGCCCAACGACTAATCGGGCCACGATCCGCACTACGATCGGGCGCCCGACCAACCTTGGTGATGGACCCGTCGTACTGCGCAATAAATAGAGGTGGGGCGTCGGCTCGAATGACGAGGTTCGCTGAGCATAATCCCCACCCGACAAAACCTAACCGATCTAGAGGAACACGCGATCGGACGGAAGCACCACGCCGCCATCGAGCGCGCGCCAGAGACGCCGCCCACGATGGCCATCTCCTCCTCTACCTCCGACGGTCAGTTTTCCCCTAACCTCACTCTCCTCTCTCGGATCTAGACCACAAATCAAGAAAAGGTCCACCAACAGAACGGCCTTGCCCGCTTGAGGCCCCGACGCGGCCAGCGGCGCGCGTCTGGCGAAAACCGTCGACCTTGACCCCCGCGCTCCATGCGCGCACAAAGGTCTCCAAAGATAGATCGACGATGCCGGCGCGGGAGTAGGAGTCGATGAGGAGGTTGAAGGAGACCGCGTTCCGTGCGCGCACGAAGATCTCCAAAGATAGATCGACGATGCGGTGCGGTGGGGCATTTCGTCGAGCAGACGACGTGCAGGGAGGGGCCCTCCGAGGCGTCAGTAGGCAGCGAGGAGGGAGGGAGGGGCAGGGGTGGGCGCAGGCGATGTGGCCATGCACAGCGGCAGCACGGCGCAGGAGCGTCCAGCGAGGGGAACGGCGGCGGCGCCCGCGGGGGCATCTCGGTCTCTCCGTCTCCGCATGGGAAACGCGGGACTGATTCGAACTGGAGGAGTGGGTGCGAAGAGAACAGGCTCAGAATCGTCTCTTGGGCTTACGCAGTCATGTTTAGCCTCCGTATCGCGCGGGCGATACTAATAGCATTAGTAATCGGACGCCACAACCCTTTGCTTAACCAACTAATCACCACGCACACGCTGCCCTTTGCTTAACCAACTAATCACCGCGCACCATGAACAGTAACGGGGCAAGTGCACTACAAACTCAGGCATTCCGTCACATCGACTGATTACCGACTGCTAGACGGTTCAGAATTCAGATTGGCAGCGCCGCACGGAAAGAGCGCTTTGCCTCGAGTAGATTGAACCAGAGGCCAGTGTTCACTCACGGCGTGGCAGCTAGGCCATACGCCCGTGGATACAACTCAATTATCCCTCCGGAATACAACGTGCGGGAAAGGGAAAAAACTTGCTAGCGGTAGGGGAGCACGGGGCCCAGGCTTGTGTGATCTGATAATTCAATTTTGATAATTTGTCACCCGCTGGTCACGACAAAATCTTTATCAAACAAGATGAGCAGATCACCTGGCACCATGGATAGAATTCCCGGCCGGTAACCGGCGGTTACCGGCCGGTAACCGGATACCGGTCGACTGGCGGGAGAAGAAAAACCGGCCGAAAAAAAATCGAATTTTTCTTTTGCTTTTTTTTTATTGGTTTCACATGGGATGCTGCCCCCCTACCCCCCACTTCCTGTTTGCTTTGGCTGCATGTCAAAATGAGTGGAGATGCATGTGAAGTTGTCCCCATCTCTTTCTGTGTTTCCTTTGCGCATTCTTTGTCCCCTTTGTATGTCCATTGCAAGCGTGAAGCCTCCTCTCTCGTCTCCTTTCCTTTCTCCATTGCAGCAGCATTTCTTCCTCCATCCCTCCCTCCATTTGCTGCCCTTTTCTTGCCTCTCTCCCTCCATTTGCAGCAGCAGGGCAGCAGCATTTCTTCCTCCATCCCTCCCTCCATTTGCTGCCCTTTTCTTGCCTCTCTCCCTCCATTTGCAGCAGCAGGGCAGCAGCCTCCCTCCCTCCATTTGCAGCAGCACAAGCAGCTCTCTTGCTTCCCTCCCTCCCTTCATTTGCAGCAGCATCCCTCCCTCCATTTGCTGCCTTTCTCTTGCCTCCCTCCGTGCATTTGCAGCAGCAGGACAGCACCATCCCTCCCTCCATTTGCGGTGGCAGCAACAGGTATATGATTATATGCTCAACTTCTCAAGTACTAGCATGTGTATGCTCAAGTTCGGAAGTTTATTCATGTAAGCAAGATATGAAATGATGCAGATATACATCTCTTTTTGTTGTTGATTGATGGGCATGTAAGCAAAATGGTGTCATGAATCATGATACTTCATAGTTCATATGGACATATTAATCTCATGATATTGTTTGGTTGGCCATGAGTTAGTTATGTAGTCACATGACAACATGTTTAAACTGATAGACATATTCCTGAAATATTTGAATTAGGCCGGAATGTTGAGTAAATGTGTAGCTAGACTCAATTTTCATTTCTTCTCATCATTGCCATGCTGCCCAACATCGTTTAAGTGTCATGGCTCATGGGTGTTGTGTTTCTTTAGTCATCGATATTTACAATATTGACCCATTTTTCATCCTATATGGATTATGGTAGGTGATGGCTTCTAAATCTATCAATGTTTGGGAACATGGAGAGAGACTAGGAGGTCTTGGTTGGAAGTGCGAGATATTGTAATCTAACAAAATCAAAGCGGAGGTGTCACCGCCTAAAGAACATCTTCTTTGGGAGACACGGAGATGTTGTTGCTTGCAATGGGGTTCCGCGCAAGTCCAGAGCTCATCTTTGGCAAGTCTTGATGAAGCAAAGGCAAGAAAGAAAGCTATTAAAGAAGAACGACTCGAATGGAGCAAGTTGCAAGAGAACTCAGTAGCTCGTGGCCCTTCATCTCAAAATGTCTTGATGATGACGAGGAAATGCAGATGGAATGGGCTCGCCGAGTCGTTGGAGGTACACGGCTCGAACAAAGGGCAAAAGCCGAGGTGCAACGTTTGAACATGGTGGTGGCGGTGCAAGTGGTAGGGAAGTGGCGGGAGAGGTGGTGTCATTTCTGCGATGTTTGGCGAGTCACGATCTATGAGAGTTGATTCGATATTTTGGCGGCCGGGCATCTCGACAAACCCGCATTGATACAACAATACGTGGAGGCTCTAGGTCTAAACTTGGGAAAATTTGGTCTAAGTGGTTTCATAGTAATGACATTCCCGGGACAAAGGCAGAGTGTCCTTATTTTCGTCTTGCTATCAAAGAGACAGAATCTTGGTGAAGGCGTGGCGGCACCAAGAGGCCATGAAATTGATGGGAATATCTTGATGCTAACGAACAAGAAATAAAGGAGTATGTGGCGAGTTCAAAGATGATAGGGTATATATGGAGTCTCTATCATGTGTGATTCATGGGCAGGACCTACGGATGAGTATTATTAACTTCATGTTGTATTGCAATGAAAGAATGTTTTTCCATAAGTCGATGAATGCAACTAGTGAGATGCAAAATCTTTGACTTTTTGTATCGTGAGATACGTAAAGTTGTGGAAGAAGTTGGAGTTCGACATATTATGCGAGTTGTATTGACAATGGTTCAAACTACAAAAAGCATGTGAACTCGTCATTGAAGAGTATCCATCTTTAGTATGGCGGTAGTGTGCGGCACATACCATCAACCTCATGTTGAAGGATATTAGCAAGTTCAACGAGGTTGCTAGTGTCGTGAAGGCGGCGAAGAGGATTTGTCGGTTCCTATCACGACTACGGTCGCCTCCATAATGAAATGCGAGCAGTTGGAGGAGAGATAGTTCGTCCAAGCGCCACAAGGTTTGGAACGACATTTGTGTTCTTGAAAAGTTTTCGGATAGAAAAGACAAGTTTATGAAGTGGATGGTGTCAGATTTGTGGAGCTCCAATCATCTGTCCACGACTGAAGAAGGAGAATACATGTATTCTTGTCTCACATGTAGGCAATGGTGGACCTCTATGCTTTGGGTGATTAAATTAGTAGAACCGGTTTATCGACTACTAAGATTTGCGGACAGCGAAACCCGCAATCGCGGGGGGGATCAAGTTGCAAAAACATATGAACTGAAGCACGAACTTGACGTCGCATTTGCAGATGATGATGCTAGTTGTGATCGTGTTATGGTTATAGTTAATAAAAGAATTGCAATGCTCAAGCATCGCACCTATATACTTGCAGGTAAGTAGATAGTTTCGTAAATCCTAACACATATTTGTTTTATTTTTTCTAACATTGTAAGTGTGTTGAATTTCAAGCAGTGGGTGCTAAACCCACGAGCCACAACGTATATGGTTTGGGAAGAATCCATCCTCACCGTTTCAGTCACAACGGCAATTCAAAGAATAGCCGATACACCCGAGGAGGTCAGGGGCTCTAGGCGAGCTCGAATACTATCGTGTCGACGTGGCCTATTTGCTTCAAATGAGGCTCACCTTAGTGCATCTCGCCTCTTCGCAGTATGTTGTTGTTATCAACTTAGATATACATAGAAAATCAGCCAGTCACTACTGAGTTCAATATAATTTTCATGTTACTTGTAGCTACATGGTGGATGACCTTTGGAGCGGAGACACCAACACTACAAAAATATGCCTTGCGGATTGTCTCACAATGTGTTTCCTCCGGTGGATGTGAGCGTAATTGGAGTACATTTGCTTTGGTGCATACACAATTGAGGAACCGTCTTGGGTACAAGAAATCGCATAAGCTTGTATATGTCCACTACAATCTAAGGTGCGATTGCAAGAGCATGAGACTAGAAATGAGGATAGAGATGTAGATCCTTTTGGTGATCTAATTAACGCCACTATGTACGAGGATAACCCAATCCATGAGTGGCTTGATAGCTCCATGATAGAATCGGGCCCGTACTAGGCGAGGAAGGTGAGCCCCTATTCCATCCAAGATTGTAGTTGATTCCATCCTCGGAGGAACTGGAAAAAGCACTAGATGATCAACCATTGAAGGAATGGACGAAGGCAAGCGTTGGCAAGAGTCATCTTGGGAAAAGGAAATATTGTAGCCAACAGATCGCAAAATTGGTGCAGACTTTGCCTCTCTTACACAACCAAAAAAGCGAGGTCGATAAGAAGAAAAAGAAAAGAAGGAGGACATTGTGGAAAGCGACGACGAAGCGAAACTCCACCATCCGATGAAGTGCGGTACCAAGAGTGCGGTGACAGAGGCTCTCCGTCGTCGATGATGGCAATCGATGGTGGAAAACACATAATGCAACACAAGACAAACCATTGGAATTCACCGTGAGCAAGATTTCGTGCATGCTACCGGGATGAAGATCATGGTTGTCATCGACTTCAGTTGGAAAACAATTCGTAAGACTTATGAACGTAAGAGTCGCAAACAAGATCGTTCTCAACCACATGACTCTTCTTCCTGTGAATCCCATGCTACCTCAACGACTTATGGACGTCGAGATGCCAACCTATTACCTTCTGGTGATGATTCTCATTCTTGAAATTTCTTCTTATCCTACTCACCATTACGGTCTTGTACCCTCGACAACAATTCAAGAATGGTTTATCAGTGGGTGGAACCCGAATATTACCAACAAGTTTATAATCATTGGCTACAATATGCCCATGAAACATACACTTGGGATCAATACAAAGCCCACCTTGCTCAATATAGCGGACTTGTACTCATTGATAATAATGAGTATATTGCACAACCTTCAGCTTCTCGACAATGTATTGGTATGACTTGCTAGTTTCCTACACCATAATTGTTTATATTGTTTTTAGTATGCTAGTCAAGTTATTATTCATTAGTCATTACCATCATCTTATGTTTTTCTTTTTTTAGATCTTCTTGAGTCCTTGAGAGGAGAGAGCTACGCCAGAGAGTGAAGCTAGGAAGGTTTTCTTTGCAATTGCTACTTCATTAACCACTTTACAATTGGTATTAAACAATTTTCCTCCATTTCCGGTTTCACCGGTTTTTCCGGTATTTTCCCCGGTTTTTCCCGGTTCCCGGCCGGTTACCGGTCCGGTTACCGGTTGGACCGCATTTGAATTCAAGTTTCGTTCGCTGAAATTTGGCCGGTTTTTTCGGTATTACGGTAACGTCGATAATCGACGATAATCGTTACCGGGCCCGAGCGATTTTGCCCTTGTGCGGTTACATGAACCCTGCCTGGCACTACTTTTAGGCTTTTAGCAGCACGCAGCTCATTTCAAATGGAAGTGGATACTTTTAGCACGACGACAGAGTATTCAGTACCAAGTGTCATAACATAATACTTAGATTCAGACTGCTGAGCGCAAAACATGTTCAGAATTTAAAAGTACTCTTGAGTACAGGCACCAAGTGCATAAACCATCACAACAGGTGTCAAAGTACAAACCATAGGCCAGATACTCCACGAGGCATGTTAAGCCAGATCCATTGGAAGCTCTCGTCGTCCCCTCAAGTCTCAGACCAACACTTGAGCTCACAGCAAGACACAAGCACAGGCAAACGATAGAGATAGTCAAGAGATAGAAAGCTTTACCTGCCAGGAACACAATGTCAGGAGTTCTACCTGCGCCTAGGGGAAGGTGAGCTGCTGCTCCGGCTGTCGCTAGAGATGCTCCTTCCTCTAGGAGCCCTGCAAGACATGCCGTTTTTAGGGGTTTTTTTAAAAAAAAAAACATATCACTTATATGATGCGCAGATAGCTATCGTATTAGAATATCTAGACGTAATCAAAACAACGGAAAATGTATGTGTTACCTTCTAGGGCTGCGGCTCCTTGATACCCTTCTTGGTCCCTATACAAGGAAAAAATTAAGCATTCAACCACTTTTGTAAGGTGGGACATTTAACCACTTAGTATTGAAGAGCATGACCAACAACAACAGAAGCAAAATTTTAAATATGGTCTTCTCTAAGAGGCTACAAAAACCAAAGCAGATGTAACACTCACCCTTCTTGGAGGACTGGGTGATCGAGAATACGATGAATCTGACCTTCCACGCCTCAATGGAGGTCCTCGACCCCTGCTACCACAAAGAGAATTAGATGTGAGCTCCATTGGAGATTTAGAAGGCACAGAGGGAGGGAAAGATAAGAGAGAACAATTTCATTACCTTCGAGGAGAAATTGATCTGGAGCGGGAGTGATGGGGGCGACGAGGAGGAGAACGACTGTGACGACGTGGAGGTGGTGGTGGTGGCCTTCTTGGAGGGCTCCTCAACCGCCTTGGGGGAGGTGACCTGCAGGAAAAGAAAACAAGATGAACTAACACAATCAGTATAGTAATAAAATGAGGGGGGAAAGATCTAACGTAACCTTCAGACACAACAAAAGTACAAAACCCAACACAGAAAAAATGGGTGAAACAAGTGAATGAATCAGCAACTAATCTTATAAACCAGGATATTGGGCACATGTATGTAATGGGTTTGTGTAAACTTCATCCAAATGCAGAAGGATAATTTTAGCAAACAGCTCTAAGACAATAATTGCTCTTAGACAATAATAGCATGATCATGACCAAAATTGTACAAGCAATCCACAAATATAAACGAAGAGCAATACCTGATACATTTCGCGCATCAGACCAGAATACAATATATTATGCATAGGTTTCAAAGTATATACAATATATTGCATTCCTCCTGGATGACACATAGGCACATTGCACAAAATTGATAAATAGAGACAAGCTCAAAGTGCCTTACCGCCGTCTAGGAGGCCCAGGGGAGCGCCTGCGTGGTGATGGGCTGCCACGACCCCTCCTAGGTGGCGGGCTGTTGTTGTGAGAAGAACAGTGTCAGCTATTTGAGTCACAATACCCTAGATACACAAAAGAGATTTAGACACTGCTCACCGCATCGGTGACCTATGCCTTCTAGGTGGTGGAGAAGGAGAACGTCTTCTAACTGGAGATCCTGGTCTCCGGCGAGGTGGTGTGTCACCACGCCGCACGGGGGAAGCATCTGGTCGACGACGCATAGGTGGCGAATCAGCACGACGTCTAGGAGATGGATCGGATGGACGCCTGGGTGACTCAACCCTTCGATTTGGAGGAGATCGCTTTCGCGGAGGTGAAGCTGCCTTTCTTTTTGGAGATGCTGCTGGCAGAAATGTAATAGGATTAAATCATCGAAGCGCTATAACATGCATCTGGAAATTTCAATCCTAGATAAGAGCAGAAGTAACAAGCAACAGATAAAAGTGCCTATTGAAGAACCAGAAGACCACACTGGAATAGTAAGCCCTGACTAAATTATAAGCTATAAAGCTTCAGAAGCTTACGTTCCCTAGGACGCTGCTGAGCATCCTTTTCAGCACTAGTAGCACCCTTATCATTCTGAGGAGCATCTCTTTTTGGAGGAGGGGGAGGTGCCTTCACAGGTGAAGAAGCCCTTTGGCGTGGTGCAAGTGTGAACCTCAGCTTAACAACATTTCCATCAATTTGACCCTGAACAGATGTGAAGTTGTTGGTCATTTGCTCATCAAAAAACAAAACAAAACAAAACATAAACATAGGACAGAAAGCATACACCATCCATGTAAAGAAGAGCCTTCTCAGCATCAGCTCGCTTCTTGAACTCAATATATCCATAACCACGAGGAAGATTAACCTAAATAAAAAAACGAAGAGTAGGTGTCAGGGGGAGCTTCCTCATATAATGTCAATGCAACACGTTCACTTACCATTCGGTCCATTGATAGCTCCACGTTCACCACTTCGCCAAAATTTCCTGCAAAATAAGGATAGTTAGACTATTATATTGTGTGCTGTTTTTGTGTAGCGCGATCGTTTGACATACAGAATAATTGAAAAAACATAGCATTGTTTTTATGCTTTGTGCAAACTCCCAAACCCGATATCATGGAGCTGACAATGGAAGAACATGCAAAATGTTTATCAACTTCAACGTCAACCTTGAGGTCCTCCTAGCCTATCATTCCGATGAAATCGATGAATGATAACATAGCAAGTATCAGCAACTTCACAAACCACTTTTCAAATTTAGTTAAATATCAAGCAAAACTAAGATCAATCGTTTTTAGTTTCCTGTCTGCAAAAGAACATTAGTTGGGGTAACAATTTGTGTTTTGTACGAGAACATGGAACCAGAGTTGGCCCATTATTATAGCAACAGGAACACACCCACTGCATGGAAACCAAGTATGGTTAGCAATTGACCAACTTTAAAAACTGAGAAATTCATGCAAAACACAAGGGTTCAAGATAAAAATGAAAAACCACACAGCAAAAATTAGATATTTAAAAACCCACAAAATGCACATTGCCAAAAGAGTTTCTAAATGCCAAGGGGCAGCTCAACTATCAAACAAGGAAAACCTATGCAAATGCAAACATAAACTTAATTTCACCCTCTAATTCATAGTGTAATAATTCAAATCATAACAGTACCTAACTTCCAACAAGAATGAAGCACGTGAAAAATATGAAGACAACTCACCAAATATCTCTTTCAAATGAGCCTCATTAACATTCCTGGATAGATGATCGATGTGGAGAACACCCGACTCGGGTGCAGGAGATGCTTTCCTGAAACAAGCAACCACCAATGCAACATTGCAGAGCACAACAAGACAGAGAGCACAACACATGCTCAGTTAAAATTAATTGTTTCAGGGGAAAATTGAACCACAACTCCTAATATGACTATGAGAAACAAGTCAGAAGGCAAATGCCTAACAGCAGCTTATATACGCAAGACATAACTTTCCCAGAAACATACAAGAGCCAAGCTTGGCCAATCGAAGTGTGAAGAGGAAGTAGCAACATAGCAGCTAACATAATAAATTATCTCAGATGCAACTGCTATTTGTATCTTGCTAACATAACGGAGATGGCTCAAAATATAATAGGCATCATGAACATGAACAAGCTTTGTTTTGTTATCCCACGAATAGCATTCCATACATACCATATTTGTTCATGCCAGACAAAATGATAACAAGTTCAAACAGCATGCTTAAAACATATAAGCATCAATGCAGTGCCAGCAGAATAAAAATAAATATGTAATATTCTGCAAGCTTGTACCTTGGAGGTGAAGCTTTTTTAGGTGGAGGTGATGGTGAACGAACTTTTTTTGATGGTGAACCTCTTTTAGGTGGAGGTGAAGGGGATCGACCTCTCTGTGCTCCAGGTGAGCTGCACAGACAACAGTACCGATAAGTAAAAATGTGCTCAGGTGAAAGAGAACTAGCATGAGAAACACAATAAATTGAAAAAAAACAAAGAACCATGCTGATGAAAGCAGCAAGCATGAAGAGTAACCGAGTGACTTCATAGATGAGCTAATTTAAGCGCACATAGTGTGTAATTGCCATAACAACAATTGAAACACAATGTTTTAAAAGGTAAAAGGAAGAACGAAAAGTACGAAGCGGGATGAATTTGTAGAACAGAAGACAGTGAATTGATTTCAGAACAATTTGTTTCATCTGGAACTATGCGATAGTACAAGGGATAATGGATTGGTCCTGTGACTAACACAGATACTGATCCAGAGTTAGTGTACTGGGTAGCACAAATCTAATACACGAACTATCACCAACCTAAAATCCAAATCATAAAACACCCCCAAAGCGAGAGTGGTAGCGTGCATTCAAAATTTACAAACTACTCGTGGAGACCCCAACATCCCTGAACAAACACCACCAAAATCAAATCCAAAACCCTAAACCGATGGATCCTGAGCGTGGGGACGCGAGTCTCACCTGCGCTTGGCAGCGGGAGGGGAGCGGCTCCGGGAGGGGGACGACGACGACGAGAAGCTGCGGGAGCGCGAGCGCGAGCGGGATGAGCCGGAGACGGAGGAGACGGAGCGGGACGGCGAGCGGGAGGAGGAGCCGGAGGAGTGCCGCGAGGCGGAGCGGCCGCGGCGGGGCTTCGCCATCGTCTCCCACGGCGGCGGCGGCCGGGCGAGCGGGGGTGGGTTTCGGGTGTTTGGGTTAGGGTTTTGTTCGGGGACGGGGAATAAGGGGAAGTTTATGCTCTCCAGCCTACGTGGTGGACGCCTGGACTGCCACGAACATGGCTGTCAATACGGTGGCCTGACTCGACGGTCCAATCAACTGAAAAAGAATCACTCCATAAGAAACTTGAACAGCAGAACGGAGTGCCACGAACATGGACCGTCAAGATGGTGGGCTGACTCGACGACCCAATCAACTGAAAAAGGATCGCTACATAAGAAGCTAGAGCAGCAGAACGAAGGTATCGAAGAAATGAACAGCCTCAACTTCTTTCTCCCAAATGCTACCTTCTCCCCAATCCCCTTTCTCTGATGTTCCCACCCCCTACTTTACATTCCCTTTCTCTGATGTATCCCATCCCAATTCTTCCCCAAACCTATGATTTCGACTTTGATTTCCATATATCTTGTGAATGCTAGTATTCGTTTGAGCATTGTTTGATTGGGATATTACAATTTGGTATCAGAGCCTCCCGCCCCGCTCTCTGCTGGTGCTCAAGAGGCCATGGCGACCACAAAGATGCACGACGCGAGGGTGCAGCAGATGCTGCAGCAGCTCCTCATCAGGATGGACGCGCAAGGGCGGAAGATGGATGACATGATCTCAACCCTAGCCGTGACCACCTCTCGGCTGCGCGGCGCCACTGCCGACTCGACCACGAGTTCTTCGTCGACCACGGCCGGGCTCGCCACCATCTCTGCTGCTCAGCCCATCGTCAACACCGTTGACACCGACACCAACTTCGCGACGCCCACCAAGTGCTCGACGTTAGGCCCCGACCCCAACGTCGACGACGCCAAGGTCACGACCATGCCCCTGCTATCGGGAAGTGTGCCCATGGCCCTCCGGGTGCATGTGGAGCGTGCGAAGGCCTCCTCGCCGAGGTCATTCGTCATCGGCGAGCTAGACACCGTGATGCCCCCCAGGTGTTCGACGTTCTACCACAACTCAAACACCGACAACGTCAAGGTCGCGATCGTGACCCTGCTCGAGACGGGAGAATCCAAGGTCGTCCCAGCACCTATGGCATCCCCACCAGAGTACTCGCCAAAGCTGTTTGCCACCGTCCAGCTTGTCAACGAAAAGAGCTCACCAGGTGTGCGGCGTTTTGCTCCAGCCACGACGCTGGCGTTCCCATGCTTACAGGATTCCCTTCACCAACATTGTCCAAGTTCGCCAAGCTGGATGTTGCCCTCGCCTACTCTGACGAGGAGTCACATGACCGGAGGAGACAGAGACCAGGCCTAGGGTGCTTCTGTCACTGATGACCGTGGCGGACTTGGGGTCTACTCCAGCCGTCGTCGTCCCCGCCACTGTCACGAATCTCGACATTGTGTGCGCCTTCGACGTCGCCCTTATCAATCTCATCACCGTCGTCCGGTTGTGTGCTGAATGCATCTCTGTCGAGCCCTCTACAAGGCATGAGCGGTACGTGGTGCAGCAGCAACTATTCCTTGAATTGGGTTTAATCTCAGGTGTTGCTCAGCAGGTTCCTGAGGAATTGTTCAAGAATGGTACAGTGGTATTGTGGCCAACACCGATGAAATGGCTTGGAAGAAATCCGTGGCCACCACCTTCCCAAGTGAAAATCGCAAGAAGCCGAGCCAGGCCATGGCCAGTGGCATGGATGTCGTTCAGGTACAGGCAAGGCAATGCACAACTGAAGCCCCCATGGTTGTTGCCTGCAAAAGTGCCTTCGCTATTGTTCACTTACAAGCAAGCTGGGGTGCAGTGGATATCTCCTTGGCCACCACCTCCTCAAGGGTGTATAGTTGACTTCATGTTGCTGACAAAGAGCTTGGGAGCGGATCCGAGTCAGTTAGCATCAGTTGCGCTCACCCGACTCCAAGGGAGCTTGCAAAAGATGGCAGAGATCCCGCAGGAGCATCTTCTTTTGAAGTGCCCGAGAAATCTCCTGCTGGAGCTGGAAGATCTGCCTTCTCCAAATCCTCAAACAAAAAGAAAGATAATGGTGCGCTAGATCAATTTTGTTTAGATTTGACCACACAGGCTAGTGGAGGGTTTATTGACCTTGTTATTGGTTGTGAGGAGGAGATTGAAAGAGTAGTTCAGATAATATGCCGACGGACAAAAAACAATCCTATTCTTTTTGGTGAGGCGGGTGTTGGTCAAACTGCAATTGCTGAAGGTCTAGCTGTTCGAATTGCAAATGGAGATGTCCCCATTTACCTTGTGGCAAAGCGTATAATGTCACTGGACGTTGGTCTACTTATTGCTGGTGCAAAAGAGAGGGGTGAATTGGAGTCCAGGGTTACTAGTTTAATTGGTGAAGTCCGGGAAACAGGTGATGTTATTCTTTTCATTGATGAGGTTCACAATCTTATTGGATCTGGAACTGTTAGAAAGGGTAAGGGTGCTGGCCTCGACATTGGCAACTTACTGAAGCCCCCACTTGCTAGAGGTGAATTGCAGTGCATTGCAGCTACAACTTTAGATGAACATCGGATGCATTTTGAGAAGGATAAGGCTTTGGCCCGCCGGTTCCAACCAGTATTAGTAGATGAGCCTAGTCAGGAAGACGCAGTAAAAATATTACTTGGTCTTCGTGAGAAATACGAAACTTATCATAAATGCAAATTCACTTTAGAAGCCATCAACGCAGCAGTTTATTTGTCAGCAAGATACATCCCTGACAGACAGCTTCCTGATAAGGCAATTGATCTGATTGACGAAGCTGGCAGTAGAGCTCGAATGGAATCATTTAAAAGGAAGAAGGAAGGGCAGTCTTCTATTCTCTTGAAGTCACCAGATGAATACTGGCAAGAGATAAAAGCTGTTCAGGCCATGCATGAAGTGGTGTTATCTAACAAGGTGAAATATTCTCCAAACGAGAATGATCAAGAGATGGTAGTGCTAACGTTGAAGCACCGCGTGAGGACAAGGCTGGAGTCAAGGGTATCAGAGAAAACTACAAGGAGATTGCTATGGACAAGCTCGGTTTGGGGATAAGTCGCATTTCAACGGGGGAGGAATGCCACAAAGGATCGCTACATAAGAAGCTAGAGCAGCAAAAAACGGAGTCCACGAATATGGTCATGGTGGGTGAGCGCCCAATCAATCAAAAAGGATCGCTACATAAGAAGCTAGAGCCCACGAATATGGTCAAAGATGGTGGGCTGACTCGACGGCCCAATCAACTGAAAAAGGATCGCTACATAAGAAGCTAGAGCAGCAAAACGGAGTGCCACGAATATGGGCTGTCAAGATGGTGGGCTGACTCGACGGCCCAATCAACTGAAAAAGGATCGCTACATAAGAAGCTAGAGCAGCAGAACGGAGGTATCGAAGAAATGAACAGCCTCAGCTCCTTTCTCCTGAATGCTGCCTTCTCCCCAATCCCCTTTCTCTGATGTTCCCACCCCCTGCTTTACATTCCCTTTCTTCATGTATCTCATCCCAGTTCTTCCCCAAACATGTGATTTCGACTTTGATTTCCATATATCTTGTGAATGCTAGTGTTCGTTTGAGCATTGTTTCATTGGGATATTACATGGACGGATGTGATTCGTCCCAAATTTCACTTCGGGGCCGGCTTTGTCCCGAGCTTAGGTGCACCATGGTTTGGGATTGGAAACTATACCAACAGTAGCTCGGCACGCGGAATCCAATGAGTTTTTCAACAGTCGATGGTAGCCACACAAGATACTGTGGGGCTGACCCCTTAACTATTTTAGCATAAGTTCCTGCGGCCTGAGGCCCGAGCTAGCAAATTTGAGCATAAGTTCCTGCAGCCCGAACCAGCTTTGCGTCTCGAATACAATGGCAATAGCGTAAGTTCAAAAAAAACTGATGTTGTAAACTATGTCTTTTTTATGGCTAATGATTCAGCGAGGATCGTCCGATATTAAAGACTCCTGTCGTATGTACGTATCTATCCGTGTCCACGTGTAGCTAATCCATCCAACAAAATTTGACAAAGCAAAACAGAGCACTACTTCATCCGGCTGTCGGTACTATTCTACCAGGATGCCATATGAGTTCACTACAACCACTCGTTTGCAGCTGCTTGCTTTGTCCTATTAACCCAGTTCATCTCTCTCCCTCCAAGGTGCTACCATTCCAGCTCGCACGAGGCCGCCATGGATTCAGCTCACGGGTTTCTCTTTCTGCGCAGCTGCCACATTTCATCGGATTTGTCTCCATCGCGAGCGAAGCTCGCCGAATTTGGTAGGACCAAGGCCGAAGAAGCTGGAGCTTGTGCGCCATGCCACCAACAGGAACATGAGGCGAGAGATGCGACGCCGTCACTAGGGATCGCATCGGCGGCTGCCGTGTTCACGGTGCTCCCTAGACTCAGCTTTCAACCTTCGGGTACGATTTTATTGCAAACATTTGCTAAATTTGTTGCAACAGTTGGCTCGAAATGTTGTATTGAGTGTTTTTTATTGTTTGCAATATTCTTGCATCAAATATTGCGGCAAAAGGTATTTTTTGGTTGCAATGATTTTTTTGATTTGTTGTACAAGAGTAAACATTTTATTGCAGCTCCTTCACCATTTAATTGTTGCACAAATTCTCTCAAATTGTTGTAGCAGCTTTTCTCCGTTGTTATTTGTTGCAAAAAGTAATTTTGTTATATCTTCCTGAAATTTTGTAGGAAAAGGATTTTGATACAACTATTGTCGCCAATTGTTGCACATATGAAATCAAAATATTTCATAAGTAAGTTTTAAATGTTGCAAATTTCTTGATGTTGCAAAAGTTACTTTTAGATATTTTCACTGTTATTTTCAATTTACAATGTTGTAACATCAAAATTTGTTTGTTTTGAGATATTTGAACTAGTTTTTAAAAGCATAGTCATGTGCTATATCGAAGGTTTCATACATTTTCGGTGAGAATTTGATATTTTTTCCCAAAAAAATTTTTGGAATTGTATTTATCATTTGGGCATTTTATTGCACACATTAATTATTTTTGTTGCAAACGTTGTGTCCAGATGTTACGTCGGAGTATAACTTCTCATCGTACGTCCGAGCACTAGTTGCGTCTTTTTTTTATACTTCCTCTAAGAAAAAGTTCTCCAAGCTTGAATTTCGCAGAAATTTTATAAAACTTCTTTTTATATAAACAATACAATTATTTCACGAATAGAATCTCGTATTCCAAATGAAACCAAAGGAAGAACCCTTGTACCCATGAATGTAGGTGTTATCACCGACCCACATGCATGGACGACGCAAACAGGTAATTTGAACCAAGAAAGTATTGAGTTGAATATTGGCTAATAAACTGGGGTATACCATATACGTTCTTATCAAATTTTACCAGAGTAGTGTTGATTTGCATTTTACTGCACGACAACCTACATCTACATATAATTTTATCAGGATAGCAGTGCATCACAAAGTAACAATAGAGGCACAGCAACTAAGCAGATCACTTGATGGGACACACGATGTTTTGGTCAGAATATGCAGTTGATCGCATGGATAACTTTCATTTCAGAAGTCAATCCGCTCGTTCTTAAAATATTTACCGACGCTACCAAAGCATACAATATAGCGATATGATACGCCTCAAGCTTTTTTTCAGCAAGATCCACATCTGCCTTCCTTCTGTGTTGTGACTTGTGAGCTAACATCTTTCAAAAATCTTGTAAAGTTTCTCCAGAGAAGCAACCTGCATAATAAGTTTAAAATCAAACAACTCAAGGTTAGCGATTCTAGGTCTCAAAAAAGAGAGAGAGAAAAAAAAAGGGTTAGCAACCCTTATCATCTATAAAGGTGGTTTGTACAACTTCTTGTGGTAACAATTAAATTCGTTCCAAAATTTTTGCTACCTGTCGACAGAAAACCTGAAAATCTACTCAAGAACACGTCACCTGTAGACTGTATGTGGGCTGGTGGTTTAGAAATTGCTGCTTCTGAAAGATCTTTTTTTGTGTGTGACGATTCTAAAATAATTTAAATAGTTCCACACTTCAATTTGTACCAAAAATTTTACAAGTTTATTAGCAATTCTTTAAATAATCTAATGCCAATGCTTGGATGAGAGAGTAATGGAAACAGAACTTGTAGATAAGCATGGCAAGAACTTAGGGTGCGAGAAATGAGCTTTTCATTGACAAAAGTGCAGTTTCAGGGGTGGGTTATGCCATATCGACTGTTTTTCTGAACTTTCAGAAGTCGAGAACATAAGTAAAAGCCTGGAAGCACATGATTACCAATGATAAAAATGAACCTGAACCAAAGTTAGAAAAGAACCTGCACAAATGTTCCATCTGTTGCCATTGACTTCGGGGGCTTGAGGAAAAGTCGCATGGACGAAAACAAGACATGCTGAATGGTCCACTCGCGCTGAGCCCATGCTGTTTCTGCTTCCGCAAGTAGTTCTTGATCAATGCCATCTTCATCTGTTGTGCAATTTGTGTTTAGCACCAATAGCAATTAGCTTTGAATGAAAAGACATACATTTGAGACTGCAATTGGCCCCATGAAAGATCTAGCTGCAACATTATATATCACGGATATTTGTTGGGTATATCATCAATTTCCATGTCATGTTATCTGAGTGGTTACAGATTAGTAAACTGGGAGAAACTCTGGATTCAGTTGTCTACTCTACTGAGGTGTAAAACTTGGCATATCTGCTGTGTGTTCAATTCAATGGTTATAGAATACAGATATCCAACAAGCTCACCTGTATTTTTTAAATCATTACCAGCGTGTTCACCACTTGCCGTGCAATCCTTATTTTTCTTGTATAACTGAATGCCATTCCCAGATGGATTTGGCAGGATAGGAGGATGAAGTGCGTAGAAGTTTCCAATAGCAGCAGCTGCTGTTCTGAAGCACTCTTTCTCATCTTCCCAGGTAACCTATTATAAGATGGTAAATTGGTAATTGCTAAAAATCAGGATTACCAGAACTGGGGGAATTAGAGTAGAATCTCAAACAAAATATGACATGAAGCAACACCTCTTGGGACTGAAATTAAGAAATAAGTTAAAATCTAAAATAAGAAACATAAGTTACTTTTGGCAACTTAGGTTCCATATCTACATGAAAAGACAATTAAAATTTGAAACAACGAAACAGCCTGCAGATTTACTATGTGCCATCGCCTCAGCAGAGAGTGGATTGTCAAAAGCCAAGCCCAAATTTAAATTAGCATAGATAATTAACATGACAGCTTAATAAGAGGATTAGAGGAAATTAGGAACCTACATCATTCCCCAAAGTCAACACGAATTCTGGAAGACGATCCATATCAGGGGTGTACTGATCAAGTACGACAGGAAGCCTGGTCAGGTTGCCGTCTTCATCAATGTGAATAGAGAAGTACTCATTAATCATCTCAGCATTTTCTTTGAGTATCTCAGTGTTCACCTGCAATCAAATAAATATTATCTTCATCAAAGGAGCGATGCTACAGGAGTCAGCGGACCGAGCTGTTATAAAAGAATCAAGAAATAGAAACAGCATGCATGTGGACAAATAAAAAAAAAATCCATCACATACAAGATTAACAAAGACTTGAGCAATTGAGAAAACAACTTACTTCTGCAATCTCCCGTTTCTCCACATCGTTTTCATCATTCATTAACTTGTCATCTTTCAGTGCCATCACCAGCAACTCCCGAAGTGGAGCTGGTTCACTAAGCTGCATAGCATTGAAGTTTCCAAAACGGCACAAAGCTTGCTGGTACATGAGTTCTTTACTGCATCACAGGTTGAATCATCAATATAGACTTGAAAAACAATACCAAAATGATTTATCACAGAAAAAAAATAATGCAATCTTTTGAAGAGGCGGCAGTAGTTGCAGGCTTGCAGCTGGATATGATATGCATGGGATAGCAGTTTGATGATGATGTCTGTGAGCAACAGGCTTGTGTAAGTGTGCATGCATTTGCACACGTGTAGAGTGGAACTGGAGTTTCTGGCACCTTCAATGAACCATGTCCAAAATTTGAAATTCCTAGCTCAAATAAGACCTAGAACACTAGTCATAAGTGGAAAGGGTGACTATAAAGTTTACCTAACGTTTACCACATTTACAAGGTATAAGCGGGTATTGTGCTGTATCAAGGCAAAAACTTCATCGGCAAGTCCAACATATGTGCAATTCTTAACAATGTCCAAAAGGCCTACAGTAATACATAAATCATCAGTCCACAAAACTGCAGGCAGGCACTGCCCTTCAGGCATCAGAGGCTAAGATGAGCTCACCAGGATGGAAGTTAGAATCTATTTCCATAAGAAGCTCATGGCGACTGGACAAATCACAAGCATCTTTTGGATTTCTCCTTGATCTTACAACATTTCTTGGAGGACCATGTAGAAACAGAAAAAAGAAAATCAGTCCCGGTAAAAATCAATGACTTAAAATTGCCCTCCTCACTTCTTCAAATAGATTGTCTGAAATCTGAATTAGCAACCAGTGTAAAAAACTATCAGATTTCCAACACTCCTAACTAAACCAGAATTATAGCATGCAAACACAAAATTCCTCGCATGAGGAAAGGCATAGAACAGGTACTTAGTACACAATTTTAGGGGCGTATGTGAAAAATATTTTCAAGGAACACAAATAGATGATCATATCGAATGACAGAAAAACAAAAGGCGGTGAAAGGTTGTCAGCTTGCTAACAAAGACCATACCTTACGGAAACAAGGTCAGATTTCTTATCAAGATTTGAAGATTGCCCACGCCAATAAGTGTGTAACCTTCCAGATGGATTGTGTGGATCTGTTCTGACCATCTGGCTCACGGGAATCTTTTGATATTTTGTTCCTACAATATAAGATGATTACAGTGAGATGATTGCATGCACAAGCATAGGGGGTATGGGGAAAGCAGACCCACTAATGTTGAATATATTCTGCATACCAGAAGCCATGCTGACCTCAACGTCAGTACCCTTTTCCTTTTGTATGTTAACTTGACTAAGGACTGAGGAGTTTACTGCCTGCAATATACATGGAACAGCATCATTAATGTGCACAAAAGTTTACATCAGAATGAAAAATATATATGCACATAATTTGATGATCTAGATCGCTAAAGTTTATCTGCAAATTCAAGTGATTCAAACTTACATGCCATAAGTTGATAGTAGAGTGGGCTGTTTCTCTCGAAGAGTATATTGCGCTGGAGGTACATATTGTTTTAAGTTTGAAGCTTTTGCAAACAGGCACCATTAAAAGTTAACTAGTATCAGCATCAACTTTTAAACTATGAGTAGGTATTTGCAAAAGGTCGAAACAACAGGTGGTTCTTCCGCAATTTACTCTATTTTAAAAGTACACAACATTTCTGTATGCATATGAACACCATTGACCATACCATGTGCCATATATGAAATAAAATGAGAGGCTTTACTCAAAATCTAAACTTGCCTATTTCAGCAAGGATCATCTAGTGATAGTCCTTTTTCCAAGAAATCGAGTTTTGAAGAAAATGTCAGTGTATGAATTTCTGCATAGTTTTCTGCAAGTATTCATGTACATTTGAAAATTAATGCCCTCATGCAACTTGTAGTAGCTTTACAACAGATACACTCTCTGAACAATCAAAAGTAATCAAACAGATATAAGGGAAGTAACCATGTGAACACTTAAACAGTTCATCACTCGCAGTTGCCACAGCATATCAATTTTGATAATACACATACAGTAAAAGGCAAAGTATCTCAGGATTTATATAAGCATAAATAATAAAAGTAGATGATATATCCACATAGCAGACATAAAGTGCTAAATAATCAATGAATCACCTGAGATTGGAATATCCTTGTGGTATTAGAATTTATCAGCTTTTCCTCAATAGCATCTTTAATTGTTTCAATAATTCGCTCTTGATTCAAGAGGCTAACCTGCAATCCAAATGAATCACTAAAAAGTCAACCGTTTGTTTTCTAACTGGAAAATTGCAGAAATGCTTGAAGCCTTGAACAACGGGGTAAGAGAATATTTGGAAGTTGTGCTTTCTTCAACAATTCTTACAAGGAGGTGTCACAATATACCTCTTTTTTGGTTGGATGTATATTAACATCCACATGTTCGGATGGAAGACTGATGGACATGTATATGAAGGGTTTGGATGCTTGAGGCAATGTTGCGGAGTACACAAATTCAATAGCCCTTTTCAAAGCAGTGCAGTCTACAAGCCTATCTGAAGGGTAAATACGAAAACAGTAAGTGCTGCACAGAAACAATACATGACCATGAGGGGAAAAAAGGAACTGTACACTACTAGTTCACCACAGATGCATAATTTGGCAATTTTTGTTGGTAACAAAAAATTTCCTTAGAAATAACCCTTATTGATACCTCAGTTAAATGAACAGAATGCAACCAAATTGCCAAACTCTGACCAGGATAACATAAAATGCATCATTTAATTGGGCATTGATAGTGCAGTTAAGTCCATACAAAATCATCAGAATTTATTTACAGAGGAAAATTAGCCCTGAAAATTCACTAGTGCCTTGTGATTCGTATTATTCCAGTGAGCAGTAACTATATTTGTACCATTTATGAAAAGAATCATTGTAGTCTTCTTTGCCACATAATTTGCATTTGAGACGTAACCATCCATCTTGAAGATTGTATCTGTAGCATTCTCATCTGAAACCTCTATCTCCATCAGATCACGAACAACACAAGCCCCATAGACATTCCTAATAGCATCTAGCCTTGAAGATGTACTTGCACTATGAACATCTGCTCTATTGGCTCCATGCTGTGACATAAGAGGCAAATGTCACCCTCTACAAACCGATGAGATCACAAGGAAAGCAATATTTACCTTTCTGCAAGAGAAGTTCACGTTGATGTGATGGACTGCAAACCGACTGATGAAATCTACAATCTTGGGGTAGTCATCATTGGAGTTCTGCAATGTTTTTCTACGAGCTACCATATTGTAAAATAAATTTTCAACCTGCACACGATGTCTTATTTGGGTAAAGAAGACACAATACATATCCAAGTAATACAGCACTAACTCTATGCAAACTCACCATGACTTGAGTTCCTTTAACTGCAGCACAGGGCTTTGGCTCATTCTCCATTACTCCATCTCTATAAGAAACTCTGACAGGAAAAACATGACAATACTCATTAACAAACAACTCTAGAATTGAGCAGAAAATTTTGAAGTTGTTCATGGACTGACCTGTAGCCGTGCAGTTGGCCTTCTGTTATTGTTGTCACAGTAACATGGCCAACATAAGTCATACTAGCCAAAGCCTCCCCTCTGAACCCCATGGATTTTATAGTCTGTAGATCCTCGTATGCAGATAACTTTGAGGTAGTGTGCCTTTCACACAATATTGGCAAATCCTCAAACTGTGAAAGGAAACCATGTTAGCTGGCATAGGTGATGATCAACAATGCTTATGCAAATAATTCATCTGTATTCTGTGGGATGCTTAAAGCAAAATTTTGAACATGCTCACCCAATAATCAATATAGTAATCCTATAGCAGGTAGCAGTAGCAGGCCCCCTCAATATGCATAAGCCTAACTCGTAGTATCATGCATCATAGCATGGCAAACAACTACATGCTGCCTAAAGGCAATTAGCATTGGCAATCCTGAATTGCCTAATGGAACAGTTGTGCGATCAACTCCCCGTAAGCCATTCCGATGACATTTTTTATACCTACGTTAGTACAAAAAAAAATCTGATGTATCGAAACACAAAACCAAAAAAAAGTGTCCCAATCAATCGTCCACATGCTTCACAATTTGTCGATTCCACCAACGCACGCGATTAAACACAATCACAATTAACAACTCGCAAACCCAGCGTATCCAAGATTTCGACACTGGAAAGGTGCCAAAATTTTCCTAGTAGCACTTTCAAGGGTTTGGGGAGGGGGGGGGGCGGTTTAGGGTTTAGGAAGCGTACCCGGATGCCGTGGCCATCGTCGGAGACCTGGATGAGCTTAATACCACCGTCCTTAACGGTGACGGAGATGGTGGAGGCGCCGGCGTCGAGGCTGTTCTCAACGAGCTCCTTCACCGCCGACGACGGCCGCTGGATCACCTCCCCCGCAGCGATGCGGTTCACCACCGACTCATCCAGCCGCCGGATGCGGGGTGGGTCCGCGCCGCCGCCACCGAGCGGCATCGGTTCGTCGACGTCCATGCCGACCGTGGAGGCTGGGAAAGTGGGAATGGGGAGGTGGGGGGAGGAGGGCTTTGGTGTTCGCGCGTATACTGATTTTTTAGAGTAAAATGTACTATAGGTCTTTAAATTTGATCACATTTATTTGGATTCAACATCTTTGAAAGTGTTTAATTCAATATTTAATCTATTTAAGTGGGTCAATCAGATCCAAAACAGTCCGGACTAGCATTGACTGGTGATGAGAGCTCACGTGCGGCACACCAAACCACTGGCATGGCCTTCTTCTCCCCCGCAAGAACATTCCAGTGTGGCCTTCTTCTCCCATCGCCTCCTCCCTCCACCTCCCGAGCCGTCGTCGCCTCCTCCCTCCACCTCCCGATCCGCCGCCGCCCTCCCCTTCTCCTCTTGAGCCGCCGTCGCCCTCCCTCCTCCTCCTCCTGAGTCGACGTCGGCCTCCCCCTCCATTGCAACTCCCTCTGCCTCGCTGCCGCGCACCAGGCAACCCACGACGACCGATCCGCAAACAGACCTCCTCCGCGTTCCCCTACTACTTCCTCATCGCGCTCGAGGCCGACAGCTACATCCGCAGGCTCGCCCTCCTGCTTGTCGCCCTGCTGCTGCTCGTGCTCTACAACGGCGTCTCTGAGGCCGCCACCATCGACCTGCTCGTCTTCATCACCTTCGCGAAGCTCCATGTCTCCAACGTCAATGTGAGAACCCCGATTTATTTGACTTGAAATTCTTAGCCTTCCATTGACCCTAGCATCACAAATCAAATAAACCAAGTCTCGAGATATGTATACTTCCCAGAAATACAGTATACACACCCCGTTACAAAATCATGCATCAATTACATACATCACATTATAACAAGTCTACCAAAAGACATACATAATATAAAGGTATTACAAAAGATGGGTCGACCGGCCAAATGACATTAAAGTAACATAAGACAACGGAAGTAAAAGTGTCATAAGATGGCTATAGACAAAAGTCAATTAGTATGCCTTAACTCACAAGGCATCCAACCGGACCGCCAAACTAGTCGTCCCAAAAGCTACACATCTCGCAAAAGTGACGCCCTTGGGGCTTACCTTCTTCCTCTGCACACAACAAGCAATGCAGATGAGTACAATAATGTACTCGCAAGACTTACAAGTAACAAACCTATACATAGCTGCATGTGAGCTGAATTCAAAGGAAATGGTTATAGGGTTATTTGGACGCATAAAGCAATTTTCATTTGCAATAATGTAATAGATTGAAGGCAATTTAACAAATCAGTTTTTAAGCATTGAAATAACAGCGAGTAACAATAAGTAACAAGTAACCACCTAGAGGTGACTAACCTAATAGTCATCACAACATAGCACGAATCCCCGATTCGTACCACCCATCAAGTTTTAATTAAAATATTGTAATCTAGTTCTCACGGGGCGTATCCAAGCGTGACCATAACCTAGGACGATGATATTCGAATAGTTTTAACCCTGCAGGGGTGTACCAATGTACCCACACTTCAGACCGTCTTTTTGCCAAGCTATTTAGCACACTTCCGAATGTATGCCGGCACGACTAAGTCCTACGAGACGTTTTCAATATTGTGTACCAACTACGAGCCGCTCGTATGGACCGCAGCCCATACACTTACATTGTAAAGCCGAAAAGACAATCACCCCTCAGGGTAAAGCTTTTCGGACAACTACAATGCTCCCACACACGCCCACCTGTGACTCGTAGCCAACACACGCCAAAGTACTAAGTCAAGAGAGGTCTCATTTCCCTCTAGTGTGGTTAGCACGCAAAATGCTCAGTACGGTGGCGTAAGTAACTCGGTCCTTAATGACTCGGGCACCATTCCAGTCACACCCATCAGCACACCAACATATCATTGTGCCCAAGTCCAAATCATTTTGTTTTCAGTTTTTTATTTTTGCAATTAGACATAGCACAAGTTGAAATATAAAGATCATAATAAGTTTGTGTGATCAAGGTTATCGACAAGTCGATAACCGTCTATTTCTACCGACAGCTAAACATGGCTAAGCAACATACTCGAAAACTACTAGGTGACATGAGCTCATCCAACGAACCCAAAATCACAGCAAGTATTCCTATGTTCAGTAGTAGAGGATAAACATTTACCTACAGATTATGCATCTCATAGGTCAACTAATCGATAATAGTTTAAAATAAGATAGCAATGCATACGTAGAATTTGCAAACAACATATTAGAATTTGAAAATAGTAGAAGCAACATGATCAAATGAATGCTACATCTGCTTGCCTTGCTGGAGGGCAGGTTTGGTTGCTGAGGATTAGATTCAAGATCGATAATATCTTCGGAACCTAACGCAAAATACGATAAAATCAATAAGAACGAAGAACACCAAACAAAACCCAACAACAAAAGTCACCCAAATCTCATGAAATTTATACAACAGCAAGGGCATGATTTTAGATAATTTGAAGAACAAGAATCAAGTCATTTGGACTAAGTATAAAAAAGTTATGGTTAAAACAATTTCTCTAAGCCTGTTAATTTAAATGAAATTAATTGCTGGTACTGTTCATGGCAAAAATTTCTAGAACGATCTAAAGTCTGAAATTTTTATGACAGGTAGATAATGGCACCCTAAGATCAACAAAGTTGGGTTTACTCAATTTGGAGTTAAAATGAATTACTTATGATTTTTCTAAGTTGTAAATCTAGCACATGATACTTGTCAGAAATAAAATCATGATCAAAACCTATTTCATATTAAAGTATGCTAACAGATGAATTTAACAAGATTGAGTTTGCACATTTTGGAGTTATACAGAAAACATATGCATTTTACAAGTTTTAGTTGAATTTCTAGGATATTTAAAAATGGCTGAAACAAGTTAATAATGTTTACAAAGTTTTCTGTTACATAAACATGCCTAAATACATTTTTAGATTAAAACTTTGGTGAGACATGAATTTAATACAGTTAGAATCACATAAAAAGGAATTAAAATGAATTAGTTATGAGTTTTTAAGTTTTAATACCACTTTCAGTTGGCAAATAAAGGCTTACCGAAATATAATCAAACTTAACAAAAAGGAATTGACGTGGACAAACGTGGGCCTTTGATTTGGAATCCAACGGCTCACGCGCTGGATAAATAGCGCACGCGCGCGATCAAAAAGGAGCTCAATGTGGGATCTAAATCCAACGGTCTACGTGGATTGGGACGTTCGGGGATCCGAACGGCCCAATCAATCTCGACCGCAGATCAAAAGATGGAGGGCTGAGATTGATGTTACAATCGGAGATCCGAATGCACTTGCGCTCTCAGCCGCAGATCGCGAGATGGACGACCCCGAGTGATTGGGACATTCGGGGGTCCGAAAGTCCCACAAATCTGGGCCGTTGATCACAAGATCGACGGTCCACGATCTGTGCACATAACACCTGCGTGTTATAAGTGCACCGACGGGGTTTTAATGGTGCGGGCCCATATGTCAGTGTCTCTAAGGCTTTTAGGACAATAATTAATTACTAACAATGATTAGTAATTAATGACTCCAATTTTTGTCCTAAAGATCTCGTTACTGTGGTTTAGGCCTACGGGCCCACATGTAAGTGACACTAAACGTTTTAAGACAACCATTTATTGCTAAACAATGATTAGCATTTAATGATGTCCGAGACGCTGACGCACAATGCGGGAGAGAGTGATTAAGGGGCTGGGCCCACATGGTAGTGACCCATTAAGTTATTTCAGACATCAATTAAATGCTAACTAATCATTAACAGTAATTAACAATCATTAGCGCATTAATGATGTCTTAACGGCAACGCTACAACACTCGTTTTCGCGTCCGACAAAACCCGAGCGCGAAGATGAGCTCGTCGCTGGCGGCTCCGGCCACGGCGGCGCAACCTAAAGACCAAAATGGGTTTGTAATAACCTTGCGGTCCCGATGGTGATGACCTCGCCGGCGGCGGCCTAAAACGCCGGTGAGCCGGAAATAAGTGATGGTGACCAAATCGGCCGAAAATGAAAATAGCTGAAAAGCTCTGCATTATCCAAAGAAGCGGGTGCCACAACATCTAAGGACTAATAAGAAGCTACATTGGCCAAGGAGAGCTCCAAAGATGGCCGGAGAAGTTCTGACAGTGGAGAAGCTCGCCGGAGCCAAGGAAGAAGATGAAGAAAATACGGCCTAAGCAAAAATGAACACCACTAGTGGTCAAAATAGCTGCATTAAGACCCACAGAAGGTCCATGAGCAATTAATTGCCAAAAGAACCACTTACCGGAGCTGAGGAAGAAAGGGGCGATTCCGGCGAATTTGAACAAACCCCAAATTTGACAATTCATGAGAATGTCAAACCAAATTAAGTCAGGGGAAATGCATAGGAGGTTAAGGAGCTCAAAAGGGAGCAAAAAGATTTGAAGAAGAACCACTGGAGCACCCAAGTTCACAATAGAGCTCCACGGCCTCCAATGGTGATTTGAGAATTTCAGTGGTGTTGAGCTCCAAAAACAAAGAAGAAGCTAGGGGTGGTGTAAAGGAACACCAAGAGGGGCTTTATATAGTGAGAAGATTAGGGTTTGAGCCAGGACTTAGCTCAATGGTGAGCTCGGTTCATGGCGCTGCCAAGGACCAAAGAAATAATGGGGCAAGTGAAGACCAGGACATGGGAGCCGAAAGCCTGCGGCGCATTTAATGCCCCACAGAGAGACGTTGACGAGGTCGAGCTCGAAGTGACAAGGCACAGCTGCTCTCTCTTTGCCATGGCTCGCATGCGCGTACGAGAGCCAGGGGAAGAAGAAGAACAGAGAAAGAGGCCGTGACCGTCGGATTTGAGATGGACGGCTAGGATTAAAAGGGAGAACTGGGTAACCCGAACGACACACTCAATCTGGATGGTTGGATCTTGATCCAACGGCCCAAATGAGTGGGCGCTTCCGCGAGGTTCGAACAGCCCAATTAACGCGGGCTGTTCGATAACAATCCAACGACAAAAATGCCACGCTCCCTTTGGCTGGCCTGTAACATCCCAATTTTGGGCTTGTGTTTCAAATGTAAGAAAATCAGTAGAAATTAAAACTTTTTCTTACATCATGTAATTCCTGTGGTGCCAAGAAATTCTTGTACAAGGAATTATGGAAATACATTGTCACAAGTCTTGTTGATCCAAATCTTGTTATTCCAAAAACAATCTGTCAAATCTTATGATCATCCTCTGGAAATATTTTCCTAAGTCTCTGTGATGGTATGTGACCCTCTCAAAAAATCTCACAATTTTTAGAAATTGTTTGAAAATTTTAGAAGCGATCAAACTGTTTGACTCTCAGTCAAACATTAAAACAGAGCCTTGCGAAATTTTGAGATTTATTCGCAGCATAAAAATCTCTGAGAATTTTACACAAGGTTAATATCTGAGTTAGCAAACTCTGTAAAATTTTCATAATTTCTGGAGTTATTTTGCTACCTCAAATAAATCTTTCAAAGTCTCTGTTCTTTTCAAAGTCAAACTTGGTTTCTTGTTACTTGGGTTCGAGTCGGACTCGGGCTCGAGTCAATCGATTTGATCGAATCAACTAATCGCACCGAGCCTCCTTTTAAAGCGCGCGCATTCTCAACCGTTAGATCTAAATCGCACGGCCAGCGTACGTATCGTTCGGACCTTCGGTTGCAAGATTGATTGTCAACCGTTAGATCGCAATCCAACCGCGAGATTTCCGAACCCTTCCGGACCCTCCGGTTGCGATTTTGAATCGGGCCGTTGGATTAAAATCCAGCGCTCGCGTACCCGCCGTTGTAATTTGAGTTTGCAGCGTGGAGCTATCTGAGCCATCCATTTCTAATCGAAGGCTCGCAATCTTCCCGTTGTGTTATAAACACGGTAGGCGTGGCACTATCTCGGTAGTTCGCGTTTCATCCAACGGTGTGAATCGCCCGAGCTTTTGCGCTGGTCATCTTCAACCTCCGCCGTGCGAAAACGATTGCAAGGCATGGTGAGGTCATTTCTTGCTCCTAAAGCCACCCTAGCCGACGTGTAGGAGTATGGGAGGTACACGAGCTAGGCCATGCCCTAATGCACGTCTTCACCTCTTTTCCTTGTCGTGTGCGTGGTGCTTTGTGTTTTGCCGCTTGAGAGAGGAGGGTGCAAACCCTAACACTTTCGTGGCTTTATAAGCACCCTCATTGCTTCCTAGTATCTCTTTAGACCACCACCAAGCTTCACTCACGACATTGGAGCTTAATACCTCAAAAATGGCAAATCGCCATTGTTGACCCGTGGAGCTCCATTGATGTTCTTGGTGTTCCAGTGGTCCTCCTTCATGTTTCTTTGCCCTAACCTCATCTATTTATCACCTTGAACATTTCCCCTCACTTAATTTTGGAATTGATTCTCAGGAATTGTCCAATTTGGGGTTTGTTCAAATTCGGCCAATTGGTCATCTTCTTCCTCATTTCGGTGAGTGCTCCATTTTCCAATTCTTTGCTCTTATAGCTTACGTGGATCATAATGAAGCTATTTTGATACTTTGGTATCACTCATTTGGCTCGAGTGTCAATTTGAACCTTCTTCTTCAAGTCGTGAGCTTTCACCTTGATCAAGCATCTCGGCCATCTTGAAGCTTCTAGTCGCTAAGGTAGCTTCTTATTAGTCCTTAGAAGCTCGGCACCCGCTTCCTTGGACCGCGTGAGCTTTCGCTATTTTCATGTTTAGCGATAAAGCTCCGTTTTCATTTCCGGCTAGCGGCGTTCGATCCTCACGCATGGCGAGAATGCTACCATTAGACTCGTTGTGCTATTGCGATTCCATTTTAGTACTTGGTGGCGCGCGCGCGCCAGTCGCGGCGATTCGCCGTTGAAGCCACTCGGGTTTTGCGCCACGACGCTCCGTTTTAAATCGACTCATTAGGGCGCATTAATTACCAATCATTAGTTATTAATTGTGTCTTAGTCATTATTATTGAGCCAGCGACCGGTGGGCCCAATATCCTTAAATCAATCTACGGTTCACTCGCCTTTGTTCGACATCATTAATGTCAATCATTGCTTAATTAAATGAGTCGGCATTTAATCGATGTCAGAATTAACCTCTGGGTCGCTGACTGGTGGGCCCGAGGGTTAGAATCAAATCTCAGCAGTCATTAGAGTCTAATTAATGTCAATCATTAGAATCATTAATTTGGTCTTAACCGCCACTGCTTAGTCGTGACTTGTGGGCCCGTCGCGCTGTGCGTTGGTTAAATCATTGCGGTCGTGACTCGTAGTCACTGACATGCGGTCCCACCCGTCAGTACCTCTTTTTGAACTTCAATCAATAGCCACCGTCGATCCCTTGATCAACGGCCTAGATCTTGTATGCGTTCGGACCATCCGGTTCCCCTCATCATCCTGGACCGTCCATCTTGCGATCTGCGGCTGAGATCATGTGTGCAATCGGACCTTCCGGTTAGATGTGGGTTCTAAGCCGTTCATCTTTAGAGCTGCGGTGCGTGGTTCCGCAGAGGCAACGCATCGTCGGTTGCATGCACTCGTTTGGGCCGTTGGATCTTGATCCAACGGTGGACCCCGATTAGGTTTGGCGCGCGTGCGCTATTTCCAGCGTGCGTGGGCTGTTGGATTTTAAATCTACGGCCCACGGGCGTCCACGTCGTTTTCTTTGTTTTGGGTTGTTCGGTATTTCGGTAAGTATTTATTTAACGACTGAAAATGATGTAAAAACTTTAGAAACTCATAACTAATTCATTTTAGCTACTTTTTAGTTAATTCCAACTGTAATAAATTATGTTATCACTTTAGCTTATTATAAAAATGGATTTAAGCATGTTCGATGTGAAAAATTGTATAACTAGGAATGACTTGATTTACGTCATTTTGAATATTCAGAAAATGAATAAAACTTTAGAAAATGCATATCTTGCTCTGTGTATGTCCAAAATGAATGATTCCAACCTTGATAAGTTTGTTATTAACCCAATGTTAATATAAAAATGATGGTAGGTCCAAGATTATATGAAACCTTGGTTAATGATTTAGTACCTATTTTGACATTTAGAAAATTCTAGGAGACTTATAAAATGCACAGTAATTCTCTGTAAATGCAAAATATATATGATAAATTCTAGAGAACCCTCTGTTGGTATACTTCACTGTAAAATTAGCTTTGAACATATTTATGCTCCTGGAAAGTGCATTATGCCAATTTTGCATCTTAGAAAAATCATAACTAAATCACTTTAACTCCAAATGACCTGAAATTTTATATGGGTTATTTCAATACCAGTAGGTAGCTACCATAAAAATTTCAGCTTCAAAATCTTTCTAGAAAATATTTTTGCTACAGTGTTAATTATGGCCGAAATTGTATGTTTAGGCAAAATCTTTTGCACCACAAATCCAAATTAGGTTTTCCAGTTTCTATGTCTAGGTATATTCGTATTCTACCTTATGTGTAAATTTCGTCGCATTTGGTTAAGTTTTGCTTGCTCTTTTGTTTATTTGTGGTTCGTCTTATTGGTTGTTCTTGGTTCTTTTTGACTTTCGCTTAGGATTCGACATTTGCGGTAATCCCAGAAACGATCCTCCATAACCAATTGAGCAGCAGCAAGAAGGCAAGCAGTTTGATCATGTTAATCCCAGTATTTTAAGTATTTATGTTGATTACAAATTCTATGTATGCATTGCTACTTTGTTTTAATAGTTGGCCTAGTAGATGCATTTCCTTAGCAAATGATTATCCTCTACTACCATGAGCCTAGGTTACTTGCTGTGATTTAGAGTTCGTGGATGGGCTCTTGTCACTTAGTAGTTGCGAATTAATTGCTTAGCCATGCTTAGCCGGTAGAAATGGCGGTTATCGACTTGTCGATAACCTTGATCACACAAAACTTATTATGATTTATGATTTCCACCTTGTGCCATGTCTACTTGTGAAAACTAAAACTAAAAGCAAAATGATTTAGACTTGGGCACAATGGTATGTTGGTGTGATTCTCGGGTGTGGCTGGATTGGTGCCTAAGTCACCAAGGACCGAACATCTTGTTACACTAAACCAAGCATTTTAGCGTGCTAACCACACTAGAGGGTATGGGACCTCTCTTGACTTAGTACTTTGGCGTGTATTGGCTCAGGGTCGCGGGAGGTCGCGGGAGGATGGTGTTGGGAGCATTGTAGTGTCAGAAAGACTTCACCGGGATGGGATTTGTTGTCTTTCGGCTTGCAATGTAGCGTATGGTGTTTCTACCCATACGAGCGGCTCGTAGTTCATACACAATATTGGAAAGCGTCTCGTAGGACTTAGCGTGTTAGGCATACCTACGGAAGTGTGCTTTGGCTTAAAGGCGATGCAGGTGTGGGTACATTGGTACACCCTGCGGAGTTAAAACTATTCGAATAGCCTCGTCCTAGGTTATGGACACGCTTGGGAGGTCTTTCAAGAGTTAGACTACAACCTTTTAAATTAAAACTTGATGGGTGAGTGCGAATCGGGATTAGTGCTATGTTGTGGTGGCTATTGGGATAGTCACTTCCGGTGGTTACTTGTATGTATCTTTATTATTGTTATTTCAACATTAAAACAGATTTGCAAACTTGCTTTTAAATGTATTACATTATTGCAAATAAAGTTGGCTTCATGCAAAATGAGACATACAACCTCCACCTAAACAAGCTTGCATGTAGTTATGAATAGGTGCGCTATTCCACACGTCGATCTTGCGGGTACAAAGACAATCTTTGTGCTCGGATGCTATGCTTAATTGTTTTGATGCGAGAGGAAGGAGGTGAGCACGAAGGGCCTCACTTTTGTGGCTGTGTTGTGGTAGCTTGCGGAGCGACTAGCTTAGCGGCCGATCGGTTGCCTTGTGGGTGTATGGCTAACCGGTCGACTTTTGTTCTAGCCATCTTATGGCACTTTTGCTTCATTGTCATTCTTGTATATTGTTATATTTGGCCGGTCGGCTCTCTTTTGTAATAACTTTACTTTATGTATGTCGTTGTTGACTTAGCGTTGTATGTTGTATGGAAGTGATGTGTAATTTTGTGATGATGTGCATATGTTGCAATTCTGGGAAACATATGCCCATCGAGGCTTAGAATGTTTAATTAGTAATGCTAGAACCATTTGGAGGTTAAGTGTTACTAGTTAAATATTCCGGGTCCTCACAAAGTTGGTATCAGAGCCATACTGACCGTAGAAACCCCTAGCTTGGTCGCCTTAGGATATTTTGAAAACTTACTTTCAAATAGTTTATGAAAACTTAAGTAAGTTCTCTAATTTTATTCCTTATCTGTCTTAGCTTGCTCATCTCACCTTACTCTCACTTAAGTTTGAAAAGGTTGTTCCTCTCTCCCTTTCAAAAATTAGCCTCTATCGATTAACTGGGTTTTGGGAGAACCATGAGAGAGCTTGGAGAAAGAAAATAGGACAGCTAGCTAGTGGTGAGTAAATAAGGTAGGAAATGAGAGGATAATTCGACTAAAACTTGTGGGAATAAAAGGGTAAGAAGTGATATGAGATTAGCTAATGCCTATACTATATTAGGTGGTTATACCTTGATTTACGGACTGTTTTGAGTTAGAATTTGGTGCTGAAATTTTGGGTCTTCTCAAATGATTACTCGTTTTCCATACGAGTTAGTCATAACAGGAAGGTGGTTGTTATCTTTATGACCCTGCTGCGATTTTATGTTGATACTTGAGCCTTTAAAGAGTGTTTTGTTAAGAGGTTAGTAGTTTTCTTTGTCTCTGTTCGGAGTTGTGTTTTAACTTTGTTTTTGTGGAGCAGGATGACAAGAACCACCATAACGATCGGTGGTGGTTACGATGAGGAGCTTCCCCTCCTCAGACCATGGTGAGGTTACGCTCGAGTCGGCGGAATCGCATGGACCGGACCCGTATCTTGGAGGTCATTGCGAGAACACCTCCGCTCCGGCTGCGCCGGGATCGGAGGTGGTGGCCACGATCTCGTGGTGGGCTTGCGGAGTTTCTCGTACACGCCACCCACTTTCTCGTCGGAGGATCCACTCGGCGCGGATGATTGGCTGCGTCTTGTTGGCGAAAGCTCAATATCGCTCGATGCCGGGAGCGGGGCGGGCACTCTTTGCATCCCATCGGCGAGGTGCGGCACTATCTTGGTGGGAGAACTTTCGCCATGCGGCCGCGAGCCACGTTGTCTCGTGGGATGAGTTTCGATCGCCTTTCGTCGGGCCCACATACGATGGCTGATGAAGCTCAAGAAGAAGGAGTTTCTTGCGCTTAGCGGGCGCAAGTGCGTCTCGGAGTATCTTTACGAGTTCAACCACTTGGCTCGTTATGCTCGGGAGAGGTGGCCTCGATGAGGCTAAGCGGGAGAAGTTCATGGATGGGTTGTCAGGAGCTGCGGGACAAGCTATCTATAGTGGACTTTCTTGACTTCGAGCCTTGGTTGACAAGGCCATCGTCGCCGAGCACAAAGCGAAAGCGGGGTGAGTCCATAGCGCAAGTGGGAGGCACATCGATGCGCACAGTGGCCTCACTCGTCCGTGTTGGGCCCCACGAGGCTCGTGCTTTGGCTTCACCACCGCCAAGGCCGTCGGCACGGTTGCTCGTCCCCGCGGCCGTGTTTGACCACGTGCACTGCGACCCGGCGGCGAGTTGCGCTCGCAACCCAGTGCGATGTTACTGCCGCTGCAACAAGAAGGGCCATTATGCTGCGATTGCCCTCGAGTGCAGGCGGCCCCTCGTCCTAATGGAGGGCGCGGAATGGTCACACACGACGGAAGGTGATCGAAGACCCGGTGTCGGGAGTGGTCGAGTCAACCACATCTCGGTGAGGAGGCCTGAGGCGCCCGCGTTGTGTTAGATGCGCTCCTTGTTAATTTACATCTGCTCTGATTTTATTTGACTCGGAGCTTCGCATTCTTTTATTTGAGGTCTTTTCTTTGTTGATTGTGGGCTTCTTTGTGTTCCTCAGGGATTCCACTGCGATTCGCTCTCGGGTTGAAATGAGAGGCGACCAAGTATCTTGGGATGTCCCTATCCACATCGAAGGAGTGGGATTCTTGGCGACTCTTATCCTACTCGACTCGGCGCGCTTGGATGTGATTCTTGGCATGGATTGGTTGTCCCAACACTTGGGGCAAATCGATTGTGCCGGAAGATTGTCTACCTCACGATCCTTGGTGAACAAGTTGGGTTTTCACCGCGATTGCGAGAACCCCATCTTTATGTCCTTGAAGCAAAGCGGCATTGGAGATCCGGGATGTTCCCACAGTATGTGAGTTCGTGGATGTCTTTCGAAGACTTGCACAGCATGCCTCGATTCGAGATCCGAGTTTGTGATCGAGTTCTTTGCCGTCAGCCCTATTTCTAAGAGGCCGTATCGCATGCCTCCTAATGAGTTGGAGGAGTGAAGAAGCGGTGGGTGAGCTACAAGAGAAGGGTTTTATCCGTCTAGCTCATCTCCTTGGGGTTGTCGATTATCTTTGTGAAGAAGAAGGACAAGACCTTGCGCATGTGTTGATTACCGTCAGCTTAATGAGGTGACGGTAAGAACAAGTATCCTTTGCCCGTATTGATGATCTTTTCGATCAATTGGCCGAACACGAGTCTTCTCAAGATTGACTTGAGATTGGGCTATCATCAAATCGAGATCGGGACCGAGGATATTCCTAAGGCGGCCTTTGCTACTCGTTATGGTCTTTACGAGTACACCGTCATGTCTTTTAGTTTGACCAATGCTCTGCTTTATTCATGAATCTTATGAACTCGGTATTCATGGAGTATTTGGATAGGTTCGTGGTGGTATTCATCGATGATATCCTTATCTACTCCAAGAGTGAAGAAGAGCATCTTGAGCATCTTCGACTTGTGTTGGGCAAGGCTGCGTGAACACCAGTTGTATGCCAAATTCGACAAGTCACGAGTTACGTTGAAGGAAGTGGCGTTCTTGGGCCATGTTCTTTCAGCGGGAGGTGTGGTTGTGGATCCTAGCAAGGTCGGTGATGTGCTATCTTGGGGTCACCCAAGTCGGTCACGGATGTGCGAGTTTTCTTGGTTTGGTGGCTACTATCGCCGCTTCATCGAGAATTTCTCCAAGATTGCAAAGCCTATGGTGAGCGCTCAAGAAAGACAAGAAGTTTGAGTGGTCATTGCTTGTGATGTGAGTTTTCAGGGAACTCAAGAAGCGGTTGACCTCAGCCCGGTGCTTGTTCTCACGATATTCACAAGAGTTTTGATATCTTTTGTGATGCTTCTCGTCGAGGTCTTGGTTGTGTTCTTATGCGGGAGGGCAAGGTTGTGGCCTATGCATCGCGGCGATTGAGGCCTCATGAACTCAACTATCCTACTCATGACTTGGAGTTAGGCTGCTTGTGGTCCATGCACCCAAGATTTGGCGGCATTATCGATTGGTAACCGTTGCGAGGTGTATTCCGACCACAAGAGCTTGAAGTACTTGTTCACCCGACGGATCTGAACCTCGGGCAAAGAAGATGGTTGGAATTGATCAGGACTATGACATGGGCATTCGGTACCATCCGGGCAAGGCCAATGTCGTTGCGGATGCACTCGATCGGAAGGTGTATTGCAACATGTTGATGCTCCAAGAGCGACACTGCTCTCATTTAAATTTCAGCGCCTTAATTTGGGTTTGACCGAGCACGGTTCTCTTGCTACATTGGTTGTGCAACCAACCTTGGTGGACCAAATCAAGGCGACACAGTGAGCAGATGTTGGTGTGAGCGGATCAAGCGAACATCAAGGATGGGATAGCCAAGTGCTTTTGGAGGATGAGCATGGCGTTGTGTGGTTTGGGGCGTCGTCTTGTGGTCCCTAAGGTCATGGAATTGCGGGATTTGATTCTCGCGAAGCCCATGATTCTCCTTTGTCTATTCATCCGGGGCTACCAAGATGTATCGGGACCTTCGTCGAGATGCAGTGGACTCGCATGAAGCGCGAGATTGCGAGTTCGTTCTTGGGGAGTGCGGCGTGTCTTTGTCGTGTGAAGGCCGAGCATCGGCGTCAGCGAGTCTTCTTCGACCTTTGCGGTGCGAGAATGGAAGTGGGATTCCGTTGGCATGGACTTCATCACGGGTTGCCCGCTCGTCAAAGGAATGATGCTATTTGGGTCGTGATCGACGGGTTGACTAAAGTGGCACATTTCCTTCTGTCAAGACTTCGGCCGTGTGGGGCCTTTGGCGAACTTTATGTCTCGAGGATTGTGAGTCTTCACGGTGTCAGAAGGCGATTATTTACGATCGTGGTGCATTTTTCACCTCGCGGTTTTGGCATAGTGCGCAGCAGGCTATGGGGACCCGCCTTCATTTGATCTGACCTTTCATCCTCGGTGATGGTCGAGACGGAGGCGAGTCAACCAAGTGTTGGAAGATATGCTTCGTGCTTGTGTTCTCTCCTATGGGAAGAAGTGGGAGAAATGCCTACCATTTCTTGAGTTCTCCTACAACAATAGCTTCGAGCGGTCTTGGCATGACACCATTTGAGGCTTTGTATGGGAGGAGATGCGAGAACCCCATTGAACTAGTCGAGAGGCGGTGGCGGCGATTTCGGCGGACTCGATCAATGAGGCGAAAGTCAAGTTCGATTGATCGCGAGCATCTGCGCCGCGGCCCGATCCGGACAAAGAGCTATGCGGATCGTCGTCGCCGTGGTGAGCTTTGAGCCCAATGACTTTGTGTATCTCAAAGTCTCACCCTTGAAGGGCCATCGGCGTTTTGGCATCAAGGGCAAGTTGGCTCCTCGATATGTTGGGCCTTACCGTATCATCGAGAAAGTTGGAGCGATCGCGTCTGATTGGAGCTACGGTACACGAGAGGTGCATGATGTGTTCCATGTTTCACACTGAAGAAGTGCCTCGCGTCCGTGAGAAGCTCCATTGGAGGTTCTCGATGTGCGGAGAATTTGACCTACCACGAGCATCTGTTCGTATTCTTGAGAATCGAGCGGAGGGCGAGGAACGTGTCATCAAGTTCCTTAAGGTTCGATGGTCAAACCATTACGAAGATGAAGCAACTTGGGAGCGCGAAGATCGCCTTCGCAGATTTTCCTTCTTTCTTCTCGAGTAAGCGAGATCTGGTCGAGATTCTTGTAAGAGGGAGAGTTGTAACATCCCAATTTTGGGCTTGTGTTTCAAATGTAAGAAAATCAGTAGAAATTAAAACTTTTCTTACATCATGTAATTCTGTGGTGCCAAGAAATTCTTGTACAAGGAATTATGGAAATACATTGTCACAAGTCTTGTTGATCCAAATCTTGTTATTCCAAAAACAATCTGTCAAATCTTATGATCATCCTCTGGAAATATTTTCCTAAGTCTCTGTGATGGTATGTGACCCCTCTGAAAAATCTCACAATTTTTAGAAATTGTTTGAAAATTTTAGAAGCGATCAAACTGTTTGACTCTCAGTCAAACATTAAAGCAGAGCCTTGCAGAAATTTTGAGATTTATTCGCAGCATAAAAATCTCTGAGAATTTTACACAAGGTTAATATCTGAGTTAGCAAACTCTGTAAAATTTTCATAATTTCGGAGTTATTTTGCTACCTCAAATAAATCTTTCAAAGTCTCTGTTCTTTTTCAAAGTCAAACTTGGTTTCTTGTTACTTGGGTTCGAGTCGGACTGGGCTCGAGTCAATCGATTTGATCGAATCAACTAAGCGCACCGAGCCTCCTTTTAAAGCGCGCATTCTCAACCGTTAGATCTAAATCGCGGGCCCGCGCGTATGTGTCGTTCGGACCTTCCGGTTGCAAGATTGATTGTCAACCGTTAGATCGCAATCCAACCATTGAGATTTCCGAACCCTTCGGACCCTCGGTTGCGATTTTGAATCGAGCCGTTGGATTAAAATCCAGCGCTCGCGTACCTTCGTTGTAATTTGAGTTTGCAGCGTGGAGCTATCTGAGCCATCCATTTCTAATCTGAAGGCTCGCAATCTTCCCGTTGTGTTATAAACACGGTAGGCGTGGCACTATCTCGGCCGTTCGCGTTTCATCCAACGGTGTGAATCGCCCGAGCTTTGCGTTGGTCATCTTCAACCTCCCGCGTGCAGCGATTGCAAGGCATGGTGAGGTCATTTCTTGCTCCTAAAGCCACCTAGCCGGCGTGTAGGAGTATGGGAGGTACACTGAGCTAGGCCATGCCCTAATGCACGTCTTCACCTCTTTTCCTTGTCGTAGTGCGTGGTGCTTTGTGTTTTGCCGCTTGAGAGAGGAGGGTGCAAACCCTAACACTTTCGTGGCTTTATAAGCACCCTCATTGCTTCCTAGTATCTCTTTAGACCACCACCAAGCTTCACTCACGACATTGGAGCTTAATACCTCAAAAATGGCAAATCGCCATTGTTGACCGTGGAGCTCCATTGATGTTCTTGGTGTTCCAGTGGTCCTCCTTCATGTTTCTTTGCCCTAACCTCATCTATTTATCACCTTGAACATTTCCCCTCACTTAATTTTGGAATTGATTCTCGGGAATTGTCCAATTTGGGGTTTGTTCAAATTCGGCAATTTGGTCATCTTCTTCCTCATTCGGTGAGTGCTCCATTTTCAATTCTTTGCTCTTATAGCTTCGTGGATCATAATGAAGCTATTTTGATACTTTGGTATCACTCATTTGGCTCGGTGTCAATTTGAACCTTCTTCTTCAAGTCGTGACTTTCACCTTGATCAAGCATCTCGGCCATCTTGAAGCTTCTAGTCGCTAAGGTAGCTTCTTATTAGTCCTTAAAGCTCGCACCCGCTTCCTTGGACGCGGCGGAGCTTTCGCTATTTTCATGTTTAGCGATAAAGCTCCGTTTTCATTTCGGCTAGCCGGCGTTCGATCCTCACGCGTGGCGAGAATGCTACCATTAGACTCGTTGTGCTATTGCGATTCCATTTTAGTACTTGGTGGCGCCGCGCGCAGCGATGTCGCGGCGATTCGCGTTGAAGCCACTCGGGTTTCGCGACACAGCGCTCCGTTTTCGTCGACTCATTAGGGCGCATTAATTACCAATCATTAGTTATTAATTGTGTCTTAGTCATTATTATTGAGCCAGCGACGGTGGGCCCAATATCCTTAAATCAATCTCGGTTCACTCCGCATTGTTCGAGCATCATTAATGTCAATCATTGCTTAATTAAATGAGTCGGCATTTAATCGATGTCGAAATTAACCTGCGGTCGTTGTGGTGGGCGAGGTTAGAATCAAATCTCGTGATCATTAGAGTCTAATTAATGTCAATCATTAGAATCATTAATTTGGTCTTAACCATGCCTGCAGTCGTGACTTGTGGGCCCGGTCTTGCGTGTGCACGTTGGTTAAATCATTGCGGTCGTGACTCGTAGTCAGCGACATGCGGTCCCACCCGTCGGTACCTCTTTTGAACTTCAATCAATAGCCACCGTCGATCCCTTGATCAACGGCCTAGATCTTGTATGCGTTCGGACCATCAGGTTCCCCTCATCATCTGGGCCGTCCATCTTGCGATCTGCGGTGAGATCATGTGTGCAATCGGACCTTCCGGTTAGATGTGGGTTCTAAGCCGTTCATCTTTAGATCTGCGGTCGTGGTTCCACGAGGCAACCGCATCGTCCGGTTGCATGCACTCGTTTGGGCGTTGGATCTTGATCAACGGTGGACCGATTAGGTTTGGCGCGCGTCGCTATTTCCAGCGTCGTGTGGTACATTGGATTTTAAATCTACGGCCCACGGGCGTCCACGTCGTTTTCTTTGTTTTGGGTTGTTGGTATTTGGTAAGTATTTATTTAACGATGAAAATGATGTAAAAACTTTAGAAACTCATAACTAATTCATTTTAGCTACTTTTAGTTAATTCCAACTGTAATAAATTATGTTATCACTTTAGCTTATTATAAAAATGGATTTAAGCATGTTCGATGTGAGAAAAATTGTATAACTAGGAATGACTTGATTTACGTCATTTTGAATATTCCGAAAATGAATAAAACTTTAGAAAATGCATATCTTGCTCTGTGTATGTCCAAAATGAATGATTCCAACCTTGATAAGTTTGTTATTAACCCAATGTTAATATAAAAATGATGGTAGGTCCAAGATTATATGAAACCTTGGTTAATGATTTAGTACCTATTTTGACATTTAGAAAATTCTAGGAGACTTATAAAATGCACCAGTAATTCTCTGTAAATGCAAAATATATATGATAAATTCTAGAGAACCCTCTGTTGGTATACTTCAACTGTAAAATTAGCTTTGAACATATTTATGCTCTGGAAAGTGCATTATGCCAATTTTGCATCTTAGAAAAATCATAACTAAATCACTTTAACTCCAAATGACCTGAAATTTTATATGGGTTATTTCAATACCAGTAGGTAGCTACCATAAAATTTCAGCTTCAAAATCTTTCTAGAAAATATTTTTGCTACAGTGTTAATTATGGCGAAATTGTATGTTTAGGCAAAATCTTTTGCACCACAAATCCAAATTAGGTTTTCCAGTTTCTATGTCTAGGTATATTCGTATTCTACCTTATGTGTAAATTTAAATCGCATTTGGTTAAGTTTTGCTTGCTCTTTTGTTTATTTGTGGTTCGTCTTATTGGTTGTTCTTGGTTCTTTTGACTTTCGCTTAGGATTCGACATTTGCGGTAATCCGAGAACGATCCTCCGCAACCAATTGAGCAGCAGCAAGAAGGCAAGCAGTTTGATCATGTTAATCCCAGTATTTTAAGTATTTATGTTGATTACAAATTCTATGTATGCATTGCTACTTTGTTTTAATAGTTGGCCTAGTAGATGCATTTCCTTAGCAAATGATTATCCTCTACTACCATGAGCCTAGGTTACTTGCTGTGATTTAGAGTTCGTGGATGGGCTCTTGTCACTTAGTAGTTGCGAATTAATTGCTTAGCCATGCTTAGCTTCGTAGAAATGGCGGTTATCGACTTGTCGATAACCTTGATCACAAAAACTTATTATGATTTATGATTTCCACCTTGTGCCATGTCTACTTGTGAAAACTAAAACTAAAAGCAAAATGATTTAGACTTGGGCACAATGGTATGTTGGTGTGATTCTCGGGTGTGGTGGATTGGTGCCTAAGTCACCAAGGACCGAACATCTTGTTACACTAAACCAAGCATTTTAGCGTGCTAACCACACTAGAGGGTATGGGACCTCTCTTGACTTAGTACTTTGGCGTGTATTGGCTCCGGTCGCGAGGAGGTCGCGGGAGGGATGGTGTTGGGAGCATTGTAGTGTCCGAAAGACTTCACCGGGATGGGATTTGTTGTCTTTCGGCTTGCAATGTAAGCGTATGGTGTTTCTACCCATACGAGCGGCTCGTAGTTCATACACAATATTGGAAAGCGTCTCGTAGGACTTAGCCGTGCGGCATACCTACGGAGTGTGCTTTTGGCTTAAAGCGATGCAGGTGTGGGTACATTGGTACACCCTGCGAGGTTAAAACTATTCGAATAGCCTCGTCTAGGTTATGGACACGCTTGGGAGGTCTTTCAAGAGTTAGACTACAACCTTTTAAATTAAAACTTGATGGGTGAGTGCGAATCGGGATTAGTGCTATGTTAATGGTGGCTATTGGGATAGTCACTTCCAGTGGTTACTTGTATGTATCTTTATTACTGTTATTTCAACATTAAAAACAGATTTGCAAACTTGCTTTTAAATGTATTACATTATTGCAAATAAAGTTGGCTTCATGCAAAATGAGACATACAACATCCACCTAAACAAGCTTGCATGTAGTTATGAATAGATCCGCTATTCCACACGTCGATCTTGCGGGTACAAAGACAATCTTTGTGCTCGGATGCTATGCTTAATTGTTTTGATGCGAGAGGAAGGAGGTGAGCACGAAGGGCCTCACTTTTGTGGCTGTGTTGTGGTAGCTTGGGAGCGACTAGCTTAGCGGCACGGTCGGTTGCCTTGTGGGTGTATGGCTAACCTGGTCGACTTTTGTTCTAGCCATCTTATGGCACTTTTGCTTCATTGTCATTCTTGTATATTGTTATATTTGGCGGTCGGCTCTCTTTTGTAATAACTTTACTTTATGTATGTCGTTGTTGACTTAGCGTTGTATGTTGTATGGAAGTGATGTGTAATTTTGTGATGATGTGCATATGTTGCAATTCTGGGAAACATATGCCCATCGAGGCTTAGAATGTTTAATTAGTAATGCTAGAACCATTTGGAGGTTAAGTGTTACTAGTTAAATATTCCGGGTCCTCACATGGCCCGCTGATGCAATTAGGCGGTTGGTTTCAACAAAAAAATGAGGTTGGGCTCGAGTCTGACTCGAGTCCAACACAAGTTTGACTTAGGGTTGCAAATAAGAGCTGAGAACTTTGAAAGGTTTTTAAAAGTAGCAAACTAACTCCAAAAATTCTGAAATTTTTACAGGAGCTTGCTAACTTCAACATTGACCTTGTATAAAATTTTGAGAGGTTTTTATGCAGTGCAATTTCCTCCAAAAATTTTGCAAGATTCCGAGTTAGGGTTTGACTAGGGTCAAACAAGTTTGACTGACCTCAAAAAGTATTCAAATAATCTCCAAAAATTGTGAAATTTTTCAGAGGGGTCACATACCAACCCTGGAACTTAGGAAAAATATTTTCAGGAGATGATCAAAAGATTTGACAAGATTGTTTTTGGAAGACAAGGTTTTGGATCAAAAGACTTGTGACTTTGTATTTCCATATTTCTTGTAAGGAATTGTTCAGAACATACAGGAAATACACGATGTAAGAAAAAGTTTTAATTTCTACCATATTCTTACATTTGAAACACAAGTCCAAATTTGGGATGTTACAGTCAAGGCCGTCGCGCGGGGCGTGCTCCCGCGCCACTACGCCGCCGTCTTTCGCCTCCACCCCGTCTCGGCCACCTTCGCCATCGCCATCTCCGTCAGCGACAGGCATCCTCTTCTCGTGCCACTTCGTCGTCGGCTGGAGCTTCACCCTCGATGGGTCGACCCCGGCGTTGAACATCTCAGGGCTACCGGCCTTGTCGCCGGCCGAGTCCAAGCCACGGTCGAAGGTGTTGGAGATCGTGCTGCCCATAGCGTCAGCGACGCTGGTTTTTGCCGTGGGCATCGCGATTTACACCTTGATACGACGACGACTCAAGTTCGGGCCAACAACGCGTCCACCAGTCGGATCCTAGCCTCCTGCGTGTCCACCACCACAACCGGCACTGCGGGCGCTTTGGCTGCTGCGGACGCTTGCGTCGCCGGCGGAGCAGCCTCCACCATAGAGCTCCTAGAGTTCCCAACGCCGAGAGAGGAAGACGAGGAAGAGGAAGACGACGTGCTGTCGCCGCTAATGTGCATCCGCTTTGGCTCCCGCGCTGAGCCCGCGGACGGGTCGGCCGACGCCACAATCGGAGAGAGAGAGAGAGGAAAGGCGGTGGAGGGAGGTGTAGTGAGATGAGGTGGTCCGAGCTGGCGAGTCCACGTCACGGTCAACGTTTCACGTCACCGGTCAATGTCAACCCGAGGCTGTTTTGGACCTGGTTGACCCACTTAAATAGATTAGGTACCGGATTGGACACTTTCAAAGATGTTGGACCCAAGTGAACCCCACCGGGCCAAGTTTAGAGACCTACAGTGTACTTTACTCATTTGATATTTACCGATATCGTTCCAAAATAAATTGGTATTTACTGATACCGAACCATATTTTTAAAAACATCATATTTACCGAACTAACAATATCGTATTTACCAAGTCATATTTCCCGAACCGTATAACCGAAAATATCGAACGAACACCCCTAACTGGGGTAGCAAGGGAGTTTGTGAGGAGGGCATGGAGCCGTGCGAGGCAGTTGCGTCGATGCAGCGTGAATGGATGCGAGGCGTAGGCGTCGCGGTGAATATGCGGTTTTACATATTTTCTTTGGTTAAAACCGAGTTTTTATGCGAAAATATATATCAAATCAGTTTTGCACAAATAAAACCCAAATCAATCAGTCTCAATTAAGTGAACCAACCACCTATCTAAAACAACATTTTGCCTTACGCATTCGCTTGGAAGTTTTGGATGATGACTTACATCTTCTTCTCGAAACCGGTTTCTTGATTTGAGCATCAACACATGACGCCAATCACTCAACTTGATGATTTCCAACACATTGAGTCATCCGAAGTAGGTAATAGTGAGTCAAGTGGAGCCCACATGTCAACCAGTAAACCCTTCTTCTTCATCTTTTCTCTTTCTCTCTCCACCGCTCTCTCAAGTCCGAACCGCTCGGGCCTCGCTGCCAGCTACCTCCTCCCACCCCCACATCCTCCTCCCCCTCCTTCCACGATGTGGCATATTCCTCTTCTTTCTCTCTATCCCATAGGTCATGACCCCTGGGAGCTCCGCCTTCTCCCCCAGATCTGGTCATGGCTCCCAGTGACCGTCCTCATGTTCCTCTCTCTACGGTTCACTCCCCCTATCCTCCTCTTCTCCAAGTCCAGCATGACCAGATCCACTGCTTCCCACCATGCCACCTCCTGCCGCCGCCGTCCAACATTTCCCTCCAAACCCGTACCACCGCCTACGCTATCCCTCCATGTCGTTGATCCCCCAATCTCTCTAGGGTCAGTGAAGAGGCGGGAGGAGGATGCGTCTGTGGTGAAGGGGCGACGACGAGGTTGTCGGTGGGAGTAGATCAGTCGTGAAGGGGACGGCGACGTGGTCGTCGGTGGGGGTAGTGGCAAGGTTGTTCACTATCGAGGGCGAGCAGTAGCAGTTGTGGCCATTGGTCGGGGATGGCTTCATCGCCTCATGGGCAGAGTCCCTCAACGGCGAGCTTCGAAGACCAACAATGGTGGCAGTGGTCGTGGTTTGAACGTCAGATCTTGCCGTCAACCTCGGCGGAGAGAGGAGGAGAAAGAAGATGTTTATATAGTTGACTAGGAGATGATTCAATGCTTACGTGTCAATATACTTATCCACATAGGTGTCATATCAGAAAATTATTATCTACTAGGATGCCATGTCAGTCAAAACTACCACCACATCAGTTCAAAACCGGAGTGGAACAGACTCGGTGGAATCTTTGGCGAGCAGTAATGAGGAGTTTAGCACCAGTCTCACGTGTTCCCCCGATCCGACTGCAAAGGCTGTTGAAAGCAGTCTCGCCGTCGCGCGGCGTGCACCCACCCGCGAATCGCCGAATCCCCGTTCCTCCTACCCCTTCCGCTCCATCTGGATGGGTAAGCAACTCCACCCCCTCAAATTCCCATGACCTCATTTCATTCACCCAAAAAATAATCCCTCATCTTCCGCGCACGCACGGCACCAAATCATCACTGCTTTGGACTTCCCGGATTAAAAACCAATCGCCTTCTAATGTGTCCTCGCTCTCTGCATAATCGTGCAGGCTCGTATAGATGCATGGTTGATTTGTGCAGAACTCAGGTAGGTTCGAGCTAATTGTCTTTAATCTGCTCAGTTTAGTGACAAGCTTACGATGTTTTATCGGCTAGCGATTCAGGTTGTTTAGATCGGCCTGCGGCGCGAGGTCGAGCACTGCTGGATCCATGGAGAAAGCGAGGCTCACGCCGTTCCCGAGGGAGCAAGCTACAACCAGGATATGCATGGTCTCCAGGTACCTGCATTGCGTTGGGTTAATGGGTTCCAAAGCATGCTCTTGAGTAGTGTTAAGTTTAGGATGCTTAGGCTTCCATAGGTTCTTGTTAATTACTACAAGCAAGCAATTCTCTGCAGCTTTGCAACGGAGTTGCTCGAGATAGGATCCAGAGAGCCGTCCCTTCACGTGCTCTTTATCCCTGGAAATCCAGGTCGGTGACGCGCTGAAGATTTGTGTGGTTCTATATGTTGAAATGCTCCTGAGTGAAGGCTCAGGGCTTCCCTCTCATGTTTCTGTCCGGCAGGTATTGCTGCATTCTATAAGGATTTTGTCGAAGCGCTCTATGAAAACCTCGGTGGGCAGGCATCTATTACAGGTAAGCCTAACTAACGCATTTTTCATTGTATGGACTACCTATGCAGCTTGTTGCTTGCTGATGAACCTTATCCGTTGTCCAGCGATAGGGCATATTTCACAGGGTCAGAAGGTAATATACAACTCCACTGATGCTTGTTGCCTGTTTACTTCAAGTTGATTCATAGCATCATGTTGATGAATGAACAAGGGGTCTGTTATTGCCTGAAATGTGACCAGCAGAAATAGTCACATACTCCGATACTCACATTTATAGTTTATATGGTTGGCAGGCAATATGATGATGATGAAAGATAGATTAATCAGGAATATTTGATAATTTGTCACCAATTCACCATAACGTGTCATTTTCAAAAAAGAAATTTTCATGTCTTTTGTTGTATCAGTAGTCAAAGTTCCCAACCCATGGTTTTCTCATTCACAAGTGACGATCAAGGTCAGCAATAAATGCACAACAACATATTGTTATAGAGATCCTTTGGCGTTTATACTATGATTCGGCTGGATTGGTTTTAATTGCTTTGTCAACATATTAATATTGCTACTGCGTCTGATTTTTACACTATCCGTGACAGGATTCTGAGCATGGACGATTGTTTTCATTGCATGAACAAATTGATCACAAGGTTTGTTTTTGGCATGTTTTTGTATTTTCAATTGAAACTTCTCTTCATAATTTTATTCCTGCTGCAGCAGCTTTTAGCTGCCATACCTCCAAACACCAAAGCATTAAGAAAATAAAGAGGAACATCTCGTAATTCTTTTCTTCCATCATGTTAACACTTTCCTGTTTCATTTTTTATCTGATTCTACTCCAACTGTTTTCAGAATTGATTGCCCATAGTTTTCCAGTTTAATTCATGTCCATGTCTGCAGGTTGATTTCATTGAGCAAGAGCTTCTACATTCTGAACAATCAATAGTTTTGGTATGCTTTTGTCTTCACCACCACAAGCTTTCTTAGATTAAATTCAATCTGTTCTATGCTAGGTGGATGTTATAGTAGTTTTGTTGATATGTGCAACTACACAAATGTCTGTAACTCTGTGATTCACTTGTATATGAACAAGTGCACCTTAACTCTATTTATTCGTTTAAATGAAGGTGGGTCATTCAATTGGTGCGTACATAGGCCTGGAAATATTCAAAAGACTTCAGAAGAAGGTATGGGTACTTGTCCAAGTCTGGCACTCTTTTACTGAAGTGTGTCCTTCTTGTTTCATTTGTCTTCGATTCTCCTGTACAGGTAAAAAAATTTGTAGGGCTCTATCCATTTTTAACATTGAACAAGAATTCTATACAGCAATCAGCAATTGGATATATCGCAAGGTACTGAATACTCTGGAGATTGGTGAAAATTTTATATTTATCAACATAGTCATACCTTGTTGCTATTATTGCGAAAGTTTTGATAACCCAAACAAAGTGATGTGCTTACAGTGATCGCCTAAAAGTCAAGTAGAGAGATAGGGTAACAGAAAATTTTAAATTGGTTTTTCCCTATTTAACGAGCAATGCAGCATAGGAGGCTAGATATACAACTAAATATATATATATAGCTGACGATATCTATTCTTATTCAGTCAGTAATTTTCATCTAGTAGGAGGTTAATTGGTACCTGACTTTTGAGTTCCAAAGTTCGAACAACTATCCTGTGACTTCCCATTTTGATGAAGTGGGTCCTCTCAAATGAACATGTCAGGTCATGTCTCCTCAGTAAAGGGGTTAGTTTGTTTGTATCTTTTATCGGGTCGCTCCAAGCTTCAGTTACTAGGAGCATTGTGAGAAGGTTCCTTGGACCTTCATGGTCTGTAACGGCTATTGATGCTGCATGCAGCCATCTCTTACGGGTGAGTTCTGAACTTTAGCAACCCAGTTGGTGAACTGTTTCGTATGTTTCTCTTATCTGAAAAATGTTTTGAGACATTTGCTCAGTTTTCACAAACCTTGCAGTACCATACAATGCGCAATGTGCTTTTCATGGCAATGACAGAGTTCCTAAAGGTAATTCGCAATGTTAGCATTTCTAATTCAACTGTATTATAAGTCACAAGACTACAAGAGTATTATAACAACAGTTCCATTTGCATTGCATTAGTAGACTAGAGCTACTTCTTGTTTTACTTGCCTAGCAGTTCCTGACTATGTTAGTGCACTCCAGCTTTCTGAAGAACCAGACTGGACTTTCATCAGAGCAAAACAGGACGAAATTGCTTTTCTGTTTGGTGTGGACGATCACTGGGGTCCACTCGCTCACTTGGAAGAGGTGAATAGATCATATGTTGTATCAACAGTACTCTGACTATCTTGCTTCTGTTAATATTTTTTTTTAAGTATTCACAGATCTCAAAGCGTGCTCCTGGAGTTGCCTTGTCGGTTGAAACAGAAGGTCACACGCACGGCTATTGCTGTACGGAGGCTGGATCCTTTTGGGTTGCAGACTACGTCGCGAACTTGATTAAAAGCCAAATGCTGATAAGAAATAGAGATAACTGATGACAAATGTATCATACGATTCTGCTCTCTATAGGGAGAGAGTCACAATAATAGAAGTGTGATTAGTTTAATGGAAAAAAATGTCCACAACTCCGCATTGTATGGCTCACACTTTATGATTCTCTTTTCAGAAATGTATCATCGCCCCTCTATTTTCACGCTAATCTTGGATAATGCTACACCTACTTCAGTCCAATGGGGATGCTGATCTCCATAGTTCAGATATGTATAGTTTCAAGCTCATTTGTCACAGTTTCCGAACAGGATACTAACAAGACAAAATTTACGAGTTCTGTTATCGGTAATACGATAGTACTTGTAGAAACGTGAAATTTCCAATGCTGGCTACCCGAACAAAAGGTTTCAATTTAGTGTTGGTGCTATAAATCCCTGTTAGTCACAGACATGCATTTAGCTGTACATCTGGCTAACTATTGTTACCTCTTTACAGGTGTTTTTATGGGTTAATTTTGGGTTCATTGAGATCTAATTAACCCTATGGCCTTGACATGTGGTACCAGGCTAAACTGGGCCGGAAAGCAGCCATCCCCGTGCCGGGCGGCGGTCCTCGGAGAGATCATCGCCGCGGCGCCGCGTCCCAATCCGTTGCACCGCATGATCCAATCGAACAGCACCCACCGAATCGACGCGACCAACGGCCCTCGATGATCTCTTGATCTCCGTGTCCACCAAAGAAGAAGGAGGGTTTGCTCGACCGGGGAGAGATGAACGGCGCCGGCGATGGGGAGGGAAGAAGCGCGTCGACGTGGACAGGAGAGAAGAGGCGCGAGATCATCATCCGGCCATCTCCTCTCGGGGATTCCGACCCATCGCCCTCTTATATATATATATATATATATATATATATATATATATATATATATATATATATATATATATATATATATGCTCCATGGATCGCCACCTGCTCGTGCGTGTCGTCGATCATCGCCGGTCGGTCGGCTCGATATTACGGGGCGCTAGCTAGCTGTGCCAAGTGCCCAGCACATACATCGATCGGCTGCCCAGCCCACGCGCGCCCGGCCCGTACGTGCAATCTAGCCACACCGTACGTGCGCCACCCTCGCGCCTGGCGTGCCGCGGCTCACGATCGACCATACGTGCAGTGCACCAATGGCGTCCGATCCTGAACCGCCTATATTATATTATTATGGGTGAATTTCTTATATAACACAGGTCAGTGATACAATTAAAGATTTCACAAAATTCTAGTAACACGTAAGGAATTAATCTTATTATATACCGAGCTTGAGCTTGAGCTAGCATGTGTGAGTCTGCCTTTGCACGGTCGGATAAGCGCCGGCAAGGCGCGTACTCGCATGCAAGCTCCTCGTTGTTCTCATCGTCATCAACATGTGTTGCATGTCCTAAGGGGGGCCTTGGCGTCAACATACGAGGCCCAAAATTTCTGACCTCTTCCCACAATCGGCAGCTAGCATTGCCACCAAGCCAACCAATGCCATCCACTGATCGAGTGATCACCTGTTAAGTGTAACTCGAGCGACATATTCTCAACAACACGTACGCTCACCCGCTGGGGCAGACAGTAAGCGATCAACTGTTTTCGTGACGGATGACATTGCTTCAGAGATTTCTCCGGATCGGATGTGCAATCAGGACCATTCTGACGGAACATACCGTTGTCCATGAATATGTTGGGCAGCGACTAGGGGAGGTGCCTCGAGCGCTGAGATGAGATGCCAGCCCTTGTCGCTGTCTTCGTGTTGTTAAGAAACCGGGCTTAGGTCGGCAGACTTGATCTAAGGTGAGCTCATCTTTCCAAATCCTAGCAGGGTCATAGCCTATAAATAGGAGGTGCTATTCATTGTAAAGGATTGATCGATGGATGAAGTAATAAAGAGAAGCAAGAAGTCCCCCTACATCTTTGTGTTATATCTCTTATTTTGTTCTTGTTGTTCATGCATTGTTCTTACGATTCTACGCTTGTCTACGAGGCAATCGCTTGGACTGGACTCGCCAGCGACGGTTCCTCAACACGTTATCAGCACGATCGACTCTCCTCGCATCGAAAAGGTAACCGTCGATGAACGACGCTCGTAGATTGAATCGTTTTCTAGATTGCTTTCAATTCTGCAAATTTGACTTTCTATATTGGTTTTCTACGGTGCAAATCCGCTCTAATCTACCGCGAGCCGACTTGAAGTCGCCGGTCAAGCCGATCGGCGGATTGCATGAAAGAGTAGATGATGATTGTACCGTAGATAGTAGAAGCAATCGCATGAAAGGCACCATGTGCACGGCACCGCCTGTAAGCGGCTGTCACTACCTCCGCGACACGTTACCGGTCGGCATAGTCCGCCATCACGTCTCGCCACGGAGGCAATGACAGTGCCACGCCGCTAGCACGCGGCAAGCACGCACATGACGGCATGAAGCCGCGCCTCAGTTGCAATCTTGTATTACATTACATCGTATTGCATCTACATTACATGAACAGTAATTAAAAAAAAATTGATGACGGCTTGGAGCCTTCACAGCATGGCCGAACGCCATCCTGTGCCGACCGCATTCGGCCTCCAGGACCTCCTGCAGAGGCACTGCCGCCAGCATCCTCCCGCAGAGGCACTGCCGCCGGCCTCCCCGCATGTCCACTGGCCACCACCCGCACGACCGGGAGCGCCACCGCACGGGCCGCCGCCGCACGGAACACCACCACGGGGCTGCCGTTGTATGGTGCCCATGGGACGCCTCTGCACCTCCGGGCTCCTGCACGAGTTCCGCCGCCGTCCCCGCATTGGCGACACCGGCCCCACGCGCAGCCGCCCGCAGCGGCCTCCCGTGCCCCCGTGCCGCCGCGCTTAGCCTCGTCATGCGCGCTGCGCCGCAGCGGCCGCGCCGCCCGCCGCTTCCTCGCCCGGCGCCTCCGCCGCCCGGCCGCGCCGCCGCCGGCTTTGCCGCGCGCGCCGCCACGGAATCGGGCTTGAAGCGATGCGGCGCCACGCCCGGCCGCGCGCACCGCCCGCCGCCCGGCGCCGCTGCCTCCCGCCGCGACGGCCACCCGAAGGCACCACATCGGCCGCCTCCGCACGGGCACTTTGTGCGCCGGCCGCCGTCTTTTCCTCCGGAGCCGCCGCCGCCACTTAGTTGGGGGGGGGAAACCCTACCCCGTGCTTCGGAGCCGGCCGGATAAGGCCCCTTACGTGGGCTGAGGGGGGTAATGGGCCATGAAAGGTCGGCTTGTAGCCGGCCCACGCGGTGAGAAAAAAAAAAAAAAAAAGGGGGCAGCCGGTGGGAATATTTTGCAAAAAGGACCCTCGTACTTCCGAAAACTACGAGAATCTCTTCACAAATAAGAAAGTTTGCGAAAAACCCCTTGAAATTACTAAAAATTACGCGAATTTTCTCTCAGAACTGAGATTTCGTGTTTTAACCCTTGAAAATTGCAGAATTCGTCGAAAACTTATTTTCCAGCAGAAAGGGACCTCGGGAATTCAATTTTTGAATCAGTTTTTGCATTTGAAGCATGTTTAACTTTGTTATTGTTATTTTTATGCAATTTATTTATTATATTTACTGTTTTGATTATCTGTGATTGTTTATATTACTTTTAATCACTGGAAATAGCAGTAAATCATGAAAATACATAGAAAAATACGGGATCACGAACCAGGAGTTTGATGAGCATTATGAGAATTTTGCAACCATCTTACGCAAATTACCAGCATTAATCTTACGAATTTTGGCATGAATATAAATATGAGTGGCATCACGAACTAGGAGTTTGAAGAATTGACCCAGCAGGGGCCAGAATTTATGTATAATTTGTATCAGTCTTCAATTCTGTGGTAATGTAATCACGGATGAGCAGAAGATGGATAAAGACTTTCTACCTTTCACCCGAACGTGGTGTAATCCGCACGCAACTATCGTCATGACGGCTACATGAAGAATGCCGAATCAATTGACATCATGCAAGTTGCAGAAACTCAAGATGATGTTCTAAGAAAGAAATTCACCTCATAGCCACATAGTAGCAATGTTGGCCATGAAGCCACTGCTAGCAGCTACAAGGAGATGAAGCCTCTCACGAATGAGAGGAGCAGGAAGGGTAAGGTCGTGGGTCGCACGTTATTGATGTTTTTCAGTCTAAGAAGAAGGGCAAATGGTAGCATGAGGCACACCTCGCCATTGCAGGCACAGAGGATTCACATCCATTATTTGCACTTATGAATGTGGACAGCCCTGTAGCAGCCCCCATCATCCCTCCTTTGGATATCGTAGCGGTCGTAGCCGTAGCTACCCAAGATGAGGAAATCGCGCATGGAGCCGATTGAGGCAGAAGTTCCTGAATACTTCGCCGATTCGATCTAGTGCACGCAATGCACTTGGATCTTTAATAGAAACTTGCAGTTTATAATTGAAGCAGAATTTTGAATTATTGAATAATGGTTGCAAGCTCTAGGAGAGCAAAGCATTAAATTCTTATTATGAGTCCTGTAAGACTTATTTTTCCCGTCTTTATAATAGCAAGTTACGTTCTGATATCTGAAGTATTTTATTTATGTGTTGCTTGCTTTCTGCTGCATATTAATAAAGTACATTATATTAGAACGCGTGTGGCGCCCTATGGAGGAAGTGTGCTTAGCATGTAGCGGCACAACAAATACCATCCTGAGAGAAATGGAAATTTTTCAAGACAATCAGCAAGAATGCTGGAAGTCTTACGACAATCGCAGGCAGCGATACTTGTATAATAGGCTCAGGAAGGGCCATAATTATACTCCCAACAGGAACAACTTTGGTCATTGAAGAAGACTTGTTGTACCCAGAATCAATTAGAACTCTCAAGGATATTTGCGCTAACAGTTTCCATGTAGAGACTGAAGAAGAGTATAGTACAGAAGACCTGCTCACTACAAAGCATGAAGAAAGTAAAAAAAATAGCATTATAATATCTTCCTTCATATGAAACTGGGCTGTACTACACTAATATTAAGGCATTTGCAGCCTATACTGCCCTGAAAATCGAATTTAGAAGCTCTAAACTTTTCTATCTCTGGAATGATATATCATACCGCCTAGGTCTTAAGATGATGAGAAATATAATTAACAATTCATAGGGACATAATACAAAGGTAAAGAATTTCCCGAATCAGGAAGATTTGTGTGCCCCGCATGTGCTACCGGAAAATTAATTACTAGGTCTTCTGCTCTGAAAGCGAAGGATGAAGTCCCTACATTCCTGGACCGTATCTAGGAGACCTTTTGCGGTCCTATACAACCCCTGTAAGGGTCATTTTAGGTATTTTATGGTGCTCATCGATGCTTCCTCGGAATGATAGCACATATGTTTATTATCTATGAGAAATCACGCTTTTGCATAGCTAAATCTCGCAGATAATTAAGTTAGAAATATTTTCCCTGATCATCATGAGAAGTCCACCTGAATGGACAACACCGGAGAACTTACTCCGAAAGCATTTTAATGATTATTGCATGAAAATGGGAATTAAAGTTGAGCATTTTGTACCGTATATCCTCACCCAGAATGGACTAGCAGAACTTTGAAGAATTGTAATTTACCAACTACATGTTGGGGACACGCAGTCCTGCTCGCAGCAACTCTGATCAATTTTAGACCGTCGGCCTATAACATCCATCCACCTATGCAAAGGGTCAGCACCGAAAACTTCTCATCTTCGCAGGTTTGGTTGTAAGGGTATATATCTATACCACCACCGCAGCGAACTACATTGGGTCTTCTTCGAAAGTCTGGGATATACGTTGGTTATGAGACAACATCCATAATCAAGTATTTGGACCCTATGATTGGAGATTTGCATAATATCCGATTCGCTGATAGTACAATAGATGAGATTAGTTTCCCGTCATTAGGGGGAGGAAATCAACCCTTGATAATAATGTCGGGAAATAATTGAAGTCTAGAAGGCATTTGAAGTCCAGAAGATAATTGAAATCTATGCATATGACCCGAGCACTAGTGAAGCAAATACAGAAGTCCAAAAGATAATTGCAATCCAGAAGATAATTGAATTGGAGTCTAGAAGACAATTGAAGTCCAGAAGATAATTGATTTGCAAGTATTAGTGAATCAACTGCCATACTACTTTAGTGATTTGAAGAGCGTGAATAAGTAGCATTTGCCTGCAAACAATGCACCGGAGAGGGTTTGAAATACCATTGAAGGTATCCCTAATCCCGTCTAGAGGCCTCAGAATAAAAGGACGAGAACTTCGGTCCCTCGAATCCGAAGTAACCGGGGACGCCTGGTGAAAAGGATAAGGACTTGACACAGCCGATCACCGAAGTGCCCCAGAACTAGAAGGGGAGCCAGTTGAGACCTGACATCGGTATGGAACCTTCAGAAAAGACATACCAGAATTGAACATCCCCATGAAGAGAGACATCAGCATGGATGTGTGCGCACACATCGGAGCTGAAAAACTAAAGGGACTTGCCCCGCAATTGGAAGCAACGGTGAGCAAGTAGAAGCATTAAAAGAATCGCCCCTTGAAGAAATGACTATAAACTTTATGACCCCGGGAGAACCTTTGAATATTACAACAGCCAATGTCGACACTTATTTTGCAAAGAAACTTGTCACAATCATCAATCTTGATCCAGAGCCTGCATCGCTCGATAAATGAAAGAAAAGATCAGATTGGAAGAAGACAATAGAAACTGAATTATTCTCTCCAAATAAAAGAAAGGTTTTTGGGCCTGTAAGCCGCACGCCACCCCTTGTACACCCTGTAGGGCATAAGTGGGTATTTGTTCGAAAGAGAAATGAAAAAAGCAAGGCTCGTTGCATAAGGTTTCGCTGAACATCCAGAAGATGATTATGAAGAAACATATTCCCCGGTCATGGGCGGAACTCTCTTTTAAATATTTATCTCAATGGCAGTGAACTTGAAGTTAGAAGTGAAACTGATGGATGGGGTATCAGCATACCTTTATGAAATATTGGATTCGGACATTTATATGAAGAAACCTGAATGTATTCCTGTCCCAAACCAAAACAGAGCAAATAGAAATATGTACAGTGTGAAACTCAGAAAGTCATTGTACGAACTTAATCAATCAGGCAGAATGTGGTATAATCGCTTGAAGCGACTTTCTATGCAAGAAAGGCTACACGAACAACGAGAATAATCTCTATGTATTTATACGACAATCCCAGAATGGATTTTGTATAATCGCAGTGTATGAAGATGATCTGAATATCATCGGAACCCTGAAGGATATTAGGAAAGCAAGCTCTTACCTAGAGTTGGAGTTCGAAATGAAAGATTTGGGTAAAACCAAATATTGCCTAGGCTTGGAGCTTGAGCATGTCCTTGGAGGAACATTAGTACATCAGTCAACCTATACTCAGAAGGTGTTAGAAAGGTTCGACTTTGCAAAGGTATACCATTTGAAAATGCCAATGGCCGGGAGATCTTTGCAGCAAGACAAAGACCCGTAAAGACCTAAAGAAGAGGGGGAGGAAGTCCTGGGACCGAAATTCCCACACTGAAGTGCAATAGAAGCACTAATGTATTTAGCAAACTGTACTAGAACGGACATTGTATTTGCCGTGATCCTACTAGCAAGGTATAGTGCAGAACCTACCAAAGGCATTGGCAGGGAATAAATGACATCTTCCGATACCTCTGAGGAAGCAAAGAACTTGGTCTGTTCTACAGGAAGAACAAAGACTTAACTATGAATGACAATGCAGATAACGGGTACTTGTAGGACCCGCATACAACCAAATAGCAAACATGCTATATATTCCTATGTGGTGGAACCGTAATTCCATAAAAATTGTCTAAGCATAGTCTTGTACTGATTTCGACGAACCACTCGGAAACAATAGCACTACACGAGGCCTCACGAGAATGTGTTTGGCTTCGGCAGATGATTCACCACATCCAGCAGTCATGTGGATTGAATGCCGCACTAACCCCCACTATTATCTATGAAGATAAATGCAGCTTGTGTTGCACAAGTACAGATGGGTTATGTGAAGAATCCTCTCACAAAGCATATCAACCCCAAGTTCTTCTATGCTCATGAATTGCAAAAGATGAATGTATTTAAAGTACTGCGTACTAAGTTATGTAAGAATCTTGCAGATTTATTCACTAAGTCACTTCCTGCGTCTAACTTTGAAAGATGCATATGTGAATTGGAATAATGGAACTTAGAGAAGTGCATAATTCAGGGGGAGAACCTTCACGAACTCATTATTAAAGCTTGATCATGAAGATCGAGTACCCAAAGAATAAATCCAGGAGATTAAATGAAATTGGGTGGATTGTACTCTTTTTCCCTTGACGAGTTTTTCTAAAGTTTCTCGGCTAAGGTTTTTAATGAGGCAATTCGTGCATCACAGTAGAACGTGTATCATGTACTCTTTCTCTAAATTTTTCCCACTGAGTTTTTATAGAGTTTTAACGAGACATGGACATGAAGGATGAGTGCCCAAGGGGGAGTGTTAAGAAACCGTGCCAGTGCCGGACTGCCCAAGGTGGGCTCCTCATCCCAAACCCTAGCAGGGTCATAGCCTATAAATAGGGGGTGCTATTCATTGTAAAGGATTGATCGATGGATGAATGAATAAAGAGAATCAAGAAGTCCCCCTACATCTCTGTGTTCTATCTCTTATTTTGTTCTTGTTGTTCATGCATTGTTCTTACGATTCTACGCTTGTCTACGAGGTAATCGTTCGGACTGGACTCGCCAGCGACGGTTCCTCAACACATGTCACTCGTGTCTAACGCTATAAAAATAGATCGAGGCTCGCGAGTCAACTTGGCTCGGGTTCATGACGTACAAGCCAAGTCAAGTCTCATTCCCAGCTCGCCTCATTTTCGAGCCGAACCCGAACCGCTCGCGAGGCTCATTTGGCTCGCTATTCCCATCCAACCACACACACCCACACCTACGCCCCCGCCTCATCCTATCTATTCTCATCTCGCTATTCTCATCCTATCTAGATCCAGATCTCGCCATTCCCCTCCGTCCTCCTTCCTCCTTCTGCCTCCTCCTTCCCCTCGCCCACTCCTATGCCCCCGCCACTGCCTCCTTCGCCACCATCTTCCTCCTTTTGCCGCCTCCTCCCCCTCGCTCACCTCCTCCGCCAACGCCTCCTCCTCAACCTCCGTAGGGCCGACGGGGAGGATACGGTATAGGGATGTCGCGGCGAAGTCGGTGGAGGCGGCCCCACATTGACTAGCATGGGGGTAAGGCCACGAGAGAGGATCTCATTGATACAGCGATGGGGCGAAGGATGGCGAGCTTGATGTCGCCGCTGTGGAAAGCGGCCTCGCTGAAGACCCAGCTGACCACGGGATCATCGAGGATGGCCGGTAGGAGCTGCGAGCTCCACCTTGACCACGGCTGGGTATGTGCCATGGTAGAAGTGGAAGGGGCAGGCCGGGCGAGGAGGGAGGAGATGAGGTGGTCTGCTTATGGGCGCGCAGCGCCTTGAGGCGACGACGGCGTCGAGAGCCGTGATGTAGGAAGGCGAGAGGCACTACCTCTCGGGCTCGCGGCGGACATCGACGTCAGCATCACAGCCGCAAGTAGTCGGGATTGGGACTCGAGGCGGAGGGAGTTGGTTGCAATTAGTTCTGACAGCTCGACTGATGGCGGTGCTCGCGAGCCACCACGAGCTAGCTTTCAAGCCGAGCTAAGCCAGATTCATAACTTGTTTCCAAAACGAGCCGAACCGAGCCACAGTTAAGACCGAGCTTGGCTCAAGTCTCAGCTCGTTTTCAGCCCTAGTTGCATTCTCACGGCAACCTAATCAGCAGCAACAAATAAATAGTATTTGTGGGCCTTTTCTCTTTTCTTTTTTCGCTGATAATGGACAAGTGAAATTTCAAATCTACCCCTTCTCCGTACCATGTTCAGGACACGCCCCAACTGTGCTGCTGCCGAGCAGCAGAGCCCGACCGGAGCAAGAAGGTAGGAGCGCCCGAGATGCTGCTTGCGGAGCTCGAGATGCGGCTGCAGGCTGCAGCGCACGTTGCTCCTGCACGGTGTGTTCGCCGCCGTGGAGGCGAAGCTCGTTGATCCGACCGTGGATGAGCCCCACGTGTGCGCCTATTGCCATCGAATCAAAGAACAGAGCATTGAATCGTTTCTCTTTCCTGCTCATCCAAACTCTCCAATTCGTCCTCCTCCCATCGATTCCATTCACGGCCACGAGAACAAGACCATCTTCGTTCAAGGCTGCGCGTGCTGCTCGCATGGGCCCCCTCCCTGACTCCGCCCTCCTCGCTACTTAAGCAGCAGCACCGCAGCTAGCTTCTTTTCTTCCCCTTCCAACCTCCCCAAGTCTGCCATGCCATTGCTGAGCTCCGTCGTCGTCTCCAAGTCCCGCGGGACGCCGCCCCGTTCCGCATCTACCGGTAATCCGTCCAAATTCGTTCACATCTCCTTGTTTCCTTCAAAATTGATCCTCCCATCTTCCTCCCTATCTCATTGCGACCCCGTTCGTTCCTCTGTACAGCTGCATCGTCGCTGGAGTCCTCGTCGCACCGCCGGCCTCGTCACCGCCACCATCGATCCGCCGTCCCCGTCATCTTCTCGCCTCGACACTCGCGTCACGAGGTGCGCCTCGACGCGCCGATGCTAACTCCTACCGCCGTCAGCCACTCCGCCTGCTGTCCAGAGCCGCCCCGCCGCTCTTCTCCTCATCACCACGGCCGCCGCCGTCGCCAGCCTCTTCAGCGCCACCTCCGCCCCCATCAACCCGAAAAACGGAACCATCATCGCCGGGAACGTGCTGTGCTCGCACTCTCCCTCCTCGAAGCCGTCGGAGTTCGCCGCCAGTGAGTCCCTCCCCCTTTTCGGCCACCACTCTTTTCCTCCCCGTTCCGGCCATGTCTGTCCACCCCGCACTAACCGTCACAACCCTCGAGTTGGCCGACCTCGCGAACATGCTGAGCGCCCGCCGTCATCGCCATTCCACCGCTGCAGCATCGCCCGGTTCTCTCTCTCTCAGGTGCGTTTCAATCTCGGCGGGAAGACGCACAGTACCTATCCGTACTGGGCGTAGCTGGTGGAGCGGTAGACCTGTTCAAAGCTTCGGGCCCGAAAACCTTGCCACGGATGGGCAGACTTTTTTTTCTTTTGGAATAAAAATAATATATAATTTATTTTGTGAAGAAAAAATCATTTTTTTTTGCATTCGGACTTTTGAGTCAAAAATCAAGGCCCAAGTCGTTCGGATCAGGCCACCGCCAGCCCACCCATAAACAGGTCTAGTCGAGCCGAACTGTTAGTTGAGTTTCACCTATTACTTACTAGCTCATGGTTGGCATCCTCTGATGTTACAATGACGTGACATTCACATTCAGCAGGTGCTATAGTGATGCTACGGTGTTCATAAATAGTCCCAATGATGTAGTTGCAAACACATCTCATCTTTCTTTTCCAATCCAACGACTTTTTTTTCCAATCCGACGGCTCCTGCGCAATGTCATGGTACCGGTAGCCGTTTTCCTAGCTGACTCCGTGCTTGCTCGTCGGCTTTGCTAACGTGGATTAAAAAGTGTCCACTTTGGTAATGTGGATTAAAAAACCACCGCCACGTGCCCACATCTGATCAAATCCACCCCGGTGCTAATCGAAACATTCAGCCGTGGACCCAGGGTACCGATCCAACTAAAATTAGAGTGAACAGTCAAGGCTTGGTCCGTCCTTGCCTGCAAATCAGCATTTGGCTAATACCTGAATCAACAGTATCTGTTTGCTTGTACATATGTCAACGATCTACCTGACTACATTGTTGTGTAAAGATCTGACGGTCGCGGCGCATGTATATGTGGTATGTATTTGGTCAATATTTCTAAGTACAAAAATACGAGCATAAACTCTAAGACAAATGAGTTACTCCTTTTATGTTGGCTGGGCTTGACGCATCGCCAATGCCATGCTTGCTTTATCCTTCTGTACATGCTTTGTTAGGATGCAATGTACATGCTTTTGTTAGGATGCAATGTATTCCTGATGGATGGCACTGTACCGGAATTGCAACGCAGAAGTGCCGAGAGCGCGGGAATACTTAAGAGCACAATTATGATAAAGCAGTACGAGAGATTTTACAAGGCTTTAACTAAGTAGCTTGACGCACACCACTACCAGTTCCATACAAGCAAATGGTTTTCTTGTTCCATCTTGTATATACAAATAATTTGATCTGTCATCTAACCTTGTCTACTGAAATCCACGCTACAAAAGGATGACAAACAGATTTTTCTCCCTCCATTCAGGACAGAGCACTCATTTCTGCCTTGATGTTTAAATACCACAATGTATACAACATAAACATCCAACAAGAGCACAAATGCTATGAAAATCCTAAATCCTTCATTTGTGTTCTCACAGTTAGCTGCACATAAAAGAAATGAGGTTGTTTTCGCTTGTTTCCAGGTTCTAAAATTCTTCGTCGAGCGGAAACTCGTCATCAGGCAGAATAGCTGTCAAGAGTGAGTACCTCACCCGCAGCGATATCTTACCCCTCTCAAGGTGCAGCTTTGCACCAGAAACCACCCAATAACCTGGCAAGTCCTGCGGCCCACGCATCATCTCCGTTACATCCACAAACTTGAGCAGCTTTGGGGTCTGCACTGGAACAGGTGGGCCACCAGGGTACACCGCCGAGTTGATGTTCACATCAGCAGGGCGTGGTGCGGGGTTTTGAGCTACTGTGGAGAAATGTGTGCTGATGAGCGTTGAGATGAGGCCTGATTTCTGAACCAGGTTTGGAGATCCCTCCCACTCGGGTTGCCTGAGAGGAGTGGCATTGGATACTTTGGAGAAATGCAGGCGAAGGAACAGTACTTTCTTGAAGCCATGGTTGATCACTTCTAATTGTGCCCCCGTGACAATGGAGGAATCATCTGACTCAACTGGCGCTGTGCAGACATGGGAGAAACGCTTCCACGATCCAATTGGTTCATAGTATTTACGGTCATATGCTTCTGGAGTTTGGTTATTGTAAGGATCGTCTTGAAGCTGGATAATCTGAGGAAGAGAGCAGAGATGCTGGAGATGGATAGCCAATTTGTTGCTCTTCTTTCCTTCAAGAAACAACCGGAGTCCCGTAACAGGTCTTCTGCCCACATCAACCTGCACCAAATTTAAAAAGCTGGTGAAAAGATGAAGAAAAAAAAATCCATAAACAAAAATCCAAACCCTCAACTCAGTGAAAACTACACTGCTGAAATGATAAGATTGCACACAATAAAAAGTAACAAATTTTCTTTGAAACTTTTAAGCTCGTTAGACTAGATTCTTTATATGGTGTAATTGACAACTTGTACAAAATAATGAGTCAGGAATTTTTGTATTGAACAAATAGAAAAGTTAAATTTTAAAGTTACCAACTCAAGAGAATCCAAATATGCCCTAGTCTAATAATGTTACCACCATTGTCATCATTACCAAATACTATCAGAAAAAGTATTGATGTAATGCCATAGCACGATAGAATCCAGTTTTTAATAATGTCACCAGGGTTAGACTACTAGAGCATGGTTGTCACGGCGTGCTTGGCGACCACAGCGCCTAAGAGGCACCATGACGCCGTGTCGTCCAGGCGGGCGCCATGGAGTCCTCAAGGCGAGCTAAGGCGAAGCAGAGGAAGAAGCAGAAGCAAGGGACTCGGGAGTGGCAGCAGAGGAAGAAGAAGCAGAGGAAGCCGGGGGTGGCGGTAGAGGAGGAAGCAGACTAGCAGAGGGAGGAAGCAGGGAAGTGGCCATGCGGCGGGAGGGAGTGGCGGCGGGAGCGCGGGAGCGGCGGCGGGCCGCGGGAGGGAGGAAGCGGAGGAGGGAGACGGAGTACCTGGGGGGCCGGCGGCCAGCGCGGTGAGGCGGTCAGAGATGGCCAAGGCAAGCCTCCGCGGCGTCCCCTCCGAACCGCCGGGACGCCAAGGCGACGCCGTGACAAGCATGTACTAAAGTACTAGACTAAAATAATTTTCAGCTCCAGATTTTTGCAATCCAGTACTTGACGATTGCACACTGGAGTTTTCCCACTTTAACTTTTTTATTCATTTATTATTGTAAATACTTACCACAGCTTATGCCCATTCTATTGTCGTGTTCAGTCAGGCAATGCGATATCCTATCCATCTATATAGATTTCTCTCTCATTTATAATTTGTTTCAGAGTTATCTACTCATGTGATCCAACATCTGTTGTGAGTTGTAACAAATAAGAGTGTCAGTGCAGGAATAAAAACGCCGTAAATCACGGCACGGGCCATTATCGCATCACGGGGTCCGGAGATACAATCCCAGCCAGTTTTGTTCATGTTTGGCAAATTTAAATTTTGAATTTCGGTCGATTTTCAATCAAATCCGAGTGAATTTCATCTGGAAAAAACCCGGGAATTCCGGTAACCGGCCGGTTACCGTTCCCGGCCAGCCAGTGGGAAGTTCCCCGGTAACGGTTTGCTGATCCTTGGTCAGGTGGTCATCAGGTAGCTCGACCATCTAGGCATCTATGCTAAAGATCAGGTTGTTTATTGAAAGATAAGCGCACTATAAATTGTCTTCACCAATAAACCTGAATGGTCACATAAATCCTAACTTTTGATCTCCAACAGGTATGCTAACCTATGGCTACTTTCCATGCCACATTTAAGAGATCATGGTAGAGAGTAAGAAAGGGTAAATTAAAAGTAATTAAATGTAGAACCAAGCACTTTCAATTATGATAATAGCAAAAGTATACATACCATGTTGGTACAAACATAAAGCTTTGGACCAATTAAATTTACTGGTAAAGATGCACTGCTTTGCCTTTTCCTTTGAGGACCCAGAGGGAGGTCACTATAAACAGGTGCCCACTGCCTTGGAAGCTGGAACTCCAAAAACTGGTGTAATTCCTCGATTTGGGGCTTATCTGCATGAAATTTCAGTATATCACCTAGTTATTAATACATTATACATTTCGATTGGAATGTGGGCCTAATGCTTTTTTTGCTGGCTCGCATGCTTGTTAATGTGCTAACAATAGGATGGTGACCAATAACCTCAAAAGTTGTAACCCAAATGTTACAGTAAGTTTAAATTTTTCCTTGAAAATGGCACCACTTATAGTTATTCTTTTGCAGCTCATTAGCAGAGACTAGGAATTTGATGACAGTAAGACTTCATAATGAAACACACGTTTACAATGCCAAAATTTGCAGTTATAATAAAGATGGCCACTAACACAGAGGATGATAGTCCCGCACTCCCTCAGTTGCTGGCTGATGATGTGATACAGATACTAAACTGAGTATTATTTTTACACACCACAGAAGAACAAATATAGGGACTAAAGTCAGTGAACAAAACTATGAGTACAACAATTTTCTAACAACTATTCCCCAACAGCACCTCCTTTTATTAGAATCAGTAAACAATAGGAACCCTTTTTTGTGAAAAAAAAAGGAAAAGAAAGCTCTCTTTCCTGTTTGACCATTGGGGTGGCCAAGGGTGCAGGTTCTCAAATCCCAAATAGCCTATAGAAAACTTTACACCCTACCATCAGGAAAAAAAATATAGTTCTTTTTCTAACTCTAGACAATACCATAAATTATAAACCAGATATAAGGAAGTTGCATGTAACATCCCAAAGTTCTGTTACCAAAAATAAAATTAATAAAGTCATTATTTTATTAGATTTTCTGAGATTTAAAAGAGTTTTCTTGATTTTCTGGAATTTTCTAGATTTTAAAGTAAAAAAAATTGAGTTTTCTAGGATTTAAAGTTAAAATAAAATTTTTAATTAATTTCTTGAATTTTTCTAGATTTTAAAAAGGTTTTTCCTATTTTCAGAAATTAAAAATAATTTATATGCAAAAATAAAAACCAACTTTAAGTTGGAAATAATTTTATTAAGTTCAAAATAATTCAGGGAATTTCTGAGATTTTTTCCAAAATTTTTGAACTCTACTTGCTATTCCGGCCGATTCCCCCTCTTTTATTCGCGTTAAAGCACATTTGTGCCACCGCTCACACTGGTGTGTAATCGTCGCCCACGACCTCCCTCCTCTGGCCTCCCCTTGCCCTATAAAAGGGAGCACCGAGTGCCCCTTTCCCCCTCATCCTCCACCTGCGAGATCCTCTCCTCTCTCCCTCTCTACCCGCAGTTGAAGCTCTTTGCCACCGACCGCTACCTTTTACACTGCCGTCAAAGGAGCTCCGCCACCGTTGTCCACACCTTCGGCATCGCCTTCGCGTGTTCTACCCAGTGCTCTCCTCTTCGTCGTCAGGATGTCACCGGAGCTTCATCGCCGCCGCGAGCCCGTGCGCGCCACCGCTCCTTCCTCACCGTCGACCGCCCCCGTTCATCTCCAGCAACCCGGGTGAGGGCACTCAACTCCCCGTCCCTCCCTCTTTCATTCCCGCACCTCGCCACCCTCCGTCGCACCGCCGTTCGACAGCAACCTACGGTCCCCGAGCCGCCGCTGCCACACGTGCGTCACCTCAGCACCCATGCCTATGTGGCCATCCCGTGTCGGCCCCGTCAATGCTTACGTGGACACCTGCGTGGCAAAGCCATTATTCCATGCCCATGGTCCACCATGGACCAAGGTGCAATTTCGTGGACCCGGGCCCACATGTCAGTGGCTCAATCCTATTTCCTTTTGGAAAATAATTCAGTTAGAAAAAATTAAAATCACTTGCTGACACCATCATGACGCAATAAATTATTTTTCCTTTAGAAAAATAATTCCAAAATTCTGAAAATCCAATCTTCTGAGAGCTCATTCTCCTTCGTTCGAGCTCCAATTCAAGTAATTCAAATTTCTAAATTCATCTAAATTCAACATCTATCTACCGGAACCTAAATTATTTAATTTGAAGTTTGTTTTAATTTGGCTTGATTTCGCGTATAGATTTCGACAACTTCAGAGAGTCAGATTTCGACGCCATTTCAAAACAACAATTAATTGAGCAAGACAAATTACATTTTTGATCATATTTGATCCCAGTATTTCAAATTATTTAAATTCATTTTAAATTATTACTGCATGCTTATTTGTATTCAATTTAATTTAAATTCCTGTTTTAAGATTATAGTTATTCCTATTACCATTGTATAGCCAACTTTGACATTGAATTAAACATACATTGATACCTTAGATGTAAATCTAGTTAATGCAATAGTATGAACTAGAACACTTTGGAAAAAATATATACCTAGTCATGCTTAGTTAAAAAATATCCAATTTAGGGAATTTTAGCCAGAGATTCAACTATAGATTGAAAATGAGTCTATGTCATTATTATGCTATAGAAATTTACAAATGATTTGAAAAGCAAAATAAAAACTGGTTTTGACTTGGACGAAAATGGATAATTAGTGGGTACAGGTTTATGCACGGGATCAATTCAGTGAATGTTTGAGGCCCAGGGGTTCTTTTTGGAAGTCGCCCAGTTAACTACGGACCGGTCTTCGAGCCGCATTTTGCAAAGCCAATCCGTACTACCACAAGTCTAATATGGGATAGACCTAGCTAAATAATTTGCAGCGTTCCACTGTTAGTTGTGCCATGTTGATGTGTGAGTGTCAGAATGACCTACTTTTATTTATTTTCACATGGTGCAAGAGGGGGCTTCCGGCGGATGGTTTAGTCCAAATGAAGTAAAACCTTAGCAGGCATGACTACTTTGGAATGACGCATCATAAAGACCTTATGATAATCGCTTAGTCGCACACCTACGAAAGTGTGTCAGACGAACATTAAAAGTTAATTGTACAATCTCTGCAGAGTGTAAAATTATTCGAATAGCTATGTCCACGGTCATAGACATGCTGAGCAAAGCTACTCAAAGTTAGACTTTGGTTTTGATTTCAAAAGATTTTATCAAATGATTTTAGATAGTTGATCCAATTGGGAATTATAGACAGAAAGCCTTGGTGTAAGGGGGTTAGTTCTTCACCAGAAGTGTATAGAGGTTTCTCCTGGACTAACTTTACATTTGAAATCAAATTCAATTTTAGATATAATTTAAACTGCTTTGAAACTTAGTAGATGTATTTTAAATGCCAAACGTTGTTTTTACACAAATAACCCTATAAACCTTCCTTTGATAATATCTATGCATGCATTAACTTTGTTATGGGTGTAACTTGCGGAGTACATTTTTGTATTCATCTTTGTTTAATAAAATGTTGTTCAGAAGAGAAGGACTTTACCTGTGCTGAGGATCTCGACGACTAGACCACTACCCCAGTCGATTGTCTGTGGTAGATTAGCTGGGCTCTTACTACTTCTTCGTCTCCCGTTGTGTTCTTTATTGTTGGTTCTAAGCTTTTTTTGTAATAAACTCTGATATTTATTAATAAAGTTGTGCGAATTATAGATGTTACCATATTTGTTTACTGTGTACACTAGCTACTGTTCCAGGGACTAGTATAGAATATACAGAGGATTTAGGAGTGTTACTCCCGGGTCCGATACTGTAGCTAGGGTAAATACAGGAAGGCAATCAAAGAAGTGCCGAACAGTGAGTCAATGACCTTGTTTTGCAATACACTAATACACAAGGCAAGACCAAGACTTCTCTTAATATTACTCATAACTACAGACAACGGTTTTAATGTTTCATGTTAACTGAGAAATAGGTGAAGAGCTGAAATATGGCATAGATGAGTCGACAGCTTGAAAGAGTGAGAATTCACACTTACATCGAAGGTACAGATTAATTGCATGGTTCAAAAATCCGCTACCAGGAACTCCATTCAACAGTGAAGTAATAGGTATAAAGGACATTGAGATAACATCGGGTTCTGCTTGAACAGTATTCAGCCACTCACTATGAGAAATAATATCTTTATCCCTTCCACCTCTCCGCTTAGGCATCATCACCAAATCCTGAGATAATCACAACCAGCAAATATAAACAAGGCTCTTTATATGAACAGTGATAAACTGTATAACAAAAAGACCTATACCTCCTTCGAAGAGTAAGAATTTAATGGACTGGACTCCACAAATCTCAGCCGGTGCTCTCTCGCGTCGCTCTGCACGGCATGCAAGAACGTAAATAATGAGTTTTAGAAGAAAAATGAGCTAAGAAAATATGATGTCGCACCAGCACCCTTGTACCAAAATATATGACTGCCATAAAACAGTAAGATGTTCAAATTCCAATTAAACAACATACACACAGATAGCTCTTGGAAACGAGAAATCGAGTATAACTACAATCATGATGTATCACTAAACCCAAGGTTTTAACTTCTTATGAATATCCTTTTTTTCTTTGCCATCAATATATTCCTCCGCTGGGCCAACCCTTTGCACATGTGTCTAAGGCTATCGGCACATGCACAGACAGCAGGTGTGCATGTCAATTTCAAAAATTCAATGTAATAAACTTGGAGCTAATCTACCATCTTTTCCACTGGTCAAAAGCTGCATCCCCTTAGGAACTACTGAACTACAGAAGTGAATCGTACAAAATTATTGTACAAGTAGCAGGCTATGGAAAGGCTTATAAAAACTGAAAAGATACCAGTTAACGCTGAGTCGTTGATCATTGATGTTGAATAGAAAATTTGCTAGAAAATGTGAAAGGCAAAGAAAATTCAGAGGCTAGGAAAACACCTTATCCTTCCCATATGCATCCTTGAAACTAATGTCAGATTGCCCATTGGCATCAAGAAATCTCCTGTCGGACATCTCCTTCAATCGTTTTTGAACTTCAACAGCTTGCAAGCTTGATGAATGCTGTTGTTTCAAATAAATTACATCCTTTCCTCCCATTTTTACACCAACAACTATATGAGTCCCAAATTTTTTAATGAACCTGTAGAGTAAAGCAATTAAAGTTGAAGTTCTGATTTCTGAAACAATATTAAATAAAATTTTAATTCAACACATGTTTTGATGAAAATAGTCTTCATCCAATTGTAGATTTTTTTAAAAAAACTGGCTGCAGAAAAGTGAACTGATATTATTTACAAGTGGTCACGTGAAATGAGAAAGACTAAAAATGGCATTAAAAGACAGCTTACAAGGTGTGGGTACTCAAGACTAATCAACCCGTCAACCATGAATGAATCAGAAAAAATAAGACTGGTTCTGAAAAATGGAGACAGCAAAAACTAAAAGCTATATGACTTTATTGAAGGAGAAACACACTGAGTTTTTATCTTATTTTAAATCACCATACGGTTTTAGGTATGAATGTAGACTCAAATATGCATCTAACCTTGCCAAGGCAGCAGGTTCCCAGGTTGATGGAACAGCCTGCTTAACATGATCTCGGAGTACAATTTGTGCCTTCGAGAGTGCAACCGTGTACAGTGTGATACACCAACCGTCAAAAGCAAGTGACTTGGTATTAGCAGCATCTTTCTGCCAGCAGCCATTAAATTCAAACATAGCATTGAACAAGCCAGATGGAATTTTCCCAGACAAAGATAACTCCTGGTTGAATTGCTCTGACATCTGCAAAATGATTCATAATTTGAGAAAGGTGGCTATTTTTTTCTGAACATTGCAAACACAACACAAACATTACTTTGTATAGATATAACTCTATTCTACCATTTAAAGCAGCTTCCATGACAGCTGAAGAGTTAGTGAAACAAGGTATATGCGATGCTCAATAAGAGAGGTAGTATATCAATTGCCATGCTCAGTAAGCAGCTTCCATGTTCAGTAAGAGAGGTGGTATATCAATTGCCAAGCATAGAACAATTAGAAACAAAGTATACACCATGCTTGTGCAGCACAAAAATCATAGTTTTGCCTGTGGCTGAGATAGGAGATGTTGGCTAGAGCATGCTACACGCCAAAAAATGCATGAGTCAGCAAACCAGGGAGAATCCCATAGTATTGTCGAAATGTCTAACCAGGCAATTGACCAACAATCCTCTAATCTGGTAACTGGAAAACTTTAGACATCGCATTGAAATCATATGTCCCCATACATCTCACATTACTTACACTGGAAGTATCATTTTTGGCAGGCCTCAAATTGTGCCTATATATGTCTCCAAATCAGTCCAGAATCCAAGGTAGATTGAACTCTATGTTGACAACACTTCAAATTCTTGAGACTCATCCACACTAGGTAATTATGAACCCTCTCTTTCTCGCTTTAATTCTGAACAAGTGCCCGCAGGTACCATAAAATATGTTCCTATCTTTCTATTGATTTACAGTATCCTTCGAATGATACATGTCACAATGTTAACCTTAGTTCAAAATAGCAAATTCACCGTGATTATTGTATTGTGGGTACCGTACATTTACATGGCATCTTATGATATGCTTCGCTGTTTTAAACTAGATTGTAGATACTATGCAGTATACACAAGAATTGAAAGCGGGCATACAAAACATACCTGCTGAAATGATAGGACATCGGACCGGAACCGCATTCGCTCCCCTTTGTCACACTTAATTGACTTGGGCACGCCAGCAACTGTCAGGTTACCAGGGAGCACAATATCTTGAACCTCATCATGGCCGAGCTCGATGAGCAACGGGTCGGGCAAATTGCGCTGCTTGCAGTATTTGAGACGGATATCAATAGCAGCAATGTCGTAGCCAAGACCAATGGACCGTATGGCTGACTCTGCAGTACTCTGCAGCATGGCTTTATGCGCCATTTTAGATTATTCCGCGATGGCAAATCCTAACCCTTGCTAATCCTAGAGTTGAAATAGCCGGAGAATCAGCAGACGCTATAACACTTTGCAGTTGAAACAGTCGAGGATCAAATACTTCAGCTAGAAGTGACAGGAAACGGCAACTGCTGCAACAATTCCCCTTGTTAGGGAGGAGCTAGATTTTGACAGTATAACTCGATCCTTGACTATTTGGAGCCAAAAATACCGAAAATTCCAGAAATAATTTTGGCAAAGACTCGACCTTTAGCAATCCAGGAAGAGAAGGACGTAATTTTGTCGCACTTTCTGAGCCTGAGCAGCCGAGACCGACCAAAAACTGGGAGTTTCTAAGAAACCCTGGAGCACAATCAATTCAGAGGCCCAGGGTCGAATTTCCGACAGATCTCCACAGCTTCCCAACACACAATAGATTTCACTAACTGGAAGCCAACAAGAAACGGGAGTCTTTGCGGTTCCTAAATCGGAACAGCAGAAGCCGAAGATGAAAATCCTCTCCAAGAAAAAAAAAACTCGATCTTTACCTACTCCCACGGTCGCAAAGATCGATTTCTTCACTGATTTCGCGTGGCGCGACCCTTCTTCGCGCGCGGGGAGGCGTGGAGCATCGGATTGCGGCGGGCTTGCGGTGGAAACCGAAGGAATTTTGGGGGCGGGGGGGGGGGGGGAGGCGAACGCGAAGCGAAGGAGGGGTGGAGTAGTGGCAGAAGAGGTAAATTTGGCTCCTGTTTGCTCTTTTTCTTTATTTTCTTTTGTTTTTTTCCCTTTGAAAGGCTTGGTTTGAGGCCTTTTTTTAAGGTCCTTTTAGTTCGGTCAAATGTGAGGTAGTTGGCAAGCAGGTCCACCGGCATTTTTATTTTATTTTATTTTATTGTGGCGTTGATGCGTGTCTCTTCCATTTCTGTCACTTTTGTTGGATGTTTTGTCCCCAATCCTTCCTTTCTACCCACTGGTACTTGTTGTCCTGTGGGTTTTCATTGTGGTTTAGTGAGATTGTAGTATTTATTATGTTCTAAAATAGTCTAATGTGATTTAGTGACTCACAAATAGTACCAAAAGGTGCTTCGGTTGACAGTAAATGTCGTGACACACAAGATTATATGAAGAAGTAGGAAAGACATGGAAACAGACACCCCACAACTCTTTAAAAATACAAACTCAAGTTAGGCAAATTTGACTTATTTTTAAGCAAGAGTTTAATTCTTTGATACATTAGTTCTACACTTTCTCAACTCCATGACCCACATCGTACACCTTTTTTTTTATGTTAACGTTTGTCTAAGTTGTAGCGGACAATTTCTTCTTGGCTATAACAATCGTGACTTGCCAATTAGCCAAAGTAAGACGTGGCAAAGTGGTAATAAACCAAGCGAGCCTTGATGGGTGTTCTACACGATTTTTTGAAATAATGTTATTTTTAAAAATAAATAGTCAAAAAAAATTATGAAACTATGCTACTATCATCGTTTAAAATGATGAAACGATCATGTCGTCATTCCAAATAGCAACAGTAGCCTAGAGAATAACAACATAGACTTGAACAGTGTAGAAAGATCCATATCGCCAGTTGAAATCGCGACAGCCGACATGGACATATCGCCACTCCAAATATCGCCATTTGAAATGGATCCTACAAGTTCTTATCGCCATTTCAAATGACGGCACAATCCACCTTATAAAAGACACCAAAAATTCAGAATAACTGACTTTTATTCACAAAAAAAGAGAGAGTGAAGGGAAGAGAGAGGAGCAGAGGGGAGGAGAAAAGCTAGCAAAGTGCTGCTCATCCGGTCGTCCACCTTTCAGGTAATTTTTTAACCGAATGGATTACATAGTTTTAAACGTACGGTTTACGTAGTATAGTATGTTGTATATAATCCTTTTCAGTGGGTAGTTTAGTTTTAGATGTGTGGTTAATCGTCAAAATCTTGTTTACGGTGCAGTACGTCAAATATGTCGGATGTCACCAACTTTAAAATTTACTACGATCAGAGACTATTCTTGAGGGTCAAGAGGGGATTGATTTGCATTATTTCTAATCGGCGACCGTGACCCTAACAAGACCATAGCAGCGTACATGCAGCGCTGTGATGCGGTGGTTGTTCCACATCATCAATCTGAACCAGGCTGATTATGATCTGAGATTGAGTTGTCTTGCCAACCAAGCACCACAAGGCACATATTGGGAGTTAGTATAACTCAAGAGAACAAGATTATGACAGTCATATGTACTCAAGGTGAGGGAGGAACAGTGGGATTTGGTGCTTCTGATCCAAGCATTTGCCAAGCTTATTCCTACATTAGTGGCTGAATAAAAAAGATATGGTGATACCGAAGAAGAAGTCAGAGATTCCAGCCACAGCGCGGCGCACACAATGGCCAAAGAAGCGTGGCGCGGGGGTTAGTGATGCTGTCGATGAAGACCATATGGAAAGAGCTCCTTCAGTCAGGCAAGCTAGCGGACTTGCTAAAGAGGGTGGGAAGCTGAAAGTTCTAGTCCAAATGATGGATCTCAAAGATCAGGACTACATGACATTGTCGGAAGATGAAGAATCTGACGACGAGAATGTTGTAGAACAACATGCGGTTCTAGTGGAACACATACTAGTTCGACAACCTCGTCGTTAACGAAGGCTCCCTTGTGCCATGAGAGTACAACCAGAGCGAGGTCAGGCAATGATCTATGTACAAATACAAGGAGACTGTGTAGGAGACGGTAAAATTCTAGGCCTTGTCGGTGCGCAGTACATTCACAATCGTCAAATCTAACCCAAGATACTACAACGTGAAGTGTGACATAGAGGGATGTCCTTGACGAGTGCACACATTTCAGCCTAAGTGGAACACCTACTAGAAATACTCTATAGTGGTCCCTTACACATGTGTCATTGCTGAGTCAGTGCGTCCCACATGAATCTATCATCAGGCTTCATCGCGGACATCATGTACTATGAGATAGGAAATAATCTATATTTTGAACCACGGTCCATCATTCAGACGATTAAAACAACGTTCTCGTACACAATAAGCTATGTCAAGGTGTGGAAGGAAAAACAGAGGCATTGGAATCAAGGTTTTGTACGTTCGAAAACTCCTATCACAAACTCCCCAGCCAACTTTGAGTCATATAAGACAGAATCCGGCACTCATGTCGACATGCAAGATTTCACGCATCCAAAGTGGGGCAATAATAGGGTATTGAAGCAAGCATTCTTCGCCTTTGGTTCATACATTAATGCATTCCGACACTGTCGACTAATTTTGTGCGTGGATGGCACATTCCTGACTAGAAAATACGAGGGCCAAACACTGACTACAATAGTGACGGACGGAACAATCAAGATTTTCCCGTCGTATTCGCGTTCATTGAAAAGAGAGGATTTCTGTTGTACAGGGACGTACTAACATATGTGTCATACATGATCGGCATACAGGCCTGTTGAGTGTAATAACTCGGTTACAACAAAGAGAGAACGAACTACTTCCATAGGTGGATCTGCAGAGTAGGTGTTGCATGAGGAATTTGGGTGCAAACATCTACAAGTAGTTCCACAATAAGAACTTGATAACCTGTTCAAGCGGCTATACAACTAGAACCAGCAACGAAAGTTTGACACGCTCTAAAAGATTCTGGACGAGCGAATCTAGACACATAGAAGGGAGGCAACAAAAAGGATGTACAGGAGGAGCCCCCGAAGCATTGCTACAGCTACCTGCAGATAGTCCTAGTGTGGCGAGGAAGACGGGGGCGCGCGTGAAATGCTTCTTGGATTGGATTGAGCACGAACCTAAGGAGAAGTGGTCACTGATACATGACAGGTTGATGCTCGATATGGTGTTGTGACAACCAATCTAGCCGAGGTGTACAATTGGGTCATGCACGACGCTAGGTGCCTCCTTTTTATTGGTATTATGGAGGCAATTCTTTGTTGTACCATAAATTGCTTTATTGACAGAAGCAACAACATATCGCTCGTCATGGCAAATGAGAGAGTATTGTATTCCATCATGATCACCAAGTACATAGAAGAGAAGAGAAGAGCAAGAAAGGTGAGATGCACCGGGCATTCAAGAAGGGCATAAGAGAGCTTCGCTTTGAGATATTGTGCAGAGATAAAGGATGTAGCGAGACGAACCGCGAAAAGATCACTCACGAGTGCACACTACACCACGCTAGTTGTGTATGCATTTGTAACAAGCCTCTTCTTCTGCATAAGCCCTGCTCATATATCATGACCGCTTGTTCGACGGTAGCGCTGCATCTCAGCTAGTATCTCTCTGGTTATTTTAACAAGGAGGAGGTGATGCAAACGTGGAGTGCAGAGCTGTATGGTTACAACGTGATCAGCTATTTCACTAGCCATCCGACCTAGAAGCGACTTATCTGGGCTACAGACATTGATAGGTTGAAGGGAAAGGTTGGTCGGCGACATGTACAACGTATCAGGAACGACATGAACGAAGCAGAAACCGAACGTCGTACGAAGAAGTGCTCTATTTGTAGAGAGTCTGGGCACACCTTCAAGAAATGTCCTATGAGAAATCTACAGGACGAAGGAGACATCGATAGTCCAGACGTTGCCGCAGGGACCTCATTCGACCGCCTCACTCAAGGCAGTCGACATGGCGGACGTTGAGGTTGCGGCCATAGGAAATGTTCGTCTTGTTGAAATATGTGATGCACAATGCTTTGTAATATCACTTTGATTGTCGAAAAACTAGGTGATGACGTTGTGCTGAATGGTTTGTAATATCAGTGTGATTTGTCGACAAAATATGTGAGGACATTGCGCTAAATATTATGTAATATCATTGTGATTTGTCAACAAAAAATATGATAACGTTGTGCTGAATGTTTTGTAATACCATTGTGATTTGTCCACAAAATATGTGGTCGGAAATAGACAGTAAAAAAGGCAAAGGTCCTTGTTGCTAGTTGAAATGGCGATAGGGTCCTGTTGTCGGTTAGAGTGGCAATAGGGCATGTCGATATTTCAACCGACGATAAGGATCTCTCTGCACTATTCAAGTCTCTATCGCCATTATCTAGACTACTTCGCCATTTAGAATGATGACGGACCTTTTCGTCATTTCAAATGGCGACAAAGCCTAGTTTTGTAAAAAAAAAAAACTAGCTATGTATTTTTGTAATTTTTTAAAATAATATTATTTTAAAAAATTGTACTTCGTCCTCGAGCCGGTCCCCACCAACAAAACCCTAACCGATCCCATTCCGTGCGCCTCCTTCGCCCCTGCCGCTCGCGAAGCCCCAGTAGCTCGCCTCGTGGCGCGCCTGCGCGAAGTCCGCCGACCCACCGGCGCGCCTCCATGCCGCCACCGAGCGCCCGCCGCGCTTTGCTCGCCGCCGCCTTGCACCCACCTGATCCACTTTTTCCGGTGGAAGGGAGCCAAATGGGGCTAGGGTTAGGTTTGTCCTTTGAGATGGCTGAGGTGCATGCAGGGCTCGCTGATGGGATCCGACTACAGATGTCTTTGGGCCTTGATGCTCTAATGGGCCAAAATGTATATGGGCCAAAATGAGGTTTTGAACAAGAAACAGAAAGAGATTTTATTGTTTTTCGTATAATTATGATTGAATTTGAATGAAAATTGAATCAAATCTCGCAAAATTTTTGCACCAACGTGTTAACTTTTTCAGAGATTAAAATTGTACAAAGATAATGCTTCGCTTAGTGAATTATTTTAGAATAATTACAGCTCACGCAAAGCTAATGTTGATCAATTTTCATTATTAAATTCAACCAACGGAGAATTTAATTTTGGAAAATAGAGATATTTTCAGATAATTATAATATCGTTATTTTCGACCAACGCTGGTAATTACAAGATTATAATTTTTAATTGATGTTTTTATGCGTTATTTCTATTTCGCCAACTGATGTAGATTTAATGCATAGATAAAATTGCTTTAAATTGTATGTCGATTTTTGACCAACGCTTGGAAATAAGGCATATAATTTTGCTGTTATGTTCTCACTTTACTTGAACTATTTTTCAAAGTGATACAACTTGATGAGTTGTATCGAGAGATCCCCACTCTCAAAGGAGATAATTATGGAGAGTGGAAGAAAAAGATAGACTTAGCGCTTATCTTGGCCGAGGTGGACTGGTCCCATTACAAGACGTCCCACCGAGCCTATGGCACCAGTGAGGATCAAATGAGGATGATATCGCTAAGCGTAAAAGACAGAGGGACCATGCTCCTTACGCATGTCTTATGACCTTGAGCATAAGAATGGACCACACCAACAAGAAATGTTTGGCCGTGATAAAGAACACGATTGAGCCCCGCAATTGTGGGCTCAATCGCAGAGTGTGACACCGTCACAGAGTATCTTGAGAAAATAAAGAGTCACCATCGCTCTTCAAAGACATATGCTACACAAATGATTACATACCAGACAGAAAGGTACTCAAGCGGTGGCATAAGAGAGCACATCGAGGATGAGCAACCCGGCATCCAAGCTTAAACCAATGGATTTGGCTCTCAAGGATGAGTTCCTTATTCACTTGATTTTTGCTTCCTTGCAAAAGTTTGACACCTTTGTTGTCAATTACAATATGCAAATGAGAAATGGGACTTAGAAAATGCATAGCTATGTGTGTGCAAGAGGAGGAAAGATTTAAATCCTCACATGGTGGTTCTATCAACTATGTGAAGGACAACAAGAAAAGGAATTTCAACAAGAACTTCTCCTCAAAGAACAAGGAAAAGCCTCTGCTCATCACCTCAACGTAATAAGTTTTCGTGAGACAAAGATCAGTGTCTTCATTGCAAGAAAAGGGACATTACAAGAAAGATTGTCCTCGATTTCTTGAAAATGATTATGTCAAAGAAAGGTGAGAACATTATTACCTTCATAAATGAGTCCCCAGATGTACAATATTCAAAATCTACTTGGTGGATTGATTCAGTGCAACTGCTCATGTTGCCAATAATATGCGTGGATTCCGTCGACGAGGAATACGCAAAGAAAAGAAAGATGCATTAAAGTCGCAAATGGAGTCCAAGTTAAAGTTGAAGCCGTTGGCGATCTTTCATTAGAGCTAGTGATGGCTTCACTCTTTACTTAGAGATGTTCTTTATGTTCCTCTTTACAGAGGAATTTGATTAGTGTTTCATGTTTGGACAATGATGGATATGATTGTCATTTTGGAAATGGCAAGTGTGAAATAATGTTTAATAAAGAATGTGTTGGTCTTGCCATCTTACAAAATGAGCTTTATTTGTTATCATTAAGTGATGATGTGAATGTCGATGCGATAATGGGAACGTCGCGCAGATAAAGTGAATGAATCCTCGTCTCACGAATGTAAACAGAAACGAAAGAGAACTCTAAATGCGCTGTCGAAATTATGGCATCGCTGCTTAGGCCATATTTCGAGGGGAGAATAGAAAGACTAGTTAAGAATGATATTCTTCCTCCATTAGAGTTCTCAGATTTAGAACAATGCAGTAGATCGCATTAAAGGAAAATATGTAAAGAAAATTAAGAAAGACGCCAAAAGAAGCACATGAATTCTACAAATTATTCACACAGACATTTGTGGACCTTTTCCGTGAAAAGTGTGGATGGATATGACTCGCTCATAACATTCACTGATGATTACTCCGTTATGGATATATTTATCCAATCAAAGAAAGAAATGAAGCCTTGGATAAATTCAAGATTTTAAGGTCAAGTTGAAAACCAACACGATTTAAAGATTAAGATAGTCCGATCCGATCGTGGGGAGTACTACGGTCGACATACCCCATATGGACAAGTTCTGGACCTTTGCAAGGTTTTTACAGAAAATGGTATAGTAGCCCAAGATTCAACACCGGCGAACCTCAAAAAATGGAGAAGTGAAAGACGCAAACTGCACTCGATGGATATGGTGCGAAGTATGATGAGCTATTCTGACACCGCCATTGAGTCTATGGATGGAGGCGTTGAAAACCGCCATTCATATTCTCAACAGAGTGCCTAGTAAGTCGCGCCCAAAACACCGCATTTGAGTTGTGGACAGAAGAGTTCCTCACTAAACCACTTACGTGTTTGGGGAGTCCCGCTGAGGCTAAAGTATTTAACCCAAACCTTGGGAAGCTTGATCCCAAAACAAGAAGTTGTCATTTCATTGGCTACCCGAAAGTCAAAAGGTTTTCGCTTTCTACCGCCCGCATGATACACAAAGTTTGTAGAAACGAGACACACTGCCTTCTTAGAGGATGAGATGATCGAGGAAGTATGGTAGCTCGTGAGATTGACCTTGAAGAGAAGCGTGTATGCACCCATCCGATGATTCAAGAGCCATTCTTCATACTACTCATTGTCGCCGCTACCGACAAGCAGTAAGACACCGTGGTGCCAAAGCCGCACTGCTATTGTTCCTCCTATGGCAACAATGAATGAGAATGAGGAACCTGTTTTTCATGATCCTATAGAACCCATTATTTTTAAAATAATATTATTTTAAAAAAATTGTACTCGGCTGTCATTGATATTTTTTTTTAAAAAAAAAATCGTACTAGAGTGTCAATGCACTAGACCCGCGTAACTTTTTTCCATCTGTTGAGACGGTACGTGTAATTCTTCTTCAATAAATGAGCACTCCAGATTCCAGAATCAAAAAGTGCGAGCGCCTTTCCAGTACAGCTACGGTGATGCCTCGGTATGCACTGTTTTCCCTAGAATTCTTCAAGGGGAAAAAAAATGAACCACTTGGACGCAGGAAGGCCAGGACGACCCGTCAATGTCCTGAGAATTAAGCCGGGAAGACAAGGATCCGAATAACTTTCTGAAACCAGATGAACGATCGAGTTGTTAATTTACTCAGCCAGGCAGGCATGACTCGTGACTAATCAACAGCCCATGTGCCTGTCACCTGTCAGTTTCATGCCTGACCCTCTTTGTACTTCGTAGACTAAGCCTACGACCGGTGAACTGCACAGCCAAAAGTCAGAGGTGTTGCGATCCAATCCGTTCTCTTCTTTTTCGTTCTAGGAGTACTGGTACTGGAGTGATTTTCATCAGGGACAGCAGAGCGAGCTAATTCACGCTGATTCGTGAAGCATCCATGCAAGTACCGCACAAGCACCGGAGCCGTGCCGATCCGGCCGGCCATCTGCTCGTTTCTTTCCCTTAAAATCGGAATTCTGAACCTGAAGCATACGTGAAGAGCAACCTTGACCGCGTGCGTTCACATCTCACATGCATGGTGCTTTCTTCCTAGCTTTCCCTGTAGAACCCGCAGATGAACCAACGAAAACGCAGGCTGCAGCAAGAAGCGGTCGCATGCTGCAGGAATGTAGGCGAAAACGAGGCGAAGGGAAGGAAAAGCTCACCAAAATTAAGGGGTACGGCTTGCGTGCAAAGACCTTCCTCAACCATCGGATTTAATATCGACAATGCTAATATTTCAGGAAATTTCTTTGAGACTCACCAATCAAATCCTTAGGTAATAATAACAGGGTAAGAGATGCTGCAACCTTGAGCAATTACTAATAACTAGTAAGGTGTCCGTGCGTTGCAACGGAGTCTCAAGAGGATGATACATAACATCAAACGTGATGATAAACTGTACAATGAACATATGTTTTATCTTACACGCATATAACAAGAGTGCCAAAACAAAATTCTACACTTAAGTAGCAATGTCGCAATCTAATGGATATAAATTTCCAATATGTAATCGTAAATTAATTCCGAACTAATGGTTGTAACCATGAGACAAGAGTTTTAATTATTGTACTAAAAGAAATCGATACCAAGTCCAACGCTACCATCTCTTCATGCACCGCAGTTTACATAAGGGCTCTAACTCAATACACTTCATCAATAATCATTACTGTACAAGAAATATTATATCCGTAGTCTAAAAATAACTCTCCACAAGACCTCAATCAACTCCCGTGCTACAAGTCTATAATTTAGAAGCAATCAGCAAATTAACTCCAAAAGCAAGGCAAAAATAATAAATATTTGTTGCATGCTTTCCTAAAAAAACATAAATACTTGCAAAGACCGCAAAGGCAAAAGAAAGATTGCCGCTACGTAGATATTGCATGTCATAGTATAAGGACCGCTTATGCTCTGTGGATTCATGTTACTAAAGGGATGATGTGCATGGCTCCCTGATCGACTGCATTCAAGAATTCAGAGAAATACAAATGTCGAGGCATCTTTTTGAAACTTTGATTTCTCCACAGAGTGTTCACCTTTCACAACGTTATATACTGTTGGGAATGCTCCTTCCATATAGAATCAGAGATTTCTCCAATGGCTCGCAAAAACCAATTAATTGATAAATACAAGGACCATAAGTAACCAGCTATACGAATCTATGCGTGCAACATAGTATAATATATACAAGCAAATCAAGAAGGAAGGCTTTAGTTCATGGAAAATAAAATTCATACTTTGCTTTTTTCTGGATGTTTCTATAGCACATACAAGTTTGGCCTCAAAGACTTGAGGATTTCCAGTTCAAAAAAAAAACAAAACCTTGTTCACACATTCATAAACCAAAAAAACGATGGATAAAATGAACTACATATAAAGCAGAACCAACATGAATTTTCCTAGTTCCAAGTGCAAATAAAAATGTAGAGGCGGCATCACTGCTAATCTCACTATTGCATAGTGAGTAAACAACTAATGTATGGTAAGCAACTTGAGCTTTAGTAATCTAGACCAACCTCATAAAGGTGTTTGATTTCTAGAACAAAAGATGCTTTGTATGAGTCACAGAGTATAAAAGACTTACCTTGCAAAGATGTTGGTGTGTGGCGAATGCTTGCATAAAACATTTCTCCCATCGCTTCTTACCCAAATTATTCTTTAGATCATCAAAAGTTAACTATCTGAAGTCTCAATATATTCTTGCTCTTCCCATTGTTTGCCTTCACAATGAGCATCGATGGAAATAGCCAGAAAGGAAAGGCATGTAAACAACAACCCCTGCATGGTTGTACATGATTTTTATACATGAACTAATACGTGCTACTAAACCGAAACCATTGAGAGGCTAACATGTCCTCCTGGAAATTTGATGGGAGACTGAAGACTTGCAAGTAGAGAAAAAAATTAAATGGTATACATCGAAGTGACTATGAGTCTATGAAATAACGGTATAAAACGTGAGCTTGGATACCATTGCTGCAACCAATGAGAGAAGTGGATTGTCTGATCGATCGTCACCATTTGTACCCATTTATCAACTGCAAGCTTATTGGCACAATCGTCTGCATAAAATTAGTCAGAATCTATTTCTAATAGCATGCTAATCATCACTGCAATACTTTCTTGCGCAAGCAGAGACCCTCCACCTAAGCCCATAAGTCGATCATGGCAAGAAAAGCACATTGCTACGGCAAATATGAAATTGCATCATGTACAACGTAATTTCTTGTGAAAACTCACCTTTGGGGATCGACGCCGATCCTCATAGGATGAACTGACACGATCGCTACTAATCACCAATAACTTTTGTTAAGAAACATGTTGGAATGCTAACATGACCTCTATCTAGATCACCTAATCACCGCTATCGAATAGACCATCAACGCTCACAAAGCCATCACAAAACAAAAAAATGATAAATGACTATGCAAAGCTATCCTACGTGATTTGTCATAGTTGAAAGCAATTACTCAAATTAATATGTTGAGGATGAGAGTAGACCAAGAGGATCGGCCACCACCGCTGATGGTTGGCAACGACATCACGCTCACCGAGCCACTACCTCCCACCAAGATCGCCGCACCATGCCAAACGCCGAGCGGCCTCGCCTCAACCTCATCGCTTCCACCTCAAAACCCCAAATGGCAATGCATGTCAATAAAACATAGATGTATGACAAGGTCATGAGATGGAAATCCAAAAGTATGCAAGCAAGGATAAATTTCAGATTTTGATGAGTTGATTTAGGCAAGAAAGGGAAGAACTCACCTGCCTCGTTCTTCTCCATCCCAAAACTTTCCAAATGGCCATGCATGTCAACAAAAATCTAGATGGGTTGCAAGCATATGTGATTGGGATTCAAAAGCATGCATGCAAGTCTACTCAATTTCGAGCTTATTATGGTCCAATTCATAGCAACCTTGGCAGCTGCATAACCTTCCTAGCAACTCGATTTCGATCATCACCATTAGTACTTATCATAGAGACATGAACACGAAGAATTGATTGTTTTTCACTCACCAATGGCGAAGTGAGGGGCGACGGCGGCGCCTCGTCGGCGGCGACTGAGCGCGCGCCTTCTCGAGCGGCGGCGGCAGCAATGATCAAGGCGAAGCGCGCGCGCTGCGGCGAGGCTCTGCAGCAGGCGGCGAGGCGGGCGCGCGCCGAGGCGAGGCGCCGAGCTTGAGGCGGCGCGCGCGGGCGGTGGCGCGAGGCCTTGAAGGTGCAGGTGCGCGTGGCGCCGAACCGTGGCGGTCGACAACTCGGAGGAAGCGCCTTGAGGCGGCGCCGGCTTGATTTCAGCGGCGTGGTCTCGCAAGGGCCCCGACACCGACGGCGCTCCCCTCGCGGCAAGGCGAGCCCGAGCGCGGTGGCTCGATTTCGCGGCGGCGCGCGTGGCGCACAGGCGTGGATGCTCCACGCGCCCCTTTTACGCCGGCGCGTTCGACTTCCCGTGAGGCGTGGACCCTACACGCGGTGGCGGCAACACCGTTCCCGAGCGCCGACCGATCGGGCGAGTCACGAGCGGCAAGCGGCGACCGGGTGGCAGCAATGCGCAAGCTCTCGCAATGCTGGTTCTCGGAGTGGCGACGCCGATGGAGTGCACGGCGGCGCGGGTTCCCGGCAAATGGCGAGCGTGGCCAGCGGGCTCGGCCGGAGGCGGCGTGGGGACCGCCGAGGCGCGCAAGGCGGCGGTGGCGCCCTGGAGACGCCCTGGAGATTGTGGGTGGGGGAGAGACGGAGGAGGAGTCGAGGAGTCGGGTAGATGGAGAGTCGCGCGCGGGATGATTGAATGATTGATGAGGTTTGATCCAAAGAATCTGGACTGTTGGATTTGAGTGAGTAAGAGGAAGGAGAGGTTAGAGTTGATCTGGTGCGTTTGTTTGAAAGGTGTGTTTTTTCTGGGTGCAGTTTTTTTTGGTGCATGTAGGAGAACTCATGACTGCGTGGGTGAGGAGTTGGTGTAGCTGTAGGGAAATTTAGTACTGGTGCCTTTATAGTAGAGATTCTGAAGAGTATCAAGTATCATCAACCCGCGGGTGTATGTACAACTATGATACCCCGATACTTTGCTCACAGCCGTTCCGCACATGATACTGTACCAAAACGGCGATACTGCGTGATATAGCAATACTCTACTCTACATGACTTATTTGCATGGATTAAGGAGGAATTGAGATCAGGCGGCTCGAAAAATGGCTACTGGCTAGGTTGCAAGAAATACATAGTTTTTATCGAGATAATCTCATTGTTTTAATCTCTCGTAGCCTATGGACATTTTTAAATTTTTAAATATATATATACTCATTATATCGACGTATCCTTATTTTTAGAAAATTACGTATCACGGTATCATCGTAGTATCCGTATTGCCGTACATGTATCACGTCTTGGGGGCAACATGGATGTACAGGAGGAGCCCATTCCTTTGAAGCACTGCACAATCGTGTCACTGAAGAAATATAATGACGAGTGCAGATGGTGCCGCCGTTCGCGCGCTGCTCCTGTTGCTGGCCTGCTGCTGCAGGGTGGGCGTCGCCGGCGGCGCGGCGCAACAAGTAGTGCCGGCGCTGCTCGTGTTCGGCGACTCGCTGGTGGACGACGGCAACAACAACGCGCTCAGCTGCCTGGCCAAGGCCAACTTCTACCCCTACGGCAGCATCGACTTCCCGCAGGGGCAGGCCGCCGCGCCCATCGTCAGGTTCTGCAACGGCAAGATCGTCGTTGACGCACTCTGTACGTAATTGACTTCACATTCACAATTACAACTTCAGTTGTTTTTTTCTTCTTTGTACTTACATCCAGAGTTTGTTCTGCAGGTGATCTGCTGGGCCTTGAGTATCCTCCACCGTACACGAGCCGTCACAACTTCATTTACAACGAGATTAATTGTTAGGTGGTCTCAACTACGCTTCCGCAACAGGGGGCATCCTGGCCGAGACCGGACAGCATCTTGTACGCGTGCATCTCGTTGCATAACCTTGCACTTTGTTGTTCTCTACCAGGTTTGAGTTGTACGTAGAGACACCACGCGCGCGCGGTTTACTGAAGACCATCTGTCTGGTCTGATCTGCAGGGTGATAGGTTCAGCCTGACCCGGCGGGCTGGGAGAAGCTACGGCAAGTACCTCGCAAGATCCACGCCGTGATGATGCTTGCAAGCAACGACTACATCAACAACTACCTCCTAACATCGCTGTACTATTCTGGCTGCGACTAAAGCCCCGAGGACTACGCCAACCTCCTGCTCAATCCCTACACCAGGCAGATACTGGTCAGAGCTAGTGCTCACTAGTCAACTAACACAGAGTTATTTTTGCTCGTTCAGTCTTTTTTTATAAAAAAAAACGAAAACTAGATCTCGTGCGAACGAAATAACAAAATTGGCACTTTATAGTGCAAAACCACCGCAGAAGACAATGAGTCACGCGAAATCGCCGCGAAAAGCCACCTGCCGCGAACTGGAATTGCGGCAGACAACCTACCGCGCACCCCGTCTTGTCGTCGCGGGTCTTGAGGTGCTCCGAGAGTACTGCAGGGGACATATGTCGCATGTCTATCCAACCGCGGTGCTATTTTTGCCAATTCCACGAGAAGGAGGCTAGATTTGTTATTTCATCGCCAAAACAGACCACAAGAGCCCGAAACTCCTACCACTGAATTGTGTACAAAATCATAATCCCCCAAATTAGCCACCGGCAAGCGGGTCCCACTTCCTTTTTTTGCACTTCCCTTTTAGGCTCTGCATGGTGTTGGGCTGAGGAAGTCCCTCCTAGCTGGGTTGGGGCCACTTGTCTATAGTTTTTTTTAAAAATAATATTATTTAAAAAGATAATCACAAAATTAAAATAGTCATTTTTTTAAAACAAAAGTAGGTTCCTATCGACATTTGGAATGACGACAGGCTCCTGTTGTCATTCCAATTGACGACAGTGATCTTGTCGTTAATTGAAACAGTGGGGTAGATTCATTTCACCAGTTCAATTGACGACAGGAATTTGTCATCATTTGAATTGGCGACATGAGTTTTTTTTTATGTGTAGAGAAATTTTTAAATTTTGGTAATCGAAAAAATATTTGTGTTTATGGTTACCATGCGTGATGTTGTCCCGGTTGCATTTTTCGTGGAACCGAATCATTGGGGAAAAGATTACGTAATAGTTAAAAGTCCAAATATTTGAGGAAAAGATATGTGGCTATTTTGTTTCCTAACCTACAAGGTTTCAAATTAATATACAACGTTCCAAGAATATTTACCCGCGAAATGGCCGGCCAGATCTGCTGCTCTGTCTCGCTCTTCTCTCTCCGCTATGAACTGGCAGAGCTTCGCTACAGCTCTTCTCACCCTCTCCTCCTCTCTCTTCTCCCTTTCTTCTTTTTTTTTTTTTCTGAAATTAAAATGACATTTACCGTTTTTTTGGGGGGTTTAAATACTTGAACCCTGTCACCATTTCAACCGGCGACAGATTCCTGTCGCCATTTGAAATGGCGGTAGGAACTTTGTTCATTTCTAATCGCCAGTTGAAGTGGTGATGGGAAGATGGACTGGTGACAAGGCATTGAATAAGTCTCTATCGCCAATTGGAATCGTGATAGGAGCCAGTCGCCACTCTAAATGGTGATGGAAACCTACTTTTGTAAAAAAATTGATTATTTAATTTTGTAATTATATTTTTTAAATATTTTTGTTTTTTTATAAAAAAAATCCTTGTCTGCATCCCAACCTGAGGGCCTCCGGTGTCGCCCCACCAGGACAGTGCGTCGATCAAGTGAATCGGATTGCGGGGTTCAACCAAGGGCTGAGATCCATCCTTGATGCGCTGAACATGGACCACCCTGGCGCCATCTTCGTGTACGGCAACACCAATGCCGCGATCCAAGATATGCTAACCCTAACAAATGCGGTAAAGTCTCTTATCACAAACTCTCGTCGTATATAAGGTCTGGTTGAGACTAGACATGATCATATGATATGTTCATCGCTTGCGCAAAACATTGATGGATGTCCAATATGAACAATGTTTTGTGATAGAGTGAACAGTGTTATGACAGAATCACGATAAAAACACTTTAATAGAAATATTATATTGCTTGATCTTATCTTTTGTTTTTGATCTAACGTTAGAGATCGCTGTATACCCATGCAAGGATCCCGGTCCGCTTCCATATGCCAGGCCGTGCGACAACCGCGACCAGTACGTCTTCTGGGACGCCTACCATCGGACGCAGGCCGTCAACCTCATCCTCGCCCAGAGGGCCTTCAACGGCACACAGGCTGATGTCTACCCCGTTAATCTACAGCAGCTCGCCGCGCTCTAGCTAGCTTGATTGATTAATATAACTTGTGTCTAGGTACTTACATTACTAACTAAACAAGATGCGACAACTATTAAAAAAACATGCATGATAAATTGATAATCTATCTAAGCATTATCTTGCTCTGCTCTATCTCTCTCTTCATCTCTTGAAATTTACCACGAGAAATCAGCGGGAAACTTTTTCAGTAAAAAACAACAGAGACTCAAGTATGATTATTGGCGCTCGATCACCTTGTTTTTAGAAAATGATTATTGGCGCTCACACAAAACAGACACGAGCAGAAAGTCGTACTGAAGCATGTATATAAGCTAGATATATGCAGCAAACCACTGCATATATTTATACCAGAGTTCATGTAAATGTGTTGAAGATATGCAAGGTACATTAATTAGCTTCTCAAAAGGAAGCTAAATATATTTCATAGTAGTCATTACATATATCAATGGCGATAATGATAATATAATATGTCTTATAATGGCTTCGAATAATTGTTCATCTGAGATTGGAGCTAACCATGGCTGCCTTACTTGGTGAAGAGGATGTGATGCATGGTAGGAGAGGAAGGGAACCAAAATGAAGGACCAAAATAGGGGAAGAAAAGAAACCCTAGTTAGTATACACGAAGATGTATATGTGACTACTAATTGATACCTGATTAAACTCTTTGTGTAACTCCATGAACTTCTGTGGAGCTACACCCAATGAAAATGCCGTCTTGAGACGGCAGAAGTTAACCAAAGCTGCTTATGAAAAACCAGCAGCGACTCTTACCACTTAATTTGCCCCTGCACTCTTCCTTAAGTGTACAAGGCACAACAAAACTCTACCTACAAGTAACGTGAACCACATGACTAACTAAAGAGATGCTACTATTTGACCTATATATGCATGAAGGTTAATTAGTTTTACTAGACTGATGAGACATTGGGAGGTCGTACAGATAGAGACGATTCTTTTTCAAAAAATAATATAACATACATGTTGAAGGAGAAGAGATGACATTACTAGACCAGATCACACAATGGAAAATTGGACTTGCCGAAGTCCTTTGTTAGCATGCCATATGCACCACTCAACCCAATGTGGGAATTGGCGTCAAGGTAGCAAGCTTCAGTGCAGAAAGATGTATGGTATGTACTGCACTGCAGTTCCATTGGAAGCTAAGACTAGAGAGCACCGATGATATGCATATGACTGACACATGTACTGAAGGAAGAAGATACGTGGAGAAGGAAATTGATTTAAGGCAGCCATGATTTTCTAGGCCAAGGGCTTCTCTGGTGCTGCAGCGAGATGAGAAGAAATGAGCCTGTACTGATACTGTGGTGTTGGTGCCGGCAGAGTTGGAGCTGTCAGAGGCATTGACATGCCTGCAGAAAAAAAAAGAACCATATTTTAAGACCTTATATATAAGTGTAAATTCAACTCCAGAATGTGTTATCAACAAAACCTCCAGCTATAATGCAGACCAAAGCCAAATATTATCCTAATCTATCTGTTCTGCTAAGTACAGAGCAATGCCGATCGATGTCTTGGTGTAAGGATTACTATCTTATATGTATGTCCCAACAGAAGTATGTCCTAGCTCCTAGTGCTAGTTGCAAAATCCGGAGATAATTGCACCATTATATTTTTGTCAATGTGAATTGAGAAAGAAACAATGGCTATATTTGCGAGAGTATATATGTGTATAGCTTAAACAATAATTTAAGAGAGAGTATACTGTGCATCAAACTATGCAGAAATGGCCCAAGATTTCAGAAGAACAAACAACCAAACATTGATGCTAGGAGATCGATGTCATATTTATGTTTAGGTAAGTAGATATCACGTCCTTTATATGACACTGATATATGCATATGCAAACAAAGCGTGGTGCTCTATAATTGAAAAATGCTTTAGAACTTAGTCAACACGTATGTGATACTCTTAGTACAGAAGCAAGCGTGTACTCAACTCGTGGTACATGGGGTTTGCTTGCAGATTCGAGTATATACAGTGCCTGCACTACAAGAATGCAACCCAATACCATGCATGAACCGAAACAAGAGAAGTAAGTTGTCACAAACGAACCTGCTTGCTGGCCGGTAGAATTTGTGGCAAGAGCCACAGTGCCAGCGTACTGCTGGAGGCCGGCCGCCGCGGTCAGGCTGGCCGTCGTCGTTGGGGCGCCGACCGCCGCCGCCGCGTACTGGTACATCTGAGGGTACTGCGTGCTGTACCCAGCGGCGGCGCTCGCCTGACCGTACTGGAAGTACGGGTAGAGCCCGGTAGGATTCGCCATTGTTAGCCCTGCCGCCGCCGCGCCGCCGTTGAAGACTTGGTATTGCGCTCCTAGCCCACCGTACGCTTGATAGTAGGTCTGGTAAATGTTGAAACGTCACATGCATATATCAATGTATACCACATTATGAATACCGCAGAACAGCGACCAAACTCAACGTCTGAGGTGCCACTTGATTACTATTTTTCACATGATCCAAAAGGAAACCATATATATAGATACGGCAAAAAACAAGAAGCAGCTAAAATAGCGATCGATGACAAAATTTGTGAAACAAGAACAGTTTGCTCCTGGTAAGTGGTAACAAAAATTGAAAGCTAAAACGTGAAAACTTCCTTTTCTTCTGCAATCTACAATTTATTCCTTCATTTTGCACTCATTTCCCCCTCTAACAGCTGAACAAATTTGAGAAAACTCTGCGTGCTACAAGCTGTGTTCATAGCTTCATATAGGATCAAAGAGACAGGGAGAGGACGTAATACGTACCAGCGGATAGCCGTAGTCCGAGAAATACGGAGAGTACCTGCAATTAATTTTGCCAGCAGAAATTGGAGTCAAATGCTCTCTGTTGTGTGAATATATCAACCACAAATATTTCGTGCATGCACGAGGAAATCTTCCGAAAAATGCAAGTCGATCGTACACACACGCATGATACTAATAGGTTCTAGTTTTAATACCATACACACACTGTGGTCTTTTAAACATTTTACAGTGCAGTACTGTATGGCTACCAAAAGTAAGCGTAGCGAGCACGTACTAGTATTTTTATCTCTTATGATAACTTGTACCAATTCATTTGATTGTACCATACGAAAATTAAGGAAACGAGAGCATTATTTGCAGGTTAATTTGCATTACTAGCTGCATGCATGCGTGTATGTTTTGCCGTTTCAGGATACATGCCGGCGCGGAGCCAACCATTCTTGAACTGAATTAATTTGTATGTTTGGTGATTTTTCAAGAGAATATTCGTAGGCTTATAATTCTAGGGATGCATACAGGAGCTCGCGCGTATGTGTATACATACCACGCATGCCAGTCGCTGTACACGAGGTATATACGAGTACGAGATTACTATATCAAATCAAATGATGAGAGCACATGGATGCCCACATGATGAGGTGCTCACTCTTACAACTGTGCAGTACTACGCACTGCTACTACTACTGATCCACTATATATACTACTAGTATCTGCTAGTTGCACACACATATATATACATGCAACCATGCTGCTTTCGTACAGACAGAGAGACATGCAGCGGGAGAGCTAGTAGTATATACTTATATGCATGAGCTAGCTAGCTGTGGGCACATGGAAGGGGATGCAGATGCACATGGATAATGGATGGACGGTGCAGTCGTTGGCCCCTCCTACCATTACGAGCAGGCGTGCATGCAGGAGCAGCAACGGCCGGCTTTAACCAAAACCGTCGTCTTTACAGCTAGCCCAGCACAGCTGAGAGAGAGAGAGAGCTGGCCTGCAGAAGTAGCTGGCCAGTGGGGGTTAATTAGTACTCACCCATACGCGTTGTAAGTAGCAGGAATCCCTTGCTGGATGCCATGATCCGGGAAGCTCAAGCTGGCACCAGCAGCAGCTGTCTGAATGGACTTCATTGCCCTCATGTTGCTTCCACCATGGACATGAGCTACTGCACAAGGAATAATGGACAGATAAATAAACAAATAATCAATTCATTTTTAATTTAAAGCGCATGAGCTGGCCGGTTTCATTTATATGTGATGAGTTCGATCGATCAGCAAGGAAGGAGAAGGAAGAAAAAATGCGCAGAGGACAGAGACAGCAGAAGCGCACTGAACTTTGTACTGGAGCTGCAGGATTGGAAGAAGCAAGGCAAGCCTAGAAGGAAGGAACAACTCCCAAGAATAACTAACCGTGCTTGCTTTTAGCGCTTTGCAAAAAAGCTGGAGACACTGCAGCCTTTTCATTACCGGTGAAATACTGTCGGATGATACTACGTTCTTTTTTATCCTCATTTGCATGCGTTATCCAATCAATTGTCTTGATGACATCCTTTAGCCGGAAGAATTACTAGCATGTAATTACATATGTACACTGTAGCAGCATTAATTTAATCTGGATATTAATTTAATTATTAAGAATTAGCTTCTTTGCCGATTTGTCCGAAGTGACAGAATTTAGCTTAATTAGTAGGCATTTGTTCTCAAATGATTCTAAGCAAAAGGAATGCATTATCTGCTTCAATCGATATTAATTTGATTCTAAAATGCAATCTTGAATAAGCATCAAGAAGGAAGAAACGCGACTATTACTTAGCTTAGTAGCAAAGTAGTTTGTTGGCAAGGCATTAGCATTAGCATAAAATGATGCACGATCTTGCATCTTTAAAGATGCAAAGGAAATAACTTGAATGCGTGCGTCATCTAATCTACATGATTTGATACTTCTTTCCAAGCAATTACTGATATGTAGCACCCTTCTTGCTCATTATATGGTTAACTAACAATGGAAAATTTCAAAGGTGAATTCTGTATAATGGGAAATTTAATTACCATATGGATGCAGAGACACCGGTGCTGCCTTGGACCTCTGGACCCCAAGATATGCGAGATTGCAGTTCGCCCTCCTCCCATCGATCACCGGGTACGGATCGAAGCAAGCTTTCATGGCGGCCTCCGGCTCACGGAACGTAACCTGGCATGCACACACACACACACATATATATATATATATATATAGTAGCAGTAAGACTTAACTGAATTGACAGAAAATAGCGGGGAAATCCAAGATCATAAACCATACATCTAAATATTATAAACTCGATCAATTATGTTCTTCAATTAATGGTTAATTACATGATGCAACATGTATACACTAACTAATTATTTGGTTAAATTGAGGGTGCAGTACGTAGCCTAGTACTACTAAACAAAAAAAGAGGGATCGAATTATAGAGATCGAGATCATCGATAGGTTATAGATCATACATAGCTAGCTAGTATTGGTACTCACAAATCCGTAGCCCTTGGATCTGCCGGTATTCTTGTCGGTGATGACGACGGCCTCCAGGATCTCGCCGAACTGCTCGAAGTAGCTCTGCATGCCCTCCTTCTGCGTCTCCCATGCAAGGCCCCCCACGAACACCTTCGTCAACGTCGTGTCGCCGAATTGCCTCCCGCCGCCGCCCCCCGCCGACATCGCCTGAGCCATCTGTCGCTCTATCTATGTATCCTAATAACCAATCAACTAGCTAGCTAGTTAGAAGTACCGCGCCTTTTCTTCTTCTTCTTCTTCTTCTAGCTCCGGCCTCCCTCTCGATCTGTCTAGTATCCACCAACCGAGAACTAACTTTGTGTATAGGAGGTCAAAAAGGGCGAGGTGTGATCAAGGTTGATATGCAAGGGAGGAAAGGCCCTATGCACCAACCCTAGCCTGGATATCTCTTTGCTAGCTATGTATCTTGGTATTTCTCTAGAGAGAGAAGGGTGTAGGAGGGAAGAAAGGAAGGAGAGAGGGCAGAGGAGAGGAGGAGGAGGAGGAAAGAGAGGAAAGAAAAGCGAAAGCTGGCAGGCAAAGGGAAAGAAAGGGACCAGAGGAGGTAGGAGTAGGACCTGGCACGTTATATAGTATGTTGGACATGATCAGGTATGTACTTGATATATACACTCTGCACATATATATATATATATATATATATGAAAATAGTATGGTACTTCTGGGAGTACGTACTCACACTTCTTATATATCACTTGAATCGTATGATGATACTTCTTTATCTATTTAAACATACTATAGTAATGATTATAAGATACCTACCCTAAAGTGAGTTCTATAACTTCTTTTTATATAAGAAAAAGGGTATGTGACAAAAATAAATAGCTCCAACGCAAATTTTTCTATCAAGTCGCATTGGAGTATCTTATAATTGGTATTTAAGTATAATGAAAGTGATAAAGAAGTATAATATATTCATTTAAGTGGTATATTGAAAGTGAAAGTATGTACTCACAGGAGAGTAAATATGATATATATATATATATATATATATGTGTGTGTGTATATATATATATATATATATATATATAGAGAGAGAGAGAGAGAGAGAGAGAGAGAGAGAGAGAGAGAGAGAGAGAGTAACAGTTATACACCAAAAAATGTTCCTATACGCGCGCTCTTAAAATGAAATTGCATGCATCTTGAAGCAAAGAAGGGGGTTAATAGTTTGATCTATACTATTAATGTAGTAATTCAGGAACAACAAGTGCCTTGGGGGAGTTGGGGTTAATTATTACGTATTACACAGATCCATCAACAACTCGTCCTAACGATTTTACAAATAGGACCCGCTAAAAACATTATCGGAGCTGTGGAAGATTGTAATTATTATGCTTTAAAATTGACCTACTTGACTTTCGCCGTATGGATATTAGAAAGTGTCGGCAAGTTGCACGTCAAGGCCTCCCAGTCACCAGGGAAGCAGCAGGGATATTAATTCATGTGCAAACTGGAAACGATGGCATGATGAAGATATGTAATTCTCAATTGCCAACTCTAGCGTTCTGGGAAATTATTCTAGCTACTAAGCAAAAGGACTGCTAATTAATTATATGCAATTAGTAGATATATATCTATGTGGAACCCATAAATCCAAGCCTATAATTTGTACGGCTAATGCTTCATTTATAAAGAAAAGTTTAGGCAAATTAATGATATGCATGTTTAGGCAGCCATATTGCATTGTCCAACTGTAATGAGAAGTGAGAACCTGAAATGATCGTAGCCATCTATGACAATGACACCAGAAAAGATATCAACGGAAAGGCCAGCAACAAAATAACCCACACGAGAGAAAAGAGTGGAGAATATGTGAATAATCTTATGATATTATCACAAAAAGCCGCCATGATTTTGCCAAGTGGGAGACCGATGCATGGATCTTCTTTGAGATGACAGCTGCTGGTATTAACAATAGCTTGGCTTTTAGTTAGCGTGTTGATAGGTTTAAGTAGTATTGCTCTGTATTAACATGTGTGTCCTTTTGTACCTTTGCAGTTAACCCTCGTCAAGTAGTGGAAGAACACATTCTAATTAAGCTATAGCTATTAGCTAGGATGCTGGATATATCTATGCTAGCAGTAGCACTACTAGCTAGCTATGTACAGCTACCATGCACACGTACGTCATACATATATCCATATGATTATTGAGTTTGGAAGTATACTGCTTTCGGGTTGCGTGTCTAGAGACGGTCAAAACTCAAAACTATGCTGGTTTTGGTGTGTTTTGACTAAGCTTTATATGCGTGTTGACTTTTGAGGTTGAGTCTGATCTTATTTGTTAAGTAATTTTGCATCGATATAAGAGAGGGAATATATGAATGTATGATAAATACATTGTACATCATTACATCTACGAAGGCAGAGGCGGATCTACTGTAACACACCAGAATGCACAGGACACCGGGTCCAAAAAATATTTTTGTTTCAATATAGTCATGTATATGTAGGCCCTCTTTGTTTAGACTTAGGCTTTTTGGCTTTTAGTTTAAAGCCAGCTTTTTGGCTTAATCAGCTTATAAGCCTCTAAGCTTTTAAGCCAAACTTTGTTGTTTGGTAGTCAAACTTTTTGTAGGATGTTGGCTTATTGAGTTGTGTGTGAAGGATGAAAGGTCTGAAATGCCCTTAAGGGTTTAAAGAACCTTGTTAAGCATGTATTTAAACAGACATTTTTCATGGGATCTGAAAATATGACGATACATGCATTTGTACATATGAAACAAAATGGATATCGCTCGTAGTGCATGCGTATATTTATTTTGGACATTACGCAATGGAAGAAATGAATATAGAAAGGTCAATATCAGTCAACCAAACAAAATAACACAGTAACAAAATAATATTTAATCATACATGATGCAATTATCTTGTCACCGCAACATATATATATACACACACACACACACACACATATATATATATATCTATATCTATATATATATATCATATTAATGTAATCTATTTACCCTCTTGACATAAAAAAAATAACATAAAAAATCTAATCTTTCTTCATTTTGAGATCAAACATCCTCCTGAGCCAATTCATCTTTACTTCATCGGTCTTCATGGTGACAAACACTTCCCGATTTTCTAGTTTAGTAAAGAGCCTTGTCGCAATGAAATGTTCATCACTTCCTGGTACTACCCCAGCCTGAATAGCTACAGCCATAGCATCCGCTATGGATGGACCACTCTGAACAGGGCCTTTTGCCATAATATCCACCATGCGCTTGAAATCCCTAGCGATGAGATTTTTCTTGTTCTTCTTTGGGCTAGGATTAATATTATTTGCCTTACGCTTCGCGATGACCTTCGGTTGCGTGCAGACGACCTCATTGTTCTCCCCATCAGCGGCAGCGTCTTCCTCGCCGTCCTCCGCACAATCAATGTCCACAACGGTTTGGTCTTCTTGTGTAGGCTCACCCGGGATGGCTGAAGTGTTACCCGTAACATGAGCCTTGTCAAACATACGATCCATCTCATCTAGGTTCTCAGGTGGTCCATCACGAAAATGTTTAGGATATTGCTGAAGATAATTAAAAAAACTGTAGTTAGCAAAAATTAAAATATGAGATCAAACACATTAATAAATAGACGTTTCTGCAATAACTACCTTGTGCTCCTTCCACCAAGCATCGGATGCAGATATAGTTCCTTTTTGATGATCCCAACCAAGCCCAGTTGCTTTCTATTTCAAATCGTTCCACAAGTTGTATTCTTTCTTCAATGTTTCCCATTTATTTTTTAATTGTTTTTTGTCGTGCTTTTTCCCTGTCCTTTCAAAAAACTTCAGTTGGAGGTTCTTATAACCCTTGGTATTCAAACATCCCAATGGCCTATTCCCAGCACCAACTTCCTCAGCACAGATCTGACAAAATGCCCTGTTGCTAAATGCATCCCAATTTGCCTTGCTGATAGCAACTAGCTCCATCTATACAATTTACAACTAATAACAAAGTATCAAAACACAGAACATATGTTCTTTTTGAGCAGGATGGAATGTAATATGAGCAGGATGGAATTATAGATAACTATTGTTTGTTTAATTCAAGGTGTGTAGTTTGGACACAACAAAACACTTAGATGGGTTGGTCAACAGCCCACAACATGGGTTTCTATCCCCACTAGAAACAAATTTTCAAGTGATTACCCTCATGTGTGGCTCACTGGTTTGACCATAGCCGCTTTAGTTACTACTGCTCGGTTGAGGCGGTCCCATTACATGGGCAATCGACTACACGAACCAGGCCATCGGGCGCCATTTCCAGGTTTTTTCCCGTGTCGAACCTCTCCTCTGGTCCGGTTTTCATAACTAGGACTATATGCTACCCATTGTTGTCAAGACATCGCCTAATCGGCGATTAATATGAGCAGGATGGAATGTAATAGGTGTTTCGTATTGAATGGACTTCTTGTACTCTTCACATAGCCTAAAGATATTTCTTTTGCATTCTGGGATTAGTACTGGTTAAGGGCTAGGAAGTCCAACTGTTAACCTATGAACCTCTATTTTTCACATTCTACCTATGAAATCCTTACCTTTATCTATTGCAATCACAACAAAAGCACCCCAATACAACCTTACTGCTAATAAAGTGTAAAACAGCTGCAAGTGAAGGAAAGGTCAGTTGCAAGTGAAAGGCACTCATCCTCATCACCTCATGGAAATGTTGAGATTAAGCTCACCAGTCACCATTCTACCTCCCTGCAGCCTTTTTCTAGTTGCAGCAGTGATATCAGAAAATATGGTATATTGGTATCACATTATCTGTATACTGAAGGGGATACTGGTGGTGTATCAAGTAACTAAAAAGGATTGATTGGAAATATATCTTCCTAACTGATATTTTCAGCATAAAATATTTTCATTCAACACTAACTCACTAATTGTCATTCGAGTAGTGCAACACAGTAGGTCTGATAATGAAGAACAAGTATACACAGGACATTCCTCAAGAAATGAACAGTAACTGGCCATCAAAACATAAAATGTAAGCTATCATTCATATATTGTTCAGAGATATTGACACTTAAAAGCCTGACATGACCTTACAAGTTAAGTTTCATGACACTAGCAGAATGATGCCCATGAACTTATGCTTGATTGAAACTATAACCTAAACTCAATGTCAGTCATATATATATCCCAGATTCATAAGAGTCCATCACTAAAACATAAGCGTGGCCCCCATCAATTAAAGCTCTAGGCGACAATAAACAAGCATATGTGCACCATTATCAGCAATACTCAGATACACTAAGCCAACACTAACTAGAGCAAAACTACTGGGAGCATTAGTATGGTTCTGTCGCTCATAGGTGTGCACAACAGCGGCATAATCAGCATTGTAGCAGGTAGCAACAAGGAAACTACGCAAGCCACCACGCTACAAGATTAACAGATAGACATATTGGCCAAATTCGATTAAATTTCGCCAGGAATTCCAGAACATCAATTGTTTCATTCCTCTCGGAGCTACCTCGAATAGTAGGGGTTTCCAATCCCCAATTCCACATCTAGAATACACCACGAAGCAAAACCATGCCAGTCCATGCCATCATTGATCGATTTAATTGACAGAGTAAAACATGTGAAAGATAGCACAACAATATACCTGTGAGAGGAGGCAGAGCAGGGGAGGCGGCGATGGCGTCGGGAGGCGGTGTCGGTCCAGGGAACGTGACGGCGTCGGGAGGCGGAGTCGGTTCCAGAGGAGAAGGCGGCGTCGGGAGGCGGAGTAAGCGTAGGGGAGGCGGCGACGGCGTCGGAAGGCGACGATGTCGGCAGGCTGAGTTGGGGCAGGGGAGGCGGCGCCGTCGAGAGGGGAGATTGGAGACAGCGGCAATGGGGATGGGAGGCGGCGGCGTTCGGAAGGGGAGATGGGAGGCGGCACCGTCGGGAGGGGAGATGGAGGCGGCGGCGTTCAGGGGGTCAGGGGGCGCGGAGATGGGAGGCGGCGGCGGTCGGGACGTGGAGCGGGAGCAGGAGGTCGGGATAGGGAACGGACGTCGGTTTGAGGGAAGATTGGAAACAATGGGAAAAAAACAAAACGATTTGCAATTATATACCAATGGCATTTTGAGGGTAATTTTAACGAAGTTCGATGGCAAAGATATATTCTATTCCGCAAAAGCCAAAAAAAGCACCTCTCCCCAGGCTTATGGCTTTTAGGCTTAAATTGACTTAAGCTTTTTAAAAGCCTGACAAAAAAGCCACCCCTTTGTTTAGGCTTGAGCTTTTTTGCTTTTAAGGCAGATAAAAAGCCTAAACAAAGAGGGCCGTAGTGTAGATACCCATAGCCCAACATGAGAGAATACCCTAAGCTACAGCTCAACCAAACATGACATATCTTGCCTTAAGGACCACTGATCATTTTCGTTCTAGATCCGTCACTGTACGAAGGCACTTGGTGTGTGTTTTATAAATAGTACCTACAAAAGTATAAGCCATGGCCCGTAGGAATAGAATAATGCTAATTGCATAATTCAACTTTGATCTCACCAACTTGTCGTCAACAATGGCTTTTCTGGTAGAAAATAGAATAGTTGAGGTTCCCCATTTGCATTTTTCAATGAAGCCTTGCGTCAGAAGGGAACCGACGCAACTAGTTCTTTTTTTTTCCTTCCAAAAGTCGACCGATTGACATATGTTCTCCTGGTCTGATCTGAAACTCTCTTAGGAGATATTTAAAACCTATAATGATTGTCATGAATGAATTATGTAAGCGTTTACTACTTTCTTTTTGTTCTGCTATTATGCATGTCGTTCACCCAAAATTTATCAGAACAATTCATAAATCAGATGCTACACAACATCATCATTCTCGACGAAAAAAAAAGGCACCGAAATGATGCAAGGCCAGCCAAATTCTTCAGAACGCCGCGATCGATCAACAAGAGGTGAGAGTGTCGTGTGAGTTACTCGCGATGATCACATCGAACTCCGACTTAGGATGTGAAACATCGTTATTCATCAGAAAATTATCCCATCCCACTGGATTAGACGTTGATGGCCTAAAAGTGAGGCCAAGCTTTCTTGAGTAGTACAATATAGCATCTTTTTATCTGTCGCTGGTATTGTATACTTTAGCCTTTTGACAGCTGTGTCTCAGGTCCCAAACTTTCCTTTTGACCATGAGGGCACTTTTGCAAGGATCCGCACTATTGTATTTGTATCACCGCATTTGGTGACAGATGAAAGATCATAGCTGAATTTGCAGTATACGCAGCAGGAATCTTTCACGGAAAACCATCATCAAAACTTAGTTGTACGCTTGTAGCTGACAACAGGAGAACCATAAAATTGTAGCAACAAATCTACATATATAACATGGTAATTGAGTACTTTCATAGTCAACCAATATCATCATCTTAAAAGAACTGTCGGATCTAACTGAAATGAGGAGAAAGTGCCCATGCCATACGGTGATGTCTCAATCTGAAGTAATGCAGCAGCATTCAATGTTCTCAAGAAGTGTGTGCATTTGTTTATGACGAGGACATGGCCCCTATAGATACAACCATATTTGCTATGCTTACTGTTTCAAGTATAAGAACTCGTACACTTCACTTAAATTATCAGGTGAGCTTGTTTTTAGGAGTGTCTTTATATTATATGAACTATATGATGCTATCTAATGATGAAATATATATATGTGCAGCGCCATGTCACTTTTGGTCCAAGACAACCAAGCAGTTCGAGCTGGACCCGTTTTGGAATCCAGTTCGGCCTCCGGAATCAGCATGACAACACCAACTTAAAACAGACAAAACTTTCACATACGGAGTCCGTTGGAGGTCCACGAGTACTTGATTGAAAGCTTATTTCGTCCTCTTTCCAACGGATCCGGTCTCGCCTTCAAATTCCTTCTGGGTTGATCACAATCATCAAAATAAGATGTCATATCACTTGTTTGGGTCAATTTGGGTTTTGTAATCATACTGAACTTGGTCCATCTGCTGACGGCCGCTTAGGGGTGTGGTTACTGTTCACATGAACAGTAACCACAAATTTAGTCCCACCCCGCTGGTTCTATTAGATGTGCGGCTCCCCCTCCCCTATATAAGGAGACTGCACCTCTCTAGTTTTTCTTGGATTTTGTTTAACCTTGTTGCAACTTCGTGTATTGGCTTGTGTCGACTAGACCAACTATAATACCGCTTCAAAATCCCAACTCAATTCAATATTTCATTTCCTATTTGCAATTTCATATTGCTTTATCTTTTTATTGCGTGCTTCTTCGGTGTATGCAGGAATTGAACTTCGTGGTCGTCATCCGGGTATTCGTGCACAGTTGATAACAACTTGTCAATCAGTTCAGCAGTTGCGTGGTTTCGAACCTTGCGTGTTCGTAGCTAGGATCGTGAGAGTTGAGCGACGACTATCGAACTTATCGTTCTCATCGAAAGATCGGACCAACAATCAGACATTCGGGTTCTTCAGTTTGGCATTGCAAACCAGCCGTGTGATGGTAGCAGGACACTGCATCCTCGGAATGCTGACATCTCCTTGTTTGTCAAACAGATACTGCTCAGCAGCTATTAATTTTAGAAAATAGAAACTCTACCAACAGTACACCACAACAAGATCTTGCCAAAGAACTTCTCACAATATTTGACCATATCGACCTAGTGGCATAGACACTGCAACATGGACATTATGGCATTGATACTGACACAATGAAGTAACTAGATACACAAGATGTATTGGTCACATACTGCAGAGCAATCCTTCTGTCGGAGTTCATCTTCCAGCAAAAGACCTTTTTTTGTACCTCAACCTTGCTTTTGTTTCCAAACGATAGCATAGCAGGAATACCTGCCCTGCATACCATCTGCTGAATCAAATCTAGATACCATAAACACGGTAACTGCCATCACCAGTGATCCTGTGCTGACCGTCTATGTAATAGTCCAAAAACAATTCCACATGTAGGCTTCTAGATATTAAATCCAATTTGCAGTCAGCAATATGATGATGCCACAAGAGGTACTTGCTCTTTACTCCCTGTTACCTAGAACCCCTCATGATCAGAAACAACAGTGTCTTCACAACTGTCGATAGCATCTTCAGTCTCATCATCGTCAAATCATATTCGCTACTAGAATTATCTTCTTCATACTCACAAGTATCTGCGATATTAGAGAAATCATAAGTAGCCAGATGAGGTCCTCGGTCCTTCGACCTTCCCTTGACCCATTTCCTCCATTTTCTGTGAAGAAGCTTTTCTATCATCACCATAAACCAGATCAGCATTCTGGGATTGTGGATTTCCATAAAGTGAAACATGCCGATAGTAAAGTGCAAGCTCCTTTTCAGATACTGCAATGAAATGCATAACTGTCTCCAACGATTGTTCATATTTTGATTTTTCAAGTGCCTGATGACAAAAAATACAGATGTAAGTGGGCATTTGGAAAGTTGTACACACATATAGAACCAGGCTGATGGCTAATAATCAAAACCAAATGTTGCTACATACTATGATCTGTGTTTTTTGGATACATGAACTGGGAAACGGGTGGTGGTATTGTGCTGACATAAATTTAGAATGGATGTTAAGCCATCTTCAAGTTTACAATTGTATTTATATTTTCTGTGTATTAAATATAAACTATAGCAATTTTTATGTGTCTCTTTTTTTCATTCTTTGTTTGTTGCTAAACTTAAATTCTTAAAAGCTACACTTTTACAAGATTATTCGCAAATAATTTCCATCCACGGAGAAAAGTAACAGAAAGTTCAGAAAATAGCAAGGAAAAGAATTATCTGCAGTTGGTACTTGCTGCCAAGCATAAGCAAGAATCAACCTGAGACAGGTTATCGAAACAAAATTAACCAACAACCTATCGTACCTACCTTTTTCTTCGACAGTGTATCAATAGGTGACATGACATCTGGCTGAACATAGTTCTTTCCTCGGTAGAAGACTATGGTGTCATTTCCAATAATATTAATAGGGATGCCACCGCTTAGTCGGGCTATCTCACTAGCATACTCTTGGATTTGCCCTGGTTTGCAGGGCTTACATATGACCTTCACAGTCTCATGTTTCTTCCAGTGCAAATGCATGTTCAGAATTACACCCCCAAAAACTCCTCGCCTTCCAACAGGGACATAATTTGACATTTTCTGTGAAACTTTCTTCAAATAAAATCTTTCCTCGCTGTTGAGATCATCTGGTTTAGCCATAGGGCCTTGAGCTTTAGCAACCTCATACTTCTTAAGCTTCTCAACCAACATAGCTTCCTTTAATTTGGCCTGGAAGAGAAACAACTCATTTCAATTTATCTTCTCCTATGAAACAAAAAGAGAAAGCAAGCACATCATCTTCCAACCACTTTCGCATTTGTTCATCTGATGGTAATGGAAGTTTCCTTGTAAACCAGCTAGTTATGATTTTTAAAAATGGCCAACCCTAGGTGTCCAGAGGGTTCAAATGAACCAACTGGGCTTTTATAGAAACAACAACCATACTTCTACTTTCTTATTATATCATAGAAACAGAAGCAGGCATAGATTATCAATAAAGTATTTAGGCAACATTCTGAAAGCAAATTACTTGCAGAATGAAACTAGAGTGATGATTCAAATATTGAGTAGCAATTAGCAAGGTCCTATTCCTAATGTGGAAAAAGCTTATTGATCCATTTCTCAATATTTTTTAAAAAGGAGATTGCTTAATGCACTTGTCAAAATGCTTCAGCAAGAAACCAACCAAGCAAACCAAACCAAGTAAATAGGCAAAAGGTAAAACCAGACTAACTTATCGCTACCATCTCAATCTTGTATTTGAGCCGAGCTTCAGCTGTAGGAAATTTCTGTTTTATCTTCTTTCCTTTGGGTTTGATACGCCGTGGATCATTTTTATTGGCCTCCTTCCTCTTCCTCTTTTCCCGCTTCCTCTGAACCTTCAAATGCTTCTTTGTCAAATACCTCCTCTTCTTGGAGGGTTCCACCTCCTCAATCTCAAACTTGGGTTTCCCATCATTAGATAGAACTAAATTCACTGATCCATAGCTAGCCCATCTAACAGCCCATGAATGCCCAAACAGGTAAAAGGGGCTTAAGCATTTGCTAGAGGAAACAACGGCAGATCTGCAACAAGTAGAAGGGAAAATATGAGGGAAACTAAACTCAACTTGTCATGGATGAAATAGGATACTTAAAAAAAAAACAATATGCTAAGCCCTTGCTAGACACTTCCTATGTTAAACATATGCCTCATCTTGCTTAGTAAACTTCAAACAATAATTTGAGTGACCAAGTAGGCAACATTTCCCGAATGAACTCCAGCGGTATGTGTTCTAGAACTCAACAGAACATATATTTTTTTGGAAAGCCCTACCAAACTCCTTACATAATTGTTGCAATTAAGGCAGCATTCTGGTTTCATGCTTCATAAATCAGTTGCAGCCTGTAAGTTCCAGCACTTCAGGAACAAGCAGCTGGGCATAAATTCTAGTCTAGTTTTGATCCTTCTATGTGTATAAATATAACTGAGGATTGAAAGACATAATAATCAACAAAACGGTTTTTACTACCTGAGAGTTGATCGGGAAGGTGAAATCAGCACCCTCTGGGATAGATTAAGGAGAGAAGAAGCCAACTTTCTCAGATTTTGGCATGACAGGACACGGGTCGCCATAGCCCACTATTCCCTTTGCCAGTGCATTGCAAATTTTAGTGATCCACTGACATCTATTTCTAAAAATCACTATTCACCTGTGAGAAGAATGGAAGCAATAATTCCTCATTATCTTCAATGACAGACTCAAAGAGTCAGCCCCAAAATGAAATGTGAAATGCTTCTCTATACCTTACCACCTTAAGTTTTGCTTTTACAAAATTTAGAGATGCTCCAAGATTAGTTACAGCGTGCGGGATGAAAATAAAACGAAACAACTAACTATGATTACACCCAAAGCACAAACAGAAGCCAAATAAACATTCAATAATGCCACTAAAGGGTATCCCATTGCCCTTAATCAAAACCAAACTTAAGAGCAGGCACAATTGTACCATGTGATCAATCAACCTCGTTTCACACAATGCTCCATAATCCATATCAGGGCATTGGTACTGTTTGAATCGCGATGGCTTTCCATCCCAGTTCCACAAAACGGAACTACGGAAGTATACGGTTCGAAACGGCGAGAAGGCCTCCAAATTCAAACACTAATGGTTTCTTTGAACATGGCGTAGAGGAAGAATTCGTTTTCTTTGCGTGTTTCAAACTTAACACAATATATATATCACTTCAGACGGATAGAGTAGAGATATCAATTTTTCATATCTCATTGTTCCGCACCTTTTTTGTTTTCCTTTTTCGCCAGTACTCAATGCTCCACACTTAAAAAAAGGGTGGGGATTTAGTGCTGCAACTAAACTGAATCGACATGTTAAAGCTAATTTCTGCGAACAAAGTTATGCGAATAATCGGAGACTAAACTGTAAATATTAAGATGACAGGGTCGAGGCGTACTTGATGAGGGGGCGCGGGGGTGTGCGAGATTGACAACGAGCCGGGCGAGGAGAGGCTAGGGGAGGCGCCGGCTGCCAGGCATCCGGCGAGGAGAAGTAGGGGGCGAGGAGCCGCCGGGCGCCGCTGGGAGGAGGCGAGCGAGACGCACTGGATTGTGTGCCGGTGTAGCCCGATGGCCACACGCTGACACGCCATGACGCCAACAAGGAGGGAGGGAGCTTTTCTAATTGGGCTGGGTGTGCAAACGTTCGTTGCTGGGCTTTTTAAATTGGGCTGGAGTAACAATACTAGTCTTTTTTGTTTTGGTATATATATATAGAGAGAGGGGGACGTATCTAGTATAAATGGGTATTTGAGTGGTACAGTGTAAATACGAACCAGGAGTGTAGGATCTAGATTGAACAGCCCAGATTCCAGTGCTAATTCCACCTCCAATCCACTTATGCAGTTTTGCACTAAACACCTTGCCCCTTTCATAATCGTTTTTAAACTCTCTCCCCTTCATTACCCCATCCTCCTCACCTCCATCCGCTTCCTCCGCCGTCGTCGCTCCCACTCCCAGCTTCCTGGCGGCGGCGCCCTCCTTCCCTCTCCCGGTCAGCCCCGCACCAATCTACTCTCCGGCGCGGGCCCATTCGGCGGTGGCCCCCTCGGCCCCTTCGTCAGCTTCACCTTCGGCAGTGGGTCCCCTCCGGTGCGGCGCGACACCGTCCCCCTCCCGGCTGCGCCCCTCCCTGGCCTTGCCGCCGCCCTTCCCCCTCGCGGTTGCGCCTCGCCCCCGCGCGCCTCTTTCCTCCCGCCACGTCCTCCTCGCCATCGGATGGCGCTGGCGGGGCTTGGCGAGGCTCGGTCTTCCTCCATGGCACCGTCGCCGCTGGCTGCTCCCGGCTTCCTCTGCCGCCGCCCTCCCTGGCCCCTGGCGTCGCCACCCTCCAGCCCCCTCCTGTGCCACGCGCCGCCCCTTCGGCAACAGCCCCCTCAGGCCTCTTCGTCAACAAAGCCTTCGGCAGCAGGCCCCTCGGCCCCCTTTCGCCGGCTTCGCCTCTGACCCCGAGCTCCCTCCGGCGCGGCGCGGCACCCTCAGACCCGCTTCGGCAGCGCCCACGTGCCAGATGCCTTGAGCTCCGGCGGGAGGAGACCTGCGAGGGCGGTGGCGGGGAGGTGGATGGAGGCGAGGATGGTGGGGTCGGAGGTGAGGGAGAACGCCAGGCCACCGATGATGCTCCAAGCTCCTCCTCCCCTCCGCCTCCGCCTCTCCCTCCCCCGACCGAGCTCCTCCTCTACCCTCTGGACCTCTGGTCATCTCAGTCTTAGAAGTCAGAACGGCTTTGGTTTGCACTTTGCAGTGAAAGAAATAAGTAAGAACTAGCAAAAAGAACGATCCAACATGAAAATCATCTCAAGAAGAACATCAATACATCATCCACAGCTCCACACCTACAAAACACCAATCGCAAACTCACAATCCACATGAACCACATCTACAATTACGAAGGCCGCCGAGGAAGCTCCGGCCGGCCATGGAGCACCGTCGTCGAAGGAGCGCCGTCGTCGAGGAAGCTTCCGGGTGGAGCGAGCTCAGCAGGGCGAGGCCGCGAGGGGGAGGCGGAGGCGCCAGCGGGTGGAGCTGGGCAAGAGGGAGGCCGGGAGGGGGAGGGGGAGGGCGAGGCGGCGGGTGGAACTAGGGAGGAGGAGACGCCGGGTGGAGCTAGGGGAGGGGAAGGCGGAGGCAGCGGGTGGAGCTGGGGCCTGGGGGAGGGGAGGCGGAGGCGGCGGGTGGAGCTGGGGGCGGGGAAGGCGGAGGCAGCGGGTGGAGCTGGGCGAGGTGGTGGCTCAGAGGAGGACCGGAGGGGGAAGGACGCGGCCACGCGGGGCGGCGGGGGGCTGGGAGGAATCGCGAGGGAGGACTTGATCTGGCGAGAGGAGGACGGAAGGGGAATGATAAGGAAGAGACGGAGCGGAGAGACCGAAGGGGATAGGTAAGGCAGTCAAGGTCGTGACTAAGCGAATGAGCGGCTCGCGAGCCGGCTCGAGCTTGGCTTAAAATTTGACCGAGCCAAAAGGTAGGCTTGGCTCGGCTCGAAAATCCACGAGCCGAGTTGCAACGAGCTCGAGTCGAGCCACGAGCCTCGAGCTATTTTTCAGCCCTAATGTCCAACGCTGTGGGGACCCCGGTAATTATCTCCATAAGACCGAGATTAGACAAGGTCTTAGGGACATAATTACGGGTCTCCGGTAAATGAATTCCAATTTAACTCTATCCAAGTGGGAGACTTGGCGAATCTCGAGCCTCAACGATCATGCGCACGCTCCTTGCGAGCGCTACATGATTGTCGATTCTCCTCGATTCAAGCATTACCCTTGGTGAGTTAAATGGGAATTATCAACAACGAGTATGACATATATTGGCTCCCAAGATCAACGACCAATATACTCATACTCTCATCCAACGTTGATTACATCCATACAACGCATACAACAAGAGATAAAAGACATCTTGCATAATAGTTAAGGTCTCTGACTTATTACAAACGGCCGACCGCCAAATTTAAAGTAGAGTATCAAGTAGCAATGGAATTAAATAGATAAAGCAAAAGACCAGCGATGGTATGCCCATCACCCATCGACAACCGATGGGGTTAAATGGCAACACACTACTCATTAGTGTCACCCAAGTCAACACTAGCGAGATCGTCATAATCATAACCTTCCTCACCGAAAAGGCCAAGAAGCATCTGGTGAGTACAAGTGTACTCGCAAGTCTTACACAAATAAAAATAGTTATGCATAAGGGTCATTCAAAGGATGGCTCATATTGGTTTAGTTTTGCGAAAGAAACGCAACAATTAACATCCTACACATACTAGTTTTTCATGTGCCCATTTAAAATCAGATTTGAAGTAGAAGTAAAACATGTAGTAAAGCATTTCAGTAATAAACAATTGAATCATACTGTAACAGCCCAAAATCCCTAAGTTGGATTAGTTAAGCATCTAATGTGCATTTGTCAAATTCTGGACTTTTTAAAACTTTTTGTTGCAGCAAATAGGTTTCAAGTGTGGGAATATTTTAGTTGGATTCTATATTCTCTGTCATGCTTGTTGGATTTTCTGAAATTTTTGGGGCTTGATTAGTTCCCTGATTAATTTGCATGTTCGACTTCGAGTTTGAATTTAAAACCCCAACCTAATAGATAAATAAAACAAATAGAAATGAAAGTGATAATTTACAATCTAAACTCAGTGTAATTATTTTGAGGATAAATGGAGGAATTAATTAAAGCACGTTTTGCAATTTTCTCACATCAAGTAATAATAATCAATATTAAATCAAATTGCTAGAAAATTTGCAATTAAAAATTTAATTATTTTGATTTTGTGTTTTCACATGCATCACAAAAATCATGTTATTATGTATGCGTTATTATCATCATCCTTCTTTTTCGATTCGACCGATCAGAGGTGAAACGCTGCGTGTCCCTTCTTCTCCGTTCTCGCTAACTCCTTCGCTTCTCTCCTTCAAATCTCATCTAAAAACTCAAAACCAAGTCATGCATGTCATACGCGCGATCGTCATCGCACGACCAACCCATTCCGCAACCCGCTGCATGCATGGCGCTTTGAGCGATTTCGCAAGAGGAGAGGATAAGTCGCACATAAAACACCTGCATGTTCATTCTTTCCCCAACTTCTCTCCTCGCAATCACAATCAAAAACCAAAAATCATGCGACGCGTGTTATACCGTTGCGATCACCGTCTCGAGGGCATTCCGTTTCTGCAATCGTATCTCGCATGCAAGGTCATTTGAGCAAGTTGAAAAAATGTGAAAGAAACACACTGCTATTTATTCCGGTGCTAATTTCTCTCACTGCCATCCCCTTTCCACCCCACTGACCAATTTTTGTTTATGCCCAACCGAACCACCCTTCCTCTCATGCATTCTTTCTATTGTTTGTGTGGTCATCTCACCACTGCACACCACTGCCAATCCATGCCTATTTCTTTATGTCCAGCCATCCCCTACCATTTCATTGCCTAACCTAACAGCCCACACCATCTTCCCCATTTTTTTATGCAAGACTACTCCCATCCATTCATTTTTTTATTCTTCCCAAGCACACAACCAACAAAAACTGAAATTTAAAATAATTATAGAGAAAATATATTACATTAAAAATCCTAGAAATTTTACCTCGTAATATTCAGTGTGTCCTCTTCCTACCCTAAAATTTTCGGAATTTTGGACTTTGGAAGCTATGCTTAAAATTCACTAATCTCTCACACCGTCCTACAAAATCTGGAAAAATATTGTCCACTCCCCAAGCCGAACACCACCCAATGCATTTCCTGTCCACCAACAGAGCCCTCACACAACCACCCCAAGCCATCTCTTGTTTATGTATTCACTCATTGCACTGCTCCTCCCACAACCCACTGCTTTTTGTTCCTTGCCCCAACCGAACATAGCACAGCCTAACCTTTTTCCTCTCTGCCATTTCTTGTCTCAAGAGAGCACTACATAGCACCATCCCACCCACACAACTTTCCACACGCCACTTCATTTCCACCAACAGAACACTGCTAGTTATTTCTTCTCTCCCTCTTTGAGCTTAACACTAGTTCATCTCAACAGCATCTCTCCTTCCAATCTTTATCAAAAACCGAAAATATCTCAATGCATGCTAGACCATTGTGTTCCCCATCATTCAAGCAACCCATTTTAGTGATTAGATTTCACATGCAAGACTGTTGGAGCGAGTTCATGAGGGGAATGAGTAGCGATGGTGGTGGGAGGAAGAAACAGTGGGAGCTTTCATTACGTGGCTCTTGTGGCCATGGTCGACATGCTGCAGGTGTGGAGCGGCGGCCACCACGAGAGGCACGACGAGCCCTTGGAGCGGGGTGCTTCTGCTGCACAAGGAGGCGGCAGTGGCGGTGGCCAGTGAGTCCCAAGCGCGCGTCGGGTGGCCGAGATGCGGCTTCGGCATCGTGGTGGCCGTGGCGGCAGCGGCGCCGTGGCGCGACACCGCAAGCGAGGCCGAGGCGCGGCCGAGGCGCTGCCCAGGCCGCCGGCGGCGGCGGCAATGGCGCGGTGCATGCATGCTGTCGGCGCAGCGAGGCGCTGGAGGGCTAAGCGCAAGCGGCGCGGCTGCGGCCCTTGCATGCATGCGATGGCGGAGGAGGCGGCGACGACTTGAGAAGGCCGACGGCTCCATGTTTGTTGGCGACTTGAGGAGCGCGCCAACGGAGCAGCGCAGCGTGTGGCGACGCGGGCGCATGGTGTGCGGCCGATGGAGGCGGCGAAGTGGCGGGCACGGCCGAGGCCGGCGAGCGGCGCCGAAGCTCATGGCGTGGTGGCGGCCGGTGGAAGCGATGGCGCGCGGCGAGATGGCAGCGGCTAAGCGATGCATCGGCTCGGCGGCGCGCGAGCCTGGCGAGTGCGCAGCGACGGCGAGGCGGAGTGGCCGAGTCCGGCCGCTGAGGCGAGGAAATATAAGCGGCACGGAGGCGGTGCAATGTGCGGCCACCGGCAGCCCAAGCCCGAGGAGGCATGGTCGAAGCGGTGAGACATCGTCCTAGGACAGCTTGGAGGTGCGCGACAGCAGACACCTCTTACTACCTCCTTGTGCTCTCGGTGTGCATTTCTCTCGCTCCTATGGTGACATTGGAACCCCTTGTTAATCAAGCCATCTTTGTGCTATCAAGTTTTGTGAATGACACTAGGTCACTTAATTGAAATAGCTAATCTGAAAGTTGAAATCTGAATGGACTTTGGCTAGTAGGTCTTTAGTTACGAAAATTATTGCTTTTGTAGGTTGTATGATCGATTAAGGTAATCCAAGGTATTCGGTTTTGTTAGAGGGTTATTAGCATGACTAATTCTAGTAGTCAAAGTCTTTCTTAATGCTTTTAGGCGGTTGAACATTTTAGATTTGTAGCTTTCGACTTAGAAATATGTTCTTTTGCTAGATAGTTGGACAACGGAGTAAGATGATAAATTTTGGCGATGACTATGACTTTGCTAAGTCAAGTAGTTGTATTCTTTTAGGCTTTGAGCACTTGTCCAACAAAGTACCTAATCTGAAAATTAGTGTGGTTCGAATTTTTGAGAAAGCGACAAAGGGCAACCAATTTCTTTTGTTGAAGTGTTAAGCGAGAAAGGAAGTTTTAGTGCCTTGTCTGTGTTTAGCTATTAGATTGCTCTAGTAGATTATCATTTTGAAAATGAAATTTGTAGGAAGTCGAGTTGGAAGTTTTGATTAAGAAAGATGATGTTGTAGGTTGGGTGAACAAAAGAAAATCAGTTTTTCATTTGAATAGCCGTCGGTAAGCTTACTAGCTAATGGAGCATTCTAAATCTACAAACCACATGTTACCGATAATTAGGTTGTTTGAAAGTGCTTGGTAGCCTCTCACAACCATCTATCGGAAGAGCAAATAGGAGTTCTTGTTCTCAATAGCAATAACATGACAAGTGTCGAATTGCGATAGGATTATGGCTTGGTTAGTGCGTTAGTTAGATATGTTTCGAGTCACTTAGTTGGTTGGACAATTATCCGGTAGTAGTAACCTAATCGAAAAATAAGCTTCGCTTGGATCCTCATAAACAAGCGGTGAAATCTATTGTAATGTGAAAAATAAGTGAGTTGGAAAGAACGAAGAAGAAATCCTAACTAATTTAAAATAATCTCAAGCAAATAATTGTTGTTCCTAAAATTCATTTTCTATCTTTTGTGTTATTAACTTTTTGGATCTGTTGGCGTTCTGGTGTTTATTCGTTGTTTTCGCTTTGGCAGTTTTTGTCGTTAGATGGCGTTGTTATCGAGAGTGATCCTCTGCAGCAAGTCGAATATCTCAAGCAAAGAAAAGGCAAGCAGTTTGATCATATCTACTCAATCCCATTACTTTTAAAATCTAATAGTTTGTTTTACTCGTACGTATGCATGCTTTTGTGTCAATGATTAATTTTGTCGATTAGAGGTAGTTAATCCCATTGCATTGTTGCCCTAAAAATTGTTCACCCCTGCCACTACCTTAGGAATATTATCCTTACTGGCGAATTAGAGCCCGGTGAATGATTTAGGGCCTTTTATTTGTATTTACGATTTGATGCTTAGCAATGCTTAGATACCGGTAGAATTGGGCGGTTATCGACTTAGTCGATAACTTTGATCACACAAAAATTATTATTACTTTATGTTTCAGCATTTTTGCTATGTTTAATTGTGAAAACTAAAAACTGAAAATAAAATGATTTGGACTTGGGCACAATGGTAAGTTGGTGTGATTTTGGGTGTGACTGGAATGGTGCCCGAGTCAACAAGGACCGAACATCTTGTTACACTAAACCAAGCATTCTTGCGTGCTAACCACACTAGGGGGTATGGGACCTCTCTTGACTTAGTACTTTGGCGTGTATTGGCTCAGGGTCGCAGGAGGTCGCGGGAGGGATGGTGTTGGGAGCATGGTAGTTGTCCAAAAGCTTCACCGTGATGGGATTTGTTGTCTTTCGGCTTTACCATGTAAGCGTATGGATTTCTATCCATCTGAGCGACTAAATAGTTGATACACAATATTGGAAAACGTCTTGTTAGACTTAGCCGTGCTGCATACCAAAGGAAGTATGCTAACCGTGGTGGTGGAAAGGCGGTCTAAAGTGTGGAGTACAGTGGTACACCCTGCGAGGTTAAAACTATTCGAATAACCTCGTCTAGGTTATGGACACGCTTGGGAGGTCTTTCGAGAGTTAGACTACAACCTTTTAATTAAAACTTGATGGGTTGGTATGAGCGGTGTTCATACTATTGTTGTGATGGCCATTGGGTTGGTCATCTCGGGATATCTTTATGTTACTACTTCTATGTATTGTTATTTACGCAAATAAAATTTGAATTGTTAAAAGCGCCTTCAAACTATTACATTATGGCAAAAGAAAACTTGCTTTCGCTAAAGAAAGTCGAGCCCCTCCACTTAAATAAAGCTTGCATGTAGTTAAATTATAGTTCATTACCCTTACACGTCGGTCTTGCAGTACAAAACAATTTTGTACTCGGATGCTTTGCTTAATGTTTTTGTTGCAGAGGAAGAAGGTGAGCCCCAAGGGCTTCCCTTTTGTGAGATGTCTTTGCGGGTTTGACGACTAGCTTGGCGGCCGGTTGGTTGCCTTGTGGGTAAAGGCACACTAATTGGCTCTTTTATTTATCGCCATCTTATGGCTTTTGCTTCCGCTGTGTAGTTTGTTATTTATCTCGTAAGTTCAATCTGTTGTATATTATGAAGTTTTGAAATTGTAATCTCTCGTGTATGGAATTGATGCTTGATTTTGTAACGGGGTGTGTATACTGCATTTCTGGGAAGTATACATATCCTGAGGCTTGGTTTATTTGAATTGTAATGCTAGGGTCAATGGAAGGCTAAGCATTACAAGTCGAATAAACTGGGGTCCTCACACATACAAAGACCAAAGTGGCAGCCCACTTTGATATACTAAACACATGAACATCCCGTTCATGACGAATACCAAGTTCAACCACAATTTTAATTGAAAGTCTAACAATAAGCAGCCACAAATTTCAAGCGGTCGTCCATAACCGTGGACACGGCTATTCGAATAGATTTATACCCTGCAGGGGTGTACTACTTTACCTACACGACTTGATTAGCCCGTAAGCCTCCAGAGGCCTCTGAAAAAGCACACTTCCTATGGTATGCCGGCCGGGGGAATCAAGATACAGTCATTTTCTGCAAGAAAACCCTATTGAGCTAAGTCCCCCTTGTGAGATGGTTCCTTGCCTAGTACAAGCGTCCGATAGCACTTGCTAGGGGGCTCACAAGTTATATTGGAAATACCGATGCAATCAAAACAAAAGAATTGGTGCTCCCTTGCACACTATAAAGGATTACATCGGCTCCTCAAAGAACATAGGATTTCACGGTCGCTATGCCCCTTACACCACCAAGGACTTAACACAATAAAACCTTCCCCCTACTTAACCATACGGCTCCCAACCCGCGTGTGGCAGCATGAGTGTTGCTTGAACAGTAGGTACCCAAAGTTCGGTCCTCAATTGTCCAGACAAGTCTTTCCACTTACCCAATGCTCGTGCACAAAGCACCATCACTAACCAACACTTGTCCGGACCAAATATCATTTAAAAATGACAAAATTTTACTCATAAAACAACTACAAAGATCTGAAGTAAAAACATAAAGTAAGAGTTGTGTGTATCCCAAAACCAGGGGTTATTCCCGACGATCGAACTCACAGTATCTAGACTTGCATGGCTAAGCAATTCTATAACCCATATTTCACACATCCTATCTTAAGCATATAGGAGTTGGCATAATTCAAGATTAACTTTAAGCATAGGACATATCTAAACTACACATCACAAAAATATTGACATAATCAAAATAGCATGCAAGCAATTATCATTGCACTAACTTAACCAAAACGGGATCAAATATGATGCAAACGAAAGTTCAAATGATGCTTGCCTTGCTGGTACAGATGGCTGCTCGCTCTCGTGGCGTAAGTGTCGATATCAATATGCTCGGGATCTATATAATTATAACATCCAATAAATCACGAGAAAAACAACTCAAGAACCAAAATGCTCAAAAATGCATGATTTTTCTACAGTAGTTAGGTCATGATTTTAAATGATTTTTGGTGAAAGAATTATTTCATTTTGATTTAGCATGTGAAAGTTATAATGGTTTGAATTTTAGATTTCAATAAGCCGTCATTATGTAATTTAATTATGAAGTGAATTTTTGTAGAACAGTGGCGAGTACGTGGATCACATAGATAAATAGGCAATATTGTTATAAGTTAAGAACAATTGAGTTTGTCCTTTTTGGAGTTTTTATGATTTAGTTATTGATTTTCAAAGTTATCAGCCTTTTATAGTGTAACAATAATAGAGTTAAAGATTACGTCCTCCCCAAATATAGTTTCTGTGACAGAGGTAATGTGGAGACCATTTTTAGAATTAAGTTCACTGAAAATGACAATTATCAAAAGTGGTCTCACTGTTTTTGGAGGTTCCAATTATTACTTATGCATTTTTAAAGATTTCAGTCCATTTTCTTATTGTAAATATAATGAATTTTAATGAATAAATTTCCAATTAAATCCCTCTGCTACAGAGACATGTATGAAACTAATTTTAATATAAATTTTACTAAAAGTGAAAATTTCCAGAAGTGGTTTCATGCGATTTGGAGTTAAAATGATTTAGTTATGCATTTTAGAAGTTAAAACAATTTCTCAGTGTGTAAATTAACCGATTTCGGATTTCATAAAGCATTTTATACTTTTCTCACCGAGCCACGTGCTAGGCGTGGTCGCTGACGTGCGGGCCCGCTTGTTAGCGGCCCACCGCGCGGCGAAGCGCACGTGCAACTCCCGCGCTTCGATTGTGAGCCGTTGGATCAAGATCCAACGGTCCACAATCGGAGTGCATTTGGAAAGTCCGAATGTTTCAACGAATCTGGATCGTAGATTCCGGATCGGCGGCCCATGATCGTAGCGTAATCGTGGTTCGAAAAGCCACCAATTTGGACCGTCGATGTCGCGTCGGACGGTCCACAACGATCAAGTGTAAGGAATGGCGCCAATACATCGCGATGCGTGTTTAAATTTTGGGCCCACACGTCAGTGGCTCCAACGTTTTACTAAACGTGTTGTTTTCTTTGGGTGGGGCCCGCAAGTAAGCGACTGAGTTAGGAGGTTTAAGACAACGTTTAATTACTAATGATTGCCATTAACTCGTAATCATTTGCTCGATCGTTGTCCGAGTACGACAACGGTTGTCCCGCGCTTCACCGCGACTCGCGGCGATTTCGCCACGGCGGCGACGAAGGGCGGTAAAGATGTAGAATAGCAATGCGCTTCTATCGGAAGTAATCTCGACGATCGAGTCGACCCGAACAGCGGCTAGCCGAGTTGAGCGGCGATCGAATACGGCAAAAGTAGCTATGCCGATTTGAAAGTGCTCGAGCAATTGAACAGATGCTTATGCTCCTAGGGACTAGTAGGATTCTACCCGAGCTCGGAGGGTGCTCGGAGAAGGCCGAGTTGACCGGAAAACCGCCGCCTGGGAAGAAAGTAAGCGCACGACTTCACGTGGAGAGATGATGGAGCAATCCTAAGGTCAAAGAATGGTCAAGGCACTCAAGGATACCTTGGAGATGATAAGGACCTAAGGAATTGAAGAAAAGCTTACCAAAACAAGGTGGGAAATGAAAAGTTTGAGCTTGGCGAAAGGGGCAAATTTCAATTCAGCAAAACCCCGCCATGTATTCATGAAATTGTTTGAGGGGTTTCCATAACCATCTTTGTAAGGCCCGATGTGACGCGAAAGAAAGTTCGAGTACCTCACGGAGACGAAGATGACGAGGTGGTGCTCTCGGGAGCGTGCTCTTGGCGTGAGCTAGAGCACGAAAGTGAACCGAGGCTACAAGCAAAGACAAGAACGAGATTAGCAAAATGGGAAAGGCATTGATCACGGGGGACGCCGGAACCAAGCGGAGGAAGCTTACACCGGCGAGGAGCACGGGAGAGCTTCCCCTTCCTCAGCCGCCGAGAGGAAGAGTGAGGGAAAAGGAGGGGCTTCGAGGGGTATTATGCTCGTGCGTTGACGGGGATGGAGGCGGCGTGAAGAGGAGGTGGCTCCGGAGTGGTTGCATGTGGCGGTGGCTAACGGAGTAACGGCTCGCCAACGGCCGGGAGCAGAGAGGCGCGGCCGCGTGGCCTGCGGCATCTGAGCGCGCCCTGCGCGAGGTGGACGAAGGCCCTGACCGGTGGGGTCGGGCGGTCAGCGGCACAAGGTGACGCGACCTTCATCGGGACCGTTGGATGGCGATCGGACGGACGAGATTAGTGGTGTCGTTTTAAACTACCCAAACGGTGGCAAGATCTGGAACGTCGATCTAAGATCCAAGGGTTGCAATGCCGTGGTGCAATTAGGCGGTTGGGCCGAGTCGGCTCGCCGAGTCGGACTCGAGCCCGAGGAATAATGGCAGGGTTGATCGAGTTTGACCGAGAATTTAAATGTTTTCTCCACTTTGACCAAGGGCTTAAAAATAGAAATAAAATTCCTAAAATCATGAAATAATTTGTGGGGTTCTGGAGTATATAGTTCCCATAAAAATTATAAAACCCTACTGTTCATAATATAGTTTGTGATATTTAAATTCAAACGTTGTATGTCTATAAATGTTATTTGAATTTTAATGAGGTTCAACTAGTCCCAAAAAATTTTGGAAAAATTATATTAATTCATGATAATTAGTGTAGTATTTAAACAAATAGATTTCAGATGATGATCACAACTTTTTATCACTGATTTGAATTAAAAATTGAATTTCGATGTGTATGTTTACCTCAAATTAGATTTTCCAAGTACAATATATTATGAAATGATTTGAATTTGATAATGCAGGTTAGTGAAATACATATTAATTCCATTTAATTAGTTGGGGCTGTGACAAACCTCCCCCCTTACAAAAGATCTCGACCCGAGATCTGGGTGGAGAAGAATTAGAAAGTTTTCATTAGAAGTTATAATTTATGTTGTCTTGATTTCCTTCAAAGATAGTGTTGACAGGTTATAATTTACATTAATATGTTTTACCTTTCCTTTCTTGATACGAAGGCACTTCATGCAGAGAAGAGTTCTGGATATGCTGCTCACATCCGGTCTTCACGTTCCCAAGTTGCTTCATTCTTCGTGTGGTTGCTCTATTGAACCTTGACGAACTTGATGTTACGATTCCTAGTCTTACGCTCGGTTTCCTCAAGGATACGAATCGGGCTCTCTCGATAAGATAGATCGGGTTGCAAGTCGAGTTTATCCAACTCGGTTGCTTCCGTTGGGACTCGAAGACATTTCTTGAGTTGGGAGACATGGAAGGCGTTATGCACGTCTGAGAGTGATGGTGGCAAGTCCAACTGGTATGCCACCGATCCCAACTTAGCTAGAATACGGAAAGGTCCAATATAGCGAGGTGCTAATTTACCTTTGATTTGGAAACGACGAACTCCTTTCACGGAGAGACTTTAAGATAAACATGATCGTCCACTTGAAACTCAACTCGCGGCGACGGCGGTCGGCATAAGACTTCAGCGTGATTGAGCCGTCCTAAGTCGTTCACGAATGACACGAACTTGTTCTTGACATCTTCCACCAAGGTCGGGCCATAGAATGACCTCTCCCGCCGGACCGGTTCAAAGGTGTTCTACAAGCTCTCCCATACAATGCTTGAAGGTGACATTTGAATGCTCGATTGGAAGTTGTTATTGTAGGAGAACTCCATAAACGGTAAACATTTTTCCCAACTATCATTTGTAGAACGAGACGCAAGCCGGAGAAGGTATTCTAAAACGTGGTTTACCCTCTCGGTTGTCCATCCGTTTGCGGGTGATAAGCGAGCTAAAAGATAGATGGTCCCCATCGCTTTATGTAAGCATTCCCGAAATAGGATGTGAATTGAGGGCCTCTATCAGAAACTATCACCTTTGGAACACCGTGGAGACAAACAATTCTTGCAATGTAAAGCTCTGCTAACTTGTCCCCACGGTAGATGGTCTTGACAGGAATGAAGTGAGCAACCTTCGTCAAACGGTCTACAATTACCCATATAGAATCAAATCCAGCTTTAGTTCTAGGAAGGCCGGTGATAAAATCCATGCCAACTTCTTCCCATTTCCACTGGGGAATGGGCAGGGGATCTAGAGTACCAGCTGGCTTCAAATGCTCAGCCTTAACTCTTTGACATAGATCACACTCGGCCACAAACATAAGCGGATTGGAGGTGGGATTAGTACTCAAATTTGGGCTGTTCAATCTAGATCCAACGCTCCTGGTTCGCATTTGTACTGTACCACTCAAATACCCATTTGCATTAGATACGTGTGTGTGTGTGTGTGTGTGTGTGTGTGTGTGTGTGTGTATATATATATATATATATAGGAAAATGGTATGGTACTACTGGGAGTACGTACTCTCACCTCTCATATACCCCTTAAATTGTATGATGACACCTCTTTATCAATTTGAGTATACTCTAATAATGATTATAAGATACCCCAAAGTGATTTTCATGAAAAAAATCATTTAAGTCCACCTTTTATAGCAAAATTTATGTATATACTTCTTTTATATATGAAAAAGGGTATATAACAAAAATAAAGGGTTCCAATGAAATTTTTTCAATCAAGTCGCATTGGAGTATCTTACAATTGGTATTTAAGTATACTGAAAGTGATAAAGAAGTATAATATATGCGTTTAAGTGGTATATTGGAAGATACTTCAATGTGACTTCATTGAAAAAATTTCATTAGATCCCTTTGTTTTTTTGTTGTATACTCTTTTTCATATATAAAAGAAGAATATACACAAAATTTGCCATAAAAGGTGGACTTTCATAAAAAAAATTCATAGAACTTGCTTTGGAGTATTTTATAATCATTATTGAAGTATGCTCAAATTGATAAATAGGTATCATGATACAATTAAAGTGGTATATTAGAGGTGGGAGTACGTACCCCCAGGAGTACTATACCATTTTCATATTTGTCTATTCATAAGACGATTGAAATTTTCTTCAGTATAAGGCATCTTTTTTATGCATTGGATCAATATCCAATCATATGACACATCAATCTCTACACAAATTCAATAGTCACAACAAGTGACTTAAACTTAAGAAAATTTCAGACGACTTAAAAATAGCAAGATTCATATATATATATATATATATATATATGAAAAATACTTTTTATTCCCGGGAGTAGTTACTCCCACATCTGAAATACCACCTAAAAGAACTTGACATACTCCATTATCGCTTTGGGTATACTTATATACTAATTATAAGATACTCCAATGTGAATTACACGAAAAATTTGCAAGAAAGTCTATAGTTTTTAGCATATTTTGTAAATACCTTTATATTCGCACATAAAAAGGAGTATGTCGAAAAAAAATGTACATACCACCCCTAAAAAGGTGTAAATACTACCTAATTGATCTTATATACTCGTATACTACACATACATACTCTCGGTTGCGCAAGATACTCCCTACGTTGTGAGATATGTGATATACAAAATAGAGAGTAACTACTTCCGGGAGTAGGAAAAAGGCTTCTTATATATATATATATATACCCCACACCAAAATGTTGCGAAGCGTCTGATTTGCGCATGCTTTCCAATGTACAAATCCACCTGACATGTGGATTGAGTTTAGTTGCAGCACTAAATCGCGATTCAATGATATGTTACACCCGTACCGTACACGCGGACGAATGCATCAGCTCGATCCGTCGGCACTCTGCGGCAAGCCTATTAATTAAGATGAAAGCGTTACAGTTGAAGCGCGCAAAATTAAAACGAATCAGAGCCAATGACCGGCGCGCACTCGGATCATGGTCGCTGGAGATGGGAGGACATGAAGGCCAGCGTGCCGACGAGCGGCGCGTTGATGTACGTGGCCGGCTCGGACTGCGCGAAGTTGCGCTGGTCGTCGGCGAACGCGTCGTTCGCGTCGGGGCCCCCGACCACGGCGCCGGTCAGCACGTTCGGGTTCGGCCCGTCGGCGTGGTAGTACTGGAACCCGGCCTCGCAGGCGGCCGCGTCCGTGCCGAGCGTGTTCACGCTCGGGATCGACGCGTCCCTGTGGTGGACGCGCTGCGGGAACCTCTCGCCGAACCCGACGATGTACGACATCCCATTGCCATTGCTCCCCAACATGCGGTCAACCTAGAGTTGTTAACACACAAATCTCAGATGTTAAAATTGCTGACGCTTACAAGTTTCCAAGTGTGACAGAATCAAAGAGCGTGATCGGCGCGCACCTGCTGCTTGACGAGGTTCTGGAGGAAGGACGGGGTGACGGCCACGCCGCCGCACTGGACGGTCGCTTTCTTGGAGGCCCTGAGGTACTTGGCGTAGGCCGAGAGCAGGAAGGAGGTGCAGGTTGCTCCCTTCCGACTTGTACAGGAGCCCTCCCGGCGTGTACTTGATGCTCATCGACGGCGAGGTCGGCACCATGCTACACACGAACCTGTCTGCCTGCTCCTGGAACTCGGACGCCTTCTCGTTCTTCCTCAGCAGATAATCCTACATGCAATTTCATTCGTGTCAGAGACTCGGAATTTAATTTGTTGATCTTTTGTTTTTCCCACCGTTTCAGTAACAAGATAAAGCTACCTTAGCGAGCAGGACGCGTGCGCCGGGGTACTTGTTGTCCCAGCTGAAGGTGTCGCAGTCACCGTTGAGTCCGAGGGACTTGGCGTAGTCCAGATACGAAGAGTTGCGAGTGGCCTGGTTACCCTGGTACAGCCATGCCGATGCCCACAGCAGTTCATCCTGATCGAGTTGATACACACGAGCCGTATATCGATCATGACTAATTCAGTTTGTGCAATTTAAGATGCAGTGTATATGTGCGATGGCACGCACCTCGTAGCCAGAGTAGGAGCAGTAGAACGGGCACACCACCGACTCGAGGGAGTCGCTGTACTTCCCCCTGTACCTGTCCGCGAAGTCGAACGCCTTCTTCGCCGTCTCCATCAGCTACCTCGAGTACGCCCTGTCGACGCGCCTGAACACGATGGACGCGGCCGCGAGCGCCGCGGCGGTCTCCCCAGCGACGTCTGATCCCGAGTTGGACGGCGTGACCTTGTACACCGGCTTCGGTGCCGTCTCCGCCTCCGCGCGCTCCCAGCAGTTGTGCTCATCGTTGGGGTTGCCTACCTGCAGTTTAATATACGCATTTAGGCAACATTGTACTCGATTCTTACTCTAAACTTTGCATTCAAAATGATCAGATGCTGCAGCCTTGAAAACACTGTAGAATTAGTATGTTCAGGTTGTAACGTGCAATAACGTGTGTGACCTGGACATAGAGGGCTTGGGGCAAATTGACGGAGGCCTTGAGCAGGTAATCACTGCCCCAACCCAGCGCACGGCCTGCCGGGCGGTGTCGAGCTGGCCGGCGGGCATCCGCTTGCCGAACTCGACGACGCTCCACGCGAGCATGGTGGTGGTGGACTGGTGGTGAAGGCCATGGGAAGCCCAAACTTGACGTTGTCCCCAGCATCGTAGTAGCCCCCGGTCAGGTCAACCTGAAATGCACGTGTACACCATTGGAGACTTAAGGATTCCAACTTGTCTTTTTCTAACAACATGCATGTACACCAAACAACACGCATACGCATAGTCAGGTACCTGCTCCGGCGAGCCGTCGTTGAGGCCGGAGTCGGCACGCCACGGCAAGTCATGTCCCGGCGGGAGCTTGCCGGACCGCTGCCCCTCGAAGAAAACGAACGACTTGACGAGCGCGTCACGGTACTCCGGCGTGCCGGACGTACTGGCAGCAACAGCGAGACCTATCAGGAACACAAGAGGCACGAACTTAATCACCAATCTCATTTTTGGTGCCCCTGTGTGTTCCTCTTTCCTGATTGAAGCTGCAGCGATCTGAGTTGAGGCTACAACGATCTGAATTGAAGTCTGGGATTTATATATCGAACGCATTTAACTTCTTTTGCACAGGAGAGATGTTGCCCGTTAGAGAAGTGCTAAATCTGGAGGCTGATGACGGTGGTTCGAATACCTGGTATTCTGAAACAAGGGTGGCTATACATGGGCAGAGCCAGAATCAAGTACAAGCAGTTAGGGGCTAATTTTGTATTACCATGCAGTACTAATGATTTTCGAAACGTCAGTTTCTGACAATGCAAATTTCGTCTTCCGGTTTCAAACTTCAAAGTTTATTATGTACTGTTTGTCTTAAAAAATGAGGAGTATTATTATGATCTCTTACAAGTCTTGAATTGAAACATAATACAGAACTCCAGTCGTCCACCGAGCTTTATTCATGTCATTTTCGACGACCTTGCCTTGGTATATAGTAGTACTACTCAAAACCTGGCCAACCCGGCCTGCACCTTGATATGCATGGTCGAGTTGTAGTGCACGACCTCCGGCTGCAGCGTCTCCAGCGAGAACACCTCCGACTGCAAGTAGCAGAACCCATCGCTGACGTCGGGCCCGTAGTAGAACTGCGCCGCCATGCACGCGCAGTCGTCCAAGCACGCCTTCTTGCACGCCTCCTCGCTCACCCTCTCCAGCTCCCTCAGGCTTGTGGCGTGGTCGTTGAAGTACGTCATGCCCTGCAGCGACACAAGCCGGTGCGCGCGCCGCGAGCCGCACGACACTGGCGGCGCCGTCGTCGGGATGCACCCGCGGTTGGGCCTCCGGAAGTCCACCGGCCGGAAGTTGGTCGCGTCCGGGCAGCTGCACTGCATGTCCGTGCACACGCCGTACGCGCCGCACACCGTCGGGTACGCGCAGTCGTCCGGGAAGAGGTGCAGCACGTCGGACACCGGCTCCCAGCCAGCGGGGTGCCACTCGTAGAGCCGGAGGTGGCCGTCGTACTCCAGGCGCATGTATTGAACCGTCTTGGCGCCGACGGTGGGCAGCTGGATGGTGGTCAGCGGTGCGCCGCCAGGCCGAGCGAACACCGTGAGGCTGCCGTTGGTGTATGTCGCGTAGGCGCCGTCGGTCTTGCTGAAGCCTAGGTGGTAGTAGCGCTGCGGGGGCTTAGCGTTGACGTAGGCGTTTAGGCCGTCGTCGGCGACGGTGAGGTAGAGCCGGCTCTCGGACCAGTTCAGGGCGGATGTGTTGGCGGTGAGCCGCGCGCCCTGCGGCAGAGACTGCCCGACGAGCAGCGTGTCGGTGGGGTTGTCGAACGACTGCCAGACCGTCCTGTTGCTCCCGTCGAGCAGCACCAGGTTGCCGTCGCTGTTTAAGCTCACCCCAACGACGGACCGCCCCGCGGTGCCCGCCGACCACACCACCGCGCCGTTGGCCGCTTTGAGGACCAAGTCGCCCTCCGCCGTGAACTGCGCGGTGGCGCCTTCCCCGACGGGGCTGCGGCGGTTGGCCGACCAGACGACCTGCGGGATGCCGGCGGTGAGGGACGTCATGAGCGCGCCGCTATTGCAGTACACGACGGCGATTCCGAGGAGGAAGTCGGCGCACGGCGCGGCGCGGTGGTTGGTGCAGAAGAAGCCGAAGGCGAAGGAGGGGCCGAAGCCGGCCGGGTTGAGCCGCAGCAGCGCGGCGCGCGCCACGGAGCCGTCGCTGTAGGTGACGTGGTGCGTCAGGGAGGCGTCCGTGTTGGCCCAGGACGTGGACGGCTTGGCCGTCGGGTAGTCGAACGGCTGCGCGCGGAGCCCGGCAACGAGGAAGCTGAGGGCGAGGGCAACGCCGAGGAGCATCGCACGCCGCATTGTGAGAGAGACGGCGATCTAGAGTGTTGGATAGTTTGATGGGAATGGGTGTGGTGCGAGTAGGCGTGGCGAGTTGGACGTTTTTTATAGCGTTCGTGAATCGTGACGCTGCGGGACGGGACGCGCGCGCGCACATGGAAAATAGAAGAAATTCAGTGGTTTCAGGATGGAAGTCACGTCGCGTACAGCTGGTGCGGCCTGCGCATGGCGCAAGCCGTTGGTTGGACGACTTTGTGTTTGTGATGAACGCGGGTCGCGCGCGTGGATGTCTATGCCTGGGCATCAAACTTAAGCGGTGCACGTGACGGCATGCATGTTTCTGGCCAGCTCATGTAGGCGGCTGCACCTGCACCTCATGGAATATGTAGTTTATACTTTCTAGCTCGTTTCCTTGTTCTGACTGGTCTCCCAGTGCACACCAGCAAAGCAAGTAGCGGCTAGCTAGCACTACGTTCTCGAAGATCTCTCGTTGAATCCCCCGTTTCTAATGTGCCTTACAGTTGGAATATCACCAGCATTTCCAGTCTTGTATCGAGGAGCTTAGTTTCTGACTGAAAAAAAAATTCTATATATGCAGGTAGACGAATATCTTTTTGCCAGGAAGTAGCTGATGAATATCGGCTACGAAACCTCGTCCAGATTATCAGTGTGCATATTAGCAACCGATCGGCGGTAGTAGCGGCGGAGCTCGGAGGAAAATATAGAGGGCTAATCAAATATTATATGTTTAGATAACTTAGGAAGAGAGGGATATTTTTAGTGTAATGTTAAGATCTCAGTGGTAAAACAAAGTGCATCATTAGTCATTTTTTCCATGGGGAGTGGGCCATGGCCCCCTTTGGCCCTCGTATGCTACTTGGGAAGAAAGAGATATTTCAGTGTTATGTTAGCATTTGAGCTGTAAAACAAAGTGTTTTTAACAGCTTTTCCATGAGGAGAAGGAGCATGACCCTTTGGCCCTAGAGAAGCTTCGCCCTTTGGGAAAGAAATACTAGAAAAAATCTCTGACCTGCACTTTTTTTAGAGGAAGGAACCGTATATCTGACTTGCTAGCAGTCTACCGAATGAGATGGCTAATTGGGAACAGCCCAGAGCTCACACAATCAGCCCACCAAGAGCCGAATACGGGGGTTCAGCCGTAACGCACAGGGTCAAGTCTACTCCTCATAGCGATGGATTGGCCCAGGTGTTTTGGCCCACACGTCTAGCCAGGCTTGATTCGAGGGCGTGCTAGGCTCCTCTGCTCCATGGTAGATCACCCAGATGAAAGCGTGGGCTACGCCGTGCCGGTGAATTAATAGTTGAAATTAATATATGTGGATATTGTAGATGATAAAAATTTTATATGTATATGAACAATTTTAAACTGTAAATTAATTATCAAGACGGAAATGTGCTTGCATAAATGTATCTGTATCTGATTGTCTAAACATGGCCAGCTAAAACACAAACTATATTGGAAGAAGTCCATTCTACCCCTCAAGTATCGACATGCGGACATCTAATCTCCTGAACTAAAAAATCGGCCCTTTGACACCCTGAAGTTGTAAAACCAGACAACCTACCCCCTCCGGCTATTTTGTGCGATGGTATTGCTGATGTGGCGTCCAGTGGCCGGTTTCGTCAGATCGGCTAGGTGAGCTGGCTTCTTTAGCACTTGGGCTCACCTGTAAGTGAGCTCACAACAATTAGATGGCCTCCCGAGTTGCTTCCTGTCGAAAAATTTCTCATGGAGCTCCCTCCCTCTGGTTCCCCCACGGCGCCCCTCCGGCCAGCTCTCTCCCTGGCACCTCCTCCTCCGGCCACCCTCTTCTTTGGCTCCGATTGGCCTGCTCCCAGCTTGGTCCTCCCGCCCCCTTGCCGTCGGCTTGGCCAGGCCCTGCTGTGCGCCACCCCCTGTGCTCTACCCCCATCCTCGGCTCGGCCCACGGCTTGGTCTACCCGCACGGCCATGCGCGCTTGGCCTAGCCCGCACCGCCCCCTGGTCACCCCGGTCCATAAGCAGCGCCGGGCCAGGCGCTTGTGCGTCTTTGCGCTCGATTCTTCCCCTTTTATTACTTTGCTTTTCTTGATGCTTTTGGTTTTGAGGTTGATTCCTTCATCGATTCTTTTTTATTGTTGAGGGCTCGATTATTTGTCTGATGAATGAATGCTTGTTCCTTATGCGTGGTGGATGGGTGGATGTGCCTATCCGATTCTTTGCCACCATCACCGTAGGCTCCGCCTGCTGCTGCAGCCACTCGATGGTCTCACCGTCGGTCTTGTGCGGCCGGGGAGGTCTTGCGGCGGGTGGAGAAAGCCGGGTCGGGAGGCACGCAGCGGTGGTGGGAGGGCCGGGGCGGCACCGCACCGCCCAGTGGCCGAGGCGAGGAGCCAGGCGGGACGAAGGGCCCAAGGAGCCAGCGGTGGCCGGAGGCCAAGCCATGCAAGTGCTCGGGACCAGGTACATGTAGAGAGGCCGAGCGGCGGCGCTGGCCACTAGGCCGCACCAGAGAGCCGAGTGAAGCAGCAGTCCTCCTTGGCGTGCGCGAAGAGCACTGGCGACGAAGGGTACTCGATCCGATGTGAATTGAGCGGATCCGCGTGGATCGAGGTTGGCGCGCCGGGAGAGAGAATGGGAGAATGAGAGCAATTGGGAGAGACCGAGGAAGAAATAGGGTAGAAGGCGAGTCATCGCCACATCGCGATCAGTCGGCCGATGACACAGTGAAATCGGTGATTGGGACGCCACATGTGCAAAACCACCATACGAAACAGCCTCAGGGGGTAGGTTGTCCGGTTTTGCAAGTTTGGGGTGTCAAAGGGCCGATTTTTTAATACAGGGGTAGGGTGTCTGCATGTCGATACTTGAGGGGGTAGAATGGACTTCTTCCAACTATATTTACATGTTGAAATAGACACGGTAGTATCCTAACATTTTAAAAGAACAACTTAACTCTACGCGAATGCTATCTTGCAGCTGCAGAGCACTACTTGAATAACTATCAAACTTAAAGAAGGGCACATATTCACTTAGGCTAAATGGTCACTGAGAAAATTGGTCTGAAGTGTCACAAGCAAAACAATTTGGGGGCATTACCAAACATCAACGAGTGTATGGGACATTAAACATCTACTTCTCCGCAGACTCTTCTACTCTACCATTTAGCCAATTGTTTTTGGTTCACTATACAACTTAATAATTTGATGTATTAAAAAAATGAATGCATATATCAAATCGACAAATCCCCTAATGAGATTTTAACAAACACCATATATCTTAATCTTATGGTATTCTTAGTGACAATCCATCGTCAGGTGTAAACATAAAGTCTCTTTATGAGCGAAAATGATATTTCACGCTAATAATAAATTTTGCATTCTTAACCTATGCTTAAACCATATGTAAGAAGTCAAAGAACGGTTACAACCAACATGTTAGGAGTTGCATTTGTTGCTTGGAAAAGTACGGTTGTACATCAAAGGTGCCGTTGGGGGTGGCTTGGCATCATTTCCAATGAGCTCTGTCTTCATTGGCTTCCCATCAAGTAGAACACCATTGTATCTCTTGATAGCATCCAAAGCATCCACTTCTCTTGTAAATACGGCTTCCGCAGTTTCCTAACAAAAAAAGTCAAAGAAAGCCTGCAATAAAGTAGAGATATGAGATACTAAAAGCAAGACAATGCTCAAGGATCTACCTTTGATCTTCCATCCTTATCATAGTTGATAGAATAACACTTGAGCTCACCAACCTTCGAGAAGAGTTCCTGATGAAACAAAACAACATAGTTCGGTGAAGGGGGTGGCGCGGGCAAAGGGGACAGCCTGGGTGAGCGAAGGGGGTGGCACAGCGAAGGGCAAGAGGGGCGCGAGGGTGGGGGCGGGGTGGGGCGAGGCGGGAGGAGCGGCAGGCGCAGCAGGGGCACAGAGGAGGATGCGGGAGGCGTGGGCGGCACCAGCGAAGAGGGCAGCGGCGAGCGCGCGAGCGAAGAAGAGAGGAGGGGCAACGGGGCGAAGGAGAGGAAGAGGGCAGCGCAGCGAAAGGGAGGAGGAGCGCAGCGCGCAGTGAAGGGGAGGTGAAGGGGAGGAGGGGACAGTGGGGGCAGCACGAGCAAAGGGGAGGAGGGGAGTGGCAGAGGGAGGGGGATGGAGGCCAAATGGGGATGGGGATGAGGATGCTGTGGAAAGTGAAGTGAAGTTGAGAGCGAGTGGATCAGCAGATGTTAAACAGGAAATTTATGAGGAGATCCTTACCTGTAAGGGGGGATCTACCTCTTAAATATTTGGGGATCCCTATGGATAGGAAAAGGGTGGGAAATCTGGATTGGAAACATGTTGAGAATAAGTTTGAGAATAAATTGAGGGGTTGGCAAAGTAAAATGCTCACATTAGGTGGCAGATTGGTGCTTGTCAATGCATCTTTAAGTAGCCTGTCTCTTTATATGTTGTCCTTCTATAAATTACCTGTGGGTGTTGGTAGAAGAATGGATAGGTTTAGGTCAAGATTTCTTTGGAATTCTGGTGTTAGTACTAAAAAATATCATCTGGTTAGTTGGTCAGAGGTATGTTTACCTAAATCTCAAGGGGGGGTTTAGGAGTTCTTGGCTTGAAATCTATGAATTTGGCTCTTTTAGGTAAGTGGCTGTGGATGTTAGAAAATGGGGAGGGTCTGTGGCAGGATATCATTAGGAAAAAGTATTTGAACAAGAATACCTTAACACAATCTAGTGCTAAGGTTGGAGATTCTTGCTTTTGGAAAGGTTTAATGGAGGTAAAGGATGGCTTCTTCTCTTGTTGCAAAAGGAAATTGGGTGATGGTGCTAGAACTAGGTTCTGGGAAGACTTATGGTTAGGGGATATTCCTTTTGCTGTGAAGTATGCCAGATTGTTTAATCTTGTGTATAGTAAGCATGTCATAGTGGCAAGTGTTTTTGCTAAAGGTTTGAATTCTATCAAGTTTCGAAGAACCTTATTGGGTGAAAACTTAGTCTTATGGCAGAACCTAGTGAAGGAGTGTGGTGATGTTAAGTTGAGATCTGAAAGTGATAAGTTGGTGTGGCTTTTGACCAAATTTGGTTTGTCCTCTGTTAAGTCTTTTTATCTTGTTTTAAGAAATCAACATTTTTTTTCCTTACTATTTCATTTGGGGTTTAAAAATGCCTTTGAGGATTAAGGTCTTCTTGTAGTTAGTACTTAAAGAGAGAATTTTGACTAAGGATAATTTCTGTCATAAAGGTTGGTATGGGGATAAAACATGTGTTTTTTTGTGGAATGAATGAGAGTATCAACCATATTTTTTTTTGTTTGTCCTTTAGCAAGGTTCATTTGGAATGTTGTGGGTTGTGCGTTTGGTTTGACTTGCCCTCCTGTGGACATCCAGCAGTTGATGACTAACTGGATTGGAAGGTTTGCTAGGAGGGCAAGGAAATTAATTTTGGTTGGCATAACTGTTGTTATATGGTGTATCTGGAGAACACGCAATACAACTTATTTCAAACATAAGTGGCCCTCAGAACCAGTATACGTAATTTTTGATATTTGTCGATGTATTGAGCTTTGGGCCAAAATGCAGAAAGAGGTCGATCATGAATTGTTGGTCAAGGGCGCTAAGGTGCTGAATCAAGTGGCGGAGGAGGTTTTTTGGGGCGAGAAGGAGATGGACACCCTGGATCAAGAAGCTGGCGAATGGACTTGATCATGGTGGCAGCTAACTTGGGCGTTGCTTGTTTCTTCTCTAGGATTTTGTCTGTAGTTGAATAGGTTGAAGTCATTTGTAGCTCTCTTCGGTTGGTGTCTTGGTTACTTTGGATGCAACCACTATTAGGTGGTTTTCAGTTTGTACTAGATTGTTTGACAAACTTTTGTAATGTGGTTTCTTTTAATAGGAACATGGGTGACCTTTCATCAAAAAAAGAGAGAAGAAGTTGAGAACGAGAGAGGGGAAGGAAGGTGGGGGTCTGGGGGAATGTGAATGAATGATGGTGCCGACGGGGGAATAGCTAGATAGGATAAGTGTGGGTAGGTGGAGGTGGGTACATTAAGGCGAGGTGGGTGAGGTGAGCGTCCAATACAATTAATTGGTTCGGATGTAGGAACAATAACATTTTCTTTTTTTTATAGCGTTCGATCGTGACGATTCGTGATGCGTGCATGGGCCCATGGAGATAGGAAATTCGGTGGTTTGTGGTTTCAGGGTGGAAATCACAGTTGGTGCTGCATGGGCATGGCGCCGCCGCTGGTTCGACGGCTTTGCGATGAACGCGCATGGGGCGCCCGTGTACGTCAATGTCTGCTTGTATGGGTATCGACAACTTAAGCGGTGCACGCGACGTACGACATGTTGCTGGCCAGCTCATATAGCAGCTGCAGCTCATGGAATATGTGGTTTTCTAGCTCATTTCCTTGCTCTAAGTTCTGACTCTTCTCATACACTCCTAGTGCGCACCATCAAGTAGCAGATACCTAGCACAACGTTCTCCAAGATCTCTCGTTGAATTCCCCGTTTATAATGTGCCTTACAGTTAAAATATTCACCGGTATTTCCAGTATGGTATCGAGGGGCTCTAGTTTTTCCCCCTCCATTACAAGGTATACGCATGCGTACATACAAGTGTGTCTCCTTTAGTACATATCTAGAAAGATGGAGACTGTGGATAAATTCCTATTAAAACACACTCGCATGTATATAAAGGCAGACAATTTAATCCCCGGTGTATATAATCATACACCCACAAACTCCACCACCCTAGAGTTGGTTCCAGCTGGCGGGCTCTAGTTTCTGAGTGTGACATGTACGTATGGTAGCAGATGAATATGTTTTTCCTTTTGCGAGGAAGTAGACGAGGAATATGTGACATGCAAAACGGTACGGCTATGAAACTTCGTGCAGATTATCTAAACGAAAAAGGTGCGCATGTTAGCGGAATGGTGGTGGGAAAGAAGATACTACGAAACCATCCGAGTGCTAGCAGTCCACCGAATGAGATGGCTAATTGGGAACAGCTCACGAGTCACGAAGAGACAAATACTGGTTCAGTCGTAATGCAAGAAGAGGCCTCCCGTCCGATCTGGAAACAAACGACCATGGATGATCAGGACGGCAGGAGCGGCCACCAACCGGCCAATGGGCTAGGTAACACCGCGCGCGTGCAAAACTATCCCATCGTTCCACCAAAATTACGAATCTGGTATCGCGGTAGGCTAGTCAGACGCCACATGGCACATACAGTGATCTAAAAGCGTGGCAAAAAGTTCCCATCATGACACTAGTCACAAAGGGCGATAGAAGTGAGGTGGTAGCGCGACAGCAAACCTGCGGCGGTCTAGAAGTACGGTAGAAGCTGTAGTTTACTGGGACTGCGGCATGTTTTGCTCACAGTACTTGCAGCCGTTTGAGTGTGCGGCAGGTACCTACAGTGATCTTAGAGCGCGATAGGTACTTACAGCAGTCTAAGAGCACAATATCAACCTGCCACGGTACCGGTACGCTGCAGATGACACGCAATGCTTGTCTAACCTAACGTGCTGCTGGATATGCAATTTCGGTCAACCAAAGGCTAATTTTGCTAAAACAAATCAAAATCACGCCAAATGAGCCAAACATGCGCCCATCCCACCTCGACGTGGCTCTGTTGAGGTGGTGCTGGCGCGTTGCCCCTGCCGGGCTTTGTTTAGAGGTGGTGCTTGCTGCAAGCTGTATATATGATTCCTTCAAGTTATTTGCCTTATTTGACTAACAAAATAAAAAATAAAACAGATGCATAGCGTAGATCAATAGAGTGCTCAATAGGTGATGATTTTCCTTTAAAAAACTACTTATACTAAAATGGCAAAAGGTAGCAATTTGAACCCTTTGGACTGGCATCTGACTGAGTATCAATCTATTAAGGAATAATTTATAATTTGCTACAGTGAATAGATGAATTTTAATATTTACCTTTTATGTGCCTATGACATATGGACTCTGAACCTATATGTTATAGACACATGAGAGACAAATCTTGAAATCCATCCATATCATAATAGCAAATTATGAAATCCCCCATCTATTGAATGGCAAAACATGAAAGTTGAATCTTAGTGACAGTCCTTTATATTTTTTTCAGCTTTCTCTCTTAATGCATGTGGCCTGTAGTTCAATTGCGCCGTCTTCAATAGAACACCATTTAACCAATCCTTACGGGGTAAAGGGTGGGAGTTTTGGGGTGAAGAGAGGCAGGCCACGATCTTCCTTTCCCGTTGGATCCAACACGTTTTTCTTCCCCGACCGTCCGATTTTATTTTGGATTTGCGTGCCTACACTCTGCTGCTTCGCCGTTGTTCGATTTTGCGCCAACACTTGTTGCCCTTAGATCGAAGCGGCAGAGCGCAGGTGCGGCTTTAATGCTTGCCGCGCGTTTGCGCGCGCCCGCTAGTATGTATAGTATCTCAGCTTGTAAACTTACGAGAAAGTGAGTAAATAACTATGGCATAGCTCTGCAAGAATGGAAATCGGTAAAACCCAGCAAAAATCGTCGTCTGCTATAGCCTACAGACAGTAACAGGAAACAGTAGCGCAGTGGTGGCATCTGCCCGGGCCAGCGCTATCCACCCATTGCTGCGCCCAAAATGGCGGCACCCTCCCATGTCCTCCCCTTCCTCTCCCCGGCCCCGTACCCGGCCTCCTCCACCGCCTCCGCCTCCCTACGCGTCCCCTCCGGACGCTGCGCCGGCCTCCGCCGCCGGCGGCCAGGCGGGCTTCTTCACCCGCCTCGGCCGCCTCATCAAGGAGAAGGCCAAGAGCGACGTCGAGAAACTCTTCTCCGGCTTCTCCAAGACCCGCGAGAACCTCTCCGTCTTCGACGAGCTCCTCACCTACTGGAACCTCGCCGACACCGACCGCATCCTCGGCGAGCCCGAAGAGGTAGCTCTCTCTGCTCGACTCCTCTCCCTCCTCCTAAAAAATCAAGTGTGTTTACCGCTTGCTGTTCCTTTCTCCTTGTCATGTTTCTTGCTTCGCACGCAGGCGCTGCTGGTGTCGGACTTCGGGCCCAAGATTTCGTTCCGGATTGTGGACACCCTCCGCGAGGAAATACGCGACTGCAAGCTCAAGTCCGGGAGCGAGATAAAGGTCAACTCGGTCTTTAATGCTGTCATTCTAGTGGACATTGTGATTGCTTTCGTGATTTATTTTGTTGGTTGTGGTGAATGATGACGCAGGAGGCGCTGAAAAGATGCATTCTTGAGCTGCTGACTAGCAAGGGCGGCAACACGGAGCTGCCTGCAACTGGGCTTCAGGTTGTGATCTCTCCCCACTAGTGTACTTTGTTGCTCGGTGTTTCAAGTTTGGGAGGTCTCAATATGCTTGATCACTATGGCAGGAAGCCGGGTGCTATCATGATTGTGGGAGTGAATGGAGGTGGAAAGACGACCTCGCTTGGTATTTCTCGTGCATAGTTCACTGCATTCTCGATCGCATTTAGTTTGTGATATGCTTTGTCCCTCTCAGAAAAGTTGTCTTTGGAGGTTAGATGTAGATTTTATCTGGAAGAAACGCTCTAGGTTTGTAGTGGCCTAACACTTTGAGGCTGCTGTATGAATAACTTATTGCCCCTCAAATGATTCGAGTCCCATTTACTCATGCTTATCGTGCTTCGAAAAATTTACTTAAACCTTATCACATTGATCATATGGCCTATATGACTTTTATTGACCGTCATGCACTTGTAAATAAATATTTGGTGATTCTCCATTGTGACAAATGATTGCCATCTACATTTCTCCTATTAGAGTTCAACCTATTGCCAGTTCCGACCTACTATATGCAACAATGGACTACATGATCATATTCCAAAGAAAATCTGCTAAAAGGAAGAAGAATCAGTTTTACTAATTACTTGAAGTGAATTTATAATGCCTATATAGGATAGGTTATACAAAATGACAAATCAATCTACTCAAGGCAAAACTACTCACATCTTTCAGCCGCATAAGCTTGGAATGTGGCATGGCATTGGACTAAGCTTCTGTAGGTTATGTGGTTGCTATGAAGCTAACATGAATTCTATGTAGTAAGGCTACTTAATATGCAGTAGTTGTTTGGGCATTTTCTATCAACTGGAGTCACTGCTTAGTTTGGCACACTTTTTTATCTTCTTTGTATTCATCAACATGATGCTATGAAGTGGTCGATTGATCTCGCTTTTCATTTGCAATGTCTGTAGGAAAACTTGCTTACAAATTGAAGAATGAAGGAGTGAAGGTGAGGCTATTTTATTGACATCTCCTAGTTTCTGGGCTAGTTGTATGGGGAATAAAATTGAGTTGTATATATTGCTTCAGCACATTCTTGTAAAATTAATGAGTTTATATTCCTGCTTTCAACTATAATATAGGTATTGATGGCAGCAGGTTATACCTTCAAAGCAGCAGCTTGTGACCAGCTAGAAGTTTGGGCTGAGACAACTGGTTCAGAGATTGTTATTGATAATGATAAGAAGGCAAAAGCTCCATCAGACATGAACTTCTGATCCTCAAGCGTTATGGAAGTATTATGTTCTCATAAGGAGCCCAGCTCTTATGTTTCATCTAATTTGACTCGCTTGGTAGTTCTTTCGCAGGCAGTAAAACGTGGGAAGCGTGAAGGATATGATGTTCTATGTGATACTTCGGGACGTATGGTTATTCTTAGAGACTTAGGGCTGCATATTTTTACTTATTTACTTTTTGGGGAAATGCTTATGTATGAGCAATTATTTTGCAGGACTTCATACAAATTATGGTCTGATGGAAGAGTTGGTTTCTTGCAAGAAAGTCATAGCTCAAGCCCTTCCTGGTGCTCCTAATGTATCCTGTATTTTGTATTCAAGGGATATAGTTTTGTGATGTATTATAAGGTGTACATTTTTGCATAGTACTTTGGCAGCAGGTTTAGAGATGCATCTTTCCAATATTCTGATACTTTCTTCTGTTCTCATGTTTTAGTTGTTAACTATCATATAGTCCATGCTCTACAGGAGATTTTACTGGTTCTGGATGGCACAACTGGCTTAAATATGTTACTGCTAGCGAGGGAGTTCAATGATGTATGCTATTTTGGTACTGAATTTCATTTGTGAATTTCATTTGTTTTTCCACGGGGATGATGACAATGGACTCTCTCTTGCTTAACACCAGGTTGTTGGAGGAGTCACAGGATTCATCCTGGCGAAGCTAGATGGCACTGCTCGGGGTGGCTATGTGGTATGCACAACTTTCTTGCAACATGCAAGTTAAATAGCTGCCCAAACTGGCTTCAAATTTTGTTGCTTGATCTGTTGCAGGTTAGCGTTGTAGATGAACTTGGAATTCCGGTGAAGTTTGTTGGGGTTGGTGAAGGGATGGAGGATCTTCAGCCTTTTGATGCCGAGGCATTTGTTGAAGCCATTTCCCCATGAATTTGGATTTTTTGAGAGAATCATGCTTCTCCTGTACATCCTCAAGAGTTTTTTTTAACTCTCCTATTACTTTTCACTTTGTTGCTATCATGTAACAGATTTTGCTAACATGCTAGAAATTAGAAGCAAATTGCAGAACCATCATAGTTTTGTTGAGCCCTTGTCTCGGTTCTTCCGTTCATCCTATTGCAAAGTCCATGCAGAAGAAAGTACTTATGTTGTAATGTAATTCTTGCAATAGACTAGAAAAAGAATATATAGAATTAGAACCTTTTTAAAGCGTATCAACCGACCCAGCTTACGAATTTATGCCAACTATCAAGGAATTCCTAAAGTTTTGGGTGGATCAATTCTAACAAGTCACACACTCATGTTGAAGAGATACCGAAACAAAAAAAAAAATCCTTTTTTGAGAAGGAATATGTATCACATGCAAGGATACAAATATCGGAACCGAAGAAAAACCCGCCTAGTTATGGCCTTATGGGTAATTAGTATGGAATAATACAAATATTAATTAGAAAGTGTTTAATGAAATAATGTCTAGTAACAATCATGCTACCCGAAGTCCTTTCCATGATTTCAACTAGCATGTATTAGCTAGGCTAAATTGTTTAAAAAATATTGAGACTTAGGAGTACAATAATTCAAACATATTTAATTCATACAATAGGTAATCTAGCACAAAAAAGGTCTAAATCAACATAAAAAAATACATTATGCAGTCATAAACTCAAATTTAAATTTGAAAAAATTTGGACGGTTTTTTCCTCCCAATTTTCCGGTAACCGTAGTTTTTTTTCCTGTGCAAAATTTGGGAGCGTGCCACACGAATACATGTACGCTTTTAGCGGGAATCCTATTAAAGATAGGAGCATATGGATTGATTCGGATCAATATGGAATTGTTACCTTATGATCATTATCTATTTCCCCGGTAATAATAGGAGCCATGCAAATAATATATGCAGCTTCAACTTTTCTTGGTCAACGTAATTTCAAAAAAAGAATAGCCTACTCCGTATCTCACATGGGTTTCATAATTATAGGAATTGGTTCCATAACCAACATGGGGACTCAATGGAGCTATTGAACCAATTCCTATAAGTTTATTTTACAAATACTATCCCATCGAGCGATGGCGGCGTGAGGTGGTTCTGAAAGAATACTGACACAAATTGCAGATATCTTATGAAAGAATACTAGCACAAAAAGGAGTTGATAGCACATTTGTCATGTCTGTCACATCCTTCCAGAAATAAGTACATAATCTCAGTACACAGACAGACATCGGTGATCATACCATTCACACAACAAAGCTAGTGAGTCATAATTCATAAACATTCGAGAGCTGCCTGTATCGAATTATATTGTGCAATACATCTCAAGAAATAGTGCTTGAACAGTTGAACTGCAGAGGGTATCTCAATATATAGTCCAGCTGGAAGGGCATTTCATCACCTCATGATATTGTCATACTATTGCCAGTTCCCGTACTGCTGCTGATTGTGAGAACCACCTTGAGGATAGTTCGGGCCTCGGCCTGGGCCAGATGCACCATATGGCCCGCCTTGTGGATAATTTGGCCCGCCAACTCCATAGCCACTGCCACCCCCACCACGTGGACCACCCGCTCCACCCATCCCGCCACCGGGATATGGGGGAGGAGGTCCTCGTCCTTGTTGAGGATAAGGGCCACTCCCATAGCCACCACCCTGCCCACCGCGGTTTGGATTGTAGCCTCCTCCTTGGTTCCCACCCTGCGGGTACCTGTTAGGGCCTCCTGGTCCTCGGGGCTTTGCATAGTGATGGCTTGGACCAGCTGCCACGGGTGGTGCGTTGTGCATAGGCTGGCCGGACCTGATTTGGTGTGGTTGGCCTGGCTGCTGGATTGGAGGCAAGCGGGAATGCGGTGGAGGATGCTGCAGTTTTTGGCGCTTTGCAGCTTCCTCTGCTTGCCTCTGCTGCTGTCGTTTTTTCTTGGTCTGGAATTCATGTGACGCCTCATACTTTGGCAAGCTGTATTAGCAAACATGTAATGCTTATGTTTCAATTCAGTTCCAAAGGGAAGGTGCTAAAAAGAAGCTACTTGGCAGTATGACAAAAACAGCCATCATATTTACCTTTTCGGATCACATGGTAAGGGATCAGTCCAGAAATACTCCGCATCAAGTGCATCTTTCGCTGATATCCTCTGAATAACCAAATGAATTTATGTAATAATGAAAAGCAAATGCAAATGAAAAGTGCTGACAACACACAAGCCTGAAGGAACAATAAGATTAATTATTCGCACAACAGTTTGTATCAAAATTCACAACTGTTTAAATGTAGCATACCTGTGATGGATCCAAAGTTAACATCTTCTCTAACAGATCCAGCGCATGCCGATCAAAACTGCAAGTATATAAAGGGTGGACAGCAATGGCAAGACTAAAGCTACATAATGAAAACGTCAAGTATAGCACTCACTGCTTAAAGGCCTCTTTAACTCGTCTCTTCAATGACCGGGGAGGCTTGAAATTGTTGTACCATGGCATTTTTGTGACACCAGGCCAGATTAGCTCATCAGGCGTACCACACAGCTCAAAAATTTTATTCAGCTGCTCCGGCTGCAGTAATAGAATAACATCAGAGGGGAGTTATAGCTATAACTTATGTAAGCATAAACATGAGCTCCCAAAGGATACCCGTCTTGTTAACTAGATTAATCCACGATATCAATGCTGCAAAGCATGTGGCTCATGGTAAGTGATTCCAGAAGCTATAACTGGAAGCGATTGAGGTGAGGCCACGAGGGGCTACCAAATAGGCAAAACTTAAAGCACATTGCGATGTGCAATGCATGTAATCAATGCACTGGGGAATCATTGTACAAATTTAATCAGACTACTACCATATGATCACTGGCAGTTCCAAGGGGGAAGAAGGAAAAGTAGAGGGGATCAAGTAAACTTGTTCGTGCACAAAAAATAATGCACTAAGGGATCAATTAAAAGCTAAAATGCGTGAATGCAATAAATGCTTAGGTTATCCACTTGATGTCTGAAGGCCTAAAAAAATGCATACCTCGTTCTTTCCAGGCAATATTGGCTTTCCATTGAGAAGCTCTGCAAAAATACAACCGACAGACCACATGTCAACAGCTGGTCCATACCTTGTGCTTCCGAGTAGCAACTCTGGAGGTCTGCATACACAAATCCAACAAAACAATGAGAAGCCTGCATAACTAATATAAATGTGATAACAACCCCGTGAGAAAAAACTATACCTGTACCACAAAGTGATCACACGGTTAGTAAGGTTTCCATTGTGATCACTTGAGAATGATCTTGCAAGGCCAAAATCAGCAAGCTTCAAGTTACCCTCATTGTCTATCAAAAGGTTAGATCCTACAAGGGAAGTATCAAATATAACATATTAGCTCTGCAATAGCCAACAAGCCACGACAGTAAAAAAATTTCCAGCGGAGGTGTCTAAAGATAACACCTTTAATATCTCGATGCAACACTTGATTGACATGGCAATAGTGCAGGCCTGTAAGCAGCTGCCTCATGTAACACTGGACCAAAACAAGACCACACATCGCAAGATCATCTCATCAATGATAAAATAGAGTAACATTCAAAGAAAAGCAGTAAATTAACACCGATAGGTGGTTCTACCTTAATCTGTGGCACGGTGAACCGCATCCCAGGCCTATCCGCAAGGCCAGTCAGGTCATGATCCATGTACTCAAAAACCATGTAAATGCTCCCCTTGTACTTGTTACCCTCGACTATTTCAACAACATAACAACACGTCAAATGTAACAACTTACAAGTACCCAAACTTAACAAAAACCAAGAGCACTAGAATTGCAAGAATAAAATAAGCCATACTTGGCTTCCCTTGCTCATCTCGCTCTGGGCCTGCAAAAAAAATTCAATTCCCATTAGTCCAAAGAACACACTCACAACACGCATACATCTAATCCAATTCGTGGTGCTCATTACTAAACCACCTGGGGAGGTGACGATCTCCTTGAGCTGGATAACGTTCTGGTGGTGGAGCTTCTTCAGGATCTTGATCTCGCGTATGGCGGTGATCGGGAACTGCGCCAAAAACAGAAACACACTCGCATCATCAGGGGTGGGGGCAAACGAAATAGGGAGAGAAGAAGAGGAAAAAGGACCAAACTTACGCCTTCGCGCTCGTTGTCCATGCGGATCTTCTTGAGCGCGACTATCTCGTTCGTTTCCGTCTCCTTCGCCATGTAGACTTGCCTGGCGACGACCACGGAGATAAAATCGGATCAGAGGAATACTGAATTGATTAGGTAAAAACTGGGTCCAAGTGAGGTGGTTACCCGTATGTGCCCTCGCCGATCTGCTCGAGCTTCTCGAAGCAGTCGACGCTGCGGGAGCCCCACGAGGGGGACTCGTCGAGGTTGAGCTGCCCGGGAGCCGCCACCGCCATGGCCGCCGGAACCGAACCGAGCGAGGTGAGCCTCTTCCCCTCGGTTGCGTGGTGTTGCTAGGGTAGTCGGACACTGACTGGCTCGAGTCTGCAGCGGAAAAGAAAGGGAAGGGCCGCAAGGGTTACGGCCGGACGGGCCTTGGGCCCTTGGCTTAAGGCGTTTACTCTTTAACTTAAACCTCTTTGTATTCCAGGTCGGAGAAAATTTCCCAATTTTCATATTCCGAATTTCTCATGTGCAATTTTAGTCTTGATAATTTAAATCGTGTACATGTAACTTGTGATGCAAACTAAACGCACCTTTGATTTTGATAGCATCGCCCTGTACTTTTAAATTCAGTACAAAATGACACGTTTTGTGATTTGTGCAAGTGAGCAATTGGAAGTCACGGACATGCAAGTCAAGCGGAGACCAAGGATACAAATCCCAGAACCGGTCGGAAAACCGGTCGGCGGTCGGCAACGGTAACCAATCAGTTATCGGAAAAAAATTGAACAAAGTTCAAAAACTGAATTTTGGATTGATGATTTTGAAAACTGGTTACCGGTCCGATAACCAACGAAAATCAGAAAAAATCGGTCAAAAAACCAAAACCTGTTACCTTACTAGCTTTACTCTCTAAGATAACCCTCTCCTCCAAGTGTTCTAAAGCATCCAAATAGACCTTGAGCTAGCATGTGATTTATAAAAAGAAGAGTCTTGTGAATGAGAATAATAGTGTTAACGATCCTTAGCGCTCGTGCAGGTGAATTCAAATAGTTGACATGTGTTTTTTGTCTTGTACTGTACTATGAGCTTTGCAAGTCCAAAAAAACCGCTCGAAACTTACTCATACAATAAATTAAGTGTATTTAACTCATACAATACGTAATCTGACACAAAAAAAAAAAAATTAAACCAATCTAAAAAGTGTTTTATACAGAAAAAAATTAAAATTAAAATTTGAAATTTTCCAGCCATTTTTTTTCTACCAGTTGCGCCCAGTTTTTCCGGTTACAGCCAGTAACCGGACGTTTTTTTTCCTTGCAGAGACGGTGATTTTATGAACCAAACCAAAACGTATCAACACTTGAGCAAGCAATTAAATCTAAAATATAACCGAATAAAAAATTAAAAACATCAAATTCTACGGCTGCTAACAAAATCCATGGATGCATCCGATTATATGCCTTTCTTTCTACTTTAACATAGTATAGAAAAATAAACTACCATACGAACGTCACTAAATAAATAGTAGCAATGGAAACACCGATCTATTTGTATAAAACAAAACACCATCACATGATTCAATCCACCCACAAGTCAAAATTTTACTGCACAAAACGTGGATTTGCAACTGACACAGTGAGCGTTCCCTGTTCATTGCTTCCATAGGCAGGCAGATTTGCGGAAGTCCTCGAGATGGAACGCAAAAAACTTTGGCCCGACGCAGCCGGGCTTAATGGTGCAAATATGGACCCAACTCCTAACAGTGTGCTCCGTCAAAAGAAAAAAGCCCTAACAGTATGCAGCTCGGTAGCTGGAGCCAGGATGGTGCAAGTGAGACCCTTTGCTCTCATGTTGTCGCTGCAGTTCGAGGCTTCTTGAATCTAGAAGATTGCTTGGATGCTTTAAACCCACGATTTTGTGTCTTGTTGAACATTTCACTTTTGGTTCTTTTGTTGCCACCTTGTGATTTATCGCCTTTGTTACTTCGACTATTGGATTTGGATTTGAAATTAGTTCTATCCCCTTTGCCGCCTGATGCTTTGCTTTGTTGGCTTTTACCACCCAGAGAGTGAGCTTTCCCGGTCCCTTTCCTGAAGAATTCCTTCTTTCCGGATGACCAACTCTTCGATGGCGATCGACTAGGTGTTTCCTCTTGTCCAGTTTCAGCATTAGAATCAACCCTTTTTCTTCTGTATTTATACCAAATGATATAAGTAGTTTGTAAAGGATAAGAAAGAAGGAACTGACTCAGGCTAACCTCTTGGGGGTTTGGTGCGCAGCTTCTTGTGCCTCAGACTCTGCACCATCTGCTGGATTATGATTCCCCTTGCGACCCTGCAAATGTGAAGTACCAGAACTGTTTAGTGAATACACACTGATATGTCCAAAATGCAAATTACTTGCCTCGTAGATAATATTGAGTCAAAATATCAGAACTGGCATAAGCTGACTATCGGAAGAACTGAGATGCGTCTTAAGTGTAGGATGTATATTATTTGAAAATTAAACTATGCAAAAGACATCAGGTGTCATCTGTTGGATGGATGCACAAAACATTGTCACCTAAGAGGACTATAAGCAGTCTTAACGATAACAAAAAGGATTCTGGCAAAGGATGACAACATGACCAAATTTTCAAAATGTTCCCAGTTTATTCCCTGTTTATCTTACAAGGGTGGCTAAAGTACAGAGACGTGGTTTATTTCCAGACAAACTAGTAAAGGGAATCTCACCTCTTCAACACTCCTAACAAAGGCCTTGTACTTTTCAGGTGTAACTAAGTTGATAGCATCAAGCCCACATTTTCTAATCAATATTTCCAATATTAGGACAACCTGCAAATAAAATATCATAACACATTATATTAAGTACCCTTGCACAGAACACAAGAGCGAATGGAAACGAATCCCTGGAACAATTGTACTGACTAACCTTCCCTTTGAAATGGTGCTTTGTAACAGATGACCATGGTAATATGCCACTCATGATATCTGCTTGCAAATTCAATAGTTTGTCTGATTGCAAAGATGTTACCAACACCTTAACAAAGCCCAAAGATGCCTAAAATGTATATAATAAAACATATCAGCCTCTTAATAATAGGAAAACAATCAAGAGGCATACAAAGATACAGAACTCACTTTAATAACTTCAATAGCTTTATGTTTCAGCAAAACTAAAACTGATGGTATCAGATTTGGAACTTCCATGCAAAAATTAGCATCATTGTATATAAGCAATGATAGCGCAGCTATTGCTCCACTCACTATGTGAGGAGATGGACTAGAAAGATATCCCATTACCTGAAAAACAACAAAATTGTCAATAGGTTTCATCAATGGAACTCCTGCATATTAGATGGTCTTACACACTTGCCATGTGGAATTATATTGCTTATTCACACTATATTTACACAAATTATGCCAAAATTGTGTTGTACCTTATAATACAAAATCACAATTTTTTCTTATATACTATGAAATGCACACAACATAGAGTAGACTTGATACTGTAGCTATTAATTTTTTTGAAAAGTACCGCCTTTGGGCATGACAGATCTCTAGTCATGAGGCATGCCTAGGTTAGTGATTGAACAAATTTTGTTTATCTGATGCAGCAAAACTAGAACAACTCAGCTGAATTACCAAGATTTGACAACTGACATGAACAGTAGTTTGTCGCAACCAGGGGAAAAAATAACCAGCCGGTAACCGCCAAGGGTCCAGGATCCAAAATTCCGACCGGTTTTCCCGGGTTTTGCAAGTTCAAATTCTAATTTTCGATTTTTGGATGGTTTTTAATCAAATTCGAGCGAATTTCATCCGAATTTTTCCCGGGAAAACCGGTAACCGGACGGTTACCGTTTCCGGCCAGCGACCGGGAAGTGGCGTGCTTCCGGTTCTTTTATCCCTGGTCTCAACTCTTAACATGACAGCTTGCAAGCAAGGTAATTGTAGAATGGACACTCAGGATACATCATACAAGTACATGCCAAGTTCTGTGGCCTTACTTTCACAACGCCAGAAGTTGGTATAACGTTTTGACTAAAATAAACTGCAATAAAATTCCAGGCCAGTTAGGTTAGCTATTTACACAACATCATTGTGATGCTAAGAGCTTGAAGCTTGCTCTTCTCAAATATAACTTATTAGTTGTATATGCTACAAAGTCTGGATGGTGCAAATTCATAAGCCTTTATAGTTTGGAGTTTTCCATGAGTTATTTTTTATAGACTTAATGCAGTAAACATCAATCATTGATAACTAATGAAAGGACTTCATGGACACATCACTTTACATAACCAACATATATATTAACATTTAAAACTAGAAATGGAGGGAACATGTCCCTGGATTTCTTTCATGAAAAGCAAAACAAATATTCAAGCGGCAATGATTAGGAACAGAAAACAAGTAATTGTCTCCTTTAGACAAGGCAGCACCAAACTTCTACATAACAAATAAAACATAGAAAATATTTTGAGAGCAACGAAAATTTTCATTAGCTAACCATTGTGAATAGTCGTTGAAGATCTGAATCTTCATTATTTGACTCAGAGTTCCTCAAGCTAGTACTAGTAGCCAGGAGTACATCGTATGCTAATCTTCTACTTTCCTTCTTAGACTGCATTAAAAAAAGCAAAATGAAATAAAATAAAGCATATGATGGCAGAAGACAGAAAAATTCTGGTCACACGACCTTTTTCATAACCTTGCTCTTATTTTGACAGGATTATCCTCCTAATACACAATTGATAATTGGCCAAAACATAAGGGTAGGAGAAAACCTTCAATGCAAGTATTAACTCATTTAGAATCAAGAATGCCTTCTTGCTGGTGTTCTCTTCATTAACCTGCAAAATGGTAGAACATAAGTCAGAATTCAGAAAAACATATATCACATGATTCTACAAGCAGGATGGGCAAACTCAAACAAAATAGTGTAGAACTAGACTACAGCAACACATGACACATGCACTAGGATAAATGCAGTCAAAGAACATCACGTCGATGTCTCAATGCTCTCTTGGTAGCAGGCACGTCCAATTTGGAAGATATTCAAACTAAGCGAGCATGTTATTCTAATCTGTCCAAAGAAACACTTATAGATGAAGAATGCACCTCTCGCTAACCACAGCTCTTATGGTGCTTAGAGATTTTGTAGTTGTATATTTATTACAAGTACAACAAACATATACATTTTAGCGGTACGCCAGTACATTTGTTTAGTTCTTAATGTCTACTTTCAACACATTTTAAGTTGAATAAGATGCATGGTTGTCACGGCGTCGCCTTGGTGTCCTGGCGGTGCGGAGGGGACGCCGCAGAGGGTCACCGCCTCACCTTGGCCATCTAGCCGTCGCGGCATTGCCGCCCCTCACTGCGACGACCACCGGCAATTTGCTGTCCCCCCGACGCCAGGTACTCCCTCCTCCACTCTCTCTACTTCTTTGTTTTTCTTGAGTTCTCCCGAAGTTCCAAACTCCGGATTTGTCATCTTGTTTTTCTTGAGTTCTTCCTCTTGCTCCCGATTTGTCTTCCTCTTCCTTCTACTTTTTCTTTGTTCCTCTCCCAATTTGCTCCCGATGTGCTACTGCCTACTGCTCATCCTTCATTCTCCTTTGCTCGCCGTATATCGCCTTGAGGATGCCATGGCGCCCGCCTAGACGCCATGGCGTTATGGCGCCTAAGAGGCGCCATGGTCGCCAAGTACGAAGTGACAACCATGATGAGATGTACATCTTTGTTTCACTAAACATAAGATTAAGGTTCTGAGATTTCTGACCTATACATTTAATACAAAAAGGTGTGCAGCTTAAGAAATAAATGCGAACATTTTGTTTAGTTCCTTATGCGCAGTTTCAATGTATAAGTTACATTAGCAACAAGTTGAATGTAATTTACATGTTTACTTGCTAATAAGTACAAATTTACTTAACTAAATGTGCAACAAAAACACCCCAAGTACCTTAAGAGCACCTCCTATTATCATAAATCTATGTATGTAAGATTATCAATGGGAAGATAACATTATGAACATAATGTGCTGGCAGAACATCATTTTCTTTAACTACAGCAATCTGCATGTAATCAGGACAAACAAGGTGAATGGGCTTTGGCTTCTGCATGATGGTCCAGAGATCAACATAGCACTTTGACAAAAAAGCACCCAGGAACTTCAAATCGAAGTCCTTTAAAAGGAAAGCTCCAGATACTGCACTACATTAATGATTATTGCAAGAGAATAGCAACTGTCAACCTACCTTAATCATGTGAACCAACAAATACCGGTAGCATAATAATTGGCCTTCTAAAACCGCATTATCCAAATCTTGCTTCATTCCATGAAGAAGCATCATTATTTCATCCAACCGAGACAAAGAATAACCACTGTGTTCCTGAAAGTAAGAAAGGGATGACGATAAATAGGAAAAGAGTACAAGTCAAACATTGCATGAGGAACTCATACCGACCTTCAAAATTATGCTTAATGCAACGAGAGCTTTGCCCTCACAAGAATTGCTGCTGTTCTGTGAAGAAAATATAAACTGGTATGAGCAATGAAGGCTCTACTAAAAGTTGGGGCTTTGAGTCATAACAAGAGCAGAAATTAGTAAGCAGTACCAGTAAAGAAGATTTGATAAATCCAAAAAATAAATCAAGCAGATCCTCATCAGCAGCTTCAGCAAACGTGGAAATGAGTTCCATTAGAAGAGACCTGCACAAGAAAAATTATAATTGTACGATGTACAACAAGCTTCTGGCTGGGATGCATCATGCATGCGCTAGCAGAAAGTAACCACATGTGAATACGTGATGATGGACATAATCATATAACAAGCTTCTTATATATCTAATAAAACTCCAAGAAAAGGAAATCCTAATTTAGATGCCATGATTATTGCATGATATTAATTAACACATCAAGTTAGTTAGCAACTTAGCACTGTATTATACATGGGCAACCATGTTAGTAAACACCTTGTTATCTACAGTTTTCAGAACAGCATCACTGCATATTCATTAAACTCTTGGTGGTCTCAGGTAACTTTACGATGCAGGAGTTAGAAAGGGGCGAGTCATATTTGAAAATACTACTAAAATGGTTCAACTATAGCAAAATAGCTATACACAACTGACAGAAGATGAGTATATACATTTAGTCTTAGTAGGACTAACCAAAACATCATTAAAGGTTATCTCACGTAAGTCGCTGTACGATCCAGAGCACTTGCCCTAAATGTACAAACTCACAGTGAAAACTCCAGGCTGCAGGGACTAGGTTGTCCACAATGGAATGCAAGCACATAAAGAAATCAAGGTGGCAGTTAACTGGATGGCAAAGATCATAGTAAAAGGTTGCCAGAACAATGTTGATTTGTTTTTTTTAAGTAATGACTTATAGGTAATCGTTTACATGGTAGAAAGTCAAATGCCACTGCTGAGAGCCTGAGATATTTTTTGGTAGTTTGAGCTCTTTTTCTGCAGAAAACTTAACCTACAGCAAAAAAGAACCAATCTTGTAGATGGGTAGAGAAAAATAGCAAACCTCTTATTATTTGTCTCCTCCATTGCATCAGTACTCTCTTTGTCCTTCGTGTCTACCTCATTAGTTTGACAGTCTAGATTCTCTGGCTCCAATGGAGTATCTTCTAAACCAAATCTTTTAACTACTGAAAGAAAAAGGTTACAGATGTTTGTGCTACCAGAAAGTTGAGCCAGGCATCTCAAAGCATCCTGCAAAAAGACAAAGATGACCTGATAAAATATCACAGAATGTGTGATCTGAAAAATATTGCCAGCAACCATTGAACATTAACACAGGAATTTTTCAAGCTCGCACAATAAAGAGAGTAATGTCTGAAATCACAGTGGCCAATAAATGGTTGCCTGGAAAAAAAGTATAGGCTTACAAGTAACAACCAATCTTGTAAACAAAAGGAATAAAGCAATTTTCACAATTTATACACCAAAAATGCATAGTGCAACACAATTTTACATGACAGGAGAAGCATACTTGTTGCTAAGGTTACATGAAGTTGAAACATAATTCTCCAAAACATAGAGATTTGAGGCTCTTAACAGATGTGAAAACCATCTTACACAAGTCTACATTTAGACTTCAAATGGCAAGGCTTAAATCATGTACACGGCATAAACAGAAAACAAAACCACAATAATTTTGAACAGCAAAAGTATTCACTTTTGCAGGAGCAAAACTCTGCATAAGTTTTACGTTAAATACTGTAGAATCACTTAGTCATATCTCATATTGATGCTTGGTTAAGGTCCTTAAGGGTAGACAAACAGGAGTCTAAAAGGTGCTAACCATGGTTTTTAAGGCATTGCCTAAGCGTCGCTTAAGCGACGCTTAGGCGGTCGGCGGTCGGCAGCTGCTCGCCTCGCAGTCGCCTTGCCAGGAGGGTCTAAGGCGTCCGCCTCAAGCACAAGGCGTCGCCATGGCGTCCATTAGGCGGCATATGGCGTTGGGATGCTCCAAGGCGGACGCCATATGCACGAGGGGAGGAGATAAAAGAGAGGGGATGCGGGGGGTGCAAACGGGAAAAACCTGTCGGCTGTCGCGTGCTGCGTGAAGCCTCACGACCGAAGCAGCAAAGCCCTGAACCCTAGCGCCGCCTCCATCCCCGTGGCGCTACCATCCCCGAAGCAGCGCGCCGGCGACCATCTGCTACGCCACCGTCCCGCCTCCATCCCCATCGCAGCGTCGCCCCTCTCCGCTCCAAATTCAGGTTTGCCCCATCCCCTCCCTCCCGGCCTCCACCTCCTTCCCCTCCCTCCCGGCCTCCACCTCCTTCCCCAGCTCCCCCTGACCCTTCCCTCTCCGGCCTCCCCCTCCCCGGGGGCCGGGTCGCTGGGAGAAGGGAGGGAGGCGGGTTGCGCAGGCGTGGCAAATGGGCAACGACTCGGCAAGCTGAAGGAAGGAAGACCGAAGTCGATTGGCGAACAGAGGAGCTCAGCTGCTTTATGCTTATCTGCTAGACTGCTACTGTGCTGAGCTGCTGCTGCTACAATGCTGAACTTGCTACTTGCTACTGATTATTACTTATCTGATAGTGATCTCATATCTCTAATGCAGAAGCAAAAAAATGGCAAGTGCAAGTGCAAGTATTGCATCCTCCAAAGCCGGGTATGATCCAAAGACCGATCCAAAACGGAAGGCGAAGTCTAATGATCCGGGATGGAAATATGGCTATTGGCCGGAAATTGGCAACCGAGATAAGGTGATGTGTATTCTTTGCAACACCCCAACTACAGGAGGGATTAAAAGGCTGAAGGAGCATCTTGCGGGTGGCTATTCAGATGTGGTAATGTGTTCTAATACTACCACAGAAATCAGAAAAGAGATGAGAGATTATTTGAAAAAAAACAAGAGGAGTAGGCCAATCTTCCTAGATGATGATGATGATGAAGGGGGAGGTCAAGATGTTGAGGTAGTAGCACATGGCATCGGGTCCCAAGACTCCACTGTGAAGCCAAGTTCAGGGACAACCGCCAAAAGAAGGCATGCTGCTTTTTCATTCAAGGTCAAGGCAAAGGCAAAGGCCAAGGCAAAGGAGACCAAGTCAGTTGCTAGTATGCTTCGAAGAACACCTGAAGATGTTGTAGATGAAAGACGTTCTGGGTCTTTTCAAAACACCATGGAGGCCAGCACAAAGACCAAGAATGAAAGGCATTATGTGAATAAGCAATGGGCCTTGTGGTTCTATGAGTGTGGCATACCATTTAATGTCAGAAACTCAAGACAGTTTGAGATTGCTTGTGAGGCCTGTACACGATGCAGTTCGGGTATAAGCCTCCTAGTATCCATGAAATGAGGAGCCATTGCTTCGGGAGTGTGTGAAGGAAACAAGTACTTTGAGGGAGGAGCACGAGCAGGCGTGGAAGCAATATGGTTGCACACTTATGTCGGATGGATGGTCCGATAGGAGGGGACGCCACTTCTTGGAGTCCGTTGATGCATCAAGTGAACAACATGATGCAACTATGATAGCTAATTTGCTAGAGGAGAGAATTGAGGCCATTGGAAAAGACAAGGTTGTTCAAGTTGTCACTGATAATGGTGCTAACTACAAGGCAGCGGGCAAGCTTCTAATGGATAGGATTCCTACACTGTTTTGGAGTCCTTGTGCTGCACATTGTTTGAACCTTATGTTGGAAGACATTGCGAAGTTGAAGGAATTTAAGAAGCCTATTGCACGTGCCAAGCGTGTCACCACATTCATTTATAGGCATGGGAGGCTTCTTAGTGCAATGAGGGAAAAGACGGGTGGGATGGATCTTGTGAGACACGCAGCCACTCGGTTTGCCACAGCCTTCCTTACTTTGAAGAGCATGCACAAGCACAAGGATGCTTTGAAGTGTCTATTTGTGAGTCAATCATGGACTAGGATCAAATTGTCAAAGACGGAGGCCGGCATGCATGTGACAGACATTGTGCTCTCTAAGGAGTTCTGGAATTCAATTGAAGATTGCCTTAGAGCTTCAGCCCCACTTCTTATCGTGCTTAGGGTGGTTGATGGTGATGAAAAGCCTGCAATGCCAGAGGTTGCAGCATTAATGGCTCATGCAAAGGAGAAGATCAACCTTAGCTTTTCTACCCAAAACAAGCAACGTTTGCTCAAGAAGATCATAAACATTATTGAGCTACGTTGGGTAAAACAAATGGATCATCCATTGTATGGGGTTGCACTCTATTTGAATCCAGGGAAATTCTTTGCCATCCAAAAGAGTGGAGATTATACCTATGTTGGGGAGCTAAGGAGTTGCTTCAATGATGTGCTTGCAAGAATAGTACAAGATGAGAATATTCGGAACAAGATTGATGAACAAGCCATGCATTATGAGGACCAACGAGGAGATGTCTTTTCAAACAAATTAGCAATCGAAAACTTACAGTCAAGGACCCCTAGTAAGTGTTGTTAATTTCAGCATATTTATTTCATTCCTAAATCCTAATATATGCGTGTATTTGCCATTCTAGTTGATTGGTGGCGTTCATATGGTGGTCGAGCCATTGACCTACAAAGGTTTGCTAAGCGTGTTGTTAGTCTTTGTGCTTCATCATCCGGTTGTGAGCGAAATTGGAGTACCTTTGAATTTGTGAGTCAATTGGTAGCTTCTTTGTGTTTATTTTCATCTACTCAATTTGTAGCTTATATGTGCTTATTTATTTGTTTTGCTTGCTATTTGTGCTTTTGTAGATCCATACAAAGAAAAGGAACCGGTTACTACACTAGAGATTGAATGATTTGGTCTTTGTTGCATACAACCGAAAGATGAAAACAAGGTTTCAAATGAGGCGGGAGAAAGCGGGCAAAAACTATGACCCTTTGGTCATTGAGGATTTCGATTGGGACAATGAATGGACTGACTCATTGGTTGTACCACCCCAAGGTGGTCGTGAGTGTGACCTTACATGGGATGATGTTGATGAAGCCATTGACGCATCACGCTCGCTTCGAGGTCGCAATCTTCCAAAGCAAGTTAATAGGTATAGTCCTGGTGAGCCTATGGTCTTCCAAAGACGTGCAAGATCTAGAACAATGGTGGTTGAAGAAGATGGCTTAGATGAGCAAGGGCAAGACTCGGATTCGGGCAATGAAGAAGATGAGGAAGAAGATCCACATGATGATGCGGATGTGAGCGATTGTGACGAAGCTCCCAATGCTACCAAAGATGGTGGAGAAAACTTGGATTCTACTAGCAATCCCAATGAGTTCGACGATGGATATTGAGAGATGGACTATGCTACTCTTGTGTTGTGGATTACTATTATGCCATTAGACTACTATAAGTTTGTGGACTTATCACCTATGTTATTTGTGTGGACTTATGTCACTTATGTCGTGCTTGTTAATTTGTTATGTTGCTTATATTTAATTCTCAGATTCACTTAATTGTTATTGTGAACTTATATTGCTCATTATTCATGTGCCTTGTTGCTTGGGAGAAGAGAGGAGAGGAGAGGAGAGGAGAGGAGAGAAGAGAGATTGTCAACAAGGTATGTCACTCAATCCGTATTTACTCAATTAATTGGAATACAATTTGTATCTATTACATTTATAACAATCTATATGTTGAAACTTCCAAGGGGGGATGGATGCTACATGGAAGGAGCAATTCGAAAGGGGAGATGGGTGCTACATAGGCTCAAGAATTGGCAACGACAAGGTACATGTGCTGCTAAAATGCTCATTTTATTCATTGTCTTAGCGCCTTAGGACGTGAGTAAGGCGTCGCCTCGCCTCACGCCTTATCGCTAAAAGGTGCAGGGGTGGGTCGCCGCCGCCTTACCGCCTTAAAAACCATGGTGCATGGATGTTAATACAATACAAAGAATACCAGAGCATCACACCAACTGCAATAAGTATTCAGTGCCCTTCGCATGATATGAGCTAATCATAGGTATACACTGGGCGGGAATGATCAGATGGGCCAGCATATTAATCACTCAGATTACATGTTTCGGACTTTTGGTTGTGGACCTAAAATTTAAAACATTGACCGGAAAAAAATTCATGTAGACATTTGAATGATGGTCCTCCTAAATAAATTTTTGATAAAACATGTTTTAGTGGGATTTTTGGAAAAACCAATTTACTCAGTTGGTACTTGCAACTTAGGTGTTTATGGTGTACATTGTTTGAAAGAAACAAGACAATGGTTCCTTTTTCTTATTACCGTCAATAACAGGTAAAAGTGGCCTTTCGTAAAATTCGCACTTAGATAACCTGTTTCCGTTAAACTTTACCGGTTTATCAACCGAACAAGATTAATTCGCAGTTAAAAAGTCCAAACCAAACTTAACACAATAATGTTTTGCTAAAACTTAAGATCCAAGTAGGCCACAGCAGTCCCTATTGCGCTGCATCAAGCGGTGTAAGCTTATCTCCAGTTTGTGACACACATGACTACTCTTTTCAATGAGACTAGCCGAGTGGCCGTGTGTTGCAACTGATTTCAAATAAAACATGATATAAGTTATAAACTTAGAAAACCAATATACATAAGGTAATTATCCCTACAAATGAAAGTTTCATACATAATTTGCATCCAATCAACAAGCCACATAGAATATTACCACAAACCACAAACACAGATAATCTAATTATCCACAGAAGATCCTTCAAGTATCTTATACATATGTGTATATATTTATCCACAAAAGACCCCACCAACTCAAGAGGGGTGTAGATGGCAGACTTATCACCACCACCAAGTCGTTCTTTTATAATAGTAAGGATAAAGAGAAGTGCCACCTACATCTAACATCCTTAACAAGCATCCATGCATCTAACGTGAAAAATCAATCAAATCGCAAATGTTGCTTCATAGAAATAAGATGCTATTTCAACATGTGAGTATGTGACTGAGTTAAGTAGTTTGAACACACAAACAATTACAAGTTAATCAACAGATAATAGAAAGAACTCAGTAAGTGACGCACCTTCAAATCAGCACGCTTTTCTGATGAGGAGTCAAGGAAGTTATCTGCAAAAGTGCAAAGAAGATCCACAGAATGTGATACCAGAACTTTCATGTTCTTACAGGCATCTTTTTTAGAGCACCTCTCTAGGTTTGCACAGCTGAAGTTATTAGATTTTGAGGAGAACAAGGCTGAAAGTTCTGCAGAGATTTCTACGTCTTGATCACTGCTACTTAATCTTCTAGTTCCATCTACAAGTTGCTGAGGAACAATTAAACAAATTGTCTGAGAGAAGGCATGAAGCAGCTTTGTAGTTCCAAAGAGAAAAATATGAGTTCAAAATATTTAACATAAGAAAACTGCAGTGTATGACGACTGAACCTGCAGGGCTTTAACAGCGGGTTTGTAGAGACACCGGTCACACTTCGACATCTCTACCAGCAAATTGGACAGGGGGCCAAAATTCTGATACACATCAATCGGGTAGCGGCAGAAGGCAGGAAGCAAGTTCCACAATTGTTCGGTCCAAGATTGCAAGTCTTCACATTTCCGTACTTTTTTTACTAAAAATTAAAGAAAAATGTCATGAAGTTGTGTTGCATGTGTATTTAAGGCCTATTGAATTATTTGTATTTACCTCTGCTAGAAGCATTTTGTACAGATTTTGCTAGCGGTACAATATATTCTAGAAACTGTTGCAACGAGGCCCCATAAATATACTTCTCTAAAATGGGTAGAAGCCAGGAATTTGAGCATGTTAACCGGTCCTCATCAAAAGCTATTGGAATTAGTGAAATGATTTTATCTGGTCCCATAGCAATCACTGCTGCCCCAATGCACTCTTGAACCTGCAAATGCGACAAGTTAAATGAAGGGTTAATAATGCAATGTGCAAGTCTTTTCTCTTTATCTAACAGATACAAATAGGTACAAAACAATACTGAGTATAAACTAAACCAAGGTAATCCAGTGATTTCATTATGCACTCAAACTATGTATGAGGCTCAAGCTTCCTCTCTGGTGTGGAAGTTTCTGGGGTTCAGATTTTCCATGACAGAAATTGGAACATAAGCAAGGCCAGGTAATAACAAAAGCATAAAATGGTAACAAGTCTAATGTATTACCATTTAAGCAACAAGGAAACGGTAGATGATATATTAAAATGTATAATGTTTTATGTTCACAAGAGATGATACACACACACACACAAAAGAAGCAAATAGATGTTTCTGTTTTTTTTGGACGTGACAATAATCAAAAGATGAACTTACATTCTTCAGCTGTGGCTCTTTGTCTATTCTCATAACAAATTGCGACAAGGTAAGTAGGATATCTTTCATAAAAACATAAGAACTCTCCCCTGCAGAAGAAATATCGAATACAAAATAGTTAATGAATCAAGTGAATGATATGTAAAGCAGGGCAATAGTATACAACTATACATGCAAAAAGGGTCCACAATGCATGACAAAATATAACAGGTTAAAAGGTGCCGCAAGAGTTCTGTCAATCTTTAATATGTCTAAAACAGTTTGCTAGGTACTTGCACTAAGTAAGTAGTAAATACATTATTATTGGATGCTATGTACCTTTTGTAGCGCCACATTACTTATTTACTCAACATGCGCATTTTTGCAATATACTATGTGTTGGTATAAGAACATGACATAGAAGAAAAGCTACAATGCTACGTACTGTTATACGTATAGGAAAACCACATTCAAACAAAATGCACCCTATAGGGAGGGTAACTACTCATAGGAATTCAAAATATTTTCTCAAATGATTTTTTTTATACATTTAAATGCAAGATATGTTCTTGCTGAAACAATTGAAGACATACCAAGTTTGAGAAACAAAACCAAGACTACTGTTAAGATACTATCAGTAGCAGAAGCACACGTGCGAAGTATGTTATTGATTGACAAACAGATTGATTTAACGGCAGACCCATCGCTCAAACCCTCAACATCACAACCGTGTATTTTTGATCCATTAGTCAAAAGAATACTTTGGTTGATATGAGAATCAATACAGTCTTGTAACAGTTTTGATATATCTTCAGAACATTTTCTGTCCAGAATTAGGTATCCTGCCAAATTGAGAATTATAACAATTAGTAATTAGTTAGGTTGGTCAGCATTATAAATTTACAATACAGATAAAGAATAAGATAATGTCCAGATCCACACATCAGAAACCCAAAAAATGTGAAGCCGATCCACCAAAAAATGTTTATTGGCATGAATCATAAAAAAAATAATGTGCAAGTATAATAGATCTTCAAAGAAATATTCTCACGGATCAATGTAAGTACACATTAGAGGAAAGATAGCATACAAAATGTGAGCATCCCAAAGGCTACACGAAAAAACAAGATGGGAAATGTTGATTGTCAGAATTGAGCAAAGAGATAAGTTTTCCCCAAATGCACCTGTGAAAATGACATTGGAGGAAGCATGGTGTAGGACTACATGTTCAACGCACACCAATGATGATAACTAGAAAAACTCACTATTTCCAAAGACGATAACCCAGGTATGTCAATTAGATACTCGTAAGAATTTTTTCAACTGGACATGTGTATACCTTAAAAGAAGCATTATTATATTGAAATATTGATACATGAAACACGTAAACATGCAAACCTGAAACTGCCTCAAATGCAGATGGAAGAGCTTCCGTCCACAATTTTGGGTGACTGGCCAGTTTTGCCAAGCAATTTCTCATCAGCTGTAATGCTGCAACAATGGTATCATCAGGCTTCTTCTCATCATAAGGCAGGTAAGCCAACACCAAAGAGATGAGATTCTCCAACTCCGACTCAACATTCTCAGCCTTCAGATGCTCCAACAAGGTCTCCATAAGCCTGAGGACATGCCTTGTAAGTGGACTAAAACAAGGGCTCAATAGCTGATAAGCATCTAAGAACACCGTCTTTCTAGCCTTCTTCGATAGGTATGGAACTAAAACTGACACTGCACCTAGCATGTGAACCGCTTCTGTCTGCTTAGCCTCGGAAGCATCTGAATCCAAATTGACAAGACTTTTCACTGACGAAATGTGCTTCTCAAAAATGCCAATTGCAGTACTGCTAGCTTTCTTCGCACAACCAGAATGTTCCAAGTAAGCAAACAGCTTTTCCACACTCTCCTGTGCACATCTTCGAACCTACCAAGGCGACAAGTGACAACCACATGAGTACGATTTCTAAATGTGCAGTAAAAACTCGTAGCTTCCTCACCTTGGCCCGCTGATCCACAGAAGCAGCGAGGAGAGCCTCCAGAGGCGCGGCGACAGCGCCCCAATCGGCTGCAGCGTCGAGATGGAGGGCCAAGTGGCCGAGCGACTTGACCACCGAGCGCACGGTGCCGGTGGGGAGCTGGGAGGCATCAGGTGAGGAGAGGAAGGCGGCGAGTGCGGAGGCAGATTCAGAGGCGAAGGCTGGCGGGAGGGAGGAGGGAGATGAGGGGATGTGGGGAGGAGGATGGCGAGAAGGGAGGCGAGGGCGGAAGCGACGGCGGGGTCAGCCGGGCCGGCGGTTCCGAGGGCGGAGACGGCCGCGGGGAGGTAGGACGCGGGTGTAAGGAGGAGGCCATCGTCGACGAGAATGGAGCGGATGGCGGCGGCGGAGGCAAGGAGGTGGCGGTGCTGCGGGGCGGCGGAGCGGCCGTAGCGCGCGGTGAGGGCGGCACAGACGTCGCCCGAGAAGGCTTCGAGGGGGAGCGGGGCTTGGGAGGTCTCGTCGGCGTCGACTTCGGCGGCAGCCGCCGAGGCTCTCTGCTTCCGCTTCATGGCCACGGACGCGACAGAGAGACCGCCGGAGAAGGGTTCGGGGGGATTTGGGTTGGGGACCGAAATTTCTGCTCTAGGGTTTAAAGTCTTGGATTGTATACCCAAGTTCTTCTAGATTAATTACAGTAGTACCTCTACCGAATTTTTTGCAATTTAATCTTTTTTTCGTAAAAACACACATTTATACCCCTAGTAGTCTTATTTCCGCTTGGACCAGTAAGTTGGCGCTGCGTGACTCACTGGCGCCGAAGTTAAGATATCTCGGCGCATGAGTCATGGCGCCGAGGTACCGAACCCCAGCCAAAGAAGGCAACGGCGTGGCGGTTTGCACCTCGGCCGCCATGAGTCATGGCGCCGAGATGTCTTAGCTCTCACACCGTGAGTCATGGCGCCGACTCTCGCGCCACGCATCTCTGCCACGAGCATTCAAAAATATAACCGCCCTGCCTCTTCCTCTCTCTCTCTCTCTCGCTAAAAATTGCTCGCCGCACCGCCTCGCACCCGAAGCCGCCTCGCCGCCGCCTCAGACGCCTCGCCGCGCCGCCCGCTTCGAAGCCGGCTCGCCGCACGGCCGCGCTTCGAGCCCCGAGCCGCCGCCTCGCCGCCGCCCGCCACGCCCACACCTGAAAGCCGCCTCGCCACGGCCCGCGCTGCTGCGCCGCATGCCCGCCCCGCCGCTCCACCCCGCCACCGCCGCGCCTCCACTCCACTCACACTACGGCTGGCTAAGGTAATTTTTTTAATTAGTTAGAAATTTAGTTAGTAAATTAGGTTAGAAATTGTAGTTAGAAATTGTAGTTAGAAAATTTTAGAGTTAGAAAATGTAGTTAGTAAATTTAGTTAGAAATTGTAGTTAGTTAGGTTTAGATATACTTAATGTAGTTAGGGTTGAGATATATAGTTAGTCATAGTAATTTTAGTTAGATATGATGTAGTTAGGGTTTAGATATATAGTTAGACATAGCTAATTTAGTAACATATAATGTAGTTAGTGTGCATACCACCAAAGATATATGGAAATGGCACGCTTGGTAATCAGAGTACATTGGATTCTTCATGGGAGCATGATAATTGCTCTTCACTTAGAATTCTAGTTAAATGTGGTAATTCTAGTCATGGGAGCACAGATAACCAAAGATATGTGTTCTTGAAGAAGAAGAAAAACACCGCTCTCATCGAACGCCTACAACGAAACTAAACACCGCAATTTGCACAATGGTCGATGTGTTAGATGTAACTTGTAGTTAGGGTTTAGATATATAGTTAGACATAGCAAATTTAGTAACATATAATGTAGTTAGGGTTTAGATATAGTTAGACATAGTTAGAAATTTTAGTTTGTTTAGTTACATATAGTTAGTTAGTTAGACATAGTTATTTAGTTTGGTAGGTAGCAAATTACTTGGTAGTTATCAACTTAAATTAGTTACGTATGGAATTAGTTAGTATACTACTCTACTATTAGACATTAACAACCACCGCTTTTGTATGGATTAGATGGACAATCTAGTAACCTTGCACCATGGAGGCGTGATGAGAAAGATGGTTATGGAAATGTGTCATTTGTTGGGATGGAAAGTGTGTCCGCCGCTTAGTGATCGTCCGTCTTATGGTGAATTGGTCGCTAGAGCTCGTGAGGTTCTATGTTGTCATGGTAATGAGGATGCCATCTCGTTGAGGGTGTACTTCAGCTTTGGTTCTAAAGACTGTATTTTTAGGCGGATGGTCTCAATTGACTCGAGGATCGTGGCAAAATTATGTCGATCGGTGATGAGGACCCAATATCAATGTTTGGATTTGTTTGTGCGGAAGTTGTCCATTGATCCCAATCCTAATGGGCATTCACCCTCATGGGCATTCGCCTTTATGGGCATTCACCGATTTAGGTAGTCCTCCCTTTGGACCCCTGTTACCCAATTGTGATGCGGATGTGAACGAGCCTGATGTGGTACCCGATGCTCAATCCGCCTCAATGAGATTGGAATTTCTCATCCTCGCGCCCTCAGAGATCCTTTGACTCGAACCATCCAAGTAAGTGTCGAGTACCACTTTAGTTTACTGCTCATTAATCTATTCCTTTGTCTCAATTGCCATCGTGTGTGTGGTTGTGATGCAGTAGATGTTCCTGAAAATGATGATCGTCCTCCTGTGGCACCTTCAGGCAACATGGATCAATTCTGTAGGGCCTCTAATAGTGTTTCTACTATTCGTGTGGTATTGTGATGAATATATGCTCGTATGATATATTTGTGTCATATTGTTAAATGTGGATGGTCGGAAAACAGGAGAAACTCTGGCGAATTTTTCCCGTGATTATATGCAGAGTAGTGATTATATGCTGGGACCAAAGGAACGTGTGCTTACTGCTATCGCACCAAAAGTTACCAAAATATATAGGCATAGTGACAAAAAAACAAGTCATGCTACTCACATGTTCAAGTTTAACAATATACTCACATGCACATACTCAAAAAGTGCAAGACATGACAAGAGTACAACAAAATAACAAGTCCAAAGAAATGAGACCATTGTTCATTATTAAACCATAACTACTAAGTCTAGCACACTACCGAGTGCAACGAGGCCACTTTCCTTCCTCAAAGCATCCGGATCCTCCTCCATTGCAGCCTTAGCACGCGAACGCGCCAAGCCTCCTCTCCTCTCCCCTACGCTTAGTCGCCACCTCATTTTCACCTCTTCCTCGCGCTCCTTTTCACGCCTCCTCTTTGCGTGTCTTCTCCAACACTCCTCGCGCTCCGCATCCCACTTCTTCATCCCTCCATATGCGCTTGTCCTCCTCCTTGATCTCGTGTCGATCCACCGCTCAAAGTCACATAGCGGTGGAGGTTCCCGCAAAACATGGGTCCGCTACACGTAATGAAATGTTATTGATTCATCGCAAGAACAAAGAAAAAGCCACTAATTTCTCACCAACAATCCAATGCGGATCTGTTGAGGTGTAGGGTCAAAGGCATAATTGTGACACATCCAATACCTCTGCAGACGTGTCCTCCTCATCGATCTCGCCACCCTACAAGCATCACCGCAGAGCACATGGGCATCGGAACGCCACTAGGCGCGTGGCAAACGCGAACGATTGCCCACCACTGTTGCCTAATCCGAAATACAACAAATTGTATGAACCTTACATAATATGAACTACATATTACCGACAAATTAGAATACGATGGACAAAGATTACCTTGGTTTACTAGCTTTACCACGCCTCAAGATCCTAACAGTGGGAGAAACAAAGGGACCGACGAACTAAGGTTCCATAATACACAATACGAATCAATAAAACAAGTGAGACTAATTGCTTCAAACCCTAGGTCATGACTAACCTAATTTTGCATAATACACATGATATAGACCAAATCAATGCGTAAAGTGAGGAGGACAAAGAGGATACCTTGCTCTCGGTTGTATGGATCAATTCAAGTTTCCACGGTGAAAATTGGTGATTCGAAAAGTTCGGCGGGTTGTGTTGAGTGAAAACCCGAGAGAGGAGAGGAAGAAAAAGAGCAAGGCTCGGGAGGTATATAATCTGAGCTCTGCTGAGATCTCAGGAGGCGTTGATTCTCGGCGCCATGACTCACTGGCGCCGAAGCAGACATCTCGCGCCATGAGTCATGGCGCCGAGGTACCGGCCACGCCGCCGCCTTGCCGGCTAGGGTTCGAGACGCTCATGGCGCCGAGATACTTACTACACGTCTACACACGAAAAAGGATTAAATTGCCGGTCGGTGAAAATTGGTCGATCATGTCCTTTTGAAAAATTTAAATGCATCACATAAAAATGGTGTTACTAAATTTATTTCAGGGTATACTTACATAATATTTCAATGGAAATTAAGGAATAAAAATCGCATTTCAAAGGCTGTAAAAGGTCGAAAACGCAACAAAAAAAGAAAAGAAAAGGAAATTGTGACGGAAGGGAATGTATTCACCTTTTCATAGTACTGTGTATAATGGAGATTCTACTGAGAAGTTTGGGCACCCTCGTAACTGTATATAGTTGCAAAAACTATACAGATTGATGGTATGGTATCCTATGAGAGATTGGTAAACCCTTGAGCTGCTGACTGAGGCAGCAAAGTTGGTAAATCCATGAGATCGATTTGCTAACTAAATTTTGGTTAAAATCAGGCGAGCTTGCTTGCCCAGGCCGAGCCCAAGCGTACTAGCCCGCTACGTATCTCGGCCGATCAAGACCAGACTTGCTTAGAAGACTGGGCCCGAGCCATGCCGAATTGGCCCGAACCAACTTGGGCTGAACGCCGGACCTGAATTTGTTAAGCAAATTAGACACCTCCCATTCTCTAAAGAAACATCTCAACCTCTCTCTAAGAGAGAGAGAGAGAGAGAGACGACACATTTCAATTTTGCGAACTTGTTTCTGTGTAAATTGATTTGCAGTTTTGCATAGTAAACAACAGGGAGGAGTGGATGCCAGGAAGAAGACTGGAAGCCTGGAAGGAGCTCGACTCCTTGATATACTTGTTCCAACAAGCAACAGTACTCGATCTCTGAGTCGGGCATGCCGCTGCTAGCTACACGACCACGCCCGTCGTCTCGGCTATCGGCGCGGCAAATTAAAGCGGAGCAACGAGGCTGTGAAGGCCGGGATTGAGGACACGCGAGCGGCGAGCGGCGAGCGGCGTGCGGCTAGTTTCAAACTTGGCTAGCCAGTACTGTCAGCAACTGTAGTATAGTATGTAACAAAATTAGTACACTTGGTTTCCGTCTATGCAAAGCAGTACTGGTACTTGATACATAGACACACAATCATACGCGTATATTGAACACAGCAATCACACATCGCAAATGCACAGGGTATGCAGATTGGTAGGCAGAGGTACTGAAGGTGCAGTGTAACATCCAAAAAAATTGGCTGTCAGATATTTACTTCGTGATCCAGAGCTGCCGCCTAGTTGCCGCGTGCGTGCGTGCCCTACCATGTTGCGACAGGTTGGTGTGCCGCCGCCGCCGCCGCCGCTGCATGTACATGTTGTTTCCGGTGTGAGAATTGATGTCGCTGTTGCTGCTTAGTTCGTGTCAATTAATTGCAGCGTTGCTGCAGCAGACCAGAAGAGAAGGAAGGGAGCGACTGGACAAAGCAAGGCAGAGAGGAAGAGGTGGAGAGGAGTCGCCGTTCTTGCCGTCGTCTTTGACGTTCCCATCTAGGGTAACGACCTAAATTCCTTACCTCTGCTAGTTTATCAATTAAATAGGATTTAGACTAGAGATTGGTAGGATTAGATGCGAGTGTCTGTGGTTAGAAGTTGTGAGACCCCGGTTAATAGATTGATTTAGTGAGCAGTGCCTTGTAGTGTGATTTGGGGCACTGTAAAGGGCTAATCTGAAAACCTGATAATTTTATTACTTTTTCCATAAGAGTGCTTAAACACTGAATCCGGATTGATATATCAAGTAATGATTTTTGGAAATTCGCTGTTGATTTCCAGCATCTATCTTGTGTTGCGATTTCTCATATGTTATGGGCCAAATTAAATTCCGGAATAAACTGAGCAATTGAGCATTAGAAAGTGTAGATGCTCAAACTGTCATACTTTTATGTTTTCCTATAAGTATTAAAAATAGATACAACATTGTGAAAGTGTCTGTCCAGTTTTGGACACGACCCTAATCGGAGGGTTGCGTGGAGAGAAAGAGAGTGGTGTGTTTAAGCATAAAATCGTATGTTTTCCTATTTCTATGCTATGGTTGTAAATTGAGGTGACTATGATTGTTATCAGGTCCTAGTGTCTCGCATCGGCAGCGGTTGATCGCCGGCTGTCAAGTTCTCCATCATGGTTAAGGCCAGTATCATTGTGGTGGTTGCAATTTGTTATGAAACTCTCATGCTTTACAGTCTCTTTTATACTTAAAATTTGTTCTTTTACAATCGTTATGTTTTTTCTAAGCTTTGTACTATTAATATTATTTATGTCGTCATGTATGATGGTTACTCGTTGTTGCCACAAACATCAAACTTGGGCACATCCTTCGACCAGCACCGCCAGGGATAAATCTGATGTTCGTACCATTATAATCAACAGTCTCATCCTCGAATATTTCAGGCTTGAACTCATTTGCATCAGTCCAATTCTTCTCATCTCTACCCATCACATACATTCACAAACACCGTGGTATCCTAAGGTATGTCGTAGCCCATGATCTTACTCGGTTCAAAACACATCCTTGGGACAAGCAATGGCATTGGAGGATTCAACCTAAGAGTCTCTTTAATAACCATTTCTAGGTAGTGGAGTCGGCCTTCGATGTCCACCTCGATGACCCTGGTTTTTCCTCGAAGGTGTTGAAATAAGGGATATATTGTGATCCGAATTTCTAATATGGAAGTGTCCGGATTAGTTACCATATTAGCGGATTAGTTTCCTACTTGGACTCTAAGTCCTTTTACCCCTTTATATACCTCTTGTAAGCCGCGACGGAGAGTTGGCGCTGACGCCTCATACCTCATTGTAATCCCCGGCGTTCTGTAATCGCTCCTCATATAGTGATCATCGTCGGTTGGCGCCCGTGGTTTTTTCCTGCAAGGGTTTTCCACGTAAAATTCGTGTCTCTTGTCCCTGTTGATCCGTGCACTATTTCTAACAAGTGGTATCAGAGCACAGGAGATTAGGGTTTGAAGAAGAGACACTCGGAAAAATAACAGATCCGTCTGGCGCCGCCGTCTTGCGCGTGCGCCTTCGCCTGGATTCTGTGCTCGGCCGCCGTCACGCGCAGCTGCGCCTTCGTCTTCGGTTCATCGCCTCGGTCCGTTGATTGCCGCATCGTCCAAGCGGCGCCAGCAGACACGCGCAAGCCACGCGTGCACGCGGAGAAGGAAGCGGCGACAACAATTGTCTTTCGGTCCAAGCTTCATCCGCTGCGTCCGCTTTGCCTCGGTTCGTGCGTCGCCTCCTCGCTCCGTCCGCGAGCGCGCGTGCGTGCGTCATCCACAGGACCACAGCAGACCAAGACCAGCAGCATCGTTCTTCAATTAGGTCTGTGCGTGGAATCAGTCGAGCAATTGAAGAAGCAGACCAAAATTGATAGCTCCTCGGTCCGTGCGCCATCAACTTCATCCAACGCGCAAGCAAGCAAAGAGAAGATTCTTTTCTTTTGTTTATTAAATCACCAACTAATCTTTTAATACATCTTTGCTTCACGTGGAGGAAAACTTCCAGCAGCACAGAGCAAGCCTTCACGTGGAGTTTATCTAATTCGGTCATCCTTGCTAAGTCCACACGAGAAGTATACCAGGAGGTTTGAAGATCTTTGATTCGTGTACACAGAACGTGTACCAAAAAGGTCGTGATTATTGCTAGGTTTACACAGTTCAATACCAGTAATTTTCAGGTTCTATTCCTCATGGCGACTTTGAAATATGATCTTCCACTCCTGGACCGTGACACAAGATTTTCATTGTGGCAAGTCAAGATGAGAGCAGGTTGCACAGATGGATTTGGATGATGCATTGGAAGGTTTTGCGAAGAACCTATCGCATGGACCGCAGATGACAAGCGTAAAGACCGTAAGGCTTTATCTCGATTCACCTTCATCTATCAAATAATATTTTACAGGATGTTTTAAAGGAGAAGACAATTTCTTGCATTATGGTGGCGGAAAAATTTGCATGACAAAAGATCTCACCAAAGAAGATGCATCTCAAGCGAAGTTGTACTCTCATAAATTGCAAGAAGGAGAATCGTGCTTGATCATCTTTCGACGTTTAAGGAGATTGTTGCCGACCTAGAGTCGATGGAGGTAAAATATGAGGATGAGGATTTGGGTCTTATTCTTTTGTGTTCATTGCCTAGTTCATTTTCAAACTTGAGAGATACCATATTATATAGTAGAGATACTCTCTCTTAATGAAGTTTATGAAGCTTTGCATGCTAAGGAAAAGATGAAACAGATGGTACCTTCAAAATTCAAGCTCGAAAGGAGAAGGCTTGTTTATTCGTGGCGAGCAAAAGGAGAAGAACTCAAACAATGGATTTGAGGTAAAGTCCGAACGGCTACAAGAGCTGGTCAAAATCTAGAGGCAAATACAAGTCGTGCAAATATTGCAAGAAAAGTGGGCACGACATCTCTGAATCTTGGAAGTCGCAAAATAAAGAAAAGAGAACTGCCATTATAAGCCAAAAGGTAAACCAGATGATGAAGGTAAAGCTACTCTTGCTGATGATAGTCCTAATGGAGAAAACCTTGTTGCCTTTGGCCGGATGTGCTAAGACCAATGATGAATGGATTCTTGATTACTGCTGCACCTTTCATATGTGCCCGAATAGGGATTGGTTTGCCACCTATGAACTCGTTGAAGGTGGTGCTGTGTTGATGGGTGATAACTCATCTTGTAAGGTTACAGAATTGGTTCAATTCGCATCAAGATGTTTGATGGTATTGTCGAACTTTGACGGATGTGAGGCACATTCCGATTTGAAAAGAAACCTCATCTCTTTGAGTACTCTTGATACTAAAGGGTACAAGTATTCGTGAAGGTGGAGTTTAAAGGTATCAAAAGGCTCTCTTATTGTGATGAAAGTCGATATTAAAGCGCCAATTTGTACCATCTGCGAGGTACTACAATATCGTAATGTTGCTGTAATTTCAAGTTCATTATCCGATTCTGATGCTACTAATCTTTGGCATATGCGTCTTGGGCATATGAGTGAACTTGGTTTAGCGAAATTGAGTAAGAGAGACTTCTTGATGGATATAGCATCGCAAGCTGAAATTTTGTGAGCATTGCGTGTTTGGAAAACACAAGAGGGTGAGATTTAATACCTCGGTTCATACTACGAAGGTATTTTAGATTATGTGCATTCGATTTATGGGGGCCATCTCGTAAGACATCTCTAGGAGGTGCTCGTTATATGTTAACAATTATTGATGATTATTCTAGAAGAGTGTGGCCTTATTTCTTGAAGTATAAGTCGAAGCATTTTCAACATTTAAAGAGTGGAAGACTATGATTGAAAGGCAAACGAAAAGAAGGTAAAGAAACTTCGCCGATAATGGGATGGAATTCGCTCGATGAATTTGAATCATATTGCAAAGTCAAGGCATTGTTAGGCATTACACCGTTCTGGTACTCCTCAACAAAACGTGTAGCCGAGCGTATGAACAGAACCATCATTTCAAGGCCCGTTGCATGTTGTCTAATGCAGTTTGCATAGGCGTTTTTGAATGGCCGCTTCCACCGCTTGCTATCTCATTAATCGGTCACCCAATATTGCAATTGAAAAGAAGACTCCAATTGAGGTATGGTCCGGTTCCCAAAGAAATTACTCGAATTGAGAGTTTTTGGTTGTACCGCTTATGCTCATGTTGATAATGGAAAATTAGAGCCTAGAGCTATTAAGTGCATCTTTCTTGGTTATAAATCGGTGTTAAAGGATATAAGTTGTGGAATCTGAAACAAGGAAGGTTGTGATTAGCGAAATGTAGTCTTTAATGAATCGCTATGTTTCTGATAAACCGCCTACTAACGTTCTGTTGAGAGTAAGCGTAATTCAAGTGTTCAGTGGAGCACTCTGTTGGTTCGTGGTAACACATCGATAAAGAGAATACCATTGTTCATGATGCACCTATTGTTGAGCAGCCACCACAACGTCTATTGCGCTTAACGTGCCTAGGAGAGATTAATCCACCCGGAGGTTGATTGAAGAAGCTAACATTGTTGCTTATGCTTTAAGTGTAGCGAAAGAAATTGAAGGTAATGCGAACCTTCATCATACTGAGGCTATTAGCTCCACCGATTGTAAGAAGTGGATAAGCGCTATGCATGATGAGATGGAGTCACTTGAAAAGAATAACACTTGGGAATTAGTAAAATTGCCAAAGGAGAAGAAGCTGTTCGTTGCAAGTGGATTTTCAAAAGAAAGGAAGGTATTTCTTCTACGAGAACTAAAGAAGGTATAAAGCAAGGTTGGTTGCTAAAGGCTATAGTCAAATTCCGGTATTGATTTTAATGATGTCTTTTCCCGGTTGTGAAGCATAGCTCTATTCGCACTTTACTCAGATTGTTGCCATGCATGATTATGAACTTGAGCAATTAGATGTTAAACCGCATTCTTACATGGGGAGTTGGAAGAGGACATTTATATGGACCAACTCGAGGGTTTTGTTATTCTGGAAAGAAAACCTTGTTTGTAGATTAAAGAAATCTCTTTATGGTTTGAAGCGATCTCTAGGCAATGGTACAAGAGATTTGACTCTTTTATGCTCTCTCATGATTTTAAGCGGTCTAATTATGATAGATGTGTCTATTTAAAGACTGTTAATGGTTCAGTCATTTATTTGCTTCTCTATGTTGATGATATGTTGATTGCTGCAAAGATAAGTCGAAATAGCAAAGCGAAAGCACAATTGAGTAATGAATTTGAGATGAAGGACCTAGGTGCGAAGAAAGAAAATTCTTGGCATGGAGATTATCGAGAGAGGAAATCGCAAGTTATACCTTAGCCAAAAGGTTATATTGAGAAGGTTCTTCGTCGTTTTAATATGCATGATGCAAAACCGATGAGTACTCCATTAGCTTCGCATTTGATTATCTTGACTTTATGTCCTAAGTCGATTATGATATTGAGTACATGTCTAGAGTTCCATATTCCAAAGGCAGATTGGTTCTCTTATGTATGCCATGGTATGTTCTCGTCCCGATTTATCTCATGCACTCGAGTGTTGTTAGTAGATACATGGCTAATCCTGAAAAGAGCATTGAAAGCGATTCGGTGGATATTCAGATATTTGCGTGGCACTTCTAATGCTTGTTTGCGTTTGGGAATTCTAGAGATGGACTTGTTGGTTATGTTGATTCGATTATCTTTGGTGATTTGGACAAGAGGAGGTCTCTCACAGTTATGTTTTCACCATTGGTGGTTGTCTTGTTAGTTGGAAGGCAAGTTTACAATCTCATCATTGCCTTATCTACCACTCAAGCGAGAATATGGCTATTTCGAAGCTTGTAAAGAAGCTATTTGGTTGAGAGGTTTGTACACCGAGCTTTGTGGAGATAATTCTTGCACTACTATATTTTGTGATAGTCGAGTGCTATATGCCTTACAAAGGATCGAGATGTTCCATGAGAGAACAAAGCACATTGATGTGAGATATCACTTTATTCGAGGTGTTATTGCTCAAGGTGATGTCAAAGTGTGCAAAATAAGTACTCATGATAATCCAAATGATATGATGACAAAGCAGTTCCTTTTACTAAGTTTGAGCTTTGCTCAAGCTTAGTTGGTATTCTGATCTAGTCCTAGAGACTAGTTGGCGCACGGTGATTTTTATCTTATTATGGAGATATTTGATGATTGATGATTCTTCATTATCTTGCAAGAGGAAATTCGTCTCAAGGTGGAGATTGTTGAAATAAGGGATATATTGTGATCCGAATTTCTAATATGGAAGTGTCCGGATTAGTTACCATATTAGCGGATTAGTTTCCTACTTGGACTCTAAGTCCTTTACCCTTTATATACCTCTTGTAAGCCGCACGGAGAGTTGGCGCTGGCGCCTCATACCTCATTGTAATCCCGGCTCGTAATCGCTCCTCATATAGTGATCATCGTCGGTTGGCGCCCGTGGTTTTTTCCTGCAAGGGTTTTCCACGTAAAATTCGTGTCTCTTGTCCCTGTTGATCCGTGCACTATTTCTAACAGAAGGACTTGCCGAACTTCATTGTGCTCGCTCCATGACACGTGGGCTCCTCATAAGCTCGAACATGGCCCAAATTGTTGTTGTCGATGTAACCAAAACATGACGGAGATATAGAGGACAATTAGGGAATAAAGATGGAAGAATGGCATGGCCAGAATTTGTGACGGGGAGGAAAGAACCGTCACCAACAACAACATGCTGAAAAAGGAAGACGAGAGGACAGGGACTGGAGGTTACCAGTGTCGGCAGACATATGTGTTGTGGCACCCGTGTCCATGAACCAATCCGTTGTCGGCGGTTGAAGGGTCATGGTGTTGAAGTGGTTGACGAGCGTCGAGGAGTCCCATGATGGCATGTTGATGTTCGGCGTCCCGGACAATGGTGCAGGAGGGTCGCCCTGTGACACGCCCGGTTGATAGAAGCTTTGCGGCATGCCTAGCTGCATGGTTTGGCCAGGGTACTAGAACATGCCCGACTGCGGCATGCTTGACTGCATGGCATAGCCCAGGAACAGTTGAGGCATTGCCATGAAGCCATGCGTAGGAGGGTGAGGTGCCGATGCAGTTGGGCGTGGGCCGAGCAGTCCGGCTAGATTGGCAGAGCCAGGCACGGCCCACATGTGAATGGCCCCCGTCCAAGGATTGTACGTTGAGGGCCATTGCTGGCCGCCGCCGCCGTAGCTCTTCTTGGCCTTCTTGCCTTTGCCTTTGCCGCCACCGTGTCTGTTGTTGTTGTAGCTGGCGTATTGCCCGCCGGTATGTCGATTGTCATCGGGGAGCTCCACCGGCGCGTCAACCAGAGTTGTGGCCGTCAGTACCGCTGCCCTTGTTGTGGGTGTAGAGGGCAGTGGGCGAGGATGCACTGATCACTACTACAGAGAGGGTCATCACAGACGCTTCCAAACCATCATCACAGACGGTTTTTGAATTGTTTGAATTTATATGTCTGTGATGATATGAGATCATTACAAACGATTTTTGAACCATCTGTGAAAAAGCTATCACAGACGGTTCTAAACAATAACCGTATGTGAAAAAAGATATCACAGACGGTTTTGAACAAAAACCGTCTGTGATGGCTTTTTCACATATATTTATTGTTTAAAACCGTATGTGATAGCTTTTCCTATTGCAAAAAGATTTAAAAACGGGTGATGAAACTTCGAATGCTATTTTGAGGCTCTAAACGACCTTTTTTGGGGGGTTTTACTTTGTCTGGAGTTTCCCGAGCCTTGCGAATGAATCTGATAACTTTTTGTTAGCTTTCCAACGAGCCGAAGAACGTCACAATCCGAGTTCGTATGCAAAAGTTATGGCTGTTTTACCGAATAGTGCGCGATCTGAGGTGTAGGCCGACGACGATGTCGAGGGAAGCTGGGGACGACAAGGTTGGGGGAGGCCAGCGACGACGAGGCCAGGGCGAGGTGGAGGAGGTCGGGGCGACGAAGTGGAGAAGGCCAGGGGCGACGAGGTCGTGGGAGGCCGGGGCGACGAAGTGGAGGAGGCCAGGGGCGACGATGTCGAGGGAGCCCATGGGCTATGAGGTCGAGGGTGGCTGGCGATGACGAGGTTGGGGTGAGGTGGAGGAGGCCGCGGGCGACGACGAGGTCAGGGCGAGACGGCGGCACTCGGTTAGAGGAGAGATGGCAGAGAAGGAGATGGAGGTGTGAGGAGACTCGGTTAATATAAAGCGAGTTTCGGCAGCCCGCCCATTAAATCCAAATTTTCGTTTTCCACCCAACAAAACAAAAGTATCAGAGACGGTTTTATAGATAAAACCGTTTGTGATATTCGAAGACATCACAGACGGTTTGTAAATAGAACCGTCTGTGATAATTCACAAACAGTTCTTAACAATAACCGTTTGTGATGTCTGCGATTACAAATTACACGGGATAGAATCCCAATCAATCATAATCATAATTACCGATTACATTCTAGGTAATTCTGGTAAGATTGATACGGCAATTTCATTGCCTAACAGCACACAACTGGTGTGAGGTCTGCCGTGCAGGAGAACCTTGCTGGGCGCGCGCGATGAGTGCAGTAGAATGCTGGCTCATAAGGTAAGCGTTGATCAAAATGCAGTTACTTAGAGAGGAAAATTGGTAGACAGTGATTGATTTGGTTTCATCCTTTGAATATGACTGGATATATATCGGAAATGTCAAACCTTTTATGCGTTATATATTTGGATGACAAACAATAAGTAAACAAATCCAAAGTCGGTGGAGTATAAGCAATGGAAAATGGAAATCAATACGAAAGACTCAGCATTGTTAGTGAGATTTAGGATTACTATTATCCGGTGCATGCTTGACTTGCTAAATGCTTTTTACAATATTGGTGAATCAAGATCGAGCTAGCCCGGTTCTGAAAAGGACTTTGCCACATCATGCAGGAACAAAAAAAAATACTCTGAAAAGGACAGGACTAAGTTCAGATGGCAACAACATCCACAGGTTCGCAGGTATTCGTGGTGATAAGATGTAATCCTCAACGAGATGCTCACTATATATGACTAAACAACGAGATGTAATCCACATCATGATATGCATGCTCAATATATATGACGCACAACGAGATGAACAATATATATATATATATATATATATATATATATATATATATATATATATATATATATATATATATATATATATATATATATATATATGACAGCCTCCAAGTTCCAATCAATCCTCAGCTTAGCTGGCTGACTGGCTGGGATTTTGATTTATTATCCACTGCAACAAGATGGGGGATTTGGCACCTTAAGTAGAAATTATTTGGCACTACCGTCAAACTTCCAAAAGAATAAATAAACGACTAAACAAGAATCTCCTAAGGTCAAGTCCAGATCTGTACAAGCTTAATAATATCTTTTTTCCCTACAATATAATGCCACGGCATATGCTCCTTCATTGTAAAAAAAACATGCATCGGAGGTATTATTTGAAGTCATACAGGATCGATCGAGAATTCGAGACGTTGCTTCATTGACCAATCATGCATGATGCACTCCGTAGAAAATTTCCGATTGAAGTGGTAAAGAAAGCTCAAGGAAAGCGGCACATATTACATATATGTTGCATTGCCTGGCTGAGAAGGCCGCCAAATGGAGAGTGGTTCGGAGCTAGAACTGCTCGTTGGCGTGTGATTGCTGCAGGAAGGCGGATTTGGGCCTTCGTGGGGCTTTTGGTTCCGTACTGGACAATAGTAAGGTTTTTTTTTTGAATTACTGGTAAGGTAAATTAGGGGCTACAATTTAAGTTTCCTTTTTGTTCGAGGACAATTTGAATATCCTATTCATATGTATGAATGAAATAGTAATTGCAAAGCGTGCCTCCAAATTGGTACTATGACTTACATTTTTAAAAAAATATCATTTTAAATTATTTAAAAAATGTAAAAATCAAAATACATTAAGAGATTCAAAAAGAAAATTAGCAACATTGATATATAACTAGTATAAAACCAAACAATACGACATAATCGTACTATTTGGCTCTCCAATCACTAACCACACTTTCACAATGCACAAATTTAAAATAGATGTGAACCCAATCGCCTACACATATGCACTAGTCCATGTGAACAAAAGGAGCTGCTTCCATCCAGAGATCGGTTCGTTTGTGTGCCGTGATCCCATACGACTCGGTCATGTCCAATTCGTGCGAGCTTGCTCCACCCGGCAACTTCCAATCAAAGTGGCAAAGAAGGCTCGCGAGCGTGAGCTCGATATTGGACAGGCCAAACATCGAGCCAGGACACGTCCTTCGACCAGAACCAAAAGGAAGAAACCTGAAGTCTGCACCGTTGAAATCGACTATGCCATCCTCAAACCGTTCAGGTCTGAACTCCTCCGCGTCAGTCCAGTGCCTCTCGTCCCTACCAAGTGCCCATGCATTCACAAACACCGTGGTTCCTTGAGGTATGTCGTAGCTCATGATCTTACAAGGTTCAGCACATAGCCTTGGTAGAAGCAATGGCACAGGAGCATGCAACCTTAGGGTCTCCTTGATCACCATCTGCAAGTAGTGGAGTCGCCCTTGGATGTCTGCCTCTTTGACCATGGCTTTGCCTTGGAGGACTTGCCGGATCTCGGACTGTGCTCGCTCCATTGCACGCGGGCTCCTCACAAGCTCGGACATGGCCCAGATTGTTGTTGTGGTCGTGGTCTCTGAGCCCGCGGAGAAAATCTCCTGATGAAATTGCAGTAGTCAGTAGACATGCATGTATTATAATCTGTTCAAGTAATTACGTTATCTTACTAATGCTATCAGTCTAACAGAATTGAGAATAATCTGATGTCTTTATGCAGTAGTACTCTGCGAGATATATATGGCAGAATAAATTATAGAGGGAGGAGAAAAGAGGATGTCACGTACGAACAACGACGCGCTGATAATCTCCGTAGTAAGGGTGTCCCCCATCCCCCCATCCTTCTGAAGACGCAGTAGAACGTCGAGGAGGTCCTCGCTCTCACTTGCCCCGCAGCCGTCGCCGTCGCCGTCGCCACCGGCAACGGCCACCTTGCTCTCAGTCGCCCTGACATGGTCCTTGATCATGGCGCCCACGATACAATGGATCCTTGCATGCACCTCTCGTGCCGCCCGTAGGGACCGGCCGCCGAGCACCCTCGCCAGCCGCGACTCCGGAAACAGGTCGACCAGGTTGAACCCGGCCATGAGCTTCAGCGCCTGGTCCATCTCCTCGAGGTACGCCTCCCGCTGCGGGCACCTGTCACCGACCACGGCCCTCATGATGATGTCGTTCATAATGAGCCTGACCCTGGCGCTGACGTTCACGAGCGGCGTCGGCGACGAGGCGATGGACCGGACCAAGCTCGCCATCTCCTCCTCCCGTATGGGGCGGAAGGAGAGGACGCGCTTGGAGGCTTGCAGCTGAGTAACTCCGCGGTGCAGATCTTGCGGAGCTCCTTCCAGTGCTTGCTGCCGTAGGGCGCGAAGGAGATGCTCTGGCCGCCGTAGGTGAAGATGCCCGCAGTCACGTACACTGGCCGGCTGGCCAAGGCGGCGTCGTGGATCTTCATGACCTCTCTCGCCGCCTCAGGGGAGGACACCACGAGCGTGCGGACGTGTCCGAGCCGGAGGAGCATGACGGGGCCGTACCGCCGGGCGAGCCTCTGCATGGCGTGGTGCGGCAGGGCGCCGAGCAGGCAGTGCATGCTCCCGATGACAGGCAGCGTCCATGGGCCAGGAGGCAGGTTTAGGTTGGCGTCTTGGCGATGGCGGGAAGAGGCTCTGAGCTTGAGCTTGAGGAGTATGGTCACGACGAGGACGCAGAGCAAGGCGTAGCACGCCGCGCTTATGGTTTGATTGGTTTCTGCCATGCTCGGCACGGTGGAAAATGTGTACAGTGTAGTACTGATGCAACAGAAAGTCAGAAATACAGAGTGGTGATGTAATTAACTATATAAGGATGGAGATGCAGTTATATAGAAAGAAATAGAAGGGTGGGTGATTGCTTGGCTTCTTGAACTGGATCAGGAGAGTCATGGTTCATGGGCCATCATGGCTGATGGATTGGTATAAATAATTAGTGATAAGCAAATCCATGATCGATCGATGAAGTGTAACTGCAGAAGCAATGGATTTCCAATAATAAAGAATCTGCAAGGATAGTGAGACATGGGTTATGTAATTGTTATTATCTGGCGTTTGACGTCTACATATGTTTAGAATAACCTAAGCTTTGACCTTAGCCATTTATTGTTTATTCCTTTCATTCAGGGCTTGATCTTACCAATATCTGTTGGTGCAGTGTTCTCCCAAAACAATGTGCAATATACATGCAAGGCTTACAAGGATGGCTCGGTTCTTTTATTTGCGAAAGCAATACTTTTAAATATCATAAGTACAAATTCCTAGCACTTAGCATTTTTAACAAATTTCATTTTAGTTAAAGAGAGTAATTGTGCAATATTTGGTATCGTGAGAGAATCCTCCTTCTGAAACTCTACGATGTTTATTTTGATTGAGCTACCTCAATTATTAACGCGTTGAGTCCGAAAACTCAGGGAAAATCCAATCTCAGGGCTAGGAGAGCCCGCCACAAATTTCATACCACCCACAAAGGTTTTTGAAAAAGAACTAACTCAAGTTAAGTTCCCATGTCCGCCTTTAACCGTAGGCACGGCTGTTTAAACAGTTTATAACTCTGCAGAGATTGTACACTTTACCCACAAGAGACAATTAACTCGTTGCCCTACACGATTCCGTAGTCGTGTAGTCGAGAGGTTGTCACAATAACTTTTCAACTACCTCGTCCTTTCCATCATCTCACCCATATGGGGTTACGCCCATATATTCGCGAGGGATGTTGTACCGCAGCGCCTGGATGTACCGCACGATGTTGGCAACTTCACCTCGTATCGGTGTCCCCGTCAAGCTGGATGTACCGCAAGCTTGTGCGTGCCATTTATCCACCAGTGAGATGACTTTCAGGATTCGATAAATTTACTAAGCCAAGTCGCGGTTTGTCGCAGACTTGTGGTCGTACTTGTTTTACACGGGAGATCGTGACAAGATTAAGTCCTTAGGAGTTATCTGGGCGGTTCATTCCACATCCCATCCACAAAATGACATTCTGTGGGCTACATTAGCACCCATTGTCATACCATCCACCCAGATATGGTAATAGCAATTTTAGGGTTTTTGAGAAGCAAAACACAACAATTCAACCATCTCAGCCATGTACCCGTAATGACTGCCCAAATCATTTTATGTTTGAAAGGATGATGATTGGGACAGTTTAATGTCCCGGTACTTAAGCAAGACTAGCATGTCGCTTAAGTACAACCTATAGCTAGTATTACCATATAGTTACTAGGGTGACAATGGTTAAGGGATTCAAGTTGTCAAGGATGACATAATAATTAATTATTCAACAAATGGGTAATTAACTACCTTAAGCTTTAACATACATTTGTTTAAAGAATTAAAACATGCAATTTGCTATTTTAAAATAATATAATTTACATGAAATGTAGGCTCAATATGATCAAAGTATTGACTCGCCTTGGTTGTAGGGGAGAGAGTCCGAGTAGTCTTGTCCTTGATCGACGTGGAGGTCTCCTGCTGCTCTCGAAATCTCTACGCGTAATGCAACCAAAATAAACGACAAGCAACGAGAGCAATTAAATACACAAGAATACACAAATGAACTCCAAATGGAACAAGACCTATGCCATTAGCAAGATCTTGATTTTAGAAATTTATTTTACAATTTTTGGAGTTGAAATGGGGAAGTTATTAATATTTGAAGTCTCACTTTTAAAATAAAATAGAAAAGGAAATCGAAAATTACATAAAAAGAAAAAAGGAACCGGCCCGCAACAGGAAACCGGCCCAGCCCACGGCGTCGGGCCGAATCCAGCGCACAGCAGCGTGCTGCCCAGCAGCTGCCAGGCGGAAGAAAAGAGGGGAGGGGCGAGGCGCTGGGCCGAGCGAGGAAAGGAGAGGGGAAACGGCGCCGCGCGAGAGGAGGGGGAGAAAGCGGCGCGCGGAGGGGGAAGATGAGGCGGCGGCCGGAGAGGAGAAGAGGAGCTCGGGCGCGGTGGCGGGACTCACGAGCGGGCGATGGCGACACCGGGAGGCTCGGCGACGATGGCAACCGGCGGCACGCACGGCGGCAACGGAGGTAAGGGCGCCGGCTCTCTTCTTCTTCCCTTCTTCTTGCTTCTTACTTGCTCGGGAGAACTGGGAGGAGGGAGGAAGGGCACCGGGCGGGGCTTTAAAGCCGGGAAGAGCGCGGGAGAAGGGGTCCGGCGCGCGAGAACGGCGTGCGACGGGTGATGATGACGGCGGGAGGCGTGGCGGAGGGAGGCAGTCGGCGAGGACGTGAGGATGGCGCGACGGACGACGCTGGGGTCCGCAGGCGACGGGGCGAAGAGGGTGGGGGTCCGGTGGGTTGACCGGAGAAGGGGGGGAAAAGGGGCATCACACCCATTCTGCCGCACTGGATAATAAATTATTAGGAATGGGGCATGTTCATAAATTAATATTGCAAGAGAACGGCAGATCAGTTTGACCTATCTGGATGCCATATACTCCATGAAAAATAAGAAACAATAATTGAATTATTCGGCAGCTCGAGTATCACGACAACTGAATATTTTTGGGAGAGCATGCTGCACTTGAAAATTTGTCCTTGGGATTGAACATTTGTGAACAATAATATACTACCTTGCAGATGTTTACCGTGTGCCTCCAGCTCAAGTCTGTCTCGGATTCAGATTTTCATGACAACTAATTCAATTACAAATATTGGCCTATCTGAATGCCAAATACTCCATGCAAAATAAGAAACAGTAATTGAATTATTCGGCCTTGCCAAAGGCATCCCTGTAAAAACCAGTTCATTGCAATAAAGAACAATCCTATTTTCATCCAAGAACTCTTAGCCAATTTCTCCATTTTTTTATTTCGCAAGATCGACGACTTGATCGTTGACACAGCTTATGCAACACGTCTCATTGTGAGAAACGTGTCATTGAGGTTGTTATTATTACTAGTTCTCATATCGGTGTGTACATTTTTAGAATAGTTCTAACCAGCAAAAAAAGGTTAATTTTGAAATATGTCACTCCTCAGTTTGTGATTTTAAAATATGGCACTTCTCAGGTTTTTTTTTTGAAATATGTCACTCTTCTTTGTACTGAGGAGTGGTATATTTCAAAGACAAAACTGATGAGTGACATATTTCAAAACTACAAACTGATGAGTGATATATTTCAAAATATGCCGCAAAAAATGGCCTTTTGTGATTCAACGTCGCCAATTTCTTGTCCAGTTTTGCTATGCAATGACTATAAATAAAAGGAAATTTTGTTCATGTCATTGAAACTATGTGCAATATTGATTTTGCCACTGTTCTTTTGCTCATTTCAATTTTTTTATCACTCTTCCATCCTTGAACATTTCATTTCTTCCACTCCATCCAATTTTTCGTCAAGTCAACGTGTTTTATGCACAAATATTTTTAAAAATACAAAAAATGAAAATTAAATCAAGGAAAATTACAAAAAATATAGAAACTTTAGGACGACTTTTGAACAAAAAATTAAAATTGCACAAAAGTTTTACACCGGGAAAATTTTAGCAAAGTGCTATAAAAAAGTTGAAGAAGATTAAAACATTTTCCATATTGTAATTTTTTTGAGAAATTTTCCTAGTATATTTTTTTTAAAAAACTATTCAAACGTTATCCTTCAAATTTGCTATATTTTTTGGTAGTTTTATTTATTTGTTTCTAATTTTCTGGTATGACATTTCGCATTTTTCTTAACGATCAAACACGTTGACTTCACGAAAATTTGGACGAATGTGCAAAAACAAAATAGAATACTTGCAAAAATGAAATAGGCAAAGAAAAAGTGGCAAAACCGATATTGCACATATTTTCAGTGGCATGAACAAAATTTTCCCATAAATAAAAGCAGGGGCCAAACTCTAGCATCAAATCGTCTTTCCGCAATCTTCTCATCCGACATTACTTAATTGCACCACAAATCTAGCAAATCACCAAAGGATCAGTCCGATGGATCAAGAACTATTGAGGTTAGTCATATCTGTAATGATTGGATTTTAGGTATGTCATTTTCTCTGCTTTTCTTATTTAGCATCATCTATAGATTTCCTTTTCCATGTGTGTATAACTATGGGCTATAATTTGTTCACGGTTACTATATCATCGTATACCCTCTATGGTGTGCTACATGTCCTATGCCTTCATTTCAATTGTAGTTTCCTGATGATATTTATGTAGCATGTGATCTTTGTTGCTATAATTTTTGTGTTACTATGTTATAATTTCAGTTAGTTTTCTTTGTTCACTGCCACTAGTTATGTGCACTTATCATGTTATTTCTTGTTATATTAGTTAGAAGATGCCCATCCTCAAACAATGCCACCCTCAGCGATGAAGCAGCCTGTTCCACCTACAGTTTCACCAAAGTATTGAATTATATTTCTATCCTACATGATTGATTTTGTTTGATTGCTACATAACCTTTTTTAATGCTTGCATTTACAACATAAAAGGCGGCTCTCCAATATCTAGTGCACGAAGAAGCTTATTTACTGGTCAAGGCACCAAGAAAGAACCTACTAATACCCAGGTCCTAGTTGGTTGTTATAACTCAAGAACAATAGGTGCAATTTCTTTATGCTATTTTGTCCACATTTCTCACTAAGTAATGTTTTCTGGTGTTTCTTCTTCCTCTTTCAAATTTATCTCGCAGGTTGCACATACAGAAGAAATTGCTCATGGTTTCTAATCTGCAGAAGTAGCTGCAAAGGTTGCTGGCATTCCATAGTCTGTTGTGACCAAAAGGTTTGATACACTCACACTTGTTGTTATGACTGTTGAGCCTAATTCATATTAGTGTGCTCGCTATGCTTTATTTAGTTGGTGCTTGCATTAGTCTTTAATTTAGCGTGCAGATCTACATCTTCAACTGATCAACCCACTTGTCCTCATGCAGCTAAAAAAAGGCTCTACCCACTTAAAAAAACCTAAGCACTGATACCAACACCCTACCCATTGGAACGATGCAGGAGGTATACTGATAATAATATGCCGACAATCCTATAGCCCTCATCCACTGTTACATCAGTTACTGCATCTGATATATGTTTCATACTATTTCCATATAGGCGCCTTCAGATCACTATGTTGATCCTAGTGGCTTCTATGGAAGACCTTTTGTTGCTATGTTTATACTATATATTCCTGTTGTCTTCCTATTCTTAGTAGTACCTACAAAGACGTCTCTCTATTGCTCATCCACTTCAAACAGCTTTCTGATTTCATCATTCCTTGCATGTGATCTTGCCATTTCAGGTTGTTCCTAGCACGCGAGGCCTTTTGTTATTGGTTGTATAATATATTGCGTAGGTTCAAATCCTTCATCCCGACTAGGGAAACTTTATTTTGTTGTCCATATATGCTCAAGTATATATCTTTCTGTTGGAATTATTAGCTTGGTATGTTACCATTTTTGGATGACACTTACTCTCCTGTGACTGGATTTACTACCTCTATTAACCAAATGATCGCTACACGGTCAACTACTATGACCCAGCGTCTGCTATGGTAGCCGTCCTTGCTCTCCTATCAGACCTGTGAAATGTGTGCCATGGTTTCGTTTCGATGTTTACTAAACGCACAAGTGTCTCTCTACAGTTTCCAACTTTTGCAATGTTTGTTTTGTTCTTCTCCACATCTACTTGCTTTCATATTTGAATGTATAACCAATCAAAGAAAAATGGTAGATCATTGTTTTTGTCATAACATTGCTCCTTATGGTGTCCGATCAGATAGTTAGTTATAGATATCTATCGAGTTACTTCAAGATAGGCACAAGCTAAAATATGCACAAGCTAAAAATATATCTTTAGCTATTGCTTTCTTTCTAGACGTTGCGTGTAATAGCTGATGATGATCCTTCAAGTAAAAAAAACTTGGCTTGAACAAACATTATATACTTCCAGTTAGCTATAGCTTAATATGATCATTCTTTACTCATAACAGATTAATTTATGTTTATAAATACTTCCTTTGTTTAGGTTTATAAACACAAAGACTTGACAATAGCATTCCTTGGCCCAACAAAACATGAATTCAGGCCCACTTCAAGCACCAACATTATCCTATATTTCTACATTCCTTTGGAAAATTGAAAAAGAACTAGCTATTATACAAGTTATAATCCATAATTTTTCCAATATATTTTCTACTTAAACTTTAGTGTCCTGTGTTTTAGTTGTAGTTGGTTTTGTTTTAGATGCAAATACAATAATTTAAAGTAATATTGAATAAACTGAATCTACAAAATTTAGGTAAAATTCAAAGAAATAAATTAAGCTCTTCTTTGTTATGCTAAAATTTTATGGTATATTTTCAATTCAAATTCAGACCATCCAATTACGGTGGGTTCCAACTAGGCTTATCCAGTTACTTTTAGAAATTAATTTGTAGTAATGATGCAACTGATCAAATAACTATACGCATTACGTTGTACCATTTAGTTCTCAGTGTGAATTTATGTAATCCGCGCAATTGCATGGAAAATTCATTGTCCACGTTATCAAACAAGAATGTGTTGCATACTTGTGCATATCTTGATATCAACTTAGCTTTTCGCAACATGCTAAGTTTAGCACTCCAACCTCCAGCAGACATTGCTAGGTATTTTTTCAAGATGGACAACACGTAAAATATATAGCTCATATTTTCATAAATCAAAGATCTTGACCCATACAGGGATGAGAATAAAATGTTTAGAAATACATACTCACTTATTGACAGCCATACAAACAAACGAGCCATGTCGTTCACTCAATGCCACGTGTAGTTGCACTCCAAACCTTTTCATCATTGATCGTGGAAGCAAGTCGATCTGTTTGAACTTGCTATCGCTAGTGTATGAAACTACTCAACCAACCAATTTTGTAGCAAACAAAGCAGAGGATTAAGGTGACTTGGTATATCAAAACGCCTTCGCCAGTAAAAATAGATTATACACTATGTCTATGTAATCACTGATGAGTGAAAAGAGCTTGCCATTGCGGTAGTACCATATAGAAATCTCAAGTCCTTACTAAACACAATTTTTTAGCCAAACCGGCCCAGATCGTCAACCAAATTTTATTAAGGTTGAGGAAAGAGAGAAATACAAGATATTGACAGTAAGACTGTCAACACACACAACCACTGAACAAAAGAACTTCACAACAATGGGACATTATAAAGAACAAGAACCCATCCTTTAGGAAAAAAAATAGCGTGCTTGAGAGCCACCCCACCACGTAACCCCATTTAGTTCTCAGCATGCTATGGCAACTGTCGTGCGTTCTCACTTCGGTGCATCCTCTTGAAGAAATCGGCAGACTGCCAAGCCCATAGCTCTTGTTTGATCAGCCACAAAAGTTCCCTCGACATCTTTTGTTGAGAACGGAAGATCCTCGCATTTCTTTCATTCCAAATGATCCAATGCACAAGAATAACAAGGGAATCAAAAGCCTCGCAAAATTGTTTGGTGAAGCCCTTCTTCACTGTGCATAAGCATGACTCCGAATCAAGTTCATTCACCGTGGGTAACTGGAATGGGATGTTGATCCAATCGCGAACAAGGTCGCAAACTTGCTAGGTATAGGCGCAATGGATGAAAATGTGAGGACATGTTTCCTAGATCACTGAACACATGGTGCATGACGGCGAGTGAGGCCACCCATGCTTTTGGAGATTATTGGCTGTCAAGCAGCGACCCTTTACTGCCAACCACATGAAAAATTTGCAACGACCTGATGCTAAAGCTTTCCAGATGGTCTTGCCGCATGCAGCCATGAAAAAGAGGTTGTACGCCAAGGAAGTAGAGTATTGGTCTGATTGTGGTGCCTAGCACCAAATAGTATATTCAATACTCGGATCAAGAGTAACCTGCGAGAGCATGCCCCACAGATTGAAGTACTCAACCAAAGCTTGAAGGGACAAAACCCCCTTGATATCTTTGATCCAATGTCGTTGATGTAATTAAGGCGGGCGCTATGGTGATCTTAGACTTCTGCACATGGTTGTATAGGCCGATGAGAAGGAGCCAATCGGACCCGCTGGCAGCCAGTTAGAACGCCCAAAGTTTGCCCTTTTCCCTTCCCTAAGCTACACTTTTGCCATAGCCTGAAAGATGAGCTCCACCACTATGTCATGAGGTGCCTTAGAGAGCATCCAGGGCCTGTTGCTTTGAGTCCAGAGGAGCCATGGCCACCGGAGGCAGAACACCACACCTAGTGAATGCAGGTCTTTGACACTTAGGCCACCATTAGATATCGGCATGCAGACCTTGTCCCACGCCACAAGACAGTGACCTCCGCTAATATCCTCTTGTTCCTTCCACAAGAACCCCCTGCATTTTCTTTGGGTCAACTTGGCAGCTCATTGTGGCAACTACATCATCGTCAAGAAAAAAAAGTAGGAGCACCATACGAACTGAGTTTAACAATACCAGCCGCCCACCCGGAGAAAGAAGGTTCCCTTTCCAGCTAGCTAGCTTCTTGGAGTATCTGTTTGAGAGGGGCTGCAACTCTGATTTCGTTGGCTTCTTTAGGGACAGTGGTAGGCCTAAGTATTGAATAGGGAAGCACCTTATCGAACATTGAAGGTGTTGGACCACCTCAGCTATTTGTTTGTTGGTGCAGTGGATTAGAGTCAAGGTGCTCTCCTGGAAATTCATTTTGAGGTCGAGAAAGAGCCTAAAAGCTATAATAGCCGACTGACCGCCCGGGCATCTTGAGCAGATGGGCGAAAAATACGACAGCGTTGTCAACATACAGGATGTGCACGAAGGCTCTTAGTTGTCATTTATAGGAGTGAGGACCCCCTGAGCTGTAGAAGTGTCAAACAAGGCGCGAAAGGCTTCCATCACCAAGATGAATAGCAGGGGGATAGGGGGGTCACCTTGCCTTAGGCCTCGAGCGAGTTGAATTGGATCACACACCACTCCATTAGCGCAAACCGTCATGGAAGCTGAAGCTAAGATTAATGAAATCCACTCCCTCCACCTCTGTCCAAAACCGAGATGCGCGAGGAGTTGTAGAAGGAACTCCCAAGAGACTGTCAAATGCCTTTGCTATATCAATCTTAAGCAATATCATTGGCCAGCGAGAGAGCGGTGGAAAGCTCTTGCTAAGCCTCGGACGTACATGAAGTTCTCATGTAGGCACCCGCGCTTGATGAAAGTTGACTGACTTGGCGAAACAATATCATCTATGCTTGCAGCTAGCCTTGAAGCTAAGAGTTTAGTGAATATCTTGGAGAAACTATGAATGAGGCTTATCGGACGGTAATCTTGAAGCAAAGAGGGGTCCTCTTTTTTAGGCAATAGTGTGATGATTGTCGTGTTAAGTTCCTCCAAATTCTAGCCATTGCAAAGTAGAGCTTCTATAATGTCGCGAGTAGGTCGTGTTTGATTGTTGCACAACAACACTTGTAGAAGAGGCTGATGAAACCGCTCGTCCCGATGCCTTCTCCGATGGCCTTTCTATAATGGTCTTATGGATCTCTTCCTCCGCGAAGGGTACTTCAAGGTGCGACAAATTGTAATGTTGCAACCCTACAACATCGAAGTTCATCGGACGTGAGGTATGCTCCATTGTCCCCATGATATCCTTGAATTAATCATGCACCAAATTCAGCATGTCTCCTTCGACAGTAGCAATCTGGCTACCATGCTGAAGGGATAGGATTGTGCTTTTGTGTTGTCGAGCGTTGACCTTCATGTGGAATTTTTGTGTGTTTACATCGCCCTCCTGCACATGACGGATGCGAGAGCGCTATCGCCCTCTAATGCGCTCGAGGGAGGCGAGCGCAAGGCAATGGCCTTTCAACAAAGAGCGCAGTCGCCGCTTGGCCGAGGATAGTTGCCTGTCATCCGGGATTGTCGAGCCTGAGGATGATCTCATGATCAATCTGCAACTCGAGTCGCAATGCACTGATCTTCTTTTGGTCCCATCTCAGCAATGCCTTCGCAACCCTAGCCAACTTGAGCTACAGGACGTGAGGGGGTCTTGACTTAGTGTTGCTTGTTGCAAGGCTTGTGCTACTACCTCCTGAAAGCCCTCTAGCTTTGTCCAATATGTCTCATACCGGAATTGCCGTGTACATCTTCGCGGAGTGCCACAGGTTAGCAAAAGCGGGCAATGGTCAAAAGTTAAGGAACTGAGTGCTTGGAGGTGGCTGTCTGTGAACAATTCCTCCCAATCAGGGTTGAAGAGGACTTTGTCAAGCTCGACAAGCATAGGCCTTCGTTGCTCATTGCTCCAGGTGTAGCGTCGGCCAAAAAGATACATCTCCTTGAGGCCCACTTGGTTTAGGGTGTTGCGGAAGCTATTCAGCAATCGCCAGTTGACCCGATTGTTATTCTTGTCGGATGCCGCACTGATGAGGTTGAAATCTCCACACACCAGCTATCCTTCTTGAACAAGATTGTCAACTTGCAGCAGCTCATCCATGAACAAGAGCTTTTCTGCATCTAACTGGGGCCCATAAACGGATGTGAGGTACCAATTAGCGTCGCTCCCATGTGGTAACCTTCATGGTAATGGACCAAGTTCCTTTGTGAACAACATGCACTTGGAACATGTCCTCACGCCAGGCCAAGATAATTCAACCACGAGTGTTGGTTGCAAGCAATAAATCAAAACCATCCAAGTTAGCATCAAAAGTGTCAAAAACTACTCTTTGATCCACCACAGCCAATTTGGATTCTTGAATACAAGCAAACGGAGGCATTAGACTCGAGCACGAACTCCTTAACTAGAGAGCGCTTGGCCAAACAATTGAGTCTCCTCATGTTCCACACAAGCAAACTGAAGTCTAACATCAGGAAAAGCTACCCACACAAGCAAACTGAAATCCTACACGCGAACAAGCGACTCGGTCACATGTACTTGTTCCTCCCCAAATGTTGCTCCTTCCCAGTTAGCGAACTCCAGATTGAAAAGCACAGCCAACGCCTCTACATGCTCTAGCGAGAGTGGGTGCTGTAAAAGCTCGATGTAGTGCTGCACATCTCCTTCTTGAATCACATCAAAGTCATCCACGACACCCAATTTCCTCATCACAATATTCTGGGCCTTCTGTATTGAGCTCTCGTACGAACCATCCCCTTGCACGACGATGTGAGCGTTGTAGCGCGGTATGAAGTCAGCTGGAATTTGGCGCTTGCGACGTGAAGTGGCTGCAGGGGCAGTCGCCGATGGATGGCGACCAAGTATCGAGAGGAGGCTGGCTTGGCTGTGCATAGATGGCCGCCGAGAACACATCGAGAGTTGAGAGGCGAACATGTGAGGAATCTAGCATAGATGGGCCAGTTGCTAAAGGTGGAGGCATAGACTGGCCGATAGAAGTAGTCTGGTCTCCATCTGGGACTAGAGCGGCGAGTTGGGCCTGACTATGTGTGCTGCAATCCTCGAAGATTCCCAAGCCGATGACAACTGGCTGCTGTGTGCATCCATCTGCCTCGATGGACAACGACGTGAGCTCTGGGCCTGCGTTGGCTAAGAAAGGTTTTGATAGCCCACCGAAGTTTGAATTGGAGCTTCCTCAAGGCAGTTGACTTCTCGCCATGATCCGTAGTTGAGGACGACACAAAGGCGACAAAGGGCCTTGCAGCAAAGATTAGGTCCCCGGCACGAATCGCGAGGATCGATTGGGCACCAAGAGCACGTACATCTGCATCAAACAGGGACATGAGGGTAGGAACGGAAAAAATCCTATAGGACCTGGTCCATAACTCCATCTCAGTAGACCAACTTCACCGCATGACACGTGTATTTGCCAATCTCAAAGCGCACACTTCAATGCAAGTTTTACACTTAAATGCAAGTGATATCATTTTTTGCAGCGTCCGATCGCCTTTATAATAGCAGCACATTGATCAGTCACTTGCATTTAAGTGTAAAACTTGCATTGAAGTGTGCGCTTTGAGATTGACAAATATACATATCATGCGATGGAGTTGGTCTATTAAGATGGAGTTATGGATCAACTCCTATAAGATTTTTTTTTCTGATAGGAACGACAAGGCCCCCTGTGCGCAGCCGGATGACAGGGCCGCCGCTTGTCATTTTGGTGAAAATGGCAGGAGCGGACAGAGGGGACATAAAAGCAGCTACTACCCCCCTCGGATAAAACGCTTTAGGTGTGAGAGCATGGGCCCCGCTAGGCACCATGCTCCATTGGGCCCGGTGTCGGTGCTCGGACTACCCCATCGCTGTCGCCAGCTCTGCTCAGCGTAACGCCAGCAAAGTCCGACCCGGCATCAACGGACCTGGCAACCTCCAGCAGCAGGACGTCATCACCGACACCATCAGAGACGTGGCGACCAGGAGCACCACCACAACTGAAGGACCCGCCGACGTGATACGCTGAGTGAGCACCACCCTCCGAACCGGAGGAAGGCCCGGTGCCGTTGACTCACCCGAGGAACCACGGGAAAACGTGGCGCTGGCCGCGTCCACCGCCGGCGGAAGGATGGCGTGAGCTCAATGTTCCATGCATGCTGCTTAATTAGCCTTCATGGAGACAACATCTGAGCTTGATATAGGAGTAGTTTTATTGCCAACAGTAAAACTCTAGACATCGTACGACAACAAAAGACGCCTAGCTAGAACTCTGGACGACTGCCTTGGTACTTAGACAAGTTGCATTGGTACCAAGGACATCTTCAATAGTGGTCACCTTAGCCATCTCTTACCTGTCATGTTACTTAAAATTCTAGTTAGAAGGGAGATGATGTGAAGAGAGAGAATGTTTCATCTCTTATATAAGAAACAAACTTGACATGTAAACCATCGCAATGGTAAACGTATAAGGGGAGAAGTTGTTGTGAAAATGAATGATTTTATAGATAAATTATTGGAGATATCATCTCTAAGATTGTCTGTAGATGAGTTAGAGTTTTTAGAGAACCCTAAGAGACAAACTATTATACATGCCTTTGGGCAACAACATCCTAGCTCAGCACAAAAAAAAAACCTTTGACAGTAAAAAGCAATTTGACTGCTCATCCAGCCAAGCGGAGGAATTAACTGCATCTTTACCTGATCATACCATGCCTTCTGCCGTCGCCCCAACTGCTTGCAGTAGTTGCATTGCTACAACTATCAGATCACACATTACTCCTTGGGCTCCCATTCTGCTAACATGCCAACAGTACGCTCAGTGCTTGTTGATAAAAGCAGAAACATATTATAACATCGCGATCACATTACACAATGAGTTTATCAGTTTTTTCAAAACAATCCCCATTTCACAACCTCCAAATTAGTATCCAGCAAAATGTTGCAAAACCAATTACATGAAGTTGTAAAGCTCCGGCATATATTTGTACACCCAGCAGCCATGCATATTTGTCTGAAAGAACGAGGCCTAGATCTACACATTCCATCAGCTTCAAGTGATTGGCCCACAACCCCTCAGGCTGCTATTTTAGTGGGTAAATGTAGCACCCCTTTTTCCCCCTTCTCCGGTCAACCCCGCGACTCCCACCTCTTCGCCTCGCCGCCCCGCCGACCTCGCTGTCCCCGCCGCGGTCGCCTCACCGCCTCGCCACTGCCTCCCGCACGCCTCCCGCGCCATCATTCCTCCGTGCGCGCGCGCTCCGAGCCGCGCCGCCACGGACCCTTCTCCCGCTCCTCCTCCGCGGCTTTAAAGCCCCGCCCGGTGCCCTCCTCCCCTCCTCCCCGCCTCCCCCGAGCAAGTAAGCAAGAAGAAGGGAAGAAGAAGGAGAGCGGCGCCGCCTACCTCTCCGTTGCCGCCGCCGCCGCCGCCGGCTGCCGCTGCCGCCGAGCCTCCCGGTCGTCGCCGCCGCCGCCGTGAGTCCCGCCACCGCGCTCGAGCTCCTCTTCTCTCTCTCCGCCGCCGCCTCATCTTCCCCCTTCGCGCGCGCGCCGCCTCCTTTCCTCCTCCTCTCGCCAGCCCGAGCGCCACCTCCCCCTTTTTCTTCGCTAGGCGAGCCCTGCCTGGCTGCTGCTCCCGCGCCCGCGGTCCGCGCCACACAGCCGCATTTCGGCCCGAGGCCGTGGGCCGGCCGAAAGTCGCCAGGGAACGCTGCTTTTCTTTTCTATTTGATTTTCGATTTCCTTTTCTATTTTAATTTAAAAGTGAGACTTCAAATATTAATAACTCCCATTTCAACTCCAAAATTGTAAAATAAATTTCTAAAATTTCTAAAATCAAGATCTTGCTAATGGCATAGGTCTTGTTCCATTTGGAGTTCATTTGTGTATTCTTGTGTATTTAATTGCTCTCGTTGTTTGTCGCTTATTTTGCTTGGCATTTACTCGCAGAGATTTCTGAGACGCCGAGACCTCCACGTCGATCAAGGACAAGACTACCGGACTCTCTCTACAACCAAGGCGAGTCAATACTTTGATCATATTGAGCCTACATTTTATGCAAATTATATTCTTTTAAAATAGCAAATTGCATGCTTTAATTCTTTAATCAAACATATGTTAAAACTTAAGGTAGTTAATACCCATTTGATGATTAATTAATTATTATGCCATCCTTGACAACTTGAATCCCTTAACCATTGTCACCCTAGTAATCGTATGGTAATACTAGTTATAGGTTGTACTTTGCGACATGCTAGCCTTGCTTAAGTAATGGACATTAAACTGCCTCAATCATCATCCTTTCAAATATAAATGATTTGGGCAACATTACGTAAATGGTGAGATGGTTGAATTGTTGTGTTTGCTTCTCAAAACCCTAAAATTGCTATTACCCTATCCGGGTGGATGGAGAGGTGGATGGTATGACAATGGGTGCTAATGTAGCCCACTAATGTCATTTTGTGGATGAGATGTGGAATGAACCGCCTGATAACTCCTAAGGACTTAATCTTGTCACGACCTCCCGTAAAACAGTACGACCACAAGTCTGCGACAAACCGCGACTTGGCTTAGTAAATTTATCGAATCCTCAAAGTCATCTCACCGGTGGATAAATGGCACGCGCAAGCTTGCGTACATCCAAATTGACGGGACACCGATACAAGGTGAAGTTGCCAACGTCGTCGCGGTACATCCAGCGCCGCAGTACAACATCCTCGCGAATATATGGGCGTAACCCCATATGGGTGAGATGATGGAAAGGACGAGGTAGTTGAAAAGTTATTGTGACAACCTCTCGACTACACGACTACTAATCGTGTAGGCAACGAGTTAATTGTCTCTTGTGGGTAAAGTGTACAGTCTCGCAGAGTTATAAATCTGCTTAAACAAACGTGCTCTACTGTCAAAGGCGGACATGGGAACTTAACTTGAGTTAGTTCTAGTTCAAAACCTTTCGGTGGTATGAAATTTTGGCGCTCTCCTAGCCCCGAGATTGATTTTTTCCCGAGTTTTCGGACTGGTGCATGGCTAATAATTGAGGTAGCTCCAATCAAAATAAACATCGTGTAGAGTTTCCAAGGAGGGATTCTCTACGATATCAAATATTGCACAATTACTCTCTTTAACTAAAATGAAATTTGTTAAAAATGCTAAGTGCTAGGAATTTGTACTTATGATATCTAAAAGTATTGCTTTCGCAAATAAAAGAACCGAGCCATCCTTGTAAGCCTTGCATGTATATTATTGCATTGTGTATTGGCTCGCGAGCACGGAAGTTGTGCTCATCCTCGCTCTCCCCCAAACCCTTCAGATGACGCTGATGAAGGAGACTATGCTTACTTCGAGGATCCAGAAGTCGATGGGCAAGGAAACGATGAAGAGTAGTCTAGGATCCGTAGTTCAGGCCTCGACGCTAAGTTGACTCGTTGGTACTTCGCGCACAAACCGATATTATCCGGTCCTTGGGTAATATCGAGACACTGTTGCTCCCAGCCGCTGCTCGTGAAGAGATGAGCTCACCGCTTTGCTTCCGTGATCGTATTCGTGTTCTCATTGTAATCAATTTGGCCCGATCGGTCCTCGTTGTAAAACTCGACCGACGTGGTCTATGTCACTCGCTGATTGTAATAATGATACTTTAGTTCACGCCATGTATGAATGATTCAGCAAGGTATCGTGAGTGCTATCATCGATCCAGGAATAGCACGATATTTTCACAGAGGATTCGGTCGAAAATCCGGTCCGACAGAGTCGGTATCGAGCATACGATCAGAGTCTTAGTTAGATTGGTCGTTGCCTTAAGGACTTGGATCTTATTTTCAAAAATTAAGAAAAGCTTTTGCTAAAATATAGAGTATTTATTGCTTCTACTTATCACTCTTAGTTCTACACTTATCTTTACTTCACTTGAGTTTTACCACATTGTCGACCTCCTCTTGTTTCCAAATTTTGTAGATGGCCACCCGTCGCCGCCGATGGCCCGTGGGACCTCCTTGTTCACTACGAGAACGAGGAAGGGTTCATGATATACTCCGCCACCGATGCAAGACTGCTTTCCCCGCCACCTATATTCCGGGAAGGATGTAACACTGCTATTCTAAGCCAAGATGTCACCTAAAACATCTAACATACATCCATATTATGGAGAATTTGAATAAAATCAACTAATGATAGTATCAAACAACCGTGACATGATGAAGGTATCCTTCCTTCACCATCTAAACTATTTATTTCAGTTCATTGATAATGAAAGTTCATATGCAGAATAAATCAACCTCAATGTGGAGAAGGTATCCTTCCTTCACCAATTATAATTTAATTATTACAGCTTCATCATTAACGAATGTAAGATAGAACTAAATTTAATCTTGAACATGAATAGGTGATGTGAACGAGTAGTGCGTGTCTACTCCCTCCCAAGTGAGCCAACATCGGGGTTACCTAAAATAAACAAACAACGCAAGAGTGAGTCCATGACTCGGCAAGTACATATATCAATATGATAATCATTCAATATGAATAAGACAATCTCATCATCGTGTTCGATCACATCACAACCGACTACATATGAAGACATGATATGAATGCTCAAAATCAAAGGAATGGATCGCACACATGCATATACGCAGATAGCCGTGAAACACCCGCTCGGTGTTCACTCAAGCCCGCATCTTAACAAAAATGCGGATCCACTTCCGTATGAAGAACGTTTCATACGGTGTCCAACATTGCCCATCTTGGAGTTAATGGGTCTTACATGCCCATTCGGAATTAATGGGTCTTTCAAATTCACTCGTGGATGGGACATGACAATGTCCAACATCGCCTACACCGAATGGTGGGACTTGCAATCCACTTTCGTGAGGAAACATGCATAATGAATGCATAAAATGAAATACGAATATTGAAAGACATGATAACAAAACATGGATTCAACACATATGAAAGAACATAGACAATCCATCTTCTCGTGATCATACCAAATCACAGATGACCATATAAACATTCATCAATCACAATCATTAAGGGTGGCAATGTACTTGCCTTCGCGATGCGACAAGTTAGTCGGCAAAGGTGATACTCCTAAACCCGAGGCTTCACCTCCTAAACAAGTAAAATAATTTCAATAAGGACATAATATACCCAACACTACTAATCGACGTTAAACATCGCTTCCCGATGACTCTAGTCATTAATACAAAACTTAAAATGAAATCAACAATTTCGACATAACTTAATTCTGACAGCAGCACGGTAATTGACATATCTATTGGTCTGAACTCGGAATGAGGTGAGACCAATTTCCATGGATTCTTAACTGACATATCTACAATACTCTAGTTGGGCAAAAGTTCAGATTTTGCTCTAATAAAATTTGGCCCACGGCTCAAATCTGTTGACTGAATTAATTGACAGAAATATCGCTAAAATAAAAATATCCATAACTTTTGTTGTACAACTCCAAATTGAACATTCTTTATCAATCTGAAAAGGTTATCGAATTATCTACAATAACTTAGTTGGTACGACATTCATATATTGTCTTTAACAAAAAGTGGCACACGGGTCAAAATTAAAGATAGAAATCGACATACAAACTGACAGACTGACATACAATCTGGACAGTCACAAAGAAAAGTGCATAACTTTTGATCTATAAATCCAAATGAGGTGTTCTTTATCAATCCTGAAAGCTAGTGATATCACCTTCAAAATTTGTTATGGGCAAGACCTCTGAATCACCCTCTAACTAGGCCATAAATCAACATATACAGAGACTGCTATTTCTCGTCAGGATTCTGGACAGCAGATAATAAATCTATCATAACTTTTGACTCGAAAGTCGGAATGAGGTGATCTTGGCGGCCAACGAAAGCTAAGAACAAGACCTACATAACTTCAGGAGATGATCATCTCAGATTCGGCCTCTAAAACCACGAAACAGACCCCGCAACATTCTGGACAGAATTGATTTTCTGAACGCAGCAGTTCGATCTAATCAAATATGAACCAAATCGCATCTACCACTAATCAAACGACGAGGATCGGTATTCGTTACCCTTGTAGAACCCTAGGAAGACGCTGATCAAACACCCCAAGAAGATCCCTTCTCTTCTCTTCCTTTCTCCTTTCTTCTCTGCCGAATCCCTTTCTCCCTCTTCCTTTGGCCAATGGCAGCAGGATGAAGGGTGTATGGGGCGTGCTAAGCACTCGCGCGCTACAAGACTGGGCGGCGCCACAGCATCTGCGTGCTACAGAATGTGGGTGGTTGTCTAGGGTTTTAGGAGGAAAAGGGGCAGCTTGGGCCATGGGCCTTAGGGCGCCTCCCTTAATGGCCCACTTCATGGCCGCCAAAGACAGCCCTTAGCTTGGGCCGAGGCCCAAATTCCCAATTCTAACAGTAATCCTTAAATTTAATTTAATTTTTCTTCCAAACAAGTTTTCTCTACCGATATACGGATATTACAAAGGATGACGAGGATCGAGGCCCGCGAACTCGGACGATGGAGGTGTATCTCTCCGCCGTGGTTGGCGAAGTTTACGCCATCTCTTCAAGGCCGAGGCACCTACAGAGCGATCGGACGCCATTCAGACGCCGCACGCGCCGCTTCCACTCGCTCGTGTTGGAAGTACGAGTATCTCCGCCGAGATCACCGCTCGCTTACCCGCACCTCTCCGAGGGAGAGCGTGTCTCGTAGTTTCCGACACCGAGATGATGACCCCGCTGACGCCCCAGTCCAGCCTTACGCAGCGATGACCGCCACCATCAAGATCGCCATGGAGGAGATCGACAGCCCGACACTCTCACCGGCACTATGCCCATCCGACACCTCCGCAAAGAACATGATCCAGAGTGACGGCTTCACTCCGCCGCGGTACGGAGAGGGATGCCGCAAGAGAGAGGGATGCCGCCGTCAGAGTTGGCACGCCCGAGCCGCTGCTGCGACCCCGCCTCAGCCTCGCGCACGCGCCCGCCGCCGCCGTCCGCCGGTGCCAGCCGACGTTTCTCACCCAGGACCACGCTCCGCCTCACAACACGCAAGAAGGTGCGCGCCGCCGTCCGGCCGCCGCTCGGAGAGTCAAACAGGACGCAGCTCTAGTCCGCCGCCGGATTCGACGAGTCCACCGTGGACGCCACCTTCCGCTCGTTTCGCCCAGGCCGCCACCTGGCAACGATTGCTCCGCCTCCCGCCGCGAAGTTTCCAGAGCCGTTCGCTTCTTGCCCGCCCGGCAATCGCACGCGTGGTCCGCCCCGGAGTAGTTGTTAGATTAGACTAAGCTTAGCTAGTAGTGCTTGCTAGGCGCTCTTTGGGTTGCAAGCACTTTTGTTTTCCTCTTTGTAGACGTTGTGGTGTATTCTCGTGTCATGACTTAGCTTAGCCTATAAGCTTTGTTCGAGAGTCATGTAACACTTAACCTCTTAATATAATGCAAACGCTCTAGGCTTTGTAGTGTATTTGTTTTGTTCTCTTTGTCGGTTTTGTTCTTTCTATGTGTGCTCTAGGGGCTAGTGAACCTCATTTACCTCTCCTCTAGTTCTAAGCTTCGAGTTTCTTCAGATGCCGCCAAGAAGAGCCGCCGCTCAGTCCGTGGCGCTTCGCCGCAGAAGAGGCCGAGGTCGTGGTCGTGGCCGTGGCCGTGGACAAGAGCTACCTCCTCCGCCACCACCAACCCAACAATGACTCAAGTCATGTTTCACAGACTCGATTCTTCAGCGCATTACTAAGCAATCACGGATCGACCAAACAATCGCAACTCCAAGCTAGCGACTTTCTCAGACAAGACCTCTCACCTTTGCCGCACCAATGAACCTCTAGAAGTCAAGATTGGCTCGTGGACACCGAGAAGAAACTTCGCCTTGCCCGCGCTCAAATGAGGACAAGGTGGATTTCGCCACCCATCACCAGCAGTAGCCGCGCGCCAGGGAAAATTACCTCACGCCGAGGTGGTGAAAGTATAGAGGAAGAAGAAGCGAAATAGCGGAAGTCGTAGCATCTACGATTGGAGCCCCACAAGATCCCGCTGCCTCTGCCGCCACAATAGAAGAAGTTGCTGAAGTACAACAAGCAGAAACTAAACCCGCATGGCAGCCGATTCTCTGGGAGGAATTCAAAGCCGCTTTCAGAGCCAACTTTGTACCAGCTGGTACCATGAGGATGAAGAAGAACGAGTTTAGAGCTTTAAAGCAAGGCCATATGTCAGTTAATGAATATCTGACTAAGTTCAACCAACTTGCCCGCTACGCCCCTAATGATGTAGCTGATGAAGAGGAAAAGATTGATCGCTTCGTGGAAGGAATGCGCGAAGATATGAGAGGACAGACTTATCCTCCACGATTACTCCAATTTTCCAAAGAATTAGTCAACAAAACTCTCATCCGTGAAAATGAGAAGAAGACTCGCAGAATATAGCCGCAAAGGAAGATGGCATTTCGTGAGGCCACAAGGTAGCTTTCCCGTAAGTCAACATTCCAGGCGCTCATCTTTCGATCGCTCGCGCTTCTCTCGTAAAACTCAAGTTTCCACCCCGCGCCTCAAGGAAGTGGTTTTCGTGCTCTCCGCCACGGCAACCAAAGAATAATCAACCCAAGAAGAAACCTCCATCGCCGCTGTGGAGAAAAAGGTCACTTGCTAACCAAAGGCCCTCGACGCCACAAAGATCGCCGCCAAGGTCGCTCCAGCTTCAAGGACGAACCTCCGCCCCAAGTAAGAGTCACCGACTTCGCAAGCATCAAGGTCTACACGAACACAAAGCCACGACCGTGAACCACGCCACACCGAGGAAGCTCAAGATGCCCGTGAGTGCTAATGGGTATGTTCTCTGTTAATTCAGCACTGCACAAGTTTTGTTTGATTCGAGCTTCACACTTTTTGTTTCAAGAAAGTTTGTTGAAAGGCTTAAGTTGCCTACCTATAAGTTAAAGAAACCCGTGGTACTTAGTTCACCCGGGACCCCTTTATGCTACCTCAAGAAGTCCCAAAGTAGAGATTGCTTTGAAAGTTCCGATTCCTAGCAAACCTTCCGGTGCTAGAATCCCAAACTCGATATCATCCTAGGGATGGATTGGTTGGCCAAATATCAATGATTAATAGATCGTACAACGTAAGAGTGGTGCTCACTAAGAATCCAGATACCACAATCAAGGTCACAGGGATCGCTCTCCCTTGGATCGAGCAATCCACCACCTTAGAGAGTTGTCCCTAGAGACAACGCTCGTAGTTCAAGCTACCCAAGTCTTCCCGTAAGAATTACCCGCATGCCACCGCATGCAGATGTTGAGTTTGTCATTAACTTGAAGCCGTGGACAGCCCAATTGCTAAGAGACCATACGGAATGGTCGTGACGAACTTGAAGAACTTAAGGCACAAATTGAAGACTTGCAAGACAAAGGTTTCATTAGACCTAGTTCTTCTCCCCGTTCGCCATTCTCTTTGTGAAGAAGAAAGATGGCACCGCCAGATTGTGTGTGGACTACAGAGCACTCAATGATGTGACCATCAAGAACAAGTATCCTTACTCGCATTGATGACCTGTTCGATCGGTTGACAGAGCATCGCTTTTCCAAGATAGACCGAGGTCGATACCATCACTTAAGATCGTGAATGAGGATATTCCTAAGACGGCTTTTACCACTTGGTATGGCTCGTATGAGTTCACCGTCATGCCGCTTGGCTTGACCAACGCGCCACCTACTTCATGAACTCATGAACAAAGTATTCATGGAATACTTAGACAAGTTTGTTGTCGTGTTCATAGACGACATCTTGATCTATTCAAAGACCGATGAAGAACATTCAACACTTGCAATTGGTCTTAGAAAAGCTTAAAGAGAATCATCTTTATGCCAAGTACAAGAAATGTGAATTTTGGCTTCATGAAATCGCTTCTGACACATTGTATCCACTGAGGAATTGCAATGATCCATCCAAAGTAGCAAATGTAATGGAATGGAAACAACCCACACGCAGAATCTGGCGCGTAGTTTTCTGGCTTGGCGGATACTACAGACGCTTCATTGAAGGATTCTCTAAGCTTTCCAAACCGATGACCCATCCGCTAAAAAGGAAAAGAAGTATGATTGGACGTAAGCTTGTGAAAAGAGTTTCCAAGAATTGAAGAAGAAGTTAACTTCTCGCACTGATTGATCCCGCCGATATCCATCAAGACTTGGTCATCGTGATGCATCGCGCCAAGGTCTTGGTTGCGTGCTCATGCAAGGAGGAAAAGTTGTAGCTTATGCATCCGCATAACTCCGTCCTCACGAAGATAACTATCCAACTCATGATTTGGAGTTAGCGCAGAGTGCATGTCTTAAAAATTTTGGCGACACTATTTGATTGGAAATCATTGTAATATCTACACGCACTCACAAGAGTCTCAAGTACATTTTCACCCAATCGCACCTCAACCTTCGACAAAGAAGATGGTTAGAATTAATAAAGGATTACAACTTGATGTCCATTATCATCCCGAAAAGCTAATGTAGTTGTTTGATGCATTGCCAGTAAATCCTATCGCAGAATATCATGATGCAAGAGCATCAACTCAACTCTACAAGGAATTTGAGGCACTCAACCTTTGTTTAATAAAGCAAGACACCCTAGCTAATCAGAGAGGCCCATCCAACTCTAGAAGAGCAGATCAAGGCCGCCAAGAGGGACATCCCGAGTCCAGATTCAAGCACCTCATGATAAAAGGAAAGCCCCAAAATGATCGAAGATCAGCAAGGAGTCCTATGGTATGGGAAATGTCTCTTTGTTCCCACCGAAGGAACTCAAAGATCCGATTCTAAAGGAAGCTCACGCTCGCTTACACCCCGCACTCAGCAAAGACCAAGATGTATCAAGACATGAAGATTTTGTATTGGTGGCCACGAATGAAAAGAGATATCGCCGAGTATGTAGCTTGTTGTGATGTATGTCACGAATCAAGGCCGAACATCAAAGACCAAATGATTGCTACAACCCTTACAGATCCTCGTGGAAATGGGAAGAAATCGAATGGATTTCATTACGGCCTCTACCTCGAACTAAGTCCGATGTGACTCAAGATGGGTTATAGTTGATGATTGACTAAAGTCGCCCACTTCATCCCCGTGAAGACAACTTACAAGGGAGACAAGTTAGCCGAGTTATACATGGCCCGTGATCGTGTGTTTACATGTTGTGCCCAAGAGAATAGTCTCCGATCGAGGTTCTCAATTTACCTCGCATTTCGGGCTAGTTTGCATGATGCCCTTGGAACACACCTTACCTTCAAAGACCTTATCATCCGCAGATCGATGGTCGACGGAAGAACAAATCAAATCCTAGAAGACATGCTTCGAGCTTGTGCTTTGGAGTTTACCGTAGATCGAAAATATCTATCGATGCCGAGTTTGCATACAATAATAGTTATCAGTCAAGTTTGAAAATGTCCCCATTTGAAGCACTCTATGGAAGAAAATGCGAACTCCTCCGCATTGGTCGAATCAGTGAGGATATATCTTTGGACCGGATACTCAAGCAAGTTGAAGAGAAAGTTCGACTAATCGTAGATCGCCTTCAAGCACTCGCCAGACGTAAGAGTTATGCCGACAACCGTCAAGAGACTTAACCTTCGGTTGGAGATGCCGTATCTCAAGGTATCGCCACTTCGTGGAACCCAAGATTCAAAGTTAAAGGCAAGCTCGCACCAAGATACATAGGCCCGCTCCGATCACCGCTAAGCGTGGAGAAGTCGCCATCGCCTAGAGCTACCGAAAGTTTGTCGACGCCCACAACGTGTTCCACGCTCTCAACTAAAAATGTCTCAGAGTGCCCAAGAGCGCACTCCGCCGGCCATCGCACTTGATAAGGATTTGACTTATCCGAGCACCGATCAAGATCCTCGACGCCATCGAAGCTTAACAAGACGCCAAGTCATCCGCTTTGCAAGGTCCGTGGAGCCATCATTCACCAAAGAAGCCACCGGGAGCGAAGATCAACTTGCCGGATTTCCGCCCTCGTTTCTCGAGCGACTCGAATCTCGGGTCGAGATTCCGCTAAGGTGGGTAGGATTTGTAGCACCCTTTTTCCCCTTCTCCGGTCAACCTCGCGGACCCCCACCCTCTTCGCCCCCCATCGCCCCGCCCGACTCCGTCGCCGCCCGTCGCGCCGCCTCACCGCCCCGCCGACTGCCTCCCGCACGCCTCCGCCGCCATCATTCCTCCGTGCGCACGCGCCGCCGAGCCGCGCCGCCGCCGGACCCTTCTCCCGCTCCTCCGCCGGCTTTAAAGCCCCGCCCGGTGCCCTCCCCCCCTCCTCCCGCTCCCGAGCAAGTAAGAAGCAAGAAGAAGGGAAGAAGAAGGAGAGCCGCGCTTCACCTCTCCGTTCTTTGCCGCCGCCGCCGCCGGTTGCCGCTGCCGCCCGAGCCTCCCGGTGTCGCCGCCGCCGTGAGTCCGCCACCGCGCCCGAGCTCCTCTTCTCCTCTCCGCCGCCGCCTCATCTTCCCTTCGCGCGCCGCCGCCTTTCCTCCCCTCCTCTCGCTCGAGCCCGAGCGCCACCTCCCCTTTTTTTCGCTAGGGCGAGCCCGCGCTGGCTGCGCGCCCAGCGCGCAGGCCGCGCTCGCAACAGCCAGCATTTCGCCCGAGGCCGTGGGCCGGCCGAAAGTCGCCAGGGCGCGCTTTTCTTTTCTATTTGATTTTCGATTTTTCTATTTTAATTTAAAAGTGAGACTTCAAATATTAATAACTCCCCATTTCAACTCCAAAATTGTAAAATAAATTTCTAAAAATTTCTAAAATCAAGATCTTGCTAATGGCATAGGTCTTGTTCCATTTGGAGTTCATTTGTGTATTCTTGTGTATTTAATTGCTCTCGTTGCTTGTCGCTTATTTTGCTTAGATTTCGCACAGATTTCTGAGACGCCGAGACCTCCACGTCGATCAAGGACAAGACTACCCGGACTCTCTCCCCTACAACCAAGGCGAGTCAATACTTTGATCATATTGAGCCTACATTTTATGCAAATTATATTCTTTTAAAATAGCAAATTGCATGCTTTAATTCTTTAATCAAACATATGTTAAAACTTAAGGTAGTTAATACCCATTTGATGATTAATTAATTATTATGCCATCCTTGACAACTTGAATCCCTTAACCATTGTCACCCTAGTAACTGTATGGTAATACTAGCTATAGGTTGTACTTAAGCGACATGCTAGCCTTGCTTAAGTACCGGGACATTAAACTGTCTCAATCATCATCCTTTCAAATATAAATGATTTGGGCAACCATTACGTAAATGGTCGAGATGGTTGAATTGTTGTGTTTTGCTTCTCAAAACCCTAAAATTGCTATTACCCTATCCGTGGATGGAGAGGTGGATGGTATGACAATGGGTGCTAATGTAGCCCACTGAATGTCATTTTGTGGATGAGATGTGGAATGAACCGCCTGGATAACTCCTAAGGACTTAATCTTGTCACGACCTCCGTGTAAAACAAGTACGACCACAAGTCTGCGACAAATCGCGACTTGACTTAGTAAATTTATCGAATCTCGAAAGTCATCTCACCGGTGGATAAATGGCACGCGCAAGCTTGCGGTACATCCAAATTTGACGGGACACCGATACAAGGTGAAGTTGCCAACGCCGTGCGGTACATCCAGCGCGCCGCGTACAACATCCTCGCGAATATATGGGCGTAACCCCATATGGGTGAGATGATGGAAAGGACGAGGTAGTTGAAAAGTTATTGTGACAACCTCTCGACTACACGACTACGGAATCGTGTAGGGCAACGAAGTTAATTGTCTCTTGTGGGTAAAGTGCATCTCTGCAGAGTTATAAACTGCTTAAACAATGCGTGCCCTACGGTCAAAGCGGACATGGGAACTTAACTTGAGTTAGTTCTAGTTCAAAAACCTTTGTGGGTGGTATGAAAATTTTGGCGGGCTCTCCTAGCCCTGAGATTGGATTTTTCCCGAGTTTTCGGACTCATGCAGTTAATAATTGGAGGTAGCTCCAATCAAAATAAACATCGTAGAGTTTCAGAAGGAGGGATTCTCTCACGATATCAAATATTGCACAATTACTCTCTTTAACTAAAATGAAATTTGTTAAAAATGCTAAGTGCTAGGAATTTGTACTTATGATATCTAAAGTATTGCTTTCATGCAAATAAAAGAACCGAGCCATCCTTGTAAGCCTTGCATGTATATTATTGCATTGTGTATTGGCTCGCAAGCACGAAGTTGTGCTCATCTTTGCTCTCCTCAAACCCTTCGTGATGACGATGAAGGAGACTATGCTTACTACGAGGATCCGTAAGTCGATAGGCAAGGAAACGATGAAGAGTAGTCTAGGATCCGTAGTTCAGGCCTCGACGCAGCTTCTAAGTTGACTCGTTGGTACTTCATGCGCACAACCGATATTATCCGGTCCTTAGGTAATATCGCCGATACGCAGTTGTCTCGCCGCTTGTTCGTGAAGAGATGAGCTTCACCCTTTGCTTCCGCTATCGTATTCGGTGTTCTCAGATGTAATCAATTTGGCCGATCGCCCTCGTTGTAAAACTCGACCCGACGTGGTCTATGTCACTCGCTGATTGTAATAATGATACTTTAGTTCACGCCATGTATGAATGATTCAGCAAGGTATCTGTGAGTGCTATCTACTGATCCAGGGAATAGCACGGTATTTTCACAGAGGATTCGGGTCAGAAAATCCGGGTCCGACAGTAAAAATAACAGGCATGATCACTTCCTGGTTAGTTCCTCTGTATATTTAGTGGGGATAGAAATTCTGCTTATCAAGTACACAAAAGTTTTAATCTCAACACATGAATTTACGCGCTACCGAATCCTAGCTAGGATTCGAACCATGCAGGTCTGGGCACAACGGCACCTCTTACCATCATCCGGTCACAGCCCGGTTACCACTTGCCACAGTTCTCGTTAGAACACCTCAGGTTCTTTGTAAATTGCTAAGGGCAAAGCGAAGAAACATCACAGCATGCGTTAGCTCATGCACGGGGTTTAATTTGCATGAGATCATGCATGCATTTCGTCCATGAACTGTGAAAACATTAGTCCGAGTGATGATAATATAACGCTTATACACCAGCCATCATTTCAGCAATGTACTACCAAAAAATGAAATAGAAAGTAGACGACATATAGATTTCTAATTTGAATCAGATACATTTCAAACTTAAGACTAGATAAGAAGCTGGCAAACGCATGGCTCGACCGAACTCAGCCATGGCTACGTACATCACAAAGAACATTATTACACGTACGCTGCAAATATGAAGAATACCCAAACAAGACACATGAAGCCAAAACCAAACCACTAGAAATTAAGGGATTGTCTATTCATAAATTGACTGAAATTTTCTTAAACATAAGTCATCTTTTTTATCCATTGGATCGATATCCAATCATATGACACATCAATCTCTACACAAATTCAATGGTCATAACTAGTGATTTAAACTTAAGAAAATTTCAGACGACTTAAAAGTAGCAAAACTGAAAAATTAAGAGAACTGCTATACATCTTTCAATTTTAGTGCTCTGTGATTAGTGAGAGAGAGGGAGGGAGGGTGGGAAGTGAGATTAGATTAGGGATATAGGGGTGGGGGTGATATCTGGAGCATTAGATCTCCATCTGATGGCTCAAAAAGTGACTGATTTCCAAGAAAAAATCAGTCGCATGTTGTATAGATACTCCCAAAATTAAAGAGAAGTAGAGAAAGTACAATACTTAATTAACAATATGAAATGTAGAATTAGTAGTACTTAAGAACATAACGTTTCTAATTTCTTGGCCCTTTTCACTCGTCTGTTCATTTGGAGGATCAATCCGATTCGTAGCCATCATCTTCGCTGTAAAGGATTAGCTCCAGTTCTAGTTGAGAATATTTGACGAACCTGCAGTAGTCTGCGAAGACTTGAACGAGAGTGAAAGGGTGGAAACAACCTCTTAGGTAGCCCAGATCCAACATGGGCTCTTCCCATCCGTCGGCGAGGCGAAGCATGGTGATGAGGTAACACTCATATTCGCCAGCTCTAGTTAGAGCATGATCCACAAAATAGATGCAGCCGCCTTCGATGGTCGGGAGCTTGTCAGCGTCGACGGAGATGCTCCTGCCATAGCTAACGAAGAGGGCACGGTTGCCGATGCTCCTGACGGGCTCAACCAACTTGTTCCCGGTGTCGACCTTGTACAATACGACCGTACGGTACCATGGCCTACTCACAAGTAGCAGCTCCCCCGCAGACTCCACGAGATAATAATCGCAGTCACCCTCCGCCGATGTTGGGGCATGGATGGTGGTGGTGGCCATCGTCATGGCCTGCGCGGAGCGTCCTTGGGCGCTTTCCTCAGCGGCGACGTCGACGGTCGACATGATCATGGATCCTCCGTTAGTGACGTACACATCGCCGGCCACTGGCGTCATGCTCAGAAGATAGTTAGGGGGGTCGACCGTGAACTCATGGAAAGCCTCGCTGTTCTGATCTGCCCACTTCACGTAGCTGTTACATATGCCGGAGATGAATACCATCATCGGCGACGTCGTCACAGCAACCGACGTAACCTCCTCCGCGACTATGGGCGCCCTGAAATTGGTAATGGTGCCCGTGAAAGGGTTGAACACACGAGTCTGGTAGGGTGGCACCTCCTCCCCCAGGACGAGGAGGCCCCCGACCGTGGCAGCGACGAAGAAGTACTTGCAGAGCAGCAAGATTCTCTTACGGAGGAAGCGGCCGGTGCTGACATTCACGAACTTGACAACGCACATGGAGTGCTCGAGCATGACCCACTTACTGGGATGGAAGCGGGGGTCCGTGCTGTCCGCCTTGGGGTCAGCCGTGGCGGAGCACCAGTTGCGACAGACGGCGCGGAAGTCCATGTAGTAGTCGAGGTCGTTGGTGGCCAGGAAGCAGTCGGCGACGCGGCGGATGAGGTCCAAGGAGAGAGACGACCAGTCTGCCATTGCAGTCGTTGATCGATCGATCGGGACGCGGGGCTTTTCGTTTTTGCGTGGAGGTAGAGAACTACACGGGGGATAGACGACAGAGCTACTATAGTCTATAGCTTATGCAATGTGCTTGTGCTGTGTGGGTTTAGTAGAGGCCATGGCCATGGGCGGCTATATATATGCATTACAGAGGTGGTGAGATCGACTTGTGTTTCTTTCCATCGTTGATCTCCCTCCGCTGCTGTGCCTTCTCTTCCTTTTTAGGTCATGCATGGATGGCACGCTTTGAATGCAGAAGAACGTTGGACAGCTAGCGACGCCCAACGTGGACGTCCATGCATGCGCACAGGCACAGCTAGCTGCAGAGACGAAGCCCTTTCACATTAGGCTTTTCTGTTCCTTTTCCTTAATCTCCCTCCGCTAGCTGTGTTTTCAGTTTTTACTCCTTTTTGTTGCCCCTTTTGCTCTCTTCCCGCACAAGCTCTCCTCGTATCTTGTAAATGTTTTCCCTCTTTACTTCTAATATATAACATATATCTTTGCTCGCGTTTCAAAATACTAATCCTCAACGGCTGAAACTACCAGCCGTACGTGCAAACTTTTACACTAGACAATCGTACATACGGTTGATTAAAGCAGCAAAAGAATACGCATGCCAACATATGTGGTCGCGTGGTGAGCAACATTTCAGCAATGAAAAAAAGTAGTACTAGACGCCAACGTATATATTCCATTTGCACGTCTTATTTAAAATTTGATCATTTTAAGACTGTAAGAGCACCAGATTGCATAGCTAAAGCCGACAGGGGAAGAACATGACATGGCCAAAATGAACACCTCGGACAAAACAGAGGTAGTTAAATTTACAGTCTTGCTAGTTTTAAGTCGTATGAAATTTTCTTAATTTAAATCGCTTGTTGTGATCATTGGATCAATATTTAATCATACGTCACATTGGATCAATATCTAATCATATAACACATCAATTTCTACACAAATCCAATGATCATAACAAGTAACTTATGCTTTAAAAAAATTCAGTCACCTTATGAATACCCTTAAATTTATATATGCTCCAAACAAGCAAAAAATATATAGTCTGTTTGGTCGTAAAAAAAAGGCTGCTTTAAGAGCATGGGAATACTAATCTGCTTTGCTATTGATAAACTAGAGTGGATCGAGCACTTGCCGACAAATTTGCATTACTGATCAAGGTTACAAGGGATGCAGAGCATATAGGTCAGATCAAAGAGAGAGCCAAAATAGAACTAGAAATAAAACATACTAGCAACGTTACCAGGGTGGAGCTAGGAATTGGACATAGGGGAGGCCAAATTAAAAGGTTCAAATTTTGCATAGCAAACGATACATACTAATCAGATTAATGTAAGTGATTTTGTAGACATTTTTTTTAAAAAAAGGGTTAAAATACGAATCAGTGAAAATTATGTGACAAATCAAACCTAGACGTTTTCAAACATCTAAAAAATTATGAGGTGTAGGGGCAGATTATGTTCTATATATCTACAAAATTTCAAGATCAAACTCAAACATATTTGCTATATAAAAAAAATGATAAGTGCAAATGTGTTCAATTTGATGTTAAAATTTTGAAAATATATAAAACACCCCCTACATTTGTTTTTTTATAATTTTTGAAACTTTTGCGTTTGGAATTTGTATTTTTCTCGTGATATCGTTCCTTTATGGTGGTGAAGTTGTGGGTGTACGACTCTACTCATCAGGGTTCAAATCTTGGTACCCACCTTTACGCACATGCGACTACGTTTCAATAGGAATTTTGTAAGGTCGCTGATTTATCTCCGGTGTCTAGGTGTGTGCTAAGGGTCTCACATGTGCGTGCATGTGGTATGCGTGCGTGGTGATGTGTGTCGCACGTGCGCCTTCCTTGTAATCGCAACAAAAATGCACACATGACATAACATCATTAACATTATGAAAAAAACTAAAAAATATTGATACAGACAGATAAGTGAGTGTATAGGTTACATAATTGAATTGGTGCTTGTACATAGTAAAAGATGGATTTACACCATGAAGAAGAAGAATAAGAATAAAAACACTAACAGAGCAGTCCACTAATATTATGCCTCATTTGATGTCTTAGGGGCAAATCATTAGAGAGGACAATTTGATTAATTACTAAGGACTAATACTAGTAACCACACAACTATAGGGGACCAGCCCCTGCCAGCTTACAATATGCAGCTACAAAAGTATCTCAAGACAGTTAAAGTCAGTTAACAGAGGAACAAATGGTGGCTCAAGTCTTAGCCCAAGTACTACAGCCAATGGAACACCGGCAGATCAGCCTCACCGTCACGACTAATTGTGCACAACACAATGAAACTAGAACCAACAGAGAACCAAAATGATGTCTACTTTCATATCTAATTTTGTGTACTTTCATATCTAATTTTGTGCAAGACAGAGGAACTAGGGCAGGACCAACACAAAATAAATCAACTGTTTTTTGGGAACTCCAATAAACCATCTCTCTCTCTTTCTCTCTCTCTCTATCTATCTATTTATATCTATACTAATTGGAGGCTCCTCCCGAAGCCCCAACGTTAATTCTAGGAGATAAAAGGTTAGAAACTATCACATTAATCGGAGAAAAGAAAAAAGAACTAGAAATTCTCATATTAATCAGAGAAAAAGAAAATATCATGACCATCAGAATTGTGAACTTTTAATAATATATGGCTAGGATTACGTACTAAAGATTGATGAGAGTTCAACAGATGAGATATAAACCAACATGTACACCTGGCTCGTTCATGCAATTGGTATCAGAGAAGAAAACATGCATGCACCTAGATGAATCGGTCGACCGCTCAAGCAAATAAGTGTACGAGTCGAAGTACAACATTAATTAAGGAGATTAAATCATATCTTACTATTCCAGTCAATACATCCGTGAAAAGTAATCTTATTCACGTATTGGGTGTGTACACTAAGTAATGTCTTTACCATATCAATTCGGATCAAAGCAAACTTTGACAAGGAATCACATAAGCTACATAATCCGATTTCCACTATATGTGTTATTATTATTAGGTTTTGAGGAATTAAAAGTAATTATTTTATTGGATTATCAATATCTCTATACTAATTTGAGGCTCTCCTAAAAGCCCATAAGTTAATCCTATATATGAGGGGAAAAAGCTAGGTATTACCACATTAATCAGGAAAACAAACAAATAGCTAGAGATCCACGTATTAATCGGAGAAAAATAAAAAAAAATCTCATCCATCCAATTTCTTAAATTGGTATAATAGACGGCTTGAATTCAATACATGACTTTTTTTATTATTTAATTCATTTTTTTAAAAATATTTTAAAGATAGCATCTTTCTAACTTTATTTCCAATTCTGACCCTCTTTGGCCACGTCACAACGCGTGGCATGACAAAAGCACGTTGTCACGTCACGGACCTCAGCGTGGCAAACGAGTGGTGTCACGTCACTCCACTTAGCGTGACAGGATTTAGACAAAAAACGGACGTGTGTTGGCTCGGATGGCTATCGTGGCAGGTTTGCCTACGCCGTGGTAGGTGGCGTGACAGCACAGTTTGGTCACGTCACGGGTCATGGCGTGATCAAATGGGTCAGAATTGAAAATAAAGTTAGGGAGATGTTATATTTAAAAATAGATTAAAAAATAAAAAAGCTCTTCAATACAATAATCGCTAAGGTTACAAACGAAAAGGTAGGAGCTATTTGGAACCTAAATCTGATGCATATGATCTGTTTAGACGTTCTTGCTTTCCTTATGTAAAAACAATCTCTCCGTTTTTCATCTCTTTTAATTCTGGTGTGGCCTCAGCGTTATCATGCTGAAGAATTAGTGTCATCATTAAGGTAAAAGGTCATTTAAGTAAAATTTAGATGCAACAACTATGTGTGTGTATAGATAGATACAACTATTAATAAATGAGGTATAAATTCCAATGCAATCAAAATAGAAAATATGCACTCTCTCATATTAGAATGCCTGTAGTAAAACTTTTAAGAAGCGATATTAGTAGATTTGTAATAAAAAAAACTTTCATATGGTTATATTTTAATGTTTTTTTAAATAATATGTAATTAGAATAAGGTCGTAACCAACGTTGTGCATTAGAGGCCGTATCGATGTCTAAAACATCTATTTGCAATTGAACTGAAGCTACGAGCAACGTCGATGTGGGACTCTCATGGAATTTATGGGCCGATTCGTGTGATGAATATTGGGTATTTTTTTTTCCTTGCGAGGCATGAATATTGGATCTTAAATTCTTAATGGGCCCATCAGACGCTCGGCAGAACATGGTCATTCAGGTACACGACAAGTGTCTCTCTCTCAAAAAAAAAGAGTACACTACAAGTGTACAACAGGCCTTTCGTATGTTTTCGCGTTTGCACACTGAACGAGTAAACCCACCTAGTCCGCTAAAAAAAACTAGTCTTTTTTTATGAGGGAGAGAAACAAACCCACCTAGTCTTAAAATTAGAGAACTGCTATACATCTTTTAATTTTAGTGCTCTGTGATTGGTGAGAGAGAGGGTGGGAAGTAAGATTAGATTAGGGATATAGGGGTGGGGTGATATCTGGAGCATTAGATCTCCATCTGATGGCTCAAAAAGTGACTGATTTCCAAGAAAAAATCAGTCGCATGTTGTATAGACACTCCCTTAAAATTAAGCCGAAGAGAAGACACTGTCAAATTGCTTAAGGCCAGTAGTTTACACTACCAGAAATAGGTTTAGATGAACATGAAGATGCAACCAATATTTTCATATCTTTCACCTACTCACAATCTCACATGAAAGTATGAAACCATGCATTCTTCTCATTTCTTAAATAACATAAATATCCTCCTAAGTACGACTTAGCACAAACTTGTTGCATATGAATGCGAAAGCAGCTCCGAATAAGAGAAGAAAATACTGGGTGTATTACCGGGCTATCATCTGATAATTCATCGGCTAACAATACTTGCTTCGTTTAAAATGAAAGTCTTCCTTCGAAATTTATTCAAAAGACACGCAGATCAGAGGAAGTGATGCTTCCAAAATACAATTAGAGCATGGGTGCATCCATCCTGATCACAAGTTCGCAACTCATAAACCTCTTAAATTGTCAGGTTCTCGAGCAGTTCATCAAGCTCCTCGTCGTCAGACGGATTCAGATCGATGCATCCAATCCCCATGGCAATCTCATCGATCTCAACGCCGTCACGCTTCCTGCCGTCCTGCAGCTTGCCGCCTTTCTCGTAGCTCCTCTTGACAAGCACAGCATCTGGTAAGCAGTTGCTCTGCCCGTAGTTCTCGACGTCATGATTACTGACACGGACGCCGTAGAAGTCGTACCCGAGCGCATGGTCTCCGGGGTTCAAGAGGTGCCCGAGATGAGTCCTCACGGTGAAGATGGTGTCGTTCTTGCCGAAGTCCGACACGCGGGCGACCTGCGCGTACGCCATTCTGTATCGGGATCCGTTCGCCGTGACGTCGCCGGCCGGCTCGGCCTCGACGTCGAGCACGACGTACTCCACGAGCTGGCGGCTGGTGAGCACGGGCTCGAACTTGTACCTGTTGTACTCTTTGATGCCGAGCTGGACGACGCGAAGGGTGGTGGTGTCGAGCAGCGCGAGCGCGTTGGTGACCTTGACGCAGAGGACGAGGGGCCCGAAGCCGCCGAGGTCGCGTGACGCCTCCCTGGGGAGGAAGACGAGGTCGTCGCGGCAGACCGGACAGAGCTCCACGGAGAAGGTGTACTTGAAGTGGTAGATGTTGCTCTTGGTGTCGTGCGACGCGAGCTGATTGGCCGTGCAAGCGCGGACGGGCGCGAGGGAGGAGATGAGGTCGACGAGGCGGGCGGCGTGGGATCAGGACGCGAAGAAGAAGTCGAGCCCGCCGACGGTGGCGTCGACGCGAATGGCGGAATCGGCGGTGTCATGGCTGACGAGCTGCTGCTCGAGGTGGAGGAGCGTGCGGCGGTGCGGCGCGCGCTGCCGCAGCTACACGAGGGCAGACCACTGGTCGGGGTCGGCCCGGGCCCTGCTGCAGGCCTCGCAGAGGCGGTCGTGGACGGTGAACTCCACGACGTGGGCCTGCTCCAGCGTGACGCCGTGGAGGACCTTGCGGCGGAGGCGGAGTCGGAGCTTGAGCCGCTTGGAGTGGGGCTCGGCGAAGACGAACTCCACAGCGGCGAGGGTCACGCTGAGGCGGGCTAGGGGGCGTTGGACGCGTCGCAAGAGGAGCTGCATGAGCTCAGGCGATTCCGGCGCGGCGCGGAGCCAGGACCGTGGGGGCTGGAGGTAGGAGGAGCAGACGGCAAGACACCACGATCGCGTGCGCGCGCACGCCGCCGTGACGCCGACGCCGCGCGGAGGCGCGCCGCGCACGCGTGTTGGCCGCGTGGGCGGCACGGACGCCGCAGTGCAGGAGGGACGCCCACGCAGCGCGCCGCTCGCGGTCGGGAGGAGGAACAGCATGCCGCCGGACGGAGGGGGTGGCTGCGGATGCGGCGACGACAGCATTGCGGTTGGTTGTTTGATCGATGGTGGGACGGTGATCGGATCGAGGGCGGCAAGTGTTTACAGTTAGAGCATGTACAATGCAGTGCTTAGAGAGGTGTTTAGTAAAAAAAAAACTAATTTTTCTTACCACGTAGGTTAGATGAGGTGTTTATTTTGTAGCATCGATACTTGATTAGGCACCGGTGCTTAAGAGGTGCTTATGTATATAACTATAGATAATACAACCATCTAAGCACCTATAAAACAGATGTTTGCATTGGAGGAAACGACTTTTACATAGGTATTTGATGATGTGGCTACATTATCTTTCTTTAAGCACTCATTTATAATCATCTCGCATTGTACCTGCCCTTGTAAAGGCGGGGATTTGCCTTGATTAGGGTTTTGGCTCTTGTTAATGGGCAATTCGGCTCCTTCGGCAATTCGGCTCCTTCAGGCCCATGAAAGTTCAGGCGTGCGTCGAATCAGCTGCGTACAACAACCAAGCTCGGAAAAATAGGACGATATTTTAAGAGAACAGGTATTTTCCATTAGGAGGCCCATTTACTGAAGCCTATTTCAGGCTAATAAAAGGCCGATATCCAGTGCAGGGAAGCCCAGAAAAAAAAACACATACACATCCTGTTTATTTTAGACAATAACCACATAGGAGTATTTTATTTTGCCAGATTAGCAACGGCACTTTTATTTTGAAGTCGATTGGGAATCGCTAAGCAGGTGAAATAAATTATCTACCATCATATTTGGGACATATTCTATAAAAATGTCCGTATATTTGGAGATCTGGAAATTTTCAGTCTCCATCATCGAATTGTGTACCAATGGATAGAAACGGCTAAAAGAGCATGTGGAGGGAACCTCAACCAAGTCTAGAATCAACAAATCATGAATACCCTTTTTGGTTGAAATTCGTAGCAAAATGCCATTATGCATGGAGAAACAAAAAGAAGAAATGGCTTCAGAAAAGGAAAAAACAAATATTTTGGCCTCGATTATTTTTCCCGGTAAAGTACTGTGTTTTCTTATAAGGGATCGTGCTCCCTGTGTAGGAGAACTATTCTTTTAGCCGCTAGCTGAACTCGGTTACCGAGATCTTGTTTGTTGACTTGATTTTTCTGATCAACAATTAGATAGGTGTGATCATGACGACAGTTCCTTGATGTGAAGCGTCGTGATTGGTCGGAGTTAGATGATAGTTAGCGGAGAGTCAACCGTTCGGCGGTTGTATGTTTATGGGACACTCAACCGCGTGGTGGTTGTTCATCAGTGCTTCAGGATAAGAAACGTCTTGTGGCATAGAATATGCACGTGTTCCATTCATCACACGGTAGAGAATATACCTAGAATCAATTCCAAATATCAGTTCATACCTTTTATGAGCAATTCTTCCGTTGGGAGCTTGGCACAGACCTTCGTCCGACCAGGGTACCCATTGTGTAACCTCTGGAATCTCTACGACCAACTAAGTCGTGAACCTCAGGAGTTACGACCATAAAGACGTATGATCTTCTATGTATTAAAAATAATACATAGGAGATTTAACCCTCGTCACTTATAATGTTTTGAAAGTATTTTTAACGACAAATATAATAATATAATCTTTACATAGCCAATTCAGATAGTTTTAACCCTATTGGCAATCAAGTTCTAACAAATTTGATAGTACGGTTTCAAGACGTCAAGTAAAAAGAACGGAGAGAGTAATTAACTTGCACACAAAAATGCGGACTAATGATCATGGTCGAGCTATAGCTAGCGACGATGCCATTATTATTCCAAATCCGCAAATCAGCCTTACTGCCCGAACGTGGAGCGGCCGTACTCTCAATGAGAGCTTGTTTAGATAGAGAGGGATTAGAATAATCCCTTTTGGATTAGAAAAGATTTTAATTCGAATTCCGAGTCAATCCAAACGGATTGGGGAGGATCATAATGTATCTAAACAAACTCAGAGGGAACGCTCCGCCACATGGGTCTGGACGGACGTTCGGAGCGGTGCTCGGCCCCCGCCTTGGCATGGTGAACGGGTTCATGATGCCGAGCGGGTTCACGCCGGCAAACGGGGCCCCCTGATCCACCAACATTTTTGGCGGCGGCGACGGCTTTGGCGGGAGGATCATCCCAAACTGTCTTGTGCGGTCGGGGACGCCGTTCGATTCCTCGGTGGTGTACGGGCAGCCCAGCAGGCGATGGTTCTCCGGAATGCAGTTCACATGGAAGCGGATGAGGCAGCGGAAGCATCGATACGCCCACGTGCCCGGCGTACTGCACGCGAGGCACATGGATGGAAACGTGCAGATAAGTGTGAGCTCGTGCTGCGGGTGCGCCGCGCTGTTCACCGTAACCGGGAGCTGAACGCACACCGGGTGCAGGAACACGCGCAGTAGACCGGGATGCGGCCATCGGCGGCCGGCGAGGAGGCCGCGAGAGCTTCGGCGACCTCCGGTTTGGTGGACTTTATGGCGCTTGCCAGGTCCGGGCGGGAGTTCACCAGCGTGAGAGGGTGATGCGGGTGGTCCCAGAAGGAGGAGGAGTCAGGCGACGTCGCGCACTGCCCATGGAGGTCGAAGTGGCAGCTGCCACGGCTGTACCGGTAGGCGCCGGAACTGCCGCGCTCACAAGCGGCACAGCTGAAGGGGGTTACCATCTCCTTTCAGCACCAAGGTAATCGAGTATGATTTCTTTGTGCTTGGTGGATTGCTTCTGATACTCCCGAAGCTCGGGGATCTCAGTCATCTGGAATAGCTCCTCCAGCAGGAAGAAGGGAATCTGCTTTGGGACGACTACCAGGTCGAATCGAAGTGCGTGCGGCTCCCACCTGTGACCTGACCTTCAGTGGAGTGAAGTCCTCCCTCAAGGCTCGGGGCACCAACGTGCAACGTGGATGCCAACAGCAGCCGGAAATCTGAGTTGCTATTTTCAGGCATCTCCTGAGCCGTGTCGGCCTTCGCCTGAAGCGAGGATAACCCTTCGTCTGTCTATCTTCCCCATCCAGTGGTTGGTGTGAAGAGGTGTCAAGCACCATCACCACCAGGCACCAGCTCCTCGCGTGTGACCCGGCATTCCGACGGGTCGTAGCGTTGCCATACGCTGTCTTCCATCGAATCGATATGGGTGAGGCTATATGCTCTCAGCGTCTGCTCGATATCTTCTCTGCGGTGCGCTCTACAGATCAGGTTGTGACGTACTTCCACTTGGTCTCCTCCATTCCCGCCTTTGGTCCATTAACGGAACAGCAGGCCAAGGAACGCCGCCATGGGGTACAAGCTCCGGGTGGTATGGATGCGCTGCCCCGGCAGATGCAGCCGTCCTGGGGCGGAGCTTGGCGACCTGGAGGGTTTTAGACGGCAGGCTCCATGTTGCCTCACCAGATCCGGGCGCAGCTCCCGGTCGGACGTTGTTGGCCGGCAGGCTACAGTTGCCTGGTGGGTTCACGCCTGCGGTGACCGAGGCTGCTGGCCCAGCCGAGAATGGCGCGCTTTTTGCGCCGGAGCAGGTCCAGGACTGAAGTGCGTGCAGGGATGGAGCTTCACTGGGGAAGGCAATAATTGTGTAATTCTATACCAAAAAAAAAACAGTAGTATTTAGGGGTAATTTAGTGATTAATCTTAAAAATAGTCGTATGTAGATTACATAATTCACATATCATCTAGTATTTGCCCCCTCTGATTTTGAGGTCAAGCTCTGTATCACTGACGTGGCCAGCATGCTCCAGTTGGCCGGTGGGTTCATGCCTGCTGTGACCAAAGCTGATGGCCCAGCCAAGGACGGCGCGCCTTCTCGCGGAGGAGCAACACCAGGACGGATGTCCATGGACCGCAAGCACCAGGACGAAAAGAGACACTAATTACTTGTGTAACTTCAGCTCTGTTCTTGAACCTTCTGAACGCCTATCCACCTGGCATAGTCAACCCACCTGCTCAAAAAGAAGTTTTGCCAGTAACTAACATTGATCAAATATTTAAACTTCAGAAGGAGGTAAACATTACTCACAGTAAAGAACCCATGAATGTGTTCCCCGTCCGAACCGCAAAGCATAGTGCACTCAGCGGTATTTTGTGGTTATGTAGTAGTGGCTCCAGGATCCTCTGTTCGATTACACCGGCTAAAACCTGGTACCTGATGAAGCATATGATTTTCTGTTACTGAAGATTTTAACCTATTGGCAATCAAGTTCTAACAAATTTGATAGTACGGTTCAGGACGTCAAGTAAAAAGAATGGAGGGAGTAATTCACTTGCACACAAAAATGCGGACTAATGATCATGGTCGAGCTATAGCTAGCGACGATGCCATTATTATTCCAAATCCGCAAATCAGCCTTACTGCCCGAACGTGGAGCGGCCGTACTCTCACTGAGGGCTTGTTTAGATAGAGAGGGATTAGAATCATCCCTTTTGGATTAGAAAAGATTTTAATTCGAATTCCGAGTCAATCCAAACGAATTGGAAAAGATCATAATGTATCTAAACAAACTCAGAGGGAATGCTCCGCCACATGGGTCTGGACGGACGTTCGGAGCGGTGCTCGGCCCCCGCCTTGGCATGGTGAACGGGTTCATGATGCCGAGCGGGTTCACGCCGGCAAACGGGGCCCCCTGATCCACCAACATTTTTGGCGGCGGCGACGGCTTTGGCGGGAGGATCATCCCAAACTGTCTTGTGCGGTCGGGGACGCCGTTCGATTCCTCGGTGGTGTACGGGCAGCCCAGCAGGCGATGGTTCTCCGGAATGCAGTTCACATGGAAGCGGATGAGGCAGCGGAAGCATCGATACGCCCACGTGCCCGGCGTACTGCACGCGAGGCACATGGATGGAAACGTGCAGATAAGTGTGAGCTCGTGCTGCGGGTGCGCCGCGCTGTTCACCGTAACCGGAGCTGAACGCACACCGGGTGCAGGAACACGCGCAGTAGACCGGGATGCGGCCATCGGCGGCCGGCGAGGAGGCCGCGAGAGCTTCGGCGACCTCCGGTTTGGTGGACTTTATGGCGCTTGCCAGGTCCGGGCGGGAGTCCACCAGCGTGAGAGGGTGATGCGGGTGGTCCCAGAAGGAGGAGGAGTCAGGCGACGTCGCGCACTGCCCATGGAGGTCGAAGTGGCAGCTGCCACGGCTGTACCGGTAGGCGCCGGAGCTGCCGCGCTCACAAGCGGCACAGCTGAAGGGGGTTACCATCTCCTTTCAGCACCAAGGTAATCGAGTATGATTTCTTTGTGCTTGGTGGATTGCTTCTGATACTCCCGAAGCTCGGGGATCTCAGTCATCTGGAATAGCTCCTCCAGCAGGAAGAAGGGAATCTGCTTTGGGACGACTACCAGGTCGAATCGAAGTGCGTGCGGCTCCCACCTGTGACCTGACCTTCAGTGGAGTGAAGTCCTCCCTCAAGGCTCGGGGCACCAACGTGCAACGTGGATGCCAACAGCAGCCGGAAATCTGAGTTGCTATTTTCAGGCATCTCCTGAGCCGTGTCGGCCTTCGCCTGAAGCGAGGATGACCCTTCGTCTGTCTATCTTCCCCATCCAGTGGTTGGTGTGAAGAGGTGTCAAGCACCATCACCACCAGGCACCAGCTCCTCGCGTGTGACCCGGCATTCCGACGGGTCGTAGCGTTGCCATACGCTGTCTTCCATCGAATCGATATGGGTGAGGCTATATGCTCTCAGCGTCTGCTCGATATCTTCTCTGCGGTGCGCTCTACAGATCAGGTTGTGACGTACTTCCACTTGGTCTCCTCCATTCCCTGCCTTTGGTCCATTAACGGGAACAGCAGGCCAAGGAACGCCGCCATGGGGGTACAAGCTCCGGGTGGTATGGATGCGCTGCCCCCCCGGCAGATGCAGCCGTCCTGGGGCGGGAGCTTGGCGACCTGGAGGGTTTTAGACGGCAGGCTCCGTGTTGCCTCACCAGATCCGGGCGCAGCTCCCGGTCGGACGTTGTTGGCCGGCAGGCTACAGTTGCCTGGTGGGTTCACGCCTGCGGTGACCGAGGCTGCTGGCCCAGCCGAGAATGGCGCGCTTTTTTGCGCCGGAGCAGGTCCAGGACTGAAGTGCGTGCAGGGATGGAGCTTCACTGGGGAAGGCAATAATTGTGTAATTCTATACAAAAAAAACAGTAGTATTTAGGGGTAATTTAGTGATTAATCTTAAAAATAGTCATATGTAGATTACATAATTCACATATCATCTAGTATTTGCCTCCTCTGATTTTGAGGTCAAGCTCTGTGTCACTGACGTGGCCAGCATGCTCCAGTTGGCCGGTGGGTTCATGCCTGCTGTGACCAAAGCTGATGGCCCAGCCAAGGACGGCGCGCCTTCTCGCGGAGGAGCAACACCAGGACGGATGTCCATGGACCGCAAGCACCAGGACGAAAAGAGACACTAATTACTTGTGTAACTTCAGCTCTGTTCTTGAACCTTCTGAACGCCTATCCACCTGGCATAGTCAACCCACCTGCTCAAAAAGAAGTTTTGCCAGTAACTAACATTGATCAAATATTTAAACTTCAGAAGGAGGTAAACATTACTCACAGTAAAGAACCCATGAATGTGTTCCCCGTCCGAACCGCAAAGCATAGTGCACTCAGCGGTATTTTGTGGTTATGTAGTAGTGGCTCCAGGATCCTCTGTTCGATTACACCGGCTAAAACCTGGTACCTGATGAAGCATATGATTTTCTGTTACTGAAGAGAGTAAAAAAGTTTTGCAGCAAGCCAACTGACAACTGTTAGTCCAAGCACAGTTTATTGCTAACGGTAATATGTTTTGCAACGGTTGTTTGTTTCAAGAAAAACAAAAGAAAGGAATTCAACTGAGGGTTTAGTCCCTCAGGACCCTCATAACGAAACAATAGGACAAATTAATGAGATTGAAAAAAAATATGGTATATTATGTATGGTGAATGCTGAAGGCCATGTTCACCTGAGGTTACTAGAAACTGCCATGTATATACCATAGGCAACACTAGTCGATACAATTGGAATATCCTCAACTTCATCATCAAATTCCTTGTCAACAGCCTTCCTTGCTTTGATAAGTGCACTGGTGACACCAGTCCCAATCTGAGAAAGACAAGAAAATCATATGACACCGTAAGCTTACCAAATTACCTGAAAGTATGGATTAAAGAGCAAAACTGACAGTAACAAGATTGCTCATTCACAAAAACAGAAAAATAAATACCATAATATATCTTAAGAGTAGTAACCAATCTTGTGCAGTATTTAACCTTTTGTACAAAATTTTCAATTCAAACTAAACAATTGGGTCCACTCCTACTAATAAACCCCTCAAAAGAAAAAAAAGGTACTTTATCTAAGAGAAAATTAAGACAGGCTGCTAGTAATGGTCATCACTACACAACTGCGGGATGACAAGCTTACCAGAGAAGCACTAGTTCCCACTGCAAAAAGCTTTGCACCATTTCTCTAAAAAACCAATATTGTTAGTCAATCAAAACAGGGTGCCAAAGAAATTGAAGGACACTGCGAGTATCATAAGAACCCATGGAAATTAAGTTACTTTACCACAATAGCTCCTAGCCTCTGTAGAAGTGAGAATGATCTTCCAGCCAAAACAATCTGAACATAGTTTACTTAAAGTGTTTTAAAAAACAAGGAAAATAAAATCAAACAATCGTATTCAACTTGATAAAAAAGTGGATGTTATGTTACCTGGAAAGCATTATCTGGGCAGTTATGGAAAAAATTAGCAATATGCCCAGCATTTGTTGCAAGTGGTGGCTGCAGAGATACAGTTGGCGCAGGAAGATAGACAAGCATGAAGTCTGCAACTATTGACATGACCTGGGTAATATCAGAAATCAGAATCAACAACAGAATCAAATTTCATAACATCAGAGTTGAAATTCTACTAAGGTAGATTCATTTAATGTCGGATGGAGTGAATTCTTTTTTAAATCGGTGAAGTGAAACCTCACAAGATCTCTTCCATTACCTAAAATATTCCTTAGGATGGTTTAAGATTCACTGGGATTGTAGAACTTTTGACGTACGGCAATTTTAAAGATGAAGATAAAACCTATCATGATCTGTTTTGAACAGGGTGATTTCGTCAAGATGTCGCTGCCTTCTATATATCTGGTACATTGTGATTGTTTTGCTTCCAGACTTGATTATCTATTTACCTTCAACAAGGTAGTAAGGCGCGTCCTAATGGTATGGAGTTGATGTTCTAAAATAATCATTACTGCGAATAGGTCCCAATGGAAGAACCAAGTTTGCTACTCACATCACATGGAGTTACAAAATCCTCTTCTAAAGATAGTTAATCAACCACAGAAACTAACCATAATTCAGAAATTCTTCCAAAACAAAATATTATCACCGCATTATAAGAATCTATCCTGCCTAATTTCGATTTCCCAACTTTGTATAGTTGCTGCTAAGATCATACTTATTTTTTTTTAACTTATTAACTAGATATTAGATTATTAGTTGATAATTCACAGAATGAAAGCAATAATTAAACTACTTGCAGGATAAGAGATCAGAATGCTTGGCAGGTGAGCAGAGAAATGTCATGTCTGGCGTCTATGGTTGCCTTTGGCCCTTTGCTAGCTGCTAAGAAGACATTTGTGCTTATTGAAAACCATTATCATTTAATAACAAATGCAATTGCCAGTTGAGTTGTCATTGACTGATGAATGATGATTTAAAGGCAGTATGACACTCATACAGTGAGACTCCTGATGGTATGGTAATCTGATTTTGTACGTCAAGGGCTCAAAGCTATGTATCTGCAAACATATAAGGCTTTGATTTGTATTGAGTAGCAATTGTCAAAGTACTAGTAGAAGCATACCACATCGGCAATCACAATATCAATCTCTTTGACAAAATTTTCCCTTCTCTTCTCATACTCCGCTGCAGTCTAAACAAAGAGGGCAGTATAAAAAGCGTCAGATTGGCAGAATTAGATAGGACAATGCAATGACGCCAACATAAAGACGTGAATTTATTTTTCAAAAAAAAAAAAGGTAAGGGGGAGCATCCAGGGACCTTGGCGATGATGCCGACACCACACTCCATGGCGATCTTGGCGAGGAAGAGATCGTCTGCGAGGAGGCGCTCCCTGAACCCTCGGAACTGCAGCAGCCACCGGAGCAGAGCGGACCCCTCCATCTCAGCGAAGCGCCGCACGATCTCCCCCGTGACGCGGCCGCCCTCCACGGCGGCCGCGAGGTCGGACGGCAGGCTCTCCAGCTTCCTCCCCATCTGCGTGAGCACGAACAGCGCCACCCTCCGGTTGTCGGACGCGTCGCCGTCGCCTCCATCCCCCTCGCCATCTCCGCCGCCGCCGCTGTTGTTGTTATTGTCGTCGTTGTTGTTGCCTCCGCCGGAGGAGTGGGCGAGGGGGAGGGGAGGGAGTTGGGGGCGGGGAATGCGGAGGCGGAGTGGGAGCGGGAGGGAGCGGGAGAAAGGGAGGATGGAGAGGCGGCGCGGCTGGCGAGAGAACTGGATGAGGAGGGGAAGAGGGGAGGTTTGGGAGGAGGGGGTGGAGAGGAAGGAGGATGAAGGCATTGGGGAGTGAAAGGTCATAGCGCCGAGGGGAGCGAGGACTGGAGGCTAGCTCGGCGTGGGGGGCGGAGGGGAGGGTGGCGCGGCGCCGATGGCTGGTGAGTCGTGAGTTGGGGGGGGTTTTAGTGGCGGGGCGCGGGGCGGAGGCAACGAGGCGGTGAGGTGAGTGGGCCGGGCAAATGTTGGTGCGGCCGTCAAAGTGGGGTTGGCTGGCTGCTGGACTTGGAACCAACGAGGCTTGGTCAAGCCCGTGCGTGCGCTGGTGGAACACGACGCATATGTGCTCCTTTTTTTTTTGCGTTGGCGCGGAGGATCTCTCGGAGCACAAGCCGTGGGCCGTGGGCACCTCGTTGGCATTGGAGTCTGATTATGAGTCTGAGTCCGATTCCGATTCCGATTCCGTTTCCGTGTGGTGTCGCGGGCTGGCCGGCGGGCGATCGGTGCCTCGGTGGACAATGTGGAGTCCGCCGAGTGCTCGACAGACAGCTGAGGACAGGGTGGCTGGTCATACCATGAGTTTTTTTTTGCCTCATTTGGGCCTCTTTTGATCCAGTTTTGCAGTCATCATCATCTGTGAATACAAATATAGCACCACGGTAGATTAGATAAACGATATGTATCTCTTACAGCATTCCCAAACCACGGCTGCGGCGTACCGTGCTTCAGAAGCGCTGCATGTGACCAGCAGTCACAGCATTAGCACCGGCTGCAGACGCCGACCGCGGCAAGTGTATATATTCCTGCCATTAGGGAGCGAAGGCTGATCTAGTATTGCAGTTAATGAGTATGTAGTAGCTTTCTTTTTTTTTACTTAGTAGTTAGTACTATATGGCTTGGCTAGCTTTGACCGTTTGCACTTGCCCAAGGAGAAAATTTGGCCGTTCGCAACTTTCTTCTCTATGTCCCATGCGTAATTACTTTTTTAAAAAAATAACACTTTCAATTTTTTTTACTGCAACAGGTGACCAGCCGTGGTGTGCTTACCTCCTGTCAAGCTTCCCATCAATGCCGCGCTCTAGAAGGGCGGCAGCAGCCCAGGCCCCTTACCGTGGACTCATGCGCGGTAGACATGCTCCTGCGACCCCATGCGCGGTAGGCCGCCTCCGGCGTTCCCTGTGCGCGGTAGCTAGCCTCGTGCGCAATAGGTCACATGCAGCGCTCCCAAAACGCGGTAAGCTGCAGCCGCGGTTCGGAAGTGTTGTAAAGGACACGTGTTACTGTCTAAACGCATTGACGTTTTTGTATTTACAGACGGTGAGGACTAGATATGAAAAACTAGATAAAAAAGAAGCCAAATGGGTCAAAACTCGTGATACGATACAATTGGAGTGCTCCCAATAGACATCCAATGCAGTCAGTACTACGACAGCAACTCTAGCAGTCATACCACCAACCGTTAGATCAAAAAACGATGGCCCATATGTTCCATTGTCACTGTTCCACAGGTACTATAGCAATAATGTAGTATATACCATGTACGGTACTAAATACTATTTATGGTGATGTAGCAGAGTCTGAGCCATAGTTGTCAATTCCATTCTCAAGACTATTCCGGTTTGCCTTTTGGTATGGAATGCGTCGGTACCGGTCCATTCTGGCTACATGTTCAAACGTCGGGCCGGGTTTAAAAAGCCCGACCTCGAACAGGCAGGCCTGAGCCCGGTCTGACCCCAAAATTGATTTTTTGATTTTAAAACTATTATTTTTAGTTCTTGTTTGGAATAAAAACAATATTTAATTTATTTCCAGAATAAAAAATATTTTAAATATTTTAAATTACTTTTACTGGGATTTTCGGGCTTTTGGGCTGGAAATCGAATCCCAAGTCCGACCCAAAACATGCAGGGCTCGAGCGGGGCCAGATTGTCCGTGAACAGATCTAATTCCGGATTTTAATATAATAATATATATTTATTCATAAATATATATGTAATTATATACACACATGATTTTACTTGGAATCTCATTTCAAATAAATAACCATAAAATAAAAATGATACATAGTTCAATGAGTTCATAAACACAAAGGTTGTACGTAGTATTTGGCTGGGCCTTTGGGCCTGATTCAAAGGAAGGATCACTTCAATTATGGTCGGTACTGGAATTATTGGAACAACCAATTCAGCTTTGAATGGGTCGGAATAGCTGGTATTGGCTAATATTGAGCCTGGTACGGGATTGATCTGCTGTGTGCCGTTTTGAGTACCGATATGACATGTTCCGAGCATTCTGGCCGGTAGCGAAATGAAATTGATAAACTTGCTCTGACCGTTGTTGTTGTTGTTTTTTTTTTTTTTTTATCGGATGGCAGGGACGGGCGGACGGCTGGCTACCGCTACTGCAACTGCACTGGATCTCTGTCCGAGTGCTCCAGCCTCCACAGTTGAGACCGCACGCATTGCTGCTGTCCAATGGACCAGGTGCCCATGTCTCGTGGGGGGACGGCGCAGCCGGTTGCCTCTTGCAGCTCAGGCCTTGCTTTGCCAGGCCCAACACTGTGGTACAACAGCCTGTCCTGGAACATACATCGCAGGCTGTTCATGTTCATATTGGCCAGGAGCCCTGGTATGCCAAGTTGAAAACAGGGGAACAACCTGAATCCAATTGATCTGTCCATCTTAATAGTGCATAGTCATCGTAACCAAGTTAAGCATGTAGACGTCTATCTCACAAGAAGAAAAAAGTCTAGCATGTTGATCCTCTCAAAAAGAAAAGTTAACCATGTACAAACAAAACTTCGTCAAATTTGTCCTGCTGGCCTTAATGTCGGGAGAATGGAACTGGCTACACCTTCGACCAATTAATCTGGTCGGGTTCAACATTCAAATCAGGGTTGATAATTAATGGAGAATACGCGATTAGTTAACCTAAGGCACTACTGGTACTACTCTACAAAAAGAATGAAAAGCCTAGGGCATATGGACATGGAACAACGAGACAGGGCCATATAAACAAACCTCCTCGTTCATTGCTACCTTCTAGCTAACTAGCGGCACTTTGGTATGGTATTACTCCGTTGTCTGCATTTCACTGAGAATTCTGTAACTCCGGGTTTCGTGATGTAGAGCTTTTGAATACTATTATGGCATAGATTCCTAGAATGTCAGTCCTCTTCCATTTTGAGTTTTTGTCTAGATGACACTGTTGGCGTCGGTATTAGCCAAATTGGTCGTCCACACATCTTAATGCTAAAAATGGGACAACGGACGCGCCGGCAGCCGACACACGTCCAAAACCGTGCCTTCCGTACCCGGATTTCATCTCCACTGTTCGGAGGGGGATGCTCCTCGTGCCGCCACGTCGCCGCTACCGCGCCCCTAGGGGCGGACACAACATCCCATTTGCCGGTCCCCCCTCGCTCGGATGCCGCCACGCCGGTCCCCTCTAGCCCAGACACCCGCCCCTACTATGCCACCATGGCATGGTATATTGGTATTGCCAGCCCCCTAGAAAGCATCCACTGTCCCATCGATCTTCTCCCCCATCCCATCCATCAACTCCATCACCTCGTTGTCTCCGTCCGCATGCATGCATAATCACAGTGCACAAGACGCGTGATTCTCTCCCGTTGCTTCCTAGTCGGCACGAAACGCCGCGCTCGCTCTCATTCTCAAATTCATTCTTGTTCTCGTGCTCAGCGTTGAGAACAGAGAGAATTGAAGTAAAAAATATTTTTGATCGCACTGTGGATTAAAGACTATATAAGTACAGTGAGGTCGACATCATGGGAAGGTAAAAAATTTTATGCATTAGTTGTAATTATTTCTGTCGTAGTTAATTAGTGGTAATTTATTAGTCGTAAATAATTAGTCCAAATTAATTTAGGCGTAGTTAATTTACTCGTAGTTTATAAGTGGTAATAAAATTAGTCGTAATTAAATACTCATAGTTAATTAATCGTAAGTAATCAGTGGTAATCAAGTAATGACTCGTAGTTAATTAGTGGTAATTAATTATGATTAATTAATCATTTCTAATTAATTAATTATTCGTATTTAATTACTCATATTCAATTTATTGCATTTAATTTAGTCATAGTTAATATGTCGTAATTATTTATGTCATAGGCAATTAGTGGCAAATAAATTAGTCATAATTAATTAGTCTTAATTACTTTAGTCCTATTTAATTAGTGGTAATTAATGAAATAATCATATTTAAATAATCCTGTATATTAAATTAAATAAATTATAGACTACGTAGTGCGACTTGTTTGTTATATTGCATACCGTAAATCGGATTGTTGTAGCTTTAGGTAATTTCGAACATGCAAAAGTTGCTAGTGTTTTATGACGACGGTCTCGTGCAGGGCGGACCTGATGGGTTGGACTTGTCGAGATGTCAGTACAAGGTGGTCCGGTGGAGGAGCTCAGTGCAATGAATATTCACGAGCTTAGGAGCTGCATCCGAAGGGAGTTCGACACAGAGGCAACAACGAAGAAACTTGTCAACAGGGAATCACCTACACGAATAGGGAAGGGCACGACGTATGAGAGCTAGTCAAGGCGAATAAAAGCGTAGCATGGGGCCAGCACACGCAGATTGCTTCCCAGCCCAAGGTGGTGATATACGGGAAGCATGTGTACGTACGTAGGGTGTCGAGAAACCATGATGATGCTGGTGCCTCGGGAAATGAATAATTGTAGGCAGAGCTTGAAGACGGTAGCACAGAATGTGCTGCTTTGGATGAAGTCTACGAGAGAAGACTTGCGTATAATTCTGTGCAAAATGAGTAGGTAGGACAATGGTGGTCGTCCCGTATTGACTACCATGAGTATCTACCCACCAGCCTCTCGAGTTGGAGTCCAACGAGGACATCGACCCAAGCTTGGATGTTAGCGAGGATGACGCACCCTAGGGTGGTGGTTTGATCAATGGAATTGTGTCATCGAAGGTGCCTTACGTGACATCCAGACTTGATAATATTGTAGTGCAGTCGCTCGTACTATCACAAGAAGAAGGGTCCCAATCGGGTTTTGATGCTGACATCCTCTTAGTTGGGAGCACTTCCCTAGTAAGGCGGTCGTGCAATAAGTTATATCATTGTACACCTTGTCCATCAGCCATGTGTACTAGGTGCACCGGTCCAACCCAGGATATTACGCAGTGAAGTGCCTAGTGAAAGACTGCCCTGGCAGGTTCAACACTCACCGAGCAAAGTTCTTCGGCTCGGTCTTCACGGTCAAGATGGTGATCAACCATACTTGCGAGCTTAGCAAGTCGTTGCGGCAACATCGGAATGTGACTTCCTTATATATGGCAAGCCTCATCAACCACCTAATTGCGGAGGACGTGTCCGTCTCTCCGAGATGTTGTTGTTAGAAGTCGTCAATCTGGTTGGTTATCCAGTCAGTTATAGCAAGGTCTGTAGAGCAAAGCAGAAGGTTATCGATGCCATATACAGGACATACGAGGAGGCATACAACCTTGTGCCGAGAATGCTTCACCAGATTGCTGAAGCAAACCCCTGTACGTATATAAACAAGGTTGAAAGTGAAGATCTTGATGGAGGCCCTAACTGATTCATACTGAACTGTGTGTTCTGGGCTTTCGCCTAGGCCACAGAGGGCTTCAAGTTTCGTCATCCGGTGCTCACGATGGATGAGACTTTCCTTACTAGGAGGTATAAGGGCATCATTCTCACTACGATGGTGGTTGACGCGAATGACCAGCTTCTCTCGGTTGCTTCTGCCATAGTAGAGAATGAGAGCATATCCAGTTTGCTGCGGTTCCTGGCGAATGTGCAGCGGACGGTTGTGGGAGACCGGCCCAACGTATGCCTTATCATAGACTGCAATACTGGGTTGTTATCGGCTTTGAACACCATGAAGAATGGGACGGAACCCCCTTATCAGTAAAACGATGTGAAAACCTGATGGTGCATGAGACATCTTGCATTGAACTTCTTCACGCATTTTCGCTATCATGAACTAATGAAAGATGTTCAAGGCGTTTTTCATGCAAACCCAAAGAAAGTTTGAGTCCATCTGGACATATCTCGAATATCGAGCTACGAGGTATATAAGGGAGTCCCCTCCGGAGGCACAGGAGGGATAGCAGGCCGCGAGTAGGCAATCTAGGAGCACCATAAGTTTCACGCAGTGGATTAATCTCCATGCTCGTGGGTTAGAGAAATGGTCCCAGCTGTATAACATAGATGGTGCGAGGCACAGAAATATGATGACCAACATGTTTGAGGTGTACAACATCGTGTTTAAAGGTGTGCGATGTCTCCCTATCACTGCAATCGTTGAGGAGATCTGAACTCGCACGGCCAGTTACTTTGTCAATAGAACCATTGCAGCGAGGCGACACCTAGAAGAAAGGAAGCAGCGGTCCGAGAACATGCAGAGGTATATGGACCAGAAGATGCAAAAGGTCGTTTGCACGACATCTAGGTGATCGATGGCCTCAGGAGGAAGTACGAGATCAGGCTGAGACAGAAATATGTCAACAGTCATGCCAGGGAGAGGGGAGGAAACATGCATGCACCCTGGGTGATATGGCCACACGCACCTGCAATAAGTCGAAGCTCTTGCACAAGTTATGCTCGCATGTGCGTAAGTCAGGCAGATGTCTACGTCATATATCTTCGAGTACTATGACATGCAACATATTTTTGGTACATGGAGTGCAGAGTTTCACTCGTATGGCGTGGACATGAACTATAGGGATCTTTGGGTGGATAGGGTGAAATGAGGCCCGAACAAGGTCTTGAAGTCAACTTGGACGGGACGACGGTAGACGTAGTGCTTCCGGAACGACATGGATAACATCTAGCGTGGGGGCCTGAGCCGCATGACGAAGTGCAGGATATGCAATACCCTCAGACACTCCATGAATGATTGTCCTAGCAAACCGAGCTCGTCTAGTCGTCATTATGTGTCATAATTAATTGTAGGGAAAAGTCTATTTTACAATCTCGAACTCTTTGAAAAGTTCGAAAATCAACCATAAACTACAAAATCGGACATGAGCCAACCTCTAACTCTCAAAACCATTCACTTTACCCCCTCCCGCCCTAAACCACTCTGGTTTCACTGACGTGGCATCCACATTAGCACCCACGTCACCGTACTTCACCACCTCAGCAGACAAATCATCTCCTCTATCTTTCTTCTTTTCGTTCTTCATTTTCTCCTCTCCATCTTCCTCCTCCTCCTCTCTCTCTCTTTGCAGCAACCGACCATGGTGGCAGAAGGAGCATGCACACCGGAGCTAAGCAAGCTCCCGGTCTCCTCGACAAGGTGATCTTGGAGATCCTCGTTTGCGACCCACCTCTGCTCCCGCGCCATTTAAGGGTTTGGCACCACTGTACCACCGACCATGACCTCCTCCTCGGCCAGGCGGTGGGGGCTCTGAGTGTACTAGGCGGCCTAGCAGGAGCAAGGAGCTAAAGGAGGTCGAGGAGACGCTGCTCGCCTTGCACATCAAACCGAAAAAGGACGGACGTCTTCGCGCGATGACCCCGGTGACCTCGACCTCCCCGCCGAGGGCGAGTACCGCGACTTCCCCGGCGACCATGTCATGATCCCTGGCGAGTACTCCTGCGTGGTGGAGCACCTCGTCGCGGTGCTCCCGCCCGGCATCGTCCGCCTCGACCTCCGCCTCTGTCGTCTCGATTGGGGCAAAACCCCTGTATGCCTCCACTTCGTTGATGGAGTGTCGGCACTTACCATTGACCACGTTATCCTCACGGTCTCGCTGGGCGTCCTCAAGGCCAACTTCAACAAGGACGCCTCCACCGTAGGCGCCATCGCCTTCGACCCGCCACTCCCGCCTTTCAAGTGTGAGGCCATCGTGTGCCTAGGCTTGGGGGTCCTTGATCTGCCCCATCCACGCGAGATCCAGCATGGCACTGGTGTGGTTCACCAGGCGGGAGGCCGCGCACCTCGAGTCCCTCCTCGACGACGAAGTCATCCACGGGCCTTGCTCCTCCGGCGGCCCTCCACCATAGAGGCCACGATGAGGGCCACGATGTTGGACGTGAACCCGACACTAGTGTGCTGTAGGTGCATGCCACCAACATCCCAATGCCACCGGAAGTGGAGAAGAGGAGATAGGGGTAGGGAGGAGGCGGTGGTTTGGTGGCGGCTGCCACTCTAGGGAGAGAAGAAAGGGGTTGGAGGGGAGGAAGAGAGAGAGGGACTAAAGAGATATTTGTGGTGATGTGGATAAGCTAGATGACGTGGTGGATGAGTAGGCTCCCATGTCAGATGAAAACCAGTGATGTGGTGTCTACGTGGCAAAACTACTACTGAAAACAGCCTTAGGGATGAAAACTAGACGGTTTTGACATTTAAGGGGGGTCAAACATCTGGTTTTGAAGTTGAATGTTGAAATCGAGACTTTCGCAAGAGTTGAAGGTGTATAATAGACCTTTTCCTTAATTATACTGTTTGCATGTACGGAGACCGTCATTTAATGTAAACGGGTAGTCTACTCATATTTGTGCATTTTTGTACGCCATTTTTTCTTAACACATATGCATTTTGACATTTTATTTTGTTCCGAACTGACTCACCCTTGTTTTGTACGCAATAGCAAAACATTAGGTTGGCCTTGGAGATGTCGGACTCATCATCGAACTACTATGCAAAGATACTGAAGAAGCACATGTGGCTTGTCGAGAGGGCTAAACCCTACTCTTATTTTTCTATAAAGAAAAAAAAAGAGCCTTGATCCTCCGTTCGAAACACTAGGGCTTGTTTGGATTGAGACCTGGGTTCCATGCCTGGAAAAAACTGGTGTCTGGAGGTAGCCTGGAAAGTAGATGATTTTTGTCTGGTTAAGCAAACATGAAGATGAGTTGTTTGATTGAAAACCTGTGTCTGGAATTGGTGAATAAAAAATAGACCATTGAATCGAAGATACAGTGGTGGATGGAGCTGCCTGACGCCAGTCGTTTGATTTTAACGCCTGGGAGCGTTCCTTGCCTGGTAGGCAGCAGTAATCTAGAAGCTAAGCAAACATCGTACAGGTAAACTCCCGGCAACTGCTGACATCAGGCAAACAGACCCGGGGAGCAAAGCAAACAGCCCCTAGATTCGCTTCCCTCCTCCGTTCCAAACAGCCTCTAAGATACAAACTGACACGTCAAAAGGGTAAACTGGCAGGTCAAAAAGGTGAAGTGTCAAATGCAGTAATCGGAACTGCGTGCCGCCAAATAGTTCCATTGCCGCCTGGACTTACATAAGATCAACCCAGTAAAATATAGCAAGTGTCGAAGGATCAAACAAACCACTCTGGCACGACTGTCTAATCCCGAATATAATGTATAGTACCACTGAGGTAGTGTGTACTGTAGCAACTTACACTGTAGGCTGTAGAACAAGTGCAGAACTATTGTCCATGGGCATGGAATTGCAAAGACGTACGAAATAATAACTGGGTTCTTTGTGATTTCCTTACTGTACACTCAGTCCGGTGCTAAGATAATATCATAAGAATGAGTAGCACAGAGCAGTAGTACATTGACATGACCTTTTTATTTGGATGTGTTTAATAGAAAGGATGGATTCGACCAGTTGATTGATTAATTTATTAAGATTTAGCAAAACATATAATATCACATGACGGAAGACTCATAGTATTCAATCAGTTTGTCATGTAGTACTACTATATATCTCGCACCAAACTAAAAGAAAATGCAGCAGCACTGGACAGATGTCCAATGCAGATCAGCGTCCAAGAGGTTTTGGCCCATTTAGCTTCTTTTCAAGGGAAAATGCGCATGCCCTCGGCTAGGGGCTGTTACGTGTTCTCCGTGCTCTGGTGTGGTGCGCGCAGGTCCCTCTCTACTGCAGCGATTTCACATAGCAGTGATGCTATTTTTGTTATTTTATTTTTAAAAACTACTTTTGCTATTTTCGTAAAAAAACGTGTCAAATGTGACAAAAGTCCAGCATATAGTACAAATCCAATCGAGGCAATGGTGCCAACCCTCTGATTAATTCATCCAATATCATATTGGACCTCCCGCAGCGATTTCGTACGATATTGGTATTGTTTTTGCCATTTTGTTTTTAGGGAACTATTTGTACTATTTTACTTAAAAACGTAGCCAGAAAGTCCAGCATATAGTCCAAAACCAATCGAGGCAATGGCGCCAAGCCTCTGATTAATTCATCCAAGATCCTATTCAGGACCCACATGTGCAACCCAAGGTTAAATCTGCTCATACTTTTGTGTAGTGGGCGGTGGACCCCGAGTTCACGCACACCTTCGCCGTGCACTCACATGCCTCATGTAGCTCAAGTTATGGGACCAACGAACGAACGCCCAGATGGAACCATCCATCGCCCCTCGGTGGCCAGTGGGCAACCCGCCAACATTGTTACGACTCACGAGTCACAAGAGCATGTCTACGCAGCCAGCATAAAGAAACGCATGTAATACAAGAATGGTTCAAGACAAGACAAAACAAAATATAAGGGATCATTTTTTAGTAGAACGGTAGTACTTTATCTTCTTCTATTAATAGAATAGCTCACAAGTCTTTTGTGTGTTCACGGATAAAAAACAAAAAAAGGAGAACCGTAGAAGAAGGCGGCATCGCGATTTGACATCCAAAAGCGAAACCAAAGCTGAAAAATTAGCACGACACGGTACTGGGACCTTTCATTAGGAAACACATGAACAAGCTAGATAACATCAATGCACGTAGTACTTGCGGCCAATGAATCGTTCGTTGGTGTAATCTAGATCCTGGCCAGCCAGTCGTTAGCTCACGTGTCAGAAAGCTTCCATTCTGCCCACCACGGGGGCCTTGATGACCTGCAGTATCTGGACCACCTCCGCCATGGACGGCCGGTTCGACGGGATCTGCGACGTGCACACCATCCCCAGCTTGAGCACCGGCAGCACCTCCTCCTCTGGGAACTCGCCGATGCTCCGGTCGACGCACTCCAGCACATTGCCGTGCTCGAGGAGCACCCTCGCCTGGTCGATCAGTATGACCACGTCGTCGTCGCTGTACTCCACGGCCTTACGGCCGGTCACGAGCTCAAGGATGAGCACGCCGAACCCGTAGATGTCACACTTCTCGTTGATCCTCAGGCTCTGGCACGCGAGCTCCGGCGCGACGTACCCCATGGCGCCCTGGAACCGGCTGCTGATGATGTGCTTGTCCAGCTTGGGAAGCAGCCGGGCCAGCCCGAAGTCGGAGATCATCGGGTTGCAGTGCTCGTCGAGGAGGATGTTGCTCGGCTTCACGTTGTAATGGATCATGGGCGGCCGGAACGACTGGTGAAGGTGCGCCAGGCCCTTGGCCGTGCCGGCCACGATCCTGAACCGTTCAGACCAAGTCAACGGCGGGCACACGCCGTCGTTGCCGTGGAGGCGCGCCTCGAGGCTGCCGTGTGGCGCGTAGTCTGCTACGAGGAGCTGCAGCTGCGGCGTCCAGTAGTAGCCCTTGAGCGGCATCAGGTTGGGGTGCTTCGCCTTGCCGAGGATGCGCACCTCGCGGTCGAAGTCGTCGCGGGACTGGATTATGTTCGCCGTGACGAGCTTCTTCATGGCGACGACCCTGCCTTCGCCGACCGACGCGCGGTACACCGTCCCGAACACGCCGCGGCCTATCTCCGTCGCCTTGCTCAGCAGCGTGTCCGCTCCACCGACGAAGTCCTCGGAGCGAAGGCTGTTTCCTGGCCCGAACGTCACCATCTTGCCGGTCGCGAGCTTGCTGTACTTGGTCGAGCTGGAGACAATGCTCTCCAGCTCTTTCTCCGGGAGCCCAGTCCCAGCCCTCCGCCGTGCCGACATGTTGAGCAAGGTGATGACAAGGACTCCGAGGATGATGACCAGCGCCGCGCAGATGGCCACCATGGCGGACACGCTGAGGAACCGCCGTTTCCTTGGTATCGCCGGACCGCCGCCGTTTGTCACAAGGTTGTTGTCGCCGTTGCCGTTCGTGTACTCGTTGGGATCGAGCACGAGCGGCTTAGGCACGTTCATCCTGCATGGCTCGGTGACGAGCGGGCTGCAGATGCCGAGGTTGCCCTCGAGCGCGCTCGCGTCGAGGCTCTTGAACACGCCAGACGCCGGGAGCCGCCCGACGAGGTGGTTGTGCGAGATGTTCACGGACAGGAGATTCTCCAGCTCGCCCAGTTGCTGCGGTATCTCGCCGGTCAGGTTGTTGTACTCCAGCCGTAAAATCTCCAGCTTCTTCAGCTCGGCAACGCCCGCCGGTATCGGCCCTGTCAAACCGTTGTGCCCCAAGCTCCTGCGATTAATTGCAAAACCATCAAACGTCACAACTCATCTCCCATGCAACGCAACGCAACACATTGTAAATGAAATCCAAGTGTAACCATGCATTCATGCAAGAAAAGGTAAATTCTGGACTTACAGTAGGTACAGAGAAGAGCAGTTTCCGATGTTGTCGGGGATGGGGCCAGCCAGGGAATTGCCGTCGAGTTGGAGCACGGCGAGGCTTCCGGACTCGCACAGGTCGCCGGGCATCGGCCCGTACAATCCGCTGCTGCGGAGGTCGAGCACCGTCAAGTTGCGGAGAAGGCCGAGCTCCGGCGGCAACTGCGTGCGGAGGTCGTTCCTGGATAGGTTGAGGTACCGGAGGTTGAAGAAGAGCGCCATCTCCGCCGGTATGCCGCCGGTCAACTGGTTACCGGAGAGGTCGAGCCATTGCAGGGTCTCCGCCAGCCTCGTCGAGCCCGACGGCAGGAGGCCTGAGAGCGCGTTCGACGATATGTCGAGCGTCTCGAGCCCTACGTCGAACAGAGCGTCCGGGATGCTGCCGCTGAGGTTGTTGGCCCTCAGGTGCAGCTCGGCGAGCTTGGTGCAGCCGGACATTGAGTCCGGGATGGAGCCGGACAGCTGGTTCTTGGACAGGCTCAGGTAGTTGAGGTCCTTGAGCCTGCCGAGCGAGTCCGGCAAGCTGCCGGTGAGCGTGTTGTCGGAGAAATCCAGGTGCTGCAGCGCGGTCAGGTTGCCAAGCCAAGCAGGGACATCGCCGGAGAGCCGGTTGCCGGACGCGGAGAGGTACACCAACGAGCCGAGATGCCCGATAGAGTCAGGGAGTTCGCCGTCGAACGCGTTGGAGCTTACATCAACGGCGCTCAGGTGCGGGCACAGGCCGATGTCCTTCGGGACTGCGCCGAAGAACTTGTTGCCGCTGAGGTTAATGGTCTTGAGATTGTGGAGGTTGGCGATGCCGTCGGTGACGGAGCCAGAGAACTGGTTGCGGGACAGGTCGAGCGCGCGCAGCCGCGAGAGCGGCCAGAGCGCGCCCGCGAAGTCAGGCGAGCCGGAGAACTGGTTTCCGGACAGGTTCAAGTGAAGCAGGAACAAGCTCTTGGACAGCCCCTGCGGTATCGGGCCGGAGAACTGGTTCCCGGACAGCATCAAGAAGCGGACAGTCGGAGGGAACGAGCTCGGAAGCGGACCCGAGAAGGCATTGCCGGTGAGGTCAAGGTACCGGAGCGAGGCGAGCAGCGCGACGTCGTCGGGCAGCGGGCCGGAGAAAGAGTTGTAGGAGAGGTCGAGCGAGCGGAGCGACCTGAGGAGGGACAGCCCTGGCGGGAGCGTGCCGGAGAAGTTGTTGCGGGCGAGGGAGAGCGACTGGAGCGCGGGGAGTCGGTCGAGGCCCCGCGGCATACGGCCGGAGAGGCCGAGCCCGTCGAGCGCGAGGCGGAGCACGCGGGACGTGGCCGGGTCGCACTCGACGTGCGCCCAGCCGCACGGCGTGGCGTCGGACTCCGTCCACGTGGCCAGCGCGGCGGGCGGGCCCGTCAGCGCGGACTTGAAAACCACCAACCCCAGCACCTCCTCGTTGACAGGCATCGGCATGTCGGCCGCCTGCACCGCCGCCGTCCCAACGAACAGTAGCAGCAGAAGCAGGAGGATGGGGGTCGTAGGAGCTGCCATTTCTGTCGCTGCCGGCGCGTGCAGAATGTTTCCGGGACGGGAGTGGAGGGATAGATACGGTGATGCCGTGATGGGAGAGTGAGGTGGTGGTGGTGGTAGATCTAGTGGCGACCTGAGGTGGTGGTACAGGCCGAGCTGGGAGTTTTGGTTTGTGCTGCATGCCTGCACGGTGGAGGCGCTGGGAGTGGGCGGGATGGATCAGGGATGGGAAGGAGCGAGCGAGGGCGTGGTTGGATTGGCGTGGCGAGGCCCGTGACCGCGAGGGTAGGTTGGACAGATAGAAAGCAACAAAGGACTTCACGTTCTTCGGTTCTCCGGTTGGCCACTGCTGTTCTGCCGCTGCTGATCACTTGCCGGCCGGAGGGGGCATTCGGAATCCAATTCGCGGGAACACGACACCGCACGGCAATTGAGGCCTACTACTACTAGTCGCAGCAGTGGCCGGTCGTTTTTATACTCCACTTTGTACACGGTGGCCATACAGCCCAGAATCACATCAAAAGCTGCGCAGGGTGATCCAGGATACTCCTGGCCGGTTTCATAATAGTATCACTCCCAACTAGGCAAGTACCCATCACCACAAGAGGAACAGAGCACGCATCACTTGTGAAGCGTTCAGAACGGGAGGGGAAAAGAATGAAGCTTCCACGTTTGAACTGCCAGATTGCACGAGTGCAAACTGTAACGAGAGAGAGAGAGAGAGAGAGAGACTGCCATTTCACGACTAACAAATTATTTCATTCATATCATGGGGGTACAAGTATACATGTTGTATTCCACATTTTGAGCTGGTGCCATCCATATCTACTCCCCCATACTATGTCCAGATCGGTATATATGTTTGCCACATGTGCTGTTATACATCGCACCAAGTTCAAAAACATGTACACACTCATGCCCACTATATTTGGATTATTCACTACCCCCCCAGATCTAAACGCAACCTACTATATATATATATGGAACGGTAAAGGAGACGCATCAAGAACAAACTCGCAAAGGTACATTTATCCGCTCGGTGTTAGCTGGACTTGGAGGAAACGATTTTCCAGAGAACAAATCCATCAGCGCCTTAGCCCAGCTCAAACTCTGGCACTGGACCGTTATATATAACTTAACAACGCTGCATCAATCACGCGGGCCGTCGAATGATTGGGTCTTCCTCAGATTCCAGTGGAGACCCTCATGGATGCTGCGGAGGAAATCGGTCGTCGAATCCACCAGGCAAGCGGTAGGCACAGGCCAAGGAGAAATACTGCAGATGAGAGCATCACCGGGCGCTAGCTGCTTTCGATCTTTGCCATCGAAAGATGCCCATGCTTGGCCCCTGCTATTGAACGGCACTTGTACGCGCAGAGTTACATATTCAGGCAGTATCAAAGGCCTGAATGACAAGGAATGCGGACAGATCGGTGTGAAAAGGATTCCTGGGACCTGCATATACCAGCAAAACATAAGGCACCAAAATAGCATTGGACAAATTATTCTGAGAAGATGGACAGAGAAAATAGCAAAACTTCTGGGGGAACTTGAAGGACAGAGTAAAGTGACAATAAGCAGAAAACAAGAAAATAGCATACCTGTGGATGAACCATGGATCCTCCGGCTGCTAATGAATATGCTGTGCTTCCAGATGTTGTTGATATGATCAGTCCATCCCCTTGTACACATGTAACAAAAGAACTGTCACAGTAGCATTCCAGGTAGGTAAGGTAAGATGATATTCCACGGTCAATTGTAACTTCGTTTAACACTAGTATTGGCTCCTCAGTCACAAGTTCATCCTTCGCTGCAGCGCGGATTACATGACACTGTAGTCGGTTTCTCAGTGTGATGCTAAATGGCCCGTTCAGCACATTGTCCAAACAATTACGATAATGCTCGCTTGCTGATAAGCATGTTAAGGACAAAGAAATAGTTAAAATGTGACTGTCAACAGGAGATCAGAAAGCTTCATGTGAGATTTATCTGCTAAGAGCCATGAGTTTTTTTTTAGACCAAGAAAAATCCAACCTTACTGAAAATGTAGATTGGAATACCAAAACATTAACAACCAATCACTACAGGAAATAAAATATATACACTATACACGAATATAAAGTTTCAAATAATAATAATAATATAGCACAGAAACAACGCCTCATAAATAACTAGATAACATCCAGATAGGCAATAATACTGGGGTGTGATTATAACAAAAATGCAATAGAGATCATGCAACCATTAAATTTAGTAGCATATTTAGCAAGCACTCAGCATCGATGATAAAGGATACGGAAAGGTGTCATGAAGCCCAGTGATCCCAGGGAGAATGCAACAACTGGAGGAACTGGTCCATTGAACAATGATGCAGCCTGTTAAGAGAGATTGAGTCAATACCTAGTTTCAGTAGCAGTCCAGAGAGCAATCAAGCAAAATTAAGTCTAGGTGAAGTTACAAATCCAAATCAGAATATAAGAAGCAATTATTTTTTTAAAAGAAGAATAAGCATTGTTGGACCAGAAGACGCTGGTAGTTGAGACAGCATGCAAAGTATATAGACTTAACCATCTAAAATATGGAACAGCGAAGCAATACATATCAGGTAAGTTGGCCTTCATAGTGAATTGTATTAGCACTTTACAATTTTATATGGACAGGTCAGCCTCAGAATAAGAACTCATGAAAACTCACGCTGGAGAGATCTATGGACCTTCCATTTCAGCTGTTGGCCAATGTTACCACATAAACCATGCATATTGATTATTGACCAAATATGTGGACCTTCATAAAAAGGCTAATTTTCAAGTTGGTCTGATTGGATCAAAGATAAGGTAGTTGAGGCAGAGCCAGTTTTTTTTTAATAGGAAAAACAGTAGGGGAGAGCCCTACTGCGATAATATATTAATAAAGGTTAATAATGTACAAAAAGATACAGAAGGGAAAGGCAAAAAAAACTATCCCAGCCACTGGGAGATATCAAAACTAACTTTCTTAGAAACTCTACTTTAAGCAAGTCTACTGCTAAGTCCCCTACTATTACTACTAAGGGCAGAGCCAGTCAACCATCTGTTAGTCAACGTGATCCTCCCACGGCTTTGCATATTCAAAAAATCATCACAGAAGTAATCATTTGTTACTTGACTGTTAAACTATATCAGTAGCACGAATCTTATGGCGACTTGGATGCTAGGGATAAGGTGTACCGGAGCCCCTAGGCCGCAGGGAATTTCCGAAACTATATAGGCTAAAGCTGTGCAATGCCTGACCAGGGAACCAATAGCAGCCTCAAAGAACTAAGTGGTGGTAGCTCGTATCACCTACAAATGAAGTGGCTAAATTACTTTCCCTCTACATCAATTGGAACTGTGTTCGCGAAAAAAAAACATCAGTTGGAGCTGGACGCACTACTCTCTGATCTCTTGCACTGAGCTACCTCCTAAAGCTCCCACTTTCTGACCCAACAATATTTGGATATGAGTTTATGGGTTATTCATGATTGTTCAGCATCTCTTACTTTGAAGTTTGCATTATGCAGACAGGGCAGCCAGGGGATCTAGTGTAACATAGGGGGATTTTAGCACTAACAATTCTTGCCTCCAATCATGCAAAAGACAGCTAATTGAAGGTATCGACTAAAAGGATTTAACTAAGTTATTAACAAATCAAAATGATGCCAGGATCCAACTAGTATTGAATGATTGATGAAGAAAACAGGTACCAGAGTATTTCTTGCAATTTTAACATATACAACTGCAAGAAATAGTATATTTACAGGCGGTGTAGTAATGTCAATCTAAATTGCTTTGTAGCCATTCAGGACCAATAACCACATAACTGAAGGTGGTTACTACTACATCAAAAAAGATACAAAAGCTTTAGAGTCATATTTGATTCTTCAAAGGATGCATCACAACGAAAGTATCAAAGAATTGGATTTGCTTACCCATAAAACAGTTCCATCACCGCCAAGAGTTACAATGAGATCAACCTTTGTGTGCAACATCTTTATCTCCTCGTCTATCAGAATTTTCTAATTAGTTGGCCAGAAAAAGGGGAGTGCTAGGTGAATAAACTAAGTAATACGAAGATCTAATACAACTCAAAACATGAACAAAAGAAATTACAAAACAACGAAATGTTGATCAATACAATCCTACAATAGAAAAGTGTGTTTAGTCCTACATGTACCACTAAAGTTACCTCATTAAGGTATTCAGGGTTACAACTGTAAGGCAGGTGCAGCCCATGTAGTTGCACATCACTCAAAACACAATACTTTTAAGTATTTCCTTTTGATACAAAATACAGCTTAATAATATGTTCAGTTCAGTGCCAATAATGATTTGCGCCGAGTGCGAGGAATCGAGGATATAACTTTATTCATATGTGGTCAGGCTGACTTTGAGCAATTCTGGCCACACAGGTAATAAGCATTGGAAATTCTAGCAGTACCAGGGGATCATAAAACCTGCCCCCATGAAAAAGCACGAGAAGTGGCAGAAACTTGATATCATCTGAGCACCACTAGAAAGTTCAGCAAAAGCAGTTTATACTATCCATAGTTCCATACTAGTGCTGCAATCTATTTAATAATCAACTGATTAAATTCCCATTACCATTCTTCCTATATCAGAAATTCAGAATACCAATCATAGAAGAACAAAAGTCCATAGCTGAAATAACAAATTCTTTCTCAATTATATCTAATGTTCCAAAATGCCAAATCTGGAGCAGCATGAAAGAAATGCATCACATCAATAAAATCTCTTACCATTATCCCATGTTTTGATGAAGTTGTAGTAGGAATCTTCTGTTAGGAGTTCCTTGCTAACACGTGGCTCTACAAAGACATTTATATTTTTATGCTCCTTAAGCCATCTGTAGAAAATAAATGACCCTATTAGTGGTGCAAGCACAATATATATCTTACCAGCATAATGGCATATAACCCACGTAAACTGTGCTTGTATCAGTCATAACAAGATGTTTAAGGTATCGAAAATGTATAATTGAAGACAAGTAACTGCTTCTTATATTGGAAAATACATGGCAACATAACCTTGCTATTCATAAAGATGGAAAATATACAGATTTTTCTAAGTACGTTCACAGATAAGGTTCGCACAATCATGAACGTAAGTAAGACTATTGTAACCAGTGGTGCAAGGCAGTGAAGAGAACACACCTGACCATTTCAGCACAAAGAACACGCACAGAGTTCGAATTAGGTTTGGTAATGAAAAGTACTGTTTGTGGTGGGGATTCCCATTGCAGTAAGATCTGAAACCAAAGTATTCGTTGTCATTGAAAGAGAGACTTGCACAGGAGTGATAATTTTTTGGTTAAGATATTCCAGCTAGTAGAGTTAAAAAATTACAATGTTCCTGACTATTTCAAAATGAATCAAACAGAAGGGGAAGACCAACCTGCTTATTGCTGCGCTCTGCTGTTGTTATATCTCCTTTTTCAAAGGACACAAAATCATGCTTGTGCTGGCCATTTTTGTCCCCATTGCATCCCCATGAAAGTCTAAATGATGCTTTTCTTCCCACCAACTTGTGACTAGATCTTGGGTTAGGTCCAGGAATTTCGTCCTGGAGAACCTCATGTGAACATATCCCATGATTTCCACAACATCCTGTTTGATCAGACGCAGGTGTCTCCAGTGTTAGTTGGCTGGCCAGTTTCCCTAAGTTCTTACCGGTACAACTGCCGCAGCCTGCAAAAGGTAGCATTCCAATTTAGATATTTTTTTTGCAGGGGTATGCTCCAATACATGGATCAAAAAACCGTTACCGGGCACAATCCCGTTCGGAGCCCGGTAATGGTTCCCGGCTGGTTACCGGCCGGTAACCGGAGATCCCGGTAGAAAACCGGATGAATTTCGTCCAAATAAATTTGAATTTGAGATGTTTCTGCTGGAATTTTGAATCCCGGACCCCACCGGGAAATCCGGTAATTACCGGCCGGTTTTTTGTTCCCTGCTCCAATATACTGGAGCACAGTATATTGCATTCCACAGCGTAAGATATGTATGTCCATTTTGGGATCCATCCAATGAGGCTATGATACTCCCTCTGGCCACAAAACAAGTTTCACCATGGGAAGTGTGCTACACGGCTACACCACAAGATCCAAAATTGATAAAGCATGTCCCCCCACGTGGCACGGGCCTACACACACGTAGCAACTTGCTTGGGCTTTCATCCTTGCTTCGCCCAAAAGGTTTAACCCGAAGTTGCTATGTATAGACCCTCATGCATCATATGATAGTATTCTGCACTTTAAACTCCCAATGTGGGACTAAAGTACTAACCCACCACTACCACATATGGACACACAGGCCACCTCAACTTGTGCTGGGGTGTTACACATGCTGTTGAATCTTGGCAACTTTGACCATCAATGTGTGTAAATATCTAGATTTGAGATGAATAATACTTTATAATCATAACTCCCTTTTACAAATATATGATGATAAAGGCCAATGGTCAAATCGACATCACAATGAATTTGGAAAGTGAAAAACGACGCTTGTTTTGTGACTAGAGGCAGGCAGTACTATACTGCAGTCGTCAACTAACAGCTTAAGTGATGATATTCTCTGTTAAAAACTTAAAAGTAAAACCAGCAGTTGCAAATGTATAAATCTAACCTTTGATTTTACTCTGTTGTTTGTGTGCAATCTCTAATTCATATTTACGCTTCCACTCTGCCGCCTCTGCTTGAGCGTCAGCTTTCCCTTCAGCAACTCGTCGCAATGCTATTGCAACAGCTTCAAATCGACAGAATTGCACCAGTCACTATTTTGAATATAAGTACAAAGCACAACACATGTTTATAGGAATGTTATATAAGTAAGCTTTGGGTAGTGTCAACTAAAGTTTGTGTCTGCTTACTTCTCATAGCCTCTGAAAACTCAACAAGGTGAGCATCAGTTGACTTGACAGGAGTATGAGGAATGAATTCATAAGCTGCTTTCTCTGATTCTACTGAACTAACTGTAGAGATGGATCCGTTTTCACTTTGATGTGAGGTCATGACATCTAGGTTTACTCTCTCATCAGAAACCTGCAATGCAAGGAGGGTCTGTCAACAAGACAATGGGAAATTTGATGGCCGTAACAAAGTCAACATTTCTCCCTTTTTCCCCCTTACAAAAGGAATTTCCCCTTTTTGCAGTTCAAAACCAACAAAGTAAACACACCCAGGTTTGCTGGCTAACATTATAAGAGCATGTTCAGCTTAACTTAGCCTTATTAAGTTGGCTCATTGCGCTTATAAATAAGCTAACTTACAAGTTACAAGGCAAGCCCTGAAAGATTTACAGATCAACTCAACTGATAAGTCCATCTGGACTTATAAGCTCCGTAGCCCATCTCCCAGTGGCTTCAGCTTATAACTCAGATTAAAATTTAACTGAAGAAATAAGCAATTCCTTGCCCCTTTCTTGGACTTATTTTGATACTAATTAAAAACTCAAAGCTTAAATAATGTTAAATTGGCTCTAAATTTTGGCCGTACATGCAACTATGCAAGTGCTGTACCAATAATGAGAATATTGTAAACTGGAAATAAAATAAAATAAAAAGATGATATACCAAGTACATAATCAAAGCCATAGTTTACTTAATGGAAATTTGGCGTTTAGTAGGCAAATATACAACCACACAATGGCACTTCCCAAAATCGACCAATGTTAAATTTGGAAGTACTCATAACGCTCTCGTGAGCATGCTTGCTATTCCAAACAAAACTGCACGGGTTTAGACTCAAAACACTTGCATCCGTTCATGACCTTAATCAGGATTTGCACTTCATGCGGACATCAACTTCTGTACGACGACACGAGTTGGGCATCAACTCAAGGTGCCCTACAATGCAAATGTGAATGACGTACATTTATGGTTTCCCCACAAAATGGGGGAACATGAGCTCATGTCCACTGGTATCTCCTAGTACTTGTAAGATAACGTAGGCAGTAAAAAAAAACATGTAAAACAAGGCGTTTAACTGAAGGATACTCTAGACGCTAGTCAGTTATCATGCTGCCCTTAACTATTACGCAAGCGCTAGGAAGAACATGGACACGCATTTTTAGCTATGTATCAGCACGTACCGACTCGACCAATGATCTGAAGCTTGGAGCAGTTGGAATGGGTATGTGCCCTGGGCTAAGGCTCCGGAACCTGGAATCCGACTGCGCGAACTGAATTGCATCGGAGGATTGCAGCTTCTGGCACAGAGAAACCACGCATTTATCAGCACCAGCTAAGTACAACACTTTTGAAAGCTGAATCAAAATTTCAAAACTAGCTGCGCATAAATGCTCAATTCGAAGAAATCACGAGGCACGCAGCTAGCTCCCCCGAACAAATTGCGGCCGAGCTGGGCAGAATTCGGGCGCCCAGCCGGCGAAACCCCACCCCTCAAACACGCCCAAGCTAGCGCGGACGGATCGGAGGCGCGCGCGTACCTTCTGGGCGAGCTCGTCGAGCGACATGTCGGCGCGATCCGGTTCGCCTCCTCTTCCCCGGTCCGCTCGCCTCGCCGTCGTCGTCGTCCAAATTTGTTCTGTATTTGTTTTGCTCTTGGTGTTTTGCCTGTCTGGTTGGGCAGCGTGCGTGGTCTCGGATTTGCGAAGGGAGGGAGGTGAGGTGGGTGGTGGACTGGTGGGTGGGTGAGAGGCGAAGCCAAGGGCGCAGGGCAGGCCGAGGCGAGGCGAGGCGAGGCTGATGAGGGGCACCCGCTCCCCCTCCCCCGATTCCGTTATTTATCGGTGCCCCTGCGCCCCCAGGGTTGACGCCGACGGGGACTGACCGGTGGAGCCCACCGCCTCCGACTGACGCGTGCGCTGATGTGGGTTTTTTTTTTTTATGGGTGTGGGCGTGGCGTGTGCTTCGTGGTTACTGCCGGGGATGGGGAGCAAACTGGTTGGTAGGGTGGGTTCACCCGGCTTATTTTTTCTTCCTGCTTTTGAGAGAGGAGAGTAGAATCAGCCCCATATTTCGGGGAGAAAAACGAAGATTTGTGGGGCCGAAAAAGAAGTTAGCATAGCGCTGCATCAGCGTATTTCTTTAGTTGACACTAGTGCTGCGTGGATATGAAGCTTTAGATACGTGGTCTCGTGTGACATGTTCATACGTGCCTTCGACAGTGTCATATGGGAATTCAGCGCACGACATACTGCTTGTTCACGATTTTGGCTGACGGGTATGGTAACTTACCAGGTAATTATAGTCAGGTACTAGTAGCTTGCATTCTGAAGGCTTCTAATGTTGATTCTCTGAACAAGGATTAGATTAGTCGCCAATGTACTACTCATTTGGTTAAGTTGGAGTGTTTTTTCGTCATCTGTCAAAACGACAAAAAGAATCAGATACTACAGTTCCACTTATTTGAACATGCTCGTGGTGGATGGTAGCGACAACCAACAAGGCATTTTAAAAGTTACTTATTTGCAAGACTTGACTAATTATAGTCTCTTGCGAAATATTTCATCCCTACCCCAATGATGTATATTTCTTTATAAACAGGGAAACCAAGCCTTGAGGTTGTTCGTTCTTCATACACCATTTCGACGAGATTCGAATGAGACGATATATTTTTTTGAAAAATAGACGAGACGAAATATTCAAAACTCAAAAGCAATTCCAGAAGTTTTGGTCGTCGGCTAGGAAAGGTCGCAGTTCCAGAAGTTTCGGTCGTCGGCTAGGAAAGGTCGGCGAGGACAAAATCTTTTGTGATTACAATACGCCAATAGGGCATTTGGGAGTGGTTGGCAACAACATGCAAATGCAAAGCAAAGGTATGACCCCAAGTCTTAGCCACTCGAACATAAAGAGAGAAAGAGGAATGCCATTTTGCTACTAGCGTTAGACTTGTTAAAAGTAACGCACTTCTACTTGCCTCAACACAAAAGCGTTTCAGATCAGATGGGCTTCTGCTCCCACCACACGGCGTTCGCTCTCGCTTTCAGACTTCTCCAAACTTCGAAGTCCAAGCCATCCTGCAATCACAACTCTACTACTACTTAAGTTCCGTTTGGCATTACAGTGGTTTTCTGAATATACTTTTGCTACAACAACATACTCTTACTAGATCTGATAAATATACTCCTAAGTTATCCTGTAGAACTGGTAGTATTCCAAAGTACAGTGTAGCACAGCACAGTAACCGTAAATCTGTAATCTGTCCTTGACCCACCTCAACCACCACGAATTGTTGATTTTTACTCGGGAAAGCACGTGTGACTGGACCGAGGCAAGGAAAGATCTCGCTGTCCGGATTTGGCCTGGCCGGCGTTGTGAGAAACGGGGCGGAGATCGTGCGGGCACGGTTCCCTTGACTTTGGCGGTTGGTTGACGGCACCAAAAGAAAAGGGGCAAAACGCCGCATTAGTTGCCACCTGCGGCGTCTTTTCGAAGCGGAGACGCGTTAAAGCGTTCGTCGTCCGCCGAATGCCAAAGTCAGTGGCACTATGCGAGAGGTCCATGAGAGCATGATTATCGCATGTATCGGAGACCGGAGACGATCGGATCAGACGAGTAGATCGAGGTTCAATTCAACGGGGCGGACCATGGCGGCGGCGGTGGGCGTGCGTTGGTGGCTGTGATGACTCGTCTCTCGCGATGATGGGGGTAGGGAAGGGTTCCAACTTCCACTTCCAAGTTCCAATCCAAGCACAAGGGAGACGCAAGATCACGAGACATTGTCAGATGCAGATCACGCGAGTCACGAGAATAACATCACTGATATGATACATGTTGTTTGTTCCCACAAATGCATCATGAATACTGAATTCATGGTACAACACACGCTGTGGGATAGCCAATCTGCTCCTTCCACTTCAGTAGCAAAGAGCTCCAGGCCGGAATGGAAGGCTGCTGGTTCCTTGTCAGGTTCGGTGGTAGTGGCCCCCTCAAGTCCCTTTCTCATCCTCGCGAGTTTCCAATTCATTTAGATTCAGGAGCTCATGGAAAATAACACTGATTTAGTCAAGACCCACGAAGTCAAACGAGTAACATCAACACTCAAAACTGAGAATGACCGATAACAGATGTAGTGTGTTGTCGTTAGTCGTTACTTGCCACCTGCACATGTAAATAAAGAACTCTATATTATAATCATTGCCAATTGATTTCTATAACTACGCAGAGTTTAGAACACATCTCTGAGTTAGTCTATGATCAGCTTATATTGAATTGTACATCTTATTGTGAGCAACTCGCTGTTGTATTAGCTATCTTGTGCTAGTAAGCACTCACTGGGCTAAGCAAGACAGAGAAATGCTCATTCAATTGCTGAGATAATAAACTTTTACTTTTATTTGTTTGACTGTATTCAACATCGGATAGTCAGACTTGTTCACTAGCTCCAATCACTATGACAAATTCACAATGGTCAAGGAAACAAGTACAAGTTGTTTAGCCTTTGAGACATCTGCCAACACTTGAAAGGGAATAAGACCGAAAATGCAACAAGATCAAACACAGCTGACTTGGTCCGAAAGGATGACAGTATCACAGACTCACAGTAAGATCTTTTGTATGAACATTGCAGCAACTAAGACTCAAAAGGCGCACCTTACATTCTTGCAACTATGGTTTTAACATTGTGCACAAGGAAACTGACTGTTTCAAACTGAATTGATCAAATCGAAAAATCCAACACTGAAACTAACATTAGCAGATAAAAGAAAAAGGAGCATTGTGATTGTAGAAGTTGCTATATGGCTCCAAAAGAAAATATAACTGACAGTTAGAGCTTTATGATATGTTTAATCAGAATGTATTGAACAGTTGGCGAACAATGGTGTAGTGAAGCAACATGTACAAGTGAATCAACATGCAAGTGAACCATCAAACACATACCTTGAGCCCTTAAGCTCATCAGAGTTAAGATCCACCTCTTCTAAAGAAATGTTGATAACCCAAAATTGGTGAAACTATCCCATTTTCTAAGGGCCACCAAACTCCTCTGTTTCAAATATTGATTCTAGATAAGATGTGAACCGAACTGATGAATGCAATAAGGGCTGCCTCTTGGTGAAGAAAGCTTTTGGTGAGGATATCACGGTAGTGTCTAACTCTGGCCTAAAGGATGCTGAACAAATTTCTGATGCTTTAAAAAATGGAAATAGTGACAACGAACTACTCTCGTTGTCCCACTCAAGATTATCCCACCATGTCTTCTCCCCTCTGATCCTCTTCAATTTACCCATTTCATGCCCAAAAGGCAGCTTCTTTAGCTTTGGGCAAGCAAACACATCAATGTATTCCAAAGAAGGAAGATCCAATCTAGAATTACAGAAGCTATCCAAGCTTGGCAATGAATTCAATTGCAAAATTCTCAGTTGTCGGAATCTCTGGATTGGTATGCCATCTGTCACTTCCATATCAATTGCATTCTGTGTGTCAACTAGCTGCTTCATTTTATCGCAGCAAGACACATCCAAATGCTCCAGATACGGTAGTTTTAGAATGCAGGATAAGTCTATCAGTTGATAAGTTTTCCCCACAGTAAGGACACGAAGGTTCTGAAGATGCTCCATGCTAATCTTCTCAAGTCTAGGAAGATCCCAAAAAGTGAGAAACTCCAGCCTAAGAAGATGATCTCCATAACACTGTGGCTTGTTAATAACTGATAATTCCTTTAAATCTGAACAGTCCATTACATTAAGAACAAGGACACTTTCTGATAAAGTGAGAGTAAGAGATGTCTCTCCATTCAATTTATATAAACCAAGCAATCTCACGTTGATTCCATCTATGTCAAAAAGCCTCTGCAGGGTACTCACTTTCTTTATTGTTATTCCCAGAGCTTTTAGTTCTTTAGTTAAGCAAGACAACTCTTCAATTTTAAACTCATCACAATCCCTGTGGTTTGTTAAATCAAAATATGCTTCACAGCCCGCATACCTGCTACCATATAGGTTTAACACTTGTAGCATTGATAAATTTGAAATAACATTGTAGGGTATCTTCTCTAAGTAATCCATATAGTTCAAGTACAGGTACTTTAATTTTCTTAACCGTCCAATTCCCACAGGCAATAATTTAATATGTGTTTGCTTCAGGTTGAGATATTGGAGTTCAACTAGTGTGCCAAATTCTTCTGGAAGTTCTTTGATGGGAACCCAAGACAGATCCATGTAGGTAAGGAACAAAATGCTTTCAAAAAGGGAAGGCGATAGTGCCTTCAACTGAAAGTTCTGCTGTAGTGACAGAAATTGGAGGTTAGAACAGTTGATGGCCTGGGGAAGTTCATTAATGTAATTGCACATGAGTGATATCTTTCTAGCCGACCGCCATTTCTCATTGTCCCTGTTTCCAATGTTATGAACTCCAACCCCTGCTTGAACAACCCATTTCATGCTGCCTTCACCACAATCAGAACATATCCACAGTGCCATGTCTCGGATGATGTCGTGTACTCTCACCTCACTATCTTCTAAGTAACCAGGCTCCAATAAGCATGCATTCTTCAAGTACTCAATAATGGAGTAACCCTTGTCGTATGCTTCTTCTATCGTATCATACTCTAATAAACCCATTCCCATCCAACAGTCTATGAGTTCAACTTTCCAAATTGAGTAATCTTCAGGCCACAGAGAACAACATAAGAAGCATTCTTTGATCAGTTTATCCTGCAGATAATCATAGCTTAGTTTTAGGCTAGTGTATATATGACTAACGTTCCCCATATTTGGAATCTCATGAATGCGAGACTTTTTCAGCAATGACAATGCAAGTGCCCATTCATGACGAGTCTTTTTTGTAGACATTGTACGGCCAAGAGTTGCTAGAGCAAGGGGCAAGCCCCCACATTCTTCTGCAACTTCCTTCGCTAGCTTTTCAATCCTAGCATCCGAATTAATAACTTCCTCAGTTGCTTTTTCTTTGAACAACTGCCAAGCTTTGTCTTGGTCCAAGCATTGCACCAAGATTGTCTTGTGAGCTTCCATATATCCACAAACACTCTCATAACGAGCTGCCAGAACTATTTTCTGCTTATTCAGGCCAGTAGGATACGGAATTCCAGCTTCTGCTAGATCCAAATAATCCCATAAATCATCTAACAGGAGTAAGAATTTCTTTGTTCTTAAGAAACTTAACATGAATGAAGCCCGTGTTTCAGTGCTAGAACCTGGTTTTAGGAACAGTCCAAGCTTTTCAGCAATGTTTGCTTGAAGCTGCCCTACTCCACAGGCCTTAGATGCCACAACATAGATGACAAGGTCAAATCCATAATTTTCTTTGATTGCACCTAAGAAATAATTGTTGATTTTTCTGAGCAAAGTAGTCTTACCAACTCCTCCCATTCCCCATATCCCTATAATTCCAACTTTGTCATCTTTGAGGTACTGGAGAACTTTGCTTAAATTACAGTCTGTTCCTTTTGTTAAAGGTACAGTGGGCACTTCTTGGACGAAATATGGTGGAACCTCAATCGATACCTGTTTGAATGCCCCCCTTTCATGCAGAACCTCAGCTTCCTTCAGTTTCTTGGCAGCCCGCGTGCCAATTTCATACTTTAACCAATAACTGAAAGATTGTCTTCTCTTCCTCTGCCCATTTTTTTTAATCTCATTCACTTCACTTTCTAGTGCTGCCACCTTTTCTAGCCATTCTGTAACTTCAGGACTACATGTTTCTTGCTTCCTTTCAGAGTTCTTAAGCCGAATTTGGATTTCATGTTTCCTGGCTTCTAGGTTTTTTACAGTGTTGTCCAACTTTCCAATATTTCCTTCCATTTCTATTAAATAGTTCATACGTGTAATCACAGGATTCCATAAGTGGGATGCCACAGTCTGAGTTATGAAATCAAACAGCTTAAAAACAGACATGTATAAAAGAGGTGGTGAATAGGGTGACAATTTGTCAAGCTGCTACTTCTTCAATTGGCAACAAGATCAAAAACATATGAACTACAAAGGTCATCCAAAATTGGTACCTGCAAATGAGAAGCAAGAGATGCCTTAACCAGATATATCCAATGGAAAAGATGAACATCAGTAGACAAGGAATGAATAATGATCAATCAACTGAAATCTTACAATATAGATTGGCACTTGTGTTTCTACTTTCTACCATGTAAAGATGAGATAAACAGAGATGTAAAGCACTAATGCGAATTTTATGAACTCAAGTTCATATGCACTATGGTTACACTTGTGCGCTTCAAAAAATTCTCAAGAAAATCGTAGATGTGGAACATGTGCACATGCAAAAAATTGTGCAAAAAATATGATCATGTGTGCACTGTAGAAAAAGATGAAAAGAAATTGACTTATATAGTTATATGTGTTATGAATAGTACTTGTATTCAATATAGGGCCAATGGGCCAGTATATATACACAAGTACATGTGGTGAATATGCAAAGAGCCCCTTATAACATTAGGGAATAACACACTATACATATATATCTCTAACACCCCCCCTCAAACTCATGGTGGATCAACAACACTGAATTTGGAGAGGTAGAAACCATGCTGTGCTCGAGTCTGGGCCTTCGTGAAGAAATCCGCTATCTGAAGCTCTGAAGGCACATATTGGAGAGCAATCACCTGATCATGCACACAAGACCGCATGAAGGAAGCATCAACACTAATATGCTTGGTAAGCTCATGCTTCACAGGGTCACGGGCAAAACTGATAGCACCTGTACTATCGGACAAGAGAGGAGTCGGTGTAGTGACAGAAACACCAAAATCCTCAAGTAACCACCGTAGCCAAGTAACCTCTGCTGTTAAGAGAGCCATAGCTCGCAACTCAGACTCTGCACTCGAACGGGACACTGCAGTCTGTTTCTTTGTCTTCCAGGCAATGAGAGAACCACCAAGAAAAACACGATGCGAGAGATAGACCGCGATCGGAGGATCGCGCCCAAGTAGCATCCGAATAAGCTGAAGTCAGAACGAGTGGAGTGTGGAAAGAAAAGACGGCGAGAGATAGTCCCACGAAGGTATCGCGAGAACTCGAAGAAGGTGGTGTAGTGAACTGAGTGGGAGCGATCTGAACCGACTCGAAATGTGGGTGGATAAGTGATATCGGGCGAGTAACGACAAGATAGACAAGACTCCCAACAAGATGACGATAGCGAGTCGGATCGAAAGAGGCTCGCCATCGAGGGTCGGAGGTGAACATTGAGCTCCATGGGAGTCTCAACAAGATCTGTTGTCGATGAGAGAGCGCGATCAAGAAGATCTGAATATACTTCTCTTGGGACATAAAGAAACCATCCGGAGTGGAAGTAACCTCAATCCCAAGGAAGTAACGAAGAGGACCAAGATCCGACATAAAAATCGCTCACTAAGACGAGCCTTGACAAAGGTAATGTACTCGAAATCATCTCCGTGTGATCATGTCATCAACATACGAAGAAGAAGAGTCCACCACGAGGCGAAGTGTGGACAAAGAGCGCAGGATCATGATCACTAGGTGAAAAGCCGCAGCGGTGACCACGGAGGAGAAGCGCTCAAACCAAGCACGAGGGGCTTGCTTAAGGCCATAGAGAGAACGACGAAGACGACAGACCATGCCCTCAGGAACAGAATACCCAGGTGGCGGAAGCATGTAGACCTCCTCACGCAACTCGCCATTAAGAAAGACATTTTTGACATCAAGCTGAGAAACAGACCAGTGGCGAACAGACGCCACCGCAAGAAGAGTGTGGACAGTGGTCATGTAAGCCACAGGAGCAAAAGTCTCGTCGTAGTCACGACCATGCTCCTACTGGAAGCCACGAGCAACAAGACGCGCCTTATAGCGCTCAAGAGAGTCATCAGAGTGAGTCTTAATCTTATAGACCCACTTACACGTGATGGGACAAGAGTGAGATGGAAAAGGAACAAGATCCCAAGTACCAGTACGCTCGAGGGCAGCAATCTCCTCGGCCATAGCATGCTGCCACTCAGGATGAGTAACAGACATCCCGATAGGAGACAGCTCAAGAGTAGCCGCACGGAAAAACCAAAGCGGGCGGGAGGCGAATCGGTAGCGATCGCGGAGCGTGGCGAGGAGAAGATAACCCATCGGGAAGATGGATCATCGGAGAAGATAGAACATCGGAGAAGATGGCTCATCGGAAGATCCTCAACGAGGTCGGCGAGTGTAGACGAGTGTAGTGGGAGGAGCACGAGGAGCCACGGGGAGACGGCGGCGGTGACAACGGCGGAGAGGCCACGGGAGGAATATGTGAAGACTTCGGTGGGGCGGGTGGATGAGGCAAGAGCAGATATAGGTGTATCCGGAAAGGTCAAAAGGACGAGACTCCACAGAGGAAACCGGCCGAGGAGAGGTAGGGCGTGGGTAGAAGGGCGAGACTCGTTGAAAGTCACATCACGAGAAATCCGCATCCGTCGACCAACAGATCCCAAAGACCGATATCCCTTGTGCTCGACATCTTGTATCCCATAAAGACACACTCAACGGTGAGCGATCGGTTTGGTACGTTCTCGAGGGCGAGAGAACATAACAAGCGCATCCAAGCGAGCGAAGGCGAGTAGTCAGGAAGAAGGCCACAAAGACGCTCAAAAGGAATCGCACCCTGAAGAGCAGAAGAGGGCTGAATGTTAACGAGATAGGTGGCAGTGAAAACAACATCGGCCCAAAAGTGAGGTGGAATAGAGGCGACAATCATCAGTGCACGAGCCGTCTCAAGGAGATGACGATGCTTGCGCTCAGCGACACCATTCTGAGCATGAGCACCAGGACAGGAGAACTGAGCAAGAGTACCCTGCTCAGTAAGGAAGCTGCGCAGGTAACGAGAGAGGTACTCGCCAGCGGAGTCAGCACGAAAGACACGAATAGGGGTGGAGAACTGTGTATGGACCATAGTGGCAAAGTGTTTATAGATAGATAAGACCTCACTACGAGAAGACATGAAATATATCCAAGTGTGGCGAGAAAAATCATCTATAAAAATGATATAATATCGATGACCCTTTCAAACGAAGGGAGCGGACCCAAACATCCGAATGAACAAGATCAAAAGGACGCTGAGACACTGACTCACTATGAGGGTAAGGAAGCTGAATCTGTTTACCTAACTTACAACCCTGACAATCTAAAGACACGTCTCCTGAGACAGACCCCAGAAGACCACGACGAACCAAAGACGACAGACGAGATCCACACAGATGACCAAGGTGGTGATGCCACTTCTGGAAAGAGCCGGTAGGCGAAGTGGTAGAAGCCGAGAGACCGGCGGCAGCGGTAGCGGCGGAAGGAAGGTGAAGCGGTCAAGCTCCCGAGACGCTGTGAGTCAAGGCGCGAGGCGAGAACCAACCGAGCTCCGTGTGGCGGTCCCGAACACAACAAGAGTCGAGTCGAGAATGACCCGACAACCAAGATCGATGTCGCCCGTGAGAAAGAAGTCGCATGGTAAGGCGAGGAACATAAGCAACGAAGGAACATGAAAAGATGAGTTGCTAAGAGGGCCTCGACCGAGACGAGAAAGAGATGTACCATCGGCGTAAGAACAACGCGGGAGAATCAAGGGGTGTAATGAAAGACAGTGGAAGGATCGAAGTCATGTGAAAAGATGCTCCGAATCAAGAATCCACGGGAGGTACCGATCGTGTAGAAGGTGGTTTCTCGGTGCCGAAGAGTCGATGGCGAGCTGCGCAGAACTCGCCGAGGAAGAACACAAGCGGCAAGCGAGCGTCAAAGTCCGGCTATCTCTCCGCTCGATGAGAAAAGCTGAAGAAGTCGATGCAGATGTCGATGTAGAAACACGGTGCTAGTGCTAGTAGAAGAACGGCGAGAAGATGCGGCGCTTCTTATAGCATCGGGACTCAATGTGGCCGACCTTATTGCGATAGGAGCGATGGGGCGACCACCGCCGGATGGAGGCGCCACCACCACCGTGGCGGCCGCGGAGGAGGCGATGTCTTGGCGCGTGGCCGTCGGTGTAGCAGATGGGCGGGTGGCGAGCACGGAGGAGTGGTAGCGAGCCGCACCACTCGGCGAGTCTCTCCGCACGTGTCTCGATGAAGCCTCGGAGAGTGACACGAGGTGGCGTTGAAGGAGCCGGGCACGCCGCCGCTCGAACTTCGGGGCGAAGGCGAGTAAGGAACTCGTAGATCCGCTGAAACTCGTGTCGCACGACAGACGGCCGAACAGCGAGGGCGGAGCGACATCCAGCGGTGCGAAGGAATCCGGTGGCGCCAAACAACGAGCTCGAGCATAAAAGCGTCAACGGTAGCATCACCGTTGAAGAGAGTGCTCTGGCGGACCATGGAGAGTGCAGGGGCATCACGGAGGGCTCATAGCGGCGACGAAGATGAGTCCACATCCGGAAAGTCAGAGAGTCCCACAACCTCGAAGAAAACGAGGTTGGATATCGGCGATGAAGACAAAGGCGGCGAGCATCATCATCGTACCACCGAGTGTAGGTGGTCGGCGATCCTTGTAGGAATCGAGCCTCTTGGTAGGCGAGACGACTTCATCATCGGCAAGACCAGCGGCCTCAATCGCAGCCTTGTCACCGTTGGGGCGATCAACAGCGTAGGCTCGTCGGAGAATAGGGCAAGGCGGGCGGTGACATCGCGGAGAGGCGCCCGAGAGCGAAGACCACGCATGTGGATGCGCATGTGAGACACAAAGTCGGTGTAATTAACACCATCGAAGATCACCGGCGGCGAGGAAAGCGGTGCCCATTGGTAGGCGGCCGGGCGCGCGGCGACAAGACAACGAGTCTAACAGCGGCGCCGGGCGGCGCAGCGTTAAACGACGTTTTCGTTTTTGGGCGGCTCGCTTAAACCGGCCAGCACTCGCTTCGGCTCGTTAGGGTTTCTAATCGCGCGAGTGGCGGTGCAAAGTGAGGCGCGGCGCGCAAGTGGAGGCGGCGGCGCAAGTGGAGGCGCGGCGCGCGCGCGCGATCCGGCAGCGCGGCGGCGCAAGTGGAAGCGGCGGCGTCCGGGCGCGATAACGCACGGAGGGCGACGTCCGGAGCCGCGGCGGCACGGAGAGGCGACGTCCGAGGCGCGGCGACCGCGGCGCGATCGCGGCGGTGGAAGCGGCCCGCGCGGCGGGCGGCGGCGGCGGTGGAGGCGGCGGAGCCGATCTCGACGGGTGGAGGCGGCGGTTCCGATCGGGAGATGACGAGCGGCGGCAGGACGAGCGACGCCGGCCGGCTCAAGCCGAGACGGAGGCGGCTCCTCCGTTCGGGAGACGTCAAGATGACGTCAAGGCGACGACCTCCAGACTAGACGACGTCTGCGGCGGTGGCGACAAGCGAAGCGACGGCAAACCCTAGGTTCGCTCTGATACCATGTTATGAATAGTGCTTGTATTCAATATGGGGCCAATGGGCCAGTATATATACACAAGTACATGTGGTAAATATGCAAAGAGCCCCTTATAACATTAGGGAATAACACACTATACATATATATCTCTAACAATATGCTTTTCAAATTTTCTCCTTCATGTGGTGAATTCTCACATCCTATTTGCTAATTATAATCTGGGAACTATTGTCCTGGGCTGGGGTACTGTTCACGCGTGTGAACAGTACCACAGGTACTGTAGCATCAGGATTAGGAAAGGATTACTTTCTCCAATAAGAATATTTATTTCCCTAGATAGTTGATTAGTTTTTTTGTATAGTGATTAGTTAATCGGAAGGTTATCTATTAGTTAGAAAAGTTATTATTGGATTGGATTGTTAGAGATATGTTTCCTTATAGATTATTTCTTAGGGTCAAGTCGGGTCATCCCTATAAAAAAGGTAACATGTATCTATTATCAATTAAGCGAGAAAAACAAAGAAACAATAGTTCATCCCCGTCTATGTCTATCTTCCTCCTCTAAAGTCTCCCCCCTTCAAGCCGTCGTCGTCCGACCGTCCCCCTGGTGGTGTTTACCCTGTAATGATCTAAGATCATTACATTTGGTACCAGAGCAGTCGATCCCTTCCCACGACTTTTGCTACTATGATTATGACGACAGATTAAACCATCAGACCTACTGCCGAGTCGTTGGCTACGATAAAGGCTAACGCCAATAAAGATGACCATGAGTACCAACGACAATGACAAGAAGATGACGGCCATCTTCCTCGACATGTATACCACTTTGGAGAAGATGATCGTGGCGACGACAGCGAAGCCTCCCACGGCGGCGTGCCTTGCGAGGTGGTGGCGCCTTCCACGAGGCGGCGGAGCTACCTCGGCAGCTGCGGTAGGCTTGCGCACTTCCATCGCCTTACCGTGGCGCCGCCGAGCCCGCCGCGGCCCTACCGAAGTACGTCGTGGCTACCGCTGCGCTGCCAGGGTTGCTGCGATGCCTGCCGCAGCAACCGGTGAGTTTGCCGCAACCACGCGTGGAGGCAATGATCTCCAAGGACTCATGTAGTCCTCGCAACCTCTCGTCAACATAGGGTCTCTTAGGGCTTCAGCCATGACCGCCACCACAGCTCGTCTTGAGGACGGTATTTGCAAGCGGGAGTAGTTGTCATGGGTGAAGTGCTGTTCACGCGTGTGAACAATACCACGAGTACTGTAGTGCCAGGATTAGGAAAGTGTTACTTTCCCCAATAAGAATATATATTTCGTTAGATAGTTGTTTAGTTTCTTTGTATAGGGATTAGTTAATCGGAAGATTATCTATTAGTTAGGAAATTTATTATTGAATTGGATTGTTAGGAATATATTTCCTTAGAGATTATTTCTTAGGGGTCAAGTCAGGTCATCTCTATAAAAAAGATAACATATATCCATTAATCAAACGAGAAAAACAAAGAAACAATAGTTCATCTCCGTCTATGTCTATCTTCCTCCTCTAAAGTCTCCCCCCTTCAAGCTGTCGCCGTCCGACCGTCCCCCTGGTGGTGTTTAACCCGTAATGATCTAAGATCATTACATTTGGTATCAGAGCAGTCGATCCCTTCCCACGACTTTTGCTACTATGATTATGGCGACAGATTAAACCATCAGACCTACTGCCGAGTCGTTGGCTACGATAAAGGCTAACGCCAATAAAGATGACCATGAGTACCAACGACAACGACAAGAAGATGACGGCCATCTTCCTCGACATGTATACCACTTTGGAGAAGATGATCGTGGCGACGACAGCGAAGCCTCCCACGGCGGCGGCAATGCCTTCTGCAGAGGTGGTGACGCCTTCCACGGAGGCGGCGGAGCTACCTCCAGCAACTGCGGTAGCTGCTGCACTTCCACGTCTTACCGTGACGCTGTCGGAGCCCATCGCGGCCCTACCGAAGTACGTCGTGGCTACCGCGGCGCTGCCAGGGTTGCTGCCATGCCTGCCGCAGCAACCGGTGAGTTTGCCGCAACCACGCGTGGAGGCAATGATCTCCAAGGACTCATGTAGTCCTCGCAACCTCTCGTCAACATAGGGTCTCTTAGTGCTTCAGCCATGGCCGCCACCACAGCTCGTCTTGAGGACGAGCTGTTGCAAAAGGCGGGGAGTAGTTGTCATGGGCTGGGGTACTGTTCACGCGTGTGAACAATACCACGAGTACTGTAGTGCCAGGATTAGGAAAGTGTTACTTTCCCCAATAAGAATATATATTTCGTTAGATAGTTGTTTAGTTTCTTTGTATAGGGATTAGTTAATCGGAAGATTATCTATTAGTTAGGAAAGTTATTATTGAATTGGATTGTTAGGAATATATTTCCTTAGAGATTATTTCTTAGGGGTCAAGTCGGGTCATCTCTATAAAAAAGATAACATATATCCATTAATCAAACGAGAAAAACAAAGAAACAATAGTTCATCTCCGTCTATGTCTATCTTCCTCCTCTAAAGTCTCCCCCCTTCAAGCTGTCGCCGTCCGACCGTCCCCCTGGTGGTGTTTACCCCGTAATGATCTAAGATCATTACATTTGGTATCAGAGCAGTCGATCCCTTCCCACGACTTTTGCTACTATGATTATGGCGACAGATTAAACCATCAGACCTACTGCCGAGTCGTTGGCTACGATAAAGGCTAACGCCAATAAAGATGACCATGAGTACCAACGACAACGACAAGAAGATGACGGCCATCTTCCTCGACATGTATACCACTTTGGAGAAGATGATTGTGGCGACGACAGCGAAGCCTCCCACAGCGGCGGCGATGCCTTCTGCAGAGGTGGTGACGCCTTCCACGGAGGCGGCGGAGCTACCTCCAGCAACTGCGGTAGCTGCTGCACTTCCACGTCTTCCGTGGACGCCGCCGAGCCGCCGCGGCCCACCGGCACGTCGTGGCTCTGCGGCGCCGCCGGGTTCTTTGCCATGCTCGCTGCGACAGCCGGTGAGTTTGCCGTAACCACGCGTGGAGGCAATGATCTCCAAGGACTCATGTAGTCCTCGCAACCTCTCGTCAACATAGGGTCTTTTAGGGTTTCAGCCATGGCCGCCACCACAACTCGTCTTGAGGACGAGCTGTTGCAAAAGGCGGGGAGTAGTTGTCATGGGCTGGGGTACTGTTCACGCATGTGAACAGTACCACGAGTACTGTAGCGCCAGGATTAGGAAAGTGTTACTTTAGATAGTTGTTTAGTTTCTTTATATAGGGATTAGTTAATCGAAAGATTATCTATTAGTTAGGAAAGTTATTATTGAATTGGATTGTTAAGAATATATTTCCTTAGATATTATTTCTTAGGGGTCAAGTCAGGTCATCTCTATAAAAAAGGTAACATATATCCATTAATCAAGCGAGAAAAACAAAGAAACAATAGTTCATCTCCGTCTATGCCTGTCTTCCTCTTCTAAAGCCCCTCTCAAGCCGTCGCCGGCCATCCTCCTGGTGGTGTTTACCCCGTAATAATCTAAAATTATTACAACTATAAAAAAAATCAGAATAAAAGTGCTTTACTTCAGTAGATAAACCAACATATGAAGTTAAAGATTGCTATGACAAAAAACGTTGTCTAGGTTTATGAAATGGGCCCCAGACTGAATTCCTCCAAGCTGATGATATTGGTTTCTGGTGAATTACCAGCGGTAACAAATTAGGAACTGAATGAATTTGGATTTTAAATGAACTCTGAATACAGTGTTCCAAAACTACCCTAAAAGTTCACTGTTGATTTTGTTTTATTAGGGAAACAGTAAACTTTATTTATGCGGGCATTTCGGGGTGCTGTTCTTGCACCCACTAATCCAACTTTTCTCATGTACAATTTGAACCCCATTTTTCGGTGCTAGCCCCTCTTTATCTAGGAATGACGACTATCACGAATCCTTGACATAGTTGCATACACAACACAAGACCATTATAATTGGCACGGTGCTAGCATTCAATGCTAGATCATGGGTCCAAAACAGCTAAAAATAGCAACTTGATGTCCTTCATACCCTTGTTTCCTGTTGAAAATTGAATAGACATATGACTATACAACTCAAACTGACGGTGGAAAAGGAGCCTACTGTTAGAGATATATGTCTATTGTATTATTCCCCAGTGTTATAAGGGGTTATTTGCATATTCCCCACATGTACTCTGTGTATATATACTAGCCCATTGGCCCCCTGAGAATACAAGTTGCTATTTTGTAACATGGTATCAGAGCAGTTTAGGTCTTACCAATTCGGACGCGCAACTCGTCCTCAACCCTAGCTGCCGCCTGCCGCCGCCGGCTTCATCTCCTTGCCGCCGCCGACGGCTTCATCTCCTTGCCGCCGTCGCCGGCCTCATCTCCTTGCCGCTGCGCCGGCCTCATCTCTGCCGCCGGCCTCATCTCCTTGCCGCTGCCGCCGGCCTCATCTCCTTACCGCCGTCGCCCGCTCGACCCGACGCCGCCGTCGCCTCCACCCGACGCCGCCGTCTTGGTCTTCCACTCGCCGCCGACGTCGCTCGCTCGCTTCACCCGACGCCGCCGCCGCTTCGCCTCCTAACGTCCGTCGGAGTCGGCCGCCGCCGTCGCGCCGATCGGCCGCCGCCGCCGTTGCGCGAGTCGGCCGCCGCCGCCGCCGCTTCGGCGAGGAACCCTAGTTCCCCTGGTCGCTAGCTCCTGAGCAGGCCTCGGCTGATTTTTGAGGCCTCGGCCTTTTGAGTCGAGCGGCCCGCAAGAAAAAAAAAGAAAAAAAATGTAGTTCTAACCGCTGCGCCGTCCCGCGCCGCCTGTTAGACTTCGTTGTCTTGGTCGCCGCGCCGTCCAGCGCCGCCTACCAATGGGCACCGTTTCTCTCCCTCGCTGCCCGGTGATCTTCGATGGTGTTAACTACACTGACTTCGTGTCTCACATGCGCATCCACATGCGTGGTCTTCGTCTCTGGGGCGTCCTCTCTGGCGATGTCACCTGCCCGCCTTGCCCTACACCTCCGACGGAGCCTACGCTTGTTGCGCTGCCCCCAACAGCCGACAAGGCTGCTGCTGAGACCGCTCGCCTTGCTGATGATGAGGCCATCTCTGCCTACCAGGAGGCTCTGGATTTCTACAAGGATCACCTAACCGCCTACACTCAGTGGTACGACGACGACGCTCGGGCTGCTGCTGTCCTCATCGCCGATATCCGGCCTCGCTTCTCTTGAGGTTGTGGGACTCCCTCGCTTTCGGATGTGGACTCACCTTAAATCGGCGCTCGAGCCCTCGGTGATGCTCTCTACTGTCCGTGGTTCGCCAAGAGCACTCTCTTGGCGGGTGATGCTCTGTTGGCGCTTTACGCTCGAGCTCTGTTGTCGGCGTCACCGGACTCTCTCGCACTTGCCGGGCCGCGCTCTGTCGATGTTGCCTAGTTGTGCGTCTTGACACGGATTTTCGGCGGATCTACGAGTTCCTTACTCGCCGTCCCGAGTTTGAGCGGCATGCCCGGCTCCTTGCACGCCATCCTCGTGTCACTCTCACAGAGGCCCTTGCGAGATACGTGCGGAGAGACTACGCTGAGTGGTCTTTGGACTATCGCCACTCCCCTCTGTGCTCGCCGCTCGCCCACCTGCTACACCGCCTGCTCCACGCTTCAGCACACAGCCTCCTCCTGTGGCCGCCACAGGAGGTGGTGGCCGCCCTCCATCCGGCGGTGGTCGTCCTCACTGCTCCTACTGCAACAAGGTTGGCCACATTGAGTCCCAGTGCTATAAGAAGCAGCGGCATCTTTCTCGCCGATCTTCTACTAGCACTGGCACTGGTGCTTCTACATCGACGCCTACATCGACTTCTTCCGCGATTTCTCTCGCGGCGAGAGATAGCGGACCGGCGCTTGCTTGCCGCCTGGGTTCTCCTCGGCAGTTCTGCGGGCTCGCTCACGACTCTTGAACACCGAGAAACCACCTTCTACACAGTCATGTACCTCCCCGTGGATTCTTGATTCTGGAGCATCCTTTCACATGACTCCTAAGCCTTCCACTCTGTCTTTCATTACACCCCTTGATTCTCCTATCAGTGTTCTTACTGCTGATGGTACATCTCTTTCTGTCTCTGGTCGAGGCCCTCTTAGTAACTCATCTTTTCATGTTCCTTACATTGCTTATGTTCCTCGCCTTACCATGCAACTTCTTTCTGGCGACATCGATCTTGGTTGTCGGGTCATTCTCGACTCGACTCTTGTTGTGTTCGGGACCGCCACACGGAGCTCGGTTGGTTCGGCCTCGGCGCCTTGACTCACAGCGTCTCTGGAGCTTGGCGCTTCACCTTCCTTCCGCCGCTACCGCTGCCGCGGTCTCTCGGCTTCTACCACCGCCTACCGGCTCTTTCCAGCGGTGGCATCACCGCCTTGGTCATCTGTGTAGATCTCGCCTGCATGCGTCTTTGGTTCGTCGTGGTCTTACGAGTCTGCCTCGAGAGACGTGTCTTTAGATTGTCGTAGTGTAAGTTAGGTAAAATGATTCGACTTCCTTATCCTCATAGTGAGTCGGTGTCTCGCGTCCTTTTGATCTTGTTCATTCGGATGTTTGGGGTCCGCTCCTTCGTTTGAAAGGGTCATCGATATTATATCATTTTATAGATGATTTTTCTCGTCACACTTGGATATATTTCATGTCTTCGTAGTGAGGTCTTATCTATCTATAAACAATTTGTCACTATGGTCCATACACGTTCTCCACCCTATTTGTGTCTTTCGGCGACTCATTGGCGAGTATCTCTCTCGTTACTGCGCGGCTTCCTTCGAGCGAGGTACTCTCGCTCGATTCTCTTGTCACGGTGCTCATGCTCGAATGGTGTCGGCGGCGCAAGCATCGTCATCTCCTTGAGGCGGCTCGTGCATCGATGATTGCCGCCTCTATTCCACCTCACTTTTGGGTCGAGGTGTTTCCACCGCCACCTATCTCGTTAACATCCGGCCCTCTTACGCTCTTGAGTGCGATTCTGTTGGCGTCTTTGTGGTCTTCTTCCCGACTACTCGCCTTCGCCTGCATTTGTCTGCGTTTGCTATGTTGCGCGCTATGGCTCTCTTGGCAGAGATTACTTGGCTCGGTGGTTACTTGAGGATTTTGGTGTTTCGTCACTACACCGACTCCTCTCTTGTCCGACAATGCAGTGCTATCGATGTGCGAGACCACTGTGAAGCATGAGCTTACCAAGCATATTGGTGTTGATGCTTCCTTCATGCGGTCTTGTGTGCATGACCAGGTGATTGCTCTTCAGTATGTGCCTTCAGAGCTTCAGATAGCGGATTTCTTCACGAAGGCCCAGACTCGCGCACAGCACGGCTTCTACCTCTCCAAACTCAGTGTTGTTGATCCACTATGAGTTTGAGGGGGGGTGTTAGAGATATATGTCTATTGTATTATTCCCCAGTGTTATAAAGGGTTATTTGCATATTCCCCACATGTACTCTGTGTATATATACTGGCCCATTGGCCCCCTGAGAATACAAGTTGCTATTTTGTAACACCTACCACTTCATGAGCAAATGATCGAGCACATGGCGGGCATCCGAACAAAGACGGAATGCCCTTCTCGAAAGCGCACGAGGAAACAACACGAGAGGTTAGGTATCAAGCGAAATCTGTGGATTACTAGAGGAACAAATGACATGACATGACGACTTCGTCTCAAATTCTCAAATCGATTCGACGTCGCCGCCCCTCAGAACAAACTGCCACAACTAAATACAGACACGGGATTTCGCCACCAACAAGTAGTAAGGGGGTGTTGTTGCAGTCTACGAAAGGGAGGAGGATATGCACGTACCTTGTGATCAAAGCATGATCCCCGCGTGATGGGCAATCTCAGTTTCTCGGCTACGACCGAGTAGAAATGGCACCGCAGGTTATACTTACATAGGTTGGTTGGATGGTTGTGGCGCGAGGGGTTTCACTGGAAATTTCAGAGATGGCCACAGGTTTTGCCATGGGAAATTCCCCCCGTGGACTTGGAAGAGGACAGCGCCCCTGTTTGCGCTGGCTTGGCGTCAGCGACAGCGAGCCGTGCTGCAACTTCTAGGAAAGAAGAGTGGAAAAGGAAGTCGCGTTGTGACTTGCGAGGCGGAGCAACGGCGGATTCAACGCTCACAACGCATTGCGCGGCGCGCTGGTCGGACGTTGGCTAGCATTTTCGGGGGCAATGCACCCTCGGCCGCGCGCCGCGCCATCGTTCGGGGACGTACGGCACATGGTTTGGACTTGGAGTCGGAGTTGGACCGGTCTCGGACTCTCGGCCGAGGTTCGCCCACCGATAAAGAACCACGTCCCAATTCATTTATTTCCGGGTGAGCCAGTGGGGTAGATGGGCCGGCCCGATCCACTTGCAACACCGCATAGGTGGTGGTATACAATGTACGTTCCACTTCCAGGATGAACTCATTGTTTGGTCACTTTTTTTTTTCCTCTCGTCAAAACAAGGTGGGCACACGCACAAGAAAAAAGTTCTTTAATTTAGCAGGCATCGAATTTGTTCCAGGTTGCGTACAAGTATAATATGTCTCTTGCTCAATTTCTTCCTCCGTTTTGGCACTAGCTAGAAGAAATTTGTCCATCTCTTATACAGCTTGAATAAGACGAGTCATGCATCAGCCCTACGGGTATGATGAGGCTATGTGCATGACTTTGAAGTATTGGAGGACAAGAACTTTTCCATTGCTTTGCCACAGCTTTTCTTTGAAGCCGACTCTTTATATGCCTCTTTTGCAGCTTGATTACACTTGTCACTTGAGACCCAAGCTTAATTTGAACAGCTGCTGGAATCACTCCTTTTGTTTCTCACTTGTCCTCTCCCACGAACTAGTCGGTTTCCTTGCTACTTCTGCAAATTGATCGATCGTTTCGCCGCTTTGTTCGGGTATAATAATAAGTATATAATGATCGACTATGGTAGTGTTTGGTTGGGATGAGATGGGATGGAATAGGATGGTCCTATTTTTTGAGATGGGATGGTCCAAGTAGTATGTTTGGTTTAGGGGATGGAATGGTTCCACATTTCGTTTGTCTGGAGGATACGATGATCCGGGATGGTATAAACTTGTGTTTGGTTGGAGGGATAGGATGAGATGGGATCGCATGTGGGAACCACATGGTAAGAATCCCCTAAATACCTCCTCTCTTTTGGACCATTGGATCTAGATTTAACGGATCTAATCCCATCTTCCTAAAATGTATATAACCTCTCTCTCACCACTCCCAACCCAAACCCTACCCGCCCAACCCAGCGTCGCCGATGCTGACCTTGGCCAGTCGCCTTCCCGATGCTGACCTTGGCCAGTCGCCTCCATCCGCCCTTCTTCCTCGACGTCGACCACGACCTAACATCGAGCTCTGCTGGCCACAAGTCGTCTTCATCTTCGAGCTCCGCCGACCATGACCCAACTTTGAGCTTCGCCGACCACGGCCCGTCACCGAGCTCCGTCGGCCACCACCGCACCATCACCCCCGCGCCCACTGTCGGTGGGTGGGTGCTGACCGTATCCAGGGATGGAACTTCATTGGGGCCAAGGTGGGCCTTGGCCCCCCAACAAGTATGTATTCGGTAGAAAAGGCAGTAGTATTTAGGGTAATTTAGTGATTAGTCTTGAAAATGATCACATCTAGATTGCATAATTTATATGTCCTTTAGTGTTGCCTCCTCTAATTTTGAGTCCAAGCTCTGCCACTGATCGTATCCACCGCACATGTCACATCCGCGCACGTGCCTTAGTGGTTCCATCCAGGACGAGTTCGTCCGGCAAAAAACACAGGATTACACGGTCCCATATCTGGGCGAAATATTCCCATAGGTGGAACCATCTCGTCCTAGATCATCCCATTCTATCCTCCCAACCAAACTCCAAACGTAGGTATGCCTCCTTGTCCTGGAATGATCCCATCCCATTCCACTTGTCCTGGCAACCAAACACTACCTAAAAGAAGATTGTTGGAGTTTTTGGGCTTGGCCATTCAATATTCTAATTAAATTTTAGAAAAATACCAAAGGTTCATTCATGCATGGTGGAAGGTGGAAAGTTTAGTACCATATTGCTAGTCTAGGTGGGAGGAGACCAATATATAAGGTGGAGTTGGTCTTATCTAGTTGAAGCAAGCAAAAGAAGAACACACGCGCTCGCGCTAGCTCGCTCGCTTCGCCATCGCCCGTGCACACGCACGCGTGAATGGTTCGACGATTTCGTGTCTGGTTGGCTGTGGAGCTTCAATGGGATTTTATGGCATGCATTAACTGCGTTTAAGACAAAGTAATAACAACAGTTTCTTGTTGCTGGTTCTATATGAGGGAGAGAAGTCTCCTCTCAAATTTTTCAGAGTAGAGAGAGACCAGTATCATTTTGTTGTCCTGTTCCTCTGTGCTGCACAACCTCAGCTACTCCATCCCTTCCTCGATGTGCACCGACGTGGGGAGAGCAGTGTATCTAAAGCCGGTGTCCCTCGTGATCCTACAAGGGTTGGGGCAAATCGGGTTTTTGGGAAGCGTTCGCGCGACTGCTCCCGGCTTCCTCCTTCTCCATCATTATCTGTGCGTCGTATTCTTCGCATCAGACTCTACCGCGACCTTCGTCGGAGCGATTCTCTGTAAGTCGCGGTGACATCATTTAATATGGCTAGACTTTGCTTCCTAGATATTTGTCATGTGATGATATTGATGCCTACTTATGTTAGTAGTATTCTTGTTCTAGTCTTTGCCTTGTTAGTGCATATATATGATATATATATTTGAGTTGATGATTTTGCTATTGTTCATAGTTCCAAATATGACTAGTATATATGCTACTGTTGATTCAATTATTGTTTTAGAAATTAAAATAATCACAAAAATGCGCATATACCTAATAATCTAAAAACCTGATAGGCACTTTGTGATGACTGGTTTCGCCGAGGCAATGAAATCGGAGAAATTCACTGGTGTGAATTTCAAAAGATGGCAGACAAGGGTCCAATTGCGGCACTAGACTATGAATGTATTTTGGGTTGTGATACCAGGTCCTGCAGAACATTGTACTGCTGCACAACAAACAGAGTATGACACGGCTACAATAATATATGTCGGGTGCATTCTAAGCATGTTGTCTGACCAGTTTTGTGATGTGTATATGCGCATGAAGAATATCGCGGATCTGTGGCATGCACTCGAACACAAGTTCACTGCCTCAGATGCCGGACATGAATTGTATGTCATGGAGCAATATCATGATTACAAAATAGTTGATAACCATTCTGTAGTCGAGCAGGCTCATGAACTACAATTCATTATGAGGGAATTCGCCCACCTTAGTTGTCAATTGCTTAACAAATTTGTAGCTGGGGGCATTATTGCCAAATTACCTCTAACCTAGAGGAATTTTGCCACATCTTTGAAACACAAGAGGCAAAATATTTTCGTCGATGATCTAGTTGCTAGTCTTGATGTTGAAGAGAAGGCTCGGGTAAAGGACGTGACACCAATGGTGCAATAGGGACAGTCTAGAGCGAACATCATGCAACATATTGACAAAGGGTAAGGCAAGATTGTTTCGACCATCAACTTCAAAAGGATCGACAATACTAAGACGAAAGTGAATATGAAGGATATTACTTGCTTTGTTTGTAGCGAGACTGGTCATTGGACCAAGAAATGCCGCAAACGGATATGCAAGAAAAATCATCTAGTGCAGAAGAAGTCTGCTAATGTGATTATTGGCGAGGCCAAAGCATCTGGGTATGGTAATTTACCTAGTGTCTTTTTGGCATGTTAATCTACTGATTGGTGGATTGACACCAGGGCTAATATTCATGTATGCGCTTATATAACTATATTTTCTTCTTACCAGGTCACACGGGGTTCTTTCGTCCTAATGGGGAGTGGGTCACATGCTTCTGTTCTTAGTGTTGGCACGGTAGATCTAAAGTTCACTTCGGGAAAGATCGTGTGCTTGAAGAACGTGCAGCATGATCCTATAATAAATAAGAATCTCATCAGTGGTTCCCTTCTATATTTAGATGGGTTCAATTTGGTCTTCGAGTCGAATAAAGTAGTCGTGTACAAATTTGGGCTCTTTATTGGAAAAGGCTATGAGTGCGGAGGCTTGTTCCATTTTTCCCTTTTAGATTTTTGTAATAATGTCGTGAACCATATTTATGACTCTACGAATAGTGGTGAGGCCAATGTATGACACTCACATTTATGTCATATAAATTTTGGTCGTATGTCTCGGCTTTCTAGTTTAAATTTAATTCTAAACTTTTCCACAGCCAAAGGTTTCAAATACCAAATTTGTGTACAAGCGAAGCAACCTCGAAAGCCTCACAAGGTTGTGGAGGAAAGAAATTCGGCAAAATTGAAACTCATACATTCAGACTTGTGTGAGATGAATGGTATATTGACAAAAGGAGGGAAAAGATATTTCATGACTTTAATTGATGATGCTACTAGATACTGCTATGTGTATTTGTTGAAAACAAAGGATGATGCACTAGACTACTTTAAAACTTATAAAGCTGAGGTTGAAAATCAATTAGACAGAAAGATTAAAAGAATTATGTCCAATCATGGTGGAGAGTATTTTTCTAATGAGTTCAATCAGTTTTGTACGGAACATGGTATTATCCATGAAAGGATATCTCCCTATTCGCCCCAATCCAATGGGGTCGCCGAAAAAAAGAACCGCACCTTGACTGACTTGGTGAATGCCTTGTTAGATACCGCGGGTATGTCTAAGGCATGGTGGGGGGAGGCTGTGTTGACTGGGTGTCATGTCCTAAATAGAGTCCTCACTAAAAATAGTGAAGTAACTTTGTACGAAGGTTGAAAAGAGATAAAATCACCACTCTCATATTTGCGTACCTGGGGGTGCTTGGCGAAAGTCAATGTTCCAATAACTAAAAAACGCAAACTTGGACCTAAAACAGTGGACTGTACCTGTCTAGGATATATTGTATCTGATATGCCAATCAATATGATAATGGAATCCCGAGATGCTATTTTCTTTGAAAATATATTTCCTATGAAGAATTCACATAGCTCTTACAAATGATTTAACTCCTAAACCTAGCGCTCCAATTGGGTATTTTGAACACACACATGGGCACGTATTGTAGCTCCTCGAAGGAGCAAGAGAAAAAAAATTGCAAAATCTTTTGGCGATGACTTCACTGTGTACCATGTGGATGATGTTCCCAAATATATTTCAAAGGCATATGCATCTCCTGATGCAGAGTACTAGAATGATACGGTTTGTAGTGAAATAGAGTTCATTATCGCTAACAGAACTTAGAAACTCACCGATCGTCCATTTGGTTACAAGCCAGTTGGATGCAAGTGGGTGTTCAAGAAGAAGCTTAGGCCTGATGGTACAATCGAAAAGTACAAGGCTCGGCTTGTGGCTAAATGTTATACTAAAAAAGGTGAGGATTTCTTTGATACTTACTCACCTATTGCCAAATTAACCACTATTCGAGTACTACTATCTTTGGCTGTCTCACATGGTCTTATTGTCTATCAAATCGACGTAAAGACAGCTTTCCTGAATAGAGAGTTGCATGAGAAATTTACATGGATCAACTTGATGAATTTGTAGTACCTGGACAAGATGGCAAGGTATGTGAGTTATTGAAATCTTTGTACGACCTCAAGCAGACACATATGCAATAGCATGAGAAGTTCGATTGAACTTTGACATCTGCGGGATTTGTGGTAAATGAAGGTGATAAATGTGTATACCATCGTTATGATGGGGTAAAGGAGTAATACTATATTTGTATGTTGATGACATACTTATCTTTAGGACAAACATTGATATGATTAATGAGGTTAAGTCATTTTTATCCCAAAATTTTGACATAAAAGATCTAGGAGAGGCTGATGTTATTTTAAACATCAAGTTGATCAAGGATAAGAATGAGATTATCTTGCTGCAATCTCATTATGTGGAAAAGGTCTTGAGCTGTTTTGGCTATATGGAAAGCAAGCACTCTCTAACAACCTATGATCCTAGTCTAATACTTCGAAAGAATCGAAGACTAGGAAATGATCAATTAATGTACTATCAGATTGTTGGTTCACTCATGTACTTAGCTAGTGCTACCTGTCCTGACATCTCTTGTGTTGTAAGTAAATTGATCCGGTTTACCACTAATCTGGGAGATGATCATTGGAGCGCACTTGAGCAGGTTATGCGTTGTTTGAAAGGTATAGTGAGTTACAAAATTCACTATACTGGTTATCCTTGTGTACTTGAGTGTCGATGATCAAGTCGTCGATCTTACGAAATAAAAAAGAGAAAAATGGCACGGAGCTCTTGGAAGAGAATGCGACTACTCTTTATTGATATGAACTGGCTATTACACGGGGTATCCTTGACAAGACAAAGAAATAACTTTGTAAGTACACAGGGTATATTGCTTGCTATTGTCTGGAATCAAACTACAACATGAATCTAATGCTAATATGATACTTCAATCGAGTGAGATGCGATTACCTGCTGATCTTCTCTCCCAGATCCCCTCCTTTCTACCGTTTGTGTTCTCCTTTAAGTAGTCGATGAAGTGGTGGTTGTTACTTCTCGAAGAGACGTCTGTTGGAAGTGTCGTGACTGGTCGGAGCATGGCGGCAGTTGGTGAAATACCAAACGTTCGGCGGTTGATATCAGGGACTAACAATAACTACATGAAGGTTATTGTCAGTGACTTAGAGCCATGTAACATCGTGTGGTTTGGAGTGATTAGGCACATGTTCCATTTATCACACAGAAGGAATATACTTGGAATCAAGTCCAAGTGCCAGTTCATCGTTTCTACGAGCAATTACCTGGTTGGGTAGTTGGTACATAATCTCTCCGACCAGGGTATCCACGATGTAACCTCTGGAATCCTTACGACCACAGGGGTCGTTAGTCTTAGGGGTTATGACCACGAATTCATATAGTCTTTAATTATATGTAGAGGTTTTAATCCTCGTCATTGAGGGATATAGTGATTCCAATGGGATTTCTGATGCTGATGAGATAAAAGCTACAAGTGGATATATATTCACTCTAGACGGTGTTGCCATCTCATAGAAGTCTTGCAAACATATCATACTGACGAGGTCAACCATGGAGGCAGAACTCATACCATTAGACACAACCACTGTTAAGACAGAGAACTTTTGATGGATTTACTGGTGGTTAAAAAACCAATTCTAGCTATCCTTATGTACTATGATAACCAAACAGTTATCATAAAGGTGACAAATGCAAATGATAATATGAAATCCTCAAGACATGTGAAAAGGCGATTGAAGTTTGTCAGAAAAATGAGAAACTCAAAGTGATAGCTGTGGATTATATCCAAATAGCTAAAAATCCGACAGATCCCTTTACAAAGGGACTATCATGGAATGTGATTAAAATTGCATCGAATGAGATGGGAATGAGACACACGTGAATTACACACAATGGTAACCCAAACCTATGTGATCGGAGATCCCGTGAAATAGGCCTTGGGAAAAACTGTTTGGGTAACAATAGAGTACATCTTACTTTATATCTCACTCCGTTGGAGATGTTGTACTTTAATTACGGTAAGACAGGATGACTTTGTCTTAATGTGTTCTGAGGCTTAACAGCAAAATACTGTCCTACAAGGTATTCATGTAAGAACACACCTATGAGTCTGACTTTTGGTCGCGGTCCATGATATGTGGGTGATCTATAAAAAGCTTATAAAGAGACACAAGAGTATGACCCATATGCTCTACTTGAGGAGTAGCCTATCGGCGGCCAAGTATCAGCAAAGGCCTTAGGTGAAACTTATCCGCACAAAATTGTCAATTCAAGGCTTAGTCTATTGTGTACTTATGGGTGAGTGTAGCTTGAGGTTCTAGGTGGATGTTTAACCTTAACCAGTCTCCACCAAAAAACTAGTATATCAACAACACTTTGGAATTATGGGCAAATTCGTTGTGCTTTTGGGATCTGGTGGGGGATTGTTGGAGTTTTTGGGCCTGGCCCATTCAATATTCTAATTACATCCTAGGAAAATCCCAAAGGTCCACTCATGCATAATAGAAGGTGAAAAGTTTAGTACCATATTGCTAGTCTAGGTGGGAGGAGACCAATATATAAGGTGGAGTCGGTCTTACCTAGTTGAAGCAAACAAAAGAAGAACACATGTGCCCTCTCGCTCGCTCACTCACCTCGTCACGCCATGCCATCGCCCGCCCGTGCGCGTGGATAGTTCAGCGATTTTGTGTCCGGTTGACTGTTGAGCTGTTGTTTCTTTTTTACATCTCAACCATGCAATACACGTATACGAATTAGAAACTAAATGTTTAAATTACACTAATTCATTGGGGCTTTATGGCACGTATTAACTGCATTTAATACGATTTTCAAAACGTTTCTATGACTTTATTGCGGCAGTTTCTTTCTTGTGTTGATTCTATACGAATGAGAGACCTTTCCTCTCAGAATAGAACATAATAGACAAAAACCTTAGAAGATTGTTGTCCTATTTCTCTGTGCTGCGCAATCTCGACTACTCCATTCCTTCCTCAGCGTGCACCGACGTGCAGAGAGCAGTGTTTCCGAAGCCGGCATCCCTTGTGATCCTACACGGGTTGGGGCAAATTATTTTTTTGGGAAGCATTCACGCGACTACTCACGAGTCCCTTCATCATCGGCTTCGCTTTGTCTTCTTCGGATCAGACTCTACCGTGACCTTCGACGGAGCGATTTTCTGTAAGTCGCGCTAATATCATTTGATACGGCTAGGCATTGTTTCCTAGATATTTATCATGTGATGATGTTGATGCTTACTTCTGTTAGTAGCGTTCTTGTTCTAGGCTTTGCCTTGTTAGTGCATATACATGATATATATATATATATATATATATATATATATATATATATATATATATATATATATATATATATATATATATATATTGAGTTGATGATCATGTTACTGTTCATAATCCCAAATATGTCTAGTGTATATACTGCTATTGATTCAATTATTGTTTTAGAAATTATAATAATCACACAAGTGCGCATATACCTCATGGAATTATATATATCTTATTTGTATCCTGATCACCATCTAATTTTTGGTTGTATTGATGCATTTTCGCCCCGTATTTATAAGAATGATTGTCGCTGGTTTTTTTTTTTTGCAAAAATGACCCCCTGTCGCACGGCCACCATGCGGTAGGCCCTCCCTGCCCACTACCTGCCCTCCTGCCGCACAGCCACCGTGCGGTGGGTCTGCCGCACCGCCACGTGCCGTCCCCTCCCCCTCCCAACAAATTAGGGTTTCCTCCCGAAATTAGGGTTTCAACGCTGTTTGTAGGAATTTTAAAACATAGCAGATGAGTACAAAAAATTATGAAATTTTATGTGGAGCCTTCTGACATAGTGTACTTGCTTGTGTAAATTTTTTATAATTTTATCTGTTCTGTTTTTTTCTTGCAATTTCATATAATTATACTATTTGTACAAATTTGAAAATGAGCTCTAAAAATTATAAATTTTGTTTTGACGACTCCTTACGCAATTAATTTGGCTAATTAATTTGTAATGTTTTAGTGTATTTGTGTCATGTTGATTATGTGGGTGTCGGTTAGACTTTTATTCCCACTTGGCGCAAGAGGGGGCTTCCGGAGGGCGGTTAGTCCAAAGGGGCGAAACCTTAGCGGGCATGAGTACACTAGGACAGAACATTGTAAAGACCTCATGATAATTGCTCAGTCACACGCCTACGGAAGCGTGTTTTGGCCGACATAATGAGTATGTCATCTCGTGTGGGTAAAGTTGTACCAACTCTACAGAGTAGAAACTATTCGAATAGCCGCGTCCGCGGTCATAGACATGCTAGCAAGGCCACTTAAAGTTAGATTGTTTTTTATTTTAAAAATTGCTTTATCAAATGTTGAGGATGGCTAATCCTTAAGTAAAGTTGGGCGGGAAGCCAAGTGTTAGGAGATGGCGAGCACCAAGCCACTCACAAACACCGGGCCTTCTCACAAGCTTCACTTGAGAAGATCACCGGACCACGACGCCTCCACGCCGTCTAGGTGTCGGCAAACACCAAGAGTAACAAGTCTCCAACTTTCACTTGAACCAATCAAGTGTCAAAGCTCTCGTGGATACTAAATCCACCACCTAATGCAACACATGCAATAAGATTTGCCTCTCAAACCTCACTAAGTGCAACACATGCACAAATGGGAGTAGAGGGCTTGCTCTTAGCTCAAAGGAACTCAATGGGATGCCAAAGATTGCCTCTCAACCGGCCAAGGGGGTATTTATAGCCCCCAAACCAAAAACTAGCCGTTTGGAGACGAAACAGCAAAAAACTAGCCGTTACAGCGTTTTGCGGTCGTACCGCACTCACAAGGAGCGGTACTACCGTTCTGCAGTACTACCGCTGTTATAAGGGCGGTACTACCGCTGCCCGATTTTCAGCACATACGACACTCGGTAAAAAGGTCATAACTTTTGACTCCGATGTCGGAATTGAGTGATCTTGGACTCTATTGAAAGCTTATTCAGAGGGCTACACAACCCACCTATTTGATTGATATCAAACACATTTGATCAAATTAAAAAGCACAACTTAAAAGAGTCACTACCATGGTCTAAGTCCAAAGAAATAGCAACACGCAATCTTAGACCATGTCAAGGGAATACACATGAATCTTAACCATTTGCAAAACACATTTGCAAACTTAGATCATGCCACAAAGAGTAGGTACATGGACTTCAATCATTTGCAAAACACATTTGCAAAGCATAGTCACATGTTACAAGGATTAAATGCACGAGCTTCGGCTATTTGCAAAACACATTCGTAAATAATAGCATCATGCCACGATGAGCTAGAGCAAGCAAGATTGAGCTATCAACACATGATGAGACTCAATCTACTAGACAAGACCCCTCTTAATAGTACGACAACCTATACTAGCAATCTGGTCTTCCAACCAAACACCAAGACCGGTAAAAGACTAGGAACACATCCTTAGCCCTAGCTAGTCATACCTTTGCCTTGAGCATCTCTTGAAGGTTGATGACGCACATCTTCACTTCAAGTCCGGGTGATCGTCTTGATATGCATCAACCCATGATGCATCCTTTACTTGACCTCAATCAACATATGAAGAGTCTTCTCTTGACTTGATGATCAACTCATGATCATCTCTTCTTCGAGATCTTGATATGCATCAACACATGATGCATCCTCTTCTTGAATCTTGACTTGATGACGATCAACTCATGATGCCATCCGAAGTCTTCATCACCCTGGAACATAACCTATTCATCCAACTCATGGAAAATGTTAGTCCCACAATTTCATTAACATTAATTACCAAGATATACCGCATAAATGCTTTTGAACAAGCCATTCTCGAAGGTGCGGTATTCTCGCCAACTAGCATCCGGTAATACCGCTCTCCCAGTCTGTTTCTCGATGCGGTACTACCGATTTCCAGAGGCTCGAAAATACGAAAAATACCTTCTCTGGAATTTACATACCACCAACATATTTGCGGTCATACAGCTCTGCGTAGTTCCGCCACATGAACTCCGTACTACCGCTCCACCTCGAGCAAACCAAGTCCAAAAAGCAATGCTCTGGAATTTTCATACCGCATGTAAATCGGTACATCACGGTGCAGTACTACCGCATACAACTCGGTACTACCGCATTTCAGAAGTTTTTGAAATGCAATGCATGACTCCTTTGTCTTGAGTCATGTCGATCTTTATCACCTTTGCATTTCCTTTTATGTCATCACTCAAACTCCGGGACTAAGCCTTGAAACATCTTAACACACATGTTAGTCCCACAATACAATTTCAAATAATTGAATGTAATTGGTATGAGTATATATAAACACGAAGTTATATATATACTCAAGAGTTATGTTTCAAAGTAGATCACAATGATCAATACTAATGAAACAACAAGGCCATGAGTATATATAAACTACACAAGTTATATATACTACAAGTATATACGAACTACACAAGTTGTATATACTGAATATGAGTGTATACAAACTACACAAGTTGTATATACTCATATGAATATATTAACTACGCAAGTTAAATATATTCAAGGATATATGAACATCCATGAACTACACAAGTTTCATATGTTCTCATATACTCATATGAATATACTAACTACACAAGTTAAATATATTCAATGATATGTTTCAAAGTAAAGATCCTTAATATATGTGGAAAGAGAATATAGATCAATACTAATAAAACTTCAAAATATAGAATGGACTCCCCCTAAATGTGTGCATACACAAATGTATAATGGAAACATATGCACATATCCAAGTTAACCTTTTTGGTGAAGTTTAACCTATATTTTGGATCCGAGGAATGCAACAAGATATAATAAGAAGTAGAATGCATACCTCTTGTATTTCCATCTTTATATCCAAACGAGACTAAGCAATAGATAATCAATAGAATTGTTAGTCTCACAAATAGATTTGTCATTAATGAATACATACATGTTTGGATTTTTGCTTTTATATCCAAGCTGAGACTAAACTTGATATAACAATAGGAGTGTTAGTCTCACAAGTGCATTTGTCATTAATCACTTAATCACTTTGCATTCCTTCATGATTTCCACCTTTATATCCAAATAAGACTACACAATATGTATATCAATAAAAGTGTTAGTCTCCCAATTAGTTTTATCATTAATCACCAAAACTCTATTACCACATAATGGCGGGTCTAGATCTTTCATCGAGGCAGCACATTCCGTGCTACTGTCCTAGGCTCGGGGTGCGCTTGCCCGTTTGTAGAGGCCCCGGCATTATCCAAGGTTTCCCAGCGCCCTGCGTACGAAATTCACGTACACCATCGGCCCCCCGTGAATGTGCACCTTGGGCTGGGAGGCAATCTGCATGTACCGGCTCCATGTTATGCTTCCATTCACCTTGACGAGCTCCCACACGATACTCGTGCAGGTGATCCTGTAGGATCAAGGATAACCGACTAGAGGGGGTGAATAGGTGGTTTTTAAACTTATCTGATTAAGTGTACCTTCAGCAGGAGCAGTAGCTGCAACAGGAACCTCATCCACATTTTCCTCAACCTCAACACGACGAGGAGGAAGACCATCACGAGGTCGATATGACTTGTGAGCTGATCCCAAACCACCATGATATTCAATTTTCTTCATGATCAAGGTCATGATATATGGAGCATAGTATATTCTCTTAATCCTGTCATTTTTAGAAGAGACTATGCCATGAAGAATTACATCCACAACATCAAATTTTATCCCCTTCATAATATGATCAATGATATTCCAAGCATGTCCTCTGACTACATCAAAGTTTCCACTCTTGGGGTAAAAGGTATGATTAATGATCCTGTTGATCATACTTGGTATAGGTTTAAGCCCAGTAATAGTCCCAAGCTTGCATCTAACAGAGGAGTCATAGTAATCAGCCCAAGCTGGAGTAAGCAGAGCTGGACTGTCAAAGATCTTCTCCCAAGAGTTGGACGGAATCCTCAAAAACCTCTCAAACTCCTCTTTGGTGCTTTCCACATACCTGGTGACAGATATCCATCTTATTGTGGTTAAGTCTGCAGAGACATGTACTGTGGTATAAAACTGTCTGATCAGCTCATCATCATAATTCTGCTTATGTGCAACTATATCATGGAGACCTACTTGATGAAAAAGTTGATAAACACCACTGAATTTATCCAAGGTGTTTATGTGTGCCCACTTAATCCACTTATGATCTGCAAATTTTCTGTGATGGCCATATAGCTGCTCATAGACTTGTTCTTGAAAAGCAGTGTGAAATCTTGGATTAATTGAGTCTGATCTAGACAGGTATTGATTCACATGGTGCTTGATTGCATATTCTTCTGGTGATAGTAATCTTAAGTCACTTGGAGGTTCTGGAGGAGTCCCTAAGTCATCCGACCGGCATACGCTTGAGCTCGACTGCTGTCTCGCGAGATAGACTTTCTTCAGTATCAGATATAGGATCTTCTTCTGCTGGTCTTTTGCCTTTACCCTTCCCACGAGCAGATTTGGAGCTTTGAGTTTCAGGAGCATGATGACCTTGAGGTAGAGACGAAGATTTTCCTCCTCGGGGTGGTCCAACTGATTTCCGAGTCATGATTCTTGTCCTGGGCATCTTACTGAGGTAGAAGAAGTTACAAGAAGTTCAAAGGATCAACCAAAATAGAATTAAGTGAAATAGAGATGAATTTCTGTTTTTCTGTCAGGATAATCGGTCATACCGTCAGTATCAGACCGGTACGACCGCATTGCGGTCGAACCGTGCTCAAGAACCGGTTGTACCGATTTCCCTGACTGAGTTCTAGGGTAAGTGTAAAAACAAGATTTTTGATGTTTCTTCGTGGAGTGAATCCATGGTATGAGTGCGCAAGCACCATTAGACATCAAATCTACACAAATGCCCGACTAGAACACAAGAAATCATCTACATTTCGTTTAACCCTAAAATGTCTCCTACACTTGAATTCTTGCGGTAAAACTTCAATCAAAAGAGGTTTTACCTCGAGAGATGGAGGAGATGACCTCCAAGGAGGCAAGAATGAGCAGGGGAACGAAGAATCGCCGGGGGAAAAAAAAGGATTTCGGGGACGAGTGCTCTGCGGCTTCGGGTGAGAAAGAGAGAGACACAGAAGGCAAATGAAGCGGTAGGAGTCCAGTTGAACCGCTGATAAGCAAAAACCCCTTTCTTAGAAGACCAGCCCGGTCGGACCGTAAACAACCCACCGGTTGTCCGCATTGCGGTAGAACCGTATTTACAAAGTCGGTCGTGTCGAACCCGGGAACGAAGGATCCCGAATTCTCTGTGTTAAAACACCAGTCCAGGATTTCCAGTGTACACAGTCTCACAGAAATGAATATCACATTCATATCACGAAAACATAAATGGCATTAAATAAATAATTGTTTAATACAAATGAGTCTGAATAATAACATCAAATGTCAAATGATAAACACAGCGGAAATAACAATATAGTGGGAGCCACACGATGCGCCACAGGCAATCGTCAGGTCGAAAGGCCTACTCGTCCGGGTCCTCACCGTCAATATAGCAGTCTTCCCCTGAATAAGATTTATTCAGCAAGAGTGAGCACTACTACCGTGCTCGCAAGTCACACCCAATATTGAATTTAAATGTATGCATAAGGAAACAAGTGAGTATGGCAGGGGTTGTTTTGCATAAACAGCATTTTCAGTTTGAATAAGCATAGTAGTTTCTAAGGCAAATTTTATACTATGGATAAAATCATATTTTGAAATAGCAATGATATAATGTGGATAACCTCCAATGATAAAGTGAAGGATCCCCTCCTAACACTTGGCTTCCCGCCCCAAATTTTCATAAGAATTAACCATCCTTAACATTTAATAAAGCATTTTAAAAACCAAAGACAATTCTAACTTTAAGTGGCCCTGCTAGCATGTCCATGACCGCGGACGCGGCTATTCGAATAGTTTCTACTCTGCAGAGTTGGTACAACTTTACCCACACGAGGTGACATGCTCGTTATGTCGGCCAATTCACGCTTAGTAGGCGTGTGGTGAGCAATTACCATGAGGCCTTTACAATGTTTTATCCTAGTACATTCATGCCCGCTAAGGTTTCGCCCCTTTGATGGCCACTCCTCGGAAGCCCCTCTTGCGCCAAGTGGGAATAAAACGTCTAACCGACACCCACAAAATCACAAGACATAAATATACTAGGACACCACAAATTAGTTAGCCAAATCCTGCCCATACAGGACATGTGGTGGTACGTTATGGCATAGCAATAAGCGGCTCAAAGACCGGTCCTCAATTGACTTGGGCGTCATTCCTACAACCCATGGGCCTTGATCTTAACCAGATCAAACCCGTGCATAAACCTGCACCCACCATTCTGACCATTTCGCCCAAGTCCAACCCATTTTGTTTTTATTTTGAATAAAAACTTTATTTATAAATCCCTGTGGTAAGACAATACCACAATATTAAGTTTGAAACAAGTTTATAGAAATTTGGTGTAAACCCTCCCAATTTCTGTAAATGTGAACTACGCTTGGCTAAGCATATATTTAAATCTTGGTAATGTCTTGCCTATGGTATCAAGGTAGTCAGATACAACATTCAAATTTGGCCATACAATAACATATGGAATTAACTATACGTAAAACAGGATATTAAAATATTTATAACAACATATGCATGCAATAAGGAATTTAAAACTGAAAATAACTTAAAATAATAGGGGCAATATGGTCAATGGTGTAACTTGCCTTGGTCGATGTCTTGAAATTCTAAATCTTCAGTTTGATCGAACTCTCCGGAGTCGTCGAAGTCTAAACGCGAAAATACGACAAATTCAATATTCAAATTCAAATAAATTCAAAAACATAGTTCAAATCAACTACAAACTGAAATATTTTGGTTTAGTTAGCTAGATTATAATTTTATATAAATTTTGCAATTTGAAACACCCAATGTGGAGTTCATATGCAAAAGTTATGAATTTTAGAAGTTTTAAACCAAATTCTGGAATTTAAATGAATTTCCCGAATTATTTTTCTACTGAAAAATCTAATTATTGCGCAATGCTGACGTCGGCTACAGTATTTCGGAATTAAAGAATTAAAATTAAAATTCCGACAGGTGGGCCCCTCGGGTCAGTGACTCGGCTCATGGTAGACTGGGTTTACCGAGCCGAGTGGACCCGGGTGTGGTGGGCCACCCACGTGGGCGCGCACGTGGTGGTGACTGGACGCCACTCGTGCGCCACGCCAGCAGAGGAGGTGAGGTGTCGCCTAGGTGGCACCTCGGTGGCTGCCATGCGGCAGTGCCACGTCGGCGAAAACGGCGCCGGCGAGGGAACCGATGGTCGCCGGCGCTACGGCGGGCGGCGGAGTCCGGCGAGGCCACTAGGAGGGAGAGAAAGAGATGGCGATGCTAAAGCGCTCACCCACACGGTGAATAGACGACGGAGGCGGCCGGCGGCGAGACGAAGGCGGCGGCGAGGTACGGGCGACGACGAGAAGGGCTCTCCGGGGGTCCTCTGGCGATGAGGTGGTACGCACCGGGATCGCAGGGAATCGGCGATGGCGATGGAGGTGTCGTCGGGGACGAAGCTTCAACGACGGCGGCGCAATCGGCGGCGAATGCTTGCGGCTTGGCGGCGACGAAGATCGGAATTGCGACGGGCTCACGGCGAGAGAGAGGGAGTGAGTGGGGGCGTCGGGTTGAGTGAACGGAGGGGCGCCGGGGGCTCCCTTTTATAGGGCGAGAGGTGGCCGGGAGTGGCGGGGCGACGTGGGAGACGTGCGGCGGCGGTTGCGGCGCCGCGGCGGTTTCGGCAACGTGCGAGAGAGGGGAACGAGGGAGGAGTGGGGGCGGCGTGCGGCGCGGGAGCGGTTGCGCACGACCACGAGAGGGGAGGAGGTTGGAAAAGCGGCGAAATCGGAGCTTGGGCGCGGCGGGATTGGCGGAGACGTGGCGCTGCGCAAGGAAGAAGAAGGGCGCGGGGACGATGAGTGTGGCCCGTTGGATTTAGATCCAACGGCGCGCGTGCGAGAGGGGAGAGAGGATGTGGGCGGCTGGTTATCAGCCGTCCGATTTGAATCGGACGGTGGAAGGGGGGGTGAGAGGCGGCGCGGGAGTGGGCTGGAGTGGGCCGCGCGCTCGAACAGGTTTGGGCCGGAGCCGGTGGGTTTCGGCCCAAAGCCATTTTTGATTTTCTTTTTGATTTCTCAATTGTTTTGATTCTGTTAATTCATTTAGGCTTTAGAAAATAGCAAAATACTTCCAAAAATTATGGAAAAATTCACAGAAATTCCCATACTCATTCTGGACTTAATAAAATTATTTCCAACTATTTGTTGGCTTTTAATTTTGCAAATAAATTTGTTTTAGCTTTAAAATATTTATAAAAAGCTTTTGAAAATTCAGGAAAAACCACAAAACATAAATAAACTTTTAAATCTTACTAAAATTGAAATTTGGGTACATAATATTATTAAGGATCATTATGCAAAGAATAGACTAATGTCTTATTATGAGAATATAGTTTTGATAAACATAGTTATTCTTAATAAACTTTCATAAATATATATTTTTTTAAACAAAATCTCAAATAATACCAAATCAAACAAAATACATGAGGCAATGTTTCAACCAATATTTGAATAATCTATGACATTTAACTCATTCCTCAATTTGCAAAACCGACCTTCATCTAATGGTTTGGTGAAAATGTCCGCTAATTGATCTTCGGTTCGGATGTGGCTAATTTCAATATCTCCCTTGCCCACATGATCTCTCAAGAAATGGTGACGAATATCGATATGTTTGGTTCTAGAGTGTTGAACAGGATTATTTGCTATTTTCACCGTACTTTCATTATCACACAAAAGAGGCATATTATCAATTTTAATTCTGTAATCCATCAAGGTTTGCCTCATCCATAGTAATTGAGCACAACAACTTCCCGCGGAAACATATTCGGCTTCGACGGTGGATAAAGCTACTGAATTTTGTTTCTTGGATGACCATGATACTAAGGATCTCCCTAAGAATTGACAACTCCCCGAGGTGCTTTTTCTATCCACTTTGCAACCCGCATAATCGGAGTCCGAGTATCCAATTAAATCAAACTTAGCACCTTTAGGAAACCATAGGCCAATGCTAGAGGAATGCTTTAAATATCTTAGTATTCTTTTTACTGCCATTAAATGGCACTCTTTTGGAGATGCTTGAAACCGTGCACACATGCAAACACTAAACATGATATCGGGCCTAGATGCGGTGAGATAAAGTAAACTACCAATCATAGACCTATAAAGCTTTAAATCTACCAATTTACCTCCCTCATTAAGGTCGAGATGACCGTTGGTTGCCATGGGAGTCTTGATAGGTTTTGCATCCTCCATGCCAAATCTCTTGATCAAGTCCTTTGCATACTTTGTTTGACTTACAAAAGTTCCATCTTTGAGTTGCTTGATTTGAAGTCCAAGGAAATAGTTTAGTTCTCCGATCATGGACATTTCAAATTCCCTAGACATCATATCACCAAATTCTTTGCAAAAGTCTTGATTAGTAGATCCAAAAATGATATCATCTACATAAATTTGACATACAAAGAAATCATCATCTAATACTTTAGTGAAAAAAGTTGAATCAATTTTCCCAATTTTGAATCTTTTTGAAACTAGAAAATCTCTAAGACGTTCATACCATGCTCTAGGAGCTTGTTTAAGACCATAGAACGTCTTGTAGAGTTTGTAGACATGATTTGGATTCTTAGGATCTTCAAAACCGGGAGGTTGTTCAACAAAAACAAGTTCAGATATTTCTCCATTTAAAAAGGCACTTTTAACATCCATTTGAAATAATTTAATATCAAACCATGATGCAAAAGCAAGTAATATCCTAATAGATTCAAGCCTAGCTACGGGAGCAAAAGTTTCACCAAAATCCAAACCTTCGACTTGTGAAAAACCTTGTGCGACCAATCTTGCTTTGTTTCTTACAACCATACCGTTCTCATCTTGCTTGTTTCTAAACACCCATTTTGTACCAATGATATTGTGTTCTTCGGGTCGACCTACCAATGTCCAAACTTTGTTTCGGGTGAAGTTATTGAGTTCTTCATGCATGGCATTCACCCAATCGGGATCATTAAGTGCTTTATCTATATGTTTTGACTCAAGAGAAGAGACAAAAGAGTAATGTTCACAAAATGAAGCAACACGAGATCGAGTTTGTACACCCTTACTTACATCACCCAATATTTGATCTATTGGATGATCTTTTTGAAATTACATTGTGGATTCTTGGTGGTAGGTTTGATAGTTGATCATCTTCCTTATTGTCCTCTCCATTTAGTTGTATTTGACTTGTGGAAGAGGTGGGAGGCTCAACTAGAGTGGAAGATGATGGATTATCTTCGGGCTTGATGTCACCTATTTGCATGTATTCCATTGCTTTACTTAATGCTTCGTGACCTACATCATCCAAATTCTCATGCTCTTCTTGAGAGTCATTAGTTTCATCAAATTGCACATAATGTCTTTCCTCAACTAAACCGGAGTTTTTGTTGAAGACACGGTATGCTTTGCTATTTGATAAATAACCAAGTAAGAAGCCAACGTCGCAACGACTATCAAATTTTGAAAGACGAACATTTTTCTTCAAAATGTAACACTTACAGCCGAAAACTCGAAAATAAGAGATGTTCGGTTTTCTTCCAAAAAGGAGTTCATAGGAAGTCTTTTTCAAAAGGCGATGCAAATAGAGACGATTTATGGCATGACAAGCGGTGTTAATTGCTTCCGCCCAAAAACTATCGGAAGTATTATATTCATCAAGCATTGTCCTAGCCATTTCAATTAATGTACGATTTTTCCTTTCTACAACTCCATTTTGCTCCGGAGTGTAGGTTGTGGAAAATTCGTGCTTTATTCCAAGTTCATCACAAAAGTCTTCAACTTTAGTATTTTTTAGCGCCTAAAATCGAAGTGCCAATAAATCTTGCAATTATTTTACCATCAATAGATTTCTTAAGCATGTAGCAAGAATCATAAATGCCATAGGTTTTAACATTAATATTTAAACAAGTATTTGACATGTGTCCTACCTTACCACATTTATTGCAATATTTACCACTTTGCTTAATAAACCTTGGAGGCTTGTTTACCGGTTTCTTACCTTTCTTGGGCACATACCCAAGTCCTTCCTTATTGAATGAGCACCTTTGCTCACTCAATAATTTGTCAAGGGTTGCTTTACCCTTGAAGTATCTTTCCAAGCTCTTGCTTAGCTTGGTGACTTGCTCTTTCAACTCATTGTTTTCAACAATTAGTAAAGGATCACAAGTATTTGTAATTGATTCATCATTTGAGCAACAAGGTAGATAGCAAATCATCACAAGAAGTAGAAGTACTAGACATGGATTTTGCATTTGACATATTTTCTACTCTAAGCATCTCATTCATTAAATCACACGTAACACCAATATTTGAATGTGATTTTTCTATATCTTTTAGGAGGAGAGAATCATGAGCTTCCTTTAGCTCCTCATAAGAGTCTTTTAGAGAGATATACTCTTTCTTTAAGACTTTAAATTTTGATTTCTCCTTTCCAACATATTCATTTAAATCTTCTACCATGTCCATTAGTTCATCGTATGAAGGAGCATTATCATTAAATGATTTTACCTTATCTCCTTTTGCTATAAGACATGTAGGAGACGAGAAGAGTGATGGAGCTTCCTTTATGGTGATGCCGACAAGTCCTCTTTTCTTGGAGGATTCTTCATCACTTGAATCCGAGTCGGAATCCGAGTATTCATCATCGGAATTCCATTCTCCTATGTGATCTTCATTTTTGCCCTTTTTGTGTAGCCTTTTGAAAAGCTTCTTCTTTCCATCAAATTCCTTCTTCTTTGATGATTTATCTTTGTCATCCTTCTTGTTGGGGCAATTTGAGATTATGTGCCCTTTTTCATCACATCCATAACAACGAATGTTGCTATAGCGCTTGTTGTCACTTGAGGATTGCCCTTTCTTGTACTTGTTGAAGTTGAAGTTTCGATGTGGGCGTCTTCTCATGAATTTCTTCATTCTTCTCACAAGGAGAGCATATTCCTCATCCGAGTTTTCTTCTTCTTCATCCTCATCTTCACTTGACTCCGCTTTAGCCTTGAAAGCGGTAATTTTCTTCTTGGATGAAGATGATTCCAATAACCCTTCTTTGTCCTTCTTGTATAACTCGTTGGTGATGAGATTGTCCAATAATCTGGTTGGTGTCATTCTAGGCAACTCGGGAGAGTTGAGGAACAATGTCACCAATGTCTCATATTTATCCGGGAGGGCCCTAAGCATCTTGCGCACAACATCAACATCAAGAAGGTTAGTACCAAGACCTTTGAGTTCATTCACAATGTTGTTGAGTCTTGAATACATCTCGGTGATGTTTTCATGAGGCAACATTATGAATGTCTCATATTTAATCCGAAGCCTATGCAATTTGGCTTCTTTGACCGTGGATGTGCCCTCATGAATTTCGGAGAGGGTGATCCAAATATCATGAGCGGTTTCCAAATTGCTCACTCTATTGAACTCATCCGCGTTCAAAGCACCAAAGAGAGCATTCATTGCTTGAGCATCTAAATGAGCATTACGTTCATCTTGAACCGTGAGGATTGTTGGATCAAGAGGCATAACATAACTCTCATTTACAATTTTCCATATGTTCGGACTCATGGCTTTTAAGAAAATAGACATTCTAATTTTCCAATAAGAATAATTTGAGCCATCAAACAAAGGAGCCTTTCCTATATGCATACCCTCACTAGCCATCCTTTCCCTCTTAGACGGTAAAGTCTAACAAATTGAGAGACCAAGCTCTGATACCACTTGTAGGATCAAGGATAACCGACTAGAGGGGGGTGAATAGGAGGTTTTTAAACTTTTTCACAAATGTACGAGTTTAGCTAATTAACAATTTAGTCTAAACAAGTTGTACTTCTAGCTAAGCAATACAAGCACAATGATCAAGCTAGAAATATAAATGCGGAAGAGTAAAGACTAGAAATAACCACAATAGACAACGATGTTTTCCCGTGGTATCAAAGACTTGCCGGTCTTCACTAGTCCACGTTGAGGGAGCTTGAACCAATCAAGCCGGCTTCACAAATTAAGCCTTTCCTCGATCACTATTGGTTGTTCTTCCTCCACTCCGGAGATGGTGAACACCAAACCACTCACAATATGGGCACCGGGCCTCTTCACAATCTTCTTGAAGAGATCACCGTGCAATCACTACCAAACCGTCTAGGAGTTCGGCAAAACTCCAAGAGTAACAAACCAAGACCTTCGCTTGACAACACTCAAGAGCAATAGGATCCACTAGAATGATGAATGCACTTGAATGAGCTCAACAACCTCTCAAAGAGTGAACAAATGAATTTGAGGAGTTGAAAGAATGCACAAGGCTCAAAAGATGTTAAATGTGGTCTTTCTTGTTGCCCTTGTGCAGTTGGGGGGGTATTTATACCACCCACCAACAAAAACGACCGTTGGAGAGTCATACCAGAAAAAATACCGAAATGCGGTATGACCGCCAACTAAGGTGCGGTACGACCGCACCAAAAACTGAGCACTGTAATGGTTAGAACAGTGGCAATAAATGACTCTGACATAGCCGTTGAACAACCCTTGCGGTACGACCGCCAACTATCTTGCAGTACGACCGCAACCTCCGGTCATACCGCTCAGAGGAGCGGTACGACCGAACTAAGGGTTTTCCAGAAGGACCGAGATGACATGCTCTCTGTAAAATACGTACTGCCATACAAGAAACGGAACGACCGCAGATCGGTACGACCGCTTTTCAATATCGGTACGACCGATTTTCCCAGAGAGCTCTGAGTCAGAAATGCAACGGTTCTGGTTTTATACAACCGCCAACTAAAATTTGGAACGACCGCAATGCGGTAGTACCGCTCTGAGAGCCGGTCGTACCGCATTAGCGCTTGGTTGGCTGAGGAGTTCACAAAACGGTAGAACCGCCAAGTAACATGCGGTCATACCGCACCAAACGGTACAACCGCCAGTGAGACGTCGGTATGACCGATTTTTGACACTTAACCTGGAGGCATTCGGGAAAGTAAAACCAGATGCATGCATGATCCTAAATTGATCCATATTGCACAAGATCATGTTTTCAAGGTACTAGTCATGATCCCTCTTAATAGTACGACGCTTATCCTAAAATCCGGTCTTCCAACCTTTTCTTCTAAGATCGGTAAAATACAAAAAAAAGATCACCGTCTACTTATATCTGTCTTCAATCATGTAAATCTTTATTTACCCTCTTTGCATGCTTTTTAATTATTGAAACCACCAAGAGGTCTTAACCTTGTATATACTCAATAAACACATTAGTCCAATAATCACATATAATCATTAATTACCAAAACACGAATTTAGGGGCCTAGATACTTTCAGATCCTCTCGATCACAACTTTCTTCGTCGTTGCCTCCATGACGAACTCTCTCCGGATGCAGCTTTGAAGCTCGTGAATATTTATCGCGTCAATCCCCTCCACCCGGACCACCCTATACTGGTATCTCGACAAGTCCAACCCATCGGGTGTGGTCCGTACGATACCATCACCATAAAGCACTAGCAAGTCTTGCATGTTCAAAATTACCTAAAGCCACCACAACCCCATCCGCGGTACATATGTGTAATTAAATACGACAAATTGCATGCAAGTAATGGATTACATATGTGTAATTAAATACAAATAATTAATTAATTACCAACAATTTCCAAAAATTAATTACGAGTAATTATTTACTACTAAACTAATTGCTAGTAATTAATTTCCACTAATTTAATATGCTGGACTGATAACCACTAAACTAATTACAACTAATTATTTACCACTAAACTAATTAACTATGAATAATTATCACTAAACTAACTAATTACGACTGAATAATTACCACTAAACTAACTAATTACGACTGATTAATTACAACTAAATAAATTACTAGTAGTTAATTTACACTAATTTAATATGCCGGACTGATAACCACTAAACTAATTACGACTAATTATTTACCACTAAACTAATTAACTATGACTAAATTAACTAATTACGACTGATTAATTACCACTAAATTAACTAGTTACGACTGATTAATTACCACAAAATAAATTACAAGTAGTTAATTTCTACTAATTTAATATGTCATACTGATAACTACTAAACTAATTACGACTAATTACTTACCAATAAACCAATTAATTACCGATAAATCAACTAATTACGACTAATTAATTACCACTAAACTAACTAATTACAACTAATTAATTACCACTAAACTATTGAATTACGACTAGCTGACTAAGACTGATTAACTACGACTATGGTAATAACAACAAAAACATCCAACAAATTACATGTCTTTCGGGGGAAAGCTATCAAAAAAAGGCCGAGCGATGAGCTGCAAGCAAATACTTAATCTCCAAAAAAAATTAATCATGTTATGTTCTCTAAGTTCTCATCAATTAGCGCCAGAACGAGAAGTGAAACGCAATTGGGATGAGCGAAGAGCGGCTGCGAGAGTTTGATTTTTATAGCCGAGCGAAGGAGGAGCCACTGCGTTGTCACTGGGAATTTCAGATTTGTTGTCTACCCGTAGCACTGCAGGCAAGGGGAGACAGCCGCAAGAAGTCAACAAATGTGCAGGGGAGGGAGGACGAGCGTTGGCAAAGGAGGCCACTGCCCAATTTTTTGTTTCTCGGTAGAACCAGATTGGTGCTTTCCGGGGGGGGGGGGTGTATTTTAGGTTGTTGCGCCGACCACCACAAAGTGGCCGTGTGGGAGGGGGGAGGGGAGGGCTGGTGGGAGGGGGTGGGAATGGCGCGTGGTGCGGTAGCGAACCCACCGCATGGTGGCCGTGCGGCAGGCACCACCGCACAGTTGGCCAGGAAGGCAGGTGGCTGGCGGGGAGGGCCTGTCGCGCGGTGGCCGTGCGGTAGAGGGTTATTTTTGCAAAAAAAAATCCGACGATGGTCATTCTTATAAATACGGGATAAAAATACACCAATACAGTCGGATCATTTTTGCCAAAAAAATTTCCGACGACAGTCATCCTTGTAAATACGGAACAGAAATACGCCAATACAGCCAAAAATTCCATATATCTATGGTCTGTATATACTACGTAGGCCCTTGTGCAATGTCATTCTATTTCCGTCCCTCAGCCTCAGATTCTTCTCTCCCGTGTCTGCAGTCACTATCTGAACTGCAGCCTGCATATATAGTTGGGAGCTCATGCATAAACTAATCATCGATCCAAAAGGTGACATCATTGTGAAATCTTGTTAGAGTAGTTAAATTAAATACTCTTAAATCACTTCACGGATTCGTGCGCGTGAAACTAAAAAAAAAGTTGGATGCTTTGGTTAGCCACTGTGTGGTGGTGTAGCAAATAAAACAATGTAAATTTGTTTTTAGACTCTGCTAGCTTGTTGGAAGATTAATAGCTCGTCTGTTCAATCAAAGGCTGCTACTAGTACGTAGCCAGCCAACTTGTTGAACCTGCAAAACACCTTTCAGACGTCACGCACTCGAAAGGTTTAGAGGACCACAAACTTGATATAGTAGTAGCAGACGACGCAAAATGTATCCTAAACTAAAGCATACTAGTCTACTAGTAGTAGTAGACCCGAAGGGCCCAACCACCGGAAGAAACAAATACGCAACCGCCGTCCCGCGCGCGTTTGCGTGGCATCCATCTACCGACGAACCGAGACCGAGAGGCGGGAGTACATGCACGCATGGGCTACTTGGCAGGCAGAAGCTGCAGACTCGTGTCTCGCCGGCCGGCAACGGCGACCTGTCCGCCGATTCGGCGCGAGAGATGCCGCTGTCAATCCGGCCGTAATAGCGGCGGGTGCAGCCGGTTTTCAGAGTTGGGCCGGACGTACGTACGTGACCAGGTTGAATGTTGATCGATCGCGCGATTCGGTCGTTCGGGGTACCTTCGATCGATGCAGCTTTTGGCAGCGACCGCGCGGCTCGTCTGGAAGGTGCATTCAATGCCGTTCGGTGCAGCCATCCGCGACCCATTCCAGTGAGAATATGGTTCACTTCACGCGGTGAAATGAACTGCTTGGCTAAGGCCAGTTTGGTCTTTGCAAGCGCATGAATTTGACAGGAATTAATATATTTGGATGCAGTAAGTCCAATATGCCAGTGACAATTGTACACAGATTTGTATATTAATTGCAATGCTATACTGCATAGTACGTACTATGAATTCTGGCCATCCAGGACGCATTGTCATCTGTCAACGAAGGCAATACAGTTAAGAGGAACAAATGGAAGGAGCCGGTAACATGAAGAGATGGGAGTGGCAGAGAGAGAGACTAAGCACCAACCTTTGATGTTCTTCTAGCTGTAGTGTAATCGATCCTCTGCTCCCTGCCATTTTTATCGCTTTCATGTTCATTCACCTTAAGAGTAAATTACACTGGGAATCTAAAGTGCATTAAGTGGTTTACTAGGTGATCATGAATGCACACACTGACAACGCCACGTCAGCCATATGAACATCAGTGTATTGTAAATTTTCAAAAATAAAAAAAATGGTATCTCCTCCTCAAAACACAACTCCTCCACCACCAAGCTCCATGTCACCGCAGCTGAGCTCCTCGCCGTCGCTGCCCCGCATCCCCAAGCTAAACACCGAGACCGCCTCCTCCCCGCACCCAAGCTCCACGCCACCACCTCCTAGCCCCTGAGGCTACCTCCTCCCCCCACCCAAGCCCCATACCGCCATCGCCACTGCCAAGATAGCAGGAGCACTGCGTGTGCCTGAGATGGGTGAAGCTGGCTATGGTGGTTGATTGAACTAGGGAGCTCTGTGGATCCATGGCGACCATGGATCAGATCTGGAGAAGGAGATCTCACCGTCGATGATTTTCCAACGGTGGAACGACACAATTGGGAGGTGGGCGAGCAATAGTGGGTCACAAAGACCTTGGTGCTCGTGCTGGTTCCGATAGATATGGTGCAGTGCGGGTTGTCCGTGTGAACCATGCTCGACGGCAGCGAACTAGGAGTAGGGGAGGTCACCGGCAGCGCTCTGCCTTATCGTAGGGGACATGTTCCGGGAGCCCAACCACCTAGATCCAAGCTCGCCAGACTCTGCCATGCCGGATCCGAATGACGGCGATGGCGCATGGAGGCGACAGCGCTGGAGCGTGGGAGGGAGCAAGAGAGGAGGAGGAGAGGGAGAGAGAGATGAGGGGCAGCACAGGTGGCGGAGCTCGCCCGCCGGTGAGGTTGAGGGCACGATAGCTGTGCGAGCTGAGGGAGGAGGTGGTGGCGGGCGCAGGAGAAAGAGAAAGAGAGAGGCAGGAGAGGAAAACTGAAAGGAAGGGGAAGAACAGAAATGGAAGAGAGAATAATATGTATTTCTAAACTCGCACAACTCAGTTGAGATGGCATGCCATGTGGGCGCTTGTGAGATGAATCACTTAATGCACTTTAGTGACTCCAAATATTTTTTTTGATGTAGTTTTTTTTAAAAAAAAATTGACGTAGCCTCCAAATATGCATTTTCAAAGTACCATAACCCAGATGGACTAACGCTACAAGTTTAATGACCCGCAATGTAATTTAATCTTTACCTTAATTATATGCATACCATTCGAAGAAGAACCTGCATAAACCTGCTTATTAATTGCTACTGCTTATTTTATCTTTTGTCGCCATACCAAAACTGCCCGGTCGAATGCACACCTTAGATTGGTAAGCACTTATTGCAGCTATCTAGACGTTACCACGATTACAGAAAAGTCATTAGGCTAAATAAGTGTGGACAGCCCATATTCCAGAAAGAGATTATCGACCAATGTTGACGCATTCAAACGTACGCCGGTGGAAGAGACGCACAAGGCACAACGATCCATCCCAGAGCAATGCAAGCTAGTGTTATTTTCTACAAGCATATACCAGAAAGACTGAATTATGTGGACTTGGGATGGCGTACTCAATTTCTTGGAAGACAGATGCAGGTGCCAAATCGATCTTGGAAGACAGATGCCGGTGCCAAATCGATGGACGCGCGTCTGTGAACACCGAAACAGAAACTGACGCTAGCGAGATGGAAGTGGAACCCATCACCTGACTTGCTTGCTAGCATTTCCGCACGCACATCAATATATGACGCGCCGGGCTGTGCGACTCGTCTCGCTGGTCTTTAAAACCCGACGCGAGACGCTGAATGCAAGCGTCCCATCCCATTTCCCCCAGACCAACGCGAGAGGAGATGGCCTCAAAACTCCCCGACCTGGAGAACCTCGGCACCATGGAAGACGTCGGGAGCGGTAAGAAGGTCAAGTGGCCGGGGTTCGTCCAGTTCTTCTTCCTCCTCTCCGTCATCCTGTGCGTGCTCCTCTACGCGCCGCGATTCTTCGTGCTCACGCCGTATGGCCTCGATTTCTTCTCACCGCAAGCCGCGCGGCCATCGCAAGAGTCGACATCGAGTAGAGTACTGGGACTAGACGGTGGCGGCAATGCAGGCGACGTCCGAATTCTTGACAACCAGGTGCAATCCCCGTGCTCGTCGCTCCCCAACCAATCCATCTGCTGCGACCGCTCCGACTACAACACTGACGTGTGCTTCATGGCCGGGGACGTGCGCACTGACGCCGCGTCCCTGTCGTTCTTGCTCTTCCCGCCGCAAGCGCCGCCGCCCAGCAACGCCACCGTGGAGGAGCGGATACTGCCCTACACACGCAAGTGGGAACGCTTCCTCATGAGCAAGATCCAGGAGGTGCGGCTCCGGGTGGCCCGGCCGGAGGAGGCGTCAGAGCACCGGTGCGACGTCCGCCACGACGCGCCGGCCCTCGTCATGACGGCGGGGGGCTACACCGGCAACTTCTTCCACGCGTTCAACGACGGGTTCTTGCCGGCGTGGTTGACGGTCCAGCACCTCCGGCGCCGCATCGTGCTCTCCGTTCTCTCGTACAACCCGTGGTGGGCAGGCACGTTCCGCGAGATCATCTCCGGCCTCTCGGACTACCACGTGATCGACCTGCTCCACGACAAGAGGACGCACTGCTTCCCGGGCGCCATCGTCGGGACCCGCTTCCACGACATCCTCGCCGTCGACCCCACGAGGCTCCGGGACAACAAGACCATCGTAGACTTCCACCAGCTTCTTGCCGACGTGTACGAGGCCGGAGACAGCAAGCCGGAGATACAGCGACCGGTGCGGCGGCGGCCAAGGCTCGGGATCGTGTCGCGCAAGGGGACGCGGGTGATCGAGAACCAGGCGGCGGTGGCGCAGCTCGCGAAGTCGGTCGGGTTCGACGTGGACATCCTCGAGACGGCGAACGGGATGCCGCTCTCGGCGGTGTACGCGTCGGTGAGCGCGTGCGACGTGCTGGTGGGCGTGCACGGCGCGGACCTGACCAAGTTCCTGTTCCTTCGCCCCGGCGCTGCGCTCCTCCAGATCGCGCCGCTCGGCATCAGCCCGATCGCGCGCGGCTGCTTCGGCGCGTCGTCCGCGAGGATGGGGCTGCACTACGAGCAGTACGACGTGCGCGGGCACGAGAGCTCGCTGAGCCGCAAGTACGGGCCCGACGACGTGGTGGTGGCCGACCCGGAGAAGGCGAAGCGGAGCAAGGGGTGGGACTTCGTGGCGCGCGTGTACCTGGGCGGCCAGAACGTGAGCCTGGACCTGGTCAGGTTCAGGGAGACGCTGTCCAGGATGCACTCGCGTGCTGCACTGTTGCTGGGAGAGGAGGCAACAATGGCGTAGACTGATTGACGTTTTCTCCGTGGACGCAGATCGCCGAGGGAGCTGTGAATTTTGGTAGGGTTCCGGGGCTCGCGGCCGGAGAGAGGTTGGGATCATCACCTTGGATGTACGTGGCAAGTGCTGGTCACAACCATTTGGATTCTAGTTCATCACAAGGGGTGGGGGGATACTTCAGTACTTGTATACTTGTATGTGTCTGGAAATAAGGCCATTTACAGTGACAACGGCATACTACTCGACTGTGTGGTGGTCGGCACAGTCGTCGGTGGTTTCCGGAGCGTGCTTCTGTGATACCCGGCTCAACGGTGCATACAGATATTGGTGTGAATGTGACGCGTGCATTCTAGCTAGCTTTTGAAGGGCAAAGTGCCAGATTATGATGTTACAGTCCCCCTTTTCAAAAAAACAAGTTGTTTTTTAATACATGCAGTTAAAATTTAGAAACTGTGGCTATCAATATTTTTAAAAATATTTAGATAATGTTGGACCCCGGGCGTTGAATACCAGAAATCCTCGTATGTACCGTACTAGTCCCATGATCAGTGGATAGTACACGTATCCACAACATTGGTATATACATCCACACGTAATTACATACAACATAAAACAAATATAGTACATAACTTAAACGATTACATAATTTACGTTACAAGGGCTGATCGGCCAAATAAAAGATTAAATATCAGAAGTAGCAGCAGAAACATAGAAATTTAAATGCAAAAGTCCAGCGGCATGCTCATCCAAACCCTCAAGCAATAGACAAGAATGAAACCCTAGAAAGACCCGTCCCCGTACCTCCCCCGATATCAGGAGCGAAGAAGGCGTCGTCCGGAAACTACCTATCCTCATACTCATCCTCTGAACAACAATTGAAGCAAGATTGAGTACAATGTGTACTCAGCAAGACTTGTAGTATATCAAAAATTTATTATATATGCATGGCTAACATGAGATGAGGCTCTACGCTACAAGTTATTTTCAGCATTAAGCAAGTTTTATTTGCAATATCAATATGTAGTATTTTGCGACGGAAGTTTGAAGAGTAGTTAAATAATAAAGGAACAATAAGTATGTAACTTGATAAATAGCAATTCATAACCCACCTTGGCTGCGATCAACATCTTATTCTCGGCCATAGATATGACACTCAAGATAAACAACACCAAAAAAAATCTATCCCATCATTTTTTCGATAAGACTGTTTTTGCACAAGAAGAGACTATACTTGATGATGCGTCACTAAGCATGCTCATAACCACGAGCAAGGCTATTTAAATAGATTTAAAATTATCCACAGTATACAAATTCTCTAGTTTATCCGGTATCAGTCGATGCCACCGCACACAATATTATAGTATGCAGTCTAGAGCACGTAACGAAGCCTTTACATCACTTAGTCCTAACCTTGCACTAACCCGACGAACGAACACCATCACTTCACCAGGGTACACCCCCGTCTCAGTGAGATATTCACCGTTGTGTTAGCAAGCTTCGTCCCCGACACCGTGGTGAAGGGAGCCCCTTCGAGCATACATACCCAGTCATACTCGTATTACTGCGGCCTACCAATATACAAGGGTAGTCTTCGATGACTTAATTAGTTAAGGCCGTTCCATACCAGCACATGTGGTTGTACGCTTAGGTTTAGATATAATTCACCGGCGTTCGGTCCTTAATTGACTAGGGCGAGGATCTCCCTATATCTACTTGTGAGCTACACCTCTCACACTCCTCATATTGTAATATAACTCGCCTGCGTTACAAACTAAGTTTTTTCATTTTCATTTTTATACAAAATAACAGAGATAACCCCTCTGGACCATGTTTCAAAATCTCCCAATTTCACACTCATCATTTCAGCATTTATTTGATTTTAGTGAAGCTAGAGCTCAGCTAAGCATTTATACGATATTCGCACTCGAAATACCCAAATCGACACCATCTATTGCCTAAACCATATCCTAAAAATTACAACAGTAAGGATACCAATATTCCAAGGATGATCATGCATTAAATAGGAATTTATCTAACGTTATCTCTAAATATAGCAATTTTAAGCAAACATAGACGCGTGCATAATAGATTTTACAAAAGTAAAAATTAGCTCAGTAACACTGTTATCGTCGGTATTTAGAGAAATAACATCAAAATCGAGGTCAACTGCGAAATGACACCGCGAATAACCAAAATTCTTAAAAATGACACTGTCATCACTCTGACAACCGTTAGTGGGTAAAAAGACTCATTTTCCCTCATTCTATTTCTTATTTATTTATTTTTTATTTGATTCAACCGGTCGTCGGCATGTATCAACATTTGACACCACCGCCCGTGAAGAAGCAGAAGCCACGAGCTTGGCCTCTGGGTACATCTGCGTATTGCACACCTCGCCTCCTCTCCTTCCTCTTGTCTCCCTCATCATCCCCCACTCCATCTTTCTCCTCCCCGAGCTTAGAGAACCGCTGCTGCGCGTCGGTCGCAAGGTCCGCTCGTGCACGACCGCCTCTCCGGTGAGCTCCTTCCCCATCCTCTCGCGTAAAAACGTGTTCCCGAAGACTCTCTACATTTTCTCCCAATTAATTTAGGGTTTCCTCACCTACAGCCTACCGGCGGCTTCGTCTTCACCGCGTATGCCGAAAACCGCCGCCACCATCGTCATTCTTCACACGATGCGTCCTGGCTCGATTCCTCTCACCTGAAGCATCCCCTCACCTCCCCTAATGTCCCACCACTAATTCGGGCAGTCTTCCCCCAGGTCACCGCCTCCACGTTGAGCCGCCCGCGTCGCCTTTAGCTCTTACCACCAGCCCGCCTCGACCCTTCTCCGTCACCACCGCCTGCACCGGTGAGCTCCCCTCACTCTTCTCGTGCTCATGCACCCCTCCCATTTTCTCCTGTCATATGCCTCCCAACGCTGCCGCCCTTTTCTTCCCCCACCCGCCCACCGTGCGCCATCGCCCGCATGCCATCGAGCTCCTTGAGTCACACTGCCACCATCCACGAGTTATCCTCAGCCCCCAAGCTCCATTTTGCCACCCACAATCGTCGCCGTCATCCCCCATGATCGGTGCCGAGGTCGCCTGAGCCCCCTGGCACCTCCTCTGTTTTCCCTTGTGAACGTAGGAGAGAAGAGGGGTAAAACGAGTATTAACGTTGTATTCTATCACATCATATATCCCTTGACATTAAAGATTGACGAAAAATGTGACGACACTGTCATTTTCAAGAATTTTGGTTGTTCGCGGTGTCATTTCGCAGTCGGCCTTGGTTTAGATGTTATTTCTCCAAATATCGACGATTACAATGCTACTGAGCTAATTTTTCCTTTACAAAAATAAGTACAATAATTAAAATAATGGGATCAATATGATCAAAGGGGGTGCTTGTCTTACTCTAGTATCTCTGAGTATGAGGATGAAGGATCGTCAAAATTTCGCTCACGGTATCGATGTCTATTAAAAAAAGAGCCAAGAGCAAATTTTAAATAGTAAAATAATTTTTAATAGCAAAAAAATCAAAGTATTTTGCATATTCAGATAGATCATGATTTTAGATGAATTTAGAAAAAAGATTCATTCAATTTGGAGTTCACATGTAAAAGTTATTAATGTTTTAATTTGTTTCGGTTTGAAAATCCTAAAACTAAATAAAAGGGTGACGTCAAAAGCGTATTCTATGAGCTTTACGCTTTCTAACAGAGAAAGCGTGTTTTCCTCTGAGTTCTCTAAGGTTTATGCTTTCTAACAGAGAAAGCGTATTTTCCTATGAACTGAGGGCGGCTTTTCTCATTTTCCTATTTGTTAGTGACTCATATTTTATTTCTTCATTTTATTTCTAAAAAAAGAGACGGCCCCACATGTCATAGACTCATCAATTATGAACTAAATGATTAAATCTTAATTTAATTTAATCTTCTGATAGCCGGGGTCCACATGTTAGTCTCTTGGTTTAAAAACCAGGAATAGTAAGTGGACCCACATATCAGTGACTCATATACTAAACGTGTTTGAAATTAGATTTTTTATTAACTTTTCAATCGGTCCCACACGTCATATACTTAATAACTTTAAACACTGCCATTAGCGCTAACCAATCTCCTAATCATGTGGGTCCCACCAGTCAGAGAAAGAGAGAAGGAGAGAAGCAAGAGAGGCACGCGGTCGAGAGGAAGAGGAGTTCACCAGCGGCGAGGCATGTGCGAAAAAGCTCGGGGGAGCCCGGAAATGGAGAGAGGGTGCCACGACGATGCTAAGGGTGGTGAAGATGACTAGAGAGGTGGACGGAGTCGGTGTCACAACGGCGAGAGGCGACGAGAAGTTTCGGGCCTGCGATGGCTTTGGTGAAGGAGGCTCTGCGTGGGCTAAAGGAGGAGCGCACTGGACTTAGTGAGTCCAGGCGATGCTAACAGGGCAGGCGCGATGACCTAGGGTCACAGGAAGCGAGCCGACGGCATGCAACTGCAGCGACGCCATGGATGGCTAGGGGGAATGGGTGCTAGGGGCTCGCCCTTGGCAAATTGATGAGCCTATGAGGATCAGAGATTCACCACGATCACGATGATCAGCGGCGGTGCGAAGGGGGGCTCACGGTGATAGCTCTTCACAGTGACGGAGGGGCTACAAGGAGTGTCACATTAGTTCACTAATATCCTAGGGATGGTATAGACGCAAGTAATTGGACCGAGACTCACCGGGCTTCGAGAAAGATCGAAAATGGTGGCGGCGGCCGAGAATGGGGAAGATGGTGGTGAAGCTCGGATTCTTGACGAGTTTGTCTACTTTGAGTGAGGGGAATGCATCAATAGGGAATGGAATAGATGGTGATGCGGTTGATTTGAGCCCGAACTCACGTGAATGGCAGAAGTGCTATGACTTGGATCGGGTGCGCGCCGGAGTCAGGGATGAAGATGAAAGCGATCAAGCTACAAGGCTCCCAGAGCTGCATTGAGCAATGGGGAGGGATGAGTAATGTTCGAGGATTAGAATGATGCGAACGTCGTGGGCAAGGAAGCTCACCAGAGCGGCAGAACTGCGGAGGCGTGCTCATTGGTGTCGGAGACGACGCAAGTGTTCCTGTGAAACCAAAGAGCAATCAAACTCGGGTTTGTGTGAAATAGAACAAAGGCGAGCTGAGGAAGACGATGCACGCTCCATTGCTTATGTAGCTAGGATATTTGCACGAGAAAATCAACGAGACGTCGGCGGTTGCGTGAGTAACTCGCAGGCGCTCTCAGGTCTCTCCTAACTTGGGATAATTATACTGATAATAAATGTGGAAAATATTTTGAGCATGTTTTTGAAATTTTTCTCAAATCGATTATTTTATTTGCATGCAAATAGTAGCCTTAAAGGAATTTTTGAGAAAAATGCAAAATAAATAAAATTTTGAAAAAATTACACAAGTAAGTGCACTATGTCAGGAGCATTCACAAAAATTTTCATAATTTTTATAAATCATTTGCTATATTTAAAAATTTCTATAACTCTCAATCTTTTCTGGAGAAGGGGGATCCGAACCCAGGGTCGCGGACAAGGGGAATCCGATCTCGAGGGGTTTGGACAAGACCATGTGTCGCCTGCATGGCAAATTCGACCCTCTGAGGCACGAACAAGGTGCTATTTTTTTCCTTTGATGCATGAGGGGCTGAATTTGTTATTTTGCACGCTAACTACGGTTTTTTAGGCAAAAACTCGAGATATCGATACAGTGTAGGAGTAGGGGAGGATTCCCCTGTACTGTACTCAGGGCCCTCTGTTTCTCGACGACATCAGGCTTCATTCAGCAGAAAGCCCAGTACAATCCTGCTCTTTGGTCCAGGGTCTCCTGGCTGAATAAGAGAGCGCCACTGCTGCGACCCATATAGTTGATAGCCCGCTATGTAGTTTTAGGCCCAAGAAGCGAGTACCACTAACAAGGCCCATACAGCGAGTTTGTTATAATACCTAAGCGCCTCTTTGGATTGTAGGATTTTTGGAGGAATTTTGAAGAGATTGGAAAGTTTCCTATATAGGCCTTTGGAACAAGGATTGAGCTCTCATTCCGTAAGAAATTTGGAGGAAATCTAACATGAGGCACACACTCTCTCCTCAAATTCCTGCAAAATTTATGTGAAGCATCCAAACACCGCATTTGAACCATTCATCTGCTTTTGTGTTCCTGTAGGATTGCACCGTCGTTACTGTATAATTCCTACATTTTTTCTATTCCTCGTTCTAAAGAGTCCCTAAACTCTTCAGAAGCAAGAAATCGGATCAAAGTCCTAAATAAGAATAGAAAAGATAGAATGGTGTCAGCCTCAACAGTGGTACTTCTTCAGAAGCAAGATAAAGGAATTCTTGGACTAATAACATGCATGAACCATTGGTACTCTACCTTGATGTACACGAACCAGCCTGCATCATCAGGCAACTCACAGTCTCCTATGATTGATTACTCTCGGAAATTACTTTATCTATCACTGATAATACGCAGGATGCGATAGACTATCTGCGAGCTACGGTTCCACGAAAAAGGGAGTATAATAATACGCAGAAACAACCCAGGAAAGCTATGTGAACGGAGTAGTCTGAAAGGAACATCAGAGGAGATGGAATCGAAGTTTGCTAATTGGGTAAAAACAGCTGCTTAGCAAGTAAGCAACATCTGTGAGTCGTAAAGGCCACGGCTGCGTAACACGTATGTATATTAACATTTCTGAACATGTGTGGCTGTGTGTGTTGAGTTACTACTTGTGTAGTTGTGTATGAAAATGCAAGCCCTCCATCAGGTCCCAGTACCAAGTGTCCAAGACTCTTAAGTCAGACGATGAGCACAAACTACTCCATAAAAAAAAATCACCTAGATCCATGCTCGAAAAGAAACTACACCTAGCTACTATGGAAGAGAGATGGATCATGGATGATGTTAAATAGACAAAACTCCACATCAGAATTAGCCACAAAGGTCAAAGTAGGTCCGCCATCACCACCAAAAGCTGGCAAAAACTTCGACACAGCTATCAACTTGCGCTGCCCTGCAAGTTTCAACGCTGACCCACGTGAGCATGGACCTGCTGTTCAATTGTTCACCTCTTTTTGCTTTCTTTCTGCTCCTCTTAGCGCAGATAGGATGGGAACTGCAAGTCTGCAAGAACGCTTTGTTGCAATTGTAAGAACTCGGCAAGCAGCAAAAAATTGGTACACATACATCTCTTTGACGACGAGAACCCAAGGAGTACCAAAAGGATGTGATTTTGTTTTCGTTCAGCTCTAATCATTGCGATTTGGACTCTGTCAATGTACAAGTATACGCAAGCAATATACGAATACGATGCAGCTCTGCCTTTGCTAAAGTTAAAGCTGCAAATGGTGTGGTTGCAGTACTGACGATACAATGAGAGAAACTTGCGTCGTTTTTGTTTCTAGTGTCAAGCGCCCGACAACTGAGAGGAAGAACCTTATTCCTCACAGCTCTTGGCATTAGCATCGATCTTTGCTCTCCGATAGCAGCCGCGTGAATTGACAGTTGGAAATATCCAGGAACTCCAGGTACTCCGCGTCAATCAAAATCACGGAAATTCAAAAACAAATATACTTGGAAATATCCAGGTACTCCACTTGATAGGAGTATGTTATTGACGTCTTTGTTTATGTTTATACTAGTTCATCGAAACGAAACGGGCGCAACCAAGCTAGGTCTAAGGGTCGGGACGCCGTGCATATCTTAATCTTCATATATATACCGCTAACAAGTTGACAAGATTAAAAGGCTAACACGATTTATTATGAGTTGGAAATGGTAATTTTGTATGAAACAAACTCAAGTGTTACTAGTAATATAGATGAAAATAGTAGAGCAAGATGCACACTATACTTCATTGTCTTATCTTTTAAAAAAGAACTCTTTTAACGTACACTCAATCTAATACAATTGTTCAAATTAGTTAGAATTTAGATATACTACATCTGGTAGTATGAGCCTTAGAATGCTAAGAGGTAGAATTGTAATTGTTTATGTGTGGGTCAAATGACGCAAAAGTGACTTTTTCAACCATAGTTGAAAAAATCTATAATACTCTCACAAAAAATTATAAATACAAAAAAGACTATCATGACATTAACAAATCAATGATAAGATATTGCCACTAGAATGCACCACCGTAAATTTCTCTTTTAAAAAGTCGAATGTTGTTGCAACAGGTTAGTGAGAATGTTACGATAATTGCGTGGAAAAATTATAAAAAACAACTGTCGAATCCATAGCATTAGCGAAAAGGAGCAAAAGGAGGTTTGAAACTGGGCGCGGAAAGGTAAAAGGCGGTAGAAACGTTCAACACCACCGCACTAACAATCATGACGTAACAATCATGAACCTTCGAAGTTCAGACATACGCGCCCCCACCGCATGCGGCATAATTACACGCCCGACTCACCAACTTTCTCCAGCCTTTTCCCGGCTCCCACCTTCCCGATCGATCGACCAGCCAACAAAAATAAACACGGATCTACCACTCGCAGACACGCAACGCAACCTCAGAGTTCCCAAGCAACAGCGATGGAAGCGAAGCTGCACACGGCAAGAACCCTCGTCGGCCGCCTGCGGGGTGCCGCCGCCGTGCACGACGGGGTCGCCACCGCAGCAGCCGTCGCCGAGCTCCGCCGCATCTCCAAGGAAGACCCGGAGATTCGCGCGCCCCTGGCGGATGCAGGAGTCGTCCCCTTCCTCGCCGCGCAGCTCACGGCGCCGTCCGCTGCCTCCGAGGACGCGGCGGCCGCGCTCCTCAACATCTCCATCTCCGCGCGGGAGCAGCTCATGTCCACCCCCGGCCTCCTCGACGCCCTCACGGCTGCGCTCCGGACGGAGGAGTACTCCGCCGCGCACCACGCCGCGGCTACCGTCCACAGCCTCCTCTGCGTCGAGGCCTACCGCCCCATCATAGGCGCCAAGCGCCCCTTACTTGCGGCGCTCGTCTCCCTCCTCCGTGCAGCGCCCAACACCCGCGCGACCAAGGACGCCCTCAAGGCGCTCTTCGGCGTCGTGCTCTACCCGCTCAACCGCGCCACGCTCGTCGAGCTCGGCGTCGTGCAGGCGCTCTTCGCGCTCATCATGACGGACGGACGGACCGGCATCATCGAGGACGCCACCGCCGTGATCGCGCAGGTGGCCGGGTGCGTGGAGAGCCTGGAGGCGTTCAGGAGGATGACCGGGGTGCGGATCCTCGTCGACCTTGTCGAGCCGGGGGGCGCAGCGACGGCGAGGGCGAGGGAGAACGCTGCAGCCGCGCTGCTCAACTTGGTCGTGGCCTGCGGTGAGCGGGCGGTGACCGAAGTGATCGCGGTGGGTAGCGCGGAGGAGGCCCTGAGGGAGCTCGCGGAGGACAGCACGGCGAGCGCGAGGGGCAAGGCGAAGGCGAAGGAGCTGCTGAGGGCGTTGGAGGGCACCGGCGGGAAGAGGCGAGATCACCGGCTCGCCGATTTCTTGAACGGGTTGGTGCTGTCGGACCCGTACATCTCGTCACCGGCGTCGGCGTCGACGCACGGGTAAAAGGCTGACGTACTACGGTTGACCGTGTGCGTGTCTAGATTGTACAAAAGTCTCATACCGTAGCACGTCAGCCTTTTAGCCGTGGTGCTAGAACTCTTCGTGTTAAATTTTGATAATATTTGTTGATTGATGTACATACTACTAAATAGAGACTTGGGGTTGAGGGGATTATTGTATAGGTTTGCAAGGGAATTCATGAGAGTTAATGTTGACCAAGCTAGTACTCTCTGCAGTCACAAAACGATATCATTTTTGACATTTCACAAAACGATATCATTTTTGACATTTCAAGATCCACGAGATACCACTTTGAGCACTAAATTTTATCATCATATTTTTATCTTTTTTAATAAAATCATAATATTATAAAAATATTTTTTTTGACAAATTACTATAGCATTTTCGTATATCAAACTTCATATTTTAGATAATATTTTTTGTCAAAATTTATACGATTTAACTACTCGCATTCTAGGACGACTTCCTCTTGTGACTGAAGGGAGTATTGTTTTGCCTTTAAACTTGAAATGATTGGGATAATGCAAGGTTCTGCGTCTCATTCATTATCTACACTTGGAACGCTTGATTTTCCATATTCTTAGGATAATTAAATTGTTTATCTGCGAATTCTTACATTACAAATATGTTTGTATATGCACGGGGACTAAGGAGGTAGGCGCAATGTATCCATACATGCCACCCTCAGTCTCAGGATTACATCAGGAAAATATGACCAATATCCCATAGGTGCGTAGGTGATGGGACTTATTAGAAATGAGTATACAAGCAAATCAAATGATCCTAGGATCGACCATGTCAAAAGGCATAAAGTCTTTGGTAGTCAAAGGACTCTCGTTTCACACGGGCTGCAAACGGCACGTTGCCGTCACCTGCCGCGGAAGACTCCACTGTAGTGTATAGAGATTGAGCCGGGAAACATGGGCAACTGGTTCCAGCAAGTTTAACACGAGGAGTTCTAGATTTTCGAAAAGGCTAGTACACGGATATATTGGCTGGACATCGCTAGAGCTGAAAGAAAATATTGTCAAAATTCAAAAGTGTCTTCGAATATTAACCGATCTTCACCCACTCGACAATGCGAGCCACGAGCGAGAGCACCGAAAAACAGAGAGGACAGGGGACGACGGAGGACAGGAAAAGGCAAACAAAAAAACGTGCCGGCGAGGTCTCTTTAGCTTCGGTTCATTTCATTTCATTAGAAGTTGAAAACTAACATAAAAACGAGAGAATAAGGGCATGTACAATGGTACAGACAGCTGCTGTCTATAACAACTCTCTATGTCACTTATAGACAGCACTAAAGACAGCTCATACAATGGATCGTGGTGATACAGTCGGCTATATGATTGTAGACAACACACAATCTTTAATGCTTTTCTTGATTCTGGTGCTATAGTCATTGCGGGATTGTAGACAAAGAATATTCTCTCTCTTCATTCTCTTTCATCCACGTCGTGAAAATCCTACGTGGCGGATCTTATAGGCGGTGACATGTGCCTCTTATCGTTACGCGTAACTGGCGGCGATTACATACAACCTGATGTTGAGGGCAAAACCTATGGTACGTAAGATAGGCTCGATACTGTGAACTGTTTTGCCTGCGTCGTGCCCCTGCGTTGGATTTGCATTTGGGCCGCGAGAAGAGGTAGATTTGTGGGTGCAAGCGGGTTGGGTCAACACAATGAACCCACCCGCAAGGCCAGTGAAAAGTGACTATGCAGCCCGGTTTGAGATTAAAGCCTCCTGCTTCTTTCAGATTCAAGCCTACTGCACCTCCTGTAGTGGGCTGAGATCTGTACTGGAACCGTCTTTATCTGCAGCCTCTGGTGGCTGGGCCGGGGTGTGCCGCATATGGCAGATCGCCACCCGGAAAATGGAGTTTTTCCCCCCTAATGGAACTGTTCCGGACGGGATTTGCAAACGCTTTCCTCCCGCGGTATTGCAAAAAATGGCGGTATGGACGTGCCGTTATATGACATATGTGCATTTTTGTGTTTTCCACGCTCAGCATCAGCATCCTCCGCACACCCATAACACGAATAAGGGGTGTGCCGATACGTGTTGCCTCCACACGCCCACCGTTCGGACCGCATGTGTGTCGCCCGGAGAAGCCGCGTCCGCGCGCACCCCACCTGGACAAACCTCCTCCGTACGCCCAACGCCCGGACTATCCGCCAGTCGCCCGACCGGTCGGCTTTGCTGGTCCCTCCTCGCCTGGACTTTGCCCAGACACGCCACGCCGGTCCTCCACTCCTCCCTGCCCACCTTCACCGTCTCCTCTTTATTCCCCATCGCAATCCATCACTGTCCTTTCCATTGCCATCCATCTCTTTCGCGCTTTATTCCTTGTCACCATCCATGTCTCTGCATGCATGCAAACAAGCCTCGTGCGCGGGAGGGAATTTGATACCTCGTGTCGCGGCTATAAATTCTAAGGTGACGGGGAGATGGTTCGCAAACTCTTATCCTCGTTCGCTCGCTTTCTCATTCTCGCTCGTTTTGTCAATTTCGTTTTCCCAGGCGATTAAGCATTGTTTACAGCCGTCATTAGCATCCATATTAGCGGGTAATTTTTTTATCGTACATATTTTCTTTATTAATTGTGTAGTTAGTTAATTAGTCGTAGTTAAATGTTCGTATTTAATTAGCTGTACTTATTTAGGCGTAACTAATTTAGTCGTTTTCAAATTTTGGTAATAAATTTTGTGTGAGTTTATTAGTCGTAATTAATTAGTTGCAGATAAATTAATCTCATGTAATTAATTAGTTATAATTATTTAGGCACAATTAATTAGTTACTAATCAATTATTCATAATTAGTTAATTAATTGGTAATAAATAACTAGTTGGAATTAATTAGTCGTAGTTCATTAAGTCTTAATTAATTAGTCATAATTAATTTATTCATAATTAATTTAGTGGCCTTATTAAGCCGTGGTTAATTTTTTGTAATTAATCTGTGATAATAAATTAGTCATAATTATTTTAGTGCTATTTAATTTATCGTAATAAATTTAGTCCTGAATAATGTAGTTGTTATTGTTAAGTCATAATTATTTATTTATAATTTATTTGTGGTAATTAATTAGCCATAATTAATTTAGCGGTATTGAATCACTCGTATCAATTTAGTCACAACTAATTTAGTTGTACTTAATTAATCATAATTAATTAGTGTATATTAATTTGTTGTTTGTATTTAGTCGTAATTTTTAATTTACAGTAATTCATTGTCATTATCAATCTATTCACTAATAATTGTCTCTTTCATCTCTTGTAAATCATGCCTCTACTGGAGCTTCTAGAACCCTTTTACGACGATAATCACCGGTGCAAGTCATGGATCACCGGGGACGCGGATGGCCCTTCACCCGTCATGCTTCGGTCCGGGAGGGATTACTGGTAGCTCGACGCTCACTACGTCCCAATCCTTCGGGACACGGGCTTGTTGCCCTTTGCGGTCGCTCTCTCGGTCGGCTACTTCACCACTGACAATGATCGATGCCGGTGCCCAATCGACGGTGGAGATCTGAGACGAACACATTCCACTTTCGGTGGGGTGAGATGACAGACACTCTCCAGGACGTCTCATTCTTGATCGGTCTCCCGATCAGGCGTCAGCCACTTGTTCTAGCCAGGTTAGGTCATCGGTTCGGCATACCTATCCCAAAGAGTGTGCGTGGTGTCCCAAGGACTTGGTTGAGGAATTTCAGTCAATGCCCAAATAATGCACTAGACGAGGTTGTTTTTTTTTTTACGAAAAGCAGGAGGGGAAGCACCCCTACTGTAAAATTATATTAAAAAACCAGGGAGTTTAATTACAGGAGAGGGGGAAAGAATAAACATAGAGAAACAAGCTAAACTTTGACCAAAATCTCTCGACCAATCTACATACACCTCCCAAAGAGAAGGTTTGACCCTATGGATAACTAGGGCAAAAGCTCCTCTAAAAATTGTCCTCCACATTGCCAAAGATGCAACCCGTTGATTGAAAATGATTTTATTTTGGAGAATCCAAATTCTCCAGCATGCAACTATAATGATCTCCTTGAAACACCTTAAGCGAAATCAAATCTTGCCATATTGAATGAGATCATGGACTGATAGAGAAAGATCCCAATCAAAACCAATACCCAGCCAACACCTTTGACTGAAAGAACAACCAAAAAAAGGTGCTTCAAATCTTCCAAAATGTGTCCAGAGCAAAGCACACAATCATGGTTGTCAAGATGAAACCTCTTGCGAGAAAGGAGTTCTTTGGTATTTAACCTGTCTTTCAGAAGTAACCAGAAAAAAATTCTGCTTACTCAAATAGAAAGATTTATAGAGCCAGAAAAACGGAGACTGGGTAGGAAAATGTCCCATAAGGTGAACATAAGCCTGCTTAGATGAGAAAGAAGAAGATCCGCAAATATTGGACCACTCATCAGCCCGGTCTGGAGATGGCTCAAAAGAACTAATCCACTCAACCAATAAGTTCAGCTGTAACAAAGTAGTCGGTGAGAGAGGCAGATGGAAGAGCGAAATCACATCGACCTCACCCAGGAAAGACGCAACCGGTGCTTTTTTGTTCTTAGCAAAAGAGAAGAGATGAGGCCAACTCAATAACGGATAACCCAAATTTCACATATTCGTCCAGAAGTGACAAGATCGTCCATTAAATACCAAGCAGCAGGAGAAACCTTTAAACTCATCCAGCAAAAGAAGAAGATCCTTCCACCAAAAGGATCCACACAATCTGCTTGAGCTCGGAACCAAAAGATTTGAGTAAAAAGCTTGCCAAGTTAACTTAACCCAAGGTAAATCCACACTGTTAATGAACTTATGTAAATGCTTCATCAACATAGCTTTATTTTGAATCCTAAGATTCAGAATGCCAAGACCACCTTGCTGCTTAGGTCTACACACTTGTTTCCAAGCAACTAAATACCCTCCTTTTCTATTGATATCCGCTCCATGCCACAATGCGTGCATGCGAAGACAATCAATCTGAGAATGCACCTTAGCAGGGAGTTTCAAGGAAGCCAAGTGATAAATTGCTTGCGAGGAAAAAACTGAATTTACCAAGACTAGACATCCACCAAAAGACAGAAAAGAAGATAAACCTGATAGTCTTCACTAATACTGTCAAGGAGCGGCAAGTAACTGGCAAAGCTGGGCTTCGAAGTTCCAAGAGGCAAACCCAAGTATGTAAAAGGAAGTGAACCTATGGAACATCCAAAAGTGCTAGCCAAGTGCACCATTTTTGTGGCATCCACATTAATTGGAAGCATGAAGGATTTATGAAAATTAACATGTAAATCCATAGAGTCCGCAAAAGAGCGTAACAGGCCTTTGAGATAAAAGAGTTGAAGTGCATCAGCGGGCAAGAACAACAACGTATCATTAGCATATTGAACAATAGAATAGTCTTGGGAGAAACCCGAATCCAAAGGGCAAGAAAGTAATCCTCGATGAAAGGCTTGATTAATAATGGACTGCAGAAGGTCCACTGCTAGAACAAACAGAGGCGGAGAAAGGGGATCCCCCTGTCGCACACCTCGTTTGCAATGAAACACTTTACGTGGAACACCATTTAGCAAAACTGAGGAGGTACCAGAACGTAGGATATTACGAATCCAGAGTTGCCATTTTTTTTTGCTAAAACCTTTATATTTGAACATGGCAAGAATAACATGATGTTTTACCTTATCAAAAGCCTTCTCAAAGTCCAATTTCAGAATGATAATTTTCCTTTTTGACCGGTGACACAAAATCAGGGCGATAAATGAATAGTTAATACTTGGAAAATTCAAATGATTATCAAAAAAATCATTGCATAATTGATAAAAATCCGGAGCCACGAGGTGCCAGCAGATCTTCAAAAAATGACCGTTGAAACCCTTAGGACCAGGAGCATGATCTGGTTCCAAGTTTTTGACCACCAAATCAATTTCTTCTTTGGAGAACCCAATGTCTAAGTTGAGCAATAAATTTGAGTCAACCGGTGTAATCAAGGAAGCCAGATCAAAATACATGGTGGTGAACTCGGACACCCCCAACCTCGCTTTAAACGAATTCCACAAAACTGCTGCCTTTTGATCATGAGCAGAAAGACATGACCCATCTTCTAAGTATTACCGAGCCATAAAATTCCGCCGAAAGGTTGTTATGACACACCTCATCGCTTACCTTCTTTATCTCTTTGGTTCGGTCCTATTTCCCACCACGCATGACGATCACGGTGATAGGGAGACAACACACACCTTTCAGCACACTATTGTACACCTCAGACATGTTGGTCGTCATAATTCCGTACCTCGCACCATTTGTGTCATACAGCCGGGACCATTTCTCCAACTCAGGAGCGAAAAGATTAATCTACTGAGTGAAACATATGGTGCTCCTGGATTGCTCGCTCGTGGACTCCAGTCCCTCTTGTGCATCCGGAGGGGACTCCCTTGTATGTCTCGTATTCCGATGTTCGAGGTCTGTCCAGATGGACCAAAACTTTCGCCTATGGTTCTGCATGAACAAGATCTTGAACGTCTGTAGGATCAAGGATAACCGACTAGAGGGGGGGGGGTGAATAGGAGGTTTCTAAATTTAATCGATCAAATTAAACTTAGAGCACAAAAGTTCTAGCAATTATTTCCTAACACAATATAATGAAGGAACTATCAAACAACTTACTACAAAACGAACTAATTGTCAATACTAGATATAATTCTAGCTAAGCAAATTAACACAAGATATACGCTAGAATTGTAAATGCGGAAAAAGTAAAGACAAGAAGTAACCACGAATGAGACAATGAAGGTTTTTCCCGTGGTATCGAAGACTTGCCGGTCTTCACTAGTCCACATTGAGGAAGCTTGACCAACTCAAGTCGGCTCCACGAATTAAGCCTTCCCTCGATCACTATTGGTTGTTCTTCCTCTGCTCCGGAGATGGTGAACACCGAACCACTCACAATCTCGGCACTAGGCCTCTTCACAATCTTCTTGAAGAGATCACCGTGCAATCACTGCCAAGCCGCCTAGGAGTTCGGCAAAACTCCAAGAGTAACAAATCGATGACCTTCGCTTGACGACACTCAAGTGCAAAAGGATCAACTAGAATGAGTGAATGCACTTGAATGAGCTCAACAACCTCTCAAAGAGTGCATAAGTGAATTTGAGGAGTTGAATGAATGCTCAAGGCTCTAAGGATGTTAAATGTGGTCTAACAGCTAGCCCTTGAGTAGTTAGGGGGGGGTATTTATACCACCCACCAACAAAAACGACCGTTGGAGAGGCATTCCAAAAAAAAAACAGCGAAATGCGGTATGACCGCCAACTAAGATGCGGTACGACCGCACCCAAGTCTGAACACTGTAACAGTTAGAACAGTGGCACTAAATGACTCTGACATAGCCGTTGAACAACCCGTGCGGTACGACCGCCAACCAACATGCGGTATGATCGCAACTTCCGATCATACCGCACGGAGGAGCGGTATGACCGATCGAAGGGTTTCCAGAAACGTCGAGATGACATGCTCTCTGTAAAAAACGCACCGCCAAATGAAAATCGGTACAACCGCAGATCGATACGACCGTTTCTCAAATGCGATACGACCGATTATCTCAGAGAGGTCTGGGCCAAAAATGCATCGGTTATGGTTTTACTCAACCGCCAACAAAAGATCGGAACGACCGCAATGCGGCAGTACCGCTCAACAAGCCGGTTGTACCGCATTAGCGCTCGGTTGGCAAAGGTGTTCAAAAATCGGTAGTACCGCCAAGTAAAATGCGGTCATACCGCACCAAGCGGTGCAACCGCTGGTGAAACATCGGTTCAACCGATTTTTGACAAACACACTTAGAGCTTTTGAAAAAAAGAAATTCAAATGCATGCATGATCCTAAATTGATCCATATTGCACAAGACCATGTTATCAAGCTACTAGTCACGATCCCTCTTAATAGTACGGTATTTATCCTATAATCCAGTCTTCCAAACATTTCTCCTAAGACCGGTAAAATATAAAAGGATCCTAGTCTACTTATACCTGTCTTGAGCCAAGTAGATCTTCATTGAACCATTTAGCGTGTATCTTTGCGTCGTCAAAAACCACTAATGGATCTTAACCTTGTAGATACTCAATAACCACATTAATCCAACATTCATATGTAGTCATTAATTACCAAAACAATTTTTAGGGGTCTAGATGCTTTCAACGTCTTCATTAGTTCCTGACTGTGGAACCGCGTGAAGAAGTTTGATGCAAGATGCCTCATGCACCATTGGGTTTCCACGTTGTTCCACTGGTGAGGGGGTTCCATCTAATTCTTCATGGTGTTCAGAGCCGACAACAACCCAACATTTCAGTCTGTGATAAGGCATATGTTGGATCGGTCTCCCACAATTGCCCGCTTCACATTTGCTAGGAACCACAACCGACTGGATATGTTCTCATTCTCTATGATGGCAAAAGCAACCGAGAGAAGCTAGTCATTCGCGTCGGCCACCGCCACTATGAGAATGGTGACCTTGTACCTCCCAGTGAGGAAAGTGTCATCCAACGTGAGCACACGATGACAGAACTTGAAGCCCTCTATGGCCTGAGCGAAAGCTCAGAACACCTGGTCTAGTATGAAGTAGTTGAGACCCCTATCAGTATCTTTACTTTCAACCTTGTTTATGTATGTGCCGGGGTTTGCTTTGGCAATCCAGTGAAGCATTGTCAGCATAAGGTTGTACGCCTCTTCGTATGTCTCGTACATGAACTCGATAACCTTTCGCTTGGCTCGTTGGACCTTGCTGTAGCTGACTAGATAATCAACCAGATTGGCTACTTCCGACAGCAGTATCTTGGGGGAGACGGACAAATCTTCTGCAACTATGTGGCTGATGAGGCTTGCCTCATATGCGGAAGTCACGTTATGATGCTGCCATAGGGGCTCACTAAGCTCGTAAGTGTGTTCGGTCACCACCATGATTGTGAAGACTGAGCCGAAGAACTTTGCTCGATGAGCGCTGACCTTGCTAGGGCATCCTTGCACTACACACTTTATTGCGTAATGTCCTGTGTTAGACCGGTGCACCCGATACACACAACCGATGGACCAGACGTATCGTGCTATAGTTTGTTGCACGACCGCCTTGCTAGGTAAGTGTTGCCCAACTAAGAAGGTGTCAGCATCAAAGCCCCACTAGGATCCTTCTTGCGGCATTACGAGCGAACACACCGTGATATCATTATGTCTCGGTGCCAAATAAGGCACCTCCGATGACACAATTCTGCCGGTTGGACCACCACCCTGGGGTGCGTCCTCCTCGCTACCATCTGAGCTTGAGTCGGAACCTCGTCAGACTCCAACCCGAGAGATTGGTTCAGTAGATACTCATGGCAGTCAATGTGGGCCGACCACCAAAGTTCCGCCCCCTCATTTTGCACAAAATTATGCGCAAGTCTTCTCTCGTGGATTTCCTCCAAAACAGCACATTCCGTCTACCATCTTCAAGCTCCGCCTGTGGTTGCCCGCTTCCTGAGGCACCGACATCATTAAGGTTTCCCGGCTCCCCACATACGAAATTCACGTATACCATTGGCTTCCCGTATATCGTCGCCTCGGGCTAGGAAGTAATCTACATGTACTAGCACCATGCTACGCTTTCATTCACCTTAACCAGCTTCCATGCGCCCTGCCCTCCCTTATTTGTGTAGGTGATTCCCTCGATCACAAGTTTCTTCGTCATTGGCTTTGTGTCAAACTCCCTCCGGATGGAGCTCCTAAGCTCGTGAATATTCATTGCATCGAGCCCCTCTGCCTAGACCACCTTGTACTGGCATCTCGACAGGTCCAACCCATCAGATTCGGCACGTACGATCCTGTTACGATAAAACACTACCAAGTCTTGCATGTTCGAAATTTCCTAAAGCCACAACAACCCAATTTGCGGTACGTGATATAACAAACATGGTGTGTAGTTAACACTAATTAAATATGACTAAAATAATTAATTACGAGTAATTTATTTGCAACTAATTACGCACGACACAAATAATTACGACATATTACATGCAAGTAATCAATTAAATACGAGTAATGAAATAAGAATAATTAATTAATTAGCAACAAATTGAGTACTTGTAAAAAATTACTTACGAGTAATTCATTACATCTAAGTAATTCCCATTAAATTAATTAAGAATGATTAACTACTCACAAATGTAATTAATCATAATTAATTACATTTACTTAGTCACCACTAATTAACTACGAGTCGTTACTTACCAACAATGTAATTATGGCAATGTAATTCTGACCACTCCATTTACACTAGTGTAATTACTACTAATAAACTACGACTCTGCTAATAAACTACGACTCAAACGATTACGATTTATTAATTATCACTAAATTAATTACGACTAATTAACTATAGCTATTTAATTTCCACTAAATTAATTATGTCTAACTAATTACCATTAAACTAATCACGACTGATTAATTACCACTAACTATTTCATACTTAAATAATAATGCCTAATTAAGTATGACTAATTAATTACCACTAATTATTGAGCGCTAATTAATTACTGATACATTAGTTACGACTAATTCATTACCTCTTAATAATAATGAGTAATAAACTACGACTAAATTATTAACAATTATTTAATTACGACTACAAACTACATTAATTAGGACTAGTTGAATAAGACTAATTAACTATGACTACAGTAATAACGACAAATGTAGTGGACAAAAAATTACCTGCCCTTCAGGGGGGCCGTTTAATACTGATACGGTCCTAAGAACTGCTCCAAACTTTAATATCCAAAAAAAATTTATTCTATTCTCTGTGTTCTCAGCGACAAGCGCGAGAACGAGAACGAAATTGAGAATGAGTGAGAACGAGAGCAAGCAACTCTGGTATTTATAGTTGCGCGAAGGTAATTCCCGCAGACAGCACATCAAAAAATCCGGAGGCGCTGTCGGGCGTGGGGTGTGCCAGAGCGGGCCACATGGCAACGCTGGGCTAAGGGAGCCGGATAGAGCCTTGTCCGTGCGCGACGTATGCGACATGAAAGATAGATGGGTGACATGGAATAAAACAGGGCACGTGGGGATGTGGCCCGACAGGGGCAGGGAGGCCCGGACGAAGGACACGTGGTGTGATTGGCCGCGTCCGAGCCATGGGTGTGCGACAACGCCCGCTGTCCGGCCAACACGCGTGTGCCCAGCGCACGGTAGCGGTTCCGTCCAGGGCATGGGTGCACGGTCCGGTGACACTCGTGCAGATAGCGTTTGTTCAGGCGTTGGGCGTGTGGTAATGCCACGTCCGGGCAGGGTCACGCGGAGGGGTCTTGTCCTGGCGCGAGGAGTACGGACGAGACTCGTGTCGGGCAGAGAAGCAACCAGGCGAGGGGCGTATGGATTTTAGCGCATCTGCACGCGCACCGCACGGACAAACCCTCTTCGGGCTAGGGGCGAGCGGAATTACATATGTGGCGACGTGATGCACGTTCGGGCTGCCATTTTTGGCAATACCGCACGAGCAAGGCTGCATTTACATATATCGACCGGAACAATGCCATTTAGGCAACAAAAAAAAGCTCCTGGAAAATGGTGGAGTAGTTTGTACATAGTAGTACGTCTCTTTGCATGCATACTATGTACTGCAGACAACTGACATATACGAACCAGTGTAAGTATCGTACGTACGTGTAAGAGTCAGTAGCTATTGCTGCGTGCATGCTACTACTAGCAAGGTCTCACCATTAATGATTCTATGCATTTAGCTTAGTCTCAGTGTAAGTATCGTACGTACGTGTAAGAGTCAGCAGCTATTACTGCGTGCATGCTGCCCCTACTAGCAAGGTCTCACCATTAATGATTCTATGCATTCAACTTAGTCTCCTGGGAGTTGAGCTACCAGCTGACGACGTAAACCAAAATTTCAGATCAGAGCTTTTATTTAGATGAACTACTAGTGGTAGATCGATCGAACAGTTGCGGTCAGCTAGTGATAAATGTTACGAGTTTAGAGCAGGAACCACCTCTTACCTTGATAGGATGGTGGAGTTCAATGAACATCTTTATGTATACCTTTATATATACGTAAATATATTTCAATAAAAATTTATGATGTTAAGAATTTATCCTCGGTGTGCCAAGGGGACACACTTGCATATGTGTGGCGCATGTGCATAATATTGTGTGCGCGTGTGCGACCTTCCGGGTAATAGGAAAAAAACTAAGGATGTCCACACGTGCATTCATATACGCGCTATCTTGCAGTATCAGTCAACATGATCTTAACCTACGAGTATACTAGATATTGCATTAATATGTAAGGTACTACTACACACTCCTACTAAAACATCGCTATATGTTTACTATTTAGTACTCGTATAGATACTAGATAGATATTGGCGCGGCTAGTACGTGCAACACCTACTTCCTCCGACTACCGTTAATGCACGTACTATCGGTAGCGCACGTATGTAAATATATAGGCGCCTGCATGCGCGAGCCGTCGAACCAACGCATGCATGCACGGATCGAGTTCTTCCACGCGTCGCACATACAGTGCGCCCTCGCCTTCGTTCTTACCGTCCTCGTGGTCTCCTGCCTTGTCTTCCTCTCTCTGGCCCTCGAGGCGTCCACCACTTGCCGTGCTCCGGTGATTTACTGCCTTCGCCGGCGCCATCACCATCACCATCACCATGTGAAAGCTCAAAATCGGTGAGGGTGGCATGCCGGACTGCCGGAAGAGCTCTCGAGGAGTACCGGCCGGAAGAACAAGTTCCAGTGGAGGCAGTGTGCGACGACATCTTCGTGCACATGCAGGTATAGTATATCTTGACATGATAAAAGTACTTAAGCAGACGAGCAGCCAAACAGGCACACAGTGATACTATATGATGTGGTCAAGATTAATTGGACAATGGTAGCAGGAATATTTTGTTTTCCCGGAAACAGTAGGAAAGGATCCTACTATATATAGTTATATTTTAAACATGTAAATAAAAAGGTTACAAAGAGATATTGGAATGTAAGAGGAAGGGGATGAAACAGCTTAATTTATATTATCTATAGCCACTCTTGTATTTAAGGAAAGTATTTCTTCTTTACCTATGATAACAATGGCAAACTCTTTCTTGAAATTATACTTCCATTGCCAAAGTTCCTTTAGTTGAGCAATGTCCAAATTGTCCAACAAGTCAGGGTGATCACCTTCGTAAAGAAAATGCAGTGTAACTTGTTTTTTAGATCTTCCAGAGACTCTTGTACTGACTAGTGGAATTTTCAGCGCAATTGCGCGGCTAGATATTGCAACATATTGTATTTTTTATATATATATATAACTCTATTGCATTCTAAAAATATAGTTGTATTTCTTATACAACCGTAATAGTTGTATTTCCTATACAATTTTTTTAAAAAATCCTAAACCCTCACAATAAAATCTTCAAGAAAAACCGAACAAAACGAGCCAAAACTTGCCCAAACGGTCTGACATCCAACTAGTGGGCAATCTGACCTCTCTTGGGCGGTTTGACCGCTCCTCTTGGGTGGCCTGACCTCTCCCCCTAGGTGGTCTGACTTTTCCCTCAGGACAGAGCTGAAAATCAATACAATTCTAAATTTAAGAATCGATGTAACTTTTAATCCACAACTCCAAATGATTTAAAACTTGACATACACCTTGCCTAAGATATTGTGAACCTAATACATGAACAGATCAAAGCAAATCTTTCCAAAACTTCGATATTTTTTATATGAAGTCAAGTTGCACACCAGGTTAAATACAAAGATGATGATAGAGAGGAGCTCGTGAGAGGAATCAATCCAATATGGCTAAAGATGGTTTTCCACACGTCCCAGCATCCCCAGTCACTTGAACGAATTTGGAGATTTAATTTCTACTTAGATATGAATGTTTATAGCCACTCCCTTGGGAGGACAAAGCCACTAGGGTAGCACACACATAAGTGCTCTTATCTCTCTCAATACATCTCTCAAACTCTAGCCTTCCCCTCTCTCCACTTTCTCCAAATTTTCACATTAGTGTTCCTTGGCTTGGTTGTTGTATTCAAGAACCAACCCTTATATAGTGGAAGCTATGACTAGAGAGAAACCCTAACGGGCACCCGTTAAGCTCACACACAAAACATGTCTCACTCACGCATGCTTCTCAGAGCGTCGTCTTCATCTTTAGCTCTATTAGACCAAATCTATCATGCCTTACCCTCCATGGAGTATCCTTGACCTGATCCACGTAGGCCACCACTATGGTTTCTCACACCACCACTTTTCCGATATTGCAAAATTTACCAAAATGCCTCTCTACCGACCGTTCCTGATTCCTTCACATCGAAACATCGCCCATGTTTTGCCATCATCCATGTGGCCCTAATGACTTCCTGCCAAACATCTAACTTGTCCGAATCCCACCGAACTGTCCTCGCTTGCAAACAGGCCAAAGTTACTTGGCGCACCACATGCCTTACCATGCACCATGATCGCATCCGGCTTCTCTGATCATTCTGGACCTCAGCTCCTCCCTGAGCTTAGTCCAGATCCACCTTGCCGTTGCTTGTCATGTCCACCACTACACAAGCCTCGGTCATCTTCCGGGGGCACCTTGATCGTTCTAGACCTAAGCTCTCCTAGCTTAGTCCTGGTCCTATCCGCCTCACCATGACGTAGCTCTGGGGTCCTACAACCATCAGCAATAACCAAACCGTCACATAGCACCGCATGACACACAAAATCATTAATTGACACAATAGATGAGTCAAGGACACATACCTTCAAAGCTTCGTTTCTGGAAGTATCACTTTACCTCGAAAGATCTTTGCTCAAATTTTGCCTTCTATGGTTCTTATCCGTGTTGTACCTTGCTTTAGTCGAACCATCTCACTTGGTATCCATGACTATTATGGACCTTGGTTCTCCTAACCAAGTCCTGATTCTCCTCACCGTTGACTATAGTTAACTTAAAGTCACCTGCACAATAATAGACCAAACAACCATTTCTGGGTACAAGTTCTTCATACCTTGACCCATGTTAGCCAAAACATACACCATACAACACATATGCAACAATACCATGACCCTAGGTCAAATCCCAAAATTTGATACACCTCATCAGTACCGAACCGCCACGGCGGTCGATTGCCGACTCAAGCGATCGATTGCTAACCTTTGGCGGTCGACCGTGCGGTCGGTCGACGGCCGTGTCGGCGATCGACCACACCCACTGGTAACAGGACACTGGTTTGACCGCTAGTGGTCTTACCGCTACGGAATGACCGGTCAGACCTTTTCTAAAAACCAGAAAACACCCATCTTTAGATTTATTTTTTTTAGTTAATTTCTATCTAGTTCCATGTCCACTTTTTATTTTTAATGGCGTCTGGTGCAAATACATCCCCAAACACTTCCACACAAGTGTTTGGTGCTCATTTACCCCAGACCTGCATCGCCGGTCTGACATCTGGTCTAACCGCCCGATATGGCCGGTCAAACTGCCCTACGGCAGGCCAGACCGCCTGTCTCTTAACAGTAGGGCAGCTTTTGCAAAACAAAGAGCTAACTCCCCAAACTCTTCGACAATGATGTCAATTTTTCATCGCCTGGTCTAGGACTAAACCACATTGTCTCTACATATGAACATATACGTAATTAGTTAGGATAATGGGAATTGATATGATCATTGCTAAAATTTGTATATCTCCTATTTATTTTTTTACTCGCTCTTGCAGAAAGATCTTCGCTATCCACGTACATTTGTAAACAAGGAGTTTTGTGGACAACTCTTCACAGGAGATTTTTTTTTTTACTCGCTCTTGCAGAAAGATCTTCGCTATCCACATATATACATTTGTACACAAGGAGTTTTGTGGACAACTCTTCGCATGCAAGTTTGCGTTTTTATATATATTCTCACTAGCTTATCTCCGTTGTTCATTTTTCTTGACCTATTTTGAACTAAATCGGATATTAATTAAGCTAGGACTCATGTTAAGCAAGCTTTGTTGCATTCGTATACGCTCTCTTGCTTTTCGGCTTTTCACACCTATTTGAACCGTACAGCACAGCCTTCTCAGTGGAGTCTTGCTTGACATAGATCATCGCCAGTGGCGGAACCACCGTAGGGGCAAGCCGGGGCGGCTGCCCCGGGTCTCCCGGCCGGGCAATCCCCCCTCCCTGAGCCAGCGAGCACGGGCGTAGGTGGGGCGAGGCGGGCGACCGGCGAGCGCAGGCGTAGGCGGGGCGAGGCGGCGACCGGCGAGCGCGGGCTGGGGTGCTGGGCAATAGACCGCGGACGGACGGAGCGCCAAGTGACGGAGCGTTGAGCCGTGAGCCGTCGACTGTCGAGGAGAGGCGAGACGAGGCGAGGCTCGAGCAGCGCGCGCCGCCACCGGCGCCGGCGGCGCTCCCAGCCTCGGTGCTGCGCGCCGAACGACGCTGCTCCGCGCCTCCGCCTCCCGCTCTCCCAGCCTCCAGCGCTGCTCCAACCTCCAGGGCTCTAGGCGCCGCCGCCGCGCCGGCCGCCGGGCGACACTGCTTCGCCCCAGCCTCCTAGACGCCAGACGCTGGACGCCGGCAAGTGCGCAGTCTAGTACTACGAGTTCGCCCCGGGTCTTAACAAATCCTGGTTCCGCCGCTGATCATCGCGATGATAAGACAGGCAGAAAAGGCCCCAAATATTCTGAACCTTGCAACTTGCAGTTAAAAGATTTTCCTTTTCTGTCAAAAGAAAATTTTCCAAAGGCTTGGAGCACAGTTCCTCCAATTATTAATCATTTCTCTAATCATGTAGTACTACATTTGTTCTTTTTTACTTGTCGTTTTAGACATCGATACGGTCTTCAATACATACATTTGACCATTATTATTATTTATTTGCATGTTTGTTAAAATTATTAAAAATATAGTGATATGAAAGTATTTTTATGGCAAATCTAGTGATAACACTTCCATATGACAAATTGAAATTTTTTGTGTATATTAGTAGTCAAATTTTTAAAAGATTAACTGCACACATTGTAACACAATATTTAAAAAGAACAGATGTAGTATTTACGTAAGACTACCGCTTGTTCATGGTTTAATTTGTGATAGCTGTATCTAATGGCCGTTCATTGCACATCCTAATGAAACGACAAGATCCAAAAGATAAAGTAATACCTTTTGTGAATACTCCAAAAGCATTAAAAAAAATTCTAGGCCTGGGGTCTCTGACACACACATACATGCATGCATTAGCCAGAGAGCATATATAACTCACTGCATAAAATAGGACAGGCAGCTTCGTAAGTTGCACTGGAATGTCCATTCAAAAGCAAAGCCACTTGCAGCTTGGTTGGCTGGCAATCCACGGTTGATGAACACTTGATCGATCAGGTTCAGGTGAAGTGAATCTAGCTCATGTTTTGTCATTTATATATGCATATCTGTTTCACTTTCTGAAATTCGCTAGCTTCGTCATACCGCGCACGTCACAAGGAAATTATTAGGAGCATAAGGAGACTAGAGTTGAGGCGCAACAGGGACGAGTTAGTGGTAATACTAGTATGCAAAGAGAGCTGCGAATTTCACCCTCTCTGCTACGTGTCATTAATTGGATAAGCGTTCTCTGACCACTTAGTTTAACGTACTTATCTGCTTCCATTGCTTTGTAGTAGTCCAACCCATGATGCTAACAATTATTTTAACATTTTCTGTACTTTTGGAGAAACATTGTACCAGGTTGCAATAGAAAGTTTGATGGGTTTTATCAGCTAGGTGCATTGAACAATCCTGCAGGCACGTATGGCCTACGCAGGTAGGATGGGACAGCTAATACTCCGGGCAATGTGCACGAATCACGATTGGGCGCAGTGGCCAGGCACTCTCTCGTTCGAGAGAGCCTGCGTGTCTGTCTATACTCTATACGTACCTGAGAATCACTCTATTTTTACGAGACCCATGTCGTTGCTGGAGAAGAAAATATCGGTCGATTGACACTTACTTGACCTAATTAAAAAGCTGAGGTCTCGTCGAACGTGGGAGCCTTTTCAATTCCTACCAAAATTAAGCTGTTTTCTACAAAATTCTACTGAAATTCATGGTAATTAGCGTATTTTCCCCTTATCCCTTTTGGATTTTGATCTAGGGATTGTAGTTGTCTGAGTTTTTCTTAAGTTTAAATCACTTGTTGTGATCATTGGATCAATATTCAATCATATAATATTCATTGGATCAATATCCAATCATATGACACATCAATCTCTACACAAATCCAATAATCACAACACGTAACTTAAACTTACAAAAATTTCAGATAACTTAAAACCAGCCAAACCGTTTGATCTATTCCTACTTGCCGCTCGATCTGATCGGTCCGTGCCCAGCCAATTACAGTCAAGGTCACCGGCCGTGCTGCTTGGCACGTGAACGGGAAGCGGATGTCACGCTGCCGCTAACACAGACATGCATATATAGTAAGGTACCTCTCCGTCTTCTCTGGAGGCATGTCACACACACTTGAGCTAGCGAGCCACATTAGTTAGGTAGTTCATTGATCATCTACATAGGCTGCAGCAAGCGAGCTAGCTAGGGATCGATAATATTATATGGAAGGAAGCACGGTGATGCTGCTCCTCGCGACGGCGGTGGTGGTGCTTCTGCTGCTCCCGCTGCTGCTACCTCCTCTGCCGCCGCCGCCGTCGGTGCTACTGCTTGTCCCCGTGGTGCTTCTGCTTGCGCTTCTTTCCCTCGCTTTCCTCCCCAACCGCGACGCCTACGGACCGCCGTCCGATCACTTCCCACAGTGATGCATGCGCTAGCTGTATGTTTTCGTCCATCCAGTAGTCATGCATGCACGCACTGAATTTTGTACTCACTTAATTATGTCATTAACTGATCGGTTATTGTCTACGTCCACGGCCGGCAAGCAGCCTGCCCAGGGGCTGTGATGATATGGGATGCATCTGCATCGGGTAGTTAAGCTGTAAGCTCTCGCAACCTCAATTAAGCTTTGTGTATTCCATTCTCTCAGGATTAATTCTTCCAAAAATATTTGAGGGAAGAAAATTAACGTGCATGCATGGATTAATTTGAAAGACATGGGGATATATTTATATAGACAATTTCGTAAAAGAAAGAGGAGGGGATGACACTAGTAGATATTCTCATGTAGATATATATTGTTCTTAACTCTTCACTAGTACTTACTATTGCATGCAGCTTGGAATAACTGAATAACACGAGACCATCAGGTGGTACAGATCGATGATCAATGAAAAACTCGATCGAACAAGCCTTTATAGTATGTGCGTGTAATTTTCCATGCAATTAATCCTCCTTTTTCCTTAATTGGTACGCAGCAAATCAAAAGGTCTATGTAGATACTCCACTAAGTGCATATTGTAATATATATATATTTATTTACATGCATGCACTTGACTATATTGACAATCACCATGACAACATGGAGATGAGGTTAAAGTATCTGACATGTGGGTCCACGTGTTAGTCGATTCCCTCTCTCTTCTCTATTCGGTTCTCCTCCAAGGTTACAATGTAAGATATGCTCGTGTTTTCTTTGTGTTGATCTCCAAAGTACATTTTGCTTTCGACAGAATTACAGAATTCAACTGTAATACTCCGCCCTATTCATAGCACGACCCATATGGCTCATGTGGAGTTATGTGGTAGGATTAATTCCACGTTGTTTGTCTGAAGTGAGTTGTAATAGTATATAATGTCTATTGGGTCCAAATATAGCACCTCCAGATTAACCCTTTTATATGAAACGATGACGAAAGTGTAAGTGAGATGTTATGTATGGGCAGGTCCGTCCCATGGTGGGCTAGGCATTGAGTAGATTTTTGGATCAGAGTGTTACAGATGGTATCAGAGCATCAACCTTCACTGCACAGACGCGTGCGGACAGGGGCACGAGCATACAACGCACGATGCATGTGGGCCCGGAGTGGAAACACAACATGACATATGTGTCAGCACGGGACGGACAAACGTGTACCGATGGGTGGTTCTGAGCATTTGTCGCATATGCAGTGTGCTATCGAGGGCGTCAACCCTTAAGGGGGGTGAATGTAATACCACAGTTTGCTCGTAATGCGGCCTATGTAGAGTTGTGTGGTAGGATTATTCCCATATTGGTTATCTAAAGTGAGTTGTAATAGTATATAATGCCTATTTTGTTTAAACGTAGTACCTCTGGGTTAACCCTTTTACACGAAGAGAGAACGAAAGTTTAAGTGCTTGTTTGGTTGGTGTCCTGGATTCCATGTTTTGAAAAAAGTGATGCCTGAAGGTGATCTGGAAAGTAGATGATTTTTGATTGACCAGATAAACTTGAAGATGAGTTGTTTGGTTGAAAATATATGGCTAGAATTGATGGATGAAAAATATATCGTTGAATTGAAGCAATGAACAATGGATCGAAAGCCTAGGAGCTAGGTGTTGATTTTGCTTGCCTGGGCTGGCAGCTGCATCGGGGTGGCATCCAAGCAACCATAGTGTTACATCGATCTTAGAGATCCACAATCTCGTTGACAAAGCTTGCATGTCTCGGATGTAAGACAAAATTCATGTGTTTGATGAAAGATATAGAGATTAATTACATATATATACTCTATAATGTTCTTATTTCAATGGAGAGATTATAGAATAGTACATACATGAATCTATCTATTTACATTTGAACGTTTCTTTAAAAAAAATCAGTCGAAATTTTGGAATGCTGGATCGAGATCCATCCACCTATATTTCTCCCTCCCTCCCTCGCCTACATCCATCGATCCTCCTGATCACCCAATCCTAACGCAAACATCATGCGCTGCCTGTGCGCCTCCACCCTGCGCTCGCGTGCATGTGCACCTCACCGCCGACGGTGAGGCCTGCCGAACCTCTGTCACTTCTTGCCTGTCCTCCCCCACGCCGCCCTCTTCCTCGTGCCGCTGCCTCCAGCGTCAGTATACCAAGGTGGCCACTGCCTTCCACGCGTAAGAAAGAAAAAAAATGAGTCTATGGTGGAGCAAGGGCATTCGGCGGCGGCGGCGGCGGCAGTGAACTGGCTTCGCCGGTGCTCAGCATTGCTCGCATCGGTGCACGTGCTCATCGGACGTCGCGATGCTTGCCCGAGACAGAGAAGTACACACAAATCTTCAAGCACATCCTAAGGTTAGATTTGGACTGAAATCCTCAAAATTTTCATGCCACAGATGTACAGAAAATCTAAACATATATGATGTATTTGCTATTTTGCTCTGTGCACTGTGCACACTGTAGAGCATATCAAATCAAAGAGTTCTTTTTTATATGTAAGAACTTTTAAGGAAAGCTAATTTACTGGTGTGGCCGGATTCATGAAGTGTATACAAATATACAATATGTATCTTTGGTCAGTTTCCATTCGTAATCATGCATGCATGGCACTGATCATTGCTAGTGTGCTCCACTTGGTAGTAGCACAGTAGGTAGGTCCCTGCGGTTGCAAGTACAGTAGGTTGGTGTTTTTGATCGACTGTTGGTTCAATGCACACTGGTCAAATCACGAACCCCAAAAGAAGGGTGCCGTCGCAAGTTGAGTACTCAACGCAAAGTCGACAGGTAGCTAGCTGCATGCTCCGCTTGTTGTTTCTTGCCTGCACTGCTGACCTAGATCAGTGCTGGCTACTGTCTGAAAGCTTACCAAAACCAAGGCCACTTGTGCATTGATCTATATATGTTGGCATTAAAGGGTGCACCATACATGCAATGAACCTGGCTATGCATGTAGCATGCCAAACTTTTCTTCCGGTTGGTCCTTCACCGATGGATGCCGGCCGGCCCACTCGATCAATTTGCATCAGGGTTTTTGTTAAATTCTTACTCCAACTTGGTGTTGCACCATATGGTCTTAATTATACTATATGCCGAGAACAATACGTACAAACAAATAAATTTTATTGCTGAGACCAAACACAGTACTGTATGTGCATGTTTATCCACAAAGATCATTCAGGCATGTATATGTATAGCAAAAACAAAGATAGATCGATCTGCATTGGTGTACATGCGGGTGTATATGCTGTTGGACCGAATAACCAACTAGAGGGGTGAATAGGAGCACATATCTTTTTCACAACCTGTGATTGTCAACTTCCTTTTCACTTCAATAGCTATGAAAACTATGAAGGTTAAAAGCACAAATACACAACAAAAGTTTTGGGTTGAAACCGAAAAACACTGAGCTCAAAACCTCTCGGCTGGTCTAACCGTCGGGTTCAGTCTGACTGGGTCGGCCTGGCCACTGACCGGTCTGACCGCTCGATAGACCGATCTAGCCGCCGACTGCAAGAACAACAACCCAATGGATCTACAAATCGACTTGACTTTTGATTCCCGGATCCAAATCCCCTGAGATTTTAGACATAACTCATCAAGAAGGTCAGGAATATATTCCAATCGCTGATCGAGACGATCGAAACCAAGGTTCCACGAATTTCTTTATCGAGGTCAAGAAGGCACACAAACCGGGGAAAACCAAAACTTGAGCCAAAAACTTGCTCGTAGGTGGAAGAAGGTCAAGATGATCTTAGACCAGATCCCACAAGTTCTAGCAAGCTATATCACAGCAAAAGCCTCAATCAAAACCCTTAGAAAACAAAACCCCCCTAAATCATTAAAACGAGAGTAAGAACAAGATAGAAATCATCTTTGGGGCAATCTTGATTGGATTGATTAAATGGATGTAGGTTCACAGCCACTGCACCAAAGAGGACAACTCACACTTGAGCACCTAATTTCTCAATACAACTCTCTCAATCCCTAGCCTCCTTTATTTCCTCCCTTTTCTCTAAATCATAAATTAGAGTTTCCAAGGCTTGGATGGATGGAGGTGCAAATCCTGCACCCTTCCCCTTTATAGTGGAGGCTAGGTCTAGAGAGAAAACCCTATCAGACACCCATTAAGCCAACATACAAACAGGTCTACACCCATAAACGCTTCTCAAAGTGGATGGCAATCTAGATCTCCCGAATCCGTCTCTTCGTTATCTTTGTCTTCTCTTGACCTAAACCGCCTCTCCTTTGCACTGTCCCACGCCACGGTTTCTACAAAGTCACCAACCCGGTATTTCGGCGAAGATACCAAAATGCCCCTTCTCGATGATTCTCAAAGAACGAGTCCAATCAACGTGAAGCAATGACATACTTCGCCACACGTAGTTTCATCAATGACTCTATTCATGTCGGCAAGTCTCTCACATCTGGTTTCCACCGGAATCACCATGACACTTACACCGACCTCCAAGCCACTTGATGCAACCCGTTGTACCGAACTCTACATTCGGTCGTTCTTGTCCATCTTGCGTCATGCTTTAGTCTAACCACTTCACTTGATATTCTCGATCGTTATGGACCTCAACTCTCCTAGCCTAATCCCGATCATCCTCGCTGTTGACCATAATTGACTCCAAGCCACATACATAACAATAGATCAAGAAATTGATTTCGGACTCAAGTTCCTCGCAACTTCACCCACGTTAGCCAAAATATGCATCATGCGATACCTGTGCACTGAATCCCATGACTTTGGCCAAACCCAAGTCAACACACCTCACTATGCATGACCGCCGTCTACCCGGTCTGACCGCCACTCTGGCCAGTCTGACCGCCGGCCAACGGCCGGTTAGACCACACCCAAAATTTTTCTAAGTCCTAGAAAACACCCTCTCTCGACAATCCAGTCTCCATTTTTTATGAGACCTGATGCAAACACACCCCCAAACACTCAGACACAAGTGTTTCATCACATTCCCTAAGATTCCACTTTGACACCCACGACCGGTCTAACCACCATCCCTAGACCGGTTTTGACTGTCAACCCTTGGCCGGTCAGACTTCGGATTCACTACTACACAAAACGTCATCACAGATGGTTCTAAACCATCATCACAAATAGTTTTGTGAACCATCTGTATTTATGTGTCTGTGATAACAAGCGGTCATCACAGACGGTTTTCAAACCGTCTATGAAAATAGCTATCACAGACGGTTCTTATTCAGAACCGTCTATGATAGTCTATTTTTATAGACGATTTTTAACAAGAACCGTCTGTGATAGTAATTATCACAGACGGTTCTTGTTCAGAACCGTCTGTGATAGTTTTTTATATTGTTTCCATTCTACATAGAATGGTGTTTCCAACACACATTGTGGAGCACATGTTATCTAGCACACCCAGACATGATCACCAAGAACCCACCAGCACACATTGTGTAGCACACCAGGCCAACTAGCATAGCCACGACCATCTACAATTCCACCAGCAGCAATAACCGGAATGCCGCCTTGGAACCTTCGGCCGGCTCTCACCCTTCCTTCCCTCCTCCCTTTTTCAGCATCCACCTCTCTCAGCATACATGATTACCAAGAACCCCACAGCCAGCGGCTTCGCCCCTTTTTCATGCATTTCACAAACCACATCAAGCAATCTCAAAAGCTTAAATCAAAATCAGCAAAATATCAAAAGATAAATAATACTCAATATGAAACAAAAAAGGGAAGGAGGGGAGCAGAGGGAGGACTGAGCCGGGTAGCGCGCAAGCTGGAGGTGGTGACCGGAGAAGAGGGCCGGAGGGCGGAGCAAGGCGGCGACGAGTGGTGGCGCTGTGTTAAGGGCCGGAGGAGGCGGCACCCGGTGGAGCAAAGGAGGAGGGAAGGAAGGATGAGAGCCGACCTGAGGTCCCAAGGGGGCCGAGGGAGAGGAAGACAAGGCTGGGGTAGCTATAATATATAAGGACAGCGCCAAAATACTTTGCCTCCCACGCACACGTTCAAAAATTTTCGAACACCCGCGCTACTAATCATAGACGGTTTCATACAAAAACCGTCTGTGATAACATATCACAGACGGTTCCGTCTGTGATAAGTATCTCATCACAGACGGTTCTTAATACGAACTGTCTGTGATAATGACCTATTACAGACCTACCGTCTGTGATGACCTGTTTTGTAGTAGTATATTGCCTGACAGCAAATCTGACAATTTACTCAAACCGGGAGTTTGATCACCAAACACTTCAACACCAATGCGAATTGTTCAACGCTAAGATTTGGATCAAACACATGATCTCGACGCATATGCTCACCTCGTCTTGCCATAATAAATCAGTCTATCAGGTTTGGTCTAGATAGTTCTACGTGCTTTGATGAATTGTTGATTTATTTGATTTGGTAAGCCACAATAAGTCCAGCATACCTCACAACTAGCAAAAGAAAACGATGGAGTGATAACTTTGGTGCATTGAACCTCTTACATGCAGCAAAGACTTTGGGTTCGTAGCTACTGCGTGCAAGTGTACGTACATTTGAGCGTAGCTAGGGTAGATGTATATATATATATATATATATATATATATATATATCTTCGCATATATAGATAGAAAGAAAAAGCCTATTTTACAACCTTGAACTTTTCGAAAAGTTCAAAAATCAACCATAAACAACAAAACCGGACATCCTACACCCCAACTATCAAAACCGTTTATTTTACCCCCCCTCAACCCAAACAGGGGTGGTTTTGGGTGATGTGGTGTTGACGTGTCAATGGTTTTGACATGTAAAATTCTTTTCGATGACATGGCAACCACTTAGCAAATAAAATAAAAAATCTATTTACGGGGCTCACATGTCATCCTCTCATTCCTTTCTTTCCACTCACGGCTGAACAGTCAAGCTCTCATCCTCTTGCTTCTTCTTTTATCCCCATTTCCCATTGCTTCATCTCTTGGTAGCTCTTGGGTTCCACGGTGCCGCCTCCTCCTGCCCAGTTTGGCCCCAACGCCACTCTCAGCCACCGGCTACTGGCGCCACTGCGTTGGCCCACCCACTGCTTGGCTCGGTCCCGACCCCTACACCTCCCTCTGGCTACACCGCCTGCTCCCTCTAAGGCTATGCATGTGCTCGGCCTTCCCCTCTCCTACGTGCGCCATCTTCTCCCAGAGCCATGCCGCCACCTTTGCGGATGAGAATGGACAGAGGGGTGTGGAGGCGATGATGCGGAGCACGCGCATGTCGGCGACGATGACGAACTCGTTGGGGTAGTGCTCCAAGAGCTATGCCGCCACCTCCACGGATGAGAACCCCCACACAGTGGAGACGGCGAGGCACGCCTCACCCTCCTGGATGGTGCATGCCCACGTTGGGAATACTGGCCAGCCTCACCTGTCCTCAGAAGAAGGCGCATGTCAGAGTTGTTGCTGGCGATGACATCGTAGGTAGCGGGTGGGGGCTATCGGCGGCCATGGCGCGGAGGGAAGGGCCCAATAGAGAGAAGAGGGAGATGGAGAAGGAGAAAGCAGAGGAGAAGCAAGGCGTGCAGGGACCGTGCTTCTTCTCCCCCAAATCCCCAAATCTGCCAAACACGCTCGTTAGCATCTTCGCCGGGTTATCGGAGGCAGCGACTATCGTCTGCTGCGCAACCACGTGCAGGCGGTGGGGGCACGTCGTGGCCGAGAAGGCGGTTCCTTCCCCACCTCACCATCGACGTCTTTCACCAAGAGAAGGACGGACCCACCGCGCGCACGAGGCATCGCTTCGGCGCTACAGCCGCAATGCATCTCGACGGCCTCCGACGGCAGCTTGCTTGGCTGTCGGCGTACCTGCATCGGCTCCCTCATCGATGGCGCAGGCACAGGCGCAAATGATGGTCTCTTGGATTACTCCTGCCCGGTCGCGTCCTGCAACAGCCACCTCGTCTTGGAGCTCCGGCGGGCGGGTGGCGCAGCCGAGGGAGGCTGGAGCCGACGGGGTTGGGGGCGGCGTGGTCGAGGGAGGCCAGGGCTGGCAGAGTTGGGGTGGCGGGGTGGGGGCTGTGAGGGGTGCTTGGTCGGGGGTGGGGGGAGGGCTACGAGGAAGTGGACTAAGAGAGAGAGAGAGAAAGGGGAGGAAGAAATATGATGAAGAAAAATGTGATGTAGACTTGACGTGGATGTCCACGTGGCGCCACATCACCCAAAACCACCTCTGTTTGGGTTGAGGGGGGTAAAATGAACAGTTTTGATAGTTAAGGGTGCAGGATGTCCGGTTTTGTAGTTTAGGGTTGATTTCCGGACTTTTCGAAAAGTTCAGGGTTGTAAAATAGACTTGGTGCGTTGTAAAGATTGTGTAGAAAGTCGAGGTTCATACCTTTTAGGAGAATCAGACGCCTTATCCACTCTACCACATCCCCATAGACCACAACCACCCATTCCTCATCCTGCTCTCGCTCTATCTCCTCCTCAAATCCATCTACCACCTCCATGCCTCCGCATCGCCTTGTCTCCGTCGCGCCCCGGCCACACCCGCCGCCCCGCGTCTTGGCCTCCCAGTGCCCGGCCGCCACCACATCGGGCCCAAGCCATCTCCTCCGTGCCAAGCCACCTCCTCCGCCGCGGTCGCGTGCTGGCCGTGACGCTAATTTGTTGTGGTATATTTTCGAATGTTGCATCGTATTTTCTCGATTGTTGCCGAAAGTGTTTTGTTTTGTTGCATTATCTCTACTCAAATTCATTATTGCAAGAGATATTGTTGCGATGTTGTCATCTTTTTTTGCGATTTGTTTGCCCACTTGAGATGAATGTTGCAGGGGTTCTAATAATTTTTTGCACGTGTGCCATCAAAATGTTGCATACGTGTTTTCAAAATGTTGCAGAATTTATAGCATGATTGACCACTACTGCAAAAAAGGTAATCACAGACGGTTGAAAATCGTCATCACAGACGATATTCTGAACTATCTGACTATATGGGTTAGTGATACTATGAGGTCATCACGGACGGTTTTTGAACCGTCTGTGAAAAAAAGCTATCATAAACGGTTCTGAATAATAACCATATGTGATAGTCAATTATCACAGACGGTTCTTGTTCAGAACCGTTTGTGAAAAATAGACCACCACAGACGGTTTTTTAGTAAAAATGATGTGTGATAGTTTTTTCTATTGCAAAAAAATCAAATTTTGAGCCAAACCAATCAATTGTTGGATAGTAGTTTTCATATGCTCTTTCGATAGTTTGCAATAAGGTAATTAAAAGATACTCTCTCTCTCTCTCTCAATAAATCAATCAATGGCACACTCTCTAACGAGAACGAGGTCGAGCAGAGGCGTCCATCTCGAACTGAATAGGCCTCTCTTGTCGACCACAGATGGGGGTCCTCACTGAGAACGAAATCTGACAGGATGAAGGGGACGAAATTAGAGTGAGAAGAAAACCTAGATGGGGATTTGGGGGTAAAACTTCGTGCCTACCTGAGGCCAAGATGGAGCTCCTGTGTGTCTCTCCTCCTCCTCCTCATCGGTTGTGTCTCCTTGCCGAACCGCACTGGGGAATCGAGGGCGGTCGCCGGAGCTCAACATGGGGAGGGGAGAGGGAGAGACTGATGGAAGACAAGACGAGGGGTGGGTATAATATATAAGGACAGTGGCAAAACATTTCGCCTCCCGCACACACGTTCAAAAAATTTCGTGAATCCCAGACGGTTTCAAACAAAAACCGTATGTGATGAGTTAATATCACAGACAGTTCATATTAAAAACTGTCTGTGACTCTGTGATTTCAAGTCATGGTAGACATTTCAAGTTATGGTAAAATCAGGGATAAGTATCTTATAACAGGCGGTTCTTAGTGTATCTAGTAACAGAGACGGCCCCGCTGGTAAAACCGACTGTGATGACCATTAACACTGATGGTTTTGGAAAATCGTCTGTGATGAGATGTTCAGTATTAGCCTTTTTGTAGTAGTAGATTAATATTTTTCCAAACCTCTGTGCTAATTTTTCATGTATATGTATGCATGCTAACGAGATCTTTAATTCTTTTGAGTGAATTTGTCAAGAATATGGATCCCACTCTCCATTTTTCAGGATTCAAGTACCTTTGTTGCATATGTTGAAATTTTTTGTTGCATATGTGTGTCGAGCATGTTGTGCAGGAGGAGTCGAGCGTACGATGGAAACCTTCTCGTCGTATGTTCGAGCGCTAGTTGTGCCGTCCCTTTAATAAAAAAAAAGAGTGATAAGGATGGTCAAGTGAATGTGATGTATTGACGCAATTACTATTGTAATATTACGTTAATTTGCAAGCTTGCATATGATCACATCTTGGAACTATTGAACACTAGGACAAGCAGCTAGCAGCAGGACCTAGATCATTTTCCTCTTTTGAATAAACTGCATGCACAATGCATGATTAATCAGTTGACCACCCAGAAAAAGGCTGGGTTGTGCGTGCGTGGTTGTGGCACTGAGTGACGCGTGCCAGCTTTGTAGCCGTGCGTTGCTGTGGGACCTGGCACCACTAACAAAAGGGCTATAATGGACGTCTCATCACAGACGGTTGATCGAAACCATCAGTATTACGTACAACCACAGATGGTTTTGGTTCAGCGATCGTTTGTGTTACTGGTTGCGTTAAAAATTGTCTATGAAGAGGTAATATCGCAGACGGTTTTTAAATATCACTGTCTGTGATAATTTTGTATCACAGACGATTTGTGGTTGGAAGGGTCTCTGATATATTCAATACCACTTCAGCTCCCACACGATGCATCTTTTCATCTCGCGCGCCGATGTTACTACTTATTTTATAAGAATGATCATCCGCCACCGTGTCCCTCACACATCGCTCTACTCTCAAGTACAAACGAAATGGATCCCCACTCTTCTCCCCTGACACCGGCATTGATGGCCTACCTGGCCATCCTGTACGAGCACCTCGCCGGCCATACGCTGGCGAAAGCTGCAGAAGGACACTGTGCTAACAGTGTCCTCCCTCCTTCGGCGGAGGTTATGCCGGTGCACGTGATGGCGACATTCTGCCGTCTTGACCACCTCCTCCGCCGTGTCTTCCGGGTTCTCTGCATCTTCCGGCGAGCTAATCTCGCCATCGACATAGTCCTCCACAATGGCGTTGAACATCTCCAAGAGGATTACCGAGTCGACCAAACCGAGACCCTTCAAGCAAGAGAAGAGAGTCTATGGATGCAATTATACTTGGTTCTTAAGACGGAGCTTCTTTGGGCGACTATCGAACGATCGCGTCAACGGTTGGAAGTGTTTCCGGCTACATGTGGTGATCCTGAACGCTCCGATGCCGACGACGTCGCCTACGAAGTTTTGATGACGGAGATAGCAGGCTACTTGGGCCACTAGAAAATTTTGATCTTTTATTATTTCTACTTTTAAAAATCTCTTGTAAGAAGCGACTGGCCACGCTGTTTGGCATATATATGTAAATGTAAAAAATGATAAAAAAAAAATCCAGTTCAGAGTTGAAGTTACTGTCTATGTTGAACATGTACTCAATAACATTTTTATCTTATTGTCTTTTATGTCATACATATTTACTCCTGATGCTAGCTGAAAAACAGAACGAGTCATACAAGCTATAGAAGGAACTATCACAGGCGGTTTAGTGAAAAATACCGTCTATGATATATATCACAGACGGTTATAAAATACAACGGTTTGTAATAAATAATTATCACCAACGATTATTAACAAGAACCGTCTGTGAAATATAATTATCACAAACGGTTTTTAAATGTAACCATCCGTGATATATATTATTGATGGTTTATGGTTGGAACCGTCTGTGGTATGTTCAAGCCACTTCGGCTCCCACGCAATGCGTCTCTTCGTCTCGCGCACCGACATTACGATGCGCCTCTTTGTCTCGCGTGCTGACATTATGATGCGTCTCTTCGTCTCGGTTTGTGATATGTTTTAAAAGAATGATCATGTTTTTTGCACCCTCCATTAACAACCAGTAGAGTTTAAAAAACTCGATCACTACGGTATTGAGAACTCACTGACCGTACGTCACGTGTCATGGTGAGCACACGGAGCATGACGGTGAGGAGGTCGGCGATCGCCATCGCTCTTCCTCACGATGTCGTCATTAACATCGTTGGCCTCATCGTCGCGAGCTCCCTCAGCCCATGGTTGACCTTTGCAGCCTACGAGCCACATACATATTTATATACCCATAAAAATACAAACTACTATTTGTGGTGGCAACCAATCCATGCATGCACACATGTTAGCCTTTTAATTTGACTAGAGAAACATGTCACTAATCTAACTAGTAACAATGCCCTTAATTTGGCCCTTTCATTTTCTCTAACAGAGTAATTCTGATGTCTTGAATTGTACATACGTATATTTGAGTTGCAAGGCCATGTACAAGGCGCCCAAGGAGATCGTCGTGGGGAGGCGTGTGGCGCTGGAGCGGGAGGAGGCGATGAAGTTGCTGGACAACGAGCGCTACCTCACCGTCGTCAACTACCTGGCCGACGTTGGTAACCCAGAGGCCTGCATCATCGTTGGCCTCACGCTCGTCTTCACACACCAGGACATGCAGCGCGGCCTTATGTTCCTCGACTAGGCGGCCATCGCCGACCATAAGGCCACGGCCTACGTACTCAGCCTCCTCTACACAGCCGGTGAGGCGCGTGACGTTTGGAAGTAATACATCAGCCAGGCCGAAGTACCTAGTTGTTAATAAGTCTATAACTTCATAGGGTCTAAAATAACATGATGACCTCTTGCAGCAAATATTGAGTACCCAATCTTCCCAAGGCTCCTTCGAAGCAGTTAGGGACAAGGATATACTATCCACGGCCCTGGGAAAAAAGGAGCTCCCGGGTCGCATGCGAGGCCTTGGGGTTTATGTACCTTGGATGCAGGGATTCCCACATGACTCCGAGGCGTATAGGAGTCGGAAGAGATCCAAGACTGAGCGCGAGGAACAGTTAAAAGAGGAGATTAGTGCACAATTTCAAGGATAGATAACATCATTGCAGGAACAAATGAATCAACTCATCAACCAGTCGCAAGCCACCCCTGTGATTTTGGGAGCCAGTCCCCCTCAACATCGGAGTAGCATCGCATCCACGGCTGCACTTTTTGAACATGACAACGTCCAATTACCTATTGACGTCATCCAGATAATGTACATCTCTCGAATGCTCCAAAGATAGACCTGTAGGACGTCTTACCTAATTGTGTATCATTTTATAGGAGCCCACGCCCTGTAGGCTCCAAGTGAGGCCGGTTGGGTCAATTTCTCGAGGCTAGGCAGGGGATGGCGTTTCCATGCAAGGAAGGGACAGTGTTACACCAAGGTCTAGGTGGACATCGTACATGACACTTTCATGGTCGTCCCACCAGAGAAGTCCCCGAACGAAGACATCATAACACTTGGGGATGTCGTGCACACTTTTGTCTAGTGGCCCAAGAGGAACATCACCCTGGACCCTACAATGCCGCGATCTCCACACGACAATGCCTCTCCAACAGTACCCTTGATGACTCCACCTCAACCCTCGCTTTAGAAGGCCTTCATATCAGCTCCCATGGAGATGACGCCCAAGACGTATATCACGTGAGGTGCTAAGGCCAAATCGAAGAAGATTAACACGCCTTCAATGCTGCGATCTCCACACGACCATGCCTCTCCAATAGAACCCTCGATGACTCCACCTCAACCCCTGCTTCAGAAGGCCTCCGTATCGGCTCTCGTAGAGACGACGTCGAAGAAACAAGAAAAGTGTGGCGAGTCGTCTTCTGGGAATACATGTAGCAGGCTAGGTGCTAAGGCCAAATCGAAGAACATTCAGGCGCCTTGCAAGACCTAGCCGTTCTCCCTCAGAAAAGTGTTTGTCCCTAACACACAATTACGCCGCCTTAGAATTAGTTGCGAGAGATTGCATACCAGGTACATACGGAAGACGAACGAGGTGGGGATAAATTAGCCTACTGGAATCACCATCAAATACACGGAGCAGCATTTCCTCCACAAGCCGAGCTACTTCGTCGTGGGCTTCGATGACCTTTTCCAACTATTCCACCTCAATGCCCTCGACACTTCACTTCTACGATGCTGAACACTGTAAGTGTGTACATTCAAGTTCTACATTCACGTAATACCAATAAATATCATAACTCATTGCTTATGTATAGATGCTTGATGCAAGAAGCCTAACAAAGGCAAGAACTAGTGGGTTTCCTCGACACACAATTGATCTATGAGCAATGCATCACCCAAGACGCATCCTACGTCGAGAAGTACATAACGAGGGGATTGTTTACTCACCGCGACAAGGACTACATACTAGTGTCCTACAACCAGGGATAAGTGCTCCACTACTTGCAATACAAATTTTATTTGTACTTTATATGCAACATGAACTTAGGTTTAATGACCATAACGACATACATGAATGGGTGGCACTGGATCCTTTTAGTCATTGTACAAAACTGGAACAAGGTAATATACCTTGATTACCTAAACGACAAAAACCATGACTTCACAACGGTGCAAAAAGTACTCGACATGTATGCTCATTTCCTCCATACATGACTCCTTCATTTGAAATGGCCGATGATAACTTTTTGGAATCACGTAGGTCGTTCAGCGCCTATGTTGCTAGGGGAGGGATACACATGGAATCGAGTGCCACACTGCAATAGAGGATGAGATTTTCGGTACCCGCTACAACACAATAATCCTATATCACACCTTGTAATAATGCCTCTCGAATTGACTATACCTGTATTTGTAATTCTATTTTTGCAGTGCCACCAGCAGCAAGGCAACGTATGTGCATTCTACGTTTATCGTCACATGCAGGAAATCATGAGTGCTAAGACGAATTATCCTGAGTTTGTCTATCTCGCAATAATTATTTTCTACTTATCAATTTAAATATATATGCTTACTACTTTACTCCTAGCGACAGGGCATGACAATCGAACCAAGTACATACGATATTGACGAACTCTCGAGCGTTCGAGGACGGCTTTGTTTCTTCATCAAGACGGAGATCATTGACTCGAAAGGAGAGTTTCACTCCTCCGGCGACACCACTTAATACATGTTCAAACAATTGATTCAATTGTAATTCACTTTGAGTTGTAATTCAATTGTAACTCTAGCGACAATACATGAACTTTCTTTTGTAATTGATTTTGAGCTATGAATCACTTTGAGTTGTATATCTGTGATTTATCTATTTTCTGCTTGCTTGTTTTCAGAGGGCATGGTTAGTATTTTCTGAGGCTAGCCGAAAAATATTCTATCTTTTAGCTATAAAAGGACCTATCACATGCGAATTTGTGATATAAATCGTCTGTGAAGGCCGACTATCACATATATTTTTGTGCTATAAACCGTTTGTGAAGGCCTACTATCACAGACGGTTTTTTGGATAAACCGTTTGTGAAGTCTTACTATCACAGACGGCTATAACCAACAACCGTCTGTGATAAGTCGGATATCACAAACGGTTCTTTTTACTAACCGTTTGTGATATGTCTTATCACATAGACGGTTCTTTTTACTAACCGTCTGCGATATGTCGGGTATCACATACGGTTTTTTTACAAACCGTCTATGATATATCTCTAATCAAAGACGGTTGGTAGATATAACCGTCTGTGATGGCTGACGTGTCACAGATGGTTTGTACCATAAAACCGTATGTGTTGTGACTTATCACAGACAAAAACCATCTGTGATAGCTGCCTGTTATCACAGACACATAAATTTAGATGGTTCAGAAACTGTCTAACGAAGGTTTAGAACCGTCTGTGAGGACCCTTTCTGTAGTAGTGTGGAGGGCAGCGGCCGGCTGGGCGGGGCGTGCTCGCGGTGCGGGCGGTCGTGGCTCGTACATGCCAAGTGTCGATTGGAGTTGGTGAGTCGTACGTACTCAATGATTCAGTCAATCGCCGCACCCCCGTGCGTGGATCTCAAGCTTTGGCAAAGATGGTACCTCTTTTCATGTATCAAAGGTAAAAATGGCACATTGTTCATGCTTAGAGGACCAGATTTACCCAGGACGCGATACATGGCGAATCCGGCCTGAGGGACGCGGAAATGCCTCGCCCAACTGCTAGGGATGCGAAAATACCTCCTCCAGTTGTAGGAATTTCTATATATAGCAAATGAGCTTCAAAAATTATGAACACTCTTGACACAGTGTAATTGCTTTGGTATTTTTTACATAATTTTATTTGTTATGCATTTTTCTCGAAAATTCCTTTAATGGTACTGTTTGTATGCAAATGAAATAATTGACTTGAGGAAACTTTCATAAATATGCTCAAAATACTTTCCACATTTATTCTCAGTATAATTATTACAAGTTTAGAAATTTTGAATGTTACAAATCGAGTGATCAGATTAAACAAAACCGCAAATCGTAGATAGTAAAAGTAGCAGTAAGATTAGTACTACTCGTAGTACAAAGGAAAAGAGTATTGGTACCCGAAGTCAACCGGGACGTAGAGAAAATTTTACTATGACTTCAAGGCAACATTCCGATACACTTTTTATCTTCTTTATGAAGGTAAAAAAAACAAGAAGTAATTAATTACTCACAGTTTGTTAGTCGTAAATAAAATTCATAACTAAAATAGTTGTATTTAGTTAACATAATAATTTAATTATAATTAATTAGGCTTCATTAAATATTGGTGTTTAGTAGTTAGTCGGCTTAATTAGACAGTCGTTGTTAGTTAGTATTAACTAAAATAGTCGTTGTTTTTTCATAATTTTATCTGTTATGCATTTTGAGTATGTTTTGAAATTTTCGTCAAATCGATAACTATACTGAGAATAAATACGGAAAGTATTTTGAGCATGTTTTTGAAATTTTTCTCAAATCGATTATTTCATTTGCATACAAACAGTAGCCTATGATTTTTGGAGCTCATTTGCTATATTTAGAAATTGCTACAACACTCAGCCTTTTTTGGAAGAGGTATTTCCACGTCTCTGAGAGCCGAACATACGTATTACCGTGCCCCTGGGGCCGGACGAGACATTTCCGTACCCCTGGGGTTCAGATTCGCCATGTGTTGTGTCCTCGGTAAATTCGGTGCTCTGGGCACAAAGAAGGTGTCATTTTTGTCTTTGATGCACGGGAGAGGCTAGTTTTGCTTTTGCGTACACCAACAACGATATTTTAGCCAAAAATTTCCGAAGCTGCTTGGCCCAGCAGGGATTGAACCGAGCGAGCAAGCTTCAAAAAGTTTCGTTCTGCGCGAGCGGTGAAAGTTCAAAGTTTACAAGTTTCACAGAGTGGACCAACGCGGGGCCGATCGAGCCCGTTCGTGGGTTGCGCGATGTATCAGGACACAGACTGCTTTTGTTAGGCCCATCTGGATCTCTGAATTGAATTGTTTTTGTAGAATTGGAGTGATAATTCAACATCTAGTAGAATTAGAATTGGGACTCAATTCCAACTTTTTTGTTTAGTTGTCAAATAAACCGTGACAAGGCAGTTTGTTTTGTCGAATTTGTTTGCTTGGAAATGGATAGGGACCCAAAATAAAGCCACCACTCCAGGAAGCCAAACCACCACGACCACGTCAACAATGCCACCATCATGCACCTCCTCTCCCCCTGACGAGGATTGAATACTTCTTAATTAATAAAGCTATTTATTTATGATATTTATTATGGATAATGATATTATAATAACCCTCTAATATACCCTTGGTCAGAGATGTTTACCATGACCAAGCCAGTTTACGGTCAGTTCAGGTTACGATCACGCCCTGGTCGTAAGGCCTATTACAGTTAGGTCAAAACACAACCATTTTCTGGTCAATAAGTGTCATGGATATACATGTGGACCGTGTTGAAGAATCTAGACCCGTCATTACGAGTTAATGAAGTATTTTGATAATTAATGACAATCACCATGTGGACTGATATTTTTTCATGAGTTAGTGAAATACGTTAAGTCACATGCGATCAAGACTTTGGATGGCTAAATGTGTTGGAAATCACCAAGTCATGTTATTGGCGTCATGTGTTGATGCAAGTCAAGAACCCGGTTTTGGATAGAAGATGCGAGTCACCAACCAAAAGCTCCAAGCGGATACGCAAGACAAAGGTATAACTAGCATAGGCTAAGGATGTGGTTCTTAGTCATTTTACCGGTCTTGGTGTTTAGTTTGGAGACCGGATTGCTAGTGTAGGTTGTCGTACTATTAAGAGGGGTCTTGACTAGTAGCTTGAGTATGTCAAGTGTTGATAGCTCGTTTTGCTTGCTCTAGCTCTCCGTGGCATGTTACCGATATTTGCAAATGTGTTTGGCAACTAGTTGAGGTTCATGCATAATCTTTGTAGCATGTGATTTTAGTTTGCGAATGTGTTTTGCAAACGATTTGAGTCCATGTATCTAACCCTTGCGGCCTGATTCTAAATTCGGCAAATGTGTTTTGCAACTTGTTAAGAATCATGTTTTATTCTTTGTTTGCATCGCATGATAATTGACTAATGTGTTTTGCAATTGAGTTGAAGTGCATGCAGTCTGAATCTCTATTTTTGCCAGTGGTCAGTCTGACCGTCATGTGTTGGGTGGTGTGACCCTAGTACAAAAAGTTAGACCATACCGCTAGTTATGCCAAAAACGACGACCTAGCCAGCTCGGTTCAGCTCAAAGACCGTCCATGCATTCGACAGGGAAAAATCGACTGGATTTTTAGTAAATTGGCAAACCGGTGCTGATTTCACTTAATTAGACGGTTTCTGTTTAGGGTATAAACACCCTCATTCTTATTATTTTCTTGCTGTAAATTCAGGGGTAAGATTGAAAAGATGTGAATATGAGTGCCCTACTATTGTACGCTAGTTGTTTCATTAAGAATTAGACTGTAGTTTCTACCCCATTGCTCTGAATAAATATTCTAACAGACAATTACAGTGCAATCATGTTGTTGCTATAGCTATACATGCTTAATTCTAATGATAATTCTCTTGTTCTGAAGATCCATAATCTAGATATACAAATTAATTGAAGTATTTAATAGAAAATCTCTATTTTATATAGACAATAATAATGATAAATAAATATAATATTGAAATATAAAAAAACTGGCGATTGGACCAGTGAACCGGTGGTTGGACCGATAACCAGGTGAAACGGCTGCTTGACCGGTTCGATTGCCAGTCTGACTTTTTGCACTATGGGTCTGGCCATCAGGCGGTCTGACTGATAGGTTTTCAGTATGATTGGGCTTGTGTAGCCGGTGTGATCGGCCCTCGGTCTGACCCTCGCGGTCAATGTTTTCCAGTAGGGTTTTCCTCTAGAGTTGGTCTGTGGTCCTCTATGGAGCGGTCTGACCGGGCTCTGTGTGGGAAGTCAGACCGGTTGAGAATGTAACGGCTAGTTTTTATAGCCGATCTAACCAGCCATATGTTAGCAGTCAGTCCGGTTTCTCCCTTTTTCTAGTATCGTCCCAAACGATTGGTTTCTTTGTGTAGAGTATAAATATCATTATGTCATCTCATGTTTTGATTGCTCCTTGTGCTCATTTACATTCTTCTAATTTACTTTGATAGAATTAATTGTGTGTTTGTCACCTTGGGAGTGCAAACCTTGTTTTAGACTTAGGTTGGAGGTGCACTTAGTTGAGACTATTTGATTTAGATTTTAATTGTGCATAACTGAATTGATTTATATTTCTGTATAAAACTCGGTTTTGGCCATGCACCCCCCCTAGTCAGCCTCCTTGACGTTACACCTATCTTACTGACTAGGGACCTTGTACGACATACTCGACTATGCGTGGTAGTTAATACAGCATATGCACATATGTGTCTTTGACATAACTGCACGCACCTCTCTTCGTCTCTGGCAATAACGGCCTAGCGAATGTGCAAGGAGGACGTCTCACTAACAACAACCATCATCAACGTGCGGATTCCAGCAACCATCTAAGCGCCTCCTAACGCACAGCAACTACCACCCCTTCAACGCTTTATAAGGGGCGGTGCCAGCAGACAGAGAGAAAGAGACCGATAGACATAAGCCATTGACAACATTCTTAGTTTCAGTGGCTTGTGCTTTGTAATCCTCATTCAATACAAGAAAAAAAATTGTAGGGTTGTTATTCTCTTCGAAGAAGGCCAGAACCCATCTAAAAAATTATGTCTCTTCTTCCATGATCTCGAGAGCCGTGTCCTCGGTATTTACTCACAAATATTGATAGTAATTCATCAACCCCCCGGCGACGATCTACCTCACATCACTCTCCACTACCAGCAATGTTGAAGAAGAGGTGACAACACCAACAGCGAGGAAGAAGCAACGACGGCGAGGTCGTTTGTAGGAGGAGGTGGTGATGGCGCAGCATACGCCGTCAAAGAAGGGGACACAGGTGAGCCCTCCGAAGCATGCCAGCGGCGGGAGAAAGCTCAATGGTCCATCAAAACCATGGATCAAGCTTTGACCACTTGAGTGGAGGGAGAAGTCCAGCTCTGGCGGGTGGCAACCATTGTTCGAGGAAATTAAGGGACGTCAACAAAGAGAAAGAAGGTGGCATGGCGATGACGTGGAAGAAGGTGGCATGGCAATGATGGACAAAGTGCTCGGATCCAAACAGAAGCAAATTTGGGTGGCAACTGGAGGAGACATCAAGGGTGTTGGTGACGAGGAAAAAGAAGAGTTGGTGGCACCTGCGTTGAAGAAGAAGTCGTGGAGACGCCATCGATGAAGAAGAAGACCAATGATGGAGCTTGGCGGTGCGGTGGTCTGAGCTCGTTGGAGAAGAGTGATGTTGGATGGCCGGTGAGGAGTAACAGATGGAGAGGAGAGCCAGAGTGTCAAGTCGAACAGTGGAGGTCGAAGATGTAGAGCAGTTTTCGTCTGATTCAGAGGGTTGGAGGCGTGAATTAGTTGTCCCTCATTTTAGTTCTCCACAAATTCAAGATGAAAATGAGCCCAATTCAAATTCCAATTCTGAAGTGCATCCAAACACTTGAAATTGATGAGAACTGTCGGTGATCTAGAACCGATCTTACGTATGATTGTTTGTATCGGGGGGTCTCCTACGATTGGAACTATGTAAAGAAATGACACAAGGATTTTATACAGGTTCAGGCCTTCTTCGGAGAGAATAACAACCCTACTCTTGTTGTATTGTATTGAGAATGCTAATAACAATCAAGATGAAGACTAAAGTCTAATGTCTTGTGCTCTGGATCGTCCTGTCCTCTGTTGTCTGACTTCAACCCTTATATAGTGCGTGAAGGGGTGGCGGTTCCTCCAAGCCAAGAGGCGTCTCAACGTTCCAAATCATGAACCACTGGCGGAGGTTTCTATCAGAGAAATAACTACCCTATGTCGCCAAGTAGTTATTGTCAGAGACAGAGATATAAATCATGCAGCTATTCACAGAGAATAACGTCTTAGAGAATAACGTCTTAGACTCCGTAATTGACTGTGCCTACAGGACAACAAGCCTCATCAATTGTAGGGTTATCAAAGCCAGACTGGTCGTAAACCAAACTAGTCGTAGAAGATCTTATGACTACTTGGTAGTCGTAGAAGGGCTTACGACTATACCATGGTCGTACAAAGACTTACGATCATAGGGTGGTTTACGACCAGACAACTTGGGTTCTCTCTTACGAGTATTAAGGGGTACGTTTAAGACCAGTATGGAGATATTAATATCTATAATAAGAATTACAGATAAATAATAATTAAATAAGGATTGTTATATCCTTGTTAAGAACCAATTCTAATTCCTCGATTCCATGAACTAAACGGGGTGTTAGACTCTCTCGTTTCACTATTCAATTTTAGTTTTTTAGGGGGGTGGAATTGTTTTAGGATATTTGTGTACTGAGGAATTTGACAGTGCAATTATTATAACACAGCACTAACAAGCTTAGCATCTTTCGCGTCGAAGAAAAACCGGGGAAATACAGATTACCACCAGTAGGGGTGAAAATGGGTCGGATACGAGCGGATATTGCTCTTCCCGTATCCTAACCCATATTTTTACCCTAGGTTCGGAGTCAGATATGGATATCCCGAATATGGATTTTTCGGGATACGAACACTAAGCGGATGCGGATTGGATTCAAATTAATCAAAGGATTTTTCGGGATACGAACACTAAGCGGATGCGGATTGGATTCAAATTAATCAAGGATAACTTGATGGATAGTGTGCACATAAAAAAAAAGATATAACTTCACAAACGAAAGTGTCAAATCATAGTACCTATTAAAGAATTACTTATCCTATTTAAAAACATTAACATAATCAAATGTAAATTTATATTATATAGTAGTCAATGACTAGAAAACCATAGGGGATATTATAGGATATTAATATTTATCGGATATCCGTTTTGTTGATTTATCGGATATCCTATAAAATACAGATACATGCTGGATATTGCTCTTCCCATATCCTAACCCATATTCCATGAGATTTTTCAGATACGGGTACGGATACATATACAGATAATAACGGAAGCGGCCCGAGACTAAAAAAATGGTACACCGGATGGTTTTTTCCCGGATACAACATCGGATCGGGCGGGAATTATCTGTTCTATTTTCACCCCTAACCACCCGGAATAATTTTGCTATCAGGGAACCATCAGGAAATAACCGTGAGGACAATGATGATGCAAAAAAATTAAATGACTAGCGGTTAACCAACAGAAAAATAGTTCCCGGCGGCATTCCTTGACGGTCACCAACAGGAAAATTCACCAGGCGTCAGGTTTTGGAGGCCCTATTTCATGTCAGGTAGCCGTCAGCAGAAACCGTCAGGTATTTAATCCCTAAAGGGTGCCTTCAGGAAAATTTGTCTTGTTAACAAAAAAATACACAGTTTTGCTCATATAATTTGTCCATTTTCCTCCATATTCAATTCCACGTACATTTTTCACCAATAGCATGTACATCCACCTCTAATCATAATTTCTCCAAATCAAATGACTTGTACACCATTTAGTACATGCATCACAACTAAGAATCATTCAACCAGAGAAGTTCATTCTTTTGACCAAATATGGAACATCAATAAAACAGTACACCAATCTTTCTTACATATAGGCACAATTTTTCATGCACAAAAGCTCCTCTACCAGCCATTTTCACACTAGTCATATCTAAGCTTCCTCTTCTCCAGACGTCCCATACATAACAAAAAAAGAAGAAGATAAGTCAATTGTTTCGAGATCATGTTATAATTGAAAAAAATCATGTTTGGCGTCATGAAAGAAAGGGCACAATAAAATATCATGTTTGACTTAAACAGAAAAGATGGAAAGTGTTGGTGAATTATGTATAGAAAGGGGCAAACATTTATACAGAATTAAAAGTTTGATCTATACAACAGCACACAATATGCAAGATGGATGTACCTGCTCTCGTTTCATATATATTTGCACATCGTGCTTAACAAAACAGATTTCCAGCTTGAGAAGTTAGATTTTGACACCATCAGCAGTACTGCAGTAGTATGTTTAGGAATAAGGCTGCGGCTATTGGATCATGTCACTAACAATGTTGACACTTGTGCTATCGGTAGTCATTTCAATGAAAAGATACATTGCATTTTCAGGGTCTACAAATTTCTTTACTGGTACATATGGCACAGGCTATCTACAACAGAGGCATAGTTGATGTCCAAATCTACTTCTTCAGATAAATAGTAATTAACACTAACTTGAGAACTACTACTTGTAATATAACATTAACCCCCCTTACTGAAGCACTAGTAATCCCTAAATTACAGTGCACATTATAAGATAGCAGCAAACAACAGAGTTACAAACTTACAAGTTACAATCAGTTTTTGCTCTTCAAAACAGTATGAACTGATATCAGCTTCATATATATATTTGCACATTTTGTTTCCCAAAACAGAATTCCAACTTGAGAAGCTAGATGTGCCTGCTACCATGCAAAGAATCAACCATGGTACCTGTTAGACCATGTGGTTAGGACTAGAATATTTTAGTGATGAATAATTGACAATGTTAGGTACTGATGTTATTTGAGGCGTGTGTGCGTGTGTGGACTTATGTCGGTCAAGTTGGAAAGAACTTGTGCCGGGAAAAGATGGTGTTTTGGTCTTTGCATGTGTAGGATAACTCGGAGGCGATCGTGGTCTACGGCGGTGACCGGGAGGTGGCTTGGTGCGGAGTCATGGTCCAGAAGGTCGAGGATGCTGGAGGAGACGGTCGGGCTCGAGTTGGAGCGCGTGGAGATCAAAGATGGATGATACGTGGTGGAGCTACGGATGTGCAGTCCGGAGGCTACGACATGTGATAATTTTGGGGTGTCCAAAATTAGTTTTGTTATCTGGTGTAAAAGCCCACGTATTGGGTTATAGGACTATTGGGCCGTACGTATGTAATTAGATGAAAAAGCCCAAAAGCATTAGGGTTCACGGGCATGCATGTGTGCTTGCGGCTAGGATATATATGTGTGCTCCTGGCGGCTGGGTAGAAGGAGAGCGCCGGCGGTGTTGAGACAGGGTGATCGGTAGACAAAAAAAAAGGGCTTGCGACGGCTGCAGTTGATAGCTACATTTTTGTTCATGTATCGGCGGCATCGCACTTGTCTTTGTGCGTGAATAGGTAAGCCATGGGCTGCATGAGATGATGTGATTGATGTGTCTGTTGCATCATCAAGCCATAGGTGTGACAAGCTTTTCTTGTTGTGTTAATCAAGGAGTTAGTGCTTTTGCATTTACGTGAGATGCTTTTGTATTACATGATGTGCTAGCTGCCGTGATTGATTGGCCCTGTTGCTTGAATAGCACTATCCTTTACATGCGTGAAGGTTGTGCGTGATCGATGATCACGCGTGTGTTGTGACGATCGACGGCGAGGGTGCATGTGCGCGTGGCGTCCGTGGTGATCGGATATTTGGTGTTGGTGTCAATCAATATCCGGTGCTCTTGTTCGATCGTAAGTTAATCTAGAAAAGCTTCTAGAGGTGTTTGGTGATTTATTTATTACCAACTATTGATTGTTCCGGTGCGAAAAATCTCTCACAATCATTCACCCCCCCTCTGATTGTCGCTATACGATCCTACAAGTGGTATCGAGGCGAGGTTGCTATGGCGTCGAGAGGTATGTGAATCGTCCTCCCATGCTAGATGGTACTGATTTTGCTTTTTGGAAGTGTCGTATGCAAGCTTATATTGAGGCTCAAGGTAGTGATGTTTGGAATAAAGTTTCTAGACCTTATGTGGTTCCTGTTATTGTTACTGATCTAAATAAAACTGATATTGATTTAATTGCCCAAGCTCGTAACTTGTTGTTTCAAGGATTTCTATAAAGAATTTGATCGTGTAGCTCATATTAATTCTGCCCACTTAATATGGAAGACTCTTTGCGATTATCATGAGGAACCACTAAAATTAAGAAAGTGCGTAAAAATCTTTATCAAAAGAATATTCTGATTTTGCTATGAAGCTGGTGAGTCTATTGATGATATTTTGCTCGTTTTGAGAAAATATTGAGTAATTTGCGTGGTGTCAATGTTATTCCTCTTGATGAAGATAATGCCACTAAAATTTTGAGATCTTTAGGTTCTAAGTGGTTAATGGTTGTCACAACTATCAATCAAACTATCGATCTAGATACTTTAACCATGGATGATCTATTTTCTAGATTGAAAACTTATGAGATGGAAGCTTTGCCATCCAAGATTGATAAATCTTCATCTTTAGCTCTTGTAACTAACCCCATGCGGTTTGTTTAGTCGAGTTCTTTTCCTTTATGCGCTTTATCTTCTTTTTGGATGAGCAGTTCGAACAGCTCCTGAAGAAGACTTGGTATTGATCTCCTCACGGGCATACAAGGCACTCAACAACATGAGGATGAAGAAGCGAGGTGGCGTCTCGTTCGATCACGTGCTATGAGTGTGGCGAGCGAGTCACATTAAGTCGGAGTGTCCTAAGCTTAAGGGAAGGTGATCAAGGAAGATAAAATTACCGTCGTCGGCCATCCAAGAACAATAACACCAAGGGTGGCAATTTCCGTCGCAAGCTTCTTTGAAAAGATCATATCGGCTATTGAGCATCTTGATTTGAGTGATGTGGAATATGAGAGTTGCGACGACATCGACGACGACGATGATTCTAAAGGGAAAAAGAAGAACAACGACTTTACGGGCATGTGCTTCATGGCAAGAAACGACAACAACAACGACGATGACAGTGATCCCGATGAGGTAAGACCATCATATGATGAGCTTGAAGATGGTTTAATTAAACTTGCTATGGAATTGAAAAAGACTAAAAAGAAACTAAAAGAAAATAATAGTCTTGTTGAAAGCTTAAATTCTGAAATTAATAGACTTAGAGCTTCTATTCCTGATGATGAATCTTGTGAGTCTTGTCAAGTTTTACACTCTGAGTTGGAGACTGCTAGAACAATTAATGCATCAACCTTGGTTCAATTTGAGGATGTAACTGCTAAACTTGATGAATTAAGATTGACACATGATTCTTGTGATGAAAAGTTAAAACTTGCAAATAGTGAAATTGAAAAACTCAAGTTTAGTTCTCTTACATATTTAGAGTCAAGTACTTCGAATGCTCAAATTAAAACTTGCTCTAATTGTGGGTTGTTAGAAGCTAGACTTAATTCATCACAGGAGACAATTCAACAGATGCTCTATCATGAGATAGCTTCTTGCTCTAACTGTCCTAAACTCACCACAGAAATAGAAGATTTGACTAGACAACTTAATGATTTTGCTGAAAAAGAAAGGTTGGCTCAGTCTAGTGCTTCTAAGAAGATTGTGAATGAATCTGTCACATGCACTGCTTGTCCTACTCTAGCTAAAGAAATTGAGTATCTTAAAGACATTTTAGAAAGATTTTCTTTTGGCAAGAAAATTTTGAATATGATTCTAGACAAGTCAAAAGTAAGTGTTAAAAATCATGGTCTAGGATTTAATTTTGTTGAGTATGCCAAGGATAATCCTCCTACGGTTGCTAAGTTTCTTGAACCTGGAAAATTTGAAGTAAAATCGAACCAAAACAAGCGTGTTCAAATCTGTGGTTTTGTGCAAAGCTCCTCTAGTAATGTTGTTGGTGCGACTTATCTTCTCAAAAGAATTACGATTATGCTAAATTTTGTTGCACCTATTGTGGTAGAGATGGACACTTGCATGAATTTTGCTTTAGGCGTGTTAAGAAAGAGAAAAGGAAAGATTGAATGCTTTAAGACAAAAGCGTGCATCTTCTTTTGTTGTTCCTAGAGTTAATGCAAAAGCTAGGTTTGTAGATAACTTTTATGATGATTTTCAATCATTTCACGTCTTTGGTTTGGGTTACAATTCAAATAATGTTTATTCACATTGCCGCATTTCAAGGGCAATTAGTCGCTTCTTTTGCCATTCGATCGCTCACGTACACATGTTTACGGTTCTAGTTTTCTTTTTTGTTCATCGTATATCTCGATCTTTGGATTCCTAAATCTTATTTCACTAACTTGATCTTGTGAGACCGATGTTTCTGTGATGTGATGTAAGAACATTTGTGAGGCTAGAGAACATGAGCTTGATTTGGTTCCGTCTTTTACGTCATTACTTGATCGGAACACTGATGGTTCTTCACTTTTTTGATGGCTTCCAAGAGATTTCACTTTACGAGAGACCATGTGGAAAAGGTGATGTTGTTCTACACCTTGTTAAGTTTGAATTTTGATTTGCTCTTTTGCAAAGAGAGTTGGGTGTGTTGCATCCTATGGGCTTATTGTGAGGGGAGCTTGTGGTTTAACAATTGAGCGTTGTTTATTATACTTGTCAAACAATTCTTCAAGTCCAAGCCATTGAAATCAAATGAGTTGTAGAGCCTTCTTTATCATATTTATTCATGTCTTTGTGTAGTGTGTTCTTGGTAGTTATAATTAATTTGCTACATTAGAACTAAAGCATGACATGGCTGGAAACTTTGACTAGATTGATTATTGTTATCACTTTGTGATGTCCATCGAAAAGGATGAGCTTGTTTGTGATTCTTATTTTAAATCTTGGATTTGAAGCAAGTATGTCTCTCATTACAATCCTATTATGCTCACTCAATTTGGCATGTTACAATATAAAAAAATTGAGAAAGAAACAAATTGAAAAGATGTATACTTCAAGTATGCCATGCATGTCTATGTATTCAAAAGAAGAAAAAAAATGCACACAAAAGTGCTCCAACGAAAAGAAGTATGCTTCAAGCATGCCATCAGTGAAAAGAAGTATGCTACCGTATGCCACCCTTGAAAAGAAGTATCTTTGCAAGCATGCCACATGCAAAGAAGAATTGAAAGTGGAGCAATAGGTTGTTACATAAGGTGATAGCTCTTCTAGATTTAAAGTTTGCCTCACTGTTAGGCTTTAACTTTTCATGATGATATCTTTTTGTGGTGTTTATAATCTGTTTAGTCATTGTTGAGATGCCTGTCATAAATTTAAATTGCTTAATCATTCTAAAAGACTTGTCTTGACTTTGCTATATGGTATATGATTTTATATGATCCAGATAGCTCTACTCAAAAAGATGGCTTGGTTAATTTACTAAATCAGTGCAAAATGATTTGGATAATCTACAAAGCTTCTTGATTTTTACTCTCATTGCTCCTTCTTAGAATGATTCTTTCTTTGATGCTTCTTGATGATTACATTGCCAAAGGGGGAGAAAAAATAAGAGAAATTTGCTTTGCTTCCCTTGTGTTGAGGGGGAGTTTTTCAGCTCCTTGTGTTAAGGGGGAGCTTTTCTGGCTTTTTGGCTTTTAGGCTTCAGTTCTTCACTTATATCTGTTTTGAAGCTTCTTCATTTTCCTATTACTCATTATGCAATCTTGAAATATTGTCAATGTATTCATCAAGGGGGAGATTGTTAGACCATGTGGTTAGGACTAGAATATTTTAGTGATGAATAATTGACAATGTTAGGTACTGATGTTATTTGAGGCGTGTGTGCGTGTGTGGACTTATGTCGGTCAAGTTGGAAAGAACTTGTGCCGGGAAAAGATGGTGTTTTGGTCTTTGCATGTGTAGGATAACTCGGAGGCGATCGTGGTCTCTGGCGGTGGCCGGAGGTGGCAGTGCGAGTCATGGTCGAGAAGGTCGAGGATCTTTGGAGGAGGCGGTCGGGCTCGAGTTGGGCGCGTGGAGATCAAAGATGGATGATACGTGGTGGAGCTACGGATGTGCGATCGGAGGCTACGACATGTGATAATTTTGGGGTGTCCAAAATTAGTTTTGTTATCTGTGTAAAGCCCACGTATTGGGTTATAGGACTATTGGGTCGTGCGTATGTAATTAGATGAAAAAGCCCAAAAGCATTAGGGTTCACGGGCATGCATGTGTGCTTGCGGCTAGGATATATATGTGTGCTCTGGCGGTGGGTAGAAGCGAGCGCGGCGGTGTTGAGACAGGTGATCGGTAGACAAAAAAAAAGGGCTTGCGGCGGCTGCGGTTGATAGCTACATTTTTGTTCATGTATCGGCGGCATCGCACTTGTCTTTGTGCGTGAATAGGTAAGCCATGGGCTGCATGAGATGATGTGATTGATGTGTCTGTTGCATCATCAAGCCATAGGTGTGACAAGCTTTTCTTGGTGTGTTAATCAAGGAGTTAGTGCTTTTGCATTTACGTGAGATGCTTTTGTATTACATGATGTGCTAGCTGCCGTGATTGATTGGCCCTGTTGCTTGAATAGCACTATCCTTTACATACGTGAAGGTTGTGCGTGATCGAGCGATCACGCGTGTGTTGTGACGGTCGACGAGCGAGGGTGCATCGTATGCTGCGGCGCTGGCGTCCGTAGTGATCGGATATTTGGTGTTGGTGTCAATCAATATCCGGTGCTCTTGTTCGATCGTAAGTTAATCTAGAAAAGCTTCTAGAGGTGTTTGGTGATTTATTTATTACCAACTATTGATTGTTCCGGTGCGAAAAATCTCTCACAATCATTCACCCCCCCCTCTGATTGTCGCTATACGATCCTACAGTACCAACAACTATTAGAAACGTACGGATTAGAGAATCTGCGTTCCACACCATATTTTATTGTTCTTAGTCAAAAAAAAGAAGCATAAGTATAATGACATAACTAACGTTCAGTACCGCAAAGACGACACTGACACAACACCTAAGAATTACTGCAAGGGAGTTCTTTACCTCAGTTACACAAAGATCAGGATGGCAACACAGAGGATATGTACTCGGCTGTGGTGACATGGAGCAGAGTACGACTGTATCCTGCAGCAGGGGGGGATTTGAAGGTCATCCAAAATTAAGACAAAAGGAGATATCACTCATGTAGACAACTAGACATGTAATCTAAACTCTAAAGAGGGGTATAGTCCCACCTGAGCTTGCATAACTCAAGACTCCTCAATTGGGATTTGCGATTGAAACCTGTTGGGAATATAATGAATTAATCAATTGATTCTGCAATTGAGGTGTTAGTACAATGAATCCACAAATAACCTCTCTGATTTTAGCATTAACCTTCTATAAATTGGTATGTATGATTTCATAATTGCAAGCCCTATATCAGATAATAAATCGCAGAAGCCATATAACAGTACAATGATCTGCATTTTACTCCATTCATTGCCCTGTACACAACAGTATCTTATGCACTGTGAGAATGCTGCAAACAGAACCATCTTCATCCATGCAAAGAGAAACAATACTGCAAAGGCTATCTTTTTCTGATAGTACCACCACACGTTCTATTTAGCTAATTGTAGGATTGTAGTCTTACTGTAATACTCCGGCCTACAATTGAGCCCAGAATGCAACTCAACTACATCAACTACTAATTTAAACATGAACTTACAATAAATTGCAACAAGTACATAACGAACAAAAACCCGTCCATAGGTCACAATAGAAAATATTGAACACGACTAAACTGCATAAGAATCAACATGCTAGATAGCAATACTGAATAAAGAACCAATATGTAATACACCGTCCATAAACAGTCTAATGAATGAATAAACAGGTTCCAACCAATCACTTAGGATTATTCAATGATTATCAAGTCCTAGAAAGAATAAATCATCACGCTATATTAAACGTTCTCGTGGCCATGTAATTCAAGTGTTTGAAGTGAGTGCAATTATTCCATGTGCACTATCTTTTCCCACACGAGGTGCCGTCACCGACCACATAAAACAACAATAAGGCAAAGGTGAGTCCACGACTCAGTAAATACAAGATACAATGATAAATACACAAGTTCATTAAACATTTAATGCATTATCATAAATCTCATACTCCCTATTCTCAATTCTCATCAAAATCTTTCCCATGAATACAAATGCTATGATGCGCCTGTTTCAGCTGATACCGGTATAGCGAAGTATTCACCCGTCGGTGACACACTTTTCTCCCCCACCTTCTTGAGGGTGTGGTCTCTACCTCTGTAGGATTTTAACATGGGGCACACCGGATTAGCCATAATCATGGCAATACTCACCGCCCTAGCCTTTATTCAAGTGAATGATGCAATAATTCATTTATCTTTAACAACATTGACATGTCACCCACATAGTAATTGCATCAATATATTATAATCACAATTAAGCAATAATAATCTCACCATGTAATCCCCATGGTAATTGCATCATTATCGCAATCTTACTATTTTCATCAATAATATCATGGCAAGTAAATAACTTTAAAAAAAACATAATTAAATCTCATGGTAATAAATCAACAAGACAGCGACAACCACCCGTTGTTCACTATTATACTAAGCACTTGCCTCTTTAACTTCTAGAAGCCGTGGGACGAGATAGCGGCAAGGCACTAAATGTCACACTCCTTGAACAAACAATTCAAAAACATTACCAAAATCACCTCATCATAGCATCAAAATATTACACTAATCTGCCTCGCATGTCTGTGCCAAAATGACACAATTAACTCGATTCTACCGGACGCACTACCGCTATCCCAGTAGTAGAAAGGCTCTAACTCCCTCATCTAAAACCCAAATCTAGCAAACCACAACTTTCTGAAATCCTTATGAAATTTCCTAGAACTTCCTAGTTTTGACGAATTACTAAATCCACCATTTACTTTCCCAGTTTCCTTCACTGAATACTGCCCTAGAATCTGTTAGGACAGACCGCTTCACAATTTTGTATCTTTAGTTCTTAAACTTGAAAAGCAATTAATGATACCAGTTCTCGAATCTACTCAAAATTACCTAGCTTATTCAAGTTACCACTAAAATTAAATTATTTCATTTACTAGGCGAAAACAAACCATCTTCATGACAGCTACCAACGACGTCCATTTTCTGGATAGCGACCTTCCCGAGGCCGTAACTTCTTGCTCACAACTCCAAATCTAGTGTTATAGACCTTCTCGAAAAGCTGACGAAATTATCTACATCTTTTCTAATTGGTTGAAACCCTAAATCCGACCTTAAACACCTATAATTGTCCCACAAGGCTCTGCATCAAAACTCGACGAAACTAGGCTTATAGAAAACTACACTTCCCATGGACCAATCGATCTACTAATTGAACAACGACTAATCTAGGGCCATATAAAGGATTTCAGATCATTACCCTTGAAGAACACGAAGACGGTCATGAAATCTCGCGCAAGCCCTTCTCTTCCTCCCTTCTTTAATTTCCCTCTTGCTGGCCTCCTTCTCCTTTATTACTTCCTATGGTCGGCCTCCACTAGACCCTCTCCTCTCCTTCTCTGGCCGGCAGCAGGGGCAGCCACCAAGGCGAGGCAGTAGGGCGCGGCCACGGCAAGCTATGGGCTCGGCCAAGGAGGTGCAGCCAAGGGGAGAAGGGGTGGTGGCCAGGGTTTTGGGAGCGCAACAGGGGCACCCTGGGGTCCTATTTAAAGTATAATAGGATGGAGAGTCGTGTCTTGGATATGGTAGGGTTGGAAACAACCGATATTGAATTTGATTCGGAATACACTTTGAATTCGAGTCCGTTTTCCGCTTTCCTTGTATGCAACAAACATTCAGGAGGCCATAATTTTCTCTCCCGGACTCGGAATTCAGTGATCCTTTTTTTCGTTTAGCTAACTCGGAGTAATTCAACTTTCTATTTGTGAAGCTTTTCTGAAAACGTGTTCTTCATTGCCAAATTTGCTTTAAAAGTTGACTTAATTGCGGACTTTGATTCTTTGTACAACCTGCCTTGTGGGTCCCATATTTCACATGTCAGAACTCCAAATTATATCAATGAGGACTCTAAATTGGATTATGCAACAAGATCTATAACTTTGTAGTTTTGAGGTTTTCCATTTGAAACCATTTCAGTTGCTAAAATCACATTGCAAGATGCTGGATGGATTCTGTCTCGTTTCTGGGCGAGGCAAAAAAGGAATCTCCCAATCTCCTTATATTCTCTTTAAATAAATAGGGTATTACACTTATAGATCACAATTAAGCTCATTACAAGAGATTGTTACTTGTAGTACCAAAATAAGAGGCCTGTGCAACATTTCCTGATAAAGAACGGTAACCAAAAAATACGGGAAGTATGAATATCAGTTAGTAGAGTATTAGTAGAGCACTATAAGGAGGATTTAGTAAATACCCATCACTTTTCGCTTAGACATCCCATCATACACATGGTACGCATCCCTCAGCATTCCTTCACTCGCAGCTCCAACAACCAATCTCATACTCAGTTGAACACACAACATTAGAGAGAGAGAGAGAGAGAGAGAGAGAGAGAGAGAGATAACTCACAAGGTGGTGGACGGACATCCAGGAGGTAGTGGTGACGTTGGGATGGTCGCTGCGGTGGTCAAAGGTGAGGACCGCTATCAAAGACCGTGAGGATGGCTAGGGATCTAGTCGAGACAGTGAGGATGGTTGTCACGGCAGACAGATATGGAGAGGACGGTAGTGGGAAGGAGGTGAGGATGGCCGAGGTGGCTATAGATTCAACAGATGAGTGGAGTAGGTGGCGGTGGTGGCCATCACGGTGGGTGTGGCCGGAGATGGTGGAGGGAGAAAGAAGAGAGGATTTGAGGAGGAGGTGGGTAGGGAGGAGGGTGGACTGAGGTGGTGGCGGCGGAGCCTTGAGACGGAGGGCGACCATAGTGGATGAGGTGGTGACGGCCGGGACTCGAAAGGGAGGGCCAAGGTAGGGGATGAGGAAGCAGCGACCAGGGCTCGCGGATGGATGCCGAGGATGGGGGAGCCGGGGAGGGAGGAGGCAGTCGTGGCTTCGCTGTGGAGGAGTAGGGAGTTGGAGGATTTGGGGGCTTGGAGCTGAGGGATTCCAGGATTTGCCCTTATGAGATAGATGGATTTCAGATTTTGCCCTTATGTGTCTATAACATGTGGGTTCAGAGCCCACATGTCATAGACACATAAGGGGGCAAAATCTGAAATCCATCTATTCACTGGGGCAAATACTGAATTATTCCTATATACAATCATTCTGATGATTAACCAAACACTGACGCGAAATTGTATTTTACTGGCGGCTATTTGCTTCACCGTCAGAAAAATTGGGTATTTTTCCTGGTGGCACTATGAACAAATCACTGAAATTAAATTTACTGACGGTGTGTCACGGGCCTGACAGGAAAATAAAAAACTGTCACGATAGATCTTGAGTTGGTAGTGCAAATTCCTACTTTAGCTGTAAATATTTTTACTCAATCTCTACGTCTACTTTAGCTGTAAAAGAGGTTGAGTAGTTGTAAATTGGATATACTGGCTGTATGGATTCATACCACATTGTACCCTACCAAATATTGGTAAGTGACCAAATCACAGGCGCGCGACCAAAATATCCCCTTGTTTTTCAGAGCAGATCATGCTCGATCTTGTCGATGTATCAGTTACTACTTCATCCCAGTATGCAGGTCGACTTTGTAGCTCTAAGCTCCTTGTCCGAATCAGCACGGTAGCGTGCTAGCTCACTCTAAAGTGAAACCAATTTTATTTGGACAAAGGGGGTGACAATACAGGGGAAAGAAAGGCTAGAGCTATTTTGTGATACATTTAATTTAATATGAGTTGTTTATTCTTTTTGATCTAATGATTTAGATTAGTTATATTACACCTAGTAATACGAGTAGTATAATTCTAAGGGAGTAGAATTGTAATTGTCTGTGTAGAAATCACATACCACAAGAGTAATATTTTCAACTTTAATCGAAAAAGTTCATATATAATACTCTGACAAAAAAATATAAATATAAAGAAAAATCTATTATACATTTAAGTCGGATTTGATTTACACGTCCCGTAGAGAATGCTAACCCTAGAGGAAAGCTATAAATTAACTTAAACAATGGCGCCTGGACTAGGTACATTGCATCCAGTTAAAGTATACTTAACGACACCACAGGACACAAACTTACCATCATTTCTGTTGCTCTGAGCTGCATGGGTGCCTTTAAAAATCAGCCCAGTTGCAACGGATGGGGACTAATTAATCCTCCATAATTAGTATAATCAGCTGGCACTAGAGACTAACACCTGAGGTGACATGAATCTGGATATAAATCCAAACCAAGCAGGGCTGTAAATTAAGCTCCACAAGGCCAATTATAACAAGTAGCTACTAGATCTCCTGCATGTTGGTATAATATATAGCAACTAGCAGCTAGGAGGATGTGCAAATGAAGCCATGCATGCTTAGCTGAGTAACATGATATGCATGCTGGGTGGTCTCTCAGAGCTTGGCATGCATGTCTTAGCCTTCATGCGTGTATATCCCCAGGAAGGACAGATATATTATGAAAACTTACGTGTGTTACGTACTACTGGATATGCTTTCCCTCCATTTGCACAAATTTAATCATATGCATGCTTCTAGAAATATTTAGAGGAGCAGACACTACAGCAGTTTAAAATTTTAGTGCTTCAGTTCTAAATTTGAACAAGGTTCGCGCTGTCGAAATTCTGTTTCATCCTGTCATTACTTGATGTGATCGATCACCTCCTGCAATGATTCTGCACAAAGCTCGCTAGCTACGGCCAACAAGCGTGTGCGTGCGTGCCTGATGCTAGCCATGCGTGCGTGCATTATCTGGGCGCTCTCTCTCTGTCTCAGGCACGCATGCACGGACGAATCCGTAAGATCACGGAGACTAAATTTAACTTTGATATGTATGTACGGCTTAGCTTATCATATATACAAATCTATCCAATCAACTAGTCATTAGCGTGGATCGATCCCTCCCAAATGGTGGGTGGCCTAGCTAGAGCTGTATGTACCATGACCCCGTAGCAAATCTTGGCTTTTAGAAAGATATATCTAGCAAAGCCAAGCAGGCCCTCATGGCTAAGCTAGCTTCATGCTTCCAGAGAGATAAATGTTGTTGGTATAATTATCAAGAGCTCAGAGATCGAGTGACCGGCCGGCCGGACATGGACACTGCGGTGGTGCTGCTGCTGCTTGCACTGGTCGCCGTCTTCCTCTGGTTCCCTCTTGTTCTGCCACCGCTGCCGCCTTCTCCACCGGCGCTGTTCGTCTGGATCCCGGTGCTCATGCTGGTTCTATTCTTTGCCCTTGCTTTCTTCCCTGCTCAGTGACCCAGCTAGCTGAAACGCAAGGTTAGTTTTCTAGACTCCTAGTCCTACTGAACTGCTGAAGCCTATGCATACCAGCTAGCTAGGGCATTCTCTCTTTGTTGTAGACTGTAGTCGTGTGATCATCGGATGTTTCATCACAGATACATATATGGATGCATGCATGCAGTTAATCTAACTATCTTTGCAAGTTACACACCCTCATTGAGTTCTCTTCCTTGTAGATATTTTATCTTGCATTAGGGTGCATTCCTAAAGAGTACAAATCTGTTGCGGGTGGCGGTGGGTGCGCAAGCGATGAGGCGATCGAGGGGAAATATAATGGGATCTCCAGCATGTCAGCTAGCTTAACTAATTTGCTGATTATCATCTAAGAAAACATTTTGTGACTCCTATATATCTCGATCGAAATAAAGATGTACTCTGTCTTCTGTATCTCTTACAGGTTGATGATCACCCAATTAAGCCAACATTTTGTGGCTCTTTGGTTGTACCTGATATTTTCCCCATGAACTTAAGTGCCACTACAAAAATGGTCCTAAATCTTTGACTATGGTCGCAAACGGTCTTCCCTCACTTCTGAGCGAGGTTGGCTGGCCGGCAGTCAGCCGGTCAGCAAAACTAGAGCACCATACGAATACAGATGAAGTAAAACTAGAAGGAGGATTTTTTTCCTGATCAACCCTTCAACAATTTTTTTGCGATCATGCTTATGACCTTTTTTATAAGTAGTTAGCACGAGACGCATAACATTTTCCAATTAATAGTGCTCTTTATATATTTTTTTCAAAGAAGTGCAAAAGCTTTGCACATCTTTTCATTAAGCAGGAAATAAACACATCTGAATACAGAAAGGAAAAAAGAAAAAGACTATGAGCACGACCAAAAGTATGACCCTCAAAGAAACTATAATAGAGAAAGGTAAAACATGCCACCACGCCGGAGTAAGGACACCTGCACAAGGCCACGTCAACTCCACTCACTGGCCACTGCCGCATTGCCGGCCAAAGCTACAACGAGGGGGAGGTCAAAGACTCCAAGTCGACGCCTCCAAGGAGGGAACGACGCCGGAGGCGTCGCCGTCAACCGACCCGGCAAGAATCAGATATAAGGTTTTCACCTTGGAGAATGCTACAAGAACACAAGAAGGGAGAGGAACTAAAGCTCCAAGACGACGTCTCCAAGGAGGAAAACGATGCCCGAAGACGTCGCCGTCACCGGATCCAGCTAAAAGCCGGATCAAAGGTTTTCACCCGGAACAAACTAGGCACCACCCCCACAGGCTCCCATCGTTGCCCGCCATAGCCGCCCCGCAACAGCACCGCTACAGCCACCTTCTTGCCGGCCGTCGCCCAAGGGCCACTAGATCCAGACAGCTCAGGCAGTTCTTCCGCTCAGCCTTCCGCTTGGCAGTAACAGTGTACAACAGTGTAATTTTGCTGCAGTGGATTTGTCGCAGCAAATTGCAGGGGTCAAGGACAGAAGGATGGCGTAGCTAATAGAAAAGTAAGCTAGCTTGCAGATTCTGAGATCTTTTGAAAGACAAACAATATAACAGGGGATCTTTCTTTTCCAAGAACATATTAGCAAGAGCAGACCAGCTCCAGTGCAAGTCTTGCGTATCACCCACTCGAGTACAATCATATCGTGCCAGTTGATCTCAACGAATTAAGGGGAGAAAATTAAAATCAAATCCCAGCGTGATCCAAATCGATCCAGGCCTGGCCCCTGGAGATACATGAGCTAGCGCATGCATATCCGTATATATATACATATATGTGGTTGCAACATCAAGATCAAGGTTGATTCGCAAGACCTACCACACTACGTAGAACGGGTAGGAGTATTGCCCAAAGCTTAGGATATTTAGATCGACATGTACATATGAACTGAAGTCTGTGTGCATGCATGCTAAATAATATCGAGATGTTTTGCAACCCTCTTTAATTTAAGAAAGTATATATCTATCTATTATATTATTAAAGCGATAGAAAAGGAAGCTACCACGTTCGCTCTCAAGGATAATAAAATCCCACGTTAATCGGTGAAAAAAGATAAACATCTACACCATTAATTATGGTGTGTCTAGATTATAACGATCTAGATTAAATGAAAGAGTTCATGTCAAGTACAATATATAAATAAGAGTCCATCTCAAGTACAACGCAAAAAACTGAAATTTAGAACCACATTCGCTCTCAAAGACAAGAAAATCCCACGTTAATCGGTGGAAAAAGATAAACATCTACACCATTACTTATGGTGGATCCAGATTATAACGATCTAGATTAAATGAAAGAGTCTATGTCAAGTACAATACAAAAATAAGAGTTCATCTTAAGTACAACGCAAAAAACAGAAATTTGGAATAAAAAATAAAATAAAATTAGCAATTTAATTTTGATACAAATTCCTAACTAAAATCACTAGATAAACATAATTCGGAATAAATTTTTTTAAAAAAATAGTAATTGAATTAGTATACGAATTTCAACAAAAATTAACTAGAATTTGGAATAAAAAATAAAATAAGCAAATTGATTTCGATACGAATTCCAAAGTAAAATCACCGATAACTGTAATTCTTTATATATATATATATATATATATATATATATATATATATATATATAGCAATTGGATTAGTATATGAATTTCAACAAAAAATAATTAAAAATAAGGATAAAAATAAAATAAAAATTGTAATTTGATTTTCATATGAATTAAAAATTAAAATAAATAAATAAAATTCGGAACAAAAAAACATCATCAATTTGATTTCCATACGAATTCCTAAATAAAATCCTTATTAAATATAACTCGAATAAAAATCAAACCAAAAATAGCAATTGGATTAGTATACAAATTTCAACAAAAAAATAATATGATTTTGGAATAAAAATAAAATAATATTAGCATTTTTATTTCGATACGAATTCCAACGCAAAATCTGTAAATAACTGTAATTCAGCATAAAAATTAAATAAAAAGTAACAATTGGATTAGTTGACAAATTTCAACAAAAAATAATTGAAATTAGGGCCAACAAATAAAAAAAAACTTTGCAATTTGATTTCCACACGAATTCCAAAGTAAAATATCTTAATAACTAAAATTTTGAATAAATTAAATATAAGTTATAATGAAGATATCGTGAATGGTGTCGGAGGAAACCACAAAATAGTGTAATGGCGTCGATCTGTCCTACAATACGACATTGATTCACAAGAAAGTGAATAGTCGAGACAGTGGTGACGAAGATGAGAACAATTCTATGTTGCTCACCTTAGCTGTTCAACAAGGACAATATCATGCTGCTCACTAGAGCCGTTGAAGAGAAAGACCGGAGTCAAAGGAGCCAAGTGCTATGACGATGAATAGTGAGCATCAGTGTTATTGAAGAAGTCAATAGCCAAAGAAACTCGATAACGGGGAAGACATAGCAGAGAGGAGATGAAGCTTTGGATTAAAGATGAGCTATCGACAATATGTGATCATCAGGTAGCTAGGAGCATGCCATCGTTGGTGAGTGACATGTCGTCACCGGTGATGGCGAGAAGATTCTTCCTATCGTTTGACAACAACTAAGGTGGGCATACCGACATCAGTGAAGATGTGAGGTTATCGTAGTTAGTGAGGAAGCCACATCGTTGAGTTGGATAATATTGAAGAAGAGGAGCGACGTACCGACACAGGAAAAGAAGACATCGAGCATGTATAACATCGTGCATGTGTATATATATGTATGCATCCTACGAATAGAAGCATGGGCGTACAGATACAAAGGAGCAAAGAGTTCAGAATAGAGATAACGCAACGGTAAGGAATAGGCTTGGAGCCACTAGAGAGAGCGCGACGGGTGTCCCGCTAGAGATCCACGATATTTGCACGCATATACGTGTAGATATTACAATGGTCATCATTAAGTGATAATTGGAGAGAAGTATGAGATAAATATGTAGTAGAGTATTGCATTGGAAGGGGTAGCAGCTGAGAGATATTGATCAAGAATTGGATTTGCTCTTGGAGGTTGAAGTAGAAAAATTGTGACGATGAGAAGAGATAGAAGACACATGGTTCGGTAGGACAACCGACGTAAGGGAAGATAAGTTCAAGGTAGACCACTCATGGTGCATCGGTGTATACGTAGGGAAGGTACTCTAATACCATGTAAATTAATAAGATAATTTTGCTGCACACATAATCAATGTATTGCTTGAGATTAACAGATGTACGTGTGCATGCAAACATTTACTTATTATACTCATGATTTTCTTCCATTAAAGCTTATACTTCAATTATGTTACTCAAGTTGCATTTTTCTTCAAGCTTCTATTGTCATTTTCTAATGTTTATGATATCTTAAAAAATCTGAATAATTACAAGATAGGTAAATATATTATGAGAATCGAACTATTTCTAAGAAATTCAAGTGAAGTTATGCGTCCCAAACAGGCCCGTAGAGAGGAGAGTGTGTTGCAGCACTAGTCATCCAGGGAGCCCGGCCATTTGATAGCATGTGTAACATGTGTAGCCCTGTCCACTGTTTATGCGCGTCCATCTCATAAAGCAGAATCTAACCCAGCCTACACCACCGGCCGAAGGAGCTTATGGCTGGTTGGCGGGCCATCGCCCGTACGGCTGCATGCTGCCATTGGCGCGCGCGGCCGGCCGTCCCCGTGCCTCAGCCCGCGCGCGTGTCGGGCCATTCGCGAGCACAGCGGCGAGTAGTGCCCTCGCTTTTTCTCGGGCGGCCGCTGCACTGCACGCGCACTGGCCGGCTCCCTGCCGCGTCGTCAGGGACACGAGCCGTCACTGAACAGCACCGCACTGCGCTGTCAGTTCCGAGCCCCTCTTGCCAAGTTGCCTCTGCTTCCTGAAACGTGTCGCGAGGCTTTTGGCCAGGTGCATCGAACTCGGCCGATCAAAGTGTTGGTTTTCGTACGAGCTGCTATTGGCTAGCAGGCAACGCACATATGGACGAGCTAACCTGGTCACTAGCTGGTCCATGTCCAATGATGGCATCTCGTCAGACCAAGCTGTTGCTGTTTGTGCAGACGATCGAATGGCTTGTAATCGAACTCAAAGGAGCACTGGCGAAGAAAATTTTGCAGGAATACGAAAATTATAATGGAACCGTAGGGTACAAAAATATAGGAATATATATGCTTTTGGATCAAACACAGGGAGCTTAAGAATTACAATATGTGAGAAAGGGAGAGGAAGATTGCATAGAAACTTTCACAAAAAAAATTTGGGAGAAATTCCAAAAGCATTATGAACCGGGAGAAATTCCAAAGGAAAGGAATAGGTCAATCCTACACTCCAAAGTTAGGCGAATTGTATATATAGGCCTATGCAAAGTCAAGTATGAGTTGAGATATTAGAAGGGGTTGTCTGGAACGGAAAATTTCCCAAATTCACATGGAAATTAAACTATTTCTTGTGAAGGGCCTGTTTCGAATGTAGGAAATCAAAATAGCAAGAATTGGAAAAACACAGGAATTGGGTGTCAGGTTTATTGAAATCCTACAGGCATTGGAAATTGGGAGAAATTCCAAAAACATTATGAACAGGGAGAAATTCCAAGGGAAAGGCGTAGGTCAATCCTACACTCCAAAGTTAGGCTAACTGTATAGGCCTCTGCAAAGTCAAGGCCGACTCGAAATGTTAGAAGGGGGTAGTTTGGAACATAAAATTTTCCAAATTCGTATGGAAATTGGACTATTTTATGCGAAGGGTCCGTTTTGAATGCAGGAAATCAAAATAGCAGGAATACGGGGAAAAAACACATGAATTGGATGTCACGCTTACTGCAATCCTATAGGAATTGAAAACGAAAGAATTATACAAAACAGGTGTTTTCATACTCTACATGAATGTTAGAGGGAATGATTAGAGAGAGAAGGGGAGAGAAAGAGTTAGATTGCCTTGAACTTCTCATAAGAATTTTGACACGAGGTTTGAACTCAAGTTTGAAATCCTCCAAAAAAAACGTGGAGGAAAGGAAATTTTCCTGTGTACGGGAGTTCTTTGAGCCATTCCTACAAAATCCAAAAGGTTGTCATGGGGGGTGGGGGGATCCTACAGGAACTCAGTCCTACAGGATTCCTCCAAACTACTTTGTTCCAAACAAGCCCGAACTCTGCATTTCAAACAAGACCGAGATTTCAGTGTGATTAACGGATAACGAACCAGCCAAGCGGCGGTGTCCAGTTGCCGTGCTAGCTGTACACGGCTGGGCTGGCCACACTACATGGGAGTAGCGAGTCGTCGAGCTGGGAGACCGGTCCGCTCCAGACTACTCCTGGGTCCTTGGTGTGTACTTGCGTTGGGTCACAGCTTGTACGAGGTGAAGTGAATGTGGCTATTGAACCAGGTTCGACGACTTCGCGGTCTCGGTGCGCTGCACTTCGATGTATAACCTGACCAACCAAAAACCCGAACTCATCTGGGCTGGGTTTTCGAGCGGCCAATGCCTTTTCGAAATCGAGACGGCGATCACTTTTTAAGAGTATCTCCTATAATTTATTTTTTAGCTTATTATTGAGAGAAGAGAGAGCGTTTAATCTAAAAAAAGAAACAAACTTTTTAATGGACTATTTATCGAGCCTATATCTAAGACTTTAATTGTTATACACAGAACAGGTTTTTAGGTAACAAGCAAACCTCTAATAGCTATTTTGTTATTTTTTGTGTCTTGGTATCAACAACTTGCTTGTTTTTTCATCTAGAAACAAGCTCACATTCTCTCCTCTACATCATCTAAATGCTGATGTGTCCACCCCTTGGTAACAAGTGACATTGACTATTGTAAATGCTCTCAGTACATGTTACACCGTTAGGTGCCCGCATTGAGCAAGAAATCTGTAGGATTAATGAGTAGCAAAGCCAGAGCTGAGTTGGTGATTTTTGCAGCTCTATCTCTAATAGGTGTACTATTGTTTAGAGTGTGTACAATGGTGTGACGTCAGCTGTCTGTAAGACTTAACACGTAGGACATAAGATGATGTGGAGGGGAAAGGAGGTGCATAGAGAATTAAGCCGTCTCTCATGTAGTAGTCGACTGTAACACGATAAACAAAACACATTGTACATGGAGGGGCTGTCTATAGAGACATGTAAAGAGGTAATCCATTGTAGAAGCTGTCTTTAGTGTTGTCTATAGATGACATAGAAGGATACTATAGACAACAATTGTTTATATCATTGTGTATACTCTTAGTACTCCATCAGTTCACAAAACAAGTCGTTTTGGAATGTGTACAGCCAAACTTTAGAAGCTTTGGTTATTTATATCTTTTTAAATATTTATATTAGAAATATAAAAAATCATATGTAAATTCGTCTCGAAAAATACTTTCATAGTACTATAATTTTATTATATTTTTAAATATATTACAATAGTAATTGATTGTCAAAGTTATATTTTAGAGACCGAATCGATTTCCAAAACGACTTGTTTTTATGAACTAGAGGGGGTAGTAAGCACTGCTACTGGTTGATAAGGTGCAAACGGAGCAGATAATTTCTGTTCAACTGACCAAAAGCTCACAAAGTGAATACGAGATAGAGAAATATGAATCTGATACTATTCCTATTTAACTTAAAAAAAACCATATAGAATACATGATAAGCGATATCAACGCGTATTCGCTCTAGTTGCACTGCTGGTTGATCGGATGATGTAGTCCGATTGACAAGAGGGGCACGGCACGGGTCGTGCGCCATTGGTGGTGCGGCCGCAGACCATGTGTGATGCGGGCAAGTTGGATCGCATGCGCTGGAGTGATCAGCTTCCCCTGTCCCTTTGCGGTGTCACGCAGGGTTGGAAGTGGGCCTCGATTCCTCGAATGGAGGGGACAACACAAAGGGAGGGGAACTTATACGCCTGTACGGTTCCGCCTACTCTGCGATATCACTATGATCGCCGTACTCGTTAACAGCCAAAATTTAATTAAGACTATAGTAAGTAGTGAACTTCGACTTAAAGTACCCCATAATTCTTCTGAACTAGAGTAGTAGTAGTACATCATCAACAGCCAAGAAGCTAGAGAAGCTTAGAACTGGAACTTGCATGTTCATAGAGAAGATACGGTGACTCTGCAAATCTTTCTCCCCTGCATTATCGACTACAAAGCAAACCGTTTAAATGAGCCACGTCATCGAGAAAATATTAACCGTCAAATTTGTCTTTACAAATTGTTGCCCATCTGATCATGTACCGAAGGTCTCCCGCTTCCGGCACCAATCAGCGGTTAATTACCAGAACCGCTACAGTTCCTCTCTCCAAGCGACGTTTTGGTTCGCCGTGTTGGGAAACCATAGGTCTTACCCTGCAGTCGGTCCATTAGTGGACACCTCATCTCAAACCCTATCATGGTCGTAGCCTATAAATAGAGAGTGCTATTCGTTGTAAAGGATTGATCGATTGTTGAAGGAATAAAGAGAAGCAAGAAGCCCTCTACATCTCTGTGTTCAATCTCTTATTCTGTTCTTGATTGTTCTTGTGATTCATGCATTGTTCTTACAATTCTGAGTATTGTCTACGAGGTAATCGCTCGGACTGGACTCGCCAGTGACAGTTCCTCAACACGCCGTACTTACATCAGTCGTCACTCCCGTTCCCAAGGCTTAATTAATCGATACAATAACAGAAACAACACCTTAAACCCAATTGAGAGAAGATACTCTCTCCGTTTTAAAATATAAAGCATATAATTTTTCAGCTTGCTTCAAAATATGAGGCGTGCCGCGTGCATGCAACTTTAATGACATTTTCTCTTTTTTGCCCTCATTTATCTTCCCTCCCTCTTCAATATTAATTACTATTATCTCTCTTATTCTCAAGACATTAACTCTAGGTACTTCATGATCATTTCCCAACATTCTCTTGTTTTACAACTTTTTAAGATCTGTGTGTGACCAAAATATGACTTACAAAAAGAAACGGAGGAAGTACTATCAACTATTGAGGATTTATCAAAGTGGACTACTTCCTCCGTTTCACTATATTTGTTCATAGCCTCAGGAGTATCCGTTTTAAAATACTTATCCATTGAGATAATCAAGAGTGTAGTTATTGAAATATTTCCACTCTCTACTCAGGGGCGGAGCTAGGCCTCGAGCCTCTGGGGCAATGGACCGAGGCTCAGCTGAAAATCCAAAAGCTAGCGTCAGAAGCCATTGTCGATTTGATTTTTGGGCCAAAACATGCTAGGCCGGCTCGAGATCTGGCCCAGCGCTAACTACACCCTTGCCTCTACTTAAATGTTTTAAAAGAGATTAAGTGGTTGTGTTATGTTATTCAATAAGGGTATGTATGATCATTTTTTATTAACTTTTTTTAAAAAAATTGTTCTCCTTGGTCCGTGGGACAAATATAATGAAACGCAGAGAGTAATGACTAATCTGAAATCTGGGAACCGGATTACCGCTGGTTTTGGAAAAGTGCCAACAGGTATTTCCCCATGTCCTCTCGACCTCCGAGCGCGAGATGCCTGTCGGGGTCGGGGACCTACCCGCCGCAGCCGTGGGCACCCACTTGCATCCTCGACCTCCCAGAAAAGGGCCCCCATTATCACAGTGAGTGCAGTATATATACTGGATTGCAACAAAGAATCAAAGATGCAAAGTCGATCATATCTCATCCTGCTGCTTCAAGCGGCGGGCTGGCCATATATATATAGCCTGTCAACTTCTCGGTTCCACACTTCCACTGGATACAATCATACATCACTTGCTCAAACACAAAGATGAACGTCTAAGACTGGCCGGAGCCGGTGAGCCACCGGAGCAGCAGGCAGGGGTTCCTTTACACTGCAGAACGGCCAAGATGGACAAGGGCGTCCTGATGATGTTGCTGGCGGCGGCGGCGATCCTCCTGTGGCTCCCATTGGTGCTGCCGCCGCTGCCGCCGCCGCCGCCGTTCTTGCTCTTCGTCCCTGTGGTGATGATGCTCCTGCTTTTCTCCCTGGCTCTCGTCCCGTCTAATAACTGTGCATACCCATCTCCGACCTTCACTCGGTAACAAGAAAGAATGTCTGATGGTCAGGTACTTTCTTCTCTTAAAAGATTTATTCCGTATCCATGCGGCATTTCCTCACTTTTTTTCGGATATATGATATATCATACAACATACAACAGTCAGGTGGCCCTCAGGAGAACTTCTGCTCTACCTTTCAAGGCCAGATGAAGAACCATGGTTGTGTAGAATGGGGAGAAAGATGAATAAATGAATGTTAGCTAGGCATTCCTGCTTTTGAAGGAATTTCCATAACTCTGTGCCTGTGGAAGGCTGTAGAGTAGTAAGCCGGCGGTGAGTACCGCTGCACCTGCAACGAAGCCAGGAGGGAGGGACGATGCCACACCAATGTACGGCAGCGGTAGGGTGAAAGCGTAGATGGACAGCGGAACTGCACCAAGAAAACCATAATTAGTGATCAGTTCGCTCTGCACAATTTACTTCGCATCTTCCTGTACAAATAATGAGAAAAGGAATGTTAATTGTGGTCTTCCTCATGCTCTGACTTGTCAAAAAGGTTTTAGCCCCCTCCCCAAAAAAAAAAAAAACTATTCACCAGTATCTGATTGGTAGGGCAGAAAAGAAGGCACAAAGTTTCTTGACACAGGTTAGTCTGTATGGGTACTTGGGTAGTCCTTTGCTAAAGGAGCACACATGTTTCAAAACCGCTAACAGATGTACAAAGCTATTGAGCCTCTTACACACCTGAAGATAAAACAGGAAGCGGCCATCAAGCGGAGTGGAAATTAGAAAGTGACAATGGATAAGGCTTGTGCAGTCGTTATGTAGAAACCAAATAAAAAACATGCAGATAATGGTGATGGAAGAAAGCTACAGCTGAATCTTTGTGTTTGTTTCCCCTATTTCCACTCAATAATATTAGTACACTTAGTTTTGAATTGATATGGCGCAACTTAGTTATGTGGAATCACGGTCACCCAACATAGCCATCACTTCTGTCCACATTCTGGATTAAAGGCTACCTCCTTTATGGGATTCACTTCCAAGCGTGCGTTTCTTTTCTCCTTTCCTAGGCTATGATGGTTGAACATATATTGGCATGTCCATTAGCAACTTTAATAGGCTTTAGATCCTTGCTAAATATTACTCCCACCGTTGATTTTATAAGGCACGATTGACTTGGTGTGGTCTCCCAAATTAAACTTTGATCATAAATTTCTTTTACAATATATTTTGCATAACTACGAATCATGATCATAAGAAAGTACAAATACGAATCCAACGGTGCCACTTTTGTATCACATAACATATATATTGTTGGATTAACTGTTGGTAAAAATTGCAAAGTTTGAATATTACTTTTGTATCACATAACATATATATTGTTGGATTAACTGTTGGTAAAAATTGCAAAGTTTGAATCTTGAAATATTCGCCTTATAAAAATCAACTGAGGGAGTACTACTTTCTCCATAACTCATCATTGTAAGGGTCTGCATCATCCTCATGGTCCGAATTCCAAAACCAGCCAATCTACACCTCAAAAGCATCAAGGTTATAGAATGGTGGTACGGAGAGAAGCAAGTGAAATATGAAGTTCTAACATTCTTATCATTGTCCTTTCTGGTTTTAATTGATAGACTGGACCACAACAGCACTGTCATCAGACTGAAGTCATCACAACTCTGCCTTCTTCACACCCAATATGATAAGATGCGGTTCATTGCTGCTTATTTATTTTACCGAAAATCCCTGTTGCTTCCAACTAACCCTGAGAATGGTCTTACTAATGTTAGAATAGGAATTACTCTGTATTTCTTTATATGTCTTTTGTATTTCCTTATATATGTATGGCATATATCTCTTTGTTCTCTCTATATATATTGTCTATTGGACTTCTTGAATACACACACAATATTCATAATATGGTATCAGAGCGGGTTCGCATCTGGGCTTGTTCCTAGCCACCACCAAATTCCGTTGTGCACCGCCTCCAGGATTAAAAAAAAAACCTAGTATACGATGCTCCTTTGAGTTTCTTTTTCCCTTTGAATCCGTCCAAGACCGTGACACTCTATCTTTGAGTTTCGTCTAAGTCGTACGAGTCCACAAAGTCCTTGTCAGTCAATCAGTCAACCGATTGATTCCTGGCTCTTTCCTTCCTTTTCGCATGGTAACAGCTGCCGCTCTTCTCTCCGAGCCGTTGCAAATGATAGAAGTCGTTATGATGCCTCCGCTCTCTCTGAGCTGCTGCCCCGAGCTTCCAAGGCCGCCGCGCTTCTTCTGCACTGCGTCTCCGCTGCGCTTCTTGTGCACTGCGCCGCCGCCGTCTTGGGCTTCGATCTGTGCCACCATACTTCTATTTATTCCTCTTTGGCTTGATTTGACAACTTTCTCTATTCCTGTCGGTTTCATCATATTCTTCGTCGTGTTATCGCGATCGATTTTGTTCCCGCCTACCTCTACTTTCTCAGTCCCTGCACCTTGTGCTTTATGGGCTGTCGCACGACCCCGGATGGGAGGAGATCTTTTGACACTCGACATATTTTCTAAGAGCTGCATGCTACGACAACATTACTAAGACTCGGACTTTTTTTTAGAACACGCAAAAGCTTTGCGCATCATTTCATTAAGTAGAGATCAAATACAAAGAGCAAACAAGGTGAAAACAGGACGAAGGAAAACAAAGGAAGAAACGAAAAACAAAGGCAACTACAACCAACAAGACTAAGGGGTAACCCCGAGACAAACGAATTACTCCTGAAATGGTAGCACCTCTAGACAACGACCACCCGCTAAGCGCCAATTGACGAGCTCTTCAGTAATACGATGAACCAAAGTGTGTAATTCTGTATGGTCTTGGTTGAAGATCCTGAGATTCCATTCTTTCCAAATCATCCAAGACATTAAAATGATGCAAGAATCAAGGCACTTTTTATGTTTTCCCTGGAGCATGGCACGCTTAGTTAACCAGAAATTAGCAATGTTTCCTTGCCCGACCGGGACAAAGCGACGAAGGCCCAGACGCGAAAAGAAATGCCCCCAAATCTATGTTGTAATCGTGCAACCTACAATGAGGTGATCTATTGTCTCCAGCGAGTGACGGCAAAAAACACACTCGCCTTGGTTTTGAAGACCATGTCGTTGGAGCCGATCGGCCGTCCAACACCGACAACGAATAGCAAGCCAAAGAAAGATTTTACATTTAAGCGGTGCCCAAGACCTCCAAAGAGCATCCTTACAACCAAAGAGGGAGGATCCAACGAACAAAGCCTTGTAAGCCGAACGAGTAGAGTACAGTCTGGATGCCTCCCAGCGCTAGATTATAGTGTCTTGCTGGTCGGCCACTATGCTGAAATTCTGCAGTAAATCCCAGAGTTTGAAAAGTTCTAAAATGGCCTCCAAGTCCAGACCGCCAACAATGTTTGAAACCCCCCAAGCTTCGTAACTCAAACCGGCAGCCACTGATCTTGAGCGCTTGATAGAGCAGGGAATCGAATTCACTAATGAAGGTGCTAATGAGGGAATGCTACGACCATCCAACCATTTGTTGGACCAAAAAAAGCAATCCACACCGTTGCCCAGTCTGACCGAAATGGAGTTCTGAAATAAATACTGTTCAGCTTTATTAGCTATATATTGAAGACCCTGCCATGGCCTGGAAGTCCAAGACCTCTGTAGCCACAACCAACGAAGCTGTAACGTACTGCCGAGCAATCTGAGATTGTGGATGCCTAGTCCCCCGTACTCCACCGGTCTGCACACCGACGTCCAAGCAACCTTACAATCGCCTCCCGAGACCAACTCGGCGCCTTTCCAAAGAAATGCTCGCCTCCGTTTATCAATTTGTTTCAGAACCCACACCGGTGGTTCCAGTGCCATGAGGTGATAGATTGGCATTGCCGTGATCACACTCTTGATCAACACCAGCCTCCCTCCTGACGATAGCATACGTGCCTTGCTAAGATGCCAATCGGCTTGCAATTTTGTCTAACAATGGTTGAAAATCTCCCTTGGTGGGTTTCCGCAAAGAGAGAGGGAGACCCAAGTACTTACAAGGGAAGTCTTTCCAGGAGCAAGGCAGTATGTCCGCGATGAGTTGGAGGTGATGCTCTGAACAACGAATCGGCGCTATAGAGCTTTTGGCAAGGTTAGAGTGGGGTCCCGAGGCCTCACCGAACAATTGAAGGATCTCTTTGATTGTAGTAAGGTCGGTGACAACTGGGGTGAGGAAGAGGGCCGCATCATCCGCGTAAAGGGATAGACGATGTGGAATACCTCGAGGACCCCCGACCGGAGCTAGAAGAGACGAATTTTCAGCACTATGGATAAGGTTGTTGAGGATATCCATTGCCAAAACAAAGAGCATCAACGAGAGTGGGTAACCTTGACGCAACCCACAGCCATGGCGAAAGTCTTTGCCCAGCTGGCCATTTAGAAGAACCCTGGAAGATGTGGACAGCAAGGCGGCTATCCATCTACACTAGGTGGTGCCAAACCCCTTATGAGTGAGGACCTCCAATAAAAACGGCCATGAGAGCGAGTCAAAAGCGTGTGCTATATCCAATTTGAGCAACAGACTAGGCTTCTTTCATTGGTGTAGTGTCCTCGCCGACAACCTTACCAGGTTGAAGTTATCTTGAATGGACCGGTGTTTGATGAAAGCAGATTGGTTAGGCGCGACCACTGAAGCCATGTACGGTGCCAACCTCTTGGCAAGAACTTTGGAAACCAGTTTTGCAAAGCTATGTAATAAGCTAATTGGGCGAAAGTCTTTGGGTTCTTGAGCCGCTGGCTTCTTTGGCACTAGGGCGATAAGTGCCTTGTTCAGCTGGTGAAAATTGTGACCACCCGAGCGACCTAAATGTAGGAATGTTGTGTCTATGTCATCCTTGATGATGCCCCAGCAGGTCTGATAGAACAGTGCAGTGAACCCATCCGGCCCCAGCGCCTTGTCAGGCGGCATACTTTTGATAGCCTCCCAGATTTCTTCTTCTGTGAATTGGGCCTCCAACTCTGAAAGGTCAGAGGTAGTAACATCAAGGTAATTCAGGTCTAGAGTGTGTGAACGGGACTCTGGCCGACCAAGTAACTAGACAAAAAAAATGATGAAAAGCATCCTCCATGCCTACTTGTGTCTGCACCCAACCGCTATCCACTTTAATCTGAGAAACATAGTTACGCCTCCTGTGGTTGCTTGCGTGGAGGTGAAAATAAATGTGTGCTTGCATCACCTTCACGCAGCGAGTGAACTCGCGACCGTTGTCGTGCAATCGTGCGTTGAAACGAACAGAGGCCAAGTAATCTCTTCTTGAGAGCAGCACGAAACCAGCACTCCATCGAAGCTAGAACTCTGCTTTCCTTCGCCACATCGAATAGCCATAAAAGCTCCTTAGCCCATTTGATCTGTTGGCATATATTACCAAGTTGGCACTGACTCCACCTTTGCAATGCACGGGCAGTGTTCTTGAGCAACCAATCAATCCACCTGAATGGGTCCTTGATGGTCGGAGGGCAAAGCCAAGCTGCCTGAACCACAGCGGAAAGACCTTCAACCTTTGTCCAGAAGCTGTTAGTCGCTGGACTCTTGCTTGAGGTGATAGCAAGATCCTTACTCTCATGGAGAGGATGACACTTGGAGATGGGGCAATTTTTCTTGTATATTTCTCTTCACAATGCCATACCAACCTGAGGGGTTGGGGATACATATTTATAGGGCTAATCAGCCAAGCATATGCCAAGCATATGCTAGTCTAAGATGCTCTGTCCTAGATGATGTGTCCTAGATGCTCTGTCCTAGATGCTCTGTCCTCTAAAGCTAGTCCTAAAGCTAGTCCAAGATGCTCTGTCCAAAGATCTTGTCCTAAAGAGATGCTAACCGCTGATCAAGGATCTTTGTCCTTGAAGGCGGCAAAAATAACACGAGACTTATCCATCAATCTCCCTAAGTCTTGTGTGTCTCCTTGTGAGAATCTGAGTCATTCGATCCTAGAGCGAGCGTCGTCCTTGATTTCCACGCCGGGGCGTCCCAAACAGATGAGCCTCGAGCGCTGAGTCACGCTCGGAGAAGAACTCCGCCGCCGGTCATGTGGTGGGTGTCGCGGTGTCGAGGCACCACCCGTCGGTCTTCTTTGTTGCGAACTTTCGCCGAGGAGGCGTGTGCTTTGGCTCGTCAAGGTGGATGAGAGCCGTTGCGGCGGTGCGCGGAGGTAGTTCGATGCTCGCTGAGCAATGAACGAGCGATTGTTCCTCCTCCTCCGCTGCGGCGTGGGCCGGCGCGTCGTGGTCGCGACAATCCACGCCCAATGACCAAGCTTGCGCGATTGTAGCAAGAGTCGTCTCGCGGCTCTTGCTTGCCGCGCCGCGCCGCCTGGCGCCTCACGGTCATCACCCTCGCGCGTCCTCGTGCCCATGCTGGCGTCTTTGCGCGCTTGCCGCGCTTGCCACTGCATGCGCCGCTGTCGTGGAAGAAGGCTCCCCTTCTTCCTGTCACCTTGGCGGCGACCCACTCTCCCGAGTGAGGAGGAGCTTCCGCCAATGGTGGCGGGTCCCGAGAGAGCGTGGCTCATCATCGTTGGCGACCTTGAGGCGACCTATCGCCTCCTCGATCGACATCGTGGAGAGGTCCAGCGAGACCGGATCGGCCGAGCCATCCGCTTGTACTTCTCGGGGCGCGGCGAAAGAGCTTCTCGGCGACTCTCCTCGCCGTAGGTGTTGTCGCCAACCGCACGGCTTACGCAGCGAGTGTTGAGGCGGAGCAAAGTCATCAACGTCCTCACCGCTTGAAGGCGTGGTCTCCCTCCGTCGAAGTGCTGCGGTGTGGACTTGCGGCGCGATCGCCGCCGTCGTGTCGCAGCGATGGCGTCCCAAGCCTCCTGGCGATCGGCTTGTTGGAGGCGAAGCGCATCTCGGGCGGGGCTGCGGCGATGAGGCATCCATCGCCGTCGATCCTGGTCGTGTCGGCGTCGCCGTCACGGACCGCCTCCCGTGTGCGCACTGAGCCTCGCCTTCATCACCGCGCCCACTCGACATAGTTGGCCTTGGTGAGGTAGGCCACCCACCGCCGGGGCGGCGTCCCGACAACGACACGAACCCGTGGTAACCACGATGCCGGTCCGGGAGAAAGCCACGCTCGCACTGTGAAGGCGCGCTCTCTATCGACCGTCTGCCGCCGTTGTCGTCGCGCGCTCTTCCAGAGCGCCACCGCCGAGCGCACCTCCGGAGCGCCACCGCCGTCGCGCCTCCTCCAGAGCGCCACCGCCGTCGCGCCTCCTCGAGAGCGCCACCAGCGACCGCGCTGTCTGGATGCCGCCAAGCTCGTGGGCGTGCGCGGCGCCCATCGCGCTTCTCGCTCGGCTGGCTCCTCGCCAGGCAGTCGAGTGCGCATCGACGCTATCGTCGTGAAATGGAGCTCTGACGCCGCGCGCAAAGCCTCGACCTCGGCTGTTGCGACGCGCCGCGCATCTGCCGCCGCCATTTGCTTCCGCCTCTCGCCTTCCGGCTGCTGCCCGCTCGCGCCTACCGCCTCGGCGCCCTTTCGCCGCTGCGGCGTCTCCGCCGCCGCTTCGCTCGCTGCCGCTTTGCGGCGAAGCTCGGCCGTCGGCCCGACGCCGCGTGCTCGAGACGCAGCGAAGCGCCGAGATCGCCTGCGGACATGGCGCGCATCGGGGTGTTGCGTGGAGAGGGCTGCTTCGCGAGTTCTTGCCGTCTCGGAGAGGAGTGGCGTGGGCAGCGGGGCTGCTGCTGCGAGGCGGAGAAGAGATGAGCGGGAGATGCTCGAGCTACGAGGATAGTATAGCTCGATACCACTTGTTAGTCATTGGACTCTTGCTTGAGGTGATAGCAAGATCCTTACTCTCATGGAGAGGATGACACTTGGAGATGGGGCAATTTTTCTTGTATATTTCTCTTCACAATGCCATACCAACCTGAGGGGTTGGGGATACATATTTATAGGGCTAATCAGCCAAGCATATGCCAAGCATATGCTAGTCTAAGATGCTCTGTCCTAGATGCTGTGTCCTAGATGCTCTGTCCTAGATGCTCTGTCCTCTAAAGCTAGTCCTAAAGCTAGTCCAAGATGCTCTGTCCAAAGATGCTGTCCTAAAGAGATGCTAACCGCCAGTCAAGGATGCTGTCCTTGAAGGGCGGCAAAAGCCAACACAGAGACTTATCCATCAGAAGCATTCAAATCTGAATGTTTTCTTTGGTTCAAATTGAAAGACCGTGGACAACAACAACGGGCAAATGATTAGATGCCGTGGACGGGAGGGCGCGAAGGAAGCATGCTGGGTAGAGTAATTCCCAATCAGAGGAGGTAAAAACTCTGTCCAGTTTCTCTAGCGTTGGGTGTTCTCTAGCATTTGACCGTTGAGATGAACCTCAGCGAGCTCAAAGTCGTCGACCAGGCATCTGAATTTGCCCATACGACGAGAGTTTACCAGTGCATTATTTTTATCCCTGGCTTGAAGAATGTGATTGAAATCACCCAACACCATCCAAGGGCCAGCTATCGTGGATCTAATCAGACGCAGCTCCAGAAGAAACGCGTCTTTGGCAGCCTCCTCCTGGGTTTCCCTATTTGAGTGTCAATCCTTTCCAAATGCAATGCTATTGCATACGTCTTGCATTTGAGAGATGTGTTAAAATAGGAATTACTTTGTATTTCCTTATATATGTATGGCATATATCCCCTTATACTCCCTATATATATTGTCCATTGGGCCTCTTGAATACACACATAATATTCATAACGACTAAAATAGTAGTTTGTATGTTGAGACTTGGGAAGCAAGATGTGAATACAAAATCCTAGCTTGTGTATGGTCATAATAAGGATTCCCAATTTGAAGGTTGGATGGCATGCAATGAACCGTGTAGGGAAGTTTTTAATCAGTCCTTAAACTACTAGATATACTAATGCTATCCCAGGGAATCAATTTTAAACTGAATCCCCACCTTTCTTCAAAACTAGTTCTGACTTCTGATATGACAATCTCCACAAAAGATGACGCATGGTGAAGTATAAATGAAAGCAAAAGCTTGGCTATGCTATTTATTGGTGGGAAATAGCATGGTGTCCAGAAAAAAAAAATGTAAACCTGAGAATGTTGAGGCCAGAGAAGATACAACAGCCGAAGAGATCCTTAGTAGGTGTAGCAACGATATATTGAATCCCATATTAACCAAGACAAATAGTAGTGGCAGCAGTGGTGCCCCTTCACAGCCTGCACAACTCAGAAGTTTAACAAGTATAAGATGCTTATGCAGCATGCCTACATATCAGGGGAAAAATAAACTTAATGTCGATATGTTCTTTAAATTCAAAACATGCTAACATTCCTAAGTACAAGTGTACAACATGGTAGTATGCCCACTGAGCTGCCTTTTTTCCTGGGAAAGTACCTTATTGAAGTTCTCTATTATGAATCCATAGCCTTTAAGTCACACAACTGCAACTACAAATAATCCTTGCAGTGCTTAAAGCTCAACTCAAAGAGGCAAACGAGACTAGTTAAGTACTAATACAATGAGTAGAAACTTCAGAAACGGTAGTTAATTATCGGAGATTTATTTATTTTTTAAGAGATATCAGTGACTAATTAAGATCTTCATTTAGCCCCCTAGTATCATCACAAAAGGAGCCAAGTGATAAAGAAATCCAATCAGAAAACTGTTGCAAGTACCACAAAGATCAAAGCAAGCTAACAAGAGACAGAGAGAGGAGATATCCCAAAGAAATTAGGAAAATTACCAGAAGATAGTGACCCCATATTTAGAAAGCAGGCTGCACCATCTCTGATGTATGTTGGTAGTAGATAGAATGGAACCCCCCATAACTTTGACAAGAATGGCAGCAGGAGACACATAAAAAGAGCCTGAAATGATAATTTTGTTAATTATGATGGATGGTTACTGTATAGTACTATAGTTCATGCAAAGTAGTAGACATCAGGACCATACTTGGTAAGCAGAGCCATATGAGTTGACGACAAAAAGATCTACTGAGCCACCCTAGAAGCAAAAGAATAACATTGGGATAAGAAAAGCATCCAACAAACACAAATCAACAGACAATGGTCATCAGATATCACGCTTTAATTATAATAGCTCTTCGTATTAAAAATAATATGGTGCAAAATGATGACCATGGGAGGAAAGCAGTACCTTCAATTTCTTGGCAGCATTTAGAAATATTATCTCCTGCAACAATTAGACTTTAATTGTTTCAGGTAAAATTGATTGCTAAAGCACAACAATTGGTTCATTGATTGATTAAAATAGAGTTGCTACCTTCAATACTGTATCAGCAGCTTGCAGAAAGAATGATATTATCATTAGTAGTGGCCACAAAATTCCAGTACTTTTTATTGAAGCACCAGCACCAGATCCACTATACATGCCAAAGTAAGGTTCACGTTAATTCTTATTCACATTAAGGTAATAAATATCTCAATCAAAAGCAAGCCTTCCAGTTGTACATTATAACTTCGACACAGTTTGCTCGTGTGGCTGTAAAAGAGTTCCTTAATCCCCAATGCTATATCTCCCAGACTCCCACCCATGCATTGCAATGACAAACAAAACAATGCTATGCTGAAACATTAGGCAGTTTTTGCCTAACATTCCATGATTGGGAACCATGCATTAATTATTTTTTAAACTGTCAGTAAAGCATATTTTCCAGCAATAGTAATTCATTAGTATTCCCATTTCTTACGCATGCATGCCCCAGGTTGTAAAGATGTCACTGTGAACAATATTGAGGATTTCTGGAGCATACGAATCATATTGCACACATCCCAACTCCCTAGTACTAATAAAATTTCCATTATTATTTCCTTGTATTTTACATGTCCATCTCCCAACACCCAAGTTTCTTGTCTTCTGGATTTAACCATAAGATTTTTTTTCAAGAATCATTGTAAGACAGCATTATAGAAGTCAGGAAAACTAACTCCATGGATTACAGCTGTACAAATAAACACAATGGCTTATAGGTGCTTAGTGTGACGAATATCGCTTGTATTCAATATGGGGCCAATGGGCCAGTATATATACACAAGTACATGTGGTGAATATGCAAAGAACCCCTTATAACAATGGGGAATAACACATATACATATATATCTCTAACACCCCCCCTCAAACTCATGGTGGATCAACAACACTGAGTTTGGAGAGGTAGAAAACATGCTGTGCGCGAGTCTGGGCCTTCGTAAAGAAATCCGCTATCTGAAGCTCTGAAGGCACATACTGAAGAGCAATCACCTGGTCATGCACACAAGATCGCATGAAGGAAGCATCAACACCAATATGTTTGGTAAGCTCATGCTTCACAGGATCTCGGGCAATACTGATAGCACCTGTACTGTCGGACAAGAGAGGAGTCGGTGTAGTGACAGAAACACCAAAATCCTCAAGTAACCACCGTAGCCAAGTAATCTCTGCTGTCAAGAGAGCCATAGCGCGCAACTCAGCCTCTGCACTCGAACGGGACACTGCAGTCTGTTTCTTCGTCTTCCAGGCAATGAGAGAACCACCAAGAAAAACACAGTAAGCAGAGATAGACCGGCGATCAGAGGGATCGCTGGCCCAAGTAGCATCCGAATAAGTCCAAGTCAGAACGAATCGGAGTTTGGAAAGAAAAGATACGAGAGATAGTTCCACGAAGGTATCGCAGAACTCTAAGAAGGTGGTGAGTGGACTGAGTGGGAGCTGAAACAAACCGACTCGAAATATGAACCGGATAAGTAATATCCGACGAGTAATGACAAGGTAGACAAGACTCCCAACAAGATGACGATAAGCGAGTCGGATCGAGAAAGAGGCTCGCCATCGAGAGTCTGAGGTGAACATTAAGCTCCATAGGAGTCTCAACGATCTGTTGTCGGTGAGAGATGCGCGATCAAGAAGATCTCGAATATACTTCTCTTGGGACATAAAGAAACCATCCGAGTGGAAGTAACCTCAATCCCAAGGAAGTAACGAAGAGGACCAAGATCCGACATAAGAAATCGCTCACTAAGACGAGCCTTGACAAAGGCAATGAACTCGTAATCATCTCCGTAATGATCATATCATCAACATACGTAAGAAGAAGAGTCCACCACGAGGCGAAGTGTGGACAAAGAGCGCAGGATCATGATCACTAGTGAAAAACCAGCAGCGGTAACCACGAGGAGAAGCGCTCAAACCAAGCACGAGGGCTTGCTTAAGGCCATAAAGAGAACGACGAAGACGGCGCACCATGCCCTCGAGAGCAGAATACCCAGTGGCGGAAGCATGTAGACCTCCTCACGCAACTCGCCATTAAGAAAGGCATTCTTGACATCAAGGCGAAAGCAGCACCGATGGCGAGCAGGCGCGCCACCGCAAGAAGAGCGCGACGGTGGTCATGTGAGCCACAGAGCAAAGTCTCGTCGTAGTCACGACCATACTCTGCCGGAAGCCACGAGCAACAAGACGCGCTTTATAGCGCTCAAGAGAGCCATCGAGCGAGTCTTAATCTTATAGACCCACTTACACGTGATGGGACGAGTGAGATGGAAAAGGAACAAGATCCCAAGTACCAAGACGCTCGAGGCGCAATCTCTCGGCCATAGCATGCGCCACTCGGGATGAGTAATAAACATCCCGATAGGAGACAGACTCAAGAGTAGCCGCACTAAAAACCAAAGCGGGCGGGAGGCCGAATCGATCGCGATCACGGAGAGTGTAGCGAGGAGAAGATAACCCATCGGGAAGATGGATCATCGGAGAAGATAGAACATCGGAGAAGATGGCTCACCGGAAGATCCTCAATCGAGGTCGACGAGTGTAGACGAGTGTGGTGGGAGGAGCCGAGGAGCCGGGCGACGGCGACAACGGCGGAGAGGCCACGGGAGGAATATGTGGAGACTCAGTGGGGCGGGTGGGTAAGGGCAAGACAGATATAGGTGTATCCGAAAGGTCAAAAGACGAGACTCCACAGAGGAAGTCGAAGCGAAGGAGAGGTAGGGCGTGGGTAGAAGGGACGAGACTCGTTGAAAGTCACATCCCGAGAAATCCGCATCCGTCGACCAATAGGATCCCAAAGACCGATATCCCTTGTGCTCGATCCTTTGTATCCCAAAAACACACTCAACAGATCGATCGGTTTGGTACGTTCTCGGCGAGGAGAACATAGCAAACACAACAAACAGACGAAGGCGGAGTAGTCGAAGAAGACCACAAAGACGCTCAACAGGATCGCACCTTGAAGAGCGAAGAGGGTGGATGTTAACGAGATAGGTGGCGATGAAACGACCTCGGCCCAAAAATGAGGTGGAATAGAGGCGCAATCATCAATGCACGGACGTCTCAAGAAGATGACGATGCTTGCGCCAAGAACCCCATTCGAGCATGAGCACCAGACAGAGAATCGGCGAGAGTACCGCTCGAAGGAAACTACGCAGTAACGAGAGGTACTCGCCAATGAGTCGCACGAAAAACACGAATAGGGGTGGAGAACGTGTATGGACCATAGTGGCAAATTGTTTATAGATAGACAAGACCTCACTACGAGAAGACATGAAGTATATCCAAGTGTGGCGAGAAAAATCATCTATAAAAATGATATAATATCGATGACCCCTTTCAAACGAAGAGCGGACCCAAACATCCAATGAACAAGATCAAAAGGACGCCGAGACACGGACTCACTATGAGGATAAGGAAGTGAATCTGCTTACCTAACTTACAACCCCGACAATCTAAAGACACATCTCCCGAGATGCACTTAAGACCACGACGAACCAAAGACGGCAGCATTTAGATCCACACAAATGACCAAGACGGTGATGCCACCGCTGGAAAGAGCCGGTAGCGAGGTGGCGGAAGCCGAAGACCGTGGCAACAGAGCTTGTGGAAGGAAGGTGAAGCAGTCAAGCTCCCAGAGACGCTGTGAGTCAAGGCGCCGAGGCCGAACCAACCAGAGCTCCGTGTGGCGGTCTGAACACAACAAGAGTCGAGTCGAGAATTACCCGACAACCAAGATCGATGAATCGCCAACAGAAAAGAAGTCGCATAGTAAGGCGAGGAACATAAGCAAATGTAAGGAACATGAAAAGAGGAGTTGCTAAGAGGTCCTCGACTGAGAGACGAAAGAGATGTACCATCGCCAGTAAGAACACCGACGGGAGAATCAAGGGTGTAAGGAAAGACAGAGTGGAAGAATCGGGAGTCATGTGAAAAGATGCTCCAGAATCAAGAATCCACGGGAGGTACCGACCGTAGGAGGTGGTCTCGGTGCGAAGAGTCGTGAGCGAGCTGCCCGCAACACTGCCGAGGAAGAACTCAGGCGGCAAGCAGGCGTCGAAGTCTGGTTATCTCCTGCTCAGTGAAAGAAACTGCGGAAGAAGTCGATGCATGCGTCGATGTAGAAGCACCAGTGCCAGTGCTAGTAGAAGAACGGCGAGAAAGATGCCGCTGCTTCTTGTAGCACTGGGACTCAATGTGGCCGACCTTATTGCAGTAGGAGCAGTGAGGACGACCACCGCCGGATGGAGGGCGGCCACCACCACCGTGGCGGCACGGAGGCAGGCGGTGTCTTTGGCGTGGGCGCGGTGTAGTAGGTGGGCGGCGGCGAGTACAGAGGGGAGGGCGGCGAGCGGCACCATTCAGCGAGTCTCTTACGCTCAGATCTCGATAAGGCCTCCAGAGAGTGACACGAGGTGGCGTGCAAGGAGCGGGCACGCCATTGCTCGAACTCAGGACGAAGGCGAGTAAGGAACTCGTAGATCCTCTGAAACTCCAGTCGAACGCATACCAGCAACGAGGACAAGAGCGACATCCAGCGAAGGCGAAGAGTCCAGCTGACGCCAAACGGCAGAGCTCTGAGCATAAAAAGCGTCAATAGTAGCATCACCCTGCTGAAGAGAGTGCTCCTGGCGGACCACGGACAGGTAGAGAGCATCACCGGAGGGCTCGTAGCGCTGACGAAGGTGAGTCCACATCTAGAAAGCAGTAGACAGTCCCACAACCTCAGAAGAGAACTGAGTCTGGATACTGGCGATGAGGACAGCAGCAGCCCGAGCGTCGTCGTCGTACCACTGAGTGTAGGCGGTCAGGCGATCCTTGTAGAAATCCAGAGCCTCCTGGTAGGCAGAGATAGCCTCATCATCAGCAAGGCGAGCGGTCTCAGCAGCAGCTTTGTTTGGCATTGTTGGGCGCGCAACAGCGAGGCTCCGTCCGGAGGTGTAGGGCAAGCGCGACGGTAACATCGCGAAGAGGCGCCCGAGACGAAGACCACGCATGTGGATGCGCATGTGACACAAGTCGGTGTAGTTAACACCATCGAAGATCACCGGACAATGAGCGAGGAGAAGCGGTGCCCATTGGTAGGCGGCGCGAACGGCGCGGCGACCAAGACAACGGTCTAACAGCGGCGCCGACGCGCGCGGCGGTTAGAACGACGCGTTTTTTTACGCTTTTCTTCCTTTTTCTATCGGGCATTTCTGCGGCCCAAACCAAAACACAACCGCACACGCACGAGGGCAGGGGGGACTAGGGTTCCCCCCTGGCGCCGGCGGCGAGGCGGCTGAAGGAGCGTCGGTCCCTGGCGGCAGCTTCCCTCGAGCCGGCGGCGAGGCGGCTGGAGGAACACTTGGCGGCGGCGGCGAGTGAAGCGACTCTCCTCCCCGGCGACGGCGCACGGCGAATGGAGACGCGGCTCCGGCGACAGCGCGACGGACGCGGCGGGCGGATGGAGCACCGGCGGCCGGGGCGGCGAGACGGCCATCGACCGAGAAGCGGCGCGGGGCGGATGGAGAGCGGAGGCGCGCCGCCGCCGGACGACGGCGCGCGCTCGTGGCCCTCGCCGGCGCGGCGCGCTCCGAGCGACGGCGACGGGACGCGGCGGGCGGATGGCGCCGGCGGCCGGACAGCAGACGGCTACCAGATCGAAGAAGCAATGGCCGGAGGCGGTGGCGGAGAACACGCGGAGGCGCGGAGGCCGAGGCGGTCGGAGGCGACGCCGGCGGCCGGGACAAGCGAAGCGACGGCAAACCCTAGGTTCGCTCTGATACCATGTGACGAATATCGCTTGTATTCAATATGGGGCCAATGGGCCAGTATATATACACAAGTACATGTGGTGAATATGCAAAGAACCCCTTATAACAATGGGGAATAACACATATACATATATATCTCTAACACTTAGAAACCTAAAGTGAGCTTATCAAGAAAGAACTTACCTTGCTACAGTTATTATCACACCAACTGCCACTAGAAAGCATCCGGTTATCTCATTAACTTTATAGCGCCTCTTCAAAAAAATAGCTGACAAAAGAAGCTGCCATACCAGATAGGTCTGCAGGAAAGTAGTAAAACAATAAAACAATTATATAGATGTGTTTACATGTGATAAAATTAAGATTTTCATATAATATTGATAGTTCTCTAACCTGTGACAATATTGGTATTGAAGCCCCAGAAAGAACAACTACTCCAACAAAAAAACAAACAAATAACACCGTCAGTGCAAGCTTCATGTACCATACCAGGAACATTTTACTTTGAAAAACAACTGTCAACTCAACCTCATCAGTAAATAAGAAGTATATTGTATAGGTATGAACCTAAAAACAACGAAAGCCATTTTCCCGAGTTTTTCACGTACATGAGTGGCAGATGTTATTACACATAGGCTTGAATTGAAAATCTATAACAATAATTAGATAATTGTCATTGATAACTGTGTTTGCTTCAATCTTTACTGAGTCGGAGGAAGATGATGTATTTGGTTAAAAAATTTACCTCCAGCAGCCATCCCTGATGCTGCTGCTAAAGCCTCCAAGAGGCCAACAGCTAGATATGGTTTCTGTGGGAGAGACAGCATCTCATCGGTGACAATGCCAGCTTGATAACGAAGAAACAAGATCGAGAAATAGACAACCACATAGCTGCCAAAGTTAAAAAGATCCACAACATATCAGCATCCAAGAAATGTTCAATGAAAGGACACGGGGGGGGGGGGGGTTCATATTTTTTGGAGTATATGGTATTACTGAGCCAAAAAGACAGAAAATGGTTAAACGAATATGATGGTTGTGCAGTATCACTTAAAAAGGCATAAAGCCATAAACAACCCAATGTTATGTTCTTTGATATCGGAATAATTCCTTTATTCCGATAGGATCTAATGGCGGAATGCAACATGCTCAAAACCCTAAAGAAGTTCAGTACATAAATAAATAAAAACTAGCATTTACTCAACAGAGGTAAGGGATGTAAAGTCGGTCATGCATTGGTGTTGAACAAGGCGAACAAGGTTGAACATATTACATATAGGAAGGGATTAGACATGAAATAGGATTATAGCTGTATACAAAGCATAACAAGCAGTGTTTCTAGAACTTCAGAAGTTACAGGTTTTGTGAATTGAGCCTTTACCATTGCCCCGAAAGGAGGTGTCATTCAGAAGTAAGTAAAAGTCAAAGAACAATACATGGGTGACCTTTTCTAAGGAACCACATGGCTACCCTAGATCTAGTTATAAATCGACACTCGTATGCCTAGAAACAAATATAGATAAACTTTTTCGATGAAGGGCGGTAGAGCAGGGACTACATTCACACGTTGTCTATGCTTGATTACAGGGGTAGACCCAGGCCTAGTGTTGGGTGGGCTGAAACATCAGTCCCGCCCATTAGCACCATGGAGTACCCATGTAGTAGGCCTATGTAGCACCAGTCGGCTCCTCCCCAACCCTAATTCCTTGCGCGCCACCGCCTCCTACCCGCCGCCCTCCGCCCTCCTGCTCTACTTTGCCCTCTGCTGCTCTGCCTGTCGCTCGTCCACCCCTACTCTGCTCTGCCCTCCGCCCGTCGCCTCTGCCCTCCAATTGTCGCTGCCCTCCTACTCTGCTCTGCCCTCCCCGGCTCTATCCGCCACCTGCCTGCCGCCTCTGCCCGCTGCCCTCCTGCTCTGCTCTGCTCTACCCTCTACGGCTCTGCCCACCGCCCGCCCCTGCTCTGCTCTGCCCTCCAGGTTTGTAAATTCAATCTCACTCCCAATTCCCAAATTTCAATAACTAATTAGAATCGTATATTGCTACTTGCTAGGATTTCGACTAGATGGAGAAATATTTTTCAAAAGAAGCCTCTAAGAAAAGTTTAGCAACTCAAGGTAGCGGTGTTGAGCAAAAAAGACCACGTAGTGAGCTTAATATGGATGATATTGTTGTTGATCCAGGTCTTCGGAGTTTGATCCTGATATTAGAGATGATGCTAGGAGAGCATGTTTGGCTATGGATCCAATTAAACCATTTGGCCATGATTTTCCACACAAAGAGCGGGGAATCCAAACGAGGACCTATGTAAATTCATGGTTAACCAAATTTGATTGGCTAGTGTACAATGTGCATAAAGATGCAACTTATTGCTTTTATTGTTACCTCTTTAGGCCACCAAGAATCGACAACTTTGGGAATGATGCATTTGTTAGAGATAAAAAGAACAGCGGCTGCTGTCATGCAAAAGAAATTCCTATGTTTTTACGACAGACAATAAATTTGTGGACTCGCATGGCATAAACGAACTCAAAGATAAAATTTGACAGACTTGGATGGACGCAGCGAAAGAAACGACACAAAACTAAAGAAAAGACTCAAAAGATAATTAACAGTAGATATTAAGCAGCAAGCAGGCAAGGACCAGCAGCAATTTTAGCTCAATACACCCCAAGCGGACCGTAATCTCTCCTCGGATTGACCAACCAAAGAGAGGCGGGAGGCGGCGTTGGACTTTGACTTCTTCCTTGCGACTAAGGCTGCAAGCTGTTTTAATCTCAATCCTCTCGACCACTCCCCCAATTCGATCGGATCGAACCACGTCAGTGCCTCCGCCGCCCCGTAGATGGCCATGGAGGCGGACCGCGAGGGAGATGAGCCAGCAGCAGCAGCCACTCGAAGCGGCCACGCGCGGTGATGAAGCTCTGGCTCGGGCCGGGCCAGCCGGATCCAGGTGGGAGGCAAGGAGACGTCGGGCAGAGACGGAGGTCGCCGACGCGGAGCACCGGTGAGAGGAGCGCGATGCAAGGGAAGACCAGATCCGCCGGGGTGGCGCCGATGGAGCCGGCGCCTGCTGCAGGCGTGGAGCAACGAGGAGGCTCCGATGGGAGGCGCACCTCGGCGTGGAGGCGGTCCACCATCCCGGTCGCCGCGGCGATGGTGAATCCGTCCAGATCCAAGAACGGCTGCCTCGAGGAGGGAGCCGAGCGGAGCACCCGGGTGGCGGCGGCCCCAGATCGACGGGGACGACGTCGGCGAGACAAGCACCATGGATCCGGTGAGTCTTGAAGACGAAGAGCCCGCCGCTTCTACGAGGAGCAAAGGCGACGATCCATCGAGCGTGCCACCCCGGAGTTGAGATTGCTCCTCCGGGCGGGCAGATGGAGGACGACCGGCGGCTAGGAGGCGGCGGCCGATGCAAGAAACCCTAACCCAAACCTGGCTCTGATACCATGTTATGAATATTGTGTGTATATTGAAGAGACCCAATGGGCAATATATATAGGGTGTACAAGGTACAGATAAGGAAATATAAAAGACTCCCTATTCTATCTCTAACATATCTCTAACAGCATTCACTAAAAGGTATACTAATTGGAGGAGAGCATTGAAATCTTTCAATGATCATGTTGGAGGAGTTAATAGTACTCACAATAAAGCAAGGAGGCATGTTGTCGATTACAACAATTAGAGACAAATTGTGGTTCATGTGTGGTCCGAGAAAAGTGCGGAGAAGGAGGAGCAACATAAAGCTCGCTTGATTATTGTTTTAGGTGTTATAAAATTTCTCCTTTTGCAAGCTTTTGTTGTTCGTAGACATGATGAGTCTTCAAGCTCAAGCAATAGGGGAACTTTATGGAAATCTTAGACTGGTACAGAGAGAAGGATCCCAAAGTTGTAAATGTACTTGGTGACAATGCTCCCGGGAATAATCAAATGACTAGCCACAAGATACAAAAGGAATTAGTAAGGATTTGTGCAAAGGGAGTGCTATTTTTCTGAGATGGGAGATCATCTTTTCGCAGTGCTTGTTGACGAGTCCCGTGATGCATCCATAAAGGAGCAAATGGTTGTGATTGTGAGGTTCGTAGCTACCTTTGTTTTGTCTATATTTCAGATTAATTGTCATTTGTCAATAACTATTCTTTTTTTCATGTAGGTATGTCAATAATCAAAGGCATGTGATTGAGAGGTTCCTTGGGGCTCAGCATGATTCTGATACTACATCATCTTCACTGAAGGTAGCTCTGGATTCTATGTTTGCAACACATGATTTATCTATTTCTATATTACGAGGGCAAGGATATGATGGAGCCTCAAACATGACAAAACTTGTGGGCCAATTAGATAGTGGTGATATCTTTGTAGGAAGAGGAAAAAACCAAGAAACTAATATTAAAAGGCCCGGTGATACTCAGTTGGGCACACACCACAAAACTTTGGCTCGCCTTCAACTAATGTGGACCTTTGTATTGGATGTATTGGAGAATATTAGTGAAGATGAAGAGAACAAAACTCAAGCATCGAGTTTGATAGAAAAAAATGGAGAGCTTTGAATTTGTACTTATATTGCATCTTATGATCAGAGTATTGGGGAAGACCCAAGAACTATCACAATGCTTGCAAAGGAAAAATCATAACATTGTTCGTGTTGTAGGATTGATTGGGTGTTTGTTGAAAAATATGAATGACATGAGGATGAATGGTTGGGATGATATTTTTGAAGAGGTAAAGAGCTTCTGTCTCAAAATGAACATAATTGTGCCAAATATGGAACATACAATACCAGTTACGTTCAAGGAGTCGTAGCGCCAAATTGGTAAGTTACTACCATCATGGAATTTCCAATGTGGTGCTTGACCAAACTCTTGCAGAATTAAACTATCATTTTGCTGAAAGATCAACTCAGTTGTTGAGATGTATTGCTTGTCTTGATCCGAAGGATTCTTTTTCCAACTTTGATGAAGACAAACTAATCCAACTTGCTATGATTTATGTTGCAGACTTCTCTGAATATGATCGTGTAGTCCTAAGGGACCAACTTGGCACATTCACTGTTGATGTGAGATATGATGAAGATTTCTCAGATTGTAATGATCTTGGAAATCTTGCTGTGAAGATTATTCAAACTGATAGGCACACATGTTATTCATTGGTGTATCGTCTCATTGAACTTGCCTTGATTTTGCCCGTGGCAACAGCGACAATTGAACGAGCCTTTTCTGCTATGAATCTTATTAAGACTGAGCTGAGAAATAAAATGAGCGACAATTGGATGAATGATAGTATGCTATGCTATATTTTTTTTGAGAACGCACAAAAGAATTGCATGTCATTCCATTAAGCAGTAGATAGCACAACAACAAGAAAAGGAAACGAAAATCTGGAAACAAGAAAACCTATGTTATGCTTATTGAGCGAGACATATTTGCAACGATTAAAGGTGATAACATTTTGCGTCGTTTTCAAAGTATGAAGTCGCGTCGGAACAAATTACCTCGTGCTATAACTTAGTGGTATGCTTATTGTTTTGTATTTGTGAATTTGTCGTTCATGCCATTTGTCATTCCGATTTATGATTTATATATGCTACTTTGTCTCTGCAGGTTGCGATGGTGCCAATGTAGCATGGAGACATGTCATGACTCATGATGGTTTGGTGGACCGAATCTCTCTTAATTGGGTATTTATTCTGACTAGAATTCTTTTTTTCAATGTCATTTATCTATTTCATTATAATATCAGTTGTTCGGTCAGTGGTTATGTAATTTTGCTACGTTGTAGTTTAATTGCAATCTAGTGAGACTTCTAGCGATCCCATGAGTTAGCACCCCTTTGCTCTATTTCTGAGTCTGCCACTGCCTGATTAAGAATATGCCTTTTTGTCTTAATGCCAATGGGATGTTGTTGCAGAAGACACCAACAACATGGTGTGTAACAAGTCAAATGTTGGGAAAGGCATGGACTCAATCACGAACATAGTGAGAAAACAATACAATTGATTAAACCAGCTGAATTTATTGTGGAGCACATGAGTAACCTTTTTTCTTTTAAAAAAAACTCCCTGTCAAAATAAAAATAAAAAACAAGCCTAGAACCAAATTTCTCCTTGCTTGGTCTTTACCATCACATTAGTATCAGATAATTCTTCTACATTCCGTATTTGATTGTGTGTGATTGCTAAAACAAATGGTGGCAACTGTCAACTGACCCTGTGAGTAGCTGTCACGCTTCTGCGCTATATATCATAAGATATAACAAAAACAATAATATGACAAATGACATTACAGCAGTTCATCTACGCGTGCTACCCGCCATGTAAACTAAACCAAACAAAAAGTATATACACTCAATTTTCTTATAATCAAATATATTTTATGAAGATCCTAGTGCTACCCTGTGCAAGCGCAACAATGTGAGTAATACTCCCTCCGTTTTTAAATACATGACGTTTGACTAAACGTACAGTCAAACTTATATAACTTTGACTATTACTTTTCATATGATTTTGTTAGTAAAAAATTACAAAATTATTATATTATGAAAATATTTATCATGACAAATCTAATGATACTATTCACTCATGATCAATCTAAATAGTTTTTCATATATTATTAGTCAAAATTAGATAAATTTAACTGCACATTTGGTCAAACATCATGTATTTAAAAACAGAGACAGTATACGACCAACTCATGAGCTCAATCAGGCACCAGGAAAAAACGCACGCCCGTACAGCATCCAGATAACAGCCAAAAAAAACTCGTCCAGTTATTATCAGACACGTGGACCCCACCGCGAGGCACGCATCGCAAAGGCCGTAGAGTGATGATTCACGACACCTCTCATGGAATCTCCACTGTTCGAAGCCGAACCGGCTCTCCTCGATTCGATCAGAGACGGCAACACGAAGCATCTCTGATCAATCAATGGCTGAAGCAGAGGGAGAAGAGGAGCACACGTACCCGAACGTGGCGAACTGCGCGAGGAAGAACGGGTACTCGCGGAGCGGCACAAGAGCCAGCTTGTAGAGGACGCGGTTCCCCGTGCCCATCACCACGACCGCCGCGGCGGCCAAGGCCACCTCCATTCCAGCGCTCCTCCCCACCCCAGCGCTCCCCGCCACCTCCCCCACCGCCGCGCACCTCGCCGCCTCCTCCCTCCTGCTTCTCCTCCTCACCCCCAACCCCGCCGCCGCCGCCTCGATTCGCCGCACGTGCGCCCGCAGCGCCACCCGCGCCTCCCTCCTCGGCAGCCCCAGCCCCGCCGCCGCCGCCGCTCCACTGGCACGCTCCGCGGGGAGGCGGAGCTGCAGCGGCTGCCGCGCCGTGGAGGGGCGGCACGACATGGGCGACGACGCCATCGACGAAAATTTACGAATAGCTGCTAGTTTCGTTGGAGCGGCCGCTTGAATTGCCGCTGCTGCTTCTTTATATGTGTTTGTGGTGGGATCGAGAGAGGAAGATTCGTAGTTGTGTTGTTTTGCTTCGCCTCTGCTTGCTTTTGCGTTTCGTGTGTTTCCTTGGGTCGTTCGCGGGGGCGAGGCGGGGTCCATGAGTTGGGAATGGAGAATTGAAAACCAGCGGAAAATGCCATGGGGAAAAGTTTTGTTTCGTTTGCATTCTGGAAGTTTGGGGTATTTGTGTACAAGTCCCTTTGCTTTTCCGCGCGTGGAGATAGGCGCAATCTGTACGTGTGAAACATTGTTTTCTAGGAAGTGACCATAATTAGGACTTAGGAGACCTCTACCAGTAACAAAACTAGAGATCCCTCCATTTTCCCCTTCTTTCTTCTCATCGTTGACCCTCGATCCTACCTGACGACACACCTAAGTTGTAGTTTTTTTTTTGCAACCACCGTGTTGGAGCTTTTGACGCCGCTGCCAAACACACCATCACTCCACCTGCTCAACCTCACCTCAAAAAACTAACTTAACAGTTGGATTGTCATCGTTGGCCATCCTTCGACCAACAACGTCCTCGCCATCTCTCTTTCCTTCCGCGCCTATCGTTGACCTACTGGTCGCTCAAAATCTAAGGTGAAAGAGACCAATGAAACCAAAAGTGCACCATCCTCGTTGTATCGTCATCGTCGTCGAACCGCCACTTGGTAACATTTTGCAACAGGAATCATTTAGGGAGGAAAAAATTCTATATCTATGAACAACTTATGAGATGAAAGACGTCTTCTTTATTTCAAGGCTAGGGGAGACAATTACCTAAATATGTTTCGTGTCCAAGCCGAACTAATGCATCTTACGGTAAAAAGCAAGAAAGAATGAAAAAAAAAAAAGACGGTGTTCTCCTACTAGGAAAGCAACTAAGAGCATGTACAATTATGTGAAATTAGCTGTGTGTAAATCTTAACACATACGACACGAGATGATGTGGAAGAGAGAGGCGAGCGTAAAGAATTAGGACGTCTCTCGTGCAGTAGTCGAATGTAACACGATAAACAAGACATATGTACATGAAATAGTTGTCTATAGAGATATGTAAAAAGACAATCTATTATAGAAACTGTCTTTAGTGTTGTCTATACAGTTATATATGCCCTAACAAGTTGTCACCATTATTCGTATCAATCATTAATGACAAAAAGGAAATAAAAAAATATTTTTATCAATCGTTGCTACAAGAGAATGAAAAACATATAATTTTTTGAAGCTTTGTTGACAAATGTACGAATTGCATGTAAATTTAATGATACCTTTTCAGTTTCTCTAACATGTCCCCATTTTTTGTTTCTCTTATATGCATTTATTAATTGTCACCAAACAAAGTATTTCTCTCTCGTCTATCAAAAATATTATGAGAGTTGTATTTAGGTCATTTCCTCTCGATATGAATTTGCTGGTGCACGGGGCATGGAATTATCAAAATAGTCCATAAGTCAATTGAAACTTGAACCGGATCTAATACGAAGTGTGTAGATCAATGGAGCAACACAGTAGTGGCATCGACTTCTCGTGATCTCCAAATCAAGACTGGCTATAGTTTTTTTATATAATATACTAGCAATAATAATAATAATATGAAAGTATTTTGTAAGACACATTCAATAACAATATTTTTATGTATTCAATCAATTTTTTTTACATACATTAATAGTTAAAGTTTCAAAAGCTTAACCACATGGATCTCAGGCTAACGTATATATATTTGTGGATGGAGAGAGTGGTACACAAGTCCAATTGTAGCTTGAACTCATGCTTGCATGAAAGAGATCCAATATGAAGTGTATAGATCGATGGAGCAATGCAGGTGATTGGAGTCCAGTGCATGCAACGTGAGAGTTTGAGATACGCACATGGGCTCAAGAAACAGAAGACGAGGCCCACGTCCAATGCAAAAGAGGTTAGAGTATATACAATGGGCTTATGTTAGCTGTTTATAGTCTCTGTCACATAAGATTTTTGCTGACGTGGACGAAAGAGAATGAAGAGAGAGAAATATGTTGTCTACAATCCTGTAGTCGGCTGTAGCACCAAAAATAAGAAAAGCATTAAAAGATTGTGTGTTGTCTACAATCCTATAGCCGCTGTACCACCATAACCATTGTATGAGCTGTTTTTAGTGATGTCTATAGGTGACATAAAAAGTTACTATAAACAGCAGTTGTCTGTACCATTGTGCATACCCTTACACTAACTAACTTGGAGATAATTATAGAAGTTTAGAGCAACACGGAATCTAGAGGTCTACAGGAGATTAGAGTTGCCGTACGTATACGATGCACACTCCGAGAATGAACAACTTGATACTTTCTATCAAGACCCACATATATAGGAGATAGAAGCCGATAACAAACAACCCAGGTGGTCATATCAAACCATGAGAGGAACTCCAGGTCCTAGTTAAACATTATCGGAGGCGAAGTTGACATGAGGCTATATATTGCACGAGTAATGAAGTGCGGAAGCACAGCGGCTCGGTATACAAATTTAACATATGCTTTAGGCTACCTAATGGCTCCGCTAGGCAAAACATTATAAAATCACATCATATTACAGAAGCGTAGGATTAATTTTTAGAGCTGACGCGTGCAACACGCGAAATGCAAGACAAAATCCATCTGCAATTCAATGAAATAACAATGTTACTTAGTTGAAATAGGCATAGCAACTGGTGCGATTCAATGCAACTCCTCCTCTTTTTTTAGATATAGAAATTCCCATATTAATCCGTAAAAAAAAAACCATAGAAATTCTCCGGTGAATATTAAAAAGAGAAGATTTACCGAATGTTTTGGTGGGCTAAATTATAATGGTGCGGATTAATTGAATATAGATATTATAAGGCTGCTCCTAATGCTTCACCTTGGTTAGTATCTTAAGTCTGTCATGTAAGCAAAATGATGATGTGACGTCATAGTTAATGAAAAGATATGGTACTCTAGTATCTAATCTGGATACCGGTTCGGTCTTGAAATCCAACGTAAAAATACTAGTAATTAAATGAAATAGTCTAAGATACCATAAGAAACTATAGTTAAAAATCATGCATGTAATTAAATGAAACAGTCTAAGATACTACACTATAAGAAATCATACATTAGGAAGATAATATCCTAACACTTCTCGTACACTAAAAAATACATTAAGATACTGCCTATTAGGAACAGCCTAACAATTCAAATATGTTGTTGCAGTATCTAGCCGTATGATTGCGGTCAATCCCGCTAGTTTGAAACAACTTCAGGGACTTGTATGGAACTCCTCACGAAAGAAAATGTATAGTACGGACGTGGTCAAGGCTTCAAGGGGGGCTGTTGCAAAACCGATGCAGTCTAACTCCTTCCTACTCTCTGAGGAAGAGTAGGTACGTATAAGAACTTTTTTACATAAGACTTGCGTAGACCAGGTGCATGGACTAGGTTATGATTGAGCCCCATTCGCTGCTACATTTCTGAAAATGAAAACTGAACCGCTTGCCTTTTGTTGTTGTGATGTGTTGTTTGGATAATGAGGGATTATAATCGATCTTTTTGTTCAAATTTTGAGTCAATTTAGATCACAATATATTCAAACAAACCCTAAATTAGAAATTGTCAAAATTCCGATAGTCTCTCTTTCCCGAAAAGAAGAAAGCTGGCCGCAGCTAGTACTGCATTAACGGTGCATGCATAAGATGAGATGGGCCACGTCTCTGCTCTATCTAGAGTATGTACTGGCTACAGAGACGGCCATGAGAGAAGATCCAAGGCCTGGCCGGCGCATCTTTCGATCGAAAGGGAGAGGCACGAGCATCTACCCACACACCCAATCACCCACCGTGTCCCTGTTTCGCCGGGCCCCACGATGGTAGAGGAGAGGAGTACCCCCAAGAGGATAGAGCAACGCGGTCACCTCTTACGTCAGTCGACATGCGCGCGCACCACTCAGTGACAGGTGGGCCTAACTGTATTGGGCCCGCCGATGCGGAGAGAAGCAGCGGCGTGTGTTGACCTGAGAAGAGCGTGTGCCGTATAATATTTGTCGTGGAGATTGAGAGGTCATCACTGACGACGCTGAGAGGAGAGGAAAGTGTCACGGCAGGTAGAAGCCAATTAGGATGGCGGGACGGGGCAGCTCGCCATCCCACTCCCAGTCTCCCCTCCTCATCCCTCGTTATCCTATTTCCGCCGCTTGTCGCGACGTGGTGGGAGGTGTGCCCTTTTTAAAAGTAGCGCCACACGCCTCTCTCGTGGGCCCCGCTCAATTGTGCCTTGTCCTCACTTGGTTATTCTACGTTTCTACTACTCCCGCTTTCGTTTTCTCCGGTTCTCCCCTAGTCTCTCGCCTTTATTTGGCTTTCTTTTGAGGCGAAGAAACCCATATTACTCCATCTAAGAGTAAACCTAGGAGTTGGATCGTGCCATTGTGGGCTGGCTCGAGGCACGGCTAGCATGAACGGGAGGGTTGGATCGGGCCTGCGAACGAGGCACGACGGACAACATGGCCAATAGGGTCGTGCTCGGGTTGGCCCGGCACGCCAAGCCCACGTTTGTCTGGCCGTGCCGCCCACGCCCGTGCGCACCTCTGCCTGGCTCTGCGTCGTCACCCCACGCGTGCCCATCTCTGCGTCGCTAGCACACCGCCCTGTGCACGTGCCCTCCCACGACGCCTTGGGCGGGGGAGGCGATGGGGGAGAAGGGTGGGGCAAGGGTGATGGGGCTAGTGGGGGAGAAGCAGGGGATGCGATGGGGGGAGAAAGGGGAGAAGCAGGGGGCGGTGGGGGAGAAGGGGAAACCGGGGTGGGGGAGAGAGAAGGTGGAGCTTATATTAGGGGTAATTGATGATTTTCAAATAGGAAATAAGATTATTTCTATAACTCTTGATAACGCATCGACGAATATGACGGCTATGAACATCCTCACCCCAAGGTTACAGACATATATCGGTGAATATGTTCTCTACCAGAGATACATATGTCATATCCTCAGCCTCGTTGGGCAAGACAGTATGGAGGTAAGTGACGTTTATTTGAACAACATCCGCGATGCCCTTCGTTTCCTCTCAAGTTCAACGATGGTGGCAACCCAGTTCGCGGAGTATTGCATAGCCAACGACATGAAGGTGAGGTCTTGGCATAAAGGTAGGTGAAACTCGACATACATCATGTTGAAGAAGGTGCAAGAGTATGAACATATTATATTTGTCTTTGTCAATGCTAACTCAGATAAGTTGATAATTGCTAACTTAAATTGGGAAAATATTAGTTATTTTTTAGAGTTTTCGAGACCTTTTTACAAAGCAACTAAGGTTATATCTGGTATTTAGTACCCTACGTCTTACTTAGTTATAGATTCTATTTGACTAATTGCAGACAAGTTTGCTAAATCTAGAGGATATCCCCTTTTAGGTCATGTTGTTGTAGTAAGAGAGGAAAAAATTATTAAATATTTTGGATCTATTTCACACCTATATTGCTTTGCTATCATTTGGGATCCTACAAAAAGTTAGCGGGTTTGCAGATGGCTACAGAGGGAATAGGTGAGTGCCTCGGTCTTGATTTCTCTGAAGCTTTCGAACATGTCAAAAAGGGGTTTGTTCGTGTTTTTCCGCTTGTATCGTGACAAGCTTGGTAGCAGCACGAGATCAGAGGCCTCACAGCAGACACATCTAGCCAAGACAAGCTTGACAGCACACTTGTGGAGGAAGCTGAAGGGCAAGTCTAGTTTTCACCCTCAGTCTCAAGCGCCCCTAAGTGGAATTCTACCTCAGAGCTGAACCACTACCTGGAGCATAATTTTGCAAACATCGATCCTAATATTTTCAGCAGGGGCAAGTTAGACTTGCTCGAGTGGTAGAAGAACAACAAGCGGATATTCCACATGATGTGTCATTTAGAAGCGACATTCAGTATGATATGAAGAATAATTGAAGAAACAAGGTCATCCCTCATGCCCAAGATGGTGGATGTAATCACCTGCCTCAAATACTGGGAATTGGCAAAAGAGCGACATCAACATCAATTGGAGGATCCTGAGATCGTAGAGGCGTTAGTTGAACTCAATGTCAAATAGCCGATATGTATGCATGAATGTAGTTACTGTACTCTTTTCCTTACTAAGGGAACCCCACACTAGGGCGTAAGGTTTTTAACGAGACAGTAACAATGTGTGTATAAAATATCAATAAAATTCCACTTTCCCTCCTAATTTTTAAGTGTCCATAATTTTACCATTTTAACCATTTTAATTTAAATTCTAACTGGATATCTTAATTAAATGAATTATTTTAGTAATAATCAGCTAATGCTTATTTTCTAATTAATCTATAATTTTCTAACTTAATCTCTAGTTAAGTTCTCTATTTTAATTTTCTTATTTTTTTACTTTTCCCCTCCATTTTCTTTTCTTCCCCTTTTTCCCTTCCTCTTTTTTCCCTTCCTTTTCCCTTCAATTTTCATTTCCCCTTTATTTTCCTTTCCTTCCCTTTTTTCCTTTCCCGGTTTCCCTTCCGCGACTCTGCCTTATGTTGCTCTTAGCCCTTATCTCTCCCCCCCCGTCACCTTCCTTATCTCTTCTTCCTCTCCAACTCCCTCCTCTCGTCTCCCACAAACCACTCTCCCTATTCGCCTCTTCCTCCTGCTGTCTCCCTCGAATTCAACGACGCGCGCCGCGCCGCCACCTCCGCTGGCCACCGCTCCGCCCTCGCCCCCTCTTCTTCCTCCTTCCCCACGTGGCTAGGCAACCGCCCTCCCTCCCTCCCCACGCGCCGCCATCCTCCCTCACTTGTCCCCACGCGCCGGCGCCGCATCCCTCCCCTCTCTTCTTCCCTCCGTCCAACCGACGAGGTGAGACAGTTGATAGCGGCGCGCGGCCAAATGCGGGCGGCATGGCGGGGGTGGCGAGGCGGGAGCGCGCAGGGGACGACATGGCGGCTGATGCGAAGTGGAGGCCACCGTGCGCACAGGGGACGGGTGAGCTATAGGGGCATGTGCGCAGTGTCTGTGCCAGCACGGCCCGACAGCCACCTAGCGTGCCACCGTGCCGTGCTGTGCCTCGTCGGTGGCTTGCCATGCCAGCACAGCACGGCCCGGGGAGTTCGCCGTGGCCCGTCGTGCCCGTGCCATACTGACACGGCACAACCCGACTCCCACCTCTATCCAAGGGCACGTGTGCCGTGCCCGTGCCAGCACAGTCTGACAGCCGCCCGACATGCCACTGTGTTGTGCTGGGCCTCACCGGCAGCCTGTCGTGCCAACACGGCATGGCCCGAACTGTAACCCGCCATACCCACGCCGTGCCAACATGCCACAACGACTCCCACCTGACATGTGCATTGTGTTAAGAGCTAAAAAAAGCCAAGTAAGCAGAATCTACGTAGCCAAAAACGCGTGCAATGCTTAGCCTCTGAGGTGGGACCCACCGACGAGTACAAAAATGAATTCCTACGCTACTTCCCCACCCAGTAGCAATAATTGATGTATGAGTCAATGTCGAGCGGCCGACGGTAGGCAAAATATTATATTTTAAATTTATAGAGCCGAACTTTGTATTGGGATCGAGTCTAGTATTTTTTTTTTCCTTAGACTCACATGATACAATGGTTGGTGCATCCAAAAAGTGAACTTAGCGTCGACTTTCAGGCAATGTTGATGCAAAGATCTAAGCCCAAACATTGATCGCATCTTATTATAGCACTGATCTTTGCATAATTTTTTCTTGCTTAGATATCTGGGAGATCGATGATAGATAGTGTCCGGGAGATAGAGAGCAGCGTGTGTTGTTTTGGTCTTTTTAGTATTTTTTGTGGTACTCTAGTACGTGGGCCGGTTGGGAGCCAACATGTACAAAAAGGGGAGCACGCCACGGCCATGCATCTTCCGGCTTTGAGGTTTTCGGCCTCGGCAATCATGTCGCACTTGTACCCTTCGTCACGCTCCGCTGCCCCTGTCCAAATACCACTAGATTTCACGGCTGAGCATAGCAACGTACCGCTAGGAAACAAAAAGAGTAAGTGCTTTTCTAAAAGCCAACGAGATAGTACTAAATGGAGCATAATTCGATGCAGAAATAGGTAAGCGTATAATGGCGATGAAAGCGTCTTGAATAATTCACAGCACACCATGCTATTTTCACTTCATTAAGGTATTGTTTTGCCGCCAGGCCAACCTGGCTGGGAGTGAGTGAGTGCCACTGTGCAGCTGGTTCAGAGCTGCTTCGTTTTGACGAGATACGCAACAGAACCAGAGGTGGCCAGAGGGATGACGACGTCGTCCGACAACCAACCCAGGCCGGGCACGATCCTCTTCACGGCAAGCGCGCAGAACGGAGCACCGAAGAGGAACAGCAGAAGCTCCTTGGTCGCTTTGCCAATGGTGAAGCTGCTCGGCCTGATCACCTCCTTGCCGATCTTGATGAACTCCTCCCTCTTCAGCTTGCCCGTCGCTGTGTGATGCTTCTGCACCGGACAAGAACCAAGTGAACTCCATCAGTGCCTTAATCTCTTCGAAGTCCCAACCTATTAGTAATTCTTCTCATTAGCCTGTTGTGCTCTAGTTGTTGACACTTAATTTAAGACACGAGTTTCCATTTTATTCTTCACCATTTACACCTTTATTTTCAGATGTTTAAATCAAACAACAGATCGATCTACAGTGATCGGAATGGAACAAGGATGCACTTAAAAAGCATGTTTACGTCAGCTTGTTTAGTTCGTTTTGTTTTCGTGAGGAAGTCAAAGTAAGTGATGGTATGACGCTGGTGGAAGATTTTGTAATACCCCAAAAATTCATTAGTGCAAAGAGATAGCATTAATCGAAGCTTTTCCCTAATAACGTTTCGTGAGGAAGTCGAAGTTAGTGATGATACGATGCTGGTGGAAGATTTTCAGGCAGGGGCGCAGGGCGGCACGACCTTCTAGTTTAAGTACCTTCGAGAAGGCAGGAAGGGAAGAGATGGCTTTTACTCACTTCATATGCTTCCAGAAGTTTTTGTTTCTCCGGTATCTGGTACTGTAACTGTCCACGTTCCTCGCAAAACATTCTGAAGAAGCATTAGGTCGGATACTAAATTGCTTTAAGTGCAAACAAGGAAGACAAGCTATATATATATATATATAGGACCAAGTCGAACAGTTAAAAAATGTTCAGTAGCAATGAATGCAATTGAACTGAAGACTTGAAAAAACGATGTGAGAGTTCCATCATGCAGCCAAGAAATTAAATCAGAGTTGTAGTTGAGACTGTAGGTTACCAAACTTACTCGATGAGTTCAAAGATGGCGTGGTAGAACTCGTCGAAGGATTGCACATTGGCAACATACTGCTCATAGTTGTTTTCCATGAACTGAATAAGCTTTTTCGTATCACTAGGTTTTAGCTCAGCCTTTTCGCCCTTCTGGGTGGTCTGCGCATCACTAGGTTCTGGCTCAGCCTTCTCACCCTTCTGGGCAGTCTGGCTCTGATCTCCAATTACTAAATCAAAACATCATTACTTCCATAGTTCCATTCATAAGCTATATCGCATAAAACTCAAGCCTAGATCTTTTGGCAGTTCAAAAGAGCATAAACATTTCAACAAAAGATGATCGAGTGATCAACCATGATGACAATTTGACAATAGAAAAAATTAGCAGCATAAACACATGTACATCAGCTGTTCCGATCTAAGCAAGCCAAAAATGAAGATCACCAAAATGGTTCAGCATACCTTGCTTCGCCTCATTAGTTGTCGGACCCGGATTTCGAAATCCAGAATCCTCTGTGAAAATACTGCGCTATTCCCTGGATCAGTAGATAGCGCTCACAGTACACATTGCTGAATCATTTCATACAGCGCGTAGTCCAAACCATTCATTAATACAAGCATCCGAGTTCAAATAGACCGCGTCGGGTCGAGTTTTACAATAGGGCCGATCAGGCCAAATGAGTTCATTACAAAATCTCGAGTACGTTAGCGGAAGCAAAAGGGGTAGGGCAAGTCTCTCCACAGGCAAGCGACTGGGGTACTAGGTGTACGACCGATATTAGGCAAGGGCTTGGATAATATAGGAGGTACACAAGTACCAACGGAGCCAACCAGACTGAGGCGAGACCTAGACTACAAGAACTATACTACTCCTCTTCATTTCCTTGCTCTTCGGCGTCCCGGTCCTCGTAGTAGGTGTAGTCTCCATGATCTGCGGGTTCTGGGGGTTGGGGGAAAGAGCGAGGATGAGCACAACTACCGTGCTCGCGAGCCAACACACAGTATGCAACATTATACATGCAAGGCTTAACAAGGATGGCTCGGGTTTATTTATTTGCACAAAGCAATATTTTGAGTACCAATATTAAAAAGTCCTATCACTTAGCATTTTAACCAAATTGCATTTGTTAAAGAGATTACTTGTGCAATATTTATAACAGTAGAGGTTACCTCCACCTCATGCTTAGTTTTGATAGCGGTTACATCCACCACTTAACGCCATGGGTACATCCACCTGTGGAAAACCAAAACCAGGGTCACAGCGACCCATCACATTTTATCCCGCCCACAAGGTTTTATAAACAGAACTAACTCTTGTAAGTTCCCATGTCCGCCCATGACCGTGGGCACGGCTATTCGAACAGTTCATTACACTCTGCAGAGGTTGTACACTTTACCCACAAGAGACAATCATTCTGACATATACACATGTTTCCGTAGACATGTGAGTCAAGGGAGATCGTCACAAGGCCTTTACAATGCATCCACCAAGATTTGTTACACCCGCTAAGGTTTCACCGAGAAGAGTTACGCTCACATAGACCCGTCAACTCTTTCCCTGCACCCCTCTTGCGCCACACGACTTACGCTCACATAGACCAGTAAGTCGTACACCCCAACCCATAGCCACATAGGCTTATGGCGTAGCGGTCATCCGCTGGTGCAACTCATACTAACGGATACAAATTATTTAGCCAGGTCGACACCATTATAGACATGTGGTCGTACTGTTTTACATTGGGAGGTCATCACAGGATTAAGTCCTTAGGGACCATCTGGGCGGTTCATACCACATACCATCCACAAACCAACATTCCTTGGGCTGCATTAGCACCTACCAATATACCATCCATCATACCATCCGCCCAGATGTGACAAGCAATTTCTTTAGGGTTTTTAAGAGGTAGGAAAAATACAACATCATAACCAATCCTAGTCATTTACACCCAATGACTGCCCAAAATCATGTTCATTTCAAAAGATGATGAATGGGGTAGATGATACCCCGATACTTAAGCAAGACTAGCATGGCGCTTAAGTATAGCCTATACTAGTATAGTTACCAAATATTTACTAGGGTGACAAGGGTGTATGGCAGTTCAATTATCAAGGGATGGTGTATTAATAATAAAGCATCAACATGGCATTTAACTACCTAGGGGTATTTAACATACATTTGCATAAGGGAAATAAAGCATGCAATTTGATATTTAAAAGAACATAATTTGCATAAAATGTAGGTTCAATATGATCAAAGTGTCGACTCGCCTGGGTCTACGGCTAGATGATCTTGATATTCTTGAGCTTGATCGAAGTGGGGGTCTCCGGCTTCTCCGAACTCTACACGATCGATCGTACCGGAAAAGAAATAGACGAGCAAATAAATTAATTAAATAACAAAAACTCATCAAATGAACCCCAAAATGAACCAAACTAGCACCAACAGGAAGAGCTCGATTTTAGAAATTTTTAGAAACAAACTTCACAATTTTTGGAGCTAAAATGGGGGAGAAATAAATATTTGAAACCTCTCTTTTGAATTAAAAAGAAAAAGGGAAAAGAAAATCACAAAAAAAAAGAAAAAGACAAAGTGGCCCATGGTGCCTTTTCGGCCTGGCGCTAAACGGGCTGCGGCGCTCATGCCCATGCTGGCTTTGTGGAGTGCGGCCCACCGCGAAGAGAAGAAGGGCGAGGAGCTAGGCGCAGAGAGAGGGAGGAACGGGGCGGCGGCGGCGCGCACGGGAAGAAGGAGGAGGGCTCGGCTCGGGGGAAGCGGCGATGGCGACGGGGAGGACGACGACGACGACGACGAAGAAGAGGGCTCGGGGCGGCGACGGCGACGGAGCAGCGGCGCACGAGGAAGATGAAGCGGCGGCGGCGGTAACGGTGAGTCTCTCGGCTCCTTTGCACGCTTTCTTGCTCGGGGAAGGGGAGGAAGAAGAAGGGGGGTAGAGGAGAGGGAGCGGGGCGCCGGGTTTTTAAAGGCCGAGGGAGGGGGCCTTGGATCCGGGGAGGCGACCGTTGACGACGGCACGGCGGGAGTGCCGAGGGCGCGGCGGGGCAGCGGGGATGGGACGGGTCGAGCGCGCGGCCGAGCGCTGACGCGGCGGCGCACGAGAGAGGCGCGGCTTTCCGGCGCTGGCACGGCCGGCGAGGGCGGCGACGCAGGCATGGCGGCCGGGCTAGGAGGGCTAGGGTTAGGGTTAGGGGAGAAACGGGGGGAAGAACTCGGTGCTTTTTGGGGGGGGGGACCGAATCTTGATCAAATTGGGCAAATTTCGAAGTTTGAAAACCTTGATTCTTGAACACACGAAGACTTTGCGAATCCGAAACTTTGGGTGTTACATTAGTATCACGTTCCATCCTTTTCGATGAAATGCAGGAAGCTGATTGGTCTCCTTGTGATTATAAGACTGCTAGTACATATATATATGTCAGACTGCTAGCCATGTTCCTTGTGTAGGACAGTGACAATGGCATTGCCCCTACAGGCAGCAACGCCAGAAGGAAGCAAAAAAGAGCCCGAGGACAGGAATCTGATGGCCTTTGATGAGGCTACACGATATTCTCTAGCTGCAATTGCAAGCATTTGGGGAGATAGTGAAAGCAAGGTTCCAAACAAGGCTTAGAAATTTAATATAATATGATGCTTTGTCCTGACTGAGCAGTAGCGGATCTAGAACGAAAATGACTAGGAGTCCCTGAGGCAAGATAGGTCAAATTCGGTTGGGCTGTGGATTGAGGTGTTTTCTCATGTTGAACTAGGGATGTTCACACTACATATACATAATTATATCTAATGAAAATTAATTTTTGAACCCGGTATTATATACACCCTGGTAGGATACTGTGGATCTGTCACTGCTCGTGAGCCAAGAAAGAGACTACGTACACTGCGGTGATGATAATGTCCAATTCTAATGTTCATGCCGGTGTATACAGATTACAGAGTGTAGTGCACATGTATTTTATTTTCTGGCACCTCAAAGAAATGTAAACATTCTGAAACCACGTTCTATCAAATAGAGAGACTGTTTACAACTGGAGCAGAGAACTACAATCACCTGCAGATCAAACCTTGGCACTCGTCGATATCCTGGTGCGAACCCAGTTTGCTCAGCATCCATTTCAGGCTCAAGGGAGTGATGCAACCTTCCCCCTTCCCCTTCCACCTCGTACATCCCGAACGACACCCTTAGTCTTCACACTTCTCTTCACCGGATTTTTCTAAATAATCTAGTTTTTATTCTAAAATACAGAAATAATACTTTATTTTTTTATTTTACAGAAATAATCATCTGTCGCTCAACCGTTGGGCCGTTGGGCGACTAGCCTAAGTCGCTCAACTATTGAGCGACTTGAACACTTGTCGTCCAACGGTGTACAATGCATACCCTGCTAACTGAGCAATCTGTACACTAGACCAACCGTTAAGCCGAGCGACAAGTATCCAAATCGCTCAACTGTTGAGCTACTTGGGCTAATCGTCCAACAATTGAGCGACATATGATTATTTCTGTAAAATTTAAAAAAAATAGTATTATTCCTGTATTCTCTTCACCTTTCCTCCGCTTCCCTGCTTGTACCACCGTCCATGTTCACTAATGAGCGGTTGCATGCCACCACCGTCATCGACCATGACAAAAAAAAAGCCTGATCAGAGCTGAACTCACCGAAGGCAATGATGTTTGTTCACGTGCTCACATTGGGAAAGCAGTCGTCTTGCCATCCAAAGTAGACAACGCCCCCCTTAATATCACCGAGACAGCTGAGGCCACGGACGATAATATTGTAAGAGACTGTACTGTAGACAGGCGCTATCTAATCGAATTCCACAAGCCAACCGTATTGTAGGACTAGCCGAGCTTGGACAGCGGCGAAACGATCGCGGCGTTTCGTCGAGCGTTTCGCGTGCAGCGTGGACCCATTAGTTCTAGCAAAGCGCGCCTCGATCAGCAGGTTGCATCCTTGTAGCGGAGGACATGTCGGCACCGTGGGCGCACACCCGAGGTCGTGCGCGCTGCTTGCGGCACGCAGATGTCTCTCCTGCACCGCGTACTGGATGCCATCCGCGTTGATCACCGCGTCTTGACGATGGTTTGTTAGGTTTGTAGGCGCTTCTTGGAAGTTCGACGCGTCATGCAGGCGCGCCCGTGGAAGCACCTAGAGGAGCGCGGCGGTGAGCGGTGCTTCGCCTTCGCAGGCGCCGACGCGCCGTGAAGATGGGGCGGCGCCGCGGCGGGCAATCCGCCTGAGGATCGAGGTGGAGAAGAATTTACCTCTCTCAGGGGGGGAGGGGTAGGAAAGTTTCCTACGCCGTTGCTCTTTTGTCCGCCTCCTTGTGGATCGCTCAAACTGGATCGGGCGGTGCTCCGTGACCCATGTCTGATCGCATATTTTCTTCGCGATCCAATATTGATCGCGGATTTTTATCTGCGATCAAATTTGAAGGCCCAATTTAACGGGATAGGCAGTGACCATCAGATCTCCATCTGACAGTCTACATATGTCCCCTTGACTTACGCGGCGTAGGCCCCATATTCGGTCAACCCTCTGCCCAGCCCCTGCCCTTCGCGATCGCCAGCGCCATCCGCCATTAAGCCTGAACTCTTCGTACTCCTCTTCTTCCCCAGCCGGCAAATACCACCACGACCGGCGCGCATCGGCTCCTCGCCGCCCCGCGGCTCAACCGCCTGTCGGGTGAACCGGTGAACTCCTGTTGCCGCCGCCTTGCCGTCGCCGTCGCTAGAAGAAGGTGACCTATCCCGTTCGAACGGTTTACGTTGCTTGGTTGGTGGTCGGTTCGTTCCGGTCAGTTGATTCGATCCCGTCTCTATTCGCTGAGTTCTTGGGCTGCTTGCTTTAGTCTGCATCAGTTCTTGGCTGCATTGGCTGCATCAGTTGGTTACGTACCAGGGAAAATCGACCATACGTCTCATCTTTGATATGTCTTCCAGCATTTGTATTTATTTTTAAGCAGGTTGATTATTTGCTCTGGATTGATTATTTGCTCGCATCCCATGGTCGTCGCCGCTAACCACCACTTCAAGGTCTTCGCGGCCGACGACAGCTTCGGCCAGCCGCTCCGCAGCAAGAACCACCACCCACCCCATGGCCGCTGCCACCAACCGTTGCTTCAAGATCTTCGTGGCCGCCGATTGGATGATGGCTTCGGCCAACCACTCAAGGACGTCGTGGTCGCACACACCCCGCCATTGTCGACCTGGACGTTGACATGTACTACTCCGTCGTCGTCGCTGCTGCTCGCCGTGTCGCCTTCACTTCCTCCTCCGAGCCCAACACCTAGCGGCGTTGTTGCCTACCACGCCGCCTCCACTTCCTCCTCCGAGCCCAACACCCTCGAGGCCCGCGGCATTGTCGTCTGCGGCACTCACGCCGTTGTCGCCATCTTTGCCAACAGTACCCCTCCCACTGAAGCCAGATCCGTCTCCTTCAACCCCACGCAGTCATCAGCAGCAACTGGAGTAGCAGTGACAAGCGGCGGATCCATCTCCCCCAAGCCCAGATACCCACCGTCGGCGCCGGACCTGCCTCCCCAACCCCGATCCGCTTCCTCCTAGCCTAGATCCAACGGGACTTTTCTTCCTCCACTCCGGCACTAGCTTCGTCGCCGGGGTGTTGGATTCGTCGTGCCCCCTCAGCCGGCACGCCAGCGTGGTTCTTGGTTCATGCAAAATCTTGGATTTTTTTTTAATCCGAATGTAAAAAAAAATTCCTTGCAAATTCTTGAAGATGAAACATTGTTTTTTTTTCGTTCGATGTCCATGTAGTGTTGGATCTGAATTTGTACAGTTTAATTTTTCGCATGTTAGATATGGACGTGCGGTGAATCTGTTGGTTTGTGCAGTCCAACGTCGTGCACCTCAACCTCGAGCCAAGGCACCAATCAAGAAGGGAAGAGGGGCATAACAGTCATTTCAGATAGCCTAAAATGCGAAAATAGTTAGAAATTAGGAAAGTGCAAAACATCAATCAGAAAATTCCATCCCGGCAAATAATCAACTTGCTTGAAAATAAATGCAAATGGTAGAAAATATATCAAAGATAGGGTATACGATGGATTTTCCTAAATAATATTAGTTCCCTTACGAAAATTTTCACGTATTTATTTCGTAAACTCAGGGCGGTGTCTGGGCCTAAATTTTGGTATACATGGCCTAACAGCCAACAGGCCCGTTTTGGCCCATACCAGACAGCCCAAAGTCTGCAAGCTTGATGGATCAGTAGGCTATCTTGCTTGTATGAACAACTTGATTTGGAACTACTACGCCAAGACCAATTACGCTTAGGTTTGTGAGTCAGTAGAGACCAGACTGGACAGGAATTTCTGTTTTCTTCCCCTATATTTGTTGTTTAGACTTCCAATAACCTCAAACAAAATACAAGAACTAGAAAGTTCAGATAAGTTCAAAAAAGGAAAAAAAAAAATCTGATGGTCTGACTGACTTTGTAAAGCCATTTTCATAGCAGAACAAAAAATAAATCGTAGACCTTCTTTTCAAATTTTCTTTAAAAAATAAACTAAGGCACGAGTTTTGGAAGCATACATAGCTAGCTAGAAGGAATATAGCAAACAACAAATGGAGTCTGCCTTACAGAGTTACAGTTCATAACAATGCAAGTCTCATTAACAGTCAGAACAATAGCAGGAACAACAATTATCGCAGTTACAGGTAATTGCGCAGAAATCAACCAAACGAACAGGAACCGAGTACAGAGATACACAATGACACCAAGTGTACACGCAACAGCGAGACGACCAAATGAACAAGTATGTACGACGCCAATGGAATCATGCATCCTCTACGAATCCATCATAGTCTTGTACTCGTCGAAGCTGAGCACCCCATCGCCGTTGAGATCGAACCTGCAGATCATTGCCTGGCACTCGCCAATGTCCTGGTGCGAGCCCAGCCAGCTCAGCATCCGCTTCAGGCTCAGCGGCGTGATGCACCCTCTCCCTTCCATCTCGTACATCCCGAACGCCTCCCTTAGCCCCCTGCATCTCTTCTCGTCCTCGCCCTCCTCGTCCGTGTGATCCACCTCGATCAGCTTCAGGAACTCCTCTTCACTGAGCAGCCCGTCGCCGTCCTTGTCAACCGATGCCACGAGCGCCGCCGCGTCCTCGTCCGACACGTCCTCACCGAGCGTCGCCTTTATGCAGAGCTGGAGCTCGGCTGCGGAGATATTGCCGTCGCTGTCGCGGTCGAAGGACGCGAAAACGCGGCTGAATTCACCGGAGGCAACCATGTTGATGGTGCGTGGATCGGTGGATGGCTTGAGCTGTAGTAATCTAAGAACATCTCCAATGTTGTGTTTTAGCCGATTCAAATAAGGAAAAAAAAATTGAATCGATTCAATATATTAGAAGGATCGGTTTCAACAAAAAAGTTTGTAGAACCGGGCTCTACTTAAGAGTCGATTTAAAACATTAAAAACCCAATTATGAGAGAGAGAGTACGCGGTTGAGAGAGGATTTTTTTTTGCTTTCTTAATATAACGTGGATCCCAGCTATTAGTAGGAATCGGATCAATATATTGAAGAAAAATAAGCTTAATTCCTTGAATACTTATGTAACATTTCTTTAAATCGACATCGGTTCAATACATAAAGATACTCTAATTAGACATAAATATACTCTAATTAGCTCGAGGATTTCTTCAGCTGAGATGGTACGATGTGAAGTTCGTTCTCACGTGTGTATATTATATATAGACTAGAGCCTTGTGCGTGCCTTAATGCACAGAGGTAAAAGCACGAGTTGATGTTCACGGAAAAGGGAATTCTTTTCTTTTTTTTTAAAAAAAAAAGGAATAGCAAGAGAGCTGCCATTGTTGCATTAAAGGCGGATAGAAAAACCAAAGTACAAAAATTCCGATCTTACAGACGTAATCCATGGTGAAAAACTGAATGTTGAAAGAAATAAAAACAGCGAAATAAAAACAGTGAAACCAAAGACGTAAACCATATGTCCCAAACTCTCTCCATTCTCTACCGCCCCTCCTTATATGCCATGGGGATTGTTTCTTTGTTTTTGCTGTTTGAAAATGGCGCATTCCATGCTTTGCCCTTTCGCCGGGTTTCAGTCCCAACTTCATCGTCATCCCCGTGAGCACGGAGCCTTTTTCGAAGCGAACATTCTTCCTCCTTCACTCGGTGTGATTCGCTCCCCCTGCTAGTGTTGAGATGCTTTCTGGGTACAGAGAAAAGCCAACTCCGGACTCTAGAGCCTTCACATCGAGTCCCTGCTCATAGCTTTTGTGATGTGGCCCAGAGTGCTATTACCACTACTTTGCCTGGTGCTACACCAAGCCAATTTGCAAGTACAAGGTCAAGTGATGTTGATTGGGTACATGGAGATAAACTGAAGCTAGATGCAAGCTAAGCCAGAAGGAAGCGAGGTCCACGACCAGTTCAACAAGGTCTACGACCAACTCCTGGAGGTCTATGACCAGATCCTCAAGGTCTACGACTAGATCATCAGGGTCCATGACCACGTCAAGAAGGTCTACAACCAGTTGGCCCAGCTTTACGACCAGTACTCGGTGAAAGTACTCGTCGGAAACAGTACTCGTCAGGAACAGTGCCCCACAGAAGGAGCACTCGTCGAGATCAGTACTCGACGGGAACAATACTCGTAGGGAGTAGTACTCGAAGGGAACAGTACTCGTCGACTACAGTACTTGGTGGGAACAGTCCACGACCACGATCAGGTGGTTCACGACCACCACCAGGTGGTCTACAACTACGTTCAGGTGGTCTACGACCGCTACCAGGTGGCCTACGACCATATCCAGATGATCTACAACCACCACCAGGAGGCCCACTATCACATCCAGGTAGGAGATCCGAACTAAATCATGAAAGGGATTCTATGGGCTGAGATATTTCGGTTGTAAATAAGTCATAGTATATATCTTTTAGATAGAGTTGATTGTAATCTTTCCATAACTGTATTAGAATCTCGATTGTAATCTTTCCATAATTGTATTAGGAAAGAGTCTTTGTACGATACATGAGTTAGAGATAGAATCGGCTTTAAGCCATGTGTGAGTCGGTCGTACCCTTAGGTGCCAATATAAGGCGAGGGCATTGCCCATTGTAAAGGGGGAAGAATTTTGGAAGAAATACAAAAAAGTCACGACGACTTTGTAGCGCATATCGTGCGTGTTGTTGAGGTTTTCCCATCTAAGGTTTGTTGAAGTTGGTGCAAGGCAAGAACACATCGTTCTTGAGATTGCCCATGGAATCTACACGATTCATCTCTTTCAATTCGTGATCTTTATTGTTCACGGCATGGGGAGGCTTTGAGTTCATGCTTCTAATTGTCCTTGTGATTGATTAGTGCGTGAATATCTTGAGATCTGTCTACATTGCTGCGTGGTCGAAGAAGCTATTGCTGCTGTGAGGACCCCGGTTTATTCGACTTGTAATGCTTAGCCTTCCATTGACCCTAGCATCACAATTCAAATAAACCAAGCCTCAGGATATGTATACTTCCCAGAAATGCAGTATACACACCCCGTTACAAAATTATGCATCAATTCCATACACGAGAGGTTACAATAATAAAACTACAATTAATACAACAGAAAGAACTACAAGGTAAATAACAAACTACACAGCGGAAGCAAAAGCCATAAGATGGCGATAAATAAAAGAGCCAATTAGTGTGCCTTTACCCACAAGGCAACCAACCGGCCGCTAAGCTAGTCGTCGACCAAGAAAGACATCTCACAAAAGGAAAGCCCTTGGGGCTCACCTTCTTTCTCTGCAACAAAAACAGTAAGCAAAGCACCTGAGTACAAAGATTGTCTTTGTACCCGCAAGACTGACGTGTAAAGGTAATAGAACTATAATTTAACTACATGCAAGCTTTATTTAAGTGGAGGGGCTCTGACTCATTTTTAGCATAAAGCAAGTTTTCTTTGCAATCTCAGTAATAGTTTGAAGGCGCTTTAACAATTCAATTTTATTTGCGTAAATAACAATGATACAAGAAGTAGTGACATAAAGACATCCTCGAGATGACCAACCCAATGGCCATCACAACAATAGTATGAACACCCGCTCATACCAACCCATCAAGTTTTAATTAAAAGGTTGTAGTCTAACTCTTGATAAGCTTACCCAAGCGTGTCCATCACCTAGACGAGGCTATTCGAATAGTTTTAACCTGCAGGGGTGTACCATCGCATCCACACTTTAGACCGCCTTTCCACCACCACGGTTAGCATACTTCCTTTGGTATGCAGCACGCTAAGTCTAACAAGACGTTTTCCAATATTGTGTATTAACTACGAGCCGCTCGTATGGATAGAAATCCATACGCTTACATGGTAAAGCCGAAAAGACAACTACCCACTCAGATAAAGCTTTTGACAACTACCATGCTCCCACCTCCATCCCTCCCGCGACCCCTGACGACCGAGCCAATACACGCCAAAGTACTAGGTCAAGAGAGGTCCCATACCTCTAGTGTGGTTAGCACGAAATGCTCGGATAACAGATACTCACAAGATGTTCGGTCCTTAATCGACCGGCACCATTCCATCCACACCCAAGAATCACACCATCTTACCATTGTGCCCGTCGAAATCATTTTGTTTTTAGTTTTAGTTTTCACAATTAAACAAGGCAAAAGTGCTGAATCATAAGGTTATAATAATTTTTGTGTGATCAAAGTTACCGACTAAGTCGATAACCGCCAATTCTACTAGGTATCTAAGCATGGCTAAGCATCATATCGTAAATACAAATAAAAGGCCCTAAATCATTCACCGGCTCTAATTCACCAAAGAGAATAATATTCCTAAGTTAGTGGCAGGTGAACAATTTTCGTGGCAACAATGCAATGGGATTAACTACCTCTAATCGACAAAATTACTTTGACACAAAAGCATGCATACATACAAGTTAAACAAAATATTAGACTTGAAAATAATGGGAATGAACTGGATATGATCAAACCGCTTGCCTTTGCTTTGTTTGGGATAAACATCTTGTCGCAGAGGATCACTCGATATCAACGTCATCTATCGATAAAAGCGCCAAAGCGAAAAACAGTGAATAAACACCAGAACGCCGACAAGATCCAAAAATTAAAAACACACAAGATAGATTATGAGTTTAGATAAATTTAAAGACACAAATGATTGGACTAGGAGTTCATTTGAATTGGGTATGAGTTAATGAAATAGAAATGAAGGCATAACTCTCTCACGATTAGCTAACTAATTATTCAAATATTGACTTATGATAACTTTTACCCTTCTAGGTTAACTAGGTTAAATACTAGCGCTAAACATACTTTCTAAATAATTTATTTTAGCACTTGATATGGCTCCATCTTACTGTTACATGGCAGCACTGCATTCCAATTCTTGCATCTTATTTACTTCTAGCTCTTTAGGACTAAATGCTAAGGCTAACTATATCTTTTAAATACTTGAATGTGAAAAGGCATTAGCTTATTACCTGATTCAGTTTTCCTTCGCACATTTATTTCAATAAGCCTTGGTCTAGCTAGGTATTCTCTAGATCATTAAGTTCTTTAACTCATTCTTTTATTCACAATATAGTTTACTATTCATTTGGTTGTAAAATGGCTACTACACACTGCTAGCCAATTTATTCACTACTGGGCTCCAGCTATTAACAAGAAGTCTAAAGATTTTGAAAGATCCACTAAATATTAATTTGCATCGCTGAACTTGACAACAGCCCCCTGCTATTAGTAGGCTTCAAATTGAGACCATTGCTAGCTTTAAAATTTACATTAAGAGTGTTCTTTTCAGATTAGGATGCTGGCAGCTAGGGAATTGCTAAAAGACTAAATGGATCAAGGAACTTCTATTTACTATAATTGGTCAGCTTTTGACAATCAAACTGGTCGTTCTCGCCATATGATCAAACATCAAATCTAACACGAGTGAGGCTATCGCTAGTTTTATTCAAAAACTCACTTACCTAACAGTTTTCAGATTACTTTCTGTTCCTACACCTAACTAAAGGGTACTGTTGTAAGTCTTTTATTCATAACACACCAAGCCAATCATTTACAATATTGAACAATTCACTACTAACCTAAATCCAGAATTATACTGACGTCCTTGTTTAGAAAGACTGAGACTCTGAATTTTCTGTAATTCAATCACACCTGAAACCTCAATGACTCTGAACATGACTAATACTGACTAACTATCAATTCCCCTCACCATCTTTGCTCACAGATAAACATACACATGCACGCTTGCATTCTCAGAGAGCTAGGGAGATAGAGCGATGGCTCACCTGCAACAGAAAAGGAGGAGCCGAAGGTGGCTTAGGTAGGGGCGTGGAGGAGGGCGCAGCTCAGGCGGCTGGTGGCTGCGAGTAGCTGTCGGGGGCGGGGAAGACCGGGAGGCGACGGCACACGAGCGCGTTGAGGGGCGACCGAGCCGAGCTCCACCTGTAGAGAAGCAAAAACCATTCTTTGAGGCATTCATACAAACACACAGAGGGCAAGGAGGAGGGAACCAAAGGCAGCTCATCCATGGCCTGCCGCCGGCGGTCGGAAGGTCGGAGGCGGTGGGCACCGGGCCGGCAGCGTGGACCTGCGCCGTGGAGGGAGGAGCTGGGTAGCTCGGGCGGCGAGGAGGTGCAGCAATGCGCCATGGACCGTGGGAGGCGAGAGGAAGACGGAGCCGGCACCGTCGGACAACCGGAAGGCGGCGGCGCGAGCAGCCGCAATGAGCGCAGAGGACGAGGTCCGCGGCGCTCGGGTGTTAGGGTGGTGTGCAGGCTGGACGGCTCGGGCGAGCCGGTGACGACGAGCGGCTGCCGACACGAGCAATGACGACAGAGGGGCCGAGGAGGAGAGCTCGGTGGAGAGAAGGGTGCCGGAGGCACCGAGCTGGGAGAAGCCGGCATGGGAGGCCGCCGGTGGGAAGGCGAGGAGGCACGGCTCGAGGCGGCCGGAGGAGAGAGCCCGTGGGGAAAGCCGAGGCGAGGAAAGCAAAGGGGACTTCGCTTGATGTTGCCCTTTGTAGGCGATGGGCGGAGGAGTTGATGGCGATGCCCTCGGTGTGGCTTGGCGTTGCACTCATGGGAAAAAGGGCGGAGTAGGTGGCGAGTGCGGTGAGTGACGAGCAAGCCACCGGGTGCCTTGCATGGCCGAGATGTGGCGTGATTGCCGCCGCTGACGCCGGAGGTGATCAAGGTCGGCGACACAGTGCAATTGAACGACGGCGATTGCGGTAGCGGTGATGCTCGCTGCGACGTGGCATCGAGCCCGTGGTGTTGACGCCGAGAGGAGAGCGGAGAGGAAAAAAACAGCGCGAGCCGAGCTTGACCGAGAGCCGTGCGGTTGGCTTCGGTGGAGCCAAAAGGCTCGACCAGTGGGGCGATGCACACGGCGATGGCGAGCGGCGGTGTCGCTCGGCGGTATGGGCGCTGATTTGAGGGCGATCCGAGCGACGGCAGGCGGCGCGGCGCAACGTGGCGAGGTGAACGGCGGCTCGACATGACACACATGCGGCGACAACTAGGCGAGCTGACGCTGGCGCGGACGAACTGTCGCGTGGAGGAAAAATGCTGACGACGGGGCCCACATGTAAGTGAGAGGGGAGAGGTGGCTCGGTGCGAATCGTTCGCCGCACCGGGTGGCGAAGTGGTCGGTCGGAGGAACAAGACGTGGGTTATAATTTGGATTTAGGTTAGCAAAATAAATTCGGAAATTTTAGGTTCGAATGTGTCTTCGACCTAGGGTTTACTTTAGTAATATTTTACAGGGCAACATCTTAGGTTAACTGCTTTTATAATTTCAGGTTTTTAGAGTTTTTCATTTCTAGGGTTCGCGTCTTTAGGTTTTATGTTCTTAGGGTTTTTATTTCTCATTACTTGTGCCGGCAAAATAAATGCAAATTGAATAACTCACAAAGATTGCAGACCAACTGAACGACAACAGACAATCATACAAAAAGTTTTAAAAATCTTGTATTTTTGCATTCGGAAATTTTGGGATGTTACAAATCTACCCCCCTTAAACAGAATCTCGTCCCGAGATTCCGGTAGTTCGGAAGTCGGAACGAAAGGCTGTGGCAACCTAGGTGGGTTTGGTCATGGGGTTACTTTTCGGATTTCGACGCGAGCCGAACTCAACTTTGAATCCGGAGAGGTTCTTCGGAAGTTTTAGGTGCTAAAGTGGGGAAACTTTGTTGAAAAATTTCTAATGTACTTCTGATAAGTGTTTGCTCAGTGGTTCTTTTCAACTCTAAACGAAATGCACCATCTGTTGTCTTGATTTCCTTCAGAGATAGTGCTGGAAGAGCATGACGCAGTATTCCGACGTTGCTGCCATATTTTCCTCTCCATTGCTTTGTTTAACCTTTCCTTTCTTGATTTGAAGGTACTTTGACATCATGCTTCACGTCGTCTTCTGGTAGTACGAAAGACTTGGTTCCACCCAGTCGTCCGAAAAGGGGCATCAATCGATGGAACGGAAAGACTGGTTAGATGGTAATCTGGTATCAATACCAGGACTCAGTGCGGAAAAGAGAAGGCAAGCAAGGTTTAAGGTGTTCTCGCTTAATCTCACCTCTCTTGTTCTATTTGCTTGGCTGGGATAGGAATTGCACAGGATGAATGCACGAGGGGATGCATGTGTGCAAATTAGTCCTACGGCAAATTTTAAATTTTTGGTTAATGAGAGTGCAAATGCTTACATGCACGCTTACATGCTTCTTGTTTTATGCAACTTGAGTAACGTGGCATTCTTTAAGTTAATTTAGAAACTATATGCATGATCAAAGTATAGGAATCAAGATGTCTAACAAGTATTTTGAGGTATCTTCTACCCCCCTTAAATATTTTGGTACATGAAAGATAAGTTGAAGAAAGAATGGGCATAAGGGGAGGGAATGGCAATGAGTATGCAATTTAATTCTAGCATGTACTAACTACTCCAAAAGGTTCCGACATAGTTGCTATACATGCCGTCCGTAGGCGATGTGCAACTATTTGGAAAAAGGAGAGCAAGTGGTTACAAAATCTAGCGTTTATATCCTAAGTAATACAATTAGGGTGTAGATATATTCTACGAATAAACCCTAATTTAATTCTAATATCGCAATAAGGCATCGTCTAGGGGAAATTGACATTACCCTAACCCGATTGCAAACACATAACAAGCGAGAAATGAACTCCAAATGTTTGTATGAACACATAAGACCAGCGCAAAATCACAAAGCAAAAGATTTGCTTCCCGGTACGACTAATTCGTATTGAATGAACGAGCAATCGTTTAGGATGATAGAATTTTAGAACACAACTCACGTTCTAACACATCTAAAAAGCATGGCAAAACCATATAAGGGTGGATTGGGCACTAGCCATCTAATATCTCATCTTACCCTTCTTAATCCCATGAATTTTAGTTGATTTACCATCTCATTTTTAACCCTAGCGAGAACTAAGTGCTCGCAGTCCAAAACTTGTACTTGCTGTCCAGATTTTGTATCCGAGCTCCGAGATGAGTGCTTCAACTCCGAGTGCTTCAAATCTTCACTAAATAACAACTAACACTTTATATTTTCAATTCTCATTATTCCCCAAACCGAAATTAACCGATAACCAACTAACTTTGAAAGGAGAAGAGAGGGGAACAATTTTTTTCGAAAACTCAACAAGAATAAGGCAAGATGAGCAAGCTAAGATAGGTAAGGAGTAAAATCTGAGAACTTACTTAAGTTTTCATAAACCATTTAATACTTTGAAAATAAGTTTTTCAAAATATCCTAATGACGACCAAGCTAGGGGTTTCTACGGTCAGCACAGCTCTGATACCAACTTTGTGAGGACCCCGGTTTATTCGACTTGTAATGCTTAGCCTTCCATTGACCCTAGCATCACAATTCAAATAAACCAAGCCTCAGGATATGTATACTTCCCAGAAATGCAGTATACACACCCCGTTACAAAATTATGCATCAATTCCATACACGAGAGGTTACAATAATAAAACTACAATTAATACAACAGAAAGAACTACAAGGTAAATAACAAACTACACAGCGGAAGCAAAAGCCATAAGATGGCGATAAATAAAAGAGCCAATTAGTGTGCCTTTACCCACAAGGCAACCAACCGGGCCGCCAAGCTAGTCGTCAGACCCGCAGCACATCTCACAAAAGGAAAGCCCTTGGGGCTCACCTTCTTTCTCTGCAACAAAAACAGTAAGCAAAGCACCTGAGTACAAAGATTGTCTTTGTACCCGCAAGACTGACGTGTAAAGGTAACAGAACTATAATTTAACTACATGCAAGCTTTATTTAAGTGGAGGGGGCTCTGGACTCATTTTTAGCATAAAGCAAGTTTTCTTTTGCAATACTGTAATAGTTTGAAGGCAGTTTTAACAATTCAATTTTATTTGCAGAAATAACAGCGATACAGTAAGTAGTGACATAAAAGACATCCTGGAGATGACCAACCCAATGGCCATCACAACAATAGTATGAACACCCGTTCATACCAACCCATCAAGTTTTAATTAAAAGGTTGTAGTCTAACTCTTGATAAGCTTACCCAAGCGTGTCCATCACCTAGGACGAGGCTATTCGAATAGTTTTTAACCTGCAGGTGTACCATCGCACCCACACTTTAGACCGCCTTTCCACCACCACGGTTAGCATACTTCCTTTGGTATGCGAGCACGCTAAGTCTAACAAGACGTTTTCCAATATTGTGTATTAACTACGAGCCGCTCGTATGGATAGAAATCCATACGCTTACATGGTAAAGCCGAAAAGACAACTACCCACTCAGATAAAGCTTTTGGACAACTACCATGCTCCCACCTCCATCCCTCCTGCGACCCCCGCGACCGGAGCCAATACACGCCAAAGTACTAGGTCAAGAGAGGTCCCATACCCTCTAGTGTGGTTAGCACGCCAAATGCTGGATAATGATACTCACAAGATGTTCGGTCCTTAATCGACCGGGCACCATTCCATCACACCCAAGAATCACACCATCTTACCATTGTGCCCGTCGAAATCATTTTGTTTTTAGTTTTTAGTTTTCACAATTAAACAAGGCAAAAGTGCTGAATCATAAGGTTATAATAATTTTTGTGTGATCAAAGTTACCGACTAAGTCGATAACCGCCCAATTCTACCGGTATCTAAGCATGGCTAAGCATCATATCGTAAATACAAATAAAAGGCCCTAAATCATTCACCGGGCTCTAATTCACCAGTGAGAATAATATTCCTAAGTTAGTGGCAGGGGTGAACAATTTTCAGGGCAACAATGCAATGGGATTAACTACCTCTAATCGACAAAATTACTTTGACACAAAAGCATGCATACATACAAGTTAAACAAAATATTAGACTTGAAAATAATGGGAATGAACTGGATATGATCAAACTGCTTGCCTTTGCTTTGTTTGGGATAAACATCTTGCTGCAGAGGATCACTCTCGATATCAACGTCATCTATCGATAAAAACTGCCAAAGCGAAAAACAGCGAATAAACACCAGAACGCCGACAAGATCCAAAAATTAAAAACACACAAGATAGATTATGAGTTTAGATAAATTTAAAGACACAAATGATTGGACTAGGAGTTCATTTGAATTGGGTATGAGTTAATGAAATAGAAATGAAGGCATAACTCTACTGCTGATTAGCTAACTAATTATTCAAATATTGACTTATGATAACTTTTACCCTTCTAGGTTAACTAGGTTAAATACTAGCGGCTAAACATACTTTCTAAATAATTTATTTTAGCACTTGATATGGCTCCATCTTACTGTTACATGGCAGCACTGCATTCCAATTCTTGCATCTTATTTACTTCTAGCTCTTTAGGACTAAATGCTAAGGCTAACTATATCTTTTAAATACTTGAATGTGAAAAGGCATTAGCTTATTACCTGATTCAGGTTTTCCCTTCTGCACATTTATTTCAATAAGCCTTGGTCTAGCTAGGGTATTCTCTAGATCATTAAGTTCTTTAACTCATTCTTTTATTCACAATATAGTTTACTATTCATTTGGTTGTAAAATGGCTACTACACACTGCTAGCCAATTTATTCACTACTGGGCTCCAGCTATTAACAAGAAGTCTAAAGATTTTGAAAGATCCACTAAATATTAATTTGCAGACTGCTTTCAGAACTTGACAACAGCCCCCTGCTATTAGTAGGCTTCAAATTGAGACCATTGTTAGCTTTAAAATTTACATTAAGAGTGTTCTTTTCAGATTAGGATGCTGGCAGCTAGGGAATTGCTAAAAGACTAAATGGATCAAGGAACTTCTATTTACTATAATTGGTCAGCTTTTGACAGTCTGAAACTGGTCAGGTTACTGCCATATGATCAAACACTGAAATCTAACACAGAGTGAGGCTACTGCTAGTTTTATTCAAAAACTCACTTACCTAACAGTTTTCAGATTACTTTACTGCTCCTACACCTAACTAAAGGGTACTGTAAGTCTTTTATTCATAACACACCAAGCCAATCATTTACAATATTGAACAATTCACTACTAACCTAAATCCAGAATTATACTGACGTCCTTGTTTAGAAAGACTGAGACTCTGAATTTTCTGTAATTCAATCACACCTGAAACCTCAATGACTCTGAACATGACTAATACTTGACTAACTATCAATTCCCTCACCATCTTTGCTCACAGATAAACATACACATGCACGCTTGCATTCTCGAGAGCTAGGAGATAGAGCGATGGCTCACCTGCAACAGAAAAGGAGGAGCCGAAGGTGGCTTAGGTAGGGGCGTGGAGGAGGGCGCAGCTCAGGCGGCTGGTGGCTGCGAGTAGCTGTCGGGGGCGGGGAAGACCGGGAGGCGACGGCACACGAGCGCGTTGAGGGGCGACCGAGCCGAGCTCCACCTGTAGAGAAGCAAAAACCATTCTTTGAGGCATTCATACAAACACACAGAGGGCAAGGAGGAGGGAACCAAAGGCAGCTCATCCATGGCCTGCCGCCGGCGGTCGGAAGGTCGGAGGCGGTGGGGCAACCGGGCCGGGGCAGCGTGACCGGCGCTGGTGGAGGGAGGAGCTGGGGTAGCTCGGGCGACCGAGGAGGTGCAGCAGCCGGCGCCATGGACCAGGGGAGGCGAGAGGAAGACGGAGCCGGCACCGTCGGACAACCGGAAGGCGGCGGCGGCGGAGCAGCCGGGCAGCTGAGCGCAGAGGACGAGGTCCGGCGGCGCTCGGGTGTTGGGGTGGCTGTGCAGCTCGGACGGCTCGGGCGAGCTGGTGACGACGAGCGGCTGCCGGGACAGAGCAGCGACAACAGAGGGGGGCCGGAGGGAGGAGAGCTCGGTGGAGAGAAGGGTGCTGGGAGGCAGCCGGAGCTGGGGGAGAAGCCGGCATGGGGAGGCCGCTCGGTGGGGAAGGCGAGGAGGGCACGGCTCTGAGGGGCGGCCGAGGAGGAGGAGAGCCGGTGGGAAAGCCGAGGCGTGGAAAGCAAAGGGGACTTCGTTTCTTGATGTTGCCCTTTGTAGGCGATGGCGGAGGAGTTGATGGCGATGCCCTCGGTGTGGCTTGGCGTTGCACTCATGGGAAAAAGGGGCGGAGTAGGTGGCAGAGTGCAGGTGAGTGACAGGCAAGCCACTGGGTGCCTTGCATGGCCGAGATGTGGCGTGATTGCCAGCGCTTGACGCCAGGAGGTGATCAAGGTCGGCGACACAGTGCAATTGAACGACGGCGATTGCCAGCGCGGTGATGCCTGCTTGCGACGTGGCATCGAGAGCCTGTGGTGTTGACGCCGAGAGGGAGAGCGGAGAGGAAAAGAAAACAGCGCCGAGCCGGAGCTTGACTGAGAGCTGGTGCGGTTGGCCCGGTCGGTGGAGCCAAAAAGGCCTGACCAGTGGGGCGATGCACACGGCGATGGCAGAGCGGCGGTGTCGCTCGGCCGGTATGGGCAGCGGATTTGAGGGCGATGCTGAGCGACGGGCGAGCGGCGGCTGCAACGTGGCGAGGTGAACGGCGGCTCGACATGACACACATGCGGCGACAACTAGGCGAGCTGGCGCTGGCGCGGACGAACTGTCGCGTGGAGGAAAAATGCTGACGACGGGGCCCACATGTAAGTGAGAGGGGAGAGGTGGCTCGGTGCGAACTGGTTCGGCCAGACCCGAGTGGCGAAGTGGTCCGGTCGGAGGAACAGTACGTGGGTTATAATTTGGATTTAGGGTTAGCAAAATAAATTCGGAAATTTTAGGTTCTGAACAGGTCTTCGACCTAGGGTTTACTTTAGTAATATTTTACAGGGCAACATCTTAGGTTAACTGCTTTTATAATTTCGGGTTTTTAGAGTTTTTCATTTCTAGGGTTCGCGTCTTTAGGTTTTATGTTCTTAGGGTTTTTATTTCTCATTACTTGTGCCGGCAAAATAAATGCAAATTGAATAACTCACAAAGATTGCAGACCAACTGAACGACAACAGACAATCATACAAAAAGTTTTAAAAATCTTGTATTTTTGCATTCGGAAATTTTGGGATGTTACAGCTGCCTTCATCACCGTAAGGTTCAAGGAGAGGAGGACTCTAGCCACAAGAAGAAGGGAAGCTCTGCTGATTGTACTACGAAAGATCGGGCCACCCTCACGGCCTCACGCATTAGCTAGTTTACTAGTTGGTCCGTATCATTTTGCCTTGCATTTTCCAATGACCCCTATCGGATATTGAACTGCAACTGCAGAGGTGGTTCTCTGGTACATCGAGCCGGTTCTCTCTTGTCATGCTCGCCCTCCCTGGGGACACAATATATGGCATGTATCTACCGAAGGCTTTGAGTATATGTATGCTTTAAGGATTCATGTGGAATACGAATAGCAGATTATGGTATAAAGGTAGTTGGGAGGTGGAAATCTGTATATTAGTCTAATTATGTATAAGGAAAGGCTAAGACGCTATTGATCCTGATGAGTAATTTGATGTGCTTATGTAACCATATATGAGCAACCTTTTAAATGCGGATAAACGTGTACGGAGTTAACAACATGCTTTCTGTAACGATTAACTAATAACCAAGATGATATACTGTTATGTAGAAAATTATTAGAAAATAATGTCGTTAATAGCTACCAACCAATAGAGTGTACCATGAGATCAATCAGTTGAATGTTTCCATTCTCAGGCCATGAGGAAGGGGGACGGGAATTCTCAATAATCATTGGTGCTTCACTTGGAATCTTCCAATACTGATAAATACGCTCAATATATATGATTCTATTCTATAATTTACAGAAGCTCAATATCCACCTTGACATTCGAGCATTTAAATTAAGTCCATATGTGACAGCAAGCCTAACCATACCTATCAATTGGGAAGCCCGTTTAGATGCAGAAGCAAATTTAACTAACAAAAGGATGCAAGTTTCTACTGCACCTAACAAATAAACAATTAGGTAAAGTAAGATCACAAAATACAATAGAACGTTCAGTGCCGTTAGTAAGAAGATACTCAATCACAACCAATGCCTGTAAGTGAAAGAGTTTTGGAAGTGGAGCCGCGGAGGTGGGGTTTATGCGTCGGCCACCTTAGGGGTGGGATCTAGGGGCCTTGGTCGCCGCTGGAGCGTGCGAGGGTGGGGCTAAGGACCGTCGGCTGGGTAGGGAGGGAGCGGCAACAATAGCAGAGAGGGGCGACAGAGGGATGGGGAGGGGAGTCGGAGGAGCAGGAGGAGGATGGCAGAGGGGAAGAGGCAGCGGCGGAGTGAGATGCGAGGGAGGGGAACAGAAGCACGACGTGGGGTGCAAGGAGAGAGGGCCGGGATGGAATTAGGGTTCCTCGGCAGACGCGATCGGATGGCCATCAACGAATCCAACGCGATCGAACGGTGGATCCCATTAGGAGCTCTCCATGCGATCCTAGTCAGACGACGACGATGATCCAACGGTCTTTTTTTTTTGATGACGTGACCACCCTGAGGGGAGCTCAATCCTGCCTCCTTTTCTATAGAGAGATGTGCACGCAACGCAAGCACTGAACTCACTCAAGTGGATGCTGACGGAGACGTGAAATAGGCACTCTTTTTACCATTCTTGGCAGCGCTATAACTAATAGTCAAAAGAAGTCCACCAGCCCAAAGTGGTTTCGGTTTTAAATGGCGCGGCATTTCTGAAGATTTTTTATTATTAATTAACCCTTTTTCAAATTTACTTTTAAAGTTAACCCCTGACGCACTTTATTTTCAATTCTGACCCCTTTGGTCATGTCACCATCCGTGGCGTGATCAAATAACACTATCACGTCAGCCTGTTTCTGGGCCAACTCTTGTCACGCCATGGGTGATGGCGTGACAGTGTTGTTTGGTCACGCCATCACCAGTGGCGTGACAAAAAATGTATTTTTGCAGACTTATCCTATGGTATGACAATGTTGTTTTGTCACGTCATGGGTGGTGGTGTGACCAAATAGGTCAGAATTAGAAATAAAGTGCGCCGGGAGTTAACTTTAAAATTAAATTTGAAAAAAGGATTAATAATAAAAAAATGTTCTCTGGACTAGTATGTAATCATTTAAATCTAGGTTTAGGTTAAACTTCCAAAATTAATGATTCGAAATTTTTAAATGTACACTAAGTCAGCTTTGATAGTAATATTTTATTTTACAGTCTACACTAGACTGTAAAATTTAGTGCTGTAAAACTGGTTGCGTGCATGTTACTCATATTTCTACCTACGTCACACAGAAAATGTTGGATGATCAATGAGCACAGCCATTTTTGAATGAAACCTGTTGCCTTCTGCTTGATAAAAAAAAAACAGTCTTCACCATTGAACTATCACATGATTTATGTGACAATTCAATGTGTTTCGATCGATAATCTGATGATCTACTAATAAGACTCATAAGTGAAGCCAAAAGCCAACCGGCGGCTAGTCCAACTGGTATGTCACCCGTGTGTTATTGTTGATGAGTATGGTTTGAGTCCCAAGTTATGTGGGTTATTTGTGGAATTTCCAGGGTTTAATCTCATTATTACCTCTCGATTGTTAAGCCTGAAGGATAACTCTATTAACCAATTGCACCCTTGAGAAGTGAACCCAGGGGGAGTCGTCATTCAAAAGTGCAGGAGGGGTTTAAAGAACTGCGGACTAACCAGTTGCCAACTAAAATCAATCTGTACCTCCATCGTCTTCACCAACTTCACTGTGTTATTCACCCTATAATCCAATCCAATTGAATTGTATGGTTTTGATCATGTTTTAGTTTGTTGGTAAATGACTAAACATCAGTCCAGGTAATTAATCTCAATAATCCAACGAAGCTACGAGTGTTGTTCACACAACGACCAACAATAAGCGGTGCCAGAACGGTTGATATAAACCAAAACCAACGATACTAAACTCATGAACAAGTTAATATAGGATAAATGGGAAAATGCCCCCAATACATGCAAAATATTTCACCGTGCATGCATACATGTGGGTACAAACAGATTCACGTATGAAAGAACATGCTGATCGAACTAATTAACGAGCGGTACATCATAATCAATCTGCTATGCATCCATCATGATCTTGAACTCATCAAAGCTGAGCACTCCATCTCCGTCCAGATCGAACCTGCAGATCATGGCCTGGCACTCCTCGATGTCCTGATGCGAGCCCAGCCTGCTCAGCATCCGTTTTAGGCTCAACGGAGTGATGCACCCTTCGCCTTCCATCTCGTACATCCCAAACGCCTCCTTTAGTCCCCTGTATCTGTCCTCCTCCATTTTTGGCTGTACCAGCATCAGGAACTCCTCTTCGTCCAGCAGCCCGTCGCCGTCTATGTCCGCCGACGCAACGAGAGCCTCGGCGTCCTCGGCCGATGTGTCCTCGCTGAGCGCCGCCTTCATGCAGAGCCGCAGCTCGGCTGCCGAGATCTTGCCGTCGTCGTCGCGATCGAACGCCGAGAACACACGGCTGAACGCGCCTGCTGCGACCACCATATTTTTTATGATCACCTAAAAACGTTCAGAGATCGTTAGCTGTTGAGTTTTGGTGTAGTGGGTGCAGGGGCGTTTTGCCTTGGAATGCTGCAATGCTTCTGGTGCTTAGTTAGGTCTTAGGTGTGTGTATATACAGGGTGCATACAAGCGTACTGCCAGTTGTGTTGATAAATTCAAGGCACGATCAATGGGTGGAGCCTGAGGAATGAGTCTGTTGATAGTGTCAATTATCGGTACAAGTTTTTAGGTGTTGTGGAATATGGAAGTCGATATCTGAACGAGTACGTCGTCGTAGTAGTAGTATTATACATGGGTCCTTCTTTGCGACAGTAATATTACAACGCCTGCTTCTCGAAACAGAAAGGGACCTCGTCAGTTGCTGCAGATAAATTATTTGCCGTATATCCCAAGAGTTTGACGTCTCCAGTATGGCGCGCATATAATAAACTTGTTGCGCAGCCGGCGATGACAAAGTCGTGTTTCGGCCGTTCCATTATGTTTGGTCTTTTCTCAGGAGTAAATAAAATATGATCTAACTTCGTGGAAGTAGGTAGAGAATGCTCGAATTATCAGTTTGTATGTTCTTGCAGTAGATCATTGCATCGGAACGCCGAATGCCTAGTGGAAGCGATACTGTATAACTGCAATTATTTTTTTAGAAAATAGGGATGAGTGCAAAAATTCAGACGAACAGATGTATTTAGTATGTTGGCATCTCCTTACTAGCGGGATCCTATAATGTAATTATGTAAGTACTGTGAACTACCGAAGAGAAGAGAATCTCGAAGAAACGCCACAGCTAGAGGTGGTTAGATGGGTCGTGCTAGTCGGGCTGGCCCGAGGTATAACATTGTTGGCCTCGCCTAGGTATGGCACGACTCACGCTGTTAGATCACAGAGTCGGCACGGCACGATAGGCTGGGCCGTACTTGGGCCTCACACCCGGCCCGATATGTACAGTGCCAAGCCGTGCCAGACACCGCACGAGCCGGGCATAGCCCATGTGGCCCGCCTGCGGAGAGGGGAGGGGTAGGGAAGGCCATAGGGGCAGACATAGTTTCTTTGTTTCTGTTTTGCTCTCCCACTTTTTTCACAGAGGGCAAGTCATTTAAATATTAATAAAACTCTTTATTATTTTTTAATATATTTATCTCATTTTTTAAATAATTTTCACATGTATTTCTTAATTCTACACATTTTTGGTTTTTAAATTCTGTGCCTAACGGGCTAAGTGGGTCGGACTTAGTCCGTCGGGCCAATCGAGCTCGGGCCGGCATGGTACGAAAAGCCATCGGATGTGCCTAGGCTGTCTCATCGAAATATAGGCCGACGTTTAATTCGTGGACCGAAATGAGTTGTGCCGAACCGGATCTGGCCACCACTAGCCACAGCCCAATAAACTTGGAACTGGGACACCACTCACTCACATGACGGACAGCATGCAATTTAAAACTGTCGTACACTTTTCTAGTCAATTTTTTTTACTAGTTCTTTGTATTCCCTCAGAAAGGTACGTGCTAATTGCTGAACTTAATCTAATAGCATGCCCAATTGGCTCAACTATAAATACCAATACATACGAACTCTCAACCACCAAAGTCAGTCTCAAACAGCTAATTAAACACCGATAGCAAGCCCGCCTGCGTCAATCTTTCTAGTTGGGTGAAGGCGAACATGGTTGCCTCAGGTGAGTTCAGGCGCGTCTTCGCGTCGTTCGACCACGACGGCGACGGCAAGATCTCCTCCACCGAGCTGCGGCATTGCATGAAGGCGGCGCTCGGCGAGGACATGTCGGCCGAGGAATTGCAGGCGCTGATGGCGTCGGCGGACACCGACGGCGACGGGCTACTTGACGAAGAGGAGTTCGTGAGACTGGTGCAAGAAATGGAGGCGGATCAGGAGGAGGAAGACAAATGCAAGTGGCTACGGGAGGCGTTCGGGATGTACGAGATGGAAGGGAGAGGATGCATCACCCCGTTGAGCCTGAAGCTGATGCTGAGCAAGCTGGGCTTGCACCTGGACATTGAAGAGTGCCAGATCATGATCTGCAGGTTCGATCTGAATGGAGATGGGGTGCTCACCTTCGACGAGTTCAAGACTATGATGATCGGATGAAGTGCCGGCTCGCCGCCGTTGTTGTTTCTAGCTAAACTAGTATTATGTCATAGTGAATTGTGATTGAATCATTCCTTTACAGAAACTGTACGTTCTTTATATGCTTGTCTGGCCAATAGAAAATTCGATCATATGCGTCTTGATTAAACGGATAGCGTTAGAAATGTAAAATCGCCCACGGTCAATGTGAAATGTGTATTTCTTATCACTGGCACTCTGACACTGAGAAAACGGTTCTAGCTGCGGTTAGCCGGACTGGGTGCTCTGCATCGAAATTCGAAAGGCCCGGGCGAGGAAACTTGTTAGGTTCGGATGGCAGAGGCGCACAGCTCCTGCCCTTTTCAAAAGGGAGGTTCAATCATTCGCGCACATACGCCGGCGGCCAACTACCAACTAGATACAATAAACTCATGAACAAGTTGAAACAGAAAGGGACCTCGTCAGTTGCTGCAGATAAATTATTTGTTGTATATCCCAAGAGTTTGACGTCTCCAGTATGGCGCGCATATAATAAACTTGTTGCGCAGCCGGCGATGACAAAGTCGTGTTTCGGCCGTTCCATTATGTTTGGTCTTTTCTCACGAGTAAATAAAGTATGATCTAACTTCGTGGAAGTAGATAGAGAATGCTCGAATTATCAGTTTGTATGTTCTTGCAGTAAGATCATTGCATCGGAACGCCGAATGCCTAGTGAAAGCGATACTGTATAACTGCAATTATTTTTTTAGAAAACAGGGATGAGTGCAAAATTTCAGACGAACAGATGTACTAGTATGTTGGCATCCTATAATGTAATTATGTAAGTACTGTGCACTACCGAAGAGAAGAGAATCTCGAAGAAACGTCACAGCTATAAGTGGTCAAATGGGTTGTCTGGTCGGGCTGGCCTAAGGCACAACATTGTTGGCCCGATGCCTATAGCCACGACATGACTCACACTGATCACGAGCCGGCACGACATGATTGGTTGGGCCGTGCTTGGGCCGCAAACCCAGCACAACGAGCTGACCCGGCCCGACATGCACAGTGCTGGGCCGTGTTAGGCACAACACGAGCTGGGCACGACCCATGTGGCCCGGCTGCAGAGAGGGGAGGGGGAGGGAAGGCCATAGGTGCAGAGGGCGGGTCATTTGAACATCAATAAAGCTGTTTATTATATTTTTAATATATTTTTCTTATTTTTACAATTTTTATATGTATTTCTTAGTTCTACATATTTTGTTGATTTTTTTTGGATTTTTTTAAAACTTTCATGTCTAACGGGCTAAGTGGGCTGGACTTGGCCCATCGGACCAATAAAGCTCGAGCCAACATGGTATGAAAGGCCATCACATTGGCAGATGGGCCGGCAAAGCACAATCTGTTTAATTCATAGGCTAGAATGAGCCATGCTGGGCCGGGAGGCCCATCTGCCACCACTAGCCACAGCCCAATAAAGTTGGAAGTGGGACACCACACTCACATACCGCATGCAACTAGGCATGTTTAAAACCCAACCCACTTCAATACAGCACATCAAACCAACCCAGACCAGCCCACTACTCTACCACTAAAACCCAACCCAACCAACCCATATACAACTCCAACCCAATTTCCTCAATACGGGTTTAACCCATTTCTAACCCATTTCTCAACCCATCTCATCCAGCCCAAGTACTGAGGTACGCATGCTCCCTCTTCTTCCTCATCGTAACCCCCCACGGCTCACCTCCACGCCGCCACATCCATGGCCATCCCCATACCTCGCGCTCCTCCACCCAATCCCCACATCCTCCTCCTCAACCACCGCAGACGTGGCCGCCGTCGCTCCCGACGACATCTCCATTATTGCCAATCACCTGTTCGACCGAAGGTCCAAGGCCAGCCACCACCTCCGCAAGACGACGAGGACGAGGTGGTGGGGAAGGAGATGTCGGGGCCGATGTTGAGCTCGAGGCTGAAGTCGTCGAAGGGCTCAAGGAGGACCCCGGCGCGGAGGAGGCCAGGGCAGCAGACGGAGAGCTTGTGGAGCGCGGCCCAGGCAATGGGTGCCCCGTCCGCGGTCGGCGCCAGGAGGAGCTCGGTGAGGAGTGCCCACATCAGGCGCAGCGGGAAGCAGGCGCCCCGGAGGAGCGCGGCGAGGCACGGCGATGCGCAGGATGTCCGCGCCTAGTCGCACGGTCCTCCTCCAGCCGCCCCAGGATCTGCAGTAACACGTCGTCCGCCAGCGCCAACAGCGGCGACGCCGCCGCCGCCTCCGCCTTGTCGGCCCTCCTCTTGATGGCGTGGACGCTCTCCTGCTGCTGCTGCTCGCTCATGGCCGCTGCGTGCCGCTCATGGTCGGTAGCTCCCTGCCATACTCCATGGAGCGAACCCATGGAACCCTATTGCAACTGGGAGGAGGGGAGCACCGAACCCATGGGGTGAACCCTATTGTAACACCCACGGGTTCAACCTGTTCTCAACCTATATTTTTGAACCCAACCCACCCCAACCCTTTCTATGAGGAAACCCAACCCGACCCAACCTATTGGCTCTTTCAACCCGTTGTCACCCTTCCAAAACCAACCCAATCAAGAACTCAACCCATTTAACCCGTTTGAACCCAACCCATTATCACCCCTACATGCAACTATGCAAGGACTTCAATCTGTTCAACACTCCTGTGCAATTTAAAACTGTCGTGCACTTTTCTAGTCAAATTTTTTACTAGTTCTTTTTATTCCCTCAGAAAGGTACGTGCTAATTGCTGAACTTAACCTAAGAGCTTGCCCAATTGGCTCAACTATAAATACCAATACATACGAACTCTCAACCACCAAAGTCAGTCTCAAACAGCTAATTAAACACCGATAGCAAGCCCACCTGCGTCAATCTTTCTAGTTTGGTGAAGGCGAACATGGTTGCCTCAGGTGAGTTCAGGCGCGTCTTCGCATCGTTCGACCACGACGGCGACGGCAAGATCTCCTCCACCGAGCTGCGGCACTGCATGAAGGCGGCGCTCGGCGAGGACATGTCGGCCGAGGAATTGCAGGCGCTGATGGCGTCGGCGGACACCGACGGCGACGGGCTACTTGACGAAGAGGAGTTCGTGAGACTGGTGCAAGAAATGGAGGCGGATCAGGAGGAGGAAGACAAGTGCAAGTGGCTACGGGCAGCGTTCGGGATGTACGAGATGGAAGGGAGAGGATGCATCACCCCGTTGAGTCTGAAGCTGATGCTGAGCAAGCTGGGCTTGCACCTGGACATTGAAGAGTGCCAGTTCATGATCTGCAGGTTCGATCTGAATGGAGATGGGGTGCTCACCTTCGACGAGTTGAAGACTATGATGATGGGATGAAGTGCCGGCTGGCCGCCGTTGTTGTTTCTAGCTAAACTAGTCTTATGTCATAGTGAATTGTGATTGAATCATTCCTTTACAGAAACTGTACGTTCTTTATATGCTTGTCTGGCCAATAGAAAATTCGATCATATGCGTCTTGATTAAACGGATAGCGTTAGAAATGTAAAATCGCCCACGGTCAATGTGAAATGTGTATTTCTTATCACTGGCACTCTGACACTGAGAAAACGGTTCTAGCTGCGGTTAGCCGGACTGGGTGCTCTGCATCGAAATACGAAAGGCCTGGGCGAGGAAACTTGTTAGGTTCGGATGGCAGAGGCGCACAGCTCCTGCCCTTTTCAAAAAAGAAAAAAGAAAAGAAACTCGTTACATTCGCGCACATACGCCAGCGGCCAACTACGAACTAGATACAATAAGGACACCCGATTGTACGGCAATACCGAACGCGTGCGTACTGGCATTTTCGTTTGGGTTTGAAGAAAGGAATGGCCCATTTGCTAATCCTGATATCCTAACATGCCAAACAAAAGCAACCAGGATTTTCGACGGTCCAGCTTGAGCCAACCCCCCCCCCCCCTCATAATTTATCTGACGACTGCCTCAACGTCACCACATGGGCATGAGAACTTTTTGTTTACTCCCAGGGATGGGAATGGTTCAATCTGACTCATTGGATAACCTAACCGTCCCTAAATTTTCAGCAAATGGGTTAGAGGTGCGATCCATAACACAAATTGCAATTTTGCGTCCTTTGCCGACGGACATCCAAAAAATATGGTTTTGCCAAAAGACGCTGTAAAAACGTATAATTTTGTTGTTAGACACATCTCTCATTAAAATAATATATCCGAGTGATCAGGAGAGAGAAAACTTGTAAAATGTCCTCAATGCACAGTGCCTGGCTCGGTCGGTCCGATTCAACCACATACTCTCTCTCCCACTTGACTCGCCCCCTAGAGCCGCTTGATGCGCGTGGGCATGGCGCCGCGCCGTTAGAATTCGCGAAACCAGCGGAGCAACCTCAGATGGAGCGCGTGGTGTGGGAACTGGCCCGCCGCCTCCCTCTGGCCCACCGCCTCCTACCTTCCCGACGCACTCCGCTCCACCGCCGTCTCCCTCTACCTCACTCCCGACGGCCGCGCCGACGCCCTCGCCCCGCATCTGTAGCTGCCGGGCTCCAGGTGCTTCGCTTCCGCACACGTCCGCCACGTCAACTTCCCCTCCGCCGTGCGCCTCATCAGGGGCTCCGACCCGGCCGCAGGGCTGGTGGCATACGCGCAGCGGCAGGACAACTGCCTTTGCGGGGAGTACGCGGTGGTGGCCGGCGACGTGGACACGCATGTGCCCCTGGGCAAGCGAGCACCACCGTCTCTACATCCGCGACTACCCTGCCACTCGCTACGTTGTGGAGCAGGAAGGAGACGGGGAGTTGAGGCTTAAGCTGGAGATGGAAGAACCCGAGAGTTACGTTGATGGCATTGTTTAACTTTTTATTCAGAAAAGGAAGATGAACTCTGGCCATGTTTCTTCTTATGTTTCGATGGTCATGCTTACAGTACCAGCTGGATCAGAGGGAAGATAAAGACAAGATCAATCGATGAGCTCTTTTGAGTCTAACAGTGTTAGTATCTGGTACTGTAAACTTGTTGCCAATTCTACATTACACATACATAGCTGTCATGAGATGTTGAATTGAAATGTACTTGATCCAATTTGCGGTTGATTCTTCCAGCTGACTATTCTGAAATTCATTTTGAAGATATTAATTGTGTTGGATCAGAGATCGAACACACACACACACACACACACACACACACACACACACACACACACACACACACACACACACACACGAGCACAACTGGATAAACACACAGAGGAAGATAACTCGGTTGTGGTGCTCAACTTGCTACACCTTTTCAGTTTTCTTCTCTGTTATTCATTATTCCAGACGAGCTACAGTACATCAAACTGAAAACCCGATAATAACGACAGCACTCACGCACGCACTAACAAACTGAATTCACAGCAACTAACACATCCACGACTCGGCCATATCCCCCACAACTCGGATCATGGACCAAGACGCACTAAACTGCAAAACTACAAATTCTGAAGTTTTGACCGAGTTCTGAATATCAGAGTTCTTGCTGAACTCTGAAACCTGGAACTCTAACAGAGATTAACTTCATCAAATTGTTCTCATCATCATAACACAATTTGTCGTATCTCACTAAATAAGTACGAGTAACTAGCAATGAAATAGCTCAATCAACAACAAGATTAGCAATGCAAAATTATAAATCGTAGATGTGAAAATTTGTTGCAAACAGTTCTCCAGGCTGCTTTGTCCAGCTCCTTGTCCACAGCCACCTTCCTCGCCCCGGAGCACCCACTCCCTGCGGCCTACGACGATTCTTGGGCGGCGCTCCAGTGGGCGATGTCAGCGCAAGACGACTGGATCTCTGAGCACAGCGACACGGCCGTGCCTCTTCCTTACCGTAGACAGTGTCGGTGCCAACATCACGCACGAGATGCTCGTGAGGGCGGCATCTGATGGCGGGCCAAGAATGGAGGGGGCGATACTGCTGCACCCGTGGTTCAGCTGGAGCGAGGCGATCAAGGGGGAGCCGGAGGGCGCGGCCACGATCACAGCGAAGATGTGGTCCTACGCGTGCCCAGAGGCTGCCGTCGGTGTGGACAAAGGGGGAGTTGGCAGATGTGGTAGCCTGAGGCGGCACAGTGGGATGGGAAGGAGCTGGTTCGGGTGAGAGAAGAGGACAGAAGACAAAGGGGGAATAAGAACAATGGAAGAAGATGAGGGTAAAATGGACTACTCATTGCATTTCTCTCTCCTCTTTAGTCCAGAAATGATAAAATATGTGGCTTAGTGTCTAACAGTAAAATTACATATTTTTACAATGTCTTTTGGTGAAACCACGTTTTTTGGATGTCCATTGGCAAAGGACGCAAAATTGGAGTGTCCTGTAGCCAATTTTCCCAAAACAAATTGGGGCAAAAGGCTCATTAACCTATTGCTCCTTTGGATCTCATGGAGCGACCCTCTCTCACCATCGTTCCACCCGATTTTCCTCTCACCGCCGTTCCACCCGATTTTCCCCAATGCACTCTCCTTGGAGTTCTTCCCCTTGCCCTGCTTCTCCCCTCTGTCCTCAACCGAGCTAGTCCATGGAAAAATCCCCCCTCGCCTATGTCGCCACCGCCGGCTTCCGTCACCTCCCCTCAGCTCCCTTCTCCCTCTCCTGATAACGAATGGCGCTATCGCTGCCTCAAATCGTACCACCACCAAAACCTAGCATCGCCGCCTCAATCCCCCAATCTGGACACCTCCGTTGCCTCCGGCAACTTCGTCGAGTTCCTCTCCCGCCACTGGCACACATGCGTCGGCGATGGGGAGGAGGAGGTTGGATTGGGCGGCGACAGTGGGGAAGGAATGCACAAGTGGGTCGACCCTTAAAACCCATTGGGTCATGCAGGGCATTGCATTGCACCAAATGGGTTGATCCCCAACCACGCAAAGATGAGATGGACACCATGTATTTTGTTCGGTTCGAACCGCACCGCCCCACTCCCACCCCTATTCTTTGTTCTTTTTTCAAACTTTGAGGATGAAAGTCTTTTAATCTAAGTGGTGTTTCTAGGTGGGAAGTTTGGTGAAGGAAGGTATTGTTGGAATAAAAGTCAATGATGCTCTTTGTTCTTTTTTTTTCAAACTCATAAGGGTCTTAGGCAAGGTGATCATATATCCCCTATTCTTTTTAATCTTATTGCGGATATACTTGCCATCTTTATTTCAAGAGCTAAAGGAGCTGGTCTTTTACCAGGAGTAGTTCCTCACTTGATTGACGATGTGTTGTCAATTTTACAGTATGCTGATGACACCATCCTCTTCTTAAATAATGATTAATTTCCATAAGAGCGAGTTTTTTTTTGTTTTGGGGCTGCCAAAGAAGTTGAACTACAGTATACACAGTTATTTGGTTGTGAAGTGTGCGCTTTTCCTTTCAGGCACTTAGGTATTCCTACCCACTTCCAAAAATTAAGGAATAGTGATTGGAAATGGGTCGAGGGTCGAGTTGAGAAAAAGCTTAGCAGTTGGAAAGGAAAAAAAATATGTATGTGTATGGTCGATTATTACTTATTAACTCGGTGCTAAGCAGTTTACCAATATTTATGTTTTCTTTTTTTTGATGTTCCTAGAGAGATTCTCAAAAGACTAGATTTTTATCGATCTAGAAATATACTAGCAGAGTGACAGCCATAAGCGAAAATATAGCCTTGCTAAATGGAGTTTAGTATGTTCGCCCAAAGAGCATGACGGTATAGGTTTTCATAACTTAGACACAAAAAATAAAAGCTTATTAGGTAAATGATTGTTTAAATTGCTTAATGAAGGAGTTTGGCAATCTTTGCTAACAAAAAAATATTTGAGTGAGAATAGTCTTTCGCGGGTAGTTAATAAGCCTTGGACTTTCCATTTTTGGTTGGGTCTGATGAAAATTAAAGATCATTTTTTTCATTTTGGTTTATTCTAGGTTAAAAATGGAATGCAAACTAGGTTTTGGAAGATATTTGGTTAGAGATTCTCCACTGAAATATCAATATCCACTTCTTTATAATGTGGTAAGGAGAAATGATGATTTAGTGGCAAATATTTTGAGATTGACTCCCCTAAATATCTCTTTTCGAAGACCTCTTATTGGACCTAAATTACATGCTTTGAATGGGTTACTATTGAAAATTTCTAATGTTTAATTAAGCACTCAAAAGGATGTTTTCAAGTGGCATCTGAATAAATCTAGATTTTTTTCGGTACAGTCTTTATATGCGACACTAATTGACAATTTTCAAGCCCCCATTAGGAATTTTTTCTGGCTAATTAAAATTCCACTAAAAGTGAATTTTTCCTATGATATCTCAAAAGAGGGGTAGTATTAACTAAAGATAACCTACTTAAACAAAATTGGAGGGGAAGCACAAAGTGTTGTTTCAGTATTAAAGAAGAATCAATTCAATATTTTTTTATTGATTGGCCTTTGCACGTTTTGCTTGGTGGGTTGTTCAATATGCATTCAATTTATGTCCCCCTGCAAGCATAGAAAACATGTTTGAGAATTAGTTAGATGATATTCTAACAAATTTACAGTCACAACTCCTGGCGGGAGCTAGTACTCTATGTTAATTTATTTGGTTATATCGGAATGATGTTGTTTTTGATAAGAAAATTATCACTAATCCCTTACATATTATCTTATTGAGTGGGTATAGGCTGAGTGCTTGGACAAATCTGTAGAAATCAGCTTAGAAGGAGTCCATGTTGGCTAGAAACCAAAGGCTGGAGTTTGTGGCGAAGCAAATCCTCAATATACATGGGTGGAGGTTTAGTCGTAGGATTTGCAATGATTGAGTTTAATTTTCAGACGTCTATTGGTTGTAAGGTTGCAACCTGCAAGCCATTTTAACAGCTTTGTCGGTGTTTTATAACCGATCTTACGTAAAGATTATTTGATTCGGGGGGTCTCCATAATTAATCACGCAGACGAAAGAGACACGGATTTTTATACAGGTTCGGGCCTTCTCCGGTGAGAATAATAACCCTACTCCTGTGTATATTGTATTGGGTATTCTGATTACAATCAGCGAAGATTCTTGCCCTAATGCTGCTACTGACTGTCCCTCCAAAAAGGCTCTCTCCCACTATCTCTAAAAGATACCTATTTATACTATGTTGTTGGGGCGGTTGTCGTTCCAGACTAATTAGGCGCTCATTATTGCATAATAATGAGAGTAATTACCGGGGTAGTAACCCCCCACGCTGTTCAATGGTTACCAATCAGAGATAGTGGAGAATTATCTGTAGTTATTTCGGATATAACTACGTAATGTGACTGCTCAGATCCTCACTAGTAAATGGGCCTTCTGACGGGTGGACCCAGCTAATTGTGAGGGTGTCGTAGCAGGGCTAGTCGTAGCAGAACTTACGATTAGGGGATAGTCGTAGAAAGAGCTTACGACTGGTACTAATCGTAGAAAAGACTTACGATTACACTATAGTTGTATAAATACTTACGACTAGGGGGTGGTCGTAGAAGAGCTTACGACCACCTAACTTACCCCTCTCTTATAACATTAAGGGGTATACCATGTGACGTCATATTACATAATTATGGAATAATAAAATGAGGATTATCATATCCTCGTCAAGCTTGGTTTGTTGATACTTTGATCTCTTAAATAAAATGGATTGTGTGCATCTTTAATGCAGAGACCGGAGGAGATTTTTCTCTTCTATTATCTAAAAAATAAGAACTTTTTTGTACAATCACCAATGGGACTAATTCATATTGGCCAGTTTTACCAGTGAAATTCCAGTCACGAAGGTTGGACAGAATATTGCTAGTACTTTTCCAGACTTTTGCACGCCTGCTTTCATTTATCCCTTTCAATTAAACTGTTGAAAATTACTCTCAAGAACAGTGGCACAACAGCGACATGGCATCCAAGTACTGTAGCTGGGCCCTTAAATCGGCTGCTTAGGAACCACGCGCACGCGGAGCGGCCGAAGCTTCCCAGCCAATCAGACGAGACGAGCGCCTCCAATCGGACCGAACACGCCAACATCGAATTTTTCCTCTTCCCAGCAGCAGATTTCCCCGTCTCTTCCCCTGCTTTTCTCCTCCACGGAACCAACACCGCCCGGTCGTCACGCCAAGTCGTACTCTCATACGCCACGGAATTTCCAAGCTTCCATTCAAGTACCTCGCGACTTTTTTTTTTTGGCATAGTGGACATATAAAAATGGCCTCCCGTTCTTGGTCCAACTTACAACACGGCATATTTACGACGACCATCCAGCATCTTCCCTCCCTGCCGTGAAGCTTCGAAACTCGCGTTTCCCACTACAGAGGCCAGTATATATACACACATGGCCGCGCACCAATGTCTGCAGCAACGTAGCATTAGCAAGCAAAGAAGGCACATAATTCAGCAAACTCCAACTAACCAATCCGCCGAGATTAACCTGTAGGCAAGGAAATCGACCGAGGATGGTTGCGTCGTCGAGCGAGTTCAGGACGCTGTTTGCCGCCTTCGACAGGGACGCGGACGGCAAGATCTCCGCCGCGGAGCTGCAGCTCTGCATGAAGGCAACGCTGGGCGAGGACGTGTCGGCCGAGGAGGCCGAGGCGCTGGTGGCGTCGGTGGACGCGGACGGCGACGGGCTGCTGGGCGAGGCGGAGTTCGTGAGGCTGGTGCAGGCGGAGGTGCAGGAGGAGGAGAGGTACAGGGGGCTAAAGGAGGCGTTCGGGATGTACGAGACGGAAGGGGAAGGGTGCATCACGCCGACGAGCCTGAAGCGAATGCTGGGCAGGCTGGGGTCGGAGCAGGACATCGACGATTGCCGCGCCATGATCTGCAGGTTCGATATCAACGGGGATGGCGTGCTCAGCTTCGACGAGTTCAAGATCATGATGAACGCCTGAAGCCTCATCAAGGGATTGTACCTGTTGTTGTTCTTTCAGGGGGTGTATATATGTAGTTGCTGGTTAGTCCGTCAGTTGATTGGTGTAGGGTGTTTATACATTGTTTATTCATTCATTTGTTAACTTGGCAGCCGTGTATGTATATATTATCTGTAGTGATGTACGTACTCCGGTGATTCCCTTGTGAATTCGGATTGTCGATTGTTTGTACAACTCTCTCTCTCTCTTCGGAGTACAAGTAGTTCGTTAGGATATCTTTAATAGTGTATTTATTATTATTTTTTAGTTATGTTACGTCAACAAAATTCATTACGGAGGAGAGAGCGGGAGAAGAGAGAGTACATACCATCTCTTCTTAAAGAGACCGTCGTGCACGTGAAATAAGACATGATACATTAATATAGTCTAATTGACATGTAGACCCGTTTCAAAGAAAAATTATAAAATATAAATATTAGAGAGTGTGCTAAATACTATCTATTAGAAATATTGTTTTTAAAGATAATATAATATATATTAAAGATAATATTATATCTAACTATTGAAGATATCTTAAATGGTCCGTCTTATGCATCCTTTAGGAATTCAGATGACCGAATAAAAGGGGAATTTCGATGACTGCTAGTTCTCGAGCGCTGTAAAAGAACGCCCGAGTCAGTGTACCACGTGTATCGGTGTGTGTAGAGCTCAAGCTAGAGACAGCATATATCTTAAAACTTGGGGAGCAGCATCTTATCTATTGTTAATTTCACGGGTACAACTAGCACACAGTCGTATGGTGGGAAACTTTCTATCATACGCTCTAATACAACATCGGTGAATAATTTGTATAACAGTTGTAATCAACGTATATAACAAAATATAGAATAACAGTGTAAAAATATTGAGAAATATTTCCTACTCCCGGGAGTAGTTACCCCCTATTCCGTATCTCACATATCTCACAACGTAGGGAGTATCTTGCGCAACCGAGAGTATGTATGTGTAGTATATGAGTATATAAGATCATATAGGTGGTATTTACACATTTTTAGAGGTGGTATGTATAATTTTTAGACATACTCCTTTTTATGTGTGAATATGAAGGTATTTACAAAATATGCTAAAAACTATGGATTCTCTTGCAAATTGTTCGTGTGTTTCGCATTGGAGTATCTTATAATTAGTATATGAGTATACCCAAAGTGATAAAGGAGTATGTCAAGTTTTTTTAGGTGGTATATCAAAAGTGGAGTAACTTCATAGGAGTAGAAAGTATTTTTCCTATATATATATATATATATATATATATATATATATATATATATATATATATATATATATATATATATATATATATCATCTTCTCACCAGAAGAAGAATAAATACATGAGTATGTGACTTAGCTGAGTGCTAAAACAAGATAAAAAAAATCTCAAACAAAAAGCTTATGACCTTACGACACTGTAACATTTGAAAACAATAGTGACAATATTTTAAGATTGCCTATGCAACAATAGAATTAAATATTCGCAACAAAATTGAGAATCACATGCTCTACTGCAACAAAAAAATGACCATGCTAACTCAATTTGAAAAATTTAATGCAATATTTAAGAAGACATATTGTAATAAAATGAAACACTCCGTACAACAATCGAAAAAAATTGTTGCAACAAATAAGAAGACCTACGATATCAAATAAAAATAACTATTGCAACAGTAAGAAGACATGCTACAACAAATACTCAAAACATTTTGCAACGACTGCACCTGAAACATCTGCAATAACAGATCTGTGCAGCGGTGGAACTCACCGATGGCACCGTGGATGGGGGAGGAGGCGGAGGAGCACGGGAGGCTGGCGCCGATGAACATGGGCTGGTGAAGCGGGACTGCACCACGAGCTCCGTGAACACGGACGTGTGGTCGGCCACCACGCCTAGGTAGAAGAGGAGCGGAGCAGGAGCAAGGGTGGAGCTCACATGTGGCAGCGGCGCGAAATGCTGGAGCTCGCTCTCGCTGGATACTTGGGAGGAGGGGAGAACAAGATCCAAGGAGGGTTGTGGATAATAACAAGGTAAGGAAGAAGAAACGAATGGAAACGGTTGAAAGAAACGAGTGAAACGGTTGAATGGGCGATGGGAGGTACGACCGATGCGTGGGCTTCTCACAGGCTGTGGGCTTGAGTTGCTAACGTCCGATGGTATCGGACGTTACCAATACCCTAATTTCACACACTGGCTCAGAGTCCAGTAGGACAAGGCGTGAAAAAATGATACTGTCTACCGGTGCGGCACGGGCCTGATTTGTACTAGGAGGCGGCGCAGTGGTTAGGCTTTAGAGCAGCCCCGTATTTGGGCCGGACTCGGATACATCACCACGTCGTCCAAGAAAATATCAATTGCGGCGCCCAACCCCAACATACCAAGACTCGAACGACGAGGCCCATTCGAAAACTACCTACCGGGTCCGAGAAAACCCCAGTACGGCACTACCCACCCGTCCCGCACGCGCGCCGGCCGAGGACTCCGTAACTTTGGAAGGGCGCGGCCTGACAAACACACATGTATCCCCGCGCGGCAGCCCACCACCGCGGAGTCCCGTCTATTTGTGCGGCGCCGGGCGAGGAGATGGATGGGCCTGCGCGCACCTGCAGATCTCTAGATCGATGTTCCATCAGTCCAATCTGATCTTCTGTGTTCTGTGGTGGCTACACCTACGCGTGAGTCGTGAGCTATCTCAAGTTCTCAACTTTCATGGCATGACATGCACCCACCACGGTTACTTTACGTGCTTCCATTACCAGTTTACCGCCCACTCAGTCACCCAGCTGTGCGTCGAAACCAAAAGCAATCCATTCGGCCCACTGCACGCGCGCACACAGCTTTGTTCTTGCTTCTGCCCGTAACATCTTTGATGGAGATCAGCGAAGCGCGCGAAACACAAGTGTCTTTTACTGTAGAGGTTGACATGCCACCAACACCGTGCCCACACGATAAATAACTAGCTATATATGCAGTACCTCCTTTATGCAAAGATATCGATTGGGAGTGTGCTGCTGATTCTCGGTGAGAGCAATCGATGAATCGAGTCACTGCTGGCGCATAACTATTGGGTCTCTTTGTTTTGGTCGTGTTTTTCTGAAAAGTGGTTTTCGACTGTATTGGAGGGCTTTCTGGCTGTGAGCTGAACGGTTGAGTTTTTCTCATTTGGTGTTTGGCTATTTGACTGCAGCTTTCGAGATGAAAAATGTTTGAAATGTCCCTGAGGATAGTTATAGCTTGTTTGATGTCGTTTAACATAATTAACAACATTTAATGATATTTAACAACATTTAACGATATTTAACGACAACTGACGACTATTAACGATGACTAACGCAATTGATGAGAACTACCGCAATTGACGAGAACTGCCGATATTAACCGCGATTAATGACAATATACCGTGAACAACGCAATAAACCACAATTAGCTTATGTAACGATAATTATTACAATAATTATTTATTATAACAAATAATTATTACAATAAGTAATTATTACACATAATTATTACATTGAATAGTGAATACAACTAAAAAATTATTACAATAAATAATTATTAAAAATAAACCCATGCCAGCACAATTTTTACATAGGCACAAACATTAAACATTGCAATAACAACCAGTGAAGGCAATTATGGACAATTTATATCAATTTAGCTGTATATGTAACAGGAAAATGCATTAATGGATATAATTACAATAAGAGTAACCGAAGAAATTTATATAGAAGTTGAGGCATCCAGAGTTACTTCATAGTCATTGTAAACTATTTTTGAGTAAGTTTCACTAATTCTCTAGATATCAAGTACACCTTACCAACCTCAATTAGGTTATAAAACTAATCAAGCACCGAATTGAAACATGTTGCACAAATTTCTCCACCATATGAATCAAGGAGATAAACAAGTTCCATTACCATTGCCATGCCAAGAACTGTCAATATTTGGATTGATTGATACAATATACAGAATTAGTAACAAAGTGACAATGTTTGGATTAGTTAGTTCAGTACAACAAAGTGACAATTCATGCCCCCTCCACTTTTTTCCGGGCTTGGGACCGGCATCGGCAGTGTTAGGCACCCCCACCCTCACACGTATCCCCAAGTGTATAATTAGAAACTACAACTATTTTTAAGAGATAGAAATTAACCAGTTAAACTACATCAAAGCAATTAGTCATGGAATCAATAGTGAAAATTTATAACAAGGATAAATTATCTATAACAACAGGCATGCATGCTCAGTGGATCAATCCATGACTTCACCTTTGTTGGTTTCAAAAAATGAGAAAAGATAACAAAATTATTACAAAGCATAGGTTGTTATCTCATTACTGACTTAGAACCATAATATCAACATATATATGCCCTTAATAACCAATTATCATACAGAATTACACACTGGACGTCTTGTATGTCCAGAAAATAATGTAATCTGAACACTCCAAGCATATGGACATCATAATGCTATGAGCATTCAACTATCCAAGACCTACTCAACCAAATCTTTCATAGTCTATTCTCCCCAACTTATGAATGATAATATGCATGAGAACTCAAGCAATCAACTTTAAAATGAGTACTAGCCACAAAACTCAACCTTAGTATTGATGCGCTTGCATGCAGAATCACAATGAGCTAGAGCCATGAAAGGGATTTAAATCACGTACAAGTTATGTTAGTATATAAACCTTTATTTTAACAGAGTGAAGCCAGAGATGTTTGCCATGGATTTATGGATAAAAATAACAAACAATACCATAATCAATCAGTTCATGAAAAAACTGCCATGAATCCAGTTGACCATTAGAACACATCACATTGACACTCTACAAGTAAAATTAATAGACATATGTCAAGAATTTTTCTGAGGATGAAAGAATGCTGATCGAAGATAGCTCAATTGCTCAAGTACCCTTGATTACAACAATAGGGTAGCCCACATTGTTGATGCAGTAATTGCTCACACTGCCCAAGAACATCATGTATAAAAGAATCAAATTAGAATGTACTGCCTAGTGAGTGAAAGACACATGTATTAGCTCACAGAATGGTGATCAAAAGAAGTTCTGATGGTTGCTAAAGGACCACTAAGTATGCATCCACATATGCTAATTTGCAAGTCACTGAAGCTCAGCTACTAGTGAATAAAGTGTGCACTGCTATTTCATAACATCCTCCAAGACATTGGCTATTATATGCAATGTTAGTTCTTAACAAATACAATATAATTGCAGCAATATAAAAAGCTACACATTGATCAGGAAATTCAATTAGCAGTGAATGCAACCATTGAGCTTTGGATCACCATAAGAGGAATTGAGCTAGGGTCACTCCATGATAAACCAATAGCTAAACCAACCAACAATCCAAGCTCAATGGTTGCATTCACTGCTAATTGAAAGATAGTGAACACTTTTCTTGTCAATATTCATTTCCATGAAAAAATCGATATGCCATTGCACAACAGGTTTCATCAATTCTTCAGAACAAGCACTAATTTGTGAAGCCATGAGGGAACCGGCTTGGCAAGAAGGGGTGGGGCACCGTGCGGGTCCGGAGCTCACTAGGGCTGATTGCCGCAGCGAACACGAGCTTGGCAGTGGGGGCAGCGCTGCGAGGGCCGCATCGACCGCGGCATCGCTAGGGACCGCGACCTCACCAAGGAAGGGTGACACCGCATGGGCTGAGAGTTCGGTAGGGCCGACCGCCGCGGGGACCATGAGCTTAGCAATGGGGGATGGCGCCGCTAGGGTGGCTTGCCGCGGGGACGAGCTCGCCAAGGTGGTCTACCGCGGGGACCGCGACTTCACCAGCGAAGGGTGACGCCGCGAGGACAGCGGTTGCTTATTTGGCCGTTGCGGGGAGTGCCTAGGGGGTATTCATCTCTTCCATCTCGATTTGGGGATCTAGGGATTGGGGGTTCTTGCTCCATGAGGAGGAGGAGGACGGAGGAGCGGGCGGAGCGACGGCAACGCCGGAAGGGGAGGAGGAGGGCGTCGGGGAGGAGGCGGCTCCGGGGCGGGAGGAGGAGGGTGTGCAGCGAAGGGAGGGAGGAGTGGGTGTACCGGGGGGGAGCTGAGCGGGCAGGGCGGGGGGGTGGTTGATGGCCCTTTTATCCAATGGCATTTTGCGGGTAATTACCTCCGAAGTTCGGGGGTAATTTGGGAATCAAGTTTGCAGGAAGCACCTCGCGGCCAGTTCCTGGCTTTCGGATTCCACGCATTGAATGAGGAAGTGGCTTCAGGGAAAGCTGTTTCGAAAAAGCCGTCCGTTTGTTTTGGCTTTTAGCTTTTTCAGGCGAAAGTCAGAAGCCGAAGCTGAAACAAACATCCCCTGTACCGGGGTGAGTGGCATTTAAAGATGCGGTGCGCTCGATCATTAGCTTTAGCTTTCATCTATGATGCCCTTGGACATCGGATGCATATGCTTTTTATCGGTGTAGAATCGCCTTTTGCATTTGCTTGTCAGTATCGCTCGAACAATGTTTACTCTTACTACTAGCATACTACTAATGAAGTGGTGAGGAAACGCGGTTCAATCACGATGATTGCTGTCTTCGAAAGGTGCGAGTATTCTAACTACAAATAGCTAGTCCGTCACAGTACTAGCATATACTCCATAGGATAAGATTACATCCGAGGGCGAATATAGTCGAGGACAACCTGAGCTTCAGTGCTGAGCCTAGAAACTAAAACTAATAGAAAAGTTGCTAACAAACAAAAAACAGTAAACTCAGTCAAGAAAGGAACTAGCCTAGCTCGTAACCTAAATCTGACTCCGCGCCTGATTACATCATGCAAGATGTAAAGTACCACTGTGGGATCCCAATGGTTGCAAAATTTTGCATGCTTCTTTGACAAGTTAAGTGGGAATAGAACTTTACTTTCGAGATGGCGTACAACAATTGGGCAGCGAGAAAGCTACACACTTTAAAAATGCTGCCGCATTAACATCGGTTCGGCAATCCCGTGCTGCTCCTGCTCCCTGCTCAATCGGAGAGAGAGGAAAATGATGTGCACGTCAGAAGCAGCTCCCTGCTCAATCGGGGAGAGAGGAAAATGATGTGCGCGTCAAGGTTAGAAACGATCGCTAGTGTTTGCAGAAGATATGCACAGGAACGTACGTACGCACGCTTTCTCACCATACAAATCAGCTTCATTTCGAAGGAAATGTTTTGCAACTCTAATGTAGAAAAGTACAAAATTAACTCGAAACAATTTAATTCTTACAAGAATCGGAAAAAGTTACCGTGTTCCAAACAAAGTCTTCGTCCTAAAGGCATGTATGCCCTTTAGTGTACATGTTCATACCTCATGCCACTGTAAGGGGTCAAGGAAAAGTACTAGCTTCTCCTGATCATATGTGCCAAAGTCACATTTAATTTGTTTTTGTTCTGTTCACTCTTCCAACTAAGCGAGTGAACCAATTAAGTAAGTAAGCCGGCGGCAGTCGTGCACGGCAGCAGGGGATGTGTCGTGGGCATGGACGTGCCATTTTCTGCTGATAGAGCCGGCGACAGTCGTGCGCGGCAGCACGGGACGGGTCGTGGGTGCATGGACGTGCTATTTCTGCTGATTAGCTACACACGCACATGATTACACGAAAAGGGGAAGGGATCATGACAAAGGGCCCACCGTTCAGTCAGCAGCTGATAACGCGCAAGAAAGGGCATCTTGGAAGCATATTGTACATTTAAATCTGCGCACTATCGTACAGTTGGAATTGCTAAGATAAATCATAAACTCATACCTATTTGGGTTACTCCTAGTATTTCGGAAAATGCAGCTGGTACTAGCTCACTTCTTTCTCTTTTACTCCTTGATGATATCACCATGAGTCAGTATTTCACACGAGAATTAACCGCGCCACCTAAGCATCATCTACTTGTGAGCAATCTAGTTCTACTAGCTACTCTACTTGTGACCAATCTAGTTCTACTAGCTACTGGTCGTAGTAAAACATTGGGTTTGAACCGTGTTTTTGCACGGGCCCGCGTTGCTTTCTGACCTGTTTCGTCGAACCAGCAGCATCTGCAGGCACGCCGCACGGCTGCATGGCTACTTTGGCAAAACCTGACGAAAGCGGCACACATGTTCCCACCCACTAGTCCCTGGGAACAGATCGCCTAGAAACATGAGCGTCCCACGCTAAACATCGCCCATGCACCAGATCAACCGTTCTTCCTGTTGTAAAATCAGCGGTTTCTACTAAATATTTATAAATAATTCTAGCAACAATTATTACCATTAAAGCATATTTTCAGCAGCATTTAAATGACAATAACAAAAAAAAACATGTATTATCTCCACAACAACAATTATTACCATTAAAGCATGTTTTCGTCAGCATTTAAATGACAAAAATAACTAAAAAGCATGTATTATCTTCACGTCATTTAAACAGGATAAAATGATCAAACGCCAGAACTGGACAACAAAAGAAATCAACATAATGCTCAGATTTAATTTTAATGTTTAATACTCTCAGATGTCGAGTTGCACAAGATAGGATCTCGGCCTCCTCGCCACTAATGTTTATACTATTCACAAATTAGATATGACAATAAAAAATCAGACTTTGAGCTCCAAAGAATGTTTTACTAATATGCCAAAATTTGATCTCATAATAAGTTTTCTTTCAACCAACTGAGAATTGATTTTGCTTAACAGTGCAAGGAATCACAGAATCAATACTTCAGCATTTCAGTCAACAGAGAAGTAAATGACTAACAGAGCTAAAAGATCACAAATTGCAGCATGTAAGCTTATCGGCTGATAGAAGACCAACAAGGTCACAGAACAGAGAATCAAACCAATTCAGTAGACACAATTCAACTGAACCTACCGAAAGTAACAGAGCCGAAAGCTAGAGATAAACTGACAACAATAAGCAACGTAATTAGAGCTCAAATCTGAATTAGCTATCAATCCAATTTCAACATATGACGATTATCCTCAATGAGCATTTAACTCGGGTCCACAGTATAACTAAGCAATATCTCCCAGTACTAGTATCAATCCAATTAATCATAATATCAGATTTTGACTAGTACAGCACATATGTCAACTGATGCGCAAAATGAAAACCAGAAAACTCATGAAACGGATGACACTCGAAGTCACCGAGTAGAACCGGGTAAGGCACATGAATCGCGTTTCCTCAGAAAACTAATCGCCTTGCTGTGTCGCAAATACCAGATGAGGTTGATGGAGATACAATGCCAACCTCACAAACCGGGGCACACCAGTGTGCGAAGACGATGTGCAGGGGATGCCGCATAAGAACCATAGTGCACCGGCCGAATGCACTCAAGGTGCATCAATCACCAAACCCAAAGGCTCCTTCCACCTCAAGATCAAGCCAGAGCCGACCAACACGAGCTCCAATCGCACAAGTGCCAGATTCCCCACAGAACACCCACAGAGGAAAGGGCGCACGAAGAAAAATAGCGAGATGTGCACAAAAGAAGACTAGGAGCTCACCATCGATGGCGTAGGGTCAACCATGGTGGTGCAAGAGCTCCAAATCCCCTCAAAACCAAAGCCAAAATCGGAGAGGAAGAAGAAGCACTCAAAAGGGGAACTCTCTGTATTTTGGGTGAAGAAAGGAGGAGCCGCCAGCCACCTTAAAATAGGAGAGGAGGAGTGGGCGACACAGTTGCAGCCAACGGCCGACGCCGAAGCGCATGAGCCACTAGCTCCTCTAGCGCCGCCACCGCACACACGCGTGAGAATAGGGCTGGAGCTGAGTTTCCAGCCTTATCCTCTCCCTCCTTTCTCACTGACAGGTGGGCCCTGCCACCCTTATCTTTTCTTTTCTATTTTCTTCTTTTCTCTAATTGAGAAATTACCAAAATACCCCTCAATTGCAACAGTCTCCACCAATTTATAAATTTGATAAAAGATGCTAAAAATCTTATTTAATATATAGTTGTTCGATGATGAGTACCTTGCGGGTTTGAACCCAAAGCCTAACAACAATGACTACAACTCTGCACAGACAAATGAGGACTTTGCCTTGATCCAAAGTCTTGGTGTGAGAATTTTTACCCAAGTTGCATTCTGTACTAGGCGGCTTGCCCTTTTTCCTCTTGGGTTTGGACGTTACGGTCATGTCCCCGTATCTAGCTCATAAATATTTAAGAAAGTATACCCTTATCTTTCTTTGATCGCAACCTCACGATCATATTCAACTAGGTGAATTCTTCAGGGATCCTGTAGAACGATTCTCATTGCCATATAGGGATTGAATTCATTAAGAGCTATTGCTCAACCTCCCGTACAGAAAGAGCACTGCAGCTAATGGGACCCTTAAATGTTCTCTCTAATCCCACATAGTTTGTTGTTCTAGAGCCTAGTTCACGGGATCTGCGATCTACTAGGATAGGTTACCACCATGTGAGCCTTTACAAGGGTATGAGCGCCATTCCCTTTGACGCTGCAAAGATAGCCTTCCGCGCCAATCCTTTGGTGAAAAATCTGTCAAGTTTCTTTCAGACTGGATGTATTCCACAGAAATAACACCCGTCTCTCTGGCATGCCTTACTGACTTAAGTAGTCTCTTTATATGTTTTGAGAACTTCATATTGTCTTTCCTACTCTTCGCCTTAACCAAGACAGTTTGGTTATGCTGTAGGTTAATACAGCTAGAATTGGTAGGTCAGAATGGAGTTCTCTAATCCATTCTGCCTCTACAGCCACTGAGTCGAGCTGCCAACTCAGCCTCCTTGGTGGACCGTGTGAGGATAGTCTGTTTAGAAGACTTCCACGAAACATCCCTACCCGCTATAGTAAAAATATAGCCACTCGTAGCCTTCATATCATCCGAGTCATTAATCAATTATAATTACTGAATCCTTCCAAGACTACCGGATGGCCAGAATAATGTATTCCTAAGTTTGTGGTCTCCTATAGGTACCTAAGTACCATCTCTAGTGCTATCCAATGATTATCTCCTGGATTGGTCGTATAACAACTCAATCTGCTTACAACATATGAGATATCAAGCCTCGTTGTACTAGTCAGATACATTCAGGATCTAATTATTTGAGAATATTTAAGTTGGTCTTTTCGATGTATAGCATTTTTATGTAGCTTAACATTTGGATCATAGGGTGCAGCTATTGACCTACAGTCCATGAACTCAAATCTGGTTAGGACCTTGTCAACATAATGGAAATGTGAAACAATAATCTCATTATCACCCTTTATCAGCTCGATGTTTAAGATAACATCAGCTTCACCCAGGTCTTTCATATCAAAATTCTGGGAGAGGAAAGACTTTGTTTTGTTGATTGCATCCATATTGGTCCCAAAAATCAATATGCCATCCACTTAAAGACACAAAATGACACATTCGCTCCCACTAAACCAATAGTAGACACATTTATCGGCTTCGTTTACACAAAAGCCGACTGAGGTCATATTACTATCAAATTTCTCATGCCATTACTTGGGATCTTGCTTTAGACCATACAAGGATTTAATCAATCGACATACTTTCTTCTTTTGCCCTTTAACCACAAAACCATCGGGTTGTTGCATATAAATCTCCTCATCCAACTCTCTAGTTAGGAAAGCGATCTTTATATTCATTTGATGTACTTGAAGTTTGTATGCAGCAGCTAGTGCTAAAAGCACCCGAATTATAGGTAAACGAGCCACAGGAGAGTTTGTGTCAAAGTAGCCTTCACCCTCTTTTTGTGTGATGCCCTTAGCCACTAAACAGGCCTTGTACTTTTCTATAGAACAATCAATTCTATGCTTTCTTTTAAATATCCATTTGCAGCTCACTGGCTTGTATCCAGATAGGAGGTCTATAACCTCCCACGTTCCGTTAGCTATGATGGAATCCATCTCGTTACGGACTGCTTTCTTCTAGTAATCCACATCTGACGATGCGTATGCCTCTGAAAGGGTTCGTGGATCATCAACCACGACATAGGTGACATAGTCATCGCCAAGAGACTTTTTAGTCATCTACCTCTTACTCCTCTTCAACTCCAATTTTGGGACGGTGTTATTTACAATAGGAAGAATAGAGTGTTCATTTGAACCATTAGGTTCAATGACTTTATTTGGTCTCATAGGAAACACATGTTCAAAGAACATCGCATCACAAGAGACCATGATTACATTTGTAGCGATGTCACTCACCTGGGATTTGACCTCTAGAAATCTATAAGCCGTGCTATTTTTAGCATACCCTAGAAAGACACTAATGAGGATATAACAATCCTCAATTTAGTTAATTATATGTAATTCTTGTTATAGATATTAATATCATCATACTGGTCTTAAATATACCCCTTAATGTTCATAAGGGAGAAACCTAGTTGTGTGGTCGTAAGCCTTATTACGACCACCCTATGATCGTAAGTCTTCCTACAACCTGGTATAGCCATAAGTTCTTCTATGACTATCTCGTAGTCATAAGATCTTCTACGACTAGCTTTGGTTTTGACAACCCTGTAATTGATGAGGTTTGATGACATGTGAGCCTAATTAATTAGGGAGTCTTATACACTTTGTTTAAGACAGCGCGTAGTTAACATGTTCAGTTATCCTCGGGGAATAACTACAGTTGGCGCCGACCGTGGGGAATTTCCGGTGAATCCTCATTGACAAATTCTTTTTTTACTGATGCTTCTATAGTAGGAGAATGGAACCAGATCGCGAAGACCATACCACAACTGGAGTTAAGGAGGGATCCTTATCCCCCACAACACTAGCAGCGGCTCCGTTCTCCATCAGGATGGATCCACCACCTTCAACCTGAAATGAAGAGAAAAAAGATTGATCATCACATATATGTCTATTAGCACCTGTATCAATCCACTAATCAATAAATGGACTTGCCATAACAGCCTGAGGTACATACCCTTCTGAACTGGAACTAGCCAATGCGACATTCTATTCAGCCTTATGGCATTTATGCTGACTAGGATAAGGACCCTTACCCTTACGATTGCGGCAATGGTTAGCTTTATAATCAACCACTCCACAAACAAAGCAGACAATTCCCCCTTCTTCTTCTTCTTCTTCTTCATTTTCTTTCATTTGAGCTTGTTTTGAGGCTGATTCTTGAACTTCTATTTCCCAAAGCCTCTGGCATTCTTGACCTCTACCTGATGAGCTTGAACTTGAGCTTTTCTTATACTGTCACCGGCTTTAGCTTGCTCTTTGACATTAATAGTAGCTGACAGCTCATTGAGAGTCAAGCGCTCCTTTATATGTCTATGAACGGTCACAAAGTCACACCACGAGGGTGGTAAATTAGCCAGGATGACATTCACTTGAAACTTCTCTGGTAGGATGCAGTCAAACTGACTTAAGTCACATACATGGAGTTGGAGCTCAAGGAGTCGAACCATCTTAAAGTTCAAGTGCGTAGCAGTTATGAATGACTCATTCCCATTATCCCATTCGAAAAATTTCTCATCAACTTCGTCCTAGAGTTGCTTAGCATCTTTGAAGTTGACGTACCCGTCGAACAGTCGGTTGAATAAGATGGCTAACAAACGAGCTAAGACTGAATTGTTCGCATCCTCCCACCGCGTCATAGCAGTAGTTTTCAATGGGAACATTGGAGGATTTGAAATGACCAGTATATTTCCAGCTGCATTTAAATGACAAAAATAACATAAAAGCATGTATTATCTTCATGTCATTTAAACAAGATAAAATGCTCAAAAGACAACTTGACAACAAAAGAAATCAGTATAATGCTTAGATTTAATTTGAATGTTTAATGCACTCAGATGTTGGGTTGCACAAGATAAGATCTTGGTCTCATTGCCACTAATGTCTATACTCTTCACAAATTAGATATGACAACAAAAAATCAGACTTTGAGCTCTAAAGAATGATTTACTAATAAGTCAAGATTTGATCTCATGAACAACAAGTTTTCTTTCAGCCAACTGAGAATTGATTTTGCTTAACGGCGCAAGGAATCACAGAATCAATACTTTAGCATTCCAGTCAACAGAGAAGTAAATGACTAACAGATCTAAAAGATCACAAATTGCAGCATGTAAGCAGTTGTAGCCAACGGCCGGCGCCAAAGCGCACGGGCCACCAGCGCTTCCTACATCGTCGCCTCTTGGGAGCACCATGCCGCACGCGTGCGTGAGAATATGGTTGGCGCTCCAGTCTTATCCTCTCCCTCCTCTCTCACCGATATTTGGGCCTGTCACCCTTTTCTTTTCTTTTTCTTTTTCTTCTTTTCCTCTAATTGAGAAATTACGAGAACAACCCTCAATTACAAAACTTCCTACGTTCCCACCGCCCTCACAGCTTGCAAAGCAGTGGTTGATTTGGTGTTCTGTAACTAAAGGAAGTATGATCCTCTTAGTTGGCATAACATATGCACAAAAATAGAACATGTACGGTTGGAAATAAGCTTTGTTTAGACATTAGATACAACATTGATGTACTATTAAAAGAACATCAAACAATGCTAACAATATGGAAATCTTTATTATTATAGCATGACACATTTGGAAACCAATGAATGGCAAAGTATATGAGAACATAACACCGAATATTTCTCTATTACTTAAAAATTAGAGTCGGTGGTCGTCCGTCCTCCCCCACCCTCCCACCCATGTCTCTCTTTACTGACATATGGGTCACGTTATCAGCAAACTATCTCCTCGCATCGTGCGCTCTCTACTCCTCCTCTCCCGACATCGCCTGCGACGCCGCCTGCGCTTCCTCCTCCTCTCCGCCCTTGTCTCCACCCCCGCTCTTCTGCTCTGCTCCGTGTGCCTCCACCCCATCGCCCGTCGCCGCTTCCATCGGCCGGATCTGGATGGGTCTCACTTCCTCCTCTCCGCCCCCGCTCTTCTGCTCTGCTCCACATGCCTTGACAAATTGAGATATATTATGTTTGTTGTTTTCCTTTTCTTCTATACATAAAACATTTTCTTTTTGTATATGTAGTAATAGATATACAGTAGGGGAGGCCCCTACTGTTTCTCGTAAAAAAAAACGAAACCAATTAGTGTGTAAAATCAATGGACCATACAATACCGAATTTCAAAGGACTACGCGGTGAAGTTTTCAGGATAATCTTCCTTGTCTTATTAGAAGTGTGACTAATATAAAAAATTGAGTTATACATGCTATGATTTTAGTATAATTGATTAGATGACTTTATTTTTTAAGGAGATGATTTTATTGTGGTAGTACTATTTACAAAGGAGGGATTGATGAAGAATAAGTTGTGCTAGCTATGATTTCATCGTGCATTGCATATTTGCATGGCATGGCCCAGTTTGGTCTGGCCTTGTAGACCCTGTCTATGCCGGTCTACAATAAGACAACAGCTACCCCACGCCGCACCCAATAAAACGCCACGCCACGCCGCCAAGGGGGTCCATCACGAGCTCCCCACACACACTACACTCCCCAATCCTCCCCACTACTACACACAAACAAACCAGGGAGACAGCGAGAAAGGAATGGCGATTCCCACGTGCGGCCGCCGCCGGCCGCACGGCCTCCTCGTCGCCGTGCTGCTCCTCATCGTCTTGGCCGGCGTCGCGCGGCCGGGTCTGGCTGGGAGCCCGATAAAGACGGTGGTGGTGGTGGTGATGGAGAACCGGTCGTTCGACCACATGCTGGGGTGGATGAAGCGTCTCAACCCGGCGATCGACGGCGTGACGGGCGGCGAGTGGAACCCGACCAACACGACGGACCCGTCCGCCGGGCGCGTCTACTTCGGCGAGGGCGCGCAGTTCGTGGACCCGGACCCGGGGCACTCGTTCCAGGAGATCCGGCAGCAGATATTCGGGTCGGACTCCGCGTCGGGCCCGGCGCGGATGGACGGGTTCGTGCAGCAGGCGCGGTCGCTGGGGGCCAACATGACGGACGCCGTCATGAACGGCTTCGCGCCCGACAGCGTCGCCGTCTACCGCGAGCTCGTCAAGGAGTTCGCCGTCTTCGACCGCTGGTTCGCGTCCGTGCCGTCGTCCACGCAGCCCAACCGACTGTTCGTGCACTCCGGCACGTCCGGCGGCGCCACCAGCAACAACCCAACGTACGCACATTAACTAGCTCCCCACTGCCGGCTCTTTAATTGTGTTCCGCGTTTTTAATTGATTTGTTGATATCCTGAGCTGGTTGCGACAATGCATTTTGATTCGTTGCGTGTGGACGTGGTTGGTCCATCGTGCGGACCTGATCGATGCAGGGGTTGGTTGCCAAAATTATAGAAAGTGTTACTACTACGGAGTTGCATATTAAGCAAAGCGTTAATGTGAAAACATTTTAAATAGTTTGTAATTGTATCAACATAGATAGGCAGCTTTGTTATTAAACAGATACCAAATTTTGCTTTAAACATATTTTTGGATATATCATGTGTTGTTACCTATCGTGGCATTTTCTAGATTTGTAATTGCACTAGTACAACAATAGTATTTGAAATGCAGTTCAGTTGTCAACTGGCGATCTAATTGCATACCCTTTTGTAAAAATCACGTGGCAATTTTTCACATGTAAACGTAAGAAAATTTCTCTGTTGCGGGCAGAAGCTAGCTTGTGCTGACGCAAGGCATGATTTCAAAGGTACAGTACAAAGTAGTCACTGCACGCACATATCTTGGGCACACTACTTTCCTTTCCTGCACAGACTCTGAAAGGCAAAAGGATTTTAGACAGCAAGCTGATCCGCCATTCTGCACATACTCTGGAAGACGACGGTCGTTGAACGATCAAAATTGGACCAACATGCACAAAGATGATGAAACTCAATAGTACTCCTTTTAAAACTACGTCCCATGTAACATTTTTTTTCCTCAGTGCCACACTCTCGCCTACTCCTATCTTTTTGTGTAGGACCGCGACCCAAACACCTAGCCACGGTTTCCTTATCTTTTTCTCTTCTTCTTTTGAGCCGGATGACCTAGCCGAACAGTTCGTTAAAACAAACCATCCTAATTCCTAACATACATCTTGGCCGGAGAGACCATGGAGCCCCAGATTTCTTTGCCTCCTCTGTTTTCTAAGTTCAGTAGTATCTTCTAGCAAAAGAGTATTAACCTCACATTCTCCTGTCCAGGGTGCTACATCATTATGATAGGGCACTGCCACACTGGTACAAGAAATGTCACAATTTGATATAGTAAAAGAGACACATGTCCGGTTGTGATTAACCGGTACAACAAATATCATCGGTGGTTTTTGTTGTTGCAAATTGTGATTCGGGACCATGCGTTGCTTTTGCCTTTCGCTTTTGCTCTCCCTCCGGAGATCCGATTACGATTAGTGCACTAGGGTGAACCTGTAGTAAATTAGTAGTATAATCAATAATTAATCACCAAGGTTGGCTCGATCTGTCATCCATGTGAAATGAGGCGATGGGAGGTGGCACGCAACCTCGAGAGGGTGGTCCCCCACCCCCTGATCGATCGAGAGAAAACGAGATACTCTAAGAAGCGGTCACCGCACTGAACTGTGGGACCACAGATTAACTGGCCTCGCTTGTCAGTGAATCTACAGGCGTCTCTTTTGGTCATCTTGCCGTGGTTATGACAAGCAAGAGTCGGAGGGCCATGAGCGCATGACAGACTTGTGTCGGTGAACGGGGTCAAGTGAGATACGAGAAGATTCCTAAATTCCAACGCGTTTGAGGCTCGCATACCGGCGGTGTCGTCCTGATATCCGTGCATCATGCGGTGCTATGCAGTGTGCTGCTCGGCTGTTCCACACTTGCATACAGAGTGGGGTGTGCTGTAGAACTAGGATGCCTTGACTCGTGAGTCCCTGGGACCATGCCTGTTGTGCGCCATTTGGGTGGGGATATTGCTTTTGTGGTGTTGACCAGCAAAGTGCGAGATAGTGGCATGGTGTTGATTATGGTCTACCAATTCGACAGCATCTCCTTACGGCTGTCTAACAACAGGAGGCCAGATCAAGCTGAGCACAGGAGGCCCAAAGGCTTGTCGGCCCTCAACCCAACCGTGCTAGATTTTGGCCTGCCCAATAAATGGGCCCAGCAGCCCAGCCCAGTCAGGAAAGCTGAAATCAGCAATAAGAAAGTTCTGCACACCTCGATCAACACTTCACAGACCAGCTGTTTGTTTTTTGGGGAACAATCGATGCGATGTTTATCTTTTCGATTGAGCAATCTTTCGATGACTTCTCAGAGAACAGAAATTATCCTAGCTCTCTCTGACAACAAAAATAGTTCCTAACTGTGAATTGCACGATGCAGGTTGCTTGGCCTGGGGTATCCGCAGAGGACGATCTTCGAGAACGTCCACGACGCCGGGCTGTCGTTCGGGGTCTACTACCAGGACGTGCCGGCGGTGCTCTTTTACCGCAACCTGCGCAAGCTCAAGTACCTGACCAAGTTCCACGCGTTCCACAACGCCTTCAAGGACCACGCCAGCCGGGGCTCCCTCCCCAACTACGCCGTCGTCGAGCAGCACTACATGGACTCCAAGGCCAAGCCGGCCAACGACGACCACCCCTCCCACGACGTCTACCAGGGCCAGATGTTCATCAAGGAGATCTACGAGACCCTACGCGCCAGCCCGCAGTGGAACCAGACGCTCATGATCATCACCTACGACGAGCACGGCGGCTTCTTCGACCACGTTCCCACGCCCGTCGACGGCGTGCCCAGCCCCGACGGAATCGTCGGCCCGGCGCCGTACAACTTCACATTCGACCGGCTGGGTGTGCGCGTCCCGACCATCATGATCTCTCCGTGGATTGACAAGGGAACCGGTAAGTAGGCATTTATAGTTTTTAATCTCTGCAGATCTGACACTAGCTTAATCTGAGTGTTCTGATCACTCGACTATAAAACTTACTGATTAAATGTTATTTCAGTTGTCCATGGGCCAAATGGAAATCCAACCCCAACATCACAATACGAGCATTCCTCGATTCCTGCAACCGTGAAAAAGCTGTTCGATCTGCCACAAGATTTCTTGACCAAAAGAGACGCATGGGCTGGAACATTCGAAAGCGTTGTGCAAACGAGAACTGAACCAAGGACAGATTGCCCAGGTAGGACTTCATTTTTGCTAAGCACTTCGATCCGTAGAGTAAATAAGTGGTAAATACTTAGCCAACCTGGAGTTATTGTACAGCTACTATACAACACGGTATTGCTACTAGCTAGGAAAAATTAGTCTGTTTTATGCAACTAGATTATGCACGCTTGTCTGGTTTGCTTTGTATTCTGAATACTTCCCCATGTACATATGCAGAGCAACTTCCAATGCCGACAAGGATACGGCAAACCGAGGCGAACGAGGAAGCGAAGCTGAGTGAGTTCCAGCAGGAAATCATCCAGCTCGCGTCGGTGCTGAACGGGGACCACCTTCTCACCAGCCTGCAGGACAGGATCAGGGACAGGATGAACGTGAGGGAAGGCATTGCGTACATGAGGAACGCTGTAAAGCGCTTCTTCGAGGCGGGCATGTTCGCCAAGAGGATGGGCGTGGACGACGAGCAGATCGTCAAGATGAGGCCCTCCCTCACCACCAGGACCTCCTCTGCAATGGAAGAACATCCATAGAAAGAGCAGCAACGAAAGCATATAAATTGATGCCGAAAATTACATACAGAAGAGTCAGCATAGCCAGTATATTAGTGCTTGTGCTAGATTAATTGAAAATGCACTAGGATATACATGGGCTGTACAAATGGAACATTGGTTTGGTATACAAACTGCATTGTCCTTGGCATGCAATGTTCTCTCTCTCTCTCTCTCTCTCTCTCTCTCTCTCTCTGTCTCTGACAGGAACCAAATATTGTACAGGGAGAGCAGAACAAGAACATGGTCTGGGCCGGTGTTGCATGTAATCCGGTGCGATAATCCCATCCCACCTAGACCATGCATTGCCGCATCACATTAGCTTATCAGACTAGGTGCAAATCTGCCAAAAGACTGAAGGAAGCCTCACCCAAAAACAGACGTCCAAAATTAGCCAAGTCCACAGAGCTACAGATTGGCAAATGACAAACTACAGTCTTTTACCAATTAAAACGCAGAAATCTATAAAATCACCACGAATTAACTTTTACGGTTCAAAAAAAAAACGAATTAAGTTATATGCATGGAATATGACGTACAATTTGACGTCTACACGCGGAAATGTACCACTCCACCATCGTTGGAGTGCGCATCACATGCATGCGCTCCTCTCGTGCTCTGCCGGAGCCGAACGCAGCAGCCATAGCTAGCAAGCACATAAGCGCAGGTTCATCATCTACCTTTCAACTCCTCATCCCGTCGCCGCACTAGTCCCTGCCTCCCGCAAACCCGCACTTGTCCACAAACTCACAGTGCTAACACTTCGATGAGGATCATCATCGCGCTCCATCCCAACCACCAACAATATGGAGTACAGTCTGTGCCGTGCACCCTCATCGACCACCATCGCGGGCACTGATCAGTGATCAGCCAAAGTAACACATGCAGCAGCCACATTTTTTTTTGACGTAAATGCAGCAGCCACATGATCTGGAAACTGGAATAGGCGCTCTAGATCAAGAGCTGGTCCATGGATGCCTGCAATCTGCATGCTGTTTATGGATCGCCTTCACGCGTATGGGTTATGCACAAAGGCCAGGACCCACGCGGCATGGGAACAACTTTCTTTTTGAAGAATTTAACTGATGCTCCCGTTGTTCGTTTTGAAATGAGGTTATCGACTTTATCTACTACTTTTGTAATCAATTGAAAAGAACAGAGACAGTAGTAATGTATCCTCTGCCAAGCAATTACGCCACGTAATTTTCGGCAACAAGTCCTAAAAATAGCTTTCGACACCAACTAGTCAGTTCAGCAACGCATCGTTGGAGTGTACGGAGTGTTGTGCAACCAATTAAAATGTAAACTTCAAACTCAAAATCTGTTAAAAGGAAACGAAAAAAGAGATAGTTTTGCTGTGGATAGCAACATTTGTGTTTACTTTTTCCTTTTTTTCCTTTACCTTTTGATTTATTATTTGTCAGAAATTAAACATTTTTGTTACTGACAACATGAATTTGAAATTTATACATAGATACTTGATAGAGTAAAATGAGAATGCGTTCACAAATTTTTCATATAGATTTGATGTCCAAACTGGAAGTATTTTATGATCGCACCTGTTTATGTGTTTATACTGACATCTCCCAGTCACAAGCCACAGCACTAGTATACCTGTTCCTATGATGCGAATGACACGGATTGGTATATGCGCCCAGCAAATTTACTATTTTATACAATGTTGGTCATTTCATCCCGTATGATCGACATCCACGGCACTACAGCGGTAAAACAATCCAACCAGTTAATTAAGATCCATCTCCTGAGTGGAGAAGCAGGACACTTCGCCATCAAGCGCACACCCTGCATGCCACTCCTATATATACACCACCATGTAACACCTACACTCAGCTCCTTGCACGGTTGCACCTCACATCTTGCCATCCTTCCTCACACTGGGAGCAACCATGTCACTCCTTAGACTCCCCGCCCTCTTCGTCTTATTGTCCACGTTCTGGACGGCTGCAACTGCGGTCCGCAGCTCAACGCTGCACTTGGCACGTTCTCACACCGTGTCACCCAATGACGGGGCGCCGCTCACCGCATGGGCGGCCTCCCTCGCTTCCCAGTCGGCGGCTGACGCAGCACGCGTGGTCATGCTCGCGGCGGGGGCTGCCAAACCCAAGAACAAAGGCCACTCCTTCGTTCCGATCGCGCCGGGCCGGCAGATCTTCGGCATCCCCAACTACGTCGCCCGCGCGCGCTTCGGCACGCCGGCGCAGGCGCTCCTCGTCGCCATCGACCCCAGCAACGACGCCGCGTGGGTGCCATGCAGCGCCTGCACGGGCTGCGCCGCGGCGCCGTCGTTCTCCCCGACGCAGTCGTCCACGTACCTCCCGGTGCGCTGCGGCTCGCCGCAGTGCGCTCAGGTGCCCAACCCTTCCTGCCCCGGCGGCGCCGGCTCGTCGTGCGCTTTCAACCTCACGTACGCCGCGTCCACGTTCCAAGCCATGCTCGGGCAGGACTCGCTCGCCCTCGAGAACGACGCCGTCGCGTCCTACACTTTCGGGTGCCTCCGTGTCGTCACCGGCAGCTCCGTGCCTCCGCAGGGACTCATCGGCTTCGGACGCGGGCCGCTGTCTTTCTTGTCACAGACCAAAGACATGTACGGCTCCGTTTTCTCCTACTGCCTCCCTAGCTACAAGTCATCCAACTTCTCGGGCACATTAAAGCTCGGTCCCATCGGGCAACCGAAGAAGATCAAGACCACGCCATTGCTTTACAACCCTCGCCGGCCTTCCCTCTACTACGTCAACATGATCGGAATCCGCGTAGGCAGCAAGGCCGTGTCGGTGCCGGCGTCGGCTATTGCGTTCGACCCGGTCACCGGCAGCGGCACGATCATTGACGCCGGGACAATGTACACGCGTCTCGCTGCCCCAGTGTACGCCGCCGTGCGCGACGCGTTCCGGCGCAGGGTGCACGCGCCAGTGGCGGCGCCGCTGGGCGGGTTCGACACGTGCTTCAACGTGAACGCCTCGGTCGTCTCCGTGCCGACGATCACGTTCATGTTCGCCGGGGCGGTCACCGTGACACTGCCGGAGGATAACGTAATGATCCACAGCTCGTCGGGCGGCGTGGCGTGCCTAGCGATGGCGGCGGGGCCCTCGGACGGCGTGAACGCGGCGCTCAACGTGCTGGGCAGCATGCAGCAGCAGAACCACCGCGTGCTGTTCGACGTCGCAAACGGCCGCGTCGGGTTCTCGCGTGAGCTTTGCACGGCCTGATCAGCGTGGGAAGTGTACTACCATGTGTCAGTGTCATCGCGGGTTCGGACTTTTGGTTTGGCATTCATGTGTTTGTGCCACTATTTATGTATGTCTTCATTATGCCACGGTGGAGTTAATTAAGGCATGGAATTGGTGATTAGGTGTGCGCTTTGTGCTTAGACATGTTTAATTCGGATTTGGGCGTCTGATCATTTGTAGAGTTTGATGTTGCTTTTGGGAGCATGGCACCTAATAATTTCATGTTGTTCCTTGGTGACGAGTAGCGGTGAAAATAGAGCGGATAATTCCCGTATGATTCAATGCCGTATCCGGGAAAATTCGTCTGGAGTACCATTTTTAGTCCCGATCTACATCCGTTGACGAAAAATATCATGGAATGTGGGTTATGATATGGGAAGAACAATATCTGATCCGTATTTTATAAGATATCCAATAAATCAACAAAATAGATATCCGATAAACATCAATATCCTTTAATACCCTCTATGGTGCTCTTGTTATTGACTAATATATAATATAAAGTTACATTTGATTATGTTTATGTTGTTAAGTAGGATAAATAATTATGTAATATGTAGTATAATTTAGCATTTTCATTGGTGAAGTTATATTTTTTCTTTATGTGTACGTTCTTCGTCAAGTTATCTGTGACCGATTTGAACCCAATCCGCAACCGTATTAAGAAAAATCCATATCCGTACCCATAGCCGGAAAATCTCATGGAATATGGGTTAGGATACAGGAAGAGCAATATCCAATCCGCATCCGTATTTTATAAAATATCTAATAAATCAACAAAATGGATATCCGATAAATATCAATATCCTTTAATATCCTCTATGGTGCTCTAGTCATTTACTAATATATAATATGAATTTACATTTGATTATATTTATGTTGTTAAGTAAGTAGGATAAATAACTCTCTAATAGGTAGTATAATTTGACATTTTCATTGGTGAAGTTATTTTTTTCTTTATGCGTACGCTATCCGTCAAGTTATTTGTGACCAATTTGAATTTGATCCGCAACTTTATCACGAAAAATCCACATATGTACTTGTTTCCAGACTATCCGAAACCAGGCTAAAAATATAGGTTAGAATACAAAAGAGTGATATCCGCTCGTATCCGATTCTTTTCAGCGCCAGTACAGAGGTGTAAAAGCGCGAATTTCTTTTGCCTCTGTTCGCACTAGTATAAGTATTTATAACAAAAAATAATTGCAATATTAACTTGTCAAGTACCCATCTAGGTCAGTCGGTAGAGCGCAAGGCTCTTAACCTTGTGGTCGTGGGTTCCAGCCCCACGGTGGGCGCATGGTTTATCTTATCTTTTGAGCATTTTTTTTTTCTTGTTACAAAATCCTCCGGTCTAATGTTAAGAGCAACACACGATCAACTTACACTAGCTGAATATCTGTGCTTGCTACGGATAAAAAATATATCATATTACCTTAGCACATCAAGGTCATTGGGATTAGCCTGCTCTAGTCCGTCGGCTCCACCTTCACTTTCAGTCCAGTTTTGACCAAGCTGGCATCACGCCTCCATTGACGTCGTGCTCAGCTTACATTGTATCCTCAGCTCCGCTGTCACACCTAGTCAAACTCTAATTTGTTTGTTGGGAAGAGGGGGTTTGAAATTTGTTTGTTGAAGAGTTGCTTATTTTTTATTTTTTTATTTGTTAGAGACTTTTAGGGAGGTGAAAAGGGAGAGATGGGAGACGACGTACCGTCACTCACCAACTCTTCTTTTTTTGAGCTTTCTTATGGTATATTTAATTTAATGTGATTAGTCTATTTTTTTTTATCAAATGGTTCAGATTAGTTGTGATTTAGTTATACTACACCTGATAGTATGAGTAGTATAATTCTGATAGGGGTAGAATTGTAATTGCCTATATGGAGATCACATGCTACAAGAGTAATGTTTTCTACCTTAGTTGGAAAAGTCCACGATACCCTCACAAAAAATTATAAATACAAGAAAAAGTCTATTATACTCTTAATAAATCAATGATCAGATTTGATTTATACTACCATACTACTAGTAGAATATATCGTAAAATTCCTTCTTTTTTAAGTAGTAAAGATGAGTGCCAAACTTTTACATTGGAAACTCTACACGAACAACTTTTGCCTCTAGCATTTCTTTCCTTTTTTTTTAGAGGAAGGTTGGACTTTTATTCATCATCAAGGTTCAGATATCCAAGAACACAGGAGAGGTAACTAACCAAACATGGCGTGCAACTCCAAAGTACAAGCAAATTTTGCTAAATTATGTGCTTCAAAATTAGATTCCCTACCTTCGTGCACAAACTGCACACTCCAATCTTCAAACCACGCTCCTTAATATCTCGCAGGACCATCATGTAAGCACATGTCGGCATCACATTTGAGCAATCGGAGGCCACACATACCTCCTGCAGGTTGCAGTCTTCCGCCATCACCAACGCTTCTAGGACCTCTGGAGCATTTGTTCCTTGCCACACCCTCGCACTTGCAGCTATGAACTTGCCTCTCCTATCCCGGCATACAACACCAGTCGCACACTTGGTAGCAGTACGAGATGTAGCTGCATCAACATTCATCTTCACCAGACCATCACTTAGAGCAATCCAACGAGGTCCCTTCTTCTTTGAGTTATGTCGCCTGGTCAGCTTCTTCACTACACATTGAGCAAGTTCCAAATCAGATAGAAGACGATTAACCAGCCCATTTCTTTCCTATGCAGCTACGCTTCCTCCCTCTACTTATGAACATACAGCCCAAAACTGGCCTGGTTTCAGTCCGGGTTTTGGGGCCCAATAGTAGTCCCGGCCTAAACAGAGCGACGATGTAGTACGCTCAGCCAACGGCCCAATACGATGGGTCAGAATTGGGCTAGGAAAGATCGGCTGTGCGTCTCAATAACAAAAGATCAAGCCCATCAAGAATCTTTTTAGACGAGCCCGTTAAGGTCATGACAATAGAATTCCCCTTTTTCTGATATAGCAGGAAGCGTTGCCTGCAACTCTGCAAGGTCATGGCTTCCAATCCACCAGAGCACCATTACCAGTCCGGCCCTCTTGCTGTGTTAAACCCGAAATCCAACCAACCAAACCGAGATCTCACCCAACTCTGCTATAAACCGCATGGCGCAGCGCAACGCGACGCTGTCAGTAAGAAGTATACTAGGCTTGGTCCCCTGTCCACACCGTTGGCACGTGACAAGGGACAGGCTCTGAGGCAGCAGGGCTATGATGGTGAAGGAAATGGGCCAGCCTCGCCGTACCGTACGGTGAAGGATCTCGCCGATGCAGGCCGATCGAGAGAGAAAAGAAGACCCACCACGCAGCGCAGGCAGCCCGGAATAGTCCCCGGCGTGGCCTAGGCTCCTGTGCCGCCGCAGTAGCCTCAGGCCCATTCGCCCCTCCAGCCCCAGGTGTCAACCAAGGCGATGGGTCGCGCAGGCCTGGCCCACTGACAACCTGAGCCTCCCTGCCTTTCCGTGCACCTGCTTTAAATTCGCCGGTACGGCCTCGCACCGGGCGGCATCTCACGCGCGCGTGCCGGGAGTCCGAGACGCAACGCATGCCGAGCACGGCCTGTACCGACCGGAGGCGTCGGATCGGGTGCGCTTCACCTGGACCCTTCCCACCACAAGCTCTCATCGTCTTTTCTTTTGAAGTGAAAAGATGGATATATTAATCACTCAGAAAAGGAGTACATTCTTGAGCACTTATATGCGCAAGAAGGGAAGCACTCACAACACTATGCTTGGTGTGCTTCACCAACTTTGTAAGCTCGTGGGCAGCATCGTTTTGCTCTCTCTTCACGTGCCGGATAACAAACTACCTCACAAGTTGATTGGGAAACTCCAGGCTTCTTTGATCGTGTTGACATCCCGGGAACGCTTATCTGAAGGCTTCTTCAGCGAGTGGATAAGCGAGACGCAATCAGATTCAAGCACCACTGGCGTGCGGTGTATCATTATTTTATAATCTCAGGTGTCCCATGTTATTAAACAGATTGATTCTAATATGAATGAACTAGTGTGATGGTTGCTAGACTAAAATATTATAATCATGTGGTTTGAATTCCCTCTCTTTCTTCTCATTTCAATGTTCCCTCGGTGATCAGAGAACGAGACTATCATGTGTATACATTCTTTACTAGCATATGCACTTCCAAAATTAAGCTAATTCTCTCACATATCTTTGATTGAGGGAGATAGCACTCGTATGTGCACTGCCATGCCATGAGCTATACTAATTCTTTTCTGGCTTTCACTAATGCAAATAGGAACCAATATATATAGGGACCAGCAGGAGCTCTCACTCAACCGATGTGAATGAAAACGTTCCATCCTTTTGCATTCAGCACTAGCTGTTCACATTCGAAATCGATGCATTCATTCATTAGGCAGCACAAAACTATTCGGTTTCTTGCGGCAAACAAAATGAACGAATGCAGCCAGTAATTAGTAAATAAAGCCAAACTAATGCACCTTCATGCAATTAACCAGCACTGATCCATACGTGCACCATTAGTCATTTTATTTGAGTACCGACTAATTACTTTAATTGGCAAGCTATTACTCCCTCTGTTTTTTTAAGTGTCATTTTAAAATGTGTGCATTCAACCTTTTAAATATTTGGCCGCTTATATACACAAAAGTATTTGGATTTATTACATGGAAATGATACTGCTAGATTGTCATAAAGAATAATGTAATGTCGTTATACTTTTAATGATTTTTATCAGCATATAATCAGAAAAGTAATGATTAAAACGGTTTATTAGAGACAATATTAAAAACGACAAATAAAAAGAACGGACGAAGTATTTTATGCGGATCCATTCTGAAGCCAACATGAGTCCATACCGACACGCCAAGGCATCTATTTTCTCTGCATCCACCGCATAGAAGATGACACCTCCGGGCACTTCCAAAAATCCTTTTGCTTGTTAGTAAAACCATACTATATCATTTTTTTTGTCAGGTGAAAAGAGAGATGTTTGAATGAGTAACAAGCTAGGCAGTAGACCCTCAGACTAAGAAAAAGGAAGGGAGGCAGGGAGGGAAGGAAATTGACCGGGGCGGGTAGGCTTTTCTCATCAGTCGCTGAGTCTGTCTCGATCAACCAAATCAACGGTTAATGCGTAGGGCAATGGATGAGGTGTTCCCTCGACATATTTTCTTATATGAAAGAGAAGAAAGGAAATTTGCTGGGAAAATATCTCCCCATCAAGAAAAGGAAGAAGGAGGTGAGTTCCATGCAATAATTAATTTATTGTGTGGCCTTCGGTAGCAAATTCTAGTAAGAGCATCTAAAATAGTTTATTTCTTAACTTGTTACTGAGAGGAGAGAGAATAGTTAATCTAATTAAAAAAAACCAATTTTCTAATTGATTGTTTGTTGAGTTTGTATCTAAGACTTTAATTGCTACCTATAAAACAAGTTTTTAAGTAACAAGCAAGTCTCTAATAGCTATTTTGTTGTGTTTTGTGTCTTGGTACTAACAACTTACTTGTTTTTTCATCTAAAAACAAGCTCACATTATGTTCTCACCATCTCTCATCCACATCACCTAAATTCTGATGTATTAATCTCTTAGTAACAAGTGATATTGACTATTATAAATACTCTAACAAGCTATTACATTGCTTGTATCTAAAAATCGTTCTATCCTCTAGTTGAGAAACTACATTAACAAATTATCGGGAATGCTCTCATGACTCATGAGGACAGCAGTACTTCCCGTTGTCGTCCTGGTGATGATGCCAAATCTAGCTCTCATCGTCTTTGAGTATGCAAGTGGATCATTTGACTCGAGAAGATATAGTAAATTTGGGAATGCACGTTGGTTGGTGCGTGTGAGAGAGGCAGCATTGTTAATTAGAGCGACGAGCTGGTATATTTTACTAGTACTAGTCCAAAAGCATGCATGTAAACTTGGCTGCTTTTCTGCGTTGTTTAGTGGGCGAGACACGGATCACGTGAGGGTAATGCGACGGAGGAGGAGCAAGTGGGGGACGGGACGGACGTGTCGGCGGTTAGGGAGGCGACGGACAAAGGGAGAGACGCCTGCGGTTGGACCGGAGGCTGGATGGTTGGCCACGGCGAGCGCAGCGCTTTACCTAATCAGTGGAGTAATTTTATCGCGGTCGGCCTCGGCTGGGACTGTGCTTGTGTCCAGTGTGCACTGACTTTGCAGGGTTTAGTTATTGTGGTCGTCGTCAGGACGCGCGCGCCCAGATTAAAAAAAGAAGAAGAAGCGGAGGACAATGGCAGGCTGCGGATGCGTCCGGTCCCCTCTTTCGCCTGCCCGCGCGGGGCTCGAGGCGGGCATCCGCCACGCGCCTCACTCACCACGCTACGCACTCTCCTCGGAAACCGCGGCGCCGAAGCAGCCTCCTGCTCCTCTCTCGCTTCGCACCTGCACTGCGCCCCCCCTCTCTCCCCTCTAGTGGTCTCTCTGCGCCGAAAGTTTGCTTCCCCGCGCGCATCCCGGTGGTGCCCGTCTCTGTGTGCACTGCATACGGATACCCGACGAAATCGTGTCCAAATGCGAGAGCGTGAACGCAGATGATCTGCCCTTTTAACGGCACTGACAGTTCTTTACCTGTTAATGCTACTCCAGTTGGTGTGAAATATCGCAAGCTGCCACCAGTCCTTCCGTTGATAAATTGGATGGGTTTGGCTTGATCGACCGCTCGCTGGTTGTTCTTGAGTAGACGGTCCCATGGAACCGAGTGTTATTGTATGCTAGTACACCGATACAGTACATCATATGATGTACTAGTACCAAGCAGTGGTAATAGCATTTGTACAGCAGTACCACTGTTAATTAGTTCGTTGTTATTTTATGCAAGAAAAAACTTCGTTTCTCAACTTGTATAGAAAGTGTTGTCTGGCTTTACCACCTAAAGGGCACGTACGTACACCAGTAGAATTTCACTCTCGCACATTCCTTTTTTACCTTCTTTCTAGTACATATCAGGAACATTTCTCCTTTCGTATACAATGTACTTGGTAGGGGTACTGCTTATCCTGAATACTACTACTACTATGCGAATGTCCACAATACTGTTGATCAAAATGGGGCTTTTGATGACAGAAGAATTGGCAAGTGGGGTCACGCGAGAGATGAAATGGGAAAGGATATTTCCCACTGCACCGATCCATTCCCGTGGATGCGCGTATATACAGCAAAATAATTGTTGCAACGGCAAGGACCTCATACTCCATGTGCATCATCCATGGTGCAGAGCCGGCAGTAGTACTGCGCTAGTTCCAGTGCAGACGAAGCAATGCATCAGATGCCATGGAAGGTTCAGTGGACGAGATGATGATGCAACCCAATAATTGTCACTCTCCTCCATCGCTTCGCTCCTTGCAGTGTCCTACACTGCTGCCGAGTGCCCTTTGGTTTGGGTGGTTCGGTGGTGTAGTGACGGTGAAATCCTTGCAACAGATATGGAAAAAGGCCATGGGTAACAGTAACAATTTCTTTGCTAGAAAAAAAAATATTGCAAGTTTAAACCAGCAGATTTGGACTGGCCTTTACTTATCATATGGTCGTAGAAGAAACGCAGAATATTACGTTGAGGGGATGCGTCCATACGTACTCCACGTACTTTTCCGCTAACGATATATGTCACGGCTGATGGATGCACCTCGTTTGTTGAAACGGGCCAAGTAAAAGGTGACCTGGCAGGCAGGCCCAGAGCTAGGCTTTCACCCGTCTCGAACAGATTTCCACAACCGTTGAAAATATTTGTACGCCATCTTTTACTCCGAAGTCTGAACCAATTCATTTCAGTCACCCGTTCGCGCGAGCGGAGTTTTTTTTTTTCTCTCATGTGCCACTGTTTATCAATTTTGATTCTCTTCCTACGTCAATGCTAAATATAACTTCTTTCACCGTGCCCTAGGGGCCGAACTCTGTACCGCGCGTTATATGGGAAATTTGAACCTCTGATATACGGATCAGACCGAGTCCAGTCTCCAAGGGTACGGTTGAGGGCACTGCAAATACATTTAAAGTTGCGAACACGAGGTTAAAAAACAATAAAAAAATCTAAAGAAAAAAACCATATATATATATATATTAAAATTTTAAATAGTATTAAATAGTGTTAGAAATATTTTGTTAATCTACGTTTTCACTTCTCCTCGTGCCTCTCGCAGAAAAATCGCTGCTTCCATGCCAGGGAGGCATGGATGCCCGCCTTCCGTGGCTCCAGGGCACGGCCTTGGGGATTGGACTCGGCCTAGTTCATGTCTTAGGGATCCGAATTTCACACGTAGTGGAGAGTTCGGTCCTTTGGAGTACAGTGGAAGGTGTTATTTTTTGTATTGACATAGGAAGAGAACAGAAAAATGATATTAGCTAAGGGTGAATAATGTAGTGGATGGGTGGGGGGTGGCGCGGCGCCAAAGTGCCAATCATGTGCCGACTGGCGATCGACTGGCTTGGCTGCACAAACCGGAAAGAACGGATGCCCTTCCATTAACAAGGGAGAAGACGCAGTAAGTCGCCGATTAATTGAGTTGAGTCGTACGCGGTTCTGGCCGACCCGATCGATGCGCCAGCTCAGTTATTCAATCCCCCCACACCCCAGCGGCTCTTATGACCACACTACAGCGGCTCTGACGACCCCGGAACGTGATGAGTTAACTTTGGTGGTCCTGCTTCTGAGTCCGACACTGATCGCCTCTGTCTTTTCCGACTCAGATTGTTAGGGACCAATGAGCAGCAGAATGATGGGATTAACCGGGCAGAAAGGCTCGTGATCTGCGTCGTTCCAGCCTGGTGGGCTCGAAATCTTAATAAAGATACTCTACTGTACCACAAGTTACTTTTTTAAGATGTGTACCACTGGTTACTACAGTACCAACCGGTCCTTTATGAGTAGATGTTACTTACCCAATCCCATGCTATTAAGACAAGCTCACCCAAACTTATAGCTGCGGCAATTTTTTTGTGTGTGGAAAAAAGTAGGATCAAGTATCAGCCTCATACTAATCCTAAGTCACTGGAAAAAAATCCTATAAGCCATGGTCTTTTAATATATCAACTTGAAACCTCTTTAAATCGTGCCATGTAACAACACCAATCTTAAAGCCCCATCCCATCCCATCACCCCCACCCACCTTGTTCGTTTCAAGGTACAACATACGTACGCTGACGATCATTGATGTGTTCATGATATGATGGTTGGGGGATATAATCAATGCGCATGTTACAGGGATATCATCCTAATCTTAGTGTGCTAAACAATTAGCAATAGCGTCAAAGCGTTTAGCGAAACCCTCGCTTTTGGCAACCTTCAGCTTTTGTCAAGCTGTAGGTAGTCAAACCGACCTTAGTGGCGATCGGCCGTGCCGCAATGGTCTAACCGACTGGGAAAAAACCCGACCGGTTACGCTATCGGCGGGGTTCGGATCCAAAATCCGTGGGTTTCCGAGTTTTGCAAGTTCGAATTTCAATTTTTGAAATTCGACTGGTTTTTAAGCACTTTCATGCGAAATTCTTCCGAAATTTTTCTGGTTTTTCCGGTAACCTACCGGTTACCGTTCTCGCCCCCTGTCGGGAATAACTTCAGTACCGGTTATGTGATCCTTGTGACCGACCATGGGTGTTGGTTAGACTGGACACATACAGCGGTGAATTTTGGAAATCAGACAAAAATCACGTGTAGAGGACGTTGAAAGGATACGTTTGCACTTGGCCTCATTGGATTTGTAGTTTTGAGCTGAAACTAGATAAAGTTTGAAAATTTCAGAGATGATGCAAATTTTAAGGGAGAAAATTTGGCTAAGTCCCTGGGTGGTCTAACTGGCCAAGAGGGTGGTCTAATCGACCAGCTCCCGTGCATGCACCGGAAAGGTGGTAAACTTCATGGGTTATGCCAAAGTCATAGGTTTCAGTGCACATGTGTTGCATGATGCATGTTTTGGTTACCGTGAGTCAAGTTGCGAAGAATTTGTAGACGGAAGCAATTTATTGATCTATTATTGTGCAGGTGGCTTGGACTCAACAACGATCAATGATAAGGATGATTAGGACTAGGCTAGGAGAGCGGAGATCCAGAGTGATCAAGAATGCCGGGTGAACTCATTGGACTCAAGCATGGTGTAAGATGGACAAAGATGATCGAACAGATAGTTGGGTGCGATGGGTTGCATCAAGTGGCGTGGGGTCGGTGCAAGTGTCATGGTAGTTTTGGTGGGAGCCGGATAGGAGAGACTTACCAAAATAAAGAGAGCCATTGTTTAACCTACACGTGGCGAAGAATGAGATTGCTTCACGACAATTGGACTCAGTTTTCAGAGAAGGATCGAGAAAGGCTATTTTAGTATCTTCGCTAAAATACAGGGTTGGTGATCTTTGGAGAAATCGCTACACAAGATGGTGCAAGGGGAGACGTTTAGGTCAAGTGAAGATGGAGATCATGAAGAGACAGATTCGAGAAGTATGGTTTGTTATCCGCTTTGAGAAGCGTGCGTGAGTGTAGACCTGTTTGTATGTGGGCTTAATAGATACCCATAAGGTTTTCTTTCTTGACTAACCTCCACTATAGAAGGAATTGGTACATGATTTGCGCCTGTTGACCATTTCAAGAAGAAACCCTAATTTGTGATTTGGGGAAATGGAGTAGAGGAGTCTAGGGTTCGAGGGACATGGATTGATTTATTGAGGAGTCTAGGGTTCGAGGGACATGGACTATAAACCAACAATCTCTTGTATCAATCCAGGCAAGATTTCCTCTAAGACGAGTTCCTTCTTATTCGTGCTCTTGCTTTGATGCCTTTTGGGTTTATGGTGTTCCATATGTTTTTGTTTGGATTCTTGTTGTAGATCTAAGGCCATCTTGACCATCATTCACCCACGAACAAGCTTTTCTATCAAATTCGATTTTCCTCGATTATTATGCATTCTTGACCTCATCCAAGAAGTTTGTCAAACATTGGCTTCGATCGTCCCGATCGTCTATTGGAATAGGTTCCTAACCTTCTTGATGAGTTATGGTTGAAATTTCAGGAGGTTTGGATCACCAGATTAGAAGTTAGGTCTTTTGTGTTCTTCGCGGGCTGCTGTTAGGAGCCCGACGGTCAGATAGGCTGTACCAGGTGGTCAGACCGGCACCTTGCCGTGTTGAGGTGTTTTATCTCGGGGATTGTGTTTATGATCTACACAGCTTTTATAGCTACCGAGGTGAATAAGAAGTTAAAATCCGCCAAGATTGAAAAAGAGTATTGCTCCTATTCACCCCCTCTAGTCACCGTTCTAGTCCAACAATCAAGGTTAATACTCGATTTGATTTTTGATCACAACATAACTACTAATCTTATAGATTGATGTGTGCACGTACATCTCGTTTTAGTCGCCATGACAGCAAATTAGCAATATCAATTCAAATGTTGCTTGCGCACAAGAAATTCAAGGGCATTAAGAGGAATACTATAAATCTTCCCCAATAAAAAAAAATCGGCAAAGAAATCCAATCGTGTGTGTTTTAGCCGACTGGTGTATAACATCCCAATTTTCAGGAGTTTTTGAAAATTTTCAAAATAAAAATAACCGTTTGGTTTTGTTGAATTTCTAAAGTTTAACTTGAAATTTTAGAATTTAAAAATAATTTAAATGACTAAATCAAACTTCAACTAATTCAAAATTTGGTTTATTTTGAGTTTATTGGAGTTCTCTGGTGTTTAGAATTCACTTTCCCTGTTTGTTCCGATTTCCCATCAGCCTATTCCTCCTCCCGTCACCGGCCGCTCCACCCTCTCTGTTTTCCTTCAGTTTCGACAAGTCTGGTGATCTCGACCAGCCTTTCGGTTTTGACCGCCTCTTGGGTTCAACCACCCTCCCTGTGTCGACCAGCCCTGTCTGTCAGCCCTCCTGCTCACCTTTTTCTTCCTCCCATCACAAAAGTCGTCACACATTAAATGTTGTTACCTCCGGCGTGTTTATCCTCCCGCTTTTGCCTCAGCCACGTGCGCATTAAATGCTGTTGTCTCCGCCCCGCCGCGTTTTTTCTCCCCCTTTTCACACCGCTCCATCTTGTTGCCCGATCTCCTTCATTCCTCTATAAATGGAGCACCCATGGAGCCCTTTACCTCCTTCCTATTGTTTTCCCCTCAGCTTTCACCCTCTCCCTCCTTCTCTGTCACCCTCGTTCCACTGAGCTTCATGTTTCGCCAACGCCGTCTGGAGCTTGCGTCGTCACCTCAAGTGTCGTCGCCTCTCGCCACCGCCTCTAGCGCCGCCGTCAAGCTTCTCCTGCCGATGACCAAACCACCTTCCTCCTTACATTCCGCCGCCATCATTGATTCCCTGGCGACATCGTCCACTCCATTGAGTTCACCTCGCGACGTTCTACGCCGTGCTCCCTCCCTCTTCTCCGAAGCATCGTCGGTTCCCCAGATCCCCGTGCGCAACTGTCCGCGTACGCCGCTACGAATCCCGCTCGCATCCCTTGTCGAACCGCATGCCGCCTTTGCCTGTAAGTGACCCTCCCCGTGCGCTCACCTGCTTGCGTCCCGCACCTACTCCCCTACCTGCTCTGCTCCATCGCTTTTTGTACTCGCCTCGTGCTCTTACCTGCTGCCCTCGGGACCAAGTGCCCCAGTTAAGCCCCTCAGTGTCTCTCTCTCCTCTTTTCCTCCAGGCTATAAAAGAGCCCAAGGAGCCGCCGTCATCTCCTTCCTCCACCCAGCTCTCCATCTTTCACTCTCTTTGTTGCGGTTCTCCCGAAGCTCCGAGCTCCGAGGTCAAGCCGTCGTGTACCATCTCTCGGTCCTCGTCGCACCAGTGCAGCCCCCTCTTCTACCCGCATCATTTTGTATCCCAGAGCCCCTTGAAGAAATCCCCACGCTCTGGTTCAGCTGTGTTTCGCAGGAGTCGTTGCTTCTCCTCCAGTCCCGGCTAGCCCCTTCACCGCCGTCCTCCTTCACCTTCGCCTGCGAGCTTCCCCGCCACCGTTCACTGTCCGCCAACCTCCTCTGTCCTCTCTCTCTGTCCTAGTGAGTTTCCCGTGCCCTGTCCTCCTTCTTTCTTCTTTCGACCGCATTGAGCAGTCGAATCTCTCTTTCTTCTTTCGATCGCGTCAAGTAGTCGTACCCTTCTCGTATTCCTTCTACGACCATGTTGAGTAGTCGTATCATTCTTATGACCATGTCGTGTAGTTGTATTCTTCTTACGACCACGTCGAGTAGTCATATCTCTCTTCCGACTTGGTAGTCGAAGCCTTCATTCGACCACCTTCCGACCACCTATGGTCGAATCAACCTTCGACTAGTCGAAACTTCCTTTTGACCAGGTAGTCCAAGCCCTCCGACCAGTTAGTCGAATCTCTTTCGACTAGGTCGTTGAACCTCCCTCCAACCAGCTGAACCTCCTTCTGGCCTTGTGATAATCTCTTAGTCGCATACCTCGGAAATATTGAGTCGGTTCTGTTCTGGTTGATGAACGGCGCAAGAGGGGGCCAGGAAGGTGAATCCTTAGCGAGCAGAACCGAGTCAAAATAGAGCTCTGTAAAGGCCTTGTGGTAATCTCTTAGTCGCATACCTCGGAAGTATGTGGGCGGATAGTATAAGATGATTATCTCTTGTGGGTCAAGCTGTTCAACCTCTGCAGAGTGCAAAACTATTCGAATAGCCGTGTCCTCGGTTATGAACAATGCCTGGTGATTTCACACGAGGGGTAGATTTTTCTCAAAAATGTGTCTTGGCTGGTTAGTAGTGGTTTAGGAAGTGAATTGGGTGTTCACGAGTGGTTTGGAAAGTGAACTGGGTGTTCACGAGTGGTTTGGAAAGTGAACAAGGTGTTCACGAGTTGTTTAAAGAAACTAGATTACTTATGTATTAATCTTTTAAATTATGCTTTTAATTTACTTATCGTAATTACTGTCAATACTGCTTTCTGCAAATTAATCGTAAAGTTATTCTTGTCAAGCCTTACATGAATACTATTTACATAGTATTCCCTACGACTTGTTGAGTACTTTATGTACTCACGGCTTTACACCCCTTTGTTGATTAGTCGTCGAAGAAGACCCAGGGTGCACCTAGCTCTACGAGGACGACTACTTTGAAGACCATGCGGACTAGGAGACATCCTCCACTCGATTGCCTATGGGCATGTCAAATGGCCTCTACGAGTTGGTTTTGTTCCGCTGCAAGTTTATTATGGTTGTAGATCTGGTCGTGGACCTGGTCGTGACCTTAGCCCTGCGTGGCAAGCTTTGTAAAACCTGGACCATAAGGCCCTTTTGTTGTTATGTATTATTAATTTGTGTGCTTCATTAGCCGTTCTGTTGTATGGATATGATTTCATCTATATTGCAATTGTGCGAGCTAGCTACGGATCTGGGACTAGTTCAGAATGCACAGAGGGTCCCGAGGTTGCATACTCGGGGTCCCGACATGGTGCAACTTGTGATGGTTTAGTATCGATTTTATGAATGAATGCTGGTGACTCTCCTTGAGTTAAACCATAGAAAAAAAAGACTTAGGGATTTTATACAAGTTTGGACCTTCTTCTGATAGAATAATAACTCTATTCCTGTGTTGTTGTATTCACTATGCTTTATAACAGGGAAGAAATCACTAGAACTGGGGCTTAATGACTTCTGTTTGTTGATCTTGTGTCTCTTGTGATTGTTTCTTTCTCCTTATATAGCACATAAAGGGATGACAGTTGTCCTATATCAAGAGGCTTCTCATCGTTTGATAAAATTTGATGAAGTGTGCATGTTCTGGTACGGTTATTGTCAGAGACTAATTCTCCCACGTCACCTTGCAGTTATGTCGGAGACAAAGGCTTAATCTGTTCAGTTATCCCAGAGAATAAAAGCACATATTAATTACTATGTGTATTAAAAACAATGCATAAGTGTCCCTAGTCGACTAGGCTCAATTGTCTGTAGGCTTTGTTGACTATAGGGTGGTCGTAATTGACCTGGTCATAGTAAAGCTTACGACCATAAAGTGATCATAACAAGGCTTACGATCATAAAGTACTAGGTAATTGTAGAAGTACTTACGACTAGATAGGGTGGTCGTAAGATAGTTTACGACCACTCGGCTAAGCTTCTCTTTATTAATGATAAGAGGTATCCTTATGAATAACTTGAAGATATTGCTATATATAATAACAAATACAGATAAACAATTTAATTAATTGAGGGTTGTTTGATCCTCGTCATCTAGCCCCCAACTTCAAGCGAAAGTAACTTACTTAGAAAAAAGGTTATAGAATAGTGGTCAGAAACAGAGCCTTTCCGACTGGTATTTCATTTGAGTAGAAATTGACTTGGTCAAGAAGGTAATTTTACTTGAGTTGAAAAGACACAACTCCTTTTCCCGAATAGATAGATTAAAAAATACCAATCGACTCTCACATATCTATCCTTTGGGAGTGGTTCCCGAAGGGGTGGTAACTGTTAAGTTCACACGATCTTTAACTCAGACTCGTAGTTATGAATATGTACCAAGGGTGCGACTTAGGGTTTTTACTTTTCTCAACCAAGTCTGCAATCCTTCCCTATGTTCTTTCAAACCCAAATCAAACTCACTCGGAAGAAATGGCCAGGACCGTTTCCAAGTGGAAGAAATCTGCGATGGATGTGGAGAAGATGACTGTTTTGGTCGTAGCAGAGAAGATTCTGAGGCACGCTTTGGGGAAGTGGACCAACACTGAGGGTCAGCATTGGCCCTCGGGTGAGAAGGACACCATTCTAGTATTCCAAGCATACTACGAACGCGGTTTTCGATTGCTCGTTCACTCTTTTTGGATGGTCATACTCCAGCATTTTGAGGTGGAATTGGTGAACTTGGTTCCCAACTCCATTACAATACTGAGTATATTTGTTTATCTATGCTAAACCTATCTCAGAATTCTTCCATTTGGATCTCTTCCTGTATTATTATGGGATAGGCAAGCATAGTGGAATCGTGGCAACTGCGGACTGAAGCTCCACGATGAGAAGTCGAGGGAGTACATTCAGATGTTCACCTGGTCATCATGGTCAAGGTGGAAGAAGAGATGGTTCTATTAGACCTTGTCCAAGGACGATAGCCTTTTCTTCATGGGGAAGCCTGCAGAGAAGACTTCATCTTGGTACTCGGCTCCAAGTGATCTCGATCGGATCACCCATTACATCAAGCCATCAAGGATTTGAGAGAAGAGGGGCTGACTCGATGGCACGTGGTGAAAGACTTCATCACATGCCGCATTAGTCTCTTGAAGGATTGAGTACACCCTATGTGGAAGTACTCAGGGACTACTGACCCAACCAGGGATTATAAAGGAGGTAAAGTAATAATCAACTTAGCTCTTTTTATTTATTTCGAGCATGATTGTTGATTATATATTTATAATTGTAGATCTTTTACAAAAAGAAATTGACACTCGAGTCAAGTTCATTTGTGAGAAGGCTCCTATGACCACGGCATGAGCTCGTCGAATCCCGCTAGTCGTAACTGAAGAAGAAAGGAGAGAACGCCGAAAGGAAATCAAAAGTTGATTTCGTCTTTAGAGTTCAGTAGTCGTAAAATGCGACCACTTGATAATATTTATTTTTTGACTTTTGCATAAAGTAGGCATGGCAGACCGTCAAGATGACCAAGAGGTCAAATTAAAGACTGTCAAAGATGAGTGAGAGGATGACAGAATTCCCCTAGCCAAAAGGCGTCACTCTGTGAAACTTGCCGAGAAGAAGAAGGATGGAAGTTTGAGTTCCACTCTTCCTTCGACCAACCCCATTGGGCAGTTTTCTACAGACGTGATCATTGCAGAGAAAAGGGGTGTGGTCGAAGAATCTAAGCATAAAGCCCCCCAAGACTAAGGTACCATTTTATTATGACAATAAAATAATTTTAGTTTTTGCTTCTCATAGCTTTGTGAAGCAAATATAAAAGGAGCACTAGAAAAGTTTTATGTCTTCGGTGATAGCTACCTCTACAACAGCAGAGCATGTGGTTGAGGCAAGCACTGTCCCTCAGGTGGTCAAAGCGGGATCTTACCATCAAGAGGTGCAGGTGGCTCAGGGAGCTCTAGCTCTTGTTCACGACTTGCAACCATACGTAGTCATAGAGGTCCCAACTCTTCCTCAGGACATTCGACGAGACGTGGTCGAAGAAATCCCGGCCTCTCAATCTCATGACACTAGAAGCCTTCCAGAGGCTGAAGTTGTCACAAAAATTGCGGTGGCTAAAGAAGAAAAGAAGAAGTCTTCGTTGGAGAAGGTTTCTTCTGGATTCAAGATCGTATCCAGGAAGCCAAAGTATGTAAAATTTAAAGTTTTAGAAACTGTATTTACATTTTAATTCCACAGTTTGACATGTCTTCCCGTTTTCTCGTTGTTTTAGTCCTGCATCTCTAGCCCTCGGGGATGCTTTTGTTGAGAGGCTTGTCATTGTTTTGTCTATGGCTATGGTAGTATTGGTTTCTCCTGCGGTTGTAGAGACAACAGTGGAGGTGGTCGAAGATTCGACAACTATCCCTGATATGGCGATAGAGGATTGTCGTCGAGCCAGCCACAACCACAGGTGGTCGTAGAGGAGGAGGCTACTGCCACCGAACAAACCACGACCACTGAGGTGGTCGTAGAGGTGGAGGCGAAGACGTCGGAAGACCAGGACGCTCTAGCGATCGAGTCGATTGTTGAGAATCTCAACAATTAGACAAGGGACTTGCTCCTACGATCACCGGCAGTAAGCTCTGACCGTCGTTCCAGGAAGGAGGTCGTGGAGGATGTTCCTTTGGGTTCTCAAGGTGGAATTGTATCTTCTATCAACAACAAAGAAGAAGACATAGAAGACTCTTTTCACCTCTTCCCCGATTTCTTTGGACCATCGATTGTTGGGTCCTCTTCGTTTAGGTCTCGTGACTGAGTCCCACACCCTAAGGATATTCCCAACAGGGGACACATCTTTGACGACGAGCGTCTTTAAAGAATATAGTGGGACAAAGCCAACGGGTTCCATAAGTTGGAGAATTCTGAGACGGTGTCTGCCCATTTTGCTCGGTCAACCATCAATGTAAGTACTCGATACCAAATATTTATATATTTGGGTTTTTCCTTTTTCTCACTATGTATTTCTTTGTTCAGAGAGCTCTCGAACAAGTTGCTACTGTTGGTGAATATCACAGACAACTGGTGTTACTGAGAAAGCAGAAGGCTGAACTCTGCAAACAAGCAGTGAGATGGTAAGTTACTGTCACGACTAGTCTTTCTTGTTTCGACCATTCATTTAATACTCAGATCTATTTTAACCTTTGTAGGTTTAAAAGTGACGAAAGAACTTTGACCGATGAACTCGACAATGTAAAAGTCGAGCCGCAAAAGCTAAATGATGGAAGAGAAGACCTGTGAAGAACCGTCATGAGGCAAATTCTACTGCTTGCGATCTATAGAATGAAATAAACAATAAGTATTTGACTTAACATTGTTCATTTTGACAACTTTCTTTTCTTTTTCCAACTCCTTTTCTTTTTTAGAAAAAGAGGTTGATATAGGTAAGCTTCAACTGAGGTCGATTCGAAGATTTTGGTGATCAACGAGCTTACTCGTATCTCCAAAGAAAAAGAAAAGAATAAAAGAAGGGGAATAGCAGTGCGCAGGGGATGCTGCATCCCATGATGACAAAATCAAAAGGCTTGACTCTCGTTTAGTAGGTAAATTTTTTTTACCTACAACCAGTTTTATTTACAATTCTTTAAGAAGTATTTTTCTAACTGATCGTGTTCTATTTTCAGAGCAAGCAGTCGCAATAAAACGACTTCAGGAAACTTCGACTCACAGTTAGGTGGAAATGAAGGCTACGGAGATCAACCTTCAAGACAACATTTCTCTTCTTAACAACGTGCTTGGTGGACTCGGTAATAAGCAAGTCACTCCTCTTGAAAACTCTGTGGTCGAACATACGAGCATGATTGTACATCAAGTCAGAACTCTCCAGGAGATGATAATGACTCTGAAGACCAACCAAGCCAACTCGATAAGACAGGTGGTTGAAAGTGCAGTAAGTTTTGCTCTAGCAAAATTTAAGGCTCGCGATCGTAGTCTTAGTCTTCAACCAGTCGAAGCTGACTTCGACTGCCCTGAAGCAGAGGGAACACAACTGATCGAAGAGGTGCAGCTAGTCGGCAAGAAGGTCGTAGAGGAGAAGCAGATTGGATCTCATCCATCATAGTAGTTTGTAATAAGGCCTGTGATTGTAAAAATAATTTCTTGCTTATGAATATAAATCTTTATTTTTCAGCAAATTGTCTCTTCGAGTAGTCAGTAACTCATAAGACAAAAAAAATAAGAATTAAATTTTAAGACTAAGAATTGAAGTCGTATTTATAACTTTATCCTAGCCCCAACTATTTGCTTAGTTTAGTTATATAAACTAAGTAAATAGGGAAAAAGAGTGCGTTTAAAAATTCGTTCGCCCTTTCTTATTGAACTTGATTTTCTTGTACTAGTGGCAAGAGTTAGAAGCAGCTCGATGCTATGAAATTTCTTCTAGTGGGTAAGATGTGCATAGAGGAAAGTTTTCGACTAGGTGGTGTTACTTCCTCCGACCAGGTTAATCAAATCGAGCGTATTAAGAGTAGTCGAATAAACTATGAAAGCTTGACTCACTTAGAAATTTCTTCGTGAAATGAAGAAATAAACTAAGTTAATGATTAAAAAGATCTTGCTTAAAATTATTTCGACCATATTTTGTTGAACCTAGTTTCTTTGTGTTGGTAGCTAAAATTAGGAACAGATCGACGCTAGGAAGTTCTTTCTAGTAAGCAAGACCACGTGTAGAGGAGAAAGATATCGACTACGTGATGTTACCCTCCTTCGACGAGTGTAAAGAAAACCAACTGTTTCAAAAGTGGTCGAAAAAATTATCGAAGAGTTGGTCAATAAAAAATTTAAGACGATAAAGATTGGAGAAAACATAAACTTTATTGGGGATATAGGTGGTTACACATAGAACTTACGTAGCTGATCAATATTCCATGAATTAGAAAGAACTTTGTTATCTTCTATTTTTAGTCGTGCCGAGCCTGGCCGTGTGACTTCGATCACTATGTAAGGACCTTCCCATTTAACAGAAAGTTTGTTCCGATTAGACTAGGATTGAATCCTTTTCAATACTAAGTCACATACAGCAAGGCTACGAGTTTGGACCTTACAATCATAGTATTTGTGTAGAGCTTGTTGGTAGACTGCCGAACAAATTAAGGCTAGATTTCTCTTTTCTTTGAGGAGGTTGATGTCATCAGCTCGAAGTTGTTCTTGGCAAGAGTTATTGTAATTTTTGACCCAAGCTGTCAATGGTTTAGTATCGATCTTACGAATGAATGCTAGGGACTCTTCTTGAGTTAAACAATACAGAAAAAGATACATAGATTTTATACAAGTTTGGGCCTTACAATAGAGAAGAAGATGTCAATGGTTTAGTATCGATCTTATAATAGATTCTAAAATAATAATAACCCTACTCCTGTGTTGTTGTATTGACTATGCTTTACAATAGAGAAGAAATCACTAGAACTAGGGCTTAATAATTTCTGTCTGTTGATCTTGTCTCTCTTGTCATTGTTTCTGTCCTCCTTTTTATATAGCACGTGAAGGGGTGACAATTGTCCCATATTAAGAGGCGTTTCACCGTTTGATGAAATATGCACGTTCTATTATGGTTATTGTCAGAGACTAATCATCCCACATCGTCTTTCAGTTATGTCAGAGAAAGAGGGTTAATATATATAGTTATCCCAGAGAATAATAGAACATATCAACTACCGTGTGAATTAAACACAGCGCATAAGTGTCCCTAGTCGATTGGGCTGACATGCCTGTAGACTTTGTTGTCTATAGGATTGTTGTAGTTGACCGGGTCATAGTAAAGCTGACTACCAAAAAGTGATCGTGGTAAAGCTTACCATCATAAAGTGGTCGTACGAAATCTTACGACCACTAGATAGCCATATAAGTACTTACGACTATATAGGGTGGTCGTAACATGGTTTACGACCACTTGGATAATTTTTTCCTTATTAATTATGAACATCAACGACCGCGTGGAAACGTTGCATGCACGTAGCACCGTCCTGTCCGTTAATGAGGTGGAAACGGCGGCCTAATAGGAAGAAGAAGGTGGGTCAAGGGGGAGTCAATGAGATAGAGGCTTTAAGATTGGTGTTGCCATATGTCATGATTTAGAGAGGGTCCAAGACTAGGGGTGGATAGCCAGCCAGCTCAGCTCGGCTCTATCAAGTTCGTTAAGGAACTAAGCTCGACTCGGCTCAGCTCAGCTCGTTACGCAAATGAGCAAAAATGTGTGCTCAGCTCGTTATGAACTCGCGAGTTGGCTCATTTGACTCGTTTGGCTCGGGACCACGGGAGGGCGCCGGGCTGGATGCGCAAGGAGAGGGCACCGAGCGGAGGTCGTACGCTATGTGGATAGGATAGGGTTGCGGCTTGCTGAGCTGAGCTGGTATGCTTAGGTTGGATCTGTTCTAGATGGGCTATTAGCCTTGTTGGGTTGGATTCTAATATAAACGAGCTTAACGAGTTGCTCGTGAGTTTGCTCGAACTCGGCTCGGCTTGGTTATGGTCTGAGTTCGAGCCGAGTCCTTCACGAACCGAGCTAGCTCGTGAGTTTTGAGCTTTTTTCCACCCTTAGTCTAAGTTGATACCCTAAAAGATCGAGGTCTTATTGATGTTTTTTTCGTGTATACTGCACTCTGGCCCCACCATTCCACTAATGGACCTGATCGGTGGCTTCTGGCTTGCAGCTTTGCTCGGTAACAACCATGTCATCATGAACTACACAAATGTCAAAAAGACAAAATCAAAGAGCAATGCATGCAGTGCATCACGCCAAGGCCGGCCAAACTAGAGGCCCCCGATATGATGCCCAAATCAGAGGAGACAATGTGGGGAAGGTAGCATAAGCCCCTGTCGTCATTTGGATTGACGACATGGCTCCTGTCGCCATACAAACAATGTCAAATGTCTATGTCACCATTTGGCATGACGATTTGACCAAGATTGAAAAAATCATTATTTCCTTGTCGCCATTCCAAATGGTGACATAACCTCCATTATAAGAGGTCCACAAAATTTGGGCAAAATTCACTTTTATTCGAAAAAAAAGAAAAAGAGGGGAGAGGAGTAGAGGGGGGAGAGGAGCTTGTGAAGCGTTGTCTGTCTAGTCGTCCACCTTGTAGGTAAATTTTTTTAACTAGATGAATTAGATAGCTTTAGATGTATGGTTACGTTGTGTAGTTTGTTGTTGTACATCCTTTTATGTGTGTAGTTTAGTTTTAGATATGTGGTTAATTATGTAAATCTTGTTTATGGTGCAGTACATTAAATATGTCAGACGCAATCAATTTCAAAATTTACTACGGTCAAGGGACAGTTCTGGAGGGTCTCGAGTGGGTTGATTTGCGTTATTTTTAATCTATAATAGTTAGTCTAATAAGATCGGAGCAGCGTACATTGGGCGCTGTGATGTAGTGGATGTATTACACTTCGAGTTGGACCATGTTGTGCACGATTTGAAATTGAGCTACCTTGTCACCCAGTCACCACAGGGCACACATTGGGTGTTATTGGAGCTCAAGGGAACCAGGTCATGACAGTCATACCTAAGCTTGGTGAGGGATCGTGGGTAGGATTCAGTCCTTCTGGCCCAAGCATACGTTGAAGCTTCGCCTACATCTGTGGTTGAACAAGGGGTAGTTGGTGATGATGTCGAAGAAGTTGGGGACTTCAGCCAAACACGGTGCACAGAACAACCGAATGTCGGGGAGTTACTAATGTCACCGATGAAAACAGGGTCGAAGAAGCTTATTTGGTCCGGGAAGCAAGTAGGACTGTAGACGAAGGTGAGGAGATCGAAGCCCTAGTTGAAAAGATATCGCTCAAAGGCCTAAACTACGAGGCATTATCGGAAGATGAAGGTTCGAATGACGAGGATGGTGGGGAACAACACGCGATTCTATCCAAGTGGAACACATATCAATTCGACAACCTCATCATGAACGATGAACGAAGTATCCCATGTACCATGGAAGTACCACTAGAATAAGGTCTGATTTTGAAAATAAAAGAAAACCAGAGAAAAGGTTCTGAGGCTGACATGTGAGAGCCACATGGTAGTGGCTGGGTCTACGGTAGACTAGGTCTATTTGGTTTTGGATCTGGGGTTTGGGTGAATTGCACACATGTGCACTGACGCGACGACACGTAGGTGACACATGTGCGCAGATGCTCATGTGGCTAGCTAACGTGAATGGCCACGTGGCTCGATGGCGACAACGGCTCTGGACCCGATGGCAACCGGCGAATGGCGTCGCTTCGCCGATGGTGAATGGTACCCATGTGGAGAGGATGCTAATGCGAACTCGGTTGTGCACTTACAGGTGGACAAGGACGACGGAGATGGCTGACGGCGAGAGTTGAGCGGCAGAGAAGCTTCAGGTTTTGTCAGGATTGAACTCCGGTGACGCTCTGGTGGTGCGAAGGGGTGCTGGAGGTAGATCTCACGATGGCGGACTCGACGGTGCGATCAACATCGATGGGGCGGCAAAGACGACAGCGCAATTCGAAGAAAACGACCTTCGGCTCCCAAACCCTAAAACTTCAAATGCGGCGGTGCTAGGGCTTTAGGGGTGAAATTAATTGATCGGGGATTTTGGGTGAGGAGACGAAGGTGATCCTAGGGGACCCTTTTGTAGGGTGAGGGCGAGGCTGAGGCAGCGTATTGGTGGCAAAGTTTGATTCGGACCCGAGAGGAGATACAATGATTCGATTGCGATTGAGAGAAGATAGATACCAAAAACGATTGTGGGGAAATAAGGGATTCGGAAATCGTATCGTCGAGGAATCCTTTCGGTTGCAAACGATGTTGTCGGACGAAGCTTTGAGAAACCTCAATGGTGGCCAAAGATGGCTCGGTGTGCTGAGAACGAAGGCGAGGAATGTGACGACCTGACGCGTGGCCCTACGCGTCAGCGAGAGCAGAGGAACGACGAGTGGGCTGGCGCATGCGCGCATGATTGGGCCGCGAAGCAGGCCACGCGTGAGGAAAAAGGAACTGGGACAAAGTGATTTGGCCCGATTGAATTTCTAATATTATTAATAGTTTTTGTATTTTAAAAATACCAGTAAATGCAAACGTCAATTAGAAAATAGCTAATGCACTCAGAAAAATTCTAGAAAATTCTAGAAAATATATCAAGCACAAATAACCCAAATAAAATACTTTTGGCAATTACTGATGTTGGGATTAGTCACATTAAATTGTTTTAACACTGAAAGTCCATATTAAGCTTAATTTAAAATTCAAATAAAACTTTGGTGAATTTTCCAAATGGCTAAACTAATCAAAAGGATTTTTTAGACTCAGAAAATTAAAATGTTACCAACGTTTGGCCGGCGGCGTAGACGGCGTATCAGGAACAACATGGATGAAACAGAAGCCGGATGTTGTACGAAGAAGTGCTCTATTTGCAAGGAGTCCAGACATATATTGAAGTATTTTCTTGCGAGAAATGAAACAACATGAAGGAGAGGTCGGCAGTCCGGACGGCCTCACCGGGACCTCATCCGATCGCCCCACTCGAGACGGTCACCGTGGAGGTCGACATGCCGAACGTGGCGGTGGCGGCCACATGGATGGTTTATCTTTTTGAAACATGTTGTGATGAATGTTCTGCTTAGTATCATTGTGATTTGTCGAACAACTACGTGATAACATATGTCTTATTTAGTCGTGTTGTTCGATCTACTATTGTTATGTCGTGTGTCAAATTATTATGTGTAACTGATGTACTACCGTTAATATTTTTCAGGTCCTATTGCTAGTTGAATTGGCAACATGAGCTTGTCGCCAATTCAAATGACGACTTAAGTCACTACCACCATTTTGAATGGTGATAAAGACATTTCACACCGTTGCATGGCGATATGGTTCGTGTCGCCAATCCAAATGGCGATAGGGCCATTTTGCTATCTTGAATGGCGATAAAAGCCTATTTTGTAATTTTATTAAACATGCATTTTATTTCTATAGTTCTATTAAAAATATTTATTATTTTTTAAAAATCGCAAATAGAGCTATGAAAAAAAAACGGAAGGGAAAGCTCCTATTCTTTTCTCGTAACTCATTAATTAATATATTTCGTCTGACTATGTTTCCAATTTGTCTCCCTTATCTGATTTTTTTTTTGCTAAGCACGCTTTGGCAGCACCACCGTAGTTAAGCACTGTATCCGTTTGTGTACTTTTCCTTAAAGAATGCATGCAGTCAATTTTTAAAAAATTGACCATAAATATATTTAGATTTGTTATATAAAAATTATATTTGCAATATTTCTATGTCACTATATTTTGAATATTTTTTCTAACATATAATTTTAAAAAGTAATAGTGAAAAATGTGTATTGAAAACCATGTCAATTAGATCAAGCTGTACCACTAGTTGGAGATAGTACTACATAGATTTAATTAGATCAAGCTGTACCACCTCACCAATTGTACGTACTAGTATAGTATTACAGTCGTTTTTAAACAATTTTCTCAATGAAACTTCAATTATTTTGGTACGAGTAATACTGCTACTTTGCACCACATAGAGAGTATAATGCTAGCAACTCATTGAGTAATTGCGCTGGAGGAGAGCGAGTAAGGACATCATATCAAGTCCTCCAAAGTCCAATCCGATTTAGGAAAGCACGGCCGAAGAAGCACTTTAGTTTCGATGCTTACATTACGGTGCATGCAATAAATTGTATAGTCGGAGGGTTGAGAGAGTTGAAAAGAAGCTGATGCCAAAGGAGGAGGGGTTTTTTTTGGGCTCGTTTAGTTTTTTTTTTAACAAAATAGCACCGCATCAGATTAGGTAGGCGACACGTGTCCGTTACCACGCTCATTGTTCGCGGAAGCCACTTGCCGCAATCCCAATCTGCGGTAGGAGCGTGCGACCGAGCTGCGGGACGTGGTGTGGTGCGCGGTAGGGGAGGGCGATGTGGTTCCAGTGCGCGGTAGGAGGGCTCCTATGCATGAGGAGCGCAATAGGGGTGCACGGGAGCACGGTGAGAATGTCATTTTTATCATTTCAAACATGATGATGCTATATTTGCTATTTCGTTTCGGAGAGAGGTCAAACCCGTCCATAACTTCGAAAGGAGAGGGCAAGCGACGAATGGCAGCAAAAAAGGTTGCTGGCAAGGACCGTGGATTCAGACACAGCTCATCAGGCGGCAGAAGCGGCACGGTGCTCTAGAACGCCATCGTAATTCGCAAACGCAACGCATCCTGCAATGATCAAGCCTGAAGTATGAAGAGAAAAGTTGTAGCTACCTTCGATTTGGTCTATGCGGCCACACATATCACAGGAGAGTAGTAGATGTAGAGAGAGAAAAGGCAGAACCAATGTCGTGGGGTCGGTCGTGGAGCTGAGGGATGCGTATTTTTGACGTTGCACAACAATGTCATGTGCTACAGTGCTATCATATTGGCTCGCACATGTTGGATAAAAAAACAAAAGACAATACCGCATGCGGTACTGTTACCGTAGTAAAGTACTATAATGACACTGTAACAGTTAGTCTATTTCATTCTTTCTGAATAAGACGACTCAAATAGTTATAATTTTAAGGCACTGTTGCTCCCTACCGTTCCCTCTCAGCGTCAGAGCGTCTGAAACCGGAGCGGAGCGAGCGAGAGATGTGGCGACAAGCCGGGCTAAATTCACGGAGATTGGTGGTGCGGGGCCTGTACATACGGACTACGGAGGGCGCTGCTGATGCCGATGTCCCACCACCAATAATTGCCATCCATTCCATCCCTACCAACGCGCGTGCACATGCGTGAGCCGCACAAGCATATCTTCTTGCCCGGTTTGGCTTACGGCTAAACAACTTGCTGCGTGCGCTCTTCCGCGGAAGAATAGTGGAGTAGTACTGTAGTAGTACTTGTACATGTAGGCATGCATGTACACCGCCGCGTTGTGGTGGCAATGGCATGCATCGCGGTCGCTTTTTTCGGCGAACGCATACAGAAAACACCCGAAAGCAGGCAAGCACGTCGGGCTGCATGCTGCTCCGTTTAGAACGCAAAACTTCATAGAAATTTCACAAATAACAGTTTAATTCCTGATGGAATTAAGAAAGAGTCTCGCGTGCTAAACGGCGTTTAACTAAGCTGCGTATGATCAGTGCTGAATCCATCACTCTAGGCAGCCAATTGAAGTACAACTGTTGCTAGCTAGGTTTAATTTGGCCCAAGAATATACTGAATCGCGATCACTAGGCAGGTTTGACCACAACCACCGGACGGGCTCGATCTCGCGATCAACGATGAATCAATTAACCGAAACAACTAGCTAGACTCGGGACCTTGCAATGCAAGTACTGTAGTACTAGTCTTGTCTCTTGTTGCATTGTTTTATGGCGAGCGATCGGGCATTACTATCAGCAGTGCTATGCACACACGATTTTATTGTCGTGCGTGCGTACAACGCACGTGGTGGCCGGGCGAGCGCTGTACGCAGGCCGCGGTCGGGCGCAGGCGGGTGGGCGAGGGTGGCGCGCGGTCGATGGGAGTCTGAGGAGGAGAGGGCGGCCGAGCGGGCGGAGGAGGAAGACGGCATGCCGGTCGGAAGAGAAGGAGAAGGCGGGCAGAGGCGCTGGGGCGGCCAGGCGGCGTGGGCGCGCGAGCGAGCATGTCCGCATTACAATTATGCTCCTTTAGCAAGCTAGCGTCTATTTACTACGTACCTGCCACCGACTGTCCTCGGCGGTATAGTATATCCTGCCGGCTCTTCCTCCATTTAGCTAGCAACACTTGTGCTACATAAATCTCGTTTGTTAGTGATCGATGCACCTACCACTACCATTGCAGAGAGAGATCATGTGATATTGTACCTGCTCATATAAATGGCGCATTGTAGTGGTACGTGTCCGTGTGTGTGCCCTACATGTCGTACGCGGCACGCAGTGAAATTGATTTCGCATGCTTCTGCATGCTGGTGTTGGGTTTTGTATCCGGTCACTTTTCTTCTTCTCCAGGCCGGATGAGATATGGATACTGGATGTAAATAGAGGGAAATCTCTACTTTTAAGACTATAGCACAATATAAACATACTAAAGCTATATCTACTGGTCTTTTGCCATTGGAATGTCAAATTCATACATAAATAGAAAGAGAGCAAAGTGAAAAATGTAAAATACAATAAATTTAGTACCTCACTAATGAATAATGCGGCCCCAAATGTCCATAAATATGTGAGTACCGATCTGTAGATAAGAAATATCAAATTTAATGATACAATATTAAATTGTGAATATTCATAAAATATTAAAAATGAAATAAAAACATACCACTAAGACACTAAATCTGATTACGACGCAATTTCACTATACGAGTTTTCATGTCTTGAAAGCGTTGAATCATTCTTTTATTATCAAGGTTTTTAAATATCTCTCGCTCAGTGTAGCACACCATCAAGTCATTGAGCCATTTATCTGATACCATGTTGCGCAAATCGGTTTTAATAATCTTCATTGCTAAGAAGATTCTTTCAACTGATATTGTTGCCACTAGAAGGATTAGTGTGAGCTCGATGAGGCGATAGACCAATGCGAAAGTTATATTTTTTTTTCCGATTTCAACCATCTTTTGAGCAACCTTTGCAAGATCATGGTATTCACGAAATTCAACACTTCTTCTAACATTAAGAATGAATATTTGAAGCTGATTTCTTAACAACAAACAGTCAGCTATGATAAAATCTGCAGTATAAATCTCAGCAAGGCGAACTTGCTTTTGAACATCAAACTTGGAGAAGGAGTTGCTTGGATCAAGACAAGATATGCATACCAATAATTCTGAAGAAACTTCATTTAAACGATTATCCATCTCTGCTATAATGGCATCAAGAGCAACATTGAAAATATCAACACGATAATAGTGAAAGAGAGTAACCTTATGCTTCTGACGTGCAGATTTACCCTTAACTCCGGTGTGATCATCCATACTTGGCACATCAAACTCATTTGACTCACAAAAGCTTTTTACTGTGTTGAACAATGGCTCGCACCTATTGTCCCTCATATCTTGCAAGCGCGTTTCACATACATAATCAAACTCATAGCTTCAATAATACCTCGAATCGGGTGGTCCACAAGGAGAGGGATGTTCGGACTACCTGAACGCTACATCAAACTAGGGCCATCCAAAATGGATCGGACAATCTACAATGTTTGGGAATGTTCGGACCGACTGAACCTTCCATCTCAATAGGGCCACCCAATAAGGATCGGATGGCCCTCGTGAGGGAAGGGTGCGGGCGCTAGATCGGATCGCGCGAAAGGAAAAGGGAGGTCCGAGGGGGAGGTCTAGGGAGGTCCGAGGGGGAGGTCTAGAGAGGTCAAGAGAGGTCTAGAGAGGGCTGAACAAGCAGAGAGAGAGAGAGAGAGAGAGAGGAAGAAACAACGCCAGAACTCAAACAAACTTCAAATAAACCAAACTTTCGCATTAGTTGGAGTTCGATTAGTTCATATTAATTCTCCAAATTTTTGAAATCTTCAAGTTAAGCTTGAGCAAATTCAACAAAATCGAATGGTTACTTTTATTTTGGAAACTTTTAAGAACTCTAGAAAATCGGGATGTTACACCGACCGCCCCCTCCCCCATGCTGGGCTGCTGAGTCGCTGACAGCTATGTGGGTGTGGCTGAGAGCCTGAGAGCGAAAGTGTGAGACCTTATCTTTTCTCTCTCTATTTCTCTAATTGGATTTGGGCCGTCAGCCGACTAGGCCTTAAGCTACATGCCTCCATGAGACCATAAAATCCAAGAAGGCAAGAACAACCCACACGGTTGGCCTAGCTAGTCGACCGGACGTTCTTCAACCTTCGGCTCACCGGCTGGACTTTCTTCAACCTCTGTATGCCACAGTCCGTAGAGCACCTAGCTGGCTAGCTCTCGTCGGTGCTTAGGTCTCAGTCTCAGTGGGTACTAAGGGTACGGTGGTGAAAGGAGGGGCACTTGAGCATCCACTAGCACCCATGGTGAACTCGCCCCTGGCTATACGAGGCCGTTAGGGAGAGATTACATGCCACTAGCATCCAAAGATCCAAGGGTCCCGGCCTTACCTTGCCATCCTTAATGCTGCCTACCCGCACACCCCAACATTTTCCTCTTGTACGGTGCTACTAGTACTGAATGAGTCTTCCTCTGGCAGTAGAAGTCAAATCTTATTGGAAATCAGTGTTCCACGATATAAGTCTATTGAGGAAATCAAGGTCTAGTTATTGCAAAAAAATCAACATATATTTCTGCTTTAATGCAGGAAAAGTAGTTAAATAGTTGTAGTATATCATTTAATCGGGTTACGTATGGTCCAATAACATTAACTTTTTCTTAGATTTGATGTTTTTTTGGTTTGTGTGTATGGTGAGCTTAGACTTATATTGCAGAATGGTGGGAGTACTACACTACGTTCATGTCTTTTACATCTTTCATGTCCCTATTTTACTATGACCTCTCGTGATAGTATCACCTCTTGAGAACATATCAAGTGCATCTTAACCTTTGGTGCATCCTTCTGCGATCTCGAAACACGATGGAAATTGTTGTGGAAAATTTTGAATAAAAAATGTTAGATAAGTCATAATGCAAACAAACATCCAGCAAAACTTCAATTGAAAGCGCTGTACATTAGGAGAAACAAAAAAAAGGCAATTTTTGGTGAACAGTAGCCTTTTCCTTTTCTTTTATTTTCGGATTTCATTCAGCAGTATTTTGCTTTTTTTTTTTGTTTCTCTATGTGTAGATCGAATTTATATTTGAAATTTTGTGACATGATAGATTAATTTTGTGTCAATGCTGTCAATTTTTTTCTCCAGAATTTGTCATTACCATTTACATCGTGTTTCTTGAGTATGCACGGAAATACAACAATAGTTAGGATGCAGGAAGATACAACAAAAGTTAGGATGCACTATCGCGTCTTTGTGGATGGTAACGTGGACGCCTTGCTAATCATCCCTTAACCTTGACCTTTTCGGTGCGAAATGTTTGTTTAATCATGGGCATGACGGGAGAATATATAGGTTCCTCCTAGCTGCACTTAACTTCCGGAGCTGCGCGCGTATAGTTTAATCCGCGTAGCGTGCCGATCATTTGCCCGAGCAATTCTAGTTTATTGCGACGGGAGCAAAAAGACGAAATGGCTGTTTACTTTAGTTAATCGTGCTCTGGAGAGCTACTGGGCGGAGAATCTCACTTGGCCTTTCCAAGCAGCGGGATGCTTCCTCCACATCGTACACGGACCGTCCATACATCTAGTCGGGTGACCTGTGCATGCATCACGCATTTGCATCACTAACGCAATGAGGTTGCTTGCGGATTCCATCTGCAATGCGCCCACTGTTGTGACCTCTTTCATATATGGGAGCAACTACGGCTCAACGTATGGTGGGAGGGTTTCCACCGTACGGTCCAGTGCAACGTATAGAAAAGAGCAGTGTAACATTTTTTTTCGCTTGTTGCAATATTTCAAATATTCATATACAACATTGTCTTAAAATATCATGATCAAACAAACAAACATCCTCATAATCAAAACAACACAAACATTATCATAATCAAACACACACAAACATCTAGAGGATGTCACTATGCCAGCATCTTAGAAAATCATATGCAACATTTTTCCCCTTGTGTTCAACATTTTTTTTTACGCTTGCAACAATTTTTTACCAGGGACGCAGCATACCAAAGGCGCAAATCGAGAGGCTTCTAGAAGCTCCGACGACCACCTCGCGAGGGAGGGGAGGAGACACGAGGGAGGTAATCCGAGCTCAGCAGCCTCCCCGCACCCCTCACGAAACCCACCAAACTGCGACCAGTGGAGGTGTCGAACCTTCTTCGTCCATCCGGAGGGCGCCGCAAGCTCGGCGGCAACGCCGGGCTCCCCCGCGGTCACCTTCCTCTCCGGCCTTCTTTGTCCATCCGAAGGGCGCCGCGAGCTCGACGGCGGCGCCGGGCTCCCCCGCGACCACCTTCCTCTCCGACATCTCCTCCACCACCGCTGCCGCCGTCGCCGATGGCCATGCTGCTCCTCGTCGCTCCTCTCGCTACTCGCCACCGGGAGGAAAGAACCGAGTTATGTTTTGCTGTGCGGTTTGGGGATGGATTGGAGCGAAGCGAGGTGTTGTGGACGGTAAAAACTAATGAAGTGAATTGAAGTGAGAGAGAGACAGAGTCCGTTGAGGAAAAAGTTGGGAAAGGGAGCAACCATAAAAGTGGGAAGGTGAAATGAGTTGTGGAGTCACGTCCGATTTTTTATTTGTTTCGTATGTATGTACAGTAGCATTAGCCTTCATATATACCATCCGCAATGTTTGAAGATCGAGTCAACCGCAGGAATAGGGATGCCATGTGTACTTTGGATTCCTATATAAATTGAAAATACTAAAAAAATTAGTGTCGTTTGAATTCAAGACACAAGGCGAAGAAAACACAAGGTAACCTCATGTTTGGAATGGTCCATTCTATAGGAATTTCAAAGGGACTCTTCGAGGTCATTCCTTTGTTCCAAACGACCTCGTGGGAATTTTTTTTCTTTCTGTAGGGTCTAAATTCTTCAAAAATCGTTCACTTTTCCTTTGTTCCAAACGGAACCTAAGAAGTCTATTACTCCATTCGGAGAGACGATGATACACTCAATTTAAGGCTACCAACACATCTGTCACAGGGTTCTACCCTGAAAATCATCGGACTATAAGTCTATAACAACTATACATAGTGCCTAAGAAATTATCACTACACATATCCTAAACTCCTGTCACCATCCATAGTTTGGTGAGATTAACCCATCTTAACTAATTAATCATGTGTTAGTACTTGTAATTTTGCTATAACATTTGCGACATCTTAATTTGTAATAATAAGTGTTCTCTTATATAGCTGCAGTAAAGGACTGCTACTCCTACTCTAATGCGCCTATTCCTGTCAGGGGGCCGCTCTAGCGCCATTTGTTAACGAACCAAATTTGTCATCAAATTTAACCAGCACAACCATACTAGATTGTTGAATTGATGGCACGCGTTAGCCAAGCTATCATGGGAACCATCATTCCGGCAACCATGTGGGAGTCATAGAAGGAGTGCAATGCACACATCTTTCAACAGCAGCACAAGGATGCAATCAGCTAGTCTCCTATCATTTGCACACACACAAAAAAAAAAAAATTGCCATCTGGCTGCAAAATGTGCAGGTCACCAATAGCCGGGGCATGACACAAGTGGACAGAAAGAACAAACCAGCACGTTTAGCTTGTTTGCTCACAAGCAACAAAAGCTGAGGCATCAGAGATCTGCATTCTGAGTTCACCGAAAAGCTCTCTGCGTCACGTTGGGACCCCGGGCCCATCGCCAATTTGTCACATTCGCAGCTAGCTCGATCGGCTAACTTTGACAACTTTGTTCGTAGCACCAGGCGACTTCCAAACAGTTCCTAGCTAGGTTGGCGTGCATGCATGTTAGCTTAGCGCGTGAAATACAAGCAGCTAGGCGTAAGCTTTTCGCCGGATGCTAAATGTGCTAGTATTCTATTGCGTTGCGTGCTGCTGCCTTTCGATTGAACGGCGACACTTTTAATTGTGAGCAGAGTAGTGGCGCCGTTCGATCGATCATGCGAACAGGGAATGGTCCTGTTGCCGTGTGGGCACATGTGCTCGATCGATGGGCCGCTTTGCAGCTTAATTTTACATACTCACTGCAGTGCACACGACCAGCTTCCTAAAGGGCAGAGCGACCTGCATGCTGGCTAGTAGTTGGTTTGGCCGGTTAGGTCTCATCCTTCATATCTCTTTCAAGAATTCGGAGTGGCGTGTTCCTTTCGGTTTGAATTTGAATAGGGGACCGCTCAATTACGTGTTGTACCTAAATAACTAAAGAGGTCACATTGTCTCTTTTCCATCTTCCATGGAAGCTGAGACTGAGAGGGGGGAAACATAGGTCTTGCAATCCTGCCTAATCCATTAGTGTTTCGCTGAATGGCTCTAGCTCTAAAAGTTAGCAACCACAGCTTATGAACAAAGTATTTTGATGATTTGTACCATGCTGCATGACGTATAAGTGTCAATGATCTACTGCACTTGGGATCGAAAAAATCTGTGTTACAAATGGGGCCTAAGCTAATTATGCAATCATTCTTGGCGCTTTCTTCCTCCGTAGTTCTAAGGGGGTGTTTTCTTAGGCGTGCCACACTTTGTTCTGCGAGTGTTTGATCACATATTCTTAGTTTCGTGTGTCATAAACTAGATTTTTTTTTACTAACTTTTCCACCTTTATGGTGGTCAATTTTGGTTGCTTAAGGTTTGTTATGGAAAAATTGGTTGTGAACCAAACGGGCTCTAATTTAGGTAGCGATGTGCGATGCACCGACGTCGTGTACTGGATCACCCCTGGAAAATATTTCCATTTTTTTTCACCAAACTCAAGTTCATACCTTCCGCAACTATCCATTTTGTATTCGAAGTCACCAACAGCATAATATGGAACTAAAAGGAATTATGAGGTCAAGCATTTCCAACTGTGTCGCCGTGCAATTGCAACTTTTGTCCGGCTTGGAGCCTTTGGACCTCACAATTTCTGCCACGTCGATTGTGCCACCAATGGCACTATCATACGTAGTAACGGGTAAACTGGGGAAAGCTCGTATATATAATAGAGCTACTTACGGCGGCCGTATGAAATTACCACTACCCATTTAGAAAATCTCAAAATCTCATAGGCGGAAAAACTTTTTAGCGCGGTAAGTCGAAGTTCTAACTACACCTGTCACATACAGTGCCTTTTCTATTAAGGCACTCACCTACACTGATGTGGAAATTGGAAAGCCATGGATGAAGAAAGTGGGATCGACTTGCTAATTCCATGGTTTTTTTTTGTATTAATATTACTACATTTCTGTCACATCAGAACAGTGTTTTTTTTTCAACCGTTGGTTTAGTCAAAGCGTTTACTGATCACAGTGTTTGCATGCACTAGTAATTGGCAGTCTCAGATATTTCTGCCAACAGTTTTCCCTGCGGTTGACTTGAAACAGTGTCTAACATAGCGTACAGCTAGTACGCAGAAATTAACAGTACATATACAATGCTATAATGGAGTAATGAGTCGATATCATCATTCAGCTCGGTAATGATACGCGGTCGTATACGTAGGTGTGAATTTTCAATTTGTGCGAACAGGAACCACGACGTGCTGAGTGAGCCGGTGGGGCGGGCCCACCGGCAGTGGAAGGAGTCCTTCCTCCCCGATCATCAATCATGCCGCTGTTAAAAACAGTTACTATTACTGCTCGCTCTCCTTTCCTACCCAGCCAAACAACGAGGAGAGGGGAGGAAACGATGCACATGCAGTGCTTACCCCGGACGTCGTACCGTGGCCGCCTCCTTTGCCTATGGTTGGTTTGGACTCTTTTGAGTGGAGTTTTTGACTTAAATATCATTATTTGTCAAAAATGCAAAACTAGTTATCTTCTGTGCGAAATGACAAAAATATCATCGCATACATGCCGATAAGCGACATGTGTCATCCGCCGCGCCCCCACTGCCTTGTAGGCGCCTGCCGCACGTCCACCACCCTGCAGCGCTAGGTTGAAAAAACATCGACGTGACTGGATAAGCACCATGCCTCAGCAAATAGTATAGGGGATGTACATAGGGTGAATTTCTTATATGTCACCGGAAATTTGCTCAATCCCTTATATGTCACTAATTGTTTCACTGATACGTGGATCCTAACCCCATATATCAGTGACACAATTAGAGATTTCGTAAAAATCCAATGAGATATAAGAAATTAATCCTAGTACATTATCAATGACACACTACTACTGTCTGTGTATGATACTCAGAAAATATATAGAAAAAAAAAGACTTCAGCGGTATAGTAGGAAATGAAATGGCGAGGCCAATGGAAATACTGAGGGTTTGTCACTTAGTTGCGTGTGGATACATTGATACAGACGTTGGTAGCCACACTAGGGACTATTTGGTTTGCTACTCTTACAAACCAAATTAAATATTGGTAATATAAACGAAAATTGATGATTATTTGATTTGCTACCAAAATTTTGTAACGCCAATTAAATCTAACATCACACACCAAAATTTGGGGTATGTTTGGTTTTGTTCCCCAACTTACCAAGCTAGCCAAATATTGGTATGCCTAGGCATTTTGGCCTCCATTTTGATTGGTGGCCAAAATTTGGAATGCCAACATGGGTGGCAATTTTTTTTTGGTATTTTCTCTCTCTCTCTATGCCATTTTTGGCTAAGCAGGAGCTAGCAAAAAATTGGCCTGCCTAGTTTTGGTCATTGTTTAGTTTGCTATAAAATATTTTAGTCGTACCATGATTTTGATCATTTCAAAACTAGATATTGTTTTTGCTAATATTTTGGTTATGCTTGTTTTGGACCTCAACCAAACAGCCCCCGGATCCACGCCTCAGCGATTAGCTTTTAACGCAGCAGGAGCCGAAGCAGCTGCAGCAGAAGCTCGTCAGTAGGCAGTGCAGGTGTGCAGTATGCACAATGCAGACAGAGGGAGGCCAAAGGTGTGCGGTGAGGCTGTGCAAAAAAGAAGAGAGGCCAAAGGGAAGCCAATAAAAGCCCCTCCCACCGCCAAAGATTAGATAGGGAGTGATCGAGAAGATCTCCCAGAGGAATTTCAGAGTCCCCACATCGCCACTTAAACCCCCCTTTCTTCTCTTCTTCTCTCTCTCTCTCTCCCTCTCCACTTCCCTCTTCCACTACTAGTATTGCCCTTTGCTTCCCTCCCTCTCTGTAAGCGAAGCAGTGTAACCTTCCATATCATCATTCTCCTCCTACATAGACATAAATCACAGAATATAAGTGACAGAGGAAAGGAGAAAGAAAGAAGTTTCCCACTACACTACTACTGCTACTAGATTGATAGGGTCAGGTGAGGTATATAGCTAGGCTCTTGGACGCGCTCGAGATAGCGAGGTGAAGTAGTAATTGGATGGATAGAGAGAGGGCAGCCTAGTGCCACTATCTACGGGAGGAGAGAAGAAGACCTCAGGCTCACCGGAGCGCAGCTTGGCTCAGCTGTACGAGTAGCGGAGATATTTTTATTCTTCTTTTTTGCTATCTCGGGCTCTCGGCCGCCGCCGCCGCCGCCGCTTGTGTCGTAGTAGTAGCTGCTGCTTTAACGAAATCTAGGCTCTACTGCAGAAATTTTACCCGTATTTTTAATCCCCGCAGCTGCGAAATCCGTGGCTATAAGCGTGGCTTCGGGACGGCGCTTCCCATCCGACTCCGGCGCCTTCGCGGACTGGTTCGCCTCCTCCGCCGCCGCCGCAGGCCGCGGGGACGACCTTTCCCTCGGATTCAATGCAAGCGCCGCCGCCGCGGCAGCGGCCGCCTCCGGCGCCTCGCTGGGGGCCGGCCTCTGGGGCCCGGCCTCCTCCGCCGCCTCCCTGGCTGCGTCGCGCCAGGCTGCGGCGCTGAACTACGGGATGGCCGACGTCGGGATGGTCGTCGTCGCCCCCGCGGCCTCGTTCCACCACACGCACCACCATCACCACCACCACGAGGCCGCGGCGGCCGCCGACCCCATCTTCCCGCTGCTCTCCGCTGGCCCCTGCGTGCTTGATCCGGACACGTCCAAGTCGGCCTCGGCGGCGGCGGCGAGCAGCGGCATCCACTTCTGGCAGTCGCAGCCGCCGCCACAGTCGCCGTCATCGGCGGCGGGTGGTAACCCTAACCCTAGCGCAAGCGCCTTCTACCTCAGGAAGCCCCTCCCGATGCTGGACTCCGGCGGCGGGTCGTCCGGCTCCGGCGCGACCACGTGCCAGGACTGCGGCAACCAGGCGAAGAAGGACTGCGGCCACAACCGGTGCCGCACGTGCTGCAAGAGCCGCGGCTTCGACTGCTCGACCCACGTAAAGAGCACCTGGGTCCCTGCCGCCCGCCGCCGTGAGCGCCAGCAGCTCGCCGTCTCCGGCTCCGTCTCCTCCTCCCCAGCAACTGCCTGCACAGCCGCCGCTGCAGCATCCGCCTCCGCCTCGAAGAAGCCTCGCCTTCTCTCCTCCCAAACCACCACCTCGCACACCTCCACCTCCAACGCCACCACCCCACGCAGCTTCGACACCACTTCCAGCCATCAAGGTAACGCCGATGACGACTTACTAGGTATATACGCATGCGTAATTCGATACAGTTTGCTAACCAAATTAAGCTTTGCATCTCTGCAGGTGCGTCATTCAGGGAGAGCCTGCCGAGGCACGTGCGCGCGCCGGCGGTGTTCAAGTGCGTGCGCGTGACGTCCATCGCCGACGGCGAGGACGAGTACGCATACCAGGCGATGGTGACCATCAACGGCCACGTGTTCAAGGGGTTCCTGTACGACCAGGGCGTCGACGACGGCCGGCTCGCGGCCACGAGCAATGACGACTCGACCGCCGGCGTGCCCAACATCTCCGAGCTCCACCTCGGCGGGGCGTCCGTCTCCAGCCTCGGTGGCAATGCCGTGAGGGAAGGCGGGTCCTCCATGGTGCCCTCGGACTTGTACGGCGGCGGCGGGGGCCCACACATTCTTGGCGGGTCGAGCTATGGTAACACCATGAACTGAGCTAATAGAAGAGTAAGGTTACATCGATCATTACCATTCTTTTCTTCTTCTCCTTCATTGTTAGTACAATTCTCAATCCTTCTTGCCGGTACCATTAGCGGGCATTGATGCATGGTGTTTGTTCTACTTATCTCTAGCTTCGGTGGTGTTACTGTCGTTGTATAACATCGAAGAATTGTTGTTACTAGTTGGTGCTCTAGTATTGCTAGTTCTTTCTTTTTCTAGTCGAGTAGAGAATAACAATTGTTTGGAATTCGATCGCAACAAGATAGTTCAAGATTAAATCTTTATGCATAAGATATTGCTTGGTGGTTCTTGCTCTCATGTTCCCGATGCTTGTCTTTCCATATATGGGGATGTGTTCAGGAGTGCAAGCCATATAGGCCGTGGGGTCACTTCGAGCAGCTAGAGGCGTGCACTGTTTGGCCTCGTGATAGATAGATAGATTGATAGATTGTGAGCTGAAAAGTTTGACTCTCTTAACACTTGCTTGGCCTCCACTCTGCGTGCTTAATTTGGCCTCCAATGCTTAGCTTGTTCAGCTGCACTGCACTCTTTTCTTTGTTTGTTTTTCCTCTTCTATTCTATCCTATGGGTAGGTAGGTAGGCATGGATTCTTGGCTTGGCTTTGTGCTGTACTGCTGTGTACAACATGCATTGGAACTTGTATCCTAGAGGCCAATGTGTAATGCATGTGATGAGAGAATTGTTGGGCTTATTACAGACTATCTTAATGCTTAAACTACATTAGCCCGATCGTTTCTGCTGCTTCTTTTTGACATGTAGAGAGGAAGGGGAGGCAGGATCATGGTGGCTTCTTGCTCCATTCACCTTATTTTTTGTGCAAGTCCCCATATTTATTCCTTGTGCCGGATCCCATCGAGGATGACAAGATGTGAAAAGAAACAAAGGTGGTGTTAAAAGCATAGCCATGTACTGGCTGCGCAAAGACACATGCTTTTTGTTTACGGTGTGTTCGATTTGGTGCGTTGTCTTGGATTGCCGTAGTCTATGCTTCGTTTTCCTTTGCTTGTCCAGTGAGTGAAAATTTTGGTCGGCTTGCTTGAGCCGCTGTAACAAGTAAACAGCACATGGGTCGTATCGGCAGTCATGAGCTGAGAAGAACTTTTTAAATTTGGGATTGATGTTGTTGGCCTATCTTGTCATCATCAAAGCTGCTATTATCTCATGTGTGTGATGATGGCATTGGTCCATGTCGCCTTGACGACTGTTGCCAACCTTTGGGGAGCACGGTTACTGTTCAGCTTGCTTCTTTATTTGATGAACTATAAAGTAGGATTGGCGTATTCGTAGGCCTTGACTCCATGAATTGTGTTATTGCTTGACTAATTGAACATTTGACTAATTTTGTGAAGCTTGCATCTTTGCTTTCTGATGTTCTATACATCTATTTAACGATTCACACTTTCTGCATAGGGTACTGTTGATTGGTTGGTTAGTTAGTTTGCCTTTGGACTTGTTCCGCACAACCGCACATGATTCAGACTTTTGGATTGCACTCCTGGACATTTCTATGTTTATATTAGCAGTACTGAAATGTATGCATATGTTCTTTTGGTTTGTGCACAGACGTACTTGACAGACTGGCTCAACTGATTTAATGTGTTGAGGCATATAATTGAGGCAAATCGTTCTGTTTGCCGTGTGGATATGCATCTGCAAAATGCACATTCATCACATGTATTATTTAGCCTGCTAACTTCTGTTAGAGTATGTACAATAGTATGATGTCAGTTATCTGTCAGTCTTACCACGTAGAACATGAGATGATGTGGTTGAGAGAGGGGAAGTATAGAGAATTGAGCCACTTCTTATACAATAGTCGACTGTAGCACGAGAAACAAAACACGTTGTATATGGAGGAGTTGTCTAAAAAGATATATAAAAAGACAACTCATTGTAAGAACTGTTTTTAGTGCTGTCTATAAATGACATGAAGAAATATTATAGACAACAACTGCAATATTGTATATGATTTTACGTCTCTTTTCTTTTGGACAATAAATGCAACGTGCCTAGTAATGTGGACATCTGTTTGTTGTCTGTTGTGATGATGGTGATCCAACTGACTGGTCCAACTTTCATTTGGCAACGTTTGTTATTACCAGTTGCTATGTTTGAAACATTCTTGTGTGTCATGTGATTCTAATCTCAATTTATTTATTAAATGATTGGAACCACAATTTACGCAAGTAGTGAGTTTGTGATTTTTTGGGGAATTTTTAACGATGCTTTGCTATAGTTAAGCAAATGGTTTTCTTTCTCATGCATGGTTAAGATCTGCTGTGTATGGATTTTTAAATTTATTATGTTTCACTTTTCATTAGTGTGCCAATCTTGGTAGCTTGGGTAATTTTACAATACAACTAAAAAAGGTACAGTGTGGATAGGTATACCACATCAACGGAATGAGGTCCGGCATTTGTTGTTCGCTGGTTAACCCCCCTTAAAAACAGCGAAATCTGAATACTTGGCGACACCGCTGCTGTGCATCAACTGAGGACTCATGCTCAATTTATCAAATTGAGCGAGTTTTCATATTCACAAGATGTATTGTTAGGATTGCTAACCTATTTGTTGCAACGTCGAGAAGATAATTGTGCATTTGGGGAAGCCTAGATGTGAGACAGAGTGTTGTATGATTAGGATTGTGCGCTTTGCCTATATATTTAAGTTTTTTCCTTTTTAAACTGGGTGGGGGATGTAGGAATGAAACTCAACATGGATGTACTTCCTTTTGCCTGGACCTAAAATCAATGTAAATGTGGTAGTTTCATAATTTCATTTGATGAGTTTTACAATTAGCCGTTTATTGTGTGTGGTACGGTTCTTGTAGTGGTATTTTCCCGTGCTTTAATACTCATGCTTTTAATCATAATCATGTCTAATGTGTTCTGTTTAGCAATCATTTTGTACTGTGTTTCCTTTTTAAGGTTTGGCTGATGCAGATTTTCTTATAAAAAGGGAATTATGAATTGAAAGGATTAATATAGATAACTCTTCTATGCCCTTCTTGTTGGAAGTACTCACTACGGTTTGTTTTAGTAGTTACTAAACATATCTATTACAATTTTTTTTCATGGTGATGGTAGATGACAGTTGTTGAATGAGAATTGTGTCTTGACATGAGTCATATGTTGCTTTCCTGGTCTAGGTTGTTCTTGAGCATGAGGAAGTGGTTATTCAGTTATCGTTGATGTGCTACTTTTTGCCATCCAGATGACTAGATATGTTGCTTGCTGGAAGGACTTCTAACTGAAAGCCTTTTCTCTTGTTTATCATTGGTAGATTATTGACTATATATTCTCTTGTTTGAAGTTTTGTATGATATTGTGGATATGATAATTCTTGTTAAGGATCAGGAATGTTTGCATACTGCTTCCCAGTTCCCAGTAAACTTTGAGATAAATCATATCTGGTGCACTCTTTAGGCCGCTATAGCTTAGTAGCTTCTGTACGCAATGTGTTTTTAAGTTGCGCTAATTGTTGGATCATGTTCAGGAATAAACATTGTTTCAAGCTCTACCTTCAGAATTCAGATGCCATTTGATCTGTGGAACTTTTCCCCATTAAATGCAATTTGTTCAGTGATTGCATTGTATCATAGGTGTCTTTTTAGAGTATATGTAAACTTGAGATGGCATCGGGAGCTTTTTCATCCGTGGGGTAAGCCGTACAGAGTACAGACATGTCGATCTGGACATGTTTGCTCTTATTGTGAAACAAGAACCCGCTCTTATTGTGTTGGGGACACTGATCAATTGAACTTTTTTTTTTGCGCGCAAGGACTGATCGATTAATTCTGCATATACCATAGGGATATTTGCCTCTTTACCAGCGAACAAATTCACACTTTGCGATACAAATTACATTACTTGCCCATATGTTCCTGAACGTTTATTTTTGTTGATCTTGCTAGTTCTGGGAACTGGATGTTTCTGGATCTGTTACAACCATGTCTATCTATTTGTACTGGATATTCCTAAGGTCTTGGCCATGTCATGACTTGTAATGTCTATGTACCATCTTCGCGCTTTTTCCGAATGGACATTCTTCAGTACGTTCTATTTGTTGGCCTGGATTTGCTTCTGAACATCCTTTATGCAATGAAAGTATTCCTTCTAGCTACCTGTCAGTGGATTGAAGTATGTTTGTTCCAAGTTAAGCTGTATTCGCTCAGAAAAAATCAAGATGGGATGTGTGAAGAGAAACCGATGATGTGGCTGTTTGGGCATGTTAGCTTCTGTTTGGGTTCTACAGCTCTGTTCCTTTATGTTTACATATTAAGTCATGCCTTACGTATCATTTTCCGGTTAATGCTACAAATGCATTAGATGAACTGAAATTCAAATTAAGTACAAATACTTCACGGTACTTGATGCTAGAAGGACAGTTGAATTAAGTTGCTTATAAGCAATCGCTTAATTTATGTATGTGTTCAGGGTATAGTTAGTGATCTAGTAATTATCTGGAAGCCACTCATGTAATGCCGTACCGGTGTTGATTAAAGGAGCCGTCATTTTTCTGCTGCTGAAGTGTAAAGACGAGAGCTGTGCGTGTATGTCGGAGATACTGTGCCAGTGTGAGTGCTCTTCTTGGCTATGTGTTTGGATGTATGATTTTTTATGGAACCGCACGAATAATCGTGGTACCATTGCCTGTTTCCTGCATTGTCTTGTTGGATACAGTAAGCATTTTTATCTTTGCTTTATTCTTGCAACTTTTTTTCTTTCCCCTTGTGTTGTCGTCACTTTGGTAGTTGCTGCGAATTGTCCGGTTCTGACTGACGGTACAAATTGCAGAACCAAAAGCAGTGCTAATGATCATGACAGAGCTAGGTAGTAGAATTTGCCTTGTTTCAACTTTCAATTGAAAGTTCTGTCCTGTCGTGCTAAATATAGTCTTCAAAAACGAAGACACTCCTGATTTTAATCAGCCAGTGATGACGAAATCTTTACCTGTGTTCTCTCTTCCCTGTATTTTGTTGCCGACTGAGAAATGACAACTAATGGATGATCATATCTGTAGTTTATGTACTATATACCTTGTTTATTTTATGCTCGATGCAGTGTTTCTTGCCTTGTACCATGAATCTAAACCCCATTCATTTTGGGTGATCCGATGCTCTACAGAGATCGAAGTGAGATATTTCTCTACACCGAGGTGAAGACCCAGTATTGTAGCAGAAGCATTCCGTGCCATCCATGCGAATGTCCTAGCAGCAGCTAGTAGGTGTCATGGAAACCCTAGGTCGTAGGGACAAACTTTTACAAGATAAAGTTGCGTGATTGCTTGTGGTACAGGACACGGGTCTCGTCAAGAGGGTCGCCTTTTGCCATCCCTGTTTCTCGTAGTGGTACTCCACTATGCAGCAATGTTGAAGGTCCCGTGAGCCGCGCGAGCCAATGGCCACAGGTTTCGCTATCCGATCCAGTCGCCGAACAAGAGCATCGGCATGCAGGAAATATCCGAAACAGTGGTCGTTTCAAAATGGGTAACAGTGCGAAGCGAATACGTATCGGCGAATCAGCCATGCGCGCGCGGCACGACTGCACGAGGGAAAGGAGGGATTCTGCACAGAATTTAGACCTCGGCCCCGTGCAATGGTCGATGATGGAGTCGACTGCAGAGCCATGGAGACACTGTTGCAGGGAAAGCGCACCGCCCTCGCCTGCATTCTCCCGAGGCCACGACTGTTGTAGGGTTCTGTCTGGCTCTTGTTGCGTGAAGCCTCATCTTGTGGGATACCTTGGTTTGATTTGTCATGGACCGTATTCGTACCGTTTCGAATGATTGCAGCAGAAAAATTGCCATGGATTACCTTCATAATTAACCACTAATCGCTTGCATTCATAACCACTAATACTACTTAAAATTTCTACTATTGAGAACCAGTGATTGATATGAATAAATTTGTATAATAGAGAGTGATCACAGCTCACAACTGGCTGTTGTGTGATTAATCAAGCTGTGAAAAGTTTGTCTAGGAACTAGGATCGGTAAAAAAAAACGGCCGTTACAAGTTTACCACAACCTTAAAAAATGGCATTAGTGATCATGTGGAAGTGCATAGTTTTCTAGACCTGATTTTGATCATTGTACAGGAACTTAGATGGGCCAGCCCATCTAAGTAGCATTGTGTAACTCGTACGGACTAAGCCTGTTAAACTCTACTGCTAAGCCTGATTTGCACGCACTCATCATATGAGATGTTCAGGTGAAGCGGTGGCTAGCCGGCCGGCCCCATCGTTCACAGCGGATGGACGAGAAACGCGGGCGCGCCGCTCCGTGAACGGTGCCGCCACCCGCCCCGACCTTCCCAAAAGGCGGAGCTGAGGCGAAGGAGAGGGAGCGCAAGCGCCCGAAAAACGTTCGGCGTGGGACGCAAGCGCGCTGTCCGCCCGTCACCCCATTTCCATCCCGTCGTACACGGTACACAGTGGCGCTGGTACATGAGCCGCGTGTTGGCGTGTGCCGCCAGCTGCCACATTGTATCGCAAGTCGTTGCGCGCGGGCGAAATATATGCAGTTTCACGTCCTCCACGGCTCCACCGCCCCCCGATTCCCCGAACCGTGAGCGACCGCGCCGGTGTTGTCCGCGCGGTTGGCGCTGTCGAGTGCTCCTGCCCCGCCCCGGCCCGGCTTCCGCTGGCTGCTCCGCGCCCCCGGCCGAACAAATCAAGTGTAGCCTCCACAGGAGATGATGGAGGGACCGTGTTTTTTGGTGATTGGCGGCTAGTTGTGTGTGTGTGTGACGGACGAGTCGCGCCGCATGGCATATTGGCATGGCTCACAACGGATGTTTTTCTGAAGCTCCCGTTGGATGGTGCTTGATGCTTCCCCCAAGTCCCAACGTACCTTCCGTTGGGTCGGACCCATGTACTGGACCGTCGATGCAGTGAAGAGTTTATAAGTAGAACGAATTGAATACTTTCGACAACACCCAGTAATACGCTGGAAGGATTTAACTAGATGTCTCTGAGAAGGCTATGTTTTGGACTTAAGGATAGCTTGTTGAGACCTTTGACTAACCTCAGAAATCCAGCGACATCAATGTTTGAGTTGCACCTAATATGGTAGGTTGAGGTACGACAGATAAACAGGTGCCATCAGTTCATAAATCCATACACTACCTACAGGGCACGACGCAGGACGGAAGTGTACGTAAGTACATAAACCCTCTTCTTCCGCGATAGCCCAAAACAATCAATCTTGTCATCCATTTCAGAACCGCTTGAGCGAAATTCATCAAAGCCAGCCAGTGACACCAAGGCAACACAACACGCAGAACCAAGACCACATATTTTGTGTTCACAAGACAAAGCATGAGAATATGAGAGAGAGAGGCGCAGTAAAGATGAATTAGTCACCGAGACACTCATCACATGTCAACAAGCATCGTTTTCATGTATACAGACATGCAATAAAATTCGGTTCCTCATTTCATTTTATCCTAAGGTAGTCAGATGCAACAACGTATCTAAATTGCCACATTGCTCAGAAAATCAGCAGAGCTGGCAATTTGCATTCCCTAAAATAACTGAAAGTAAACAGGTATCAGAGTGAGATGAACTGCATCGCTGCATCTGGTACAGACTGCAGTGCATTTCAATGCTGGATCTAAGGAGTGATCGAAAACTACAGTACTGTACAGCGCGGCAAAGTTGCCATGATACAACGCCACCTTCCACTTCTTCACAATGGAAGATTATTTTGTGGCCCAAGGGCTGCAGTGTTCTTCACAGCACCATTACATTATCTATAGTGGTTGGTGAATCACTCGTTCACTAGAGGCCCAACCTCTGCAGGTGGCGCTTCAGGTGCTTTTCTGAGGCCCAACCTCTGCAGGTGCTTCAGGTGCTTTTCTGCAGCTGCCTTGTCTGCGGCTTCTCGCTTCTGAGCCCTTCTTGCCCGCCTTCCTGCAACATCCTTGGATACTGGACCTGATCCTGATGCTAATGCCGATGCCTCTTTCTTCTTGGGGGTCCTGGATGGACCAGCATCAGAGTCATTCAAGGACTGACGGCTCACTGGCCTGGCCTCTCTCCTGCCTCCTCTGATGTACCCATTGTCACCCCACCTCCTGTTGCCAATTCGAACACTTGGTGACCTGCTCATGTAATAAGTTTCCTCATCAAGGTCATCTTCATTGCCATAATCGTATTGGTAATTGTGGTCAAATTCTTCTTCATCTAGAGCCTGCTCGTGAGCATCTACAATCAGAGGCTCAAACCAAGTGGCCCTCAGGAGAAGGGTTACGCTCTCCTCAAACAGGTAGTCATGAATGCTGAGGAAAAGAAACGAGCATCAAGCTTACAGTCTACCTGAAACAACTGTGTCCCAATATAACGGAGAAACAAGGGGTTACCAGCCATCAAGAGAGCGGTGCACACTGAGGAAATCAAAAGGGTGCTTGCACTGTGGGCATAGAGGTGCCTGCTTGTAGGATGCCCACCTCAGAATGCATGTTACACTGCTTGCACAGAAGGGATTTAAAACAGAATTAGGAACACGTCCTTTGCAAAAACAATTATCATCGAAGATGAATGAAAAGCTGCCAAATATGTATCTAGGATCAATGCCCAAAACATTAGGATTTGGTAACAACTGAGAACAGAAAGCAAGTGCATGACAAATAATACTAACGGAAGTTAGGTCCTTCAGCGTCAACTGGAATACATACATCTAAGCAAATGAAATCAAACACTATTCCGGCATATAATATCAGATCAAGTCATCAAACCCATAAGAGGTGTTAACAACAACCGTTGAATATGAAATATGGTTGGTGAGCAACAAACAAGCAACTGCACATGAGAACCATGATTAAGAGCATGTTAAACTTCATCCCAAGTAACCAAAACCTACCATTTAGAATCAAATCATCAAAACTAACAAGATTTCTTGTTTACATAGAAGGGGGGCTATGCTACATACAACATTTAGTAACAAAAGTTTTCCACAAGTTGTCCTCCCCTATTTATTTTTTCACTCCCCACCTCTCCCACTTGTAGGATTACTAGCGGATAGTGGTAAAGGTGTATGTGAAGTGCATAAATTACATGCACATGTGATGTACCATAGCCATTCTCAGTAAATGCATAAATTTTCTAGGCCTAGGAGGATGTTATAAATCTAAATCAATAGTTCATACAGTTGAGTGGGAATCGCATGCTAATGGGGGCAGGCCCAGTTTGAATAAAATTACGCTCCCCCGCCCCCCCCCCCCACCCAACCCCAAGGCCCGAAGGTTTGATCTAAATTACCCACATCTATCAATTAGATTACTGCACTGATATAATCTCCTTCAAGACAAACGCGAAATACGACAATCGAAAAATGGAGCGGTAATTTTGGATGGCGGAAATCAGAAAACCAACCAGTAGGCGTGGTCGCAGCCCTTGACAAGAGCCGTCTCCTGGAGGGCGATCTTGTCCAGGCAAATCGCGCACACCCCGCAATCCACCGACCGGTCGCCACCGCCTACATCCGCCACCTAACAGGAATTAGGCAAACAAGATTAAAGATTAACCACCACAGAAGCAGATCGGCGCAGATTCCCGCAGATCCAACGAGCACCCACCTTGTCGAGGGGGAGGGGAGTGGGGATGGGTACGACGGCGGATGAGGAGGAGGAGGACGACGAGGCGGAGGCGGAGGCGGCCATGTCGGTGGGTGGATAGGGGCGAGAGGGGTTTTTTTCCCTTCCGGTTCCTCTTGTATGTCTTGTTTGGTTGGTGGGAGGAGAGGAGGGGATGGGAGGAGAGGAGAGGGCCTTCGCGAAGAGGCGAGGCCGAAGAAAAGATCTGCACGAGAGATGCCGTCCGTTTATTCGCTCGCCACCGGCGTCACTCACGCGAGCCACCGAATTGCTCTCCCCGCGTGTATCATGTGGCCTGTGCGCGGACGCAAGGGAAGCAAGCGAAAACCCCATGCGGCCAGGCCCAAAAACTTTGAATGGGCCGTGTTTGTTTTCGGCCTGGGAGCTCCGCGTGGTCAATTGCGTTTGCTGCGTGCTTAGTGGACCGGTTGATGACCTATGTACGCTTACCGCAGCATGATGAGATCATGGACTGTGAACAACTCGACATTCTTATCTTGCTGCCTTCACGCTCTAACCTATATTTTTTAGAACTAATCTATACCTAGCTGTTTACCCTGAAATCAGCCAGAAAAGCGTATGTATATCTAATGGACTGTGTACGAAGTCGTGCATGTGCAGTAGATTGCATAATTTGAGCCCAATCATGTAAGTAATAAAATGACATGAAAAAAGATTTCGGTACTCACTGTGGCAAGAAAAACAACATAAATAGCACAAAGGAGCCCAACCTGCTAGTCCTAGGCACAGACGCACAGTAAAGTCCTAAACACCGCAGGTTCAGCTTGCCACAATACAAATTTCAGCCCGGTCGTGTATTCTAGATGAGTTGGCCAGCACCCCAAAGTAACGTTTCTCACGTCCCGAGAGGGGCACCTCATTTCTTAACTACTTAAAAAGATTCTAGTGGTAGTGAATAAAACGTTTCTGTTCTCCCACATCTAATTCTCTTTTCACCGACAGGTGGGACTAACACTCAGAAACCCTAGCGCTTCGCGCAGCTGCCCTCCCTCCCCCTTCTCTCTCTCACGCCTCTCCGCCGACACCTTCCTCCCTCCCCACCCACGCTGCCCTCCCTCTCTCCCTCCCCAACCTACGTCGCCCGCCTCTGCCCACTGCCGGTGCCCGCCCTTCCTCCCTCCCCAACCTCGGCCCGGCCTCTTCCTACCACCAGCACTCCTCCTCGCCGCCTTCTCCCGCACTGCCTTCTCCCACACTCGCCATCCACCGCCGCGCCCTCCTCGCCCGTCGACGCCTCCCTCCCTCCCCACCTGCGGCACAGGGGTCATGATTCGCCCCCGCCTCTCCCCACCCTCGGCGGTCCTCCTCGCTCCCACATCCGCCCGTCTTCTCCCACATCCGCCATCCAGGGGCCACGATTGTTGGGACCCCGGGTATGCAACCCCGAGACCCTCTGTGCATTCCGAACTAGTGCCAGATCAGTAGCTAGCTCGCACAGTTGCAACATCGATGTAATCATAACCATACAACAAAATAAAGATGAAGCAGATAAAATAATATTAATTAGTAGCAAAAGGACCTTATGGTTAAGTCCTACAAAGTCTGTCACACGGGGCTTAACATCAAAGGTAACTTGAAGCGGAGAACCAAAACATCTTGTGGTAGCCATTCGATCGGCCCACAAGCGATCGAGTGGAGGACGTGACGTAGCTCGCATAGTCTTCGAAGTATTCTTCCTTGTAGAACTCGATATTCCCTGGTTCTTCTTCGGTGACTGATCAACAAATGGCGCAAAGCCGTGAGTACTTTAAAGTACTCAGCAAGTCGTAGGGAAATGTATACAAATAGTATTCGTGCAAAGCTTGACAAGGATAGCTTTATGGCTATTTTACAGAAAGCAGTATTAATAGTAAATACAGTAAGTAGATTGAAAGCACAATTTAAAAGATTAATACATATGTAATCAAGTTTCTTTAAAGCAACTAGTGAACACCCCCGTTCACTTCCCAACCATCACAAAACCAACTACCCAGATCCAACCAAACCCAATATTTTCTAGAAAATCTACCCCTCGTGTGAAATCACCATGCATTATCCATAACCAGGGACACAACTATTCGAATAGTTTTACACTCTGCAGAGGTTGTATAGCTTGACCCACAAGAGATAATCAACTTATACTATCCGTTTAACACACTTCTGAGGTGTGCGACTGAGTGATTATTACAATGTTTTTATAAAGCTCTATTTTGACTCGGTTCTGCTTGCTAAGGATTTGCCATTCTGGGCCCCCTCTTGCGCCGCTTATCAACCCAAACAGAATCAAACCAAATCATTGCTAATTAGTTGGTCAGGTCCACCCCACCCTGGACATATGGTTGTACGGTACGGCCTAGATCAATGGCTTACGAAGTTAAGTCCTTAGTGGTTGCTCAGGCGAGACTACCTCATCCCACGTGCCTCGCGCACCCAAGTGCCTCCCGCACCCAAAAATATGCCTCCCGCATCTTGCCTCGCCATCCCACCCTTGCCACCGATCACTCACCCGAGCATAAATCATTTTGTTCATCCAAGCCAATGGCGATCCCCGCTATGGCACAAAATTTTATAAAAGCAGTATCGCATCACAAATTGACACACCTGTGACATCGCACCACATTTGTTCAGTAGTGGTATTACACCATAATTCCATATATCATTAGGTCCAAGTTAATCATTATGTACGCGTGATCATGAATCCCGTCGCGACTAAGCATGGCTAAGCATAATACAATACCCATGTTGGTAGTTCATCAATGTCCAACTAAAATAACCCATCCTGTGGTGTCCAAGGGTTTATGTCATCCAAGGGTACATGTCAATAACAACTTTTTTCAAGGAGGTGTAATGGCGATTAGGTAATTAACTATTCCCGAAACTATTTAATATAAAACTACCAATGCATGTTTATATTAAACAATATAGTTTTATAAAGTGGGTACAACATGATCAAAGGTCTACAACTTGCCTTCGTTGAAGAGTTGAGGGGTGTCGGGACCCGAAAATACATCTCAGGAACCCTCTGTGTATTCTGAACTAGTCCCAGATCAGTAGCTAGCTCACACAGGAAAACAGTGATGAAATACCATCCATTTATTCGATTTAACTAAAAAGATCTCAAAGTGACAATTAATAATAATAACTGGAACTTGTGGTCAACGTTTACTTAACTTGCCACGTAGGGCTAAAGAAACAAATAAACTCTTGCAGCGGAACGAAACTCTTCAAATGGCCAATCAACATGCCCACAGGCAATCGAGTGGAGAAACACATCCTAATCCGCAAAACCTTCATGGCCCTCCTGGGCGAAGAACTCTTGAGCAGCTTGATATTCTTCAACTGAGCAATACAGGGCAAAAGCCATGAGTACTTTGAATGTACTCAGCAAGCCGTGGGGAAATGTATGCAAATAATATTCATGCAGGGCTTGAACAAAGATTAGTTGTATGACTCTTTTGCATAAAACATCATTTACGATAAATACAATAAATAGATTGAAATACGTAATTGAAAACAATAATAAGTAAATAAACAATTTCTTTGAAACAACCGGTGAACTTCCCATTCACTTCCCAACCAAACCAAGGATAAGTGAATTCCCCATTCACCAATCGACACAACCCACCAAGTGAATGACCTATTCACCAAACGAACATTATATTCATCAAGTGAACTTCCCATCCACACTCCGACACATTTTTGAAGAAACTCTATCTCCCGTGTGAAATCCCCAGGCACATCCATAACCGCGGACACGGCTATTCGAATAGTTTTACACTCTGCAGAGGTTGTACAGCTTGACCCACAAGAGATAGATCAACTTATAATGTCAGGCATTTCACGCTTTCGTAGATGTGCGACTAAGTGATCATCACAAGGCTTTTACAAAGCTCCTTCTTAACCCAGTTCTGTCCGCTAAGGTTTCAACACTGAATGTCTTTCCGACCAGACAGGGCCCCCCTCTTGCGCCACCATGAGAATACGTTTTCCACGACTCACACTTCACATGACAGAACCAAAATTAAGACATTGCTAATTAATCAGCCAGGTCCGTCCCATACCAGACATGTGGTTGTACGATTAAGGCCCAGTTCAATGGCGCACAAGATTAAGTCATTGACAAGTTACTCAGGCGAGACTACCACAAACCCACAACATGTTCAATCCACATCCCCACTATCCTCCAACCACTCGCCCGAGCGAAAACCGTTTTGTTTAACCAACACCAATGACATACCCTGTCATGGTTCCCAAATTTTAACATGAATGGCTCACCACCACGATTCCATAAATCATTAAGTCAAAATTAATTATTAAGACACATGTGATGACAAACCCATCGTAACTAAGCAAGACTAAGCATAAGTACGATACCCATGTTGGTAATACAAATATATCCAACTAAAATTACCCATGCTAAGGTGACAAAGGATTCATGGCATTCAAATAATCAATGGAGGTATAATGACAACAGGTAATAACTAATCCCAAAATAATTTATATAAAGATAGCATGCAATTGTATAAAACAATATACTTTTGAAATCATAGGTTCAATATGATCAAAGGATCACGACTTGCCTTGGAATAAATCCAGTGATTGATCTTGATCTTGGTATGCTACTCCTTGCTCAAAGCTTCCCGAAGTATCGACGTCTACTCGCAAAACAAGTAAATAAACTAAATAAATAAATAACAGAGAGCAAACTAACTCCAAAAATTAAATAAAAATCTCAGATAAATAGATCTTGAATTTAGATAAATTTAGGAATTTGAATGGACTCAATCGGAGTTCGGATGCAAAAGATATGATCTCTGGAAGATTGAAATCTCATAAAATACTGAAAATCAGAATTTATGGATTTACTGAATTATTTTTCCGAAGGAAAAGATGATTATGACGTCAGCTGACGTCAGCGGGGCGTTTCGGTCGGAACGAAGACTCACCCGACAGGTGGGTCCCACTTGGAAGTGGCTAGGCTCACGGTGGACTTGGTTCTCGGGGCTTTTGGATCTGAGTTTGGTGATGAGGTGGCTTGGGGTGCTTACAAGGACGATGACTGGGCTGCCACCTAAGAAAATACGAGGAGGTGGCGCTGAGATGGGGATGAAGTGGAGACCACATCAGCAGAGAGAGAAACCGAAGGGGAAGGGGAGCTGTGGGACTTTTGGCCGGCGGCAATGGCGGTGGAGGCGAGGACGAACGGGGGTGAGCTAGCTCCGGGGAAGTGGCAAAACGGGGCGCCGGAGAGAAGGCGAAGCTACTGGAGGTGGCGGTTTGACCAGGGCGGCAAGGGCTCGCCGGCGGCGGCGACTTTGGCGGCGGGGTGCTCACGGGTGATGGCGACTTTGGAGATTCAGTAGCGCCCACAACAAAGCAAGGTGAGCATCGGGATGGCGACGACCAGAGGAGCATCACGGGACAAAGAAGGTGGCCGGAGACAAAGAGAACCGACGGCGAGAGGGTGAAAACCAGTGACAGAGAAGAAGCTCGGCGACGTCAATTCGGCGAAAAACCAACAAAAGAAGAGGAGATCGACGAAAATAACAAGGGTGCAATCGACGCGCTCGGACGTGCGAGGCTCACCGGAGAAGTAGATCGGAGAGGCGGCGGTGGTCGTTTTGGACGAACACGAAACGCGAACGGAGGTTCCCGAGCGAGAGAGGTGCAAGCGCGGCGTAGCCTCGCTATTGCGAACCCGATGGCGGCGGAATCACGGCCGGAGGTTGTCTGATGACGACGAATTTTGGCGGCGAAGGCTTCGGTGACCGGCTCTGGTTTTCGGCGATTCCGGCACGATGAAGACGAATACGGGGATGAGACCTTAGGGCTTAGATAGAGGAGGCACGGGCGAACAATTTGACGCGGAGGGCGGCCTTTAATAGTGCCCGGATGAGGGAGTTAGAAAAAGGCACGGCGGCGCTGCCTCATGAAGGACACGGACTCCTGGACGGCACGGGAGGAAGATGATGCCGACACGAGGGGGCCACACGGCAGAGAAAGGAGGAGGCGGTAAAGGAAAAGGCAAGGTGGGCTTCGGCTCACGCGCAAGGAAAAGGGAGATGCGGGCCAGGCCTTGGCGCAAAGGAGGTGGGCCGAGGTGGAGAGGGAAACGGGCCGACCAGGGAATTCAGCCCATTTGGAAATCTGAGATTTCAATAACTTTTTCTTTTTAGAAAATAACAGAAAAGGCAAATAAAACTTAGAAAATAGCAAATGCACTCGGAAAAATTCTAGAAAATTCTAGAAAATATATCCAAGCACATAGAACCCAAATAAAATAATTTTGAATATAGTTTATGTTGACATTAATCATGTTTAAATTATTTTTGAACTCTAAAAACCCATATTAAGCTTTAACTTTTACCAGAAAAATCCAAATGGTTATTTTTCTTTTAAAACTTCAAAACAGACCAAATTTTTGGGATGTTACAAGGGGCTTCGGTCGTCGGGTCCAAGAATTCGTCCAAAACGCCGGAATCTATACGAGCGAACGAAGCCAAATAAATAAAATAATCCCAAATAAATTCCAAATAATTACCAAATAAGTACCAACAGAAATATAATTAATTTAGATGAATTTATAAATTTGAATCACTCGAATCAGAGTTCGAATGAAGAAGATATGGCCTCCGGAAGTTTGAAATTACATAAAATCAAGAAAAAAAAGGTTTTTCCTAATTTTTTGAATTATTTTTCTGAAGGAAATCCGGTTTACCGCGTCAGCTGACGTCAGCACGGGTTTTTAATTTTGGCTGAATTATTTTTCAACGGGGAAACTCGAAAATGCCACGTGGGCGTGACTGGGCTGCCACATGGGCCTCGGGTGCTGAGGTGGCGCTGATTTGGCGCCACCAAGGCAGCCACGTTAGCACCCCGCCGACGGAGGCACAGGAGCCGAGGGTCACCGGCAATTAGCTGGGAGATGGTCGGCGGCGAGGGTACCGGTGACTAGAGGGGCTCACGGCGAAGCTGGTGCGCGTGGTCTTGATGACGCGGCGGCGCGGGAAGGCCGTCGGCGGTGAGGAAGAAATGGTGACAACGTGTGAAGATGACGTCGATGTTCCGGGGCAAGCTTGCAATGTCGGACGTGGGGTTGTTCGCAGCGAAGGAGGCGTGGCGGAGGCGCTAGAGGCGGCGGCGAGGAGCTTCAAGAGGAGGGGAATATGGGGAGAAGAAAAGGAGAGGGAGGGGCGTCTGGGGCTCGACTTAAATAGGATCGGGGAGGCGTGCACGGGGAGGATGGTTGCTGTGGACTTCATGGCGGCGAGTACTAGCACGACATGGGGGTGGGTATGGGGGTTGCAGGGCATGGGGTTGGGAGTTGGTAGCGGCAGCGGGCGCGGCGGTCGACGGGGATGGCGTAGCGACAGCGACGGAATAAAAAGGTGACAGGTGGCCGGCGCAAAAGTCGCGCGGGCGTTGACGTCGCCCGCGCTCGGTATGGGGTGGCAACGGGCGGGGGAAGAAGATGACCACGAGGGGCTGACAGGCGAGGCCGCCTGGCGCCGCTGGGCCTCGGGTAAGGGGAAAGGTGGAGTGGGCCGAGAGAAATCGGCCCAAAGCCAAAAGAGGGAATTTAAATGCATTTTTGAAGAAATTAAATACCAAAAAAATCCCTTTTAGAAATTAGCTAATAAAGTCTAAAAATTCTAGAGAAATGCACAAAAATCCCTTGAATTATTTAGAACTTAATAAAAATACTTTTAACTATATTTTAGCTTTTAATTTTGTAATTAAAATAGATTTTAACTTTTGTGAAAAAGAAAAACCATTTTAAAAAAAATCCAAAAAATCCAAAAAAAAATAACTTAAAATCCAAATAAAAACCATAAAACCAAAATAAACCAACTTTGAATTAAAGTTTGGTTAATTCAAATTAAATTATTTCACCTTTTCGAAAATCTTACATTAAACTTTTAACAATGAAGATAAATTAAATGGTTCCTTTTAAAATTTTAAATCTTCAAAAGACTCCGAGATAAACCAGAAAAACAAATAAAACAATTTTTATTTAGTCGAAGTTTGATTTATTCACATTAAATTGTTTTTAATTTATGAAATTTCAAGTTAAGCTTTAATAATTCAATAAGAAACAAATGGTTATTTTTATTTTGAAAATTTTCAAAAATGCCTGAAAATTGGGATGTTGCAACGATCTATGGTAACCAAGCTCACCACCTCTCAAATCCCCAACCCTAGCAAAGTTCGTCGTCGCATCTCGCGGAGATTCCCTGATCCGACGAGATCTGCCTGTGTGAGGTGATTTTTTCCATTTTTTGGGGCTTTTTTTGGTGGGGAGGGGTCGAGTGTTAGTCTAATCGGTTTGGGGGATTCGTGGTTAGGGTTTCGATGGAGGGCTCGGAAGCGGTGCCGCACCAGCAGAAGAACAACGTCAAGGTGTTCGTTAACATCTGGTCGCTCGTCATGTCAGAGCTCCTCCTCGGCTGCACCGACTACATCATCATCACGCCTAGCGAGCTGCATGTATCGATCGTCTGATGGCTGGTGTGTCTGGTTGGGTGCGAACAGGTAGTTTGGGAAAGCGTGATGCTTCTAGGATTTTGAATTGATGCATGCACGAGTGTAGATCGTTGGATGACGTGAGATTTTCTATAGGTTTTAACTAATTGAAGGATAATTTGGGCGGACTGATTCAGCAAGGGCCCATGGGTGCATATGGAAGATGAGTAGTGGGGGTTTATTCTTTATGACCGCTGTATGTGCTGATTTTGAGCATATTTAAAAGCAATATACTTTCACCAGTCATAATTTCTTTTCAAGAACTCTAAATTCCACTGTGTTTGTTGGACCATAATGCTGAACATGTATAAGCTCTGCAATTGCCACTATACCAAGATATTTATCTCTCAAAATCTCTGAAAAAGCTAGAACACTCACGTTAGGGGTTCCTCGAATCCTGACGGTCATGTCCGCAGAAGAGAGGAAAGAACGCCTAAAGGTAATCAAAAGTTGATTTCATCTTTAGGGTTATGTAGTCGTAGAATTTGACCATTGAGTAATGTTCATTTTTTGACTTTCGCAGAATTAGGCATGACAAACCGTCAAGATCACCAAGAGGTCAAATTGATGACTGTAGAAGGGTCAGAGGAAGACATGGTTCCTCTAGCCAAAAGGCGTCGTCTTATGAAGGCCACCGATAAGAAGGGTGAGGGCTCAAGCTCCACCCCTCCTCTGACTTCTCCCTTCAGTCAATTTTTTTGTAGACGTGATTGCTGTAGAAAAAAGGGGTGTGGTCGAAGTACTAAAGCACAAAATTCCCAAGACCAAGGTACCTTTTACTATGACAACAAGTCATTTTCAATTTCTGCTTCTCTTGGCTTTATCAAGCAACTAGAAAAGGAGAACTGAAAAAAGCTCTGTGTCTTTTGTGAAGGATACCTCTGCAGTGACAGAGCCTTTGGTCGAGGCGAGTACTGTTTCTCAGGTAGCTTTGGGAGTGGTAGCTCTTGATCAAGACCTACGACCAAACGTGGTCGTAGAGATCCCAAATACTCAGCAAGACTTTCAACCAAATGTGGTCGAAGAAGCCTTGGCCTCTCAATCTCGTGGCACTGAAAGCCTTCCAGAGGCTAAAGGTGTCACAAAAATTAAGGTGGTCGAAGAGAAGAAGAAAAATAAATCTTCCTTGGGGAAGGTTCTTCTGGATTCAAGATTGTTTCCAGAAAGCCATGGAATGTAAAATTAAAAGCGTAAAAATAGTATTTACCATTTATTTCTACAACCTAAAATGTTTTCTTTTCTCCTTGTGGTTTTAGTCTTGCTTCTCCAGCCCCCAGGGATGCTTCTGTCGAGAGGTCCACAGTTATTTCTTCTGCGGTCGAAGAGACAATAATGGAGGTGGTCAAAGAATCAACCACTATCCCTGTGGTGGCGATGGAGGAGGTCATTCCGCTCAAGTAACCACGATCACTGAGGTGGTCGTAGAAGCAGAGGCAAAGACGGCAGAAGACCTGGATACCGTGGTGATCGAACCGATTATTGAAGATATCAATAATCGGACAAGAGACTTGGTCCTACGATCACCAGAAATATCCGATCAAGATGGAGGAGGGACCTTCGATCGTCGTGCTGGGAAGGAGGTCGTAGAGGACATCCGTCCTGGTCCTCAAGGAGGAGTCGTTCTTGCTGCTGACAACAACAAAGAAGAAGAAGAAGATAGAGACTTCTTTGACCTCTTCCTCTAGGTCTTTGGTCCACCAATCGTTAGATCTTCTTCATTCAGGTCTCGTGATCGAGTCCCACACCATAAGTACATTCCAAATAGGGGACATATCTTTGATGACGAGCGTCTTCAAAGAGTATGGTGGGACCAAGTCAATGGACTCGATGAACTACAAGATCACAAGTTTGTGTATGCCAAGTTTGCTCGGGCAGTTATCAGCGTAAGTACTCGACACCAAATATTTTCATATTTGGATTTTTTTCCCTTTTTCTCACTACCTATTCCTTTGTTCAAAGAGCTGTCAAACAAGTTGCTACTATTGGTGAAAACTACATGCAACTAGTTTTGCTAAAGAAGCAGCAATCTGAACTTTGCTAACTGGCAGTGAGATCGTAAATCATTGTTACGAGAAGTCATATTTTATTACGACTACTCGTTCAATACTCATATCTACTTTAACCTTTGTAGGTTTCAAAGTGGCAAAAGAACCATAATCTCTGCACCGACCATGTAAGAGCTGAGGTACAAACGTTAAAGAATGAAAAAGAAGACCTGCTGAAGAACCTTCAGGAGGCAAAATTCAGCAGCTTGCGAGTTGCAGAACGAAATAAACAGTAAGTTCTTCACTCAGGACTATTCATTTCAATTACCTTCTTTTCTTTCTCTAACTCTTTTTTCTTTTAGAAAAAGAGGTTGATATGGGCAAGCTCAAAACCAAGGTCGATTCAAAGTCCTTGGTGATCAACGAGCTAACCCGTATCACCAAAGAAAAAGACAAGAGAATATAGGCTTGGGAGGAGTAGTGCACAAAGGATGCTGCCTCCCACGATGACGAGATCAAGAAGCTTGATTCCCGATTAGTAGGTAAAAATTTCTTTACCTCCGACCAGTTTTATTTACTAGTCTTTAAGGAGTATTTTTCTGACTGGACGTACTCTTTTTCAGAGCAAGCAGTCGAAATAAAAATACTACAAGAAGCTTCGACTCACAGTCAGAGGAAATGAAGGCTATGAAGATCAACCTTCAAGACAACATTTCGCTCCTTAACACTATGCTCAATGGACTCGGTGCTAAGGAGGTCACTCCTCTTGAACACAGCATGATCGTCCATACGAGTACAATTGGACAGCAAGTCAGAACTCTGTAGTAGTCAATAACAACTCTGAAGACCAATCAAGCCGACTTGATAAGAGAGGCGGTCGAAAGTGTAGTGAGTTATGCCTTGACAAAACTTAAGGCACATGACCGTAATCTTAGCCTTCAACCAGTCGAAGCGGACTTCAACTGTCCAGAAGCATAGGCAGCACAAATGATTGAAGAAGTGCAGCCGATGCAAGAAGGTCGTGGAGGAGATGCAAATCGGATCTCCTTCATCAGAGTAGTTTATAATAGGGCATAAAATTGTAAATACAATTTCTTGTTTATGAATACAAATCTTTATTTTCTTGCAAATTGTCTCATCGAGTAGTTAGTAACTCATAAGACAATAAATAGGAAAGAAAATTGAATTTAAGACTAATAATTGAAGACATATGTATAACTTTATCCTAGCCTCTGACTATTTGCTTAGTTTAATTATTTAAACTAAATAAATAGTGAGAAAAATATTTGCTTAAATAAGTTGTTCGACCTTTGTTGTCGATCCCGATTGTCATATACTAGTTACAAGAGTTAGGAACAGATCGAAACTAAGAAGTTCCTTCTAGTAGGCAGGACCACATGCAGATAGGAAATTCTTTATTTTGGCATCAAAAGTTAGGAACAGATCGACATTAGGAAGTTCCTTCTAGTGGACAGGACCACACGTAGAAAGGAAAGGCTTCGACTAGGTGATGTTACCCTCCTTCGACCAGTGTAAAGAAAACCAAGTGTTTTAAAAAGTGATCGAAAATCAAAGCATAAACTTTATTGAGAATATACATAGTTACACATAGAATTTGCGTAGTTAGTCGATATTCCATGAGTTGGAAAGGATTCTGCTGTCCTCCATTGCTAGTCATACCGAGCCTGGTCACGTAACTTCGACCACTGTGTAAGGATCTTCCCACTTGGGTGAAAGTTTGTTCCGATTAGACTGTGATTGAATCTTTTTCAATACCTAAGTGACCTACAACAAGGCTGCAAGGTTGGACTTTACGATCGTAGTATTTGCGTAGGGCTTGTTGGTAGACTACTGAACAGATTAAGACTTGATTCCTTTTTTCTTCGAGTAGGTTGATATCATCTGCTCGAAGTTGGTCCTGGTCAGATTCGTTGTAATTTTTTACCATTGTCGACTAAATCTTTAGTTCCGGTGGAAGCATGGCTTCAGCCCCCAAAACTATAAAAAAATGGTGTTTCACTTGTAGCCCGCCTAGCAGACGTGCGAATTGCCCATAATACTGAGAGTAATTCTTTTACCCAAGCCCCCGAACGCTTTATAAACTGGTCGAAAACTCGGGTTTTAATTCCCCGTATAATTTGGCCATTCGCTCTTTCGACTGCCCTATTGCTTTATGGGTGGGCGATAGAGGCATAACACAGTTTGGTAACCAACTCTTTGTAAAATTCTTAAAATTTTGTGCTCGAAAATTGTGTACTATTATATGTGATTATTCGACTTGGAACGCCAAATCGAGTAATCACACTTTTCATCATAAACTTTTTGGTTGCTTTCGTTGTTATCCCGATCACAGGTTCGGCTTCAATACATTTTGTGAACATATCAATAGCCACAAAAATGGAACTCAAAGCCTCCTGGTGCTTTTGGGAACTGTTCTAGGATACAAGACTCTAGGTTGCAAAAAACCAAGAGAGAGGTATGGTTTGCAATGCTTGAGCCGGTTGGTGTATTTGCCTATTATGAAACTGGTATTGTGCACACTTCTTAACCAACTCTTTAGCATCATGGAGGCCTATTGGTCAGTAAAAACCTTGTTGAAAGGTTTTTTCGACCAGTGTTCTGTAAGAAACGTGAGTTCCATAGATGCCTCCATGTATGACGTGAAGGATTTTTAATCATTTTTTCTGCGATATGTATCGCATGAGAACCCCTTGAGTGCCTCATTTATAGAGGACTCCTTTGACCAAAGTATACATTTTGGCCTTGCAGGATAAACGATCAGCCTCAAGATCATCATTGGGTACTATACCCTTGTGAAGATACTCGTAGATGGGATTCATCCAGGTATCCTTGTATTCTAAGGAGTCTGTCTCAATAGAAGATGTCTCTAGTGTTTCGACCAGAGACGACTTCTGGAGTTGTTCCAAGAAGACTCCTTTTGGTACTTGTGATTGGGAATAAGCCATTCGAGCTAACTGGTCAGCGAGAAAATTATCCTTTTGAGGGATATATTGTACCTCGAAACCGAAAAAATGTGTTTCAAGCTTCCTAACTTCCGATAAGTACTGAGACATGGTTGGGTTAGAGCACTAGTACTCTTTTCCGACCTGATTCATGACTAGTTGAGAGTCTCCTTTCACGAGTAGTCATCAAATTCCGAGCGCTTTCGCTACTCCTATGCTAGCCCATAAACCTTCGTATTCTGCCTGTTGTTAGCGGCAGGAAAATTTAATTGAATTGCAAACTTTAAGGTCTATGTTGTAGGAGATTCTAGGACCACCCAGCCCCTGAGCCAATTAGCGTAAGTGACCCATCAAAGTACATTATCCACTGGAAGTGGGATTCATATTAGGGATCCTAAACAGGTTCAGGATTTGCCCATTTGGTGACAAAGTTTGCCAAGATCTAGAATTTAATATTTGTTCAGGACACAAAATGTCGGTCGAGCTCCTCAAGTTCAACCGACCATTTTACCAAGCGTCCCGTTGTTTCCCTGTCCTGGAGGACCTCTCCTAAGGGAAACTCATGCAACACAATTATTTTATGCACCTGAAAATAATGCCCTAGTCTTCTCGAAGACACGAGGAGGGCATTGTCGACGATCAAGACGTTGATCTTATGAAAAGAAAATAATGCTCCTGACTGGATGATGAACTACTCCTGTTTACACTGAAAACACTACTTGTTATCTTACAATGCCAAACTTAAAACACGAATCTAAGGTCTCTGCTTTAGTCTGATGGCCATATCTCTCCCTTTGCTCTGTCCATGCTCCATCTTTAAATAGCCCATGAAGAGGTGGCAGTTACTTCTGGAGAAGACGTCTGATGTGAAGCGTCGCGACTGGTCGGAGTCGGATGACGGTTGATGGAGAATCAACCGTTCGGCGGTTGTATGTCTGAGAAGTACAACCGCATGGTAGTTGTTTAATCAGTGCTTCTGGATAAGAAACGTCGTATGGTATAGAATATGCACGTGTTCCATTCATCACACGGTAGAGAATATACCTGGAATCAGTTCTAAGTATCAGTTCATACCTTTTACGAGCAGTTCTCCTGGTCGTGAGATTGGCATAGGCCTTCGTCCGACCAGGTTACCCATTATGTAACCTCTGTAATCTCTACGAGCAGTGAGGTCGTGCACCTCAGGGGTTACGACCACGAAGACATATGGTCTGTTATGTATTAAAAACAATACATAGATGTTTTAATCCTCGTCAGGCATATAGGAGTTTTTGGACGTGAGAGTATCGCCCCTCAGGCCCGTGTAAAACTTCACTTGCGTAGTAAACTGGTCGTTGAACGTTTTTATGTTCTGCAACCAGTACTGCGCTCACTGCATGTGGCATGGCAGCTAGATATATTAAGAGCGTCTCTTCTGATTTCGGAGAAACCAGAACAAGAGCACTCATAAGATATCTCTTGATATCCTCAAAGGCATTGTTTGCCTCCTCTGACCATTCAAAACCCTCATATTTCCATAGAAGTTTGAAGAAAGGAAGTCTTTTTTTTTTCTCCCAATCGTGCTATGAAACGACTTAAAGCCGCCATACACCTTGTGAGTTTTTGGATTTCTTTTTTTGTAGTTGGAGGGCATATTTGTTTAATGGCCTTTATTTTTTCAGTATTTGCTTCGATTCCTCATGCAGAAACGAGGAATCTAAGCAATTTTTCTAAAGAGACTCCAAATACACAGTTCTTAGGATTGAGTTTCAAATTGTGTTTTCTCAGGTTATCGAACGTTTCCTGCAAATCAGAAATATGATTAAGGTGCTTGATGCTCTTTACAACTAGATCGTCCACATAGGCTTTCAAATTTTGGCCTAGTTGAACAGAGAAGGTCATTTGCATTAAGCGTTGAAAAGAAGCATTAATATTTTTAAACCAAATGGCATTTTGACATAGTAAAATATTCCCAATGGAGTAATAAATGCATTCTTTTCTTGATTATCTAAGCACATATTAATCTGATGATAACCAGAATATGCATCTAAGGAACTTAATATTTCACAACCAGCAGTAGAATCAACCAACTGATCAATATGAGGAAGAGAAAAATCATCTTTTGGACAAGCTTTGTTGAGATCAGTAAAGTCAACACACATACGCCACTTACCATTAGACTTTCGAACCATTATAGGGTTAACCAACCACTCTGGGTGGTCGACTTCTCTTATAAAGCTTGCTTTAAGTAGCTTGTCCAATTTTGATCTAATAGCATCTCGTCGATCAGGTGCAAATCTCTGTAATTTTTCTTTTACAGGTTTCTTGTCAGGCCGTATAGCTGACCTATGCTTGATCACCTCCATGGAGACCGCGGGCATGTCGGATACTTGACAGGTGAAGACATGTGCGTTAGCTTGGAGGAAGGTGATGAGAACGTCTTCCTATACAGTGTCGAAAGTAACCCCAATGCGAACAATCACCCTTCTAAAAAAAGATGATGACTTCCGACCACTTCGGTAATTTATTATCAAGAGGAGGGTCAACGGAGTTTACCTCATGTTCGAGGGCTTTGAGTAGTCGTTTTGACTCGTATGCCGAAGATCATCCATAGATGTGATCGATGGTGTGCTTCAGATCCTGAAATGGCATCTCCTCGTCGTCGTCCGACTGCTTTCGACCACTTGTTTGCCCTACCCCTTCGAGTGCAGGAAGGGATCCTTTGCTGGAGTAGTAGTCCTCGAGTTTTCGTTGGAAAACTCGGTAGATGCGAAGGATGTGTCCCTCCTTTTTATAAAAATGACACCACCTAGGCTTGTCATTCTTCCATTCAGGACGTTTGCCCCTACCCCGGTCGGAGTAAGGTTTGGAGCTCCGCGGCTCCTTATCGCTTACGGCTAAGATCTCCTTGGAGCTATTGACTTGTGGCTTTTGTCCTTTGATCTTACTCTTGGATTTCTTAGCCCTTTTATCCTTTTTTTTGCTACTTTCACCTGCTTTCTTGAGTATCTTTGTCACATCTCGATCGATGGTTCTGTTCCAGTCGATCGCTTCTGCAGCAGTTGCATATCAGTCGGTCATCTCAAAAATCTCGACGATAATAGCCGAATGATTTAAAGTGATGTTCTCTGTGATCCTTCTACTACAGACTCCCTGCTTGAATGCTCTGATAACAGAAGAATTAGAAATCTTAGGAGTTGAGTTGCAAACCTGACTGAAGCGCTTAATAAATTGGCTGTCGGATGAAACACGACTCTACTTGTAGCAGGCATCCATGTCGAGGTCTGCGTAGTCGGCCAGATCGAACGAATTCTCCTTGTTCCACTCTCCTGCCATGAAAGCATCAGAGCAAAAAAGGGCAAGAGAACTTGCCAAAAAGGAATCACTGAAAACTCCCCACGGACGGCGCCAACTGTCGATGATCTAGTATCGATCTTACTAATGAATATTCGGGGGTCTCCTAGAATTAGAACTACGTAGAGAATGACACAGAGATTCAGACAGGATCAAGCTTTCTCTGAAGATAATAACAACCCTATTGCTATATGATTGTATTGGCAGTGATGATTACAACCAGAGAGAAAACTAAGCCTAATGTCTTCTCCTCCTGATCTGCATTGATTTTCACTAACTTGGGCCTTTATATGGTGCATGAAGGGGTGGCAGTTTATATAATGAGCATGTTGATAGGAGTTACTGGTAGAGAGTTATCACCCACGTCGTCTGGCGGTTATTGTCAGAGGCGGAGACGTATTACGTGCAGTTATTCCAGAGAATAACAGTATAGGATAATTGCCCTGTGTATTGAACACAGTTCGTAAGAGTTCCCAATCATTTGGACCCACATAACTATAAACCTTATCGATTACAGGGTGGTCATGACCAACCTGGTCATGCAAAGTCTTACGACCATACGGTAGTCGTAGAAAGGCTTACGACTATGAGATGGTTATAGGAGGGTTTATGACCATAAAGTGTTTGTAGAAAGGCTTACGATCATATGGTGGTCGTAGAAGGACTTATGCCCATGCGGGTGGTCGTAGAAGGGCTTACGACCACTCAGTTAAGCTCCCCCCTTATGAACGCTAAGAGGTATACTTAAGTACCATATGATAGTTTTATCTATCAATAATGACAATTAAAGATAAATAATAATTTGAGGATTATTGGATCCTCGTCATTGGTCAAATGGACTCTTGTTCTCTGAGAAAGCTGGTTTCTCATCTGGGCGTAATGTTGTGGGGGGAAAAGATCCCTCATTAACCTTGTTCGCGGCATGGTCTCCTGGGTTTGGTAAAAGATCCCTGGAGGCAGCATTGCCGTCGGACGGGATAATGCTTGCTTGTACTCATAGCATTCATCCATATCGAGTTATGTGTAGTCTGCTAAATTGAACCAGTTCTCCTCGTTCCACTCTCTTACCATGAAAACATTAGAGTAGAAAAAAAATAAGAAAACTTGTCGAAAAGGAATCACCGAAAGGTCCCCATGGTCGGTGTCATCTGTCAATGATCTAGTATCGATCTTACAAATGATTGTTTGGGGCTTTCCTTGAGTTAGATCTACGCAGAGAAAAACACAGGGATTTAGACGGGTTTAGGCCTTCTCCTTAAAGAGTAATAACCATACTCCTATGTTGTTGTATTGACTATGCTTTTACAATCGAGAAGAAGATCACTAAAACTAAAGCTTAATGACTCCTTGTTGTAATCCCCGATTTCTCCCCTGTGTCCACTGACTTTAGCCTTTATATAGCACGTGAAGGGGTGACAGTTACTCCAGGCTAAGAGGTGCCTCAATGCTTGATAAAATACGCATGTTGATGGAAGTTATTGTCAAAGAGATAACACCCCACGTCGTCTGGCAGTTATCGTCAAAGATAGAGGGTTAATACATGCAGTTATTCTAGAAAATAACAGTGTATACTAACTTCTCTGTGTATTAAACATAGCGTATAAGACTCCCTAGTTGATTGGGTCCACATGTTTGTAGGTATTATCGACTATAGGGTGATCGTAATTGAACTAGTCGTAGAAGGGCTTATGATCACCAGATGGTCATAGGAAATCTTACGATCATATAGGGTGGTCGTAGCATGGTTTATGACCACTAAGTTGAGCTTCTCCCTTATGAACGATAAGGGTATACTCATGAATCATATGAAGATATTGCCATCTATAATAATAATTATAGATAAACAACTTAATTGAGGATTATTAGATCCTCGTCAAGCATCACCTCCCAGCTCTTAGCTTAGTTCTCATTGAGACCTCCTTCTCCTCCCCAATTCCTGCACTGGTTGCAGATTGCAGTTAGCTCACCATGCTGTTTACACATTGATTTGTTGTGTGGCAAAAAACTGCAGAGTGGCTCGAGGCTAGGAAGCTGCAGTTCTGGTAATTATGAGCAAGGCCACCTCCAAGGTGCTGGAGTGTTGGAACTTCAACATCGAGACCGACACTTGATTGCATCCTCTGATGCTCCTATACGGATGGATGATGTGTCAGGGTGATCAAGGAGAAGAGCGACAAGGAGATCATGAGGGAGATCCATGCCATCATATGTTAGGTCACCTCCTGCATCACCTACCTTCCCTGCCTCGACGAGACATGTAAGAAGCAAAGCTGTGCCACCATTACCAACACCTACTCACTTTCATGTCCAATGTCTCCTGTTAACTTTGCATCGATTGACCATGGCCTACACTTATATATATGTCGCAAGTAGCAATGAAGAAGTCCTCCTTTGGGGAATGTGTCATTAGACTCTTGAACTGCAGTCCAAATGTGTATTAGATGTTTGTTGAAATGCTGGTGGGTGGATCATTGGTGAGGATTGCTGCAGTTGAGATTTACAATGCCGTGGAATTGTGTTGTAATTAAATTCTCTGTGACAAATTTTGGTGGCCTCGTCATTCCATGATGTTGCATATCGTGCTATCCAATATAAAAGTTTTATTGGCTAACCCTAGCAAGGTAAAAATAATTTTTTTAAGTAGCATAGCTCAGTTTTTGCATGACTGAGCTAACTGTTTGATATCACACAATTTTTCGAATTATCCTTCATTCTTTAGTTTTGAAATATTTGCACCATGTGAACCTATTTTCAAGTTTTGGCAGACACTTGTGCTTCAAAGCTGTATAATTTGCCATCCCTGTATTTTCTAACTTATGCATACAAGTGACTAACAAGTATAATACACAACTAAGTCATGGATCATTACAACGCACGAGCACTCAACTAGTTGCTTAATGAAAGTTTAATTTTAGTACACATGAGATGATGAATAGAATTCTCTATCGCAACGTAGAAGAATATTCTAATCTGACCGTATTGGCGTTGGTCTCTGCGCGTGCATCGTGGACCTTGCATTATATCGTGGTTCGACCAAGCGGCCGATCGTCCTACGACTCCAACCAGACGCCCTTAAACCGCAACAGCAAATAGACTAGATGCATGAGACCGCAACAACAAATAGACTAGATGCATGAGACCCTTCCCTGCTGCAGCAGTGCAGATCAGCTAGCGTCCATGGCGAATCTAGGCCTAAATTTAGAGATGTTAATGGGAGGATTCGGATCTTCTGTTATACTGCAGAGAATCACTGTGTGAACAATGATTTTAGTCTTTCTAAACGGTGCTTGCAGCAGCATCATAACATTTACTGTAGATCACTATGGTGAAATCACTGCATAAAAGCATAGTAGATAAAATATTGTAGCAAAATACTATTTCGATTGTACTGTAGCGATCAACCTCACTCATCCGCGCTCGATCTAACGACCGAGGGGAGTTAAGGCAGAAGGCACTGTGCGGCAGAGAATCCCAATCCTAATAGGACGCTGCTACCTGCCTACCTAGCCATGCGCTGCCTGCCTGCCTGATTGTCGGTGCTGCTTACCTGGTCGATCGGCTGCTACGCTGCACATAGGTTTGTGCCACGCAGCGCTGCTCGGTTGCCGCCGCACCTCATGCCTGTGCGAGCCACCCAACACGTCCAAGCCCATGCTCGCACGCCGACTGTGGCGCTAATTGTTGTGGTTCGCCATGGTAGGGATAGAGGAATTAATTAGGGATTGGAGTGGGAGTCGATGCCTAGTGGGAAGAGAGAGAGAGAGAGAGATTAGAGTGAGATAGATGGGTTTGGTGGACTTGGCTAGTTGGCCCAAGACAACAACGATCAATACTTGGCTTGGCACAACCCATACAAGGGAATTCCAGTCCAAATCATTTTATTGTTTTTCTTCTACTCCAGAGCAGCTAAGCTTCAAACTATAGTATGCGATGGATAGGGGTGCTAGGGAGTACCCATGATCTATTCGCACGTAGAAGGTGCTTTGCCCCCTTAGAGCGTTCACAGTGTTTAGAGACCACCCAACCTCTAAGTTGGGACCCATTAAGTGCCTCTAAGCTTAGCACAAATTCGTACAATGTATAACATCTTCAATAGTCTCTAAAGTGGGACCCAAATATATTTATTAAATATAGGGAGTGTCTATTCTTCAGGTGACTAAAATTTCTTTATCCATCAGTCACTTTTTCTCACTGTTGGATCAACATTCTATGGGCCATATTGTCTCTTTCTAAAATAAACAAAAATATTACAAGAAAAATACAAAAAAAATTCTAAACTAGACAAAAGTAAATCTAGGTGAACCCTACAACCCTACAAATAAAAAAAAATACAAAAAAAACATAACTAATAGTTACAGTTGAGTTGTGCTAAAATTGCACATCGCTTGATACTGCAATTTTAGGCTTAGTACTGTGCAACTTTAGATGACTGATGGATAAATAAATTTCAGGCAACTGAAAATTAGCAAATCCGTTAAATATAAAGGAAACATCTCCCTTCCTTCTCCTGATTGTTCTCCTTCCCTCTGCCCATATTGCTCTCTCTGCTGCTCCAAACAAACAACGTTGCCACCCCGTTCTTCGTCGGCGACGACCTGAGTGGAGGTGTTGACCACGTCGACCCCGGCAGCAAGGAGACCCAAGCATCGGCAGCGGCGACAAGGACTACACCTCAATCCGCACAGGCCTGCAAGCTTGGTACCTTGCCCAGATCCGCACAGGGTAACGGTTCCTGGGTGACAGCGGTGGGGCAGGAGGAATGGAGCGGCGGCTTCCCATCCCAGTGGTGGCGGTACAGGTGGAATGGAGCAACGACTTCCCATCCCATTGGTGAGAGCACATGCGGACCAGGGCGGCAGTGCAAGCGCACCCGACGGCCAACCTCGAAGATGACAATTGGATCTAGCTTCCCCAACTCCTACGCGATCGATGACAGTGGCATCTCACAGTGGATGAGGCGTGGCAACTTCACCCCGTCTCGCGTCATCTGACATATGGGGGCATGTGATTTTTTTATTGGGTAGAGATTGCCTCCACGCTTAGAGATAGCGCCAAGCAAATTCGCTTACATGCTGTGTAGCATTGACGCTACGATACATTTGACCAAAGATAATCTAGGCATTTTGACCAAAGACAATCTGGGCCACAGGGGTTGGGTGGGTGACAAAAATGTATGTTTTGTGGGGCGAATGAAAGCATTGATCATTTGTTCTTACGGTGTCCTTTGCAAGATACATTTGGAATATCATGAGTTGTATTTTTGGCCTGCCTAGCCCCCCAGCTGACACTGCCCGATTTTTCTCTTTTTGGGTAGGGAGGTTTGCTAGGAAGACTAGAAAGCTCGTGTTGGTTGGTGTAACAGCCATTTTGTGGAGTATCTGGAAAGTACGTAATTCGGCGTGTTTCCAGAAAAAATGACCTGCAGAACCTATTTCAGTGATTCATATTATTTGTCATTGGATTGATTTTTGGTCTAATTTACAGAAGAAGGAAGGACGGGAGGTGCTCCTGAAGGGCGCTAGATCAATTGGGAAGGTTGCTACTGAAGTTTTTGATGTTAGAAGTAGATGGGCGCTTTGGATCAACAGAGTAGTTATTGGAAGTGCATAAAGCTCTGATTTTGTTAGGGGACTCTATGAGTTTCTCCCAAAACCTTGTTAACTTTTCTAAGTCTTTCTTGTGTTTCTCCCTCTAATTGTTTGGTATAAATACCTGCTGTTTTCTGAACTTTATAGTTTGATTTCCTTTAAATGAAAATGAGATGCAAACCTTTTATATATATAAAAAAAACATCGACGCTATGACTCTTCTCTATTTTCTTGGAGGCAGTTTTTTGCGACACCGTGGATGCTCTTAGCCCCTACCAGGTCCGCCACTTGCTAGCGCCAAGGTGGACGCCGAGTACGAGAAGAATCCCCCACTGCCACCGTGCCACGAACGCAACACACGGGGAGGATCCGACGAATGTGTGAACTAGTGGTGATCCACTACCGTGCGGATCGGAGGAGTCGGTTCCGTGCGTTGCAGTGCACGCGATGCGATGGAGAGAGGACACGGAAGAGGACAAACACGGTGCTGCTCAGCTGCTGGCCTTCTCGGCACCCGAGGCCTGTCTCTCTGCCTCTGACTGGCCGTCTCCACGACATGTCGCACCAAATTATTGGCCCCATCCATGCCAAACTGCCATCTTTCTTACCCCGCGCGGCCTGGCACGCCGGCCCCGCGCCCAACCCACCCAAACAACAAGGAAGGCGAGGACGAGACGAGACGAGGGCTTTTCCTTTCCTCCAAATCTCCGATGCGTTCGCGAGAAGACCATCCACATGCCTGTCATGATCGGTGCTATGCGCCTTGTCTACCAAATGTTCTTTTTTTAATCGCATGCCGTTGCTATCCGGCTCCTCACTTCCTTGGCGCCTCGCGCCAGATGCATCCTGGAATTGATGGCTGCATTTATAAAACTCTCTGCCCGATTGTTTCCGATTGTCATGGGCTCTTTTGGAGCTTTCCTGCTCAAGAGAATCTATGGAAATTTACAGTACAAAAAATGTTTACAAACAAAAGGGATAGGTAAACGTTTTACACAGCTTTCTGTTTTTCTTATTTAGGCCTAGAGGCTAGACCGATGTACAATTTTTCACAGCCGTACGCACCTTTCTAATTCTGTTCATGATAAGCTGCCTACCTTTGGTTATGTTTTCATTGGCACTTGGAACAGTTCCCTTCGCCTGCAAATAAAGCTTGGCATGCGCTCGCGGGAAGTACATTGAGCTCTTGTATTGACACGACGTAGGGTTTTCCTCACCACACGATTAGCAAACACAATGGAATAGGAACCGGCCCGTGGCAGGTTGGTAAAGTGATGGTGTCGTTCCTTCACCCACCCGGATTCATATGACTACATTCTTCTCTAGTGAACCCCAAAGCTCTTGGCCAAATTTCAAAAAAAAAAAAAAAAACAAAACAAACAAACACAATGGAATCTTTTTTGTTTGAAAGATATTGTCCATATATAGCCGATATATGTCTTTAAAAAAAGATAAACTCACATGAATGATTGAACCTGATGCTTGTACGAGCATCACTGTGCGTACGACTAGACCGGATGGTCCTACCCATAAGCTAGCTAGCGGACAGTGCAAGATGTTCAGGAACAAAACGTCGTGCGCGCGCCGGATCACTCGATCGCTTTGCTTATTCTCTCCCTCCAAAAAAAAACTGCACCACAAACATGTGTTGGTGGCACGCACCCCAAACGGCACAGTAAACCACCAGTGAACCGGACGGAGCCACACGCACCCTGTAGGGCGAGTTTTATCCATCAAAACCACATGGTTTTGTCGTCAAGTGCCTCTGGCCTCCCTGAGCGCCTGGCTTCTTCCGTCTATAAAGGCCAAGCCCTTCACTCACGAGCACTCCACACTACTATACTAACTAGCCGCAGAGAGATTATTACCTCACCTTGCGACATTGGCACATCCAGCTAGTTTGCTAGCCATGTCGCGCCATCGGCGACAGCCGTCCCGCGCGCTCCCTCTCGACTTCAGCGTGGACGACGACGAGCCAGCAGCAGCCAAGGGCACGACGTCGCACGTCGACGGCGGCCAGGCCCCCCGTGCCGGCAATGGTGGCGGCCGGAGCGATGCTGGGGCTGCCAAAGGGCAGGACGGCCAGGGTAAGAAGCTGCCGCCGGCCACTGGCGGCCGGACGTCGTCGGAGGGGACAGGGAAGAAGTCGTGCGACGGCAACGGTGGTCGTTAGCCATATATTGCCGGCCCAAGCTAGTGCGCGGCAGCGTGCGCGCGTTCTGCATGCACGCATGTCCTGGTAACTAGGCCTTGCTTTGTTTTTGCCCACTCCCGAGCTAGTCTTAGTCTCCATATCTATGTTTGCATTTCCAGTCCTATATATCGTCCCTTTTATTTATGTTCGAAGAGTTCTTGCGTCATATATCTGCAGGTTTATATATGTGTACACGTAATAATATGTAATGCCAAGTGACAACGAACATCATATATATATTATCGTTCATGCATTCTGTGCCTAACCTCTCATGAAATAAGATCTGAAGTTCTTCTAAAAAATAATATTTAGTTTACATAAGGAGAATTTGTTCTTTTTATACAGATCTAGAAATATAAGAAAGGAGAGTATGAGTAAACGCACATTATGGCTTTCGCCTAGACAGGATGCGTCCTTGCGGGGTCTCTCGATTATGAGCAATCAAGTGCCATCTCATGATAAACCAGACGCAAACTTGAATGAGTAACTGTGAATAGCACTGTTGAATACTAGGACTCGGAGATGAGATGTGTTCTGCAGGATTCCTATCCTAATTTTAATAGGATTAGGATTCCTACTTCGTTCTTGATATCGTGTACGCTCGTGCTGTATCTCGTAACTCTGATCCGATCTAGGGGCTGATACGCATAAGAATATGTATATGAGAGTATAACAAGCACAAAAAGAATTTCTCGTCGAAGAAAAATAAAAAAATTGCAAACAATTTTCTTGGACTTCAGTGTTTTTTGTGATTAATGACCCTATTTTGTCAAGACTAATCATGTTTCTAGTGAAGTCGAGTTGGGTTAGTGCTTGATATTGACTTAAGGTGTTCTTGGCATTCATGGATCCCAATTAGTGGTGCAAATGATAGCTAAGCATTAAGATTAAGAACCTTGTGATTATAAATGATTCGAGGTGTCGAGTTTGGACAATTTTAGTGATATATTTTGTTTTTGCCCTGGCTGTACTATTAAGGGGGTTCAAAGCTAGTAGCTTGAGCTTAATGAAGTTGGCTAGCTAGTTGTGATGCATACTAGGTCTCTCTAGCTTATATCTAGCCAGTGGAAGCCAAGAAACCAAGTGAGAATACAAGATTTGCAATGCCTATGCAATTTCAGTTTTGGGCAGAAATATTTGCACTGAGGCGGATAATCTGATGGGTCAGACTATAGGTAGCATCAATTTTCCAGAGAGCTTGTCCAAGTGAGTTTCAATGGCAGTCAGATGATCTGAGTCACCCGGACCATGGGTCGGATCTTCCAGAGGGCATGTACTTTGCAAATCAATGCAAGTCCAATGACCCGAGTCATCCGGTGCATGGATCGGACTAGTTTTCCATATAACTGTGTTTTTGAAGTGCAATGTGATCTGGATGATTCGAGGTAGTCGGACATTAGGTCGGAGCATTGTTACAAAGACATGGTCTGAGATAAAATTCAATTGAGCCGGATGATCCGAGTGAGTCGGAGCATGACCCAGATCAATTTTCCGGAGAATGTGCTCTCCAGGTTTTGCACTAGCACGGATAATCCGAGCCAGGCGGATAATCTGGGTGAGCCGGATAATCGAATTGAGTCGGACAACTGCAACAGTTATATTTTTTACCTAATTAAGAAGCGTGTAAGTCGAATGATCCGAGTGGATCAGATAATCCGACTCAAAGTGTTATTTGAATCTTCTGTGTCTACCAGCTATTTTACGAGGAGAGGAGCTATATAGACCCTATGAGAGTTCAAGTTAGCACACTTAGACTCCAAATACAGTGGCTTGTATATTGGGAAGTTCAAGGGCACTCAAGAGGTTCAAGTTGAGATTTTGAGAATGTGATAGGGTAGATTAGGCTTTAGTGTGCATCACTTCTAGTTGCTTGATCTTACTAGGTTCAAGTGACCTCTTTGGGCTCATTTCTCTTGTAATTCGGTGATTCCTAAATTGTTTGGAGGTGTGCTCTTGGTGATCTTCCAAGGAAGAGCGTGTGGAAGACACCGGGAGGGTCGTGAATGTTTGGAGTACACCTATCCGGAGAGGAGAATGACTACCATGAGTTGGTCGCTTGGATCCTTGCGCTGGTTCAAGCATGAGCTTACTCTTGCGAGAGTGCTTCAACGAGGATTATGGGAGATCGTCGAATCTCTGAGGCCTCAGTAAAAAATCCGATTGTCTCTTGTCCGCTTTACGTTTCCATATTTAAATTCCTTTTCTTTCAATTCCTAAATTACTAGCCTTGTGTTGCATTGGAACTAATGTTGCAAAAGTAGCAAACCATAGACACTAGCATGTTTATGAGTTGATTGAGCACACTAGCAAACCATAGACACTTAGATTGGGAGTAGTTTCTAAGTTGCTCTAAATTTATTAAATTTGGACTAGTTCAAAAAAAAAAACAATTCACTCCTCCCCTCTAGGGCATTCCATCCACTTCTAGTTAAGCAATTTATTAGGATACTAATCGATCGCCACACTCATTAACAACGTGCGGCATGCTAACAAGTGGAACCGGAATGTCGAATAATAGTGCATTAACGAGAAATGATTAAATAATGATTTAGCAGAGAAGTTGATTAGCTTTGATTGGGGTAGATGCATGTGGAGACAGTGACTGCATGTGTTGGATACTTGGATTCATCGGTAATGCATGTAACATTTTTGGGGATGGAGGTGAAGTGAAGAGAAAGTTGCAGGCTTCAAAAACATGTCCACAATCACACTATAGTACTACAATTGTACCAACAACAGTCCAACTGTACTAGAGAATCAATTAGTCCAACATGAGATAGTTAAGAACACATGCACGTACGTCACGGACCACAAGCTCCACTTGGTAATCGACTAGTCGAAACGTCATGTTGGTACCCATGCCGCTGGACCGCAAGGCTGCCGGAACACATCCCTGCAATTTAGCTCAATGTACAATTCATACTTCCGACCAGACGTTGATCGTAAGTATTGAGTTTTATAAACCAAACAGTTCACTCGAAAGATTAAGTTATTAAGAAAAGATAGTTAATATATTTTAACAGTAAGAACAAAGCATAAAGACATCATCTGGTGGGCAAAATTAGTAATGAAGAAAAAGAAGATCTAAAAATAAAAATGAAGCATCCAGCGATGAATGTCGATGCTATCAGGGCGGAGGGAAGGGGGCTGGCGGGGGCTGCACCCCAGATCAAGCAAGCTTGTAGAGGCTAGCAAGTACTAATGATTATGGGGTAGTTCGCGTACTAATATGCTTATTAGCATTTCTAAGCTGCCCTCAGCATATTTCGTAGTTACAACTGACAAGCAATCAAACCCGAGACTTTGATGCCAATGCACTGATACCTAAACTATTTGTAACAGCCCAAATTTCAATTTCCAGTTGAAAATAAAGTTTAAAAATTTTATTGGATTTTGGTGGAATTTTTAAAGCTTTTCCTTAACCAAATTAAAGATAAAATAAAATTATGGGCAAAATCTATTATCAGATAATAGCTGGAAATATTTTTCTTAAATCCTAAATGCTCCAGAATTTACGTGAATTTTCTCATAATTCTTGGAATTATTTTGCTATATTCTAAAGCCTAATTGAATTATCTGGAATTAAAACAAAAGAAAAATCAAAAGAAAAACCTCAAATAGGAATTGGGCCGAAACCCAGCTCAGCCCACGTTCTTCCCGCGCGCGCACGGCCCGCTCCGCCGCGCCGCCTCCTCCTCCTCTCGGCGACGGTAATGGTCCACCGTCGATCCTTTTCTCTCTCCCATCACACGGTGCATCCCAACCGTTGGATTAAAATCCAACGGTCAGAATTTCACAAAGCATTCAGAAGGTCCGAATGTTCTACGCAATCGGGACCGTTAGATCTAAATCCAACGGCCCACGTGCATCAGTCACTTAATGATTCACCGCAACCCCGTGATCTATTTCAACCGTTAGATCGAGATCAAACGGCTACGACGATACAACTTACGCCGCCAATCTTTTGTCCACCGTCGATCAAAATCGGACGTGCGATTGTCGTCTTCCTCGTCGTCTTCTCCGCGCGATCCTCACGCGCCGCCATTAAAACCGGCGCTCGAACTGCGTAACGGCGCCTTCAATCCCCGCTCCTCACCGCCGTGCGCATTGGCGACCGTATCCGCCGCCCCGCTTCCGCCGTTTCTCCCTTCTCGCATCGGTTTACCCACGATCACCGAAACCGCGCGCATGACCTTGCGTCGCCGCGCTTCCGGTCTTTCGGCCCTATAAATAGGAGCCATGGGTAGCCCTTCTCCTCCTCCACCTTTTCCCCACGCATTACTCCTCGCACGCCTAGCCGCTAGAACCGGCCGTGGAAGCTCCTTCACGCGATCGCCTTCTTCCCGATTCCGGCGCCCTCGGCGGCGCTCGTCCTCGCCGCCACCACCAACGGCCGCCACATCATCGCCGACCCGGTGCTCACCTCTGCCGCAGGCGCGCGCGGAATCGCATTGTCGCCAACACCGAACCTCTCGCCGCTTCAACCTCGCCGCGGCCACCACCGTCCACCTTGACCACCGGAGCTAGTCTAACGAGTTCGAATAGTCCTAGCTACACACCGGTACCACCCATCGCCGCGAAACCTCGCGTTCGCGGTTGCCGTTGGTTCCGTGGCGCCACCGTCGCCGGTCCGGCGTGTCACGCCGCGTGGCGATGCCACCTAAGCGCCACCTCAACCCCACCTTGCGTGGTATGCGCGTGGCGTCCGTTCATCGCCACGTGAGCACCGCGTGTCGAGTTCACCGCGCGAGATCACCTCGGCTCGGTGGAATCGATCCACCGTGGCCGAGTCTATGACATGTGGGACCCGCTTGTCGGAAAAATCATTATAATTCTTTTAATTTCCGGAAATTCTTACAAGGCGTCGGCATTGCACAATAAATAGAATTTCCTTTAGAAAAATAATTCGAGAATTCAATTAAATTCAGTTTTGTATTAAACTTGTAAAATTCATATCTTTTGCATTTGAACTCCAAATTGAGTGGTTCAAGTTGCAAAATTTGTCTAAATTCATAATCTAGCTAACTAAAGCAAAATATTTTAATTTGGAGTTAGTTTGATCTGAGTTTTGAATTTATTTGAATTTGAGTTGAATTTGTCGTATTTTCACGTATAGACTTGACGACTCAGGAGAGTTAGATCCTTCCGACGATTTAGAGTTCCAAGACTTCAACGAAGGCAAGTTACACTATTGATCATATTGTTCCTATTGTTTTAAAGTATTTATTTACTATCTACAATTTACTATTGCATGCATATGTTTATAAAAATATCTGAATATCCCGATTTCGTATATAGTTGTTCCAAACTCCTTGGTATGGCCAATTTGACTATCAAAACTGAATACCTTGACACCTTAGATAAAATTTGTCAAATGCTTAGCCTTGCTTAGATAATATTTACAAATTTGGGAGAATTTAGTCAAATCTTTACAATGTAATTTAAATGTGTTCTGTGGTATTGTTTTATCACGAAAGGATTTTACTCTAAATAAAATAAAATGGGTTTGGACTTGGCGAGATGGATGAATGGTGGGTGCGAGTTCATGCACGGTCTAATCTGGTTAGGATTACGACCCGGGGTTTTAAATTGGAAGTCGCCGAGTCGATTAAGGACCGGTCTTTGAGCGTATTTTGCTACGCCTTACCGTACCACCACATGTCCTGTATGGGCGGATTTGGCTAAATAATCAGTAGTGTCTTAGTGTTATTTGTGCTATGTTGTATGTGTGGGCGTTGGTTAGACATTAGTCCCACTTGGCGCAAGAGGGGCTTAGGAGGATGGATAGTCCAAAGGTAGCGAAACCTTAGCGGGCATGAATACTGATGAGACAACGCTTTAACGGCCTCATGATAATTGCTTAGTCACACGCCTTGGAGCGTGCTTTGGCCGACATTAAAAGCATTTTATCTCGTGTGGGTAAAGCTGTACAACCTCTGCAGTGTAAAACTATTCGAATAGCGCGTCATGGTCATGGACATGCTAGCAAAGCCACTCTAAGTTAGAATTGTTTTTGGTTTATAAAATGTGTTCAACGAGATGTTTTAGGATGGATAGTCCTATGGTAAAAATTGGGTGGTTAGCCAAGTGTTAGGAGGATATCCTTCAATAATCAACTAGTGGAGGTCATCCAATATTCGATGTCAGTTTGTCACTTTCTTTATTCGAATTATTAAAATTGGTCTTACAAAAGTATTAGCAATATAATCTAAAAATCTTTGTTTATGCAAAACAACCACTGCCATTACCTTTGTTTACCTTATGCATGCATTAAACTTTCTATATTGGGTGTGACTTGCGAGCACGGTAGTAGTGCTCACTCTTCTGAATAAATCTTATTCGGGAGAAGACGTTTTCCCGACGGTGAGGATCTTGACGAATAGGTCAAGTCCCAGACGATTGCACGTGGCAAGTCGTGTGGCCTACTACTTCTACTACTCTTCCATTGTGTTATTTCTTTTCTTTTGGCGCGAGCCCTTTTGTAATAAACTTTGAATTATTATCAATAAACTCGTGATATGATTGTGCTATCACTTTTTGTTTAACTGTGTACACTAGAAATCCTGGACTAGTGTATGAACACAGAGAATTTGGGATCCTTCGTTCCTGGGTTCGACAAAAGTGGTATCAGAGCCATATCGACTGTAGGTCGTGGCCCCACAAATGTCCTAAGGACTCATTTGCAAAAATTAAAAACTATTTTGAGTGTATCCGAGTCATCTCTCAACCCTTCTCTTTAAAACGATTCTTGACTTGTCTATTCCTCAAAATTTTAGATGGCGAAATGCGGACGCTATCTCTCACGGAATCATTGTTGGACATCGGGTTGAACTTCTGCAGGAAGTGATGCAGACTTGGACTACAAGAAGAGGCCAACGTTTGGGCTCTGATACAAGTTGGGAGAACGGCGTCTCGGAGAGTGGAAGTACTAATCTACTCCGACTGTCGCCAAACACCGTCTTCCATACCTTCCACGCCCGATCCGACGCGACACCTTCGATGGCATTCGGGATGCAGCGAGAAAGCGGTTCGTCGACTCGCCATACTTATGACCGCCACCTCAACGGCACGGGTTTCACTATTTCCGATGCATCTTCCAACCGACTTGCGGTGTCTTCCGCACCACCGAGGAGGAAGATTCCCCAGTTGACGCACAGTGGACGACAAAGGCACTTGGACTACGCTTATGGAAACGCCTTGGGCGACTTGCGTACCACTCGGGATAGTCTAGAGTATACTGAGGCGAACCAAGGCGATCGAAGAGGAGCGGCTATTTACAAATCGGGCCAAGGCGATACCAAGAATTCCCGAATACACCCCATCCACCCCATAGATGTTTATTTTTTTCCCATCCGTACTTTAGTCACGTATTATGAGCTATCAATTATTCATGTGATAGCCATAATATATTAATAAAATAAATGAATAAAGAAACCATTTTGAAAAGTTGATTCTTTGTTTGTGTGCTTTTTCGTTCTTGGGCTATTTTAGATTTATCCCCATAGAATTCCTCGCTATCTCTTCTAAATCATTGGAGGATTCCGCAGATGGTGACCACCGCAAACGGCAATGCGGCAGCGGTGCCAACGGACAAGGAAGCGATCGACGGATCACCGGGATAATCACGTTTAGCGGCCGCCACCACCGCCGTGAAGGACCGTGGCGCCGGATGATGGCGAATCGGACTCATTTAATCGACCTTCTTGCCCGGTCACTTGAATGTTCGAACACTCGGGCGCTCTGGCGGCAGCTCGGCTCCACCTCCGCATAACCAAAGGCGACTATGTGCGAGTTTATGAGGATGCGTCGCCGACATTCTCAAATAATCTTGAACCAATGGGCGCCGACGGCGGCGGGCTATTGGAAAGAAATCGACATTAGTCGGTGTTACGACCGTGAGAGGTCTGTTTGCCTCTCACCAACCGAATGGCCCGCATCGAATGGTGGGACAACTCTGCATAGCACACAATGATGCTCGACCCATCACATGGGCGACCGTGCGAGCTTTCGTCATGCACATATCCCGGCGGGATGATGGCGCTCAAGAAGAAGGAGTTCCACGCACTCGAGCAAGGCAACCGTCACGGTGAATGAGTACCTTCACCGCTTTAACCAACTTGCCCGCTACGCCCGGTAGCGTGGCGAGAGATGAGGAAAGACAGAAAGGTTCTGGATGGATTGAATGATGATATCTCTGTCCAACTTATTTCTCGTAATTTCACCGACTTCCAAAGCGGTTGGTGGATAAAGCAATCGGCGGAGGCTAAACACGCAAATGGAGAACCGCATGCGGAGGATGGCGCCGGAGGTTTAACGCAGAGGTGCGCCCAAACCTCGCATCACCACACCGCAACCGCGACAACGTGGGAAGTTTCAATCTTCCACGTCTCGTACTCGGCACCGCCACGCGCTCCAACCCTCCAACTCGTGGCACTTCATTAGGAGGGCGGTTTGTGAGGCACTCTACCTCCTCGGCACGAGTCACGTGCTTCCACTGCAACGAGACAGGGCATTATGCCAATAAATGTCCAAAGAAGCAACAAGGTTTGGCACCAACAAGGCCAACCTCAGGAGTTCAAGCTACCGGCAGCAACACCAGACCAGCAAACCAGTTCACCAAGGGACGGGTGAACCATGTCACCGCCGAGGAAGCTCAGGCAGCACCAGATGTTGTTCTCGGTACGTTCCTCGTTAATTCGATACGACATCATCCCTATTTGATTACGGAGCTTCACACTCTTTTGTGTCATATAAGTTTGTGGGAAAATATGGGTTACCTATATCCTCTTTAGCTACTCCCATGATAATTCATTCCCCGGGCTCAGAAATGAGAACCAATTCTCTATGCCCTAATCTCACTCTCGAGATATCCGGAGTAACTTTTCTAGCAGATCTGATAGTTTTACACTCTCAAGGTTTGGATGTAATACTTGGAATGGGTAGCTAGCCAAAAATCACGGTCAAATAGATCGTGCCAATAGATCCATCACCTCACTAATGAACAAGGTGTATGCTGTTGAATTCAAACACGAGACTCGAGCAGGAGGAAGTTCCATACTTACAGTTGAAGGAAGTGAAACTTGAAGATATACCCGTGGCACGAGAGTATCGGCGTCTTCCCGGATGATCTACGGTATGCCACCGGATAGGGACATCATGTTCCTAATTGATCTAGTCCCGGACACTCCGATCTCAAAGCGACCCTATAGAATGCCACCAACGAGTTAGCGAAATTGAAGAAGCAGTTGAAGAACTACGAGAAAAAGCGTACATTCGCGGTTCCTCACCATGGGGAGCGGTACTATTTGTCAAGAAGAAAGACAATAGCATGAGAATGTGCGTCGATTACGAGATCACTCAACGAAGTAACAATCAAGAATAAATACCCATTGCCCGAATTGATGATTTGTTTGATCGGTTAAAGGAGCAAGTATTTTCTCAAAGATCGATCGAGATCGGTTATCACCAATTAAAGATTAGACCGGAAGATATTCAAAACCGCTTCACCACGGATATGGACTATATGAGTTCACGATAATGTCATTTGGATTGACCAACGCCCTGCCTATTTCATGAATATGATGAACAAGGTGTTCATGGAATTCTGGATAAATTAGTAGTCGTCTTTATTGGCGACATTCTCATCTACTCGAAGAGCGAAAAAGAACATGAAGAGCATCTCGGATGATACTAGACAAGCTCGAGGAGCACCAACTCTATGCCAAATTCAGCAAGAGTGAATTACGGCTAAGACAAGTTGCATTCCTTGGACATATTGTATCCGCGGGAGGAATTGCGATGAACCGCCAAGGTTGAAGCGATAATGGGTGAAACACCAAATCGATCACAGAGGTGAGAAGTTTTACGGGGTGGCGGGCTATTATCGACGGTTTATTGAGGTTTCTCTAAACTTGCCAAACCCATGACTCAACTTCGAAGAAAGAAAAGAAGTTTGAATGGTCAGCGCTGTGAAGAAAGTTTCCAAGAATTGAAAAAGAGGCTAGTCTCAAAGACCGGTGTTAATTTTACTGGACATCCGCAAGGATTTTGAGATCTTTGTGGCGCATCCCGTCAAGGCCTCGGATGTGTATTGATGCGGGAAGGCAAAGTTGTAGCTTATGCATCCCGGCGGTTGAGGCCACACGAAGGAATTACCCGACTCATGATGCAGGTTAGCGGCAATTGTGCACGCTCCGAAAATCTGGCGGCATTATCTCATTGGTAACATTGTGAGATTTTCACGGACCATAAAGTTTGAAGTACATATTCACACGATCAGAGCTCAATCTCAGACAAAGAAGATGGTTGGAACTAATAAAGGATTATGATCTCGAATTCATTATCATCCGGCAAGGCCAATGTGGTAGCAGATGCCTTGAGCGAGAAAAGCATATTGCAACACCATCATGGTGCAACAAAATCGGCCAGAGTGTATGAAGAGTGAAGCACACGAATCTTGAGATTGTCAACCAAAGGTGTATAAACGCTTTAGAAGTTCAACCAACTCTTCAAAATCAGATTAGAACAAAGCGGTTGGAAGATGAAGATATCCAAGAAATCAAGAAAAATATGAGAAGAGGTAAAGCCCGGGTTTCTCGAAGATGAGCAAGGGACGGTGTGGTTCGGAGACCGCATCATGTGCCTAACCAGCGGGAGATAAAAGACTCAATGCGAAAGAAGCTCATGAGTCGCCATACTCCATTCATCTGGCGACACCAAAATGTACCGGGATCTAAAGAAAGATATTGGTGGGTCGGCATGAGCGTGAAATTGCTGATTTCGTCGCTCGTTGTGACGTTTGTCAAAGAGTCAAGGCACAACACCAAAGACCCGCTGATCTGTTGCAACCATTACCAATTCCCGAGTGGAAGTGGGAAGAAGTCGGTATGGATTTCATCACTGGACTCCCCAGGACCCAATCGGGATATGACTCCATCCAGGTGGTAATTGACCGGTTAACTAAAGTCGCTCACTTTATTCCTGTCAAGACCACCTACCAGAGCAGCAAACTAGCAGAATTGTACATGGCCAGAATCGTCTGCCTGCACGGAGTACCCAAAAAGATTGTGTCAGACCGAGGTTCCCAATTTACCTCTCGGTTTTGGAAAAGTCGCATGAAGCCTTGGGGACCAGGACTCAATTTTAGCACGGCGTATCATCCCTGACCGATGGTCGAACGAGCGCACCAATCAAGTTCTTGAAGATATGCTTGAGCACATGCCTTAGAATTCGGAAAAGGTTGGGACAAGGATCTGCCGTATGCGAGTTCTCATACAATAATAGTTACCAAGCTAGTTTGCGGATGGCTCCATTTGAAGCTCATGCGGTAAGAAATGCCGAACCCCACTTCTTTGGGATGAGGTAGGAGCGTCGACTCCTTGGACTGAGTTAATCAAAGAAGGTGAGTAAAGTGAAAACTATTCGGGAGCGTCTGAAAGCGGCCCAATCCGACAAAGAGTTATCTGATAACCGCCGTAGAGAATTAAGCTTTGAGGTAGGAGATGTTGTCTATCTCGAGTAACCCCACTCGAGGTGTGAAGAGATTCCTGACAAAAGGTAAACTTCGCACCTGGTATATTGGGCCATACAAGATTTTGGCAAACGTGGAGAAGTAGCTTATCATTAGATTGCGAAGCCTGTCGTGATACATAACGTCTTCCACGTGTCGCAATTAAAGAAATGCTGCAGAAGCGGAAGATCATACCTTTACGAAAGCTTCGACCTTCAAGAAGATCTCACCTCGTGAAGCGGCCGATTAAAATTATAGATGTCGCGAGCGTGTTACGAAGCGAATAATCGGATCGTACAAGGTACGATGGAGTCACCATCCGGAAGCGAAGCCACATGGGAGAATGAAGAAGAACTCAAGGCTAACTACGATCTTTTTGTTAACCAAGTCCGAATCTCGGGTCGAGATTCCCTTTAAGGGGTAGGTTTGTATGACCCAAATTTCAATTTCGATTGAAAATAAAGTTTAAAAATTTTATTGGATTTTGGTGGAATTTTTAAAGCTTTTCCTTAACCAAATTAAAGATAAAATAAAATTATGGGCAAAATCTATTATCGGATAATAGTGGAAATATTTTCTTAAATCCTAAATGCTCCAGAGAATTTCGTGAATTTTCTCATAATTCTTGGAATTATTTTGCTATATTCTAAAGCCTAATTGAATTATCGGAATTAAAACAAAAGAAAAATCAAAAGAAAAACCTCAAATAGGAATTGGGCGAAACCAGCTCATTACGTTCTTCCGCAGCGCCACGGCCCGCTCGCCCGCGCGCCTCCTCCTCTCGGCGGTAGGGTCCACCGTCGATCCTTTTTCTCTCCCATCACACGGTGCATCCCAACCGTTGGATTAAAATCCAGCGGTCGAATGTCACAAAGCATTGGAAGGTCCGAATGTTCTCGCAATCGGGACCGTTAGATCTAAATCAACGGCCCGTGCATCGGTCACTTAATGATTCACGCAACCCGTGATCTATTTCAGCGGTTAGATCGAGATCAAGCGGCTACGACGATACAACTTACCGCCGCCAATCTTTTGTCCACCGTCGATCAAAATCGGGCGTGCGGCTTGTCGTCTTCCTCGTCGTCTTCTCGCGCGATCCTCACGCGCGCCATTAAAACCGACGCTCGAACTCGTAACGGCGCCTTCAATCCCCACTCCTCACCATCGTGCGCATTGGCGACCCGTATCACGCCGCCCCGCTTCGGCCGTTTTCTCCCTTCTCGCATCGCTTTACCCACGATCACCGCCGCGCGCGCGCATGACCCAGCGTCGCCGCGCTTCGGTCTTTCCCGGCCCTATAAATAGGAGCCATGGGTAGCCCTTCTCCTCCTCCACCTTTTTCCCCACGCATTACTCCTGCGCGCCTAGCCGCTAGAACCGCCGTGGAAGCTCCTTCACCGCGATCGCCTTCTTCCACGATTCGGCGCCCTCGGCGGCGCTCGTCCTCGCCGCCACCACCAACGGCCACATCATCGCCGACCGGTGCTCACCTGCTGCCGGCGACGCCGCGGAATCGCATTGTCGCCAACACCAACCTCTCGCGCTTCAACCTCGCCGCGGCCACCACCGTCCACCTTGACCACCGGAGCTAGTCTAACGAGGTTGAAATAGTCCTAGCTACACACTGGTACCACCATCGCCGCGAAACCTCGCCGTTCGCGGGTGCTTAGTTGGTTCCGTGCGCCACCGTCGCCGGTCCGGCGTGTCACGCCGCGTGGCGATGCCACCTAAGCGCCACCTCAACCCCACCTTGCGTGGTGTGCGCGTGGCGTCCGTTCATCGCCACGTGAGCACCGCGTGTCGGGTTCACCGCGCGGATCACCCTCGGCTCGGTGGAATCGATCCACCGTGAGCCGAGTCTATGACATGTGGGACCCGCTTGTCGAAAAATCATTATAATTCTTTTAATTTCCGGAAATTCTTCATTGGCGTCGACATTGCACAATAAATAGAATTTCCTTTAGAAAAATAATTGAGAGAATTCAATTAAATTCATTTTGTATTAAACTTGTAAAATTCATATCTTTTGCATTTGAACTCCAAATTGAGTGGTTCAAGTTGCAAAATTTGTCTAAATTCATAATCTAGCTAACTAAAGCAAAATATTTTAATTTGGAGTTAGTTTGATCTGAGTTTTGAATTTATTTGAATTTGAGTTGAATTTGTCGTATTTTCACGTATAGACTTGACGACTCAGGAGAGTTAGATCCTTCGACGATTTAGAGTTCCAAGACTTCAACGAAGGCAAGTTACACTATTGATCATATTGTTCCTATTGTTTTAAAGTATTTATTTACTATCTACAATTTACTATTGCATGCATATGTTTATAAAAATATCTGAATATCCCGATTTAGTATATAGTTGTTCCAAACTCCTTGGTATGGCCAATTTGACTATCAAAACTGAATACCTTGACACCTTAGATAAAATTTGTCAAATGCTTAGCCTTGCTTAGATAATATTTACAAATTTGGGAGAATTTAGTCAAATCTTTACAATGTAATTTAAATGTGTTCTGTGGTATTGTTTTATCACGAAAGGATTTTACTCTAAATAAAATAAAATGGGTTTGGACTTGGCGAGATGGATGAATGGTGGAGTGCGGAGTTCATGCAGGTCTAATCTGTTAGGATTACGACCCGGGGTTTTAAATGGAAGTCGCCCAGTCGATTAAGGACCGGTCTTTGGCGTATTTTACTCGCCTTACCGTACCACCACATGTCTGTATGGGCGGGATTTGGCTAAATAATCTGTAGTGTCTTAGTGTTATTTGTGCTATGTTGTATGTGTGGGCGTTGGTTAGACATTAGTCCCACAGGCGCAGAGGGGCTTAGGAGGATGGATAGTCAAAGGTAGCGAAACCTTAGCGGGCATGAATCTGATGGACACCGCTTTAACGGCCTCATGATAATTGCTTAGTCACACGCCGGAGCGTGCTTTGGCCGACATTAAAAGCATTTTATCTCGTGTGGGTAAAGTGTACAACCTCTACAGAGTGTAAAACTATTCGAATAGCGCGTCATGATCATGGACATGCTAGCAAAGCCACTCTAAGTTAGAATTGTTTTGGTTTATAAAATGTGTTCAACAGATGTTTTAGGATGGATAGTCCTATGGTAAAAATTGGGTGGTTAGCCAAGTGTTAGGAGGATATCCTTCAATAATCAACTAGTGGAGGTCATCAATATTCGATGTCGGTTTGTCACTTTCTTTATTCGAATTATTAAAATTGGTCTTACAAAAGTATTAGCAATATAATCTGAAAATGCTTGTTTATGCAAAACAACCACGCCATTACCTTTGTTTACCTTATGCATGCATTAAACTTTCTATATTGGGTGTGACTTGCGAGCACGGTAGTAGTGCTCACTCTTCTGAATAAATCTTATTCGGAGAAGACGTTTTCCGACGGTGAGGATCTTGGCGAATAGGTGCGTCCCAGACGATTGCTGTGGCAAGTCGTGTGGCCTACTACTTCTACTACTCTTCCATTGTGTTATTTCTTTTCTTTTGGCATGAGCCCTTTTGTAATAAACTTTGAATTATTATCAATAAACTCGTGATATGATTGTGCTATCACTTTTTGTTTAACTGTGTACACTAGAAATCCTGGACTAGTGTATGAACACAGAGAATTTGGGATCCTTCGTTCCTGGGTTCGACACTATTGTCCTAGAAAAAAAAACTCTTCCATATTTTATTTAAATTGGAGATAGAACACCTATTAAAGAGAAGTACGATGTTTTAGCTAGTCATATTCTTATAAATTGTTTTCTTTCTTGCCTCCTTCGCGGAATCACAGTGAATTGAACAAAGCTACTCAACAACCATAAGGCGATCGACATCATGTCGTTGTGGTGAGGCACTAAAACAAAGGGGTGATTAAGCAAAAATCGAGGTACTGGTTTTGAGAAGCAATTGTGATGAAGCTCGGTTGTGATAAAATCATTAATTTGTGTGACAACTTAGTAGGTGTAGAGCTAAATATAAGCTAATAAATATAATATATGTGACTTCATCTGTATTAGTTGAATATGTATGTGTTTGGTTGCCTCCTTGGCCCCCTATGCCTAATTTCTGGTTCCGCCCCTGGATGGTATACTACCTCTGATCAGGTGATAGTTTCACTATTTCACATATTGGTCGATCTGAACCTCAATTTCAGATTTGACAGCTCGGAACACTCTAGATCGTCGAACTACGCCAATGTACGTAAGCGAATTTTTTTTAACTAAATGAGCCATTGTTTTTATCATTTTACAAAATAACGTACATTTTATTTTATTTATTTTTACAACAATAACCTCAGTCGCCGGCCCATGTGGGAGGTCCAGCTGTGCGACAAAACCGTGATTGAAGCTTGGTCTGCCACATGTCTCAGTCGCAAACTGGTGGCGTGACTAAGGCCCGTGTCGGGCTCAGACGTAGGTCCAGAATGTGACTAAGGCTAGCCGCCGACCAGGTCGGCGATTGAGCACAGTTGCGTTCCTAACCGTCGACAGGAGGCTATTTTAAGAAATAATTTAAATAAACTTAGCTTTAATTTTATAAAATTAAATGGTTGGAAGAGTTGTTTGTGAATAATTGTTGGTGGTAAAAAAATTAGTGTTTGATGACTGCAATTGTTTGTAAATAAATCATGTGTTAATCGTTTTACATAAATGAACCCTTTTAAGTTTGTACACAAAGAACTCAAAATTTGGCGAAATATTTTGTAAGCTTCGATTCGAGCGAGACGAGAATGGAGTAACAAAGATGATATTGCAAGTCCAGCATAACACTTGACTATGGAGATCTAAATTACATGGTGCGTAGGGTCTAGTTAGGTGCATATGTTTGCCTGGGTATTCCTACGATACAAATGGCTACATACACAAACCTTTGATCTGAACTACAACTACGCAAACACGCCTTTTGAAAAGGAAAATACTTGACAGATGGAAATCAACTCATGCTTGCGGACATACGTCCTACTACCCCTTGCAGGCGTGGGCCTTTACGGGCCTCCCAGTACTCAGCTATAAGGTCTTTTTCGGGTCTGTCCTCATCCAAAAGAATATTCAGTGCAGTAGGGGCATAAGGGACCATCAGTGATTTGCACACGCCTCGACTTAAGATGCATGCATGCAAGTTTGTCCCGATCTTCCGTCGTAGGAGAAATCCGATAACTTGAGTTGCGACGTTGATGAAGAGGTGGCTAACCAAGATCCAGTCGATACTAGCAAACATTGCAATCACCACACCGCTCCTCAATTGGTTACCAACCGTGTCAAACACAATTGACATGTTCACGAAGAACCGTCTGAGTGAATCCAGAGAAACACAAGAGCAACAACGGAAGATGAATATCTCGAAATTGAATGATTAAGTTGAGACTTCAATTATAGCGAGAGGCCTTACAATAGCAATAGCTAAATCAATAACCAAATATTTATAGTGACTTAGGTCAGTGCTAGTAACCAAAATCGTAACTAACTAAAACTATCTTTCCGTATGAAGAAATGCCAAATAGAATATTTGAATTAGGTTTGAAGTAAACTCCGCAGTCAAAATGGACAAGAACTCTCCCAGTGTGTCGAAGCAGGACTTCTTGTATAGTATCATCAGTTGGGTCGGAGTAGGACTCCCATAAGCAGTCTTGTTGTGTCCTAGTCAAAACAAAGATCTGGTTGCACTATCCAATTTCAATTCGAGCAAAGCACAATTTAAGCAAGGTGATGGAATAGCATCTTCAGGAGTTGCATATAAAGCGATAGTATCCAAGCAAACATGATTATGACTAGATTTGAGAGATTCTAGTTCATCTAGGGTATCTTTAAGTTGATTTACAATAGAGGAATGAGCAGATTTTATATTTGCCAATTCATCATGCAAGCAAGAGCAAGAATCACAATCATCGGCGGGATTAATGGATTTGAGTCTAACCACTTCTAGGTTCAAGTTGTTAATCATGATATCATGTCTCCTAATTATTTTAGCTTACTTTTTTAGATTTTGTTCAGCAGCAACCAAATCACGTTTCATCTCCTTGGGTGAGGGGCATACCTCATCGGGATCGCTATAGGGCTCATCGTCGTCAGAGGATTCGACGTCATGGCTGTCCTTGGCCATGAAGTACATGACGGTGAAGTCCTGGACCTTCTTTTTGCCATGGGAATCATCCTCGTCGTCCTCCATCCCCGAGTCCACATCGCTCATATCAACGTTCTCAAGAGCAGCAAGGACCCGGTTGACGAACTTCCGGTAGTTGGGCTTCTTGGCCTTCACGTCTCGAGCTTGAGGACACCTCCGGAAGTCCTCCTCCTCGCCCTTTAGCTTCGGGCACTTAGCCCGAATGTGATTTGGCTCACCACACTCAAAGCATGTAACAGGGCCACTTCTCCTCTTGTTCCTCACTTTGTTGTAGGCTCTTGTGAATTTTATGGATAAGAGCGCTAAGTCATCTTCAGGTAGCCTCTCTAGCTGCTCATCGCTCAAGGAGTGCAAGGCGAACAATGAAAAACAAATGAGCCAAAGTTCAAAGAATCAGAAGAGCTATTCTTAGAAGGGTCAACCACTAGAGCCATCGACTCTGTCTTGGGGAGACGCGAGATGAAGTCAATCTCATGCGTCTTCAACCTCGAGTAGAGCTTATCCATGGTAAGCTCACTTATGACAGTGTTGTCATTGATGGAAGTGATTTTCATCCCCCAAACTCTCACATCAAGTGCACCCAAGAGCTGGCGTGCATTCTCAGACTCAGTAAACACAAGGTCCACAGCACGTAAGTCATGAATGATCTTGAAAAACCTTCCCCACAACTCATCCAAAGATTCACCAGGCCTTTGCTCAATCTTTGAGTACTCTTTCTTAAGTTAGTTCTGTCCCACTTTCTTGATCGCGGTAGAGCCCTCATGGTAGTCAGTGAGGGTCTTTCAGATCTCGTGAGCAGATCTCAAGTGAGCAACACGCTCAAACTCAGATCGACTAAGCCCTTGAATCAAACAAATTTGAGCCTTGTTATTTGCCTCCACATCGGGTGAGATCACATCGTTATTGGCTGGCACTACATAAGGATTTTTGACCTTAAGCCAAATTGAGTGCCCTTGAGCCTCGATGTAGGCATGCATACGAGCCTTCCAATAAGAAAAATCGACTCCATCGAACACAGGTGGCTTGGTAGAATACTTGTCTGATGCCATAGCTCCTAAGACCGGTTAAGATCTATGAGAAGAGCTAACCGGGCTCTGATACCACTTGTAGGACCGGTATGACAACAGAGGGGGGTGATTGGTGCCTTCAAATCCCCCCCAAGTATTCACCAACTCTTCACTCCAATAGCTATGAGAAGCTACGAAGATCATGATGCCAAAAATCCAAAGGAAATCGTGTTGCTACAGTATTTTCGGGATATGAACAGTAAAAAATAGAACAGTTTCAGCACTATTTCAAATCCAAAAATCGACGTAACTTTTGATCCGCAAGTCCAAATGATTTGAAACTTAACCCAAGGTTAGATCATGATCTTAGTAACCTATCCCAATAGAAAATTCTGAAAAAACTTGAGAGAATTTGGATCTTTTGGTTCGTGCAGCTCTGCTGCACTAAAATCGGGTCAAAACAAAAAATTGAGCTAACTCTCAAACCAAAACTCCAAATGACTTGAAATTTGGTATGCACCATCTATAGGATGTCAGGAACCTATTCCACTCAACGATCGAGAAAATCATTACCAAACTTATGACATTTTCCTGTTTGAGAGAAAGTGGCACAAAAACAGGGCAAAAACCGAATATGGTGAATATGACTTGCTCGTGAATGGATAATGGCCAAGATGGCTCTAGATATGTTTCCACATATCATAGCAAGCAAGAACACCAAAGAAATTGAGGAAAAACAGCTGAATCAAGAAATCACTCGGAGAGGCCAAAGAGAGGAAAAACTGGGTTTCTTCATGAATCTTGCCATGAAAGTGTCTAGATGGGTGGAGATTGATTTCCAGAGGTTATCTCCATCTCTTACACATCCTTGGCACAACAAGATCAAGAAGGGAAGAGAGATGGGGAAAAACCAACCAAATCAAGAGCAAATCAATCAACACAAAAGAGATTCATGGAGATGAACAAAGATTAATGTATTGTTACTTGAGGATGAGGGTTTTATAGCCACTCCACTTGGAGGACAAGGGAGCACACCATAGCCCTCAACTTCTCTCAAACCCTCACCCTAGAACTCATGAACCCTAGGTCTCAAGAGAGGATGGTTGGATGGATAACCACAAGTCTCCATCCCAACCACTTAAATAGATGGGCTAACCGTCATCCAACCCTTAGTGGATACTATCCACTTAGCACAATGGGGAAAACCCGATAACCCCACACACACGGGTTTTAACTCACACTCTACTCTTATGCACGCTTTTCAAAGCGTATAAGCCCAAATCCGCTAAGTCCTTAGCCTTGATCCAACTTGATCATACCAGCTTCTCCATGACCTAAACTGCATTTCCAAACACCGCTCAAGCGTCGTAGTTTTCTTTCGAAGTAGTTTCCGGTATTTTGGTCAAACTACCAAAATACCCTTCCTTGACCCAGTCTTCTCCATCTATTGCAAGCAATCGCCATGCTTGCCACGTGTGGATGCACCACTAGCTTGCCGCGCATTAGCAAGTCTTTCCCGTTCCGGTTCCACCGAACCACGCCTCACTTGGACCGACCAAGCCACATGGTGCAATCCCGCTGTTTAAACTTCCCTTCAACATTTCCCGCCTTTCTCGTACCATGCTTGAGATCACCACCTCACTCGGCATCCTTGGTCGTTCTGAGCCTCAGCTCCTCCAAGAGCTTAGCCTTGATCCTTACCGTTGACCGTGTTTGACTCCAGGCGACCCTGCACATCCAAAGGCAAAGAGATCGTTTCTGAGCACAAGTTCTTCACAACTTGACCCACGTTAGCAGTAACATGTCTCATGCAACCTATAAACCCTGACAAATTTGCAAATTAATTTTCTAACCTTCCCAAATTGCAATGGTTCATCACAACATAATCCAGGACCCTCTCACATGGTCCTTCATGCGTGTAGTTGTCGAGTATGTCCCAGTTTTATAGGCGGTTAGGGAGTAAATTGTGGTGAATAGAAGTCACTCACATCCGCCAGAAGGAATATTTGGATGCAGCATAGCTCAGAGAATGGTCAATTCATAGGGGAAAGTCGATGTGTGTTGTCAACTAAGATTGAAAAAACTTGAACCAGGGTCTGGTCATTTTGGTCTAAAAAGCATATGGCAAAGTTCTGTCACTTCGGTGTGAAAAACGCAGATTGGAGTGTTGTCTATTTGGCTTGAAACGGAGGCGGCATGCTGTTGTCAATTCTCACTGAGTAGGGGAGGATGTCTACTAGTATTAGAGATATTCATGTAGCAAGCCCCTTATGCCGCAGTGTTGACTAGGGGGAAGGAGTTGGAATTGAGTAGCATGCCCCTTATGTCACGTTGCTAACTAGGGGGGAAGGAGCTGGAAATGAGTAGCATACCCCTATATCGCGGTGCTGACTGGAGGAGGTAGGACCGAGACCCAAGCACAATAAGAAACAGCTTAACATATCAGATTTTAAAGCATGCAGTAATACAATAATCACATCATCTACATCGATACTAAGGTACAAAATAAAAGACACACCACACATTGTACTAATGATCTACCTGCCCATCTCCCTCCCCTTCTTCCTGGCCACGCCCCTGACCTTGTCCCTGTACATGTTGTCGGCCCCACTTGGGCCGACGGGCCGTTGTTGGTCACTACCTAGGTCCCCGAAGGGGTCCATCGCTCGGGTGTTTGGATGACCTATCTCCAAGTAGTGCAACAGGATCACGTGTGGCGTACAGATCCATGAACCGCATGGGTTGCGTCTCGTGCGGTGTGCCGAACAACCGTTAACCTATAAACACGTCGAAGTCATTGATGAGTTACTCCTCGAAATCACTTTACCACAGGGATGTGCACCTGGGAGCGATGACTGATGCATACCTAGTTTGCAAAAGTTGATAGTTTTCAATCATGACAAAACCAAAAGCGATGGTGGCAAGCACCTGGCGTGGGCATCATCATGGGAGGGGCCCATGATGAGAATGTTATAGGGATGCACTGTGAGGTTCCCACTGAGACGTCGGTGGACCTACGATGCGAGATGCAAGTTGATTAGTTGCGATAATATGTACAATAATACACACTATGTTTACTGCATTACCTCATGTGGGGAACTGGTACGGCGAGGATGCTCGTTGCCATGCCATGCTACCTGCTTGGTCTAGTGAGGAGCTGTTGGGTATCGCGGTGGACGTGTCATGGCTGGGAGGGTCTGCTTAGCGCCTCAGCCGTTGTGAGGATAGTCCTACAACGTCCGGTAGTTACCTCCAGGAGGTCAAGCTGACGATGTGCTAGGACCACTCATACACACGGCTTATGAACGATTCGACCTCCTCCCGTGTGACCTCCACGCCCTGATGGTTGCAGCCCCACATGGAGTGTGCATCTCTACTAATATCCATCTTGAGGTCGTTCTGCGAAATGCAACACCAAATTTAGTGACATGCAAAATATAATTTACATGACGATGTACAATAAGGGTGCGTTTGGTTGGTGGGATGAGGTTGAATGGGATGGGATGGTACAGGTAGGATGGGATCGTCCTGGATGAGATGATTCAAGTATGGTGTTTGGTTGGTGGGATATGATGATATATGATTTTGTTTAGTTTGTGGGATAGAATGGTCTTGGATGGTTCAAGATGGTGTTTGGTTAGTGAGATAGGATGATACATGAATAATATTTTTTGCAGTAAAATATGTCAAGAGTGGTCTTGTTTTGTTGATTAAATGACAAAGAACACAACGGTTCAATCGGATCGCAAATCGGATACTCGGTTTAGAAAATATGGTCATTTGAAGCTCGTAAATCATGTCTTTTTTTCATGCGCGCCTTGGAATTCGAGTGAACGGTGTGGTTCGGGATTTTTTCCGAACGGGATGATACAACATAAACATGGAATATTCCTATTTCTTGAATCATCTCATCCCGAACGGTTTGGTTCCATTCAACCAACCAAACACCTGAACGAGCTCATTTCCGTACCGGACGGTTTAGGACCAAATTATTCGACGAACCAAACGCACCCTAACATGGCATGTAACACCATGTGTAGAGAAACGCCAGCCTGTCTAGGGTACTCCTAGTCATCCCGAGCTAGCTCAACCTGCGGTGGATCAATAGCACGGACCAAACGAACCCGTGTGAGTGGTGTGTACCACCGTAGGTACTCCTAATAAGACAATGGGTCGTCGGGAGTATCCTCCTCGACTACGTCCTACAAGGCCCCCTCCCACTGTGCAATCCAAGGAGCCATGTGTCCCCCTAGTTCGTATGTCTGCCCTGTGCACCCTTCCTGAAGTGCCTATGAAGAGTTTAGGTTAGTTAGTAAGTCACAAAAATATCATAAACGCACATGAAAAATACAGACAAAACACTTACTGGTACACCATGGGTGGGACCAACTGTCCCAATGAAACTGGGAACTATTGCCATCGTCCAAACTGCCTCATCACGCGGTGCATGGCGTAGTCCTCGACGAAGACATTGAACACCGGTTTCCTTCGTGTGAACCAGTACACTTGGTACCTCGTGCAAAGGTTGGACACCCCACCTGATGCGTGTGCGTTTAGATCCTCCTGCACATACGACTCCCACCATACCTGGTCATCTGTGATCTAGCTGAAGGCCTCTGTGAAGTAATCATGCACGTTGCGCACCTGGAGACCCAGCCACTGAGGCTAGAAGGGAGAAATCACTGTGTAAAAATGCAACAAAGAAGGTGGATGTACCAAAGTTTGCTTTGCCATTATTAAGAATCACTTACCGCCCAACAGCGCCAAAGTGATCCCACGGTCGGCCAGCTGACATCATCCCCACCGTATATGTCCCCACCGTAGACCCTGCCCTCTACCCGTGGTCGTCCGATCTGGAAACGCTCGAACGACCACAATTGGAGAAGTAAAGGGCAACCGACCAACAGGGACATTGGCTTTCTCTTGAGGCAAGTGTCACAGAGGGCATGGTACGTGCTACACAACACAATGAAACCCCAGTTGAACTATGATATCATCTCAACGTTCGCATCAGCAATCGCCCAGGTAAACTAGATGAACCAGGCGTCGACATTGTTACTATGGATACTCGTGAACATCATCCAACCGAACAACCACACTCGTGAACATTATTCAACCAAAGAGCCACAACAACTATGCCTCCAGGTGATGCGCCACCTGGTAGTCGTTCGCATCGGGTGCCATCCTCTCGACTCGCAAGAAGAATAATGCATTAGATCGATACAAATGTGGACGAAAGCTTTACAAAATTGTAAAAGCACTAACCTTGAACTGCTACAGCCACATCTGCATAGGCCTATGCTTTTGACTCTGCACGAATACTTGGTAGGGCGCCTCCCCTACTGCTGTGGTGGAAGAGCTTCGTGGAACATCTACAGTCGTCCCTAGGCTCCTCTCACACCATTGGGAGACCATGGATCGGTGGCCCGGTGAGCATGCCCATATCCTGTAGAGTAGGCATCATCTCACTACACGGCATGTGGAAAGTGTGTGTCTCTGGCCGCCAACGGTCCAGAGAGCGATAAGGAGTGAGCGGTCGAAAGAGAAGCGTCGAGACCGCTCAAAGTCTGTTCCCTAGACAACATTCTGCTCGGCGTCGTCCTTCTAAGTGACCTGCAACATCCGAGCGAGAGGAAGGAGTATGACATCTCGCAACCTACAGTGCATCATTGAAGAGAAGGATCTAAGTATGTGAATATTAATAAATGCTGGATGGAACAATTAACAAGTGTCATACGTGGAGAACCAATGTCGGTCTAGTCTCCAAGACCTCAATGGAGTGTGAGTTAACAACACTCCCAACTCATCGGGACTCGGGAGCCTATCCCCCTAGTGGAAGTAAAGTATGTAATCGGCTACGGTGCCGACCCTCTAGCATGCGGTTCAAAAGGTCGTACAGCCAAGCGGCGCCACACCCCTGACCCGTGATGCCTAAACCGTAAACACTATTAAATAAAAAATATAAATAATCTAAAACTGGTATCCCTAGATCTTGCGGATCTAAACCTAAGCATCCTAGATCTTCCAATAATCGATCTACTAATGGAGGTACACTAACGCTTTTACGCTATAATAAATACATAAATATCCTATATTGTCACACTACACGCGATATTAACCCTAACCTAGCATTACCGATCTACAACTACAAACCCTAGTTCTACCACCAAGCTATGTTTATTGTTGCTAACATAACATATTTTTATCGATGTGACCAATAAATTACATGAGTAGCACGAACTCACCGCAAAAAGACAAGTACATGGAGGCACACCTAGATGAGGGCAGGGCCTCCCTCCTCCTATCTCCTCTCCTCTTGCTTATTCTCCTCTCCCCCCTCTTTTCTTCTCTACCACCGGCGCTCTCCTCTTCTCTCTTCTTCTCCCGCCGACGCTTCCTCTCCTCCCTTCGGTATTTTTGTCGCGTGAGTTGGAAGCTATAATGTCCCTCAGCCATGATAGCGTGGCACGACTAGGTCACACACCTGCCACTCACGCGAGGGAAGCACAACTTGGTGCTAGGTGCCTGCCAGTCGTGCTTCCCTCGTGCGTGTGGGTAACGTGGCTCAACATTGTTCACTCGTCGCATGAGTGAGTGTCGACAAGCCTCAAATTGTTGGCCCACCACGCAACTTGTCGGGCAATTAGGCTGGCGACTGAGTAATACAGTGCCAAGTACTGTTACAACTTCAACTTGTGATTCTAGGTTGAATTCTTAAGCTAACAATCACATTGGAGCCTTCCCATTGTACGGTCTCAATGCAACATAGAGGAATACACGGTGCAATACTTTTTCTCAATTGGTGCAATATATCCGACAATTGTATGCAACATCATCTCAGAATCTCTAAATTCTTACAAAAAAACTCAAAATCATATGCAACAAAATCATATGTAACGTTATTAACATCCGGAGGACACCAACATATCAAAAACAAGATGCAACATCTCATAATTCGTAGCAACATTTTTCCCCTCGTGTGCAACATTTTTTTGCACAGTTGCAACAATTGTTTACCTGGGTCGCAACATATTAGAGGGGGGCGTGGCGGCGACACAGATCGGGCGGAGACGGAGATCTCGTCGGTCTCTCGGTCGGCCTCTGGCGGATGAACCGCACCGGCACAGAGACAGGCCGGCATGGAGGGCCCCGCACCCGCGGAACCCTCATCGAAGTTGCCTGCTGCGGCGGTGGCAACATCTGGTGGTTCTGAGGGAGCAATGTGGGGGACGGGAGGGAGGAGGATGCTGTGGTGGATGGGACAGGTGGTGTGGGCGCGAGCGCGGGCGGCACAGCGGTGGTAAGGAGGATGGGCGCGCGGTGAGGTGGGAGACGGCGAGTCGGCGTGGCAGCGGATGTGGAGGGAGTTAGCGAGTCGGAGCAGTAGCGGATGCGAGGAGTCAGCGAGTCGGAGCGGCAACAGATGCGGAGGGAGTCGGCGTGGGCGGAGGCGAGCAAGCGACGAGAGCGAAGAGGCGGTGTGGTGGATGAGAAGTGAAGGAAGAGAGTGATGGGGATAAGAGCTGAGTGGATAGGAGCGAGTAGGAATGAGTGGATGAGAATCGTCCGGTGCTTCGGATGTCAGAGTACTTTTTTTCCTTTTGTAAAATATGCAAAACAAGAAAAGTCATTACCAGCCGAGGGGAAGGAGAGGGAGGAAGGCTGAAGGGTGGCTTGAGCTTGCATGGAAAGTGGGCGTATGGGCAAGGGCCATGCAAGCGGCTGCCAAAGGGGAGTCGGGCCAAAGAGGAGAGTACATGGTACATGGGCCAAGGGCCTTGCATGCTGCTGCCAAAGGGGAGTCGGGCCAAAGAGGAGAGTACACGGCACACGGGCCAAACCAACATGGGCGTTGCGGCACAAGGTGGGTAGCATGAAGGCTTTGGACCGCATGGGCTGCAAGAGGATCAAGGGGTGTGTGGGCTTTAGGCCGCATTGGCCACGATGGCGCCAAGGAGGACAGTTGGCACACGATGCAAAGTCACTAGAGGAGAAGCTAAGCTATGGTTTCTACGTGGGAATTCATTGGATTCTGAATTCTTTGTTGATTCGGCAATCAGATCCTTATAGGGGCGGAGCTGGGTCTCGGGCCTCCCGGGCAATGGCCTGAGGCCCAGCGAAAAATGGCAGGTTAAAATGAGAATAAGAAACGTATTTTGACAGCTGAAATTTGATTTTGGGCCGAAATGCACTGGGCCGGCCCGAGACCTGGGCCGGCACTGGCTCCGCCCCTGGATCCTTATCCCTACCAATCTAAAAACAAAATTGTATTTCCTTTTTTAGGAGAGTCCGAATAGAAGATAGAGTTAGTGTTTAAATTCTGTCCAAAATACATGTATTTCCTATTGGAAATCTGAGTTTGATTCGGATTCTTAGGAGTTAAAGAGTTAGAATCCGAAACCAGTTTTTGTTTTGAGTCAAATTCAGTTTCTTTGGCCGAATTAGAGGGGAGAGTCGGTCTTAGGCCAGCTTGTGCTTGCATGGGAGGTTATTTAAACCCCCATGGCCGCACCATGTAGAGGGGAGTTCAGTTTTGCTATTTTTCGCAAGAAATAAAATATCAGAAAAGCTATGGAGACTTTTTGGCACAATTGCTTGAGTGCTTGAGATTTTGAGAGTTGGAGGAAGATATCCATCTGTTGCTTCGGAGTATTGTTCACAGTGGAGTACTGTTCATGAAGGCTACCACTACTGTTGGAATTAATATGGGCTAGCCCCAAATTATATTCTAATTAATTCCTGATAAATCTCAAAGGCTCATGTGCATGTGCTAAAACTGTTTAGTCCCACATGGAGGGATGAAGGGGAGTTACATCACTTTATAAGGTGGAACGTGGTAGCCCTCTTGTGGAATTGGAAAGAGCCAACACACGTGCACGCTCGCTCGCCTCGCCTCGCCGAGCCGTGCGGTGAGGTGCGTGTGCGTGTGCGTGTGCTTGTGCGTGTGCGTGTGCGTGTGTGTGTGTACGCAGGCATGTCAGGTGCGGGCGCGATTTTCTTTATCTATTCGAAAATCGAAATGCACTGACACGTAATTGATTGCGAATCAATGGCGTCGTTGGTCTTTGGTCTCTTTATTTTTGCATGTCAGAGTTGTGGTTCATGATGACGACTGTTGGACTTCCTGACAACTGTTGGCCTTTAGACTTCCTGATGACTGTTGGTCTTTGGACTTCGTGGTGACTGTTGGTCTTTGGACTTCCTGATGACTGTTGGCCTTTGAACTTCCTGGTGACTGTTGGTCTTTGGACTTTCTGGTTCTGGCTATTTAAAGAACAGAGTCTGGTTCTCTCCAAGGTTACACAACACATAACTCCACTCTTTTTCTTGCTGCTTTTGGTTATCTCCATCCCGGACTAGTGCGTGTACGGCTACACCGGAGAGCAGGCCTCCAGAACCCTCATCCTCGAAGGCTTGCACGAGCGAGAACGAATAAGGTGTTTGGGGAGCATTCGCGTGATGCTCATTGCTCGATCTACATCAAGCGCTGCGCGACTACAACTCTGCGCGTTCTACATCAACTGCACGACTACTACCACTACGTTATGACGAACGACGTCCTCATCAAGAACCCTGCTGCATCTTCTTCTACCACTGAATCTGGGTATGCCTTTATCTCTCTTGTTAATTGGTTTGATTTACTTTCTATTGTTGTTTTGAACACTGAGATAGAAATGCTAGCTTCTGTTCTTCTAGAATCTGGTATAACTATAGTGTTCTTAGTTTCCTACTTTGTGAAAATAGCTAGTGTATTTTCCATGTTTTATCTAGCAAATTTCTGGATTAAAATACTTCAAAAATGCTTATATATTCAACAACTACATCCTTGCAATTCGATCCATAGACTGGTTTGCAAGTTTCTACACTAGTTGCTTCTAATCTCTTCGCATTAGTGGATCTAGGAGCCGACGCAAGGAGAACAAGAAGGGAAGCTGCTGAGGGAAAGCCATCTAGGGTTTTATTTTGGGGCCGAATTGTTGTTGGCCCAGAGTTTCAGATTTTTTTAAAATAATCTAATTTTTATTATAAATTACAAATTTATTCTTGTGATTTTTTTATTACATGAATATACTCGTGTCGCCTAACAGTTGGGCAACTGTATCCAGTCGCCCAACGGTTGGGCGATAGGATCCAGTCGCCCAACCGTCGGGCGACTGAATATCTGCGCCCAACCATTAGGCGACAGCTGGCAGTCGCCCAACCGATGGGCGACAGGGGGCTCTCCTGTCGTTTTTTTAATAATAATATTTTTTTTAATAATTAATTACAAATATATGTAGTTGCTATAAAAAATTATAAAAATATGGACCCTATCGCTAGTTGAGCGTCAATGGAGGTACACATAAGCGATCGCAATATCACTTATCTTTCCGTTTACTGAATCGTTCATACCTCAAGCGTTCTCGATTAATTCTCCAAAATTAATCGTAGTACAACAACATACTACGATGACAAAGTGTCATTGTGAGTCTATGATTTGATACCGTTTAAATTTTATGAAAATAAAAAAGGGCTAAGTGGAACATGAAAAATCAAAAACTGGCTGGGTATATGTGAATATCTTTTAAAATATGTCGTGTATTGTTGTACTAAGGTGAATTTTGTAAGAATTTTTTAAGGACGATTGCGGTTTTAATGATTCCTACGTACGAAGGCAACTGATATTACAATAAGAACACAACGTTTCATCGAACAGAGGGGGTTACATGGCACGCGGGACAACGAACTGAGGACGGTACACGCATGCCTTTAGGGAAATAGAAATACTTGGGATATGTGGACGAATAGGGTAGAACTACTGAGTGGAACGGGGCTATTTTCCCTTGCTGCCCAGCTCGACGTTATACTCCTCGCCTTGCGCCTTAGCTCTCGCCGCGATGACCCTCTTCCGCTCCCTCTCGGCCTCCCGTCGCCTGGCATGCTCACGCTCCTGCTCCTCGCGCTGCCTGTCCAGCCTACGTTGCTCTGCCTGCTGAGCTTTCACCTCTTTGAGGTGCCTTTCACGGGTCTCGATGTCCTCCCTGGCCCAACTCTTCCATGTCAGCAACCACCACATGTCTTAGGGGTGGATCTTGTCGTCGATCCACTGGAGGAAGTCGCATAGTGATGGCGGAGACTGCAATGGGTAAAGATAGTTCGTTACACTGTTACGGAAGGAAAAAGAGCATTGTACCCCAAGATACGGTTTCATTACCGGCTGCCTGTCGGTGTAGTCCACGGCGTAGTTTGGGCAGCACCAATAGCGCTGGCCAATGGTCCACTCATCGATTGATTTGACGCACTTACAGGCGTCCCAACACTAGCATAGGGGTGGCGCCACCCCTATCGGGGGCCCTTCCGGAGGGCGTTCCGCGGACATTGGTGGGGGGCCGCGGCTCGACCCAGAATCATTGGGCGTACTACGAGGCAGCTTCCTCACATCCACTAGTTCAGGAAAAGTTTGGTGTGTGAAAGGCTGCTAACTAGCGGCATGATGGCGAGCGGCGGTCTCATGGGGAGACACCCAGTCCTTCAAAAGTTTGTGGATTTTCTCTCATTCCTTCTCCTTGTCCATATTTTCTACTTGGTGATGCTGCTGTGGACTTGTTGGATGAGTTACGCTGTATTTATAGCTAGAGCGGACGGAGTGGTAGCCGAGCCTGAAAAGCTACCTCGGCTGGTAATGTCCTTAGAAAAAGCTGGGTCGTCGGGTTACATCGTCCAGAAAAAGCTGGCTCGTTGGGTCACATCGCCCTGAAAAGCTATCTCATCTGGTCATGTCCTCAGAAAAAGTTGGGTCGTCGGGTCACATCGTCCTGAAAAGCTATCTCGTCTGGTCATGTCCTCAGAAAAAGTTGGGTCGTCGGGTCACATCGTCCTGAAAAGCTATCTCGTCTGGTCATGTCCTCAGAAAAAGCTGGGTCGTCGGGTTTCATCGTCCTGAAAAGCTACCTCGTCTGGTCATATCCTCAGAAAAAGCTGGGTCATCGGGTTACATCATCCTGAAAAGCTACCTCGTCTGATCATGTCCTCAGAAAAAGCTGGGTCGTCGGGTTACATCGTCCTGAGAAGCTACCTCGTCTGGTCATGTCCTCAGAAAAAGCTGGGTCGTCGGGTTACATCGTCCTGAAAAAGCTGGCTCGTTGGGTCACATCGTCCGTAAAAACCGATCAAGTTATATGGTGATTGCCTTTTATCGAGTTGACATGTTGCATCGATTTGTCGCGTGCTTTAAGCTATAGGAGTCCATATGCATTGGACAAACACGTGTTGTATGAACGAGTACACACAAGAACGCAAAGGTATTACATGCATCACATACGCAAAAGTATTACATGCATCACATACGCAAAAGTATTACATGCATCACATATGAAGTGAAAAATTTAGGTATGACATAACGAACAAATGTACCCCCAGCATCCCCTCCCCCTACTAGGCCCCGCCAACCGCACCCCCAGCATCCCCTCCTCCATCACCACGGCCCACTCCACCTCCGTGTCCTCCCCTACGGGCTCGCTTGGGCCCCCTCCTCTGCGTTGGGTGTCGGGGCCTCGGCCCCGACAGGGAAAGACGGTCTGGAGCCCTGGTCTGACGAGGACCGAGAGGCGAAGGGGTGGATAGAAGCGGATGCTGTGTGGGTACTGGCGCACTGGCGAGCTGTGACGCGGAGAGAACCTCAGCCGAAGTGGGCTGAGGTGCCGGGTCGTCGTCCACCAAGAAGTCGTGGGCTTCCGCGAAGCCTGGGGAGGACCCTCCGTCATAGGGAATTGGACCTGCACAGTAAAGTATTGTCAGTTAATTAAGAAAAACACGATGCGTGCTGACAAACGGAGATGTTACGTACTCTCAGCTACCGCCATAGCGCGTGCGAAGGCGTCCGTAGGGAAGTATGGCACGCCGTACGCGCCCTGTGTGTACTGAGTGTGGAAGGCGAAGGGGTGTGGAGGACCAGGCGTGGTGCGGCGACTGCCGGTGTGCGGGGATGTGCCCGAGCGAACCCTCCGGCCTCCTCGGCCTCGGCGGGCGAGTGCGCTCGAGCATCCGCCTCGTCGGGCGTGTCGGTGTCGGACGTGGTCTAACGACCCTCTACTTTCTTTGGTTGCTTCTTTGGGCGAGGCAGCGCAGCGGGCGTAACGATCGACGACCGTGCAACCCGCCGTATCAACCTCCGGAGCACGGTGCACGACAACGGCCGAAAATACGTGTGGCTTGATCAGCCACACGACGGATAGCTGGACCGTCTCCTCGCGTGTGCCCTCGACACCGTCACAACCTCTGAAGCCATGGCGAGCGATCCGTCGTAATCTCGGCGGCGATGCTCGCCTACATCGAAAACAAGACACGTGAAAGCGTAATGGCAGAGGCTTTGACTGAAGTTTTCGAAGTAGGATGTAACGTACCGCGCGGTGGACGTCCTGTGCGAAATGCACAGGGAATGTGTCTGTCGGTGCCGGGACACGCGGTGCGGGCTCATCTGCAGCAAGTACGAGCCTCGTACGTGTCCGAGGAGCGTACCAGCGGAGGTACGCGTCGTAGGTCGTAGGGTCGTAAGGGGTGTCCTCCTGCACACGGTCTGTAGCGGCGTCCCATCGCCCCACCGATCGTTCATCCTACCACCCGGTTAAATGCGGCGAAACTCCCTTCCTCTCGAACTCGCAAGATGTAACATGTAGTTAGAAGTCATGCGTAGTAGACGACAGCAAAAAATAGGGCATGTATGCCGATTACTCACGCGTGCACGCTGTCGGGCACTGGCCGTCGAACTGGTACTGGAACCTCCTGTCGTAGGCCGAACTGGCTCATCACACGATGTGCCGCGTAGTCCTCAACAAAGACGTCGAATACGAGCGCCCTGTGGGTGAGCCAGTACTCCCGGTCGCGCAGGCACAGCGAGGAAAGCCCGTGAGGAGCGCGGGCAGCTAACTCCTCAGGGGAGTATGGCTCCCAACGAACGTCATCCGCCGTGAGCCGGTCGAACAGATCCACGAACGGCTCGTACGCCTGTGTCACCTGCACGTGCGCAAACTGTACCTGGGAGGAACACAACGCAACATATTAGATTGAACGATCGATTATATAAAAAAAATAAGTCACACAAAAGAATACGTACCCGTCGCCGACACCAAATCGATCCCATAGTCGGCCGATCAACCTCGCCTGCGTTGTACATCTCCTGCCCGTAGGGAGAGCTATCGTCCAACAAGGGTCGTCCGAGGCTAAAGCGCTCGAATGACCACAACTGCAGCAGGAGAGGACACCTCGTGAGGACGGAGTTCGGCCGCGACCTGAAGCATGAGTCGCACAAGCCGCGATACATGGCAGCAAGTACAGCCGAACCCCAGCTGATCTGCGGGGCCTCTCCGTTGGTGATGGCCCTAGCGTACGTGATGACGGTGTTGCCGTGGCTGGTGGTGAACAGGACCCAACCGAATAGCCACAACAAGTACGCCTCGAGGTGGCATGACACCTGCTGGTCGTCCGCGGCAGGGTCCATCCACTCGAGCTGTATACAACAAAAAAGAAAGTAAGACCGTAGTACGAAAAAGAGAGTGCAGCGGTTCCAACGGGAACGTCGTCGAACACATACCCGGAACTGCGACAGCCACCGCAAGGACGGGCCGTGCCTCTGTGTCTCCGGGAAGACGTAGTACTAGGCCGCGGCCGCAGGCGGAAGGACTCCTGAAACCTGCCCAGAAGGTCCTCACGCCAGTTCTCCGGAGGCTCCTACGGGAAGGCAGCACCTCCCGCGATAGGGAGGCCAAGAAGCATGGAGACGTCCTGTAGAGTAGGGGCCATCTCCCCGAACGGGAGATGGAAAGTGTGAGTCTCCGGCCGCCACCAGTCCACAAGAGCTGTCAGCAAGGACCGGTCGAATGGGAGGCGTCGGGACCGCTCTGGACCGGCATGGACGTCTCCGTCGTCGTCGTCCGTGGGTGCTACCGGGTCGTCCTCGTCCGTGGCCTGCACCATCCAGGCGAGTGGTAGTAGACGGCAGCGCTGAGCCTGCAAAGCAACAAAAGGTTAGTACGAGATGTACGTATGGCGAGAAGATGGTGCCAACGAATGCTAACCTGGTTGTCCAGCGTGGGTCTAGCCTCCAGGCCACCCGAGGTGTCCGCGTGTGGATCACCCCCAACACAGTCGCGTCAGCCGCACCCGCAGGATGGGGGACACGACGCGACGCGCGATGAGCGGACGATGCGCTCGTCCAAGAGACGTGATCCGTGAGCCATACCTGCAAAACAAATTGAAGTTAGGAAATACGTGGAAATATAACATCGAATGTAAAACAAGAGTAAATTTGTCCTGTAAACAAAGAAACCAATAAGTACTAGGGCACCCAGATAATACTTTCAAAATTAGATAGTAGCAGGACAGTTACATAAACAATACAAAGTACACATGACAATACAAATTATATTGTAGCAGAACAGTTACATAAACAATACAAAGTAGATAGTGGCAGAACAGTTACATAAATAATACAAAGTACACACAGTCCCACTTTGCACCATGCAAGAAGTGGTGCCGCAAACCATGGCAGTGCCTACTCCTCAGCTGGTGCCTTGCATCGTCTGGCTGTGTGGCCCTCCTGGCCGCAGAGCCCGCAGCGTCGACCCAACGCCCCGGCTTGTGCTTCGTCCATATCATTGGTAATACGCCGACTCTGCCGACGACCCTTGCCACCCTTCAGCATGTCAATATCCGGAATCCAGATCCTGTTTGCAATGTCCAAGGTGGCGAAGTTACCCACAACCATGAAGCCCCTAAGCTCGCCAGTCCAAGCCTGCACCACCCTGTCCTTCAAGAAGTACTCGGACACAAAGTTCAACGGGTCCATGCGCACAATCCCGCATACGGCGAGGACATGGGAGCATGGCTTGTGTAATAGCTTCGGTTTGTTGCATGTACAACTAGGTTCGTTCACATGATCTCCAAGCCATACCTCCTGCGTGACAAGAGAACGAGCCGTCCCAAATCCGGCTCTATCCCGGAGGAGCACGTCGAAATGATGCTCCGTATTGCCCATCACGTGCACCGTGTGCGACTGGCCCTTCTATGTCTCCGCCTGTATGTATGTCGTAATCTTCGAGTAGTACGGTGTTTGAGGGTTGGTGGCATGAAGTGCGGCATTTGAATGCCTCTCCCTGAAATACCCGACAGTTGTGCGAACACCTTCCACAATGGCGGCGAGGGGAACGGAGCCCCTAAGAACCCAGTTGTACACCTCCGCAAGGTTAGTCGTCATTATGCCATACCTCGCTCCGTCGATGTCGTGCAGCAATGACCACTTCTCCAATGGCACCCCGATCCAAAGGCGAAGCACTCGATGTTCCTCAAGGTCCTCCGCCTCGCTCCAGCAGGTTCGGACTCTGGTCTGTGGTTCCTCCCGTCCACGTGTTTCCTGCTGTGTTCATCCAATAGCATCCATAAGGCATCAAATTTTCGTTGTTGGTTCTGCATAGCCAGCCTCTTAAATAGCTTCACCAGCGGTTGCTTCGGGAACTTCTTAAAGAAGTTCGCCCCTAAGTGCCGAATGCACCATCTACTCCTCATATCCGACAAAGGGAACAGCTCCTCGGGGTATTCTTGAAGTTTTCTTATGGCCTTCAGCATCCCGGCGTGGCGATCATGGATCACGCACACACCAGGATGACCTCCAACAACTCCCACCCTTAGATGTCGAAGGAACCACAACCAGCTGTCGTAATTCTCACCTTTGACGAATGCGATGGACAATGGCAGAATTTGATTATTCCCGTCAACGCCTATAGCTATTAGGATTTGCCCCTTGTATTTTTCCAGTCAAAAAGGTCCCGTCAACTAAGATCACAGGCAGCATATGCCTAAAAGCCTCGATGCAGGGATCGAATGCTAAGAAGGCCCTTTGTAATATTAAAAAACCTCGTGTTTTTTTAGATGGCATGTCCTTCTGAGCAGCATGCGTTCGGGTTTCTCTCTGCAAAGCACCCCAACATACGAGGAAGGTTGTCGACGCCGCCTCAAAAGATCCAAACCGTCTTTCCAAAGCCTTTGCTGCGCACGCCACACCTTTGCGTGGTGATCTTGTACTTGAATTTCTTATCGATAGCCACCATAATGTGCTTGGCCTCCACATCCTTCTTCTCTACTATCTCTCCATACATCAAATTGGCTACGAAGGTCGACGTTAGGTTACGATGTTTGGACAAAACAGTGTTGAGCATGCAGGAGTGCGCCTCTACCTTCGAGACAATCTAGTGAGTCTCATACTTTGATCTATGTGCGTGCACTCGCCAAGGACAACTGGCTTGCTCGCACTTCACAGTGTACTGCTCCTGGCTAGATTTGATGACCCGAAACGTCCGCTGCATGGACATAGCCCACAACTTAATGGCATCCTGCAAGGATGTCTTATCAACAAACATTGAGTGCAATCAACCTCGGTAGCATGGTACTCCCACGGCGATTCGTGCTCGTCATGCGTGAGTTACACCTCAACGTCAAATCTATTCCATTCACGGGGATGGGAGCTCCATCCTCATCGGAACTATCCTCATCGTCCTCCTGTAGAGCTTCCTCTTCAGCCAAGGCCATCCGGTCATCGCTATCCATTTGACGCAATATGTACTCCATGTGCTCTCCTTCATCAGCCTGTCCTGTAGGCTCACCATGCGGTGACCGATCTTCCTCTTCTGTATCTACCGCGTCGGGCTCATCACAAGCAACATCCTCCGAACCCTTCCTAACGCCGCCCTCCACCTCCTCTTCTTCACCAACATGCTGAGCACCCGAGCTGCTCCCACCACCAGGACGATATCCGACGACGGGTCCCTGCACAGCTTCTTTTGGGCATGGTTGCACAAGCACTACACACTCATATCCACGGCGCCTACAGCCTTCTATAAAGCCCTTCCACACAGCCGTGCGCATCAGTGTTCTCAACTCCCATCTGATGTCCGTGGGAGACCGGCTCCAAAGCCCTTGTATGACGACGCTGCACACCTCAGGGTCCAAGGAGAAGCTATGGGTGAGCCAGTACATCACATCTGCGATTTTTGCATTCTCGCCGTCCGGGTGTACCATAGTGGTTTGAGAAAAACTACTCAAGTCAACACCGACGGACCTTCATGAACGGTGCCAACACCGTAATGCACTTTCAATGTAGTGGGTACAGGCATGACTTATCAGATATGCTCGCAAATATTTTTAATATTGCAACTAGTCAGATCGCAACGCACGACATGCAAGCACTGCTACATTGTATTTTACATTTGTAAGGCTCTTCGTCTATCGTCGACAACTACACTACATCATGATCAAGACCCCGTTCATTCCCTAAGGCAGAGGCCACAATGAACATGCAGTACAATATTCGGATTCAACCTAAAAACTGAGCTATTCCATAGAAGTCATCATCTAATTTTGACGCTAACTTGCAATCCGAAATGCTACAAGTGGCGTTCCAGTCTTCTACAGAGCTAATTAACCTCTGCTAATTTGTTCATACTAATTTACCTCTACTAATTTGTTCATACACCTAATTCATCGTCCTCATGCGCTCGATCACGCATTATTTATTCATTGATAGTCAGTCACGCGTGCACCAACACAACTTCAATATTTCTCATAAACATCAATTATACTCTCCTACGGGCTAGTTTTTGTCTCTAACTACAGTTTTCTATCGCTGCTACTTACATACAAATGAATAACATTTCGATTTTCTAATTTTTCCCTCTAACTTTAATTTCCTACAGGTGTTACTTATACTTCTATTTTTAACTACATCAACTATTTTTCTATCGCTACTATTTACATACAAATTAACTACGCTTTCATTTTCTAATTTTTTCCTCTACCTAAAATCCTAATGTTTTTCTCAACCTAAAATCTCTTACGGATACTACTATTTAAACTATATAAACTAATTACTTACTAAAAATATACATTACAAAATCAAAATACTTACCTCACAAAGAAAATCTTCTTCTCCCTCCCTCTCTCCCTCTCTCTTTCTCTCTTCTTTCTTCCTTCTTTCTTCTTTTCTTCTTCGCAACCGCAGGGCTCGGGCGCCGGGGGGACCGCGCGCGGGCCTTATAAAGCCATCTAGTCGCCCAACGGTTCGGCGACTGGAGGCACCTATCGCTCAACCGTTGGGCGACTGCATTCATTGCCCAACGGTTGGGCGATCGCATTTATGGGGCGCCCAACGGTTGGGCGACTACATCCTATCGCCTAACTGTTAGGCGACACGTGAATATTCATGGAATAAAAAACGCAAGAATAAATTTGTAATTTATAATAAAAATTAGATTATTTAAAAAAAAAATTCGAGTTTCAGTCGTTCTTTCAGTTTCACGGTGGACACGCACGCCATAAAAGTGGAAGAACACGAACGCAGGAGTTTTTCCAGTGCTACAACTGCTTAGCACCTGGGGTTTTTCTTGTCTCTTATTTGCATTTTTTCTTGAACCCAAGATAGCGGCGGATTTAGAACTAAATCTTAGGTATGACGGCTCGTCGCCGCCTATTCGAGTGCCGCTTCCTCAATGGGCGTACCGGCCGCCGCCGCCTCCCCGCACGCCACTAGAGCTTGGTCGCTAGGCCCTCGCTCGATGGCTCCATGCAGTGTGTCACTCAATGAATTAATAATAAGTTCAACTAACCTCTTTTTTCATAGAACAGGTGTTCAATAAAATAATAAAATGGATCATTTTGGAATATATAAACATCCTAGATGCCTTAAGCACTCATGTTAGTATGTTACTCCATCAAGTAGAAATTTCACTAGCCTACCTTAACTCACTCGGACACTACTGCAAACTTTAAATCCATCTACCGGTCTTGCGATGGTACAACATTTCCTCAAAATAACTAGAACAAATCACACAAGGGAAAACTGAAGCACATGAACAAATCACATAAGGAAAATTGAAGCACACCGCGAGCGATTAGTTACCAAATAGGGAGAGCACGTGGGAGACGAACAAAACAAGCTTGGACCTCATGAACCGCTGGACCCCAGACGCGCCGCCCCTGCCGGGTGCCGGCCCAGGAGTAGAGTCCAGCCAGACATTGACCGCGCTAGTACTACTGTGCTAGGGAGGAGCAGTTGGCAGTGTTGCATACGCTTGGGTGGCGGGAGCAGAGCTCGCCCACTCGCCTCTACCGGCACCGACACCTACGCCATCACGCACCCAGCCGCGGGGCCGCCCACGCCGCACCGCCCACCAGCCCGCCACCTGCCTTGCGCCTACGCTCGGCACTCCGTCGCTCGCGGCCTCGCCTCGCCCACGCTCCGTCGACTGCCCACTCGCACAGCTCGCATTGCGTACTCCGTCGGCCGCCCTGTGCCTACGCCCGCGCTCGTCGCCTCGCCCCACCTGCACTCCGCTGCCTAGGGCGAGGGTTGAGAGAGAGTGAGAGACCAAGAGAGAGTGGGGATTGGATCTGCCGATCGCCCGATCTGGAAGGCCAGAGTGGAGGCAGTGATACTAGGTTGGGCTGGGTGGGCTGCGATTTAGTGAAAACAGCCCATGGCCTCCTCCGTCGCTAGATCGAGCTGCTATCTTCAGTGACTCACTACCACCAGTGCCCGGGAGAGAGAGGGGGTTCCGTCGACGATGTCTACCTTGGGCGGCTGCCCAGCCTTACCCTATTGCTAGGACCGCCCCTGACCCAGGAAATACAAAACAAACTCTAGTACTAAATAGACATCACTCGGTCAAGAACTAACTACTTGATCTGATTCTTATGCCACTACGACTAGATCGTGCGTAGCATCTCCTCAACACACGCACGACCCATTCTCCTATACATGCAGCTACATGCAAGACTAAATCAACAAACATGCATAAAAAATCAGTTGACAAGATTATTTCTAACAATTGTTATTGATCTTTGTTCGTATTGTGAAAGATTAGGCTAACAGTTTGAGATCCTTCTAATCAACTAGTTGAATCTTTATCACTTAGGATTATTTTGTAAAAAAAAAATAAAACATAGGTTATTTTTGTAAAACGATTAAAATAGTTTATTAAAAAAATCGTACTTAAAGCCGTGCATGCATGGTAGCAACCCAAAGCGATAGCACAAATTCATGACCAAGGGAGACCAACAAGGAATTACAATTTTAAACTGAAACTTAGAGGGGTTACAGTTTACAAACAATGACATGATAGATGCATTCTCGAAAACAAATGATAATTGCGGTTTGGCATTTCCACGACATGATCAAGTCATACAGGATTATTCGAGCACCATTGAACGTACAATCCAATGATTTCCATTCATCTTTTCTTTTTTAAAAAATCAAACCATTAATTTCCTTGTTCAGATTTTGCAGATTTGCCCTGTAGCCTCAGGGTGAAAGCTTGCGATGACAGGAGGATCTTCCTGAGCTGTTCTTTGGTTTCTTCATCAATCAGATTGTCATCGCTGTCGAACTTGTTCTGGGGGTAATGTGCTTGAATGAACACTTCTGGGCTTGTTGATGAAATGGATGTCCGAGAAAACCCCGACTTGCCGGATATGGTACTGCGATCGTTTGCCCCGGGACTTCCCTGCTGCGCTCACTTTCGAGGCAGCTTTGTCGGCCCAACAGTTGGGCGGTCTTGATCCCCAATCCAGGGCGCTTTTTCAGGAGCTTCTCAATTCAGTATGGTCTATTCATTCTTTTCGAGCCAATGAATCAAATTAGACAGTATCTAGTTATACTTGCTCTAGTAGAAATCTTGCAAGAGGTAAAATTATAATTACCTATATCTGTTTTAAGTTGGACACATAGATATACCCAGTAATTTGCGCCGACGCTTGGTGCCCTGGTCACAACTCACAACCTTAATTTGCGTAAAAATCGGGATGTCCTCGGCTCTAGCCGCACAAAAGAGTGCGCTCGTGTTGGGCCACGCAGGAGTGGCGGGATGCTTGGCCCATAATGGCCCATGTATTCGGGGTTACAGTTCGCCTGTTAGGGCATTATGGTTAGGGGATTGGTGTTGGCGGCGGCTGCTCGGTGTCTACAGGAGGTTAACAGCGTGGTGCAGTGGCGGAACGTGGTTGGGGTGCAAACCGGGTGACTGCCCCGGGTCTCCCGGACGGAAGAACACCTCACTGAACAAGCAAGAAACATTTTCAGAGGGGAACAACTATCAGCAACTAGCTAGAAGTGTTCTAGCCAGGGATCTGCAACGCACAAGCAGAGCCTGCATCGTGCCTTGTCTCCTTACATACGCTTCACTTCAGTGAAGATTTCCCAGTATTCAAAGATGCATCAGAGACGGTTCTGTAGTTCTTTAAAATGTACAGATTATATTTCATCTTTAATTATGTCTAATTATGATCAAACCAAGTATATTCCTAATCAGCAAATCATCACCAACTGAGATGAAATTTATTTCCTGTTAATCAATTACGTATCTATTGTCTTGTTAATCAATTACGTATCTGCTGTTCTAGTGAGATTTTAAGCCCTCCATTGTTTGTCTGCTAAAATCTTTAGTCTCATGTTTGCATGTGGTGTATCAGATAGTTAACTTCAGAATCTCTATGGTCTTAATATTTATATGAGCTCTTAATATTGTGTTTTATGCTTGCTTGGTTGTATCAGATAGATCTATGTTTGTCTTGTTGTGTTGGTTAGATCTTGATAATTTGAATGCATTTAACATCATTAGTGAATCACATTGTGCCTCGGTATTTTTACACTACTCATTCGCTCTGGATCTTTCTAATTTCTGGTTCCGTCACTAGCGTGGCGCATTGAGGAGAAGGGGGCGGTGCATTGAGGAGTGCAAGGTGCGGCGGCATGAGGATGTTGGTGGCCGCCGATCGGTCAATCGAGGGCACCATAGGGGAACACAGTGGGGGAATTCGACGGGCATCTGCACCTGATGTGAGTGTGTGGCTGCGTCGAGAGCGTCGCTGCCGGCCTCCTCGGCTCCGCCGGCGCCCACGGCGGCCGCTGGAACGCCGCCATGGTTAGGGATGGCAATGGGGCCTCATTCCCCATTCCCTAACGGGGAATTCATCTATTAGGGGACGGGGATGAGGCTATTTCTTCCCCCATAGGGATGCTAATATGTAAATACAATTCCCCATCAGGTGAAACGGGGATAGGGATATTCCCCTACTCCCCATCCCCGTTACCTGCTTGGGGTCCCGATAAGACATATAGGCCACTAGCCCAGTACCGCACAAACCGATAAGGCGATAGCCAGATAATCTTATTTACATTCTTTACTTTTCATATGCTAATTAATCAAAAAATATTGTCATTTTAGTATTGCATGTGAATGTTCATACTCATTTTATAACATTATGAATCTTATTTTCTCTTCTTTCGGGATTCAACTTGCGGGTCTGGGTCCCCGTGGGGCCCCGATAACCCGATGAGGACGGGAACGGAGGAGAATAACACCCGAGGACGGGGATAGGGATAGGAACGGGGAATTTTTCGTCTCTCGAGGATGGGGATGTTCCACCACTCCTCGATAGGGAATGACCCCGTTGCCATCCCTAGCTACAGTGCTTTGCTCGTTCGATGAGGCATCAACGACTACGGCCAGTCGTCCTGACAAAGTTCGACGAGTATCATGGGCCTCGCAATGGGCCAATGGCTAGGAGCGTGCAGAAAACGGCAGCTTCCAGTGTGTTGGATTCAGCTTCACAATGGCCGACGAGCTTGCGGCAACGGCAACGGCAACGGCGGCTTCCCGGCTCAATCTTCGCCACGGCCCAAAAGAAGCACAGCTGCACATGGCCCCACACATCTTTGGGTTAACTAACCTACCCTATAGTAAGCAGCTAGGCCCGATGCATATCCACGAATGTCCATCTTACTGCTATGGGTGCATAGCTAGCTCAATTCGATTATATAGGATTACATAGGAAATTTGACTAGGGAGTTGTATGATGTTCGTATGAGAGTGTGTTTTGTCTGAGTAATGAGTAGTTAGATGTGGACAGATACTATATGATTGTGTCATCGATACGAGATCGGACAGTAAACTTGTATGCACCCCTGGTTGGATATGATGACCGCTGTGGTTACAAGGGAGACCTCAATGAGAATCAAGCATCACAATCTGTACTCATGTACTGCATATGTGTAGTAGAAGTTACAAAATGACATCTTCCTCCTCATTTATAGGGAGCCTATTTATAGAGTGAGGAGGGGGGGCATACGAAGTTATATCGCTGCCCTTGGGACCTAGCTTGTCCCAGGGGTACTTTCTTCCGTTTCGTCAAGTGGGTCTTGCCACCTTCGAGATACGTGGCATCACCGGTCCTCCATTTAAGCGGGTGTCGTCGGGACTCTGGCGTGAGGCTACCCTGGACTGGGTCCCCAGACCCCGTCCGGAGTTGGTTCCCACACCTTGCTCGGGGTGGATCTCCCGACTCGCCGCATCTCGGTGAGGTTGCCCCCGAACCACGTATAGGGTTGGTCACCAAACCTCGCCCGTGGTGGATCTCCCGACATACCTCATCTCGGTGAGGTTGGCTCCTGGACCCTGTTTGGGGTTGGTCTCCAAACCCCATCCAGGGTGGATCTCCCGACGCGTCGCGCCTCGAAGTTGGTCCTGGGACCTTGTTCGAGGTGGGTCCCCTGGTGTGCCTTGCCTCCACAAGGTTGCCTTCGGCTTAAGGCAGCTCGGGAACCCTCCCAACAGATTGACTAGCTAGGAACTTTGGTAGCAATTCACATTGTACAATGTCAGAAATTGGTGAGCGAAGAACTTGTATAGGATGTAAATTATGCTCTTGTAGGACAATGTAAATTTTGGCCGTGTATGTATCTTATGCATAGTAGTAGCACACCCTCAATTGATGCGGACAGGAGTGTTTCCATCCGGATTGTATTTTGGGCAGGACCTCAATCCGATCAGGTGATGATTCAGTGGTTGACCAACTCAAACAAGATTCAAGAGCATGCCGCAAAGATGGCATGGGAGGCGACGTCAAAGTTTCTGATTGCTTCCTTTTGCTATATGAGTATATGTAAATGTAAATCTGTGAAAAGCGAGCTGCGTGCCGCTAATAACCAAATATTTCATTATTAGTTACTTATGGTTTGGACCTATGTATGGTTGCGAGCGATAATATGGATGAAATTCTTTGTCCCATTCTGCCATAAATGAAATTGTAAATTGCCACTGCCTAAAGAGAACTACTTTTTATATGTGCATTTATCAAATTAAATCGTATGAGCGTATATTGATCCGGATTTCAGTGTTTGCAAGTGTGATATGGAAATTGTGCATTAGCACTGCCTATAGCTGAATGCTATTTGCGTGTCATTTGGCACAAAAATTGAATTGTTGTGTATGACCAGTGAACGTGTCTACAGTGTCTGTCAATGGTGTATGTTGTCACTTTACTAGCTAATTGTCCCTGAGCTATTTAGCCTTCAGTTGTAGTATGAAAACAAAGCAAGGAAGATCATATGACTAAAGAAGCAAATATTTTTCACCACCTGTCAGGCTGAATGGTCTAAACATGTATTTGTGAGTGAAAATTTTACTTGTAGTTCGTGGCTACATGTTCCAGAATGAACACTCAGCAAAAGCTGAAGCATTTTTTTTTAATGATTTCAGTTTACCAGGCAGTGCTTGTTGAGCTCTTTAGCTGCTGTGAGCTAAAGCACAAATGTAGACCAAACCGAATCAAACTTTTGAGTAGCAAGAGCACCCAGTAATTCACAACTGCACTCTCATTTTCCACACAAAATATTCGTACAAATAGTATCCACTTTTTATACATCGATTATTAGGAATACATCCGGTATGAATTCATTCAGGCATGTACAACTCAAGTAAGATCATTGGTACACTTACAAATAATCACTTCCAAGCCCTTAAAAATCGTTACAAATTTAGGGACTAAATACAACAAAGCAACTAAATGGACTAATGAATTTCACAAATTATTTTATCATATTATTGGGTGACATCAACTTTTTTTTTGGCGAAACAACCAGTACAACATATAGACGTTCACACATATGCACACCACCACACGCATGCACTCACACACACGACACCTATAGAAGACTGGACAAGCGGAGCTTGACGAAAAAATGACGAAGTCATCATCGGCGTCTCGCTTGCGATGGACACATCGTCTCCCATTGAAAGAAAATCCTCCTAAATGAGACACGCAAAACCAAATCTAAGGTTTAAACTCTGGTAGACTAGGGGTACAACCACCACCACTGGCCACCCAAGCAAGACTCGGTTCTCTTGGGCGACATAAACTTCACTTCATAGCTAAATGAAAGTCACTGCTACTGCAGTTTTTTCAATGAGTAGTTGCAACGTCTGAACTCTGAACATGTCCTACCATTGGAGAATTTTGCAATTTGGAGCTCTGCGGTCTGAAATTATAGAAATTTTTTTTATTATTTAATCTTTTTAAAATTAATTTTAAAGTTAACCCATCGCAAACTTTATTTCCAATTCTAACCCCTTTGGTCACACCACCACCCGTAGTGTGACAAAACAACACTGTCATGTCAGCCCATTTCTGGTCAAAGTCTTGTCACGCCACTGGTGGTGACGTGACAGTGTTGTTTGGTCACGCCACCACCAGTGGCGTGACAAAAAGTGCGATTTTGGGGACTTATCCTGTGGCATGACAGTGTTGTTTTGTCACGCCACGGGTGGTGGCGTGACCAAAGGGGTCAGAATTGGAAATAAAGTTTGCGAAAGGTTAACTTTAAAATTAAATTAAAAAAAGATTAAATAATAAAAAAAAGTTCGAAATCAGATGATCAGAACATAGAGGTTATTATTTCTAAAAATAGAAAAAATAATATGAAAAGTGAACAACACTTCCGTCTTGAGCAATAAAACTGCATGCATGACGGCTCCCCTACCTAAATTACTAAAACAACAAAAATATGCTACCACCCTAGTTTTTTAATGGAACAGTCCATGCAAACAACACTTGCTTCATCATGGACAAAATGCTAAAAGGCCGGATACAGCGAATATAGCAATTGTAACATCTGTAGTGAAAGGCATAACGAACAGATACAACACAGGAATTCATTAACAAGTACAGAGTAGGATGCAAGGCAAATATAGCAACTACAACCTCTGTAGTGTTGAGTACAAATTTTTATTAAACACAACATTAAGCATGTATATTGGACTTGTAATCAAGTATATAGACAGCCAAAACTGAGAAAAATCAATGCTGACCAAAAATTAATTATTCCAAGTGCTTATGTAGTACTTTTTTGTGAAGGAAACGTTTAGACATGTCAAATGATGTATGATTTGATAGGGTTTAGTTGATGTAAGCAATTAATTATTTGATACGATACTTATCTCAGTGTTAATGTCTTTTTTAGGTTCTTTTTATTATTATTTTTGAGATTTTAAAAATATTTTTTTAGGATTTTCTCAAACAGAAGTCAGATATTTGATCTACTAGTATTATGCAACACAACAACATAGTTATTGAGTGGGCTCAGCCGCCAAGCCCACCAACCTGCAATCTCCACGGAAGTTGTGGGTCGCGGCTGCCGCATAGCCCTCACTTTCACTGTGCCACTGGAACACACCATATACATTTTCGTTGCATTGCATGGCCTCGCTTTCCATACTTTTATTCTTGTTCTTTCCAACATGGAGAGAGTTTCTTAGTTAGCGTACGTGTCACGGTACTGAATTAGAAAAGTCTGCGATTAACAGTCCGGGCTCCATGCCAATTGGATCTTACAGACGGTACGATGTTTTGCTTGCAAATTGTTTGTTTCTGACCAGCAAACGTATCCCTATGATTATCTAGAGATCCGGAGTCCCATTTCTTTACTTTTCTTAGACAAGATAGGAGGAGATGAAAGGGAACTGGCCTTGTGGGCCTTCATTTGGGCTGCAAGCCTTCGTAACGTGGTGCGAGAGTTTCACGTGCTAGTCGTTTTATCGGCCCAATCTGGGCATCCTGTCTCGTCTCGGGGCCGGCCGGGTGTGCGGCGCCACATCATGATGGCCACGAAGCAGGCGCCGAATTGAAGTACGGTTCGCCGGTCCTACTCGACTCTTTTCGCCAAGGTGGTCGACCCAATCCATAGACGAAGAGGACATCATCATACAGAAGACACGGCTCTCTGTCTGTCTCTCTGCCTCTCTCTGGAGTGTCGACAAGCTAGCTAGCTATGAGAAGGAAAAGTTGGAGCAAAGTACAGGAGCCAGCATCATCAGCCCGGCCGGACCAAAAGACAACGGAGCACCGAGCCGAGCCGTACATGCATGCAACGCATTACACAGCGAGCGACGAAATCTATCGCGCTCCCTCCTTTTTTGACGTACGCCTGCGACGCCCACTGCAGCCGTGCAAGCGCGTGCGTGGATATGCATCTTTCCTTTTATTGTCCGTGCTTGCTGCTGCCTTTGGCCACGCCTGTCGAACCGTAAAGCTGACTCTAGGAAGCACCACTAGCATGGTGCGCGCGGTGACATAGCTGGCGCGCCCGGCCGGGGAAACGCTGGCCACTGCGCTGTGATCATATGATATCACATGTACAATTGTACACTCTTCACTTGTTCGCATGCATTTTCAGCCGCCGTTCCTTCTTTTAGATGAGCTTCTGTTCATATATGGAGTATAAATTTGTACATACAATCCATCTGATATTCTGATCGTCGCCTTAACTAGCACCAATACTGGATAGATTTGGGCATTAGGCCGTGCCCATAGTGGGCCGGCCCGGACAGCACGTTATTTAGCGGGGGCCGGGCGATTTGGTGGGTCGTGCCGCACGATAGGCGGCATGACACGGCCACCTAGGTCGTGCCGGGGCTTGCACGGCTCGAAAAAGCCCTTTACGTAACCAAGCAGTCCACAACCATCAGCCCATTAGCATCCTCCCAAACTAGCCCATTACCGTCCCTCACTTCCATCCTTGTAGCCAGCCCATCAAGACAACCACCACCTAGCCCATGAACGAAACAACAACATTGCCACCACATCTTCTCCCTCACTCCCATTCCCAATCTGCATCGAATCAGGCGAGGACGCGACCGTGTCGAGCCTGTAGACTCGGCACGATAGGTCTATTACTGGACCAATAGCGCATATATGCATGCTATAACGTTGAGTCAACAAAGTGGGTCATCTATCTACACCGTACTATACCAAGCAAGGCTTAGTACTACAGCTTGGTACACGGTGAGTAGTGGAGTAGTAAAACGGGAGTTAAGTTTGCAAGCAAAGTGCAACCTGCACTCATTGGAGTACTGTTCCATCTTTTAGGCTTTGCATGGACTGCATCGGAAACTCCACAGTTTCGCGCCTTCCCGAGAAAAATACAGTAGCACACATGCAGTATCTTCTCTTTATCGTCGTGCTTCGCAGCTACACTACTGCCCTCCCAATTAGTACATCCCTAGCTAGCTTCCCCAACACCGCGGCTAGGCAGATTAAAAGCATGGGTTACTCACATGGTAGATGTCCTAAGCTACACAAAGTTGGGCACTGCCATGCCATATATCATAGAATTTTTTTATTAATTAACTTTATTAATTTATTTTTATTGTTAACTTACGTAAACTTTATTTCTAATTCTGGACCCTTTGATCATACCACCACTCATGATGTAACAAAACAACACTGTCACATTACCACCAGCCTGTATCTTCTCAAGCTCTTATCAAGCCACCACTAGTGGCGTGACAGTATTGTTTGATCACGTTACCACCAGTGGTGTGACAAAAAGTGCTATTTAGTGGATTTATTCTATGATGTGATAATGTTATTTTATCACGTCACGGATGGTGGTATGACCAAAAGATCAGAATTAGGAATAAAGTTTGTGATGGTTAACAATAAAAATAAATTAATAAAAGTTAATTAATAAAAAGTCCTATATCATACCCAAGCTCCACTCAGAAGAAAACAATGGCGATTAAAATTTTAAAACATCATAAACTACTAATGAGCAGTAGTTGTGGTACCACTAGTACATTTTTTTCCTTTGCAATCACAATTCTGGCCTTTTACATTACTAGAGCTAGCTGAGTACCATCATGTAGCTGGAGATGAAAGCATTCGATCTATTCAACTCAGGAATGATCCTGTCGGACCAGCAAAGGACAAAATCATTCGCATTGCATTGAGTAAGATTTTACTCTCTGATTCTAACACGGAAAGTATGTCCCTGATTATTAGCATGAATAAATCTATTTTACAACTTTGAACTATTATGTTTGTCTAATTTTTAATCTTTAACTACAAAACAGGGTAACTATCAACCTTGAAGTGTCAAATCCTGATAAATAACCTTCTCGTCGTACTCATTCCCCCGCGGTTTTGCGCCACGCTGAATGCTATGCCGATGTCAGCAGTGCCACATCAACCATATGAACATGAGTGTATGGTAAATTTTCAAAAAAAAAAAAAACCTAGCATCTCCTCGAAACACAACTCCTCTACCAACAAGCTCCATACCACCGCAACTAATCTCCTCGCCATACCGCCCCACAATTCCAAGCTACACATTGAGCCCACCTCCTCCTCGCGCCCAAGCTCCATGCCGCCACCGCCTAGCCCCTAAGCTCCACTACCGCCGCCACCTGGCCCCACCATTGATGATTTTTCAGTGGTGGAACAACACAATTGGGAGGTGAGCGAGCAATACTGGGTCACAAAGACCTTGGTGATCGCATAGGTTCCGATGGAGATGGTGTCGTGCAGTTGTCCACGTGAACCATGCTTGGCGATAGCGAACAGGGAGCAAGGGAGGTCGACGGTGACGATCTAGCTCATCACAGGGGACATGTTCTGGGAGCCCAACCACCAAGATCCAAGCACCTCCCTAGATCCAAGCTCGCCGGACTCTGCCATGCCAGATCCGAACGACACTGATGGTGCATGGAGAAGGCAGGGCGTGGTGGTGACGACACTAGAGCGCGGGAGGGAGAGGGAGAGGAGATACTACGAGCAAAACAAATCCAATTAACATTGGGGATTGGATGAGAAAGTGGAGAACACATTTTGACATGAATGGAATGGCCAAAAACTCACCAGAGATGGAGATCAAACATGGTGGCCACGACGGTGCTTCATGGCAACAGCTTCTCTACCTCCCATGTTTTGATCTGTGTACATACGAAGGAGGACAGCGGCAGCATGGGCGAAAGGTGCTCAATGCTGCAACCATGGAGGAGGAGAAAGAGAGAAGGGGAGGAGGATGGGGTCTGACGGGCAGTCCCATCATTTTTGTTTTTTTGGATGTGTGATTTTTGTTTTTTTTATTTGTTGATTTGCTAATTGGATACTAGATCATCTTAAGACCAAAATCACATATCAAAACCATTGCCATATACGTGCCACGTTGGATGAAAACTAGAGCGGAATGGTCTAGGGAGTAATATACTCGGTTTCAATAGTTGAGAGGTGTAGATTATCTGGTTTCATAGTTGGTTGAAATTTAAACAAACACGATAGTTCCAAGGGTAAAATAGATTTATTCCTAACCAATATGAATCCCAAGAAATTAACCGAACAAATCACGATCATCCCATTCTCATGTCAGGTCAATCACCATATAAGTTTTTTTAATCAAAATTAACTAGCATATCATGCGAACCCATACTACTTTTCTTTTACAAATGCAAAAGCACATACAGCTTGGACAATAGTCGTTTGTGCATGCATAAATTTCATAAACCCAACCGCTAATACTTGTAGTAACTCATACATACGGTAACTTGACCTCAAAATACGCCTTAACGTAATTAATCGTCAAGTTAGCAACCAATTACACCAACCACAGCATCACTAGCTAGTAGTACTTCGGTGGGTAAGAACGATCGACGTAATTCGGTGCCCCGGGAGAAAGAACGTTACTAACGCCCATGCTAGTAATGACTCGAAGGATTGGCCGGCCCATGCGAGGCTGGCGCCTGGGCCCACAAAACCATCTCAGCCTGCTGCGGATGGTAGCCCACCTGACCGCCACTCACACCACCGCCGAGCCCCACAAACCCGCCGTAGCCAACATGACCCACCTCGCCGGCGTTCGCTGCCACCACCACCTGCTGCTGCTGTTGCTGCTGTGGTGCCTCTCCTCCTCACTACCACCTCGGCCCTCGCCCTCCTCCTCCGCCTCAGCCGCAGGCAGCCGGTGCACCTCGGCGTTCCCGAACGTGGCGGCCACCACTACCACACCGTCCGCGGCCGTCATCTCCCCGGCAAGCGTGCCTCCGATCACCTGCCCTCCCGCCCCAGCCAGCGACACCGAGAACGGCGGTGGCACGGCCCCCTCACCGGCTGCGGATGGCAGCACCGTCCCGGACAGAGAAAGTACCTCGAACCGCCCGTGCAGCGTCACCGTGGACGCGGTCGCCGGCGAGGTCGGCAGCCGCAGCGTGACGGCAGCGACCGCGCCACGGCCACATAGCACTGAGACGCCGACGCGGCGGCGGCGCGCGAATGCGGCGACCGCGGTGGCCACGTCGCAGCCCGCGGCGAGCTCCAGCACAACCGGGCGCATCGCCGCCTCGCTCTCCCGCGTCACGACCACGGGCGGCTTGGGCTTGTTCTTGGACCCCGGCGGCCGCCCGCGGGGCTTCCTCAGAGCAGGCGCCGGCAGCTGCGACACGGGCGCAGGCGCGATCGGCTCGGTCCGTGACGCCCCCTCGTCGGCCATCGAAGCAGTTAACTAAGCGCAGCACAAGGTTTATATACCAACCTCACTTTCAAGTGACTACAGAAGTATGAATAGTAGAATAGCTGCAATTCTTGGCTCTACTAGTAGCCGGTGAGCTTAAAATATGTGAGTTATAGAGCTTGGAGCAAGATGCAAATGGTTTGGTTGGATTTATTTATAGAGGGGGAGACCACGACGACGATGCGTTGCATGGGCGAGGGCGGGAGATCATCGCCGCCGTCCGTTTGCCCGGCGCACGACTCTTGGCGCACCATCAGACGCCGGGATCGAGGCGTCCCGAGACGTCCAATCGGATGCGTTGGGCTAGGTGGGCCCCCGCATCTGTGTCGCTTTTCGCCTTCGGTCTCACGTCAAATCAGGTGGGACTCACGCTGGCCAAGCAGCACATCTGCTCGGATATTACACTGACGTGTGGGTCCGAAGAACTTTTAGCGACGTAATTGAGGGCGAGGTGATTCCAGTTTTGGGGTGGTCAAATGCAGTTAAAGGTTAGCGTGTCGTGTGTGGTGCGATTGGATCATTTACAGCGGCGAAAATAGGTCGCTGCGGGTTCACCCCTGAAATCGGCATCACTGCGGTTTCACCCCTGAAATCGGCTATGCTTTCGCTTTTCTGCCTAAGCACAAACCCTTTCTCCAGCCGTTGCGGCCCGGAGATGCGCATCTCTGCAGATTGACTGCATTTCTCTAGCTAGTTACAACAATCTCTTGATGGATGTACAGTGTTTGGAAAAGTACGTGGCGAAGTTTAATTAGGGTGCAAGAATGTAACCGTTTTGATCTGTCCTGTCGTACTAGTTGAGCACTGGCCGGATGTCTAAAGTTACAGCATCAATTCGAAGCTTTGATCCAACATGCTATTATGTTCGTTCTACCAACTAGTGCTAGTAGTTTTGTTCCTACTGTAAAACACATGTCATAACCAAGGAATGCAATTGTATGCTCTAGGGATATAACCGTTGAACTGTGCGTACGGACGAACAAAAAACTAGTACCTTGGGCTAGAGAGTTGTTTGGTTGGTATCAATACTTTTGCCACAAAAATTGTGGCAAAATATGGTTTAGCGTATCGACAACTGTGGCAAAATTTGGGACAAGAATGACCGTATGTCGTGTGGGCATGATTGTGGCAAATTTTGGAACAAGAATGAACGTATGAACATTACCCACTATGATTGCGGCTAGGAACCAAAACTCCTCATACTGTCAAACTTGCCTACGCAAGTTTGGCAAAGCTCAGTTTCCAACTAAACGCTCGCTGGATGCATCATGCAACGAAAAAAGAATTGTCCGAAAATGAAGATGAAACCAGATTACCAGAGCCCCTCGTCATCATATGGCAACGTTCTCTAAGAATTGCACCCGTTGGACACACAGTTACAAACACAGGAACACTGTGTCCAAAAAGGATAAAAGCGAATCTAATGCCTGATGAATGAAACAGACTGGTGATTTCTTGGGCAGCAGATGGCAGGCAGCTTCCACGCGCGGTCATGGGCCTGCACCTACAACCCATGTGGCCCCTCCCCATTGGATGCTACCTCTCTGCGCCTTCCTGCCTGCCAGCCGTGCACAGTCCACTTCGCCTCGATGCCCAGTACTCACCACCGACCCGTTGCCGTTGGTGCCAACTCCAGGGTCAAAAGGCAGTGAAAGCTAGCTTAGCTTTAAGAGAGAGAGAGAGAGAGGAACAGTGTGTGTGCAGAAACATTGAAGTGCTTGGAGAAGAACAGAACTGAAAAAGCTGGTGCAGTAGTCTTCCTCGTGGCCTGCAGCTTGAGTTTTCTCCACCTCCAGGATATCTCGCGTGCTCCGTTTCTGCAGAGGCCACTGTAGGACTTCAACTTACCAGTAGCAGTGAGTACTACTCCACCTACATGCAGTCATACTAACTAGCTCGTTCTGTGCGGCTCTGGTTTTGACGTGATCGTTGATACAAAACCAGAATCTTAGTGTAGCAATTTATTAATCGACGTATGCGCTCTGGTTTCTGCATGGCCTGATTGCTTGATACAGTAGTATAATCTGACTCGGGAACTTTGGTGCCATGGAGGTAGGCGCATGACCTTACCTATCCTCCCTTTGAAACGTGGGAGTTGTTCACAATTCCAACAGAAAACAAATATTTCTTATAAATTTTAACCGTTTAAAACAGGTGCTTAACATTTTTGGCTCGGCCTAAGCCGGGGTTTAAGGGTGAGTTGGCTTCAAAGTTGGGGTTTGCTTTGCAATAAGACCGGGCCAAACCTGGCCTAGACCAGCGATCAAAGCATATGGCCTAGCCCAAAAATCGAACTATCTTCATAAGCCCGATTTCCTTATTGAGCCAAGCTCATCAAGAAGACCAAGTGATTTGACTGAACAGGCCTGATGTAGCTCTAGCCCAAGCTACCTTTGCCCAACTTTTGCTCAGTGCGCCGCCCATCTTTTTTTTTTTAAAGAAAGATCCCCCGATCTATATTAATAACTCATGGACAAAGTACACAAGTACTAACTTTTACATTAAAGATTCTAGATAAGCAATATATCACCATTAAGTTCTTGAGTCTATGAATGTGCTGGACTTTTTTTTTATTTTCCTCGCATGAAGACTTCAGATCTTGCACCAACATCAGGATTGTTGATGATCATGGCAACATGAAGTAGATTACCGATTATCTTCATTGATGTGTAGGACATACGTCTCGGTTACAATATTATTCATCGGAAGAAAATCAGAGGATATTTATTTATAGCAAACTCAGGCCGGTGCAATCTCGAGCGCAGCGGTCGCTATCGTCGTCCAGGTGGGTCGGTCCAATAAAATCCATCATAGGTAAATAAAAATCTGGCTAAGAGTTCGCTGGAGAAGATCAAACTAGAACAACTTGATCAAGGAAAAAAAAATAAGAATACTAATGAAAAATATTCTTCTGGACATTAACGAGTCCCCCACCTGCTCAACACCGCCGAGAATACCAGTGAAGAGGGGAGAGGGGCCGGCGGCGGATCGACAGAGTTGTAGCCGACGACATGCTCTGGCGGCTAGGGTTCTCCGTGTGGCAATACTTGTTCGTCTTCTGGCTGTGGCGATCACGTCTGTTGTCGTAGAGAGATAGTCTTTGCATAACACATAAATGGAGGAGCAATTCTATCTTTTCCCAACACATGGCTTTTGCAACCATTTTCTTTCCCATTCTTTAATTTTTTGCTCTGGAAAAGCTAACAAGTGATGACAACCAACAGAAGCAAACGACAGTGGAAAATAAACCCTATTTTGTATGTTCTCAGTGGCACTACAAGAGTCTACTCGAGTTGGGTGGCATTTAGACAACTAGTGGCTTGCGCGCGCCTTGGCGCACGTAGAGTGTGAAAAGGGCAGAAACATATGCTAGGTACTGGCGTTGGATTAAAGGGTAACAATTAAACAAAATATATCCGGCATTGGAGAAAAATAGAATATGGAAATAGATGGTTATGAAATAGTGAGAGAACCATTCTGATAGGGGCTGATGTGTTTTATCATTGTCACCTGGTATATCTGGTCCCAACTTCCAATCCAGACATTAAACATGGAAAGCAATTAGACTATTTTTGCAATGACACCAAGTGAGGGGCATATTCAATACTGAAAGGTGATTATAGATGCTTAGCTCGTATTTTTGTAGGCTGGATATCACAAACACCTGACAATGAAAAAAAGGAGTAAGATTGCTGATGTGTGACAAAACTGAAAAGAGAACAAACAAATGAATGGCGCCTCAGCAGGCCAATACGCGGCGAGGCGAGACTGAAACAACTGAAATAAAAAACAGATAAGTAACAAAAAGAAAATAAGAATATACAATAACATCAGAAGCGAACTTGAATGACAGGAAGATAGTAACGAATTGCAAGATCAACGCAACTCTTTTCCTGCATGGAAAAATAGAACACATTGATCACACAATTTGAAAACACGGTTTTCAAAACAAATTACTCATTTGGCAACACATTATTTTTACCCATTTTCTTCACTAAACTATCTTCCAAGCATTTGCCATGTTGTCGTAGCACTCTACAAAGTGTGGATCAATAGGAAGAGCCTCTTCATTCTTTGCAATACACATGTCATATGAATCTGCATAAGAAAAGAAATCCCAAGTGTAAGGATCTTAGATCATAACGGGGTAAACACTGCTGGGAGGACGGCCGGGCGGCGACAACTTGAATGAGGAGGGATTTTAGAGGAGGAAGATAGACATAGATAGGGGTGAACTATTGTTTCTTTGTTCTTCTTGCTTCCTTATGAATGGTGTAACTCCTCTATTTATATATATGAGGTTAGCCCTTAACGACATCCGATGGCCAAAACAAAGGGCCATGTGGCCACCCTTCCAATGCCCCTTTCTGTCTCCTTTTATAGAGAAAGATTGGACATGTTTCCAGTGGGAAGCGCGCAATTTTTCCTTTTGGTTTAGCTATGACGACAATACTTGGTTTTATTTTTACCAGCTTACGGACGGATTGGCCTATGAGGTGGATCAGTAGACAAGTGGCTGGCCTAGGTGGCCAATGGGCCATAGGCTAGACTTTGCAAAAATGCACACGCATAAGTTAATAGTTTGAGGATCCTCTCGTCTAATCTGCGCAGGAGTTAAATAATGCAGATACATATATGTTTTTTTAATAATATATTTTAAAAATATAATTACAGAAATAAATACATGTTTAATTAAATTACAAAAAAATAAACTTTTATCGCCAATTCAACTGGCAACAAACCCCTATCGCCATTTGAAATGGGGACAGTAGTCATGTACGTATGCAGAGTCCGGTTGCGTGGTAGGTGTTGGTCGTCTTGGCGACCTGTGGTCGTGGGTCGTCCACGACCTAGACACAACACACTCTCGTACGAATGTTGTACCACTCGATGTAGTCTGGTGGTCATACGGGGCAGCCTCCTGGACTACGTCGTCCAATGCATGTACCCACTGCTACACCCACAACTCCATGCGAACTGCCGAGGATGTGTTAACTGGGACACCCTTTTCTGGTGTGCTTAGGGAAAGCAATATGACAAAAATGTTAGTATACAGGGAAAACAATTATGATTGTATATTCAAGACGAATTTACATGTGGACGTTCGACGACACTGGTTCTACCCAGGGGACCGGGACCTCCTGCTATGGATTGAACTGCTTCATCATCTGGTGGACGGAGTACGTCTTCACATACACATCGTACACCAAGCAACTCCGCGTGAGCCAGTAGGCAGAGTCTCGTGTGCATTGGCTGAACAACCCATTGGGTGCACGGGCCAACACCCTCTCGGCAGTGTACGGTTAAATAGTGTAGATACACACATAGTTGTGGGAGCCGGCGAGGTAAGTGACGCCATCGATGATGTCTCGCTCCTCATCACGGCTGCTAACTATTGTCTCTACTAGAAGCCTGCGCGCGCCTTGGCGCGCGGGGAAAAGGCACGGGGTGGTAATTAGGGGAAATAGAATTGTAGAGATGCAGTATATGGTACGAATTTAGTGAAGGATCTAAGTATTTGCATATTGCAAGAACGTGTATGTGGTATATGGATAACAAGAAATGGTGCTAAGATAGTGGGAGTTGGAAATCAGACAATGTTTTAACTATGCACAAGTAAAGGCCCAACCAGCACTAAACCCGATGAATATGTTTGTGCTTATGTAACTATATACGAGCAAGATGTAAATGTGGATAAACGTGTAGGAAAGCATAGCAAAGACAAGCTAGATACGAGCAGAACACGATAAAGGAGCTACAACCGATGCTTCATGTTCATCGCATGTAAGCGCGATTGTTTATTGGTCACAAAGACAGATTTCCTAGAGCCGATAATACGTTACACATATATATGAACACATAAGACGGACATAAATTATACTACAAGTTCTTTAAGACAGAGACAGTGCTGTTGTCGTTGCGCAAATTATAGCATAGCTGCGCAGGTGGGAAGCAAAACAGGCGATGTGCGATAGCAGCATACTCGGTAGCTGTTGTTGTAGGAAGGGCAGAATAGAAACCAGTAAGCTCTAGAACTACGTTAACGAATAGGTTGAAACTTACAAAATCTGCGTGCACCGAGAAAAAGACATGAATAATGGAACACGCGAGCGGAGATGATATACCTAGATCTATTTTTTGGCGTTCTTATCCGAACATTCTTACACCGACAGAGGGAGCAGTGTCGTCAGGTAGTGTTTGCCTTGGGCTGCAAAAGAAATTATATCTATGAGAAAGCATTATATTGAGGCTTAAATAGAGCACACAAATCTAGTGCATTAACAGGTCAATAGTATTGAAAAAGAAGATAACTAAATAGCAAACTACAGACATGTATATCTGCTTCTAGATTAGGCTACTAAATGGAGATCTGATTGGTCATGAATAGTGATGTTACGAAGGCACAATAGTATGCCAAGAGAGCAGAATGTACAGTATGACCTTAAATTTTCTAGAAAAATGATGCCGCTAGCAAGATAGCAAGGATCCTTGTGACAGTAGAACAACAAAGAAAACAAATTGTCAGTATTTTGATATAGCGTCATAGCATTTAACTAACACTGTCCAACAGGCAAATTAAGAAAAATGTCACACAATTTAGCCAAGCTTTCCCGGGTGAGTGAGTGTGCTAAATAGGTTGCAACAAGAGATGGATTAAATACATAAAATAATATCGGCAGACAAAAATGATTCAAGAACGAGGTGGGCAGTATTAGTAAGACAAAATTATAACAGAAAATGCTAAACGAAACTAATTGTTGTAGACCAATTGGTTAGGTGATTTTACTGCCTTTTACTTGTGCCAATCACCACCACTTACATTGTTTAAATGTTTTCTTGCTTCTTTGTTCAAGATGCCAAGAAAGTCACTTGCCAGAATGATCTAACACCAAGAACCAAAAGCATGTTAAAAACCGACACATGCCGTGATGATGAGCTCTAGGAGACCCATGTTCCTAGGATAAACAATTAGACACTACTCCCTGTCCTGAAAGTAAGCAGCAGACATGTAAAGAGCTTTATACATAATGATACTCCAGAAGCATTCAACAACATAATCCTTAAGTTTCATGTGAGCATTTGATGATCACATCAAAATATAAATATAAAACATAAATGATTGCTTTTGTTATAGTAATGAGTAAGGACCAAATGTCCTGTTCTTGGGACAAACAATATAAATGACAACTCTTTGCATTGCCTCCCTCACCCACCCTTCCTCTCTCTCGCTCGCTCACTCACTCTTACAGTCTCATTGTCTGTCTCACACACAATTCCGCTTTCTTCTACTAACTTAGCTGGATTAAAAATTTGAGTTCATGGAATAAGAATAGAAAGAGGTTCACCAAACATTGGATGGATCAACAGAAAGAATTGCCTCTCTCTTGAATGATTTTGATGCTTCCTTAAAGATGGGTAGAAATTTCGAAGACTCGTTTGCAATAGCAAATAGTAAAATCTGATTTTCAAAATAGAACACAGCAGCTCAGTAAAGGAAGAACATATGGGCTAACAATGTGAGAAAATGTAGATAATAGAACCCATGGCAGACAACCTGGCATGCTGGCTTCTCGATTGGATTATAAAAAATGGAAGGAGCAGTTAATAAGAAGAGTCAAGAGAGTCCGACATGTTGTTGTAGGAAAAATTCATAATGTGCTCATTTATTAGAATTTCCCATGTTGTGTGCACTCTAAACCTAAAATTGCAAAACAGTTTCACAACTTAGGAGGTACATTATGTTATCATGTAGAGAAATGTTTCTTGATTTTATTGTTCACCTAAATCCAAGAACCACATTATCTAACCCTCAGAGTACCGCTTTCTTGATTCATACAAACCCTGTTCTTGTTTTTTTGACCTTAGAATAGTTCCATTCCAAGCTTGAAAGCAGATGTATTACCACACAACTTCTCATCACCTTGCAGGACTGTGGCACACAGTAAAAAAAAATGGCACACACTAAACAAGAAAGGGCATATCTGCCAAACAAAATGCACAGTGATATTGCATTAGCTCAAAATACAATGAATAAAATTTATCATTGATCTATCTCTATCCCCATCTAACTTCAAAATTATTTCATTTACCCTAATCAAATAACATGGAAAAAATTATTTTGGTCAACACCAAATCCTGCACTAAGTTACTAACTAATCAAGTTACGTCCTACTACTGAACAAACTGCACTATAGGATGGCACATGTCGATGTTCTTGGGCAGATGCATAAGAAGATACCACGAGGCAACTTACCCAGTGAACAATGAAAAATGGTTGAAGGGGTGTTAAAGTGGGCCTCGCCCTTAGGCTCAAAATCTTCAAAACGAGAGCGATAAAGATGAGCACATAAATGGAAAGGCGGTTGAATATTGTCTTCAAAAACTCCCAAAAATTTTGTGGGAAAGGGGTTCTTGCATGATAGTTCGAAGCAATCAATCCACAAAACAGTACCACTCCTAACTCCAAGTTAATCACATAAATGTAGCTTCTGATGTTCTGGATACTTTGTTCGTACAGTGTTCTTATGTATAATTACAATTTGTGTTATTCTTTACTGATGTAACATTTTGAACAAAGAATGAGAAAATGGAGGCCTTGTTGTTCTCTAGGTCAAAATCGTTTGTTTATTCCTCCGTGTGCGTGTGTGTGTGTATTGTAAATTTAGGTGATCATAAATCAAAACTTCGATGCATATCGTAATCATAGCTGTACATAACAGGTAATAGCTATCGAAAAAGAGATCGTTGTTGTCTTTTTGATAACTTTGTGAGAGCATTGGTAATTTGGCATGGGTTGTTTAGTCGGTTTATACTGAATAGGACTGGCAAAGACACAAAGATCCTGCATTACACCACCAACAATACGGCCATCAGGGCCCGCAAGTGAGACACTGAGCCCACCAGATCTCCTACCACCTTCATCAGTACCGGAGCCAGTCAATCACAAAATCTCAAAACGACTTTGAAAATCAGATGCACAAAATAATGCCATTTTAGAGGGGGGAAATGAGCAGCATAAACACAAAGGACAACTTCGTTATCCTACACTGATACATCAACTCAAAAGACTTCTGTTGCCATCTCTCTCAATTGATGGGAGATCTTAGAACAAATCCCATGATCATCTACCATTTATGATTTTGTGTATGATGTTACTGAGCCTCACTTAGAATTTGCGGACTTTATCCATATATGATAAGACAAACAAACACCCCAAAACCAGCGTGACCTATAATGGACACACAAAACAATCGGAAAATAAAGCCTTTTTCAAGAGAGTGCGCCTACAATCTGTGATATAATGTTTGATGACTTGTTGTATTACAGTGTCCAAAAGTGGCTTATGCTGAGGTGGTTAAGAATTTGATATCAGTGAGACACGGTCAATCAAATTATGCAAAATACCCATTTTAAGAAATAGGAAAGAATTTCGTTTGTGCTTATGTACGTAGCCATTGCTAAGTTGTATTGTACAAGACAGTACTAAACCCATATAGACATAATTGGTCCAGAGTACTCAGGACTAACTAAATACCCATCATAAATTCATAATAGCTAATAACCGTAGGTCATAACTCACAACATTGCCGCGAGTGATAAGATACAAACAAAAGTCTTAACCCGATTTCATACCTCGTAGGTGAAGGTGCTTACCAGATGAGCCAATTTGGTTCAATGCTATACTGGAGATGATCGGCGGCAGAAAGGCTAAACTCTGGCTCAGCCCTCCTCAGTTCCGCGCGCCGCATCTTCTCTGGGACACCGACAAGGAGCCAGTCGGCCAACATGGCAAGTGAGACCAATTATTTGCGCCTTCCGGTTTCTGATGGCACTGATCCTATGCAACGAACAGTTGATCCCGGAACGATTGTCCTCCGAGAAATCGCCTACCTGAGAAGAAACACTGATTCTCCAAATGAGCAAAACAAAGATCTCCGCCTCCACGTATGAAAAGAAGTCACAGTAAATTGGCCTAGATCTACCTTGGTACTTTTGTTGGAAAAGAGCTAGTCAATTTTAGGATAGCGTGCGTCATGATAAATCAGTTAGTTCATTTGGAGCAACGTGCATCGTGTGTTCGGTATGACGGTATCAGTACCATGATCCAAAGCTAGTTGTAGACTTCTAGTAGGAGCAAGAAGACATCACCTTGAGCGCGGCTGGCGAGGTCATCGGCGGTGACGAGCTAGTCGTAGATGACCCAGTCCCCGAACGGGAAGCGCGCGAGCGGGCGACGGCCTAGTCCATAACGACCTCCACCAGCTTCCGGACCTCCGGGTGCCGCGCCAGGCCCGAGCGGGTGGCGGCCGAGGTCCATGATGACCTCCACCAGCTCCCGAAGCTCCAAGTACCGCGCCAGCCCTCGCCGCATCCTCGCCAGCACCACCTCCAAGAACGCCTCCTGCAGAGAGGTCCTCCCACACCAAAAAAACAACAGATGAAACAAACATAGGTCAATCGAGAACCGTCCCCCAGAACAGGCGAAATCCCCAAAAACATACGCAACCGATGGGGGAAAACGGGAGAGGGGCAGTGCAGAGGGGCGTTGGGGGAGGGAAAGGGATGGGGAGGGGAGGGGCGGAGGAGCGGGAAGGAGGTAGCGAGGGAGCGGCCGCGCCAGTGGAGGTAGAGAAACGGGGTGGGGAGGACGAGGGCAGAGCGGGGAGGAGGCAGCGACGGGGTGGGAGGTGGGTAGGGAGCAGCGGCGCTAGTGTACAGGGACGGCAGGGGAGGCGGAGGAACAGGGAGGAGAGGCGGAGGAGCAGGGCCGAGCGGGGAGGAGGCGGTTGTCGTGGGAGGCGAGGGAGGGGAACGACGAGCGGAATGGAGAAGGCGTTGGGTGCGAGGAGAGTAGGCAGAAGTGCAGAACGGAAGAGGCGCACGGACTGCCGACCGACACGACCACGGCGACGTGGCCACGCGTCGCGAGCGGAGCCAGCGCGAGCCGAACGACGCTCAGAACCCATCGGACGGCCGCAGACGAGCTGAGCTGAAATCCGACGCCCCAGGAAAAAAGGGTGGCGTGTCCCGTCTCTCCTTCAGCCTTTTCTGCGCCCTTTTATATAGAGAGATATCCTACGGTAGTTGCCTTGTTGGCGGAGGTGTCCATATTAATAAATGGGAAATTTTCTAATATGCCACTCCTAAGTTCAAAACTCACAAATGTGCCACCTACTAGTGTTTTCTCCCAAAAATCACACACTATGCAATGACATTTTTCAAAATTAAATGGCACATTTGTATTATATCACCTTTGCAGTGGCATATTTCAAATTTTCCCTTAATAAATTGCTAGTTTAGGGACAAGCAGCCATCGCTAAAGCACCAACCCGTGAACAATGACCAAGCAAACACTACTTATTTCGCCAATTTATTAGCTTGACTATCGATATGAGTATGATATTAGTCGGCGATCGAAAGCCACCACCTTCGTCGTCAAATGTTAAGAATTAAAGATGGTGGTAGCAATGACGCTCTCTTCCACTACAAGTCTAGATCAAGGAGCCTCCGTTTGTATGCAAAGTTTAAAATGATTTGCACACAAACTAGGATCGTATATTTTGATTCGCAAAAGAGTAGGATGTACATTTGTATAAGCGAGACACCGGTGGTGATTTCGTTATTTGTTCGTCAAACTCCGTTCGTCCGGTCTTCAGCAGACGTCGTATGTGTGAGTACGTGCGTGTGGTGATGTGCATGTGTATGCACGTCTATATATTGTACTGGCTGATTAATAAAAAAAATAAATAAACTGGCAGCCGTGACATCGGAAAGTCTGACGTTCACGCTTACCTGGAGCAAGTCCAGCCATCTCTATTTATTCCGTTACTTACACCCCCGCCGAACCAGGCACTCCACTACCACCCACCCCGCTAAAAGCGCTCCGCGTCAGTACGCGAAACCACAGCAGCATCCCTAACCCCGGAACAAAAGGAAGCAACATGGAAGCGGCGGCGGCGAAGCCCACCCTCCGCGTGGCCGCCATCTGCGGCTCCCTCCGCAAGGATTCCTACCACCGAGGCCTCATCCGCGCCGGTACGGACACGCATCCTTCGTACTCCCGTAGTCCCACGCACACACCGCACCATTCACCAAATCACCGCGAAAGTATATATCTCTTGTTTGAGTTATTCATCAGTTTTAGCTACACTTGACTGCGCTTGCGTTGTTTCACTGTGAAGCCGCGGAGGTGTGCGAGGACTCCATCCCGGGGCTGCGCATCGAGCACGTCGACATCTCCGACCTGCCAATGTGCAACCCCGACCTCGAGACCGACGACGGCAACGGCTTCCCGCCCGCCGTCGAGGCATTCCGCGACAAGATCCGCCACGCCGGCTGCTTCCTCTTCGGCTCGCCCGAGTACAACTACTCCATCACAAGTACGTGCTCCTTTTAGCTTTATTCCCCTTGATAAGTTGATAACTGTGCGCAGCTGGTTGGTTATCGATACGTAGACTAGACACGTTAGAATATCAATCATGTCCATTTTTCTTACGCCGGCAACAAATCTGATTAAATGGATATTCTAATATCTAGAGCAAAACGGATATGCTGACATCTAGGTGCTTGCTTCACAGGCCCGCTGAAGAATGCACTTGATTGGGCATCTAGAGGAAAGAACTGCTGGGCAGATAGAGCTGCGGCGATTGTTAGTGCAGGAGGTGACTTCGGAGGAGGCAGATCGACGTACCACCTCCGTCAGGTTGGGGTATTCTTAGATCTCCATTTCATCAACAAGCCAGAACTCTTCGTCAAAGCATTTGAACAGCCACCGAAGTTTGACGGCGATGGAAACTTGATTAATGCCGAAATCAGGGAGCGGCTCAAGCAAGTGCTATTATCCCTTCAGGCCTTCACACTCAGGCTCCAGAAGAACTGAAGAAGGATTGAAGAAACTCAGGACCGTGCTAATCTGCATTTCCATTCAGTGTTTTGGACCCTGGGTATTACATATTTTGCCTTAGATTGAGACATTTCGCTCCATATTCAAGTAATGCATTGTGTGCAGTATAAACGTGTAATAAATCCCTGGAGAGTTGCTCTCCTGTTTGCAGATGGTTCAGTGATTGCATTTGGCAGCTTTATCATACTGTATTCAGACGCATATTTTGTTCTGTGTTACTTCTGTCCTTTCTATTAGTATACTCACGAAATAAATTCTGCATTTTGCAGTGATATTTGTAAAAAAAAAACTCAGGGTGATGACTGATGATTAGTGGTCATATTGGCTAGCAATTGTAAAGCTATAAAGTTTTTTTTTGGGGGGGGGGGAGCTGAGCGATTCCCTATAACTTTTTTTTAGAGATCAGACATTGCTGGGCCTATCTAGGGAGTAACCGCGTAGGGTTTGATCACTGTTACGTGAGACAATCCTCCGGTATCAACAGAGGGAAAGTTGAGGCGCAGTTAGACGAAGAATGGACAGTATTGGCCCCGTTTATATTCAAATTTCCAAAAGTGGCCTCTTTACTCTGCAAATTCCAAAAGTAGCCCCGCTGCCCGCTTCTTTGCGCGCGCAAAGAGCAAAGACGTAGGTCCCGCGCACTGTGCAAAGAGCAGCCTTCATCTCTGCGCCTCGCGCCGCAGCGCTTGATGCTGCGTGTCCCGCCGCAAGATCTCCCGAGCACACGCACCCACGCGTTTCTCTCCCGAGCGCAGCAGCCTCGCGATTCTCGCGCCACGCGCCGCCCGCCGGTCCCGCCCCTGCGTGAGCGCTGCTGCGCCGACGGCCGCTGCCCGAGCGGCCGGCCCACGCCGCTGCGCCACGCTGCGCTGCGTTCTGCCGCTGCTTTGCGCCACGCGCCGTTCGCCGCCGGCCGCTCGCGTGCTTGCTCACGCCACCACGTGGCGGCGACGGCAAGCAAGTGAATGCAAGAATAAAACGAGGCCTTTCGTTCTGTTCTTCGTAACACTCTTCCTTCTCTCCATTCGGTGCGGTAGTTTTCTCATTGAGGCAGAGAAGCGGAGAGGAAGCGCAGCAGAGAGGCAGATAGGAAGCAGTCCGTAGTTGCAACTCTCACACCACAGGTTGTTTATTGTGTTTTGCACTCCAAGAAAAGGTAATTATGATCGACACGCAAGATTCCTATAGATTTAGCAATGTGATTAGCACGTAAGTTATTGTAGGAAAAGCGTAGTTTTGGTTGGTACTCGAAGATATACCATTGCTTGACTTAGAAGAACTAGTGTTGTTAGTACTGTAAATTTGTACTAAGTGTAGAACCTGTTGTAGCAAAGCTGAATGATAGCTTCGAAATATTGATTTTAATGGAAACAACGGCTAGTACAATGGTAGCTTTGAAATATTGAACAATTTCTTACGTGACATCAGAACGATTTTAATGGAAACAATGCCTAGTACAATGGTTGGTTCAAAATGTTCATGATACGCGATAGAAATACAATTGAAAAGATATTGTACATTAGGATTTAGAAAACATAGATTTCCTATTTTTTTGAGGAAAATGTAGAGTACCTTAAATTACGAAGAAATTACACTCAGCATCGCACTGTGTCATGAAACCTAAAATTTTAAAAATCTTTTGAGGCTGTAAAACGTGTGATTGAAATGCGCATGATACGTGATAGGAATAAAAATGAAAACATAGAGTCCGAAAAGATGATGTACGATGAAGCTGCATGTACGATATCAGTTGCAAGATGGTACAAGCATTGCATATAAGTTGTTTCATTCTTCATATGCACCTGTGTTAGGTACTTAATGGCGGAGATTCAAGATCAATTTGTGTTCCACGGGAACGCTCTCGTACGCAACGGACCGTACGGGGCGGACCTGTCGAATTGCGACCGGACAGTGATCCGGGCACCGGGTTTGAAGGACATGAGCCTCTCGGAGCTAAGGCGGTGCGTGCGGTCCGCGTTCGATCGCGCCACCGCAAGGATGAAGCTGCGCATCGAGGCGTTGTATCTCTCGGTGGTGGGTGATGGAGGGGAAACCGTTTGGCAACTTATGAAGGTGACAAGTGATGCTTCATGGGCCAATTACATGGAGGTTGTTTGCAACCATGCTGCTGCGATATATGCGCGGCCAATGGTCTATGTTCAGTTCGTGGAGAGGACGGGGACATCCGGCGTGGGTGGTTCCGGTGAGGCTGCTGATGAGGAGGAGCCTGCGTTGGTCTCCGGTGTTGGAGGAGACGCGGGCGAGGAAGTGGGCGATGCAGACCTGAGGAGGCGTGCTGACAATTTTGAGCCCAACGAAGGAGTTGAGAGATGGTGGGCAGCTCGTATTGATTGCCAGGAGTACTTAGCGGACCAGCCGGAAGGGGTGCAAAGCGAGGAGGAGGAGGAAGACGTGGAAACATCAAGTTCCGAAGACGAGGAAGACGAAGAAGATGGTACGGGAGGTGTAGTTGGTGGTCTTGTGACCACCGACAATGCTTACGTCCCCTCAAGATTGGACGACGTCGCAGCGGCATCGCTGGTTCTGCCACAGCCGGAGGGGGGCGAGTGGGGTTTCAATGAAGACACCCTGCTCCTTGGGCAGCGCTTCCCTAACAAGAGCGCCGTCCAGCATGCTATTGCCAGATACGCCGTTAACATTGGACGGACGTATCGGGTGCAGAGGTCCAACCCCGACACCTACATCGTTAGGTGTGTTGATGAATCCTGTGCTGGAAAGGTCCGTGCGTAGCGGTTCATGGCCGCAGGCACGGGCTTTCGGATAACCGTGCTGAAGGACCACACATGCGAGCTAGCTGAGCCGCTTTATAGGCACCGCAACATGACGTCCTCGTATGTTGCTAGCCTGATAAGCCACCTCGTTGCTGCAGATGTTTCCATTGCGCCAAAGCTTCTAATGGCGGATGTTGCCAATATGGTGAGGTTCCAGGTCAGCTACAAGAAGGTATGGCGGGCGAAACGGAAGGTTGTGGAGCGAATGTTCGGGACATTCGAAGAGGGTTACAACCTAGTTCCAAGAATGTTGCATCAAATCGCGGAATCAAACCCCGGGACTTACGTAAGCAAGTTTGATCGGGTGCAGTCGACGAAGGGGCCCAATTGTTTTATTCTTGACAGGGTCTTCTGGGCCTTCAGTCAGGCGATAGAAGGTTTCAAGCACTGTCGTCCCGTGCTAACGATGGACGGCACCTTCCTATCTGGGAAGTACAAGGGTACCATCCTCGCCGCGGTCGCAGCCGATGCGAACGACCAGTTACTCCCCGTGGCTTTGCAATTGTTGAGAGCGAGAACACCGATAGCTGGTTGTGGTTCCTGTCCAAAGTGAAGCAGGCGGTGGTCCAAGACCGCCCAGATGTGTGTGTCATCTCCGACCGCAATGCTGGGTTGCTGTCCGCGTTGAGCACGATGCAACACGGGACGCAGACGCCGTTCCAGTGGAACGATGTCAGGAGCCGTTGGTGCATGAGGCATCTCGCGGCGAACTTCCACACAAGGTTTCGGAGCAAGGACCTGATGAAGATGTTCAAGAAGCTCTGCATGCAGAACCAAAGGCGAAAATTCGATGCGGTGTGGAGACAGATCGACGAGGAGACCGGGAAGCATTTAAGGAACTCGGCGGATGCCGAGGCAAGAGCAGCGACAGGAGGGTCCGCAAGAGTTGGGGAGTTCACGCAGTGGGTTAACTCGCACGCACCCGACTTGGAGAAATGGTCCCTGCTGCACGACACCGGTGGTGCAAGGTACGGGATCATGACGACCAACATGTCGGAGGTATACAACGGTGTTCTCAAGGGTGTCCGATCCCTGCCGATTACTGCGATCGTGGAGGAGAGCTGGAACCGTACTGTAGGGTACTTCGTCAACAGAGCCATGATGGCCAAGAAGCATCTGGAGGATGGCAAGCAATTCTCCGAAGTCATGCACGCGTACATGGAGAAGAAGATCGACAAGGCTCGCTCGCACGCTGCTCGTACCATGGATGGCGCCGAGCGGTTCGAGATCCGGCTCGGGGAGAAGTACGTGATGGGCCACGCTAGAGGGATCGGGCGGTGTCCGCACGACAGACGGTTGCCAGCACTGCAACAAGCCGCAGCCTTCGCACAAACCATGCTCCCATGTGTATGCGGCGCGCGCGCGTGGCGCCGTGCTCCTGAGAGTTACATCTCCGAGTACTACGATATTCACCACCGTATGGCACTTGGAGTGCCGAGTTCCATTCGCACGGCCCGACATGCACTACGTGGACCTCCGGCCGGGCGGAGTCAAGTGGTGCCGAACGACTCACTAAAGCAGCCCGCCGTGGAAGACGCCAACACGACGCATCCGAACGACATGGACGATACGGCCGCGCAGCGAACGGTTCGCCGCCCGATGCGAACTTTGCAAGACGGTTGGCACTCTATCGCGCGCCCAAATAGACCTAGCACAAGCAATGCAATCGTAGCGACCGAGTTATAATTACGTTGTCGTGATGTTGCATGTTTATTTGAATGTCTTCTGTGAGTTCTATTGTTGTATGAGTTGCATTGTGTATGACACTAATGTTATGTGTTAACGCATTATGGTTATATGACGACCCTACTTTGTTTGCATTTTACTTACATTCGAGAATGGTCATGTTTTTCTTGCGGACCAACATGTTGTTTCACTCTCTGCAGGAGATGGCGCAACCTCCAGTTGATGAGGCGTACGAGCTACTCGACACACGCTGGGATGGGCGACACCGGTGCCGGGCGTGGTCGTCCCGCGCCGCCTCCGAGCTCGTCCCGAAAGCGCCCCAGAGAGCGCTGCCTCGACGAGCGCAGATGTCCCGAGATCGCGAGACACCGGTCTCCGCCCATTGCCCGCATGTTGGACATACCGCACGCGCTCCAGCTTTGACGCGCACTCCTATCTCGCGCTCGGAACCGTTGGAGACCGAGACTCACACCTTCCACTTCCGGTGGGAGATGACCGTAACTCGAGGACGTAGCTATGCTTACAGTGTGCTGCTCCCATGGTCTTCCAAGAGTGCCACCTCCTAGAGAGTAGACTGAAGGTGCGTATGGCCATGAGATTTGGTCACCCGATCCTCGATAACATTTGGTGTGCTACATTCGTGGCTACGTGAGTACATGACCGCCCGCCAATGCGATCGAGGAGGCGTGAGGACACACTTACTCGCGCACCTTATGTTCCTGCTCGGATGGATATTATTTCCTACGACTCGGGAGAGACCGTGTACCTAGCTACATCCACCTCGCAGAGTCTTTGGTGGACGCCGCCCGACGAGGTGCCACAAGATGCGCTTGGGGTCTCGCGGTGCTTTGCGCCACTTACCGAGGGTTGTGCGATGCCTTTCAGTAGCAAAGACGGGCGTGGAGCCGCCCTCGCGTATGCAACACCTGCCGCAGCTTATGGTCGTGGGAGCACTTCCGGTTGGTCGCCATATTTTCGAGCACCGCACCCTTTCCGCCAGCGCCTCGCTTTATGGTCCTGGTGGAGGGGACGACCCCGTCGACGGGCCTACAATGGGTACGCGTTGGACACGTGGTACACTAGGGTGGGCCAGGGAGAGACCGAGGCGTGTTTATCCTGAGTTTCATAACCTATTCGAGACTCTACACGAGGACGAGGTCATCCGTGGCCATGGATCGCATGCCTCGCGACACACCCCTACACGGATTGTCCTCGCAGTGCACTCAGGATGAGACGTACTGGTTGACGACCTGCCACCTGGTCTTCTCCCACATGGTCGAGCCGTACAACCCCGAGCGGGTCATGAGACAGTTTGGCCTTTACCAGCAGGTGCCACCCGCACGGACGACCCTTACGTCAAGGCCCATGGGTATGCCGTTTTTTTGGATCATCATTGTACCTATTAGCCACATGTCTGATTTTGATTTTCTGACATCCAAATTAATTGCAGGCAAACGAGGAGAGACCGAAAGAGCGACGATCGGAGGCGTGATACAAAGACCCGTGGACGCCGCCAGGCATCGAGCGCGCGACGACGCGTGGTGCACGAGTTACGAGGCTACGACATGGGGACATATGCTACATACTTGGGGTGGTACGCCCGCGCACTGGATGCAAGCTTATCGGGCCACGCGCCACGTCGTCGTGGAGGTCATGCACGATGACGTTGTACTAGCGTGTCCGCATCGTCACCGCGCACGCCAGACGAGACGGTAAAATTCTTCGTATAATTTTCGCCCGCAACACATTTCTAATCGACTATCATTTTCCTTGCAAGATTACCGCCTTGATCGTATCCGGCGAGAGGTGCCGACGCCCCACGCCGTGGGAACAATAGCACCTTTGATCGCGACTACGCGATGCGGGCCATGACCGACGACGCGAGGGCTGCAATGAGGACCATAACTTGCGGTCGCCACAGCGACGTTCACGCACAGCATCGCGGACACCGTGGGCACCCTCCACCCCCGCCACCGCCTACAGCACCTCCCTCCGCACCGCCCTCGGCACCGCCCTCCGCACGTCCGTCGCACTCCGGGAGTCGTCGCAGCTACGGTCGTTCAACCTCGACGCGCCTGGGGCAACAGGTATGTCAACTGCGGGTTGTGGTCGTCATTATTTATCGATGCACTCCTTTGGAGCGACGGACATTACCGCTTGTTCATGCAAAGACTTGCGAGGGGACAACACTCGCCTCACCGCCGTCATCACGGAGGGAGGCGACGACAGACCGTTGCCGCGGTGCCACGTTGTTCCACCGCAGACATCGACTTCGACGCCGCGCAGCGGGGACGATTTCTGGTTCGCTCGTTGGCACATGGCGTTGATCGGACGTGCGTGAACGCGACCACCGGTTCGGACGAGACGTACCAAGGGTACACAGCAAAGAGATTACGCATGCATCGCCAGAGGATCCTCGTCCACGCAACCACATACCCAGGCACGCTTTAACGTAGTTACAACAATTTTTCCATTGCACGAAACCAAGGACTAACTCACCCACTACCTTTCCTGCAGGATGAGCACCAGTGGGTCGACGATATGCTCAGGTGTCCACCAGACACGTACCCGGAGATCACCGTAGCGACGCCTCCCACACGTCCCTCCTCAAACTGAGATGTACGCCACTCCTCGACAGCTCACTTTCCGTGAGGATCGCCACGCCGCCGAGGCAAGCGCGGGATGTACCATAAGTAATGTCATGTCCGTGTAATGCATGTTATGTAATGTCAGTGTGCATTATGACATTGTGATTTATGTAATGTCGTGTGCATTATGATTTGTGTCCACACCAAAAGTTCTACCTCCCGTTTTGACAAAGACAAGACAGCACTATGCCTCGCCAGAAACTTTTCATAAAGACAAGACAAAGACACCGCCTCGCCAAACTTTTAGAAGACAAGACAAAGACGCCTTTGCCGAAACTTTTCAGAAAGACAAGACCGCACACTGCCTCGCCAGAAACTTTTCAGATATACAAGACCGCACACTGCCTCGCCAAAAACTTTTCAGAAAGACAAGACAACACACTGCCTTGCCAAAAACTTTTCATAAAGATAAGACAACACTCTACCTCGTTTAAGCGTGACCTTAATTTAACCATACCGTGACCACCCCGGGGGCTTATAAAAGGAGGTGACCTGCTCTGGGAGAGAAGAGTACAACAAAAACCCAACACTACACCAGAGCTTCCTTCACCACGTCGGGATGGACAAGAGATGAAGAAGCAATGGGACAAGATGACAAAGCAATGGGATGAGATCCGCGACTAGCAAGGGTCGGCGGGAGCGACCAACAGCAAGTGCGCGCGTCCGGGTCCAAAGAAGAGGTCGTTGCTAAGATGGCAGCTCTCGCAGTGAGGCCCCCATAGCAAAGAACCCCACCGAACGCTCCAACCGAAGCGTTCGCGCGGACCCGCCGCAGGGAGACGCCGCCCCTCTGCTGGTGCATGGACCCATGCAAGTTCTTCAAGTCCAAGCACCGGCTAAGCCTAGGGATGCGTTACTGGGGTTGTGCGAACTACTCCAGTGACTATCCCGACCGTCGTTGGGACACGCGCAGCTATCGGCAGCCGGTAAGGTCTAAGTACAGTATGTTCTTGTACCCTTTCTCTTTCGAAGAATGCACTAACAACCTCTCCCATCTACCCGTAGTCCCCGGATCCGCTATGTGGCTACCGCAAGTGGATCGACCACGAGATCCACCCACACGACCAGTGGACTCTCGACTTCGAGGAGTGGGATGTGAAAAGGGCCCGCGAGATCCGGGAGGACGAGCGCCGCAACGACGAGCATAATGAGCGTATACGTCGGGAGACAAAAGCTCATCTCGAGGCGTGCAATCGCAGGCAGCGTGAGGCTCGCGAGAGGGAGCGCGAGAAAAAGAGGGAAATAGCAGCCAAGGCCAAAGAGGCTAGCGAGGAGTTCAACGCCGAGGTCACAAGGAAGGGAAAATGGCCCCGATCATCGCAGTAGGTCGGGCCATTCCGTAGTAGTCCTTTGTCCTACCCGCCATGTTTTTTACTATCCCCTAAAGGCATGTATACTTACATAGTCCGAATTCTTGTGTCGCAGTGTACCGTAGTAGTAGCAAGGATGACTCAAGCGATTAGCCGAACTAGCATGCCATGTGACCACGTGTAATGTGCTTCGCTTTTGGATTCTAATGTAGTTCTGTTCCTCGCAAGCCTATCTTCCTCTTCTCCTTCAACCCAATTGCAATTTAGGCATAGGTATGGATGGTTTCTCTGTCATTCAGCTCACTCTTCACTTCCTCTTCTCCTTTCTTCCAACTCACATCTTTGCGCAACGACGTGACCCGACGAGTCAGCTTTTGCGCAGTGATGTGACCCGACGAGTCAACTTTTGCGTACTGATGTGACCCGACGAGTCTGCTTTTGTATAGTGATGTGACCCGACGAGTCAGGTTTTGTACAGTGATGTGACCCGACGAGTCCGGACAAAATCTAAAAGACATCACGCAACACTGCCAAACGATTCCTCCTCAGACCAGCTACCTCGCGGACGCGAATATCCTTGAATCCAATTGCAATTTAGCCACATGCTATATATGAATGCTTTGGCAGCCATTCACCTCACTCTCCACTTCCTCTCCTCCTTTCTTCCATTCTATAACAACATGTCTTCGGCCTCATCTAACTTTCGTGTGAGCAGACAATTAGAATCACCGCAACAAAGACTCGTGTGCCCTCGCAGCGTGGATCCCAAATGTGTTCACCTCGCATACGCCAACTAATCCATCCCGAGTGTTCATGAAGTGTTCAAATCTTACGGTAAGTAGTGCCTAATCATCCCAAATGAATTCCATTCGAAATAACACGTTCTTTTTTCACTTGAGCCGCAATTCCTTTCGTAACACAACATGCGGCTTTGGCAATGGTGATGAAGTCGCCCAATAGTTCGAGATATTGCAATGCAAATTGCTACCTTACAAGAAGACACCCGTGGTGTTGCTGCATTTCATCCAGTGGCTCGACCATCCGATCAACCAATACAAAATGAAGCTAACAGACTTAAAAGACTGGATGAAAGGATGGAAAGGGTTGAGAAAATGCTTCAGAAATTACTTCACATAGTTAGTTTTGCGGTATTTCTTCTATTATTTCTTGTTCTTGCCAAGTAGAAGTCCAGTTGTAATCACATTGTAATGTCCACTCTTTATCTATGTATCGTAGTCCTTCATGAATAGATCAACTGTCGTGTATCCCTGCATTACATGACGTATGCCTTTGCGACGTTGTTGTACTTCGGCGATACAACGTTCACAAAATATTATTCCGAGTCTAACAGATAGTTTTCCAGAAGTAGGGGAAAATATAGCATATTTGGAATATCCCACAACCTCCTCCAGACCACAAATATACATTGCTATCAAGACATGGATACAATCCAAGTCACATTGAATCATGAAACCCTAATTTCTGTAACCTAAAATCCGTACAAATAGAACACGTTTATGAAAATGGGGGAGAGAGCACGTGGCGGTTCAGGATGAATAAAATTATGGCAAATTTACACAAGCAAGTGCACTGTGTCGGGGTGCTCCACATAAAATTTCATAATATTTTGAATTCGTTTGCTATATTTTAAAATTTAAACGAAAATCATCGCTTAAACCCTAACCGTAATTCCTAATTGCGACTAAAACCCAAACACTAACACGCAAATCGCCACTTTTTATTTTATGTATGCTACGTATGTGTACAATAATTAAAAGCGTACATAACCACCATTTATATTTTAATGGATCAATTAAAGCTTAATTGGAAAATTCAACAAAATAAAAAATAGTTTAAATTAATAAATAAACTTTATTCAAATTCAAAATTATTTTATTAAATATATTCGTGTTCCAATTATTTTTATTAAATTTCTACAATTTTTTCTTTGGATTTTCTCTCATTTCCGTACAAACCGAACATGTTTATGAAATTAGGGGAGAGAGCACGTGGTGGTACATGATGAATAAAATTATAACAAATTTACACAAGCAAGTGCACTGTGTCGGGGTGCTCCACATAAAATTTTATAATTTCTTGAAGTCGCCTCTTTTTATTTTATGTACGCATACACAAGCACAATTTATATTTTAATAGATTAATTAAAGCTTAATTGAAAAATTCAACAAAATAAAAATCAGTTAAAATGACTAAAATTTCAATTCAAAATTATTTTGTTAAATCTATTCGTGTTCCAATTATTTTTATTGAATTTTCTATAATTTTCTGAATTTTTCTTTTTTGGATTTTTTCTCCTCTCTCTCTCTCATTTCTCTATCTCTGTGGTGTGGGGTAGGATTACATGTCGCGGATTGGGGGCGCAGCATGTTGCACTTCTTCAAAGTTGTTTGCGCGCGGAGGTTTTGCTGCTGAGAGCCTCCTTCTGTCGCCTCTGAGCCGCAAAGATCTTCTTCTCGCAGATCAGAGCGCGACGTGTGGCCGCTACCGGCGAACGCAGCATGCGAGCACACAGGCCAAAAACAGAATTTCGTACCTAGAGAGGCCACATTTGGAATTACGTTGCACTGGAGGGCCAATAGCGTCCAAACTTCCAGTTAGACAGGCCACGTCGCCCCGAAACTTTTTGCGCGTCGCTTCCGTGCCCGTTCGATGTTCTTCTTCATTCCTTCTTAGCCGTTCGATCCTTCCTCGATCTTATCGGTAGAGCCGCTCGCTGCTACCTCTTCCGCCACAGCGCAGGTGTGCAGTTATTGCTGCGCATCCAAGGAAATCCTGGCTTCGTTTCTTCTCTTCTTCCTCACTTCGTTTTTCCACATCCTCCATTGTTTCATCTCCTAACTCCTCCCTGGTTCTTGCTCCGGCCTAATGGTGCGCTATGGGAGCTCTTTCGGCCGCCGCCGCTTCTCCCGCGCCTCCCTGTGCCGCCAGCGCGTCGCCACTCGGCCCGACCTTACTTGGCCGGCGCCGCACGGAATAAAGATTAGCTACCTTGAGGGTATTTCATCTTCCCCATTCCTCTTTTCTTTCCCCTTTCCGCATTTCTCCATTTCTTCTATGTCTCTCTCTCTCTCTCTCTCTCTCTCTCTTAGTTCTTGGTGCTGCCACCTCCTGCCCTGCGCCCCGGCTCGGTCCGGCACCATGCCTGGCCGTCAGCGCCGCTGCCCGTGCGCTTCCGGCTCCCTACGCCCGCCTCTGGCTCGGCCGCGCCTTGTACTCCATTCGGCGCGCTGGGAGAGTTTGCGTTTTTTGTTGTATACTATAGGTAGTTTAATTGTTTGTTGGAAGCAAAAAAATAAGAAAAGATGATTCCTAACTACAACAGTATAGGTATTTGGTCAGCGTAAATAACTGCTCCGCCTTCGGCTCTCCTACCGTGATGTGCTTTCACCATCCTCACTACTTCCTTTTTGTAGATTATGAAAAAATCAACCCCATTTAATATGTCCCAGTGTTAATAGATGGCGATTTCGTTGTTTCTAAATCTTTCGCAGTCATATTGGTGAGCTATAACTCTTCTCTATATATATTTTTTAAAACTTTTGAAATTTTCTCGGTCAACATGCATGCAGTTATCTATTACAGATTAACAGACTTGCTTTATGTTGAACAGTACCTGGAAGACAAATGTCCTCATCACCTTTTCTTACCTCAAGATCTCAAAAAGAAGGCTCTTAATTTGCAGGTACATGTCTGAATAAAGTTGTCCTTCTACTATGATGTAGTGTTTGCCTAGAAATTTCTGGTCACAAAATGCATGACACCGGAAGCATTTTGAAGTGTTCAAATAAGTTTTTGATGAGATATGCTGAAATCTTTTCGAGAACAAAGATCACGGAATAAAACTTGTCATAAGTTAGCAATCATATGACCAGGTGAGGCACCAATTAATGATATGTGAAACCTATATTTTTAGGTGTAGTTGCTGCTGCTGATTACTTATTTTAGCATACATACTTCTTTCTGCAACTACATATTGATCAGGATGTTTGTTCCTTCATGCAGATTGCAAGCATAGTGTGTTCAACCATTCAGCCTCTTTAGAGCCATGCCATCACCGTGAGTACTAATAAAATCTTAGGTTTTCGTTTCAATTGCAGTGTGATGATCCGCGTATTGACTTATTTTACATGATTGTTTTGTAGGGTTCGGTGCTGGGCACAATGGACGCCAACGAGAGCCTTCAGATGGCTCAGCATTATATTGACAAGGGCTTCAGAGATCTGATTTATGCTACTCTCGTGTCTGTTTTGCCAAATAGTTTCCTATCAATATACAATCCTTTCAGGAACAAAACATACAAAAATGCACTATTTATTTGTTAGTTCTTTCCTTTTTCTCGTGTTCTTCATTGCCTACAGATTTGATGTTGATTTCTAAGTTACCCTCACTAATTTTGTTTCAGCAATCGAAAAACTTTTAGAAGGACGTGACAGTAAATACGCTACTGGAGATGAAGTCCAAATGGTTTGTGCTTCAAACCCAGGCTTGTTCTTTGATACATGTTTACTGACTTCAAAATTTACCTCACGATGAGACAATGTGCCACTATTTCTGTTAACTCTGTTAATGTAACATGAACTAATTGATGTTTCATAAATGTTGTGGCCATTTACAGGGAGATGTATTTCTAGCAGCCCAGATCTATGCTGCCCTAACACTTTTCCAAATCGACATGGTATGCGGTGTTTCATCGGTCATTCTTACTGTAGGAAATAAACGCAAAGTTCAACTGATTATTCAGAAACCAATGCTAATAAGTTCCTTTCCTTTTTCTCTTGTAGTCAATATCCTATTCTGCCAAGGCTTCAAGAAGCATACACTAAACATCCTACATTTGAAGCCGCACTTCCTCAGAACCAGCCTGACGCTCCTCCATGCAGTTCCCCGTAAACAATAAGTTAGGCTTAGAGCTCTAACGCTACTACTGCTTACCAGATTCAAACAACAGCTAGCAATTTACTACCACAAGGAAAATTGTAATAACAGAGAAGTAAAGAAGCAATATATGGCAAGTAAAAAGACTGTAATAGACAACAAGATAGATCAAAGCCTAGCCTATGTCTCTAAATTGTCACACCAATCTCACTATGACCAATATCGTCACTGAGAAATCCAAAGCCCAAGGTCGATTATGCAAACTCACCCAATACTACTGTTGTTTTAAATCAAAAGAGATATAAACTAAAATTTCACGTGTTTGACACACTAAGCACGTTAGATATACAGAAGCTCAAAGTACTTACTGAATCGATGGCACTCAAAGCCATCGAGACGTTAAAATAAGGTGCGTCAACGACGCTATCCTAGAAAACATATCGCCGCCGCTATGCCGCGCTGCAATCAGTGTGATTCTTGGAGATACAATGTCCTTCGAGATCAGGGGCACACCATTTTGCGAAATCAAGGTGACACGGATCAAACCTCGAGATGAGATTAAATATTGTAGGTTGTCCGATCTTTCGTGTTGGAGCATCGGTAAAAGTGCAGTAACGTTCTTGCGGTAGTATAGTAACACTATATCTTACGTGCAGTAACACTTCGACGATGATATGGTAGCACTATGTCTTGCATGCAGTAATGCACCGGTGGTGGTGTAGTAACACTACGTCTTTCATGCAGTAACACGATTTATTTGGCGTAGTAATGAGCTTGATAACGTGATTGAATCGCACTAGATTAGCAAGAATCGAAGTAGAAACGATCAATCGTAGTCTCCCAAATCGTGAACAAGGGATTGATCACGAATTAAAAGATTAAATCGCATATATTTCGCAGACAATCTTAAGAACAACATATCCTTGATATGTGCCAACTCTCACAAACCCTAGATAGGAAAACCTCAACACACGATAGACATGGATGAATCCTAACGACACACGATCGAAATACACGCGTGTTTTCAATTCATAATTCAACTCTATCCCTTGGACTGGGCACTACCCCTTTTTATAACCGCCTCCAAAATAGGATCTAAGGGCCTATCTCAACTCAAACGAAATCTGAAAACAACGTGTACACTTTTTACATCTCAGTGCGACACTAGAACCCACTGAAAATAAAGACTCCAAACTAAAAATCACTGCTGTCGTATGCCACTTATTGCTGTTTATTCAGACTCCATCCTGGTGGGCCCCATCCCACAAGGAAAGAAAATCACGTAGGCCAAACTTTTCATGCACCGGTTGAAACCAACCTTTCCTCTTATCTCTTGATTTATCTCCTGAGGACGGTGTAGGATTGGGATTGGGACTTCTAGTTGGTTCCAAAAGGAAACAAACCTACCCTTGAAAATAGCTTGCATGGATCCACACGAGGATTGGTTTCCTTTTCCTTTACTACTGGTGCACACAAGTAGGAGTGCTTAATTATTGACGGACCGGCCCGTGCCACCAGAAGATCGCCAGACGGCAGGTCAAGGTGGGCCCTCGGCTGGACGCGAGGCCGCGGACCCACGGTTGTGCTGCCACGCTGTGCAAGAATTTCTTGGTGCACCCCCAATAGACGCCGGGCTAAAAACGGCACGCTTCACGGGCGGCGCGTTCGTCCTGGTGCCCGGCAGTCAGGGCGGCTCGCCGGCTCCGGAGCAAAATAAGGTTGTGGCAGCCGGCAGCCCGGCACCACCCACCATGCCCGACTCCTCGTTGCCCGCGGCTGCCTTCTGCTGATCCGACGGCACCGGTTGGTGTACACGACTGTTAATGTATTTGCCAGTTTGGCAGTGCCATGCGGTTGGTGAAAGCCAACTAAACAAGAACGAAAAGGTCAGATGATCATATGTAACACGCGCTCCACCGATCATAAGCAGCCATGTTTTCCTTGAAAAGATTCACAAGCAGCCATGGACAGGAGCGGAGCTAGGCCTCAGGCCTTTGAGACAATGGCCCTCAGGCCATTGTAAAATTACCACTTAAAAGTGGTAAAAAAATCTATAGGAAACTAACTTTGAGCCAAAACTGGTCGGACCGGTCCGAGGTCTGGCCCAGTGCTAGCTACACCCCTGGCCATAGATAAATAAAAATAATGTTGTAGGTGCCGAAAGCCTGCCTCAAATGGTAAAGAAAGACGATGTCTACGGCATGCAACCATGGCACTGTCATACACTCCTCTCACAGTGCCAAATCACAGACTAGGTTTGTATTTATATGTGGTGATGCAGCTATCTCTTAGCGGTCATTTAAGTAGATCTTATTAGCTACTTCTACCAACCACTAAGAAATTATTGTACTATATAAAGTCTCACGTGTATGTGTTTGGCTCAGATGTTTGATTAGCTGTATCCAGAAGTCATATGACATTAACATCGTCGATACCCTGATAATTATCTACGAAAATAATGCTATTTGTGTTGGACAAATACAAATGAGTTATGTTAAAAGTAATATAACGAAACACACTACTCCTAAATTCTTCTATCCTCGTGAACTCTATAAGAACGAAGAGATGAAGATCATGCAAACTAAATCTTGTGAAAATTTGGCTGATTTATTCACTAAATCTTTCCCTACGTCCAGTTTCCAATGATGCGTTCGTGGTATTAGAATGAAACGGCTTAGATAGTTGCAGGGACCAGAGAGAGAATCTCCTGAATCATAATACACTTAAGATTTTGAAGTTTTACCTTAATCTTGAAGATTAACCCAGAGGGTAAACATGTTACACACTTTTTCTCTTATGAGTTTTTCCTGAAGATTTCTTACATAAAAGTTTTTAACGAGGCAACGATGCAGTACAACTTGCGGATGCAATGTACTCTTTTCTTCTATCCCTTTTTAGGAGGAGTTTTTATTGAGACATATGCATGACACGATATTCGCCCAAAGAGGAGTGTTGAGAAACCCTGATTTAAGGATTGATGGACGTAATACCTAAACTATCTCGGTAGGGTTTAATCTTGAAATATAACCTCATTGTACTCAGAAAGAGATCAATCTATTAATAAAGATGTTTTCTATAGTGTATCTCCATTATTCGTCTATCTGTTATTGTCTATTGTGTAGTGATCACTTGATTGTTTTATGTCCTTCAACAAATAGTACGTGTTTCCAGTGGGAAGTGTGCAATTTTTTCTTTCGGTTTGGCCATGACCACGGTACGCCTTTTTTTAGAGTATATGCAGGACGCACTCACACACATCTCACACGCGCACACACACACGTCTAATTTAGACCGGGATTAAACTTCACAGAGTACAGATACACGCTTTGATCATTAAATACACTCATGTATATGTACTATTTATTTAAACTACTAAAATAGTTTAAACAGTGAGGCACCGAGATCGATCCTAGGTGGCCACTCGCATACCTCGCGAAGCCGGCCTAGGTGGCCCACGCACGCCGAAGTTAATTGTGCGAGGATCCTCCTGTCTAATCTGTGCAGGAGCTAAATAATGTCGATACATATGATCTCGTGTCATGGCAAAATTGTGCAGGCTGCCCCCTGCACTGCACAAGTGCACATAGCTGTGCGGCTCCGTAGCAGAAAAATAAAATAAAATAAAAAATGTTGAGGGAGCCGGCGAGGAAATTGACGCCATCGATGATGTCTTGCTCCTCATCGCGCCTGCTGACTATTGTCTCTATCCAACGGTGGTTGGCTCGTTGGCGTAGGTGTCCATATTAACAATTGCTAGTTTAGGGACAAGCAGCAACCCATGACCTAACAAATACTACTTATTTTGCCAATTTACTAGCTTGATTATCGATATTAGTATGATATTAGTCGGCGATCGAAAGCCGCCACCCGCGTCGTCAAAGGCTAAGAATTAAAGATGGTGCTAGCTATGACGCTCTCACACTCTTCCACTACAAGTCTAGATCAAGGAGCGTCCGCTTGTATGCAAAATTTAAAATAAATTTAAAATGATTTGCACAAAAAGTAGGATCGTGTATTTTAATTCGCAAAATAGTATGATGTACATTTGCATATCGTTGTAAAATAAACTTGGCAGCCATGACATCACTAAGTGTGGCGTGGTGTCCAAATGGGACGTGTCTGCCGCCCGGCCCACGGCACGGGACTTTGGCTTTGCCTAGGCACGGCACGGCTTTAACACGGTGTGTAATGCTTGAGTCGGCACCCTGTCATAGCGGATCAATCCGACACGATTAATCCGTTTAGTGTTGTTAGGCCTATGTAGGTATGGTAAGGCAAGACACAGCCTGTCGGCACGATTAGGCCCGTTTAAGCACGGTAATTGTTGGAATTTTTAAGTTTTTAGCCATTGAAGAGCTTTAAAATACAGATTTTTTTTCTTCAAAAAATCCTATTTTTTTTCTATAAATAGGCAGCATCCCTCCATCATTCAGCAACCATTCAATCTTCAATATCTTCTCTAAATTCTATTGTGCAAATTTAGATCCCTTTTGTGGTAATTTTGTAAAATTTGGAAATTTTGTGCCAAATATTCAAAATTTTGAAATCCAGCTATAGTTGGAAAAAGAGGCACAATACTAATTTTTATATATTTTTATTGTTATTATTTGTTATACTAAGATGAAATACATAATAGTGTAATTTTTTATTTGTAGTTTTTGTGATGAAAAATTACGATAATTTTGCTAATGGTGATTTTGGAATTTCATTGGAGGATCTTGAATCCTTCGAGAATGCTGCGGCCCCAACTCAACCAAGCAACAATACCATCATCACGCTCTACGGGTGCCTCTGCATTTGTAAGCACTGAGCAAAGAGATCCGGGTCGAGTATATTGGAAGTCTAGGAAGATTTCGATGAGACAATCAAGCTAGACGGACAAGGAGTTTATGTAAGATATGTTATTTGTGAAATTTGTAAACCTGAATTGTCTGCGAAGTCTTTATGTGGAACGAGACACTTGCTTAGATATGCTGCAAGATGTAAAGCAATACAAGAATTGACCATAAAACAGACACTTATTTACAAATGTAATATTACAATAGAAATATATTGTTAAACAAATTACGTTTTGGACACTGATAATTAAAAATGACACTTATTTGTGGCCGGAACGAATATAATACACGCATTCAATGCTCAATTTTTTCCCCGTTTGAACTTTGCAGTATGAGCTCTGGAACTTATCCTTTTTGCGGTACCCTAACAATTATTTTATATATAATTTTTTTGAGAAATATTTTATATATAATTTGATCATCGGTTCCGGCCTAACTATCGTGTGCCATCAGCTTCCCGTCATTTTCAGATTATCTAGCTAGGAACAGAAAAAAGAAATCGTCATGTGGTGCGTATGTTCCACCCATACAATGAAAGAAAAACTCCAGATTAAGCCCAGATGGATTCGTCTAGAAACCAAAAGATTCAGCAAAACAAAATATATATAAGCAATCGAATTCGTTTCCCTTTCATCGAGTATATGGTTCGACGTGGCAAAGGTCAAGTGATCAACTACCTTTGTGGGCTGTGGCGGTATTCGCTGCAAATGCAACGGGTGTCAATTCAACGAGTAAATCGCTACGCCCACGCTACAATGTAGCGTGATCCATGGGAAATTATCAGGGGTGTCTACGAATCGAATAGTGGTCTTTTTATATTCATATTCATATTTTTAAACGAATACTAAATAAATACGAATACAAATTTGAATATTATCGAATATGAATACGAATCGAATACCTACTCAATTCGATCAGATTCGGATATCCTCGAAACTTACGTAATTACAAGATATTTATGATACTTTATCCTCGTACATAGTACACTTAATCATTCTAGTTTATCTATTTCACCTAAAAATATGAATTCATATTAAACTAAAAATACTCATTCAACTAATTAGCTATACTACAATAAAATATGTATATTGTTTTATTGAATTCGAATACAAATATGAATAGTACGGATAAAATAACATTTCAGATAGCAAAAGTCCATACCATATTCGTTTCCATATTTTTTATGTGAATGAGAATACGAATACAAATAAGGGAGAAATTGTTAATCTGATGGAAAAAAATCTAAACTATATTCGCTACCAACCGAATTCGGATGCCAGATAATTTGAATTCGATTAACACCCCTAGAAATTATGTTAGCTTCACTTGAGTACAGTACATTCATTATGACAGGTATGCATACATGCATCGAGTATATGGTATCATATATCCACGTATACTGAAGTAGTACTGAACACATGCAAGTTGTACAAGTTGCCAATCCAATTCAAAATGTGACGCTAGTCCTGTGATCTTGTGCAATCAAGACAATAGTATTGAGCTATCCGTCGACTAGTACATGGGAACATGCATTAACTCGGACTAAGTCGGCCAAACGGGCGACCTGGCCTGGCCCGATAGGCCTATCCGGCATGACCCGTTTAGACACGACCTATTCTGATCCATAAGCTAAACGGGTTGTGTTGTGTCGGTCTATGTGCCGACGAGATAGTCTAGGCATGGCCCAACAGCCATTCGGGCCGTGCTGTTCTGGCCAGAGTTCGTTTAGCTCGATGGGCCAATAACGTCCCACTTAGCTTGTTAGGTTCAAAAATTCAAAAAAAAATCATAAAATAATTAAAAAATCATAAACAATTCTAGAATATATATATATAATTTTTAAAAAACCAAAATAAATTTATATATACTTATAAAATAAACTATATAAAATTTTAAAACTACAAAATAAAACCATATAAGTATTAAAAAATAGAAACAAAATCATACAAATATTAAGAAATAAAATAAGATTATATATATATATATATATATATTAAAAATGAACCAATCGTGTCGTGCCTAGGCCGGGCCAACAGTACCATGCCCCGGGCTAGCCCAGCCAGCACGACCCATTTGGCTAGCTCAAGCTTAGACTGCATGTTCAATTATTGCTTCCTTGTTCTAGGCTCAAATAACACCATGCATAGCGGTCTAAGTAGGGATAAAAACAGATTGGATAGTTTCCAATCGATCCAGACGGAAATAGATTCAGATAGTCTCATATCGAAAACGAATACAATTTTTTTTTTATCTGAAACGAATACGAATACAGTAGTCCTGGTATGCGTCGAATACAGATTATCCGGATAGTATGAAGGCCGGATATCTAGAATACCAGCCCAACAAGCAACCTTCTGGACGTTCGTTCTCCCTCATACGAATTCCGATTTCGTCGATTCTTATTTCTAAATTCATCTAAATTTAGTACCTTTCTTTTGGCTCTAATTTGATAATTTTTGGATTTTATTGGAATTGTTGTATTTATTTGGCCCTTTTCACGCGTATAGATTACGACGTTTTCGAAGAATTCTTGTACCTGTCCGCCGAAACAACTCAAACCTTCAATGAAGGTAAGTTGTAGACCTTTGATCATGTCATACCCATTTTATAAAAAATATATTGTTTTATATCAACATGCATTGCTAATTCTATAATAACTGTTTTCGGGAATAGTTAAAGTCCTATTCGACATGTATCCTTAAACACCGTAGGTTGGTTAATTTTAGTTGGACATATTTTATTTTCAACATGGGTATCGTATTATGCTTAGCCATTCATGAATATTTGCATTAAATAAACTAGTTAGATGTTTTCGTTAATTTCTGTCATACAATTTCTGGCAAAGTTTAAAATGATTTGCACACAAACTAGGATCGTATATTTTGATTCGCAAAAGAGTAGGATGTACATTTGTATAAGCGAGATACTGGTGGTGACTTCGTCATTTCTTCGTCAAACTCCGCTCGACCGGTCTTCAGCAGACGTCGTGTGTGTGAGTACGTGCGCGTGGTAGTATGCATGTGTGTGGACGTATATATGTTGTACTGACTGATTCATAAAAAAAAATAAAAATAAACTGGCAGCCGTGACATCGGAAAGTCTGACGTTCACGCTTACCTGGAGCAAGTCCAGCCATCTCTATTTATTCCGTTACACCCCTGCCGAACCAGGCACTCCACTACCACCCACCCCGCTAAAAGCGCTCCGCGTCAGTACGCGAAACCACAGCAGCATCCCAAACCCCGAAACAAAAGGAAGCAACATGGAAGCGGCGGCGGCGAAGCCCACCCTCCGCGTGGCCGCCATCTGCGGCTCCCTCCGCAAGGATTCCTACCACCGAGGCCTCATCCGCGCCGGTACGGACACGCATCCTTCGTACTCCCGTAGTCCCACGCACACACCGCACCATTCACCAAATCACCGCGAAAGTATATATCTCTTGTTTGAGTTATTCATCAGTTTTAGCTACACTTGACTGCGCTTGCGTTGTTTCACTGTGAAGCCGCGGAGGTGTGCGAGGACTCCATCCCGGGGCTGCGCATCGAGCACGTCGACATCTCCGACCTGCCAATGTGCAACCCCGACCTCGAGACCGACGACGGCAACGGCTTCCCGCCCGCCGTCGAGGCATTCCGCGACAAGATCCGCCACGCCGACTGCTTCCTCTTCGGCTCGCCCGAGTACAACTACTCCATCACAAGTACGTGCTCCTTTTAGCTTTATTCCCCTATGATAAGTTGATAACTGTGCGCAGCTGGTTGGTTATCGATACGTAGACTAGACACGTTAGAATATCAATCATGTCCATTTTTCTTACGCCGGCAACAAATCTGATTAAATGGGTATTCTAATATCTAGAGCAAAACGGATATGCTGACATCTAGGTGCTTGCTTCACAGGCCCGCTGAAGAATGCACTTGATTGGGCATCTAGAGGAAAGAACTGCTGGGCAGATAGAGCTGCGGCGATTGTTAGTGCAGGAGGTGACTTCGGAGGAGGCAGATCGACGTACCACCTCCGTCAGGTTGGGGTATTCTTAGATCTCCATTTCATCAACAAGCCAGAACTCTTCGTCAAAGCATTTGAACAGCCACCGAAGTTTGACGGCGATGGAAACTTGATTAATGCCGAAATCAGGGAGCGGCTCAAGCAAGTGCTATTATCCCTTCAGGCCTTCACACTCAGGCTCCAGAAGAACTGAAGAAGGATTGAAGAAACTCAGGACCGTGCTAATCTGCATTTCCATTCAGTGTTTTGGACCCTGGGTATTACATATTTTGCCTTAGATTGAGACATTTCGCTCCATATTCAAGTAATGCATTGTGTGCAGTATGAAACGTGTAATAAATCCCTGGAGAGTTGCTCTCCGGTTTGCAGATGGTTCAGTGATTGCATTTGGCAGCTTTATCATACTGTATTCAGACTCATATTTGTTCTGTGTTACTTCTGTCCTTTCTATTAGTATACTCATGAAATAAATTCTGCATTTTCCAATGATATTTTTAAACAAAAAAACTCAGGGTGATGACTGATGATTAGTGGTTTACACAGGATCAAAATGAAGGTGTGTTAGTGGAACAAAGTTACCATGTGAGCTAGTAAATACACATTTAATTGTCGTGTGTAATTTAAATTAATACATAAATTATGAGAAATAAAGTTAAAATAGGAAATACAATAAAGTAGTACCTTAATAATGGATAGTATATTTTGAAAACTCAGAAATATGCACAAGTAGCAATCCTAAGAACAAGATTAAATAATTTTGTGATGCAAATAATAGCAAAGATACTGAGAATTTACTAAGAGTGCAACGAGCGGAGCTAGCCCCCTCGTGCCCCCACGGTGCATACACATTAGAGATCAGACATTGCTGGGCCTATCTAGGGATCGAGTAACCGCGTAGGGTTTGATCACTGATTACGTGTGACAATTTATAAGTAATAAGTTAGGCTTAGAGCTCTACTGCTACTACTGCTTACCAGATTCAAACAACAGCTTGCAATTTACTACCACAAGGAAAATTGCTCTAACAGAGAAGTAAAGAAGCAATATATGGCAAGTAAAAAGACTGTAAAAGAACAAGATCAAGGCCTAGCCTATGTCTCTAAATTGTCGCACTAATCTCACTATGACCAATATCGTCACTGAGAAATCCAAAGCCCAAGGTCTATCACCTAATAGGCTAATACTACTGTTGTTTGTTGTTTTAAATCAAAAGAGATATAAACTAAAATTTCAAGTGTATGACACACTAAGCACAATAGATACACAAAAGCTCAAAGTACTCACTGAATCGATGGCACTTATTAAAGCCATCGAGACGTCAAGGTAAGGCGCGTCAACAACGCTGTCTCAGAAAACCTATCGCCGCCGCTATGCCGCACTGTAATCAGTGTGATTCTCGGAGATATAATATCCTTCTCCGTAGATAATCTTAAGAACAACACATTCTTAATTTGGGTCAACTCTCACAAACCTTAAATGGGAAAACCTCAACACACGATAGACATGAATAATCCTAATGACACACGGTCGAAACAAACACGTGTTTTCAATCCATAATTCAACTCTATCCCTTACATTGGGCACTACCCTTTGGCTTTTATACCCGACTCCAACATAGGATCTAAGGGCCTATCTCGACTCAAACGAAATCTAAAAACAACGTGTATACTAAAGACTCCAAACTAAAAATTACTGCTGTCGTATGCCACTTCTTGCTGTTTATTCAGACTCCATCTGGGTGGGCCCCATCCCATTGCGCACAAGGAAAGAAAACCACGCAGGTCAAACTATTCATGCGCCGGTTGAAACCAACTTGAGAAGTGCCTCCTGATTTCTTGCGTTCCCAGAGATAACCATTCCTCTTATCTCTTGATTTCTCTCCGAAGGACATGTAGGATTGGGACTTCTTGTTGGTTCCAAAAGGAAACAAACCTGCCCTTGAAAATAGCTTGCATGGATCCACACGAGGCTTGGTTTCCTTTTCCTTTACTACTGGTGCACACAAGTAGGAGGCTTCCGAATTAATCTCCTTGTCACATGCATGATCGTTTGTTTTCATGCACGACTCAATGGAATACGTGTGAAGCACTTGTCCATCTTTCTGCTTCTTCTCAGTTAGCATGTCCAATCCTTTCTGCAACACAGGCAGAGGCGGAAGCACATGTAACCACCTGGTGTCACAGGACACCGAGTTTAATTTTTTTTTAGGAGGATCAACCTATATATACCATATATACACCTCCAGCCCAAAAACTATACACCCCGGAGTCATTCCACGCGACGGCGCGGGTAAGCGGCCTAGGTTCATCGCTAATGATGTTGTGGTTCATCATTAACTTGAAAGAAAGAAAGTACTAAAAGGTAATTTATTCACTTAACTACTTATTTTTTATCATTCTACTATTTTTTACTTGAGAATTTTAAAATATTTTGTTCTCTTCTTTTTTATACCATTAAGGTTGGATAATGTATTTTGCCAATACGACCATCTTTTGTTCGTAGTTTCGTCCTTAGTTCCTTTATTTTGGTAAATGTTGACGCGATCTATGCGCGTACAATGATAATCGCAAACGCACGGGTCGGTTGTAGTTTTTCACCTAAATATCCAGGGTTATCGATATCAAAGACCTGGTCGGCCGGCGGCATAAGGGCCTAGCAGGCCAGGCTCCGACAACTTTCGGCCTGCATAACTTTTGTGTCCGACCTTCGATTTGAGCAAATATTATATGCATTTCGATCGACTCAACTAGGCGGATGTCATGTAACCTCCAATTTTATCATTTGATGAAGTTCATTTTTGCACATTTTCTAAAGGAAGCTTTTTATCAACTCTTTTTAGCCAATTTCCTACGAAAAAAGTGAAATACAACATATTTCCGGATTTCGTTAGGGTTAGTTGCCAAATGGCACAATTTAGCACAAACACCGTTGTAAATGATAATAATATAGGTTGAGTAAAGCATAAAAAATGAGCATCAATAGTAAGCGTATTGATCGCTATTTCTTTATCATTGTACATTGCCGTCGGTTATGTCGAATTATTGATGTTAAAAATAGTCGCACATGTCACTATTTAGTACAATATTGCTTGAAAAATTCATATGTTGCTATATGCATGATGAAATATTGAACCCCGGTCGAATTCGTTCTAGTTCAGATGGCACGCACAAACAAACATAATAAAAAAACAAGTTGAGTTAGTAGGGGGCACTTGGGCCGCATCACGAGGTTCAAGAAATGTCGCACAAGGCTGCAGATGAATCGCACACCGACCAAGTGCATGAACAGAAAAACCACACACCAAAAATCACAACTGAATACAACTGCGACCACAAGCACCACCGAACCACAGTCAAGCACAGAGGTCGACAATGATGGCGTCGTGGAGCAGGATTTGCCTGAAATAGATGAATCAATATTGAGTGGAAGAAGAAGAGATTAGTGGGGAGTAGAGGCTCTCTAATCCGCTCTTGAGGTGAAGATGTGTGTTGCGTATAAGGAGGAGTGAGGAGGCAGCGGCATCGATGACCTGGTCTCACCGAGCGTGGCGTGGGGATCGGATCGATCCATCCTTATCCTCCATTTTCAATTCTGAATTTACAAAACTATAGATGTATTATCCTTTTGTGCACATCGAGCATCCAGCGAGTGGATGAGAAAAATAATGGATATATCTAAGAATACAAAAGACATTGTCATGAATGAACTAACTGTAAGTGAATAAACTCTTGTGATAATCGGATCAAGCCTACCATAACTTTAAACAGTGAACTAACTGTAAGTGAATAAACTCTTTCTTATTATTCTAACCGGATATCAAAACCATAAGGATTGTTTCCAGCCAAGAGTTCCCATATGACATAAGCGCTCTTGGGTGGGGTGGGCCCTCATTCGCCAGGTCTTTGAGTGCCCGTCGTACCACGTGGTTGGTACACTAGGCTGATAGAGACTTTACTTTAAGGATCTGGCACCTGCGCCCGACTCGGTCTGCCAGTGAATTTTGGCTCTACGTCCGGTCGTGCGTGGTATGTTCGCGATTCGTACAAATGGAAGGCATCGCGTACGTTAACCTTCCTTTATTGGGCTGGGCCATTCCATCTTTGAGAAGGGGCCCAATCTCACTACATCTGAAGTCTGAACTTTTGACATGTTGCAAGGGCAGTATATGCTAAGGCATCTGACCTCACAGCAACAAGCAGAATGAAACAGTGCGTACTGACTTGGCAAAGGAGAGTATCTCATGCAGTTCAGTAACTTCAGTTTGTTATCTCATTGGTTTTAACATTTTAATGCAATCATGGTGTTATGAAATTTTGGAAACTTGTTCTTAAAGACTGGGATTATGATTTGTCACAGTTGGTACAACAAATAATTTGTGGACCAACAAGTCTGACACCATGTATTCAAAAACATCTGAAGGCATTTTTTTTTATTTTTTTTATTTGGGTTCAGTGTTGTAAGCTGTAACTCAGCATAAAAGTGCTCCAGAATATAAGTACTTTCGTGACCTTACATAAATCTGAAGAGAAACTAATATGAAACGTTATAAATTTATATACGCTAAGCATCAACAACTCCATATATAAACATGATTTCAATCAAACCGAGACACCATAAGGAGAGACATACCAAAATTGAAGTATATGTGCCATCGAAATGTACCCCGATAACTGTCTAAAAAAGCAAGTTTTTGCCTATTTAGATAAGGAAGCTAAATCTCATAAAAAAATTAAAGAAAAAGAATCTTGCTAAGAGAAATTGCATAAAGCAGTACAACAGCATAAAAAATCCCACCAAAACAATGAGAATGAATAGCCTTCATAGACTCTGTTTAGTATAAGAATAGCTAAGTTGAAGCTCCAAATGAGGCCAATGCAATACTTATATCGAGAAAATAGCTACAAAATAGAAAAGTATAATCAACAACGAATTTGAAACCATTATCTATCAATTACAATAGCGAAAAGCCGAACTCGATCTACACACAACAGCCTGTATGATTTCTTGCAACTGACGGCAGCACCTATTGGTTGATGATAATCTCATAACAACGCCGGCCTCAAGTTGACGTACTAAATTGAGCATACCATTTTCAATCTCTCCAACAACATGTTTTAACCACCCAATCCAACAATAGCGTAATTGTTATGGTCAACAAGTTGTGCTTGATGAATGAATCATGGATAATAAAAGACACAAGTTTCGCTGACACATCAACCAATAGTTCACTCACAAATATTCTGCCTAGACACAGTTGGTTCTAATTTCCAATTGTTGCTTTGTGAGAAATGTTGAATCCAAGCCGTAGTGGGGGGAGGGATTCTGTGGAGCACGAGAACAAGAGTTCGATAAAACTCACAAACGGTGCTGCCCTCGCCCTGATCTCCGCAAGGCGCAGAGGGGCTTAGTCGGGATGAGCGTCGGTGGCCGGATGCCGAGCCGGGCGCTGGCGCGAGCCGTAGCAGCGGGGGCGGACCGGGCCGTAGCAGGAACTGCGGGCCAGCAGCCGGTCGGGCGCAGGAACCGAGCCGGGAGACGCGCGGGCACGGGGCGCCGATGCCGGCGGCGGCGGCGGGCGCAACGAGAATTGGCCGAGTGCCGTGCTGGGCGTGGCCGAGGCAGGCGCTGCCGCGAGCAGGGCGCGGCCGAGGTAGGCGCTACCGAGAGCAGTAGCAGCGAGGGCGAACCGGGCCGCAGTAGGAACGGCGGGCTAGCGGCTGGCCGGGTGCAAGAACCGAGCCGAAAGACGGACGAGCGCGGGGCGCCGTTGCCGGCGGGGGCGGGCGCAGGGAGCGCAGGGCGCGGTGGCTCGACCCGGCGGTGGACACAGCCTGCGGTAGGGGCGCAGGGACGGGGACAGCGCCGGAGGGAGGAGGCGCCATGGAGCCTCCATTCGGCAGGGAGCAAGAGCACCAAGAGAAACGGGGAGGGGCAAGCGAAACACCTGGAGGAGGGGGGCACAAGGAGGAAGCGCCGGGAGGAGGACGGTGTGGGGAGTTTAGGGGGAGCCGGAGGCCGCGGGGAGGAGTCCGGGATGAAGGAGGACAGGAGGAGGGAGAGGAGATGGAAACGGGGAGGAAGAGAAGGGAAGCAAATTTTCTGGCCTGTCCCACGTGAGGCCCCTCTCCGCTACCGTCGGATTTCGTATGATATCACTGTAGTGTACAAGCATAAAGTAGATCGGACGGCTCACGAGGAGGGGCCTCACGGGGGCGGTGCCCCATAGATTTTTTTTTTCTGAAGAGAAGAACGAAGAAGGAAACGAGCAGGGAGCACTAAATGCGCAGCGACCCGTAGGCACGCAAAGCAAACAAAAAAAAATCAACGGCTGCGAAGCGAATACGCATGGGATCCGACGGCAAGAAAAAACCGGGGCGACATAACCACCCTGGCTGCATCTCAAACCTCCCTTCTTTTACCCCAGAGATGGACCAGAAGATAGCCAGCCGACAGGTCAAGGTGGGGCCCTAGGCTGGACTCGAGGCTGCGGACCCACGGTTGTGCTGTCACGCTGTGAAAGAATTTCTTGGTGCACCCCCAGTAGACGCCGGGCTAAAAATGGCACGCTTTGCGGTTCGTCCTGTCGCCCGGCAGTCAGGGCAGCTCGTCGGCTCCGGAGCAAAATAAGGTTGTGGCAGTCGGCAGCCCGGCACCAGTGGTAAAAACTTTTATGTAAGAAATCTTCAGGGAAAACTCATAAGAGAAAAAGTGTGTAACATCTTTACCCTCTGGGTTAATCTTCAAGATTAAGGTAAAACTCCAAGACCTTAAGTGTATTATGATTTAGGAGATTCTCTCCTTGGTCCCTGCAACTATCCAAACCGCTTCATTCTAATACCACGAACGCATCATTGAAAATTGGACGTAGGGAAAGATTTAGTGAATAAATCAGCCAAATTTTCACAAGATTTAGTTTGCATGATCTTCACCTCTTCGTTCTTCTAGAGTTCATGAGGATAGAAGAATTTAGGAGCAGTGTGTTTCGTTATATTACTTTTAACATAACTCATTTGTATTTGTCCAACACAAATAGCATTATCTTCGTAGATAATTATCAGGGTATCGACGGTGTTAATGTCATATGACTTCTGGATATAGCTAATCAAACATATGAGCCAAACACATACACGTGAGACTTTATATAGTACAATAATTTCCTAGTGGTTGGTAGAAGTAGCTAATAAGATCTACTTAAATGACCGCTAAGAGATAGTTGCATCACCACATAGAAATACAAACCTAGTCTATGATTTGGCACTGTGAGAGGAGTGTATGACAGTGCCATGATTGCGTGCCGTAGACATCGTCTTTCTTTACCATTTGAGGCAGGCTTTCGGCACCTACAACATTATTTTTATTTATCCATGGCCAGGGGTGTAGCTAGCGCTGGGCTAGACCTCGGGCCGGCCCGGCCAGTTTTGGCCCAAAGTCAGTTTCCTATAGATTTTTTTACCACTTTTAAGTGGTAATTTTACACTGGGTCTCAGGCCATTGTTTTGGAGGCCCGAGGTCCAGCTCCGCTCCTGTCCATGGCTGCTTGTGAATCTTTTCAAGGAAAACATGGCTGCTTATGATCGGTGGAGCTGCCGCACCACCCACCATGCCCGACTCCTCGTTGCGCGCGGCTGCCTTCTGCTGATCCGACGGTACCGGTTGGTGTACACGACTGTTAATGTATTTGCCAGTTTGGCAGTGCCATGTGGTTGGTGAAAGCCAACTAAACAAGAACGAAAAGGTCAGATGATCATATGTAACACGCGCGCCACCGATCATAAGCAGCCATGTTTTCCTTGAAAAGATTCACAAGCAGCCACTGATTCTCGGCGAAAAAAAAAAAGCTTAAGCAGCCATGGCCCATGGACAAATAAAAAGATTGTAGTAGGCGCCGAAAGCCTGCCTCAAACGGTAAAGAAAGACGATGTCCACTGCACGCAACCATGGCACTGTCATACACTCCTCCCCCTGACCCTTTTTTGCTCGTTCTGAGAACGACTACGTGGCGGATCCTACCGAGAGTGACGTACATTTTTCTCGTGTCATTCTTCGAAGCTCCGCCGATTTTGTTCTTTCACCGCAGAGGTTTGATTCTGGTGTTGGGACGCCTTTGACGACGTGCGCCTGCCGTGAGACTTGACAGCAGCCTTTGAACTTTGAACAACGAATGAATTGACTCCCCGGACACCAGGGTCAATCTTTGTTCAGAAGCGGTAGTCTGCACGTACAGATTACGAAGGAACTCCTATCTGACTACCAAATATGAAATGATTTGCACACGGCACACGTAGGATCACCAACAGCCACGTACATCTCCGGAAGTCGTCGGTGAACCCGACTCTCCCGACGGGCTGGGCCAAAAATCCAACCGTCTATTTAACGCCGAGCCGGGCACACGGGCAAGGCAACAAACCCAGAAGCGCAGCGCAACAGCAACCGAAGCCGCCCGCACCCCACCCGGAACCGAGACGAAAAGGAAAGGAGCATGGAAGCCGCGGCGGCGTCGGTGAAGCCCATCCTCCGCGTGGCCGCCATCTGCGGCTCACTCCGCAAGGCCTCCTACAACCGCGGCCTCCTCCGCGCCGGTACGCTCACACCACCGACCCCACCCGTATCACCCGTCGTTTGCTCAGCTCCTCACTTCTTCCCTTACGCCTGCCGCTTCTCTTGTGCTGCGGATTGATTAGCCGCGGAGGTGTGCGAGGAGTCCATCCCGGGCCTGCGCGTCGAGCACGTCGACATCTCCGACCTGCCGCTGCTCAACATCGACCTGGAGACCGACGGCGGCGCCGGCTTCCCGCCCGCCGTCGAGGCCTTCCGCGACAAGGTCCGCCAGGCCGACTGCTTCCTCTTCGGCTCGCCCGAGCACAACTACTCTATCGCAAGTACGTGCTCCTTCCCTTCCTTTTAGTCTCCTTCTTATGTGAAATCTGCTGGGCGATATCCATATCCCGCCCGAATTGGCAGTTGCTCGCCTCTGCTGCACGAATTGCCATGGATAAAGATAAATTGGTCAGCGTGATTTAGGGCGTCTATTTCTACAGACTTGTGGGAGTAATGCCGTGTACAGTGTTCCATCTCAATTCGATTTCAAGTATTTGTTTACTTTACTTAAACGGTAATATAATCACGAAGGCTGACTGTGCAAAAGGATGAATTTTTAGTTGATATTTTCCCTCTTTTGCTGACCAAATTTCATGCTAGATGCATCTTCAGGAACTAGTACTGAACTGTAGTTTAAAGGTTCGTGCGTTGTTGCACAACTAGGTGGATTCCCATTTGATTGTCATGCTGCGCAATTCGTGGATTCCCACTTGACTCATGATGCACAATTAGTGGAGCGGGTTCCCATATCATTGTCATCATGCACAATTAGTGGGTTCCTGCTGAGCATTGTTTTCTTGGAAACAAGACCCTGAAAGTAGATTCTAGGTAAAATGATCATGGAATTTCCTACACCAATTGAAAAAAAAGAAGGAACATTAGGTCTGGACAGAAAGCACGTCTTCATAAAGTGTTGGAGTTTCCTTTATTCCTTTCTTACAAAATGTTATCAAGAAAGGAATAGCTCAATATTCTTTCCTTTCCTTTATCCTTTCAGCTAAGAAATGCCCCTTTCTACTCCAGTGAATACCCAGCTGACATCCCCTTTACCCTTGTCCAGAAGAACGCCACTTCCCCCAAAATCATGGTTATTGCACTTTGTTTCAACCTACATCTTCTAAGGGGTGCATAATCTTGACAAATTTCAGCTATTTATTGCAGAGATAGTTAGTTGAGGCTAACATCATTAGTAATGTGACTTTTTTTTTTGATCTATGCTGTCAGCCTGCCACTCTATTTCCAGAAATGTTTGATCCCACCCGCTCCAATTACATGGACATTAGTCCACTTTGGCAATTAGAGAACCAATTTATATTACTATTGTTGCTCCTCGTACTGTCGCTACAAATTTGACCAGTTTTTAAGCATGTAGAGTGTTGAGAATCTTGGATTATATAAGTGTCTCAGATTTGTGATCTGTACATTTACACTCCACATCTACTATGCTTTTTTTCTTTCAACCAGGTCATTCGATTATTGTCCTCTGCATCATTTGCATCCTATCTTCTCTGATGGCACTGCATTGTTACATTTCTTCTTGCAACCTGAGTTACATCACTAAATAGTGATTGCAAACGTTCTTTTAAATTTTTGTGGGTAAGTTAAGTTCACTGCACATGATTGCCTATCCGGTAATTAATATTAGTTCCATGTCTTATCCTTTAAGTAGTTATATAAGCTAATCAAGTTGTCTGACTCTGACGACAAGATTTGGAAATTTGACAACTCTCACTTTTCACTTGTAGTCATACCAATTGTTCAAAGGACCTAAAATTTATATGACTAGCCCATCCATTGCATATTGCTCCTATTGCCAGTCCAACTGTATTAACTATAAAGTATTTTAGTATACTATCTCAGCATTGCTGCATGTCATAAGACTGTGTTGCATCATGATGTTAACTTACCAAATTCACTGTTAAATTTCTTTGATCTTTTTCTAATATTACTCAACAATCATTGCTCCATTTTCGATTGCTCATTGCCATGATTCTCATTTAGTTTTTGCTGTTTTTCCTTATAGCTGCAACTTAATGCATGCTCTGTTGTGCACCATTGCAGTATGTTGAATTTTAGGCAGCCCAATTGAGCAATTCATGCTTGAACCTATATTTGGGCTGTATAATGGGAGTTCTTAAAGTTATTGTAAGCAGTAATTTTACCGTGTGCTAATCCACACATAGACTGGACGCATTAGAATACCATGTCCAGTTTTGTTACGGCAGGAGCCCAGGAAGAGAAATGATTAAATTATCTAACACTAGTATGACTATGATTAATGGATATGTACTAGAGAAAAACTAGAGGGATGAATAACTACCGTGAAAAATCCAGTTATTGTCGAGCTAGATAGACGCTTGTAGCTGTAGAAAATAGGTTACATATGAAGGTAAGTCAGAAACTTCTTGGCAAAAAAAAAAAAAGTTCCCCAATGGAGGGACTGCATTGCGTGTAGTATTGTTTTTTCGATACTCATATATGTGCTTGCTTCACATGCTTTGTGTTTTAATTTTAGGCCCACTGAAGAATGCACTTGATTGGGCTTCTAGAGGAAAGAATTGCTGGGCAGACAAACCTGCTGCAATTGTCAGTGCAGGAGGTGGCTTTGGAGGAGGTAGATCGCAGTACCATCTCCGTCAGGTTGGGGTATTCTTAGATCTTCATTTCATCAACAAGCCAGAACTGTTCGTCCAAGCATTTCAGCAGCCACCAAAGTTCGACAGTGATGGAAATCTGATTGATGCCGAAATTAGAGAGCGGATCAAGCAAGTGCTGTTATCCCTTCAAGCCTTCACACTCAGGCTCCAGAAGAAGGATTGAAGCAACTCAGGACCGTGTTAATCTGTATACTGTAATCAGATGCATACTTGCCTTATCTGATGACATTTTACTTCATGTTCAAGTAACGTATTATGGGCAGACTGAAACTTGTAATAAATCCCAGGAGAATTGCTCTTTTGTTTGTAGAGGTTTAGTAATTTGGTCACATCTATTCAAAACAAGGTTATATTTTGTTCCCCTTTCCCTGTAATGATACATACATCGACACGTTCCCTTTAGTAAAGCAGTTTGGGGACTTATCATACTGTAATCAGATGCATATTTTTCCTGTCATCATCTGTGATCTGTCCCTTCTTTTAGTATACTACAATACTCACGTCATTAATTCGTCATTTTCCATGACTATACAACTAAAGTCAGGTGATATGAAATTCTGAATACGATGTGCGTTTTCTTTCATTAGACAGCTCCGCTTTTTTAAGTTTCGTTATCCATGTAACTGTTTTTGTTCACATTTTGTGGTGGCCTGTCATGCTGCCATCAAGTGTAAAATATCCAATCTTTTTGACACAAACTAACCAGAACTCTTTTGGTTTTGTGTGAATTGTTTATGCTGCTTGTTAGGTGCAGAGCATGAATGGATGAGATGGAAGGGAAGCCCCATGCTGATGTTGATATATGGGTGTCCAGATTTCTGAACCGCTGATCCCATTGAGAACGAGAAGCTTTTGTACCAAGCAACAAGCAGCGTGCGTCCAAAAAAAAAAACTGCCATTTTGTGCATCTCTCCATGGAAGCATCTTAAGCAATTATCAGACGATGAAAGAAATGAGTTCTTCGTAGTAATTGTCAAGATTAGACACATCTGTGCCAAACAGGAACAATGTTTTAGTAAGAACGTCTATGTGCTAATGTGGATATGACTGTGATTTGGTATTCACTTCTGGGTTTTGCAGCACGGCTTCTATATGCATTTGTTAAGACTGATTGGAAAAGGCTGTCTTAGTGTACAGTGTATACTGTCATCACGTCATGTACGATTACGACAAGAGTTTGGTGAGAATTGTTAGGTTCGGAGGCTATGCCTTTTCTTCTGTGCATAAACACGTCATGCGGAACCTAATTGGCCGTACATTCACCAACGTATGAGTCGAACATTCAATACATCCATACACACAGACACGCTTAAAACAATACTAGCTTGTTTGGTTGGACTTGGAGGGAATTAGTGAGATGAAATGGGAATTTAGAGGGTAGGGGTTACAAAATCTCTTATTTGGTTGGTGGGCATGGGAGTTTAGTAGGATGGGGGATTGGAAATTTGGGGGTTCAATTCCTGACATCTTAAACCAAGGAGAGGGAGTGGGAATTGCTTTTTAATAGAAAGTGGATGCATCTCAGCCGTTCATCATGACTTATCCTTGGATGACTTAACAGCTAGAAATTAATTCCTATTGGACCCCGTGCTTTGAATACCTAAAGCCCTCGTGTGTGTACCGTACTAGTCCCATGATCAGTGACTAGTACATACATCCACAACATTAGCAATCGCATCCATACATTTATATGTACAAAATAAAATAAAAATGATACATAACTTAAACGATTCCAACACTTTCATCACAAGGGCCGACCAGCCAAATAGAAGCTTAAGTATCAAGAGTAGCAAAGTAACAGCGGAAGCAAAATATAGTAAGAGTTCCAAAATTCCAACGGCATGCCCATCCAACCCTTAGACAACCGACTAGAGACTAATCCTAGAAAGACCCGTCACCGAATCCACTGGTTCTAGGTGCGAAGAAGACGTCGTCTGGCGTAGGCTCATCCTCATACTCCAAGCAACAATTTAAGCAAGATTGAGTTCATTGCGTACTCAGCAAGACTTGTAGTGCATTGCAAAAATTATATAAATGCATGGCTAATTAAGAGATGAGGCTCTATGCTACATGTAATTTTGCATCAAGCAAGTTTTGTTTGCAATATCAATACGTAGTATTTTGCAACGTAAATTTTAATAGCAGTTAAATAGATAAAAAAAAACAACAAGTAAGTAATTGAATAAATAACAACTTGCAACCCTCCTCGGCTGTGAGCAACATTTTATTTTCAGAAATAGACATTACACTCAACTCAAATATAAAAACAACAAACCATTTCCCACATTTTTCAACGAAACTGTTTTTATGAAAACCGAGACTATACCCATTAAGTTTGCACTAAGCACGCTCGTGTTCGTGAGCATGGCTATTTAAATAGATTTACATTCTGTAGAGGTGTACAACTTTACCCACAGCACACGAATTCTCTAGTTTGTTTGACATCCGTCGATACTACTGCTCACTACCTTTGGTAAGCAGTCTAGAGCATATGTTGAAGCCTTTACATCATCTAGTCATATCTTTGCACTAGTTCGGTGAATAAACACCCTCACTTCGCCCGGGTTTACACCCTCGTCAAGTGAGGCATGCATCGTTGTGTCGGAAGGCTTTGTGTCCAACACCTCGGTGAAGGGAGCCCCTTCGAGCAATCACACATGCTAGCACTACTACGGCCTACCAACGTGTAAGGCTACTTTTCAATGACTTAATTAGCTAATATCGTCTCATACCAACACATGTGGTTGTACGCTTAGGCTTATATAGGAGTTGCTGACGTTCGGTCCTTAATTGATCCGGGCAAGAATCTCCCCCCTATCTTCTTGTGAAATACATCTCTCACATTTCTTATAATATAATATAACTTGCCTGCATCACAAACTAACTCTTTTATTTTTATACAAAATAACAGAGGTAAACCCCTCTGGACTTTCTTTTTTGAAAAAAAAACCCCAAACTCATAGTTATATGTCATCCATATTTTAGTAAAGCCTAATGCCTGACTAAGCAGTTATGCGATATTCACATTCGAAAAACCAAGTTGACATCATTCATTGTCCTAACCATAATCCTAATGTCTACAACAATAAGGGTATCAACATCTCAAGGAGGCTCATGCATCGAATAGGATTCACAACTACCGTTATCCGAAACATAGCAATTTTATATCAAACATACACGCATGCATAATAGATTTGCAAAAAAATACAATAATTAAAACAGTAGGATCAACATGATCAAAGGGGGTGCTTGCCTTGCTCTGGTTGCTCTAAATATGAAAGTGAAGGGTCGTCTTGAAATTCGTTCGATTAATCAACGTCTATTCAAAAAGAGCTGGAAACAAATTAAATATAGCAAAAATAATTTTACATCAGAAAAATTCAAATATTTTTGCATATTTAGGTAGAGAACGATTTTATATAAATTTAGAAAAAAGATTCATCTCATTTGGTGCTTGTATGCAAAAGTTATTAAGGTTTCAATTTGATTTGGTTTGAAAATTCCAGAAAAAATAGAAAAGGTGACGTTGACAGCATATTTTCCAAAGTTTACGCTTTCCAGCAGAGAAAACATATTCTTCTCCGTGTTCTACCAAGGTTTATGCTTTCTAACAGAGAATGCACATTTCCCTTAGAACTAAATGCAGCTTTCTCATTTTTTGGATTTTTATTAACTTACATGTGGGGCCTACTTGTCAGTGACTTATTCTTTTATTTTATGGATTTTATTTATTAAACAGGGACGGTCTCACATATCATAGACCCATTGTTTATCAATTAATGATTAAACATATTCCCGATTTTATTTATTGACAGTTGGGGTCCACATGTCAGTCTCTTGGTTTTAAAACACGTTTTTAAAACCGAGAATAGTGCGTGGTCCACATGTTAGTGACACATTTACTAAAACGTGTAGAATTAGATTTTCTTTAACCTTTTCGTTTTGGTCCCACATGTCATAGACTCATTACATTTAAACTATGACACTTAGCTCTAATTAGCGTTTTAATCCCTCGGCCCCACTGGCAGTGAGAGAGGGAGAGCTACGCTCATGGCTGACCTTCTTGGCGAGCTCACCGGCGGTGAATGGCTCAATGGCAAGGCTCGGGGATGGGCAAAATGGGTCCCAGTCTCGACAGTGATGCCACCGGGTGGCGGGGGGAGAGATGACCGAAGGCGGTGCTACGCTGGAGAAAATCGGCAGAGCTCCTCGGGCTCAAGATGCGTTTCATGATTAGGGCAAATTAGTGGCAAGAGAGAGTGCGCATTGGCTTTAGGAGGCTATAACGATGCTACATGCATCAACTCAGGGACCAATGGTCACTGGAACGACGGTGATAGCACTTCCTGCGGCGGCGTCATGATTGGTCACGACGAACTCTATGCTATGCTAGGTAATCCTTTGATCTAATGCACGCAAAAGCTCTAAAGGACTACTAGAAGCTCACCAAGATCCTTGAGGGCATTGGGGGATGATCGAAGAGGCTTGGCGACGTTGAGCAGCGGCGGCGCGAAGGAGGCTTGTGGTGACAGCTTGTTGTAGGGCTGTTGATGCTATAAGGAGGTACGCATTAGCTTGTATGCACACAGAAAATGGCAGGGGTAGAAGGAATCGACTAGAGACTCACCGAGGTGGCAGCTAACTGGAAAATGGTTGTGGCGGCTGGAGATGAGGAAGAAGGTTGATTTGGAGGATTCCCTACGCTTGAATCCTCGTCAGCCGAGGGGAATGCATTAGTGAGGTATAGAACACAAAATGATATGGTCAAGTGAGGTTCAAGCTCACCAGAACGTCGGGAACGAAGATGTCCAAAGAGGGGTTTGCGTCGAAGGTGAAGAATCAGTGAGGCAAGAGGCGCATGGTGACGCAAGTGGCGAAGGCAAGGAAGCTCACTAAAGAAGATGGTATAGAGGAGCTCGCTCACCGATGTCGAGAACGACGCGCTCGTTCTCAGCGATTCAAAGAGCTAAAGAGATGGTGACGTGCTCAGGGGTTTAAGTAACAGTGAGTAGAGCGCGAGATGAGTGACGAGAAAAAGACGGCAGTGGTGAGAACTCACGCTCTCGCCTTCGGTGTCTCCGCTAGAGTGTCGGTTAGGCGCTATTATGGGGGCATATGGCATAGGCAAGGCCGGGCGGAGGTGATGGAGGCAGGTGAGGGCCAAAACTGTGGGCGGCGACCGGAATCCACAGGCGAGCGGGCAAAGCAGGCGAGGTGTGCGCTGGCGAAGCAAGGTGGAAGACAACCTCTATCAAGAGGGGCCCACACGTCAGTGAGACGGCGAGCGCACGCTAACGAGGGCTGGAGCTGGTGCGAGCGCATTTGGGCCGGCTCTGTTTCGGCCCAAAGGGCGAGAGGGAAATTTGATAACAGTTTTTGGATTTCTAATTTCTGGCTGAATGTTTGCTTGATTTTTGTTCTGAGCAAACGGAGTCCAAAACTTACAATTTTTTTTTGGAGCGTTCCTGACCCAGTATAGTTGTTTATGTAAGTTTTTTAGGATTTTATGTGCTCTGTGATTTTCCCAAAAAATTCTTCCAAGTTGTTATTTGTATGAAATTTCTTTATTTGTTTTATACCAAAAGTCCAAAATCATGCATAAATGATTTTCCATATAGAATAACTAGCAAAATTACTTTCTCATTTATTTTCACTATGTCTCCCCAAAATGGAAAATTTTGGGATGTTACAATTCCCCACAATTTTCATCCATCTTGCCAAACATGGATTAAGACTAAAAAGCAAACCCCCATCTCCAACCCCCTACAAACTCCTTGTTGAAGTATAAGTGAATTATTCGTCTTTCTTCATCAGTTTAAGTTTTTGGGTGAATTGATTGGTGCATGCAACTCAATATGGTATCAGAGTTAAGAGATCTTGAGTTCAAGACCCGGTTGACACAATTTAATAAAAATAATTATAGCTCACTTTTATTGCACGTCTTAAGGCCTAAGCGAGAATACACGAGTGTTGAAGTATAAATAAATTGTCCACTTTTCTTCGTCAGTTTAAGCTTTTGGATGAACTGATTGGTGCATGTAACTCAATACTCCCATAACCATTCCCAACGGTTGCCAGACAGCGGTTAAATGCCATTTAACTATTCGTGCTTTTCAGTTTTTGGGAGAGCATATAAGCAATACTCTATTGAAATTTGGAAGCACTGCGGAGAGAAAAGAAATACTACGACAGATAGATCCTCTGGCCTGTTATTCGTTCATGGAAGAGAACCAAGGTGGATTCAGACCTAATCCAACCAAACTCTGATTTGTGAATATATATGCTACGTACGTGACTCTTCACTTTGCTTTTCAACCTTGTTGTTGTTGGACTTGCAGAACACGCCGTGGTGTGGACAAGCGTGGCAGGCACGTAGTACAAACCAGCCAACCATTGCTGCACAATGCACGGATCGTCTTTACAAGGACCCATGCACGGACAGCAAAAGATTTTTGCATTGACATACCATGATCTCTGTTCTCTACCACAATCTCTCCACTTCATACAAATGGGAGACCGCGCAGCATAAGAATGATTTTCCTTTCTCTTTATTGTCAAGAGATTGGGAATCGAATGTTCAGTTCAGGGATCAAAGTGGAAGAGAGAAACCGTGGCCTACGAATTCTTCATAGGACGAAAGGAAAATCCAAACACCTCGGTTTAGAGCATTGATTTCTTATTGGATAGTCACGGCGCGGATCCAGACTCTAAACAGCACGTGCTGACCCCAATCACCATTTATCAGGCTAGCTAGCATGAGAATGGCTGGCTTCGGTTGATGCCAGTGTGCCCCACTAAAGCACTATCGGACTACCCCCAACCACTGCAACAGTGATGCTAGGATTAAAAAAATCAGAATAGTTTGTCTATTAAATCTAAAAAAAAATAGCTGCTCTATAACTCTATTCGTCTTTCAAGTAACGTGAGATGTGCTCAACGGCGACCTATTATTTGGCTGCACACCGTTGTTTTTTGGCGTGTGATGTACAATGCTCTCTTTTACTCTTACGTTTCACGATGAGCTGCGCTTTAAGCCAGAATTTTGACACTTACCGATTGAACCAAAAATAAGGTGGAGGGCAGAAGCTACTGGTAGTCGTTCAAGAAAAGAAAAGCGTCGCAATATTGCAGTCATTATCTGAAAAAGGAGTAGAGTAAAAGCACTGTAAATTTCGTAAATTTTTTCGGTATGAACTTTCCGATACCACGTATGCCATTCGGATCATCTCTCTCTCTCTCTCAGTGAATGTGACAAGATGCTGCAGTACTGCACATTTCTCCTGTAGTCGATAGATCGATAAACAACTCTCAAGATCTGCTCAGCTATCTAATGATACGCGAAGAAAAAACACCGCTGCAGCAGCTTCCGAAATGCCAGTTTTTCTATGAGACGGGTTAGAAATGCTTTTCTCAAACTTTCTGGCAGAGGAATCGCAATTGCATACCGTCTCAACATTACAAGAAAACATCAGATAGAGTATTACGTATGATGTTCTACATATACTTGTACGCCTTTTGCCTGACTCGTCGTGTTGCATTAATTTCCCGTTATGTGGATCTACATGAGTCTAAATAAGTATCAGCTATCTATTTTTGCTGACTCAAATATATAAAGTGATCAAATATTTATTAAGAACCAGAGTATCTGTTAAGAAAAATATGGAGTCAGATTTTAAATCTATGTAGAGACATGTTTGGAATCTATCTCTAATTATGGGATGGGATAGAACTCCATGCCAAAAGACCAAACATTAGGTAGATTGAACACCTGTTTAGAACCTATAGGGTTAGGTTCTCTCAGTAGGGTAACTTATGCTATACCACATATCCTTATCTATAGTTAGAGTTTGTGGCTTACCTCTTGCTGGGAAAGACCAAACCCTAGGTAGATTGAGCACATGTTCATCTACTACTTCAGATCAGCTCTACGACGAACAATGACATCGTCATCCGGTATGCTTCCGCGTTTTCAGATCTGGTGGGTGTTGCAATTACCACATACGTGATATTGTTTCAATTTGATCTTATGGTCTAGATCATTATTTCTGTTCTAACACGTCGACCATTAAGTCCGATTTCGTGCCCTTCACAGTCGAGTGCCAGTGTATTCCAACCAATTCAGTTGACAAAGGAACCGGTTTCTACGGCACTGGATCACTTGTCTCTTGTCTGCGCAAAGCCGAGCCACTATGCCAAGTGCCACAAACCTGCAACTAGTAGTATCTTTTATCATAAAAAAAAATCTCTTTTTTTTTGTCTTTTCAAGGCATCGCCGTACCAACGCACGGGCACGGCTCTTGTGCCAGCTGAAACCGAAGCCGAGGCCAGACAAATACTACAACTGTGTCATGCATTCTCACCTATACGACATGCATACGAGCCCTGTATCGTACGGCAACACATACGTACGGAGAATCTTCTACTCAGCTATGAATTCTTTTTTTTAATGAACCTGAGCTATGAATTCTGACACATGAAATCAACAATGATTATGACAACTGACAAGACTAGGCAACGGAGCTTCTAGAAAACAATGTGTATATGAGAAGTGACGATATATATGCAATTTATAATCCATGATTGTATATTGGAACCAGCTCATCATAATTCTCACCAAGTCATCCTTTCCCAGAAAGTTACTTTTGGGGATATACATTTTTCGTCTGGCTGGCGTCCATATTACTTCGAGCACCAGCAATCTTCTCTTGATCACTTCCACTCGGCTCATGTAACGGACTTGACAAGTTTGCAGATTAGTTCACAGATAAAATATCCTGACAACTTTGTAATCATGGTTTACTCATTGTACTACTAGTTTATTAGCCTCTCAAGGGTTGTTTACACGCATGCTCAGAACTAAATCTTTGAATTACTGAATGCAATACATACGGTGAACATAAAAATGCAACAACGAGATTCTCCAAATAATTTGCCTTATGGCAGTTACCATTAGACAGTGTAGATCGTTACATCAATCCATCAGCTAGCCATGTTAAGATGCATAAAAGCATTTAGTCAACAACATGCGTCATGATGTGAATTATCTTCACTGATGTGAATTATCTTCGCTGAAGAAGGTATACTAGTAGTAGCAGTTAGCAGAGTAGAACTACTCTTGACAACAGAAAGTCACAAACCAGTGCAAGTTCAGTTCGGTGATTCATTTTTTAAATGAAGTTTAACAGCTAACACCGCACCAAACTCGAGAATTAATAGATATGCCCTCACGACGGGAACAGATCATGTTCTAGGTTGGGACTTGTCGAGCTGCTAAACACTGTGCTGATTGCTAAATTCTTCAGAAATGTTGTTGTCAACCTCGCTTCGAATGTTGACACAAATATTTTGTTTTTTATTCAATCATGTATTTCTTCAGGATAAACAAGTACAACTACTACATGATAGTGAGACCGATACATAACTAATCCGGATAGGGAGGAACTGCGGTGCAAGGGTGTGGACAAAAAGCAAGGAAAAGAACACAAAGTTGGATGGTGGTGGTGTGTGCGTGAGCTAGATGATGTTGAGCACTAGGGAGGGGTGGTTGGGCCTCTCATGTTCTCATTCTCAGTGACACAACATCCTCTCCCAGTTTTCTTCGCCACCTACTCTCTTGGTCTCTCCTAACATTTGGAAGGGTGCAACTGTCTCACAAGCAAGAACACTACAACTAGCAAGCAACTGTTAGAAATAATACACGGATCAACAGGAACAAGAGACACGAATTTTACGTGGAAAACCCTTGCGGGAAAAAACCACAGGCGCCAACCGGCGATGATCACTATATGTGGAGCGATTACAAAAAACACCGGGGATTACAATGAGATATGAGGCGTCAGGCGTCAACTCTCCCCGTGCGGCTTACAAGAGGTATATATAGGGGTAAAAGGACTTAGAGTCCAAGTAGGAAACTAATCCGCTAATATGATAACTAATCCGGACACTTCCATATTAGAAATTCGGATCACAATATATCCCTTATTTCAACAATCTCCACCTTGAGACGAATTTCCTCTTGCAGCATAATGAAGAATCATCAATCATCAAATATCTCCATAATAAGATAAAAATCACCGTACGCCAACTAGTCTCTATGACTAGACTGTAATACCAACTAAGCTTGAGCAAAGCTCAAACTTAGTAACAGGAACTGGCTTTGTCATCATATCAGCTGGATTATCATGAGTACTTATCTTGCACACTTTGACATCACCTTGAGCAATAACACCTCGAATAAAGTGATATCTCACATCAATGTGCTTTGTTCTCTCATGGAACATCTGATCCTTTGTAAGACATATAGCACTCTGACTATCACAAAATATAGTAGTGCAAGAATTATCTCCACAAAGCTCGATGATACAAACCTCTCAACCAAATAGCTTCTTTACAAGCTTCAGAAATAGCCATGTATTCTCTTGATGGTAGATAAAGCAACGATGGTTTACAAACTTGCCTTCCAACTAACGACAACCACCAATGGTGAAAACATAACTGTGAGAGACCTCCTCTTGTCCAAATCACCAAGATAATCGTAATCAACATAACCAACAAGTCCATCTCTAGAATTCCCAAGCGCAAACAAGCATTAGAAGTGCCACGCAAATATCCGAATATCCACCGAATCGCTTTCCAATGCTCTTTTCCAGATTAGCCATATATCTACCGACAACACTCGATTGCATGAGATAAATCGGACGAGAACAAATCATGGCATATATAAGAGAACCAATCATACTGAATATGGAATTCTAGACATGTACTCAATATCATAATCGACTTGGACATAAAGTCAAGATAATCAAATGCGAAGCTAATGGAGTACTCACGGTTTTGCATCATGCATATTAAAACGACGAAAGACTTTCTCAATATAACCTTTTGACTAAGGTATAACTTGCGATTTTCTCTCTCTAATAATCTCCATGCCGAGAATTTTCTTTCTTTGCACCTAGGTCCTTCATCTCAAATTCATTACTCAATTGTGCTTTCGGTTTGCTATTTCGACTTATCTTTTGCAGCAATCAACATATCATCAACATAGAGAAGCAAATAAATGGCTGAATCATTAATGTCTTTAAATAGACACAGCTATCATAATCAGACCGCTTAAAATTATGAGAGAGCATAAAAGAGTCAAATCTCTTGTACCATTGCCTAGGAGACTGCTTCAAACCATAAAGAGATTTCTTTAATCTACAAACAAGGTTTTCTTTTCCAGGAATAACAAAACCCTCAAGTTGGTCCATATAAATGTCCTCTTCCAACTCCCCATGTAAGAATGCAGTTTTAACATCTAATTGCTCAAGTTCATAATCATGCATGGCAACAATACTGAGTAAAGTGCGAATAGAGCTATGCTTCACAACTGGGGAAAAGACATCATTAAAATCAATACCTGGAATTTGACTATAACCTTTAGCAACCAACATTGCTTTATACCTTGCTGGTTCTGTAGAAGAAATACCTTCCTTTCTTTTGAAAATCCACTTGCAACGAACAAGCTTCTTCTCCTTTGGCAATTTTACTAATTCCCAAGTGTTATTATTTTCAAGTGACTCCATCTCATCATGCATAGCAGTTATCCACTTCTTACAATCAGTGGAGCTAATAGCCTCAGAGTATGATGAAGGTTCTCCATTACCTTCAATTTCTTCTGCTACACTTAAAGCATAAGCAACAATGTTAGCTTCTTCAATCAACCTCCTGAGTGGATTAATCTCTCTCCTAGGCACATTAACGCAATAGACTGTTGTGGTGGTTGCTCAACAATAGGTGCATCATGAACAATGGTATTCTCTTTATCGATGTGTTACTGAACCAACAGAGTGCTCCACCGAACACTTGAATTCGCTTACTCTCAACAGAACGTTAGTAGGCGCTTTATCGGAAGCATAGCGATTCATTAAAGACAACATTTCGCTAATCACAACCTTCCTTGTTTCAGATTCCACAACTTATATCCTTTAACACCAGATTTATAACCAAGAAAATGCACTTAATAGCTCTAGGCTCTAATTTTCCATTATCAACATGAGCATAAGCGGTACAACCAAAAACTCTCAATTCGAATAATTTGTTTGGGAACCGGACCATACCTCAATTGGAGTCTTCTTTTCAATTGCAATATTGGGTGACCGATTAATGAGATAGCAAGCGATGGAAGCGGCTTGACCCAAAAATGTCTATGCAAACTGCATTAGACAACATGCAACGCCTTGGAAATGATGGTTCTGTTCATACGCTCACTACACCGCTTTGTTGAGGAGTACCAGAACGGTGTAATGCCTAACAATGCCTTCGGTCTTGCAATATGATTCAAATTCATCGAATGCATTCCATCCCATTATCGACGAAGTTTCTTTACCTTCTTTTCGCTTGCCTTTCAATCATAGTCTTCCACTCTTTAAATGCTGAAAATGCTTCTGACTTATGCTTCAAGAAATAAGGCCACACTCTTCTAGAATAATCATCAATAATTGTTAACATATAACGAGCACCTCCTAGAGATGTCTTACGAGATGGCCCCCATAAATCAGAATGCACATAATCTAAAATACCTTCTGTAGTATGAACTGAGGTATTAAATCTCACCCTCTTGTGTTTGCCAAACACGCAATGCTCACAAAATTTAAGCTTGCTGATGCTATGTCCATCAAGAAGTCCTCTCTTACTCAATTCTGTCAAACCAAGTTCACTCATATGCCCAAGACGCATATGCCAAAGATTAGTAGCATCAGAATCAGATAATGAACTTGAAATTACAGCAACATTACCTGATATTGTAGTACCTGCAAATGGTACAAATTGGCGCTTTAATATCACTTTCATCACAATAAGAGAGCCTTTTGATACCTTTAAAACTCCACCTTCACTGAATACTTGTACCCTTTAGTATCAAGAGTACTCAAAGAGATGAGGTTCCTTTTCAAATCTGAATGTGCCTCACATCCACAAAGTTCGACAATACCATCAAACATCTTGATCGAATTGAACCAATTCCGCAACCTTACAAGATGAGTTATCACCCATCAACACAGTACCACCTTCAACAGGTTCATAGGTGGCAAACCAATCCTTATTATGACACATATGAAAGGTACAGGCAGAATCAAGAATCCATTCATCATTAGTCTTAGCACATCCAGCAAAGGCAACAAGGTTTTCTCCATTAGGACTATCATCAGCAGCAAGAGAGGCTTTACCTTCATCATCTGGTTTACCTTTCGGTTTATAATGGCCAGTTCTCTTTCTTTATTCTGGAGCTTCCAGCATTCAGAGATGTCGTGCCCGCTTTTCTTGTAATATTTGCACGACTTATACTTGCCTCTAGATTTCGACCGGTTCTTGTAGCCGTTCGGACTTTTACCTCGAAATCCATTGTTTGAGTTCTTCTCCTTTTACCTGCCACGAATAAACAAGCCTTCTCCTTTCGAGCTTGAACTTTTAGAAGGTACCATCTGTTTCATCTTCTCCTTAGCATGCAAAGCTTCATAAACTTCATTAAGAGTGAGAGTATCTCTACTATATAATATGGTATCTCTGAAATTTGAAAATGAACTAGGCAGTGAACACAAAAGAATAAGACCCAAATCCTCATCCTCATATTTTACCTCCATCGACTCTAGGTCGGCAACGATCTCCTTAAATGCCGAAAGATGATCAAGCACAGATTCTCCTTCTTGCAATTTATGAGAGTACAACTTCTGCTTGAGATACATCTTACTGGTGAGATCCTTTGTCATGCAAATTTGTTCCAGCTTCAGCCATAATGCAGCAGCTGTTTTCTCCTTCAAAACATCTTGTAAAATATTATTTGATAGATGAATGTGAATCTGAGATAAAGCCTTACGGTCTTTATGCTTGTCATCTGCGGTCCATGCGGTAGGTTCTTTTGCAAAACCTTCCAATGCATCATCCAAATCCATCTGTGCCAACACAGCTCTCATCTTGACTTGGCACAGCGAAAATCTTGTGTCACGATCCAGGAGTGGAAGATCATACTTCAAAGTCGCCATGAGGAATAAAATCTGAAAATTGCTGGTAATGATCTGTGTAAACCTAGCAAAAATCACGACCTGTTGGTACACTTCTGTGTGCACGAATCAAAGACTTCGAAAAATTCTGGTACGATCCTCGGGTGGACGTAACAATTTTCTCCAAAAAGCTACAAGCCAACAGCACCTTTGGTGTTGTTCCTTCACGTGATTCAACAATGGCCACTTGCTGGGGTTAGTAAAATAATAAGAAGAGAACCTTGGAACCTGAGCCTTCTACCTTTTTCTCTTCTGTCCTTGCCCAAGACAAGTAGATTGATCGAGAAAAACGAGGCTACGCTGGTCTGCTGCCTTCAATCGATCACGCGTACGGCCGAAGAAATCAGGCTTCGCGAGGACCAAGGACGACGCGTGCGTTGCTGGCGCTGAAGTACAGAGGCGACGCGAACGTTGCTTGGCGACGGACGGGACTTGCACGACGTGGAGGCTTGCGTGTGCATGCGTCGGCCCGACCGGGAGCACCGAGCGAGGCGGAAACGAGGCGACGAAGGATGACGCCTGAAGTCGACGCGAGACGGCGGCCGCTGATCAATCTTCTCCGTGTGATGGCGGCGCACGGAACAGATTTTTTTTTCTTCTCGTGTATCTCTTCAAAACCCTAATCTCCTGTGCTTTGATACCACTTGTTAGAAATAATGCACGGATCAACAGGGACAAGAGACACAAATTTTACGTGGAAAACCTTTGCGGGGAAAAACCACGGGCGTCAACCGGCGATGATCACTATATGTGGAGCGATTACAAAAAACACCAGGGATTACAATGAGATATGAGGCGTCAGGCGTCAACTCTCCCCGTGCGGCTTACAAGAGGTATATATAGGGGTAAAAGGACTTAAAGTCCAAGTAGGAAACTAATCCGCTAATATGGTAACTAATCCAGACACTTCCATATTAAAAATTCGGATCACAATATATCCCTTATTTCAACAGCAACAACGGCACAAAAACATACTAGAGCTTACGGTTGGATTCTGCTGCATGCTTGTCTATCTGTCTGAAGACAAAGACATACATATACAGAGATACACCACACCAGGTGTGGAAGCTGTTGGGAAATCATGGGCCTGACCCTGCAGTCGGCCCATTAGTGGGCGCCCCATCCCAAACCCTAGCAGGGTCGTAGCCTATAAATAGGGGGTGCTATTCATTGTAAAAGATTGATCGATGGATGAAGGAATAAAGAGAAGCAAGACGTCCCCCTATATCTCTATGTTCAATCTCTTATTCTGTTCTTGTTGTTCATACATTGTTCTTACGATTCTACGCTTGTCTACGAGGTAATCGCTCGATCGACTCGCCAATGACGGTTCCTCAACACGTTATCGCGACGATCGACTCTCCTCGCATCGAAAAGGTAACCGTCGATGAACGACACTCGTAGATTGAATCGTTTTTCTAGATTGCTTTCAATTCTGCAAATTTGGCTTTCTAGATTGGTTTCCTACGATGCAAATCCGCTCTAATCTACCGCGAGCCGACTTGAAGTCGCCGGCCAAGCCGATCGGTGGATTGCATGAAAGAGTAGATGATGATTGTACCGTATGGTAATATATGCAATCGCATGGAAGGAACCATGTGCACGGCACCACCTGCAAGCGGCTGTTACTACCTCCGCGATACGTTACCGGTCGGCATAGTCCGCCATCACGTATCGCCACGGAGGCAACGACAGAGCCACGCCGCCAGCACGCGGCAAGCATGCACATGTCGGCATGAAGTCGCACCCCGTTGCAATCTCGTATTACACCTCTTTGCATCGTATACATACATAGATGAACGAGATGTGCGTGAACGATGTCGTGCGTGAACGAATCGTGTGAACGTGATGCGGTAATCACGAGTGAACAACGATTACATGTGAAACAGTAAAAAAAACTCGCGCGCGCGCGATGCGCGTGTGATGTCGGCCGGCCGTGCGCTGCCGGAGCGGCTCTTCGGGCCACCTCCGTAAAGGCACCGTCGCCTCGGTCGCCGCTGCGTCGTCGTCCATGGCTCGTAGCCACCTTGCACCGCACCGGCGCGTGCGCCATGGCATGAAGTAAAGGAAGGAGGAAGAAGGCTCCGGCCGCGCACCGTCGAACCGCGCCGCCCGTCGCCGCACTTTGACCGTCTGTGCCGCGTCGCGCCCGGCACCGTCGAACCGCGCCGCCGCCGCGCCGCTAGCGCGGCCCCACCTCCGGGCGCCGCCGCCGTAGCGCCGCTCGTGCGCGCTCCGTGGCGCCGCTGCGCCGCGAACCGCGCCGCCGCCGCGCCGCCGCCGCGCCGCTGCTTTGCCGCGCACCGCCGCGGTTGCACGGCGCGATCGCATGGCCGGGCCTTGAAGCGCCACCGACCCTCCCGCCCGCATGGCGCCACGCCTCGCCCGCCGCCGGCGCGCGCCAGCCTCCGGCCCGCACCTCCCTCGGCGCGCGCCGCGCGCGCCGGCCCATGTAGCGTCGCCTCGCGCGGTTTTCGCGCGCGCTCCGTCGCCGCCCGCCCACCGCGTGGTGTCTCGGCTCGCAGCCGGTAGCCGCGCGCTGCGAAGCCGGGTAGGCGGATACAATCGGGCGGCGATGAGAAAAGAAAAAAAAAAAAATGGGCGAAAAGAAAGGAAGGGCAAATGGTGGAAAAAGAAAAGAAAGGGGGGCGCGGTGAAAAATCCGATTTTTTTGCAAAAAGGGCCTCGGAAGTCTTGAAATTACGCGCAAATTGTCTCAGAACTGATATTTTGCGTGTTAACCCCTGAAACTTGCGCTTTTAGAAAAGTCATTTTCCAGTGAAAAGGGCTTCGGGAACCCAAATTTTTGCATATTTTTGAACTTTGAAGCATATTTATCCTTGTTATTATTATTTCTATATAATTTATGTATCGCATTTACTATTTTGATTATCTGTGATTGTTTATATTGCTTTTAATCACTGGAAATAGCAGTAAATCATGAAAAATGCATAGAAAAATACGGGAACACGAACCTGGAGTTCGAAGAGCATTGTGAGAATTTTGCAACCATTTTATGCAGATTACCAGCAGTAATCCTTTGAACTTTTTGCATGAATATGAAGATGACTGGCATCACGAATCAGGAATTCGAAGAACTGACCCAGTATGGTCAGAATTTGTACAGAATTTATAACAGTCTTCAATTCTGTGGTAATGTAATCACGGATGAGCAGAAGATTGAGAAGACTCTCTACCTTTCACCCAAACGCGGTGCAATCCGCAAGCAACTATCGTCAAGACGGCTACATGAAGTATGCCAAATTAATTGACATCATGCAAGTTGCAGAAACTCAAGATGATATTCTAAGAAAGAACTTCATCTCGCAACCACCTAGGAGCGATCTTGGCCATGAAGCCATCGCTAGCGACTACAGGTGATGAAGCCTCTCACGAATGAGAGGAACAAGAAGGGTAAGGTTGTGCGTCGCACATTATTGATGTTTTCGGTCTAAGAAGAAGGGCAAATGATAGCATGAGGCATACCTCGCCATTGCAGTACAGCAGGATTCACATCCATTAGTTGCACTTATGAATGTGAACAGCCCGATGCGCCCCCATCATCCCTCCTTTGGACATCGCGCGCGCGCGTGTAGCTAACCAAGAGGAGAAGATCGCGCATGGAGCCGATTTAGGCAGAAGTTCCTGAATACTTCGCCTATTAGATCCAGTGCACGCATTGCACTCGAACCTTTTATAGAAACTTGCAGTTTGTAATTGAAGCAGAATTTTGAATTATTGAATAATGGTTGCAAGCTCTAGAAGAGCAAAGCATTAAATTCTTATTATGAGTCCTGCAAGGCTTATTTTCCCGTCTTTATAATAGCAAGTTACGTTCTGATATCTGAAGTATTTTATTTATGTGTTGCTTGTTTTCTGCTACATATTAATAAAGTACATTATATTAGAACGCGTGTGGCGCCTATGGAGGAAGTGTGCTTAGCATGTAGCGGCAACGAATATCATCTGAGATAAGCGAAATTTTTGATCGATCGGCAAGAATCTTTGGTAGTCTTACGACGATCGCAGCAATGATACTTGTATAACAGGCTCAGGAAGGGTCATAATTATACTCCCAACGGGCACAACTTTGGTCATTAAAGAAGACTTGTTGTACCCAGAATCGACTAGAACTCTCACGATATTTGCGCTAACAGTTTCTATGTAGAGACTGGAGAAGAGTATGGTACAGAATACCTGCTCATTACAAAGCGTGAAGAAAATGAAAAATAGCATTAGAATACCTTTCTTCATATGAAATTGGGCTATACTACACTAATATTAAGGCACCTACAGCCTATTCTTTCCTGAAAACCGTATTTAGAAGCTCTGAACTTTTCTATCTCTGGCATGATAGATTGTGCCGTCTACGTCTTAGGATGATGAGAAATATAATTAACAATTCATAGGGACATGATATGAATGTTAAGAATTTCTCGAATCAGGAAGATTTTGTGTGCCCCGCATGTGCCACCGGGAAATTAATTACTAGACCTTTTTGCTCAAAGCAAAGGATGAAGTCCTGCATTCTGGACCGTATCCGGGAGACCTTTGCGGTCCTATATAGCCCATGTAAGGGTAATTTGAGGTATTTTATAGTGCTCATCGATGCTTCCTCGGAATGGTCGTACGTATGATTATTGTCTACGAGAAATCAAGCTTCTGCATAGCTAAATCTCGCAGATAATTAAATTAGAAATATTTTCACTGATCATCATGAGAAGTCCACCTAAATGGACAACGCTGGAGAACTTACTCCGAAAGCATTTGATGATTATTGCATGAAAATGGGAATTAAAGTTGAGCATTTTGTACCACTTGTCCGCACCCAGAATGGACTAGCAGAACTTTGAAGAATTGTAATTTGCCAACTACATGTTGGGGACACGCAGTCCTGCTCGCAGCAGCCCTCATCAATTTTAGACCGTCGGCCTATAGCATCCATCCACCTATGCAACTAGCGCAAGGGTCAGCACCGAAAACTTCTCATCTCTGAAGGTTTGGTTGCAAGGTTTATGTACCTATACCACCACCACAGCGGACTGCAATGGGCCCTCTCCGAAAGTCTGGGATATACGTTGGTTATGAGACAGCATCCATAATCATGTATTTGGACCATATGACTAGAGATTTGAATAATACCGATTCACGATGGTACATCGATGAGGTTATTTTCCCGTCATTAGGGGGAGGAAATCAACCCTTGATAATAATGTCGGGAAATAATTGAAGTCTAGAAGACAATTGAAATCCCAGAAGATAATTGAAATCTATGCATATGACCCGCGCACTAGTGAAGCAAATAGAAGTCCGAAGATAATTGAATTGCATAATTGAATTGCGATCCGTAAGACAATTGAAGTCCGAAGATAATAGATTTGCAAATATTAGCAAATCAATCGCCGAACCACTTTAGTGATTTGAAGAGCGTGACCAAGTAGCATTTGCACATGCGCAATGCACCGAGAGGGTTGAAATACCAATGAAGGTATCCCTAATCCCGTCCGAGGCCTCGTAATAAAGGACGAGAACTCCGGTCCCTCGAATCCGGTAACCGGGGCGCTGGTGAAAAAGGATAAGAAGGACTTGACACGGCCGATCACCGGTGCCCCGAGAACCAAAGGGAGCCGTTGAGACTGTATCGGTATGGAACCTTCGAAAAGGCATACTAGAATTGAACATCCCCATGAAGGAGACATCGGTATGGATGTGTGCGCACACATCGGAACCGAAAAACTAAAGGGACTTGCCCGTAATAGAAAGCGGGTGAGCAAGTAAAAGCATTAGAAGAATCGCCCCTTGAAGAAATAGCTATAAAATTTATGACCTCGGAGAATCTTTGAATATGACAACGACCAATGTCGACATATACTTTGCAAAGAAACTTGCCACAATCATCAATCTTGATTCGAGCTCAGATCGCTCATTGAATGAAAAAAAAATCAGATTGAAAGAAGGTAGTAGAAACTGAATTATTCTCTTCGAATAAAAGAAGGGTGTTTGGGCACAAAGCCGTCGCCTTCCTTGTGCACCCTCGTAGGGCATAAGTGGATATTTGTTCGAAAGAGAAATGAAAAGAAGCAAGGCTCGTTGCATAAAGTTTCATTGAACATCGAGGAGATGATTATGAAGAAACCTATTCCCCGATCATGGGCAGACCCCCCATTTAGACATTTATCTCAATGGCAATGAACTTGAAGTTAGAATTGAAATTGATGGATGGGGTACTAGCATACCTTTATGAAATATTGGATTTGGACATTGAAGATACCTGGATGTATCAATGTCCCGAGCCAAGATAGAGCAAATAGAAATATGTACAGTGTGAAACTCAGAAAGTCATTATACGAACTAAAGCAATCGAGCGAAATGTGGTATAATCACTTGAAGTGACTTTCTATGCAAGAAAGGCTACACGAAAAATGAGAATAATCTCTGTGTATTTATACGACGATCCCAGAATGGATTTTGTATAATCTTAGAGTATGAAGATGATTTGAATATCATCGGAACCCTGAAGGATATTAGGAAAACAAGCTCTTACCTGGAGTCGCAGTTCGAAATGAAAGATTTGGGTGAAAACCAAATATTGCCTAAGCTTGCGACTTGGGCATGCCCTGAAGGATATTAGTACATCACCAACCTACACTCGAAAGGTGTTAGAAAGGTTTGATTTTGAAAAGGCATACCCTTTGAAAGTGCCAATGGTCGGAGATCTTTGCGCAAGACAAGGACCCATGCGCACCTAGAAAAGAGGGGGGAGGAAGTCCTGGGACCGAAATTCCCATGCTTAAGTGTGATAGAAACACTCATGTATTGAACAAACTGTACTAGACCGGTCATTGTATTTGCCGGGAACCTACTAGCAAGGTATAGTGCAGAACCTACCAAAGGCATTGGCAGAGAATGAAGGACATCTTCTGATACCTCTAAGGAAGCAAAGAACTTGGTCTGTTCTATAGAAAGAACCAAGACCTAACTATGAATGGCAATGCAGATGACGGGTACCTGTAGGACCCGCATATAGCCAAATTGCAAACATGCTATGAATTCATATGTGGTGGAACTGCAATTCCATGGAAATCGTCTAAGTAGAGTCTTGTATCGACTTCGACGAACCACCCGGAAATAATAGCATTATACGAGGCCTCACGAGAATGTACTTGGCTTCGGCGGATGATTCACTACATCCAGCAATTATGTGGATTGAATACCGCACCAACCCCCACTATTATCAATGAAGATAATGTAGCTTGTGTTGCACAAGTGCAGATGGGTTATTGTGAAGAATCCTCTTACAAAAGCATATCAACCCCAAGTTCTTCTATGCTCATGAATTGCAAAAGATGAACGTAATCAAAGCACTGCATACTAGGTCATGTGAGAATCGCGATTTATTCACTAAGTCACTTCAGTCTAGCTTTGAAAGATGCATATGTGGAATTGGAATGATGAGACTTAGAGAAGTGCAGAATTCAGGGGGAGAACCTTCACGAACTCATTACTAAAGCTTGATCACGAAGATCAAGTACCCAAAAGGTAAATCCCGGAGATTAAACGAAATTGGGTGGATTGTACTCTTTTCCCTTGACGAGTTTTCCTGAAGTTTCTCGGCTAAGGTTTTTTTAATGAGGCAATTCGTGCAGCATAGCAGAACATGATTCATGTACTCTTTCTCCAAATTTTTCCCACTGGGTTTTTATGGAGTTTTGACGAGACATGGATATGAAGGATGGGTGCCCAAGGGGGAGTGTTGGGAAACCATGGGCCTGACCCTGCAGTCGGCCCATTAGTGGGCGCCCCATCCCAAACCCTAGCAGGGTCGTAGCCTATAAATAGGGGGTGCTATTCATTGTAAAAGATTGATCGATGGATGAAGGAATAAAGAGAAGCAAGACGTCCCCCTATATCTCTATGTTCAATCTCTTATTCTGTTCTTGTTGTTCATACATTGTTCTTACGATTCTACGCTTGTCTACGAGGTAATCGCTCGGACTGGACTCGCCAGCGACGGTTCCTCAACAGAAGCAAGGCAAGGCATCCTTTGGAAAAACGGACGCACAAGGCTTTCTCCTCTTGCAACCACCATGCCCTCGCGTGCGCGAGGCATGTGTGGTCTCACCAGCTACAAATGTTTGCATCTAACTACATCTCATCAAGGCACATATAGAACGAGCTGCTACTGCTGATCTTCTTCCAGCCTCTCTCTAACTGTAAGTAGCATGCATGCTTTCTTGTTCTGTGTATCTTGTTCGATTCTCCTGTGGCTTTTGACACGATCGACGCTGTTTTTGTCTCAACACATCAGGACATCTGAAACGTAATCCTGGATTTGTTTGGAACGACAATTAAGTACTTGGTTTCGTCTCCGCGATCGATGGAATCGGCGAAGTTTCGGTACAAGCAGGATCAACGAGGCGGGGAAGCAGAGGAGGAGGAGGAGGAGGGGTTGACCAGCAGCCAGCTCCTCCCCCCCTGTTTCTTGGACGTCTACGTGCACCACGCGCGCAACATCCACAACATCTGCATCTACGCCAACCAGGACGTGTACGCCATGTTCTCCCTCACCTCCAGCCCCGATCACGCGCCCGCGCTCTCCACGCGTGTCGCCGCCTTGGGCGGCGCCAACCCGCGCTTCGACGAGCGCCTCCCGCCGCTGCGCGTACGGCACGGGCGGCTCGGCACCGACATGCTCAAGTGCGAGATATGGATGCGCAGCTGCGCCAAGCGGCTCCTCGAGGACCAGCTACTCGGCTTCGCGCTCGTGCCGCTCGCGTCCGTCGCGGCCGCCGACGGCGCGCGGCTCGCGCAGGACTTCTCGCTCTCGTCAACCGACCTCTTCCACTCGCCCGCCGGCACCATTCGGCTCTCCATCGCCCTCCACTCGGGATCACCGGGCGATGCGTGCCCACCGCCGGAGCGCGCCGCCGAGCAGTCTATCACGTCGGAGGTGGTTATCCTCGAACCGGCGCCGCCGGTGGACTACTCGAGGGTCGAGTTCCCCGACCTTAACGTGGTGAAGGAAAACCACGACATGGCCGTGCAGTACTTGCCGTTCTTGCACCTCGGGGACGCGCAGCCGCCGGAGGCCATGGAAGACTGCGAGATGAGCACGAGCCCGCGCGGGGAGAAATCAGTGTCCTCGGACGTGGGCAAGAACGCCTCGACGACCACTACGGTCAGCGACGACTGGGTGATCTCCTCCTCCGAGGCAACAGAGAAGCCGCGGCCCGATGCCGACGAGGCCACCGCGCCGATGTCCTGCTGCTCGCCGGACACGCCGACGTCCAACAACGGGAAGTCGGGCAAGGAGAAGGGCGTCGCGGGGGACGTGTTCAAGTCGCCCCTGGGGGACATCGACATGGAGGCGGAGCAGAGTGCGATGCAGCAGCAGATCATGGAGATGTACGTGAAGAGCATGCAGCAGTTCACCGAATCCCTGGCCAAGATGAAGTTGCCGATGGAGGTCGACGGCGACGACGGGGTCGTCGTCCAGAAGGAGGAGAAGCCGGATGCAGAGGTGAAGCAGCAGGTGAAGAAGGACGGGGCAAGGGTGTTCTACGGAAGCAGAGCTTTCTTCTGAACAAATTGCTAAGAGGAAAAAAAAAACCTTCTTGCAAAAGTATCGATCAAATTCGAACACAACATTCAGCGTGCGGTTTGATCATTAGGTTTTGCTTGTTAATTGTTATTGTTAACTTAATTCCTTCATCAAAAGCGCAAACTACATATATAGCTAAGAGTAGCAGGTGGAATTAATGGAGTTGTGTTTTGGTATCAGGCAAGATTGCTTGGTCGAGGTTTCTTAACGAGTACTACTAGGCTTTCCTCTGAACCCTTGAGGAGCCAAATAGTGAAAGAGTGCACACTTGTTCAAAGCTTTTCCGAATAGTGAGTGCTATTGCACTTGGTGTCTTATATAAGATCTCTACAAAGATTTTGTTGTACTAGTTAGCTACTTAGCTTGTGTAGTAGTGTACACTATTTGACATGATTTTTCACGGACGCAACTTCTTTTCCTGTCTTTTTTTTTAATAGTACGAATAAAACGTTCTTGCAAGAACAACATCCATATTAGGTGGCTGCATTATGGGATATCGAAAAGGCACGGTGGTGTCTAGGGGCACTTAAGTACTCTTTTGTTAAAAAGTACATAAATTTTGGACTGTGAGGTCAGCATCCAATGGATCTCAACCCTCCCCCTAAATCAGTTCTTAAAAAACTAATTGAAACCTTGGAAAAATTTGAGTTGAAAATTTCGAATCATTTGAAAGTGATTTCTAATCACATGAACGCCTTTTCGCTTCAGTTGAAAGTGTTCGAATCGAAAGTTCTTTGAATCATTGGAAAGTTTTCGAATCAAAAGTTTTTTCTAACCAATTGAAAGTTTCTCAAATCATTTCAAGTTTTCAAAAGAGTAAATTTCAGAAAATCCCAAGTTTTGGGATATTAGTAACACAAAACCCTATGTTTTGAGATTTTTTTTCAGAAAACCCTAGGTTTTGATATATTAGTAACACAAAACCCCACGTTTTGATTTTTTTTTTCATAAAACCCCATATTTTGAGGCATTAGTAACATAAAACACCACATCGTGGGGTTTTCTGAAAAAATATCAATACCTGGGGTTTTGTGTCACTAATGCCTCAAAACTTAGAGTTTTCTGAAAAAAAATCTCAAAACATGGGGTTCTGTGTTACTAATGCCTCAAAGCCTGGGGTTTTCTTAAATTTACTCTTTTCAAAAAGAATTTTTGAAAGAATCAGTTGAAAGTTTTTCAAATCGGAAGTATTTTTGAACCATTTTGAGCACACATCTTGGTGAAGAACCCAAGGTCAAAAAATCGACTACTCTCAACCCAACAAAACACCTGAGTACTCCTTAGCTATTTCCAACTCGAAATTAGCTTACGTCAGATGGAAATGATCCAATAATTTTTGTTTCAGAAGCAAGCAAGCCATTGATGATTAAATCAACTTCGTTCTTGAACAATGACCATTTAAAGGCAATCATGCGTTTTTTTGTACTTGATTAGATCTAAACACTTCAATTCCACCTATGGAACGGACGCTTATGGAACGAACTGCGAATGAATGAAATCGCTGATGCTGTTTTTTATGGTCGACTTGAACGCGACTGACAACAACTGCATTACTTCTTCTCGCAAGAAGCAGCCCTGGGCTTTGATTGCCATGAACTTTCCATGCACATGTTCGTGAAAAAGCCAACGCACTTGTCAAACAATTTCGCCGGTTATACAGTTGGGGTAAAAAATACTTTCGCTATATTATCGGTCAGGAAATACAATTAGAAGCCAATCACTTTCATGTTGCAGTTTCCATGGAAATTCTGCTCCTCCACTGGGACTAAGCCCTCTCCATGTACTGGACACTTTCATAAATTTCTTTGGAGTGAAAGGACCAGAGGAACAACCTTGGAAATTGATAGTCCGGATCGATGCAATTCAGTTCCTGAAGCTAGAAAACATTCCGACAGTATCCTTCAGTTACCACAGGAAAACTTTGGCACTCTGTTAATTACTGCTAAAGAAGACCCACACTTCAAAGAAGCCAATGGGAGATGTTGCCAACCTCTTTCTGCCATTTATTTAGCTCAAGTTGACTTACAGGCAATGCAGTCAAGCCAACATCGCTGTAAACTCATGTAGCCAGTAGTACAGTTTGGCACCTGTATTTCCAAATCTCAAGTCCAGCCTCGTCAGATTTGTCAGCTTTATTATTGATTACTACTGAACGGAGTAACCATTTCAACTGATGAAGCCATATTACAGAAACTCAGGAAGGAGCTCACAGACTGAATTAGACACCTTCATCAACAAGATCACCAACAAACCGTACGAGTAAGCTGATAAGAGCATGAACTATCCATATCACTTGTTACTAAGAAATGGACACATCAGTATTTAGGTGATGTGAAGGAGAGATGATAAAAAGAGAAGGTGAGCTTGTTTCTAGATGAAGAAACAAACAAACTGTTAATATCAAGACATAAGAAACAACAAAATAGATATTAGAGACTTGTTTGTTACATAAAAACTTATTTTGTGGGTAGCAATTAAAGTCTTAGATATAAACTCAAGAAACAATATATTGGAAGGCTTGTTTCTTTTTATTAGATTGAGTACTCTCTCTCCTCTTGATAACAAGCTAAGAAACAAATTATTGTAAATACTCTTACATACCATAAGAAAAAGCATTATATGAATTAATTTCTCGATGCATTGCAGATTTCGATGCAATGCAGATTTTGCAATGCAGTTAGTTACTTGCAGCTCCAACTCCAGAACTGACACAGAGCACACAACTCAGCGGACAAACTAGCTAGCAGCTACTAGTTTTCGATGATGAGCTTGGCCCTGGCGTGGCCGGCCTCGACCCTGTACTGATCACCCATGCCGAAGTGCGCCATGAGCAGCCACACCACCGTGAGCAACTCGCCGCCTTGGCTCAGCTGCTTCGCGTGGAAGTTGCCCCTTCACTTGCCCGCAGCGTAGCACAGCATCTCCACCCACTCCTCACCTGTTATACTCCGATACCCTTTCTTACGTGCATGCGCGATGTTAAAGATAACAATAGAGATAGAATTCTGAACTTTGTATATGTATTTAGAATGTATATTTTTTACTGTCCGACAAGTATATGACACAAACTCTGTAACATCCTGTTTCGGTTGTCGTTTGGTATCTTTCCATTTGTCTTCTTGGTCTTCAAAATCTATTTCAAAATTTTAGTGTATTTGCAAAAATTCTCCGATTCTGTCTTACTTCAAATTTCGGCTTGAACCTTGGTTTCTTTTTTAATCCTCTCTGTTGAGCCCAGCCCATCTGGCCCCTCTCCTTCCCTTTCCCCTTTTCTTTCTTTTCGATGAGGTTGTCGAAAGCTCTCTTTTGACCACGTGCCCGCTCTGCCGTGCCCCCGTGCACCTTGTCCCCACCCGTTCGATTGCGACCACCTTCTCGTTGTCGACAACCGCTCCGCGTCGACCACCTCCTCGTTGTCGACCATCTTTTCGGTTCGACCAGCCTCTTGGTTTAGACCCGCCTCGTGGTTTCGACCATCTCCTCGTTGTCGACCACCTTTTTGGTTCGATCAGCCTCTTAGTTTAGACCCGTCTCGTGGTTTCGACCACCTCCTCGTTGTCGACCACCTCCTCGTTGTCGACCACCTTTTTTCCTCTCTCTTTTCCGCAGCGACGTGCGCATTTAGTTTCCTTGATGATTTTAGTCATTTTACATAGATTTATCTGTTAAATAATAAAATTGATGTTGAGCTAGCATTTCTTTAGTTTCAAAGACATGCGAGCACTTGCTCAATTCTAAAATCCATATGGTTCAATCTAATTGGGGAGGAGAATATCAGAGATTGAACAAATATTTCAACACGGTTGGGATTGCTCACCGTGTTTCCTGTCCTCACACTCATCAACAAAACGGAGTAGCCGAACGAAAGCATCATCATATTGTAGGAACTGGCCTTGCCCTTCTTGCTCAAGCTTCTATGCCCGTAAAATTTTGGGGTGAAGCTTTCCTCACTGCCTGCTATCTGATAAATAGAATGCCAAGTAAGGTTATTGATAATCTTACTCATGTTCAACGTCTTCTAGATACTCCTGATTATACCATTCTTAAGGTCTTTGGTTGTGCGTATTGGCCTAATCTTCGCCCTTATAACACACGAAAGCTTAGCTTCAGATCGAAACAATGTGTGTTTCTTGGTTACAATGGTCAACACAAGGGTTACAAGTGCTTATATAGAGCTACTGGTAGAGTATATATTTCTAGAGATGTCATTTTCGATGAATATGTGGAGCGAGGGGTCTAGGAAGCCTTCACTTCAGGCCACTTCGCATGGAGCAAAGGGGGTCCAGGGGGCCTTCGCTCTAGGCTCGCCTTGTATGGAGCGGAGGGAGTCAATGCTACTTGTAGACTAGGAGTACGGGCGTGGTGGACAGGGTCTATGAAAGTCCACCGTTGTCGATGGTTTAGTATCGATCTTACGAATGAATGTTGGAAACTCTCCTTGAGTTAAACCACATAGAAAAAGACATATGGATTTTATACTGGTTTGAGCCTTCTCCTGAGAGAATAATAACACTACTCCTGTGTTGCTTTATTGACTATGCTTTACAACAGGAAAGAAATCACTAGAACTAGGACTTAATGACTTCTGTTTGCTGATCTTGTCTTGTGTTCGTTGTCATTGTTCCTTCTCCTTTGTCCACTGGCTTTACTCCTTATATAGCGCGTGAATGGGTGACAGTTGTCTCATATCAAGAGGCGTCTCACCGTTTAATGAAATGCGCACATTTATTGAAGGTTATTGTCACAGACTAATCCTCACACATCGCCTTGCAGTTATGTCAAAGACAAATACTTAATACATCCTGGAGAATAATAGCACATAATAACTACTGTGTGTATCAAATACAACATATAAGTGTCCCTAGTCGATCGGACCCACATGTCTATAGACTTTGTTGACCATAGGGTGATCATAGTTGATCTAATCGTAGTAAAGCTTACGACCATGAAGTGATCGTAGTAAGACTTACAATCATGAGGTGATCGCAGAAAATCTTACGACCACTAAGTAGTCGTAGAAGTACTTACGACCATATAAGGTGGTTGTAAAATGGTTTACGACTACTCGGCTATGCCCTCTGATTAATGATAAGGGGTATCCTTACGAATAATATGAAGATATTGCTATCTATAATAACAATTATAGATAAACAATTTAATTAATTGATGATTATTAGATCCTCGTCAATCGTGCACCAAAGACTAAGTCTAAGGAGGTGTAAAGACTGTGAAGCCCCTATAGTCATATGACCTTTTTGGGGTAGAACTGTAATGCCCTATACCCTTTTATAACCTATTTTTCTCTTATAGTTAAGTAGAAGACTACCAAGAATAATTAAAAAAAAAACACATTTACTCATTTTTCAGTGCTCTTTTCCCATCTTCAAGGACCTTCGGGGATGGTTTCGGGATGATCAAGGCATTTTTATTGCAGCCAAGGCGATCTGGTACCCCCCATGTGCTTGATGCTCTACATTCGGAAGCACTAGCATGTAGAGATGGCCTGGAGCTAGCACATCATGTTGGTGTGCAAAAGATTATTCTGGAAACTGATAGCAAGCAGCTTGTCGATCTTTGGAATGAGTCTGTTCAGACACGTTCTAAAGTTACACCAGTTCTTGCTGAAATTAGGGAGCTTTGCAAGAGTTTTCTGGAGTTTGCTTTTTGTTTTGTTAAACGACGGTATAATATTGTCACTCATTTATGTGCAAAGCAAGCCTCTAGTAATTTTAGTTGGTGTATGTGGCATGAGATACCCAATTTTATGAACAAGGTCTTGCTGTGAGACTGTAATCTTTGCTCAATCTTAATAAAGGAGCTCCCTTAGTCTCAAAAAGGACATTCGAGGATTTACCCCTTCGCATTGTAGGGAACCTGGGATCTCTTTTCTCTACTTTCTAGTTTATAGCTACAACAACTTGTTCCTCTTTCTTTTCATTTCTTTTACTTTTAGTCGTTGTGAAGTATTCTTGGATTTTTTTTCTTCCATCCTTGAAAAATGTTCTGTCTTTTCTTCTTGGAAGGCAACCATGTTTTTAAGGCTTATCAGGTGATTTGTGAGTGGCACGCTTGCTATGATGAGTTTTGTAATATCTCAAGCCGATGAATGAATGGATGCATACTGTGAATGCTCCATCATGGGGGATAAGAGTGACCAAGCTTGCATCAATTAAATCTACAGTCGCCTAATGGTCAACATAAAATTCTGTGATGCTTGTGAGAGGTCATGGACTAGAGATGCCTATGTAGCCCAGTTCTTTTTTTTAGGGGAATGTGGTCCAATTCTTTGGGGTGGGGGGTTGGCATTTGTAGTACAGCCCAGTTTCACCTCGACGTGTCCATAGTCGAGACAGTCGAAACAAAGACGCCAGTGGACGGGCAGTGAGCCGAGCATAATCCCCATGAACTCAGGATCGCAATTGCAGATGCTGATGCACATTAGCCCAATCAATTTCAGGGGGAACAAGTATGTAGCCCACCTTCAAATGGGCCGGCCACAAGGGTTAGTTGTCAGGTACGGAATCGAGGTATATATGGGATCAGAATAGAGAATGTGTTGGGGAACTGGAACGCGCGCGCGTTGCACTGCCTGTTATATGTACGCGTGATCGATGTACGCGCGGTCGAATAGGAGGGGGACGGAGAGGCCCAAGCCACCCAAACGAAGCCACGGTCATGGGGATTGGAGTCCCGATTACGATCGAGATGTACAAGGCGGTGCGTCGACATTGCACGGCGGCGGCGAGTTTTCCCCGAAACGGTGCCGATTCGCGCCGACATCCTGGAGCGGTTCTCGGACGACCTGGACAGGGTGCTGGTGACGTGGATAGATCAGAGGGGCAGGCGTAGCCAGGATAAATATAATGTGGAGTCAATACTTTTAACCTCTTAAGAATTTTATAGATTTATATAAAATTATCAATAGAAATAAAACTATATTACAAAAATCTGTGGGGTCAGTTGACCCCACAGCTAACACCTAGCTACGCCACTGCCGACGAGGCCTTCTGGGAGACCATGTACACCCAAGGGCCCCTCCTTTCGAGCAGATGGAGCTGGCGCAAGGGCTCGCCGGGATCTTCTCCACGGCCAGCTCGATGTTCTCCCGGCTCGGCGCCATCAGGCAGGACCGCAGGACCTCGAGAAGGCGGCGCGGAGGGCCTGCGACTGCAAGGCTGCGACCCCGAAGCACGGCCGCCGGCCGCGTCCTCTCTCTCCCAGGCTCGTCGGCGGCCGATGACCAAGTAGGGCTCAGCGCCCGCAGGCTGCAGCTCGCGCATCTCTCGTGGGATGAGGTGGGCCAGATGGACGAGCTCCTTGACGAGGCGTGCGCGCGGGTGAGCGGCTGCACCCTCTCAGGGACGAGCTGGAGCAGGCCACTGTCATGTGCCACCGTGGGGCGTGGGCCGTCGAGGCCCCGTACCTGCTGGACCTCCTCTACGTGATGCCGTTCGTGGTCGACACCGGCGTCCTCCCGGTGCGATGGCTCAAGTACATCGTCGACGACCTCAACGGCCGCAAGACATACAGGCCGCACCCGCGCAGAGGGGGGTCGGTGCCACCGCCCACCGGTTCCTCGGTCTCACGACGACGACATGAAGCCGACTGAAAGGCCACGTTATAGCAGGACCTAGTTCTAACTTGCTATACACTGTTTTACTCATGGACCATATGGGCGAGGCCTGGTTTGCTGGTGCAGCTACGTAGTAGCCCAGTTGTGGCGAAAGTAGGAATCTAGAGGTCCAAATCAATACGACCAGTCAGAAAGACGACCGACCTTCAAATGGGGGTTGCGGCTCAGCATGGCTATGTTTGGCCCAACAAGCCCATGTGAAGCCGTTTGCTGATGCAGGGGATCGTTTTCATCGTTGCAGCAGTACATCGACGTGGTTGTAGGTAGAGCTGGGAGTCGGGTCGTGCTTTTCCGGGCCAGCCCAAGGCCCGGCCGGCCCGACGACTCAAGCACGACACGGCCTGACACATGGCTGGCCGGGCTGGCCCGGCACGAACGGTGGTTCGGGCTGGGCCTGGAAAGCCGGGCCGTCGGGCGGCACAGCACGGCACAGTGAATCGTGCCGTGCTCGGGTCGACACGGCACGGTGAGCACGGCCGGCACGGCGGGCACACCGCCTCGGGGAGCTTCGCCAGGGAGAGGAGAGGCGCAAGCACCAGGGGCGCGGGGCTTCGGGGAGCCTCCCACAGCCGGCACGCCTCCTCGCGCCTCCCGCCGCCTCGCCGCTCTGCCGCGCCTCCTCGCCTCCCGCCGCGCTGGACCAAGACGGCCAGGCCGGGCCACGAGGCAGCAGTAGAGGCCGGCGGCGTCGGGGCACGGAGGATCTGGAGAGGCAAGGGGCCGGCGGCCGAAGGCCACGCAGCCGAGAGGGCGGTGCGAGCGCGGCAGCGTCGGGCGGTCGGGGCGCCGACGGTAGCGCGAGGAGCCGGCGCGGCGGCGGCACCGGACCACCATGAAGCACCAGAGGGAGGCGGCTCCAAATCCGCCGCGCCTCCTCGCCTGCCGCCTCGGCTCCCGTGCCGCTCGGCCTCCTCCGCCGCGCCTCCTCGCCTCCCGCCGCTTCGCATCCTTTGCTCCACCTCCCGCCTCGACTCCAGTGCTGCTCGGCCTCCTCGCCCCCTGCCGCGCCGCCCGCCGCGACACTCCGCCTCCCACCTCTGCACCCGCTTGGCCGCCTTCGCCGTGAGATGGGGGAATGGGGGAAGGCCAGACTGCCGGAGGGGAAGGCTCTGGCGGCGATGGGGGAGTGGGGGAACCGGGGAAGTACTAGGGGTAGAGAGGAGGCATGGGGCCTGGGGGTGGGGGAGAGCCGAGAGGGGACACCGGGAGGCGATGGGGGAGTGGCGTGTGGCCATGTGGGGAGGCGATGGGGGAGGGGCTGTGCCGCCGTGGGGGAGAGGGGAGGCCGGAGCGGCGGGAGGTGATGGGGGAATGGGGATTGGGGGACAGGGGGAGTCGGGGAGGCACGGGATGACGGGGGGCCGGGTTGGGGAGAGGCCGAGAGCGAGAGGGGACTGGGGTCTGGGGACTTGGGGAGGCACGATGTCTCGGTCTGGGGGGAGAAGGGACCGTTGAGGGTCACGGGCATGGGGAGGATGCCAAGAAAGGTGAGATGGCCCACCTTTTGATACAAAAAAGATGCCAAGCAACGTTAGGAAATCAGGACTCAGAACTTTAGGAGTAACGTTTGGAAATTGGGAGCAACGTTCGGCGCGGCTGTGTCTATAAAACGAAGCTCCGTTTTTATTTATTCATTCACTCTCAGTCTCTCAGTTCACTTCATTTCTTCAATCTATCAAATCTCTCCATTTCTTCAACAGCCATCTACTCTCCCCATTTATTCACCATCTATCCATTATGCTGCCAAGGAGTCGGAGCACCAAGGAGCTCCCGAGCGGTATGCTACCAAGGAGTCGGAGAACGAAAAGGACAGCAGGGCGACTTAGTGTAAGCTCTCGCCGTCGCTCCCCTAGTCCTCCTCCGACTCCGACTCCCGTTGATGCTTGCCAGTTGTCGCCAAGCATGGGAGACTACGGCATGGATGACCGTCATATGGACGGTACAGAGGGCTATGAGGAGTACCAGGGCGGTCCGGAGCCAATAGGGACTCCAGAGTTCTCCCCCGCGTCCACAGACGGCAACATTGGCGGTCCGCGGGCGAAGGGCGAACTGTTGGAAGCACATGACCTGGAGCCAGGAAATCCATGACGGCCAAACGGTAGATATCGCAACATGTAATTATTGCCAAGTTAAATTAACTGCCCGTACAACTGTAGGGACAGGGCACTTGAACCGGCACTACAAGGCATGTTTGCGCAAGATCAGGGCGCAGAGCCGAGGGGGAGGAGTACAAACGCAGCTAAACTTCGAGGCCGATGGCTCTGTAAGTACTTGGGTATACAACCCGCTTTCTGCTCGTGAGGAAATCGCTAGATATATTGTTGCGGAAGATCAACCGATTAGGATGGGTGAAAGCCGCGCATTCGAAAAAATGATCCAACGCGGCTTTTGCTCACAGTACCAACATGTTAGTAGGAGAACCACTACATCTGATATTTTACGAATGTATCATAAGCAACTAGCAGAGCTAAAAGAACAATTCCTACAAGTTCAGTTCTCTTTTGCTATAACTTCAGACATTTTGACATCATCACACCAGAAAAAGTGCCTACCTTAGTGTTGTAGCCCATTATTTAGACGATAATTATAAACTAAACAAAAGAGTCATAGGGTTTAAGCCAATTAATGAATCACATACGGGAGAGGCTATTGCTGAGCGTATACTACACGTACTTGATGATCTTAAGATAGATAATAAGATTGCTTCTATCACTCTTGATAACGCATCAGCGAACACTACTGCTATGAACACCCTCACCCCAAGATTGCAGACGTATATTGGTGGTTATGTTCTCCACCAGAGATGCGTATGCCATATCTTGAACCTTGTTGTTCAAGACGGTATGGAAGCGATTGGCGGATATTTGAACAATGTCCGCGACGCCATTCGCTACCTCACAAATTCCCCACAAGTGATAGCCAGGTTCGTGGAGTACTGCGCAGCAAATGGGAAGGAGCCAAGAAAATTCGGTCTTGACATGAAGGTGAGGTGGAACTCGACCTACATCATGTTAAAGAAGGTACAAGGGTACGAACATATTATATATGTTGACGAGGATCTAAATAATCCTTATTTATTAATCAGGAAATATGACGTCACAAAGCATACCCCTTGAATATTATCAGGGAAGGACGAGTCAAGAAGTCGTAGGTTACCCTACGACTACCCCCTAGTCGTAAGTTCTTCTACGACTAGGGGATAATCGTTACGACTACCCCTTAGTCGTAAGATATCCTACGACTATGGTATAATCGTTACGACTACGTCTGGTCGTAAGTCTTTCTACGACTAGCCCCTTTACAGATCCATCACGATTTACTGGACCCACCCGTCAGAAGATTCAATAAATAGTGAGGATCCAAACAGTCAAAACGTGCATAACTGCTGATAAATCCCCACTATCTCTGGCTGGAAACCGTTTGACAACATGGGGAGGTTACTACTCCGACAATTACTCTCATTATTACGCAATAATGAGCGACTAATTAGCCCGGAACGACTACGCCCACCACTGCTTAGTATAAATAGGTGTCTCTTAGAGATAGTGAGGGGGGCTTTTGGAGATAGTTTTTCCTGGAGGACAGTTAGGAGAACCTCCGATCGATTGTAATCCAGAGAGCAAATACAAGATACATAGGAGTAGGGTTATTATTCTCACCCGAGAAGGCCCGAACCTGTATAAAAATCCCCGTGTCTCCTTCGTCTGCGTGATCAATTGTGGAGACCCCCCGAATCAAACAATCTTTACGTAAGATCGGTTCTAAAACACCGACAGTTGGCGTCGACCGTGGGGATCTTCTGGTAATTCCTTGTCAACAGTTCTTTCTTTTCTCTTTTATGCTACCATGGCAGGAGAATGGAACGAGGAGAATTGGTTCGACTTGGCCGATTACGCAAACATTGACATGGATGCCGGTCTCGAATACGAACCGAGTATCGAATCTTCTGACGGTATTGCCGCCTCTGGAGATCTTTTATCAGATCTCGGAGACTGCATTACCACTGGAGTCGAGGAGGGATCCTTATCCCCCACGACCGTACGCCCAGCCGAGGGATCAATTTCCTCGGGAGGCAAGGGTCAACTCAACCAGCCACAGGCCTGTCTCGGGGCAGACTCGCAACACGACGATAGTTTTTCCTCCAAGTGTTCGAGTCCCCCCAAGGCCTTACGACTTGGCAAGACAAGTTCTGGAGGCCATCATTCCGGAGCTCCATCGACATCTGATGGTCCTCTCTCTCCGAGTGCTTCCGCAGAGAAGAGGATCGAACATGTTGTTCATCCAAATACAACCGTCCCGACGCAGGACCTACCTGCAGACGGAGACGGTTATAACCCGGAGTTCCCTCACCTGAAGGGGTTTACTCCAAGTCGCCAGATGGTGTCGCTCGACTGCTCCTCAAGTGAGGAGGTCTCGAGCGCAAGTGGAGGTCATCCATGGGAGGTCTTTGTCCTTCCCTCTGATAAGGATCGTTCTCCCAGAAGAGGGATTGAATATGCTTCCCGCCGAGCATACTCTACACCGCCTCGTCGTAACGGCAAGGACACCACAGTTGGCGAACGAAACAAACACTTTAATGAACGTGCGGGACATCCTCAACGTTCTAGCACTCCATTGAAGCAAGCTCAGGGGTATAGAACAGACCAATCTGAGGCAGCCCGACGGAAAAGAATAGTAGCTCAGAAGAACCTTCCTGAGCGCGCTCATTTCCAGTCGGAGAAAGCTCAGGTGCTCCAGCACATCAACGATTTGCTGGAAAACCCGACCCAAGAACTCGCTCGAGCACCAGGTTATGATCTCTTTGCAGAGGAGATCACGCAAAGGCTTCGTAACACGATGGCCAAACTCGAGCGACTGCGTCGACCACAACCAAGAAGTCATAATAGTACGGCTACTTCTTCTACCAGTCGTTCAGAAGACTTGTCGCATAGAAGGCGGCATGACTCTCCCTCACGTCGCCTCAAGCCCATGGGAGAAGTGATCTTTCACCACTTAAGCGACAAGAAACACGGCAGCAAGTGGGGTACGAGGAGTATTTCCCTCGTGAGACCGAGACCTATCGCAGCCTAGTCCCCATGGTCGGGTATCGGCGAGTTCGATCACCCGGCGATATTAACCCCTCGTTTTTACAAAGAAGAAGACAAGAGGTTATCTCGGGATGTTGGGCTTTCTCACCCGACCTGCCGAGTGCTCGTTGGCGCCTCGATTTCGACCAACGAATATGGAGAAATTCGATGGAACTCAAAACCCCATCGAGTTCCTCCAAATCTATACTGCAGCTATCCGAGCTGCAGGAGGAGGAGAGCATGTCATGGCAAATTACCTTCCGACTGTACTCGAAGGATCGGCGCGATCGTGGCTTTTAAACCAGCCATTCGAATCGATCTACTCGTGACAACATCTCTGTGATCTACTGTTGGCGAATTTCCAGGGCACTTACAATCGCCCAGGAAAGGAAGATGACCTGCACCGGATAAGGCAAAACAACCATGAAACGCTACGCCAATTCATCAGTGCTTGATCGGTTCAAATTCTATTCCGGAAGTTTCTGACTCATCTGTGATCAGAGCTTTCAAGCAGTGAGTCCGTAGCAGAAGAATAACAGAGGACATCGCCTTACATCCACCCGCCACTGTCGCTGAGCTCTTTGAGATGGCTGATAGATATGCGACTGCTGCCGAAGCGGTCGAATGGAACAATACTATCGATCTCACAGATGACATCCCTAAGGAAGTAGGCGAAAGTAGCAAGAAAAAAGAAAGAAAGGCTAAGAAATCTAAGAACAAGGCAAAAAGGCAAAAATCTCCAGTTGCCGGTTCTAAGGAGGTCCTAGCCGTAAGCGATAAGGAGCCACGCAACCCCAAGCAAAATCCCGATCAGGGTAAAGGTAAACGCCCAGATCGGAGAAATGACAAACCAAGGTGGTGTCCTTTTCATAAAAAAGAAGGGCATGATCTTAGAATCTGCGAGTTTTCTTACGGAAACTCGAGGACTATTATTCTGGCAAAGGGCCACTTCCTACTCTTGAACAGGTAGGTCAAACCAGTGAACAAAAGGAGTCGGATGGTGAGGAGATGCCGTTCCAGGACCCACAACACACCATTGATCACATCTATGGGGATCTTGACATACGAATCACGGAGGCACAAAGCGCTTGAGCGTGAGGTAAATACAATCGACTCCCCCCTTGTCAATAAATTACCAAGTGGTGGAAGTCACCCTTGCTTTTGAGAAAAGTGATTGTCCGATCCTTCGACTAGACCAGTCGATTTCGATAGTGGTCGAACCCACCATCAACAATTGTCGAGTCAATCGAGTTTTAGTTGATGGTGGAAGCTCGCTAAACATATTGTTTACGAGTACCACGGACGAGATCACGGTACCAGACAAAGGTAAGACCGGTACGATATTCATTTCATGGGATCGTACTGGGGTCTTCGGCCAAACCCATTGGCCAAGTTTCTCTTCCTTTAACGTTTGGATCACCAAGCAATTTCAGGACAGAGAAGGTCTCCTTTGATGTGGTCGATTTCGACACGGCATATAACGCCATACTCGGACGACCTACTTTGGCAAAATTCTTAATAGCTACTCACTATGGGTACCAATGTCTTAAGATGCCAGGTCCCAAATGAGTGATCACGATACATTGTGACAAGAAGATGACGCACTCCTGCGACCGTCGTTCCCTTGAGATGGTTGTACAACTACCAACTCGAGATGAAAGTCAGCCTTCGACTAGCAAGTCGAACCCTAAAACTGCACCTAAGCCGAACGACCAAGTCAAAGAGGTTCCTCTGGACACAGGGATCCTCGAAGATCGTCAGATCGAGATTCTTCCGACCCCAAATAGGAAGACGCCTCATCACCTTCCTCCGTGCAAACGATGTCTTGGCGTGGCAAGCATCCGACATGCCCGAGTCCCGTGAATGTGATCGAGCACAGGCTAGCTCTCGGCACGATAAGCTACCCGTAAAACAAAAGTTACGGAGATTTGCCCCTGATCGACGAGATGCTATTAGGTCAGAATTGGACAAGTTGCTTAAAGCAGGCTTTATAAGAGAAATCAACCACCCAGAGTGGTTGACCAACCCTGTAATGGTTAGAAAGTCTAACGGCAAGTGGCGTATGTGCATAGACTTTACTGATCTCAATAAAGCTTGTCCAAAAGATGATTTCCCTTTACCTCGCATCGATCAGCTGGTTGACTCTACTGTAGGATGTGAGATGTTGAGTTTTCTAGATGCATACTCTGGTTATCATCAGATTAGCATACATCAAGAAGATGAAGAAAAGACCGCATTTATTACACCATTTGGGATATTTTGCTACGTCAAAATGCCATTTGGTCTAAAAATGTCGGGTTTTTTCAACGTTTGATGCAAACGACTTTCGCTCCTCAACTAGGCCGAAACTTGGAAGCCTATGTTGACGATCTAGTCGTAAAAAGCACCAAACGACTCAACCATATCATGGATTTGCAGGAGACCTTCGACAACCTCAGAAAACACCAATTGAAACTGAATCCCGAGAAGTGTGTGTTCGAGGTCTCTTCAGGAAAATGGCTTGGATTCCTGGTTTCTGAACGAGGAATTGAAGAAAATCCCGAAAAGATCAAAGCCATCACTCAGATGCGCCCCCCGACCACGAAAAAAGAAGTCCAGAAACTCACAGGATGCATGGCGGTGTTAAGTCGTTTCATAGCACGACTGGGAGAAAAAGGTCTGCCTTTCTCCAAACTTCTACGAAAACATGAAGGTTTCAAGTGGTCAGAAGAGGCTAACCTAGCCTTTGAGGAAGTCAAGAGGTATCTTACGAGTGCTCCTGTTCTAGTTTCCCCGAAGCTAGGAGAGACGCTCTTAGTTTACCTAGCTGCCACGCCACAGGCAGTAAGCGTAGTTCTGGTCGTAGAACGTGAAAACATACAACGATCAGTATACTACGTAAGTGAGGTTTTGCACGGACCTAAGGAGCGTTACCTCGGGTTCAAAACTTCTATATGCCCTCCTCATGTCTTCGAGGAAATGCGGCATTATTTTCGAGACGCACAAACTAGTCGTGCTGCCCGAGTTTCCCTTGGGAGCGATCCTCCGAATAGGGAACAATGGACGCATGGCAAAATGGTCATCGAACTTGGGGCGCTCGACATCCATTTCGTGTCCCGAACGGCCGTTAAATCGGATCTTGGCGCACTTTGTCGCCGAATGGACAAATCTCGAACCTGCTCAGATCCCGATCACGATTCCCACGACCAGTGGACAATGTACTTTGACGGGTCGCTTACGATAAGTGGCTCGGGGGCTGGGGTGGTCCTGGAATCTCCTACAGGAGAAACCTTAAAGTATGCCATACAATTAAACTTTCAGGCCACTAACAACGTGGCAGAATACGAAGGTTTGCTAGCTGGTATACGAGCTGTGAGAGCGCTCTCGATTCGACGACTACTCGTGAGAGGAGACTCTCAACTAGTCGTGAATCAAGTCGGAAAGGAGTACCGTGCTCCAATCCAACCATGTCCCGGTATTTATCGGAAGTAAGAAAGTTAGAAAAGCACTTTTTGGGCTTTGAGGCGCAATTTATCACTCGAAAGGATAATTTCCTCGCAGACCAATTGGCTCGTCTAGCTTCCTCCCGATCTTTGGTACCGAAAGGGGTGTTTTTGGAACAGCTTCAGAAACCGTCCATAGTCGATTTAACCGAGCCACCTTCTATAGAAACGACCTCTCCGAGTACGAAGATACATGGATGGCGCCCATCTACGAGTATCTTCAGCGGGTTCTTTACGATGACGATCTAGAATCGATCGATTATCCCGAAAGGCCAAAATGTATACTTTGGTCGAAGGTGTCCTTTATAAAAGAGGAACCCAAGGGGTACTCATGCGATGTATTCCACAGAGCGAAGGATTAAAACTCCTTCACGACATACACGGAGGAATCTGTGGAACTCATGCTTCCTACAGAACGCTGGTCGGTAAAGCTTTTCGACAAGGTTTTTATTGGCCAACAGCCCTCTACGATGCCAAAGAGATGGTTAAAAAGTGTGTACAATGCCAGTTCTATAGCCGACAAATACACCAACCAGCTCAAGCGTTGCAGACAATCCCTTTGTCGTGGCCTTTTGCAACCTGGGGTCTTGATATCCTAGGACCGTTACCCAGAGCTCCAGGAGGTTTCGAATTCCTTTTCGTGGCCATTGACACGTTCACAAAGTGGATAGAAGCCGAACCTGTGACTGGGATAACAACGGAAGCAGCAAAACGGTTCATGATGAGATGCGTGATCACTCGATTTGGAATACCAAGTCGAATTATCACGCATAACCAGAAAGCGATTTACAAGCGTAAAATTTCAGAATTTTGCGGCGAGTTGGGAACTCGCTTGTGTTATGCTTCAGAGCCCACCCCAAAGCAACGGGCGGTTGAGAGAGCGAATGGCCGATCATGAAGGGAATCAAAACCCAGTCTTCGATCAGCTTGTCAAGCGCTGGGGCTTGGGTACGTGAATTACCTTCAGATATGGGCCATTCGCATGCGGCAACTAGCCGAGCTACAGGAGAAACACCTTTCTTTCTAGTTTTTGGTGCCGAAGCAATGCTTCCGCCAGAGCTAAAGATCAGGTCAGCAAGAGTCGATAAGTATAACGACTCAACTCAAGAAAACCTTCGAGCAGACGACATTAACTCGCTCAAGAAAAGAGAAACTGTGCTTTATTCCGCTCGCAGTCTACCAACAAGCCTGCGCAGATACTATGATCGTAAGGTCCAACCTCGCAGCCTTGCTGAAGGTGACTTGGTATTGAGGCTTATCCAATCCCAGTCTAATCGGAACAAACTCTCCCCCAAGTGGGAGGGTCCTTACACTGTGGTCGAAGTAACGCGTCCAGGATCAGTACGACTTGCAATGGAAGATGGTCGCGTTCTCTCAAACTCTTGGAACATTGACCAGTTGCGCAAAATTTATGTGTAACAAGCTTCAACGACAATAAAGTGCCAGGTTATCACTATCCTTTTTTGTCTAATTTTGAATCTCGCTTTTATTTTTGACCATTTTCTTTATGCTCCTCATTCCTGTGCGATGGTTAGCACAAGGACAACACATTTAGTCGAAATCTCTCCCCTCTGCATGTGGTCCTGCCCGCTAGAAGGAGTTTCCTAATGTTACTTTGTTCTTAAACAACCTGTACAATGCTCATTGGGCTCAGGAAAATGGTCAAAAATTGTTAAGCGAATTCATGTCACCTTAGCTTATTTCGAAAAATAAACTAAGAAGAGTGAACTTTTGAGATGCATCCGACTACTTTTCAAGTGACCTGATTAGGTTCTACTGGTCGAAGGAAGAAACACACCTAGTCGAAACCTCTCCTCTCTGCACGTGGTCTTGCCCACTAGAAGGAACTTCCTAGTGTCGTTTTGTTTCCTACTTTTGCTACCAGGACGACTTTGTCAGGAACAATGAGTGTAGCCGAATGAATCCTTAAGGTGCTCTAGAAGGTTGTTTCACTCTAGTTGTCATTATCGAGTTGAGTACTCTGGTCGGAGATGGTCACATCACCTAGTCGAAGCCTATTTTCTCTGCACGTGGTCCTGCCCACTAGCGAAAACTTCCTAGCGTCGATCTGTTTCCGCTCTTTCGACTAGTCCAAACAAGTCGATACTCGACAACTACAAGTCTGAACAAACCTCTATGTTTTCAGAACCCTTTCTTTACTACTTCCTTAGTTTATTCCTAATAAACTAAGTAAGCAGTCGGGGGCTAGGATAAAGTTATAAACATGACTTCATTTCTTAGTCTTATTTTTTTTCCTCCCGAGTTATCATTTTACGAAGTACTAACTACTTTACGAGATAACGCGAAGGAAAATGAAGGAGAAAGGAGAAATCGCTCATATCTGGTCAGAATTATTTCCTTCCCTTTTATCTTACGAGTTACTAACTACTCTACGAGATAATTTGCAGGAAAATGGCCATATATTTGTTCATCACCACCAAAAAAAGACTTGTTTTTACAAGATTATATTACAAGACTATTCTGGCAAGGGAGATTCTATTTGCATCTCCTCTGCGACCTTTTCGCCAACCGACTGCATCTCTTCGATTAGCTTATCTGCTTCGGCTTCGGTGCAGTCGAAATCGGCTTCAATAGAATGAAGATTAAGGTTGGGATCACGGGCCTTGAGTTTCGCTAAAACAAAACTCACAGCTCCTTTGACCGCTTCCCTTATCGAATCATTCTGATTGGTCTTCAGAGTAGATACCAACTCGCTCAAAGTACCGACTTATTCTCCAATGGTACTCGTATGAGCGGCCATCGTGTCGTCACGAGGAGCAACCCTCTCGGCACGAAACCCATCGAGTACATTGTTCAGAAGTGAGATATTATCTGGAAGATTGATCTTCATAGATTTTGTCTCCTCCTGGGAATAAGTCGAAGCCTCGTGGAGTCGTTTTATTTCAATCAATCGATCTGAAAAGAGGAAAGATTGAATAAGTAAAACGATTCTGTGAGAAGATAAAATAAAATAAATAGCAGGTAAAAGTTCTACTTACCAGCTAATTGAGAACCCAAGTTTTTAATTTCTTGGTCTTTCTCCTTCGCGATGCGGGAGATTTCACGGACAACAGAGGATTTCTCACGAACCTCGATCCGGAGAGCCCCCACATCGGCCTCAAGGGCCTTATTTTCACTTCTTTTTCTCGCAAAAGAATGAGAGGTTAAAAGGGGAGAGGAGCGAAAACCAAGACCGTAAGCGCCATAATTACACGCACTGTTTATTTCTTCCTGCAACTGTTTAGTTGCAGAGTTAGCCTCCTGAAGCTTCTTCAGGAGGTCGTTGACGTTATCCCTTAGTTTCTTCGACTCGGCTTATTCAAAGTCGAGTGAATCGCTAAAGGTCTTTTCGTCGCTCTTAAACCTGAAAAAGTAAAGAGCAGACATGGACACAATAAACCAAATGGTTATAAGTTTTTCTATGACCTATGGGTAGTCGTAAGTTATTCTGCGACCACCCCCTAGTCGTAAGTCTTTCTACGACTAGTACAAGTCGTAAGTTTCTACAACAATCTGATTGCGAGTACTGAATAAATAATCAGAATGATTATGACAATCAGTCACTCACCACCTCTCTGTCTGCTCGCAGAGTATTGCCTTTTCTTGTCGAAGCTTGACAAGTTGCCGATTATATTCGCAAATCGTAGCGATTTGCTCCACGACTCTCTGAAAAAGAGAAAAACGATAAGATAAAGAGATAAAACCCCAAGTGAGTATCGATGAATACTTACGTTCATGTTTGACCAAGCAAACATGGAGACTATTCGTGACGGATCCTTCAGCCCATTCATCTCCTCGACTCGTTTCCACCAAACCCCTTCGAGTCTTTCATTGTCAAACTCATCTCCGCAATTGACAATGCCGCCGGGTGGGGAACTCGATCGCGGAGCGGTAGTCGTAAGATCCTATGATGGAGTCGTACAAAGAAATCGAGCAAAGTTAAAATACTCCTCTTCCTCCGACTCTATAGGGACATCGCTGAGGACCGGAAGGAGCATCTCGACAACCTCCTTACGCACGGTGATCGCGACTAACACCGCCACCTACTTCCGGTGTCACCTCGAGGCTTCGCCGCCTCTCATACCACTACGACACCCGCTGTCGAGCAACTTCAACATCCTTAGCCGCCGCAGCGACTTCAGCAACCGCAGCTTCCTCCGCCACGGGGATAGTAGCTAGATCTTCAGCTACTATTGCTGTCGCACCCTTGTCAGTGGAGGGGGAGACAGCGGGATTCTCCATGGGAGTATCTCTAGAGACTGAAGAAGTCGGGCTAAAATCGCAAAACGCAGAAGTAAGTCAAAAAACAAAACAGTAAGTAGTTACTACACTTATAACTTTTGTTTTACATACCTCTGCGCGCTGGACCTAACTCGAAACTTGGGAGCAACCTTCCCGATGGAAGATTTCTTCGATTTCTTCTCGACCACCGCCGGTCGAGATGCACTCGACACCGTGAGTCACCTCCTCCCGACTTCCTGTGGACGAGATCGCCTCGACCATCCCGAGAATGCCGCTTCTCGGCTTCACAGTTATCTCACGAGCACGCAGCTTCCTTCACAAAAGACATGAATTCCTTCCGCTTCTCCTTTTCTAGCCGCCTTATGAAGCCACGAGAAGTCAAATCGCTGCAAAGGATTTGTCGTCGTAATAGAAAGGTACCTTTAACCCGGAGCGAAGGATCCCGAAAGGACTCTCGTGTTCAAACACCAGCCCAGATTTCCAACCCGGAGTACACTCTTCGTGTTCAAACACTACCCGAGATTTCCTCACAAAATGAATATCACATTCATATCACGAAACGTAAATGGCATTAAATAAATAATCGCTTAATACAAATAAGTCTCAATAATAATATCAAATGTCAAATGATAAACACAATGAAACAACATAATAGTGGGAGCCACACGATGCGCCACAGTGCAATCGCTTGGGTCGAAGGCCTACTCGTCCGGTCCTCACCGTCAAGATAGCAGCCTTCTCCCGAATAAGATTTATTCAGCAAGAGTGAGCACTACTACCGTGCTCGCAAGTCACACCCAATATTGAATTTAAATGCATGCATAAGGAAACAAGTGAGTATGGCAGGGGTTGTTTTGCATAAACAACATTTTCAGTTTGGATAAGCATAGTAGTTTCCAAGGCAATTTTATACTATGAATAAAATCATATTTTGAAATGACAATGATATAATGTGGATAACCTCCAATGATAAAGTGAAGGATCCCCTCCTAACACTTGGCTTCCCGCCCAAATTTTCATAAGGATTAGCCATCCTCAACATTTAATAAAGCATTTAAAGACCAAAACAATTTAACTTTAAGTGGCCCGCTAGCATGTCCATGACCATGACGCGCTATTCGAATAGTTTCTACTCGCAGAGTTGGTACAACTTACCCACACGAGGTGACATGCTCGCATGTCGCCAATTCACGCCCGTAGGCGTGTGGACCGAGCAATTACCATGAGGCCTTTACAATATTTTATCCTAGTACATTCATGCCCGCTAAGGTTTCGCCTTTGGATCGACCGCCCTCCTAAGCCCCTCTTGCGCCAAGTGGGAATAAAACGCCTAACCGACACCCACAAAATCACATGACATAAATATACTAGGACATCACAAATTAGTTAGCCAAATCCCGCCCATACAGATATGTGGTGGTACGTTATGGCATAGCAATAAGCTGCTCAAAGACCGATCCTCAATTGACTTAAGGCGCTATTCCTACAACCCATGGGCCTTGATCTAACCAGATCAAACCTGCATAAACCTACACCCACCATTCGACCATTTCGCCAAGTCCAAACCCATTTTGATTTTATTTTGAATAAAAACTCCATTTATAAACTCATGTGGTAAGACAATACCACAATGTCAAGTTTGAAAACAATTTGTAGAAATCGTGTAAACCTCCCAAATTCTCAGAATGTGACTAAGCTTGGCTAAGCATATATTTGAATTTTGGTAATATCTTGCCTATGGTATCAAGGTAGTTAGATACAACATTCAAATTTTGCCATACAATAACATATGGAATTAACTATGTGTAAAACATGATATTAAAATATTTATAACAACATATGCATGCAATAAGGAATTAAAAAAAAAATTGAAAATAACTTAAAATAATAGGGGCAATATGGTCAATGGTGTAACTTGCCTTGGTCGATGTCTTGAAATTCTAAATTTGACTTGATCGAACTCTCCGGAGTCGTCGAATTCTATACGCGAAAATACGATAAATTCAATATTCAAATTCAAAATAAATTCAAAAACATAGATCAAAATAACTCCAAATTGAAATATTTTGGTTTAGTTAGCTAGATTATAATTTTATACAAATTTTGCAATTTGAATCACCCAATTTGGAGTTCATATGCAAAAGTTATGAATTTTTGAAGTTTATATCTAAATCTGAAATTTTATTGAATTTCCGCATTATTTTCCTACCAAAATCCATTTATTGCGCAATGATTACGTCACCATGATTTCGAAAATAAAAGATTTAAAAGTCATTTCGACAAAGGGGCCCCATGAGTCGCTGACTCGCCATGTGGACCAAGTCCACCGAACGCTGGAGGGATCGCACGGTGGACCCTACCGCGTGCGCGCGGCGTGGCGCCGACGCGCGCCACACGGGTCGTGTCGCAGAGGTGGCGACACACGCGCGCCACGCGGCGCCACGCCGGCGTGATGCCGCGGCGGCTCGGCAATCACCTCGCCGCGCAGAGGTCTCGCGAGGTGCGGTTGATACCAAAAGGAAGAGTGAGCGATGCCGAACGTGGTGCCCACCGAGGTTGCGAAAATGCGCGAAAGGTCGTCGGGACGAGCTCGACGGCGCGCGACCGGGTCGCCGGTGAAGAAGGTGCCGCGATGGTCCCCGCGAACGAAGGTGCGCCAAGCCATGAGGTCGGCGACGCTGATGGTGACGGCGGTGAGGACGCGCGTGGACGACGGCGACGGAATTGGCGACGACAACGCAGCAGCTTGCGGCGACGAAACCTCGAATGCGACGCACTCGCAAGCGGGAGGAGAGATTGAGCGAGGAGATGGTTGAGGAGGAGAAGGGGTCCAAGGGCTCTTTATAGGCGCCGAGAGGGTTTGAGGTGGCGTGGGGTGGTGGTCGTCGTGCGCGGCTGCGGCGGCGGCGGTTTCGGCAAAACGTGCACAAGGAAAGAGGGGTTGAGGGGAAGTGGGTGCGATGACATGGCGAGCCGCTATGCACGATTGCCCGACGAGCGAGCGAACAGATCATGGGAACACGGAGCTCCAAGACTTAGTCATGGCGGCGGTTTCGCGCGCGCGCAAGAAGAAGGGGAAGGAAGGAGAAAGCGCGCGGCTGGATGGCGATCCAACGGGGAGAAGAGAGGAGACGTGGGAGGTTGGCAGCCGTCTGATTTTAATCGGACGGTGGAGGAGGGTGAGAGGCGGGTGCGGCGAGTGCGGGCCGATGGGCCGTGCGCGCGTGTGAGGTTTGGGCCGTGGCCGGTGGGTTTCGGCCCAAACAGGGTTTTCTATTTTCATTTCATTTTCTAATTGATTTAATTCTGGTAATTCATATTAGCTTTAGAAAATAGCAAAATACTTCCAAAATTTATGGAAAAATTCACAGAAATTCCCATACTCATTCTGGACTTAATAAAATTATTTCCAACTTTATGTTGGTTTTTAATTTTGCAAATAAATTTGTTTTAGCTTTAAAATATTTATAAAAAACTTTTAAAAATCCAGGAAAAACCACAAACATAAATAAACTTTTAAATTTTATCAAATTGAAATTTGGGTCATATAAACCTACTTCTTAAGGGAATCTCACCCGAGATTCGTGATTGGTCAAGAAAGAGATCGGATAGTTGGTCTTGAGGTCTTCTTCTTTTCCCAAGTGGCTTCACTCTCTAGGTGATGACTCCACCGCACCTTGTATGATCCGATGATTCTACTTCTAGTGACTCTCTCGCGACATCCGTAATCTTGATTGGTCGCTTCACGAGGTGAGATCTTCTCAAGATCAAGCTTTCAAGAAGGTATGGTCTTCCGCGCTTGCAAGCATTTCTCAATCGATACATGGAAGACATCGCACAATGACAAGGCTTCGTAGCTCAAGCCGATATGCCACTTCACCTCTTTTGGCTAGAATTTTGTATGGCCCCACAAATCAAAAGGTGCAGTTTTCCTTTGTTCTAATCTTCTTACTCCTCCGAGTGGAGTGACCTCGAGATAGACCAAGTCTCCTACTCAAAGTTTAGATCCCTCCGACGGTTATCAAGATAACTCTTTGTCGGGTTTGTGCCACTTTCAGATGTTCCTTATATCTTTGACCTTACTTTCGCCTCTTTGATTATCTCAGTCCAAAGAGCCGATGCTCTCCTACTTCATCCTACGTATGGAGTTCTCGCATTTTCTCGCCATACAATGCTTCAAAAGGAGCCATTTGCAAACTAGCTTGATAGCTATTGTTATACGAGAATTCGTGATACGGCAAATTCTTGTCCCAACTTTGTCCAAATTCCAGGCACAGCTCGAGCATATCTTCGAGGACTTGATTGGTGCGTTCCGTCGACCATCCGCTTGAGGATGATAGGTCAGCATCGGTTGAGTCCGTGCCTAAGGCTTCATGCGCATCGCTGTAATCTTGATGTAAACCGAGAACCTCTCGCGGACACGATTTTCTTGGGTACCTGTAGACAAACAATCCTAGCCACATATAACTCGCCAACCGGCCGCTTCGATGTAGTCTTGACGGAATGAAGTGAGCTACTTTGGTCAACCAATTAACTATCACCCGATAGAATCATATCCCGATTGGGTCCTAGGAAGTCCGGTGATGAAGTCCATGCCAATCTCTTCCCACTTCCATTCTCGAATTGGTAGTGGCCGCAATAATCCACTGGTCTCGATGTTCTCGCTTAACTCGCGACACACATCACAATGCGCATTTAACTCAAGAATTTCTCGCTTCATGCCGACCCACCGCATTTCTCCTTCGATCCCGGTACATCTTGGTGCTTCCGGTGAATGGAGTAAGGCGCTTCATGAGCCTCCTTCGACTGATTGTTTTAACTCCCGCCGTTAGGTACACAAATGCGTTCCCAAACCACACAGCCTTGTTCATTTTCAATAACTCGAGCCTTGCCTCTTCGCATATTCTTCTTGATCTCCTTGATGTCATCATCTTCTAGTTGTTTTTCTCTGATTCGACTTTGAAGAGTCGGTTGTACTTCCAAAGCATTCACACAACCTTGACCGACAATCTCCAAGTTTAGACGCTTCAATTCTTCATGTAGTTCGCCGCTCTTCGCACCATCATGGTATTGCAATAGGCCTTTCGCTCAGTGGCATCTGCAACTACATTTGCTTTGCTCGGTGATAATGGATTCCAAGATCATAATCTTTTATCAACTCTAGCCATCTTCTCTCGCCAAGGTTTAATTTCGCTGTGTGAATATATACTTGCACTCTTGTGATCCGTGAATATCTCACAATGTTACCAATGAGATAGTGCCGCCGATCTTCAAGGCATGCACAATCGCCGCTAACTCTGCATCATGGGTTGATAATTCCCTTCATGTGGCCTCAATCGCTCGGATGCATACGCTACTACCTTGCCCTCTCGCATCAATACGCATCCGAGCCCTTGACGGATGCGTCGCAGAAGATCTCAAATCTTTACTGATATCGTAAAACTAACACAGTGCCGAGACTAATCTCCTCTTCGTGTCCCAAAACTTTCTTCACAGCATCCGCCCAATCAAATTTCTTCTCCTTCTTCGTGTTGAGTCATGAGTCTTGCAATCTTAGAGAAATTTTCTATAAACTCGCGGTAATAACCCACTAGTCCAAGGAAACTTCTCACTTCGGTGATCGCCCCGGTTGCTTCCAACTGACATCGCTTCAACCTTGGCAGATCTATCGCAATTCCTCCCGCCGACACAATATGTCCAAGGAATGCCACTTGACTTAGCCAAAATTCACTTTGCTGAATTTGGCATAGAGTTGATGCTCCCTGAGTTTGTCCAGTATCATTCTGATATGCTTCTTGTGTTCCTCTTCATCCTTCGAGTAGATGAGAATGTCATCGATGAAAACAACCACAAACTTATCCAAGAATTCCATGAACACTTTGTTCATCATATTCATGAAGTAAGCGGCTGCTCACAAACCGAATGACATCATCAGAAACTCGCATACCCATATCCGTGGTGAAGGTCGTCTCTGAATATCTTCCGTCCGATCTTCGCTGATGATAGCTCGATCTCAAATCAATCTTCGAGAAGACACTTGTTCTTTCACCGATCGAATGATCATCTATCCCGGTAAAGGATATTTGTTCTTGATCGCCACCTCATTGAGTGATCTGTAATCAACACACATTCTCATGCTATTGTCCTTTTTCTTGACGAACAAAGACCGGTGCTCCCAAGGTGATGAACTGGTCGGATGTAACCTCGCGCAGATTCTTCAGCTTCTTCAATTCCGCTAACTCATTAGCCGACATTCTATAGGGTCGCCGATATTGAGCCGCCCTCGACTAAGTCAATTAAGAACATGACGCCCCGATCCGGTGGCACGCCAGTAAATCATTAGGAAAGACATCGCGATATTCTCGACTACATGTATGTCTTCAAGTTTCACTTCCTTCATGCCGGTGAGGATAGAACTTCCATTGGTGCAGTCTTGGGTTTGAACTCAATCAAATTCCTTCTCCATTTGTGAGAGTGATAGACCTATTGGCACGCCTATTTGTCCATGATTCTTGACTAACCACCCATTCCAAGAATAACATCCAGACCTTGGGAATGCAAGACTATCAAGTCTCTAGGAAGGATACTCCGATATTTCAAGAGTGAGGTTCGGCATAGAGAACTAGTTCTCATTTCGAGCCCGGGAATGGATTATCATGGGACTTGCTAAGGAAGATATTGGTAACCCATTTTTGCCCACAAATTTATTTGACACGAAAGAATGCGAAGCTCCTAATCAAATAGCATCAAGCCGGTATTGAATTGACAAGAAACATACCAAGCACAACATCCGGCCGCTCGGGCTTCTCGGCGTGACGTGGTTCACACGCCCTTGATGAACCGCCTCATGGCTTTGCGCGCCGCCATGGTCGTGGCTCTCGTGCCGGCTTGGAAGACGCCGCGCTCGCTTGGGGCATCTGTTGGCATAGTGGCATGTTTCATTGCGCGGAAACAGTCACCTCGCAGCGAGGCGAGCTCTTCGCGAAATTGTCCTCCGCTGGTGCGCCGCGAAGTTGGAAGTGTTGGGGCGCCGATTCGCACCGGCTCGATGTGGAAGATCGAACTTCCACGCCGTGGTGGTCGCGGCCGAATGAAACGAGGCTTGGGAAAGCCTCTGCGTTGAACTTCGGCGCCATCCTCCGCTGCGTTCTCCATCTCGTGATGCTTGGCTCTCTGGCGATCGCCTTGTGCACCAACGTTGGAAGTCGGTGAAGTTCGGGAGATGAGTTGGACAGAGATATCGCCGCTGAGTCCTCCAGAACCTTTCTTGTCGTTCTTCATCTCGCCACATCACCGGCATAGCGTACAACCGGTTGAAGCGGTGGAGATACTCGCCACCGAAGCGATTGCCTTGGCGAAGGGCATGGAACTCCTTCTTCTTCAATGTCATCCGCCGGCAGAATGTGTGCATGACGGAAGGCTCGACGAACTCGCCCCACGAGATGGCCCGGGCGTTGGCGCGTGAGATGCGTAAATTGTCCCACCATTCTCAAGCCGTCCGTTGAGTCGATGAGTTGCGAACAGACCTCTCGCGATCCGTGCATTGCGCGATGTCCAGCTTCTTTCCGATGGCACGGTTAATCGCCGCATCCATCGCTCGGTCTGCCGCTGGAGAATGTCGGAGGACGCATACGCATGAACTCCGACATTGTCACCCGCTGAGGAGGGTGTGCTGGTGCCTGAGTTGTGGTAGCGGTTGCTGCTGCGGCTTGGGCGTTCTGTGCGTTGCTGAGTGACTGGGCCAGCAGATCTATGAGGTGAGTTTGGTTGGCCATCATCCGCCGCCGGTCCGTCCTGTGGCCGGCGCGGGGAGGCTCAACATGCCGCTCCGATGGTCGGTATTTCGCTGTTCGACCACGATGTCGCCATTTCCTGTGCGGGTGTTCACCATCTGCTGAATTTTCCAAGGGTTTAGGAAAGGAAATAAAAGATAGCGCTAAGGGAAATAAGTCTATATTAGCCCAAAAAGCACACAAAAACAAGGCAAAGAAACAAAATTTTCTTTTTCAAGTAATTCTTTATTTTATTCATCTGATTATGGCTACCACAAAAGGTTAGTAGCTCATAATTCGCAGCTAATTGAACAACTAAAGGGAAAGCAAATATCTAAAATGGTGGAGGTAAACATCTATGGGGTGGATGGGGTGTAGTCGGGGGAGTTGCAGGTGCTGCCTTGGCCCTTCTTGTACAGAGCCAATTCAGCTTCGGCTGCCTTCAATCTCTCCTCTGCAGCTTCTAGCCTCCCCTGAACGAGATACAGCTCGTCCAGGGTGTTGCCATAGGCGTAATCCATCGCCTTGGCTAACTCCACCTGGTGGGTGATCTCCGGCATATCCTCATTCTCGACTGAGCTGAAGGCACTGCCTAGCCGGGTGGGGATGTGCATAGGGTAATACCGAATGCGATTCCGAAATGGGCGTCGAGGTGTAGCGGTTCGGTGTACGGCTTCTCTTGCCGCATCTTGGATGCCGCCTCGAAAGTCTCCCGACGCATTGGGGCGTCGAAGATGTGGAAGGATGTATCCGCGCTAAGTTAGAGTAGAGGATAACCTCCACTCTCCAAATACTCCCGCTGTCCCACGATATACTTGTATCCTTGGTATGTGGGTCTCTTCGTGAAACTCGATCGCATCATCTTCCATAGGATATCCGCCAATTCTCCAAACAGACTCCATGGGAGATACGGGCCTGGTCTCTCGACCATCTACAATTTTAGAAAGGACAAGAGTTTAGAAATCTTTTAATAGAAAAAGGAAGAGTAAGACTGGAAGACAAAAATAGTTTGTAAATTTTTGAAAAATAGTCCTTAATGGTTTTACCAATTCTACTGTGGGCCATGACCTACAATGATATGGCTCGATACCACTTTTGTCGAACCCGGAGCGAAGGATCCCGAATTCTCTGTGTTCAAACACTACCCAGATTTCCAGTACACAGCCTCACAAAATGAATATCACATTCATATCACGAAACGTAAATGGCATTAAATAAATAATCTGCTTAATACAAATAAGTCTCAATAATAATATCAAATATCAAATGATAAACACAAATGAAACAACATAATAGTGGGAGCCACACGATGCGCCACGTGCAATCGTCTCGGTTAGAAGGCCTACTCGTCCGGTCCTCACCGTCAAGATAGCGCTTTCTCCGAATAAGATTTATTCAAAGAAGAGTGAGCACTACTACCGTGCTCGCAAGTCACACCTAATATTGAATTTAAATGCATGCATAAGGAAACAAGTGAGTATGGCGGGGTTGTTTTGCATAAACAACATTTTCAGCTTGATAAGCATAGTAGTTTCCAAGGCAATTTTATACTATGGATAAAATCATATTTTGAAATGACAATGATATAATGTGGATAACCTCCAATGATAAAGTGAAGGATCCTCCTAACACTTGGCTTCCCGCCAAATTTTCATAAGGATTAGCCATCCTCAACATTTAATAAAGCATTTAAAGACCAAAAACAATTTAACTTTAAGTGGCCCCGCTAGCATGTCCATGACCATGACGCGCTATTCGAATAGTTTCTACTCGCAGAGTTGGTACAACTTTACCCACACGAGGTGACATGCTCGTTATGTCGCCAATTCACGCTCCGTAGGCGCAGGATCGAGCAATTACCATGAGGCCTTTACAATGTTTTATCCTAGTACATTCATGCCCGCTAAGGTTTCGCCCCTTTGATCGACTGCCCTCCTAAGCCCTCTTGCGCCAAGTGGAATAAAACGCCTAACCGACACCCACAAAATCACATGACATAAATATACTAGGACATCACAAATTAGTTAGCCAAATCCTGCCCATACAGGACATGTGGTGGTACGTTATGGCATAGCAATAAGCGGCTCAAAGACCGGTCCTCAATTGACTTGGGCATCATTCCTACAACCCATGGGCCTTGATCTTAACCAGATCAAACCCATGCATAAACTCGCACCCACCATTCACCATTTCGCCAAGTCCAAACCCATTTTGATTTTATTTTGAATAAAAACTCCATTTATAAACTCATGTGGTAAGACAATACCACAATGTCAAGTTTGAAAACAATTTGTAGAAATCTGGTGTAAACCCTCCCAAATTATGTAAATGTGGACTAAGCTTGGCTAAGCATATATTTGAATTTTGGTAATATCTTGCCTATGGTATCAAGGTAGTCAGATACAACATTCAAATTTGGCCATACAATAACATATGGAATTAACTATGTGTAAAACAGGATATTAAAATATTTATAACAACATATGCATGCAATAAGGAATTAAAAAAAAACTAAAAATAACTTAAAATAATAGGGGCAATATGGTCAATGGTGTAACTTGCCTTGGTCGATGTCTTGAAATTCTAAATCTTCAGTTTGATCGAACTCTCCGGAGTCGTCGAATTCTATACGCGAAAATACGATAAATTCAATATTCAAATTCAAAATAAATTCAAAAACATAGATCAAAATAACTCCAAATTGAAATATTTTGGTTTAGTTAGCTAGATTATAATTTTATACAAATTTTGCAATTTGAATCACCCAATTTGGAGTTCATATGCAAAAGTTATGAATTTTTGAAGTTTATATCTAAATCTGAAATTTTATTGAATTTCCAGAATTATTTTCCTACTGAAAATCCATTTATTGCGCAATGATTACGTCAGCTACAGTATTTCGGAAAATAAAAGATTTAAAATTCATTTCTGACAGGTGGGCCCATGAGTCGCTGACTCGCCCATGTGGACCAAGTCCACCGAACGCTGGAGGATCGCACGGTGGACCCCGCCGCGCAGCGCGTGCGTGGCGCCGACGCGCGCCACACGGGTCGTGGTCGCAGAGGTGGCGCCAGTGGCGCGCGCCACGGTGGCGCCACGTCGGTGTGATGCCGGCGGCGCTCGGCAATCACCTCGCCGCGCTAGAGGTCTCGCGAGGGGTGCGTTGATACCAAAAGGAAGAGTGAGCGATGCCGAACGTGGTGCTCACCGAGGTTGCGAAAATGCGCGAAAGGTCGCCGCGACGAGCTCGAGTGGCGCGACCGGTCGTCGGTGAAGAAGGTGCTGCGATGGTCCCCGGCGAATGAAGGTGCGCCAAGCCGCGAGGTCGGGCGACGCGATGGTGACGGCGGTGAGGACGCGCGTGGACGACGGCGACGGAATTGGCGACGAACGCAGCTTGGCGCGATTTAAACCTGAATGCGACGCACTCGCGACGGGAGGGAGAGATTGAGTGAGGGGAGATGGTTGAGGAGGAGAAGGGGTCCAAGGGGCTCCCTTTTATAGGCGCCGAGAGGGTTTGAGGCGGCGTGGGGGTGGTGGAGGTCGTGCGCGGCGGTTGCGGTGCGGCGGCGGTTTCGGCAAAACGTGCACGAGGAAAGAGGGGTTGAGGGGAAAGTGGGTGCGGTATGACATGGCGGAGCCGTTGCGCACGATTGCCCGACGAGCGAGCGAACAGACCGCGGGGAACACGGAGCTCCAAGACTTAGTCATGGCGGCGGTTTCGCGCGGCGCTGCGAAGAAGAAGGGGAAGGAAGGAGAAAGCGGCGGGCGGTTGGATGGCGATCCAACGGTGGAGAAGAGAGGGAGACGTGGGAGGTTGGCAGCCGTCCGATTTTAATCGGACGGTGGAGGAGGGTGAGAGGCGGGTGCGGCGAGTGCGGGCCGATGGGCCATGCGCGCGTGTGAGGTTTGGGCCGTGGCCGGTGGGTTTCGGCCCAAACAGGGTTTTCTATTTTCATTTCATTTTCTAATTGATTTAATTCTGGTAATTCATATTAGCTTTAGAAAATAGCAAAATACTTCCAAAATTTATGGAAAAATTCACAGAAATTCCCATACTCATTCTGGACTTAATAAAATTATTTCAAACTTTATGTTGGTTTTTAATTTTGCAAATAAATTTGTTTTAGCTTTAAAATATTTATAAAAAACTTTTGAAAATTCAGGAAAAACCACAAACATAAATAAACTTTTAAATTTATCAAATTGAAATTTGGGTCATTACACTATCCGGTCGAGATTATCGAGTCGAGTCTCAGAAGAAGACCGCCATGCCTTTTTCGACGAATGAGAGGCTATCTTCCTGGTAACCTCCCAAGAGAACCACTTCTTCTTCCAACCCGCCATGACGATCGTAAACATCCGAATGTACTCCTCGACTTACCATCGTGGAGCTTGCATCACGCCACGGCAATCCGCTGACGAGCCATTCCATAATAATACTGGAAAAGCTCTAAGTCCGTCGGAATCCCTAGGTAGGCCTCACACAAGTACACAAAGACGCTTAGCATCGTGATGGAATTAGGACCAAGGTTCACTAATTCCATTCTGAAGTGCTCAAGCACAAGTGTGAGGAAGGGGTGAGCAGGCAATCGAAGGCCACACTCACAGTAAGCCTGGAAAACAGGGATTTGGTCTGCCTCTCCCGACGGCCAATGCTGCCCGTTCGCCGCGATCCACTTCACGAGAAGACCCTCGGGGATCTTCTCAGCGGCGACCAAAGCCGTCATCTTCGCATCGTCCATCTCCGACTCAGCCCACTCAGAGACAATCCTGGCCATTTCTTCCTTCTCAGGAGTAAGAAGATTTGAGGTTGGGAAAATTCCAAGACAATGTACTAATCACCGGCATGAGGAGACGAAAGCAACCGACTGTTGGGTAAAAAGGTAAGAACCCTAAGTTCTTCCCCCGTGGCCCATTTTATAACCGCGCGATTGAGATGAGACGTCCCGAAATCCCAACAGTAGCCACCGCTTCGGGAATTGCTTCAACGGACAGACTTTTAACCTGCCCGATGGAAAGTCCCAAGACACCTTTTCACACCTCAAGTGAAATTACCATCTTGACCCCCGGGTCTAAGGATAGGCCAATCGGAAAGGTTTTTTCTTCCGATCGTAAAGCCACGACTGCTTCGAAGTCGTTAGGAATTCTACGACATCTTGCAATTATGGTGGTCTTAACAATTTACCTCGATCAAACGTATTCTTGGTCGAGAGAAACGACTGTTGAAGAGTCTTTCCTTCAATGTTCTCCTCACAAATCAGAGGGCCATCTACGACCCTTCAGTCAAGTAAGCTATTTTCACTTAAAGCTGGGGGGCTAGATGACGAGGATCTAAATAATCCTCATTTATTAATCAGGAAATATGACGTCACAAAGCATACCCCTTGAATATTATCAGGGAAGGACGAGTCAAGAAGTCGTAGGTTACCCTACGACTACCCCCTAGTCGTAAGTTCTTCTACGACTAGGGGATAATCGTTACGACTACCCCTTAGTCGTAAGATATCATACGACTATGGTATAATCGTTACGACTACGTCTGGTCGTAAGTCTTTCTACGACTAGCCCCTTTACAGATCCATCACGATTTCATCGACCCACCCGCCGTAAGATTCAATAAATAGTGAGGATCCAAACACCAAAACGCATATAATCAGCCGATAAATCCCCACTATCTCTGGCCGAAACCGCTTGACAAAGATGGGAGGTTACTACTCGGCAATTACTCTCATTATTACGCAATAATGAGCGACTAATTAGCTTGAACGACTACGCCCACCACCGCTTAGTATAAATAGGTGTCTCTTAGAGATAGTGAGGGGGCTTTTGGAGATAGTTTTTCCTGGAGGACAGTTAGGAGAACCTCCGATCGCTTGTAATCCAGAGCAAATACAAGATACACAGAGTAGGGTTATTATTCTCACCTGAGAAGGCCCGAACCTGTATAAAAATCCCCGTGTCTCCTTTGTCTGCGTGATCAATTGTGGAGACCCCCCGAATCAAACAATTTTTACGTAAGATCGGTTCTAAAACACCGACAGTTTGCGTCGACCGTGGGGATCTTCTGGTAATTCCTTGTCAACAGTTCTTTCTTTTCTCTTTTATGCTACCATGGCAGGAGAATGGAACGAGGAGAATTGGTTCGACTTGGCCGATTACGCAGACATTGACATGGATGCCGGTCTCGAATACGAACCGAGTATCGAATCTTCTGACGGTATTGCGCCTCGAGATCTTTTATCGATCTCGAGATCAGATTACATCGAGTCGAGGAGGATCTTTATCCCCACGACAAGACGCCCACCGAGGATCAATTTCTGGAGGCAAGGGTCAACTCGACCACCACAGCTCGCTCTCGGCGCACTCGCAACACGACGAGAGTTTTTCCTCCAAGTGTTCGAGTCCCCCCAAGGCCTTACGACTTGGCAAGACAAGTTCTAGAGGCCATCATTCCGGAGCTCCATCGACATCTGATGGTCCTCTTTCTCCTAGTGCTTCCGCAGAGAAGAGGATCGAACATGTTGTTCATCCAAATACAACCGTCCCGACGCAGGACCTACCTGCAGACGGAGACGGTTATAACCCGGAGTTCCCCCACCTGAAGGTGTTTACTCCAAGTCGCCAGATGGTGTCGCTCGACTGCTCCTCAAGTGAGGAGGTCTCGAGCGCAAGTGGAGGTCATCCACGGGAGGTCTTTGTCCTTCCCTCTGATAAGGATCGTTCTCCCAGAAGAGGGATTGAATATGCTTCCCGCCGAGCATACTCTACACCGCCTCGTCGTAACGGCAAGGACACCACAGTTGGCGAACGAAACAAACACTTTAATGAACGTGCGGGACATCCTCAACGTTCTAGCACTCCATTGAAGCAAGCTCAGGGGTATAGAACAGACCAATCTGAGGCAGCCCGACGGAAAAGAATAGTAGCTCAGAAGAACATTCCTGAGCGCGCTCATTTCCAGTCGGAGGAAGCTCAAGAGTGGAAAGATAGACTTGCTCGAGTGGTGGAAAGATAGACTTGCTCGAGTGGTGGAAGAACAACAAGCGGATATTTCCTGTACTATCACATTTCGCACGGGATGTTATGTTGGTGCCGGTGTCCACTGTATCTTCGAAGCAACGTTTAGCATGGCAGGGAGAATAATTGAAGAAAGAAGATCATCCCTCACGCCTAGGATGGTGGAGGCAATCACATGCGCCAAGAATTGGGAATTGGCTAAAGAGCGGCAACAGCATCAACTGGAGGATCTTGAGATCGCGCAGGCGTACGCTGACCTTGAACACATATTGATGAGTAGTCAGTATGTACACATGTTGTTATTGTACTCTTTTCCTTACTCGGGGAACCCCACTCTGGGGCGTAAGGTTTTTAACGAGGCAGTAACATTGTATTTGTAAAATATTAAGAAAATTTCACATTTTCCCCGAAATATTTTCGTGCCCATGTTTTTTACGCAATTAATTCAATTTTAATTAGGTTTTTAATGAGGCGGGCACGACCGCACGAGAGGAATGAAGATGGTGGTCGCTGCCGCCGTCGCCGCCTCCGCCGTCAATAGTTACTTAGGGCTGGGCTTGGGCTGGCACGACACGACCTTGGCACGACGGGCTTTGGGCCGTGCCTGGGCTTGGCCGAATGCGAGGTGGGCCGGCACGGCACGGCACGACGAGGTGACCGGCCGAGCCGGCACGGCACGATGCGGCCCGAAGCACGGTGGGCCTGTGCCGTGCCGGCACAGCACGACCCAATTCCCAACTCTAGTTGTAGGTGTATTTAGTGATTAAAATATGTGCTGCCTTGTGAGGTTCAGGTCTTCACTTTAAAGTTAGGCATGTGCTAGTGAACGCACCACATATTTGCGAGTTGGGGCGTGAGTGTGGTGTGTGTACGCCTATGTATCCTCTTTGTACTATAAAAAATCCAGTTATGTTTTTTTTCCAGACCGTTTGTCTAGTTATATGTTGTTGAGCTACTTTTCCCTATGTTTTTGACTTTTTCCCACTAGCTACCTAATCTTGTGTGAGTGTGTGTCTTCTTTGTACTCTAAAAATGTCTAGTTATATTTTTTCAGAGCGTTTGTCTAGTAATATATACGTTGTTGGAGCTACTTTTCCCTCTGTTTTGGACCATTTCCCACTAGCTGCCTTAATCTTTTCTATTGTTTTCCTGACACGCTACTAGAGGTATTCAACTTTTACATGACTATTTTAATCAACTCCCTCTGTTTTCGCTATATTTGTCCACGGTCCATCATTCGTAGAGACCAAGGAAGCACAAAATTTAAGAAATGCTTAATGAGAAATGATCACATATATATATCCTATTAAATGATATGCCACAACAACTTAATCTCTTTTAAAGCATTTAAGTAAACGTATATAGAGAAAAAAATTACAATAACTATCCTTAGATTTTTTTAGTGGATAAATATATTAAAATATATACTCTCCTCAGGCCAGGAACAAATAGGGACTAGTATCAGTTTTGACATGGTCCTAAGACACTGAGCAGAGTCGTTCTGCTGTTTCGACAGATTTCGTTAAGCCTAGGCGCGTGTTGCGCGAGAGATAAGCCTCTGTGGCACGTGCCGGCACGCTCTGTACCCGTGCCGGCACGTTCACCGCGCGTGGCGCCTCCCTGACGCTACGTGGAGGCCGATCAAGCCACATCCATTAGATTAATCGCGGCGGGCCATTTTTTAACTAAAGCACGGCCATCAAAATAAAGCGGTAGCCTCCTAGCTAGGCTCGTCAGCTAGACCATTAATTCTCTATCATTTGGCGTATCTGGCTTGCTCCGATAAGCCTATCTATACGCTTTGAGTAATGCCCTAGTATATAGTATAAACAAAAATGACACAGCTACTCAGCTAGCTAGGCTCATTTTGTTAACTAGTAGCACAGATGTATGTAATAGGAGTAACTGTTTTATTTTGGATGCACGATTAGGCTGCTTTAGGGCATATACAATGGTACAAACAGCTGCAGTCTATAACAACTCTTCATGTTACCTATAGACAGCACTAAAGACAGCTCATACAATGGATCGTGGTGATACAGTCGGCTATATGATTGTAGACAACACACAATCTTTAATGCTTTTCTTGATTCTGGTGCTATAGTCGGCTGCAGGATTGTAGACAACAATATTCTCTCTCTTCATTCTCTTTCATCCACGTCAGCAAAAATCCTATGTGGCAGATGCTATAGACGGCTGACATAAACCCATTGTACATACTCTTATTAGTTTGTTCCAATCAAATAGCAACTGGCCCCAACAAGCTAGATCGTCAGCTAGCTAGTCCTAATGAAATGAATCACACTAATATTAGACCAACTAAATCTAGCTAGTACGTACACTAAAGAGCAGTGTCCAATATTAATGCTGATCAACATATACAATTGTAGTACATCGAGTAAATGCATCGATATATCTTTTGTACAAACTAACACTATCCATTATAGGGCCCTAAAAGTTCATATGATAAATGTATATTTAGAACCATGATCGACTAAGATATTGAGATGAGTAATATACATATCATTTTTTTTAGTTTCTTCCACATTAACATGACAGTTAATTTTTCACCCTTCAACTTGGAGCAAGCACAGGGTAAAACCCTTCGTTCTCATCAATATTTATTGCATATATGATTCAATAGATTCAGGCATCCAGTATTATTTAGCTATAACTTAATTATATGAAGTCGTATGTGACACTGACATCCATCATCTCGCCAAATATAAATAGGAAGTCATCTCTTTGGAACTAGCATAACTCGATCAAACCTCTACAAGAATATAGTTCAATGCTAATCACCTCAATAAAATTCGACTAGGGTCCTCCCCTAGTACTGCTCCTGGTGGTTCACAAAGAATAATGTCAGAGCTGCTAAGATAACTAGCTAGGCTCCCCCTCTAATTAACCTCTCCTCACCTCGATCTCCACGAAGAAGAAACTGCGGCAATGCACGGCGCCATGGACAACCAGCTGTTCGACGACCCATTCGCGAGCAGCATCTCGTCGCTGGAGGCAGACATCTTCTCCGGCCAGCTGCCGTCCCCGCCGTGGCCGGACCTCGACCTCGACGACGACATCCACGAGCTCTCCGCGCCGGCGGCGAACGCAACCTCCTCGGGCGACGGCTCGGGCGGCTCCGGCTCCCACAGGAAGCTCAGCCACAACGCGTACGAGCGCGACCGCCGGAATCAGCTCAATGAGCTCTACTCCTCGCTCCGCTCTCTCCTCCCCGACGCCGATCACACTGTAAACCAACACGGCGCCGTCCCTTGTGTAAACTACCACCACAAGATATAGCTAGCATGAGATCCTGACGCGCTTTTGATTCTCGTGCTGCAGAAGAAGCTGAGCATTCCGACGACTGTGTCTCGAGTCCTCAAGTACATCCCCGAGCTGCAGAAACAGGTCGAGAATCTGGAGAAGAAGAAGGAGGAGCTGACTAAAGCCAACTGCAAACCAGGAGTACTGAGCATGAGCGAGAATATAACTCCTATTGTTTCTGCTACTTGCCTCAATGACAAAGAAATCATGGTTCAGGTCAGTTTGTTGAGCAGTATTGCTGGTACAACTCTTCCTCTGTCCAAGTGTATAAAAGTATTGGAGAACGAAGGCCTTCACCTGATCAGTTCATCGACTTTTTCCACCTTTGAGAACAGAACATTCTATAGCCTCCATCTTCAGGTACATGCATGACTTTTCTGTTGCTACTGTCATCGATGTTTATTTGATCTTGAGAAATAGTACTTGACTCGCTAATACTCAACACTTATAGTATATTTTTTTTTTAAAAAAACAATCACATAAACTTCTTAGCAACAGTAAAAATCACAAATTACTCCAAAGCTACATTAATTCGGGTATATATAAGCTACATTCAATTGGATCATGCATGTAAGGCCCTACGCTCAATCATCTATTATATATAATAAAAGCTATGTTTATACGAGTCACTACGTTCACTTTGGGAGGCAAAAGAATTATCATATTAATCAGAAGTAAAAAGAAAAAGAAAAATCTAGACTGCTTATTTGGTAGGTCTAGATTATAAAGATACAAATTAATTAGTTACATGAGTTAAGAGTTCGATATTGCAATTCTATAACAAATACAACTCTATTTTAGATTTAAAGCTATTTGAAAGAAGATGATAAGTCCGTAGTGCTTCTACGCTTTCAGAAACAGGATCTACTACCAACAATACTGCTTTAGAATTCATGCAAATTAGAGTCACCCTATTGGTGTTCTTTGATCTAGAAATTTCGTACTAATTTAGATTGAGATTAAGATGGCCCTTAATTTATTTGATGGGTTTAGATTAAGATGGTGTGTTTTGATTCAATGACTATAGTAATTCTACAATGGAATAACTCTAAAACATAGTTATAAGAAGCTAAGTTCTTATTTGAAATATGCACGCAAAATAGACAACTATATATATTGGCATAAAATTGTAAAACAATATTTATTTTTTGTGCTCTCTATAGTGGTATAGAAAATTTCTCTATATTTGTTGGTGTTTTAGTGGTACTACAAAAATTAGTACGACATATTTGTAAGATAAATATGCACCAGAGCTTCGTAAACTTTAACGAACGTGTCACTCAGCCCCATAAACTTCAAAATCATCTTAATTACTAGATCACATGTGTGTTTTAAATTTGATCTTACTACCACATCATTAGAATTCGCTATTAGTCAACCATAGATATGTAAGTGGCACTTATTTTGACAAATATAAGGATCCAACAAGGTCAATTTAAAGTTTAAGGGCCTACTTCATGCAAGTTTAGGGACCCGTGAGAGTAATTACAAAATCTTTTTGTGGTGTATCTACAATTGCCCCCAAAATCTTTAACATATATTAATGTTTGTCATCTACTATCATATACTACCTTTTAGTTTGAAATTAGAACACGTTCTCGAAATTGTTTTTGAAATTAGAAAGTAGTTTAGTTCAAGATACCTTAGGCGTTAAATTTATTGTCAAGATCAATTCCTACTACTAGCAAACCCTGCATTAATTCATATGCAACCTGATGTAACTTTCCATATGGTTTATATTCATGTGCATATATAAGCTAGGAATTGAAAATCTGGTCCTTTATCATATTGGGATACGACTGGTTGGCTTCAATATGAAATTATATTACTTACAACATGCAAAAATTTTACCCTCTCAAAAACATTGCGTAATTTTGCCCTAGCTAGCTACATGTAAAAGCAAGATTGGTTCATAAAAAAATGTATAACTAAGAAAAAAAAGGTATTCACATTCAAAAATGAGGATTGCAACGAGGTGACCGTACCATATTTTTGAGAGAAATAAAAAAAACTATCATGCCCTGGATCAGACTAAACATGATTTCTTCACGTACAACGCTACATAAACACAATGAGAAAGGGAAACCACCTCTCAGTGGGGTTGGAGTTGTTACAACACTACATAAACATAATGAGGAAAGGGAACCACCTCTTGATGGGGTGGTGGGGTTGTTGTACAACTCCACCTATCAGGATTCAAATCTTGATGCTATTACCTTTACACATATGTGAGTATACTTTCAATAGAAATTTTATATGGTCATGAATTTATCCTCGGCCTCCGTCTTTCTAGGTGTGTGACAAGAGAACGCACTCACGTGTTCGCGCGTGGTGGTGTGTGTGAGTAGGAAATGTTTTTGACTTGTGTGTGTGTGAATCTACATTTAGATGCATTAGAAATAGTACTTAACTCGCTAATACTCAAAGACTTATAGTATTTTTTTAAAAACAATCACTTAAACTTCTTAGCAACAGTAAAAAATCACAAATTACTCCACAGCTACGTTCATTCGGGTATATATAAGCTACATTCAATTGGATCATGCATGTAAGGCCCTACGCTCAATCATCTATTATATAATAAAAACTATGTTTATACGAGCTGCTACGTTCACTTTGGGAGGCAAAAGAATTATCATATTAGTCAGAAGTAAAAAAGAGAGAGAGAGAGAGAGAGAGAAAGATCTAGATTGTTTATTTGGTATGTCTAGATTATAATGGAACAAATTAATTAGTTACATGAGTTAGAGTTCGAAATTACAATTCTATAACAAATACAACTCTATTTTAGATATAAAGCTATTTGAAAGAAGATGATAAGTGCGTAGTGCTTCTATGCTTTCTGAAACAGGATCTACTACCAACAATACTACTTTAGAATTAATGCCTATTAGAGTCACCCTATTGGTGTTCTTTGATCTAGAGATTTCGTACTAATTTAGATTGAGATTAAGATGACTCTTAATTTATTAATTTGATGGGTTTAGATTAAGACGGTGTGTGTTGATTCAATGACTATAGTAACTCTACAATGGAATAACTCTTAAACATAGTTATAAGAAGCTAAGTTCTTATTTGAAATATGCACGGTAAAATAGACAACTATATATTGGCATAAAATTGTAAAACAGGATTTATTTTTTGTGCTCTCTGTAGTGGTATAGAAAATTTATCTATATTTGGTGGTGTTTTAGTAGTATGACAAAAATTAGTACGACATATTTGTAAGATAAATATGCACCAGAGCTCAGGGAAAACTATATTGTTTCGAAAATTTTATCAGCCCCCACCGATAGAATCGGTAACCGTCAGTGACCGGATATTTCGCAAAATTTTGGGCGAAAATTTTGAATTTTTCATATGTAAAGACGAAATTTATCTAAATTTTGAATTTAAATTTAAATTTTGATGAAAATAAGATAAATACGAATTGTTTTGCCCTGTATGAAATTTTATTGAACCTCACTGATAACACCCGTAACCGCCGGTTATGGCAAAATTTCACCGATAGAGTTTTCCATGCCAGAGCTTCATAAACTTTAATGAAGGTGCCACTTAGCCCCCATAAACATCAAAATCGTCATACTATATCACATGTATGCTTTATTTGATCTTACTACCACATCGTAAGAATTCGCTATTAGTCAAACCATAGATATCTAAGTGCAATTATTTTGACAAATCTAAGGGTCCAACAAGGTGAATTTAAAGTTTAAGGGCCTACTTCATGCAAGTTTAGGGACCGTGAGAGTAATTACAAAATCTTTTTGTGGTGTATCTACAATTGCCCACAAAATCTTAACATATATTAATGTGTGTCATCTACTATCATATACTACCTTTTAGTTTGAAATTATAACACGTTCTCGAAATTGTTTTTGAAATTAGAAGGTACGTAGTTTAGTTAAAGATACCTTAGGCGTTCAATTTATTATCAAGATCAATTCCTACTACTAGCAAACCCTGCATTAATTCATATGCAACCTGATGTAACTTTCCATATGGTTTATATTCATGTGCATATATAAGCTAGAAATGAAAATCTGGTCCTTTATCATATTGGGATACGACTGATGGTAGGCTTCAATATGAAATTATATTGCTTACAACATGCAAAAATTTTACCCTCTCCAAAAAATTGCGTAATTTTGCCCTAGATAGCTACATGTAAAAGCAAGATTGGTTCATAAAAAAATGTATAACTAAGAAAAAAAAAGTATATGTATTCACATTCAAAAATCAGGATTGCAACAAGGTGACCGTACCATATTCTTGAGAGAGAAAAAAAAACTACCATACCCTGGACCAGACTAAACATGATTTCTTCACGTACAACACTACATAAACACAATGAGAAAGGAGAACCACCTCTTGGTGGGGGTGGAGTTGTTACAACACTACATAAACACAATGAGGAAAAGGAACCACCTCTTGATAGGGTGGTGGAGTTGTTGTACAACTCCACCAACCAGGATTCAAATCTTGATACCATTACCTTTACACATATGTGAGTACACTTTCAATAGAAATTTTATGTGGTCGTGAATTTATCCTCGGCCTCCGTCATTCTAGGTGTGGCACTTATTTTGACAAATCTGAGGATCCAACAAGGTGAATTTAAAGTTTAAGGGCCTACTTTTTTCAAGTTTAGGGACCGTGAGAGTAATTACAAAATCTTTTTTGTGGTGTATCTACAATTGCCCACAGAATCTTAACATATATTAATTGTTGTCATCTACTATCATATACTACCTTTTAGTTTGAAATTAGAACACGTTCTCGAAATTGTTTTTGAAATTAGAAGGTAGTTTAGTTCAAGATACCTTAGGCGTTCAATTTATTGTCAAGATCAATTCCTACTACTAGCAAACCCTGCGCGCATTAATTCATATGCAACCTGATGTAACTTTCCATATGGTTTATATTCATGTGCATATATAAGCTAGGAATTGAAAATCTGGTCCTTTATCATATTGGGATACGACTGGTTGGCTTCAATATGAAATTATATTACTTACAACATTACAACATGCAAAAAATTTACCCTCACAAAAAGAACTGCGTAATTTTGCCCTAGCTAGCTACATGTAAAAGCAAGATTGGTTCATAAAAAAAGTATAACTAAGAAAAAAAAATAGGTATTCACATTCCAAAATTAGGATTGCCAACGAGGTGACCGAACTATATTCTTGGGAGAGAGAAAAAACTACCATGCCCTGATCAGACTAAACATGATTTCTTCACGTACAACGCTACATAAACACAATAAGGAAGGGGAACTACCTCTGAGTGTTCAAATCTTGATATCTACCTTTATGCACACGAGTGCGTTTTCAGTAGGAATTTTGTGAGGTCGCAAATTTATCCTTGGTCTCCGTCTTTCTAGGTGTGTGCTAAGGGAACACAGTCACGTGTTCGTGCGTGGTGGTGTGTGTGCGTAGGAAATCTACATTTAGATGCATTAGAATGAAGGTTTTTATTCCCAAATAACTTACAATTCCATCCCATTTTACATTGAAACAGAGAAGTCAACGAACGATAAACAAGGAGTGTCCAGCATTCTGTGACGAATTGGAGAAAGTCGTCGAGAAAAAAGCAGGACTTTATCTGCAGCAGTAATGGAGCATAATATATTAATGATGGATTATTGTGTTTAATTACCATGAAACAAAAGGCCATATATAGGACAAGATAAACAGTACTGATGTATGACATATAGTGTGTTCCATATAACTATTATCATTTATATGTTCAGTTTTATAGTATCGTCCGGATGAGTTTAATTTGATAAAACAGACAAAGAAAAGCTAGAAGTAGAGAATTGGCTGGGGAAGTAGTCGCATTCTGATATATATGAGGCCACCCACACCATAGCTGATTCATACACGCATGTATACCCGGTCGGCCTGTATATGGGAAATAATCCCATCTCGAAGACTTGAGCACGTAGTTCTAACATATGATTTATCAAAAAGGATGATTTGCCTCCTTTACAACATGATTTTTACACAAAATTATGTCGGCATGCAAAGTTTTTTAAAAAATCTACAAAACTCATCTATCGCTTCGTCAGTAAGCACATCGGTGATATGGTCTACTAGTATCTTTTTTGTTTGCAATGCGGATTACTGCTAACAGGCAACAAAGTACTACTACTATGATACTCCACTGAGGACTTCGCTTTTGCACTATCTTAAGTCACGAAAGGAGGTCGTCCTAAAATACGTGCAGTAAAATTGTATCAATTTTAATCAAATATATTATCTAAAAGCATATAATTTGGGTATACAAAAATTAATGGTATAGTAAATTTGTCACGAAAAATACTTTCATAATATTACACTTTTACAACTTTTTTCGAAAATATGACGACAAAATTTAATGGTCAAAGTTGCACCTTGAAAAGTAAAAAACGACCACCTTTTGTAACCGGAGGGAGTACTTCAAATAATTTATTGTCCGTCTAATTTTAGCAAAGTTCAACGCGTCTCTACTACTTAAAAGCATGAGTTGGTAGTGGTGGTGGTATGTCCGCCACCACATACTTGACAGCTGGACCTGTGAAGTCAACACCCACTCGATTCATCTCACAATTCACGTCACCCCCTCTTCCGGCAAGCTTCCTTCTCGATACTCTCTCCACCTCTCCTCTCAACCCCCTCCCAGATCGCCCCCAATGGTCGTACTCCAGTGAGGCGGGGCCCATGTGCGCCCACGCGTCCATGAGGTCGAGCGACCACTAGCAGTTGCGGATGAGGAAGACGCCAACGTTGAGCCCCATCCACGACATGGCGTCGTACACCTCCTTAGGCCGGCCATAGAAGTCGAGGTTGTGGTTCCTGTACCTATCGAGTGGGAGGGAGCTAGAAGTCCATGTCGGTGATCACGGTTTCGGCGTCAACCCACTAGATCCACTCCGCCTCTGGGTGGGCGAGCATGGCAGCGCGCATGGCGGGGATCTTGGCTTAGTAGGCCAGCATCTCCGGCTACAACAACGTCGTGTTGTAGAAGAGCTTGTTCTTGAGGAAGTGCAGCAGCAGGTAGTCGCCCCCCGCACCGGTGCAGGGCGGGGATTGTGACCCGGACACCATCAGCACGCGCTCCCTCCTCCTCATGCCGCCGCTGCCGCTGGCATGAGCCGGCGCGGGTGGTGTAGGTGTAGCCACTCCGCACGCCTCGCATCCCACCTGGTGGTGTACAACACCTCCGTGTCATCGTAGAACGTGCACCCCGATGACCCAGGGCCCGTGTTGGTGCCCACATCGTCGCCATATGAGGAGGCGAGGAATGGGGAGGGAAAGAAGGGGAAGGTGACCAGGTTGGGCACGAGCGTGGGCACGAGGAGCACGAGCACCGTCGCCACAGCGTCGGCCGTGAAGACAAGCGCCTCGTGGATGCGCCCCGTGAGCATGACGTGCTCGTGCGGCCTCGATGCTGTGCCCTTGTTGTTCCTTGTTGCCGATACACAGAACAACATGGTCTCCAATGCCGCAATCTCTTCCTCCTCCTCGTAGGCCGTGCACGGTTGTGTTTTAAGCAGAAAAGGCAATTTGCCTCTCTCGTACTCTCGGCGAGGGCTTTTTGGGGTTTTTTTGATGGCACAGATCCAAAGCAGCGGACTCGGTCATGGTGCTGTGCGGCAACAACGCCAAAAAAGTAGAAGTGGTGTGTGCAGCTGTAGCCTTTTTCGCGGTGGTGATTGCGTTGCGTGTGAGGCCTTAGACCGACAAGCGACGCGGCTACGGACAAGACGAGTGAAACAGGCACGTCGGGCCGAAGTTTCAGGGTTATTTGGGGCCATTTCAGCATGTGTCAACCGTGCGGTGCGCAGGCATGTGACGGTGTCGCGCGGTGGCGTTGCGGTGTGGTTCGGGTGTGTAGGGGCGTATTAAATGTGAAATGTACAGAGGTTGTTAGCAAGGGAGCTAGATACCAAGTCTTTTAGAGTTGGTAAAAGGTAGGCTTTTAGAGTTGTGTATAAATATTGGGAAGCATGAGTAATTGCAATTTCATTTGCATAATTGTTGGAAGTGCTCTTGGCAAGACTTAACTACTTAATTATTCTTTACTACAAAGACCAACAAGTGTTAGATGCTTTTGGCACAAATGAAATATGTTGAATTTTATTTGGATTTTTTTGGGTTGTTTGTAAATTGGACGTTGAGATCTAGGAAAAGAAAGAGGATCCAGAGTTCACTTTATCAAGGATTTTCTTCCTTTAGTGCAGAATCAAGTATGTGATTCTATGGAGTATTTATAGAAAATAACAATTTAGTTTAACATATAAGATGATTCTTTTTTAATCCGTAGCAATGGACGTGCATTCAACTAGTACTCCATCACAAGTCACTACTTACTGCAGGTCATATACGAACAAGTTAAGGCATCTTAGAAATTAGCATCCATCGATTGGCGCGATCTCGAGGTACGAGTCATTACAGGCTTGACTGTCTGGCTAGTATGCTCCCTCCAAAATATCCATTTGGGAAAAATTGAAAATTTATCACTTTTTTGTGGCATTTTAAAGATTTGACATCCTCTTGTCTCATTGATATTCCAGCGTTGTTACACATACGATAGTCCTTGTACGATGCTCGTACGACGTGGTGAAATGACCCATGCAGGTAGGCTCGTGTCTCCACCATTCGTTGCTCCCTTCATTGGCCCAGAAGCACTCAATGCTCCTCGCTGCCATCTTTGGCGCCGCTGTCGCCGCCAGCTCTAACTTGCACCACGACAGCATCAGTGGCCTTGTCGACGAGCACAAGTAGTTCTGCGGCGTGGAGTGGCAGCGCATGAGGAGGTGTTCTTGGGCAGCGACATGGTCGTCGACAAAATTAGCTTTGCATCATGTGGCGAGATGTGGCCACCGCGCGGTAGGAGTGTCCCCTGCCGCATCCTCATGACTGCTAGGTAATCTTTGTTTAGTGTGGCCGTATCCGAGTAGTATACTGGTTGTATCCTTTTCGGACGTTGAGTCCATGTAAGCGTCGAGTAAGCAGCCTTTATAAGGCACGGTTGGGTCATGTGAGTTGTGTTGAAGCGAAGCAATGTGAGTCAAAGCAATAGAAAAAGAAGAAGAAAACATTGCGCCGCTGCAGCACCAAAAAAACTGTCTGTCGCTTCGCATGCGTTCTGATCGGTTTCCAGAGCATGTGTATTGCTTCGCAGCGTACGCGTGATTGCATCTTCGTTCGGCTTCCAGCATGATCACTTCCCATACGTGCGTGTACTTCGGTCAAGTATCGTTTTCCAGCTGCTTCGATTGGTTTCGAGCGTGGTTGGTTTCTGTCGAGTATTGCTTCCAGCATGAGCATGTGTTTTCCTTCCAGCATACGAGCCAGCATGATCGCTTGCTTCCAGTACATGCACGTACTTCGATCAAGCATCAATTTCCAGCTGCTTCGATTGGTTTCAAGCGTGGTTGCTTTTTGTCGAGTATTGCTTCCAACGTGAGAACGTGTGTTCCTTCCAGCATACGAGTGTTCGCTTCATCATTGGATCGGTTTCCAGCACCAATCAAGTTCTGCCGAGCGTGAGTCTTCTTTGGTTTGGGCCAACAATTGGTAAACCGAAGATGAACACACGTGAACACAACAAAAAGATTTTTGTGCCGCCGAAACAACAGCAACTTTTCTGTTTTTTTCCTTCTCTATTGCTCTTGTTCTCCTGTTCTAATTACAGGAGTGCCCTTCTATTGAGAGCAAATGACTATTTGTATCCCGGAAAGGATTCTACATATCCTGAAGAGATACCATACAAACTCTAGAATCCATAATGAATACTGCATAAATACGGTAGGACTACATAAATAAACTCTACATAAAATCTAGATATACTATATACACAAAGATTACTAACAATGGCTCCTCAACCGCGCACTGGAGGCGGAAACTAGGTGGCTCATGGTTCAGGCTATGGAGTATGAGAGAGGATCTATTGAGGAGCGTTTGAAGAAGAATTGGACAGATCCAAGGTAGAAGAAGAAGAAGAAGAAGAGCCAGGGAGGAAGGATTACAAGGGGAGTAGATTGGGAGAGAGAGAAACCAAGACCAAAAGAAGGAGACTAGTGAAGGGAAGGAGAAGCTATCTCTGATAATCATGGCCCACAAACCAGCCTCAAGGCCCTCAATATAGCCTTGCATGCAGACAGGGCGCTGAGGAAAGGTTGTTTTCATCGTACTAGCGTGAAGTCTGGGATTGTACGTGAAGCAATTTCCTTGATACATATATGTATCCTAGGATCTACACGTGTCAGTGAGACACACTACTACAAAACATGCTATACATCTAGTGGCAAATTTTGTAGCGTCAACGAATAGTGTGGTAAATTCTCAAAATTATATCATTTTTTGTCTATCTAAAGGTATTGGTTCATGCATGGATGCATTATTCTCCATCTATTCTCTGTTTTTTTATTGACATCCTAGAATCGATGCAATCAAATTTTCCTGTTGACGAGGATTAGAACCCTCATTATTGGTTTAATCTTTAATTAAGAACCATATACTCTTTGTGGTCGTAACCCTAAGGCTAATGACCCCTGTGGTCATAAGAATCCAGAGGTTACTCTATGGGTACCCTGGTCGGAGAGGTTCTGTATCTACTGCCCAACCAGATGACTGCTTGTCTAGTTATACGTTGTTGGAGCTACTTTTGCCTCTGTTTTGGACCTTTTCCCACTAGCTGCCTAATATTTTCCATTGTTTTCCTGACATGCTACTAGGGGTATTCAACTTTTTTTTTTTGAGTAAGTACAGTAGAAGAGGCTCCGACTGTGTATATTAAAAGAAAACCGAAATACAAAAGATCCAAAGGACCGATAAAAGGAAAAGAAGAAGAAAGGGGAAAAAGCAAAACAGGTGAAGGGAAGGATAGAAATACAGAGAACATGGAGCCATGAGCTACAAGCCCTGATCGAATCCAAGTTCTATGAACCCAAGTTATCGTGCCATGTTCTTAGAAGGGGCTTCAAAAGTGGTCGGGTCCTATAAATTAAAAGGTACAATTCTTTGGTGAATTGAAACCGCCAAGTTGCTACTGTTGGGTTCTGGTGCTTGAATATTAGATTGATCTTGTCTTTGAGGTGGATAACCGCTTGTGAGGTGGAGGTGAGGGGTGAGTGAGTTGGACAAATCTGATCTCATCATTGTTGTGCAAAGTTGCATGTCCAGAAAAGATGTTGTGATGTTTCTTCACTTCCCTGATCACACAGAATGCATGCGTAGTTCTCTAGTGGGCAGTTCTTGCGCCTGAGTATGTTCCTCGTGTTGAGTCTATCCTTTAGTAGGAGCCAGAAGAAGACTTTGTGGCGCCTTTGACAGTAGCTTGACCACAACCAACTTATGTGAGGAGGCACCGGTTGAAAGCCGAATAAGTGTTTACAAATTCGTACCGAGGAAAACTGCGAATTGTTCCAAATGTATTGCTAGGTGTCTTCCAGAGTTGTAAGTTCCAGCTCTTTGCAGCTGCTGAAATTGTTGAAATGCTTGAACCGATAGCGGCAGATGAAAGAGAGTGGTAAGATTATCGACTTGTTTGACTGATGCCACTGTGCAACTGTCTGATTTCGCAAAGGAAAGTAATTCCGGGAATCGAAGCAATAGTTGATTACCATTCCATAAGTCCTTCCAGAAGAGAGCCGATGAACCATTGCCTACCAAGCATGTTGCCAGACCTTTGAATTGAGGTAGTAACTTGAGGACATCTCTCCACCAGAAAGATCCCACCTGGATCCTGTTCAAAGCCTGAGAATTCGAGTAGTATTTTTCCCAAATGAGCTTAACCCAGGGAAGGTCAATGTGATTGAGAAATTTGTGAAGATTTTTACAAAGCAATGCTTGGCTTTGGATAGCCAGTTTCAGAACTCCTAGTCCTCCTTGCTTTTTTGGTTTGCAGACCTCTTTCCAAGCAATCAGAGACTTACCTCGGTAATGAGATGCCGTACTTCTCCAAAGACAGTTTCTGCGATATTTATCAATTTGACTGATGACACCACTAGGCAGTTTCAGTAGACACATATAGAATGTTGGCATGGCTATTTTAATCAACTCCCTCTGTTTTTGCTATATTTGTCCATAGTCCATCGTTAGTAGAGACTAAAGAGGTATCAAGTTTAAGAAATACTTAATGAGAAATAATTATATATATATATATATATATATATATATATATCCTATTAAATGATATACCATAACAACTTTAATCTCTTTCAAAGCATTTAAGTAGATGTATAGAGAGAGAAAAATTATAATAACTATCCTTAGATTTTCTTAGTGGATAAATATATTAAAATATATACCCTCTTATTGCCAAGAACAAATATCTTACTATATAAAAGGAGGCGGACTTGAGGAGCAAAGACACGGCCACCCGATGCTGCCCTGGGCTTCTTTGCTCCGTCCGATCGACTGCCGTTGCCTGTCTTCTCGCGCGGGCCCCACCACGTGACGAGTCGGCCTCTCACGCCCTCTGCACGGGCCCACGCACGGCCGTCAGGCACCCAAGGGCGTGGGTGTTCGGCGCGCCATGTGGCGCGTGGGTTCTACTAGTAACAAGAGAGAAAGCATACGTATGACTGTAGTATCAGTTTTGACATGGTCCCTAGACACTGAGCAGAGTCGTTCTGCTGTTTCGACAGATTTTGTTAAGCCTAGGTGCGTGTTGCGCGAGAGATAAGCCTCCGCGGCCCGTGTCGGCACGGCCACACGGGACGACACGTGCCGGCACGTCTGTGCTGGCATGTTCACTGCGCGTGGCGCCTCCCTGACGCTACGTGGAGGCCGATAAAGCCGCACTCCGCCACACCGACGTGGACGTGGACGTGGACGTTAGATTAATCGCGGCGCGCCATTTTTTAACTAAACCACGGCGATCAAGATATTCCTAGGCTCGTCAGCCTCCTAGGCTCGTCGGCTGAACCCCGGCAGAACCCCCATCATTAGGCGTATCTAGCTAGGCAAGTGGTGCAAGAATCCATTCTCCATCATTAGGCGTATCTAGCTAGCTTGCTCCGATAAGCCTATCTATACGCCTTGAGTAATGCCCTAGTATATAGTGGAAACAAAAATGGCACAGCTACTCAGCTAGCTAGGCTCATTTTGTTAACTAGTAGTAATCCTGACCTGAACCAAACACTATGCACAGATGTATGTAATAGGAGTAATTGTTTTATTTTGGATGCACGATTAGGCTGCTTTATTAGTTTGTTCCAACCAAAGAGCAACCGGCCCAACTAGCTAGATCGTCAGCTAGTCCTAATGAAATGAATCACACTAATATTAGACCTACTAAATCTAGCTAGTACGTACACTAAAGAGCAGTGTCCATTTCTGATCAACATATACAATTGTAGCACATCGAGTAATTGCATCGATATATCTTTGTACAAACTAACACTATCCATTATAGGACCTTAAAAGGATTTTTTTTTCCAAACAGGCAAAAGAGCCCAACTTTTATAAAAAGCTAATCAATCAGTTTTACAAAAGATCCAAAATCGACAAAGCTAAGGACACCAGCTACAAGATAGACTCCAGTTCAACACAAATAGAAGCCAACCAACATAAGCTGACAAGCAGCAACAAGACAAGCATGCTATCAGACTCAACAACAAGTACTTATTTGAAGTACAAAAGGTCTTCAACTAGCCATCAGCTATTTCCAGCAGCTTCTCTAGCTCCATGTAATCAGCTTCTTTGGTGAGGATCGATGTGCCATTGCTGCAAGCAAGACATGAACTTGAATATGACTTCAACAGGTTGCTTAAGATAAATCTTCTCAATCGCGTCTTTGTTTCTGACTTTCCAAAGGGTCCAAGCCATGGCTGCAAAACTAAATAAGCCAATATTATACCCATTAGCACCCCATGAGTCAAGCCACCCAGTATGCAAATCATCTAGAGAATCTGGACATCTATCCCAATGAAGCATCTCTCTCATACAACACCAAGCAAACTTAGCCAAAACACATCTAAAAATCACATGATTAGCGTCCTCAGAAACGCCACATAAGCTACACTTGTCCTCACCCTTCCAGCCTCTCAACTTAAGTTGCTCTGTAGGTGGAATTCTATTCTGGTACAATTGCCAAAGAAAAATCTTAACTTTAGGGGGGATTTTACTAACCCAAACTCTTTGAAGCTTCCAGTTAGTTATCCCCCCAAAAGCAAGATGTCTATATAGAGATTTGACTGAAAACTGATCATGATTACCCAGGCTCCACCCAATCTGTCGCTGTCATTTGTAAGAACAACCCCATTTAAGACATTTTTCAACTCCTCCCACTGCTTTCTTTCCTCTATCCCAAAGGTTCTTACAAAGTTAATCTTCCAGACCCCATTATCACAACATTTATCCACTCTAATATCATGATTCTCATAGATTATAAACAACTTTTCAAACCTGGCCTTCAAAGGATAACTATCAATCCACACATCTTTCCAGAAATTAATTGATTTGCCATTACCTATTTTGTGGTTCACCCCAGAGAAACAAATGCCTCACTTTGTTGATACTTTTCAAGAATTGAGAACCAATAAGAGGATTAGCATCATTCAGAATCCCTCCAGGGAAGTATTTAGCCCTCAAAATTCTAAACCCAAGATCCTCTTTCCTTTGATCAATCTTCCAAAACCACTTACATAAAAGACAATCATGAAAGAGTTTGGTATCAATCACCCCCAATCCTCCATAATCCTTAGGTCTACAAACCGCCTTCCAGTTGACCATGTGATATTTGAACCTATTGCTGACTCCTCTCCAAAAGAATTTAGACCTAATAGTATCCATTTGCTATGAACTTTCCCATTAAGTCTATAAAACCCTATGGTATAAGTAGGAATACTACTCAGACAACTATTCACCATAATCAACCTACCCCCCTGAGGAAAGCAGACCACTCTTCCAATTATCCAATCGGTTTTCTAACTTGCTTATGATTTTACTTGCAGCCTTCTCCCTCACAATTTTGTCCCCAATGGAGACCCCCAGATAGGTAAGTGTTAACTGCCCTAGCTTGCAATTGAACATATTAGTCACTCTCTGAGTTTCAGAACTATCCACCCCAACAACAAATATTTCACTCTTGTGATAGTTGATTTTTAGACCCGACATCTATTCAAAACAATACAGCAAAAACTTGAGGTTCAGGGTGTATTCATCATTACATTCAATCATAAAAACTATGTTATCAGCATACTGCAATAAAGGAACACCCCGAGATGAGATTTGATACCACCCCTTTAATCAAATGACTATGCTGAGCCTTAGTTGTCATAGAAGCCAAAACATCTACTGCTATATTAAACAAAAGGGGAGATAGGGGATCCCCTTGTCTTAAATAAATAAGGACCGACAGATCCATTAATGTTGATGCTCACTTTACCCCCTTAACTGAACTCATCACCCAGTCAATCCATTTTCTAAAGAAGCCTCTCCCTATCATCACATCTTCAAGAAAACCCCATTGAATCTTATCGTAGGCTTTCTCAAAATCCAACTTGAGAATTATGCCCTTCCCCCTAGAAACTCTTAACTCATGAAGAATCTCATGTAGGGACACCACCCCATCAAGAATGTTGCGGCCTTTAATAAAAGCAAATTGACTCTCTCTAATGACCTTATTAGCCACATTTCCCAACCTGACAGCCAAAAGTTTAGTGATAATTTTGAAACATGCATTCAGCAGGCAGATAGGTCTAAAATGTCTGATGGTATTGGCATCCTTAATCTTGGGCACCAGAGTTATCACCCCGTAGTTCAGTCTAAGTCAAGCTTCCCCGCAAAGAAATCGCTCACCAGATTCATAAAATGAGGAATGAGGTTTAATGATCCCTAAAAGGATTTATAAAAGCAAACAGGGAAACCATCAGACCAGGAGCGGTCTCTCCACTAAAGCTTGTTACAGTATTCCACACCTCTTCTTCTGAAAACTCTCGAATCAAGTTGTCATTGTCTACGTCAGAAATCCTATCAAGTGTCCTGCCAATGATTATGAGCAACCTTCACACCAAAGTTGTTATCTTGGCCAAACAATTCTTCATATAATTTGTAAGTGTGCTCTCTAATATCACTTTCTTCTATTAAACAACCCTCATCAGACTCCAAACTAAAAATGGGCCTTAAAAGTTCCATATGATAAATGTATATTTAGAACCATGATCGACTTAGATATTGAGATGAGTAATATACATATCATATTTTTTTAGTTTCTTCCTGATTAACATGACAGTTAATTTTTCACCTTTTAACTCGGAGCAAGCACAGGGTAAAACCCTTCGTTCTCATCAATATTTATTGCATGTATGATTCAATAGATTCAGGCATCCAGTATTATTTAGCTATAACTTAATTATATGAAGTCGTATGCGACACTGGCATCCATCATCTCGCCTTATATAAATAGGAAGTCATCTCTTTGGAACTGGCATAACTCGATCAAACCTCTATAAAGAATATAGTTCATGCTAATCACCTCAATAAAATTCGACTAGGGTCCTCCCCTAGTACTGCTCCTGGCGGTTCACAAAGAATAATGTCAGAGCTGCTAAGATAAGTAGATAACTAGCTAGGCTCCCCCTCTAATTAACCTCTCCTCACCTCGATCTCCACGAAGAAGAAACTGCGGCAATACACGGCGCCATGGACCACCAGCGGTTCGACGACCCATTCGCGAGCAGCATCTCGTCGCTGGAGGCAGACATCTTCTCCGGCCAGCTGCCGTTCCCGCCGTGGCTGGACCTCGACCTCCACGACGACATCCACGAGCTCTCCGCGCCGGCGGCGAACGCAAACTCCTCGGGCTACGGCTCGGGCGGCTCCGGCTCCCACAGGAAGCTCAGCCACAACGCGTACGAGCGCGACCGCCGGAATCAGCTCAATGAGCTCTACTCCTCGCTCCGCTCTCTCCTCCCCGACGCCGATCACACTGTAAACCAACACGGCGCCGTCCCTTGTGTAAACTACCACCACAAGATATAGCTAGCATGAGATCCTGATGCGCTTTTGATTGTCGTGCTGCAGAAGAAGCTGAGCATTCCGACGACGGTGTCTCGAGTCCTCAAGTACATCCCCGAGCTGCAGAAACAGGTCGAGAATCTGGAGAGGAGGAGCTGACTAAAGCCAACTGCAAACCAGGAGTACTGAGCATGAGCGAGAATATAACTCCTATTGTTTCTGCTACTTGCCTCAATGACAAAGAAATCATGGTTCAGGTCAGTTTGTTGAGCAGTATTGCTGGTACAACTCTTCCTCTGTCCAAGTGTATAAAAGTATTGGAGAACGAAGGCCTTCACCTGATCAGTTCATCGAATTTTTCCACCTTTGAGAACAGAACATTATATAGCCTCCATCTTCAAGTACATGCATGACTTTTCTGTTGCTACTGTCATCGATGTTTATTTGTTGGAACAGCTCGAACAAAGATTAAAAATCACGCTTGAAGCCGATCTCCCAGGAGCATAACACACGCACTGTTGGACCTTTTGTCTTTCTATTGCTTAACTCATATTGCTTCTTCTTACAATACTTGCTCTCGGTCTCACTTTACAAATAGAGCTCAGGCCCTTATTATATAGCTTGTGTAGTCTCCCGACTCACACATATATTCATACACTTTCTCCTACTCGGATACTACTCCCTAGTAGAAAATGGACACGAAAAGAAAACACAAAGATTATCTAACAATTACTCCCTAATTTTTGTGTACTTACTTATATTTCGTGTGCTGTCAGTTGGACTCAACTTCAACATGGCTCCCACACACTCAGCTAAAGACGGTGGCACAACTCAAACACGTCTTAGGCTCCAAGTTGGACTCGATTTCAACTTGGCTCACACTTACTTGTCCAAAGACGGTGACACAACTTGAACACGTCTTGGACTCTTACTTATTGAGACAGTCGGTCTCAACTGCGACTTCCCCAACTCGTACTCAGACTTCAAGTTGGTCACAACTTTAACTTGAGTAACACACGGACTCGACTCAGGACGGCGAACACATCTCCTCAACGTCCCTCGCCTTCGCCTTTTGATGATCGGCAGCAAGATGCATCATCGTCTTCAACGTCTTCCACACAGCTTTGGCCGTCTCCTTTTCGACCAGTAGGAAGAGCGTTTTCTCCGAGATACCTCCATAGATAGCCGCCAATGTCACCTGATCCTTGCGCACACGACGTTGCCTCGTCACCGGTGACACAACTTCCTGGAGAACGCGACATAATCTTAGGCACAAATCAAAACTCAGTCTCCTCCTCATCACGAAGCCGCATGCACTGTACAGTGCATCGGTCTCGCCGCCGCACCCCGCCGTGCGCTGCCGGGATCCGCCGCGTGCACACTCCCGCCGTATATGCCACCCCGAGTCGAGATCACCCCTCCCGGGCAGCAGCTAGGGTTTCGAACCTAGAGCTCTTATACCAATTGTTGGAACAGCTCGAACGAAGATTAAAAATCACACTTGAAGCCGATCTCCCAGGAGCACAACACCCGCACTGTTGGACCTTTTGTCTTTCTATTGCTTAACTCATATTGCTTCTTCTTACAATACTTGCTCTCAGTATCACTTTACAAATAGAGCACATGCCCTTATTATATAGCCTGTGTAGTCTCCGACTCACACATATATTCATAAACTTTCTCCTACTCGGATACTACTCCCTAGTACAAAACGGACACGAAAAGAAAACACAAAGATTATCTAACAATATTTGATCTTGAGAAATAGTACTTAGCTCGCTAATACTCAACACTTATAGTATTTTTTTTAAAAAAACAATCACATAAACTTCTTACCAACAGTAAAAAAATCACAAATTACTCCAAAGCTACGTTCATTCGGGTATATATAAGCTACATTCAATTGGATCATGCATGTAAGGCCCTATGCTCAATCATCTATTGTATAATAAAAACTATGTACGTTCACTTTGGGAGGCAAAAGAATTATCATATTAATCAGAAGTAAAAAAAGAAGAAGAGAGAGATCTAGACTGTTTATTTGCTAGGTCTAAATTATAATAGTACAAATTAATTAGTTACATGAGTTAAGAGTTCGATATTACAATTCTATAACGAATACAACTCTATTTTAAATATAAAGCTATTTGAAAGGATGATAAGTGCGTAGTGCTTCTATGCTTTCTGAAACAGGATCTACTACTAATAATACTACTTTAGAATTCATGCAAATTAGAGTCACCCTATTGGTGTTATTTGATCTAGAAATTTCGTACTAATTTAGATTGAGATTAAGATGACACTTCATTTATTTGATGGGTTTAGATTAAGATGGTGTGTGTTGATTCAATGACTATAGTAACTCTACAATGGAATAACTCTAAAACATAGTTATAAGAAGCTAAGTTCTTATTTGAAATATGCACGGCAAAATAGACAACTATATATTGGCATAAAATTGTAAAACATGATTTATTTTTTGTGCTCTCTATAGTGGTGTAGAAAATTTATCTATATTTGGTGGTGTTTTAGTAGTATGACAAAAATTAGTACGACATATTTGTAAGATAAATATGCACCAGAGCTCAGGGAAAACTATATTGTTTCGAAAATTTTATCGGCCCCCACCGATAGAATCGGTAACCGCTGGTGACCGGATATATCAGCAAAATTTTGGATAAAAATTTTGAATTGAAGTTTGAATTTTTCATATGTAAAGATGAAATTTATCTAAATTTTGAATTAAAATTTAAATTTTGATGAAAATGAGATAAATACGAATTGTTTTTCCATGTATGAAATTTTATCGAACCTCACCGATAACACCGGTAACCACAAGATACCGGCGAAATTTTGCCGATAGAGTTTTCCATGCCAGAGCTTCATAAACTTTAACGAAGGTGCCACTTAACCCCCATAAACTTCAAAATCGTCTTACTCGATCACATGTGTGTTTTATTTTATCTTACTTCCACAACATAAGAATTCACTATTAGTCAACCATAGATATCTAAGTGCAATTATTTTGACAAATGTAAGGGTCCAACAAGGTGAATTTAAAGTTTAAGGGCCTACTTCATGCAAGTTTAGGGACCGTGAGAGTAATTACAAAATCTTTTTGTGGTGTATCTACAATTGCCCACAAAATCTTAACATATATTATGTTTGTCATCTACTATCATATACTACCTTTTAGTTTGAAATTATAACACGTTCTCGAAATTGTTTTTGAAATTAGAAGGTACGTAGTTTAGTTCAAGATACCTTAGGCGTTAAATTTATTGTCAAGATCAATTCCTACTACTAGCAAACCCTGCATTAATTCATATGCAACCTGATGTAACTTTCCATATGGTTTATATTCATGTGCATATATAAGCTAGGAATTGAAAATCTGGTCCTTTATCATATTGGGATACGACTGGTTGGCTTCAATATGAAATTATATTACTTACAACATGCAAAAATTTACCCTCTCAAAAAAATTGCGTAATTTTGTCCTAGATAAAAGCAAGATTGGTTCATAAAAAAAATATAACTAAGAAAAAAACAGGTATTCACATTCAAAAATTAGGATTGCCACGAGGTGACCGTACCATATTCTTGGGGGAGAGAAAAAAACTATCATGTCTTGGATCAGACTAAACATGATTTCTTCACGTACAACGCTACATAAACTCAATGAGGAAGGGGAACTACCTCTTGGAGTTCAAATATTGATATCCACCTTTATGCACAAGAGTGCGCTTTCAGTAGGAATTTTTTGAGGTCACAAATTTATCTCCGGTCTCCGTCTTTCTAGGTGTGTGCTAAGGGAACATACTCACGTGTTCGTGCGTGGTGGTGTGTGTGCGTAGGAAATGTTTTTGACTTTTGTGTGTGTGTGTTAATCTACATTTAGATGCATTTAGAATGAAGGTTTTTATTCCCAAATAACTTACAATTCCATCCCAGTCGACGAACGATAAACAAGGAGTGTCCAGCATTCTGTGACGAATTGGAGAAAGTCGTCGAGAAAAAAGCAGGACTATATCTGCAGCAGTAATGGAGCATCACTCCATGCTAAATGGAGGCATTTTTGAGGCGCAGCGAGCTGGGCCACGTCGACAAGATTTCCTCTCCCGTTCGATTCCGCGCTGCCTGCATTCGCATCCGTCCGTTTTTTTTGTTTTGCGTGCCGTCGATTCCTTCGTTTCGTCGCTTCTACCTCTGTTCTGAGCCCCGCGCCCGCCAAATCCTCTCCCCCCACAGCCGGCTCTCGCCCCTCCCCTTCGTCCCCACGCCTCTCCTCCCCATGTAATATATAAATGATGGATTATTGTGTTTAATTACCATGAAACAAAAGGCCATATATAGGACAAGATAAACAGTACTGATGTATGATATATAGTGTGTTCCATATAACTATTATCATATATATGTTCAGTTTTATAGTATCGTCCGGATGGGTTTAATTTGATAAAACAGACAGAAAAGCTAGAAGTAGAGAATTGGCCGGGGAAGTAGTCGATCGCATTATTATCTATATGAGGCCACACACACCATAGCTGATTCATACACGCATGTGTACCCGGTCGGCCTGTACATGGGAAATAATCCCATCTCGAAGACTTGAGCACGTAGCTCTAACATATGATTTATCAAAAAGGATGATTTAATTTGCCTCCTTTACAACATGATTTTTACATAAAATTATGTCGTCATGCAAAGTTTTTTAAAAAATCTACAAAACTCATCTATCGCTTCGTCAGTAAGGACATCGGTGATATGGTCTACTAGTATATTTTTTGTTTGCGATGAGGATTACTGCTAACAGGCAACAAAGTACTACTACTATGATACTCCACTGAGGACTTCGCTTTTGCATTATCTTTAAGTCACGAAAGGAAGTTGTCCTAAAATACGTGTAGTAAAATCGTATTAATTTTGATCAAATATATTATCTAAAAGCGAAAATTGGCTACAGGACACTACAAATTTGCATCGTTTGCCAGTGGACATCCAAAAAATGTGGTTTCGCCATAACACACTAACATTTTGTGGTATTTTGCTGTAGGACACTGACTCCATTAAAATAATATATTCGAGTGATTTAGAGAGAGAAACTTTATAAAATGTCCTCAATACCCTCAATGTATAGGGGCTTGGCTCATGGCCACAGCGCGTGGACCGAGCCCGTGGTTGCTGGTTCACGGGTCCATGGGGGCTTGGACTGTGCATTTAGCACTCAGGCCCACTTGTCATTGATACAAAGAGAGAAAACAAGAATTAATTCATTGCATTACTTCACCTCGGGTCCCACATGGCATTGGGTCAAGGCAATATTAAACCAGTAGTTAAGCCATCATTAATCTTAAGACCAAGATTTTGTTAATTAATGGTGCTTGCACTGCGCTTGGTCTGAAGCTCAGACAAGCGGAGGAGGCCACGGTGGCTTGCGGCCTGGGGCTCGCCGCCGGCGAAGGGAAGCTCGGTGGTGCGGAAAAGGGCTGGAATGGGTCGCCTAGAGGGTGGCGGCCCTAGGGGAGGCGACGACGGCGGAGGAGGAGACCCGGTGCAACAGCGGCGGAGCTAGTGGCGGCGGTGCCGCCATGAGCTTGTGGCAAGCCGGCGGTGGGGCAACACAGAGAGGAAAAGGGGGGGGCATGAGCTAGAACATGGGATGGGGAGCTCAATGGGACAAGAGGGAGGGTCGGGATGGTCGGAGGGCAATGAACGGTGGCGGGGGAAGTGTCGACCGAAGGGGAAGGGGAAGGCCAAATACGGTGATGTCGGTGGACTAAAGACATATTGACTAGGGGGAAGCTTCCTTGGTTCTTAGGGCACATGGTGACGGTGGCAGCCGGGGAAGGAGCTCGCCAGAGTGGCGAGTCGGCGTTGGGGAATAGTGGTGGTGCCACGGGCACATGAGGTGCCGGCAGTAGCGTGGCGCGGGGAGAGAGATGGTGGGTGCACAGGCTACGCCCAAGGATGGGGAAGCCGACGGTGTGGTTGGGGCAGCTTGAGGGCGGCCGTGGTGGTGGGGCATCGACGACCGGCGGTGGAGAAAAGAAGGCCACAGCGGCGGTGCTTCTCGGTGCGTATACAGACAAATGGAGAGGGGGAAGAGGTTGAGGGCCAAGGGAGATGCGGATTGACGCAGTTGGCCGGGGGGAAAAGCTCACCGGAGGGGCTGCTTGGTGATGGCGGCGCACTGGGCGGAAATGGGAGCTCCGGCTTTTGCATTTGGTCGGTGAAGAAGAATGGTGAGGAGAAGAAGGGAGGTGTGGGGGAGCTCCTCTTATAGCCATAGGGGAGGTGATGCCTAGGGGAGGATGCGATCGGAGGGAGCGCAATGGAGAGAAGACAAAGGGGAATAGGAACGTATGAAGAAGATGGAGGATAAAACAGACTTTTCACTACCTTTCTCTCTCCTCTTCAGTCCAAAAATATTATTTTAATGGGGTCAGTGTCCTATAGAAAAATACCATAAAATGTTAGTGTGTTCTGGCAAAACCATATTTTTTGGATGTCCATTGGCAAACGACGCAAATTTGCAGTGTCTTGTAGACAATTTTCCTTATCTAAAAAGTATGTAATTTGGGTATACAAAAATTAATGGTATAGTAAATTTGTCACGAAAAATACTTTCATAATATTACACTTTCATAACCCCCACCCACGACATGGCATCGTACACCTCCTTGGGCTAGCCATAGAAGACGAGGTTGTGGTTCATGTACCTATCGAGCGGGAGGGAGCTAGAAGTCCATGTCGGTGAGCACGGTGTCAGCGTTAACCCACTAGATCCACTCCATCTCTAGGTAGGCAAGCATGCAGCGCGCTTGGCGGGGATCTTGGCTTAGTAGGCCAGCATCTCCTGCTGCAGCAACGTCGTGTTGTAGAAGAGCTTGTTCTTGAGGAAGTGCAATAGCGGTGGTCGCCCCTCGTGTTGGTGCACAACAGGGACTGTGACCCGGACACCATCAGCACTCCCTCCTCCTCATGCCACCGCTGCTGCTGGCATGAGCCAGCACGGGTTGTGCAGGCGTAGCCACTCCACGCGCCTCGCGTCCCACCCGGTGATGCGCTGGTCGATGGTGTACAACACATCTGTGTCATCGTAAAAATGTGCGGCCCGATGACCCAGGGCCATGCTGGCGCCCACATCGTCGCCATATGCAGAGGCGGGGAAGGGGAAGGGAAAGGAGGGGAAGGTGACCAGGTTGGCCACGGGCGTGGGCGCAAGGAGCACGAGCACCATCGCCATGGCGCCGGTCGTGAAGACAAGAGCCTCGTGGATGAGCCCCGTGAGCATGATGTGCCCGTGCGGCCTCGAAGCGGTGCCCTTGTTGTTCCTTGCTATCGATACGCAGAACAGCATGGTCTCCGATGCCGCAATCTCTTCCTCCTCCTCGCGAGCCATGCACGGTTGTGTTTTAAGCTGAAAAGGCAATTTGCCTCTCTCGTACTCTCATCTGGGAGGGGCTTTTGGGGGTTTTTTGATGGCATGAATCCAAAGCAACGAGCTCGACTGTGGTGCTGTGCGGCAGCAACACCAAGAAAGTGGAACTAGTGTGCGCAGCTATAGCCTTTTCCGCGGTGGAGATTGCATTGTGTGTGATGGCTTAGACCGGCACACGGCACGGCTACAGACAAGACGAGTGAAACAGGTGCGTCAGGTTGTAGTTTCAGCGTTATTTGGGGCCATTTCGACGTGTGTTAGCCGCGCGATGCTCAGGCATGTGGCGGTGTCGCGCGGTGGCATTGCGGTGTGGTTCGGGTGTGTAGGGGGCGTATTAAATGTGAAATGTACAGAGGTTGTTAGCAAGGGAGCTAGATACCAAGGCTTTTAGAGTTGGTGAAAGGTAGGCTTTTAGAGTTGTGTATAAATATTGGGAAGCATGAGTAATTGCAATTTCATTTGCATAATTGTTGGATGTGCTCTTGGCAAGACTTAACTGCTTAATTGTTCTTTACTACACTGACCAACAAGTGTTAGATGCTTTTGGCACAAATGAAATATGTTGAATTTTATTCGGATTTTTTGGGTCGTTTGTAAATTGGATGTTGAGATCTAGGAAAAGAAAGAGGATCCCGTGTTCACTTTATCAAGGATTTCCTTCCTTTAGTGAAGAATCAAGTATGTGATTCTGTGGAATATTTATAGAGAATAACAATTTAGTTTAACATATAAGATGATTCTTTTTTAATCCGTAGCAACGGACGTGCATTCAACTAGTCCTCCATCACAAGCCACTACTTACTACGGGTCATATACGAACAAGTTAAGTCATCTTAGATATTAGCATCCATCGATTGGCGCGATCTCGAGGTACGAGTCATTACAAGCTTTACTGTCAGCTAGTATGCTCCTCCAAAATATCCATTTGGGAAAAATTGAAGATTTATCACTTTGTTCGGTGGCATTTTTAAGATTTGACATCCTATTGTCTCATTGATATTCCAGCGTTATTATACATACGACAATCCTTGTACAATGCTCGTATGACGCGATGAAATGACCCATGCAGGTAGACTCGTGTCTCCACCGTTCGTTGCTCCCTTGATTGGCCCAGAAGCACTCAATGCTCCTCACTGCCATCTTTGGGGCCGCTGTCGCCGCTGGCTCTAACTTGCACCACGACAGCATCAGTGGCCTTGTCAACAAGCACAAGCAATTCTACGGCCTGAAGTGGCAGCGCATGAGGAGGCGTTCTTGGGCAGTGGCATGGTAGTCGATGAAATGAGCTTTGCATCATGTGGCGAGACATGACCAGCGCGCGGCAGGAGTGTCCTTGCCACGGCCTCATGACTTTTAGGTAATCTTTGTTTAGTGTAGTATATTGGTTGCATCCTTTTTGGACGTTGAGTCCATCTAAGCGTCGAGTAAGCTGCCTTTATAAGGCACGGTTGGGTCTTGTGAGTTGTGTTGAAGTGAAGCAATGTGGGTCAAAGCAATAGAAAAAGAAGAAGAAAACGTTGCGTCGCTGCAGTACCAAAACAACTGTTTGTCGCTTCGCGTGCGTTCTGATCGGTTTCCAGAGCATGTGTGTTGCTTTGCAGCATACGCGTGACTGCATCTTCATTCGGCTCTAGCATGATCACTTCCCGTACATGCGTGTACTTTGGTCAAGCATCGATTTCCAGCTGCTTCGATTGGTTTCGAGTGTGGTTGGTTTCTGCCAAGTATTGCTTCCAGCATGAGCACGTGTGTTCCTTCCAATATATGAGCCAACATGATCGCTTGCTTCCAATACGTGCGTGTACTTTGGTCAAGCATCGATTTCCAGCTGCTTCGATTGGTTTTGAGCGTGGTTGCTTTCTGTTGAGTATTGCTTCCAGCGTGAGCACGTGTGTTCCTTCCAGCATACGAGTGTTGGCTTCATCATTGGATCGGTTTCCAGGGCCAATCAAGTTCTGCCAAGCGTGAGTCTTCTTCGGTTTGGGCAAACAATTGGTAAACCAAAAATGAACACACGCGAACATAAGAACGCAAAGAAGTTTTTTGTGTCGTCGGAATAACAGCAACTTTTTTATTTTTTTCTTCTTCTTCTCTATTGCTCTTGTTCTCTTGTTCTAATTATAGGGATGCTTTTTATTGAAAGCAAATGACTATTCGTATCCCGGAAAGGATTCTACATATCCCGAAGAAATATCATGTAAACAAACTCTATATAAAATATATATAAAATCTAGATACACCATATGCACAAAGATTACTAACAATGGCTCCCCAACCGCGCACTGGAGGCGGACACTAGGTGGCTCATGGTTCAGGCGATGGAGTATGAGAGAGGATCGATTGAGGAGCGTTTGAAGAAGAATTGGATAGATCCAAGGTAGAAGAAGAAGAGCCAGGGAGGAAGGAGAACAAGGGGAGCAGATTGGGGGAGGGAGAGAGAGAGACCAAGACCAAAAGAAGGAGACCAGTCAAGGGAAGGAGAAGATATCTCTAATAATCATGGCCCACAAACCAGCCTCAAGGCCCTCAATATAGCCTTGCATGCAGAAAGGGCACTGAGGCAAGGTTGTTTTCATCGTACTAGTGTGAAGTCTGGGATTGTACGTGAAGCAATTTCCTTGATACATATATGTATCCTAGGATCTATGCGTGTTAGTGAGACATCTAGTGGCAAATTTTTTAGCGTCAACGAATAGAGTGGTAAACTCTCAAAATTATATCATTTTTTGTCTATTTAAAGGTATTGGTTCATGCATGGATGCATTATACTCCATCTGTTCTCTGTTTTTTTATTGACGTCCTATAATCGATGCCATCAAATTTTCCTGCTGACGAGGATTAAAACCCTCATTATTGGTTTGATCTTTAATTAAGAACCATATACTCTTTGTGGTCGTAACCCTTAAGGCTAACAACCCCTGTGGTCATAAGAATCCAGAGATTACTCTATGGGTACCCTGGTCGGAGAGGTTCTGTATCTACTGCCCGACCAGATGACTACTGGAGAAGCTTTGAACTGGCACTTGCATCCAATTCCAAGTATATCTCTCCCGTATGATGAATGGAACACATGCCTTATTTGTTCCAAACCACATGATGTTTCATGGCCCTAAGTCACTGACAATAACTGCTACATGGTTTCATCTCCCACTGGCACTAACTAGTGATTAGTTGTTGGTTTACCAAACGATAGCTGCCTCCGCGACCAGTCGCGTCACTTCCAATAGGCGTCTTCTCCAGGAATAACTAACACCTCTTCGTCAGTTATTTAAGGAGGAATCAAGGGAGATAGAAGGGACAAGACCTGACGATCTAAATACAAAGCAAGCAATATGTTCTATGTAATTAGGACTAGTCCATCGCCTTGTCAAGGGCATCCCTGTAATAGCTAGTTCATTGCAATAAAGAGTAGTCTCATTCTCATCCAAGGAATCTAAGCCATTTTCCTCTATTTATTTCGTAAGATCGGCGACTTCATCGTCGACACCTGCCAATAAATTTAAAATTATCTAAATTTGCAACATGAAAATTATATCATTAGATTCTTCTTTTACTATATGCCCCTTTACTGTACGTATTATGTGTCATGTGTGTGTGTATGTATGTATACACACACACGTAGTGTGCTAGATGGACGTCTTAATTAATTGGTCAGCCATATTAAGGTTGAATATGTGCATATGTCGCACTTTCAGTAAGTTGAGTCTATGAAAACAAACAAATTAACACAAGTTAATTCGACCAAGTTGAAAAATCTAGAAATTTCCCAGCAAACCATTGCCAAAAGGGATCAATATTTGTTGTGGATGCGTGCATGTGGGGCTAGCTCGATCGACCGGGTCGCAAAATAAAACTCGCGGCTGATAGAATATGATGACGATGCAAATATTGAACCATGGTGTGGATTCTCCCTAGCACCGACAACAATTTTCGTTGGGAGCTGGTTATTATTTATGGTCCAGCTCAACATCAAAGGGCACAAGATTTCCTGGAGGAGTTACATAATAAATGTGTTGGTTCAGTTCTTCCTGTGGTTTTAGGTGTTGATTTCAACTTGATTAGAAAGGTAGAGGACAAAAGCTCTTCTAGTGTGAATTTTACTTTGATAGATAAGTTCAATACTTTCATTACTACTAATAGACCGAGAGAGATCAAAAGGGGTAGGCCGAAGTTCACTTGGACTAATAAACAAATTAGTCCTATCATGGTTGAGTTGGACAAAATCTTAGTTTCTACCGATTGGGAAGTTAAATTTCCTCTTTGTTATGCTTTCAGTATGACCATACTTTGTCCTATAGTGTTGGATTTAGGGGTTAAAGAGGTCATTAGAACTGGTAGGTTTCATTTTGAGAAGAGTTGGTTCTATCATAAATATTTCAAAGAGGTGGTCATCAAGAAATGGAATGATTGTAGTAACAAGTTACCTGATCATGTTTATTCCATAGATAGGTGGAGTGGGGGATAGCTTCTTTAAGACATTTCTTAAGAGGCTGGGGTGCTAATGTTAATGGCCATAATAGTAAAGAAAAAAGCCTTGTTAGATTATATTAAGAATTTGGATCTAAAGGCAGAAAATATTGGTTTGGGTAGTGATGAGTTGTTTGAAAGATATAGAGTAGAAAATAAGTTGGAAGAATTATATGATCTAGAGGTAAAAAAAATTGGCAACAGAGGGGGGAAGTAAAGTGGATTACCCAAGGTGACTCTAACACTATATACTTTCATAGTTGTGCTAATGGTAGGAGAAGGAAAAATCTAATTTTTAGTCTGGAGAATCATGGGGTGTGTTTAACAGAGGAAGATCAAATTAGAGATCACATTTATCATTTTTATAAAAACTTGTTTGGGTATGAAGATGGTCTGAAGGTTACTCTTGAGGATAATTTCTGGAAGGTGGGGAATAAAGTTTCAATTGCAGACAATGAAAGGTTAATTCAAACATTTACTGAGGAAGAAGTTTTGAGTGTCAAGGATCTATCAGCATTTTCTGCACCTGGACCAAGATGGTTTTCCTTCTTCTTTTTATAAATCTTTTTGGGGGGTGCTAAAAAGTGCTCTTATGGGGATGATTCAGGACTTCTATGATGAGAAGTTGGATCTTAAAAGATTGAATTATGGGTGATTACTTTGATTCCCAAGATTAAGGAGGCTAACTCAATCAAGCATTTTAGACCGATCCGTTTGATCAATGTTAGTTTTAAAATCATAACCAAGTTATTGGTTGAGGTTGGGGAACATAGCATCTAGGGTTATCAGTGATTGTCAAACTGCTTTTATTAAGGGAGAAATATTCTGGATGGGGTGGTGTCTCTTCATGAAATTCTACATGAGCTGAGAATTTCTAAAAAAATAGGCGTGGTTTTAAAGTTAGATTTTGAAAAAAGCTTATGATAAAATTCAGTAGGGCTTTAGAAAAAGTGATGAAGGGAAAAGACTTCTCTAAGCTATAGATCAATTGGGTGATGAGCACTATCAAAGGGGGCAAAGTTAGTATTAATATAAATGGGACAGTTGGTCCTCATTTTACAACCCATAAAGGGTTAAGACAAGGAGATCCTTTATCTCTCTTGCTCTTTAATATTGCTACTGATGCTTTAGCAGCCCTGATTGAAAAAGCTCAAGAAATAGGCCTAATTAAAGGGGTTGTTTCTCATTTGATTCTTGGGGGGGGGGGTACCTCTCCTTCAATATACAGATGATACTGTGCTTATGATTGACTGTGAGGAGAAGTACATTCTTAATATCAAATTTCCGTTATATTGTTTTGAATGGATGTCAGGATTGAAGATTAACTATCACAAAAGTGAGGTGTTTATCAAGGGGGTGGATAAAGAGGAAGCTAGTAGAGTCTCTAATATGTTCAATTGTAATCTTGGTCAGCTACCCATGACATACTTAGGGTTGGAGATAGGTGACAGACAGTTACATAAAAAAGTTTTGGGGAAAATTATGAGTAAAATAGGCAACAGGTTGGACAATTGGAAAAATAATTTTTATCTTCAGGAGGGAGGCTGATATTAGTTAACAGTTGCTTGAGTAGTCTTCCTATATATACAATGGGTTTTTATAGATTGAATGAGGAGACTCAGAAAAATATGGATTCTATAAGATCTTGATTTTTTTTGGAGAGGGGCAAGTGACAGGTTTAAATATCACATGATTAATTGGAGAGTTGTGTGTTGACCAAAGGATTTTGGTGGATTTGGAGTGATTAACACTAGGTTGATGAATGACTGTCTTTTATGCAAATGGTTATGGAGGATGAATCTGGCCAGAGATGAGTTGTGGTTACGTCAGTGTGTTCAATGAGCAAAATATATATATGCTGCGCTCTGTGAGGTTCAGGTCTTCACTTTAAAGTTAGGCGTGTGCTAGTGAATGCACCATGTGCTCGTGAGTTGGGGCATGAGTGTGATGTGTGTGAGTGCATGTGTGTCCTCTTTGTACTATAAAAAATATATCTAGTTATGTTTTTTTCAGAGCGTTTGTCTAGTTATATGTTGTTGGAGCTACTTTTCCCTCTGTTTTGGACTTTTCTCCACTAGCTACCTAATCTTGTGTGAGTGTGTGTCTTCTTTATACTCTAAAAATGTCTAGTTATGTTTTTTTAGGGCGTTTATCTAGTTATACGTTGTTAGAGCTACTTTTGTCTCTGTTTTGGACCTTTCCCACTAGCTGCTAAATCTTTTCTATTGTTTTCCTGACATGCTACTAGGGGTATTCAACTTTTACATGGCTATTTTAATCAACTCCCTCTGTTTTTGCTATATTTGTCCATAGTCCATCGTTAGTAGAGACTAAGGAAGCACCAAATTTAAGAAATACTTAATGAGAAATGATCATATATATCCTATTAAATGATATACCATAACAACTTAATCTCTTTCAAACATTTAAGTAGGAGTATAGAGAGAGAGAAATTACAATAACTATCCTAAGATTTTCTTAGTGGATAAATTTATTAAAATATATACTCTCTTAAGGCCAAGAACAAATATAACAAAAGAGAGAAAGCATACGAATGAAGACACTAAGCAGAGTTGTTCTGCTATTTTGACAGATTTTGTTAAGCCTAGGCGCGTGTTGCGCGAGAGATAAGCCTCTGCGGCATGATTTTTTTATTTAATCCTTTTTATTAATATTTTAAATTTAATCCCTCGCAAACTGTATTCTCAATTCTGACCCCTTTGGTCACACCACCACTCTTGGCGTGACAAAATGGTGGCGTGACAAAAACGTTCTGTCACGCCACCGGTTGCGGCGCGACAAAACATGTCATGTAAGCCCTTGGTTGCGCGCCATGCCAGCGTGGAGGGCTTGCGTGGCAGTAGTCACGCCACCAGTAATGGCGTGACAGAACATATTTGTCACGCCAACGAGAGTGGCGTGACAGTGACTACATAGGTACCGTCGTCGACCCAGTTCTTCAGTTTTTCCCCAGCTCATTTCTTACTCCGGACTTCTCCCCTCCCCAAATCCGTCTTCGTCGCGACCTCCTCGCCTCCCGCCGGCCTCATCCCTGTGTCGTGGTGATCACCGCGCCGGCGTCCTCCCCCGCACCGTCCTCCTCCCCGCGGCGGCATCCTCCCCCGTGCTGACCTCTCCCCCGCGCCGTCCTCTCTCACGTCGGCCTCGCCCCACGTCGGTCCCCTCCCCACGCCGGCCTCTCCCCTGTGCCATCCTCCTCCCCGTGGCGGCATCCACCCTCGTGGTGACCTCTCCCCCGCGTCGGCCTCGCCCCCACACTGGTCCTGTCCCCATGCCGGCCTCGTCCCCATGCCGTGAAGATAAAAAAATTTGTGCCATTTTTGTGAAATTGGTTCATGCTTGTGTTGTCTTTAGTTTACTGAAGTTGGGTTGTAATTTAGCTCTCTAATACATGCATTTGGCCACGGTGGTTGAATGCTATAGGTGGTAATCGAAGAACTTCATTTTGATTCAAAGGATATATTACTTTGTAGCCTTTTCTTTTTGTTAGTTAGTATACTATACCAGATTAATAGTCATTATGGTTAGGAGTCAAATTAAAGTTCATGCTATAGTGTTCAAATGTTCATTGGCCTCTAGTGATAGGCCTCCTGTGATAGCCTTTCATTTTTTGTGGTGTGGGGGGTTACTATACTAGTAGTGCAGCTCAACGAGCAACAACAGCATGTATATATAGGTTCAATTGACATGATCCAATGGGACAAATGGTTCTTTAAAATTCATAACCCTGTTTGATCCATAACTCTATTGATAACCCTGTCTGATCCACAAAGCTATAGTATGGAGTATGGAACATGTGGCATGCATGCCTCATGACCACTAGACAATGGCGCTGAGAAGAAGTAATCCGCACTGTGTTGAAGCTCTCACCTCATGTCCTACAGAAATAGTTTACCAAAAATAAATTACAAATAGACCTCTATAGAAATCAAATATAGGCTGAAGGCGAAAAAAATATGACTTATCTCCTTTCTGCATATCAGATTTTTCGAACGAGTGGTTCATAGCACTCCAAGCGTGTAGCTCTGGCATACCCAGGAGCGAAGTCCTGTGTGTACTCAGGAATGAGCCCTGAGCGGTCTCAAACATGTGGTTTTGACGTCTCGAGAACGAGATCTCGAGCGTAGCTGGGCACGTGGATCCAGGGTAGTGTAGGTCGCACTCAGGGGCAAGCTCTGAGCAGTCCCAAACACATGGTTTGGGCGGTCTCGAGAATGGGATCTCGAGCGTGACTGAGCACAAGAGACTCAGATAGTGTAGGATTTGGATTTTTTGTATCTCATTGTTTCTTGGTGTTATTCGTCTAGTGTGTATAGCCTAACACACCCCAATTCATTGTGAAACGACCCGTAAACTTTATTTAACTAGAGGTATTATTCCATGATGACTGTAAACCATCATGCTCATTACTGTAACTATAGTAAAGTACTATCACAGTACATGTAACAGCCCAATTTTCAAATTCAGTATAAATTAAAATCTATTTAAAGTTCTGTGAATTTTCTGAAATTTTAAAAGCTTTTTATAAATATTTTAAAGCCAAAACAAATTTATTTACAAAATTAAAAGCCAACAAATAGTTGGAAATAATTTTATTAAGTTCAGAAAGAGTATGGAAATTTCTGTGAATTTTTCCATAATTTTTGGAAGAATTTTGCTATTTTCTAAACCTTATATGAATTTACAGAATTGAAACAAATGAAAAACAAAAATAAAATCAAATTCTCGGCTTGGGCCGAAACCCATCAGCTCTGGCCCAGAAACTCACTCGCGCGCGCGGCCCATCGGCCCACACTCGCCGCGCCCGCCTCTCACCCCTCTCCCTTCTCTCCCACCGTTGGATTGAAATCCGACGCACACGCCGCACACACGCGCCCCATCTTTTATCCACCGCGAGATCTTGAATCAACGGCCAGATCGCACACCGTACCCCTTCGCGTCACAACTAACAATTGCGACCGTTGGATTAAAATCCAACGGCCCGCACTCATCGTCTTCCTCGCCTCTTCTTCCCCGCGCCGCAACGGTCGCCCGCCATTTTTGCCCACCACCGAGCTTCGCTAACGGGCGATTCCAACTGCCCCGACTCCCCCGCGTCGTGCGCACGGAGTCGCACCAATCACCGCACACGATCCCCACGATCTTCCTTCGTCTCCGCAACCGGTTAGCCCACGGTCTCCACAAAACCGCCGCACGACCCCCACCTCCTCCATACCTCCCTAGACCTCCCCGGCGCCTATAAAAGGCAGCCCCGGGTGCACAATCCTCCACAGAAGCCAAAGCCATCACTTCCCCCCTTCTCTCCCGCTCCAACGCCGTCGCAATTCTTGTTTTTGGGTTTTGCTACCGCCGGTGAAAACCACGAAGTGCTCCGCCGCCAGCGACGCCCAGCCGCCGTGGACCACACCACCGACTTCCCCATCACCGGAGCTTCCTCACGCACCTCTTCCTCGCCCCGGAGCATCTTCGGTCGCCATCGCCGGCAACCACCGTGCTTCTTCCTCCGCTCCGGCGCCAATTCCGGCCACCACCGTCGCCCTCCCGTGCCAATACAGGTACCTCCATGTTCGCAATAATCGTGGCTACGTGTTAGTACCACTCGCCGCCGGTGAACCTCCGCCGCTGGCCGTTGTCGGCCGCGCCCGAAACTTTTGCCGCCGTCAAGCCAACGTGGCCCGCCACCGTGGCGCCACCTGAGCGCCACCTCAGCAACACGGCCCGCGTAGCGCCGTGTCAGCGCCCACACACACACATGTGGCACGGTCCACCGTGCCAGTTTTTCCAAAGCTCGGTGGGCTTGTTTCACCGTGAGCCGGCCCACTAACACATGGGGCCCGCTTGTCAGAAAACTTTTTAAATTCTTTTTAATTCCGAAATACTGTGGCTGATGTAATCATTGCGCAATAAATAGCTTTTTCAGTAGAAAAATAATTCGGGAAAATCAATTAAATTTCAGAATTAGGTTTAAAACTTCTAAAATTCATAACTTTTGCATATGAACTCCAAATTGGGTGATTCAAATTGCAAAATTTATATAAAATTATAATCTAGCTAACTAAACCAAAATATTTCAATTTGGAGTTAATTTGAACTATGTTTTTCAATTTATTTGGAATTTGAATATTGAATTTGTCGTATTTTCGCGTATAGAATTCGACGACTCCGGAGAGTTCGATCAAACTGAAGATTTAGAATTCCAAGACATCGAACAAGGCAAGTTACACCATTGACCATATTGCCCCCAGTATTTTAAGTTATTTTCAGTTTTTAAATTCTTTATCGCATGCATATGTTGTTATAAATATTTTAATATCCTGTTTTACATATAGCTAATTCCATGAGTTATTGTATGGCCAATTTGAATGTTGTGTCTGACTACCTTGATACCATAGGCAAGATATTACCAAAATTAAATATATGCTTAGCCAAGCTTAGTTCACATTTACAGAATTTGGGAGGGTTTACACCAAATTTCTACAAACTTGTTTCAAACTTAACATTGTGGTATTGTCTTACCACATGAGTTTATAAATGGATTTTATTCAAAAATAAAATCAAAAATGGGTTTGGACTTGGGCGAAATGGACGGAATGGTGGGTGCAGGTTTATGCACGGGATTGATCTGGTTAAGATTAAAGCCCATGGGTTGTAGGAATGACGCCCAAGTCAATTGAGGACCGGTCTTTGAGCCGCTTATTGCTATGCCATAACGTACTACCACATGTCCTGTATGGGCGGGATTTGGCTAATTAATTTGTGATGTTCTAGTATATTTATGTCATGTGATTATGTGGGTGTCGGTTAGACATTTTATTCCCACTTGGCGCAAGAGGGGGCTTCCGGAGGACGGTTAGTCCAAAGGGGCGAAACCTTAGCGGGCATGAGTATATTAGGACAAAACATTGTAAAGGTCTCATGGTAATTGCTCAGTCACACGCCTACGGAAGCGTGAATTGGCCGACATAACGAGCATGTCACCTCGTGTGGGTAAAGTTGTATCAACTCTGCAGAGTAGAAACTATTCGAATAGTCGCGTCCGCGGTCATGGATATGCTAGCAGGGCCACTTAAAGTTAGAATTATTTTTGGTTTTTAAATCACTACTACAAAACAGGCTATAGAAGACACCCCATCACAGACGGGTTAATTTGAATCCGTCTGTGTTGGGTCTGTTGGGCGCAGCATTTGCTTTGCCAGCCTATCAGTAAACCGTCTGTGATAATCTGACTTCACAGATGGTTCGTGTAAATAACCGTCTGTGAAGACAGAGTATCACAGACGGTTTTTACATAGAACCGTCTGTGATATTCTGACTTCACAGACGTTTTGTGACCATAACCGTCTGTGATACTCTGTCTTCACAGACGGTTGTTGATAAAAACCGTCTGTGATATTCATATCACGAGGCGGTTTCTTCGACCGTCTGTGATAACCATCGTTATCACGGACCTATTTTCGACGGTTCGGCAAATGCGTGATGACGATTCGAACCGTGCGTGATGGCTTTTTCTGTAGTAGTGAATGCTTTATTAAATGTTGAGGATGGCTAATCCTTATGAAAAATTTGGGCGGGAAGCCAGGTGTTAGGAGGGGATCCTTCACTTTATCATTGGAGGTTATCCACATTATAACATTGACATCTCAAAAATATGATTTTAATCATAGTATAAAACTGCCTTAGAAAATACTATGTCTATTTAAACTGGAAATGTTGTTTATGCAAAATAACCCCTGCCATACTCACTTGTTACCTTATGCATGCATTTAAATTCAATATTGGGTGTAACTTGCGAGCACGGAAGTTGTGCTCATCCTTGCTGAATAAATCTTATTCAGGAGAAGACTGCTATCCTGACGGTGAGGACCCGGACGAGTAGGCCTTTTGACCCAGACGATTGCCTGTGGCGCATCGTGTGGCTCCCATTATTATCATGTCTCCGCTGTGTTTTTCATTTGACATTTGATATTGTTATTAAGACTCGTTTGTATTAAACAATTATTTAATTAATGTCATTTACGATTTCGTGATATGATTGTGATATCCCTTTTTGTGAGACTGTGTACACTGAAAATCCTGGACCGGTGTATGAACACAGAGAATTCGGGATCCTTCGTTCCCGGGTTCGACAGTACACAACATTGAGGAAACAAGCTTTAATTATCCATACGTTTGTACCTTCAAATTGCTAGCATGTGTCAGCTAAAACGCAGTATTTGTTATGTGCAACGTTGATTGTGATATTTCGTTCATATGGCATGCAGTACTGACTTTGCAATATTTTATTGGATGTAGATGGATAAATTTGTACGTGTATTCACTGGTGGGCCAATTAGCCAAACGGGTAGTTCTGTCGACTTCGGCGGTATGGAAATGATCGATCTTTTGTTTCACGAATCACTGGACTTTCAAACTCTTGTGACTAGGATTAAGTCGACCTTTGGATGGAATGAGCCCGGGGTCGTTGTCGGAATGCAGGGGCGATATGACGCAGGGCTGGATTCTAAGGTGCACACCTTGTTGGTGCCAATCTTGTCCGTCGATGATTGGGACATGTACAAGGATATTGTGCTCGCATCTCAGGTCCGGCTGTTGGAGGTGGCGGTGGAGAGGACAATCGTTGTTGAGGATTTACCAGACAATTTGGATGTGGTGAATGGCAACACGGAGGAACTAGACCTTGCTATCCATCATCCGCGAGGCCCCCCAATGGAGAAGCAACCTTCCGGGGGTTCGTTAGCGTCAGTCCTACCAACAATGCCCCCCCTGTTGGTGGATCTGCCTGTTTCTTCTCCGCAACATGTTACAGTATGTTCCTTTACCTTTTCTCTTTCCATTTAGGCACTAACAACCTCTCCCGTCTACCCGTAGTCCCCGGATCTGCTATGTAGCTTCCGCAACTGGATCGACCTAGAGATCCACCCACGTGACCAGTGGCAAATAGACTACGAGGAGTGGGATGTCAAAAGGGCCCACGAGATCTGGGAGGAGAAGCGCCGCAACGATGAGCAAAACGAGCGTATACGTCAGGAGGAGAAATCTCATCTCGAGGCGTGCAGGCGCAGGGAACGCGAGGCTCGCAAGAGGGAGTGCAAGAAGAAGAGGGAAATAGTGGCCAAGGCCAAAGAGGCCGGCGAGGAGTTCAACGCCGAGCTTGCAAGGAAGGGAAAATGGATCTGGTCCACGCAGTAGGTCGGGCCATTCTGTTATTTTCTATAATTACTGCATTACTACAAGATGAGTTCTTAAGACCCAACCACAAGAACCACTTAAGAACTAATAAAAACTTCAACACGTCTTTTTGCTCGGAACAGTTCAACTACCACATAAATCATGAGATCCAAATGATCTCGGTCGCAAAACTCGAAACATTTTCATTTACGGAATATCACGAAAAGTAAGCAAATTTTTCACTTCTTAAAGGAATCAACATAATAATTCTCTTTGATTGCCACCTCACGTTGCCAACTCAGGCAAAAGAGCTTTTAAGATTAAATCATATGAATCACTTAAGAATCAATAGAACTTTGCAACATGTCGCTTTACTCGACAAACTTCAATTACCACATAAAACTTGAACCCCAAAAGATCATGAATGCAAAACTTGAAATATTTTCATTTAAGACATATCATGAAAGGCGATCAAATTTCTTTCTCTATAAAAGAATCAACATCACCCTTATATTACTGACCATTTCATTAATATCAATAACATACATTCTTGGTAAAATTCAATATACCTTGGTATCACATCAATAAGTCTTCCAAAAGAAACACAACAAATCATGTCATAAAAAAAATCCATGCGATGAATTAGAGTTCCATAATTTGAGAGAAGTTCTATTCTTAAAAGAGGAATTGAGAAAAAGTGTGGCCTCAGGTAATGAAACGCTCTTTGATTCCTATTTGAGCTGTGTGTTTATGACAGAGGTCATTTGCAAATGGAGTTGGCTTTATGTTGGCATGATGGTTCTTTTCGGTTCATGAAAACAAAAGAAGGGTTTGATTTGGACATTCGATCAACTTCTCCTTTGGCGTACGTGGTGTTTATTTGCAAACTGCCTAATTAGAAAGTGAGAAAGTTTTTGTGATGAATCTTCTATTTTGTATTTGTCCCTTTTAGTGGGGAGTTGGTGATGCGCGGTTTTGTTGAGAACTCTTTATTTTCACTTGGGTTATCATTGTAAAACTGTTATTTAAAAACGAGTTCTGTTGTGCATTTCTGGTTAAAGGAGGTGCTCTTCGTTAGATGAAGAGATCATTTGAGAAATGGAACGAGAGTTCTGTGTGTTTTGTGCATGTTGTGTGTTTCGGTAGCCGAAGGGAAGTTGGTCCAAGGTACTTTGGCTGTTTCCGATAGTTGCGAGGATCTTGGAAGACGGCATACCGCTAGGACCGTCTTGGGTCCATACGCGGGGTACGTATCGTTTGGTATGTTCCGATGCTAGATGAGTAGCTGGGGGATCTGGAGGGTTGAGGTTTCGTTAGAACTGTTGACCAGCGAGTAAGACCTCACGTCCGAGTCTCTCCTAGTACGTATACTGGAGAGGTCGGAACGAGCATTGAGGCATAAGACGTTGGTATCCGTCGTGGTGCCATGGTCGCATTAGTATGAGAGAGAAGCAAAAGAAAACATCAATAAATACTTGCGATCATCACATGCAAATAATTTATTTAAATCTTATAATATTTATCTTGAATAAATATAATTTTTTTCCAAAATTTTAGAACTTATTTCAACCTTGTTAAAATTCAAACCAAGTTCTAAAAACCCCTGCGGTTTTGAATTTAAAATGAGCAAATAAATCATTAAAAGTAAGGTTATAAAATTTATTTGGGTACTAGACCTTCCTCGGAACTCCACTGAAAATTTTTACAATTTTACGAATTTATTTGCTATTTTATTTAGCTCGATCAAACTTGAGGGGCTTGAATTTAAAACAGTAGCTGGTCGGGTCGACTTGAGCCGATCGGACCGTCCGAACAGACTCAGATCCGATCGGACCAGTCTGAACCAACACCCTGTCACGCCATGGGAGATGGCATGACTAGGCAACCTCGTCACGCGTGGGATATGGCGTGACTAATGCCACGTAAACCTCTACACTGGCACGGCAGGTGGACGAGAATTTGCGTGGCATGTTTTGTCACATCGACTCATGGCATGACCAAAGAGGTAGAATTGGAAATAAATATCATAAGGGATTAACTTTAAAATATTTTTTAAAAAGAATTAAAAAAAAAATCCCGCGGCACGTGCCGGCACGCTCTGTACCCGTCCCGGCACGTTCACCGCGCGTGGCGCCTCCCTGACGCTACGTGGAGGCCGATAAAGCCACGCTCCGCCACACCGACGTGGACGTGTCCATTAGATTAATCGCGGCACGCAATTTTTTAACTAAAGCACGGCGATAAGATAAAGCGGTAGCCTCCTAGGCTCATCAGCTAGACCCCCCTCAAGTGGTGCGAGAATCCATTCTCCATCCTTTGGCGTATCTAGCTAGCTTGCTCCGATAACCTATCTATACGCCTTGAGTAATGCCCTAGTATATAGTAGAAACAAAAATGACACAGCTACTCAGCTAGCTAGGCTCATTTTGTTAACTAGTAGTAATCCTGACCTAAACCTAACACTATGCACAGATGTATGTAATAGGAGTAATTGTTTTATTTTGGATGCACGATTAGGCTGCTTTATTAGTTTGTTCCAACCAAAGAGCAACTGGCCCCAACTAGCTAGATCGTCAGCTAGTCCTAATGAAATGAATCACACTAACATTAGACCAACTAAATCTAGCTAGTACGTACACTAAAGAGCAGTGTCCAATTACTACTACAGAAAGCTTCATCACAGACGGTTCGGAACCGTCATCACAGACGGTTTCCAACCGTGCGTAAAATAGATTATCACGAGCGGTTTTGAGCCGTGCGTGATAAAGCTATCCTGACGGTTCGGAACAAGAGCCGTCAGGAAAACAGTATCATACACGGTTCGAATAAAAATCGCTCGTGATAATTAAATGAAATCACGCATGCTTGTTAATCTCAACCGTGCGTGATGAGGTACTTATCAGCGGCGGTTGGTATCACGAACCGTCAGTGAAGTATCATAGACGGTTCGTTATACTAACCGCTCGTGATGAGTGACCTGACGGTTGGTAGCGAGAGCCGCGTCGTGGTGAGGCACTATCACAGACGGTTCTTATTATGAACCGTCTATGAAGTATTACAGACGGTTGGTAATAAAAACCGTCTGTGATGAGGCACTATCACAGACGATTCCAAAGGAAACCGTCTGTATAAGTTCAATACAGACGGCTCCTTTGGAACCGTCTGTGATGAGGCGTCCAGTATGACTTGTTTTGTAGTAGTGAATATTAATGCTGATCAACATATACAATTGTAGTACATCGAGTAAATGCATCGATATATCTTTTGTACAAACTAACACTATCCATTATAGGGCCTTAAAAGTTCATATGATAAATGTATATTTAGAACCATGATCGACTTAGATATTGAGATGAGTAATATGCATATCATTTTTTTAGTTTCTTCCTGATTAACATGTCAGTTAATTTTTCACCCTTTAACTTGGAGCAAGCGCAGGGTAAAACCCTTCGTTCTCATCAGTATTTATTGCATGTATGATTCAATAGATTCAGGCATCCAGTATTATTTAGCTATAACTTAATTATATGAAGTCGTATGTGACACTGACAACCATCATCTCGCCCTATATAAATTGGAAGTCATCTCTTTGGAACTGGCCTAATTCGATCAAACCTCTATCAAGAATATAGTTCAATGCTAATCATCTCAATAAAATTCGACTAGGGTCCTCCCCTAATACTGCTCCTGGCGGTTCACAAAGAATAATGTCAGAGCTGCTAAGATAGCTAGCTAGGCTCCCTCTCTAATTAACCTCTCCTCACCTCTCCACGAAGAAGAAACTGCGGCAATACAAGGCGCCATGGACCACCAGCTGTTCGACGACCCATTCGCGAGCAGCATCTCGTCGCTGGAGGCAGACATCTTCTCCGGCCAGCTGCTGTCCCCCCCGTGGCCGGACCTCGACGACGACATCCACGAGCTCTCCGCGCCGGCGGCGAACGCAACCTCCTCGGGCTACGGCTCGGGCGGACGGAAGCTCAGCCACAACGCGTACGAGCGCGACCGCCGGAATCAGCTCAATGAGCTCTACTCCTCGCTCCGCTCTCTCCTCCCCGACGCCGATCACACTGTAAACCAACACGGCGCCGTCGCTCGTGTAAACTACCACCACAAGATATAGCTAGCATGAGATCCTGATGCGCTTTTGATTCTCGTGCTGCAGAAGAAGCTGAGCATTCCGACGACGGTGTCTCGAGTCCTCAAGTACATCCCCGAGCTGCAGAAACAGGTCGAGAATCTGGAGAAGAAGAAGGAGGAACTGACTAAAGCCAACTGTAAACCAGGAGTACTGAGCATGAGCGAGAATATAACTCCTATTGTTTCTGCTACTTGCCTCAATGACAAAGAAATCATGGTTCAGGTCAGTTTGTTGAGCAATATTGCTAGTACAACTCTTCCTCTGTCCAAGTGTATAAAAGTATTGGAGAACGAAGGCCTTCACCTGATCAGTTCATCGAATTTTTCCACCTTTGAGAACAGAACATTCTATAGCCTCCATCTTCAGGTACATATGCATGACTTTTCTGTTGCTACTGTCATCGATGTTTATTTGATCTTGAGAAATACTACTTAGCTCGCTAATACTCAACACTTATAGTATTTTTTAAAAAAAACAATCATATAAACTTCTTAGCAACAGTAAAAAATCACAAATTACTCCAAAGCTACGTTCATTTGGGTATATATAAGCTACATTCAATTGGATCATGCATGTAAGGCCCTATGCTCAATCATCTATGTATAATAAAAACTATGTTTATACGAGCCGCTACGTTCACTTTGGGAGGCAAAAGAATTATCATATTAATCAGAAGTAAAAAAAAAAGAGAGAGAAAGATCTAGACTGTTTATTTGCTAGGTCTAGATTATAATAGTACAAATTAATTAGTTACATGAGTTAAGAGTTCGATATTACAATTCTATAACAAATACAACTCTATTTTAGATATAAAGCTATTTGAAAGGATGATAGGTGCGTAGTGCTTCTATGCTTTCAGAAACAGGATCTACTACCAACAATACTACTTTAGAATTCATGCAAATTAGAGACACCCTATTCGTGTTCTTTGATATAGAAATTTCGTACTAATCTAGATTGAGATTAAGATGGCCCTTAATTTATTTGATGGGTTTAGATTAAGATGGTGTGTTTTGATTCAATGACTATAGCAACTCTACAATGGAATAACTCTAAAACATAGTTATAAGAAGCTAAGTTCTCATTTGAAATATGCACGGCAAAATAGACAAGTATATATTGGCATAAAATTGTAAAACATTATTTATTTTTTGTGCTCTCTATAGTGGTATAGAAAATTTCTCTATATTGGTGGTGTTTTAGTGGTATGACAAAAATTAGTACGACATATCTGTAAGATAAATATGCACCAGAGCTTTGTAAACTTTAACGAGAGTGCCACTTAGCCCCATAAAATTCAAAATTATCTTACTAGCGGATCACATGTGTGTTTTAAATTTGATCTTACTACCACATCATTAGAATTCGCTATTAGTCAACCATAGATATGCAAGTGGCACTTATTTTGACAAATCTAATTAAGGATCCAACAAGGTGAATTTAAAGTTTAAGCGCACTTATTTTGACAAATCTAAGGATCCAACAAGGTGAATTTAAAGTTTAAGGGCCTACTTCATGCAAGTTTAGGGACCCGTGAGAGTAATTACAAAATCTTTTTGTTGTGTATCTACGATTGCCCCCAAAATCTAAACATATATTAATGTTTGTCATCTACTATCATATACTACCTTTTAGTTTGAAATTAGAGCACGTTCTCGAAATTGTTTTCGAAATTAGAAGGTAGTTTAGTTCAAGATACCTTAGGCGTTCAATTTATTGTCAAGATCAATTCCTACTACTAGCAAACCCTGCATTAATTCATCTGCAACCTGATGTAACTTTCCATATGGTTTATATTCATGTGCATATATAAGCTAGGAATTGAAAATCTGGTCATTTATCATATTGAGATACGACTGATGGTAGGCTTCAATATCAAATTATATTACTTACAACGTGCAAAAATTTTACCCTCTCAAAAAAATTGCGTAATTTTGCCCTAGCTAGCTACATGTAAAAGCAAGATTGGTAAATAAAAAATTGTATAACTAAGAAAAAAAGAATAGGTATTCACATTCAAAAATGAGGATTGCAACTAGGTGACCGTACCATATTTTTGAGAGAGAGAGAGAAAGAGAAAACTACCATGCCCTGACTAAACATGATTTCTTGACATACAACGCTACATAAACACAATGAGAAAGGGAAACCACCTCTTGGTGGGGGTGGAGTTGCTACAACACTACATAAACACGAGGAAAGGGAACCACCTCTTGGTAGAGTGGTTGAGTTGTTGTACAACTCCACCCACCAGGATTCAAATCTTGATGTTTACTTTTATACACATGTGAGTACGTTTTCAATAAAAAAATTTATAAGGTTATGAATTTATCATCGGCCTCCGTCTTTCTAAGTGTGTGCTAAGGGAACACACTCACGTGTTCACGCGTAGTGGTGTGTGTGCGTAGGAAATGTTTTTGACTTGTGTGTGTGAATCTACATCTAGATGCATTAGAATGGAGGTTTTTATTCCCAAATAACTTACAATTCCATCCCAGTTTACATTGAAACAGAGAAGTCAACGAACGATAAACAAGGAGTGTCCAGCATTCTGTGACGAATTGGAGAAATTCGTCGAGAAAAAAGCAGGACTATATCTGCAGCAGCAGTGGAGCATAATATATAAATGATGGATTATTGTGTTTAATTACCATGAACCAAAAGGCCATATATAGGACAAGATAAACAGTACTGATGTATGATATATAGTGTGTTCCATATAACTATTATCATATATATGTTCAGTTTTATAGTATCGTCCGAATGGGTTTAATTTGATAAAACAGACAGAAAAGCTAGAAGTAGAGAATTGGCTGGGGAAGTAGTCGATCGCATTATTATAAATATGAGGCCACACACACCATGTCTGATTCATACACGCATGTATACCCAGTCGTCCTGTACATGGGAAATAATCCCATGTCGAAGACTACGTAGTTCTAACATATGATTTCTTAAAAAGCATGATTTGCCTCCTTTACAACATGACTTTTACATAAAATTATGTCGGCATGCAAAGTTTTTTTAAAAAAATCTACAAAACTCATCTATCGATTCGTCAGTAAGGACATTGGTGATATGGTATGACAAAAATTAGTACGACATATTTGTAAGATAAATATGCACCAGAGCTTTGTAAACTTTGACGAGCGTACCACTTAGCCCCATAAACTTCAAAATCATCTTACTAGATCACATGTGCGTTTTAAATTTGATCTTACTACCACATCATTAGAATTCGCTATTAGTCAACCATAGATATGTAAGTGGCACTTATTTTGACAAATCTAAGGATCCAACAAGGTGAATTTAAAGTTTAAGGGCACTTATTTTGACAAATCTAAGGATCCAACAAGGTGAATTTAAAGTTTAAGGGCCTACTTCATGCAAGTTTAGGGACCCGTGAGAGTAATTACAAAATCTTTTTGTTGTGTATCTACAATTGCCCCCCAAATCTTAACATACATTAATGTTTGTCATCTACTATCATATACTCCCTCCGATTTTTATTAGTTGACGTCAAGTAAGTTTTTGTATCTCTCCAGGGCGTCAAGTATTTTCATCCGGAGGGAGTACTACCTTTTAGTTTGAATTTAGAACACGTTCTCGAAATTGTTTTTGAAATTAGAAGGTAGTTTAGTTCAAGATACCTTAGGCGTTCAATTTATTGTCAAGATCAATTCCTACTACTAGCAAACCCTGCATTAATTCATATGCAACCTGATGTAACTTTCCATATGGTTTATATTCATGTGCATATATAAGCTAGGAATTGAAAATCTGGTCCTTTATCATATTGGGATACGACTGATGGTAGGCTTCAATATGAAATTCTATTACTTACAACATGCAAAAATTTTACTTACAACGTGCAAAAAATTTACCCTCTCAATAAAATTGCGTAATTTTGCCCTAGCTAGCTACATGTAAAAGCAAGATTGGTTCATAAAGAAATGTATAACTAAGAAAAAAAGAATAGGTATTCACATTCAGAAATGAGGATTGCGACGAGGTGACCGTACCATATTCTTGAGAGAGAGAGAGAAAACTACCATACCCTGGATCAGACTAAACATGATTTCTTGCTACATACACCCAATGAGAAAGTGAAACCATCTCTTGGTGGGGGTGGAGTTGTTACAACACTACATAAACACAATGAGGAAAGAGAACCACCTCTTGGTAGGGTGGTGGAGTTGTTGTACAACTCCACCCATCAAGATTCAAAACTTGATGTTTATCTTTATACACATGTGAGTACGCTTTCAATAAAAATTTTATAAGGTTATGGATTTATCCTCGGCCTCCGTCTTTCTAGGTATATGCTAAGGGAACACACTCACGTGTTTGCGCGTGGTGGTGTGTGTGCGTAGGAAATGTTTTTGACTTGTGTGTGTGAATCTACATTTAGATGCATTAGAATGGAGGTTTTTATTCCCAAATAACTAACAATTCCATCCCATTTTACATTGAAACAGAGAAGCCAACGAACGATAAACAAGGAGTGTCCAGCATTCTGTGACGAATTGGAGAAAGTCGTCGAGAAAAAAGCAGGACTATATCTGCAGCAGTAGTGGAGCATAATATATAAATGATGGATTATTGTGTTTAATTACCATGAACCAAAAGGCCATATATATATAGGACAAGATAAACAGTACTGATGTATGATATATAGTGTGTTCCATATAACTATTATCATATATATGTTCAGTTTTATAGTATCGTCCGGATGGGTTTAATTTGATAAAACAGACAGAAAAGCTAGAAGTAGAGAATTGGCTGGGGAAGTAGTCGATCGCATGATTATATATACTAGTGGCCTGTGCGCGCCGCAAGTGCGCCGGAATCTTTTGTTCCCCTTATGTACAGTGTAGGTTTTTTGTTAGAAAAACAATAACTTTGAAAACAGGAAATCTGCAAGTACAGACTGTTAATTGTATATATGATTTGAATAATAGGTTTGGCACCCGCAGCATGTAATAGGAAGCAGGGGGAAAAGAACAAGAACTGAAGCATAGGTGATAATAGATATGAGTGGGTATCGTCATTACAAAAGAGTGCAGGGCAGTGTGTACATAATATATGTAGTTGTTTGCAAAATATTACAGCATATTCGACGATATTATACATTCCATACACTGGGTTTGTAGGTATTGAGCGAGTACAAAAGTTGCCCGGAGGGCTTAGATAGCACGACGCGAAACTGAATAGGTGATCTGTAGCAGGAAAAAAAACGGTACATATTTCTGCAACATATTAAATGTGAAGAGAGAAGTATATTACATGTGAAGAGAGGCATTTCACGAGTTATATACGACAGATGGGAGAATCTTAACATGTAAAAGGAAGCTGGCATACTGTATCTTACGTCTATTTGGTTGGTGAATCTATTCTTTGGTCGCTGAATCGTGCAGTGACCTGTAGAAAAAGAATGGCATGTGAGGTTTTTATGTAAGCAAATACAACTAAGAAACTGAACAGGTTATCTGTAGCAGGAACACACGGTCCATATTTCTGCAACATATTAAATGTGAAGAGATATGCAAAAGGAAGCTGCCATACTGAACCTTATGTCTATTCGTTGGTCGGTGAATCTGCAGTGATCTGTAGAAAAAAGAATGGCATGTGAGGTCTTTATGCGAGCAAATACAACTAAGTTGAGCATCTTTTTTAAATGGGCTGTAGAATAAGCACAATTAGAAAACTAATTTTGCATGAACAGAGCAGAGACAGATGCTATGGGAGGTAGTTTATATGAATAAAGATAGGAAAGTTTTATTTTTAAATTGTATAGAAGACTCTTATATGTGCAGCTAGAATATTGAGGAAAGAAATGTTGGATTATGTGGGCCTAGCCCATACAAGAAGAATAATTCCTAAATTAAATCTCAAAGGCCCACTCATGCAAATGAAGGTTGCATGTGAACTTTAGTACCATATTGATAGTTCTAGGAGAGGAAGACCACCTTAAAAGGGATGGTGCACTCCTAGTCACTTGAGGCATGTGTGGGAGAGAACTAGAGGAACACACGCGCGCGCTCGCCTCACCGGGCAGGGCACGGCAAGGCAGGGCAGGCGCACGGCACCTGCGTGAATGGTCCGTCCAAATCGGCGTCAGGTGCTTGCGCAGACGCGGCTTCCTTTTGCTGTTTTGTGTGGGGGTGATTCCGGATCGGTTACAAAACTAATCCTTTCGGTTACGAGTTATGGAGAACGTGCAGGCGTCTTGATCACACGTCCTGATTCCTCCATAAATACTGAATCGCCGCCTCCATACGAGACGAAATCAATCTAGGTTTTCGCCTCTTCCATTGTATTCGCGCCGTTCTCGTAGTCTACTCGTCCGTTCGCGGCGTGCACTGCCGTTCGGGAGAGCAGGTCTCCGGAACCGTCGCCTTCGAAGTTCTGCACCGGGAGAGGGCGAATAAGGTTTTTGGGAAGCGCTCTGCGCGACTGCTTGCTGTAGCTCTGGCTCGTCTTCCTCGACGCTCGGCTTCGGCGAATCGTCATCGACTTCGTGTCATCCACATCGTGCCTGCAGTGTCACCATCGACAAACCGATCGAAACGTAATCATCGATGCGTAATCGTCATGTTCTCCGCTTTAGATCTGTTCATGTTCCTTTTCTTGGTTGACATGACTAGATCTGTTATGCCTGTGATGGTTCTGTTATTTTGCGTGCATGATGTCATGATTAATTTATAGAATAAATTGAACCTACATGTGCTTAATGTTTAACATTCCAAAAACCTTATTATAGGCACTGTGGTCTTACTATGGCTGGATTTGCCGATGCACTGAGACCGGAGAAGTTCTCCGGTGTGCACTTTAAGAGATGGCAGATCGGGATCACTCGTGGCTTCTTGCTATGAATGTATTCGGGTTAGTAATGGCAAGCTTGAAGGTATTCTTGATCTTTGGCGAGAAAAGAATTCGAGACCGCCACTACTCTCTTTGTTGGATGCATTCTTAGTGTTCTTCTTTGATCGTGCAGGCGAGGTGTATATGCACATGACAGACGCAAAGGAGTTATGGGATGCATGAATTCCAAATACGGTGCTCACGATGCCAAGAATGGCATGTATGTCATGGAGCAATTTCATGACTACAAGATGGTTAATAACCGCTTAGTAGTAGATCGGGCTCATGAGATACAGTCCATTGGCAAGGAACTCGAACTCCTGAAGTGTGCCTTACCCGACAAGTTTGTGGCTGGATGTATTATTGCGAAATTACCTTCTTCATGGAGGAATTTCGGAACAGCACTCAAACACAAGAGACAAGAGCACTCTGTTGAGAGTCTAATTGGCTCTCTTGAAATTGAGGAGAAAGCTCGGGAAAAGGACGCTGTGTCTAAGGGTGATGGAGGGCAGTCCAATGCCAATGTGGTACAGAAACCCTCAAGCAAGAACAAAGGGAAATTTGTCAAAGTCCAACAGACAACCAACTTCAAGAAGAAGAAGAACAACAACAATCAGGATGATAGAACTTGCTTTGTGTGCGGTGAGCCTGGTCACATGGCCAAGAAGTGCCCACAACGCAAAGGAAAGAAGGCACCTGTAGGACAGACTTCTAAGTCTGTCAACGTGACCATTGGCAAGACTGGAGATGGGACTGGGTATGGTAATTTACCTACTGTTCTTTCAGTTAGTCAATCTACCAACTGGTGGATTGATACAGGAGCTAATGTACATGTGTGTGCTGATATTTCGTTGTTTTCCTCTTATCAGGTCGCCCGGGATTCCTCCGTCCTAATGGGGAATGGGTCACATGCTTCTGTTCATGGTGTTGGCACGGTAGATCTGAAGTTTACTTCGGGAAAGATCGTGCAGCTGAAGAACGTGCAACATGTCCCTTCTATAGACAAGAATCTCGTTAGTGGCTCCCGTTTATGTAGAGACGGGCTTAAGTTGGTATTTGAGTCTAATAAAGTAGTCGTGTCTAAACATGGACATTTTATTGGTAAAGGCTATGAGTGCGGAGGCTTGTTCCGCTTTTCCCTTTCAGATTTCTGCAATAAAACTGTGAACCATATTTGTGGCAGTGTGGATGATGAGGCTAACGTTTGGCACTCACGTCTATGTCATATTAATTTTGGTTTATTGTCTCGCTTTCGATGAATTTAATTCCAAACGTTTCCATCACCAAAGGTTCTAAATGCCATAGTTGTGTGCAATCAAAGCAACCTCGTAAGCCTCACAAGGCTGCCGAGGAGAGAAATTTGGCACCACTAGAACTCCTGCATTCAGATCTTTCTGAGATGAATGGAATGTTAACGAAGGGTGGAAAACGATATTTCATGACATTGATTGATGATGCAACTAGGTTCTCATTATGTGTATTTATTGAAAATGAAAGACGAGGCTTTAGACTATTTTAGAATCTATAAGGCAGAAGTTGAAAACCAGTTAAACAGAAAGATAAAAAGACTTAGGTCAGATCGTGGTGGAGAGTATTTCTCAAACGAATTTGACTTATTTTGTGAGGAACATGGCATTATACATGAGAGGGCGCCTCCTTATTCTCCCGAGTCAAATGGGATTGCGAAAGGAAAACCGCACTTTGATCGACTTGGTGAATGCCATGTTAGACACTGGGGTTTACCTAAGGCATGGTGGGGAGGCTTTGCTAACGTCTAATCATGTATTAAATAGAGTTCCTAACGAAATAAGGACAAAACACCATACGAGGTATGGATTGGGAGAAAACCATCACTTTCTTATTTGCGTACATGGGGTGCTTGGCGAAAGTCAATGTGCCAATAACTAAGAAACGCAAGCTTGGACCTAAGACGTGGATTGTGTCTTTACGGGATATGCTAATCATAGTATTGCCTATAGATTTTTGATAGTTAAAACTGAGATACCTGACATGCATGTTGGTACAATTATGGAGTCTCGAGATGCAACATTCTTTGAGAATATCTTTCCAATGAAGGATACACATAACACTACTAGCCAACCCTCCAAATAATTCCCAGTTCAATCACACCACCGAACCTTTTGAACATACACATGAACTTGTCAATGAGGAGGATGATAGTGGAGCTCCTAGAAGGAGCAAGAGACAAAGGATAACCAAATCCTTTGGTGATGATTTCACTGTGTACCTTGTGGACGACACTCCCAAGTCTATTTTAGAAGCATATGCATCTTCGATGCGGACTCATCGGAAGGAGGTCAGTCAGTAGTGAAATGGATTCCATTATCACTAATGCAACATGGGAGCCGACAGATAGACCTTATGGGTGCAAACACAGAGGATGCAAGTGGGTGTTCAAAAGAAGCTTAGGCCTGATGGTACTATTGAAAAGTACAAGGCTCGGCTTGTTGCCAAGGGCTACACTCGAAAAGAAGGCGAAGATTTCTTTGACACTTACTCACCGTTGCTAGACCGACCACAATACGAGTACTACTTGCTTTGGTTGCCTCACATGGTCTTCTCGTTCATCAAATGGACGTTAAGACGCCTTTTCTTAACGAGAGTGGATGAGTAAATTTACATGGAACAACTGATGGATTTGTAGTAGAAGGTCAAGAAGGCAAGGTGTTAAAGCTGTTGAAATCTTTGTATGGTCTAAAACAAGCTCCTAAGCGGTGGCATGAAAAGTTCGATAGAACAGTGACATCTGCAGTTTTACATTGTCAATGAGGCGATAAATGTGTATACTATCGCTATGGTGGGGTGAGGAGTTATTCTCTGCTTGTATGTGGATGACATCCGATTTTTGGGACAAACATCAATGTGATAAATGAAGTCAAATTATTCTTGTCTCAAAATTTTGATATGAAAGATATGGGAGTGGTGATGTTATTCTAAACATTAAATTGGTTAGAGGTGAGGATGGGATTACACTTTTGCAATCTCATTATGTGGAAAAGGTCTTGAGTGTTTTGGTTTTTCGATAGCAAGCCTTCTCCAACACCTTATGATCCTAGCGTGTTACTTCGTAAGAATAAGAAAATTGCTAGGAATCACCGAATACTCTCGATAATTAGCTCTCTTATGTACCTAGCTAGTGCAACAAGGCCGGACATCTCTTTTCTTTGTGAGCAAGTTGAGCCGATTTACATCTAACCCGTGAGATGATCACCGGAAGGCACTTGAGCGAGTGTTGCGCTATCTGAAAGGTACCTCGAACTTTGGACTTCACTATACTAGGTACCCGTCGGTGCTGGAGGGTTATAGTGATTCCAACTGGATCTCTGATGCTAATGAGATCAAAGTCACTAGTGGATATGTTTTCACTATTGGTGGTGGTCTTTGTTTCATGGAGGTCTTGCAAATGCAGACCATTTTGACGAGGTCAACCATGGAAGCGTAACTTGCGGCACTAGACACCGCTATTGTTGAGGCGAATGGCTACGGATCTATTGATGGATCTACCTACGGTAGAAAAGCCGATGCCGCTATCCTCATGAATCGTGATAATCAAACCGTTATCGCTAAAGTGAACAGTTCTAAGGATAATATGAAATCGTCTAGGCATGTCAAGAGACGATTGAAGTCTGTCAGAAATTGAGAAACTCGGAGTTATAACCTTGGATTACATCCAAACAACTAGAAACTCGCGATCCCTTCACAAAGGGACTATCATGAAATGTGATAGATAGTGCATCGAAGGAGATGGGTATGAGACCCATGTGAGTTATCTATGGTAGTAACCCAACCTATGTGATCGGAGATCCCGTGAATTAGGATCTGGAAAAACAAGCCATCGATTAATCGGAGGAGAGTAATTTCAACCCTCTCTATGTGAAGATGCAATACTCTCAAAAAGCGCAAGGCGAGTTGGTTAAGGCCTTAATGTGTTCCATTGGCTCTCGAGCGAAGACGTTATCTGCGAACGTTCTTGAAAGAACACACCTATATGAGCTCGATCGTTAGTCGCAGCTATGAAGATTTTGGGAAATCTCCTACTAAGCTCATGAAGAGACCAAGGAGTATGACTTATACGCTCCAACCGAGGGGTAACCTACTGGCGGCCTAGTATCAGTTAAGACTTCAAGTGAAGTTTGCTTGCACCAAACTTGCAATTCAAGGCATAGTCCATTGTTCAAGTTGTGAGTAAGTGTAGCTTGAGTTCTAGGTGGATGTTCAACCTTAATTGGTCTCCATCAAACACCGATATATAAACAAGACATTGGAATTGTGCAAATCTGTGGGACTTTGAGATCTGGTGGGGATTGTTGGATTATGTGGGCCTAGCCCATACAAGAAGAATAATTCCTAAATTAAATCTCAAAGGCCCACTCATGCAAAGTAAGGTTGCATGTGAACTTTAGTACCATATTGCTAGTTCTAGGAGAGGAAGACCACCTTAAAGGGATGGTGCACTCCTAGTCACTTGAGGCATGTGTGGAGAGAACTAGAGGAACACACGCGCGCGCCTCGCCTCGCCTCGCCGGGCGGGGCGAGGCGGCGCGCGCGCGCCGCGGCACTGCGTGAATGGTCCACCCAAATCGGCGTCAGTGCTTGCGAGACGCGACTTCCTTTGCGCTTTATCTTTTCTCGTTTTGTGTGGCGGTGAATCCGGATCGGCTTCGAGACTAATCCGCTTTGATTCTGAGTTATGGAGAACGTGCAGCGTCTTGATCACACGTCCCGATTCCTCCATAAATACTTAATCGCCGCCTCCATACGAGACGAAATCAATCTAGGTTTTCGCCTCTTCCATTGTATTGCGCCGTTCTCGTAGTCTACTCGTCCCGTTCGCGGCGTGCACCGCCGTTCGAGAGCAGTCTCGGAACCGCCGCCAAGTTTACTCGCACCGGAGAGGCGAATAAGGTTTTTGGGAAGCGCTCTGCGCGATCGCTGTCGTAGCTCGCTCGTCTTCCTCGGCGCTTCGGCCGCGAATCGTCATCGACCGTGTCATCCACACCGTGCTGCAGTGTCACCATCGACAAACCGATCGAACGAATCATCGACGCGTCGTCATGTTCTCCGTTTTAGATCTGTTCATGTTCCTTTTCTTGGTTGACATGACTAGATCTGTTATGCCTGTGATGGTTCTGTTATTTTGCGTGCATGATGTCATGATTAATTTATGGAATAAATTGAACCTACATGTGCTTATATGTTTAACAAGAAATAGATGAAGCACTGATATAAAGCTCTGTACGTTTCAGATTTAAAGTATTCTGCACATGTAGTATCATGACTGTAGCAATGTATCTAGGAAGTGTACCCATGAGATAAGCAAAGTTATAAGCTGAGTAGAGATGTACTTCATTCAAAAGTCTAAAGCAATTCTACAATCCATGTTTTCATATTTCAAATCACATCGCCCCAAGACTACGTACATCCGAGACAGTGCCATAGGATTCCCAAGAGAAATATGGAGTACCCGAAAGCAAAAATGAAACCTTGCATTCCCGGAGAACTACAAAGTACTCATAAAAAGTGACAATTCATAAAGAGATAAATTCAAGAAACTACGGATGTCGAGTTCGAGCTCATTGATTGCATAGGGAATGTTCCATCCATAAGAATCGATTAGTATATCATGGGAGATGTCAAAATCATGTCATGATTGAAACAAGAACTTTTACATTTATCCGAAATTCCTGGATTTTATAACACTACAAAGCTACATCTTTTATGTTGGCTATGAGGGTAGCAAATGTTATTTTCACACATGGCCATGGGAATCTAGTGGTCCTCGGTAAAATGTAGGTCAGATTAACCTGGGATCGACTGTGCTAATTGCAAGAACAAGGACATATAATGTTAGAATTGGCCATCTTTTTCACCTAATTTTGATGAAAACGCACCTAATTGACCACAATCGAACTGTCACTTAACTTTCTGAATAACCTAAACATAAATGCTCTAGCAGTAGGAAAGGGCAGGCACCATAGCACAAGTGAGCATAATTTTTTTTTAAAAAAAAATGCAATTGCACAAAAGGTAAGAGGATAATCACTTGATATATCAATGTGATTGTAGGATCAGTACTGAAACAATGACAAATAATGTTTATGCATATGATAAGATCATTAATGTGTGGCATGAGGTTCATATAGACATACACGCTGATACTGTTGTTTATTGATGCCTACTGGGAAGGAGCTTCAGAACCTTCCCATACTGACCAAATATTCCCTGCACTCAAGTACTTGAAACAAAAGATAACAGTAATGTTGATGTGAGAACTACTATTTATGCATGTCACACGACTTAAAAGAATCTTGATGTAAACAATATGGTGCTCACAGTTTCATTGCATAAATTTGTAGGTAGCCCAATTATGTACGTAACACGAGGTTTCTCTGGATAACCCTGACGCTAGCCAGATGCTTCTTAGCTTGCACAGTGACGGAAAAAAAGGAAAGTAACAGCGAATATGATGGAGGAAACGCGATTACGAAGAGGCAAAGCGCCACGCCAGAAAATAGATCTAAACCTCAGATCCAAAAACGGGAGACAAGAACGGAAAAGGAATGCACAGAAGAGAGGACAAACTAAGGGAGATGAGAAAACTGGAGCAGCAGAGCGACAAAGTCGGCCGCCGGTTGTAGCGAGCGAGATGGGAAAATCTAGCAAGCTCCAGATCCAGGAACAAAAACTCAACAAGAACAACAAAGGGAACTACCGAGACAAGGGGAAAGAACTGAGAACGAGGGAGCAACATGCGGGAAAAGGGAGCACAGGACGACGACGAAGGGCAGCGAAGAAAACAGGAACGAAGGAAGAGGACAAAGATGGAGCGCTGGAGTGAAGAAGCAGATGAACTGTTGCCGCGAGGCCAACACGGGAGGGCACCAGGCGAGCGGGGGCAAGAGGCGAAAGCGACGACACACCCGGGGCGAAAGAGCAGAAGGCCAAACGGCTACAGGAGTAAAGGAACGCGGCGACCGAAGGCAACGGGCCCACCGCTGCCACGCGCCAAGGCGAGGCGGCTGCGTGGCACTCAAAAACAAGCTGGCGCGTACACGTGGTAACCGCAAAACGGAGAACACTACAACCTATGGAACGCAACAATGAACGAGCACGCGTGACGACGCAGACGCGGCGCTGAGCGAGGCGGAGACAACGCGATCGAATGGACGCGGATGAGAGCAGCAAAGATCCGACGGCCAGGGAAAAAGAGGCGACGTAGCGTCTCTCCCTGCTCCCCAATTCTGCCTCCTTTTATATGGAGAGATGAGGCCACACACACCATGTCTGATTCATACACGCATGTATACCCAGTCATCCTGTACATGGGAAATAATCCCATCTCGAAGACTTGAGCACGTAGTTCTAACATGTGACTTCTCAAAAAGGATGATTTGCCTCCTTTACAACATGATTTTTTTTCATAAAATTATGTCGGCATGCAAAGTTAACAAAAAAAATCTACAAAACTCATATATCGCTTCGTCAGTAAGGACATCGGTGATATGGTCTACTAGTGGTCTCCGAACAATGTGGTCTTCCTCTTCCTCGCGAGCGGCGCACAGTTGTGTGTTTAAGTGCAAAAGGCAATTTGCCCCTCTCGTACACTCTTTGGGGTCGGAAGTGGTGTGCGCAGCTGTAGCCTTTTCCGCGCGGTGATTGTGTTGCGTGTGAGGGCTTGGACCGGCACGCGACACGGCTACGGACAAGACGAGTGAAATAGACACATTGGGTCGTAGTTTCGGGGTTATTTGGAGTCATTTCGACGTGTGTCGGCCGCACAGTGCGTGGGCATGTGGCGGTGTCACGCGGTGGTGTTGCGGTGTTGTTTGAGTGTGTAGTGGGTATATTAAATGTGAAATGTAAGTAGGTTGTTAACAAGGGAGCTAGATACAAGGCTTTTAGAGTTTATAAATAGTCGGAAGCATGAGTAATTGCAATTTCATTTGCATAATTGTTGGAAGTGCTCTTGGCAAGACTTAACTGCTTCATTGTTCTATACTACAAAGACCAACAAGTGTTAGATGCTTTTGGCACAAATGAAATATATGTTGAATTTTATTTGGATTATTTGGGTTGTTTGTAAATTGGATGTTGTGATCTAGGAAAAGAAAGAGGATCCAGAGTGCACTTTATCAAGGTTTTCCTTCCTTTAGCGCAGAATCAAGTATGTGATTCTGTGTAATATTTACAGAGAATAATAATTTAGTTTAGCATATAAGGTAATTCTTTTTTAATCCGTAGCAACACATGGGCGTTCAACTAGTCCTCCATCACAAGTCACTACTTGTAGTGAATCACATACGAACAAGTTAAGGCATCTTGGAAATTAGAGTCCATCGATTGGTGCGATCTCGAGGTACGAGTCATTACAAGCTTGATTGTCTGTTTAGTATGCTCCTTTCAAAATATCCATTTGGGAAAATTGAAGATTTGTCACTTTGTTCGGTGGTATTTTAAGATTTGATATCCTATTGTCTCATTGATATTTCAGCGTTGCTATACATATGACAATCCTTGTACGATGGTCGTACGACGCAGTGAAATGACCCATGCAGGTAGACGCATGTCTCCGTCGTCCGTTGCTCCCTTCATTGGCCCAGAAGCACTCAACGCTCCTCGCCACCATCTTTGGCGGCGTTGTCGCCGTCGGCTCTGACTTGCACCACGACAACATCAGTGGCCTCGTCGACGAGCACAATTAGTTTTGCGGCGTGGAGTGGCAGCGCATGAGGAGGCATTCTTGGATCTTGGGCGGTGGCGTGGTCGTCGACGGAATGAGCTTTGCATCATGTGGCGAGACATGGCCAGCGCGCGGCAGTAGTGCCCCTGCCGCAGCTTCATGGCTCCCCAACCGCGCACTGGAGGCGGACACTAGGTGGCTCATGGTTCAGGCGATGGACTATGAGAGAGGAGCGTTTGAGGAGCGTTTGAAGAAGAATTGGACAGATCTAAGGTAGAAGAAGAAGAGCCAGGGAGGAAGGAGAACAAGGGGAGCATACTGTGAGAGAGAGAGAGACCAAGACCAAAAGGAGGAGATCAATTGTTGGAACAGCTCGAAGAAACTTCAACCGACAAAATGTAGACTCACGCTCTGATAGAAATCGATCGATCCAAGACGGAACACACGCACACGTAATCATGCTAAAGCCGGTCCTCTCTAGAGCACAGCACACGCAAGGCTGGAGGCAAGCAACTCACGTACGCATGCTCTGGAAACTCACACATGCACGAAGCGAGAACTCAAGAACGCAAGAAGCTTTTGGTGCTGCATGTACTACATGCAACGTTTTCTGATTTGTCTATTGCTTCTCACACTTTGTTCTCAAATAGAGTACAAGACCATTATATAGTCTGTAAACTTCCCGACTCACGCACGCACTCATAAACAGAGACGAAGTTGGTTTCAACTCGGATACGCTAAGGACTAAATATAGAGACTAACAAAGATTACCTAAGAATCACTCCCTAATTTTTGTATACTTATTTATATTACGTGTGTTGTCAGTTCAACACAACTTCAACATGGCTCCCACACACTCAGCTGAAGACAGTGGCACAACTCAAACACGTCTTGAGCTCTAAGTTGGTCTCAACTTCAACTTGGTTCACACTTACTTGTCCGAAGACGGTGGCACAACTCGAACACGTCTTGGACTCCTACTCATTGAGGCAGTCGGTCTCATCTACGACTTACACCCCAACTCGTACTCAACTCAGGACAATCGGTCTCACCTACGATTTGTCCAACTCAAACTCGGACTTCAAGTTGGTCACGACTTCAACTTGAGTAACACACGGACTCGACTCAGGACAGCGAACACATCTCCTCAACGTCCCTCGTCTTTGCCTTTCGATGATCGGCACCAAGATGCATCATCGTCTTCAACGGCTTCCACACAGCTTTGGTCATCTCCTTTTCAACCAGTAGGAAGAGCGTTTCCTTCAAGATGCCTCCATAGATAGCCGCCAATGCCGCCTGATCCTTGCGCACACGACGTTGCCTTGTCACCGGTGACACAACTTCCCGGAGAACACGACATAATCTTGGGCACAAATCAAAAACTCAGGCTCCTCCTCGTCACGGAGCAGCATACACCGTACAGTGCATCGGTCTCGCCGCCGCATGCGCATTCCCACCGTATATGCCACCCCTGGAGTCTAGATCACCCCTCCCGGGGTAGCAGCTAGGGTTTCGAACCTAGAGCTCTGATACCAATTATTAAAACAGCTGGAAGAAACTTTAGCCGACAAAACGTAGACTCACGCTCTGATAGAAATCGATCGATCCAAGACGGAACACACGCGCACGTAATCACGCTGAATGTCGATCCTCTCTAGAGCACAGCACACTCAAGGTTGGAGGCAAGCAACTTACGTATGCATGCTCTGGAAACTCACACACGCACGAAGCGAGAACTCAAGAATGCAAGAAGCTTTTGGTGCTGCATGTACTACATGCAACGTTTTCTGAATTGTCTATTGCTTCTCACACTTTCTTCTCAAATAGAGTACAAGACTCACGCATGCACTCATAAACAGAGACGAACTCGGTTTCTTTACAACTCGGATACGCTCGTTTTCTGAATTGTCTATTGCTTCTCACACTTTCTTCTCAAATAGAGTACAAGACTCACGCATGCACTCATAAACAGAGACGAACTCGGTTTCTTTACAACTCGGATACGCTAAGGACTAAATATAGAAACTAACAAAGATTACCTAACATCAATCAAGGTAAGGAGAAGCTATCTCTGATAATCATGGCCCACAAACCAGCCTCAAGGTCCTCAATATATCCTTGCATGCAGACAGGGCGCTGAGGCAAGGCTGTTTTCATCGTACTAGCGTGGTAAGTCTGCGATCGAACGTGAAGCAATTTCCTTGATACATATATGTATCCTAGGATCTACACGTGTTAGTGCGACATCTAGTGGCACATTTTCTAGCGCCAACTAATAGAGTGGTAAATTCTCAAAATTATATTTTTTTTCTCTATCTGAGGTATTGGTTCATGCATGATGTATTATACTCCATCTGTTCTCTGTTTTTTATTGACGTCATAGAATCGATGCCATCAATTTTTTCTGCTAATAAGTTTAAAACTATCTAAATTTGCTGTATGAAAATTACATCATTATATTCTTCTTTTACCGGATGCCCCTTTACTATTATGTATATATATATATATATATATATATATATATATATATATATATATATATATATATATATATATATATATGTGCTAGATGGATGTCCTAATTAATTGGTCAGACAAATTAAGGTTGAAAATGTGCATACGTCACTTTCAGTAACTTGAGTCTAAGAAAACATGCAAATTAACACAAGTTAATCCGACCAAGTTGAAAAATCTAGAAATTTCCCAGCAAACCATTGCCAAAAGGATCAATATTTGCCGCGGATGCGTGCATGTGGGGTTAGCTCGATCGACCGGGTCGCAAAATAAAACCCGCGGCTGATAGAATATGACGACGATGCAAATATTGTAACCATGGTGTGGATTCTACGACACCAACCGCTTTGCAGTTGTATTTCAAAGACCGCGAGGCAGTTGCATGTACTAGCTAGTTCATGGTGAGGCCCTCCTCCTCCTCCATAGCCGTTTCATCCTTTCTTTGTACACTTATGCTACAGTAATATCACACGAGATCCAACGGTGATAGAGAGGGCCCAGAAAATTTATTTCCGTTCGTGGAGGTCAATATTTCTTTTCCTTGCCATTTTTTGAGACGACCTTGCCGTTTTAAAAAGCAGCGATTCCGCTGGCCGCGCGAGACGTAGGCCAGGCGTCGTGCGGGCTGCCCCAGTTGAGGCCCGTGCGCGCGGTGCCGATTTGTTGGTTGGCCTGTCTCCGCGGTAGGGCCGATAATTCAACTAGCTAGGGCGTTTCGGCGGAATTTCCCGAGGCCGGCCACGTAGTCACGTACGGGCGCGCGCGGCAGAATGGCGGATGCGGGCCAGCCGCTGGCCCGATCGAGCAGACAAGATTTTGGTGAAGCGGTGCACGGTGACGCGCACGCGCCGACGCGTCTCTCATCACTTGCCGCGCGCGGCCGCAGGGGAAGTGGCACCCCTCGTCCGTCATTTGTTCACGGCCGGTCAGGTTCAGCACACACATGCACCGGCTAGCTGGGGCTGAAATGGATGCCTAATGCACTGTGCACGCACCCGCATCCGCCATTCTGTAGTTACTCCATATTCTGTATCTTACGTATCTCATAACGTAGGGAGCATCTTGCGCAACCGAGAGTATGTATGTGTAGTATACAAGTATATAAGATCACATAGGTGGTATTTACACATTTTCAGGGGTGGTATGTATAATTTTTTAGACATATTTTTTTTTATATGCAAATATGAAGGTATTTACAAAATATACTAAAAACTATGTATCTCTCTTGCAAATTTTTCGTGCGGTTCACATTGGAGTATCTTATAATTAGTATATGAGTATACCCAAAGTGATAATGAAGTATGTTAAGTTCTTTTAGGTGGTATATCAGAGGTGGGAGTAACTACTCTCGAGAGTAGAAAATATTTTTCCTATATATATATATATATATATATATATATATATATATATATATATATATATATATATATATATATATATGGTATGGTATGGTATGGTACTCCTGGGAGTACGTACTCCCATTTCTTATATACCACTTAAATCATATAAAGATACCTCTTTATCTATTTGAGCATACTTCAATAATGATTATAAGATACCCTAAAATGAGTTTCATGAAAAATTTCATCGAAGTCCACTTTTTATAGAAAATTTTGTGTATATACTTCTTTTATATATGAAAAATGGTATATAGCAAAAAGACAAAGGGCTCCAATAAAAAAAATCAATCAAGTCGCATTAGAGTATCTTATAATTAGTATTTAAGTATACTGAAAGTGATAAAAAAATATAATATATGCGTTAAAGTGATATATTGGAAGTGAAAATACATACTCCTAAGAGTACGAAACAGACGTCGTGCGACATTGGTTGGTGCAACCGTTCAAGGCTAAACATGTTGGCCGATTCTCGTTAGCCTGGTCATGACTTCCATCAATCTACATCATATGATCTATCTTTGAGTTCGAAAATTCGAAATCAAAGGTAATGTACTCTATTAATGAATTTTAAGGATATTGACATGTACATGCATTGAAATTCGACAATGGATTCGTAAAAAAATTCACATTAATTTTGAGTAGCAACTAACGGCACTTGATCCGCCATCGAAAGGAATTGATCTTTGTCTATTCTTTTGAACTCATCATAAAAAGGGTCTATAGCTAGCTATTGCTTCACTAATAACGTAACGAAAAATCTGTACATTTGTACCTACTACGTGCATATCCTTGATTCTATGATCGCTCGATTTCACCAACTTAAGTGAACATCGCGTCTTAATCTCAAATTCTCAATTCCCATTCGCTTTTAATGACGGTCTCTAGCTGTAAATGTCTATCTATGTGAAATGTATGCACATTAATTGGTGGTCGATCTTCTGCTCTTCTCTTCGTCCGTCCAAAAGCAAAGAAATATATACGGCGCAGCCACACGCAGCTAGCTATCGTGAAGACAACAGTCTAGCCGGCGACCGCAATATCTTCCTTTTCTCACACTCCGATATGGTCTCGAGCCCCGGCGACCATGGCTGGTTCCTCGGCCCGACGAGCTGCGCGTAATGCCTCTTCAGCTCCGTCGTGCTGCACAGCTCCGGCGTCGTCGACGCCACCGCGCCGCAGCGCTTGTTCCCATGCCGACGACTGCCATTGTCGCAGCTGATCACCTTCTCGATGAACTCCGGCAGGACCCTGATGAGCGCGGCGCCGTTCTCGCCCTTGACGTACTCGAACGGGCACTCCCCCGGGCCGGCGATGGACACCTTCGCCGGCGCAGGCGACAGCGAGGCGAGCGTCGCGGCGGTGAGCACCTTGAGGCAGGAGAACCGCTCGGCGGGCAGGACGAAGTACGTGCGCCCCGGCAGTAGCTCCTCGCCAGACGACATGACCGGGATCGGGAGGCCAACGAAGAAGGAGTCGGCGGTGCAGACGACGTGATCGCCCGGGAGCTCCGCCGCCACGTCCCCCGCCGTGGAGCACCCGTCCTCGTCGGTGACTAGTAGCCTCGTCTGCCCGCCCCAGTAGACCAGCTTCACCGCCGCGGCTGCCGCCGGCAGGTGCAAGCACGGGGAGAGGCCGTTGCCCATGGCAGTACAAGGAATGGTTCTAGAAGCTTCTAGACGCGCGTAGTGAACTTGCAAATGGATGGAGAGGGAGAAGAGCTAGTAGTAGCAGCACAAGAATTGGGGCTTGTGGTTTTTGAGGGTGCGTATATACATAGGGAAGAGTTGAACGGGTTTGACTTCAGAAAACTCATAGGGAGGTGTTAAACGTGCATGTTCTTTTTACGGGTGTGGCTGGGTCAGCGGTCCAAGGTGACGACGGCCTTTGAGACGGAAGCCACGGAAGCGGTAAGCCCATTGTACGTGTCAACTCCCGATTGGGCCGCGGATGGGAGAAGATTCTTCTTCTCTTGCGAATTGTTCTCGTGGCCAACTCAGAGCAGGAGGTGATGCGCGTGCGGATCGTTGGTGTCGGGTTGGAGACTTGGAGTGGACTCACTCCTATCTGGCAACTGGTTGCCAGTCACTTGGCTCGCTCCAGATACTCCAACGCCGACATCTTAAAATCTTTAATTACTTCTGGTTTAATCTATTGGAAATGGAATCAATATGGCAGCTTAAAAGAATTTTCGAAAAAGAAATCCACATACGTACGGCTTCATATTCTCCGTTCCATTTGACGCCCGAATTAGATTACTCGAGTTAAGCCCAGTGTGTAGACAGGAGTTTAGCATGCATACTTCAAAAAGATTGATATATACAAGTTTCACGGCTCTTTTGGACACAGTATTTTCATACAAATCCTTTGAAATTATTGATTTTATTTATTTTTTATTCTAAATTTTAGTTTTATTGTACTGATTTTATTTTATTTTTTATTTTTATTTTATTGTACTTAACATAGACTCTTTCTTTTAGTTTATACCGTTATAATCTGGATCCACCACGATTGGTGACGTAAATCTTTCTTTTTTTCACCGATTAACGTGAAAATTTTTACACTTGAGAGCGAACATAGTGACTTCTTCTTACTCTATTTTAACGAGATAGCATACAGATAAACGGAAAGAGAAGTCAGAAATGTAAACCGCACGCGCTTGATGTGCATGTGATTTAACGACAATCTTAACTGTGGCACACTGTTTCGCACAGCCGACATGATTGTCGTGGGTCTCGTATGAGGGCATGTACAGTGGAGTGACATCAGCAGTCTATTATCTTTGCCACGTAAGATTTTTAGTGATGTGGATGAGAGAGAATAAGGAGAGAGACTGAAGCTGTCTGGTATGCAACAGACAGTCTATAAGGCCCTTATAGACGACTGTTTTGCTGTTGTATCTATGCCGTCTGTAACTCACAAGTTTTATGATCTCATTTTATAGAGGACATATATAGACAACTTAGAGACAATCCATTGTATGGGTTGTGTTTAGTTTTGTCTATAGATAACATGGAATGTACTACAGACAACCACTGTCTATACCACTGTAACGGTATGAGTAATCGAGTATGACTAACATGGTACTAAAAAAGAAAAAGAAAAGGAGGTATGACTAACATGGAACTCATGTCGGTGTTCTTATTATTCTTGCTGCTGGACGTTCTCTTTGAACCTATCCACTTTCCACTGCTAATTCCTTGCGACCAAACGTCAATACAAGTAAACTATGAGCGTGCAGCCCTGTATTTTGATTCCTGACGGCTACAAGTTCGTTCCGAATTGCGGTGTCAATACAAGTTTCAAATTTGTAACGCCTAACTACACGTAATCCTTCGTACTGCAGCTAAATCTACATACAAGTTCCAAATTTCAGTGTCAATGACTACTTGCGCTGTTTGAATATAAAAAATATATATTAGTCTACCGCGGACGCTTTCCCAACAGTGAGTGACAGATACAGTCATACAGATGGAACGTTCGTCAAAGCGAGAAGCGGTCTGCCAATGTGGACTCCTCCGCTGCTCTACCGTCTTTCGCTCAACTCCACGGTCTTCGCAGTTCACAGCACGTGCAACTTGCAACAACCAGCCAGATCGTCGTGTGTACCACGCCCATCTGAAAGTTACCAACAGTGGTTTTACAAGGCCCAGTCATTCAGTTGTCGGCTTGTCGCAATCGTCGACTGGCGTTGAGTCTATCAACTGCCAGGAACATTTCAAATGGGAAAAAGTTGTTAGATGGAGACTGAGAGTGCAAATGTGAATAGTTGATTGTATTGTAATAGTCCAAGGGACAATATATAGTATAAGGACACACACAAAAGTAAATTCTAAACTGGAGTGGAATACTACAAATATCATTTACACCCTTCTCAAATGCAATGCAAATGCAATAGCATTGCATTTGAAAGGGTTCATATGCAACTTTCAGTTCCAATTCTATTCAGTGTATTAACTACTGCAAAAATGATGTGAGGGAAAAAAATATGTTATGCAATATGCTATCAGAACATACCCGGAACCTACAGTCCGTCATTCCATTCGAATTAACCACCATGTCAAACATATCCAGCAACATGTCGTTAGCTTTATATCCAAATGCATGTATGGAAACCTGAAAAAAAAAACATTATTACTTTCTGTAATGATGGTAGTCAAATCTTAAGCATAAGTGTACAAATGAAAAATGTGTACCTGAAGTCTTGATTTGTCTGATTCTAATGTTGCATTGAGCAGAATATACATATCTATCAATTGGAGACCATAATTGCCAGGCTCATCCTTGTAAGGCTGCAGAAATTCATTAAACACTTAAAAACAAGAATAGAAAAGTTTATTGGTTGAATATCTAGAGAAATCAACTTCTTGGTTATTTGGTTAACACTGCCAATATGGACTATTTACATCATGGAATTAAATTGCAAAATGAGAAGTCATTAGAAATTTCTACGACAAATAAAAATTTTAGTTTTTGGTGGCAAAATTAATAATAATATTTTACCAAGCTATTGCATATAAAGTAAGAATATTTGTTCTCCGGCAAAAAGGAAAAGAACATAAATAATAGACCTTCACAGTTTCCACCACCAAATGAATAAGTACCAAACCAGACATCTTTTGAAACAACTCTAACAAAAATTGAACCCTACTTGCTAATGAATTGCCACAAATTTAGATCCAGAAATTCCAAAAGTAAAAGAAGATTTAGTTGTCCAAAATTCAAAATCAAAGCTCTAGACAAGAATATAATGTGCATCCCTTCCACAAAAAGGAATATGTTTTGCATACCATATTATCATAGTACACTAAGACATAATATCACATTAAGTTTGAAGAACTGTTGAATGTACTACCCCTCTCAATTTTCGTAGTATCTTTCAGAAACAGAGACCGACCACCATGTTGGCTCCCTTTATACATGACCAATCAAGAACCGATACAATGATGTAATAAGGTGGCAAAAAGGCACATTCCATGCACGAGGACAAAACATAGTAACTGTTATAGTTTTTGCCACAAAGACATTATTGCTATGGTGAACATCAATGCATTTCTACATTGCAAATATATAAATGCACTAAAATGAACAATATGTAGGTTAAAGTACTCAAACAATACTCATGACTATTGACCTCATAGAACAATGCACTCGAGGAACCTAGAGAACCATCAAGAAAAGCTTTAACACCACCTAGATGAATCCATTGGCTTAACAATCGACATTTTTCATGAATAAGATCCTAAAATGGAAATGTGTACTAAAGCAATTAACATAGATGAGCTTGGTATACTTCACAAAAGCATAACTTACAGAAACATGAGACCATGTGGGCATTGGGAAGAATAAGCAGACTGATCATTTTCCCCGTAGAATGAGCCCACTCATAGGCATCTGTTTTGATGTAAGCACAATACTCACATCAGGGGTACAAACAGGGTCATAGATGAAATAAGTGCAAAAGTAGATCCTTCAATAGAAAAGGTGCAAAAAAAAAGTCAAATTGAATTAATTAGGAATCATCTAAAGAACAAAAAATCGTGTAGATTTACATAAGCTTTAATTGTGATTCGGAAATATTATTTTTTTACTCGAATGGATAGAGTAATGCTTAATCCCTGGCAAAAATGTCCATCGGGCATATAGGATGAATAATATTAACTTTATGGATTACAAAATCTATAACATTTCATCAATTGGGTGCAAACCCCAATAAGAAGGGCAACAAAAACTATATAATAGAAGGGGGATTTCATAATTTGTCATTATGAGATAAACGGATTTTAGGATTTGCCCCCATATGTCTATGACATGTGGGCCTGTTTCAAAATCAATACATCAACCGCGGGATATGCCCATAGCAATACATTTGGAAAAGTATAATGCGGTCATATATCTGGAGCTATAAATATGTTCTGTTGTTAACTATAGATATTTGTAGGGTATTTTATATATGAGTTTGCTATTATATTATTACAGCGATACAAAAGAAGCCATCGCGTTCGCTCTCAAAGGCTATAAATTCCCACGTTAATCGGTGGAAAAAAATATTTACACCGTTGATTTTGGTGGATCTAGATTATAACGATCTAGATTAAACGAAAGAGTTCATGTCAAATACAATATAAAAATAAGAGTCCATCCAAGTACAATGCAAAAATAACTAAAATTCAGAATAAAAAAATAGCAATTCAATTTTGATACGAATTTCTAAGTAAAATCACTATATAAACATAATTCAAAATAAAATTTTAAAAATAGTGGTTGGATTAGTATACGAATTCCAACAAAAAATAGCTGGAATTTGGAATAAAAAATAAAATAAAATAAGCAAATTAATTTTGATACGAATTCCAAAGTAAAATCACCAATAACTATAATTCTTAATATATATATACACACACATATTAAAAATAGCAATTGAATCAGTATACGAATTCCAACAAAAATTAATTAAATATCAGGATAAAAAATAAAATAAAATTTGCAATTTGATTCCCATATGAATTCCAAAGTAAAATATTTAAATAAATGAAATCCAGAAACAAAAAAACACCATCAAGTTGATTTCCATACGAATTCCTAAGTAAAATCCTAAATAAATATAACTTGGAATAAAAATGAAACCAAAAATAGCAATTGGATTAGTATACGAATTTCAACAAAAAATAAATAAATTGAATTTGGAATAAAAATAAAATAAAATTAGCATCTTGATTTCGATACGATTTTCGAAGTAAAATCTATAAATAATTGTAATCCGACATAAAAATAAAATAAAAATTAACAATTGGATTAGTTTACTAATTACAACGAAAAATAATTGAAATTAGGGGTAACAAATAAAAAAATGCTATTTGATTTCCATACAAATTCCAAAGTATAATATCTTAATAACTAAAATTTTAAATAAATTAAATATAAGTTATAATGAGCATATCGTGAATGGTGTCAGATGAGACCACGAAAGAGTGCAATGACGTCGATCTGTCCTACAAGAAAATATTGATTCACAAGGAAGCGAATAGCCGAGGCAGCGACGACGAAAATAAGAACAATTTCACGCTGCTCACCTTAGTTGTTCGACAAGGATAATGTCGTGCTACTCGCTGGAGCCGTTGAAGAGAAAATCCGAGTCAAAAGGGCTAAGTGTTGTGACGACGAATGGTGAGTATCTGCATTGTTTAAGAAGTCAATGGCCAAAAAAAAACTCAATAATGGGGAAGACATAGAAGAGAGGAGATGAAGCTTTGGATTAAAGACGAGCTTCGACGATATGTGATCATCGGGTAGCTAGGAGCATACCATCATTGGTGAGTGACATGGCGTCACCGGCGATGGTGGGAACATTCTCCCTATCGTTAGACAATGACTAAGGTAGACATACCGACATCAGTGAAGATGGGAGGTCATCGTAGTTAGTGAGGAAGCCACATCGTTGAGTTGGAAAACGTCGAAAAAGAGGAGCGACCGACACAGGAGAAGAAGATACATGCGTCCATGTGTATATACATGCATGCATCCTACTAATAGAAGCATAGACGTACAAAAATAAATGAGCAAAGAGTTCGGAGTAGAGATAGCACAATGGTAAAGAATAGGCTTGGGGCCACTGGAGAAAGCACGATGGGTGTTCCAACATGGATCGACGATATTTGCACGCATATACGTGTAGATGTCACAACAGTGATCATTAAGCGATAATTGAAGAGAAGTAGAAGATAACTATGTGGTAGAGTATTGCATTAGAAGGAGTAGCAGCTGAGAGATATCGATCAAGAATTTGACTTGCTCTTGGAGGTTGAAGCAGAAAAATTATGACGAGGAAGAGATAGAAGACACACGGTTTGGTAGGGCAACCGACGTAAGGGAAGATAAGTTCAAAGTAGGTCACCCATGGTGCATCGGTGTATACGCGGGCAAGGTACTCTAATACCATGTAAACTAATAAGATAATTTTGTTGTACACATAATCAATGTATTGCTTGAGTATCAAAGGTACATGTGCATACAAACATTTTGAAAAAGAGTTAAGGGCATGCAGCTACATGATGCATAGATAATGGAGAGTGGTTAACTTATTGTACTCATGATTTTCTTCCATCAAAGTTCATACTTCAATTACGTTACTCAAATTGTATTTTTCTTCAAACTTCCATTGTTATTTTCTAATGTTTATGATATCTTAAAAATCTAAATAGCTACAAGATACGTAAATATATTCTGAAACATCTAAGTTATATCATTTGTCACTACAAACTTTAAACAAATCTAGCCGCTCAAATGCTCGGGCCACCCTGCTAGTTTCTCATAATATTAGTATCACAAACAAAACTGGCATAGGATACCTGAAAAATCTTGCCAAGTTTGCTTTTCTAAGGTCCCAGGAAAATAACTTCCAACATCAACAACAGTAGTCACCCCCCTCGTTAGGGCATGTCTACTTGCTTTAAGAAGGGCCTCTCTTCTTTCATGGATAGAGACTTCTGGAATCACATCAAATATAAGCTTCATAGCAGCATCAACTAGAAGACCAGTGGGCTCTACAAGTAATGATGCGGACCAGATAATTTATTTATTTTTTTGATAAAGGAAGCTTTTATTGAACTCAGTCAATTACATCAAGAAGATACAACTGCACTGAGATCACTCCCGGCCTCTGCATAGCTAGGATGCATATAGCCAAAGCTCACACGATATCCACAAATTAAAAGCAAAAGAAGTACAGAAAGAATCAAGGACCATCAATCCTGAGACTAGATCGCCACCCATGTTCCTAGGTAAAACACTCCCTGACCACCTGCTCCAATTGTAGACATTCCGCAATAACCAAATCCCGCCCTGACCACCTGCTCCAATTGTAGACATTCCGCAATAACCAAATCCCGCGAACCCAGCTTCTGAAGTATAACCCAGGTGCGCAGCCAATGGATAAATAAATAAACCACCTGCAAAGGAGAAGAAATAACTTTTCTATCAAAAACCATATCATTCCTGCATAACCAAAGCGACCAACAAGTAGCAGCCGCCCCTAACAGGACATATAGTTGTAAATCCTTCTTGACCCCCGTAAGCCAACCAGAAAACATGTGGGAAACATGATGAGGAAGTCTAATCCCACTTGTCATATGTATGATAGATCAAACTGAGCGGGCAAAATGGCATTCAAAGAAGAGGTGTTTAATTGTCTCCTTACATTGACAAAAACAACAAGCTTGATTGCCTTGCCAATTACGTTTGGCAAGATTATCCTTGGTTAGCACCACTCCCCGGCGGAGAGACCAAAGGAAAACCTTTACCTTCAGTGGTACCGTTAGTTTCCAGAGACATTTGTTTATATTAGGAACATCACTATGAACGAGGGCTAGGTAATGAGACTTCACAGTGAATTGCCCATTCGAGGACGAATTCCATCGAAACTCATCATGCTCCTGAAGAAGATCTATAATAGCAATGCGTGATAATAAGTTATTCCACGCCACTAGTTTTGAACCAAAAAGATCCCTTCTCCATGAAACATTTGGAGATCCAGATTGAAGGACTTCTGCAACAGTAACCTGCTTATGCCTAACAATATTGTAAAGACCAGGATACTGTTCCCGCAGGGTCGCATTTCCCAACCAGCTGTCTTCCCAGAACCTAAGTTGGGAACCATCTTTGATAATGAAGGATCCAAAACGGAAGAAATCTCGTTTCACCTTCATTAGACTGGCCCAAAAATGCGAATCCCCGGCCTTCCACTGAACCTGCGAAAGAGGCTGGGAACCCAAATACTTATTTTGTATTAGCTGCTGCCAAATCCCATCTGTAGTAAGCAACCTAAAGAACCACTTGCTAAGTAAAGCTATGTTTTTAATATCCAGATCATGAATGCCTAGACCCCCTTGGTCTTTAGGGCGGCACACAATGTTCCATTTAGCCAAACGGTACTTCTTTTTTTGACCATCACTCTGCCAGAAGAACCTAGACCGAAAGTAATTGAGTTTTTTGAGTACCCCTCTCGGAATCGTAAAGAAAGACATCATGTACATTGGGAGGTCTAAGCCCGAGTTAATCAGTGAGTCGTCCTCCTATGGATAGAAGTTTCCCTTTCCAACTACTGAGTCGCTTCTCAAATCTCTCCACCACTACTTTCCAATCGGCTTTTGTTAGCTTCCTATAATGAATAGGGATACCCAAGTACCGAATTGGAAGTTCACCTGTGGAGCAACCAAATAACTCTGTATATTCTTGCTCATAATCACTGGCTTTGCCAAAGCAGTATAATTCGCTTTTATGGAAATTAATTTTTAATCCCGAAAGTTGCTCAAAAGCATAAAGTAATAACTTCAAGTTTCGAGCTTTTTCCACATCATGTTCCATAAAGAGAACTGTATCATCAGCATATTGTAGGATAGAGAGTCCACCATCAATGAGATGTGGTACTATCCCTGTAATTTGCCCATAAGCTTTGGCTCTATTGATTAGAATAGCCAACATGTCAGCTACGATATTGAAGAGCATTAGCGATAAAGGATCTCCTTGTCGTAAGCCTTTCTTAGTCTGGAAGAAATGTCCTACCTCCTCATTGACTTTGACCGCTACACTCCCTCCCGAGATAAAAGATTCCACCCAGGAGATCCACTTGGGCGAGAAACCTTTCATCTGTAAGGTTTGCAGAAGAAAAGGCCATTTAACCTTATCATAAGCTTTTTCAAAGTCAACTTTAAAAATCACCCCATTTAATTTCTTACGATGCAATTCATGTACTGTCTCATGTAGGACTACAACTCCTTCAAGGATATTACGTCCTCTCATAAAAGCAGTTTGTGTAGGACTCACCACATGGTCCGCCACAGAATTAATTCTGTTTGTCGCGACTTTGGTGAAAATTTTGAAACTGACATTTAGCAGACATATTGGCCTGTATTGCTGAATTTTGTTTGCTTCAGGAACTTTTGGGAGGAGTGTTATTACCCCAAAATTGAGACTAAAAAGAGGGAGATTTCCAACATGGAGATCCTGGAATAAATTCATCAAATCATCCTTGATGATATCCCAGAAATTTTGATAGAACTCCGCTAGGAAACCATCCGGACCAGGAGCCTTATTATGTGCCATGCCTAAAACAGCTCCCCGAACCTCCTCCTCCGAAAAAGGTGCTATAAGGAACTCATTTTCCAAATCCGCAATCTGGGGTATATCCTCTTTAATGGATTCATCTAGAGTGAAGTAAGAATCCTCAGGCTGACCAAAAAGCTTCTTGTAGAAATTGGTAATATATGACTTAAGTGCAGTATTCCCTTCTATTTTACCTTCTTCCTGATCAAGGAAAAAAATTAATTTCTTCCTGTGTTTACCATTTGCTACCATATGATAATATTTCGTATTATTATCACCCAAGAGGACATCATTCACCTTTGCTCTTTGGTACCATTTGATTTCTTCCTCACGAAGAAGTCTAGCCAACTGATCTCTTGAATGAGCAAGCTGCTCTCTCTCAGAATCAGATAAGTCTCGTACCTCAGCAGTGATGTCCAAAGCGTTAATGGTAGATTGGAGACTAGCTTTCTGTTGCTTATATGAACCGCTAGTTTGAGCTGCCCAACCCCTAAAAAATCTGCGTAATGCACTCAACTTATTGTTCCATCATTGAACAGAATTGTTGCCTGTGACCGGCCTATTCCAAATTTCCTTGACACGGTCTCGAAAATCCTCACGTAGGAACCAGCCTAGTTCAAGTTTGAACTGCTTATGATTCCCGATGAAAGCCGCCCTACCCGTTTGAAGAAACAGAGGCGTGTGGTCTGAAATACCTCTATCTAGAGCATGAACCGAGACCAAAGGATACTTGGATTCCCATTCTGTTGTCATTAGAACTCTATCTAACTTCTCATAAGTTGGATTTGGGAGGGAATTGGCCCAACTAAATTGTCGTCCCGATAAGGCTATTTCTCTAAGGTCAAAGCTGTCAATTATAACATTGAAAAGAAATGGCCACCGAGTACTAAATCTATCATTGTTCTTTTCTGTACTACATCTTAAGATGTTAAAATCCCCACCTATTAAGGTCGGAAGGGGGTTTTGTTGGCATGCACAAACTAACTCTGCCAGAAAATTGGCTTTGGAGTCATCCTACGCTGGCCCATAAATCGCCATAAGAATCCAATTGAATTTGTCCTCCTTATTAGTCAAATAAAATTTGATATAAAAATCGCCTTCGACAATCAAAGACAAATAAAAAACAGAGGCATTAATTCCAAGTAAAATCTCCCCAGATCTACCACGTGGCGGAAGACAATGCCAAACGAAATCTGCTCCCCCAGAAAGGCGACTTAGATTCATCTTTGATATATCATTCTTCCTCGTCTCCAGAATTGCAACAAAATCTAGATTGTGTTCCTTTATACAATCCGCCACATACCTAAATTTAGCCAAGTCCGAAAGACCTCTGCTATTCCAGAAAATACCTTTCATGGGGACACAACTCGAGAAGATTTATTTCCAGCCGACCGGGCTTTCCGTCCTTTCTTTTTGCTTGATTTGGATTTTCTCGCATAAACCATCAAGTCACTAATTGTAGTGCTCAGTTTGCCTCATCTAAACCAACCTCTGAGACTTCCTTTACTAACTAATCGAGTAGGGTGCCATCATGTACAGCATCATCGACATCACTTTCCTCAAAAGGATTGTCACCCTTAATAGTTTGAGAATTGAAAGATCTAGGAACCACCTTTAGTCTATCTACCTCAATGTGTTTCAACTTATTAACCGAAATAGCAATATCACGACCAGTGGAACCCAAAGAAATTCCCAAAGTATTCAAATTAGAAATAATACTATCATCAGATAAAGCCCGAAATGAAGCAGTATGTTTACCTAGTAAGATAGGAGTTGCCGGAACACTAGTATTAAGGAAAGGCTGAAAGGTACCCATCTCCTTTGACGCCCCATCCAAATTGCGAGCCGCCGCATGCCTCATTGCCTTGTTCAACGAGTTTTCGTCAGCAGCAGAGATGTCGCTGTTTTCCACATTCACACGGCCACTTCGACGAAGACCATTGTAACTCACCGGGGATGGAACCGCGGTGTTGTTCATCCCATGTGGCTTGTGTGTCTCCGACGAAACTGCTATAAGATCATGCTTGTCCTTACCCCCGGACTATCCCATTGAGAGCGGCTTCATCCCACATCGGGCTGCAACCGAGTCCTTAGGTGACGACAATGGCAAGGCCTCCACTGGGTGTTTCCCATCTTGTGACGAAAGCAAGGATGTGTCGGTGTTGACAACACCCATACTACCCACTTGCCGCGGGCTCCCTGATGAGGAAACAATCACCGCACTGTTATTTTGCTGCTGGCCTTCTGACGACGAGTATGTCGTGGGAAAAGAAGTCGTCCACGACAAGCAGACATTCGTCAAAGTCGAAGGAGATTCCATAACCACTTGTTGTGTGTTCTCAGCCGACAACCGAGTCTTCTGGCTCACAACTCTAGGACTCACGTGAGCTGAGCTAACCTGTAAGGCAGTCTCAGTTTCTGCGATACCCATATCCATGACAATAGGACGCAGTGGGGGGTGACCTGGCTTTGCCAAAGGGAGTGAGTGCTAGCTGCATGGGAGCTAAACCAGTACCCTGTCCAGCCTTTGGCTCACTAGATGAAGCACCTTTGAGACACTTGGCAACTTGAAGATGAGAGTTATCTCCCTTAGAATCCCCCTTAGGATCCCCCTCTGACTTAGCCCCATCATCATCACGGTCCATTAAATCATCAAACACCAGTAATGCAGGTTGGAATCCCTCTTCCTCAAGTGTAAATGTGATAGGAAAGCCGAACTTCCCAAAGACCGTGTCCGTCGTGAGAGGTAGATCTTCCCGACTAAGCATACAAACCTTGATGCGAATGACACCCTTGCGGCGGAAAGTAAGCATATCCACTTCTTCTGTAGCTCCAATAAGAGAGCCCAATGCCCAAAATCCAAGGTAGTGACGCCAATGGTGAGGAACGCCAGTGACATGCACCCATACCTCGTCAAGCTGATAGACTGGAAGGACATCCGAGGAAGGATGCCATTCTGAAATGGTGATGGAAACTCCATGGTTCTTTAACCTGAATTCAACATCAATCATTCGTTTCAGCTCCTCATCGGAAGGAAAGGTGACAAGGAAAGAATTCTCCCCATGTGGCAATGCCTCCCGCCCAATCGAGCGAATGAGACAAGCCAATTCGGTTTGTACCACATTTGCTGCAAGGTGACCACCCATGATACTGACCAAAGCTGTCGGGATAGCATTGGACATATCCAAGTTTACATCAAAATCCTGAATTTTCAGAAAGCCCAGCTTCTGCTCCCCAAACCCAAACAGAGCCGCGCTCGGTTTCGGCAACTTTAGAACAGGACATTTGGCAGGAAGATGCACATCTTTTTTGTTACAAATGTAGCAACCGAGATTGGCTTTGCAAGTATCCATCAAATGACCATTCGTTTTACATCTGAAACAATGAGGAGGGTGAGTTTTTTTAGCTTTTACCCACCACTGTTTCGCTCCCTTACGGCATGATCAAGCGATCCAATCGCTTATTGTCGCCGTTATCACAATCGCCGATCGCGTGTCGGCGTCGCTTTTGTCGTCTGTTGAAGACCGGGATTGGAAACGGGTTGGGGCGCTCGAGCAGAAGGCCCTTGCCCCTAGAACTGCTGATGGAACCAACCCTGAGGACGCCGGCGAAAGTCGTGGATGATCCTCTTGAAAACGAGGTTGGCGTTGAGTATGGTGGAGCGGCTGGCGATGAAGGTTGCGCTGTGTCGGGTACTGTCGCGGTGGCGGAGCGTTTCTGGACGGCGGAACATGATCTCGAGAAGGATCCCGCGCCGCCATCGACGCGTAGCTAGGGCGTGGGAAAGACGTGTTTGGGACGGGAGATAAGGCGGAGTACGAACGTCGTAAATCCTCTCGCGATCTCCTGTAAGGTCTATTGCTTGCCGGGCCCATCGGACAGCCCATAACAATAGCCAATTTCAAATTTTGAAACACCTCCGTTGATGGCTCTCGGTCCGGAATTTTCTCGATCTGCTGCTCAAGTTTGTTCGTTGACTCCAACATCGTCGCCGGCAGGAAGTCGCCAAGAACAGCCGGCTGCAAACATGGACGAGGAAGAGGACCTTTCCATGGCCGGATTAACCATCCATGTTGCTGCCGTTGATAGTTATCTGAATTTTTAATAGTGCGGCGAGAGACTAACTTCCACTCGGCACCATCAGGGCAAGAAGAAGATCCCAGCTGCGAGCCGGAAGGTTGAGAACTAACCTGTGTCGGTGACGCTGGAGGCAGGACTTGTTGTCTATCCCACCACCGCGATGCAGGAGTTGGGAAGCCGACCTCCGACCAAAATTCTTGCGCCAGAGAAGTCTCCACTATCTTCGATGCGTCAGTATCCAAAGCCAAATTCCGTTCTCCGCTGGCCACCTGAACACCATCGTCTTCATCCCCATCATCTTCAGACCCTACCTGCGCGAGATTCTTAACACGGGAACCTAGATGTGTAGACGCCGGGCGAGGCGCAAGCAGTGGCGGACCCAGGATTTCTCGGATGGGTGTTCAGAGTTAATAAAATAATGTTTAATGAAAAAAACAAAGGTATGCAATAGCAAAAATCAAAGTACAAAATTTTTATATTAGAGATAATACCTCAAAGAATTTAGAGTTTAAAAATAATTAAGAAAAAAATGTTGATTCGGGTTTAGGATTTAGGACTGAGGAATTGAGGAACAGAGGTGTTGCTATCGACGTGTGTAGGCAACCTAGGCTGCTGACTCGCATTCCCTCCCAGGCCACGGCTCCCATGAGGCTCGGCTATGTCTCGCTCGTCACCCACATTCTTGACGTTTGCTACATTGTTCCTACCTCCTAGACAACGTGCTCCTGCTCTTCACACGCCGCCGCCAAGGTTCGGCTAAAGCCTAGGAGCCGCCCTCGCCTTTGCTTGCACCAAATCACTTTGCCCGACACTTGGTTCTTCGTATGCTAGTGCTGCCTAGCTGTCTGAAAGAGAGAGGGGTAAAGAGAGGCTAGGGCTTGGTTTGAGGGAGAGTGTGTCTCCAAATGGACTGAAAGCTATATGGTGGGCGAGCTGAGCCAAACTATTTAAGACGAATTGGGAAGGGGGATGTGAGAGTGGGATGGAATCTATTGAGGGTATAAATGTGTAAAGTATTTAGCCTAAATATTAATATATATGTATAATATACCTACTAAATACAATATATTTCATCAGAAAAAATGGGTGTTCGACTGAACACCCTTGACCTTAGCCAGGACCGCCCATGGGCGCAAGCGTAAGCCGGCGGTAGCAGTGAAGGTCATCGTCGCGACCTCCAGTTCGCCCCTTAATTTTTTATGGAAAAAACTTGCAATTTGAATTATAAATTGATCATAGGAAAGAACAATCCATATTAGATAGTCGAATAATGATTCATTACCAATAGCATAATACAGGAGCCATGAGAATATTGTGAAAAATTATGTATAAAAAGCTTCTGAGCAGATGCATGCGATCATGACGACTCATTAGATCCGCAGATTTAATGAACTTCCTTGATGTTAACAGTTTGCTGTTTCTTTTCTTTTTTTGTCAGTGAGAACATATGTATGTTTTAAACAAATACTTTCTGCATGTTTGCTAAAAGAGATATAGTTTGGTTCACGGTTTACTTTAGGAAGTAATTTCGGGCCAGTAAAGGGGAAAAGGCCCATGTTTATTAGTTCAGTCTAACACAAAGGTTACCTCCTTCAGTTGTTCTCATGATAGTTCCACCAACTGGATCGTTTGGGTTTTTGTCAATCCCAGCAGCCTTCATAGCTAGTGAATTGGCTACTCCCATATGGCCATCCATGCGTGAGAGCCATACCTGCAATTGAAATAAGTCACTAGCTAGCCTTTCTGTCATGGCTTCTCGAAAGAGGTGCAACTCACGAGTTTGAAAACACACTGGATTATCAGGAGATATATCATCCAACCAAGCAGCAGTGGGGAAATCACCTCCCCAAACATCATTGTTCCAACCTCCTCCTAGAACCCACTGCCCATGGTGCTTATCTGTTCAGAAAATTAGACTCGGAGATATTAGTAATATTGCAGAAAGGTTTGATAACGCTAAACAATCCTAGATTAAAAGTAATTGAATATATTTTAAAAATAAATTATTTAATAGTATGTTCTGAACAGACTAGACACAGAGATATTTCTGGAAGTAATAAAGCGGAACCAGAAGTTGATCGAAATTATTCTAATGTAAAAGAACAGCAGTCGGTAACTCTGACTAGAATTTAGACTTGTTTACATTGTTACTGTACTGAATGAGATCATTTTATAATTGACTTTATGCAAAAGTTTCATAATCCAACACACATGCACTAAAGCGACCTTTTTTACGCATAGTGTATTATTGCCCCCCTGATTCCTGTTGTGTAAACCATGCTATATAACAGAAATCAGAAACAGCTAGGTGGATTGTCATAACATCGTATATCATGATAAGCAACAAGATGAATATAAAAGAATAGCATGGCTAAAACAAGAAAAGGAACAGCATAGCTCATCGAAACCTCTCAGAGCTTCCTTGACCTTGCTGATGAAGTCGCACCCTCGCCAACTGCGGCAAGTTCAGACTTCAGAAAGCACATGGGAAAACAAATTTTACATATTGTAGCATTTTAATGTCAGATAGGCAATGCCAAATGAAATGGCAGATAATTGGTACTACCTGCAAGCCACCATCAATGAGATGTACATGGGAATCGATGAATCCCGGGAGCACAACGTTCCCACTAAGATTCAATTCGTATTTGTGGCGACCCTTCAACTCCTGCACACACAACTATCAATTTTGGGCGAAATGCAGGACATAGAAACCTATGCTTGCAGTGATGCAGCAAACATTTTAACAGAAAATTGACGGGCAAAACACATTGTGATCAATCTCTGAAAAAAAGCAGCAGCGTCGAATACAACCTTAACGGAGTCGTAGCTGCCGACGCGGACGACCATGGCGTCGGCGAAAGGCCGGGCGGGGTCGACGGTGTAGATGGTGGCGTTGGCCAGTATCATGTCGGCGAAGCGGCCCCACGGTGTCCCTGTGTGTGCGCGCGCCGGGGGGGAGCTTGCACTGCGAGATAATGGCGCCTACTGTAAATAATGGAGTACGTTTAGTAGAAGTGGGAGAGAGGAGGAGCGTCCGTACATGAGAGGTGGGAGGCGGGAGAGAGGAGGAAGATGGCGGTAGCGATGGCAACGGCGGCCGCCGCCGCCGCCGCGAGGAGAGCGCTCTGGGCGGGAATGATTGATGGGTGGCGTGTTGCGTCTCTCCCTATCTGAAACTACCGGTATAAACACTTGGCCAACAAAGTACCAAACGGACGATGGCCGCGGCAGGACAGCTTACGCGCTCCGGAGCTCATAACGCCCTGGCACTGTAGCTTATCACTATTTAGAAGGTAGCGATCACTGTTCAGCACTATGAGCATCACCTATATCTTGGGATACGCGGTAGGAAATTTCGACGGTGCTATTTTTATTTTTTCGATTGCTTCCGAACAGAGCTACTTTTGCTACTATAAATCCAAAACGTGCCAAATCACAAAAGTATATCCACCCATCCGAGTACCACATCCATATGCAGCACGAACAACAACCAATATCTTCGTTTAAATGACCGATTCTGCAGAACAGATGCAGAAGTACACATTTTTATTTTTTGAAACAAGAGACGTACACATTTTATTGAAGAGTAGAGTAGCACGTCAACCTCACTTCCTTATTTCCCAGTTGACAACAACCTGACCATGGACGGGGCATCATTGGGCCAAGGGCCCGGGCCCCAACAACAATTATATATATATATATATATATATATATATATATATATAAAGCGGTAGTATTTAGGATAATTTAGTGATTAGTCTTGCAAATGGCCACATCTAGATCACTCAACTCGGTTGCTCTCTCCAGGTACCTCCGCCTGACACGGCACATCACTACATCAGATGATCATATCAGCGGGGGAGCTGAGACCGGTAGATGTCATGGCACGACGACGACGGTTGCACAGGGCACAGCCTCACCGAGAAGGCGTAGCGAGTCGGCGGCAGCAGGTACTGCTCATGCACGCAAGGCGACCAGCTGTCGTCCCCGCCCAACCCCATGTGCTTGTGATCAAGATGCACCTGCAATGCAACACAAACCATTTTAGCATAAGTCTCCAATGTTAACTTTCGCAACATCTGAACATGGAGCTCGAGATGAACAACGCAAATGCAAATGCAAACGAACCTCGATGTCGTCTCCCTTGACTAGCTTGTGGTTATGGGTTGCCCTGTCAAGCTCTGCAGAGCCGTAGTAGCTAGCACTCATCTGCATCGGTGGGGATTCACCGTAGACCGAAGCGAAGAGGCCGAACCCGTCGCCGTTCTGAAGTGCCACCCATCTGACGTCTGCCCGGCCGCCGCATTCGACCGGAGCAATGTAGGGCACATGAAGATCCTCGACGCTGCTTCCATATACGCCAACATGCGCGGCGGCTTTGCGGTCGGGGTAGCATTCGAACGGTCCCCTTCCGTACCATGTCACACGGTTCAAGGATTTCTCTGCATTGAACACTATGCCGACACGCGGAAGGGGAGGAAGATCGTTCTTGGGGTTTACCTCGTATTCAAGAATCATGTCGCCTGACTCGTATATCCGGCAGCGCATATGGACCCTGAAAAGTACGGACTCAGAAGCTTCTGAAAGAGCAGCATCGTCAGGTCTTGCCAAGTGCCCCGGAAGACCATAATACACGGTAGAAACCTCAACAGTATGGTCTGCCAATTCCTTCACCGAAAACTGACTGCTGCAGAATGATATGTTATCGAGGAAAGCTTCTCTCCATCTTGAAGCATAGGACTTGGTGAAGATGCCTCCTCCTTTGTCATTGTCGGTCGGTGCGCGCCAAAAGCAGGGAAATATTCCCTTACACATAAGTTCAATGTTGTTGACCTGTTGTTCACACAAGTCTCATGAGTTCAAGATTTAGATAAATGAATCAAAAGTAGCAACATTTATTAAAAAAAAGTTTGGAGCAAATTCCAAAAGTTGTCTGATTTTCAGAGTAATGGCTATGTGATAGCTACCGATGGAAGAGCTCGTCTGCAGTTTTTTCAGTTCACATAGAAAATGAACATCCAATTCTAAACAACTGCAGGTATTGCATATTAAAATCAAACCATCAAAGCATAAAGGGAAATGCAGTACAAACAGTTTGCATAATTTAGAACACAAGTACATAGTGAGGATATCTCATGGCAGAAGTTTATAGTGACAGGCATAAATATAAAAATCATCAAGCGAAGAGCCCAATCACAAGTCACAACTAGATATTTCTACGCTCCTTCGTATCCCCCGTAAAATCTGGAACCTAATCACGAATGGTGCTCATAAGTGGAAACTTTACTGTGCAAAGTCAGTTGCTATTCAGGCTGATACAATTTTCTAAACCAACATATGTGGTGTAAGAATATGGGCATCACAAACTATGGAGATGAACCAAACACCTTTTTTAAATACCGAAAGTGTGTATTACAACTATGAATTAAACAAGCTACTTGATTTACACCTCTTATCTGTTTAGAATAACCGAAGAACCCCTCATTTTCTGGTTTTGAACCCTTGCCTGGGTTAGTTATTCCTATATTCTTTTGGTAATGGTCTCCTACATTAAGGATGGACAACCAAATATGCAAACACAAAGGTAGAGCAAAGGAAACTCCTTTTTACTCCACCATGAACTTTCTACTTACCTTCCAACTGTCAATTGTTCCCAGTTGACTGTTTATTTTGATTTGCCAGGCGTTATTCTTGCTAATGATTACACTGTCACCAACACGTTCAGATACCAAAGGGCTCCTGGACAATGCTATCACCTGAACATAGTAGCAAGCTGTAAGACAATTCAGAAGAAGCAGAAGTGAACAGGATCAGGCAGAGGAAACATACATGAGGGACGAAGCCATTTTTCTGAGGTAAACAAAGCTGTTCTGACGCCAAGATATGACCGTCTTTAGCCCATCGTGTTTGGTACCTCAGTTTCACATTTATAGACAAAAATATTTCTTTTACTGCACAAGTACTCCAAAGAGTAAACCAAGGTGATGATTCCATGTTGATAAGATGGCTACTTTGTGGTGCTAGGGTTGGAACATTGAGTGAACCAGAGCCCAAGACACAACCATCTCCATGAAGAACCCAATTGAACTCCAAAGCTTCTGTTGTCTCAAAAAAATGTACATTTTCAATCTGCATGATAATAACAGATATATTAGGTCCAGTAAGCATATAAGGAAAAAGCTTAATGCATACCGATCAGAGGTTACCTTAAGCATGTCATCCAACGATGATATTTTGATAGGCTGGTAAAGGTATTTAACTTCTGCAACCAGAATCAATTCAATCAATTACAATTAGGTTTGACATCTAGCGGCTTGGGAGGCAAAAAATATATGGTTTAACAAATTAATATAGAAATAGTTTGTTTCCATATTATTAGAATTTAAAGTATACACGAAACAGCAAAAAAAATCCCTCGAGCGAATAATATTTGCAGTTACCATGAACAGCTGGGTGAATTGTCCGATCAGGCCATACAATACCATTAAGGCAAAAATTGGAGTCATTTGGAGTGTCTCCAAAGTCACCACCATATGCCCAAAATTTAGATCCATCAGCATCCTCCTTTAGTAAACTCTGAATTGAAAAATGTAAAAGAATTGAATTGAGAAAGGAACTTATGGCATTATAACAGAAAGAGATAGGATCAATGATCCATTTTGGCATTTCAGTTTTGTGTATCGATGTTCTAGATTAGCTTGACATAGATTTACACTATGGCAAAAGTTTTCCACAACCTCTATGTAACAAAAGTTAAAGAGTGTCAGTTTGCATTGGTCTTTTTTTTCTATTTTGTCCAATAATCAAAGAAACAGGCCCTAACCTGATCCACCTAGTGAGTCACATATGAATGCCTTAGACATGCAAAAGTCATCTATAAATATGCAAACCATTTTTTGGCATGGCATGCTGTACTGCATAAAAAAAGGTGAAGGATGGGATGAAAGTAAATAGCTCATAACCTGATCGGCCCAGTCCCATATAAAACCCCCTTGGAGTCCCAGAGTGTTGTCTATGGCCATCCAATACGCATCAATATTTCCATTACTGTTTCCCATAGCATGTGAATATCTTGAAAAGAAAAGGGAAAAAATTATTTAACCTTTCTGATATTTGAATACAGACAAAAGAGAATTGAGTTAACATGTGAAGCCACAGTAAGCATACTCGCAAAGAATGAGGGGCCTATTTTCAGATGGGTCCTTCGCAATCTCAAGAATATCCCAGACACGCATGTACATGGGGCATACAATATCTGTGGATGATGTTCTGCCTCTGGAATCATGATCACCTCCTTCATAATGGATGAGCCTTGTTGGGTCCCTTCCACGAACCCACCCTACAAGAATGTGATCCATTAGATGAGAAAAAATTAGCAAGAACTAAACTGTCACAGGGATTAATGTTTTACCAGACATGGCAGAGTGATTAGGTCCATACGAAGATTCATTTCCCAGAGACCAAACAATAATGCATGCGTGATTCTTGTCTCTCTCCACCATGCCAATGACACGATCAAGCATAGCATTTGCCCAGATGGGTTCTAGTGTAGGATGTTTGAAATGGCTAGATTCATCAAAGCCATGTGTCTCTATGTTGGCTTCATCTATTACATAAACACCAAAAATGTCGCATAACTCATACCACCTTGGATGTTGCGGGTAATGGCTGTTTCTAACAGCATTAATGTTGTTTTGTCTCATTAAAACCAGATCCTGTCACAAATAGATAGTAAAGACTTGAAGCTGTAGACTGAAGAAACTAAACTGAAGAGATGGCACCAAAAAAAATGCCTTCAGATATGATTGACAGAGGAAGAGAGTGACCTTGATCATGCATGCTTCTAAATTTGTCTTTCCAACACGTGGATGATGCTCATGTCTGTTGACACCTCTTATTACAACAGGACATCCATTGACAAGCATCTGCTTGTGTGCCAGGACCACATTACGAATTCCTACTTGGCATGATTCACACTCGATGAGCTTCCCATTAGCATCTTTAAGGAGAACAACAAGGGTGTATAAGTTGGGCTGTTGGAAAAGAAAATGTAGTTAAAAGACATAGCTTTAAACAGTTGAATTGCAATACTAACATTTGGCAATAGAATTTCCCTTGGATTAGGTCTCTTACATGTTCACTAGACCAAAGTTTTGGATTTTCTATTTTCCCACCAAGAATAAAACCATGAAAACCATAAAAAGGGCTTGGTTTTGCTTCTGGTTTTGGCTTCAAATTGACCACATTAGCAGTTGACAGATCAGAATTTAAACCACCGGATAGTCCAGAATTATCATACAATGCTGCTTCAATAGACAAAGTTGAAATATGCTCCCGGTCTTGCTTGTGTGAATCAAATTCCACCTCAACCTAACACATAGAACAACATTAGAAGTGAAACGAACCACAGAACAACATCAGAATAAATGTATGATAACGCCACATCAGAATTTCCCTGTTCACCAGCATTTGCTCTATCATGTAACATAAGTGTATAACCCTTCAAAGATGGCTAGCACAATTACCTCAATATCAGCTACACGGAAGTTCTCATCCAAGGTTGCTTTGAAAAAGTAATCCGTAATAAAGATCTGCAAAGAAAAATTTAGCACTCACTAACCAAGAATTCCATGGATCATAAGTAATCTCTTCAAGAAGGAAAACAAATAAAACGAACTAAAAATGCCAATGCAGTGTACATGTCAATAGTTTCACAATCAACATGTAGTTGTTGGCTGAGAGAAAAGGTCCATCTTAAAAAAACTACAGTTCAGGCTAAAAATATGACCTACTACCAGTTAGATGCCAGTGGAATAACTAGCATATTACTATCTTCTTCCCTCACCCCCTTCAAACTTTGCTTTCTTGAATTTCTGAATTCAATCAATCTCAACAAGTTAACACATCCATTTTTTTTTCACTAAAACAATGTATGCCGTAAGTTCTGCCTAGAGTGGGGGGAAGCACATAACAGTGAACTAATGCTCATGTGGTTGCTATATTGTGTCACTAAGAATCTGGTAAACACTAACAGATTTACTTCTATAAAAGGACTTGGTGATGACGGTGGTTGTCCCCTACATTCCCTCAAAAAATTGAGTTGGTGGGATCTTTTGTGGATGGATTAGTGCATGCATGTGTATGTTGCTTGATTAGATCCTCCACGAATGTGGCTTGTGCTAAGATTCTCTATGACTTGGAGATAAGATGCAAATTATGTATGCAATTTTCAGATTTAGATATAATTAACAGTGCACATTGGTTTTCCAAGTTTAGAACTGGCAGGATATGTTTATTTGGGATCCGTTGTAACGCACGGGCAATCGGCTAGTAGATAAAAAGTTCTCAGCTGACATTTCACATCTTGAGAATGTAAGCATAAAAAAGCTATTCCTATCTTGGTTGTCTGGACTCTGGACATAGCTGACAGCATGAGCATTCCTAGCAAACAGCATGAGCATTCATAGCAAACAGCGTGAGCATTGCTCGCCAGCAATGACACCCGCAATAGATTGGTGAATTATTCCACTTATTCATGACATGAGGTACCTTATTCAAGTGTTCAAACCCTGTCATATTTTTTTTAAAAAAAATGAAGCTCTGAAGCTTAAGGATTGTCTAGATTTTTGTAAATATTGCAAAATAACAGCCAGGTATTCATTTAATATCATGTGGGTAAAACTTTTTTTTACAAAAAAATTGTCCAGGAGCTTTGGCATTCACTTTAGCAGAAAGGTAGGCACTCGGGTTCGAGCCCAGGTGGGTGGGGTGTTCCACAACACCCTTCACCAACCGAACAATGTGAGTAAAACTCAAGAAGTAACCTGTGGCTTTGATAGTAGTAGCACATCCCTGTGAATACCAGACAACCACCAATGGTCCTGATCTTCAAGATAAGAACCATCACTCCACCTCATGACTTGAACAGCAAGAACATTTTCCTTGTCTGAATCACAAGGATGGCAGCAATCAGTGATTTCAAATTCAGCAGGAAGCCTGCTGTCCTGGCTGCATTAACACATCAAACGAACAGGTTATTTTCTAAATGAGAAAATAACAAGTTCCAATAGATAACCAGCAAAAAAAAAACCTTTATGCACAAATGAATGACTAATTAACTAGGTATGAGTCAGTTATGAGCATCGTAATAAGATGGTATGCGCAATTCAAATACTTCAAGGATATTCTTCTCTCACAGGCGATCTAAAGAATTTGAACATTCTATTGCCTAGCAGACTAGCACTCCATAGCCCATATATACGCTACATTTGCTGAGTGGTACTGTTATGGAGGAAGGCGCAAGCCGGCGCAGCGCGATCATGAACAGTACCACAGATACTGTAGCATATGTGAACAGTATTGAATGGTACTGTAGCATCATTATTTCCGTATGCCCCGATTGGTTTCCTAGAATAAAGAATAGTTGGTTAAGCAGGTTATTTTAGAATTCTTTATGTATCAAGTTATTATTAGGGTATGATCTTATTTATTAGGAAGGTTATTTTTAATAGTTAGAAAGATTAGATTGGATTGATAGATTTCCTTATAGATTATTTTTTAGGGGTCAAGTCGGACTGTCCCTATAAAAGTGATAGCATGTATCCATTATCAATGAAAAGCAATGAGAAATCAAAAGTTCAACTAAGCCTTAGAGTCTCGCTATCTCGACAGGGAAAGGCCCTGCCAGCGGTTAGATGAGGACGAGTGCCCTATCCTCGGTCCTCGGACCCGTATCCAACCAACGACCACAACATTTGGTATCAGAGCCACTCACCATGGTTTCCGGTGCCGCACTATCTCGCTTGGAGAAGTTGAAGGCTAACAGCTTAGAGCAGAAGATCTTACTCGACAACATGACTGTTGTCCATTGGAGCTTCGTTGATTCTCGTCCACGTAAAGCGACATCGTCATCATATCTTCTCATCAACACGAGCCACCAAGGACTTCAACCGTGGCCACCACCACAGCTCGAGGACGAGCTGCCTCGCCGCGAAGGGTGTAATGTTATGGTTCAATATCCAACGAGGCACTGCAGCGCGACAGCACCATGGTACTGCAGCGCCAGATTACTGTAGCATCACGTCTACTGTAGCATCATCCGTGTTAGGCAGTCTTTGCTATTTAGGAATCTATCTATTAGTTAGGTAAATTATTATTAGATTGGATTGTTAGAGATAAGTTTTCTTATAGATTATTTCTTAGGGGTCAAGTCGGGTCGTCCCTATAAAAAGGATAACATGTATCCATTATCAAGAAAGGAGGAAATAAATAAAGTTTGCCCCTAACCAGTTGGCTAAAGATTAGAGCCTCCTTGTTTGTCGGGAAGAGTCACGACCGAGCTTGGAGGGCGATCCCTCGCCTCCCTGGCTAATCAGACCTCAGAGCCTCGCTACCTCGACAGAGAAGAGCCCTGCCGGCGGTTAGATGAGGGTGAGTGCCCTATCCTCGGTCCTCAGACCCGTACCCAACCAACGACCACAACAGGTACAAAGTCAAATTTTGGTTCATCGTAAACTCAAAAACAATACAACAAAGCTGGTAGCCAGCTCACCTAAATCAAAGGGGGAAAATGTAAGCCCTCGTTTGCTGAACTCCTTGTTTACATAGCAAACAATGATTTCATATAGATGATAACAGTTCACAATAGGAAAATACAAGTAGAAGAATTGGAGGAATCCAAACTTCTCACAAATTAAAAAAATTTGCTGATGTGAAAGATGTTAACTCAAAATTAAATCAGTGAAGAGACATATGTACGAAAGGAAACATACATTCATGCATCATAACATGACAACAGGTCATGCTACCAAAACTATCATGTACTCCACTTTGCTACATAAGAATTTTTTTAAGGAGCAAATGCAAAAGTTTAAGAGTTAGATACTCAGATAACCATAACAGATAACAGACTTCGAAGGATCCATTGGCAGTACACACATGAACAGGGAATTAGTTTACTGTCAATGATATTCACGTTATAAATCATTGTATACATTTTCAGAGATTCAGAGTATACAAGCAATAAATAAATAAATAATATGATACATTTATTTGTGTCATACCTGTACCCAATCGGTACCCCGTTGACCCAAGCAAGAAACGCTGAATCAACAGCTTCAAAGTGCAACAAGATCCTCCGACCTATCATAATCAGCTCAGAATTGTTTGAAATAGCATGGGAATATTAGGGGGCAACAGTAAGTGTTGCATCCATGTGAATATTAGGGGCAACAATATTACACATGTCAAAGAAGAAGAAAAGTTTAGAACATGCCATAATAAGCAATTAAGCATCAGTAGACAGCATAGGCATATCAAAATAAAAAGGTAATGAAAAACATATGCTCCATAAGCAAATCAGATATGTGTTTATAAGGAGATAGGCAATAACTATACCCAGTAATAAACTCTTCAAGAATTGCACAATAAAATTTGGGAAATCCTAGACAGAAAAAACTTGACAACAAGGATGTCACTGTAAGCATTTTCGTTTCAATTTACTGAACCAGTTATCTTTGAAATCTTTTCTCGGTGTTGTTGGCACAAACAAATCTTTGATTTAATGAACCATGTAATTCTCATCACAATTGGCATAAGCAAAACTAACTTCCTTGAAGATATCATCACTTTATCTGAAAATCTTCTCAGTATAAAGGTTATCTATGCTAGTTGCAATGCAATCGAAAGATTCACAACATTGAGGAGGACCTGGTTTTCAATACAGGATTTTGATTCCATGAGAAAGAAAACAAGGTTTCATGACTTGCTGTGCAGAAGAACAGAAGAATAATAACCAGATAATAAACACAAACATACCTTTCCACTCTTTTGGGATGTAAAAAACCGTCCTATAACAACCTGTGGGATTTTCAGTAGGCACAAATGGTGGGTTCATGGGGAAAGGATAAGTGACATTTGTGTAGATCGGACGGTCAAACCCATGCATTTGCCAATTTGAGGGAACTGCAACAAGTTTACGTTCATTCGAGAATAAATATCAAACGATATGAAAAAGAAGATGATATTTCTTATTGAAGTTTAAAGCACCTAAACCTAGAAGATTTGTGATAAGACTAAATAACAGCTGACACCAAACAAGTGAAAACTGAACACTAATTTACTGAACAATAAGCTCTATCTCAACTAGACGTGTGTTGAAAAAGCAAACAAAGTTGTAGCAACGTGCCTGGCAAAGCCTCCCATTTTGAATCATTAAAATGAGTATCGTAGAATTTCTCCGGAACACTTTCTGGTGAAGGGGCCAAAAGGAATTTCCAATATCCACTTAGAGATTGGACATATGGTAAACCCTTGGACCAAAAAGCAGCACTTTCCAAAGCACTCTGAACAGCGTCATCATTCCAGACAGCAGAGTCAGAATTAAGATAGTTCACATTCCTCCGTTCATGCCAATACTTCAGGGCTCCTATTGACAAGAGAGAAAAGAAAGCAATTTAATCAAACAGACTGAAATCATTATGAATATTACCCTCACAAGACTTATTTCTAGATCTGCTAAAGACATAGCGATTTAGTCCTGTATTGTACCTTCGAGCGTATCATGTGAGCGCAATGGCACATGCGCCTCCCGCTTTCTCCACCTGAAGAATGATGGGTCCTCCCAAAGTTTATGTGAAGCGTTCGTGGGGGGAAACATCGCGCTGGCAGAAGCTAATGCCATTATGGTCAAGCTTTCCTCAAAATGAACTTTTCACAGACACAGCCTCCTGCAAAAACATGAAGGCACCACCTGATGATCAGAACATCTCACTCAGAGGCGTAGCCGGGCTACTGTAGCTCTGCAGAAGCAGGTCAAAACCCAGGTGAGGTGAACACAATCTAAACAGGTTGCCTGTCACCCCGTTACTATTTGTGATCTCCCTAAGCAGTAATCCTGCAGGACTAAGACCAAAATCCTTTACCTTTTCGTTTAACCATCCTAGATTTACAGAGCCTACGAGAAACCTAAACCTAATCAGACCACCTCGATCGCAGCCGAGACGACGATTCGACGGACCGATCCGAGACTCGATCCGACAACAATCCGAGGAAAAACCATCGCATCGCAAGGGGTTCTAGCCGGAGATGGGACGAGGCGGGTGAGCAACCGTACCTGGAGCAACGGAAGAGCACCAGGAAGGAAGCGATGACTGCTGAGTGATCTATTCCTCCCTCGGGACTCGGGACTGGAGTGGGGAGGAGCGGTGGGATGGGAGTGGGTGAAGGGATCGCTAGTACCACTGGATTAGACAAATGTTTCAGTGGAATAGGAGTCCAGGCCCGGCGCACAGCGGAGTCCCACGAACGAATATATCCTCAACTGCCGTCGCCGTCTGCTTCTGCAAGAGTTGGGCTTGGAACGGCTAATAATGTAATACTCTGGTGTGTCTTCTTACATGGGCGGAACGTTGGAGGATCCGGTGTCCAGTGACGGAGTTCGAGCCAAATTTCAAGGGGTTAAAGTTAATGCTAAATCATGTTACTGTAAAATGGTAGAATTTATAACCATCGAAAATTTTTATATAGATCTTGTCCGTATTTTGGTTATAAACTGTCTTGTCTCAACAAGATATATGTATATATTTACTCTAAAAAACGGAGGAGGAAGAAATGCATGACGCCATAAAGCATCAACCACTTCTTAGGTTGATGGCCATATTACTCGACCACTCCAAACTTTAGTTGTGCAGGGATGTTTCGTGCTCCGTTGACCGCCGCAATGCCTTATCTAGTTGTCTTGTGGCTTTGCCGCTCACACTTTGTCGCAATATGAGCCGAAGGCGACGAGTAAAAAACAGAAAGTAAAGTAGTGGTGATGGGCATTAGCTACTGACTAAACTGAGCTACCAAAATGAGTGAACGACTAAAACTATTAGGCTAACTTGTTGCAGAGTAGGAAAATAAAATTAGGTCAGTGATTCATGGCCTAATGGGGAAGAAGATAAAGTAGATTGATTCGAACTTAATGGGATTTTTGGAGTTGCAGACAGTAGGATGATCATTTGAAGGATTAAGTAATTGATAGACCTAAATGCTACTACATACTCAAAGTTACTATATTTTTTAACAAATTGTTGGGGGGGGGCGCTAGAGCCCACCTTGGCTCTAACTAATCTCCGTCCTTGCCGGTGTCATAGGACACCGGGTTAAAAAAAAATCAGTAGAGATTAGTCCATATATATTACGTGTGCACTTTTTGATTTAAAAGTTGTGCATTCTGGTTCAGTCCAACCTCCAGTCAGATGATGGATTTTGCCAATGTATGCCGCATAAATTACTATTTAGTACATTGCTACTTTAAAATTATATATGTTGTTATATGTATGGTGAAGTAGTGAATCCTGGTCATTTTCGTTCTAGTTCCACCCCTATCTCCTTATACACAGTAGCCTCGTATCAAATCAGAGTTAACAGAGACGACACAAACGTACACAATATCAAAAACAAAATAGATGAATCCTATAAAAAAAAATCAAATAACGACAACGAAATAATCACGACGATAAAGATATTTGACGAAGTCGGCCGTAAATTTCTTAAGCACAAACTTAAAATAGTACAAATGATTGTAGCTCCCTCACAACCATCTTAAGCCTTTTAGGATCCTCATATTTTTATTTATACAATAGCCTAATACTAAAGAATAACTTAATCTCTAATCCTTTCTCATGTGTATCTTGTTTTTGGTGAGTTAATTTATGGCTTAGGTAGTTCACATAGTTCTCTTCCAAAAAGATATATACATCCTAATCCTATTATGATTCATCTTAGTATCCTTGTAACACACCTCTTAAATGCTAGTAGGTTAATAAATGAGTCACGTCTCAACACCAAACAAAGCACAGAATATCATTGGCACAAAAGTACCATGAAAAGAAAGGGAAAAACGGCTCGTTTGGACGCCCAGAGTCCCGTCCCGCCTGTATCCCCCACCCCAAAAAAAAAAGCTGAGAAAAAGCGTGAAATGACAAGCATGGTATGCCAAATCTTTGAAGCAGTTGCCTGCCTGCCCCCATGCAAACAGTAGTACAGCGGCGGCAAGGCTGTCATGACGAGCGATCTCTTCATATCAAGTATCAAATTAAGGGACCACCACGCCACTAGCAATTCGCACAAGTTGCCGGTCGATCGACGCATCAGAATTCAGGATATGAGATGTATGCGTGCATGGGATAGCTTCAAAGACGAGACGCATTTCTATTATTATTGGGGGCGCTGTGATCAGAGAGATCTCCGGATAATATTAGCTTATTCCATCCGGGGTGATCCTGCCTAATTCCCAGCCAACCACCGGTCGCTCAGCAGTTTCTTCGATGCTACAAATAGCATCATGTAACGTGCGACCAGTATAAATGTACTATAATGCAATGCCAGCATGGCGCACGTACGAACAGTGCTTCTCTGCTTCTTAAATTCTAATCCTACCCTCCTTATGATCGATAATCTATTCCTTATCTAAACTCTCAAGGAATGGCGACGTCAGAGAGCTGCCGTACGTTTAGTCCTCCTATTAGAGTGCCCCGCGTGTCGCCGTTCCGTTCGTCCGCGCGAAAACGCTGTGCACAGAAGCTGCCGCTCGGCTAGCCGCTAGTTGGGCCGTGTCAGCGGTTGTAGCAATTGGGTGGTTGGCAAACCGTCAGATCCTAGGGAGAGTAAATCAACAGTCCAGATCCGTTGAAGGCAACAGCTCCACCAAAAGCAAACCTAAATCCACCGAAGGCCTCCACGCCACCATCTTCTTCCCCTTCGTCTCCTCTTTCTCTCCGTCCCCGGCGGTCGCTAGCGTCGCTGGTGAGCCACCATCTTCTTCCCCTCTCAGTCTCCTCTTTGTCTCTGTCCCCAACATCGCTGGCGCCGCCGGTGAGCCGCCGTCGTACCCACCTCCTCCTTCACCCACTCTACTTTGTCACAAGCGTCATCCGCGCCGCCGCCGAGCCATCCATTCCATTGGCAGGGCCGCAGTGGTCGATTATGGAGGGGAAGGGGATGAAGGTGACAGGTGCTGCGGTGGTTGGTGATAGCGGTGTTGGCTATGAAAAGGAGCTGGGCGAGCCCAACATCGTTGTTGTCGTAATCTCCTCTCTTCCTCTCCAACAACGTTGGCACCGTCGTGGAGCTTCTTCTATGTCGTGCCATCCACAGCTACGCGGACACCCCCTTCGTCTCCCCCCTCCTTCCCTACTATCTCCGTCGCCCCCTCCCACCATCGCTGAATCAGTTTAGGCCGATCGGCGGCCACATCGGTGGTGAGAAGGGCGGGAGGCGGGCGTCATTGGCAACGGCGGGGAGGAGGGCGACGACTAGCACTAAACATTGTTGTCCCCACCGATCCAGCGTGCTGCGTCGCCGATTTGGCAACCGGGCGCTACAGACCACCAGTGAGTTTTCTCACTCGTCTACTCCCCTTCCTCGCTAGCGCCATTCACCTCCAAGATTGCACCGGGGGCACAACTGCTGTTATTTGTGGGTCATTTTGGTAATTTCTCAATTAGAGAAAATAAGTAAATAGAAAAAAGAAAAGAAAATGGTGGCGGGCCCACCTATCGGCGAGAAAGAAGGGAGAGGATAAGGCTGGAGACTCAGCTCCAACCCTATTCTCACTCGCACATGCGGCATGGTGCTCCCGGGTGAGCGGCGCGGCACAGGAGGCGTTGGCAACCCGTGCCCTTCAGCGCCAGCCGTTGGCTGCAATCGCGTCGCCCACTCCTCCTCTCCTCTTCTTAAGGTGGCCGGTGGCTCCTCCTTTCTTCACCCCGAAAATACAATTAGTTCCCTTTTTTGAGTGATTCTTCTTCCTCTCCGATTTTGGCTTCGGTTTTGGGGGGATTTGGTGCTCTTTTGCCGTCGTGGTTGACCCTACGCAGTCGGTGGTGAGCTCCCGATATTCTTCTGTGCGCATCCCGCCAGTTTCCTTCTTGCGCTTTGTCCTCTGTGGGTGTTCGGTAGGGAATCTGGCGCTTGTGTGACTGAAGCTTGTGTTGGCTGGCTCTAGCTTGATCTTGGGGTGGGAGGAGCCTTCGGTTTTGGTGATTGATGCACCTTCAATGCATTCGGACAATGCACTATGGTTCTTGTGCAGCATCCCCTGTACCTCGTCTTCGATGTAAGGTCGAGGAGGCCGACTAGAGGGGTGAATAGTTTTTTTTCTAAAAATCTCTAATGCCAGCATCGCCTTCACCCCCCTTCCCCATCTTGCCCAGCTGGATCAGCGTGTGGATGTAGAAGAAGACGATGTGGTGAAACCGCCCCACGTGGATGCCAGCGTGGTCCAAAACCATCTGTTTTTGGCCCGAGGGGGTGGATTCACATGGTATTATGAGTTCGAATGTGCAAATCAGACGGTTTTGTAGTTCATAAGGTAATTTGGACTCGACGCAAAGTTCAGAGGTGTAAAATGAACTTATTCCTAAAATGCCTAAAATGTATGAGGTTGGTACATATTTCCATATTTTTGTTAATTGGTTGATGGTGAAATATACAAAAAAAAAAATTGGTTGATGGTGAAATATACAAATATTTTTTCTTTATTTTTTCGTATCAATATATTTTTTGGCCAATTTTTTCGTTTATATTGTGTTGGTGTGGAATATTTCCCCAGCTTCCATATTTCAGATGTCCGCACGAGTGTGACGCCTACCTAGTATTATTGATGAGTGAAGAGTTTGTTAACTCGTTCTGAAGCTTTGAGGTCATAAAAGGAAGAAAATAAATCAAGGTTTGCGCTTGGACGGAGATCTGTCAGTCTGTCACTGAGGTTGTGTCGAGTGGACATATGTCAGCTCAGATCGGGCGTGGGCCAGTAACTCATAGATTGTTTGCCCCCACCGTCACTCACGATGGAAGGATCAACTCCCACACCGGCCAAGAGCAACACTGCCTCTTTTATCAGCCCAACAGTAACGAAAATATTTGTGCGCAGGTAGACAGATGCTCACATGGTTATCTGAACATTTTGCTGAGTTTTCAACCTCTGCTGTAATTGCCTCTAAATATTATCTGAACCCAGAAAGGAAACAAAAAGGAAGAAATGGACTGAAAAAATGTAAATAAATAAGACATCAGTAGGAAATACTGATTGATCTATCGATCTATGTACCCATCACAGCTTTGAGCTTTCCTTCTCCATTCCATACAAAACACTAGTCAGAATAAGGCATCCAAGGTGCTGCCTTTATCTACAACTTCCTTTCCCCCGTCTGTTCTAACAAACCAGGACCAGGGTGTCCTGAGCACAACAAAAATTTGTGGATCATCGAAGCAGCTGATATATAAGTATGTAAAAACTTTTTTCACTTAGAATTAACACCCCAGGGGCTAATGATTCCATGAGTAGCCCCCCCAAAAAAACCAGCAAAAGAAAGAAGCAAAAAAACATTTCTTAGTGGGTTGGGGGGGGGTTCTAAATTCACTGTCATCATGTCTCTACTGCCAAGCTGCTGCTGCTACTGGACAATCTTGGCTTCGTCCTCTCAGGTGAGGAGAGCCCCTCCTGCTCCATTGCTGCCGCCTTCCTCTTGTTGCCGCTGCAGTCACTGATGGTTCCATCAGCTGCTGCTTCATCCGCCTTGTGTGGTGGATGTTCTTGCTGCTGCGGCTGCGGCTTGGGCTGCTTCCTTTTGAGCAGGTGAGACTTCAGCTTCTTCATGTCAGCGAGCTTGACAGGTTTCAGAAAGAACTCCTCTGCACCATCTTCCAAGCACCTGAAATTTTGTGGAGCCCAATCTTTAGCGAAAAATAGGAAGCATTGGGAAGGGACGAAGAGGATCTATGAGGACACTGGCTGAGATTGCTTGGAAGGGTTTCTTTTCTTCCCCCCTTTGGTTTCTCTGCTTCCGTGATCACATCACTCAAAGGACATGTCAGAGATCTTTGCCAGGACAAGGAAAAGATCTGGTCTTTCGATTTCAGGACCTTTTGACTCAGCCCCAATGCATGACTTCTTTAATTCTTTAATGCCACGCCCCCCCGAACCCCCCCCCCCCCTTTTGCCCCTATTTTTTGACCACTAGAAGTGACCACAGAAATAAAGAAAACATTTTTGCAATAAATCTTTTTTGGTGTGCCTGAAAGATTTTGTGAGATCTTGACCCACCACCACGGCATTGAGAGGAACCTTTCCTGTGCTTTACATCCTTGTCACCAAGATATGAAGATATGCGATCTATCCATGAAAACACCATGCATTCATTGCCCCCCATTACATTACAACAACATCAAGGGACCTGTTGTGGGGGGTATTCCTGGACTTTTCTTCCCCTTGTCCCATCATATCACAATGCTATCCCCTCTTTTGTTCATATCTGAGGGGCCAAATCTTGTGCATTTGGCTTCTATCAGATTATTTAAAATTTCATTGGACCCTTGTGCCTTGCTGAAATTTTTAGGTAGGCAGTAACAGAAGAACAATGACAAAAACATGTTCTGAATCTTATTTTTCGAAAATTCTTCTACCAAAAGTTTCTTTTTTAGAGATTTTCTTTCAAGTTTTAGACCTACCAAACTAGGCAGCCTTTTACTGCAAGGCATAAAATTTAGGGGGAAAAGTTGCAAAATCTTTTAAGTAGTTAAGAAATCAATCCCAAACTCTGAACAAGCTCTTTCTACACATTAAATAACCCCTTAGGCAAAACCGGTATGGTGGCAATATATTCCTTCTGCTCCCCCACAACTCCCTCACCCTTCGTATGTACCATGTATTGCACTGTTAAAATCAGATCCAGGCAGACACCAAAACAATAAAAAAACCATCATTTTCATTTTGTACCCCGGCACTGCTTACCAATTTCATGAACTAAATCGATCATAACTAGGGACCTTAAAATTCTCCAACCTCATCGCGGGGCCAGAAAAACGAGTCACTGGAGTCATTGGGTCACCGCACACTAACCAGTAACCAATGACCCCGTGGACTACACTTCATCCACCCCTGCCTCATGGACCAACAAAAAGAATTCCTAAAAAAAGAAAATAAGGGGAGAGCTTTAATGGAGTTTCAGGTCACCTGTTGATCCTTGCAGGCAAATTCTCAGAAGACATGATCACCACTGGAATGTCCTTCAATGAAGATGACCCCTGGACCCCCAAAAGTAACATGCAAAGGAACAAATTTTTACTACCACCGAGGACCAATATTTATGGATGAATAATCACTGAGAAAGGATTAAGGCTCTGCAAATCTTACCTTGACCCTCTTCAGTAGATCATATCCTGTCATGCCAGGCATGCAGTAGTCAGTGATGATCAAATTCACATCAATCTCCTGCAACAAGACGTCAGAAATCACATAAGTTCAGGATTCCAAGCCAAGAACAGGAATCAAGATCCTAGAGACCAATCCAAACAGCACATGAACAAACCAAGTCAACTAATTACCTGATGGTCAGGCGAGCAGGAAGAAGGTGATAATGAGTCATCCCCCTCATCCCTCAATCCAAGCAGCTCCAAGGCCTTGCTCCCAGAATCCACAGTGGTCACTGTGCCACCCAACAAGAACATAATTCAAATGATGTGACAAAACTCGACAACAAAGAGTAACATTCTATTCAAGGTCAAGAACACACTCTAAGCCTCACTATCGCACTCACCTTGGTACGACGAGGACTTGAGCAGCATCTCGATGAGCTTCCTGTCGATCAGGCTGTCATCCACCGCAAGAACATGGAACCGGGACTCTGCATCAACCACTGTCATGGCGGAACAAGAGCTACTAGAAACCGAACGAATCCACAGAGCGTCTCTCTCCTTGTTGCGGTTGTGCTCAAACCAAGGGAGGGGGAAAAATCTTGCAGATTTCTTCCTTGCTGCTGCGGGAATGGAGTGAGGGGGAGGTGGTCCTTGGTGGTTAATGCGGCATCTCGCGGATAGGGAGGATATAGGCAAACACCATGGCATGCAGCAGCACATCACACCACCACCGCCACCATCGCCTCCCAGGAAAGCAAGATCCGACCAGATCACACAGCCGAATCTCCACAGCAAATCGGCTCCATGATTTCCTCTCTCTCTCCCCCCTGTGAGTTTTTGAGCTCTTGGCTTTGGTGGTGTGGATGGTACGCAAGAGAGTCTCCCCTACAGTTCTGCTCCGGTTGCTTTCTTTCGGCTCTTGTGGCATTTATGGGTGTCGTGGTTCGTGGACCGCTGATCGTCGGCGATGCTTTGGGCCAGGGCGTTCTTTGAGATTGGTGCGGCATGCCACGTCGCGTCCTATGGAGTTGTGTTTCTTTTTTTTGCGTTGATGCTCTTGACAAAGTTGAAAATTGCTCGGAGAGCCTTGTCGCTGCACAGTGCTATGGATGAAAACGGGTCTTAACCCATAATCCCCCCCATTTGAAGCGAGATAGGGAAAAACCAAATACGGATACAAATTTAGGTTATTCGGGATACAAGTACGAAACATATACATGCCGGTAACGGATAAAAATATACAGAGTAACATATGTTCGATCAAACCATCACACAAGTACATGACCATAATATCAGGTTATCAACCAAAGTTGTCATACCACATATGTAGTGACCAAACCATACATAACACGAGTACTGACCAATCACCATACATAATATCAACATATTACATAACATAAGTACTGACCAAATCATACATAATATGAGTACTGACCAATCACCATACATACACATCAATCAAATCATGGTTGTTTTAACCGGAAGTTTTACTAATACATGAACACGATATTAAGAAAGTAAAGGTGAACAGATCGACGAGCAGATGTTGGCAAGGAGGGAGAGCGGCTGGAGCACGTCGTCGGGGAGGCGGAGCCATGCGAAGGCGATGACGAGCACGGAGGCTGTGTCGTAGAGGAAAGAGGTGGGTTGCAGGTCACCCGGGGAGGCGCTCGCAGCGGTGAAAGCGTGATAGAGGTTAGGGACGGAGGCGGCTAGGGGCTGGGAGGAGATGAGGGATTTCGCGAAAACGATGGAGGTGTGGAAGCGCCAACAGCGAGGAGGGAGGCGAGTTCGTCGAGGGAATCTGTGGCGGCGGGGGCCGGCGGAGCAAGATACGGAGAGGGGATGGCAACGGTGTAGTGTCTGGTGTGGGCGTGTGGTGACTCAGTGACTAGGGTTAGGGTTAGGGTTAAGGAAATTAGAATGGAGATTAGATGGGCTCGGCTAGGTTGGGCCAAGATTCAGAAGACACTATTTTGGCAAATATCCGACAAGGAAACATTTCAATATCCGGTTCGTGTCCCGATTCCGATTGGATAGTGAAATGACTTATGGAATCCGGTTCCGTCTGGATTTGATTCTGGATCGAGCAGAAATATCTGTCTTGTTTTCACGTCTGCACGGTCCAACACGGCATGTTTATGTTGTAGCCGTGTCATTTGCCAAGGTGTACTGTGCTTAATATAAGCTAGGAGAGCCCTGGTGTTGGAATAATCCTGTGTAAAATTTCTCTGTTCTTATTTCATTTCAATCAGCTACACAAACATGATTAAGAATATGGGTTGTCTATGTGTAAGTTGCTGAAATTTATTATGTTTCAGTTACTTGTTCCCACCTTTAGATTTTCATCTAACGACACGTAAAAAAACATTACATGAAAAAAAATATCTAAACTAGACAAAAGTAAACCTAGATAAACCCTATAAATACAAAAACAAATAGAACTAAAAATTACAGTAGAATTGTGCTAAAATTATACATCACTTGATATTATAATTTTAGATTTAACACTATACGACTGTAGGTGATTGATGAATAAAAAATTTACAACTAAAAATTAACAAATCCGTAAGGAATAATCTTGTGTAAAATTTCCGTAAGCCCTGGATTGTCCGAAACGGGCTCACCGTCCGAAACCTCAATTTTTTAACGGGAGGGGAGGCATCCCTCGACCCTCATGGGCGGGTCCCACCAAAATCCGGGGCGAGATCCGCTGACGTCACCCGGTGCCAACCCCAAGATCCTTCTCTCTCCAATCGCCGTTTCTTGAAAGGGTGGAAAACCATGTACTACACAAGTATACGCTCTCATCCCATGTAGTCATGTGCTCGTCCGGTCCCCTCCCTACGTTTCCCAACAAAAAAAAAATTTGTGCTCGTCCCCCCCTCTCTCTCTCTCTCCACACTAGTAGTTGTCTCTCTCCCGTCCAATTGGTGCCGGAGCCGAAGGGGAATTCCATGTGATCCGCGCAAGATCCGCCCCGACCCACCTGCCGTTGCTTCGCTTCTCGATCGGTATCGGTTTCTCTCTCTACGCTCTACGCCGAGCCAGTCGTCAGTCTAGGAGCGCCGAGTGGGGAAGCACGTCGCTGTCATCGTCTCCCCTCAACAACGACGCCTCGCGCGCACCGCACCGCACTCGTACCTAGCCAGCCTAGGCCCTGTACACGTGCTCGCCTCACCGTGTACCACGCAGCCGGGCCCGACATCTGCTCGATCTGGTAGACAGAGAGCTCCCCCGTTCCATCTCCAGCACCAACCGGGAATATGGACGGGTGGGATCGGTCGAGTTCATGCTGAATTGCTGGTGCTAACAAATGCTACTAGGAGGAGAACAACAAACGCATTGGTTAGTTGTAGGGTAGCATAGTGGAGAAAGTGAGCTCCTTTTCCTTCAGCCATTCCGTTCTATAGGAAGATGATAGCATGTTATTATTGACTTATTCTTCAAGGTGGTTGGGGGGGGGGACTATTGGTTGACAAACGATTCTAGTTTTCTAAGACAATGAAAAGGATTTATTATCGAGAACGGCGCTGCTATACACTGATACACACCAACATTGTTGGGCAACACTCGCACGAAGCGGCAGCTAACGTGAGCTCTCTCCTTTTGCCTCACGCATTTAGGGGACGTTCGCTTCTAAGCCAATGTATGCCAAAATTTAAGTTACCAGATTTTGGTAACTTTGACTAGATTCGATGTCTATTTGGTTTGTTACCAACGTGTCATCAAACTTCAGTAATATTCCTTTTTTTATTGGATTTCTAGTTCATTTCGTTGCAAAAGTTTGAACAAAATTTAGGCCAAAATTTGGCAAGAAAAAGGCAATCAACAACAATTGGGGCGGCATCCCCTCGATTTCGCACGCGAGGTGGAAGAGGGCAGCGGTGCGGTGGATCGGACGGCAACCCACCAGCTGGAGACGGACATGAAGCATTAGGGGATGAGTGCCGGCCAACTGCACTGTCGCCGCAGCCCCGCCGGCCTCCGGGCCGCGCTGCGCCCTTGCCTCTGCCGCCGTCGCACACTCTCTAGCCTTGCCGCGCCTTCGCTTTTCCAGTCGCACCACGCCGTGCCTACGCCTTCGCCACGCCCGGCTCGCACTACCGCCTCCTCCTCCATGCGTGTTGTCTGTGCCCCACCGCCTCTGTGCTCGGTCTCTTCCCGCGCGCGCTAGCCTCGCCTGCCCCCGCCACGCTAGGCCGGCCTATCGTGCTGGAGTGCGGACCCAAACTCGACCCGGACCATGAATAGTGCGGCCGTGCCATGCTTAGACCAAACCAACAGTATCTTGCTTCGGGTCGGCCTCGCTAACATGCGGAGGTGCCGCACTCAATGGTGGCAACTTGTCTCCGCCATGAGAGAGAAAGAAAGAGGGGTGCAATGAAGTTGGTGCGTATAGCAATTTCCTATCAAGACCCTTAAAAGGCAGGGTAAGCTCAAAATCCTCTTCCAGTTCTTTTAGCCCAGATTCTTTGCCCTACATTTTCTCATTGTTAATTGCATTCCTCGTTGACAGGGTGTTGGGTAAAACATGGCACAAGAGATCAAGCTAGCTAAAAGAGTTTTTACGTGCCAACCAAATCGAATGTTTCCTATTCATTCGATTTTTTTTGTGCCCCTCGTGGACGGGCTAGTTTATGAGAAGAAATCTCATAATTGGCTGTTAGATTTCAGAAGGGGCACGCAAACTAGGGATTTGAGATGTACCCTTTCTGCTCATCACTAAGCTCAATGAGCTAGCTACGAGCAATATGCTTACGCTTATGGAAGATACGCATACATGCATCGAATCGCACCTACACAAACCTCGAATGGCAAGCATTAAAAACTACTAGCAAAGATCGCACAGATGTGATGTGACCATCCTAAAACCATTGCAGGATTCGATGCACACGCACCCTCTCTCTCTCTCTCTCTCGATATGACGGAGGAGGCAGGCAGGCACAAAAGAAATAGCGATCCGATCCGATCCGATCGATCTTATCTCATTCGAAAACGATACGTTTGTGCTGCCATTTCTTTTCCCAATGAAGAGATGTTTTGACGATTTGGAACTAGCGCCGAGACGTCGTTAGGACCCCCTCTCCCTTTTTCCCGCGAAAAGAGAAACAGACGTCACTGTGGCCTAGTACGACGTGATTCACACCATTTAAGCAGCGAAACTACTCTCGTTAGCATCTTCAATACTACTCTCGTTACCATCTTCATCTTCAATAGTATATTTATCATCGTTTCTTAATTATATTATATTAATAAAATTTTACATAAAATAAAGGCGAGAGAAGAGAGGGCATATATCGTTTCTTTCTGAAGAGACGGTCTGTTATGGACTCTTATTAGGGTTGGATGTACAGCTGCTGTAACAAGACTCATGGACCAAAGTATACTGTCCGATCCATTCGAAGTCGACAATGAGCGGAGACAATGTAGAGTCCGGTAGCAGCACAATTGATGCAGAAAAGCACACAAGCACTAGTCTGTTTAGATTACGATGAATAGTTCCCATACAATGAATAGTTTCCTTTCATAGTTGTTTCCGTGTTAGTTTCAGTTTGCTAGGATCTTCATCTATATAAAGATGAGACAATGTAATCAGGAGGAATCAGTAAACAATATATCTTAAGAGTTCATCAGGTTATCAGAGCTTCCTATCACGGCTGAGGATCAACCTCATCGTGGTCAGGAAGGCGACAACCCGCCTTTCCTTGTATCTCGTTATCTCCTGCGATCACACCCACGAGCGGCTTCACAACTTCTGCCTCCATTCGCCGTCCATCGGAAGCCAAGCCATATCCTTAATGTAAGTCTAACACTAGGCTTGAGCTAACTTCACCTTGCAAGCCTTGGGTTTTTGAGATGTAAATATGAATTTGCCTTTATCCGGCCTGACCCGATCATGAATTTTGTGTTAAAATGTGCTAATCAGATTCCATCGGCTGGCCCCACCCGGACCCGTAGAATGCTTGTGCTGAAAATCAGTAAATTACGGAGCATGTACTGAACTGATGGCTGTACCATAGGAGGTCTTCAAGGACCTCCCCATGACATCAACGTAGATTTATCAGGGCCGTTCAGACCTCCCTTAGAATCAATCTCGTCCGTCCAGAACCTCCCAAGAGGTCTTTGATGAGGTTACTCAGGATCTCCCAAGTGGTCTTTGAGGAGATCCTCCAGGACCTCCCAAGAGGTTTTTTTTTATGACTTTTCAAGAGGTCTTTTCAGGACCTCCAAGAAGGTCTTCACGGACCTTCCTGAGGTCTTTTTAAGGACCTCCCAAGAAGTCTTCCAGGACTTCTCAAGAGGTCTTCACGGACCTCCTAGGAGGTCTGAGCATTATATCTTTACATGGATTTTGTCTGAAGTGGTCGTAGACTTCAAGGTTGATCGGGATATTGTTTATTGATGATCGATAGTGTGTGATATACGTGTAACATCCCAATCTTGGGCTTGTGTTTCAAATGTAAGAAAATCAGTAGAAATTAAAACTTTTTCTTACATCATGTATTTCCTGTTGTGCCAAACAATTCTTGTACAAGGGATTATGGAAATACATTGTCACAAGTCTAGTTGATCCAAATCTTGACATTCCAAAAACAATCTTGTCAAATTTTGTGATCATCCTCTGGAAATATTTTTCCTAAGTCTCTGTGATGGTATGTGACCCCTCTGAAAAATTTCACAATTTTTAGAAATTGTTTGAATATTTTTAGAGGCAGTCAAACCTGTTTGACTCTCAGTCAAACATTAAAACAGAGCCTTGCAGAATTTTTGGAGATTTATTCACAGTATAAAAACCTCTGAAAATTTTACTCAAGGTTCATATCTGAGTTAGCAAGCTCCTGTAAAAATTTCATAATTTTTGGAGTTAATTTGCTACCTCAAATAAATCATTCAAAGTCTCTGTTCTTATTTCAAAGTCAAACTTGGTTTACTGTTACTTGGGTTCGAGTCAGACTCGGGCTCGAGCCAATTGATTCGGTCCAGTCAACTAACTGCACCGAGCCACTCTTTAAAACGCGCGTTGGATCTCCACCGTTGGATCTAAATCGCACGGCCCGCGCGCGTGTAACCCTTCGGACCTTCCGGTTGCAAGTTTGAATGTCAACCGTTAGATCTTTATCCAACCGTTGAGATTTCCCGAATCCTTCGGACCCTCCGGTTGCATTTTTGAATCAGAGCCGTTGGATTAAGATCCAACGTCCGCGTGTCCCTTCGTTGTAAACCGCGTTTGCGACGTGGGGCTATCTGAGCCGTTCGTTTCTAATCCTAGGGCTCGGAACCTCTCCGTTGTGTTTTAAAGCCCGGAGGCGTGGCGCTATCTTAGCCGTCCGTGTCTCATCTAACGGCTGTGAATCACTGAGCCTTTTCGCGGGTCGTCTTCAACCTCTAGCCGTGCATGAACAGTAGGGAAGTAATGGCAGTGTCATTTCTTGCTCCCTAAAGCCACCCTAGCCGACGTTTAGGGGTATGGGAGGTACTCTGAGCTAGGCCATGCCCTAATGCACGTCTTCACCTCTTTTTCCTTGTCGGCCGCACCTTGTGCTCTGTGTTTTGCCGCCCGAAAGATTGGTGGTGCAAACCCTAATGCTTTCATGGCTTTATAAGCACTCTCAATGCTTCCTAGTATCTCTTTAGATAACCACCAAGCTTCATTCACCGTATTGGAGCTTAACACCTCAAAAATGGCAAATCGCCATTGTTGACCCGTGGAGCTCCATTGGTGTTCTTGGTGTTCCAGTGGTCCTCCTTCATGTTTCTTTGCCCTAACCTTATCTATTTACTTCCTTGAACATTTTCCCTCACTTAATTTTGGATTTGATTCTCAGGAATTGTCCAATTTGGGGTTTGTTCAAATTCGGCCGAATTTGGTCATCTTCTTCCTCAGCTCAGGTGAGTGCTCCATTTTCTAATTACTTGCTCATGTAGCTTCTGTGAAACATTATGAAGCTATAGTGATGCTTTGGTATCACTCATTTGGCTCAGGGTGTCGTTTTCAACCTTTCTTCTTCGGGTCCGGCGAGCTTTCACCGCGATCAAGCAACTCCGGCCATCTTTGCAGCTTCTTGTCACTAAGGTAGCTTCTTATTAGTCCTTAGAAGCTTTGGCACCCGCATCCTAGGTTTGCAGTGGAGCCCATCGCGATTTTCGTGTTTAGCAGTAAGCTCCCGTTTTCGTTTTTCCGGCTAGCCGGCGTTCTAGTCCTTCGCCGCCGGTGAGAATGCTACCATTAGATTCGTTGTGCTATTGCGAATCCATTTTGGTCCTTGGTGGGCGCCGCCGCGGCCAGTGTCGCCGGCGATTTGCCGTTGAAACCACTCGGGTTTTGCCCGCACAGAGCTCCCGTTTTCGTCACTTAATTAGGACACATTAATTACCAATCATTAGTTATTAATTGTGTCTTAATCATTGTCGTTGAGCCACTGACCAGTGGGCCCAACATCCTTAAATCACTCTCTGGTTCAATCCCGCACTGTTCCGACATCATTAATGTTAATCATTGGTTAATTAATGTGTCGGCATTTAAATCGCTGTCGGAATTTACCTCTGGGTCGCTGACTTGTGGGCCCGAGGGATTAAAATCAAATTCCAGTAGCCATTAGTGTCTCTCTTAGATCTAATTAATGATAATCATTAGAATCTTTAATCCTGTCCTAACCGCCACTCTCAGTCGCTGACAAGTGGGCCCAGTGCAGACGCGCGTGGGTTAAACCAAATACGTGGTGACTGAAGTCACTGACATGCGGTCCCACATGTCAGCATCTTCCTTTGGACCGCGGTCAATATCTACCGTTCGTTTTTAGATCTACGGCCCAGATCGTGTGTGCATTCGGACCCTCCGGATGCCTTGATCATTCTCGACCGTCGATCTTGAGATCAACGGCTGAGATCGTGTGTGCAATCGGACCTTCCGACCGTTAGTGCGCTCTGGACCGTCCATCTGCAGATCTGCGGCTGGGATTGGCCCAAGCAACCGCACCGTCCGGATGCATACACTCGTGTGAGCCGTTGGATCGTGATCCAACGGTGGGCTCCGATTAGGTTTCGCGCGCATGTGCTGTTTTCGGCGCGCGTGAGCCGTAGGATTTTAGATCAAGGGTTGTCGAACGTCCGCGTCGTATTCTTTTATTTGGGTTGTTCTGTATTTCGGTAAGTATTTGTTTAACAACTGAAAATGATATAAAAACTTTAGAAACTCATAACTAATTCATTTTAACTGCTTTTTAGATAATTCCAACTGTAATAAATCGTGTTATCACTTTAGTTTATTATAAAAATGGATTTTAGCATGTTCCAGTAGCAGAAAATTGTGTAACTAGGAATAACTTGATTTCTGACATTTTGAATATTCCAGAAATAGTTTTAATCTTGAAAAATGCATATCTTTTTCTGTATAAATCCAATTTGTGCAAAATCAATTTTGTTAAATTCGTCTGTTAATATACTTTCATATAAAATAGGATTTGAGCATGTTCATAATTCTGTAAAATGATTTGTATTAGAATTACAACTTAGAAAAATCATAAGTAAATGTGTATAACTCCAAAATTAGTAAATCCAACTTTGCTGTTATTAGGATGTCATGATCTATCTACTATAAAAATTTCAGACCTTAGATCATTCTGGAAAGTTTCGCCATGAACAGTGTTAATTATTAATTAGGTTGTTATAGGCTGAGAAGGAGCATTTTGCTCATATCTTTTGCATGCTTAGTCCTAATTGCATGATTCTTGTTCCTGTCACTTTATAAAATCATTCCCTAGCTGTAGTGTAAATTTTATTAGTTTTGGATGTGTTTTGCTGTTGGAGTTTATTTGGTGTTCTTCGTTCTTATTTGCTTATCGCCTTTTCGCGTTAGGTTCCGAAGACAATATTATTAATCTTGATATTGAGCCACAGCAGCCATCAGATCCTGCACTTCAGCCAGGCAAGCAGATGTAGCATTCATTTGATCATATTGTTCCTACTATTTTCAAATTCTAATATATTGTTTGCAAATTCTATGTATGCATTGCTATGTTGTTTTAAACTATTGTCAGTAGTTGGCCTACTAGATGCATTATCAGTAGGAAATGTTTATTCCTCTACTACTGAAGCCTAGGTTACTTGCTGTGATTTTGGGTTCGCTGGATGGACCCTTGTCACTTAGTAGTTTACGTGTCATTATGCTTAGCCATGCTTAGTTAACGGTAGAAATGGGCAGTTATCGACTCGTCGATAACTTTGATCACACAAACTATTACTATGTGTATATTTCAACCTTGTGCTTTGTCTAAATTGCAAAACTAAAACTGAAAATGAAAACAATTTAGACTTGGGCACAATGGTAAGATGGTGTGATCTTTTGGGTGTGATGGAATGGTGCCCGGTCAATTAAGGACCGAACTACTTGTGAGTATCTCATTATCCGAGCATTACGGTGCGTGCTAACCACACTAGAGGGATATGGGACCTCTCTTAGTGAGTACTTTGGTGTGTTAATTAATGAGTCGCGTGGTGGGTTGCATATTTGATTATATGCAACATGGACACGCTTGTAGGAGGAGAACATCCGCCGAGGCGGTGTATCTTGCTCCACGTATGGGTCCTTGTGATCCATATTTCGTCGGCAGATCACTAAGGATTAACCCCATACGTGCGTCTCTTGATTAGCATATTCCATTGGAAAGGGTTCGTAGGACTTAGCCGTCTTGCAGCATACCAAAGGAAGTGTGCTTAATAGCTTGGCAAAAGGCGGTGCGAAGTGTGGGTACATTGGTACACCCCTGCATGGATTAAAACTATTCGAATAGCCTCGTCCTAGGTTATGGACACGCTTGGATAAGCTTTTCAAGAGTTAGACTACAACCTTTTTAAAATTAAAACTTGTTGGGTGGTATGAATCAGAGATTCATGCTATGTTGTGGTCGCTTTGGGGAAAGTCACTTCTAGGTGGATACTTGTTACTTATGTTTACTCATTGTTATTTAAATGCTTAAAAGCAGATTTTACAAACTCATTGCTCAATCTATTACAATATTGCAAATGAAACTTGCTTTATGCGTCCAAAGAACCATATAACCACATTCCTTTGAATACAACTTTCATGTAGCTATGTATAGGCTTGCTACTCGTAAGTCTTGCAGTACATTTTGTACTCACCGCATTGCTTGTGTTGTGCAGAGGATGATAGTGAGTCCGATGGACCTCACTTTTGTGAGTTGTCTTTGTGGCGCTTCTGAGGCGATTAGCTTGGCGGCCGGTCGGTTGCCCCCTGTGGTGTTATGTGGCTAACCTGGTCGTCTTTTGGTTTAAGCCATCTTATGGCAACTTTTGCTTCATTGTTACTCATTTGCTACTTATGTCATTTGGCCTGGTGTGTTGTAATAACTTATATTATGCATGTCTTTTGGTAGACTTGTTATATTACATTGTATGGAAATGATGCATGCAGAATTGATGTATGTGTCTTTGCTTGTTCGGGAGGCACATGTTCATCGAGACGCGGATTATTCTATTTGTGATACTAGAACCGGTGGAAGGTTAAGTATTACAAGTTTAATAAACCGGGGTCTCACAATACGTGTGTGAACTAATGTTGGCCAAGTTGGAGAACTTGTGCCGGATATATGTTCTTTGATTTTTGCATGCACATGTTGAGCGTGAAGATGATCATGGTCGATAACGAGGAGGACCCGGATTAGGATGGGGAAATATGAGATCTAGGAGGTCGTGAATGTCACGAGATGGTTGAGCTTGCACTGGAGCACGTGGAGATCAAATGTGGTTGCATGGTACACAAAGAAGCTTTGAGAAGTGCTGTCCTGAAGGCTTACAAAGTGTAAGAAGATATGGAAGGAGTTACAAATCTGGAAGGTTTGGAGAAATAGGAAAACCCGTGTTTAGAAGGGTTTCGGATCCCTTGATTCTCGGAAGAGATAAGTGTTTGTGTTCGTGCCGTTAAGGACACAAACAAGTCTCTGTCTATAAAAAGAGACAGAGAAGTGTTTTCGTGTGGTTTTTGATGAGAGCTTTGGTACATGTCTTTTGCGGTAGAGCTTTAAGGAGTGCTTGGAGAGCACTTTGTAGATAGAACAAGATTAAGAAATAAAGATCTATTCAAAAAGTTTTTGTTTCTTTTGTCCCTAAGGTTTGTTTCATGATTGTTTTTATTTAAACAGTACATATACACAGTGAGTACAGCTAATTTAAACAGTACATATACAATTATTCACCCTCTCTAATTGTACTATACGATCCTACAGAATTATCGGGCCAGCAGTTCGGCCTAGACCAAATCATCAGCTCCACCAACTGAATCTCGTACGGCCGATTTAAAAAGATTTAGGTACTGTAAAGTTGGACTGGCTCTTGGGGGAGGATACAATGTACCTTGCAGATGGAACAAGAACAAGCATGCCCATGCTGTGTGTGCGCTGACACCTCATCAGATTCCTCCTATCCTGGATTGAATTGGATTGGCTCGAGTCTAGTAGGACCTTCGAGGCATGCATTCCATGCGGTGCGGAGGCCTTGACCTATATACAGCGTATTACTAGCTAAGAAGCGAAGAAAAACGGAAATGCTTCGCGTACGAGGAAACGACCGCCCCCAGCCGGCCGGCCGCCCCGTGCCGTCCGCGTCTCCTCCAAGCGCCAGCAACGTGCATCTTAAAAATGTTGTATATGTAGCATTGCCCGAAGAAAAATGCTTAGTACACAAGAGAGACCAACTGCTTTGTTTCTCTTCCCAAAAACGAAAAAAAAAACCCGGTTAGAACAGGCAGGAGGGCATCTACACAAATCTCCATAGATGACGACACGGCCGGATCGAAGGCCACGAAATATGATCCGTGCAGATTTTAATCATACAATCATGTTGAAGAAGTTAAAATTTATATTACACATAGGGGCATGTTTGGTTTCATGCATACGAGGGTCAAAGTTTGCCTCGCTAAACTTTGGAAATTTGACCTGATTTGGCCACGGTTTGCTTTGATGCAATTTTTTTTTTGGGGGCGGGGAGGTAAGGTTCAGGTTCCTTTGGTACTCTAGTTCATTTTTTGAGTCAAACTTGGCCAAAACTTGATGAGCCAATTTGACTACCTGCGTTTTGGTGACGCCAAAGTTGGCTTGGTTTTCATGTGGTTCATTTGGGCACAACCCCAAACAGCCCCCTAATTAACACAATCAAACATAGCCATTGACTTTGCATAGATATCAAAAGAAAGACATTAATCATTTAATCTTCTAGCATAGCATAGTGAGGGCAAGCCATCTACTAAGAAAGCCAGAGCAAGCTAATCTTCTTGTATCAACTTGGAGAAACCAAACGGAGCAACTGGGGGTAACCAAGACTGATATTCCCAACACTTTTTAACCGACTTGCTTTCTACTGAAAGATCGATCGGTCAATGCATGGTACACCGTTTTTCTTCGCTTAGTTTATTGCACATGTGATTGAGAAGGGTGTCACAGTACACCCTGTTATAGCACCCAAGATTTGGTAGAGATTCCTCACATGGTTATGGTTCGCCCAAGTAAAGTGAAGTTATCTACATTTGCATTGGAAAATAGGATAGCACTGATTTCTCAAGAAGAAGAAGAAGAAGAAGAAGAAGAAGAAGAAGCAAAGAGGATAGCACTGACTTGCTTTGCACAGAAAATATAAGCAAATGAAAGATTACACCCAACGGCGCAGGCTCTGTTTCTTCTGCATTTTCATTATAGGCTGCACACCCGGATTCAGTGAAAGACTAACTTTAATTCGAGATGTTAAATTTGGTCAAACATATTTAGATGCCGGTCTTTGATTTAGTATGAAATTGCATTTCGCTCGAAGTTTCCGTGCACGCATCGACCCTTTACAGTACAAATTTTAGCCCCTATTCATGGATTCTATAGTCATCAGAAACGTTGCTTTCGAATGTTCTGAATAATACTAGAAGTTCTTATACAGTTGGTCCGCTTGATTCACACTCAATTGTAAACTAGTAGTAGTATATGTTAGACTTGACGATCACACAAACAGCGTGCATAATCGTATGAGGGTAGGTCAAATGCTGCAGTGTATATTGATCTCGAAGGTTTTGGTTAGGTTTGACTTGCTGATAATTATTGGATTCGACGAGCGTAATGGCTGAGGTTTGCTGCGTATTTCTTCAACTGCAAATGGGATTACTAACGATGGCCGGCGGGGATCAACTGTTGAAATCAACGGCAGAATGATTTGCAGCGGTACTGCCCAGCCCCAAAGTCCAAACTAGTAGTACTCTTACAATTCAACGCTAATACTAATTCTATACCTTGTTCTATTCTTTACCTTTCAGCATTCTATCCAGGGAAAGAGATCCTGAATTTGTGTCCTAAGACCATTCAATACAACCAAATTCGTTTCTCAAACGACTGCGCATTGCACCCTGTACAGTGCGGTTGTACAGCACAGTTTTAGCTGCTACGATCTTTCGATTCCAGAGTTGATCGGATCGGAAAGCAGAGTGGAGGGAGGGAGAAAGAAAAGCATGGAAAGCTGCGTCCGCCCGGAGGAAATCGAGGTGTAGGGGACATAGGAGACCACGAGATCATCAGGCATGGCATACTGGCATGGGAATGAAATGAATGGCAATTTTTTTTTTTAAAAAGAGAGCATGCAGCATGCTCATGCCCTCTTACAGCTTACAGGGGTGGTCGCGCGATACATCCATGGCATGCCTGTACCTCTCCCGGCGCATGATTAATCATGAGCTAAACCTCAGAAGTAGAAAAAGAAGAAGGGAATAATCCACGCTGTGCCCTGCTCTGAGGTGTCACCTGTCTGATCGAAAGAATTTGTTTTTCTAGCTTTATGTCTGGCGCTCCTTGTAAAGTACTACTACTCCATCACTGATGAACTACTACTGGTATTCGTTCGACTATTATATTCTACAAGCATGGAACTAATCTAAAACTCTTTCCTCGCCTGTTACTTTTCGACAATTTTGCTTTCTCTTCACATGTTCGACACTTAGCTAAAGAGGTAGTTCTGCTCTGCTCTCCTTCTGCCCGGTGGCTATGGATCAATGCGGAAATAATAAGTGCATGAGCTACCCAACATACATGCATTACAATGGATGAGTATCGATAAAGCATCCTAGAACAATTCACTCATGGTCCATGTGCTCTGACATGCAGTTTTTCTTTCGAAAAATGTGACTTGCAGTTCCTCTTTCGTTTTTGTCTTTCCCTTCTTTTTGTGACTGCAACCTCCTTCCGTTGCCACGTAAAGAAATGCAATCACCAAAAAAAAGCAAGATAAAGGGGGGAAGAGCTGCAGAGCGTGAGAAAAGATGGTACGCAGGCAGGCCGGGCAAGAATTGAGAAATGGACCCTCTTGGCCAGAAAAATCGTCGCTCTTGTCGAAGGAAAAACTTGCAGCTCCTCTTGAGAGAGAAGATTATTTACCTCAATAATTTCTTGCTAATCTGCACCCACCATTATCATGCTACAGTATCGGAAAAGTTATCATGCCACACTGGCACTAGCATAAATGGCATAATGCAAGACAATCGGTAGTCCTTGAGAGCGTACATGGCACAGCCCATAGTGTGCTCAAGGCAACATCATAACGGGCCACGGATTGGCCTCTGCTCCAATATATGTGCCGAGGTTTGCCCACGTTCGTCACGCTCCGAAGCCCTGTCAGGATGGACCACTGTACACACATCAAAGGACAGAGTTGAAGCTGGGCCAGAAGAACACCCAAAGTGGGCCTGCCTGACTGCCTGTAAGGGAGATTCTACCGAAATGGAAGTGTCCGTCTCTTTTACGTTACGCATGTTCATGTAGTCTCCGAAAGTCCGAATCCGAGCCAGAGTAGGATTTGATTGGATTGCTCGTTTAACTCCGCGCTTCTACTCCGCATGCCTGCAGGCGGCTGGTTCCGATTGAGGCGCGATGGCAAGTTCACCGCTGAGGAACCTGCCACCGCTGGTCGCAGCAACGACGGAGTGCCGAATAAGAAGTGGCAGGGTGACTACCAGCAGGACAATTGCGCCGAGCGACCAGCCGCCCTCGGTGCGCTTGCATGGCGACGTGATCGTGTGCCTACGAGCTCCGCGTGGTGGGGTTCAAGGTCCCGGGGGGGGGGGGGGGGGTGGAGTTCGACCTCGCCGCCGACAACTGGGACTATTTTACGCTCCACGATGTTGCTACAATGATTACTGGTATGGCTCGCCGTGGCATGGAAGATCTCGGGGGCGTTGTCCCCCGCTACGACATAGAAGTACAGATGACCACCTTGGTGACGCTGATGTACAGCGAGCCGACGGTGTTCCTCCTCGCAAACAACTATGCAAGGAGGAAGCTCAGGCCGCCGGACGCGCTGATGATGACACTGCGCAGTGCGCCATCTGCACGGAGGATTTACCGAAAGGAGCCGCGAATAAGATTAGGCTGCCGTGCTCCCACGCCTTTTTTTTTAGTATATGCGCACTTTTATAATTATTATAATTTTTAAAATAATAATTAAATCAACAGCGACATATATTAGATATATTTGAAACTATGAGCAGTGGCATGATCATTAACTCAAATATTTATATCTCATATATGCGCTAACAAAGCAAAACTTAGAACAACAACACTACTAACAAAAGTAGACATCAACATTATCATATGATTTATTTATAAGAAGCAAGACCTAGCCATATCAAATGATATTATCACGACTTATCAAGAATCGCTCCGACGAAGGTCATAGTAGAGTCTGATGCGAAGAACATGATGCAAAGCGGATGATGGAGGAAGCTGTGAGCAATCACGCGAACGCTTCTCAAAAGCCTTATTCGCCCTAACCCTGTATAGGATCACGAAGGACGCTGATTCCAGAGACATTACTCTCTCCACGTCGGTGCACGCCAAAGAAGGGATGGAGTAGACGAGGCTGCACATCACAGATGAACAAAACTCTCTATTCGGATACTGATCTCTCTCAGTTAATGCGTGTCATGAAAGCTCTATTGAAACAATGTAATTCAATCTTTCAATTTATAATTCGTATGCATGGTTTTGAGGTGCAAAAAGAAGCAGCAGCTCCAAACCCAACTGAACACAAAATTGCCTGACCATTCACATGTACATCGCGCAGGGGAGGGGGGCGATGGCGAGTGAGCGCGTGTGTAAGACCAACTCAACGTTATATATTAGCCTTCTCCCATCTATACTATATATACGCCCAGCGATAAACTCCAACACCTTCCACGGCCGGTGCATTGGCCCGTGGTTGTACAGGATGGCAACATACCCGATGTGTCGCCGCGATATGATGAAGTACCGCAACGCCATCACCCCACCGGGGAGGTTCCCAGATCTCCACGACTGAAGATCAGCACGAGGCGTACTACTTGTACGTACGGAAATGAGTTTGTGCTTAGTGTTCAGCCATGGGCGTCGACTCAAGAAGGGGAAGTGTCTTTCTTTCTTCTCCCCTAGCTTCCCTCTGTTGTAATGCTGGTTTTTAATTTTATTGTTTTAGAGGGATTTACATTTTATTTGTCACCTGTCATCCCAAATGGTGAAAGAATATAATAGTACACTAGTATTTAACAGCTGGCCTCCGGGGTGTTGCAGCCCTGTAATTCTATGAACACCAGTGGATGCGTATACACATTCAAGCAATGTGTTAAGGTCGGGCCATGTTCTGCACTCGTATCATAATGTGCTAAGCTTGGCCCATGTTCTGCACACTCGGAATTTCGAGAACGCTGGATGCATGGCGGCAAACACATCAAACGGCAGTGGGGCCGAAAGAACACACAAAGTGGGCTGGCTTGTAGGGGAGAGATCAAAATAGTGGCGAGTTTCCTGACTTGTCTCTCTCCCCCTCACACACACAAGAAAAAAGTAAGGAGCAGACTATGCGATCGATTCCCTCAAAGACAACCCGTCATTTCCCGTTCTCCTACGCGGATTCTGAAGAAGTAAAATCATTGGATATGACATCCTTTCTGGAGCAGCTCTCATTGCCTTGCATAACTTTTCAGCCGAATAGCTTGTGCTACATGGTGTGGAGTATAACGGCAACCTCAGCAGTCTCTGCCGACCCAAACACCATTGGCTTGTGCTACTCTCTTTTTTTCAGGGAAAAAAAAGGAACAAATCGAGACAAATTGGGAATGCCAGTCTTGAATCCTGATTCTTCAGTTTTGTCGGTGAGCTCCAATAGCCAGGGATCTAGCAGCTTGTAGCTTCCCAACCGTCTCTCCCTCTGTCTCACTCATCATCCAAACTAAATGTTCTGTACTGCAGCCAGTGAGCATATCACTAATCATCGTCTACGACGATATCTGTCTCTTGCAGTACACTCGGTACACACTGTAGCTGATTATTGCTGGGTTCGTGCATGCATGAAAACCAGCTGCTTGGAAAGATTTGTCCCCTCAAAACAAAACCTACGAGCTTACAAGTTGGGTCTCTGGTCCAACACTTAACTTCCTTGAGAAACATAGTATTATGCATGCAGCCGCAAGTAGCCATGCCCATGACTGAAATGAAGATCGTGTCATGTTCTCTCAACTGTGATCACGTTAAGATAAGACGGCCTTTAAAAAGGAAACGCCGACGCGGATGCATGCAACGCAACACGGTGCTTACTTAATGCCGATCGATCGAGGAGATCCCTGAACTAATTTGCATGTGAATAAGCAGGGAAAACACCAGCATTCGCATCAGAAAGAAAGACCGAACTAGTGTTAAAATATTTCAATTAATGGACTAATGGCCATATATAAATATATATGCATGTGCCTCCGCGGCCACAGTACTTAACATAGTTATTACTACAGCTAGGGTCATCTCTCTCATGCTATATTGCTATGGCACGAATTCAATGCAATTAGGTGGTCTTGTTGGGCGACCTAACGAGCAAGGCAACGTGGTTTCCCGTGGCGCTTGTGCTTGTTGTCTCGCAGCTCGCTCGCTACGCACACGCGCGGCGCGTTGTGTTGTGCCGGGCCTACAGGTTTATGCGTGCATGTGTCGCCGTATCTTTCTATGTTTCGATCGACACGGATCATACCATTGTAAAGTTTTGTCACTATTGGATCATAAGTTGAGTGATTGGCAAGGAAAATTGCTTACTTTGGGGGTAGATTGGTTCTTGTTAACTCCTTCTTAAGCAGTCTATCCTTATATATGTTGTCTTTTTTTATAAAATCTCTGTAGGAGTCAGAAAAAAGTTGGATTTTTTCGGATCTAATTTCCTTTGAAATTATGCTTAGGGTAATAAAAAATATCACTGGGTTAGCTGGCCAGTGATGTGTTTACCCAAGCACCAAGAGAGTTTAGGTGTTCTAGATCGATACTTTTCTCTCTTGTTGTAGAAGGAAGTAGGGTGATGGTACCAAAACTAGGTTTTGAAAAGATTTATGGTTAGAAGACTTTCCTTTTGCTAAAAAATATACCAGGTTGTATAACTTGGTATATAAGAAGCATGTACTAGTAGTAGAAGTTTTTGAAACAGGTATAAGATCAATTAGATGGGAGAGTGTTTGGTCTTGTGGCAGCATTTATTAACTGATTGTGAAGGGGTGAAATTAAATGATGCACATGACCAATTGGTGTGGTTGCCATCTAAATCTGAAAGATTTTCTGTAAAATCTTTTTATCTTGCTTTAAAAAAATCAGAACTTTATCTTTCCATATCATGTCATTTGGAAATTAAAACTGCCTCTAAAGATTAAGATATTCTTGTTGTTAGTGCTTAAACAAAGGATTTTGACCAAAGATAATCTTATCCATAGAGATTGGTTTGGAGATAAAAGTTGTGTTTTTTGTGGAGTGAATGAGAGTATTAATCATTTATTCTTATCCTGTCCTTTATCAAGATTCATCTGGAATGTTGTTTCTTGTGCATTTGGGGTGCCTTGCCCTCCTGATAATATTCACTAGCTAATGACCAATTGGATTGGAGTTTTTGTTGGGAGGACAGAAAAATTGATTTTAGTTGGCATAGCAGCTGTGTTTTGGTGTATTTGGAGAGCGCGCAATATGACTTGTTTTAACAAGAAATGGCCTTCAGAACCAATGTTTGTGGTTGTAGACATCTGCAAAAACATTGACTTCTAGGCAAAATTGCTGAAGGAGGTCGATCAGCATCTACTCTTCAGGGGTGCTGAGGTGATGAATCAAGTGGCTATAGAGGTTTTCGGGGCCAGAAGACAATGGGCACCATGGATTAGGAGGTTGGATGATGGATGTGGCTCTGGAGCTAACCTGGGAAACGTCTAATGTTTTGTTTTGCATTAGTTGGGTAGTTGTCCTGTTAAGCTTTAGCTTAGTTTGATATTGCCCCGAAAAACCGTTTTTGTAAGCACTTGTTAGTTTGTTTTGCTTCTTTGTTTGAACTTCTGTAAGCTGGTTTCTTTTAATAGAAACAGGGAAACCTTCTTTTCAAAAAAATTTTGGTCGATTGCATTATTGGTTGTCCATGCCCAATCAATCGATATCACATCACTGTGTATAGGACATAATTCTAAATATAAGTCATTTTAATATTTATATAGTGGAGTATAAAAATTGACAGCCATAAAGTTGGTATTACTAGATCTATAATGAAATATACTTTTTAATATATAATTATTTTTATTTAAAACAACATATTTAAATATATCAATATTCTAAATGACTTATATTCGGAATTAGATAGAGTATTTTACGGTGTAACATGCCACGTCATGATGCCGGCGAGTGCCAGGACCCAATCAAATCTGGCCTTGTTATGCCTGCCTGAATCGATCGGTATGTGGGGCTAGCCCGCTAGCTGCACATCTAACTAAAAAATGGAGCACTGGTGTTTGCAACCTGCAACCAAGATCTTGGAAGTAATTCTAGGGGAAAGCAGTAGCACTCAGATATTTGTTTATGAGTGCTCCGTAGAGCCAGTCATCGCATGGGCACATGGTGCTAACGCTGTTTGCTTCTGCCGCACGAGGAGTGAGACTGTGAGACGTGCCGTTCCCGAGGAGGAGGAGAAATGAATAGCTAGCACAAATTTTTTAATCTGAACATAGGATACCTAGCACTAGTAGGCTACTTTCAATGCTCCACTTTGACTAGTATCTTAACTTACATGTAAGCAAAAAAAATAATGTGACATCATAGTTAATGAAGAGAGAGAGTACTCTAATATCTAATTTAGATACCGGTTCAGCTCGAAATCCAACGCAAAACAGCCTCATACATGTAATTAAATGAAACGGCTTAAGATACTACACTATAAGAAATCATGCATTAGAAAGATAGTATCTAACATTCCTAATGTACTAAAAAACTGCATTAAGATACTGATTATTAGGACCAGCCGTAGGGAGCACTGTAGATTATCGCTATCCTCGTAAACTGCGCAATACTAAGAACACGCGTGTCTCCATGGCCACGAGCCGGCCGACGCGTCACTCGCCTCTGTACACGTTGGCCGACATGTGGGCCCTGGGGCGGTTGGAGGCGAGGCGATGGATCATTCACTCACACGTGGCGAGTAGGTGAATGATTTGGCGGAGATACGGCATGATGTCGCTTGCAGTTCCTGAATTCACGCTGCTCGCGCTCCCCTCGGGCTTCCCGTTGCGCGCACCAGCCGGCAGCCATGCCCGTGCGAAGAAAGTGAGTTTCGTCGCTGCAGGCAATTTTCATTTCCCCTGGCCGCCGCGGGTGGTAAATTTGGTTGCATTGTCTACTCCAACTTTGTACCCTTTTAAGTAGTGGAGTTGGAATGCAAGAGCCTCACATTTTTCTTAGTAATTACACTGCTTTTTCATGGTTTATAAGAAATTCTTTGGTCTCAAACATGTGTTGTACACAACTTCTAGCTCCTGTTTAGAAAGCATGATTTGCGTGAGAGAATAATTATAATAAACACATAAGAGATACGGAAATTTATTTACGGGGTTTGGTAAAGCCTACGTCCTTAGAAGCCAAATCGCGACGACTCTATCCGTAGGAGAAGTTTCTTTCTTTTATTCTAATTAGGATTACAAAAAGTCGTCGGTATATATTTATACCCTGATCACATGTCCGACTTGGACTCATAATCCATACCGCAGGGGGCTTCGCCCTTGCACTCTAGCCCACAATATTTCGTAACCCTACGCAACTATGTCTCTCCCTGTAACACAACTATGTCTCTCCCTGTAGGGATGTGTGTCTAAAAACGTATGTTATACTCGCGCTTTCCAAACACAACTCATTCTTTTCACCTTGTTATATACGAGTCGTACACAACACACGCCACACGAAGAACATGGCCACCAACGTTGAGCGTGAGATCAAAATCCAATGCATTGGTTTCTACCGGAGCAAAACAAGTCCATCCTCTCCGCAGTTTATTTGTAGATATAAGCCTCACTTAGCTAAGAAAATCGATATAAACCTCACTTTATTTGCTCTCTTTTTTAACATATACGTAATCAACCTGCATGATTACTCACGCAAACGGCATGAGTGTGAATGACGGCGTCAGATTGCACTCTGCCTGATTACATGCAATGCGATATCACGGACCACCAAACCCACTCTCACTTTCGGACCGCTTGTTCATGGACAAGAGTTTGTATGGGCTGGCTCGCTGGCTTGTCGCGCGTACCGACAAATTCGATCGGCCGACCAGCGAGTGACATCACGGGGCCAAAGTACACATCAGTTATTTTCTTTCTGGATTAGCTCGGCGACGATCGACAAGCTAATGCATGTGTACTGACAGTCTGACAAAGTGGCAACGATTAAAGGAAAAGGCGCACAGTCGCGTCCAATGTCCTGGAAAAGCGACGGAACAGCGCCACGCACGGCCTCCGATTTCCATCTCCTTCAGTCTTTCTCAATGAACACCTTTTGTGCGTACATAGCGGCAGCTGTACCCGATATATATGGGTCAATGGTGCACGACACAGAGCCTTCAATTTTGCACCACCACGTTGAAAGAAAATAGTGACTCACCAATCTGTACAAAAGATCCAATAAGATTAACAGAATTTGGCTGAGCAGCTTGTCAGTTGTGTGCACTTAAAACAGTGTGAAACGCAGGATTCTCTCTCTCTTCCACGCATGGACTGTTTGGCATGGCTAAACTTTTCTGAAAAACGGTTTTCGGTTGAGTTGCAGGGCTGAACGACTGTACGCTGAAGAGGTTTCGTGTTTGACAGTATGGTTTTTAGGTAGGCTGGCTGGAGGTTACGAGTTGGGAAATGTCTGAAATGCTCATGAGGCAAATGATGGCTTGTTTGATGCCGTTTAACGACAACTAGCGATGATTAATGACAATTGACGACACTTTATGACAACTACCAACAATTAACGATAATTTGCACACAAGTAAATCTTAATAACAATTGACGGCAATTTGCACAGAGTATACAATCGTTCACACAATTGACGGCAATTAACAAATGATCTAATTCCATGATTAAACAAGTAATCAATTGAATGATTACGTAAATAATTTATTTATATCAGAAAAAGAAAAAGGAATGAAAATTGAATAATTAAAAAAAAACAAGAAGAAGTCGGCGGCGACGTCGGGAGGAGGACGGCGGGGGTGGCGACCGTGTCGGGGGAGGAGGAGGAGGGGGGGTGGCCGCGGCATGGGAGGAGGAGGGAGGAGGCGACGGTGCAGGAGGAGGGGGGAGGAGGCGCAGTAGGAGGAGGGAGGAGCGGAGGAGGTGCAGACGAGCGAGGCGGCAACTAGGGTTAGGGTTCGAACGAGGGAAGCCAGTAGGGGAGCGGGGTTTGTTGAGTGATATTGATGGGTAATTACAACTGAACTCTAGGAGCAATCTCAGAAGTTAATCCGTCAAAATTATGAGAAACTACTCTTAGACGTCTTTTAGTTTTTAACTTTTTCACATTATAAATGGCTTTTGTTTTTTTCAAAAATCGAATGTCTGAGACGACTTTTGACTTTTCTGAATCAAAAGCCGAGATCGAAACCGAAGCTGAAACCGTCCTAACCAAAAGCACGATGTACTACACCTCAGAATTGCAAAACTCCACATCAGCAGTCACTTCGACATGGACACCGGGGTGGCTAGCTTCTAGCTTCCTTTAGCCCTAGCTTGCAAAGCAGCGAATCATGCGCATGATTGGTTGGCTGCTCTGTTAAAGCAGGCCCACTCACTCATCAGTCGTAGGAACAGCAGCGAACTGCTCTCTCTGCGTGCGCGAATAGAATAGAATAGGTCGCTGCTGTTTCGTCCTGCACGAATATCCTCCACTTTCTCTTGGTACAGCGGGCGATAAGTGTGGCGCCGTGGCAAGGATAGAGAGTACCCGTGCCTTTCTTCCCCTGCACCTAACCTGTGCGGCGTTGCGTGTGGCCACTACTAGCCAGCTCATGTGATTGGCCTGGTTAATACCTAAACCTGATCAGTTACTGTACTATCGTATATGAGTGTAGGGTAAGGGTTGCACTCACGGGAGAGTGTAAACTTTCTTGACTTGTGGACCTGTGGTGTACTATACTACTATATACTGCTCTCCGTTGATAAGTAGAATTGATAAGATCAAGTAATTAATTTACCTAGGATGAATCCTACGTACGTGAGTAGGGAGTGTGAAAACTCAGTGTGTTTGATAAAGAGAAATTTAACAGGCGAAAATATAAAAACATTTTGACAAGCGAGGCAAAACGACACCTCATGTATATATACTTCACATCATTTGGCACAGAAGGAAAATGGCACCTCGGACTTCTGGTTATTTATCTGGCATAGAGTTACAGAACACCACATGCCATCAGAGACCTGAATTCTGAATTGTCTGGCGTAGAAGACGAGGGCCAAGGTGATAAGGGCATGCACTTTCTACACGAATGCCAACCTTTTGTGGGGGGGCAGTGGAAAGTGAGATCGAGATTGGTTGATGTCTTGCCAACCTAGCTTACACCGTCAAATAAACCAATAAAGCTTAGCTAGCAATGGTCCATCTCCATCTCCATCTCCATCCACACATATCTTCCATTCTTCCTCCTCTCCCTTGCAGACGAGAGAGGAGAGATCGCTCCCACAAACAGGTCATCTGGCCTCTCACATTCAAGAACTTGCAAGAAAAGAAAAGGAAAACAGGCTAGGGGCGACCTTGGTTTTTTGGGAGGAATCTAGTTGGCCCCCATCGTCAACTAGGCACCCTGTTTACGCACAGTAGCTCATCGCAATTAAATTGGGTTTATTCTGACAAATTATATAGAGTAGAAGCTACTGTATGGTACAATGTACTAATTCATCACCTGGTGTGTAATTGTGATGCTGACCTAACCTATAATATGTTACGTTTTTTTAATGCTATCTGCCTATCTCATCTGCATACATGCCTCTGGTGAATCAGGAGAGGACTGTGTGAATTTGGTAGGAGTCCGTCGATAACTTGTGTTCAATATCGATGGATCGATGTATACTGGGTAGCTCTGTAGCTTGTTTAACTGTGAACCAATACTAGTACGTACCTGTGTAACTGTGACAGACTGATACTGGCACCAGTTGTACGATCTCCGTATCGAAGCATTAGGAGACAACACGGCATGTTTCTAACAGTGATCGAGAAAGTTAAGCTGCTGCAATCTCTCTGTCGAGGTCGCAGTTGGATAATGTCTCTCTCGCCATCTCGCCGGAGGTGCACACTGCATGTGACCAGTTCCCTGATCGCGATATATATATTTCTGAACGATTAATTCTTCTCTCGAACGTGAGGTGAAACCGACTGGCTAGCTCTGCATATTTTTATTGCATCGATCGATCACATATGTGTTGTTCGTCAAAAGTAACTGACTTCTCCCCCTTTAACACTAGACAAATTAATAGCTAGCTATGGCGATATATAGTAGCGTCACGTTGATAAGTATATAAGCAGGTTCCCCACCGGAATTAGGCAATCAGCATGCATGTACACCGCGTGGGGAGAGAGAAAGAAAAGGTCTAGGTACCCGAGAAGTAGTCGCGCGTACCTGGAGTTTGGCAATTGTGGTTACAAGCTGGTGACGATGTCTATAGCTACTCTCTTCCTATATATATGGGGTGTATCTAGTGTTAATAGGTAATTCAGTGCGAATGTGTTAATGTCAATCTTGACTGTTGAATCTGTATCTTGATCGTTGGATGTGGAAGCATGCATGGTGTTTAATGAAGGTACATTAATGAAGACGCATTGGATGTGGGAGCATGCAAGGTAATTAATCTTGGTTGTTCAATCCAAATCCAACGGTCAAAATTGATATTAACACTTTAGCACTAAATTATCTAGTGTTTAACACTAGATACGTCCCTATATATATATATATATATGTGAGATTGTATTAATACGATGCTTACCGTTATTTACCGCTGAGTACTTTTTTAGGCACGCGAGTACTCTCCCTAGTTAGCTACTGTATCTAGCTTACTAGCTAGTTGGTGAGGTCCATACTCCATACCGAGAGGAAGAAGCACACCGTGCCACACGAGTGGTTGGTTGGTTACAGAGGTATTCGGGCTTTTGTCTGGAAAAGTCATAAGTTATTATCGTCACTTGTTGTTAACTATCGTTAGTTATCGTCATTTGTTGTTAACTATTATTAATTGTTGACAAATGTCATTAGTTATCGCCAAATGTCATTAGTTATCGTCACTTATCGTGAACTACCGTTAGTCGTCGTCAGATGTTGGCGTTAATTATCATCAAATGTCATTAGTTCTCGTTAAATGTTGTTAATTGCGTTAAATAGCATCAAACAAGCTATTACTGTCTTCAGGGGCATTTCAGTCATTTTCCATATCAAAAGTTGCAAGCAACCTACCTAAAAACCAGACAGTCAAACACCAAACCAGGAAAATCCAACCGTTCAACCCTGCAGCACAGCCGAAAACCGCTTTTCAGGAAAATCCAGCCGTTCCAAACACCCCGTAAAGAAGCAAGTGTCTTGTTTCAAAAATATAAAAGAAGCAAGCGAGCAATGTCCTCCACAGCTCCACTACAGAATAGCCAGGAAACCTCTCACTCTCGCTACAGCTGGCCCCCACTGGGCTGCTATTGCCGTTTGAGGGAGGCTGTCAAATCGTCATACCGTCCACCCCTCCCCTCCCTCACCCGTAAATGGTCGGCCGAAGCAGCAGCAGTCGCAGCCATCGCCTCACAATCCAGGAGGAAGAAGAGAAGAAAAGAAAAGCAGAGGCATGCGGAGTCACCAACTCCAGCAACAGAATAACAAAACATAAGCTAAGCAAGCAGCAGGAGACGCCCGTACCAAACCAAATCATCCATTACTCCACCCCAACCCCAAGAAAGAAGGAAAAGTTGGATATATGCCACTAAAAAACATAACGTTTCGAGATATGTCACCCAGAATCTTGAATTTGGATATATGTCACTCTAAATCTTGTTAGCTTTGATATATGCTATTCTAGGACACTTTTGCCCCTGACACTTCTTCTTCCTCCCCTTTTTTTTTTCTTTCCCGACCACCAACCTGTGCGCCCCGATGATCTCGCCGTCCATGTCAAATTCCACGTCGAAGGGAGCCCTCCTGCCCACAAGGAACCTCGTAGCGTTCACCGCGTAGCACGACGGCAACATTGGCACGACGACGGAGCTAGGCTGGGGGTCCGCGTGGTGCTTCCCCGCTCCTTTATGACTTTGCACGGTGCAGCGCATGGTTAGCGAGTCGGCATGGAGGGCAGCCAAAATTTGCGCCTCGAGCTGCTGTCGGGTGATGAACCGGCGGAGGCCCCAGCTGTTGCAAACCTGTCGTAGTTGCCGGCCCGATTGGAGCGCCGTGAGTAGACGACGTCGCTGTTGGGATTGAGGAGATGGAAGGTGAACTCAGTGTGGATGGCACCGATCTACGGCTTGTAGAGTGTCTGCACGTAGAAGGAGATCCAGTTTGACTCGGCGGAGCTGTAGCCGTCAGGTAGAACTGGATGAACCACGTGCGCCTGTCGATGGTGAAGTACTGGGAGAGGATGGACTTGCCGACGCCAGGGGAGGAAGAAGAAAAAGGGAGGAAGAAGAAGAGCCAGGGGCAAAAGTGTCCTAAAGTGGTATAATATCAAAACCAACAAGATTGAGAGTGACATATATATCCAAATTCTAGATTCTGAATAGCATATCTTGAAACTCTATGTTTTTGAGTGATATATATCCAAATTTGCCAAAAAAGAAAATACGTTAGGACCTCACTGTGAGACTCCCCATCAGCCGTTAATTTGGAATCAACGACTGACGGGAGCCCCAGCAAATCTCCAACCCAACCCCAACCAAAAGCTAGCCCTGCCCAGTCTCAAAAAATAAAACAAAAACCAAAATTAGAAATAGAAAAGCCCCCCCCCTCTCTCTCGGTTCCTCTCTCATCCTCCTCCGCGTCGCGATCTCTCCCTCCACTTCCAAACCCCCCCTCCTCCTCCGCCCGCACCTCGATCCGATCCCCCGCGACGCCCCCTGCGCTCGTCGCCGGCGGGAACGCCGCCGCCATCGTCGCCTCTGCCGGGAGGTCCCTACGGAGAGCCGCCGCCGGTCGTCGGCGAGCCCCCATTGGCGCTCGCCTCACCGCCCGTGCTAGTTCCTGGAGCGAGGGGAGACCAGGCGGAGGTGGTATCGGTGCGAGGGCGTGGGCCGTGATGGGGCGGTGGCGGGGTTGATGCTCGAACAGGCGCCGATGTCGGACGCGTCGTCGGATCTCGGCGGCATCCGGGCGGGGCCCGTGGAGCGCGACATCGAGCAGGTGCTTGCTTGCTGCTAACCCCTTCCGTTTACACGGCTTTCACTGGATCAATTTTCCCATTTTTGTTTGTTTGGTTTCTGGGGGGTGCCACTGAGAGGCGGATAGATACTACTAGCTATTACCACTACTACATGCTTTTGCTTGGGTCTCTTAACTCTGCGTGGTGCGGAATTGCGCGCTGGCTTCAGGGTGGAATGGCCGCGGATTCTGGCAGAATTTTTGGAGCTAGATGCTATCCTTCGGTGTTTTGGGCTGTTAAAAGTTGTTTTCTTGCGGTGGAATGGAGTTGGGAGTGGCGATTTCGGTTTCGCAGTGCTTGCTATTTCTTTTTTGAAATTTCGGGACCTAGGGAGGTGGTTGACTTGTTTGGCGTCTCTCTGATGTTTAGTTTGTGAGGTCGAATCGGAAGTATTATACTTCTCCGTTCCCCCATTTTGGTGGAGTTGAGGCCTTGAGGGGGTTCAGTGGGGATGCTCTGGTTACCTGTTCCAATTAAGCTCGCGTTGTGATGCGGAATTGCTTCGGCCGGGAGGACCAGCAGCTCGTGTAGTTTACCAGTTACAGACGCTTGCCTTTTTCTCAGTGGTGTTGGCCTTTATCCATTCTGTTCTAGTTGGCAAATGGTGATGAATTTGAGAAATTTGGATGGAATTGTAATGGGATTTAGTGACTTGTCAAAAATGGTTAGGAGATCGGGTGTCCATAGTGTCGTTGTGGTTATGTGGAACTCAACTCCTGTAGAATTGGAGAGAGATGGATCACACCATATAACATTCAAATGGACAATGGAATCAACACAAACAGCAGGAGTGTTGCTTAGTGAAAACTGAAAAATATCAATATAAAGAATAAGCAGTAAGGAAGATTAGTTATTTCCACTATTTCAAACATCACTTACCGGATGTCGTATGCCTTTGTATATACTTAGTATTTTGCTATGCTATGCTTTGAGCATTTTATTCCATCAATTTACTTCTCCCTGAGTAGCTTAATAGCCCCCCTTAAGGACCATATACCTTTGATGATCAGCTTCGAAGCGTTGCACATACAAGAGGGCATATGTTCCTTTTATTGTATACTTAGTATTTTGCTATGCTATGCTTTGAGCATTTTATTCCATCAATTTACTTCTCCCTAAGTAGCTTAATAGCCCCCCTTAAGGACCATATACCTTTGATGATCAGCTTCGAAGCGTTGCACATACAAGAGGGCATATGTTCCTTTTATTGCTTCTGATGTGATTGAAATTACTTGGAAAGGTCACATTTATTATGAAAACTACTTCCGTGACTTCGAAACACTCAATGATTATGTCATGCTATTTTACTTCCCCATTTGGCATCTGAAAGTTGTATGCTCCTGATCAGTTGATCAGTTGTTTATGTTTGTATAACATCGAGATGCTAGTGTAGGTCTGATACCATCTTTCTTTTGGTTGATTCTGGCTTTTGGCAGGCCATCACTGCTCTCAAGAAAGGAGCTTACTTATTGAAATACGGGCGTAGAGGGAAGCCAAAATTTTGTCCATTTAGGTTATCCAATGTGAGATATATTTCCACTCTTTAACCTTGTATTTCTGAAGTCCTGCATGATTGTCTCACTTGTAAGCTGTATTTTTGGTTCCTTCAGGACGAATCTGTATTGATATGGTTCTCAGGGAAGGAGGAGAAGCATCTAAGATTGAGCCATGTGTCCAGGATAATTCCTGGGCAACGGACTGTAAGTTAACACCCCCAAAAATCATAATTTCTAGAAGATGATCCTGTCTAACTATTTGTGCACATTACGATAAACTGTTTTGATCAACAAGAGAAAATTTTAAGTTCTCTTGGCTTGCTTTTGGTGTTTGCCTGTCAACTCTTTACGAATGCATATTTATGGAGCTTTTACTATGGTAAACTGATTTTTTAATGCAAAGTTGAATAACGCCTTTGAAAGTTCTTATTTGTTAAGTTTATATAATTTGATATTAGAGAAAATTGCACTGTAGGTCCTTGAACTTGCGAGGTTGTGCCACTTAGCTCTCTGAACTTGTATTTTACTTTCACAGCCCCCCTGAACTTACGAGGTTGTGCTACTTAGCTCCCTGAACTTGCGTTGAAGCGAAGTTCGTCGGATGCGATGCCGACGACTTCGTCCCCTCCGAGTTTGGTGAACTTGTCGCCGTCCGTTCCGCCGTGTTCATCGTTCCCGTCACGTCACGCCGACAAAAACGGATTTTTCAGGCCTAGGAGCGCACCGTGCTCGCGTTTTCGTCGGAGCTCCACCGTCACAGCTTGCCACCGCCCTCGCCCTTGCCTCCTGCCCTCCTCTGAGTCGGTCATGAGAGAGAGAAGTACATTCCTAGTGCCAGAGCAGAAGCTACTCACCCTGCACGAAGTCTATTTGGCCGTTTGCTAACAGTTGAGCTGGTGAATCACTGTGAGAGAGAAGTACGGTGCCCCTACTCTGGCTCTGGGAATGTACTTCTCTCTCTTACGACCGACTCAGAGAAGGTAAGGGCGAGGGTGGCGGTAAGCTGCGACGGTGGAGCTTCGGCGAAGACGCAAGCACGGTGCGTTCCTGGGCCCGAAGAATCCGTTTTTGTCGGCGTGAGGTGACGGGGACGATGAACACAGCTGGAACGGGGCGACGACGATTCGATCGGACTCGGAGAGGACGAAGTCGCCGACATCACATCCGACGAACTTCGCTTCAACGCAAGTTCAAGTTGCTAAGTGGTACAACCTCGCAAGTTCAAGGGACTGAGAAAGTAAGGTGTAAGTTCGGGGAGCTAAGTGGCACAACATCACAGGTTCAGGGGACTAAAAAAGTAGCATAACCTCAAAAGTTCAGAGGACTTAGAAAGTAAAATGCAAATTCAGGGAGCTAAGTGGTACAACCTCGCAAGTTCAAGAACATATAGTGCAATTTTCTCCTTATATTAATACGGAACCTTGCGACGTGAAGAGGACTAAAGATTCAGGTTCTAGCTTTATCAAACTATGAATCGGCTCAATATTGCATTTGAACAATTTCGCTCAATTTCTAAAACTTTGTATGAATATAAGGATGTGACTAGTTGACCGTTCTACTGAGGAAGGTACTTAGCATCAGCGTGAACTTACATGTCATGTTATGATTGTCTCCCATTTATAATGGAATACTCAGATTTTGGTCATTTCCATTGTAATCAAGTTGGCGTGTAACTTTACTAACTGGGCCTTCATTTCTATTTTTCCTGTTTTGGGGTAATCTAGCCAATTTTTCAGAGGTATCCACGACCTGAGAAGGAATGCCAGTCATTTTCTCTAATTTCGCATGATAGGTCACTGGACATTGTAAGTTCTTTGCTGCTCACATTTCATGCTTTTCTTTGTTGGTTCTCTTGCTAATTTTGGTGTAAACTTCTTTGCTTTTGTTTTTACTTAAGTGTCTTATTACATGGTAATATGTTTTATTCAATAATGTCAGATCTGTAAAGATAAAGATGAGGCGGAAGTGTGGTTTGCTGGGCTGAAAACATTGATTTCACGTAGTCATCAAAGAAAATGGAGAACAGAATCAAGAAGTGATATCATTTCCTCTGGTGCAACTAGTCCAAGGACTTACACACGACGGAGTTCTCCATTGAGTTCTCCTTTCAGCAGCAATGACAGTCTCCACAAGGTATTTACATTCCCTGTCAGGAATACATTAATTTGTATGATTTTCTATTTCCAAAATTCTTTTAAATGATCTCTCCTACAGTCCTACACACCATGCTACATTGTGTGCTATTTGTATGGTGTTTCCGATTATACTACCTTTATTTTATTAAAATGAGTCCTGACAATTGTTGTACATCAGGATGGCAGTGAAAACTACCGACTTCGTAGTCCATATGGGAGTCCACCAAAGAATGGCTTGGAGAAGGCCTTTTCTGATGCTGTGTTATATGCAGTTCCTCCCAAGGGCTTCTTCCCATCAGATTCCAATGCCGGATCGGTCCACTCTATGTCTTCTGGACACTCAGATAACACAAATGGACACCCAAAAGGCATCCCAATGGATGCTTTCCGGGTCAGTTATTCAAGTGCTGTTAGTTCATCAAGTCATGGTTCTGGTCACGATGATGGTGATGCTTTAGGTGATGTTTTCATATGGGGAGAAGGAACTGGGGAAGGAATTCTTGGTGGTGGTAGTTCGAGAGTTGGAAGCTCCTCAGGTGCAAAGATGGATTGTCTTGTACCAAAACCATTAGAGTTTGCTGTGCGACTTGATGTGCAGAACATATCTTGTGGAGTAAGGCATGCTGCACTTGTCACTAAACTAGGAGAGATCTACTCTTGGGGCGAGGAATCAGGTGGACGGCTTGGTCATGGTGTAGATTGTGATGTGGCACAGCCAAAACTCATAGATGCTCTTGCTCATATGAACATTGAGCTGGTAGCATGTGGTGAATACCACACTTGTGCTGTTACACTATCTGGAGATCTGTACACATGGGGGGATGGCACCTTCAAATTTGGGCTTTTGGGCCATGGAAATGATGTCAGTCACTGGGTACCGAAAAGGGTGAATGGACCATTAGAGGGTATTCATGTTTCATCAATTTCATGTGGCCCCTGGCATACAGCCCTAGTAACTTCTGCTGGGCAGCTGTTCACATTTGGAGACGGTTCTTTTGGGGTTCTAGGCCATGGAGATCGCGAGAGTCTCTCAGTCCCCAAGGAAGTGGAATCCCTCAAAGGGCTGCGGACAGTGCGGGCTGCTTGTGGTGTTTGGCACACTGCTGCAGTTGTAGAAGTCATGGTTGGGAATTCAAGTTCTAGCAATTGTTCATCTGGCAAGATATTTACATGGGGTGATGGTGATAAAGGCCGTTTAGGACATGGTGACAAGGAACCGAGACTTGTCCCAACATGTGTGGCTGCTTTGGTGGAGCCCAATTTTTGTCAGGTTGCTTGTGGGCATTGCCTGACAGTGGCTCTTACAACGTCAGGGCATGTGTATACGATGGGCAGCGCTGTCTATGGTCAACTCGGAAATCCACAAGCAGATGGTATGCTTCCTGTACGTGTTGAAGGGAAGCTACACAAAAACTTTGTCGAGGAGATTTCTTGTGGTGCTTATCATGTGGTTGTCTTGACCTCTAGGACCGAGGTGTACACATGGGGTAAAGGTGCAAATGGTCGGTTAGGTCATGGCGATACCGATGATAAGAATACTCCTACATTGGTTGAAGCACTGAAAGATAAGCAAGTCAGAAGTGTTGTTTGTGGAATCAACTTCACTGCAGCAATATGCATTCATAAATGGGTATCTGGAGTTGATCAGTCAATGTGCTCAGGATGCCATCAGCCATTTAACTTGAGGAGAAAACGTCATAACTGCTACAACTGTGCTCTGGTATTTTGTCATTCCTGCAGCAGTAAAAAATCTCTGAAGGCTTCATTGGCACCAAATCCAAGTAAACCTTATCGTGTTTGTGATAGCTGCTACAGCAAACTGACTAAGGGGCTTGAAACAGACATGTACTCTTCAGCTAAGCGGGGAGCTGCTGTACAGGGATTCAATGATACAATTGAGGAGGAGCTGGAAACAAGGTCGAATGCCCAACTGTCAAGATTATCCTCAATGGAATCTTTTAAGCACATGGATAGTAGATATTCAAAGAAAAACAAGAAGTTTGAATTTAATAGCACTCGTGTTTCCCCTGTTCCAAATGGCGGTTCACATTGGAGTGGGCTCAACATTTCAAGATCCTTCAATCCTGTATTCGGATCTTCAAAGAAGTTTTTCTCAGCATCTGTCCCTGGATCCAGAATTGTTTCGAGAGCAACATCACCTGTTTCAAGAAGAGCAAGCCCTCCGCGTTCTACAACCCCAACACCTACTTTGGGGGGTCTTACTTCTCCTAGAGTTGTTGCCAATGACGCCAAGCCAACGAATGATAGTCTAAGTCAAGAAGTTCTAAATTTGAGGTCCCAGGTAAGCATTATGCTGCGTTTTCTCCATAGTTGGTGCTCTAGGATTTTAGCTGACATCATGCTTGATTTCGAACCCAATGAGCCAGAAGTATTAGATTAGCTTAGCTGTCACAGAAAACTGTTGATTTCTAGTGCTAACAGACAGCTTTAAGAAGTGTGCACTTTATGCTCCTGTTTACACCCTGTAAGTCTGTAACGTTACCTCTACCCTCTTGTTCTGTAACAGTAACAAGATGCAAACTATTCTTTCAACTGTACGAATATTTCAGCACTAACTTGCTATTTACCTACTTAATATGACCGCAGTTCTAAGCACTATTTAAGTAGACCACCTATTATATTTTAGAGTTTCAAGATGCAACCTTTTTTTAAGCTAAGTTTCATTTAACCGTGAGGTTTTATTGTTGATATAATAAAGCTCTCCACTTGCAGGTGGAGAATCTTAATAGGAAGTCTCAACTTCTCGAAGTTGAGTTGGAGAGAACTACCAAACAATTTAAGGAAGCTATTGCCATTGCAGGGGAGGAAACTGCAAAGTGCAAAGCAGCAAAGGAAGTAATCAAGTCACTCACTGCACAAGTAAGATTGCTTATTCTGCGAGCATGCAATTTTGTTTCGTTTTTATGCATGTAAGTCTGTAGAATCAACTCAGTATTATTGTTTAGCCTATTAATAGGGGAAATATCTGTGAATTGAGCTCATATTTTATGTTATACGTTCAGCCAGGAGATGAAACATGAAAACAGTTTGTTATAGTGGCAAATCTGATTGTTTCAGCATTTTAAAATCAAATAAAGGCTAACATTCCATAATCAAGTTTCTATTAGCATTTATTTCTGTATTCCTAGTTTAAAATTTGAAAAAAAGAAAGAGCTTTTGTTAGTCATGCCACATGTTTATGGCTATTATCTAAGGGTTATGTTACTTTCTCTTCCATAATAGTTGAAGGGGATGGCAGAGAGATTACCTGGAGGAGCCACCAAAAACAGCAAACTACCGCCACTCCCTGGAATTCCTATTCCAAGTGACATAGCAGCCATGGCTACCGAAAGTTTGGGCAGCCCGAGCAGTTCTGGAGAACAAATTTCAAATGGTCCTAATGGGTTGCTTGTTTCTAACGGACCAAGTTCTGTTAGGAACAAGGCAAGTCATCTAGAAGTAGGCAAAAATGGAACTAGCCTACCTGATGCAGAATGCTACCATGAGGCTGAATGGGTAGAGCAAGATGAACTAGGTGTTTACATTACTCTCACTGCCTTGCCTGGAGGTGCCAGAGACCTCAAGCGGGTTCGATTCAGGTAAATGCTTTCAAATCCTGTTCAAAAGGCAACTTTTGTATCTAGTGCTCAACTTATTAATCTTTGTAGCTCGTTTCTGTTAGAGTTGGTTCAGCTTTATATCCCCTTTTTTTTTTAATCGATACAGCCGGAAGAGATTCAGTGAGACAAAAGCAGAACAATGGTGGCAGGAGAACAGGGCTAGGGTATACCAGCAGTACAATGTTCGCATGGTTGACAAATCGACCGCCAATATTGATAACGAGATTGCATCTCACTGACATTAGATCGACTTGGACAAAAACACGTGATTACAATTTACAAGGGGAGTTGAGGCCCTGTACCGTGTGCGAAGGCTCTCTCGTCAGTCAAGCTCGGTTGCTAACGTGGCTACCATTTTACTTAGCCCCATGAAAGAGGAGGTTCCCGCTGCCAGGAAAAAAAAAACAAAAAAAGGCGGTTTTCAGTTTTACATAATTCTTTCCCCTTAACCTTTTCGCCCCTCTTTTTTCTTGTGTGAAAAGTAGAGTGCTTGAGCAGGAGTAATGTAAATGTTTAGTAGCAGCAGGCTAATCTGTCTTGTAAATGCATATGCAAGCGCATCAGTCTTAGAATATGTCGTTTACTAATTTTCCCCGGAAGTTACTGCAAATGCGAGTCCAAATGTGAGCCAGTGGGCATGCTAACAATGGTTTGAGATGCGAAGAGGTAGGTCTGTGAGGTTGGAGCTTGGAGCTCTCAGGTGCTTTACCATTTTGTGCGAATCCTCTGTTACGTTGATTAGGCTTAATACTTTGAGATCGAACGCGTCATGCTTTGTCACTGATGATGCGTGTGTGAACTGTGAAGTGAAGAGAGGCTAGCACGTTGCCATGGCAGCGGCAAATAGCATCCAGGTCCAGCTACGGACTAGATGACAGAAACGTGGGTAAGACGTACAAGGTGAACCTAAGCGCAGCAGAATGGATAATGGCGAAGGCATGTCTTGGAGTAGTTGTCTACAGTCTAGACCATAACCGGGCCGACGGCTGACGTAGAAGGTGAAGTTCGGTGGCACGCACGCGTTTGGAACCGTCGAAACGGAGCAATCGACGCTGCTTCAGATCGTGGATGGTAGTGGTACAAGTACAACCTAAAGCGCGAAACTGCCCCACGGACACCGTACGTAGTATTTGTTTGACTTGGTTGTTCCTCCCCTATTCTCAAGCAACGTGGCCATGCCTCGGCACATTGCCAAAATTTGCTCTGCTCTCATCATGCTCTCTAGAATATTACCGGCGCAACGAACGCGTGCGACTCGTGTTTGCCGATATGATTTTGCCACGAATGGTCGGTCGACGAGCTTGGTGGAGGAGCTCCACGTCTTGGTACAGCCAACGGCGGTACGGCGGCCTACGCTACGCGCCCATTGGAACGACGGCCTAATAGTTGCCTTCGCCCGTGCACGCCGCACCCAACACCATCGGGGTGCGCGGGCATGGCACGGTGCGCGCGATCGAGCTCCGTGGGCCGTCGCACGGCACGGCAACCAGCGACCCTGCAGATCCGCGGTGCGGCCGGGGTTGTGACACACGGTTGGCGCGAGCCTTCCCTTCCTCCCTTCCTTCCGCGGTTTCCGCTCCCTCCATTACGCACGGCTCAATGCGATGCTGCCCTCGCATCGCACCGCACCGCACCGCACCCTTCGATCGCGCCGTCGCTACCGGCCGTGCGCATTGGCACCGCGGCTCAGCCTGACGGCCGAAATGAAGCTGCATCAGCGCGTGCACACGGCCCGGCCCGTAGCTTGGTTTCAAATTCCAAGAGCGATTTGCTCCATCGGTTTACCGTTTGATTGGAACAAAGATCACCTGCGAGGCTGTGACTGGCGGCAACCCCCCTACCTGTGCCGTGTCTCAAGAAGTAGGCGGCAGGACAAACTGTGAATATCATATATCCGTCATAGATAGTTAACGACTACAACATAAATCGCCGAGATCGTCGCACGGTGTACTTACCACCAAAGAAATGCTACCACTTACAAACTGGGAACAACATCAGAAATAAAAGGTTGCTGCCTTGAACACTAATGATTTTTGGCGCACGAAATGCGTCTCTGAACTTGATTTCCAGGAAATCATCTGCTCCCCTCACAAATCGAAACTAGAAAGACGACTACTCGAAATGCTTCTCGCACAACTGTCAACCTGCAAGCAGTCATACAAAACCAGTTATTTCTTCAGCAATCTAACAAGGATTTTGAAAGTAAAACATGTTGCTGACAAGACTGCAACTGCTAAAAGCTATTGTTACACCGACGGTTTCCTCTTGCCTGTGTTAGATGGGGGCAATTAGACGAGATGGTTGCTACTTCACTGTAAGCAGCTTAGTATACTACACTTCGTAAGAACAATCATGCAGGGGATGGATCCCAGTCAATATTCGATCAAATCCAGACCAAACTTGGCTATTGCAACGCCATAGTAGTCGATCTTCTATCCAGTTTTCTATCTTTATTCTATTACTTTCGAAGAGGTAGTACCATGCTTCAACTTACTTTGCTGATGAGATTATATGCTAAAACAAACACGTACGATGATCATTCTTCCATTCTGAGGGGGAAAAAACTCATGGTATTATTGCCTTGTCGGTCATAGGCTCATAGCTGACAAGCTGGTATACTACAATTCATGTATCTCGACCCTTGGCAGCACGTTTCTCTATGACAGAAGATACTTATGCTCAGGGTTTTGTTAATTCGACACAAGTGAAACAGATTTGATCGTTTTACAGTATAACACTGCAAGTGTTATCCCCAGTATAAGGCTTGTTGAACTGGCAACTCAGTTTAACAAAGGAACAGGTAAATAGATCCCACAGAAACATTTTATCGTTTTACAGTATAACACTGCAAGTGTTATCCCCAGTATAAGGCTTGTTGAACTGGCAACTCAGTTTAACAAAGGAACAGGTAAATAGATCCCACAGAAACATTTTTCAGCATTAAGATCAGTGACCTTGAGAGTTCTTTTTATTTCTATTGCAAAAGAATGATTTTCAGAACATGATATTTCAAAAGAAAGGAAACAGAAAAAAATCAAGTGAGAATTTAGTTAGTGTTGGCATCAATACGTGCTGTGTTAGATCCTGTCTGCACAAAGCTGAGTTGCGCCAGATAGCTGCTTTCAGCGAAATCATGCAGACTCCGGTGAGGCCGAGCCCCTTCATTGTCAGTGCTGCTTGCTCCTTTGTTAACCATTTTTCTGCAAGCATTGGAATCCTGCGGACAAAGCATATATTTAATAAGCAAGATTTGACAATATATTTCACAATGAAATGTTATGAACAATGTGATCCACACAAACCTGTAGAAGTTTTAGCATTTGCTCTTCGATGGTACCACGCATAGCCAAAGTTTCAACATATATGGGACGAGTGGCACCCATTCGGTGTGCACGACTAATAACTTGTTCCTCCATACTGATCAGGGGAAAAAAATAGACTTCCCATCAATCATACACATCAATAATGACAATGTGAAAGTAATAGGTGAAGTGCCAACTACCAATAGGAATACAAAATACCCCATCTTAGATGTAAGGCAGGAAAACAGATATAAGTGCACAGCATTGGTAGCCAATTTTGCAGTTCGCTTTTTATTTACATCACAGCCAAAAATAGGTACACTATTGACCATCATGATTGGTAAATATACTGCAAATTACTTGATGCAGGATCAAATGTCATTATTTTAAAGAGTAATCGAACAGGTAGATTACCTCCTATCCCATATTGGTTCCATCAGAAAAACATGCGTCACAAAACTCAAGTCAAGGCCCAGTGCTGCAGTTCCATCCATGAGTAAAGCCATGCATGTTGGATCATCTTGGAACTTCATCAGTGCGCTTCTCTGCATAGAATTGTACCAACACCCGGATCAGCCATAAAAAATGTTTGAGATTTGTTAAGGAGAGTGGGAAAATTTTGGGCTACACCTAGATAGGCACTGTTTTCCAAACACTCCCAGTACAAGTTACATGTTATAACGTACCTTATTGCCTAAAGGCATGGGACTGTACATTCCAGCATATGATATGCCAGCAATCGTCAGCTGAACAGAAAGGAGATCATTGACCAACTAGTTCACATTCTTAAAGTAAAAGCTAAGTATGAGCATTTCAAATTTACCTGCTGCTCAATCACATGGATATGCTCCAGAAACTGAGAAAATATTATTATTTTGTCAGGCATTGTCTGTGGTAACCTGCCCTCCACATTATTATCATCTTGAAAAGATGGTTCAAAAGCAAGACCAGCACCATTGGCTGTGTTAGTAGAGTACCCATGTTTTATATTTGCTCCTCGCAAACTTCTCAACTTCTGAACCAAATAAGCAACTTTGCTGCTAGTTGTTGATTGCCAATCTGGATCCCAGTCATCCTACATAGAATGAAAAAAGAAATTACATAGAGAACAACATCTTTTCAAGTGCACAAAAACCCCCGAAGAAATTGCATAGCATAGCACAAGTACAAACCTGCTTATATGAAGGCTGCAATTCAATTAGATCCTTGGGCACTGGCCATTTTGGGTTTGGATTTTCTGGCCGTGCAAGAGTTTCGGGAGACTGCATCTCGTAATGGTTGCCACAACCAGGTAATGTGCATTTCTCACTATCAAGAGCTACACAATCATGGCACAACAGATGCCGACAGGGCGTGATAATAGGCAAGCGGCACCAATCTCTACACCTGAAGATAGCAATGCGGATCTTTAAACAAGGGCAAATCATATGGTTGATGGGCAATATGCTTTTTTTTTTATTTAAAGTTTTCATACCTGAAACAATTGGTGCCATTTAAAAGAGCATATCTTATCAATTGATATTCCTCGGAAGAAGGATCAAGACCCTGCTGCATCAATGCATCCATAGTTTCCTGTATATCCTGACCAGCCTCTTCTACTTTAATATGCCCAGCAACACAACAAGACAAGCGGACATTCTTTATAGTAGTAGCACGAAATTTCCACTGCTTGGGGTTCAGAAGTGATTCCACATGAGAAGGGTCATTCCAATCAGCCATCAGTATATTTCGGCGAATAGTAACAACCAGTTCATTGTAACTTTTTGCATGCCCCTCACTGAAGTCTAAGAAAGTTATCTTTTTTATGCAAGGAGGAATGTTTTTTAGATCCGCTTTTCTTGCACTAATCATAGTCCTCTGGAGTAGCTGCACAAGACGAATGCGTCCCTCTTCCATTTGTGCCTCAAAAGGCCTATGAATTCCAGAGTCCCATGACTGGTAGTTTTGACCATAAACTTCCTCATGAAGAAACTTAAGCATAGGGTGAAGATGAGCAACCTGACTAGTTGGTGTGTTTGGTGTAGGGGTACCAGTTAAAATCCATCTATTTGAAGCAACCAAAGAGACAGCCATCTGCAATTTGTTTGTCAGAGCGAGACTGGAACCTAATGTGTGCCCTTCATCTAATATTACCCTAAACCAATGGATCTGCTTTAAAACACTTCTCTTCCGAGGACTCCATTCTGCGCTTAATCTGCTAAATGTGGTTATGACAATGTCATAGTCCCAAGCAAGGTTGTGAGCAGACGGCTTCTTGTGATCTCCCCACGCATAAACATTGAGTGTATCTGAGGAAACATGTCGCAGTATCTGTGTTGTCCAATGATCAATTAAGTTAGCAGGTACCACTATCAAGGTGGCCCTAGACAAATAAAACCTCACTAAATCCAGCGGTTTTTCAAGAGCAATTCCAAGTGCAGTTGAGTCAAATGCCAAATCATCGAGCATAGATGGATAATACCACCGAGTTACACCTTTCTCAATCTTTCTCACAAGGCCAAATGCTTGAAATATCTTGTAATATGGGCAGGCACCCTTGCCTATGGTTGCACGTGCATCCAGAACTGGGCGTGTCAAACCAATTGATTCCATCTCAAGATGTTTCTGGAGAGAAAGTTTTGACAACCACAACAAAGCTTTCTTAGTTTCTGAATTAATCAAAGAAACATTCTCTTTCAATATGTTTGCGAAAAATGACACATTTTGCTCGTTTCCCGGCAATGTACCTTTCTTGTAAAAACCTGGCAAATAGGTTATCTTTCTCTTAAAATCCCAGGATTCCTCAGGGGCGGTGCATTTCTGTCGTGCAGGATCAGCATTCATACTGCAAAACCATGCCGTAGTAGAATCAAGAACAGTCCCACCTGATAACCTCCGCCACTTTCTGCAAGCATCACACTGAACCCAGGTCTCACTTAACTCAGAGGTGGTGCCTCTCTTCCTTTTACCGCCAACTGAATCTTTGCTGTATGCATCCATGAGGTTTTTCCTAGCATGTTTCAAGTTTTTGGTGAACTTTAGTACATGAGTAGCTGGCATTGGATGCACGTTGCTGGGTGATGATGCCGGTGACTTCTCACCAGAAACATGCATGGTGAACATAGTTGGATCAGGGTTCACTAACCTGCCTCTCCTTCTTGATGATCTTGTACTGCGAACCGAATCACCATCATGCGATAACTTACTTGAACATGGATCTTCTCTAATCACATCCTCCCCCACAAGCTTTTTTGACCCAGACAAAAAACTGTTTCTATTAGTAGAGTTGCTGGTGTTGAGTTCATAGTATCCATATTTTTTCTCTGGTTTGTGCATGCACCACCTTACATCCACCCCTTGTGGAGGGTCTGCCAATGTTCCATGTGTTTTGAGAATAAGAGACAGTGCGGTTACTGTTTTCCCTAAACCAGGTTCATCACAAAACATACCTCCGCAGAAATCACTTATGGTTGGAACATTTCCGGTGAATATTTCACCAGAGGTAACATTTATGTAGAAAGGTAAACCATCCTCAGTGCATAAATCCTTGTACAGAGGATGCGCTAGGGCTTGTGAGTTCTGCTCTCGCTTCAACATCCATTCGACGGCTGCCTCTTGATGAGGGAAAAGCTTAAGCTTCATGCAAGGCATAATAGAGGCAGCAAGAGTCCTTAGATGATGACAAGTTGCTGCCACTCTTATCAAATCCCTGGGTTTAAGTCGAATCAGTACTTTATTCAATACATCATCAGGGACTGACCAAATACCCAGTCCCAGTGCTGCCTCATCTGGTGTTATTCTTGTTATCTGCATCCTCTTCTCCACCCTAACACTAGGAAGAGTTTGGAAGATTTCATGCAGGTCAAATGACTTCTCGTTATTCCATATAGATGATATCCGATGGACCTCACAACCAAGGGCATGACAATCTGTGCAGCTCCAAATATACTGGTCATCACAGTGTGGATTGTCATGAGAACTCCGGTCAAAAGCAAGCAAAGCGTTCCTAGCATCCCAGTCGCAACTGCAAAAAACCATTTTCTTAGACTAGGAGGTAAGTGGCAATAACAGGAAAAGTTACTGAAATAATCAAATAAGTAAAGCATGGAGTTATGACCCTACTTGAAGAGCTACTGTACTGACCAAGTGGCGCGCATTAGATAGCTAAAATAAATGTACTAAACAGAAGTCAGGAAGCTAAATTGACTAGTTTTGGAAATAGTGCATGACAATCCACAGGCTTTATTACTACAGTTCAACTGTTCAAGTCAAATCCACAGGAAATGCATGGTGATCCACCAACACCTGAATAGCATAAATGAATAGGGATTTAATTTGGGAACATACTAACATAGATGTTGCTGGCCTGGCCAACGTGTGAAATGCTACAAATTTGAAACCTATTAGCAAGCTTCCATCACATATTCTGAAGGGAAGCTGAGCGCACTGTGGACTTTTAAAATACTTGACGCATCGGGGGATAGGAACTGCGGAGAAAATAGAAGTAACTGGCTAACTGCACTCAAATGATGGAGTTTCCCTCACTTACGGATCACAATTGCCATAACCCAAGATAGACAAGTCAAATAGCAAAATTCTATCCCAAAACCCACCAAGCTCTAAGATTTGCCGCAGAAGAGCAGGCACGTGCCGCCCTAGATCCGGAGATGACGATCGTGAAAGTACAATTCGACGGGGTACAGAGCAACGCACGCATGAAACGCATGGAATGCAGACGCACCTGACGTGCTTGAAGACCGCGGCGGCGGCCGCGGCGCGGGAGCGCGGGAACTGCCACCCTGACCAGGCGGCGACGGGCAGGTACACGTCGACCAGCACCACTGCCCTCGCCTCCACCTCTCTATCCCCTTCCCCACTCCTCGTGACAACCCTCAGGACCCTCCCCTCCACCTCCACGCACCGGTGCGCCACGAGCGCCCTCAGCTGCCGCACGACGCTGCCCCCGCCGCTGCACGCCCTCCACTTGGACCGCGGGTGGGGGCCGTCGTCGGGGAGCGGCGCGAGGGGGACCGACCCGCAAGCGGAGAGGGAGCAGGGGGAGAGCGGGTGGAGGGAGGTGGCGTCGGCGCCGGCGGGGAGAGAAAGCACCGCGCGGAGGTAGCCCCCGAGCTTGCGGCGCGCGGCGTCGTCGTCCATGGCGAGTTATTTATGGCTAGGGTTAGGGCTAGGGCTAGGGCTGGCGATCTCCCATGTGGGAGGTTCACGCCTCTTCGCCCACGCGAAGCATGCGGGAATTTTTTTGCCTAATTTGTTCGAATTTGCTTGGAACGGAGACGAGCAAGAGGAGCAGGGGAACTGGAGGAAGAGGATACGGCGGCACGAGTTGGGGAGGCGAAAGCGTAACGACCGGGCAGGAGGTGGGGTGGTATTCTCGGCGGTTTAACGGATCGGGTCTACGTGTATGACAGTGGGGCCAATTGGTTGGTGGGGTCCACTGTCATAAAGGCGATAGTGTCAGATGCGAACCGGAGGGGATGGTGAATTCGGTGTGGGCTTCTTATCTTTTTCTCTCTCTCTTTTTTGTTTCTCTTTACACGATGGATCTGTGGGCTCTGGAGCAGTGGGGGTTCTGTGGGCTTTGGGAGGCCGACAAACCATGTGCTTTTCTCAAATAGATGGGTCATGCCGTGTATGAGTATGATATCGAGTAAGTATTCAGGGGTTGGGAGACGGGCTTAAGATTTGTTTGGAAACCCATTTCCAGCCGGATCTACTAGGTCAAGAAAATTTCGGTTCATTTATACACATGAGTAGGGATTTTTGCCTAACCAAACAAGCCCTTATTGTTTTCTCTTCAGCTCGGTGACCATATATATACACAGTACTACCCACTTTCTTGCTGTGATCCTGGGTATAGCGTATGTGTCCACGATTGTCAAAATCTCGATTCTAGTTATAAGATTATACGTTTCTACGATTCATATTGCTTGGACCGATATGATCTTATGATAGAGCCTTAATTTAGAAGAATCTTAATATTCTTACCATTCTAACAAATTTTTTTTGTAGGATTGTGATAATCTGTCTTAAAAAAGTCACTGTCTCTTCTTGTATAATCTTAAGAGCCGTGTCTCTTACCTTTACTCTGTAAGATCAAAGATAATTCATCAATACTGCTAAAGAACCTCTGATCCAATTCAGGACCGTGATTAAAACAACATAGGACAGTATTCTTTGTGAGGGATACTGATCGTCACACAATGATGTAACACCCACTACTACAGAACAGACCTTTGGTCGAACCGCCAAATGGGCAATAGTCTCGGAGAAAATTGCGTCCGGGACCAAAATATCTTTAGTCGGTTGGTAACACCAACCGACTAAAAGTCCCCGCCCAACGGCTCGGTAGCGAGCTTTGCGGGAGGACTTTTAGTCGGTTGGTGTTACCAACCGACTAAATGTCAACCTTTAGTCGGTTGGTACTACAATCCGGGACTAAATCTTTAGTCCCGGATTGTAGTACCAACCTGGACTAAAGGTTGACATTTAGTCCCGTTGGTAACACCAACCGGACTAAATGTCCTTCTATTTAAACTCTGTTTGGCGTTACGTCACGGGAGCCGAACGCCGTGGTCACCGCCGACACGCCGCCGCATTCTTCTTTGTCACCACCGCGAGCCGTTCATTCACTCAACCGTATTCACCGGCGTGTTCGCGGTAAGCTCCTCGATGCTAACCCCGCCGTCCATTTGACATCTACCGCACTGCCGTCCATTTTTCTTTTATTTTCGATTTTTGAATAGTACCGAGATTTGTGATTTTTGTATAATTAAATCTAGAGCTCCAAAAATTCTGAAAGTTTTTGTGTATGCTCTCTGACATGTATACTATCTATGAAAAATATGAAATGTGAAATTTGAATAATTTTTATATGTTATAAAATTGCCAATTAATTCATAAATGGAACTTTCATGATTTTTGTAGGCCACAATAAATTTCCAAAAATCATGAAATTTGTTTTTCCTCTAAGTTACACTGTGAACAGTCCATATAAAAATTTTGAGGCTATTTGGACAAAGTTGAATTTATACCTATTTTATGCTTATTTATTTAATTATTATTCCATGAATTTTGTAGGCTAAATTAATGATCCAAAAATTCTGAAAATTGTTTTGCCATGACACATGATGGTGTTCCATGGCATGTTACTCAATTAGTTCATTAGAGAAATAGAGAATTTTGGTGTATTTTTAATTTCATTTGTTTACAAAATGAGAAATTTAATTATGTGATATGTCATATAATGCGACGATGACACGCCATTGGATGTACAATGCCGATCGCGCTCCAAAGAGTTCATTGATGGTGTGCATTATTTCTTAAGAGTGGCCGAGGCAAACAAGCGGGATGGTTTCATGTCTTTGTCCATGTGCCTGTGTAAGAATTTGAAAGAATATTCTAGCTCAAGGAGTCTTCACTCACACTTGTTGAAGTCGGGTTTCATGCCAAACTATATTTGTTGGACCAAGCACGGAGAAACCGGGTTATAATGGAAGAAGGTGAAGAAGAACAATTGGACCAGACGACATTATTGTTCAATACGGTGACTTCGATGATCTTGCAATGGCGCGAAATCAAGAAGAGGCAGGGCGAAGACACACTCGTGAAGATGATGCTCTTGGTGATGTCATTCGTGATGCACAAAGAGATTGCGAAAGTGAAAAGGAGAAGGCTAAGTTTGACCGCATGCTAGACGATCACAAGAAATTACTATACCGTCCGTAGAAGATGGGCAAAAAGTTGGGTACAACACTGGAGTTGCTACAATGGAAGGCACGAAATGGTGTATCCGACAAGGCATTTGGGCAGTGCGAAGATCCAAAAAGATGCTTCCGGCCTAACGAATTGCCCGCCACTACGTCGAAGCAAAACAGTCGTCGCCCTTTGGGATTAGAAATCCGGAAGATACATGCATGTCGTAATGACGCATCTGTATCATGGCAAGGACTACGAGAATTTGGATGAATGCCCGTATGCAAAGCGTCGCGATATAAGATCGAGCGAGATGACCACGCGATGTTGAGGCGAAGAACGTCCCGGAAGAAAATCCTGCCAAGGTTATGTGGTATGCTCCTATAATACCACGCTGAAACGTCTGTTGAAAACAAGGACCATGCAAAGTTGTTGCGATGGCACAAAGAAGACCGTAAGGTAGACAACATGTTGAGACACCTGGCGATGGGTCCCAGTGGAGAGCAATAGACAGAGAATTCCCGGAGTTTGCGGATGACGCAAGAAACCTAAGGTTCGCTTTAAATGCGGATGGTATGAATCCTTTTGGGGACGAGCACTAGTCATAGCACTTGGCACATTACTCTATGTATCTACAACCTTCCTCCATGGTTATGCATGAAGCGGAAGTTCATTATGATGCGGTGCTCATCCAAGGCCCGAGGCAACCGGCAACGACATCGATGTCTACACGAGGCCATTAGTTGAGGAACTCCTGCTTTTATGGAGCAAACCAGTGTACGTGTGTGGGATGAGTACAAGCAGAACACTTCGACTGCGAGCATTGTTGTTCGTAACAATCAATGATTGGCCTGCTCTAAGTAATCTTCGGAGACAGACAAACAAGGGATACAATGCATGCACACACTGCTTTGATGACATTGATGTATATATTTGAAAAAATGTCGAAAGGTCGTGTACCTTGGCCATCGTCGTTTTCTTCCTATGAATCACCAACTAAGAAAGAAAGGCAAGCATTTTAAAGGTAAGGCGGACCACCAACCAAGCCTGCATAACCAACCGGGAGGATGTACTTGATATGGTCAAGGATGTGCAAGTAGTCTTTGGAAAGGGACAAGGCGTGAACTGTTCCAAAGATGCTAAGGACACGCACCCATGTGGAAGAAGAAGTCCATATTTTGGGAGCTACCCTATTGGCAAGTCCTAGAGGTCCGCAACGCGATCGGCGTGATGCACGACAAAGAATCTTTGTGTGAACTCGCTAGGATTCATGGATGTGTATGGAAAGTCTAAGGATTCACTCGAAGCACGACGGGACTTGCGGCACATGAAAGAACGAGACAACTGCATCCGAGAGAAGACAGACGATGGGCGCCATTACTTAAGACTCGCTAGCTTCACTCTTAGCAAAGAAGAGAAGGAAAGCATGTTTGAATGCCTAAACAACATCAAGGTCCCATCTGGATTCTCCTCCAATATAAAGCGTATAATAAAAATGCCGAGAAGAAATTCCTACACTTAAAGTCCCATGATCGCCACGTGCTTATAGCGCAATTGCTTCCGGTTGCTTTAAGAGAATTCTACCTCCACATGTACGTCTGCCACCGTGAAGCTATGTGCATTCCTCAATGCAATTTCTCGTAAGGCAATCAATCCAATGGAACTAGCTACTCTGAGAATGATGTGGTTCAATGTCTTGTCGACTTTGAGTTGGTGTTCCTCCATCCTTCTTTAATATCATGACACACCTCCTAGTTCACTGGTCAAGGAGATTAATATTCTCGGTCTGTGTTCCTACACAACATGTTCCCTTTGAGAGGTTCATGGAGTCTGAAGAAATATGTTCACCAAGCGTGCTCGGCGGAAGAAGCATCGCCAAGGGCTACGGGACGAGAGGAGGTCATTGAGTTCTGTGTTGACTTCATTCCGACCTTGACCCGATTGGTGTTCTGAATCGCGACACGAGGGAGACTTAGTGGAAAGGGAACACTAGGGAATAAAACATATATCGATGCGGGGACGATTATTTCAATAAAGCGCACTACAGCTTCTTCAAAACTCCTCCGTGGTGGGCCGTATGTCGAGTACACAAGGAATTCCTACGATCCCAGCCTCGGGGAAGAATGAAGCTTGGATTAGGCGTCATCACATGGAAACTTTCGGTTGGTTGCGAAAAGAATGTCGAGTGATGACAATATTGATGAGCAATCAGATTTGTTGGTTAGGCAACCGTCGTGGCACATCCTCACGTACAAAGGGTGCGAGATAAATGGAAATACATTTTACACCGTAGCCCAAGATAAAGGAGCACGAACCAAAAGCAGTGGTGTCGCGTAGATGCCACAGACCCAAATGGAAAGAGGCAAACATATTATGGCCGCATAGAGGAGATTTGGGAACTAGACTACGCACCTAATTTTAAAGTCCCTTTGTTCCAAAGCCAATGGGTGAAGATGACCGGAGGCGGGTAACAATCGACAAGGAGTATGGAATGACAACGGTGGACCTCAACAATATTGGGTACAAAGACGAACCATTCGTCCTTCTCTGCGATGTGAATCGGTGTTCTATGTGAAAGACATGTCTACAAAACCCAAGAGAGGGAAAATGACGACAAATCAACCAATGAGCCAAAACGCCACATAGTTCTTTCAGGAAAAGAAACATCGTGGGAATTGAGGACAAGTCGGACATGTCGAAGATTATGAAAGGGATGATCGAATCCGCCCTTCATGTGACCAAAGACCCAAGCATCTGCTAAATGCCGAGGACACTCCATGGTTACGGCATGATCATAACCAAGGGTCATACGTCAAGAAGAAGTTCACCATCATGCCGCTTGATATATAGTGATGTTTAATAAATAGTGTGTATTAGAGATTTTATGTAATAATTGTAACTTGGATGTTTCTATCATATTTTTCTTGTTTTTATCGTTTCAAATGAAATTCCTATTCGATAAAAGGACACATGTACCTCTGTGAAGCATGTCTTCTCCTTTGGTGTAAAAATGACTTGAAATTTTTAGCAAGTATTTATGCCTTCAAATGAAATTCCCGACTTGTGGTTTGAGCCCTTCATTTTGTTTATAGTTGGCTCTTCACTTCCCACTTGTGGTCACTATAAAAGTCGTTTGAAATGTCAATAAGATCTCTGTGCTTTCTGGGACATGATCGCAAATGTTCTCAAAGAACATTGGTATGATCTGCAAACATAAGGGGTAAACTCATATAATGTCGGAAATGGTAAAGTGCAACTACTATGCAAAGGAAAAATGGAAATTTCTCCTTAGTGGGGTATTGCTACATAAGGATTAAATTGCTTTTGGGGTTTTAAAACGGTTAGTCGTAATTTCTTGCACTTTAAAACAGGCCTAAAACAAGATGATCAAAGTAGCACAAAGGCTAATCAAGAAGACAAGAAGAGTAAAACCGCAAAGTCGCGAATAAAGTACTAGTAGCGATAGTAGTTCCAATCTCACCTATAGTTCCAATGAAATTCCTATTTGATGGTGGATTTCTCATCGCGCATTTGGACAATGAATGATGGAAACCAAAAGATTAACGTTAAAATGATGCAAAAACAAATTTCCTATCGAAAACCAATAGTTTTATTTTTAAAAACTATTATTTTTAAAAATTTATGCCTAATATTTAATTTATTATGCATTTAACAAGAATTAGCATATTTATACAAATAAACTTAATACAAAACCCAGCCGGGACTAAAGGTTCTCTGGAAAATAGTGGCGGGAGGCTGAATAGTGGGGACCTTTAGTCCCGGTTGCTAACACTGACCGGGACTAAAGGTTCTCTGTGGCGATAATTGAATAGTGGGGACCTTTAGTCGGTTGCTAACACTGACCGGGACTAAAGGTTCTCTGAAAATATGTCCCAGCGCAAAATTCACCTTTAGTCCCGGCCGTGGCACCACCCGGGACTAAAGGTTCTCTGAAAATATGTCCCGCAAAAATTCACCTTTAGTCGGGCCGTGGAACCACCCGGACTAAAGGTCCACCTTTAGTCCCGTCCGTATTACCACAGGACTAAAGGTCTTTAGTCCCGTTGAGTAAAACCGCCGGGACTAAAGGTCCCAATACTAAGCAACGATTTCGTCTTCCATTCTTCCTCCACTTCCCATCGCGCGCCTCTCCCTCGCCGTCTCCTCGCGCGCCTCTCCCCTCGCCGTCTCTCGCGCGCGCGCCGCTCTGTCGACCTCGCGCCGTCCGCGGCGGCGTGCTCCCGCCGTCTTCTCCGCCGCGACCCGCCTCTCCCTCGCGCGGCGTGCGTCTCCGCGTCGCGGCGCCCTCCTCGTCGCGGCATCGACTCAAGGTAAAATAATGCGAGCTTCAATCAAATTTTGTCACTGTTAAGTTACTAGGACTCGTCATTGAAATTTTGTGAAATCTGCCATGTCAAAAATAATGCAGAGCTTCAACTGAAATATCTGGTTTTCTTTATTTAAAATTTATTTATCAATGTTAGTGTTTGTTATCTTTATCACTCCATAAAATAAGTTGTTTTCACATATAATTGTGTAAAGTAGTCAATTAATTAGAAAGAAAGGCCAACTAATTATATACGAACGTTGAGTACTCATAATGCATGGTTTACTCAGTGCTAACATTTGATCAACTAATAATAACTTAACAATCATTCTTTTACCCTATCTTTAAATACACCACTAACACAAATTTTCTAGATCCACCATCTTGAGTATTTCGATTAGACACCAAAAGTCCACCTTGCAAAGAAAGGTTCGTAGAGTTCAAATTATCCCAAAGCTTACGGGCTAATATGCAAAACAAAAGATCGCCTTGAGCGATCACCGCGGGGTCGGTAGAGAGTAGTAGACCAATTCTCGCGCACTCCAGAAATCGCCTACCGGCCTCCACTCATGAGGGAGCCGTGAGGCCCACCATCAGGGCCCATAACGTCAGCTTATTTCGCCGTGAGGCCGTTGCTGAACTCAAGGTGGGTTCCCTAAACCCGACGTATACACCTGTCGCAAAACACTGAAATCACATTTACTGCAGCGTGTGGATATGTGCTTCCTTCGAAGAACAATTTTATATTCTTGAATGATAAGTTTTATATTACGCCGATATATTTGCGAAATGGCCACCGAATGACAACATGGACGATGCCATCATGGATATTATCAACAATGGCGCCTTACAAGGTGCCCAAGTCGAAGGTGATGACAACAATCAAGAAGTAGATGACGGGAGTCAGTACTTTGCCGATTATGAAGATGAGGTCTATCTACAATCTCTTATGTATCTACAATCTCTTATGTATCTACAATCTCTTATGTATCTACAATCTTTGTGTTTCTACATTCGTAGCCCTCTGGATCGACGACAACAACGGGGAAGAGTAGAAATGTCGAGGCCCAAGAAGCCGTTGGAGGGTCGGTTCATTCTCTCGAATCGAGGAGGATACAGGCAAAGTACTTGGACCACATGCACATAAATTTGTCACCATCGTGGGTGCCTTGTAAGGGACAGGATCGATCAATGCTCGTGAATGGAAGCAAAAGAAAGAGGCTCCTCATATTAGTTTTGTCTCGATCGTGACAAGGCACTAGTTTGGCAAGATGTCCTTCAACATTTCGCTCGATCTGAAGATGAAGCTTTGAAGGAGAGAGTTAGGAATCTGGGCTATGAAGAAGATGGCCACACAATTCGGTGTTGGAAGAAGAAATTGTACAACACATTTATCAAGAAGAACTCGGCCTTGATTTCAACACTAAGGCCTATGTCAAGTTGAGGCCGTTTTGGGATGAGTTTGTACAGTTCAAGACATCGGAAGAGGGTGAGGCACGGGTGAGAAGGAACCAGCAGAATGCCCGACAAAGCAATACCACCATCACTTGGGATCGGTGGCTACTGGAGTGCCATTCCTAAGTGGGAAAGAATGGAGCGAGAGATTCTTACCAAGGATCGAACGAGAATCAATCAAGCGGCCCGAGCGCTAAGTATTGGTTTTTCGGTCATGGGAAGCACGGACCTAGAGACCGGAAAGATAGTGTATGGCGCAAAACTCCAAAGAGCAGAGAAAGATTTGCTTATGCTCGAGGCTTGGTGAGAGTGGCAGTGGCACGAGCAGAGATAAGGATGAGTGACATACGCCCGGAAGTCTTGAACACGGTGGGCGAACAAGAGGCTATGGGAGGTGTCGTGGGAGCATGCCTTCCTAAAGACAAAGCCACCTATAGAAGCGCGAGAAAGAAGAAGGGCGAGGAGGCGGAGCGGATGCGCAGGATGGAGGAAATGGTTCTTGAGTCACGGGAAGTGGCTCGTGAAGCGATCTGACGAAAAAAGCACTTGAAACCAAAATGAATGAGGAAATCAAAAGGCAAGTGCAGATAGCGGTAAGTTCCATCCAAAGGCAAAGCGCATCGAGCCGGAGTCAACATCGACCCCTCATCGGTTGAAAAGATTGCGCTTCCACGAGGTGCCGGTGATTCAAGATGACGCAGGCTGCGCTTCCCGTGGATGACATCACCGATCCTCTCACGACATGTGAGTGCACATTCCAGAGGGGAATGCCACCGTCATGGTGGCTATCGGTGTTGTATCTCGTATCGACCCTACGAAGACACCAAGATGCCATGGGGCATTAATACCTCTGGATATGCTAGCGTATCGGTGGATAGAGTTGTGAAAGGTTATAGCAATGTGCGTCTTGACATTGAAGGAGGTGATGGGAAAGACTTTAGGAGAAGCGGAGAAGACATTCATATGTTGGCGCAAGCGCTATATCATTATTCTGGGGCGTCACCTCCTCCTCCTCAACAACCTAACCCTAGGTGCGGATGAAAGTGAGCGAAACATTTTTTCACTAATTATGTATTGGCTTAAATAACGGTTTACTCATACCACGTTGTTTTCACGCAGAACCTCCCCAACCTAAGTCCAATTATCCATTCACCACCGTCACGGTGTTGCGGCGATGACAATGAAGTGGAAGACACGGCCGCATCCCCACCGCCCCATCTCCTCCACGACGGGATCCAATGCCGCCATCGCCCCATCGCCTCCACGGCGGGCTCCAACGCCGACACCGGTCGCCCATCGCCTCCACGGCGGGCTCCAACGCCGCCATCGCCCCATCGCCTCCACGGCGGGCTCCAACGCCGACACCGCCGCTCCATCGCCTCCACGGCGGGCTCCAACGCCGACACCGCCATCGCACGCCTCCACGGCGGGCTCCAACGCCGCCACCGGCCCCATCGCCTCCACGGCGGGCTCCAACGCCGACACGGCCGCCCTACGCCAAAGAAGAGGCCCACCCCACAACGGCGTCGGCCCCACCGCCAAGAAGAAAGCCTCGGGAGAACACCAGCTATTTCTAAGACGCAATGAAACTTTCCTATGAGAAGACCGCAGAAATAGATGCTTGATAACAGATGTGGGCGGTTTCTTCGCAAAGTCAAGGCTAAAAGTGAAGCGGCGAAACCACGAGAAGCCGTGCTTCTTCGTGCGTCCGTAAGTTCTAAGGCAAAGGTGGGCGCTCACGAGAAAAGTTACGTCATGCTCATAAGGATTCGCCACTATCGGACTATGACCGCACTCTCACCAAGTCAATTGAGGAGGCGAAGAAGAAAGAGAAGAGAGCACGGAAGGGTGTTGCACAACTCGGGAACAATCACGAAGAATCGGTGCCCCACTAGTTATTGGGAATGAATATGGTTCAAACACGAACGTGCTAGAAACGATATCCGAAGCGTGCATTTGGATCAACTTGATGAATTTTTCGCGAAGCTGGTCTAAGCATTTCCCAAATGCTCGGCAGAGCACACATCGAAAGTGCTCGGAAGTTGATCATTGGAAGAAGGAATATGTATATGGCAAGAGTCTATACAACCACGAGAAGCTCATGGAACTTCAGACGCAAATGTACTTGTTAAACAAGTGGTACATGGCGGCATGTCGCAGAAAAGCGGATGACTTTATTTGCGTCAAAATTATAAACCATCATTATTTCGTGGCGATGACATTATAATGGTTCGATTTAATGAGTTACACCACTATGCCACATGGACGCTCTAGACAAATCTCTCATCACCGCTTTTGTCCATGCGTGATTCTTTCTTTTAATAATCTCACTCTAGCATATGTATATGTATAAGTAATTATCCTCACACTAGCTAGCATGTCTATACATATGCGAGACATGATGAGAGACCTCACACGTAGAAATGACAAGAACATTGGTTTCGTTGATCCATATATCGTATTCAAGGACCCAAACACTTCCCACGATCAATGGAGACCTCAAATGGAGAGGAATTTTGGAGGTTCTTGATCAACCAAAAGAACAAAAGATTTATACTCTTCCCCTACAACTTTGGGTGAGTGTTGTTATCGTGTGCACATTTTACTTTACTTACTCAATCCAACATAAAGATATATATGTTGACTCTATAAACAAATGCAACTTTCATCGATAATTGATTGTCTTGATCTCTCCGATACGGTCATTTGCTAATCTATGACTCGTTGAAAAACCGCAGAACATTACCAAGATATGATAGACATTATCCGGGTAACTTCGATCTTTAAATATTTATTCCTGCTCTTTAACTCTGCAATAGTTAATTAACGATCCAATTATTGGCAGGGTTTGGGCTTGGTTCGTTCAGCTACACCGTCCGGATCTGAAAGCGCCACTTCCTGATCCACACCGACTGGATGTAAGTTGTACTAGCTCCCCGCGTCTTTACCTTATCATGCTTGACTCACGCCACGGGATGACGAGAGTAATCTTTTATATCGCATGATGGGTTCTACTGCAGCCACGAGCAACAATTTGTGTGGATACTACGTTTGCGAGTTCCTCATGGTGTATGCAAAAAGAACCCATCTACAGATGTAGAAAGTACGTAACAAGTATATATAATAAATCCATTTTATTTATTTGTTGCTATTAAATAAATCTTATGTATATTAATACTTCTTTCGTTTAATGCAAATTGAAGGAGATATGGTTGAAGGAGCAGTGTTGGATATGGACCGCCTCAAAGGAATTCAAGAGACAATCGCGAGATTTCTTAATGAGCATGTCCTCAAGCCCAGACCGAGTTCTACTTTAACCGGATGAACCATTGAAGCCAAACCGGATTTAACATTTGTATGACATTTAAGTGGAGGACAACATTTGTGTTGTAAATACCAAGGATGCATGAATAATTTTGTAAATTTTTGTGCATATATATATATTATACATATATATAGCTCCATAATATATATAGTTTCATACTTTATTTGTGTGTAATAATGTTCCAAACTAAATTATATATGCGCGTATACATATATTAGCAGTGAAGAATACGCATTTGAAAACCTAATGTAATTGTAAAACCAAAATCAATAATGAATTGAAATGGAAACAAAAAGAAAAAAACACCTTTAGTCGGTTGGTAATACCAACCGGATTAAAAGGCCAGCCCGTGGCTGATCAAGGGACCTTTTAGTCCCTGGTTGGTATTACCAACCAGACTAAAGTCGAACCTTTAGTCCCGGCTTGGGACCGGGACTAAGGTGAGACATTTAGTCGATTTCCTAGTCCCGCTCTATAACCGGGACTAGAGGCCCTTTAGGCCCGGGACCAAAAGTCTGTTCTGTAGTAGTGACCTCAGCCCAACACTGAGCCTAGAATGCCACTAAACTACATTTTCAACTAATATTCATTAGCACACTATAAAGTTTTAGCAACCAAAACATTAATATAGTCCATCAACGGATCACAATAGATCATGAATAAAGACTTGTCAAGCATGTATGAATAAATGAGGGAAACATAGCAAGATAATAAGTCTAAAACAACACCAAACCAGTAAATCCAAAATATTCATCTAAGCTTATTCAATTTCTAACATGTTCTAACAGTAGTCCAGTGATAATGAATCAAATAGTTCTCATGGCAAATAATCATATGTCTAAAGTATGAAACTATCCCATGTGATCTAGTCCCTCTCAATCGTGGCGCCCTCAACGATCACCTAAAAACAACAAAGAAGCAAGGGTGAGTCCACGACTCAGCAAATACATCAATATACATCGAGCAATGATAAATCAACAGTATTCAATAACTTTATTGTCATCACATGTCCTTCTATTAATATTCTCATGTCATCCTCTTCTCTTTGTTTTCACACACATTCATCTCATATCTCAATGCAACCCTACTCTACATGTCCACATGCACTTCTTTCGTGTATACCGGTATAGCACGAGTGAACGCTCGCGACAACGTTCACTCTCAAGCCCGCTCCTTAAGGACCGGGGACCTCCTCCACTCCCGTGGAGTTGTGATCAATCGTGATCACCTGCTCATATGCAAAGATGCTTATGAATGCAAAAATATATAATTTCATCATATTCAACAATATCCAACTTTTCTCATATCCAGCATCATGACATATTCATAACCATTCCATTGCTTGCAGTTAAATAAAAATAAAAGTACAACAATAATGGTAATGAAAGATAAAGAAATACAGTGATCAATATTTGATCGCTGTCTACCATGCACTTGCCTTTACTAATTGCGACGCACGGTTTGGCTAGAAGATGGCAACAAGCACGACGTCTCTCCACTACTACAGAAAACGTTATCACGCAGGCGGTTGGAACCGTCACCACGCATTTCGTTTTCGAACCGTCGAAAAAGTTCGTCGTGATAACAGACATTATCACGACGGTTCAAAACCGTCGTGATATGAATATCACGAGCGGTTGAAAGTAGAACCGTGCGCGATAATAATATCCTGAGCAGTTCTACTTCCGAACCGTCGTGTATCCTGACGATTCTTGTTAAAACCGTTTGTGATAGTTTTTCAACCGCAAAAAATACTAAATGTATTCCCTTGGTCGTCAGCCTCTCGCCTCCGGCACCTCGTCCACCTCCTGGCTCCACTCGCTCATGAGCCTTCTGAAGAAGGTCATGATCTTGTCCTCATCGCGGAGCTCCTCGAAAGGCACATCCTTATCCTCATCCCTGCCCTCCTTCCTCACGGTCGCATCGCCATCTTGGGCTTACGCCTCCTTGCCACTAAGCGAAGCATTTGTCAAATCATCAAGCCACATTGTTCCCCGTCCATTCAATCACAAAAATATATTCAAGCACACATTCAATCACAAAACTGTATCCAAGCACACATGTATACCTCGATCTAGGAGAAGCCAGCGGGGGGGAGGACAGGCGGCACCGGAGGGAGGAGGGCCGCCGCTGGATGGGGCGGCAGGTGGTGAGAGAGCACGCCGGCCGCCGTCGGGGAGGACAGCGGCGGGAGAGGAGGCCGGTGGAGGAGCAGGCGGCGACGGGACGAACGGGAGGGACGAGGGGCGCGCGGGAGAAGGAGCCTAGAGGTCACGCCGGATTTGGGGACTCATTAATATATAAGGACTTACGCTACTCCCGCTCACGCATTCAAAATTCCCGCAGCGTATTCAAAATTTTCAAACTCCGCGTTGTGAATCACATATCACGACGTTTAGTATCACCAACCGTGCGTGATGAGGTACTTATCACGAGACGGTTCCTGAGCGGTTCGTGATCTGAACCGTGCGTGATAGTATCCTGACAGTTCTATTAAAAACCGTGCGTGATAATCTGCGATATCACACACGGTTCTATTAAAGAACCGTCTTCGATAGTATCATAGGCGGTTCTATTAAAAACCGTCGTGATCTGCGATTATCATGAGCGTTTTTAATAGAACAAGTATATGATACTATCGAGAGACGGTTCTTTAATAGAACCGTCTATGATATCGAGTATTACAGAGCGGTTTGTATTACAAACCGTGCAGTGATAGGTCTGACAGACCCAACACGAGCGGTTCCATTTTAACAAATCGCGTGATGAGGTGTCTACTATTGCATGTTTTGTAGTAGTGCTCCTACATTAAACACTTAAATTTCAATACAAGCTACAGCATCACAAGAACAACAATGAATCGACATCGCTCCTACACGTCCCCCCAAATCCACAACGCTACCCCAATACCGAACAGTCACCCCTTGCTGTCCTGGTACTAAAAAGGGCATAATTTTTGACTCACAAGTTCGATCATGGCAAACCACCCAGTTCTGGAATCTACACAAATTTCCCCACATTTTCTTATGTTACCATGACTACTAATTAAATCATCTGACCCCTCGTTTTTTATTCCAAAAGATCGATTTGTCATCTTCTGGACAGCGAGCCTTACTAAATTCATAACTTGAGAATTACTCGTCCGCTCGACATGATTAAATACTCTATGGAAAGATATTGAAATTATTTATAATTAACTAGTACTCCCTCCATTCCAGATTATAAGGCACATAACTTTTTTTGCTGAGACCAATATTGTGCAGCGCGGGAGAGATTAGTCCTATTTTACCCCTAATTAAACACGATCAATCAAGCTCAAGACCTGCGCTCCATAAGTGCTGCGTCACCTCGCAAGTCGTGCGCTCTAGACCCGCGCTCTAGCCCCGCGCGCCTGCGCTTTGCTCCGGACCTGCGCGCCAGCCCCGCGATGTCGAGTTTTTGATTCAGCCCCGCGCGCCCGCGATTTGCTCCAGCCCCACGCTCCTGTGCTTGCTCCAACCCCGCGCGCCCGCGGCTCCTTTTGCGATTTGCTTCACAGCCCCGCGCGCTGCCTGCATGGCCCATGCATGCCCAGTCGCAGTGAAGTTTAGAACCAGTGTGCATGCGATTTAGAGTTTGTTGTGTAGTGAAGTTCGAAGGTTTGAGTCTGCAGCTGCTGCATACGTCTGGATGTGGAGGGAAGGAAAATTTGAAAGATTCATTGAAATTTTGAGAAGCACATGTGGAGGGAACGAAAATCTCTTTGACAGATTTGAGGGACATGCTCTCTTCTCTAACTATAAGTACCCGATGAACACCAAAGCTAGACATGGTCCAAATCAATGGCTAGATTAGACCTTAATACTATCCCGATCAATTGGGAGGAGGTTGAGGAGTATGAAGGACCGGTGATTGACTTGAACTATGATCTCGAGTGGGACGACGCTTTGCACGGAGACGACGAAGGAGGTGGTGCCAAGGATGGTGCGCGCGACGGTGTGCACAGAGACGGCGAAGGAGGTGGTGCCGTGGATGGTGCGCGCGACGGTGTGCACGGAGACGGCGAAGGAGGTGGTGCGTCGGATGGTGGTGCTGTTGCCGGCGAGGAGCACGCCGGTCATGCGCAAGGAGAGGAGGAAGGTCGAGACGTCGGCGACGGTCACGGCGGCCACGGGCACACCTGCCGTGGGCACGGCAGGTTCGGGCTCACCAGCCGCGGGCATGGGCATGCCTGGCGCTGGCAGGTCGGGCATGGTCACGCTCACACCGTCCGCGGCCATGGCAGGCTCGGGCTCACTGGGCGAGGTCACACTGGGCGCTGGCATGCCGGGCACGATCACGCCGTCCGCGGCCACGGCAGGCTCGGGCTCGCCGGCCGTGGTGTCGAGGACCACGGCGACGCCGGACACGATGACAATGTCATGAGGAAGCAATACACTGATGATGAACGATGAGCCATATATGCCATGATTCTAGAGAAAACTTCATTAGGCATTTTGAAGCATGGAGTGACTAAGGCCGTTTCTGATGAAATGGGCGTGCCTCTGAGAGTTGTGCAGCGGATATGACGCAATGGACAGCAGGGTGGAGGGGTACACGCAGTCGTTAGCCAAACAATTGTGGCCGCAAGAGAATAGCCTTCGATCCCGAAGCCATTAAAGAAGTGACGTTGCGTAAGAGAACCACACTCCGAGATCTAGCCGAAGAACTGCATATGTCGAAGACTACGTTGTTTAGGCGGTTGAAAGAAGGCAAGTTTAGGCGACACCACGAATGCCATCGATTTACATTGACCGAAGAGAACAAGAGAGGAAGGGTTCGTTTCTGCCTCTCAATGCTAGACAACATCAGCTTGCCGCAAGAACCAACTTTTCATGGAATGTACAACATCGTGTACATAGACGAGAAGTGGTTCTATCGCACGAGGCAGACTCAAAACTACTACCTGGCACCAGACTAGGAGGATCCGGAAAGAACCACACATAGCAAGAATTTTATAGAGAAGGTGATGTTCCTCGCGGCAGTTGTGAGGCCTAGGTTTGACGTTGATGGTAATGACATTCTCAGGAAAGATAGGCATATTTCCTTTCACTTTCGTAGAGGCGGCGAAAAGAAGTAGCGCGAATAGGCCTGTCGGTACGTTAGTAATGAAGGTGCTGCCATCGGTGACCAAGGAAGTAAGCCGTGAGTACCTTGTTAACAAGGTTTTGCCCGCAATCAAGGAGAAATGGCCACCGGAGGAACATGGTAACCCCATATATATCCAGCAGAACAATGCTAGGACGCACATTGCAGTCGATGAAGTCGAGTTTTGTCATGCGGCAGCTGCTGATGGTTTTGACATAAGGATGATTTGCCAGCCGCCCAACTCTCCTGATCTCAATGTGTTAGACCTAGATTTTTTTGCAGCTCTTCAAGCCATGTTTCAAAAGTCATCTCCAGGTAATGTTGAAGACATTGTCGCCAAGGTTGTCCATGCTTTTAACGAGTATCCGGTTGATAGGAGCAACCGTATTTTTCTCACTCACCAATCATGCATGAGAGAGATTTTACGTCAAAAGGAGGGCAACACTACCATATTCCACACTTGAAGAAGCAATCACTAGAGAGGAATGGCGTTCTTCCTGTTAGGTTGCAGTGTGATCCAGAAATTGTAAACCAAGCAATTGAGTATCTCAATTAGAATGTCATGTCCTAGTTTGTCATTGTTCATCTTAATTTGATTCATAGGAGCATCAGGATTTCGAAGACAAAAAGTACTCGAATTCAAATAAGATCACATAGACAGGTTTTGTAGCAACAACAAAACATTCTTAATTTGAACTTCAACATTCACCGAGGCTGTCCGGGACATAACTATCGCCGGCTAGGGAGTCCGGGACGATGTCCACAGATTCTGGCACTGAATCATCGAGGTTGACGACTTCGGCGACGGTGCTTTTTTCGCGTCTAGCCATCCATTCCATGTCAACACGCCAAGCGCAAAGAGAATCTTCATCGGGTAGGATTACCATGCAATCAAATTGGTCGAAGCCGTAAATCCTCACAGTCCACGTGTAGTCGTCGTGGCGGCGCCGACAACGAGAGCACCGTTGCCTTCTTCGCCGCCTTGGGTGGTCTGTAGGGAGCGCACGTAGCTCCATGTCTTCATCATCTTCTTCGTTGACCTCCATAGCCTCCACTTCATCGCGGCCGCCATAATTTACGTCGACGGCGCGGCCGGGGAGCACGCCGAGGTTCTGCACGTCATCGTCGGTGCCGCGCTCGGAGTCAAGTTGCATCGAGCCGTCGACGTCGTCTCTGCCGATCCCGGCAGCGTCTTGAGTCTTGGTCGTCATCGTCGTCGCTGCCGAGCCCGGGCAGCGCGCCGAGGTGCTGGCCGTCTTCGTCGTTCTGGCCGTGCCCGCCCAACCAGTCCATGTCGACTCCCTGGCGTCGCCGCCGTCGTGACCGGCTAGCGCGCGCTCCTCCTGGGCGTCCTCCTCGTCGAGACGAAGCGCGGGAGGCGAGACGAAGCGCTAGGAGCAACCCTAAATGCGGCCTTGGAGCGACACTAAATGCGACGCGTTTGGCGGCACTAAATCAGCGGCAAGTGCCGTTTGGCGATCCACGGCGTCGCCACAGGTGCATGCATGTAGAGGGCATTTATGAGAGAATGCACCTCGGTTTGGCTTAGGCGCCTTGTTTTGTAGGACTCGGCAAAAATACTTAGACGCCCTCTAATATGGAATGGAGGGAGTAGATGATATTCCCAAAATTCGCCATTAAGTTATCCGAATAAATCGTACAACAGAACAGTAGACTAAACCAAACTACTGTCGATTTCTCCCCGACTAGGAACATGCTAATAAAACATGCAACACTAATTATCTCTTCTCTCTCTATTTTACTGTTCAAAGAAAAGCGTACATACAAACATGTTACAGCCAAAATAGTTAACTACTAAATTGATGCATGGGTACTAGATATTTCTATTACTAGCAGCCAAATTAGTCTCTCTTACCTACTATCCCATTAAACGCATGCATGCTGCACCTTTAACTAAATATGGTAGTACCCAATAACTAGTCAAGCAACAGCACCACTAACTTGTAACTACTAAAGCATTAAATCTAGCCATGCAACAGCAGCCAAAAATTGGTAGAACGTGACCAACCTCCACGTGCGTGTAGCAGCCGATTGGCCTGGTGATGGATATATCCACGAGGGCAGCAACCGACACCCACACGTTGGCTGAGCCGCTGCTTCGGGCGTCCACGCGCACGGCCGAGCAACGCACAGGTGGATGGGAAGGGATTCATAATATCATTGTGACATTAGGTGAATCTCATTCATTCATTTAACAAACGAATGTACTAGATTAGTTGATGATTAGTTGATTTTAAAAAAGTGCTACAATATTTTTTGGGAGCTAGTGCCGACCTCATCTTGTTCCCTCGTTTTTTCATCGGATGGTCCAAATCAACTAATATCACGGTGACATTACAACACAATGTCAGAGGATATGAATCCGATGGGAAGGCGCTGCTGGTAGGCGGCTACGCATGGGGCTAGCGACGCGCTGCGGCAGGAGATTGGCCGAGCGGCCACGCGGCACGGCGCTGGCCGAACAGCGCGCATCGGCGGAGGAAAACAAAGCGCAGGAATAATAAAGAAAGTACTGCTAGATTTCTATAATCCACTTTCCTCACGATTATTTTATCCCGGTACGAACAACTTTCCTTTAAAAACTTCAAAATATTTATTTTTACATATCTTTTTTATCTAATGACGCACGGTTCCCAGGAGAGTTACTTTCGGGATATAACAAATGATTCGCACAGCTAGCTAGTTAGTACGTGCGAAGGACAAAATAGTCAGTCTGAAGCATTGCAAACAATCGGCACATTTGTTACATTTATTTTATGACGTGTTGCAAAGAAACAATATATTATACCACAGTACTGACCGTACCATCAGCAGAGGATGTCGTACAGGAGACCGATCGATACATACAGTATGTATAGTTGCGTACCGAATACCAAAGCATAAGCGCGCCGAAACCACACGTTTACCGACGCATCCCCATCCCCATTATTGATGTACAGTTGCGTCCTCGGTGATCGCTTATAATTTCATGTACGTGCACGTCCTACTTCGGCGGGAACTTGTACTTAGGTTCTCCACCACAGCAAGCGCGGGGGCGTGCTACAAACCTAATTATGAACAAAACACTAAACCGCTTCTAGAGTGGTAAACACGGGCTGTTTGTTAGAAATCTAATTATGGACAAAACACTAGACTTTTTCTAGAGGAGTTTTACCCCTTTTAGGCTATAAATACGAGGGCCCTAAGTGCAACAACACATAGATGAATAAATATCTTGAATCATTCTCTACAACGTTTCTCTCTTTGGTGTTCATGGTGTGATTGGATTGCTTGTCTCACAACCATAGTATCGATTATTTAACACCGCGCTCTCAAATCACGGTAGGCAACCTGCCACGTACCGATCAGCGATAGGATGACATGTCAGCACGGCAAGTGACCTGCGCATGTTTGGCCGGGTTGCCCGAGTACACGCCGGCGGCCTTCGCCAGCCCGCCGAAGAAGAAGTCGTCTACCGTCACGTTCATCTCCCGCTTGCAAGGGTACCGGCCCGTTCACCCTCAGAGCTGCACGCTCATACATGCATGCATTCCGATCAGTGATTGTTATGCCATGTTATACCAACGACGACGTCGTACGGCAAGGTTTACAAAAATGTCGTTGCGTGGATATCCACGACGAACAGAAATGAAATGAACATTTGTATATGCATGGTTAATTTGAGTGAGCTTGGTCACTCACGCCTTGGAGGGATTTGTGGGGAGCTTGGCGGCGAGGACAGTGGGGAGCTTGGCCATGATTTATTGGTTTGGTCCTTGGAGCTGGCTAGCTTTGTCGTGTGAGCTAGCTGTAGGTAGATTCTTTTGGTAGGTGGTATTTATGGATCGATTGGTCATGCGACCAATTTACCAATTAAGTGTGTAACAAGATCTCAGCTTCGTTCGATCGGGTGGGTAGCTAGGCGATGTGAGAGTGAATACTGTTTCTTCTCACGTTAAGTATCAATTGAAATGATCATGATCGTTTTATTTATATGCAAACTAGCCCGCATGCATTCAGCATCAGAAAATGACATGATCGAGAGTGAGAGAGAAGTTGCATTTCACTTTCTTGCTTATTACTTATACGCCATACTGTGTGCACGTGCACATATATTCCTGTGCAGATATTCGCGTAAACGCAATACATCTGAGATGTTTGAATCTACCTGTATACTAATTGAAGTATCCTTTCGAAGCCTCCACGTTAATTCTAGAAGATAAAAGGATCGAAACTACCACATTAATCGGAGAAAATTAAGGAAAAAGAACTAAAGATTCTTACATTAATCGGAGAAAAAGAAAACATCATAACCATCATAATTGTGAACTATTAATAATCTATGACTAGGATTACGTACTAAAGATTGATGAGAGTCTAACAGATGAGATATAAACTAACATGTACACCTGGCTCGTGCATGCAGTTGGTATCAGAGAAGAAAACATGCATGCACCTGGATGAATCAATCGGCGCTCAAGCAAACAAGCGTACGAGTCGGAGAACAACATTAATTAAGGAGATTAAATCACATCTTACTATTCCAGTCAATATATCAATGAAAAGTAATCCTAATCACGTATTGGATGTGCACACTAAGTAATATCTTTACCCTATCAATTCTGATCAAAGCAAACTTAGAGAAGGAACCATGAAAGCTACAGAATCCGATTGCCACTATATGTGTGATTATTATTATTTTTTGAGGAATTAAAAGTAATTATTTTATTGGATTATCTATATCTCTATACTAATTTGAGGCTCTCTTAAGAAAAAAAGTTAGGTATTACCACATTAAATAGAAAAACAAACAAATAGCTAGAGATCCGGTATTGATCGGAGAAAAAGAAAAAATCTCATCCATCTAATTTCTTAAATTGGTATAATAGACGGCTTGGATTCAATACAATAACCGCTAAGGATACAAACAAAAAGGTAGGAGCTATTTGCAATCCAAATCGGATGCATATCACCCGTTTAGACCTTGCTTTCCTTACATAAAACAATCTCTCTGTTTTTCTTCTCTTTTAATGCTAGTGTGGCCTCAGTGTTATCATTCTTTGTTATCACGCTGAAGAATTAGTTCCATCATTAAGGTAAAAGATCATTTTAGTAAAATTTAGATGCTACAACTATACATCTCTCTATCCCTAAAAAATATATATTTCTTTATAGATATAACTATTAATAAATGAGGTATAAATTCCAATGCATTCAAAATTAAAAACATGCACTCTCTCATATTATAATACCTGTAGTAAAACTTTTAAGAAATGATAGTAGTAGATTTGTAATAAAAAAATACTTTCATATGGTTATATTTTTATGCTTTTGTAATAATATGTAATTAGAAAAAGTAGTAACAAACGTTGTACATTAGAGGCCATGTCGATGTCTAAAACAACATCTATTTGGAAACAAAGGTAGTATGTATATTCCCAATGAGTTGGATATTTTTTTAAAAAATACTAAACTACCGACCGAATAGTTGTTATAATGGCTTGAATTAGATCAAAACAAAAGTATACCAAAATATATAAATTTGGAATTATTTTTTTGAAAAATAATCCTAATGTATATCAGTTCATAAATAGAACTTTAGAAAAAATTGAAATTGAAATGGAAATGTTCAAGATTCACAACTAAAATTACAAATTAGAACTATGCTGTGCGCATGGGTTGATGACTATTGAAATCAAAAGATAAACACCAACAAACAAGAGCGCTCATATATGTTGAGCTAAGCATTCGTTAAAAAATACTCCTATGATCATGTTGTACTAGCTTGTAATTTTAAGCAGTGCTATATACACACTACATATCGATAAAAATTAGAAAGAAAATGCTTCAATTTGCATGCATGGTTGGTCATACAAACTCCTAAATGCATGCATGGTGCATCATATAGCCTTCGTGCAGAAGCTAGCACATATAATCGAATTAATGCTTGCAGCTAGCTAGCCTTGAAACTATATATTATTGTCTAACCATAACAGTACTATTTTTCGGTTCGGTTTAATTAGTCGCCTTTTGGATTTCGTTATTGTGTGTTTGTCGGTTTGTATTCAACTTTCGGATCACATGCTATATATGTAAGAGTAAATTTTGCAAAACTCCATATATTTTGTACAAACTATTGTAAAGTTCCAGATTTAAGATTCAATTTCACATAACTCCAGATTTAAAGAGGTATATTATCTCAAAACTCCATATTTTGTACAAACCTGATCACTCCAAGTTTGTACAAAATGCCTCTCTTCGATCGGCCCTTGCTCATCTCTCACCAAGTTAATTACTGTAAATATCTAATCTAAGGCCCTGTTTGGTAGAGCTCCAGATTCTCATTTTTCAGATTCTGCTCCTGATTCTCCGAGAATCCACTTATCTGAGAATCAGGAGTTGTCTGCTGAAAGCGTTTGGCTGGTAGGTTGGCTCAAAAAACCACATGAGGGAGGATTGGAGGCAAATAGACCATGTTACCCCTTGTTGTAATACTTCAATTGTATTTGTGTCTTTCTCCTATGTTTTTTTTTTGCACAAATTATAGAATTTTCCTCAAATTTGTTTATACCATATGAATGTATATACATTGTATTTGTACACAATACCAGGTTACATTGCATTTACACTTCATGATGGGGTACAACTGTTGGCAAATAACAAATTGACGCACAACCATTGATTGTGTATAAGCAAATTCTGTACTATTCACGCTGCGATAGATGAAGTTGAAGATATTGCATTCATATCGTATAAGTGTTCAAATGATAATTAAATGTTATTACGTATAAGTATTGGAATGTTAAATAAGTGATAACAAAAGACCACAAAATATCACAAGCCAGAACCAAGTGCTACACTCCCCGCTAAATATTGCTTCTCTATGCGACTAGGATAGTTCCATTGCCTACACTTGCAGCTTCAAATTTATGATTTCTTTCGCATTTTTTTTTAATGACTACCACACACTTCAGCGGTTCAACCAACACTCGCCACTCTGATAAAAAATGCAACCTTTATTCGCAAACCATAAAAAGGAGCTACTTGCAGTTCCCTCCACATTTTCTCATCCGGGCTTGGGACCGGCAACGACAGTGTTAAACTGCAACAATACAAACCACAAATCAACAAACACTACAAACAAACAATGATACAGGAGTCACACGATCAGGTAGAGGACCGAAGGCAACATTTGCACACACACAATGGAACAATTGCACATTGGGTCAAAACAGATTTTATGCACAACAACACATGAACAAGAACAAGAACATGCATTGGGCAAATTACGTGAAATTAAATTTTCCCTTAGCTTAAAAAAAAAATCATGCAGACACACACTACTTCCTATGGCATATTGGAATCAAAGGCACACACACATGCAAACAAGCATACAAGGTTGGTATGATAAAGTCACACAGATTGACACCCGATGGCCATCAAACCTGATAGGAAGAATTCAAACTTCACCAAAAATTCACCACTGATGCTGGACGCATCAGCCATTACACGACCAAACAGTGTCGATAATTCACCGCGCAATCCTTGTAGCGATCTATCCGGGTCTACACACCGAATTCGTGATCCTCCAACACAACAAAGACGCAAATCGCACGAGAGGAATCAAGCAAAACCCACAAAATCACCGACGGACCACAACGAGCAGGCGGCGGAGGCACAAATGGGATTCGAACCAACACGGCTATCGAACTGCAACACGCGGAGAGAGATACACCGACGAGGAACAAGCTAGAACCGCGCGATCCATGAACCAACGGACCGTAGCATATGGTGCCGGAGGAGAATGTTCTAGAATGTTCCTACAGGTAATCATAGCTATTTCTCTTAAGAGTGGCATTTCCTCAAGCACAATCTTAAAGGTGGCAAATATTCATACTCATATCTTAGGAGCGGCAAATCATCAATTTTCCTCTGTTTGTAAGATCATGCTGAACTGCAATTCCATCCTTGTTCGACTACAATCACCAACAGGGTGAAGTGATGGAACAGTAACTTTCTCTTGTCGCTTATTGTTTTTGGCTGATTTCTTTTGGTGTCTTCTGATTGTACAGTTATGCATATTATGCCAAGATCTTTTGATCCATTAAATCCGAGCTTGGTAAACACAGTAGCAAGCCTTGGGGAGTATTGTCACAAATGTAGATGCAAAGTAATCCAGAAAACCACCAGAATTAACACAAGAAAAACCTGCATAACAGGCCAAAATAAATGGTGAATATGCCCTAGGAAGAAAAAAAATACTGAAATGATGGTTACCAGTTTTCAAAACTAATAACTAGCATAGTAACTTGTTATCAGTTTTGGAAATTTGTATGTACTCTAAATGCGATAGAAATCAAACTATCATGAGTGTGGTTGCTCTTTGCCAAAATGACCATGCTCCTGTATGGCAATTACTACATCTGTCTATAGTGAAAAAATTAAACAAACCCCCTTGAGCTACAATGTAAAAAAACTATATGCATGCCATGGTAATCCGTATTGATCCATGTTCCTATAAACAATGTAAGCTCTCAAACTAGACCATTAACATATTTGGAAAAAAGGTCAACTTGATCCGGCAAACCACTTTGCAGACTCAATTACGACGTTATCACTTAATCCAAACCAAACCTTTCAGGTGCTTTAAAGTATCACTAGGACAATAAGAAAAACTTTACTGTGAATGAGCAAGCTGGCTTCTGCTAATAGTTGCATGAAGTCAAATTGGATGTTGCTAATAGTTGAATGAACTCTAATAGTGGAAGTCCAGAACTACTCAAAGATTAGAAAGGGTAAAGTAGTGTATGGGGTGATTTTGCTTATACTAACCAGTGTTATGTACGGGATGGAAGATAAAACTTGAGATCTTCTTGCTGCTCCAAATTTTGCTGCTCCTCCCCCCTTACCTGAATCCTCCAAATTTGAAACACGAGTACATGACATCTCAAACACAAGCTTTCACAAGCCGCACTGGAACCCGACCAAGAATTTTTTTCCTCTACCCGCAGATAAGCCACGACGCGATGACCCAAGGCAACATCAGGAACAATCCAGACAGTAAAGCAGTAGCAAGAAATGGCAGGGGAAGGCAAAGAAGAAGGTAGCGACTTGCATAGGGAGCACGTCCATATCGGCCCGGAGCACGACGAAGGGCGGGCCACTGGTCCATGACGGCGGAGTGGCGGAGCGCCGCCGCGGCCTCGGGGGTGGGCTTGCTGGCCTCAACGACCACCCAGAGGATAGACCGGATGCCAACCTTACCTTCACAGGTGCCGGCCGGTGGTGCTCGGGAAACGGCGACGACGAAGAAGGTAGGGAACGAGGGACTCTAGGGTTTTCGGGGTCGGCGGTGGCGCACTCCGGGGACGGCGGCAAAGAAGTGGAGGACCGGCTGGGGGTGCACACAGGGGGCGGAGGCGGCGCACCAGGTGCCGGAGGCAGCGCACGAGGGGCCGGAGGCGGCGTGCGGCGGAAATCGCCCGTCGCGAGAGCTTTGGAGATGACTCGCTCGCGAAACGAATCGCTCATGGGGGGTAGGGGGCTGCGCGCTGGATGGGCGGGTAGTTCGATGGCAGTGGCGGGTAAATACTAGTAACTTCAAGGGGTATTTTTGTTTTCTAAGGTTGGATTCTCACGAGAATCTACGGAAAGGCTGCTTCTCCTTGCTAGTTCATTTTTGAGACAACTCCTCGCGAGAATCAGAATCGAGTGGTTTTGAGAATCAGGGTGTTTGGTACGGCTTCATGAGAATCGATTGAGAATCTGGGAGTAGAAGCTGTACCAAACAGGGCCTAAATCTACTCTTCGCATATCATCAGCCTAGCTATTGGCTAGGGTATAGGAATCTAGTTTTAGATATAGGGTTAGGAGTCTAGCTTAGCCCGGGTTTAGGGCTGGGCGAAACATCAGATTTACGGCCTCGATTTTGCATCTAGACAGGGCTATTAGCTAGGCCCAGCCTGAGCCCCACCGATTGAACTAGGGCTCCATGGCCTGGCCCAAATGGCCCAAATTAGACCTGATCACTCCGACATCTTTTGTTGCAAGTGGTCGATCATCTCAATATTTGTGACCGCGCGCGTCATGAAGTATCATAACATACAACATCACGTACGTTAATTGCTAAGGGCCAATTAATACATCGACAGGGCCCATCCGCATTTGTTTACTGTCTACAATACCGACAAATAAGAACTCAAACAATCTGCAGGGACATTCACTAATTTGAACTGACAGATACATATCACCAGTAGTTCATGAAAAAAAGCAACAACAGTGAAGTGATGAGGCCCATGCATCACACGAAACATGGACCGACACAAAAGAACAAACCAATCAGAGTATACAAAAGGATCAAACTAAAGTGCATCCAACTTAAAATCACACTTAAATTACGGTCCTCCATTATTATTGGTGCAGTATAGCTGCCATCCTGTGCATGCAGTACTGGGACGAACGTACTAGCAGCGAGAGGTCGTACGCACGAGCCGGCCATCGAACGTACTGCACGCATGCGCGGGCGCGCCCTACACGGGCGGGAACTTGGACTTGATGGACTCGACCAGGCCGCCGTCGATCTGGAAGGCCCTGGCCAGTACGTCGGTCGGCACCGTCGGCACGGCGCCGAACAGCGTCTCGGCGATGTACTGCGTGCCCTGCAGCTGGCTGTTGAAGGCCGCGATGGCGACGGCCGGCGAGTTGCCGTTGTTCCTCTCGAAGTGGACGAGGCCACGGGGGAAGACGAACACCTCGCCCTTGCAGACGGTGCGGGCGAAGAGCTTGTTGGCCGTGGTGATGAAGCCGACGTCCAGGGAGCCCTCGAGCACGAAGATGATCTCGGTGGCGCGCGGGTCGGTGTGCGGCGGGTTCACCCCGAACGGCGCGAAGTCGATGCGCGCGATGGACACGCCGAGGGTGTTGAGCCCCGGGAGATTCTCCACGTTCGCTGCCGTCAGCACCGACCCCACGGCGTTGCCCGTGTTGCCGGGGTTGGCCAGCCCGTCGAAGAAGAAGTCGTTCACCGTCACGTTCTCCGGCCTCTTGCACGGGAACCCGTTCAGCCGCAGTGCTGCACTCATGCATGCATGTATACCATCACTATATATGCGATCTGCTGACGATCTATATACGCATGGAATTGATAGTTGTTGCACGCAATGAAGAAATTAAAGACGCGTGACATATCACTTACGGCCCTTGAGAGATTTGTAGTCGGCGACGCAGATGTCCTGGAGCATGTCGGGGTCACCGGCGAGCGAGGGGGCGGCCAGCGCCAGGAGGACGGCGAAGGTGGCGAGGAGCTTGGCCATGGTCAAGTACTTGACTTGGTTGGTCTTGCGCAGCTCGCGCTGGCTAGCTTAGCTATGGATAGTTGAGTAGCTAGTGTGTCGACTGCAGATGAGGACGAGGATGGGAGGGAAGGTGGTATTTATAGGGGCACGTAGAAGACATGATCGATCGATGTCTTCAGATAGTGTAGGTGGCCGATGTCAATCGCTGTCCGTCTGCTGTCATTTGGTCAGAAAGTGGGAGGGAGAGAGTACCACTGTTTCACACAAATAGAATTTAGAGACCGTATGGGACACAGGAATTTCACATGAAACCATTTAATTACTGTAGAAATTGAGAAAATTCCTGTGTTTCCAAACGGGACCTTGGTAAATTCAGTGACGTAGGGAGACAAAGAGCTAGCTAGCTTATTTCCGTTCCGTTTATACAAATATTCTGGACTGCAGCTAAAGAAATTTTGCATATCAAGCTCCCTTCACTTCATCCAGACACATGGTCAAAGGATATTATATGCTCAGGCCGTGTTTCTAGTGAGGACATTCCAATAGTCATCACGATTATGTGGAGTATTTGGACGTCAAGGAATCGCTGGACTCATGGGGAGGAAGGCTATAATCCACATCAGGCAATGATGTTTGTACAGGAAGACTTCACTACCTAGAACCTGAGAAAACAATTTTGCGAAATTTCCGAAATTTCGGTGATTTCGCCCCCTCCGAAATTTTAATAATTCGTTCACAAAATTCGGAAATATTAGAATTTGGACAAATTACATCCTAAATTTGATTTTGGTAAAATTCGGTTAAATTTTGTCTAGTTTGAAAACCCACTGAAATTTTGAACCGAAATTCTGAAATTTTGGTAATTTGGGCCCCAACGATTTTTTCAAAAACGAAATAAAGTTCCTAAAGAAGCAGTGACCATGGGAGGGACCCGTCCGCGCGTTTTCTCTGTGGGAACGACCAACTGCAACATGGTTCAAAGTGAATTCAGATGGTGCGATTAATTATGCGTCGACTACGGCAGCACTGGCAAAACCATATAGGGGAATCACGGACTCTCTCGCCATCGAGGCATTAGCCTGCAGAGATGGAATTTTTCTTGCCCAGCAAAGAGGATGTCGTAAGGTAGCAGTCGAAACAGGCTGTCAGCAGTTGGTGACGTTGTGGAAGCAGGAGGAGGATCGGTCTCGTATTGCCTGCATTTTGGTCTTTCGTTTTTGTTTGATGAGTTATCTATCCAGTTTGTTCAGAGAGGCGAATAATGCTACGCACGTGCACGACATGAGTCTGCTAGCTGGTTTTCCCTTGAAAAAAAACTAGCGATGTGCGATCGAGAGATCGAATAGATCGATCGATCCAGGCCGGCCTTTCATTCCTTCCTTCCCTCAGATCGATCGACCAGCCTCGCGTTCATCTCTTTCCAACTGCTGGCGTTCGCTTTCTTACGACTTGTACGTCAGATTGTGTGCTGACATGAATGGACTTTCTTAAGACGTAGACGCGTGTAAGGACGAATAAGGGCACCTACCTTTTCACCACAAGATTTGAGATTATTTGACGAGGACATTGTGGCAGAGAATTAGTACGACCATGTCTACCAATCACGCTCTAATCGTACAAGGTGTAGTAACTGCACGTACGTCTTGCCGAGAGCAAGAGGCATCCACCAACCTAGGTCGTTACCCCTGAATTACAGGCACCACCAACTTAATTTACGATGTCAGCTACTGCCTGCAATGAGATTAGCCAATTGCAGTATCAGATCAGACTTAGATTTAGGCTTAATTATTCGTTAGGTAGAACTTGCAACAAAAGCACATGCAAGGGTACGCTTAAACATCCATCAGTTACACGATAAGATCAGGCTCCGTAGTGAAAAGACTTCTAGACATCTCCAAAGAATTCCCTTCTCGTACATACGTACGTACACAGTACACTGCATAATAATCAAGGCGTAAATTTAAGATTAATTAACAAAGCGGATGCCATAAGACCGTCAGCAATGTGTTGTTTTAGCCGGTTCAAAAGAAGGAGAGAAAATATTGAATCAATTCAATATATTGGAGGGGTCGATTCCAACAATTTTTTTCTTTCTAAAATCGGATTCTACATATGAGTCGATTGAAAGTATTAAACAACTCATATGATAGCCCAGTTATGAAAGAGAGAGAGAGTGTGAGGTTGAGAGAGGATTTTTTTGTGGTTTTTTTAATATAACTTGGATCCTAGATATTAGTAGGAATTGGATCAATACATTGGAGAAAAGCAACCTCAATTCCTTGAATGCTTACGTGACATCTATTTGAATTGATATTGGTTCAATACACTAAAGATGCCCTAAGTAGTAGTATACTCTGCTAACTGTGCGTACATGCATGCGTGTATCGGTGGAGATGAGACGTATATCTAACCTTGATGCTGTACATTTGAATCTAGCTGTCGCCTACCTCGAGTATATACACTACGTACGTACGTAGTACCTACGTGTTGTTGGGTTGTATCCTTAATAGCCCCATGAACAAATTAATTAATCAAGTTGTTGGTTAGCAAGCTAGCTAGTAGCATGCCTATATTTATCGTCTTCCTGCTTTGAAAAGGGGAAAAAAGTGGCACGTACATCATGTCTCGTACGTGCGAGCTTGTCCATCCGGGGTTAATTGTACGCACGTTTTAGTTATCCTCCCTGTCGAGTAAACCCGTACTGACAATATCGTGGCAATAGCTATCGTTTGGAAAATCGTCTGACGAAGTAGAAAATCTTTGATTTAATTAAGCCATCAATCGTATTCTAGAAAAATAATAAAAACATGGGTTAATTAGAGCAATGGACTTTGCATGCATGCAGTAATGGCAGGACATGTACCTACATCTCTTATTAGTTGAAATCAATCAATCTTGACCTTTCTCGTGGTCATGCATGCATGTCAGATGTCACCAATCAACCAATCTGTCTAATGTATCTCTATCCATCTTATTAAAGCAGTCAAAATAAGCCACCGCCTTTGCTCTCCGAGGCTATAAATTCCCACATTAATCGGTAGGAAAATAGAAAGATCCACACCGTCGATCGTCGTAGGTTCAGATTATAACAATCTAGATTAAAAGAAATAGTCCATATCAAGTACAATAAAATAGGAATTTAGAATAAAAAGTAAAATAAAATCATCAATTTGATTTCCATATGAGTTCCTAAGTAAAAGTGTCAATGTCGAGTATTAAAAAACAAAAATTCTGAATACAAAATAAAATAAAATAAGCAATTTGATTTCCATACAAATTCTTAAGTAAAATCCCTAAAATAGTTATAATTTGGAATAACAAATAAACAAAAAATGGCAATTATATTAGTATACGAAATCCAACAAAAAAAATGAATTTTGGAATAAAAAATAAAATTAACAATTTGATTTTGATACGAATTCCAAAGTAAATCCCTAAATAACTGTAATTTAGAATAATATTGAAGAAAAATAGAAATTGGACCCAAATGTGAATTCCAAGAAAAACAACTAAATTTTGGAATACAAAATAAAATAAAACTTGCAATTTTATATCCCTACGAATTTCAAAGTAAAAATCCCTTAATAGCAATTGGATTTAGATATGAATTCCAAGAGAAACTACTAAAATTCGAAATAAAAAATAAAGTAAAAATTTAAAATTTGATTTTCATACGAATTCCAAAGTAAAATCACCAAATAACTAAAGTTTAGAATAAATTAAATAAATTTAGTAATATGATTTTTGTATGGACTCAAATAAAAATAATTAAAATGTTGAATAAAAATAAAATTTATAACGAGGATGGCACGAATTGTGTCGGAGGAGACACGAAAGAAGCCACCACATGTTTCTATTGTTGCTTCCAATAGAATAAAAATAAAAAATAACTTATCTTTTGAATAAAAAACACAAGTCATAACGAGGATAGCACGAACGGTGTCAAAGGAAACCACGAAGGAGTGTATAGATCCACGGGGAAGCGAAGAGCCAAAGCGACGACGACGGAGATGAGGACAATGGCGTGCTACTCACCTTAGCCGTTCAACGAGGACAATGTCGTGCTACTTACTGGAACCATTGAACAGAAAATCCAGTGGTGAAGGAGCCAAGGGTCGTGATGACAAGTGGTGAGAGTCGGCTTTGTTGAAAAAGTTAGTGGCCAAAGAAACTCGATGATGGGGAGACCCTGGCAGAGAGAAGATAAAGCTTTGCATAGAAGATAAGTTATGGATGATATGGAGCCATCGGGTGGCTAGGAGCGTGTCATCACTGGTGAGGGGCACGTCGTCACCGGCGATGACGAAAAGATTTTTTCATATCGTTAGACAACGACTAAAGCAGGCGTGCTGATATCAGTGAAGATGGCAGATCACCACAGTTAGTGAGAAAGCCAAAACGTTGAGTTGGCCAACGTCGAAGAAGAAGAGTGGCCAATACGAGAGAAAAGGACATCGATCATGTATAACTCATGCATGTCTATGAACATGCATGCATTCGTACAAATAGAAGCGCGGGCGTACAGATGCAGAGGAACAAAAAGCTTAGAATAGAGAAGACGCAGCTGTAGGGAATACGTCCGGGGTCACTGGAGAGAGTCTGATACATGTCCTCAGCTAGGATCGACGATGGTTGCATGCGTATTTGTGTTGTTGTAAAAATGGTTAGTAATAAGCAAAAATTAGGGAGAAGTAGAAGATAATTATGTGGTAAAAAGTATTACATTGGAATAGATAGCCGCTAAGAGGGATCAATCAAGATTTGTACTTACTGTTGAAGGTTGAAGAAAAAAAGCTACGACAACGAGAAGAGATAGAAAACACACAGTTTGGTGGGGCAGCCGGCGTGTGAGGGAAGATAAGTTCAAGGTAGGTCGCGCATGGTGCATCGGTGTATGCATGAGCAAGGTACTCTAATACCATATAAACTAATAAGATAATTTGTCGCACACATAATCAACGTATTGCTTGAGATTAAATAGAGATACATGTGCATGCATGCATGCAATTTGGAAAAAATAATAACTAATAAAGTAAGAATATGTGCATACACCTACATGAACTATATACGATGTAAAGTGGTTAGTTTCTAAGAGCCACAACAACTTATTATGCTCAATGATGTTCTCCCATCAAAGCTCATACTTTAATTATGTTTTCCAGATTGTAATTTTCTTCAAGCTTCTATTGTCATTTATAATGTTGAGATATCTTAAAAGTCTAAATAAGTTACAAGATATGTAATATAATCTCAAGCTTTTATATAAACTTCAAAACAAATCTATCCAAGCAAATACGCAGGCCACCCTACTAGTACTATTTAAAGGAAAAGTGTAATTAAGGGTTAAAAGATTCGTAAAACTGTAGTACAGCTACATAAATAGCTAGTACTAGCCACCATTTTTGGTGATTATTAATAAATTGTTCGGTTTGCATCTAGTACTATTCCCCTCGTGATGCGTATTGATTATAATTAGTCAGCTAGCTAGCTGTGCAAGCTACCATATGAACAGGATACGAGCCCGTGTTTTACGTGCAATGAGATATTGATGCATGCATGGTTTAAGTACGTACGCACGTGCCAATTACAGTACCGACGCTTCCACCCCCTTCAATTTGGTCCTAATGAAAATGTTCACTGCAAAATCTCTAATCAAGTACATAAATAAATTACTAAAAATAATGTAGACAAAGAGAATAAAGCATTTATAAACCACTGCTCCACTAACAGGAGAGCAATATACGCAACACTCACCATACAAAGCAAGAGGAACCAAAACCCCATCAAATTAACCGTTCATCCATGATGCATGTTTTCTTTGCTCAATGATTAGTCCAATACTCATCAGAAGAGAAGAGACAGGTTGTGTGTTGTTGAATGATAGATCGTACGTAGTAGTAGTATCATTTTCACAAGTTATGTCCTTTTATGGCTTTATATCATAGAAAAGTTCCTAAACATGCACAGTGTATTCGTTAAATACATACACAGTCAGAGTACATGAATATATAAGTAGTGCAAAGATGTGTTGTAGCCATCGATCAACATTCTTTATTCTCCTTCATTTACACTATTTATATGTGTAAAGACAACCCAGGTTAATGCAAGTGCAAGTACGCATGTGTATATACATGGTAGCGCTATTCAACACTTGAGCGTAGAATAAGTAATTCTATGCTCCGGCCATAACCCCGCGTGACATGACCACATCCCCCATAATCGCGCGTTCCCAGGTGTCCCCCCTCCTCGCTTGCGCCCAATGCAACTGATCGTAAAACCGTGTGCGCCCCTCAATCTACCACCCCGTCCCCCTTCCTCTACCCCCTTCAGACGCCCCTCTTCCGCCGCACGGAATCGACGATAAAATGGCTCTAGGCCATCCAGAGCACCGGCGCGGGAGCCCCCTGATCAACAGTAATCGATCACCGTCACCGTGTCATGTAGTTCTACCTCCACCGCGCCTCCTCCGTCTCTAGTTCCGATGACATGCAGGTTTCCTCCGTCATTTACTGCCATGCCGTATAAAGTGGCGACCACACCGAGTTCCTCCGCACAAACGGCTACACCGATGGTAAAATTGGTGCAGCTGGAAGTAAGCCCCCCAACGTCCGGGATCCTCCACTCCACACCTCGGAAATGACGCCACCCCCTGTGGTTTCTCCGAGCATGATGAGGACACCGGACATAGAGTGGTCATTCAATCACATACATTTTTTACTGTTCTATATGAGCTTTCTAACTGTCAACGACTCATAATATTACTGACGCTTGTCTTGTTGGAATTTACTGTGCTTGTGACAAAAATGTTTTACTGCATTGAGAGTTATCTTTTGCTGTATGATTAGCCACAAATTACTTTTCTTAGTGGTATAGAAAAAAATGTCTCGTGATGTATTTTTTTATTGTCCTGTATGAGCTCTCTTTACTGTAAATGACACGTAAAAATTACTAATGCTTATCTTATTCAAACTTACTGTGTGTATAGCAAAAGATTTTATTGCATATCCGGTCATGATTACTGTGTTTGATGGTGACAAAACTTATGTCTCCGTGGCAAAAAAAAATACTGTGCTGAAGGTTGCCATTTACTATTATTAGGACCTAGATGTTCCACACTACATGGTGCCACAACTCTACATACAGTTCGAGAGTTTGGATGAAGCTTATCAGTTCTATTGATGGTACGTATGGTGTGCTGGGTTTGGTGTCAGGAAGAGCAAAAACAAGAATACTGTCTGAGAGTTCTGTTGCAATCTGGAAGGAAAACATATGTACTACATGCCTGAAAAGGAACGTGGACGTGACAAAACTTCGAAGAGAATTGGGTGCAGGACCTTTGTGAAGCTGAAGAAGAGCATGAAGGACGCATACGTCTGTGTCGAAAGGGTTGTGTTGGAGCACAACCATCCCCTTGCTAGGACGCCACCAAGTGAATCTTTGTTGTATGCATGCATGGGGTTTTTCCTAGCTTGATGCATGGGTCCTTTGCTCAATGATTACTCCAATACTAATCAGAAGAGTAGAGACAGGTTGTGTTTGTTGAATGACAGATCATACGTAGTAGTAGTATCATCTTCTACATGTTATGTTCTTTTATGGCTTTATACCATAGAAAAGTTCCCAAAGATGCATGCACAGTGCAATCGTTAAATACATATACGTACGGTCAGAGTACAGGAATATATAAGTAGAGCAAAGATGAGTTGTAGCCATTGATCAACATTCTTCATTTTCCTTCATTTCCACTATTTATACGTGTAAAGACAACCGATGTTAATGCAAGCGCAAGTACGCACAAACCAAGCAAACTAACAAATATTGGTTATTTACTAGAATGTTTTTTTTCTTGTTTTAGCTATAACTTTTGATTGGCAGCTCTGATTCACGAACAGTTTTCACTAGTAGGTTGGTGACGACGAGGGTAACAGAATGATATAAGTCTTGTCAAATAAAACCTCTTTGTGCGTTTACTAAAAGATATTTACTGTAACCTCCATATGTGTTTACTGCACGTTTGCACCTTACAAAGAATTACTGCGATCTCATTGTGCCTATAATAAACCTGTACAGCATATTTTGTTGCGACCTTCTAGTACTTTTACTACATAACTACAAGAGATTTACTACTATCTTTTTTTTTTGAAAAAATTACAACGATCTTAGCTAACTAGTGACACGTAGCCAACTAACTAATAAATATGAGTTCCTTATTAGTACTAAAACGTTCATTTTTTTTTTGTTTTAGTCATAACTTTTGTTTGGCTGCTCCAATTCACGAACGGTTTTCACCAGTAGCTTGGTGACGATAAGAGTAATAGAATTATATAAGTCTCGCCAATAAAGCTTCTCTATGTGTTTACTAAAATAGATTTACTGCATCTCTAAAAGATATTTACTCCAACCGCGATATGTGTTTACTACACCTTACAAAAGATTTACTGCAACCTCACTATACCTTTAATAAACATGTACAACAGATTTGTTGCGACCTCCTTGTCTGTCATTATTGCACTACAAGAGATTTAGTGTGATTTTCTTTTTTTTAGGAAATTACTACGATCTTAACCAACTAGTGACACAGAGCCAACCAACTAACAAATATGGGTTCCTTATTAGTACTAGAATATTTTTTTTTAGTTTTAGCCATAACTTTTGATTGGCAGCTCCAATTCATGAACGGTTTTCACCGGTAACTTGGTGATGACGAGAGTAACATAATGATATAAGTCTCGCCAATAAAACTTCTCTGTGCGTTTACTAAAAAAGATTTACTGCAACCTCCATATGCGTTTACTGTCAGATCCTGTGCTTTGAATACCCGAAGCCCTCGTGTGTACCGTACTAGTCCTATGATCAGTGACTAGTACACACATCCACAACATTGATAATCACATCCATACATTCATACATACATAATAAAGCAAAATGTGGTACATAATTTAAGCAATTACATTATTTACATCACAAGGACCGACCGGTGAAATAAAAGCTTAAGTGTATGAAGTAGCAAAGTAACATCGGAAGCAAAATAGGTAACAAGTCCAAAATTCCAGCGGCATGCCCATCTGAACCCCCAAGCAACCGACTAGAGATAAGTCCTAGAAAGACCTGTCACCGAACCCACCAATTCCAGGTGTAAAGAAGTCATCGTCCGGCGTGGAATCGTTCTCTAACTCTGAACAACAATTTAATCAAGATTGAGTACATTGTGTACTTAGCAAGGCTTGTAGTGTATCGTAAAATTTATATAAATGCAAGGCTAACAAGTGATAAGGTTCTATGCTACAAGTTATTTTCAGTATTAAGTAAGTTTTGTTTGCAATATCAATATTTAGTATTTTGCAATGGAAGTTTAAAGAGCAATTAAATAAGTAAAGGACGACAAGTAAGTAACTGAATAAATAACAACTCACAACCATCCTTGGTGAGTAACATCTCATTTTCAGCCATATACATAGCACCCAACTCAAATAGAAACCAACGCAACATTTCACATGTTTTCCAGCAAAATTGTTTTTTTTTTTACAAAAATCAAGACTATACCCATTAAGTCTGCACTAAGCACGCTCATGATTGTGAGTACGGCTATTTAAATATACTTACACTCTGTAGAGGTATACAACTTTACCTATAGCACACGAATTCTCTAGTTTGTTTAGCATCCGTCGATACCACCGCTCACTACCTTTGGTAAGCAGTCTAAAGCACGCGTCGAAGCCTTTACATCACCCAGTCCTAACCTTACACTAGCCCGGTGAATGAACACCCTCACTTTGCCCGGGTTTACACCCTTGTCTCAGTGAGGCTTAGATTAGGGAGAAGTAGAATATAACTATGTGGTAAGTATTGCATTGAAAGGGGTAGCAGCTGAGAGATATCGTTCAAGATTTGGTCTTACTGTTAGAGGTTGATAAAAAAATTGTGACGGCGAGAAGAGATAGAAAACACACGATTCGGCGGGGGCAACCGACGTGTGAGGGAAGATAAGTTCAAAGTAGGTCACCCATGGTGCATGAGTGTATACATGAGCAAGGTACTCTAATACCATGTAAACTAATAATATAATTTGTCGCGCAAATAATCAAAGTATTGCTTGAGATTAAACAGAGATACATGTGCATGCATACAATTTAGAGAGAAAAAAAACTAATAGAGTAAGAATATGAGCATGCAACTACATGATCTATGCATGATGGAGATTTGTTACGTTTTTTAGAACCCCAACAACTTATTATGCTCATTGATTTTCTTCAATCAAAGCTCATACTTTAATTACGTTTCTCAAGTTGTATTTCCTTTCAAACTTCTATTGTCATTTCTAATATTTATGATGTCTTAAAAATCTGAATAGCCTACAATATACGTAAATATATTCTCAACCATCTAAGCTATATTATTTTATACTACAAACTTTGAAACAAATCTGATCGTGCAAATGCGCGGACCACCGTGCTAGTTATTAGACAAAAAGAATACAATTATCTGTAGGAAGGACGAGTGGGCCTAGACAACACATGTAAGATTGGGCCTAGACAACCTGGCCTTTTTTTCATTCTTTCTTGGTCCTGCTTAGTTATCTCACTAGCGGGGACCAGAGTAGGACTAGACTAGCAACATACGAGCCTGGCTAGCACGATAAAGTCAGCTCCAGGCCCAACCTGGGCGGCGCAAGGACTGGCCCATGACTACGTGTGTCCTACTGTCCTCTGCCGCATCGTTTTCAAGTGAACTGGGAAGAACAATTTTTATTATTTAACCCATTTTTAATTTTTTTTATTACTAACCCTTCACCCACTTTATTTATAAATCTGATCATTTTGGTCACGCCACCACCGGTGCTGTAACAAGATAACACTGTCATGCGCATGATAAGTCTAGCTAAATGACACTTCTTATCATGCCACAGATGGTTGCATGACCAAATAACATTGTTACGTTGTCGGTGGTGGAGTGGTAGAATTTGGTCACACTATGGTGATTAGTGTGACAGTGTTGTTTGGCTACATCACGCGTGATGGCGTCATCAAAAGGGTCAGGATTAGAAATAGTCAATGATATGTTAGTAATAAAAATAAACTAAAAATAGTTTATATAATAAAAAAGTGTTCACTGAGAAGCATACAACTCACATTGTTTTATGAGCTGCTAGATACCAGTACTAGTGCATTAAAGAAAAGATGGATGCCTCACCAAATCAACAAATCCTCTCAATTTCTTTTTTAACACAAAACCTATCAAAATTAAATGCACAGGAGTACATCATGTAAATATCTCATTTTTTGCGCGTAAAGTATTCTAAATTATTGTGGGAGTTAAACTGTTTTATGCGAAATTCATATATATGACTTTCCAAAAAAGGCCCTTGTGACCGGTCAACACATCATCCCTCTATTTTTTTTTAAGGAAAATGTCCATTTGACTCCTTGAAGTATTGTTGTCCAGACACTTAACACTCTAACCTAAAAAAACTGGCCCTTTGACCCCCTTAAGTTGCAAAACCAGTGCACTTAACCCCCCGAGGTGATTTCGTAGGTGGTTTTGCCACGTGGCTGCGACATGGCGATTGACATAGCTGCGACGTGAGGGTGGCTCGGTCGGTTTTGGTCAGATTCAGGTCAGACTCGGCGGCTGGCTTGACTCAACCGAGTGCACATAGTGTCAACTCAGCATTATGCTTCTTCTCCCTCGATTCATGGTGTAGGAAAAAATAGAGGCAGACGGTAGTTACGGGCGACGATGAGTTTCGGCAGTAGAGATGCGATGCGAACGTGTGCACGGCGTGTTCTTGGGCCTTGAAAACCCATTTGAGGTGACGCGGGGTGGTAGGGAGAACTATGACGACCGAAACGGGTGGGGCGAGGGCGATGGGCGCAAAAAGAGGAGTGGCGCCGCTGGTGGACTTCGACGGTCCTCTGGCCTGTGTTTTGCACGGTTGTTTTGCTTACGTGGCACTTAGCTGATTGATTTCGCTACATGGTTGTTGTCTTGGCATGGTGAGGTGATAAGAGAAGGGAGTTTGAGGCTGTTGACAGCTGGGGCCTGCTCGCTAGCGACCCAAAAACAACACGCACACGATCAAGCAGAGCTCCGACCTCACCGCCGGCCATGGATTTCATCGACGATGACTAAGACTCCCAGTCACGCGTGCCTCATCCATTCCCGCCCCAACGCCAATGCCACCACAACCACCTCCTCCTGCACGAACCACTCATCCCCTTCCCTTCCCCACGCCGACGCCTGCGTTGTCGCGTCCGTGCTCCTCCTCACCCCATTCTGAAATTCGTTAAGCAGACCATCCCATCCTCCAAATCAATGCCGCCCCAACCTTCCTTACCTCCGTGCAGCTGCACAGAGCCAATCCGTCGATGAAATGGCCGCCAGAATCACACCGACGACCAAAGCGCCGCCCGTTCCCTGATCCCATGCTATCCCAAACCGTGCCATCCGCGTCACCGCAATCACGCACCCCTCCTAAATCTCTCTGTGCCCATGCCCTAGCTGGATCGCCGCCGGAGCTCGCCGTCATAGAGCTCCTCTCCACCCATGGTGTTGCCGCCACCAGCTCTTCCCGTCGCGCCCTAAGCCAAGCCTTCACCATCGGAAGCACGAGACAGTCGACTAGAAAACTTGGGCAAACATTGAGTCACTCGCCACTCTGAGGACCCCTTGCGTGCAAGCGAACTTACCACAACAATCAGCCACACTACTCGCCGACCTCCGGGAGAACTTAACCTCAAAAGAAACAAAACTAGAACTGAGCTTACTAATTTCAGATAGGATCGATGCGATCATTGACAATCTGTCTTGCAGATGACCACTGCACAACACCGTCCAATCTGTCTCGCAGACGACCAATACACAACCCCGTCGACGCGCGAAGTCCACACCATCACGAAGTGCTAAAGACTCAATCACAAGAGGTTCAGAGATCCCACTATAAGATTTACTCCATTCGGCTCAGTGGTGAGTGCTGCAGAGGGGCAGCCCAGCCACCCGTGCTCGAGCTGGCTCAGGCGTGTGGGGAGGGGAAATCTCGGATTAAAAAAAATCTTCTTAATGGAAAAAAATATCTAGTTCCTTCTAGGTATTCTAAAAAAAAGATTTACTCCAGGCTCCTATGAAACCTCCTTGATGCCAATCCATGTGATAACAGCACGTTGGGATGACACTGGAAAGTTTTCAAATTATTAGACAAGAACACAATTATCTGCTGGAAGGACGACTGGCCCTAGACAACGCATGTACGAGTGGGCCTAGAGAACCTGGCCTTTTTACTTTCTTTCTTGGGCCTACTTAATTTTCTCGCTGGTGGGGCCCGGTTGGCACGATAAACTCAGCTCCAAGCCCAACATGAGCGGCGCAAGGACTGGCCCATGACTACGTGTGTCCTCCTGTCCTCTACCGCATCGTTTTCAAGTGAACTCAGAAGCATGCGAATCATCTTGTTTTATGAGTTGCTAGATATATTATACTAGAGCTAGTACATTAAAGAAAAGGTGGATGCCTCACCAAATCAATAGATCCTCTCGATTTTTTTTGAGACAAAACCTATCAAAATTAAATGCACACGAGTACATCCTGTAAATATCTCGTTCTTTGCGCGTACTTTTTTTTCTTTCTGAATTAGTGTGGGAGTTAAACTGTTTTACGTGAAATTCATAAATTTGACTTTCCAAAAAAACGCCCTTGCGATCAGTCCCTCCAGTCTTTTTAAATCATCATCACCCCTCCACTTTTTTTAAATCTCATCATCCCTCCAATTGTCAATGACCAGCAAGCAATTATGTAGTTGACCGAAGTTTCAAAAAAAAATTGCACTTGACCGAAATAGGGGGATCCACTTGTCATACACTATGACTTGAGTGGGTCCCACCAGAATTTCTCTTGCCAACGAAGCCACACCGACGCGAGGGCGAGGACGCCTCAGGATTTCAAAAGTCAAACAACTCGAATTTGGATTGCATAAAACTATGTTTTTCCCAAATTAGCTTAGTCCACTTCGGTTTATAGTTTAAAAAATAGTTTAGTCCTTTGAGCCTCCTTCGATTTCTATCATAGATTCACCATTGCAGTGTAGCATGTTAAAAAAATATGCAAGAGGAACTAGTTACTATAGCCCTCGATTTGCACCGCACCGTTCGCATCGAATCCGACTACCCATGTTCACTATAAGGAACTCACTGTTCACGCTTCCCATGAAGATGGATACTTCTATAATCTATACTCTATCGACAAATATGATGTACTGTAGGTACTAGATCGTAGGGGCGAAAAAACACTAGGGACTTCGTTACCCCCCCCGGCGGCGGCCAATGGACCATGGATGCAAGAGTTGAAGGTTGAGGGAGGAAGAGAGATTAGAAGTCATATGAAGATGGGTTATTTCTTAGTAGTCAGCCCACAATTGAATGAGCTACTAGCAACCACCCCACCTGACCACACCAGATCGAACGAGTGTGGCATACCTAAGCAGGCACCGGGCAGAGCTAAAACCCTAGTAGAGTAGCGGTGGGCGGCCGGCGGCCGCGCAGGGAACTGGGGAAGTCGGGGGTGGTGGCGTGAGGAGGTGCGACTCGGTGGACAGTAGGAGGTCGTGTGGCGTGTAGGGAAGCTCAAGCCTGCACACTAGGGCGGTGGCGGCGGCGCGATGGTGGAGGCGGGGAGGGGGGGGGGAGAAGCAAAGGATATGAGGGGATCTACCAGGATGCGGCATGATGAGTCAGAGCACGGGAGGGGGAGGGCGTAGGAGCCAAGGAGGGGAGGGGGTCTACTGGTGTCGGGCGCTGCCGCGACGAGCCACTGCTGCCAGGACTGGAGGGCGGAGGCCGAGGAGCGGAGGTGAGAACAGAGCCACAGAGGAGGGATCAATGGGTCGAGCTGTCAGTACCTTCATTGTACCTCTCTCTCTACTTTGCTTCTCTTCTATTCTTATATGAACTTGGATTGTGTAAAAATAAAAGACAACGTTAGTGCCAATTTAGCTTAGTCCTCTGAGCCGGCCCTTCATTTTTATCCTAGCTGCGCCTCCGATTGCAATCAAGAGAGAAGCTCTACCTGCTGGCTGTTGGGCGCTACAAGAATGGTGACCACCCCAGGAGCCGGCAACTTCTCCACCACTGTTTGGAGGTTAGCATTCTTGCTACACATGCGTGGTACAATGCTGTCAAAGTGTCAATGCATGATTAATTGCTGGGCTTGTGTTAAGCTTCTTGTACCTGTGAACAATACATAGAGCGGCATAGCTTGTCCTCTGGTATTATATGGCCTGTTAATGCCAACTGATATTGCCTCCAAATAATTCTCCTAAATTAAAGTTCATGCTGCCCAATAATGGAGGCAGCTGTTACTGTTAAGCAACCTGCACATCTGTTTGGCTGCTAGGTTTCTTGAGTTCCTAACCTTGCAAGGAATCCTGCAGGCAGTAAACATTCTCTTGTTGGAAATAGTCATTAATCTTGTTTAGCATCGCACATACAGTATTTATCTTGTCCTTATATATCCCCGAACTTAATTTTTTTTTTTGTTCTGTCATATAGATTCAACCTGATTGGTGGGCAGGCCCTGACTTTGAAGAAAACAGTAGAATATAAAATTGCGAAAGGTGAGATAAAACTTGCCAGCAATGCAAAATGTCTTCGCTCCATTAGGAGCATGTGATGGAATATAAGACAACTTTACTTATCTTGCCGTAATTTAAATCTTAGATATGTTCTTTGCAAACCTTAATTTCTTCTACTTTTGTATATATTGAAGTGATATATAATGTAAGAGAACTGTAAATTATTAAAACTTCATGGAAGTAAATAATAAAACGATACTTATTCACGTTTAGTCTGACAAGGTCAATTCGTGCAGATGGTGTGATTGGCATAGGAATAGCCACAACTGCCGTTGGCCTGCTGGTTGGGACCCACGAGGGTCTCGATCTAACGGTAAATATCAGGTGTCATAACAGTAATATGTGTATCCCTTTTACTGCATGTTTTGGGGAACATGTTTTTTTAGTTCCTACGTGAGTTAGTAAAACTTAACGTCATACACAGTAACCGGTTTCCCTTTTTTACCACCGTTTTTGGCAATCTCTTTTTTTTAAAAAAAAAGTAAAAAGTTAGTGTTGTGATAGTAAACCCTGGCTATCTTGTAAGGTAGTTGCGTTGAGAGGTACCGAGTAGGTCCAATGAAGAAAACATGCGTTTGTACAATAGTAAACGTGTTCATCGTAGATAGTAAACGGTTTCACCGTAGACGGTAAACACAAATTCAAACCGGATATATCGTGAAGGTGGTAATATAAAACTTGCCACACGTAAACAGCTTCATCGTAGATAGTAAATACAAAATCAATCGATTTTTTTTTTATTTTGTGTTTATATATGGCCAAACGATGTGCCCGAGTCGCTTCTTACAAAGATTAAAAAAGTAGAAACCTAAATAATCAAAGTTTTTCTAGTGGCTAAATTTCATATTTTATGTTCCATTCATTTCCAATTTTTATACGACTAGAGCTCGAGTAAGCGTTTGTGCGATATTCGCACTCGAATTTCCCAAATTGACATTAATTTTTCCTAAACCAATTCCTAATTGTTACAACAGTAAGGATAACAATATTTTAAGGAGGATCATGCATTGAATAGGAGTATAACTACCGATAACTCCAAATATAGCAAATTTAAGCAAACATACATGCATTCATAACATATTTTGCAAAAAGAAGTGCAATAATTAAAATAATAGGATCAACATGATCAAATGGGATGCTTGCCTTGATCTAGTTGCTCTCAATAAGAGGATGGAGGATCGTCGTAAAATTCGCTCGAAAAATCAACGTTTAATCAAAAGAGCTGAAAGCAAATTAAATATAGAAAATAATTTGAATAGCAAAAAAATCAACATATTTTTTCATATTCAAATAGAGCATGATTTTATATGAATTTAGACAAAAATATTCATTTAATTTGGAGTTCGTATGAAAAAGTTATTAACAATTCAATTTGCTTCAGTTTTGAAAATCCAGAAATTATTAAAAGGTGATGTTGAAAGCGTATTTTCTGAAGTTTACGTTTTCCAGCAGAGAAAGCATATTCTCCTATGAGTTCTATTGAGGTTTACACTACACTAGCTAATTGTCCAATCTAATGCGCGCAAAAGCTTTAGGGGACTACTAGAAGCTCACCAAGGTCCTTGATCGCGTCGGAGGATGGCCGGAGTGGTTTGGCAACGTTGAACAGCGGTGGTGCAGAGGAGATTCACAATGATAGCTTAGCACAACAACGAAGAAGCTATAAGGGGTGTCGTGTAAGCTCACTATTGTGCTAGAGTTGGTGTAGATGCAAGGAATCAATTAAGGCTCACCGGGATTCGAGGAAGAATGAAAATGACATCGGTGGCCGAGGATGAGGAAGAAGAGGGTGAGCCTTGGATTCACAGCGATTTGGCCAGCGTTAAGTGAGGAGATTAGTTGATTGGGAAACAGAACACATGATGACGCGATCGGAAGGGCTCTGAACCTTCTAGAACGGCAAGGGTGCAGCGGCTTGGATCGGGTGCACGCACGAGTCGAGGAAGATGACAATGGGTCGGCGCTACAGAGCTCCCAGAACTACATCAAGCAAAGAAAGAGAGTGAGTGAGGCACGAGGCGCATGGTGACACAGGTGGCGAGGACAAGGAAGCTCACTAGAGGCAGCGACGGTGTAGAGCTTGCTCGCTGGTGTCGAGAACGATGCTCTCATTTTCTGCGATTTAGAGAGCTAGAAGCGCAGAGAAAGCGTGAAATGGAATGAGGGGCGAGCTTGAGAGATGAAGACACACATATGCTTAAATAGCTATGAGAAATGCGCGAGATGGGCTGCGAGAACATGCGGCGCAGCGAGAACTCGTGGGCGTGCTTCGGCTTCTCTGCCAGCATGAAAAAAAGTCTGGGGAGAGGCATGGGCACGGTGACGTACAGTGCAGGCAAACACGATGGGAGCAGTTGGAGCGTAAAACGGTGGGTGGCAGTCATGCACCAGGGGCAGAGCAGGCGAGCGCGCGGGCGCGTTGGCGGGTGGAGGCGAACATGAGGTGGACGAAGGGTCCTGACAGGTAGGGCTAGCGCGTCAGCGATCGAAGGGAGTGGGACTGCTGGCGTGGGCTAATGTGAGCCTGAGGGAAATTGGGTCGACGGATTCGGCCCATTGGCACGTAGGAAATTAAAATGGCTTTTGAATTTTTCAAAACTGGGTGAATGTTGATTGAATTTTTCAACATAGTAAATGAGGTCAAAACTTATGGAAATTTTTGTGGCGGCTTCTGACATCATATAGTTTCTTGTCTAAATTTTTAGAGATTTTATCTGTTATGTGATTGTCTCGAAAATTCTTTAAAGTTGTTGTGTTCATATAGTGCAATATTTGATTTATGCAAGAGTTCAAAAACAAGCTCAAAATTATTGTCCCACACATAAACATGCTTAAAATTATTATCTCATTTAATTCCATTATACTTTCCTAAAATGGGGGTTTTGGGATGTTACAAAAAGGATCAGGCCTAAGCCGACACGGCACGGCGGCAGCATGGCATGCCAGTGGCCTGTGCCTGGGCTCACGGAGGTGAGGTGGGCCATACCAGCACGGCACAGCAGGCTGGTCATGTTGAGCTAACACGGCCTGGTCCTAACCCGTGGCCCAGTGGGCCGTGCCAGCCTGACACAGCCCAAGGCCATGTCTACCTCCCAAAAAGATACTTTCAACTAATTAATACATTGTTTTTGCGAGGGAATTAATTACTACATCCAACATTAGAAAAATACAGTAGTATTTGAAAAATAAAGACACCAAAATTGGAAAGCATATGGATGGAATGACAAAATCAACCTTTAAAGTGTCAACGTGTATGCCTAAAAAAGTAATTTTAGCATCGCAACAATAAGGATAAGGATTTTAATTCCACAAATATGATAATTATGAATCTCTGTACATGGCCCGCATGCAGCAGATGGTATATATATAATCGGTTTTGCTAGTTTTAAGTTGCCTGAAATTTTTTTAAGTTTAAATCACTTGTTGTGACCATTAGATTTGTATAGAGATTAGTGTGTTATATGATTGTCATATGATTGGATATTGATCCAATGGTCACAACAAGTGATTTAAACTTAAAAAAAAAATTTAGACAACTTATGAACAGACAGTACCATATATAATACCTCTCATCGATCGCCCGTTGCTCATCTCTCAGCAAGTTAATTACTGTAAATATCTAATGTAAATCTATACTCGCAGATCGTCGAGCTAGCTATTGGCTAGGGTATAGGAATCTAGTTTTAGATATATGTGTATATCTCTATATTAGGGTTAGGAGTCTAGCTTGAACCCGACTTTAGGGCTGGGTGAAACTTCAGATTTAGGGCCTTGATTTTGCATCTAGACAGGTCTATTAGCTAGGCCCAGCCTCAGCCCCCATCGATTGAGTAGCCTAGATAAATGAACTAGGGCTCAATGGCCTGGCCCAAAGGGCCCAAGATAGGCGATCCGAAATAAATTACGCCTGATCACTCCAACCTCTTTTGCTATGGTTTAATGGTAACTCTATGTAATATATATGATGAATAATTACAAATAAAGATGTCAATATGGTCGAGTCAATACAACTTTCACCATTAATTTTTATCTCAATGTCTACTGGTAAATATTATGAAATGTAACACGAGTAATTTTCTAGCTAACAAAGAATTCGTGACCGCATCGTGAAGTATCATAACATACAGCATGATCACGTGCGTTAATTAATTGCTAAGGACCAATCAATTAATACATCGACAGTGCCCCATCCGCATTTGGTTACTGTCTACAATACCGACAAATAAGAACTCAACCAATCTGCAGGGACATTCTGAGATTCATTAATTTGAACTGACAGATACATATCACCAGTAGTCCATGAAGAAAAGCAACAACAGTGAAGTGCGAGGCCCCATGCATCACACGAAACATGGACAGACACAAGAGAACAAACCAGAGGATACAAAAGGATCAAACTAAAGTGCATGTGCATCAGTGCATCCAACTTAAAATCACACTTAAATTACGGTCCTTCATTATTATTGGTGCAGTATATCTGCCATCCTGTGCATGCAGTACTGGGACGAATGTACTAGCAGCGAGAGGTCGTACGCACGAGCCGGCCATCGAACGTACTGCATGCGCGGGCGCGGCCTACAAGGGCGGGAACTTGGACTTGATGGACTCGACCACGTAGCCGTCGATACGGAAGGCCCTGGCCAGCACGTCGATCGGCACCGTCGGCGCGGCGCCGAACAGCGTCTCGGCGATGGACTGCGTGCCCTGCAGCTGGCTGTTGAAGGCCGCGATGGCGACGGCCAGCGAGTTGCCGTTGTTCCTCTGGAAGTGGACGAGGCCGCGTGGGAAGACGAACACCTCGCCCTTGAAGACGGTGCGGGCGAAGAGCTTGTTGGCCGTGGTGATGAAGCCGACGTACAGGGAGCCCTCGAGCACGAAGATGATCTCGGTGGCGCGCGGGTGGGTGTGCGGCGGGTTCACCCCGAACGGCGCGAAGTCGATGCGCGCGATGGACACACCGAGGGTGTTGAGCCCCGGGAGATTCTCCACGTTCGCCGCCGTCACCAACGACCCCACGGCGTTGCCCGTGTTGCCGGGGTTGGCCAGTCCGTCGAAGAAGAAGTCGTTCACCGTCACGTTCTCCGGCCTCTTGCACGGGAACCCGTTCAGCCGCAGTGCTGCACTCATGCATGCATGTATGATGTATATCATTAGCTATATATGCGATCTGCTGTGATCTATATACGCGTGGAATTGATAGTTGCTGCACGCAATTAATGAAGAAATTAAAGACGAGTGACATATCACTTACGGCCCTTGAGAGATTTGTAGTCGGCGACGCAGATGTCCTGGAGCATGTCGGGGTCGCCGGCGAGCGAGGGGGCGGCCAGCGCCAGGAGGACGGCGAAGGTGGCGAGGAGCTTTGCCATGGTCAAGTACTTGACTTGGTTGATCTTGCGCAGCTCGCGCTGGCTAGCTTAGCTATGGATAGTTGAGTAGCTAGCTAGTGTGTCGACTGCAGATGAGGACGAGGATGGGAGGGAAGGTGGTATTTATACGGGCACGTAGCGTACGTAATGAAGATATGATCGATCGATGAATGGACATGTGACCAAGCTAATTTGAAGGCTTACGATGCATGCTGATCTAATAGTAGCTTCAGATAGGTAGGCGGCCGATGTCAATCGCTGTCCGTCTGCTGTCATTTGGTCAGAGAGTGTGGGAGGGAGAGTACCACTGTTTCACACGTATAGAATTTAGAGACCGTCTGCCACCCAGGAATTTCACTGAAAACATTTTAATTTCTATAGAAATCGGAAAAATTCTTGCGTTTCCAAACGGGGGCTTGGTAAATTCAGTGAGGTTGGGAGACAGAGAGCTAGCTTATTTTCGTTCGGTTTATACAAATATTCTGGACTTCAGCCAAAGAAATTTTGCATACCAAGCTCCCTTCACTTCATCAAGATACATGGTCAAAGGGTATTATATGTTCAGGCCGTGTTTCTAGTGAGGACATTCCAATAATGATCATGATTATGTGGAGTATTTGGACGTCAAGGAATCGCTGGACTCATGAGGAGGAAGGCTATAATCCTCATCAGGCAATGAAGTTTGTACAGGAAGACTTACGTTTCCTAGAACGGATCCGGATCCTCTGCAGTACCGTAGAAGGTCCACCATATGAACAGTATTCTGTGAGAGAGTGAACAGTGTTTTGTGAGAGAGTGAATAGTGAATAGCAAACCTGTAGTACTTGATCCTGGTCTTTGATTTTTTTATCGGGTAGTGAAGATCACTCCTAATATGCCTATATACTATAGATCATCTGTATTAACTCCTTCAATAAGAGGATTCTAATCCACCTAGAACTTCCTAAGAAACAGTGACCATGGGAGGGACCCGTCCTATTTCTCGGTGGGAACGACCACCTGCAACATGGTTCAAAGCGAATTCAGATGGTGCCATTAATTATGCGTCGACTACGGAGAGCGGTTCTAGGCGATGACCGAGATGGAATTCTTCTTGCCCAACCAAGAGGATGTCAGCAGTTGGTTGTGTTGTGGAAGCAGGACGAGGATGCTAGCTGGTTTTCTATGAGCCCTAGCTTTCTAACCTCCTCGCTCTGAATGGACTGTAATTTTTTGAACCCTGGTGACAAATGAAAGCTACTGGTTTTCCCTTCGAAAAAACTAGCACACATGCCTGCAGCGATGAGCAACCGACAAAGACACATTTCTCTGTGTGCCTAACAATCGAATAGATCGATCAATCCAGGCAGACACCAACCTAGGTCGATCATGTCTACCAATCACGCTCCAATCGTACAAGGTATAGTAACTGCACGTACGTACGTATTGCCGAGAGAAAGAAGCTAGCAGACACCAACCTAGGTCGTTACCCCTGAATTACATGCACCACCATCTTAATTTACGATGTCAGCTACTGCCTGCAGTGAGATTAGCCAATTGCAGTGTCAGATCAGACTTAAATCTAGGCTTAATTAGTCGATAGGAAAAACTTGCAATAAAAGCATATGCAAGGGTACGCTTAAACATCCATCGGTTACTCGATCAGATCAGGCTCCGTAGGGAAAAGACTTCTATACATCTCCAAAGAATTCTCTTCTGGTACATACGAACGTACACAGTACACTGCATAATAATGCATAATAATCAAGGCGTAAATTATGATTAATTAGATGAGACGTATATCTAACCTTGATGCGTCTACATTTGAATCTAGCTGTCGCCTACCGCGAGTATATACATTACGTACGTACGTAGTACCTACGTGTCGTTGGTTAGCTAGCTAGCTAGTACCATGCCTATATTTATCATCTTCCTGCTTTTGAAAAGGGGGCAAAAAAAAGTTGGCACGTACATCATGTGTCGCACGTGCGAGCTTGTCCATCCGGGGTTAATTGTAAGTACGTGCGTTTTACTTCTCCCTGTCGAGTAAACCCGTACTGACAATATCGTGGCAACAGCTATCGTTTGGAAAATCGTCTGGTGAAGTAGAAAATCTTTGATTTAATTAAGCCAGCAATCGTATTCTAGAAAAAATAACCAAAACATGGGTTAATTAGAGCAATGGACTTTGCATGCATGCAGTAATGGCAGGACATATACCTACAGCTCCTCATTATTAGTTGAAATCAATCGATCATGTCGATCTTTCTCGTGGTCACAAATGCATCTCAGAGCATGTACAATGGATTTATGTCAGCATCTATAACCTCTGTCACATAGGATTTTTGCTGATATGGATGAAAGAGAATGAAGAGAGAGAAAGATGATGTCTACAATCTTATAGTCGACTGTAGCACTAGAAATAAGAAAAATATTAAAAAATTGTGTGTTGTCTACAATCTTGTAGCCAACTGTATCACCACAACCATTGTATGAGATGTTTTTAGTGCTGTCTACAGGTGACATAGAGAGTTGCTACAGACATGCCCTCAGATGTCACCAACCAACCTATCTATCTATATATATACTAATTGGAGGCTCATCCCGAAGCCCTCACGTTAATTTTAGGAGATAAAAGGCTAGAAACTACCACATTAATCGGAGAAAAAGAAAAATTACTTTAAGTTCTCACATTTATCGGAGAAAAAAAACATCATGGCCATCAAAATTGTGAACTTTTAATAATCTATGGGTAGGATTACGTACTAAAGATGAGCTTTCAACAGATGAGATACAAACCAACATGTACACCTGGCTCGTGCATGCAGTTGGTACCACAGTTAGTATCAGAGAAGAAAACATGTATGCAGCTGGATGAATCAGTTGGCTGCTCAAGCAAATAAGTGTAGGAGTTGGAGTACAGCATTAATTAAAGAGATTAAATCACATCTGACTATTTCAGTCAATATATCCATGAAAAGTAATCCTAATCACATATTGGATGTGTACACTAAGTAATGTCTTTAACATAACAATTCGGATCAAAGCAAACTTAGACAAGGAATAACGTAAGCTACAGAATCTAATTGTCACTTATATGTGTGATTATTATTAGTTTTTGAGGAATTAAAAGTAATTATAGGATTATCTATATCTCTATACTAATTTGAGGCTCTCCTAAAAGCCCAGAGTTAATAATATACGAGAAAAAAGCCAGGTATTACCACATTAATCAGAAAAACAAACAAATAGCTAGAGATCCACATATTAATTGGAGAAAAAGAAAAAAAATCTCATCCATCAAATTTCTTAAATTGATATAATAGACGACTTGGATTCAGTACAATAACCGCTAAGGATACAAACAAAAAGGTAGGAGCTATTTGCAACCCAAATAAGATGCATATGATCTGTTTAGACCTTGCTTTCCTTATGTAAAACAATCTCTCTGTTTTTCTTCTCTTTTATTGCCGGTGTGGCCTCAGTGTTATCATGCTGAAGAATTAGTTCCATCATTAAGAATAAAAAAAATACTTTTGTATGGTTATATTTTATGATTTTTTTAATAATATGTAATTAGAAAAGGTAGTAACCAATGTTGTGCATTAGAGGCCATGTCGATGTCTAAAACAACATCTATTTGGAAACAAAGGTAGTATGTATATTCCCAATTGGTTGGATTTTTTTTTTTTAAAAAAAACTAAACTACCAATTACTTTGTTATATAAAGAATTTTTATAGTGCCTGTTTGTCAGGCTATTGCTAGAAAATTTCTTGGGGATATATTTCTCTATTTTTAGTCTACTTTGTATCTGTAGATGGCCACAAATGCAATTTTGTTAAGAAAATCAAGTGGAATTGACAAAAGGATGCCTAGGAAGTAGGAACCAAATATATATTTGTACTCCCTGTCACCGTATAAGAATGAGCTTTGTGGTTCAGTAGTCACCTCCATGGAGGCATTCGATCATTTTTTCAGTAATGCATGCATTACATGAATGAGCATCAAATTGTATAGCCAAATCCAAACTTTTTATTTTGTTAGTTTTTTTTTTGTTGAAAGCTTTAAGTTTAGAGATTCATCTGGTCCTTTATACACTCCATTCTAGAATGTCCTTTTTAAAATTGCAGCCATCTTGGAATATCTTGCAATTTACTATATATGTTTTTTAGTGTGTGTGTTATTGGTAACTCATTTTGGACATTTCCAACCTCTCGTGGGATATAGTAGGTGACTTGGATTTGTGACTGAGATGCAATGACTCGTAGATTTGTGGGGTTTTAGAGAGAGAAAGCGCTCAAAGTACATTATTAACCTTTACAAGTGGAAATATGAATGCTATCAACCTGAATCAATTGCCATGTTTAATCAATATATGTTGCCCTAATAGTAAGACAACCTTTCTGGTACTATTTAGGAAGTTTCTATAATTTTCTCTCTATAACCTAATGTGGACAACCATTTGCATATCGCAGGTGGCATGAATAATTTTGTTCATCTACTTGTTTTACCACATCTACTCCCACTTTGATAAGGTACTTTGTTCCTCTTTGTTAATACATGAGTACATGACAAATATCACTCTAATGGTTCTGAAACTAAACTTGATCTTGTTTATTGACAGATCAAGCAGATGCATACCTTTAGCTGCATTCTGATATTTGTTGTGCCCACAATACTACTCGTCATGAACTCAATGTGGTTTGCCAAGATCTTGAGAGGCCTTAAGAAGATGCTGGCCAATAGGCATTGAAGAGGAGAATGGTAGATGCAAGCTCATGGACATCTACAATCATCCTTTCATATATACGGTCACGTACAAGTACATATACTTCCTTAGTAAAGCCATTAGTGCAACTCATAGCGCAAGCTAAAGCCTTTGTACATAATTCAAAAATACACTTAACACAGCCCAAAATTTCCTGCATATTCTACCTTGTACATACACATGTCTGGTTATGGTTGAGGATGCTTTTATCTGTGCATCGGATGCTTCAAAATCTCAAGTCTCAACAACTGAGGGAGTGAGGGTAGTGCTCATCAGATTGACCTAGAAAGGTTAAAACTTGAAATTTTGTTTCTACTTACAACTCTGAAGTGCAGCTCGTATTGTTCTGAGTTCACACTTCTGAATTGCAATGAGTTCATTCACTTATCGCAACAAGTAAAGTTGGCAGTAGTACTTCATGTAAAACTCTTCAGTTTTCCATGTGCAGCTTTGGTTACTGATTGTTAAGTCCGGTAGTTGTTATTGTGCAGATGACACAGAACCTATCTGCATGTTGTAGTGGTAATTGTTATTATACTTCCAGCCATGCAGTTTTGTTTAGTCTGGTAAAACGTTCAGAGCAAGAGCTTATTTTAATGGTCAAACAGTTTAGATACAGGTTTCTTGTAGTGGTTGGGTAAGGCAAGAGGCTCAATTTGGCTATGAGTAGCGCGACAAGAGGACAGCGATGCAGGCCGAGTGTGCTGGCAGAGCTGCGGGTACAAAACATAGGCTGAGCTCGGTGGTGGAGATGAAAGCATATTGTAGGCTGAGCACAACAACAGTTGACGACCAGACATGCTGGGACTATGATTTTTAAATCTGTAGCAAAGCACGGGCATTGAGCTAGTTGAATAGAAAATAGAAGTTATAATGAGGATAGCACGAACAGTATCGATCTATTTTGCAAGAAGACATTGGACCCACGGGAAAGCGAAGAGCTGAGGCGGCGGCGGCGGAGATGAGGACAACATCGTGCTACTCACATTAGTCGTTCAATGAGGACAATGTCGTGCTGCTCACCGGAGCCATTGAAGAGAAAGTGAGTGTTGAAGGAGCCAAAGGCCGCGATGACAAGTGGTGAACGTCGGCGTTGTTGAAGAAGTTAGTCGCCAAAGAAGCTCGATGATGGTATAGCCCTAGCAGAGAGGAGATAAAGCTTTGCATTGAAGATGATCTATGGATGATATGGGGCCATCGAGTTGCTAGGAGTGCCGTCACTAGTGAGGGGCACGTCATCGCCGGCGATGGAGAAAAAAATCTCCATATTGTTAAAAATGACTAAAGCAGACATGCTGACATCAGTGAAGATGGGAGGTCGTCGTGGCTAGTGTGGAAGCCGCAAAGTTAAGTTGGCCAACATCAAAGAAGAAGAGAGACACGAGAGAAGAGGACATCGAGCATGCATAACATCATGCATGCATATGTACAAGCATGCACCCGTATGAATAGAAGCACGGGAGTACAGAGGCAAAGGAGAAAAAATGTAATACCCTATTCACTTATTTGAGTAATTAAAAATAAATAGAATTTAAGAAATCAGGATTAGAATTTTAGGAAGGGGGATTAGAGTTGGGCCATTCGGCCCACGATCCCTTGGCCCAAGGGGGGTTGGCCGGCCTTAAGAGGAAGCAGGGGGTGACATCCCCGGGCCTAGTGACCCTTGCCCCTCCATGGCCACCACCACCCCCTGGTTGCCTCCTCTCTATTGCACCCTCCCTTGGCTGGCGCCGCCTCCTCCCTGCTGCTGCGCCCCAGGCACCCCTCCTCTGGCCGACGCTGCCCTAGCCATCCCCTATCGTGCGCCTTTGCTGGCCGTCATGTTGGTTGTTGTTGCCGAGGTCAAGCGAGGAGAGGAGGTACTGATCCAACACGGTGGAAGGAAGAAGGAGAAGGAAGGAAAGGAAAGAGAAGGAGAAAAGTCAGGGCATCGTGATCATCGTCGTTTTATTCATGGGTAACGTTTTGATAGTCCTTAGTTTAATCCTAGAATAGTGATTGTTCATATTGTAGATTGATTTGATCATGGGAGGTAGAGGTTTTGGGAAGCCCTAGTTCGTCAAACTGCGATACAGAACCTTGTGAGGGGAATTAAGGGTGTATGCGGTCAGAATCAGGGTTTCATCAGGTTAGGAAAGTTGTAGGAAATTTTAGTAGCTTTCCAGGAAGGTCAAGATCATTAATGTTGGAGTTGTGAGTCAAAAGATATGGCTTTTGGAAGGTTGTTATCTAGAAATTCACTGTCAATGGCAGTAGTCGTGTAGATGGGATAATTACATATATTAGATGGACTAATTTAACTGTGGTAATAGCAAAAATAAGCTAGGTGTTTCTTAGTAGATTCAAAAATACCATTGTTTACTATTTTTCATGTTATAGAAAAATAGATATAAAAATGTGAAGGGGATTATTCTGACAGTTTCTGGTTTAATCTTCAGGGTTGGAAATGAGAACCTAAACAACGAATTCAGAAGTTTTGCATAACTATAATGTTGTAGGAAATTCATGGGGTTTCCAGAAAGTACATATTTTGCTATGTTTGGAGTTCAGAGAAGAGATTTATGGTTGTTTGATCACCAGGACAGTGGGTAGGTCGTCCAGTGAAGTTGAGTTAGGAGTGTCGGTTTAGCGTGTAGGTGCGATAGTATTTTGTTTGATTCGTTTGGTACTGTTGTGGTGTCATTTGAATGAATTAATGATTGTTTATTTAGGGAGCATTACCTCAAGGACTTTGCCACCATCTCATCACCCGACTTCTAAAGGATAAGAGGCAAGTGCATGGTAGAACAGTGAACAATGGTTTGGTTGTCGTTTTCTTTATTATCCATTATCATGATTTTTTTGTTGATAAATGCTTATTTACACATCTTGAGAATGACCATGATATTGCTATTGATGATGATGACATTGTACGATGGTGATGGACTTGATGAATATTGAATTTAATTTACATTCTTGCATCATGTGCACCATCTTGCATAAAGGAGAATGATCATGGTGATCATATGTTATCTACCTCGCTGGTAGAGACTCAATGGAAGTGGAGAGATTCCTGGTTCTTTTGGGAACAGGCTTGAGCAAGGGTGAACACTATCGCGGGTGTTCACTTGTAGTATACCGGTATAAGCGATAAAATGAACAAATAAGCATGTAGAATAGAGATGCATTGCATGAATTGAGAAGCGGATGATATGTTTAATTGGGTATGAGTATGACCATAAATAAATGAATGTCGATGATACTATTGATAATGGTTATTAAATTGTTGTCTATTTTTTTATTACGTTCTTACTGAATCGTGGACTCACCCTTGCTCTACTGTTGTGTATAGGTGGGTGTTGACGACATCATGCATGGAAGAGAGTAGCTCATGTGCCACACATGCAAGCACTACATTTATTTAATTCAAATTGTCATGATCTCTTTAAATATAGTGTGATGATATTTCCCTTTAGGCATTATTAGACTTGATCAATATTAGATGAATAGATTGGAACTTGATTTATTTAGTCACAATGGGCTTGTTGTAGTTCATTTACTATTTTTTTTGTTCGTTATTAAGTATTATCATCTAGTATTTTGATCCTTATGCTTATTGTGTCATATTTAATGATTATATTATGACCCGTGGATGAATTTTATTCTTTATATGCTTGCTAGGAATTATTGTAAAATAATATTTAAATTTGTAGTTTGGTGACATTTCGGACTCAGTGTTGGACTGAGGTGTTACAAAAAAAAACTTGGAGTAGAGATGACGCGATCACAGGGAATATGCTCGGGGTACCCTCCAAGGGTGGACCCAACAGGGGGCAGCCGAGACTAAAACACCCCCTACCATCGGTCGGACCCTGGATACCTTTCGTAGCACCGCTATCCATCGACCGTTAGAAAGAAAGTATGGTCTTAAAGTAAAAAAAAAAGACTAAAATCTTGTGAGCTCCTCTTATTTTATTTCTGGGATCCGCCACCGTCCTAGCCACCATTTTCGGTGACTATTAACAAATCCTTTGGGGTGTATCCAGTACTATTCCCCTCGTGATGCCTATTTATTATAATTATTAGCTAGCTGTACAAGCTACATATGAATAGGATGAGGATGGGTGCGCGTACCGTACTGGCTAGTACATGCCAATGAGATATCAATGCATGCATGTCTTAAGTACGTACGTACGTGCCAATTAAAGTACCAACATTTCCATCCCATCAATTTGGTCCTAATAAAAATGTTCCCTGCAAAATCTCTAATCAAGTATATAAATAAATTACTATAAATAACGTAGGCGATGAGAATAAAGCATTTATAAGCCACTGCTCCACTAACAGGAGAGCAATATGCACAACACTCACCATACGAAGCAAGAGGAACCAAAAACCCATCAAATCAACCGTTCATCCATGATGCATGTGTCCTTTGCTCAATGATTAGTCCAATACTCATCGTAAGAGAAGAGACAGGTTGTGTTTGTTGAATGATAGATCGTACGTAGTACTAGTAGTATAATTTTCTACATGTTATGTCCTTTTATGGCTTTATATCATAGAAAAGTTCCCAAACATGCACAGTGTAATCGTTAAGTACATATACGGTCAGGTACAGGAATATATAAGTAGAGCAAAGATGAGTTGTAGCCATCGATCAACATTCTTCATTTTCCTTTGTTTACACTATTTATACATGTAAATACAACCCATGTTAATACCCAAACTCTAAAATTTACATCAATCATACATGTGTATCAGACAGTTCATGATGTGGGTGCCTAGGCATCGAGGTGCCTTACGTAATTTTCCTTTATATATATATATATATATATATATATTATGGTACTCCTACTTCTTATATACTATTTAAATAGTATGATAATATCTCTTTATCTATTTGAGCATACTCCAATAATGATTATAAGATACATCAAAGTAAGTTCCATGAAAAAATTTATCAAAGTCCACTTTTATAACAAAATTTGTGTATATATTTTTATATATATGAAAAAATGGTATATAGCAAAAAAACAAAGGCTCCAATAAAAAAATTTCAATTAAATCGCATTGAAGTATCTTATAATTGGTATTTAAGTATACTGAAAATGATTAAAAAAGTATAATATGTGTGTTTAAGTGGTATATTGGAAGTGGAAATACATACTCCCAAGAGTACGAAATGGACGTCCTATATCCTATCTCTAATATATCTCTAACACCACCCTCAAATGCAAGGCGTATACAATAACATTGCATTTGGAATGAGTTGACACTAAAATATGAAAAAATTCAAAGTTCTAGTCTTGATAATGTCGTCGTAGCATGCAGCCATAAAGCACATAGTGCGGGAGCAAAGTCGACCGTGGCAACATGACGAAGAAGATGATGAAACCGACAAAAATAGAAAAAGTTGTCAAATCAAATCGAACATGAATAGATAGAAGTATGACGGTGCAAATCTAAGCCCAAGACGACGGCGACACAGTGCATAGGAAGCGCAATACATACATACATACATACATACATACATACATACATACATACATACATACATACATGTGTATGTATGTATATATATGCTTGTGTGTGTATATACACACACACACATATACATATACTATACATATGTATAGTATATGTGTGTGTATATATACATTAAAAAAATATTGCACTTGTCCCCCCCCCTATTTGCGATAATAAGCGTAAAAACACATACAACGGACTTTTGTGTGTAGTTAATGGCAACTATTTGTGTTGGGACAGTAAACTATCATATATAGGAGCGGTAAAAGGGACTATAGAAAAGTAGTAAATGACCACCCACTACTACAGAAAAGGCCTTTACAAACGGTTCAAAAAGGTCATCACAGACGGTTTCATGAGCCATCTGAGTTTATAGGTCAATGATGACATGAGGTCATCATAGACAGTTTTCGAACCGTCTGTGTTGCATACTTCACAGACGGTTATTAGCTCAGAACCGTCTGTGATAGTTGCCTATCACAGACGGTTTGTAGATAAAACCGTCTGTGATGGCTGATGTATCACATATGGTTTGTAGATGTAATCATTTGTGATATATATTCTCTATAAAGTCTCAAGCAAGTGATTTTGTGTTTTTAAACCGCTTCATATATATATATATATATATATATATATATATATATATATATATATATATATATATCGTGTGTGTGTGTGTGTGTAGGAAAATGGTATGGTACTCCTGGGAGTACGTACTCCCACCTCTCATATACCACTTAAATTGTATGATGATACATCTTTATCAATTTGAGTATACTCCTATAATGATTAGTGAGGTACAACCAAGCACTATCTCTTTAATTTTCCTTATTATCTAATTAGAATCACCATTAATCTGTATCATTATCTTATAATATTGCGAATATCTTTTAATCTTAGTATTAAAATTAATCTTAAATTTTTATAATTAATCTTGGTATCAGAGCCTCATCAGGACACCCGTTTCGTACTCCCGGGAGTATGTACTTCCACTTCTAATATACCATTTAAACGAATATATTATACTTCTTTATCACTTTCAGTATACTTGAATACCAATTATAAGATACTCCAATGTGGCTTGATCGAAAAATTTTCATTGGAGCCTTTTGTTTTTGCTATATGCCCTTTTTCATACATAAAAAAAGTATATACACGGATTTTGGTATAAAAAGTGGATTTTCATGAAATTTTTCATTGAACTCACTTTAGGGTATCTTATAATCATTATAGGAGTATACTAAAATTGATAAAGAGGTATCATCATACAATTTAAGTGGTATATGAGAGGTGGGAGTACGTACTCCCAGGAGTACCATACCATTTTCCTATATATATATAGTACATACTCCCAGGAGTACATACTCCCGGGAGTACGAAACAGGTGTCCTATATATATATATATATATATATATAGTCCGTAGTACCCAGCCACTTTTGAGGGATCGTGAGGAGGATGAGACAACAGCCACGGAAACTTCGTCGAGTCTGCAAGTTCAAGAAACATAGCTGCTAGGAGAGCGCGTAGATATTCTGCACTCAGCTACAGAGTGTGCGCGTTTGTGTAGGGATTTCGAATTTTCCAACTAAAGCTATTTATGGTGGATCGTTTTCGAGATATATATCTTGCACGGATCGATCGATTGAACCTTTTAAGCTTTTTGGGTGTACCGGAAGGAAAGGAAGACTATAGGCTGTTTCTATACGTTGCATGCAGGGGATCCATTATCATGAAGGGACGTTTTTTGCATCCAAAGCAAATCAAAATTAATTGGAAGACCATTCAGTACAATGGCCGGATGATAACAAGCTAATTATGGAGACTAGACACTTAACAACCGAGATTTTTTTTTCCCCCATTTTAGGACAAGACAATGCATGCCAAGTGGGATAAATTAATTAAGGTCGATCGCGCATGACCTGGACATGGTTGCATTCAAAGGCAGATCGAGGGTCGAAGGACAACGCCAAAAATTAAAGGTCATATTGCAGACGTAACATAGTGCCGGCCGTGCATGTAACAACTACTAATCCAAACATCGGTAGTAGCAATTGGCAACGCGACGTAGTACATAATTAATTCGTTCGTAGTAGTGTTTTTTTTGGGGGGGGAAATCGTGAGCTTTCAATAACTTAGGGAAAATAGGTTGCAAAAGCACGAGACCGTCGACTAGAAAACTTGGGCAAACATTGAGCGACTCACCACTCTGACGGCCCCGTGCGTGCAAGCGAACTTAGCACAACAATCAGCCACACTACTCGCCGACCTTCGGCCAAACTTAACCTCAAAAGAAACAAAACTAGAAATTAATGAGCTTACTAACTTCAGGTAGGATCGATGCGATCATTGATCTGTTCTTCAAACACGACTGTACCAGAGATAGATTTACCAGATCTTGACAATCTGTCTTGCAGATGACCAATGCACAACACCGTCGAATCTGTCTCGCGGACGACCAATGGACAACCCCGCCGACGCGCGAAGTCCACACCATCAACCACAAGAGGTTCGGAGATCCCTCTATGGCTTTGTTTGGGAGGGCCGATCCCGGCCGGGATCCCCGCCGAAACCCTGCTAGATTTTCCCAGGCGATCTTGTAGGTATGTTTGGGGACACCAAGGATGGGGAAATTTCGGCCCAATTCCGGCCTAATCCACGGGGAGAAAAACCAGTCTGAGGAGGTCGGGAATTTCTCCTCGTCTCGCTCCCGAGTCCGGTCCTCCTCCCTGACCGCCTCCCTCCCAACCGTCGTCGCCTCCACCGCGTTCTTCCTCCTCCCACTCCGGCGACGGGAACTCGCCGGTCAGCTTAAGAACTTCTTGTATCCTCGTCTGCTGGCTCCCTCCAGCGTCGGCGCCGCGCCCAAACCCAGGGCGATTTGGCGCTAATTCGAGGGAGTTCGTCCGATTTCTTGATCGGGTCCTGGGAGGGTGCGGAATGCGGTGAAATGGTGGCAGTCCATTCATGGAGTCTCGCTCTTATTGGTGAGCTCTTGGTTCGGGCGCCATGGACGGCGGTGGTGGCGACGCTGCGGTGAGTGCCATTTTGGGGAAAATGTTGGCGCTTTGGTGTGTTCATCCCAGGTGGGGATTGGTCTGATGCTCTTGTCTTTTTGGTGCTCTTGTGCGTGAAGAAATCGGGGAAGCATGGCGGGCAGGTGTGCCAGATCTGTGGCGACGGCGTGGGGACGACAGCGGACGGTGAGCTGTTCACCGCCTGCGACATCTGCGGGTTCCCAGTGTGCCGGCCCTGCTACGAGTACGAGCGCAAGGACGGCACCCAGGGGTGTCCGCAGTGCAAGACTAAGAACAACAAGTTAGGCTGGAGCAGCTAGTGAATTCAATCATGCATTTTAGTCTATAAGAATAGAGAATATTTTATGTTTGATGAATTTATCGAGTTCTTATCAGAAAGGCTTGCTTTTTTAGTGAATTGTACTCAAACTGTGGTAACAGCAACACAAGTCTAGCCTTTTGTTGAGTCCTTGTCATTGAGAGCAACAAAGGGGAGTGAATTTATCGAGTTCAACAAGAAATTGAATCTTTGCTCAATTGTGTTTTGTTGTTTAGGGAGCCCACCAATACGTGGGGAGGAAAGTGAGGATGTTGATGCAGATGATGCCAGTGATTTCAACTATCCAACACCTGGCAACCAGGATCACAAGCACAAGATCGCTGAGAGGATGCTCACCTCACGAATGAACTCAGGAGCTAGTGATGATGTTGGTCATGCTAAGTATGGCAGTAGTGAGATTGGGCATCCCAAGTATAAGGCGTTTGCATACTTTGATCGGAACTAGAGTGGATATATTGAAATTGATGAGCTCCGTGAATAATTAGTTGGTGGCTTGGGACCAAATCATGAAGAGGTTATCAATGCCATCATCCGTGATGTAGACACTGATAAGGTTTGTGGTTCCTCACCCACTAGTCGCAAAAGCATGATAGTTTTGTTTTCCGTCTTTTCGACGGTTTAAATCATCTGGATGTATGATTGATATGATGAACGTTGTGATTCATAACATGTAGGATAGCGAAAATATTAATGTCATTATTTTGTTCTTCAGGATGGAAAGATAAGCTTTGATGAGTTCGCAGCAATGATGAAGGTTGGAACAGACTGGTGGAAAGCCTCAAGACAGTACTCAAGAGAACGGTTCACTAGCCTCAGCTTAAAGCTGTAGAAGGATGGATCATTGCAGATAACAAGTACCCAGTAGATGTACAATAGGCAAGTTGTGAATTCCAGATGAAAAACTTGTGTAGCTTCCATGGTTCTTTGCTGAAGGAAGGATGGATTTCAATTGGTTAGTATATCCTCAACCTGAAAGGCTAAAACTAAACTGGGATGGTACATTTCCAAATAATCTTATTCATATATGTGGTGCTCGACTGGCATTTTGAATGTAAAAGCAGAAATTCGACTTACAACATATGTAATGTGAGGTGAACTGATGAAGTACATACTATGTAGTCCCAGATCTGTTGGTTGACATTGACTCTTCCAGTATCTCTGGTGTGTGTAGCTTACATCTGCATTCTGTATAGCATGTAGAGGATATATCCAGGGATTCATCACATCAAATTCTTGAATTTTGTAATGACAGTTGAGCATACAGAATTTAATTGTGGAGTATGCAATACTTTTTGTTGATAACTCAAGTACACTATAGCTATTGTTTCTGAATTTTACGATTTTATTTGAATTTTTTGAAAAAAAATAATGGCTGGGATTTTTATCTCTATTATTCCCAAACGGCAACAGGGATTTTGTTCCTGGGTGGGAAGATTTTCTCTTAGAGTTGAGGGAGATTTCATGTGCCCTCAAAATCCCCCTTGTTTTTCTACCCTTTGCTTCCAAATTAGCCCTATAAGATTTACTCCATGCTCCTATGAAACCTCCTTGATGCCAAGCCATGTGATAACAGCGCATTGGGATGAGACTGAAAAGTTTTCAAATTATTAGACAAGAAGAATACAATTATATGCAGGTATGAAACCTCCTTGATGCCAAGCCATGTGATAACAGCGCATTGGGATGAGACTGAAAAGTTTTCAAATTATTAGACAAGAAGAATACAATTATATGCAGGTATGAAACCTCCTTGATGCCAAGCCATGTGATAACAGCGCATTGGGATGACACTGGAAAGTTTTCAAATTATTAGACAAGAAGAATACAATTTTCTTTCTTTCTTGGGCCTACTTAGTTTTCTCGCTGGTGGGGCCCGGTTGGCACGATAAACTCAGCTCCAAGCCCAACATGAGCGGCGCAAGGACTGGCCCATGACTACGTGTGTCCTCCTGTCCTCTACCGCATCGTTTTCAACTGAACTCAGAAGCATGCGAATCACCTTGTTTTATGAGTTGCTAGATATATTATACTAGAGCTAGTACATTAAAGAAAAGGTGGATGCCTCACCAAATCAATAGATCCTCTCGATTTTTTTTTAGACAAAACCTATCAAAATTAAATGCACACGAGTACATCCTGTAAATATCTCGTTCTTTGTGCGTATTTTTTTTTCTGAATTAGTGTGGGAGTTAAACTGTTTTATGTGAAATTCATAAATTTGACTTTCCAAAAAAACGCCCTTGCGATCAGTCCCTCCAGTCTTTTTAAATCATCATCACCCCTCCACTTTTTTTAAATCTCATCATCCCTCCAATTGTCAATGACCAGCAAGCAATTATGTAGTTGACCGAAGTTTCAAAAAAAAATGCACTTGACCGAAATAGGGGATCCACTTGTCATATACTATGACTTGTGTGGGTCCCACCAGAATTTCTCTTGCCAACGAAGCCACACCAACGCGAGGGCGAGGACGCCTCAGGATTTGAAAAGTCAAACAACTGAAACCGTTCCGTTCCGTTCCGTTCCAACCCGCTTGGACGACTGCACGTCCCACCCGAACCCGAGTTGTTTCACTTTCGTCCCCGCGCACGACACGATCCCACGCTCAGATCGATCGCCGCCAATGGACGCCAAGATCGGCAGGTTCTTCGACGCCCGCCGTGGGCGTCTTCTTCTCCGGCGACGACAACGTCCCCTGGTGTGACCGCGACGTCATCGTATGTAACCACACCAACCCTAGCTCCCCCCTCCGCGCTTTCTATGTTTTGTTTAATCGATCAAACGTAGTCTACTCACTTTTTTTGTTACTATTCTTGTGCTTAATTTGTTGCGCAACAACAGTCGTCAGAATGTTAGATTCAATAACTAAAGTCATGACTTGATTAATGTCTGTACCTCTGAACATGTGCTTTCAATTAAAGTTATTGAAAAAGACTTGATTAATGCTAATTTGTTCGTTTTTTTAGGTTCAACAGCTGACGTGAATACTTTTGTTGTTTTCTTCTTCTTTTTTAACAAGGATAAACCTTGCTTTTATAAATAAAAAAAAAAACTAATCACCAGTTTTACAAGCAAAGACAGAACATAAAGACCAATACCAAGCTGGGGAGACCAGCTAGCTATCTAAGCATCCAGAGAAACCAAAAGCTAACAGACAACCCCACAGGCCACAGCAAAGTATCTCAAGCCATTCAAGGATAACACCTACTGAACCTATTACAAGTCAAACAAGGGACACAAAATACTAAACCAAAAGCAGACTAAGGATATCAACTAGTTCTGTCTTGAAGCACAAAAGACCTTCATCCAATTCCCCATTCGCTCCAGAAGATCCGCAAGCTTCCGCCACTCAGAGTTTGTGAGGAGAATTTGCTATCGCTGCAAGCAAGATATGAGTTTGAACATGACTTCAATTAAAAATTTAAGAAATATCCTCTCAATAGCCCCTTTGTTCTTAATATTCCAAAGAGTCAAGCAAAAGCTGCAAAACTGAGAAGACCAAAGTTATAATCATTACCTTTTATCAAGCCACTCTAAATGAAGATCATCAAGAGACTCTTGTACTCTATCCCAAAGGAAAACCTCTTTGATACAATACCAAGCAAATTTTGCCAAAACACAACGAAAAAACACATGATTAGTATCCTCGATAACCCCACAGAGAGCACAATTAACTTCTCCTTTCCAGCCTCTAAAACTCAGTTGCTCTATTGTCTGAATCCGATCTTGATAGACCTGCCACAAGAAAATTTTCACCTTCAGAGAAATTCTGCTGCTCCACAACCTCTGTAGTTTCCAACTAGTCACCCCACCATTGTTTTGTTCTATTTAGGGATGTGAGAGACAGGTTGCGGAGGCCGCGACCGAAGAACACAAGAATGACAGCATTATGAGGTTATCTTGGGCCCTCGTGCACTCGAGGGATCAGGATGATGTGAACCGTGGGATTGGCATGCTCCAAGGTGCGCATCCTTTCCCCTATGTGCCACTAATCGAGGGATTCAGATGCTGCTTAATGTAATGCTCTTTTAATTTCCTGGTGATACAATGCTTGCCTACTGCTCTGACCATCATGGCGTCTTTTATGGCTGCCCAGCATCTTTGGGTGGTGGTGGTTCCAAGAGCCCATTGCAGGCAAGGGAGAAGCTCTACCTGCTCGCTGTTGGGCACTACAGGAATGGTGACTACCCCAGGAGCCGGCAACTTCTCCACCACTGTTTGGGGGTTTGCATTCTTGCTACACATGCGTGGTGCAATGCTGTCAAAGTGTCAATGCATGATTAATTGCTAGGCTAAGCTTCTTGTAACTGTGAACAATACATAGAGCGGCACAGTTTGTCCTCTGGTATTATATGGCCTGTTAATGCCAACTAATATTGCCTCCAAATAATTCTCCTAAATTAAAGTTCATGCTGCCCAATAATGGAGGCAGCTGTTACTGTTAAGCAACCTTTTTTTAGTACACGCCGGACCATACACACACCACACGCACGCCCCACTGTCATGGGCCGGGGGTACTATTCACACACATGAACAGTATCATAAGTACTGTAGCACCAGGATCAGACTGGATTACCTTCCACAATAAGAATATATATTTCCCTAAATAGTTTATTAGTTTTCTTGTATAGGGATTAGTTAATCGGAAATGTTATCTGTTAGTTAGGAAAGTTACCTATTAATTAGAAAGGTCATCATTTAGATTAATTTTATCTATACTTGTTAGAAGAGCCCTCTATATAAGGATGCTTATTGTAATCGTTAGCATTAAGCAATGAGAATGCAATAGTCTAAGTCCCAGTCCCCTTCGTCTCTCAAATCTATAGTCTTTCCTCTCCCTCTAGCAGCTGATGCCACCCGGCTATCCTCTCGGTGATTTTTACCTCTATGATCTAAAGATCATAACAATGTGCGATGCTAAACAAGCATTATGCTGAACAAGATTAATGACTACTAGAAACCCGCGTGCGCCTTGGCGCGCGGAGCTGAACAATTGCAACCGTGATCAGGGGAAAGAAGGATGTACAAATTTTCAAAGTAAAGTTTCGATTAAAACACGCCTGATAGTGATTCAGTGTCATTGGGGAATTTGATATGAATGTACAGATTCAGAAGCCAAGAAAGCTTCGTTTTATTGTAGGAAGAAACACTATTGAATAAGCAGGTAAGGACATGTTACAGTATATTCCCCTATCATTTCTCTTTCAAAGTCCACACTAACAATCTCTCCCGTCTACCCGTAGTCCCCGAATCCGCTATGTGGCTACTGCAAGTGGATCAACCTAGAGATCCACCCACACGACCAGTGGACTCTCGACTGTGAGGAGTGGGATACCAACAGGGACGGCGAGAGGAGGGAGGAGGAGCGCCACACCGAAGAGCACAACCAGTGTATCCAACGAGAGACGCATGCCCATCTCGAGGTGTACAGGCGTAGGGAGCGCGAGCCTCGCGTGAGGGAGCACGAGAAAAAGAGGAAAATAGCGGTCGAGACCATGGCGGCCGAGGCCAAGGCGGCCGGCGAGGAGTACAACGCCGAGCTCGCAAGGAAGGGCAAATGGCCCCGGTCCACGCAGTAGTCTGACCCTCTTCGTCTATATGTACCATGTATTTCTAATTCTCTAAAGGCATGCGTGTACCGTCCTTGGTTCGTTAGCCTACGTGCCATGTAACCCCTCTTGTCGGATCAACTGTCGTGTTGTTAACGTTGCGCCATTTCTCCAAAATTGTGCATCGTGCCTGAATTCTCTGGCGCATCGCAATATAACTTATCTTCCTACTTACGAATCATTAATACCTCAATCGTCCACGAGAAAACACGGACAATAGTAATATGTTATTGCCAATGTTCTTAATTGATACCTCAATCATCCACGAGAAAGCACGGACATCAGTAATATGTTATCACTTATCTTCCTACATACAAATCATTGATACCTCAAACGTCCTCGCAAAATTCTACAGAAATTCACCGCACTAGAACAACATACGACGATCACAAAATGTTATTGCGAGTCTAACAGATTTCGTACCGTTAAAAATCTATAAAAATCACAAACAGACCAACTAGTTTAGGGTTTCAGCTACCTATCGTACCGTTGTTTACGAAGGATATATACTGACGAGGATTAAAACATCTATATATTATTTTTAATATATATAAAAGATCATACGTCTTCATGGTCGTAACCCCTGAGGTGCACGACCTCACTGGTCGTAGAGATTGCAGAGGTTACATAATAGGTACCCTGGTCGGACGAAGGCCTAAGCCAAACTCCCGACCAGGAGAACTGCTCGTAAAAGGTATGAACTGATTCCAAGTATATTCTCTACCGTATGATGAATGGAACACGTACATATTCCATGCCATACGATGTATCTTATCCAGACACAGCAACAAACAACCTCCATGCGGTTATATGTCTCATATACATATAACCGCCGAACGGTTGATTCATTATCAACCGTCACTTGGCTCCGACCAGACGCATCGTTTCACATCAGGCGTCTTCTCTGGAAGTAATTGCCGCCTCTTCAAGGGCTATTTAAAATGGAACCTGGACGGATCAAGGACAAGGGACAAAAGACAGAAGACAAGACATAGTCAACAGACTAGAGCACAAGCCATAGTTTCGTGTGATAGGTCTGAGATTATAAGGGAATAAGCAGTATTATTAGAGGATACCTTGTAAAACCCAGTTTATATAAATAAAGAGCAGCCCCATTATTTCCTGAGATTTCCCACGTCACTTTCTCTTTTTTATTTTTGTAAGATCGACGTCTTGATCGCCAACATATACGCTGAAGTGTCAAAGGTTATCAATTCACAAAAAAAAAATAATTCAGTCCATATATGTAATTACGCTCAGTTCAAAGGATGGTCTTATATATGGTTCACAGATAGATTTTCTACATTTAAGTTATGGATAATTCGAGAGGGGTTAACTTTCAAATATTTTTTTTTAAAAAAAAGATTAAAAAACCAGGCTCCAGCCTCCTGTCATTGAACCGTTGGGCGACAGGGATGCAGTCGCCTACCGGTTGGGAGACAGAACCTATCGTTCGACCATTGGCCAACTTCATCCTTGTCGCCCAACAGTAAAGCTACTACATTGGTCTCGCTTGGTCGTTGGGCGACTGGAGCCAGTCACCCAACGGTTCGGCGACAGAGGATCAAGGATAGCCGAGTAGAGGGGGTGAATAAGACGTTTTGAAAATAGTTTAGCTAAAACTCAGTTTTTTTAACAAGTATGAACTAAAATTCATTTTGCACAATTCAAGGCATGCATAATCTAAGCCTCGCTAAGTGCACCGACAACCTAAGTCTAAGCAAGGTTTGCAATCCTAGGGTGATAGGTATGCGATTCAATTTCTAGGAATGTAAATGCACAAAGTAAGGAGCTAAGGAAATAAACCACAAGATGAACACAAGAGAATTTTTCCTGTGGTCTCAGAGACTTGCCGGTCTCCTCTAATCCACGTTGAGGGAGCTTGAACGAATCAAGCCAGCCCCACACGCAAATGAGCCTTCTACAATCCACTAGTGGTTGCTCTTCTCCTCTCGGATAGGCGAGCACCGACCTTCACAAGCTTCCTGATGAGATTACCAGTCACACCTCCTCTAAACCGTCTAGGAGACGGTAACCTCCAAGAGTAACAAGCCTGGAACCTTCACTTTATTCCAATCAAGTGCCAAGAACCTCATATGAATGAATGTTCAAGTTTCTCTTGCTAAATGGCTCAAGTGTATGCAATGAAAGCTCAAAGGAGTACTCTCACTTGCTAATGCTCAAGGTGTTCTATTCAGGTGCTAAGGGAGCTAAATGAGAGATGAAAGCCAAGTATATATAGCCCCAAAAGCAAGAAACTAGCCGCTATACAAAAAATCAGCAAAGTCACATAATACCCAGACATATCTGGGGTCTATCTAACAATAGCTAACTCATTAAATGTGCAGCAGAGGGACATTGGGGCGAGGTGCTGATACCCCATACATGTCTGGGGTGACCCAAGACATGTATGGACCCCCTTGGAACTCTCTGGAATATCTGCCCTAGGCTGAAAACATGAGATCAACTAAGTTTTTTATTTACAATGCAATTCTTTTGTACTCAAAGCTCTAGGGAATGCAAAGCATAAGTCTATGGTCATGTGAAACATGCATTTGAGCTCATCAACACCATATAGACTCAAGCTAACAATTCTGAAACCCCCTCTTTATAGTATGACCTAACTAGAAAGATAAAGAATTATTAATCCGGCCTTCTCCAAACACCAACATTGGTAAAAGGCTACAAAAATTATCCTTAATCTTCAATTTTTTACCTTTGGTGTGGTCCATTCTAGGTCTCAATTATGCACCTCAATGTCGTTTACCACATTTCTCTTTTCTCGGGACCTATTTCGTATTCATACTCAATGAAATTGTTAGTCCCAATAATACGGTTGTCATTAATCACCAAAACATTAAATAGGGGCTTAGATGCTACACCTACTTGTCCTCTGTGATGCCGCCTCCCCTCCACGCCATTGCCAGGAAACATGACGGCAATAGCATTTTTCAGAGTTTTTCGTGTTTACGATGCTGTTTTGCAACCCTCCCGTTCGCGATGGTATTTTCCCAGACGCGAACTTTTGCGATGGCACTAACAAAATTTACTCCAAAAAGGGAGAGCTAGAAAATGCGGCACTGTTTGGGCCCAGAAGTGTGGCAATTGACAGAAAAGTTTTCAGAATAGGGTAAAATTACATGGGCAAGTGGTCCAATTGAATTTGGGAATGACTTTTCTGGATTCTTAAAGTTCTACAGTAAGTTTATTTCTGAAAACCGCTACTACATATCCTTTGTAAGTAAAACTTCTTATGCAATTTGTTGGTGAATTAATTTATCAATGCTATGTTAGATACTAATCTTGACAAAGTTTGTATCTACATATTTACTTTGGTCTTTTCCATGTAGTGATCGTGTTGTATAAGCCTTTGCATGGTAGTAGTGTGTGCACCAAAAGAAGCGCATGACAATACGTGTGATACGTACAAGTATGGAGGCTTGAGCCGGAGTGCATGCTGAGCTGTGAGAAGCGGTCAGACGGAGGTGCCAATATCTGCAACGTGCAAAGGGCCGCAACATGAGCGTTCTCGTAGCTTCGAGTGGAAGCGTCATGGTCGTAGAAGCTACCGTATTCATAGATGCTATCGTACTCGTAGATGCTACAATGGTCGTACAGCTACTATAGCAGTCGAAGCTACAGTGGCCGAAGTGTCGAGTCGATGCTTCGTGGTCGTAGCATCTAGTCGAAGTGTCGTGGTTGTAGCATCGAGTGTACTCGTAAGAGGAACGCCGGAATGAAGCGGTAGTCTGAGTCAATAAGCTCGCCGAGTCTTTTGGATCGTGGAGAGATTTCAAGAGGTCGTGGCATGAGAATAGGTCCTAGTGGAGTTAGTGTGTGCATGGAGTACAGATTGTATGACCTTATGTGCATGAGGCTTATTTAAGCTGAGTAATTCCTGTTAAAGTTGAGATAAGCAGTAGAAGCAATAGAGATTGAGTGATTCAATCCAAAGGAGTTTCTTCTCTGTGTATTTGTCTCCCTCTGTGTGTGTTTATCCAGAGAGATACGAGAGAGACTAGTGAGTGGTTTCCAAGAGAGAGGATTGAGTATTCAATCCCAACAACCGAGCAAACGGCGGCAACGATGGCGCGGTCAACGAGGGAAGGAGGCGTGTAACATCCCAAATTTCCTGAGTTTTTGAAAAATTTCAAAATAAAAATAACCATTTGCTTTTTCCTGTTTTGTTAAAGCTTGAGCCAAATTTCCTAAATCAAAAACAATTTAATGTGAGTAAATCCAACTGCAACTAAATAAAAGTTGTTTTATTCGTCTTCTGGTTTATCTCGGGTTCTTATTGAAGATTTTCAAAACACTAAAAAGAAACCATTTGGTTTAATTAATTTGCAAAAGCTTAAATTGAAATTTAGAAATCAAAAACCCTTTTAATTGAGTTAATCCAACTTCAATTAAAATAAAAAGTTAGTTTATTTGAGCTTCCTGGATTTTATTTGGATTTTAAGTCTTTTATTGCATTTTCTGGATTTTAATTTGGATTTTCCTTTTTGTTTGAAGCCAAAATCTATTTTGGTTGCAAAATTAAAAACTAAAGTATAGCTAAAAGTATTTTTATTAAGTTCTAAATAATTCAAGGGACTTCTGTGAATTTTCCTAGAATTTTTAGACTCAATTAGCTAATTTCTAAAAGTCTTTTTGCGTTTTCGGGATTTCTTTAATCGGAAATCCATTTAAAATTCCCTCAACCTCTTTGGGCCGAAACCCACCCTTCGGCCCGCTTCCTTTTCTTCCACGTGGCCCAGCTCCGCGGCCTGCTTCCCGTGCCCCTCCCCTCTCCGCACCGTCCGATCGAGATCGGACAGCCCCCAAACCGCCGCGTGCCCCCGCGCTCCTCGACCGTTCGATCGAAATTGCACGGCCCCGATCGCGAGACCCTTTCGGAGGGCCGAACGCTCCATTCCTTGTGAACCGTCCGATCAAAATCGGACGGCATCCATCCCGCCACGCCCTCCTTCACCTCCAACCGTCCGATCGAAATCGGACGGCTCCCGCTCGTCGTCCTCCTCCGGACCCCCCCTTCTTCCTCACGCGCCGTGCGCGGCACCGCGCCGCAATCCTCGCTGACCCCGCCTCCTCCCTCGCCTGGCCCTAGTGCCTGCGCCGCCGCCTACCTCGCGCCGCTCGTTTCCGCCTCCGCGCGCCCGTGCTTCCTCTTTCCCCCCTTCTCCGCGTGGACGAGCCGCGCGTCGCCGCCATTGCCGCCCGACAGCCCCCTCCCCTTCCTCCTCCTCAGGGCCTCCCCGAGCTCGTTAAAAGGGAGCCCCGGGACCGCCTCCTTCCCCTCTCTCTTTCCCCTCTCCTCGCTCCCTCTCTCTCGCCCTCCTTCGCCCCCTTTTCACATTTCCCCGCCGCCGAGCTCCGCCTCCCCGCCGATTGCGTCGTCACCAGAGCTCCTCCGCCGCCTCCGACCTCGCCGCCATCGCCTTCAACCGCCGCCGCCTCCGCTACTCCTCCTCGTCATCGGCCATCTAGCGCCGCCGCATCCTCGGGACCGCGCGCACTAGCATCACCGCGCTCTCCTCTTCCCGTAGGTGCCCTCGCCGTCGGCCGCCGCCCAGCCAAACGCCGGCGACCTTCAGGCCGTGTGCGCCGTCGTCGCCTTCGCCAACGTGGCCGCCACCTGGCGCCACGTACGCGCCACCTCGGCGCCTTGAGCCCGCGTGGCTGCCACCTCTGTAGCCGCGTGTGCGCACGCGTGGGCACTGGTGTAAGATCGAGGAGGCCGACTAGAGGGGGGTGAATAAGCGTTTTAAAAACTCTATGCGCTAAAACCAATTTCTAATGCGGAAGCTTATAACAATACGGTTTTGCACAATTAAAGCCTAAATCAACTAGGTTCAACTAAGTGCACTAACAATACAAGTCTATTGATACTAATCAATCAAGTAAGGACTTGTAAGCAATTCAATTTAAGCAATGTAAATGATACTATTGCAATCATACACAATGAATAAGCAATTTAATACAAAGTATATAAATTGCACAATGTAAAACAAGCATTCATACACAATGAATGTAAATGCAATAGTAAGGCAATAGAGATCACACCACAAAGACACGTCGATGTTTTACCGTGGTGTTCGGAGACTTGCCGGTCTCCCCTAGTCCACGTTGAGGGAAACCCAAACCAATTGGGCCGACTCCACAAATTAAGCCTTCCTCCGAGGTATCAACACCTCGCTCAACTAGGGTTGCTCTTACTCCACTCCGGAGATGGCGAGCACCAAGCCACTCACAAACACCGGGCCTTCTCACAAGCTTCACTTGAGAAGATCACCGGACCACGACGCCTCCACGCCGTCTAGGTGTCGGCAAACACCAAGAGTAATAAGCCAAGCCCCTTGCTTGACTCTCACCGAATGCAACACATGCACAATTGGATGCTCAATCCAATTCTAGTTGCAACACATGCAACTAGCACCTCTCCCTTTTGCTCACAAGGTGCAACACATGCACAATTGAATGGAGAAGTTCACACTAGCTCAAGTGAGTGAAATGGGATGCCAAGGGTTGTCTCTCAACCGGCCAAGGGGGTATTTATAGCCCCCACACCAAAAACTTGTCGTTGGGAGACGAAACAGCCAAAAACTAGCCGTTACAGCATTGGTGCGGTACTACCGCAGTTATACGGGCGGTACTACCGTTCTGCGGTACTACCACTGTTATGAGGGCGGTACTACCGCAGCCCAATTTTCAGCAGAGACGACACTCGGTAAAAAGGTCATAACTTTTGACTCCGATGTCGGAATTGAGTGATCTTGGACTCTATTGAAAGCTTATTCAGAGGGATACACAACCCACCTATTTGATTGATCTCAAACACATTTGATCAAATCAAAAGCATAACTCAAAAGAGTCACTACCATGGTCTAAGTTCAAAGAAATAGCAACACGTAATCTTAGACCATGTCAAGGGAATACACATGAATCTTAACCATTTGCAAAATACATTTGCAAACTTAGATCATGCCACAAGGAGTAGGTACATGGACTTCAATCATTTGCAAAACACATTTGCAAAGCATAGTCACATGTTACAAGGATTAAATGCATGAGCTTCGGCTATTTGCAAAACACATTCGCAAATAATAGCATCATGCCACGATGAGCTAGAACAAGCAAGATTGAGCTATCAACACATGATGAGACTCAAACTACTAGACAAGACCCCTCTTAATAGTACGGCAACCTACACTAGCAATCCGGTCTTCCAACCAAACACCAAGACCGGTAAAAGACTAGGAACACATTCTTAGCCCTAGCTAGTCATACCTTTGCCTTGAGCATCTTCTTGAAGGTTGATGATGCACATCTTCACTTCAAGTTCGGGTCATCGTCTTGACATGCATCAACCCATGATGCATCCTTTACTTGACCTCAATCAACACATGGTGAGTCTTCTCTTGACTCGATGATCAACTCATGATCATCTTTTATTCGAGATCTTGATATGCATCAACACATGATGCATCATCTTCTTGAACCTTGACTTGATGACAATCAACTCATGATGCCATCCAAAGTCTTCATTACCCTGGAATATAACCTATTCATCCAACTCATGGAAAATGTTAGTCCCACAATGTCATTAGCATTAATTAACAAGATATACCTGCATAAATGCTTCTAAACAAGCCATTACTGACAGGTGTGGTATTATCGTCAACTAACATCCGGTAATACCGCTCTCCGGTAGTGCCGTTTCTCAGATGCGATACTACCGATTTCCAGAGGCTCGAGAAATACAGAAAAAAAACACCTTCTCTGGAATTTACATACCGCCACATAACAAACGGAACAACCGGGTTGTGGTAGTTCTGCCAACATATTTGCGGTCATACCGCTACGCGGTAGTTCCGCCACATGAACTCCGGATACTACGCGACATCGGTAGTACCGCTTACCAAACGCGGTCATACCGATTTTTACTGAACTTCTTCCAGAAGCTTTTCGAAATGCAATGCATGACTCATTTGTCTTGAGCCATGTCAATCTTTTATCACCTTTGCATTTCCTTTTCATGTCATCATTCAAACTCCGGGACTAAGCCTTGAAAACATCTTAGCACACACATTAGTCCCACAACACAATTGCAAATAATTGAATATAAAGTAACATGAGTATATATGAACTACACAAGTTATATATACCATGAGTATATACGAAACTACACAAGTTATATATACCATGAGTATATACGAAATACAAGTTGTATATACTAAATATGAGTGTATACGAACTACACAAGTTGTATATACTCATATGAATATATTAACTACACAAGTTAAATATATTCAAGGATATGTTTCAAAGTACAGATCCTTAATATATGTGGAAAGAGAATATGTATCAATACTAATAAAACCACAAAATATAGAATGAACTCCCCCTAAATGTGTGCATACACAAATGTGTAATGGAAACATATGCACATATTCAAGTTAACCTTTTGGTGGAGTTTAACCTATATTTTGGATCCGAGGAATGCAACAACATATAGTAAGAAGAAGTAGAATGCATACCTCTTGTATTTTCATCTTTATATCCAAACAAGACTAAGCAATAGATAATCAATAGAATTGTTAGTCTCACAAATAGATTTGTCATTAATGAATACATGCCTGTTTGGATTTTTGCTTTTATATCCAAGCTGAGACTAAACATGATATAACAATAAGAGTGTTAGTCTCACAAGTGTATTTGTCATTAATCACTAAAATACTTCATTAACACATAATGGCGGGTCTAGATCCTTCAACTGGCGTGGCCGAGCCACGTGGCGCCCAGTCAGCGCCACCGAGGCGCCCCCGTCAGCCGTCTTGTCTACGTGGCAGCCACGTGGCTGCTGACGTGGCATTTCCTTTGATTTTCCGTTGAAAAATAATTCGGCCGAAAATCAAAACCCCCTCGCTGACGTCAGCTGGCGCAATAATTTGAATTTTCTTTAGAAAAATAATTCCATTAATTCCATAAATACTGATTTTCAGCATTTTATGTGAATTCAAACTTCGGAAGGTCGTAACTTCTTCGTTCGAACTCCGATTCGAGTTATTCAAATTTCTAAATTCATATAAAATCCCCCTCTTTTTGTTAGTGCTAATTTGGTATTTATTTGGAATTTATTTGGAGTTGTTTTATTTATTTTGCTCTTTTCGCACGTGTAGAAACCGGTTCTTCGGAAGATTTCTCGGACCCGACGACCAAAGGACATTAACTCTTCAACGAAGGCAACTCATAGACCTTTGATCATGTTGAACCGGTTTGCGGCTTGTGTAGTAGCGGCCAGTGTAGCTGATTAAAATGAAGTGTGGCCCTGTGTGAGGCCACGACATTTGTTGTCACCCTAACTAAAAGTGTGTTGTGCCAGGATCAGGGTGGTTCTCTGGCCGGGTTGAACCCATCTAAAATTGAATTTGACTAATGAACTATGGAACCGTGGCAATGCTACTTGATGAAATTTTGTGCCAAGGCTAGGGTGGTCTTTGGCCGGGTTGAACGAAAAATATTTTATGCTCGGGCGAGTGGGTGGTGGTAAGTGAGGGTGCCGTAATGCACATTGGGACGTGAATTAGTCTCACCTGAGCAGCCAACTAAGGACTTAACCTTGAACCATTGATCTGGGTCATATCGTGCAACCACATGTCTAGACTGGGATAGACCTGGCCAACTAATTAGCAATGTCTTGGGTCGGTTCTGTTTTGGATGAGAACGGCGCAAGAGGGGGCCCGTGACGGCGAAACCTTAGCGAGCAGAACCGAGTCAAAGCAGAACTTTGTAAAGGCCTTGTCACGTGCTCTAGACTGCTTACCTAAGGTAGTGAGTGGTGGCATCGCCGGGTGCCAAACAAACTAGAGAATTCGTGTCATGTGGGTAAAGTTGTACAACCTCTGCGAGTGTATAAAAACTATTCGAATAGTCGTGTCCCCGGTTATGGACATGCCCGGAGATTTCACGCAAGGGCTAGATGTTTTCTTTAAAATAGTGGGATTGATGGTTTGGGTGGAATGGTTGGAAAGATCTCTAGTTATTTCAAAGAACTGAACTAGTTATGTATTTAATCTTTTAAATTTGTGCTTTTAATCTAATTATTGCATTTACTGTTAAATATGGCTTTCTGCAAAAGTAAACATAAAGCTATCCTTATCTAGCCTCGCATGAATAATAATTGCATACATTTCCCTATGACTTGCTGAGTACATTCAAAGTACTCATGGCTTGCGCCCTGTGTGATTAATCCCCACAGAAGAACCAGGGAACTCCGAGTTTCATGAAGAGGAGAACCTCGAAGACTTTGCAAACTAGGTCACGTCCTCCACTCGATTGCTTGTGGGCATGTCGTGTGGCCACCACGAGATATTTTGTATCCGCTGCAAGTTACCTTTTGGTGTTGAGCCCCGCGTGGCAACTCTGTAAGACTTGACCATAAGGTCTTTTGCTGCTATTAATTTGTCCGCTTCATCGTTACTTTGTTGTATGGTTATGATTACATCTTTGTTGTAACTGTGCGAGCTAGCTACTGATCATGGGACTAGCTAGTTCGGAATGCACAGAGGGTCTGGGGTTGCATACCTGGGGCGCCGACAAGACGTCTCTCTCCAATACCTGATGCTTACCTCCTCCAACTACTCCACCTGGGCGATCAAGATGGAGGCTTGTATGGGGGCGCAAGACATCTGCGAGGCGATCGAACCTGCGGCCGGAGTGGTCGTGGAAAGGAGGAAGGACAAAATGGCACTTGCGTGCATTTTTCAGGCCATTCCCGAAGACGTGCTCCACCAGGTTGCCAAGAAGAAGACAACCAAGGAGGCATGAGAGAGCTTGAAGACAAGGTATCTCGGTGCCGATCGAGTGAAGAAGGCGCGGTTGCAGACCTTGAAAAGCGAATTCGAGGCCTTGCACATGAAGCAAAGTGACTCCATCGACGAGTTTGCTAGCAAGATCAGTGGGCTAGCGAGCAAGTTCAGTGGTCTTGGTGCCACCCTGGAGGATACTGCACTCGTGAAGAAGTTGCTCGATGCAGTTCCTGACAAGTATTTGCAGGTTGTGACATGGATACCATGCCATTCGAGGAGGCGATTGGCCACCTCAAATCATACGTGGAGCGAATACGCAAGCGCGAGAGCGGGGACGATGAGCATCTACTTCTCACCAAGGCCGAGTGGGGGAGTCGGTCGTCGAAGCGAGAAGGCAAGGGCTCCGACAGCACTAGCAGTGGTAGAGGTCGAAGGAAGTTCGACAAAACCAAGATGATATGCTATAACTGCCAAGAGCTTGGTCACTTCGCATACGAGTGTCCTGAGAAAGGAAAGGAGGAGAAAGCACTACTCTGTGGAGTTTAGAGTGATGATGAGCCAGCTCTTATGTGAAGACTCGTGAAGTGTGGTTATTCAAGATTAGGGGAGAAATTGTTAGATACTAATCTTGACTAGGGGTGTTCATTTCCATACTGTACCGAAAAAATCGTACCAAAAATACCGAACCGTACCGGTCAACTTGGTTTGACCAGTATTCGATATTCGGTATGGTTTTCAGAAATCAGGTTTTGGGGTTCAGTTTTTCAGTAAAAATCGGCTGAAAACCGAATAAACCGAAATCATGATATCGTCTCTGCACCTACACGCGTAGCTCTGGGCCTTTGGCTCGCAGGCTCGGCCCATCCACCAGACAGCCCAGCGCCAGTTTCTCTCATCCGGTCATGAGGCAGGAAGTGCAGCTGTACCGGACCCGCGGGAGGCAGTCGCACTGCTCTGGCCTCTGGCGCTCTCCCCTAACCTGCCGAACAGAGAACTGCCGTGTTGTGTCTTGTGTGATGACTGCTAACTCTGCTAGACTAGAGTGTTAGTGCTGTAGACTGCAGTGCAGTAGCTACTAGCTAATGATGCACTAATGTAGTATGTAGACTGTAGTGTACTAGTGCTGTAGCTACTAGCTAGTAATGCACTAAGTGACTAACCACTAATGCTTATGAGTTATGCCCAGCCGTGAACTTTGTGAAGACAAAGTGTCAATTTTGTGATCGTATGTATTTTTGACTCGCCGTATTGAATCGTTCTCATTTCTCAATTCACGTCAACTTTGGTAAATATGGTATTTACCGATACCGTACCGAAATAAAGTGGTATTTACTTATAACGAACCGTATTTTAAATAATACCGTATTTACCGAATTAACAATACCGTATTTACTGTATACACCGTATTTACCGAACCGTATATACCAAAAACCGAATGAACACCCCTAATCTTGACAAAGTTTGTATCTGCATATTTACTTTGGTCTTTTACATATAGTGATTGTGTTGTATAAGTCTTTGTATGGTAGTAGTGTGTGGTACCAGAACAAGCGCACGGTAATACATGTGATAGGTACAAGTATGGAGGCTTGAGCCGAAGTGCATGTTGAGCCGTGAGAAGCGGTTGGACGGAGGCGCCAATATCTGCAACGTGCAAAGGGCCACAACATGAGCATGGTCGTAGCTTCGAGTGGAAGCGCCGTGGTCGTAGATGCTACAGTGGTCGCAGAACTACTGTATCAATCGAAGCTACAGTGTTTGGAAGCTACAGTGGTCAAAGTATCGAGCCGATGCTTCGTGGTCGTAACATCCAGTCGAAGTGTCGTGGTCGTAGTATCGAGTGTACTCGTAAGAGGAACACCCGAATGAAGCGGTAGTCCGAGTCAATAAGCTGGCCGAGTCTTTTGGATCGTGGAAAGATTCCAAGAGGTCGTGGCATGAGAATATGTCATAGTGGAGTTAGTGGGTGCGTGGAGTACAAGTCGTGTGACCTTATGTGCATAAGGCTTATTTAAGCCGAGTAATTCCTGTTAAAGTTGAGATAAGCAGTAGAAGCAATAGAGATTGAGTGAATCCAAAGGAGTTTCTTCTCTGTGTATTTGTCTCCCTCTGTGTGTGTTTATCCAGAGAGATACGAGAGAGATCAGTAAGTAGTTTCCAAGAGAGAGGATTGAGTGATTCATTCCCAACATGCTATACCAGCGTGGTGCCCCCCTCACCCACCCCACCCAAAAAAATCGAACAAAACATTGGATTCTAATTGATGGATCACTGTTCCATTCATTTAGTTTGAATTTCCCAGTATGCTGAACTGCACATACCAAATTGCAATTACTCTAGCAGAGTGCTTTCTCCTCCAAAACAAAATCGCAGTGATCCCGGTACATCTGCGGCTTCTAATTTATTGGTGAAGAACTACTCAGTTGCTCTGCAATCGGTGCCATATTTTGCTCTAGTACCAATTCATTGATGAAGTTGGTTCTGCAAATCTATGTACTTATTTTGTGCAAGACCCTTCGCCTTTACTTACTAGAGAATCTGCTGGTCATAGGCAAAAAAATTGTCAGTTTTTTTCAGATCAGTATCATTTCCGTTTTTTGGATTTGTGAGTGATTGCAGGCAGTCCGAATTTTAAAATATGCCGAGTTACCATCTGCAAATTACATGCATTGAACTAACCATGGGCACTTTTCCGTTTTCCTATATCCCACCAGTATTCACAGGGAATTTCTGAATTTGAACGTGGTGATATGATCATATGAGCATCATAGGTATTGAAGTTAGATTTGTCCTTGCTGAGCAGTACATCCGAAGGAGGTTTCCAAGATTATTTCTCATCCTGCAATAACATTTCCCCGAATTTAAGCCTTCGAATTGATGTGAACATGCCGCTTTGGTATGGTAGAATCAAGTCAAATCAACTCGACGAGAGTGCGTATGCAAGTTCGACAGGCTACCCACTGGTCTATCAATTCCCTGATAAGTTACGTTAGGATTTAGGAAAGATAAAACGTACTACTCATCAGTCAATAGATACTTTTCATGGATTTTGTGGCCAACTTTTCCTTATCGTTGTTATTTGGTTCTGTCTAACAGATTTGTCTACTTCGTTATTGATGAAGCTCCTCGACGTCGGCAGCGAGCGGCAGCTCCGTCGGGCGATCGGCGTCGTTGAAGACTACGTGACCGAGATAATCTAGTCGCAGCATCTCCGCGGGTATATTGAGGAGGACCCGGACTTACTAGCACGCTTCACAGCAGCAATGGAGGAAGATGATGACACCGAGCTCGGCGCGATGTTCGCCTCGCCGGAGGCGAAGCACCGGTTCCTGCGGGACATCTTGGTGACCTTCGTCCTTGCCGGGAAGGACACCACGTCCTCGGCTCTCACATGGCTCTTCTGGTTCTTCGCCGCCAACCTGCGCTGCGAGCGGCGCGTCCACGAGGAGGCCACGTCGCTGCGGGGAGACGACTTGGACTGCGACGCCAGTGACGACGGCGACAGCAACGGGTACGAGGAACTGAAAGGGATGCATTACCTGCACGCGGCGATCACCGAGACGATGCGGCTGTACCCGCCGGTGCCCATCAACTCGCGCGTGGTCTCCGCGGACGACGTGCTGCCCGACGGGCGACGGCACGGTGGTGCGTGCCGAGTGGTTCGCCGACTACTCGGCGTACGCGATGGGTAGGATGACGAGGCTGTGGGGCGACGACTGCCGCGCGTTCCGCCCGGAGCGGTGGCTGAGCGACAATGGCCAGTTCGTGTGGCAACGGACGCGGCGCGTTACCCTGTGTGCCACGCGGGGCCGCGCGCTTGCCTCGGGAAGATGTCGTACGTGCAGATGAAGGCCGTCGCGGCCGCCGTGGTCAGGAGGTTTGCCGTGGAGATGGTGCCTGCCGCGAGCAGGACGCGCCGCCGCAGCACGAGATGGCGGTGACACTGAAGACGAAGGGCGGGCTCCGTGCGCGGCTCGGGAGGCGGCCAGCGGCCGGTGCGGGTCAGCAGGCACCGGCCATGGAGCGCACGGGCACGTCAAGCCTAAGATGAGCGCGCGCATCTTATCGAGCACTTGTGAGTCGTAAACTTGTAACCGGTTGTTTGTTTGATGGGCTGCTTCCTTCGATAATTTGTGGACTAAGTGCGCAATGTATGCCAAGTAAAGCAGTACGTTCGTTTAACCAAGAGTACAATTTAATTTTGATTGGCAAATTTGTGATGGCAAAAGCAACTTCGTACCTTCAATGGCAACTGATCCAAACATACAGGACACTGGCCTGTGCGAAGGGACAAGAAAGATCTGCAGGCCACAGCGACTTGATAAAGAAGAGTGGGCACATTTAACCGAGGGTTCAATTCCAACAAACGTCAACAGCACAGCTAAACAGATAACACAAACGTGTGATACATCTGAATAACAATACAGAATGACCTCCCAAAACCTATCTAGGGAATGCCCATACGTAACAAACCGAGGAAAAAATACACATATGGACAGTCACAAAACAAGCTAGAGCATATTAGGACCTTGCACGCAGCACAACTCAGTCCATGTACAAATAAAAGAATGACCTATAAAATTTGAAAAACCGACCAAGCCACCAGTAGCCGTCCACAGAAAATGACCAACAATGGGGCAGACGTACTCTCATGATCATGACATCACTCGTGAGACGAGATAAAAACAAGGGCAGTATGATCTCATTCTGCAGCAAAACCAGAAACAATCGTTGGTTCAGGAGCCGCCCTTTAGAAGAGATCAGCCTTTCGTTTTTGTAACTCTTGCTTCCACCCTGGCTGTTGGTAGAATGCCTCTTTAGTCATGCCAAAAACAGTCTGGAACTCACTCTCCGATAAGTATGCCTACAGGAGTAGTTCAATTAAAGTTGACCTGAATAACTTCCTACCAGTGCAAACTAAAGACAAACATCAATACAACAGCCAAAAGCATCAGCAGTTTAGCTGCAGCGAAGGGGCTTAAACTAATCGCAACACATGCACAAAACCAACGTATATTCACCATTTCACCAAAAAAATGCTTTAGAACAAAGAATAACTAGGCACATGCACACTCCAAATATAAAAATGTGCTTAGAGTACAAACCTCTCTGCGTTTGTAGTCTATCCCACGAACAGGATCGGTAGATTTGGATATCAAGCGGTCATAGCTAAATGTTGCTTCACCAACATTCTCAACAGTTGTTTGTTCCTCTGGTGCCTCAGGTTCTGCTCCATCACCCTCAGATGGCACCCCATCTATTATAGCATCTTTCTCTGACTGAAATTCAGAGGACTCCCCAGCTTCGGAGTGAGGAGATGCATCAGATGGGGTTATTACAATCCTTTCAGCATCTGCATAGATTAAAGGTGTCAGACTTTGAAGGGGGAATATACCAGCAATTCTGTAATGACCCTCTTCATCTATGATTCTTCCTATTGATCAGGTGTACATGGTGGAGCTACTCCATACTACAGCAACAATAAAAAAAATATAACAAAGCAGGCATGCATCCAATGTTCCAAGGCTGTACTTGCAGACAGATGAACACAATCCTCTTGAAGTCTTGATGGGAAATTTTCACAGAAACAAGAAACACAAATCAGAAAACCCAAAAGTCTTAATGCTAGCAGATGACGAACTTCCAAATAACTCCGCACTTTTGTCATTATTACTCCATAAAAAGATGAGAAACGTAAGACCGAAAGCTCGGCTCTACCAGTCTTTCCTGCCGTTGTGCTTGTCTTGCTAGCTCGGAGATTCTCAGAAGATCCAGCTTGCTCAGCAGTCAGCACAGAGGATAGTGCAGCTACTGCAGCTGCTCTTTGGGAACCTTGACCAGAACGAGAAGGAGGTGGGGTTTTGGATTTCGAGGATGGATTAAATGCATTGGATAAGGCAGCCAGTGCTGAGGCACGCTGAGTAGGTCCGCCATCACCAGAGCTTTTAGGCCTCTCGTTAGACTGAAAAGGGATTGAGTAGCTAGTCACCCCAACATTTTCCACTGATAATATTTTGGTAAAGAAACTATTGAACACTCACCTGCTTCTGCTGGGAAGATGGATTGAATGCAGATGATAGAGCTGCCAATGCAGACGCCCTTTGAGTAGGTCCACCATTACCAGAGCTCTTAGGTGTGCTCTGCAAAAGGGATTATGTTGTAAAGATTATGCTAATTGAATCTCTATAATTTGCATTTAACAATGAATTCATGATATTTGACTCATGTTCTACAACATGATTAATTGTCTAAATATCGGGTCCATTCTGTACAAGTAATTTAGCTATACAACTTGTTAATGTCCAAACATTACATTGAATGTTAATTCAAGCAAAGCATACATATATGAGATAGTGCGTAACTAATTTTGTATCTACAAGAACTTAAATCACAAACTTACCTCCGAACGCAATCCAAAAAGAAGTGAAAGTTTCTTTTGGAATGAATTTCCATGAACCTGTAAAAAGCATGAAAATTATTACCATGCAGTCTGTAACAAGTGATAGCACAAACAAGAACACGAATAGCATAAGCATGTCTAAGGGAACATGGAGAAATATAATGAAGACTGCCTCTGGGAAGTAAATGAAACCACAACCTTGCAGCAGATTTCCAATTTTATTAACTTAAAGTAAAACATGTAAAACAACTTATTCCTAGTATAAACCAATGATAGACAAAACAACAAAAAGAAGATACAGCAGTAATGAGATATCCAAGAGCATACCACAGATTTCGTGTTATCCCAAGAGAAGTATGTCTTGAAGAAGCATGGCTCATTCCCTTCAGTGACTTTATAAAGTGGTACATATGGAGAAAGATCTTCAATAGACATTGCATGCTCTATGTATTTCTGGGGTAAACAGTAATCATCACACAATGCACAATTGTGACACAACAGCAACTAAAACAATAAGGTCAAAGCTTCAGGTCATACCTGGCCAATATCAAAAGCCTTCTGTTTCTCTTTTGATTCCACACACTGACCAATCCAAATAAAGACCTCACCGTGTGTGTCAAGAATCATCATGTCTTCGGTCAATAAATCATCTTGGGAAAAGTTGAAGATCTCAGAAACCTGTTAAAGCTCATAAAAATCACAAACCCTGAATTGCTATAAGCAAGACCAGTTTTTTGGAAAGCAAGTGTAAGAGGACCAACCTCCAGTCTCCCTGATCAATGGCAATCATGTTATCATGAATGAAACCAAAGCAATGAAAATATAATTAGGCCAAAAACTTCTAAAATATAGATACTGTAACAGAATGAAAGGAAAGAAGTACGAAATTTACAACAACTAACCGTTCCTAAATGAGAAGGAATACAAGTGAGCCTCTCTAACAATAATATCTTGAGTGGCATTTTTGTTTGTATAGCTCTGCTTTCCATCAAGAGCAAACCAGAAAGCAGAACTCTCTGTACCCTCCTTGCAATGTTTCACTGCCACACCAGGCTGTAAGATTGGACATATCAAATCTTAGTAAGGGATAGTTGGGAAAAGCCAGGGCTTCATGAAGCTTTGGAAGTTTTCAATTGATTCATAACAAACAGTTCTGGAACGATTCAGCAAGAATCCATAAGCGTGTTCATACGTTCCACACGATCTTTTAAACTGTGCAGTGTCATAATGACTTGAATAGAAGAATTTGATGGGCCAACAGCTAACAAGCAACCATGAGTCTATGACCAATCACATCAAGCTACAGTGAACAACCATCTCGAGTGAAATATCTCATTACTTTCATAAATAACCAGGAATGTAACAGTAAATACTGCACCAACCAGTAAAGACTTGAATAAAAAAAAGTTCAGTTCAGTTTAAACCTGATAAAATTGTACAGATATTTTTTTCCAGTTAGTAGTGTTAGTAGGCAAAAGCAGCAATTTGTACTAGGTTGGTCAATTTCATTCAGCTTATAAAATATCTCAAGAAACAAAAGAAAAGATGGACAGAAAGAACTCTGGTCAACAATAGGTTGCTAAAAAGCTCTGAAGCATAGACTCTTCAGTTTGTTGTCCTATCCGTGTCGGGCATGGTGTCCGACACGGATACGACAAGGACATGCCGCGGACACGGACACGTGTCGGCAGCGTGTCGGTCAACTAAACAACAAATTTTAATTTTTAAAATTTCTGACACGACCCAGCCAGCCCACCTCAATTCATAACCCTAGCTCCTCTTGATCCCAATCCCCCCGACCCTCGTCCCCTGTTCCCCACACGCCGCCTCAGCCCCCTCACTCGCCCCCTCACCCTCGTCGTGCCACCAGCTCGCCGCGCCTCCTCCCTCTCCCCCGACCAGCAGGCAGCAGCGCGCCGGCTCCCAGGTTAATGGAATTCTGAATTTCTGGTAATTGTATTAATATGAACAATTGAACATATCATGAACTGACTGAAAGAAGAACGAAGAGGCTAGGATTATCTTTTTGAGAGGTACATATACCTAGTTTACTTTACACTTTACATTATTTTAGTTTGACAAGCATGTAGAAAAATGAAAAACAATACATGTGTATATTATTCTTATTATTTAAATACATATAGCCGTGTCGTCGTATCGGCATTTTTGGGAAAATGGCGAATCCCCGTGTCGTGTCGACATATTCGTGTCCGTGCACCATAGCTAAAAAGTAAAAAACAGCTTCAGTGCACAGACAAATCTTAGTATACCTATTTTGGACTGGTACATTGCGTTCTTTTCTCTCTCTCTCTTTTTGCTAATTGTGTACTAGCCTTATTTCAGTTTGTACTGACATTGAGATAGATGTTAATACAAGCCACCAGAATGCTGAACTAATCTTCATATGTCACCATCATAACTAGATTTTATTCAAAATCAGCGTGTAAGTAATTCTGTTCTTGCAGCATAACACTTATATGTCACCAATAGTTTTTCCTGCAGCATAACACTTTATATGTCACTAATAGTTATTGCTGCAGCTGTGCAGCATAACACTTTATATGTGATAGTAACTTGCAAGCGTAAATTGGACAGGTGAATCTGTCACTCTGCAAAAAGTGCATAGAAATTTGAGTTGATGTTCTTAAATCTGTTTAAAGGTGGCATCATACCTTCAAGAACTCAGCAACTTTCGCTGCCCACTGCTGCTGCTCGTAAGTGCTAGAATTGCCATGCCATGTAAACATTGCATTTCCAGATTGTAATACAAAACACTCTGCGGAGCTTAAAGATGTGGCCACCTGTAAAATAATGACTGATTAGTTAACATGATTTCTGTACAATATCATTGTAGATTTCAAATGACTTTCTGTACAATTTCAGAGTTAGACTTAGTTGTTAGAAGTTGGCACAAAGGTCAACATTTTGAGAGAGAAAATGTTGGCACCTCCAAGTCCAAACAATATTTTATTATATAATTCAATAAAAAAAAAAGACCCATCTCATCCAAGTTATCGACAAGAATAACAGACAGCTAGGTGATACCGCATCAACTTGAAGAGCTTTATTGTTATGGATTGCTGTCCCAGATACTAGAATTAGAGCTATGCCTTCAGCAGAGTAAGCTTCATTGTCCACAACCTTTTCTTCTGCGATCTTCTTGTATCCAGAACCAATTCCGCCCTACATGATTTGTCAAAATTAAATACTTAGCAGATATCCTCCTAGTAGTGTAGCTATATATTATTCAGATCTATGGTGTTGAGCTATGCATCCCTTACAGAATGACAACATAAAAAAGAAACAACCACTCAAAAAAGATATATTCAACAACAGTTGTACCTTCAAGATAACCATGGGCTGGAAAAGAGCAACAAATTGTGGTGGTTCCTTCCCTTGATAAATGCGTCCCTACAACACCAATACTAATAAATCAAACTCTTCTCTTATGAACAAATATTGTAGGCACTTATGAAATAAAATGCAGCACCAGAACAGGCCTTCCTTTCAATGAATTCCACATTGTATTAGCTAATTGAGCTGCCATCACTTGATCATCCTGCGCAGAATGAACCAAAAAAAGTAAATATCGATCCAAACTGGCCAGCTCACTTCTACAGGTGCATGATAAGTCCTATTGCTGTAAAAAAATCGAAGAACAGAGACCAACTAACATAAATGTTGCTCACTTATAGCATAAGTTTATACTTACTGGCACATCTATACTAATATAAAAGGCACAATTTCAATTTTAAGCTATATATGGAAATATTTTGGATGGCAGATCCAGAGCATCCTAGCCATCCATTCACCAGACCGGAGGGCCGCAATTCAAAGTTGGTCCCTACAAACCAAAGTCCCAAGCATTCAGAGACTAATTGCTGCAATACCTCGGCCTTATGTGTGCGTCCTGATTTTATGAATGACCTTCCTAATCTAATCAGGTAATGCGGGTTCCACATGTGCACAAATTAGTGAATATAAATAGTTTTGCAGAAAGGTTAAAACATAGGTTTTATCTAAATACTTGACCAACAAAACTATAAATGCCACATCACCAAGACTGATGATCACACTAAAAAGTATCAACAATTGGAATAATGCGAAAAAAACATGTAGGTCATAGCTTAAGTTTGGCAACATGCAAAGTATTATTACCACCATGCTATCCTTCCCAATCCAGTAATTGAGATAATATTCTTCTTTCTTGTCACCCGAATGATATGTATAAAGAATGATATAGCAGTCTCCACTGTAAAATTTTCCAATGTCCTCTTTTGGTAGGGCAGTCTTAGCATTGCCATCAATGCACCACACCTGAAATACAAACAATTTATTTAGTAAGGACAATTCCATTTATGCCTTTTACAATTACTTATTTTAAGCAATGCAACTCCTAAAGTGGGATATGATCAACAGAACCTCGAGTTTTCCACCGCCTTCGAGCAAAGGAGGAACTTCCTCGTTTACTGGAGTGCTGCTTTTTGCAGCTCCCTTGACATCAACACCTTGTTGCTTCAATAAAGCTAGAAGAGACACCAAAGATCATTAGCAATAATCATAGGGAAAAATTCTGTTATCCTCTGACTGAATAAACTACCTGCAACTTTTCCCCGCCCATCCTCTGCACCAGAGCTCCCTGTTGCATTACCCGCTGGCCATGATTCAAATTTCGACTTGAATGCATGACTCTCATAACCTTGAATCACTTGTGTCACCCTTGTTGTCTTTGGCCTTTTCTGATTAATGATGAATTCCTACAAGAGACAAAAACATGACAGCGTTGCATATCTGAAATGGCAACCAAAAACATGACAGCGTTGCATATCTGAAATGGCAACCAAAAATATAAAAGAAAAAGGAAGACTGTTTGAGAGTTTACCTCAACTGCTTTACTGGCAGCTTTTCTATCCTCCACTTGCGTTACCCGACCAACCCATACAAACATTTCAGCCCCACAGTCAAGTAAGAAGCATCTGGTGTTCTCAAGCACTGCTTTTGTAAGAGCCGTGTCTTCCAACTTCAATTGACCATCATTGATACTGCAGGGATAAACATTTGATAATGTAGCAGTGTGGAGTAAACAGAGGGGGCATCAAAGAACTTAGGGCAAGGTAGGGCCGGTTTGCGGTTGCTGTGCAGTGCAGTGCTGTGTTGTGGACTCTTTGCTGTTACAATAATCTTTACCAATTATAGTAAGATTTTGCAAACTTGTTATGGATCTAAGAAAGATGCTTTCAAGTAGCCAATACATTGAAAATTAGAAAGATAAAACTGTGGGTTGTAAGCCACCACAATGCCAAACTAAGCCATAGCATGTGTATGGGCATCTTCGATGTAAGTATATAACAATAGGCCTTAAGAATTAACAAGAAGCCTAACATAGGAGGTGCAACTGAAGCAAATAATAAGCAGAAACTAAGTATTCAACTAACTCATCTACAGAGGAATGAAGATTTTTCTAAAAACTGTCACTCTTGATTTTACTATAACTTTGAACTGTACATTACTAAAAATAACTATTAATTTAGCTCATACTTTTCTAAACAATGTGTGACTGTAAACAATAATAATGTCATGGGCGTGGCCCAAGACTAGCATAATGTCATATGCAAACACTAGGTAGAAGGAATGTTAGAAGGAATTTTAAGGTAATTTTACATTTATGAATTGTTGCATATGAATATATATTGCTTTTGCAGTTAAGGATTTGCAAACATATATATGTATTTACAAGTACTATCAACTACATGTATGTACAAAGGGCCCTGATTTCAGCAAAACTGCATAGCATGCATAGAATTTGGGATTATGATGATTAGTTTCCTTGTTAGTTATTTCCGTTTGGTCTGTTGCTATCATTAACAATCAACTAAAATCACTTCAATAAAAGTAAATACCCGTAGAGCTTGGGTGTTGTAGTTTCCAGTACAACATCATCGTCACTAACGGGTTTTTTCCCAATTGGTGCAAAACCTCCAAAAAGAACCCAGAATTCACCAGAGTCTGATTCTGCTTGTAGTTTTCCATCATCTGAAATTATTAAATTAGACCACATGAGTACAGAAAAGGGTGCACAAGCTGACAAAGGTACCAATGTAAAGTTTAGATGTCCCCTCACCAACGATTGCAACATCGCAAACACCCCCATGGTACTTCTCCTTTAAATGTTGGATAACTTCCAATGCTTTAGCCCTTTCTTGGATATTGGAGTTAGCACCATTAAATTGGTATATTTTCTTCTCAGTGTCTAAGATAAACACGTCATCATGGTTTAATGATGAACGGGCAAAGGGAACCTGAACAAAGAAGGCATTATATTAATGTAGCATACAGAATGATTGAACTGAAATTTGAAAAGAATAGGCAGCAAGAGAGTAAAATGCTCCATACCTCTTTAACTCTAATAGCTCTCTTCCCTCTGCAAATATATAACCGTGTTTCAAATTTTTCCTCTTCAGGCTTTTTGAACCCTGAGGCAAAACCGCCCTCCAAAGGTATAATGCAAGGTTTGTAGTATGATAGGAACTTGTCAGATTCATAACCTTGGAGTTCCCTATGCTGGATTGCACGACCACCAAGTATGGCATCAAGTTCAACAGTTTTGATTGCTGCAGTACCAGCTTCATCCTGCACGATGACACATCGTCGTAAGGATGAAAATGGTATTTCTGAGTATCGCATAAATTAAGTTTACAAAGTGTGTACTTGACTTGAGTCTTTCCCAATCCAGAAGTGGATGTCGTACAGATATGCACCACCTTTAGCACAGGTCGTCTAGAAAACATAAAGAAATAACTTAGAAACTTTTGTATTATAAAAAAAATAGAAAGATGCATCAAAGGAAAACAAGAGGCAAAGCAATCACCTGCAGAACTATGTATGAATCTCCGCAGTAGAATTTACAATAATCGGATTTTGGCAAATAAACTGGTTTAAAATCTTCAATTCGCCATATTTCTGTCCCACTAAATGATGTTAAGGGGACACCAACATAAATAAACAAGGTCGGTCAAGATTTGCAATCTTAAAGAACAAAGGAAATTTTATCAGAGATAATTAATTAAAAAACAACTAAACAGACTGACAATCATGTGGAAGGATACACTTTTTGGCCAGCCCCTTGAAAAGCAGGATCCAGCACTTTGGTGGTTGACATTGGGAAGCAACTCTACCAGGGTTTACTTTGAAGGAAATAAAATAGTAGCAGATGGTTCCACTGTACAACAAGGGCACTGAGAGTTAGGAAAGCATCATATGCTGAAAAAGGAAACACAAACAAACAAATAAAATAACAAGTAAAATATGAAACTGTGTTCAATTAATCCAACAAGAAAACAGAAAAATGAATAAGTCAAATATCTATTGCAGGTAAGACTATGTGTTACCACAACACACGTGTCCAAAAAAAAATTTGCCGCATCGACACACATCCCCATGTCAATGCGTGTCAGACTCCTTGCGACACGTATCAAACACCCCATGGAGAGTCCTTGTGAGGAGCAGAAGGGAAGAACTAGCTCAATGCCGGTGTTTAGATAGATCTGTTGCAGAAGGAAGAGAGGAGAGAGATACCAGTGCTCTGGCATGATTTAAAGAACTGTTAGAGGAAGGAGAGTCGGGGGTGGGGTGGTAATGCTTAGTCGAATGAGCATCTGAATGAGAGTGGGGCTGGTCTGATGAGAAGGAAGAGAGGGAGAAGGCTAGAGGAGCTGCAAGAGATCTCAGTTGTGGTACTTCTTTATTCATTTTTACATCTAACGAGGCATTGGACAGCTTTTGCTACCATTTTTAAAAGGGTAAGTGGTGTGTAGTTGGTCTTTCTTGTGACTAGGTGATGTCAACGGTGTCTAGGATCTTTTGTGGCAGTTATATAGTGTTGTGGTAGTGTACCTAAATTAAATACTTCATTGCATAAATTATTTTAATTTATTTTTTAAAGATAAAAGAACCGAATCAGACACCCGAATTCGAGTCGGAATCCAACACCCGTGTCCGTGTCCAAGTAACACTGGGTAAGACAACTGAAGATGTTTTAAGTGCCAGATTCTCAAAACAGAATATGCATGGGGCCATGGAGAATGCTCATGATTCAGCATTGTGCCATTATCTACATACAAGTCTAAAATCATCACCGTAGATGTGCTCTCTCTTGGACAGTATATGTTCATCGATGAATAATTTTTCATGAGAACTAAATTCCTATGCTGGTAAAAAGAGCTATATTCAGATTTATGTCAGTGTGAACAATATTTATAAGCACCTCTCCGACTCTCCCTCTCCGCACATTAGAGTTCGTCAGCACATGGCCAAGAGATGGCCGAGGTTTGGTTGCAAGGGTTGGTTCATTGAGTGGCTATTTGATCGATCTTTGAAAATGGGATCCAAATGTACTCATTGAGGAAGAGATTACCTTTCTAGCAACGATAATCTGTAGCTTCAACTGTTTCCCCCTAAAAGGATTTGTGGTGACTGAGTGATGAGCACAGTTATGACTGGTCCAAATCACTGTTGTTAGGAGGTAGCTGATGCTGCCTAGCCCTTAACATGCATAATTGTTCATTTCAATGATCTACCAATGCAGTTGAAGAGTGACATTCACATACAGACTTTAATTTGGTTCTTATACATGAAGTATGTCACTTCAGCGTCACGGTCGTCATAGTAAGTCTCAACGGACCACTTAAATTGATTTGCATAACCCTAAACCTTTAGTTGCGACTAACCACGCGTAAGAAAGTTCCAATTTATTCATCCAAGGAGCATTGCATGCTATCCTCTAATCATGCCCTCTCACGAAGTATCTCAAACTAGACACACACAAAAAAAAGGCTATCCTCATCCTTAGCATATCTCTATTTTTGTCACCCTGTTCATAAATGGTGCATGTATAACTATACATTTCATCGTTCGAACTCTCTCTTTCCAACATAGTGGCATATGTAACTCTGGGCCTCAGTGACCTTTAACCCTTCAAACACCACATATACAGCTAGAGCAGCAGCAAGCCCAGGAGCACACTTCAGAGTTTCCTCCATCTATAATAAGATAACACCTACACATGGTTATGTGGTGAGTTAAATGTCCATGCTGATCGCACAATTTTTCATTTTGTGCACGCAAGCTGCCAGATCATAAGAGATGGCCTCCAATGAGAAAACATTGGAACATGCTCGGGAACTGAAAAGAATGCACGCCTTTTTATTAATATTTCTCGTCACACTGAACTAAAGTACTCCAACACTAGTCAAACAAGAGTAAAATGCTATTAACAACTGCCACCAACCAATAGGAATCAACGCTAGCAAAGCTACGAGCTATTGGCATGCGTGCGTGACACTAAACTAGCATGAGTTGCATCTAAAAACATCATCTGAAAACAATAAAATTGACGCGATCTTAGCTCTAGCTAACTCGTACACAGTAGTCCAAGATGAAGTCGCAACTAATGCGCTACTACAACAGCAAAACCAACACGATGCATAAAATTTGAACAGGTTAACATGGGAATGAGAAAAAGGTAGAGATGGAAACAAACGAAGCACATCTCAAAAGGGGTAAATCGACAGCAATGACCCGCCACTCGCAACAAAAACACGTATCAAAATCAACACGAGAAAAGGATAAAAAAATAGCAGATCTGACCACCGGCAACTAGATCCATGGGGTTCACACGCGATCAGAAGCTAGTAGGGAGGGGAGCGAACTTACCACAAGGGCAAACGAGACGGTGCCCGATCTCCGACCGAAGGAAGTGCCCAGGCGACGAGAATGAGGAGGGGACGCCGATCTCGCGGTGAGCTCGCGAGGGGAAGGGGATCGCTGGATCTGAGCGGGAGAGGGGAATTGGACAGACCCGCTCTGCTCGGCTTCGCTGGATCAGAGAGAGACGGAGGGGAACGCGGAGGCAGAGAGAGAGAGAGAGGAGCCACCTGGAACTGGAACAGAGGAGTGTGACTGGCGAGCGTAAATAGGGCTGGAAAAACAACGGCAGTGATCGATGCGCGTACCTGCACCGGCAACGCACGGCCCAAAAGTCAGCCCAATCGTGCCGTAAATTCGCTCCATTTAATTTGTGTCTATGCTGAAAATCTATTGCAAAACTGGAGGGGGGAGGGGTTGGCTTGTATGTTTGTTTGAAGGAATAGTTGAGTATTTGCTACTGTAATTGGGTGAGTTTTCGTATTTACCACTGTATGTGAGTATGACATGTGGGTTCTGGGACCACATGTCATACTCATATCAGTGGCAAATATGAAAACTCGCATGCAAGTACAGTGGCAAATAAGTGAATGATGTTTGAATGGTTTTTCCTACATGTATTATAAAATCAGGACTATTCATAGTTTCTCATTTAAGGGTGTATTTGGTTGGGTGAATAAGATGGAATGGTACAGGATAGGATTATACAAATTTGGTGTTTAGTTGGTGGGATAGGATGATACAAAATTTTATTTGGTTGTTTGGACAGGATGATCCTGAATGGTTTGAGATAGTGTTTAATTTGATAAATGATGTTATGTTTGGCGACCTTCATCTAGCAATGGTGAGGTTACCACCCACATTTTTCTTTTATTCCTTCCCCTTTTCTTTTCTTTTTCTTTTCTTCTGTTCTCTTTTTTTTCTCCTTTCCTTCCTTTCTTTTCCCTCTTCCCTTTTCTTTTCTCCTAACAGCCTTTCTTCCCCTCTCTCCCCTTCTTCCTCATTTCTTTCTTCTCTCCTCTCCTTGTTTTTTTCTTCCAGCAAGCATCTCCCTCCTCCTCCTTCTCTCTCTCCGGCTCCTCTCTTCCCTCTTCCTCCAGCCAAGCCGTCGCCTCTCCACCACCGAGCTGTCGCTGTAGCGCCGGGCTCCACCATCGTTGGCTCGCACCAGCCGACCATCGCTCCAATTGTGCTGATGCTGTCGCCTAGGCCGCCGCATTGCCGTCGGGCCGCCGCTGGGCCGTGCTAGTGCCCGGGCTCCCCTCGTCACCGTCGTGGGCTGCTCTCGGCTGGGCTCCCCTCGCCGCTGCTCTCAGCCGGCTCCTCGCTGTGGAGGTGACTAGAGTGCTCACATGATCGCACGTGAGGCGAGTACACGCGGGTGGACAAACTCGTTCGACGTTTTTTGCCGTATGACGCGATACAGGATCTCGATGGAATATTCCCTTTTGGTGGATGAGTTCATCAGGGATGAGTTAATCACATTCACCCATCCAAACATAAGAACAACCCCAAAAGTTAGATGTGATCATCTCATACACCCTCATCCATCCATCCAAACACACAATAAAATGTTGCACCGATCATATACACTCACAGGGTATCGTCGAGTAGTATTGTTATACTCAGGTTTGTTATTACCATTTTTTGTTAGATACCACTAGTAAGTAGTCATCCAGCCAAGAGCAGGTGGGGGTGAGATTTTAGACTATATCGATTACGCAAGTCAAAGGAGCTCACCGTCCGAAATTTGGATGAAAGGGAAACTTGGATCGTGACCCCCAATCGAGGACGTGTACAATAACCTTGGAGGGGAACCTCGAAAGAAGCAACCCCGATAAGAAAGATTAGCAAGTATTCGGGGGTGCTTTTTTTCGCTTCAAGTTAAACTAACATCACCTTTGCTTTAAGAACAAAACACCCATCTTACATTGCGCTTAGTATTTCGCCGGTCGCAAATGAGCGTTGCACGGATGAGGCGATTGACGAGCGAAGCATCAACATACTAATCCCTCCTGCCTTCAGAATGGTAGAGTAATTTAATCCGGCGGCCACACCAAGTAATAATGGCCATGCTCGTGCAAGCACACAGCTGCGGCAAACAGATCCAGCCGAGCCCAGCTCACTCCATTCTGGTCGGACGGACCCACACCCCAGCGGCGGCCATTGCACCATCAGCCGCTAGCTACTGTATCATGTTCATCACACACGTTTGCGTGCAATAATCCCGTACCGCACGCTGCAACGAGAGAGCGTGTAAAGCCTCTTTCTGGGATGGGCGCGCGGCGCCGCCGGCATGCCATGTGCTGCCAGCCACGGCTGAGGGTCGGCACGGCACTCCCTGCTCGCATCGCAGCAACACTCTGGAGCCTGCAGCCTCTGCACTGGCAAAGTGACACCATCCTAGTAGCATCTGCTCAACCGGAAGAAAGGATCTTATAATGGAGGCACAGTTTGGGTCGTTTGGTTGGGAACAGCCTCTTGTGATCGGGCTCTCGTGGGCGGATTACCCTCTCCCGGCTCACGTGATCCTGTTTCTTCCGGTTTTGACACCATCCTGCTGCTGCTGCTGAATGCTCATGCAGCACTTCCATCTGCATGCACCTAAGGTTGGCAGGATCCAGCCTATAACTACTATTTGTATCCGACGATCTTGATCCTGCGTAGCATCCAACTCAGCCAGTACTCGTATAAAATAGTAACGCGAATTAACAGTCTTCAAAATCACGAATTTATAGCTAGGATTCCATCACGACCGGACAATCTTGATCCGCCCAACCGAAAAATGATCTCGACTAGTGTCCCGGTCTTAGCGTTCTCGTATTCAAGTGGTTCTAACAAGAATAATACTCCATGAAAGGCTGTTTCTGGTTACTTACAAGCAGTTTTACACTACTCCTGAAGATTTGTACTACTAAGTGAATGACTGGATGTAGAGGTGCCAGAATTCAGGCATTAGCTGCGTCGTGTGCAGTCAGTGTACCTTTTCCATTTTCATGGACCATCAGATGAAGCTTTCCACCAGCCTATCACAGGTCCAGTGGAGGAATCAGGAAAGCACATAAGGTACGTGCTTTGGACAGCACCACCATTCTAATCAACCAATCAGAACACCATCCATTAAGTATCATCACGTAAACACTGTTCATTCCAAAATATTACAGAGAAAACACCAGCCAATGTTGAAAGACAGTACAGACAGAACAAAATGCACCCTAGTACCTCTATTAAAGGGTGGAATCAAGTGTCAGCGTAAGCCGGATCCACAACGCCTTTTTTTTGCAAGTTTTGCAACAAAAAAAAAGTTTGTTGCATGTGAACAGTGAACTGTTTCTGACAGTAGGATACATGAAATCTGTGTACAACTTTGTAATCACCGCAAAATTATTTGCGCCGGAGAGAAGATCCCATGTCTGAGCTGCTTCACTAACCTGTCTTGTTTCGGAAAGACATTCTGTGGTAGGAGGTTATGTGCCAATCGAGTCATCTTATTGTCTCTCAATTCGCATGCATGTTTGATGTTTCCATACCTACATTCAGAATGACCACTTAGTTATATACATCAGTTGGATTCCGACTACACTGTTCTTTGCATTTGTCATAATTAAGGTATGTTCTAACATGAAGGAACATCAACAAATTATTGGGGATAACAACAAAAATGAGAAGGGGTGGATAACACAGCCGCCTCCTCCTGTTTCGACCTGTCATGGTCAAACAGCTAGGCGAGCACTGTGCATACTTATCGGGGATAACAACAAAAATGAGAAGGGGTGGATAACACAGCCGCCTCCTCCTGTTTCGACCTGTCATGGTCAAACAGCTAGGCGAGCACTGTGCATACTGTAGCATCATATGTTACTGTAGCAGCATGGTGCTGTAGTCACACGAATATTAGGTTATTTAGGAATCTATGTATTACGTATTCGGTATTACCTATTAGTTTGGCAAATTATTACTAAATTGGATTGTTAGAGATAAGTTTTTTTATAGATTATTTCTTAAGGATCAAGTCGGATCGTCCCTATAAAAGGGGAAACATGTATGCATTATCAATCAAGGAAGCAAAGATGAATAAACAAGTTCTTAGTCCCTAAAGTCCATTATGGTCGTTCTCTTGACCGGCTATTCTAGATCTATTCCTCTCCAATTGGTGCTCTTCTTCACCTAGCGCCGTTCTATCTCAAGTCGTCGCCGTCCGACCTCCCTCCGACGGATGTTTACCCCGTTATGAACTAAGATTCATGACATTTGGGATCATAGCCACTCACCATGGCTTCCGGTGCCGCATTATTTCTCTTGGAGAAGTTGAAAGAAAGCTAACAGCGAAGAGCAGAGGGTTTTACTCGACAACATGATTGTTGTCCATTGGAGCTACGTTGATCCTCATCCACGTGACGCGATGTCGTCATTGTATCATCTCATCAACATGGGCCACTAAGGACTTCAACCATGGCCACCACCGCAGCTCGAGGATGAGCTGCCTCATCGCGAGGGGTGTAATGTCATGGTCAAACATCTAGGCGTGCACTGCAGCGTGCATTGTAGCATCGCATGTTACTGTAGCAGCATGATACTGTAGTGGCACGAATATTAGGTTATTTATGAATTTATCTATTAGGTATTTGGTATTACCTATTAGTTTGACAAGTTATTATTATATTGGATTATTAGAGATATGTTTCCTTATAGATTATTTCTTAGGGTCAAATCGGATCTTCCCTATAAAAGGGGAAGCATGCATACATTATCAATCAAGGAAGCAAAGATGAATAAACAAGTTCTTAGTCCCTAAAGTCTAGTTGTGGTCGTTCCCTTGACCGGCTATTCTAGATCTATTCCTCCTCAATCGGTGCCCTCCTTCACCTAGCGCCGTTCTATCTCAAATCGTCGCCGTCCGATCTCCCTCCGACAGATGTTTACCCCATTATGAACTAAGGTTCATGACACTACCTTAGTCCAACTCCTCGCTCAATCCAACTGAAAGGAATTATAGAGGATGGTGGGAAATTGTTTCTTTCAATTGAATTGGATCCTCATCCATCTAGTGCTTGTGTCACTGTACAATTCATACTGATCTTATATCTTCATTCCGAATCATATGGAAGCACATCCACAATATAACCATACTAATGATAATAACAATGCGATAAATGTATATAATTCAGACTTACTACAGTGCTTGGAAGGTACCATAGCCGTTTATCAGTTGCAATCTGATGATCCATAATTAAAGATACCTATGCCAAGGTACTTAAACTAGTGGGCCAGGTATTAACTTAAAGATTATATGGAAGGTTAGATATCCTTATCAAATTAGAAGGAGAAGGGCAAGTTGGTAAAAGCACATCTCCCTGTAATCGTGCAAACCGTGGCGCTTATCATTTGCAATTTTTTCAACTTTCCTTTGCATCAGCCGTGTCCAGACCGGAAGAGGGAGACGCTGCAGACTATGTAACTGAACAGTAAAGTAAGTAATTTAACATGATTTACATAACTTCCCAGGACTGCGTAACAGACCATTATACTAAGTCACTCAACATGAATTACATAATTTGTCCATGACTTGCCGATTGCTATGGAGGTAGATGGAAATTGACAAGACCACGACTTTCCCCTCTTGTATGGATGAACAAGAGTCCTAGATCTAACTCTGAATGAGTGGAAGGGGGGCCTGTAGAGGAGGGAAGGGGGAGGAACCTGGGGGAGGTCCGGTGGAGAAAGGGTAGGAGGAAAATGCAGCTGTTTTTGGAGGATCACAGTTGGTTTGGAGGAGAGCCGGCGCAGCAGATCAAAGACGGCGGTAGGCGAGCAGAGACGAGAGCTAGGGTGAACACCAGACAAGAAAGAGGGTTAAGTATAAGAATAATTACTGAATTACCCATGAATTACTGAATTACCCATGTTTACAAAATTTCTTCTTCCTAAGTTGCCCCTGTGCAGATCAACGGTTGATATTTTTTAGAGCGAAGATACCTCATATACCTTGCAAACACCATAGAAAGTCTCAATATAATTACCCTTTTTCCTTGGAAATATAAAGTCAGAGTACTTGTGTCTGTGGTACTAATATAGAAACTAACTTAACTAAAATTCTCAATGATCAATTGTTGCACCACAATTTTTTTTTTCTCAAAATCTTCTATAGTCCTCATTTGTGAAACTAAATATATGGTGTCAAAAACTTTTTTTTAAGGTATGGTGTCAAAAACTTGAAGTCAAGTTCAGATTTTTCCTGGGCTCATTTGAGCAAGATTGGAACTTGGCTCAATTGGCTGGTTACTAAGATATTGTTGGTGATATGCCCTACAGCGAGTCATAGAGATGATTGTATCACGTCTATGTTTATGAATTATTGCATAAATGTTATTCTGTTCTTTGAATGAATCATTATTTCTGAAGATCAACGAGTATGTGGCTTGTTGGTGAAACTTTTTAACTTATATGATGTCGTTCTAAAAGTATCACTGGTCGAATGTCACTGATCGGAACACCAGTGACTCTACGACCAACACATGTATTGATTGATGACCATGTTTCACCGGTCATGGATATAGGGATTTCGAATCACTAATGTGAACACATGTTAAAAAACATGGGGTTGGATTGACCCACCTTGAGACACTATTGAGATTGTTATAATTCTATGTATCATTAGTTGGTCTCAAGCAATAATGATGTATAATCCTTAGACCTGAGATCAGCATGGTTACCTACATGTGTAATAACACTCTTAGGGGTTGTCAAACGCTACTCGTAATTGGGTAGTTATAAAGGTAGCTTTCGGGTATGCTATGAAACATATGGAGGGATATGACTAGTCAGATATGAGATTTGCTCCTCCTAACATAACGGGAGAGATGTCTCTGGGCCCCTCGAAGTGGTCGGATAAAAAAAGTGCATGACCATGCCACTAGTGGTCGAAGTGTTCGACCACATAAGGTTATCTGACAACTCGATCGAGAAAGTATTGAACAGTCTATGGATGACATAATATCTCATCTGGAGTTCAAACAGATATCGTGAGGCAAAGGGAGAATACTAGAGTAGGTCGCTTAGTTCGATTAGTTATAGACTAATCGTATGGAGATACGAGCTAGTCGTAGACTAGTCGAACGAAATCACAGAGTGGTCGAAACCTGATCGTAAGGAGTTACGAACTGGTCATGACCGAGTGCGAACTGGTCGTATAGAGATAGGACTTGGTCGTAAATGATGAGGCCCTAGTCGTAAATCATATTGCATTAAAGTTCGTCCGATATAATTTGTGTGTATTCGGGAATCGTTATGTCCTGCTAGGTACTGCTACGACTCATGGTTGGAAAGGATTTCCGAGTTACAACCGATTACACATAAACCTAACGGGTCACACACTTAATGGGTTGGAACAAATCAGTACGAATACGATTCGTCAAACGTGTTCGGATAGGATCCGTCACGGGACACTATATAAGAAGATGTTTGAGGCTATCGTGGGGACATGACCGGGAAAAACTTCGGTCGAATCGCCATTCTGGCAGTAATCGCTATCTGGCGGGTCCGGATTTTGGATCCCGACCGGTTTTTCTGGGTTTTACAAGTTCAAATTCTAATTTTTGAATTTTGAATGATTTTGCATCAAATTCAAGCGATTTTCATCCGGTTTTTTCCGGGAAATCCGGTAACCAGCCGGTTTTTTTCTGGCCGACGACCGGGATTTAGCCCGGAAACGGGTTTTTGATCCTTGGACGTGACACACGTGCGTTGTTCCACCGAAACCTTAGCCGCCATCTTCCTGAGAGCACTGTTGTGCGACTTGGTACTAGCACACCGGCGTACGGCTGTTCCTTCTCTGGACGTGTGGATACCGTAGAGGTGCTGCTGCGGTTGCTGTTGCGCTAAGGACGATCCGTGATCTTCATTAGGAATGTTGGAGGTTGCTGGAAGAGACGATCGTTTATGAGGACGTTGGACGATCGACTATAACCACTTCATCGACGCGCTCTTCGTTAGACCAAGCTGCTCCGACTCTTCTTCCGCTGCATTACGTGTCTGGTGGTAATGATTTGTGATCATCTAACTTGCTTGGCCTCCTGGTTTACATGGTAGAAATTTTGAATTGTTGCAAGCGTAACCTACCCGTATCCCTACAGATATAACCTAACAAGAATTACAAGATGGAGCAGTGTTCTGTGTAAGAACAAGGTATTTCTCGTATTTGTAATGTAACTCCTAATATGTAGGTACAAAATCTGATATTTGGCACCAAAATTTCCTAGTGTACAGGCTGGAAAACAGAACCAGATATAGGCAGTAATATTAACCTGAAAATAAATAGCCTGGTCAAGTATCTAAACGGTGTCCTGATCTCCTGGTCTTGGAACCCAGAACAACACAAGAACAAAAGGCCAAGATGCATAAACAAACGATGTAATTGCTAATTGATATTCAATACTTACTGAATTTCAGATCAAAAAATTGAATATATTAATACCAGTAATAGACATGGACTGAAGATGGTGGCAATAAGCTCCCAGACGCACTGCAAATTTCATGTAAACAAAGCAACAGACAATTTAAGTGGTGTCTGCACAAGTTTTGAGTTATTCTACATAGATAGTCGAAACAACACTATTGTTCCTAACATCAACAGCATAAAGTTACACGCTTTGATTAACAGACTGCCAAGATTGGCAGAGCAAGAACTAAATCAGCTTCACTAATGGCTTGCAGGTTTAGAGTCCTAAAGATAACTGAGGACGAGAATGATGTAAGGGGAAAATGGCTTGGGGAGCTAAAGGGGAATATAATACAAACCAAGCTTATGCAATGCAGATGGAGCGTGGAGTCAAGGACCTAACAACAGAAATTATGTGGCAAACAAGATTTCCTAACAAGATAGAAGTTTTTGGCTGGCTCCTCTTCCAAAACAGACTGAACACCCGAGTCAATCGGAAAAGAAAAAACGCTGATAGCTGCGAGGCCTGCCCGGGAAAATCACCTTTGGCGAGCGACCAACACTCTCTGTGGGCTGTGGCAAGCCACAATACCTATGCATCTACCGGCACAAGAGTGAAACTCTATTCTTCTTACCATCATCTGGAACATTACTAAAAAATGCCATGTTTACACTGTAACAACTTCTACAGCTAGTTTCATAGCTGACTTGATTCTTGTCTCAGTTAAACTACTCAGAAATTTGAGCCATAGCATATTCATAGTTCCTGTGAAAACCATGCCCACCTGCCCCCCATTTCATGACAACATAAGAAAATGAAATCCAGGATCCCTATTGTGTGGTCAGAGCAAGGGAGGCAAGCAGCAGAGTATACCAACGCGGCGGATTCCTCAGCCGGTTGCCCCTACTGGACATGGGTTCCGCGACGGCGCAGGGCGGACCCGGCTCGATTCAGCGGGGAGGAGACGCCCTTGCGAGGCACGGCGGACGGCGGCGGCCATGGCGTTGTTGGGACTTGGAAGGGGGCGAGTGGGAAAAGAGGGTTATTTTTATTTTTCCTTTTTAAAAGATAGGCTTTGAAATAGGAGTCATAGAATAATGCTCAAATACACACGATAGAGCTCCTCAGTTTTAGGGGAACCGTCCGATGAAGCGTCCGCGGTTAGGATTTAGGCGGAAAAGCTTGTTAAGAATTTTGTATAAAGAATCCTTGGTTTGTTGAATCATTATACACAGCTCTGAATTGGAAGACGCATAAAATTCGCGATCGGAACCTGGGTCTCGTGACCCTTGGCCTTAGGGCGTGCGCAATGTACTAAAAAACAAGAGGCTAAGCAGCTTTTTTGGCTTCTAGAGCCCGAACCCAACCACCGCCACCGGAGAGGTACAGGCTGAGCAGAAAAGTTTTGGAGTCGACTCGAGTACAAGATCCGAGTCTAGGAAATAGTGAGATAAAGCACGGAGTGATGTGAGAAAGAATGTGAATGGTAAGTACTTTTCTATTTTATTTACTGTTTGACGGACTAGCTTAGAGGAGAAATCAGATGCTAAACACTGAAGCGAAATACGTGAACTTAGCCGTTGCTTAAGTACCAATGAGATATAAAACTTAGCCTCACTTATATTGTACATGTCATTAGATCGGACGCAAATCTTTTGTCATTCTATGGCAATATCATGGTGAACAATGTCATAACATTGTTTTTTAACCGTCGGATCGAAAAACGATGGATAAGACCGAAATCTTGAACTGTAGCATAAACAAATCAGCAAAACGGTAGTAATAGTACTGTTCACAAATGCTGTAGCAATCAATCACAAATGCTCAGATTCTCGGAATGTCATGGCACTGTTTACTCGCGGTATTTTCAGTAGGATGTCCGAGGATGCAAGACTCGTTAGATCATATTATGTGGCCCGGACTGAGCGGAGAATTTTTTATGTAATAGACCCTTTATTACTATATACTGTGATTTTGACCCCCTCGATAGACGGATAGAGTAGCGAACAATCCGTGGACTTCTGTGCGTCTTTGGATGAAACTTGTGCGGTCCATATAAATGCATGAAAAAGTTGGTACGATATTTGTTTTAAAAAAGGGCCCAAACTACATAGTATACTACAACTTCCCCACCGTCAGACGGAAAGGAGACGACACAGGGGAGGTCAACGGAGCTCCGACGGTTGCAGGCAGCCGAGCCGTGCTTTCTATGGAGTACGCCTAGGTGGGCTCTGTTAGGAAACCGGGCCCAGGACCGGGAGTCCTGGCCCAAGGTGGGCTCCTCATTCTAAACCCTAGCAGGGTCGTAGCCTATAAATAGGGGGTACTATTCATTGTAAAAGATTGATCGATGGATGAAGGAATAAAGAGAAGCAAGAAGTCCCCCTACATCTCAGTGTTCTATCTCTTATTCTGTTCTTGTTGTTCATGCATTGTTCTTACGATTCTACGCTTGTCTACGAGGTGTCGCTCGAATTTGGACTCGCCAATGACGGTTCCTCAACACGTTATCGACGATCGACTCTCCTCGCATCGAAAAGGTAACCGTCGATGAGCGGCGCTCGTGGATTGAATCGTTTTCTAGATTGCTTTCAATTACGCAAATTTGGCTTTCTAGATTGGTTTCCTACGGTGCAAATCCGCTCTAATCTACCGCGAGCCGACTTGAAGTCGCCGGCCAAGCCGATCGGTGGATTGCATTAAAGAGTAGATGATGATTGTGCAGTAGATAGTAGATGCTGTCGCATGAAAGACATCATGTGCGCGCACGCTGTGTGGTGTCACTACCTCGCGACACGTTACCGGTCGGCATAGTGCGCCATCACGTCATCGCCACGGAGGCAACGACGATGCGCCGCTAGCACGCGCAAGCACGCACATGACGGCATGAAGCGGGCCTCCGTTGCAATATTGTATCACATTACATTGGATTGCATCGCATACATACGCTTTGCATGAACGATGTCGATCGAAGAAAAATCGCCGCGGCCTGTGAAGCTGCGCGCCATCGGCTTGTGCCGCCATCTTGCCGCGCTGCGTAAAGCACCACGTTGCGCGAGACCATGGCACGCTGCGGCGACGCACGAGCCGCGTCGCCACCGCGCGATGCACGCGCTTGAAATCGGCGCGCGCGACGACCACCGAGCCGCGGTCCCGACGACCGCGCGAGCTCACTGCGCCTCGATGACCACCCCAGCACGGGCCTCCTCGACCACCCCGCGCGGCACCACCTCTGGCCTTGAAGCGCGGCCGCTTGTCGCTGTGCGCCGGCGCCGCCTCCGGCATTGAAGTGCGGCTGCGCGTGCTCGCTGAAGTCATGCCCGGTCGCCACGCGCGCCGCCGGCGACCACCTCCCGCGCCGCGCTCGTGCGCCTCGCGCCAGCGGCGCCGGCGCCACCGCTCCGCCTTGAAGCGCCGCCACGCACGACCTCACCCGCTTCGTCGCGTTGGCGCGATCGGCAACGCCGCCAGCGTCCGCCCGCGACGGCGCCGCGCCGCCCCTTCTTCGCTGCTGCCGCAGCGGCGCCCGCCTCTGCGCGGCCCCATTAGCGATGCCACCTTGAAGTGGCGCCGACGCCGGATCCGTCACCGCGACGCTCGCCGCGCCACCCACGCCGCCGCCGCGGCACCTCCCGCCTCGAGCCTCACGATCGCTGCAGCGTCGCCGGCAAGCTGCGCCCGAGCGCGCCACCCCATGCTCACCGGCCGCCTCCCATGGAAACCGCCGCACGGCCCCATGTTCCCGCCCGCTCCGGCTCCTCGTAGCGCCGCCGTACGCGGGCGCACCTGTGACCAAACGCCTCCTCAAGGCGCCATGAAGCCGTCGTCACGGCCCGTTGCAGGCAGCCATCGCCGCCGCCGCCGCCAAAAAAAGCGCGCGCGCGCCGCCCTTCAAGGAAAGGGCGCTGGGGCGGGACTCGGTGCTAGGGTTCCTACCACGGTTTTGGTGGCCACGGATGGGGCCAATGGGCCAAGGGTTGAAGGCCCAATAAGGAAAAGAAAGGGCATGATCCGGATAAAGAAAAAAAAATAAGGGTCGGCCGAAAGAAAAAAAAAAGAGGGGGGGAAATTAGAAAATATTCCGACTTTTGCAAAAAGGCCCTCCGGAAATCTAGAAATTACGCAAAAGTTTTCTCTGAACTGAAATCTCGCGTTTTAACCCCTGAAAACTTGCAGTTTTCACCGAAAAGTCATTTTCCAGAAGAAAAGGGCCTCGGGAATCCGAATTTTGAATCAGTTTTCGCATTTGAAGCATGTTTAATTTTGTTATTGTTATTTCTATGCAATTCATTTATTGTATTTCTTTGTTTTGATTATTTGTGATTGTTAATATTGCTTTTAATCACCGAAAATTGCAGTAAATCATGAAAAATGCATAGAAAAATACGGGAACACAAACTAGGAGTTCGAAGAGCATTATGAGAATTTTGCAACCATTTTATGCAGATTACTAGCAGTAATCCTTTGAACTTTTTGCATGAATATGAATATGACTGGCATCACGAACCAGTAGTTCGAAGAATTGACCCAACATGGCCAGATTTTGTATAAAAATTTGTATCAGTCTTCAATTTTGTGGTAATGTAATCACGGATAAGCAGAAGATGGAGAAGATTTCTCTACCTTTCACCCGAACGCGGTGCAATCCATAAGCAACTATCGTCAAGACGGCTACATGAAGTATGCCAAATTAATTGACATCATGCAAGTTGCAGAAACTCAAGATGATATTCTAAGAAAGAACTTCATCTCGCAACCACCTAGTAGCAATGTTGGCCATGAAGCCACTCCTAGCAGCTACAAGGTGATGAAGCCTCTCACGAATGAGAGGAACAAGAAGGGTAAGGTCGTGCGTCGCACATTATTGATGTTTTCCAGTCTAAGAAGAAAGGCAAATGATAGCATGAGGCACACCTCGCCATTGCAGGCACAGAGGATTCACATCCATTAGTTGCACTTATGAATGTGGGCGGACCGATGTGACCCCATCATCCCTCCTTTGGATATCGCAGCGGCCACAGCCGTAGCTGCCCAAAAGGAGAAGATCGTGCATGGAGCCGATTGAGGCAGAAGTTCCTGAATACTTCGTCTATTAGATCTAGTGCACGCATTGCACTCGAATCTTTTATAGTAACCTGCAGTTTGCAATTGAAGCAGAATTTTGAATTATTGAATAATGGTTGCAAGCTCTAGCAGAGCAAAACATTAAATTCTTATCATGAGTTCTGCAAGGCTTATTTTCCCGTCTTTATAATAGCAAGTTATGTTCTGATATTTGAAGTATTTTATTTATGTGTTGCTTGCTTTCTCGCTACATATTAATAAAATACATTATATTAGAACGCGTGTGGCGCCCTTTTGGAGGAAGTGTGCTTAGCATGTAGCGGCTGCAATGAATACCATCCTGAGAGAAACAGAATTTTTTTCAAGTCGATCAGCAAGAATGCTGATAGTCTTACGACAATCGCAGGCAGCGATACTTGTATAATAGGCTCAGGAAGGGCCATAATTATACTCCCAATGGGCACAACTTTGGTCATTGAAGAAGACTTGTTGTACCAGAATCGACTAGAACTCTCAAGGATATTTGCGCTATGAGTTCAGTGTAGAGGCGAAGAAGAGTATGGTGCAGAATACTGCTCAATTACAAAGCGTGAAGAAAGTGAAAAATAGCATAGAATGTCTTCCTTCATATGAAAACGGGCTATACTACACTAATTTTAAGGCATCTGCCACCTATTATTGCCTTGAAAATCGAATTTAGAAGCTCTGAACTTTTCTATCTCTGGCATGATAGATTATGCTGACTAGGTCTTAGGATAATGAGAGATATTATTAACAATTCACACGGACATAATATGAATGTAAAGAATTTCCCGAATCAGGAAGATTTTGTGTGCCCCGCATGTGCCACGGAAAATTAATTACTAGACCTTCCGCTCTAAAGCGAAAGATGAAGTCCCTGCATCCCTGGACCGTATCCTGGGAGAACTTTTTGCGGTCCTATCACCCCTGTAAGGGCCATTTAGGTCTTTATAGTGCTCATCAATGCTTCCTCGGAATGGTCGCAAAGTATGTTTATTGTCTCAGAAACCATGCTTTTGCAAAGCCAATCTCGTAGATAACTAAATTAGAAATATTTTCCCTGATCATCATATGAAGTCCACCTGAATGGACAACGCCGGAGAATGTACTTCGAAGGCATCTGATGATTATTGTATGAAAATGAGAATTAAAGTTGAGCATTCTATACCGCACATCCGCACCCGAATGGACTAGCGAGAACTTTGAAGAATTGTAATTTACCAACTATATGTTGGGGACACGCATGATCTGCTCGTATGACTCTCATCAATTTTAGACCGTCGGCCTATAACATCCATCCAACTATGCAACTAGCGCAAGGTCGACCGAAAACTTCTCATCTTCGCATGTTGGTTTACAAGGGTTATATACCTATACCACCACCGCAATGACGCAATGGGTCTTCTCAGAAAGTGCGGGATATCGTTGGTTATGAGACGAGCATCCATAATCAAATATTTGGACCATATGACCGAGATTTGAATAATGCCGATTCGATAATACATTAGATGAGGTTAGTTTCCGTCATTGGGGAGAAATCAACCCTTGATGATAATGTCGGAAATAATTGAAGTCTAGAAGACAATTGAAGTCCGAAGATAATTGCGATCGAAAGATAATTGAATTGAAGTCTAGAAGACAATTGAAGTCCGAAAATAATTAATTTGCAAGTATTAGCGAATCAACCGTCGGACTACTTTAGTGATTTGAAGAGCGTGAATAAGTAGCATTTGCTGCAAGCAATGCACGAGAGAGGTTGAAATACCATTGAAGGTATCCTAATCCCGTCCGAGGCCTCGAGATAAAAGGGCGAGAACTCGGTCCCTCGAATTGAAATGCAGGGGCGCTGGTGAAAAAGGATAAGAAGGACTTGACACACCGATCACCGAAGTGCCCCGAACTAGAAGGAGCGGTTGAGACACGGCATCGGTATGGAACCTTGGAAAAGGCATACGAATTAAACATCCCCATGAAGGAGACATCGGCATGGATGTGTGCGCACACATCGGTGAAAAACTAAAGGACTTGCCCGCAATTGGAAGCGGCGGTGAGCAAGTAGAAGCATTAAAAGAATCGCCCCTTGAAGAAATAGTTATAAACTTTATGACCTCGGGGGAATCTTTGAATATGACAACAGCCAATGTCGACATTTACTTTGCAAAGAAACTTGCCACAATCATCAATCTTGATTCAGAGCCTGCATCGCTCGCTAAATGAAAGAAAAGATCAGATTGAGAAGATTGGAAGAAGGCAATAAAACCCGAATTATTCTCTCAGAATAAAAGAAAGACGTTTGAGCCTATAAGCCGCACGTCTCCCTTGTGCACCTGTAAGGTATAAGTGGGTATTTGTTCGAAAGAGAAATGAAAAGAAGCAAGGCTCGTTGTACAAGTTTTCATTGGACATCCAGAAGATGATTATGAAGAAACATATTCCCCGGTCATGGGCAGAACTCCCTTTTAAATATTTATCTCAATGGCAGTGAACTTGAAGTTTGAAGTGAAATTGATGGATGGGGTACCAGCATACCTTTATGAAATATTAGATTCAGACATTTATATGAAGATACAGATGTATCAACATCCGAATCAAAAGCAGAGCAAATAGAAATATGTGCGGTGTGAAACTCGAGAAAGTCATTATGCTGAACTTAAGCAATCGAGGCGAATGTGGTATAATCGCAGGCGACTTTCTATGCAAGAAAGGCTACGAACAATGAGAATAATCTCGTGTATTTATCGACAATCCCGGAATGGATTTTGTATAATCTCAGTGTATGAAAATGATCTGAATATCATTGGAACCCTGAAGGATATTAAGAAAGCAAGCTCTTACCTAGAGTCAGAGTCCGAAAAGAAAGGTTTGGGTAAAGCCAAATATTGCTTAGGCTTGCGGCTTGAGCATGCCCTGAAGGATATTAGTGCATCGGTCGGCCTACACTCGGAAGGTGTTAGAAAGGTTCGACTTTGCAAAGCGTGCCCTTTGAAAGTGCCAATGGTCGGAGATCTTTGCGGCAAGACAAAGACTAAATGCAGACCTAAAGAAGAGGGGAGGAAGTCACGGGACCGAAATTCCCATATTTAAGTGTGATAGAAACACTCATGTATTGAATAAAGCTGTACTAGACTAGGCATTGCATTTCTGTGAACCTATTAGTAAGGTATAGTCTGAACCTACCAAAGACATTGGCGGGGAATGAAGGACATCTCCAGATACCTCTAAGGAAGCAAAGAACTTGGTACATTCTCTGAAAGAACAAAGACTTAACTATGAATGGCAATGCAGATACTTGGTACTTGTAGGACCATATACAATAAATAGCAAGCAGGCTATGTATTCCTATGTGGTGGAACAGTAATTCCATAAAATCGTCTAGCGATGTCTTGTACCGATTTCGACGAACCACTCGGAAACAATAGCACTACGAGGCCTCATGAGAATGTGCTTGGCCGGCGGATGATTCACTACATCCAGCGATTATGTGGATTGAATACCGCACAAACTCCCACTATTATCTATGAAGATAATGCGACTTGTGTTGCACAAGTGCGATGGGTTATTGTGAAGAATCCTCTTACAAAAGCATATCAACCCCAAGTTCTTCTATGCTCATGAATTGCAAAGATGAACTTAATCAAAGTCTTGCATACTAGGTCATGTGAGAATCTTGCGATTTATTCACTAAGTCACTTCCGTCTAGCTTTGAAAGATGCATATGTGGAATTGGAATGATGAGACTTAGAAGTGTAGAATTCGGGGGAGAACCTTCACGAACTCATTACTAAAGCTTGATCACGAAGACCGAGTACCCAAAGGTAAATCTGGAGATTAAATGAAATTGGGTGGATTGTACTCTTTTTCCTTGACGAGTTTTCTGAAGTTTCTCACTAAGGTTTTAATGAGGCAATTCGTGCATCATAGCGAACATGATTCATGTACTCTTTCTCCAAATTTTTCCCACTGGGTTTTTATGGAGTTTGATGAGACATGGACATGAAGGATGAGTGCCCAAGGGAGTGTTAGGAAGCAGGGCCGGGGCCGGGAGTCTGGCCCAAGGTGGGCTCCTCATCCTAAACCCTAGCAGGGTCGTAGCCTATAAATAGGGGGTACTATTCATTGTAAAAGATTGATCGATGGATGAAGGAATAAAGAGAAGCAAGAAGTCCCCCTACATCTCTGTGTTCTATCTCTTATTCTGTTCTTGTTGTTCATGCATTGTTCTTACGATTCTACGCTTGTCTACGAGGTAATCGCTCGGACTGGACTCGCCAGCGACGGTTCCTCAACAGGCTCCTCGTCAACTCGCGAGAGAGTTTGCTCTACTGCCACGTGGCATCTACTCGCCGCCGCGGCGTGCGGCAAACCGTTGGCGTGAATGCCGCAAGGCCACGAGCGGCAGGTATACAAAGGGAAGGAATTTTCTGGACCGATCTTGCAGTGACTACGCCGAGGTCTGCCAGCTTGGAGGAGGACGACGATGACCGTGGTGTTGCTCCACGGCTATGGCGTGTGCGTCATCCCAAGGACGCCATGACGTACGAGGACTGCTGTTGAAGTAGAACTTGCCCCGGCAAGCTGCTATCGGACATATAACCAATTTCTCGTGCAAGTTCTCGTCTGGGTATAGGATCTGTGTAACTGTGTTCCAATATCGTACTGCCCCACGCCGGTGTTCAGCTCCATTGCAATCCATGATGCGATTGTTGGAGGCTCTAGGGTGGTAAATATGGCTAAAGTATATCTGGTGGAATCTGACGAGGAGCTCTGTATGGTCAGATTGCTATTTGGTTACGACTTTAGGACTGTTTATGAAGTCAATGTTCGTAAGATGGATTTCTCGAAACAGCAATGGTGCAGAGTTCACGACCTTTGTGGTCGCGCGTTCCTTGTATCCCCGTCGAATTTTGGTGCTTGCGCTCGGCTGACGAGTGTGGACTATATGTTACGATCCTTCACCTCGAACACAGATTCACTCAAGGCCAAGTGCTATATTACTATTACCAACTCTAGATACAAATATTTGGTGATACAAATTGCGAGAGTTAGAATCAAGACGGGGAATGGAGAAATCAAGACCGAGGAGTAGAAGAACTTAGACCGGAAGAAGAGCTAGAGTTTGGGGGAGGAGCAGAACAGGAGAAGGAAGAAGCAATCTGTTGTTTGTTCTTCGTCCATGCCCCCCGTCTCGTTGCTACCTTCTCTTTTGTACTAGATGCGATACTAGACCGGCCAATGCCCCTTCCCAACCTTTTGGGCCTTGAGCCGGTGTAACATCCCAGACAATGGTTTACGTTTCAAATGTAATAAAATGAGGATAAATTAAAACTTTTGATGCCTCATGAAGTCATTTGAAAATTTTCTAGAAATTTTCCCCTAGCAATTCCTATTTCCAAAGAACAATGTTTCTATTGATGGAAGTTGTTGTCATTAAAAACTTTCAAACCTAATCTTGTGATCATCCTCTGGAAATATTTTTTTCCTATCATCTTGATCATCCTAGTAACCTCTCTGCAAAATCTCATAATTTTTAGATTTTGTTTGCTATTTCAAAAGAACAAGTCAAACCAGTTTGAATTCTGGTCAAACCCCTAGCCCAGCAGCTGGTGAATTTTCTGGAGAGCAATGCAGTGCATAAAAATTTATGGAAAAATTACAAAAGGTTGTTCTCTGATCTAGAAAGCTTCTATAAAAAAAATTAAGAATTTTTGGAGCTTTGGGGCTACCTCCAAAAATTCCCTATCTTCTCAGCCTTTTTAAACCAAAATCTGAATTCACTGTTCATAGGGCTCGGACCATACTATGACTCGGGCTCCGACCCGAGCCGACTTGGCTCGGCCCAACCATCTCACCCGCGCATCGCATGCATCCGTCCGATGGAACATCGACGGTCACGATCGCGTATCGCTTCGTCCTAGTTTAAATTCTCTCGCATGTTGTCGACCCTTGGATCTCGAACAAACGGCCCGCGCCAACCCAACTCGCTCGACCTCTCGCGCGTCACTGAGTCGCTGACGCCGCGGACCCACCCGCCAGTCGCGTCATCAACCTCGCGCTGGCGCTCGCGCAGAACTCGCGCGCCACGTCGTCGCGCCGCTCTGCCGCTCTGTCCCGCGCGCAGCAGCGACGTGACCGCACCGCCCTGATTGACCACTCCCAGAGCATCGCCCGCCCACGCCGCTCCCATTTCTTTCGTCGCCTAGGGATAATACCCCCTCTCTCGCCCGTTGGGAGCCATTCCTCCTCTTGGTAGCTGAGGAAGGAGGCGCTTGTGCGAGCTGCTCTCTAGGGTGAGCTTCCTTCACGTGGTTCCCCCTTCTTCCTCTTCCTTCACCGCTCCTTTGTGCGCCGGTTTGAGCCTTTGTCTTCTTGTGTAGCTCGAGGAGGTGTGGCACGCTCCTTGCTGCTCCAGAGCACGCACCTGAAGCCGCTGCCGTGCCATCTTCGCTCCCGGTGAGTTTCTTGCTCGTTTAAGTGTGTCACCGTGTGTCTTGTAGCATAAGGAATATTTCCCCTCAACCAATTTTAGCTTTCCATCACAGGAATCATCGGAATCAAACTTTTCCCCATTTTTTGGCCGCTGGAGCCCCCTTCTTCTCCGCGACGGTACGGTGAGTACCGGTTCAATTCCTTGCGCTGTGACCATCACCGTGACTCCCTCTAGCAGTCCCAATCTCTAATTTCCTCCTTCCGTGCTCACGTTGAGCTCCCCTCGGTAGCACCATCGCCGCCGCCGCCGCTGTTCTCGTCGTCGGCTCAACTCCGGCAGCCTCCCCACCTCCGGGTCATCACAGTAAGTTCCTGGAGCCCCTCTTATGCTCATGCGCGCGTCAGATTTCCTTTGGCGCCGCTGTTTCGTGCAATGCCACATCGGCCGTAGTAGCTCCTCCGCCCGCTCCATCGCGCCACCGCTGTGAGCCACCTTAGTCCTCACCGCCGGTATCATTAGCTTCGCCTAGCTGCCAGGATCCCGTTTTGAGCTTTCACTTGGGCCACCATGGCGCGTAGCGCCGCGGCCGGCGGGGAAGCTCGCGACCGCAGCGCGCTCTGCGTGGCGTGTCCCGACAGTTACTGTAGCGAATCATTAGGAATTAATTGATGTCTTAAGCGCGGGTTCCTGTGTAGATCTGGTAATCTTTCGCTGGCAGGTGGGCCATAGGCCGGTTAAGTGGTAGTTAAAGTGGAGTTCTACGCTTTCCCTTAAGGAAAACACACTTCAATTAAGCTTCAGAGTTAGAGTCGTTTCGGTTTGGAGCGTATTTCGGTACCGTGCAGGTCAAATTTGACCAAGTCAGACTTTGACCGTGGCCCCAATGGTCAGTGTGTATGGCTAGCTTGGTCTGAGTATAAAAAGTATGTAATGTTTATATAATTTTCGAAATGCTTTATTTGTGAACTGAAAATGGGTTAAACTTCTAAAAGGCATAAGTAATTCATTTTAACTCCTTTTTGGATAATTCAAATTTTGTTAGTTTCTATTTTAAATGTACTTAATCTAAAATTAGATTGAATCATGTTGATGTTCCAGAAAATGTTTGTTAATAAAATAACTTTAGGTTTAGATTTATTTTGCACTAAAAATTGTTTTAACTTCAAAAATGCATAAGTATTTTTCTGTAACTCCAAATTGAGTGAATCCATTTTTTTTGGCTTCCTCTAATAATGAAATTTATTGTAAAATTGGTTTTGAATATGTTACTGCTTTTAAAGTAATTGCAAATACAATTAACTTGTGCTCTTTTTCATGTCTTCGGAAATTCATAAAAGATGCATCATAGCTCCAAATGAGATGAATCAAATTGGGTTGTTCATCTTATGAGGTACTTGTTTTACTGTAAAAATTTCAGATTCACCACCTTTCAAGAAAATTTTGCCAAACAATTTAATTGGGATGAATAATAACCTTTTGCATTTTAAAAGCTGAGCAGATTTGTTTTGCTCATATATTTTGCATAGAGCATCCAAATTGATTTATTATTATTGTTAAATTCATTATAAATCATGCTCTTACTGCTGTAAAATTTTCAGAGCATTTGGATAAAGTTGGCTCTTGAGTCTTTTCGGTTTTTCTTCGTTTTTATCGGTTCTTTTTCGCTTTTTCGTTAGGTGCCGACGAGTGCGTTGATCCCGAAAGTGTCCCTCTGCAGCAAACTGAGCAAATCCAGCAAGGCAAGCAGTTTGATCATGTTAATCCCATTATTTTCAAGTTTAATATTTTGTTTGCAACTTGTATGTATGCATTGCTATTTTGTTGTTAAATTATGGTTTGATTAGTGGGCCCCTTTTAGTTGCATAATCTGTAGGTAAATGATATTCCTCTACTACCTGAGCCTAGGTTATTTGCTGTGATTAGAGTTCGTTGGATGATCTCTTGTCACTTAGTAGATACGAATTAAGCTGCTTAGACATGCTTAGCTATCGGTAGAAATGGACGGCTATTGACTTGTCGATAACCTTGGTCACACAAACTTATTATGACCTTTATGTTTCAGCTTTGAGCTATGTTTAAATTGCAAAAACTAAAAATGAAAACAAAAGAAATGATTTGGACTTGGACACAATGGTATGTTGGTGTGATCTGTTGGGTGTGATTGGAATGGTGCCCGAGTCAACAAGGACCGAGTTACTTGCGCCACCGTGCTGAGCATTTTGCGTGCTAACCACATTAGAGGGAAATGAGACCTCTCTTGACTTAGTACTTTGGCGTGTGTTAACTCCGAGTCGCAGGGAGTCGCAGGAGGGATGGTGTCTGGGAGCATTGTAGTTGTCTAGAGGCTTTACCCCTATAGGGTAGTTGACCTTCGGCTTTACAATGTAAGCGTATGTGCTTCGGTCCATACGAGCGGCTTGTAGTTGATACACAATACTGGAAACGTCTCGTAGGACTTAGCCGTGCCGGTATACCTTCGGAAGTGTGCTTATTGTGGCTTAAAGACGGTCTGAAGTGTGGGTACATTGGTACACCCCTGCAGGGTTTGATCTATTCGAATAGCCTCATCCTAGGTCATGGACACGCTCGGTTACGCCCCGTGAGAACTAGACTACAACCTTTTAAAAACTTAAAACTTGACATGGGTGGTATGAATGGGTAATTCATGTTATTGTTGTGGTGACTATTGGGTTAGTCACTTCCAGGATATTGTTGTCATCTATCTATTATTATTATGTTGTTCTTGTTGTTATTTCAACAATAAAAATGAATTACAAACTTGCTTTTAAAATGTATTATGTTATTGCAAATAAAGATTGCTTTGTGCTAAAAATGAGCCATATAGCCTCCACTCAAATAAGCTTGCACGTAGCATATGTATAGGTCTGCTAGTCCATACGTCAGTCTTGCGAGTACATTATTGTACTCATTTGCTTTGCTTAATGTTATTTGTTCCAGAGGAAGAAGGTGAGCCCCAAGAGGGCCTCACTTTTGTGAGATGTGCTTCGGGGTTGACGACTAACTTGGCGGTCCAGTTGGTTACCTTATGGGTTTAAAGGCACACTAATTGGCTTTTGTTTATCATCATCTTATGGCACTTTTGCTTCCGCTGTTTACTTAGTTATTTGTATGTCATTTGGCCGGTCAGCTCTCTTTTGTAATAACTCTATTTTGTATGTCTACTGTTTGGTAACGTGTTGCTTTGGATTCTATGTCTAGAATGTAATTGATGCATTATTTTGTGAAGGGGTGTGTATACTGCATTTTTGGAAATTATACATATCTCGAGGCTTGGTTTATTTGATTTGTGATGCTAGGGTCAATGGAAGACTAAGCATTACAAGCCAAATAAACCGGGGTCCTCACAGCCGGTCCACTGCTTGTCCAACCCACAAAGCCCAACCACCCAAGGATCCATGTCCGTGACATTCTCCCCTCCTTGAGATTCGGCTTGCCCCCAAGCCGCAGTAATGAAAGGTGGGCAAATGAACTCGACGCCACCGGGATCCCTTGGCACTTGTAAATGTTTGTCACCACCTATTAGGATCAATATGCAATAAGACCTTATCTTGCACAAAATGGTAATACCCATGGCAGTGTTGTACCCAAGGGTCTCCAGACCCTACGCACTAAACACATCATGATGGTTGTTGTGGTGAGCACATTTCGATGCATTCACAGGAAGCATCAAATAGTTCAAGCCAAGATGGTGCATTTGGGTATCAACATAGGAGAAAATTCTCGTCTGGAGCAGCTTATCATCAGAGTAGTGGATTCCAAGGACAGTTATTGCTGGGCATAAAGCAAGTTGTTCATTTTTTGCAAAGAAGTTATCAATGTTCTTGTTTAGTACCATCCGCCCAACTGGCAGCAGTGGGATAATATCCGCTGGCCAGGTCTTGGTAACATCAAGTGGGTCAAAGTCAAATCTATCCTCATGATAAGGATCAATAGTCTAAATGTAAAGTTTCCATTTTGGGTAATTCCTAGTTGCAATGGAATCAGTCAAGTCCTTCGTGGCAGGTGGCAGGTGCGTCCAGCAGTCACAGCTTCATCATCCAACAGGGATTTGACACCATATGTAGGCTTCCAATGGAATTTGACAAGGTGAGGCTTTCCATCCCTGTTGATTAAGGTGTAGGTGTTGACACCAAAACTCTCCATGTGCTTGTAGTTGAGTGGGATGCTAACATTGTCAAAGAGGAAGGTAAACATGTGCAAACTCTCCGGGTGGTGCGAAAAGAAGTCAACTATTCTCTAGTTCTTCTACATATTGGTCTTTGGACTTGGCTTGAAAGCATGGACCATATTAGGGAATTTCATCCCATCTCGGATAAAAAAAACACAGGCGTATTGTTCCCAACAAGGCCAAAATTATCCTCTCTAATGTAGAACTTCACAGCAAAACCACATGGATCCCTCAAGGTCCCCGGGCTTCCACGCTCATGCACAACAGTAGAGAATCAAACAATAACTGGGGTCTGAACCATAGGAGCCTGGAAAAAATCAGCACATGTAATGTGAGAAACATCTCAAAAAATCCCTTTGCACTGGCTCCTCGTGCATGAACAACACGTTCAGGGATACGCTCCTTGTCAAACTGTGCAAGTTTTTCAATAAGGTGATAATCCTCAAGGAGGGTAGGTCCATAACTTGCCTCTAAGTAAATTTGCTCTTTGAACTTTGCTCGTAATGACTCAATCTTCTCATTGACCATATTGGTATCCTGACATGTATACTGAACCAATAACTTTCCGATGGCTTCTAGAGCTTTTGTTTTTCTAAAGATGGAGTCGTGCTCAAGCGCAATCGCCCTTCCATGCAGTTTCACCACTTTTGATTCCTACTTTGTGTGATCTAAACCAGACAATGCCACTGGCCTTTGCTTCTCCAGGACCTCAACCATTTGGTTGTTCTCCACATAATTGGGCACAAGATTTCACTCACTAATATTGTCATTCTCATACTGGGCAAACTCAGTAACCAACATAGGTATGGCACACACAACATTATGATAGTTGCTGCTATGCCCCTTGGAATTCCTCACCATGGAAAGATTGCCACTGCACACAATTGAGGAGCACCACACAGTCAAAATCAGAACAACACGCCCCTTGTTGCTTGCTCACCTTGCATGTAAAGTCAGGAACTCCTCCACGCTTCTGTTGCCTCTCCTCTTGAGTGAGCTTAGTAACATTCCCAATTTGCCACAGCCAAGGAAGTGCAGATGGCGAACCTTGAGCGCCCACCACAGAGCAGGACACTGAGCATCTTAGATGTCCTGGTGGAGGCCACGGTTTCAGATCGACCAATTTCAGTGATGAGGCCATCCTTTTCACCATTAAGAACACCATCTCAACACACACTTCAGAGAGGGATATAATTGGTGGTGGCCACGGGTGCTTGAGTTGCTCATCCTCTCGGCCACACCCAAAAGACAGCCACGATATTGGTCGTGCTTCAACTCCATGCCTAATGCTTTGGACTTGGGAAGGGGGAGGCCACGAACTCCATCCAACATATTTTACTAGAGGTGGTCATAGTACCATTGAACTCCTAATAGGCATTTCATCGAATAGCTTGCGCGTGACCTGGAGACAGAGGAAGACGCCTGCGATTTAGCTCGTTGCCATAGTTGGCAGGGTTGGCAGCGACACCGCTAGGTGTGGAGGTGGCCAGCTACGTGACCAGGACCAGATGGACATTGGCGACGAGCACCAGGGTGAGTGGTGGTGCAGGGTCTGTGCCTAGAGTAGCTTCCGCCAAGGCATGGTAGCATTTCGCCGAACAGTTGGTGCGCGGTGATGATGCAGGTGTTGGCACACACACAAGGTGCACCGATGGATGGAGCGGGGCTGGTGACGACGACGTTGAGCAGGGCGACGGTCGAGGGAGAACCCGGGGCCACGTCCGGCATGAAATGTGGATGTCTGCGATGCGGTGTTGTCGTCGAAACACATCATCGAACACCTGACGGGCATCAGGTTGTCCAGCTAGCCGGTGGCGAATGACCTCGGCAAGGAGGCATGCGCTGGTGTGGTCACCGACTGGGGCAAGTCTTGGATTGGTGAAACCAGCCACTGAAAGTCGGCTTTGATGTCGACGAGGGGTGTGACCTCATCCCGGCGGCCGCTCGGCCCAAGACGTTGGTTTGTAGTCGAAGGGTGGGGCGCTTTCGCGCGAAGAAGCAGGTCGGAGACGACTGGCGCAGCCTGCTTGGTCTCCGTCTTGACCTCCGGACGGATGGGCTTCATCTCCTCCACCGAGGCCTAGATGGGCGCGCACTGGATTTGTAGCTGCTTGAGCAACTCGCCTCACGCTAAGATCGCCTCGGTCAGCTTCTGGAGTTGTTGCTCCATCTCGATTGTTACATGCGCGATGGGGAGGATGCCGCAACTATGGGGAGATGACTGCCGTGAGGTCCGCCGAGAGCGGTGGCTGAACGACGACGGCGAGTTCGTGGCGGTGGATACGGCGAGGTACCCCGTCTTTCACGCGGGCCCACGGGTGCCTCAGGAAGGAGATGGCGTATGTGTAGATGAAGGCCGCAGCGGTCTCCGTTATCAGGAGGTTTGCGGTGGAGACAATGCAGGTGCCGGTGAACATGGAGACACCGCCGCCGTACGAGATGAGAAGGGCGGGCTCCCTGTGCGAATCAAGAGGCGGGAGGGCGACGCGGGCTGGCAGAAGTTGACCGGTTAACCATGACAACTGACAAGCACACTCCAAGCAGAATTCAGAAGCAATCAGGAGTGGCAGCAACTTTAGTTGGGTCCAGAAGCCCTGCCCAGCAATAGTTAAGCAGCCAAACGGGGGAGACTGAGGCGTCGTACATCTCCTCATATCAATAAAATCGTGTAGAACAGGCCTGTATATTTACAATCTTAAAAGATAGTACCATCATGGCAATCCGTCATGTTGATAGTATGAGCTAGCTTGACTTGTTATAACTTGGGAATACAGGGTAAATATTGGTCTACATAACTTGTGAAATTACTCCGGACCCTGGAGATCGAGTTGACATTCGATCCAACGCAAGTACTGTATCACAAAGAACCAAATGAACGGCATAGGAGCTGAAAGGGGGACGCGAGCATGTTCATGGGGTACTTCAGTTTTATCACCACGGACGACATTATTCTTGGAACAGTGCATGTCAATACTGGGCATATGGAACGCATTTTTGGTCGATGGGGGCATGCTCTTATTACATCAATCTCCTGAATGCCCTTATATACTCTACAATACTTCGTTACATTGGGAGAGGAGTTTAAAAATCCTCATGGCAAACTGGATTGGTAGACCTGCCACCCTTGGATGCGGTACTCCCTTGCGGTCTCAGCAGGATTGCTTGCCTTTATAATCCCGCGTGCGACTATAATTATATCACTGCCTCTGTCGTTTATGACCTGTATTACGCAGCAAAGTTGGAAGTAACATACACCAGTTTAAATTAATTTAACATCATTATCAAGATTAAGAAAAATGGTGCGGGCACAATCACAGGCCACTAGATATTTCAAAGATGCTGCAGGTACGATCACAGAGCTACAAGATATTTTGAAAGTTTATTTTCAAGTCATCCATCGCATGATATGTCAGGCTAAAATTTTATAGAAGGGAAAAAATGGCATGAGTCCAATCGTGGAGTACAGTTTAGATTAAAATGCAGTCTCCTAAAGAATTTTTTAAATGTCAGTCTCACCTCAGAGGTTCATCTTGCTTGCTTATTTATCTTATTCACGTGAGTAATAAAAGAAGAAAGATCACAGCCAGTCTAAGCAACCTGCTGAATTAACATTCTGCTCATAGAAGTCCCTGGTTGGTTTTCGAAGAGGAAACATGAAACATACTATTATTTAGTAACATATCCGAAGGGTACACAGTAAGGGTTGAAGATCCAAAGGGGATATATACTAACATATCCGAAGGGTGGACAGTAACTATAGTTCTGTGTAGCACATTCAAAAAATACAGCTAACGTAATAAGTAGACATCATTATACAACTATAAAAACTTAGCATTAAGATGTGTGAAGACTGAAGAATACTAATCACACAAACGATGGCAAGGTTAAACTCACAGAATAAGGAGTGTTGTATTGTTGACCAGGAGCATCTTCTCCAGCAACCATCTGAACTCCAGGAGTGGCATGGATAAACGCTGGACTTGATGGTGCCACTGACCAAGATGCAGGATTTACTGATATAAATCCAATTACAAAATCAGAATGTTGCTCAGCAAACTTTACAGCTGCAGCAGTGTAGTCTCCATGAGCAAGGTTGCCAGCTGAGCTCATTTCAGCAAGCAAAAGTAACCCTCTTCCTTTCGGCAAACCCTTCAATATCAGAACACAACAGTTACTGTGAGCACTAGTGCACTACAATACATCAGCTATTAGCAGCTGTAACATTGACATTTTATTTTTTTAACTCAACATTAACTAGTTATAAGGCATGTAATTATGTAAAGCATAAGATACCTTCAGCTTCAAGTCATCTACAATTCCAGGTCCAGGGACTATATGCGCATTAACAATATCAGCCCAGTCTGATATGCGGAATATTCCTCTGAACCAAAGTAAAAAAAAACACTAATTATATTGTGTGTGTGTATAAAAGAAATAAACTTACATAGATATTTTATAATGCCCTTCTCTCACCCTTCATATTGCATAGTTACTGTGTTTCCAATGTCAGCAAATTCACGGTCTTCAAAGATCAAAAAGTTGTGCCTCTCAGCAATCTTCAAACAAAATTTCAAGAATCGATAAATAAAAATAAGCTACGTAAAAACCAAGCCAGGTCGATAGCTTTAGCATCTTGAACAACGAATACCACATTGGTATAGAAGAAAACAGCTATAGTAATTATTTAAAAAAGCAGGTTTAGTAAACAGAGTAGATTGCCTTGATATAGGTCTATTGTGCCCAAATGTGATAAATGCAAAAATCAAACATGCCCCCTAATAGAACAGTATGAACAAAGACAACACTGATAGACATGAAGATCCTACATCTGAATCTGACAAACAAACTCCAACTAAAATATCTACCACCTAGACTATTATGGCACTGCCATTCTACTACAAACATAAAAATCAAACAGTGCCATCTGAGAAAAGCATTGTCAACAATAAAGAATGATGAAAAGAAAAGGCAAGATTGCATCATAAGCAAACGTACCAAACGGAGCTTGGCACCAAAATCTGGTGTAAAATCAGACAAGATGTCCACATGGGTTTTCAACATGCAAATCTCCGGACCAACCTATAAAACAATTGGACAACTAAGTTAACACACGTGAAAATTGAGGGCTTAATGTCAACAATTTAATGTACCAAAAAAGAACAACAAACGAAGCAGAACAAAATCAAAGGCGCTCATAGCATATGGGAAGACCATGCAAATGATTCAAATGGGATTTCATGAAATGGTGAAAAAGTAAAAAACTATGCCAGATTAGTACAGAAACTGCACCCACACAATGACCATATCAGATTACTCTATTTACCACACTGCATGTGAAAGATATACAGCAGCATCCAAGCGCAGATAATATCATACGAAAAAGGGAGAATATGCGATGGTAAAAATAAAGTATGGAACTCTAATAAACTACCATGTAGAACAAAGAATGACAGGGCACCGCTCGCACATCAAGTCAATTCATTCACTTCCCAAGGATTGTAGTTTCATATGCCTAAACATTAGTAAACAATTCATTAGGCAGAAACAAGTGTCATATATAAGGAGGTATTCACAGTTTCACACAACCCCCAAATTTGTTATTTACCTAACACAGGGACTAATTCTAATATGTACAAGAATTTCCATCTTAATATACACATATTGCATAATTAGCCATCTCTATGCCTTCCAAAAGGAGAAATTGACTTACAGACTTTGAAGTTCTTAAGTGTAACTAACAAATCTACCAACCATCACCAACAAATACAATTATAACTTAAATACCTTCTCGGCAAGATCAAATAGCTCCCTTGCCGTCCCAACATCCGCAGCAACACACAAATTGCTCTGCTTGGCCTCCATCACCTCGAAGAGCTTCTTCCCCATTGGGTTCGTGGCCAATCCCACCCTCTCGGCAAACGCCTTCCTAACCACCTTCGGCTTAATAGGCAACCCCGGCACCGCCACCTTCCTGTTTGCGTTGAGGAACCGCTTCACCTCCCCCGCCTTCTCCTCGCTCACCTTCCCGTGCCTCACGAGCACGGTGAGCACTTCCGTGAGGGTCATGAGAGAGTGCAGCGTGACCCCATTGGCGGCGAGGTTCTCCCTCCCGCCCTGCTCGCGGTCGACGACGACGACTGCGTCGGCCACGACGAGCCCCTCGGCGCGGAGCGGCGCGACAGTCTCGAGCACGGAGGAGCCGCTGGTGACGAGGTCCTCGACGATGAGGACGGTGTCGCCGGGGCGGAACGAGCCCTCGATGGACTTGGCGGTGCCGTGGGTCTTGACCTCGTATCGGCGGAGGAGCATGGGAACGGAGTGGGCGACGGAGAGGACGGAGGCGATGGGAAGCGCGGTGTAGGGGACACCGCAGATGAGGTCGTAGGGGCGGGTGGCGGGTAGGGAGTGGAGGAACGAGGCGACGGAGGAGAGGAGACGCGGGTGGGAGATGAGCGTGCGGAGGTCCAGGTAGATGGGGGAGGTGATGCCGGACTTAAGCACGAAGGAGCCGAACTTGACGGCCTCGATGGCGTGGAGGTCGAGTATGAGGGATTCCAGGATGGCGGCATCCATGGCTAGGGCTTTGGTCGGGGTTTTGGCAAGGCCGCAAGAGAGACAAGCGGGGAAGAAAGGCGGAGAGGGAGCTATGAGTGCAGATGCAGTATAGTAGGATGCTTGCGACATAGGTGTGGCCTTTTTAATTTGATCATATACCCTCCCCTTAGATGGAAATTCAGGATTTACTCTCCTGCCCACATGTCATTGACTCTATGGTGACCCCACATGTAAACCCCTGATTTATATTACACTGGGACCCACATGACAGTGAATAATTACCCTTCTTCTTCTTCCTTTGGTCTTCCCCTCTCTTCGTATACCACACAACCGAGCGGCGCATGTACGACGGAAGTGTCGCGCCAGGTGTGGGAAGGAGATGGCGCACGTGCAGATGAAGCCCGTGGCAGCCGCCGTGTTCAGGACGTTTGCTGTGGAGACTCTGCAGGCGGCGAGCACGGAGACGCAACCGCCGTACGAGCATGGTTGGTCAAACCTGACCCACTTAGCCTATAAAATCATAAAAAATCCTAAAAAATCGAAAATAAAAGTGTAGAACTCATAAATAAATATAAAAATAGTAAAAATAAGACAAACATATTGAAAATAAAATAAAGAGTTTTACTAATGTTCAAATGGCCCGCCCTCTAGCCCCTGACCTTCCCTCCCCTCTCCTCTCTCTGCAGCAGCCGGGCCACATAAGTCGTGTCGGGCTCGTGTCATGCTTGGCACGGTCCGGTACTATGCGTGTCGTGCTGGGGGCGCAGCCTAAGCAGGCCCGGCCTATCGTGCCGTGTCAGCTCGGCCCGTGAACAGTACGAGCCATATCGTGCCTGAGCCGGGTCAACAATGTCGTGCCTCGGGCCAGCCCAACCCATCTAGCCACCACTAGTTAGGATCTGTATGGTTGCTTGCATTACATTGAACCTGACCCGTACCAGTGAGCCTGGCTCAATGAGCCAGCCTATGAGGATGCAATGTGATGTTGCTTGGTTGCATGTATTCTTGTAGCCTAGCTCAGTAGAGAAGTTGTTTGATTATCCGCATGGGAAGGTAGATGCGAAATCTGATACAAGAGAAGTTGTTTGGTTGGTCGCATGAACCCTAGTTGTGGTCACCCGTTCACAGTGGCGGATCCAGGATTTCAAGAATGGGTGTTCGGAGTTAAAAAATATTGTCCATTAACTTGTGGTATGTTTTAGTCATTATATGCTACTAGAAGTCTAGAACTGCAATTGTATTCTCTATAATTTTTTGATACCCACATTAAGCTTTACGACAGTATTCAAAGCAATACTACAAACAAGGTTATTACTATGATATAACAAATTGAGTAAATCTCACCTTGAGCTCGCCGCGCGCCACCGCCGCTCCTTGCGCGGCCATTGCTCTCGCTCGCTCTCTCCTCGCCTTCACTGCCATCTGTCGCCTTGCTCAAATAAAAGATCAACTCGCATACATTTCCCTTGCCTTGTGTGAAGAAAAAAGACATCAAAATCAGAGAACACGAAGTCACTTTCCTCTTTGCTTCTTCTCTCCCCTCGCTGATCCACACGAAGTCACGAAGCTCCCCTGGCCGTGGGTGCTTCCTCCTGGCTCCCCTCCGGTCCAGCGCCACCTCCGGCCTCTGGCGTGCCCGTGCTCGCCTCCCCTGGTGCTCAGAGCCCGCGCCCGGCTCCTCCCGCGCGGCTCGCCCGCTCGGCCCCAGCTCTAAGGCGCCGCCTCCCCATCCGGCATCCGCGCGCTTGCTTCCCCTGCGTCTCGGGCGCTCGGTTTCGGTGGTTTGGATGGCGAGGCGGCGAGGGAGGAGCGACCGCGGGCCCTGGGGAGTGGGGACTGGAGCCGACCCGAGTAGGACACGGCGGCCGAGAGACAAAAACCAACCGAGGAGGAGGAGCTCACCTTGACCTCGCCGGCTCGCCACGTGGCGCCGCCGCTCCTTGCGCCGGTGGCGGTGGCTGGTCCTGCTCGACCTCGGCCTCGGCGCCATCACGCGTCGCAGGGCTTCCCTCCCCTTGTCGCTCGCCGCGTGAGGCACCCTCCATCCCCGGCTCCGGCATCAGCGGCTCGGCGCCACGGCCACCTCGCGCCCGCCGCGCGCGCTCGCCGCGCAGCGTGTCCTGCGCGCTGCTGCGCCGCCGCCGCCACCAAAGCGTAGCGAAGAGAAAGGGGGGATTTCACGAAGGGAATGGGATGGGGTTAGGTCGTCTCGGCACTTGCCGCTTGGGTTGGGGGGCTGCCGTGGCCGCGTGTCGCGTGAGGTGCTTGGGCCGTGGTGGGCTTTGCTGGTGGGGGCGTGGGGCGACTTAGCGAGTGGGCTGCGCGAATCGCGATCAAGAATTCGGGATGGAGTCGCCGCACATTTCAAATACAGTTCAAATACGTATTTTAATTATGCTTACTAGTATATATACCTAATAAATATTGGGTTTGTTCCAAAAAAAAATGGGTGTACATCTGTATACCCATGTCCCTATACTAGATCCGCCCCTGCCCGTTCATGGGTGTGGTGAGGATACCCCCCTAAATCCTTAGAATTTTGGTAAGTCCTGGACATTGAAGTGCGGTATGTAAGGCCATTGTATGGGATTTTTAGTTAATTCTTATTACAAGTAGCTAATGTCACAATGATACACATGGATAGTCAAATACTCAAATAGCAGCTAACATTAATTTATGTAGCAAAATTATTATAATCACAAGCTGAACTACAATTATAACATCTTTGCAGGTAAAAGCACTCTTCTTCTGTTGCTTGGTATCAAGTTTGGCCATGGATTTGTTGACTTGCATAATTGCACGATTGTAGGCTGCAAAAGCCTCTTGTTTTGAGTAGTATACTTTGAAGCATGCTCCTTTGTACCCGTCGACTTCCGCGTGACATGCTTTCCAAGTAGAAAATACTCCGGTTTGCCGTCCGCGGTGGACAACATACCAAGTCATGGAAGTCCTAGCCCAGCAAAAGAAATAACTCATTGTTTCATAATTGAACAAGACAAAAACAAGGCAAGTATTCAGAGAACATGCCACATTCTTTTTTCATTAGCCGCAATCAAAGACTTGAACTAGTTAATATTGCTAGATTTGGCCTCATCAATTGATTACCATCAGTTGGACCAAAAGTACCAAGAAATTTCCTTGGTGCATAGAAGTGCCTTGAGAAATCAGTTCAGAAGTAAGGCCTCATGTTGTGAAGGTATGACATCATTTGCACCATGACAAGTTGTTTGAGGTTTTGACAGACAATGCTACGACTGTTGCCTAACAAGGAGGCGCCTCCTGGCAATCAAAGGTGGCAATCAAAGAGTTAAGACAAAAAAAGGAAATTTTGAATCATTCAAAAATGACTATAGTTCAGGGTGCATCAGACATAAATTATGTGCACAACCACCACATGCCTTTCCTTGCAACCAATATCTCAGACTCCTCACAAGTCACAACATAATGGTGCATCTGAAATTTATGAAATGCATCATTGGCCAGCCATCATCAAACCATGTCATTAAATAAAATATTGGCAGCTAGAAGCACAGGTAAAAAGGATCAGCCAGGAAATACTGCTAGGTTTTGATATACCATGTTTTCATGACATAAACATGATCATTGCAGTTTTCATGACAAATGACAAAAGAACATGAAACTTAGCAGATAAACATAAACATGAACACCGCAGTTTCATGACAAATGACAGATGAACATAAACATGAACATTGCAGTTTTCATGACAAATGACAGCTGAACATGAAACTTAGCAGATGAACATACTGGCCTAACATTGCAGTTTTCATGAGAAATTACAGAAATTTAGAATTGACTCACTCATCAACTAAATATAGCCAAGTATTCATAATTGGCTCACTCATCAAGTAAATAGAGCAAGAAATTTAGAATTGGCCAACTAAATGACTAATGCATCATACTAATTTATAAGAAGCATCACAGATAATTACCCACTACACCAACATATCATCTTGCCATCCACAAACAGCACCATAGCAAAAAAAAAAAGGTGTCCCACCAACCAGCACTCACTGGCCTAACATCAGGCAATTGGAAAGCTCATCTAGCTCCCATCAGCACAACAAAAGAAGAGGTGTCCCACTAGCACCTTCCCACAAAATGTATAACAACCAGCAAGACAACAAACTCATATGTAGTAGTGCTTGGCCAGGTAGGTCCTAAGCCACAACACATGGTGCTGGTCATTCATGCCCACAAATGCAGCACCCTAGGCCTCGTTGTCAACCAAGTGTGAGAATGCAACAATCAAACCTTCCTCAGGAAAGCCAGGCATGTACATCACATCACTATATAGGTCTGGATGCACCTCATCCACTATAGTTTCATGAATGGCAGCAACAACAGTATTCACTACATCTGTCATGTTGGTCAGGACAAGGCTCTCCTCACTGATCATGGTCCTCTTTCTCTTGTGGTTTGCCCCTAAAGCACTAGTAGCTTCTTGGCCCTTGGAAGTCTCTAGCAAAGTCTTAGCAAGGTCTTCTAATGGCTTGGCAGCGTCAACTGTCTTTGTGGCCTCATGGGTGTCAACATTGACAGTTTCAATGTCAATTGTGTCAGTCTTCATGCAACTATCTGCACAGTGAGATGGGGAACCAAGAGGTTCACTAGAGTTCATAGCAAACCTCCCATCAGCCAAACCACTCCCAAATATGGTCATCATCGACATGTAGTTCTCGATGGGCTTGTTTAGGTAGTCAACATCCTAGGGTGTGCCTAAGATGTAACCAAATAGAATAAGTCAGGAAGCATGGCATGGAAATGAAAATCTAATCAAACAATTGTGCATCACAAACTTTAATGTGGCCCGTATAGTGATCCAACTCTAGCACTATCATGTGGTTTTCCTCATCTCATGGTGTTCCACTCAATTCCCTAAGCCTACTCACCCTCACCCACCTCTAGCGCCACTTACGCAGGTGGTTGTACACCTGTGTACCAGTGACCTCATTGACGGTGAACTCATGCAATGCTTTGGCAACTTTGTTCAAGTAGACTTCTTTGAATCCTTTGTCAGTTCTTACACCAGAAGATATGAGTTGGCACATGCGACAAAGCACAAAGGAAGACATGACATTGGTCCATCTCAATGCCCCCTTCCACATTGACCCCCTTCCACATTGCCCAACACCACCCCCAACCTCCTCGGCGCTCCCACAAGATCAACAACCTCTTCAGCTATTGCCTACATCTAGGAAACAACCCAGATGAAAGGTAGACCAGATGAAAGGCAACAAGAACCCACAACACCATCCAGATTAGACTTGAAAAGGCAACAAGCCAGAACAATCTTTCAAAGGCGGTGTAGGGAAACGCACATATGTTTAGACATGACGCGAGTACACATACTTGGTCAATAGTTGGTAGCGCTCTAGCAAGACGTGTCAACTCCTAAACATACGTAAAGATCATATCGGACGAACCATCACAACGTTATGTACATGCCAATCCCTTTGCCTCACGATATTCAATGAGCCCAAGTCGACCACTCTTTCTCGATCCCGTGATCCGAATCCCTTACTAGGTTAACTCTTAACCTTAAGTAGCATGGCCATGCATTTACGGATCCGATCACTCGAGGGCCCGAGATATCTCTCTCGTAGAGAGGGCAAATCCATCTCGATCGACCATGCCTCGCAAAGCATGCTTCATGACAAACCCAAAGCTACCTTTATAACTACCCGGGCCACGAGTAGCGTTTGATAGCCCCTAAGTAGGTCGATTCACATCTCAAGTACATGCGACAATCTCGTGTCTAAGGACAAGGCGTACACATTGTGTAGAGAGAACCATAAGAATAATTACTATGTCTCATGTTGGGTCGGTCCAACCCCATGTTCTAAACATGTATCCACATTATTGGTTTGACATCTCCATGTCTATGACCTGTGAAACATGGTCATCAACCGATACATGTGCTAATCCATCATTCACGTGTGTCCTCACATGAACTCCGACTAGGGACAACTTTAGAATAACCATACAAGTAAGAGTTTCACAAACAAGTCACATACTTGTTAATCAACACAAAGGCAATATTCAAGGAACATTTATTAAATCATGGATACAATGAAATATCATCATCAATATGATTGCCTCTATGGCATATCTCCAACAGGAAGAACCAAAGAAACATTCAAAGGAATCAAAGAACACTTAGAATTGTAGGAAGAAAGATCATCATTGAATATCTCCATGTCTCAGTTCATAGCCATGCCATTCATGTAGTCACAAGTTAAATTAATACAGTACCAGCTCACAATTGCCCATCATGGGGAAATAATAAAATAGCATATATCAAGGGCACCAACAAAGTGCCATACACTAGTAAAGGATGGGAAATGATAATGCTAGACACGAGAATTGCCTCTATTCTCCCACATTTCATTAGCCCACTCGTCCCTTTTATCTGCCCAGGCAGAGTTGTCATCCAAAGGAACACCATGGTCATTGGAGGCACTGGTGTTGGGCACTCAATCTGCCTCTGAAGGAAAGACCTCGTCTTGGCCATGCTCAAGTATCTAATTATGTAGAATGCAACATGCAAGGACTAACTTCACTTGGGTCTTGAATGGGTGGAAGGGTTTGTTGTCAAGAATGCGAAATCGATTCTTCCATGCCCCAAAAACCCTCTCAACAATTACCCGTAGGCTGGAATGTCTCAAATTGAACAACTCTCTAGGATTAGTGGGGTAGTTCCTTCCACCATACTCCTTTAGATGGTATCTAGTAGCTCGGTAAGGAGGAAGGAACCCCGAGCGACATACATATCCAACATCAACTAGGTAGAATTTGCCTAAAAATTTGTGCACATACATTAGTTCTATGGTTTATGCAATGGTATAATATTTGTGGCTACCATAAGACATTACTTACCTAGAGGAACCCTTAATCCTTCTTCCCTCTTTAATGCATCGGCAAGAATGAGAGAGTCATGCGCTGAACCCTCCAAACCAGCTAAGATATAGGTGAACCTCATATCAAAGTCCACTGCAGCCAACACATTTTGAGTAGGATAATGCTTCCTACCCCTAAAGGCTGTAGGAATCTCCTTTGGTACTCTAGCATGCACATGAGTCCCATCGATTAAGCCTGCACAATCCTATGACAAACAACAACTATTGTTACATGCTACGCATCCATATGTACAAGACAATCCTAGCAGAATAAATTACATTTTTAGTACCTTAAAATAAGTATGCCATCTTGAACTCGTTTGGATCTTTAGGGGTGTCTCATTGGATGGGGGCCTATTCATCTCATTTCTTAGCTCACCAGTGGCATACAAGACCTCCCTGAAGTATCGACTCACTGTCTCTATGGACCTCCTAAAGGTTTGATGGATTACTCTAAATCTTATGGCCGACCACCTGGAGAAACATCGCAACTTGCTCTTCTACAGAGTTGTGTATGCTATCTCGCAACAAGTTTCTTTCTCTGAACAAGTTGCATAGGTGGAAAAATGGGGCTCTCCTCATGCGCAGCATGTCTACACACTCAACATCATCACAATTGTATATTTTGTTTAGGTTTGTTTGGCGCTTACTGTCTCTCTCGGACATTGGGGCATATGTGATTGTAGGTTTTGAAAATCGAGAAAACATAATCCTACTAAAAAGAAAGCATACAGAACTGTGAGTAGAGCAGATGCCTTAATAATAAGTATGTGTCGTCTAATTTGCATATCCATCTAAACAAGTAAACAAAAACCCATTTATCATATTTATGTGAGCACAGCTGCAAGTATTGTATAGTATGTATCATGTTTTGAAAAAAGCTATATATTTCTAATGCCATAGCTGCTGCTTCACAAGGAAACACCTCCTAGTTCCATTCAAACATCATTGACATGGAAAAATATGCTCAGATTTCATTGTGTGATAGATCTGGACCACAAACAAATTATGAATACATCATAGATTTGGACCACAAAAAACCATAACAAATAGCATATAGTGAAAGCACGAATCCAAGATAGTCTGGAGATGGTGTCGTAGCAAAAAGGACTAGACAATATAGAAAAGAGACCCCTGGTTGCTACGAGGGGAATCGGGGATCCTCAAGGAGGGGGCGGTGTCAAGATAAGTAAATATGTATTAATTGTCTTTAAAAAAGCATCCTTTATTGCATGGGGAGGTGGCTATTTATAGGCTTCCGATCGGGGTACATGAGATTACAGATCTACCCCTAAAAAGACCCTATGCGTATAGAGGTTGTAGGGGTTTTTCCTTCCTCTACACGTAGCCTTCGGTTTATGGTGGACCTTCCTAGTCTTGGTTCACTAGTGCTCTCCTCTCTTCGCACCGTGCGGGGTGCCCCTGGGCCGAGGGGCCTCAGACACCCTTCGACGCCCCCGAGGTGGCCCCAGGGGTTTCCTTGCTCCTGGATCCATGGTGCTCAGCAGCCCTTCGGTGGCCTTCGTGCCTCCTCCTAGGCTTCCCCGAAGGTATGGCAGGTGCCCTCCGGGGCCCCCCCAGCAACGCCTCTGACCGCGGCCTCGTGGGCCTTCTAGTGGCCTTCGCGCGACCTTCGGGGCCCTCCCGAAGGCGTACTTGGTACCCTTTGGGAGCCCTAGGCCGCGCCTCCAGCTCATGGCCCTCGGGGGAGCCTTGCGATCTTCGTCGGGTCATTGGGGCCAGTAGGCCATCCCTACGACAGATGGCTAGCACGAAATAGCACAAAGTTGACATCCATATCTTCAAAAGAGCCAAATCCATCGCGTACGAACAAATCAAAACCACACAATTGTACAAGAAGAAAGGGAGACAAGGGGGGAGACATTTCGGGAGGGAAGGGAAAGGGGAGCAGCGGGCATAGGAGAGGAAGGAACTGTGCCTCCTTACCTATGCACGAGCACAACAAGGAGAGCAGAGAGGAGACCAGATCGACCAGGAGAAGACAGGGAGAGGAGAAGACAAGGAGAGTGAGTGGTGAGAGAGAGTGAGAATAGTGCGCAGGGATAAAGGGAATGAGTGGTGCACAGCGGCGGTAACCCTAAAAATGACCGCATCTCGCCTCTTGCATGCACGGAGGCACACACCCATGTGAGCCAGGCCCCCGGGAAATGGTCGCTTTTCTCGTTTCTCTGGAGGAAGGCTTCGTGCCTTGCATTGCACCCCACGAATGTAGGCAATCAAACACCGTCTCGCTGCATCCCGCGGGCCAGGCTCAGCCGGATGTGGGCAACCAAACACGCCCTAAAGCAACCATGATTAGGGGCCCGGAGTCCAGCATAATGACAAACGCGCTTGAGCTAGTATTTTTACAATCTTCACTGATGAGATGTTGATCAAGGCATCAAGCACAAGTATCACAACACCAAGCAACAAACAAGAACGACATGAGCAACAAGGAGCATGTAAGTATGTTCATGGGGAACTTGGTTCTATTACCGCGGTTGTGAAATTATTGCCAAAGAAGGCAGTGCGTGTCGATACCGGGCATATGGAACGCAGCGCCGATAGGACATACTCTTATTATGTCAACCGCAAGAATGCCCATATATTTAGGTTACATTTGGAGAGGAGTTCAAAAATACTCATGACAAGCTGGATTAGTAAGCCTGCCAGCCTTGGATGCGATACTCCCTTGCCGTCTCAACAGAACTACTAGCCTTTATAATCCCACGCCCAACTATAATTATATCACTGCCTCTGTCATTTTTGACCTGTATTACACAACAAAGCTGCAAGTAACATATATCAGCTGATAAGCATGTTGCCGCAAACAAAAAAGGCTCAAGTCTTCAGACTGATCGAAGAGAACCAAAACTTCCTACTGAAGTTGTAAGGAACATACATATCAACAGATATGCATAGACCCATATGAGCACCAATGCATTTCCCATATTGCAACAAAAGAGAGAGAGAGAGAGAGAGAGAGAGAGAGAGAGAGAGGCAACTTCTGAGACTGAATGAAGACGTTCAATTCCAAACCCTACCTAAGTATCCATTTATATTAATTTGTTGCCAATATTTAAAAAGACATGTTTTTTTAAAAATAGATTAAAAAGGAAACATATGCAGGCAAGATCATAGGCCGCAAAATATGTAAACGATGTTGCGGGTACGATCACATAGCTGCAAGATACAGATTGATTTTCAATTAATCCATTGCACAATATGCCAGGCCACAAATTGTGTAGAGAATAAAAAACAAGCACGACTCCAAATGTGTGGCGCATGAGAATCCAAAGCTGAATGTGATCTCCTAAGGCCAAACTCATCTTAGAGTCAGGTCCATCTTGCTTATTATCTTATCCTCTGGTATAAATGGGTGCAGTTTTTGCGCGAGCAGGGGTGGCCACGTCATTGGCTTTCTATGGGGCATCGGATTTCCCGCGCCTTTAGTTCACGACCGTCCGATCCTTCGGCGGTTTTGTTTGCTGCGATTAAGCTTCTACTGCTGGCCGTTCAATGATTCCCGTTCGTGCTTACCCCTTCGATTCAAGGCCCATGCCGTGTCTCCAACCCACGTGATTCTGCCTCCTCGTTTTTGCCACGCGTGACACGAGAGGGCGGCCGTGTCCACGCTTCTCTCCAACCCACGTGAAATTGCCTCCTCGTTTCTTGAGCATGTGCCACGCCAGGCGGTAATGACCTCCTCGTTTCTTTCTTCCCCCAATCTCTTCTATCTTCTCCCCACTTCCTTCTTACCTCCCTATCTCCATTTCATTGCTCTGGAGATTTTGCTCTTCCTTCTAATCCCCTTTTCTCCACCCAATCCCTATTTCTTCTCTCTCCTTGTCTCTTCGGTTCGGCCGACACAGAGCCTGGCTCCTTTTCTTCTCCACCTTCCCCATTCTCTCTTCTTCACCTTCCTCCATTGCTTCATCCCCTAACTCCGCCCTGGGATTTGCTCCGCTGGAACCAAAGCTCCCCATGGCGCCCCTCCCTCTGGCTTGGGCTCCCCATGGCGCCGCTCCTCTGCCGCCCTCGGCGCCCTGTGCTGTCGTTGGCTCCCTTGCGCACCCGGCCCCGTGTGCTCTCCCACGCCCATGGCACTGCCTCCTACTTCGGCTGTCGCATCCCCATGGCACCACCGACCCCCTACTCCCTCGGCCTCGCCTCCCTGTGCGCGGCCGCCCTGCGCCCTGGCTCAAGCTCGGCTCGGCCTACGGCTTCCTCGCCAGGCTCGCCTGGCCCTCCAACGCCTTCCTGCACCCCCCACTGGCCCGGGTTTGGTTGAGGCCAGTTATCTCTGGGCTTCCTACTTCCCCTTTTTATTTCTTTTACTGCTATTTCAGTTGTTAATGCTTTGAGCTTGATCATTTCCTGATGTGTTGCTTGATGCATGGTGAAAGAGATGGGTGAGGGTGTGCTTGCTGTTTAGGCATGGTGAGGTGTTGGGGTGGCTGCCGCCATGGTCGCCAAGGTATGCTACCCATTTCCTCTTACCTTTCTCTACCCTCTTGCCACGCCAGGCCTTGTACTATGCCATTACCATGTATTACATACTCCAAATGCATAGTGCTACAACACATTGCCTGTTGTCACTACTTATTATGCTTACATATTCTTTACAGTTCTAACATCGTTAGTTTATCCATAGCACTATACATGTCTAATAGAATCGTCCAAAAAACATTACCTATCTCATCGTAATGTAATATCCTTCACTCTGCATATCTTATTGCTCGTATGCATATTTACACATGTGACAACAACACTCTTTTAGTATCATCACAAGACGCCACAACATGCAAATATCCTCTATTCTACCTTTGGCACCTACGATACACTACATTTTCCCTCTATTACAGGTACAAACTTTGTGTCATTGCTACCAATGGAACAGCTGAGTCTGAGTTTATTTTATTTGGAGACATTGGCCAACATGTCGTTGGTAAACAAGTTGGCGCGATACTTAGATCAAATCAAGCAAGCGACGAAATCCCTCCAGAAATAGCTCAGGTCGTCTGCAAGAAATTCACGTGGCACTTCAGTATAACAGAGAGAAGCTTCCATGGACCAATTAAGACTTATCAGGTCAATCGTATCATAGCTGCTCTAGGACGACAAACATCTATTCCAAGTATCTCCAGTTCAATCTATACCACATCGTGCTCAACTCAATCTGCTACTACTTCTACCAACACTACTACTGTTCCCTGGCTCCTAAGGTAATTATACGCAAATATCACTTTTAGCCCAGTACACTTCACTCACCGTTAAGCACTTTGTTTACTTCCGCAAGCACATTTCTTTTTTGGTACTCCAAAAAAACAGTGTTTACTTTCTACAAAGAAAAAAAATATGTTCTTACTTTTGTTGTACCGCAACATACATTTTACACACCATGCAACGCTACATATTGACCATAACATCATGCTAATAATACAAATAGCTACTTTCGCTTATTTCATAAGCTGCACAATACTATGGTTGCATACTTCTCTTAGAATATATTCCGCTCTTATTGTGCGCACTAATTATTTATTCATTACGTGCATAGACACATGCCCATACACCCCCTTCTCCACAATGCCTAACTATTACCGACAAAGCAGAACATATACTGTGTGTTCCTATCATTTCTTCATCTTGACTACACTATACAAACTACCACGTGCACAAACCTATATGACACATTTTCCCCTATGATGCTAAGTCAAAAGAAGATCAAACATCTCTCGCCTCTACTTGAAAAAGGCTGTTTGAACTAACTGATGCTTCACAGCAGGTATACCAATACAATGTCTATCTGTTTTCTTTTGTATTTATAGTAGCGTCTCTTACACAAGCATGTGTGCAACCTACAACGCCGTCCAAATAGCTCTCGACATGTAAACATGTTACATACATAAAATCACTGACATAAACACATTTTTCTATGCTTTCAGTCCACACGTCAAACAGGCAGCCCCCCTACACCGCCGAACTAGATTCTCCAAAACATCATGGAAAAAACAATTAATGTAAGTATTTGACGATATATTGCTTAGTGTTATTTCATCTTATCGTTTCTACCTCCTATAACCTTTATTTCCCTTTTACTACATACTATGTTAAAAATAGAGCGCTGCCCATCTTGATATACCTACCTTAAACTGTCTGCTTTCTATTCCTGCGTATAACGTGCATAGTACCTACGCGTACCTTCAGCCCGTACCACTTTACTAGACCATCTTGTATATCACCTATTTTACGAGCTATAGATACATTCATACCACTATATTTATATGTGTTTTCGCAAGATACATAGATTGTAGATGAAAGAATGATACAGATTTCATGTGTACTCCTAATAATGTACACTCATATGTGCAAGAAACAAAGAAATTGTTACATATAATTACAGCCCTACAGCCTTGCCTACACCCTCTCTTATGCCTTTGTACAAGCATTGTAATATTACTATTAAAACATACTTGTGATGTATTCAATCCATATGCACTCGACAGATCTAGCTCTGCTTCTTAATCATCACATACAAAATGAACCCACTGTTTACTTGCATTCTTCCTCACACCCATGTCACCTGTACATGAGATTTATACGTTCCTATTCCAGCCTGTTTATATTGTACTCTTACTATACATATATTATGTTACACAGGTCATATATTGATTCACCTGGAGACGTTGCTGCTTCAGAATCTTATAAAAAAGAGCCCCAACTAAAAAAACTAGGTAAAAATTCATTTAGCATGCTCTTTTATAGACCATATTCTTTGTGCTTCAGTTGATTACATCAACATCTTTCTACCATATTTTTCCTACTATCAATTCAGCAAACTGTTTCTACTTAGAGTTAGATCAACCGTGTTCATCTTTACTTCTGTTGTACTCCCATTTTTTTTTTGCCAAACCATAATGAACTAATAAAGCTTACTCTTGCCTTTTTCTGCAGCTGTTCATGCGCGGTCTACTACTCTGACACACTTTTGTTTCAACTACTGTCACGGCAATCCATATCGTTCCCTGCATACCATGCTATTATTAGTGTTTCCTACTTTCTGTTCGTACTATAAAACTATGTATTATATATATAATTGTGTAATCCTTCCTTAAAACTACCCTACAACATGTTGCATCTAATGTTTCTTATCCACACCTTCTCTTTTGCCTAATTAGAAATGGTTGTGCTATTAGTTAACAAAGACTGTTTTTATCATAGTTGTCTCTTTATAAGTGCTATCATCTTGTTTCTACCTATTTCATAGGGTACATAGTATCGTAATCGATATTCTATTCAAATGCATTGCATCGATATATAGCTTTACTACTACAACCTTGTATACTTTTTTTTAATACTTACACGTAAATTTATCTTTTGCTCAACCCATATTCCCTATTTATTCTCCTAAAAGTCCTGATCTTCCAATTATTAACTCATTACTACCCAAATTCTACTTCGTTCAAAATCCCATCTTCATTCTTCAGCGCTATTTTCCTTAGCTACCATGAGTTCAGCCCATTTGTTCAGAGAAAAGATACCAGAACACGCAGATTTCGGGGTCGACCGAGACCTTACTACAGCCCCAACCTCTTCGGTGCACATCAGCCCCTGACACGAGTTGTAATCGCTCTAGGCCCATCATGCCAGACAGCTCAACTTATCAGCCCTTTAGCCCTCCGAAGAAGAGTAACAAGCCCGCGCTACCGGGCTCGGCGGGTGGATGCGCAAGGAGCCCTGTTTTATGCTGGTGCTCACGTCCTTAATGGAGCAGTATGGTACTATCGTAACAAAGAGAAGGAAAAAAAATACTTACACGGGGATAAAAAGATGCATGTTTGTAAGCCCGGAAATAATATGCGCAAACAGAATTAGGCCCGTGGGTCGCAGTGCAAGTTTTATGCAAATTTTTTTACCAAATATCTGGATGTCTCGTGATGGTATGAAGCCCCATCAGGTAACTTTTTTGCAAGTCAATGAATCCAGGAATCTACCATAAGCCAAAGAAAACATGGAAACGCAAGAGTTCCATGACTTCCATTGATATTTCACCAAAACATTTCGATTTCTACGAATCTGGGAAAATTCCCACATTGCAAATATGACCTTAGCATATCTAGTTCATTCATGTAAGAATCGAAAAAAAGGCCCAGCTGGTCAAAGCGAGCTGCGAAGTGGCATCCACCATTTCTACTTATAAAAGTCTCTAGTTGGTTTCCAAATAGAAATAAGCAGGAAACATAAGATTATTTGGTACGCAAGCCAAAGTGGGTATATACTAACATATCCAAGCTACTATACCAAGATACCTGAAAACCAAGTTATCCCTGTGTCTGTCCAAACTACAAACTATTACACAGCTGGAGCCATTTCTACTAAGTAATATTCAACTTATACTAGTACATATGGCCAGTATATTCCAAATATACTTTAATATATTCAAACAGGCACCAACAACCTTAAATCTTTGCAAGTTATTATATTAACCGGAAGACTGCACAATAATTAAAGTTCTTATAGCATAGTAAAATAATAAAAGTAACTAGGTCAACTTTACGAAAGATCTCTAAGAACTTAAAATCATTAAGATGAGCCAAGAAAACACTGTATTGGTCACACAAAAGAATTGTGATGGCAAGGTTAAACTCACAGAATAAGGGGTGCTGTATTGTTGCCCAAGAGCATCTCCTCCAGAAATCGTCTGCACTCCAGGAGTGGCATGGATAAAAGCGGCGCCGCTGACCAAGATGCAGGATTTACTGATATAAATGATAACACCACAACAACAACAACAACAAAGTCTTTGATCTCAAATAAGTTAGGATATATTAGGAATAAAATCTTCTCAAGGTCTAAGAGACGAGAGCCTTGTAAATAAATAAAATAATAATGATAAAAATACTTACGAGACTAAAACCATAAACTATACATCCTGTCATCTGAGCCGAGAGCCTAAAATATCGCCCCTAAACCTTCTTATAGTTCCGGTACATGAATCGTTAACTTCTATGCGCTCCTATCCAAAGCTAATTCTTTAGCTACATTTCAATTCCGCAAATCTCTTTTAACTGTTTCCTCCCACGTTAGTCTTGGTTGACCTGTGCCTTTTCTTACGTTTTCAGTACGTCTTAAAATTTTATTACGTACAGGTACCTCAGAAGGCCTCCGTTGGGGATTTACTGATATAAACCCAATTACAAAATCAGAATGTTGCTCAACGATCTTTACAGCTGCAGCGGTGTAATCTCCATGAGCAAGGTTGCCAGCTGAGCTCATTTCAGCAAGCAAAAGTAGCCCTCTTCCTTTCAGCGAACCCTTCAATACCAGAACACAATTACTGTGAGCACCACAAAATATCACCTACTATTAGCAGCTGCAACATTTACTTTTTAATTTTTAGACTCAGCGTTAACTTATTAATAGTTATAAGGCATGTAAACCATAACATACCTTCAGCTTCAAACCATCCACAATTCCAGGTCCAGGAATTATACGTGCATTAACAATACCAGCCCAGTCTAATATGCGGAATATTCCTCCGAAACAAGTAAAAACACTAATTATACCGCATAAATATATACTAAAAGAAAGAAATGAACATAGATAGTTTATAGTGCCTTTTCCTCACTCTTCATACTGCATAGTTGCGGTGTTTCCGATGTCAGCAAACTTGCGGTCTTCAAAGATCAAAAGGTTGTGCTTCTCAGCAATCTGCGAATAAAAATTTAAGAATCCATTAAATTAAGAATACACCATGTAAAAGCAAAGCCAGGATGATAACTTTAAATCTAAAAGTCTTGAACAGCAAATGGCACACTGTTACAGTAGAAAACAGCTGTAGTAATTGATCAAATAAAATCGGTTCTAAGAAACTGAGTAAATTGCCTTGATATAGGTCGGTTGTGCCCAAATGAGAGAATATGAAATGCATTATGATGGGGTACAGAATGGATCAAATAAACAAACTTCTAATACATTTATGATATCCACTGGACTATTATAGACACTTACATTCTACTAATGAACATATAAGTCCAACAATGCCAAGCATCATATAGCAAAGCACGATGAAAAGCAGTGTTCCCTTAGGCACTAGGTGTAACCCTCCCATCTAGCCCCGCCTAGGCGGTGATTAGGCGCTAGACGATGGTCTATCGCCTGACTAGTGCCTAGCGCCTAGGGGAAGACCAATGAAAAGAAAAGATGAGATTGCAGCATAAGACAACATACCGAGTGAAGCTTGGCACCAAAATCAGACTAGATATCCACGTGGGTTTTCAACATGCAAATCTCTAGACCAACCTGCATAAGAATTGGAGAACTAAGTTAACACGAGTTAAAATTGAGGGCTTAACAACAACAATTCAATGTTCAAGAAAAGAACAAAAGACGGAAAGCAAAGTGAGTAAGCGACTTCGCTCTTATAGCATATAGAAAGGCCATGCAAACAGAAAAAATGGACTCGGCAATATAATGAAAAGGTACGGACTATGTCAGCTTAATGAAGAAACTGTACCTAGACAATGACCATATCGAAACACTATTCGAAACACTACATGTGAAATATATACAGCAGCATCCAAGTGCAGAAAATATCATAAGAAAATGGGAAAATTTGTGACGGTGTCACTACTCGCACAAGTCAGTGTATTCGCTTTTCAAGGACCGCAGTTTTGCACACAGATCATAAAGCAAAAACGAGTGCCAAGTACACGGAGGTATCTGCAAGCCCCAAATCTGCTTCTTTACCTAATTCAGGGACTGACGCTAACCTACACAAAAATTCCATCTTAATACTCACAAATTGCAGAACTGGCCATTTCTACGTCATCGACCATTTCTATGCCATCCAAAAGGAGGGATTTGACGTATTGACGTTGAAGCGCTTAAGTCCAACTAACCCATCTACCAACAAACACCAAAAAATAAAACATGTGAAACAACCCAAAAATTCATATTTCAAAAGTTTTGAGTTTTTGGCTTGAATTTGCTTTTCTTTCCTAATTCGGAAAGTTTTCCCTCCCCTTCCGCTTTCCTTTTTCGGTTTCCCATTTTCGCAAGCCCGAAGGCGCTTTTTCTCCCGTGCGCTTTCTCTCCTATTCAAGATTCCCGGTCAACTCCGAGTCATACAAGACAGGAATCCCATCACTCATATCGATATTCAAGATTTCACGCATCCGAAATGGGGCGATAAGAGGGTACTGAAGTGTGTATTCTTTGCCTTTGATCCATGCATCGATGCATTCCGGCACTGTCATCCAATCTTGCGCGTGGATGGTATATTCCTGACTGGAGAGTACAAGGGCCAGATGCTGACTGCAATAGTGATGGACGCAACAATTAAGTTCTTCCTGTGGCATTCACATTCATTGAAAGTGAGAACATGAACAACTGGTTGTGGTTCCTGAGAAATTTGAGGATTTCTGTTGTACATGGTCGTCCTAAATTATGCATCATGCATGATCGACATGCGGGCCTGCTGAGTGGTGCATGAGACACTTGGGTACAACCTTCTACAAGCAGTTTCGTAACAAGGACTTGGTGAACTTGTTCAAGCGGCCGTGCAATCAGAACGAGCAACAAAAGTTTGATGTACTCTAGAAGATTCTGGATGAGCGGACCCAAATGTAGAGAAGGGAGGCGGTGAAAAAGGCCACTACAAGCGCTGATCAGGCCCCCGAAGTATTACCACAGCTACCCACAGATGGTTCTAGTGTGGCGAGGAAGACGAGGACACAGGTAAAATGCTTCTCGGAGTGGATTGAGCACTAGCTTAAGAAGAAGTGGTCGCTGCTATAAGACAGGATGGTACTCGATATGGTGTCATGACAACCAATCTAGCCGAGGTGTACAATTGGGTGATGCGTGGCACTTGGTGCCTCCCTCTGGTTGGTATTGTGGAGGCAATTCTCCGCGGTATCACAAATTACTTTATTGACATAAGCAACAACGCGTCACTCGCTATGACAAATGACAGGGTGCTATACTCCGCCATGATCTCTAAGTATATGGAGGAGAAGAGCAAGAAGGGTGAGATGCACCGGTATTCAAGATGGACACAAAGGAGCTGCGCTTTGAGATACTGTGAAGGGATAGAGGACGCGCAGGACGCACCGCTAGAGGATCACCCACGAGTATATACTACGCGCGTTAGTTGCGTATGCACTTACAACAAGCCTCTTCTTCTGCATAGGCCTTGCTCACATGTCATGGCCGCATGTTTGAAGGTGGAGCAGCATCCCGTCCAATACCTCTATGATTATTTCCACAAAGAGGAGGTGATGCAAACTGGAGTGCAGAGCTATATGGTTGCGGCGTGGTTGGCCATTTCAATGACCATTCGATCTGGGAACAACTTATCTGGACCACAGACATTGATAGGTTGAAGGGAAATGTTGGCCGACGACAGGTACTACGTATTAGGAATGATATGGATGAAGCAGAAGCCGGGCATCACACGAAGAAGTGCTCCATTTGCAGAGAGTCTGGGCACACCTTCAAGAAATACCTTATGAGAAATCTATAGGACGAAGGAGATATCGACAGTCTAGACGTCATCGCGGAGACCTCATCCGACCGCCCCACTCTTTGATTTGTCCAGTGCTTTGTAATATCACTTTGATTTGTTGAAAAACTAGGTGATGACGTTGTGCTGAATAATTTGTAATATCAATATGATTTGTCGATAAAATATATTGAGAACGTTGCGCTGAATGTTCGGTAATATTATTGTGATTTGTCGATAAAAAATATGATGACGTTGTGCTAAATATTTTGTAATATCATTATAATTTACTCATAAAATATGTGATCGGAAAAAGATAGTAAAAAACAGTCAAGTTCTTGCCACCAGTTTAAATGACGACAGGGACCTATCACCGCCAACAATAGGTCTTTACCGCCATTTCAATTGACGATAGGAACCTCTCTATACTATTCAAGTCCATATCACCAGCCTCGCGCAGCTGCCGCCAACTACCCACGATCACCGACACGAGCTGCACAACCGCCCGCATTGCGCGACGCGTCCCCTGGCCAAGCCCAGCTCCTCCAGAGCTCCTCCTTGTTAAGAAATCGGGCCCGGCCAGGAGTCCGGGTCCAGGTGGGCACCTCATCCACCGTAGACTATATATAGGAGGGGGGAGCCCCGACCCTTGTACACAATTCATTATTTAGAAGAGCAATAAAGAGAAGTCTGCAGTCCCCTCTCATACCTGTGTTTCATCTATTATTCGTTCTTGTGTTCTTGCATCGCTCTTACGATTCTCTATTTGTCTACGAGATAATCGCTCGGACTGGACTTGCCAGCGACGGTTCCTCAACACGTTATCAGCACGATCGACTCTCCTCGCATTTGCAAGGTTGTAAGCTCTAGAAGAGCATTTGCAATAAATTCTTATGATGTGTCCAGCAAGACTTTTCCCGTATTAATAAAGCAAGTTTGTTCTGTTTTGAAGTATGATTTATGTGTGGATTGTTTGCTACTCCATATTAATAAATACTTTATATATCAGAACGCGTGTGGCGCCCTATGGAGGAAGTGTGCCTAGCAGATAGCGGCACAACAAATACCATACTGAGAGAGACGAAATTTTTTCAGTCGATCAGCAAGAATGCTGGTAGTCTTACGACAATCGCTGGCAGCGATACTTGTATAATAGGCTCAGGAAGAGCCACAATTATACTCCCGATGGGCACGACATTGGTCATTGAAGAAGCCTTGTTGTACCCGGAATCGACTAGAACTCTCTTAAGTTTTAAAGATATTAGCGCTAACGGTCTCCATGTAGAGACTAGAGAAGAGTATGGTAAGGAATACCTGCTCATTACAAAGCGTGAGGAGAATGAGAAAAGAGTATTAGAACGACTTCCTTCATATGAATCAAGTTATACTACACTCATATTAAGGCACTGCACTCTATACCGTCCCGAAACATCTTTAGAAGCTCAACTTTTCTGTCTCTGGCATGATAGATTAGGCCACCCCGGTCTTAGGATGATGAGAAATATAATTAACAATTCTCAGGGACATAATATCAATGTAAAGAATTTCCCGAATCTAGAAGATTTTGTGTGTCCTGCATGTGCCACCGTGAAATTAATTACTAGACCTTCTACTCTAAAAGTGAAGGATGAAATCCCTGCATTCCTGGACCGAATCCAGAGAGATATTTGCGGTCCTATTCAGCCCCTGTCAGGGTCATTTAGGTACTTTATGGTGCTCATCGATGCTTCCTCGAAATGGTCGCATGTATGCTTATTGTCTACGAGAAACCATGCTTTTGCAAAGCTGATTTCGCAGATAATTAAAATAAAGAATAATTTCCCTGATCATCATGTGAAGTCTATCAGAATGGACAACGCCGGAGAATTTACTTCAAAGGCATTTGATGATTATTGTATGGCAATGGGAATTACCGTTGAGCACTCGGCACCACATGTCCACACTCGTAATGGACTAGCGAGGCATTGATTAAAAGAATTAAATTCATTGCTCGACCGCTTTTCTGAATTGTAATTTACCAACTACGTGTTGGGGACACGCAGATCCGCACGCAGCAACTCTCATCAATTTTAGACCGTCGGATACAACATCCATTCACCTATGCAACTAGCGCAAGGGTCAACACCGAAAATCTCTCATCTTCAAGGTTTGGTTGCAAGGTTTATGTACTTATACCACCACCACAAATAATCGCAATGGACCTCTCCAAAGTCTGGGATATACGTTGGTTATGAGATCGCATCCATAATCGTATCTCGACCGATGATCGAGATTTGCATACTGACTTGTTACGATAGCATATTTGATGATGATAGTTTCCCGTCATTAGGGGGAGTAAATCAACCTCTTGATGAAAAATATCGGGAAATAACGTGGCAAGCCACGGGATTTAATGCACATGACCCACACACTAGTGAAGCAGATAGAGAAGTCCAGAAAATAATAGATTTGCAAGCATTAGCGAATCAACTGCCTGACCACTTTAGTGATTTGAAGAGCGTGACCAAGTCGCATGTGCCTGCACGCAATGCACCGGAGATGGTTGAAATACCAAAGAAAATAGAAGGTATCCCTAATCCCGTCCAGAGGTCTCAGAATAAAAGGACGAGAACTCCCCCTCGAATCCCAAGTAACCGGGACGCCATGCGAAAAGGATAAGAAGGACTTGTCACACCGATCACCAAGTTCCCACAAATGAAGGGGAGCCGCTTGAGACTGCACTGTATGGAACCTTCAGAAAAGGCATACCAGATTTGAATATTCCCACGGAGGAGACATCAAGCATGGATGTGTGCGCACACATCGGAAATGAAAACTAAAGGAACTTGCCCCGCAATTGAAAGCGTGATAAGCAAGTAGAAGCATTAGCAGAACCGTCCTATGAAGAAATAGCTATAAATTATGTGACCACGGGAGAATCTATGAATAGAGCAACAACCAATGTCGACATCTATTTTGCAAAGAAAATTGTCACAATCATTGATCTTGATCCAGAGCCTGCAGCGCTCGCTGAATGCAAGAAAAGATCAGATTGGAAAGATTGGAAAAAGGCAATAGAAGCAGAATTAATATCTCTGAATAAAATAGAGGTGTTTGGGCCTGTAAGCCGCATACCTCCCCATGTGCACCCTGTAGGGCATAAATGGGTATTTGTTCGAAAGAGAAATGAAAGAAATGAAGTTGTCAGATATAAAGCAAGGCTTGTTGCACAAGGTTTCACTCAAAGACCAGAGTCGATTATGAAGAAACATATTCCCTGGCCATGGCGAACTACCTTTAGATATTTAATCTCGATGGCAAGTGAATCTGAATTTGAAAATAAAATTGATGGATGTGGTAATCGTGATACCTCTATGGGAACTTGGATTCGAAATTTATATGAAGGTACCGAAGGTATCCTGCATCAACCAAGACAGAGCAAATAGAGATCTATACAGATGCAACTCGAAAAGTCACCGTATGGACTTAAGCAATCGACAGATGTGGTATAATCGCCTAAGCGACTTTCTCTGTAAGAAATGCTACACGCACAAAGTGAGGATTGTCTCTGTTTTTATACGGCGATCCTGTGATGGATTATGTATAATCTCAGATATGTAGATGATCCGAATATCATCTGACTTTGGAAGATATTGAAAAGCAAGCTCCTACCGAGTCGGAGTTCGAAATGAAAGATTTGGGTAAAACCAAATATTGCCTAGGCTTGCAGCTTGAGCATACCCCTGAAGGGATTTTAGTACATCAGTCAACCTACATCCAGAAGGTGTTAGAAATGTTCGGCTTTGAAAAGGCATATCCCTCGAAAGTGCCAATGATCGGGAGATCCTTGCAGCAAGACAAGGACCCGTTCAGACCTAGAGAAGAGGGGGAAGAAGTCCTAGGACCGGAATCCCCATACTTGAGCGCAGTTGGAGCACTCATGTATTTAGCAAACTGCACTAGACCGGACATTGCTTTCGCAGTGAATCTTTTAGCAAGGTATAGTGCAGAACCTACCAAAAGGCATTGGCAGGGAATAAAGGGCGTCTTCCGATACCTCCAAGAAGTAAAGATCTTGGTCTGTTATACAGAAAGAATCAAGACCTAACAATGACTGGCTATGCAGATGCCGGGTACCTATCAGACCCGCATACGACTAAGTCACAAACATGCTATGTTTTTCTGTGTGGTGGAACTGCAATTTCATGAAAATCGTCTAAGCAAAGCATGGTATCAACTTCGACGAACCACTCAGAAATTATAACACTGTACGAGGCCGCACGTGAATGCTCTTGGCTTCGGCGGATGATTCACCACATCCAGCAGTCATGTGGATTGAATACCGCACAAACCCCCACTATTATCTATGAAGATAATGCAGCTTGTGTTGCACAAGTGCAGATGGGTTATGTGAAGAGTCCTCTTACAAAGCATATTAACCTCAAGTTCTTCTATGCTCATGAAATGCAAAAGATGGACGAAATTAAAGTACTGCATACTAAGTCATGTGAAAATCTAGCGATTTATTCACTAAGTCACTTCCAAAGATCTAGCTTTGAAAGGTGCATACGTGGAATTGGAATGATGAGACTTAGAGAAGTGCAGATCGGGGAGAACCTTCACGAACTCATTACTAAAGCTTGATCACGAAGATCGAGTACCCAAAAGGTAAATCAAGATTAAATGAAATTGGGTGAATTGTACTCTTTTCCTTGACGAGTTTTCTCAAGTTTCTCGGTTAAGGTTTTTAATGAGGCAATTCGTGCAGCATAGTAGAACATGATTCATGTACTCTTTCTCCAAATTTTTCCCACTGGGTTTTTATGGAGTTTTGACGAGGCATGGACATGGAGGATGAGAGCCCAAGGGGGAGTGTTAAGAAACCGGCCCGCCAGAGTCCGGTCAGTGGGCACCTCATCCACCGTAGACTATATATAGTTGGGGGGAGCCCCGACCCTTGTACACAATTCATTATTTAGAAGAGCAATAAAGAGAAGCCTGCAGTCCCCTCTCATACCTGTGTTTCATCTATTATTCGTTCTTGTGTTCTTGCATCGCTCTTACGATTCTCTATTTGTCTACGAGGTAATCGCTCAGACTGGACTTGCTAGCGACGGTTCCTCAACACTCCTCTCTCAGATAGAGATGAGGCCAAGGACCTTATCCCCTTTCCTATCCCACTGACCGGTAGCCCTTCTTTCCTTTTTCTTCTTGACTCAAATTGGGAAATTCCCAAAATGCTCTCAAGACATACAGCACAAACAATGACAAGTTTGTAAATTAATCTATACCTTACAAAATCATTGTGCTCCTCTATTGAGCAATCTTGCCTTGGCTTCGTGTAGTTTTAAGGCATAAATGCCTCATATATCATGTTTACGACGGCATTTCCACCTGAATCGGCTAAGAAATCATCTTGTTCATCTGTCCACTCATCTAGCTTCACTGAGATCACCTGAAATAGATGGGTTTCTCCTCAAACTCCAGAAATGGATAATTAAACCACCATGGTAGATTTGCACTGGCCATTACTCACACTTATCACGTGTTTTCATGGTGAAATATTCTATGTTGGCAAGGCCTTCTTATATGGGAAATACAATATTTGGGAGTGTCTATCTGTCATGTGCCTATTTTCTTCCTGAAAAAGCCAGTCATCTACTTTTGTTTTGTTAAAGACATTTTCGTCTGAAAAAGAATGCTAATATATGTGTGTGGTTGTGTGCATGTGTTTCTGAAATCATATCTTGATAGTGAACCTCAGAAAAGTTTCTATAGCCTACAAAATGATAGTTGAAACATATGCTGCAACCTTATGGAATGGCAGCAATCCTCTTTTCTTTTCTTTTTCTTTTAAAAAATGAATGGCAGCAATGACTAGGCCAAGGACATAGTCTCTACTCCAGTCTACTCCCTATAAGTCTCCAAATTATTCTCTCACTTTTTCCCCCCGGGATGGGCACTCCCAACAAGCAAATTTGCTTGATACTATAGCTATGTCATGCCACCTTTTGGTGAGGTGGAAGAGAGAGAATAGGCTTAATACCCATGTAAGTATCCACCATTTTTTTGAAAACCACGAAAATAGTAGGGTCATTCTCTCCAAACTAGTCATTCTTGTTAGATTACTCTTGATCTAAACCTAATGATCAAAACTAACAAGATCGCATATGTTATAAATAGCAACACCAATAAAATCTGTAAATGCGGAAGCATACCTGATGATGATGCCATTGTTCGTCGTAGGGTTGATCTGTAGCAGTAGATGTGCAGGTGCTCAATCTACCTAGGGTTTGGTCTTTTCCAGCAAGAGGTAAGCCACAAATTCCAACTACAGATGGGGATAGGTGGTATGGCATGAGATTCCCTGCTGAGAGAAACTAACCCTTATTTATAATCTTTTGGTATGGAGTCCAATCCCATCTCATAATTAGAGATATATTCCAATTATGTCTCTACACAGATTTGAATCTAAGTCTATATTTATCCCTAATAGATACTCTGACTCTTAATAAATATTTGACCACTTTATATATTTGAGCCAACCAAATAGATAACTGATATTTATTTAAACTCATGTAGGTCCACATTGTTAATAATATAAGGGTATTAGTGATATTTTTCATTGTATTAGGGTTTAGACTTGTGTCCCTTTGTACCATATATATATTGCCCATTGGGCCTCTGAATACATACACACAATATTCATAATATGGTATCAGAGCAAATGTTAGGGTTACTGTAGCCGCCGCTACTCGTCCTTCGCTGCTACTGCCCCCTGAGGACCGATTTTCGCTCCCGGGGGTGGCTTTTTTCTAGCCTAGCGCTCCTGCAGCTCTGCATCGGCCGTTGCTACCTCATCTTCCAACATCTTCCTCCACGCCGACCGCATCCCCATGGCCCTGGTGGCTTTCCTTGCCGACCCCAACCTCTGCTTCATCGGCATCAACTTGCGCGGCCTTGAGCTCCCCCGCCGGATCCGGCGTCGCCAGAGCCCTTCTCGGCCAGATCCGGTTGGATCTGGACGGATCCGACCACTGCCGACCTTGGATCCGAGTCGTCTCTGTCGGATTTGGGAGCCCCGCCGTGCGGACCAGCGTCCTCTCCTGCCACTGGTGTCGCCTTTGGGCTCTCCTCCCGGATTGCCGCCCGAGCTCATCGCGGGGGACGTCCCCGCATCGTCTTGCGCCGGAACCGCGTCTCTCCTCGATGACCACATCAAACCGCTCGCGCGCTGGCGGTACGACGCCCTCACCCCGGGCCGCCTCTGCTCTGGTTGGATTCGGCTGCCCCTCTCGGGCGCCGCCCCGCTCCTGTGCCTCATGGCGCTCTCGTGGCCACTTGTGTGGCTTCTCCGCCGGCGGCTTGTCCCCTTGATCCAACGCGTTGCTGCTAGTGCTAGAAGGAGGGAGGGTCGTATTAAGATGAGGAGCGGGTCTTCTGTTGTCGGTGGAGTGAGTCCAATGGCGGCTTTTACGGCATCATTTATTGGGCTGGCGATGGTGTTGTTGATTGTGATGCTACAAGCTTTATTGGCTCACTGATGCTTGCTGGTTGGATGAGGAGATGTCTTCTGCTGCTGCTTGTTATCCTTTAAGTCCTTTTTATTTTTGTCGTTTCTTCCGCTGCGTCCATCCAAGTCCGTACTATTTTATCTCTGGTTTTTTGTCAAAGACATACGAATTCACAAATTTGTTATCAGTCATAGAAGCATATGAATTCTTTTTGCATGACAGCAGCCGTTGTTCTTTTCTTTGAGCCGCTGCATATCCGTCGCCCCTAAGTTTTTAAGGCCGCCGCGTTTGCTGTGCATTGCGTCTCTATTGCACTTCTTGTGTACTGCGTCTTTATTGCGTTTCTGTGCACTGCGTCTCTATTGCGCTTCCTGTGCACTGCGCCGCCGTTGTCTTGGGCTTCAATCTGCGCTGCTATGCTTCTATCTATTTCTATTCGGCTTGATTTGACAGTTCTTTATTTTTATCGGTTTCATCATTCTCTTCGTCATGTTGCCTCGGTCGACTTTGCTCCGCACCTTGTGCTTTATGGGCTGTCGCACGACCACGGATGAGAGGAGATCTTTCATCAACATTTTCCAAGAGCTGCATGCTACGACGCATTATCAAGACTCGGACTTCGAATTTCCTTATTTTAGTGTCAACCTTTTTCAAATGCAATGCTATTACATACGCCTTATATTTGAGGTGGGTGTTAATGATATAAGAGTATTAGTGGTATTTCCCATTGTATTAGGGTTTAGACTTATGTTCCTTTGTATCTTATATATATTGCCTATTGGGCATTTGAATACATACATACAATATTCATAACACATATAACTGAAATTAATCCAACAATTATTTCTCATCTAGATGCAAACTTCAGTAACAAGCTAAAGATACAAATTATTGGAGTTGTTGTATCTAAACCCTCGTATAACTATTCTCTCTCTTCTAGTAATAAGTTATAGTATCAAACTATTGAGAATGGCCTAAGATGAAGTGGTGTTTCCGTGATTGTTTCTCAATAAAAGCATGCATGCCCATGCAGCAATTCAGAGTGATAAAGTAAGTTACAAGGTTCAGTTTCTTTTCCTCGTATGCAGTGATTGACAAAGCAAGTCTCAAGGTTACATAATGAGTTTCAGAAAGGGCTACTGAGTGATTGCAGATTTCCAATACACACATATTGAAACTCATCTAGAGCCTATATGTCTTGAAAGGTCATTATCTATTTTTTGCCAACACCTCCAATGGCCGAACCATCAAATCATATCAAGTAATAAATGCAAATGGAAATGGAAGGACAGCGACAAATTGCTACCAGTGCAGGGATATAACAGCGACCTTGGATATCTGCACTCCAAGACTCCTATGAGCTCCAGAACACTTGATGCAAATGAACAGACCAAAAGTCAAAGACCTGCAAACACCACAACCATGGAAGATTGAGAATAACATGTAGGACTCGGGCTGAAATACCATGGCAAAAAGAAAGCATAAACACAACATTTCTCTAAGATGAACACAACACAAATGATGAGTTTTTTACACTGATTTGTATATGCTGCAAAGAAAATTCAAAAAATGAAACAACTTGTAGAATTCGTGGACACTTATACCCATTTTGGATCTGGAGCACCACAGTCGGCGCAAAATTTATTTGCCGGTTGGTTCAAAAGATGTTCTAATCTCTCTGCTGTATCAACTGGACCTGGAACTGATCATGGAAGCACACTTACTCAATATAGCAAACCACAAATGTATATGTAGCAACCTCATCTGATTTTCTGTATCGTATAGAAGGACATTAGCTTCATCTGCCTAGAAACATGCTAAGTTTTAGGGGGGTAGCATGGATAATTTCGTTCAAAGATGGTGCTTGAAATTAACAAGTGCAGATAATAATGGAATTAAAATTTCAGACGGTTTATGATTTACAGTTAATATTTATACCTTCCTTTCCCATGGGTAGTTAAAAAAACTGCAATTTTCATCTAAATGTAGAACCATCCAATAAAATGCTAAAGCCTTGAAATTTCACAGTCTATGTATGATCAATGGAATTGCAAACGATACCCGCATGCCAAAAGATGCACATAATCACGTTTTAATCTAATTTCTATAAAGAAAAAAGTACAATATTACAAAGGGGGGCAATAGAGCACAGAGGAACTGTAGAGAGGACAAACCTGGGTGGTCGTCATGGCCATTAGCATCCGTCCTGGTTGCCACTCCTCACGCTTTCCTTAAAGAAGGAAAAAGGGGTGATATAAGATTGCAAAAATAGTAGGAAATTTATGTGGAATGTACACTAACAGGTTGGAACGCACCCGAATTGCGAGAGATTATAATAGAAAATCGTGAAAAAACAAACCCAATTGCAAAATTGGGGGTACAAAGAACATACATACCTTCTGTTGTGATACGAACTTTCAGCTATCAACAAATTCGTGCACAAGGTTGTGCCCCTCCATTATCTTCCCTGTCTTGTTCTTATCTTCCTACATCCTCCTCGCCATGGGAGAGGATGAGACGAGAGTGTGGTGATCCATCACCACCGCAATAATTAAATCGAGATTTGGGGATTGGCTTGCTTTGAATTTTCCAAATTAATGTTCTTTTACGATTTGCTATTATAATTAAATCGAGATTTGGGGATTGGCATGCGTAAAAGAACATTAATTTGGAAAAACTACCCCGTTCCACGAGTATTTTATGAGGAAAAGAACATAAAGACTCGGTTTGGTATTGATGTGGTTTAAGGAGATTCAATTATTTATCACTGTACTTTCATACGTAATTTAGGATTTGTCATTGTTGTGAGTATGACATGTGGATCCACATGTCATACTTACATACAATAGTAAATCCTAAAATTCACTCTTTTACCATGGCAAATAATCAATTATTCCTATTTTTAAGTGCTTAGGCTTTTCTACGATTTGACACGATAATTAGTTCAAAGCACATTTTGTGGAATCATAACAGCATAATATTTACATATATTATTGAAGTTCCATATATGTAATTAGATTATGTAGTGCAACATAGTAAAATACAACATCTGCTACTGGTTATGGACCCATAAGTAGGCGATGGCAAATGGTTAATATTAATGGGCATTCCTCACACACAAAAAGGGAAACGACACTGTGAGGACGTCTGATTTTAATATCCCATTGTACGCTTCCACACAACACACCCACTCGACTCCATGTGACCACATCCAACTCTGCTCCTATCTCTAGTCCCCAATCATATCCACTCCCCACTCCAATTACCCACCACCCATATCATAGCTTTCTCTCTCTCCATGCTACTTCCCACACTCTCTTGTGTCTCGCTGTACATGGCCAACCAAATGGAGCTCATGCTCCTTCTCCTTCTCTCAACTCCACACCTCTCTCGTTGCAACGAAGCCCTAGTAGAAGGCCTCTGCTTCGGAGGCCACCTTGCTCACCACATCCTCGTCCAGGGCGGCGCCACCTTCGCCGACCGATGACCGCTCGTCGAGCCGGCAGCCTCTTCATCTTCGACGCCTGCAACATCAGCACCTCGCCATACGGGGGCAGCGTGCAGCGAGGCAAGATTCCCTTTTCGTTTTGGGTCCTTGGAATGGGTTTCTTGGACTTGCTTGGACTACGGTCATTTTTGGTTGGGATGTTGAGGTGCTTGTCTGAGCATATTTTTTTTTTCATTTTTTACCTGTTTTTTGATATGTTGCGATCAGTTGAAAAAATATTACAATCGTTGAAAAAAATGTCGCATCTTGTTCTTTTGAGATGTTGCGATCCATTGAAAAAATGTTATTGCGACCGTTGAAAAAAATATTTCATCCTATTTTTTTGATATATTGCATCCTGCCCTTTTCTTTTTACCGTGATGTTGCAAGATGAGTTTTTTAACACTTCTTTTTCCCCAAATGTTTGTGTTTGATTCTGATTTTTTTGATATGTAATTTTGATATGTTGCAACTTGTTCTTAAGTTATGTTACGATCGGACCGTACAATAATTTGTACATCCGAGCCGTAGTACCTCCCAAACAAAAAAGGAGCATTGACACAACAACAGGGTTCCAAATGCTAGTTTGAGGTTGCTGCACTTTGTTGCACTTTTGAAAAGTCGCCGTAATACCAAACAAAGCGTAAATTGAAGAAGATTATGAAAACTAACTTGTAAGAAATTAATAGTTTGCAACCGGAGCCAAATACATGTATTAGAGTACAAGGAGGACGAACACATACACATGCTACACACACTATGAGAGTGCGGACACGAGTGTGTTGATTTTAGGTATCAAAACCTAGTTGAGTGGGAGCGTACACCTTAGGACATCTCTAATAATATATTTATTGTCGTCTTTTAGGTATATCACGTCAAAAAAATCATATGTAGAGGAGAGAGCACAGCACCGTCTCTTCCTGAAGAGACTGTCGTGCACGCGAAATAAGACATAATACATTAATCTACTCTAGTTGATATGTAGACCTATTTCAAAGAAAAATTATAAAATATAAATATTGAAGAGTGTGCTAGAAACTATCTATTGAAAATTTTGTCTCTAAAGATGATTTAGTATATGTTAGAGATAAGATTATCTTTAACTATTGGAGACACCCTTCTTCTCCACTAGGCTATTGGTTTGTTCTGACATTTTTTTACTTTTCTCCACTAGGCTATTGGTTTGTTCTGACATTTTTTTTAAAAAAAGTAAAAGGAGAGCCGAATACATGTGAATGAGCTGTTGCCTACAGGCCTTGCTGCTCGTGAGTGGGCCGGCCCAAAAACATATTGGATGAGCTTCTCCATGCGACCCAGAGGCCAGATCCAGACGCCAGCAAACTCTACCTCTCTTCTCGTAGAACCAAAACCCCTCGGCTCACGCCTCACTCCGCTCACTCTCCCCGCGGTCTCGACGAACCCAAAGCCCGACCCATTTCCCGCCGCACCCGCACGGATCCAAAACCCTAGCTCAGTCTAGGCGCTTCTCCCCGCGCGGCGGCGGAGATGATGCAGCCGCAGCAGCAACAGCAGCCGCAACACCCGCCGCAGCAGGCCGGTGGCGGCGGAGAGTTCTACCGCGGCCCACTGCAGCCGCCGATGCGGCAGCTCTCCGCGTCCTCCACCAACCTCCCTCCTGAATACGCCGCGCACCCGGGGCCCCCGCCGCCGCCGCAGCAGCACCAGCCGCCGTACGACGGTAACCACACCACTCGTTGGTAGTCGTCACTGGTGTTAGGGTTAGGGAAAAGCAGCTAGATTAGTACACGTTATTATTATCTTACCGCTGAGTTTGTCTTAAGAGCGTGACCTGAGATTTTGCTTAAAAAACACGCTGAAAAGCCATTAGTTTGTCACAGTTTGGCTTTTAACTTTTTGGTATGCATTATCATATTGCAACTGCGCAACTCTTATCATAATTTTGACTCAATTCAGCTTATGGGGACAATTTCGGTGCTAAAAGGATGCGGAAGCCTGTCCAGCGACGAACAGTGGATTACACAAGTACAGTCGTCCGTTATGTTCAAGTAATACGCAATATTATCTTTTGAACAGTTATAATGATGCAATGTCTTGAACTATGTCTAAGGGAGCCAAAAAATTATACAATTCAACCTTTTACTTCCATTTGGTCCTGTACACGCTCCTTTTTGTGTGTAGATAATTTGATATGAATATGAAATGCTCATAAGTTTGTTTTGCCCATGATAGTACCTGCAATTTTCCTTTCGCTACTTGTGCTGATCACCATTATGTATATGACATTCAGGCTCGCTTGTGGCAGCGGGATGCAAGGGACAGAGTCGTGTTGCAGCCAACTCCAGCTGCTGTCCTGGATGTACGTTGCCGATGACCTTGCTTGTGATATATTATATTAATAGATAGTAGTTGTGCTATGCTGAAAATACTGGTTGTTGTTTTCTATTCATTTTATACCTATCAAGTTCTTTTGGTGTTGACTTTTTTGGTTGTCATTTTGGATTTTTTCTACTGTTCCTTTCAAAATAACAGTATTTATTTATGTTAATATCCTTTGTTATCTCATGGTTGGAAAGATCTTGAATGTGTTCTTAGTTAAGATTCTGTTTTAAATGACAACGCTAACTAGTGGACGCATGCATAAGTATCACTTATTTATTTTGATTTTGACCTGCAATATTAGTCTTAAAAGAAGAACTGCAATATTGAGTTATTGACTTATGAATAGATTGCTGTATAAAGATGATTCAAACTGCTGTTGCTATATATGCTGCCTGTCAGATATTGTCTCTGATCATTGTTTTGGGTTCGTTTAGTTTCATAGGTAATTTAAATCTTCTCAGTTGCATCGCATATCTTCTTTTTCAGCATTTTCTTAACCTGGTTGTTTGGATGTTTTGGCCTAGATAACTAAACGCCACAGGATTTATGATATATAATATACGTGAGAAAAATCTTCATAAGGTACAAAGTAAAATTGAGGACATAGGTCTTATTGCAATCTTTTGGAGCACACCTTCTATTCTTCTTATTCCTTTAAGTAAAATAAGGTTATCTATGGTTCTTCCACCGATGCCGGGCCACTACCACTGCTGTCTGTTCAGTAGCTTGTATTGGTTTGTTAATGAATGAATTAGGTTACTGGAATGGATGGAAAGTCAGGGCAATCCTAATGTTGCCCTACTTCTGGTCATGCATGCCGGCCAGTATGCAATGTCCTTAGTGGCAGCAAAAAAAATATTGGTGTGCTTATAGGTTAACGTGATAGGGGAAGGTGAAACTGAAATGATTGTTTCAGGAAGAAGCAGTGAGAGAGCTGTTACATTGTCCTTTGCCATTTCCAAATGATGAATGCACTGAGTAAATAAAAAGAACACTTCGTTTATCCTGTTTCATTTTGACCCCTCTTTTTTAGACATGGAGGAGGAAGTGGTGTGATTTTACCTGTCACTTGGTACACTTGGTTAAGGGGTGTACTAATTTTGTATCCAATTATATCACTTATCATCTTCAACGATGAAATTTCTGATGGATTAAGTAAGTTTTAAATGTGGAAGATTTTGAAATTATCTGTATCTACTGTACAATGAATACAAGACTATCCCATTCTCTTTGTTTCTTATCTAGATATCCTGATTAACATGGCTGTTGCAGATGTTGCCATCTGTTGCATACCCAGACAACCCCTCAACAAGTTTTGCTGCCAAATTTGTACATTCATCAATTAATAAGAACCGATGCTCTATTAATTGTGTCTTGGTGAGTTCTATGATACCCATCTCTCTGCTTTCTTAATATTTCAGCTGCAGCAAATTAATGTTATATTTCTCAAAGAGCCCCTCCAAGCCATGGCTGACGAATGGCTACACTGAACTCAACATAGATGCAATTCTAAGCATTATGTTTATTTACCCTATATGGCATTTTAGTTTGTACTTACCTTTGAATCCAAGATAGACATGATGTCTGTGATGCATAGTGCGAAAGTCGAAAGATGCATGTTAACTGTGTAAGAGGAATCAAAATACAAGTAGCTAATCCAACAGCTCCTTTACAAGTGAAATCTTGCCCTTTCGACATCTCGCACTTTGGATCCAGTTGAAATGCTGAATTAATGATTGCAATTAGTGTAGTCACTAATGTTGAATGGTTCAATTGTGTACTTGGCTTCTAGTCAAGGAAAACCTGAATAGCAGTAGTACCTTAAGAATGCTAAAAATTATAGAAATTGTTGTAACATCGAAGTGTAGCAACTCTTCACCTTACATTACTGAGCTCCCTTTTCTTTTGAAATGTAATTTCATCTTTATATCTAGCCAGTTATTCCTACCATTTGGATTGAAAATCAAACATCTATGAAGTTATTCTATGGTCCTTAAATATTTGCATTTGTCGGTTAACCTCATCTTTTGGATGGTAGACTTATTGAAGGATTAACAGCAATGCAATATTAAAATATGCCACTTAGATCCACACAGTCTGTTTGAAATTTCCCAAAATTTTACAATGTTAGCGGACCAGTTTGATCACTCCATGCCAAGCCTCTATCATATTGTTATGATCTTGGTGAAACCCCCTCAGTTGGAGTCTAACATAGTGTTATTTGTGGATAAAGTGGACTCCTACAGGCCGCCGGCTTATTACTGGATCACAGAGTGGTGAATTCACCCTATGGAATGGGCAATCTTTTAATTTTGAAATGATTCTTCAGGTATTTCCGCATTAGTTGCTGGTAGACTTACTAATATAGTAATATATTAGTAAACTTGACTTATATTTTGGAGGAACCTGATAAATAGGCTCATGACCAAGCTGTGAGATCAATGGTTTGGAGTAACAACGAAAACTGGATGGTTACGGCTGATGATGGTGGCGCAATCAAGTATGTTGGCCCTTCTTCTGTACCATTGCTGGACACCGGCCCTTAAAAATTACCATATTAATCTTTGCATTGTTTAACATGTCAACTGCATGTTTTGAATTCTTTTGCAGGTATTGGCAAAGTAACATGAACAATGTTAAAGTGAATAAAACAGCTCACAGAGAATCAGTTCGTGACTTAAGGTGAGGACTGTACTATGTGCTTTTGTTACTTAGCATGTCAAGTTAGTGTTTAACTGTTTATTCCCTATTAAAACACATACTTTAAACAGCTTTTGTAGAACAGATTTGAAGTTCTGTTCATGTTCTGATGACACAACTGTGAAGGTTTGGGACTTTGCAAGATGCCAAGAAGAAAGGTCTTTAACTGGTAATGTTGCTAAACTTTTCTTATGAGCCCTGAACTTCTTGATGCTTGCATGTGTGAAGTTATTGTGTGTTATTACTTTTGTTATTTTTTGTCAAGTATGAAGTAACCTGAATCTGCCTTCAAACTCAGCCAGGCCATGGTTGGGATGTTAAAAGTGTCGATTGGCATCCCACAAAGTCTTTATTGGTTTCAGGTTAGTTGTTTTCTTGCTAGTTTAATGAGATTATTTGTCCAGAGCTGACCCATTTCTGTGCTATTTAGGTGGTAAAGACTATCTTGTGAAACTCTGGGATGCAAAAAGTGGTAGAGAGCTACGCTCATTGTAAGTATTTTTGTTGCTCATATTAATTTTGAAGTTCTTTGGCACATTGGCACATGATGAGCTATACCTGCAGCCATGGTCATAAAAACATTGTGCAATGTAAAATGGAATCAGAATGGGAACTGGGTATTGACTGCCTCCAAGGATCAGATTATTAAGGTCAGTAGCTGTTTGTCCTTTCCTTCTGCAAAGAAGTATACTCCGAGCTTAGTTTTTCTGATCAATTCAACATGCTTGTGCTGGTGATGTAGACCATTGGAGTTCATACCAAGCTTAAGAACGCCCTTAGGCCTTAGGCCACATCATAAAAAAAAAATCCTAGCTGTTCAACCTGATTAATAATCAATAACGGCCATCCAGTTTTGCTTAATAGTTGCAACTAGGAAATGACACTTCCTCTCCCTTCCCATGTGGATTTAATGGGTAGTTTCTTTACTCCTTGCTCAAATAGCATGTGCCTTGGTGGAACGTGTGGTATTTGCCTTGTTCTATTTGTCTCTTTATATGCAGTAAACTAATTCACACTGAATTGGACAATTCCTCACTTGTTATTGGCAATGTGTTTGTGCAGCTATATGATATTAGATCCATGAAAGAGCTTGAATCATTCCGTGGACACAACAAGGATGTAACTGGTTAGATTGGCATTACAGAATTTGAATTTTAAGTTCCATCCTATAGTTTAAGATTTGATATATGTTAACTCAAGTTGTAGTTGTAGCTCATTTGCTTTACTGGAAGCACACATTACGGAGACCAGTGTAATGACTTAAAAGTTACATGGGAAATTATCATGTCTGCCACTACTCTTGTTCACCATGGTGTATTGAGTATTCTTTTATTGAGTTTATTTATTTCTGCAGCTTTGGCATGGCATCCATTTCATGAAGAATACTTTGTTAGTGGGAGCTATGATGGAGCAATCTACCATTGGTTGGTCGGGTAAGACACCAGTAGTGCCATTGACATAATAATTTTGACTGGCCTGGGAGTTATCGTAAATTTGGACAGACTTTAATTTGGAACCCATTTAAATGTGATTTTCTGGTGTTAGACCGACACCTTGATGATCAGGAAGCATACGATTAATTAAGTCTATTGTTGTCATGTGGGGCCAGGTTTATAGCCATCCAAGGGCCCGACCCAACAGACGGTCTGACCGGCGGATTAGGTGCCATGTGGGACCGGTCTAACCTGCACCATTCCTTGCTGCGATTTAGGACAGTTTGTATTCAAATTCGATCCTTAAGATCAGATTGTTTAGAAAGATTAGATTGAGATCCTTCGGATCTCTTTAAAGATTAGATTGAGATCCTTCCGATCTCTTTTGTAACTCTCTCTCTCTATTTAAAGGGGAGAAGATGACGAAATAAAGCAAGCAAGATTACTTTATCTAATCTCTCTTCTCCTCGCTTCCTCTCCTTGCTTGGCGCACGTAAGCTCCGGTCCAACCGTGAACACGAGCGGTGAGAATCGGCGGAACCCGCGGACAGACCAGCGGTGCCTTGTCCTCGGCAGTGCGCACTCCCTCCTCTCCACCACGGCTCTTGGGCGGAAGCCTGGGCCGAAACCTCCCACCTTCCACTCATATCCTATTAGATCTATCCCTGAAGCACGTGACAACTTGGTATCAGATTTAGGCGCCGTCCTCCCCACTATGTCAGGCGGCGGCGACGCGGTTCGCCAGGTTTATGAGATCCCGACACGTATGAAGAAGCTCGACACCATTGAAGCCAAGCTGTAGAACTTGGAGATTGCGCACCACACGCAATGTACCGCCATCACCGTCTCGAGCGCCCGAGCCATCATCGCCATCTCCGGGGACGCGTGCGGTGGATGAAAATCAAACATCTATGAAGTTATTCTATGGTCCTTAAATATTTGCATTTGTCGGTTAACCTCATCTTTTGGATGGTAGACTTATTGAAGGATTAACAGCAATGCAATATTAAAATATGCCACTTAGATCCACACAGTCTGTTTGAAATTTCCCAAAATTTTACAATGTTAGCGGACCAGTTTGATCACTCCATGCCAAGCCTCTATCATATTGTTATGATATTGGTGAAAACTGCTGTCAATGTTCCACTTTGATTTATCCATGCCCCCCCCCCCCTCAGTTGGAGTCTAACATAGTGTTATTTGTGGATAAAGTGGACTCCTACAGGCCGCCGGCTTATTACTGGATCACAGAGTGGTGAATTCACCCTATGGAATGGGCAATCTTTTAATTTTGAAATGATTCTTCAGGTATTTCCGCATTAGTTGCTGGTAGACTTACTAATATAGTAATATATTAGTAAACTTGACTTATATTTTGGAGGAACCTGATAAATAGGCTCATGACCAAGCTGTGAGATCAATGGTTTGGAGTAACAACGAAAACTGGATGGTTACGGCTGATGATGGTGGCGCAATCAAGTATGTTGGCCCTTCTTCTGTACCATTGCTGGACACCGGCCCTTAAAAATTACCATATTAATCTTTGCATTGTTTAACATGTCAACTGCATGTTTTGAATTCTTTTGCAGGTATTGGCAAAGTAACATGAACAATGTTAAAGTGAATAAAACAGCTCACAGAGAATCAGTTCGTGACTTAAGGTGAGGACTGTACTATGTGCTTTTGTTACTTAGCATGTCAAGTTAGTGTTTAACTCTTTATTCCCTATTAAAACACATACTTTAAACAGCTTTTGTAGAACAGATTTGAAGTTCTGTTCATGTTCTGATGACACAACTGTGAAGGTTTGGGACTTTGCAAGATGCCAAGAAGAAAGGTCTTTAACTGGTAATGTTGCTAAACTTTTCTTATGAGCCCTGAACTTCTTGATGCTTGCATGTGTGAAGTTATTGTGTGTTATTACTTTTGTTATTTTTTGTCAAGTATGAAGTAACCTGAATCTGCCTTCAAACTCAGCCAGGCCATGGTTGGGATGTTAAAAGTGTCGATTGGCATCCCACAAAGTCTTTATTGGTTTCAGGTTAGTTGTTTTTCTTGCTAGTTTAATGAGATTAGTTGTCCAGAGCTGACCCATTTCTGTGCTATTTAGGTGGTAAAGACTATCTTGTGAAACTCTGGGATGCAAAAAGTGGTAGAGAGCTACGCTCATTGTAAGTATTTTTGTTGCTCATATTAATTTTGAAGTTCTTTGGCACATTGGCACATGATGAGCTATACCTGCAGCCATGGTCATAAAAACATTGTGCAATGTGTAAAATGGAATCAGAATGGGAACTGGGTATTGACTGCCTCCAAGGATCAGATTATTAAGGTCAGTAGCTGTTTGTCCTTTCCTTCTGCAAAGAAGTATACTCCGAGCTTAGTTTTTCTGATCAATTCAACATGCTTGTGCTGGTGATGTAGACCATTGGAGTTCATACCAAGCTTAAGAACGCCCTTAGGCCTTAGGCCACATCATAAAAAAAAAATCCTAGCTGTTCAACCTGATTAATAATCAATAACGGCCATCCAGTTTTGCTTAATAGTTGCAACTAGGAAATGACACTTCCTCTCCCTTCCCATGTGGATTTAATGGGTAGTTTCTTTACTCCTTGCTCAAATAGCATGTGCCTTGGTGGAACGTGTGGTATTTGCCTTGTTCTATTTGTCTCTTTATATGCAGTAAACTAATTCACACTGAATTGGACAATTCCTCACTTGTTATTGGCAATGTGTTTGTGCAGCTATATGATATTAGATCCATGAAAGAGCTTGAATCGTTCCGTGGACACAACAAGGATGTAACTGGTTAGATTGGCAATTTGGCATTACAGAATTTGAATTTTAATTTCCATCCTATAGTTTAAGATTTGATATATGTTAACTCAAGTTGTAGTTGTAGCTCATTTGCTTTACTGGAAGCACACATTACGGAGACCAGTGTAATGACTTAAAAGTTACATGGGAAATTATCATGTCTGCCACTACTCTTGTTCACCATGGTGTATTGAGTATTCTTTTATTGAGTTTATTTATTTCTGCAGCTTTGGCATGGCATCCATTTCATGAAGAATACTTTGTTAGTGGGAGCTATGATGGAGCAATCTACCATTGGTTGGTCGGGTAAGACACCAGTAGTGCCATTGACATAATAATTTTGACTGGCCTGGGAGTTATCGTAAATTTGGACAGACTTTAATTTGGAACCCATTTAAATGTGATTTTCTGGTGTTAGACCGACACCTTGATGATCAGGAAGCATACGATTAATTAAGTCTATTGTTGTCATGTGGGGCCAGGTTTATAACCATCCAAGGGCCCGACCCAACAGGCGGTCTGACCGGCGGATTAGGTGCCATGTGGGACCGGTCTAACCGGTACCCATTCCTTGCTTGCGATTTAGGACGGTTTGTATTCAAATTCGATCCTTAAGATCAGATTGTTTAGAAAGATTAGATTGAGATCCTTCGGATCTCTTTAAAGATTAGATTGAGATTCTTCCGATCTCTTTTGTAACTCTCTCTCTCTATTTAAAGGGGAGAAGATGACGAAATAAAGCAAGCAAGATTACTTTATCTAATCTCTCTTCTCCTCGCTTCCTCTCCTTGCTGTGCGCACAGAAGCCTGGTCCAACCGGCAGAACACGAGCGGTGAGACCGGCGGAACCCGCGGACAGACCAGCGGTGCCTTGTCCTCGGCAGTGCGCACTCCCTCCTCTCCACCACGGCTCTTGGGCGCAAGCCTGGGCTGAAACCTCCCACCTTCCACTCATATCCTATTAGATCTATCCCTGAAGCACGTGACAACTTGGTATCAGATTTAGGCGCCGTCCTCCCCACTATGTCAGGCGACGGCGATGTGGTGTTCGCACAGTTTGCGGAGATCCTGACACAGATGAAGAAGCTCGACACCATTGAAGCCAAGCTGTAGAACTTGGAGATTGCGCACCACACGCAACAGCTCGCCATCACCTGTCTCGAGAGCGCCCAGGCCATCACTGCCATCTCCCGGGGACGGTGCCGGTGGATGTTCGGCCATACCGCTACCTGGTAGCCCAGAAGGATGAGATCGAGCGCCAATGCAAGCTTATGGAGGGTCAAGGCCTCTTTCGTCGCAGTATGTCTGCCTTCTCCCCTGCCCCGTTGATGCGAAAACATTACAAGTCTTGCGCTTTTGCATTGACTACCGTGCCCTTAATGACAAGACGGTGAAAGACAAGTTCCCAATTCCTGTGGTGGACGAGCTCCTCGACGAACGTCGTGGCGTCCAATACTTCACCAAGCTTGATCTCCGTTCGGGCTATCATCAAGTCCATATGCATCCCCCGGACATTGAAAAGACAACGTTCCACACGATGGCCTGTTCGAGTTTCTCGTCATGCCATTTGGTTTGACCAATGCGCCCCGGCCACGCTTCAAGCTTTGATGAATGACGTCCTACGACCCTTCCTTCGTCAATTTGTGTTCGTTTTCTTTGACGATATTTTGATCTACAACACTTAGTGGTCTGCACACCTTCGACGTCTTCGAGCTGTTCTTGACGTTCTTCGCCACCACCAATTCTTCCTCAAGCGCAGCAAATGCTCCTTTGGGGAGCCAACCATGTCCTATCTCAGACACGTCATCTCGGCTGGCGGAGTGGAGTCGCTATGGATGACAAGAAGGTGCAAGCGGTCATGGATTGGTCGACACCCTTGACGACACGGGCGTTACGCGGGTTCCTTGGTCTTGCCGGGTACTATCGCAAGTTTATCAAGGCATACGACGCCATCACGGCGCCCCTCACAACCCTTCTTAAGAAGGACAGTTTCGCCTGGTCACCGGCGGCACGAACTGCTTTCGACACCCTCAAGACGACTCTCACAACCACGCCCATCCTTCAACCGCTGGATTTCTCCATCCGATTCATTGTGGAGTGCGACGCCTCGGGGACGGCACTGGGTGTCGTATTGCACTAGGGCAGTGGCGCTATTGCTTTTTTCAGTCAACCCTTTGCCACCTGTCATCATTTGTTAGCCGCATACAAGTGCGAATTGATTGGGTTGGTTCAGGTCGTGAGACACTGGTGCCCTTATCTTTGGGGACACTCGTTCCTTGTTCGCACGGATCACTACAGTCTAAAGTTTTTGCTGGATCAACGCCTTGCAACCATCCCACAACATCATTGGGTTAGTAAGTTGCTTGGGTTTGATTTTTCTGTCGAATAACGTCCCGGGCGGCTCAATACGGTTGCCGATGTGCTTTCCCGCCGTGATGCCGAAGTGGCTGCCTCCTACGCCATATCAGTGCCACACTTTGACCTGTTCGACACCATCCGCTTGGGGACGACAGTGGGTTCGCTGGTTGCCTTGGGCAGAATATTGTTACAATACATCCTTCCATACCGCTCTCAAGGATACGCCGTTTTAGGTCGTCTATGGCTGTGCTCCTTCCATCTGCATGTAAGACGACGACTCTCGCATCGTGGCCATCAATGCCACGCTTCGTGATTGTGATGACGTCATCGCAGATGTCAAGCAACGCCGTCACCAAGCTCAGCAACATGACAAGCTTTATTACGATGGCAAGCATCGTCTTCTCACCTTTGATGTTGGTGACTGGGTTTGGCTGCGACTACATCATCGGTCGGCTGCCTTGTTGGGTGCGATTCCCAAGGGCAAGCTTGCGCCCAAGTATTACAGTCCATACCGCTCTCAAGGATACGCCGTTTTAGGTCGTCTATGGCTGTGCTCCTTCCATCTGCATGTAAGACGACGACTCTCGCATCTTGGCCATCAATGCCACGCTTCGTGATTGTGATGACGTCATCGCAGATGTCAAGCAACGCCGTCACCAAGCTCAGCAACATGACAAGCTTTATTACGATGGCAAGCATCGTCTTCTCACCTTTGATGTTGGTGACTGGGTTTGGCTGCGACTACATCATCGGTCGGCTGCCTTGTTGGGTGCGATTCCCAAGGGCAAGCTTGCGCCCAAGTATTACAGTCCATACCGTAGCGTTGCCAAGATTGACACCGTGGCCTATCACCTTCTGCTGCCTACGAGTGTCTGTATTCATGATGTCTTTCATGTGGGTCTCCTCAAAAAGTACTATGGGACTCCTCTAGATCAGTCGCCAGCTCTGCCGGTCCTACTTCATGGCAAAGTGATTTCGACACTAGAAAAGGCCCTTCACGTACGTCTTTCTCGTGGTGTTTGTCAGCTTTTGATTCAATGGCAGGGACAACCGGTATCCTTAGCTTCTTGGGAAGACTTCACCGCTTTTCAGCATCGTTATCCCTCCTTTCAGCTCGAGGACGAGCTATTGGTCTCGGGGGAGGGGGGGGGGTATGTCATGTGGGGCAAGGTTTATAGCCGTCGCCACAAGGGCCCAGCCCAATCGGTAGTCCAACAAGCCCAACAGGCAGTCCGACCGGCGGATTAGGTGCTACGTGGGACCGGTCTAACCGGTACCCTTTCCTAGCTTGCGATTTAGGACAATTTGTATTCGAATTCAATCTTTAAGATCAGATTGTTTAGAAAGATTAGATTGAGATCCTTCTGATCTCTTTTGTAACTCTCTCTATTTAAAGGGGACAAGATGACGAAATAATAAAGCAAGCAATATTAGTTCATCTAATCTCTCTTCTCCTCGCCTCCTCTCCCTGTCGTGCGCACAGAAGTCCGATCCAACCGGCAGTATATGAGCGGTCAGACCGGCGGATCCCGCGGTCAGACTGGTGGTGCCCTGTCCTCGGCTATGCGCACCCCCTCCTCTCCACCATGGCTCCTGGGCGCAAGCCTGGGCTGAAACCTCCTACCTTCCACTTATATCCTATTAGATCAACCCCCGAAGCACGTGACAATTGCGTGCGTAACTTGTGTGATAAAAACATTTAGTTTTCATGTTTTTCTCAAAAGTAATCTCTAGTTGCATTTTTTTGTTGGCTAGAAATGATCTCAATCTGACAAACAAACATTTTCTTTGATTTGGCAGCCATGAAACCCCACAGATAGAAATAAATAATGCACATGACAATAGTGTGTGGGATCTTGCCTGGCATCCTGTGGGCTATCTACTTTGCAGGTACTTAACTGACAAATTATTACTTTCTGAATTTTCAATTTAAATTTACGTTCCTGATCTTCAGTTTGTGTATTCTTATTTTTCTAATGTACTTATAGTTGTAGATATGGACGTGGAAACATGCTGATTATTATATTTATTTGTTTCTTATTTCCATATCTGAACTATTCCTACTGCTATTGCTGATCATGTCCATTTATCTTATTATGCCTCGTAGTGGCATTAGATTGGGCTGATATCATTGTTATTTTCTTTCAGTGGGGGCAATGATCATGCTACAAGATTCTGGTGTAGAAACAGGCCTGGCGATCTTACCCGTGATAAATACAACAGCGGACAGATTCAAGGTTGCCTTCGAATTGGTTTTAGCTTGTTTTTATTTTTGGTTTATTGAACATCTTGTCCCAGTTATAAAATAAAAGGCGATGGCATGATTTAGTTGGATAGAAAATTTCATGAACATCAGTAACTCACTTCGTGTGTTCTTGGTTGTGCTTTCTGCTTCCATGTATTGTTTGGTTTTCTTTTTTGGAACCGGACAAGAAATGATTAATGCAATATGCTATTTTTTTCAGGTTATGGTGATCAACATCCTGCTTTTGCTGGCCGTGCTATGAGTGGATTCCAGATGCCTGAACCTCCAACAACACCTGGACCATTTGCTGCTGGATTGTCACGAAATGAAGGTACAATTCCTGGCATTGGGGTTGCAATGCCCCTTGATGGATCTGATCATGGAGAACAGAGGCCATCTATACCTGGTCTTCCACCTGGGCAGCCTCCCTTGCCACCAGGTCCTCATCCATCTCTTCTAGCCGCTGGGCAGCAGCAACAATATCAACAGGTGCCTCAGCAGCAACATCCTCAATTTCGGCCATCACCTCCAAACATGCCTCAATTGCAGCCACCAGCGCACATGCTTCCACATCCACAAGGATCTAGACCACCGCTTCCTCAGCTTCCATCAATGTCAGGTTCCATGCCAGGGCCGTCACCAGTGAACCCACCACTACCACCCATGCCTCACCCAATGGTACTATTCACTTAATACCTTATTAATTTCATGTTCCTATTGATCTCTGCATGATTTTTTGTTGCCAGTGAAAAACCGTATGCTTGTATTTTCAAACCTTAGTAAGTTTTCACGGGCCGTAACCCTCTTAGCGACGCGCCATATTGGAACCTGGGTGTGGTGATAAATGAGCAAGTGAAGGGACGTCACTCCCTTAGTGACACGCTACGTCGTCGCCCGGATGTAGTGGAAAATGTGCAAGGGTCTTCGCGCTTTACTCGACGAGTGCGAGGAGCAAGGAAGCTAGCCGAGGAGAGTAGGATCCATCCGGGTTGTTGGAATGTAGGGTCCTTAACAGGTAAGTTAAGAGAGTTAGTTGACAAGGCGATTAAGAGATGTTTAAATATCTTGTGCGTTCAAGAGACTAAATGGATGGGTCAGAAGGTGAAGGAGGTGGAGCATACTGGCTATAAGTTGTGGTATACTTGAACAGAACAAAACAGGAATGTAGTGGGCATCTTAATCGATAAGCGCCTCAAGAGCGGAGTTGTCGACGTGAGGAGACAGTGTGATAGGATTGTCCTAGTCAAGCTAATCTTTGGCGACTTAGTTTTGAATGTTGTTAGTGCATATGTTCCATAAGTAGGTCTAGATGAGGACGCTAAGAGGCAATTTTGGGAAGGCCTAGATGACATGGTTAGAAGTGTGCCTAATAGTGAGAAGCTTTTTTTAGGAGGCGATTTCAATGATCATGTCAGTACAAACTAGTGGGGGGTTTCAAAGGGTGCATGGGGGTTTTGGTTATGGTGATAGGAACCAATAGGGAAAAGATATCTTAAACTTTGCCGTAGCCTATGTTCTCATGATAGCTAACACCTTTATTAGAAAGAGATATTCCCATCTAGTTACCTTTAGTAGTGGCCAGCATTCTAGCTAAATCGATTTTATCCTTGTTAGGAGGGAGGACAAACGAGTCTGCATAGACTGTAAGGTTATACCTAGAGAGTGTTGTCCAGCAACATAAGTTAGTAGTCTCCGACTTTCGTTTTAAGACACGGGTTCGATAGGCTAAGGTCGCCAGAGCCACGAGGACGAAGTGGTGGAAACTCAAAGGGGACGCCTCACAGGCGTTTAAGGAGAGGATGACCGCGGAAGGGATATGGAATGTGGGAGAAACGAATAGTATGTGGACAGAGATGACATATCGCATTAGGAAGGTGGCTATGGAGGTGCTTGGAGTGACCCGAGTGACAAGATGCGAACCTAAAGACACGTGGTGGTGAAACGAGAAAGTGCAAAAGGTTATCGAGGAGAAGAAGACATGTTACAAGCATATGCATCATGATAGGAGCGACGACAATGTACAAAAATACAAAGCAACAAAAAAGAAGGCAAAGAAAGCGGTGAGTGAGGCACGAGGCAAAGCCTATGAGGAAATTTACTAGAAGCTAAGTACAAAGGAGGGTGAGAAGGATGTCTACAAGATGGCTAAACTTCGAGAAAGGAAGACGAGAGATTTCAACCAAGTTAAATGCATCAAAGACGACACTAATAGACTTTTGGTGAAAGACGATGAGATCAAGGATAGGTGGAGAGATTACTTTGACGAGCTGTTCAATCATGACAACGACGATAGTATGATTGAACTGGATGATGCTTTTGATGACACCGATAGGTGGTTTGTTTGAAGAATCTAGGAGTCGGAAGTAAGAGAGGCCTAAAAAGGATGAAAGTGGGTAAGGCGTTGGGGCCTGATAACATTCCTATCGAGGTGTGGACATTCCTGGGAGAAGTGGCGATTGTTTGGCTAACTAATTTGTTCATAGCATTTTTATGTCGAACAAGATGCCTAACGAATCGCGGAGGAGCATATTGGTATCAATTTTCAAAAATAAAGGAGACATTCAAAGTTGTACTAATTATAGAAGAGTTAAACTCATGAGCCACACAATGAAGCTTTGGGAGCGAGTGATCGAGCACCGTTTGAGAAGAGTGACTAGCGTGACGACAAACCAATTTGGTTTTATGCCTAGGAGGTCGACCATGTAGACGATTTTCTTGACACGACAGTTGATGGAGAGGTATAGGGAGCAAAAGAAGGATTTTCACATGGTATTTATCGACTTGGAGAAAGCCTATGACAAAGTGACAAGAAGAGTCATGTGGTGGGCACTCTAAAGGAAAAAAGTCCCAACAAAGTATGTTACCCTAATTAAGGATATGTACGAAGATGTTGTGACTAATGTCAGAACATGTGGTGGTGATAATATTGATTTCTCTATTAAAATAGGACTACACCAAGGGTAATGGGCGAGGTCACGTGGGACATACAAGGAGATATCCCTTGGTGTATGCTTTTCGCTGATGATTAGTGTTAGTTGATGAGAGTAGGATAGGTGTCGATAGGAATCTGGAGATGTGGAGGAAGACCTTAGAATCGAAGGGCTTTAGACTTAGTGGGACTAAAACGGAGTATATGATGTGTGATTTCAGTGGTGCCAGGGCAGATGATGGAGATGTTAGTCTGAACGGACAAGTAGTGCCTAGGAAGGACACATTTTGATATTTGGGATCGATGCTGCAGTGGGACAGCGAGAATGATGAAGACGTGAGCCACATGATTAGAGCGGGGTGGGTGAAATGGCGCCAAGCATCGGGTGTCCTGTGTGACAAAAAGTCCCTTAAAAGTTAAAGGGTAAGTTCTATAGGACAGCGATTAGACCTGCGATGCTATATAGAGCAGAAGGCTAGGCGACTAAAAGACAACATATACAGAAGATGCGTCATGCGTGTAGCGGAGATGAGAATGCTGTGGTGGATATGTGGTCACACAAGGCGGGATCGAATCCGCAATGATGATATATGTGATAGGGTGGGGGTAGCACCAATTGAAGAGAAGCTTGTCCAACATCGTTTGAGATCGTTTAGACATGTCCAACGGAGGTTTTTGAGGCACCAGTACGTAGTTGAATTTTAAGACGTATTGAAAATGTAAGAAGAGATAGAGGTCGACCAAGACTGATATGAGAGGAAGCAGTTAAAAGAGATTTGATGGATTGGAATGTAGCTAAAGAATTAGATTTGGATTGGAGCGCATGGAAGGTAGCGATCTGCGTACTGGAACCATAAGAAAGTTTAGGGGCGGTGTTTTAGGCTCTTAGATCAGATGGTAGGATGTACAGCTTAGGATTTTAGCCTTGTAGGGTCCCTACAAGGTTCTTGTCTCTTTGACCTTGAGGATCATTCTTAGCTTACCCTAACTTGTTTGGGACTAAAGGCTTTGTTATTGTTGTTGTAGTAAGTTTTCACGGGCAAAATTGCATTGAGTGAATTCTATTTAACAAGTGTTACTATTTGACCTTTTAGTTTGATATACACGGCTGCTAGCTTTTCTTTAACATTTAATTATCTTGTAATTTGAGATAAAATGTGATACATTTTGGAACCTTTGTTTCACGAAAATGAAAAAAAAAACAGACTTGTTTGGCGTACAAGTACAATCTTTTTCATTACACCGCTCTAGCACGATATTATGTTCTAGGCAAACTGAGATATTGATGTTTGATCAAAGGCAACATGATTATGTTGTATACAATATACATGAGCTTGTTCCAGAATTTTGTTACTTGAATATATTTGACATATGGGGCACCTGATGATGACTTCCTGCTTGGTTTTGGTTGAAGAGAATGTTGCTAAAAAATTCTTTGTTTTTGGATGGATTTTTATCTTGTTGGACGACAAGTTAACAATAGCTCTGGTTCAGTTTCACTAGTAGTCAGAGCTCCTTCCCCTGGGCATTTTGGATAGCAAATCCAAGAGGGACTGTGCTAGAGACCTAATCATGGTGACAGATACAAGACTAATGTTGACCCTACATTTCTTGATTAAAAATTTCTTAACAAGCTCTAGGCATCCACAGTTAGAGATCATAAACTTTAGTGTACTATTATATTTATATGGTCAGCCCACACACTCTATAACCTAAAGATCTGTCCAAGATTTGGTTTATGGCTTGAATCCAGTTGGTTGTCCCACAGTACTGTAGTTGAATAAGTTCACCCCTAATTACAGTCATTTATTTGATGGGATATAATTAAGCTTTAAAATGTAAACTATATATTATACCGTCCAACACTGGCTCTTCTGTGCCGAATCTTTGTTAACAAATGCTAGAATGATGGTCGATGTGTTGATTTTAATATTTCCAGGCAATGCAAGGTTCGTCAAACCAGATGATGCCTCAAATGCCACAGCACTTGATTGGCCTGAATCAGACGCACCCGGGGCCCGTTCCTCCCAGCAACATGCCTCCAATGGGTGGCTTTCCAAATGGAATGGGAAACATTCAAGGTGCATCAGGGGCCTCTGGCATGCAAAACTTCCCTATGGGTGGCATGTACAACCGGCCTCAGGGACAAATGCCTCCACAAGGACAAATGACATCCATTCCCGGTCTAAGCTCATACCAGGTAAGACTCCCGTTACATTTTAATGAATATGCCAGACCTAAAGTAACTTGGTTAGGCCAGTGTGTGTTGTCTAAGTTCTCTTCATCATTTAGCTGTGTCGCTATGGCTTGGCTATATTAACTATGTCGTTCATCATTGCAGCCGGGGATGGGCAATGTGGGCCTTCCACCACCACCACCACCACCACAGCATCCCCCTCCCCGTGGTGCAACACCACAATAATCTCCTGTAACTGTACAATGCTGACTGTGAGCCTAAAGTTTTATGCGCTGCCTAATGTAAAACCAGTAATCCTACTCGAGCAAGTCAGTGTAGGCTTTCCAGCAAATTCAAATAGATATCTTGGGCGATGCTTGCTTAGCTAGGTAGGATTTTTGTTCTCTCTAGCTGTGATTTCTAGCCGGGACACTTTTTTCTTACCTGATCCAGGGCGATGCTGCGGCAAACGTGTTCACCGAATGAACTGTTCATGTCTCCCATTTATGCTGTTATTGTTGTCATTGTAAATGCTACTGTATTCTTAAGCATGGGTAGAATATCTGGAGGTTTTGAAAAGAACAAGAGCAATGTTCGGTTGTGATGTTTGCCACCATGTCATTGTCAGCCCAGTATGTAGAAGAGCTGTCTGCGTATGCAACTATGCATGGTCACCCTGTAGTTGCAGGAACGAAAAATTGCGTAGTGCTTATTAAACCACATAATCATTTTGGTTCAGGCATAAATGTACGGTACGGCAAGACCTGCGCCTGCTGATACGCACTCTAATATACCTTATTTCAGTGTGTTACTCGACATAAAAAATTTGCCTAGCGCATAACTGCTTATTAAACCTCAAATCTGACATTGATAGCGGCATCACTAATGACATTATGCAAGGACCACAAAAGGTTGCACTGAACTAGAATCCATAGAGCAGTTCGTCGGACGCATCCACGGTGGTGTATAGGCGCTAAGGGCTCGACACGTCTGGTTCGCGCCGCGAATGGCGAGACGCGGCACATTCCTACGACCACACGGTTACAGCCCGGCTCAAACAATGTGCTCGGCCTATCAGATTTACCATTATGGCCCGGTGTTGGTGAGGCGAATAGCCATTTCGGCCCGGCCCGTATCGTGATGTGCTCGTGTGGGGAGAGAGGCAACAACCAACACGACGAAAAGGAGCGGACGCTGAATAAGGAAGAGGAGAGGTGGGGGAGGGATGCCAGCGGCTGCGGCGGAGGGGGCGGCTGCGTCGGCAGCGGCGGCGCTGAGGACGGTGCTGGCGCGGGTGGGTCGGGCGGCGGAGCGGTCGGGGCGTGCGGCGGAGGCGGTGCGGGTGGCGGCGGTGGGAAGACCAAGCCGGTGTCGATGCTGCGGCAGCTCTATGACGCGGGGCACCGCTGCTTCGGCGAGAACTACGTCCAGGAGATCGTCACCAAGGCACCGCAGGTTCGGATTAGGTGGCTCGAATTCGATCTATGTGTCCTGTAACCATCGTATAGAAATGACGTTGGCTGATTAATTGCTTCTATCGTCTTTGCAGCTTCCGGAAGATATCCGGTGGCATTTCATTGGACACTTGCAGAGTAACAAAGCGAAATCACTGTTAGGTATGGTTAAATTTTGGCATTTTGCCTTCTCTAGTTCTCATCATGCCTCATTGGTTCGTATAGAAGATTGTGGCAAATGATTAGTTCTCTGCTGCAAACCACATCTCACATGGATAACTTGTCCTTTTACTCCTATAGAAGGAGAGGAACAAATACAAATTTAGAGAACTTGTCCTTTACCTTGTAATGAATAATAGTGATGGAAATTGGCAAATTGCAGCTCACTGATGTGCTCACCAAGTGCAAACGTGGTAATTACTACACGATATAAGGAATCAATGAATATCGATGTGTTCCAGCTATTTCTTTCATAGTTTCATGATAATGTTTTAGCTACTGTTCATTCTTTAGTCGATGCATTTTTCAAGCACATCTTTTATCCTGAACATAAAGAATTATAAGTCATTAACTGTTAACACATACCTAGGGTTGATGTTACTAAGCAACTAACCACTACAGACACTATATTGCTCGGTCTTAATACCTCTTCTGGCATTTTGCAGCTGCTGTTCCAAATCTTGAAATGGTTGAGGGTGTAGATAATGAAAAGGCAAGCAACTAGCAACAAGCACCTGTTACTTCTAAGAGTCGAATGCATCTAAACCATGCAATGCTAGTATATAATATATACCCATATGTCTGCACAAAGAGAAAATTCACAACTTGACACTGAATAACTACATGATTCGCAATATGCACTCATTATGAGGTTGACATGTGGGGCCCGGGCAGCACAAAAGGAGAAGACTAATTACTGCATGTTTGTTATATGAATTGGATCCTTATCTTCTCCCCATGAGTCTGGAATATGTATATGTCAATTGACACATAATGTCGACAATCGACATACTTTCAGATTGCTAATCACCTTGATCGTGCTGTCAATAGCTTGGGAAGGGAGCCTTTGAAAGTTTTGGTGCAAGTGAACACTAGTGGAGAAGAATGTGAGTACAGAAAAAATATTCAAAACTTCTGTTTCTAGAAGTCTGGATGAATATTCCCTTGAAGACTTAGGAAATCTCATTTCTCATTTACCTTGATCTAATAGCTTAATTTTAGTTATAGGAAATATCTTTCCACATGCTTCATGCAGTCATCAATTAATTGCATTTATGTACATTCTTTAAACTACCCTAATATCGCTATATTCGGATCATTACTTCAGAAGGCATAGCTAAAGTATAATTGTACCTACGGGCAAATTCAAGTTGCTGTCATGCTGTGATATTGACGTTGGTTATTGGTTTTTCTTTCATGTGATCATATTATAGCTGACTTTCTTGGTAACAATGAATTCACTAATGAAATGCTTTCATTGATTCAGCAAAATCTGGTATCAATCCCTCCAGATGCGTCGAGCTTGCTAAGCATGTGAAATTAGCATGCCCACACCTAATATTTTCAGGTCTCATGACAATAGGAATGAAAGACTACACCTCAGCACCAGAAAATTTCAAGGTGGATTTCCAGTATCAGATTATCACAAATGCATGCTCTTTGTTGACTTTCATAAGCTGCTGTTTTGTGTGATCTGGATACAGGCCCTGGTTAATTGTAAGCTTGAAGTTTGCAAGGCCCTTGGGATAACGACAGAACAGTTCAAACTCTCCATGGGAATGTCTGGCGACTTTGAGCAAGCGGTAAGAAATATGTGCCATTCATGCCTACAGGAGATCAGAAAATCAAAACCACAAAATTAGGTGCAGACGTGACAGAATTCCTAGAGCCCCATTAATCCTTTAGACTTTAGTGCAGCAATTTTGACATCTATTGTTTTGTTGGCTTTATACAGATAGAGATGGGCAGCACAAATGTGAGGATTGGGTCAACCATTTTTGGACCAAGGGAGTATCCAAACAAAAAGCAGAATCAGTGAGACTCAACACAATAACCCCACCCCAAGATGCAATGCTTACAAGGCTGTTTCATTTGCCCCTTGTACAGATTTTTACTGCCTATGTACATTGTATGCATGATAGCATGTAAATGTGCGTGTGAATATCTGGAGTTTAAAGATGTATAACAACATACAGCACAGTAAAAGGAAATTTTGGGATATAACCTGATATTGGCATTGCTAAGAGGCAGACTTTTTTCCTGCCTGAGTGATTTCTAGGGTTTTAGTACTTACATTTTGTTTCCTTACCTCATCTGTCTAAGGGCTTGTTTGGTAGGGCTCTTGCCCTCGGATTCTCAACCGGAGAGCGGGAGCCTAACCTAGTTCATTTTTGCTGAACGAGGTTGGGTTGCTTCCCGCAAAAATCCGTCCCCTAGTTACATAAATATCCTTAAAAATTAAAATTACCCATCATTTGCTATTACACAAAACCACCACCCCGCCTCTCCTGTTCGGCTCTCACCCTGCATTTCTCACACGTTGCCCTTCTCTCCTCTCTCTCACTCACATGGAGATCTTCGCGATCTCCTCTTCGCCGATCAGTAGGGCCTCGTAGCCGGAGTTCCTCGCCCCCGGCCCCACTCCCCCTCGCTGCTTCTTCACTTCGAGCCATCGGCACCAGATCCAGTCGACGACCACCGATGCTCTCCCCTTGGCCTCCCTCCTCCCCCTGTGGTTTGGATTGTGTAGTTTTATATGAGATTTGCAGATCTGAAAATAATGATTCTATTAGATGAACATGTATAGGATTCAGTCCTAATTTGCTTGCTTTGGTTGTGATATCCCTGCCCACATATGGTTGAATGCTTGAGCCGTCACTGTGAAATACTGGAATGAGGAATCAATTGCAACAGCTAGCACTGGTGTGTTTATATGATGTACCATATGAATAGCAACAACACTTATATGATTCACCGCTTGTCCACGAATTTCACTGATTCACATGTCACTGATGCTTTTTTCCATGATATGATGAATGAATGCTTTGTCACGTCGGATGAAATGATGCTTGATTTCGCACTTTAATGCTTAAACGTCAGAGAAGTTCTTCTATGAATGCAAAATCATCATTGTTGTGATTTTCGAAAACATTGACATTATGTAAAGAAATTGTGTATTATAGGTGCACTCCTACAATATGAATTCGTGTACAAATGGAAAGGAATAAGATAATTGAAGTGTTATGACCAGGTGTAGAATGGTCTTTTTGCCTTCGATTCTCTCTTCCAGGATTTTAGGAGCCAACCTTTTACCGAACGTTTCCTCAGCCAGTTTCAGATTTTTATAGAAGTGAGTCATTTAAGGAGCAAGAGTTGGAAAAATAAAAAAATGAGAAGCAACACCCTACCAAACAGGCCCTAAATCTCCCCGATTCCTTCTCCTTTTCTTCTTCTTCTTGTTGCCGATTCATAGCACTACAACAACATTATGCTTTGTTTCCTAGATGAGAAACGCATGTCTCTGGATATAAAGAAAACCCAGAATTCTTAATTTAAAATGTTCTCGTGTGGTTTGTTCTGAATGAAGGGCCAAGGATAATAGGATTATAGCATGCAACAAATGCCTAGTACTTCTTGACTTATGCTCCATTCATTTAGCCCCAGATAATCACAGTTAAGTTAGCCATTCTTTACAAGACTTTGCTAGGTCAGTTAACCTTATCAACACTAAATAAAACGCAGACAACATACAGAGCCATCTTATCCCTCCAGATATTGTTCATACCTGAATGAGCATACTAACAGTCTACAGACAAGAGATACATGACTCACTCATCTACATTCTTACACTTCATAATATTTTTGCCATTTCAAACCATCCAAAAAGTACCTAACTGTCATATCTCACTCAATATACTTATATACATTATACATATTACACACTTGATAGATCTAGACACACAACAAAAGTTGGAACTATTTAATTCAAGAGCTGTGGTTGACCCAACTCTGATCATGGTGTTAAGGCTCTCTTCTTCAGATTCTTCCACGAAGCATTTTTTAATTTGGCCCTCTGCTATCACCTTAAATACAAAAATAGCCTTATTACCATCATAATTGCAAATCTAGCCCTCCTGCCGAACGTGGAAGGACCGGAGCCCGACTCGTAGCACATTCCGCGACTGAGGGGCGCGTAACGACGGTGACAGATGTTGAAAATGGACGGGCGCGGAAACCAGCGGCGCAGAATGTCGCGGGCCTAGCCCGGTTCCGCGCCACCGGAGCGCGGTAGCTCGCCGAAGTGCGGAAGATGCGAATTTTTTCTCTCCGTTGCATGCATGCAGCATTAAATGCATCATTAATGCATGAAATTTTTTAATGCTAATGCCCTTGTCGTGCTCCGATGCATGCATGGAATTTTTTAATGCGGAAGGTAGCCGGGAGAATTTTTTAATGCCCTTACAGCCTTGCGCTCCTCCTGTGCTCCGGTGGCGCGGAAGCCGCCCAGGCCCGCCTTCCGCGCTTGTCTGGCCTGCCGCAGTGCTCACCTCCTTTCCGCGCCCCCCCAGTCGCGGAATGTGCCATGTGTCGGGCTCTGGTCCTTCCGCGCTCGGCAGGGGGTTAGATTTGCAATTATAATGGCAACGGGGCTATTTTTGTATTTAAGGTGGCAATAGGGGGCCAAATTTTTAAAAATCATTCTTCCACTTGTCCTTCAGATCAGCTGGCGAGCGCTCTTGATGGAAGATGTCAGCGCCATATTTCTTGATCTTCCTCCATGGTATGTTTTGACCTTTCCTAATTGCCCCAGCAAAATACTGCATTGCAAAAGATGCACAACAGATTACTTGCAGATACAAACAAGAAAACTAAATGGAAGAAGCAATTCCTAATATACAATGCAAGCAATCAACCGATGATTGAGCATGGAAAATATAGCAGAATCTAGGGGATGCATACCTTCAGAGCTTTTACCTCATCTTCAGTCCAGTGTACTCTTTTCCGATGCAAAACACAAGGAGATTCCCTTGAAAGCAAGCAGTTTAACAGTTTAACGCCCATAGGATATGAACCAGATATTAGTTAAGGACAGCCACTTAGCTCTTGCAAAATATTTCAGTGTGTATGAAACAGAAATCATCTTTTCTCGCTCACCTGTTAGACGTCATAGTGCCAGCATCTTTTGTTTTCTTGCTTTCTGTATGCTCCACATGCAATCCTAAATCCACCTCTTTTAGCTAAAATAGAATGGCAACACAAATACAATCTCAATTCTCTAGAATGAGTACAAGAACAAGCAGGCTTTCTCGGTGCAGATATTAGTGAGGAAACATCATACCAAGTGAATGCAAAGCTTTGGCGAGGATGCTCTCTTGTCATGAATATACTTTCGGGCATCATAAGCTAAAGATTCTATACCCTCTCGTCCGTAGGTCTTTAAAATCTGCCAAAAAGTTTGGGGAAAACAAATGTTAAAATATATCCGAGGACAAATAAAAGGGCACACATAATTGGACTCGCCAAACTAGAGTAGCAATGCCAAGAGCAGGAAAGACGAAGGCTTTGCATTGCACAGCTTAATCAACCATCAAATCTATAAAAGAATAACAATGAGGAGGAGGGAATACCAAATGGAGCCCGCCGAGCACCTCGTGAGCAGGCACGATGTGCTGATGACGCAGGAGGCGGCGTCGGGTCCTCAGGGACGTCGACGGACTCCAACCACGTCTCGAGAGAGCGCAGCTCTATGCGGTCGCGGTATCCTTCTGATACCAAAAACGAGTTAGCCAGGCAAGATAAACTCGGCAAAAGATTGGAGATCGATAGATTTGATAGGGTTTGGAGGTCGCAATGCAATCTATACGAGCATTCGTGGACGAGCTGTAGCACCAGTAGGTGGGAGGCCCCCTCTCTCTGCGCACACGCGCGTCGGGTATTTCATTTCTCTACCCATAAAAAACTCCTAAAACTATAGTATTTTCTCAGTCAATAGCTTTGATAGTGCATTTAAATCAAACTAAACTTTCTTGACCGTATATCTATTGCTCTGCAGAAGTTCTTTCGCACCGGCGCCGCCTCCTTCATCTTCTCCCTCTGCGCTAGCGCCACCCCGCCGCCTCTTTCCTCTTCTCCCTCCGTGCCTGTGCCGCCTCCTTTCTCTTCTCTCTCTACGCCAGGCCCGCGCTAGTGCGGTGCGCTCGTGCCACCGCACCGCCACACCAGCCTCGCCGCCTCACCTTCTCTGCACGCGGGCTAGATGGGCCGTGCTGGCATCGTACCATGACTGGCACGGCCCAGCATTGATCGTGTTGTGCTGGGCCGACCTACCGTGCCAGAGTAGTGACCCAAACACAACACGGGGCTTTGTGCTGAGCTAACACGACTTATAAACAGTAACAATGGCCGGTATGCTACATCTGGCCATCACTATCTCGCGGGGATTTGGGTGGGAGGAGCAAAGAAGAGAGAAGAGGAGAGGAGGTCGCGTGGGCTGGCTCGGAGTTGGGCTTGAACCGGTTGACCCTGCTCGCCTCCTGGGCTTCCGAACTCCTGCTCTTTTCCCAATCTCTACGCCCTCGCTGCCATCTGCGCGGCGCAGCCGCAACCGGCCGATCCACCCATCCCCTGCCTGCCTCATCGGCGTCATCGCTTCCGACCTCGGCTCGGGTCGCCGGCGAACGGCGCCGCACCAGCAACTCCCCACGCCGCCCCTGCGTGCCTGTTACTCCGGTCAGTTGCATACTTCCTCCGACTTACCGGAGGCTGCTTTGTGCTAAGCTTCCCTTCGACATCTCATCACACGGGCGTTTCCTCTCTCGATTGCAGGGTCTCTTCTACATGGCAGGCTCTGAGGAGATAAATGGTGCGATAGCCTCTGTTGGGGAGTTGCGCATAGTAGCATCATCCTCCAGGGAGGGTGAAATCGCTCGCCATGGTGCGTGTCCTGCGATGCACTAGAAATTATTTGTAACCTAATATTGTTAAGCTAGCATTGTACTAGTTGATAGTAGTCACCAGTAGTAGTCACCAGTTGCCGTGTACTGTTACTTACTAGTTACTAGTGACTTATTACTGCTTGGCAATGTTATGCATTATGTCCATGCTATGATCGTACTACTGAAATGCACCTAGCTAACCAACCCAAGTTTCTGTTAAAAAACAAGACTAGTATCTCATGTTACAACTAGTTGATTTGCGTCGATTTTGGTTCAGACAATGGTGGTGCTGATGTTGCTTCCGACGATGACATATGGGATGATGCTTCAGATTCTCCAGGTCATGGATCCACCTTAGACAGAGAATGACCTACAGGCAGAGCCAGTTTCATAAGGTATAGCCTAAATGATTTTGACTGCGATGGTTATTGGTTAGCCGTGAATCATGAGTTTGCGTTGACATCAGAACTGTTTGAAAGTAAAAGCTTTCAATGTTACTTCAGATGGGCTATAGGGATGGCAGAACAGAAGGGCAGAAGGATGCTGCCCAAGAGGGCTTCAATGTTGGGTTTAGGCATATTACGAACTTGCGTAAGAACGCCATAACACTTAACTAAAATGATAATTGACAACATTGATAATAATATTTTGTCGTGGTCGCGACGTCAACGCCTCCCATGTGCGCCGCCTCTAGTCGGCACGCGGATGAGGTCCCGTGGTGACGTCCGGAATGCCGATGTCTCCTGGTCTGAGCATTTCGCGGCATGTCTTGAAGGTGTGCGGACTCGCAAATGGAGCACTTCTTCGTGCGACGTTCGCTTCCGCTCGCCCATATCGTTCTCGATCGTCGTACTGTCGTCGGCCAACCTTTCCTTGAGCCTACCAATGTCCGCGCCCGATTAGTTGCTCCCAGGATGGATGACCAGTGAAATGGCCAACAATGGCGTAACCATACATCTCTCCACTCCATGTTTGCATCACCGCCTCCTTGGTGAAATAGTGAGAGGTATCGCGGGATCTTTGCGCCACCGTCAAACAGTGCCATGACATGGGAGCAGGGCCTATGCAGAAGAAGGGGCTTGTTACAAGTGCATACGCAACTATCGCGGCGTAGCGTGAGCTCATGGGTGATCCTCTCGCGGTTAGTAACGCGACGCCCTTTATCCCTGCACATTATCTCGGCGAAGCTCCTCGTGCCCATCTTGAATGCCCGGTGCATCTCACCTTCTTGCTCTTCTCCTCCATGTATGCGTGATCATGGCGGAGTAGAGTACTGTCATTGCCATGGTGAGCGATGCATTGCCGCATCTGTTAACAAAGTAGTTTGTGGTACCAGGAGAATTGCCTCGACAATACCAACCAAAGGAGGCACTGGCGCCGCGCATGACCCAGTTGTAGACCTCGGCTAGGTTGGTTGTCATGATACCATATCGAGCACCACCTGTCATGCGGCGGCGACCACTTCTCCCAGGCTCGTGCTCAATCCACCGAGAAGCATTTGACACGTGCCCTGTCTTCCTCGTGACACTAGGAGCGCTCGCGGGTAGCCGTGGCAATGCTTGGGGGCTCAGTCGGCGCAGGCGCCCTAGTCGATGCCTCCTTCGCGGGTTTGGGTCCGGTCGTCCGAATCTTCCAGAGTGTGTCGAACTTACGCTGCTGGTTACGGTTGCACAGCGCTTGAACATGTTCATCAAGTCCTTGTTGCGGAACATGTTCGCTCCTCTCGCCTCCCGCCGCCGCATGCTCACGCCGCCGCCTCGCGCTCGCTCGTCCCGCCTACCTTGCTCGGCTGCCGGCTTTCAACTCTTTGAGGCGCCTTTCACGGGTCTCGATGTGCTCTCGCCCGGCTCTTCCGTCTCAAAGAACGACCACATGTTGTAGGGTGGATCTTGTCGCCGATCCATCGCCGAAGTCGCATAGTCTTTGGCGAGATCGCGGTGGTAAAGAGAGTTCGTTACCCGTTTTCGGAATAAAAAAGCATTGTACCATGAAATAGGGTTTCATTACGGATGCTCGTTGTTGCGATCCAACGGCGTAGTTTGGCAAAGCACCAATAGCGCGCCAATGGTCCACTCATCGGTTGATTTGACACACTTACAAAGCGCCCCACACCAAAGATAGCGCGGCCGCCGAACTCGACGACTGCTGGCGCTTAGCGGCAGATATTGCGGAACTCGCTTGAGGTCCGTGCGCCACGTGGCGGGACGTCGTGCGCCACCATCGGAGCGCTGCGCGCAGGCAACCCGGGTAGCTCACATCCTGCGGCGTCGGCGTCATCTCCCGCACGGGAGATGGAACGTGGGTCTCGGCCTCAGCGGTCAACCGGCGCCGTCGGTAGGGCACGGTCGTGCGAAACGCCTGACGCACGACCGGACGCGGTCTCGATCGCTCTCCACCGTCGCCTCCACCATCCTCGCGAGTGGAAGGAGGTGCGCGCCTCTCAACTGCGCCCAAACGATTAAGCACAAACAGAGTCAACGCAAAATAATCGGGACCGGCATTGAGCGCATGAAGGACACAACTTCACGCACTCGAATCCGGTCTCTGCGACCTCCATGCCCCGATGGGAAGTGCGTGTCGAACGCCTAAGCTCTATCGGCGCTGGCCTCCGGAGGAGCACGATCGAGGCGGCTACGATGACGCTGGTCAATCATCGGGTCAAGCAACTCGTACTCACTCGCGTCGCCATACACGAAAATGCGGCAAGATAGAAAGTTCATATTTTTCCATGCATCTTTACATAGCCTATGTAGCAACTACGAATTTTCTTTACAAATTTAATACATGTCATGCTACTTTTCTAGTTAAACGGTGTTTTCTGCTAACAAGATATTGACCACAAGACTAACACAACTAATAACAACGTACTAACAAAATAATAACCGCACATATATTCTCATTGTTTTTAGACCTACACAGCTACTCGTGTTTTCTCACAATTCAAAAATGTATCGTGCATTAATTATGTTACTATACTGGTCAACCAGCGCCATACTCAATTCTATGTCGCTATTGTCGTAATTCTATGTCCAACTCAAAATATGTACTACAGTTCGGCTACATTTATGTAACCATCTGTGCATGTTGGCTGCAAGTGGGGCATTGTCCATGGGGTTACCAGGTAAAAAATGGATCTTTGTCATTCCAAGAATAGTTTTCTTGTACGGACATTCTCTTGTAACATTATTGCTGATTCTATTTTCTGTCTATTGTCCTTGAAACAGTGTACTGGCTAGTCTTCCTGATAGCTTGAAGGAAAAATTGTTGCCCAATGCCCAGTGCAGAGGAAAACTCCAGGATCTGCACAACTCTGTGCAAGAAATTTCAGCAGATGATGCATTTCAGATGTTTCATGAGAGCATTCTGCAGAATAATCATCCATCAGAGGAACCACATGTAATATCAGAAGCAGACAGAGCTACAGATTCAAATCCTTAATCCTGCAATCCTGAAGACATGTTTTGAACTCAAAAGGCGTGAGCCTCAAAAGACCTAGAAATTCTGAAGACTGTAACTGCAAATCCTGTAATACTAAGGTTTCCTTAATCATATCACTCTCTTTTGCTGCAAGCTATAACTAGTATTGTAACTGTAATTCCCATAAACTTACAATAGTAATCTTTTCTTCCTGAGGTTCGACATCTCCCTGGTTTGCCTCTACCAAACATTGCTCGTAGTTTTGCTAAACATTTCACAGTTGCTGATGGACTGTAATTGTTTTCTGAATTGATTTGATCCGTTGTACAATAAGTTCCTGACTACATCTTCTGGGGAAGGTATAGATAATGGCTACCTCAGTGCAGAAAATTTTGAAACATTCTGGTATATCTTAATCTCTCATGGTTCAATAATGACAATATGGCAAACCAGAATAGTTAAGAAAACAAATGGAGTAGTATATGATTAAACCTTAAACCTTCTCATCTTCCTTATTTTTCTGAGTAGCACCTACCCACTTTTTCATGCTTTATGCAGCCAGAAAATACTATTAGGTATACACTGCATTGAGCTGTAAGTTCTGCAAAGGATGTATCCTAGCTATATTCTAGTTTTTACATCAGCTGGCTTCACCGAATATACTGGAATTTGTTCAATTGAAAGGTCTGATCCACCCCTCAAAGTTGCTATGGCCTACTGCTGTGATATTGCATGTTGATATCCTGACAGCACAACTTGTCAGTGACGGTCTGCTTCTATTACTGGGGTTGGTGTGATTGGAGCATCAAGCTGAGAGTTTATCCTTCAATATGTACCAGGTTGGTGAGAGCATCATACCTTGTATCCGTTGTGGCTTGTGAGTGTTTGGTTGCAATATTAATGTCATTTATTCATGATGATGCATGCTTGATCTGCACTTTCCTTGTATCCATCCGTTTGGAGCGTTTCCTGTTATTTCTATTCAGTGCCATTTATTCTTGGATCTCGATGGTGAACGTTACATCTGTTCTCTTGTTTTGTTGTTACTGAGTTGAATGAACTACCCGGCATGCAATCCAAACAAATGTGAAGATTTTTCATATTGCCAAGAGTCTAAGAAGGATTGGACATAATTCATACCATCAAAGCTTTTAAACCCAAGCCAATGGTTTACAATGCATCAGGAAACCTCTGCACTAAATGACCAAACATTGGAATTTCTTCTGCCTTGGTTCTTGTTACCTGACATATAGTATTAGGTTACATCCATTCTGCTTTCTAGGCCCCAGCATGTTTGGCCCATCTGTTTGTATGTCAGCCACAGGCTGCTGACACCTTAATTTGTGATGCTAAGGATAGGCATGGCCTGTGCTAGAGTCTCAGTTTGGCACAAAAGTAGACTATAGAAGAGCCTCAGCAATCAACAGTTTGTTGCATTGATTAATTTATTGCTCCAACTTACTTCAGACGCATCACATAGTTCCTAGTTGTATTCAGAAAGCAACACTTTTGAGTTCAACTTGTACTTGCTTATTGTCAGACAAAGTAGATTGCAGCTGTTTCATATTACTACTGAACATATTGGAAATAGGGCAGGATATTGGGACATTTACATGAACAAGATGGTCAAAGAAATTAAAATGGAACATTTACATGAACAAGATGGAAAAAGAATTGGACTTTCTTTTGCTGATTACAGAAACTGCGAGAAATTGAACAGATGATCAATAGCCCACACAAGATTATCAAGATACGCTCTTGTTACACATGCACACAAGCAATCTTACGCATATATGATCGCCTTTTATCAGGAAACAAATGCCGTCAATAAGAGTTTTATTGATCATTGTCCAAGGAATACATCTCAACGCTCTTGCCAGTTTGCAAGTCTCACTCATCACTAAAATATTAACATGAGCACACGAGGCTTATGTACATGCAATGCAGTACGGTACTACACTAGTAATCAGCTGGCTCAAATGAGTTCCATGCAGCTCAACTAGACAACAACTACCAGATAGAGGTCTCAGTGATGGTAAGCAGCTCTCTCCTCATTGAGCAGGTCTCTGGCACTAATACTGCAGTGACCACTGAGTTAGAACTTCGATATCATGATTAGTTCCAGCTAAACCCCAAACTGTAAAACAGACAATAGCGCATCATAAGTTGAATCAACAATATACAATTTTTTTGTACCACATCAATTCTACTACTAACACTTTACCCTATTGTTCTTACCTCTAAAAGCTATCAGCTGCATGTTTGCCAAGGTCTTGTATGTGTGGAGCTTTTCTTGTCGTCATCGTGTTGCACAGATTTCTTCTCACTGGGAACTGGTGGCAGAACAATTTCAAAGGCCTGGACAAGCATCTCCACTTTCCTCTTCTGAGCACGAGCTAATTTTTTCACTGCCCTCCTAAGTGCATAGTCAACCATCCACTCCTCAGAACTCTTTCGATCATCCATCATCTGATGTCTGAGATCAACATTTTCAGCAACTGGATCAGGTTCTACTGTAAGAAAGTTTGGAGCCCTGGGATTGAAAGGACGCATTTGCTTCCCCTCTTCAGGTGTTCTCCTTCTGGCTGTGACGAACTTGTTTCTCTCACAGGTTGCTGCATCAATAGGATCAGGACCTACATCTATGAAAATCATCCCACCAAATGCGCTGGATATGTCATCAATTGAGGATTCCTTTGAAGCATCACCGCCACTATCTGCATAATTGACATATTGTTCATAATCCGTGAGCAGTTGTTTCTGAATTACAATATGTGGATGAGCTATAGCATTGAAGCAAACAATTTCAGAAACAGAAACAGAAACTTCACCTTCAGAAATATTTCCTCCATCTTTTGCATCCAGCTCTTCGGAAATATCTGACTTGCAGGCGCCAAAGTCTTCTGCTTCTTGATCCACCGAAGTCCCCTTCTCTTCATCAATCTCTTCTCTGCGACCGCAAGACTTCGTTGTCCCCAACTCGGCCAAACCATCCGAGATCACATCACTGGATCCGCAAGAACCGTCCACCGAAACATCCAAATCTTTCACCTTGTCCTCTGCATCCCCGCAACTCCGGTGATCAAACATGGCGTACTCCATCCGCCTGACCATCGCGTCCATCTCCTCCGTGAAAAAATGGCTCACATTCGAGCTCACCGTTGGCGCGGTGGCGGTGGAGCCGGAGCCAGCGCCGGCATATATCTCGACGAAGAAACCGCGGCCGCTGCCGCCGCCGCCGCCTCCTTCTCCTCCACCGTTGTTTGTCTTGCGGAACGGGGAGACGCCCTTCAGCTTCATGTTCTGCTGCATCTTGATCAGCCTCCTCCGCGACGCCAAGAAGCTCCTCAGGGGAACCACGGACGCGTGGACGTGGCCGTTGAGGGAGCAGTAGGCGTACGGGCAGACGTGCGCCGCCGCATGCCCGTCACCCCCGGTGGCGCCGAGGCCGGACCCCTTCATGGTGGAGGAGCATGTCGCCCTGCTCACGTACGGATTCTTGGTGAAGACCACCTTTGCTCTCACCGGTTTCTGCTTCGGCGGCGTGGCGGGAATCTCCTCTCTCCCCACCACCCGGCCAGCCTTCGCGCCGGAGCTGCTCGTCTTCCTCATGTAGTTGGGGAGCGCCATCCCGGCCATGGCGGCGCCGCCTCCCCTGCTTCCCGGATCGCTTCCAAGGCGCGCGTGATCCGGCGGCAGCCTGTTCTTGGAAAGATCGACGGAATTTTGGGGCTTCTTGCGCACCTGCTTCCTTTGCACCATGGCGGCGGCGGTTTCTTGGATTTCTCCGCTTCCTTCTCGGAGGTGGAGGCGGAGGCGGCAAGAAAGGTGGTGGGAGTTGGACTCGACGAGGTGGAGATTTCACACGCACGCACGCACACAAGGAAGGTGGTGATTCTTGCGAGATGTCGATGGGTTATTTTCCTTTGGATTCGGCGGCGAGGGTGGGTAGGCGGCGAGAGTGGATCGATGCTTTTGGAATCGTCGAGGAGGTGGTGTTTGGATTCGGAGGTGGCGAGATTTTTGAATGTGTCGCGTATCTTCTGCGGGCGTAGACTCTGTGAACCCCTTGTCCTCTGTTTGATCTTGGCTGAGCGGTTTTGTGCTAGGATCTCTTTTACTTTAGAGTAACATATGGTTCCATGTGGATGGTTTTATATAGGGTTTGTTGTTCCTGGATGGTATTTGACATTGTTGAGATTTTTTTGGTAGTAACTAATTAGGACTACCATGAGGATGCTATTTCAAAGATTCTCTCCCCTTTTCTTTTGTAAAGATAGTAGGAAGTACTACCATATATAATTATCTCTTTCATTTTATTCCACTATTTTTTTTACAGGAACGTTGCTATTCCATTATAATGGGTACACGACTAAATCGACAGCTACCACACGCTGCCGATTGAAATGGGAAATGATCCGTTCGCGATGCATGAATGTTCAGATCCTTATCACACCCCCTTGCGGCAAGAACATGAGTTGCATTGTTACATGCCCTGGGGCAAAACTCCACTTTATACTCAATAAAATTTAACAAGAGGGAACTCCTAAGGTCACGAAATAAAAACTCCATTAGGCGCCAGATCAAAGGCCGTGTAGGACAGCACTTATTTCAACACCAAGCAGTCAATCTCAAATATGAGCTGACCCATTCCCAACCTGGATGCCGCCTGGATCGCATTCTGCATTTCCTTAGCCTCAGTCTACACTGCATCACACATATTGTGCAACACAAGTGCATTATCTTCATAGATAATAGTGGGGGTTTGTGCGGTATTCAATCCACATGACCACTGGATGTGGTGAATCATCCGTTGAAGCCAAGTACATTCTCGTGAGGCCTCGTATAATGCTATTATTTCCGGTGGTTCGTCAAGTCGATACAAGACTCGCTTAGACGATTTTCATGGAATTGCGCTTCCACCACATATGAATTCATAGCATATGTGCAATTTGATCAGATCATGGGTCCTACAGTGCAGTCATCTCATTGTCATTCAAAGTTAGGTCTTGGTTCTTTCTATAGAATAAACCAAGTTCTTTGCTTCCTTGGAGGTATCGGAAGATGTCCTTCATTCCCTGCCAATGCCTTTGGTAGGTTCTGCACTATACCTTGCTAGTAGGTTCCCGGCAAATACAATGTCCGATCTAGTACAGTTTGCTAAATACATTAGTGCTTCTATTGCACTTCAGTGTGGGAATTCCGGTCCCAGGACTTCCTCCCCTTCTTCTTTAGGTCTGTACGGGTCTTTGTCTTGCTGCAAAGATCTCCCGACCATTGGCACTTTCAAAGGGTATGCCTTTGCAAAGTCGAACCTTTCTGACACCTTCTGAGTGTAGGTTGACTGATATACTAATATTCCTTCAGGGACATGCTCAAGCTCCAAGCCTAGGCAAAATTTGGTTTTACCCAAATTTCGAACTCCGACTCCAGGTAAGAGCTTGCTTTCCTAATATCCTTCAGGGTTCCGATGCTATTCAGATCATCTTCATACACTGTGATTATACAAAATCCATTCTGGGATCTTCGTATAAATACACAGAGATTATTCTCATTGTTCGTGTAGCCTTTCATGCATAGAAAGTCGCTTCAAGCGATTATACCACATTCTGCCTGATTGCTTAGGTTCGTACAATGACTTTCTGAGTTTCACACTGTACATACTTTTATTTGCTCTGTTTTGATTCGGGACAATGATACATTCAGGTATCTTCATATAAATGTCCGATTCCAATATTTCATAAAGGTATACTGGTACCACATCCATCAATTTCACTTCTAACTTCAAGTTCACTGCCATTGAGATAAATGTCTAAAGGGGGTTCTGCCCATGATCGGGGAATATGTTTCTTCATAATCATCTCCTGGATGTTCAATAAACCTTGTGCAACGAGCCTTGCTTCTTTCATTTCTCTTTCGAACAAAATACCCACTTATGCCCTACAGGGTGCACATGGGGAGGCGTGCGGCTTACAGGCCCAAACGTCTTTCTTTTATTCAGAGATATTAATTCTGCTTCTATTGCCTTTTTCCAATCTTTCCAATCTGATCTTTTCTTACATTCAGCGAGCGATACAGGCTCTAGATCAAGATCAATGATTGTGACAATTTTCTTTGCAAAGTATATGTCGACATTGGCTGTTGCCATATTCAAAGATTCTCCCGATGTCATAAATTTTATAACTATTTCTTCAAGGGCGATTCTTCTAATGCTTCTACTTGCTCACCGTCGCTTCCAATTGCGGGCAATTCCCTTTAGTTTTTCAGCCCGATGTGTGCGCACACATCCATGCCGATGTCTCCTCCATGGGGATGTTCAATCGTATGCCTTTTCGAAGGTTCCATACCGATGCCAGTCTCAACCGCTTCCTTCAGTTCTAGGGCACTTCGGTGATTGGTCGTGACAAGTCCTTCTTATCCTTTTTCACCAGCGTCCCGGTTGCCGGATTCGAGGGACCGGAGTTCTCGCCCTTTATTATGAGGCCTCGGACGGATTAGGGATACCTTCAATGGTATTTCAACCCTCTCCTGCATTGCTTGCAGGCAAATGCTACTTATTCAAGCTCTTCAAATCACCAAAGTAGTCTGGCAGTTGATTCGCTAATACTTGCAAATCAATTATCTTCTGGACTTCAATTGTCTTCTAGACTTCAATTCAATTATCTTCTGGACTGCAAATATCTTCTGGATTTCTCTATTTGCTTCACTAGTGCGCGGGTCATATGTATAGATTTCAATTATCTTCTGGACTTCAATTGTCTTCTAGACTTCAATTATTTCCCGACATTATCATCAAGGGTTGATTTCCTCCCCCTAATGACGGGAAACTAACCTCATCTAATGTACTATCAGCGAATCGGGCATTGTTCAAATCTCTAGTCATAAGGTCCAAATACTCGATTATGGATGCTGTCTCATAACCAACGTATATCCCAGACTTTGGAGAAGACCCATTGCAGTTCGCTGCGGTGGTGGTATAGGTATATAACCCTTGCAACCAAACCTGTGAAGATGAGTAGTTTTCGGTGCTGACCCTTGCGCTAGTTGCATAGGTGGATGGATGTTATAGGCCGACGGTCTAAAATTGATGAGAGTTGCTGCGAGCAGGACTGCGTGTCCCCAACACGTAGTTGGTAAATTACAATTCTTCAAAGTTCTGCTAGTCCATTCTGGGTACGGATATGCGGTACAAAATGCTCAATTTTAATTCCCATTTCATGCAACAATCATCAAATGCTTTCGGAGTGAGTTCTCCGACGTTGTTCATTCAGGTGAACTTCTCATGATGATTAGGGAAAATATTTCTAATTTAATTATCTATGAGATTGGCTTTGCAAAAGCATGATTTCTCGTAGACAATAAACATAAGTGCGACCATTCCGAGGAAGCATCGATGAGCACTATAAAATACATAAAATTACCCTTACAGGGGCTATAGGACATAAAAGGTCTCTCGGATACGGTCCAGGAATGCAGGGACTTCATCCTTCGCTTTCAGAGCAAAAGGTCTAGTAATTAATTTCCCGGTGGCACATGCGGGGCACACAAAATCTTCCTAATTCGAGAAATTCTTAACATTCATATCATGTCCCTGTGAAAAGTTAATTATATCTCTCATCATCCTAAGACCTAGACGGCACAATCTATCATGCTAGAGATAGAAAAGTTCAGAGCTTCTAAATACGGTTTTTAAGGCAGTATAGGCTGCAGGTGCCTTAATATTAGTGTAGTATAGCCCAATTTCATATGAAAGAAGATATTCTAATGCTATTTTTCACTTTCTTCACGCTTTGTAATGAGCAGGTATGCTGTACCATACTCTTCTTCAGTCTCTACATGGAAACTGTTAGCGCAAATATCCTTGAGAGTTCTAGTCGATTTTGGGTACAACAAGTCTTCTTCAATGACCAAAGTTGTGCCCGTTGGGAGTATAATTATGGCCCTTCCTGAGCCTATTATACAAGTATCATTGCCATCATCGTCGTCGAAGACTACCAGCATTCTTGCTGATCGACTGGAAAAATTTCTGTTTCTCTCAGGATAGTATTCGTTGTGCCGCTACATGCTAAGCACACTTCCTCCATAGGGTGCCACACGCGTTCTAATATAATGTACTTTATTAATATGTAGCAGAAAGCAAGCAACACATAAATAAAATACCTCAGATATCAGAACGTAACTTGCTATTATAAACACGGGAAAATAAGTCTTGCAGGACTCATAATAAGAATTTAATGCTTTGTTCTCCTAGAGCTTGCAACCATTATTCAATAATTCAAAATTCTGCTTCAATTACAAACTGCAAGTTTCTATAAAAGGTCCGAGTGCAATGCGTGCACTGGATCTAATAGACGAAGTATTCAGGAACTTCTGCCTAAATCGACTCCATGCGCGATCTTCTCCTCTTGGGCGCCTACTACGTGGCGCTGCGATGTCCAAAGGAGGGATGATGGGGCTTCTACTGGGCTGTTCACATTCATAAGTGCAGCTAATGGATGTGGATCCTCTGTGCCTGCAATGGCGAGGTATGCCTCATGCTATCATTTGCCCTTCTTCTTAGACTGTAAAGCATCAATAATGTGCGACGCACGACCTTACCCTTCTTGCTCCTCTCATTTGTGAGATGCTTCATCACCTTGTAGTTGCTAGCAGTGGCTTCATGGCCAACATTGCTATTAGGTGGCTGCGAGATGTAGTTCTTTCTGAGAACATCATCCTGAGTTTTCGCAACTTGCATGATATCAATTAATTCGGCATACTTCATGTAGCCGTCTTGACGATAGTTGCTTGCGGATTGCACGTTCGGGTGAAAGGTAGAGAGTCTTCAATCTTCGCTCATCCGTGATTACATTACCACGAATTGAAGATCGTTATAAATTTCATGACGGATTCGCCATACTGGGTCAGTTCTTCGAATTCCTGATTCGTGATGCCACTCATCTTCATATTCATGCAAAAAGTTCAAAGGATTACTGCTGGTAATCTGCATAAAATAGTTGCAAAATTCTCACCATGCTCTTCGAACTCTAGGTTCGTGTTCCCGTATTTTTCTATGTATTTTCATGATTTACTGCTATTTTCAGTGATTAAAAGCAATATAAACAATCACAAATAATCAAAACAGTAAATACAGTAATAAATTGCATAGAAATAACAATAACATGAATAAATATGCTTCAAATTTCAAAAATATGCAAAAATTTGGGTTTTCTGCTGGAAAATTAACTTTTCGGCGAAAACTGCAAGTTTCAGGGGTTAAAACGCAAAAACTCAGTTCTGAGAGGATTCGCGAGTAAATTTCATATCTTCCGAGGGGTTTTATGCAAAAATTCATTATACGCGAAAACTTGCACGTAATTACGAAAAACTTCAAGGCTTTTTCTGCAAAAATCGATTTTACGCCTCCTCTTTTTTTTTCTTTCTTTTTCTCTTTGCCGGCCAAATCTAGGCCACAATGGTCCGCCCACGTGGCGGTTTAAAGCGGGGTTCACGGGGTAGGAGGGAACCCTAGGTTTCCTACCCGGTTGGCTGGCGGCGGCGCGGCGGCGCGTGGCGGCGCGGCAAGGCGGCGCGGCGATAGCGCGCGGTGGCGAGGCCGGCACGGCGGCGGCGGCGACGGCGGTGGGCGAGGCCGGGCGCGGCGCGATCGGGCGGCCGCGGCGCCCGGCGGCGCGGCGGCGAAGCTGACGCGGCGCGACGGCACGGCGGAGTCGGCGGCTCCGAAGCGCTCCCACGGCGACTCCGGCGGCGGCGCCGTGGCGTGGCGGCGCCGCGGCCTCTCCGTGCCTCTAGCGCCCCGGCGCGGGCCCGTGTCCGTGGCGGCGCCGGCGCCCTCCGTCAAGCGGCGGCGCATCGGCGGCTGCGCCGCGCCGTAAGCGGGAGGCGGCATCGGCCGCGGGCAAGGCGGCGCGCGCGGCGGCGCGCGCGCCCGCCCGAATCGCCGTTGGTTCGCACCGCGACGGTGTCGGCGGACGCGGATGACGGGCGGACGCGCGGCGGCGACGATGGCCCTCCATCCCCGCCCGCCTTTTTCTTGGATGATCACGGTCGGTGCCGGTGGTGGGGGCCGCACGGGCGGTTCCAGGTGGCCGCGGCTGCCGCGCGCGCTGACTTTTCAAGGCGCCGCGCGGCGCTGCGGCGGGCGCGGAATGGGGATCTCTTGCGGGATCGAGTGCACCGCAGCGCGGCTTGCTCTTCATGGAGGCCAAAATCTTTTTTCGTATTCATCGTTCATCAATGTATGTATGCAATGCAATACGATGTAAACATCGCAATCGACATCGGTTCTTGGCAAGTCCATCCGAGTGATTACCTCGTAGACAAATAGAGAATCGTAAGAACGATGCAAGAACACAAGAACGAATAATAGATGAACACAAGTATGAGAGGATCGCAGCTTCTCTTTATTGCTCTTCCAATAATGAATCTGTGTACAATGGTTGGGGGGCCTCCCCCTCCTATATATAATCTAGGGTGGATGAGGTGCCCACCCGGACCCGGACTCCTGACCGGACCCGGTTTCCTAACAATATTCACCGGACGTCCAGCACCAGCTGCCAACAGTTCGCCATCATGGTTACAAATCACATAACCCCATCCGCTAGGTTCGGTAGTCTTGTGAAACGCCCCCATCAAAGTTAACCTTCGGCTAGTTCATGGCTGGTACTAGCCATCTGGGTTCAATTTTAACGCCCAATTCCTTCTCCTTGGGATGCACACGACCAAACTTATCCACATACCTCACAAATATGAAACTAAATTCATCTATTGTGTCTAGCATTTCAGCATTATTTGCCTTGTTTCTCTCCGCCCATCATTACCAAAGAAATATTGCAATTCTCATTGCTTGTTTCTCTTCCTTTCTCATAATATAGTTGATTATTTCCTTAGCAATACCACATTCCTCCATTTCAATAGGCACATCTTCCATTTGCACTGCTCGCCAACTTTGCTTCACATATTTGCATTTTAAGAACAGGCGGCCTCCATCTTCATCTAGCCGATTGCATACCGGGCACAATGTTTTATTCTCCATTCCTCTCCTATTGATGTTTGTACGGTTAGCCAGACTATTATGCCCCAATCTCCAGAGGAAATGGTGAATTTTACTTGGGCACGACCGTTTCCATAAGCTCTTCCAGTCATAAATGTTGTTTTGTGCTGTGTTACTTGTGTTCCCCACAACTGTAATTGACATCTGCTCTCTTGCTTCCACATGAACTTCATAAGTTGATTTCACATAAAAACATCCTTTTGTATCAAAGTGCAAGGCTATATAATCATCTATTTGTTCCCGAACCGGTATTGTTAAAATTATTTCTGCATCCTCCTCACAGAATGCCTCTCTCACCAAACAATGATCCCAACTTCATGTACCTGGATCCAGCAGATAAGCTACCTTCGATAGGATGCCATGGCCACGCTGAGTGATAACTCTTCTAGTAGTACCTCCTGGCAACCAGGGGTCCGACCATATATCGATAGATTTTATTCCACTATTGGCTACGTTTGATTCGGATATGTGATAAGCATGAACTCTTTTTATTTATGGCATTAATTATGTAATGTTTTACTTTAGTAGTTTAATGTAACAAATTAATAGTTGGGTTTATTAAAATATTTTAGCACATTTTTTATTAATAACCGTCAATTCATGAACTTGGTACGGATAGATAACCAGGACTATGTTTGGAATGGATTCAAATGCTATGCACATAGTAACACATATTTTCATTAATATGCCTGCTTAGTATTTCTATTTCTAGAGTCAAATAATTAATTATGAAGGATCGCGATAGTACAAACTAAAGACAAATTTAATCGTTGTCAAACCAAGAGTTTCATGTAAAAATATATGAAATGAGTTTAAAAGATGGTCCTGGTGTTTGGATAAACATTGATGATGGAGAGTTATAATTGCTTTCTCGGAGGATAATGATCTGTCCATAACGTCCAGCTTTGGACTTTAGATAACTTAATTGCTAAAGTAAATTTGTAGTATTATGTCAAACGGTTCCTCTTGGTGTATGCAAATACTTTTTTATGGATGACGAGATCTGATGCGAGATCTGATGTATCCTCTTGGTGTATCTGTCGCTGTCGCCGCAAATAAGACGACGAGATCTGATGCGAGATCGAGACGAGGCAACGATTTCGACGGCCGATGGCTGAGGAGACGACTTCGGTGACGTGCCGACACCACGACGGCGGAGGTGGCTGCGAGCATCGTGACAGGTGGGCCTTGCTTCATTTTCTTATTTGTCTGGCATCAGTTCAAAGTTTGGTGTCGAACCCAGCATTAATTCTTTTGGCGTCGACAGTTTCAATGCATTAAATCAATTCCAAACATTCTCTCACCTCCTTTGAATCCACTTAAAACCCAACATTGCAGATGGCTTCATACGTTATATCACACTGTTTAAAATCGTACACACAACCATTGGCCTCGACATTTGGTGTACTCCTGTTTTGAATCGCAACTTCCTAGCAAACCGCAACTAAAAACTTGTTCATCCAAAGAGGATGACCCACATAGAACAAACACGGTCCAGACCATAAATGCAATTTTACATGCTGAGAGAGACAGAGAGCCCACAGAAAGTCACGCATCACACGTGATGACGCATCTGTCGTCGGCTCCAAACTCTCCAGTCCCAAGCCGTCTTATCCAAATTTAATACTTGCATCTGACACGATGCTCCTCATCAGCTGTTCGAACTTCGAAGAGCATCTTCTCATTAGGAAAGTGGTGTTGATCGATCCGCACCGTAGCACGTACGAGTACACAACAGCAAAACGGCCATGAGCAACACCATTATTAATGGGGCCTTCTGGTCTACAGTCCATGACTCCGTACAATAGCACTAGTGGTAACAGTAAAATATTTGGTCCAGAAAAAACAGTAAAGCGTTTCCTTCATAAAGAAATAGTATTCACGGTGGAATAATTCAATTTACAACACTGCGATTGATCATTGCACATGTATCATTTGTAGGGGGAAAAGCTGGTAAAGAGGGGTTTTAGTTAGCAGCTCAGATGCAAGCTGGACTTGAATAGTCTGTTTTATCCACCTGGCCGGGCGTCGGTGCCCGGCTATTGAGAGATTTGACAACTATAGTTCGTGATTATCTGCAAAAAAAATTATTGTACGGCATTCGAATATTTCTCCGGTAACGGAGAAGGAAAAAGAAAAAGAAACTACAGCTCACTGATCAAGCAATCGAGGACGCATGGAATTTAAAAGAAGACAACAGTTAATATTCAGTTAGTCGAATCATGTTAAGTCAAACAAAGCTCTCTTAATAAAAATGGTGAGTCAAACAAAGCCGTATTGATATCTGCATACGGCTTCTCAGGAGATGAAAACAATTACATGCAGTGGACGTATTGCGATTTTCGTGCACTGGACTCTAAATAAAATTGAAATACATTTGACCGCATATATATGCATGGGCAAATGACAAATGGCAAGAGGATCAATGCTTCAAGATGCTAATTCCGGTTTGGCCATATGGAAGATGATGGCACTGATCTCAGCGGTTTGGTTCCATTCTGTTGTTCGTTGGCAAAGCACAAGAAAGCAAGAAATAACTGCATCGATCAGCTTCGTTAACTGTTATGCAAGATTGTGCACAACCTTTTAGCTTATATTATATTAATAGTACAAGAGAGCGTCAGAACGCTTGGAGGTACCAAAAGTATATTCTTAATTAATTTGTAAAACCATGCTAAAAGTATATCCTGATTATCAGATACATCCTGATACGTACCTACATGACCTCTCCTCAAAGTTGCAGCTCGGCAATCTATTCTAGCGTTTCATTCATGTAGACTTGCACCGTACCGCCGAGAGAAAATGATGAAATGATGCTTGGAAAGGAAGCACCGACCGAGCGAAGAGGTAGCGGCAGATGGAGGAAGGCGATGCCGAGACGGCAAGTCCCTGTAGCTTACCGTGTGACCCACTTGCAAGTTAATTGCCATGTCGAAACAAGAGAAGGAAAAGGAGAGGTCCTGCAGTGGGCCAGCGCGGCCTTTTGTCGGCTGGAAAGTTGTGACGTGAAAGGCGTTGGGTCCGGCCCATCTTACACGCGCGTAGCCGGCACATTACATCGCTTCCATCATCTTCCGGCGGGGCGGCGTAGGACGCGAAGAAAAGTCGAGACTTTTTCGGGTTTTCCGCACTTCCACGTCTCGATCGTTCCATCATCCTTCGTCCGGTGGGCGGTGGTGCTCTCACTTGCCCGTCTGCTCGGCGCGCGGCGGAAGCAGCTAGGTACAAGGCACTCAGAGCCGCGAGCCAGGCACGCAATAGCCAAACCATTAGTTACACCCTGAAACGGTAGCACGGAACGAAGCAAAGGACGTGCGTTTAGGTGGATTTCGTGGGGTCGTCTCGGCGTTGCCGGGCAGCACCATCCGATGCATTGCAAAAGCCTGGTTGACCGTCGGTGTGGCCGATTTGGCGGCATTGGCACGGCACAAATCTATCAAAATAAGCGACCGTGAACCAACAAGGCCGGCCTAGCATTATTTGGGCCGTCCAAACAAGGTTTGGCTTACAAGCCCAGGATTGCAGACTGTGAGAAGGACCGACGGTTGGGCATCCTGGGATGGAATGGTTCTACTTGGACAACAGGACACCATTGCCTTCATCGTGCATGAATTGAAAGTGTAGCATCACCGCACTGGATCTGCATACGATCAACTGATACTGTGTATTCTATCCTCTAAAAAATTGTTAATTAACAGTGAAAGTACAGCTTAATTTACTTACACGCTAATGCTGACAAACCAGTTCAAAATAATGACACAGGTTACTCGTGCAGTACAACGTTCAAGTTTTATTCCGAATAGCTCATAGCATAGAAGATCACCAGCAACTTGTATATTCATACAGGTCCACAAGCAAACATATACTAGCTAGGCATCATTTTTAGGCACCGAGAACTACTTCTGCATCAATGCCTTGGCTATGGATATATACCAGTCCTTCTTCGCCGCTACGGCCGCAAGCAGGCGCTCTCTGTCCGGCAGGCACTGTTTCACAACTTCGTCCGCTGTATACTCCCTGGCCCACCGGCACAGCGCCGGGTGCTCCGCGTCGGTGAGCAGGCTCATTCCGGCGATCTCCTCGAACACCCCTAGCCATTGAGAGTACCCACTGACGGCTATGTCGAGGTAACCGATGGAGTCTCCTCCGAAGAACCTCTTCCCCTCGAGCTGCCCCTCCAAAAGCGTCAGGTTCTCATTCGTCTCCCTCATGGACGCTTTCTGCACCTCGCCCTCCGTCCAAAGCGATAGCCACATAGGCTTCCAGAACTGCACAGCAAAGTCGAGTGTAAATTACAATTTCCGAGTGCTTACGTGCTCATGCGCACCGCGTACAGCAGTAGTACTGAATTTCATACAAAATAATACTGTTCAAGTTCATTGGATTCACCTTTTCCTCGAGGAACTGAGCCCAGAAGCGGGCCGTGGCCCTGTCGTAGGGGCCGGCCGGCATGAGGGGCGGCCCATCGAAGGCCTCGTCAACGTACTCGACAATGACAAGGGACTCGCAGATGGAGCGGTCGCCGTGGAGGAGAACGGGAACCTTCTTGTGGATGGGGTTGTGCGTTAGCAGCAGCTCGCTCTTGTTGCGCGTGTCTTCTTGGATGAACTCGTAAGGCACTCCCTTGAGCCGCAGGGCCGCCTCGGCACGGTGGCTGAACGGGCTGCTGAAAGAGCCGATGACTTTAACCGGTTCAGACATCTTTGGTGCTTCCATGTCTGCCGCTCACTGCGATGTCTCTACTCTAAGCTCCTGTTTTGACCGTCTCGTTTGACTAAATATAGATCCATAGTGTAGGAGAGATGAATATACTGCAATAGATGATTGTACTGAAACTCGAGAGCGGTTTATATAGAATACAAAGTTTGGAGGGCAAGAAGCCTCTCCTAGTGATAAAACAGGTATCACGGGATCACAAATTCTAAACTACTAAATATAGAGATATGCAAATGTACTCTAACATCCCTAATAGTCATAGCGGTAGCGTCGCGGACAGTAGGAGCGTCGCGGACGGTTAGATTGGAAAGGAAGCCGAAGGTGAGGAACCATCGGACATCCCCGGCGCAATTGCAGCGGGAGCATCGGAGACTGCTCTGGCGTTGCGGACACGGTGATTGTAGAGGGAACCGACGAGTTTGTTCAAGATAATGATAGCTCTTTGTTGCCGAGGTAGCCGAGAGCGAGGTAACCATAGTCGTAGCTGTGGAGGAGGGAGCCATGTCGAGGTAGCTGGTGTCGAGGTCGTCGTTGTGGCGGGGTAGTGGAGTTGATGTAGAGGAGGTCGTGGTCAAGGTTGGTGAAGAGTTCGCCAATGTTGTCCGGCTATTGACAAAGATGAAGCAGAGGGGGGCGGATCCGACGAAGAGGAGGCCGGATCTGGGCGAGGCACCGCCGGATCCGGGAGCAGCGGCACCGGAGAAGGCCGAGGCAAGCTGGAGGCAGCGGCGCCGTCGGCCGAGGAGCCTGGATTTGGGGCCATGGAGACGAGCGGCGGAGAGAGCCAACTCTAGATTCGAGCAGAGAGAAGCTTGTCAGCGCATCCGACGAGGAGGAGGCTGGATCCGGACGAGGCACCGCCAGATCCAGCGTGGAGGAGACCGGAGGCCAGATCCGGGAGCGACGGCATCGGAGAAGGACCTGATTAGCGTTGACAAAGACGGTGGCGTCGACGATGGCAATGGTGACCAAGGGCAGTGACACTACAGCCCGAAGGGGCGATGCAGTGGCAACCCGTGCATGTCGATGGCATGACCATAAGTGCGGACTCCCGGTGGTGCAACGGCTCGTACTCGCGAACGACGGGCCGACGATGATGATTCGGCGTGATGACGACGGTAGACGGGGCGCTCGGAAGGCTGTTGAGGGAGGGCCATGTCGACGAGTGCGCCACATCACGCCACAACGGCATTGGAGGAGAGGAGGTGCCGGAGAGGTCGAAGCCAAGGCGGTGAAGTCCGAAGCTGAGGAACGTCGATGGGTCGGTAGGGCGACGCAAACCGATCTAAGCTGAAGATGGCCGGGGAAAACTTTATTTGGTAGCAGATCAAATGATCGGCGACACGACTTAAACTACAGGTTACATAGCCTCCGAGAGAGATCATGGAGACGACATTATCTCCCAGGGGCGGCGCGGCGGGGCGAAAGCTGTGGAGGCGGCGACTCAAGAGCAACACCGCTCTAATACCATGTAGGAGAGATGAATACGCTGCAATGAATGATTGTATTGAGACTCGAGGGCGGTTAATATAGAGTACAAGGTTTAGAGGGCAAAAAAACCTATCTTAGAGATAAAATAGATATCACGGGATTACAAATCCTAAACTACCAAATATAGAGATATGCCAATATACTCTAACAGATAGTGGAACGGCCTGATAGACAACACGACATAGGATAATGGAACGGTGCTAACTCCATCCTGGTGTAGCCATTTGCAGGAAACTTCCCGACAGCTTCTTTTCAAAGTCACACGTGGACCTCCACGGTGGACCTACGCAAAAGGTGAATTTCGTGTGTATTAGTTCTTTGTAAGGCTTGCTCGTACAGGTGGCAAGAGGGGGCGTGCCTCCTGGGCCGACCTAAAGTATGGTACTGTTGGTCTGGTTTAGACATGGTATGACTCACACTGCAGTTGGACCAAGCCGGCACGGTTCGAGTGTCGGTGCCATGCTTGAATTCACACCCTGCCCAACGGATCAGCATGACACGTATATTGCCGTGCCGAGCCAAACATGGCTCGTTGGGCATGGTCGGCAATAGAAAAGGTGGCGCGGCCGAGTGCGAAGGAGGCGGCCCGGCACAGAGGAGGAGGCCAGGAGCAGCGCCGGACGCGGAGGAAGAGGTGTCGGTGGTGCGCAGCAGTGGCTCGGCTGTGCCTCGGTGCTTATGGCCTTCGGGCTTAATAGTACTCGAGCTGGCCCAGCATAGCCCGAGGTGGCAGTGTGCTGGCCCACAGACCGGTACGACCCGGCCCGCACAGGTAAACAAGTAAACCGTTTGGCCACCACAACTCGCTCTCAGCTAAAAAAGCATGATGCGACGACACCGGGCGGTTGCAGTTTCCAACGGTTGATCTCGACTAGTTGCCAGCATTTTCCTCTGAAAGCAACCGTAATCGAGACGTATGCCATATGATTAACCTGCTATCATATCATTTGCAGTTTTGCACGGCTCCTCTGTTTTTAGAGGGTGTATACATGACTCGTGTCTTGCGTCTTTCAGTTTTTTTTTTACTCTAGATATGTTGTTATTATTACTAAACTTTACACCTCGTTTTTGCATCGCACCACGGCACATATCATAAGGACTTGGGACCGAGCTCTTTCTGTTTGTTGAACAATCGCACTGGAATTGTTTCCAAGGGCAAACATCTCATGATTGCAGTACGCGACTACTGCACGCACCGGTTGCGCTGATAGGGACATGCATTACTCACAAAGTTAATTGCAATGTCAATTTCCATGGGTTCCCCTTTTGTTTTCGTTTCTCTTTTTTCAAGTTTGGAATTGATCATGGCCTAACAATATCTTTATAATGTCTCGTAACAGACTACTACATATTGTCTGTTACTATCGAGTTACCTTGCTTGAGTGGCAGACTAAAAACCCTCGCGCGCCTTGACGCGTGAAATCGAACACGCGGGGCTGTGATTAGAACCAAAGGACCGTTGGTGATAGAAAGCACAGAGATGCAGGCGATAGTTATAATCATAGAGGTAAAACTGTTACGAGGATGTTTACTACAGCTATTAGAGTATTCAGAGTTTTGATGTACATAATTTCTTATCAGTAATCAATTTTTTTCGTGAGATCCTGAAAATCGTTATAGATCAGATAGTACAATGGTCAGAAATTCGTATGGTGAGATCCTGAAAATCATTATAGATCAGATAGTACAATGGTCAGAAAACGTGGAACCTATGCAACGACAGGTTAAAAAGGGCAGGGGAGTGTACTTGACCAGTCACGCCTATGGATCCATTCAAATTAGTAGGGAAGAAGTCCAATTTATCCCCTTGAACTATGAACCGTGTCCAAAAAATACCATAAACTATAAAATCGTTCACTTTACACCTCTCAATTGTTAAAATAAGATCAAATATATATTAAAGTTCTTTTTTTTTTAAGGAATAAGTCCAGATTACTCCCACGAACTATCAGAAAAATCTGGTTTACCCCCTGAACTACAAAACTGGTTATTTAACCCCCCTGAACTTACAAAAACTGGACAAAAAACACCTCAAGCCGGTTTGGAGGGGTGGTTTTGAACACGTGGCAGTGGTTTTGCTGACGAGAGAGAGAGAGAGAGAGAGAGAGCGCAACAAGAGAGACAGAGTAGAGGAGAGGAGGCGTCGAGCTGCTCACGCCATCCGCCTCTCCCACGGCCTCTCCGTCCCCACCGCCGCCACTGCTGCGCGCTCTACGCCTCCCCCGTCGCGCTCCGTAGGGGTTTCTCCACCCAGTTCGCCTTCACCGTCTCCACCCCAGCTCGACCGCGCGTCTCTCTGCTGGCTCGCTTCCCTGGCTCAGCCCACCCGGCTCCTCCCCGCCTCCTCTAGCGATTTGCCGCTCCGGCGACGTCACCGCCACACCGACCCCATCACCAAGAGCCTCCCGAACCAAGGAGTACTTTCCCTTAAACGGAGTTGCTTTGGGTTCACCGTTGCCGCCGCATTTGCCTGTCTTCATCGACTCCGGCCGCTTTCTTCTTCCCCGTCGATCTCCCTCCACCGTTCTTCTCCGATGCCCATTCTTGGCTTGGTAGGTCCCTTGAGCTTCACTCTCACCCATACTTCCACGATCTCTTGTCAAGAGTCAGCCCAACGCCGTTGTCGGATTTGGCCGAGCGCCGCTGTCGCTGCCGCCCCCTTGTTGTCGCGCCGCCGCTCCGACGACACCACCACCGCACCAACCCTGTCACCAAGAGCCTCCCGAGCCAAGGAGTACTTCCCCTCAAACGGAGTTGTTTTTGGTTCACCGTTGCCGCCGCATTTGCCTTCAGCCACTTTCTTCTTCCATGTCGATCTCCCTCCACCGTTCTTCTTCGGCGCCCATTTTTGCCTTGTAGGTCCCCTGAGCTTCACTCTCACCCATGTTTCCACGATCTCTCGTCAAGAGTGGCCGAATGCCATTGTCGGATTTGGCCAAGCGCCGTCGCCGCCCCCTTGTTGTCGCGCCGCCGCTCCGGCGTCGCCACCACCGTCATCGACTCCGCCTCGCCAAGAGCGTCCCATCCCTGCCCTTGCCCGGCTCCGCCACGCCCTCCTCCGCCGGCGGCGAGCCCAAGCCGCACGCCTCCCTCCACTGTCCGTAAATCGAACAGCATTGTTCCCTTGTCATTAGGGCAAATCCCCTTCGATTAGCGCCAAGGCAATGATTAGCCAATGTTAATAATGCCTTAACGGCCAGTTTGAGTCACCGCCACGTGGAATAGGGAGGAGAGAGACAAAAGTGGCCACGTTGCATGCTAACATAGACAAAAGTGGCCACGTGTGCAAAACCACCTCTTCAAACCAGTTTGAGGGGTTTTGTGTCCGGTTTTCGTAAATTCAAGGGGTTAAATAACCGGTTTTGTAGTTTAAAGAATAAATCAGACTTTTCTGATAATTCGAGAGAGTATCTGGACTTTTTTTTTTAACAACTTGTTAGCACTTCAGCTTGTATAATTCTATGTGGCTTCAGTGCTGTACTCCACTCGGCCGCTCGGCCCATTTGGCCTGGAGGCATATGTAGCACACATGACACAAGTTGGTCCCAAGGGTCAGACTAGCCTCCATCCTTATTTAGCTATCTTCTTCACACACAGGCTCTTCTATACTTCTTCCCCCATTTGTCTGCTACTTCTCAAGACTCACGATTGCTGCTCAAATCCGACGCCAGCGACTGCGGATCTCGCGGCTGGCTGTCACTAACTGCCCTCCCATCCTATTCTTGTGCTATTTCCCCCACTCGATTCGGCCCTACTAGTGTTCTTGATTTTTAAGATTTAGCTTGTAATTGTTAGTCGCTGGACTCTTACTATTGGTGATAGCAAGATCCTTACTCTCATGGAGAGGATGACACTTGGAGATGGGGCAATTTTTCTTGTATATTTATCTTCACAATGCCATGCCAACCTGAGGGGTTGGAGATACATATTTATAGGGCTAACCAGCCAAGCATATGCCAAACATATGCCAAGCATATGCTAGTCTAAGATGCTCTGTCCTAGATGCTCTGTCCTAGATGCTGTGTCCTTGATGCTCTGTCCTAGATGCTCTGTCCTCTAAAGCTAGTCCTAAAGCTAGTCCAAGATGCTCTGTCCAAAAGAGATGCTAACCGCCAGTCAAGGATGCTGTCCTTGAAGGGCGGCAAAAGCCAACACAGAGACTTATCCATCAATCTCCCCCTAAGTCTTGTGTGTCTCCTTGTGAGGAATCTGAGCCATCCCGATCCTAGAGCAGAGCGTCGTCCTTGATTTCCACGCCGGAGGCGTCCCCAAACTTGACAGAGCCTCGAACGCCTGAGTCACGCTCGGAGAAGAACTCCCGCCGCCCGGTCATGTGGTGGGTGTCGCCGGTGTCGAGGCACCACCCGTCGGTCTTGCTGTTGCCGGAACTTTCGCCGAGGAGGGCGTGTGCTTTTGGCTCGTCAAGGTGGAGAAGAGCCGTTGCGGCCGGTGCCGCTGGAGGTAGTTCGATGCTCGCCTGAGCAATGAACAGGGCCGGCTGTTCCTCCTCCTCCGCCTGCGCGACGTGGGCCTGGCCGCGTCGTGGCTGTCGACAATCCCTGGCCCAATGACCAAGCTTGCCGCAGTTGTAGCAAGAGTCGTCTCGTGCTCTTGCTTGCCGGGCGCGCCGCTCGGCGCCTCACGGTCATCACCCTCGACGTCCTCGTGCCCATGCTCAGGCGTCTTTGCGCGGCTTGCCGCGCTTGCCACGCATGCGGCCGCTTGTCGTGGAAGAAGGCTCCCCCTTCTTCCTGTCACCTTAGCCGGCAGCCCACTCCTCCCGAGTGAGGAGGAGCTTCCCGCCAATGGTGACGGATCCCGAGAGAGACTGTGGCTCATCATCGTTGATTTACCTTGAGGCGACCTATCGCCTCCTCGATCGACATCATGGAGAGGTCCAGCAGAGACTGGATCGACTGAGCCATCTGCTTGTACTTCTCGGGAACGCAGCGAAAGAGCTTCTCGGCAGCTCTCTCCTCGCCGTAGGTGTCGTCGCGAACCGTACCAACCTGCAGCAGATTGTTGAGACGAGAGCAAAGTCATCAACGTCCTCACCGCTTGAAGGCCGTGGTCTCCCACTCCGTCGCGGCGCTCTGCGGTGTGGACTTGCGGCGCGGTCGCCGCCGTCGTGCCGCAGCGATGGCGCCCTAAGCCTCCTTGGCGATGCGCTTGTTGGAGAGCGAAGCGCATCTCGGGCGGGACTGCAGCGATGAGGGCATCCAGCGCCCGTCGATCCTGGTCGTAGTCGACGTCGCCGTACCGGACTGCCTCCCACATGTGCCGTACTTGGAGCCTCACCTTCATCACCGCGGCCCACTCGACGTAGTTGGCCTTGGTGAGGGTAGGCCACCCACCGCCGGGGCCGGCGTCCCTGACAACAGCCTGGAACCCGTGGTAACCACGGTACCGGTCCGGGGAGAGAGAGCCACGCTGCCTGTGAAGGCCGCGCTCTCTATCGACCCGTCTGCGCCGTTGTCGTCGCGCGCCTCTTCCAGAGCGCCACCGCCGCGCGCCTCCTCCAGAGCGCCACGCGTCGCGCGCCTCCTCGAGGCGCCATCAGCGCGACGCGCTGCTCGATCGCCGCTAAGCTCGTGGCGGCGCGGCGCCCATCGCGCTTCGCCCTCGCCGCGCCTCCCTCTCCAGCCGCTCAAGGTCGCGTCGGCGCTGCATCGCGAGAGATGGAGCTGCTGCTGCTGCCGCGCAGACCTTGACCTCGCTGCGCCGCGCGGCGCGCATCTGCCGCCGCTGCCGCTTCCACTCCGCTCGCCGCCGCTCGCCCGCCTGCCGGCCTCCGACGCCGCTGCGCGCTGCTGCGGTCGTCGCCGCTGCTTCGCTTGCTGCTTTGCGCGGCGAGCTCGCCATCCACCGACGCCGCGTGCTCGAGGCGACCGAACGCCGAGCGCTCTGCGGACATGACGCGCTCTCGGGGTTGTTGCGTGGAGAGGGCTGCCGACGAGCCGCTGCCCGTCTCGGAGAGGAGTGGCGTGGACGGCGGGGCTGCTGCTGCTCTGGTGAGGCTGCTGCGAGGCCGAGAAGGAGATGAGCGAGGAGATGCTCAGGCTACAGGATACACAAGCTCTGATACCACTTGTTAGTCGCTGGACTCTTACTATTGGTGATAGCAAGATTCTTACTCTCATGGAGAGGATGACACTTAGAGATGGGGCAATTTTTCTTGTATATTTCTCTTCAGAATACCATGCCAACCTGAGGGGTTGGGGATACATATTTATAGGGCTAACCAGCCAAACATATGCCAAGCATATGCTAGTCTAAGATGCTCTGTCCTAGATGCTCTGTCCTAGATGCTGTGTCCTTGATGCTCTGTCCTAGATGCTCTGTCCTCTAAAGCTAGTCTAAGATGCTCTGTCCAAATGAGATGCTAACCGCCAGTGAAGGATGCTGTCCTTGAAAGACGGCAAAAGCCAACACAGAGACTTATCCATCAGTAATTGCAGGTTCCTAGCCACGGTGGTTCTCTGGGCTCCTCCGGATCGGCTTCAGGCTGAGGTCGCCGGCTGCTATCCGTAGCCTCGGGTGCCGCGACGGGGCTTAGGGCCTCCTCGTGTGCCGGGGTGCACGCAGGTGTGCTACTAGGTGCGTGCGGGTGCTCGGGTGCGCGGGCCAGCGTGGCCGTGCTGTCGTGAGCCGGCGACGCCTCGCCTCGCGCACGTCGCGGCTCTAGCTGACCCCACTCTACTACTACTCCTCTGAGTTCACACAGCCTCTACATTATTCCCTAGCTCCTTCAACTCACAAGCCCCAGCTCTGCAGCTCCCATCTCTCTCCAATTTCTCTGAACCCCTCACTCGAGCTTCCTCTGCTCTACAGGCCTTAATCCCAATTCCAAACCCCAAATTGTCAATGTTACTGTTGATGTTATTTGATTATTGCTCAATTAGGAATGATTTGTGAAATGCTGCTTTACTAAGTCCTCTATTCTACTGCCCTGATGATTCATGGTCGATTTACATGAATTGGCAGCCTCTGTGTGTGTGAATGGTGGGGAAGCAGCATGCATGGAAGTGTGTGTGTGTGTTTGTGCTGGCCAAAATGGAAAGGAACCGAGGGGCACCTTTTTGGCTTGACGTCGATCGTGCTCACGATGTCCCTAACCTTCTACTTGCCTCCCTGCCTCCTCTGTTTTCTCCTGTCCTCTGCTTCACGTCTTCCTCCTTGCCTCTTGTGCTTGCTTGATCGATAGAACTGATTGGGTTGGATGGGATGGTGTACTGAGCTTCTAGGTTGATAAAATGTTACTGTGCTTGAGAAGGGGACGATGGGGAAAGTGTGTGTGAGATTGTGTGCTCTATACCCTTCTTATCCTCATCTCTTACTTGATGGCTAAGACTAAAAACTATGTGGCTTGCTAACCAATGACCCTTCTTGTGGTTTTGATGTGAATGGTTGGACAATTGTGGCTATGTTATTTTTATTGTAATTCCGCTGGACAATGAAACCCAACTAATGTGACAAAAGTGTCGACCGGTCCGGGCGATTCGGTGTCTCGATGAGCTAAAGATACTACACGTCGTTGGATTCTGACGTCACCTATTTATTAAATAGAATTTCCTTTTATTATCATTAATCTTTTCTTTACCAATTGTTTCGGATTGAGTGTGTGAATTAATTTGTTGAGTTTTTAAATTGTCAATATTAGGCCAGTCTCAATGGAGAGTTTCATGGCGTTGTTTCCAAGACTGCCATGTCATATGAAATGAAATGAAACTCGAATGAAATACCCACTCTCAATGGAGAGTTTCATTCTACAGTTTCATAGACATTTAATTTCATGACTCAGAGGGAGTTGGTATTCGTGCCAAGAGAGTTTCATCTAGATGAAACCCATTTCTCCTCTCTCTTCTTAAATACACTGCTATGTCATCTAAAATGCCTATGTGGCAACACATTTAATGAGAATAAAACTCTAATGAAACTCCCACTGAGACTGGCCTTAGCCAACAACATGGCGGCTAGCAATAATTAGCTAGCATTGTGGCGATGTGGTCACTAAATACTAATGTTATCTAGTACGGTCGGAGATGGGTCATTTCACCCTACATGGATGATAATTATAGTATTAGACAATTACACCAATTAAATACAATACAGAAAGAAGTAGTTTTCATACCTTTTGTTGGTGTGATATTATCATCCATCCTTCATCATCTCCAAATTTAATACCCTTAAATAGAAGGTAACAAAACCAGTCCCAGGAATCACTAGTTTCCTTCTCAACAACAGCCCAAAGGGGTGGGTACACCTGGTTATTAGCATCCCTTTCAATTGCACATAAGAGTTCACCACTTGCGGCATCCTCGAAGAAGCATCCATCCAGCCCTACAACTTTCCTGCATCTAGCAAGAAGCCTCTCTTACATGCTTCAAAACATTCATAAAATCTCTAGAAAACTGGATCTTCAAAGTCATGGTCCAACTTCACCACAACTGTGCTTCCTAGGTTACTCCTCAGTAGTTCCTATTGATAATCACTGCCATAGTCTATCGGTGTCGGCACAAGACTTAGTTTCTGAGTCTATCTAGCAGCTTTTTGAGTTTGTATCGATTTAGTAGTCTTCTTTTTAGCAAGTTAAGAGTTATATGAGTTCGGATCGAACTCAGGTTTTGTAATAACATCTATATAATGCTAAGTTTTCCGATTGTTTTGGTAGACAAAAAGTTAAAGAAAATTCTAGTAATCTGACAATACCGGCTCGACGTCAGGCCCGACAACATCTTCCTGCGAGCCATAGCTATGCCTTGAGGTCCAGGGGTCCTGACAATCACTCTAGAGTGCTCACCCTCTCTTGCATCAAGAATTTTAGACATCACAATTGACTTTGCTCGCTTGCACTTTGAGATGCTCATATCTGCAAGCATTTCCTCTTGCACATTGGTCTTTAGCCTCTCTATGCTCCATGTTGGGTTAGCTAGTATCAGTTTCTCATACTTCTGAGCTATTGTTTTCACAGTAACTAACTTATTGTCTCTTCTTGGTGGGCATTTATGCACATTTGAGAATAAATGTTATTATGTTCTTTGGATGAATTATCATTTATAAAGGATTAATAAGTATGTGACTTGTTGGTGAAGCTCTTTAACTTATATGATGTCATTCTAAATGTATCTCTGGTCAGATATCATTGGTTGAAACACTAGTGACTTATCGACCAGCACATGCATTGATTTGCGACCATGTTTCACCGGTCATGGATATAGGGATATCGAATCAATAATGTGAACACATGTTAGAGAACATAGTGTTGGATTGACCCACCTTGAGACACTATTAAGATTTGAGATTGTTATGTGTGCCATCAATTGATCTAAAGTAATGATGATGTATAATCCTTAGACCTGAGATTAGTATGATTTTCTACATGTGTAATAGCTCCAGAGACCACCGAGACCAAGAAGAGCTCCAGAGACGGACGATGGTCGGAGAACGGTGGAGGAGGAGGGTGCGGCCGGAGGGGAAGAAGAAAGCCAAATCCGGGCGCTTCGGTGGACTAAACTCAAATCGGCTTGGGGGATTGCTTCCTTGGCTCCTGGGGCGCGGGATGATGGTGGTGGAGCGGCGGTGGCTTTTCCGGAGTAGCGAATCATCGGCGGGGCGACGTGACCGAAATAGGAGTGCAAGTTTTTTCGGGTGGCACTTACCGAGGGCGTGCGAGAGACAAAGCGGGGAGGCAAGGAGAGGCTTAGGGCTCTTATAGCCGCAAGGGAGAGAGTCGTTGGAGGGACGATGGCGCGTGACATGGGCGAAGACCGACAGGAGCGGCGGGCGCGCGGCATAGGCATGCTCTGCACGGCATGGGTGACATGGCACTGGCATCACGGTGCTCTGGCGATGTGACCGGGTGAGGGCAAGCGGAGACTTAGAGGGCCGGGGCAGGACGCTGACGCGGACCGGGCGCTGAGGTGCGCGACGCGGGCAGGTGCGAGTGGTGCTTGGTTGATCGAGGAAGAAGAGAGCGCTGTCTGCCGGCGAGGATGATGGTGACGCACTGGGAACGGGACGGGCCACGGCTGACATGAGGCACGGGTGGCATGGCCGGCACGACGCGCAGCCAGGGCATGGACAGGAGTGCCAGGGAGCGACTTTGATGCCTGGAGCAGGTGGCAGAGCGACAGGGCGATACGGGTGACACGGCGTGGGCAGAGCACGCTCTGCGCATGCGGAACACGTCCCAGGCGTGGCCTGGGCGCTGGAGTGGCAAGGGGGCGGCTGGGCCAAGCCAGAGGGGAGGGGAAAAGTCCAGGGAGGGGGAGAAGGGAAATGGGCCAAGCCCAGGAAGGATTTGGAAATTGAAATTGAAATTCAAATTGGGACTTGAATCCAAAATTTTGAATTGAGGTTAAAGGGAGAATTTTGCAATTACACACTAATTTGAAATAGGTTTTTGAAACTCCAAATACTATTCACAATCCAAAAAAGGGAATGTTACAGGTACCAAGGAGATAAAGACATCTATGTAAAGCTTAGACCTTGCGTATAATGCACCGCCTTTGGATAGCTATCTCTTCAAGCACTCTTGCCTTAGCCCCTTTGCATTCGGTTGCCCTATTTCCACTCTTATGGAATAGATTTGTTACCCTATTGTAGCTTGCTTCTCAACAAGCTACTAATTGGAATAAGTCCAATTTACCCCCCTTGAACTATGAACCGAGTCCAAAAAACACTATTACTACAAAACCGTTCACTTTACACCCCTCAATTATCAAAACCAGATCAAATACCCCCCTCGAGCCAAAACCAGGTGGTTTTTCCCCTACGTGGCATCCACGCTGGCACTATTTCACCTCGTCAGCACCTTCATGTGTGCTTCTTCTTCCTCCCATCCACTTACTTCTTACTTCACCTCACCTCTTTCTCCTTCCACTCTTGGTGCTGCCTCTCGACTTGGCCGGCGCTGCACCCGACCGCTAGCGCTGCCGTGCTCTTCCCCGGCTCCCGCCTTCGGCTGCTCCACACGACTCCACCACACGCCTAGCTCTCTCTCTCTGGCTCGTGCGTGGCCCAGTGCCGCCTTGACCCAGTCCCGTGCCGCTCGCTTGTGCCCCAAGGCAGCGCCACCAGTGGCTTGGCCCAGCTGCACCCTCGGCTTCCCCATGTGGTTTGGCCATGGCATCGATGGTCTCATCGTCGACAGCTTCACCTACCCGTTTGTGCTCAAGGCCGTCGGGGTGCTCAAGCTGTCGGTCGAGGGCCGCAAGGCACACAGGGTGACCGTGAAGACCGGTTTTCGGTGGGACGCGTACACCGTGAGCTCGATGATGGAGATGTACACAATGCTGGACCGTGCGGATGTCGCGCGGAAGTTGTTCGACGAAATGCCGCAGAGGGTGCTGATGCTGTGAAATGCCTTGACCTCATCCACCAGTGGCGCAAGAACCTCACCATCGCTACTGCGCCAGCTGCAAGCAATCAGGGGAGGCCTACCGGTGCCCCGTGCGCACGATATCGCTGCCACGGGAGGCCTCGCTTCCGCCGTGTACACCATGGGCGTTGTGCTCTTTGTCGTTGCCTGGGCTCTTGTGGTCGCCATCCGTGCCAGGACCGCGCCCTCTGGCGCACTTGTCGCGCCGTGAGCTTCCTCGTCCGTCTCGTCACAACGCTCTGCGAGCGCATCCTTGTGCGGGCTGCTCAAGGAGATCCACCAGATCGAGCGGTGTTCGCGGCAGCTCATGGAGATCACTAACGCCTCACAGTTCCCCTTGGCTGAGGAGAAGGATGCGGAGGTGCGGGAGGCCGCGCAGGAGCCGGAGTGGAGCCAGAGACGGCGGCGGACCAGCGGTGCTGGCGGCACCTGAGGGAGGAGGTGCCGGGGCTAGAGCTGGTGGAGAGTGGTGCCGTGGGGGGGTGGAGAGTGAATGTGGAGTGGAGCTGGTGGAGTGAACCAAAGAAGAAGGGCATCAGTACGCCACATCAGCGAAAGATGTACATGTAGACGCCACGTCAGCTAAAACCAGGGTGGTTTAGGGCGAGGGGGTTATTTGATCTGGTTTTGACAATTGAGGGGTGTAAAGTGAATGGTTTTGTAGTTCATGGTGTTTTTTGAACTCGGATCATAGTTCAGAGGGGTAAATTGGACTTATTCCTATACTTAACTAATGCATGCTCAAATTAAGTACTAGTACATCACACTTGTTATTCAACGGTAGGACTAGCCACACTGTTACATAGATCTATTTTATTTGTAAGATTCATCTAGACTGAAATCTCGGCATATGTACCGAACTACAGGAAGCGATCAGGAAATAAACCACAGGTGGCCAAAACTAAGTTTGAACTCGACTACGAAACCACAGGCAAGCCGTCCTTGATCATTTTTGTAGTCGTAATTTCCTAGAAATTATTTTCACCTATGATAAATATTATCTACCTGCATAAATTGTTTTATAATAAAATAATGTGTGTGAGTGTTGATTGCGATACGTATGTCCGGTGGCCAGTTGATGGAGTGGCTACCCATGAAAGGTTAGTAGGTGGATAGAGGGTGCCTTGATTGGGTCCGATGGTGAGTGCAGGTACGGATAATATTTAAGGACGAAACCACTCTTACTCACATTAGTGAGCCGTAATACCCGTGTTGACCACGGACCTGTTAAGATGGGTTGGGCCTAGTATCTCTGTCAAGTAACAATACCCCCACACGGGAACGTACTATTGTATTTTCCTTTTGTTTTAGCGCAGCCTAGGGAGCTGGGTGTTGTATATCGCCCAGTAGCGCTATATTGCATTGGTGGAGTAGCGGGTGCCGCCTGACTATAACAATTTGGGGAAACCCAGTTGGGTGGAGGTATTAGGTACAGACATCAGGAAAAGCTCTGGACTCTGACGTAGCACCATATTAAAAAGAAACGCAGAAGTCTGATGGCATTTATGATAATGGGTTACTGTGGGTAAAGCGATGCAACATTTGCAGAGTTAAAATGTGATCGCGCCTCTCTCCTGGATTAGAGTTTATAGGAGTCTTGTTAGGGGCTCGAACCCACGATACGAGTGACTAGTAGATTTTTAAATTGAACTTGTTTTTCCTCACATAAATCTGTATTTTCAAACTATTGTGATTCTAGGTAGGGTCTGAAGATGGATAGGGTTAATTATTCGTAGCATCAACTTTGCTTATTAAGTGCTTGCTGAGTACAATCATATTCACCCTTGCTATTAATCCTCTTGTTTAGAAGCAACGAACCGGATACGTTAAAGCAATACTAAATGACAAACTACAGTGGGGCAACTACTCGGAGGACTTCGTACTACTTCAATGTAAGGACCCGGGGGTAACTCTCCCAAATCTTCTGTGCATTTCTGAACTAGTCCTATGATCAGTAGCTAGTTCACACAGTAAACATATATAGTAACAAATTCATATCACAACTTTATTAATAATTAACAGAATTTATTACAAAAGATACTTACATGCCAACAATAAAGAACACAGCGGAAGACGAAGAAGAAGTAGTGGAGTCCAGCTGATCTGCCACAGGCAATCGACTGGGGAAGCGGCCTAGTCGTCGAGATCCATACTGGTAGTAAAGTCCTTCTCCTCTGAAATTTGTTTGCATAAAGCAAGTATGAGCACAACTACCGTGCTCGTAAGTTACACCCATCAAATAACAGAATGACATGCATACATGGATGTAACAAATGATGGCTTATTGGTTGATTTGCATAAAGCAGCATTTTCTTTAAATACTTGTACTAAGTTCCAAAGCAGTTATTCTATAACTAAAATTCATTTTATAAATTCTAGATTTTATAGTCAGATAACATTCACACATGAATAGTAAAGGATACCCTCCTATCACATGGCTTCCTGCCCAATTCCCATTTGGATAAACCAGTTTGAAGAAGTCTTTTTCAAACAAAACCAAAGTCTAACTTTGAGAGGCTTTGCTAGCATGTCCATAACCGTGGACATGGCTATTCGAATAGTTTTTCACTCTGCAAAGGTTGTACAACTTTACCCACAAGACACGACTTCTCTAGTTTGTTCGGCATCCGTCGATACCACCGCTCACTACCTTAGGTAAGCAGTCTAGAGCACGTGACAAGGCCTTTACAAAGTTCTACCTTAAAGTATTTATGCCCGCTAAGGTTTCGCTTTCATTGGACTGACCGTCCTCCGGGAGCCCCCTCTTGCGCCAGGTGGGACTACTATCTGACCGACACCCACACTAACAACATAGCATAAATAACAATGAGGTATCACAAATTAATAAGCCAGGTCCCCTCCCCATACTCAGGATATGTGGTTGCACGGTGAGGCATATCCCATGATAGGCATAGCAAAGGAACGCTCAGACCGGTCCTCAATTGACTTGGGCGTCTTTCAAAACAAACCCTAGGTCTTAATCTTAACCAGAATTAAACCTGTGCATAAATCTGCACCCACCAATCATCCATTTTGCCCAAGTCCAAATCAATTTTTATTTTATCTTCTAAGTAAAAATATTTTATAAACTTTCTATGGTAAAACAATACCATAGATCCAATTTAAATCAAAATTGAAAGATTTTGCTAAAAATTTTCCAAATACAAGATTTGATCTAAGCATTGGCTAAGCATACGATTAATTTTAGTATCATTTCATCTAATGGTGACAAGATATTCATGTCCAACATTCAAATCGGCTATAGAAGGAAAATTTGAATAACTAGGCAATTAAAACAGGGAATTAAAATAATTGTATAAACATATGTATGCAGTAATAATTTAAAACAGAATATAAATAATTTGAAATAATGGGATCAATATGATCAAGAGTATAACTTGCCTTACTTGATTACTCGTTGTTCTTAAACGGCGTCGAAATTCGGTCGTCCGAAGTCGTCGAAATCTATACGCGAAAACGAGCTAAATTCAAATAACACTAAAATAAAATCCAAAATAAATACCGGGAGGAAGGTATCGACTTTATATGAATTTAGGAAGTTGAATCGACGGAATCGGAGTTCGTATGAGGGAGAACGAAATTCCGGAAGGTTGAAAATCACATGAAATGATAGAATTCCAAAAATACTATTCACTAGAAATTGTGTTTCGGATTGACTGGGAACAAGGAAAGAGTTTTATGGACATGACGAGAAAGTACGATGTAGAACATGTTGAGGAGAACCCAACGTCACAGACGGTTCAGCCGGAAGACATCGGATAGTTAATGGGTGAGGTTTGTGGCGAAACGAAGAGGGAACCGTGGGGAATGCAACGCTCACCTTGGTTGGTGTGGAACGCACAAAGTTGGCCGGTGGCGAGGAGCAAGGCGGTGACGCGGATAATGGACTAAATATTTAACAAAAAATAAATAAAATCTAAAAATTACGAAATAAATACTAAAAATAGTAGATGAATTTAGATGAATTTAGGAGAAAGAATCAACTTATTTGGAGCTTGCATGTGAGAGGAAAAATTTTTGGAATGAATAAAACGTTCATGTACAAATGATGAAGCATGGCTAGATAAATTTCCACTGTTCATTGTCTTCTTCAATGGAACAGCAAGCATAAAGGAAAAATAAAAATGGTGGCGCCGGCCAGAGGAAGGGATGGCGGCGGCTGGGAATAGGGAAAATGGTTCGCTTACCCCGCGACGAGGCTGTAGGAGGTGGCGGTGCGGCAAACGGTGACCGGTGACGGCGGCCATGGAAGCGCACGATGGTGCACGGGCGGTGGCGCTCCGGCGAGGTTCCGGCGAAGAGGGAGGGAACACCGCGTAGAATATCGTGAGGTGAAGCTAGGGGTGTGGTCGATGGTGGCGGAGCTCCACTGTAGGTGGCGCAAATGGCCGATGAACGACGTTCGGCCTACGACGAAAAAATTTCGATTATGGAGAGGAGAAAGGGAGGGAGGAGCTAAGATTTTAGGGGATGGATGAGGGAGAGGAGAGGCACACGGTGCTCTCTTATATAGGGGTGGAGGTGGACCGTGAAGGGAGATCAATGCACGTATGTCACGGCCGGACATGGCGCATTCCTGTTGATTTGGTGCATTGATGAGGGGAGGAATGGCTGGGAATGGAGGTGGAGTGATGATGGGGATTGATTGCCACAAATTTTGTGAAGAATGGTGGAGGAAATCTCGGGTTTTGAAAGCTTCATGATGGCCTCTAATGGTGTTGCGTGCTCTCTGGAAGAAGAAAATGGTTGGGGAAGAAAGAGAAAGAAAGGAAGGAATAAAGGTATAAAGTTGTATGATTAGTCAATTGAAAGCAAATGGAAAGATGGTAATGTATGGGAAAGATCGGCAAAGTTAAGTGAGTATGTCGGTTTTTATTCAACTTGTACACGGAGAAGCTAGCTCCGAAGACTTCAGAAGGTGTAAAAGCTATAATGAAGATAGACCCACGTCACTAGAACCATGTCTGGTTCAGGTTATGTTCTAACTACGATTCAGTTGAAAATAATATGTGTCTTTTGACAACTGAATAGTAGGGGCTAGGTTTCTTCCGATCATAAGTTTGCTAGAGGCAATTAGGACGAAAGATATGGTCAGGATACAATAGAATACAACTAAGACTGACATATGGCATGGAGAAATATGCCCTAACATTCTCAAGAAAATCAACACATACATAACTGAATCAGGGTTTTGCCATGTTATAGGGAATGGTAAAGATGGTTATTGGGTAAAACATCTTGACAAGGGTTTTATAGTTAGCCTAGAGAAAAGAACATGTCCTTGTAGGTATTGGCAGATGTCCAGTATGCCATGTTCCCATGCACTATCATGCATATACTGCAGAGATAGAAATGTGGATGAATTCATAGATAGGTGCTACAAAGTGCAGGAAAACAAGAAAATATTATCATTGCCTTGAGCCAGTAGATGGGATTTCTAGCTGGGTAGAATCAGACAAGCCAAAAACCACAGCTACCAAAACATGTGAGGATGCCAAGTAGACCAAAAAAAGGAGAGAAGAGAGCCACATGAAAAGCCAAAGGCTAGAAAATGTCAAAGGTGGGCACAATTATCAGATGCAGGAAATGTAAGGGTACTGGCCACAACAAGACAACTTGTGAGAAGAGAAAGGGTTCTGCAACATTAGGAGGAAATGTAAGTGCTCATTCCACTGGTCCAAAGGCAAAAAATTCAACTCTAGTCGCAAATGAACTAGTAAGCATTCCATCACACTATTTCATACATGGTGATGAGGATATGATCCCTATAGATACAATCAAATTTGCTATGTTTGCTGTTCCAAATACAAGAGCTTGTACACTTCACTTAAATTATAAGGTGAGCTCGTTTTTAGGGGTTTCTTTATATTATATGAACTATATGATCCTACCTAATGATGAAATATATATATATACAGCACCATGTCACTTTTCGTCCAAGACAAGTAAGCAGTTCGAGCTGGACCTGTTTTGGAATCCAGTTCGGCCTTCAGAATCAGCCTGACAATATCAACTTAAACCAGGCATAACTTTCGCATACGAACTCCGTTTGAGGTCCATGAGTACTTGATTGAAAGCTTATCTCGTCCTCTTTCAAATGGATCTGGCTTCATCTTCAAATTCCTTCTGGACTGATCGCAATCATCAAAAGAAGACGTCATATCAGTTGTTTGGGCCAATCTGGGCCTTGTAATCATACTGAACTTGGCCCATCTGTTGGTGGACCACCTGGGGGTGCTGTTACTGTTCACATGAACAGTAATTCGTAAGATTAGTCCCACCCCCTTAGTTCTATTAGATGTGTGGCTCCTCATCCCCAATTTAAGGAGGTCGCACCCCCTCTAGTTTTCTTGGATTTTGTTTAGTTAAAAGTTAGCTTCTATGCAACTTCGTGTATTGGCTTGTGTCGACTAGAACAACCATAATACCGCTTCGGAATCTCAATTTATCAAATATTTCATTCATATTTGCAATTTCAGATTGCTTATTGTCAGAACCCGGGATTAATATCCCAGATCCTCTGTACATTTCTGAACTAGTCCCATGATCAGTCGCTAGTTCACACAGTAAACAAATATGGTAACAAATTCATACCACAACTTTATTAATAATCAACAGAGTTTATTACAAAAGAGTCTTACAGCCAACAATAAAGAACACAGCGGAAGACGAAGAAGAAGTAGTAGAGTCCAGCAATCTGCCACAGGCAATCGACTGGGGTAGCGGCCTAGTCGTCGAGATTCACATCGGTAGCGAAGTCCTTCTCCTCTGAAATTTTGTTTGCATAAAGCAAGCATGAGCACAACTTCCGTGCTTGCAAGTTACACCCGTCAAATAACAGAATGACATGCATATATGGATGTAACAAAGGATGGCTCATGGGTTGATTTGCATAAAGCAGCATTTTCTTTAAAAACTTGTACTAAGTTCAAACGCTCAAGTTTTTCGATAACTAAAACTAATTTTTAAGTAATAAAGATAGTGTAGGCATCAACCTAACACTAATATAAACACGGGCATCAACCCGGAGCTTCAACCCATAACTTTTCTCATGGACACCCATCCATGTAATAAACAGTTTTATAAAGTATTTTGAAAACAAAATCAGAGTCTAACTTTGAGCAGTTCTGCTAGCATGTCCATGACCGTGGACACGGCTATTCGAATAGTTTTACACTCTGCAGAGGTTGTACAGCTTTACCCACAAGACACGACTTCTCTTGTTTGTTCGGCATCCGTCGATACCACCGCTCACTACCTTAGGTGAGCAGTCTAGAACATGTGACAAGGCTTTTACAAAGCGCCATTCCACCGCAGTCCACCCTCACTAAGGTTTCGCTTCCATTGGCTACAACCATCCGGAAGCCCCCTCTTGTGCCAGGTGGGGGAACATAGTCATGAAAGACAACCCACCGCAACAGTTGGGTCGACCGCAATGGAACTTTGCAAATTAGTCAGCCAGGTCCCAACCCACACTAGGGACATGTGGTGGTACGGTGGTGGCTTAGCATCATGCACTCGAAGACCGGTCCTTAACTGACTTGGGCAACTTTCCAACGAAACCCATGGGCCTCAACCATACCCGATTGAGCCCGTGCATAAACTTGCACCCACCCAACATCCATTATGCCCAAGTCCAAACCTTTTTCATTTATTTAATTTTTCAAAGTAATTCATAAACTTCCATAACACACCGATGCCATTGATACAATTTAAACAACAATTGATTTTTGGCTGAAATTCCCCAAATTAAACATGTTTGGTCTATAAGCATGGCTAAACACAATATTTTCCAAATGATCCTAGTCCATATTATTGTATCAACTAGGTTTTACCTATGGTGACAATGTGTTTGCTCCAATTATCAAGATTGGCCATACCAAGGATTTTAGGCATAACTATACATTTAAAACAGGGTTTAGATTACTGAATATAAATAAGCGTGCAGTAATAATTTAAATCAGAATATAAATAATTGAAAATAGTAGGATGAATATGATCAAGGGTATAACTTGCCTTGCTTGGTGAGGTAACGTTGTTTTTCTTAACAGGTCACCTAGTACTCACAAGTACTATCTTCAGGTAGACCAAGTGTATGATCACGATGATCATACAGTCAAAATCAATCCTCTTATGTTGCTCTTCAATCGGCGTCGAAATCTGATTCTCCGAAGTCGTCGAAATCTAATCGGGGAAATACGACCAATTCAACTCAAATTCAAATAAATTCAAAAAGGCAGATCAAATTAACTCCAAATATAAATATTTTGGATTAGTTAGCTAGATTATAATTTTATACAAATTTTGCAACTTGAATCACCCAAATCGGAGTTTGGATGCAAAAGATATGAATTTTAGAAGTTTGGAATTGCATGAAATGATAAGTTAGGGTTTAAAGGAATTATTGGTCAAATGAACTCAAAATTAAATAATTTTGGTTTAGTTGGCTAGATCTTGATTTTATATGAATTTAGGAATTTGAATCGACGAAATCGGAGTTCGTATGAGGGAGAACGAACCCGGGGAAGTTCTAAATCTCAAATAAACCCTAAAATCAGATTTTATTGAATTTCTTGAATTATTTTTCTAAAGGAAATTCCGGTTTATTGCGCAATATGACGTCAGCGAGGGATTTTCTGAATTTTAAAGGAATTAAAATAAATTTCTGACAGTGGACCCCACGTGTCATAGACACGGTCCTCATGGACCAAGTCCATGGGACCTCTGGCTCGCGGCTGGGGTTGGGTGGCATGCACGCGCTGCGTGGCGACCACGTGGCGGCCGTGTCGTAGCGAGGCGGTGGCGCGTGCGTGGCAGTGCCATGTCACGCCGGCGGGTGGTGGCGCACGGGGACCTATGATCCGGCGAACGGAGGCACGGCTGCCGGCGGCGAGGTGTCAGGGAGAAAGAGGAGGCGACGAGGAGCATGGTGCTTACCACGGATGTGCGGGGACGCGAGGTATTCGCCGGCGGCGAGGTCAAAAGCGGCGGCGAGATTGGGGCTTGCGGCGGTGCAGCGATTGTGGGGCTCTCCGACGTCGAGGAGGCGCGCACGGGGTAGCAGACGTCACGGCGATGTCGAAGAGGGGGTCGAGGTGGCCGGAAAGTTCTTGCCCTCGCCGGAATCGAAGAAAAACCTCGACGCGGTGGCCGGCGGCAAAACTTGAAACTTGGCCAAAAGAAGAGAGAAAGGGAGGAGTGGGTGGTGTCATCGGGGTGAGGAGGTCATGGCGATCCTTGGGGGCCCTTTTATAGGGTCGGAGGAGCACGGGGGAAGGAGGTCGGGCGCGGGATCGCGGCGGCGATTACGGGACGTTCCCGGGGATCTCGGACGCGGACGAGGGGCAACGGCCGGGAGAAGGGGCGGCGAGATGAGGGGAATTTAATGCGCACTAGACCGCGAAGAATCCGGGAGGATTACGCGGGATTGAGGAGCTCCGGTGGCGCGCTAATGGTGGCGGGTGCGAGCAGCGAGAGGAAGAAGAAGTGCGGGGAAGAGAGAGGCGTGGCCATCGGATTTTCATCCGATGGTTGGGAGGAGCGGGCTGCGTGGATGGTTGTGGGCCGTCTGATGGGGATCGGACGGTGGAAGGGAGAGGAGGGAGCCGGCGTGGGTGGTGTGGGCCGGAATGGGCCGCGCGGTGGAGGAGAGATGGGCCGGGGAGAGTTTCGGCCCAAAAGCCATTTTTTGATTTTAATTGTTTTAACAATTTGTATATTCCAGTTAATTAAAAAGGGTTTTAGAAAATAGCAAATAAATTCCAAAAATTATGGGAAAATTCACAGAAATTCCCTGAGTCATTTTGGATTTAAATAAAATAGTTCCAACTTATAATTGGCTATAGTTTTTGCAAATAAATTATTTTGGCTTTGAAATATTTAGGAAAAAGCTTTTAAAGACTCAGGAAATTCCAGAAATTAATTAAATTTTTATTTTTAAGATAAAACCAAATAAGACTTCAAGAAATTCAAATAACTTTTGAATTCTGACTTTTAAAACTTCAGAAATTCAACTAACTTTTGAATTTTGACTTTTAAAACTTCAGAAATTCAACTAAGGCAATCCAACTCTTTCAATTTTCAGATAAATCCAATAAAACAATAACTTTATTTTATTTTATTTTGGTAACATAACCTTGGGATGTTACACTTATTTATCTTGTTCTTGCGTGCTTCTTCGGTGTATGCAGGAATCGACCTTCGTGGTCAGGTCATCCGGGTATTCGTGCACGGTTGATAACGACTTGTCAATCAGTTCAGTGATTGCGTGGTTTCGAGCCTTGCGTGTTCGTAGCCAGGATCGTGAGAGTTGAGCGACGCCTACCGAACTTATCATTCTCATCGAAAGATCGGGTCAACAATTCGGACCTTCGGGTTCATCAAGTGGTATCAGAGCTTCAGTTGATCGGTGAGAATTTCCAATTTTCTAGTAGTAGATTCGTTTTTCATTCCTAGAGTCCAGAAAATTGCCTAAAAAAATTATTGCATCTATCATCCCTGTCCGAACCCCTTTGAGCCATTGCAATTTTTCTTTTCTGTATTTTGCTTGTTGAATCATTGATTGCATCGGGTAGTCTAGTTGCTGATCTTTAGTTCTATTTATTGTCTAGTTGGTCATTGTATAGATTGTTTCTCGTGTTTTCCTTCGCATTGCTTGATCGTTCGTTTAGGGTTCTTAGTTTTTGCATTTAAAACAGAAAATTCGTGGGTTAGAACTCCTCTAATCCGCACCAAAAAAATAGAAAATTCGTACTGTTGTTCATCTAAAAGAAAGAGGGTTGCTGTGATATTTTTGGAGAATTCATGTTATTTGCGACTTACGGAAAACCTTAGGGCCGACCAAATATTAGAAGGAGAAAGAGGCAGCCGCATAGAACAAAAGCCGCGGTAGAAAAAAAAGAGAAAATAAAAGTGCATAAAAATTGGTATATATCTTCTACATATAACCAAAAGCTTCCACAAAAAATTTCAGCAAGTTTGGCTCATGGGTTTGAAAGATATAGCAGTTTCAAATTTAAACACGAGACGGTCTCGAGTACGAGTAAGATGCCGTATCCGAGATACCTTCAGTAAAACGGGCATAACTTTTGCATACGGTGTCCGTTTTTGACGTTCTTGTGCCCGTTTCAAAGATAATGACGAGGTGCATCTTTTCTATATAAGCCACTAGTCGCCCTCCAAGTTCCCCAAAATCGGCCATATTAGGCCTCGAATTCACGTCGCAAGTTTTTGGTTTTTGTTTTTAACAATTCTTTCAGTCTTCCTTTCGGAATTTGGGCTTCACCTCAACTGAAAAGTTATAGATCTCGTCGAAACCTTTCAAACAAGCATATATAAGCCATATAAAACTTTGTTTTTTTTCATCGTTTGAGACTAGTTATTGTTTCTGCTCAATCTAGAGGGTTGTTTGCATGCATCGATATTGTTGTTTTTGTGCTCTACATCACGCGAACAATCTTGTGCCCTTAGAAAGAAGTTTGAGTAGTTGGCTAGCGTCTCTCCTAGCACTTGTTGTGAGGCTTTCCCTTGCTTGCATCAAATCACATTGATCGTTGCGTGTGCGTACATACACTTCTCTTCATAGGGCTTTGATTAGGCTAGGATCAGCAACATTGGCTAGTACTTTGAACAATCTTTCAATTTGCATTAACTGATTTGATTATTGCTGATCCTTGCTACCATATTGAAGCCTTCCAAGCTTCACTTTCTACTAACTCAGCAGGTGTCATTCCTCGCAATCATTGGACTATTCACAGGTGAGAGTATCACAAGTCAGCCACCGGTTGTACCACTTCCTTGCTACATTGGAAAGAGCTTGTAAGAACTTGGTAAAAGCTTGAGTGTGAGCGACTGTTGAAAACTCCAGAACCTAGTAGCTCATAGGGACATATACACTGCGATTTGTTCCCTTGTTTTCTACTAACTATGGTAGGTTCACAGGATGATTACAAGATAGATCCACGTCTTCTTCGAGCCATTGAACGGGAGCGCAAGAAAGTCCACGAGGGAGATGCACGCTTGAGACGCGATTATCCACCACGGGAGGTACATGAATGTGATAGTACGTCTGGTAAAACTAAACTCACCATGCCTTCTTTTCTTGGTAAATTTGATCCTGATGCCTATATTGGTAGGGAGATAGCTTTAGACAAAGAATTTGAATATTATGATTTGTCGATAGGCAAAAGATTAAAGCTGCCACTAGTGTTTTTATTGAAGATGCAATACTTTGGTGGAAGCATCTACGTAGATATGGAAGAGTGCCTCAAACATGGCATGCATTAAACAAACTTTTGAGAGATGAATTTATTCCTAAATATCATGCTGATTATTTGTTAGCTAGATTACAACGTTTAAAACAACGTAGTAGAACTGTAAGGGAATACTATCATGAATTGAAAACTCGTTTGTTGCGTTGTGGCTTAGAGGAACATGCAGAAGCTACAGGGAATAAATTCTTAAGTGGGCTTAATCAAGAAATTCAGGACATTCTTGTTCACAAAGAATATAATTCCCTCCCTTATTTGTTTATACTTGCTTGTAAGGTTGAACATCAGATTGAGGAGAAATTGAGAATGCTTGATGATACGGAACATGAGAACAAACCTATGTTTGTGTCTTTTTCTGTGACTAACAATTTGCAGAAAGTTGAGAACCATGCCAAAGAGGAGAATGAGCTGATTGAACCATCGACTCTATTGGTTGAGAAGGAAGATGAGGAGATGGATGCACCTACACCATCTGAGGAGAGCCAAACAGGTAAAGATTATGGTGCTATCATCACTCAAGGTGAGTATGCTTGGGAAGAACTATAATTGTCCACTGTTCATGCTATTTTAGAGCAAAAATTAGTGAAAAACAATTATGATATGCACATATTTCAAGTAGAGAATACAGACTGCATTGATTTGAGTGCACCATGTGATAAAATTGTTGATTTACCTGCCGACTTGAGTGCACTATGTGATGAAATAATTGAATTGCCTATTGTTTTGAGTGATTCATGTGATGAGTTAATCACATATAATGATCACGTGGAATTGGTTAGACATAAAGAAGTTTTGACTAGAATTTCTCCTACTGATTCTTTGTATTACATTATATTGGATTCACCTATGAAATTGTCACATGCTATGGAGAAAGTTTCTGAAATCGCATGTTCAAAATGTTTGTCTAGTGCCTACACCCTTGGGTATAAGTTTAATTTGATTGGAGATTATGGTATAGACAATCAATTTTTTGTTTATCGAATATGCATAACTTGTGAGTACATTGATGAATTAAAGCTTGCTGTTTTGAACAACAATTCTTATGTGTCGAATCTTGTTCATTATGAGAGAAAATTAAAATTTAGTGATCATTCAATACCCATGTGTTCATCTCTTATTGCACCATCTAGTATGGACAATCTGCATCATGATGTCGAAGTATGGAAGAATTTACACATCGTTTCACCCTTGCTAGATGAATTTCCTATTGCTCAATTGAAATATGATAATATGAATGAACTTTGTTTGATTCCAAAAGTTGTAGATTTGCCCATATGTGCTACCACTACAAGTTTACAACTTCAGAGAGTTGAATTGCATAAATACTTCACTTATATTTGCAAAACTAGTTGCAATAATTACTATGTGAGAAATTTTATTTTGCTCATTAACATATATGATTATTCTTAGGGTAATAATACAATGAGATTTTATGATCGCTGCTATTTTATAATATTAATTGTGTAACAACGAAGAACTGTTAAAACGGATGACATATACATATACCATGCATACACCTTGGCTTCTTTGGTACCCTATTTTCAGTCTATCAAAAGTCGAGGACGGCTTTGTTTTCAAGAAGGGGGGGATGATGAGGACATGACCCCTATAGATACAATCAAATTTGCTATGTTTGCTGTTCCAAATACAAGAGCTTGTACACTTCACTTAAATTATAAGGTGAGCTCGTTTTTAGGAGTGTCTTTATATTATATGAACTATATGATGCTACCTAATGATGAAATATATATATATATGCAGCACCATGTCACTTTTGGTCCAAGACAAGTAAGCAGTTCGAGCTGGACCTGTTTTGGAATCCAGTTCGGCCTCCAGAATCAGCCTGACAACATCAACTTAAACCAGACATAACTTTCGCATACGAACTCCGTTTGAGGTCCATGAGTACTTGATTGAAAGCTTATCTCGTCCTCTTTCAAATGGATCTAGCCTCATCTTAAAATTCCTTCTGGACTGATCGCAATCATCAAAAGAAGATGTTATATTACTTGTTTGGGCCAATCTGGGCCTTGTAATCATACTGAACTTGGCCCATCTGCCGGTGGACCACCTGGGGGTGCTATTACTGTTCACGTGAACAGTATCCATGAGATTAGTCCCACCCCCTTAGTTCTATTAGATGTGTGGCTCCTCATCTCCAATTTAAGGAGGTCGCACCCCCTCTAGTTTTCTTGAATTTTGTTTAGTTAAAAGTTAGCTTCTATGCAACTTCGTGTATTGGCTTGTGTCGACTAGACCAACCATAATACCGCTTCGGAATCCCAATTTATCAAATATTTCATTCATATTCGCAATTTCAGATTGCTTATTTATCTTGTTCTTGCGTGCTTCTTCGGTGTATGAAGGAATCGACCTTCGTGGTTAGGTCATCCGGGTATTCGTGCACGGTTGATAACGACTTGTCAATCAGTTCAGTGATTGCGTGGTTTCGAGTCTTGCGTGTTCGTAGCCAGGATCGTGAGAGTTGAGCGACGCCTACCGAACTTATCATTCTTATCGAAAGATCGGGCAAACAATTCGGACCTTCGGGTTCATCACATGGTATGTCTGTTAGTACCAAATAACTATGCCATTTTTATTTCAGATCATGATTAGGCAATCACAACAAAGCTCTACTGCTGTGAGCAAGAAAAGGCCAAGATCACAAGGGACCAGTTCTTCTAAAAACAGCAAACAAGAGTGCAGTGGAGTAGGAGTTGTACTGTCAGAGACAACTAGAACTACAATACATAATGTAAGTATCACTTGATTGTGTTGTCATGCATTTACCTCGACATGCATGCACATGTGCCTAATTCACAATCCTCCTCCAGCATCACCATCAACGTCACATCTGTGTGTGCAAGTGCTCAGGTCATTGCCCAAGAAGAAACCTACCCCAAGGTCCAGACTACCACTGCTTCTGATGTCTAATGAGAGATCTAATGCAGGTAACAACACCAAGTGAATGTGCTCTGCTAGACTTCAGACTATGTTATGTATGTTATGTGCCAAACTTATGGCTTAAGTGAAGTAATGTGCCAAACTTATGTCCAATTTCAATCATTTAGTCAAAACAGAGCTACACTCCATAGGCAAATCATAGTCACATTCCATAAATAACATACCTTGGACATGCATTCATTCCAAAACACAAGTACATCTATTCATCTCAAGTTCTGAACTCAATGCCTAAACATCAAAGCAACTACCAACACAACCAATGTTGTGACCAACAAGATCAACAAAAATATTTTCTTCTCCAACTTATCCACCCTAACATTAAGCTCATCTACTTCTGTCTACTTCTACGATATAGTTGCTCTAATAGTGGTGACCTCTGCTTTGTGCTCATCTGTCAATTCCCCCAGCTGCGACCTAGCATCAACAATTGAAGCCTTGAGCTCCCTGTTTTCCTTCCTCAATGCCCTAACCGTGTCACGCAAATCCAACAAAACATTCTTAAGGACTATTTTCTGGGCTACGTCACTTCTAGAAATTGCAACCACCAGCCTTGCAAAATGAAAAGAAACTAGTCATGACATGATTTGAGGAAAAGGACACATAAATTTCAACTCCAATCAAGAACCAACTAACTCACCCGATCTCTCAAGAAGGTTAGGTACCTCCTTCCAGGATTTGCATTGCTCCAAGATATCCATCTCGCCACCTTCGATCCGCAATAGCAGCACCAGCACGTCGCTGGCGTATACTCCAACAGCCCCTCCCGGTAGGGTATCGGTGGGGACGAGGATGAATCACTGCCTCCATGTTGGACTTCAGCCAAAGAGGACCGGGAGGAGCCTAAGCTTGCCATCGGAATTTGCCCAACACCTCCAGCCCTCCTATTTGCCTCAATTTAATGATCGCAGCTACCCTCTAGGGTTCCCGCCACTACTAGCTTCGGTTCCCACCATCCCGAACCAAATTGGGGAACGAGAGTGAGGTGGAGGGAGAGAGAGAGAGAGTCACATGTGTTATATTGGGCGCTGGCGGGGCGTCGGTTGCCAACAAGGATATACATGTCGCCCACGTTGCATTGAAACCGGGGTAGGATGGGTCGGGGAGTAGGTTGCTCTGATTTCGATAGTTGAAGGTTCCAAATCAAATGATTTTATGATTCGAGATTGAAAAGTGGACTTAGACAATAATTGAGGAGAAAAGTTGTCTTTTTCCATAACAATTTGACATGCACCATGCACTACAAGAGTAGTATTATTTTATTCCGGCCAACACACCCTGACATCTGATCGCAGGATACAATACCTTATCCATACATCAAGTTCCATATCCATAGACATATTTTGGGCTTCTGGCATATGAAGTCGTAACCGGATTATTTTGGAAGCATTGACCGTGCCATCGACACAAACATGTCCTTCTTCGCCGTGAAATGGGCGAGCAGCTGCTCCCTATCCGGCAGGCACTCCCTGACCGTCTCGTTGGAAGTGTAGTCCTCTGCCCACCGGCGGAGGTCAGGGAACTCCTCGTCGGTGACCAAACTCACCCCAGCGACCTCCTCGAAGACCCCAAGCCAGTGCGCGAACACACTGGCGGCTATGTCGAGGTAACCGACGGAGTCGCCTCCGAAGAACCTCTTCCCCTTGAGCTGCCCCTCCAGCAGCGCCAGGTTCTCCTTGATCTCCTTGACGAGCCCCTTCTGCACCTCGCCCTCCGTCCACAGCGACAGCCAGAACGTCTTGGAGCACTGCTCACTCGGCAAAAAGCCGAAAATTAGTACTGCAACTGAACTGATACAAAATGGAGATAGTCGTTCAAGCCAAGATTAATAAACGTCTCGTCCGGTTACCTTCTCTCCGATGAAATGTGCCCAGAAGCGGGCGGTGGCTCTGTCATAGGGATCTGCTGGCAAAAGGGGCGGCCCGTCGAATGCCTCGTCGACGTACTCGACGACAACGAGCGACTCGGGGATGGCATGGTCGCCGTGGAGGAGCACAGGCACCTTCTTGTGGATGGGGTTGTGCTTTAGCAGCAGCTCGCTCTTGTTGTGTAGGTCTTCCAGGATCAGCTCGTACGGCACCCCTTTCAGCCGCAGGGCGACCTCAGCACGGTGGCTGAACGGGCTGTCGAAAGCGCCGATGACCTTAACCTTTGGCTCGCTCATTTTCGCTTCCAAGAATTATAGTAGTCCCAGATACGTATTTATGGCACTCTACTACTCCACTTTCATTGGGTTATATACATGTAGAGTAGTACTGAAGCTTCTCCCGGAAGGATCAACGTTCTTCTCTCGAGCTCCCCAGTCAAATAGTGTTTCTGTTTGTGTGCGAGAAGCTTCCCAGTTGCTTCCTCCCCGAGTTGAGTGATTTGTTTATGTATTAGCCAACGCTCATTGGGTATAACCGAACTTAAGAAATTTTTGCATTTCTGGCGGCCCTGTAGCTCATTTTAATTTCAAAATTAGCCTTCGTTCACCATAATTTACAAATGTAGTCTCAGACGATGAGCGGTACGCGAAACCGAGGGCGCAGACCATCCGCCTCGACCCCGCAGCAAATTGGCTTTAGCTAGCCGTCGATTTTCAAAATTTTGGGAAAAAAACCGAAAAAATGAGAAAAAAATTAAATATTCTTTAATGATATTTGAAAATAAAATATTATTTAATGATATTTGATTCGTAAAAAAATATCGGCACTGAGATTTGTAAAAAAAAATTCATTAAGAAATAAGGGTATGAAGGTTTGTAAATTAGGGTTTCCTTTTCTCGAAAATAAGGGTTTGAAACTTTTTGTGGAGCCTCGCGTCATAGTGTTGTTGCTTCTGTAATTTTTGTATAATTTTATTCCTTCATAGAAAGGATGATTGATAATCATATCAGACGCGGTATAACTTTAAGGATGTCATCGAAGCAAACTGTCTTGTTGTCCAAACTATTGGAGTCTCTCATCGATGAAGTCGTCTGAACGTATATAGGCAGGAAGTCAGTGAAGTAGTTTATGAAGCTTGTAGAGAATATGATTGAAGGGGTTGAGAACGCTCGTTGTGATTACGAAGATGCCCTAAAATATGATGGATTCGATGTCGGTTGGTTCTTTCTGGGACTCCACTAGAAGAGGCATACTTGCAATATAGGTTCGCTTTGATGGCTTAGCGGAGACACGGAACCAGAACTACATTAGTGTCAGCGGACAGAAGCATGTTACATGGCATGATGGTTCGGCAAATTGCTTTAGTCATCCTCGCTGCTACTACTACGGTACATTGCGACACAAGCATCCGGACCATATAACTGTACATGCCTTTAGGGGATAGTACAAAACATGCGGGGTAGGACGGGGGACTACTACATAATGACCCGACCTACTGCGTGGACCGGGGCCATTTTTCCTTCCTTGCTAGCACGGCGTTGAACTCCTGGCCGGCCTTCCTCTTCGTCTTGTCGCGGGACTGTCCACGTCGGGTTGGTATGTCGAAGTAGTCCATGTTCTGCGATTCCATGATGTAAGTGCACTGTATAGTGAAAATCTTAAGAATGATATTAATTCTTCATAACTCACGTCGTCGATACGGATTAGGCCCGGGCGACCGGAGATGCTGTGGCGGTCGGGCTTAGCCAAATGAGCCTTTCCCTTGCCTTTGTCGCGGGACTGTCGACCTCGGGCTGGTATGTCGAAGTCGTCCATGTCCTGCGATTCCATGATATAAGTGCACCGTATAGTGAAAAACGTAAGAATGATGTAAATTCTTCATAACTCACGTCGTGGATACGGATTACGCCTGGGCGACCGGATAAGCTGTGGTGGGTGGGCTCAACCTCATGAGCCTTTCCCTTGCCCTTGTCGCGGGACTGTCCACCTCGGGCTGGTATGTCGAAGTCGTCCATGTCTGCGATTGTATGATGTAGGTACACCGTAGAGTGAAAAATGTAATAAGGACGTAAATTCTTCATAACTCACGTCGTCGATATGGACTACGCCCGGCCGAGTACTGGGCTCCTTCGGAGCCTCCTCAACAGGGTCTGGTACGTAAGGTTTCCATCGCACGAAGTTCTTAGCCCGCACAGAGTAGTTCAGCATGTACTTCTGCTGGATGAATGCCTTGTCGTACATCTCCGGACCGTCGATCCACTGGAAGAAGTGGTAGCGCATATCGGGCTGCCATTACGTGGGGAAGATATTAAAAATTTTAGGAATTCAACGTTGAGGAAAATCGATGTGCGGGAAAGAAACTCTTACGAGGTGGTGCCCACATGTGTAGTATGCCCTGACGGCGGTGTCTGGGTGTGTGGACTGAATGATCTCTGCTTGTTCGCCACACACACACTGTGGGATTGTAAAACGTGGTGGTACTTGAGCATCTTTCATTATTCGATCTGGGTATTATAGATGTTTTCTCTTCTGCGCAAGCCATTTGCACTTCTGTAACATCTTCGCGTAGAAGTTTGCCGAAGAGTCCATAGCTGGGTATCTGTTGTGTAGTGTTGGGTTTGGTTCAACCCCGTTTTATAAACCCCATGGTTGGCATGGTGTGGTTAATTTCAGGCAGAGTTATGTCTCGTTTGGTCTTATCATTGCGCAAATCTGCCCCGTGTGGTTTTATCACTACGCAAAGCTGTCTCATTTGGTCTTATCACTGCGCAAAGCTGCCCTATGTGGTCTTGTTACTGCACAAAACTGCCCTATGTGGTTTTGTCGCCGCAAAACTGGCTCGTGTGGTCTTGTCACTGCGCAAAGCTGCCCTATGTGGTCTTGTCACCGCGCAAAGCTGCCCCGTGTGGTCTTATCACTGTGCAAAGCTGCCATGTGTGGTCTTATCACTGCGTAAAGTTGCCCCCTCTGTCAGGCGCGGTAGGGACCTGCCCCCTCTGCTAGGCGCGGAAGGGACCTGGCCCGCTGTCACGTTGCATCTCATTTGGTCTTGTCACTGCGCAAAGCTGTCTCGTTTGGTCTTATCACTACGCAAAACTGCCCTATGTGATCTTGTCACTTCACAAAGCTGCCCTATGTGGTCTTGTCCCTACGCCTCTGCCAGGCGCGGTAGGGACCCACCCCCTCTGCCTGTCGCGAAAGGGACCTGGCCCGCTGTCACGTTGTGTCTCCCGTGCTCGGCTATTTAAACACGCAGCCACACACTCGGTCGATCATTCCCCTCTTCTGAGGTGCCTCCCTGTACTGTACTTAGCATTTTTGTTTGTCCCTTGTTCGCACCATTTGCGAAAGTTGTCGTAACGGTAAGTTTATTTCAGCAACATGCGTACGGTTTTTATGCTGTGTTTTTTTGTTGAAATATTGACTTATTTTTGTCAGAAATGGAGACACTGTATGTGTTCCACGGTAACGTGCGTGCCGGTCCAGACGAAGTGGATTTGTCCAGCTGCCAGCGCGCCTTGCTAAACGTTCCCAACCTGGCACACGTCGATTTGCTCAAGCTACGACGTTGCATTCGGCAGTTGTTCGATAGGCACGTCGCTAGGAACAAGATAGTAATAGAGGCGGTCACCGTCAACACGGTCCTACCACACGGGCAGATGGTGTGGGGCCTGGCGAAGGTGACCAGCAGTGCCATGTGGGCACAGTACATGGAGATCGTTAGAAATCCTCACGCTCCGATCTATCGACGACCCATGGTGTATGTGTATTTTGTTTATCCTGCTCAATCCTCTGGGGGCGCCGTTGAAGGAGCCAACGACGCTCTTGTCCCCCTCTTCGGTTTGTTAACGACGGGAGAGGTGTCTAGAGCGCCAGACGTCGTTAGGCAGGATGCTCCAGTAGATGGAGATTATGGTAGTTTCGAACCGAATGAAGATGTCGATAAGTGGCGTTGTGCTTGTGTTGATTGTCACGAGATTATCCATGGCATGTCCGAGGGCACTGCCACCGAAGATGAGGCAAACTTTGACTCGCAATCCAGCGAGGACGAAGGCGACGATGCGGGTGGGATCATCGGTGGCATTGTTTCGACCGACACGGACTATGTTCCAAGTCGGTTGGATTGCCAAGTGGCCTCTTCCCTTGTTCTGGCCCAAGAGCACGAGTCTTTGTGGGCCTTCAATGCGGACACCCTACTTGTGGGCCAACAGTTCCCACACAAGGCTGTCGCCAGGCAAGCTATCGTGAGTTTCGCGGTGAAGATCGGTCGGACTTACTGAGTTTACAGGTGAGTTCGAACGTTGTTTGTTGTAGCTTTGAACTATGTACAGTAAGTCGCACTAACTATTATATGGCTTCCATTATCTGCAGGTCTAATCCTTACACGTACATAGTTAAGTGCGTGCTTAGCTCTTGCCCTGGCAAAGTCTGTGCGCAGAGATTCCCTAGGGCAGGAATGGCCTTCCGCATTACAGTCGTGATAGATCACATATGTGAGCTTCAAGAGCCATTGCAAATGCATGAGAATGTAACCTCGGCCTACATTGCGAGCATCATAAGCCACATAGTTATCGCCGATTTGACCGTTTCGCCGAAAGTCCTCATGGCTAACGTGCGAATCTGATGAGGTATCTTTGTTAGGTACTGATGGGTATGGCGGGGCGGCGAAGGTCCTCGAAGGGTTGTACGGTACCTACAAGGAGGCGTACGACCTAGTCTCCAGAATGCTGAAGCAAATTGCGGATGCTAATCCAGGTACATGTGTCAATAGGATGGACAGGCCCGACCGGTCGAACATCCCACATTCCCTAATCCTTGATCGAGTCTTTTGGGCATTTGGCCCGGCAGTCCAGGGCTTCTCCCACTGCCGTCCCGTCCTGACTATGGACGGTACTTTCCTTTACGGGAAGTACAAGGGCACCATTCTCACCGCTATTGCCGATGGCAACGGCGATTGCTCGATTGCCTTTGCCATTGTAGAGAACGAGAGCACTAACAGTTGGTTGTTGTTCCTAGTCAACATAAAGCAACATGTTGTAAGGGACCGACCCAATGTGTGCCTCATAACCGACCGTCATGCCGGGTTGTTGTCCACGTTGCTCACCATGCAGCACAGTACAAGCCCACCGTACCAATGGAACGACATGCACACACATTGGTGCATGCGGCATCTAGCCGCCAACTTCCACACGCGCTTCCGGAGCAAAGACCTCATGAAGAAGTTCAAGAAGCTCTGCCTGCAGAACCAGAAGCGCAAGTTCAATGCCGTGTGGCAGGAGCTCAAGGTCAAAACCGAGCGTGCTAGTGGAGGTTCTGGCCCAGGTGCACTGCAAAGCGAGTTCGCTGAGTGGATACGCGTGCATGCCCCCCGACTATGAGAAATAGTCCCTTCTTCACGACACCTATGGTGCTCGGTACGGCATCATGACAACCAACATGTCCGAGGTCTACAACGATGTGTTGAAAGGGGTTCGTGCCCTGCCCATCATGGCTGTTGTCGAGGAGACATGGAACCGCAGTCGGTTACTTCGTCAATCGGGCAACGATGACCAAGAAGCATTTGGACGAAGGGAAGCACTACTCGGAGGTTACCCTTGCCTACATGGACAAGAATATTACCAAGGCCCGATCCCATGTAGCTATCACAATGGATGGCGTGAGGAGGAAGTTCGAGGTCCACCTGCGGGACAAGTACGTTCGTGGCCACATGAGAGGTAACCGGAAGCATGTTTGCACCATAGGCGATGTGGCAGTTTGCACCTGCAACAAGTCTCAACTCCTGCACAAGCCTTGCTCCCACGTATATGCTGCATGTGCTGTATTTCACCAATCTTGTAGCATGTATATATCGGAGTACTATGACATATGACACCTGTATGATACTTGAAACGAGGAGTTCAACTCCTACAGCGTCGAAGGCCACTACAGGGACATATGACGGGGAGCAGTGAAGTGGTCACCGAATGAAGCACTGCGACATCCAGGTCGTGGGAGGTGTCAGTCAAGGCGCATCCGCAATGACATGGACGCGAGCCAACGTGGAGATCGGCCAAGACCAATAAGGTGTAGGCTATGCAAGACTCATGGGCACTCATTCGGGAACTGCCCGAATAGACCTCCTTCCTCCGGCACCACTGAGTATCTGTAAGCTATCCAGTGTATTGAGTCATGTTGGTCGTAGCGATGTGAGTGTTGTAGTGATTTCTGTTGTAACCTGCACTACTTTGTATGCTGTAACAAGTTGTTATCTGCCCCGTTTCGGTCACATCCTGCTTTCCAGAAAGTAGTCGTGCCCTGCTTTGTAGAGAGTTATCACGCCCTAATTTGCAGAGAGTTGTCACGTCCTACTTTCCAAACAGTGTGGTCACGTCCTCCTTTGCACACAGTGGCCCCTTCGTGGTCCGAACGCTATATATGGATGCTTTCGCTGCGATTCACCTCACTCTTCTCATCATGCATCATGCAAGCAAACAAGAAGCTAGAAAATTCTGGACAAGGACGTATGTACAATGTCACCACTCAAATTCTGTCAGATGATGAGCAGGATGTAGACGGCAACAACTCAAGTTAAAAACCTTGTATTCCCTAGCTTTCTTTCTAGCCACTATGAATCTCGGGGTCGAGATTCCTTTTAAGGGGGTAGTTTGTAACATCCTAAAGTGCTGTTACCAAAATAAATTAAATAAAGGTTATTGTTTTATTGGATTTTCTGAAATTTGAAAGAGTTTGATTGCCTTACTTGAATTTTTGAAGTTTTAAAAGTCAAAATTTAAAATTTATTTGAAGTTCTTGAAGTCTCGGTTGGTTTTATCTGAAAAGTAAAATTTTAAATAATTTCTAGAATTTTCTAAGGTTTTTAAAAGCTTTTTCCTAAGTATTTTCAAGCCAAAACAATTTATTTGCAAAAACTATTAACAATTATAAATTGGAACTATTTTATTTAGGTCCAAAATAACTCAGGGAATTTCTGTGAATTTTCTCATAATTTTTTGATTTATTTTGCTATTTTCTAAATCCCTTTCTATTTAATCGAAATATCTAAATTAACAAATCAATTTAAAACCAGGAATTGCCTTTGGGCCGAAACCCCACTGGTCCGGCCCATTTTGGCCCGCTCCACCCCAGCCCGCACTCACCCTCTCTCCCCGTCCAACCCCACCGTCCGATTTACATCGGACGACCATCCATCACCCCACGCCATCCCCGCTTCCCCGCATCCTTGGATTTCCATCCAACGGCCGCGCGCCCGTCGTCTACCTCGCCTCCTCCTTCCTCCAATCACGCGCACTAAGATCCTCGGTCAATACCGCACCCGACTATACCTTCCCCCTTCCATTTCTTGCCCTCTATTCCCAAATCCTTGCCGACATCACCGCGTGGAGCTTCGTGCGCCACAAGCCGCTCTGCCCCTCCTCCGACCCTATAAAAGGGCCCCAAAGGATCGCCTTCCTTGTCTCATCCCAGCGTCACCATCCATCGCTCCCCTCTTCTGCCCTAGCGCCGAGATTTCAAAGTTCTTCGTCAGCGGAGGATCTTCAGTTCTTCTTCGATTCCGGCGAGACCGTCGCCGCTCCGCCCCCTTGGTCCACACCTCCGGCTTCGCGACGCCTCCACGGACACGAGGTGCTCACCCACTCGGCCCAAGGCTCATCGGAACACCCTCCCCACCGGAGCCTGAACCTCACCGCCGCCTCCTACCTCACTGCCGGTGAATTCTCCGCGTCTTCGTGCATCTGAGGTGAGCACCCGACTCAGTGAAGCCCTCCCGTGCTCCTGGCACCCTCGCCGGACCTCGCCGCACCACCGTTCGTCGGCACCATAGGGCCTCGAGAGCCGCTGTCGAACCCGGGAGCGAAGGATCCTGAATTCTCTGTGTTCATACACCGGTCCAGGATTTTCAATGTACACAGTCTCACAAAAAGGATATCACAATCATATCACGAAATCGTAAATGACATTAAATAAATAATTATTTAATACAAATGGGTCTGAATAACAATATCAAATGTCAAACGATAAACACAGCAGAAACATAATAATAGAGGTGAGCCACACGATGCGCCACAAGCAATCGTCTGGGTCAAAAGGCCTACTCGTCCGGATCCTCACCATCGGGGTAGAAGTCTTCTCCTGAATAAAATTTATTCAGCAAGGATGAGCACAACTTCCGTGCTCGCAAGTTACACCCAATATTGAATTTAAATGCATGCATAAGGTAACAAGTGAGTATGGCAGAGGTTGTTTTGCATAAACAGCATTTCCAGTTTAAATAGACATAGTATTTTCTAAGGCAGTTTTATACTATGACTAAAATCATATTTTTGAACTGTCAATGATATAATGTGGATAACCTCCAATGATAAAGTGAAGGATCCCCTCCTAACACTTGGCTTCCCGCCCAATTTTTCATAAGGATTAACCATCCTCAACATTTAATAAAGCATTTAAAAACCAAAAACAATTCTAACTTTAAGTGGCCCTGCTAGCATGTCCATGACCGCGGACGCGGCTATTCGAATAGTTTTCTACTCTGCAGAGTTGGTACAACTTTACCCACACGAGGTGACATGCTCGTTATGTCGGCCAATTCACGCTTCCGTAGGCGTGTGACTGAGCAATTACCATGAGGCCTTTACAATGTTCTGTCCTAGTATACTCATGCCCGCTAAGGTTTCGCCCCCTTTGGACTAACCGTCCTCCGGAAGCCCCCTCTTGCACCAAGTGGGAATAAAACGTCTAACCGACACCTACATAATCTCATGACATAAATACACTAGAACATCACAAATTAATTAGTCAAATCCTGCCCATACAGGACATGTGGTAGTACGATAAGGCATAGCATTAAGCGGCTCAAAGACCGGTCCTCAATTGACTTGGGCGTCATTCCTACTAACCATGCGCCTTAATCTTAACCAGATCAATCCCGTGCATAAAGCTGCACCCACCATTCCAACCATTTCGCCCAAGTCCAAACCCATTTTTGATTTTATTTTGAATGAAACTCTATTCATAAATCTATGTGGTAAGACAATACCACAATGTCAAGTTTGAAACAAATTTATAAGAAATTTGGTGAAAACCCTCCCAAATTCTGTAAGTGTGAACTAAGCCTGGCTAAGCATATGTTTAATTTTGATAATATTTTGCCTATAGTGTCAAGGTAGTCAGATACAATATTCAAATTGGCCATACAATAAAACATGGAGGGTAACTATACATAAAACAGGACATTAAAGTATTTATACAAACATATGCATGCAATAAAGAATTTAAAACTGAAAATAACTTAAAATACTGGGGGCAATATGGTCAATGGTGTAACTTGCCTTCGTTGATGTCTTGGAATTCTAAATCTTCAGATTGGTCGAATTCTCCAGAGTCGTCGAAGTCTAAACGCGAAAATACGACAAATTCAATATTCAAATTCAAATAAATTCAAAAATATAGATCAAAATAACTCCAAATTGAAATATTTTGGTTTAGTTAGCTAGATTATAATTTTATATAAATTTTGCAATTTGAATCACCAAATTTGGAGTTCATATGCAAAAGTTATGAATTTTAGAAGTTTTAAACCTAAATCTGAAATTTAATTGAATTTCCCGAATTATTTTTCTACTGAAAAATCTATTTATTGCGCAATGCTGACGCCAGCGAGGATTTTTCAAAATTTAAATAAATTAAAAGAATTTCTAGCACGTGGGACCCACATGTCGGTCTCACGGTTTATGTGGACCGAGTCTACAGTGGAACGGGCGTGTGGGGCTGCGTGGCTTGCCACGCAAGCAGCCACGTGGACTGCCACATGGTGGCCACGCGCGCATTCGTGCCGAGGTAGCGCTGAAGTGGCGCCACAGTGGCGTGCCACGTCGGCGCCGAACGGGGGCGGCGCTCGGAGACCAACGAATCGGCGATCGGCGGCGTCTCACCGGCGACAGGAGGTACCTAAAGAGAGGGAATGCGAAGGGGAACTCGGTGCGCTACCTGGCGACGGAGGGGCGCGACGAGGTGACCGACGGCGAGGCGAGAAGCGGTGACGCGTGCGGGCTTGTCGGCGGCGACGTGATCTAGCGGTGCTCCGGGTGCGTGGGATCACGGCGACTCCGAAGGTGGTGGCGGCGTGGACGCGGCGGCGGTGACGACGGCACTAGAGGCGGTGAAGACTTCGCGCGCGGCGGCAAAACTCGGATCGCGATCTTACGGCGAGAGAGGGGGAGTGGGTGGTGGCTTCGAGTTCGGAGTGAAAAGGGGCTCCCGGTGCTCCCTTTTATAGGCGCCGGGGGTGACCGGAACAGGAGATCGTGTGCGGGCGGCGGTTGCGGCACGTCGGTTGAACGTGGGTGAACCGGGCGCGGAGAAGGGGGAAGAAGGTGGGGGTGAGGGCGGTTGAACGTGGCGGAGCCGTTGCGCACGTCCTCGCGTGAAGAGGGGGAGGAAAACGTGGCGGAGACCGAGCTTCCTTGCGGCGCTAATGGCGGCGGCGACTCGGTCGCGCGAGGAAGGAGGCGAGGGAGAAGAAGACGCGTGGGCATCAGATCTTGATCCGATGGTGCGGGGAGCTGGTTGGCGTGGGACGTTGATGGCCGTTCGATGAAGATCGGGCAGTGGAAGAGAGAGGAGAGAGGGCGCGGTCGGCTGGGCTGGTGGGCCGTGCGCGCGAGAGTTTTGGGCCGATACCTCTGGGTTTCGGCCCAAACAGGGTTTTTTTGATTTTCTTTTCATTTTTCATTTGTTTTAATTCTGTTAATTCCAAAAAGCATTAGAAAAATAGCAAAATAATTTCAAAAATTATGGAAAAATTCACAGAAATTTCCTTATTTGTTTTGGGCTTAATAAAATTATTTCCAAGTTTGAGTTGGCTTTTAATTGTGCAAATAAATTTGTTTTGACTTTAAAATAATTATAAAATCTTTAAAAAATTCCACAAGAATACATAAATTTTAAATTTGTACTGAAATTTGAAAATTGAGTTGTTACAGCCGCCCCCGTCGGCGCTGACGTAGCCAGCCATGTGGCACCACATGGCCACCACGTATGCGTCAGGTCAGCGCCACGTCACCCTTCCCCGCTCGCGTGGCTGCCGGGTCAACACCCGCGTGGCAGGTCCACCGCACCGGCTCGCCCCTAACTCAGTGGAACTAGTCTACCGTGGGCCGTGTCTATGACACATGGGGCCCACAAGTCAGAAGTTATTTTAAATTCCGAAAATCAACTGCTGATGTCAGCTTGCGCAATAAACCGAATTTCCTTTAGAAAAATAATTCGGAAAATTCAATAAAATCTGAAAATTAGGGTTTTTGATATTTAAAACTTCCAGGAGCTCGTATTCCTTCATACGAACTCCGATTTCGTCGATTCAAATTCCTAAATTCTTATAAAATCAAGATCTAGCCATCTAAACCAAAATTATTTAATTTTGGGTTCATTTGACCAATAATTCCTTTAAACCCTAATTCATTATTTCATGTACATCCAAACTTTCAAAATTCATATCTTTTGCATCTGAACTCCAAATTGGGTGGTTCAAGTTGCAAAATTTGTCTAAAATCATGTTCTAGCTATTTAAGCCAAAATATTTCAATTTGGAGTTAATTTGATCTTCATTTTTGAATTTATTTGAATTTGAGTTGAATTTGTCGTATTTTCACAATTAGATTTCGACGACTTCGGAAAGTCAGATTTCGACACCGTTTGAGAGCAGCGTTCAATCAAGCAAGGCAAGTTATACCCTTGATCATATTGATCCCATTATTTCAAATTATTTATATTCTGTTTTAAATTATTACTACATGCATATGTTTATACAATTATTTTAATTCCCTGTTTTAATTACCTAGTTATTCTAATTTTCCTTATATGGCCAATTTGAATGTTGAACGTGAATACCTTGTCACCATTGGGCAAAAATGGTAGTAATCATATGCTTAGCCAATACTTAGTACAAATCTTGCATTTGGGAAATTTTATCCAAATCTTCCAAATTTGATTTAAATTGGTTCTATGATATTGTTTTACCATAGAAGGTTTATAAATGCTTTTACTCGGAAAATGAAAATAAAAATGGGTTTGGACTTGGGCGAAATGGATGATTGGTGGGTGCAAGTTTATGCACGGGCTTAATCTGGTTAGGGTTAAGGCCTAGGGTTTTATTTGGAAGATGCCTAAGTCAGTTAAGGACCGGTCTTCGAGCGCATGATGCTACGCCTTATCGTACTACCACATGTCCTGTATGGGCGGGACCTGGCTAACTAATTTGCAACGTTTCATTGTTAGCTGTGCCATTTTGGTGCGTGGGTGTCGATTAGACAGTATTCCCACTGGGCGCAAGAGGGGACTTCTGGCGGATGGTTAGTCAAAAGGAAGTGAAACTTTAGTGGGCATAACTACTTTGGAATGGCGCATTGTAAAGGCCTCGTGATAATCACTTAGTCGCACACCTTCGGAAGTGTGTCAGACGGACATTAAAAGTTGATTATCTCTTGTGGGTAAAGCTGTACAACCTCTGCAGAGTGTAAAACTATTCGAATAGCCGTGTCCACGGTTACGAACATGCTAGCAGAACTACTCAAAGTTAGACTTTGTTTTGTTTGAAAAAGACTTCTTTCAAACAGGTTTATCCAAACGGGATTTGGGCAGGAAGCCATGTGATAGGAGGGTATCCTTCATCATTCATGTGTGAATGTTATCTGACTATAAAACTGAGAATTTATAAAATAATTTGTAGTTATAGATTATCTGCTTTGGAACTTAGTACAAGTATTTAACGAAAATGCTGCTTTACGCAAATAAACCAATAAGCCATCCTTCGTTACATCCATATATGCATGTCATTTTGTTACTTGACGGGTGTAACTTGCGAGCACGGAAGTTGTGCTCATACTTGCTTTATGCAAATAAAATTTCAGCAGAGAAGGACTTCACTACAAGTTTGGATCGTGACGACTATGCCGCTACCCCAGTCGATTGCCTGTGACAGATTGCTGGACCCTACTACTTCTTCGCCTTCCGCTGTGTTCTTTATTGTTGGCTGTAAGCCTCTTTTGTAATAAACTCTATAGATTATTAATAAAGTCATGATATGAATTTGTTATCATATTTGTTTACTGTGTAAACTAGCTACTGATCATGGGACTAGTTCAGAAATACACAGAGGATATGGGATGTTAGTCCCGGGTTCTGACAGCATCCGTCCAAGGAGCCCATATTACGTCGTCCTCGTGTAGGGCCTCGAATTCGTTGTGGAACTCGGGGTATATGCGACGCGCTCTGTCCCTAGCCCACCCCAGTGCTACCACAATCCATCGGGATCCCATGGTTGGGCCTTCCACAGGATCCTCGTCGTCCGCCCAACCATAGAAATATTGTGTGCGTGGGTAAGGGTGGACTGGGAGGCGGAAGTATGGCCGTCCGACCATGAAGTGCTCCCACGACCACAGCTGTAATAGCATGTGGCAACCCGACAGGACGGGCTCTGTTCCCATGCGACGGTGCGAAGCATCGCACAAGCCGCGGTATGTAGCGCACAGTACAACTGAACCCCAACTGTACTACGGCACGTCCTCATCGTCGGCGTCCACAATGGACTCCGCAAGGTGAATATAACTCGGGTACACCATGTCCCCCTGCGGGTTAGGAAACATGACCCACCCGAAAATAAACAACAAATATGCAATTAGGTGACATCGAACCACCTCCTCCGTTGCGTCATTTGGGCAATGCATAAATAATCACAGCCAGACGTGTGGAACGCCCTTAGACCTCTCGGGGATAGGATGCCCGAAGCGATGATTGAGACGCGCCTTCCAGTCCACCGACCTCTGAGGGGGGACAACTGCACGGCCTCGCAACGGCAGGCCGGTAATGAAGCTGACGTCTTGCAGTGTCACGGTCATCTCCCCCCACCAGAAGTGGAACGTGTGGGTCTTCGACCGCCAACGATCAACCAGGGCGGAAAGAAGGTAGGCATCAATCAGGAGGTTCTGCCCCATGTTCAGCATGCGAGAAACCGCAATCAGTCCAGATTGACGAAGCCTCGGAACATACCGCTCGTCCGACGACCAGGTCTCCCTCGGCCCCCGTGTCACCAGAGTTGGCGGTCTGTCGCCACCGATCCAAGCGTGACAGCGATGATGGGCGTCCCATGCCTCCTCAAGCAGGGGTGGTAGAGTACGTGCCATTGCTGCAAATAGAGAACAACTAACAGTTAGCGAAATCTAAGTACGTACTTAATGCTAAAAAATACAATAAGAAAAAATTACATACGGTCGCGCACGAGTCGGAAGAGAAAAAACCGAAAACGAACGAACGAAATGTTAGCAACTCTAATCGGAATGATAATGAAAACTTCGGTCGCGCGTTCGGTTATATACGCACAATATATCGACAGCGAATGACAGCGACAAGATGAGACGCGACGTGACACAACGTAAAGGAGGTAAAAATGAAAAACGGAAGCAAACAAAACCACTTTGGCAAGACGACGCGCGGTGCATGGCCACCGCCGCACCGGGGCCGAGGCGGTGCTTGCGCTACGCCGTGGCGTGGTACGAGCACTGTATAGAGGTCACATTTGCAAATTATGGGAAACAAGGGCTAGTTTTGAAATTAAAATGTGCTACAGGGCCACAAATGCAAAATTTTCCGAGCTTAATCCATGTACTTCGTTTATGTGTTGCTTTTGTAAAATGTTATGTCGCATCAAAGCAAAGCTTAAAACAAAGCGCACTTTGTCGAAGCATTCTTCGAGAAATAGGATTCGTCGGGTGTGGCTGGGCCTCCTGACTAGCTTCCATACCCATTTTTTCAGGTACTCGGGCTCGGCCCGATCCTAAACATATAACGGGGCCCGGGCCGCCTAAGTTGCATTCTTATTCGGCCTAGCTGCATCCAACTACATACCGGGTCCTATATTCTAAGCTTAGTAAGGTCATGTACAATGTTACAGACAGCTGCTGTTTATAGTAACTCTTCATGTTACCTGTAGACAGTACTAAAGACAACTCATACAATGGTTGTGGTGATACAGTCGGCTACAAGATTATAGATCACACACAATCTGTTAATACTTTTCTTATTCGGGTGCTATAGTCGACTACAGGATCGTAGACATCATCTTCCTCTCTCTTCATTCTCTTTCATCCACGTTAGTAAAAATTTTACGTGGTAGAGACTATAGACAGCTGACATAAGTCCATTGTACATGCTCTCAGTGATCAGGCCAAAAATGTGTTGTGAGAGTCCGTGTCAAATGAGCAGACCCACCAAAGAAGTTACTTCAGGCAATCAAGTCTTCTTCGTCTAAAAAAGACCAGTTATTATTTTACATCTAAAAAAAATCAAAGAACGGTGGTACTTTGTTCCAGTGAGAACCTGAAATATAAAAAGTTGGCCAAATTGTTCTTCCAGAACAACAGATTGATTATATAGCCTCTCCAAACCAAACCACATATCATCTGAAGAGTTTAAACGTTATGCCATCAAATTATTTTATCTGTAGTATGTATGATTCTATCACCCATCCAATATTCGGGCTCGAGTTGGCCTTGGGCCTAGATTTCAGGCATGCGGGCACGGAACGAAGCCCAGAAAAAACTCGATTGAATTAATTAAACAATTAAGAAATGATCCATTTGGGAAATAATAATTAAATAACAGTAATTTATTCTGAAAATAACAAACATATATTTTTTAAATCGAAAAAATAGGGAAATCATGCTTTTTCGGCCTTTGGGGCGAACTTAGGCTTGGTCTATGTTGGGCCAGGCTCAGGTCTAACGTTCAAGGCCGGACTTAGGCATACCTGTTCAAGACCAGGTTTTTCTAAAACCGACTAGCCCAACCTACTTGGGTCATGAACAAGTCTAGGGGCAGAGTCACTGTTGGGGCTAGTTGGGGCTCCAGCCCTAGCTCTGGTCGTCACACCCCTAGTCCCCCTCTTAGCACTGGTGTAGGTTTTTATGCATGGAGACAGCACATCACAGACGCTCAGGCAGCTGAGGAAGGTCTCGTGGGTGCCTTGGTTGTGTGGCTTGGTGATCCGCTGCTAGTTGGAGACTTGGAGCTTGGAGGCGCAATTTGCAATTAGACGTAGTCTGCTGCCTCCTACACTCCGCACTCGAACGGTGGAACCCTAGACGGCGAGATGCAGAGGCAGAGAGAGAGAGAGTGTGGTGCGGCGGTGGCTTAGTGGCTACTCGGCGTGCCGGAGAGGACGCGATGTGCCAGCGCGACGAGGGTGTCAAGACGGCAGCTTGGCGAGGATACGACGAGCCGGGACGAGTGACACACTTTGCGAGGCTCTGCGAGGGCGCGGCAACCCAATGCGGGCTGCGGCAAGCCGTGAGGGCATTGCGGGGATGATGGGGAGATGACGAGGGCGAGTGATGAACCCGAAGGTCCTATTGTTGGTCCGATCTTTCGATGAGAACGATAAGTCCGGTAGGTGTCGCTCAACTCTCACGATCCTGGCTACGAACACGCAAGGCTCGAAACCATGCAATCGCTGAACTGATTGACAAGTCGTTATCAACCGTGCACGAATACCCGGTTGACCTGACCACGAAGGTCGATTCCTGCATACACCGAAGAAGCACGCAAGAACAAGATAATAAGCAATATGAAATTGCAAATAGGATTGAAATATTTAATTGAGTTGGGATTATGAAACGGTATTATGGTTGGTCTAGTCGACACAAGCCAATACACGAAGTTGCTATGAAGCTAACTTTTAACTAAACAAAATCCAAGAAAACTAGAGGGGGTGTGGCCTCCTTAAATAGGGAACGAGGAGCCATAAATCTAAAGGAACTAGCGGGGAGGGACTAAACTCGTAGGTTACTGTTCATGTGAACAGTAACCACACCTCTAGGTGGGCCACCGGCATATGGGCCAAGTTGAGTGCGATTACGAGGCCCAGATTGGCCCAAACAGGTAATATGACGTCTTTTTTAGATGATTGCGATCAGTCTAGAAGGAATTTGAAGATGAGGTCAGATCCGTTAGAAAGAGGACGAAATAAGCTTTTAATCAAGTACTCGTGGACCTCCAACGGACTCTGTATGTGAAAGTTATGCCCATTTGAAGTTGATGCTGTTAGGCTGATTCCGAACTGATCTGACCAAAACGTATCCAGCTGGCACATGCAGTAGCACCATGGCTTGTAGATATAGTACCATGACATGTAGATGTAGCACTATGACATGTAGACGTAGCTCGATCCAATTGGGTAATATGGTCTTGCATTAGCCGAAAGTCCTATTGGCGAAGATGTTGTTGAAGTAGAGGATGCAGTACAGTAAGTCGAAGCAGTGGTTGCATCCTTAGGTTTGATGTCCTCATCAGCGAGGGCATGCGGCGACGGCGAGCGAGCAAGGAAGGTGTCACGATGTGACTGTCTGAGTGCCTGACCATATACTAAAGTTCTGAATTGTAATTTTTTTTGGTCAATTGTAAGTTTTAACTGGGTGTCTGTGTCAATGGATCGAACAGAGATAATAGCCAATTTGTTTGATTGATTCTTATTGACTCGTTCATAGATTTGCAAAAAATGAACAAACGAACATTGCATAAATATTTCTCAAATAATGCAAGTATTAGTAGTAACCCTCGAACCGATAAGAGCACAACACATGTGCACCAGCTCTATTTTCATTCTGGCTTCACCACCGAACATCTAGTTGTAATTCCAATAACCCTGACTATTTTCATCTTGGCTTCACCACTGAACAGGTCTATGTGAGATTGATCACTACAACAAATGCAATTTTTGCCAACAGCTATTTGTAATTCCAACAACCCTGACGTATGAAATAAACTGGTGGCCAATAGCCTTGTTGGCAAAAGTTTCATCGGCAGCACTTTCATATAAGATTGAGCATTACCTGATAGCACTGTCATGTATGTGCCTATGTGATCAGTTGCTAAACCGAATCAACAATATTATGTACTATATGTGAAAATATTGTTGGGAATGCCTAGTTCACTGTTGAAAGGGTTGTCGGTAGTAGGAATTAAGGGATTGGAATATTGAAGTTGTATACATGTTTATTTGCATGTATTCAAAATTTTCTAACATATAATACATAAATTCAAAAAATAGAGATACTTTTTAACACGGTTTTTCAAATAACAAAGATACATGTTTTTTAGACATTTTTTTAAAGTGTATTATGAGATTTTGATTTTGATTGAAAACCTTATCGCTGGAAGTGTATTCCTTTGCCCACCGGCGATAGCGGCTGTCAACATAGTTTAAGTAGGCTAACTCCTGGCATATTAAGTCGTAACCGGATTATTTTGGCAGCAGTGACCTTGCCACCGACGCAAACATGTCCTTCTTCGCCGTGAAATGGGCGAGCAGCTGCTCCCTATCCGGCAGGCACTCCCTGACCATCTCGTTGGAAGTGTATTCCTTTGCCCACCGGCGGAGGTCAGGGAACTCCTCGTCGGTGACCAAGCTCACCCCGGTGACCTCCTCCAAGACCCCGAGCCAGTGAGCGAACCCACTGGCGGCTATGTCGAGGTAACCGATGGAATCGCCACCGAAGAACCTCTGCCCCTTCAGGAGCGTCAGGTTCTCCTTGATGTCCTTCATGAACCCCTTCTGCACCTCGCCCTCCGTCCACAGCGACAGCCAGAACGGCTTGGAGCACTGCTCACTCGGCAAAAATTAGTACTGCAAGTGAACTGTTATGCAACTATGCAAGATAGAGATAGTCGTTCAAGCCAAGAATTAAACGTCTCGTCATAAGGTTACCTTGTCTTCGATGAAGTGCGCCCAGAAGTGGGCAGTGACTATGTCATAGGGGTCGGCCGGCAGGAGGGGCGGCCCGTCGAAAGCATCGTCGACGTACTCGACGATGACGAGCGACTCGGGGATGGCCCTGTCGCCGTGGAGGAGCACGGGCACTTTCTTGTGGACGGGGTTGTGCTTGAGCAGCAGCTCGCACTTGTTGCGCAGGTCTTCCAGGATGAGCTCGTATGGAACCAGGGGTGGACCCACCATTGGCGTGCTCTGGCGTCCACCAGAGCTACCACCGGCCGGGAACCGCCCCCTCCCACCCCCTCCGCCGACTTGCTGCTGCTGCGGCAAAGGGAGCTTCAGTGCAGGAGGCGGCTCCGCGGCGTCCAGCTGTGCCTCTCCTGAGCCACGCCTCCCCACCCCAAGCCCCGTTCGTGCACCGCTTCGCAGTGTGCCTTTCCCGAGCCGCGCGTCTGGTGGAGGCGAGCACGCGATGACTCCGTGGTGACCCCCTCAGCGACCTGTTCGACTCCCTAGGCGACCACGGCACGCCAGGCCGCCCCCATGTGTGGCTGCTCCCGCCTCCCCCTTGGCCTCCTCCCTCCGCGATGGGGGGCCATCCAGATCGAACAGATCTATGGATTCATGGATCGACCTAAAAGATAACACCTAGTTTCTACTTCCGGAAGTAGTTACTCCCACTTCTGATATACCATCTAAAAAAATTTGACATACTCCATTATCACTTTGGGTATACTCATATACTAATTATAAGATACTCTAATGTAAACTACACTAAAAATGTTGAGAATAAGAGCATTTTTCGAATTACTTTAATCCAGAAATATAGTAGATAAAACATAATGAATATTCTAGCCACTTTCACAAAGCAAGTAAGCAATAACACTATAGACATACTAATATCCAAAAGAACAGAAACTAGCATATCTATCACAGTGTTCAAGGTAACAACTAGTAATATTACTAACCAAGCAATACATATGAAATAGACATACCCGGATCCAGTGGAAGGAGCAGCAGTAGTGGAAGAAGAAGCGGCAGCAGGAGTCTTTGTGAGATCGTCGTTTGTCATGGCGTAGTGGTAAGTAGTCGTGCAGTGGACATCGTGGTAGTAGTCGTACGGTTGTAGGCGTAGCGAGTCGAATGGAGAGGAAGCGTGGCGATGCGCGCGAACGCTCCCAAAACCTTATTCGCCCTTGCTCGTGCAAGCCTTCAAGGACGAGTGTTCCGAGGCCTGCTCTCCCGGTCGCGACGAAGACACGCGCCTCGCGGGATGGAGATCGCGGAGACGAGAACAAAATCGAAGAAGCGTGATGTCTTTCGTGGAGAGAATTGGAGAACCCCACTGCTTCCGGATAATGACTATATATAACAACGGACGAGCAGATCACCATTACTTACTAGTAACCGCAACCATTCTTGTCTAGTCAAGAGGCGAAACGGTCACCATTACTCACTAGTAACGGCCGTTCTTCGCCTAGTCAAAGGCGAAAACGGTCGCCATTACTCACTAATGCGACAAACCGTTCATCGCCACCATTATTTGAATCGATTGCATCGTTCTTTTAATTGCAAAAATGAAGAGACCGAAACGATCGCAATTATTGCGGTCGGTGCGTTTGATTTTCGAATAGATAAAGAAAACGCGCGCACGCACCGACACGCTTTGTATCGCGCGCCGCGCGCGCGCCACGCACGCGCGGCCGCGGCTCGGCACGGCTCGGCTCGGCGCGAGGCGGCGAGCGCGCGTGTATTGGCTCTCTCCAATTCCACAAGAGGACTCCCACGTTCCACCTTATAAATTGGTGTAACTCCCCTTTAACTCTCCATATGGGACTAAAAAGGTTTAGCACATGCACATGGGCCTATAGGATTTTTCCAGGAATTAATTAGAATTAAAGTTGGGCCTAACCCATATTAAATCCAACAATCCCCCACCAGATTCCAAGGGCACATGTCAAATTCCTTGATCCACAGTATTGTTTTAATATATCGGTGTTTCGATGGAGACCGGTTAAGGTTGAACATCCATCTAGAATGTGCTACACTTATCCACAATCGCACAATGGACTAAGCCTTGAATTGGCGCTTTGTGTGAATAAGTTTCACTTACGTCCTTAACTGATACTAGGCTGCCAGGCATCCCCGCGTGTTGGAGCATATAAGTCATACTCCTGGCCTATTCATGAGCTTCCAAGAGATTACCCTATCTCATAGACTGTGACTAGCAGTCGGACTCATATAGGTGTGTTCTTTCAAGATCGCTCAGTAGGGCGACATCTTTGCTTAAATAAGCCACAGAACACATTAAGATAAAATCAACCTACCATACGATTTAGGAGAAATTGCATCTCCAATGGAGTGGGTCTATAAAGGTACTCTCCTCCCAGTTAACCAAAATCTTGTTTCGCCAATCCTACTTCACGGGATCTCCGATCATATAGGATGGGTTACCACTATGGTATAACTCACGTGGGTCTCAAACCCATCTCCCTTGATGCATTGTATATCACATTCCGTGATAAACCCTTTGTGAAAGGATCTGCCAGATTCTTAGCTGTTTGGATATAATCCAAAGCTATTACTCCGGAGTTTCTCATTTTCCCGATGACTTGATCTTCTCTTCACATGTCTTGATGATTTCATATTATCCTTAGAACTGTTCACCTTGACGATCACAGTCTGATTGTCACAGTTCATCAGAATAGCCGGTACCGGTTTATCAACCACCAGCAGATCCATCAAGAGCTCACGAAGCCATTCGGCTTCAACAGTTGCAGTATCTAATGCTGTGAGTTCTGCTTCCATTGTTGACCTCGTTAAGATGGTCTGCTTGCAAGACTTCCATGAAACAGCGCCACCTCCAAGTGTGAAGACATATCCACTTGTGGCCTTAATCTCATCGACATCGGATATCGGTTTGAATCACTATAACCCTCTAGTACCCTAGGGTACCGGTATAGTGAATGCCATAACTCATATTACCCTTTAGATAGCGCATTACCCTCTCAAGAGCATGCCAATGATCATCTCGGATTAGAAACAAACCGCTTAGTTTGCTCACAACAAGCGAGATGTCGAGCCAGTACCGCTAGCTAAATACATAAGTGAACCAATTATCCGAGAATATCTCAATTGGTCTCTGGCTATTCTCCGATTCTTCCTAAGCAACACGCTAGGATCATAAGGTGTTGGAGAAGGTTTGCGATCGCTATAACCAAAACGACTCGAACCTTTTCCACATAATGAGATTGCAACAATGTAATCCCACCATCATCACCTCTCAACGACTTGATGTTCAAGATAACATCAGCTACTCCCGGATCTTTCATCTCAAAATTTCGAGACAAGAAATCCTTGACCTCCTTAATCACATTAAGGTTGGTCCCAAAGATCGATATGTCATCAACATACGGACATAGAATGACTCCTCGCCCCACCATGGCGATAATACACACATCCGTCGACTTCATTTACAATAAAGCTGCAGATGTTAAGGTTCTGTCGAATTTTTCATGCCACCGCTTAGGTGCTTGTTTAAGACCATACAAAGATTTCAACAACTTGCACACCTTTCCTTCTTAACCATTTACTACAAATCCATCTGGCTGTTCTATGTAAATTTCCTCGTCCAACTCTCCATTTAGAAAAGCCGTCTTAACATCCATCGATGAGCGAGAAGACCGTGTGAGGCACGAGAGATAGTAGTACTCGAATAGTGGTCAATCTAGCCACAGTGAATAAGTATCAAAGAAATCTTCGCCTTCCTTTTGGGTATAACCCTTGGCCACAAGCCGTGCCTTATACTTCTCGATAGTACCATCAGGCCTAAGCTTCTTTTTGAACACCCACTTACATCCTACAGGTTTACAACCATAAGTACGCTCAGTGATCTCCCAAGTTCCATTAGAGATAATGGAATCCATTTCACTCGGATTGCTTCCTTCCAGTATTCCGCATCCGGAGAAGCATATGCTTGAAATGGTACTTGGAGTATCATCCACAAGGTACACAATGAAATCGAACCAAAAGACTTTGCAGTCCTTTGTCTTTTACTCTTCCTCAGAGTTTCATTGTCTTCCTCCTCAGGAATTTGATCAGGGGTTTGCTCAAAATATTCCATTAGAATGGCAGGTTCAGGAGTTCTATCAGGCTCCTGACTCGATAAACTAGGCATATCTTTCATCGGAAAAATATCCTCAAAGAATGTAGCATCTCTGGACTCCATAATTGTACCGACATGCACGTCAGGTACTCCAGATTTCACCACTAGAAATCTATATCCAACGCTATGGTGAGCATAGCCTAAAAAGACGCAATCCACGGTTTTTGGTCCAAGCTTACGCTTCTTAGAAATTGGCACATTGACTTTCGCCAAACAACCCCAAGTGCGCAAATATGAAAGTGATAGTCTTTTCTTCTCCCATTGTTCAAATGGAGTTATCTCTTTATTCTTTGTGGGAACCCTATTTAGAACATGACATGAAGTCAATATAGCCTCCCCCCACCATGCCTTGGAAAGACCCGCTGTGTCTAACATGGCGTTAACCAAATCAGTTAGAGTGCGGTTTTCCTTTCAAAGAACCCGTTTGGTAGGGTGAATAGGGAGGCGTCCTCTCATGGATTATACCATGTTCCTCACAGAATAAAATGAACTCATTAGAAAAATACTCGCCACCACGATCAGACCTAACCCTTTTGATTTTCTTTTCAAGTTGGTTCTCAGCTTCTGCCTTATAGATTTTAAAGTAGTGAAGAGCTTCATCTTTAGTTTTCAAAAGATACACATAACAGAACCTAGTGGAGTCATCAATCAAAGTCATGAAATATCTCTTACCACCTTTTGTCAACACACCATTCATCTCACACAGATCTGAATGTATGAGTTCTAATGGTGCCAAGTTTCTTACCTCCGCGGCCTTGTGAGGCTTACGAGGCTGCTTTGATTGCACACAAACTTGATATTTAGAACCTTTGGCAATGGTGAATTTCGGGATTAACTCTAAACTGGCTAACCGCGTCATGCAACCAAAATTTATGTGACAAAGTCGTGAATGCCAAATAGTAGTCTCATTACCACTGAAAATATGATTCACAACATTATTACACAAATCTGAAAGAGATAGGCGGAACAAGCCTCCGCACACATAGCCTTTACCAACAAATTGTCCACATTTGGACATTACAAATTTATTGGACTCAAATACCAGTCTAAAGCCATCTCTACACAGAAGAGATCCGCTCACGAGATTCTTATTGATAGATGGCACATGATGCACGTTCTTCAGTTGCACAATCTTTCCCGAAGTAAACTTCAGATCGACCGTGCCAACACCATGAACAGTGGCATGTGACCCGTTCCCCATTAGAACGGCTGAATCCCGAGTGACCTGGTAAGAAGAAAACAATGAAATATCAGCACACACATGTATATTAGCACCAGTGTCTATCCACCAATCGGTAGATTGACATACGGAAAAAACAGTAGGTAAATTACCATACCACAAGTTCCCGTCTCGATGAGTACCAACAACAACATTGGCAGACTTGGAATTCTGCCCTTGCTGATTCTTCACACCCTTGCGTTGACTGCAATCCTTGGCCCAATGACCAGATTCGCCACACACAAAGTAAAGGTCATCCTTTGTGTTCTTCTTCTTCTTTTTAAAGCTTGTTGTTTGTGCAGTCTTGTTTTTGTCTTTGAACTTTTGAGCTTGGCCATTCTTTTTCTGCACCACATTGGCACTAGAATGTCCTCATTTCCTCTAGTGTGTGTATCTTTTGCCTCGCTTTTCTTCAACATCAAGAGACCCAATGAGATTTTCAACAGAAAACTCTTGTCTCTTGTGTTTCGAAGAAGTAGCAAAATTCCTCCAAGAAGGAGGAAGCTTGACAATAATGCCTCCGCGACAAACTTGTCCTAACACACACTTGAAATGCTCAAGATCTTTGGCCATGGATTGTATCTCATGAGTCCGCTCAACTCTGAACGACCATCAACCATTCTATAGTCATGGTATTGCTCCATGAGATACGATTCACTTGCTGCATCCAAACCCCAAACTTGGCCTCGAGTGCATCCACATATCTTTCCCATTTGTAATCACCATGTATGCATCAACTAACTTCTCACCAAGAACGCTGATCACGGCACCTTTAAAAGGTTATCGCACCTCGAGCGCTTGCTCTGTTCAGAGTAAGTGTTCCTTCAGGCTTGCCTTTTGCCACATGAAAAACGTTCATGGCAGTTAGCCAAAGCACCATCTTGGTGCGCCACCTCTTATAATTCGCACCATCGAATTGAGAGGACTTAAGCGCAACAGCAAAGCCAGTTGATGAAAAATGCCTATTACAATAAGGTTTTTGGATTGTTGAGAATAAGAGCATTTTTCGAATTACTTTAATCCAGAAATATAGTAGATAAAATATGATGAATATTCTAGCCACTTTCACAAAGCAAGTAAGCAAGAACACTATAGACATACTAATATCCAAAAGAACAGAAACTAGCATATCTATCACAGTGTTCAAGGTAACAACTAGTAATATTACTAACCAAGCAATACATATGAAATAGACATACCCGGATCCAGTGGAAGGAGCAGCAGTAGTGGAAGAAGAAGCGCAGCAGAGTCTTTGTGAGATCGCTGCGTTTGTCATGGCGTAGTGGTAAGTAGTCGTGCGATGGACATCGTGGTAGTAGTCGTGCGGTTGTAGGCGTAGCGAGTCGAATGGAGAGGAAGCAGCGAGCGATCGCGCGACGCTCCCAAAACCTTATTCGCCTTGCTCGTGCAAGCCTTCAGGGCGAGGGTTCCGAGGCCTGCTCTCCGGTGCGACGGTAAGACACCTCCGCCGGATGGAGATCGCGGAGACAACAACAAAATGAAGAACTGTGATGTCTTTCGTGGAGAGAATTGGAGAACCCCACTCTGTTCCAGATAATGACTATATATAACAACCAGACCAGAAACAGTCACCATTACTTACTAGTAACCGCAACCAAACGGTCACCATTACTCACTAGTAACAGCAGCCGTTACTGCCTAGTCAAGAGGCCAGAAACGGTCGCCATTACTCACTAGTAACAGCAACCGTTACTGCCAGCCATTATTTGAATCGATTACCGTTTCTTTTAATTGCAAAAATGAAGAGACCGAAACGATCGCAATTATTGCGATCGGTGCGTTCGATTTTGAATAGATAAAGAAAACACGCACGCACCCGACACGCTTTGTATCGCGCGCAGCGCCAAGCGCGCAGCATACGGCTCGGCTCGGCGAGGCGAGCGGCGCAGCGCGTGTATTGGCTCTCTCCAATTCCACAAGAGGACTCCCACGTTCCACCTTATAAATTGGTGTAACTCCCCTTTAACTCTCCATATGGGACTAAAAAGGTTTAGCACATGCACATGGGCCTTTGGGATTTTTCCAGAAATTAATTAGAATTAAAGTTGGGCCTAGCCCATATTAAATCCAACAAAAAATTTGCAAGAGAGTCCACAGTTTTTAGTATATTTTGTAAATACCTTCATATTCGCACATAAAAGGAGTATGTCTAAAAAATTGTACATACCACCCCTGAAAAGGTGTAAATACCACCTATGTGGTTTTATATACTCGTATACTACACATACATACTCTTGGTTGCGCAACATACTCCTTACGTTGTGAGATATGTGAGATACAGAATAGAGAGTAACTACTCCCGAGAGTAGAAAAAGGTTTCATATATATATATATATATATATATATATATATATATATATATATATATATATATATATTATATGGTTGTATCTTCCCTACAGACATGTGCTTTGTGGGTTGGTTTCACCTTCTCTCCTTTTAGCAGCTCCAATAAATAGCGCTTTTATCAGTTGATCATCACTCTTTATTTCCCCTTACTCACGGACTCACTGTGAATTATCTGTTGTTTTGTTTATCCTGCTATACGCTGCAACATATGGAGTATCATCCTCACATAAATTAGTCCAATTCTTCATCCACTCCCAGCTTCTCTATGCGCGCCAAGGTGCCCACAGGCATCTAGTATTTCACAAGAGGTGATCCGAAACTAGCTTGTGACTTCTGATCTAGCGTGGCTCAGGGAGGACGCATGTATCAATTTCTGTCCTGTTGTCAGAAGATCTTTGCTGTGCCTGTGCAATGTTCTCTAAACCGTGTAATCGCATAGACCGAAGAACCAGTACAAACTCCAGCTCCTTTTATTTTATTTTATTTCAAAAAAAAGGTACAACGGTTTATTAGGAGGCTTGTAGGCTCCAGAAATTAACGGCAAAAGGGATAAAATCCAGAAACTCGTAGCCACTAAATTACATAAGCAGAGCATCATGTTTCAATCTAGTAGTAATTGTCCTTGCACCTTGAATTGAGAAAGAACACAAACACCAGCATCAAGTTCCATATTTTATTTCGGAAAGCAAAACACATGTTGTCGTAGCTACGAAATTAGACAGTAAAAAACGGAAACCCTAGAGTACCCCAAAGATGCAAGGGGGAAATCCCAAGGATCCTCAATAGAGGGCGGTGTCAAGATGTATTAATATGTCTTTATTGCTTTGAAAAAATTCCCCCTTTATTATATAGGGTAAGGCCCTATTTTATAGTGTCCTAAATAGAGTATAGGATATTACGGTTCTACCCCTAAAAAGACCTATGCTAGTAGGGGCAACATGGTCTTTATGTCTTACTAGGCGTAGCCTCTAGTGTACGATAGGCCTCCCTGAGCTTGGTGCATCGTGCCTACACTCTAAGTCCATAAGTGACCATGTACCCTTTCGCCTCTTGTGGGGCGACCTCGGAGCACTCCCTGCTCCATGCGAGGCAGGGGTCCTCGGGGCCCTTCTTCGCTCTGGGGTGCAGTATCCCCGCCTTGGCATCTATGGTTGCCTTTGCGCACCCCTCGCCCTGTGCGAGGGGGATAATGGTGTCCCTCGTCCTAGTCGAGGTCCACCACTAGCTTGGTGCCTTCAACGGTCTTCCTAGGGCCTTCGCCAGCTCATTGGGGCCGGTGGACCGTCCCTACAGCACATGTTTCTTCCAAATGGAAAATACATTGAAATCAAGCACATCGCTAATAATAGCTTGTTCCATTTCCTAGCACATCAAGGCCATTAGAGCATCTACAATAGTCCACTTGTTACTAAGGGGTAGACATATCAGAATCTAGGTGATGTAGAGAAGAGATGGTGAGGAGAGAAAGTGGACTTGTTACTAGATTAAGAAATAAGCAAATTGTTGATACCAAGACATAAGAAATAACAAAATACTCTGTTAGAGACTTACTTGTTACCTAAAAACTCGTTTTGTAAGTCCCACTGTCTTCAAACACACTTATAGCAATTAAAGTCTTAATACAAGCTTAAGAAACAATCTATTCAAATGTTTGTTTCTTTTTATTATATTGAGTACTCTCTTCTCTTAGTAATAAACTAAGAAACAAATGATTGTAGATGCTTTTACTAACATGACATACAATCCATCAGTCATAAACATAATATTATCATTATCGCCCCGATAAGACTGAATCACTTCTGCAACGTTGCCATTGCTCGGAACATCTCCTTGCATGCAGAGAACATGGTGACCAGTTCATCCCTATTCCGCAGGCACTGATTCACAGTATCATCGTTGACGTAGCCTTTCGCCCACTGGCACAGAGCAGGGAACTCCTCATCTGTGACCAAGGTCACCCCAGTAATCTCCTCGAAGACTCCAAGCCAGTGAGCTAACCCACTGGCGGCTATGTCCACGAGGCCAATGGCGTCGCCTCCAAAGAACTTCTTCCCCTTGAGCTGCCCCTCCAGGAGCAACAGGTTCTCCTTCGCTTCCTTCAAGAAGCCCTTCTTCTTGTCGACGTCCGTGGACCAGAACGACATCCAGAACGGCCTTGCAAACTGCAATACAATGTTTAGTAAAGATTGCCAGCGCCTACAGCTTGACATATAAAGTTTACCTTTTGATCGATGAACTGTGCCCAGAAACGCGCCACTGCGCGGGCGTAGGGGTCAGTCGGCAGGAGGGATGGTCCATCAAAGGCCTCGTCAATGTACTCGATGATGACAAGGGACTCAGCGATGGACCGGTCACCGTGGAGGAGCACGGGCACCATCTTGTGGACGGGGTTGTGCTTGAGCAGCAGCTCGCTCTTGTTGCTCAGGTCTTCTAGGATCAACTCATAAGGTACTCGTTTCAGGCGCAGGGCTACTTCGGCACGGTGGCTGAATCCACTGCCAAAAGCGCCGATGAGCTTAACCGCTTCTCCCATTCTTGCTTCCAAGTTCTTGACTGGTGGTGATATATTGACCAAACGGATGGTATTTATAGGGATGGCACATGGTTAATTGTAAATGTTTTGTTGCTCCTGCTTCTCCTGGAAGATTTAGCTTTTCACAATTTATTTATTTCTTCCTCAGAAAGCTAAATCGTTTTGTCAGTATTGGAGAAACTACTCGGTTGCTTCCTTCCAAAGCTCAGGTGTTAAAAGAATTATCTGACCCTCAGCCCGATATGCTAGTACATGTCTGAAAGCATCCCTAGAGGTTCAGGTCAATGGAGAAGGCGAGAAGCTCGAGAGTGATGAAAGCATATTTAAAATTTAGCCTATGCTTAGGCATGATGCAGCTGAAGTCAAAGAGTTTTGGTTTACCGAGAGAACTAGAATCACGAAACGAGCGGACCAAACAGATAAAACTAGTATCTTCGGACCTACAGTGCTTCAGTTTGTTTCTCCCCTATTAATATAATAGATAGTCCTTCTACCTGTTCTTAAAAAAAACTAGTATCACAGGTTCACAACTGCAAAAATGGACATGATCTGTAAGACATTATGAGTTTTAAAAAAAGACAAAAAATCGAGAGTCGAATATTTCCTACTAGCCAATAATGCAATCGCAATGAACTAACCACCCCACTCAAATTTTCTTAGCACGTAAGAAGAAGAGAATGTGCATAGTTGCATACTCTATACAACCTTTTAAAGGAAAGCAGTGACACATAGTGGAGTATCTGAAAAGGACAAACGTCGATTAGCAAGATACTAGCATTGAGCCCTTGTTCGACCATTGGTACCAATATGTTCGAACTTTGAACAAAATACATACCACTCTGGCAATGATTCTAATAGTCGGCCACACAGAAAGAGCATGCATGTAGCATCAGCAGCATAGCTGATAGCTGTCCCAATAGAATTATAGAAGTGAGATGAGATTGGTCCAGTTCACGACTATCAAAGATCCTCATGAACCGATCATGCCCAACCTTCTTCCCCCCATCGATCTGAACAACCATCGTAGCAGCATGCCAGCATCAAACCACCAAATAAAACTAACTAGAGATTGTTCCACCGCATTCGAACACAAATGCAACACAGCTCGACTACTTGAAAAAGTTCAAAGTTGGTTCACCCACAGATTGATCCACCCAAGACACGAATCGTCTCTCCTTTCCTGCGCCCATCCACGGGGCTTGAAAACTTATCGTGCCAAGATCGGATTTTGCCGGCGGAAAACGGCACTCACCACTGGTGAGTCACCAGGCCTAGGACGAGGGACTGCACTCAAGCGGCAGAGCACGTAGGCGACGCGAGCAGCCGGAGAGGACAGCATGAACTTCGACTAAATAAAATAAATAAATAAACAAATGGGCCCAAATAAGCCTAGGTTTGTGAAACAGGAGCTTTTGTGGGCCTCGAAATACTCCGGTCTGCTTTGAAGGAAACCCGTTGCTGAGATTGGTGTGAAAATTTTAGACAACTTAAAAATAGCAAAACATTATCTAATAAGGACAGCGTTTGTTCAAACTCATATAGGAACAGTGTTGCACGGAAAGATCAGCGACTAAATGTACTACTCTTGCCACACATGAGTTCGAGGAACGCAGCGTTTGTTGGAACACAAAAGGAAGCGTATCTTATTCCTGAATAGCGAGAGCAAATGAACAGCATGCGCCTATTTCTTATTTCGAACAGATCACCGTGATCATGTCGAACCACACACTGACACACATATCACATAAATACTAGCTAGAATGCTAGATTATGAGCAGGTTAAATATTTCGGCAGCATGGACTTGGCTACCGAGATGCACTTTCCCTTAATCGCGGTGAAGTAGGAGACAAGCTGGTCTCTGTCCGGCAGGCAATCCTTCACAGCTTGGTGAGCGTTATAGTCTTCCGCCCACCGGCGGAGAGCAGGATACTCCTCTTCGTTCAGGACGCTCACTCCGGCGACCTCTTGAAGAACACCGGCCCAGTGAGACAACACACTGGCGCCGGCTATGTCGGCGGGGCCAATGGAGTCGCCTCCGAAAAACTTCTTCTCCTTGAGATGCCCCTCCACTAGCGCCAGGTTCTCCTTCGCCTCCTTCATGAGCCGCTTCTGCACCTCGCCCTCCGTCCACAGTGTCAACCACAGCGACATCAGGCACTGATCAAATAAGTTCAGAAGAATATATAGTATATTGTGAGCATTCTGAAGCACTGAAGCTAGCTATCAGAATCAGAGTAGGATGCGTGTGCTAGCTTGCTGAATATAGGATTTACCTTTTCCGCGAAAAACTGCGCCCAGAAGCGGGCCTCGGCCCGGTCGTAGGGGTCGGTCGGCAGGATGGGCGGCCCATCGAAGGCCTCGTCGACGTATTCAACGATGACGAGCGACTCGCAGACGGCCCGGCCACCGTGGAGGAGGACGGGCACTTTCTCGTGGATGGGGTTGTGCGTGAGCAGCAGCTCGCTCTTGTTGCTTAGGTCCTCCGTGATGAGCTCGTAAGGCACTCCTTTCATCCGCAGGGCCACCTCGGCGCGGTGGACGAATGGGCTGCCGAAAGCGCCGATGAGCTTAACGGCCGGTTCGGTCATCTTTGCTTCCGCACGTGTGGGCGTCTTGGTACTTGTCTCGTTGTAAAGGTCAAAATGCATGGCTTGTATTTATATAGGTACAGCAGTCGAAAAGTAGTACTAGAACTGCACAACTAGCTTACCGCGGGCTAATGTGAAAACTTGCTGATCCGATTGATGCGGGCTTAATTCTTGACAAACTCAGGATTTTTTCTCCTTTTTTTCTCTCTATGAAGTAGGTCAAATCGAAGCCGTTTTGTGCCTTTGCGCTAGAAGCCTCACGGTTGCTTCGTGTCGACATTGGAGTGGTGTGAATTTTCCGTGCTTCTCACCGGCCGGTACGAAAGCAATTGGTGAAGCGCATCCTAGCTTATGTAATCTTTGAGATCGAGCTGCACTCGTGGGGCCACCAATTGATACAATCAAGATTCGCTTAAAAGAATCGTGACCCTCTGCCTCCAACATATTAATCTACATACGAGTGCGACTATTAGTTACTACTCCCTCTTATTTCAAGTATAACTTGTTTTAAGTATTGACACAGTCTTCAAGGTCATACTTTGACTATCGACTTATATGAAATATGTTGTTTCAAATAAAAATAATTATATATTATGAAAGTATCAAAGTTATCAGAATCGTGATCACAAATCGGATCGGAGGTTCTTCAGCATATTACGAATAGTAGGATTGATGTAAAATCTAATATCATATTTGATTCTACCAAACAAATATTTTTAAAATCTACCTTGTATTTTAACACTTCTACATTCTTAAAACTATACTTTTAGAACTATTGTTCACCAAAATGTAGTGCAAAGGAAATATCGTTTGTTATTTATGCAAATTATAATGGACATGAAGAAATAAAAAATAAAAGTTTACAATTAAATGAACTTACGCAAATAATTATTTATAATAACTCACTAGAATCAGTAGAATAAAGTAGGGTCGTATGAAAATTTTGATCACGATCCTACAAAATTTTTCTTAGAATCGTAATAATACTAGGATTCTACCAAATTAATACTCTGCCATAGGATTGGATCGATCCAGTAAATCTGTGTTGTGAAAACGTAGGATCGTATGACTAGAATCGAGATTCTGAATATTGGAAAGTATATTTTATGATGGATCTAGTGATACTAATTTCATATTTTTCAATCTTTTCATATTTTCAATCTTGTTATTTTTTTGTATATTAATGGTAAAATCTAAAAATATTTGACTGACTTATATTTGGTACCGGAGGCGGCATCTCGTATGCATAATCCGGGTCAAATATTTGGAACCGGAGGCGGCAGCTCGTATGTGTAATCCGGGTCAAACTTCCCTAGCTGAAAATTGAAATACAGTCTCCCTCGGCACGCGGCAGGCCGCTCCTCCACCGCTTCTAGCCTTCTGGGCCGCGCAACACACACCGCTGCCCCCAGCCGAAAACAAGCGGCCCGAGATGCTTACCACTAATTTCGGCCAGGGCTGAGCACTGTTGAGGAACCGTCGCTGGCGAGTCCAGTCCGAGCGATTACCTCGTAGACAAGCGTAGAATCGTAAGAACAATGCATGAACACAAGAACAGAATAAGAGATAGAACACAGAGATGTAGGGGGACTTCTTGCTTCTCTTTATTCCTTCATCCATCGATCAATCTTTTACAATGAATAGCACCCCCTATTTATAGGCTACGACTCTGCTAGGGTTTGGGATGGGGCATCCACTAATGGGCCGACTGCAGGGTCAGGCCCATGGTTTCCCAACACTCCCCCTTGGGCACCCATCCTTCATATCCATGTCTCACAAAACTCCATAAAAACCGATTAGGAAAAATTTGGAGAAAGAGTACATGAATCATGTTCTGCTATGCTTTGCACTTAATTGCCTCATTAAAAAAACCTTAGCAGAAACTTCAGAAAACTCGTCAAGGAAAAGAGTACAATCCACCCAATTTCGTTTAATCTCCGGATTTACCTTTTGGGTACTTGATCTTCGTGATCAAGTTTTAGTAATGAGTTCGTGAAGGTTCTCCCTTGAATTCTGCACTTCTAAGTCTCATCATTCCAATTCCACATATGCATCTTTCAAAGCTAGACGAAGTGACTTAGTGAATAAATGCGCGATTCTCACATGACCTAGTATGCGGTTAGCTTTGATTACGTTCATCTTTTGCAATTCATGAGCATAGAAGAACTTGGGGTTGATATGCTTTTGTAAGAGGATTCTTCACAATAACCCATCCGCACTTGTGCAACACAAGCTACATTATCTTCATTGATAATAGTGGGGTTGGTGCGTATTCAATCCACATAACCGCTGGATGTAGTGAATCATCCGCCGGCCAAGTACATTCTCGTGAGGCTTCGTATAATGCTATTATTTCGGGTGGTTCGTCGAAGTCGATACAAGACTCTACTTAGACGATTTCCATGGAATTGCAGTTCCACCACATATGAATTCATAGCATGTTTGCAATTTGGCTATATGCGGGTCCTACAGTGCAGTCATACGCATTGCCATTCATAGTTAGGTCTTGGTTCTTTCTATAGAATGTACCAAGTTCTTTGCTTCCTTAGAGGTATCGGAAGATGTCCTTCATTCCACGCCAATGCCTTTGGTAGGTTCTGCACTATACCTTGCTAGTAGGTTCTCGGCAAATACAATGACCGATCTAGTACAGTTTGTTCAATACATGAGTGTTTCTATCACACTTAAGTATGGGAATTTCAGTCCTGTGACTTCCTCCCCTCTTTCTAGGTCTGCACGGGTCCTTGTCTTCTTGCAAAGATCTCCGACCAGTGGCACTTTCAAAGGGTATGCCTTTTCAAAATCAAACCTTTCTAACACCTTCCGAGTGTAGGTTGACTGATGTACTAATATCCCTTCAGGGGCATGCCCAAGCTGTAAGCTTAGGCAATATTTGGTTTTCACCCAAATCTTTCATTTGAACTCAGACTCGGTAAGAGCTTGTTTTCCTAATATCCTTCAGGGTTACGATGATATTCAGATCATCTTCATACTCTAAGATTATACAAAATCCATTCGGGATCGTCGATAAATACACAGAGATTATTCTCATTTTTTGTGTAGCCTTTCTTGCATAGAAAGTCACTTCAAGTGATTATACCACATTCGCTCGATTGCTTTAGTTCGCACAATGACTTTCTCGAGTTTCACATGTACATATTTCTATTTGCTCTATCTTGGCTCGGGACATTGATACATTCGGTATCTTAAATGTCCAAATCCAATATTTCATAAAGGTATCTCGGTACCCCATCCATCAATTTCAATTCTAACTTCAAGTTCATTGCCATTGAGATAAATGTCTAAAGGGAGTGCGCCATGATCGGGAATAGGTTTCTTCATAATCATCTCTGGATGTTCAATGAAACCTTATGCAACGAGCCTTGCTTCTTTCATTTCTCTTTCGAACAAATATCCACTTATGCCCTACGAGGTGCACAAGGGAAGGCGTCGGCTTCGTGACCAAACACCCTTCTTTTTTCAAGAGAATAATTCAGTTTCTATCGCCTTCTTTCAATCTGATTTTTTCATTCGTGACGTCTACAAAGCTCGAATCAAGATTGATGATTGTGGCAAGTTTCTTTGCAAAGTATATGTCGACATTGGCTATTGTCATATTCAAAGATTCTCCCGATGTCATAAATTTTATAGCTATTTCTTCAAGGGGCGATTCTTCTAATGCTTTTACTTGCTCACCGCTTCTTTCTATTACGGGGCAAGTCCCTTTAGTTTTTCAGTTCCGATGTGTGCGCACACATCCATACTGATGTCTCCCTTCATGGGGATGTTCAATTCTAGTATGTCTTTTCTGAAGGTTCCATACCGATACCAGATCTCAACTGGCTCCCTTTTTGGTTCTGGGGCACTTCGGTGATCGGCTGTGTCAAGTCCTTCTTATCCTTTTTCACCAGGCGTCCCCGTTACTTGGATTCGAGGACCGGAGTTCTCGCCCTTTTATTACGAGGCCTGCGGGCGGGATTAGGGATACCTTCATTGGTATTTCAACCTCTCCGTGCATTGCGTGCGAGCAAATGCTACTTGGTCACGCTCTTCAAATCACTAAAGTGGTGCGGCGGTTGATTTGCTAATATTTGCAAATCTATTATATTCTGGACTTCAATTGTCTTCTAGACTTCAATTCAATTATCTTCTGGACTGCAATTATCTTCTGGACTTCTCTATTTGCTTCACTAGTGCGCGGGTCATATGCATAGATTTCAATTATCTTCTGGATTTCAATTGTCTTCTAGACTTCAATTATTTCCCGACATTATTATCAAGGGTTGATTTCCTCCCCCTAATGACGGGAAAATAACCTCATCTGATGTACCATCAGCGAATCGGGCATTATTCAAATCTCTAGTCATATGGTCCAAATACGTGATTATGGATCTTTGTCTCATAACCAACGTATATCGGACTTTCGGAGATGGCCCATTGCGATCATTGTGGTGGTGGTATAGGTACATAAACCTTGCAACCAAACCTTCAGAGATGAGAAGTTTTCGGTGCTGACCCTTGCGCTAGTTGCATAGGTGGATGGATGCTATAGGCCGACGGTCTAAAATTGATGAGGGCTGCCATGGCAGATCGCGTGTCCCCAACATGTAGTTGGCAAATTACAATTCTTCAAAGTTACGCTAGTCCATTTTAAGGTGCGGACAAGTGGTACAAAATGCTCAACTTTAATTCCCATTTTCATGCAATAATCATCAAATGCTTTGAGTAAGTTCTCGGCGTTGTCCATTCGGTGGACTTCTCATGATGATCGGAGAAAATATTTCTAATTTAATTATCTGCGAGATTTAGCTATGCGAAGCTTGATTTCTCGTAGACAATAATCATATGCACAACCATTCAGGAAGCATCGATGAGCACTATAAAATACCTCAAATTACCCTTGCGGGGCTATATAGGACCGCAAAGGTCTCCTGGATACGGTCCGGGAATGCGGGGACTTCATCCTTTGCTTTCGAGCAAAAGGTCTAGTAATTAATTTCCGGTGGCACATGCGGGCACACAAAATCTTCTGATTCGAGAAATTCTTAACATTCATATCATGTCCTGTGAATTGTTAATTATATTTCTCATCATCCTAAGACCTAGACGGCACAATCTATCATGCCAGAGATAGAAAAGTTCAGAGCTTCTAAATACGGTTTTCAGGAAAGAATAGGCTGTATGTGCCTTAATATTAGTGTAGTATAGCCCAATTTCATATGAAGGAAGATATTCTAATGCTATTTTTTATTTTCTTCACGCTTTGTAATGAGTAGGTATTCTGTACCATACTCTTCTTCAGTCTCTACATGGAAACTGTTAGCGCAAATATCGTGAGAGTTCTAGTCGATTCTGGGTACAACAAGTCTTCTTTAATGACCAAAGTTGTGCCCGTTGGGAGTATAATTATGACCCTTCCTGAGCCTGTTATACAAGTATCATTTTCTGCGTATCGTCGTAAGACTACCAAAGCATTCTTCTTGATCATTGGAAAAATTTCATTTATCTCAGATGATATTCGTTGTCGCTACATGCTAAGCACACTTCCTCCATAGAAGCGCCACACGCGTTCTAATATAATGTACTTTATTAATATGTAGCAGAAAACAAGCAACACATAAATAAAATACTTCAGATATCAGAACGTAACTTGCTATTATAAAGACGGGAAAATAAGCCTTGCAGGACTCATAATAAGAATTTAATGCTTTGCTCTTCTAGAGCTTGCAACCATTATTCAATAATTCAAAATTCTGCTTCAATTACAAACTGCAAGTTTCTATAAAGGTTGAGTGCAATGCGTGCATTTGGATCTAATAAGCGAAGTATTCAGAACTTACGCTAAATCGGCTCCATGCGCGATCTTCTCCTCTTGGTTAGCTACGGCTGCGGCCGCTGCGATGTCCAAAGGAGGGATGATGGGGGCTGCTACTGGGCTGTTCACATTCATAAGTGCAACTAATGGATGTGAATCCTCTGTGCCTGCAATGGCGAGGTATGCCTCATGCTATCATTTGCCCTTCTTCTTAGACTGGAAAACATCAATAATGTGCGACGCACAACCTTACCCTTCTTGTTCCTCTCATTCGTGAGAGGCTTCATCACCTTGTAGCTGCTAGTAGTGGCTTCATGGCCAGCACTGCTCCTAGGTGGTTGCGAGATGAAGTTCTTTCTTAGAATATCATCTTGAGTTTCTGCAACTTGCATGATGTCAATTAATTTGGCATACTTCATGTAGCCGTCTTGACGATAGTTGCTTGCGGATTGCACCGCGTTTGGGTGAAAGGTAGAGAGTCTTCTCAATCTTCTGCTCATCCGTGATTACATTACCATAGAATTGAAGATCATATAAATTACGTACAAATTACGACCATCTTGGGTCGGTTCTCAAATTCACGATTCGTGATGCGGTCATCTTCATATTCATGCAAAAGTTCAAAGGATTACTGTGTAATGCATAAAATGTTGCAAAATTCTCACAATGCTCTTGAACTCGAGTTTAGTGTTCCGTATTTTTCTATGCATTTTTCATGATTTCTGCTATTTCCAGTGATTAAAAGCAATATAAACAATCACGGATAATCAAAACGATAAATCGATACATAAATTATATAGAAATAATAATAACAAGGATAAATATGCTTCAAAGTTCAAAAATATGCAAAAATTTGGGTTCTCGAAGCCCTTTTACTGGAAAAATGACTTTTAAATAGCGCAAGTTTGAGGTTAACACGCAAAATATCGTTAGAGACAATTTGCGTAATTTCAAGACTTCCGAGGTCCTTTTGCAAAAATCGGATTTTTCACGCGCCCCCTTTCTTTTCTTTTCCACCATTTGCCCCCTTCCTTTCTTTTCGCTCATTGCCCCTTTTTTTTTTTCTCATCGTGCCCGATTGTATCAAGCCTACCGTGGCTTCAGCGCGCGGCTACCAGCTGCGCGGAGACATCACGCGGTGGGGCGGCGGCGACGAGCGTGGCGAAAGGCGAGGCGGCGCTACATGGGCCGCGCGCCGCGGCGGCTGGAGGCGGTGCGGGCGGGAGGCGATGGCGCCAGAAGCGGCGGGGCAAGGCGTGGCGCCATGCAGCGGGAGGCGCGGCGCTTCAAGGCCCGACTTCATGCAGCTGCGGCGTGCAACCAGCCAGCGGTGCGCGGCGAGCAGCTGCGCAGCGGCGCGCGGCGCGCGGCCGGTTCGCGGCGCAGCGGCGGCCACGGGCGCGCGGCGCGGCGGCCTCTCACGGCGGCGGCGCGAGGTGGGGCGCTACGAGCGGCGGCGGCGGCGCGGTTCGACGGTGCCGGTGCGGCAGCGGCGGCGGCGGCCAGTGCGGCCACGACGGGGCGGCGCGGTTCGGCGGTGCCGCGGCCGAGCCTTCTTCCTCCTTCCTTTACTTCATGCCATGGCGCAATGCGGCCGGTGCGGTGCAAGGTGGCTACGAGCCATGGGCGACGCGCTTGGCGGCGGCGAGGCGACGGTGCCTTTACGGAGGTGGCCCAGGCGCCGGCTCCGCAGCGCCGCGGCCGGGCCGACATCACCACGGCGCATCACGGCGCGCGAATTTTATCTTGTTCATATGTAATCGATGTTCACTTGTGATTCTTGTTCCACGCATGATATCTTTTTCCGCGCGATTCTTGTTCATGCACGAAGTACATTCATCCGCGATCTCTGTTCATGCGCAAATCTTGTTTGTCTGCGATTCTTGTTCATCAGACATTCTTGTTTATCTATGTATGTATGCGATGCAAAGAGGTGTATCTGAGATTGCAGGGGCGCGGCTTCATGCCGACATGTGCATGCTTGCGCGTCTTTGGCGGCGTGGCTCTGTCGTTGCCTCCGTGGCGATACGTGATGGCGGACTATGCCGTAACGTATCGCGGAGGTAGTAACAGCCGCTTGCAGGCGGTGCCGTGCACATGGTTCCTTCCATGCGATTGCATATATTACCATACGGTACAATCATCATCTACTCTTTCATGCAATCCACCGATCGGCTTGGCCGGCGACTTCAAGTCGGCTCGCGGTAGATTAGAGCGGATTTGCACCGTAGGAAAACAATCTAGAAAGCCAAATTTGCAGAATTGAAAGCAATCTAGAAAAACGATTCAATCTCACAGTGTCGTTCATCGACGGTTACCTTTCGATGCGAGGAGAGTCGATCGTGCTGATAACGTGTTGAGGAACCGTCATTGGCGAGTCGATCCGGCGATTACCTGCGTGACAAGCGTAGAATCGTATGAACAATGCATGAACACAAGAACAGAATAAGAGATAGAACACAGAGATGTAGGGGGACTTCTTGCTTCTCTTTATTCCTTCATCCATCGATCAATCTTTTACCATGAATAGCACCCCCTATTTATAGGCTACGACCCTGCTAGGGTTTGGGATGGGGCGTCCACTAATGGGCCGACTGCAGGGTCAGGCCCATGGTTTCCCAACAAGCACAACGTCAACTCAGGCCGTGTGAAGGAGCAATGGGTATTTGTGGCCTATTGTACCTCCTGTAATGTTGGATGTTGATGTAAACATTGATGTAAATGAATGAAAGTCCTTACTTGTTAAAAAAAACTCAGGTCACACACGAGGAACACGAGATCCTTTTATATATTCCTGAAGAGCGATCGAGAGCAGACAAACGCAACAAGATGGAAAAGAGGCTCGATCGGCCACAAACTGCGGCTATATCTTATTCCCGACGGATCGCATCACCATGATCATGAATAAATTATTTCGGCAGCATGGACTTCGCCACTGAAATGCACTTTTCCTTGATCGCAGAGAAGTAGGAGAGAAGCTGGCCTCTGTCCGGCAGGCACTCCTTTACGGCTTCGTTGGCAGTGTATTCCTTCGCCCAGCGGCGGATAGCAGGATGCTCCTCGTCGTTCAGGACGCTCACTCCGGCGACCTCTTCAAGCACGCCGACAAAGTGAGCTAACACACCGCCGCCGGCTATGTCCACGAGACCGATGGAGTCGCCTCCGAAGAACCTCTTATCCTTGAGCTGCCCCCCTCCACTAACGCCAGGCTCTCCTTCGCCTCCTTCATGGACCTCCTCTGCGCCTCGACTTCCACCCACAGTGCCACCCTCAGCGGCTTCAGGCACTGCATGCTCAGCAAAGTTCAGAACATACTGCAAGTACATGTTATGATGTTAATTTGCTCGAAGGTATTGATGTGCTGTGCAACCGTGCAAGTACCTTTTCCTCGAGGAAGTGAGACCAGAAGCGGGCCGTGGCCCTCTCGTAGGGGTCGGTCGGGAGCAGGGGCGGCCCATCGAAAGCCTCGTCGATGTACTCGACGATGACTAGCGACTCGGGGATGGACCGATCGCCGTGGAGGAGAACGGGCACCATCTTGTGGATGGGGTTGTGCGTGAGCAGCAGCTCGCTCTTGTTGCTCATGTCTTCTAGGATGAGCTCGTAAGGCACTCCTTTCAGCCGTAGGGCCACCTCGGCGCGGTGGACGAACGGACTGCCGAAAGCGCCGATGAGCTTAACTGGTTCAGACATCACGATCTCTGCTTCCTTTGTTCTACGTAATTAGCACTTGTGGTATTATCATGGCTAGCCTTGGCTGCTGGTGCTTATAGGGAGTTAATTGGCTGTTGCAGTGTTGCTTGCATGCTACTTGCCCAGAAGCTACGGATCTTGGTTTTTTTCTCTGAGATTAGTAAAATCGAAAGCATATGGCCTGTAGGAGAGAAGCTTCCGGCGCATGACTTCGTTTTCGACGATGGGAAATCTCCCGTATGTCACCGCGCGGTATGAAAACATTTGTTCACGCGGATCCCGGCCAGCAGTACAATGTATTAAGCTCTGAAAGCGAATAGAAGTACAGTTAAAGTAACAGTCAATACTCATTGTGCCAAACGCAGCTGAAACGAGGGAGCTTTGCTTACAGAATTATACTATCACTACACACAAAAATCACAGTTCTAACCACTGTCTAAAAGTCTAAAATCCTGAGCCAGAGTGCAAGTAGTCAAACTTTGTTGCTGGCTTGGCACGGATACGTACGTTTTATTTTTCTTTTCTTCTCTTTTAGAGGATGGCACGAATACGTACGTGCTGGGAGCCTGGGACCTCTCGGGCACATGAAACCCCCCCCCCTCCCCCCAAAAAAAACCCCGAATTACTACTAGCTTATGATCACCATGATGATTTGGATGGCCTTAAATCCCAATTTCCACACCTAGGCTGATCCATGCGGTCCTCCAATCCCACCCACGTGCCCACGTACGCCTCCCTTTTTCGGTGGCTCCAGCCCAGGTTTCACCGAGTTGGCGCCAGACCACTTCGTGTCCTCGCGCTTGTTTGGTTGGACTCAAATTTCTGTCTATCTATATAGAAAGATCAAGATTTTAGTTCAAATTTTTGATATATTTATATAGATCCTGGCTGAGAATAGACTTCTCAAACAAACTCTGTGAAAAATAAGGAGGCAAAATCCCTATCCTTGTGGGGGGATTTTGAGCGCACATATAATCCCCCTCAATCCGAGGGGAAAATTTTCCATTCCAGAAACAAAATCTCTATTGCCGTTTGGAAACAACAGGGATTAAAATCTTGCCCATGAAAAAAAATTCATAAAATTCATAAACAATAGCACAATTAAACAAATCACATAGTACTAGGCAGTAGAGTATCAGACTTCAAATGATGTAAGTTTCAATTTCCGATATTAATAGAGCATTTGAATCGGGAAATAATTTCTTCGGATTCATAAACAACACTGCAATTAACCTCTGAGAACTCAACAAGTCATGTTAAGCACATGAGTATAGTAACATACAAATATAAGCAGTGGCGGAGGACGGAAAAAAAATAAGGTGGGGCGGATCGAAAGCAATACCATTCAAGCTATAATACTAATCAGACCTATCAACAATAATCCAAGTGCAAAGATATTTAATACTGCAAGACATTGAAAAGTACCTCTAAAAATTGAAGAATCACAATAATATATCACCAATTTAACATATAACCTTGTAGAGCATAGTAATGAAAATAATCTGCCAAAGAAAGAGCAAACATAGTTAATATTGTTATATATAGTGTAGACAACACAAAAGAGACAAGTGGAATCAAATGAGAAATACCAATATTAATCTTGTTAATTGCGTGCAGGAGACTTAGGCAATTGCATCTGCCTATCTTTCTTTTTCTGAAACATCTTTTTAATTTTTTCAAGATCAAGTCCTTTAAATATCTCCCTTTCAATGTAGCACACCATCAAATCATTAAGCCATCCATCGGACATCTTGTTGCGCAATTCAGTCTTGATAATCTTCATTCTTTGAAAGCCCTTTCAACGATGCCGTCGCCACAGTAGTAGCAATGCCAACTCAATGAGGCGATAGACAAGTGGAAATACAATATGCCTCTCGAGTTCAACTAGTTTTTTGGCTAGACTTGCAAGATTGTGACAAACTTTAAACTCATCAAGCCTTCTTACATGAATAATAAATGTCTTTAGTTGATCTTTTATAGCCTTGCGGTCATCAAAGGAAAAATCCTCATAATAAATTTCCGTAAGCGCAGCAAGCTTATCCACATCAAACTTAGAGAAAGAATCTCTTGGATCAAGACAAGAAAAGCAAACAAGCAATTCAGAAGATACCTCGTTAAGCGATGATCCAACTCGTTGGTAATAGCATCTATAGCGACATAAAAGGTATCAACACGGAGTAATGATCTTGAGTGATATTGTTTCTCCCTCCTTTTCTTGAGCGGCCAAATCTTGATCTTGCATCTTCCATATTTGGTATGAGAATATTGTTTGCCTCACAAAATGCTTTAGCTTCTTAAAATAATGGCTCCCAACCTTCACTTCTCAAATTGATCAAGCGTGTTTTGACATCAACAACCGAGTCCCGCCCTTGCCGCCGCCGCGGCCGCCGCCTCCCGTGCCGAGTGGCGGCGAGTCCGCCAGCGACCCGCCACTTTGCCGCGCGCCGCCCGCCCACCTCCAGCTCCCGAGTCCCGCCCGCCCGGCCGCCGCCGCCCGCCTCCGAGACCAGTGGCTCTGCCGAGTCCCGCCCGCCCCGCCTCCGCCGCCGCGCTCCCGAGCCCAGTTCCTCCGTCGCCGCCGCCGCGCTCTCGAGTCTCGGGGAAATTTTTTTGAGGACGAGGAGAGAGACTAGGGTTTGGGTTTATGTTATTGGGCTATTGTATAGAGGGGTATATGGGGGTCCATTGCAAAAAAATTTTGAGGTATGGCTTGGGCCATAGCTAGCCCTATCGGGCCCTCCGCCCCTGAATATAAGTACTAGGTAGTAGAGTATCAGACTTCAAATGATGCCACTGAGTATTTGTATTATTACTTCTCATAGCCTCTGAGAACTCAACAAGGTGTGCATTAGTTGACTTGATAGGAGTTTGAGGAAGAAATGCATAAGCCGCATTCTCTGATTTCATAGAACAAACTATGGTGATAGCTCCATTTTCAGTTTGTTGTGAGGCAGCCACACTGCAACAAAATTAACATCATTAAGACAACATGAAATCCGACAAAGAAGTTACAACTGAGTCACAAACTCACAATATATGACCTCAAATGGATAGTCAAAAGAAGTTAGGGAAAAAAAACATATCGCAAGATGTTATATGAATTACATACTGTAGTGGAAAAAGGAAGATTGTTTCTAGATTGAACATCCAAAGTCCAATCCACCTAGCAACATTGTAGTGGAAAAAAAATTCACATTCCACCGTGGATGAGTACTTGATCGATGCGAATGAAATTAACGAATAGTCAACGCCTTAAGGGTAAAAGTTGGTGATATAATTTCAGAGTAAGTTCTGAACTGCAGAAAACAACATAAAAAATCTATGGTTTCTAAAGGCTTGCTTGAAACTGACTGAATGACTGTCGTCTGCATAAATTTGCTTACAAAGAAGATATAGCTAGACATGTCTGATTACATCAAGAAACAAAAGTAATCTATTTCGTATTAACTACTAAAAATTGGAGCTCGCAGGTGAAGCTGGATAACATAGTTACTTTAATAGAAAGATAAATGAAACTCTTCTGTTCAACGGAAACTCTATAATTTCTTAGTTGTTTGGTCTGTTGTTGGGCTGTGTAGTTTTGTACTGGGTGGTGTAGCCCGGTTCTGCTTTGTCTTGTTTAGGCCTTAGAGTAAACTGATATCTCTAGTTTGTTTGGTCTCTTTTTGTGCTCGATTCTTGTATTTTATAAACATTAGCTTTCTTTAAAAGCAAGATGTTTCCTTTCAAAAAAAATTGGAGCTCGCTGCCTCGCACAAAAAAACTGTCGTTGCCACTTAAAAAATCATCGCCCCGTCTCTCTACCTCCCATTCCCCTCGCCCGACGCCACAACGCCCTCGCCCCCGTCCGCCGTCGAGCCGCCCTCGCCCCTAGCCCATCTCCCCCGAGCCTTTCTCGCCCCTCCGCACTTCGCCCTTGCCCGAATCCTTCGCCGGCCTCGCCCCTCGAACTCGCCCTCTTCTCCAACCTCACCAATCCTCTCCTCTCTGTCCTTCTCCTCACGCGCAGTCCCATTCTTGGCCTCTCCCCTGCCAACTCAAGGAAAGCCAGATCTGCGTCGGCAGGTGCGGCACTCGGAGGAAGCGGAAGCCGCTGCGATGGAGTGTGTCTTCGGCATCATGGGGCAGGACTTCACGGTGGTGGCGGCGGACACGTCGGCCGTGTAGAGTATCCTCGTCCACAAGAACAACGAGGGCAAGATCATGCTGCTCGAGTCCCACATGGTCCTCGGCGCCTCCGACGAGCTCGGCAACCAGTTAGACCTCCCCCCAACCATATACCTTTTATCCGACGGCTCTGCCGTGAGTTTGGATGTTTTGGGCTCTCGATCTGACCCAATCTGGTTGGTTTCGTGCTAGGGATTTTCTGGTGGTTTTTCTGGCAGCGTCCAGTTCACGGAGTATGAGCACAAGAACGTTCACCTGTACAAGTTCAAGAACAACATGCCCCTTTCCACCGCCGCCACCACCAACTTCACCACGGCGAGCTTGCCACCGCCCTCCGCAAGGTATTGATTCGGTTCGGTTGGGCTTAATCTTCTTATTCTTGTCAACAATCTGGTGTTTGCTCGTGCCTTAATTTCTCACCGAAAGGGGTTAGCTTGTGCAGTGCTTTACCTTTTGTCATGGAAAGGGGTTAGCTTGGTGTAGTGGCATGCCTATTTGTGTTATTTATGGTTTGATTGCTCGAAGATTTGCATGTGTTGTTCGAAGATAGGTGATGTGATATTGGGGAATTTTCGGCCAATGCCGAATTGGCGATTGGATAATTTACAATGTGGCAGTGTTGCCATTTTAAGTTATCTGGGGTAGTATAAGGGAAACTGTTGTACATTAGAATATGAGATAAATATTGTCCACTGATAGCGCAACACGAATGTCAGATTAGGAGTATATTCTTAGTTTCTCTGGTGGTGAAAGAACAACATTACAACACGAATGTGAAATTAGCACATGCTTAGTTTTTCTGGTGGAGAAATGTGGGCCTTATTAGGAACTATCTGATCTATGAGGGTTTTGGGATTTTGAGGGCAAAGAGTAACTATTTAACTAGAGCATCCAAGTTTTGTTCCCATGTTATTTTAGATTCTTCGGTCAACTTACTGAAATATTTGCAAAACAATGTGCAATTGGCCCATTTTACTATATGCATGTCATAACGAATCAAAATTTTCTGTGTTTTTAGAGTTTCAGTTGATATTTTTTGAAGGCAACGATATGTCTGTTTTGATTAAGAGTGGGGACATATATATCATATTTGGTAAAAAAAATGCTTAAAAAAGGGCCCAACTGGGTTTGAACCGGTGACCTCTTGATCTGCAGTCAAATGCTATACAACTGGGCTATGGACCCCTGCTGGCATTTTTGAGAATTTAATTAATATATTACTGTTTAATAGAAAAGTTACTTAGCTCTGAATATGAGCAGATAACATGTTTGGCCCTCCTACTGTTTGGCAGGCCCCTCCTCTGCCTGATGAACCAGTTGAGATTTTCATTGGCATCCTGTCATCTGGCAATCATTTTGCTGAGCGTATGGGTGTGAGGAAGACATGGATGTCCGCTGTCCAGAAGTCAATGTGGTAGCTCGTTTCTTTGTTGCATTGGTAAATCCTGGAGCATAAATCTGACAGCTTCTGTTTATTCATGTATTTTTTAACTTGAACTCATGGACTTTTGGATCTCCAGCATGGCAGAAAGGAAGTGGATGTGGAATTGAAAAAGGAGGCATAATTTTTTGGGGGCATTGTTTTTGTGCCTTTCCTGGATAACTATGATTTAGTTGTTCTGAAGACTCTTGCAATATGTGAGTATGGGGTATGGCAAATAGTTTCTTATTCAAACTGATTCTTCTTTGAAGTGTTATAGCCTATAGCTGTTGTTTTGTTATTTGCTGACAGCAGAGAACTTGGTTTCTTAGGTTCATGTTCTCTGCTAAATTTGTCATGAAGTGTGATGATGATACTTTTGTTAGACTTAATTCAGTAATCAGTGAAGTTGAGAAGTTACCAAGTGATAGAAGTCTCTACATAGGGAATATGAATTTTCACCAACGGCCATTTCGCCAGGGGAAATGGGTCGTGACTTATGAGGTAAAACACATGTGATATTTTGTTTGACTGTGGTTATTGGATGACATTGTTCATGTATCTTTTGTCATTCTTATTTTCAACTTCATATGATGATGTTACTACATATTGAAACATGTTGTTAATTCCAAAATCATCCTGGAAGCATTGCAAGATAATGATACACCCCACCATCAATTCGATCTTCCATTGCTAAATTGCTGTCAATTTGTTTTAAGTCTGGACATAGGATATATAAAGTAGTTATCTCCCTTGCTCATATTTTGAATTTATAAACCAGTCTTGAACTTTACCAATAAGAGTTTCTATAAATATGAACTTTACCAATAAGAGTTTCTATAAATATGGTTTTCTTTATGAGTGGCAACTTGATCATTGTTTTAACAACATGAACCATACTGCAGTGCTCTTAATGGTTGTTTTTTCTTCTATGTTTAGAATGACAAGATCCCAGTTACTTTGTTAGTGGATGTAAGAAAAGGAAAGGACATTTAAGGAATACCATGGGCGAAGCTAGCTATCAGGCGTGAAAAATACAGACAGACTAGATTAGAGCAGTACAAAAATTATGAGTATGCCTAATTCTGGAGAAGCAGCAGCAAAGGTGTGTCTTTTAGAAAGTTCAGTTTGTGCAAATTTTTATGTCTGCATGTGGTTAACAATTGACACTTGTCTTAAAATAGGAATACAAACCACCTGAGAAAGGTGGAATGTATTATGAATTCATACAAAATACCAGATCAGTAAAATCGACTATCCTACATTTTCATATGGGTTCATTCTTCCTTCCTTACCCCCTCATTATAATATGCTATCAGATAATTATCAGATGTAGTTGTTTAGATATCTTCTTGATAGGTGGTATCAGGTTTCTAGGTGTTCCCTCATAAGATTATGTTTCTACATTTGATTAGCCGAACCAGCTTCAGACTTATCAAGTTAATTTATCAGTCAACTTCCATCTTGATCTTTTGTCTTTGTAGTTTTTCCTGTATCATTTCCTTAATATTAAAATCAAAGAATTAATGATATGTTATTTCATTTGTTATTGTTTCAATATTGCGTTAAAGTAAAGTATCTCTTAAGTTCATTGTATCGTCGCTTATTTCAAGGACTCAATTCATGAATGCAATATTTTATTATGCATGGTTTGGACTACATTAGGTGATAGGATGTTTGATGAATTTTCATTAGGATGTAAATGACTCCAAATCAATCTTATTTAGTTATGTGTTTCCCCTTCATTTGTGTAATCAAAATGGCTTCAAAATAATTCATTTGACTTGCTTCTATAGTTTGTGTTTCTGTCGAAACGCACGAGCACCCTACTAGTTGACTATTAAACCACACTGCATTTGCCGACAATGTATGCAAATCAAACAGTTCATTACTTTTAAGAAATGAATACAGTTAGCATAGTGCAAAACATGAAGGTGAGTTAATATGTCAAAACTAACCAATGTTGTATGCAAGTGCTGAAGTTTCCAAAGACGATGTGCTCTGCACTCTAGAAACGACATCTGAAGCTAAAAATACTTAGGAAGGCTAACTGCACAAGTGAACAAGAAGAAACCTATTAAAGCAATTACTTGTAACTACCTACCTTTCTGGGGCAACTGAGCACAAATGAGTACAATACAAGGCACATTGGGTTGCCATGCTCTATTTATTGGGAAGCTGATATCAATCTCCAGTTAATGTAAAAAGGCGAGACATTTTCCTACATACTTAACAATTTTCTTATGTCCATTCAGGCCAACCATGTTCAACCTTTTTTGCATGCCAAATTTCTAATCTAATCTTAGCTAAATCAGGATCAACAGTTCAAGACACCAACTTAAGGGATGAGATTCAGATATATGAATGTTCAGTTATAAGAAAATCCAACATATGCTAAATGGAAATAAAAAGACAACTTACTTATGGAGCAATTTCACTATTAATCCAAAGCAATCGAACACTTAGGTTTTTGGTGTTAATAAAAATTTCTCTATTCAGATCACATTTGAAGAGTTGTAGTCCCTTTGTCTTCTCTATATCTGTTAGGTCTTCAATTAATTCTTGTGCAGCAACACACTTCCCAATAGAAAACTCATCATTCTGACCATGTCTTGTTGTTTCATTTAGTTTTTCAACATTTTTTTTTGGTTTGGCCCTTATGGAGCAATTTCACTATTAATCCAAAGCAATCGAACACTTACGTTTTTTGTGTTAATAAAAATTTCTCTATTCATATCACATTTGAAGAGTCGTAGTGCCTTTATCTTCTCTATATCCGTTAGGTCTTCAATTAATTCTAGTGCAGCAACACACTTCCCAATAGAAAACTCATCACTCTGACTATGTCTTGTTGTTTCATTTAGTTTTTTAGCAATTTTTTTTGGTTTGGCCCTTCTTGAATTCCAAGTAGATCTCAAGGACCCCGATAATTTGACTTTGCTTTCGCTTTTTCCCATTATCATCTCTTTTCTGTCCAAACGAAGCAGAAAGAGCGCGTTCCACTTCACCGGCTTCTATATGAGCACTAGATGTCACTTGCCCTTCGAGATTTGTAGAAAAAGGGTTTAAGCCAACATCGTGGGCATCATTGTCATTTGGGATAACTTGATCAATTGGAAGCTCCTCTTTCAATTGATACAAAATTTAAATATCCCGTTGTTGTATTTCCTATTTCTGTATAAGCAATGAAATAAATGTGAAGTTCATAGTAAATAATATAAGCAATTGCAAAAAACCCTTGCTAACACACATTCTTTTCTTGCCCCATATCGAGGAGTCTGATACTCAGACTCCTCGATATGGGGCAAGAAAAGAAAAGATCGGACTCCTCGATATGGGGCAAGAAAAGAATGTGTGCTTGCGTATCCACCATCCACAAGATAGAATTTACCCTTAGAAACCCAAAAACCCTTGCTAATAGCAGATCATAGGACTCCTACATCTGACGCTGACCCTTCTTATCTACATGAAATAAATATGAAGTTCAGATCAAAGTCACAAGCTAGTATCACATTCTGAGACAAGGTTCCTTTCCTATTCCTATAAGGAGTTGCTCTCTCTTCAGCAATAGTGATGGAGATATGTGTGCCATCAATAGCACCAATGCACTTCTGCGCATAAACACAGTAAAATTGAGGTAGCCCTGAATATCTTTGGCTCTATCTAGAACTCAACCCTATACCAACTGAATATCTTTGGCTCTATCTGGAACACAACCCTATACCAACTCTCATGGCTTTCTAAGATCTTCTTAACTTTTTTAACTCCAGTAGGTGATGATGTGTGGATTGATCTTTTTTCATTATAAAGGCATGAAAACAAAGTAGGAACCAAGACAAGAAACAACTCATCGTCCTCTTCTTCTTCCTCAAGCATAAATTCCCTAATGAGCTTCTTTCTAGTGTCCATTTGTTAATATATGCAGATGTAACATATTGTGAATTAGTGAGTGTATTGAGTACCTAGAGCACCAGATACGAGATACAAGCCGACAAGAAAAAAGGGGCTAGATGCCCTTATGTATATCAATTGAGAATTGGTATGTATTTGTTTGTCACTAAGATCTTATAAATAGTAGAGATAATGCATTTGCACAATTAAGCATGCAAATAAAACAACCCTTATGTATACCAAATAAACTGAAGAAAAAAGGATCATTGATAGAGGAGGCGGCTTGGGATGAAGACAATACATCAAGTGGCAGAATGAAGACAATACATCACTAGGATCATCACCTAGGATCTGATGTTATGGTTTGAGACAAAGTTGAAAGATAAAAAATTACCTGCTCTCCTTTTCCTCCAAAGAAAACTATGGCCAGAGTCTATGGTTGGTGGGCTGTCAATCCACAACTATGAACAATTAAAGTTTGTGTTACAATTTCTTTAGTGGGCTGTAAAAAGAAAGGAATATTTACTGCAGATTGTTTTGACTCCTTTCTTTGTATACTTCTAACAGTAACTGGTAGGCACAACTTATTTTGTGTTTGTATATTATATTTCTAACAATAAACTGATAACTTACCGGTTGAGCTACAACTAATTGACATTCCATTATACTTTATAGAACATAAACATGTATGCCATTAGCTATGTGTTAGCAATTTTTGCCCTTCAAATCATAGGAAAAGAAACATCATCAACTCATATTACCAAATTTGGTGCAGTATCAAGAAAGAATTGATCCTTGCCAGGATTAACTTAGCAGATGTGGTCAAATTTAGTTACAGAAGTACCATCCTTTTCACATTGAAGATGCCGCTTCACATCAAATCCCTTTCAGTTTGGTGTGTCTCAGTTAAACTCTTCTTTACAAACCACATTAGGACAAGAAAGGCAAAAATGCTGACTTTCATGGAAGTGGTCTCCAGCAACTACAGTGCTAACAAATATTTGACAAGATAAAGTAACTAGAGCATAGTTCATTAAATTGGCAAACTTCAGAACACAATCCAAATGAACCCCAAAGCTACAGATCCTAGTGAAGACAATACATCACTAAGATCGTACCATAACACCAGATCGGGTTGCAATGGTACCAGATCTTAATATTAATTCATGCTAAAACTCAAAAAACAAAACCAAACAGAGAAGAGGAGGGGTATGATTCGAACCTAGTAGGAAGGAGTTCTGAAACCCTAGCCATGCCTTGTGTGTTCTCCCCACAGTCACAACCCACCTCCAGCTGATAGAGTTATCTGCCTTCCCTTCGGTCATTGTCTCCCATCGAGATCTACGAGAAAAAGAAGAGGAACCCTAGTGGGAGGAGGAAAGGGTACCTAGTGGGAAGAAGAGGAGAGGAGTAGAGGACTTCATCGGCGAGTTTCGGTCGCCAGAGTGGGAGGAGGAAGAACGCGTTGGAGGCGGTGGTCGAGAGGGAGGCGGTCAAGGAGGATGTTGGGACTCGGCAGCGAGACCAGGCAGTGACGAGGAGAAATTCTCCACCAGCGAAGATGATGATATTTTTCCCGTGGAAATGGCGTGGATTGGGCCGGGAGATCCCTGTCGTATGGGTTTCCAAACGCACCTTCCACTTAGGCCGCGAAAGTTAGTCCTGTAGGTTTCACCCCAAAAATAGGTCGGGATCCGGTTAAGACCGGGACATCCAAACAAGCCCATAGTGGGCTGCCAACTCTCATATGATGCCGCCGCACCATCAAAGTTAACCGAGTTATTTCTGCGTGGAAGAGTTGTTTACCCTTATGATCTAAGGATCATAACAACTTAGTATCAAAGCCAACACCATGGTTTCTGCTGCCGAGAATTTTAAGGCCATGAGGGCCACCCTCAACGAGATGAGTACCGGTGTAGACGACATGAAAGCCATCTTGATAGACATGGCGGTTATGGTGGCCAAGCTGATTGAAAAGGAGAAGGAGGAGGATGCACGGGGAGCAGCTGTTGCGCGATCTGCGCTGCCGGAGGCATCTCTGATTTCGCTCGTGACTTCTGCATCGTCGACCTCCCTGCCTGTGGTTGCCCAAACGGTGCCCTCGCCGAGGAAGAAGGCCACTGCCCAACAACTGTCTTCTCCACGCGACCGACCGACGTCTATTGGAGCATTGCGGACCATCTTCCATGCAATGTTCCGTTGACGCCACGACCTTTCGTCAACATGGGGTCTCCTAGGGATTCAACCATGGCCGCCACCACAGCTCGGAGGAGCGGTATCGCGAGGGAGTAGTGTCGTGAGTCGAGTAGTGTCGTGAACAGTGGCATCAGAGCACGAGAATAGGAAGGGATTTCCTTCCCAGATAAGAATATCTATTTACTTAAATAGTTGATTAGTTTCCTTGTATAGGGATTAGGTAATTGGAAAGACCTCCCTCCGACGGATGTTTACCCTATTATGAACTAAGGTTCATAACAATTTGGTATCAGAGCTAACACCATGGTTTCTGCTGCCAAGAATTTTAAGGCCATGAGGGCCAACCTCAACGAGATGAGTGCTGGCGTAGACGACATGAAAGCCATCTTGGCAGACATGGCAGTTATGGTGGCCAAGCTGATTGAAAAGGAGAAGGAGGAGGAGGCACGGGCATCAGCTGTTGCGCGATCTACGCTGCCGGAGGCATCTCTGATTTCGCCTGTGACTTTTGCATCGTCGACCTCCCTGCCTGTGGTTGCCCAAACGGTGCCCTCGTCGAGGAAGAAGACCGCTGCCCAACGACTGTCTTCTCCACGCGATCAGCTGACATCTATTGGAGTGTTGCGGATCATCTTCCATGCAATGTTCTGCTGACGCCACGATCTCTCGTCAACATGGGGTCTCCTAGGGCTTCAATCATGGCCGCCACCACAGCTCGAGGACGAGCTGTCACGAAAGGAGGGGAGTAGTGTCATGGGTCGAGGGTACTGTTCACGCGTGTGAACAGTACCATGGGTACTGTAGCACGAGAATAGGAAGGGATTACCTTCACAGATAATAATATTTATTTCCTTAAATAGTTGATTAGTTTTCTTGTATAGGGATTAGGTAATTGGAAAGGTTATCTATTAATTAGGAAAGTTATCTTTTAGATTGATCATATCTATAATTGTTAAAAGAACCCTCTATATAAAGAGACATATTGTAATTGTTGGCATTAAGCAATGAGAATACAATAGTCTAAATCTCAATCCCCTTCGTCTCCTCAATCTATAATCATCCCTCTCCTCTAGCAGCCGACGCCGCCCGGCTATCCTCCCAGTGATATTTACCCCGTTATGATATAAGGATCATAACAACTCAAACATCATCGGAAGGATACCTCACCCCCGGAAATAGGTTAGGATCCGGTTAAGACCGGGACATCCGAACAAGCCCATAGTGGGCTGCCAACTCTCATATGATGCCGCCGCACCATCAAAGTTAACCGAGTTATTTCTGCGTGGAAGAGTTGTTTACCGGGCAGTGGGCTGCTCGACGCGTCCTTCCTCGGCCGCAAGGCCCTCAAGTTGTTCTTTTTTTTAGGGGACCCTCAAGTCGTTGTTAGTTTGTTACCTGGCCGGCTGGCCGCTCGTCCACCGTATCTGACACGCACAATGCACACCACCGTGCACAACAACAGTGGGCTGCGACAACCAATTTCGAAGTGTCAGACCCGTCAGGTGTGTGGAGTAATGGGCTGCTTACACATCTTGGGCTACATAGCCGCAACCAAAGCAAGTTGCCAACGTGCAGGCCGTAGCTTGATCGGTTAGGCCGACCGAGAGGTGTTTCTCATCTCATGGGCTGAAAGCGATGCTTGATACCCCAAATTAACTGTGCGGATCATTAGAGGTTTTTCTTTTAGATTGGACCACCAGAGTATTTTCTTTCGCATACTGATGCCCTATCTTCTACTCTTTATTCGGATGAGAAGATGCTTGACGTGATACTTGACAACCTATGATACGATAGGCAAGAATATCCTGAGCACGAATGAACACCGCGACGTGGGATTCTTCTCCCTATCAGTAAGTATAATGCGTGGAATAAACTCGTTATTCTCTGTCAATTAGTAGGGTGTTCGTGCGTTGCGACGATATTTTAAAAGATAGTGATACGTATCAGCAGACGAGATTATAAACCGCATAATAAATATCAATTTTCTTTCACACATAGATAAACATTAACATTAACCCCGCCTATAAAATGCAGAAACTCGTATATAATATTTGCCTTGCCAATAAAACAAAAGATATTTATATAACCCCTGTACTGAGAAAGAATTCGTAAAATACCTCTCGAGCACCCAATCTTCAAACAATGATTGATCGAGTTGGAGATCCAAAATAACCAAAACATCGCCTATAACAGAATAAAAAGAATAAGAAATATTCCATAAATACCAAAATTACCACGTAAATATATTTGTAAATACCATCTCCTGCAACGTCATTCTCTTTTTCTAACATATTTGCAGGGCGCTTGAATTCTCGAACAATCATCCACCAACTTTGTATATGGAAGATTGCTCTCCTCCAACAAGCATGTTATAATTGAGTTATTCGTCGAGCATCCAATCTCCTCTAGTTTGAGCTGATAACCAGAAACCTCCTTATAATAATCAAGCAATGGATCAATCTCTCGCTGCCATTCAGTGGAAGCAGCTTCTTTATCTACCAAATCCAATTTAGTAGAGGTCATTTTCCTCTTCTGCTGCTTCTTGGTCCGCTGCTTTGATTCATGCGCACAAGAGGCATCAAGAATCCTAGAACCGGTTGCTCCGACATCACCATCGACTGCTCATTCTTTTGCTTAACCACCATCGATCAAAAACCTTCAAGAACGTAGATTAAATGGCATAGCAATTAGCTAAACATGACAAAATTATTGCAATATGTTCACCACTTGTCCATAAATATTTGTGGAGCAATAAGAAAAGTGAGCAAGCTTTTTGCAAGAGATAGCGACAACAGATTACAAATCCCTCCCATTTCACACGAATACCTAGTCAATTCACTTAATTCAAACAACAAATTATGCTTCCATAATAAATCTGATAATGGTTGTGGTCTAAAAATAATAATGAATTGAGCTCCAAAACCACCAATGATTAAATTTCCATCAACAAACATCCAAGAAACCGATTCTTCCTATAAACAAGCCCAAGAAATTCCATTACCATCAGCAAGAAATCTGAGAAGCGTCACTTACTCAGAAACAACTCAAGAAAAAGCCTATGATCTCTAGTTAAACTAAAAAAAATCTAACAAAAAAAAACTCAACACAAACACAGAAGCAAGACAAATAAGCCAAGAAAATAGTGGGGACAAGAACCCTAAACACCTCCATTTCACTTAGTTCCACCATCCATGCATCAAGAAACCAAAAGAAACCCCCAAGAAAACCAAAACCTCGCCCACAAAAGGACACCTTGATCCAAGCAATATGATACACCAAAAAATCCCATGGAAATTTCCCCCAAGAACTCAAAAGAACCAACGCCCACTACCTCCCAGTGCGGCCTAGGAACCAATCGGAGGCCGCAAGTCCGATCAGATTCTCCGAGGATGAATCCAGTCTCCGATCGTGGATGCTGGTGGTGCCAAGCTGGCCAAATCGAGCAAGAAGACGCAGGTGGTCGCCCTCGACGGGAAGGCGAATGCCAAGGTGAATGTGACCGTGAGCGAGGGGGCAGCGGGGGTGGAGGAGGACATGGTTTTCGCGGTGGGGCAGAGGGGACAGAGGACCTCATCTTTGAGTTCTGAGGGCTGCCGGTGTGGCTGCAGGAGACGCTCATGCGGGGCCTGGCGAGGTTGTCATGCATGTCCAAGGAGTACTTGTTCGTGGCCAACACGGGGATCGCCGACGGCATGCGGCCGATCCTAGGTGGCCAATGGGCGGCGGCGGCATCGGTTACGCTGCTGTTACTGCAGCTGCTACCGCTGTTCACGCTCACGGCGTTGGTGCGTACTTGGCCATCTACTTTGCCACGCTCGCGCTCGTCGCCGCCGCCACAGGGCTTGAGCCACTCCGCTTCTTCCACACCGCCTCGCCTGCAGCCTACGCCTGGACGCAGGTTGCGCAGTCGCTCGGCTTCATGGGCTACCTCGTGCTCCAGATGGTGGACGTTGTTACCGTCTTCTCGGGGGCCACATTGCCGGAGGAGGACGGCGGCTAAGACACCACGAAGGTGCTGGGCCTGGCGCAGATGGTGGTGGGCCTGGCTACCAGCCTACACTACTATGCCGCCATGTTCCACCGCGTCGCGGCTGACTAGGCCCCACGTGCGAACTGGCGTGTGTAGGCCATGTACGCCGCGTGCTTCGTCGTCGTATGCGCGTGCGCACACGCCGAGAGGAGAAAGTGGGATAGTGTGAGGGAAGGAGGTGGGGAATCGAGAGGACAGGGGCATGAGGAGGTGGTGGTTGTTGGATATTGTGCTGTCATGTTATGCGGCGTGTCAGATGGTTGAGGCAAAGGAAATAACTAGAAGCCACTGGATTGGCTGGTCCACATGTTAGTGCAGATTTTATGTACGTAGATGTGTGCGATGGGACAATTCCTCCCATTGCGCAGAGTAAACTCCAATCTTATTAGTTAAGATCCAATCTTTATTAGTTAAGATAAGATAAGAAATAAAGAGAAGTCATGTAATTGTTTGGCTCGTCCATCTTTATGTTTCTGAACACGCCATCTTGATGCAAAAGTTGCGCAAACTCTGCTCCAGACAGCCTGGTCAACATACACTAATTTGCGGCTACGCTCTTTGCCCAGCGTAGTACTCCGGTTCACCCTTTTTGACAAACGATTACCACACGCATTTTTGTTCCCCACACTTTATAAAGAACTGGAACAAGAACAACATGTTCCCTTTCTTTTGTGCTACTACGCATGTCATATAATTGAAAAGGCACAGGAAAGCTTATCGTACAAAAATCAGCAAATAAATTCACTGGATATATGCAAACGAGCACTTGCTTGCATATATAATTCTTGAGGTGTATCCGTATATATGTCAGCCGGTGAATCCGTATATACCTTGCATCCATACCATGTATCCAAACTACCCATACCAGATGAATTGGCCTTTGCTCACATGAGCAGTATTTGTTCCAGCTAGTTTCAGTGAACATAATTAACACACGATTACTCGAACTCGTCTACGCCATAGAGAAAATGCGACACACGAGACGACGCTCTCTCTCTATCGGTTCCCCTTTGGAGGTTGTGGTGTTCAGCTAATTCAGAACTGCACTTCTAACTCTCGGTTGCCACAAACACCATCGCGTTGTAGTTCACAGGTTTCGGCCGGTGAAGTTAGTGGGATGTTCCCCTTTGGAGGTTGTGGTGTTCAGCTAATTCAAAACTGCACTTCTAACTCTCGGTTGCCACAAACACCATCGCGTTGTAGTTCACAGGTTTCGGCCGGTGAAGTTAGTGGGATGTTCCCCTTTGAAGGTTGTGGTGTTCAGCTAATTCAGAACTGCACTTCTAACTCTCGGTTGCCACAAACACCATCGCGTTGTAGTTCAACAGGTTTCGGCCGGTGAAGTTAGTGGGATGTAGTGGCAGCTATGTTATGTGCCATCTTGACCGGTGGAGTTTGAATCTTCCATGATGATCAGAAAAGCATCTTACAAAGTGGCCACCCAAGGGAAAGAAAACTAACGAGTGATGTAACCGCCAATATCAAGCTGACCGGTGACTTTCCCATCTTTGGCAGCTACCAGCACTAGCCACAGTCGCAGCAACTTACAAAGTCTGAAATCTGTTGGGAAACCTAGGCCTGGGCCGGGAGCCTTGGGCTATGGTGGGTTTCTTACCGCGTCTAGTATATAAATAGGGGATCACAATCATTGTAAAGGACAGATCAAAAGAAAAGAAATAAAGAAGAGAATGAGTTCCCCATTTCTATGTCAATTTACTTTTCTGTACTCGTGTGTGCGATTCATCTATTCTCTGCGAGGTGATCGATCGGACTGAACTCACCAGCGAAAGTTCCTCAACACGTTATTAGCACGATCGACTCCAACCTACCTTTATGCCTCCTTTACTCGGATCCAAAGGTAATCGTCGAAGCACGACTCTCGTAGATTGAATCGCTTTCATAGATCGTTTCAATTCTGCAAATTTGCTTTCTAGATTAATTTTCTACGGTGCAAATTTCCTCTAATCTCCGCGAGCTGACTTGTAGTTGCTAGCACAATGCCGATCGGATGATTGGAAAAAACAAGGGATTGTTGATTGCATAGTGGAAAATGGCAAGAAGAGAAAAAAAATCTGACGAACGGAGCCACCGGCACTCGCACGCATGCCGCCGGCTCCTACAAGTCGCGCGGCCGAGCCGCTTCGCCTGACGGCGCGCTCGAGGTCGCCTCCGCCGCCGGCGAAGCCGCGCACGATCTTTGCCGCCTAAAGCCGTCGTGCCGCGCTGCGCGCCGCCGACCCATGCCTCCCGGCCGAGCCGCGCACCCGATGCCGGCTAGAAGCCGTCGCGTCGTGTTGCGCGCTCACCTCTTGCACGTCGCCTGACGCCGACGCGCGCGCATGCTCTGAAGCCGCCGCCACGCTCATCGTGCTCGAACCGCGCGCTGCCATGCTCGAACGCGTCGCGTCGCCGGCCGTGATCGGCGCGCGTCGCGCGCGACGCCCACATGGCGCCGCTTCGCGAGCACACGCCCCATGACCGCGCGCCGCGCCGCGCTCGGAGCCGTTACGCCCGGCGTGCGCCTCTTGTAGCGTCGCCGCCGCGCATGGCTCCATGCCCGTGCTGCCTTTCCGTCGGTCACTACGCGCACCACCATCGTCGTGGCCACCGCAAGCGCCGCACCGCTACACCACAACGGCCCTACCGGCTACGCCCCATGCCGTCATGCACCGTGCTCCGCGCCACCACCTCGCTGGCTTGCAGCCGCCGCCGCCGCACCGCATGTCCCCGCGCTACGCGCCGCCGCCACCAGCTAACGTGGCGCTATTGAAACCCTAGCGTCCGTATATGAAGCCACTGGTTTGGGCCGTAATGGGACGAGAAAATGGGCCTAACCCAAGAAATTCCAAAAGAAAGAAATGGAAATCCTAAAATTTTGTAGAACCCCCCCCCTTCCCATTTTGAAAAATTAAACGGGAAATTTCTCAGAATTGAAATTTAGCGAATTAGCCCTTAAAAATTGTAGAATTCACTGAAAATTCAAATTTTAAATCGTTTTTACCATTTGAAGCATGTTTAGCACCATTGATATTATTTTATATGCTTTTATGTATTTATTTATTGTTTTGATTAATCATAATTGCATAAATTACCTTTGATCACTGAAATTAGCAGTAAAATTATAGAAAAATACGTAGAAAATTCTAGAACATTACGAAAGTATTTTATACCATTATACAATTTATTTAATGCATTTTACCTGTAGTATGAGAGTATTTTGTACCATTATACAATTTATTTAATGCATTTTACCTATAGTAAATTTATGTATTTCTTGCATGCACATGTAGATGACATGCATCACGAACCGGGAGTTCGAGGAGCTGGCCCAGCACGGCCAAAACTACTTGACTTGGGCTTCCGACGTCGAGATTGTACTTGGAGCCAAGAAGCTCTGCGCTGCCATTGGGATTGGTGCATCAAAGGATGCCAAACCCACCCCTAAAGAAAATGATCAGATACTTCACTTTCTCAGGTACCACCTCTGTCTCACACTCAAGAATGAGTGCACGACAGAGTAGAGCGTGCTAGCCTTGTGGACTGCACTGAAGAAGCGGTTCGAGAAGCTAAAGTACACCATTTTCCTCATGCAGAGCAAGAATAGAGTCGATTGAGATTTGCTGACTTTAAGATGGTTGGGGAGTACAATTCTGCTCTGCATAGAATTTGTACCAATCTTCAACTCTGTGGCAGGCAAGTCACAGATGAGCAGAAGATTGAGAAGACCCTCTCCACCTTCCACCCTAGTGCAGTGCAGTCTGCGCGCAACTATCATCAAGACGGCTACAAAGAGTATGCTAAATTAATTGATATTATGCAGGTTGCAGAGGCTCAGGATGACGTTCTCGCAAGAATTTCATCGCCCAGCCACCTGGGAGCTCCATTGGCCGTGAGGCCAACGCTGCGAGCTTCAAGGTGCAGAAGCCTATAATAAAGAAAAGAGGAAAGAAGGGCAAGACCGCAGCCCAGAAAGGTAAGCCAAATGCTCCACAGGAAAAGAAGACCAACAAGCCAAAGCGAAATGACAAGCCCTATGGTCAACAAGACTAAACCTGCTACAAGTGTGGCAAGTGGGGGCATTAGTCGCAGATCTGTGAAGAACCGCAACACGTTGTCAACACTTTTTGTGCCAAACAGAAGAAGGGCGGCAAAGGGCAGCATAAAACGCACTTTGCCTTCGCTGAGGGGGAGGACTCACAACAGCTGCCTGCACCGATTTCCTAGGAAGAGCATGTCACTCCTGAGAAGATAACAGCTGAAGTCTCTAACTTCTTGGTGGACTCAGTCTAGTGCACAGAATGCACTTAGACTTTAAATGTTATTTATTTTATGTGTGGAATAAGTTATACTTTTGCATGGATGATGGTTGTATGCTCGTGTAGAGCCTTAAACGATTTATTTCTCGTGATGGTTGAACGATATTATTTAATTTATTAATTTATTCAATTAATAATATCATGATATGTTCTGATATTTGAAGTATTTTATTTATGCGTTGATTACTTCTACTACATATTAATAAAGTATTTTATATTAGAACGCGTGTTGCGCCCTATGGAGGAAGTGTGCTTAGCTGATAGTGGCATAACAAATACTATCTTGAGAGAGACGAAATTCTTTCAGTCGATCAGCAAGAATGCTGGTAGTCTTATGACAATCGCGGGAAGCGATGCTTGTATAATAGGTTCAGGAAGGGCCACAATTATACTCCCGATGGGTACAACTTTGGTCATTAAAGAAGTCTTGTTGTACCCAGAATCGACTAGAACTCTTCTAAGTTTTAAGGATATTCGCGCTAACGGTTTCCACGTAGAGACTGAAGAAGAGTATGGGAAGTAATACCTGCTCATTACAAACTGTGAAGAAAGTGAAAAAAAATAGTACTAGAACGACTTCCTTCATTTGAGACTCGACTATACTACACTAATATTAAGGCACCCGCAGCCTTTATAGCCTTGAAAACCATATATAGAAGCCCTGAACTTTTCTATGCTCTGACATGATTGATTAGGCCACCCAGGTCTTAAGATGATGAGAAATGTAATTAACAATTCACAGGGACATAATATCGATGTAAAGAATTTCCCGAATCAGAAAGATTTTGTGTGCCCGCATATGCCACTGGGAAATTAATTACTAGACCTTCTGCTCTGAAAGTGAAGAATGAAGTCCTTGCATTCCTGGAACGTATCCAGGGAGATATTTGTGGTCCTATACAACCCCTGTCAGGGTCATTTAGATATTTTATGGTGCTCATCAATGCTTCCTCGAAATGGCCGCACGTATGTTTATTTTCTACGAGAAACTATATTTTTGCAAAGCTAATCTTGCAAATAATTAAAATTAAAAATAATTTTCCTGATCATCATGTAAAGTCCATCAGAATGGACAACGCTGGAGAATTTACTTCGAAGGCATTTGATAATTATTGCATAGCAATGGGAATTAAAGTTGAGCATTTTGTACCGCATCTCCACACTCAGAATGGACTAGCAGAGGTACTAATTAAAAGGATTAAATTTATTGTCCGACCGCTTTTGCATAATTGTACTTTACCAACTACATGCTGGGGACACGTAGTCCTGCACGCAGCAACTCTTATCAATTTTAGATCGTCGGCGTATAACATCCATTCACCTATACAACTAGCGCAAAGGTCAGCACAAAAAATTTCTCATCTTCGCAAATTTGGGTTTAAGGTTTATGTACCTATACCCCCACTACAGCGTACTGCAATGGGCCCTCTCCAAAAGTCTGAGATATACGTTGGTTATGAGACATCATTCATAATCAGGTATTTGGACAATGACGAGAGATTTACATACTTCCGATTCGTTGATAGTATATTTGATGAAGATAGTTTCCCGTCATTAGGGGAGGAAATCAATCCCTTGATGAAAAATATAGAAAATTACGTGGCAAGCCACAGGAATCCATGCGCATGACTCGCACACTAGGGAAGTAAATAGAGAAGTCCAAAAGATAATTAATTTGCAAGCATTAGCGAATCAACTGTCTGACCACTTTAGTCATTTGAAGAGCGTGACCAAGTCACATGTGCCTACATACAATGCACCGGAGAGGGTTAAAATATCGAAGAAGGTGAAAGGTACCCCTAATCCCATTTAGAGGCTTCAAAATAAAAGGGCGAGAACTCCGGCCCCTCGAATCCCAAGTAGCCGGGGACACCTAGTGAAAAAGGATAAGAAGCACTTGATACAGCCGATCACCGAAGTTCCTCGAAGTCAGAAGGGGAGCCAGTTGAGACTAGCACCAGTATGGCACCTTTAGAAAAAGACATACCGGATTTGAACATTCCCACAGAGGAAGAAACCAGCACGGGTGTGTACGCACACATCGGAGCTAAAAAACTAAAGGGACTTGCCCCCGTTGGAAGTAGCGGTGAGCAAATAGAAGCATTAGAAGAATCGTCCCATGAAGAAGTAGCTATAAACTATGTGACCACAAGAGAATCTATGAATAGGACAACAACCAATGTCAATATTTATTTTGCAAAGAAAATTACCACAATCATCGATCTTGATCCAGAGCCTACATCGCTCGCTGAATGTAAGAAAAGATCATATTGGAAAGATTGTAAAAAGGCAATAGAAACTGAATTATTATCTCTCAATAAAATAGAGGTGTTTGGGCCTGTAACCGCACGCCTCCCCATGTGCACCCTATAGAGTATAAGTGGGTATTTGTTTGAAAGAGAAAAAATAATGAAGTTGTAATATATAAAGCAAGGCTTGTTGTACAAGGTTTCACTCAATGTCTAGGAGTTGATTATGAAGAAACATATTCCCCGGTCATGGGCGGAGTTACATTTAGATATTTAATCTCAATGACAGTGAACTTAAATTTAGAAATTAAATTGATGGATGTGGTAACTGCATACCTTTATAGATATTTGGATTCGAACATTTATATGAAGGTACCTGAAGGTATCCCTGTCCCGAACCAAGACAGAGCAAATAGAAATATGTAAAGTGTGAAACTCAGAAAATCAATGTACGGAACATAAGCAATCAGACAAGATGTAGTATAATCACTTTAGCGACTTTCTATACAAGAAAGGCTACACGAACAATAAGGATTATCTCTGTGTATTCATACGATGATTCTAGAATGGATTTTGTATAATCTCAGTATATACTGATGATCTGAATATCATCAAAACATTGGAAGATATTGAGGAAGCAAACTCTTACCTGGAGTCGGAGTTCGAAATGAAAGAATTGGGTAAAACCAAATATTGCATTGGCTTGCAGCTTGAGCATGTCTCTGAAGGGACATTACTGCATCAGTCAGCCTACACTCAAAAGCTATTAGAAATGTTCGGCTTTGAAAAAGCATGCCCTTCAAAAGTGCCGATGGTCGGGAGATCCTTACAGCAAGATAAGGAACCGTATAGACCTAGAGAAGAGGGGGGGAAGTCCTGGGACCTGAATTCCTGTACTTAAGTGCAATAGGAGTACTCATATATTTAGCAAATTGTACTAGACCGAACATTGCATTTCCCGTAAACATATTAGCAATGTATAGTGCAGAACCTACCAAAAGGCATTGATAGAGAATAAAAACATCTTCTGATACCTCCAAGGAAGCAAAGACATTGATCTGTTCTATAGAAAGAACCAAGACCTGACTATGACTGGCTATGCAAATGCCGGGTACCTATCGGACTCACATACAACCAAGATACAAACAAGTTATGTATTCCTGTGTGGTGGAACTACAATTTCATGAAAATCTTCTAAGCAAAGTCTTGTATTAACTTCGATAAACCACTCAAAAATCATAGCATTGTACGAGGCCTCATGAGAATGTGTTTGGCTTTGGCGGATGATTAACCATAACCAGTAGTCGTGTGGATTGAATACCGCGCAAACTCCCACTATTATCTATGAAGATAATACAACTTATCTTGCACAAGTGCAGATGGGTTATGTGAAGAGTCATCTCAAAGCATATCAACCCCAAGTTCTTCTATGCTCATGAATTGCAAAACATGGGCAAAATTAAAGTATTGCATACCAAATCATATGAAAATCTTGTAGATTTATTGACTAAATCACTTCCAGCATCTAGCTTTGAAAGTTGCATGCGTGAAATTGGAATAATGAGACTTAGAAAAGTGCAGAATTCAGGGGTAGAATCTCCACGAACTCATTATTGAAAATTGACCACGAAGATCGAGTATCCAAAGACAAAATCCTAGAGATTAAATTAATTTGGGTGGGTTGTACTATTTTTCCCTTGATGAGTTTTTCTAAAATTTCTCGGCTAAGGTTTTTAACAAGGCAATTCGTGCAATGGAGCAGAACGTGTATCATTTGCTCTTTCTCCAAAAATTTTCCATCGGGTTTTTGTGAAGTTTTGAAGAGGCATAAATATGTCGAACGAGTGTCCAAGGGGGAGTGTTGGGAAACCTGGGCTTGGGTCGGGAGCCTTGGCACATGATGGGCTCCTTCTCATCCCCTCTAGTCTATAAATAGTGGATCTCAATCATTGTAAAGGATTGATCAAAAGAAGAGAAATAAAGAAGAGGAGTTCCCCATCTCTATGTCAATTTACTTTTCTGTACTCGTGTGTGCAATTCATCTATTCTCTACTAGGTGATCGATCGGACTGGACTCGCCAGCGACGGTTCCTCAACAAAATTTACTGCTCTATCGTGAGTTCCAATGCTTATAAACAATTGCTTTTTTTACATACGTTCACTTTCAGGTAGGGCTCAATGTGCAAGTTGAAACCCATGGGTCATCTAGGACCATTTGTGTTAGTGATATCCCTATAGGCAATCATAAAAATAATTGTATCACTTCTTTGTTTATGAACTTTTAAATAATATATTATTTTATCTCTTAGTTGAAATATCATTTATATTGATTGACGGGTATATGGCTTGTTCATGAAACTCTCTATTTATATTTATGATGTCATTCTAAACATCCTTGATCTTATGTATTTATGTGGGACACTTATGATTTATGGGTCAACACATGTATTAATTGATGACCATGTTTCACGGATCATGAATATGAGATATCAAATCATAATGTGGACATATGTTAGAGAACAAAGTGTTGGATCAACCTGCCTTGAGACACTTCGAGAATTGTTATCTTCTTAAGTGTTATCAGTTGGTCTCATACACAGTGTTTGTGTGTCGTAGGGGAGGCCCACCGGCCCACACGACCTAACGAACACCACAAGCCCCCAAGGGGGCCCGAGGGTCGCAGGAGGGGCCCCGAAGGGGGCCCAAGGTCGCAAGAGGTGCCTCAAAGGGGGCTAGCGAAGGCACCCCGCGGGCCCACCCTGAGGGCAGCAGGGGGCGCTCGAGGCCCCCTCGTCCCGGAGCCGACCCGCGAGGTGCGAAGGGAGCAGAAGACAAGTGGGCCAGCGTATCGGCTGGATGGACCAAGACCAAGGAGGACCACCATGAGCTGAAGGCTAGGCTTAGGGATAGGAAAAGCCCCTGCAACCCCTACGGGGGCAGTACCTTTCTAGGGGTAAATCCGTAACCTTAGGCACCATGTCGGAAGGCTATAAATACCCATCTCTCCCATGTAATAACTCAGGTCCTGATTTTTTTGGCAATTAATACACATTTATCCTGCACATCCGGTCCTCTCTTCGAGGATCCTCCGGTCTCTCTCTCTGATACTAGGGGTCCCCTTTTCTACTGTCTAGCCTTTTTCTGCTACGACAGTGAGATTCTTAGACCTAAGGTCATCATGATTTTATACATGTGCAATAGTTTATAGGGTTGCCAAACACTACTCAGTAAATGGGTAGTCATAAAGATTGCTTTTGAGTTTACTATGCAACATGCAGAGGAATGTGACCGATCAAGATGGAATTTGTTCCACTTCTTTAACGGGAGAGATATCTCTAGACCCTCGATATGGTTGGATTAAGGAAATGCATGATCATGCCGAATATGATTGAATCAACTACAACTAAGTAATCATTACAAGATCGAGTGAAAGAATCGAGCTATCATAGGATGACACGCATCTCGCCTTGAGTTTGATCTGGTATCATGAAACAAAGGGAACAACACATGGGTTTTATAAAGGTTCATTCTATATGATCTTCATGTGTATTCGGGAGTCGCTATGTTCTACTAGGAACTGCTACCGATTTGCGGATCGGAAATGAGTTTCGGTCACAGACGATTATGCATGAACCTACAGGATCACACACTTAGTGGATTGGAACAAACTAGTTCGGATTGAATCCATTATAGGTTTAAATCGGATTATAATTCGTATGGTTAAGAGTCCTAATGAGTTTCTAATGTAGGGATCTGTTATGAGCTGTTTATAAGGGGGGTGTGAGTGCTTTTGAGATGATGTTGCACCACCAACCGAAACCCTAACCACCTCCTCCCCAAAGGTTCTACTGTGCGCGTTGGTACTAGTACACCGGCGCACAACATTCTACTCTTGGACATGTGAATATTGTAGAGACGTTACTGTGTTGATCGATGACGATCCGTGGCATACGTAAGGAACGCGAGAGGCCACCAAAGAAGACGATAGGCAGCTAAAGACATTGGACGGTTGATTACTTCTGCTACATCAACACACGCAACGTTGGACTGGACTACTCGGACTCTTTCTTCAGTTGCACTGCACTTCTAGTCGTAATGATCTATAATCTCTCAATCGTGTGATGTCCTGGTTTACACGGATGGAACTTTTTATTTCGCCCTGCCCGTATACCAACAACCTGTTAGTGTTACACAGATTTTACAGGATCAATTAGGTAAGTATCCTTAACTGCCGAAGTTGACCATAGGGAAAGTATGTGAACCTGGGGTGATCTCTAAGGTCCAATAATGCAGAGCATGGTGCTTACAGTTATATGGATGAATGGATCATTCTCGAGCTCTCCGACCGAGAAGATGAAAGGTCTAGGAATCAATCACGTCGCCGTCGTAATAAGTTGTTTTGTGTCTGCTTTGTTTTCGTGACTACCGACCTTTCTTTGTCAGCGGCAATGTTATGACAAGGACAGAACCGGTGATGGAGTCATTGCAACGATCGATACAAGATTTTTTTGCATGAGGCTTCTGAATAAGAACAGCACGTGGCGGAGCCAGGAATTTGATGTTGGAGGTGCACACACAAAGTAATACCGAGCATGATTAGTTCAAACCAGGGAAAAAGCTACCGGTTGGGAAAAATTTTTGAAGCCTAACGATAGACCTGGTTCCCGGAATTTTCGGATTTATTTCGATCGAAATTTTTGAATCAAATTTGAATTTTTTGTGAAGTTAAAACGAAAAATACATAAAAAATGCATAGCCAAGGTTCCAACCCAGAACCAACCTCTTCAAGACTTAAGGTTTTTCCACACATTACATGCACTCTTGTGTTTGCATATGGTTACAAACTTTCTTTATATTTGTCAAAAAACTATGCATCACTTCATGAAGCGAGAATTTGCCGTTAAGTAAAAAAATGTTAAGAAAAAGAACGGAGGAATTGTCTACTAGTATCTTTTGCATGTCATTACTATAGTAATCAATTTGAAAAAGCGACTTGCATAATAATATGAATGTGAGAAAAATAGAAGTTGCTCCATGCGCATCTACAAAACCATTGGTCTTAGTGAGTGGTGCTTGCTTTGCTCCACACTGCAGTGCTCTGTGCCGCGCTCCTCTCCTCTCCCGCGTCGCAGTCGAATTGCCACGCGAGGACCAAATTAGGGAGGTTGGAGTATTGGAGATAAAGATGGATGTGGGTGATGAGTGATGAGATGGTGTGGGTTTGGTGGAGCACGGCGGGCCGTGGTGAGCTTCTAGAGAGCACACCGCGAGTACTATGAATATGACCCAAATGCAGATCCATCTCTAAAATGTTTTCGATTTTTATGTGTCAGGGCACCCCTCTGGCTCATCCATGATTGTACCCAAAGATAAATGATTGGTACTCTGTAGGTGTGCATCGTGGAGTGATTGTTTCGATTGGCGATTGTAGCTAGCCAAGATGACACCATAGCGGGAACAAAGGCTATGCCAAGAACGAAATATTCGCGAGCAGATGCAAAAGCCTTCGCTAGCTTGTACAATCAGCTTTTTGTGATAGTACTTTCGTGATCGATTGTACAATGACTTAGAAAGGTGCGGGTGCGGGTCCTCGCTGCTGGCGACTTGCTCGATTGGTGGCTTGGTAAGTTGAATTGTTGAAATGACCAACCAAAATCAGAACTCATCGAGTACTTATATCTTATACCTAGTTTTAAAATTTTCCATTTATTTTTGGGGTGCCGTGCACACCGGGCACCCTCGCCGCCCATGAGAGACTCCATGTTCCATCACCGTGATGCAAAATCGATTGCTCGCATGGGCGCGGCAGTGGTGCCTAGGTGCACGCACCCCAAAAATAAATGGAAAATTTTTAAAACTAGGTATAAGTGATATAAGTACTCGATGAGTTCAGATTTGGTGGTCATTTCAACAATTCACCCTACCAAGCCACCAATCGTGAGCAAGTCGCCAGCAACGAGGCACCCGCACCCGCACCTTTCTAAGTCATTGTACAATCGATCACGAGAGTACTATCACAAAAGACTGGTTGTACAAGCTAGCTAAGGCTTTGGCATCTGCTCGCAAACATTTCGCTTCTGGCATAGCCTTTGTTCTCGCTATGGTGTCATCTTGGCTAGCTACAATCGCTAATCAAACAATCACCCTCGATGCACACCTACAGAGTACCAATCATTTATCTTTGGGTACAATCATGGACAGAGCTAGTAGGGGTGCCTTGACACATAAAAATCAAAACATTTTCAGGATCAGCTCAGATTTGGGTCATATTCATAGTACTCTTGTGTGCACTCTCTTGAAGCTCACCACGCCCGCAGTGCTCCACCACCACACACCATCTCATCACTCATCGCCCACATCCATCTTTATCTCCAATACCCAACTCTCCCTAATTTGGTCCTCGGCTCACGACCGGCGACGCGAGAGAGAGGAGCGCTGGCGGCATGAGCACCGCAGGGAGCAGAAGACCACTCACTAAGACCAATGGTTTTGTAGATGCGCATGGAGCAACTTCTATTTTTCTCACATTCATATTATTATGCAAGTCGTTTTTCAAATTGATTACTATAGTAATGACATGCAAAAGATACTAGTAGATAATTCTCCGTTCTTTCTTTCTTAACAATTTTTTTACTTCTAACGGCAAATTCTCGCTTCATGGTGATGCATAGTTTTTACAAATATAAAGAAAGTTTGTAACCATATGCAAACACAAGAGTGCATGTGCTGTGGTGGAAAACCCTTAAGTCTTGAAGAGGTTGGTTCTGGTTGAACCTTGGCTATGCATTTTTCTCAGATTTTTCGCTTTAACTTCACAAAAATTCAAATTTGATTCAAAATTTCGATTGAAATAAATCCAAAATTCCGAACCAGTCTATCGTTAGGCTTCAAAAATTTTCCCAACCGTAGCTTTTTCCTGGTTTGAACTAATCATACCCGCTATTTGTGTGCACTCAACATCAAATTCTCGCTCGCCATCGGTCTCAAAGCGCTTGGCCTGGATTTTTTGGTGCGAGGTCGAAGAGAAATGGGAAAAAAACTCTCTTCAAAAATATATATATCTGACGCTAATTAAAGAAAACGTAACAATGCATTAGATGACGCCTAGGACCAAGTGAGTACTACATTCTTTTACAAGAAAAAAAAAGTTTATTGCCGAACAGAATGCAACCATTGCGCAGATGCACTGCTCCATAACATGTGCAATTTACAGCTGCTATGTCGACTGTTAGTACAACACAGGGAGATGGATCAGCTCTTGAATAGCTAAGATCAGAATTAGGTCCGTACGCGGAACTACACTGGTGGAGTACGTCTGTACGTAGCTGGCTCTTGAACAACAACAACAACAGTGCAATGCGCGTATCAATCAAAGACTTTCGCTATTGCTACCCCATAATGCAGGCAGCGGTTGGCATGCACTTGGCCTAATTAAAACCAACCTAGTGCGTGGAAATCTATTTTAGGCATGGGTAGGTCCAACTTGAGTCGACCTGGAGACCTTGCTGCTGATCACGGGATGAATTAAATCAAGCTCGTTCCTCGGCTCGGTGCCTCGGTGTCCAAAGACGGAGCTTGTCTTGACGGATAAGTACTGAAGCGCACACGCGTTACTACAAGACTGGTTTTAGCTTAGCAGCACTGCGTTACGAGGACGATTCATTAACAAATCATCGTAATGGCACGAAATTACGTACGTAGTCTGCACACTGATTGCATATTACGTGCGCCTAGTCTAGTCGTCCTATGTGGAGTATCTTGTTGGGTTGGTCGGCACGTTCATTGGGGAAGAAAAACGTTACAGCACTGATTAAGTTAGTGCTATATCGTGGAAAACTAGAACACGAAGTAAAACGGGCCTCGTCATAAGGGGGAGAATTTGATTGCCATCGGTGTGCAGAGGCTGAATATAACCGTGGACAGTTCACACATTTGGCTCATCAACTTTCGTCAAAGTCGAAATACACGAAAGGCACAATTCGGGTTCCTAGATTTTATTTTATTTTTTTGAGACGCTCGAAATTTCTTCAGAGATGCTCATATCTCATCTCGAGCCAAAGTGTCATTCCTTTGTGACAGGGAAGGCACGGCACTCCGGTTCTTTGGGAAGGTGGTGCATCCGGTTGCAATGACCCGGGAAGTGCCATAGAATTCTTGCTAGTCTTCTCGCAAGTTGTATACTAGTGGAACCGAACTTTGACTTGTGTAAAATGCAGGCGCAGCACAATTTGCCACTCTAGACAGGTAACTCGATAGTAACAGATAAAATGTAATAGTCTGTTACAAGGCTTTATAAAGGTATTGTTAGGTCATGATCAAATCCAAACTTGCAAAAAAGACAAACGAAAAGAAAAGGGGAACTCATGGAAATTGACGTTGCAAATTAACTTGGCGAGTATATGCATGTCCGTATCAGTGCAACCGGTGTGTGCTTGCTTACTGCAATCATGAGATGTTTGCCCTGGGAAACAATTCCAGTGCGATTGTTCAACAAACAGAAAGAGCTGGGTCCCAAGTCCCTATATATAAATACAATATGTTGCGTGCGGTGGTGCGATGCAAAAACGAGGTGTAAAGTTTACTAATAATAACAACAAATCTAAACCAAAAAAAAAACTGAAAGACGAAAGACAAGTCATAGAACCTCTAAAAACAGAGGAGTAGTGCGAATGGTTAACTAATAATTACATGGTGCCAGTCTCGATTACGGTTGCTTTCAGAGGAAAATGTTGGCAACTACAGTAAATACAAGCGCGTCTGCTTGGAATGGCGAGGGACGTCGCGTCGGCCCCGCCCCCGGCACGCCGAGGAGGCCGCAACCACACACCCCTTTTTCCAAGGCATTCCACGGGCGGTCCGGCCGGCCGGCTGTTTGTTTGGTCGCCCGCGGCCCGACGACACCTGGCCCTCACTTCACGGACGCGACGTGAGGGTGGGTCACTGTGTGTTGCGCAGTGAGCCGGACTCCGCGCCACTTGGAGCTGGACTGGACCACAGCGAGCTAGCGACACTGACGCACACCCCTCCGCTCCGCTCCGCACCGGCCGGCTCTCGCATCCGGATCACTTTAAGTACACTAGAGATTCATTGTATAAACAGTATTTTTATGAGAGAACGAACAACGCTCTGTTACAAAGCAGAGGAAGCGCCTAACGATGAACAGGAGGGTGTCTATTATCGGCAAGATGACAGACTCAGCATATACGAACAGTATTTTGTGAGAGAGCGAACGGCGATCTGTTATAGAGCAGGAGAAAGCGCCTAACGATAAACAGGAGGGTGTCTATTGTCGGCAAGATGACAGACTCAGGGGGAGCAAGCGCAAACCGTGCGGGCGTTATCCTGCGTCGGATTGGGTTTCGTAAGGGTCGTGTTTCCGTCTGATATGGGATTAGGGACCCCACCAGCCAGTCCCTGGGGTGGTGGAGGCTACTTAACTTGCTTTCCGATTCTCGGTTGGCATAAAATGATGTAATCGCTAAAAGACAAACTTTGAACTTCCTATATCCAGTTCATCTGTTTCCCTATCTCGTTCCTCCTCCGAGATTCATTCTTCCCCCAAACAACCTATACTACTCTTGCTGGAATTTGTATCATCCGAGTGGATTATAACAATTTGGTATCAGAGCCGATTCCGAAGCCCTGGATCATCCATGCTACCAGACGCACGCTCAAACCCATACGCAGGAGATGGAGCAACAGATTGCCGAGTTGACGAAGGCCATCCCGGCGCAGAGCGATTTGCTCAAGACGCTCCAAGCCAAGAGAAAGCAATTCATGCTACCATGGAGGAGATCAAACCGGCGGTGTTCGAGCTGCAGAAATGGAAACCTGAGATGTAGTCATCAATGGATGGGTTACGCTCGAAGGTGGGTGAACTACGGTCACAGATCGCTTGCAACCCAGTGCTGGCGCTACGACCGGTGGACTTGCCGTCGATTCTTCCCTTGCCAGAAGCCAAGCAAGAGCATGCGCCAGGGGCGGACCATACACCGTCTAGCAAGGAAGGGACACTACACGCTCACGGGGAACATTGTCTCGGGCCAATCAGCCACTGTGATGAATTCAATCACCGAGTGAAATCAATCGGAGAAAGATTTTCCTCAATGCCACCTCCGGGCAATGGTATGTCCGATCGCTTCCACTTGTGTACTCATGTGATTGATTCTGGTGGAATATCTTCTAGACATCCTGATACATATCATCATCATTCTCCCCCTAAACTGTATTTTCCATAGTTTGATAGAGAAAATCCTAAAGCATGGCAACTAAAATGTGAAAATTACTTTAGAATTTGTTCCGTTCAACCAGAGTTCATGATTAATGTTGCCACAGTGTATTTTGTGGGAGGGGCCTTGTTGTGGTTACAAGTGTCTAGGGCTCGTACCAGATTTGATACATGGGAAACATTTGCAGAGGCGGTTTGTAGTAGATTTGGTAGAGAGGAGTTCCAACAGTTAGTGAGACAGTTCTATCGTTTATGTCAGATCAACACGTAGCAAATTATGCATAGAAGTTTAATGAGCTCATGCATAACTTGTTGGCGCATCATTCTTCCTAGAACCCCATATTTTTTGTTACTCAATTTGTGGATGGATTGCATGGTGACGTAAGATCTGCTATTGTGTTACACCGGCCGCAAGATCTGGATACTGTCGTAGCTCTCGCTTGTTTGCAGGAAGAAGTGTTGGAGATGACGAGATGAGATCCTCGCCGTGTGGATTACGCTCATAGTACACGCACGGGCATTCGCACCGTGTTGCCACTTCCACCTCCGCCTAGAAGGGGGGCACCAGTGGCAGGAAATTGATCGGACGATCATAGAGGCATGGATGGAGTGAGAGCTATTCCTTTTGATGACAAGCTCGGAGCTCTCCATGCCTACCGACGAGCAAAGGGTCTTTGTCATACTTGTAGGGAGCGTTGGTCCCGTGATCATAAATGTGCCTCAACAGTTCAGCTACATGTGGTGGAAGAACTATGGGAAATGATGACAGACGGTGATGTGAATTCACAAAAAGTCGATGAGGAAGGCTCGCAAACAGAGGCAGACTTAATGTCTATATCAAAGGAAGCTGTGAATGGTGCTGAAAACTCTAGAACACTTCGACTGCAGAGTCCTATACGAGATCAAGATGTTGTCATGCTAGTGGATTAAGGCAGTTCTCATTGCTTTGTCAGTGAAGAGGTTGCTCGGCGGTTGAATGGTGCTCGACAATCGATCGAACCAGTGCAGGTTCGTGTGGCTAATGGTGGATTATTAGAATGTGTGAAGGAGTTCCTCATTGCCCTTGAGAGGTTAAGGGCAACACCTTCTACACCACATTCAGAGTATTGCCGCTGAGATATTATGATATCATCCTGGGTATTGATTGGTTGGAACAACATAGCTCGATGAATGTCCACTAGTTGAAAAAGGTGTTGTCATTTTGGTACAAATGGCGAGGAGTTTCTTTGCAAGGCGTCAAACCCAACTTGCCTCAGTGTTGTCTGGTGTGGCAGAAACAACAAGGAAATCTGGAAAGGAATCAAAAAGTAGAACCACTATTTTCGCTTGGGGCAGTAGAGGATACAGAGACTGAGGTGCCTCAATCCATATTGCAGTTGCTGAGAAAATTTGATCGTCTGTTTACTGAACCTCAAGGATTACCACCGCAAAGGGCTTTTGATCATGACATACCTTTCTTGTCTGGAGTCAAGCCTGTAAATCTTCGGCCATACTGGTATAATCCAACACAGAAAGATGAGATTGAAAAGCAAGTGACAGAGATGCTAGTTCATGGGGTCATACAACCTAGTACAAACCCATTTTCATCCTCGGTATTGCTGGTTCAGAAGAAGGACAAGACTTGGTAATTTTGTGTGGATTACCGACATCTGGATATTGCTACAATCAAGAACCGATATTCTCTACCAATCATAGATGAGTTACTGGACGAATTAGCGGGATCTCAATGGTTCATAAGCTTGGACCTTCGGGAAGGTTACCACCAAATCCGAATGAAACCAGAAGATGCGCACAAAATGGCTTTTAAAACACACTATGGACACTTCGAATTTAGAGTGATACCGTATGGCTTGACCAGCGCACCAGCAATGTTTCAAGGGTTGATGAATACCATTTTAGCACCTTTGTTGCGAAAAGGAGTTCTTGCTTTATTGATGATATCTTGGTGTACAATACTGATCTGCAGAGTCATGTGGACAAACTCAAAAAAGTGTTTGAGATTCTGGATAAACACCAGTTAAAGATCAAGAGGTCTAAATGTTCATTTGCTAAGCAGCAACTGACTTATTTGGGTCACATTATCAGCAAAAAGGGTGTGGCAACTGATAAGAAAAACATAGAGGTTGTTCGTAATTAGCCAGTTCCGACAAATGTTAAGGAGGTTCATGGATTTTTGGGGCTAGTTGGATACTTAAAAAAAATATGTGTGCAACTTTGGATTGGTTAGCAGACCTCTTGTTGACTTACTGAAGAAACAAGCAGTATTTCTATGGACTGCTGAGAAAGAGGAATCCTTCCAAGCACTTAAAAAGGCACTTATTACTGCACCCGTTCTTGTATTGCCGGATTTCAAGAAGATGTTTGAAATTGAAACAGACACCTCCGAAAAGGGGATCGGGGCAGTGTTAATGCAAGAGGGGCACCTGGTAGCTTATCTGAGTAAATCTTTAGGGCCTTGTACTTAGGGATTGTCGACCTATGAAATGGAAAGCTTAACAATAATCTCAAGGTGGAACACTGGAGACCATACCTACAACAGGATGAGTTTGTTATCAGAACGGATCAGAGAAGTTTGGTACACTTGGAGGACCAGCAATTGACCACTCCTTGGCAACAGAAAGTGATGACGAAACTGTTAGGGCTACAATATCGTTTGTGTACAAAAAGGGTGAAAAACAGAGCGACAGATGCTCCATCGAGGAAGGTTTCAAGGAATGATGGAGGACTGATAGCTGTGTCAACCTGCATACCTGCTTGGTTGACGAGTTGGCTGCGGGTTACAAGGAGGATGTTCAAACCAGCCGATTGCTAATAGCGCTAAGTGTGGGGAATTCTAAGCATCTGAAATTATAATTGAAGGATGATATCATGTGTTATGTCGGGTGTATCTAGGTCGGCAGTAACATAACATTACAGAAGAGAATCATTCAGTCGATGCATTCCAGCGCAATTGGGGGACATTTAGGCTTCCAGGTGACTTACAGTAAGACAAGGAAACTGTTTGCATGGCCAAGGATAAAGAGAGACATACAGTCTTTTGTGGGGGCTTGCTTAGTTTGTAAACAAGCGAAAGTGGAACATGTCAAATATCCTAGGCTCTTGCAACCTCTCCCAGTGCCTGAACATGCTTGGCAGATGATATCTTTGGACTTTGTAGAAGGTCTACCAAGATCTACAACGTATAACAACATAATGGTGGTTGTTGATAAATTCTCCAAGTATGCTCACTTTGTGTCATTGGCGTGTCCATTCACAACGTTCCAGGTAGCTCAATCTTTTATCAGCAACATCTTCAAACTCCATGGTTTGTCTCAGTCCATAATCTCTGATCGGGACAGAATATTTACCTGCACTCTTTGGAGAGAATTATTTCAGCTGGTAAATACTCAATTGAGGATGAGTTCTGCTTACCATCCGCAAACTGACGAGCAGATGGAGCGAGTCAATCAATGCTTGGAAACGTATCTCCGCTGTTTTGTGCATGCTTGCCTAAACAAATGGCCGGAATGGCTCGTGTTGGCTAAATTCTAGTACAACGCATCGTATCACACCACTTTGCGGGAATCACCATTTGAAGTGTTGTACGAGCACTGTCCCAGACATTTCAGAGTGGTGGATTCTTCCTCATGTGCATCTACAGATATGACAGAGTGGTTACAAAACAGGGAGCTGATGACAAACTTGCTGCGACAACATCTCAATCGAGCTAACTAGCGAATGAAAGTACAAGGGATATGAAACGATCAGAGATGAACTTCATTCCCAAGGACTGGGTGTACCTAAAATTGCAACCTTACGTTCAATCCTCTGTAGCGGCAAAAGCTAATCACAAGCTGTCTTTCAAGCATTTTAGACCTTTTCAGGTTGAGCAAAAGATGGGAGCGGTGGCGTACAGATTGAAATTACCACCAACATGCGGCATTCACCCCATGATCCATGTATCACAACTGAAGAAGGCATTAGCCCTCGGCGAGAAGGCGCAGGAGGAATTGCCGGAACCAGAGGCCGATAGTGTGTCGGACCGGGAGCTACGGCGTCGACTACATTGGGCGGGATCGGCCTCAGGAACTCAAGTGCTGGTGCAGTGGTCTGGGTCTTCGCCGGCCAATGCTACCTATGAGGACTTCATAGAGCTAAAGAATTGTTTCCCTCATGCCCCGGCTTGGGGTCAAGCCGACACTGAAGGAGGGGGAATGTTATAGAGCAGGAGGAAGCGCCTAACAATGAACATGGGGCGTCTATTGTCGGTAAGATGACAGACTCAACAGGCGTAGGCGCAAACCATGCGGGCGTTATCCTGCGTCGGATTGGGTTTCGCAAGGGTCGTGTTTCCGTCTGAGATGGGATTAGGGACCCCACCAGCTAGTCCCTAGGGTAGTGGAGGCTACTTAAGTCACTTTCCGATTCTCGGTTGGCATGAATGATGTAATCGTTGAAAGGCAAACTATGAACTTTCCATCTCCGATTCATATGTTACCCTGTATTGTTCCTCCTCCTAATCTCATTCTGCCCCCCCCCCCTCCCCCCAAAAAAAGACGTATACTGCTCTTGCTAGAATTTGTATCATCCGAATGGATTGCAACACGATCTACCATAGTACTGTAGCAAGAGACCGTTGCAATGGTGAGAAAAGTACTGTAGCAAAATAACAATACAGCAAAAATACCGTAACACTTGATTTCGGTTTTTGATTTTTGATTGAACGGTAGAGATCACTCCTAATACACATGTATCATAGATTCTCTACATCGACTCCTTCAACTCCTTCAACGCAAAGATCCCAGTCCCCGGCTCTCCCCTTGGAGCACGCTAACGAACGGAACAAATCAGCAAATCATTCACATGCACCGAACGCCGGACGTGCCGTGCATCTGTATGACTTGCTGCTAGCTTGCGGTAACACTGTGCGATGTGCATGCGTGCGTCCATATGGTCGATCGACTTTGGGCCTGAGCCTCTGTACCACGGCAGATTCGAGTTTTGTGGTGGAGATTGCAGCCACGTGAAGGGTTCGATTCGGGTTCCACTGGCTAGCTGCATGGTCCTAGCCTGGGACATATGACTGGAGATATTTTCCTCCGGACCAGTAAGCTAGTAATTGGAGACATGTCATGTGCGAAGCTGGTTGGCAAAAGAAAGAAATGGTGCTTGGTCATTCATTGCCATCTACTCCAAAGATGTTGCACGGTTCCATTTAGTTGGGGTGGGGACAGTGAGGACTCACACTCTTAAGATACCCTACTAACATCGTAGGCAACAAGGACCCATCGTAAGCCATATTGTGCCTTATGGGATGCTGAAGCCCTCCTTGAGGCCTGGTGCGGGCCCACGTCGGATTTCACTAGCAATCCCCTGTCCTCCTCATGTTGGCTTGCATATCATATCGATTCTCACCATGCCCACCGTATCTTACAAAATCGGCACCATATTTGCTGGCTCGGTTCTGCAAGTGTGCTAGTGTTAGCCACATAATGATAGAGGAATAATCATGTACTACTACTATTACTAAAGAAGTATAGTGTTAAAGATTAATTCAGGCGCAGATACTACTCCAATTGAGTAGTACAGGAGACAAGCGGCGACAAGCGAGGAGGCCTCCTCCTCCTCCTCCTCACAGTGTCCCGGACTCGGAGCCAGGTCTCGCACAGCCACAAATCCTCTCCCTAATCGAATCGTCCTGTGGCCAAAATACACCGCGATCCGACTAAAATAACAAACACAAACACACAGGTGGCGCACCATGCCGCCGAGCCCACCGTCTCACAGATGTGCGTGGAAGGGTCCCAGGCGAGCAACAGCGACGGGGCTCCGGAGCGGAACATGCAGGGACAGACAGGCCATGACGAATTGAACGCTGCAGGTGGGCCCCGCAACACCAACACACTGCACAGCACAGCACAGCGCAGCGCAGGCGCTGCTTTTCACGCAGTTTCCCTCTTCTTTCCATCGGACTCCCCAGATCACGGAGAACGGCACGGGACGGTGGGCCCCACGCAGGGACCCGTCACGGAGCGGCCCTCATGGCAGGGATGGCAATTGGGCGTATACGGATAGTGTTTGCTCATATACCGACAAGAGCAGGCGGGAGGAGAATTAGCGCGCCGCATGGCCACCCGCCCATGCGCCACGCCATGCCGGGACCTCCCATGGATGGCGCCGCGGACGCCTCGTAGCGAGTTGCCGCTCGCCGCCGCTTCACGCTGCTTGCCCGTAGCAACGCCGCCGACCGCTCGCGCGGCGCCAGGCCGCCATCGCTATGCTGCCGGCAGCTCGTAGCCGCCGCCGCCGCGCCGTATGCGCCGCCGCCACCGGCCGCTTGAAGCCTCGCCGAGTCGCTTTGCGGCGTCGGCCGCCCGCCTATACAGCGCGCGCCACCGCTTCGCTGCGTAGCCGCGGCGGCCGCTGCGTCCTCGTCGTGCCACGACGGCCGACTTCCGCCTCATGCCCCCACTGCTGTCGGCCTCGGCCGCTGCCGCCAGCCTCACAGTCGTTAGCGGCGCCAAGAGCGCGCCACCATGGGGAATAGGATAGGAAACCCTATTCCCTATTTGACCGGATGGCTATTGGGCCAAAAGGCCATTGGTCTAGAGAAATGAAGGGGTCCAAAAGGGCATACGGGAGAAATGAAAGAAAAAAAAAAAGGGGGAAAAATGGGAGGTTTTGCCAAAGGGTCCTTCGAGATTCAAAATTTCGAGGATACTTACACAAATGAGGAAATTTTGCAAAGGACTCAAAATATCGAGAATTGCGCACAAAATTTTCTCTCAGTACTAAAATCTTATGTGTTAGCCCATGAAACTTGCAACATTTCACGAAAGTCATTTTCAGCAGAAAGGGCCTCGAGAATCCAAATTTTTGCATATTTTTGAATTTTGAAGCATATTTATTCTTGTTCTTGTTATTTCTATGCAATTTATTTATTGTATTTATCTGTTTTTGATTATCTCAGAATTGTTTATATTGCTTTTAATCACCGAAAACAACGATGAAATCATAAAAACGATAGAAAAATACGGAATACGAATCTGAGTTCAAGAGCATTATGAGAATTTTGCAACCATTTTATGCGTGACACTAGCAAGAATCATTTGAACTTTTGCATGAATATGAATATGATCGCATCACGAACCAAGAGTTCAAGAATTGACCCAACATGGCCGATTTTGTATAAAATTTGTATCGATCTTCAATTCGTGATAATGTAATCACGCATGAGTAGAAGATTGAGAAGACTCTCTACCTTTCACCCAAACGCGGTGCAATCCGCAAGCAACTATTGTCAAGACGGCCACATGAAGTATGCCTAATTAATTGACATCCCGCAAGTTGCGAAACTCGTGATGATGTTCTCGAAAAGAACTACATCTCGCAGCCCACCTAATAGCAATGTTGGCCATGAAGCCACCGCTAGCGCCTACAAGGTGATGAAGCCTCTCACAAATGAAAGGAGCAAGAAGGGTATAGAGGATTCACATCCATTAGTTGCACTTATGAATGGATAGCCCGAAGAGCGTACCTCATCATTCCTCCTTTGGACATCGGCAGCCGCAACCGTAGGCGCCAAGAGGAGAAGATCGCGCATGGAGCCGATTGAGGCGAAGTTCTGAATACTTCGTATTAGATCCAAAGTGCACGCATTGCACTCGAATCTTTTAATAGAAACTTGCAGTTTATAATTGAAGCAGAATTTTGAATTATTGAATAATGGTTGCAAGCTCTAGAAGAGCAAAGAATTAAATTCTTATTATGAGTCCTGCAAGGCTTATTTTCCCGTCTTTATGATAGCAAATTACGCTCGATATCCAAGTATTTTATTTATGTGTTGCTTGCTTTCGCTACATATTAATAAAGTACATTATATTAGAACGCGTGTGGCGCCCTATGGAGGAAGTGTGTTAGCATGTAGCGGCACAACGAATACCATCCTGAGAGAAACGGAAATTTTCCATCGATCAAGAAGAATGCTTTGCATCTTCTACGGCGATCGCGAGCAGCGATACTTGTATAATAGGCTCATGAATGTCATAATTATATCCCAACGCACAACTTTGGTCATTAAAGAAGACTTGTTGTACCTGAATCGACTAGAACTCTCAAGGATATTTGCGCTAACGTTTCCATGTAGAGATCGAAAAGAGTATGGTGCAGAATACCGCTCATTACAAAGCGTGAAGAAAGTAAAAATAGCATTAGAATATCTTCCTTCATATGAAATTGGGCTATACTACACTAATATTTAGGCACCGCACCTTATACGCTCGAAATCGATTTAGAAGCTCCAACTTTTCTATCTCTAGCATGATAGATTGTGCTGCCTAGGTCTTAGGATGATGAGAAATATAATTAACAATTCACAGGGACATAATATGAATATAAAGAATTTCCAACTGAAGATTTTGTGTGCCCGCATGTGCCAATGAAATTAATTATTAGACCTTTGCTCAAAGCAAAGGATAAAGTCCCCGCATTCCCGGACCGTATTCAGGAGACTTTGCGGTCCTATACAACCCCGTAAGGGTCAATTAGGTATTTTATGGTGCTCATCGATGCTTCCTGAATGGCCGCACATATGTTTATTGTCTATGAGAACCATGCTTTTGCAAAGCTAAATCTCGCAGATAATTAACAATTGAAAAATATTTTCCCTGATCATCACGTGAAGTCCATCTGAATGGACAACGCCAGAGAATGTACTCCGAAGGCATCTGATGATTATTGTATGAAAATGGGAATTAAAGTTGAGTATTCTATACCGCACATCTGCACCCAGAATGGACTAGAAGAACTTTGAAGAATTGTAATTTACCAACTATATGTTGGGGACATGCATCCCGCTCATAGCGACTCTCATCAATTTTAGACCGTCTACCTATAACATCCATCCAACTATGCAACTAGCGCAAGGGTCAAGATCGAAAACTTCTCATCTTCGCAGTTGGTTTGCAAGGGTTATATACCTATACCACCACCGCAATGAATCGCAATGGGTTTTTCTCCAAAGTCCGGATATACGCTGGTTATGAGACAAAGATCCATAATCAAGTATTTGGACCATATGATCGAGATTTGTATAATGCCCGATTCGCGATAGTACATTAGATGAGGTTAGTTTCCCATCATTAGGGGGAGGAAATCAACCCTTGATGATAATGTCGGGAAATAATTGAAGTCTAGAAGACAATTGAAGTCCGTAAGATAATTGAAATCTATGCATATGACCCGCGCACTAGTGAAGCAAATAGAGAAGTCCGTAAGATAATTGCGATCGTAAGATAATTGAATTGAAGTCTAGAAGACAATTGAAGTCCGTAAGATAATTGATTTGCAAGTATTAGCGAATCAATCACCGACTACTTTAGTGATTTGAAGAGCGTGAATAAGTAGCATTTGCTCGCAAGCAATGCACCGGGAGGTTGAAATACCATTGAAGGTATCCCTAATCCCGCCCGCAGGCCTCGAATAAAAGGACGAGAACTCCGGTCCCTCGAATCCGGCAACCGGGACGCCGGTGAAAAAGGATAAGAAGGACTTGACACACCATCACCAAGTGCCCGAACTAGAAGGGTAGCCGCTGAGACCGGCATCGGTATGGAACCTTCGTAAAAGGCATACCGAATTGAACATCCCCATGAAGGAGACATCGGCATGGATGTGTGCGCACACGGAGCCGAAAACTAAAGGACTTGCCCGCAATTGGAAGCAATGGTGAACAAGTAGAAGCATTAAAAGAATCGCCTTGAAGAAATAGCTATAAGCTTTATGACCTTAGGAGAATATTTGAATATGACAACAACCAATGTCGACATTTACTTTGCAAAGAAACTTGCCACAATCATCAATCTTGATCCAGAGCACGCACGCCGATAAATGAAAGAAAAGATCAGATTGAGAAGATTGGGAGAAGGCAATAGAAGCTGAATTACTCTTCCGAATAAAAGAAAGACGTTTGGGCCTGTAGTCGCACGCGTCCCCTTGTGCACCCCGTAGGGTATAAGTGGGTATTTGTTCGAAAGAGAAATGAAAAGAAGCAAGGCTCGTTATGCAGGGTTTCACCGACATCCGTAAGATGATTATGAAGAAACCTATTCTCCGGTCATAGACTAACTCCCTTTTAATATTTATCTCAATGGCGTTGAACTTGAAGTTAGAAGTGAAATTGATGGATGGGTACCAAGATACCTTTATGAAATATTGGATTCTGACATTTATATGAAGATACCGAATGTATCATCGCTCCAACCAAAACAGAGCAAATAGAAATATGTACAGTGAAACTGTAAAGTCATTGTACGAACTTAAGCAATCGATTGAATGTGGTATAATCGCTAGTTTACTTTCTATGCAAGAAAGGCTACACGAACAATGAGAATAATCTACTGTGTATTTATAATGACGATCCCGAATGGATTTAGTATGATCTCAGCAGTATGAAGATGATATGAATATCATCGAACCTCAAGGATATTAAGAAAGCAAGCTCTTACCCGAGTCGGAGTCTAAATGAAAGGTTTGGGTAAAACCAAATATTGCTTAGGCTTGCGGCTTGAGCATGCCCTCGAAGGGATATTAGTGCATCACCACCTACACTCGAAAGGTGTTAGAAAGGTTCGACTTTGCGAGGCATACCCTTTGAAAGTGCCAATGGTCGGAGATCTTTGCAGCAAGACAAAGACCCGTATAGACCTAGAAAAGAGGAGGAAGTCCGGGACCGAATTCCCATATTTAAGTGTGATAGAAACACTCATGTATTGAACAAACTGTACTAGACCGCATTGCATTTGCCGTGAACCCGTTAGCAAGGTATAGTCGCAGAACCTACCAAAGGCATTGGCAGGAACGAAGGACATCTTCCGATACCTCCAAGGAAGCAAAGAACTTGGTCTGTTTCTACGAAAGAACTAAGACTTAACTATGAATGGCAATGCGCATAATGGGTACTTGTAGGACCCATATACGACCAAATAGCAAACAAAGCTATGTATTCCTATGTGGTGGAACCGCAATTCCATGAAAATCATCTGCGAGTCTTGTATCGACTTCGACGAACCACTCGGAAATAATAGCATTATACGAGGCCTCACGAGCCATATCCACCGGCCGTTTTTCGCCCATAAGTACTTTCGCGAAGTGCGATGGGTAGAGAACATCGTCTATGTCCGTTGTTTGCGGATACCTGTTGTTGAAAATATGAACAATATTTTAATTATAATTTGTATTATAAAGCAAAAAATAACATAAAACTAGAAATGCATAAAACAATCCTAACAACAGACAATTCATTGCACTTCTAAACATACACAATAAAAAGATTATAACAGAATAGTTTGATTGCACTACCAACTTACAGTCGGGCTTGATGAAGAACAGAAAGCAGCGCAGACTCAAAGCAGTACTGAATGTAGATGAAGTAGTGGAGCGAGCGGTCGCGCAGATGCGCTGCCAAAAAAACCTTATTGTCGCCCTCATACAGGTGAACTCTACGATAATAGTTCAGAGATACCCGCTCACCCTCCTTCCCAGTGCACGCTGAGGAGAAGGGATGGCTTAGTTCGATAGCATAACTCTCTAACACAATAAAACAGAGAGTAAGAAGAACATGAAAATGAATCAATTTGTCTCAGGTTTGGATGTCTTCAAATCTTTTAAAGGTCGAGACAATTACTCTCTAGTAACCGCATAATAAAACACATATTAAACCACTGGTAACTGCTAATTCAAAACCAATGGTAATTAAGTAGTGTTTATCAGATCCTGACTACACGCTGGTCTACAGCTTTGACCACTGTATTTCGACAACACTGGTCTATGGATCTGACCACCATTTTTCGACCGTTGTGTTTCAATTACACTGGTCTATGACTTCGACCACATTATTTCGACCGCTGTGTTTCGATCACTTTATTTCGACCATAGTATTTTGACCACACTGGTCTATGGTTTTGATCATATTATTTCGACCACTGTGTTTCGACCACTTTATTTTGACCAGTCTAAAAGGAGAGAGAAAAATGCTCGGTTAATAAAAGAAAGGTGGACTAGGTTCATAACACGATCACAGCTGCGCATCGCAAGACACAAGCCACGTGATTGCCACGCGAATATACGTGCGTGCATGCGCGCGTGTGTGTGTGACTTTAGCTATAGTTCTCCTCATGTCGCCCCATGTCATCTGTCACATGTTTCAATGGGTGGCAAGGACTCCACCTTATAATTTGCTTTCCTACCACTTGTCTAGGTAATATGGGACTAAACCATGCATGCTTTGGAATTTTAGGAATAAATGGGTCTTTACACTTATGGGTCCAATTCTAACAATCCCCTAACAATTCTAAGGCAAATAGCAAAAACGATGATAAAGATTATTGTGTTGAAATATTTTTAATATACCAATCTTTTAGTGTAAGTCTCGTACGAGTTGAACTTGCATATAGAATAACAAGATTCATCTTCTCACAACTGATGAATGGACTAGCCTTGAATTCACAGCTTTTCGTGATTAGATTTCACTTTAAATCTCAACTAATATTAGACTGTCAAAGAACCACGCCTAAATGGAGCATTATTTGGTCATGCTCCCTTATCTACTCATAAGCTTTCTAGAGAATGTCATGTTCTCGTGAACTGCGACCTCACAGTTAAGTTCAAGTAGGTGTATTCATTTTAGCTAGGTATCCTGTAGGCTAATATATTTTTCCCTCATCGGACACTATAATACATTAAGACTTTAAGACATCTTTCCACACAGTTGACAGTACCTTGTCTATTAGGACACAGATACATATATTATTAAAATATACCCTCTTGTTAGAACATCAACTTGTTTTTTCCATTACCTAAGTTACGAGATCTCCGATCAAGAAGGTACGGGTTATTATTGAGTTGTAACTCCAATTGGTATCATTCCCGTGTCGATAGACGCAACATAAATCGTCTTTTGTGCTAACCCCTTTGTGAAAGGGTCTGCCAAAATTTTCTCAATACGAATATAATTCACAGTAATAAGTCCGGAGTTCCTCAGTTTTTAGACAAATTTAAGCCTACACTTCACGTGTGTAGAGAACTTCATATTATCCTTAGTACTTGTAACCTTAATCAACATTGTTTGGCTATCACAATACATTACGATTGCCGGTATTAGTTTTTCAACCAGTGGCAAGTCCAAAAGTAGCTCTTGAAGCCATTCAACCTCAACAGTGGATGTGTCTAATGCTACAAGTTCTGTTTCCACTGTTGATCTCGCCAATATGGTATATTTACATAACCTCTATGAAACTACAGCACATGGTAGGGTAAAGACATAACCACCCGTAACTTTGATCTCATCTACATCAGAGATCCAATTTGAATCACTATATCCTTCTAATACAGATGGATACCCAGTATATTGAATTTCATATGAGGTTGTGCCTCTTAAGTAGCACAACACTCTCTCAAATGCCTCCTAGTGATCATCTCCTAGGTTAGAATTAAAACTACTTAATTTACCAACAACAAATGATATGTCAGGTCTTGTGGCACCAAATAGATACATAAGAGACCCAATAATGTGTGAATATCTCAATTGATCTTTGCCTAATCCCTGATTCTTTCGAAGCTTAACACTAGCATCATAAGGAGTTAGGGAAATCTTGCAATTCTCAAAGCTGAACCGACTCAATATTTTCTCAGCATAACGAGATTAGTTCAATGTGATCACATCCTCATTTTTTATCAATTTAATATTCAAAATAACATCTACCTCTCCTAAGTCTTTCATATCAAAGCATCTAGTGAAGAAAGATTTGACCTCGTCAATAACAACAGTGTTTGTCCCGAATATAAGCATGTCATCGACGTACAAATACAAAATCACTCGTTGACCCCTACCATAACGATAATACACACACTTATCTGCCTCATTCACAGCAAAACCAGCAAATGTTAAAGTTTTATCAAACTTCTCGTGTTATTGTTTATGTGTTTGCTTTAGGTTATATAAAGATTTGATTAATTTGCACACCTTATTTTCCTATCCAAAAATCATAAAATCATCCAGTTGCTTCATATAGATTTTTTCCTCAAAATCTCTATTAAGAAAAGTTATCTTTACATCCATTTGATTGACGTGTAGACTATGGGAAGTAGCTAATGCAATGAGCACTCGAATGGTGGTTAATCTGGCAACAAGAGAGTAAGTATCAAAATAATCATCACCTTCTTGCTGGGTATAACCCTTGGTCAGAAGTCTTGCCTTGTACTTATCAATAGTACCATCAGGCAACACTTTCTTTTTAAAGATTCACTTGCATCCAATAGGTTTGCACCCGCTAGGACGATTAGCGATCTCCCAAGTCCCGTTAGCCATGATGGAATCCATCTCGCTATCGATTGGCTCTTTCCAATATTCAGCGTCAAGTAATGCATAAGTCTCTGAAAAAGTTTTTGGCATATTATCCACGAGATATATAATAAAGTCTTTGCCAGAAGTTTTTTTCAATCATTTGTTGCTTGCTCCTCCGAGGAGCCTCTTCGACTATATTGTTATCTTCCTCAAGAATATTACAGACTGGTGGTAATTGGTTCAGAGATGGTGGTAGGTTCAAAATTACTATTATTCATAGTTTGAATATCCTCAATTCGAGAAGTAATGTCTGCAGTTCTCATAGGATAAATATCCTAAAAAAATAAAGCATATCTAGACTCCATTATTTTGTTAACAATAATCTCAGGAGTTTATGATTTTACTACTAAAAATCTATAGACTGTGCTGTTATGAGCATATCCTAGTAAGACACAATTGACTATTTTATGTCTAAGTTTTTTCTTTTTCTATAATAGTATATTGACTTTTGCCAAATACCCTTAAGTTTATAGAAAATTAACATTGGGTTTTCTCCCTTTCTATCACCCATACGAATTAATTTCACACCTTTTAGTGGTTACTCTGTTTAGGACGAAAGTTGTTGTCAATATAGCTTTTTCCCACCACATCTTAGGCATACCGGTACTCTCCAACATGGCATTCACCAAGTCTATTAGTGTCTGCTTTCCTCCATTAATCCCTTAAAGGGTTTTTGAGGTTGTTTTGCTTGCACACAAGTTTGACACTTTGATCATTTGACAATTTCACATTTTAGAATTAAATCTAATATGGACATTCGAGCAATGCTATCAAAGCCAATACGACAGAAACGAGAATGCTATATATTGGCGTAACATTTATTCAAACCAGTTACAACATTCAAATTATAACAATACTCTAAAGTACTTATGCGAAACAAGCATCCGCTCTCATAGTCTTTACCAACAAAGTTACCAAACTTAGACATTACAACTTTATTTCACTCGAATACTAGCTTGAAACCATCTCTACAAAGGAGAGAACCACTAGTGATGTTCTTATTTATTGTTGGCGCATACTGCACGTTCTTTAAGTGGACAATTTTCCCTGAAGTAAGCCTTAGATCTATCATGCTAACACCAAGAACGTACATACGACTCGTTCCTATTAGGACGGATGAAGCCCCAACTGACTGATAAGAAGAAAATACCAGAACATACGTGAACATTAGCTCCAGTATCAACCCACTAATTAGTGGATTGACATGCTAAAAACACAACACGTGAATTACCATACCCTCCTGTTGAGACCTCGCCTATGATTATGTTGACAAAATTTTTCTTTGGCTATTCAGCATCCTTGTTCTTGCGGAAATGACAATCATTCATGACCGTTTTTTCTACACACAAAGCATGTGATGTTCCTCATGTTCTTCTTCTTAGTTTTCTTCTTAAAGCTAGCTATCTTGTTTGATTTAAAGCATTTATTTTTCTTGCCATATCTTTTCTTTATGACATTTGTATTGATATAATTGTTTTGACAGGAAGTGCTTGGTGCAACTTTTGCTCTTGCCTTCTCTTTCACATCAAAGGCATCAATGACATCCTCAATAGATATCTCTTCCTTCTTGTGCTTTAAGCTAGTGGCAAAATCCTGCCATGAAGCTAGAAGTTTGGCGACAATGCCCGTAGTCACAAACTTAGAAGGCAAAATGCAACCCAAATATATAATCTCGTCGACCAGTAGTTGAAGCTCATAAGCCTGTGCAACTATCGACTTAGCATCATCCATGTTGTAGTCAAAGAATTGCTCGCATATGTAGAGCTAGCGACCAGCCTCAGCTTCCGTATATTTGTGCTTTAGTGCATCCTACAAATCGGGCACCATCATCGTCCCTAGTCCCTACTCATGCCTAGGGTTCATTATCACCGTCACCATTAGCTGTACCACTGCTAGCTGGCTAGCTACCGTCGGCTTCCCTGTTGTGCGGAGCACGTCGATGAGGAATTTTTATAGGTCGAGTCTCCGATCGACCGCGGTTTTCCCTGGGCATTCTGTGGATCTGGACGACGGCTGTAGTTCCAGAGAGATGTGATAGTTTATCACTTAAGCGATTCGTTCAGTCCAAAAGTCAAATCCTAATGTCAACTCCGAACCTTTGTCAACTGCAATCATTTCTATCTCCTTAAAAAACACCGCTTCTCATTATCTAATAATAGTATAGTGTAGTATGTATTGTTGGTTGGACGATAGCGGTTAGCAGCTAGCTAGTACACCTTGGAGAAATGAGGTTGAGATCAATGGTTTCAATATATATATATATATATATATGAAAAATACTTTCTACTCCTGGGAGTAGTTACTCATACTTTTGATATATACCACCTAAAAGAACTTGACATACTCCATTATCACTTTGGGTATACTCATATACTAATTATAAGATACTTCAATGTGAACCACACGAAAAATTTGCAAGAGAGTTCATAGTTTTTAACATATTTTGTAAATACCTTCATATTCGCACATAAAAGGGAGTATGTCTAAAAATTGTACATACCACATCTGAAAATGTGTAAATACCATTTATATGGTGTTATATACTCGTATGCTACACATACATACTCTCGGTTGCGCAAGATACTCCCTACATTGTGAGATATGCGAGATACAATATAGGGAATAACTACTCCCGGGAGTAGGAAAAAGGCTTATATATATATATATATATATATATATATATATATATCTAGTGTTAATGGGTAATTCAGTGCTAAGGTGCTAATGCCAATCTTGACCGTTAAATCAGCATCTTAACCATTAGATGTGGAAGCATGCAGAGTGTTTAATGAAGGTGCATTAATGAAGGAGCATTGGATGTGGGAGTATGCAAGGTGATTAAATAGTTTGGAGGTGAGAGACTACATTAATCTTGGTTGTTCAAATCCAAATCCAACGGTCAAAATTAGCATTAGCATTTTAGCACTGAATTATCCATTAGCACTAGATACGTCCCATATATATATATATATATATATATATATATATATATATATATAATTATATATATATATATATATATATAATTATAATTATAAGATATTCCAATGTGAATCACACGAAAAATTTACAAAAGAGTCCATAGTTTTTAGCATATTTTGTAAATATCTTCATATTCATACATAAAAAGGAGTATGTCTAAAAATTGTACATACTACCTCTGAAAATGTGTAAATACCACCTATATGGTCTTATATACTCGTATACTACACATACATACTATCGGTTGCGTAAGATACTCTCTACGTTGTGAGATATGTGAGATACGAAATAGGGAGTAACTACTCCCGGGAGTAGGAAAAATACTTCTTATATATATATATATATATATATATATATATATATATATGGTTAAGTGATATGTGTACATAGAATTGTAACCGTGTCAGGTGGCTTTGTCATGTGTCGATCTAGAGGAGCCATGCGTACGGTGTTTCCGCGGTGATCTTTTATGAACTTGACTCCGTTGTCAGGCTGTGAACAGTTGATACGAGTTTATAAATAAAGATTGAACCAGGGTTGAATGCCTAGTGTTTGTAAAAATCATGCATACACAAAACGATCGATTTTGGAAAATTAGTTGTGATGTGTAATTTGTATATTATATGCTCGTGCGTTGACGATTGCTATATTAGTGGAAAGCTATTGTTCTAGCACGAAAGCTATATACTATCTTGTTCTATTTTTCTAAGCATTTGTTTGGCTGGTCTTAGCTTTCGAACCAGTGCATTACATGCCGATTTTGTGTATAAAAAATATTTCAAATGGCATGTGTTCAAACTACTAAAAGATAAGCAAATAAGGCTGCTCCCAGTGGGTGATTTCTTACTGCAGTTTCTTATTGCATGAAAGTCATTTAGATACCATCTTCCCAATGCATAGTATCTTAAAGTGTTGTATCTTAGACCTTTGATATAGAGTATTTATTAGTATTTCTACCTAAGAAACTGTGTATGAGTGGTATCTAAATAAGATACCAATCTGCTCTCTCTCTTCCTTAATTGCAGTGCCACATCAGATTTTTATCTACGTGGCAGCTTTAAGAAACTTGCTAAGGTGGAGTATTGAGAGCAGCCTAAACCCGCATATAGATCGTGCACAAAACTAATTAAGAGGCCACAACATATGTAACTACAATTTGCACGTCACTGACACCATGATCAAGTCATACAGTTTGCTTGATTTTGGGTATTTTAACGGGACAAGTAACGCGTTCACCTCTTTTTTCCTCTTCTGTGAGTACTTCAAGGTAGAAGCGGCAACTTCTGGGCGAAAGGTAAATAACGTATATTTGTCATCAATTATGTGTGCTTCTGCCTTTTGATGATAATAGACGGAAGCACATTCACAAAAACCATAACTTTCTTAAGACTATTCGACATTCTAACTGAACTACACAAAACCTAACAAAAATATCCAAAGCACAAGTGATCCGACAATCCTAGAAAAGCATAGAACCCAAGCCAACCATTCGCAGTGGATTATCCGCAATCCACTATTCCACTCTATCCGCTAGAGACCCGGGGTCTGCTGGTAACCGGGCCCACCTGCCAGAGACAAAACACGCAACCGCCGGCCAGGGGCTGATCGATATAGAGCTGAGGCCCCACTCAATTATGGCCGGCAATGGCGCCCGGGATCGGGGAAATTTATTTTGTTTTTGACAAAATTTTGTTGGGGCCGAAATCACCGAAATTTCAGTGGGTTTTCAAATTGAACGAAATATGGACTTGAAATTTGATCAAATCAAATTTAGGATGTAATTTGTCTAAATTCAAATATTTCCAATTTTTTTTGAATAAATTTAAAAAATTTCGGAGGAGTGCGAAATCACCGATCAAATTTCGCTGAAATTGTTTTCCTGGCTGGGATCCGCAGTGCCGCCAGCGCGCGACGCACGCACAGCGTCCGAGCGTCGCACCTTCCTCCGTGCCTTCCCTTCACAGCTCGACTCCGCATCAATTCCCGCTAAACTTCTCTCTATAAAAATAGCGCCGTCTCACCGTGAAACGAACCCGCAACCACCGAAACAAGCCAAAGCCAAAGCCAAAGCCAAAGGCAGATTCATTAACCCAAGCAGGCGCTCTCCCGTGCAAAGCAAAGCAGAGCCATGGGCAAGATCAAGATGCCCTCCCTGTTCCGCCGCCGCAGCCGCTCCAAGTCGCCGTCGTCGTCGCCGCCGCCTCCGCAGGCCGACCCGGCGTCCGGCGGCGGCTCCCCGGCACGGACGCCAGAGGAGGAGATGGAGCAGGTGTTCCGCAAGTTCGACGCGAACGGCGACGGCCGGATCTCGCGGTCCGAGCTCGCCGCGCTTTTCGAGAGCCTGGGCCACGCAGCCTCCGACGACGAGCTGGCGCGCATGATGGCCGAGGCGGACTCCGACGGCGACGGCTTCATCAGCCTCAACGAGTTCGCGGCGCTCAACTCCGCCGCGGCCGGCGACGCGGCCGCGGTCGAGGAAGACCTCCGCCACGCCTTCCGGGTCTTCGATGCCGACGGCAACGGCACCATCTCCGCCGCCGAGCTCGCGCGCGTGCTCCACTGCCTCGGGGAGAAGGCCACCGTCCAGCAGTGCCGCCGCATGATCGAGGGCGTCGACCAGAACGGCGACGGGCTCATCTCGTTCGAGGAGTTCAAGGTCATGATGGCAGGAGGCGGCGGCTTCGCCTAGATCGCAGAGCCGTAGGTTCTCGGATCAATGGAGTTTGTTCGACCCCGCCCCGAACCTCTTCTTCTATCCGAGCGTGTCTGCCGTGTGCGGTGGAAATTAAGTGTATATAGAACGATTAAAGGCAGGATCGCTAGCTCTAGATTCTTTTTGCTAATAATTGCAAATCGCGAATATTGATTTCTACAAAGATTTGGAAATTGGAGGCTAAAAAGCAGTGGTTCACGGTTATCGCTTTATTTGGGCTGTGCATTCTTTGATCTGCTTTTGGTTTTAGAGATGCTAATTGTTCTTCAAGATTCAAGCGTTTGTGATGACTAGACGCTTGGAATGTTTTGGACCTTGCTTTCTTGTTTCCATTGTTCGGAATCTGGATGTCCATAACCAGAACTTCATCTAATCCTATTCTTTTTTGGGTGTCATTCTGCTGTGCTTCTTGTTTGATTCGCAGTTGGGTTCGAGGAGAATCTGATGTAACTAGATCTAGACTCTGGCACTGGAGTCTGAAGTGCCTTTTCATTTTATTGTCCAATTTCGTTGAAAATTACCGCATACGTTTCTACTTTCCACCGGAGAGGTATAATTCTGTTTAACTGATTTTTTTTGACGTAATGTTTAACTGAATTGAAAAAAAGTATACTTCAAACTGGAGGTTGTATAACCCAGTTTTAGCTGAATTTGAGAAGTATACTTGAAGAGTTGCACACAAGTGATATTCAATTTATTCAGACATGCTGCTTCAAATATTTGGCACACGATGCACATACATAAGCCTGCCAAGCCGAAGCGTAGTGGAGTAAACATTAGTAACGCTTGAATTTGTGAGTTAGGACCTAGAATCTCTCTGGAGAAGCAAACACTTTTCTCATGTTGTTTCAGAGTATTACACCAAGCCACCAACATATATTACTTGGTATTTCTTTCATTTTCGGATATTTTTTAAGATTGCAGTGTATATTGGAACATGGACTAGCTAGTGACAACGCACTGAGGAGGAAAGTTATGAATATTCTTCAGAAATTGGACGGAATTGGTGTTATATATCAATCATTGGCATCACGACGGGATTGGACCGCTCACCCACATTTGTTTATCTAGTGAGCAAACGATAAGATCTAATTTCTGTTCATCTACCTGCTTGAATAAAATATACTACTATCGCTGGAAATGGCATGGTCATAACAAATTCTGTCAGAAGGTACCTGTTACCTGGTAATCCGAGGGCTGCTGACACTGTAAACTCTACTCTGAAACGAGTGGTAACCGGTGTCAGATGGCTGCCATGCGACGATGTGAGCGTTGCTGCAATACACTACTAGGCCTGGCCAGCCTCTTGGGAAGCCCAAAATCCCGGCCCATCTACGTGGATTTTGGGCCTCCTAGACGAGGCCTAACGAGGAAAAATCTTCGCATGGATAATCTGTGAGAGATTCTCACCATTATATGACCAGTAAGAATATCGAACACACTGCCCAGATGGTCAGAGATTCATCCATGTGCAGTTTACGAGGCACAGGCCTACGCCATTCGGACCGCGCTTGTCCACTTAATAAGACGAAAAAAATTAGAGCATTGGCATACATGTCCCGAGCTAATAAGCATACAAACAAGGCCTCAGGGCGACTATATAGGTCTGGCCTCAATTTTGGTCCGTAATGATAGTTGACTATCGTATAGGTCTGGTCTGATTCGTAATATTTGACTAATTTTTATTGCTGGTGTTTTACTTGGCTTAAAATTAGTATATTCTGGTCTGATTCGTAATATTTGACTAATTTTTATTGTTGGTGTTTTACTTGGCTTAAAATTAGTATATCTCTACGTAATGTTACTTTCAACTGGGTAACTTAATTTGTTTGTATATACGATTTCTTCGCTCAATTTTTATGATAAGTCCACCTCTGACTCTAACCACAGTGCTTCTCGAACACGGGACAGCCGGCATAATAGAGCACGGCCGAGCTGGGGTGGTCTGCACTGCAAAAGCAGGCAGGTAGTGCTCACGATTCACGGGCTCACGGCACGGGGAACTCTGGATTAGAGAAATCGAGTTTGCCGATAGGTTTCGCCGCAGGCAGCGTACGTGTGTGTGACTATTTCCTGCGGCGAAAGCACCACGGCGCATCCGATGGAAACACTTGATGTACATGGTAGAGACGATTGCATTGGACCGTGCGGCACTGGCCGACCGGCTGCCGGTGGGAAATATGACGGTGGATGGACGGAGAACGCCATGGCCCAACCTGGAACAGGAGCAAGTTGTTTGCTTTGAGATTGGTGCAGAGGGTACGTGGTGACTGGTGAGAGCTCATTAATAGGGTCTAGTTTGATGGAATGGAAAGGAATGTAGCTGAAGCTTTTCCTCTCATCATCTCTCTCGCACGGAGTCGCACCACTGAACCAGCTGGGAGGCGAGCATGAGCGGCGGCGGCGGCGGCGGCGGCGGCTTGGGCGCCGGCTTGTCGTACCAGAAGTTCGTCCACTTTGCGCTGGAGCAGACCCGCCTCCGCACCACCCTCACCCCTCACCCCTCCCAGGTTCTTGCTACCCTAACTCATCTGTTCACCTTCTTGAGCCTGTTTGTCCTATGTGAACATGTTTTTCTTGCAATGAAACGGGCTTGAAGATTTCTGTTCACCGCGTGATTTGGGTCATGCTGCTACTCACTCACTACTTACTACCACGCACAAGGTTGTTAATTATAGTTTGGATGCATGTTAGTGTGTGTCCATAGCAGGACTAGTAGGCGGCTCCTAGTCTCCTACTTCGGTAAATTTCAGTCCGTAAGAAATTGTGCTTGCTACTATCAGCTGAAATTTCTGTGCTTGGTCTTAATCTGACACTGCCGGCTCTCCTAACATCGCTGTGTCTAGCTACCTCTGCGGGCAATCCCTTGCAAACAATGACCCAAGTAGAGGCCTTTTTTCAGTTGCAACCATGTCATTGCGATTAGTAGTTTTTTTTATTCGGAGCATTTTGTACATACTACTTCCAATCTATGCAAAAATAACCTGCTCTGTATATTCGATTGACTTAGTTATTTAATCTATAATGTTGATCTGTTGCTAGTTTGTCACATAAAGGCCCCAACTGAGAACTGTACTTGTTTTGCTTCTACTTGAGATCACACTCTCTAGTATATTAACATCTGGTGAAGAAGCAGGCTACTAAGTGTGGACATTTTATTCTGCAATTTTCGATCTTGAATATAAAAAAAGCCAGGCCTTCCTATGATATCAACTAGCTAGCATCAATCATGTTTCTTTGTCTTCGTACTTGCTGTCAATGTTTCTTTCTCGTGGCGCATATCAACTTTGTCTTATCTCATGCTTTCAGGAAAAGTTCAAGTTCATAAAAGCCAAGGATGATAATACTGTTTTCAGTGCTCTCTCATTCAGTGCCCCCAAAATTAGACTGCTTCGCAGCTTGACGATTGAGAAGAAAAGCTCAGTTCAGGTACTCAGTCTGTGTTGATGCTCTCAGTTCAAGTTCCTTGACCAAAACTCTCCAAGACCTTTTTGAGGACTAAAACTCCCCAAGAACTATTCAAGAACAAATATGAACTGACAAATTGATTTTCATGTTAAGTTGATTCAATGTACTTATATTTGATGACACTATTAATCCATTCCACAATTAGCCATCAGCTACCTCGTAACTGACCTAAAAGTTCATAACTGCGCAAGCTGCTATCTCAGACAAGAAGCTCTTTTTTTTAACCAAAATGCCCTCAAGTTCCTCTGGCATGCAAGTGTCTTTAATAAGGATTTGGTATCTGAAATTTTCTATAGCGCCTTTGACTGCTTAATTGTCATGTGGGGCCTTCACTATGGCCGAAGGACTGCTAGGACGCCGGCTGTTAGGCGCTAGGATAAACCAGGTTTGTTGGTTTGTTGCTTAGGATTGAGTTAATTAAAGATAAGAGAGGTTAGGCTAAGAGATGTAATTTGCTAGGCTACGAGATAATGTTGGTTGGGCGCAAGATTATCTCCTGCTACTGTTTATGTGTACTGTTCATGCATGAACAGTGACCCGGCCGAAAAGTCCTACTTACTAAGGACTGTTTATCATTAATAGGCAAGCAAGAATTACCAATCTATCTCCCTCTCTATTTCTCTATTTCCCATCTACTGCTTCTCCCCTACCCTTGCGCATCCTCTGCGCGCTTCCCTCCTACCACCACGGCGCCAGGCCAAGGCCGAAGGCCGAAGCCTCCTGTCCTCCACGATTACGCCCTGCGCTCAGGCACAGGCCGTGACTACTTGGTATCAGAGCCAACGGTCTCGGGCATCGAGATGGATACCAAGGTAGAGGAGCAACTTGCTGCCATCATGGAGCAACTTGCTCAGTTGACGGCGACATCCACGAACACAGACCGCACTGTTGTTTCCTTCCAAGAACAACTCACCGGGATACGTGATCGCGTGGTGAACCTGGAGAAGAGGCCAAGCGACGGACTACTGTCCCTGCCGGGCGGCGGCCAAAATTCCGGCCTTGCCGCTGCAGCAAGGGCAGACGGGAATCAGCCCCCACGCTACCACAAGCTCGAGTTCCCGAAGTACGATGGCAAAGAAGACCCCTTGGGATGGTTGCAACACTGCGAGCAGTTCTTCCGAGGGCAGAAGCCAGCGGAGTCCGAGAAAGTTTGGCTCGCCTCGTACCACCTGAGCGACACCGGGTCTACACATAACTTCGTCAACGCAGAGACGACACAGCGCACCGGCATCAGCTTGCAGCCGCGCTGTGGGCTCCAGGTAATGGTTTCCAATGGGGAACGCGTCCAAAGCTCCGGGCTCAAGTGCGAATTGCATCTACAAGTCGGAGATGAGGAATTCGCGATCGACTGCTACGTGATCCCTTTGGAGGAGTTCGATTATGTGCTCAGCGTCCAGTGGCTTGAGATGCTGGGACCACTCCTCTGGGACTTCGCCAACAAGAAGATCTCGTTTCGACGTGGCGACCACAAGGTGACGTGGGAAGGCCTGGGGGTGTGCACACTCGCGCCTCAAGCACTTCCATGCTCCATCAACCTAATGGACGAGCTGCTAGACGAGTTCACGTCGGTCTTCGCCACACCCACGGGACTTCCACCCGAGCGTTCCCGCAGTCACCACATCCACTTATGCCACCGGTGGCGGTTCGCCTGTATCGCTACCCGCAACTGCTCAAGGACGAGCTTGAGCGGCAGTGCGGCCAGATGGAACGGCAAGGTCTCATACGGCCAAGCCATTCGCCATTCTCATCATCGCCTGTACTTAGGGATGGCAATCGGGCGCGGCGGGTACGGGTAGTGCTCGCCTATACCCATGTCCGCGACCCCAATTTCCCCCCACGGGCATGCCCGCGAAAGATGACGGGCGAAAAACCTCGCCCATGCCCGTCGCCCGCGGGTACCTGACGCCCGCGGGCATGCCCGTTTACCCGCGAAACCACCGCCCGTGGGTACCCATCGCCCGCGGGCATACTCATCATATGAACAATGCACACATCAAGTTCATCACAATTCACACATCAATAGTGCATCACACATTCAATAAGATTGGCCTCTTGCACTTTTACTTAACAGAATATTTTTGTGAATGTTCCATAATCTATAACAAATACCTAAAGCTGTTAGTATAGAACAATATTCAGCGAGTTAGTGTGGGGTTGGCGGGTAAACGGGCGTGGCGGGCACGGGTAGAGCTCACCCATGCCCGTGCCCGTTTACCCGATGGGTAGAGTATTGCCCTCATTTCTATACCCACGGGCGAAGAAAGCCCCTTATACCCAACTCCATTAGGGTATTTACCCGCGGACACGCGGGTAATCGGGCACAATTGCCATCCCTACCTGTACTGCTGGTCAAGAAGCGGGACGACACATGGCGATTCTGCATCGACCATCGTGCCCTCAATGACAAGACGGTCAAGGACAAATTCCCCATCCTAGTGGTGGACGAACTCCTTGATGAGCTCCACGGCGCCAAGATCTTCACCAAGCTAGACCTCCATTTCGGGTACCATCAGGTATTCATGCATCCGCCGGACATCGAGAAGACGGCCTTTCGGACACACGAGGGGCTCTTTGAGTTCTTGGTCATGCCTTTTGGCTTGACCAACGCGCCCGCCACATTCCAAGCTCTCATGAATGATGTGTTGCGTCCTTTCTTACACTGTTTCGTCCTTGTCTTTTTTATGACATCTTGATCTACAGTAACTCGTGGTCCGATCATCTGTGGCATGCTCGAGCAGTACTGCGGTTCCTCCACCAGCACAAGCTATCCCTCAAGAGATCGAAATGTCTCTTTGGGGAATCATCCATTGGCTACCTCGGCCACGTCATCTCGGAGCAAGGTGTCGCGATGGACACTCAAAAGGTACAGGCGGTCGCTGCTTAGTCCGTACCCCGCACCGTGCGCGCCCTCTGAGGGTTCTTGGGACTCGCAGGCTACTACCGCAAGTTCATTCGTTGGTTCGGCACCATCGCCGAGCCACTTACGAAGCTACTCAAGAAGGAGGTGTTCCGCTGGACCGAGGAGGCGATCGCAGCCTTCTCGAAGCTCCAGGCCGCGCTCTCCTCGGCACCCGTCCTCCAGCTCCCCAACTTCGACAAGGAGTTCATCATCGAGTGCGACGCTTCAGCGGTGTGCTCCATCAGGGCGGCGGTCCGGTGGCTTTCTTCAGCCGCGCCATTGCACCTCGCCACGCCAAGCTGGCCGCTTACGAGCGGGAGCTGATCGGCTTGGTCCAGGCAGTACGGCATTGGCGGCCATATGTCTGGGGCCAGCCGTTCGTCATCTGCACCGACCACTCTGACCTCAAGTTCTCTTTGGACCGGTGGTGTCGGCGATCCGCAAAGATCATTGGGTGAGCAAGCTCCTTGGCTTCGACTTTCGGGTGGGGTACAAGCCGGGCAAGCAGAACGTGGTAGCCTATGCCCTCTCCCGCCACGACACCGACACGCCAACGATCATGGCCTCGTTAGCTCGAGCCGCTTTTCGGCGACCTACGGCAGAGACCGGCGGCGACCGACACAACACCATCAAGGCCCAGTGTTGGGCGGCGGTGCCGCCAGATGGAGCATGCACGATGGGTTGGTGTTGTATGACCGCAAGGCCTACATCCACCTGTCCTCGCCGCTACTATCGACCATCGTGGAGGCTGCACACACAGCTGGCCATGAGGGGGTCCAAAAGACCCTCATGCGGCTTAAGGCGGACTTCCACATACCTCGCATGAAGCAGGTGGTGCAGGACTTCATGTCAGCAGTACAAGGTGGAGCAGCTCCAACCGGCGGGTCTCCTACAGCCATTAGAGGTTCCCTCCCGTGTCTGGGAGGATATCTCGATGGACTTCATCGAAGGGTTGCCACGCGTCAACGGGAAGTCTGTCATCCTCACCATCGTCGACCACTTCTCCAAGTACCCACACTTTGTGCCATTAGCACACCCGTACGCACGGTGTCCCAGGTGTTCTTTGACGAGGTAGTGCGGCTCCACGGGTTCCCATGCTCCATCGTCAGCGACCGTGACCCCGTCTTCACCAGCCACTTTTGGAAGGAGCTCTTCCACTTCGCCGGTGTCAAGCTCAACTTGAGCTCGGCATTCCACCCGTAGTCCGATGGGCAAACGGAGGCCGTCAACAAAATAATTGTCATGTACCTCCGCTGCCTCACCGGCGATCGTCCCTGCCAATGGCTCCGTTGGCTATCATTGGCCGAGTACTGTTACAACACCTCCTTTCAGTCGTCCTTGAAGGAGGCGCCTTTCAAAGTTGTCTATGGTCGTGACCCGCCTTCCCTGCGTCAGTATGACGGTACTGCCCGGGTCACGGCCGTCGACCAACTGCTTGGCAACCAGGACTTGCTGCTACATGATGTACGGGAGCGTCTCCTGCAGGCACAGCAGTACTACAAGCGGCAATATGATCTTCATCACCGGCCGCTGACTTTTGAGGTGGGGCAATGGGTGTGGCTACGACTCCAACATCGCAACGCTTCCTCCATCGCTCTAAAGGCTCATCGGAAGCTTGCTCCACGCTTCTACGGGCCCTACAAGATCCTGGCTAAAATCGGGGACGTCGCGTACCAGCTAGAGCTACCAGCTCGTGCACGGATTCATGACGTCTTCCATGTCGGGCTCCTCAAGCCCTATTTCGGCGACACGCCCAACAGCCCCCCGCGGCTGCCAGACATGCAGCATGGGCGTGTCTGTCCATCTCCCCGGCATTCACGCAAGGCTTGCTCACGGCATCAAGGAACTCCTTGTCCAGTGGCAAGGGCAGCCGGACTCCGAAACCTCATGGGTTCCCCTAGACGACTTCAAGCGGCAGTACCCGGCATTTCAGCTCGAGGATGAGCTGCTTGTCGACGGGGGGAGAGATGTCATGTGGGACCTTCACTATGGCCGAAGGACTGCTAGGACGCCGGTTGGTAGGCACTAGGATAAACAAGGTTTGTTGGTTTGTTACTTAGGATTGAGTTAATTAAAGATAAGAGAGGTTAGGCTAAGAGATGTAATTTGTTAGGCTAAGAGATAAGGTTGGTCGGGCGCAGGATTATCTCCTGCTACTGTTATGTGTACTGTTCCTGCATGAACAGTAACCCTGGCCGGAAGTCCTGCTTACTGAGGACTGTTTATCATTAATAGGCAAGCAAGAATTACCAATCTATCTCCCTCTCTATTTCTCTATTTCCCATCTACTGCTTCTCCTCTACCCTTGCGCATCCTCTGCGCGCTTCCCTCTTGCCACCACGGCGCCAGGCCGAGGCCAAAGGCCGAAGCCTCCTATCCTCCACGATTACGCCCTGCACTCAGGCACAGGCTGTGACATCAATAATCCAGTAATGTTTTTTTTCCTGAACTTTTCTCTTCATTCCCAAATTAATATTGATTTTAATGCTGGTTTAAGCATTTCTTGGTTCTGCTTCAGAGTGATTTGCAGCATCTATTTTTAGTCATTGTTCAACAGGATTCACAAGAAACACCATTGTCGCTTTAATTTGGTCTTTCTTAGGCTTTATGACTGTGTTTTTGGTGACGCGGCAAACAATGAACTGCCTAGTTAGGTTGTCCGATTCTCATTTACCATTCTTGCTTTCTAGGTACTGTTGAAGGTATTTTCAGGCAGATGATCCACTATACTTATGATGCATATGCCTATGCAGGTTCTTGACTTTGCTGCTTTCTCTGAACCTGGCTACGATCTTCCTATATTTTGTGCCAACGCTTTTACAACTCCTGCACAGAGTATTGTTGTCTTGTAAGTATCTGAAAATGGTTGACAGTAATTGCAAGCAAAATGTGTTGTGTTTTTATTCATGCAGTGCGTAAACTCGAATGTAAATATGACCTGAATGGATTATTTGATCTACACGCAGGGACCTCAATCCTTTGTATGATACCACTGTACACAAGGAATACAAAGAGAAGTACTACAGGAATTTGATGCCTCTTGTACAGAAGTATAGTGAGGTACTTGGGTCTTGTCCTTCACTCAACGTATTACCTCATAAATCTTCCTATATTAGGTTTATATGTAGCTCGGTATCTTTATTTAGAGGAAATGCAGCTTCTGCCTTGGGGTGGCAAGATTACAGGCGAGTCGCTGAGATTCTTCTCTCCAATTGTGATCTGGACCATATTTGAGCCAACTGAATGCAACCACCAGGTTCTACATTCAGCTTTATCGGATTACTATAAGGTATTCACCCATTATTTTATAATTTTTCTCAGAACATTCGTGGGAAAACGTATAATTTCAAGGTTTCTGCTCTTTTTCTGTCAATATAAGTTTTTAGGCCGAATTTCTTGAATAATTATTCTGTGGTGTGCGGCCATCAGTTTTCAGTGTTCTGCCTATGCAGGTCTGGCTTGAGTTAATGGATCAAGCAGTTAAAGAAAATGACAAAGCAAAAATTGTCCGTAATCAAGAAGCACAACATAAATATCTGACGTGGAGAGCTGAAAAGGTTTGTTCTTCCACGAAATCTACGCTATTAGAAAATTATATATTCATTGACTTGTATTTGAGTATTACTTGCATCAAACTACTACTGCTCCCTAGGTAGTTATTATCCAGTGTAAAACTACTTGTACAAAGGATCTTTCGTTAATCTTGTGCATTGTCTGTCGGCAGGATCCTGGCTATCCTCTCTTGAAGAAGCTAATTGGTGAAAGTCACGCCAAGGTTGCTTTCTGGTGATCACTGTATTTACACTTACTTTTGACTTATTTTGTGGTATTTGTTGAGCTACTTGTTGCCTTAATATTCAGGAATTGGTGATGGAGTTTCTGTTTGAAGGAGTCAATTCTCTTGGAACAAAATCTTTTTTGGACTACTTCCCTGAATATGCACGTGATGATGGGACGATAAACAAGAAGAGGAGTATGATCGGGAAGTCTTTTGAGACTAGACCTTGGGATGCTAAGGGAGAATTCATTGGTGATGCTGATGCAGGATAAAAATCTTTGCTGTGTCATGTGCGTGAGCGTTTTTTGGTTCCCACAAAACTAGCCACAATATTTTGCCACGCTCTTGCTTATCTGGTCTTCTTTAAATGCTTTTCGTTGTATACTTGTATGTGGCCGGCCTACTTGTATCCTTGGAATTCCATTTGAGTGACTTGTGTAGTTTGAGAAGTGTAGCCGCCTTCGAAAAAAGGTTGGGAAGAACTCGGTGGATCTGGATTGCGTATATCTGGATCTGCACTGTAATGTGCAGAGTTGAAGCATGCATGTGCTTTACGACCCTGACCTCCATGCCCCCATCGTCTCCCGATTGGCAGGCACGGCTGCCGCCTGCCGCGCTGGCCTTATTTGCCATATCGCGCCCGTTGTGCAGCAGGGTGGTGCCGCAATCATCGCGGGGCAACCGCGACGGACAGCGCGATGTCGACCGGGGCTGTGCCACGCCCACGCGAGGCGGCGGCAGACAGCGCGCGCGGCCGCAACAACCTTGCAAGACGCGCACATCCATTCCCCGGAGGCCGATCCGAGCCGTAGCGCTGCATGCCAAGTGTGGTAACGTTGTACACTGGCATGCTACGTGTCTAGGCCGAGTGGCACCTAGTAGTGGTGGGTGGGGGCGTGCGTTGCATGCCATCGACGGTCCGTGCCGTGCGCCGCGTGGTGCGCGGGCGTGCAACCGTAAAGAAGGCTGAAATAGGGGATGCATTTGGGGTGCAGCCGTGCGGTGTAATGGTCGTACATGAGGACAGCCGTAAAGACCAAAGAGAGGGGAAAACAATGAGGAATGAACGCCTCCTCTTATAATAAAGGAGGAAAAAAAAATACGATCGACCACGCTCTTCGGATCCCTTTTGCACAAAGTCTATGGCAGCTCAACCGGATGGCATCCATGCACTGCTTTGCTTGGACACCTCTCCAAAGACGCTGATGCAGGGCAGGAAAGAACGGGGAAGTTCTCAAGCGAACCTTGCCTGAAACAAAAGAACAAAAGCCTTGCCTTGGATCCCTTTTTCCTGCACGAGTTACACCATCTCCAGTCGAAAAAATAAGTGGAAAGATAAAAAAGAAGCATGTGCACGCGCGGACAGAGGTTTCAGCTAAAGAAAAGTTCTCCTCTCCCGTTGATTTCAAAAAGAGCGCTAGCTAGGGCGATGAGAGGAAGACAAACTTGGCAAGTTTGGTCAGTGCGAAACTTAGCCTGCGTGACTTGGCTGGCTGCACCCACCTACTACGCAAATTTCCTTCAGCTTTGGAGGAAGCTCTAACCCACTTCTTGGCGGACAAAAACACACGCGCGTGTCACACGACTTTTAACGACTTTGCAGATTGGCACTACGCAAGCATGCAGCATGCTCATCACCACCTGCAAATCCTTAGATTTACTGGAGACAGAGGCCTGTGAACTTTGCGGCAGACGAGGACAAGCGGGGCGGGGACCATTGTCACGGCCTGATCAATGCTCACAGGCTCACATCTGATGCGATGTGATGACCGAGCGGGAGAGGTTGCGGTTGTCTTGTCTCCATGGAAACGGCCGCAAAAGATGATTGGAAACCGGCAAGAAGGTTCACTTAATTAGAGGGAGATTTCCCAAGAGAAAAATAGACAACGGAAGTTGCAGGCTAATCTTTATTGAAACAAAGTTGAAGGCAAACTCATGTAATGGGAAATCGCGACCAATGTGCAGAGCACTGATGACTCGTGAGCCTGCCAAGGTCAGTGGCGGACTCGGGATTAAAATTTAGGTTGGGCGGAGTAGACGGTGGATCAATAGTAATATCCTAAGACGCGATACTGGTATAAGTGATACGAATTCGTCGATATGGTGATACAATATTTCTTAAATATAAGGATACATTGATTCAACGGGTTTATATGTATTTAAAAATAGATGAACAAACTGCCGTTATGAGCTCTTAAGCGTCAAACTAGAATAACCAAAACTACAATGCCCTTCTCCTTTATCTAAACAAGAGATAATTTTGCCACAATCAAACTAGCTTAACAAAAACCAATATAGGAGCATGACGGTAAGCAACTTGAATTTGCCGTGATTGAGCAATAGCACACTCTCCCCGTAAAGAAATAGTCTTTAATTGTGTTAACTAAAATTCTGAGAGTCACAATCATCAATTTAATTAACATCAATAAGCAGCAACAGAGAAAAATCAACAATTAACCTAACCACAGGAAGAAAGCTCGCACCCTGCGCCCCATTGCCATAGTATCGCAATCACTCCCGTGCCCTATGTGGCCGTAGCCCAGCGCTCGTGCGCCACTCCTCGCCACCACCCGCAACGCGATGCACGCGCGACGCGCCTTCTCCATCGCTCGACACCGCCACGGTGCTGCCACGGGCCGCATCAGACCTCCCTCACTTGAGTCGCTTCGCTAGGATTAGAGAGAGGAGAGTCACTACTACACTCTGCTCTGTGCTCTCACTTCTCAAGCGGTGGGCATGGGCTAGTGGGTGGGGCCTAGTCAATCCTCACACACACACACGCCAAAGCACCCAAGATGCTCGCACTCTAGACCCAGTAGCCACTGCGTGTTCTGGCTTCGTCATCCTCAAGACCGAGGCACCGAGCAACCTTCTACAGACTAAGGTCATATGGATGAGAGATAAGAGGGGGTATCGGCGTCACGGGCTACCTCGGGCAGCCGCCCATGCATGCCTGATTGCTGAATCCGTCCCTGACCAAGGTAGTACAATACAGAGGATATGTTACTCCTGTACTTTATAGTAACAACGGCACAAATATTCCCTCTTTTTCCGTCAAAAACTGCATCACCGGTCACTCTACTCTTCTTTGACCTTGTGTTTTTTAAGAGCATGTTTTCATAATAGTTGTGATTTGGTTGGCCTGCAAAAATCTATTATATATTGCATTATCAACTTCCTGGCAAGTGAGGTCTTTTGTTAGGACATCCAAACTATCCATTCTATGTATTAACTCAGTAAGATCAAAATGCATGTTTGGGTTAAAAGTTACTCCCATTCTGTTTTCGAAAATTGCCATATAGCTGCGGCTTTCTCCTGGTGGTCAGAAACAGTCCGACCATCCTCTAGGATCAGGTGTGCAATGAAATTTCTTCTATGTCTAATACATATTACAATTGTATAACAAATACAACTATATTTTTAAAATGCAATAGAGTTGTATAACAAATATAATATGTACAAATATCTAGCCGTACAATTGTATGGAAAATTTTACTAGTTAACAAAAGATAAAGGTACCTAAGACCTCGGAGGCCATGTAACCGATGAGCAATTTCCTCTAGTAAAAATTATGGCCTTTTGTAGTGACTAATAGAGTTGTGTAAGTCAATCAATGGATGCTGCTAGCCTGCTACGCCTCGAGCTTCTATCACGAAACTCCAACGCAGTTTACCAGCGTATCTGCAAGACAGCAACATTTGCTAGGCAATTGCTACTATAACTTTACTTAGTACGTGCATGTAAAAGATCTGGCTTTGGGTTCATGATTACCACAATACTCAAATCATATAGCTGCCTTGCCTTCCCACGTTGGCCATTCCCGTTCTCCTCATTAGCAGCTAGTTTGGACATATGGGTAGTACATGATTGTGTTTCTCTTTCTTGTTTCCTCTGGATTAGTGTATGATTATTAACTTCATTCAAGTACTAGCTAGGCTGCTAATCATAACCTGGGGACAGGGTTCTTTGTACACTAAAGTGTTGCTTGAAGCATAAAAAAGGAGGGGAAAAGGCGGCACTGCACGCTTGGAGGACGACCGGTACTTGTGAATGAAAGCTTGCCATGCAATGTTCTTCCAGGAAAAACAAGGTTCTTTTGAACAGCAGTGGAAAAAAAAATGCAAGGTTAGGTTTGGAATTAGCACACAGCTTTCTGAAGGAAAAAAAAAAGAAAAAGAAGAAGAAAGAAAGACCATCTGATGAAGTTGCGGAGTTATCCTTTCAAAAGAAAAATGAAGAATGTAAGTGATCAAACCAGGGGCTACCATGGCATGCCATGTCTAGAACATCTTCTAATAAACGATTGCAAAATCACAGTGAGCCTTATCTTGGAACTTGCTGAAGCATTTCTGATAAGATAAAGTAAACGGAAGCATTGTTGTAAGTTGGAGGGCCATTTGGTAATTTCTCAATTGAGAAAAGAAAAAATGGAAAAATAAAATAAAAGAAGTGGGACCCACCTGTTGGTGAGAAGAAGCGGATGAGATAAGGTTGGAGACTGACGACTGGGGCAGCTCTCTCGAGAGCGTGGCGGCACTGGAGACGGGGGGTGGTCGGTGCGCTTCGGGCGCCGGTCGTTGGCTGCCACCGCGTGGCTTCCCTCCTCCTCCTTCTTAAGGCGGCTCCTTCCTCTCTTTTCTCTTCATCCTAAAATCAGTGAGTTTTCCCCTTTTGTGGTTCTTCTTCTCCTCCGGATTTGACTTCAGTTTTGGGCCTTTAGAGCTCCTGCACCGCCGTGGGTAACCCAGCGCCGTCGGTGGTGAGGTCCGAACTCTCCTCCTTGCTCATTCCGCTGGTTCCTTTCTTGCGCCCTATCCTCTGTTGGGTGTTCCGTCGGTGAACCTGGCACTTGCGCACTTGGAGATTTGTTCCGGCCAGCTCTGGTTTGGTCTTGGTGTGGAAGAAGGATTCGGTTTTGGTGATTGGTGCTCCTTGAGTGCATTTGGTCGGTGCACCGTGGTGTGATTCTTGCGTGACATTCTCTGTACCTTGACTTTATTTTTCGGTGCATCCCGAATTGTGAAGAGTGGCATTGTATTTCCGACGATCACATCCGTTCACCGTGGCACAGCAGGGCGATTGGTTTTCTGAGACAGCGCCTTCGGCGTGCCTTGCCTGGTTTTTGTACTCGGTGGCTTTGAGTGCCATCCGCATCGTTAGTATTGTTGTTTTTCATTTTTCACATTACTTTGCATATACGTTGTGGTAGTAGAAGTTTCAAATTGTGTTGATTAAATCTAGCACTAGGAGATATTGCTTGGTAACGTTGTGGGCTTGGATTAGTGCTCGATGAGGAGTTGGGGTCATTATTATAATTGAATACGATAATTGGATATAAATTGGTCTTAAGCTAGGAGTTTACTTGCTGTTATTCCTATTGTGTCATGCAATCCATGCTTGTCTGGTCACTTTGTTCCATTTGGTTGGTAACTTGGTACCTTCTGCTCACTGTGGTTCACTGTGATTATTTTCGGTCACTGTTTTACATTCCTGTCAATTGATATATTGTGTAGTTGGTTCAATTGCATATTGACAGTGATCTTTTCAACTGGTGATTTGCTTTAAGTGACTGTTTAGACAATGTAAGATTTATTTAAAGCTCAAGGGCTAATTTATTTCAGTGTAATTGTCATATTTAATTTGTAATAGAATTTTTGACCCAAGTGACGAGGAGACCAAGATTACATTTTAAGTAGCCCTACATCTGAGAGCAATAAAGAAACATTTAAAATCTAAGCGATATGTTGATTTGTATATTTTCATGTTTCATCTATTGAGCATATTATCATGTTTAATTGACATGAAGATATTACAAGTTTATATGTAATTTCTGTCATTTACATGCTGCTGGAAATATGCTTTAATGATTTTAATTTATACTAAAATTAATTTTAAATATTTGTTAAAACCACTAATTTTACAATAAGCATGAGCAGCTTTTAAGAACCAGCGAGAGTAAACAGTAGGTGTATTTGGTTAATTAAACGCATAGGACTTAAGACGAATAGCATTTATCATAGAGGTCAAAACATAGGACAATATTTACCTTTCTTTAAAGATAAAAAGAAACAATCGCAAAGGGCTAACAAAAACGACAACATTCATCGGAAATACAATAACACAATGACAGGATTCATGGGGAATTCCGTATGAATTAACCGTTCGCACTCTGCTGTAGCCTTCAAATACGAAATACCATTGTACCACAGCACTACTTCAGCTTGTAGCTCCCATTTGGTGATTCCATTGATGCGATGTGGCTCCTAGATAATCAGTAAGAGAATGCTTGAAGTTATCCAAAATAGTACTGCTACTCCAGTAGTAATGCTAATTGCTAACGAAACTAGCCAGAAACAACATGCTAAACGCCTGAAGGGGAACAGACAAAAAAAGGATTCGCCCGTCCACGCTGCTTGGTAAACTCGCCACGTTACCATCACAAGCTAGCACCGGTCTGGTCTCGTCCAGCACACGCAAACTGGAATCTCCAATCGTTCCACCAGCCAGCAAACAAATTTGATTTTCCTCCGCATCTCACCTCAATATGCGGTATACTTTACTAAACTGAACCATGCGATCGAAAGAATGTTTTAGAGGTCGCCAGAGATACAATGCCGACAACCCCAGGTAGGATTAAAATGTAGAGAGAGAAAATTCAAAGAACGAAGCATTCGCCTTGCCATTACTCTCTCAGCAAATTTTACAACTTGGGGTTTAGCTAGTAGTAACGCTCCTTCCTTCTTGGGGAGCTGTAGAGTAGTCCTTCATCAGCACCTGCTAGTGCCCGCCTTGCCTTTCCCCGAATGCGCGCCAAAAAGTTGAAAAAACCACACACAAAACACCTCATCTCTCTGAGCGCATCACGGGCGTCCGATCTTTGGCGGGAAGGGACGAGCAGAACCGAGCGGAACGGAGCAGAGCTTGACATGAGGCGCCGTCACGGATCACAAGAATCACGGGCCGTCCGTCGACTCCGTCATCATCATGCGTGCGAAGTCCTGGAACCCGACGAAGCCGTCGCCGTCGGCGTCGACGCCCCCGATCATGCGGCGGCAGTCGTCGAGGCTGCAGCCCTCGCCTCCGCCGAGGATGGCGACCATGACGCCGCGGAGCTCCTCGGCCGTGATGCGGCCGTCGCCGTCCGCGTCGAACACCTTGAAGGCCTCCATCAGCTCGTCCTCCTCGCTGGCATCCGCCTCGGCGGCGATGGCCGCCACGGCGTCCAGCTCGTCGTCGGAGGGCTCCCCGTGGCCGAGCCGCCGGAGCACGGCCTCCAGCTCCTGCCGCGAGATCTCCGCGGGGAGCACGGACCGCGGGGTCGACCTGGCCAGTGTGTCGTCCGACGAGGAGGACGACGACGCAGACGCGAACGACGGCACCTCGCTGCGCGAGATGGCCCGCTTGCCGCTCCCGTTCTTGGACAGGCCGTCCTTCTTGCCGCTCCACGTCCGCTTCGGCGACGGGATGGAGAGCTTCTTGGCTAACGACCGGATGGAGAGCTTCATCACGCCGAATCAACAATGCAAGCAACAGGAGATGAGATTGGGAGGAGAGGGGAGGATTGATGAGGAGGAGGAGGGGATGGGGATGGGGATGGACGCGAAGGTGGAGGCCTTGAGGGGGACATAAAAAGGGGAGGAGGAAGTGGAGGGAGTGAGCTTCGTGGAAGCTTCGTGGGGTTGCGATTTTTCGCTTCGTTGCGTCCCGTTATTAGTATATTTTTCCTGGGGACTGCTGCGGATTTATCTTATGCGGGCAACCGTTTTCGGCAAGGTCCCTCCGGGATTTGCTGCGGGGGCTGGAGTTAGCTGTGCACGCTGTGGTGGCTGTCATGCCGCCGGTTATAAATTCTGTTTGTGTTGCGCCAGCTTGTTAGCTAGGTAATTAGTAGAGCTAGATTTGTGACCTCTAAAATAATAGTAAATGGCGTTGCCGTTTACCAGAATAAGTCATTGAACTTATGCTCGCAATGGTAAAATTAGGATAAATGGGGATTGTATTGCCTCCTTATAAGCTGTACGTAACCTAGCTGGCTATATAGAACTGGAACAAGTTGCTTGCGCACATATGCAATGCATGTGCCTCGTTTTGATAAAAAAGGATTATAGCTAGCGCTTTGGCAATACTAATATGCCATGTGCACTACTAAAAAATGGATTTGCGACTACTATTTACGAGAATCAAACTTAATTGGCTTTCTCATTTTAAACATGACCCCACATGCAATGCTTACATGATTGTAGATAGTTAACTGGATAACATCTGCGTTACGTGTGCGCTTTCTCTACACACGCTGAGAATTTTTGCGGAGACACTAAAACCTCACAGAATATGTTTACACACTTTTTTACTGAGAGTGCACGCATGTGTGCATTCAATTTATTCATGCGAGTAGCAACATCGAACTAGACTCGACCACACCATGCCCTAGCGAACCGATCAATCGTCGGTTCTCGGATCTGTTAAGAGTAGTTTGGAATGAACAAAGATTGGTCATTGACTCATTGTAGGAGTATGTTGGGGTCGTCCTCTCATATTTTATAAGCGCTGTGCTTGTTTGTTTATTTCTGCCTCGAAAAGGTGTCTAGTTGCATGTTAGCTCGTGCCTTTTAAAAGTCTGGTGCACTGTTGGCTTTTCGGTTTTAGCTGTCGATGAGATGCTTGATTTAAAATTTATTTTTCTCACTCATTTTATTAAAACATCCTATTTTAGTAAACAGAGCAACCACCATGGCAGAAAATAGAATTAATTGAAAAACGAGCTCAGATATTTAAAATCAAATGTAAAAAAGTACCTTTGATTAAGAAAAGTACATTTGTCTCTTTTTGTAAGGCACATTACCATCCCACTTGTTGATGCTCTTTATTTCCCTTTTGTGTAAGCTCTAATTTTTTAACTCGCTACCTTTCGATACAAAAACAAAACAAAACAAAACAAAACAAAGTAATGTGGTAAGGACACCAGATCACTACTAATTGAAAAGGACTCTTAACTGCATCAGTTGAACTCTAACCCCCTATACGGCCGGTTGGGAGTATGGTAGGTATGTTTTGTTGTTGACCCAACGATAAGTTTGTGATTGGTAGCAGCTAGCTGCTGCAGTGAATTTTGTGTGTTGATTTTTGTCTGGGAGGGAACTTGTTATATGTTTGATTAGGTAGATTTAGATTCGCAGCCACTGCCGACTTGCATTCGTTGCGAAATGACCACGTACACATTTGCTACTATTGCCAATAGATAAACTCATGTCATTCTCGTGAGATATATATATATATATATATATATATATATATATATATATATATATATATATAAATAGAAGTTTTTATTGAACTCAATCAATTACATCAAAGGGATACAACTGTACTAAAATCACTCTCCGTCTCTACATAACATGTGTGCATATATGGTGCGCACACGTTAGCGAACTTTAGAGTAACGTGCAAGAACAGTGTGCTTACATCAATGCACCGACTAATTTCTGCGTGTTTTTCCCTCATAAAAATGTGTCATGGTTTGTATGGTACGCATCCGTATACGTGTATTAGTAGCTGACAATTATCTCTCAGCCTCGGACTGCTCTGATTCTTGGTGGTCGGTCCAAAAGGTCAGTACGATAACTTGATAAGTGTAGTCAATCACCTATCAGAGTTTTGCAACTCGGATTGGTAGCAAAATTTCTTGTATATGGTGGTGTCGGGTCGTTCCGCGTCACTTGTTCTAATTGGCTTGAGTCCGGGGATGGCAATCGGGCGCGGCGGGTACAAATAGTACTTATTCATATCTATGCCCGTGACTTTGATTTCCCCCTATGGGTATGCCCGCGAAGGATGACGGGTGAAAAATCTCGTCCACGCCCGTCGCCTACGGGCATGCCCGTATACCCGCCACATAGGTTTGTCTCTCTGATCTGTGTTTCAGATCCAGATCTAGCAGATCTGGTCTGGTCTGGGAAGAAGAAAGAAGTAAGGAATAGTGACCTTGGAGGCAGTCGCAGCTCTCGGCCTCCTTGCGGACAACGTCGAGGACGGAGTCGATGAGCTCGGCGCCCTTGGTGTGGTGTCCCTTGGCCCAGTTATTGTCGGCGCCATACTGGCCAAAGACGAAGTTGTCAAAGAGGAAGATGTGGCCGTAGGGGGCGGAGCGCATCGAGTCCATGGTGTCGGGCTCGAGGTCCATGAGGACGACGCGGGGGGAGGGCGACGGCTGATCGGGAGGACGGGGGCGACGATCGGGCGGGATGAGGTCGGGTGTTGAGGAGGGGGTGTGAGGAGGTCAGGCGTTGAGGAGGGGGCTGGGCATTGAGTGGGGGATGGCGACCAGGCATAAGGAGTCGGACAGGGGTGGTGGGTCGTGCGGCGTACGGGGGCAACAGTGGACGAAGGTGGCAAGCCGTGCGGCAGACGAGAGCTAAGGATGGGATTGGGACTGAGATGAGATTGAGCTGAGGACAAGGCTTGAATGATATTAGCCTTAGGTTTTGTTGGACCCACATGTCAGCATCAATTGGCGAGTAAATGGGTGAGACGGGCATAGGTGGAGCTCACCCATGCTCGTGCCTGTTTACCTGATGGGTAGAGATTGCCCCCATTTCTATGCCTACGGGCAAAGAAAGCACCACTTGCTCGACTCTACTAGGGCATTTGCCCGCGGGCATGCGGGTAATCGTGCACAATTGCCATCTCTACTCGAGTCATTGAATGATTGGTGTGGCGGCCCCATACATTGTGTGACAATACAAAGGCTTTATTTTATAACCTATAGTACTTATGCTTGTCAAGGTGAATATGGCCTACAATAGCACATCGGGCTTTTATGTGCTAGGAATTAACTATTCATCACGACATTTCAAACCATTATTTCATTAAAAAATAAACGGATATAAATACTGTAATGAAAGTTGTGACGCCCCGTGTCATTACCCCAGGGGTAATAACACTTAGGCACGCGGATTACTATTCGTTTGCTCAGTAGAACACTGCTCCAACGAATAGTAAGCCTTCACCAGAGTTACGCAGCAGAACAATAAGGTAGAAACTGTCATTTATTTCAACAGTTAGCCACGCAAGGCTAAAATCTTAATACAAGTTTTATACAAATACCCAAAGGAACTTCCCCGCTTCTCTTGTGTGCCCTGAAGTACCAACAGCCTATTCGTCCCACAAGCCAAAATAGCTCCCAACTCGCCCCGGTTCCTCTTAGTCCAAGCCTTCTCCTCCAGTTGTTGCTTCTGTACCTACAAGTCCTTCGTCCTACTCGGGATAGTTCCCGGCCGGACTAGGATCTACAAAGGAGAATACTAACAAGGTTGAGTACAAATTAATGTACTCAGCAAGCATTAATAGCAAAAGATGCACAAGATGCACTATCTCTAATCTTTATCACAATTTCTAAATCATCTCACTTTAGAAAATAGATCTCGACAATTAAGTGGCAAGTCTTAATACTGAAAAACTCTACTAGTCACTTGGAGAGACGAAAGACCCCCTGTGGTTCCCGTAGACTCCAATCCTGGAGACTGGCATGAATTCATGATTTAGTTTAGCACTGCGCAGGCTTTGTACCACTTTACCCATAGCTATTCGAACTCTCCGTGAATGTGGTCCACCGTATTGCCTTAGATGCGGGTTCGAGATCGAATACGTAACGTTTTCGAGTTACGTGATTAATTTCTCCACCCATCACCTTCCGTCGGTGCGATTTAGTCACGCTGCGACCTCATCATCCACCGAGTTCTGGTGAGGTTGGTTGAGGCAGCTTCTATCCTGCACTCAACACTCCACCTTAGCGCTTATAGCGCCTTGGATCCCCCACTTCCGGACTATCCCCCACCGGTCCTGGGTTCCTCCATCACAATCACTCACACCTAATACTTACCCGTTGTGGAGAGCATAGTCACGTAACAAGGTAGCATTTTCTGCCCGTCGAAACGGGAAAATGGTTGACACTGAATTACGGCATCTGACCGAGTAAGAGTTTGTTGGTCCTTATATTATAACCATATGTAAAAAGGGGCCCACCTCTTACCTCAACATCATCATCGCGTTTCCCCAGCCAGGGCCCCCTTTTACCCTCCTAATAAGTCCAATTCTTTCTTAATCATCTTATCTTATCTCAATCATTTTCTTTAGGTTTTGGAAAACCATTTTGATGCAATACTTATAATAGTGCAAGATAGGGTATATTTTTAAAGTAACTATGTTAATGTTCAAGAGGATCGCTTGCCTTCGTAGAAGTATGAAAGGTTGGTGTCGATGAAATTCTGCTCAGCTGCTCCTGCTGGTGCTGGTTCCTCCTCTGTAGCAATACGACAGCACGAAATAATAATATAAAAACTACATAGTTGATTTGAGTGATAATATGCATACATAAGTTAGTGGCTTCTATAAGTTAGCACAATTTAATTAACTAAAACTTTTCGAAACCTAAGCTAAGTTAGCACTCCCCAAAATAGTCGTCCAACTGTCTAATCGCACTAAGATCGAAAACCCGAGGTTCCCGTTTAACTAACTAAATTAGCCTGGTTAAACCGTTCTCAACGCCCGGCTAAAAACCAGCGACGAACAAGATTACTACAGGTGCAAGCTACTTTACTAGCAACCACCACGGAGACCAAATGACCCTTAACTAATAAATAAAATCTACCAAATCCTAATACTACCCTAATCTTCCCCTAATCCCTCTCTCTCTCTCTCTCTCTCTCTCTCTCTCTCTCTCTCTCTCTCTCTCTCTCTTACCTCCCCCCAAACTCAACACACGCACACACACAACCCTCACACTCCCCTCTCCCCTCTCTCCTCCTGACGCCGCCGCCCACGGCTCCTAGCCCGGCTCCACCGCCTCGCTCCGGCCGGATCCGCGCCTCGGTCGCTCACACCTCGACCCGCTCCGGCTTCCTCCTCGCTCGTCGACCCAGCTCGGCCTCCCGGCACCGCCGCTTCCTACCAGCCCGGATCTGGTTCCCATGGCGTCGCCGCCGCCGCCACCGCCCGGCTCCTCTCTGGACTCGCCTTCCTCTCAACTCCCCCTGCTCCTTTAGCTCCCGGCGCGACCGGATGGCGGCGCCGCCTCCACTCGGGCTCACCCCGGTCTTGTGTGCTCAGGCTCGGCCTCCCAGCCGCCGGCACCTCAGCCCGGCCCCAACTCCCGGCGCCCCCGGCTCGCCTAGCTCCCTGTGGTTCCTCTTGTGCACCTGGCTCCTCCTCCGGCGGGCCGAAGGCTGTCGCCGCCTCGGCCAGCAGGCTGTCAGTGTGCCGGCCGACTCGGCCTCCAGCCTGCTCCTCCTCGTGGCTCACCGAGTGGTCCCCGCTATAGGCTGCCGGTGTTATCTCTCTCTCTCTCTCTCTCTCTCTCTCTGTTGATTTAGGCACCCAAGATGCTTGATTCAAGTTTTGATTGATTCATTTTTACTTATGTTGCTTTGATGCAGGGTTGATGCACAAGGATGGAGATGGTGGTTCGGCGGGTTAGCGCTGAGGTATCACCCCCCCTTTATTCTCTACTCCCAGATCCCTTGCTCTGTGATGGAGGAACGGATGAACTAAGAGCTATAACTGCTACTGTGGAATGATGGATGTGCATGTGTATACGGAAGTGTAGCTGGGGTTACCTCGAGTTGGGTTAGGGATGGGAAAGAGAGAGGGTAGCGATCTTGGCCTCGAGCTAGTGCCCCTTCTTCTCCCTTCTTCTTTGGTGCCGGTATGGCCTTGATGGTCACCGGTGGTGATCTTTGGTAGTGGAGGGGTCGTCGTCGCCTTCTAGGGTGGTGACCTCCGGTGCTTGCTTCTCCTCCGGGCTGCCTTGATGCCTTGTACTCCTTGTCGCCTGGCCTTCTGGCTCCTTCGGTCTTCCCCTACACCTATGCTCCTCTTCTCCGGTGGTTTTCTTTGTGGGTAGTGGGGGGGGTGTGATGCTGGCGGTGGCTTGCTCAGCTTGGTTCTTGCTTTGCTTGCCTTGAGGAGAGGCAGTGGGCTTGTTCTTGGTTGTGCTTGTGAGCGATGGATGTGGCCTTGCTTGCCTTCGACTGAGAAGTGGTGGGAGGGGGATGGCTTTGTGGATGAGAATGGCTTAACAAGGGGGAATGCACTCGGCTGTGGCTTGCCTTGGATTTATAATGACCACTATGCCCTTTGCCCTTATCCTGATGGCTTTCACAGTGCATGATTTTTGTTGGGGGCCTTTTGGTCAAAGGGGGTGCTTCGGTTACTGTTTGGCTGTAGCGAATGTGGGTGCTGTATTTTGGTATACTCCGAATGAGGAAACCCACGGAAGTGACACGGTGCTAATTAACTTGAGTTAGCTCGTAATCTCTTCTTCTTCTTTGGTGCTCTCTTTGTGTGAGAGAAAGAAAAAGAGGGGGGCTATTTGAGACTGCAGTGGAAGGATGGGGGAATGAATGGGGTTGCCTAGACATAGATGTTGTGTAATAGAATGATACTGTATGCTTCTAGATTGATTGATGCAAAATGTACTCTTGCAAACAATGCGATTCTTGATTTAATTATCTAATGCATGATGATTTACCGACTTGATTCTACTATGGTGCTGAATGATGCAATTGCATGAATGCTGCGAGTGTATGAATGATTGACAAGCTTCAGCTAGTTAGGAGCGATCTAATACTATCGTTAACTCACTACTAAGATGAGATTAACCGCTGCTAAACACCGATTACTGATACGAGATTAAGGCTAAAAACGCGGGTCCTCACATCCTACCACACTTGAAAACAAACTTCGCCCCCGAAGTTTAGAATCTTGCTGGAACAGGTTGGGGGTTGGACTTCGCGCAGTTCTTCCTCCTTCTCCCCTGTAGCTTCTCGCACAGAGTGATTCTTTGATAGCACCTTGCAGAAGCTGATCATCCTGTTCCTTAACTGTCGGTCTTCTGTCGCTAGAGTTTTCACTGAGCGCTCTTCGTAGGTCAAATCATCTTGCAGGGTTATGTCGAGATTGGTAACACGCTGCGAGGGTTCTTTTAGATATCTTCGAAGTTGAGAGACATAATATACATCATTAACTCGCGACAGCTGGGTTGGTAGTTCCAGTTTATATGTTAGGGTGCCTTTATGCTCCAGAATCCGAAAGGGTCCCACGTAACGCGGACTTAGTTTCCTTTTTAGCCGAATCGAAGTACACCACCCATAGGTGATATCTTTAGGTACACATAATCTCCAACTTCGAATTGGAGGTCTTTAGGTGCCTTATCAGCATAGTTCTTTTGCCTGCTCTGGGAAATCTTGAGGCGTTCTCAAATTAGTTGAATCTTCTCGTCGTTTTCCCGTACCAGTTCATGCCCTAGTAGTAGTCTTTCTCTGACTTTATACCAACAGATTGGTGATCTACACTTTCTGCCGTAGAGAGCTTCGTACGGAGCCATTTGAATACTAGACTGATAGCTGTTATTGTATGCGAACTCCGCTAGGGCTAGACATTTTTTTTCCCATGATTCCTCCAAGTTTTAGCACACCTGCTCTTAACATATCTTCTAGAATTTTATTCACCCGTTTAGTCTGCCCATCAGTTTGCGGATGATAGGCCGTGCTGAAATTGACGGTGGTGCCCAAGGCAGTAGGTAAGCTTTTTCCATCAACCAGATACAAACACTGATCCTATATCGATGTGAGGGTCTTCGGTGCTCCGGGTAAAGTAACTTTTCTTTCGATATAAATCTCAGCAGGTTTATTGGTGTATTTCTGATTTGTGACAATGAAGTGAGCTGGTTTTGTAAGACGATCCACGATAACCCCAAATGGCATCCTTCTTTTTGGATAGTGAGAGGAAAATTTGTTATGAAGTCCATACAGATATCCTCCCATTTCCATTCAGGTATTTCTAGTGGTTTTAGCAGTCCTGCTGGATGTTGGTGTTCGGCTTCGATCTTTTGGCAGTGTCGCATTGGCCTACATATTCTGTTATGGCTCGCTTCATGCTTGGCCACCAAAGGTTTCCTTCAAGTCTCGATACGTTTTCGTGCTGCCTGAATGTATAGTGTACTGGGTATCCTGAGCTTCACGTAGGACTATCTCCTTTAACTTTTGGTTGGTCGGGAACGCAGATTCTAGTTTGTCGCCATAAGATTCCAGAGTCACCTGTCTGAAATTCTGAGGGTTGGCCTGACTTGATTCGTTGGATTTCTTCGGCGGTGAAGGGATCTGAAAGTTGGTGTTCCTAGATTTGACCACGGAGAATGGGATGGAATATCATAGCGGTAATGTATGGGTAACGGTATAAGGATCACTTGGAGGTAAGTCACTAACTTATTAGGAGGCTAATATGTAAACTAGGAGTGTTGCTTAGTGGCAGACGATGGCATGGCCCATGTCACCTTGGGTGTTTTGTGGCTGCTCAAAGCAGGATGTCGTTTGAAGCCCGCTTTCTAATTGACTTGTGCTGCTTCCCATAAAACATGATCTCAATCATAGCAACAAATTGATCGTGTGCATCAACTATCATCATTCACATATTCATTTAACCCAAGTCTACACCAACTTTTACTTGTCTTCCGAGTTAAATCATGGCTAAGATTTACATAGTCAAAACAATACCATAGCCTCATTTAAATTGTAATTTGAACCTTTGGCTAACTTCCCCAATTTCAATCTTGGTGTCCTTTGCTAAGATCGATGAGGCAAGCTTCTATATTAGATTCATACTTTCCAAGTCAATCTATTCTGCCAATTTATCTACCACATCATTGCTTACATCAGTCCACCGACAACTATGACTCAATCCAGCACTATTATTCGATTAACTCTACTGATTTCTTCAATTATTTATAATCCAAGCTATGCATTCAAATTCCAATCATAACTTACTATATTCTTCCAATCCTCCTTTATTCATTTTCTGAACCCGATCAGATTATTAATACTAGATCCCCCACGATTACTAGCAATACCTCTAAATCTCATTCTATTATCCAATTAAATCCAACAAATCCGACATAACCAAATTATCCAATTAATTCCACAAAGTTTACTCATATATTAAGATTACACTAATTTACCAAAAATTAACCTCAGGTATTGGTATGAAGATCCAACCATTTCGCGTTTCAATCACTGCCCTTACTTGATCAATTCCTCAGTACTAACTCTCTAATAGTTACTAAAATCCATTTAAATCTGTCAAGATATGTTTATATAATCAAATCAAGATTTATTTCCATATTCCAACAAAATATACTTCTATAATCCAACCTTAACATATTCTAGTATTCAACAAGGATATTTCTATAATCCAGCGATATTATATTTCTAATAATCCAATCATGATATAATCCTATAATCCGATAATTAATGAAATATAATAATCCAGCTCCAATGATTATGTAATCTCGCGATCCAATTTTCAACAATAATCTATCCCATAATCCAATATCCCTAACTCCAATAATCCCACAAATGCATTCCTGTGATCTACCAGTCAACATTCATTTCTATACCCGATAATAATCCAATTGCTCAATAATCATGTACCCCTACTGATCCAATGTTCATTAATCCAATATCTACAGCAATCTATTTCCATAATTCAACCTTCATTAGTCCAATATCCAATAATCCAATGACAATAGATGGTTATGATCCGACATTCAGTATCCAACAACCATCTATTCCTACGATCCCACATCCAACCATTCATTTATCTAGTATCCAACAATAATTTATTTCTATTATCAATATCCCACCACGATGTGTTTCTAATAATCCAATATCCGCAATCGTGTAATCCTTTAATTCGATATTCAACGATCGAGTTATCCTTTGCCAGGTGGCGACCTCTATACTTTGCACGACTAGGAGCTACTGCGACAGGCTGCTGTTGGACTATGGATCTCTGGAAGGATGGATTGAAAATTCTTGACCCAAGTGGTCTATATCAAGGTGGTCGTTGTTGTGGCATGCGTGGACAAGGTCCATAGGTAGGTGGTGGATGAGGATGGCTGGTGTGAGGACCCGGAATATTTAACTAGTAACACTTAACCTCCAATTGGTTCTAGCGTTACTAATTAAACATTCTAAGCCTCGATGGACATATGCTTCCCAGAATTGCAGCATATGTACATCATCACAAAATTACACATCAATTCCATACACATACATCACTAAGTTCAACAACGACATACATAAAGTAAAGTTATTACAAAAGAGAGCCGACCGCCAAATAGAACAATATACAAGAATGACAATGAAGCAAAAGCGCCATAAGATGGCTAGAACAAAAGTCGACCGGTTAGCCAACATAACCCACAAGGCAACCGACCGGCCGCAAGCTAGTCGCCCATAGCTACCACAACACAACTCGCAAAAGTGAGGCCCTTCGTGCTCACCTTCCTCCTCTGCACAAAACAATTAAGCATAGCAACTGAGTACAAAGATTGTCTTTGTACCCGCAAGACTGACGTGTGGAATAGCAGACCTATTCATCAACTACATGCAGGCTCATTTAGGTGGAGGTTGTATGTCTCATTTTGCATGAAGCCAATTTTATTTGCAATAATGTAATACATTTTAAAAGCAAGTTTGCAAATCTGTTTAGTTATCAAAGTAACAGTAAGTACAGATACATACAAGTAACCACCTGGAAGTGACTATCCCAATAGTCACCACAACATAGCACGAATCCCCGATTCGTACCACCCATCAAGTTTTAATTTAAAAGTTGTAGTCTAACTCTTGAAAGACCTCCCCAAGCGTGTCCATAACCTAGGACGAGGCTATTCGAATAGTTTTAACCCTGCAGGGGTGTACCAATGTACCCACACTTCAGACCGCCTTTAAGCCAAAAACACACTTCCGTAGGTATGCCGGCACGGCTAAGTCCTACGAGACGCTTTCCAATATTGTGTATTAACTACGAGCCGCTCGTATGGGTAGAAACACCATACGCTTACATTGCAAGCCGAAAGACAACAAATCCCATCCCGGTGAAGTCTTTCGGACACTACAATGCTCCCAACACCATCCCTCCTGCGACCTCCTGCGACCGAGCCAATACACGCCAAAGTACTAAGTCAAGAGAGGTCCCATACCCTCTAGTGTGGTTAGCACGCTAAAATGCTTGGTTTAGTGTAACAAGATGTTCGGTCCTTGTTGACTTAGGCACCATTCCAATCACCCGAGAATCACACCAACATACCATTGTGCCCAAGTCTAAATCATTTTGCTTTTAGTTTTAGTTTTCACAAGTAGACATGGCACAAGGTGGAAATCATAAATCATAATAAGTTTTGTGTGATCAAGGTTATCGACAAGTCGATAACCGCCCATTTCTACCGAAGCTAAGCATGGCTAAGCAATTAATTCGCAACTACTAAGTGACAAGAGCTCATCCACGAACTCTAAATCACAGCAAGTAACCTAGGCTCATGGTAGTAGAGGATAATCATTTGCTAAGGAAATGCATCTACTAGGCCAACTATTAAAACAAAGTAGCAATGCATACATAGAATTTGTAATCAACATAAATACTTAAAATACTGGGATTAACATGATCAAACTGCTTGCCTTCTTGCTGTTGCTCAATCTGTTGTGGAGGGTTGTTCTCGGGATTACCGCAAATGTCGAATCCTAAGCGAGAGGCAAAAAGAACCAAGAACAACCAATAAGACGAGCCACAAATAAATCAATGAGCAAGCAACAATTATCCAAATGCGACAAAATTTATACATAAGGTAGAATACGAATATACCTAGACATAGAAACTGGAAAAACCTAATTTGGATTTGTGGTGCAAAAGATATTGCTTAAAAACACATTTTCGGCCATAATTAGCACTGTAGCAAAATATTTTCTAGAAAGATTTTGAAGCTGAAATTTTTATGGTAGCTACCTACTGATATAGAGGTAACCCATATAAAATTTCAGGTCATTTGGAGTTAAAATGATTTAGTTATGATTTTCCTAAGATGCAAAACTAGCATAATGCACTTTCCAGAAATATAAACATGTTCAAAACTAATTTTACAGTGAAGTATACCAACAGAGGGTTTTCTAGAATTTATCATATATATTTTGCAGTTACAGAGAATTACTTGTGCATTTTATAAGCCTTCCGTAATTTTCTAAATGTCAAAATAGGTACTAAATCATTAATCAAGGTTTCACTACAATCTTGGACTTACCATCATTTTTACATTAACATTGGGTTGATAACAAATTTATCAAAGTTGGAATCATTCATTTTGGACATACACAGAGCAAGATATGCATTTTCTAACGTTTTATCCATTTTCCGAATATTCTAAATGACGAAACCAAGTTATTCCTAGTTATACAATTTTCGCTCATTGGAACATGCTTAAATCCATTTTTATAATGAGCTAAAGTGATAACATAACTTATTACGCTTGGAATTAACTAAAAGCGCTTAAAATGAATTAGTTATGAGTTTCTAAAGTTTTTATATCATTTTGGTTGATAAACAATTGCTTACCAAATACGAACAATCCAATAAACGGAAATGACGTGGACAACCCCACAACCCTTGATCTAACATCCTACGACTTACGCGCGCGAAAATAGCGCACGCGCGCGGCTTAAATGAAACCCACCGTTGGATCAAGATCCAACGGCTCACACGAGTGTATGCAACCGGACGGTGCGGTTGCTTGGGCCAATCCCAGCCGCAGATCGACAGATGGACGGCCCAGAACGCACCAACAACCGGATTGTCCGATTGCACACACGATCTCACCATTGATCGCAAGATCGACGCCCAGACGGCGAGGGAACCGGATGGTCCGAATGCATGCAAGATCTGGGCCGCAGATCACAAAATGGACGGCGGCTATAGATCGAAGTTCAAAAAGAGGTACTGACGAGTGGGACCGCATGTCAGCGACTACGAGTCACGACCGCAACGATTTAACCCACGCCAAGACAAAGCACCGGCCCACAAGTCACGACTAAGCGGGCGGTTAAGACCGAATTAGTGATTCTAATGATTGACATTAAATAGATTCTAATGATCACGAGATTTGATTTTAAACCCTCGCCCACAAGTCACGACCGAGGTTAATTCCGACAATGATTAAATGCCGACTCACTTAATTAAGCAATGATTAGGCATTAATGATGTCGAACGATGTGGAGTGAAACAGAGATTGATTTAAGGAGATTGGGCCCACCGTCACCGCTCAATAATAATGATTAAGACACCATTAACAACTAATGGTTGGTAATTAATGTGTCCTAATGATCGACGTAAACGGAGCTTCTCGGTGACAAAACCCGAGTGGCTTTGCGGTACGGTCGCGCGACTCGGTCGCGGCGGCGCCACAACTATCAAAATGGGTTCGCAATAGTGTTGCGGACCCAACGATGTGACCTCGCCACGGTGGAGGTTCGGAACGCCGCGGCCGAAAACAAAGATGAAGGCCGACACGCAAAACACGAAAATAGCAAAATGCTCATTGCGGTCAAGGAAGCGAGTGCCATGACTTCTAGGGACTATATAGGAGCTACCTTAACCGAGGAGCTCCAAAGATGGTCGGGAAGACTTGAACACGATGAAGTCCACCGAGCGAAGAAGATGAAGTGGAAGGTGAGGTTCTGAGCAAAATGAGTGGAACCAAATCATCGCCACAGCTTCATTATAGCTCAAAGAGGCTCCAAAAGCAAATAATTGCAAAAAGAACCACTTACCGGAGCTGGAGAAGAAAGGGGTGAAATCAACAGAAAATCTCCAAACTTAAAATTGAGTGATTCTGTGAATGCAACCCAAAACCAAGTTAGGGAAATATAAAGGAGGTTGAGGAGTTCAAAAGGGTGCAAGAAATGTTGAAGATGAACCACTGGACACCAAGGCTGCCATTGGAGCTCCACGGCCAACAATGGTGTTTTGAGGGTGAGATGTGTTCTTGAGCTCAAACACAGAGAAGAGCAAAGCGTGGTGTAAAGGAACACCAGGAGGACCTAGAGGGGCAATTATATAGGGGAAGGATTAGGGTTTCGATCAAGGACATGAGCCCATGGTGAGCTCGGTTCATGCTCCGGTTGTAGACCAAGAAAAGATGGGAGCAAGTGAGACTCGGGACAATGGAGGAGAAAGCCTGAGCGCATTAAATGCTCCACAGAGAGACGTTGACGAAAGCAACTTTGAGGTGACCCATCAAAGCCACCCACTCAACCTCTCTCTTTCTGCCATTGCCGCCCGCGCGCTCGAAGAAGCAGAGGAGGAAGAAGAACAGCGAAAACAAACCACGACCGTTGGATTAAAAATGGACGGTCACGATTTAGCGAGTTCGCCGGACAGTCCGATTGCCTACGGAATCTGGACGGTTGGATCGAGATCCAACGGTCCCAATTTGTTAATGTAACCGGAGGGTCCGAATGCTCACACGAACGTGGGCCACGCGATCTGAATCCAACGGCTGATATCGCACGCCGCTTTAAAACGCGCTCGGTGCGCTTAGGTGGTTCAACCAAGTCAAGTGGCTCGGACTCGAGCCCGACTCGAACCCAATGAACAGTGAATCGACTTTAGGTTTTAATTTAAAGTCGAGACTTTTGAGGATTTATTTGGGGCAGCAAAAACTCCAAAAATTCTGAAATTTTTACAGGAGCTTGCTGACTGAGACATTGACCTTGTGAAAATTTCTCAGAGATTTTTATGCATTGCATTTTTCTCCAAAAATTCTACAAGGTACTGGTTTTAGGTTTGACCAGATTTTGAATTGGTTTGACTGACCTCCAAAATATCCAAACAATTTCTAAAAATCGTGAAATTTTTCAGAGGGGTCACATACCATCCCAAGAACTTAGGAAAAATATTTCCAGAGGATGATCAAAACATTTGACCAGAATGTTATAGAAGAGACAAGATTTGGTTCAAAAGACTTGTGACTTTGCATTTCCATAAGTCTTGTACAATACTTGTGCAATACAAACAGGAAACACATGATGTAAGAAAAAGTTTTAATTTCTACTCATTTTCTTACATTTGAAACACAAGCCCAAAATTTGGGATGTTACAACTCTCCCCCCCTTACAAGAATCTCGACCCGAGATTCCGTTTACTCGGAGAAGAAAGAAGGAAAATCTGCACGAAGGCGATCTTCTCGCTCCCAAGTTGCTTCATCTTCGGAATGGTTTGACCACTGAACCTTAAGGAACTTGATGGCACGGTTCCTTGTTCTCCGTTCAGATTCCCCAAGAATGCGAACAGGATGCTCGCGATAGGTCAAATCCTCCTGCACATCGAGAGTTTCCAACGGAGTTTCCTCGCTTGGGACACGGAGGCACTTCTTCGTGTGAAACATGGAACACATCATGCACCCTCAAGTGCGCTGGCTCCCAATCTATATGCAATCGCTCCAACTCTCTCGACGATACGATAAGGCCCAACATATCGAGGAGCCAACTTGCCCTTGATGCCAAAACGCCGATGGCCCTTCAAGGGTGAGACTTTGAGATACACAAAGTCGTTGGGCTCAAAGCTCAACTCACGGCGACGACGACCGCATAGCTCTTTTGTCCGGATCGGGCCGTGCGCAGATGCTCGCGATCAATCGAACTTGACTCTCGGCGCATTGATCGAATCGGGCCGAAATCGCCGCCACCGCCTCGACCAGTTCAATGGGGTTCTACATCTCCTTCCATACAAAGCCTCAAATGGTGCCATGCCAAGACGGCTGAAATCGTTGTTGTAGGAGAACTCAAAGAAATGGTAGGCACTTCTCCCACTTCTTCCCATAGGAAAGAACACAAGCACGGAGCATATCTTCCAACACTTGGTTGACTCGCTCCGTCGGCCATCGTCCGAGGATGAAAGGTCAGATCAAATGAAGGCGAGTCCCCATAGCCTCTGCGGACTATGCCAAAACCGCGAGGTGAAAAGTGCACCACGATCGAAATAATCGTCTTGACACCGTGAAGACTCACAATCCTCGAGACATAAAGTTCGCCAAAGGCCCCACACGGCCGAGTCTTGACGGGAAGGAAATGTGCCACTTTAGTCAACCCGTCGATCACGACCCAAATAGCATCATTCCTTTGGACGAAGGGGCAATCCGGTGATGAAGTCCATGCCAACTGAATCCCACTTCCATTCTCGCACCGCAAAGGTCAAGAAGACTCTTTGACGCGATGCTCGGCCTTCACACGACGGCGACACGCCGCACTCGACAACGAACCTCGCAATCTCGCTTCATTCGGGTCCACGAAATCTCGACGAAGATCCCGATACATCTTGGTAGCCCCGGTGAATAGACAAAGGAGAATCATGGGCTTCGCGGAGAATCAAATCCCGCAATTCCATGACCTTAGGGACCACAAGACGCCCCAAACCACACAACGCCATGCTCATCCTCCAAAAGCACTTGGCTATCCCATCCTTGATGTTCGCTTGATCCGCTCACACCAACATCTGTCACTGTGTCGCTTGATTTGGTCCACCAAGGTTGGTTGCACAACCAATGTAGCAAGAGAACCGTGCTCGGTCAAACCCAAATTAAGGCGCTGAAATTACGAAATGAGAGCAGTGCTTGCTCTTGGAGCATCAACATGTTGCAATACACCTTCCGATCGAGTGCATCCGCAACGACATTGGCCTTGCCCGGATGGTACTGAATGCCCATGTCATAGTCCTTGATCAATTCCAACCATCTTCTTTGCCGAGGTTCAGATCCGGTGGGTGAACAAGTACTTCAAGCTCTTGTGGTGGAATACACCTCACAACGGTTACCAATCGTAATGCCGCCAAATCTTGAGTGCATGGACCACAAAGACCAACTCCAAGTCATGAGTAGGATAGTTGAGTTCATGAGGCCTTAATCGCCGCGATGCATAGGCCACAACCTTGCCTCTCCCGCATAAGAACACAACCAAGACCACGACGAAAGCATCACAATAGATATCGAAACTCTTGTGAATATCGGGAGAACAAGCACTGGAGGTCAACCGCTTCTTGAGTTCTGAAAACTCACATCACAAGCAGCGGACCACTCAAACTTCTTGTCCTTCTTAAGCAATTCGGTCATAGGCTTCAATCTTGGAGAACTTCTCGATGAAGCGCGATAGTAGCCACCAAACCAAGGAAACTCCGCACATCGGTGACCGACTTGGTGACCCCAAGATAGCACATCACCGACCTTGCTAGGATCCACACCACACCTCCCGCTGAAAGAACATGGCCCAAGAACACCACTTCCTTCAACGAACTCGCACTTGCTGAATTTGGCATACGGTGGTGTTCGCAGCCTTGCCCAACACAAGTCGAAGATGCTCGGCATGCTCTTCTTCACTCTTGGAGTAGATAAGGATATCATCGATGAATACCACCACAAACCTATCCAAATACTCCATGAATCTGAGTTCATAAGATTCATGAATAAAGCAGAGCATTGGTCAAACCAAAAGACATGACGGTGTACTCGTAAAGACCATAACGAGTAGCAAAGGCCGTCTTAGGAATATCCTCGGTCCTGATCCTGACTTGATGATAGCCCAATCTCAAGTCAATCTTGGAGAAGACTCGTGCTCCGGTCAATTGATCGAAAAGATCATCAATACGGGGCAAAGGATACTTGTTCTTTACCGTCACCTCATTAAGCGGACGGTAATCAACACACATGCGCAAGGTCTTGTCCTTCTTCTTCACAAAGATAACTGGACAACCCCAAGGAGATGAGCTAGGACGGATAAAACCCTTCTCTTGCAGCTCACCCACCGCTTCTTCACTCCTCCAACTCATTAGGAGGCATGCGATCGGCCTCTTAGAAATAGGGGCGATGCGGGCAAAGAACTCGATCACAAACTCCAGATCTCGAACAGGTGGCATGCCAGGCAAGTCTTCGGGAAAGACATCCACGAACTCACATACTGTGGGAACATCCTGGATCTCCAATGCCGGCTTTGCTTCAAGGACATAAAGATGGGGCTCTCGCAACTGTGGCGAAAACCCAACCTGTTCACCTGAAGGACTGGTGAGGTAGACAATCTTCCTGGCACAATCGATTTGCCCCAAGTGTTGGGACAACCAATCCATGCCAAGAATCACATCCAAGCGCGCCGAGTCGAGTAGGATAAGAGTCGCCAAGAATCCCACTCCTTCGATGTGGATAGGGACATCCCGGCATACTTGGTCAGCTCTCATTTCCAACCCGAGAGCGAATCGTGATGGAATCCCAGAGGAACACAAAGAAGCCCACAATCAACAAAGAAAAGACCTCGAAATAAAAGAATGCGAGGCCCAGAGTCAAATAAAATCAGTAGCAGGATGTAAATTAACAAGGAGCGTACCCAACACAACGTCGGTGCCTCCGAGCCTCCTCACCGAGATGTGGTTGACTCGACCACTCCCGACACCACAGGTCTTCGGATCACCTTCGGTGGTGTGTGACCATTCCGCGTCCTCCATTAGGACGAGGGCTGCTCGATCCTCCGAGGGCAATCGCTAGCATAATGGCCCTTCTTGTTGCAAAGTAAACAGTAACATCGGCAACTGGGTTGCGCGGCGCAACTCTTCTTTGGGTCGCAGTGCACGGGTGAAACACGGCTGCGGGGGCGAGCAATCGTGCCGACGGCCTTGGCGGTGGTGAAGCCAAAGCACGAGCCCTCGTGTGGGCCCAACACGGGGGCGAGTGAGGCCACTGTGCGCACCGATGTGCCTCCCACTTGCGCTTGCGGGACTCACCCAGCGCCTTCGCCTTGTGCTCGGCGGCGATGGCCTTGTCAACCAAGGCACGGAAGTCAACAAAGTCCACTATAGATAGCTTGTCCTGCAGCTCCTGACAACCCATCCATGAACTTCTCTGCTTAGCCTCATCGAGGCCACCTCTCCCGAGCATAACGAGCCAAGTGGTTAAACTCGTAAAGATACTCCGAGACAGACTTGCGCCCGCTTAAGCGCAAGAAACTCCTTCTTCTTGAGCTTCATCAAAGCCATCGAGAATGTGGGCCCGACGGAAAGCGGATCGAAACTCATCCCACGAGACAACGTGTCTGCGCGGCCGCATGGCGAAAGTTCTCCCACCAAGATAGTGCCGCACCTCAGCCGATGGGATGCAAGAGTGCCCGCCTCGCTCCCGGCATCGAGCGATATTGAGCTTTCGCTCAACAAGACGCAGCCAATCATCCGCGTCGAGTGGATCCTCCGATCGAGAAAGTGGGTGGCTACGTGCGGAGAAACTCCGCAAGCCCACCACGAGATCGGTGGCCACCACCTCCGGATCTGAGCGGCGGAGCGGAGGTGTTCTCGCAATGACCTCCAAGATACGGGTCCGGTCCATGCGATTCCGCTCGATCCGAGCGTAACCTCACCATGGTCGAAGGAGGAGGAAGTCCTCATCGAACCAGTACCGATCGCTATGTGGTTCTTGTCATCCTGCTCCACAAAAATAGGTTAAAACTCAACTCCGAAACAGGAGACAAAGAAAACTACTAACCTCTTAACAAAACACTCTTTAAAGGCTCAAGTATCAACATAAAATTGCAGCAAGGTCATAAAGATAACAACCACCTTCCTGTTATGACTAACTCGTATGGAAAAACGAGTAATCAATTTTTCAGGAAGACAAATTTCAGAGCACTAACTTCTGTTCGAGACAGCTAGGAACAGGGTGAAAATCACACTAAAGGAGGGTTAGACACTAAGCTAACTCATATCACTTCTTACCCTGTTAACCCTACAAGTTTTTAGTGGAATTAACCTCTCATTTGAGCACTTTTACTACCTAAATGCTGGCTGTCCAGAAATTGTCTTGCTTGCTGTCCAGATTTCTCCATTCAACTTATGGCCGAAATTTGTAGCTCCCAGCAGCTCCTAATCTTCTCAAGACAGCCATACTTTTTATTTTATAACTCTCATGATGTCCCCAAAACCAATCTACTCGATAAACAACTATCTTTTGGAAGAAGATGAGAGGAAAACTCAGCTTTCAAATTCAGTTTAGAATGAGGTGAGATGAGCAAACTAGGATAGATGAGAAGTAAAATCTGAGAACTTACTTAAGATTTTCAGGAAAGCACTGATATTTGGAAAGTAAGTTTTCAAAATATACTAGGGACGACCAAGCTAGGGGTTTCTACGGTCGGTATGGCTCTGATACCAACTTTGTGAGGACCCGGAATATTTAACTAGTAACACTTAACCTCCAATTGGTTCTAGCGTTACTAATTAAACATTCTAAGCCTCGATGGACATATGCTTCCTGCACTGCAGCATATGTACATCATCACAAAATTACACATCAATTCCATACACATACATCACTAAGTTCAACAACGACATACATAAAGTAAAGTTATTACAAAAGAGAGCCGACCGCCAAATAGAACAATATACAAGAATGACAATGAAGCAAAAGCGCCATAAGATGGCTAGAACAAAAGTCGACTGGTTAGCCAACATAACCCACAAGGCAACCGACCAAGCCAAGCTAGTCGCCCAAGCTACCACAACACAACTCGCAAAGTGAGGCCCTTGACTCACCTTCCTCCTCTGCACAAAACAATTAAGCATAGCAACCGAGTACAAAGATTGTCTTTGTACCCGCAAGATCGACGTGTGGAATAGCAGCACCTATTCATCAACTACATGCGCTCATTTAGGTGGAGGTTGTATGTCTCATTTTGCATGAAGCCAATTTTATTTGCAATAATGTAATACATTTTAAAAGCAAGTTTGCAAATCTGTTTAGTTATCAAAGTAACAATGAAGTACTGAGATACATACAAGTAACCACTGGAAGTGACTATCCCAATAGTCACCACAACATAGCACGAATCCCGATTCGCACCACCCATCAAGTTTTAATTTAAAAGTTGTAGTCTAACTCTTGAAAGACCTCCCAAGCGTGTCCATAACCTAGGGCGAGGCTATTCGAATAGTTTTAACCTCGCAGGGTGTACCAATGTACCCACACTTGGACCGCCTTTAAGCCAAAACACACTTCCGTAGGTATGCCGGCACGGCTAAGTCCTACGAGACGCTTTCCAATATTGTGTATTAACTACGAGCCGCTCGTATGGGTAGAAACACCATACGCTTACATTGCAAGCGAAAGACAACAAATCCCATCCCGGGTGAAGTCTTTCTGACACTACAATGCTCCCAACACCATCCCTCCCGCGACCTCCTGCGACCCTGAGCCAATACACGCCAAAGTACTAAGTCAAGAGAGGTCCCATACCCTCTAGTGTGGTTAGCACGCTAAAATGCTTGGTTTAGTGTAACAAGATGTTCGGTCCTTGTTGACTTAGGCACCATTCCATCACACCCGAGAATCACACCAACATACCATTGTGCCCAAGTCTAAATCATTTTGCTTTTAGTTTTAGTTTTCACAAGTAGACATGGCACAAGGTGGAAATCATAAATCATAATAAGTTTTGTGTGATCAAGGTTATCGACAAGTCGATAACCGCCCATTTCTACCGGCTAAGCATGGCTAAGCAATTAATTCGCAACTACTAAGTGACAAGAGCTCATCCACGAACTCTAAATCACAGCAAGTAACCTAGGCTCATGGTAGTAGAGGATAATCATTTGCTAAGGAAATGCATCTACTAGGCCAACTATTAAAACAAAGTAGCAATGCATACATAGAATTTGTAATCAACATAAATACTTAAAATACTGGGATTAACATGATCAAACTGCTTGCCTTCTTCTTTGTTGCTCAATCTGTTGTGGAGGGTCGTTCTCGGATTACCGCAAATGTCGAATCCTAAGCGAGAGGCAAAAGAACCAAGAACAACCAATAAGACGAGCCACAAATAAACCAATGAGCAAGCAACAATTATCCAAATGCGACAAAATTTATACATAAGGTAGAATACGAATATACCTAGACATAGAAACTGGAAAAACCTAATTTGGATTTGTGGTGCAAAGATATTGCCTAAAAACACATTTTCTACCATAATTAGCACTGTAGAAAAATATTTTCTAGAAAGATTTTGAAGCTGAAATTTTATGGTAGCTACCTACTGATATAGAGGTAACCCATATAAAATTTCAGGTCATTTGGAGTTAAAATGATTTAGTTATGATTTTCCTAAGATGCAAAACTAGCATAATGCACTTTCGAAATATAAACATGTTCAAAACTAATTTTACAATGAAGTATACCAACAGAGGGGTTTTCTAGAATTTATCATATATATTTTGCAGTTACAGAGAATTACTTGTGCATTTTATAAGCCTTCCAGAATTTTCTAAATGCTGAAAATAGGTACTAAATCATTAATCAAGGTTTCCTGCTTACAATCTTGTCGAACCCAGGAACGAAGGATCCCAAATTCTCTGTGTTCATACACTAGTCCAGGATTTCTAGTGTACACAGTTAAACAAAAAGTGATAGCACAATCATATCACGAGTTTATTGATAATAATTCAAAGTTTATTACAAAAGGGCTGCGGCCAAAAGAAAAGAAATAACACAATGGAAGAGTAGTAGAAGTAGTAGGCCACACGACTTGCCACAGCAATCGTGCGGGACGCAGACCTATTCGTCAAGATCCTCACCGTCGGGGAAAACGTCTTCTCCTGAATAAGATTTATTCAGCAAGAGTGAGCACTACTACCGTGCTCGCAAGTCACACCCAATATAGAAAGTTTAATGCATGCATAAGGTAAACAAAGGTAATGGCAGGTTGTTTTGCATAAACAACATTTTCAGATTATATTGCTAATACTTTTGTAAGACCAATTTTAATAATTCGAATAAAGAAAGTGACAAACCGACATCGAATATTGGATGACCTCCACTAGTTGATTATTGAAGGATATCCTCCTAACACTTGGCTAACCACCCAATTTTTACCATAGGACTATCCATCCTAAAACATCTGTTGAACACATTTTATAAACCAAAACAATTCTAACTTAGAGTGGCTTTGCTAGCATGTCCATGATCATGACGCGCTTATTCGAATAGTTTTACACTCTGCAGAGGTTGTGCAGCTTTACCCACACGAGATAAAATGCTTTTAATGTCGGCCAAAGCACGCTTAGAAGGCGTGTGACTAAGCAATTATCATGAGGCCGTTACAAAGCGGTGTCCTCAGATTCATGCCCGCTAAGGTTTCGCTACCTTTGGACTATCCATCCTCCTAAGCCCCTCTTGCGCGGTGGGACTAATGTCTAACCAACGCCCACACATACAACATAGCACAAATAACACTAAGACACTACAGATTATTTAGCCAAATCCTGCCCATACAGGACATGTGGTGGTACGGTAAGGCGTAGCAAAATACGCTCAAAGACCGGTCCTTAACTGACTCGGGCGACTTCCAATTTAAAACCCTGGGTCGTAATCCTAACCAGATTAGACCTGCATGAACCTCGCACCCACCATTCATCCATCTCGCCAAGTCCAAACCCATTTTATTTTATTTAGAGTAAAATCCTTTCGTGATAAAACAATACCACAGAACACATTTAAATTACATTGTAAAGATTTGACTAAATTCTCCCAAATTTGTAAATATTATCTAAGCAAGGCTAAGCATTTGACAAATTTTATCTAAGGTGTCAAGGTATTCAGTTTTGATAGTCAAATTGGCCATACCAAGGAGTTTGGAACAACTATATACTAAATCGGGATATTCAGATATTTTTATAAACATATGCATGCAATAGTAAATTGTAGATAGTAAATAAATACTTTAAAACAATAGGAACAATATGATCAATAGTGTAACTTGCCTTCGTTGAAGTCTTGGAACTCTAAATCGTCGGAAGGATCTAACTCTCCGAGTCGTCAAGTCTATACGTGAAAATACGACAAATTCAACTCAAATTCAAATAAATTCAAAACTCAGATCAAACTAACTCCAAATTAAAATATTTTGCTTTAGTTAGCTAGATTATGAATTTAGACAAATTTTGCAACTTGAACCACTCAATTTGGAGTTCAAATGCAAAAGATATGAATTTTACAAGTTTAATACAAAATCGAATTTAATTGAATTCTCTCAATTATTTTTCTAAAGGAAATTCTATTTATTGTGCAATCTTGACGCCAATAAGAATTTCGGAAATTAAAAGAATTATAATGATTTTTCGACAAGCGGGTCCCACATGTCATAGACTCGGCTCACGGTGGATGATTCCACCGAGCCGAGGTGATCTGGCGCGGTGAACGACACGCGGTGCTCACGTGGCGATGAACGGACGCCACGCGCACACCACGCAGCGGGGTTGAGGTGGCGCTTAGGTGGCATCGCCACGCGGCGTGACACGCCGGACCGGCGACGGTGGCGCACGGAACCAACGGCAACGCGAACGCGAGGTTTCGCCGGCGATGGGTGGTACCGTGTGTAGCTAGGACTATTCGAACTCGTTAGACTAGCTCGGGTGGTCAAGGTGGGCGGTGGTGGCGGCGCAGGTTGAAGCGCGAGAGGTTCGGTGTTGGCGACAATGCGATTCCGGCGGCGTCTGCCGGCAGCAGGTGAGCACCGGTCGGCGATGATGTGGCGGCCGTTGGTGGTGGCGGCGAGGCGAGCGTCGTCGAGGGCGCCGAATCGGGGAAGAAGGCGATCGCGGTGAAGGAGCTTCCACGGCGGTTCTAGCGAAGCTAGGCGTGCGAGGAGTAATCGTGGGGAAAAAGGTGGAGGAGGAGAAGGGCTACCCATGGCTCCTATTTATAGGGTGGAAAGACCGGAAGCGGCGGCGACGCGAAGGTCATCGCGCGGCGATTTCGGTGATCGTGGGTAAAGCGATGCGGAGAAGGGAGAAAACGGCCGGAAGTGGGCGGCGTGATACGGTCGCCAATGCGCACGATGGTGAGGAGTGGGGATTGAAGGCGCCGTTACGAGTTCGAAAGTCCGGTTTTAATGGCGGCGGCGTGAGGATCGCGCGAGAAGACGGCGAGGAAGACGACAAGCGGGCACGCCCGATTTTGATCGACGGTGGACAAAAGATTGGCGGCGGTAAGTTGTATCGGCCGTAGCCGCTTGATCTCGATCTAACGGTTGAAATAGATCACGGGTTGCGGTGAATCATTAAGTGATCGATGCACGGGCCGTTGATTTAGATCTAACGGTCCCGATTGCGTAGAACATTCGGACCTTCGAATGCTTTGTGACATTCGACCGTTGGATTTTAATCCAACGGTTGGGATGCACCGTGTGATGGGAGAGAGAAAGGATCGACGGTGGACCCATTGTCGCCGAGAGAGGGAGGCGGCGCGCGGAGCGGGCGTCGCTGCGGGAAGAACGTGGGCCGAGCTGGGTTTCGCCCAATTCCTATTTGAGGTTTTTCTTTGATTTTTCTTTGTTTTAATTCGGATAATTCAATTAGGCTTTAGAATATAGCAAAATAATTCCAAGAATTATGAGAAAATTCACGAAAATTCTCTGGAGCATTTAGGATTTAAGAAAATATTTCCACTATTATCGATAATAGATTTTGCCCATAATTTTATTTTATCTTTAATTTGGTTAAGGAAAAGCTTTAAAAATTCCACCAAAATCCAATAAAATTTTTAAACTTTATTTTCAATGGAAATTGAAATTTGGGTACATACAAACCTACCCCTTAAAGGGAATCTCGACCCTAGATTCGACTTGGTTAACAAAAAGATCGGGTAGTTAGCCTTGAGTTCTTCTTCATTCTCCCATGTGGCTTCGCTTCCGGATGGTGACTCCACCGCACCTTGTGCGATCCGATTATTCTCGCTACGTAACACGCTCGCGACATCTATAATTTTAATCGGTCGCTTCACGAGGTGAGATCTTCTTGAAGGTCGAAGCTTTCGAAAGGTATGATCTTCCTGTTCTGCGAGCATTTCTTTAATTGCGACACGTGGAAGACGTTATGTATCACGACAGGGCTTCGCGCGACTCTAGGCGATAAGCTACTTCTCACGCTTTGCCAAAATCTTGTATGGCCCAATATACCGGTGCGAGTTTACCTTTTGTCCGAATCTCTTCACACCTCGAGTGGGGTTACTCGAGATAGACAACATCTCCTACCTCAAAGCTTAATTCCCTACGGCGGTTATCGGCATAACTCTTTTGTCGGGATTGGGCCGCTTTGACGCTCTGAATAGTTTTCACTTTACTCTCGCCTTCTTTGATTAACTCAGTCCAAGGAGTCGACGCCTCCTACCTCATCCCAAAGAAGTGGGGTTCGGCATTTCTTACCGCATGAGCTTCAAATGGAGCCATCTGCAAACTAGCTTGGTAACTATTATTGTATGAGAACTCGCATACGGCATCCTTGTCCCAACCTTTTCCGAATTCTAAGGCACTGTGCTCGAAGCATATCTTCAAGAACTTGATTGGTGCGTTCTGCCGACCATCGATGCTGGGATGATACGCCGTGCTAAAATTGAGTCCGGTCCCCAAGGCTTCATGCAGACTTTTCCAAAACCGAGAGGTAAATTGGGAACCTCGGTGCGACACAATCTTTTGGGTACTCGTGCAGTGCACGATTCGCCATGTACAATTCTCGCTAGTTTGTCGCTCGTAGGTGGTCTTGACAGAATAAAGTGAGCGACTTTAGTTAACCCAAATTACCACCTGGATGGAGTCATATCCCGATTGGGTCCTGGGAGTCCAAAGATGAAATCCATACCGACTTCTTCCCACTTCCACTCGGAATTGGTAATGGTTGCAACAGCATCAATGGGTCTTTGGTGTTGTGCCTTGACTCTTTGACAAGCGCCACAACGAGCGGCGAAATCAGCAATTTCACGCTTCATGCCGACTCCACCAATATCTTTCTTTTAGATCCCGTACATTTTGGTGCCGCCAGATGAATGGAGTATGGCGACTCATGAGCTTCTTTCGCACTGAGTCTTTTATCTCCTGCTGGTTAGGCACACGATGCGGTCTCCGAACCACACCGTCCCTTGCTCATCTTCGAGAAACTCGGGCTTTACCTCTTCTCATATTTTTCTTGATTTCTTGGATATCTTCATCTTCCAACTGCTTTGTTCTAATCTGATTTTGAAGAGTTGGTTGAACTTCTAAAGCGCACACGGCCTTGGTTGACAATCTCAAGATTCAGTGCTTGACTCTTCATACAAATCGCCGATTTTGTTGCACCATGATGGTGTTGCAATATGCTTTTCTCGCTCAAGGCATCTGCTACCACATTGGCCTTGCCCTGATGATAATGAATTCGAGATCATAATCCTTTATTAGTTCCAACCATCTTCTTTGTCGGAGATTGAGCTCTGACTTGTGTGAATATGTACTTCAAACTTTTATGGTCCGTGAAAATCTCACAATGTTACCAATGAGATAATGCCGCCAGATTTTCGGCGTGCACAATTGCCGCTAACTCCGGATCATGAGTCGGGTAATTCCTTCGTGTGGCCTCAAGCGCCGGGATGCATAAGCTACAACTTTGCCTTCTGCATCAATACACATCCGAGGCCTTGACGGGATGCGCCACAAAGATCTCAAAATCCTTGCGATGTCCCAGAAATTAACACCTCTTGAGACTAGCCTCTTTTCAATTCTTGGAAACTTTCTTCACAGCGCTTGACCATTCAAACTTCTTTTCTTTCTTGAAGTTGAGTCATGGGTTTGGCAAGTTTAGAGAAACCCTCAATAAACCGCCGATAATAGCCCGCGGTCCCGAAAACTTCTCACCTCGGTGGTGATTTGGGTCAAGTTTCACCCATTATCGCTTCAACCTTGGCGGGTCTCATCGCAATTCCTCCTGCGGATACAATATGTCCAAGGAATGCAACTTGTCTTAGCGAATTCACTCTTCTGAATTTGGCATAGAGTTGGTGCTCCTCGAGCTTGTCTAGTATCATCCGAGATGCTCTTCATGTTCTTTTTCGTTCTTGAGTAGATGAGAATGTCGTCAATAAAGACGACTACGAATTTATCCAGAATTCCATGAACACCTTGTTCATCATATTCATGAAATAGGCGGGCGTTGGTCAATCCAAATGACATTACCGTGAACTCATATAGTCCATATCCGTGGTGAAGGCGGTTTGAATATCTTCCTGTCTAATCTTTAATTGGTGATAACCGGATCTCGACGATCTTTGAGAAAATACTTGCTCCTTTAACCGATCAAACAAATCATCAATTCGGGCAATGGGTATTTATTCTTGATTGTTACTTCGTTGAGTGATCCGTAATCGACGCACATTCTCATGCTATTGTCTTTCTTCTTGACAAATAGTACCGGGCTCCCCATGGTGAGGAACCGCGAATGTACGCTTTTTCTCGTAGTTCTTCAATCTGTTTCTTCAATTACGCTAACTCGTTGTGGGCATTCTATAGGTCGCTTTGAGATCGGAGTCGCCCCGGACTAGATCAATTAGGAACATGATGTCCCTATCCTGGCATACCGTAGATCATCCGGGAAGACGTCGGGATACTCTCGTGCCACGGTATATCTTCAAGTTTCACTTCCTTCAATCTGTAAGTATGGAACTTCCTCCGCTCGAGTCTCGTGTTTGAATTCAATGACACACCTTGTTCATTAGTGAGGTGATGGATCTATTGGCACGCCTATTTGACCGTGATTTTGGCTAGCCACCATTCCAAGTATTACATCCAAACCTTGAGAGTGTAAAACTATCGATCTCGCTAGAAAAGTTACTCGGATATCTCGAGAGTGAGATTAGGGCATAGAGAATTGGTTCTCATTTCTGAGCCCGGGGAATGAATTATCATGGGAGTAGCTAAAGAGGATATAGGTAACCCATATTTTCCCACAAACTTATATGACACAAAAGAGTGTGAAGCTCCAGAATCAAATAGGACAGATGCCGATGCTCGAATTAACGAGGAACGCATCGAGAACAACATCCGTGTCGCTCGAGCTTCCTCGGCGGTGACATGGTTCACCCGCCCTTGGTGAACCGTTTGCTGTCCGTGTTGCCGCGGTAGCTTGAACTCCCGAGGTTGGCCTTGTTGCTTCTTTGGACATTTATTGGCATAATGCCCTGTCTCGTTGCAGTGGAAGCACGTGACTCCAGAAGCTGAGGAGGTAGAGTGCTTCTGCTGAAACTGCCCTCCTAATGAAGTGCCACGGAAGTTGGAGGTTTGGGCGCCGTGGCGGTCTTTGAGTACGAGACGTGGAAGATTGAAACTTCCCACGTTGCTGCGGTTGCGGTGTGGTGATGCGAGGTTTGGGCAGACCTCCTGCGTTAAACCTCTGGGCGGCCATCCTCCGCTTGCGGTTCTCCATTTCTGCGTGTTTAGCCTCCTGCCTGATTGCTTTATCCACCAACCGGGAAGTCGGTGAAATTACGAAAATAAGTTGGACAGAGATATCATCATTCAATCCATCCAGGAACCTTTCCTGTCTTTCCTCATCTCTGGCTACGTCGGCTGGGGCGTAGCGGGCAAGTTGGTTAAAGCGGTGAAGGTACTCATTCACCGTACGGTTGCCTTGTCGGAGTGCGTGGAACTCCTTCTTCTTGGCGCCATCATCCTGCCGGATATGTGCATGACGAAAGCTCGCACGAAGTCGGCCCATGTGATGGATCGAGCATCATTGTGTGCTATGCGAGAGTTGTCCCACCATTCGATGCGGGGCCATTCGGTTGGTGAGAGGCAAGCAGACCCTCTCACGGTCGAACAACGACTAATGTCCGATTTCTTTCCAATAGCCCGGCCGCGATCGTCGGCGTCCATTGGTTCATATTATTTGAGAATGTCGGCGACGCATCCTCATAAACTTCGCACATAGTCGCCTTTGGTTATGCGGAGGTGGAGCCGAGCCGCTGCCGCCTTCTGTAGCGGCTCGAGTGTTCGAACATTCGAAGTGGTCGGGCAAGAAGGTCGATTAAATGAGTCCGATTCGCCATCATCCGGCGCCGATCGGTCCTTCGCGGCGGTGGTGGCGCCGCGAAACGTGATTATCCCGGTGATCCGTCGATCGTTTCCTTGTCCGCTGGCACCGCCGCTGCATTGCCGTTTCGCGGTGGTCACCATCTGCGGAATCCTCCAATGATTTAGAAGAGATAGCGAGGAATTCTATGGGGATAAATCTAAAATAGCCCAAGAACGAAAAAGCACACAAACAAAGAATCAACTTTTCAAAATGGTTTCTTTATTCATTTATTTTATTAATATATTATGGCTATCACATGAATAATTGATAGCTCATAATACGCACTAAAGTACGGATGGGAGAAAAAAATAAACATCTATGGGGTGGATGGGGTGTATTCGGGAATTGTTGTAACGCCTTGGCCTGATTTATAAATAGCCGCTCCTCTTGATCGCTTGATTTTACCTCGGATACTCTAGACTATCCCGAGTGGTACGCAAGTCGCCCAAGGCGTTTCCATAAGCGTAGTCCGGTGCCTTTGTCGTCCACTGTGCGTCAACTCGGGAATCTTCCTCCTCGCAGGTGCGGAAGACACCGCCAAGTCTGGTTGGAAGATGCATCGGAAATAGTGAAACCCGGTGCCGTTGAGGTGGCGGTCATAAGTATGGCGAGTCGACGAACCGCTTCTCTCGCATCACGAATGCCATCGGCGAAGGTGTCGCGTCGGATCGGGCGTGGAAGGTATGGAAGACGGTGTTTGGCGGCGGTCGGAGTAGATTAGTACTTCCACTCTCCGAGACGCCGTTCTCCCAACTTGTATCGGTAGCCTCAAACGTTGGCCTCTTCTTGTAGTCCAAGTCTTTGCATCACTTCCTGCAGAAGTTCAACCATGTCCGGCAATGATTCCGTGAGAGATAGCGTCCCAGCATTTCTACCATCTAAAATTTTGAGGAATAGACAAGTCAAGAATCGTTTTTAAAGAGAAGAGTTGAGAGATGACTCGGATACACTCAAAATAGTTTTTAATTTTTGCAAATGAGTCCTTAGGACATTTGTGGGGCCACGACCTACGATCGATATGGCTCGATACCACTTTTGTCGAACCGAGAACGAAGGATCCCAAATTCTCTCGTGTTCATACACTAGTCCAGATTTCTAGTGTACACATTAAACAAAAGTGATAGCACAATCATATCACGAGTTTATTGATAATAATTCAAAGTTTATTACAAAAGGGCTCGGCCAAAAGAAAAGAAATAACACAATGGAAGAGTAGTAGAAGTAGTAGGCCACACGACTTGCCACGAGCAATCGTCTGGGACGCACCTATTCGTCAAGATCCTCACCGTCGGAAAACGTCTTCTCTGAATAAGATTTATTCAAAGAAGAGTGAGCACTACTACCGTGCTCGCAAGTCACACCCAATATAGAAAGTTTAATGCATGCATAAGGTAAACAAAGGTAATGGCAGGGTTGTTTTGCATAAACAAAGATTTTCAGATTATATTGCTAATACTTTTGTAAGACCAATTTTAATAATTCGAATAAAGAAAGTGACAAACCGACATCGAATATTGGATGACCTCCACTAGTTGATTATTGAAGGATATCCTCCTAACACTTGGCTAACCACCCAATTTTTACCATAGGACTATCCATCCTAAAACATCCGTTGAACACATTTTATAAACCAAAAACAATTCTAACTTAGAGTGGCTTTGCTAGCATGTCCATGATCATGACGCGCTATTCGAATAGTTTTACACTCTGCAGAGGTTGTGCAGCTTTACCCACACGAGATAAAATGCTTTTAATGTCGGCCAAAGCACGCTCCAAGGCGTGTGACTAAGCAATTATCATGAGGCCGTTACAAGCGGTGTCTCATCAGTATTCATGCCCGCTAAGGTTTCGCTACCTTTGGACTATCCATCCTCCTAAGCCCCTCTTGCGCCAGTGGGACTAATGTCTAACCAACGCCCACACATACAACATAGCACAAATAACACTAAGACACTACAGATTATTTAGCCAAATCCCGCCCATACAGACATGTGGTGGTACTGTAGGCGTAGCAAAATACGCTCAAAGACCGGTCCTTAATCGACTCGGCGACTTCAATTTAAAACCCCGGGTCGTAATCCTAACTCAGATTAGACCCGTGCATGAACTGCACCCACCATTCATCCATCTCGCCAAGTCCAAACCCATTTTATTTTATTTAGAGTAAAATCCTTTCGTGATAAAACAATACCACAGAACACATTTAAATTACATTGTAAAGATTTGACTAAATTCTCCCAAATTTGTAAATATTATCTAAGCAAGGCTAAGCATTTGACAAATTTTATCTAAGGTGTCAAGGTATTCAGTTTTGATAGTCAAATTGGCCATACCAAGGAGTTTGGAACAACTATATACTGAAATCGGGATATTCAGATATTTTTATAAACATATGCATGCAATAGTAAATTGTAGATAGTAAATAAATACTTTAAAACAATAGGAACAATATGATCAATAGTGTAACTTGCCTTCGTTGAAGTCTTGGAACTCTAAATCGTCGGAAGGATCTAACTCTCCTGAGTCGTCAAGTCTATACGTGAAAATACGACAAATTCAACTCAAATTCAAATAAATTCAAAACTCAGATCAAACTAACTCCAAATTAAAATATTTTGCTTTAGTTAGCTAGATTATGAATTTAGACAAATTTTGCAACTTGAACCACTCAATTTGGAGTTCAAATGCAAAAGATATGAATTTTACAAGTTTAATACAAAATCGAATTTAATTGAATTCTCTGAATTATTTTTCTAAAGGAAATTCTATTTATTGTGCAATCGCCGCGCCAAGAAGAATTTCCGAAATTAAAAGAATTATAATGATTTTTCTGACAAGCGGGTCCCACATGTCATAGACTCGGCTCACGGTGGACTGATTCCACCGAGCCGAGGGTGATCTGGCGCGGTGAACCTGACACGCGGGTGCTCACGTGGCGATGAACGGGACGCCACGCGTACACCACGCAAGCAGGGGGTTGAGGTGGCGCTTAGGTGGCACTGCCACGCGGCGTGACACGTCGGACCGGCGACGGTGGCGCACGGGAACCAACGGCACCGCGAACGCGAGGTTTCGCCGGCGATGGGTGGTACCAGTGTGTAGCTAGGACTATTCTGAACCTGTTAGACTAGCTCCGGGTGGTCAAGGTGGACGGTGGTGGCCGGCGGCGAGGTTGAAGCGGCGGAGAGGTTCGGGTGTTGGCGACAATGCGATTCCGGCGGCGTCCTGCCGAAGCAGAGGTGAGCACCGGGTCGGCGATGATGTGGCGAAGCCGTTGGTGGTGGCGGCGAGGACGGAGCGTCGTCGAGGGCGCCGGAATCAGGGAAGAAGGCGATCGCGGTGAAGGAGCTTCCACGGCCGGTTCTAGCGGCTAGGCGTGCGAGGTAATGCGTGGGGAAAAAGGTGGAGGAGGAGAGGGCTACCCATGGCTCCTATTTATAGGGTTGGGAAAGACCGAAGCGCGGCGACGCGAAGGTCATCGCGGCGCGATTTTCGGTGATCGTGGGTAAAGCGATGCGGAGAAGGGAGAAAACGGCGGAAGTGGGCGGCGTGATACGGGGTCGTCAATGCGCACGATGGTGAGGGGAGTGGGGGATTGAAGGCGGCCGTTACCAGAGTTCGAGCGTCGGTTTTAATGGCGGCGGCGTGAGGATCGCGCGGAGAAGACGACGAGGAAGACGACAACTGGGGCACGTCCGATTTTGATCAGACGGTGGACAAAAGATTGGCGAAGCGGTAAGTTATGTCGGCGTAGCCGTTTGATCTCGATCTAACGGTTGAAATAGATCACGGTTGCGGTGAATCATTAAGTGACTGATGCACGTGGGCCGTTGGATTTAGATCTAACGGTCCCGATTGCGTAGAACATTCGGACCTTCTGAATGCTTTGTGACATTCTGACCGTTGGATTTTAATCCAACGGTTGGGATGCACTGGTGTGATGGGAGAGAGAGAAAGGACTGACGGGTGGACCCATTTGTCGGCGAGAGGAGGAAGCGCGGCGGAAGCGGGCGTCTGCGCGCGGAAGAACGTGGGCTGAGCTGGGTTTCGGCCCAATTCCTATTTGAGGTTTTTCTTTTGATTTTTCTTTTGTTTTAATTCCAGATAATTCAATTAGGCTTTAGAATATAGCAAAATAATTCCAAGAATTATGAGAAAATTCACAGAAATTCTCTGGAGCATTTAGGATTTAAGAAAAATATTTCCAGCTATTATCTGATAATAGATTTTGCCCATAATTTTATTTTATCTTTAATTTGGTTAAGGAAAAGCTTTAAAAATTCCACCAAAATCCAATAAAATTTTTAAACTTTATTTTCAACTGGAAATTGAAATTTGGGCTGTTACAAATCTTGGACTTACCATCATTTTTACATTAACATTGGGTTGATAACAAATTTATCAAAGTTGGAATCATTCATTTTGGACATACACAGAGCAAGATATGCATTTTCTAACGTTTTATCCATTTTCTGGAATATTCTAAATGACAGAAACCAAGTTATTCCTAGTTATACAATTTTCTGCTACTGGAACATGCTTAAATCCATTTTTATAATGAGCTAAAGTGATAACATAACTTATTACGCTTGGAATTAACTAAAAGCGATTAAAATGAATTAGTTATGAGTTTCTAAAGTTTTTATATCATTTTCAATGATAAACAATTGCTTACCAAATACGTAACAATCCAATAAACGGAAATGACGTGGACAACCCCACAACCCTTGATCTAACATCCTACGGCTTCCGCACGCCGAAAACAGCGCACGCGCGCGAAACCCAAATGAAACCCACCGTTGGATCAAGATCCAACGGCTCACACGAGTGTATGCAACCGGACGGTGCGGTTGCTTGGGCCAATCCCAGCCGCAGATCGATAGATGGACGGCCCAGAACGCACCAGCAACCGGATTGTCCGATTGCACACACGATCTCAGTCATTGATCGCAAGATCGACGGCCCAGACGGCGAGGAACCTGATGGTCCGAATGCATGCAAGATCCGGGCGCGAATCACAAAATGGACGGCGCTATAGATCGAAGTTCAAAAAGAGGTATCGACGAGTGGGACCGCATGTCGCTGACTACGAAGTCACGCATCGCAACGATTTAACCCACGCGATAGTGCATCGGGCCCACAAGTCGGCGACTGCAGCGGGCGGTTAAGACCGAATTAGTGATTCTAATGATTGACATTAAATAGATTCTAATGATCACGAGATTTGATTTTAAACCCTCGGGCCCACAAGTCGGCGACCGCAGGTTAATTCCGATAACGATTAAATGCCGACTCACTTAATTAAGCAATGATTAGGCATTAATGATGTCGGAACAGTGTGGAGTGAAACAGAGATTGATTTAAGGAGATTGGGCCCACTGGTCAGTGGCTCAATAATAATGATTAAGACACCATTAACAGCTAATGGTTGGTAATTAATGTGTCCTAATGATCTGACGAAACCGGGAGCTTCTCAGCTGACAAAACCCGAGTGGCTTTGCTACCGGTCGCCGGCGACTCGGTCGTGGCGCGCCCACAAACTATCAAAATGGGTTCGCAATAGTGTTGCGGACCCAACTGTGGTGACCTCGCCATGGTGGAGGTTCTGAACGCCACGAGCCGAAAACAAAGATGAAGGCCGACACAAAAAACACGAAAATAGCAAAATGCTCATTGCGGTCAAGGAAGCGAGTGCCATGACTTCTAGGGACTATATAGGAGCTACCTTAACCGAGAGGAGCTCCAAAGATGGTCTGGGAAGACTTGAACACGATGAAGTCCACCTGAGCCAAGAAGATGAAGTGGAAGGTGAGGTTCGAGCAAAATGAGTGGAACCAAATCATCGCCATAGCTTCATTATAGCTCAAAGAGGCTCCAAAAGCAAATAATTGCAAAAGAACCACTTACCTGAGGAGAAGAAAGGGTGAAATCAACCAAAATCTCCAAACTTAAAATTGAGTGATTCTGTGAATGCAACCCAAAACCAAGTTAGGGAAATATAAAGGAGGTTGAGGAGTTCAAAAGGGTGCAAGAAATGTTGAAGATGAACCACTGGACACCAAGGTCGCCATTGGAGCTCCACGGCCAACAATGGTGTTTTGAGGGTGAGATGTGTTCTTGAGCTCAAACACGAGAAGAGCAAAGCGTGGTGTAAAGGAACACCGGGAGGACCTAGAGGGCAATTATATAGGGGAAGGATTAGGGTTTCGATCAAGGACATGAGCCCATGGTGAGCTCGGTTCATGCTCCTTGTAGACCAAGAAAAGATGGGAGCAAGTGAGACTCGGGACAATGGAGGAGAAAGCTCGAGCGCATTAAATGCTCCACAGAGAGACGTTGACGAAAGCAACTTTGAGGTGACCCATCAAAGCCACCCACTCAACCTCTCTCTTCGCCATTGCGCGCAAGCTTCGAAGAAGCAGAGGAGGAAGAAGAACAGCGAAAACAAACCACGACCGTTGGATTAAAAATGGACGGTCACGATTTAGCGAGTTCGCGGACAAACGATTGCCTACGGAATCGGGCGGTTGGATCGAGATCCAACGGTCCCAATTTGTTAATGTAACCGAGGGTCCGAATGCTCACACGAACGTGGGCCACGCGATCCAATCCAACGGTGATATCGCACGCGCGTTTTAAAACGCGGCTCGGTGCAGTTAGGTGGTTCAACCAAGTCAAGTGGCTCGGACTCGAGCCCGACTCGAACCCAATGAGCAGTGAATCACTTTAGGTTTTAATTTAAAGTGAGACTTTTGAGGATTTATTTGGGGCAGCAAAAAACTCCAAAAATTCTGAAATTTTTACAGAGCTTGCTGACTGAGACATTGACCTTGTGAAAATTTCTCAGAGATTTTTATGCATTGCATTTTTCTCCAAAAATTCTACAAGGTACTGGTTTTAGGTTTGACCAGATTTTGAATTGGTTTGACTGACCTCCAAAAATATCCAAACAATTTCTAAAAATCGTGAAATTTTTCAGAGGGGTCACATACCATCCCAAGAACTTAGGAAAAATATTTCCAGAGGATGATCAAAACATTTGACCAGAATGTTATAGAAGAGACAAGATTTGGTTCAAAAGACTTGTGACTTTGCATTTCCATAAGTCTTGTACAATACTTGTGCAATACAAACAGGAAACACATGATGTAAGAAAAAGTTTTAATTTCTACTCATTTTCTTACATTTGAAACACAAGCCCAAAATTTGGGATGTTACAGCTGGCTGCTGGTGTTGTGATTGTTCTGGATTGGCCAGGCGCTGTCTCGTTAAGGTTTGTTGCTGGATTTTCCGTTGATGTGTCCCGCGGCAATCGTCCAAGTCTTATTTTCTGAATCTTGATCGCCGTGTCTTCGTCCTCCCATCCATCTGCATAGAGATGGATGGTCCAGTACTTCTTGGTGTGCCTGAGTTATATTTTGAAGCCCTTGATCGTGCTGTTGGAAAAGGTGATAAATTGCAGTCCAAGTCCCAAAGAGATGCAAGATTTGACCCCAATAGGTTGTTGTGTAATTGAATGGCTTGCAGTAAGCTTGGCAGGTGGAAGGAGGGGTTGCTAGAGTGTTTCCTGGTGGGGCCTCCATTGTACTTGGCTGAAATGGGTTTGAATAAGAATGACTCAAGACTGATGGCAGGTTATTCTTATAACCCAAGGAATCGTCGAGTACCTCTTGTCTCAGAATGTCAGGATGTGATACATGAGGTACATCAAGACACTCCACATAAGTTCCCATGGTGGTCTCACAGTTCTCAGTGGCTGACGAATTCACTACATTACGGTCAGAGGAATCTTGACCCCTTGTAGGTATCGGATCAAAAGATACCGATTCTTCAACAACAGACAACTCCACACTGCTATCGGTGCTCTTTAGTGGGAAGCCCAGAAAATGTACCGGATTTTAAAACCGCCAAAGCTCAATTTGTTCCACTGAGTGTTGGAAATTTGCAAATGGTCATGAATTAAAATTGTTGTGTTATCCTCGGCTAACTTGATGGCCATTAACTCGTCGTTATGCAAACTTAGATCCTGGAGGTTTGCTTTTGGTGACGATACATCCACCTTAGACTCATCAGTTTTATTCTCTGTGTGAGAATGCTGCTGGGCCAACAAGGTACTCGGGTTCCGCAATAATCTACCTTCGTATTCAGAATTACCTTCATGATGCTCCAGGTGTCTCTCAGGAGTATTTACTGACCTTAATTATAGTTAAGCTGTTTCCGTCTGAATTGAGAATTTTCAAGTGAGTTGGTCATACCAACAACGTACATAGATGACTGTGGTGGTACCTCATATAATGATGGGTCACCCAAAGCCTCAGGGAGGGATGGTTAGTTTCCTGACGGTGGTTCATCCTTGTATAGACCAATTTTTTTTGTTATATGTCTGTGTTGTTGTCAGCGGCTGAGTGACTATGGTCCTTGATTGTAATAGGATTGGCGCTTGGCAAGGGTGGGTATTGTCCAGCATATCTTGTCTGCTGCAACCACATACAGGCTAGAAGGTTTTCACTGAAGTCCGCCTGTCTGCCCAGTCTTATAATGTCAATTATTGACAACTGATCTGGCGTCCTGAGGGAAAAGTATTAAGACGCTGGTGGCGTTGGCTAACGCACTTGCAGTATTTTACTTAGACAAGATCTTCTGCGGGTTGCACGAATTTCCTTGCTTCTTCAGCAACGATTTGAAGTAGATAAGAGGGTATCATGTTTATCTGACAGAGTTAACCCGCGGGTGAGTTGTATTACGCCACACACAGAAAATCAAATAACACCAAGAAACATAGAGATGCAAAAAGATCCATATCCTATACTACCTGAGTCTCTCGTGCCCAGTCACGCTTGAGATCCCGTTCTCAAGACCGCCCAAACCACGTGTTTGGGACCGCTCAGAGCTTGCCTCTGAGTGCGACCTACACTACCCTGGATCCACGTGCCCAGGTACGCTTGAGATCCCGTTCTCAAGACCGCCCAAACCACGTGTTTGGGACCGCTCGAGGCTCATTCTCGAGTACGCCGGGACTTCGCTCTGGTGCGCCGAGCTACACGCCGGAGTGCCGCGGACCACTCGTCCGGAAAAGCGAAGTGCGAAAAGGGATAAGACCTCTTTTACTCCGTCACCATTAGTTCTCGTTTCCTTAAATAGTTACTGATTTACTGAGGAGGCTGACATGTCACTTTGGTTATAAGAATGAAAAGATAAGGAAGCTAATGGGTATGGTCTAGACTTATCCACAGGCTGGAAAAGTAGGTCCATACCAGAGTTCTACTGCAAGCCTCTAACCCCGGCATGCAACTTATGATCTTATATTGATGCCTCACCACCTATAGTCTCAAGCATTCTACCCTAGATCGAATTGCTAGCCTGACAGATTTTCTAGCAGGAATCAACAACACGAGTCCAATGACGAAGCACACGCTTTTCCCCTGTACTCTATCTGATGGAAGAGTTAATCTAAACATCCTACGAAGGGATGGTTTTATGTTAGCAGGCTGTCACTTTAAAGAAGATGAGGTTTTTAACATAATAATTTTGAAACGGGACTGAAATAGAAATTGATATGGGGATGAGGGTTAATAAGCTAATTATTGCAATATAGCAAAGTAGAAAAGCACACCTAAGTTCTTGCTACGCTTTCTACGTTATTAGCGTGGCGAACCTATTACTCGATACCATCTCAGGACGCCGTGTCATTACCCGTGGGTAATAACACTTAGGCACGCGGATTACTATTCGTTTGCTCAGTAGAACACTGCTCCAACGAATAGTAAGCCTTCACCAGAGTTACGCAGCAGAACAATAAGGTAGAAACTGTCATTTATTTCAGCAGTTAGCCACGCAGGGCTAAAATCTTAATACAAGTTTTATACAAATACCCAAGGAACTTCCCGCTTCTCTTGTCCATACTGGTACCAACAGTCTATTCGTCCCACAAGCCAAAATAGCACCCAACTCGCCCCGGTTCCTCTTAGTCCAAGCCTTCTCCTCCAGTTGTTGCTTCTGTACCTACAAGTCCTTCGTCCCACTCGGGATAGTTCCCGGCCGGACTAGGATCTACAAAGGAGAATACTAACAATGTTGAGTACAAATTAATGTACTCAGCAAACATTAATAGCAAAAGATGCACAAGATGCACTATCTCTAATCTTTATCACAATTTCTAAATCATCTCACTTTAGAAAATAGATCTCGACAATTAAGTGGCAAATCTTAATACTGAAAAACTCTACTAGTCACTCGGAGAGACGAAAGACCCCATGTGGTTCCCGTAGACTCCAATCCTGGAGACTGGCATGAATTCATGATTTAGTTTAGCATCACAGCAGCTTTGTACCACTTTACCCATAGCTATTCGAACTCTCCGTGAATGTGGTCCACCGTATTGCCTTAGATGCGGTTCGAGATCGAATACGTAACGTTTTCCGTGTTACGTGATTAATTTCTCCACCCATCACCTTCCGTCGGTGCAGATTTAGTCACGCTGCTGACCTCATCATCCACCGAGTTCTGGTGAGGTTGGTTGAGGCAGCTTCTATCCTGCACTCAACACTCCACCTTAGCGCTTATAGCGCCTTGGATCCCCCACTTCCGGACTATCCCCCACCGGTCCTGGGTTCCTCCATCACAATCACTCACACCTAATACTTACCCGTTGTGGAGAGCATAGTCACGTAACAAGGTAGCATTTTCTGCCCGTCAAAACGGGAAAATGGTTGGCACTGAATTACGGCATCTGACCGAGTAAGAGTTTGTTGGTCCTTATATTATAACCATATGTAAAAAGGGGCCCACCTCTTACCTCAACATCATCATCGCGTTTCCCCAGCCAGGGCCCCCTTTTACCCTCCTAATAAGTCCCATTCTTTCTTAATCATCTTATCTTATCTCAATCATTTTCTTTAGGTTTTGGAAAACCATTTTGATGCAATACTTATAATAGTGCAAGATAGGGTATATTTTTAAAGTAACTATGTTAATGTTCAAGAGGATCGCTTGCCTTCGTAGAAGTATGAAAGGTTGGTGTCGATGAAATTCTGCTCAGCTGCTCCTGCTGGTGCTGGTTCCTCCTCTGTAGCAATACGACAGCACGAAATAATAATATAAAAACTACATAGTTGATTTGAGTGATAATATGCATACATAAGTTAGTGGCTTCTACAAGTTAGCACAATTTAATTAACTAAAACTTTTCGAAACCTAAGCTAAGTTAGCACTCCCCAAAATAGTCGTCCAACTGTCTAATCGCACTAAGATCGAAACCCGAGGTTCCCGCTTAACTAACTAAATTAGCTCAGTTAAACTGCTCTCAACGCCCGCTAAAAACCAAATGACGAACAAGATTACTACAGTGCAAGCTACTTTACTAGCAACCACCACGGAGACCAAATGACCCTTAACTAATAAATAAAATCTACCAAATCCTAATACTACCCTAATCTTCCCCTAATCCCTCTCTCTCTCTCTCTCTTACCTCCCCCCAAACTCAACACACGCACACACACAACCCTCACACTCCCCTCTCCCCCTCTCTCCTCCTGACGCCGCCGCCCACGGCTCCTAGCCCGGCTCCACCGCCTCGCTCCGGCCGGATCTGCGCCTCGGCCGCCACACCTCGACCCGCTCCGGCTTCCTCCTCGCTCGTCGACCCGGCTCGGCCTCCCGGCACCGCCGCTTCCTACCAGCCCGGATCTGGTTCCCATGGCGTCGCCGCCGCCGCCACCGCCCGGCTCCTCTCTGGACTCGCCTTCCTCTCAACTCCCCCTGCTCCTTTAGCTCCCGGCGCGACCGGATGGCCAGCGCCGCCTCTCCACTCGGGCTCACCCCGGTCTTGTGTGCTCAGGCTCGGCCTCCCGGCCGCCGGCACCTCAGCCCGGCCCCAACTCCCGGCGCCCCCGGCTCGCCTAGCTCCTTGTGGTTCCTCTTGTGCACCTGGCTCCTCCTCCCGGCGCGGCCGGAAGGCCAGTGCCGCCTCGGCCCGCGCAGCGTCGTGTGCCGGCCGACTCGGCCTCCAACCTGCTCCTCCTCGTGGCTCACCGAGTGGTCCCCGCTATAGGCCGCCGGTGTTATCTCTCTCTCTCTCTCTCTGTTGATTTAGGCACCCAAGATGCTTGATTCAAGTTTTGATTGATTCATTTTTACTTATGTTGCTTTGATGCAGGGTTGATGCACAAGGATGGAGATGGTGGTTCGGCGGGTTAGCGCTGAGGTATCACCCCCCCTTTATTCTCTACTCCCAGATCCCTTGCTCTGTGATGGAGGAACGGATGAACTAAGAGCTATAACTGCTACTGTGGAATGATGGATGTGCATGTGTATACGGAAGTGTAGTGGGGTTACCTCAGGTTGGGTTCTGGGATGGGGAAAGAGAGAGGGTAGCAGTGCTGGCCTCGAGCTAGTGCCCCCTTCTTCTCCCTTGCTGCTGGTGCCGGTATGGCCTTCAGTGGTCACTGGTGGTGATGCTGGTAGTGGAGGGGGTCGTCGTCTGCCTTCTAGGGTGGTGACCTCCAGTGCTTGCTTCTCCTCCGGGCTGCCTTGATGCCTTGTACTCCTTGTCGCCTGGCCTTCTGGCTCCTTCGGTCTTCCCCTACACCTATGCTCCTCTTCTCCGGTGGTTTTCTTTGTGGGTAGTGGGGGGGGTGTGATGCTGGCGGTGGCTTGCTCAGCTTGGTTCTTGCTTTGCTTGCCTTGAGGAGAGGCAGTGGGCTTGTTCTTGGTTGTGCTTGTGAGCGATGGATGTGGCCTTGCTTGCCTTCGACTGAGAAGTGGTGGGAGGGGGATGGCTTTGTGGATGAGAATGGCTTAACAAGGGGGAATGCACTCGGCTGTGGCTTGCCTTGGATTGATAATGACCACTATGCCCTTTGCCCTTATCCTGATGGCTTTCACAGTGCATGATTTTTGTTGGGGGCCTTTTGGTCAAAGGGTGCTTGATTCTTGTTTGGTGAGCGAATGTGGTGCTTGTATTTTGATAGACTCCGAATGAGGAAACCCACGGAAGTGACACGGTGCTAATTAACTTGAGTTGGCTTGGTAATGCTGCTGCTGCTGGGTGCTCTGCTGTGTAGGCTGAGAAAGAAAAAGAGGGGGGGGGGCTATTTGAGACTGCAGTGGAAGGATGGGGGAATGAATGGGGTTGCCTAGACATAGATGTTGTGTAATAGAATGATACTGTATGCTTCTAGATTGATTGATGCAAAATGTACTCTTGCAAACAATGCAGTTGCTGATTTAATTATCTAATGCATGATGATTTACCGACTTGATTCTACTATGGTGTTGAATGATGCAATTGCATGAATGCTGCGAGTGTATGAATGATTGACAAGCTTCAGCTAGTTAGGAGCGATCTAATACTATCGTTAACTCACTACTAAGATGAGATTAACCGCTGCTAAACACCGATTACTGATACGAGATTAAGGCTAAAAACGCGGGTCCTCACAAAAGTAATAATACTAGTAATTATGATATGGGCTCAATATGATCAAATAATGCGATTTGCCTCCATGTTTGAAGTTTTTAGCTTGATCTACCTCTCCTATGTCTTGATCGATGTCTTCCGGAGCTTGTTCTTCAAAATCGAATCCTAACGCTAAATAAAATAAAATAAATAAGTCCGAGCTTAACAAGGCGCGAGCTGGGAATACAATGAAATAAAGAAATCTGGAAAATGTTATAAAGAAAATTAGTGTGGGTTGTTAGGGTCTAAATGGTATTTGGTTGGGTAAAACATAGTTGAAAATGAGTTTAATGGGCTCTAACGGTTGAAATAGGCGCGCGCGCACGACACACACACACACACACACACACACACACACACATATATATATATATATATATATATCTTAACGGGTCTGGATGAATAGTGTTGGATTGAGTTGGAGAATACTGGGTTGGTACTATTCCCTATCGGGTTTGGGTGAAACAGTAATGAGTTCAATGAATAGCGACAGGTCGGGTTTAGGTGAACAGTAGTGGTTTTGGGATGGGTGTTAATGGGTTGCATAGTGTTGAACCATGGATAAATAGTGTTGGACCATGGGTGTTAATGGCAACTTAAAAGTGACGGGGCTGCTGGTGGTGGCGTTGAGTTCCTTAACAGCAGCTGATGCTAGGGAAGGCTCCATCAGCATGGTCAGTAGCTTCTCACTCAACTCCCTGCACGCCCTCAACCTCATCTTGACCTCACCGAAGATGTTCGCCATGTCTTGGAGCTTTGATTTGGCAGAGAGCGAAGTGGGTAGCTTTGATACCAATTGTTATGGTCCTTCACTTCCATATACAAGTTGCACTAGTATCTTGGGTAATTGGGATACAACATAGGTGAAGGAGAATAGATGGGATTTGGGGAAGATCAAGTAAGGGGGAAATAATACTGAGAGAAGAGTCAAGGGATAAGGAGGCCAAAGTCAAGTCTATTCTATTCTCTTCCTTGCCAAGGTGCTACTATCACTTTTAAGTTGCCATTCACTGACTTGTATGGACCACGTCCAGCCCATTGAGCCCATAGTAATTGCTGAAGCCCATCCCATTACGTAGCCCAGACAAGTCCATGACAGTTTTCCAGGAAATTTCATGAGAGAAGGCAGAGCTCACTTCATTCTCTCTCTGTGTCTGTATCCACAGGACGTGCGCTTGTGACCGACTTTGTGTACTACAACTGCGTACAACGCAACACAATGAAAGTTTATCAAACTTGGAGTTTTTAACACGACCTCCAAACCGTGTTGACACTTGAAAAATGTGCAGGTGTATACTGCTATTTGATGCCCATGATCTGGCCCATTTGCACTTGGAATAAGTCTATTTTACCCCTGCCCCCAACTCTTGTCCGAGTCTGGAAATCAACCTTCAATGCCAAAACCGGGCATTTGATGCCCTCCAACTCTCAAAATCGGTATAGAACACCCCCTCTTCTGGAACAATCTATGTCCTCCCGCCGCCACCTCTCCAACACCTCTAACTCCATTCCAATTCCAGAAACAAACGAATCAATTGCAAGTGCACCGAAAAAAAATTCTCTCTAGCTAACCAACCAAGCAACACAGTTCCAATGAAAGACCCAAACTACAACGACTTGAAGAACGCATGGATTATACAAGAACACCAAGGATCAAGAAATTACAACGTTGTTCGTACAGGATTTCGTCCCTAGTCGCTCCTCATGGTGACCCGTCCACATCAAGATGGTGGAGTCGACCCCACTGATGTTGCAGCTAGTGAAGAAAAAGCTATCCTACACAATTCAGCTCCAACGAGGAAGGAGTCAGCAATTTGCTTTAGATCCAGAGGAGGAGGGATCTGGCTAGCTTGCTGTGAATGCCAACTCCAAGAACCATCGATGGGCTTGGAGGAGGAAGGGAAGGAAAGGCCCTTGCGGCCTACACAGTCGTGTCGCCAAGGATGCTTGGCACAGCGCTGTGCCATGGCACGACGACGCAGGCTGTAGGGAAGGGCAACAAGACAGAGGAGATGAGGGGGAGAGAGAGAGAGGAAGAAGATGAGGCAGAAGAAGAGTTATTAGAGGATGACTTGTGGGCCCTCCTATTATTTTTAAAATTTATTTACTAACTATATAAATATACTGTTGACGGTGCCACATCGACAAAAAAAAATCTAGACACGTAGGTGTCACATCAATCAAAACCACAGTGGTTTCGGGAGATAGGGTGTTTTGTACGGATTTTGAGAGTTGGAGGGTGTCAAATGCCTGATTTTAGAGTTTAATGGTTGATTCCTGGACTTTGAAAAGAGTCGAGGGGGTAAATTGAATTTATTTCTTTGCACTTCCATTTCGTCCTCTCTTCCTACTTTATCATAAGAACAAACATAGTATAACAGAGTGCACCACGCACATCTTTTTTTAAGGAACGTGTTAAGTCAAAGGGGACAAGTTATAGCTTGTAAGTATAGAAAATTTGCCCATTTTTTTGCAAGTTTACTTTTTTTTTCTTCTTGCCAAGATGCTTAGCTAGACCTTGTGTAATTGTTTTTTTAGCATATATCAATAGATAATCCATTTTTCTAAAGCGGCAAGGTGAGCAGGAGGTCGACAAATGTCCCGCTGATAGGCTAGTTGTTGTTGTTGGTGGTGAACTGTGTATGGTCTGACGAAAATAGTCAGGATGTTACATATGAGGACCGAGAGTGAGAACTTCATGTACAGTACATACAGGACAACATTTTGAGAATATTAGTACTAGTCTACACAAACCAAGGCCCATGTGAGTTGCTGTTAGGGTTTGTTGGGTAGCTAGCTACTAGCCAGTAGTTTGTAGTTGTTCAGTAATCTCTCTCAGCCCTATAATGCCCTCCAGACAAATAAAAAAGTGTACGTGTTCGAAGTGCTTATGATTGAGTGTTGCGTTAAGTAGGAAAATCTAAGGCCTATCTTTTTTAATGAAATTTATTAATTAAATTAATTACTAGCTAGCTCGCAGAAGGGAGTTGTGGCGATGTAGGTAGTCCTTCACAATTCACATGCATCTGAATGATCATTGCATTGCACGCAATTAACGTTACAGATCTACTAGTTGCAGGCTTAGTACTGTTCAGTAAGATAGTAGCAGTTGTTGACACATACAGGTCCGTTATTAGTGTCCATGGATGACCCCACCAAACTTTTGGCCGTACGCTGCTTGCATCAATGGAAAATGTGATGGCCCAGATGTGCATGTGCAAATGTTGTGGGCCGGGCCATCTACTGATCAAGTGGAGAAAGGACAGGACTGGCCTGTCGAGCCAAGAGTGGCGACAATTTATGCACGAGGGATTTGATCATATGCCACTATCAAAGATTGATAATTGATTATTTGTCACTCATGTGTCTATGACATGTGGCCCTAGGACCCAGATATCATAGACACATGCAGTGGCAAATCATCAAATTCACTCTTTTGGAGTGACAAATAATTAATTATCCATTTATGCACCACTAGTAGTGGTACAAATTATACTCTAAAAAAATAGTGGTACAAATTAAAGGGTACATGCCTTGCTGCAGGGTGCTAGCCAAACGAGTGATAGATGAGCTAGCACTGTCCGAGATCCCTCCCGTGCAGGAGTTCACGCCGGTGTAGTTTTTAATGGTGTCCGGCTGATCTCGATTGCCCACATGCATGTTTTTTTCCCTATTACAACGAAGACACAAAAACGCATATACCACACGCGGACCAAACCTACAAATAAATCAGTGCGTCAACTTTATCACTGATCTAGACAAACGATGACCAAAGATAAATCCAAGATCTCGTAAAATTTCTACTAAAACGCACTCGCGTGTGCATAATAGGTGATACCATGATTTGAACTATGGTGAATAGAGTCGTACACCTATAACTCCGTCACCCTACCGGAGGTAGTTCCCGGCCCACATGCATGTTGACGTCATCTAAGAATTTAAAGCGTATGTTCTTCGGCATAATATAGCAAGCAGTAGTTGCATTAGGAGGCCCCGTTTGGGCAAAAAATGTGCAGCGGCGTGATCTGCATGCTGAGTATCGGCCGGAGCGTAACTCATCACTCTGCGTGACCACTGATCACTATCGGGGGGAAAAACCACACCGTCAACTTTTCTTTTGGACCTCTGAATCTACGGGGCAAATTAATTGTTAAACAAAGCATGCAGGCCGTGTGCTGGGTGAAAGGCTAGCTTGCAACGCATCAGTAATTTAAACCTGTTCCGGTAATCAAGTTGCATTGATTCGCTTTCTTCTACGGGCCCCGGTCCGCCCGGACGTTAGCTCGGTCGTCAAGAGTGAGACACCGAGACGACTGGGGGCCACGCCATTTCAGCAAGTCTAAATAAAACACCTCGTGTTAGCTAGTTGATACCCACGTTTATCTCAGTCGCAGTGGAAATAATGGAGTCATACTCATGCCGCATACAGGCCAAATTAACCATCGTGGCTTACGTATATATATATATATATATATGGTAAACTAACCACCGGCGGCGGCGCGGACGGTTCCCAGCTGCTTTCTATGAATTGTAAGGACGGGGGCCATGGCCGTTGTCGTGGCCTCGCCCTCGTGCAAAACCAGTTATATACCAGGTCAGAGCTACTACGTGCATAGCACCTTCCACTGACGCCGACTTAGGTCACTTGCTTGCTGGTCGGCGGCTTCCTTGATTTCCATAGTATTTTGCATGGAGTTGCAGTTTACGGTCCAAGAGAACTAGTCACACGGGCTATGTGTGCAGTAGGCCCTGCTCCCAGGGACGGAGCCAGGATTGGGCATAGGAGGGTCAAGAGCTCTCGAGATACATGAATTTGGTATCGTCGTAATACAGTATAGACGCTTTAAACTATTTATAAAAATATAAGTTTTCTTGGGAGAAAATTTTTTATATAAAAAATGAAACATAACACAAATCATGAGTACGATGGATGATAACTTAAGTTTGGTGCACGCTTCACGGAGTTATAGACGGTGCAACAGATGCTAGAGACAAGAAAGAAGTTCTTGATCAAGGTTTAAACATGTAGATAAATAAAATATCATGCATTTGTATGGCACAAATTAGACTCAATACCAACTTGAAAATTTGGGAAGGAAATAGAATATAGATGGTACATAAAATGGGGTTCACATGCCGCAAATTAATTCCTAGGTTTTTTTTTAGTTTAACTGAATAAATAAAGGCTTACTCATAGCAAAGTACCAATAATCCAATGTCTTAATAAAAGGTAATCAAAATTCGTAAGGGGCCAGGCCCTGCCAGCCCCTGGCTGCTCCGGCCTTTCGTTCAATTCTCGCCTGAGACACTATACACCTGTTTGCAGTACTGCACAAGTAATTCTGTACTTACTGAGTTACTGGTCCCTGCCTGCCCTATCGATCGACCCAGCTGATCAAAATGCCCTTATGGCCTATGGGGATGTGACAGTAAATTTGTCTACCGGTGCTGATGCTAAAATATCGAGTCACACAGGCGAAGCTCAACCTCTCCACTCTCCTGTCGAAGCCTCCATATATAGGCCGAATTAAATTTAAATCCAATCGCTATTCGCTACTGGCCCAAACGTTTTTTGTAGACGCTAGTGGGCCAAACTTTGGCGCGTCATTCTAGTCGAATTGAAACGCAGCATATCGGCCACGGTGTCAGGCACAGGTCGAGCCGTGCTGTTGCCCTAGGCACAATAGGCCAGATTGGGCCATTTTTCTCAAGTCTAGAATCGAGACACTTCATCCAGTTCGGTGGGTTGAGCTCACCAGATCTAGCGGGGTCAAGACGCTCCTGAAATCAACAGCAGAGATCTAGCGGGGTCAAGACGCTCAACTCAAATCAACGGCAGGGGATTAAGTTGTCTCAAAGAAGACAATTCTGGTTGAATGCTTGAGAGTGCTGCAAAGTTGCACCAGCAATTATAGACTTGCTAACCAGTGGCCTGTACGTTTTGCGATTCACTAAACCAAGTTGTATCTCCGTTGGAATGGACAATGTAAAGATGGAACGGAGAGTCACGAGACAACAGTGGCGATGGCCTGCCTGACGGGAGAAGAGTACGATGGGGGCCGTTCGGAAGAACAATGCAACGTACTACTCCTACTCGCCTCTTTTCTTTACAACAGTGAGGCTATCACAAAGGAGAAATCCAAGCCGCTCACTCGGTTAGATGAAGCCTGTGCCTGTTAGTGGACACAACTTGAGAACGACGTGCTATGCATCCGGACAAAATTAAATTGAAGGGTACGCCTAGGCATCGGGTAGTGTACATTTTGGACCTTTTAGATTCATGCAAACCCTAATAGCTAACATATCCTCCTCCCTCCTCCTCTCCCTCTCCCTAGACAGCTGTCGTCACCCCTCCCCCACCATGCACGCCAACCTCCGCTGCCTCGTCGGCGCCATCCCGGAGCCGGTGTGGCCCTCTAGCGTGCCACCACCGCTTCCACCTCCCATAGAGGTTACCGACGCCGGGGCAGCACCGACACCACTTGCCTCCTCCTCCACCACCACAACCCCTGCCGTCTTCTCCACCGTCGAATCCACCCTTTTTCCCATCTTTGGCGTTTCATCTTCGCCAGATCCTCTGCCCCAACTGCCACCCGCGTCATCCTCGCCCCATCGTTGGCCACCAAGCCTGCTTTCGGTGGATCCCCTGCCGCCTCCACCGCCCACCGCCGGGCAACTCCTCTCCCTCCAAAAATATAATGTCTGGGCCGGATGAATTCAAACCCTAACTCCAGTGAACCCAACCCTAAATGGTTGCGAAGCTTGCTGGAGATGCCATCGTCGCCGTGCAGAGCACGAATCTTGATGATATACGATGCCTCCAAAATAGCCTGGCGTGGGAGAGAAAATCAGATACCTGTTTCTTAGCCAAACCCAACCCTTAAAATCTCCGAATTCTTTTTTATTTTGGCCCCCTGGCGCCACTCAATTGCAAATCTAGCCCCCTTTCTGTTCTTTTTGCAAAACTAGCCCCCAAACGAGCGCGGAACCACCGGGCGGACACGTGGCTCTTCCGCGGCCACCAGCGCGGAAGTGGGCCGGCCGCGCGCGCGGAAGAAGTGGGAGGCCACCTTCCGCGGTGGCGGAGCGCGGAAGGCGGGAGCGGAGCGTCGCCACATCCTGCGGTCACCGAGCGCGGAAGGAGAGGGAGGGGGGCTAGATTTGCAAAAAAAACGAGAAAGAGGCTAGATTTGCAATTGAGTGGCGTTAGGGGGCCAAAATAAAAAAAAGAATTCAAAATCTCCGACCAACAAACTTGTGGAGCACACTCACCACACAGGGCGGCCCAACCCAACCGACACACCCACCGGCCCACCGTTTAAAACTTAGAAGGGACCTTTCTCTTCCTCTCCTCTCAGTCACAGACTCGCAGTCCTCCTCCCTTTGACCTCCTCGGCCGCTCCGCCTCTCCGGTCCATTCCACACCAACACCGCCTCCTCGCCTTATAGGGTTTAGGGTTTTGCCGCCCGCCATGTACCACCACCTCTCCCGCCTCCTCAAGCACCGCCTCCTCCTCCTCCCTTCCTCCACGTCCTCGGCCTCCGCCGTCTTCTCCACGTCCAAGCGCCTCTTCACCCGCCGCACCAAGCCGACGCTGCCTCCCCCCGCGGAGAAGCCCGGGGACGATGCGGCCGCGGAGGCGGAGGTGGGGCCGGGGTGGCAGAGGGAGAAGCTCCCGAGCGAGCTCCCCCGGCCAACCACCATCCCGTTCCAGCCTCGGGTGGCCAACGCCGTGCGCCTCGTTGGCACCGTCGGCGCGCCCGTGCAGCTGCAGCGGATGCCCGACGGCCGCTTCTCCGCCGTCTCGGTGCTCGTGCAGGACCGCCGCACCGACTTCCCCAAGTTCTGGTTCGATCATCGATTTCTCTCCTTCTCTGTTCTCAGTGTGCTCCGTGATCGCTTGCTAGTGTTTCGGATTTCACGACTTACGAGCGTGGTTCTTACATGAGCCGCCTATTACTTGCGAGTTGCAGGTTTTTGGTTTTAGTTGTGTTGAAAATAAAATGAATTATATGTCGAATCGAGGGCGAAATTTGAAATGGAATGAATTATATTTAGAAATTTGAATTGAGAGGAGAATTTAGGGCCTGTTTGCTCTGACATTGTGCCGATATGAACTGTGACTGGAATAGAAGGTCTCAGTATATGGATTTATTCTTATTTTGTCTGAAAATTGCCTTGATAGTGTACATGTAGGGCAGGATGTGAAAGGCACACACAACTAAGTAACACTTTCCTGTTCTAATGTAAATTGAAGGTATCCCTGGTATTAGATCCAATGCATTGTCTGGTTGAACGTTAAGCAATGGAACAAACTCAACTTTTATCACTAAATAACTCAGGGCCAAAAAAGAACGTGAACTTTAACATTAGTGATCAAACCCACAATTTTATTACTAGTGTTTGATTGCACAGGTCCAAAAATCTCTAAACGATCAGCAGGCAGTAGCTTTTTTTTTTTTTTGCCTCGTAGTGTAGTTTTAGTTGTTAAACTTCATGGAAGGAAAGAACAACTTTTCACAAGTTTGGTGTTGCCATTTCCCAGAATACTTCTGTGCGCGAGTTTCCATTTTTCCAAGTGTATTGCTGCATTCTAACATAGTAACATCACTGTTGTTTGACCTCCAGGATTCCTGTAATTTTCCAAGACGACTTGGCACAAGTAGCTGCGTCTCACTTGCAAGAAAACGACCTTGTCTATGTTTCTGGGCAATTAACTGGAGATGTTCCACCATTCAAACTTACCGACGGTCAAGCAAACATCCAGGCATGTAGCTATTGCACATACTGCGGTGTGGTCAGTTCTGTTTTTTTTTTTTTTTTTTTTTGTGTGTGTGTAAAGTATTACCATCAACAAAGAGTAATCATAGTTGTCTCTGTTACGCATATGTTAGCAGCTCGATATTTCTCTTTTGCACTTGACATTATGCGAACCTTTCCAGTTGATAAAATATTAGAAATAAAATATACACCGGATGATGGCTAATCTCTATGAGCAGCTCCTATGAGTTTTACCTTTTCCAGTTTTACGTACTGCTTAGCAGCTACATTGTATTATAACTAGAGAAAATACACAAGATGGTGCTACGAATGGTGTCCAGCTGAATATATACAAGCTAATCTGCATAAGATTGCTTGATGAAATTGTGTGGGCTAGTGGATTCATGTTTACTTTATGACCCTCCCAAAGGTTTCCGTCATCGGCGTGGGTCAAGGCCCAATAAAGGCAGGAGATCAGGCGCATGGCAAATAAAGTAGCTCCTTTAAATTAGGGTTGTTTCCTTAGATACAAGATTGGATTAGATTAGATAATATTGTTTCCCTTTCAAATAGATTTGGTGGTTAGGGCCAGCTCTATATAAAGTAGTCTAGGCACATCAATTTCATTAGCCAAGAAATATATCAAAAGAGTCATTAGACTACTCTCCTCTATCTTCCCCCTGACCTTGTGGTGCGGCCACCCAAGCAGCGCGATCATGCCAAAGGCCGGTGGCCATGGCAAGAACGAGCACAACAAGGAGCTCCAGATCTTGCTCAGGCGCGTGGACAACGACGTCCACGTCAACCACCAGGAGGTGCCACTGTGCGTCGATGTCGGCAGCAGTGACGGCCAGTCCGTCGTACGCTGGAGGTGCCTTGACCAGGATGATGGGACTCGACCACCACTGCCTCCAGAGCCGCTGCCCCCAGCCATAGCTACGGTCGCCACCAGACCTGCTTCCACCGGCTAAGTCATCGTTGGATCTAGACCATGCGCGGAAATGCGTCTCTGGTGGAAGGGGGAAATAGGAGGAGACACCGACCGCCGGGGAGCAATGAGAGTGTTAGAATGAGGAGCAATGAGAGCTCCAAGGCCTCCTCTAGTGCAGCATTGGCGGCCTCCTGAGCCGCTTGATCTGCACCATCAGGAAGAGCTGGCAAAACTGGTGGCCTAGGGCGAGGCGGACAGGGGTGCTCGTCGGTGAGATGACTCTAGAGACACTGACTGTTGAGGTGAATCCTCAGGTGCACAGCCCACTCCCGGAAGTTTGTCCCGTCGAAACGAACCGAAAGGAGCAGGATGGTGAAAGGTCCGCCGACGGAAGCCATCTAGAGCAGAGTGGCTATGTGGATGTCGAGGTCCGGGGTTGGAGAGGTCGGATCAGGAACTGGGGCGACCGGAACGGGAGTTTGGGCGGCGTGGTCCGGGGCAACAGGAGGCGCGCCGTCTCTGGCAGCTCGGGTGGCGTGGTCCGGGGCAGTCGGAGCGTCCTGGCAGGTCGGGCTCGGTGCAGCGTGGACCAGGGCTGGAGGCAACCAGATCGAGGAAGAACAGCTGCTCAGGGCAGAGGCAGCCGGATGCGGCGGCGGCCGCAGCGAACCTTGCGGGCGGCAGTAGCTCGGGGTGGAGGAGGGTCGGGGAGAGGAGCTGCGGCAGCGTCTCAGGCCCTGACGGCGGGATCCGACACAGGCAGCGAGGATCCGGCTCGGGCGGCGCGAGGAGGAGTGGGATCCGGCTCGGGCGGCGCGGATTCGGCTCGGGCGGCGCAGGTAGGAGCTGGATCCGGCACGGGGACACTGGATCCGGTGGTGCTACTGCCGTTGCTCGCATGTGGAGAAGCCCAGTGCGGAGGCGGCGACGGTCCTCTGCTTCGGAAAACAGAGAAGGAGGTGGAAGCAGAGGAAAAAAGGAGGATGGGAAAGAAGGCTCGGGCGAGGGGACGGCTGCGGTGGCCGGCGGTGACTGTCACGAGGGAAATTTTAACCTTAGCTCTGATACCATGTTAGAATGAGACTTGTTCATTCCAATGGGCCAAAAGGTCAATATATGACATGTATAGGGTTGCCAACATGCAAAGAACACCCTAGACTATATACATATCTAATAGAGAGGAGCATGGGAGGCGGACAAAATGTGGGCGGCGTTGCATGCGGCGGCGCTGGGCGCAGTAGTAAGAGTTGAGGCGGTGCAAGGCGCAACAAGTGCAGTGACGGCGTTATCCCTCCTTCAAACAAGGGCGGAGGCATCGATCCTCTTTCCAACAGGGCGGCGGCACTGCTCCAGATCTCAGAGGAGCAGCCCAACGAGAGGGGCAACAATCTGTTTACTCTTGCGTAGCTAGGGGTTCCGACGGGCCAAGCCAGTGCACAACAGAGGGTGGGCCTTTGCTTTGGACCTTGGGCTCGAAAGCTGCAAGCCATGCTTGCCTAAGGCCAGGGATTCTGACCACACCCACACGTGAAGGAAATGAGTACGTTGTGCTCGAATGAAATTTGGCATCGGCATCGTGCCTTTTCGTCACCATGTGGCCTCCTGGGACTGAAAGCTTGAAACCATGGCCCTGTCCCCTAGCAGCTCGAGGATGAGCTGCATCTCCGGGAGGGGTGTAATGTCATGGGTGTGGGTCAAGGCCCAATAAAGGCAGGAGATCAGGCGCATGGCAAATAAAGTAGCTCCTTTAAATTAATGATTAGTTTCGTTAGAGATAAGATTGGATTAGATTAGATAATATTGTTTCCCTTTCAAATAGATTTGGTTGTTAGGGCCAGCTCTATATAAAGGAGTCTAGGCACATCAATTTCATTAACCAAGAAATATATCAAAGAGTCATTAGACTACTCTCCTCTATCTTCTTTCCGCCCTTGTGGTGCGACCACTGGCCTTTGGCATGGTCGCACTGCTTGGATTCAGGGCCATCTAATCCATGCATGTGATAGTTTCTGTCAATGTGGTTAAAAAATTTCTGTGCATGACTTTTAAGAAGGTTTTTGTCACACTGAAATAATCAAACATGTACTTGTTTTTGCTTTTTATCAATATATTAATTCAAAGTGGATGGTTCTCGTATGTTTCCCTTTCTTTCTCTTACGTGATGTTAATAGTTTCCTTTCTTACAGTCTTTGTTTTAGATGATTGAATGAAACTGACTGTAAAACTGATTAAATGATTAATATGTTCTAGGTTTTAGCACATTTGCTGTCGTTTGTTGATAGTAAAGCTGCTGAAATGGATATCATGGTGGATGAAAATGAAGAGGAAGGGTTTATGAAGGTTGTTGAGGCTGAAAAGAAAGTTGAAGAAAAAAAAATCAATTCTAAATATCCACCAGGCACAGTTTCAGGTGATGGATTGATCACTCTCAAGTCTCAACTACTCCCACCTGGCCAACCCCAACCCTGGTCCGATACTTGATAAATTTGTCTTGATTGCACTGTCTCGACTCTCAAGGAGAAATTCATAATCATACCTAACAATAAGCTCAAACTTAAAAGAACTGACTTATCTTTCTAGCATTACATAATTGTTTGCTGTATTCTTGTTGGGATATTTCCTTGGTCATCAGTTAGGGACATAACTAACTAACAACATCTTTCAGGCTCCTTTATCGGCAATTCAGTCAGTTTCTTGAGTCTTGAGTTTGGATGTCTCATCCTGATTATTAAATTTGTCGATCTATTAGGTGGACCTTTCTGCAACAAATTTGCAAACAGGTCATGACTCTTTTAAAGCTATCTCAAGTTCTCAACTCCTAAATTAATGAGCAAAAAAATAAAATAGGAAATCTCTTTGGATACACTTTTGTGATGTCAAAGTTTACTGTACTTGGGCTGTTTTAGGCAGCTGCTCATTAATACTGATTCATGCAGAGAAGGTTTTACTAATATTATTTAGCAAACAGTGGTTGAAACTTGAAACCATGTCTATATTGCAGTACAGTACATGTGACATAGCTAATATGTCAATACGAAAAATATGTTTTACACAGTCATGTATATTTGATTGCACTTGTAAAGTACACACGAGGGATACTTGCCAATAGTAAATATTATTTCTGTATTCAGTTTTTAAATTTTTTATTTCAATTGTAAACGACAACAACTTTTGCATTTTTTTTTTTATGATGACACCATTTTAAATTCTCAGGTTATAAAAACAGGGAGGATAAGTTAAACAAACTCTGGAATGATGTTATAGCTAGACCACTAGATTGGGTCGATAACCGGGCTGAGAAGGAAAATGGATCTGTGAGCATGTTATTTATTTAAGTTAATTGCCCTCAGAGAAATACAGCTTGTCTGCTACTAACACTTGCATAACTTTTCTTTGGAAATGCAGAAGAGTGCAAAGTACCCTGATTTTAAGAACAAGGTTTCACAAGAGCCACTCTGGCTCAACACTGCACCAATAGCGGTGCTGGAAAAGTTGGATGATTTAGTATTCAGTAGTGGTTACAGTGTAGGTAAAAAAGATAAGCATTTTGGTGATGTCATGGGAAAAGGTAAAATTTATCCTTTTGAGTTTTGGCATTCTCTTCATTTATTTGATTTTTGGGTACTCATATAATTAGCATGTACAGGTACAAATTGGATGAAGCTCAAGAAGAGCCAAGATACTGCTGGTGTGTCAAAACAAAAACTTGAAGGTGGGTATAAAAATTGTTCTTTGTTCCTTGGAGTGCATTTCACCGTACCATGAATAGCAAAATGACTTGTAGACATTATCCTCGTTATCTGTACCTTGTCATCTAAACTTCTGAATATGTTCTCGCAAAAGTTGTTAAAATGTGCTCTTTGCCTTTCTGTCATGCTATTCGAGCCATCATGCAGTTACTTGTATGAGCATCTCACTAACCATTATCTTAAGAGTTTCTGCAATCCTCAATCCTCTGGTGGCATTTTTGGTTCCTTGACCACACACACTGCTATATAATTTTTCTGAGTATGAATACTTTCCATATTCCGTAATATGTGCTACTTCCCCCTATATCTATCAAGTTAGCATCATCCTAATTGGTTTCCACATAGCTTCTGTTGCATGTTGATTCATATTGTGATACAACTACAACATCAAGTCTGCTTGCTTCAATCACCCAACTAGATAAACTACGGTTGCGCAAGTAATGTTTGCTATTTTTTGAGGAAAACCTACGTTTTATTTTTCTGGAATGGTAATAGGTAGTTTGCGACACGTGACCTGTTTTTGGCTGATGACACTTGTCATTTTGCTTTCAGCGGAGTTGTGGCAAAAATTGCTGGACAATCCGGCAAATTGGTGGGACAACCGTTCAGAGAAGGAGAGTCTCAAGGTACACCTTTTATCATAATCTTTCTTGTTTCCAGATTGGTGCTAAACATTGTTATTCTTTGGTTTGACATGCAGTTGACAAAAAAACACCCTGATTTCAAGCACAAAGAAACCGGCCAGGCTCTGTGGATAGGATCTCGGACACCTCAATGGGCTCTAGATGCCCTTCCAACTCTGAAAACTAAGGGAGCTAGAAAGCAAGAGACCCTCCTGTCATGATTTATATGAGATCGCCTGAGTGGTAAGCCCTTCCCTGTGCAATGTGCTCTAACTCAGCTCTATTCTATTAGTAAATGTTAGGGATGTCTTGGAAGAGCTGATCGGCTTTTTATGTAAGACATGTAGCAATTTCTGCTTACACCAGATTCAGGTAGAGATTACTAAACAAAATTGCCTGGCTTAACCATCACCTTTGATACTGGGATGTCAGGACGTAAATAGCAGTTTCAAATTTATCCCAATATATATCCTAGAGACTTAACTCGTTCTCCTTCAAACTTAAAACGTCTTAGCCCCGGTTTTGCCCATTGTACTGTTTCCAATTTCCATGAGATGACTGAAGCAAAAATACCTGTGTTGGCTGAATAAGCTTAGTTACAGTGCCTCGATTCTGTATTAATGCGGGTACGTGGTCCACTGGTCCATTCAAGGGGACCCAGCACCTAGTACGCCTGTGTTGTATACTTGTACGCGCATGCTGCACTGCAGCATTCCCCTTTAACCTGGACTGTTCCAGGAAACATCATGGGCCTGCAATCCGTCTCGGACCATTAACTGAACCTGAGTCGTACGGCCTTGGGTTTGGGAGCTTGGAATGTTGTTGGTGGTTTGTTTCGAGTTACTTTCAGCAATGTTAGTTACTGCTGTTTCAAGTGATCTCGTGCTTATGTTTTGAGCTTTCAGTTTCCACTGAATACGGTGTACTAGATTTTACATAAAGGTCAAAGAGATTCAGGAGTTTTGAAGACTGAGCAACTGCTAGCATTTTTCTCTCTCTCTTGAGAACTAGTATGCCGATGTTCTATTTGCACCCTTCCAACTTGTGCGAGCTATTTCAGCCATGATAATTGTCTTGTCATGTTGCGTCGGTGCTAAGAATCATGAATGATCTTACCATCAGAAATGGTCGGCAGCACATGATCATGATGACACCCATGATTGTTCGTCCTAACACTTATTGCAAAGCAGATCGCTGGTACCCTCGTATGCTTGTAATGATGCGTTCGAAAATGCTACTGTATTGCAAACCAGACTTTCACGTGCAGTATCTACGCGTTTCTGAATCATCTGAGCTTACGACAGTCGCTTCCAGAGATGAACTTGGAATTTGATAGATCAACATGTCGTATGAAGACCGGCCAAGCAAGCTACATGACTAGGCTGAGATGTCAATTTCCAAGACACAAGCGTACGTACCTATCAATGGCAACCATCACTAATTGGTGTGCAAACATCTTATCTTTGGAGATGACTCGATATTCTCCGGACAATCACACCAAGAAGAGAGAAGTAGATGCTACCACTGCTGGTTGAGAGTATCTTGAAAAGACTAGACTAAAAATGCAGCCCTCTCCGTAGCTTTCCAAGGCCTTTCCCCACCCACCCACCCGCACAACAGCTTGTGTCCCCGTAGTGCAGCCGTTGACCCAAAGCCTTTCCTTCTCCCCTCCCTGGCTCCCGTGTCATCATTGCTCATCAAAACTCTCATCAATCCAAAACCTCACCTCCAAATGCTCATATCTTCGCCTCCTTTTCATCCCTTAAATGGTCTCTCGCCCGTAGCGTTTGCGATGGATTTGCTTTCTTGCTCCTTTTTGGAGGATTCGAAGTCTAATCCCATATCTTTCCCTGGAGATGGATAGATGCATTGCCTACTTTCTGGGGGTAATGCAGCATCGATGCTTCAACTTTAATGGGTTATTTTCAAACAAGCACGATCACTTCAAAATGTTGCAAGATCGTCCAATAATTCCTTGGTGTTATGTTGTCGTTATCCTAACTATTTATTTTATCATTGCAAATGGAGAAAATTTGACTTTGTCATCAGCGTTATATGGTGTTGAGAACATCGGCACTTCTTGAGCGAGGAATTAGACGTTTCACTCAAATTTAATCGTGTGCTTGGTCTAGTTAATTGATTTTTCGATTGGATGGTCTACTATCAATGTTGTGGTCAAGCCTCACAGGGTCAAAATTACAAGTCACTGGATCTCGCATTGGTGCCAGTTGGGCTGCCATTCTACCCTCACTGGCAGCAACCAAGGGGCCTCTGGGCAGGCAGACTAGGGCGTGAAACACCGGCGGTAACTGACTGGTAAACCGAATAGGCCAGGTTGCGATTTTCTAAACCCTGCCCAGTTTACCCACGCCACAATTTTTCATCTCGTTTTTCTATTGAAATGTGTATAATATCTTCTACTCTGCAACTTCGAATAGTTAGGTTTGTAGATCTTCAAATCTGTGAAGTTGAAGAAAAACCAGATCATTTTTTGGCTAGGAAACCGGGTGAAAACCACAACAGGTCAGGTTCCAGGTTGAGGGCCAGTTCCGGTTTCTGAAACCCTGAGCTCTCGATGCTTCCACTTAGGAAATGAAGTAAATGGTTGGGTATTTCTATAGTAATTTACCTGCAGTGCAATTCGAGGTCAAACGCCATCTTGTGCTCTCAAGTACAAAAATATTTACTATGTTAAGATGAGCCGTTCACAAAAATACTAGATGTTCCTCCTACCATTTGTAATTTCACGGCTCCGCGAGGACTCCACTCCGTAGAAGGTATTCAGGAGAGGAGAGGGAAAGGCGGAGGTTGAGGAGTAGATGATAGGAACCACTCATGAATTTTGGAAATTGAGGCTCGTGGGGTTGATAATCTCTTGTCTTTTCTACCTATCCCATCCATACATCTTTATTTATTTTTTCTCTGCCTATGGGAAAGCCATTTGGACCTAAATCTTTGGTTGCACTACTCAGGAAGGGATATCTAGGGCCAGTATATGTGTCAATAAGGCCATCATTTTTGCAACAATTTTCACGAGAAAGGAAGGGGAAGGATGTGATGCTGGTGTGACATGTTGGGCTCATCTTTGTGTTTGCCGATTTGGGCCTTCCATTTGCATTGCTGCCAGCGGAAGTGCCCACACCGTTGAATCGTCTGGTGGATGCAGTTAACTCGAAGCACACACGACCGTCGCCACGGGATTCGTCAACCATTAGTACTCCCAGGCCCTAGCTAGTTGTAAGAACAAGTGAATTTTCGTTGTAAAAGAGCGAAGACGAAGGCAAGGGGAAGACATGATATCTTATCTTGATGGCGTCTAGAGATTATAAATGATCTACGATTCAACTGCCAGCTCTGCCGCTGCAATTTTTGTCTATACATTTTAAGTCTGACTGTATCAAATCATCATAAAATCTGTTGGATTTTTGTTCATGTCATTGTCATCTTGTCATTTCTCCAGCTGCTCCTGTCTGGCTAAGCTTTGATTGCTCCTTCACACCTCTAATGACAAAAACAGTGAATTTGCATATGGCGGATACGAGTCTATATCACGGAAAAGGACAGAACCAACTTGTCACCTATCCATATATCTCAAATTGATCAGTCCGGATCCCAGCATCACGAAGCTGCGATTGAAGCCATCAGATTCACGATTTCATACTTTTGAAGTAACATCTGAACCAACAAATATCTGCCTGCAACTCACGAAGCACTTTTGATTCTTGCCCCACTTGGATCTCCGCCTCCCTCGTTAAGTCGCTCCAAGTACTACGCCGCACGTACTAATTTGACCCTACGCAAGCAAGTTTCTGCGTCTGCCACTGACTGATAGGACTCTTCCAACGTAGGAACCTGATATGATTATCTCTTCATGGTGTACATTCTCTTACATTCGTGTGATCACTAGAGAGTGTCAAAGAACATGGACCTCCACTTAAAATGGTCCACACATGTCACTGGTGGGAAAAAAAATGGTGGCATGCAGTAGCCTAGTATCCGGCTAAAGTGCACAGAATAGTAAAATGCCGTACCACCGACACAGGGAGGAGAGACATGAGGCTATATATATTTCCAGAAACGGAAACTATGAAAATGAGCAAACACAGAATATGATTGCATCACCTATAATGTCAAAAGTTAAGCCCCAAAACGGTGATAATGCATGATTACATCAGCTTAATCAGCCCCGGATAAGAAAAGGTGAGGCTAATCTAAGGAAGGTTAGCATCTCTGTCTCTCTCCAGCAACCACGCAGACAGTTATATGGCGCCAAAGAAACCATTTGCTGAGCTCACTGTGTGTGCACAACAATCTAAGACCTAGGATATGATTCTCTGCACCATCCGATATCGCTAAAATTCAATATTATGTCAAGCTGGAGACTGCTTGTCATTTACTTGGCCGCATTTGTCCAATTGATTTGTAGTACATAAAACAAATCATGATTTAGGTTCCTTTTTCTTAGGCATTATTGTTACTTTTGTATATTCTTTGCCACAACGTACTTCACCGTAATTTTCTCATGCAGCTACGGCAAAGCAGTTGTTAATGTACAATCAATAATTGTAGAGACATGAACAGCATACAATTTCCAAAAGGTCGGATTGTCACAATAAAGTACTTATGTGGTGACCATACGGTTATGCTGGAGTTCTCTCTTAGGATGCTTTTCTAGTTCCAAATATATAATCCAAAGCCGCACAAAGTAAAAAGGGCACAAAGCAAGTAAAGAAAATGCCACTTCATGTTTGCTAGACATTTCTCGCGTACAGCGCCATAACTACGAAGGAGGAGAAAATTAAAGGGTACTCAAATTAAGCAAAGGAATCGCCTGTTCATGTATGCTACACATTACACTTGTGCAGATCATAACTACAAAGTTACTCGCAAGGAGGCAAAATCATATCTCCATTTTAACAACAATAAAAAATGTATAAATTAGACCGAAAAGACGATGAGGGTGGATAGAAGCATCTATCTATTTCACAACCTCGGTATTCAATTTCTTATTCACTCCAATAGCTACGAAGATTAGAGACACAAAAACACAATGGAAGTCTTGCGCTGAAACCAGAAAACCCCGAGGACAAACTGCACGACCGGTCAGACCAGCCTCCAGGCGATCAGAGGAGGCTAGGGTTTGAGAGAAAACCTTATCAAGAACCCGTTAAGCCCCCACACAAATGGGTCTACACTCATACACGCTTCGCAAAGCGGGTGACGAACCGGTTCTCCTAAATCCGTCTCTTCGTGAACTTTGTCATCTCTTAACATAATCCGTCTCTCCTTTGCACCGCGGTTTTTCCAAGGTCACCAACCCAGTATTTTAGCGAAGATATCAAAACACTCTTTCTTGGTCCTTCTCCAAAGGTTGAGTCCAATCAACGTGAAGCAATCCCTTGATTCGTCACGCGTAGGTTCATAAATGACTCTCCGAAACTATCATAGCACTTGTACCAATCCCGAAGCCACTTGATGCAACTCGTTACACCGAATTTTATTCGGTCGTTCTTGTTCATTTTGCGTCATACTTGAGTCCAACCACTTCACCCGATATTTTCAATCGTTCTAGACATCAGCTCTCCTAGCATAGTTCTGACCATCCTTGCCATTGACCGTAGTTGACTCCAAACCACCTGCACAACAATAGACCAAAAAACTGATTTCAGGCATAGGTTCCTCGCAAATTGACACGCAAATTGACACACATTAGCCAAAACATGCATCATACAACACCTACGCACTGAACATAATAAAATATGAAATTGAAAGATTTCGTTGAAATTGTTCGTTTGAAAATTTCCCGAAAAGCCCCCTCTGGCCGATCTAACCGTAGCCCATGGTCGGTCTCACCGCCCCACCGGCCTGACCGCCGGCAAATGGCCGGTCAGACCACTCCAGAAATTTCCCTATAGGCTGGTTGCACCGTCTCTAGAAATTTCATACTCTATCGAGTTTTGTCTTGAAATTCCATTTCCCATAAAACCTGGTGCAAACTCACCTTCTAACACTCCTACAAGTGCTTTAAAAACATTCCCCAAAATTTCACTTTTCAAACTCCGGCCGGTCTAACCGTCGGGCCTTGGCCGGTCGTACCGCTACTTACCTGACAGCCAACAAAAACCCCGCTAAACCCAAGGGTGTCTCCTAAAGCACATCGACATCATTGTCAATGGTTCAACACACTAAGATTAAGATTACGATAATCTACGTGTCGTCTCCACGATATTTTTTCCCCTAAAGCTACCAACAATTTATCGGTTATGATGAACCAATTCTCCTCAATTATATAAGATAGCATGCAAAGCATTGCAAAGCAAAACCGAAAGGTTGAACAGAGGAGAGGAGACACCATGCACCGATGGAGGGGCCCCGCGTACCGCACTAGTTCGCTGATAAGGAAATCAATTCATTTCCACGTCACGGCGTGGAATGGCTTGGGATTGGCGCTATTTGATGGGACTTGTCATCAGAACCTACCTGCCCAAAGATACAGGAACAAGAATTTTAAAAAGAGAAAAAACATTGCTGCAGCAAAGGAAAATGTAGCTACCTTTGCCCGTCCCCCCACCCCCACCCAAACAATTCGATCACTCTATACCGTTCCAAACAGCAGCCTCTGAATTTCTCCGGCCTGTCTCCTTCTATTGTGCCAGTACAACAACATGAACAGTAGAAAAGTTCACATGAAATGTTACCACGTTGGCAAAACACTATTGAAATAGGACACGACATACATACATGATACATTCACTGTGATCTGTAAAGCACTTGGCAAACTTACATGCATGTCTTTCTGTTACCACAGGAAATGAGGTTTTGGATTTTTTTGTTATCACCCTTTGCTGTGTACAAGAGTTTTAAACTAACACTCACTGTGTACATGATCACACATATATACTACACAGGTATAGATGCAGGTATGTATCACCGGAATGTGGGCCACCCAGAAAGAGAGCGCGATATGGCCCCAGATGGAACTGGGATGCAGTAGGCACGCTTGGCTCTGCAGCGCACGTACGCAGGCGCACGTGGTAGCGCATGGGGCGGTCGACACGTGCAACATCGGACGCCGACATCTCGCACTGTCGCTCGTGCCAGAGGCGCTTGTGATTGGCGCTCCTCGTCGTCGTTGTCGTCGTCGTCGTAGTTGTGGCTACTCACCCTCTCACTCAGACGCTCACTCCTACGTAGGAGTAGTAGTAGTTCCGAGTATCCGTACTGCACGCAGCAGCAGCTGCTCCTTTCTTCCATCTACTCTTCGCTACTGTTGCTTCTCACTTCTCTCTCCCGGCCTTTCGCTTTCCCTTGCTTCCATCCTCCTGTGTATGCACTCCGTGACACATTATTAATAGCGGCCGCTCGATCCTGGCCGTCGTGTCTAGAGATCCGTGTATTTTATGTATGCGTGCGTGCGACTGGCACGGTGTCATTCATGTCGTGTGGTACGTACCGTCTCTGCGGGTGGTTGGGATGTATGGTCGTGTTGGTGACCGGGGTGAGAGGCTATGGGCTATGTTCAATCATGCTTGATGGCCTCTCTTGCTTTCTCTCTCCTTCTCTCGTGTTCTCTCTCTCTCCCACTCCCCGGTTGCTTCGATTTGACTGATCTGATAGCGTCCATTTAGTCCCATGTGTGCGCCCTCATAATTTCCTGCCCTACCTGTCTACTTGTTGTTGGACCTCAGCTCAGAGCTAGCTGATCGATGGAGATCAATCGGTTCCCATCTCCGGTGCATTAGGTCGGTGGACAAAAATGCCCGTCCACTCACGGGTTAAATACTGGGTGTTTGGTTGTCTGCGTATCTCTAATCTAATCCTTATAGATCATTTAGACTGAACCTAACAAGCTCGAGTGGATACAATGATGAGCTGTTTGGTTGTCTATTTCTGTTGAATCAGGTTATGCTGATATGTTGTTTGGTTGACTACATTAGCAGAATGAATGCATGACTGGATGCAACATGGGTTGTTTGCTTGCCTGCATGTGACAGAGTGTGCTCACCTCTTCTAGTGAGGAGTGAGAATACCCTTTATGAGAATGTTTGAGTTGGATATAAAAATGACTAAGGACATGACTTCACTCCCAAAAATGGCAAGTAGTTCATGCCTTTTTGAACTCAATTGTAAGTATAAATGGATAAAACTCATAACTAATAATCATTTAGGGATTGTAAGTATAAATGGATAAAGCTCATAACTAATAATCATTTAGGGAGTAAAAAAAAAATCATAAAAGATCAATGTAAAAAATTCATAACTAATGTAAATATAATACAAAAATTGTCACTTAGGAGTACAAAAATTGATAACTAATACTCAATTGTCATTCAGTAGTATCCATGATAACCAATGTAAATGTACAAAAATAAAAAGACCTCGAAGCCATCACAGTGTTGTCATTCGGTGTTATTACTACTTCAGTTTTGCACACATGGGACCCATGGTCAGTTCACATCTAAACACAATAGAGAGAGAGAGAGAGAGAGGGGGGGGGAGCACATAGTAGAGGAGATATAGGGGAGGGCAACCGAGGTGGAGCGGCAGGCTTGGCGCCGACGATGGAGGCGACGGCGGTGGCCAGTCAGGGCAAAAATGAAATGCTCAGGGGGAGGTAGTCCCATTGGAGGTAGTGCCACGGCTGGAGGTGGACGATGGCGGTCGGGTGACAGTGCACGGTGGTCGAAACCGGGGGAGGAAGAAGCGGTGGCGGCACTGGAGAGGGAGAGGGGGAGGACGAGGCAAGCACGAGCACTAGGCAAACAAGGTAAGCTCACCGGACTAGATGTTGGAGGCAGGGAGCGGCCAAGGGAGGCCGGCGGCGTGAGGCCGAGGGGGTGCGGCGGGTTCGTCATGCAGGCGGCGCTACGGGTTGGGGAAGCTGGAGCGAGTGGGGTGGGGGGCGGGGTGGAGGAGAAGGAGGTGATGCGATACTCCGGTAAAGAGTAATTGGGGAATGGATCACCGGGGAGAGGATGGAGGCAGTTTCGGATCAGAGTTGGAGAAGAAGACCATAACGTAAGCTCTTGTGGACGATGTTTGCAATTGGTTGGGGGATTTTGATCGCGACGGTTGGGAACATGACGTGACGTGCAAGGGAGTGGGTGGACCTCGTCGGATTGACGGGAACAACTTGGTGGGCGCGGCGGCCGGCGCGGGCTGGGCGTGGGCGTGGTACGGTCGTCGGCTCAAATTGAGTTTCGTGGAGGGAAATGCGACAGATAAGATGACGAGGAAGACGAGAGGATGAAGAGGAGCGAGGGAGAGGAGCGAGCGGTGAGGGGAGACGAGAGCAAGGTCGAGACAGAGAGCGATGAGAGCAGCCTGGCTTGGCAACGAGGGTCGTGCACACGCGGGTGCATCGTCCGTGCCTTGGAGGCGTGTGCGCCTGCATCCGCCCAACCTGGCTCGGCAGTGAAAATCGATCCTTACGATTTTCGCTCAACCATGCCCAAAAGGGATATTTGCATAAGATTATGCAGGCAACCAAACACTCGATTGTTGCATCCGGTGGTGCGACCCAAATGGGCAATCAAACACACGCTGCATGGGCGGTTTCTGTCTTGGAATCGCCACCGGTAATGATGGTGAGATCAGCACTGGTTAATTTTCGACACACTGACCAACCAGTAAAAACAGGGACATTTTAGAGGATGGGACAAAATGTCTATGGGTGATAAGCATCCAGTGCCCCAGCAGAGATCTATCAATTCCGGCCGGCTGATTAATTAATTTCTGCAATCATGTATGATACGATCTTGACTTGTAGCTAGAGGCCATGACAGGTCGCATGCATAATTAAGCTAGCTAGGGCCGCGCGTGTCGGTCGTACCTCTGATCCGAAGTAACGGGCGCACCACATGCACTGCCGCACGGGGAGGCGACACGGGACGAGCTAGTGGCCGCAGGCAGTCCAGGCCATGCATTCTGGCCAGGGGTTGGAGTTGGACGCGTGGACAGACGGATGGATGGATGGATGGAGCATATATTGGAGCTCTCTCGGCTGAGCAAGCTATCGGCCGGCCATCGACAGAAAGTCAGCACAAGTGACATGACAATGAGGGGGAGACGGGGCCCAGCGGCGAACGGGCGACATGACCATGCCGGGCCAGAGCCAGTCCGGCCGCTCCAGGCTTGCAGCCCCCTCGAAGAGGAATTGTTAAATACGACCGTGCCAGGACGATCGAATCGACCATGCAAAAGCTCTCGCTACGCAGGCGGAGAGAGAGAGAGAGAGCATAGTCAGAGACAGAGACAGGGACAGGGAGAGAGAGAGACAGATACATACATATGTTTATGTGTGGCCAAGGCATGCCATGGCAGGCACGAATAAAGCTCGCAAAGGGCGACCTCAAGTCCAGAAGACCCGGCATGGTGCGGCGCGTACGATCGACGCGGTCGCGCGTCGCGAGAGATCGTGCTTTGTCGGCTCGGATCATACGTACGTCTCCACCTGCTTCCACTATGCGTGCATGCCATCTTGTTATAGATCAAGCGCATCGATCTGGACGTACGTATGCGCACGGCGCACGTACGCAACAAACAAGCTAGGCAATGTTGCAGCCTTGCAGGCATGCGTGGCTGACTGCGTTGCTCGACTCGTGGTGCACGTCCCTGGCCTGTGGGGCAAGATATATCCTTGGACCCACTCGTCAGCATTTGCTAGAGTGCATGCGCACATATGGCAGTAGTTAGTGCAGGAAGCGGTCGGTTTCTTGGCAAGAAGAGAGGCCATATCACATATGCATATGATCCACTCCACCTCTCCTCCTCTCCATCGGCAGGCAACAACTTTTCCCGTGGTACAGGTTGACAGGACGTGAAACTAGGAAAAAAGGAAGAGATGTGTCATAAAGATCGGGAGGCTAACTGGCTTAGCTGCTGGCTCAACTGTACTTTGCAGCAGCCAGTGGTCTCTGTGGTCAGTGGTCACCGCATGCATGTGACCATATGTTCCTCGCGCAAAAAGTTGAGCAGAGAGCCAGAGATGCATGTTGTTTTCCTTTGCTTTTTTTAATGTTTTATTTTCGTCGTCTTGAATCTTGATGCATGCATGATTGCTGCTCCGGAAAGGATACACACACGATGTTTTTTTTAGGGTCTTATCTTCAGCGAGCAGAAGCAAAAACGCACATACTCTAAGCATGCATGTTTAGCTAGTTGTTTACTCAAAGAGTTCTTATATAGTACTAGTTGGAGATGGCACTGTGTAAGTAGGATGAGTAGCAGCAGCGGGTCCTCGTTCAATTCAAAAACGTACGTACAACAATTATTGGAGCGACGAGACATTGGCGCAGACGTAAAGATAGGGTGGCAAAAGGAATGGCTACGTCCCTGTCATGGGTGTACGTACACGACGCACGCACGCACGCAGGGTGACACAGGCACAAACGCACCAAAAGCTACTCCTAGCCAGCTACGTGGGGAAAAGAGCAGCACGTACGCTCAGCACACATGGATCTGAATCCAGCTAGGGAGCCGAGCGAGCTAGAGCTAGTGAAGCAGAGCAGGCATGGAGCCGGTGACGGATGTGATGTGTGGGATACGCCGCGCGCGCGGTGGGAATTGGGAAGCGTCGGTCTGATAGAGAGGCGATCGAGGGGTAGTGGTACGTCTGTGCGTCCGTCTGTTGGCTCGGCCGCGCGCGTGTGCATGCGTGTGTAAGAGAAGAAACAGCGGCGGGTGCAGGCCAGGCGGGGGCAGCATGCAGCTGCAGCAGAGGCAGGGGAGATGGACGGCCGGATGGACGGAAGTTGGAACTTGCAATCGGAGGGGAGGACCAGTCAAACGTCATCTCCGAGGCCGCAAATCATAAGACGGACAGTGATGCGTCAATCAGTGGGATCCCCCCTCCCCCCACTTTCGGTTCACTTCACTTCAGTGATCTCTGACCACTCCTAGCCAGCGTCCAGACAAAGCACTCTCCTCTCTCCGCTTCCCCAGTCTCCACGCGAGAGAGAGAGAGAGAGAGAGATGGGGAGAGATTGATCTCAAGCAACCATAAGAAACCAAGAACCGTGAGAGATTAGTGAGTGGCTGCAATGAACTCTCTCCAATTACATCACATGGGCCCATTAAAAAGTTATTTTAGTGTCATCCTCGCATCGTTACAACTCATTGTTTCATATTAGTCTACCTATGCTGGTTTGAGACCTACCAAGTACCGATCCATCCAGTAGTATCTTTCGGGTCAATTACTTTTACACCCCGTTTGGTTTCTTAGAATTGTGCGTGTAGGTCATTTCCCGGCTGGTGCAACTGTTTGGTACGTGCTTTATTATTTGAGAAGCGAGCGTAGCTCGTTTGGTCGGCTGGCGCTGAGGCCAGCGACAGGTCGGGGATTCGACATCCGATTTCTCACGGTAGCCGGAGGGTAAATTTTCGTTCTGATTAAAAAAAACAAAAAAAAACTTCTTAATAGAAAAAATACCTAGTTTCTCCTAATTATTCTCGAAAAAAAAAACAATCCAAACCACACCCCGTACATCTAAATCGATTGAATTAGAACCTATGTGCCAATCTCACATAAGTCCAAACAATGCCTTATGGCCCTCCTCTATCTCGTTTAGACCTATTCATTTGCTGGGGCGGGTCGGGCCTAAAAAAAGCCCGGCCTTGAAAAGCCGGGCCCGAGCCTGAGCCCGGCCATGACCAACAAGGCAAGACACGAAGCCAAAAAAAAAACCCAAAAATCCCATTTTTAGAATAAAATAATATTATTTAAACCATTTCGGATTAAAATTATTACTTAATTCACTACCAGAAAAATATTATCATTGATTTATTTATTATTTTGCTCGAAAATCTGGGCCCGAGACCGGCCCGACGTTGCGCTTGAGCACGGAAAAAAACGGGTCGGGCAGGCCATGAATAAGGTCTAATCTCATTCCTGTTCTCAAACTCTAGCCACCACAGCTGCTCCGACCATCACAGGCTCACAGTTGCCGAAGAGCTCCCTTGGAACATCGCCATACCTAACGTGCTTCCACCGACCGCCGCCGCCCGATCTTTCACTGCAACGCACTAGGAGACCACGTTGTGCTCCCGATGACCTCAACAACGGTCTGCCACTTTCCATTCATCCTATCTAACCTAGCCGCTTCCTACTTTAGATCTAGGGCCGTCGGCCCGTCATAGCGTCATCAACCTGATCTCCAGATCTTGTTGATGCATGTCTTCCTAAACTCTGGTATTCACGGCTTCATTGCCTTCTTGTACTCTTGAATCTCCTCGACTTCGGTTGCTACCTCCATACTTGACTTCAGCCACCGCCGCGTTGCATCGACTCGGGTGTCATTTTTTCGGTCAAAGTCAGAGTCTTTGTCAAAAGCAGGCTCACATATCAGAGGCTTATTCTATAACAACCTATGACCAGTGTTTAAATAAAATCTATTCCCTTTTATTATGGTCAAACTGGTCGCATACCAGTTTGAGTCATGAGATGACCAACTATGGACATCACCCGACCAGCCATATGGTTTTAGGCCATCCCTGATCAATAAATTGGTCGAGAGACATGGCAGTTTCCCACGTGATTGATGTGGGAGAGATTATTGACGCATCTGACAGCTTACGACAGTTGACTAAGAGATGTGACGATTCAAGACTCAATAGAAGAACATGTGTGAAGATAAGAGGCACCTTTAGCTGCATTAACTAACACCCTTTCAATAGCTATAAATGGTTTTCAGTAACATTCTCATTGTATTCTTATACATTCATTGTGTCCACAACAATAAATGGTCTTCGTTTAGATTGTGCTCTCATATCATTTTTTCGGATAAGCTCGAAAGGGAATGTCGTGTTCCGATCATCGACAGTTGGCGCTAGAAGGAATGTGACATCAACTCGAAGATCATTACTGTGATGTTCTTGCGTCCTCGCTAATGGACAAGGAGAACTCCTTCGATCTTGCCGACTACGTCCTTGAGTAGGAATCTTCACCGCCTTCAATCCAACCCGTTGGGAGTGAGGTGGTAGAGACGCAATTTCCACCCTCAAGCAACTATGAGTACAACTATATTCCCACTTCTGTCTCAACTGGAGAGACAAATCACCACGATGCTAGTACCGTGGTGATTCATGATGATCTCAATAACGGAGACAATGTTGAGGTTATGGAGGAATCATCTCCAGAACATCAACTTCATCTACTCTGAGGTCTCGACTACTACCCCTCCTTTGATGAGGATGAGACATTCTCACCCTCTATATGTTTCGAGTTTTGTGAATGTGCAGTTGTCATTTCTAATGAGACCGATGAGCAATGGACGACATGTGAACAACGTGAGGCCTAGGAGCAGGCCGAATGTTTGGTGTAGGAGCAACGCAATCAACGTCTTGTCGCTAAACCGAAGGCAACAGAGGAGGCCTATCGCTAGTACCATGACAGCGCATCGGGGACATCCAGGAGGCCTATCATCAACGCGGGTGGCAAACATCGTTCGCCAACTACACCCCAGGGCTCAGGTCGCCCCAAGGACGACGTTAAGAGATTTAAATATTGTATCATCACCTTTATAGGCAAAAACTCTTGTCGTTAGGGTGCACATACTTTCAAGTGTCATTGCTAACCACCAGACGAATGAACATGACCTTTTGATCATTTGTTCATTGGCTGCCGACCTACAAGAGGTTGTTGCAGAAGTACAGAGCCTTTCACAAAGCAGCACTAGAGCAGACCACTCTACTTCTAGGCATCGCCGTCACGGCAATAACCTTCGTCGAGAAGACGATCCACCTCGGTGGAACGTGTTTGACAAATTAGGCCCAGGTGAGCGTTTTAACCGTGGTCGTAGAAGACCTCGTTCTCCTGATATTTTTGACGAGGTCATAATGTCCGACCACGATTGGGGTCATACACAAAGTGCAAGGCTTTCTCACTCGAGCTAAGAGATGTTAACTGGTCTGAAAAGTTCAAGCCATGGCATTTAGAGAGCTTTTATGGGATGCAAAATCCCTAAGAATTTCTCCAGATCTACACTACTATCGTCCAAGCTACGGGCGGCGTTGAAAAGGTAATGTCAAATTACTTACCCACTGCACTAAAAGGATCTGTTTGGACATGGTTATTTAACCGGTCGAAAAATTCTATATTTAGTTGGGAAAAATCTATGCCACGCTATTATCGACAAATTTAAAAGTTGTTACACAAAACCTAGAAAAGAGGATGATTTATATCGTCTTCATCAAACTTCTAGAGAAAATCTACATCATTTTATTAAAATATTTAGAGATTTGTAGAAGTACGCAATACTATCTCAAATATTACTGACGATTCTATTATTCGAGCGTTCAAACAGGCGGTACGGTACAATAGGTTCACAGAAGATCTCAACATCAAGCAACTAGAACCATGTCAGAATTATTTGACATGGCTGATCGCTACATTGATGCTCATTAAGCAGTGGAGTGGAATCATATGGTCGACAAGGGCCATAGACCCCCACAACTAGGTATGGAAGGTTCTCATAAGAAAGAATTCAAGAAACCGACCATACCTGACAAAATTTACTAAAGGAAGGAAAGATTATACTAGTTGTGGCAAGGCTAAGGCTCCGACCAATGATTACAAGAAAAATAAAAAATGGTGTCCTCTTCACCAGCAAGCAGGACACGATTTGCGCAATTGTCGTGCTTGGCGAAAGAAGCTGGAAGATTATTATGCAGGTAAAGGACCACTCCCGTCGATTCAAGAGCTCGGGGAAACAAGCTCCAAGAAGGACAGAGATGGTGACGAAGAGATGGAATATAAAGAACCCCAGCACACTGTTGATGTGATTTTCAGCGGATCTTCTTCATACGAGTCCAGACGTCACCTGAAAGCCATGGAGCGAGAGGTCAACCTTACCGAATCTTCGATCGCCGTTAAACCTTCAAGGAGGTCGGATACAATAATCTCCTTCAGCAAAGAAGACTGCCACATTCCTTCAACTCGACTAGGTAGGTTTCCGATTGTCGTTAAGGCTACTATTAATAACTGTAAGATTAATCGGGTCTTGATAAATGATGGTAGTTCTTTGTATATTTTATTTGCAAGTGCTTTGGACGACATGCAGATTCCCAAATCCAAGGTAAAACCTATGAAATATTCCTTCCATGGCATAGTTCCTGGGTCTACCGCTAAGCCAATAGGGCACTTGTCCCTACTGGTTACGTTCGGAAAGCCTGATAACTTCCAGACAGTAAATTTTCATTTGATGTGGTAAACTTCGAGACTGCATACAATGCGATACTTGGTCGTCCAGCTTTAGCAAAGTTCCTGATAGCCACGCACTACGGTTATCAGAGTTTGAAAATGCTGGGACCAAAAGGTGTAATCACGGTCCGAGCGATCGAAAGATAGCCTACGCATGCGATTGAAATGTTTAGAACTGGTCGATGAACTCCCGACCAGGGGAACTAACACCGTTAACATGCAGGTCAAAAATTCAAGACCGAAGATGACACCAAAACCTTCCGACCAGATAAAAGAGGTACAACTCGACGGAAGTACTTCTCCAGAGGATGCCAAGATACTGGTCGGAGCAGGACTCAACCCTAAATAGGAAGAGTCGCTCGTCTCCTTCCTCCGAGCTAATCAGGACGTATTCGCCGCGATCGTCCGACATGCCCGAGTCCCGTGGAGGTGATCGAGCATAGGCTAGCTCTGACCTAACAAAAACCGGTCAAGCGAAGCTACGACGTTTCGCATCTGAACGAAAAGAAGCAATCCAGTCCGAGATTGACAAGCTTCTCAAAGCTGGATTCATTCGTGAGGTCGACCACCCAGAGTGGCTCGCCAATCCTGTAATGGTTAGAAAAGCCAATGGGAAATGACGAATGTGTATTGACTTTACAAATCTTAATAAAACTTGTCCGAAGGATGACTTTTCCCTTCCTCGCATTGATTAACTTGTAGACTCTACTTCCGGGTGTGAGTTGTTAAGCTTTTTGGATGCTTATTCAGGGTACCACCATATCAATATGAGTAAACAAGATGAAGAGAAAACTTCCTTTATCACTCCGTATGGCACTTACTGTTATGTAAAAATACCATTTGGTCTAAAAAATGCTGGTGCAACATTCCAAAGGTTGATGCAAAAGACTTTTAGCCCTCAGATAGGTCGGAATCTTGAAGCCTACGTTGATGATCTGGTCGTAAAAAGCATCAACGCTGGCGATCATATTCTAGATATACAAGAGACTTTCAATAACTTAAGACGTCATAACCTTAAGTTAAATCCAGAGAAATGTGTGTTCGGAGTTTCATCGGGAAAGCTTCTTGGGTTCCTAGTTTTGGCTAGAGGCATTGAAGCAAATCCAACGAAAATCGCCGCCATCGATCAGATGCGTGATCCGACCACAAAGAAGGAAGTTCAGAAATTAACCAGTTGTATGACAGCGTTAAGTCGTTTCATAGCACAGTTAGGCGAAAAAAGACTACTTTTCTTTAAGCTTCTCCGGAAACATGGGAGTTTCGAATGGACTAAAGAAGCAAGCAGCGCCTTTGAAGAATTAAAACGGTACCTTACGTGTCCCCCAATCTTAGTTTCTCCAAGATTGGGAGAAACATTGCTAATTTACGTGGCTGCAATGCCACAAACGGTTAGTGGTGTGCTGGTCGTAGAACGAGACCATGTTCAACGACCAATATATTACGTAAACGAAGTCTTGCATGGACCAAAAGAAAGGCATCCGCAGGTACAAAAGTTGCTCTATGGTCTCCTTATGGCTTCAAGGAAACTAAGGCATTATTTCCAGGCCCACAAAGTGGTCATACCTACTGGATATCGTCTTGGTCAAGTCTTGGGAAACAGGGAGTCATCAGGATGAATAACAAAATGGGCGGTTGAGCTTGGGGCGTTCGATCTCCATTTTGTCCCACGAACAGCAATCAAGTCCCAGACAATAGCAGAATTCATTGCCGAATGGACAAACCCTGAACCCACCCAAGGGCCCAAGTACGAGCACCACGACGAGTGGACAATGTACTTCGATGGTTCCTTGATGTTGCATGGCTTGGGAGCTGGGGTCGTCTTGATTTCCCCTACTGGCGAACAAATAAAGTACGCTATTCAGTTAAATTTCCTGCTACTAACAATGTGGCAGAATACGAAGGTTTCCTGGCAGGACTTCGAGCAGCTCGTTCGTTCGGGATTCGCAGATTGCTAGTGAAAGGCGATTCTCAACTAGTTGCGAATCAAGTAGGGAAAGAGTATCAATGCTTTAGTAGCAAGATGTCATCATATCTGGCAGAAGTACGAAAACTCGAAAAGCATTTCTTCAGTTTTCAGATCCAACACATTCCTAGAAAGGAAAACTTTCTGGCAGACCAGTTGGCCCGGATGGCTTCCACAAGGACATCCGTCCCGCCTGGAGTTTTTCTCGAGAAACTCGATTCACCCTCGGTAGTCGAGCCTTCCAAGGTCATAGATGTTAGCAAGGAGATTGCACACCTTGATTCTGCAAACATAGATGCTCCACAGGTCGATGATGGTTGGCGCCATCACGATCACGGTAGAGATTGGATGACATCGATCTACAATTATCTTCAGCATGACTTAATTCCAGAAGATGATGTAGAGGCTGATCGTATCGCATAAAAAGCCAAATCATATACTCTCATTGAACGTACCTTGTATAAACGAGGATCTCAGGAGTGTTGATGAGATGCATATCTCGCTCGGATGGCATTAAATTGCTAGCCGAAATTCATGGAGGAGTCTGTGGAGCTCATCATTCCTACAGAACTTTGGTTGGTAAAGCCTTTAGGCAAGGATACTACTGGCCAACTGCCCTTCATGATGCAAAAGAGCTCGTGATGAAGTGCGTACAATGTCAGTTTCATAGCCGACAAGTACATCAGCCGTCTCAAGCTTTGCAAATAATTCCTCTTTCTTGGCCTTTTGTAACATGGGGACTAGACATTCTGGGACCTTTCCCAAGAGCACCCTGGGGGCTTTGAGTTCCTTTTCGTCATGATTGACACGTTCACTAAATGGATCGAAGCCGAGCTAGTTGTAAAAATTACAACTGAAGCCGCCAAGAGGTTCCTAACCAAAAGCGTGATTACACGGTTTGGTGTACCCAGTTGTATTATCACCGATAACGGTGCCCGCTTCTCGGCGGCAATTTTCGTGAATTGCGCGAAGACCTAGGTACCAAGATACATTTCGCTTCTGTTGCTCATCCACAGAGCAATGGAGCGATTAAGCGCCAATGGTATCATAATGCAAGGAATCAAGCGACGAGTATTCGATCGATTACTTCAACGGTCGAGGGCTTGGGTTCAAGAACTTCCTTCCGGTATTATGGGCGTTCGCACTACAACTAGTCGTGCGGCCGTGAAACACCATTCTTTATGGTCTCTGAGTGAAGCCATGCTTCCTCCGTAACTTAAAATTGGTTCGCTTGAACTGATTGCTTTTCCGAAAGTAATCAATGTGAACGACGACTTGACGACATCAATTTCCTTGAAGAACGACGAAATCAAGCTTTACTACGATCAGCAATCTACCAGCAAGCCATGCATCGGTACCACAGTCGTAAGGTGCAACCTCGCAGCCTCGCCGTAGGTAATTTGGTTCTTAGAAAAATTCAGAACCAAGCGGGTCGCAACAAACTTTCACCTAAATGCGAAGGTCCATACACTGTGGTCGAAGTCACCCGACCAGGATCGGTACGATTAGCTATTTTGGATGGGCAAATTTTGTCTAATTCTTGGAAAATTGATCAATTGCGTAAGTTCTTTGTTTAATTTCCTGTATTTTTTCATTTTCATATTTCAATAAAGATGCATCTCCTTTTTCCCAACGATAAGTATGGTTGTTTTAACTTATTATTCATTGCATCTGGTCATATGCCTTTCTTGTTGATGGTTGGTCGGAGAAGACACTCATTCTCTCTGATATTCCTTTCAAAAGGATCTCCACTACTCATGGTTGTTGACTTCAATGTCACCGACCACACTGGTTTTAGTCGTGATCATTACTTCAATAATGCGCACGCACGACCACATATTCTTTTCTAAAAGAAACAAATGAGTATAAGGAGTACCAATCCAGACAATTTACGCGGTTTTCGTTCTTTCTTGAATTTGAAGATTGTTATTTTATTTCAATATTCTGTTCTAATCAAGTTTGGCTACTGGTCGGGACACGGAAAACCTCCTGGTCGAAGTCTCTCCTCTCTGCACGTGGTCCTGCCCACTGGAAGGAGCTTCCTAGTTACGGTCCTTTTCCTACGATCCTCGCTACCAGTCGGATTTGATCATGAGCACGTTTCGCGAAATATTTTACAACTCTTCAGTTCTTGAGATTCGATACGACCAGATCCGAATATTTTCTAAACAACGGTACTTATCTCTTCATTTCCTTTTTGCATACATTTTTAATGCATATCTTCTTACCAACAAATCTTGTCTTTGTTATATCTTCTGACTACAAGTGGTATTCGATAATGGACAAGATCTAGGCTAGTCGAAATCATCAGCTGGTTCCGACCACATGATTTCCTAGTATTTGCTGATCGTTGTCATATACATTATCAACACTCCTCCCATGGTCATTTTAATTACTCAATTTCTTGGTCTACTGCTTTCTTTTAGTAAAGCTCATCTACTAATATAAGTAGTCGGGGGCTAGGAGATATATGAGTATTTAACAACATTGATAAGACAAAGCAGGATCTTCTTTGGTAAAAGGTAAGTTTTTTACATATTCTAAATATTACATCCATTTACATATTGGGATCACCAGACTGGTCGCTACGTAATGGAGATCCGACTTCCATTTCCTCAGCAATTTTCTCTCCGAGAGGTCTTACTTCCTCGAGAAGTTTTGTTGCTTCATTTTCAGAGCAGTCGAAGTCCTCTTCCACAGCTTTAAGATTAACAGAGGGGGGAAGCCTTTAGTTTTGCTAAGCGACACCAACTCCAGTTACAATAGCTTCCTTCATTGTCTGGGTATGGTTTTCCCTCATAATTTTGAGCAGGCCTTTGAGATCTTCCAGAAGTTGACCAAAATAGTTCATATTTTCCGTTGGATCTCCTAAAAAAGGCAAGCTTGATCTTGATCTCATATCAAATATCATTTTGTTAAGAGCCTTGATTTTCTCATCAAGGCCGAATACAAGAGCTGCCTTTTGGCCACGCTCAAACTCGAGAGTCTTCTCCGCTCGTTCAAGTGCTTGGGTTTTTTCTGCACGAGTGGATAAAAAGAAATTAATATACTCTTTACAATTGGAGTTATGGAATACTGGTTAAGTATACGACCAATTACCTTTGATTTTATTCTCGCAGGAGTCGAAAACCTCCTTTTGTCTGGTCATCGCATGCTCGATCGACCGGTCTTTACCCAATATTGAATTTAAATGCATGCATAAGGAAACAAGTGAGTATGGCAGGGGTTGTTTTGCGTAAACAGCATTTTCAGTTTGAATAAGCATAGTAGTTTCTAAGGCAATTTTATACTATAGGTAAACTCATATTTTGAAATGACCATGATATAATGTGGATAACCTCCAATGATAAAGTGAAGGATCCCCTCCTAACACCTGGCTTCCCGCCCAAATTTTCATAAGGATTAACCATCCTCAACATTTAATAAAGCATTTTAAAAACCAAAAACAATTCTAACTTTAAGTGGCCCTGCTAGCATGTCCATGACCATGACGCGCTATTCGAATAGTTTCTACTCTGCGAGTTGGTACATCTTTACCCACACGAGGTGACATGCTCGTTATGTCGGCCAATTCACGCTCCGTAGGCGTGTGGTGAGCAATTACCATGAGGCCTTTACAATGTTTTATCCTAGTACATTCATGCCCGCCAAGGTTTCGCCCTTTGACCGACCAGTCCTCCTAAGCCCCTCTTGCGCCAAGTGGGAATAAAACGTCTAACCGACACCCACAAAATCACATGACATAAATATACTAGGACATCACAAATTAGTTAGCCAAATCCTGCCCATACAGGACATGTGGTGATGCGTTATGGCATAGCAATAAGCGGCTCAAAGACACATCCTCAATTGACTTGGCGTCATTCCTACAACCCATGGGCCTTGATCTTAACGGATCAAACCCGGTGCATAAACCTGCACCCACCATTCGACCATTTCGCCAAGTCCAAACCCATTTTGATTTTATTTTGAATAAAAACTTCATTTACAAACTCATGTGATAAAACAATACCACAATAACAAGTTTGAAAACAATTTGTAGAAATCGTGTAAACCCTCCCAAATTCAGTAAATGTGGACTAAGCTTGGCTAAGCATATATTTGAATTTTGGTAATATCTTGCCTATGGTATCAAGGTAGTCGATACAACATTCAAATTTGGCCATACAATAACATATGGAATTAACTATACGTAAAGCAGGATATTAAAATATTTATAACAACATATGCATGCAATAAGGAATTTAAAACTGAAAATAACTTAAAATAATAGGGCAATATGGTCAATGGTGTAACTTGCCTTGGTCGATGTCTTGAAATTCTAAATCTTCAGATTGATCGAACTCTCCGGAGTCGTCGAGTTCTATACGCGAAAATACGACAAATTCAATAAGCAAATTCAAATAAATTCAAAAACATAGCTCAAATTAACTCCAAACTGAAATATTTTGGTTTAGTTCGCTAGATTATAATTTTATATAAATTTTGCAATTTGAATCACCCAATTTGGAGTTCATATGCAAAAGTTATGAATTTTTGAAGTTTATATCTAAATATGAAATTTTATTGAATTTCCAGAATTATTTTCCTACTGAAAATCCATTTATTGCGCAATGATTACATCAGCTACAGTATTTCGGGATTAAAAGATTTAAAATTAAATTCTGACAGGTGGGCCCCAAGTGTTAGTGACTCGGCCCATGTGGACCAAGTCCACCGTGCTTTGGAAGGGCTGACACGTGGGCTGTGCCGCGTGTGCGTGCGCGTGGCTGCTGACTTGGCGCCACATGGGTCGTCTTCGCCGAGATGGCGCCCAGATGGCACCACGGTGGCGGCCACGTCGGCTTGACGACGGCAACCGTGTCGGGCGCGGCCGACAACGGCGATCGGCGGCTCTCCGGCGAGGGTGGGTGGTCGCAAAATGTAGGGGGAAGTAATGCGATCACGATGGTACCGTTTTGGGCGTGAATGGTCGTCGGAGTTGACCGTGGCGAGCTTTAGCGCGGAAGGTTTGGTGTTGACGACAACGGAGTTCCGGTGGCGCTCCGGAGTGATGAAGGGTTCCCCGAGGTGGCTCCTGTGTCGGTGAAGACGATGACGCAGACCACGGCGGCTTGGCGACGTCGACGGCGGCGAAACTTGAAGTTTTTCCGCGGCGGCGGAAAACCCTAGACTCACGATTACGGTGGCGGTAGAGCTCCGGCGGGAATGAGGTTTGAGGAGGTGAGATGAGTGCGTAGATGCGCTCCCGGTGGTGCCTTTTATAGGGCCGGGGCTCGAGGCGGCGTGGGAGGTGGAAGTCGTCGCGGCGGCGGTTGCGGCGTCGTGGCGGCGCCGTCGCGAAGAAGAGGGGAAACGTGGGGAAAATGCGCGAGGTGGATGCGGTCGTGCACGTTCACACGAATGTCGAGCGGTTGGGTTTGAGTTGTTGGCGGCTCCCTCGTCTTGCGGCAATGGCGGGCGGCCGTTGCGCGCGAGGAAGGAGAAGGCGAGGAAGAAGAAGAAACGAAGGCCGTTGGATTTGATCCAACGGTTGGGGCTAACTGAGAGTGGAAGAGCGTGGAGGAATCCTGGCCGTAGGATTTAGATTGAAGGGTTTAGATTAGAAGGTTTTAAGTCTCCGAAGCGGTACGAAGATCTCGCCGTTAGATCAAGATCGCACGGCTCATATTGTTGAGGATATTCGGACCGTTCGGTGATTGTAAAAGATCCTGACCGTCGGTGCACGATCGAGCGGTGGAGATCGGAAGGGGTGCGTGTGCTTGGCGCGTGCGTTGGATTAAGATCCAACGGTGGATGAGGAGGTGAGAGAGAGGTCGCGGCACTGGTTGGTGGCGGCCGGGCGGGGGTGAGTTTGGGCCGGAGCCTTTGGGTTTCGGCCCAAACACTGTTTAGAGATTTTCTTTTGCTTTTCTATTTGTTTTAATTCTGATAAATCATAATAGCTTTAGAAAATAGCAAAATACTTCCAAAAATTATGGAAAAATTCACAGAAATTCCCACACTCATTATGGACTTAATAAAATTATTTCCAACTATTTGTTGGCTTTTAATTTTGCAAATAAATTTGTTTTAGCTTTAGAATATTTATAAAAAGCTTCTAAAAAAACAGGAAAAACCACAAACATAAATAAACTTTTAAATTTTACTGAAATTGAAAATTGGGCTGTTACAGCGTGAACAATAGTTGGTATGAACAACAAATCTGAGAATTTGTTTTAGGGTTTAGCTTGTGTGATTCAGTCTTTAAACCGAATAGCAATCCAATTCGGCCCGTTTGGCCGAATCAACTCGGTCGGCCCTAAGCCGTGCCTTGCACGAGTAAGGAGGCACCATAAAGACCACGGTGACCCCCCATGTATCCCTTAGACCACTTTATTTCAGAAATAATAGATTGATTTTGCTCTTGTTCCTCACGCATGGCTGAACCATGTTCATAAGAGGAATTGAGAGTTCTTCCATAATCAAGATCATTCAACCTTTTCGCTGAGAATTGGGAGCGCAATAGGGCTTCGCTTGGTGGTCGTGAAGTCCAGCACGTGTGTTCTTGCGAATTATAGAGTGCTAATCCTTGCACGGGCAATGGAAGATCACTACGATTCAAGAGACTAACGTGGGTATCCTTGATCCTACGTCGAGAAGATCGGGCGACCCCGTATCGCAAGCCCTTTTGGGAGCCCCAATACGATGTCTTGAATGTACAAGTGTCATCCTGCAAATTTGAAAAAATTGTGCATAAGTAACTTTCATAAAGATAACAGATCACAAAAGTACAAAAAATGAAGAATTATCAGTTTCTGATTGCTCTCTTGTACTCTTCAATAGTTAGAGTTCTAGACATCCCTCTACCCGTCTTCCATCCCTGCACTTGGAACAAGATAAGGTTACTTTCACTTGCAGGACCATCTTGGGCATAACGATGTGGATGGTTGCGTGAGCTAGGTATTTGATTAGGCAAGTACAACGATGTGAAGTGTGAAATCTCCTCAACAGGATGTGACTCTACTATTGAACCTTCAACACATGCCTTGTAACCAACTTTTCCTTTGAGTTTTTTTAACCTACATGACAGGAGGTATTAGTTCATTGCATAACATAGCTAATATGGACAACATAGAAAATTTTAAGAACATACCACCCTAGCTTGATATGGGAGGTGTATGATTAGATGCTCCATTGAATTGAAGAAATCCGGTGGGAAAAGTTTCTCCAATTTGCAAAATATAATCGGTATATTAGCTTCCAATTGTTGTATCCGCTAATGATCAATCTCTTTCGCACTAAGAATTTTGTAAAAATAACTTAGCTCAACTAACAACTCCCACACGTCATTGTTAACTAATTCCCAGATCATGATAGGTAGCAGTCGCTCCATAAAAATGTGGTGGTCGTGGCTCTTCATTCCATGTATTTTCAGTTGCTCCATGCTGACTCCTCGCCTTAGGTTTGCTACATACCCATCCGGAAATTTGATCTCCTTAAACCACATCATTACATCCTTTTTTGGGGCTCTTGTCAAGCAATAAGGTGATCTAGGCTTCTCCCACCTATTGTTTGGCTTTTCAGCAAGGTTGAGGTGGCTTCTATTACATATCAAAGCTTGGTCAAGTCGAGACTTAGCGTTATCCTTTGTCTTGTCATTAATGTCAAGACATGTATGAAAAATAGCTTCCGCTACATATTTTTCATTGTGCATAACATCAATGTTGTGTCGTAGCAAAAGCTTGGGGAAATAAGACAATTCCCACCATATTGGGATGTGGGTCCAATTGTGTGCTGTGCCATATCCCTCAAAATACTTCTCTTTGACATCATTCATGTATGCTTGCATTTCTTCTCCGGTTAATCGACGTGGAGGTATGTCATGCACTAATGTCCCATTTCTAAATGCATTTTTTATTCCTAAATGGGTGGTCAAGTGGCAGAAATCTTCGATGACAATCAAACCAAACTATACTTGTGCTCGTTAGGGAGCCAAGTAGTATCAACATTTGCCATACATTCTTGACAAGCTAATCCACCATGTGTGGACCATCCAGCAAACATACCTAATGCAGGAGCGTCATGGATGGAATAAAGGTAGGACACCCTCAAATTGAAATTTTGCTTAAGGGAGCTATCATAAGTGTCTACTCCTAACCACACTTGCTTGAATTCATCTACTAGGGGGTCACAAGAACACATTCAAGTTGTTCCCAAGGTGCTTTGGTCCAGGAATCAATAGATTAAGAAAGATATTTTCATCCACTACTACAGAAAGCCTCATCACAGATGGTTCGGAACCGTCATCACAGACGGTTTCCAACCGTCTGTGTAAAAGTACGTCTGTGATAACAGGCGGTAATCACAGACGGTTTTTGAGCCGTCTGAGATAAAAGCTATCACAGACGGTTCGGAACAAGATCCGTCTGTGAAAACAGCTATCACAAACGGTTCGGAACAAGAATCGTCTGTGATACGGTTCTTGTTCCGAACCGTCAGTGATAAGTGCCTCATCACAGACGGTTGGGATTAACAACCGTCTGTGCCTCATCACAGAGTAAGAAAAATTTGAAGTCATGGTAAAATCAAAATCACAGACGGTTGTTAATCCCAACCGTCTCTGATGAGGTACTTATCACTGACGGTTGGTATCATGAACCGTCTGTGAAGTATCATTAACTTCACAGACGACTCCTTCTACCAACCGTCTGTGATACTTCATAGATAGTTGGTAGAAGGAGCGGTTCCAAAGGGAACCGTCTGTATAAGGTCAACACATACGGCTCATTTGGAACCGTCTGTGATGAGGTGTAACATCCCAAAGTTATGTTACCAAAATAAAATAAAATAAAGTTACTGTTCTAATTGGATTTTCTGAGAATTTGCCAGAGTTTGATTGCCTTATTTGAATCTCTGAAGTTTTGAAAGTCAAAAAATTAAAATTTATTTGAAGTCCTTGAAATTTCCGTTGGTTTGATCTGAAAAAAAAGATTCTAAATAATTTATAGAATTTTCTGAGTTTTTAAAAAGCCTTTTTATAAATATTTTAAAGCCAAAACAATTTATTTGCTAAAACTATAGCCAACTTTAAGTTGGAACTATTTTATTTAAGTCCAAAATAACTCTAGGAATTTCTGTGAATTTTTCTAGAATTTTTGGATGTATTTTGCTATTTTCTAAAGTCATTTTGAATTTCTGGAAATAAATCAATTAAGAAATCCATTTAAAATCCCAAAATTTCCTTTGGGCCGAAAGCCCACTGGTCCGGCCCATCTTCACGCGCCTCCCGGCCCATTCTCCCCGGCCTGCAGCCCACTCAGCCGGCCCGCTCCGCCGCTCTTTCTCTCTCCTATCTTTCCCCCACCGTCCGATTCAAATCGGACGGCTATCCATCGTCCCACGCCTCCCTCTCTTCTTTCTCTCCCTCACCGCTCGATCTCCATCGCACGGCCCTCACCGCTCCACGTCACCCTCTTCCGTTGCGCCCTCGGATCAAGATCCCACGACCCTCGCTTCGTCTTCTCCCCACCTCCCTTCTTCCTCCGCCATTATCGCCGCGCGGGAGCTCCGTAGCGCCCGTTTCTCTTTCCCATTTTCCTCGACATCGTGCGCATTTAAACAGCCACTCACCACCGCCCCCACTCCGCCCATGATCTCCTTTCTTCACTTCGGTTTCGCCCGTTTTCGCCCGCGAGCACTAAACGCCGCCGCCACCTTCCCCGCACACGACCTCCTCCTCTCGGCTCCCTCCGATTCCTATAAGTAGCGCCCCAGCTCCGCCTCTTCTCGCTGAACTCGATGCCTCCATTCACTTCTTCCCTTTTCCTCTCTATCGGCCGGATTTCGCATTCCCTCGCCGCCGACCGCGAGTTCGTTCTCCTCCGATTCCGGCGCCGACATTGCCTCCTCGCCGTCGCCGTCTGCACCAAAGGCATCGCCCACTCACCGCCGACCCCGTGCGCACCTCCTTGCCACTGGAGCACCGCCGGAGCTCCTTCGCCGCCGCGAGCCGAAGTTCGCCGCCGCAAATCATCCTCGCCGTCGGCCTTTCCCCGTCGCTCTCTCACCAAAGAGGTAACCATAGGATCCCCTCATCGCCCTCGTGCTATTGGTACCATCCACTCCCACCACCTCGCCGCCAAACGCCGGCGAGCGCGTAGCCGAGTCGCCGCCGGTTCCGAGATGACGTGGCCGCCCCACGTATGCGCCATGTCATCGCCACGTCGGCTCCACCCGTGCGTGCCTCGCTGAGTCAGCGCTTACGTGGCGCCACGTCAATCCATGCGCAGCGCACCCTCACCTCGTGCACTGTTCCATGAGCCGAGTCCGCGGTGGACTTTTGACCAACCATGGACCTAGTCTTTGACTAGAGGGCCCACATGTCAGAGAAAGAAAACATTTCCTTTAGGAAAGTAATTCGGCCGGGGAAATCATTTTCCCTCGCTGACGTCATGCTTGCGCAATAATTAGGATTTCCTTTAGAAAAATAATTCGGGAAATTCAATAAAATCTGAAAATTAGGTTTTATTTAGATTTAGAACTTCCCGGGGTTCGTTCTCCCTCATACGAACTCCGATTTCGTCCATTCAAATTCCTAAATTCATATAAAAACAAGATCTAGCCACCTAAACCAAAATCATTTGATTTTGGGTTCTGTTGACCCATAATTCTTTTAAACCCTAATTTATCATTTCATGTAATTTCAATCTTCTAAAATTCATATCTTTTGCTCCCGAACTCCGTTTTAGTCCATTCAAGTTTGTAAATTCATATAAAATTATTATCTAGCTAACTAAAGTAAAATATTTCTATTTGGAGTTAATTTGATTTGTCCTTTTGAATTTATTTGAATTTGAGTTGAATTTGTTGTTTTTGCACGATTAGAGTTCGACGACTTCGGAGAATCAGATTTCGACACCAATTGAAGAGCAATATAAGAAGATTGATTTTGACTGTGTGATCATCAACGACTTGGAGAATCGATTTCGTACGATGAAGAGCAACATAAGAGGATTGATTTTGACTGTATGATCATCGTGATCGTACACTTGGACTACCTGAAGATAGTACTTGTGAGTACTAGGTGACCTGTTAAGAAAAACAACGTCACCTCAACACCAGAAGTTCTGTTAAGGTGATCTGTTTAGAAAAACAACGTCACCTCATCAAGCAAGACAAGTTATACCCTTGATCATATTCATCCTACTATTTTAAATTATTTATATTCTGTTTTAAATTATTACTGCATGCTTATTTATATCAGTAATCTTAAAATTCTGTTTTAAATATATAGTTATGCCTAAAATCCTTTGTATGGCCAATGTTGATATTGAATCAAACACATTGTCACCCTAGATCAAACCTGGTTGATACGATAGTATGAACTAGGATCATTTAAACGTATTGCTTAGTCATGCTTTTAGACCAAACTTGTTTTTGGGGAATTTCAGCCATCAATCAATTATTGATTAAATTGTACCCTTGACATCTGTGTGTCATGGGAGTTTTACAAATGACTTGGAAAATAAAATAAAATGATGGTTTGGACTTGGGCGGAATGGATGATTGGTGGAGTGCGAGTTCATGCACGGCTTAATCTGTTAGGGTTAAGGCCCATGGGTTTTATTGAAAGTTGCCCAAGTCGATTAAGGACCGGTCTTGAGCGCATGATGCTCGCCTAATCAGTACCACCACATGTCCCGTATGGGCGGGACTTGGCTAAATAATTTATGACGTCTTATTGTTATTTGTGCTATGTTGTATGTGTGGCGTTGGTCGACATTACTCCCACAGGCGCAAGAGGGGCTTCCGAGGATGGCGATCCAATGGTAGCGAAACCTTAGCGAACACGAATACATTAAGACGAGAACATTGTAAAGGCCTCGACACGTGCTCTAGACCGCTTACCAAAGGTAGTGAGCGGTGGCATAGATATATCTTGGACAAACTAGAGAAGTCTTGTCATGTGGGTAAAGTGTACAACCTCTGCAGTGTAAAACTATTCGAATAGCCGTGTCCGCGGTTATGGACATGCTAGCAGAACTACTCAAAGTTAGACTATGATTTTGTCGAAAAAAGACTTCTTCAAAACTAGTTTATCCAATTGGGAATTAGGCAAACAGCCATGTGATAGGAGGATATCCTTCACCACTCATGTGTGAACGTTATCTGACTATAAAATTGAGAATTTTATAAACTTTAGTTATAAAATAACTGCTTTGGAATCTAGTACCAGCATTTAAAGAAAATGCTGCTTTATGCAAATAATTTTATAAACCATCCTTTGTTACATCCATATATGCATGTCACTCTGTTACTTGACGGGTGTAACTTGCGAGCACGGAAGTTGTGCTCATTCTTGCTTATGAAAACAAATTTCAGAGGAGAAGGACTTTGCTACCGATGTGGATCTCGGCGACTAGGCGCTTCCTAGTCGATTGCACAGGCGGTTAACTGGACCCTACTACTTCTTCGTCTTCCGCTGTGTTTATTTTATTGTGGGCCTGTAAGCCTCCTTTCTAATTAACTCTGTCATTATTTATTAATAAAATTGTGATATGAATTTGTTATCATTTTGTTTACTGTGTGGACTAGCTCTGATCATGGGACTAGTCGAGAAATGCCTGAGGATCCGGTGTATTAATACCAGTGTCCGACAAATTGGTATCGAGCCATATCGATCGTAGGTCGTGACCTAGTTAGAATGGCCGTTAGTAGAATACTTCAAAACTTATTTTATATAATAAGAAAAATAAACTGTTCTCTCCTCATCTTGGTCATCTATCTATAGCTTCTTCATAGCAATTCTTCCTTACCCAATTCTATCTTCACCATTTTATAAGTTAAATGGATCATCTTTTCCTTGAAAATATCTATAGATGGTCAACACGTTCTTAAACATTATGTTCAAGATCACAAGACATGAAGCTGTCAAGGAAACATCGTCATCAAAGACCGTAAACCGAAGATCGCGATGTTAGCCCAGCCATATAGCATAAATTTGCCAAGACTCATTCTGTGCATGGAGTCGCTTCACCAATTAAAAAGCCTAGATCGATAGAACGTCGTGCTAAGTTTCTTTGAAAGCTTTTTCAGTTGGTTCTTTCGTTTGGGAGTTTTGTTTCGCTCTATCCCCTTAGTTCTTCTTATTTGTCTCTTTCCTATCCTTTGTCACACTCTCTAAAACTTCTGGAGTAACCGGCAGATGAAGAACACCCGTCGTTCTGGAAATGATACCAGCACCAGCAAGGATGTCCCTGCTGAAGGCAACCCACAACTGATAGCAGAAACCCTTCTATTTTAAATTATCATTGCATGTGTAATTAAATTCAAGTAATTTATAGTTATTCCAAATTCCATTGCACATCCAATTTTCATATTGAATTAACCACTCCTTGATACCATAGTTGAAAGCTAGTTGGTACATTAGTATGAACTAGAGCATGTTGCAAAACTTGTGATTTAGGAAATGAATTTTATTTATCGTGTAACTGCCTTGGAACTTAGTATGAATATTTAATGGAAAATGTTGCTTTATGCAAATTGAGCCCTATAAGCATCCCTTGTTAAATCCTTGCCTGCATTATAATCTGTTACTAGGTGTAACTTACGAGCACGGTTGTTTGTGCTCACTCTTGCTTAATTCGATTGTTGAGGAGGAGAAGAGTTCTACCAGGAGAATGAGAATTTGGACGACTAGGCTACACCCCGAGACGATTGCTTGTGGCGAATCGTGTGGTCTACCTGCTTTTGCCTCCGCTGTATTTGCTTGTTGGCTTTACACGCCTTTTGTAACAAAATTAAATTATTATAAATGAATGGTGTTTTATGGTTATACTATCCTCTTTTGTTTGACTATATACACTAGCTGTTCCTGGACTAGTGTATGAATCACAGAGAATCTGTGATCCTTCACTCTCAGGTTCGACAAGATCACCCACTCTTATGAATGACAATCATTATCATACCATCCATTGTACATCCAACTATGCTCTTCTATCGACATGACTAACGTCACGCCAACAAACTGAAACCAAAATTTTGCATGCCAATGTCAACATTAATTAACAAGACCGTCAAGTATGACTAATATTGTTCAAAACCACTCACATTTGGCTAAGTATTATTAACAAAATCAGTCCAGTAGAAGGAGCAGCGGAAAAGTAGTGAAATCGTACAGATGTATGCCACACAAAATAACAATGTCCTCTTCTATGATTATCACACATGCTTAGTCATTTTCTTATCACAAGTGGGGATAAACAATCTTATTCATTTATTAAACAAAGCATGGACACATGTCCCTATTTATATAATTTGACTACCTCATCGAAACCCCGGAAACTATACAACAGTGCACAATAAACAATTTGCATGCCAATCATGAAGGAAGGAGATGAGCATACATACTGTCAAGCTTCCATCACTACTTCAGAAAAGGTCATCACAGACGGTTCAAAAACGTCATCACAGACAGTTTCGTGAGCCGTCTAAGTTTATGGGTCAACAATGACATGAGGTCATCACAGACAGTTTTTGAACCGTCTGTGATGCAGACTATCACAGATAGTTATTAACTCAGAACCGTCTCTGATAGTTGACTATTACAGATGGTTCATAGATGAAACCATCTAAGATAGCTGATGTATCACAGGCGATTTGTAAATGAAACCATTTGTGATAGCTGATGTATCATAGATGGTTTGTGGATGAAACCATCAGTGATAGCTGATGTATCATAGAAGGTTTGTAGATGAAACTGTCTGTGATAGCTGATGTATCACAAACGGTTTTTTACTAAGGAACCGTCTGTGATATTATTTTGTATTGCTAAATATATTTCTGTTTATTGGCTAGCCATGTCTAAATGAGCAATCAGTATATAAAAAATTTCTAAATGCAATGAATTAACCTTCTCCATACCCAGAATCAGCTAACACTAACTCTGATAATCTAGAGGTCAGGTACCTACTCAAAATATTATAGATAATAAACAATGGAAAAGTAAATAGTAATATATCAAAGAAACAGTGGATCTAGTTGGCTCTGCAAAGATTTATGACATCAATACAGGAGATACTGGAGTACTAAATTTTTTTCCAAAAGATCAAGCCCTACACTATTCTTGCATCTGTCGGTATGCATTCATCTGTTCTTGCATTCATCTGTTTTAAAAAATTTGTTCTTGCATCTGTATCTGTGAAGCTTCTAAAAAAAGATGAGGGTACACCGAGGATGGGGTAGAAGATGCCGACTAACCTCGTCGGGGAAGAAGCCGTGTGCGCTAGGGAAGAAGAAGTCACCTATTTATGACAAGATTACCATCGTGCAAAAGACTTTGGCGCCATGTCTTCATCCTGCAATAAAACATGAATTTTAACAAGGAACAAGACCCTAGTCAAACATCAATTTCGTAATTTCAGATCCCAGCATCAAGGAAGAGAGGGGAGGGGATCAGATGGGGGATATCAGCAGCGATAAAGGAGAGGCGGCAGCAGCATCACCGTTGTGTCACGACAGTGACACTACACAAGATACTCTTACGATAAGAGTGCCTTCTACAGTGAACTATGGCGTCACAACCGAAGGCGGAGAAGCTCACGGTGGTAGTCGGTATCATCGGGGGACGGGACGCTTCAAACAGTTTGGGGGAGGCAGCGAAATCGATCTGGGGAAGTTGGGCGTATGCAGGCAGTGTATATAAAGGGATTTGGATAGCGGAACCGATCTGGAGTAGTTGAGAGGTCACGGTGCCGCTTCGGTTTGAAAGTTTAGGCGACGAATTATCATATACGATTTTTAATACAAACCATCTGTGATGAGTTAATTATCACAGACGGTTTGTATTAAACACCGTTTGTGAAGTATTACAGACGGTTTTAAGGAAAAACTGTATGTGCTAATTTTATACTTTAACTGTGATTATTACTATTGAAATTATATCTGAATATTTGCTAAAACCGCTAATTTTACGATAAGTAGTTCAACACCTGTGCAAAGAAATTGGCGTACTAATGCCTAATGCTACAGTCGTCGCTGCAGAAGAAGACGTAGTTGCCCCACCCTTCCATCACGTCGTAGCCGGTGCTCGTGCGGTTTGTCTGAAAAGCTTTTAAGTTGGTTATTTCGTTTGGGAGGGTTGTTTTGCTCTATCCCCTTAGTTCTCCTTATTTGCCTCTTCCCTAGCCTTTGTCTCCTTTTCTAACTCTCTGGAGTAACCAGCAGATGGTGAACACTCGTCACTCAGGAAGTGGAGCCCACACCAACAACGATGGAAGTGCCCCCAATCAATGAACGAGAGTGGCAACAGTTGATGGCCAATCAAAACCGTCTGATCGAACTGCTCTCTCAGTCCATCAACAACAATCAAGCCCGACAAGCTACAACTTCCCAAGCTCCAACTCCAACTTCACCACCCCAAAGAACCAGCATGTCAGAATTTATGAGGATGCGTCCACCAACTTTTTCGAGCAGCACCGAGCCCATGGATGCAGATGATTGGCTCCGGGCGATTAGTAAGAAGTTGGACATCGCCCAGTGCACCGACCGTGATAGGGTGCTGTTTGCTTCGCACCAACTCATGGGTCCAGCTTCCGAATGGTGGGACAACTTCAGCATCTCACATGCTGATGCTCAAGCCATCACCTGGAATGAGTTTGTGCAAGTTTTCCGCCATGCACATATTCCTGCAGGCATGATGACCCTCAAGAAGAAGGAGTTCCGCACACTTCGACAAGGCAACCTCTCTGTGAATTAGTACCTACACAAATTCAACCAACTAGCATGCTACGCAGCTAACGATGTTGCAAAGGATGAAGACAAGCAGGAAAGATTCCTAGAAGGACTCAATGATGATTTGTCCGTACAGCTGATTTTCCAGGATTATACTGACTTCCAGCAGCTAGCCGACAAGGCGGTTCGTCTAGAAGGCAAACACCAAGAGATGGAGAACCGCAAGAGAAGAATGGTTGCACAGAAGTTCAACTCTGGAAGTTTTCCTAAAGCTAGAGGGACTTCATCGTATCAAATCAAATCCCAGCCAATAGCAGACAACCCAATCAACTTGGAGTCCTCTAACACATCTGATGGTGATCAGCCACAGAAGGACTCATCCTATATTGCAGGCATCACGTGCTTCAACTGCCATGAGGTTGGACATTTTGCCAGCAAATGTCCCAAGAAACAGCAGGCAGCGAATCCAACCGTCAACGATAGTTCCAGTTGAAGACTTTGTATTCCCAGCTTTGTATCCCAAGCTTTCTTTCTAGCCTCTCCGAATCTCGGGGACGAGATTCCTTTTAAGGGGGGTAGTTTGTAACATCCCAAAGTAATGTTACAGAAATAAAATAAATAAAGTTATTGTTTTATTGGAATTTCTGAAAATTTGGAAAGAGTTCTATTGCTTTAATTGAATTTTTGAAATTTTAAAAGTCAAAAGTAAAATTTATTTGAAGTTCTTGAAGTTTTATTGGATTTAATTTGAAAAATAAAAGTTAAATGAATTTATAGAATTTTAAAAGCTTTTTCCAAAGTATTTTTTCAAAGCCAAAATAATTTATTTGCAAAATTAAAAGCTAACTTTAAGTTGGAAATAATTTTACTAAGTCCAAAATAAATAAGGGAATTTCTGTGAATTTTTTCATAATTTTTTTGGATCTATTTGCTATTTTCTAAAGCTTAAATGAATTAACTGAATTAATTTAATAGCTAAAACAATTTAAAACCCTAAGTCGCTTTTGGTAGAAACCCATTTGTGCGCCCACCCATTTCTCCTTTCCATTGCCGCGTCCCGCCTCTCCACCGTTGGATCAAATCCAACCGCCGCCCACATCCCTCTCCCTCTCTCTTCACCGCGCACAAATCCTAGCCGTTGTATCTAGATCCAACAGCTAGCGTTCGTGAAACCTTCGGCAGCCCGAACAGCACAATGCCTGTAGACCGTCCGATCTAAAATAGACGGCCACGATCCCTTGAGTTCTCCAAACAGTCCAAACGGCCCATTCAATCTGAGCCGTCCGATTTCTTTTAACCGACCCAGATCCACTCGCTCCTTTTCCGCTCGCCCACGCACGCGTCACCGCTGTCGCTGACAGTGGGTCCCATCGCCTTCGTCTCCACCACCTTCGTCCTCCTCGCGCCGCGCTTGACTCGGCCGCCATTTTCGCCCACGTTGAGCTCCGTCAACGCCGCCATTTACGCCTCCTACCCCCACACGATCGCACGCATCCAAACCGCCCCTCAATTCCACGCCCACCCCAGCCGTTACCCCCTCTAATCACGCCCACGATTGCCGGAACCTCGCCATTACCGCCGTGATCCCCGCCGCCACGATCTCCTCCTCCGGCCGCGCCCCCGCCCTATAAAAGCACATCCGGGAGCCCTCTTATTCCCTCATCTCACCGCCACCACCCTCTCCTCCTCCCTCGCCCTCTTTTGGCCGAAATTCGTCGGCGAAGAGCTTTGGCCGAAGCTCCTTCCGCCGCCAATTGTGCCGCCGTCACCGCTGCCGCGTCCTCGCCACCGCCACCAACGGCTTTGCCACACCACCGCGCACCCGGTGCTCACCTCTGTTTCGTCGGAGCTCCACTGGAACGCCGCCCCGTCACTTCACCGAACCGCGCCACCGCCTTAGAGCTCGCCGCTGGCGTTCCCTCCACGCCCTTGCGCCGCCATGGTAAGCACCAAGACCACCATCGCCTCCTCTCTCTACTGGTAACACCCACCCCCGCTACCACGCCGCCAAACGCCGGTGAGCTCGCGCCCGAACCGCCGTCGGCCATTTCCTACGTGGCTTTGCCACCTCGGCGCTACCGTGGTTGCCACCTCGGCGCCACATCGTCACATTCGCCCACATGGCTGCCACGGTGTGCCACCTCACCGCCTCGTAGGCGCCACCTCACCCTCCTCCTGCCGGGTCAACACCCACGTGGCACGGTCCACCCCGCCTCAGCCCCAATCACTATAAACCCAGTCCATATGAGCCGAGCCACTTACAGTGGGTCCCACGGCCAAATTTCTTTTTTTAAAAAATTTCTTTTTCAGCCGAAAAAGCCCCGTTGACGTCAGCTTGCGTAATAATTCAAATTTTCTTTAGAAAAATAATTCCATTAATTCGGAAAACCCTAATTCTATCATTTCATGTATTTTTTTTATTTTTCCAAAGCTCATATCTTTTGCATCCGAACTCCGATTGAGCCCATTCAAATTTCTAAATTTATATAAATTCAAGATCTAACTAACTAAACCAAAATTATTTAATTTGGAGTTCATTTGTATTGTTATTTGAATTTTATTTGAATTTGGCTTATTTCGCGTATAGATTTCGACGACTTCTGAGAGTCAGATTTCGACGCCGTTTGAAGAGCACATAAGAGGATTGATTTTGACTGTATGATCATCGTGATTGTACACATATACTACCTGGAGAAAGTAATTGTGAGTACTAGGTGACCTGTTAAGAAAAACAACATCACCTCAGTATCAGTTGATCTGTTCACCTCAAGCAAGGCAAGTTACACCCTTGATCATATCGATCCCATTATTTCAAATTATTTAAATTATGTTTTAAATTATTATTGCATGCTTATTTATATTCAGTAATTTAAATTCCTGTTTTAAATTTATAGTTATGCCTAAAATCCTTTGTATGGCCAATTTTGATAATTGAAGCGAGCATATTGTCACCCTAGATAAAACCTAGTTAATACAATAGTATGAACTAGGATATTTTGGAAAAAATTATGCTTAGCCATGCTTGTAGACCAAATATGTTTCATTTGGGAATTTTAGCCAAAAATCAACTATTGATTACATTGAACCCTTGGCATTGGTGTGTCATGGGAGTTTTATAAATGACTTTGGAAAAATGAAATAAAATGATAGTTTGGACTTGGGCGAAATGGTTGTCTGGTGGGTGCAGGTTTATGCACGGGCTCAACTGGGTAGGTTGAGGCCTATGGTTTTGTTGGTTGTCGCCCAGGTCAATTAAGGACCGGTCTTCGAGCCGCATCTTGCTAAGCCACATCGTACTACCACATGTCTTGTATGGGAAGGACCTGGCTGAGTAATTTGCAAAGTTCCATCATGGTCGTTCCTATTGATGCGGTGCGTAGTCTTTCATGACCTTTGTTAGTCTCACCTGGCGCAAGAGGGGGCCTGAACCCTGCAGACGGGTAGTCCAAAGGGGGCGAAACCTTAGCGAGGGAGGACTATGGTGGAATGATGTGTTGTAAAGGCCTCGTGATAACCACTTAGTCGCATTCCTTCGGAAGTGTGTCAGACGGACATTAAAAGTTCATTATCTTGTGTGGGTAAAGTTGTACAAACTCTGCAGAGTGTAAAACTATTCGAATAGCCGTGTCCACGGTCATGGACATGCTGGCAAAGCCACTCAAAGTTAGACTTTGATTTTGATTTAAAAATGTTTTTGTAAAACAATTTTGTCATGGATGGGTGTCCGTGAGAAAGGTTGTGGGTTGAAGCCCCGGGTTGGTGCCCGTGTTTATGTTGGTGTTAGGTTCGTGCCTACATTATCTTTATCAATTCAAAATCAATTTTAGATTTTATAAAACTTGGGCATTTGAACTTAGTTTGGTATTTAATGTCAAATGTTGTTCTTGCACAAATAACCCTATAAGCCTTCCTTTATTACATCCATGTATGCATGTCATTCTGTTATTTGACGGGTGTAACTTGCGAGCACGGAAGTTGTGCTCATCCTTGCTTATGCAAACAAATTTCAGATGTGAAGGACTTCGCTACCAGTGTGGATCTCGACGACTAGGCCGCTACCCCAGTCGATTGCATGTGGCAGATCAGCTGGACTCCACTACTTCTTCATCGTCTTCCGCTGTGTTTATTTAATGTTGCTCTGTAAGACTATCTTGTAATCAACTTTGTTGTTATTTAATAACTTTTAGCGTTTATGGTTGTGTTATCACATTTGTTTACTGTGTGAGCTAGCCACTGATCATGGGACTAGTTCAGTTATACACAGAAGATCTGGGATGTTAACCTCGGGTCTTACATGGGCTGAGGAGAGCTCGCGGCCACGAGGCCAACGATGTTGATGACGACATCGTGAGGAAGAGCGACGGCGATCGCACACCTCCTCGCCTTAGTCCTCGCTGTCATGCTCTGCGTGCTCACCATGGCGTGCGACAGTCTGTGAGTTTTCAATACCGTAGCGACAATTGTTGATTGAGGGTGCAAAAGAGAGTGGAGCTATGTGGGGATTTATCTTCGGTGGCGGATGATTATTCTTTTAAAACGTATCACAAACCGAGGCGAAGAGACGCATCGTAACATCGGCACACGAGACGAAGAGACGAATCGCACAAGAGCCGAAGTGGCTTGAACATATCGCAGACGGTTCTTGTTAAGAACCGTCTTGAATATATCACACACAGTTATATTTAAAAACCGACTGTAAAGTTTACAATAATCACAGATAGTTCTTGTTAAGAATCATCTGGGAATTATCACAGACGGTTTTTATTAAAAACCGTATGTCATATCTGATGTATCACAGATGGTTCTACTCATCGCTAGTAACATAGACAGTCACGATTGTAAAACCGTCTTTGGTAATTACAACCCTGATGGTTTCTGGGGAACCGTCTGTTGAGGCGTTCAGTATTGCCTCTTTTGTATTAGTGTATGGTCAGCAAATGGACTTTTTTTTTTGTCTTGTGGTTCTTCTCCAACTCAAGAAACAGCAGACCCCCTGTTCCATCAACAGAACATAGGTAAAAAATATTGTTTACCCTACACAATAAACTTTATAACACACAAGAATCCTACTTACTTCCACTCTATCTTGTCTGCAACCTTCTCTCAGTTCTCTGGATATCTTTTTAGTTCTTCTCCAACACAAGGATCAACTCAAATATGTCCACCGAACCAACAAAGGAAGAAATCGGAACAAAAATAGTAAGAGATTGGTCAAAGAAACGACAAAATAGAATCATAATTAAAGATTGCAGTTACACAGGAACATACAAAGCTTAAGGGGTGGCAACGTGTTCAGCAGGTGGCGTCGGGCGAAGAACCTTGATGGACTAGGGTTTCGTAGCAGTAGCGAGGTCTGGATTGGGGGCGGTGGAGGGTGGTAGGCTGCTTCATGATGTCTTCAGGACGAGGTGGAGGGATCTGTTGGGGGGCTACCTGCTAGGGGCGGTAGCCTACTAGGGTGCTTGACCAGATCATGTTGGGGGAGGAGAGGAACATGGGGGAACAGAGCAGGAACAAGGGGATCTTTGGGAGGATAGGAACCAGCTCACATCTTGGTGGGTGGCGGCTAGCAATTCCGGTGAGGGAGGTTGTGGAGATGGTTTGGGGAATTTGGGTAGGTACTAGAGTGGTGGTTTGGGGAATTTTGGGAGACAGTATGAGCTAAGTTTTTGGGAGTGGATGGTTCTGAGTGAGGCAAGTAGAGAGCGCAGCCACCTAAAAAAAGCTAGCGCGCAACCAAAAAAACTGGAGTAAAAAACGAAAAAACATTCCCTGCGGTTTTGCTCATCCGAGCGGGGAAAGTTGTCACTATGACGCTGACAAGGTCCATTTCTCTCTCTATAGTATTCTCCTGGTAATTTGTGTAAACAGCAGAGAACGATTTCGTTCTCTAGTTTTTTTTACCTCATCCAGGGATAGATACTTTCCTTTGGATTACAATTCTGCTATCAGGGAATGTTTTAAACCGTAGGGAAAAGAGGGATTTCTAGTAGTGAACTTAAGGGTTATTGTGGTATTTTATAGACCTCTAAAATAAATGAGGCACCTTGGCTTGAATATCATCAGTTATTTGCAGATATACAGATTCCATTCTATAATTTCAAATGTCATCCAAACACTAGAATTGAATTTATAAAGCAATTCCAATTCAACTTTGATTTAAATTTGGAGCATCAATTCCATGGATCCAATTCAAATCCCTGAATGAAACGGACCCTTATTTGATTCTAGCCCCGCAGCTACCTAGGCTACAGTGCACACTATTGTATGTGGCGTGTGTCGATAGTGGCAGTACATGCACCCGTACAATTGACACGCTCTAGCACATAGACACGTAGATGCGGCAGTGCTGTAATGTTAATTTGGCGCTATGGGAACACCGGATAACAGAGATATAGCTGAAAATTAACATGCAAATATGCCGCCGATACAGCCGCACGATCGACCACGCACACCATACTAGTATTCTTTGCAAAAGGAAAAAAAAGATCTAGTGGTGCAAAAGACACGGACTGCGATGGGAAGTTAAAGTGCTGAAATTATTAAAGTTCCAGTTCTGCATCTGTGTATCTACGATCTATCCATAAAGTCTGTAAATGGGGAGCATCAAATCTGGCCGATTGATCGACAACCTCTTAGACGTCCTCAACTTTTCATACTTTTGGGGAGCTGCATATATATGTACTCACATCACATGACGTACGTACGTATAAGTGATAAACTTGCAACAACTTAATTCATGCTCCCAAACAAATGTCAAATTCTTTTCCTTGGGTCCGCCCCTGTCTAGCAATAATTAATGTACTTGGTGGTCCATGCATATATGCATCACTGGCCAACGCCGGTACAACAAAACCGTTGTAGTAATGGTCAGCGTTTCCGTAAGCGCCGCCGGATACACGCATGTTCTGTCCACAGCTAGCTCCCCTGTTCTGAATTTCTTTCTGCACATGCCACACCCCTTTCATTTTAGTTTTTACTGTTGAGGAACCGTCGCTGGCGAGTCCAGTCCGAGCGATTACCTCGTAGACAAATACAGAATCGTAAGAACAATGCATGAACACAAGAACAGAATAAGAGATTGAACACAGAGATGTAGGGGGACGTCTTGCTTCTCTTTATTCTTTCATCAATCCATCAGTCGTTTACAATGAATAGCACCCCCTATTTATAGGCTACACCCTGCTAGGGTTTGGGATGAGGAGCCCACCTTGGGCAGGACTCTGGTCACGGCGATTCTTAACACTCCCCTGGGCACTCATCCTTCATGTCCATGTCTCATCAAAACTCCATAAAAACCAGTGGGAAAAATTTGGAGAAAAAGTACATGAATCATGTTACATTATCTTTGCACAATTGCCTCATTAAAAACCTTAGCCGAGAAACTTGGAAAACTCGTCAAGGGAAAAAGAGTACAATCCACCCAATTTCATTTATTCTCAGGATTTACCTTTTGGGTACTCGATCTTCGTGATCAAGCTTTAGTAATGAGTTTGTGAAGATTCTCCCCGACATCGCACTTCTCTAAGTCTCATCATTCTAATTCCACGTATGCACCTTTCAAAGCTAGATCTTTGAAGTGACTTAGTGAATAAATCTGCAAGATTATCACATGACTTAGTATGCATGCTTTGATTACGTTCATCTTTTGCAATTCACGAGCATAGAAGAACTTGGGGTTGATATGCCTTGTGAGAGGATACTTCACATAACCCATATGTACTTATGCAACACAAGTGCATTTATCTTCATAGATAATAGTGGGGTTAGTGCGGCATTCAATCCACATGATTCTTTGGATGTGGTGAATCATCCGCGAAGCCAAGCACATTCTCGTGAGGCCTCATACGGTGCTATCATTTCAGAGTGGTTAGTCGAAGTCGGTACAAGACTCGCTTAGGCGTTTTCCATGGAATTGTAGTTCCACCACATAGGAGTTCATAGCTGTTTGCAATTTGGTGTATGCGGATCCTACAAGTACCGTCATCTGTATTGCCATTCATAGTTAAGTCTTGGTTCTTTCATAGAAACAGACTAAATTCTTTGCTTCTTTGGAGGTATTGAAAGATGTCCTTCATTCTCTACCAATGCCTTTGGTAGGTTACGTACTATACCTTGCTAATAGGTTCACGGCAAATGCAATATCCGTTCTAATACAGTTTGCTAAATACATTAGTGCTTCTATTGCACTTCGGTGTGGGAATTCGGTCCCGGACTTCCTCCCCTCTTCTTTAGGTGCATGCGGGTCTTTGTCTTGCTGCAAAGATCTCCGACCATTGGCACTTTCAAAGGTATGCCTTCGCAAAGTCAAACCTTTCTAACACCTTAGAGTGTAGGTGATGATGCACTAATATCCCTTGGGGGCATGCTCAAGCCGCAAGCCTAAGCAATATTTGGTTTTACCCAAACCTTTCTTTTGAGTAAGAGCTTGCTTTCTTAATATCCTTGGGGTTCCGATGATATTCAGATTATCTTCATACACTAAGATTATACAAAACCATTCGGGATCGTCGTATAAATACACGAGATTATTATTCGTTGTTCGTGTAGCCTTTCTTGCATAGAAAGTCGCTGGCGATTATACCACATTACGCTCGATTGCTTAAGTTCGTACAATGACTTTACGAGTTTCACACTGTACATATTTCTATTTGCTCTGTTTTGGTTCGGACGTTGATACATTCGGTATCTTCATATAAATGTCCGAATCAATATTTCATAAAGGTATCTTTGGTACCCCATCCATCAATTTCGCTTCTAACGTCAAGTTCACTGCCATTGAGATAAATATTTAAAGGAGTTCGCCCATGACCGGAATATGTTTCTTCATAATCATCTTACGGATGTCCAATGAAACCTTGTACAACGAGCCTTGCTTCTTTTCATTTCTCTTTCGAACAAATACCCACTTATACCCTACGGGGTGCACAAGGGGGCGTGCGGCTTCTGAGCCCAAGCGTCTTTCTTTTATTCGGAAAGAATAATTCGATTCGATTGCCTTCTCCCAATCTTCTCAATCGATCTTTTCTTTCATTTATCGAGCGATGCGAGCTCGGATCAAGATTGATGATTGTGGCAAGTTTCTTTGCAAAGTAAATGTCGACGTTGGTCGTTGTCATATTCAAAGATTCTCCGAAGTCATAAAGTTTATAACTATTTCTTCAAGGGCGATTCTTTTAATGTTTCTACTTGTTCACCGTTGCTTCCAATTGCGGGCAAGTCCCTTTAGTTTTTCAGCTCCGATGTGTGCGCACATTCATGCGATGTCTCCTTCATGGGGATGTTCAATTCAGTATGCCTTTCACGAAGGTTCCATCTGCTGCCGGTCTCAAGCGGCTCCCTTCTAGTGCAGGGCACTTGGTGGCCGGTGTATCAAGTCCTTCTTATCCTTTTTCACGGCGTCCCGGTTGCCGGATTCGAGGGCCGGAGTTCTCGTCCTTTTATTACGAGGCCTCGGGCGGGATTAGGGATACCTTCAATGGTATTTCAACCCTCTCCGGTGCATTGCTTGCAGGCAAATGCTACTTATTCACGCTCTTCAAATCACTAAAGTAGTCTGGCAGTTGATTCGCTAATACTTACAAATCAATTATCTTCTGGACTTCAATTGTCTTCTAGACTTCAATTATCTTCTGGACTTCTCTATTTGCTTCACTAGTGTGCGGGTCATATGCATAGATTTCAATTATCTTCTGGACTTCAAATGTCTTCTAGACTTCAATTATTTCCCGACATTATTATCAAGGGTTGATTTCCTCCCCCTAATGACGGGAAACTAATCTCATCTATTGTACTATCGTGAATCGGGCATTATGCAAATCTCGATCATAGGGTCCAAATACTTGATTATGGATGTTGTCTCATAACCAACGTATATCCCAGACTTTCGGAGAAGACCCATTGCAGTTCGCTGCGGTGGTGGTATAGGTATATAACCCTTGCAACCAAACCTGCGAAGATGAGAAGTTTTCGATGCTGACCCTTACGCTAGTTGCATAGGTGGATGGATGTTATAGGTCGACGGTCTAAAATTGATGAGAGTTCTTTGCGGCGGAATTGCGTGTCCCCAACATGTAGTTGATAAATTACAATTCTTCAAAGTTCTGCTAGTCCGTTCTGGGTGCGAACATGCTGTACAGAATGCTCAACTTTTAAGTCCCATTTTCATGCAATAATCATCAAATGCTTTGAGTAAGTTCTCGGCGTTGTCCATTCGGTGGACTTCTCATGATGATCGGGAAAATATTTCTAATTTAATTATCTACGAGATTTAGCTATGCAAAAGCATGATTTCGTAGACAATAAACATACGTCGCGACCATTCCGAGGAAGCATCGATGAGCACTATGAAATACCTAAATGACCCTTACGAGGCTGTATAGGACCGCAAATGTCTCCTGGATACGGTCCGAGAATGCGAGGACTTCATCCTTAGCTTTGAGCAAAAGGTCTAATAATTAATTTCCGGTGGCGCATGCGAGACACACAAAATCTTCTGATTCGGAAATTCTTTATATTCATATTATGTCCTGTGAATTGTTAATTATATTTCTCATCATCCTAAGACCTAGGCGCGTAATCTATCATGCGGTAGATAAGTTGAGCTTCTAAATACGGTTTTCAAGCGGTATAAGTTGCAGTGCCTTAATATTAGTGTAGTATAGCCCAATTTCATATGAAGGAAGATATTCTAATGCCATTTTCACTTTCTTCACGCTTTGTAATGGCAGTATTCATGTACCATACTCTTCTTGATCTCTACACATAAACTATTAGCGCAAATATCCTTGAGAGTTCTAGTCGATTCTGGTACAACAAGTCTTCTTCAATGACCAAAGTTGTGCCCATTGGGAGTATAATTGTGGCCCTTCTAAGCCTATTATACAAGTATCATTTGCTGCGATTGTCGTGAGACTATCGACATTCTTGCTAATCGATGGAAAAATTTCCATTTCTCTTAGGATGGTTTTCATTGTCTTTGCTACATGCTAAGCACACTTCCTCCATAGGGCACCACACGCGTTCGAGTATAATGTACTTTATTAATATGTAGCGAAAGCAAGCAACACATAAATAAAATACTTGAGATATCGAGCGTAACTTGCCATTATAAGGGCGGAAAATAAGTCTTGCGGGACTCATAATAAGAATTTAATGCTTTGCTCTCCTAGAGCTTGCAACCATTATTCAATAATTCAAAATTGCGCTTTAATTACAAGCGCAAGTTTCTATAAAGATCCAAGTGCCTGCGTGCACTAGATCGAATGGCGAAGTATTCGGAACTTCGCCTCAATCGCTCCATGGCGATCTTTTCCTCTTAGGCAACTACGTTTGCGGCGCTGCGATGTCAAAGGAGGGTGATGGGGCACTCTTGGGTGTTCACATTCATAAGTGCGGTAATGGATGTGAATCCTCTGTGCCCTTCTTGTTCCTCTCATTCGTGAGAGGCTTCATCACCTTATGGCGCTAGCGGTGGCTTCATGACCAACATTTCTACTAGGTGGTTGCGAGATGAAGTTCTTTCTTAGAATATCATCTTGAGTTTCTGTAACTTGCATGATGTCAATTAATTCGGCATACTTCATGTAGCCGTCTTGACGATAGTTGCTTGCGGATTGCACCGCGTTCGGGTGAAAGGTAGAGAGTATTCTCAATCTTATGCTCATCCGTGATTACATTACCACAGAATTGAAGGCGTATAAATTACAGACAAATTACGACCATCTTTGGTCGATGCTTTGAACTACTAGTTCGTGATGCTAGTCATCTTCATACAAAAGTTCATAAGATTGCTGCTAGTTATCTGCATAAAATGGTTGCAAAATTCTCATAATGGTTATCGAACTCGGTTCGTATTCCCGTATTTTCTATGCATTTTTCATGATTTACTGCTATTTTCAGTGATTAAAAGCAATATAAACAATTACAGATAATCAAAACAGTAAATACAGAAAATAAATTGCATAAAAATAATAATAACAAGAATAAACATGCTTCAAAAGTTCAAAATATGCAAAAATTTGGATTCCCGAGGCCATTTTTTGCTGGAAAAATGATTTTCGGTAAATTCTACAACTTTCAGGGGGTAACACGCAAAATTTCATTACAGAGAAAAATTTACGCGTAATATCCAAATTTACGAGGGTTATTCTGCAATATTTCCAAATCATAAAGAATTCTCGTAATTTTCAAAACTACGAGGGCTTTCATGCAAAATTTCCTCACTTGCGTAATTATCCTTGTAATTTTGAATTACGAGGTCTCTTTTAAATTCTCCTTTTCTTTTAGTTTATCCCCCTTTTTTCAGGATTTTCATCCGGCCATGCCCCAATGGGCCGGTCATTTCTTTCTTGTTTTGGCCCGTGCCCTTCCTTTCTTTTCGTTTGGCCCAAGACTTCACGGTCGGCCTTTATTGGGCCTATGCTGCGGAGCCGTAGGGACCTTAGGGTTTCCCTTCCCCATTTTCAAGGAGGCGGCGGCAGGCTCACACGGGTGGGAGGCGGCGGCAGGGCATGCGGGGCCAGCGTGGGGCGCCGGCGGCGGCTCGGCGGTAGCACGCGACGGGCGTGGCGGCCGGTTCAACGGCGATGACTCGGGCCACGCAGTGCGCGACTACAGCGGCGCGGCACCGAGGCCGAGGTGGCGGTCGGCGCGCTCCCAAAAAACCCGAGCGGCGGCGTCGCCGGAGCGGCAGCGCGGCGGTGGTCGATTCGAGCAATGGCGGGGTTTCATGGGGCGTCCGCGCTCCTAGCCGCGTCGTGCAAAGCGGCTCGGGCGCCTTCAAGTCGTCGGCGGCGCGGTGGCTTCCGCGCCTCATGCGGCGAGGTGGCGGCGGTTCAAGGGAGGCTCGGCGGCGCATGTCCGGCGGGGCCGGAGGTGGCGCTTCTGAGCGGCCGAGGTGGCGCCACCCTTCAAGCTTAGGGATGCGGCCCGATCGCGCACGGGGCGGCGACTCTTGCAACCGCGCGGTGGCCATGTGAGGCTCGCCGCTCTGATGACGTCACGAGCTTGGTGGCTTCTAGCCGGCCATGGCGGTGGGGTAGGCCACGCTTCAACAAGCCCAGATGGAGGCGGTGATCCCATGGCCGGGCGGTGCGGCTTCGGGCCTTCGGCCGGCGTGAGCGGCGTACGGGTGACCGTGCAATGTGGCGGCCATGCAGGGCCGATAGCAAGTTGGCGTCGGCGCGGCTCTACAAGGCCGTCGGCCGCCCCCCCCTTTTTTTTTTACTGTTCATGTATGCGATGCAATTCGATAGAATGTAGTGCGATGCAATTAACATCGGTTCTTTCATGCAAACACCGATCGGTTTCTGCGGCGACTTCAAGTCATTTCGCGGTGGTTAGAACAGATTTGCAATTTCAATCTACGGTACAATCGACATCCGCTCTTTCATGCAATCATCGATCGGCATTGTCTTGGCGACTCCAAGTCGGCTCGCGACAGATTAGAGCAAATTTGCACCGTAGAAAAACAATCTAGAAAGCCAAATTTGCAGAATTGAAAGCAATCTAGAAAAACGATTCAATCTACGAGTGTCGTTCATCGACGGTTACCTTTTCGATACGAGGAGAGTCGATCGTCGCGATAACGTGTTGAGGAACCGTCATTGGCGAGTCGGTCGGCGATTACCTCGTGAACAAATCTGAATCGTAAGAACAATGCATGAACACAAGAATGAGAATAAGAGATTGAACACAGAGATGTAGGGGGACGTCTTGCTTCTCTTTATTCTTTCATCAATCCATCAGTCGTTTACAATGAATAGCACCCCCTATTTATAGGCTACACCCTGCTAGGGTTTGGGATGAGGAGCCCACCTTGGGCGGGACTCACAGTCACAGGCGATTCTTAACATTTACCACCCTTTGCTGGCGAGTTTCCATCGATCGATGGGCAAGCTGAAGCCGGCCGGTCCTACGCCTTAATAATCCTATGGGCATGTTTTGTAACGGTGATAGCTTATCTGAAAAGCGATTTTTGGTTGGGTTGAACGGCTGAGCTGAAGAGATTTGGTGTTTGGCTGTCTGACTTTTAGGTAGGTTGACTACAGTTTATGAGTTGGAGAATGTCCGAAATATCCCTGAGCCAAGTAACAGCTTGTTTGATACCACTTAATAGCAATTAACTATATTTAACCACAACTAATGACAATTAATGACAACTAACGCAATTGACTACAATTAACGCATTTGTCTGCAATTAGCGCAATTGATTGCAATTAACGACGACTGCCGCAATTAACACAATTGACTATAATTAACAACGACTACCACAATTAACGTAATTGACCACATTTGAGGATAATTAACGCAATAGACCGCAATTAACGCAATAAATTGCAATTAACAATTATTAGATAAATAAATATAATAAAAAATATTACATAATTAATTAATTTGTGCAATATTACATAAATAATCATAATAAACAATATATTATATTATTAAAGCGATAGAACAATAAGTCACCATGTTCGCTCTCAAGGGCTAGAAATTCTCACGTTAATCGGTAGAGAAAGAGAAACATCTATACCATTGATTATAATAGATTTAGATTATAATAATCCAGATTAAACGAAAGAGATCATGCCAAGTACAATATATAAATAAGAGTCCATGCCAAGTACAATGCAAAAATAATTGAAATCCGGAATAAAAAATAAAGTAAAATAAGTAATTTCATTTTGACACGAATTCCTAAGTAAAATCACTAGATAAACATAATTCAGAATATTTTTTTTAAAAAAATAGTAATGGGATTAGTATACAAATTCCAACAAAAATAACATAAATTTAGAATAAAAAACAAAATAAAATAACCAAATTAATTTCGATATGAATTCTATAGTAAAATCACCAATAAATGTAATTCTTAATATGTATATTTCAAAAAACAGTAATTGCATTAGTATACAAATTCCAACAAAAAAATAAAAATTGAGGTAAAAAAACAAAATAAATTTATAATTTGATTTCCATATGAATTCGAAAGTAAAATACTTAAATAAATAAAATCCAGAACAAAAGGCATCATCAATTTGATTTTCATATGAATTCCTAAGTAAAATCCTAAATAAATATAACTCGGAATAAAAATTAAACTAAAAAATAACAATTAGATTAGTATACAAATTTTAACAAAAAATAAATGGATTTTGGAATTAAAAAAAAACAAAACTAGCATTTTGATTTCGATACGAATTCTGAAGTAAAATCTATAAATAATCATAATTCAGCATAAAAATTAACAATTAGATTAGTTTACGGATTCAAACAAAAAATAATTGAAATTCGGGACAACAAATAAAAGAAAATTTGCAATTTGATTTCCATACGAATTCCAAAGTAAAATCTCTTAATAACTAAAATTTTGAATAAATTAAATATAAGTTATAATGAGGATATCGTGAATGGTGTCGGATGAGACCACGAAAGAGTACAATGGCGTCGATCTGTCCTACAAGAAAACATTGATCCACAAGAAAACGAATAGCCGAGGTAACGGCAACGAAGATGAGAACAATTCCATGTTGTTCACTTTAGTTGTTCGACAAGGACAATGTTATGGTACTCGCTGGAGCCGTTAAAGAGAAAGACCGGAGTCAAAAGAGCCAGGTGCTATGACGATGAATGGTGAGCATCGGTATTGTTGAAGAAGTCTATGGTCAAAGAAATTCGATAATAGGGAAGACATAGCAGAGAGGAGATAAAGCTTTGGATTAAAAACGAGCTATCGACAATATGTGACCATCAGGTAGGTAGGAGGATGCCATCGTTGGTGAGTGACATGGCGTCAGCGACGATGGCAAGCAGATTCTCCCAAATGTTAGACAACGACTGAGACAAACATACCAACATCAGTGAAGATGGGACATCGTCACAGTTAGTGAGAAAGACACATCGTTGAGTTAGACAATGTAGAAGAATAGGAGTGACCGACATAGGAGAAGAAGACATCGGTCATGTATAACATCGTACATGTGTATATACATACATGCATCCTACGAATAGAAGCATGGACGTAAATAAACAAAGGAGCAAAGAGTTCAGAGTAGAGATAGTGCAACGGTAAGGAATAGACTTGGAACCACTGGAGAGAGTGCGACGGTTGTCCCGGCAGAGATCAACGATATTTGCACGTATATACGTGTAGATATCGCAACGGTCATCATTAAACGATAATTGGATAGAAGTACAGAATAACTATATGGTAGAGTATTGCATTGAAAATGGTAGCGGCTGAGAGATATCGATCAAGAATTGGGCTTGCTCTTGGAGGTTGAAACAGAAAAATTGTAGTGGGGAGAAGAGATAGAAGACACACAGTTCAATGGGGCAATCGACGTAAGGGAAGATAAGTTCAAGGTTTGTCGTCCATGGTGGATCGGTGTATATGTCGGTAACGTACTCTAATACCATGTAAACTAATAAGATAATTTTGTTGCACATATAATCAATGTATTTCTTGAGATTAGCAGAGGTACATGTGCATGCAAATATTTTGAAAAAAAAAGAAGTTAAGGACATGCAACTACATGATGTATACATAATGGAGAGTGATTAACTTATTATACTCATGATTTTCTTCCGTGAAAGCTCATACTTCAATAATGTTACTCAAGTTGCATTTTTCTTCAAGTTTCTATTGTCATTTTGTAATGTTTATGATATCTTAAAAATCTAAATAGCTACAAGATACGTAAATATATTTCGAAGCATCTAAGTTATATCATTTGTCACTACAAATTTTAAAACAAATCTAGCCGCGGAAATGTGCGGATCACCCTGCTAGTTATTACAATAAAAAACATGTTACTTTCTTAATAATTTTGCAATTTGTAAAATTAGAAATTATTACAGAATTAACCTTAGAGAATGTAACTCAGGTGCACCACACTGCAATTCTGGTTTCGAAGACGATAATTTTATTCTTTGCAATATCCATAGGCACAATCGAAATATTATAGTACACCAGAAGTACGACATCATAAACATATTTACACGTAGACATTTAGAAAGAACGAAAGAAAAAAAAATCAACAATATTTACAACAAGGAACACCTTGGGGGATTCCCAATTTATATGAATGATCAGAAAAGCAACAACTAACCAAAAGTCAGGAACCACTACTCCGAATTGGTCATAAATGTATTCTTGTATATGTTATTTCTAAGAGTAATTTCTACTAACATCTAATGAGAAAGTAATTTCCACTAACATCTAATGAGAAAGCACGGCTAATCACGAATCCATACAAACAAAATTCTCATTTATTCTGGTAGTGATATATACCATGTAGAGGTGTATGGATTCGTTCAAGTGAACCACACAATGCAAATTCGATTGGTCTAAACCATCCACAAAAATCAATCCCAATTGTATATGGTTGGTCCAGCCATTCACAAATTTGATTTCCAAATTATATGCAATGAGAGGATAGTAGCACCCACCATTGTATACCTTCTTCATCCTGGTGCGCATCTCAGCCTTGCGGGCATGGTTGCGGATGTGGTGTCTGTCGTTTTTACGCTCCCTCTTCTTGACCGAGTCCGGCCGCCTCGCAATCTTGGTCGCCTCGCACACCACCTACAGACCCCTCCTCCTCTACCTCCCCGCCGACGTTGAGGTCGTCATCCAGCCCCGAACGCACCTGAAGAAAGCATTCCCAGTCAAGGAAAGAATCGGTACCAAGGGTTAAGGCGGCGAAGGGGGGAGGCCGACAGGCGTGCCCTGTGGGAGAGGGTGCAGAGCGAGAGAGAGGTGGAGAAGGGAGCCAAGCGGCGACATCCAGATCTGGATCTGAGCCACACGACCGCGGGGGAGGAGGAATCACCCCCAAACATTAGAGGTGATTTCGGAATGGGGGCTGTGAGAAGCTGCCGAACCTCTTCGCGGGGGGCTTTCGGCTTCTACGCGTTGTAATACGAAGCCACTTCAAAAAAACAGCTAAAAAAACAATCATCTAAAACGACTTTGAGTTTTTTCGAACAAAAGTCGGAACTAAAGCCATCCCGCCACCCCTATGTTACGCGATTTTTTTTTGCAAAATAATATTATTTTAAAAGATATTTACAAAAATAAATAGTCGCCTCAAAAAATTACAAAACGAACCTACCGCCATTTGAATCGGCGGCGAGAGCTGTCCCCTGCCGCGATTGAGCTATTATCGCCAGATTGGCGGCGGCGGAAGCTGTCGCCGATTCAAGCGCGGCGGACTATCGCCGATTGAATCGCGATATATACCTCAGCCCTAGCCAGTTTTTTGTTGTCCCTATTTCACTTAGACAGTTTGTGATTTTCATAAATTTTAAATAGTACGAAATCTGTTAGACTCGCAATAACGTTCTATCATCGTCTTATGTTGTTGTACTACGGTTAATTTTTGGAGAATTTAGCGAGGACGTTTGAGGTATGAACGATTCGTAAAGAGGAAGGTAAGTGATATTACGATTCGCCCGGGAATTCATACACACTGATATTACAGAACTTGCAGCAAAACGTCATAACACTTAATTGAAATGATAATTCTCAACATTGATAATAATGTATTACTACTGTCCGTTTTTTCTCGTGGTCGCGACCTCAACGTCTCCCATGCGGACTGCCTCTAGTCGGGGCACCGGATGAGGTCCCCACGGCGATGTCCGGAATGCTGATGTCTCCTTGGTCCTGAATATTTCGCATGGGGCATGTCTTAAAGGTGTGCCCAGACTCCCTACAAATAGAGCACTTCTTCGTGCGACGTTCGACTTCTGCCTCGTCCATATCGTTCCTGATGCGCCGTACCTGTCGCCGGCCAACCTTTCCCTTGAGCCTAGCAATGTCCGCGGCCCAGATTAGTTGTTCCCAGGTGGGATGGCCAGTGAAATGGCCAACAATGGCGTAACCATACATCTCTCCACTCCATGTTTGCATTACCGCCTCCTTGGTGAAATAGTGAGAGAGGTACTGCCCGGGATGCTGCGCCGCCGTTGAACAGGCGGCCATGACATGGGAGCATGGCCTATGCACACGAAGGGGCTTGTTACAAGTGCATACGCAACTATCGCGGCGGAGCGTGCACTCATGGGTGATCCTCTCGCGGTTAGTCCCGCGACGTCCTTTATCCCTGCACATTATCTTGAAGCGAAGCTCCCTCGTGCCCATCTTGAATGCCCGGTGCATCTCACCCTTCTTGCTTTTCTCCTTTATGTATGCGGTGATCATGACGAAGTAGAGTACTCTGTCATTTTCCATGGCGAGCGACGCATTGCTGCATCTGTTAACAAAGTAGTTTGTGGTACCGCGGAGAATTGCCTCCACAATAACAACCAATGGGAGGCACGCTGGTCCTGGTCGTCCTCCCGCGTCGCCTCCACCATCCTCGCTAGTGGAAGGAGGCCTGCCGCTCTCAACCTACGTCGAAACGATTAAGAACAAACGTGAGTTCACCCAAAATAATCAGACCACGATTGAGTGTATGAAGGTCAGAACTGCACGTACCTCGGAAGCTAGTCTCGGTGCAGCCTCTATGCCCTGATGGGCGTGCGTAGCCGGAACGCCCCAAGCTCTATCGGCGCCTCGCCCTCCAGGGGGAGAACGGTACTGAGGCGGCTACGGTGACGCGCGTCAATCGTCAGGTCAAGCAACTCGTAGTGACTCGCGTCTACCATACCTGAAAATGCAGCAATAAACAAAGTTCATATTTTTTTCATGCATCTTTACATAGCCTATGTAGCAACTACGAATTTTCTTTACAAATTGAATACATGTTATGCTATTTTTTTTAGTTTAAATGATATTTTCGGCACTAACATGATATTTACCGCGCTATAACACAATAATAACCGCGCACTAACAATAATATTCTGAATTTTCTTTACAATTTTAAAACGTTGTCATGCAATTCTTCTAGTTTAAAAGAGAATTCCTGCATTAATAATATAACTACTACGATCAACCAGTGTCATACTCAATTCTATGTCGTCATTCTATGTCGCTACACAACTCAAAATATGTACTACAGAATTTGACTACATTTATCTAACCTACTCAATTCTATATCGCCATTCTATATCGCTACACAACTCAAACTATGTACTACACAATTTGACTATATTTATCTAACCTACTCAGTTCTATGTCGTCATTCTATATCGCTACACAACTCAAAATATGTACTACACAATTTGACTATATTGATCTAACCGACTCAATTATATGTCGCTATTTTTGTTTGCTAACCTACAAGGTTTTGACATAACGCACACAGTTTCAGAAAAATGTACCTGCAAGATGATCGATCGAAACTGATGCTCTGTTAATCTCTCTCCTCCGCGATGAACCTGCCCAACTTCCTGTCGCCAGTTCAACTGGCAATAGGTAGTTGGACCGGCGACAGGGTGACGACAGGGACATATTTTTATAATTTTTGGGGTGACTATTTATTTTTGTAAATATCTTTTAAAATAATATTATTTTAAACAAAAATATCTATGTTACGCGGGTAACCGCGGGCGCCTGCAGCTGCTTGGGCGCGCAACGGGAGCGAGATGGATGAGGAGGGGCGCGCGCGCGTACGAATCATCAGTTGCCACAAACTACAGTCACGTACACTGCTCACCCAGTCACTCGCATCGATTAGAGGACCCTCGCCGATTGTCTTTAAGGAAAAGGAAAAACCAGCACTGACTGGCTGGGCCCCACGTCCTAAAATTCTGTGCCCGAGATTAAATACCCCTGGCCCGCCACGGCGATGGCGCCCACTCTCCACTGCATCCAACGTCCGCCAACCAGTACCGCTCACAAACACAAACCCATCCATCCATCCGTCGCCATGGGCCAACAGCAACCACTGCCGGTCCAGTCAGTCCTACGCTCTTCATTAGCCGTACATACTATACTTTGTTTGTTTGTTTTGGTCATGCACGCTTCATGTTTAACTTTAACGACGTACATGCATGCACCAGTCACTCAACCTAGCTAGATAACTTTGTTACCAACTCCGTGCCGTGCGTGATGATAGCTGAAACCGGTCGGTGTGCCCAGCCAGCCTACACTACACTACCCCGGCCGCGCGGTGCAGCGATCCGCCAGTGGTACGTAAGTGCCACAAGCATCCAAAACTTATTAACATGGAGATTGATCTCGATTGGTGGTGATGATGGGCAGCTAGGGGATGGAGGACCCCGGCCGGCCGCGCAGCGATGGAGTGGTACCCTGCACAAGCATCCAAACCGATTTACAGCGATCGTTGATCGGCTCCGGCGGGCGGACAAGGAAGGGGATGGATCGATGGCTCTCGGTGATCATGCATGGGCAGGACCCCGGCCGGCTGCTCTGCGCACGGTGCGGCCGTCGTGCCGGGCGAAGTCCAAAGTACGCGGCCGCACTGCACTGCCCACGCGGCCCCCGCCACGCGCCGAGCTTTTAATTTCCTTTAGGTAACAGGTCGGCTCCCCGGCGGGCAGGCCTGCGTGGCGGGGCCGCCTCCCCTGGCGTGCATGGCTGCGCGCTACAGCATGCCCCCGTTCCCCGCACGGCGCCACTCCCCATAACTGCACTTCGTAATCTCTCTCCTCGTGCTGCTGGCCTGCTTCCTACGTACTGTCGTACTCCACGTACAATAATACTCCACTACTACTCCGACGACGCAGACGAACCGAAAGCAGAAAAGAAATCACAGTGATAGAATTGGCATATATATATATATATATATATATATATATATATATATATATATATATACACACGCGCGCACAAAGAGACACACGTTGCTTGCGAGTTTTTGTCAAGATGACACTGTTTCGAGATGTAACTGTGGGAGTGCTTTTTTTTGCACGGTATTTACAAATTTGACATCTCGTCCACACAGTCACCGTGCAATGCACGTGTCGGCATAAGGCTTTTTCGCACGGTGATCATACGGACGAGGTGCCAAATTTACAAACTATGAAGGCTGCTCTTACAATTACACCTCAAAATAGTGCCATCTAGGCCAAAATCTCGTTGCTTGCTCGAAACTTTATTAACTGTGCACGCCCGAAGCACGAGGCCACACGGCTCTATCGAAAACGCTCAACTTGATTAGCGTGGTGCAGACTTTTCCATGGACGCGCACAGAGCTGGGGAGGCTACGGTTAATTGTCTGGCGCGCCTGATCAGGGGCCTAAGGCCTTGTTTGGGGCAACTGGCTTTCCTGAAAAATGGCTTCTGGCTATGTTGTATGGCTGAACAGCTGAACTGAAAAGGTTTGTTGTTTGACTATCTGGCTTTTAGGTATGCTAGCTGCAGCTTCCAAAATGGAAATGTCTGAAATGCTCTTGAGGACAGTGACGGCTTGTTTGATGTCGTTTAATGCAATTAACAATGTTTAATGAGAACTAACAACAGTCGACGATAATTTAACGATAATTAACGTCGACTACCGCAATTGACGATATTTAACAATAATAAACGACAACTATCACAATTAGCGCAATTGGTCGCATTTGATGATGCCTATCGTAAGATACCGTAATTTAGCACAATTAGCGCCATAAACCACAATTAACATGTACAACTATCGCAATTAACGACAACTACCACGATTAACAACAGTAAACACAATTAATGATGATTATAACAATATAGAATTATTACATAAATAATTACAGTAAATAATTATCACAGTAAACAATTATTACGGTTAACGATTATTACATAAGTATTTAATTTATAACAGAAAAAGGAAAAAAAGAAAAGGTAGGGTTGGATGGGGGGCTCAGCGGTGGTGGGGCACCACATGCGGGGAGGATGAGGGAGCAGCGGGCGGGGAGAAGAAGGGGGCCGGGGCGGCGCCACTCGGAGAGGAGGAGTCGGGGAGGAGGGAGTTCGTGGGGCGCCAGCGGACACGTCAGGTAGGAGGAGGAGGAGGACGACAGCCAGGTCGGCAGGAGGAGGAGAGCGGTGGCGGCTCAGGGGAGGAGGTGGGGTGCCAGTGCGGACCTGGGGGAGGAGAAGTCAAGGAGGAGGGAGGAGGTGGGGCGTGGCTGGGGAGGAAGAGGGCGTGGCGCAGGGGAGGAAGAGGGAGTAGCGGGCAGGTGAACGCGGGGGCTAGGGTTTCGAGCGTAGGTTGGGGGGTTTTGTGCGATGGCAAAAATGTGTAATTTACCCTCAACTTCGGTGGTAAAGTTGCAAGGAGAGGGGTGGGAAACTTCCCCTCGGTAGCTTCCGACTTTTAGCTTCACAACGTATCGACGTTTTTCAGCTTTAGGAAAAACGGTTGTGAAAAACTGACTGTTTGATATAACTTCCGGCTATTCTGGACGAAAGTTAGGAGCGCCGAAGCCATCCTCGCTCTAGCGAGCCCGGCCGGCTTTAAAGTAATCTGCGCGTCCGATCCGGCCCGGCCGGCTCGTGCCAGAGGAACAGAAGCAGGCCACCAGGAGAGAGAGACGTACGTACAGTTGCAGAGTGGTGTAGAGGAGTGCGTGTTCGAGGCAGGCACTGAGAGGCACGCCTGGCCGGCTCAGGCCGCGCCCAGATATCTTTCCAGTTTCCATCGCCAGGTGCAGCAAAAAATTATGAAAGAGCCAACGAAATTTTGCTTTGCAGCTGCAGTGAATCAGTGATCAGTTGTGCTTGAGAGGTGCATGGGCAGGCTTGCTAGCTTTGCGCATAACCAACGTGTCATCTGTCGTTTTGGGGACTAGGGGACCAATGAACCATGTCTGCTAGTCAGTCTGGAGTTAGTTGGGGATTCTTTTTTTTCTTCTTCTTTTTGCAGTAAGGCTAGGCTTTTCATACGCGCGAAAGTACTTAGATTAACATAATACTAACATCGTATCCATGGTGGGTGCCTTTATTTTTCAGTGTTCTCGTACCAACGATCACGAGTATGTAGATGTACCGATAATTGACACTACTCCGTAAATGAGGGTACGTACTACCCCTCGAAAAGAAAATAGATGGTACTGAGATCTGAGAGTGCGGATCCTGATCTGCTGTAGTTCTTCAATGACTGCACGCTGTCCGCGCCACCGATGATGCGCAGCCTAGATTTGCTGCGGTTGCTTTGCTACTATTGCAACCACAGCAGATTTCAGTCTGAGGGAACTAATATTACGCAAATCTAGTGTGGATACAATATACTCCATGTAGCACTAACAATGTATATACATTGACAACAAGGTGCACGATCTACACAAAACACACACACACACTGCATAACAGCTATGAAACCGAAGTCAGGTGCATAAATGCTTTACATGCTTTGCTTCTGGGCCAACAATGTACCAAGGATACTGTTTATATTTTTATAACCGGCGCATTCCACGTAGAACAAGGTAGATTGTTCTATTTGAAGAGTATGTTTCAACTATTCGATCTACTATCGCTTGACTGCCACTATTATACAGCGTTCCGTTAGCTGTTCTCTACCGGTCATTGTCCGAGCAGCACACGGGGGAAAAATCGAAAATTCTACAATTGAATAGTTTGCGTATGGCAAGCACAGTGTAATTTTCCCTCTAGGTTTATGGAATTTAATTTAAAGCCTCTTTGGGTTGGCCTCTGACCAAATCCCTTCTCGCCTGCTACTATGACTAGTATGAATTATACTCAGCCGGCCGACAGAAATGTTATTGATCACAGTTTCTCAAAATAAAAAAGATTGGTAACTGTAGCGGCATTACTGTACTAAAAGAGGCACTCTAGCAAATCCTACAGACTATGCATAATAATAATGTTTCACTGGATACACCAACACGATTACTGTACAAACAAAAATACAAATACATGTTCCACGCGAACCAATGCAGCAGCAGTAGTCACCAGCCGCTAGTGGCCCAACCTGATGATGAGGTGAGCTGAGGCGGCGTCCCTTTCAGGCGAGCGAGCGGCCGGAGAGATCGCTCGATTAGATCATCAGATGTATCGTTGTCGCTTGCCAGCCAAGAGGCATTAAGGAACCGGAATTAAAGCGAAGGGAGCTGCTAACTGTTAAGGCATATAGCAAGGCGGACATAGCGAGGGAAAAGGGGGAGTTCTCACATGCTTGGGCCGGAGCCGGATGGATATCTATCACACGTTGCTTTCACCAGCCTTAAAGTGGCTCGTCCGGAGATTCCATCCGCCGATCCGAGCGGCCGGGCGGGGGCACCAACCAAACTCCCCTACCCTGCGCCTCGATCCTTCTGTCCGTGCCCCGCCTGCGTATTTTCGAGTACTTTTTTTTAACTGTTTTGGCCAGTATTGCCAATGAAATAGCAAACTTAGTCTCTTCTACGTGGAATTAGTAAAAACGACACCGCCGCAATTGAATAGACAAACGATGTGTCCCGGTAGTGCTTCCAAAGCACTGCAGGACCAGCGATGACAAGACGGGATACGGGGCAGGCAGCGCAGCAGGTGTGTGGCAGACGATCTGCCGCGTTTCAAGTTCGCGTTAGGTGGCTTTACGCGATGGTTTTGCACGGTAGAAATGTCATTTTAGCTATTTTGTTTGTACGGTATTAGTTTTGCTATTGCGTTTAAAAATATGTTGAACGAGTAGAAAAAAAAACTCCGTATTTTCATCCATTTCTTCCATCAGGTCTGTCAAACTCAACCATACCAACTCGATGGATTGCTACGTGCTTAAGCTAGCTCATCGTAATGATCGGTTTGTTTGGCCACGCGTTCCACCAGTGGCGGACCCTGGATTTTTGGGATGAGTGTTCGGAGTTGAGAAAATATTGCTCAATGGAAAAAAAAAATACCTCAATATAATGTAGAAAAATTACTAAATAATTAAAAAAACAATTTTAACTCTACGACTCTTCATTCAATTTTTGGGACTGCCATTTTATTTCATTGTTCCTTAGAACCACCTTGCTAACTTCTTCAAAATTTCATGCTAGCCAATTTAAAAGTTCAAGAAAATTTTATTTATTATGTGAGTCTAACGAGCAGTATCCCACAAATATTTCAAATCTACAAACTTCTTCTTCATTTTTGAAGATTATATGATCTACATTTCACAAAGATACAATTATTCAATAAACTATTTGGGATTTGCCGATTTCAGAATTGGTAGGGAGAGTGGGAGATCGAACGCAACTTACCTAGGATGAGACTTCGCCGTAATGCCAGCCACTCCCTGCCGATTTGGCGATTTGGGATTGGGTTACCACAATTCATTTTAATTCATTTATCATTCAAATTTCAAAGCTCTAATATCTATATCTAGTTATCCACAATTCGCATAAAACGGTGGTGCTGATTTGGGATTGGGTTACCTGGCTGGCTGGCTCGGGGAGACGCCGAGACGGGGACATCGGGGTTGGGGTATTGGCGAGGTCCGGGAGGACGACGGGGAGTCTGGAATGGCAAGAGCAACCCCTTTCTCAGTTTCTTGCATTCCACAAATCACAAGTTCTGAAGTTGACAACACTACACAGTACCTGCAAGGCTGCAATTCGATGCTGGTGACTGGTGATGGCGAGCAAGACGTCGCTGCGCGGCGCCGCACGACTGCAGGCCGCAGCGCCCCTCCGCCTTCGCCCGCCTGCGGTCCTCCCCAGCTCCCCTCCCGGCCTTCCCTCCCCTTGAGGCCTTGATCCCATCTCGGCTTCTCCGGTTCTCCTCGGCCCTAGGAGTCCGCAAGCACAACCATGCCGACCTGAACGCGCCCGGCCGCACCCGTCGCCACGGCCTCCATGGTTTCGCCTCCGCCCTCCGGTCCTCGCCTTCGCCTGCTCCTGCTCGGTCCTCTCCTTGACCCCTTCTCCGGTTCTCCCTGGCCCCGGGAGTCCCTCGCACCCACTGTCGGCCCGCCGCCACGACCACGCTCACCCGCCGCCGCCACAACCACGCTCACCTGCCGCCGCTGCGCTCAGTGTGGAGCCGCTGAGCGCCTGAGCTGCACAAGGATGGAGCCATTTAGGGTTGGGAGACTGGGAGTTCGGTGCGCATGCGTCCGTGGGATTTTGGGCATTTGGGCGGTTGGGCCATTCCAGCATTGGGCTGGGCTGGGATGCGAGGCGCAAGCGACGGAGCGTGCTGTGGTGTGCGAGGCCGCGACTACGAGCGCGACCGAGGAAACTACGTGCTAAACTGCTGATTCAACATGACTTTTGGTATATACATATATTATATCTTAAATATATATAATTTTTTTCAAAACTTTTGGGTGTTCAAGTGAACACCCATAAACCTAGTGGATCGGCCCCTGGTTACACGCATGAGGTCTACTGGTCTACTTGCCAGGGCTCCCCATGTCGACCGATCGTGCAAGGTGGATATATCTTGGCGTCGCGCGCCAAGAAATGGACAAGACGTTGCATCAGATGCTCAGATCTGATTGTAGTCGGTGAGAGGTTTGCGTCCATAACCTTCCGATCTTGTGCGTGCGGCCCATAACCGTCAGCGATGCGTGGCCGCTAGCTTAGCTACCCTGCTTGACAAAAATGAACAATGCATGTCGGAGCTCAGAAGTCAAATCCATGGATCCACGTACTAGCTAGCTACTCGATCGATCTCTGTCCAAAAAGGTTGCACATACTTCAGTACTAGTCCTAGTAGTATTAATATGGATACGTATATTAAACATTCAACAATTTTTTTCTTTCAAAACATTCAATTTTTTCGACTATCGGATACATATTTAACACCCTAGATTCATTCTCAAATCCTATACAAACAGTCCATCACTATCTCTAACCCAAGCTCATTCCCCATCACATCCCCTCCGCACGCCCGCTGCCGCCCCCATGACGTCCGCGCCCCACCTCTTGTAGCCTCGTCAGCGCCGACGAGGCCCGCTAGCCCCACCGCCCTCCTTCGGCCCACTACTACCGCCTCCTCTTCCTCCATCGGCACCGCCCACCTCCTGCGTCGTCTTCCTCCACCGGTGCCTCCCGTTACTGCTTCATCTTCCTCCGTCGGCGCCGCCTGACTCCCCCGTAGCCGCCTTCTTCCCCGTCTCCGGCGGCTACCGCCGTTGGATCCACCATTGCCACCCCCGCCTCCTAATTTCTAGTCGATTCCCGCCGCCCCTGTTCCTCCTGTGCTCCCCCACAACCGCCTTCTTCCCCGTCTCAGGCGGGTACCGTCGCCGGAACCGCCATCGCCACCCCCACCTCCTAATTTGTAGTTGATTCCCGTGCTCCTCCGCCGACCTCCACCACCACCACCCACCTCCGACCCGTGGCCGGCTGTGCCACCGCCACCTCGTCGCCCCTCCGCCACCGCCGTGCCTCCGCCGCCTCTCCCTCCCTCTATAGTTGGGCACCGGTGAACCCAAAACCTAAGCCGGTGAACCCTAGCTCTAATCCGGCAAAGCCCTACCCTAACTCGCCACCATCACTGCCAGAGAAGATGACATTGCTGACCGAGCACGAATCTCCATGCAAGGCATCAAAGGTCAGAAATTTGACTGTTTTACCTCAAAAAAAACATTCAACTGTTTTCTAGCAATTATGTTAATTAATTTCTACGTTTCCGTGTCCAATGATTCCACAATGGGATCGACTGGCCACTAGACTATTGGCCGGTCGGTGCATGATCTCCTGATCCTAAAACCATGCATATATTCGAATGAAGTGAACGTATCCAGCAACGTTCCAAATGCACACAACAAAGGTGTTACATTTTAGCTTGTATAGGGTGTTCATATATTCGAATGAAGTGAACGTATCAAGCAACGTTCCAAAAGCACGCAAAAAAGGTGTTGAATGTTAGTTTGTATAGGGTGTTTTTATGTATATTTATCTACACTGCAACCTGTATATTTGGTCTTGGTCTATTAACATAGATCAGGGTCTATTCCAACAATAAATCAGAGCTATGGTTATGGTTTCCCAAGTGACCGCTGTCGTCCCTGTCCCGAGCTCCTCTGCTCAGCGTGCCTCTGCTTCTTCCTCCCCGTGAGCTCCTCCGTTTCCAGCTGGGGCTTCCGAGCCACCACCACATCGGATCAGTGCTGCCGCATCCAGATCCGGCAGCCGCTCCGGTCTCCCCGACGTGCCCCAAGCCTCCACCACCTGATCCATGTAAGATCGAGGAGACAGACTAGAGGGGGTTGAATAGGTGGTTTTAAAAACTTCTTTGGCAAAAGCCGTTTTTAATGTGGAATTATAAACAAATCGGTTTTGCATAATTAAAATCTAAATCAACTAATCTTTACTAAGTGCACCAACAATACAAGGCTATTGAATGATAGCAATCATACAAAGATGAATAAGCAATTTAATTCTACGAAAATAAATTACACAAAGTAAAGCACAAGAGAACAAACCACAATGACACAAGGATGTTTTATCGTCGTGTTCGGAGACTTGCTGGTCTCCCCTAATCCACGTTGAGGTAAGCCCAAACCAATTGGACACGGCTCCACAAATTAAGCTAACACCTCCGAGGTAAGTCTAACCACTTAGACCGGTTCCAAAATGAACCAACACCTCGATCCACTCAGTGTTACTCTTCCTCTACTCCGGAGATGGCGAGCACCAAACCAGTCACAAACCGTCGGGCCTTTCCCACAAGCTTCTTGAGAAGATCACCGAACTATGACGCATCCACACTGTCTACGTGTTGGCAAACACCAAGAGTAACAAGTCGAAGACACTCACTTGAACTAATCAAGTGTCTAAGATCAATGGATACAGAATCCACTACCTAATGCAACACATGCACATAGGATTTTCCTCTCAAACCTCACTAAGTGCAACACATGCACAAAAGAGAGGAGAGGGCTTGCTCTTAGCTCAAGGGAATGAATATGACACTAGCAACCTTGCCCACAACCGGCCAAGGTGGGTATATATAGCCCACACACAAAAACTAGCCGTTGGGAGAAAAGTACTCAGAAAATCAGTACGAGCGGTACTACCGCCGAGCAACGGTCGGAACAGCAGCAAAAGACGCTCTAAACTAGCCGTTGCAAAATCAGTGTGATACTACCGCCAAGGAACATATGGTAGTTCCGCTCTTCGGTAGTTCCGCAAAGACAACACTAGTACTACCGTACTTCCAAGAGAGTAAAAAGTGTCTCTTTGGAAAATACGTACCGCTCAAACTTGGGTGCTACTGAGGTGCGGTAGTTCCACTCAAAGAACTCCGGTCATACCGTAGACCAGGTTTACGACCACTGTTCACGAACAGGTCTACAACCCCTATTCTACGACCAGTGTCTATGACCACACAGGTCTACGACCACTATTCACGAACAGGTCTATGAGACCACTGTTCTACGACCACTATTCATGAACAGGTCTACGACCATTGTTCACAAACAGGTCTGCGGCCACTATTCTACGACCAGTGTCTACGATCATTGCCTACGACCAATGTCTTCGACCACGCAGATCTACGACAAGGTCTTCGACCACTGTTCACGACAAGGTCTTCGACTACTGTTCAACAAGGTCTTCGACCAGGTCTATGACAAGTTGTGGTAATACTGCCAACAGCCTACGGTCATACCACCAGAGACTGGAAAACAAGGATTTTGCATTCCGCTTCAACTCAATTTGCAAAACACATTTGCTAATTGATGCACGTGCAAACAAGGGTTAAAGGCGAGATTCTCAATAAGTTGCAAAACACATTCGCCAACTTTTAGAATCACACCACAAGGAATAAAATACATGGACTTAAACCATTTACAAAACACATTCGCAAACTAAAGTCACATGCTACAAGGATTTAAACATGAGCCTCAACTATTTGCAAAATGCATTCACAAATATTGGCCACATCTAATGAGAGCTAGAGCAAGCACAACGAACTACCAACACATGACTAACTCAAGCTACTAGTCAAAACACCTCTTAATAGTATGGCAACCTATACTAGCAATCCGGTCTCCAACCAAACAATAAGACCGGTAAAAGACTAGGAACACATTCTTAACCCTAGCTAGTCATACATTTACCTTGCACACCTTCTTGAAGCTTGTTAACGCACATCTTCACTTCAAGTCTGGGTTCTTAACTTGAATATCATCAACACATGATGACATCTTTCATTTCCCCTCCATCAATACATGATGGGCCTTCTCCTAACTTGATGGTCAACTTATGATCATCTGTTCTTCGAGATCTTGATACGCATCAACACATGATGCATCCTTTATTCCAAACTCTTGACTTGATGACGATCAACTCATGATGTCATCCAAAATCTTCATCACCATGGAACATAATCTATTCATCCAACTCATGCAAAATATTAGTTCCACAATATGATTGTCATTAATTACCACACCATACCATTAACTCATAATGGTGGAACAAGATACTTTAATCTTTCCCTCTTTGGTAATTGATGACAACCATCTCAATTGCAAATAATTGAATGTAAAGACATATGATTATATATGAACTACACAAATTTTATATACTCAAGGATATGTTTCAAAGTAGAGAACCCAAATATATGTGGAAAAGGGAATATGGATCAATATTAATGAAATCATAAAACATAGAGTGAACTCCCCCCTAAATGTGTCCATACACGAATGTGTAAAAGAAACATATGTACATATCCAAGTTACCCTTTTGGTGGAGTTCAACCTATATTTTGGATCCGAAGAATGCAACAATATATTGGAATATGATGTCGAATGCATACCTCTTTGATTTTCACATTTATATCTAACTGAGACTAAACAATAAGTACATCAAATAAAAGTGATAGTCTCGCAATTAGATTTATCATTAATCACTAAAATATTCCATTAACTCTAGCTGCTGCCCCTCAGGCCACCACTGACGCTGCTACGCTCGAGCTCACCCTACTACCGACTCCTACCACCCCTCTGCTCCGCATCTGGGTAGCCGCTGACTTAGGGCTGCCCCTGTGCTCCGAATGGCTTCTGCCAATGGCTCCTTCGCCATCTCGCTCCCCCTATTCATTTCGACGAGACGAACTTCCGAGAGTGGGGTTTTCACCAGATGTTCACCTCAACAGCCAACGCCTCTGGGGTTATCTCACCGGCGAGCACCCCTGTCCACCTCGCCCTACGCTGCCAGTTCTGCTAGCTTTTCCTACTGGTGCCGATCAGGCTACTCAGAAGGCTCCCAATGCTGCTCTGAAGAAGGCCTTGGAGCTCTACCAGTTTGAGCTACACACCTACAAGAGATGACAGGACGTCAAACCTCATGCTACCGCCATCCTGGTGGGTAGCGTGTCCATGGACATCTCCATGGATGTGGTAGAGCTGCCGATGACTCAGTTGATGTGGGAGCGCCTCTGAGCTCGCTACCAGCTGACGAGTGATGCTATGTATCTCTTCGTCGTGCACCAGACGCACTCCCTTCAGCAGCTCGATGCCACCGTGGACGACTTCTACCAACAGATGTCTGAGGTGTCGCATCAGCTTGACTCTCTTGGTTGTATGTCTGTCGCACCTGTTCCTTCTGTGCGCAACTCCGCGCTTACCAGGAGACTCACCATCCTACGGCTTCCTGACGCGTCTCTGGCCTGAATTCGAGACCGTGTGTGCTTAGCTCTGACCCGCCAACAACGCCCGAGTTTGGTGGCGACCCTCACGGGTGTTCATGCTGAGGAGACTCATTATTGTGGTGCGACCCAGATACTAGTCGTTTTGTCTACTTCAACACCTGCTCCGTCAGTACTGACCATGGTCCTTTCAGCTCCCGCGACATCAATGGTTGTTATCTCTACTGCGGGTCTCCACCGCACCAACTGCCAGCGTGATGGTCACAGGTGCCAGAACTACTACAAGCGGTGGAGGGACCAGGGTCGCCAGGGTGGACGTCCACCAGAGGGCTCTCGAGGTTTTTCCCAGTAAGGAGCTGACGTCTCATGCCATGACTCCTCTAGCGATGCCACGTAGTTGTTCCTCTCCCTGCTCCAGCGCCCCAGTGTCGGCTCGTCCTTAAACTCTTCGGGTTCTACTCGTCTGGTTCTTGCTTCTCATCAGCCTTCCTCGCCTCCGCTTCCTCCCTCGTCCGGAATCTTTTCTCTGTGGATCTTGAACTCTGGTACTTCCTTTCACATGACACCAGATTCTACCCACCTCACTTCTGTGATTATCACAGCTCTCCCTTCCGCTGCAAATGGTACATCTTTTCATGTTGTATACCGAAGCACCCTTTCCACTTCTTCCTGTCATGTTTATGCAGTCTCTCATATTTCTCAGCTTACTATGTAGCTTATGTTGGCTGGTCAGATCATTAATCATGACTATCATGTTGTTCTTGAGTCTGACTCTTATTGTGTCTAGGACCGCCGCATGAGGACTCTGCTTGGTACTGGCCCCCCGGCACCGTGATTCGCAACATTTTTGGGAGCTCGACTGGCTGCGCCTTCCTTCCGCTATCTCCACCAGCCAATCAGCCACACCACTACCTCTATTTTTGCTGCATCCTTTACTGCTTCCTTCACACAATGGCATCATCGTTTGGGTCATCTCTGTGGATCACGTTTGTCATCATGAGTAGGTCGTGGTGTTCTTGGGTCTGTTTCTGGAGACACCTCTTTACATTGTATAGGTTGCAAGCTTGGCAAGCAGCTGTAACTCCCCTATCTTTCTAGTGACTATGTTTCTACTCATTCTTTTGATCTTGTTCACCCAGATATTTGGGGTATAGCTCCCTTCATTTTGAAAGGTAATCATCGATACTATATAATCTTTATTGATGATTATTCTTGTCATACTTGGATCTACTTTATATCCTCTCACAGTCATGTTCTCTCTATTTACCAGATGTTCGCTACTATGATTCGAACTCAGTTTGATTCGGTAATTCATGCATTTCGTGCTGACGCTGCTGGCAAATATCTATCTACTGATTTGGGTGTTGTTTTCCCGCTGAGCAAGGTACTCTTCCCTTGTACTCTTGTCTCGGTGCTCACGCTGAAAACGGTGTCTCTAAGCGTAAGCACCGCCAATTTCTTGAGACAGCCCACGCTCTCATACTTGTCTCTTCTCTTCCACCCCATTTCTGGGCTGAGGCTATGCCCACTGCTACTTTCCTCATCAACATGCGGCCTTGCGCTATTCTTCAGGGTTCTACTCCTCTTGATCGTCTCTACGGTCGAGCTCCAGAGTACAGTCACCTTCATTGTTTTGGTTGTGTCTACTTCGTCCATCTCCCACCTCGTGAGCGCATCAAGCCGACTGCTCAGTCAGTTGAGTGTGTTTTTTGCTACAGTCTTGAGCATAAGAGTTATTGCTACTACGACCCTGTTGCTCGCTGGGTGAGGATCTCTCGGGATGTCACCTTCGACGAGTCTTGACCATACTACCCTCGTACCACTACTGTCATCTTAGATTCTCTTGTTGAGTCGATCTCATTTCTAACTTTTTCTGACCCTCAGCTTTCCACTTCTGTTTCGCTTCTACCTCCACCTTCTACGCTTCCCTCTCCTCCTGCTCCATATGTTCCTCCTTCGCTAGAGGTTCCTTCTAGCTATTTTTATTGAGATTCTACCCTTTCCCTGCACTACTCTTGCTGTCCTTGGCCTACTTCTTCTCCTCCATTTGAGTATCTGTCTTTGCTAGGCCCTGTTGCTAGCTTTTTTTCTCCGTCTTTGCTGGGTCATGCTCCGCATTCTCCTCCCGGATATGATTTCCGTGATCATCGCACTGTTAGGCCTCCCGAGTGCTACGACTTTGCATTCGTCACTCTTCTTGAGCCTACGACCTACCATAAGGCTGCTGCTCACCCTGAGTGGCAGCTCGCGATGTCTGAGGAGATTGTTGCTTTGGAGGGTACTGCCACTTGGGATCTTCTGCCATTACCTGCGCATGTCAATCATATCACATGCAAGTAGATCGTTCTCTTGAGCACTACAAGACTGATCTTATGCGTGCATGGTTTTCAGTAGGAGCATGGTTGTGACTACGACGAGACAATCACTCCTGTTGCCCACATGACAATTGGTCACACTCTCCTTGCAGTGGCCTTTGTTCGACAATAGTCTACCTCTCAGCTAGACGTCAAGAATGCATTTCTCAATTCTGAGCTGTATGAGGAGGTCTACATGCAGCCACCCCTTGGGTATTCTGTTTCTGACGGTGTGGTTTGTCGCCTTCATCTTGGCTCAAGCAAGCCCCTCGTGCTTGGTTTGACTGCTTCTCTTCTGTTATCACTGTCGCGGGCTTCTCCGCCTGTGACCATGATCCTGCCCTCTTTGTACACACCTCTCCTTCGGGTCGAACGCTTCTTCTTCTATACGTGGATGATACGATCATTACTGCCTGATACAAAGACTACTCAAGACTCAAACTGACTACAAAACAAAACAGGAGCACAGATAGACTACACCTGCATACCTCGATTTACCTTGGGGAGGATCACATTGACTAAGGGCTTGCTGGCTGCCTCTCCTCTGGGGTCACTCTCCTGCTCGTCCTCAAGCCCTTGACTGGTGCTGGCTCCCCCTCTGGCTACGTGACTGCTGTTGGGATCCCCGAAGTAAGTGCGTAAAGCTCCTCTAAGATGGCCATGTCTCGGACTGGGTCTGGGTGCACAGTGATACATGGACCACAGAGCTCAGGCCTCAAAAGGTGGGAAAGTGGGCAATCGGGTATAGGTGCTGGGGTATTTCCTACATCTCCCTGTGGTGGTGGGGTAGGGATATGGGGGTTGGGATGGTATAGGGGAGTAGGGATGGTGGGGTAATGGTCATAATATGGGGTAGGAATGGGGTCTACTAGAGGCACTAGGATGAAGTCATTAGCTATATATGGACCAAAGGCAGAAAGAGGTGGTGTGACTCGGTAGTAGTGGGGTGTATCTGGGGGTGGAGCTCTAGGAGAACTGGTCCCAGGGTCAGTGGTGGAGTAAGTGGGGTGGTGAGAAGTACCATCTGGGGTTGTGGAATGGCGGGCCTCTTGTAGAGTCTCTAGGGCTCTGTACTGCTTTCGCTAGTAGTCTGAGCTTTCCTTTGCTCTAGCTAAGTCTCCTAGGGTAATGTTATGCAACATAGCACTAGCCAACAGCATCGTGTCGGTTGTCTCTCTCTGTACAGCTGAGGTGGCTGGGGAGAGTGGTGGGTAGGGGTAGCTAGAGGTATAACTGGGATCAAACTGTAACCCAAAGCTTCCTAGGGCTATAGGTGGTATCTCCCTGAACTGTGAACCTCTCAAATGATCACTAAAATGAGCCCTAAGAGCATGGATGGCCCTGTGGGCTACCTCCTATAGGGGTACATAATCATTTGCAGAACGCCACTCCTCTACACACTCCAAACTACCGGCCAAATTCAGGGGAATCCCCGTCACTACGACCCTGACTAAAGGTGAAGCATCTCCCACTCAGACCTCCTGGAAATACTCGGGGAAAGGTGCCCCCAAGTGATGCAATAGTCTTCCTAGAAGCAGCACGTGCTCCACCCCGCACTCTCTCGGGCGGAATACTGAACCTAGTCATCCTGCAAAAGGGATGGTTCTACGTTAGTACTGGTGTCACTTTAATAAAGATTTAACATAATAATTCTGAGACGAGATTGGAATAGAAATTGATATAGAGACAAGAATTAATAAGGTACTTAGTGCCATATAGCAAGCGAGAAAAGCATAATAGAAATTGATACGGAGATAATAATTAATAAGGTACTTAGTGCTATATAGCAAGCGAGAAAAGCATACTTAAGTTCTGCAATAGTTTCTATTTTATTAGCGTGACCCTAACCTATTGCTCTGATACCAACTATGGCGCCCCGTGTCATTACCCCGAGGGTAATCACACTTAAGCAACGGATTATTATTCGTTTGCCCAGTTGAACACTGCTCCAACGAATAATAAGCCTTACCAAAGTTAATGCAGCAGAACAATAAGATAGAAACTGTACTTTATTATAGCGGGTAGCCACGTAAGGCTATGGTCTTTAATACAAATACTTGATTCCAAGTGCAAAACAGGACAGATCCCCTTGCTTGCCTGCCCTGCTCCATCGGTCGCCTACTTGTCCCACTCGCCGAATAAGGTGTCCACCTCACCCTGGGTCTCGTAGTAAGCGCCCTCGCCTCCTGCGGCCTCCTCGGCACCTGCGTATCCTTCATCTCACTCGGGATAATCCCCGATTGGACTAGGATCTAACAAAGGAAGTAATAGCAAGAATGAGTACTAGTGTACTCAGCAAGCATTTATTATGAAGGATGCACTGTATGACTTTTCTCTTGTTGTTTTATCACATTTTCTAACTCATGTTTTTCTCTAGAAAATAATTTACCAAATTAAGTGGCAAGTTTTAATTTCTGTAATACTACTTATCACTCAGTGACAAGATAGTCCCCTAGCGGTCATCGTAGCCTCTAATCCTGGAGACAGGCATGAATTCATGATTTTATTTCGCACAACGTAGGCTTGTGCCACTGTACCCATAGCTACTTTAAGCCCTCTTTAAGATAGGTCTCCAGCATTTGATTTGATGTGGTGTCAAGTTCAGAGTATGAAACGTTTTCCATGTTACGTGATTAAGTCTCCACCCATCTATTTTTCGTCGGTATCCTGGGACGCTCACCCAATCCTCCACCGATTTCCAATGGTGTTGGTTGAGCCGGTTATCCCATCACCCAACACTCCACTTGCGTTAATATATGCGCCTTGGATCCCTCACTTCCGGACATGCGCTGCCGGTCCTGAGTTCCTCCACCACTCTCATATTATATTACTTACCCGATATGGAGAGTATAGTAACGTAACAAGATAGCATTTTCTGCCCACCGAAGACGGGAAAATGCTTGGCACTTAAATACGACCCCTTTTCTGAGTGAGAGTTTTGTTGGTCCTTATGTATTATCCATATATAAAAGGTCCCACCTTCCCTCACCTTCCCTCTCTTTCTTGCCCAGGGTCCCCTTTACTATCCTAATATTTACTCTTACAGCCCAGCTGCTCCTCTCAGCTGTACTGTTCTTTTCTCATGCTTCATCTCTTTTCTCTTTTATCATGTTTCATATCTTTTCTCTTATCTCTTTTATCCAATTTGATTTGAGAGATAGTTTTAGTGCACATATATAAGGATGATACATAAAGTAACTTTTACATTTAATATAACTAGGTTGATGATCAAGAAAATAGGCTTGCCTTTGTATTCGTAGTAAAGCTCAGCGTCAATGGATCCTGGATCAGCTACTCCTTCCTGAGTCGGTTCATCTTCTGCAATTATACAGCAGACACGTATAACAGAAATACTTAGTTGTTTGGGTGCTACTATGCTTACATTAACTCGCTGCTCCCTTGTTCAGTAGATTTTAATTTAATTAAATTTTTTGGACCCCTGTTAAGTTAGCACTTCCCAGCGGCTATTGTCCTTCGGTCTGTTAGCTCTAGAACCTAAGGTCGCTGAACTTACACGTGCTCGCCCCTAGCTTGGGTTGGCTCGAAACAGAGAGGGCTAGGCTACCTTTTTCTGGGTCCTTGAATTTTTCATAAATTAGACTAATCCTAATCTAACGACACATGCTCGCAAAACACAAAATACTACCCGCACTCAACACAAAACACTGCACGCACATAGCACAACATATCACACACACGCACACTACACTACACTACATGGCACAACACACACACTACACTTAGCACAGCACAGCACACGCGCACTACATAGAACACAATGCACACACACTCAACACTCTCTCTCCTGCGCCTCTTCCTCTCCCTTCTTCTCCGCGGTGGATCTCCTCCTCACCTGCTCAAATCCAGCGTCGCTCGGTGTGCTGCTGCTCCCCTCCGCCGGTCCTCCTTTGGATCTGTGATGCCTGCTCCTGGCACCTCCTGGTGGGCTCTCGGTCGCCTACTTCAGTCGGTTCCCCTCCGGATCTCTGCTGCTGCCTCGGTTGCTTTCCTGGAGCTCATACCTCTACTTCGACCTCCTCGGTTGCTACTTGTTCGGCTACTCCGGTGGTTCCACTCTACCATCTATTTTTACTACTTTTTCCCATTACCGATTTGTCCCCAATGATGATTTGTGGCCAGTTGGTGACATTGTTGGGGGTGTTGGGGGATTTATGTGGTGGCATGTGGGCTTGGTTCCCTGGGCTAGCTTTGGTGGTGGTGGTGGTGAGCTTCATTGGTGATGGCTTGTGGGCTTTTGGGTATGTTGGGCTTCGGTGGTGGCATGTTTTCCTTGGCTTCGGTGGTGGCGTTGGTGATGGCATGGTTGTTCTGGGCATGGTGAGCTTGTGGCTAGCTTGAGGCTTCTGTGGGTTTCGGTGTTGGCATGTTGGGCATGGTGGCATGGTGGCTTTGGTGGTTTTCAGTGGTGGCTTGGTTGTTGTGGGCATGGTGAGCTTTGGTGGGTTTCAGTGGGTTTTGGTGGTGGCATGGTTCCTTGGCATGGTGTTGTATGGTGGTGGGTTGAGGCTTCTGTGGGTTTCGGCTTCGGCTTGGTTTCAATCCTTACCAGATAATGTTCCCTTTCTCAGTGTTGGCATGTTGGGCATGGTGGCTTTGGTGGTTTTCAGTGGTGGCTTGGTTGTTGTGGGCTTGGTGAGCTTTGGTGGGTTTCAGTGGGTTTTGGTGGTGGCATGGTTCCTGGGCATGGTTCCTTGGCTTGGTGCTGCATGGTGGTGGGTTGAGGCTTCTGTGGGTTTCAGCTTCGGCTTGGTTTCAATCCTTACCAGATAATGTTCCCTTTTCCATTTTCATACTTTGTCACTTTTAGTTTAGCTTATTGTTCTATTATTACCATGCATGCTTGAGGTAGCTTTGCTAGGGTTGTCATGACAGTACTCAGGGTAGGGGAGTTTGTGTCGGGGAGCTCGTCCTCGCACCCGAGGGCGCACGGTGGCTCTTGCCAGCTTGCCACTGACAGTGTGGTATCCAATTAAGCTGGCTAAGGCATAGTGCACTTCCCTACTTGGTCACCTTGCCTGGTCGGTTGTGGCTGTGTGCAGTGCTAGTGTTGTCTGTGATGATCGATGCTAAGAGGGATGGCATGGGAATGGCTAGAATGGTGGGCTTACCTGACAGTCGGTTGGTCGGGGAATCATTGGTTGGCTGAAACTTGGTCGGCTCTGGAGGCCTCTGTGGTGGTGGTCGGCATGTGGTTTTCGATTGAATGCCGACGGTCCACTGGTTGCCGCTGGTCGTCTTGTGCCTTCCTCTACCTTCTCAACTCCTTGCCTCCGGTTTCCCTTCCTTGACTTCCCTTATTATGGCTGTGGGTGTTGAGGGGGTTGATGTTTTCTTCGGCTTGCTTGCTCTGGCTCTTGCTGTGGGATGGCAGTGGTGCTGGTTGTGGTTCCTTGTTCTTGGTTGTGGCTAGTTGAAGAGTGATGCAAAGTGTGGCAATGGCTCTGAGCCATGGCTTTTATCTAGGGTTTGGCTGAGGCTGGCTGTGCTGCTCCCTCTCTTTATCCCCTCTTCTCTCAGTGTGTTTTGTTCGGTTGGGTAAAAGGTTTGGACCAATGGTCCATAGAGCACTGTGCTTTGGATTTTTTACGGCCGAGGTAAGTCGAAAAAGTGGGTGTCGGATTTTTCTAACGCCGAATGATGAAGCCCACCTTAGTGAGAGGATGCCGACTGGCCCTAGACGGTCTGGGAACCTCAATGAGCTTCACGCTATCTGACGGCTTTACTTCTTTCCTCCTATTCTATTTTCTTGATCTTGGTTTGCTTTCGGTCTTTTGGCTTTTGGCTACTAAGGAATGGAACGGTGGCAGGATTTTGGATTGGCGGGGAAGGCTCTATTCAATGGCAATACGCGGAACGAGGGGATGCAATGGTTTGAGGCTACCAAGCATGCATGAGTTCTTTTGTAATTTAATCGATGTTGTAATTTTTATTTTGCTTCGATGTAAGGAATTCTTGTAATTAACTCTGAGTTTGTATCAATATTTTACTTTCGCTTTAGAAGCCTCATTGTAAACTCTGATAATGTAATCTTGTATTTTACTGATGTGTCCTGTGTTCATAATTAACCTGCGATTTATTGTTTATTGTTGTTTAAATGACTTTAAGTGTTAGGGTTCTTTCATTAGTGTTCACCTTCGGCCTATTGATGGAGAGTCTCTTGAGGATCTCACTCGCTACCGCCATCTTATCGGGAGCGTTGTCTACCTTGGGATTACTCGACCTAACATTTATCACTCAGTTCACATCCTAAGTAAGTTCATTTCCGCTCCCACTCAGCTCTACTACAATCACATTCTTCATGTTCTGCGATATCTTCGCGAGACCATCAGTCGTCTCCTTTTCTTTCCTTGCTCCAGCTCTTTGCAGCTTCAGGTGTACTCTGATGTGACCTGGGCTAGCGATCCTTCAGATCGTCAGTCTTTTCTACCTATTGTGTTTTCCTTGGTTCCTCTCTGATTGCCTGGAAGATCAAGAAACATATTGCAGTTTCCCGTTCGAGTGCTGAGGCTGAGTTGTTCGCTATGGCGACGTTGATAGCTAAGATCACTTGGCTTCGGTGGCTACTTGAGGACTTCAATGTTTCAGCTTCTGCACCGACTCCTCTCTTATCAGACAGTACTGATACGATCAGCATTGCTCGAGATCCAGTGAAACATGAGCTCAACAAACACATTAGAGTAGATATTTCGTACATGAGATCATAAGTGCAGGATCAAGTTATTGTTCTTCAGTATGTGCATTCGGAGCTTCAGATAACCGATTTCTTTACCAAGACACAAACTCGACTGCTCAAGATCAACACAGAACTTAGTGTTGTTGATCCATCATGAGTTTAAGAGGTGTTAGATGTTAGTTTATATACGTTGTTCTTTGTATATTTACCTATATTGTGACTTGTATATTTGACCATTAGAATAAGAATAGATAAGGTTCATTCCAACCAAGCGTACGTACCGTGCCAGGTTTCTCTCCGACCGGCGAACCTTAACTTCGTGCCGGCCACAGGCCCCTGCGCGGGATGAACATGACATGCACTGTGCCACGCATACCATGACCGCCTACTACATTTAGGGCGAACTAATTGCCCACAGTGCGTAATGCCTCCGATGCAAAGTGTATTAATAGCACTGTTTCAGATTGTCTACGGAGCAAAAGCTGCAGGCTGGTCTGGATATATAGGATAGCAGCACGGATCCGGAGAGAGATCATATATAGAAAGGGGAGAGAGACAGAGACACGGAGCTACTACTATAGATGGAAGAAGAATGCTAGCTCTTGGCCATGGCCATGGAATGCTACCGATCGTCTTAACTGGCATACAGCCGCGGTTGCTGTATCTCGTACGACAGTGAGCTGGTACCAGTAAGACGGGCAATTTCTATAAAGAACGCGCTTAAATTTTCCACCATACCGCGTGAAACATGCAGTACGTACGGGAACTACCATTGAAAGGAGTACCTGCTTATGATGTAGCATTGTTAAAAGGGAAATAATATGGAGCTGACGTCGGATGCGAACCCAAAGGCTTGAACGTCTCATCACCTACAAAGTTTCATTTGTAGCCCATGTGTCCCCACAACTACCATATAAATCTCACACATCTCGTTTTTATCATCTCCCACAGAATTTCTTCACCATACCTCACCTCTTCCAAAGTCCCACCCGTAGCCCACGTGTCCCAACAACTACCACATAAGCTCTCACATCTCGTTCTTATCCTCTCTCACATAATTTCTTCACTATTGCTGGTTTTGTCGTAGCCGGGCACCAAGTGGTGTCCTGCACCCTATGGTCGTCGTGAATACCGGTGTGCCGTCTGAGATACTGTACATATATAGACCTAATTCGTATAGCATATCTAGGCAAATGTACATAAGTACTCTCTCTCTCTCCATACATTGTGAGGGCAAGAAGTCCCTCCTATAAATAGAGCCCCAAGGGCTATGTAAAAGGGGACTCTCTCTCTCTCTCATTCTCTCACGGACACACACATACAAAGCAATACATACATGCACTTGTCTTTGGCTCCTCCCTTCGATCATTCTCCAAGACAAAGGGTACATTGTACCCATTATCTAGCCATTTTTAGCTACGACAGGTTTGCTGCCCATCCTCCTCAACACTGGTTAGAATTTCTCCACGCCTCCCCTCTCTCTCTCATGCCCGAGCCACTGTATAACTCACACTCGCATGAGGGGTTGCCTTTGGTATCCAGTTTCTCGTCCTACCAAGGGCCACCCTCTCTAGTACCAGATTTGGTAGGACCAAGGCCAGAGAAGCTGGGACGACAAATGTTGAGTAGAGGACAACGCGGCTGGGGGCGAGGAACCTGGCTTAGCTGCTGACGGTCGCGGCCTACACGAGCTCCCTCGAGGCCAGACGAGCGCCACCACCGCCGATCGCCTCCACAAGTGCTGTTGGTTTGGTTGATGGAGAAGAAAAAGCAAGCCCCCGACATGTTGCATTAGATCATTCACGTTGTTGCAATAGGTATTTTAGGATGTTGCAATGGTGTTTTTATTTGTTGCAACCCTTTACCATTTAAATATTGCATGCATTTGTTTCAGGATTTTTGTTGCAACCATTGTCGCCGATTGTTGCACACATGAAATTAAAATGTTTCATAAGTTAGTTTTAAATGCTGCAAATTTTTTGATGTTGCAAAAATTATTTTCGGATGTTGCAACTATTATTTTAAAAGTTGCAATGTTGCAACATCGAAATTTGTTTGATTTAGTATATTTGAATTAGTTTCCATACAATTTTGGCGAAAATATGCTATTTTTTCCCATGTTTTCTTTGAAGGAGATCGGGTGGATGAGTTTTTGTTGCATCGGTTGCATAGTACCGTCGGAGATGCACGTGATGTTGCAAGATTGTGTTTCGAGGAGTTTTTGTGTAACACGTGAGATGAACGGCCGAGCATCATCACGCGAGATTGGACAGCGCAGCGTGACGTACGCCGCTAGCACTCGGACCGTACACGCTAGCGTTAGTCACGTCCTTGTTAAAAAACAACAACTAGTACGGACGTACTTAACCGATCACCTGAAGGAGTAATTAAACGGAAATAGATGCATGTGTGTACGTAGCGTGTTACTACAATCAGCTAGCGAACCGTTAACGAGGGAGAGACCAAAATTAGTTAGGAGGACATGCTATGCAAAATTGCACTTTGCAAAATCAATCAAGAGTTCTAAAACACTTTTTTTTTTGGGGGGATGGAACGTTAGCATATATCTATCATACACTAAAAGCTCATGACATGTGAATTACAGGTGCTAAGGCAAAAAAAAAAAAACTACATCTAAAATTCTCACAAAAAAAGAAAAACATGTCCCTTAATATGGTGGATCCTAATTCAAGTCAAGCTGTACCGGCGATTGGATGTTATTAGAAAAAGAGAGAAACATCTTAGAAATTCTTAAAAAATGCAAAACATCTAGCCCTTAATCCGACGGATGCTAATTAAAAATGCTATTGTGGTCATTGGATATTATTGATTAGAGATATATTTTGTTTTGTAATTTAAACCCAAAAGAGAAGCTAAATCGATACTTGTGTACGGCAAGGAGAAAAAAGATGGAAACACTGCGCTCATCTCATGAACCACGTACGGGTAGAAAGGGGATTAGAGCCGAGAGAGAGGCTACGCAGGGGGTAAAAAGAAGAAAAATCGACGCGAGAAAGGAACAACGTTCTATGATAGTTTTGGTATAAAAGTTGTAATTTTGCAAAATTTACTCATAGAACACCGCTCATTTTTCTGTGAACTGTTTGTACTTCTAAACATTACAAGAAAATAGCTTTAAATTTGCCTAATATATGTAGCCACAGGTAAAGTTTTTTTTTTTTAATATTTCGTATGTGTCTGATCAGAAGTTAATTAGGATATTATGAATATTGAAACTCGAACACAAAATTGCTATTCATTGTGAGATGCCTTAAGGCATCACATACAGTTGTTCTTGTTGCACACATGCGGATGGAAACAAGATTTATGATATATATGGAGAGACAACATGAAGGAGCATCACATACAATTGCACACGTGCGGTTTTCGACCAGTAAAAAGAACCCTACCTGAAGCTGGTGCTGCGGTTAGGCCTTAGGGCCATCAAATCCATTGCCCACGGCAACTCCAGAGCCATTGCATTATGATTGCCACCGACGATTTGTCCCGTGCCACCGCTGTCGCCTCAGATTAGAAGCTCCAAGCACCACTTGAGCCATGGTGGCCCCCTATGTGCTCCTCGCCACCGTCGATCGTCCTTGGAAAGTCTGAGGCCACCTGATCCAGATTCCATAACAAGAAGCTCCCCAATCGTCGAAAAAATGCAGATCGAGTCCCCCTTAAGCCTCGAAATCACTAATTTGAGGTTGCCCTCAAGAAGCATTTCTCGCGGAAAGACATGCGATTGCGACATACGGACGTTTCCTCGCATTCTCACGACGACACGTGTAGCACGCCATCTCCCTCCCGTATGTGAATGTGACGCACGAAAGAATCGGGTCTCCCATTCGAGCCCACCGAGTCTTCGTTCTCCAAACCCAAACCACGCTGCTCCGTCCACCGACCCCGCCGCCGCATCCCGGTGCCGACTCCGCACTACCGCCAGAGCTCGCGCCGCTACCGGAGGGTAAAGCTCACGCGGTCGGAGGAGAGGGGAGCTCAAGTTGATTTTTTTTTTAAAAAAAAAAACCGAAGACGATAAGTTAGCTTCCCCTCGTGCGACACTGGATTTTCTGAGTTGAAATTCCCTGAGTTGAAATTTCTCGGAAGGGAAGAGAAAAGAGAGAGGGAGGGAGGGCTCGGGAACGGGACACGTGTCTCGTGTGTGTGGGGGTGGTGGCGCGCCCGTGAGTTTTGATCCACACGGACCACGGTTAACCGCAAATTAGAAATACCTCTTTCTGCTTTGGCTTGGTTGCAAGGGCTTATCTGTATTTTTTTTTCTTTTGTCGGGGACCTTTATCTAAACACTGGGTGTCCATTTTTGTTAATGAATTCAGAGAACTAGGGCCTTCTTGCCTTTAAAAAACCACTAATCATATTATACTAGCCAATAATTGTCTGTGCGTTGCGATGGATTTCAAATAAACTTTAAAAAACCAATATACATAAGATAATTATCCCTACAAATAAAAGTTTTAATTTATATCAAATCAACAAGCTACATAGAATCTTATCACAAATCATAAATACAAATAATCTAATTTATCCATAAAAAATCTTACCAATTTAAGAGGGGTTAGATGACAGACTCAACACCACCATCAAGTCATTCTTTTATAATAGTAAAGATTATACTATTCTAAACCCACTAAAATCAATTTCTAAATTAAGATTAGAGAACCGATTGTTTAATGTAACAGGGCAATGGCCTAGCGGTAGGAAGAACATTTAACATCCCAGCCCACCAAGGCCAGAGTCCTAGGACTCTGCAATTAAGGTGTCATCTAATCTTTTTTTTAAGTGAATGCCGGAGCTGTCTAGTTATTTTTCTTTCTAGGAAACAATTGTTCATGCCTAAGATAAGATCAGCCAATAAAATTATCGATGGCCTTTGGTTTCCGGGAAACTATAAAGGCATGTACAATAGTACAGATAGCTGTTGTCTATAGCAATTTTTCATGTCATCTGTAGATAGCACTAAAGTTAACTCATACAATGTATTATCTTTTTTACTTATTTTTATAGATCATATAATTTTTTAATGCTTTTATGGACCTAAAAAATGTAGTTGGATAGTCTTTTCGGTTCTGGTGATACAGTCGGCTACAGGATTGTAGATAGCATATTTCTCTCTCTTTATTCTCTTTCATCTACATCAGCTTAAATCCTACATAGCAGAGACTATAGACAACTGATGTAAACCCATTGTACATGACCCAAACAACGAGCAATCTGATTTTGTGCGCAAAAGTTAAGCCTGTTTTAATTAGTGAAGGTCGTGTAGATGCCTCGGCCTACGGCAACTACTCCCTCTGCTACTCAACAGATATCACTATATGATTTTAGAATACCACATTATCCCCTTTCATTACTCACTTATTGCTCTTGGATGACGTGTATTACTCTGGCCTATAGTAGTAAGGGCATCTTCAATAGTATCCACCTCAGTCATCTCTTATCTGTCATGTCACTCAAAAATCTAGTTGAAGGAGCGAAGATATAAAAGAAAAAATGTAGCAAGTTGTCTTAAAATTATAGAAGATATATATATTTGAGAACAAAATTTAAAAGCAAGAACGACGTATATTCACGGATGGAGTAGACAACTGTACTTATTTTCGGACATCGCTAGCTAGCCGCCTATCCCCTTCGAGTCGGAAATCAAGGTGGAATTGAACGTATCAAATCAGTCAGTCCAACTAGTATAAATGTATTTATTTTGGTATGGGAACGAAAGATGACTAGCTAGCTTGCAACTTCCATGTGGACCCTCCCAACAACATCGTGTCATCCATCTGCATCTACCCTTTTCAATCAGCAAAGGCATGGCATACTTTCAATCGGACGACGAGTTTGAATTTTTGGCGGATACGATCAATTTTGAAAGTGTATTTGCACTTTTGACCAGTGCACAATCGTATTTGTAAAAATAGCACCCCGGACGCGCGGTCACCGTGCGCCCGCGCCCCCGCAATAGTGCTCCACTGCCCTATAGCGCGGTTAGGGTTAGGGTTAGATTAGGGTTATGGTTAGGTACGTTTGAAGGAATTTTAAAATATACGAAACGATTTCAAAAAATTACGAAATTTTTTGTGTAGCCTCCTGACAGCGTGTACTTGCTTGTATAAATTTTCATAATTTTATTCGTTTAGATTTTTTATCGCTAATTGTTATGACTGTGCAGTTAGGAACATTTGTCGATTGAGCAAAGATTTGAACCAGGCCCTCCCTCCTTTCAGCAGCAGGTGTGTTGATTGTCCAAAGCTTTGAACCAGGCCCCCTCCCTCGTTGCAGCAGCAGGTGTTGATTGTCCAAAGCTTTGAATCAGGCCCTCCCTGCATTTGCCTAAATTTTCCACCGAAAGCATCGATCCGTCACCTCCCTGTCTCAAATCATTGTGCGCTTAATTTACGCGCGGGATAAGGATTCTCTTTAAGAGCAGTGGCTATAAATTGGAGAGAGGTAGCGCGATTGCATTTCGCAGTCGCTCGCTCGTTCTTCCAGTAGTTCATTTCATATCGCAGTGAGCTCGTGGCAGAGAAGGCAGTGGCTTAATTTGCGCACTGGATAAGGATTCTCTTTAAAAGAAGTGACTATAAATTGGAAAGAGCTAGCCCGATTGCACTTCGAGTAGTCCAAGTAGTCCATTTCATATTGCAGTGAGCTCGCGGCAGAGAAGGGAGAAGCCAATCAGAGAGAAGTTGAAGTTGGCTCAGTTCCAGAAGTTGTGCATCGTCTTGTGAGCACCTAGAAAAGTCTTGTGAGCACCTAGAAAAGGTAAGTGTCATTCGCATTCGGTTATAGTTTTAACTAGTTTTAGCAATGTGATTAGGATGTAATTAGATGAATTGTAGTTTGTTATTGTAGGAACTGAGTAGTTATAGTTGTGCAGTCGGTGTATTTTGACTTAGTGTTCAAACATAAAATTGGAAGATTTAGTGTGATTAGCATGTAATTAGAAGACTTAGTAGTTAGCAATGTGATTAGCACACTTATTGTTGTTAGTGTTGTAAATTTTAACTCAGTGATTTGCATAGTTTCATCTAGGACGACAAATTGATGTGTAATGTCCTGTACTTTGAGGTATCACAAGAATATGACGACAAATAGCTTTCCGACCATGAACTATGAGGAATACCGGAGCTTTAGGGTGGTGTAGGGGATACAATATATGCTACGGTGTTGTATGGAGAGTATGCTGAATTCCCGTCTATTCGGCTATAATCATTAATGACGTATGGAGCCGAATTATATATATTAGGTGTTGCATATGGTGCTGAAAAGGAAAAAGTATAAAGTGTAACCTGGGTTCTAGTAACATATGATGTAGCATATGATGACTTGTAACAATTGGCTGAACTCATCATATTGATTGGGCCATGCTGATCGTTCATCGACACGCTAGTTTGCAGTACTCTAGGTGGTGTAAATATTGCCGATGAATTGAAAGACGTAGGCTCATGTTGTATGTTGGTAATAGCAATGAAAATTGAAGTATGCATATTGTTTTGCATTGGTTGTTGCATATTATCAACACCTTGTAATTCTAAAACTGAAGATCTAAAACAATTACCTAACGTGTAATCTGAATTTCTAGCCGATGCATGTCAGTGGTAGAGACTAGGAAATTCTGAAGTTCTCACTAATGTTCTCTATCTATGTGTTGCTAGGCGTGTCTCTACCGGAGCTACTAGAACAATTCTACGATGAGGACCACCGGTGCAAGCTGTGGCTCACCGCTGACGCGGATGGCCCTCCGCCCCTGGCGCTTCGGGCGGGGAGGGACTGGTGGGCGCTGGACGATCGTTATGCCCCGATCCTCCGGGAGACGAGCTTGTTGCCCTTTGTGAGGATGGTCTCCGTCGACCGCGGGTTCACCCTAGACGGCAGCCTGCTGTCCGCACTTGCCGACAGGTGGAGGCCCGAGACGCACACCTTCCACTTTCGGTGGGGTGAGATGACGGTCACCCTACAGGACGTGTCATTGTTGACTGGTCTCCCGATCCGGGGTGTGTCGCTTGTTCCGGGCCCTCCGAGTGCGGACTAGAAGGTCATGCTGGAGTAGCGCTTTGGCTCATCTCTCCCGGAGGGTGCACGTGGCGTCCCCCGAGCTTGGCTGAGGCAATTTAGGAAATGCCCGGAGGGTGCACCTCACAAGGTCGTTAGGATGTACCTCGTTGCTTACCTTCTCCAGCTCTTTGGTTCAGTCATGTTTCCAACCTCAAAGGGGGATCTTTTGAACCCTAGCTTCATCCACATCGCCGAGTCTTTGGTTGACGCGGGGGCTGGGCCAATGCCTCAGTACAGCTGGGGATCAGCCGTCCTTTGCGCCACATACCGGGGGTTGTGTGACACTTCGCGGCGCGGTACCACTGCTTCCAACCTGTCCATCTGCTATGTGCTCCTGCAGTTGTGGAGTTGGGAGCACTTTCCTGTTGGGCGGCCGACCATCGAGAGAGCGGTGCACCCGTACCCTATAGTCGGACCCCCCCCACATGACGCCGTAGACGCGCCGACCATGGGCTTACGGTGGACTGCTGCCCGTCTGCGCTGGGCCAGCGCAAGACCGGCGAGGTGCTACTCGTTGTACCACAACGAGTTCGAGTCTGCACGAGAGCGACATCATCTGGTGTCCATGGCATCCTACTTTCCTGCTCGATGTAGCGTCGCACGGACTGTCCTTGCAATGCATCCAGGACTTACCACTGTGGAAGACGACCTGCCACCTGGTGTTCTCACATATGGTGGAGCCTCACGCGCCGCAGCGCGTAATGCGACAGTTTGGTATGTACCAGATCGTGCCCCCCCCCTCGGACGGCAGGCTCCTGGAGCGAGCCATACACCTGTGAGTCAAACTTTATCCCAGTAATGTTCGCAGTCCTTACGATTTCTTTTCTAACATTAATCCTTCCGGAAATGCAGGCAATCAAGGTGGGGTGGGCAGATTCGGGGCGGGCAATGCGATGCGAGGCGGATTACGGCATGGATGAGCGCGCGCGCGTGGATGATGCAGGTGGAGCGTCGTCGTCGACCGTGAGTCGTGCGGTGCGTACATGGAGTGGTACGTGCCGAACGCAGCGCAAGACCGACCATTCCTCCTCCAGAGCGCCCAGAGGAGGTGACACAGCCGACGCACCACCACGAGAGCCTCCGCCGCACGTACGACCGTCACAACGTTTCCCGACCTGACGATGCGGTACGACACTTACCACCTCTGGTTCGAAGTTTCATTGACGACATTCGTACATTTTGTTAATGAACCTGTTACGTATGTCACTACTGATTGGGCGGTGCGGCGCCTCGAGCGCATCGGACGACGCCCTCCGCAGCCCAGATAGAACCCCGACGGGATATAAAAAGTTTTGAAGCACATCTCGGCGGAGTTGAAGAAAATAGTAAAGACCTTGAGCTGCGGTCGTTCGAGGGACGATGCCCTGCGCATCGGGCACGAAGTGGGGGGGGGGGCGTGCTCACCCGCTAGGTCACCACGACCTAGCGAGTTCGGCAGGCGTCCTAGCGTTTCCCGTCGGTCATCCGCGGGACAGGTTGCCGCGGGGGTAAGTCGCTATGTTCAAATTTACGTTATGTTTTTTGGTTTATGCCTTACATGCCGCTAACATCAGGTCCGTCGGGATGAATCACTTCTGTCGTCCGGACCAGGTACACAGACTGGCGCCCCCCCTCGGTCATCTTCACTGTACATCCGGGAGGTACGAGGTTCTTAGTTTACGTCCAGAGTGTTTACTTGTACTAACATCGTTCCGTCTTGCAGCCTTCAGTTGCCTGTGGGGGTGACGGCCAGTTCACGTCGACTGATGATGAGGATACGGGCCTCCCAGCTCGTGCACGCGGATGCAGCCGCAGCAGGCAGAGAGTAGTGGCTCAGACGAGTGAGCCATATAGTATCGTGTGTTATACGATTTTGTTTTACTATATTTGTACACGTATTTTGGTTGTTATGTGTATACTTGCTTGTGTAAATTTTCCATAATTTTATTCGTTCAGAATTTCTATCGCTATTTCCTATAAGTGTCTTGTTCGTATTAATCAATAAACGCAGAAACTTTTTGTTTTAAAGGCTCCTCACCCAGTGGACTTGATTGTGTAATGATTCCACTCCATTAAATTGCAGATATTACTACTGCTACATTGCACAGGGAGGACGTTGTCGTGCAGGTCTTGGACGGCTATTTCGATGGCGGACGACGTTTCTTCCGATGCCCACACTCTGGGGTACAATTAGTAAGTTGTTTGCTTTATGTTACTGCTAATAGAGCCTTCATGTTAACCCTCCTTTCCAGCAGATGGTGAAATGCGACTTTGTCCGCTGGATCGATCCTCCCCATGAACGACATGTTGCGGTGTACATTGATACATTGTGGAACCGAATCTTGGAGTTGGAGGCGCGGATTGACGATCTCAACGAGGAAAACGATGACCTCCGCCAACAGATGCAGCGCGAGAGGGCCAACGAGGAGGTCGTCAACATAGGAAGTTCCTATGATCCCACATGCTGCTGCGCGAACCCGAGCTGCATATGTGCGTGCCACTACAATGACGGCCAGCCACGTCCGAGGTGCCCCATGAACAAACACTCTATGTGGGTAGCGCGAGGCACCTTCTACCATTAGGCACGACCAGAGAAGCTTGTACCTCCGTACTCGCCCCCTTATTTACGCAATTATGTTTAATATCGTGAACCATGTAACTTAATGGTCGATGCGTCATTGCGGTTGCCTTTTATCGAGTGGACTGCTTCATGTCATTGCGGTTGCCTTTTATCGAGTGGACTGCTTCATGGATGCGTCGCGTGCATTGCATATCGACATCTCCAATGGACTTGCAATTTAGCTCTTTTTTCTATACATTCTAAGTAGGGGGAAGTATAACATATTTGAAATATCCCACAACCTTCTCTAGACAGCAAATATACCTTGCTGTCAAGACATTTATCACCAAAATGTAACCCGACAAATCTCAAATACATTCCAAATCACATGAAATCATGAAACCTTAATTTCTAAAACCTAAAATCCAAATTCTCGCACCTAAATTCTAATTTTTTTTATACAATACCAGAACACATATAAAATTGCCGAAATATTACACAATCAAGTCCACTGCGTGAGGACCCTTCAAAATAAAATTCAAATTTTTTGGAGCTTATTTTCTACATTTAGACACATGTTACGAACGACACAGTCATACCAATTAGCGATAAAAAAAATTGAAAAATTTAGGCAAATGCAGACACATGGCTCAAATAGAGGTAGGGGCTGGTTCAAATCTTTGGACAATCAACACCTGCTGCAAATGGAGCGAGGGCCCGGTTCAAATCTTTGCTCAATCGACACATGTTACGAACAACACAGTCATACCAATTAGCGATAAAAAATCTGAACGAATAAAATTATGAAAAATTTAGACAAGCAAGTACACGGTGTCAGAAGGCTACACAAAAAAAATCGTAATTTTTTGAAGTCGTTTCGTATATTTTAAAATTCCTTCAAACGTACCTAACCATAACCCTAACCTAACCTTAACCCTAACTGCGGGGAGGACTATTGCGGGGGCGCGGGGTGGGCATGCTCACCCGCAATAGTGCCGGGCGGGTGAGGTGGCCGGCGGGGGCGCGGCCACGTGGCGGGGTGGTGGCGGGGGCACGGGGTGGGGCTGCGGCATGGGAGCAGTGCGGCCGGGGTGAGTGGCGGCGGGCGCGGCGACGTGGCGGGGTGGCGGGGGCGGGTCGCCGAGGTGGCGGGAATAGGGCGGGCGCGGGTGGGCGCGCGTCCGGGGGTACGTGTCGGGCCCACGACGCGGGCGCACGGTGGCCACGCGCCCGGGGTGCTATTTTTACAAATACGACTGCGCACTGATCAGAAGTGCAAATACGCTTCGAAGAGTGGTAGTATCCGCCGAAAACTCATTTCATGGGGATAGCCGCCTATCCCCTTCGAGTCGGAAATCAAGGACTAGTATAAATGTATTTATTTTGGTATGGGAACGAAAGATGACTAGCTAGCTTGCAACTTCCATGTGGACCCTCCCAACAACATCGCGTCATCCATCTGCATCTATCCTTTTCAATCAGCAAAGGCATGGCATACTTTCAATCGGACGACGAGTTTTGAAACAAGGCATCCATGTAGCAACTAGCTGAAGCAACCAAACAAAGTTGATCAATTAGCTAGGAGGCTCGAATTCAATCAATTAGCTAGGAGGCTCAAATTCAATCACTTGCATGTCCACACTCATACCACCTCCATCTTTAATTGAGAACAAAGATGGAAGCTGTTTTGCAGGAAGTTAATAAATTCTTCTAGAAGCCAGAAACACGCTATCTTTTGAAAATTCTAAATTGAAAGGTGCTTCAGCTTTTCCGTGCGAGTGCTATAGTTTACTGAAGAGCACATGAAAAAGAGGAAAGGATCCATGGTCACTTTCAAAATAGTCAATGGGAGTTGCTCGATCGATTGGGCTACGCTTTCCCTACCCTTTCAAAAAAAAAAAAACATTGACATAAACCGTGAAAGAAAAGGAAGGAAATTAAAGAAGAGAAGAAGATTCAAGCTAGGTTAATCGTGCATCGATCTAACAAAGCCTCGCAACTCCAGCTTGCACATATATGCAACTAGCTAGCCAATTAAGCCAACCGAGCATGTAGTAGTGTACCCGTCCGGCCATACCTCTCCATGGATGGGTCGACGGATCGATCTTAAACTGCAAGGCCGCGGAACGCCACGACGTTTGTGGCAAGGGACAAATTAATTGTAGCCATCTCGTCTCCGATCGAGCTAGCGCGCGGCGGGGCCCGCCGGATAGATGCCACTGTTCGGAGATTGGAACGTCTCGGCGCCGGCGAGGGCCCCGGCCGACGTGGACCGTCGATGGAGATATGATGGAGCCCCGGCCCGGCCGGCGGTGAGGGGAGGGGAATCGAACAATGTAACTTGCTGCAGGTGTAGGCGTGCGCGGCTTGATCGATCACCAAAGCAGTTGCTACTTGTGCCACTTGCACTTGGATGCGCGGATCGATCAACGGGAGTGCGTGCTTGCGGTTGTTCGTGTCCAGCTTGACACGGACTGGTCGAAGGACGAATTTTTAGCTAAAATGGCATATTTTCATCTCGTATTAGCAATAATGATCCTCCTGTCACGGCAGATCCTCCCTGCCCGTCACGTATCCCATTGCTGCACAGCCACCGTGTGGCAACTGTGCGGCAACGATGCGGGCATTCCAGGATGGCAGGCGGGCGCAGACGCCACCGCGGCAACCACTGTAGCAAGTCGCTTAACGGTTAAGCAACTTATGCAAGTCGCTCAACCGTTAAGCGACACATAGACTAGTGCTAATGAATGTGTCGCTCAATTATTGAGCGATTAGCACAAGTTGCTCAACCGTTGAGTGACTTACTACAGTGATTGCCGATCGTGCGGCAACAGGGTACGTGGCAGAAGGGGGAGGGCTATTTTTACACACAAAAAAAACTGCAACAACCAATCTTGCTAATGCGAGCCGAAAAGGTGTCATTTTGGCTAAAAATTCGTCGAACGATACCCTCACCGTTACAAGTGACAAGTAGTATTAGAGCATCTATAATAGTCCATATTGTTTGTTACTAAGGGATGAATACATCAACATTTAGGTGATGTGAATGAGAGATGGTAAGAAGAAAATATAAGCTTGTTTCTTGATGAATAAACAAGCAAGTTGTTGATACTAAGACATAAAAAACAACAAAATAGCTACTGAGACTTGTTTCCTAACAACTTGTTTTGTCGGTAGCAATTAAAGTCTTAGATACAAGTTAAGAAATAATCCATTGGAAAGCTTGTTTCTATTTATTAGATTTAGTATTCTCTTTTCTCTTAGTAACAAGATTAAAAAAAAAAACTATTGTAGATGCTCTTAAAACATCTACAATAGTCTATGTCATTTGTTATTAAGGGATGAAGAAACAAGTAAGTTGTTGATACCAAGATACAAGAAACAACAAAATACTTTGTTGGAGACTTGCTTGTTAGCTAAAAACTCATTTTATGGATCCCACTGTCTCTAAGCACACTTGTAGCAATTAAAGTCTTAGATATAAACTCAAGAAATAATCCATTGAAAGACTTGTTTCTTTTTATTATATTAAGTACTCTCTCTTCTCTTAGTAACAAACTAAGAAACAAACCATTGTAGATGTTCTTAGTCTCTTTTTTTTTTAAAAAAAAAAACAAACGAACAAACAAACATGCACCACCCTTTCAATAGGTGCATAGATATTATAGCACAAATGAAGGGTTGATTTTATTTACTAACCCATTTAATGTGCCCTAAGATTTGTGCACCAACCCTTGAATGGTTGATGCATGGAAGCACACTATGTAACATCTCAATTTTTAGGAGTTTTTAAAAAAACTTAAAATAAAAATAACTATTTGGTTTTGTTGAATTTTTAAAGTTTAATTTGAAATTTTAAAAGTTAAAAGAAATTTAATATGAATTAATCAAACTCCAACTAATTCAAAATCTAGTTTGTTTTGAGTTTATTGGAGTCCTCTCATCTTTAAAATCTCCTTTCCCTGTTTGTTCTTTTTTCCGTGGGCCCGTTCCTTCTCCCCGCGCACCGATCCGCACCAGCCTGTGATTTCGACCAGTCTTCTGGTTGCGATCAGGCTTTGGTTTCTACCAGCCTCTCGATCACGACATTCCTCTTAGTCACGACTACTCTCTCGGTAACGACCACCCTCTTGGTTCCGACCAGACCCGCCTATCAACCCCCTGCTCACTTTCTTCTGCCTCCCGTCGCGTCACGGCTGTCACAAAAGTTCTCACGCATTAAATGCCGTCGTCTCCTCAACGACGTGCGCATTAAATGCCGCACCGTCATGAATCCCACCCCTTTTTTGCTCAGCGACATGCGCATTAAATTCCTTGACTTTCGTCACGCTCGTCTCCCCTCTTGTCCCCTCCCTCACCTGCCGCCCGTGCGCCCATGCCGCGACGCCGCGATTTTCGTCACTACATATTATCGCTTGGTCCACCCTCCTTCCTCTATAAATAGAGCACCAGGGAGCCCTTTGCCTCCTCTTTGTTTTTCCCTCAACACTCTCTCTATCTCTCTCCCTCGTTTCGTTGTGCCTCGAGTTTCGCCAGCGCCAGCTGGAGTTCGCGCCACCGCCTCAAGGGCCGCCGTCAAGCTTCTCCTGCCGATGGTCAAACCACCTTCCTCCTCGTCGAACAGTGTGCCGCCTTTGCCTATTTAGGTGAGCACTGCGTGCACCCAACTCTCTCTCCCTCGCTCTTGTTACTGTGGTTTGCCTAAAGCACCGCACTCCGAGTTTAAGCCCCGCATCAATTCTTATCCCGAAGCTCCTTGAATCAATCTTCTCTCTTTATTTCAGTTTTGTTTCGCAGGAGCCGCCACATTTCCTCTTATCTGTCAGTCCCGGCTGACCCCTTCGCCGTTGTCCTCCTTCGCCTTCGGCTGCGAGTTTTCTCGTCACCGTTCGCAGTCCATCGACCTCCTTCGGCCTTCCTCTCTGTCCTGGTGAGTTTCCCGTGCCCTGTTCTCCTTCTTTCTTCTTTCGACAGCGTCGAGCAGTCAAATCCTTCTTTCTTCTTTCGACCGCGTCGAGCAGTCGTATCCCTCTTTCCTCCTACGACCACGTTGAGTTGTCGTATCCCTCCTACGACCACGTTGAGTAATCGTATCCTTTTTGGGACCTGGTGGTCGAACCCTTCATTCGACCACCTTCCGACCAGCCAAAACTTTCTTTTGACCCGGTAGTCGATGCCTTCATTCGACCACCTTCCGACCAGTCGAAACTTCCTTTGGACCCGGTAGTCGAAGCCTTCATTCGACCACCTTCCGACCAGTCGAACCTCCTTCTGAAGGCTCGTTCTTCTTCATTCGAGCTTCGATTCGAATTATTCAATTTCTAAACCCCCTTTTTTCTGTATATTTCTTTTGGTTCTAGTTTGGTAATCTTTTCGGATTTCATTTGGAGTTGTCTTATTTATTTGGCTCTTTTCGCACGTATAGATACCGGCTTCTCAGAAGAATTCCTGGAACCATCTGCCGAAGCCACTCAAGCCTTCAACGAAGGCAAGTCGTAAACCTTTGATCATGTCGTACCTAGTTTACAAAATTATATTGTTTTATATCAACATGCATGACTAGTTGTATCAAAATTATTTGAAAAATAGCTAAATACCTACTCGACAGTGTGACTCCTTGAATAATTGTGATTGACATGTTGATATGTACTCTTGGACACCGTAGGTGGGGTAATCCTAGTTGGACATTATTGTGATACCAACATGGGTGCGTATTACGCTTAGTCCTGCTTTAGTTATACGATGCCTCTCGATCGTATGATTCAATGATGATAAATTTGACTAAGTGAATATAAAATTATAGCACGTATTGCCATGGCATTTGTTGCCGCTAATATTAAAATTTGTTGTACCATGGCAAGGGTTGCCACTTGGTCGGATTACACCAAAAATGATTTTCTTACTCAGACGAATGATCGTACAGTAAAGGGGGTACAAAAAGCACATTGGGATGAAGATGTTTCGCTTGAGTAGTCTCTAAAGACTTAACTTTTTGTGCCATTAATCTGGGTCATACCGTGCAACCACAAGTCCATTTGTGGGGTGAACTTGGCCAACTAATTAGCAATATTTTGAGTCGGTTCTGTTTGGGTTGATCCACGGCGCAAGAGGGGGCATGTGTGGCGAAACCTTAGCGAACGTGGTGCAAGAGGGGGGCCTGTGTGGTGAATCCTTAGCGATCAGAACAGAGTTAAAACGGAGCTTTGTAAAAATTCTGGTGATAGTCTCTCCTTGATTCACATGTCTAAGGAAACGTGTGTTGTATCAAGCGACTATCTCTTGTGGGTCAAGCTGTACAACTTTTACAGAGTTTAAAACTATTCAAATAGTCGTGTCCCCGGTTATGGATAATGCTTGGTGATTTCACACGAGGAGTAGATTTTTTCAAAATTGTGTCTTGGTTGTTCACGAGTGGTTTGGGAAGTGAAGTGGGTGTTCACAAATGGTTAAGGAAGTGAACTGGATGTTCACGAGCTGTTTCAAAGAAACTTGTTTACTTATGTATTAATATTTTAAATTATACTTTCAATCTACTTATCGTAATTACTGTCAATACTGCTTTCAGCAAATTAATCGTAAAGATGTCTTTGTCAAGCATTACATGAATACTGTTTGCATACTATTCCTTACGACTTGCTGAGTACTTTATGTACTCACGGCTTTGCGCCCTTTGTTGATCAATCGGCGAAGAAGACCTAGTGAGAACGAGTTCTACGAAGAGGAGTACTTCGAAGACCTTGTGATCTAGGCCGCGTCCTACACTCGATTGCCTGTGGGCATGTCGAATAGCCCCTACGAGTTGGTTTTGTTCCGCTGCAAGTTTACCCTTGTCGTAGATCTGGCCGAGACCTTAGGCCTGTGTGGCAAGCTTTGTAAAACCTTGACCATAAGGATCATTTGTTGTTATGTATTATTAATTTATCTGCTTTTTTAGCCGTTCTGTTGTATAGATATGATTTCATATATGTTGCAACTGTGCGAGCTAACTACTGATCTGAGACTAGTTCAGAATGCACAGAGGATCCCAGAGTTGCATACTCGGGGTCCCGACACACTACTACAAAATAGGTTATACTAGACGCCTCATCACAGACGGTTCCAAAGGAACCATCTGTGATATGTAACTATCACAGACGGTTTGTTAATAGAACCGTCTGTGATATTTCATAGACGGTTCTGTGATTATAATCATATCACAGATGGTTTTGTAGATAAAACCGTATATGATACTTTTATTTTGTTGGACGGGAAAACAAAAATTTGGACTTAATGGATGGGCTGCCGAAACTCGCTTTATATTAATCGAGTCTCCTCACATCTCACACCTCCATCTCCTCCTCTGCCATCTCTCCTCTAACCGAGTACCGCCATCTTGCCCTGATCTTGCGCTCCGGCCTCCCCCGAGCTCGTTGCCCGCTGCCTCCTCCATCTCGCCCCGGCCTCGTCGTCGCTGACCTTCCATGACCTCGCCGCCCCCGGCCTTCTTCACTTTGTCGCCCCCGCCTCCCACGATTTCACTCTCTCTACTCCCCCCTTTGCTCTGTGATGTGGATTACTGAGAGTTAGTGTTAGTGCTCTATGAATGGATTGAGTTGATGCTATTGTGATGTGAGTGATGCTGTGGTTATTGTTGGAGGCTCTTTGTGCATGTGTAGTTCATGTTGAGTTATTTGGTTTGGGCAAAAATATAGATAACAGATCGTGCACTGTCTAGTAAAACCGCCATAACTTTTGCATACGAACTCGGATTGCGACGTTCTTTGGCTTGTTGGAAAGCTAATGAAAAGTTCAATCCGAAAATCCATATCAAATTCATTTATGAGGTTCCAGATAAAGTGAAACCCCTCCCCCCCAAAAAAAGACCGTTTAGGGCATCAAAGGCCATTTAGGGCATCAAAACAGGTTCCATAAATCAACACCCGTTTTTTATTTTTTATTTGCAATAGAAAAAGCTATCACAGACAGTTCTAAACAAGAACCGTATGTGAAAAAACTATCAGTGATAGTTTTTTTCACAGACGGTTCTTATACAGAACCATCTGTGATAGTTTTTTTTTTCACAGACGGTTCAAAAACTGTGATGACCTCATATCATCACAAACATATAAACTCAGATGGCTTCAAAATCGTCTATGATAACGATTTCGAACCGCCTATGATGATCCTTTGTGTAGTAGTGACACTACACAAGTATTACCCTCTTAAGCCACAGTCTACGATTGTTGGTACTATGTTGCGCTGTGTTACGTGAAACTTTGGTAATCTGATAAGCCAGTAAGACTTTGTTGCTATAGTCGTCCGTCTGCCACCGCAGCTCTCCCCACTCCGCTCGCCGCCACCTCTCCCACGTCGCCCCCGTTGATGTCCCATCCGTGTGCACAAGTGCTAGTCATGCACTCCGGCCAGTCGACCACGGTGCCACCCATGGACACCCACGCCGTTGAGCCATGGTAGCCGGTAGTCGGTGACGCAGCGCGACCATCAGGTAGTGACGCTATAGAAGGCGGCTCCGACAGCATCACAACAATCTGCGTGGTGATGCCGCAGTCTGAGGAGGCAACGCTCGAGAGTTGTAGCTAGCGAGGAGGCGCTCTAGCATGACGGTCTCGGCCATGGATACCATGCAAGGGTGTCAGCAGGTGCGGCGGCGACAGGTTCAACTCCGATCAGGAGAGTGAACACAAGGGCTCAAAGTCGGCCGCGGTGGCGGCGGAATCAACTCTGGCAAGAGCAGGCGTGTGCAACAGCAACTCTGCCTCGTCCGCCAGCACAGCGGATCCATGTTTGCCGTAGAAGATCCCAGTGGGGATTGGGGTGGGAGAAAGTACGTGGGGCCCACAAAATGCGTTTGAGATATAAGCCTCTTCCCCTAGTGCATAATTTCTTCTCCACATCACACAAAATCTTCTGTAGCATAAATTTAGATACAGGTTAGCTGGAGCATTACGGTCGCTCTTAGAAAATGAAAAGGACGGAATACTCATTTACTGCGTCTAACTTTATCCAAACATGTGAAGTGACTAATAATGGTTTCCATCACAGGCATGAGTGTCCACCGAATCTGACTGCCCAGATCATGTTCATGTACGCGCGTAATGTCTCTGATGCTGTCTAGTGTGTACCATGCATGGCGACTGCAAGGCATGTGCCAAGGATTAAATCGATCTGTGGACTGTACATCAGGTTCAAAAGTGAATAGTGCAACGTTCAAAGCTTAATGGCAGAAGCATATATGCATGGTTTATTTCCACTCATTCTCTGCTACCTCTCCAGAGATTATATATATATATATATACATAAAAGGAGGCTTTCGTCGTGTCACAACCGCAAAATTGGAACAAAAAAACGGCGAGCTAGCAGCCCTCAAGGGGGGCAGGTCGGAACGTGACGAGAAGCCCTTGTGTAGGGGAACAACTTTTTTGCTTGATAAAAAGCTAAACTTTGACCACTCTAGCACCCTCGTTTTAAAGTCATCATATATGTTCTTGCGTACAAGCATCGCCAATCTCGCACGTTTGCATTGTACTCTGCCTCTTTCCATTTGCTCCCTGCTGCATGTGGATCGTTTAATTCCGTGCATATCATTAGCTTTAGGCTTTAGCATTCCGTGTTTGCAAGCAAAGGCACCTCCAGCTAGACCTGAATAGTCTTGGTTCCATTTTCATGGCTGACTCGATCGGTAGAAGGTTTCTTCAAATATAATGTGTTGTTAAATTGACTAACATAACTATAAAATGCATGTCTGAATTAGCTTATTTGTCCACATGTTTATGCGAGTTGTTGGATGGCGATATGACAGGACACTTTAGGCAGAGATCCATATATATGTTGAGACATCATTAGGAATGTTATACACCAGGGGCGGAGCTACGGTAGGTGCAGGGGGGGTTTTTTTTACCATCGCACCCCCAAAATTTTTGCACAAAAAACTGATATATACTCCCCTTAATACATAAAGTATATACTACCCATATTAATATACATGATTACATCAAAGACAAACTCGTGACCCACCCCAATGACCCCATTTCTTATTCGGCCTAAGTCCAGAGTTGCAAGCCCATTAGCCATTGGCTATTGCCGGCTGCTTCTCCTCTAATCTCTCTCTCCAATTCCCCATTTCTCCCTTTCACTCAGCCACTCTCCAGATCTGACGCCCAGACGCGGGACGCCGCCAGCTGCTTCTCCTCGACTCCTCTGACGCCGCCGGCGTCGGTCGCCTCCGGCCCCCCGTCGGCGCCGGCGCGCCGCCCTCCCACCTTGCGCCTCTCGCCGATCGCCTTTGCGGCCTCCTGCGCGCGCGCGCTGCCGCGCTCCGCCCGCCTCGGCCGGCTCGGCCTCGGCGGCCGGCGCCCGGCGCGCCACGCCGGCTCGCTCCACCTCGGCCTCGCTCGGTGCGGTCGCCGCTTGCGCATCACGCGACTCACGCTGCTCCAGATCGGCGCCGGCGGCGCCGGTCCCGCTGCGCCACGGCGCTGCCCTCGCCGCTCGCCCCCCTCGCGCCGTCGCGGTGGCCGCTTTGCTGCGTCACGCGGTCACGGCCCGCACCGCCGCCGGCCTCCCTACGAGTGCGAGCTGCCACGCCCGAGCGCTCTCAGCCCCCCCTACGGCCGGCTCGGCCTCCGGCAGCCGCCCACTACGTGTGCTCACTGCCGTGCGCCGTCGCCGCCGGTTGACCGGTTTTGCACCCCCATCGACAAAATCCTAGCTCCGCCACTGTTATACACCGAATACAGTAGTTAAACCGAGATGTTGAGTGCGTAGACACTTCTTGTAGACTTCGAGCCTTTTCTAACAGTATACATAGGATATTATAAAAATATATATTGACATATCAATAAACTAAAATATAGGTGCTATTTTAATAAATATTCGCAAATAAATTATGAAGAAATGCTATGTGATTTTGACTAGTTTCTTTAAGGGGAAACAACCCGGGTTTAATTAATTTTCTTTCGGGTCTACTTGCAAGCTAAAATGACAAGGAGTTTAGCCTATCTATGGGAAGCTGTCGACATCAGGAAAAGATTAACAAAACTATGTCTTTCATGATCTAAATGATATATCCACTTGACATTTCATAATGGAGATGTACACACTATGCACTATCATAAGATGATTAGTGCACTATTCTACTAATAAATAACAAGGAAGGGGAGAACAGATTCGTAGCAAGTTACACAAGAATCATTTGGCAGGAAACGGCTACTAACAGAGATAAATTAAATATTCCACCTAGATTCCAAAAGACATCTCATGAATGCCTTTTATTCTCACAAGCAAAAATCTAGAAAAAAAAAACATTGATATATATGTAGCTGAAAGTAATCTGCTTCTCAAGATCTGCTGCCCTAAAGTTTCTTAGATTAAGTAACCAACTAACCTCCAACTAACTCCAATTCTCCAAAGCATTTCATCACGCAGAGAACAGAACTCTAATTAAGACGCTAATCCACTCGTTAACTTCTGCAGTTCAACCATCGTATTAAATATATTAATTCATTCTTTTCTTCATGTAACAATTTTTTTTTTGTCAAATTATTGTGAAACAAACCATAGATTATGAAAGCTCAACCAATTAATCAAAGTTTTGTCCTTGTTGTAGAATAAGGTTACTGAAATTTTTCAAAGCATAAGTTACATTTTTTATCTATTGGACAATATCCAATCATATGACACATAAATCTCTATATAAATTCAATGATCACAACAAGTAACTTAAATTTTTTTAAAAAATTAGACGACTTAAAAGTAGCAAGACTGGCGATTTATTTGTCGGTTTTTCCGTGGCATGCTTCTACAACATGGAAATATGGGTTTAGTTCACATGCATGCTACGTACAAATGCATGGGTATTTGTTGTTTGATAGGATTTGATCATGCCATTAATTTTGTTCCCTTCTCCCTAAAAAAAATGACAGGGAACCATGCATACATAGCAAACACGGAATATACTATGTAAAGCTTCTCACGACATTATCCATAGTTCGTCTTAAATTATCCAATCTTAGAGAAAGTATGAACAGGACAGAAAAAAAAAAAGAAAAGGATAGATGAGAACTAAAAAGTCAAGAAGGCAACATAAAGAATAGCTGTATCAACTAATGAAGCACAATTATAAAACAAAAAGTAATTAACAAAGATCTCTTCTCTTAATACTTTAAGTGCTCCCTAATCATCACTTAATAATGTGCCGTATCATTTGGCCTATTAACAAAACATGATGAGGAATCTTCTCAAATTAGTCAACAGAAGAATGATCAGGGATAGCTGCATATGTATATCTATACATGCACATGCACACACGCATCTCAACGGACGCTCTTGATCTTTCATGGAGTATCTTACACAGAAGGCGCAGCATGCCTAGGCTGATCCGTTACATGAAAGCTTGCAGGCTTGAGTTCTTTTTAGGGAAGGTGGGACGCAATTATCATCAAATCATTTTTTTGGCAGGGCGTCACCCTTTTGGCCATATTTTCCTGCCTTCCATTCTGACTTCTTCTCCTCTAATTTTCTGTACTTGTATTATTTAATAGCAACATAATGCTGATACATTGAAGCAGTGATGTATCACCTACTAGTAGCTTGTTAACGCCTGAAAAAAAATGTTAACGGCGGGTTTTTTTTTTGGGCCAATATAGCACAACACTAACATAGCTTTATCTTTTTTTAGACGCTAACATAGCTTATCGGCCTCTTTAAAAATGATTATAGGGTAACTTAAAAAATAAATATATGTAATCCCATTTTGCAAGCAAGCATCACTCAGTTTACGATTATGCCGCATTTTAGCAAGCAGTTTTGAATGCTAAAACATTTTTCCTAACTATAGTAGACAACATAGCACGGTGCATTCAAACAATGTGTAAAAATAATATTTTATCTTTTGTGCTCGTATAAGCTAGCAGACATTTCAATCACAGATGATTTATGACTTTCAGGTCAAAGCATGGAGCACTTAATTTTCTTCACACACTACACCCCACTCAATTAGTATCTCTCTCTCTCCAAATTATTCTGGGCCCCTGAATTGTAGACATGTACATGCTTTGTTTGTGCATATATGTACGATTAATTTCCTCTCTCCTCTCCCATTTTAAACCCACCAATTATTTATGCCCCCAGCCGCCCAGGACAGCCACCAATATTGCCCTCCTCTCCCCCATACATACACCTCCCTATAAGACAGGCCCAAAAAATCTCAAGCAGGTCATATAACCTCTAGAGAGAGAGAGAGAAAACAACCCCAAAGCACCAGCCACCAGCCACAGCATCCCCCAGCTCAAAAAAAAAAAAAAAGGAAAGGAAAAAATACATAAAAGAGGACAATAAGAGGAAGAGAGAGACAGAACTGAAGGGGAGAGGAAGAGAGAAGTAGTGGTCACAGACAGAAGAGAAGATCAAAAGAGATCGGGAGATGCAGCACAAGATTGGAGCCCGAGAGCTGCAGGAGCAGAGCCAAGAAAGAAATACCAACAGCTTCCACTACTCCTCTCCCTGAAGCTAAGAGACCAAGCAAGCTCCTGCTCTCTCTCCTCTTCTTCTCTCTCCATCTAGCTAATTCGGCAGCTCCACCACCCAATCCGTTAAGGAGAAGGAAGAAAAGGTCGAGCAAGAAGCGCGGCGGCCGGCCATGGAGGACACCCTCAAGTCGCTGTCCATGGACTACCTCAACCTGCTCATCAACGGGCAGGCCTTCAGCGACGTCACGTTCAGCGTGGAGGGCCGCCTCGTGCACGCCCACCGCTGCATCCTCGCCGCTCGCAGCCTCTTCTTCCGCAAGTTCTTCTGCGGCGCCGCTGCCGACCAGGCCGCCGCGCCCGGCGCGCTCCTCCTGGACCACCTCAGCCCGCGTTCCCCCTCCGGCGCCTCGGCCTCCTCCCCCCGCGGCGCCGGCGGCTCCGCGGCCGCCGCTGCCGCGGCAGCGCCAGGCGCCGTGATACCGGTGAGCTCGGTGAGCTACGAGGTGTTCCTGCTGCTGCTGCAGTTCCTGTACAGCGGGCAGGTGTCGCTGGTGCCGCAGAAGGGGGAACCCCGGCCGGGCTGCGGCGAGCGCGGGTGCTGGCACACCCACTGCGCCGCCGCCGTCGACCTCGCGCTCGACACGCTCGCCGCCGCGCGCTCCTTCGGCGTCGAGGAGCTCGCACTCCTCACCCAAGTAATTACCTAATGCTTCCCGATTGCAATTCTTCGCTCCTCCGTTTATAATTACTTCCTACTGGCAGGAGTCCATTCCCTCTTCCTCTCAGCTGTTCTTGAAAAAAAAAAAGAACAAGAAAATGAAAGGCAAAAACAATTAAATTTTTCTCTCCTGAGGATTGTGGGGATCAAGATGGGTGTTGAGGTTGGTTATGTTGGGATTGGCGAGCATTCTGCAGCATTGATTTGATCTCTGTACCCTCTCCATCCCTCCAACCTTTTTAAATGAAGTGAAGTGAGTAGTAGTAGAAGTAGCAGTCATCGAGTCGACTCGTCGTCGTCGACTCGTCGTCTCGTCTGCGTGCGCACGCGCGCGTACGTGCGTGCGCGCGCGCGCTTTCTTCCTTGCTTTCTTTCTCTCTTTGTCCATCCGTCTTTCCATCTTTCTGTCCCGCCCGTCCATCCATCCATCTGCTTGCTTCCCTTGCATACTCCATCCCTTGCTTTCATGCTTTGTTCTTACTAGGGTTCGTTAATGGGAAATTTCTCTTTTCCTTTTTGCCACTGTTCGCGCATCGCCCCCATGTTCTTCTTCTTCTACTTCTTCCACTAGGCCAGTACAGCTTAATGTATCGTCACTGTTGCGGCACGAGCAGCACAGCTTTCCGCGCGTACGTAGTGCAATTAGCATTCCAGGAAAGATGTATGCTTTTCTTGCCATGTTTTCTCCTAATTTGCAATTTTCGGCTAGGGTTTCTCTGTGGGTTTCTCAACTTTTTCCCTCTCTTTAATCCTGCCCCCAATCTGCGCCATGATGCTCCCATACTGTTGCACCCTTCTGTTCCCCCTTATATTTTATGCACAGGGCCAATCCACTATGCATATATCTCTCCCCTTTATATCCCACCGCCGCTCTCCATACCTGTGAGCTTTTGCAAGGAGTTAAAGTGAGCTTACACTAAGAAAAATTTCTTGTGATGGATGCAGAAGCAACTGGCCGGCATGGTGGAGAAGGCGTCCATCGAGGACGTGATGAAGGTGCTCATGGCGTCGCGTAAGCAGGACCTGCACCAGCTCTGGACGACCTGCTCCCACCTCGTCGCCAAGTCGGGCCTCCCACCGGAGGTGCTCGCCAAGCACCTGCCCATCGACGTCGTCGCCAAGATCGACGAGCTCCGCCTCAAGACCTCGCTCTCCCGCCGCTCGCCGTTCCTCGCCCACCACCACCCGCACCACCCGGCCGGCATCGAGGTGTCCGCGGCCGAGATGGATGACCACCACAAGATCCGCCGCATGCGGCGCGCGCTTGACTCGTCCGACGTGGAGCTCGTCAAGCTGATGGTGATGGGCGAGGGGCTCAACCTCGACGAGGCCCTCGCGCTGCACTACGCCGTGGAGAACTGCAGCCGGGAGGTGGTCAAGGCGCTGCTGGAGCTGGGCGCCGCAGATGTCAACCACCCGGCGGGGCCCGCCGGGAAGACGCCGCTGCACGTCGCGGCCGAGATGGTGTGCCCCGACATGGTGGCCGTGCTGCTCGACCACCACGCCGACCCCAACGTGCGCACCGTCGTCGACGGCGTCACGCCGCTCGACATACTACGCACGCTCACCTCCGACTTCCTTTTCAAGGGCGCCGTGCCGGGGCTCGCGCACATCGAGCCCAACAAGCTCCGGCTTTGCCTCGAGCTCGTGCAGTCGGCGGCCATGGTCATGTCACGAGAGGACGCCCACACCGCAGCGGCCGCCGCGGTCAATGCGGCGCCCATCTACAATGAGCCTCCCGGTGGCGCCGGCGCCGTGTACAATGCCAGTGGCACGAGCACAAGCATGGTGAATCTGAGCTTGGACAACAGGATGGTGTACCTGAACCTAGGGATGGACGCGCAGTTCGGCAAGATGAACGACGGCGGCGACGGTGATGATGGAGGGAGCAGAGGGCAAGGAGGCCCCTCTTCGTTGTTCTCTCCACATGGCTTCCCATGACAAGGGGCGGCTGCTCTACGATCTCCTTGTAAGCTTAGAACTAATTAATTACATGTTATTTATATCCACATTACAGGAGATGAGAATGATGAGATGATCCTTTTGGGCTATTAATCTCTGAGTAGGGAGATATCATGCATGCATGGTGCATCGCAAGATCAGTTTCTTGGTGAGTTGATCTGTTAGTGTCTAGTTTTCTGTTTGTTGTTAATTAGTGGGATGTTCTTTTGGAAATTTTAAGGGGTGAGTTGGAAGCGAAACTGTTTTTGTTTTGTTTTTTTTAGGGCGGTGCATGTGTGTTCGTGGGTCATGTGCATTGATGCATTGAGACGTAGACAAGAAAGGTCGATTACTAGATTTTAGATCTTGTCTTGCTTTTTTCAATCCTTTTGAAATCACACAAGATTTAGTAAAAGGAATTATTATATGGTCTTTGACCCACAACTTCTTGCACAAAATATTTTAGTGTGTGTAACGCCGTGACAATACTTGCTTTGTCTATGGTTGAGTTTTTTTTTCAAGTTGAATGGAAAGTGCATAACATGATTTTTAACTACCGAATTTTTTGCCATAATGTATACTTTCCTGCCGATTAAACTCAATTTACTTGAGAACCAATATAGGCCTATATATATATACTTGTCTATTTTCCTGTAAAAGAATATGTGTGTAAAGGAAGTGAAGCTTTTTAGGATCACCGGCAATGCCTTTGCCAACTGTTTGTAGTGTTGTCTTTTGGAGTCATTTGCGGCTAAAAATTTGAGAGTATTTGGCGCAATGGAGGGCCTGCAGAGGGGTACACAAGCATGTGGGGGATATGAAGAGGGAGACAACGAGAATCTAACTTGAGCTATGAATGATGGAAGCGATCGATGCCGGTCAATGTTTTAACCCCACACCCCCTCCCCGTTTGTTCTTATTGCAAATTTGGTCTCCTTCCATGTTACAACCTACAAATGGGCAGGGGGAGTGTGGGAGAGAGATCATGAGAGAGAGAGAGAGAGCAAGTTTTTATTTTTTACCATTCTTTTTCTCCTTTTCTTTTGTTGACCTTGTTGGTTTCCCCCGTTTGTGGAGGTGTGGATTGGATTCCTCGCATTTTCTCTCTCTACACATTTTTGCCTTTTCTTGGTGTGTCTTGGTTGGGTGAGTATGGCAGGGAGAGGGGGAGAGAGTACCAGCTAGCTAGCTTTCGGGCAATGGCAATCTTAGGCTCTTAAGCCGGCCATATCCTAGTGAAGGGAGAGAGATGAGTTGTCCCCCCTGTCTCACACCAAGCATCTCTCTCCCTTGATCTATAGTGCACGACTATTGCATGTATTAATTATATATTATCTCTCACAGCTCCCTCTCTCTCTCTCTAGTGCAACGCTTTCCATGCGACATGGCCTATCTGTCTTTATGGCCCAATAGTGTTTGGGCTCACACACTGCCACACACACTCATCCCACGCAGAAAATAGTGGGATTTGCACAGTTTGTGGACAAATGGATCTCTTGTCTTGCATGAGTGCAACACCGAGTGTGACTACACGACACACACACGCTGACACACACACCATCAATCTATGGTTACATGTTTACATGTAGATATATATCTCTTCTCTCTGCATCAACATGGATTCCTCCTCTGATCTCCCTGTATATGACGACCTGCTCTATTCTTTCCGGCCCTTGCCTCCCTTTACTTTCCGTTTGTGTTCTGATTTGTCTTCACAAAGCTTAGCTTGCAGCTGGCCTCTTATGGGAGATCAGCACATTCCTTTCTCTCTCCCTTCTCTGTCTCTCCTTACATGGCCACTGTTCTGCTTGTAGATTGGTTCTGTAGAGAGCGAGATAAGTTTGCATGTGTTTGACTCCCTCCCCCAACCTTCAAAAACAATTAGACGTCCAATGGTTCGGTGTACGTACAGTATATTATATGATGCACAGCGCGCACTCTATATAGTTCCTATCTCTTGTGTAGGTGTGTAGTTTAGATTATAGAGACTAGCCAGCTAGCTAGAGAGAGAGAGAGAGAGATTTGTCTAAATCAAGTGGTTTATTCTCGTACGGGTGTTCTGGGTGCATACAGAACAAAATAGGTTCATATAGGCAGGCATGTGGAGTCAACGTACAGATTCAACACACTAACCAGATACATATGCATGCAGTTTAATACTACAGTTGTATGTTTTTCATTATTTATATTAAAATGGCACAAGTCTTCTACTAGAGGGCCGGCTATCTGTCCCAACTAATTAAGATAGCGTGATTCTCTAAAAAAAAGATAGTTGATGAAGAGAAAAGGATTATCTTGGTTTTATTATCTTCTTACTTAAACTTATGTTGTACTTATTCATACTTTGGACTTTCTTATTTGGTGATCTGTCTGCATTTCATTTCAGAACAGCGTAATTTGTTCCCTTCTTTATCCTTACTTGTATATATAGCATATCGTAGGTCATCCCTGCGGTCTTCAGCTCCTAGCTAGTGACTATATATTACTATTGCTGACATGTAGCATTTGCGTTGCACAATTGACAGGAATGTTTTTGAATATATGCGGATTTCGAGAAAGCGCTATATTCCAAATATAAATCATTTTTGGCCACTGACATGGTCACCAAGATAGCACCTTGATCATTATTTTCTATGAAAATAATGTTGTTTCAAATAAAATTAATTATCTATTATGAAAGTATATTTCATGATGTATCTAGGAATATCAAATATCATATTGGTAATCTATTATAGTATTAAAGCGATAGAAAAAGAGGTCATCATGCTGGTTCTTAAGAGTTAGGAATTGTCACGTAATCGGTGAAAAAAAAAAGATCTACACTGTCGATTGTGCTAAGTCTAAGATTATAACGATCTAGATTAAAAAAAAGAGACCATATCAAATACAATATAGAAATAATATAATGCAAAAAATAACTTAAACTAGAAATAAAAAATAAAACAAAATTAGCAGTTTGATACAAATTCCTAAGTAAAATCACTAGATAACATAATTTGAAATAAAAATTAAATAAAATTAGTAATTAGATCAACCTACTAAGTCTAACAAAAAATAACTAAAATTCAGAAAATAAAATAAAATAATCAAATTTATTTTGATACGAATTTCAAAGTAAAAAAATAACTAATAACTATGATTTTGAATAATTGTTTTCTTTAAAACAAACTACCTATTGGATTAGGACACAAAACCCAACAAAAAAACAATTGAAATTAGGGATATAAAATAAAATAAAATAAAATAAAATATGAATATTTATTTCGATACAAAATTCAAAGTAAAGTTCATAATAACTAAAATTTAGAACAAAAAATAATATAATTATCAATTCAATAAACAAATAAATTTAGCAATTTAATTTCGATACAAATTCTAAAGTAATATACCTAAATACAAATTTGGTTACAAAATAAAATAAAATTTGTAAATAAAATTAATTCAGAGTAAACATTAAACAAAAAAAATGGATTACTATACGCATTCCAACAAAAATACCTGGAATTTGGATTTTAAAATAAAATAATAAATTTGATTTCAATATGAATTGCAAAATTAAATTCCCTAATAATTGTAATTTTGAATAACTTTTCTAGAAACATTAGCAGTTAGATTAGTATACGAATTCCAACAAAAAAAATAATTAAAATCCGAAACAAAAAATAAAATAACATTATCAATTTGATTTTCATTCTACAAGAAGACATTGATTGACAACTAAGCGTAGAGACAGGGTGGCGGCGGCAAAGATGAAAACAATTCCATACTGCTCGCCGTAGCTGTTCAACAAGGACAATGTTGTGCTGCTGACAAGAGTCGTTGAAGAGATAGGACGGAGTCGAAGGAGCCAAGTGTTGTCCATCGACGTTGTTGAAGAAGTCAGTGACCAAAGAAACTCGTTGATGGGAAACTTTAACAGAGAGAAGATAAAGCTTCACATTGAAGACGAGCTATCAACGATATGGGGTCATCGCGTAGCTAGGAGTGTGTCATCATTGGTGAGTGACACGACGTCACCGGCGATGGTTAGAAGATTCTCCATATTGTTAGACGGTGACTAAAACAGACATACCAATATTAGTGAAGATAGGAGGTTATCATGGTTAGTGAGGAAGCCACATCGTTGGGTTGGACATTGTTGAAGAAGAGGAGCAACCGACACGGGAGAAGAAGATATTGCGCATGTGTATATGCATGCATACATTCGTACGAATAGAAGCACTGGCGTACATAAACAGAGGAGCAAAGAGCTCGGAGTAGAGATGACGAAATGGTAAGGAATAGGCTTAGGGCCAATGGAGAGCGCACGACAGGTGTCCCCGGTAGGGAACGACGTTATTTGCACGTTTATGCGTGTTGATATCACAATGGTCAGTATTAAGCAATAATTAGATAGAAGTAGAAGATAACTATGTGGAAGGGGTAGCAGCTGGGAGATATTGATCAAGAATTAAGCTTACTGTTGGAGGTTGTTGCAGAAAAGCTATGACAGATGAAGAGATAGAAGACACACGGTTCGGTAGGGTAACCAGCGTGAGAGAAGATACGTTCAAGTAGGTTGCACATGGTGCATCGGTGTATACGTGGACAAGGTACTCTGATACTATGGTAAACTAATAAGATAATTTGTTGCACATATAATCAATCGTATTACTTGATATTAACATATGTACATGTGCATACAAATATTTTAAAAAATAGTAACCAATAGAGAAAACATAGGGGCATACGGCTATATGATGCATAAATGATGAAGAGTGGTTAATTTATTATGGTCAAGATTTTTTTCCATCAAAACTCATATTTCCGTAGGCCATCCTACTAATTCTTTATATATTGATGATCAAACTTAAAAATGTTTGACCGGTATATATTATAAAACAATTTATATTTAGAACCGGACGAGGTAGTATATGATTTGATTTGATCTGCATGCACGCGGTTCTAAATTGATATAATGAAATGTTGTGATACAAATGCATGTGACCAGCAGCACAATAATGGCAAGATCATGTCACTAGTGTTTCTGTCTCATTTACTACTTAGTAGTTTAGCTTTAAAACGGATGTTATTTAAATAGTCAGGCCAATGCAATTACTAAACTAATATTTTCATGGATTTTACTTCTACGTATCTGCTTCAATTGTATGGTTTGATATTATGGTATTTTCCCAGAAAATTAAGTTGCCTAGTATATCGCGGCTAGTGAATAACCAAAGAAATCATGCATATATAATTGGTACTAAATCATTTAGGTTGGTAGGTGCACTATTTTGCATTTTAAACCTATGATCTTATGCGTTGGTGGAACTAAAATCATGCAGCATTTATGCATGTTTGCAAATGAATCTCACGTGTTTGTAATGTGTATTTCTAGCTAACTAGCTAGCTTTACTATTAGTTGTATTTCTAGCTAACTAGCTAGCTTTACTATTAGTTCTCGTGATACAACTAATCAACTATATCTCCCAAACATGCACCAAAAGAGCATTTCATATTGACTTTCGGAAGTGCTTGTTATTTCATTAAAACCATTGTGACTGGAATCCTAATTAAGTAAACCATTGTGTCACTGGAATCCTAATTAAGTATCTATTCATTAATAACTGATCGGTATCAAATTAATAGTGCATGTTCTTGGAATGTTAGCCGCCTTTCATTCTCTTGGGAGAAAGAATAGTTCGGCTCTAGATGTTATATAGTTTGCTTGGTGGATCGAACTATATACGGTGGCTTGCGCTAGCTCGCCTTTTACGTACACAGTAGCACCTTTGACCAAATAATAAAGCCACCCATGTGTCCGTCCAGTGGCGGACCCAGAAATAGAGCAAGGGGTGTTAACTCACGACAAACTAGAAGTCTCATTAGATTGCAATTAAATTATAACATAGCAAAAATACATAACCACTGACACAATAACTGATATTATAGTGAAATATATAAATGACATTGAAAAAAAATAATTCTAAACAGAATAAATACTCAATTAAGAGAGATTCGGTCCACCAAACCATCATGAATCATGACATGTCTCCACGCTACATTGACACCAACGTAACCTGCATGGACAAACTAGCATATATAAATCATAAATCGGAATGACAAACGATATGAATGGTAAATTCACAAATACAAAACAATGAAACATACCACTAAGTTCTAGCATTTGTTCTAACGTGACTTCATACTTCGAAAACGATGCAAAATACTATCATATTTAATCGTTGCAAACATGTCTCACTCAATATAGCATAACATACTATCATTCATCCAATTGTCGGTCATTTTATTTCTCAGCTCAATCTTAATAAAATTCATAGCAGAATAGGCTCATTCAACTGTCGCTGTTGCAATGGGAAAAATCAAGGCAAGTTTAATGATATGAGACACCAATGGGTAACATGTGTCTATCAGTTTGAACCATCTTCACAAACCCAATCAATACTACAGCACAAACAATGTTCTGATTTTTCCTTTTGTGACAGTTCTTGGGTTTTCCCTAACACTCTGATCATAAGATGCAATATATTTACAAATTCAAAGTTCTCCATTTTTTCTATCAAACCCGATGCTTGAGTTTTCTTTTCTATGTTCTTTGCATCTTCACTAATATTCTCCTATACCTCCAATACAGAGGTCCACATTAGTTGAAAACAAGTCAAAAAATTTACAGTGTGTGCCCCACCGAGTAACACTGGGCCTTGCAAGATTAGTTTCTTAGTTTTTTTTCCTCTTCCTGAAAAAATATCACATCTATCTAATTGACCCACAAGTTTGTCATGATGATCTTGAAAAAGTTGATCTCTCCTCTTGCATGAAGCGTTAACAATGTTGACAATCAAAGTGGTGTAGTTAAAGAAATTCAAGACAGAACTATAACACTTAGCAACAGAAACTACCAATAACTGCAATTGATAAGCAAAACAATGGATGTAAAAAAGCCTATGGGTTTTCGTCCAATATTTGTCTCTATGACTCATGAAACTGTCCTCTCATGTTTGAGGTTCCATCATATCCTTGCTCTCGCAATCTAGAAATAGATAAACCATGTGTTGCAAACATAGCATCCAGAACTACCTTTAATGAAGATGATGTAGTATCAGAAACATGTTGGGCTCTAAGGAACCTCTCAATCATATCAAGAGTTTGTCATGATGATCTTGGAAAAGTTGATCTCTCCTCTTGCATGAAGCGTTAACAATGTTGACAATCAAAGTGGTGTAGTTAAAGAAATTCAAAACAGAACTACAACACTTGGCAACAAAAACTACCACTAACTGCAATTGATAAGCAAAACAATGGATGTAAAAAAGCATATGAGTTTTCATCCAATATTTGTCTCTGCGACCCATGAAACTATCCTCTCATGTTTGAGGTTCTATCATATTCTTGCCCTCTAATCTAGAAATAGATAAACCATGTGTTGCAAACATAGCATCCAGAACTACCTTTAATGAAGATGATGTAGTATCAGAAACATGTTGGGCTCTAAGGAACCTCTCAATCATATGCCCTTGATCATTGACATACCATACATGACAAAAAGAATAGTTGTTGACAAATGACAATTGATAACAAAATTAATATGAAATATAGACAAAAAAAAAGGTAGCTACGAACCTCAGAATCACAGTAATTTGCTCCCTTTATAGATGCATCACGAGACTCATCAACAAGCACTGTGAAAAGACGCTCTCTCATCTCAGAAAATAATAGCACTCCTTGTATCCTCTGCACAAGTCCTTACTAATTTCTTTTGTATCTTATGGCTAGTCATTTAATTATTACCGGGAGCAATGCCACCAAGCACATTTGCAACTTTGGGATCCTTCTCTCTGTACTAGTTTAGCATCTCCAAAAAGTTCCCCATGTTGCTTATGCTTGTAGACTCATTATGTCCACAGAAAGTAAGAGCTTGCAAAAAGAGAAATCTTATAACACCTAAAACAATAATCAAGCAAGCTTTATATCCCTCTTTCTCTGCACTTTTCTCGGACTGCACATGAACCACACTTTGTCTCTGGTTGTTGTAATCGGCAACATGCATCATTGCTTTATTGTGATTACTATTAACTCCTCCAACATGATCATTAAAATATTCTAATGCTCTCCTCCAATTAGTATACCCTATTTTAGTGAATGCATCATTCCCAAACTTGTCGGTCCTTGGTGGGCTACGTGCTGCATTTTTATGCACACGTGCTCTAGCCGGTCAAATTTGGTTAATCATGAATTTGGAATCATGAATTTGCAAAGGCCCTCGTCTAGATCCACTACTATTTGCGTGGAAAATCATGGCCAAATGTTTAAACGGACCCATAGCCAAAAATGCTCTCCTAGCATCACCTCTAATATCAGGATCAAACTCTTCAATTAGCTTCCAAAGCTTTAGATCAGCAACAATATCATCCATATTAAGCTCAATATGTTTTTTTTCTCAACACTGCTACCTTGAGTTGCTAAACTTTTCTTAGAGACCTCTTTTGAAAAATCTCTCCATCAAATTGAAATCCCAGCAAGTAGCAATGTACAATTCTAATTAGTTATTGAAATTTTGGAATTGAGAGTGTCTATTGACTAGTTTGACTGTAAGAGCAAAAGGTAAATGTACAAACCTGGAGGTGCTGCGGGAGCTGGGAGGGGGAGACTGGGAGTCTAGTAGGTGTGAACCAAGAGGGAGGCACCGCCGGTGGCATGCCGGTGGCATGGACGCCGGAGAGGGCACTACTACAGAAAAAGCCATCACAGACGGTTCGGAACCGTCATCACAGACGGTTTTCGAACCGTCTGGAAAAATGGGTCTATGATAACAGGTGGATATCACAGACGGTCAGTAAACCGTCTGTGATATGAATATCACAGACGGTTTTTATCAACAACCGCCTCAGGAAGACGAGTATCACGAGCGGTTCTAGAAACAAAGCGTCAGGAAGTCGAGTATCACAGACGGTTCTAGAAACAAAACGTCTGTGAAGTCAGAGTATCACAGACGGTTCTATGTAAAAACCGCTCAGCGATATCTGTCTTCGCTGACGGTTCTTTGCGAACGTCAGTGAAGTCGAGTATCGCGACGGTTCTTTGTAAAAACCGTCGTGATACTCGACTTCACTGACGCTTTTTACTTAGAACCGCTCAGGATATTGTCTTCCTGCATCGCTTTTATAAAAACCGCTCGTGATAGTTCATTAAACTAACTACATTTTTTCCTGATTTTTGGCTAGCCTCAGGAATTGCTAGCCATGCCCTCTGAAAACAAGCATGCAAAAAAACAGATACATCACAGATAATCAATTGTCGACAAACTGAATCTGATCATTACTCAAAATAAATTACAAAAGATCACATTTGTTCAAGTATTGTTACAAAATAAATTGGATTACAATTGAGTCAATTGTTTGCGGTGGTTGAGAAGTGTCGGCGGGTGATGCGCTCGGTCAAATGAGTGAAATTCTCCGGTGTCCTTAATTATCTCTGATATGATAAAGCCGCAGAGCTTCCCTCGAATGTCCTTGATCTCATTATCAAGGAGTCCATCTAATTCTATATTCAAGCCCTGTCGCTAGCAAGAATAAAGTGTTATGCATATATATTTAATTTTATAATTAGAAAATAATTATTTGGAGATTCACAAACCTCGGGATCCTTCTTCCTAGCTCTAATGATTTGCTCCATATGATGGCAAACGAGATTGCACATAACTCATCATTTTTTTGTCATGCATCGCAAAAATAGAATTACATATATCGATTCGAGATGCGTTATTATGAAGTATGATATAGGATTATCGTATTATAGCGCGTACCGGAAATTTTGTCCTGTGTGTTAGTTGGGCGCTCTTTCCATCGTATATTCCTTTGTTGGCAACATAGCCGATGAACGACCTACATGATTCCAAAAAGTTATCCTCGACCATTTCAAACTAATGAAGACTAAAATAGAGTTATGTATGAACGAAATGAGCATACCTGTCGAGTATTCCTCCTTGTATGCACTTACAGTGTCCAACATCGTAGAAGCGAGGCGTCAAGGCCAACGAGGTTGAATAGGTCATATAGGTCGTTGAAGCCCACGACGAAGTGGTTCGTCCCGTTGAAGAAATGCTTATGCTCGTATCTGACGGTGATTCCAGTATCGCACCACTCCTTTTGGGTCCTATCCAAGTACTAGGCATGCAAAGCCTGACAAGCATATCCAGCACGCCCTAATACTGCGTGGGAGCACAACGGTTTTCCGAGGATGTACTTCCCGGATATTGCCGACTTGCCGGACTTGAGGGGCGCCTTCGTCGATTTTGATTTGGTCTTAAGCATTGCCAGCGTCTTCTTGCGAGATGACTCGGGACCCGATACGGTGACACGCTTTTCTTGTTCCTTCGATGTCTTCTCCAAGGGAACCGAAAAGGTGGCCTTCTGAGGCGAAATATGAGGTGGAGTCATGGAGGGTCCCGTTGGAGAGGAATAGTCGTGTTGAGATCACGACACTGCTGGGTCCAGGACGATGTCCTTCTTGGGCCATTGGATAAAACTGTGCACGGCATCCCCTAGTGTTGTGATCTCTTCGTTCGGCGAATCTCCGTAGGATCGCCATGAAATGTTCATGTACCATGTCCACCTCCACCGGGCGTAACCTCGCGCCACTGACACCGTCTTTGCATCGCCTTTCCCGGTATGGATGCACCGCCCTCGCGCGCCTCAATAGAAATGGACCCAACTAACCTCACTACGAGCTTGCAGCCGTCGGCTCCTACAAACGATACGCAATTAGCTAAAGTGTCCTATAGGTCTATCTTTGCTGCATTCCATAGATGTACATTACCTTGATCTCGTCTATCGGTAATTGGACATCGTCATGTCCAGAATTATGCGTGGACGAGACGCTACTCCGATGTCGGCGGGATCGACTCCCAAATTAACAGGGCGGCTTGCATCGCTGCCGGCCGAGGAGTTGATTCAATTGATCCTGCAATGCTGCCAGCTTTCCTTCAAAATGTTCAGTCATCTGTACGAACCGGTCCTCACGCTCGGTCTTAGATCTCTTCCTACTCCTGTATGTGCAGTAGTCGTCTGCGAATCCACGACTCCATGGTACGGTAACCCCAAGACCTCGCGTGCGACCTGGGTGTTCCTTGTTTCCCAGGGCCGTAGAGAGTATATCCTTCTCCCTGTCTACATGGAAGGAGTCTTGGGAAGTTTGGGCAAACAATTCACGCTGCAAGAAGTCATCATGTTATTATAGACACTATGAAGTTATATATGGAGTTATTAACTAGGTAGTTCGACATACTTACCAAACGTTGAGACACTTCCTCGTCTGCCGGGTTTGTGAAAGAGATGCTTCCGAAGACGAGACTTTTGCCTCGCTTAACCGTGCTAGGGAACGCGGTCTGCGTGACATCAGAAACGCGTTGTCCTCCGCCGCCATTCATCATATTTTCCTGCGTATCCAGCCGTGCCGAAGTGCAGGCGGATGAGTGTTTCGTGTCCGAGAGCTTTGTGTGCCGCACTTTGCTCGTTAAATTCGGGCGTCGTCTTCATAGCAACAAAGGCGCCCCATGTTTCTCGCATCAAGAATCAGATTGCGAAGGCGTCGACCGTGTTCACGTGCCGTGACAAGAATGCTCTTGAACGACCTCCACGATTTATCGATCGTGAGCATCGCCGTCCGCTCCACGCGTGCCATGTCCGCTTCGGGATAGTGAACTTTGTAATAGTTCGCCCCACGCGCCTCTCGCTTCTTTCGTCGATCCTTCCACCTTGGTGTGGTGATGGGGATCCGTTTCCTTGCAAGTATATCGCACATGGTCCGGAATCTCGCCGCTGAGCTCTTGGGACGCAGAGGGACCCCAAACTCACTAACCTCCGTGATGACCGGTCGGCCCACGTGCATCTTCGATTCTCCTCTCGCCATCTCGCTTCGTGTCATTGTCGTCATGGCGTCGGCGACGGCGGGGAAGATGATGCCTCTGCCATCTCGCTTACTTGCTATCTATATAATTAGTTTGAGATATATTACTACCCAGGCCAGGGCCGAGGGTTAAGCACACCGAAGAAAACAAACCGTGTATGTGAAAAATCTATTTTGGATGTGGAGATCAGCTATAGCTCAAAGTATGTGAAAACACGACAAATATATATGGTGCCATCAATATCTATATATACCAAATTAATTCCAGCAATAATTAATGACATCCCAGCATAATTCAACCAGAGTTTAAATGACCAAAATAACATGAAATCATGAAATTCTACCATGTCATCTAAACACAGCAATATGCTTATCATAAATATCAGTAAAACACCATAAATCAGCATAAAGCTCAAATTCTTGATGTTAAAAGGTGCTCTCAGAAGGCTAGATGCAAAGTTCAAAAACCTTGCCATGACAGCCCTTAAGCCTAATATACTTCACAAACTGAATCAATTAACTAAAATTCAGACTATGAGCTCTTATTATAGCTAACTAAACTGTATGACAATAGAAATTCTTTCTGAATGTATTTAAACTACACTATCTTTCACTAGCGAAGCTAAGTAGAGTGCAAGATCACGAATCAATACTAGTATCAAGAAACAGAACAAAGAAGTGCTTCTAGAACAAAAGCAAAGACAGTTCAAGTTCACTTCGAGGCCTTTTGCCGATACAAAATCAGACAAGTATAACAGATTAGAAGCTAATCAATCCTCTCTGAACAAAATGATCCAAAGCTCTTGACTACTACCGAAAGTAATCATAGAAACACACATAGACAACAGGTAGCTACCTCAATTATAGAGCTCAAAAGACTGAATTAATTATTGAAACAATTATCAGAATATGGCTATGAACATCACAGAGCAAAACCCGAATCACTCATTTCTTTGCAATATCTTCCAGAGCTAGTCTCAAATATCAATCTCAATCACAGATCAAAAACAACTAGCACAAAGTGTATATATATGCAAAGAGACAGAGCACGTTAAGAGGCTATCACCGAGGTCGGGGCGGCAGTGTCGAGGTCGGGGGTGCCGAGGTCGGGAGCAGCGGCGCGGTCGGGAGCGGCGCCGAGGTCGGGAGCAGCGGCGCGGTCGGGAGCGGCGCCGAGGTCGGGCGGCAGCGCGAGGTCGGGAGCAGCGGCGCGGTCGGGAGCGCGCCGAGGTCGGGCGCAGTGTCGAGGTCGGGCGGCAAGGTCGGGGCGGCGGCGCGAGGTCGGGCGGCGTGTTGAGGTCGGAGGCGGCGGTGAACGGGAGCCCTAGAGGAGGCAAAGGAGCGCGCGATAAACTCAGTGGTGCGGGAGAGGAAGGGACGAGTGAGGAAAACCCTAGCGGTTCCCACCTTATAAGAGGCTATCACAGACGGTTCTTTACTAAAACCGTCTTTGATAAGTAATCATAGACGGTTCTATCTAATAACCGTCGGATACGTTCATATCACGAGCGGTTTATGTATTAAACCGTCGTGATTAGCTTTATCACGATTACCTATTGGTTTTGTCGGGATATCACAGACGGTTATCAAATATAACCGTCTGAGATAATCTCATATCACAGACGGTTCTATATTAGAACTGTCTGTGATTCATTATCACAGACGGTTATATTATAGAACCGTTCGTGATAGATCCGCATAATTATCAATTACAATGAACTCGTGACAAGTATATATGAATTACAATGAACATCCACATTCACATCAATATCAAAATATATGAGAGATGACAAAACCTGGTGACAAGTATATATGAAGACAAGCTCATAACACATTTTACTTCAAAAACCAATTGTCGGTTACGATGAACGTCCACATTGACTTCCTTCCGATGGTCCCGATACCATCAAGTCTCCCCTCATGAAGAGATAGAGGAACACCTATCGGATCCACCTGAGCCATATAGTCGACGCAGAACTCAATGACCTCTTCCGTTGCATAACCTTCGATGATGCTGCCCTCCGGTCGAGATTGATTCCGTACGTAGGACTTGAGAATTCTCATGTACCTCTCGAACGGGTACATATAACGTAGGAACACAGGGCCGCATATCTTTATCTCTTTCACAAGGTGAACAATGAGATGGACCATGATATCGAAAAATGACGGAGGGAAATACATCTCAAGATGACATAGAGTCGTCACCACCTCGGCCTGTAGAGCATCTAGTCCTTGGGGATCGATGACCTTCGAGCAATTGAGTTGAAGAAATAACACACCTCAAGATTGCTACTCGGACCTTGTTCGCAAGATACTCCTAATTGCAACAGAAGCATTTGTGTCATCGGCACATGACAATCATGCGACTTCATACCAATTAATTTCAAATCTTGCATAGAAACAAGTTTCTTAATGTTATCGAGTAACGACGAGACTTTCACACCATGCAAGCTCGCACGCTTCATATCTCTCGCCTTGGACAGAGTGTAGCAAGTCGGGGAGGTACGTTCGTCTCAGACGCTCTCTTGCGGTGCTAACTCGGTCCTTATGTTCATATCGACCAAGTCTCTCCGTGCGTTAACACCATCCTTTGTTTTGCCACTAATGTTCAAGAAGAGACCAATCAAGCTATCACATACATTCTTCTCCACATGCATGACGCCGATGCAATGGCGAACTTCTAAGTGCTCCCAATAAGGCAAGTCCCAAAAATTGACCGCTTCTTCCGGATGTTCTTCGACGGGTTCTTAATTGACGCCCTTCTCAAGCACAACATCGATATCCTTAACCATATCATAGACATCTTTCCTCTAAAATCCCTTGAGCTGAACCGTCCTCCTTATTTCCGTCGAATTGTTTCTTCATCTTCCGGTATGGGTGACTCGGAAGGAACCTACGTGACGCGTATACACGCTTTTGCGTGAGTTGTTTAGCCATATACTCTGTAGCATCTAAGCGGTGCGATGTGCTTTGGCTCCTTTTGTATCAAGCTTGACAGTTACCAGGCAGGAAAATCATTGATGGTGCGAAACAACATGGCGTGTAAAGTGAAGTTCTCTCGCTTGTACGTATCCCATACCTGCACCCTTCGCTCCACAGTGTCACAAGATCTTCCAAAGAATGGTGCTAGGTACACATCAATATCATTCCCAGGTTGTTTCGGCCCTTGGATAAGTAGTGACATCAAAATGTACTTCCGCTTCATACACAGCCAAGGAGGAAGGTTGTACATGCATAGATTCATAGGCTAGGTGCTATGTCGACTGCTCATGTTACCGAAAGGATTCATTCCATCTGTACTCAACCCTAACCTTATGTTCCTTGGTTCTGCACCGAACTCTTCGAAGCTCCGATCGAAGTTTCTCCACTGAGCAGAATCAGCAGGGTGTCTTAGCTTTCCATCTTTTTTACGGTCCTCTGAGTGCCAACGTACCAATCATGCCTCTTTTGAGTTCGCAAATAAACGCTTCAAACGTGGGCTCACAGGCAGATACCACAACATCTTAGCAGGAGGTCCTTGCTTCAACTTAGCAGTATTCTGACGCTTGTATCGGGATGCTTTGCACACGGGACATACATGCATGTCTGCATACTCTTTACGATAGAGGATACAATCGTTCGGACATGCATGTATTCTTTCTACTTCCATTCCCAATGGACAAAGAACCTTCTTTGCTTGGTAGGTGGTGTTGGGCAACACGTTTCTCCGGAAGAATGTCCGCTAGAGACCTAACAACGCCGTGAAACTCTTATCGGACCAACCATTGCTTGCTTTTAATTTAAGCAGTTCAATCATGGTTGACAACCTTGTATATTCCGGCTTGCAGTCAGGGAACAAAGGTCTCACCGAGTCCTCCATTAAGCGCTCGAATTTACAAAACTCTCTCTCACTGTAGTTCTCTTCTGCATCGCGTAGCATCTGATCCAGATTGTCATCGTGTGACCTATCCTCATCAAAAGCACAGTCTACATCCGGCATATCGTTGACTTCCTCGGCGATGTCGTTATTACCAACTTCCTGTCGCTCTTCACCATGACTGGTCCAACATGTATACCCTTTTTTGAAACCCTTCAATCAAGTGTGCTTCTATCTCATACGGGTTGGTAAACATCTTGATTATCGCAATCAATGCATGGACAAGACATATATTTTATCCCCTTTTTCAACATATCCCGCCGCGGCTCTTCTAAAAGCAACCACGCCATTAATGTACTCTTGACTCACACTGTTCACACCATACATCCAGCTTGGTCCATCTACGCTACACATGTAACAAAATATATAGTGTCAAATTAGATTAATAAAATCTCTCTCAACCGCTCTCTATCTCCATTTCCTTCCCCTCACGTAACTTTAATATTATTCCAACTACCAAATGAAAAATATTATTCTATTCCCTTACATCCGGATACAAAAGTTTGCATCGGTTCCTAGAGTTTTGTTTCGAATAGGCGCTTCCACTTGTGAAATCGGTTCCTAGCATCAAATCTAGCCATTCGAACCGGCTAATTAAGCACGTAAATTGCGATGCTCTAAAGGGTAGAGTTTCGGATTTGTTCAAAATAGCTAATAATCGCATTCCTAATAATGGGATTAATTCGACTACTTTGTGTGCTTTTTATTATTCCTTGGTGCGATTCGAAATCCGCACAATTCCTCTTCACGTATGGTTACCCGATGCTATGGAAGGACCCACTCCCACTTCGACTCTTATACACGCGATGCTTAGCATATTCTACCATATCTCAATTAGGTTATAAAGAATGTTACCCTTGGAGCTCACGGCGAAAATACCAAATCGATCTATTCCGATTGCTGTCTCCCTCCCTTTCTCCTCTCATTCTCCCTCCCTTTCTCCTCTCTTTCTCTTCTCCTTCCCTTTCTCCTCTCCTTCTCCCTTCCTTTCTCCTCTCCTTCTCCTCCCCTCTCTCTCTGTCGGCGGCGCAGTGGGTTTTTATCTGGGTGGCGGCTCAAATGGGAATGGGCAGGGGGTACTCAAGGTATTTATAGCGAGGATATCACGCATTTGTTCAAAATATGAACTGCTCGTGATAGGTATATATCACGACGGTTTATAAATAAAACCGCCTGTGATATTTCACAGACGGTGCTCTTTATCAACCGTCTGTGATACGATGGATTATCACAGACGGTTTATGTACAGAACCGTCTGTGACATATCACAGACGGCTCTATTAATAAACCGCTCGTGATATGAGGATTATCGCGCACGGTTCATAAATAGAATCGCTCGTAATATTTCATGCACGGTTCGGTATATAAACCGTCTGTGATAAGCATATATCACAGACGGTTACTAGTAAGAACCGTCTGTGATAGGCCGGCAAAGCAAATGCCGCGCCCAACAGACCCAACACAGACGGATTCAAATTAACCCGTCTGTGATGGGGTGTCTTCTATAGCCTGTTTTGTAGTAGTGGGGAGGCGGCGAGGCGCTGCAGACACCAGAGAGCAAGGCATTGCGGATGCACGGACACCAGGGGGAGAGCCGAGGGTGGAGGGTAGAGCAGGGACGGGCAGCAAGAGCCGAGAGGGAGAGACGTGGGCGGAGGGCTAGAGGGCAGAACAAGGGAAAGTGGGGGACTGGCGAAGCTGCGAAGGGCAGAGGCGCCGGGTGAAGGTTACAGGGCAACAGAGCCGCTTGCAAGAGGAGGCACCGCGCAGTCACGTAGGGAAGCTGAGAGGAGCTGTGGGCGGAGGGCCGGAGGGCAGAGCAGGGGCGGGCGGGCGGGCGGGCGGTGAGTGGAAAGCAGGGGTGGGTGGGCGGGCGGCAGGTGGAGGCCAGAGGACAACAGAGTCGTGGGCAGGAGGAGGTGTCGCACAACTGTGCAGGGAGTTAGGGAGGGAAAGCTATGGACGAAGGGCAAAGTAGGGTGGGTGGGTGGTGGGCAGAAGCCAAAGGGTGCCATAGCCGCGGGCAGGAGGAGGCACCGCGCAAGGAGCCAGGGAGTTAAGGATGGGGAAGAGCAGAGGAGAGATTGGTGCTACATGGATATTCTATGGTGCTAATGGGCTTGACCGGTGCTTTAGCCCACCCAGCACCACCAAGCCTGGGTCACCCTGTGCCCCCCTATATACGACAGTGTAACTATAACTGAAATGTCACATGCGTTGATGCTTGATATGGGAAATCTGATCCTATTAGCTACCGTGATCCAATTTTATATATCATCTAGATTGTTTGACCTGCGAAATTGCACGGTGTGGCCTAGTACACTACGACATAGATTCCAAAATTTTCTCAACTCAATATTTGAATTAGATCTTACTGAGTTGTTTTAACGGTCTACGATTCTCTCTTATTTTGAGTAGATATGTTACATTAACATCCAGTAGTGTTGGGACCCACCAAATTAAGGCTTGATGTTGCTCTTTTTTTGTGAGAACTACCGTATCTCTTTTTTTAGAGCTTTCAAGCGCGCATCATCAGTTTTATCATCATAATAGGTTAGGCAGTATACAAAAAAAAAAAAAAAAAAATCTCAACTCAATATTTGACCTAGATCTTACTGAGTTGTTTTAACGGTCTATGATTCTTTCTTATTTTGAGTAGATATGTTACATTTAACATCCAGTAGTGTTACGGATTAGTTGTAATTAGGACCCACCAAATTAAGGCTTGATGTTGCTCTTTTTGTGAGAACTACCGTATTTCTCTTTTTTTAGAGCTTTTAAGCACGCATCAACAGTTTTATCATAATTATAGGTTAGGCAGTATACAAACAGAGAAAGGATGAGTAAATTTTAGGATACCCCTAGTTAATTTGTCTTAGATCACATGAACGTATGAACTATACACGCGTGCCATACTTGCATCTCCCGCGTGCTTCCTTAATAATTTGTTTTAGCTATACATATGTTGTACCACTGATCTCTTGATAGTGCATTATATAGCATACAATGAGGATATAGCGATGATTTAGCATGTTTGATTCGAACATATGTATTTTATTTTTAGTTTTATGAATTTTCTTGTGTCTATCTCTTTGGAAAAACTGACATGATGTTTCAAATGGTGAATTATAGGCATATATATATATATATGTAACAAACTAAAAGAGCTCCATTTATGTTGTAAATCTACTCCCTTTCTCTCTGAAAAAAATGATTAAATTTTCGGGGAAAATATTTTTTTCTGATGAAAAGCTTTAAAATAGTGCATATCTTCCAATAGAGTATATGTATGTAGCTTATTAGAACCTCCCGTTATAATTAGATGTCAGAATTCGTGTCTGAACTTTGAAGTATTCTGAGCACAAGGTCTCAGGGTGCAAACTCGACAAGCACGATCGTTTCCACGACGATAGTACATAGAGACCCACGATATAGATTACTCCCACACACGAGTTTTACGTTGCTTCCACTTCCACAGGAGTACAGGGTGGTAAAGAGGTGCAGTTGTGCTCCCCGGCTCAGTCCGGGTTTGAATATGCTACCTCCTGGCAAATATTTTTTTTAACAAACATATTGCTTCGACAGGAATTGGACACGGTTTATATATATTAGAAGAAATTAGCTGTTTTATTTTTGCAAAATGCATCCGTGATACGTTTATATATTCTCAAAACGTGCTGTTAAGAGTGGTATAATTCTGAAAGGCAAAAGCTAGCATTAATTAATTCTGAAACACTGAAAAGCAAAAGCTAGCATTAATTAATTCTGAAACACTGAAAGGCAAAAGCTAGCTTACAAATTAGAGAGAGAGAGAGCTAGGAAGTACTTTTCTATAGAAACCAAGCGATGCATCTCTCGGGCAACATAGTTCCAGAAGAGAGCACATTTCAGTTTGATTCTAGCCTAATAAGACTTGTAATTCTATCTCAGTAATTATTATAGTTTTTCATCATACGATCTCTCGTGCATTATGCTACCTGCAATGCCATATGACATTTGTTTGAAACTAGTATCGAAGCTTACGATAGATCATCCGCATCAGGTCATCAGCACCAAATTGGTAATCATCTGGTAGTTATAACAAAAGATACCTTAATTAAGATGAAAACAAATGGTACCTTCAGATGAAAATGAAACTTTTCCATTGGGAAATTCGGTGGGCTTCACATACACTGTGACATTCGGCCTACTATCGGAAAGCCCGTCTTTGTCAGATACGAGACTTTTATCGGACCGGAGGTCGGCCGAATTGTTGGGCTATGGCCTATGGCTGTCGACGCAAAAGGCCGAGCAATTATTAGACCTACTTATCTCCCTCAAAACCTAGCCGCCGCCAGGACAGTATTTTTTTCAATTTAACCTTTTTTTTTCATAAAAAACGGACATTTATACCCCTGCTAGTCTTATTTCCAGTTTTGGGCGCCGTGAGTCATGGCGCCGAGGTCCCGAACCCTAGCCACCGGGGCAGCCAGCGTGGCCACCGGGCTAGGGTTCGGGACCTCGGCGCCATGACTCACGGCGCCGAGCTGTGTTAGCTCGGCGCCGTGAGTCACGGCGCCGACCCCCTGGGTCCAAAACTGGAAATAAGACTAGCAGGGGTATAAATGTGCGTTTTTTACGAAAAAAAGGTTAAATTGAAAAAATTCGGCCGCCAGGAGCTCCGTCACCATCCTCCCTCGCCGGCGCCTCTCCCCTCCTCTCCAGCTTTATTGTCGGCGTTGAGTGAGTAAGACCCGTGCTTTTTTTAAAGTAATTTTATATTTCTTTAGTTCTTTTTTTTTTACTAAATCAACTTATTCTAGATTTTTTCCTTTGCATGAGTTATCCGTCGAATTTCTTTTACCCACTATGGGTTTTGTTGCACCAACTCACCTGGACGACGACAACGGTGACACCTACGTCGAAAATCAACACTGGTCAAAGTTGATTTTAAATAAATCTCATTTGGTTTTCTTCCAACGAAACGAACAATACCGCTATCGAGGAACACATCCATGGAGTTCCTTAACAATCTACTTCCTGCTTCCGTGATCGTCGACAATCATGCTGACATTGCAAGATCCGAAGTTTTCGACGAGGAAGATAAAAAAAGTTCAGTAGTACATCGACTCAAGGACTTGATAGTACCAAGTTGTTCACCATATATCTTCAATGTAAAAGTTAGTCACTCCTGTACTTTTATCCCTGTGTTATTAATATAAATTAGAGGGGTTTTCTAAAAAAATATCTGCATCTTCCTGTCTTTTTTATTGACTCCTCTGTTCCTCTAAAAAAAACGGAGAGATTGACACCTCTGTTCTTTCTCAGAAAGACAAGAAGGATTGACACCTCTGTTTTCTTTCCCTTTCCGAACTGTCCGGGTTTCCCTCGTTTTGGGGTTGATGCATTTCTTCAAATGCAAACCGTGTCTGTAGTATGTGTATTGGTTGAATTTGGTATTGGCCATGGATCTACTAATATGGATTGCAAATACTTAGGAATGAAAAACAAATGGATACATCATACTCATACATACATCTGGAACATGCGAGTCTTTTTCCATCTGTTCCACTTGGAGATATTCCTTCTATGGAATAAAAAACTAAAAATCATTAAGAATTAGAAATCAACTTATAATTTCATAGAGAAAATTTTTCTTAAGTTTAAGTCACTCGTTGTGACCATTGGATCAATATCCAATCATATGACATCCATTGGATCAATATCCAATCATATGACAATTATATAACACACCAATCTCTACACAAATCCAATGGTCACAACAAGTGACTTAAACTTCAAAAAAATTCAGACAACTTAAAACTAGCAAAACCGAATTTCATATAGTTTGGACAAACATGCCGTGTCAAAGGGTTGTCAGGCAAGCTACTCTTGTTTGCACACGCGCATACACATGTGTGTATCCACCGTTTCCTTTCGGTTTACATCGAAGAAGAAACATGTAAATGTAATACCATAGATTCATCGGCGGGACTACCACAATGCACTAGTAAAGATCTGCCGTTGATATGGTATAACTTTAGCTAGATTTGTTGAGGAACAGTCGTCAGTTCGAGCGATTACCTCGTAGACAAACTCAGAATCGTAAGAATAATACAAGAACATAAGAACATAATAATAGATTGAACACAGATATGATGGGACTTCTGGCTTCTCTTTATTGTTTCTTCTGAAAAACTGTAGTACAATTGTTGGAGTCCCTCTCCTTTATATAGGCTACTAGATGGATGAGGAGCTCATCGTGGGTCAGGATTGTCGGCCTGGGCTCGGTTTCTTAACACTCTCTCTTAGGCACTTATCCGTCATGTTTATGTCTCATCAAAATTTCATAAAAATCCAGTGGAAAAAATTTAGAGAAAAAATACATAAAACACGTTCTGCTGTGCCGCACGAATTGCCTCGTTAAAAATCTTAGCCAAGAAACTTCAGAAAAACTCATCATGGAGAAAAGAGTACAATCCACCTAATTTTATTTAATCTCTAGGATTTATTATTTGGATACTCGATCTTCATGATCAAGTTTCAATAATGAGTTCATGAAGATTCTCCCCCGGAATTATGCACTTCTCTAAGTCTCATCATTCCAATTCCACGTATGCACCTTTCAAAGCTAGATGCTAGAAGTGACTTAGTGAATAAATCTACTAGATTTTCACATGACTTAGTATGCAATACTTTAATTTCGTTCATCTTTTGCAATTCATGAGCATAGAAGAACTTAGGGTTGATATGCTTTGTGAGTTGACTCTTCACATAACACATCTGCACTTGTGCAACACAAGTTGCATTATCTTCATAGATAATAGTGAAAGTTTGCGCGGTATTCAATCAACACGATTGCTGGATGTGGTGAATCATCTGCCGAAGCCAAGCATATTCTCGTGAGGCTTCATACAGTGCTATTATTTCCAAGTGGTTCGTCGAAGTCGATATAAGACATTTCTTAGACGATTTTCATGGAATTGCAGTTCCACCACATAGGAATACATAGCATGTTTGTGATTTGGTTGTATGTGGGTCCGACAGGTACCCGACATCTGTATAGCCATTCATAGACTGGTCTTGGTTCTTTCTGTAGAATAGTTCTTTGCTTCCTTGGAGGTATCAGAATATGTCATTTATTCCCTACCAATGCCTTTGGTAGGTTATGTACTATACTTTGCTAATAAGTTCACAACAAATGCAATGTTTGATCTAGTACAGTTTGCTAAATACATGAGTACTTCTACTACACTTAAGTATGGGAATTCTGGTCCCAGAACTTCTTCCCCCCTCTTGTCTAGGTCTGTATAGATCCTTGTCCTGCTGCAAAGATATCCCGACCATTGGCACTTTCGAACGGTATGCCTTTTCAAAATCGAACCTTTCTAACACCTTCTGAGTGTAGGCTGACTGATGCACTAATATCTCTTCAGGGATATGCTTAAGCTGCAAGCCTAGGCAATATTTGGTTTTTACCCAAATATTTTATTTTGAACTCCGACTCCATGTAAGAGCTCGCTTCCTTAATACCTTCCGGGGTTCCGATGATATTCAGATCATGTACATACACTAAGATTATACAAAATCCATCCTGGGATCATCATATAAATACACAGGGATAATTCTCATTGTTCGTGTAGCTTTTCTTGCATAGAAAGTTGCTTCAAGCATTATACCACATCCTGTCTGATTGCTTAAGTCCGCATAGTGACTTTCTGAGTTTCACACTGTACATATTTCTATTTGATCTGTCTTGATTCGGGACAGGGATACATTCAGATATCTTCATATAAATATTTGAATCTAAATTTCTATAAAAGTATGCAGTTACCACATCTATCAATTTTATTTCTAAACTCAAGTTTACTGCCATTGAGAATAAATATCTAAAGAGAGTTCTACCCATGATCGGGGAATATATTTCTTCATAATCATCTCCTGGATGTTGAGTGAAACTTTGTGCAATGAGCATTGCTTATTTTTATTTCTCTTTCAAATAAATACCCACTTATGCCCTACGGGGTGCACATGGGGAGGTGTGTGGCTTACAGGCCTAAACGCATATCTTTTATTCAGAGAGAATAGTGCAGTTTCTGTCGTCTTCTTTCAATCTTCCCAGTCTGATCTTTTCTTACATTCAGCGAACGATGCTGGCTCTAGATCAAAATCGATGATTGTGGTAATTTTCTTTGCAAAATTAATGTCAACATTGGTTGTTGCCTTATTCATAGATTCTCCTGTGTTCACATGGTTTATAGCTATTTCTTCAAGGAGTGATTATTCTAATCCTTCTACTTGCTCACCGCTGCTTCCAATTATGGGGCAAATCCCTTTAGTTTTTCAGCTCAAATGTGTGTGCACACATCCATGCTGATGTCTCTCTTCATGGGGATGTTCAATTTTGGTATGCATTTTTCTGAAGGTTCCATACTGGTGCCAGGTCTCAACTGGCTCCCTTTCTGGTTCTGGAGAACTTCGGTGATCGGCTATGTCAAGTCCTTCTTATCCTTTTTCACCAGGCGTCCCCGGTTACTTCGGATTCCAGGGGCCAAAGTTCTCGTCTTTTTTGAGACCTCAGACGGGATTAGGGATACCTTTTTCTTTCTTTGGTATTTCAACCCTCTCCGGTGCATTGCGTGCAGGCACATGCAACTTGGTCACGCTCTTCAAATCACTAAAGTGGTCAGGCAGTTGATTCGCTAATGCTTGCAAATCAATTATCTTTTGGACTTCGATTAACTTTTGGACTTTTTTTGCCTTCTAGACTTCAATTATCTTCTTGACTTCTCTATTTGCTTCACTAGTGCGCGGGTCATGTGCATGGATTTCAATTATCTTCTCGACTTCTCGTGGCTTGCCACGTTATTTTTCGATATTTTCATCAAGGGGTTGATTTCCTCCCCCTAATGACGGAAAATTATCCTCATCAAATATGCTATCAGCGAAGCGAGCAGTATGCAAATCTTCAGTCATAGGGTCCAAATACTTGATTATAGATGTTGTCTCATAACCAACGTATATCCCAGACTTTCGGAGATGCCCATTACAGTTCGCTGTGGTAGTGGTATAGGTACATAAACCTTGCAACCAAACTTGCAGAGATGAAAGATTTTTGGTGCTGACCTTTGCACTAGTTGCGTAGGTGAATGGATGTTATATGGTGTCAAACTCGGGAGCGAAGGATCCCGAATTCTCTGTGTTCATACACCGGTCCAGGATTTACAGTGTACACAGTCTCACAAAATGGATATCACAATCATATCACGAAATCGTAAATGATATTAAATAAATAACTGTTTAATACAACTGAGTCTGAATAACAATATCAAATATCAAATGTTAAACACAGCGGAAACATAAAAAATAAAGGTGAGCCACACGATGCGCCACAGGCAATCGTCTGGGTCATAAGGCCTACTCGTCCGGATCCTCACCGTCGGGAAAGAAATCTTATCCTGAATAAGATTTATTCAGCAAGGATGAGCACAACTTCCATGCTCGCAAGTTACACCCAATATTGAATTAAAAATGCATGCATAAGGTAACAAGTGAGTATGGCAGGGGTTGTTTTGCATAAACAGCATTTTCAGTGTAAATAATCATAGTAATTTCTAAGGCAGTTTTATACTGAGACTAAAATCATATTTTAAAATGATAATATTACAATGTGAATAACCTCCAATGATTTAGTGAAGGATTCCCTCCTAACACTTGGCTTCCCGCCCAATTTTTCATAAGGATTAACCATCCTCGGATTTAATAAAGCATTTAAAACCAAAATAATTCTAACTTTAAGTGGCCTGCTAGCATGTCCATGACCGCGGACGCGGCTATTCGAATAGTTTCTACTCTGCAGAGTTGGTATAACTTTACCCACACGAGGTGACATGCTCGTTATGTCGGCCAATACACGCTTCCGTAGGCGTGTGACTGAGCAATTACCAAGAGGCCTTTACAATGTTTTGTCCTAGTAAACTCATGCCCGCTAAGGTTTCGCCTTTGGACTAACTGTCCTCCGGAAGCCCTCTTGCGCCAAGTGGGAATAAACGTCTGACCGACACCCACATAATCTCATGACATAAATACACTAGAACATCACAAATTAATTAGCCAAATCCTGCCCATACAGGACATGTGGTAGTACGGTAAGGCATAGCATTAAGCGGCTCAAAGACCGGTCCTCAATTGACTTGGACGTCATTCCTACTAACCATGGGCCTTAATCTTAACCAGATCAATCCCGTGCATAAACCTGCACCCACCATTCCAACCATTTCGCCCAAGTCCAAACCCATTCTTGACTTTATTTTGAATGAAACTCTATTCATAAATCCATGTGGTAAGACAATACCACAATGTCAAGTTTGAAACAAATTTGTAAGAAATTTGGTGAAAACCCTCCCAAATTCTGTAAGTGTGAACTAAGCCTGGCTAAGTATATGTTTAATTTTGATAACATTTTGCCTATGGTGTCAAGGTAGTCAGATACAATATTCAAATTGGCTATACAATAAAACATGGGGGTAACTATACATAAAACATGACATTAAAGTATTTATACAAACATATGCATGCAATAAAGAATTTAAAAACTGAAAATAACTTAAAATACTGGGGGCAATATGGTCAATGGTGTAACTTGCCTTCGTTGATGTCTTGAAATTCTAAATCTTCAGATTGGTCGAACTCTCCGGAGTCGTCGAAGTCTAAACGTGAAAATACGACAAATTCAAATTCAAATTCAAATTCAAATTCAAATAAATTCAAAAATATAGTTCAAATTAACTCCAAATTTAAATATTTTGGTTTAGTTAGCTAGATTATAATTTTATATAAATTTTGCAATTTGAATCACCCAATTTGGAGTTCATATGCAAAAGTTATGAATTTTAGAAGTTTTAAACCTAAATCTGAAATTTAATTGAATTTTCCGAATTATTTTCCTACTGAAAAATCTATTTATTGCGCAATGCTGACGCCAACAACAGAATTTCGGAATTTAAAAGAATTAAAATAAATTCTGACAAGTGGGCCCCAAGTGTCATAGACACAGTCTACCATGAAACGGGTTTATGAGCTTTGGCTCAGGGTGATTTGGCGCAGATGCTGATGTGGCCGCCATGTAGGCAGCCACGTATGCTCAGCGCCTAGGTGGCGCTGACTTGGCCATGACGTGACTGTGCCACGTAGGCCCGACGAGGGTGCGGCTCCGGTGACAAGCTCGCCGGCGTTACGCGCTACGGCGAGGGGAGTGAATGATACCAAAAGCGAGAGGGAAGTGCGGGGATCCTGATGCGCTACCTCGGGGCGGCGGGGCGGGGCGTTTTGGTCGTCGGCGATGAGGTTTGGCGGCGTCGTTTGCTCGGCTCCGGTGAAGTAGGCGCTCCGAGGGTCCTCCGGCGAAGTGAAGGTGCGCACCGTGTAGGCGAGGTGGCGGCGAAGGTGACGGTGCTGTCGGGGTGGCTGGGGACGGCTTGACGGCGGCGCAAACGGAGCTCAAAGCTTCTTCGGTCGCCGGCGGAAAATCACGAATTACGGCGAGCTCAAGAGAGAATAGGAGTGAGTGTGGGCGTTGGCTTCGGTGGATAAATGCTGTAATGTCCCAAAATTTAGCTTTTCAAAAATCTTTTGAGTAGTTTAGGTCCCTGAAAAATTTCACCAATTTTATTTGAATTAATAAAGCTTAATTGGGAATTTTCTAAATTAAAAATATTTAATTTGACTAATATAAACGTGAATTAAATAAAAACTTGTGTTATTTGGCTTCCTTGTATTTCAAGGAATTTTTGGGTATTTTCTGAGATTTTTTTTCGGATTTATTTGCTATTTATTTGGTCTCCTTGATTTTTGGGATTTCTTTTAATTCCGAAAATCAGCCTTTTCTCTCTCCTGCCCACGTGCTACAGTAATGCGCGAGGTACTGTTCATCATCGTGTTCCTCCCGAACAGCCAGCAGTCCAGTACGCATACGAGACAAACTCAAAACTTCAAAATTCATATCTTTCTCTACGGTGCATATAAAAGCGAGCCGTTTGCGCCCACGCGTCCGTATTGATCTACTCTTCCAATCCCCTGAATTAGTTTCCTCCAAACCGATCTATTTTCGTCGCAATCTCCAGAAAACCGAGCTCTAACCAAAGTTCTTCTCCGGCGAACTGCGGCTTCATCCGACGTCCTCCGGCCAAACCGTCTGCGGCGTTGGCTTCGCGTCGTCGCGTTCTACGTCATGGTTCCTTCCTCTTCGCCCGAAGATCACCGGAGCACCGTCGGCCATGTCAAGCCTTAAAGCCGAAACGTGTTCATCGCGTTCTCGCTTCCTGGTGAGTTTTTCCAAAATCCGACCGCGTCATCTTGTGCCCTCGTCGATACCTATTTTTCCCCTCTTGTAGATTCAAGTTTCATCTACCGTGCGCCGAGAATCGAGCGCTCTCTCGCCTCTTGTTCGTCGTCCTTCTCCGGCCAATTACTCCGCAACCGTTGATCCCCTGCCTTCAACTCCACCATCGTTGAGTTCGCGTCGCCGCGTTCTACGCCGTGCTCACCTCCCTTTTCGCAGAGCATCACCGGAAGTGTTACGCGCCCGTGAGACCGCCGTCGTCGGCGTTCTTCGCGTCGCTGCCGTCGCATGGAGCAAAATCTTGATGTCCGGACCGCGTCATCATCTCCGGCTTGTTGTTTCCTTTCCGTTTTGCCCCTTCGCCACCACTGGTTCGCCTCCGTTCATCGGCAACTCTATGAGCAAGAATCACTAGTTTGCCTCTGTTACTATTCATGTCTGTTCATGCTGTTGCTTCGTTCCTCTATTCGTTTTCTTCTGTTGTTTCTTCCCTGTTCCATTGCTCTCTATGACAATGGGCCCCATATGTCATGCAAGATAGTAGTTATCTCCTCTCACTTACATGTGGTCCCCACATGTCATCCACCCAATTAAAATCATAGATTATTTATCTCTCTTACATGCGGGTCCCGTATGTCAGTCAACCTTGGTCAAACCCTAGTCATGAGCTTGGTCCACCGTGGACTAGCATATCTCTGTGGACCTGGTCCATAGACCAGTGGCCCACATGTCAACCCCTAATTCTATTTTCGGGAATTAATTTAATTCTTGAAAAGCCTTTTATCTTATTGGTCCCACTTGTCACTCTCTCTACCTTATTTCTGGAATTATTTTAATTCTAGAAATTCATAAATACCAATCGGTCCCACCTATCATACACTCATTCTTTTTCTAATATTTTCGGAATAGAATATTGTGAGAATATTCCGTAGAGTTTTTTCATCATTTCATGTGAATTCCAATCTTCCAAGAGCCATATCTTCTTCATCCGAATTCCGATTGAACCCATTCAAGTTTCTAAATTCATTATCTACCTTCTAGTACCATTCAATTTCAATTTGAATTTTATTTGATTTGCCTTTTGAATTTAGTTTGTTTTGCGCTTTCTTTCTCGTTAGACGCCGAAGTCCCGGAATCGTCCGAAGGAGCTGAAGATCAAGCAAGTAGAAGATTGAAGATAAAATAAGATCATCATTGCTTTAGCAAGGCAAGTCATACCTTTGATCATCTTGAACCCAGTTTTCAAATTACTTTGTTTCAAAGTATTGCATTCTACTTTAAGTAATTATTTAAATGCTTTTGGGTTTAGCTATTAATCCAATTTGTTATATCCACTTTGTCTGTTGTATGTCATAATCTTTTGTCACCTCAGATTGGTTCATATTTAGTTGGTGCTATGGTATTACCAACGTGGGTTGGTTAGATGCGAGTACAATTGCTTAGCCATGCTACGAGTCTCACATCTCATGTAAGTTGCAAATATTAATTATGACTAAGTGACTATGGAACTTTGTGTAAAACTGTGTGCTATGTGTTATTACTTCGTGATGGCATGTGTTGCACTAAAACCAACTGGGTGGTAAAGGATTTGGACTGGGGCAAGTGGTGGAAGCTGTGTGATATGGTGGACTTTGTGATGGGAATGATAATCTTTGTGACTTAGTTAGAACATGGAAGTCTTGCCTTGGTCAATTAAGGACTTAACTTTGTGCGCCATTGAACTGAGTCTTACTGTACGACCACATGCCTGGTATGGGACGGGCCTAACTTAGTAGGTTATGGATTCTTGGCATTGATTACTCAGGCTGTAGGTTAGGCTATGTGCCAGGGTGGAGGTGTGTTTCAGCCTCAGTGGCGGCTCACATCGCGGGACGATTCGTCGCTTCCCTGTCCAACGATGTGTGTTATGCCAAAACACTTCGTTAGGGTTGGCATAGCGGTTTGTAAGCACATCGGGAGTGTCAATATTTGAGATGAAGTTTCTGAAAGGTTTTGTTGTGATCAGCTCTGATCCAGTTGATTGCATCTTGTGGGTAAAGTGTACAACCTCTGCAGAGTGTTAAACAATCTATTCGAATAGTCGCGTCCGCGGTCATGGATATGCTCGGGGATTTCACACGAGGGGTAGATTTTCATAAAACCTTTGGGAAGGGACAGCTGTGTGATTTAAGTTATATGGTTGTGTGAAAGAATTTGATTAGGCTATGTGTCTTTGTGAAAACAACTGTTAAATTAATATTGTCTATTTGTTTTGAATTATGCTTTCAATCTATTACTTGTATTCAATTGCAAATGTTGTATTTCTGCAAAATAACCACAGAAGCCATTTCCTTTGGAATAAGCCTGCATCTATAAATTGCATTCTGTGGTATGACTTGCGAGTACGGTTGTGTACTCACGCTTGTTGTAAAACTTGCGCCCAAACCTACAGAAATGGAGGAATCGTCGGTCAACAAGGTCTACTTCAAGGATCGAGAAGAACTAGGTCGCGCACCCCAGCCGATTGCCTGTGGGCATATGGATGGGCTTCACTGAAGTTATTCCGTTTCGTTCCGCTGCAGCTTCATTGAGCTATTCGCCTTCTGAGGCATTAATTGTAAGCTTTGACCTTAAGGTCTTTACTCTGATATTTATTGTTATTTGCCTATTTATTAGTCATCTTTGTATATGGAAATGATATTTCATCGATGTTGTCACTGTGTGCACTAGCGTGATCCTGGACTAGTGCAGTATATACAGATGGTCCAGAATTGTATTTTTGGGTCCCGACAAATGCGCACCCGGGGCTGCCTTTTATAGGCGCCGGGGAGCTCTGGAGCGGCCGGGTGACGTGGGAGCGTGCGGCGGCGGTTGCGGGTGATCGTGGCGTACGTGCGGAGAAAAAGGGGGAAACGGCGTGGAGGAGGTGGCAGAAACCGGTGCGATCTCGTGCGCACGACGCGGGGAGTGCGGGGAGGTTAGATGCGGCCGTTAACGAAGCTCGGGCGCGTGCGAAAATGGCGGTCGTGGGGCTCGTCCGCGCGGAGAAGAAGGCGAGGAGGAAGAAAGAGTTTGGGCCGTTGGATTTTGATCCAACGGTCACGATCATTAGGGCGACGTGGAGAGGTACGGGCGAGATCTGACCGTTGTTGTAAGATCCAACGGTTCGAGAGAGAGATTGAGAAAGAGATGCGTGGGTGATTGGTAGCCGTCCGATTTAAATCGGACGGTGGGAGAGAGAGGGAGGGAGAGAGGGCGCGGGGCGGGCTGAATGGGCCGGCACGGAAGGAGGTTTGGGCCGGGACCTTTGGGTTTCAGCCCAAATAGGGTTTTTTATTTTCTTTTCATTTTTCATTTGTTTTAATTCTGTTAACTCCAAAAAGCTTTAGAAAATAGCAAAATAATTCCAAAAATTATAGAAAAATTCACAGAAATTTCCTTATTTTTTTTGGACTTAATAAAATTATTTCCAACTTTGAGTTGGCTTTTAATTTTGTAAATAAATTTGTTTTGACTTTAAAATAATTATAGAAGCTTTTAAAATTTCCATAAAGATACATAAATTTTAAATTTTACTGAAATTTGAAAATTAGGCTGTTACATATGGCGACGGACTAAAATTGATGAGGGTTGCTACAAGTAGGACTGTGTGTCCCTAAAATGTAGTTGGTAAATTACAATTCTTCAAAGTGAAAAAAATCAATCCTTTTAATTAATGCTTTTGCTAGTCCATTCTTGGTGTGCACATGCGGTAGGGAATACTCAACTAATTCCCATTGCCATACAATAATTATCAAATGCCTTTGAAGTAAATTCTCCGACGCTATTCATTGTGGTGGACTTTACATAATGATCAGGGAAATTATTCTTAATTTTAATTATCTACGAGATTAGCTTTGCAAAAACGTGGTTTCTCGTAGACAATAAACATATGTGCGATCATTTCAAGGAAGCATCGATGAGCACCATAAAATACCTAAATGACCCTTACAGGGGCTATATAGAACCGCAAAAGTCTCCCTGGATATGTGGTCCAGGAATACGAGACTTCATCCTTCGCTTTCAAAGTAGAAGGTCTAGTAATTAATTTTTCGGTGGCACATGCAGGGCACACAAATTTTTCCTAATTCGAGAAATTATTTACATTGATATTATGTCCCTGTGAATTATTAATTATATTTTCCATCATCCTAAGACCTAGGCGGCATAATCTATCATGCTAGAGATAGAAAACTAGAGAGCTTCTAAATACGATTTTCATGACAGTATGGTTGTGAGGGCCTTAATATTAGTGTAGTGTAGCCTAGTTTCATATGAAGGAAGTCGTTCTAATACCCCTTTTCTATTTTCTTCACGCTTTGTAATAAGCGGGTATTTCTTACCATACTCTTCTTCAGTCTCTACGTGGAAACTATTAGTACGAATATTCTTGAGAGTTCTAGTCGATTATGGGTACAACAAGACTTCCTTAATGACGAAAGTTGTGCCTATCAGGAGTATAATTGTGGCTCTTCCTGAGCCTATTATACAAGTAACGTGGCCCGTGATTGTCGTAAGACTACCAGCATTCTTGCTGATCGACTGAGAGAATTATGTCTCTCTCAAGATGGTACTCATTGTACCGCTACCTGCTAAGCACACTTCCTCCACAGGGCGCCACACGTGTTCTAATATAAGGTACTTTATTAATATGCATCAGGGAGCAAGCAACACATAAATAAAATACTTCAGATATCAGAACATGACTTGCTATTATAAATACGGGAAAATAAGCCTTGCAGGACTCATCATAAAAATTTAATGCTTTGCTCTCCTAGAGCTTACAACCATTATTCAAAGAATAAAATAATTCAATGTTCTGCTTCAATTACAAATTACAAGTTACTATAAAAGATCCAAGTTCAATGTGTGCAGTAGATCGAATTAGCGAAGTATTCAGAAACTTGTGCCTCAATCTGCTCCATGTCGATCTTCTCCTCTTGGGTAACTACGGCTGCAACTGCTGTGATGTCCAAAGGAGGGATGATGGGGGTTGCTACTGGGCTGTCCATGATGAACCCGAAGATCCTATTTTTGGCCCGATCTTTCGATGAGAAGATATGTTCGGTAGTAGTCGCTCAACTCTCACGATCCTAACTACGAACACGTAAGGCCCGAAACCACGCAATCGCTGAACTGCTCGACAAGTCGTTATCAACTGTGCACGAATACCCGGTTGACCTGATCGCGAAGATCGATTCATGCATACACCGAAGAAGTATGCAAGAACAAAGTAAATAAGCAATCTAAAATTGCAAATAGGAAGTGAATGTATTGATAGGTGGGGTTCCGAAGAACAATATCGTTGTTGATCTCGCCGACCAAGAGAACAAAGTTTAAAGTAGCAAAGCTAAACTTTAATCAACAAAACCCTCAGAACTAAAGAGCCGGCGGCCACTACCTATAGGAGGAAGAGGGAGGGGGCGGCGATACTGTTCACACATGAACAGTACCCCAAAACCCTAGGGGGCAGCTATATGGGCCACATGGGCCAATGTGGCCAAATCAGCCCATTCGTTACATAACCTATGGGCCAACAATTGGTGACGCAGCACCATGGCATGTAGACGTAGCCCAACACGTATGAGTAGAAGCAGTAGATGTAGCCCAACATATATGTGTAGAGGTAGCTCGGTCCAACTGGAAAATATGGCAATGCAGTCGCCGAAAGTCCGATCTGGGAAGATGTGGATGTAGTGCATCGAGTCGAAGCAGTGGATGCATCCTTAGGGTTGATGTCCTCATTGGTTGTAGACTGGTCGAACATAGTCACGGACTGGTCGTATGGAGATACAAACTGGTCGTAAGGTGTTACAAACTGGTCGAAGGAGTTGCAAACTGGTCGTAAGGAGTTACAGACTAGTCGTAACTACACATAGACTGGTCGTGACTGAATTTGAGCTGGTTGTGAATGATAAGGATCTAGTCATAGATCATATTGAATTAAAGTTTGTCCGATATATTCTTTGTGTGTTCGGGAATCGTTATGTGCTGCTAGGTACCGCTCTAACGACTCGTGGTCGAAAAGAGTTTCTGAGTCACAACCGATCACACATGAACCTATAGGGTCACACACTTAAAGGACTATTATTTGATTTGGATGGTAATCCGAATTCTTGTAGACCTCGTGTTCTTAATGGGGCCTCAAGCTGGAGACCCATTATGGATGCCTATAAATAGAGGGGCGGTGGCATGGGGTGGAGTAATCTTTGGAAGAATTCCCAAAACCCTAATAGCCACGCCCCCCTCAACCACGCCACCGATGCTAGCACTCCTGCGCGTGGTGTCCCTGCCCCGTACGTGTTGATACCTTGGAGGTGTTGTTGCGAAGCATCAGCACTAGGACGATCCGCAACTCATGACGATCATCGGAGTAGAAGGAGAAGATGCCGGCAAGTACGACTACTACTGCATCAACTCACTTCATCGACTCTACTTCCACTACGAGTCGGCGCGTCTAGTAGTAATCTCGTGATCTATTACTAGTGGAGGTCCTTGGTTGCGCAGCAAATTTTTGTTTTGTGCTCTCGTAGCTTTCCCGTGATCCTTCAGTGATATCAGAGCCATCCCGTCTAGTTTTAGATTCAGATTAGATGCATATTGTGATATGTGGGGGTGATAGATGTGATATATTCCTGTTTTCTATTGGTCGTTCTATTTGATAGATTGTTTTTGGCGATGGTCGATATGATCGTCTATGCGCGGTGGTTCATGATCGGTTTATGTTGCTATTTCGTGATCGTGTTTTCATGGTCGTATCATGACTTACCTCTACCGGTCGGTTTTCACCATCGGGGCAGACAGTGATCATAAATCCATGGAGCACGTGAAGATCAATCTAGTTGATCGAATCGGAGTTGCGATCGAAAAGAGGTTAATATGATTAATCCAATGCAATTTTCAAGGACGGAACAGTAGATTGAATCTATGTAGTTCGGAAAAAAATCGCATACAGGGGTTGCCACCCCTGTGACCCCGTCCCGCTGAAGAGGACTTTGGTATTGCTAGTTCACACCATCCGTTAGACAGAATGTGTTTCTATGCCTAACTTGTTTTTGCAGGATTTTATGAATAGTATGACCCATGATGTATGAGATGCTTGTATGTGTGTAATGTTCATGACCTGCGTGTCTTGTTTATTGCAGCCTAAGGCTGTCTATTTTGTATAATGGCCTGCGTATCGACTTGTGATGCTTCTTCGCTCCTTGTAATTTAGCACTAATGCTATTAGGAGTAATAGCTTAGTGGGAGTACTTGGAGGCATGGCGAACAGGAAGCACGACGATGGAGATCCCCCATGAGGAAAGGTCATACTATATCACAATGCAATGTGATTGTCTGTGAATGCCTTTATATTCCTGTTTTATTTCTATGCATGTTGTTTAATTGCTTTGTATGCTTTTAACATGGTAGAAGTAAATTTCTCTCACATAATATTAAGCTAAATTGATGCCCTCCCAATTTGCTGCCCCACCCAAAGTCATGTATTTTAATGGTATATCTTGCCAAAGTAGAGTGCCATTAACTTTTCTTGATTAGATAGGTTTGTGTCGGACACTTACACACATAGCATTGGTTTAACAGGAGTCATATAGAGATATGATTAGCAAAAGGTTGCTTATCAAATTCACTAATCTTCTAGCAGTGATACCAAAGCTCACTAGTAGATTAACTGATTGTGGGTCTTGAATCACTAAATGTCATAAGAGGAATATGGTATTCAGTGGGAGTATCTTTATTAAATTGTTTAATAGAAGTTACTTTTCTTGAACATATGTCTTAGTTTTGCATATCTTATGTTGTAGCTCATGGCACCAATTGTTGTACCTACATCCAGCTTTGCTTTACGTTCGGTACTTGAAAAGGAAAAACTGAATGGAACAAATTTTGCGGATTGGTCCTACAACCTAAGAATTGTTCTTAGGCAAGATAAAAAGGAACATATTCTAGAGGGACCTATTCCAGATGTGCCTGTTGAAAATATTGCTGCTGCTCTTAAAAACGCCTATAAATAGCCATGTGATGAGTCCCTTGATGTTAGCTGTCTCATGCTTACTGCAATGAACTCAGTCCTTCAAAAGCAGTTTGAGAACATAGAGGCCTATGATATGATCGTGACGCTCAAAGGCATGTTTGAGACACAAGCAAGAACTGAGAGATATGAGATCTCAAAGAACCATCGCAGGCGATCGTGTTGATAACGTGTTGAATAACCATCGTTGGTAAGTCCAGTCTGAGCGATTACCTCGTAGACAAACTCATAATCGTAAGAACAATGCAAGAACACAAGAACAGAATAGTAGATTTAACACAGAGATACGTGGGGACTTCTGGCTTCTCTTTATTGCTTCTTCTGTAAAACTGTAGTACAATGGTTGGGGTCCCCCCCCTCTTTTATATAGGCTACTGGATGGATGAGGAGCCCATCGTGGGCCAGGACTGCCGGCCTGAGCCCGGTTTCTTAACAAGATTTACTTTTTGAGACTTACGCTATCTCTTTTGTTAGCATCTTGCACTACTTTTGTTTAGATCAATAGGACATCAAAACACGCATCTTGCACTATTTCCAAACCAAAGCTTTATTTTTTCCCACCATGATCATTAAAAATAAGGTTATTCAGATATATGCCATCGTAGAGTTCGTAGTCTTGAAATATGTCACTACAAAGTAACGGCTTCAAGATATGCCATCATAGAGTCGCCTTATTTAGAAAAATGCCACTCCACTACTAATTTGTCCTAAATTGGACAATCATGCCCCCTACCATCTTCCTTCTCCAACCCGTATCCTTCATTTTGCTGAGCACGACTACACTCGCTGGCGAGCCTCCGACCACCGCACACATCACTGGCAACCTCACCACCATGTATCCTCACAACAAAACATGTCCGCTTTCGCCATTCCTCCCTGAGGCCTCCACCCCCCCTCTCTCTCCCCTAAGGGCCGGTGAGGAGAGGACGGTGGGTCCAGCTCCGACCGTCGTGCGCCATGTCCAACCTTTGTCGGCTCGAGTTAGCCGCCATCATGTCCCATCGGGGCTTGTCGGGACCACCACCATCAGCGGCGGATCCAAGATTTTCAAACTGGGTGTTCGGAGTTACAAACATATTGAATAATGTAAAACGTAAAGGTTCATAATATAAAAAACAAAGTACAAATTGTTCTTACTAGAGACAACATGTCAAATAATTTAGAGAAATTACAAAATAATTAAAAAAAATTACAATCTAACTCGACGTTCCTTTATGGCTTGGAAGTGAGATATGATGCCATCATCCTTAACTTGCACAAAAAATTCTCGCTCAAGAAATATAACAAAGCAATCATTCAAGTATTGTTCCCCCATCCCATTCCTTAGCTTATTATTCACATAATTCATTGAAGAGAATACCCTCTCAACACTAGCAGTTGCTACCGGAAGAATCAACACCAGTTTGAGAAGCTTGTAAACAATTTTATAAAGGAGATTCTTCTTTGTTTGAACAAGAATAATAGAAAGCTCGGCAAGATTTCTTACTTCTCTAAACCTTTCATCTCTACGCATATCAGCAATGAAGTGTGTACATCAAAATAGAAGATGCATCAATTCTGTGCTTAAGAAATCCTTAGGATAAAACTGAGCAAGTCTAACCAAGTTGTCCTTGTCATAAGCAGCGAATGAATCAACTAGATTGAATGAAGACATGCAAAGAAGAAAATCCGTGTTTACCTCATCAAACCTATCATTAAGCTCTTCAAATTGTTTGTCAATGACACTTAAAAACATATTAACATGGAAGCGATGAAGATTCTTAACTTTTTTGAAGAACCTTTTGGATCTTGCAACTAGCATATAGAAATCATCTATTTTAGCAACTTTGTGCCATTCTTCACACAAAAGGAAGTGACATCTTTAAGAAAAGTTTTCCATCCATCATCCTCCCGCAATAACTGCAATTGAGTCTTTGTCAAATAAATGAAATCAATAGCATTAACAATATATTGATCCCTCTTTTGCAAAGCATTGCTTAAGTCATCTGTGTACCCAAATTTGGTTAGCAACAAGTGTGCCATAAAAGCAAACTCAAAAGACTCAAATGATGTCAATATAGTTTGAGCTTGTATAGCCTTTGTGCTTGAAGTGTGGTCTTCTCCAATCTTTATAAGAACTCGTCAGATTGAAGGATACAAAGAGATGATATGCATAACAGTTTATAGTGGGAACCCCAACGAGTATCATCCGGCCTACCTAGGCCCATCTCTTGATGCAAACCCCGACTAGTTTCAATGTCACCTAATTCTAATGTTTCTACAATCTTATCAGTTTGAGTTATTGAAGCATTTGTATATTTTTACAAAACATCCCAAGAATATTCAACAAATATGAAAGTTGTTGAAAGAACTAAACACAATCACCATTTTCCTTAGCAACAGAAATAAGAGTTAATTGGAGTTGATGGGCAAAGCAATGAATATAATAAGCAGAAGGAGACTCATCCATAATTAGTTTCTTTAGACCATTAACTTGACCCTTCATGTTACTAGCTCCATCATATCCTTGTCCACAGACCCTAGACAAGCTCAACGAATGATCCATAAACAAAGACTCAATTGATGTTTTAAGTGTCAAATCAGTAGTGTTTTCAACATGGATAACACCGAGAAACCTCTCAACCACTCTTCCTTTTTTATCAACATAACGCAAGCAAAGAGCCAATTGTTCCGTAGGTACTTATCACTAGATTCATCGGCAAGTATTGCAAAATAATCATCACCAAGATCTTCCATGATAAGCCTAGTGGTTTCTTCGGCACAACAGTTGATGAGCTCTTTCTGTATTGTAGGGGTAGTCATTCGATTGTTCCCTGTGGCACTCTTTAGAACTACCTTGTTAACTTCTTCAAAAAAATTTGCTAGCCAATTTAAAAGTTCAAGGAAATTTCCTTTATTATGTTTTTCTTCACTTTCATCATGTTCACGACAAGCCAACCCTTGACGCAAAAGAAACCTCAAGCACTTAAGTGAACATGTCAACCGGGTTTTATACAGAACCTTCTCTTGTTTGGTATTGCAAGCAAAATTGATGCTCTAGGTGTAATGAAGAAATCATATTTCTCTTGAGCTTTATTGTGGGCACTATTAATACCACCAACAAGTTTCTCAAACCTATTATTATGGTTCCAATTTCTAAATCCTCCATTCACAAAACTATCTCCACCAGCATAATTAGTTTTGTCCTTGAACAAATAACAAACAAAGCAGAAAAAAGCATCTCGTTCCACACTATACTCAGGCCACTTATAAGCATCATACCAACTAGCTACAAATCGACGCATACCTCCAACATTTCTTCTTGAAAAATCATGTTCCCGTGGTTGACATGGCCCCAATACAATGTATCCCCTTCTGACTACATCTTGTTCATTGACATCATACCATGTGATTGGAATCCGCTTTCCTGGATCATGGGAAAGCAAATCAATAACATAAACTGCTTCATCATCTCTGTCATCATCTTCTTCGCTGTCATCTATAATTGGGGGCAATGGGGGAGGTACTATGCCAGGTTCTATGCTTGGTTGCGTTGGTTCTGGACTTAGGACTTCATCTCGGATATCACTCTCATTTTGTGCTTGCAACTGAATAGAAGAAGTGCTTTGAACTTTGCTTTCAATAGATATCGACCTCTTTCCAACTCTATCCCACAAGGATTTAAAATCTACATGCTTCCTCTTCATTTTTGAATGATCTGCGGTCTACATGAAAAACAAAAGCTTCACATAAATAATTGGACATTTAAGACAGAATAATCTTCTCTTTTATCTAAGTGATTTAAGCTTGCAAATTATCCACTGACGTCTACATACAATTATACAAGCTATGAAGCTAACAAGTATTGATCAGTGATAGAGTGCCAATCTGATTCACTGACATATACATACAAGTATACAACTATTAGCTATACAAGCTATGAGCCTATGAGGCTAACAAACTGATTCCATGAGCCAAATAGCCAAGCACGTCCACTGTCCACTGATAACTGATCCACTTATCAGAAGTTTAGAACTAACTCAACTAAGGAGGCAATCAGAAATCAGTGCCATTGTGCCAATCTAGATTTTGGGGAGGCGTCACCACGTCAGGCATCCAATCCAACAATCCATCCCCACTTCAACGTCAATGCCTCGATGGTGCCGGCCTTCCCAGTTCGGCAGTTCCCCTGTTCGGCTGTTCCTCATCATGGCAGCGTTGGCAGTGAGCCGACGAAGGAGGAGCAGCCACAGGAGGTGAGCGATGCCGACGTGGACACTAGGGACTGGGGAGTAGGCCTGAGTAAGATATGAGGAGGCCACAAGATGAGACAAGGCAAGAAACCAGCGGAGGAGCTCACCTTGACCTCGTCGTGTGTTGTCGCCGCTCCTTGCGCTCGTGCTGGTGGCTGATCCTGCTCGGGCTCAGCCTCGACGCTACTTCGCGTCCTTGCGCCGCCGCCTCCCCTTGCCTCGCCGCTCCATCCATCCCCGTCGTGCGTCCTTGCTCCACCCCCGCTGCCACAACAGAGCGAGACGAGAAAAGGGAGGAAAGGGATAGGGTTGGCGTGAGGCGACTCGGTCGTGTGAGGCGATTGGGTTGGGGATGCCGAGTGCGGAGTGTCGGCTGCGGCTTGGTGGCGTGGTGGACCAAGTGGGCGCCTACGCCTGTGCACAGCCACAGTTGAAATACATATTTTCAATATACTTACTAGTATATATACCTAATAAATACTAGATTTTTTCCCAAAAAATTTGGGTGTACATATGTACACCCATGTCCCTATACTAGATCCGCCTTTGACCACCATGTCCCATCACCGTGTACCGCTAGGGCTTGGGCTGGTCACCACCATGCCCTGTCGCCGGAGCTAAGAGAGAGGGAGAGAGATAGAGATGGAGAGAATGAGGACGGGGATGCAACCTTGAAGAGGAGGAGCAGTGGCCTAGTCGGTGGTGAAGGCGACAATGCTACCAGACCAAGGGTGCCCAAGGCAGCGGTGTCTAGGGTAGAGTCATATGATTCGATGTGGGAGATGGTGATGTGGGCGAGGAAGAGCGAGGACAAAGGGAGCACAAAGGAACTGCAACTTCTTTGCCTCACACTACATGGATTCATTAGAGATCTATGGGAGATTTGATATAGATTTAGGTATTTATGGGAGCTCATGGGGATTGCCTTGCTTTGGTTTCATGCGATTGGAAAAAAAAGGAAGGCTTTAGTTGGGAAGAGCACAGGCCATGCCCACAGGACGAGGTGGGAAGAGCACAGGCCATGCCCATGGGACGAAGTGGGAAGAGCACAAGCATTGGAGCAGGAGGCAAGCTAGAAGATAAGGGAGGTGGGAAGGTAGAGGATAAGGTTATTTTTGTCCAATATATGTGAAATACGTGTAGGAGTGGCATTTCTCTAAATATGTCAACTCTAGAGTGGAGTTTTTTTTGCTGTATTGGCGCATTTTGGCCTCGTATTTACAAGAGTGGCCATCGTCGGATTTTATTTGAAAAAATGATTCCCTGTCGCACGGCCACCGTGCGTCAGGCCCTCCCACCCAACACGACCCCTCATACTGCATGGCCACCGTGCGGTGGAGGCCTCCCGCATGGCCACCATGCGGTAGGGGATACTATAGTGCCACCTGTCGCACGGCCATAGTGCGATAGGGGGTACTGTAGCAATTTCCCCCATTTTCTAAATTCATTTAAGTATACTTTTTTTATGAATTTTTAACTATAGCAAATGAGTTCCAAAAATTATAGAATTTTCTTTGGAGCCTCTCGGCACAGTATACTTGCTTGTGTAATGTTTTCACAATTTTATCCTTTTTTAATTTTTTTTCTCAAAAACTAATTTAAATATACTATTTGTAGGAATTTTTTAGAACAATTAGTAATGGATAAAATTATGAAAAAATTGTAAAAGAAAGTAAACTATGTTGGTAGGCTCCACAAAAACGTTCATAATTTTTGGAGCTCATTGGCTATATTTAAAAAATTATGCAAAAGTATACTTAAATGAATTTAGGAAAAAAGGAAAAAAAAAATGCTACAGTACCCCCTACCGCACTGTGGTCATGCGGTAGGTGGTGATACAGTATCCATACCGCATGGTGGTCGTGTGGGAGGCCTCCACCGCACGGTGGTCGTGCGGCAGGAGGGGACGTGTCGGGCAGGGAGGGGCTGCCGCGCGGTGGCTGTGCGATAGGGGGTCATTTTTGTTAATTCCATGTGAATACGGTCATTCTTGTAATTACAGGGCGAATTTGTACCAATACAGCCAAAAATTCCTCTAGAGTGCCATATCTCAAAGCCATCACTTTGCAATGGCATATTTCACAACTAGGAACTCTGGAGTGACATATATCTATATAATCCTAAAAATAAAGATGTGTAGTTCTTTTGTGCGTGTTCTCATTTGTTTTTCTATCATGAAGGTCAAAGAAAAATAAAATAAAGAACATACCTGCTTGATCATTAGATTCACAAGTTGTGCAATTAGCATTTTTTTCTTCCAGCTGTAGCTTTATTTGAGAAATATGTTTACTTGATGAGAGTGGCGGAGGTGAAGATGGAAGCAGCATTTGCTCGAGCAGTGTAATAGAAGGTAAGGCACTCTTTTTATAAAACTACATCAGTTGCTTCTGTGGATATCATGCAGATATGCTCACGATCTTAAGGTGATGTTACAATTGGCAATGTCACTTTTGATTTGTCGTTTCACGCGTTTTCGACAAAGGTTTAATTTACTTTCGTGCTCAGCGGTCGACCCAGGTGTTGGAGCGCAGTGATCGATCGACCAATGAGTCGACCGCTTGTAATTAGCGGTCGACCGGTCGTATGCGATCGACCGATTTTGTGTTGAAAGTTGATTTCATTGGCTAAATGATTTTGGGTTAACACATATCTGCGTTTATCTTTGCTTATGTGTTGCATATCGCATGTTTTGAGCTAACGTGGGTCAAGTTGTGAAGAACTTATTCCCGGAGACGATTTCTCTGTCTATTGTTGTGTAGGTGTCTTGAAGGTCAATGACGGTCAACGGTGAGAGGATCGGGACTAAGCTTGGAGAGCTGAGGTCCAGAACGATCATGGATGCCGGGTGAGGTCAAGTGGCTCAAGCGTGGCGCATAATGGACGAGGATGACCGAACGGGCAGTTTGGTGCGACGGGTTGATCAAGCAGCACGGGGGTCGGTGCAAGTGCCTTGGTAGTTCCGGTGGGATCCGGACGGGAGAGACTTGCTGACATGATGAGAGCCGTTGATCAACCTACATGTGGTGGAGCAGGCGAGGCTTCGCGCTGATGGGACTCGATTCTTAGAGAAGGATCGAGAAGGGGTATTTTGGTAATCTCACCAAATACCGTCTTTATGACTTTTGGCTAAACCGCGGCGCGGGACGGCGCAAGGTTAAGAGGTTTAGGTCAAAAGATGATGGAGTTGACGCTTTAAAATGCGTGCGTAAGTGTCCCGTTTGTGTTGGGCCTTAACGGGAGCCCATTAGAGAAACTCTTCTAGAAGTTAAGCCTCTAGTATAAATAGAAGGGGTGCTGTCACACAGCCCCCAAGCACTTCATTTGTAAACCCTAGTTTGGTTTAGGGACTTAGAGAGGTAAAGAGAGGCTTAGGGTTCTAGAGAGATGAGTTGATAGTGTGCTCATGGATTGAGCTCTTGTCCTCCTTGAGGGAGTGACCGTAACTAGCAACATCTTGATTCAATCTATGGATGATCTTCCAAAGATGTGTTTCTTTGTGCTCTTCCTTCTTGTTTTGTGATTTTGAGTCTATCTTTGATACTTTGGTTTTTGATTGATCTCTTGCCATCTTCTACCTTGCTGTGATGTGTGAGAATACATCTAGGATCATTTAGATCATCCATCTCCCACGAGCAAGTGTTGGATCGAGTTTTTTTGTTTTTGCTCGGTTTTGAACCTTCCTTTGGTAAAACTGAAAAAGATCAAAACTTTGACGTGGATCTTCTCAATCGTTGCTTGGAATAGGTTCTTATTACCCTTAGGAAGGTGTGTTCCAAATTTGGTCTAGTTTGGCTGTATAGATCAAAAGTTAGATCATTTTTCATTTTGGAACCCGAGCTGTTTTCTCTGTTTGGTCAGGCGGTCGATCGCCCATTTGCCACGGCCGATCAGCACTCACCGACCGCCCAATGCATGCCGGTCTGACCGCTAGAAGATTTTGATCTCCATCTTTTGAGTCTTTTGTTTTGGGAGTTGATTAGATTTAACACAAGACTTCCACTACACTTCTTAGCTTTCATAGCTACTGGAGAAAAGTACGTGTTGAATCTATTCAAAGTGAAATTGAGAAAGCGTCTATTCACCCCCCCTCTAGTCGCCTTTTTGGTCCTTCAGCTTCCAATCTGGTCCTCGTTTGGATCGTGATTTTTATCCGCGTCTAATTTCGTAGCTTCTTTTAGAATTTGACTCCCTAAGGGGGGTTTTTGAACTTTTTTTCCTTTTTGTTCGCCTCATTGTGGATAGGGATGGGAGTGGTTCACGCTGGCCCACTGGATCACCGACCTGCTCCGCAAATTCCAACAAGATGGACTGGAGGTTCAGCCCAAAAAGAAATTAGAGGCAAAAGGTTCAGGAACCTATTAGTTTGTAGGTCCAAAGCGATTCGACCCTAATCACTACTGGTCGCCCCGCCTAGGCAACCTTGAGGCCATGACTAGACTCCTCAATCCCTGCTTCTAGGTTGCAATGGGCCACCGCCGCCACACGCCTCCTCGTTCCCTCACCCTGAAGCAACGTCGCCTCCATCCCTACACATCGTCGTCACCGCTCGATCCTCCACCCCGCTGTTCCACGGCCTCCAGTGCCAAGAAATGACCGAGCCGCAATGGTGTTGCGGTCGAGACGAGTGAGGAATAGGGAGGCCGAGTAGCAGTGGAGGTGAAGGCGATGTGTTAAGGTGGATGGAGGTGAGTAGGAGATGGGGTAGACTGTAGTGATTTTGAGGATTTGGGCTGCGATGGAGCAATTGAGTGGTGGCGCACTGGATTTGTAGGTGGGACATGTCGTCGAGATAGTGGTGGCTATTTCGTGGATGGCGGAGGGTACTGGAATGGGTGGTGGAGCTATGATGGCCACTGGCGAGCTGGTGGTGGGCGGCGGTGCTCAATGGAGATGGTGTGGCGGAGGTGTTGTGGCGGCGGTGACGTCGCACTAATGGAGTAGTAGGCTGTGGTTGGTGATGCTTGTGGATGGACAACAGTGGATGTCGGATCAATAGAAGGGGTGCCAAGGGGGGCAGCGCTTGGAGACGTTTGCTGCTCTATATGGGTCAATTGATATGACCTAGTGGATCATGGGTACACGACATCAAAATGAAAACGGTCAGCCACTTGAATCCCTTCACAAGCTATGGGCCGCACGGGGTTAGGTCCAGGTCAGACTGGATAGAACCATTCCCACCCCTAAGGACATGTACAATGCGAGATGCTTATAAACGAGTGTTTAAAGAAAGAGAATGTAGCCACGTCATCAAGCACCTATGTAAAAGTCGTTTCCTTTAATGCAAACATTTGTTTTGTAGATACTTAGATGATTGTATTATCTATAGTTATATACATTAAGCACCTCATCTATCCTACATGGCAAAAAAATCAGTTTTTCTTTGCTAAACATCTCTCTAAACATCTGCATTGTACATGCTCTAATTGTGGTATGCTTGGCCTCGATCGGACGGTGCACAGCGGCCGATGTTGATCGCGTGATTCAATTTATACTTCCGACTCAACGGCATAGGCATTGACCATAGATCACGATCAGACGGTCCACCTACGTGTTGAAAGTATGAGCATTTTTCGAACTACTTTAATCCAGAAATATAGTAGATAAATCATGAGAATTACTCTAGTCATTTTCACAAAGTAAATGAACAAGAACACTATAGCCATACTAAGATCTAGAAGGACATAAACTAGTATACCTATCTCAGTGTTCAAGTTAACAACAATAAGAAAACTAACCAACTAATATGTGTAAGATAGACATACCCGGATGCAGTAGAAGGAGTAGCAGCAGTAGGAGTTCCAGATCCAGTAGCAGCAGCAGGAGTCTTGTCGTTTGTCATGACGTAGTGGTAGTAGTCGTGCAGTTGATGTAGACGTAGCAGAGAAACGAATGAAGAAGAAGAAGCGGCGATCCACGCGAACGCTCCCAAAAACCTTATTCGTCGCCGTCGCAAACCTTCGATGACGGTGGTTCCGAGGCTCGCTCTCGATGCGGCCGTGCACGCGCCTCACCGGATGGAGATCGCGGAGACAAAGAACAAAACCATGGTATACTATTGTCTTTCGTGGAGAGTGTTCATCGGCCGTAAGAACAAGTGCTCGCTCCATATAAAGGCAAAACCCGAGACTAGAAACGGTCGTCATTACCCACTAGTAACTGCAGCCATTACCCAGTCACTAGTAACCGCAGCCATTACCCAGTCACTAGTAACCGCAGCCATTACTGCTACCGATTTCTGAAACAGAGCATGTTCTACTTAATGGCAAAAACAAAGAGACTAGAAACGGTCACCATTACTCACTGGTAACTGAACCGTTACTGCCAGCTGTTTATTAATGTCATTATCTGCGAGTCAGTGCGTTTCAATTTTCGAATAGATAAAGAAAAACGTGCACGCACCCGACACGCCTGCGTACGCACGCACACACACACACGCACGCACCCGCACCCGCACCCGCACCGCACCGCACGGCTCGGCGAGGCGTGGCGTGGCGAGGCGAGCAAGCGAGCGAGCCCGCACGTGTATTGGCTCTCTCCAATTCCACAAGGGGGCTACCACATTCCACCTTTTAAAGTGGTGTAACTCCCATTCAACTCTCCATATGGGACTAAATAGTTTTAGCACATGCACATGGGCCTTTGGGATTTTCCAGGAATTGATTAGGATTAAATATGGGCCTAGCCCGTATTAATTCCAACAATCCCCCACCAGATCCCAAGGGCACATGTCAAATGCCTTGATCCACAGTATTGTTTTGATATACCAGTGTTTTGATGGAGACCGGTTAAGGTTGAACATCCACCTAGAACAGAAGCTACACTTATCCACCACTACACAATGGACTGAGCCTTGAATTGACAGTTTTGTGCGAATAAGTTTTACTTAAGTCCTTAACTGATACCAGGCTGCGAGGCATCCCCGCGGGTTGAAGCATATGAGTCATACTCCTGGCCTATTCATGAGCTTCATAGAGATTACCCTATATCATAGACTGTGACTAGCAGTCGGGCTCATATAGGTGTGTTCTTTCAAGATCGCTCAGAGGGCAAAGATCTTTGCTTAAACAAGCCACAGAACACATTAAGATAATAATCAACCTGCCATACAGATTTAGGAGAGAATTGCATCTCCAATGGAGTGGGTCTATAAAAGTACTCTCCTCCCAGTTAACCAAAAGCTTGTTTCGCCAATCCTACTTCACGGGATCTCCGATCATATAGGATGGGTTACCACTATGGTATAACTCACGTGGGTCTCAAACCCATCTCCCTCGATGCATTGTCTATCACATTCCGTGATAAACCCTTTGTGAAGGGATCTGCCAGATTCTTAGCTGTTTGGATATAATCCAAAGCTATTACTCCGGAGTTTCTCATTTTTCTGACAGATTTCAGTCTTCTCTTCACATGTCTTGATGTCTTCATATTATCCTTAGAACTGTTCACTTTGACGATCACAGTCTGATTGTCACAGTTCATCAGAATAGCCGGTACCGGTTTTTCAACCACCGGCAAATCCATCAAGACCTCACGAAGCCATTCGGCTTCAACAGTGGCAGTATCTAATGTTGTGAGTTCTGCTTCCATTATTGACCTCGTTAAGATGGTCTGCTTGCAAGACTTCCATGAAACAGCGCCACCTCCAAGTGTGAAGACATATCCACTTGTGGCCTTAATCTCATCAGCATCAGATATCCAATTTGAATCGCTATAACCCTCCAGTACCCTAGGGTACCTGGTATAGTGAATGTCATAACTCATAGTACCTTTTAGATAGCGCATTACCCTCTCAAGAGCATGCCAATGATCATCTCCCGGATTAGAAACAAAACGACTTAGTTTGCTCACAGCAAACGAGATGTCAGGCCTAGTACCGCTAGCTAAATACATGAGTGAACCAATTATCTGAGAATATCTCAATTGGTCTCTGGCTATTCTCCGATTCTTCCTAAGCAACATGCTATGATCATAAGGTGTTGGAGAGGATTTGCAGTCGCTGTAACCAAAACGACTCAAAACCTTTTCCACATAATGAGATTGCAACAATGTAATCCCACCATCATCACCTCTCAACAGCTTGATGTTCAAGATAACATCAGCTACTCCCAGATCTTTCATCTCAAAATTCTGAGACAAGAAATCCTTGACTTCCTTAATTACATTAAGGTTGGTCCCAAAGATCAGTATGTCATCAACATACAGACATAGAATGACTCCCTCGCCCCTACCATGGCGATAATACACACATCTGTCAGCTTCATTCACAACAAAGCCTGCAGATGTTAAAGTTTTGTCGAACTTTTCATGCCACTGCTTAGGTGCTTGTTTAAGACCATACAAAGATTTCAACAACTTGCACACCTTTACTTCTTGACCATCTACTACAAATCCATCTGACTGTTCCATGTAAATTTCCTCGTCTAACTCTCCATTTAGGAAAACCGTCTTAACGTCCATCTGATGAACGAGAAGACCGTGTGAGGCAGCCAGAGATAGTAGTACTCGAATAGTGGTCAATCTAGCCACAAGTGAGTAAGTATCAAAGAAATCTTCGCCTTCCTTTTGAGTATAACCCTTGGCCATAAGCCGTGCCTTGTACTTCTCGATAGTACCATCAGGCCTAAGCTTCTTTTTGAACACCCACTTACATCCTACAGGTTTACAACCATAAGGACGCTCGCTGATCTCCCAAGTTCCATTAGAGATAATGGAATCCATTCACTACTGATCGCTTCCTTCCAAAGATTCAAGATCCGGAGAAGCATATGCTTCAGAAATGGTACTTGGAGTATCATCCACAAGGTACACAATGAAATCAGGACCAAAAGACTTTGCAGTCCTTTGTCTTTTACTCTTCCTCAGAATTTCATTGTCTTCCTTCTCAGGAATTTGCTCAGGGGTTTGCTCAAAATATTCCATTGGAATGGCAGGTTCAGGAGTTGTATCAGGCTCCTGACTTGATGAAATAGGCATATCTTTCATCGGAAAAATATCCTCAAAGAATGTAGCATCTCTGGACTCCATAATTGTACCGACATGCACGTTAGGTACTCCAGATTTCACCACTAGAAATCTATATCCAACGCTATGATGAGCATAGCCTAGAAAAACACAATCCACGGTTTTTGGTCCAAGCTTACGCTTTTTTGAAATTGGCACATTGACTTTCGCCAGACAACCCCAAGTGCGCAAGTATGAAAGTGATAGTCTTTTCTTCTCCCATTGTTCATATGAGGTTATCTCTTTATTCTTTGTGAGAACCCTGTTTAGGACATGACATGAAGTCAATATAGCCTCCCTCCACCATGCTTTGGAAAGACCCGCTGTTTCTAACATGGCGTTAACCAAATCCGTTAGAGTGCGGTTCTTTCTTTCAGCAACCTCGTTTGACTGGGGTGAATAGGGAGGCGTCCTCTCATGGATTATACCATGTTCCTCACAGAATAAATTAAACTCATTAGAAAAGTACTCGCCGCCACGATCAGACCTAACCCTTTTGATTTTCTTTTCAAGTTGGTTTTCAGCTTCTGCTTTATAGATTTTAAAGTAGTGAAGAGCTTCATCTTTAGTTTTCAAAAGATACACATAATGTAACCTAGTGGAGTCATCAATCAAAGTCATGAAATATCTATTACCACCTTTTGTCAACACACCATTCATCTCACACAGATCTGAATGTATGAGTTCTAATGGTGCCAAGTTTCTTACCTCCGCGGCCTTATGAGGCTTACGAGGCTGCTTTGATTGAACACAAACTTGACACTTAGAACCTTTGGCAAGGATGAATTTCGGGATTAACTCTAAACTGGCTAACCGCGTCATGCAACCAAAATTTATGTGACAAAGTCGTGAATGCTAAATAGTAGTCTCATTACCACTGAAAATATGGTTCACAACATTATTACACAAATCTGAAAGAGATAGGCGGAACAAGCCTCCGCACACATAGCATTTACCAACAAATTGTCCACACTTGGACATTACAAATTTATTAGACTCAAATATCAATCTAAAACCATCTCTACACAGAAGAGATCTGCTCACGAGATTCTTATTGATAGATGGCACATGATGCACGTTCTTCAGTTGCACAATCTTCCCCGAAGTAAACTTCAGATCGACCATGCCAACACCATGAACAGTGGCATGTGACCCGCTCCCATTAGAACGGTCAATCCCGAGTGACTCAGTAAGAAGAGAACAATGAAATATCAGCACACACATGTATATTAGCACCAGTATCTATCCACCAATCGGTAGATTGACATACGAAAAGAACAGTAGGTAAATTACCATACCCTGATGTTCCCATCTCAGTAGTACCAACAACAATATTAGCAGATTTAGGATTCTGCCCTTGCTGATTCTTCCCACCCTTGCGTTGACTGCAATCCTTGACCCAATGACCAGGTTCGCCACACACAAAGCAAGGGCTATCTTTTGTGTTCTTCTTCTTCTTCTTGAAGCTAGTTGTTTGTGCGATCTTGTTCTTGCCTTTAAACTTTTGAGCTTGGCCATTCTTTTTCTGTACCACATTGACACTAGAATGTCCCTCATTACCTCTAATGTGTATATCCTTTGCCCTCGCCTTCTCTTCAACATCAAGAGACTCAATGAGATTTTCAACAGAAAACTTTTGTCTCTTGTGTTTCAGGGAAGTAGTAAAATTCCTCCAAGAAGGAGGAAGCTTGGCAATAATGCCTCCCGCGACAAACTTGTCCGGTAACACACATTTGAAGTGCTCTAGTTCTTTGGCCATGGATTGTATCTCATGAGTCTGCTCAACTACAGAACGGTTGTCAACCATTCTATAGTCATGGTATTGCTCCATGAGATACAATTCACTGTCTGCATCCGAAACCCCAAACTTGGCCTCAAGTGCATCCCACATCTCTTTCCCAGATTTGATCACCATGTATGCATCAACTAACTTCTCACCAAGAACGCTTATCACGGCACCTTTAAAAAGGTTATCAGCAGCCTCGAATGCTTGCTCCTGTTCAGGAGTAAGTGTTCCTTCAGGCTTGCCACTTGCCACATAAAAAAACGTTCATGGCAGTTAGCCAAAGCACCATCTTGGTGCGCCACCTCTTGTAATTCGCACCGTCGAATTCAGAGGGTTTTAGCGCAGCGGCAAAACCAGTTGACGAAAAATGCCTATAATAAGGTTTTTGGATTGTTGAAAGTATAAGCATTTTTCGAATTACTTTAATCCAGAAATATAGTAGATAAATCATGAAAATTACTCTAGTCATTTTCACAAAGTAAATGAACAAGAACACTATAGCCATACTAAGATCCAGAAGAACATAAACTAGTATACCTATCTCAGTGTTCAAGTTAACAACAGATAAGAAAACTAACCAACTAATATGTGTAAGATAGACATACCCGGATGCAGTAGAAGGAGTAACAGCAGTAGGAGTTCCAGATCCAGTAGCAGCAGCAGGAGTTCCAGATCCAGTAGCAGCAGCAGGAGTCTTGTCGTTTGTCATGGCGTAGTGGTAGTAGTCGTGCAGTTGATGTAGACGTAGCAGAGAAACGAATGAAGAAGAAGAAGCTAGCAGTCGCGCGGACGCTCCCCAAAAACCTTATTCGTCGTCGCTCGTGCAAGCCTTCGATGACGATGGTTCCGGAGGCCTGCTCTCCCGGTGCGACCGTACACGCGCCTCACCGGGATGGAGATCGCCGGAGACAGCAACAAAACCAGTGGTATACTATTGTCTTTCGTGGAAAGTGTATTAATTCCAACACTACGTCCACTTGATCTACACGTTTAGGCTCCCGGACTCGATCAACGGCCGCCTCACCCCCGCGCCCCCTGCCCTCCACCGCTCCAAGGCCGGCGCTGCCGCCGGAACCGCCTGCCGGGTATTATGCGACCGCTTCGACGTGAAGGGGACCTCTGTTTCCGTTTCTGCCGCGAAAGCCGAAGGCACGCACCTCCCACATCACGGTTCGCTGAAGTGCATTGCAGCTCGTCCCTAATGCGCTCGAAATTCGGCAGATGCACCCCCGTTTTGACAATAATCCATTGCATGCTCAAACCGCAGCCGCTCGCTGCTAACTTGGATACGTAGTCCCCAGGAGGCCACGACAGCTTGCAAACCTCAGGCATTCACCACCATGCAACTGAAGCTCTTTCTGTTCCAGAATAATGTAACAGTGTATGAAGGAGGAGCACGTCATACTGAATCATTATTCTCGAAATAATGGGCATAATTATGCAAGTCGCTCTCCGACAGTCAGTTTTCTGTATAGGAACAGCTGAAGAAGAGCTTGGTTCCATTATTTTTTTCTCAGCATCCCCTGCAGTATCGAGTTTGTTCTTTAGTAGCAGCCCCAAATAATATGCCGTATATGCTAATTCATATAGAGAATTTTGTTTTGGGCCCAATCGTACATATGATCATGAAGATTTTAAGCTAAAGTTAACCACCAGGCATGGAAGCTGCTGGCGTCTGCCATCAAACCACTAGCTAGTAATATACGCCAATGCAACTCGATCTATCATCTCTTATCTCCAGCATAAGTTCACTTCACACCTTGCCTAATTCCCTTCCAATAAAAGGCTCGGGCCCACTCCTACTCGAAATAGATCACGCACATATACATGGTTAACTCATAGTTGCTACCCTTAGCCTTACATGTCAGTGATTTTGTTCATCAACTAGCAAGGTGGTACAATTCTTTTCATACACCAACGCATACACATATATGAGCCAATCACATGAGCTCAATTCAACACATATTAGGCTTGGTCATCACACTCACACACATACACTTCACACCACGTACAGTTGGGAACACTAGCCACTAACTACACGAATTTTTTTTTAAAATAATATTATTTTAAAAGATATTTACAAAAATAAATAGTCGTCTCAAAAAATTACAAAAATATGTCACTGTCGCCAGTTGAACTGGCGACAGGAACCTATCGCCAGTTCAACTGGCGACAGGAACCCTGTCGCCACTCTGTCCACAGTTGAGGTATTTATCGCCATTCAATCGGCGACAGAAGCTATCGCCGCTTGAATCGGCGATTGATTCTGTCGCCCGATTCAATCGCGATAACTTCGTCGCCGCTGAACCGACGATAAATACCTCAGCCCTAGCCAATTTTGCATTTTGCCTATTCCACTTATGCAGTTTGTGATTTTCGTAAATTTTGAACGGTACGAAATATGTTAGACTCGCAATAACATCTTATCATCGTCGTATGTTGTTCTACTACGATAATTTTTTGGAGAATTTAACGAGAATGTCTGAGGTATGAACGATTCGTAAAGAGGAAGGTAAATGATATTGCGATTCGCTCGGAATTCATGCACACCGATATTACGTAACTTGCGTGCAGAACATCATAACACTTAATTGAAATGATAATTCGAACATTGATAATATTTTTTCCCGATCGTGATGTCAACGTCTGCCATGTGGACTGCCTCTAGTCGGGGCACCGGATGAGGTCCTCGCGCGACGTCCCGAAGGCCGATGTCTCCTTGATCCTGAGTATTTCGCGTGGGGCATGTCTTGAAGGTGTGCCCAGACTCCCTGCAAATGGAGCACTTCTTCGTGCGACGTCCGGCTTCTGCCTCGTCCATATCATTCCTGATGCGCCATACCTGTCGCCGGCCAACCTTTCCCTTGAGCCTAGCAATGTCCGCGGCCCAGATTAGTTGGTCCCAGGTTGGATGGCCAGTGAAATGGCCAACAACGGCGTAGTCATCCATCTCTCCATTCCATGTTTGCATCACCGCCTCCTTGGTGAAATAGTGAGAGAGGTACTGCCCGGGATGCTGCGCCACCGTCGAACAGGCGGCCATGACATGGGAGCAGGGCCTATGCAGAAGAAGGGGCTTGTTACAAGTGCATACGCAACTATCGCGGCGTAGCGTGCACTCATGGGTGATCCTCTCGATGTTAGTCCCGCGACGTCCTTTATCTCTGCACATTATCTCGAAGCGAAGCTCCCTCGTGCCCATCTTGAATGCCCGGTGCATCTCACCCTTCTTGCTCTTCTCCTCCATGTATGCGGTGATCATGGCGAAGTAGAGCACTCTGTCATTTGTCATGGCGAGCGACGCATTGCTTCATCTGTTAACAAAGTAGTTTGTGGTACCGCGGAGAATTGCCTCCACAATACCAACCAAAGGGAGGCACCTGGCGCCGCGCATGACCCAGTTGTAGACCTCAGCTAGGTTGGTTGTCATGATACCATATCGAGCACCACCCCTGTCATGTAGCAACACCACTTCTCCTTAGGCTCGTGTTCAATCCAGTCTGAGAAGCATTTGACCTGTGCCCCTGTCTTCCTCGTGACACTACGAGCGCCTGTGGGTAGATGTGGCAATGCTTCGGGCTCGGCCGCTAGGGCGCCCTTCTCACCGCTCCCTTCGTGGGTTTGGGTCCGGCCGTCCGAATCTTCCGCAGTGTTTCAACTTACGCCGCGGTTACGCTTGCACAGCGCTGAATAGATTCATCAAGTCCTTGTTGCGAATCGCTTATAGAAGTTCGCACTCCGTGCCTCATGCACCACCCGCCTGCACATCCGGCCATGGAAGTGGTACGTTCTCTCCTCGTTGTAGCTAAGTTATTGCACGCAGCAGCTGCGTGCGGGCCATGTATGAGGCATACGTTGGGACGGTCTGCACAATGTAAATCCTCACATTCTTCAGAACCACAACCGCTATCAGTGTTCTCGCCAACGGCAGCGAATGCCACGGAAGAACTTGATTGTTTCCGTCCGTCGCTATTGCGATCGATGATCGACCTTTGTACCTCCTCGTCAGAACGTGCCATCGATGCACAAGATTGGACGACAAGGTTGGAATGCATTGATGCATGGACCAAAGGCAAAGAATGCTCGTTGTAGTACCTCTTATTAGGCCACTCGATGCGTGGCGCCTTGAATGTCCACATGAGTGCCGGATTCCTATCTTGTATGACTCGGAGTTGCCCGGGAGGTTGTGGTAAGAATCTCGAACGCGTCGAACCTTGATTCCAATACCTTCGCTTTGCCCTCCAAGCCTTGGCATAGCCGATAGTGTATCAACCTTGCCTCAATGGGCGAATGATGGATCGTGGCTCAAAATCTAGGTTATCCACGATCTCACCGTACATGAGATTGGCGATGAAGCTTGATGATAGGTTCCGTGAGATCGCGACTCGATCAATGACGACGCATGTGTGAGGGACCACTATGGAGCACTTCCGAAGTGTCCCACTTGGCTGAAATACGCACGCGCGCCAAGGGCATCCTCTCATGCCGCACTTCACGTCGTAGAATCTTGGGGTAGACTTGACGACGGTGAATGTGCGACGACCGACGCGATGTCCGAATTTGACCGCATCCCGCACGCCTCCTTGCATTTGTACGTAGCTCCTAGTCCGACTCGCTCTCGTCGTACTCCCACGGTACATGGGAGCCTTACTTGACGACGAGGTTCTCGAACTGTATGTGTTCCACTCGGATGGAACCGCTCGCCGTCCGCATCATCATCGCCATCGAACCTTCATCTTCGGACAATGCCATGTAGTCCTAGTCTTGAGATCCATCATTTGCACCAGGTCTTCAAGCTCCTCGCCCTCGTCAGCAAGGCCACTAGCTTCTCTCACTGAATGAGGTAATTGTGTGCCTCGTCGAGCATAGCCTTCGCCGACGACATCGCAACCTCTTGCCCTTCGCCATTGTGTGCGCACGCTGAGTCACCTATTTCTTCCTCGGTGTCGAACTCCTACTTGTTCTCGACGCAGATGCAGGAGTGGGTTTTGCAAACGCTGGACCGTATGACCAATTTCATCCTCTCTCCTCGCCATGCGTACATACGACCGCCATGAATTTGTTCCTTTAGTTGCACTAACTCCCAATACGTACGTCCCCGCCGGGGCAAGGCAACTCAATGTCGATCGTAGACATCACGATCCACTTGGAACGTGTGGAACAACCACCGCATCACAGCGCGAATGTACGTTGCTCGTGTCTTGCTAGGGCACGCTTTTGCGACCGAAAATAACTCAAATCAATTCCCTCGACCTCCATAATAGTCCTCGGCCGTAGTAATTTTGAAATTGATGACGCGGACATATTTGACGACCGCAGCAGTGAAGAACATTGACACGATGATCTACATATGTGCAACTAAATAGCCCACAAAAAGTATGTAAACGGACTTGATACATAACAAGACATAAAAATCATGTAATTCGCTCGTTAAAAAAATTACCCGAGAGGTCGGCAATCGAGGAGTAAAGGCTAACGCTAGCTTTTCTCATACTCTCTGTTCTCTCCTTCTCTTTTTGCTGAGTAAGACTGAGTCCTGTGTGGAATTTCGAGAGTTCGAAGAGGGTTATATACAGGTCAGGGCTTATCGCCAGTTTAAACGGCGATAGCTTCCTGTCACCAGTTGACCTGGCGATACATAGATGAACCGGCGACAAGCGGTTCAATTGGCGACAGAGATTCATTTTTGTAACTTATTGCGGCGGATTTTTCTTGTTGTAAATATCTTTTTAAAATGTGTCGTGCATTGTTGCAAGATTTTATCGAGGACGATTGAGGGATTAATGATTTGTAACTACAAAGTGATATTATAATGCGTCCGGGAATTCCTGCACAAGTCCGTTGGAGAACAACTTTGGAGATATGACGCAACGATAACAATAAGACATTTCATCGGAACAAGGGGGTTACATGGCACGCAAGACAACGAACCGAGGACGGTACACGCATGCCTTTAGGGAAATTGAAATACATGGGATTTGTGGAGGATTATGGTAGAACTACTGAGTGGAATGTGGCCATTTACCCTTGCGCCCAGCTCGGCGTTGTACTCCTCGCCTTGCGCTTAGCTCGCCGCGATGGACCTCTTCCGCTCCTCGCGGCCTCCGCCGCCGCATGCTCATGCTCCTGCTCCTCATGCCGCTCGTCCCGCCTACCTTGCTCGATGCGCTTTCGACTTTCAACTCTTTGAGGCGCCTTTCACGAGTCTCGATGTTCTCCCGCCCGACTCTTCCGTGTCGGCCAAAGACCACATGTCGTAGGGGTGGATCTTGTCGCCGATCCACCGCCGAAGTCGCATAGGGGTGGCGGAGATCGCGGTGGGTAAAGAGAGTTCGTTACGCCGTTAAGCGAAGAAAAATAGCATCGCATCATGAAATACGTTTCATTACCGGATGTCTGTCATTTCTGTCACGGCGTAGTTTGCGCAGCGCACCAATAGCGCGCCCAATGGTCCACTCATCGGTTGATTTGACGCACTTGGAGGCGCCCCGACACCACAGATAGGGTGGCGCCACCCCTATCGGGGCCCTTCCGGCGTTCGCGGCATAGGTGGGGTCGCGCTCGACCCAGAACCATTCGGCGTACTACAAGGCAGCTTCCTCAGATCCACCAGTTCTGGAAAAGTTTTGTGTGTGAAAGGTTCCTGACTAGCGGCATAATAGCGAGCGCTGGTCTCATGGGGAGACACCCAATCCTTCAAAAGCTTACGGATTTTCTCTCATTCCTTCTCCTTGTCCATGTTTTCTACTTGGTGGTGCTGTTGTGGACTTGTTGGACGATCATGCAGATTTATAGCTAGAGCGACGGACACCCAACCCTTGAAAAGCTGGCTCGTATGGTCACATCGTGCTGAAAAGCTGGCTCGTTTGGTCACATCGTCCTGAAAAGCTAGCTCGTCCGGTCACATCGTCGTGGAAAGCTGCCTCGTCTAGTCACTTCGTCCTAAAAGCCGCTCGTCCCGTCACATCGTCTTTGAAAAGCCGCCTCGTCGTCACTTCATCCCGAAAAGTCGCCTCGTCGATCACATCGTCTTTGAAAAGCCGCTCGTCCCGGCCACATCGCGGCCGAAAAGCCGCTCGTCCGGCCACATCGCCCCGAAAGCCGACTCGCCCGTCACATCGCCCCGCGCGCGCTCGTGACATCGCCCCAAAGCTAGGTCGTTTGTTCACGCCGCTGCCGAAAGTTTCATAGCCGCATCACGCCGTTGTCAAAGGTTGATAGTCGCCACGTGGTATTCAAAAGCTTTTCGTATCGAAACTAGATAATGTCATAATAATAGTTCCAAACACAATAAGATTTACATGGCTACCATAAAAATAGTTGCAAACAGAAATCAATATCTAGTGGCGTCCCCTCTTAGGGGCCACCCCGCGTGTCGCCCCGGGCCTCGCCTGCGTCCGCCGCGAGTACGCCGAGGGTCGGGCTGCCTGAGTACCCGACCCGCGCGAGAGTCCGCGGTGGTGTCGCCAGGGGTTGCTCCTGCGTTGGCTGGGTCTGCGCCGGCTGAGTCTGCGACGGCTGGGACGAACTCGGCGCACCGTACAGCTGAGTAGCGTCCAAAGAGAACTATGTGTCACGCGGATCCCTGAAGAAGTCCTCGATGGGTGCCGATAGGTATACATTGTCTGGCGACAATGTATCGTCCTCCCAAGCCGTTCCTGCGAATAATTACGTTACAAACATAACCATGGCGGAAAGGACGTTACTCGATCAAGCGGAACTTACCTATTGGCCCGAAGATGTGCTCGGACGACGCGGCATAGTCCTGGCCCGCGTATGGGTGGAGCTAAGGACCTGTAACAGAAGATAGTCGTTACAAACTTCGGAGGTTCGAAATGAATAAGCGATGTGAGCGTGTCGTACTCACCTCCGGCATGTCCCGAGGTGCTCGCCCCACCCTGCCACGACGATGTGCCCGCCCCGAGCAGAGCAGGAGCTGTGTCCTGCCACCTCGGTTGGCCCCTCGTCCTGGTACTGGTCGGTCCACCGGGTCGGTCGGCGTGCGACCCGTCGCGATTTGCACTCCGCGTACCCCTGCCTCCCTGATCCGCTGCAGGAGCCCTCTGGTCTCCGCCAGCATTGTCATGTGCTACGCGGAGTCTACCAACTCGATAATCTCCCGGTGCAGATCCACCTGCACAGGTAATCAACAAGTTGTAGACCTAAGTATGTCAAATTAAATATGAAATAAGGACCGTTCAGTACGTACGCAGCGGTGGAAAGCGGAGTCCGGCTGAGTGGGGTACGTGTCCGACGTCGCGGCCTCATGTCGAGGAGGGTCAGGCACGACCCGGACGCACCGAAGCCTCGTCCGAGTAGAGTACCACTCCATGTACTGGTCGTACGTCTCAGGGTCGTACTGATCTTGCCCACACTGGACGAGGTCCTCCTGCGCGCTACTCCAACCTTCGACCCAAGGGGCCATCCGGTCCAACCAGGACGTCGTGCCACGAACACCCTTCCTAGTGTACCTGTGGACGGCAAGAAAAATATTTGGTGCGGATGTAACACATATTGTACGAATGAAGTAAAGAGTGGACTTACGCGTGTACGTACGCCGGCACCCGCCTACCCCCCCAAGGGGTCGGGACCTCTTGTTGAAGACCGAACTGGCGCATGACACGCTGTACCTGGTACTCCTCCACGAAGATATCATGCACTAAGGCACTCCGCGTGTACCAAGACAGTATTCTCACGCACAAAGACCGATACCCATTAGCGCGCGCGATAACCTCGACGCCATCAGACGGTGTCGGATAACGCGGTCATCGGTCAGCTGATCGAACATCGCAACGTACTCCGGGTAAGAGCCCTGCGAGGTGACCGGCGTGAAGGTGACCTGTGCAACAGAACACCGCAAACTAAGCACACGAAATAGTGATTGCAATACGAAACAATAAATGATGAAACTAACCCCGGCGGCACCACACACGGTGCCATGGTCACCGGTCTGATCGCCTGCGGGGCGCATAAGCTATCCTCGACGCTCCCAAGTCCGTGTGGTCGTCCGATCTAGAAATGCTCCAAATAACCACCACCGCAGCGAGAAGAGGATATCCCGAGAGGATGGAGCCGCGTGCGCGCGCCGCACGCGTCGCACAAGGCGTGGTACGTCGCGCGCAAAGACGGCCGACCCCACGCGTGCATCGCGGGATCTCGTCGACCGGTGAGTCCGCCACCTCGCGCGCATCGGATGTAGTGCTTGTCAACGCCGCCGCCATGGGAGCCGTGAACATGACCCACCCGAACAACCACAACGGTAGGCCTCGGCGCCTCCTAACAAAGATCCTCCCCGGGTTCTCCGTCATATGCTCGGCCGCAAGAAGACACGCACACGCCGCCAGGTTCACATACAAATTATTGCGAGAAACAAGATTTCACAAACACTTACGTAGAATTGACAAATCCACTTCAGCGTGGGCGTGCGGCGGCCAACTCCACGTACCATTGCCGCGCGGCACATCGTGGAACTCGGCTAGAGGTCCGTGGCGCCACGTGGCGGGACGCCGTCGCCGCCATCGGAGCGCCTGCGCACGGCAACCCGGTCAGATAGCTCACGTCTTGCAGCGTCGGCGTCATCTCCCCGCACGGAAGGTGGAACGTGTGGGTCTCGCCTCGGCGGTCAACAACCGTCGGTAGGGCACGGTCGCATTTAAAAACGCCTGAGACGTACGATCAAAGACGCTGTCTCGATCATCCTCCACCGTCGCCTCCACCATCCTCGCGAGTGGAAGGAGGCCTGCCGCTCTTAACCTGCGTCCAAACGATTAAGCACAAACAAGAGTCAACGCAAAATAATCGGACGCGATTGAGTGCATGAAGAACACAACTTTACGCACTCGAATCCAATCTCGGTGCGGCCTCCATGCCCGATGGGGTGCGAGTCAAACGCCCAAGCTCTATTGGCGCCTCGCCCGGGAGCACGCATCGAGGCGCTACGGTGACGCGTGTCAATCACTGGGTCAAGCAACTCGTACTGACTCGTGTCTGCCATACCTGAAAATGCAACAAAAAAAAAGTTCATATTTTTTTCATGCATCTTTACATAGCCTACGTAGCAACTACGCATTTTCTATACAAAATTAATACATATCATTCTATTTTTCTAGTTTAAATGGTATTTTTCGCACTAACAAGATATTGGTCGCGCACTAACACAATAATAACAGCGCACTAACAAATAATAACCGTGCACACTTATTCCCATTGCTCTTCCGACCTAATCAGCTACTTCGTCTTTATCTCACAATGTGCCATACTCAATTCTATGTCGCTATTGTCACAATTCTATGTCGCTACACAACTCAAAATATGTACTACACAATTCGACTACATTTACCTAGCCTACTCAATTCTATGTCGCTATTGCCACAATTCTTTGTTGCTACACTACTCAAAATATGTACTACATTTATCTAATCTGCTCAATTCTATGTCGCTATTTTTGTTTGCTAACCTACAAAGGTTTGGACGTAACGCATACGCTCGTAAAAATTTACCGCAAGATGATCGCTCAAACCGATGCTCACAATCTCTCCTCCGCGACGAATCGCAGAGCTTCGCTACTATTTCTTCTCTCCCTCTCGAACTCTCTCTTGTAATTTTTTGGAATTTAAATGAATTATGCACTGATTTTTTGGGGTTTTTATAGCCGGATCTCTGTCGCCAGTTGAACTGGCGACAGGAACCTCCGCACAATGGCACCTCTTTCCCATCCAGCCATGGGCCTGATCCCACCGTGGTGTAGTTAGGATTTTTTTTTTGAAATAATATTATTTTAAAAGATATCTACAAAAATAAATAGTCACCTCAAAAAATTACAAAAATATGTCACTGAACCTGTCGCCAGTTCAACTATATCTGTTCACGGGTGCCCGGCCCGGCTTGGTTCAGGTTCGGGATTTAAATTCCGGTTTGAAAGTCCGATGAAATACTATTAAAAAAATAAAATATATATTTTTTATTCTCAAAATAAATTAAATATTAATTTTTATTTCAAAACAAGAACTGAAATAATATATTTTTTAATGAAAAATGTATTTTTCGGGCCGGTCTTGGGCTGCTTGTTTGAGACCGGGATTTTCATGTCTGGCCCAAAGCCCGGCCCGGCATTTGAACAGCCAAAACTCCTGGGCAATTAATTTCCAAAGAAAAACACTAACCACACCACGGTATAATACGATGGATATACATGCATATACGTTGAAACCGAACAAATCAATGGCGTGCTGGAAAGAAAGTAGGAAACCCATGCACAGAATATCTCAAGCTGCGGGAATCGTCTGAAAACTTTGAACAGGATGGGGAAAGTGGAAATTAATGGAAGAGCTCGATCGTATGCTAGTGTGAACAACTGAACATGTAACCGGCCGGCCTTTTCTTGCAACTGATGTTTATCTTCCTAGCTTTTGAAGAGAACCTGATTCTCAATGATCTCACACACGTCGAACTTTGGGGACAGATCCAGAAGCATCCTATGACGTGCCATGTGAGGCTTTGCATTCTTTCCTTCGGCCGCCGACGCGGCTACCAAAACCACCAACTCATGCTAAAGGTTAACCTTTCACTGCGTGTCTGTGTCTATCTGTTCAACAACCTCGGTGATCGATTCCAAGACAATTTCGTTTTGTCAAAAACTGGTTGTTTACTAGCAAACTGTACAACAAAGTCCAAAACAGCGAATCAGCGAGTTGTCAATTTCTGACTGAATGTTAGAAAAGGTGATAGCAACTTTTGCCTATTCACTTTCCATGTGTTGAAGGTTAGTTAGAAGGCTTATCTGCAAGAAACCTAAGCTAGCAAGGAAGGTATTATAAGTACTGCATTATTGAAGTGCCGGCTTGTAGATGTAGCTGGCCTATATATATAGCGTATTGGCGTCCCAAGATATATATCCCAACCAAGACAGCTACCCAGCAGTAGAATCCACAGCTCATCACATCATTTTCTCCACACGAAGTTGGCACGTACGCGTACATGATGGAGAACAACAGGAACAACCAGCCTCCTCCACCTCCAGGTCTTAGTTTCTCCATGTTTATGTTCAACACAAACGCTTTGTTGGGTTCAGTTAAATCTGTCTTCAGCTAGATTCATACCCAAAATTCATGTTTGCTCTGTTCATACGTGTATAGGCTACCCGACTGCGGGTGGAGAGCAAGGCGGGAAGAAGTCGCGCCGGGGAAGCACAACCTCAAGGGGAGAGAAAGGCTTCATTGAAGGATGGTACGCGCGCTCCTCGTCATACTCTTGACATCTATATGTAACATAATAATTCCTTGTACCTTGCTAGATCGTTATTAATTTCCTCAAATCGTGATTTGATCTTGCCATCTCGATGTGTTTCAGTATTGCTGCACTCTGCTGTTGCTGGATCTGTGAGATGTGCTGCGACTAGCCAGCTTCTTAGCTGAGCCGGCCACAGATGCATATACTGACACGTACGTCTGCTTCCAGATGCACGGGACGATAAATTCTACAGGCGAGGGTAATATCTTTGCACTTGTCAAATTTGTTTGTTTTTTTTTTACCACAGTATGGTTCAATTTTACAGAATGCGATCCTAGTATATGCTCTGCCTCTCCCTCGCACCGTTGGATTTTCCACCCCTCTATCTGTAGAATTTATTTTCGCACGGGACGTTGTGCTATGTATGTATGAATGTATACACACAGTTGTTGTTTAAAGTGTTGTTTTAGTTCAGGGACTTTCGCATCTGATAACCGAAATCACGACTACCTACGTCATGTGATATTCATGTACTGTACGTGTTCGTGTGATATTCATGTACCTTCTTCGTTGTGTGTGATAACCGAAATCACGACTACCTGCGGCATGTGATATTCATGTACTGTACGTGTTCGTGTGATATTCATGTACCTTCTTCGTTGTGCGCGCGCTTGTTGGTATGTACTTCATGTGGTACAGTGGTAGATCATATGGTACAGTGGTAGAAGCCGTTGTAAGTTGTAACGCGCGATGGTAGACGCGGATCATTCACTAGCCGTGTCCCGTTTCCGAACTTCCCCTGACCCTGAGGGGCCTTGCGGGCGTCCCTGCACGACCTGGTAGTTCGGTCTGCCGCAGGGGGAGATGGCACGGCACAATACAATACCGTGGGCAGTGGGCATTTCGCTAACGCGGTCACGGTTCCCCTCCGCCCGCTTCCTCGTATGGGCTGGTCAGCACGGTACGCGGGTGAACTGGACCGCAAGCCGGAGCGTGGGGCCTGGGAAGCCAGCGGCCGATGGGCGCGTGACGGGGCTCGGCAAGTGGGCAAAGCGGGCCGTCCCCGTCCGGTGGGGTCGGCGTGGCGTGGCGAGGCAGGCCGGCCGAGCGCGGAGGTGGGTGGTACTGGTCCCGAACGTGAGAGCGCCCCGCCCGCCTTGCGCTGGCTGGAGTCCGAGGTTCTACGCCACACGCATGGGTGGGTTGGCTTCGGCCCACAATGCCGATTCTTCTTCTATGCACGCGCAGCATGTGAGGAGAGCACGGCCCAACAGTTTGATGGACCGTACGATGTGATTCAAACCAATTTGACGTCTCAGTCGAGCCGATAAAAAACAGAGTTATCCATTCCATTCCAAAGGTTATTTCGGTTTGCCTCTTAGTATGGAATACGTTGGTATTGACCTTTTCTGAATTTTAATATTGTAATACCTCGTTTAATTGCGTGAGTACTTGACAAATTAGAGGAAGTAATTGAAGAATTAATTCAGAATTTACAGGTGGCCTTTGGCCCATTGCCAAAAGAGGCATGTTGTCTAGCCCAAGAAGGGGAGGTCTAGGCCACTGTTTTTTATGAAAGGGAGTAGAGGGAGCCAACAAAAACCCTAGCCATCCATCTAACCCACCCCTGGCCGAACTCCTGCTCCCCTTCTTTGGCCGCCTCCTCTCCTCTCTGGAGCAGCCGCCACACACACCCGCGCTTCTTCCCCCCCCCCCCCTGGCTTGCTTCCCACTGGCCCTACCTCCAAGGCGGCACCCCCTTGTGGGTTGCCCAGCCCCTCTGGCCGTCGATCCTCCTCTCTTGGCGTTGCGCGCCACCTCAGCCGAGCCGCCGCGTGCGGCGCAGAGGAAACATTGACGACGCACGAGGATGAGTCCTCGTCGCACTGAGCGCGTCGGAGGCGAACCCGAGGCCGAGCTCGCGCATCCGCGCGCACTCTCGGTAGCCTCGCTGTCTTACCGCCATCGCCGACGCCATCCACCGCCTCCTTTCTCTCGTGCCCGCCGCTTGTTTTCTCGTGGCGGCAAGTGCGCGCGCTCGCGCGCGCTTCGGTCGGCGCCGTCGGTTCGCCGCGATCGCGTCGTTGACCGATCGGCGCCACGCGGAGCGCCGCGTTCGCGCGCGCTTCCGTGCCCCGAGGCTCGGCCGCTCCTCTCGGTTGGAGATGCTCCTCGACTTCTCCTCCCGGCTCGGCTGCGCGGCCGGCTTGCCGTTGCCGCCGCCGCGTCTCCTCTGGGTCTCTGGCGACGATCGCGTCTTTGCGCGAGACACGGTGGTGCTACTTCTCTTGCCCGAGCTAACGTGGGGAAGTGATGATACATAGGTAAGACATGTGCGTTTGAGAGCTAGAAGCAAAGGATGGCGTGTTGTGGTAGCTAACACTAATGGATGTGCACAATGTGTTTGAGGAATGACTTCAAGGAAGGAGTCACGCGATCGCCTGTTAGCTATTGGACTCCTTTGATTGAGGCCGTCGTGTCGGTTTTGCTAAGGACGTTCTTGTTCGCCTAGGTTTTCTGCATGGATGGTCTATATGGAGCCATGGAAGGTTCGGCAAGTGGATTTGGATGTGTTTGATCCGCCACCTCCGGAGGGCGAAAATGTGCAACGAGTTAGTAAGGGAAAGAGGCGGGGTGTGAGGCGTGTACGCCCAAAGATGGCGAGCTTTGTGTCATCCAACTATTTGTTCTACCGCTCATTGGTAAGTGCACTTCCGGGATTTGCCTAAGAATTATAGGAGCTCCTTATATCTATATGGTAGAATACTCAATGTATTGTGATCATAGCATAGTGGTACAAAGACAATGATCCGATCATCGATCATGAACTAGGTTTTTGGTTTTGGCATAACAATATTCTAGGTGTGTGCGTGCCTAGTTCCTTGTAGATATGAACTCAATGTAGTTGCTTAGTTTGTGTTGGATGACGTGGATGTGCTATCATAGTTAGAAAGGTTATTTAAGTGTCCGAATAGTTTGCTCTGTTCCGGATGACTCGAAGGGCGAGTGGACCAACTTGGTATACACTGGTCAGCACATCAGGCCAAGTGGTGGTGAACCCCGGTGCTCGAGTGTTCAGCCTTTTTTTTTCTTCGGTATCACGGTTGAGGCAAGTGCAAGTAGTATTAATGAGTTTTATATTTCGTACTTGATGAATGCCATAGTTGATTGTTGATGATTGCTGCTTGGTAATGCTGATGAGCATGAATGCCATAGTTTAATGATAATGTTTTTATGATGATGTTTATGTGATGAAGTTTACATGGACATGTTTACATGACGACGCATGCTAATGTTTATGTGATGATGTTTACATGGTGGTGTTTACATGAGGATGCTTATGTGGCAATGTTTAAATGATAATTTTTACATGGTAATGGTTTCATGAGTGATGGCAATAATGATGGGACAAGGTGAGCAATGAGACTACCCTGTTAATGATGACAATGATGAATCATGATAATGATATGGGCCATGTGCATTCGCATCATGGCATTGGATCCCTGTGCCTAGAAGGCACAGGCCTTGGGTATGTATTGGATCCCCGTCATGAATTGGACGGGCTTTGGTCCCCACACTCGTGGAGTGTGGGCTTTAGATCCTGTGCATAGAGGGCACAGCCTAGAGTATGTATCGACGGATACACTACCGGCATTACCGGTAATTGCTAAGAAGTGAAGAGATGCATTCATGACATGTTCATTGCATTTCTGCATAAGAAATGGATTTGTTTGTTTATCCCCTTCGACTACTTATGATGCTATCATAAGAGATGGATTTTGTGGTTTATAATGATGTTGTTCATGATGGGATTGTTTATTCCCTTTAGCTGATTATGATGCTATACTATTTATTGCTATTGCACTTTGCTGAGTCGTGGACTCACCCTTGCTGTGTTGTGCTTTTTAGGTACCTCTCGAGGCAGCGACATGCATGGGAAGGGGTAGACTTGATGCACGACACGAATACATAAACCACAACAAATAATTAGATCGATTACCTACATTTCATAATCTTGATAGTTACTAAGGTTTTCACGTTGTGACCATCCTTCGTGGCGGATGATTCATTTGTGCTTACGGATGCCCTTTGGTTTATACTTTAGTTGTTTAGCATGCTTTGGATGACCTGTAATATTTAGTTTAAATTGGATGATTGGAATTTTGATTGATGATTTGTTAGACTGTTAGAACCTCCGGTATGGTTACCCATACAAAGGAGGTTCTGCTGAATTTTTTTTTAGAGAAAAGTCTGAGTTTTATTTGGTTCAGTTGTGATCATCCTTCATTGTTTGAGTTTATTAAATTCTAATTATTGAACTAGAAAGTTCGAGTTTCTTTTTTCTATCATCCTCGTTATCTTTGGTGACCCTTGTTGCTTGAGTTGTATCTTTTTGCTAATTGGATGCCTTAGCGTAGATATGTTGAATTGCCTTAGAACAGATTGTTAAAGAGAAGACGTCTTGTTGGATTGGTATCAAATTGATAGACGATATGCTTCTTGTTAAGTATTTGGAGGTTGTGCTAGTTTTTTTTATAATTAGCATTATGTCATTCATGTATGAATGTTTGATCGTTTGTTGTTAAGTTGTTGAAATTAATTGGTTAGGTAGAGTAGTTTGGTAGCATTCTAGCTCTATGTAGGGTTGGGGTGTTACAAATATAATATTTATTTATTTATAAATATATATATATATATGTAGTTATATGCACACATAATTTCACTTCAAATACATAATCATAGAATAAAAATGACACATAGTTCAATTACTTTATAAATGCAAAGGTCATACGTAGTTAAATAATACAACATGATTTCATAGTTTCATACATTTTAGTCTAACATAATTTCACTTACTGAAGGAGTAGTATTGGACTCGGCCTTCCGAGCTGATTCAAAGAAGTGGTCAGTTCAATTTTGAATTTTTGACCAGTACCTAAATGGCTGGTATTGACCGGTATTGAGACCGGTACGAGATTGAGGCTACGGTGTGCCAGTTTGGGTGCCGGTAGGCATGTTCCGGTGGGTACTAGAATGGAATTGATAAGTATGGTAAAAACAACTTTACTTTTACGCTCGGCCAGATTGCGACATGCACGTCCCCGTCCCTGCTAAAACAAAGGTAGAACATAGAGTATCTGCTTATCGCCTTGGATTTTTAGCGCATTTGGCACAGTGACACGCGAATTAGTAATTCTAGTCCCTGTGCATCTCAAGTACAAAAATGGCACCGCACAGCTGTGGGGGCCCGACACGTGTGGAGTCAGTGCCCTTGGGGTATGACTTGCCAAGTAAGTGCCCTTGGGGGCATAATTTTTCTGGTCTGTGCTCCTGGAGTCGGCCTTGTCTAGTCAATGCACCAGGGGTATGGATAAATGTATTTCATGTGAAAAAATAGGGAAAAAAATTAGAATAAAAATTCCATGATTGCATGTGATAATAGAGCACATGATAATATAGGGAAATGACATCCTCGATACATACGCACATAATATATACGATGCAATTACACACGGCCTATAAAAAATATTATTTTAATAAAGGATTACAAAAATAACTTGGGAATGAGGGACGTAGGGTGATGATAAGGATCTAATAATTCTCATTTCATTATTTATTTATAATTAATATTATGGGTAAATATACATTCATACGGTCCTTAGGTATACCCCTTATAGTCTTAAAGGAGAAGCCAACCAGGTGGTCGTAAGTCCTTCTATGACCACCCCCATAGTCGTAAGGTTTTCTACGACTACCACATGATCGTAAGTTCTTCTACAATCACCTCTGATCGTAAGTTCTTCTACAACCAGCACCTAGTCGTAAGTCCTTCTATGACTACCCCCTAGTCGTAAGTTCTTATATGACCAGCTCAGTTACGACCACCCCGTCATTAATTGGGTCCACTTGTCTGAAGCTCTATTGATTATGGGATCTAAGCAATCAATATAAGCTTTTATTCTCTGAAGTAATTGCACGTAATGCGCCATTATCTCTGTCAAGTAACTGCCAGGCGACGTGGAGGGGTTACTACTCCGGTGATTACTACCATTATTTTATCCGTTATATGGAATAATTAGGCACATCTTGACCTGGAGGAACGACCACCTCTCCGTGCATTATAAAAGGGCTTCAGTCAGAGATAATAGGGGCAGAGACAATCAGGAGCTCAAATATTAGACTTTACCTTGGTTGTAACCAGCATACTCAATACAATAAATACAGGAGTAGGGTTGTTATTCTCTCCGGAGAAGGCCTGAACCTGTATAAAAATTATCGTGTCTTTCTGTCTGCGTGATCAATTGTGGAGACCCCCCGAATCAAACAATCTTTATGTAAGATCGGTTCTAAAACACCGACAGGTGAAATGACCATATCCTCGTTCCCAAGTCATTATCTCTATAATATATCGTTATGTACTCTTAAATAAATCGGTTCAATAAGGGGACAATTGTATTATAAAATAGTACTTCAATACTTTTGTTATTGTGTCACCGAACTCGTAATCCAAATATTTTTGTTGATTTCGCTCCGAAGGCGGCTATTTTTGCTATTTTGTGTAGCTGAAATCGCATTTCAAATATGTTTTGTCAGACCAAAACTCCTAAATTGTTCCATACTTCATATTTCCTTATCTTTTCGAAAACGATCGGTTGTGCGGACACTTAAAGATATTACCGACATATCTATATAATTTAATTTCAATTTTCATCTCCCATCGCCAATTCAAATGGCCGTAGAACTATTTTCATGATGATAGGATCCCTATCGCCATTCCAAATGGCGATATGAGCATTCCGCCGTTTGGAATGGAATGACGACATGAGCATTTCGACATTTGAATGGTAGCACTAGCCCATTTTTGTTAGAAAAAAATAAATATTTATTTTTGTAATTCTTTAAAAAATATTATTATTTAAAAAAATTATTGTAGCATGTGTGTAATCATGTCGTATACATTATGTGTGTATATATCGAGGATGTCATTTTATTATATTATCATGTGCTCTATTATCATATGTAACCATGAAATTTTCTTTCTAAAAAAATATTTTCATTCTAAAATTTTTTAATATAAAATATATTTGTTCTTGCCCCTAACGTACTGACCAAAAGGAGGTCCGCCCTCCGGGGGAACGGACAAGTCATTCCCGTGTAATACGCCAAAAACTCTATCGCCTTGTACGCAGACCAGATGGCACTTCTCCAGCTCTCCTGGACAAATGGATCTTTCAGTTTCATGTTGGTCAGCACGGAGGAGCTGACTTGGTCACGTGCCATTGAGTCATTCTTTTTCTTAAAGAATGGGTCAAAACTAATAAACGCGTCTGACGTGCCAAGGAAAAAGAAAGCTACTTTGTTCCCATCAATCAACCCATTGCCAAATACGCAGTATCTTAGTAACGACAGTGACGTATAGTCACAGTTACCAATGTAATGTGCACACTTTTAACTCACCCCACCAAATTAACCTAAGAGATAATACTCCCTCCCTCCGTTCATCAACACTTGACGTAGTATAGAGTTACAAGAAACTAACCAATGTCAATCTTTTAAAAACAGAGAGAGTACTATACAACAAAACGGATAATTCATGATATACCCCTCGTAAGAATAACACAATACCACTCCAAAGAATGACTTTCATTACATACCACTCCAAAGATGTTTAGATTCATTATATACCATTTCCTCTATTTTATTGTGAATTAAAGCCTTCTCTTTTTGGTCATTGGAAATAGAGCTGGCATTGGGCCGTGCCGTGCCGGCCCGGTCCGGCCCAGCCCATCGTGCTTCGGGCCGCGTCGTGCCGTGCCAGCTTGGCCCGGTCACCTCGCCGTGCCGGCCCACCTCGCCTCCGGTCAGGCCCAGGCACGACCCAAAGCCCGTCGTGTCGTGCCAGCTCAAGCTCAGCCCTAAGTAACTATAGAGCGACGCGTGGGGAAGGAGAGGGAGAGAGAGGGAGGTGGTTGGAGGAGTAGAGGGAGGGGGCGGCCGACGGCACGAGGGGGAGGGCGGCGATCTGCAGCGCATGGGGAGGGAGGTGGGAGCTGGAGAGAGGGGAATCAGAGAGGTGGGAGGTGGGAATTTGGGAGCCAAGGCTCGGGAGAAGTGGTTGGGGATGGGGGTTGGGGGAGCTCGAGAGGGATGTTGGGCTAGACTGGGTGGCAGAGGAGGGTTATTGGTTGGGCTAAATCGGGTGGCAGAGGAGGGTTATTGGTTGGGCCAAGCTGGGATGGGGGTGTGATTGAGCCAGGCCGAGAGAGGGAGGGATTGGGCTAGAGCGGGAGGGTTGGATCTATTTCGTGCCGTGTCGGCCCAAACACGGCCCAACTGATCGTGCCATACCGTGCTGCCCAACGGGCCGCATTCTCAGGCTCAGCCCGGCCCGCAGTTCGTGTCGTGCCGGCCCAGCCCACCACGTGCCGTGCCGTGTCGTGTTTAGACCGTGCCGTGTCAACCGTGCTTTAGACCGGCCCAAAAAAGCACAACCCAAGTTCCAACTCTAATTGGAAAGGAGTATTTTGCCCACGTTTTCATGATTTCAGGAAATACCACTCCTGGCTAGGACCATGGGTTATCTTTTGGTACTCATCATATGCAAACTGGGGACATATGCTTCGGTACTTGTCATATGCAAACTTGTAATGTGTATGATGTGTGCAGTTAACTTGCTATCTCTAATCCTGTGTTATCTGTCAATTGTAATGTGCATTGGATGATGTTGTGCTATCTGTAATACTATGTTGCTATTAGAGGGACAACTGTGCCGAAATTTACATGTCATTAAAGAAAGAAATTTATTTAACTCAAACTTCATACAATTGACAACATCTAGTACAACAAATCTTAATAATGGACTGACACGCAATAATTTTCTTTTTAGGTCTGCACTATCGACCAACAGGAAACACACGCACGAACGTTGCTTGGGTTGGTCGCACAAGGAAATGCATGAGTCGGTTGGACTAGGAAGTGGTATTTCCTGAAATCATGAAAACATGGAGTGGTATTTCATGGAGGAGTGCAAACATAGGAATATGGGACACATGGGAAAAATAATCATTTCCCATGGCCAAAAGGAGGGGGGAAAAAACTTTAAGTCGCAATAAAACAGAGGAAATGGTTTATGCTTAATCTAAACTTCTTTGGAGTGACATGGGGTGGAAGTTATTCTTTGGAGCGGTATTTCGAACTACATCATTCTTTTGAGTGGTATATCATGAATTATCCCTACACCAAAACACAACTAAACATGGAATCATTTGGTAGCTGCCGTAACCGGCCATGCGGTGCAAATCGAGGCAAAAAATTCTAACGTCCGACTTGGTTGCTGTAACTAAGAAAACAAAGAGGAAAGCTATCTGTTGTGGCTCATTTCACTCGCCACACTGCTTGCCCAGTAAGGGTGCAAACGGAATGTATAATTTTCGACCGACCGATCGAAGGTTTGCGGAGCGAATATATAAGAGGTAAACAAGTATCTGATACTATTCATATTCGACTCCGACTTTTAGGAAAAAATACGAAATAAGATACGAGATGAGCGATATTCGTCCATATGTATCTGTATATCAGGTGGTATGAGAAAAACATATTATAACTTTACTTAGAGAATATGATAACAAATAGATGAGTTATTACATCAAAAAAGATATGAAATACTATGTATTTTTTATTTAACATCTCATAAATTAGTCGCTCCGTATTCGTTCACCCTTTCTAGCCTGTCGCAAAAATCGGAAGCCGAGACAGCGACCCCGGCGCTTCCTCGGCCCCGGGCGGCCGGCCCGGTCGTCTCTTACCCCATGGACGACTTGACCTCTTCTTCTTCCCCTCCTCTCACTATACCGCTCCCACTCCCACGGCCCACGCCACTCCTGCGACGCCGCAGACAGTCGCAAAGCTACGACCTTTGCACTTACAGCCAGTGTTCGCTTTTTGGTGTGTTGGTACCGCCATGCCAAGAACGGTTCGTGGGGGCGGCGCGGCGGTGGATGTGGAGGACCTCCTGGTCCGCGTCAAGAACGGCACCGAGCCCGAGCTCGGCGAGGTGGCGCGGGAGGTGGCGGCGCTGGCCGAGGAGGGGAGGCTCGGGGAGGACGACGACGAGGATGCGCTCCTGGTGCCGGCACTGTTCGCACGGCTCGCCGGCGCAGGGAACGCCGAGGTCAGGGTCCAAGTCATGGCCGCGCTGCGGCGGCTTGCGGGCTGCGCTGGCGGCGACAGCAAGGTGAGGGCTGGAAGGGGATGTGATCTTTGACTCCTCTGGTTGCGCACGCTTTGTTCTCGATGGTATGCTCGCGTGGGAGCAGTTTTGGTCTTTTGTATAGATCGTAGCTCTAGCTGCATTTTTTAGGATTATTAAGCTGCATTTAGTGTCATTTTGGATGTTGCAACGGCACGGAGAGTGTATGCATATTGGATAGTCGTAGGAAGTTCGACTTGTGCAGTTGTGCTTCTTGGACCGAAAAGGGAATCAGAGGGGTGAATAGAGCACCAATTCTTTTTCAATCCCGACAGTATTCAACTTCTTCGTCACTTTAGTAGTTACGAAGGTTATGAAGATAAAAAACACAAGGCTGTAGGGACAGCAGCCCGCGACCATCACAAATCGATATAACTTTTGATTCCTAGCTCTAAATCCTCCGAGATTTCAACCATAGCTTATTAAGAAGGCTAGGAACCTATTCCAATCAACAATTGGGAAGGTCGAAGTCAAGGTTACACGAATTTCTTAATCGAGGTTAAGGAGGCACAAGAATCGAAGAAATTCAAACTTTGATCCAAAACTTTGTTCGTGAGTGCAAGATGGTCAAGATGACTCTAGATCAATTCCCACAGGTCCTGGCAAGCTAGATCACAGTAAAAAACTCAAGAAAAACCAAATGAATACACAAAATTCCAAAGACATCAAAGAGAGAACAAGATAAAACTCATCTTGAGGCAAATCTTGCTTAGATTGATTTAAGAGATTGTTAGTTTACAACCGCTCTACCATAGAGGATAAAAGCTCAACACTTGAGCACTTAATCAACCCATCTCCCTCAAACCCTAGCCTCCTCTATCTCCACTTTTCCTCAAAACACAAATTAGGGTTTCTTGACTTGGAAGGGTTCAAAGTGCAAATCCTGCACGGCTACACCTCTTCCTTTTATAGTAGAGGTTAGGTCTAGAGAGAACCTTATCGAGCGCCTGTTAAACCCACACACAAATAGGTATACATTCACACACGCTTCTCAAAGCGGATGACAAACCGGGTTTCCCGAATCTTCGTCTTCTCCTGACCTAAACCGCCTCTCCTTGCACCGTGTTGCGCCGTGGTTTCTCCAAAGGTTGTCAACCCAATATTTTGGTGAAGATGCCAAAAAACCCCTTCCCGATCCTTCTCCGAAGACCGAGTTCAATCGTCATGGAGCAATTCCATGCTTCGTCACATGTAGGTTGATCAATAGCTCTCTTCGTGACGACAAGTCTCTCCCATCCTTCTTCCACCAGAACCACTATGGTATTTGCACTAACCCCTAGGCCACTTGATACAACCCGTCGCACCGAACTTCCCATTTGGTCGTTCTTGTCCATCTTACGCCATGCTTGAGTCCAACCATTTCACCTGACATCCTCGATCGTTTTGGATCTCAGCTCTCCTAGCATAGTCCCGATCATCCTCACTGTTAACCGTTGTTGACTTTAAGCCACTTGCACAACAATAGACCAAGAAATCGATTCCGGACATAAGTTCTTCGCAACTTGACCCACGTTAGCCAAAACATGCATCATGCAACACCTATGTACTGAAACCAATAACTTTGGCTAATCCCACGAAATTCACCGCCTTCCCGGCGCATGAATACTCTCTCTCGGCTCGACTTCGCTTGGTCGTCGATCGCCCACCGGCCGATCGCAACCAATAGCCGGTTAGACCGCCTGGGACTTAGAAATTTTTTCCTGGTCGGAAAAACTGCACTCTTTCTGGATATTTTAAACTCTATCTAGTTTTTCTCTCGAAACTCCATTTTAAATGAGATCAAGTGCAAACGCATCCTCTCGCCTTCCTACACACGTGATTTTTGGCTGATTCTAAAAAAACAACTTTTCATTTTCAGTCGGTCTGACCGTCGTATGTGGCCGGTCTGAACGTTGTGCCCCGGCAATCTAACCGCCAGCCATCGGCCGGTCCAACCGCCCATAGGGCCGGTCAAACCGCCTCTGACCTAACAGCAACAGGAATTTCCAAAAAACGAGGGTTTCTCTAAAGACCTCAACACTATTGCTAATTATTCAATACACTAAGATTATGATCATCTACCCATGATCTCCACAATGCTCAACCATTTGGAATTGTGCTAACCAGTGCGGTGGAATTGTAGGTTTGCAATTGATAACTGTTGCAGAACAAAACTTTTAGTTGCAGTAAAAGGTTATTTTCAGAGATAGTAGATGATTAATTTTGGTGATTGGGATGGTCCTCAACCATACACCTTTTATTCTTACAGGATCATATTTTTTGCTGACTACAATGATATGGACTATCTGATTATTCAAGTCTTTTCCTTTTTGACAAAAAACATGATTAATCAGAATTAATAGTTCATCAGAGTTTAATAACATCGATGATTCTTCCCCGTGACACTTGCCTTACTGTAAATGAATTTGTCCATGGCTTTTCAGGAGAGGATGGCAAGCATTGAGGCACTTTCAAGCATTGTTCGTTCCTTGTCTAGAGATGTCGATGAGAGAAGGGAAGCAATTGCGGTGCTACTGGATTTGTCAGATATCCCACAAGTTCGGCAGAGGATTGGCAGGATCAAAGGAAGTATAGTAATGCTAGTCACATTGAGGAATGCACATGAATCAGGCATCCATGATGATGCAGAGAAGTTGTTGCACATGTTGTCGTCCAACCCACAAAATGTGCTGCTGATGGCAGAGGCTGGTTATTTTCGACCATTGATACATTATCTAAAAGAAGGTATTTTAATCTACCATAATGTGCTTCATGCTGACATTTTTTTAGTATATGTAAACATGAGTTATAATGATATTCTTAAAAAATTCTCCGTTTTTTATTCAACTAAGCATTTAAAAGTTGTCAGAAAATGCGCATTTGAGATCTGAGCCATAAAAGTAAAAGCTCATGAAAAAAATTATAAGAGAAAATGCAAGAAGGAAGTAATGATAAAGTGTGATAAAGAACTGTGAGAAAAAGAAAACAAGCAGTGAGGCATACTTCCAAATTCAACTTGACCTAACAAATTGGAATCTGAATGTTGAGTGCAAACCTTCCCACTCTAACTCAACTGTCATATCCAACTATGGTCTTCTAAGCTTTATTTTCCTGTTTACAGGTTCTGATATGAACAAGATCATAATGGCAACCGCTGTTTCAAAAATGTTCCTCTCTGAACAGATGAAATCTTCCCTCGGAGAAGATGGAGCAGTTGAGCCCTTTGTGGAAATGTTTAAATCTGGAAATCTTGAAGCCAAACACTCGGCCCTAGGTGCCTTACGTAATCTCTCTAGCTCTCTACAAAATGCAGAACTTTTGATAAATTCTGGCATAACAGGACCACTGCTCCAACTCCTTTTCTCTGTCACATCAGTGCTCATGACGCTTAGAGAGCCAGCCTCAGCTATACTCGCAACTATAGCACAATCTGATCGTATCCTACTTCATAAGGATGTAGCTCCTCAGATGCTCTCACTTCTTAACTTATCGAGTCCAGCAATTCAACTTCATCTTCTAAGGGCCCTCAATAGTATTTGTGGGCACACACGCGCTAAAAGGGCTAGAGCTAAAATTAGACAAAATGGTGGAGTGCAACTCCTCCTGCCATTCCTGTCAGAAAAGAATGTTGATATCAAAATTGCTGCTTTGAATTTAATGTTCCATCTATCGAAAGATGCTTCGCAAGAATTGACCGAACAGGTCAGGGAGAACCATCTTGACATTTTGGTAAAGATTATTTCTTCACCTACATCTGGAAATGAGAAGGCTGCAGCGGTTGGTGTCATAAGCAACCTCCCGGTGACAGACAAGAAGATAACTGAGTTTCTCACACAAGCAAACTTGCTTCCTCTTCTGGTCTCCTTACTGGAGGCAAACATCACAACATCTTTGACACCGCAAAGAATGTGGTTACTTGAGGGCATTGCTGGTGTATTAATTCGGTTCACAGTTCCTTGGGATAAGAAACTACAAAGTTTAGCAGTTGGACATGGGGTAGTTCCTTGCCTTGTTAAGTTGCTTTCAGAAGGATCAGTAGAGGCGAAGTCTAAAGCAGCAACATCCTTGGCTCAACTGTCACAAAATTCAGTAGCATTGTGCAAGATAAAATCGCCAAGGTGGCTTTGTGTTCCCCCATCAGCTGAATCTTACTGTATACTTCACAATCGCCAGTGCACTGTCAAAAGCCCTTTGTGCTTAGTAAAAGCTGGTGCTGTCAATCCTCTGGTCCAAATATTAGAAGGCAAAGAACGTGAAGCAGATGAAGCAGTACTGGAAGCACTGGCTACCCTTATGCAGGATGAGATTTGGGAAAATGGGAGCAAGGTGATAGAAAAGGCATCAGGTGTTCACGCTCTGCTGAGAGTTGCCGAAGCGGGTGACCTGACTTCCCAGGATAAGGCGATATGGATGCTGGAGAGGATCTTTCGGCTTGAAGCCCACAGAGAGCGGTATGGTGAAATTGCACAGGCTTTGCTCATTGATCTTGCTCAGAAAGGAGATCCTGTCCTGAAACCAATGATTGGCAAGATACTTGCTCACCTTGAGCTACTGCAAACACAATCGAGCTACTTTTAAGCATGACATGGCACATGGGTAACCAGCCGTTTGCAGCTGTGCAGAGCAATGCCTGTTGACCATGCTCTTGAAGGATGTTTGATACAGATTCGCCAGGCAGTTATCCTTTGCACCAAATGATACATTGAGCTAATTTCAAGAAGGTTTTTAGCGTGACATCTTCCTACTTCGGCAAGTTCTTTCTTTTTTAAGGGCTACGCCTGTTGTATATAAATCATATAGCAGAGCAAAGGGAGATTGTGCACTATGAACAGTTGTTCAGTGTTTTCTCTTCATTTTGTTAGTTCAAGGAGTGTTGTTTAAAAGGTAGAGATTCGAGTTGCATAGTTCGTTATGCGTCGTTCCTTCTTTGTGTATAAAGTGATGATATGTAGGTATATACATTACCATTATTTTGTACAGAACACTTGTTCGACGTAGTAATGTGCAAATTGTTCATCTCGTAGATGGTTGTGACTGATGATTTGAAGAAAGAAAAAACTGCTCGTGGAGTAGAAATCTGGTAAAGGTTGATATTTGTTATGATCTTTCTTTTAGATGCAGTTTGTTATGATGAAATTTACCCTACAAAATTCAGTTTTCATGGGTTGGCCAAACAAATTCCAAATCCGTTTTTACCCATAAAGCCCCTGCCATCGTCCAGAATTACAGATCAGCCCAGACTAACTAAAACCTCCGAGTCCTCGCGTCGTGTCGAGGGCGGCCAGCCGACCAGGCGATTCCGGAGCGGCTACCACGGCAATTGACCGGCGACGACCAGCGATCTCGGCGACCCGTCCTCCCTTCTCGCCTCACGCGAAGGTACACTAATTCGCCTCCTAACCCTAAGTTCCGCCTCCTCCCTAACACTAATTCGCCGGCCGCCACTTCCTCCTTGGCCACCGCCCCATCCCTTTGCAGTTCTTATCCTCTTCACCACCAGCGGTGCTATTCTCCTCCTCCTCAGCTTCCTTGCAATGGCGGCGCCGCCTCAACCCTTGTCAACCCCTGCGGCGGCGAAGGGCGACGTGTTCCGGCTGGGGTTCATCGGCGCGGGAAACCTGGCTGAGAGCATCGCCCGCGGCGTGGCAGCGTCGGGCGTCCTCCCTGCCTCCGCCATCCGCACCGCGCCCCACCGCCGCCCCGAGCGCGGCGCGGCCTTCGCCTCTCTCGGCGCTCACATCTTCGACTCCAACGCTCAGGTCTCTCATCTTCTCCTCCCTTGGCTCAAGTCTATTTATCCATGATTTTGTCACACTATAAATCTTATATGATGTTTTTTTTTGTGGTAGGTAGTGGATGACAGTGATGTGATCGTCATCTCTGTGAAGCCTCAGATTGGTAAGTAGCATCCCAGCCCTGCTTTTACCTCCTTTTTCGAAAGATGTCTTTTTATTGGGGAGTTAAAGGCTCCAGAAAACATTCAGTGATGTTTCCCGCAAATGTTTGTTCTCGAGATATTTGCTAGGCAATAGAGTGATGTAGAGGTGACATTTGGGGCTTCTGTTTTGCATGCTTTTGTGATTATGCACACATCAAATTGCAGTAAAGCAGGTTCTGGTTGAGCTGAAGCCCTTGTTGTCAGAAGAAAAGCTTCTAGTGTCCATTGCTGCTGGCATCAAAATGAAAGATTTACAGGTCAGTGTGCATTAATATTTTACATTACTTTCTTAACTCATGACTTAAGAGCCTAGTAGGGTATGTACTGTGTGATATATTGCCTTATCTATATTCCAATGTAGAAGAAGCCAACTGATGCCTTCTTTCGTTGTATGGATAGCTCAGGGGAGAAAGCATATTGCTTCATGCCAACTCCTTTTTGTCTTTAGATTTGTGAGGCTCTGTTGTCTACAGTTTTAAACAGTGTTCTAAATAACTGCCGTTAAGGCCTTGTAAACAGCCGTTAAAACGGTAAAGGTCCCCTGCCAGTTACGTTTATGGATATTTCAAGGTTTGTCTGTTTTATCGGGCCGTTAACGTTTAACAAGCCTGTTTATTGGATAAAGTTGCAAGATTGCCATATGACATGGAACATTATGACATACATGAGATGAATGCTGGCTTTGCTTTTCATTGCCACTCGAGCAGTTCATTCATTCAATTATGATTCTTTAATTACATTCACATCATGTCATCTTTTTTCTTCATGTCACTGCTGTGGACAATTGTTGATAGCCTGGTAGTTCCATTCCTTGAAAGAAGATGAATTAGATGCTTATTTTGTTTATACAAACACATGTATATATTTCTCTGAATTTTAAATAGTAAAGCTGTTTACAAGACCGATTACCATATAAACACTAAAAGACGGGGTGACCGTTCGTTAACCGTTTACCGTTATTTAGAACATTGGTTTTAAATCCAGATATGGATTTTGCCGTCTTTGTTGGTCCTAACAAAACCAAGATCAGAATTTTCCAACTAAACACTACAAAGATAAGATACATATAACTAATTTTTAGGTCCATTTTAGGTCAATTGTGGCCAGATACTTCCAGTAGCTCTGAATAAATTTATAATAATTCACCTTTTCTCTTCATCGGGTCATTTTTTATGTAAATATAACAACAGTTACTAAAACTATAGAAAACGGTAAAATTACCCTCCATCAAAATATTGAAGTTGAGCTATGCACCATTTTGTCTCCATAAGACTACCACTTACAACACTGTTATTTTCTCTATGTTAACATATTTCATGTTATGTTGGAATAATATGTCCCTTTTTTTGCTCTTTTTATTCCAGGATTGGTCTGGTCAGCAACGAATTATTAGAGTAATGCCAAACACCCCTTCAGCTGTTGGACAAGCAGCATCAGGTAACATATACTAACTCTTTTATTGTATACTTTGCTTTATGACTTTTAATCCATCAACCATAACACACAATTTTTTTTGTTATAATCAACTAGTCTTTCTTACCAAGTTAGCAGTCGACTAGAATTATGCGGTGATCTCTTTTTCATGATGTTATGTACTACATAACAAGGGGTAAACACCGTGGAAAAGAACGACGACGACTGTTTGAAGGAAGAACGATGCTTAGAGGAGAGGGCACCTATTAGGGTAGAGAGAAACTAGACTGAGGAGAGGAATTTGAGACTTGAGACTAATTCATCTTCTTGCTTAATCCAAATAGATTACAAATGCTTAGCCTTATATAGCTGGCATAAGCAGATTGGAAACAAACAACTAATTCCATCTATAAGAGATTGGAATCAAATAAAATCATAACTTCCTATCCTTAAAGGATTGATATCTAATCAAATCATAACTAACAATATCTCTTAACTTATCTGGCTGCTGCCCTTTCCTTGTGCGCCAATGCAGCTTCCCACATCCATGACATTACACCCCTCCCGGACATGCAGCTCGTCCTTGAGCTGCGGTGACGGCCATGGTTGCAGCCCTTTGTAGCCCCACGCTGTCGTGTTGCGTTAGAACACTACAAGTCGTTGAAGACCGTTGCCACCACGCGCAGATGCAGCACGCTCGATGGCTGTCGTGGCAAACTTGTCTGGCTTCGTGGCAGTTGCTGTATGCGCGATCAGCCCCACGAAACACCCGACAGCCCTGCAGTCGGCACCACAATGGGTGCACTTCATGCCGCTTCAGACGTGCCAGGCTTCACGGCAAGTGTGGTGGAACTATGGCACTCTGCGGCATTGCCACAATCACCTCTAGTGATGGCATCGGTTGCGGGGGTAGTGGCGGCGCTCATAGCGCAGCGAGTAGCTGCACCTCCTCTTCCCTGACCAATCTTGTCGATATGTTCTCCAATGTGGCTTGGATATCGGAGAGAGCGGACTTGAGCTTGTTGTTGGCCTTCCAATCAACCATGGTAAATACAACAACAGAAGCCATGGTGTTAGCTCTGATACCAAATGTTATGTACCTAGTAGTAGTACATAACAAGGGATAAACACCGTGGAAAAGACCGACGGCGACAGTTTGAAGGAAGAATGATGCTTAGAGGAGAGGGCACCTATTCGGGTAGAGAGAAACTAGACTAGGGAGAGGAATTTGAGACTTGAGACTAATTCATCTTCTTGCTTAATCCAAATAGATGACAAATGCTTAGTCTTATATAGCCAGCATAAGCAGATTGGAAACAAATTTCTAATTCCATCTATAAGAGATTGGAATCTAATCAAATCATAACTTCCTTTCCTTAAGGGATTGATATCTAATCAAATAATAACTAACAATATCTCTTAACTAATCTGGCTGCCACCCTTTCCTTGTGCGCCAATGCAGCTGGCCCATGTCCATGACAAATGGTAACCTTTTTAAATAATTTGAAATGATGTTTGCTTGTTTAACGAGTCTAAATAATTGCTAGGCAGTATATGTCATGAAGTAGCTCCACTGTTACGCTTAATGTCTATGGTTATGCAACATTCTCACTCAGGAAAAATGTTGACTTTCTCTCTTCATTTTTTAGTGTTTGTATGAAGATGTTGTCTTAAGCTCATTTTCTTTTATAAGTTGAAAGATTTTACTTCAAAATTCTTGTAAGGTTGCTCTGCTTTGTTTTCTCTTGGCTATCTACTTATTTAATGGACTCTTCTCTACTTTGGTTCATTCCAGAAAAAAAGGACTACCATTCATTCTGTGATATTTTTATTCATGGTAGGCATTTTGTAATGCTAGTAAAATGAATTAAATGGAGGTGGTATAACTAGACAGTCCCATGCCATTTTTTACATAATTGAAGCTGTATGTTTCTCTGCTCCAAGAAGAGGGGGGTATTAATTGCTGATGTTGTTGCATCTGCTTAGTGATGTGTTTGGGAGAGATGGCTACGGAGAATGATGAAAACCATGTAAGAAGTTTATTTAGTGCCATTGGAAAAGTTTGGACAGCTGAAGAGAAATATTTTGATGCTGTAACTGGCTTGAGGTGTGTAATAGATTCTATACGAAATTTTAAGGAAGCTGTACTGAAAATAGGGTGTGATCATTTCGAGAATTAACATGTGTTTCCATCTATTTGAATACAGTGGTAGTGGTCCAGCCTACATTTTCTTAGCAATAGAGGCCATGGCTGATGGCGGAGTTGCTGCTGGGCTTCCTCGGGATCTTGCTCTTGGTCTTGCATCACAGACAGTGAGTGTTTGTGCTAGATTCTGTTTACATATGCTGTTGATCTATACTTTTAAGTCATTGTCTCCGTCGGACGAGTAGAAAACAAATGTGGGAAACTAAGCTCATATTTATTTTGCTTTATTAAGCTGGAATATCTTGTATAGTTCCTTTGTGCATTTTGATTCATTGCAATCTGCCATATGAACAATTATTTTTTGTTCTCTATTGTTTTTCTTTGGTGTGCAATAATGCAATTTATCTGTCGTCTACACCTGTGTTATCTGTTATTAGGTTCTAGGTGCTTCAGCCATGGTGAGCCAGACGGGAAAACATCCAGGCCAACTGAAGGATCAGGTCACTTCACCGGCAGGAACTACCATAGCTGGGATACAGGAGCTCGAGAAGGGTGCGTTTCGTGGGACACTAATTAATGCTGTTGTTGCCGCCACAAACAGATGCCGTGAACTGTCACAAAGTTAATCCTCTTGCTAGTTGTTACTCTGCTGGCCGTTACGTGTACCCACAGTTCCCCTAGATAAAAGGTGAAGACACTGTTAATGAGATTTGAATCTCATGCTCTCAACAAGTTTTGATTATTTGTAATCCTCTAAATAACTCGTTGGAATTAGTAGCACGAGATCCGTACGATGTTTGATCATATTTATTCTGGCTGGTTTTGGATTGTTGTTTGTGTGTGTGTGTGTGTGTGTGGATCTCTGTGTTTGGAGTATGATGTCAAGTTCAAACTGTCGAACATTGGAATAACCTCAGGACAGCCCAAGAATGGCAAAAATTGTAGCCAAACACAGAAACCAAGTTGCACATTCATCTATATTGAAACTCAAAACAGCACAAAGCCATCGTGTTTGACAGTACAGATTTTCACAGCCTACAGTCGTGTTTGTAGCATCTGCTCAGTAGCCTTGGAATGGGTATGAAGTTGGGTTACAAATATATGTAATGCCATACATGCCTACAATGTTGAGGCAGCACCTTATGGACAAGGTTTCCACAGCAACATGACATACATTACCATAGTCCTATTATATATACATTGAGCTTTCAAGCCTTCGGCTACAGAAAATATTACATGTAATTGCGAGAATACCATCGATCTTCAGGAGACCACTTGTCCTCATACCTTCCAAGCGAGTACCCCACAGCAGGTACATCAGCAAGATGTAGAGGATCAGGTTCTATGCCATAGTCTGTCAATGGTCGGTGTTCAAGAACTTTATCATGATCAATAACAAAATCTGGAATTTCAACTTCCCCCTTTTTTATGTCCCCCCAGAGATACTCCAGTCGACTAACATACTTGATTTTCCAATACAACCTACAAGAAAGTAGAAACAAATAATAGAGTCAGGAAATTGTTTACTGACAACTTAGTGCAATTTAGGCTGCATTAGGAGTGAAGTCAAAAGGCTGGTATAATTCCGAGTGAACTAAAAGACTGAGATAATATGAGTTCAACAAAATGCTTGTTGGCCGAACATTATAATGTTGCAGTATTGTAGCTTCCCACCAATATTAATAGTCAATACTAAAGACCGTGCATAGAGAATAGAGCAGTGAATGGGTGTTGACAGTTTCTCTGCAATCTGCCTGTCCATTCAAACCAGAGTCCCATAAAATAGGTTACCGGTACAATAATTGCTCATAAGAGGAATAACAATACCCTGGCTGGCCAATTTGGCGGCATTATTCTAAAGCTGGATGCGGCCAGCAAAAATCTACATTGTGTGCGCGATTATTTACTAGTTTTCTGTATATTATTATGAATCACTATATGCTAGTTTTCTAGCTATCTTTGTTATGTCCAATTTCATTATAAAAAACCAACACAACATGTTTCTACATTTGTAATGTTCAAGAACTATATGAGAGAATACTGACCCTCCGCTTAAGAAGAGCCTGCCAAGTGTGGCGATGGCCAACCTGGAGCGAAGCCCAGGATGCAAGAAGTACAATATTTGCATCCTTTCCTTGTATTCAGGTGGAAGCTCTTCATAAATCCCCCTCAAGATTGACATCCCAGGGTTGTTATCATCTGACTGTACAGTGCTGTGCATGTACAAAATGCAGAAGGGACCTTCTGGCAACTCGGTGCGGAGCTTGTGAAACACATACCTCTTCAGACGTTCAGCACCTATAACTGGGGCTGGAATTCCAAAAGCAAATGCCATGTTAGTGCTGACACTGAAAGGAATATAGTAGGAGATAATATTGCATAAAGCTTGTAGCATCACAACATCAAGTTTATTAGTAGTAGTCATGGGATTCGGATCCTCTGCATTGGAGGGGTAATGAGACTCCCACTATATTCGGCAAATGAACAAACACCAGCTTGTTATTTATAGTACAGGTTTCAAAATGATGATCGAGCCTGCCAACATACTACCAGTACCTGGCACTCATGTTGAGAAATAAAGCTAATTGTTGTACCGAATCGATAATCCGACCTGAAGTTAGAGCCTTTTAGAGCTATGGTAAGTAAGAAACCATCCCCTAGTAGCAAAGGAGCTTGAGTGTATATACAAATCCAAGGTCCAGCCTTAAGCAAATCTGTGCACTACTCCAAGTTCCAACATATCAAAAGCAGCCAAGTGCTTAATAAGAACCTTTGTCAAGAGCTACTGCTATATGCAAATTAGAATCGAAAAATACCATCCAAATGAAGGATCATGAACTATCCATCACCAAGACTCCAACCCAATCTTTTCAATTTTTCCCACTTAATTCCCACGATAAAGGCTAATTACTCGAGAGAGAAAACAGAAGCTCGTGCGTACGAAACTGCAACACAATTCTCCATCAGATCTTTGTAGATATACTCGAACACCAAGTATATCAAATATTTCCACTTCATACATATTTATTCATCAAGTTCAGCTACGAACTACCCGCAAAGATCTTTATTGATTGTATCACACCAAACCACAGACGCGCATGAAGAATCCCCAATTTCCAATCGAGAAAGCCCCAGAGATGAGGACGGGAAGTAATAAGGGCGATAAAAGGAGGCGTTTTGCGCACCAGGGAAGAACTTGCCGACGACGCGGACGACGCACCGGCCGGCCCTGTCGGCTCCCTGCACGCGGACGACCTGGAGCTCGTTTAGGTCGGAGAAGTCGTCGCCCTCGGCGGCGCGCGCGGAGAGGTCGGGGAGGCAGTCGTGCCACTCCTCGCGGTCGGCGGGGGAGAGGAGCGCCGCGCTAGCGTCCACCGCGAAGTCGGACCCCAGCACCACCACGGAGAAGTCGCTCCCGCCGCCGCCGGAGCCCGATGCGAGCGCCATGGCCGCCGCAGCTATCCGTCGGACTCGTGCCGTCCACTTCCGACTTCCTGAGAGCCCGGCTGCCGTATAAGGTACGTCGGCACCACGCGACCAGCCCACGGTTCTGTCCGGGCCGGAGTTAGATCAGCCCATGTAAGACATGAATTCCTCTCGGCCGTGCTGTGGCCTGTGGGTTTGGGCTCTTCTTCTACTATTTGTACTCTCTTATATATTCTCTTTTCGGATAAAGAGAATCCCTCTCACTTTTTCGTGATTACGCACGTACACACAAAAAGGACGAACAGGAAAAGAACTCTAAAAAAATAATGTAATCGGTTGCAGATTTTTTTTTGAAATAATATTATTTTAAAATAAATTCACAAAAATAAACAATCAATTTTTTTTACAAAACTAGGCTACTCTCACCATTTAAAAAAAGAGAAAGAGGGAAGGGAAGAGAGAGAGGAGCAAAGAGGAGTAGAGGGCAGAAGAGAAGCTAGTGAAGCGTTGTTCGTCCGGTCATCCATCTTTTAGGTAATTTTTTTTAACCGAATGGATTACATAGTTTTAGAAGTACGGTTACATAGTATAGTACATTGTACATAATCCTTTTCAGTGTGTAGTTTGGTTTTAGATATGTGGTTAATTGTGAAAATCTTGCTTACGGTGCAGTACGTCAAATATGTCAGACGCCACCAATTTCAAAATGTACTACGGTTAGGGGACTATTCTTGAGGGTCCCGAGAGTATTGATTTGTATTATTTCTAATCGACGACCGTGACCCTAACAAGACCAGAGCAGCGTATATGGAGCGCTGTGATACGATGGTTATTTCACACATTCGATTTGGACCATGCTGTGTATGATCTGAGATTGGGTTGTTTTACCAACCGAGTACCACATAGCACATATTGGGAGTTATTACAGCTTAAGAGAACAAGGTCATGACAGTCATATATATACACGATGAGGAAAGAACGGTGGGATTTGGTCATTCTAGCCCATGTATATGCCAAGCCCACTCCTACATTGACAACTGAACAGGAAGAAGGTGGTGATGCCGAAGAAGAAGTCGGGGACTCCAGCCACAACGTGGCACACACAATGACCGAAGGGCCGAGAGTTGCTGATGCTGTTAATGAAGACCGTGTAGAAGGAGCTCCTTCAGTCAGGCAAGCTAGTGGGCTTACTGACGAGGATGAGGAGCTGAAAGCCCTAGTCCAAAGGATAGATCTTGAAGACCAGGACTACATGGCATTGTCAAAAGATAAAGGATCCGACGTCGAGAATGCTGTGGAACAGCGGTGGTTCCATCTAAGTGGAACACATACCAGTTTAACAACCTCATCATTAATGAAGGCTCCCTTGTGTCATGGGAGTACGACCAGAGCGAAGTCAGGCAAGGAGCTATGTACAAATGTAAGGGGGTCGTGCAGAAGGCTATCAAATTTTGGTCTTTGTCGGTGCGACGTACATTCATAGTCGTCAAGTCTAACCCAAGATACTATGATGTGAAGTGCGACATAGAGGAGTGCCCTTGGCGCATGCACGCATTTCAGCCTAAGTGGGACACCTACTGAAAATGCTCTATAGTGGTCTCTCACGCATGTGTCGTCGCTGAGTCAGTACAGTCCCATAAGAACTTGTCATTAGGCTTCATCGTGAACATCATATATGATGAGATCGTGGATAATATAGATTTTGAGTCAAGACAAGGTTCTAGTACGCAATCAGCTATACCAATGCTTGGAGGGCAAAACAGAAGGCATTAAAATCAAGATTCGGTACGTTCGAGAACTCCTACCACAACCTGCCCGCCCAACTCCAGGTCATACAGGACGGGAATCCTGGTATTCAAGTCGCCATTGAAGATTCCACGCATTTGAAGTGGGGCAATAAGAGGGTACTGAAGCGAGCATTCTTCGCATTTGGTCTATGCATCAATGCATTCCAGCACCGCTGTCCAATCTTGTGCGCAGATGGCACATTCCTGACTAGAAAGTACAAGGGTGAGATATTGAATGCAATAGCAATGGACAGGAACAATAAAGTTCTACCCGTGACATTCGCATTCATTAAAATCGAGAACACGGACAGCTGGTCGTGGTTCTTGATAAATTTCAGGATTCCTGTTATATAGAGTCGTCGTAATGTACTTAACGTATGCGTTATACATGATCGGCATGCGGGCCTACTGAGTGTAATAACTCAGCTACAACAAGGAGAGAACGAGTCACTTCCATGGGTGGATCTGCCAAGCAGGTGGTGCATGAGGCACTTGGGTGCAAACTTCTACAATCAGTTTCACAACAAGGACTTGATGAATATGTTCAAGCAGTTGTGTAAGGCTGCTACAAGCGCTGACTAGGCCCTCGAAGCATTGACATAGCTACCCACAGATGGTCCTAGTGTGGCGAGGAAGACAGGGGCACAGGTAAAATACTTCTTGGACTAGATTGAGCACGAGCCTAAGGAGAAGTGGCTGCTGCTACATGATAGGGGTTGTACTCGATATAGTGTCATGATAACCAATCTAACCAAGATGTGCGGCGCCAAGTGCCTCCCTTTGGTTAGTATTATGGAGATAATTCTCCATAGTACGACAAATTACTTTGTTGATAGAAGCAACAACGCGTTGCTCGCCATGACAAATGATAGAGTACTGTATTCCATCACGATCACCAAGTACATGGAGCAGAAGAACAAGAAGAGTGAGATGCACCGGACATTCAAAATGAGCACAAGGGAGCTTCGTTTCGAGGTACTATGCATGGATAAAAGAACATCGTGGAACGAACCGCGAGAGAATCACCCATGAGTGCACACTACGCCATGTTAGTTGCATATGCACTTGCAACAATCATCTTCTTCTGTATAGGTCCTGCTCACATGTCATGGTTGAATGTTCGACGGTGGTGCAACATCCCGGCCAATACCTCTCTGATTATTTCAACAAGGAGGAATGATGCAACTAGAGTGCAGAGCTGTATGGTTACAGCGTGGATGATCATTTCACTAGTCATCCAACCTGGGAACAACTTATTTGGACCACAAACAATGATAGGTTGAAAGGAAAGGTTGGTTGACGGCAGATACGGCATATCAAGAACGACATGGACGAAGCAGAAGCTGAGCGTCGTACGAAGAAGTGCTCCATTTTGCAGGGAGTCTAGACACACCTTCAAGAAATACCCTACGAGAAATCCACATGATGAAGGTAACATCGACAGTCTGCATGGCGCCACGGGGAACTCATCCAATTGCCTCACTCGAGGCGATCGACATGGCAGACGTTGAGATCGCGGTCACGGAAAAGATTTGTCTTGTTGAAATATGTGGTGCTCAATACTTTGTAATATCATTTTGATTTGTAAAAAACTAGGTGATGATATTGTGTTGAATGTTATGTAATATCAGTGTGATTTGTCGACAACAGATGTGAGGATGTTGCACTGGATGTTCTATAATATCATTGTGATTTGTCGACAAAAAATGTGACGACGTTGTTCTGAATGTTTTGTAATATCATTGTGATTTGTCCACAAAATATATGGTTGAAAATAGACAGTAAAAAACAGGTAGAGATTCTTGTCGCTAGTTAAAATGACGATAAGGTCCTGTCGCTAGTTAAAGTGGCGATAGAGCCATGTCGTCATTTCAACTAGCGACATGAACCTCTCTGCACTGTTTTAGGCTACTGTCGCTATTTGGAGTAGCGATATGACAACTTTACTATTTCAAATAACGACAATAGCCATATTTTATTAAAAAAATGTCGACTATTTGTTTTTGTATTTTTTTAAAAAAATATTATTATTTAAAAAATCATCGGTTGCAAGCAGCGCGAGTTGGGCAACTATCAAATCAAGTACATACAGTATGAACATAAGTAGCAGCGGTCTAGCACGTACAGTTGCTGCAGTGACGCAGTTACCGGAAGAAAACAGCTGCAGGAAAAGCATAGTGCAATGGAGAATTTTTGCGGAGGGAATCATCGCCATATGTCAAAAAAGGAAGGCATCACTGTATTCTGAGTCTTGTTTTCGCAAAAACGGCAATAGCTTTGGCTGCAGACGAATGATTCGAGCGCCAGCTGTTGAGCTTCCTGAAGAGCTACATGGCAATGCGGGGAGCCAAGAATAGATGCTATTGTGTCCCAACGGCTAAGGTTGCCGTAGCGCTCCCATCCAGACCCCCCCTCCGTTTATGAATCAACGCGGCATGGCTTGACTACTCACTCCCAAGTCCCACCTGCTTGTTTGTGGAAGGAAACGGCTGTCTACTGCTGAGGTAAAGCAAGGAGATAAACATCAAACCAAAAATTCGAACATTCCCCCTTCCACTGATCCTATCTCATCCTCCACATCTCGCTGCCGGTCGCGTGCCACCGTTTTGCAGCCGGCTGGCCTCGACGCAACGCCGTGCCCTTCTTCACCCTCTCCATCATCTCAACGAGCTGAAGCAGGTGTCTATAGCAGGGTGGTTTAATGAGTGAATACTAGTTGATGTAAAGTGTGTGTAGTTTCAGACTTTCTGTGTTTTATGTTAGACTTGTTATGGAGCCTGATTGGGTTTACTCCGTACTCCATATCGATCCATGTTGAGACATGGGCAAGGCTCAAATACCAGAAATTTTGCTTGTTGCTGCTAACTTGCTCCAGATCATAGGAATGAGCTCAAGTGTTTTTTTTTTTTTTCATATGTTAGACATGCTCGTTCAAAGAGAGATACATTAAGAAAAGTATAATTAACTTGGTTCCCAGATATACCAGTATCATCCGGAAAAAAAATACGGATTTGTTAATTTTCAATTGCCTAAAATTTTCTTATCCATCAGTCACTTACAGTTGTACAGTACTAAACCTAAAATTGTAGTACGAAGTGATGTGCAATTTTAGCATAACTCTACTGTATCTTTTAGTTCTATTTATTTTTATATTTGGTTTTTTTTTTTGTATTTGTAGGGTTCACCTAGATTTACTTTTGTCTAATTTAGATTTTTTTTTTCTTGTAATGTTGTTCTCATGCCGTTAGATAAAAATCTAAAGGTGGAAACAAGTGACTAAAAAAATAGCAAATTTTTAGACAACTTACACATTGACAGTCCAAAAAAATATCATATGCCATTAAAGCCACCATTGCCATAGTACTAATCGGTAGTAGACTAGTAGCGCCATCTAAAGACATGCACAAGTGAAATGAAGCTACAAAGCGCCTTCAGAATACAAAACTTGTGGCCATCTGAAGTGGTTATACCTAAAAACAAACAAGTGTTTCCTCCCACAAATACGCTGTTATTTAGTCATGTAGGTGGGTCCGGTGAGTAGTCAAGCCATGCAGCGTTGATTCATAGACGGAGGGTCCGGATGGGAGCTACGACAAGCTTTGCCGTTGGGAGCAAAGGCAGACGATACGAATCCTGTTGATTGATATTCGAGTAGTGATAGTGTCCAACTGAAAAGATTGCTTTGACGAGGAGATGAGCAGGAATGTGATAGTGTACACTTGCCGACCTGCAGGGCACTCTGCTTGGAAAATGTAACTAGACTTTGAAACGAAAGTGATAATTATATCAGATAAGATCGAAAGAGTTTGATGGACGTAGCCTCGAGAATAATTCGTGAAGTTTGGACGCTTGACACCAGGATTTTTTATTTTCGAAACCGGGACACCAGAATTTTTTATCTGACGTGCTTGCTATGGTAAGACTAGACTGACAGCATGTTACCTCTCCGTTCTTCCGATTCTTTTCTCTGAAACATCACGCATGATGCAATGGTGCGCGCGCTTGAGCCATTCTTTTTTCGCTGTAGAAATGCTTTTGGGGGTGGAAACGGAGCAGAAATTCGGTGGAACTGCCACGGTTGCAATTCCGTGAAAGTTCCGACAAGGTGAACTTTGGCCATGTCTTTCCAACGGGTTGAATTTTACAGGAAAGGTGAAATGGTTGAATTCGATGGAGATATTCAAAGCGTCGTGACATGGGTAAAGGGAGGCGGCCCATGCTTTCCATGACATGAAAATACAACGCCCAAAGTCAGACGCGAGATGCCTCTCCACTTATCAGGCTCTCTCATTAACCTTTACGTAACTCGTAAGAAACTCACGTTTAGGTTTAGCACTGTTTTACCAAATGCAACTTGCCATCCTGATGATGGTTGGAAGGAAAGAAAGACGCCAAACAATCCAATCAGCAGATGATCAAATATAGGGAAAAAGAGGTGTTCCTTCACTTCATTCCTAGGAAAATTTATGCATTTCAACCTAATGGGGAGACATTCTATGAACAAAACAACACATCAAGCTCACCTGAAACAAATCTAAACAAACACGAAACTGAACAGTAAAAACCCAACACAACGCTAGGTGAAGGTGAAACACCGAACTTAACCGCCATGCATCCATGGGTAGTAAATCTACGTCTCCTTCGCACAAATACGGGAAGGACAAAGGACGCCGCCGCCGATCGCCGCGCCGACCGGCTGTCGGTCAGTCGAACCTGCGGCCGCGCCAGGCGGAGACGGAGAAGAGGGCGCGGTCTTGCCAGCAGAGGAAGAAGGTGCCCTTCTCCTCGCGGACCTTGAAGCCGTCGCAGCCGAGCCCCTGCGCCACCCGCCGCGCCTGCAGCAGCGCGTAATAGCTGAGGGGGACGCGCCCGAACCCGGTGCCCTCCATCCGCCGCGCCCACCGCTCCAGCCGCTCGTGCCGCTCCCGCCGCTCGGCGCCATCGCACGCCACGATGTTCTTGATCTCCTCCCCGAGCAGCCACCGCTCAACGCGCGCGCGCTCCACCGACCCGCGCGCCGCGCCCACCTCCAGGCAGTCGAACAGCGCCGCGTAGTAGTTGAGCGCCTCCACGAACCGCTCCGTCAGCCCGGGCGCGTTGTGGCTCGCCTCCTGCTCCGTCACCACCATCACCTTCGGCGACAGCCCCCACAGCGCGCCCAGGAACGCGTCCGCGCGGGACGTCGACGGGGACAGCCCGGACTCCGGGCTCCGCCTCTCTTTGTCCCCGCCTGCAGCGGCCGCGGCAGAGTCGTCGTCGGAGGCCAGGAGGCAGTGCAGTTGGAGGATGGAGCTGATGGCCAGCGCCTCGCCGGTCTTCACGCGGAGGGACTCAACGTCGAGGGCATCAAGGCGGGAGACCACGGGGTTGAACTGGAAGGGCACGTCCAGGCGCTCGGCTTCCTTCGTGAGGACCATGGCCGTCTGGGAGAGGACGTCCTTGTGCTCGTGGATGGCGGTGAGGCGGAGGTGGGGTGGGCCCTCCGGGCGGGCGGCGAGGAGGTGGAGGAGCTCGAGCCATTGGGTGGCGTCCGCGCCGCCGAGGTCGATGACGTGCACGATCTTCTCGGACTCCATGGCCTCCAGGATCGACTGGTTGGCGGCGGCGCCGGCGAGGCGGAGGAAGGGGCAGAGGTCGAGGAAGTGCCGCCGCGCTGCGGCGACCTCCGCCGGCGTGGGCGCCGCGCGAGGCAGGAGCAGCGCCCGGCACAGCCCCGGCCACGCCCGGAGCGCGCGCCGCGCGAGCGCCTCCGCGAACGCCGCCGCCACGCGCTGCATGGCGTCGCCGTCGGGCGATGAGAGCGAGGCGATGTGCTCGAGCGCGGCGTTTGCGGCGTCGAGCCGCCCTGCCGCCGCCGCCGCGGCGCAGTTGAGGAGGAGGTGGATGAGGCAGAGGCCGCGCTCGTCGGAGCGCAGCTCCCGCAGCATCCAGAGCGGCGTCTGGGAGGCCGCGGCGGCGGCCGGGTGGAGCGGCATGTTGGAGAAGTTCTGCAGCGGGGATGATGTCACCGACGACGAGGAGCCTTCGTCATGTACCATCAGCCTTGCCAGCGCTGCCGCTTCTTCTTGATATATTAGCTACTAAAGCAAGCTCTCTCTCTCTCTCTCTCTCTCTCTCTCTCTCTCGTCGTATGGATGATTTATACGGCCGAAATGGTATGGCACAGGCAGAGGCGCATTTGAGGTTCTTGAGGTTTTTACGTCTGACACCACCGCAGCACCGAGCGGTAAAGTGGGAGTAGGAGGAGGAAGGAGACCTGCAAAAGGCTGCGCCTGTGTCCAGAGAGGAAGCAGAGGCTGAGCAAGAAATCCATTAATATAGTACTAATCAGCTTTAGATACTAGATAGATTGGGCAACGAAACGAAACGATGATGATCACAGAAGAGAACGAGCAGAGAAGAACAAGGGCCAAAAGGCCAAGGAGATTGCAACAAGCAGCAACAGCTCAAGAAACAAAAATACAATTCCCCGGTCAGATTTTCTCAGAGCAGAGATCGAGGGGGATAGAAAGGACAAAAGGAAATCACCACCATTTATTTCTGCACTCATTTGGCATGCATGCATCAGTGAACTTTATTGTATGAAGTAGGAGTATTTACAAGGGGCCATCAGAGACTATTAGAGAGAGAGAGAGAGAGCGCGCCAAAATGAGCAGCCTTGCTCGAAACCAGAAAAGAACAAAACAGAAGGAAATGCTCACCTCAAGGAGCCAGGAGCAGCGCTGTGTCACCTTCGCCTATTTCCTCGTGCAAGAGATGCAAATACAGTAGCAGATAGAGGGAGAGACAGAGATGGAGAGGAGAGGAGAGGAGACTAGAGAGAGAGAGGGGAGAGGGGGAGGAGACGATTACAAGATAGATATAAAGAGCAGGAGGAGAGCTAGCTGGAGAAGGGAAAAAGTGGAGGAGGAGGAAGGCAGGGGAACGTGGGTTGTGTTTTTTTTTTTTTTTTTTTTTTTGAAACTGTGGGTTGTGTTACTTGTGTAGCAGTGGCTGCAGAGCAATTGATCAAGACAAAGCAGGCAGGGGGTGTGTGTTTTGGACTTTTTGGGGCGTGTGCGTTGGCGACAAAAAAGCGGAGGCTTTTGTCTCCATCGCGCTTGTCTGTATTCGCGCAAGCCCACACCGGCCTGGCCTGGATGAGACTCCCCGAGAGCAATGCAAACTGCAATGAAATGAAGGGAATGTGTGAAGGAGTGAGCCTTCGGAAATAGACGAAGTGTTCAACGCAAAGGATATATGATGTCACTTTTTAGAAATCTATCTCACCGGCTTCTGATGTGCTTGCTATAGGGCTTTTTGCTACAGTAAATATTCCGTTGTTTCTACAGTATTTGATACAATATCACGTCCAAGTACTATCCACGCGCTCATATATCACTGTTCACCGGAAGCCGTTCCAATTGGGTAGCTTTCTCCAGCAGCTTTTGTGGAAGCCGGAAGTCATTTATAACGTGCGGAAGCCACTCGGGGACAGCTTCCCGCGGCTTCGGCAGGATGAACTTCTGACTTTACCCTTAGAGTTTGAGGGTATTTACCTATCACTTGCCACTGAACAAAACCCTCAAACCCCTCTATTCCTCCGCCCACTCCTTCCTCCCTCCCTCGCTCCCCTGACACTGCCCTCCCTCCTCCGACACCGCCCTCCCTCCTCCCCCGGCGAGGGCGTCGCCCTCTTCCTCTCCTCCTCTCGCGCCAGCACCGCCCTCCTCCTACTCATTGCTGGCGACGGCAACATCTTCATTTTCTTTTTTAACTGTTCATTTTCTTTTTTATTTTTTTTTGATATAGACGAATTATTTATGTAATCTTTGAATTGATCACTAGTGTAATCATGAAATTAGACCAATTGACGTTAATTACCATCAATTGCGTTGATTTTCATTAAGATTTACTTTGTGCAAATTGTCGTTAATTGTTATCGATTATCGTTAAGATTTACTTGTGTGCGAATTGTCGGTAGTTGTCGTAAAGTGCCGTCAATTGTTGTTTGTTGTTGTAAAGTGTCTTCAATTGTCATTGGTTGTCGTTAATTACCATCAATTGTTGTTAATTATCGTTAAACGACATCAAACAAACCATCATTTACCTTAGGGGCATTTCAGATATTTTTCAACTCAGAAGCTCCAGCCAGCTTAACTAAAAGCCATACTGTCAAACACTAAACATTTTCAGCTCAGTCATTCAGCCCTACAAGCTACAGTCATCCACCCCTTCAGCCCAACCAAAAGTTGCTCTTCAGCGAAGCTACAGCCATGTCAAATACCCCTTAGAGCTACGTACGGTTACCTACTTGGAGCTAATTCATTAGCCGTTCTCTTCCTTCGCACCGAAAGCCTCGCTTTCCTTGCAATTATTAGTACTCCGTATCGGTAATTTTTTACAATTCCAGTTTAGAATTGGTTAGTTCTATTACAATGTCATACTGTGTCATAGATACAAAATACTAGATTACTGTTGTACTACTACAAATATTTATGGGATTGACTGCCCATCATTCGAATGATTTTTTGGTCAAAAAATCAATCAGTTTCTAGACCATCGGCTGTCAATCCAACGACCCACGGCTCCCCCGCCTGCTCTAGCCAACCCTAACCTCAACCCTACCCTCTTGAGCCGCCCATGCCCGTGCCACCCTGCCGCTTCGTTGGTGTCACCGTCGACGCCAGCGAGGCCAACCCCAAGACACCCTCCCCCACCGCTACCACCTCTTGATGCGGCTGCCAGCGTCGCCCACCTCCTCCACCCCCACTGTCTCTTCTTCCTCGTCTCTGATGATGGTATGGCTCATCGTCGTCAGATCCACTGCCTCAACCGCCTCCCACCACCACGCACCAACCCTAATCACAACTCGTGTCTCATCACTCCACCCCGCCCGACCCCGCCTACTGTTGGCTACCAAGCCCGAGGCCGCCACCACCTCCGACTCTCCTACCACCACCGCCCTTTCTTCCCCGTCTCCAGCGGCTCGCTGCCGCTGGATCCAGCAGGATGACAAGCTCGCCAGAGAAGATGTTATCGGTCGGAGTACAAATCTCCAAGCAAATAGTAAGGTCAGAAATTTTAATTATATATAGCTATTCTCAATAGATATTGTGAATAAATGTATCAGCACATTTGCAAGAATGCCTCGTAATCGTTATAGTGAAATTAATATTCCGAAGAATTAAAATTTTATGGCGGTTTTCAATTTAAAGAATATGCTATTATATGAGTCTTATCGTTTGCAGATATATGGTAATGTTTATCACCACTGATAAATAAATGGTTTATATGAAACAACAATATTTTAGACATGTATCTTTTGGTGAGTACTACATAAAATATTTTGCACAGTCTTTGACTTGTTTCTCTTTGATGAGTAAGGGCATCCACTATGGGGCAACAAGAAGCGGTCCTAAGCGTGATGTGGCTCCTTGGTCGCCCCACACACACATTGCAAAGGTCCGTCATAAGCGAAAAAAGCAAGGACTGGGCCTCAAGCCTGTGACCCAGTCTCAAGGAATAAAAAAATCACAAAAACTAGCTGCATGCATGGGTGGAGGTTCGTTGCCGCCAATGGAACGACGTGTCGCGAGCCTCCACTGCTGGATCCGACCGCCGAGAGGCTGTGGGAGGTGTGGCACAGCTGGATCCAGCCGCTGTCGCTAAGAGGCCACCAGGAGTCTGGAGCAGAAGCATTGTCGCCGGATTCGAGCGTCGCCGTCAAGGGACAACCAGGAGGCGTAGCGAACTTTGTTGTCGTTGTTACGAGTCTGCTCCCCTCATCGTCGACCTCCCGTCGATCTATCGCCAGGAGGGGCATCGTCGCCAGGAGGCTGCGGGAGGGGCGTCGTCCATGAATCCAACCTCCACCACCGGATCTTTGCCTTCCTTTCTTCAACACCAGCCGTAAAAGCCGAAACGTGAAAACAGGGGAGTGTGGAGTAGCGTAGGATGTGGCCACTGCTGGATCTAGAGGGAGCCGTGCGGCCGTCGGATCCAGCCAGCAGGATGCCAGAGGAGGAGCACCGTCGCTAGATCCAATGCCAAGAGGCTGCGTCGCTGCCAGATCTTCACCTCATGCCACCGGATGGAGAGGGGGGAGGTGACAGGGGTTGGGCGGATGGGGCCAGAGACAATGGAGGAGGAGAGGGGATGACATCGGTTAAGCTACGAGGGAGAGAGCAAAAGAGAGGGGGAGAAAGTGATATTTTGTTAAGCTGCGGGCTCCAACTTAGTACCTAGATATGTTCTATGCATCACATAAAAATAGCACTAAACCATATCACCCAAATTTATGACCCACATTGTCCTATACATTGAAGATGCCCTAATAATACATAATTCTTTTTTATTTTGGCCTCCTGACGCGACTTATTTGCAAATATAGCTCCCCTCCTGTTTTATTTACAAATCTAGCCCCCCTCCCTCACCTTCCGTGGTCGGGGAGACTTTCCCCACTCGGGGAGCACGGAAAGGCACGAAAGGCTGGCCCAACGCGGGACTTGCCGCGGTGCGTGAGCGCGGAAGGTTGTTTCCGCGGTGGCCGAGTGCAGAAACTCCCCGGTTCTGCAGTCGCTGTCCATTCCAGCGGAGATTCGAGTTGATCACCCACCTTTCGCACTCACCGACCGCGGTAAGAGAGGGAGTGAACTATATTTACAAATAAAATGAAACATGAGCTATTTTTATAATTGAGTCAAAATAAAAAAGAAATCAATAATACATACAATTACTCTTTCGTACTGCCACTAGCATGAGGGCACGGCTTTTGCTATTTTGGGAGAGTACAGGGCTGGATGGGCAAGAGGGGGTACTCCATTTGCACCATACTACGTAGCTTTTGGCACAAAAAATTAGTAAACCCCACGACTCTTGTCGTGACGTGGTAAGAGGAAGAATAAGGAGCATGGCGTGTTCGGCCTCGTTATTCCTCCAACTCCGCAACGCGACGACGACGCCATAACAAAACAAAAACGCCCACTTCTTCCTCGCACTCGATCCCCTTGTTCTTTCTTGCGCCCTTTCTTTCTGCCTTTTCTCTCTCCTCTCTCTTTCCCTTTCTCTTTCTCTTTCTCTTTCTCTTTCTCTTTCTCTTTCTCTTGGTGGTTTCAGAAAACAAATCTAAAACCCACTAGCTAGCTGGAAAACAAAGAAACAACCCAAGTACATATATCTTGCACGGCATCAAGCTCCGTATGCATGTATAAATCTTTTTTATACGGAAAATGAGGTTGCTGATCGAGCAAATAGTGTCATCCGGCTTCTTGTTTGTCTCTAGTGGAAAAACCGTACGAAAGCTCAGTACAAAGATTGTCGGACTGAAAACTCAACGTTTAAGGTAGACACGCTTCATACGCAGTAACATACAAGTATCTATCGATCTGTCATCTGTGACAGAATTTAGGTCACCCGCTGTAATTTTTACTATTTGAAAATTGAAGTTGGCGGTCGTTCGTCCTCCCTACTCTCTTCGGCGTCTGTTCAATCGACGAGCAGGGAATTGACATCTTAGATCGTGTCGCTGAGCACGATAACGGTTAACGACCTGACATACTGTGACTATAATTTTTTAAATCCGTAGCAAAGTACAAACATTAAACTAGTTATAGTAAACAATTTGGCGATGCGTTCGAAACATAAACAAGAGCAGGGGCCGGTTGGACCGGGCTCTACCTATCTGCAAGACTGCAACGCAAAACGCGAAGTAGGAGCATGCATGATGCGAGTGCGTCCAAGCGAGACGCCATCCACCTGCGGCTGCATCCAAATCCAAATCCAGATCCAGAGACGCATACAACGGCAAGGCAGGTAGTGCGCCCCGTTAAGGCAAGGCTCGTCGCTTAGCGCGTTGGCGTGGCGTGCGGCGTCCGGTGGTGTACTGTTATCTCCCCTCCAGACTATCAAAAGACGAGACGACAAGGGAGGTTTTGAGAAGTGGACACTTTGTGTTGTGTCTACTTACCAGTGGGGCCAGCGCGCTCGGAGCCACCCAACCCAACCATCTTGCTGAGCCCCATCGTGTCCTCTCTCTCAAATATCAATTGTAAAGTGAAGTCTCGCCCTCCGCACGTTGGATGGTACGTGAGCCGAGCGTTTTCGTGCGTCGGTCTCGTCTCTTGAATGAACCTCAGATTCTGTGCGCCCGGGCGTTGCATCCGTTGTCCCTTTCGGCTCTGGAGGTGTGGCATGCTAATCCGCTACCTGCTCAGCTCACCAGCTGCCTTAGTTCGAAAATGCAAGTATTCTAAGAGTACTTGTACTCGGTCTGCTCGCCAGTAACTGAATTTGATTTCTTTTGGTCAAAACATCAAGAATAAGTCCATATTACACCTCTAACTATGATCCGAGTAAAAAAAAAACAGCTTCAACTACAAAACCGTTCACTTTACACCCTTAAATTATTGAAACCAGAGCAAATCACCCCCTCGCCCTAAACTACGCCGGTTTTGGATGACGTAGTATCCACGCTGGCACGCCACGCCCACTTGGCACTCAAAGGAGGGGGGAATTAAAACCGGACCAGGCAGGGGAGGTCATGGGCGCGCATGGCTCGGGCTCATCGCCGACTGAGGGAGGCGCGGCAACGCTGGCAAGGGCAGGGATGAGACGCCCAGAGGGTGGCGGCCTCAAGGGCACCAGCGATGAGGACGACAGCGCTGTGGAGCGGCGGCACAGGGCGAAAAAGCGGCGGCCCGGGCGCTCGGGCCATGTGCGGCACCGGCGGTGGAGTGGTGCGGGGAGGAGGGTGGCGCGCGCATGAGCTGCGCCCGGGGGTACTTGAATGTGCAAGATATTTGAGGTCAAAGGTATGATGGGGCAAGCAATATGAGAGGCCAGTAGAAAGGATTGAAGCATCGCATACTTGAGGAGTGCCCCTATGCATATTATGTGCATTGCATGGCACATCGGCTGCAATTGGCTCTTGTTGCAGCATCAAGGGAGGTGCATGATGTGCATAACTTTTTTTTTAGAATGTAAACTTTATCATAAATGTTGTTAGTTCTAATCAACAATGACACAAAGCCGTGAATACATAAAGTACTCAAGAAGTCGTAAGGTACAAAGATTGTCGGACTGAAAACTCAACGTTTAAGGTAGACACGCTTCATACGCAGTAACATACAAGTATCTATCGATCTGTCATCTGTGACAGAATTTAGGTCACCCGCTGTAATTTTTACTATTTGAAAATTGAAGTTGGCGGTCGTTCGTCCTCCTACTCTCTTGGCGTCTGTTCAATCGACGAGCAGGGAATTGACATCTTAGATCGTGTCGCTGAGCACGATAACGGTTAACGACCTGACATACTGTGACTATAATTTTTTAAATCCGTAGCAAAGTACAAACATTAAACTAGTTATAGTAAACAATTTGGCGATGCGTTCGAAACATAAACAAGAGCAGGGGCCGGTTGGACCGGGCTCTACCTATCTGCAAGACTGCAACGCAAAACGCGAAGTAGGAGCATGCATGATGCGAGTGCGTCCAAGCGAGACGCCATCCACCTGCGGCTGCATCCAAATCCAAATCCAGATCCAGAGACGCATACAACGGCAAGGCAGGTAGTGCGCCCCGTTAAGGCAAGGCTCGTCGCTTAGCGCGTTGGCGTGGCGTGCGGCGTCCGGTGGTGTACTGTTATCTCCCCTCCAGACTATCAAAAGACGAGACGACAAGGGAGGTTTTGAGAAGTGGACACTTTTGTGTTGTGTCTACTTACCAGTGGGGCCAGCGCGCTCGGAGCCACCCAACCCAACCATCTTGCTGAGCCCCATCGTGTCCTCTCTCTCAAATATCAATTGTAAAGTGAAGTCTCGCCCTCCGCACGTTGGATGGTACGTGAGCCGAGCGTTTTCGTGCGTCGGTCTCGTCTCTTGAATGAACCTCAGATTCTGTGCGCCCGGGCGTTGCATCCGTTGTCCCTTTCGGCTCTGGAGGTGTGGCATGCTAATCCGCTACCTGCTCAGCTCACCAGCTGCCTTAGTTCGAAAATGCAAGTATTCTAAGAGTACTTGTACTCGGTCTGCTCGCCAGTAACTGAATTTGATTTCTTTTGGTCAAAACATCAAGAATAAGTCCATATTACACCTCTAACTATGATCCGAGTAAAAAAAAAACAGCTTCAACTACAAAACCGTTCACTTTACACCCTTAAATTATTGAAACAGAGCAAATCACCCCCTCGCCCTAAACTACGCCGGTTTTGGATGACGTAGTATCCACGCTGGCACGCCACGCCCACTTGGCACTCAAAGGAGGGGGGAATTAAAACCGGACCAGGCAGGGGAGGTCATGGGCGCGCATGGCTCGGGCTCATCGCCGATCGAGGAGCGCGCAACGCTGGCAAGGGCGAGGATGAGGCGCCCGAGGGTGGCGGCCTCAAGGGCACCAGCGATGAGGACGACAACACAGGAGCGGCGGCGGCACGAGGCGGCGGCGGGCGCTCGGGCCATGTGCGCGGCACCGGCGGTGGAGTGGTGCGGAGAGGGGTGGCGCGCATGAGCTGCGCCCGGGGGTACTTGAATGTGCAAGATATTTGAGGTCAAAGGTATGATGGGGCAAGCAATATGAGAGGCCAGTAGAAAGGATTGAAGCATCGCATACTTGAGGAGTGCCCCTATGCATATTATGTGCATTGCATGGCACATCGGCTGCAATTGGCTCTTGTTGCAGCATCAAGGGAGGTGCATGATGTGCATAACTTTTTTTTTAGAATGTAAACTTTATCATAAATGTTGTTAGTTCTAATCAACAATGACACAAAGCCGTGAATACATAAAGTACTCAGCAAGTCGTAAGGAAAGTTATGCAATTATTTATTTATGCAAGGCTTGAACAAGGAATAATTGCATGGTTATTTTGCAGAAAGCGATATTTACGGGGAATACGATAAATAAGTTGTAAAGCACGTTGGAAAGACATATTAAATAATTTAACAGCTTCTTTGAAACACCCGGTAAACAACCCGTTCACTTCCCACCAAACAACAAGTGAACTACCCGTTTACTTCCCATCCAAACCAACAACTAACATTTTAAGAAAATTCTATACCTAGTGTGAAATCACCAGACATTGTCCATAACTGGGGACACGGCTATTTGAACAGTTTTTAACACTCTGCAGATGTGGTATAGCTTTACCCACAAGAGTAATCAGTTTATAGTATCCGTTTGACACACTTCCAAAGGTGTGTGACTAAACGATTATCGCCAGACCTTTACAAAGCTCTGTCTTAATCTAATTCTGCCCGCAAAGGTTTCTACCACTGACTGGTTACATCCATCACAATCGGGCCCCCCTCTTGCGCCAATGTGAATGTATATCCTAGAGTTCAGACTTCCACATATGACAGAACTAAAATCAAGATATTGCTAATTAATTAGCCAGGTCCATCCCATACTGGACATGTAGTTGTATGATAAAACCCAGATGAATGGCACACCAAGTTAAGTTCTTAGTGATTACTCAAGCCAGACTACCTCATCCAAAACAATGTGTCTCACACACCCTCTTTACTGCACGATCACTCGTCTGACCATAATTCATTTTGTTCACCCAAACCATTGACAATCCTTGCCATGACACAAAAATTTACAACAGTAGCCTCGTACCATAATTCTATATATCATTAAATCAAATTATCATGATTATCATTATATATAGGAACCCATCATACAACTAAGCATGATTAAGCATACTACGCCACCTATGTTGGTATTACGATTATGTCCAACTAATATCAACCCATCTTATGGTGTCCAAGGATATATGTCATTCACAATTATTCAAGGTGGCATATTGTCAAATAGATATTTAACTATTCCCGAAAACAACTAATATAAAATTACCATGCATGTTGATATAAAATAAACTATTTTTTGTAAAAATGGGTACAACATGATCAAAGGTCCACGACTTGTCTTCGTTGAAGGATGGAGATACTCCTGCAGACGACAGGCTTATTTGAGCCGGTCTCGACAACGACGGAATCTAAACGCGCAAAATGGTACAAATAAATAAATAACAGAAAACAAATAAAATCCAAAAATAAGAAAATTAGAACAAATAGAGATATATTGAATTTAGATGAATCTAGGAACAGGAATAGATGGGATCAGAGTTCATATAAGGAGAGCGAACACCCGAAAGTTTTGCGAGAAATTAAATTGTTGAAAAAATGAGAGAGAGAGAGAGAGAGAGAGAGAGAGAGAGAGAGAGAGAGAGAGAATATTCCTTGAATATGCTGATATGATATTAACATGCAAAGCAATTGAGTGTGTGGCACTTTGGGCCCACTTGCTAGTGAGAGAGAGAGAGAGAATGAAAGAAAAAGAAAGTGCTAATGCCATGTGGGGCCAACATGTCATAGAAAGAAAAGCAAGAAGCGGAGAAGGAAGAACAAAGCATAGCTCTGGACGCACGGGAATGGCGGCGACGGCGATGCGGAGCGGGCAGTCGAGGGGGAAAATGGGATCTCGATGGGGTAGCGATCCCACAGGTGGCGGTAGCGCGGCCGGAGATGCTCCGAGGCTGCGACGGTGGCGCCTAGGCGCGCGGTGGAGGGGACAGTGCGGTGGTGCAGCGAGGCAGGCGGCGGGCGTACGATACACGACCACGAGGATGGTGGAGGGCTGCTCGGGGAGGCTGGAGGGGCTCTGAGGAGGCGGCGCGACGGTGGCTTACGGCGGGAGGAAGGTGGTCACGGTGACGCCACTCCATGGCGACGGAGAAGATGAATTGAGGGTAGGGATAGGTAGAGTATGCCCGGGAACATGTGATGACATGGTACAATCGATGAAAAACTTATCGGAGTAAGAGATCGAGTGACGGAGAAGATTTCGGCCTAAAGGAAGACGATGGTGAAATTCCGACGATGTACTGCAGCAAACATGAAATTGATTGAGTAGAAATAATCACTAGGCTCGAGAACACGACGTGACATGGTTAGGACATCAAGAAACTCACCGGAATGACAGGAACACAAATTGGGTATGGTGGCTGGCGTTCGGGAAGATGGCAAATTCATCGTCGACAGAGCTCGGTGGGTGTTGGGAGTTGGAGGAGGTGTAAAGGGGAAGGTGGAGGTGCTGGTGCTCCATTTATAGACATGGCTAGGGAATCGAGCGGACGCGGCCACGAGCACGATCGTTGGTGACATAAAGGCTCGGTTTCGGAAACGTTCGAAATTGCACCAATAAATGGCATTGGCAATGAAAAATTCATGGCGATGATGGTGGAGGCTTGATGGCGTGGGTGGTGCAGGAACGCGGGAGAGCATGGCGCAGCAGTGCGGCCCAGCATGGCTCGGGCGTGGCCTGGGTGCGCAGCTTGGCGTTAGCTTGGGCATGGGCACAGCGGGGCGCAGGCACGACCATGGGCATGCTCGGGGCGGGTTGGGCCAAGAGGCGGCGCGGCAAGGCAGTCGCTGGCGCTGGCATGGCAAACAAGAGAAGGAAAAACAAAGAAATAGAGCAAAGCAAAGGAAAAAGGAACAAGAGAAGGAAAAAAGGGAAAAGAGAAAAGGAAAAGAAAAAGGTTTTCGGCCCAAGAGTGAAAATTGAAATGCAATTATGAGATTTACATTTTGGAGAAAATTGAAATATTAACTTGAATTTGATTTCGGTAGAGGTTTGAATTTGAGAAGAGATGAATTCAAATTGAGAATTTGAATTTAAAATTTGGCCGAGAAAGGATTTGATTTTGGGATTTGATTAGAGATCTGAATTTATATAATAAAGAACTCCAAATAAAATCCAAAAATTTGAAATAATTAATTTAAATACATTTTTCCAAGAAAGAAAATAAATTTTTGGAAAACATAAAATAAATAAATAGAACTCAAAAGAAATAACATAAAGATCTTGGAAAAATAAATCCAAGAGAAAACTAGAAAATCAAATAAAACAAATTTTGAATTAATTTAAGTTTGATTTACTCACATTAAAATGTTTTAAATTCTGAAATTTCAAATTAAGCTTTAACAATTGAAGAAAATTCTAATGGTTATTTTTTACTTCAATGTCGTAATAGATCAATAGTTGCACGAGTTGAATGAAAGACTTGGTATACAATCAACGGAGTTTTTGACACTAAGTGTATCCTTGGATCCAAGAGTTTCATCTTTCAACATGTCAGATATACGTACTCTAGTGGAGAAGTTCTATCCTACAGATTTTTCTAGCCAAGAAAGAGCTCAGTTGGAGTGTCAACTACCGCATTATCAGCTTGATGTATGTAGCCATCCTGATCTAAAGAGTTTATCCTCGCTTGCTGATTTGACAAATGGATTAGTTAAGACCGGTAAAGCCTCTATTTATCCAATGGTTGATAGATTGCTAATGTTACTGCTAACTCTTCCTGTGTCAACTGCAACCACTGAGCGAGCATTTTTAGCTACGAAACTCATCAAGACCCGCCTTCGAAATAAAATGGGAGATGGCTTCCTTCGAGATTCCATGGTGGTCTATATCGAGAAAGAAATTGCACAGAAATTCGATTATGATGAAATTATTAATATATATGGTCTTCTCGGTAGCCGTAGGGCCAAATTTAAGTTAATAGAGATGTAGTTTCTTTTGTATTCGACAGACAAGAAAACATAATTCTACGTTTGGTAGTCACGATAGTCATGTTGAAGTCTAAAGATATTGTTATGTGCACTTTGTTTTTCTAATCACTTGGCCCTCCCCATTTTCAATTCCTGGTTCCGCCACTGTGCATTAGTAATGCGCAAGTTGTTTCAATACCTACGTACATTTCAAATTGCGAGTAAATTGTATGTAGTATGAGAATGAAATACGTACCACTGCCGGAAGGTTAGCTTTGGGTAGACTTCTCACGCTTACTTTACTCTTGAAAACGAGGCGAGTGCATGCACCCGCTGCGTCCAAGCTATACGTAGGTATTCTAAAGCAAACCGCACAAGAGACAGGAGTGAACAAAATAATACAAGTCCTCCTCCTTTTTTAGAACAAATTAAAAATAAATAAATTACTCCTGCAACTACAACAGTGTTCCTTGGTTATGTATGTCTATCTCTCTTCTACGATGTCGTACGTCACCGCTGTATCACCTTTATCGTGTTAGTTTAATTGATTGTGCAGAAGTGCTCTGTGGTACACAAGAACTGCGAGTTACGAGCCATTTTTTTAACCTAGTTGGCACAAACCGTCGTTAGAAAAAGGAACAAGGTTAACCCACACTACCACTGGAGCCCAGATGCCAGTTACACTTACGTTACATGACTCATGTTACTACGTGTCGGATCAGGACGACGTTCAATCACCGTCGATCAGCGTGTATGGCGCAGACCGTGCCCTGGGGGCACGGCAGTGGGAAGCCTGGTGGTGGGGGCATGGCAGGGCCACGTGGTGCGCTGAGGGTGAAGCCAGTGTGCCTTGGGGGCATGGACGGGCCTGGTCTGGCCCCCAAGCTAGGGTACGACAGTGGCGACGTGGTGCAACAGGGGGCGTCCGCCCCCGGCCCCCTGGGAATGGTGGAGAACGAGTCCGGCCCCCTGGGGCCGGATTTGGACGCATGTCGGCGGCCGGCTCGTACGTGCTAAATTAGCCATCTCATCCGCATTTGGTTTTGAAAGCATGGCGTATCTTCCATAGGCCAATAGATCTGGTTGTTACAAGTTATAGCCGCTTCGAATTATTGTAACACAAGAAAGTTTCGACAGTACAATAAAGAAAGTCAATTTCTTGCTTATTCGAACGAATAAGGGATTGTTTTTAAGGTTGTGTTAGTTTTGTTATTACTATGGATCGAGCGCCGTTTTTGTTAATCATGATGCTAACAGTAACATTTAGGCCAAAAACTCCGGACTAGGTATCGATCTCTAACCTGCATTGCCATGTGACAAGTTGCTTGTGTAATTTTACTAGTTTCCACGACCATGGTTGTGCATCGACCTTACTTTATGGAGCGGTTTCTACAAAACCAGTTGTTACATGCATGCATGCATACAGTCTAACTCCCGTTGGCAGGTTTTAGAGAAGGTAAGGGCATGTACAGTGGTATAGATAGTGATTGTCTGTAGTACCTTCCATATCATCTATAGACAAAACTAAACACAACTCATACAATGAGTTGTCTTTAAGTTGTCTATATATGTCTCCCATAAAATGAGGCCACAAAACATGTGAGTTACAGACGGCATAGATACAACAACAAAAGTGATGTCTATAAGGACCTTATAGACCATCTGTTGCATGTCAGACAGCTTCTACATCTCTTCTCCTTCTCTCTCATCCATATCACAAAAAATTTTACATAACAAGAATTATAGACGGTTGATGTCAGCTTATTGTACGTGCCCTAATACTGTCTTCCACTCTTTTAGAAAAGTTGCTTAATGTACGAATCAGTACTATTTAAAAAAGCAAACTAGACAGACAAAACTGACGAGTTATTAGGATATTCACTTTTATTTGTTCTGTTCTAGCTTAAATCCATTAAAGACACAGAAACCGGCTATAGCTGAAATATCCTATGCATCCGCGCATACAGCGCATGTACATGCAGGCCGTGTATGCATGGTATCCCGGGCGCCGTCCATCCTTGTGAATAGCGCATGCAACGGGCGCGACGCGCAAAATGCAGCTAGATCTACTGTACGTCTGAACCTGACTGAACAAGGAGACGCTGTAATACTTGCCGGTTTCCTCTGATTTCCTCGAGCGCTGACAAGGCGAACACAGGAGGCCGGCGGCCCGGCGCGCGTTGGAATGAGGATCGGATAGCTGCATGCAGCGCGTTCGTTTCTAGTTTAAAGCAAGCAAGCAAGCAAATGCAACCAAGGATGGACGGTTTGCTCTGCCTCTGCATGAGGTTTTCTGACCCGTGGCTGAATACCTCGCCGTACGTGTAGTGGATGCGATCGAAAAGTCGCAGTTTCACACTAGGTACGTACAGTGGACGCGCGGGCGGATGGCTCCGGCGGCAACATCTGTAGGATTCTGTGATCTTTGTACGACTCTGAGAAGCGTTTTTGCATGTTTGTTTGGGAGATTTGGGAGGATGCAGTCGGCTTGCATTGCATATGCCATGCCCCGGGCTAGCTGGTGGTTGGTTTTTCTATCGTTTGACCCGCTGGGCGTATCTCTTCGTATCTATCTATGCTGTACTAGTACTTGCACTAATCAAGCCGTGGAGGGTGGTACAGTTTAGATCATAACTGCAGTGCAGGCTAGTCCATGTGATGTGGTGTTGTTTCTCTTCAGCAACTTTTTTTTTATCCACACAATGGGGGGTGCAAATAATTAAACACATCGATCGCCATGCATGTGATATTCAGCAAAGCTATAAGAGAAGCTGCACAAATTAAGGAGTTGTCATCTGTGGTGAGGATTGTTGGGTGTAAATGATCCCATTAACTCCTTTAATTTTTTTTTGAAAAGGAAAAGATTAACTCCTTTAATTCGTTAGGGTGGGTGCTGTTTTCTTTCGACTGATATGTAAAAATATTTTTTTTAGAGAACTGTAAATTATCCAAACCCTTACAAAAGAATGCATATACAACTTGTAGCTCAAAAGTGTTTTAAACCTTCTGAGTAATCTATAAAACTCTCTTTTCTTCGAAAAAAACTTGTCCACAACAACAAGGCATGTCCGGCAAGTCTCATTCCTTGGACCGAAGAATTCAATTTCGTCCCTGTCGATACATTTTCAACACAAAATGTTTGTATACGTACGTATTCAATTGATAAAAAAATTATCAATTGCCATGTCTGGTTCCACGGAAACAAAACACGGGAGGGGATTTTTTTGGAGCCGTAGCAGACTGCGAATGCGATCTCCGTGTCCAGAACAGATCACACCAGTCATCAAAAAGTCAGACGGAAAATGTCAGAACAAATAGAAATTAAATCACGTGAAATAATAATGCCGGAGGAGAATGACAGTGCTAGCTTCATATTTTCGCTGCGTTTAATAATTGGCTATCAGAATGTTTACGCCCATATTCATGCAAATTTTGTTTGTCTTTTACTTCTCTCTCTTTCACATGCAACAAATTCTTTGCCTGAACTTGTAAAGAAGAAAACTCCTGAGGCCTTGTTTGGGAGCACAGGGAACGGTCGGGATTACGGCACAATCCACGTGGAGCATCCTGCCAGGAGTGGAATTCTCGGCCTTGCCCATTTGTGCATTTGGATGAGGCCGGGATCGGGAAAATCCCGATCTAATCCAACCCGTTCCCAGGGGAGAAAAAACTCCCCACAGCGACAAGTTTTTTCCCCTCACTCAGAGTCGCGTCGCGTTTCCTGGAAAATAATCGTATAGGATCTGGTTCACAACTCCATTGATGTTGACCAACTCCACTGCATGACACGTGTCCTTTCGCGAATATCAAAGCGTGACGTAATAGCCTTCATTATTCAATTCGTGAAAATTCGCATCAGTGATTTATGAGGTTGTGCGCTTTGAGATTCGTAAAAGGACACGTGTCACATGATAGAGTTGGTCCATATCAATTGAGTTGTGGACCAGGTCCTATAGGATTATTTTCCGCGTTTCCTCCTCGCTCGTGAACATCACGACGACGTCATCTCCCTTTCTCTCCCCCGACTCCGGTGGTGTCGCCTCCCTTTTTCTCCCCCGACTCTGAAGACACCTTCTCCTCCTACTCCAACGGCTGCACTCAGTTAGTCTTCTCCTCCCTATCCCTCTCATCCCCTTCCTCTTCCTTCTCCCCTTCCTCCTTGGCTTCTAGGGTTTTGCAACCTAATCTTTTTCTCACAGATCCTCGCCGACCGGGGAGACAACAGGAGAGGAGACAAAATCCGACCAGGGAGCTTGCGTCAGAGGCGATCCGTCGCCGTACCGGGTCATTCGTGCTGGCAGTCTGGCATGTTGTGTCGAGGTGAGCAGTTCGACTTCCTATTCGGGGATTCGTTTGGTTGGTGAGAGTGCCGGTGTGTGATGGTCTTTGCTAGTTGCTTTGCTTTCCTCTCGGGGTGTGTGCTTCTTGATGAACGTTGTTGTCTTTGCTGAAATGTAGTGTTAGGTACTACTATGTTTACCATCTGGGACAATGCTAGTAGTGTGGTGTGGTTTCTTGAAGCACTCTGTTCGTGTCTTCTTGTGATCATGGCTTGATGCTTGGGCATGGTGAATTGCTTGGCAATGTGGTGTGTTTGTCATGCGAATAAAAATCCATATACTTGATGCTTGTGCCACTGTGTGCTTTCTGTTTTTTTTTATATCAAATTCATTAGGAGCATAATCATCTGGATGAATCGTTGCAGTGAGTAGGTCTTCTTCTTTTTTTTAAATTTAGTTGATGTTGATTTTTCAGTAGTACTTGTATCGATAATTACATTATTTCTTTGAGCTCAGCTGCTGCAGTTTTTCACAACATGATCCACATGCTTAATGACAATGAGGGGTGGTTAGATAACCAACCAGGTAATATACCACCCGATGAGTTCGTCAATCTTCCAGGAGGCGACAATGCATACTGCAATGATGTGGAGTCAGTTAGCGGTCAAATGGATCATGGAAAATATGGTTGCTTGTGTTTGCAAAAATGTGGTATGCTGGAGCTGCATTTGTCATCACCGTGATGGGGTTGGAGAGATCAGCCTGTGGTCTACTGTCGTGTCACTAGAACAAAACTTGTGTGCGATGTGTGGTGATGTTGTGTCTGTATGTGTGCTTTGTTTCAGTCCTTTCCTTGAGGCTTGCTTCTGTGAGAAAGAACATAGGGGGGTTCTGCCTTTTTTCGAGCTATCCTATGTAAGCATTTGGCATTTGTGCTCTTCTACATAGTTCAGACATTGAGTACCTCTAGTGTTAAGTGGTGGTTGTAGTGTTAAGTTATCACTGTAAGCATTTTTTTTTTTGCGAAACACCCAGTACAACACATAGACGCTCTACACACGCACACCACCACACGCACACACTCACGCAGACGAGCGGACTGTAGTGCCAAGTTAGGTGGACATTATCAAAATTTTATGTTTTTTCATTTGGGCCGGGGGGTGCTGTTTTCGGAATTTTGTGGTTATATTCGAATTTTTTGGACAAGTTTTCTTTTTTTTTTCCAATATTGTTTTCGCAGTTTTCTATTTTTTTGGAATTTTTTATGATGTTTTCAAATTTTTTGCGCTGTTTTTTCTCCAATTATCTATACTAATTTCTGAATTTTCCTTTTCCTTTTTGTGAATTTTCTAACTTATTTTAAAATTCATAATTTTTAATAGGAGTTATCCCTACCTATCCAAGCAATTTCCACTTGATCCAAACAAGCAAAAGGGATTAATCCCATGGTGGAAGGGGATTGGGCGGTGTGAGGGGGGATCAACCTGATCACCCTTGGATTGTTAACCCATTCCCCCTTGCTACCAAACAAGGCCTAAGCTGGCAAGCACCTTAGCATTTCCTCTCTCTCTGTTTTTTTTTGGGCATTTAAGCATGCAGTAGGATTCTAGATGTAAAACAAGAACATAGATCGATCGCGCGATCAAGTGTGGTCCAGACAAAGTGCCAAACAAAAATTTATTGCACAATCAGTACAGTGGTTTAGCACGCATGAAACGTGTGGGAACAATACGTACTAGTCATGCATAAATACGGCACGTCTGCACCGGTCAATATATCTGCCAGGCTTGTTTCTCAGCTGGGTTGTTTAATGTTCTCCTCAGAAGTGCAACTGTACAGGCAAAGAAAGAGCGTGCAATTGTACGAGTGATATCTGTATGATTTGAATGATCCGAGTCATAAGTATTACTAGTTACTACTAAAATACTAAGCTGTCAGCTCTCTGCTGGCGATCGAGGTAATGTCAAACATACGAGATCTTGGTCTACGGCATTAATGCGGACGCAGAGCTGCAATTTGGTCATGTGGGTAGCTAACTTTAATCTCTCCCTAGTCACCGACCGACGAGTAGATCTTTAATGCCACGACACAAAAGTTTGCGATCTCTTGAAACGTACGCGTGGCGTGTCACGCGCCCAACCTCATGTCTACCCGCAATTTTTTTTTTTTGTCGCTCCCATTTGAGATGCAAAACGTGGCAGTTCTGCTGGGTCGATCAAGCCAGTGCGCTACACTTTGTCTTAGAGTACAAGTTAGACGTACGTACTTAACACATACTACACTCACACTTATAAACACATACACTGATGAACACATGCGTATATGTTTCCTTTGAAATTTACCAGAGTAATTAACGTTACCAAACGGGCCCACGTACGTGTGAGCTCTTGAATCGGCAACTCAAAAGGCGTCTCGTGTCGGTACCAAGATCTACTAGCTAGGAGGAACCTGCAGAAAAGATTTGGAGTAGATGGAGGGCTGCACCTGCACACCGACAGGTAGGTAATGTGTGAGGTTGTTGCGTGCGAGCGCATTCACAACACATGGGAGCGGGTGAACTGGAAGAAATTGATCAAAAGCAGGGTAGCGATTCAAGGAGCTAGCTAGGCTCAGAATAGTAGAAACCTTCATTCAAATTGAATGCAGGAAGAGTTGGCCATATCATTTATCTGGTGGGAGATATATAAATGGAGTATCTTAGAGATTGAATGAAAAGCTAAGCTGACTGTTCTTCCAGTGAGGCCCTGTTTAAAACGCGAGATTTCCCCCCCTCAATTTATACGGGGATTGAACTATTTTATATGAAATTTCTGGGTTCCAAATGAGGCCTCAGAGCATGTACAATGCAGATCCTTAGAGATGCTTAGAAAAAAAACTGATTTTCTCTACCTATGTGGCACATAAGGTGTTTATTTTATAGCATTAATGCTTAATTAGACACCAGTACTTAACAAATATTTATATATAACTATATCTAATTAATAGATAAAACAACATTTAAGCACCTACAAAAGAGATGTTTGCATGGGAGGGAATGACTTTTGCATGAGTGTTTGATGACGTGGCTATATTCTCTCTCTTTAAACACTTGTGTATAAATATTTTGCATTGTACATCTTTAAACACTTATGTATAAAAATCTTGCATTGTACATACCCTTAGACTACCCATTGATCAATGCAATATCCTAAGAGCATGTACAATGCAGGTGTTTAGAGATGTGCTTATCAAGAAAAAGCTGATTTTTCTGCCACATAGGACAAATATAGTGCTTATTTTATAGTATCGATGCTTAATTAGGCACCGATGCTTAACAGATGTTTATGTATATAACTATATCTAATTAATACATAATACAACATTTAAGCACCTACAAATGAGATGCTTGTATTAAAGGTAATGGTTTTTACATAGGTGTTTGATAACGCGGCTATATTCTCTTTCTTTAAACACTTGTGTATAAGCATCTTGCATTGTACATGCCCTAAGGATTGCACAAAAAGTTGACTGTTTTACCAGTTAGACTACTAATTGATCTGATTGAATTTTCCGAAAATAGAATATAGTCACCAATTGCACAGTTTTGCATTGATTTAGAATTACAGTCAGAACAGATTTTTTTTTTTAAAAAAAAAAGCACGTGTGAGTTGTGACAATATATTCAGGTGTTGTGAAATGTCGATAGATGTTTGCTACAGAAAATGCGCGTCCAGAATTGACTAGAGAATCAAACGCCCAATTGCTACGGGCCGTTCCACAATCAAAGAATTCAGTAGCCTGAAAGAGAAGTCTGTTAGGTACTTTCATCACAAAAGGTTGGGTGTTGCATTTAGAGAGAAGACACAGGTCCGCCCTGTACGTTTGGGTTTAGTCTTTTTTGCTTAAAACTTAAAACTAGTTTTTTTTTCTTAAGCAGCTTATAAAGTAGTCTGCTTTTAAGCCAAATCAATATATTTGGTAGTCATTTTTTTTCTTGGGTAGGTTTATTGGCTTCAATGATGAATGTCTAAAATATCCTTTTACAAACGAGCTAAGAAGAGTTTTTATATTATTAGTTTGGATTTTTCTTATACAAAAATACACACAATTTCCATAAAAACAATAATCAACAATAATTTACATAATTTGGAGTACTAATTTGAACTTGAATCTGCGAACATTTCCATAAAGAAAACAATCTGTAACCATATATGTAAACACAACAATCAGCGATAATCATAATTCAATTCAAAAAAAAATGAAAAATAATAAAATCCCCGTCTTCACACAGATCATAAGCAAACATGGCCATAATAAAGTCTATGTTTTCCTTTTCTAGAAAGAGGACAGAAATATAAGCTCGTTATGGTTCTCCTAGGAATTTTCTTCCCGAGTGGATTTCTAATTTCTACATGCGACAAACTTACATTGAATTGATCCCTTGTTTTACATTGATTTGCACGGGATTTTCAGCTGTTAATTCCTCAGGTAAGTCGTGTTCATCTGAGGTGTCTGATTTTGACAACATGGGCTTAATGAATGACAACTTGAATTTTTGAAGCAAAAGTTGTCCTTTGTGCGGGTGGCATACAGTGTGTCATCTCGTTGATACGAGATCGGACAATAAATTTATAGACACCTCTGGTCAGACGCGTCAACCGCCGGGGATGTATAGGGGGGACTTGGCAAGAGACCTGCTCAAGGAATTGTACTGATGTATTGCATGGGTGTGGTAAAAATTACAAGTGACCTCCCCCTCTCTATTTACTAGGGTCCTATTTATAGAGTGAGAGTGGGAGATCCTCGAAGTTACATCGTTGTCCTCGGAGCTTAACTTGCTCCGATGGTACTTTCGTCCATCACGTCAAGTGGGTATGGCCACGTCCGAGATACATGATGTCGTCGGCCTTCCCTCTATATAGGTGTCGATGAGACTTTGGGGCGTGGCTACCCGGACCTCGCCAGCGTGTCACGCCTCGCAGAGGTTGGTCCCTGAACCTTGTCTGGGTGGATCCTCAATCTGTGATGCATCACCGAGGTTGATCCTCAGGCCTCGTCCGGTGTGGATCCCCTGACGTGTCACGCCTCACCAAGATTGGCCCATGTACCTTGTTAAGAGTGTATCCCCTAGACCTGTTCAAAGGTGACTCGGCCCGAGCTCGACCTGTTTCGGGCAGGGCTTGGGACTCGATTCCTGGCTCGAAAGCCCGGTAAATGCAATAAAAAATAATTCTGAAATTAAATTAAATATTATTATTTTTGTTCTAAAAAAACTAAAATAATATATTTAAATGGGAAAATCAATTTTCGGGCTGAGCTCGGGCCTGCCCGTTTGAGACCGAGCTTTTTAGGCCCAGCCTGGCCTGACGTTTGAACAGGTCTAGTATCCCTCTATATATCATGTCTCGCCGAGGTTATCGTCGGCTCGTGGTAACATGAGGCCCTCCCTCAACACAGGGTGTACTAATCGTTTCGTTGAAATCGATGTTCTTGGAACTTTCTTTTAAGGAAAGACAAGGTATGAAGGTACCGTTCCAATTGTGATGGCGCGATATAATTTTATTTTACGTTTTTTTAAAGAAAACATCATATGTATCTTTGATCTTGCGGTTAGGATTTCGAAAGTGTGGCACTAAAATCTGTAATGACGATATCATACTAATTTGGCGTTTTATCAATGCAACAGCGATATTGACAACTCACGACAGGAAACCAACAAATATTTCTTTTAAGACTCAGGAAACCAACAAATACGCATTGTACGAACTGCATTAAGAATCTGGCTAGTAGGTAATTAATGTGGTTCATGAGTGACATAGATATTTTTATTTCATTGTGCACTAGTGTTCACAAAAAATATAAGGAAACATAAGACGTAAATTGGTTGAAAAATATGTTAATAAACTTCAAAAATGAAGAATTTAGTGACAAGAAACCTAGAAAAGATTGACGAATCTTACAAGAATAAAAAAAAAATCAGTTTAGTGGTTGGAGACTCGTATTAAAATGCAAAATGTATTATATATTAGTATATTACTAGTGTCTTGGTATGTACTGCAATCTCATTTCTGCAACAATTCTCCTTGATAATACCCTGCTAATATTTATCCTTAGTTCGTTGCTGCAACCTTATGGTCCATTTAGCTCCAACAGGTCCGTACGACCTTTCAAGTTACTAACAAGTTAAAATATTTCTCATGAGAATATTATGCATTTTATACTACAATTTTAGTAGTACTAGTACCGGCATTAGTCATAACTCATAAAGCTAGATTAATTAAGTAAAGAGGAGAGGATGTGGGATGGTCATTTTAAATAAAATGACACGGCGACGGCAACGACCGATGAGACTTGCATTAAAGTCATACTACTTAAGTCAAGTTTTAGTTTTGATGAAGCACCTAGGCTACTAGTAGTAGGATGGCACGACTGATGGATTCAAAGTAAGCAGCCGTTTACCAGTACTACAATTTCCACATAATAAAGCAAAGCATGTTTGGAGAAAAAAAAAACACACAGCAAAAGATAATGACCATTTATATCCATAATTGTACGTAAATAAACCAATATATAAAAAAGATAAATCCGACCAAGCATAAGTGATTGATTTTTTTTTTTCTTTTGGCGGTTTGCAATACGTAAACAATACCTTAACTTGTAAGGAACACCCCCCAAAAGGTCCAAAACTAATAAATTTGAACTTGTCGGTGGCTCCCCATTTCCATCCACCGGTGGAGAACAGGACAAGCCGCGTACGAAAGAAAGGAGAGAAGAGAACAAGAGCTACGAGTACAAGATTATTAGATAGCAGAGGAAAACAAGGGGAGAAAAAAGAACGCTAGCGTGGCCCGTGGTATAGAAAGATAGGAACAGTAGGAGGCGAGCGAGTAGCCGAACAGGAACAGCGGGATAGTGGTGTGGTGAGGTGCGCTGCGGGGAGGTTCTGTCCAAGACAAGGACGGCGCGAGCACTTGCGCCCTGTCGCGTAGCGCGCTTTTAAGCGCCACCGGGCGTCGTCTTCTCCGTGTCCCCGAACCGATTCTTTGGACGCATCACAAGCGGCTAACCGCGCCTTCAATTCCCAAACCCCGCCATAGAATTTATTTTCCGCCTTCACGAGCCATCAGTCAGCCACACCGCACGCTATCAAGCGCTTTTGGACCCTTCCCGCATGCGGGCGCGGCCACCTCTTGCGCGGGTTGGTTTTCGAACCCAACAATCCAACGCGACGCCGACGCGGGCAGCTATAGCCTATAGTGAGAGACCTCTCGGTTGTTCCCACCAGGCTTGGACGCTAACGCGACGGGTGCAAATGCGCGACGAAACGATGCAACAAAAGGATAGGAACAAAGGCAAGCGCCCAACCGAAGACCAGAGGGGCTTTGGCCTGGCTTGGACTTTGATGCCAAGTCCCAGTGCGTGCGTGGGAAAACAACAGGTTTGTCTCGGGGGAGTTTTTGGTGCAGCGCAGGCAGGAGCGACAAGGGAAAGCAAAGCAGGCAGGGGGAGTAGGACGTGGCGTGGGCTGGATGGAGGCTTTGTTTGTTTGGACCCGTCCTCCTCTTCCTGCTGCATATGCAGCACCAGGCGCGATGCCAACCGCCAAAGCCAACCTTGTTTTGTCTTGGGTTGGACTTCTGGTGTGGTGCCACCGCAAGGCATGGATCATCCGTTCGTCCATGGCGCTACGTGACGGGAGGGTTTGTTCTGCTTGTCACCATTCGCCAAAGCGATATGGCGTGCGATAGTTTATCCCCCTCCCATGTCCCTACCTCAGCCGTTTTGCTCTACTACTCTTAATACTCCTGATAATAAGGAACTCCAGTCAGTACTACAATAGGAGATGGTGTGTTAACTTATATCCATTCTTATTTCTGATTAATTGTTCGGTTCGGTTTGGCTAGTTTTCAGGCGCCTGAAAACTAACAATCTTTCAGTCACTTTTGCAGCCGTTCGATCGCGCCGTGATTTGTGCGGACGGAGCTCCATTTATCAGCGAGATTTTTTGTTTGGCGGGTGTTGGGCTTCCCTTTTTTTTGACCCGTTATCATTTTCTCGATGTATCCGTCGTCTCCGTTCAAATTTTTTATTCTTTTCTTCGATTCTCGCGCCTTCTCTGTATTCTCGCGTCTCGTTTTCTTGCTGCAAGCTCGTGTCGAGGAGAATCCGAGGGAGAGGAAGGGAGATAGCCAGCTCGTGTAGCGGAGAATCCGAGGGGAGGAAGGGAGAGAGCGAGCTCCTCCCGGTGGTCAAGGTGTTTGCGGCGAGCGTCATTTTCTATCTCGCGTGAAGCGGCGAGCAGAAAGCAACGAGTGCGACCATCTCTCTCGGGTGAAGTGGCGAGCGTCGACGGGCGTGCAGGAAGCGGCTAGCGACTAATTGCTGTTGGGGGTACCGATTTTTTTGGTGAGTAGAGCTAGCTTTTTCATTTCATCCAACCGATTGAATAGTTTGAGGGCACCAATTTTGTTGTGAGTAGATCTAGCTTGTTTAGGATTTGTGTTGAGTTTTTTAGGTTACGAATCTGTTGTTCTAAGGCTTTTTTTGGTGCGATATTGTCTTTGTTTGGTAGGTATGGATGTTAACTCCAGTCAGTACTACAATAGGAGATGGTGTGTTAACTTATATCCATTCTTATTTCTGATTAATTGTTACTACTGGTTAGATTGAAAATAATAGTGCTGTATGTTGGAAGATAAAGCCGGTTTAAAAAGTGCTTACGCGCTGCTGACGATTCGTTGAGAGGGAGAGTATGAAACCTGATTCGGATGCACGCGTGGCCGCCACAGCAACAGGCGATGGTGTTACGTCCCGTTCGCAGCCGAATCCATGCGAGTTCCCGGGCCAACAATTTTCTGGGAACAAAGGTGAAGGGCACCTCTCCGTAAGATTCACACTTAAACAAAAAGTTACCCAAAGTAAACTGAACATGGTAGGAGGGAGAAACTCAACCAAAGATGCCAAACAAGCTTCAAACACCGACCAGACATGATGCCGACCAAGGATTGCTCTCAGCACATGGATGAGACCATGAGACGTAGGCAGGTACGTATGGTCCGTAGGTGCAAATCTCGTATTACGCATAATCCAAGCAACTGAGTAAAGAGATATGAAACGCTAAACCACCTCATTCCACAATAAATTCCATATAGTACAACCTGGAAGTCTACAATAGAGAAGTAATCTACATGGGAGGTGAACCTATGCTAAAACATTTTTTAAGTGATTACATATTCTGAAACTTTCAGTGTTCGAAGGCACCAGGCACACACAAAAAAAAATGACCCCTTTTTTTCCTTCAGAACATGAAAGTCTTGCAAAGAAATATCTGAGAATAAGGTAGCTTCAAAATAGGTGGCACAAAAATCATCTAAATGCCAGTTAAACCAGTTAGTCAGAAACCATGTATGAAGATTTCATCCTTCACCCCAGACAAGCTAGAAGATGTTTCTGCTAGCCCCTGCGTTTACCATCTTGCTCTTGTTCTTCAACATCTCCTCTTGGGCACGGGTATCACCATCCTTAACATTACAAGAATATAAGTTTTAGTTCACAGAAATGTTAAAGCATTTTGTGAGACACATAATAGCACTAGAGCAGCAAGGGATATGGCATGCGCTACTCACATTTGTTCTGACTTCTGAGTACGATTAAGTGTTGTAAACAAAAAGAACATTAAAAGGGTATAGCTAATGAACATCGTAAAAATTGAAAGGAAAAGAGGACTGACAAGCATGGAGTATGCCCGAGCAAGTGAGAAAAGAGTTGGGTAGAGCTCTATAACAGCAAGTACAGCTTCTTCTGTCACTTGTGGTACCTGCATTGAATGCGTGATCAATAAGGATAATTCCTGCATCAAACTATGGCATGAAATGAGCTAGCCATCTTACTTCGGTGAAGCTGCCTTTTATTGCTCGGTTACCTGCATAAGTTGAAGGGCAAATACATCGCTCACGGTTATCTTCTCAAGGTCACAACACTTTTTCTCAAACTCGTCATAGGTCGGGCAAACTCGGGAAGTGTTTGCACCAATAGAGAAGTTTGTGCTGCAGTATTCAGTTATCGAATGTGTGAGGAAGCAATATGTCCTTTCAGTATCAGCATATCCAGTGGTTCTCTGAACATCAAATCCTTCAAGAATCTCATGGTGAAGCAGCTGAAAATAAAAGGCATGGAGCAGTTAAAAGGGCGTACAACTGGCAAATCTAGATATTATACATTATTAAGGGAAAAATAAAATGTAAAACAACAAGAAAAGGTGCTACAATTTAGGGATAACATGGTCACACAGGTGATATGGGCAGTGTGCATATGCTGTTATAGTGCACTCTGATGCATCTAAAGGGTTTGGATCACCTTCAACCAGATATATCAGCTTCCTTAGCCCACATTTCTACAAAGAAGGTAAACAAAGGAAAGTATCAAAGCATATCGTTGCTATAATAAACAAAATCTGCTAGGGAGACTTGTATCAAGCCCCGTAAATACATAAATATGGACAAGAAATACAATTTGTCTGGGAAGAGAATCCCAATCTACAGGCTCAAGATTAAGTCTTCCAACCATGCCCATCATCTCATTGCCCAATATGGGGTGAGATACTTGACTCCTTTAATCCAGGATAACAAAAGAACACAAAAAAGATCTCCTCGGTTAAGATTAGACTCAAGCTACATCGGATCACTATGGGCATAACACAAGAAAGGTTGAAAGTGTTATACGCGACGGCGGAGGAACGACGAAGTAAACAAGATCAATCGCAGATAGACACGAGATTTAACGTGGAAAACCCTCTCAAAGCGAGAGGGAAAAACCACGGGCGCCAGCCAGCAACAATCTTCACTATATCGGGGTGAGGTTACAACACTGGGAATTAACAACTCTAATTCAATATCCCAAACAGCGGCTTACAGGAAATATATATATCAGGGAAACCCTAATTCGACTAGGATCCATACAACTTGAACTTACAAGAATCATAATTTTGATGATTTACTGGTGCTTCTATGCACTCACATCATTTGTTGCATTATTTGCATATCCATATTTCGTCTTTATTTGGTCGACCTGACTCATCAATGTGACAATGTTTCATGACTTCATCTGTTCATCATCAGGTTTTTTATTCCCTGAATTGACCTGTTTAGATTAAGTTTACAACTGTCCACTTATCATCAAGTGAACAAATCCTCCAAATGGACACATTTTTTTTTTGCTTTAGAAGTCTTTGAGATGTGTGGTTGCGTATGTTTCATACTTTCATTCATTCATCAATCATTCGTACATTCTTTGTCATACAATAGCAAAATAACTCATCATTAATTAAATATGCAGGTTTACATCATTATTTATATTTGATTACATACATATTTACATCAAACTCGTGGAGGGGAGATAATATACATGACTACATCAAATTGCCCATGTCTTGCTTCTTCAAGTAATTTTCCTTCTATCTTGCTCAATTTAATGCCTGATGCTTTGCTCAATTCATCATATTATTCCTGTTATGAACTTATCTGCACCGTAGCCAAGCCGGCCGCTTAGGCGCCGCCTAATCCGCCTAGGCGCTATGCCCCAGGCCACCATCCGTCTAGCGCCTAGCGTTTTCTTGAACCTTGGTTATAACATAGTACATGCTCTGGAGTTCAGACAAATCACAACATCGATCCAAGCTAGGTTGGCTCTAGATGAGATTAGCACGAGGAGTTTATATGTCCAAGCCTTCAAGGTACGAGGAATTAGTCTGGTCGAGTGAACATGGAAGATTGTCTGTATGCGCTCAAAATTTGTCATGCATGTCCGAGTTTTGGAAATCTAGCCTCTCAACCCCCAACAAACGAAATAATAAAAATGACACCACAGCGGGTTAGACACACGACACGTGTCCCCTACCGCTCTTCCAATCTGCTGAAGTCACCTTCTGCAATCCCCGTACACGGCAGGCCACCTGCCGCGGACTGGACAGGATGGCGTACGCGTGGGCACTGCAGGTAGGCATGTTTCTCCAGCGGATTGGGAGCGTGGCAGATAGCCTGCACGGGAGCACGGTAAGTGTGTTATTTTTACCATTTTAAACATGTGAGATTAGATTTACTGTCTCATTTAAAAAAGAGACCAAGTTAGCCCATAACTCTCGACGTTAACGTGTGAGACGTAGCGTGTTGGCCAGGCCGACTACCCAACCTAATCTATAACATGAACATGCATGAAGTATCCAGATAAACTCGATCTCCGCGGTGCTTCTTTAGCCCACCTACCATTCCAAGTGAGGTCGGCATTTGGAAGTTTCGTAAGCACGCGATTGAAGATCGGCATTTGGCATACATGTTTTTTTTTTCTTTGAGAGGATACTTACATGCTGTAGCGTGTGTATATTAAGTGCTTGCTTCATGTCGATGGCATATGGCCATATGGGCAACATGGGCGAAGTTCGTGTGTAATGTTTTCCTTTCTTTTTCTTTTTTAGAGGGGAAAGTTAGTGTGTAAAACAGTATTAAGGGCCTTAGTTTTGGGCTAAAAGTACGAAAACAAATGGGAAACCTCTCGTCGCCTCAAGGCCCAAATGACTGCTCCGGTTGGTTGGGCTGTTGAGGAATTTAACCTGCCCGGTTGGGCTCAATCCGAGAGGGACACGCGCCTTCTCTATTTCTCATCCAGTTGCTTCTTCACAGGCCTCGCGGCCCATCTCCACCGCATTCTCGACCATCTTTGAGGCATCGAAATACGGCGGCTGCCATCGCCCACCGCAGGTCCGCAACTCGCAACCCTCCATGGAAACATCTCCTTTGTGGAACTGTGAATCTGTGATAGGCGGCTAGGGTCCCACACAAGCACAAGACAAGCGTAATACAAACAGAAATAACAAAAGGAGAATAATAGGAGCAGAGCAAAAGAAAGAAGAAGAAAAACAAATAGATGAAACAAACATACTGTGTCGAGATCGACGGCAGTTGAGTTCACATGCATCAGACAAAAGAAACTCTGCAATAGAGATTGCTTAGCACCGCGTCTCTTAACAAATGTAACCACCAACATTCATACACTGCATTGTTTCAAGCATAGATGTGGCATTGCATTCATAATATTCCAGACAGCGTACAGCGACCTTCATCCAGCATTGTGGAAGCATTCATCTGCAGCTCCATGTTTTGACAGTTGTTAATTATTCGGGAAGGTGATCGGGTATACAGGCTCCTTGTTAGGGTAGAAGAGCCCGAAGTTCCTCTCGGTGTCATCCCCCGGCTTCTGGTTCTCGTTGAACATGGCGAATATGTACGTCTCGATCGGCCCTGACCGCTTCGGCGTCCCGTTCGGGACGTGGTCAATCAGGCCCTGGTTATAAGTCCTCGCGTTGTCCATGGTTGCCGCAAACCCACCGGCCGACGGCCACCCACTCTCCGACACGACGACCCTGACGTTCGGCGTGCCCGCCTTCTCCAGCGCCGCGTAGATGGAGTCGACCATGGCATCGAATATGTTCGTGTAGGTCAGCCCGTTGTTCGGGTCTTGCACCGTCGTGCCCGGCTGGAAGGTGGCGAACTTGAGGTTGATGTTTTGCGGGTCGGCCTTGTAGGCGAAGTAGGGGTACACGTTGGCCAGGAGCGGCGCGCCGGTGCTCGCCAGGAACTGAGCGATGGGCGTCATGTAGGAGTCTCTGAACACGCCGTTGGAGGGCGGGAAGGAGTTGGTGATCACGTCGAACCTCACCGCCGTGGACACCTTGATGTTGACGAGGCCAGCCGCGGAGAGCGCGTTGGTGATGTTTTGCATGGCCGGGAGGATGTTCTGAGTGTCGTCGCCGGTCACCTCGTTGCCAACCGCTATGTACAGGATGGGGACGTCGGGGTAGTAGGGCTGGACGTTGTTTTGGACCCAGGCGGCGGCGGCGGAGGGGTTGTTGGCGAGGTCGCGGACCTTGCCGACGTCGCCCACGTCGAGGATGAGGCCGATGCCGCTACCGCGGAGGGAGGTGAGGGCCTCCTGGTCCGGGTAGTAGATGCGCATGCCGTGGATGTTGCGGGACTTGTACAGCTGCACGACGTCGCTCGGCGAGGGGAGGTTGTCGCCGTTCACGCCGTAGCAGACACCGTGCACGGCTGAGGTAACACAAGTCAAAACTCAGATCAAATGAGAATTAATTGGCAAACAAGACATCAACAGAGGAAGAACTAGCTAGGTGAGCTTAAGCAATATTTTGATCCTGTGTTTGTACGAAGTACACCGTTAATGAAGAGGCGAAATGCTTGAAAGAAATTAAACGAATAGATGCAGAGGAAACAGAAAGGAAAAGAAATCTATACCTCCCATTTGCTCAAAGGTGTTAACTCGGTCTCTGCTTGCTCAAATAGCTTGTGATCGATCCCCAGGAAAAGACTAGCCATTAGCCAGCCCTATATAGTGTCTTGTTTGTGACTTGTTCTATTAGATGGCCAGTTCGTGTCTATATTGTCAATGGGGCACTTCGTTTTCCTATTTAATAAACAAGTGACACTTCGGCCGGTTTTACCGATTACAGGGCTGCTACTGTGCAAAATTTTCCCTTTATATACAAATTTTGGTTAACCTGTTGGACTTTTCGTCGACAAGTAGGATTGATCATAGACTTGACACGGATGCATGGCGTTATTTAGCAAGTATGCCCCCCTTGGATAGGGATTCGCATCGTCTGTTTATGGGAATGTCACAGGGTGAACAGTGTCATAACATTCCGTAGATCTGAACCACTCGATCCGAAAAGAACGAACCAGATCAATTGCTACAGTGTTCCGATATCATCCATTGATTTTTGGTTCAATAAATGTTACGTAATGTCATGGCACTGTTCACCCATACATTGCTTCTTAATAACAGAGGATCCATATCTCTTGGATAGGTACTTGAAACCCACCTAGCTTGTTGTGGTCTCAGCTTGGCCACCTAAGTACATTCATCATGTGCAATGTCATGTCTGTTCGGTGATATCAAAGATGAGTAGATAAGATGATGTGGATATATAGATCTTAAATGACTCTTGATCGGCCTTAATGTCATGTCAAAGTAGTACATGGTAGATACTGACGGGAGGCTAGGCAATCAAGCTTGGATGATTGGAAGCAGTAGTAGTGTGTGCATTGAAACTAGAAATTGTCTTGCTTGCCCGCGTCAATCATCCAATGCACGGGCAAGCATGGAGTCATGGATGTTAGATCGATCGAGACGTATATATTTTTATGTTGGTATGTTATCTTCAATATATCGGCAAAATTATCTATGAAGAAAGTTAAGCTTGATCTATATATCCATTCTCCCTGTCAAAGAAGCCGGAGGTAAAAAAAAAAAATAGAGCTAATTAACAAGCTGCCTTGCTTTGGTTGGAACATGATTTGAGGGATCTTCTATTTTGATCACAACGTACCCACGAGAATTAGTTGTGCACTGCACTCCTACTTGCCTTCATTTTTTAGAGAGAAAAAAAGGAGACATGTGCCCTATTAAGTTAACCCAGAATAATGCTTACTTCCTCTAGAACGATGCTTACTTAACTAAAAATGACGACATATAAGATTGAACAACCAAGTCGATCAGTACTCATATCGTCACAAGGAATGTGTTCGGGTCGGCCTTGTAGGCGAAGTAGGGGTACACGTTGGCCAGGAGCGGCGCGCCGGTGCTCGCCAGGAACTGAGCGATGGGCGTCATGTAGGAGTCTCTGAACACGCCGTTGGAGGGCGGGAAGGAGTTGGTGATCACGTCGAACCTCACCGCCGTGGACACCTTGATGTTGACGAGGCCAGCCGCGGAGGCGCGTTGGTGATGTTTTGCATGGCCGGGAGGATGTTCTGAGTGTCGTCGCCGGTCACCTCGTTGCCAACCGCTATGTACAGGATGGGGACGTCGGGGTAGTAGGGCTGGACGTTGTTTTGGACCCAGGCGGCGGCGGCGGAGGGGTTGTTGGCGAGGTCGCGGACCTTGCCGACGTCGCCCACGTCGAGGATGAGGCCGATGCCGCTACCGCGGAGGGAGGTGAGGGCCTCCTGGTCCGGGTAGTAGATGCGCATGCCGTGGATGTTGCGGGACTTGTACAGCTGCACGACGTCGCTCGGCGAGGGGAGGTTGTCGCCGTTCACGCCGTAGCAGACACCGTGCACGGCTGAGGTAACACAAGTCAAAACTCAGATCAAATGAGAATTAATTGGCAAACAAGACATCAACAGAGGAAGAACTAGCTAGGTGAGCTTAAGCAATATTTTGATCCTGTGTTTGTACAAAGTACACCGTTAATGAAGAGGCGAAATGCTTGAAAGAAATTAAACGAATAGATGCAGAGAAACAGAAAGGAAAAGAAATCTATACCTCCCATTTGCTCAAAGGTGTTAACTCGGTCTCTGCTTGCTCAAATAGCTTGTGATCGATCCCCAGGAAAAGACTAGCCATTAGCCAGCCCTATATAGTGTCTTGTTTGTGACTTGTTCTATTAGATGGCCAGTTCGTGTCTATATTGTCAATGGGGCACTTCGTTTTCCTATTTAATAAACAAGTGACACTTCGGCCGGTTTTACCGATTACAGGGCTGCTACTGTGCAAAATTTTCCCTTTATATACAAATTTTGGTTAACCTGTTGGACTTTTCGTCGACAAGTAGGATTGATCATAGACTTGACACGGATGCATGGCGTTATTTAGCAAGTATGCCCCCTTGGATAGGATTCGCGTCGTTTATGGGAATGTCGCGGGGTGAGCGATTAATAGTAACGTTAGTAGATCTGACCACCGATCCGAAAAGAACGAACCGGATCAATTGCTACTGATGTTCGATATCATCCATTGATTTTTGGTTGATAAATGTTACGTAATGTCGTAAGCGTTTGACATTCACATACATTGCTTCTTAATAACAGAGATCCATATCTCTTGGATAGGTACTTGAAACCCACCTAGCTTGTTGTGGTCTCAGCTTGGCCACCTAAGTACATTCATCATGTGCAATGTCATGTCTGTTCGGTGATATCAAAGATGAGTAGATAAGATGATGTGGATATATAGATCTTAAATGACTCTTGATCGGCCTTAATGTCATGTCAAAGTAGTACATGGTAGATACTGACGGGAGGCTAGGCAATCAAGCTTGGATGATTGGAAGCAGTAGTAGTGTGTGCATTGAAACTAGAAATTGTCTTGCTTGCCCGCGTCAATCATCAATGCACGGGCAAGCATGGAGTCATGGATGTTAGATCGATCGAGACGTATATATTTTTATGTTGGTATGTTATCTTCAATATATCAGCAAAATTATCTATGAAGAAAGTTAAGCTTGATCTATATATCCATTCTCCTGTCAAAGAAGCCGGAGGTAAAAAAAAAGAGCTAATTAACAAGCTGCCTTGCTTTGGTTGGAACATGATTTGAGGATCTTCTATTTTGATCACAACGTACCCACGAGAATTAGTTGTGCACTGCACTCCACTTGCCTTCATTTTTAGAGAGAAAAAAGGAGACATGTGCCTATTAAGTTAACCCAGAATAATGCTTACTTCCTCTAGAACGATGCTTACTTAACTAAAAAATGACGACATATAAGATTGAACAACCAAGTCGATCAGTACTCATATCGTCACAAGGAATGTGTTGCTTAGGAGTTCAGACAAATATCAACATGCGACCTAGCTAGGCTAATTATTACTCCCTCTTGACGAAATTAGTACGAGGAATTTTTTATATATCTATCGAAGGTAGAGTAGGTAGATTAAATTCCGACTTCCGAGCGAACATGGAACATGGCAATATATATTCCCTCAAGATATGGCATGTTGGCGTCCCAACTCAACGACCCAATTGATCAATCGTCGATCACACGAACAGGTCTAGCATATATATAAACTCGACTTTCTCTCTCGGTGCTTCTATAGGCTACCACCGGCTGCTAAACGAGATTAAGGAACTGTTTGGGATGACTTGACTATTCTCTCGAAAAGTGGAAGTCTGTCTCAAACGGACATGCATTACGCACAATATTTGTAGTAGTTGATTATTGTGACTAATATCTTAATCTAATAGGATTTGAAAATGTGTGCTACAAGTAAACCTAAATAAATCCTAATATGATTATGACTCCTACTTTTCTTTAGAGTATAATTTCCACTTCACTTTGGATAAGAACTAGGAGAACTATATAAAGCCATAAGGTGTGGCCATAGAGACCCAAGCACCAAAGAAACAAGTCAAGCAAGAGGAACTCATCTAAAGCAAAGTGCGAGAAGATTAGGCTAAGTTATTCTTTAGCACTAGATTCTTATATAGGGTGAGATTAGAGGGTCCTATGAGGTTTGAGCGGGTTGTGAGAAGTAACAATCTCATGTACTCTTTTGATGTCGTGTTTAAGAAATTTGCATTCGACTTGCCAAATCTTTCTTTCGTCGTGGTTACTACGTAAATCGTTATTTTGGTTTTCCTCTCTACAAGATCCATCTACTTAGTTATTGACACCGTACGCACTTATGTCATATCTCACAACTCTAATCGATCTAATGGGTTCTTTGTGCATAAGAAGTTGTATCGAGTATAACAGAATTGTTGCATCATCGAATGCCTACTGTGGAAGCAAAGCGAAAGAACAAAGCCTTGTTGTGGTCTCAGCTTGGCCACCTAAGTACATTCATCATGTGCAATGTCATGTCTGTTCGGTGATATCAAAGATGAGTAGATAAGATGATGTGGATATATAGATCTTAAATGACTCTTGATCGGCCTTAATGTCATGTCAAAGTAGTACATGGTAGATACTGACGGGAGGCTAGGCAATCAAGCTTGGATGATTGGAAGCAGTAGTAGTGTGTGCATTGAAACTAGAAATTGTCTTGCTTGCCCGCGTCAATCATCCAATGCACGGGCAAGCATGGAGTCATGGATGTTAGATCGATCGAGACGTATATATTTTTATGTTGGTATGTTATGTTCAATATATCGGCAAAATTATCTATGAAGAAAGTTAAGCTTGATCTATATATCCATTCTCCCTGTCAAAGAAGCCGGAGGTAAAAAAAAAATAGAGCTAACAAGCTGCCTTGCTTTGGTTGGAACATGATTTGAGGGATCTTCTATTTTGATCACAACGTACCCTCGAGAATTAGTTGTGCACTGCACTCCTACTTGCCTTCATTTTTTAGAGAGAAAAAAGGAGACATGTGCCCTATTAAGTTAACCCAGAATAATGCTTACTTCCTCTAGAACGATGCTTACTTAACTAAAAAATGACGACATATAAGATTGAACAACCAAGTCGATCAGTACTCATATCGTCACAAGGAATGTGTTGCTTAGGAGTTCAGACAAATATCAACATGCGACCTAGCTAGGCTAATTATTACTCCCTCTTGACGAAATTAGTACGAGGAATTTTTTATATATCTATCGAAGGTAGAGTAGGTAGATTAAATTCCGACTTCCGAGCGAACATGGAACATGGCAATATATATTCCCTCAAGATATGGCATGTTGGCGTCCCAACTCAACGACCCAATTGATCAATCGTCGATCACACGAACAGGTCTAGCATATATATAAACTCGACTTTCTCTCTCCGGTGCTTCTAAAGGCTACCACCGGCTGCTAAACGAGATTAAGGAACTGTTTGGGATGACTTCGACTATTCTCTCAGAAAAGCTGGAAGCTGTCTCAAACGGACGCACGCACGCACAATATTTGTAGTAGTTGATTATTGTGACTAATATCTTAATCTAATAGGATTTGAAAATGTGTGCTACAAGTAAACCTAAATAAATCCTAATATGATTATGACTCCTACTTTTCTTTAGAGTATAATTTCCACTTCACTTTGGATAAGAACTAGGAGAACTATATAAAGCCATAAGGTGTGGCCATAGAGACCCAAGCACCCAAGAAACAAGTCAAGCAAGAGGAACTCATCTAAAGCAAAGGGTACGAGAAGATTAGGCTAAGTTATTCTTTAGCACTAGATTCTTATATAGGGTAAGGATTCGAGGGTCCTATGAGGTTTGAGCGGGTTGTGAGGGAGTAACAATCTCATGTACTCTTTTGATGTCGTGTTTAAGAAATTTGCGGTCGACTTCGCCAAATCTTTCTTTTTCGCCGTGGTTACTTCGTCGTCGTTATTTTGGTTTTTCTCTACAAGATATATCTACTTCGTTATTGACACCGTGCACGCTTATGTCATATCTCACAACTCTAATCTGATCTAATGGGTTGCTGTGCATAAGAAGTTGTATCAGAGTATAACAGAATTGCTGCATCATCGAATGCCTACTGTGGAAGCAAAGCGAAAGAACAAAGCAATACAGGCACAAAGACAAGTGTAAACCATTACAGAGGAGATCGAATAATTACATGAGCAAAGCAAAAGCAAAAGAATAAAGATTGAAAGAAGATCGCAAACCATCGTAGCATTAATTCGAACATACAGGGCACATACGTACGCACCCCACATTTTGCCGCGCAGTGCAGCCGCAGCGCATGTGATCGAAACACGTACATTTGCACAGCACGCCATCCAAATCAAGGTCGATGAAGAACCTGAGGCTGCTGTGGCCTGTGGGCTGTGGGGGGGAGTGGCAGATCTGCGGGCCCTCTCCTGCTCTGGCTCACCTACCTCCTCGCCGACTTCGTTGCCATATACGCGCGCGCTCGGCAACCTTTCCCGGAACCAGAGGCTCCCCAACGGCTTCCCCTTCCACGACATGCACCTCCGCCTCTTTTGGGCATCCATCCTCATCATGCACCTCGGTGGTCAGGACACCATCACCGCCTTCGCCATCGAGGACAACGAGCCCTGGCTTCGCTACTGTTAGTAATCTTTATACATATAGTATATCTAGATTTTACGTAGAGTTTATTTACGTAGTCCTACAATATTTAGATAGTATTCATTATGTATACTAGAGTTTGTTTGGTATTATTTTAGGATAGGTAGAATCTTTTCCGGATACAAATAGTCGTTCGCTCTCAATAAAAGAACACATCTGTAATCAGATTTTATGAACAAGAACAATAGAGAAGAAGAAGAAAATCAAAAAATTTGTTGTTGTTCTGGCGACATAATTTTTTTGTGTTCTTGTGTTCGCGTGTGTTCGTCTTCAGTTTGGGCCAAAAATTGGTATTAGAGCTCCAGGTTCGAAACCCTAGCTGCTGCCCCGGGAGGAGTCATCTCGACTCCCAGGGTGACATATATGGCGACGTGTCGGCGCAAGACGCAGCCAGCGCGGCGGAGACGCGACTTGGCTGGCGGCTTGGCGCAGGCCAGTCTCGACGAGTCAACAGCGACGCTAGGCATATCGGAGGTAGTGACGATCGCACAGCGTAATCTCGTCGGCGAGCGTATGCATGTAGTTGAGTCCATGCATATAGGAGCAGTAGTGTAGAGTCATGTGTGTGCGTGTTATCACATTGAGTTAGTTGCTCGCATGCATGCGTGCGTGCATGTGGAATAGATAGTGGTGCACGTCGGTGGAACGCAAGATGAGTTATGTGTTGCCAAGGTGAAAGCGTTGTGTTAGTACTAGGCGGTTGTCGTGTCTTATTTATGTGTGTGTCCGTGGATTTGAGCTCGGGACGTTGAGGAGATGTGTTCGCCGTCCTGAGTCGAGTCTGAAACGTTGAGGAGATGTGTTCACCATCCTGTATTGAGTAACAGTACTTGAGCAAGTCGTAGTTGAGATCGACTGCCTCAATAAGTAAGTGCACAAAGATTAGAGAGTAATTGTTAGTAATCTTTGTACATATGGTATATCTATATATTACGTAGAGTTTGTTTATGTAGTCCTATAGTATTTAGACAGTATTCATTATGGATACTAGAGTCTATTTGGTATCCCTTCAGGATACATATAATCCTTTCTAGATACGAATAATCGTTTGCTCTCAATAAAATGGCACCTCTGTAATCAGGTTTTGTGAACAAGAATAATAGAGAAAAAGAAGAAAATAAAAAAAGCTATTGTTGTTCTGACAACACTTTTTTTTGTGTTCTTGTGTTTGCGTGTGTTCGCCTTCAATTTGGACCAACTCCTCAACCTCGGCTCCCAGGTCACGCTCGCGCTCTACATCTACTGGAAGTCCCGCACCACCGCCATCGGTCTCCTCATCCCGGCCGTGCTCATGTTCATCTCCAGCATCGTCAAGTACGTCGAGTGCACCTGGGCGCTCAAGTGCGCGAGCATGCGAAGCCCGCACAACTCCATGCTCACGCCCCTCGACACGGGGCCCAACTACACCAAGTTTAAGGAGGAGTACCACTCCAGCAAGGAGGTTGGCCTGTGACAGCCTCAAGGATGGACCGCGACAGTCTTCGTCGACCTCATCCTCAGCTTCCAAGATCGCACTGACAACCTCGCCTTCTTTCGCCGGCTCAAGTGCGACTAGGCGTACAAGGTCGTCGAGATCGAGTTATAACTCATGTACGAGTCGCTCCACTCCAAGGCATCCGTCATCCACAGCCCCATCGGTCGCTGCATTCGCGTCTACACCTTGTCTGCGCCGGCCGTGTCGCTTGTCGTCTTTCTGCTGGTTGACAAGGGGCAATACAAGCAAGTCGACATCGTTGTGTCCTACACGCTTCTGATAGGCGCCATCTTCTTTGAGGTTTATGCCATCATGCTGATGATCATCTAATTATACTATCATAGAGCTATGCGATGCTGCGAATGCGAGACAGGTGCGGCTCGGTGGCGAGGGGAGTCTTCAAGGTCATCGAGTGCTTCCTGCCGAAGGTGAGACCACGGTGGTCGAACAAGATGGCACAGTACAATATGATCAGCTACTGCATCGAGGACAAATCCACATAACTTACCAGAGCGCTCGAGAGGCTGGAGTGGGTATACAACATCGGTGACAAAACTATGTGGTGTCAGTGATATGTCCAAGAGGTAATCATAGAGATGATTGTATTGCTTCTATGTTTATGAATTTTTTGAATAATATATTATTTTGTCTTTAGAATGAAATATCATTTATATTAATTTGCAAGTATGCGATTTTTTTTTGTGAAACTTTCTAGTTATATTTATAATGTTATTCTAAACATTCTTGATATTATGTCATTATGTGGGGACACTTATGATTTACAGATCATCACATGTATTAATTGATGATTATGTTTCACATATCATGGATACGAGATATCAAATCAATAATGTGAACATATATTGGAGAATATAGTGTTAGTGTTGGATTGACCCGCCTTGAGACACTGCGAGAATTGTTATATTCTTAAGTATCATTAGTTGGTCTCATACATAATATATGTGGGATTCTTAGACTTAAGGTCGCTACGGTTTCCTACATGTGTAATAGTTTACTTATAGGTTATCAAACTCTACTCCGTAAATGGGTAGTCATAAATGTAGCTTTCGAATTTACTATGAAATATACAGATGAATGCGAGCGATCAAGATGAAATTGGCCCCTCCTACTTAACGGGAGAGATATCTCTGGACCCTTCGATGTGGTTGGATTAAGAAAATGTATGGTCACGCCGAATATGGTTAAGGAGTCAACTACAACTAAGTGATCTAGGATCGAGTGAAGGATCGAGCTATCATAGGATGTCACGCATCTCGTCTTGAGTTCGATCTGGTATCGTGAGGCAAAAGGATCAGCACATGAGCTTTATAAATATTCATCTAATATGATCTTTATGTATATTCGGGAGTTGCTATTTTCTGCTAAGAACCACTACCGACTTGTGGATCAGAAAGGAGATTACAGGTCACAGCCAATTACACATGAACCTACAAGGTCACACACATGATGGGTTAGAACAACTAGTTCAGATTGGATCCGTTAGATGTTTAAATCGGATTTGTGGGTATCATGGGGATATGCTCATGATCTTAGGATAATGATACAATTGGCAATGGTGGTGAGGGTTTGTCGAAACACTCATTTTCGGCAAGTTCCAGAAACTGTCAGACTTCAGGCGATCTTACCGGCCATCCCTGGTGGTCTGACTAGCCATGGGGACCAAAGGGCCGGCGGTCAGACCAAAAATAGAAGGTGTAGGCAAAAGAGAAGATTCTTCTGTACTTGGTCTCATAATCTTTGGAGTTTCGATTCAAAAGTTATATTCATTTTAATTTTCTAGATAGGGTTCGGATTGTCAGAGAGTTAATCTGGCTAAGTCCTTGCACTAGTGGTCAAACCGGCCAAGCTGGACAATCAAACCGGCTAGGGGGCGGTCATACCGGCCATGGGTGGCGGTATGACCGATTTTCCCTGTTCACTAGCTAGCGAGGTGGCGATGTTCGTGGGTTAAGTCAATTTCATGGGTTTCGGTGCATACGTGTTGCATGATGCATATTTTGATTAACATGGGTCAAGTTACGAAGAACTTGTGCTCAAAATCGATTTCTTAGTCTATTGTTGTGCAGAAGGCTTAGTGGTCAACGACGGTCAACGGTGAGGATGATCGGGGCTAGGCTTGGAGAGCTGAGGTCCAGAACGATCGAGGATGCCGGGTGAAGTCATTGAACTCAAACATGACGCAAAATAGACAAGGATGACTGAATAGGAAGTTCGGTGTGACGGGTTGCATCAAGTGCCACAAGGGTTGGTGCAAGCGTCATGGTGGTTTTGGTGGGAGTTAGATGAGAGAGATTTGCCAACAGAAAGAGAATCGTTGATTAACCTACACGTGATGAAGTATAAGATTGCTTCATGAAGATTGGACTCGGTCTTTGGAGAAGGATCGAGAAGGGGTATTCTTGGTAACTTTACCAAAATACCGCCTTGGTGACCTTTGGCTAAACCACGGTGCAAGACGGCGCAAGGAGAGACGGTTTAGGTCAAGTGAAGATAAAGATCACAAAGAAACAGATTTGGGAAGCCCGAATTGTTATCCGCTTTGAGAAGCGTGCATGAGTGTAGACCCGTTTGTGTGTGGGCTTAACAGGTGTCCGTTATGGTCTTCTCTCTCAGCCTAACCTCCACTATAAAAGGAGAATCTCCAGATGTGGAGTTCTTAAGTCCTTCTAAGAGAAAAACCCTAATTTGTAATTTAAGGATTTTAGAGTAGTTGAGCCTAGGGTTTGTGAGAGATTGATTGATTGTGTGATCAAGTGTTGAGCTTTTTTTCTCCATGGTGGTGTGGCTGTAAACCAATATCTATCTTAAATTAATCCAAGTAAAATTTCTTCAAGATGAGTCTTGTCGGTGTTTTAGAACCGATCTTACGTAAAGATTGTTTGATTCGGGGGGTCTCCACAATTGATCACGCAGACGAAAGAGACACAGGGATTTTTATACAGGTTCGGGCCTTCTCAGGAGAGAATAACAACCTTACTCCTGTGTATCTTGTATTGGGTATCTGGATTACAATCAGCTGAGGGTTTTACTAACTGTGTCCCAAAAAGCCTCTCCTATCTATCTCCAAAAGACACCTATTTATACTATGCAGTGGTGACTGTTGTCGTTCCAGGCTAATTAGTCGCTCATTATTGCGTAATAATGAGAGTAATTACTGGAATAGTAACCTCCCCATGCTGTCAAATGGTTATCAGTCAGAGATAGTGGAGAATTATCTGTAGTTATGTCGGGCATAACTACGTATTTTGACTGCTTGGATTCTCACCATTAAATGGGCCTTCTGGCAAGTGGACCCAGTTGGTCGTGAGGAAGTCGTAGCAGAGCTAGTCATAGCAGAACTTTACGACTAGGGGGTAGTCGTAGAAAGGCTTACAACTGGGTACTGGTCGTAGAAAGACTTACGACCGGACGTAATCGTAGCAGGACTTACGATTACACTATAGTCGTAGAAGTGCTTACGACTAGAGGGTAGTCGTAGAAGAATTTACGACTACCTGACTTGCTCTTCCCTTACAATATTAAGGGGTATGCCATGTGACGTCATATTACATGATTATGGAATAATAAAATGAGGATTATTATATCCTCGTCAAGTCTCTTCTTACGCTTGCTCTCTTTGGTGACTTTTGAAATTTTGGTGACCCTTTAGCTTTCCTTTGGTTTATTGTTGTGATCTTATTTGCTATGACATGTGGGAATATATCTAGGATCATCTTGATCATCATCTACTAACGAGCAAGTTTTTGGATCAAAGTTTGAATCTCCTCAATTCTTGAGCCTTTTTCCTCATCTAAGAAATTGGTAGAATCTTGGTCTCGATCTTTTCGAATGTCGATTGGAATATATTCCTAACATTTTTGATGAGCCACGGTTGAAATTTGAGTGCATTTCGACAACTGGATAAAAAAGTTGAGTCGATTTGTGATTTTGAAATCGTGCTGGTTTTACTGTTCATCATACGAGAGGTCGGACAACCTCCGTGAGGGGTTTGACCGGTTGGCCATCGGTCAGACCGCCCATCCTGAGAGGTTTGACCGCTTAACTCACATTGCTTTGAGTTTTTCGTATTTTTGGTTGTTGTGCTTCAGGGTTTTGATTGGATTCTATATAAGACTTTCGTTGTGCTTGTACCTTCGATCTTGATAGCTTTCATGGTTATTGGAGTGAGAATAAAGTTGAATTCAATCTAGGTGAAAAAGAACTAGTACTCCTATTCACCCCCCTCTGGTTGCCGTTTCGGTTCAATATGATTATAATCCGTACGCAGTTAAGAGTCCTAATGGGTTTCTAACGTAGAGATCTGTTCGGAGCTCTTTATAAGGTGAGCTATGGGGGGTTTTGGAAGGATTTTGCACCGCCCACGGATACCCTAGGCGTCTCCTCCTCGAAGATCCTACCGTGCGCACTGGTGCTAGTACACCTACTGCGATTACTGATGCGTTGATCGAAGACGATCTACGACATACGTGGGGAACGCGAGAGACTGTTGGAGAAGACAATTGGCGGCCAAGAACGTTGGACGATCGACTATTTTTACTACATCAACGTGTGCGACGTTGGACCGGGCCGCTCTAACTTTTCTTCCTTTGCACTGTTCGTCTAGTAGTAACGATCTATAAACTCTTCCTCTCACAACTTCCTGGTTTACGTGGTAGAAATTTTTAATTGCACGCTTGCGCAGACTACCAGTATCCTAACATGCGGGAGTCCTGGTACACCAAGCATATCGACGTGTCCATGGAGCTCATATTCCGGCAGATCAAGGTCAAGGCGAACAGCACCAAGGATCAGGCGAACTTCCAGCGGTTCCGGGATCACCGCGGGCAATGGATCCTCCAGCGCATGGGGCGCTACAACCACAAGGATCTTGGCTCTTGGGTGGGGCGTGGAGGTCGACGAGAGCATCCTCCTCTAGCACATCGCCACCGACCTCTGCCTCTATGACTCACGAAGGATGACTGCAAGTCTGCAAGAAGGACGATGGATGCTCTTCTTCCTGCGGTTGCATTGGAAGCTGTTTCACTGGTTTGCGCAATTCCGCGGACGTCAACAGCGATCACCATGTTCCGGCCGGCAACCAAAATGTCACGACCACAGAGAAGATCAAGTCTCAGTTCAAGGCATGCTGCTCGTGCACCGACTCCGGCAATGCTCTCAGAGACTGCTGCTTCTGCACCTGCGCCGACTACGTCGGTGCCGACGAGGTCAACTTGGACACCGACCAGCTACGGAAGGCGAGCAGAGAGATCTCCAACTACATGCTGTTCCTCCTGGTGATGCGGCCGTTCGTGCTGACGGCGAGCATCGGGCAGATCCGGTTCGGCGACACGTGCGCGGAGACCAAGAACTTTTTCCGCCGGGACAACAAGATCAGAGTTGAGAAGGAGGGCATGGAAGCGCTCAAGGCCGTGAAGACGGACATCGACCCGCAGCAGGTGAAGGGAGACCAGAGCAAGTCGGCGCTGTTCCAGGCGTGCGGGCTGGAGGAGGGGAAGCGGTGGAGACTAGTGGCCGGGGTGTGGGTGGAGATGCTGTGCTACGCGGCGAGCAAGTGCAGGGGCAATTTTCACGCGAAGCAGCTGAGCCAGGGCGGCGAGCTGCTCACGGTGGTGCGGCTGTTCATGGCGCACTTCGGCATGGGGGATCAGTACAGGGTGGAAACAAGCTGGCCATGGGTTGTCATAATCTGTTTGGGATTAAAAGCTGGAGATGCTAGTACTATAGCTACAATTTATTATAGCACGAATTAATTATGGGATTAAGCAGCGTAGAGTGATTTCCAACATTTTCAAATAAAATTCCCCATGCGTAACATAATGTTTTTTTAAAGACAGCATGAAGTTTGTTGCTGTTGCTTTCTCTTCTCATGTACTACACACTATCAAAGATGAAGAATAAATAAACATACAATTTTATTTATAGTTGTTCCGCTCTGTAATTTTTTTAAAAAAATTATGTAAAGAAATGATCTCTTTCGCAATGCACGTATTAAGGACCCATTTGAATCGCGGGAAATTTTCCCGGATCCTGGAATTGAATTGTTTCTTTGTGAAAATTTTGTGTTCCAAACGGGCCAAATACGTTTCATTTTTTTCACGTAATAAGGAGGTAACATCGTTAGCGAAACAGGGAGTCGTCAAACGACAACGGAGAAACCAACAATTAAGGACATGAAAGAAATACACCGACGAATTGAACTCCAGCTGCATCTTGTCAGAAAGAGGCAATGCACTCGCTCACTGCACCGACAGATGGATGATGAAAAACAAGAAACAGCTTTGCTTGTTTAACCATCGATCCAAAATCGAAGTAGTAATCGAATTCAAGGCCATCCATCACCTCGTTCTCTCACATGCGCTGTGGATTCACTCCCGATCGAGTTCATCGTCACCAGATGTCCGGCGTTATGCGGCGAGCCCGCGCCTCCGTGCTTTGGCCTGCGCCGACGCGCCGCGCCCGCCTGGGGAATTAGTCGTCGCGACGGTCCTCATGCTCTTCCTGACGTGGCAGATCACCCAGTACTCGTCCTCCTCGCCGTCGTCGGCGCGGCGGTAGCACCGCGGGTCTGTGATCTCGTACTCGGCCATGACCCACCCGGTGCTCCTCTGCCCCATCTCGTCGCGTACGTAGAAGCAGAATTTGACCCTGCACCACCGCACCACGACGCCGAGGTCGGTGACGGACCTGCCGTTCTTGGTCGAGCTGTGCATCCAGGCGCCGCCGCCCGCGACGGACCGCCGCACGAAGGGCTTCTTGCGGTCTCGCGCCGCGAAGAAGTATCCCCGGTCGCGCCGGCCGTGCCGCTCGAGGAGCTCCCACGGCGCGGCGCCGCAGGGGTCGGCCTCCACCACGGCGCCCGCCACGCGCGGCGCGAACCCGCGGAGCTGCGGGCGGAGGAAGTGGAGCACCAGCTCGTCCTCCGTCGGCTCGAAGCCGTCGCCGGCGAGGTCTTGTTCTTCGGCGCCCAGATTTATCTCGTCCTCCATCAAGACCACTTGGTTAGAGGTCAACACCGGGACTTGATGCTGGGGAGGGACAGACAGGTAGATTCGGGGTGGAGAGGCAGAGTGCATCTGTAGATGGGTAGGCTCCGCTATTTATGCCGTGCTCAAGCCAATTGAGCCCAACACAGCATTCTTCAGTTCAGCCCGCCCAAATACCAGCAGCATTTTTCGAGCCCAAAGGCCCCAAACAGGCAAGGATCCAATTAGTCATCAAATGCCTCCACCAATTAATAGTAGTTTATGTTTTACGACACGGCACGGATCATCGAAGAACCACTAGATGGCAGAGATTGATTTTCATCGTCTGACAAGACTCGTTTTTCTCAAGAATTCCAGATCAAGAAGTTTAGTATTAAAAGATAAAACCGTTCAAAGCGGGGAACAGCAATCGAGGCGGCACAGCAGGAACAATGCTGTGTGGATTAAATCTGTAATTGCAATGGCACAACCATCCATTTCGCTCATTCACCTTGGAAGTGTATCAACATGAACCATATATACATCGCGTGATAAGGATTCTTTTTTTTTTAAGGAACATCATAGTAAGCATTATTAACCTTTGCCATTCGATCAAAACCTATATGGAAATCAGAGTATAGTGCTATATTATACAGCCGTTTACACCCAAACTATGACTACTTTTATGTCTCCTTGAATCCTCTATAATGGTCACCAACTCAGGCAGTACCGCTGCCAAACAATCCAAAACTGCAACCTAAACCACAACCATATCAAACAAACAAGTCCTCCAGTCCAGTATACAACCATTTTTTTAGACCAAAACACACTTCACCTCAAGAACTCACGATTCTTCTGATCCTTCATGTCCTTTTCTTGCTGCTGCTGCTCATCGCCATTACAACCATTCGGCACCCACCAAACTCTGATGCTCTTGTCGAGCCCTCCGCTGTACACCATGCAGCCATTGCTCACCCTGCACCAGGAAGCCTGGATGCATTTGACAGGGCCTTCGTGGCCTCTGATGGCGCCCACCTTGGCGAGAGCGCCGCTCGCCTGCCGGCGCCACAGGCCGATAGTCCTGTCGGCGGAGCCCGTGCACACCAGATCGCCGGCCACGCACAGGCACAGCACGGCCATGTCGTGCGCCTTGACGTCGCACGCGAGGCTCCACCGGCCACCCCTGCCGAGCCGGTCCCACCCGACCACGTGTCCGTCCGACCCGGCGGCGTACACGCGCCGCCCACCGGCGTCGGTGCTCACCACGACGGCGTTCCACGACACGCCGTCGCGGGATATGAGGATGCCCTGGAGGAAATGCGAGGCCTTGCCTTTCTCCCAGGCCTTGACGCGGCCGTCGGCCGAGGCGGAGTAGATGATGCCGCCGTCGGCGGCGACGGCATTGATGGCGTCGTCGTGGGCGCGTATGGACTCGAGGCACTTGAGGTCGGACATGCGCCAGACTTTGAGGGTCTTGTCCCACGATCCCGAGTAGACGACGCCGTCGTGCACGGCGAGGCAGGAGATGCTGTCGGCGTGCTCGATCCAGAGGCGGCGGTGGTTGCGGCGGGTCTGGACGTAGCTCCCCTGGCGGAAGATCCTGCCCAGGTAGTCCCTGGTAGTGGGGAGCGCGGCGACGAGCTTGAACGCGTTCTCGGACCGCCGCGACACGCGCCAGACGCGGACGCGGCCGTCCTGATGCGCGGAGAACACCCTCCCCCCGGCCGCGGCGAGCGCCTTGACGGACCCCTCCCCGTGGCCGAACCGCGCGAAACGGCGGAGGTCCGGCTGCTGCCACGCGACGATGTCCGCGCCGGTGGACGCGCTGAGCAGGAACTCCCCGCAGAGCGAGAGGCAGGAGACGGACCCCGGGTGGTCCCTCAGCACCGCGAGCGCCTTGCACGCGTCCCGCGGCATCGGCGAGGACGACCCCGCCACGGCAGCATCCGCGGGGACGGCGTCCGAGAAGGAGGAGGAGGTGGAGGAGAAGGAGGCGGCGGTGGAGGAGGAGGAGGAGGAGAAGGAGGAGGAGGGGACGAAGGCTGGCCGCGGGAGGAGGGGCGCGGACATGGCGGCGCGGTCTTGATCTGGCATTGCCATGGCCGGGGTTGGGGTTTCGTGAGGCGGATGCACACAGAGACAGACGTTGGGGAGGCTATAATAGCAAAGGTCGCGAGGCACAGGAGGCGCTGGTGACAGAGAGACGGGCGGTTTAAGACGACGACTCGGGTGCTATTTTTTTTTTCAAAAAAATAAAAAAAGTTAAAAGGCCGGTGGGGTGGGGACGAAGGGGCGGTTCAACGGCTACTAGGCGCGGGCGGAGCCGAGGCTGAGCTGCTTCGTCACCACCACGGTTTCCGTTTTCTATTCAGCAAAGCAGAACGCTCATTCATCGGTTTACATAGTTAGGCTAGATCGTTTTAAGTGCTTGTTTTTTCTTAAACATTTTTCTGTTCTTCTGTACGTGTTGCCTGCTACTGTAGTCTTGGCTAAACCGACAGTAATTCACCACAATTTTTCATAGGCAGGGATTTGGGTGTATTATACGGATACTGAGGTAGCTAGGTCCGCGATTGCCGATTGTGTAAGATTGTGATTGGTTTATTTGTTGCACTAATTATATCATGATGGAAATATGCGTGCAACCAGAGCCTCCGTACAACCACGATAGAAGTTCGAGGTCACATGCACGCACTATATAACGCTTTTTGTTTCTTCTCCCCTCTCGTTTGGACATCTGGCCAGTTAATGGGTAGCTTTTTTTTCAATCCAGCAACAACTTGCTTTCGTTGGAATCAGCTGTGCGTATTAAAAATAGGGTAAATTTCGCTTTGACAATGTAATTTTATCGTAGTTTTACTTTGCACTATGTTTAACAAATCTTTTCATTTTGCACCGCCTCTTCTTAGGTTTTGTTTCACTTTGCATCGTCTTTTATTACTTTTTATTTCATTTTGCACCAAGAGAACGTCCTATCAGCGAGAGCAAAATATGAGAGGTGTACATTGAGCTTGCTGGCAGCGAGGCATGACCTCCGAGGTGGCTGTAACCCGAAAAATAGAGAGAGCCGTTTTGGTGTCGCCGTTGTTGCTATGGCCACCGGCGACGATGTCTCGGCTATTCTTCTCCACTTTTGATTTATTTCTTAGCTCCATCTACCTCCTTTCTCCCCATCACGTGCCTCACCGCCGCCTCCCGCGTCGCTGTTCACCGTCGGCGAGCACCTAAGAAGACGTCTAAATCCTTACCCTAGTGTAAAGTGCAACATATGGTAAGAAGAGGTGGTGCGAAGTGAAAAGATTTGTGATCGGTACAAAGTGAAACCATGATAAAATTATGTGGTAGAAAGTGAAATTTACCAAAAAAAACATACACGAATTATTGGTGACGATCTCACAAAAAATGGTGATGTTCTTCTAGTCTGGAAGAATCATTCAACAGGAAAGCCAAATGTCTTAACTCTCAACTCATTGCTGACGAACTTACATTTGCAAAAAAAAAAAAAAAAAAAAAAGACTCATTACACCTATTAGTCGGCGTACGTTCGATCAGACTGAATCATTCTTCAGAGACTAGCTACTTTTTTTGGCGAGGAGTCAAACTAGCTACTTTAATTTTCGGTCTGTCTAGCACGAATTATCATCACAACTACTAGTGAAATCTGCATGTTCTGCTTAGTTAATTAGATGGACTCTTCCTCTTTGTATGTAATGCACTTGAAGCACAAGGCAATTGTCCATGGTTTTGGGAGCACAGCCTTTTGAACTGCATGCATGTCGTCGTTTCCGCGTGAACCGATACCACTTTACACAACTGACATGCATCTACATATCTTTGTAGCTGGAGTTCCCTTCAAGAGTAGTACTGGTACTTGTCTACTGAACTACAGTTACTGATGCACCAACCATTCTATGACTACTACTATTCATCCACCGACCAAATACAGCAGACAGCATGCATGTACTACAAAATGCTACTACTGGTACATGGAATGGAATATTGGGTTGTGAATTGGTAGCTTGACTTGAAGAGAACATACATGTAATACGTGTCAGTCATAGCAATAGCTATGTTACTTGTGATCATCTTCTTTTAGACTAGGTTACTTGCAATCTTTTTCACGTCTTAAAGAACAAATCAGGAGACTTGTTCTTTAAAATATTTAACAAAAGAAACTCATATATATCACGTGTAAAACAGCTAATGGTTGAGGAAAAAATATATTTGCCTGACCTCTAGCTTGCCTAATTGGTGCGTTGACAGAACGGACCACACACGTAGTTCGTCAAATGTAGTTAGTTAGGTTTAGATATACTTAATGTAGTTAGGGTTGAGATATATAGTTAGTCATAGCAATTTTAGTTAGATATGATGTAGTTAGGGTTTAGATATATAGTTAGACATAGCTAATTTAGTAACATATAATGTAGTTAGTGTGCATACCACGGCATATATGGAAATGGCACGTTTGGTATCTGTAGTACATTGGATTCTTCATGGGAACACTGATAATTGCTCTTCACTTAGAATTCTAGTTAAATGTGGTAATTCTAGTCATGGGAGCCTGAGATAACCGGCATATGTGTTCTTGAAGAAGAAAAAAAACACGCCCCTCGAGACGCCTACAACGAAACTAAACACACAGCATTGTCAATGGTCGGATGTGTTAGATGTAACTTGTAGTTAGGGTTTAGATATATAGTTAGACATAGCAAATTTAGTAACATATAATGTAGTTAGGGTTTAGATATAGTTAGACATAGTTTCGTCAAACCTTGCACCATGGGCGGTATTGAGAAAGATAGTTATGGAAATGTGTCATTTGTTGGGATGGAAAGTGTGTCCTGCTTTGCTTGAGTGATCGTCAGTCTTATGGTGAATTGGTCGCTAGAGCTCGTGAGGTTCTATGTTGTCATGGTAATGAGGATGCCATCTCGGTTGAGGTGTACTTGATTTGGTTCTAAAGCTGTATTTTTAGGCGGATGGTCTCAATTGACTACGAGGATCGGTGGCAAAATTATGTCGGATCGGTGATGAGGACCCAATATCAATGTTTGGATTTGTTTGTGTGGAAGTTGTCCATTGATCCCAATCCTAATGGGCATTCACCCCTCATGGGCATTCGCCCTTTATGGGCATTCACGGTTAGGTAGTCCTCCCCCTTTGGACCCCGTTACCCAATTGTGATGCGGATGTGAGCAGGGGATGTGGTACCGATGCTCAATCCGCCGAATGAGATTGGAATTTCTCATCCTGCGGCCCCTCGAGAGATCTCTTTGACTCGAACCATCCAAGAGCTTCTCATAATCGCATATTCTCATCCAGGTTGTCGTTGGAGCAGGCGTGGGAGTAGAAAGAGGAGTAGACACAAGATGGTTATGGATCAAGTTTACGGAAGGACAAGGCGAGGAAGAGCAACCCTTTCTTACGGACCCGAGCATAACCAATGTATGGCAAATCACGTGAACAGCCATAATTCGTACTTGTCACTCCACGGCCCTTAGTGAGTGCAAATAAATAATTATGAAGGGTTTATTAATTAGTAACTTTGTATTTATTTCACTCTTGTACTCAATTTTACATTTCTTTGTAACTAACATACATTTATGTTTGCGGGATGGCGCGATTCCACCTCTGGATCGATTACTACGAGGAGCACCACCAGGGCGTCGACCGCCAGAGGGTAATGCCAACACATGGTTGTATGTCTCCATATTTCATTTTTCGATGGATTCGTATTAAATAATTGTAATCTTTGCGAGGCGCTCCTCTCGTCCTCGAACCCATGAGCGGGTTCGAGGATTGATCTGGACAGCCTCCTCTACTTCAGGAGGTGGCACCGACGTCGTGTCGTTCGAGTTAAATCGTGGGTTGCCCGTCATCAACCATGGCGATCCGGCACAGTTGAGTACATTGACTAACAAACTCATGCACTACCGCCGTTTCGGTGTTCATTTATGTAGTGACCTTAGTACTCGTTTATGTTGTGCGGTGGAGGCGGAAACTTAGGGTCTCACTTGGTTTGACGCACGCGTGCGATAAATAATTGGAGAATCGGCCTGCTGTTTACGCTAATGCGGTAGGTTTCAAAAGTTTTCAAACATTTTTATATGCTCCAAGCAAAAGTCGCAGTACGGTATTTGATTTTTTTTGCATGGCTCACGCACAAAGCAATTGCCGCCCCTTTGGTTGGAGAGCACCTTTTGAGTCTTAATCAAACTTCAGTTGTTTTTCATCCATGAGCAACTAATCCACTGCACCTTCGTTAAGCCGTATATATAGCATATAGTAATTGAGTTGTTTAGGGCGGTTCGTCAATTTGGAGTTTGGACAGAGCGTGAGGGACACTGGTAACGAGGAAAACATGAGTCACATGACTGTTTATGCAGGAATTAATTCTACAAGAGTTGTATCAGCTAAGTAAGCTGATCTATTACCCTAAGCCGTTCACTCAGGGAGCAGACTAGCAGGTAGAACAGAGAAAGGAACGACGGTCTTCGAATTGATTGACAGAAAAATTAGGGTTGGGGATATTGCATGATGAAAAAACCAAGTACTTGACCTCGTCAAACAATTAAAGAAGATTATAGTAGTTAGAACAACGGTAACAAGAAGGTGAACAGCTCAAGAAAGCGATGCTGTGCGGGGATCGTAGGAGCGTTTGACTATACGTCGACGGGCGGGTGGCACGCATTGACCTGATCAGCGTGCAGGGAGCAAATGACAGGTTAGCTTCCAGTATTCATGAAATAACTTAAAAATTCGGATTTTCAAAAGTTTTTGAAGTTTTTACTTGATTTTCGAATTCTTTCCCAATTCGGCAAATTTCATCTCCTTCGCTTTCCACTTTTGGCCTTTCCGCTTTCCCCAGCCGAAAAAGCCTTTTCCCCCGGGCGCCTTCTCCTTCTTCCTCCCTCCCCTCTTCCTCGCTCCCGATGCCACCGCCGCACGCCTCGCGCCTTCTTCTTCCTTCCCGTCGGTTGCCACCTCCCGCGCCAGCACGCCACCTCAGCGCCTTCCACCATCTTCGCCGCCACCACCTCACCCCGCCACCTCCCCTCTCCCGACGCCACCCAACCTCTCCCCGCCAACCACGTCGCCGCCACTGCCGCGCCCGATTACTGGCGCTACCGCCTCTCAAACCCCTATAAAAAGCCACCCTCGGCTCGCCATCTTCCTCATCCCCCACCACACCACCACCCCTTGCCCTCTCATCACCGGCAGAGGCCGAATTCCGAGGAATCGCCGTCACCCTGTTCATCTTCCCCGGAAGACCCGAGGTGAAATTCGCCCACCCCGTTGATCCCCTCCTGTTCCTCTTCTGGCTTTAGCTCCGCCTCACTTCCTCGCTTCTTTTCCCCACCTTCCCCACCTCCCAAAACCACCGGAGCTCGCCGGTGCCGTGCTCCTCCTCCGCCTCACTCATGGCTCACGTCGCCACACCGCCTCGGACCACCCCGAGCACCCACACCACCACCCCCGAGCTCCTACTACCTCACCGATGCTTCCTCGCCCCTCCCCTTGGCCGGAGCACCACCCTAGCGCCGCCGGCCTCATCCTCTGCTCCGGCCATGCGCCATGACCGCCGTCACCCTACCCCCGCACCTCCACTACTCCTCAAAACCCCCAAAATGGAACCCACTTACCTCGGTGGTGCTCCCCGCACCACCCGGCCTCACCGCCGCCACGCCACCGCCACTGCCCGCCGCCGCCGCCAGAGCTCGGTTGGTGAAGCGCGCTCTGGCCTTTCGGCCGAGCGCAGCTCGAAGCTAACCGAGGCTAGGCCTTTAAGGCCTGGCCAATGTGGGCCGTGGGCCGCACAGTAAATGGGCCAGCCTTTTACTGTTCAAGTAAAACTGGCCTTTTACTGTTCACTACACAGTAAATTCGTACTGTTCATAATTCGAAAATTGCACTATTTACTCCATCCGAAAATAGTAAATTTGGTACTGTTCACTAACCAAAAATAGAGATTCAATTGCTGTTCATAAAACCTTTATCAGACATGAATAGTAAAATAGTATTATTCATCATCCGACCCTTTTTTCGTCCAAAACCCTAATTCGACTTTATATGTCATTTTGACCGTTTCGGGCCCGTAAATCTATTACTCCACTCCGTTCAGCCATATGAAGCCCAAAATAAATACATATCATCACACACCACCTTCCTTTATGATTCATTATCCATTTATAATATTTTTGTTGTACTTGGATCCATCTCTCAGCTCCGTACAATCCAATTAAACACCAGTTAAACCTTCACAATCCCACACCACCTTTCTTTGTGTTTCTTTTCTGTTTTCATTTACTTGCATGTTGTTCCTAGCTCATTCCTTGTCGAGTCGGATTTTATTTGGTTTATTTTGTTTTATTCTGCGCTAGGTCACGATTTCGACGATCAGACTCCAGAAGACGCCGGACAAAACCAGTATATAGAAGACTGTGTGCAAGCAGGCAAGTCACATGCCTTGATCATTTTGAACCAACATTCCATGTATTTATATTATTACTTTTATTACTGTATTTGTGCCAATTACTTTAAATACTGAAATAATACTTTTGAATACCATGATAGTTAGATAAATCCCATCACCCCACAGACAAACCCACCTAACACTTGTATGCCATATTCACCTTGACAAGTTCACATAAAATGATAACTATATAAAGTAGTTTTGTTACAAGAATGTGTATAAATTCTGGAGAATTGTATTGGCAATTTGCCAATAAGTGGTAAGTTGAGGGTTGTGTCCAGGAAGGTGGACAACCCAATAGACTTGGTAAAAGATGGTCTAAAGTGAGGCCTGGAGGATGGACAGCCACGTGTTGGTGTTGGTCCATCGCTTCACTGTTAGACAGGTAAGGACAACTTTGTGCCAAGTAACAGACACAGAAAACCGCTCAACCACATGTGTGGTCATTCCTCCCTAGCTTAGTACACTGCTCCTCCGATTGAATATCTACAGCATCAAGAATGGGACAGGAGTGCCCGGAAGGGGACACTCGCTGGTCTCCACAACAGTAGGTGCCATCAGTAATGGGGTGTAAGATCCAATAGGGCCGGTGGAGTCTCCCAAGAGCTGTATGGTCCCTAGACCTACCGGGTAGAGGCTAGAAAGGCGGGGCAGTGAAAAGGCTTTGTTATCTCAGCTCAGTCGCACGCTAACGTGTTGCGTGTATATTGCATGACAGTATGAGCATAAGATATCTTGTGGGTAAAATTAGGCAACTCTGCAGAGTATATAATCAATGGTATTCGAATACGCCGTGCTTCCGGTTAATGAAGTTGTGTCAATGGGTGATTCCAGTACAAAGATATAAGTTGTGTCCTGAGGTGTTAATGTGGTATTTGTTGAGAAACCCCTAATGTTATATCTATTATTGTTTTACTGTTTTATAATCTGTTTTAAATGCAAAATGCATCCATATATGCCAGGTATGGTAAAACTGTACCATTCCTTTGAAATCCTTGCATGTAATTAAATAGGTTTTCCATGTGGCTTGTTGAGTACGGTAGTAGTACTCATTCTTGCATAATCTACAAACAATCTACAGAGGGAACCCAGGAAAGTGCAGAGGATCCTTGTGAGCAGGATTTTGATGGAACCCCTGAAGGCAATGACTGCTATTATTAGGTCTCGACTACGCTCAAGCGTGCCTGTGGTTTGAAGTTCTTTTGTCTTGTATTATATTAACTTTGGGCTTGGATACCCGTGTCAGGTTAAAACAGGTTGTTAAACCTTAATCTTGTTTAATAAAAGTTTGACTTTTATGGTAATTGAAAGCTTGCTTGAGACACTGCTTACTTCGCAACTGCACATCCTGGGTGGTTGTGAAGAGTTTAACGGCCCCTGAATTTGGGGGTGTTACAATTCAGGTCTCCCGTTTCACAGATGAATGATGTCATAGATTTGGTGGAATGGGATTAATCTATTGACCATTAGGAGCACAAATTTCTACTTAAAAAAGGGGGAAAGAAACACCACAACCTGAGAGCGGGTTCATAGACAAATATCCAATTTTTTTATTGTTCTATGCATGCTACGTCTTACAACACTTTGCGAAGATTCATGTAATCAACTAGATTCTATATGCAGCGCAACAACTTCAATACGCTCCTACTTATGAGAGTAAGCGGGAGTTATAAGGCGAGCGGCAACGGAGACAAAATGCCCACGTTGAACTAGAATCGAATTATGGCAATTTCTCGCATGGACCGATTTAATTTCAAGTCAATCCGACTTGGGAGCAAATTGGGTGCCATGTATTTCCTGTACCTCCCTACATAACCTGCTCTCCTTAGGGCATGTACAGTGGATGAAATTAGTAGTCTATAATCTTTGCTACGTAAGATTTTTAATGATGTGGATGAGAGAGAACAAGGAGAGAGAATAAAGTTGTCTATCATGCAACAAACAGTCTATAAAAGCCTTATAGACAGTTGTTTCGTTGTTGTATTCATGTTGTCTGTACAGTTTGTGGGGGCCATACATACATAACTTAAAGATAATCTATTGTATGAGTTATCTTTAATTTTATCTATAGATGACATGGAGAGTATTATAGACAACAATCGTTTATACTATTATAAATGCTCTTCCTGGATTAAGAGTTGATAGACATAATACCGAGACTACCCCTAGTGGATTTTAGTCTTTAAATAAGACCTCATTGTACTCATAAAAAGATTGATCAATTAATAAAGAGGTTCTCCCATATTGTATCTCCATCTATTGTCTCTCATTGGTGATTGATTTATTTTATCCTGCGACAACTACGTTCTTCAACACGTTATCAGTATGAATCACTCTACAAGTCCGAATCGGTGTGTCATCGGATTCATCTTTTTCGATCTCTAATCTCGCTATTAATTAATATGGTAGATTAATACGCTTGAACCCGGTTAGATTTGTTAATTGCTAATTAGGGTTCTAGATCTATTTATCTCGATTACATATGATAATTGCTAATTAGAGTAGATATGTTAATTGCTAATCCGTTGATTGCACTCGCACGGCACCGAGCGCGCGTCTTGTGCCATCACTGAAGTCGTCTTCTTCGCGCCATGCCGAAGCCGCCGGCCGCACTGCACACGGTGTAACATTCCAAAAATCCCAATTTTGGGAAAATATAATGAGAATAAATTGTAGGATAATTTTGAGCATGCTTTTGAATGGAAAAGCTATTTTAGCATGTTTTTGGACCTTTCATAAATCAAATAGTAAATTCACATGCAAACAACAACTTAGAAGAATTTTAGAGAAAATCACAGAGCAGATAAAATCCTTACAAATTTACACAATAATCTATACTGTGTTAGGAGCCACCACAAAATATTTCATAAATTGTAAGGCTTGTTTGATGGGTTTAAAATTTTGGCAAAGTCACAGCCATTTCTGAAAATTCCGAATTCCATTTGAATTTCCCGCTCGCCCATTGGGCTGAATCCAAACAGGCCCATTTCTACATGCCCGCTCCACCCCACGCCAGCACCCCTGCTCTTGCACTCGCTGACACGCCGGGTCCACTTGTCAGGAGGCTTCGTCCACCTCACACTCGTCTCCCGCACGCCAATGCGCCAGCACCGCTCCGTCGCTTGCCCATGGTTTGCGACACCGTGCCCACCGTTTTCGCGCCTCACCTGCTCGCGTCGCCTCCGCCTGCTCTTCACCCATGCTAGCAACCCGTTGATGCTCCCTTTTCCCGCACAGACGGAGAGATCAGAGCAAGCCCGCGAGTTTCTCGCCTGCCGTGAATCTCACGCGCTACTTGCTGCTACTTAAACCTCCGAGCACGTCATCTTCTCCCAATCTCGCCCTCGTTCCATCTCACTTTTTCTCTGAGCTCCAAGCTCCCTGAATCGCCGAGAACGAGAGTGTCATTCTCAACACTGGTGAGCAAGCCTTCCGCCGCCATTGCCTCGGGTGAGCTTCCCTGCCCTTGCCACCTACGTCATCATGTTCCCGTTACTTCACTGACCCTCTTTACTAGCTTGATATAGCTTTGCGAACCCCGAAGCGTGATCACATCGTCATCTTCCCCATCTCTGGTGCACATCCCGATTCGGACCTTCGCATTCCCAACACTCTATGTCAGAACCCGGGATTAATATCCTAGATCCTCTGTGCATTTCTGAACTAGTCCTATGATCAGTCGCTAGTTCACACAGTAAACAAATATGGTAACAAATTCATATCACAACTTTATTAATAATCAACGAGTTTATTACAAAAGAGGCTTCTGACCAACAATAAAGAACACAGCGGAAGACGAAGAAGAAGTAGTGGAGTCTAGCAATCTGCCACAGGCAATCGACTGGGGTAGCGGCCTAGTCGTCGAGATCCACATCGGTAGCGAAGTCCTTCTCTGAAATTTTGTTTGCATAAAGCAAGCATGAGCACAACTTCCGTGCTCGCAAGTTACACCCGTCAAATAACAGAATGACATGCATATATGGATGTAACAAATGATGGCTGATTGGTTTATTAGCATAAAGCAGTATTTTCTTTAAATACTTGTACTAAGTTCTAAAGCAGTTATTTTATAACTACAAATCATTTTGTAAATTCTCAGATTTATAGTCAGATAACATTCACACATGAATGGTGAAGGATACCCTCCTATCACATGGCTTCCTGCCCAAATCCCATTTGGATAAACCAGTTTGAAGAAGTCTTTTTCAAACAAAACCAAAGTCTAACTTTGAGCAGTTCTGCTAGCATGTCCATGACCGTGGACACGGCTATTCGAATAGTTTTACACTCTGTAGAGGTTGTACAGCTTTACCCACAAGACACGACTTCTCTAATTTATTCGATATCCGTCGATACCACCGCTCACTACCTTAGGTAAGCAGTCTAGAGCATGTGTCAAGGACTTTACAATGCGCCATCCTTACGCAGTCTACCCTCTCTAAGGTTTCGTCACTCCCTTTGGAATGAAAACCTCCGGGTTCAGGCCCCCTCTTGAGCCAGGTGGGACGACATAGTCATGAAAGACAACCCACCGAAACAGTTGGATCAACCGCGATGAAACTTTGCAAATTAGTCAGCCAGGTTCTACTCCCCATACTGAGGACATGTGGTGGTACGGTATGGCTTAGCATCATGCACTCGAAAACCGGTCCTTAATCGACTTGGGCAACTTTCCAACAAAACCCATGGGCCTCAACCATACGATTGAGCGATGCGGGAACATGCACCCACCAAACATCCATTATGCCCAAGTCCAAACCCATTTTTATTTTATTTTTCAGGTAAAGGTATTTTATAAACCTTTTATGGTAAAACAATACCATAGATCCAATTTAATTCAAATTTGAAATATTTGGCTAAAAACTTCCCAAATACAATATTTGATCTAGGCATTGGCTAAGCATTTAATTATTTCAATATTATTTTATCTAATGGTGACAAGGAAATGATAATCAATATTCAAATTGGCTATACACAAGGAATTTGAATAACTAAGTATTTAAACAGGGGATTAAAATAACTGGATAAAAAATATGCATGCAATAGTAATTTAAAAACAAAATTAAATAAATTTAAAATAATGGGATTGATATGATCAAGGGTATAACTTGCCTTTCTTGGTTACTCGTTGTTCTCAAACGGCGTCGCAATCCGACCGTCCGAAGTCGTCGAAAACTATGCGCGTAAACGATCCAAATTCAACTAACATTCAAATGAAATCCAAATAAAATCCAAATAAATATTAAATAAATACTAGGGGGAAGGTATTGACTTCATATGAATTTAGGAAGTTGGATCGACGGAATCGAGTTCGTATGAAGGAGAACGAACATCCGGAAGGTTGATTATCACATGAAAAGATGAAATTTCGAATTTCAGAATTTAAGGAATTATTTTTTTGAAAGAAATCCCTTTATTGTGTTAGCATGATGTCTGTAGGTGGGAAAATGAATTTTCGGTCGAATTTATTTTGTAAAGAAAAATGGTTGGAGTCAATGACATGTGGTGCAGGTCCACGAAAATGGGTTTGGTCCACGGTGGGCCGCCCAAGGAATAGTGTCGACCACGCAGCGCGTGACGTGCCGCCACGTGGGCTTAAGCGCGAGTGGTCGTGACATGGCGATGGCGAATTATTACGAAATTCACAAAAAAATTTGAATAGAAAGGTAGATAATATTGAAAGGAACATGTAGGTAAAAGGGTTCGAGCAATTACCCAACGGATGAAGAGATTGGGTTCGACGAAGTTCTCATCGGACTTAGGGAAGAAGATGTGGCCGGCGGTGAAAAATTAAGTAAATCAAAATTCCACTTGAATATAAATGTGAAGAATCTCAATAGGAACTCACCGGTCAAATTTGGTGCACAACGGAGCAACGGATGAGGAGATCGGGCTCGCCGGAGTTGTCGTCGGAGTTGGAGAAGAAGACCGTCGGTACTTTTGTTGCCGCGGTGAACCAATAGGATAATCAAAATTCGGCTTGAATAGAAATGTAGAGAATCTCGAGAGGAACTCACCGGTAAAATTTGGCGAACAATGGAGCTACGGATGAGGAGATCGGGCTCGCCGGAGTTGTCGCCGGAGTTGGAGAAGAAAGGCTAGCAGAGGGTGCTCCGGGAGGATTTTGGCAAATCTGAACAAGAGGGATGTGGGGAATGGGGTGGAGATGCTACGGTTCAATTTATAGGGGCAAAGGAGTAACGGTTTGGCGGGAATTGTTCGCCGGAGTTATTGTCGGAATTAATGCCTTCGCCGGAGTTACTGTAGCAGGCAGAATATTCCAAGGAATATTATTTTTCAAAATTCGGAAAGACACCAATTAATTCCGGAAAAATAGCAAATTAATTCCAAAAAATCCAAAATAAATCACAGATATTAAATACAATATTCTGAATTCAAATAAAATATTAATAATAATAATCAAAATTTTATTATTACACAATAATTATTTTTATATTGCTAAAAATTGTTTTTAAACTTGAAAAATAGTAATATAGGTCTAAAAATTCAATGAATTTTCAGAGTAGTTAAATAGGGTATTTTGAGCTTAAATAAAATATTTTAAACACAAATTTGGTTTTTATTTGCGTTCAGAAATTCATTTTTAATTACTAGATATAAAAAAAAAAAAAGGGACTTTTAGAAAATAGCAAATAAAATCCAAAAATTCTAGAAAAATTCACAGAAATTCCTAGAGTTATTTTGGACTTAAATAAAATAGTTCCAAGTTATAATTGGTAATAGTTTTTGGAAATAAATTATTTTGGCTTTAAAATATTTAGGAAAAAGCTTTTAAAATTTCAGAAAATTCTAGAAATTAATTAAAATTTATTTTTCAGATCAAACCAAATAAAACTTCAAGAATTTCAAGTGAATTTTTCTTTTGACTTTTAAAACTTCAGAAATTCAAATAAAGCAATGAAACTCTTTCAAATTTTAGAAAATCCAATAAAATAATAATTTTATTTATTTTTATTTTGGTAACAGAACTTTGGGATGTTACACTCTAGTAAGCTTGAACCTCACCTAACCGCGTCATATCGCGTTCCCTACTCCACTAATGCTCATTCATTGCTTAATGTGGACCCAAGCTCAGGGAATCACCAGAATCGAGCTTTCCCCCGAATCAGACCGTCACCTCGGTGAGTCACTAGTCGATTTGTTCTATCCTTACCATTCTTAGTGTGCATGCAAGCTAATGCGCACTTTCTTGTAGCATCTCCATCACCGTAGCACGGCGTCACCGTAAGCCTCTTGTGCGCCACCGTTGTTCAACGTTGCCAAGCTACTCCGATCATTCCCCGACACCATCAAGGACCTTGGTGAGCTTCTAGTAGTCCTCTAGAACTATTACGCGTGTTATATTGGAATGTTAGCAAGCGTAGCGTAGGATTCAGCATAGCCATCCGTGGTGTCGCCGCGGAAACCACCTTCAGCTTGTCTCCGGTGACCCTAGGTCCTTGTGCCTAGCCGTTAGCATCGCTTGGACTCATTGAGTTCAGTGCGCCTCTCCTTTAGCCTAGAGGAAGTCTCCTTCGCCAAAGCCGTCGCGGACCCGAAGCTCCTCATCGCCATCCGTCGGTGTAGGGCCGTCTCCATCCATCTCTCCGGTCGCCGCCACTACCCGGTGGGATCACCGTCAGAGAGTGAGGACCTATCTCGAGAGCTCCTAGAGAAAACTCTCAGGACCTCCCAGGAGGTTCGAACGGACCACCTGAAGGTCCGGAAGGTTCGCCAAGACCACCCGAGGAGGTCTCCCAGGTCCACCAGGAGGTCTCCAGGACCTCCCCAGGAGGACACTAAGGTGCACCCGGAGGTCCTCCAAGACCACCCGAGGTCCCAGCCTCTGTGCACCACGAGCTAGTCCCAGGATCATATTGGCTAGCTCGCACAGACTCAACAATTGGTGCAAATCAAATCCATACAACAGACACAAGGATGAAGCAGACAAAATAACACATATATTTATTAGCAAAAGATCTTATGGTCAAGATTTTTACAAGATTGCCACTCAAGGCATGCAACCTCAAAGGAGAACCTGCAGCAGAAGCAAATTACACGGAAGGCCATTCGGCAAGCCCACAAGCTACCGAGTGGAGGACGTCTCCTAGCGCGCAAAGTCTTCAAAAGAGCTCCTCTTCAAAGAGCACAAGACTTCCTGGATCACCCTCCTCTGCTGATTAAAACAGAGGGCACAAGCCATGAGTACTTGAATGTACTCAACAAAGCCGTGGGGAAAAATGTATGCAAATAATATTTATACACGACTTGACAATGGAGAGCTATAAGGTTAGTTTGCATAAAGCAATATTTGACAATAAAATAGCATAAATAGATCTCAAAGCTCAGGTTAAAAGAGTAAAATATACATACATTTGTTTTCAAATGAGGTCGTGAGCACCAACTCACTTCCAAGACCACCCCCAAACAGCCGTGGTCGCACCAACGACCAAGACCACCCACAAGACCACTCTAGAGTTCTAGGACCTCCTTTGAGCACCAACCCTGGAGCATCTAGGATCACTCTAGAGCTTCCCATGGCCAGCCCCTGGACCTCTTCATGAGCCAGCCACGACCTCTCGGGAGCCGGCCAAGGTCTCTTCGAGAGAAAACCATGGCCTCTCGTAGAAGCGCCTAGGAACACAATTTTATAAAAGTCTACCCCTCGTTCGAAATCTCCGGGCGTGTCCATAACTAAGGACGTGGCTATTCGAATAAATTTACTCTGCAGAGGTGGTACATCTTTACCCACAAGAGGCAGTCGCTTTATATTTCACACGTTACTTTAGACATGTAAATCAAGTAGAGACTACCACTGGGCTTTTACAAAGGTCAGTCCCAACTCGGTTCTGCCCGCTAAGGTTTCGCTTCTAACGGGTAAATCTCCCGCCAGATTCGTGCCCCCTCTTGTGCCATTCCCAACCTCAACAGAACCGAACAGAACCTCCCTATTTATTACACCCGGTCCACCCCGTAATGGACATGTGGTTGCACGACAAGGCCCAGATCAATGGCTCACAAGGTTAAGTCCTTAGTTGCTGCTCAAGTGAGACCAGCCACAACCCAAAGTGCACACTGCACCCACTACTCACTCCCTGCCTTCTCACCCGAGCATAAAAACAGTTTGGGTTCAACCAAGCCAAAGGACCACCAAGTCCTGGCGCACAAGTTTTAGAAGCAGTTGCATTGCCACAATTCCATAATTCATTTAGTCAAGATTATTAAGAATGAAAAAAAGGCTAAGCTACGTTCCCAGGTTGGCAACTAAAGCAGGGCTAAGCAAAGCTACGTTCCCAGATTGGCAAAACCAAACAAGGCCAACCAAGAAAATCCATACTAAGGCGTACAAAGGGAACATGTCAACATGTTGAGCACAAACATTCAAAAAGACATACTGTCAAATAGGATTTAACTACTGCCCAAACCATTTTTACAAATAGCCATGCAAGTTATAACAAAACAAATACTTTTGTAAGAATGGGTTCAAGATGATCAAATGTCCACGACTTGCCTTCGGTGGCGAGTTGATGAGCTTTTGAGAAGGCTGCTGGATCCCCGAACTCCTCAGCGTAACCGGAATCTACACGATCGCAACGAAACCAAACAAGTAAAGCAACTCTAAGGGGAAAGCCGAAAAGAACTCAACTAAAACCAAAAAGAGAAGAGGTCCACTAGAAGGGAGGTCCAACAAGGGGAAGGTCCAACTACAGGAACAAGGGGGAGCTTACTAGAACAGAGAGAGATATGAGGAGGAGGTTTGAGTGAAGAACAAGGAGAAAAGGGGTGCTCTGGGTGCTCTATGTAAGGAGAAGGAGAAAAGAACACCACCAAGGGGGAGTGATCAGGTTCAAAGTATTGGGGGCAAAGGCACTCTACCAGATGCTACGAAAAAGGACTAGAACAGGTGAAGGAGGGGACAAAAGAAGGGAAAGTCAGGAGGGGAGCTGACAACACTAAAAGGGCACATACTTTTGCATTAGAAATGATGTGACAAGAGGTAGAAAAGGTACTGACTGGACTGACAAAAGGGACAGGTCGGGACTGACAAAGGGGCCAGTCAAACTAGGGCGAACAGACCAGTCAAAAGGGGTGGTCTCAACCCGCAAAGGTGGTCTTTACAAAAGACCAGAGGGTGGTCATTACAAAAAGACCAAAGAGAGGTCCAGAGGGCAAAGAGGTCCTGCAAGCAAGGAGGTATTGGACACAAGGTCCAACTCAAGGGGGTAGTCTTTACAAAAAGGCCCAAGGGGAGGTCCTAATCACAAGGGATGATCTGGACCAGGAGGGTGGTCTTTGCAAAAAGACCAAAGGTCATGACCACATAGGGTGGTCGTGACAAAAGAGGGTGATCTTTGCAAAAAAAAACCGAAAAGGTCCTACAGAGGTTGTGGCTGCAAAGGTGGTCTTTGCAAAAAGACCACGCGGAGGTCCTGCGGACAAGGAGGTCCCGACAAAAAGGGAGGTCGTGAACCAAAGGAGATGGTCGTGACCCATAAGAGGTCTTTGAGGAGAACCAGGGGAGGTCCTAAGTGGTTCAGATCGAGCCACGTAGGTGCTCCAAAAGTGGGGGCCCAAAAAGGGGACATCAAGGGAGGTCCTGATGGTCAAGATCTAACAAGTGGAGGTCCTGACGGTCAAGATCTAACAAGAGGAGGTCCAAAGGGGCATGAGAGAGGTCCAGTTGAATCAGAGAAGGAGGTTGCAAAGTACTATGTATTAATATTGCAAATAAAACTTGCTTAATGCTGAAAATAACTTATAGCATAGAGCCTCACATATCATCCTTTGTTAGTCATGCATACATATAAATTTTGCGATACACTACAAGTCTTGCTAAGTACGCAATGTACTCAATCTTGCTTAAATTGTTGTTCAGAGTTAGAAGATGAGCCTATGGTTGATGACACGTTCTTTGCACCCGGTATCGGAGGGTTCGGTGATGGGTCTTTTTAGGACTTGTTTCTTGTTGGTTGCTTGAGGGTTTGGATGGGCATACCGCTGAATTTTTTTTGTTTATGTACATGTTATGCTTCCGCTGTGCCACCGCCACTCACGATAAAGGGCTTACGCATGCACACATTGCACATTTTGGAGAGGCCCGCTAGAGGGACCCCTTCTCTCTCGAGGGCCGCAGCTCCTCCCTTGCCGCCCTTTGCCGCCCTTGTTGCGTCTGCTGTTTCCCGAGCTGTACCGCTGGCTAGGACGATGGCGAGTCGGTGCTGCCCACCGGAGACACGGATGGAGATGAGGCGTCACACAAACCTTTAAGCACATCTAAAGCTTAGGAATTCAATTTAAATCATACTCCTCTAGTCAGGGACCCCACAACAACTGTGTAATTCTATAGAAAAACAGTAGTATTTAGGGTAATTTAGTTATTAGTATTGGAAATGATCCTATCTACATTGCATAATTCACATATCATCTAGTGTTGGCTCCATCTGATTTTGAGCTCAAACTCCGTCACCGCCTCTAGTCACAAGAGAATATTGTTTTAGATATTGACATGATCCCTAAAACACAATTTTAACCATTAATTTTTATCGTAATAGATTTATAAAACTTAACAAAATTATATATATTTTTGTGTTCAATTTAAATATGAAAAGATATAGATATCCAAAATTTAAAAAGTTCGACTGTACACATCCAAAAGTGACATTCTTTTAGAGTAATTTTTTAAGCTGAGTGTTGTAAGCAAATCCATCCAGTTAGCCCAACAGGTGCCCTCGTCTTTATATTCATTTATTTTTCGTCAATGTTGGCAGGAGCACGAGCAACCAGACAAGGGTTGAGGCCTTGTTTCATCTGGACACGCAGGGAAAACAACTAAACTACAAGGGCTATACTGCAAATATAGCACAGCATTTATCTGTGCCTCTCCAACCCGTACAGAGAAACCCTGAGAAAGCAAGAAAAACCAATTTGCTTTGGAAAATTACGACCCGTGCCTCACGACGAACGCTAACCTCTTCCTTCCTCCCCCGGCGATTCCACCTCCACGAGGACGTCCGCCGCTGCCTCATCGTCTTCGGCGTGGTACGCACCTCCGTCCCTTCCCCTCTCATTCCTCCCCCGCTCTCGTTGACGAGATATGGGTCCGAAGGGTCGCGGGCATTTAGATTCGGAAAGGCGATTCCTTCCTGTCGAAATTTGGGGAATTTTTGCTGGCAAGGTTTATTTGCGAGCTCCCGAGCTCGTGGCTGCTAGGTTACGTTTCCGGTTGTTTAGAATTATTTGTTCTGTTAATTTTGAGGGGTAAAGGCGATTTTTTTGGATAATTCGTTGCTGGTTTTGTAATTGTAACCTCGGCATTCACTTGGTGAATATGACAGAAACATACTATTAGAATAGAACCCTGGTAGGCCGTAGGAACGTGGTACACAGGGATATGTAAATTTGGAATTTGGCATGAGCCGAGTGGGACAGAGGGGGGGACACTGAACTGTATGCCACTTAGGTGCTGGATAATTAGTTTTCTCATCTCAGTGGATGGACAACTACGCCCTGGTTCAAAATTCATAAGATGTTTCTTGACCAATGCATTGGAGTAGTTTTGGTTTAACATAATAAGTTGCTCTATGATCCTGTGCCCTTTAGCTTTTGAATGAGTTGGCAGCTGTTGTAACATACCTTTCTACGATATCACAAGCATCAATTTTACTATTCCAAGGGTCCTATTGAAGCTTGCGGTAGTTTTATTTTGCTTTCACCGTTTAGTATAGATGGAGGGATACTATTTATCCAGAATTCCAGATATCATTTAAAATGCTACTTTGCCATTGGTTGCATCTTGGATAGTAAAATACTAGTTCTAAGAGCTAAACATTAGATGGTGGAATAGAATGTGAAGGCAGGAAAACATCTGCCTCCCATTACCATTCCTTCTCCTACCTTACTTCTCTACTCCTATCCGCTTCTAGAATCTTCCGCGCCAGATCTCTCGACGCACTCAGAGGATTGGCATTCAAGTGGCCTTCGGAAATACCACGTCAGTGTCCAAGAGCTCGGGTGACTGACATGCTTGCTAATTGAGCATATCATCTTTTATATAAGACCGAGTTCGTGCTTCAAGGAGTAAGGAGCAGCGGCGGAGGAAGAAGACTCACCAACTCGGATTGGCGCTTCAACTGGAATGATGTGACGCGGGGTGAAGATGATGCCGTTGGAAGGATTCACCTTCGTCCTTCTCCAAGTTCATCTCCCAGATAAGTGACCACCCACTCCTGTTCTTGTTCCTTCATAGCTAATCTCCTGTAAGTGTTCAGGTTGTTTCTCTTGCCCCCTTCGGTGGCTTTCTTTCTTGTTGTTTTGGTCCTGCGGCCGCTGCTTCCTTGTTTTGCTCTTTACTCAGTCATGTTTCGGTCTTCGAATTTGCTTTCTTCTTCCCGTTTGAGAGATAAGCCGCCTGCTCAAGGATGTGCCTTTGAATCCTTGATGCTGTCCAGATATTTCTCCGCAACCTGTGATCCCATTAATCCCACGATCCATTTTCCGACGCTTCTAGTGGCTTCGATGGTCTCACCTGGTATTATCATCTCGCCGGAAAGGCTCGCCACGCTTCTCTCATCTCGATTTGGAGGTCACCCTTTGGCATACTGAGTGCGACAATCAGGCGAAGGAACTTTTGAATTCAAAGTAGCCTCTTTTGGCATAGCAGCGGAGATAGCTCTGAGAGGTCGATTGCAATCCGGCTGCATTCTGCTCTCACTCAGATTGAAGCGACACAACAAGCTTGGAGGCACAGTATCTGACAATCAACGTTTGAGCTCAGCGCGTCCAAACAACAGCACAGGACAAGCTGTGCCTGACCAAACTGCTAAAAGAATTGCGCCAATTGGAAAATTTACACGGCAACCTGTTTTGATTCTCTCAAATCCCGGTGAATGTGGGATCTCTGAAAGATACTCAGCCAATACCCAGCAAAAGAAATCTCTAATGCAATCTGGAAAAGGTGCTTTGCCCCATTGCCCGTTGCAGGCCCCTTTAGCTTCTTGCGCTGCGCAAAGCCTGCTCCTGCCTCGTGAATTTCGCGCTTCAGGACTGCTCCGGTCTTCCTCACCTAACCTTGCACAACATCCTTTTGCCAGCAAAAACTTGTCGAGCCCAACATCCTTTAAATCAGCTCTTCTCTCCCAAACCTCTTGCTCATTAGCCACTGCCCCTAAGATTTTAATCCCTATCTTCCACCAGAAGCCAAAGAACTTAGATCGGAGATGTTTCCGCTGCCTGTCCTATTCCTATTTCATTGCCCGCTGTCGAGACCCAGTGGTTTGCTGGTTCTGTAGGGCTTCTGGCCACGTAAAGAAAAACTGTAAGCTTGCTCTCCAGCCTGTTAATCAGTTCCGGACACACCACGCCAAAGCCACTTCCTTGGAACCCATTGTCCTAGGCCCTTCTACTTCGCTTGATGTGCATTGCCCTCCAGCTAGAGACCTCAACTCACTCGTCTCACATCGCTCCAGCCAAGCTACCTCGAACTCAACTAGCCAAACGCTCAGCCAATCGCTCAGTATCCTCGGTACAGTTCGAGTGCCAACCCCACGTTCCATCCCAAGCTCTCAGAACTCTAGAACTACTCCTGAGTCCTTGACATCTCTTTGCCATATGGGAGATCGTGTGAGATGTTCTTTACAGCAAAATGCCAACCCGAACATCTTTGATTTGCTGGCTTACCTAGCATAGATCAAGAAGGTTGAGATTGTCACCTCCTCTGGACACACTCCTAATGCTGCGGTTTCCTTCAAAGGAGGCGTTTTCCATATTCGCTTAGAACTGAGTCCCTGTCGAAACATTGAAACTTGGTTTCTGGCTTCCCAAGTTGATGGTCTCGGCGAACCATCTTTCCCTTGCTATAACTCCAATTCCGGAATAATCTCTAGGGAGAGTTGTCGGTCACTGCTTTTCAACATGCTCCCAGATAGCAATGAGGGACCGGTCTTGGCCCTCCTTCCAGCTGTGGACTGCCGCTTTAAAGTTAAGCCAGTCAACCCTTTTAAACCACTTACTGCAGAGGTTGCACCCCTTTCGCTCACTACGCTCTCCCAGAGCCCGACATTGCTCCCGACTGACTCGTTCCAAACACCTCTTCAGCAGCAGCATCACCTCATCCTCCCATCCCCTCCAGTGTGCACCATGCTTCCTCCCTTGCCACCAGTAACCACAAGTATTCTGCCTTTTCGGCCAAATCTGAGTCCAGTAGCCGTAGTGCCTCTAGAAACACCGCATTGCACTCTCTTGAAGTTGACACCAAAGCTGGCGATACAGCCGATGCCGGAGCCTTCCCTGCTAACAAGTGAACTCAGCACAATTGCCACTTCAAATGGCCCAGAATTGCTGCAGTTACTGCCACCAAGTGAAAATAGCAAAGATGGGATTCCAGACCTCAATACAACTCCTATTTATGTTATCGGCCACAGCAAAAGTGACAATATACAAGTTTATGTTAGGAGAAGTCCAAGAATCCAGAAGGCTTATAACGGTGAACACATCAGTACAGTGGAAAGAGCCAGCCGTCGCATCGCTGCTACCACCCCAACTTCCTCTTGCGGTTCTACCTCTTCGTCAGGAAGTCGTCGTTGCGGCAGGGCAAAAGCAAGAAAGATTGAAATTGTTGCACCACTGCCAATAAAAATGAAACCCAAACCGACTCCCAAATCCAAGATCAGAGAGTTGGCAGAACTTTGTGGGATCAAGACAGCGGGTATTTTCAAGGAGGCTGCATGCATGGACCAAACGGCACTCCCAGCTGCAGGCACTTCCACCAATGAATGATTTTGTTTTAGTGTCTTCTGGACCAGTTCAACCACCCTTTGTATTGTCTTATGTTATTGTGCTTTTGACCTTGCCCTGCGTGTTTTTCATCTCTGTTCTGTGCTCTAGGTTGTTGTCTGGTTCGATCTGGCTTGCCGTAGTCCCTTTTCGAACCTTAGTTACTTTTGGTTGGAGTCTGTACCTCTTACCTTGTTTTACCTGTTGTTGGATTCGGGTGGTTTTGTTTTGGCTTCAGAGGCCTTTCTTCTCCTTTCGGCTTTTACTATTCACTATTATCGCTTTTCGTTTTTCTGCTGGGCAACCTGAACCGCCTTATGGAGATAGCTCTTGTCTGAACTTGGCTTGGGGTGGGGTATGGCCGAACTCTTTGAGGAGCTATCTCCCCTCAACATGAAAGTCCTATCTTGGAATGTTCGTGGTTTAGGTGATGATATGAAGACAACACTGGTATATCAAACTTTTTTAAATCTGAAACCAGACATAGTATGCTTGCAAGAAACTAAGCTCACAAATATTGACAACTTCAAAGCCAGTAGATTCCTACCGGCATACTTGAGGAATTATCTGTACGACTGTACCAACCTTCAATTTGGACTTCGGGAGGAATGCTCATGGCCTGGTGCAGTTCAAAGCTCGATGCCTCTCTTCTGCATTCAGATAGCTCTTCTCTCTCACTAAGTTTCCAGTCAAGAAATGGCAACCTGAAGTTTAACATCACAAACGTCTATGCACCTTTTGAGGATCAGGCGCGGCAACCCTTCTTTTCTTCATTAACAAATCTCAGATTAAATGTAACAGGACCATGGATGGTCTTAGGGGATTTTAACATCTATAGGTTTGCTCACGAAAAGAACACTGGCCAGTTAAATCAGAATGGAATGGATATTTTCAACAACTGGATTAGAGACCAGGGCCTCATAGACATATAAACATACCAAATAAGAAATACACATGGTCTAATAAGAGAAGGAATCCGACACTGATTAAATTGGATAGGATCCTTATCGACGCTGAATGGAGCCAGTTGTTTCAGAGTATTTCAGTAAAAGCAGAATTAGCCATCACATCAGACCACACCCCAATCTCTGCAGAAATGTCTACCAACATGCCTCCCTCCAAAATTTTCAGATTGGAAAACTACTGGCTGTCCATGACGGATTTTCATGATTTGGTAACACAAAACTGGACAAGAGGCACCAGAAGCTTAGCAAGTATTTCGGTTGTGAACCTAAAGCTGAGAAGACTTCGTGCAAAGATAAGGGCCTGGCACAAACAGAAGCATAGCCTACCCAATTTACTTAGTAACAATAATACACCATGGAATACCTTGACAGCATAGAGGAATGGAGAACGCTGACTGCCATAGAATACATTTTCAGGGATAACGTCCGTGACAACATACAAAGGATAATGAAACTTTCAGCTTTAAAATGGAGACAACGGGCAAAAATCAAATGGTGTAAGCTTGGTGACGAGAACTCACATTTCTTCCACGTCACTTGGACGATCAATAAACGGAAAAACAACATAAAGGTTCTAATCAGCAATGGGATTGAACATTTTGACGGACCATCAAAATTGCGTATTGCCACCGAACACTTCAAAGATTTATATGGCACGACCACACACTGGTCACCCAGTATTGATCTTGCAGAGCTATATCCCGAGGAACAGAACCTACACTCTCTATCGGCGGACTTCACTTGGGAAGAAGTATTGAACGCAGTTATGCAATCCCTAAACAATAGAAGTCCTGGACCAGATGGTTTTACCAACAAATTCTACAAAAAATTCATACAGACTTTGAAACCTAACCTGCTACAGTTATTCAAGGATTTTCAGACAACTGATCTTGATCTCACAGGAGTGAACATATCGTATATCACGTTGATACCAAAAATAGAGACACCAACGGACATTAAAGATTTTAGGCCAATCTCGCTCTTGCATAGTATGCCAAAACTTATTAGTAAAGTGTTGGCCTTAAGATTGAAACCGAAGGTCTCTGATCTAATTGATCAGATGCAATCAGGATTTATTAATAAGAGGTCAATAACAGAAAACTTCATACTAGCATCAGAATTGGTTCAGTGTGCACTAAAAAGAAAAAAAAACCAATGATAATACTCAAACTGGACTTCCACAAAGCGTTTGACACGATCAATTGGGAATGCCTTATACATGTCCTGCAGCATAGAGGCTTTGATAGCAGATGGATCGTTTGGATACACAGCATCCCATCAACCAGCAAAGCACACATACTCATCAATGGTGTAGCCGGCGACCAGATTCAATATAAACGAGGTGTACGCCAGCGACCAGATTCAATATAAACGAGGTGTAAGCCAGGGAGACCCTCTCTCTCCATATCTCTTCATTCTAGTGGCTGATGTCCTACAAAGATTATAAAGCAGGCGGGGAACAATGGCATAATCTCACATCCGATGGACATACAAGGGTATATGCCAATTCTACAATACGCAGATGATACTCTCATTTTACTGAAGGGGACAGTACAACAAGTGATAGTTTTAAAGGAAATACTAGACACATTTGCTTGTTTCTTAGGCTTGAAGATCAATTATCATAAGAGCACACTCATACCAATACATATGTCAAATGAAGATACAAATACGGCGACAAACACCTTACAATGTCCCATTAGCTCTCTACTGTGTAACTATCTAAGCATTCCTCTCGCCACGAGCAAGATTCCTCACAGACCGCTACAACCGATCATTGACAAAGTAGATAGGAGACTGGCTGGATGGATCCCAAGCCTACTGTCTTGGGAGGGAAGAGTGACAATGATAAACGCTGTGCTATCAACTATTCCAACGTACTACATGAGCCGCCTTAAGTGGCCGGACCGTAGCATTGATGCCATTGACAAAATTTGAAGAGTTTTCCTTTGGCGTGGAAACAGAGAATTGCATGGAGGTCACTGCCTCGTTGCATGGACGATTGTTACTCTACCAAAAGAGCAGGGAGGACTAGGACTCAGAAACCTCAGGTTTCACAACCAAGCACTATTAATGAAATTTGCGGCAAAACTATTGTCTAGTCACACTGATCCTTGCTTCCAATGGATAAGAACGCGCTATATGCAGAATGACATACCGACGCAACCTCGCCAGGAAGACACAACAATTTGGAGAACATTTGTAACACTAGTTCTAATGACAGTACAAATGGCAAAAGTGATCATTGGCAGTGGAGCAAGTACCATGTTCTGGAAAGACAACTGGACGACATTAGGACGATTCCAACTCACTCTGCCAACCCTGTTCACTTTCGCACCTCATCCAAACTGCATAGTCCGATCGCAGCGTATGGAGAACAATTGGGTGATATCACTACAGCCGGTGCTCTCACAGCAAACCGCTTCAGAATACTAATTTCTTCAAGACTTCCTGTCTACCCAATCACTACAATCGGATTCTTTAGATCAGAGGGTATCCATATCAACCATGACGGCCCCAACTACGTCAACATTTTACAGAACCTTGTCATTTCATGGAATAAAATGGGCAGCGAAGGACTACACTTGGAATCGATCAATACCACACAACTACAGAATCTTTCTATGGCTAGCCTTCAGAGGACGATTAAACACCAGAGATAACATGACAGCAAAGCACTGGACACACGACCCTCATTGTGATATCTGCCCTGCAATAGAAACAATTGATCATATTATTTTGCTTTGCAAGCCTGCAGACAATCTTTGGAGAAAATTAGGACTCACAAAGGAAGCAAATTCATCTCAGAACATGCTCCAATTTTTGGAAAAGACAACAATAGGGGACAAAGTTTTCTGTAAATTATGGCCAATCTGCTTTGCAGCCTGCGCCCATACATTATGGATCACAAGAAATAACTGAATATTTCAACATTCTGTTCATAATACGGTAATACTACATCATCAAATCCACAACTTAATCAATCTTTGGATTCACCGGTTAAAACCCAAGTATCAAGATGGTCTTCGGCAGTGGAGCCAGCTCTTGTTGTAACTCAATGTGCTAGCTTTATTTTTGGTACCTTTTCTCTTTCTTCTTCTTCTTCTTTTTCGTTTCTCCTTTTCCTCAGTATTCCTCTGTATCTGTAGTATCTCTCTCTTTTTCTCTTGCTTCGTTTTATTTTCCTCTCCTTTGTAACACCAGTTTGACAACCATTTAATACAATGGTCATAAGGTAGAGAACTCTCTACCTTCTTATGTCAAAAAAAAAAGTTCTAAGAGCTTGTATATGAATGTTTTTTTTTGTTAGAGCCTACCAAATCATATCAACCATCAAACCCAAGGTTGCCAATTAGACATCAAGCGTGTCCAAGAAGCTTAAAGTTGTGTACCTGCCTCTTCATCACACCTCTTTATAAGGCAATACCTTGGTGATTCTTGGGAACCTTCAAAAGGACTAGAGAGCTGAAGAATTTGTGTAGTTTTGATCTGGAGCCAGTGGTATAATGGACACAAAGCTTGTGGTGAGAGACTAATCTTTCTTGTTTAGTATGATTCTTTACATGAATGCCTCTGTTGATGGATACTGAGGATGTGTCATTAATGTGCTTAGGTTATTGGAATCCCCTGGGATGTGGATACCGAAGGATTAAGAGAGTACATGGCCAAGTTTGGACCCCTAGATGATTGCGTTGTAACGAGGTTTGGAATAATTTCACATTTTCACTTTCAGATTAAATATCACATGCCATCCTTATTGTTTTCTTTTCCTTAATTTTACAGTATTGGGATTTTAGAAGTGTCTGGTTGACAATTTCTTACACATTTTATTCCTCTCAAGAATGGGTTTTCTTTGGAATGGATATGGCTATGTGCTAATTTTCTTTCACATTTTTCCTTTGAGATTTATTTTTTAATGTTTTGTGCTTTTTGGAGGAAAAATAGAGTCCTACTTTTTTTAACATAGATGTACAACACATCTTGTCAATTTAAAGATGATTATATTTCACAACTATTTATCGTTGCCCAGTGTTCATCAGCTCATTGCATGACATGGTCATCTGTATGCTGATTGCTGTACTGATTTACCGTCTTGTTTATTGCTTGTTGAAAATAACAGGAGCGCTCGTCTGATTGATCTCGTGGGTTTGGTTACGTAACGTTCTCATCAGCTGATGATGCAAAGGTAGTAAAAGAAGAAAAAAACTTATTCTTTCTGTTTTGACTTCAGTGACTGTACCTTGTCTCTCAAACCATTGGCAAAGTGGCATTTTACTCGTGGACAGCTGACATTTTCTTCAGGAACGATATTGCATAGCAAGTCTTGTACATAGCCACCTTTTACTAAGGTCCATATGTGTCAGCTGTGATATAGTTTCATTTTCAAATTTCAACATCTGAATGTTGAATAGGTGCTCGCTGCTCGTGCGATTAGGAAGTGATTTAGTAACACCTTTTCGTAGCTTTAATCTTATTGGGTAAATTTGCAATTTGTTGACTCTAAATCATTCTACAATACTGTTTCAGATTGTTCTTGACTGTGAGCATGTTCTTGGGAACCAAACTCTAGAAGTGAAGATAGCTATTCCCAAGGTAAATAACATACAAATACTTGTTTTTTCATCTAATATCCATATGCTCTGCAGTTGATTGGTGTCAAGCTGTAATTGATTATGGTGTAATTTTCTCTGAACACAGGAAGAAATGAAATCACAGGGAACAAAAAAGCTACTAGGATATCCGTTGCTCAAATTCCACAATTTGTGGACGAGTTAATGTTTCGTAGGTGAGCTATAGCTTCACTGTTTTTTCTTCATGTCGATTTACTTACTAGTTGATTAATATCTGAGCTTATCTAAACTAGTATGTTGTCTGAACAGACACTTTGAAGCCTTTGGGGAAATTACCGATCTGTACATGCCAAAGGTTAGAAAAGCTGGAACTGATTTTACATTGAAATTAGTATCCTACATATAGTGGAGGTTAGAAAAGCCATGGGCATCGCTGAACCAAGATCTGGTACAGCTGATCAGGTGGCAGGTGCTGGCCAGCGACCTGCAGGACTAGTTTGCTTCCGCGCTGTTTGCTCCCATTGGTTCTCTAGCACCGTCTGGCCTCGCGGCCGCGGCGTCATCGACCCTCGCTTCCACCCGTGCCGCTGGATGATGCTGCCCGAGGGCCACAACCTCTACCCTAGCCACCCCAACCTCCGCGGGTACGTTCCACTTCCTCAACCTCTCCACCGACACCTTCGCCTGCGTCCACCTCCCGCTCTTCGACGACCACATCGTCCTCGATTCGGTCGACAGCCGCCTCCTGCACCGCGACCACGACACCGCCGTACGCCGCCTCCACCCCTTCACCGGCGACATCGCCGAGCTCCCTTGCTTCGACACCCTCGGGCTGCTAATGGACTAGTACCCCGCCGACCCGTGGTGCTACTACGGGAGCAAGGAACACAAGCTTGGGTTTCTCAGCAGTGTTCCTCTAGGCGCTAGGCGCTAGTCGGGCGGCAGACCAGCGCTAGGCGGACCAGGCGGGGCTAGACGGCCACCTAGGCGGGATAAATCGGCTAGGCGGCCTAGGTGGGAGGGTCGCGCCTAGCGCCTAGGCAGCGCCTAGGCGGCCGCCTAGGGGAACACTATTTCTCAGGAAAGTTTGTGCCGCCGTTACCGTCACCTCCGCTGGGGTCATCACCGTCATGCTTGCGCTCGACCAGTTACACCGTGTAGCCTATTCCACCGCCGCCGGCCGGTAGTGGACTCTCTCAAACTGGAAGTTGGTGCCCATGCTGAAAACATTGTCTTTCCAAGGCATGCTGTACACTACGAAGATTCACCTTCACAGAGCAGAGATTTTCCAGATTGACCCACTGCAACCGGGGGAACCGCCGGTGATGATCACCATGTGCCCAAATGGCAAAATCTCCTACCCTGGCTACCTGGTAGAATGTGATTCAGAGATCATGCTAGTGGGCTACAAGGGCACTTCTCATGCACACATGGTAGTCTACAGACTTGAAGACCTTATTGCAGGAAGTTTTATCCCGGTAACGAGCGTCAGAGACCACACCCTCTTCCTTTTGGAACGGGATCTATGTGTCTCCTCTAAGGTGCTTCCTACCATCTTGGGTAACTTTATCGTCTGCAATCTGCATCAATGGCTTGGGAGTAAATCTCAGACAATTGAAAGCACGTCTTCGGCAATACCACCTAATTAGTGGCGCCTGGTCGTCGGCCAGCGATGGGGACATCACGCACAGGCCCCAATCGAGTACTTACACTCTCATCCATCGTATTTTCACCTGCTGTAATCGTGGCTATTGGTAAGTCAAGTGCCTTTATCCTCCCATTTTCTTGTATTGTTTTGAGATGATTTACTTTTCACATATTGATCTTTTCTAGTAATAATATTAGTAGCAATGGGGCTTGAATTATATATTTACAACTTAGCGAGCTCGTAATATTCTATTATATATTCTCAACTTAGCGAGTTCGTAATATTCTATCCTGCTATGCTTGTAGGAATAAAGGAATCATGTTTGCTGGAAAACAACCCTTAGTTGGTCAGTGAAGCCACATTTGCGATGAGTGGTAAGTCTTTTCAGTCTATTTTTCGCTTAAACATTTCTGGCTTGCCCTACTTTTATCGATGGCCGCTATTCAGGTATATAATACAATTAGTGCCATCTAATCCTTGAAAAAAAGGTACAGAAAGGTCTTGCATTTTATTACAGCTTTGTTTTTTCAAGCGAGCTTGAAGTTCACATAAATGGGTTCATTAGCTTGCTCGGATTTGTACATCCTATTATCTTACTACTCTCCTTTTGACTAGGTGTGGAACTTGGTCTGAATTGGATATCATCTTGGCCTTCAGTCATTTGCCAATGATGAATTATATTAATTAATTGCTCGAATCATATTTTGGGCTTTTTTTAAGAGAGGGGCCACATGCATTCTGCCTTGTGGTAAAGAACATTGCTGTGTAAACTTGCCCCTGAGCATACCTTCATGTAGCCAATGGTCTTCCCACAATTCTATTATGTGATAGCTGTTAGATGTGTATTATTACATGTGTATTTTTCCTATTGTATAAAGGGTTACCTGTATATATGCTATACTTGTACCTGTATATATATTGGCTCATTGGTCTCATGATGAATACAAGCGATATTCATAACAATAACATCTACTATACCAGGAATATCAATGGACCCCATTTTTGCAATTGCTCAGGATACCCTCTTTTAGCTGCTAGGTCTATTTCTTAGTTCAAGATCTCTCTTACTAATTGGAATAAAAGAATTAGCAGATCTGTTCCGCCCAAAATGGGAATGGGTGCTAGGGTTATGAACTTATAATCATGGAATCGACTCGATGCACCTACTAGTTTCTGTGTATTGCAACTAGTGATACATTTTTTTTTTGAGGGGATGCAACTAGTGATAATTGTTTATTTGCTCAAGAAATGCAGAAATGTTTCTTTGTTAGTTAGCTATAGCTGTGTCATTTCGCAGTGTGATGTTATTAGGATGCAGTTCGTATTGTTGTACGTTACAGTTCTTTTCTTGAGGGAGAGGGGGTACATTGCAGTTATTAGTACTTCAATATATATATATATTTAAATATACTTGGGAAGAATTTTTGTATGTGTCATGAATCACATGTACAGATCCAAAAAGATAATCTCAAAAGGGGAGATACAAGTCGTGGAGATTGTCACATCGTTGCCACCTAGTGCAGTTGATCTTTCTATTTTATGCAATGCGTTGACCAGTTTTTTCCCCATCTGGTCGTTTCGGTTTCTATAAGCCACTTTTTTAGTCCAAACTATAATGGTATAGATTTATCAGGTTATTTTTTAGGAATGTGCACAACAAAATTAATGATGAAACTAGTCGCACAATTGCCCGAGCAATCAGCTAGTTCTCATTGTTGAATTAATTGAATTAAAAAAATGAAAAGTAAAGTCAGGTATAAATTGTGACTAGTAAGTTGTGAGCAATTGGCTAATCCTCCTGTTTGGAAGTAGAACACACTTACACATATTCTTCACATAGTGCATTCCAGAAGTTTAGTGCTCTTGTAATCTGGTCTTGTTTTCATCAAAGACTAATTATTGTCTAGATAAGCTTGTTTTGACTTTTTACCATCTAGATATGCTTGTTTTCTGGAATATATATATATATATATATATATATATAGGTTTACTTACTGTTACCTGATTGCTAACACCCCTGCTTTCTTACCTCCTATTTGTAGAGTTGAAGAACTCTTGTGCTGCGGAGATGGCTCTTGGATTTCATTTGCATCTTTGCCACCACAGAAACGAGCAGTCTCAAATTATTGATGCAGATATTACCATTCTTTCGCATAATAAGATGCTCCGATCTCCGCGCTACTGCAGTATTCAGATTGCTGGTTCAATAATTAGTGTAACTTTTCGGTCTCCCATCTTTGTTACTGTAACGTTAATCTTCACTTATTTGCCATGTATATGAGACTGTAAATAAATTTTACAAAGTACCCCATTCCTGCAACAAAAAAGAGCATCAACACGAGTTATGTCTGAAAGAACTCGTGAAAAGAAATCTTAGGGTGTCTGCGATATTTATCTGTTAGTGTGAAATTAATGTTCACTTATTTGTCAAGTATATAGTATGGGCCTGTGATTAAATTATAACATCATGAAAACAGGTGCCGATCGATATGAGTCGGCTTCGTAAAGGGAGATTGTCGAGCTGCGCTTTCTTCGGTATTTGTTACAACCTACAAAGTACTGTGCTTTGCTTTAGCTGAATCTGCGATTATGTAGTAGAAGTGTGATGTACAGCAAAGAGCAAGATCAGGTCAACTGAAAACGTATGACTCCCTCACCCACCGCACGAATCAGTCATACCACTCTTGCATTCAAGAATAATTCTACACGCGATCAGTTCATTGTTGCTTGATGTTACAACTTCCTTATTTTAAGCAGAAAAACGCTTGCTAGTGATATGTTGGACCACTGTAAGTAACATGGCTACGCTACATGTCAATTGCAACCATACAATATTATCCCATTCAGTCAAAAATGGCGAATCACACGAAAGGGAATCCTGAGTACTGTACATGCCCGATTGCTGCAACCATGTGTAGTTTCCACTCCCTCTCTTGACTATTGGTGCATCAAGGATTACTTTTAATAAGAAGCTTACCAGTAGTAGTAACCTGCAGCCAAGGTAGAGGAGGAAGTAACGTAGAGTCGTACCTCACGATGGCCGTGTCTCGCTCCGTCGTGGTGGCCGTGACCGCTGATCTGGCCGATCCAGACCAAGCTCGGTTGCACCAGCTGGGCTACAAGCAGGAGCTCAAGCGCGGCCTCTCGTACGTGCTGTGGTTTCATCATCAGCCTTTGCGTGCAGTTTCTTAGTGTTTTACGTGTGGATTCTTTTGGCCTGCAGTGTTGTTTCGAACTTTGCCTTCTCGTTCTCCATCATCTCCGTGCTGACGGGCGTGACGTCGACGTACAACACGGGGCTGCGGTACGGCGGGCCAGCGTCCATGACGCTCGGGTGGCTGGTGGTGGCGACGCTCAACGGCTGCGTCGCCTTGTCCATGGCCGAGATCTGCTCGGCGTACCCGACCTCCGGCGGGCTCTACTACTGGAGCGCCAAGCTGGCCGGCAAAAAATGGGCTTCCCTTGCTTCCTGGGTCACTGGCTGGTATGCACTTGTGACCATAATATCTCTCTTGGCTATTGGCGTTCATGCCTAGTTTCATGTCATCAGATGAGTGATTTGGACATGTTGTTGTGTTCGGAATTTTCTGATTATTGATATGGATTATATATGATTTGTCATTTTTCGTAGTTTGCTCAACAGTCTCTCCAAACGCGACCATTAATTATCTTTTGTAAAAAACAATACATAAAAACACGCACTTTCTGTTCTGTTTTACAGGTTCAACATCGTGGGACAGGTACGCTTGAACTTCATAGGATCCATGAGAATAGGCTATTTTGCTGCAGCTTCAAGTATGCTAGTAATTTTTAATATCAATCTATACTATTACTAGCTAGTAGCGAACCTGTCAACTTGATAACTTGGACTGTCCTCTGGTTGGCTGCTAGCACCCGTGGCGTGTGGAATTCTATCCATACGCCGGCCAGGCGCTGTTCCCGGTCTCATTTAGATCTGCTACTGTAAAAAAATGGCGTGTTCGGAACTCAGATCGTCCGTGACAGATGATGCAGTGAACTAATGCTTAAAAAAAATGCAGTAAACTACTTGACACATTTCTGACTGTCCAGTCTCTTGTTTGAACTGTCCTAGTGGGCTGCTACCACGAGCGTAGACTTCTCGTTGGCCCAGCTTATCCAAGTGATCATCTTGCTTAGCACGGGAGGAGCCAATGGCGGCGGCTACATGGCATCCAAGTACGTCGTCTTGGCCATCTACGGTTTCGTCCTTATCCTGCATGGGCTAATCAATAGCCTCCCTATCCAGTGGCTGTCCTGGTTTGGCCAACTTGGGGCTTTCTGGAATGCTGTAGGTGTGGTTTGATCGTTTGTTCTTTAAACATCTGCAAAATTGTAGTTGTGGTCGCTTGATTGTTCTTTAATTTTCATGTCTGAACAATGGTAGGTGTCTTTGTGCTGGTAATCTTGATTCCGGCTGTTGCCAAGGAAAGGGCGAGCGTTGAGTTCATCTTTACCCATTTCAATACAGACAATGGTATGGGGATCCGCGACAAGGCTTATATTCTGGCTGTGGGGTTGCTGATGAGCCAGTACTCTCTGATCGGTTATGATACCTCTGCTCACATGGTACATTAATCTTGTGCTCATGTTCTCACATTTCTGTGTTAGTAACTTATATTTGCAAATAGGGGCGGAGTCAGGATTTAGTATCGAGGGGGTCCAAATAAACTATACAGTGCAATTTTATTTTATAAGAGACAAATAACACTAATGACAGCAATATTCCGTAAAATATACAAAATTATAGTGCAAAATTGTCAAAGCATGAGGGGGGCCTGCCCCTGCCAGCCCCCTCTCCCTCCGCCCCTGTTTGCATGACAGATGCAATTTACACAACACAACCCAAATTTTGATGTCATTTTTGTCGATGTAAAGATTGACACTAGCAATTAATCTGACGTCGTCCTTGCACATGCGTTATGCAGACTGAAGAAACAAAGAACGCGGACCGGAATGGCCCAATTGGGATCATCACTTCCGTTGCTCTTTCGACCATATTCGGATGGATTTACCTGGTGGCCCTGACATCAGTAATGACGGACATACCGTACCTCCTGAGCCCCGGCAACGACGCCGGCGGATACGCCATTGCGCAAGCTTTGTACACCACCTTCCATCAGAGATACGGCAGCGGGGTTGGAGGTGTCGTCTGCTTGGGAGTCGTCGCAGTCGCCATCTTCCTCTGCGGCGCCGCGTGCGTCACCAGCAATTCAAGGTAAACAATTTAACAAGTCACATAGATTGTGTTTCTCCTCTAAGTTGACAAGGTAATCTCTAGGCTAAACCATCATTTCTCTGCTACTGTACTACAGGATGGGGTATGCCTTCTCCCGGGACGGGGCGATGCCGTTTTCGCGCGTATGGTACCGGGTGAACAAGCACGAGGTGCCCTTGAACGTCGTCTGGCTCTCTGTGGTCGTGGCCTTCGTAATGGCTCTTACGGTACGTGTGTGTTGTTCCTCTTATACATCATGACATGACGACTCATCACATCGTTTCGTGCTTCTTGCGTTGGCAGTCGCTGGGGAGCCAGGTGGCGTTCCAAGCAATGGTGTCGACCGCGACTCTAGGGCTGTACATCGCCTACGCGCTGCCAATCTTCTTCCGTGTGACGACAGCACGGAAATCGTTCGTTCCTGGGCCGTTCCACCTCGGACGGTATGGGATTGTCGTCGGCTGGGTCGCCGTCCTCTGGGTGGCCATCGTCACGGTGCTCTTCTCGCTGCCGGTGGCGTACCCGGTCATGAAGGACAACTTCAACTACACGCCGGTCGCTGTCGGGGGCGTGCTTCTGCTCAGCGTCGGCTCGTGGGTGTTCCATGCTCGGTTCTGGTTCGAAGGGCCCATCACGAATGTCGACAACTAGAAATTTATGTAGATGTAAGGTATGCATGATGCAGACAACTGTTATCTATAACAACTCTTTATGTCACTTATAGACAGCACTAAAGTTAAGTTATACAATGAGTTGTCTTTTTTACTTGTCTTTATAGATCACACAATCTTTTAATACTTTTATGCAGGAGCGGAACTAGAACGAAAATGATCAGAGTTCACCACTTCACTATACATATAACAACATATATAATTTTCAAGCAACACTATATTAAATAGTAATTTATGCAGCAAAAGACTGCAAAAAATCAGAGGTTGAGCTGAACCGGAGTGCACAACTTTTAAACTAGGGGGTGCACGCATAATATATACACGATAATATATACTATTTTTCTGGGGGGCCAGGTGTCCTGTAACACCAGGTGGGCCCAAGTACTTTCGCCCCTGCTTTTATGGACCTAAGAAATATAGTTGGATAGTCTTCTTGGTTCTAATGATCCAATCGACTATAGGATTGTAGACAACATATTTCTCTCTCTTTGTTCTCTTTCATCCACATTAGCTTAAATCCTACGTAGCAGAGACTATAGACAGCTGATGTAAGCCCATTGTATATGGAGCATCTTTAACGTGTAATCGATGCAGGTTCAATAAAATGGTCACCTAAGCATGCATAGATCAGAGCAGTCCCCATTGTATTGATCCGGCTTCTATTCAAATGGGACTCATGCCTTAATAAAAAAACAGAAAGAAAATAATAAAAACACTCTCCCTAATCTCTCTCTCTTTCTTCTGGATCCCACCGCCGTCCTTGCTCCACAGTCGGTGCCGCTCGCCCCGCCACCGTCCATGCCCCTGCCGCAATGTCGAGGTGTAACACCCCTTTTCTCCCCCCTTGAGTCAACCCCGCTGGACCCCTCCCCCTTGCGCGTGCTCTGCACCGCCGACCCGTGCCCGCCGCTCCCGCACGTCACCCCGCCCGGTTCCCCCGCCGGCGCCCTGCCTTGCCCTGCCCTGCCCTGTCTCGTGCACGCCCGCGCCGCGCACCCGTCGCCTCCTGCCCCAGTTCCCCCGCCTCCACGCCCGTGTCGTGTCGTCCCGTGGGTCGCGCCCCGCGCACGCGCGAGCCGTTTCAGCCCGAGCCGTGGGCTGGGCCGAAACAAGCACTGTGGGCCGCCGCCAGTCTTCTTTTTTGTTGATTTTATTTTCCTTTTTCTAATTTAATTCAAAAGAAAGGCTTTAAAAATTCTTATCGCCCTCATTCTAGCTCCAAAAATTATAAAATAAATTTCTAAAAATTTGTTAATTCAAGATCTTGCTAATGGCATAGGTCTTTTCAATTTGGAGTTTGTTTGTTGTTCATTTGTATTCATTTGCTCTTTTTATTTGTCTGTGCCTTTTTCCGGTACATTCGTCCGACTAGGATTTGAAAACGCCGGAGATCTCCAAGTTGATCAAGCCCAAGATTATCAGGATCCTCTTGCCTATATCCCAAGCGAGTCAATACTTTGATTATATTAAGCCTACATTTTATGCAAATTATATTCTTTTAAAATAGCAAATTGCATGCTTTAATTATTTAGTCAAATGTATGTTAAAGCTTAAGGTAGTTAAATACCCATTTGATGATTAATTAATTATTATGTCATCCTTGACAACTTGAATCCCTTAATCTTTGTCACCTTAGTAACTATATGGTAATACTAGATATAGGTTGTACTTAAACGACATGTTAATCTTGCTTAAGTACCGGGACATTAAAATGTCCCAATCATCATCTCTTCAAACATGAAAATGTTTTGAGCAGTCATTGGTGGTCTATGACTAAGGTAAATGTGGTGATCTGGTTTTACTCCTCAAAACCCTAAAATTGCTATTACCCTGTCTGGGTAGATGGTAAGATGGATGGTATGATAGTGAGTGCTAATGTAGCCCAAGGACTGTTGTTTTGTGGATTGGAATGTGGAATGAACCGTCCAGACAATCATAAGGACTTAATCTTGTTACGACCTCCCGTGTAAAACATGTGCAACGACAAGTCTGTAAAGTACAACCTGACTAAATAATTTGTATCCATCAGTACGAGTTGCATCAAATAGATGATCCGCGACGCCGTAAGCCTTGTGGCGAAGGGTGTCAGGTTGCACAATGTAAGTCGTTTGACGGCGCAAGAGGGGGTCTGAGTAAGGGTTAATGGATCTAAAAACAGAGCGTAACCCTTCACAGATGAAACCTTAGCGGAGTGTAATTAATACTGAGGGATGCATTGTAAAGGTCTTGTGATGATCTCCCCTTGATTCACATGTCTACGGAAATATGTGTACATATTAAGATGATTATCTCTTATAGGTAAAGTGTAAAACCTCTGCAGAGTTATAAACTGTTTAAACAGCCGTGCCTACGGTCAAATGCGGACATGGGAACTTAACTTGAGATAATTCTATTTCAAAAACTTTTGTGGGTGGTGTGAAAATGTGGTGGGCTCACCTAGCCCTGGGTTGGATTTTTCCTGAGTTTTCAGACTCAGTGATGTTAATATATGGGGTAGCCCCCAGTCAAATAAGCATGGGTAGAGTTTCCGACGGAGGGAAACTCTGCTGTTATTAAATATTGCACAATTACTCTCTTTAATAAAATACAATTTGTTAAAAATACTAAGTGATAGGAATTTGCAAATATGATTAATTGAAAATGTTGCTTTAGCAAATAAAAGAACCCGAGCCATCCTTGTTTAGCCTTGCATGTATATTAGTTGTATTGTGTGTTGGCTCGCGAGCACGGAAGTTGTGCTCATTCTCGCTCTTTCCCCCAAAACCCTCAGAAGCAGGAAATCCTGGAGACTACGACTACTACGAGGATCCAGAAGTTGGAGACCCAGGAGATGATGAAGCGTAGTGTAGTCTTTAGCTGTTATAGTCTCGCCCCAGTCCAGCTGACTTCGTTGGTTCTTGCGTGCATCCTATATTATCTGAGTCTTTAGGTAATATCGGACGCACACGAGTTTCTCCAGTCGTTTACCTGTGGAGAGATGAGCTCTCACCCCTTTTGTTTCCGTTGTCGCTTCCGCTTTTGTAATGTAATCATTTAGCCTGTTCGACCCTATTGTAAAACTCGACCCGACGCGGTCTATGTAAACCTTGTTGTGTTAATTAATGAATGGTATGGTTTTACGTCATGTATGAGTTGATTCAGTGATGTATCTGTGAGTACTATCTACTGATCCAGGGAATAACACAATGTTTTCACAGAGGATTCTGGATTATGAAATCCGGGTCCGACACGAGGCGACAACGACAACTTCTATGGCTGGTGACGGAGGGGATGGCTTCGGCGATGGCGCGGGCAGCGACGGCGGTAAAAGAACATTGCTGTGTAAACTTGTCCCTGAGCATACCTTCATGTAGCCAATGGTCTTCCCACAAGTCTATTATATGCACCTACTAGTTTCTGTGTATTGCGACTAGTATACAATTTTTTTTAGGGGATGCAGCTAGTGATAATTGTTTATTTGCTCAAGAAATGCAGAAATGTTTCTTTGTTAGTTAGCTATAACTGTGTCATTTCAAGCGAGATGTTATTAGGATGCACTTTGTATTGTTGTACATTACAGTTCTTTTCCCAAGGGAGAGGGGTACATTGCAGTTATTAGTACTTCAATATATTTTTAAAAAAAATATATTTGGGAAGAATTTTTGTATGTGTCATGAATCACATGTACAGATCCAAAAAATTAAGGAAAAAGTCCACTTTTCAACCTTGAACTTTTCGAAAAGTCTGGAAAACAACCTTCAAGTCGAAAACCAGACAGCAGAAGACCTCGATGTTTGCAAACCGGACAAAGTACCCCCCGCACCGATTCCACGCTGGTTTTGTGCTGATGTGGAGGTCCACCTGGCACCTTATGCCGACGAGGCATGTATAACACGCGTGCAGCCCCTTCGCGCACCAGTCGCCCACTCACTCTCACCTTCGTCCTCCCGAGAAAATCCCTTGGCTCTTCTCTCTCGTCTGGTGGCGGCGCGGGTTGGGAGGTGGCGACTGGAGTTGCGCAGAGGGCGGCGACAGTCGATTGGATGGAGGTTAAGATTCAATAGCGCAATGCCATCGTAGATCTGCGGCAAAATCGTGAAGGTCAGTGTTGATGCATTTCGGGATTTAGGGATTTAGGGTTCTGGGGATTTGGGTTTAGATGCTTCCATCTTCTTGTTAGATTTATGCCACTTGACCTTGTGAAACACATCTGAAGCATGGCAACCTCCGGGAGCTCAAGCACGACGCGGAGGTCGGTTGATTTCTCAACGGTGGGCGTCGGCGATGGGAAGTTTTCCTCCCCTGTAAGGTACAGGGAGGGTCCGCTTGATTATGAGCCGTCCGTCCATTGCAATTGCGGGCAGAAGTCAGCTAGATGGGTCTCTTGGAGTGACGCGAATCCAGGAAGGAGGCACTTTACCTGCGCGAAGGCTCGGGTGAGTGTTCTTGTGGTGGGCAGTGTTCTTGTGGGTTTGTGTTCTTGTGCAGGCTGTTCGATTTGTTCTTAATTTAGGGCCTTTGCGATTGTCCTGCCACTTGTTTAATTTGTTGTAAATTTGTGTAGGTGGGTGGTTGCAATTTTTGGAGATGGTATGATCCGAAGCCAGTGATTTTGTTAACCAGAACTTGTTGGATTTGCGCGACTGTGTAAGGGCTTTGAGGAAGGAAAACAAGGAATTGAAGGCCTCGACTAGCAATAAACATGCCAAGGAAGAGGCGTGTGCTGAACTGAGAAGATTGCTGGTTGCAAAATCTGAGGAGTGTGCTGAGTTGAGGAGAATTGTGGTTCAAAATGAGGCTGCAATTGTTCATCTTAGTGATAGGGTCAAAAAGGTAGAAAATAATAGAATGCTGATAGTGTTTGCATGTACTGTGTTTGTTGTAGTTGGCTTCATGGTCTGGTAGAAAAATGTTGTCAATTTGTTGATGTAAGTTGTGAAACTGAATGCTCACTGGAATGGAAATATCATTTTGGTGAATTCGGTCGTCGTTCTGATCCTGCTGTATATTGAAGCCTCAAAATGAGCTACAAAAAAGTCTAGATATGTGTGATGCCTGAAGGTATGATATGGTCAATTGTGTAGCAACCTCATATCATTGCTATAGAGTTAGCTTATTCATTCTGTGATGTAGATCAGCAAAGAGAGAACAACTTATCGGGATATTTATACGATTCAATTCATACTTAATCGCCATGTTCACAAACAGATAAGTTCACAAATAGATAAGTTCACGCCATTGCCGATGCAGATAATTTCACTTTGCCATTGCGATTCTGAGACAAGTTATAAATGCATAAAAGTTCACATCAAATACACAGTTTCACTTGCTTGTTGTCGTTGACATCATTGGAGGACATCGGGAGCTTGCAGAGTTGTTGTCTTCTTTTTTGGAGGTTTATTCCTTTGTGGCTCTTTAGCGCTGACATCAGCTGAAGCATGACCAGAGGAGAGTTGAATTGTGGCACATGAACTGGCCTGAGAAGTAGGGACATTAGCCTCTAACCTTATAGATGCAGAACCACCTTTTGATGTTGTCACACTAGCCTTAGCAGATGACATGATGATCATTTCATTTGACACACCAGACTGCAACAACACATGAACAATGCTAAGTCTTAGAACTAAGCAGTGTCAAATATATGTAGTAAACTTGAAGATGTAAGATGTTTACATGCTGGATTGTAGCTGCAGAATTTTGTGAGTACACAACCCCAGTGCCCTTCTTCTTAGCCTTTGAGTTGGCAGGTAGGCTTGCCCTTTTTTTACCAACACTTGCAGAGCTCTGTTGTGATCCTTGCATCATTACCTAAGGAGTGATTTTCAATGTTAGAAGAAGATATGTTCTAGTGCATTAGTGAAGCAAGAGTGACACATTACCATGGCGGTTGGGGTGAAGGAGGATATCTTCTGCTACAGCTCTTGCACTTGTATTAGATGCACCCAATGTTTCTTTCCTCTTTGAGCAAGAAGATATGTTGTGGCCTGCCCCTTTGCAAAATCTGCACCTAATGACAGTTCCCAGTTTTGAGACTCTTGTGGCCTTGGGCTTTTCATGAGGCTCTCTTTTCCTTTCCTTCTTTGGTCTGTCTGGCATCCTAACATATTTTGGGGCTTGTGGTTGTGGCTTCTCAGATGTGGGCCAACTATGCATACCCTCCACAGGCTCTAGGCAGTGCTCATATGTCTTATTGAACTCATCAACTGAGTAACAGGAGGCTATGTAATCATCTAGCCTGTTGGTGTTGTAGTATATGCATGATATGGCATGACAACATGGTAATCCTGACAATTGCCAATATCTACAAGAGCATGTTTTATTTTCAAGGTTAACTGTAAATCTGTGATCATGATGCTTGACTTCAAATGAATCCTTTCCATTGAATATTGCATGGCAATACCCAGATTCATTTATATATGCATTTAGTTTCTTCATAATGTTGGGGCATATGATGCCTTGCCACTTCTCTGCCTTTGTTCTATTCACTTGGATTCTAACCATGACCTTACACCTAATGGCCTCTAGCATACTAATTATTGGCAGAAACCTTGCCTCAACTATCCATCTGTTGAAAGATTCACACATGTTGTTATCCACAGAATCACAGTTAGAACCTAACCTGAACCAAGCCCTGCTCCAATGGTGTGGGTCAGTGTTCATCAACGCCTGAGCCCCATCACGTGTGCTTTGGGCCAATTTTGCCCTAGCCAGGTTGAAAAGGCTTATGCAAGGTGCCTTGGCACATCTCCAGAACTTTCTCTGCCACTCCCTATCCTTGAATTTCTTCCTCCAGTTGGCATAGATATGTCTAGCACAATTCCTGTTCTCAGCATTAGGAGCCCAGGTTTGAACAGCATTCAAAAGTCCCTGCAGTTAGTTAGTTAGCAACACATTATGTAGTACATAAGTAATGAACATGCAATTAGTTTGACAATTTCACTAACCTTTTGCTGATCAGAGATGATGACCCATCCCTCCCCATCCATAACCCTTACATCTTTGAAAAGTAGATAACAAAACCAGTCCCAACTATCATTTGTCTCCTTCTCCACAACTGCCCAGGCTATGGGATACATTTGGTTGTTTGCATCCCTTCCCATAGCACAAAGGAGTTCACCATTGGTAGCTCCTTTGAAGAAGCAACCATCTAACCCAATGACCTTCCTACACCCAGCTATAAAGCCCTTCTTGCATGCTTCAAGACAGATGTACATTCTTTGGAATGTGGGGATCTCTACACCATTGACAACCTTCACCACTACTGTGCTGCTTGGGTTGCTCCTCAACAGTTCTAGCTGATAGTCAAATACTCTAGAGTATTCGTCTTTGGTTGCATCCAACATCCTTTGCATCACTATCTTCTTGGCTCTCTTGCATTTTGGGATGCTGACATCTGCAAACATTTCCTCCTGTACTGTGGCTTTCATGCTCTGCACACTCCATGTAGGGTTTGCTCTAATTAAATTCTCATATTTGTCAACAATCCTTCCTGCAGTTACAAGTTTGTTATCTCTTCTTGGAGGACATTTGTGCACATCATTGAAGCTGGTGATTTGCGAGCTAGTACTTCTGGAGTTAGTTGCCAATAGACAAAACCATCCACATTGTTCCCAGTCACATTTTGCCCTTACTCACACCTTCATCCTTTACAAACTTAATTACCTTCCTATGGGCCAAGCCATATTTGATGATTGCATCCTTGAACAACCGCTTGTCTCCAAATTTCATTCCTAGGGAGAATGTTGGCACATGCCTCTTTGGGTCAAATCTAGGGTACTTTGACTCTTTCCTCACCAACTCTCCTCCACTGTCTACCTCATCAAATGAGTCATCATCTTGACTGCTGTTAGCATAAGGAGTTTCATTACCCTCCTCTTCTACTTGTCCCCCATCTACACATGTTGACTGCATAGGGGGACCTTCGAAGGGCATATCATCAAGATTAGCTATTTCACCAGCCTTCATCATCTTCTTGAACTCTTTGAATTTATTGATGATATCTAATGCTTCCTCATCTTCCTCTCGATGTACAATAGTCACCAGGAATGTAGTCACTGTCAGAGCTCTCACCATCCTGCTGCTTGCTCTTGCTCTGACTCCTGATTGGGCTATAAAACCTCTCCACTGCTTCTAATTCTTTCCTTCTCTGCTCTGGTGTTGCAGTCAAAATGCTCACTACCTTGGAGCCAAGAATGGTGCGATCATCGTCATTCTCTTCTCCTAGAGACATTGCCTCAATCTCATCCTCGTAGTCACTATCTTCCTTCTCAGCTTCATCTTCAGCTATTGGTGCTTCCACATATATTTCGGCAACACCTCCTTCCACAATACAATCAGACATTGTCTGACATGCTTTGTCATCCACCAAAACCCTCAACCCATTGCCCAAATCTTTCCCTGGGAACAACCAATGCAGTAACATCCATTCAATAACATTGCAGTGCTCCTTGAGATGTCCATTGATCTCTGGTAATGACATCTTATCACGTTCTATGTAAGACATTGCCTCTGACCCACCGCAGTAATGCAAGTCCTTACCATCATGTATAAACTCGCCATTGAAGTGAAATCTAAACGGGAGGGTGTCCACAACATCCATCCCTACATGCATGTCGGAACTAATTAGTAACATCCATTAGAAATCTCTAATCTAGTATAGTAACTGCCAACTGCATAATGTTGAAAATCCCCAAATCCCCACGAACCCTAAAATCCTAAAATCCCAAAATCCCCAAAATCCCCATGAACCATAAAATCCCTAAATCGAGGTCATGCTTCAGATGTGTTCCACAAGGTCAAGTGGCATAAATATAACAAGAAGATGGAAGCATCTAAACCCAAATCCCCAGAACCCTAAATCCCTAAATCCCGAAATGCATCAACACTTACCTTCACGATTTTGCCGCAGATCTACGATGGCCTTGCGCTATTGAATCTTAACCTCCCTCCAATCGACTGTCACCGCCCTCCGCGCAACTCCGATCGCCACCTCCCAACCCGCGCGCCACTGCACGAGAGAGAAGAGCCAAGGGATTTTCTGGAGGACGAAGGTGAGTGAGTGGGCGATCAGTGCGAAGAAGGCTGCACGCGTGTTATACATGCCTCGTCGGCATAAGGTGCCGTGGACCTCCACATCGGCACAAAACCAGTGGAATCGGCGCGAAGTACTTTGTCCGTTTGCAAACATAGAGGTCTTCTCATGCGGTTTTCGACTTGAAGGTTGTTTTCCAGACTTTTCGAAAAGTTCAAGGTTGAAAAGTGGACTTTTTCCAAAAATTAATCTCAAAAGGGGAAATACAATTCGTGGAGATCGTCACATCGTTGCCACCTAGTGCAGTTGATCTTTCTATTTTATGCCATGCGTTGACCAGTTTTTCCCCCATCTGGTCGTTTCGGTTTCTATAAGCCACTTTTTTAGTCCAAACTATAATGGTATAGATTTATCAGGTTATTTTTAAGGAATGTGCCCAACAAAATTAATGATGAAACTAATCCCACAATTGCCCGAGCAATCGGCTAGTTCTCATTGTTGAATTAATTGAATTAAAAAAGTAAAGTAAAGTAAAGTCAGGTATAAATTGTGACTAGGAAGTTGTGAGCAATTGGCTAATCCTCCTGTTTGGAAGTAGAACACACTTACACACGTATTCTTCACATAGTGCATTCTAGAAGTTTAGTGCTCTTGTAATCTGGTATTGTTTTCATCAAAGACTAATTTCTTGTCTAGATAAGCTTGTTTTGGCTTTTTACCATCTAGATATGCTTGTTTTCTGGAATTTATTTTTCTCCTCTAATATTTTAATACATTTATAGGTTTACTTAGTGTTACCTCATTGCTAACACCCCTGCTTTCTTACCTCCGATTTGTAGAGTAGAAGAACTCTTGTCTTTGCGGAGATGGCTCTTGGATTTCATTTGCATCTTTGCCACCACAAGCAGCGAGTCTTAAATTATTGATGCGAGATATTACCATTCTTTCGCATAATAAGATGCTCCAATCTCGCGCTCTGGAAGTATTGTCACACCCATTCTGGGATCATTAAACCCTTCGCAACCGCCCAAGATGTGCGATTCTGAAGCAAATAGTATCTCAAGCAAGCTTCCGATTGCAACAAAGCGGACTTTATTAAACAAACTAAGGTTTAACAACTGTTTTAACTCGACACGGCATCCAAGCCCAAAGTTAATATAATACACAACAAAAGAACTTCCTACCACAGTGCGCTTGAGCGCAATGAGACCTAATAACGATGAGTCGCCTTCTTGGGGTCCACCAAAATCTTGCTCATAAGGATCCATACGTAGATGTTTTGCAAATTGCAAGAATGAATACTACCACCGTACTCAACAAGCCGCATAGAAATGCTAAATAATTACATGCAAGGAGTTCAATGGATGGTTAGGGTTTACCATACCTGGCATATGTGGATGCACTTTGCATTTAAAACAATTTATAAAACAGTAAAACAATAATAAGTAATAGCATCAGGGGTTTATCAACATCTCGATTACCAACTTAACATCTCAAAACTCTACTTATGTCTTGTATATTGGAATCATCCATGAACACAGCTTCATTAACCGGAAGCACGGTGTATTCGAATACCTTTGATTATTCACTCTGCAGAGTTGCCCAACTTTACCCACATGATATCTCAAGCTCGTACTGTCAAGCTATAAACACGCAACACGTTAGCGTGCGACTGAGCTGAGATAACAAAGCCTTTTCACTGCTCAACCTTTCTAGTCTCTACCCGGTAGGCTCTTGGACCATACGATCTCGGGAACCACCGCCAATGGCGAAACTATTAACCCGACACTGACGACGCCTATCGTTATGGTGATCAGCGAGTGTCCTCTTCCGGCCACTCCTGTCCCATTCCTGTTGCTGTAAATATTCAATCGGATGAGCAGTGTACTAAGCTAGGGAGGAATGACCACACATGTGGTTGAGCGGTTTTCTGTGTCTGTTACTTGACACAAGGTTCTTGTCCTTACCTGTCATCCAGTGAGGCGATGGCCCAACACCAACTCGTGGCTGTCCACCTCCAGATCTCACTGATGACACGCTTTTAACCCGAGTCTATTGGGTTGTCCAACTTCCTGGACACGACCCTCAACTCACCACCAAAACCATTGGCCTAAAGCCAATACTTGTTTTTGATTGATGAACACATTTTTGGTGATAAAGCTACCTTGTAAAGATAATATTTTATGTGGACTAACCTTGTCAAGGTGAATATGGCCTACAAAAGTTGGGTGGGTTTGTTTGTGGGGTATTTAGGATTTAACTAATTGTCATGGCATTCAAAAGTATTATTTTAACATTTAAAGTAATTGACACAAATACAGTAATGAAAGTAATAATACATAGGTGAAATGTAGGTTCAAAATGATCAAAGGATGCGACTTGCCTTCTTGCACTAAGTCTTCTGGGTACTGGTCTTGTCCGGCGTCTTCTGGAGTCTGGTCGTCAAAGTCGTGACCTAGCGCGAAACAAAACAATAAAACAATTCAAATAACATCCGTCTCGACAAGGAATGATTTGGGAACAACATGCAAGTAAATAAAAACAGAAAAGAAACACAAAGAAGGTTAGTGTGGAGTGGTGGAGATTATTTGGTGATTGGTTGATCTGTACGGAATTGAGATTCGGATCCAAGTACAACAAAAATATTGTAATGGATATAGAATCATAAAGAAGGTGGTGTGTGGGGTGCTGGAGATTTATCTGGCACTTGTTTGGACTGAACGGAGTTGAGATTTGGATTCACGGGTTCGAAACGGTCGAAAAGAGTATAAAGTGTCTAATTAGGGTTTTGGGCGGGAGAAGTGTCAGATAATGAATAGTACTTATTTTACTATTCATGTACAATAATGGATCAGTGATTAATGGCTGAAATAGGTGAACACATTTGAACCACTATTCATGAATGAGATTCGGCCATGAATAGTAATTAGGGTCACTGTTTTCGGACGGGTATGAATAGTGAAAATTTTGGATTATGAATAGTATTTTGTATTTTCGGATAAACAGTAAAATACACTGTGTAATGAACAGTGCCAGGCCGGCTTTGTTTGAACAGTACTGCCGGCCCGTTTACTGTGTGGCCTACGGCCCAAATTGGCCAGCTTCAAAGGCCCGTGCTCGGGCGGCCTTGAGCAGCGCTCGGCTCTGCCCGAGCCGGCGACGGTGGCGCTAGCGGCGGCGGTGGTGACCGGCGGCGGGAGTGGATGGTGCGGGGAGCATCAGGGAGGCGAGGTGGTTCCATTTTTGGGCTTTGGGAGGACGGAGGAGGTTCGGGAATGGGACGGCGGCGGAGGTGGCGCACGGCCGGAACAGGTGATGGGGCCGGCGGCGTTTGGGTGGCGTACAAGCTAAAAGGAGAGGACCGTGAGCATCAGTGAGCGGAGGGGAGGTCAGGGGTGGTGGAGTGGGTGCTCGGGGATGACCGAGGCGTGCTGGCGACGGTGGCCGTGAGGAGGGCGGCGGTGGAGCTCGGTGCCGGCGAGCTCCGGTGAGGGAGGAGGGTGGGGAGGTTAGGGGAAAGGTGGGCGGCGGTGAGAAGGAGCTTAAGCCGAGATGAGGAGGGAAGGAGGAGGAAGAGAGGCGGTGGATTTTACCGGATGCCCGTCGGAGAAGAAAAGGGAGGCGACGGCGGAAGCTTCAAATTCGCCGGCGTTGAGGAAGAGGGAGACAGTGGGAGGTGTTGGAGGGGGAAAGGCGACGAAGGGTGTTCTCGGGGGCCTCTTATAGGGCGTTGAGGCGGTGGGAGCAAGGAATGCTGGCGGCAGCAGTGGTGGCGGCGACGCGTGCGCTCGGGAGAGGCGGAGCGGCGCCGGGAAAGGAGGGTGGCAGGGTGAGGTGGAGGCGGCGAAGGCGGTAGAAGACGCTGGAGGTAGTGCGCTGGCGGTCGTCGGTCAAGAATGGCGGCGCCGAGGGCACGAGGCAGTGGCGGTGCCGTGAGGCAGACGGAAGGAGGAGAGGGAGGAAGAAGGAGGGAGGTGCCCAGGAAGAAGACGCCTTCAGATGAAGAAAACGGGAATTCCCAAAACGGAAGGCGGAAATTCGAAGGAAGTTTCCGAATTGGGAAAGATTTTGAATTCAAACAAAGAGCTTCAAAGAAGTTTTGAAATCCGAAATTTTGGGTTATTTCAAGTATTCAGATTGCTGGTTCAATAATTAGTGTTACTTTTCGGTCTCCCATCTTTGTTAGTGTGACGTTAATCTTCACTTATTTGCCATGTATGGTGTGAGACTGTAAATAAATTTAACAAAGTACCCCATTCCTGCAACAAAAAAAGAGCATCAACACGAGTTATATCTGAAAGAACTTGTGAAAAGAAATCTTAGGGTGTCTGCAATATTTATCTGTTAGTGTGAAATTAATGTTCACTACTTCACTTATTTGTCAAGTATATAGTATGAGCCTGTGATTAAATTATAACATCATGAAAACAGGTGCCGATCGATGTGAGTCGGCTTCGTAAAGGGAGATTGTCGAGTTGCGCTTTTTTTGTTACAACCTACAAAGTACTGTGCTTTGTTTTTAGCTGAATCTGCGATTATGTAGTAGTAGTGTGATATACAGCAAAGAGCAAGATCAGGTCAACTGAAAACGTATCACTCCCTCACCCGCCGCGCGAATCAGTCACATACGACTCTTGCATTCAAGAATAATTCTACATGCTTGATGTTACAACTTCCTTAATTTAAGCAAAAAAACGCTTGCTAGTGATATGTTGCACCACTGTCAGTAACATGGCTACGCTACATGTCAATGCAATCATATAATATATCCCATTCAGTCAAAAATGGCGAATCACACGAAAGGGAATCCTGAGTACTGTACATGCCCGATTGCTGCAACCGTGTGTAGTTTCCACTCCCTCTCTTGACTCTTGGTGCATCAAGGACTACTTTTAATAAGAAGCTTACCAGTAGTCCAGTACTAAGCGCTACTGATGCCCGATTCCTGTAAACCGGAGAGGAGGAAGTAAGTAGTAGTAACCTGCAGCCAAGGTAGAGGAGGAAGTAACGTAGAGACGTACCTCACGATGGCCGTGTCTCGCTCCGTCGTGGTGGCCGTGACCGCTGATCCGGCCGATCCAGACCAAGTTCGGTTGCACCAGCTGGGCTACAAGCAGGAGCTCAAGCGCGGCCTCTCGTACGTGCTGTGGTTTCATCATCAGCCTTTGCGTGCAGTTTCTTAGTTTCTTTTGCTCTTTGGAGTGTTTTACTTGTGGATTCTTTTGGCCTGCAGTGTTTTTTCGAACTTTGCCTTCTCGTTCTCCATCATCTCCGTGCTGACGGGCGTGACGTCGACGTACAACACGGGGCTGCGGTACGGCGGGCCGGCGTCCATGACGCTCGGGTGGCTGGTGGTGGCGGCGCTCAACGGCTGCGTCGCCTTGTCCATGGCCGAGATCTGCTCGGCGTACCCGACCTCCGGCGGGCTCTACTACTGGAGCGCCAAGCTGGCCGGCAAAAAATGGGCTTCCCTTGCTTCCTGGGTCACTGGCTGGTATGCGATTGTGACCATAATCTCTCTTGGCTATTGGCGTTCATGCCTAGTGTCATGTCATCAGAAGAGTGATTTGGACATGTTGTTGTGTTCGGAATTTTCTGATCATTGATATGGATTATATATGATTTGTCATTTTTCGTAGTTTGCTCAACAGTCTCTCCAAATGCGACCATTAATTATCTTTTGTAAAAAACAATACATAAAAACACGCACTTTCTGTACTTTACTTTCATACAGAAAAGGATTAGTTTGCCAATCATCTTGCAGGCCTAAGTTCATCTCTTTTGTTCTGTTTTACAGGTTCAACATCGTGGGACAGGTACGCTCGAACTTCATAGGATCGATCCATGAGAATAGGCTATTTTGCTGCAGCTTCAAGTGTGCTAGTAATTTTTAATACGAATAAGTCCATTTTACCTCTCTGAACTTTGGCGAGAGTCCAAAAACCCCCATGAACTCTAATATCGTTCACTTTATACTATCGAACTGTCAAAACCAGATCAAGTTACACCATAGTTTGGTTTCACTGGTGGTTTTAGTCATATTGGCAGCCACATCAGCTTTAGAGTCCCACATGTCAGCCCCCTTTCTTCATTCCTCTTCTTTCTCTCCTTCTTTCTTTTCCTCGCTTGCGCCGCCGCCTCCGGCTCCCCTGCGCTGCCCCGACTCGTCGGCCCGCGCCTCTGGTCTCCACGGTGCTCCTCCTCCGGCTCCCATGGCGCCCACGGCGCACCGCCGCTCGGCCCATCATCTGGTCCACCGCCGACCTCTGAGTCCCTGGGCCCTCTCTGCCGCGCCCTCGCTCTCGGCTTGGCCCGGTGCCGCGTTCGGTGGCCCTTGTTCCCTTTGCTGCATCCGACGGCCCCTGCTCCCTCTGCTGCTCTCCCGCATGCGGCCCCCTGGCCGCTCCGGCGCTTCCTCTCTGGCCTTCGATTCCCCTCGCCCCCAGCCCGGTTGCTGCCGCCGCCCCGACAGCTCCTGGAACCACCGCCTCCTCTGGCTTTCCCCTGGCCTGCCCAGCGCGGCCTGGTGGCCAACACCGCCACTCGGCTCTCCCTCCGGCGCCTCCTCCCCATTTCCTGCCGGATTGAGCTCCACCGACACCCTCTCCTCCTCGAAGCGCCTCGGCCCAATTGTCGGCGCCTAGAGCACCACCTCGACGTCCTTGGCCTCCCCCCAACCGCCGGCCGAAGCTCCCGCCGCCCTAGGTCGCCGCCACCGTGAGTTGCCCCACGATGCTCAAGGCGCACGTCGTCGGCCCTCTCCGAAGCTTCTCTGCCTCCATGAACCGCTCGGTGAGCTCCCCTGTACCTTCTTAGTGCCCGTGCTCCCCTCCCCTTCCCCTCTCCTCCCTCTGACCGCCGTTCGCCGCCGTCCGGCCCCTGCGCTTGTCCGCCCCAGACGCCGCCGCCTCCCACTCGGTGCTGCCCTGGCTGCGACGCTGCCTCCCTCGGCCTCCTCCCCACCCCGACGACTCATTTTGCTGCTCCCCGCCGCCTCTCCAGCCTCCGCCCGCCGCCGGCAAGCACTGCCGCCGTAAACCAAACAGTTTTAGAGTTGAGGGGGGATTTTGGACTCGCCGTAAAGTTCACGGGTGTAATATGATTTTTTTCCTTTTTAATATCGATCTATACTATTACTACCTAGTAGCCAACCTGTCAACTTGATAACTTGGACTGTCCTCTGGCTGGCTGCTAGCAGCCCTGTGGCGTGTGGAATTCTTTCCATACGCCCGCCAGGCGCCGTTCCCGGTCTCATTTAGATCTACTTCTGTAAAAAAAAATGGCGTGTTCTGAACTCAGATCGTCCGTGACACTCGTACTGATGGATGATGCAGTGAACTAATGCTTCAAAAAAATGTAGTAAACTACTTGACACATTTCTGACAGTCCAGTCTCTTGTTTGAACTGTTCTAGTGGGCTGGTACCACGAGCATAGACTTCTCGTTGGCCCAGCTTATCCAAGTGATCATCGTGCTTAGCACGGGAGGAGCCAATGGCGGCGGCTACATGGCATCCAAGTACGTCGTCTTGGCCATCTACGGTTTCATCCTGATCCTGCACGGGCTAATCAATAGCCTCCCTATCCAGTGGTTGTCCTGGTTTGGCCAACTTGGGGCTTTCTGGAATGCTGCAGGTGTGGTTTGGCCATTTGTTCTTTAAACATCTGCAAATTGTAGTTGTGGTCACCTTGATTGTTCTTTAATTTTCATGTCTGAACAATGGTTAGGTGTCTTTGTGCTGGTAATCTTGATTCCGGCTGTTGCCAAGGAAAGGGCGAGCGTCAAGTTCATCTTTACCCACTTCAACACAGACAATGGTATGGGGATTCACAACAAGGCTTATATTCTGGCTGTGGGGTTGCTGATGAGCCAGTACTCTGTGCTCGGCTATGATACATCTGCTCACATGGTAAATTACTCTTGTGCTCATGTTCCTACATTTCTATGTTATTAACTTATATTTACATGTAGGGGCGGAGCTAGGATTTAGTGTTGAAGTGGCCAAATAAACTATACAGTGTCATTTTATTTTATGAGTAGGGACAAATAACACTAATGACAGTAGTATTCTTCAAAATATAAAGAGTTATAATGCAAAATTGTCAAAGCATGAGGGGACCTGCCCCGTGCCAGCCCCCTCTCCCTCCGCCCCTGTTTGCATGACTGATGCAATTTACATTTGATGTCATTTTTGTCGATGTAAAGATTGACACTAGCAATTAATCTGACGTCGTCCTTGCATATGCGTTATGCAGACTGAAGAAACGAAGAATGCGGACCGGAGTGGCCCAATTGGCATCATCACTTCCGTTGCTCTTTCGACCATGTTCGGATGGATATACCTGGTGGCCCTGACATCAGTAGTCACGGACATACCGTACCTCCTGAGCCCCGGCAACGACGCCGGTGGATACGCCATTGCGCAAGCTCTGTACATCACCTTCCATCAGAGATACGGCAGCGGGGTTGGAGGTATCGTCTGCTTGGGAGTCATCGCAGTCGCCATCTTCCTCTGCGGCGCCGCATGCGTCACCAGCAATTCAAGGTAAACAATTTCCCTCTAAGTTGACAAGGTAATCTCTAGGCTAAACCATCATTTCTCTGCTACTGTACTACAGGATGGGGTATGCCTTCTCCCGGGACGGGGCGATGCCGTTTTCGCGCGTATGGTACCGGGTGAACAAGCACGAGGTGCCCTTGAACATCGTCTGGCTCTCTGTGGTCGTGGCCTTCGTAATGGCTCTTACGGTACGTACGTCTGTGTTGTTCCTCTAATACATCTCTCTAAACAGCAAGCGGTAACATGCATCATGACATGACGACTCATCACATCGTTTCGTGCTTCTTGTGTTGGCAGTCGCTGGGGAGCCGGGTGGCGTTCCAAGCAATGGTGTCGACCGCGACTCTAGGGCTGTACATCGCCTACGCGCTGCCAATCTTCTTCCGTGTGACGACAGCACGGAAATCGTTCGTTCCTGGGCCGTTCCACCTCGGACGGTATGGGATTGTCGTCGGCTGGGTCGCCGTCCTCTGGGTGGCCATCGTCACAGTGCTCTTCTCGCTGCCAGTGGCGTACCCGGTCACGGAGGACAACTTCAACTACACGCCGGTCGCTGTCGGGGGCGTGCTTTTCCTCAGCGTCGGCGCGTGGGTGTTCCATGCTCGGTTCTGGTTCGAAGGGCCCATCACGAATGTCAACAACTAGAAATTTATGTAGATGTAGGGTATGTATAGTACAGCTGCTATCTATAGTAATTTTTTATGTCATCTGTACACAGCACTAAAGTTATGTTATAGAATGAGTTGTCTTTTTTACTTGTCTTTATAGATCACACAATCTTTTAATACTTTTATGGATCTAAAAAATGTGGTTGGATAGCCTCCTTGGTTTTGGTGATACAGTCAGTTACAGGAATATAGACAACATATTTCTCTCTCTTTATTCTCTTTCATCCACATCAGCTTAAATCCTACGTGGCAGAGACTATAGACAGTTGATGTAAGCCCATTATACATGAGAGCATCTTTAACGTGTAATTGATGTAGGTTCAATAAAATAGCCACCTAAGCATGCATAGAACAGAGCAATTTTCTCCCCTATTGTATTGATCCGGCTCCTATTCAAATGGGACGCATGCCTTAATAAAAACCAGAAAGAAAATAATAAAAACACTCTCCCTCATCTCTCATTCTCTTTCTTCTGGATCCCACTGCCGCCCTTGCTCCACAGTCGGTATTGCCCGCCCCGCCACCGTCCATGCCCCTGTCGCCACAATGATCAAGGCGACGACGACGACTTCTATGGCGGTGACGGAGCGGATGGCTTCGGCGATCGTGCGGGCAACATGGCTGGCACCGGGGGCAGCGACGGCGGTGCCGGCACCTACGGTGGCAAAGGTGGTTGCAGACTTCCGACAGGTGTGCCTCGTTGCATATTTTATTTGTTTGGCATTGGATCAAAGTTTGCATCGGTTGTCATATCTAATGTATTGAATCCTCTAATGTATTGAAACGGTTCAGGTTCAATAACACGTCACCTAAACATTCACAAGAATCAGCAGTTTTACTTGTAGTGTATAGAATTCACTCCTCCCTTGAGACCCACATCATTAAAAAATAACCATAACTCTATCCCCTCCACAAGCTCGACACTTCATCTTCCCCACCCCATTGATGCCATCCTGCCACCCCTCTCTCTCAACCCCCCCTCCCCCCAAAATCCCCTCCATATCCTCTGCCACCGCTGATGTTGAGAGCTGTCCGCCCCTCCATCTTGCCGCTTGTTGGTGTTTTAGAACCGATCTTACGTAAAGATTGTTTGATTCGGGGGGTCTCCACAATTGATTACGCATACGAAAGAGACACGGGGTTTTTTATACAGGTTCGGGCCTTCTCCGGTGAGAATAACAACCCTACTCCTATGTGTATTGTATTGGGTATCTGGATTACAATCAGCGGAAGGTCTTGCCCTAATGCTGCTACAGACTGTCCTCCAAAAAAGCCTCTCCCTCACTATCTCTAAAAGATACCTATTTATACTATGCTGTTGGGGCGGTTGTCGTTCTAGACCAATTAGGCGCTCATTATTGCGTAATAATGAGAGTAATTACCGGGGTAGTAACCCCCCACGTTGTTCAACGGTTACCAATCAGAGATAGTGGGGAATTATCTGTAGTTATTTCAGGTATAACTACGTAATTTAACTGCTCACATCCTCACTAGTAAATGTGCCTTCTGATGGGTGGACCTAGCTAATTGTGAGGATGTCGTAGCAGGGCTAGTCGTAGCAGAACTTACGATTAGGGGGTAGTCGTAGAAAAAACTTACGACTGGTACTGGTCGTAGAAAAGACTTACGACCGGACGTAATCGTAGCAGGACTTACGATTACACCATAGTCGTAGAAATACTTACGACTAGAGGGTGGTCATAGATGAGTTTACGACCACCTAACTTACTCCTCCCTTATAACATTAAGGGGTATACCATGTGACGTCATATTGCATGATTATAGAATAATAAAATGAGGATTATCATATCCTCGTCATCTAGCCCCCCAGCTTCAAGTGAAAATAACTTACTTGGTTGAGGAGCCATAGATGATCTTATGATCACTAAGAGGTTGTAAGAAAAATGTTGAAGGAAAAAACTCTTCAACATATATTTCTCTCGACCAGAAATATACTTTGGTCGAGGCAATTTGTTGGAAATCTCACGATTATAAGGTAGTCGTAGAAAATCTTACAACTTTAGAGTAATCGTGACCTTATGATCGAAGCAAATCTTTTCCGATCGGCATTTCTTTTGATCCGAAGGTCAAGAAGGTAATTTCACTTGAGGTGTGAAAATGGTTTTGGTACTTTCAAACGGACAGATTAAAGACCTGTCCGTTGGAGCAATTCCCGAAGCGTTGGAAACCGTTGGGCTTCTACGCGTTTTGTTTCAAGCACACGATTATAAAACGTACTGCGGGGATTGACTTAGGGTTCTTACCTTTTCTCTAATTCACCCCGACTGTTCGTTGCTGTCTCATCTCTTCCGCCGCCAGTGATATTGTGCATCTTCTTGGAGCTTTCCTAAATCCAACTCTCCCCGTCTTTGAGAGAAAATGGCTAGGGCTGTCTCCGAGTGGGCTGACTCGGAAATGGATGACGCAAAGATGAAGGCCCTAGTCACCGCCGAGAAAATCCCCGAGGGGTTACTCGTGAAGTGGATTGCGGCGAATGGACAATATTGGCAGTCGGGGGAGGAAGATCAAATTCTGGTTTTCCAGGCGTACTGTGAGTGTGGCCTCCGATTGCCTGCTCATCCCTTCCTCACCCTCGTGCTCGAGCACTTCGGGGTGGAATTAGTGAACCTTTGTTATAATTCCATCACAATGCTGACCGTGTTCGTGTATTTGTGCGAGATTTACCTGGGGATTCCAGCGGACCTCGAGCTTTTCCAGTACTATAGAATGGCTCGGCAGGCCGGAATTGCCGGTAGTTGCAGTCTGAAGCTCCACGACGGTAAGTCGAAGGAGTATATTCAGATGTTCACCCGGTCATCGTGGCCGGGGTGGAAGAAGAGGTGGTTTTACTGGGAGGTTACCAAGGAAGACAGCCTCTCATTCGTCGGGAAAGCCGCCGAGAGGTTGAAAGATCTAGACCCGCCATTATGTGGTAATGGAGTTTTGGTGATTAATGATAAATCTAATTGGAAGACTAACACTTTTATTGATATACATATTGTGTAGTCTTATTTGGATATAAAGGTGAAAATCATGAAGACATGCAAGTGATTAAGTGATTAATGACAAATGCACTTGTGAGACTAATACTCTTATTGTTATATCATGCTTAGTCTCAGCTTGGATATAAAAGCAAAAATCCAAACAGGTATGTATTTATAAATGACAATCTATTTGTGAGACTAACAATTCTATTGATTATCTATTGCTTAGTCTCGTTTGGATATAAAGATGGAAATACAAGAGGTATGCATTCTACTTCGTTTTATTATATCTTGTTGCATTCCTCGGATCCAAAATATAGGATAAACTCCACCAAAAAGTTTAACTTGGATATGTGCATATGTTTCCATTACATATTTGTGTATGCACACATTTAGGGGGAGTTCAATCTATATTTTGTGGTTTCATTAGTATTGATCCATATTCTCTTTCCACATATATTAAGGATCTTTACTTTGAAATATATCCTTGAATATATGCAACTTGTGTAGTTCGTATATATTCGTATGGGCATATGAGACTTGCGTAGTTCATATACTCATATCCTTGAATATATGCAACTTGTGTAGTTCGTATATATTCATATGGGCATATGAGACTTGCGGTGTTCATATATGCTCATGTATCTTTTGAGTATACATAACTTATGTAGTTTATATATACTCATACCAATTACATTCAATTACTTGCTATTGAAGTGGTTATCATAAATTACCAAAGAGGGAAAGATTGTGGTATCTTGTCTCAACCATTATGAGTTAATGGTATGATGTGGTAATTAATGATAATCATATTGTAGAACTAACGTTTCTCCTTGAGATGGATAAATAGGTTATGTTCCGTGTGATTGAAGACTTCGGATGATGTCATGAGTTGATCGTCATCAAGTCAAGTTTATGAAGAAAAAGAATATCGTCATATGTTGATGATATCAAGAGAAGAACATCATCATGGGTTGATGATATTGAAGTGAAGAGCTTGGAGTAAAAGAGATGATCATGAGTTGATCATCAAGACAAGAAGAATCCATCATGTGTTGATGGAAGTCAAGTGAAGAGTGCATCATGAGTTGATGTATGTCAAGACTTGAAGCAAGGATATGCGTCATCAAGCTTCAAGTGGTTGCGCAAGGAAAAGGTATGACTAGCTAGGGCTAAGGATTTGTTCCTAGTCTTTTACCGGTCTCGGTGTTTGGTTGGAGACCGGATTGCTAGTATAGGTTGTCGTACTATTAAGAGGGGTCTTAATTAGTAACTTGAGTTAGTCATGTGTTGATAGCTCATTATGTTTGCTCTAGCTCAACTTAACATGTTGCCTATATTTGCGAATGTGTTTTGCAAATGGTTGTGGCTCATGGTTATTCCTTGTAGCATGTGACTTGAGTTTGCAAATGTGTTTTGCAAATGGTTTAAGTCCATGTACCTTATTCCTTGTGGCGTTGATTCTAATAGTTGGCAAATGTGTTTTGCAACTTGTTGAGAATCTCGCTTTTATCGTTGTTTGCATCGCACATCAATTTGGCAAATGTGTTTTGCAAATTAAGTAGAAGCGAAGTGCAATTTGTGGTGTGATTCTAAAAGTTGACAAATGTGTTTTGTAACTTGTTGAGAAACTCACTTTGAACCCTTGTTTGCATCACATGTCAATTGTTAAATGTGTTTTTGCAATTGAATTTGTTTTGGATGCAAACTGCTGTTTTTCTCCGAAAAATCGGTAGTACCGGCGTGTACTACGCGGTATGACCGCTGTGCGGTATGACCGGTGGTTTCTTGACGGAACTACCGCACCTGTTGAGCATCCGTTGCTCTGTGGTGGTGCGGTAGTACCGGAGTGTACCACACGGTATGACCGTGATGCGGTAGTACCGGTGTTAGTTGAGCGGTATGACCGCTCAAAGGTACGACCAAGCTCTTAGTGCGGTACTACCGCACCCCGGTTGTTCCGATTGTTAGTTGGCGGTATGTGTTTTCCAGAGAGCGTGCATTTCGGGTTGAGTTGGAAACCCTGCAATCGGTAGTACCGCTCGTCTGTGCGGTATGACCGGGCGATGCGGTTGTACCGCATGTTGGTTGGCGGTTGTACCGCACAGGTGCCCAACGGCTAGTTTTCTGACCGTTGGAGGAGGTGCGGTCGTACCGCAACTTAGTTGGCGGTAGTACCGCATATGCTGATTTTTCAGCAGACTTTGCCCCAACGGCTAGTTTTTGTGTGTGGGCTATAAATACCCACCTTGGTTGTGTGAGAAGTAGTTGCTGGTGCCCCATTGAGTTTCTTTGAGCTAAGAGCAAGCCTCTCATACTCTTGTGTGCATGTGTTGCACTTAGTGAGTGATTGAGAGCAAACCCTAAGTGCATGTGTTGCATTAGGTTGTGGATTGCTTATCCATAGAGCTTTGGCACTTGATTGGTTCAAGTGAAAGTTGAGTCTTGTTACTCTTGGTGTTTGCCGACACCTAGACGGCGTGGAGGCGTTGTGCGTCGGTGATCTTCTCAAGTGAAGCTTGTGAGAAGACCCGGGCGATTTGTGAGTGGCTTGGTGCTCGCCATCTCCGGAGCGGAGTAAGAGCAACCCTAGTGGATAGAGGTGATAAGTTCAAGTTGGAGTCGGTTCAAGTGGTTGAACTCACTTAGAGGTGTTGGTTCGGTTGGAACCGGTCCAAGTGGTTTGGACTTACCTCGGAGGTATTACCTCGCGTTTTGGAGCCGATCCAAAAGGTTGAACTTACCTCAACGTGGATTAGGGGAGACCGGCAAGTCTTCGATCACCACGGGAAAAATATCGCCGTGTCAATTGTGGTTTGCATTCTTGAGCTTTACCTTATTGCAATTTACATTCATATAATTAAGTTGCTCATCTATTGTGTATGAATGATTGCCTAGCCATGTGCCATTTACATTGCCTAAATTGAATTGCTCACAAGTTCATGCTCAATTGATTATTATCATTAGACTTGTATTGTTGGAGCACTTAGTTGAGACTAGTGGGTTTTAGGTCTTAATTGTGCAAAACCATATTTATATTATCTTCCGCATTAGAAATCGGTTTTAGCGTATAAAAGTTTAAAACGTCTATTCACCCCTCTAGTCGGCCTCCTCGATCTTACAGAGGTCCTTTTCCTGGGATTCGACTCCCGGTAATCTCGACCGGATAGCCCCCTACATTCAAGCCGTCAAAGACTTGAAATCGGAGGGGCTCACCGGATGGCACGTGGTGAAGGACTTCATCACGTGCCGTATTAGTCCCCTGAAGAAACGAGTTCCTCCCATGTGGAGGTACTCGGGGAAGGACGTCCCAACTAGGGATTACAAGGACGGTGAGTAGAAAAACTTACTTTTCTGGCTATGTCCTTGGTTAATCCCGATTTAGTCTGCTAATCGTGTTGTTTGAGTGTACAGATCTTCCACAGGGGGAGATTGACGCTCGCGTGAGGCTCATCTGCGAGAAGAGTCCATCCAACATAGCAGCTCCACAAATTCTTGCGGTTTTGACCGCAGAAGAGAAGGTGGAGCGCCTAAAGGTAATCGAAAATAAACGACTTCATCTTTAGGCACTTATTGTCGTAAAACGATTTACAACTAAAGGATTCGTCGTAGAAAATCTTACGACTGGGTACTGGTCGTAGAAAGACTTACGACCGGACGTAGTCGTAGTAGGACTTACGATTATATCATAGTCATAGAAATACTTACGACTTGTGAACTGGTCGTAGAAGAACTTACGATATTTTTTTTCTGTTCTTCAGCAGAAAGTAGGCGTAGAAGACCGCCAAGACGACGAGAAAGTCGATTTGGTGGTTATTGGGGTGACTGCGCAGGTGGAGCCTGCAAAATCCCCTCCAGCCAAGAAGCGTCGCCTTGTAAAGGTTGACGACAAATATGGCTCAAGCTCGGCTCCTTCTGCCTCTTTTGCTAAATTCGCTGCAGACTTGGCTGCAGCAAAGAAGAAAGCGGAGGGAGCCGCCTTTGCCCTCAAGCATACAGCCCCCAAGGTCAAGGTACCCTTCTATTACGACAACAAGTCATTCGCAGTTTCTGCTTCTCGTGGCTTCGTAAGATAGCTAGAAAAGGAGAACTGGAAGAATTTCATATCTTTTGTGAAGAAAACTGCTGCTCTAGTGGGATCTGAGGCCGAGGGGAGCAGCTCTCTTATGGTGGTCGAGACAGATCTCGGCCACCTGGGAAGTCGGGAGGAGGAGACTCCCGTTATCTCGAGTGAATCTCGACCAGTGATGGTTGAGAAGAAGTCGAAGAAACCTTCCGTCGGGAAGGTTGCTCCCAAGTTTCGAGTCAGGTTCAGCGCGCAGAGGTATGTAAAAAACATAAGTGTAAGAACTGTATTTACTCTTTGTTTTTTACGAGTTGACTTACTTCTGCGTTTTGTGATCTTAGCCCAACGTCTTCAGCCCCAGGGATGCTCCTATGGAGAAGCCCGCTGTCACCTCTTCAGATTGCGAGGGTGTGACTGCGGCAGTAGCTGAAGGCCCAGCTACTATTCCCGTGGCGGAAGAAGTCATTGCTGCCAAAGTTGCTACGACCACCGAGGCTGTCGTAGATACTGAAGAGGAGGCAAGAGAGGCCGTGAGGGAAACACCAGAAGCCGGTGGTGGTGGGAGTTCCAACCATCGCACAAGTAGGGAGGTTGTCGAGGACGTTCCTTCCAGCCCTCCAGGTGGTGCTCCCGTCACCGAGTCAAAGGAAGAAGAATATTTTAACTTTTGCTCTGATTTATTTGGCCCCGATTCTATCGTAGGATCTTCTGCCTACCGATCTCGCGACCGAGTTCCTCACCCCAGCAGCATTCCCAATTGCGGGGATGTTTTTGACAATGAACGTCTCGAGGGGGTCTGGTGGAAACGAGTCGAGGAGATGGATGAGATGAAGGATCTGTCGCGAATAATGTCCATGTTTGCTTGGTCAAACATGAATGTAAGTATTCATCGATACTCACGTATGGTTTTACCCCTGTCTCTTATCGTTTTTCTCCCCTGCAGAGAGCCAAAGAGCAAGTTGCTACAATTTGTGAGTATAATCGGCAACTTGTCAAGTTACGACAAGAGAAGGAGGTGCTCTGCGAGCAAGAAGAGAGATGGTGAGTAACCGATTCTCGTAATCGTTTCACAAACTGATTACTTACTCAGTACTCGTAGACGATTGTCGTAGAAAACTTGTGAGGACCCCAGTTTATTTGGCTTGTAATGCTTAACCAACCACCTGGTCCTAGCATCACAAATCAAATAAATGATCCTCGAGATATGTATACTTCCTAAAGCAAATATCGCACTCGTTACAAAATTAGACATCAACTCCATTCAAAACATAGAGTCCAAACATTACACTACAAACGGAAGATAAACAAATAGTAACAATATTACGTATATAGGCGGCGTGCCACAAGATACACAAATAGACAAGAACGCAGTGAAGCAAAGTTCCATAAGATGGCTATAAACAAAGCCAATCGGTGTGCCTTCAACCCACAAGGCATCCGACCGACCGCCAAGACTAGTCGTCACCCACGGCGGCAAAGACAACTCACGTAAGTGAGGCCCCGAGGCTCACCTTCTTCCTCTGCAACAAAACATTAAGCAAAGCACCTGAGTACAAAGATTGTCTTTGTACCCGCAAGACTGACGTGTGAACTAACAGACCTGTTCATAGACTACATGCAGGCTTATTTGGTGGAGGTCATATGTTTCATTTGCATAAAGCCAACTTTATTTGCAATAATGTAATACAGTTTAAAGGCAAGGTTGCAATTCATTTTTACTGTTGAAATAACTGCGAGATAAAGATAGATACAAGTAACCACCTAGAAGTGACTATCCCAATAGTCACCACAACATAGCACGAATCCCCAGATTCGTACCACCCTGCAAGTTTTACTTTTAAAAGGTTGTAGTCTAACTCTCGATAAGCTTACCCAAGCGTGTCCATCACCTAGGACGAGGCTATTCGAATAGTTTTTAACCTGCAGGTGTACCATCATACCCACACCTCGCATCGCCTTTAAGCCAAAGCACACTTAGAAGGTATGCGGCACAGACTAAGTCCTACGAGATCGTTTCCAATATTGTGTATCAACCCGAGCCGCTCGTATAGATAGAAACCCATACGCTTACATGGTAAAGCCGAAAAGACAACTACCCACTCAGGATAAAGCTTTTCGGACAACTACCATGCTCCCACCTCCGTCCCTCCTGCGACCTCCTGCGACCCGGGACCAATACACGCCAAAGTACTAGGTCAAGAGAGGTCCCATACCCTCTAGTGTGGTTAGCACGCCGAAATGCCCGGATAACAGAAACTCACAAGATGTTCGGTCCTTAATTGACCCGGGCACCTTTCCAGTCACACCCAACAGATCACACCAATCTTACCATTGTGCCCGCGTCTAAATCATTTTTGTTTTTGGTTTTAGTTTTGCAAGTAAGCATAGCAAAATGTGAAACATAAAGTTGTAGTAAATTTTGTGTGATCAAGGTTACCGACTAAAGTCGATAACCGCCAGCTTCTACCGATACTAAGCATGTCTAAGCGGTGAAATCGTATCTACTAAGTGACAAGAAATCATCCAATGATCTCTAATCACAAGAAATATCCTAGGCTCGGTAGTAGAGATCAATATTTGTCTACGTGATATGCACTCACGGATTTAACTAATCCATTTTAACACAAATTAAGCAATGCATACATACAATTTGAAACAAAATATTAGAATTTAAAGTAATGGGATTATCATGATCAAATCGCTTGCTGGTCTTTGTTGCTCAATATGGTGCGGAGGATCGTCCTCGGGGTTGCGCAAATATCGAAGCCTAACGATCGAACATAACAACAAATAAGAACGAATAACACCGACAAAACTCAAACATTCAACAACATCAAACAAGCCAAAACTCACACAGAGCCTAAGCATGATATAACAAAATTTTAGAAAGAGAACAAATCATTTTAAGTTATTAGCAATTTTCTATGAATTTTCTAAGCTAAAAACACAACAAGTCACTAGTTAATTACTTAACAAATTTTCATGAACAGAACCAGTGTATAAAATCTATCCTAATAGTTAGTATACTGAAAATGAAATTTTACGAATTGGGTTCATTTAATTTGGACAATTATTGGAAGAGATATGCATTCTCTAATTTAGAAGATACATAAGACATCATTTTATTAGCTAACAGATTTTTGCTACAGAGACATGGATGAAACTAATTTTAGTAAATAATACATTTAAAATGAAAATAAACAAAGATCGGATTCATGCAATTTGGATAAAAATTGAATTAGTTATGCATTTTACAAGTTTAATTGAATTAACGATTACATGTAAAAGCATTCTGATTTACTAAAGCATTTAATCCTTTTTCTACCCACAGCCAACTAACCCCGATTACATCGACCGTGAGTTCAGCGCAAAGTGTTGACGAACGACCGCCGTGAAAGTGGCGTCGGCGTATTCTAAGAATACGTCTTTGACATATCAAAGTGTACTTCTAACACATACTCACGAGAAATACGCTTTCAAACGAGAAAACATATCGCCAAGGGTTACACACCCACTAATCGACATCATGGCCCACATGGCGGTGACTCGAGGGAAATATAACGGTTGGATTAGAGTTTACTAAACACGATTACGAGAGGGCCCACAAATCGCTGACATAACTAAACAAATATTAGTGCTAATCGAACGCATACCGCTCTCCTTGGCACCGGCGACGGGACGGGCGGCGGCGCAGTGGATCTCGCGAACTAGTGGGTTTCAAAGCGAGCGAGTGATACCTTGGGTTCACGAGACTCGGCGAACCCAGTGGTGGCGGCGCGGTCCGATGGTCACCGAGTTGAGCTCACGACGGCCGGAGGCGGAAGAAAGCACGCCCACGCGAGAAGGCGATCGGACTTCTAGAAGACTCGGAAGGTGTGCTTAAGCCGCCTCAACACCGGAGCAAGAAGCACACGATAACGCCGACGAAGAAAGCCCGAGGTGACCGGAATTTCCGGCGGCGAAAACCGAGCTTGGAGAAGAATTGGTCGCACGCCCGCAACGATGCACAAAAGGCGTAAACAAGCCCACCGTTAGACTCGCATCAATGCGATCCTAAGGGACTAAGTGACGGGCTGAAACTCACCAGTCGCAAACGAGCTCACGGATCGAGATCGCCGAGGCGGAGACGACAATACCGCTCTTGGTGATCCACCGGCGCCAAGGACACGGAATAGGCAAAATGGAGCGGCGAGGCAAGAGGAACACGATGGTGCGATCGGCGGCTCAAGCGGCTCGAAACGGCGGCGCTACGCTCGAGTTTTCTCGTACCGCTAAGAAATGGGCGAGAGGGCGCAAGAATGGCTGCGAGAAGGAATGGACGACCCTATGAGGTAGATGGACTTGAGCGATCCTCACGGAGGCGGACACGCGTCCCCGTGGCGGCGGCGAGTCGCGTGGCACGCATGCGCGATCGCCCGAGCTCCGGAGGCGTGGAGTCGGCGAGGAAGAACGGCAGTGGGACCCATATGTCGATACGATCGGCGGTGCGAACCGGTGGTTTGATTTGATCAGCGACGCACCGACCGTTGGATCTGAAATGGACGGCTGAGATTGGTGTATGCATTCGGACAGGTCGGTTGCGCACGCAACGTGGATCGTTCGATTTGCATCGGACGGTCACGATCGATTGGACTCGCGCGCGGTGCGTTTAGTTGACGCGACCGAGTCAAGTGGTACGAGTCGGACTCGAGCCTGAGTTGGGTTCGGGCCCGAGGAACAGTGTTTTCTGATTTGAGGTTTTAAAAGGCTGAGAGAGTTTGGAGAATTTTTAAAGGTAGCTCCTGAGCTCCAAAAATTTCGAAATTTTTATGGTAGCTACTTGAGACAGAGAACAACATTGCATAAATTTTCCAGAACTTTCTATGCACTGAAAAGTTCTGCAGAAAATTCACAAGCATGCTGACCTAGGGTTTGACCAGGTTTTCAACTAGTTTGACTTGGCCATTTGAAATAGCAAACAAAATCTAAAATTGTGAAATAATTCAGGGAGGTAGATAGGATGATCAATATGATAGGAAAAATAATTTCCGAGGGTGATCACAAGTTTGAAAGCCAAGAACTTGCTGACAACAATTTCCATTCACAAGAATTTAATTCTAGAAAATGGAAATTGCTAGGGAAAATTTGGAAAACTTCCAAATGATTTGAAGAGACAACAAAAGTTTTTATTCCTCCTCAAAATTTTACATTTGAAATACAAACCCTAAGTTAGGGCTGTTACAAAACTTACGACTTAGTACTAGTCGTAGAAAGACTTACAACCGGACATAATCGTAGAAAAACTTACGATTATCCATTGGTCGTAGAAATACTTACGACCATTCGTCTGTGTATTCATGTCTTCCCTTAACCTTTCAGGTTTAAGAGTGACGAAAAGACCTTAGCTGATTCACTTGACTTCGAGAAAGCCAAGATGAAAAAGCTAAGGGATAAGACCGCCGACCTCCTGTAGAAGCTTCAGGAGGCTAACTCTGCAACTCAGCGGTTGCAGAAAAAATAAATAATACGTGGAGTTATGACTGCTTTTGATGTTGATCTTCGCCTTCTTAACCTCTCATTCTTTTGTAGAAAAAGAAGTCGAAAATAAGGCCCTTCAGGCCGAGGTGGGGTCTCTCCGGGTCGAGGTCCAGGAAAAGTCCTCGGTTGTCCGCGAGATCTCCCACATCACGAAGGAAAAAGATCAAGAAATTGAAAATTTAGGTTCTCAATTAGCGGGTAAGTAGAACTTTACCTGCTATTAAATCATTTTGTCTTTCCGTAGAATCGTTTTATTTAATTAACCCTTATTCCTCTCAGAGCGATTGATTGAAATAAAACGACTCCACGAGGTTTCGACTTGTACCCAGGAGGAGATGAAGTCGATGAAGGTCAATCTTCAAGACAACATTTCGCTTCTGAACAATGTACTCGATGGGCTCCGTGCCGGGAAGGTCGTTCCTCGCGATGGCACGATGACCGCTCATACGAGTGCCATTGGGGAGCAAGTCGGTACCCTGCAAGAGTTGGTGTCTACTCTGAAGACCAGCCAGAATGATTCGATAAGGGAAGCGGTCAAAGGAGCTGTGAGCTTTGTTTTAGCAAAGCTTAAAGCCCATGACCCCAATCTTAATCCTCATTCTGTCGAAACCGACTTCGACTGCACCGAATCTGAAGCAGAATGGTTAATCGAGGAGATGCAGTCGGTCGGCGAGAAGGTCGCGGAGGAGATGCAGATAGAGTCTCCTTCATCAGAGTAGTCTGTAATAGGAACTTGTAAAGACAAATCTTTTTTGGTGATGTATAAATATATGATCCTTTCTTTTTTCCTGCAAACTATCTCGTAGAGTAGTTAGTAACTCGTAAGATATTAAAAAAGGAAGAAATAATCAGACTAGATATGAGCGATTCCTTATTTCTCCTTCTTTTTCCCTGCGAATCATTTTGTAGAGTAGTTAGTAACTCGTAAGATGATAACTCGGAAAAAACTAAGACTAAAAAATGAAGTCATGTTTATAACTTTATCCTAGCCCCCGACTATTTACTTAGTTTATTGGAAATAAACTAAGAAAATAGTAAAGAAAGGGTTTCTGAAAACAGAGAGGTTTGTTCGACTTATAGTTCTCGAGTATCGATTATCTTGCACTAGTCGAAAGAGTGGAAACAGATCGACGCTAGGAAGTTCCCTCTAGTGGGCAGGACCACGTGCAGAGAAAAAGGCTTCGACTAGGTGATGTTACCATCTCCAACTAGATTAATCAAATCAATAACGACAACTTGAGTACAACAAACATCTAGAGTACCTTAAAAAATTCATCCGACTTTTTTCATTGTACCTGATAAGTTTGCCCTGGCAGCAAGAGTAGGAAACAGAATGACGCTAGGAAGTTCCTTCTAGTGGGCAAGACCACGTGCAGAAAGGAGAAGCTTCAACTAGGTATGTTTCTTCGTCCGACCAGTTAAAACCAATCAAGTTAACCGGAAGCGGTCGAATGAATCTCAAAAGTGCGCTCTTCTTAGAGTATTTTTCAAAATGAATAAATAAACTAAGGTGACATGAATTTGCTTAAAAATTTTGACCATATTTTCGAGCCCGAAAAGCTTTGTACTGATGCAATAGTTAAGAACAAAGCGACACTAGGAAGCTCCTTCCAGCGGGCAGGCCCACATGCAGATAGGAGAGATTTCGACTAGTTATGATGCCCTTTTTCCGACCAGTGTAAAGGGGAAATGAGCACATGAATAATGGTCGAAAATAAAAGCGAAATTCAAAAAGAGACAAAAAAGATAGGAGGAACCTTATACTTTATTATCGTAGAAGTTTGTTACACATAGAATTTGCATAACTGGTCAATGTTTCAAGAGTTTGAGAGAACGCGGCCATCTTCCATTGCAAGTCGTACCGATCCTGGACGCGTAACTTCGACCACAGTGTAAGAACCTTCCTATTTGGGGGAAAGTTTGTTCCGATTAGACTGGGATTGGATAAGCCTCAATACCAAGTCACCTACAGCAAGGCTGCGAGGTTGGACCTTACGATCGTAGTATCTGCGTAGGGCTTGTTGGTAGACTGCTGATCGAATTAAGGCCTGGTTCCTTTTTTCTTCGAGCAGGTTAATGTCGTCTGCTCGAAGTTGTTCTTGAATGGAGTCGTTAAACTTTTCGACTCGTGCTGACCTGATCTTTAGTCCTGGCGGAAGCATGGCTTCGGCACCAAAGACTAGAAAGAAAGGTGTTTCTCCCGTAGCTCGGCTAGCTGTCGTATGAATTGCCCATAATACTGAAGGAAATTATTGTACCCAAGCCCCCGAGCGCTTTATAAGCTGATCGAAGACTCGGGTCTTGATTCCCTTCATTATATGGCCATTCGCTCTTTCGACCGCCCCATTGCTTTGGGGGTGGGCAACAGAAGTGTAACACAAACGAGTTCCCAACTCGTCGCAAAATTTCTAAAATTTTACGCTTGCAAATTGTTTGCCATTGTCTGTGATGATTCGACTTGGTACTCCAAATCGAGTTATCACGCATCTCATCATGAACCGTTTACTGCTTCCGTTGTTATCCCAGTTACAGGTTCGACTTCTATCCATTTTGTAAACGTGTCAATAGCCACAAAAAGGAATTTGAATCCACCTGGAGCTCTGGGTAACGGTCCTAGGAGATCAAGACCCCGGATCGCAAAAGGCCAAGATAGAGGAATTGTTTGCAATGCCTGAGCCGGTTGGTGTATTTGTCTGTTATGAAACTGGCACTTTACACATTTTTTGACCAACTCCTTGGCATCATAGAGGGCTATTGGCCAATAAAAACCTTGTCAAAAGGCTTTCCCGACTAGTGTTCTGTAAGAAGCATGAGTTCCACATATGCTTCTGTGTATGTCGTGAAGGAGTTTTAACCCTTCGCTCTGCGAAATACATCGCATGAGTACCCCTTGTGTTCCTCTTTTATAAAGGACACCTTCGACCAAAGTATACATTTTGGCCTTTCGGAATAATCGATCTGCTTCGAGATCGTCGTCGGGTATGGAACCCATCTGAAGATACTTGTAGATGGGTGTCATCCAGGTATCTTCGTACTCTAGAGAGGCTATTTCCATATGAGGCGTCTCTAGTTCTTCAACTAGAGACGACTTCTGAAGTTGCTCTAGAAACACCCCTTTCGGTACTGTGGATCGGGAGGAAGCTAGACGAGCCAATTGGTCTACGAGGAAATTATCCTTTCGATGGATAAATTGTATCTCAAAGCCCAAAAAGTGCTTTTCTAACTTTCAAACTTTCGATAAGTACCGGGACATGGTCGGATTAGAGCACTGATACTCTTTTCCGACTTGATTCACGACTAGTTGAGAGTCTCCTCTCACGAGTAGTCGTCGAATCGAGAGCGCTTTTGCGGCTCGTATGCCAGCTAGCAAACCTTTGTATTCTGCCACGTTATTAGTGACCTAAAAGTTTAATTGTATGGCATACTTTAAGGTCTCTCTGGTAGGAGATTCCAAGACCATCCCAGCCCCCGAGCTGCTTATCGTAAGTGACCCATCAAAATACATCGTCCACTAGTCGTGGGAATCGTACTGGAGATCCTGAACAGGTTCAAGATTTGTCCATTCGGCGACAAAGTTTGCCAAGATCTGGGATTTTATGGCCATTCGAGACACGAAATGGATGTCGAACGCCCCAAGTTCGACTGACCATTTTGCCATGTGTCCCGCTGTTTTCCTATTCTGGAGGATCGCTCCTAAGAGAAATTCAGACGGCACAGCTAGTTTGTGCGCCTGAAAATAATGTCGCAGCTTCCTCGAAGACATGAGGAGGGCATATAAAAGTTTTTGAACCTGAGAGTAACACTCTTAGGTCCGTGTAAAACTTCACTAACGTAGTAAACTGGTCGTTATACGTTCTCACGTTCTATGACCGATCGCGCCACTCCTTGACGTGGCGTGGCGCCTAGATAAATTAAGAGCGTCTCTCCTGATTTCGGGGAAACCAGAACAGGAGCACTCGTAAGATACCTCTTGACTTCCTCAAAGGCTAGGTTAGCCTCGTCCGACCACTTGAAGCCCTCATGTTTCCTTAGAAATTTGAAGAAAGGCAGACCTTTTTCTCCCAGACGTGCGATGAAACGACTTAATGCCGCCATGCATCCTGTGAGTTTCTGGACTTCTTTTTTCGTGGTCGGGGGGCACATCTGAGTGATGGCTTTTATCTTTTTAGGATTTGCTTCGATTCCTCGTGCAGAGACCAAGAATCCAAGTAATTTTCTTGAAGATACCCCCGAACACACACTTCTCGAGATTAAGCTTCAAGTGGTGTTTTCTGAGGTTGTCGAAAGTCTCCTGTATGTCTGTGATATGATTGAGTTGTTTACTGCTTTTTACGACTAGATCATCAACGTAGGTTTCCAAGTTTCGACCTAGTTGAGGAGCAAAAGTCGTTTGCATCAAACACTGAAAGGAAGCCCCGACATTTTTTAAGCCGAATGGCATTTTGACATAGCAAAATATTCCAAACGGTGTAATAAATGCGGTCTTCTCCTCATCTTCTCGACACATACTGATCTGGTGGTAACCAGAGTATGCATCTAGAAAACTCAACATCTCACATCCTGCAGTAGAGTCAACCAGCTGATCGATACGAGGTGAAGGGAAATCATCTTTTGGACAAGCTTTATTAAGATCAGTAAAGTCTGCGCACATACGCCATTTGCCGTTTGACTTTCTAACCATTACAGGGTTGGCCAACCACTCCGGGTGGTTAACTTCTCTTATGAAGCCTGCTTTAAGCAACTTGTCCAATTCTGACATAATAGCATCTCGTCGATCAGGGCCAAATCTCCGTAACTTCTATTTTACGGGTACTTTATCAGGCCGTAAGGCTAGCTTGTGCTCGATCACTTCCCTGGGGACTCCGGGCATGTCGGATGCTTGCCACGCGAAGACATCTGCGTTTGCCCGGAGGAAAGTGATGCGGGCGTCTTCCTATTTGGGGTCGGAAGAATCCCCAATACGAACAGTCTTCGAGGGCTCCCCCGCGTCTAGAGGAACCTCTTTGACCTGGTCATTCGGCTTAGGTGCAGCTTTAGGCTTCGACTTGCTAGTCGAATGCTGACTTTCATCTCGAGTTGGTAGTTGTCCAACCATCTCGAGGGAGCGACGGTCGCAGGAGTGCGCCATCTTCTTGTCACAATATATTGTGATTACTCCTTTAGGACCTGGCATCTTAAGACATTGATACCCATAATGAGTAGCTATTAAGAATCTTACCAGAGTAGGTCGTCCGAGTATGGCATTATATGCCGTATCGAAATCGACCACGTCAAAGGAGACTTTCTCTGCCCTGAAATTGCTTGGTGAGCCAAACGTTAAAGGAAGAGAAACTTGGCCAATTGGTTTGGTCGAGGACTCTAGTACGATTCTATGAAATGAATATCGTACCGGCCTTACCTTTGTCCTGGGTACCTGCATCTCGTCCAGGGTACTCGTAAACAGTATGTTTAGCGAGCTTCCACCATCAACTAAGACTCGATTCACTCGATAGTTGTTGATAGTGGGTTTGACCACGATCGGGAACCGACCGGGTCTGATCGAAGGGATCGGGCAATCACCTTTCTCAAAAGCAATGGTGATTTCCGACCACTTCGGTAGCTTATTGACGAGAGGTGAGTCGATTGTATTTACCTCGCGCTCGACAGCTTTTAGCTGTCGTCGTGACTCGTATGCCGATGATCCTCCATAGATGTGATCGATGGTGTGTTGTGGATCCTGGAATGGCATCTCCTCCTCGTCATCCGACTCCTTCCGTCCACTTGTTTGACCTACCTGTTCAAGAGTAGGAAGTGGCCCTTTGCCAGAGTAGTAGTCTTCGAGTTTTCGTAGAAAAACTCGGCAGTTACGAAGGTCATGCCCTTCTTTTTTGTGAAAAGGACACCACCTGGGTTTGTCATTCCTCCGATCTTGGTGCTTACCTTTGCCTTGATCGGGATTCTGCTTGGGGTTGCGCGGCTCTTTATCGCTTACGGCTAGGACCTTCTTAGAACCGGCAGCTGGAGATTTGTGTCTCTTTGCCTTGTTCTTGGACTTCTTAGCCTTTTTATCCTTTTTCTTACCACTTTCGTCCGCCTCTTGAGAGATATTGTCTTCACGATCGATAGTATTGTTCCACTCGACTGCTTCAGCAGCAGTCGCGTATCTATCGGCCATCTCAAAGAGTTCGGCGACGGTGGCAGGAGGATGTAAAGCAATGTCCTCTGTTATCCTTCTGTTACGGACTCCCTGCTTGAAAGCCCTGATCACAGATGAGTCAGAAACTTCGAATAAATTTGAACTCGATCGGCGCTGATGAATTGTCGTAGAGTTTCATGATCGTTCTGTCTTATCCGGTGCAGGTCATCCTCCTTTCTAGGGCGATTGTAAGTGTCTTGGAAGTTTGCCAGCAAAAGGTCGCAGAGGTGCTGGCACGAGTAGATCGATTCGAATGGTGGTTCAAAGCCATGATCGGTGATCCTTCGATCTTGTCGGAAGGTAATTCGCTATGACATACTCTCCTCCTCCTGCTGCTCGAATAGCTGTAGTGTAGATCTGGAGGAATTCGATGGGATTTTGGGTTCCATCGAACTTCTCCATGTTCGCTGGTCGAAAACGAGGCAACCAACGAACTGCTCGAAGATCGGGTGAAAACGCCCGACATCCCGAGATAACTTCTTGCCTTCTTCTTTGCAAAAAAGAAGGATTAACGTCACCGGGTGATCGTACTCGACGATATCCAGTTACGTTTGGGCTGGACATATGATAAGTCTTAGCTTTACGAGGGGAATACTTCTCGTATTCTGTTTGCCGTCGTGCATTCTGTCCGGAAGTGGTGAAAGATCACCTCTCCTGGGGGCTTGTCGGTCTCTAGATGTCCAACGAGCCTTTCTCAGGTCGGGAGAACGACGTGAGCGAGGGTCATGTCGTCTCCCATGCGCTGAGTTATCCGAACAGCTGGCAGAAGACGGAGTCATACTGCTACTACTTCCTGGTTGTGGTCGATGAAGACGCTCGAGTTTGGCCATCGTGTCACTAAGCCTTTGTGTGATCTCCTCTGCAAAGAGATCATACCCTGGTGCTCGAGCAAGTTCTTGAATTGGATTTTTCAGCAAGTCGTTGATGTGCTGGAGCTGTTGAGCTTCCTCCGACTGGAAATAAGCGCGCTCGGGAAGGTTTTTCTGAGCCGCTATTTTCCTCCATCGGGTTGTCTCAGAATAGCCTATATCAGACCCCTGAGTTGGTTTTAATGGAGTGCGAGAATGTTGAGGACGTCCCGCACATTCATTAAAGTGTTAGTCTCGTTCGTCAGCGGTGGTGTCCCTGCCATTGCCATAAGGGGGTGTAGAGTGTGTCCGTCGGGGAGCATCGTCAACCCTTCCTCTGGGAGAATGATTCTTATCAGAGGGAAGGACGAAGACCTCCCGTGGATGACCTCCACTTGCGCTCGAGGCCTCCTCGCTTGAAGAGTAGTTGAGCGACACCATCTGGCGACTTGGAGTAAACCCCTCCAGGTAGAGGAACTCCGAGTTATAACCGTCTCCGTCTGCAGGTGGATCCTACATCGGAATGGTTGGACTTGGAGGAACAACGTGCTCGATCCTCTTCTCTGTGGAATCACCCGGAGAGAGAGGACCATTAAATGTCGATGGAGCTCCGGAATGATGGCTTCCAGAACCTGTCTTGCCAAGTCGTACTGCCTTGGGGGGACTCAAACACTTAGAGGAAAAACTCTCGTTGTGTTGCGAATTTGTCCCGAGGCAGCCCTGTTGGTGGTCGTGTTGACCCTTGCCTCCTGAGGAAGCTGGTTCCTCAGCTGGGCGTACTGTTGCGGGGGATGAGGATCCCTCCTGGACTCTGGCGGTGGTGCAATCTCCGAGATCGATGATAAAAGATCTCCAGAGGCGGCAATATTGTCAAAGGATTCGATACCCGGCTCGTAATCGAAGCCGGCATCCATGTCGATATCTGCGTAATCGGCTAAGTCGAACCAATTCTTCTCGTTCAATTCTCCTGCCATGGTAGCATCAAAGAGAAAAGAAAGAACTGTTGACAAGGAATTACCAGAAGATTCCCACGGACGGCGCCAACTGTCGGTGTTTTAGAACCGATCTTACGTAAAGATTGTTTGATTCGGGGGGTCTCCACAATTGATCACGCGGATGAAAGAGACACGGGGATTTTTATACAGGTTCGGGCCTTCTCCGGTGAGAATAACAACCCTACTCCTGTGTGTATTGTATTGGGTATCTGGATTACAATCAGCGAAAGGTCTTGCCCTAATGCTGCTACTGACTGTCCTCCAAAAAAGCCTCTCCCTCACTATCTCTAAAAGATACCTATTTATACTATGCTGTTGGGGCGATTGTCGTTCCAGACCAATTAGGCGCTCATTATTGTGTAATAATGAGAGTAATTACCGGGGTAATAACCCCCACGCTGTTCAACGGTTACCAATCAGAGATAGTGGGGAATTATCTGTAGTTATTTCGGGTATAACTACGTAATTTGACTGTTCATATCTTCACTAGTAAATGAGCCTTCTGACGGATGAACCCAACTAATTGTGAGGATGTCGTAGCAGAACTAGTCGTAGCAGAACTTACGATTAGGGGTAGTCGTAGAAAGAGTTTACGACTGGCACTGGTCGTACAAAAGACTTACGACCGGACGTAATCGTAGCAGGACTTACGATTACACCATAGTCGTAGAAACACTTACGACTAGGGGGGTGGTCGTAGAAGAGCTTACGACCACCTAACTTACTCTTCCCTTATAACATTAAGGGGTATACTATGTGACGTCATATTACATGATTATAGAATAATAAAATGAAGATTATCATATCCTCATCACCGCTCCAGTCGTGTGATGAGAGAAGGTGATCTTTTGAGCAACACATGTTTTTGTTTTGCTTGTTTGGTGTTGATGGACGACTGGCTTTCGATAGCCTTGTGCTTATCTAGCTCCTATGGCTACGGCTCCTCCATGCGCGGCCTCACCGCTACCATTGACAGGTTCAACTTATGACGTCCAGACCACCACTGCCTCTATGGATTGTTGTTCTTGGAGTTTACTGTTTGTTCCGGAGTTAATACACTCACTAAATATTATTCTATTGTGTTGAAACCGGATGCTAAGTTGAGTTCGACTCCTAAATTTCTTTTATTGGAAAGTTGAGTTCGACTTCAAAATTTCTTTTATTGGAACCGGTGTCTCAAGTGTATTGAATCGACTCCGTCTCCTTGTTGCTAAAGGCTAGGTGCACTAGGGAGCGGACAACCACGGCACACGGCTAGGTATAGCTTCGGCCCAAAGGCCTCGCACGATAGAGCAGGCTGAAACGACGCGCACGCGCCCCATCCTCGCCAACCTTTTCCGGATGGAGCGGCCCACCGTAAAGTCATTCCTCCTCCTCTTCTAACTCGGCCTGTTCCCTCGCAATCCCAAATCACCCCCTTGGTGTGGATCCCTCCTGCGCCGCCGCCATGGGCATCCTCTCCTCGTCCTCCACTCTCCTCCGACGAGCTGCCTCCCTCCTGTCCGGCGCGGGCTGCCGTAACTTCACGCCGTTCGTCTCCTCTCATCCCCACCGCTCGCTTCTTCAGGTGCTTGCTTACCCCCCCACCCACTCTGCCTCTGCAGCGTTTGCGGCTTGTTGTGTAATTTTTAGCAATCGATGTTTCTTTCTTTTTCTTTTCTTTCAGAGGGATCTGAAGCATTGTATGCTAGTTGACCAGTTGTGTTAGTGACAATGTCTGTATTGGAGTAGATTGGTCGAAACAGTGGGCATTAAATGGAGGTGATTTGCAAGCGTTTAAACATGAGTGTAGTTGCTAGTATGTAGTAACTGCAAAGTTCGCTTTGGTGGCTCCTGGCTATGTGCATAACTAACAAAGAGAGTGAATTGCAGACAAAATAAGCTCTGTGTACGTAGCACAGTGCTATTCCAATGCTCTTTTAAGCATTTTGAGATAATCGCGGCTTCCAGTGTCTACCGTTTGTACATGAATGTGGAAACTTAGGTTGGCGTTTCAAATTCAAAGTATTTCATGTCGGATACTGTGAATCCATTTTGTCCGATGTGTATACGATAGGTTCCTCTACGATGTGAACAATTCAATTATATTGTTTCATAGATATGGTTCACATACTTCATTTGCTCATATATTATGATATGTATGGAAAATACTTTGATCAATTATAATACTGGTCACCTTTTCTTCCCTGTGATTTGCTAGAATGGGAAAAGCGACTCTTTTTACCGGTTTTGGTCAAGAGGCTGTTCGATGTCAACCACAGGTATGCCCAATGTTTACTAAATTGTTATTACTGTCTACTGTTTATACCATAAGCATTTCCTGTTTTCCCTTCTTTTAAAGGGTGAATATGGTCTCCTGATCTTTAGACCATGTGTGGTACCAGGTTTTACACCCAAAAAGGGGAGCAAAGATCAAATAATTGTCCTCATTGCATATCTATTTGGCATTCGCTTTTTGCAAGTGTCACTTTTATTGTGTCTGCACAAAGCATTTGGTTGAAGTATAGTAGTATACAACTGATAATCTCCAAACTTACTACACCATAATTATTCTCCGGCATTCCATAACCATATTAACTTTCTTCCTTATGAGTTATGACATTACTCAGAAATCTGTACAAGTTTTTCAGTTAATATGCAGTTAGACTACGAAAGCGATCCCCCACTTGATGACGCAAAATCTCTTGAGAAAGAGTTGACACTAAATGTTGCTGTCTCTCAACTTGCAAGTGATTTTGATAGAGAATCTAATTTATGTTTGGAGCGGTTCTCCCGTACAAGGCATGCATCCGTCATCTCCACTGGTTCTCTTAAGCTTGATCTTGCTCTCGGCATTGGAGGATTACCAAAGGTTATAACTAAATGTTCACATGATATAAGCATACTTCATTTTTATTTAATAATTACATATATTATTCACTTGGTACTGCATCATTCCCCTCTGATATTACACCTAAGCAGCAAAGTTCAAATGACCCTTGTGTGTCCTGTATACTATACGGCAGTTTCCTATTTCTGTCAGCACTAGCAAGTCCAAAAGTTACTGAGTGTATTTTGTGACTTTTTTTTTGTATCTTTTGAATTTTGATGCCCATCTTGATCCACAGTATGTGTTGGTCTAATCTTTAATTGAGTGCCGAAGGTCCTTTTGTTCACGCTTGGTAAGCACCCCGTTTTAGTGATGCTTAGTATCAAGGTTATTAAGGCGTCGCCTAAGCGTCACTTAGACAGTAAGGCGCTGCCAGTGTGCTAAGGCGTCGCCCCGCCTCGTCGCCTCCTCCTCGCGGTTCCTCGTCGCGTGGCTCCTCCCAACTCCCCGTTGCCGTCGCGCAGCTCCTCGGCGCCTCCTCCCCGCGATTCCCCATCGCGCACCGCCTCGGCGCCTCCTCCCCGCGGTTCCCCGTCGCGCGGCTCCTCTCGACTCCCCGTCGTCGTCGCGCATCTTCTCCTCGGCTCCCAGTCGCCCTGCGCAGCTCCCTCTCGAGCTCCTCCTCATTGCAGCTCACCGGAGTCTGGAGAGGAAGAGGGGGAGGGGAGGCGGCGTGGGCCGGCGCTGAGGGAGGAGGTGGCGCGGCCTGCTGACGCTGAGAGAGGAAGAGGAGTGGAGGAGGCGGGCGGCGAGGTAGGCCAGCAGGGGAAGGAAGCGGCAGGCGGTAGGCGGGCGGGGGGCGGGGAGATGGGCGAGGATTTTTGGATTTTTATTCTGACGGGTAGGGGGCCGGGTAGGCTTCCATCGTCTTCCTCCCTAACCCAACTCCTTTGCTCTCTACTTCATGCACACCACTGCCACCGCTGCTAAAATGCTCATTTTATTTGCTGCCTTAGCGCCTTAGGATGTGTATAAGGTGTCGCCTCGCCTCGCGCCTTAGCGCTTAAAAGGTGTGAGGGGGGTGGGTCGCCTCGCCTCGCCTTACCGCCTTAATAACCTTGCTTAGCATTTGTGTTTTGACTGTGCACCTAAGAATGACATTCTTTCTTCATCATCTCTGATACCGGCACAGCTTCATGCTCATCTTGCTTAGATTTGTCATTATAAGTTTAAAATTGTTTTTAGCTGCCCTGTTTAACAAATTACTGATTAGAGTTGTTTGGCAGGGTAGAATGGTTGAAATATTTGGAAAAGAGGCATCTGGGAAGACAACACTTGCACTTCATATTGTCAAGGAAGCCCAAAAGAATGGAGGTGTATATTTCTTTTATGGTGCCTGTTTTATTGAAATATCTTTTCTTCCGCCTCTTTTTATATCCTTCCACATATTTCACTTGGCTCTAAAGATCCTTTTAACTATTTGGATGGTTATGCACCTCCTGAAGCCTATTTTGCCATCTTAAATCCTTATTTTAGATCCAAAATTGTTTATTTTTTATTTTGTACATGCACGACCAGTCATACATAGCATCATTAACAATCTTTCATCGTTAACTTTAGGAGAAGTTGGATCTGAAAATAACTGAGGGAGTTCCCGTTTTGCAGTTTTTAGTATTTTGCCTGACAAGCATTAGTAAAGATTGTTTGTTAGTATACTCGTGTTGATGCTATGTGGACTTACAAACATATGTAAACACTGCTAATATTTTTTTAATGGAAACACTGTTCTAATTTGCTGAGTCTTTTTTTTTTTACAAATCGTAGCAATATTGTCTAAGCAAGTTTCATCCAACTGGTTAAAATATCATTCTTATGAAGTACTTTCAGAGAGCTATTCCACCCTAAGTGACTAGCTGTGTTACTTTAATTCGTAATGCTTAATTATATACATTTTCTTTCACTGTACTCTCTGTTTGGTTCGTTGTACTTGATATTGTTTTTCTTACTACTAAGAAGAGCATCTGATTGGCATTTTTGATTGGGAACATTTGCAGGTTATTGTGCCTATATTGATGCAGAAAATGCTTTCAACCCTTCATTTGCAGAAGCCATCGGTGTAGACACTGAAAAACTCCTAATAGCACAACCCGATTCTGCTGAAAATTCTTTAAGCATAGTGAACACTCTTGTCGGTGGATCCATTGACGTTGTTGTTGTGGATAGTGTATGTCACTCCGCTATGCCTTTTTCAGTAATCTTTCTGTTATATTTAAATTGTTTGCTATAAGTAGAAGATTACTTACAGTAGCATCAATTATACAAATTGAATTATAAAGATCATGCATTCCTAGTAATACAAAAGAAGAGCATGAATTGGTAGTTATTTCATCTGACAGCTGGACTATTAATTCCATGTTTTAAGAGCAGTGTATTCTAATTGGAAGAATTTTTAATCTGCATCTTATATTCCATGTTTTAAGAGCAGTGTATTCTAATAGGAAGAATTGTTAATCTGCATCTTAAGCATGCTGCATTTAGCACTGTCAGGACATGACATGTTTTTTCAGTTAAGGCATAAAGCTTCTATTTTTCAAATGTGATGTTTGATGAACTTTTGCTAAGTTTGCCAAATTTATGTACTTGGCATTTAAGCTATGTTGTATTTGTTTGCCTTGCTTTTACTGGATTTTTGACAGGTGGCAGCACTTATTCCCAAGTGTGAACTGGAAGGTGAAATATACATGAATTCTGAAGACATACAATCCCGTTTGATGACTCGGGCACTTCGAAAAATCCAATACACATTAAGTCGCTCTGAAACACTTATTATTTTTGTGAATCAGGTATGAAATTATTTGTGTTTCTTGATGTTGTTGTATAAGTTATAATCATCAAATGATTATCCAATTCCTCGAAACCCTTGTTCCCAGTTGCGACACAATTTGTCAGATACTGGTGACTGAGTAATCTGTTTAGCTTGTACTGTTTCGACCTCTTGTTCTAACAAGAAACCTATTATAACCAATCTCTTGCAATTGTGAAAGAGCATTTCCCTATGTGCTCGACAAGGTAAATATGCTATGTTATGTTCTTGCAGACCTGCATTTTCTATGTTATGCTTGAAAATGAAATGGGTTTGAACTTTGACGTGCTTTTATTTGGGTCAGTGAAAACTCATTACTGACTTGCACCACTGTCAGAAAGATACACAATGGTAGTAGTAGCAGAAAGCCTCAAACTATGGCAGCATGTCTCCATATCAGAGTGAATTCCTGAATTTTTTCCTTTCTGCTAATGCCAATATGACATTTCATACTGGTACTGTTGCAGTTTTATTTTGACTTTGTGAGTCCTTATTCTTGTGCATGACCCTAGTCAAAAGTCTTCAAGATCTATCCATTTCTCTTAACAAAGGGGGATACGTCGCTACGTTGTTGCTGCCGTACTTCTTTGGCTCTATTGATTGGTCATATTTTCAGGTTAGAACAAAGTTGAGCTCAAATCAATTTGCTGGGCTCTACAAGGAGGTGGCCTGTGGTGGCAACGCGTTAGGGTTCTATGCTGCAGTCAGAATGAGGACTTCAAGAAGGGAACTGCGCTATAGTGAAGACCAGGTATTATACACAGCTTTACATATTTTTTAGTTGCTGTTCACCCCTTACCCTTGAGTAATAGCACTAGACACAAATGCACATTGTTCTACTAAAGGTGAGCAGCATTCATAACTTGTGCATAAAAGACCATCAGGTACATGTCAAACTTACTCTAACAGTCACAAATTCTGCCTTTTCAGGCTACTGGCATTGGTATATCAGTGCAGATCATCAAGAACAAATTAGCTCCAGCAACTCTGAAGGAAGCTGGAATCGACATCAGATTTGGGAAGGGGATCTGCTACGAATCAGAGATCCTGGAGATGGCTTCTTCTCATGGTGTTATTGTGAAGGAAGGGTGTGGGTATTGGATCAACGGTGAGTTCCTGGCAGACAAGGCAGAAGCTGAGAAATTCCTACTTGAAAATGCTGCAGTGGCAGATGAGATCTGCAGTACCATGAGAAGCCAATTCTTTGAAAGGTGACAAACGAAGGCCACTGGAAATTGGTTGTCTAAGAAATTTTCTCCCCATTCAGTACCAATACAAAGTAAATATGGAAAATCAGAATAAATTTATGTGTACCGCCTGGGCATAATTCTAGTGGCTAATTTGTTACTTATTCCGTGAAATGCAGTTAAAGGGATCGACGGTCAATTAGAGAGGCTAATCTTTTGTTAGCCTTCCTCTCTTGATCCCATCATCAGGCAGATAACTATCTACTGTGATTCCATAGTGTGGATTTCTGCCCAATGAACTTGTTCTGTGCTTTCGTAGTTGTTGTTGTATCTTGTATTTCTTGGATATTTCTTCTGCAAAACACGGTGTTTTCATTTTCTTTCGCCTGTTCTGTAACTTGTAGTCTTGTAGCATAGTTAATCGACTTTACCGAGGGCCATTCCCTCAAATATTGAAAATTCAGTGCAACTCATGTTAACTTTTGATTAGCCTTTTTACTAATTTCACCATGCACAGTATATTGTGGCGACCCTGGAATTCCAAATTTGCATGCCCACGTGTGATCGAGAAGAACAGCCGTATAAGACTCGCTCTATGATATATCCATTAATTGCTCCTCACGTGTCACGGTTACGGATCGTAGTGACAAGTCAAGGCTGGCATTGGAAAATTTGGTTCGCACGGTCTTGGAAATTTGCGCCTTTTTTTTTTTTTTGACTCAGCTCAATAGAGGTCAGCATCCACGCGTTCGCGACGAGGTTGGAAAAAAGAAAGCGTGATGCCTGTCTGTGTGGTGACGACTTCAATGGAAATGAGCAATGTGTCAATCTCATTTTGTCTGTTCCTTTTGTATAGGTGCAACGTGCAATGCAAGCGTACATAAAACGGTAAGGTTTTTGATCAATTGACACCGACCTTGTCTAGCCTTTGTGACTAATAGAACTGTATGTAACCAGTAGTACCTCGAACCAATCCTGGTCATCAGTTTGATTTGCCTGGAAGTTCCGCTCAGGGACGAGTATAAGATAGCAGTTTGGTACAGACATCCAGTACTGCAAGACCAACAACCTAGATAGTTGCAGAGGCGTGGCAGAAGATGGCTATCCACGGCGTTGCTCCCGTGCTTGCAGCGGCGTTGCTCATTGCAGCATTCGCCTCCGTTCCTACGAGTACGTTCATAAACTTCGACGTAGGAAGCATATGTTTCATGTGTCCGGCAGCGCGCAAATGCGTACTGTGTATGTTAGTGCTCACTGAACATTTACATTTGTATACGCTGCAGCCGTGCAATCCATCGGCGTGTGCTACGGAGTGAACGGCAACGACCTGCCGTCGCGGAGCGACGTCGTACAGCTCTACAAATCCAGGGGCATCGGCGCCATGCGCATCTACTTCGCAGACCGTCAGGCCCTCGAGGCCCTGCGCGACTCGGGCATCAACCTCATCCTCGACGTCGGCAACGAAACGGACGTCCGCGAACTCGCCGCCAGCCCCTCGAACGCGGCGTCGTGGGTCCAGACCAACGTGCAGGCCTACAATCCGGGCGTCAACATCAGGTACATCGCTGTCGGCAACGAGCTCACCGGGACAGACGCCGCGCCGAGCATCCTCCTGGCCATGCAGAACGTCCACGTCGCCCTCCAGTCCACCGGCCTCGGCAGCATCAAGGTGTCCACGGCGGTCAAGATGGACACGATCGACAAGTCCTCGCCTCCCTCCAACGGCGTGTTCAAGAACCCCTCCGTCATGAAGCCCATCGTGAAGTTCTTGGCGAGCAACAACGCGCCGCTCCTCGCCAACGTGTACCCCTACTTCGCCTACAAGAACGACCAGGGCATCGACCTCAACTTTGCGCTCTTCCAGCCGAGCTCGACGACGGTGCAAGACACGAACGGGCTGACCTACAAGAACCTCTTCGACGCAATGGTCGACGCTGTCCGCGCCGCGGTGGGGAAGGTGAGCGACGGGGGCAACGTGGACGTGGTAGTGTCGGAGAGCGGGTGGCCGTCGGCCGACGGGAAGGGGGCCACCGTGGAGAATGCGCGGACGTACAACCAGAACCTGATCAACCATGTTGCCCAGGGCACGCCGAAGAAGCCCGGGCCGATGGAGGTGTACGTATTCGCCATGTTCAACGAGAACCAGAAGCAAGGGGACCCCACTGAAAAGAAGTTTGGGCTGTTCAATCCAGACAAGTCGCCGGTTTACCCTATAGCATTCTCAGGAAATTAAGCAAGGCAGGATAAATGCTATATATGCATGCTTTAACCACTGTGGACAAATAATTAAGCTGGCAGAAGAGTCTGCCAGAGATATTTGGCTTGGGATTTGAGTGATTTTTCCATGAGTTTGAACGATAGATAATATGTGTTGAACCTTTCGGCTTTCGTAATTGTTGGATTTCCTGGATATGAAGTCATGTTCTGAATAATGATTCACTTTAATTTAGTCGAGAAATTCGTATTCTTAAGTGAAAGTAGTAGAAATGAGGTACTAGTAGTCGAGGCTAGCTTAAACCGCACTTTATTGCTTCTAAAAGGGTGAAGTCTCCAATCTCCTCCCAAGTCCCAACAAGACGAGAAAGATGGAACGTACCTTCTTCTTTTTGCAACCATATCAAATGAATCGAACAACTTTCAAATGGCATACAGCCATACACTGCAGATGATGAGATGAAGGATATATTACTGTGTCAAACAAACCTGATGTCAAACCCGGATCTCACGATCCTGAATCCTCTGTGAATAGTACTATACTATTCTTTGAATCAGTAGATAGCACTCACAAATATATTATTGAATTATTTCATACATAACGTAAACAAAACCAAACCTTAATTTTACAAACATCATAGTTATATAAATTGTGTCGGGTCAGGTTTTACAGTAGGGCCGATCAAGCCAAATGTTTACAATACATAAACTGCGAAAGCGGTAGCGAAAGCAAAAAGGGATAGGGCTCATCTTGCCACAGGTAAGCGACTGCGAAAACCAATGTACGACCAATATTATCCAGAGACCTGGGTAATATTGATAGTACACGAGTACCAACGTAGTCAGCTAGATTGAGGTGAGACTTAGACTACTAGAAACTACACTACTTTTCATCAGCTCCTTGGCCCTCAATATCTGGATCCTCATAACATGCATAATATCCGGGATCCACAGCTTCTGAGGGTTTGAGGGAAAGAGCGAGGATGAGCACAATAACCGTGCTCGTGAGCCAATACATAATGCAATATTTATACATGCAAAGCTTTATCGAGGATGGATCGGGTTCTTTTATTTGCTAAAGCAACATTTTCAATTAATGCAGATAGAAATTCTCTCACTTAGAATAATTGATGCAATATTTATAATAGCAGAGGTTACCTCCACTTATGCTTATTTTCTATTGGAGTTGCATCCACCTATTAACAACACTAGGTATGACTACTCAGGGAAATCCAAATCAGGGTTACATCAGCTCGACAAGTTTTTATCCCACCCACAAAGTTTTATAAATAGAACTAACTTGAGTAAGTTCTCATGCCTACCTTTGACCGTAGGCACGGCTGTTCAAACATTTTATACTCTGTAGAGACTGTACACTTTACCCACAAGAGATAATTGTCTTGACATATACACATGTTTCCTTAGACACGTGAATCAAGGAGAGATTACAACAAGACATTTACAAAGCATCCCTCAGTATTAGTTACACCCGCTAAAGTTTCACCTGGAAGGATTACGCTCCCACACCTGCGTCAACCCGTACCCAGACCCCCTCTTACGCCTTCATGACTTACGCTTACACAGAGCCGCAAGTCGTGTATCCCTACCCGTAACCACAAAGGTTCACAGCGTAGTAACTTACTGAAACTACTGTTCATCGCCTGGGAACCGGGCTGTTACACCTGATTTTTGCTAATTTATGTTTTAAGTTAATATTGGGGTAGCATGCTTACCAGGGTATATATAGTAAGCCAAGTTTGGCTGCAAATTTTGAAGTGGCATTTAACTTTCATGTTTGGCACTAAGTAAAATAATAATAATGATGAAAAACATGTTGTCACAACTCACGAGCTTGGAAAGTTTGGAGAAATGTAGGACCAAATGGGCCAAGTATATATCAGCACCCTCACGGCAACGGTGGTACCTAGAGGAAAATGTTCCCGATCGATCGAACAAACACGGTGACTAGAAAGCGTGTGATTGAGAGGGAGGAATAGACTTAGGACTCAGGAGTTGGGAGTCAGCATGAGGTCCATCGTTACAATTTACTAAGTACACGGATGGAGTTACATATATCTGTCTCATCCACTCGCCACGAGAATTTTAACATTTTCTGACGGTTATTAGTGTATTGCCACTGGTGCTATCATGTCAATGGTTAATGAATTTTCTACTTAATGCCTCATTTGAGGAAGCTATGGCCTTCGCTGTTACTCTGGCGTATTTGGGAAGCTCGGAATGACATCAGAAATGGTGAGGTTATGAGTCATCCTCACATGTTGTTCGAGAAGATTAAAACCTACATGGAAATGATTATGCTGTATTCCATTAATCCTGATCCTCTTGTGAGTCCGGTTCTTCAATTCCTCAGTGGACTCCACCGCCGGAGAATCGGGTGATGCCCAATGTGGATGCAGCTGTTTTCATGACGTCGAAGCGCATGGGAATTGGGGCGGTGATAAGGGGCCACAATGGATAATTTCTGGCTGCTAGCTGCCACTGTAGACAATGTCACCAACCCAGAAATCGCCGAAGCCTCAGCTATCAGATTGGCGATACTCTTTGCCAAGGAGCAAAGTTTCAATCGCGTGATCATTGCTTCAGATTGTTCAGCGGTTATTCAAAACCTGAAGGACTAGAAGCCTGGGAGATCACAGACGGGAGCCATCACCAGCGACACCAAATTGCTAGTCTCTTCCCCTTTTTCGTACACTTTCTTACATGAGGTTGTAATGAACTAGCTCATACTTCACCTAAAATGGCTGAACTCAATTCAGGTTCATCCTGGCGACTTGAGGCTCCGGAGTTTATCCTAGGCCTCCTATGTAATGACCTGAATGAGCAATAAAGAGCTGCTCATTATCTCAAAACATCTTGTTGACAATGACTTTGTCGATATTTTTTGGTCGAGTTATTTTTGCCGTCGGAAAAGATTTTAATTACATTAGATTATTAGAAAAACCGTTGGTTATATAAAAAAAACTAAAGTACAAAGATTGTGAGTCTTCGCAGGTTGTTTTCATGTACACCTTATAGCGACAAAACGCCAAGCTGGACCCAATTAGCCTCTGCTCGTCTGATCTCTGGAGACTACCATGTAGATATGGTAGACTAGTCTTTTCTGAAGATATAGTACTTTTTTAATAGGTAGGATATAGTCCTAGTCCAGTATATTTCGGTTGGAGGTTGAGCACGAGTATAAATTGAGGTGCGCCGGTTTGTACACTGCATGCAAGAACTAGATACGAAAGAGTTCCTTACTGTCACCACTACGGTGGCGACCATGACAAGAATAGAGGAAGGGCAAGAAGAGATGAAAGCGGGAATACAGGGGGCGCCTTCGGCGAAACGAGAAGTTAAGATAGCATAGATTAGCTGGCAGGAGAGTTAATTTAATTAATGTATTAGCTGTGGAGTGGGACCAAGTTGTCGGTCAGTTAAGTATGTTGGAAGTGTCCTTAAAGGAAAGAGCACTGTGCGCTGTAAGACTCTGTCGATGAAAAGTAAATCTCTCGTTTCTCTCTTCTCTGTTCTTCCTTCCGATCCCCAATTTCTACTCACGTTCACACATACGTTATCCTGATCCTCTTGCGATCTTGCCTATGAGGATTGGACAGAACAATCTGATATCAGAGCCTCGTCGATCCTGCGTGGATTTCTCGTACTCTCTCGGCTTTGACCAGTAAAATCCCCGGAAAAGGGTGTTGATCGCCTTCTGGGCTTAATCGGTGTAAGACCTGATCTGGGTTCAGTTGGCTTGGAGGAGAAATCGCAACGGCACCGTCGATGCAAGGAATCCAAATAAAGCAAGTGGTGGAGGCGATAGAGGCCATGGAGAGGAGATTGAAAGAGATGCTGGTGTAGATGAAAACTGAGATGGTGGAGGAAGTGAAGATGGCGACAGGGGCGCAGTTGGCGGCGGTAGACCAAAAGCTTGAGCAGCAAGGAGAGTGGTTGGATCAGATGCAGATGAAGGTAAATCTGTCCCTAGACTCCATTGGCAAGATTCAGCAAGAACAAGTTCAGGTTGCAAAGGTCATGAAGGGACCATTGCCTCCTCTTCTCCTGATTCCTTCAAGGGATGGGCCAGGAATCATGAGAGCAAGACCGGATGAAGTGTAGGTGCCACCCCCAACTCAGACATCACCGCATATATCTTTTCCTCCTCCCACACCGATAGTGTCTGAGATGTTGGAGACAAGTAGAGCGAGTGAGACTAGAGGAAGAAGAAATTGGATCCCAAAAATGGATTTTTCAAAGTTCGATGGAACTGATGCTAGGATCTGGATTGACAAATGCCAAGCGTTTTTTTTATGTACCATATTCCAAATGGATTCTGAGTGGCGGCTGCAACCATATATCTGGTGGATAGTGCAGCTCATTGGTACCAAGCTTATAAGGCATCGAATATTTGGTATGACTGGGAACAATTCCATCAGGCTGTATTGTCAGAATTCGAAATTAACACTCGAAGCAAAAAGATGATGAGCTACTACAGTTAAGACAAACTGGGATGATAGAAGAATACAAAAAGAAGTTTGATCGCCTAGTGTACCATATCAGACTCTATGACAATACTGTGGGTGGGATGATGTTGGTAACACAATTTGTGTTGGGTCTGAAGGATGAGCTGAGAGCCGCACTGGAGACGCAAATTCCTGAACCAGTCAGTAAAGTTGCAATCTATGCCAGTGTGCAAGAGTTCTTGACAGAACTAAGAAAGTGGGGTACAAGAGAGACAATAGCAAACAACATAAGCAGTTTGGAGGTAGTTAGAAGGGGGACAATCGAGGTAAATTCACTTCAAATGATGTATGGAAGGCACAAGAACTGAAGGCTTACAGAAGAGCTAATGAACTGTGTTTTCAATGTGGAGATAAATACTCACCTGATCATCACGGTACTAACCAAGCTCAACTCAAAGCACTGGAGCTAAAAGAGAGCCCAACTTATTTATCATAAGGAGTACGGATGTCATTACTTCCATGGAGGAATCCAAGATTGAGGAGGAAATGTTCCTGTCTCTAAATGCATTAGCTAGAACCACAAATGCAAGAACTGTCAGATTGAGAGCCCTAGTAGGCAAACAAGTGATGCTGATGCTACTGGACTCAAGCAGTTCACATACTTTCATTAATGTTGAAATGGTAGACAAATTAAGTGCCAAACCTGAACAAGTACCACCCATGTCGGTGAAGATTGCTAATGGAGAAGTGTTCAGTTGCACTGTAGAACTTCAAGGATTCTCATGGTGGATCCAAGGACATACCTTCCAGCATGATATGAAGGTTTTAAACTTGAGGGGGTATGATACAGTTCTTGGAATGAACTATAATTAGGCTCAGAAATGGGTCGAGTTTGACTCTAAGGGGTAGTTAGTCAGACTACAAGGATTACAGGATGACAGTGGCATTATCCTTCATGAAGTATCCATTGATTAGGTACTCAAATGGCATAAGGGTAATGATCCGTGGGCCAAAATTGTGGTAGAATCTAGTACTGATTCCCTTGAAAAAGTCCTGACTACAGAAGTTCAAAATGTATTGAAGAAGTTTGGTAGGGTGTTTCAGGAGCCAAAAGGTTTGGAAGGGTGTTTCAGGAGCCAAAAGAGCTATCACCACATAGAAGTTATGATCATACTATATCCTTGGTGCCAAGGGCAATTCTAGTGAACACAAGACCCTATAGGTATTCTCTACAACAAAAGGATGAGATAGAGAGGCAAGTTGCTGAGATGATTGAAAAAGACACAGTGAGCCCCAACCCTAGCCCTTTTGCATCTCCTATCTTGCTGGTGAAAAAGAAAGATGGTAGTTAGAGGTTTTGTGTGGATTATAGGAGGCTAAATGCTCTGACAATAAAAAACAAGTTTTCTTTACCCATTGTGGATGAATTACTAGATGAATTGGCTGGAACCAAGTATTTCTCCATATTGGACTTAAGGAATGGTTATCATCAGATCAGAATAGTGCCTCAGGATGAAGAGAAAACAACATTCAAGACAAATCATGGTCACTTTCAGTTCAAAGTAATGCCCTTTGGCATCACAAATGCTCCTGCAACTTTCTAATGTCTCATGAACTCCATATTTGCTAAATACATCAAAAAGTTTGTACTAGTATTCATCGATGACATCCTTGTTTATAGCAAGACTCTTGAGAAACATATACACTAATTAGAATTGGTATTTCAAGTTTTACATCAACACCAATTGTATGTGAAAAGATCAACATTTGCTTCCCCTCAATTGGAATATTTGGGACACATTATATCTGACAAAGGGGTGGCTACTGATCCAGCTAAGACACAAGCTATGAGATAGTAGCCTGATCCTACAAGCATAACTGAATTGAGAGGATTTCTAGGTCTTACCGGATATTACAGGAAGTTTGTGAAACACTATGATTTGCTAGCAAAGGCTCTCACTAATCTATTGTAGAAACAAAAAGGATTTCAATAGATAGTTCAGGCACATGATGCATTCGATAAGTTAAAAGTGGCTATGAGTATTGTGCCTGTCCTCACATTACCAGATTTCAACAAGCCATTTGTGATTGAAACAAATGCTTGTAATTTAGGTATTGGAGTAGTGCTATTACAAGATGGTCATCTAGTAGCTTATTATAGTAAGACATTGGGGACAACAAACCAGAAATTATCCATATATGAAAAAGAGTTCTTGGCCATTATGATGGCAGTGGACAAATGAAGATCTTATTTGATAAGAGGCCCTTTTACTATTAAAACAGATCACAGAAGCTTATGCCATCTAGAAAATCAGGTCTTAACATCTGAATTGCAAAGAAAAACTATGACCAAACTCATTGGGTTTTAGTACACATTTTAGTACAAGAAGGGTTCAAATAATACACCAGCAGATGTATTGTCTCGAGTGGGTCATTTGTTGTTATTAGAGGGCATTTCAGTGGTGCAACCTGTGTGGCTTCAAGAAGTGTTGAATTCTTATGCAGTTGATGCCTCAGCTTAGAAACTAATGCAATAACTAGTTGTTTTTGGAAGTAATAGTAAAGGGTACACCTTGTCAGATGGTCTAATTCGTAGGAATGGAAAGATTTGGATTGGTGCTAACACAGGTCTTCAAACCAAAATCATTCAAGCCTTTCATTCCACAGCCATAGGAGGTCATTTAGGCATGCAGGCTACCTACCATAGAGTGAAAAAAAGTATTTTAGTGGAAAGGTCTCAAACAAGCTGTTGAAGAATTGATATAGCAATGTTAGGTCTACCAACAAGCTAAGCATGAACAATGTAAATCTCCTGGGTTAATTCAACCTTTGCCTGTGCCATAGGGAGCTTGGCAAGATATCACAATGGATTTTGTGGAAGGCCTCCCTAAATCAGAATGGTACAATGTGATATTGGTGGTGGTGGTGGACAGATATACAAAGTATGCTCATTTTCTCCCATTGAAGTACCCTTTTACTGCCATTTAAGTTGAAAAAATATTTCTCAACAATGTGGTCAAATTACACGGGATACCCAAGTCCATTGTGTCAAACAGAGACAAAGTATTCACAAGTAATTTTTGGCAAGAGCTATTCAAGCTGTGGGGACCCCCAAGTTAAGCTCGTAAGTCTTATACCTTCCCACGGGTGTGACAAATGGTGTCAATGAACACCCATGGGAATGACCATCCCGGTCTTACGAGAGTAACTCCCGAGTCTACCGTGAACCCGAAACCAAATCCGTTTCAAGTCAAGTGATTGCACCAAGGCGCAGCCCTTAACAAGAAACGAGAATGATTTCAAGTACCCAGGTATGTGTCTCATGTTAGCTCCCAAGGATCAGTGGCTAACATGCACATATCCAATACAACATTGATCACATCAATAGTCAAATATGCAAAAATATTAGAAGCATTATTGCAACATCAACAAATATGACCTTTATGGTCCGATTTTGCATAAGGGGGGCCGACCGGCCAAATCTCATCATAAAACCAATAAATTGTACCAAAAATAAATATAGAAATAAGATAAAATAGCAAGGTTGGCATGCCCAAACCCACAAGCAACCAACTGAAGTTAAAGCCGTTGCATTTGTCATTATTGCCCAAAATTGGTACGATAGCTAAACTGATTCGTACGACGTTCTCACCTGCAGCAAGTGGACAATCCGGTTGAGTACAAAATTACACTCACAAGACTTTACAAAACCTACATATGCTACATGCAAGCTTCTATTCAAAGGAGAGGCTAAGGGGTGAATTTTCAGCGGAAAGCAATAATTTTCAGCAAAGTAACATATTTAGATTCAAATGGTAGCAAGTAAAACAATTTAAATATTTAAATAACAACAAGGTAACATTTCAATAGATTAGTGACTTTGCAGAGTTTGTACAATTTTACCCACATGATATTGAATATCTCTTAATGTCGGCCAATGCACTCTTTCTTAGGAGTGTGACTGGGATACCATAACGAGGACATTACAATGCTATGTCCTAACTATCAAACCACTAAATGAAACACCCCATGGCAAGCTATCGTTCGCCTAAACCATGGGTGAACCTCGCAACAACAATAAGAAACACACTATGGCAAACTATCGTTCGCCTGAACCATGGGTGCCCTTGTCAACAACAACAATAAGTAAAAACAATTAGTGGTTTGATAGATAGAACACAAATAAATTATTTAGCCAAACCTTTGCCATTATCCCAGCGTGTGGTTGTAAGTGAGACTTGGTTCAACACATCACAGACCGATCCTTAATCACCTAGACGGGCTACACGAATCTGGGATAGTTTCCCTTCATCACCCTATCACCCCGTCCAAGTCAAAACACACTATCCACTACCGAACATGTTCACAATAACCAGATTTGAAGATCTGAACATATTCCTCAATTTCAACAAAATCTGATTCACCTCAACTACTTTCGACTACAACTACTAGCATGGCTAAGCAACGGTCTATCCTACAACAGAAAATCCCCAAACATCGATATATCCTAGGTTACAACAGAACAAGGGGATATCAGCATTCAATAAAGGTAATGCAACAAATAGAAAATTAACTACTTCTACCCATGAACATAATTTCCAAATAACATGCAATACAGCTAGATTGAAATCAACATAATACTTTTAAAATTAGTAGGAGCAACATGGTCAAGAAAGGGTGCTCGCCTTTGCTGGTACTACTCTCGATTACCCTAAGGTCGAACTCACAAATTCATTGGGATCGTCGAAAACCTATTAAAAGAACTATATTGCAATAAACACCAAATAAAGCCAAAAAATTCAAAATTTTCAAAATTGCATGAAAAATTCATAGTTGGTATATTATGATTTTATATGAATTTAGGTGAAAGAATTGTTAGATTCGGAGGTCGTATGTGGGAGTTGTGCCCTAACCAAATTCTGTCAGGAGAGAAAATGGAAATTAGGGTTTACTATTTTAGAAGCCAAAATTAATTCAAATTTCAAAATTTTATGTGACAGTAACATGTTTCAAACCTATTCTATGTGAAAGTGCATTAAAAATAAAAACCAACAAAATTGGTTTAACTCAATTTGGAGTTGATTTGAATTAGTTATGAATTTTTGATGTTTAACCCAATTCCCAGTGTAAAAATAATTCATTTCAGAATTTCAATCGCATTAAATACTTTTTATACACCTCTTGAGCTAGCCACGGTTAATGACTAGTGGGTCCAATTATTTTCTTTTCTTTTTCATTTAAACTTCTAAAGGAAAAAAGCTACTGACATGCGGGTCCTACATGTCATGGGTTCAGTTCACAAGAATAGTGCGTGGACCAAAGGTCCACAGCACAATGCAATGGTCTACGGTTGGTTTTCTGTGCAATTAAAGTCGGTGGGACCCGCGTGTCATAGACTCATGGAGGAAACCCGATTTTAATGCCTCTCATTAATCATGTTTCGAGCCCACACATCATTGACTTGGCGCGAAACAAGAGTCCCGTGTGTTTTTTGCGGGTTGTGTGGTTTGGTACCGAAGGGAAGGTTAGCCAAGGTATGATTGGTTTTTTGCGATAGTTGTGGAGGTTTTGGAAGTTGGCATATCGCTAGGACCGTCTCGGGTCCATACACGGGGTACGCAATGTCTAGTATGTTCTGGTGCTGAGAGAGTACCTGAGAGATTTAGAGTTTGAGGTTTCATTAGAGCTGTTGACTACTGAGCAAAACCTCACCTTCAAGTCCCGTCCAACGCGTGTACTAGAGAGGTCAAAGAGAGTGTTGAGGTATAGACATTGGTATACGTTATGGTGTTATGGTCACATCGGTCTGAGCGAGAAGAGACTTGGGAGTTGGAGACTCATATGCGTGAGCTTTAACCAGAGTTGTTAACATCGAATACGTGTGAATGGTTATTAAGTTTAGTTGGTGTTCTTTCGAGTAGAATTCGGGGTCGAATTCTATTTAAGGGGGGTAGAATGTAATATCCCATTTCACTTTAAGAGAGGATAATTGAATTAGAGAAGAAATTAGAGGTTTAGAGGGGTGTTTTTGCTTAAGTTGGAGAACCTGGGCCCCAGGGTGTTTGGCCTAAGTGGGAAGCTGGTTTAAGAAGGGGGCAATCAAACCCTAGAAGCATGTACTGTAGCATATGGTTACTGTAGAACCGCGGTCACTATAGAAGCTTCGAGTACTGTAACACACTGCTACTGTAGCACCACCTCCCCTCTGCTGCTGCCGGCCAGAAAGAGGAAGGAAGAAGGGAGGAGAAGGATTTCATGGGATTTCATGATCGGCTCTGTGTTCTTCAAGGGTAACGATCTAAAAACCTCTAGATGCCCTAAATTTAGTTGTTGTTCTTTCGGTAGATCATCTGGGCAATGGGAAGATGGATTTCTATTCTGTTCAGATTCGTCAGGTTTAGGGCAGAACGTTGCAGGGACGATTAGGGATATTTAGACTTCGAATTAGAGTTGGGTCCATTTCGTATAAAATTGGTAAAATTAAATATTAGTGTCAACTTGAATAATGTAGAAAATCTTGTGCAGTTTCCAGAACTCCTATTATTCATATATGTTCAAGTTGTAGGATTAAATATATAAACTTGGAAATTAGGCTGTTCTGGCAGAATCTGGAACGGTCTTCGGGTAAAGAAATAAGGTAGAAAATGGTAGAATCAGAGTTTTGTCATAACTAGAAAAATGTAGGTGGCTTCGTGAGGATTACAAAAGTCTTGGATGGATGAATTTGAAGTTAAAATGTGTAAGATATGTCTGTTTTACTACTGGGACAACGGGTAGTACGTTCGGTAGATTTGGGTTAATTTGGTTTGTTTGGCGTAAATATGCGAGGTCGATTAGTGTGATGGGTTGGTGCTATGATGATGTTCTTTTGATGATATTTTTGAGTGTGTGTTATTACTTGCTTGTTCAGGGACTGTGGCATCATGCGTTGTGCCATAATTTCATTATCCAGCTTTGAAGGGCTAAGATGCAAGTACATGGTAGAGTGGTGAAACAGGTTGTTCGTCATTGTTATTGATATTACTTATCATGCTATTTATTATACTTTCGTTAAGCTTATTCTTATGCATGATATTGATGACATTGAATGAATTAAATTATGATATTGAGTTAATGAGAATGATATTTTGAGTTAATGAGATGACTTATGTTGATAAATAATTAAAGATGTTGCCTCATTTACATTCATCATGACAGGGGTTACACGAGCTAGGTCGGTGAAAAAGTTATGTAACTATTCTGGTGAGGTCGGTGAGAAAGATACATGACTAGTTTAGAGTGCTCTAGATAAAATCTTACTTCGGTGGAGACTTCACGAGGGTGAAGGATAGAATGTGTCATTAACGAGTGAACACTTCGCTATACTGGTATTAGCTGATGAGATGTATATGAGCATGCACATGATGGTGCATACACATATATGATTAAATTGTTAAATTGTGCAAATTTACCTATATGGAATATAACTAGTTTATTCGAGTATGAGAATGGTGTTAAATAGATATATGATGATGATAACATTGATTATGGTTGATAAACTGTTGTTTATGGCTTTATTATGCATTTGCTAAGTCTTGGACTCATTCTTGCTCTATTGTTGTTTTAGGTGACCGTTAATGATGTTTCACTCGGGAAGGGCTAGCGCACTTGGAATCACAACCTACATCCAATTATTTGATTCATTGGTCATGAGAAACTTTTATTATAGCACGATGATTTATATCTAGGATATGATGGTATTGAATAACTTTAGATGATAAATTAGAGTTGATTATTCATTCAATAGACTTAATCGATTGCTTTACGTTAATGTTGGTTTATTATCTTGCTATGTTCCTAGGACTAAATTATCTATGACTGTCATATCATTATGCTTGTGTAATTGTGAACCGTGGATGGGTTTTATCGTTGATATGCTTGATGTAATTATAGGTTAATTGATGTTGAAATTCATAGTGCAGTTTAGTGGCATTTCGGGCTCAGTGTTGGGCTGGGGTGTTACAGGGAGCTCGGGGGTGCTCACGGCCACGTCCATCGCCAGCGAGCGGAACTGCGGTCTGCGGCGATGGTCGGAGAAGACCAAAATGGAAACCCCCCCACGTTCTAGCGAACCTATTAGTACTGGTGGCCTGTAGCGGCGGCGCAGCGAGGATTGGCGGTGGTGGCATTTAGGCCAACGCCCAAATGCCGAGGCAGTGGCGTCCTTGGCCAACTAAGGCGTGCACTAGCAGCCATGAGGTACAAGGACCTCACTGGTGCTGAGGGGGACGACAAGGATGGTCGGAGTTAAGCCAGCAGCGATTGACCGAGGCAGCGACGGAGTGTTCAATGTGGGGAGCTCGCCGCGGAGGACAATGAAGCTTGGGGAGGCTCTGGAATGTCCACGTGATGCTCTTGACACCGAGAATTTGCATAGGTCTATCAGACCCCAAATTTGGAACTTGAGACCCACTGTGTATATTTGTGCTATCCCTGGATCAGTAGCTGGTACACACAGTTATATTGTTGGTTCAAACACATATCACGAAAATGTAAAGTTATTGCATAATATTAAACAAAAGCGTAAATATACCTTACAACTCTGGACTCACAGAATGGCCGGTCATACCAAATACTTTTTAGAGAACAACAGCGAAAGCAAATTCAGAGTGTAACGCGTGGAACCCTCATGATATACCCATCGGCAATCGACTGTGGGCTCGCGACCTGGTTCTTGGCCTTTTTGATCTTCAGTCTTAATCAACATTCATAATTGCCTTTGTAGTCTTCTTTTATGCTTACTGACTAAAAGAATGTAAATAGCGAGTATGAGTACACAACCGTACTCGCGAGTCAACACACAATGCAATTATTATATATGCAAGGCTAAACAAAGAGAGGTTCATGATTCTTTTATTTTGCACAAAGCCATTATTGAAATAGAGTAAGTAGTAGTAAATCCTGAGACTTAACATTTTACTAACACAAGTTTTGATAAACAGAGTTTTGTTGTAAAGTATTAGTAGAGATTTTGTCTCCTATATCATTGAGTGGCTCCATCTACTCAATGCTCAGGCTATCCCGTATTTACCACTGGTCCTCGACCAGGCCATCACAAATTCTTGGGTTCCCAACCTAACTTTCCATTCCATCCACATATTATTTTATAAAAATGAAAGCTATACTAAGCAAGTTCTCAGCACCGCTCTTAACCGTGAGTACAACTATCCAGATAGTTTTCTTACTCTGAAGAGTTTGTACACTTTACCCACAAGTGATAGGTCAACTTATAATGCCTCCAACATACTTCCGTAGGTATACGGCTAAGTTGATTATTACAAGGCCTTTACAATGCCCCACCTCAACGCAACTTCACATCGCTAGGTACCACCTTCTTAGGGCCTCCCCTCACCCACGGAAGGTCTCCCATTTGCGCCGTGCAGTTCCCGTGCCATATACTGTTCCTTCTTTTAGTTCTTACCTGGTAGCCTTTTGATTTGGCCTACCTCTTTGTGGCATGTTCTGCTATGCAGAACCTAATGGTACATCAGGATCCATTAGCTTGGTGTTAAGGATCAACATTCTTTGTTTTTAATTTCTTTGCTTTCTTCTGTACATAAAAAATTCTCCGAGCTAGAAAATCACACACTCACACTTGGGAAGCTATTTTAGAGTTAGATGCAATAAGCAGATTTTGATACATGTTTGTATGCTTATAGCTTATCTCGGTTGCTTTCGGCCATTTGTTACCTACTTGCTCAGTCTTTTTTGTAGTTTCATGGTTAGCAGAGGATCACATCTACCTGTTTTGTTTTGTCTTCTTTTTTTTTTCACACACGCAGCGTAGTGCGCGACTCTTGCTAGTATACATGACACGAGCCGTGTAGCCATACCGAGGGGAATAAATCAAGCAAGAAGGGGAAAAAAAAAACTTCGATCGAACAGATTCGGATATCTCCATCCCAAAAAATTTCCGGTCAAAAGGAAGGTAATAAACGATGGTTTCGTGGTACGTCCTTGCTGAGAAATTCGCTTGGATGGGTGTGAAACTGATCTCTGCTCGTATGGTTCTGAAAGGATAACCACGTATATGGTCTCATGTCTCAACCGATCGAATGGTGATGCAGGTAATCTGACAAAGGAGCAATGGACACATGCTGGAAGTCAGTACGGTACAAGCCACCATTCCAATCAGTTATCACCCCAGACCTGAAATTCCACGTATTGGTCAAGATAAACTGTATATCTGTACCTGTACACATACGCAAGAAATTAATGTGAAGTGGATATACGGTTGAAAAAACAAACTAGTATTCCACAATTCGGTGTACTGCTGATAGAGAAGAATTTCCATGCAGGATATGCAGAATTCTATTCTATTTGCAGGACAGGGCATGCACAGCCCAAATACACGGGGAAAACAGAGGCAATTTTCCACAACTCGTGGACTTTTTAGCTTCAAGAGACCGCTATTTTCTGTGGAAAATGGAAGGCAATGACGGGTTAGTCTGCACCGGAGAGTGACACACACCATGCCATGCGTGCATCTTAATTCAGTTACGTGGTTACGAGTCAAACTAACATGGCTAAGGGTGCAACGTAACACAACATGTATAGCTGTGCGCATGCACGTTCCTGTGGAAGTGGAAATGTACCAAACTAGCCACCGAAACTGAACTTGTATATAAGGGGGTGTGCGCTTGCATATTGGTACATAGGATCCAAGAGCAACAGATAGATTGGGCGTAGCCAAAGGGTTCATATATAGCTGAGAGAACAATGGCTAGGCAACAAGTTACTTCCATGTTTGCAGTTGCTCTGATCATTGGAACATTTGCTTCTGTTCCTACAAGTACTGATCATTCTCTGTTTCCTTTCTCTCTTTTGCATGCACATGCTGCGAGTGTTTACTAGCTATAATAAATTAAAACATTGAAGAGCTCGTATAGTTCTTGAACGAACCTCTGTTTTCCTTTGTGCAAGTTTATAGTTGGCATTTTGCAATGGATTATAAAAAAATAACTGTTGGCTGATTTTGAACGAAGAAATTAACTAGGCACTTAGTATTTTATAGCAGTAGTACTAGTTAAGATGCCCCATGTAGCTCTCATGCGTGCACGCCAGCAGGGGAATTTTAGGTCCTCGTCATTTTGCTTTTGCATAATCACGTACAATTATGCCTTTAAATTCAGACACGTAAGATTTAGTAGCTCATTCATTCCGTATTTCATGGGGAAAAACTGAGCACTCACACATCGCCGTAAGCTATGATGCATCTATCCCCAGTTCACAACACGTAGCACTTACTTTTCTTGCGTTCATGCGCACTAACTCACATAGTCACAGTAACATCTCATCACGTAGTGGCTGATAGCTAACGGCCGGGTGCCACTCTTGGCTCTGACTTATCCGCAGCTGTCCAATCCATCGGCGTCTGCTACGGCGTCCTGGGCAACAACCTCCCATCGCGGAGAGACGTCGTGCAGCTCTACAAGTCCAAGGGCATCAATGGGATGCGCATCTACTTCCCCGACAAGCAGGCCCTCGACGCCCTGCGCAACTCGGGCATAGGCGTCACCCTCGACGTCGGCAACGACAAGGTTGGCGAACTCGCTGCGAGCCCCTCGAACGCGGCCTCCTGGGTCCAGAACAACGTCAGACCCTACTACCCTTCCGTGAACATCAAGTACATCGCCGTCGGCAACGAGGTTGGCGGCGGCGCCACGCAGAGCATCCTCCCGGCCATGCGGAACCTCAACGGTGCCCTCGCTGCTGCCGGCCTCGGAAGCATCAAGGTGTCCACGTCGGTGAAGTTCGACGTGATCGCCAACTCTTTCCCGCCCTCCAAGGGCGTGTTCGCGCAGTCCTACATGACGGAGATCGCGCGGTTCTTGGCGAGCATCGGCGCGCCGCTCCTGGCCAACGTGTACCCCTACTTCGCCTACAGAGACAACCCGCGGGACATCAAGCTCAACTACGCCACCTTCCAGCCGGGCACGACGGTGAGGGACGACGGCAACGGGCTGACCTACACGAACCTCTTCGACGCGATGGTCGACGCGGCGGTCGCCGCGCTGGAGAAGGCCGGGGCGCCGAACGTCAGGATTGTCGTGTCGGAGAGCGGGTGGCCGTCGGCCGGCGGGTTCGGGGCGACGGTGGATAACGCACGGACGTACAACCAGGGCCTGATCGATCATGTGGGCCGGGGCACACCGAAGAGGCCGGCCGGGGCGTTGGAGACGTTCATATTTGCCATGTTCAACGAGAACCAGAAGACGGGGGATGAGATCGAGAGGCACTTTGGGCTCTTCAACCCGAACAAGTCGCCGGCGTACGCGATCCGGTTCTAATTAGCTACAGATTCGTACATACGTACACCTTCAAAGTTCAACCTAAATAAGCTGCATGCAGTAATAAAATGTAACGTGCATGCACCAATGGAAGGCAGGCATGAACTTCCTGGAGATCATGAATAATAAAGAGGACTAGTTCTAAACTTCTGATGCATGCATATTTTCTACCGCGGGATGAACTGATGATTGACAGATCTCATTGAGGATGTATCTAAATTTGACGACGTACAATCTCACATGCCACGTCACATGGGAAAAAAACGGTCACTATACAAGTCAAAGCACCATTAGTTGATTCAGCTAATTTTTGCACTCCAAACAGAGAAAACCACTAGCTACGGTCCGGAGCATGACGACCATACATGAATTAATTGTACCACTACGTACGTTTATACGTAAGAAATTGGTATAAAACGCACGGATACACAATCAAATAAGTAGCACTCAAGAGAATCAAGACTTGCTTGGGTGGCTAGTAGAGGTGGTTGTACCTCCAGTCCACCAGTGTTCAAACTCCAGGTTTGGCCTTGCGTGTCTCATTTAGGAGGATTTTTGTTAAGTGGGAGGCGACGCGCTCGTTGCAAGCAAGGCGTCAGTGGTGACTTCGTCATTTCTTCAACAAATTCCGCTCGTCCAGTCTTCCGTAGGCGTCGTGTTTTGTGAGTGCGTGCATGTGTGTGGGTGTCTATGTGTTGTACCAGGTGATTCGCAAAAAAAAGTAGCACTCAAGAATCCGTTGCACCTGCAGAAAATTCCATGCTAGTTTGTAGATAATCTACAGACTGATAATTTGTTCGAGCCATGGACTATTAATGGATTTATGTTAGATGGTTTGTCCAACCCATAATAAGTTAGTGTTTTTTTGTGCTTTAGGCCCTGGCAAGGCAAACATAATCCGAAAAAATATGTGCTAAAAACAAACAGACCCACCTGGGATACCCAAACGCTTCTATCTTACATGTAGGGGGGAAATTGTATTAAGTTTTTCATGTTACATGATAGCATTTTTATATATGATTAACATTTTTTACATATATTAAAATATGTACAACTTGTAAAATTGCAAGTAAATCAACTTTTCCATTGCATTAACTACTTTTAATGTAGACCACTAATTTCCTTCAGACTACAAATGTGAAGGTAAAAAAAACCACAAAACACAATATAAATTTGAAATTATATGGGACCACACAAATAAAAGCAAATATATATTGCATACTGCATCATAAACGTACTCTTATATTAATTACCTTAGGAAGTTCAAATCGAAACACAAATAAAAAAACCCTAGAAAACATGAGTTTAAAGTCAAACCATTACATTGAGAATAAATACAAAACGAGACCAAATCACATCTCCTGACAAAAAAAAACCGTACATATCTGCACCCCCTTCCAAGCCCACAACACTATCCTGAGCACAAATAGAACACAAACACAAGTTGAACAAAAAAAAACACAAATCAAGACCAAATCACATAAAACAGATTCGACACCCCATCCGATACAAGAAAAACTACATATTCGCTCCCACACCTTCAAAAATGTTGTGACTCTACCCAAGCTCAAATCAAACACCAGTCCAACGACAGAAAAACAATCGAACCCAAAAGCACAGTACCTATCCGTACCTTACTGAAGAAAACCCATGGATCTCTCCGCTGAATCCTTCCCCACTATCACTCAGTCTCCCTCCCTTTCTCTCTGTGTGGAATGAGAAACAGAGAGAAGGCAGAGAAACGGGGAACCAAAGAGGAGACAAAGAGATGTAGTATCCAAAGAAGAACAATATTCAGACTTTTACCAGGTCCGGATTTTTACGCGTTTTTTTCCGTTTTGCGCCCGGACGTACACATGCACGTAGTGGATGATGGATCGCACAGCATCATCCAAGGGACAGAAAAACAAGTGCTTGCAAACACATAAAGCACTCTAGTGTTGTTTAGCAGACTAAAAGTTTTAAGCTGGCAGGACTTGTTTTTCTCTCTCTCGAGGGGAACATCACCGTAGTCCATAGAACTTGCATGTCATTCAAGAACAAGAGCAGACAAATACTAGCTAGATGATGCAGTGCCCCAGATCGATCGGTCTCCGATACGCGTTGCTGTTCACCTCGATCGCCGCACGCGGCCGCCCGGTGGTGACCGTCCCGAACAACGGACGGGCTCAGGTATGGTGGACGCCGAGACTTCGACGCGATATGGTGGACGCCGCCCGTGCGCGCGGGCGCGGCGACGAACTTGGCGGTCGTCGTGTCAGGACAAGCGTATTCTCCCTTCCCTCCTCTTTCCTGAACAACTAGTACATAGTTCGTACGATACGGATAAGATAACTTGTTTCTTCTGGCCGGCCGAATTTATGGCTCAGCTGATAAGAAAAAAAAGATTATCTATTTATAAGGTGACTGAAATTTTATTAAGTATAAGTCATATATTTTATTTATTGAATTAATATACGACACATCAATCTCTACACAAATCTAATGGTCACAACAATTGACTCAAGCTTAAAAAAAATTTCAGACGACTTACAAATAGCAAATCCGAAAAAAAATACATGCTGTTTTTGGTAGAGATGATTCATTTACGGTTAGCCACAAAGTTGCCTCGGGTATTCATGGCCGTGTATCCTAATTTAACATTTTGATATGACTCTCTCTCTCTCTTTGTTTTTTACTGTGTATCTCTGTGTGTGTTCTGCATCTCTTCTATATAAGCGGAGTACTTCAGGTTGTTGTTAGCCTGAAGAAGCAACAGCTTAGAGATCATCACTCATCAGTCTAGAGCTTTCGGTATTGATCGATTTGGGAGATCGTTCTACCCAGAGAATGGCAACGCAAGGCCTAGATGCAGCTGCTCCCATGCTCGACGTGGCGTTGCTCCTCGGAGTCTTTGCCTCCATCCTTGCAAGTACACTCTTTCTCCCCGAAACAAATGAACGCTTCGCTACCCTTTTTTTGGATAATCTGATTTTGTTTCATTTTTGTGTTTTGCATAAACCTCTAATGAGATGGCACAGTTCGTGCTCAAGGTCCCTCTATGTATATGAAGAGTGTTGCCTATAAAATAGTGTGCCAGCGCCTATGAATTAATTTGTTGATTACAAGTACTAGTTTGTATATAGCACGCTTTACGCGAGTAACTTATTTAAAGACACAGCTGTCAAATCGATCAAATCCCATACGAAACCACTCAGTGATAATTGAACATAAGTGCATGCATCTGTATCGTCGACGTAAACACATCTGCAAATACAATACAAGCAAGCATTTTTTCCTACCCGTTCTTGCAAGCAATTCTTAAGCCTTTTCCTCAATTTCCACTCCTCGGTTGATTTTCTGTTCTTTCCGTCGGTGAAAAGACCTCGAGTATTTAAGCCTAAACCACCGTCTTATTGGGTTCAAATCTAGCTTATACGCACCACATGCTAGATTATGTTAGAACTAGCTAATTAATTGCATGATGCGTGATAGTATACCAGCACTAGCTTCTGGCAGCGTACGTACCATCGCTTTGGCTGGTGAAATGTATATGCATGAGCGCATGGCCGGCCGTCCGTTTTTCGTCACTCGCATTTCAACAAGTACCTTCAGGAAGGGGATGAACTGATCGGTACATTCATATATACCAGCTAGTTAAATGATCGATTAATTCGCTGATAAGACAAGAATTAGAGGTTTGTTTGCATGCAAGGTATCTTAATTTGGCTTTTGTTTGCACTGATCGATCAATGTTTGCTTGTGACGCACGCGAGCCCGGCCGGCCGGCTGAGGTAGCTATGCGGAGCTTGCATGGTGTCGGTCGAGATGGTCATTACCCAAGGGAGTGGACTATCTAACGCTCGTGCTGCAGACGTTGGAACAGGAGCTTTAATTCATTTTATGCTAGCAACGCCCGGCCTTTTATGGTGGACACAACCTGGTGAACTCGAAGGTCCTGAGTTTTGGTCTGATCTTTTGATAAGAAGATATGTTCGGTAGTAGTCGTTCAACTCTTACGATTCTGGCTACAAACACGCAAGGTCCAAAACCACACAATCGCTGAACTGCTCGACAAATCGTTATCAACCGTGTACAAATAACCGATTGACCTAATCACGAAGATTGATTCCTGCATACACTGAAGAAGCACGCAAGAACAATGTAAATAAGCAATCTGAAATTGCAAATAGGAAGTGAATGTATTGATAGGTGGGGTTTCGGAGAACAATGTCGCTGTTGATCTCGCCGACTAAGAGAACAAAGTATAAAGTAGTAAAACTAAACTTTAATCAACAAAATCCGAAGAACTAAAGGGGATGGCGGCTACTATGTATAAGAGGAAGAGGTAGGGGCGGTGGTACTGTTCACACATGACAGTAACCGTATGAACAGTACATGTCCTAGGGTTTCTCTCCAAATTACAAGGCTCGCGGCCTAAACAGGTGATACAGTATCTTCTTTTGATGATTGCGGAACGTACAGAAAGAATTTAGAGGTGAGACCGAATTCGTTTGAAAGAGGACGAGATAAGCTTTCAATCAAGTACTTGTGGACTTCAAACACAGTTCGTATGCGAAAGTTATGCCTGTTTGAAGTTAAGACTGTCTCCGGAGGCCGAACTGGATTCCAAAACGTGTTCAATTTGAACTCTTTCTTGGCTTGAACACAAAGTGATGTAGAAACCTTCCTTGTACCATGGCATGGAGTAACACTCATATCCGGAGGGTTGATGTCCTCATCATCCTCCCCTTCTTGCACTTGAGTCGTCGACTCAAGCTCATCCTTCAATTCCAAAAATAGCTTCAAAACTTGTAGCAACGTATACTCATCTTCCTGCAAAATGATAGCAACAGCGGGTGAGAAAGAAATAGAGAAAACTTTACAAATTAAAGGTGAGTGTGCATGCATCAAATCGGCAAAGGTACATTTTCTCATAGCATTCAGTTTGCAACTCAAATTGCTAGTATAAGTGAAGTATATGGTAGAGTTATTCATCGCCCTGTGAATGGGCGGCACAACAATTGAATTCGAAGTGCACAAGTCATTGATATAATCAAATTTTAATTGAGCAATAGCAAATTCGTCTAGCAAGGGTGAAAAGATTTGTAAGTTCTTCTATACTTCAACATCATTATTCAGATTGTCAATGCTAGATGTTGCAATAAAAGGTGAATACATAGGCATTGGATGAACACTAAATTTTATTTTCCTCACATATTGAACAAAATTCAGCTCTTATTATCCCAAACAGCAAGCTTCAGTTCATCCATGTGATCACAAGTTATGCATACACGATATACCAAAAATTGATTATCTACACCATAATCTCCAATTAACTTAAAACAGTAGGTGTAGGTGCTAGAAGGAGAATTTATATATGAAATTTCAGAAACTTTCACCATAGCACATTCCAGACTAACGGGATCATTAATCACGATATAACACAAAACTTCAACAGGGGATATTCTATCCAATACTTCCTTATGTGTAATTAATTCAACATGTGCAAAATTATAAGAATTCAAATCAGCACATGGTTCGTTCAAGTCAACACAAGGAATATCAAAATATTGTACTACTACAGCAGATATATACTCACAAGGTTGCGCTATGTCTTGTTGTAGCACTAAATCAATACCGTTGTCATGATCGTCCTCATCAGATACTGTAGATACCTTAAATTGCTCTTCTAATGACATAAGATGTGTTAGTTCATCCTTCATCTCTTTATGCATTTCGGTGGTATCTGTAGTTGGAGTAGGAGCCAAAACAATGTCAGCATTTTCAGTTACCTTCGGTTGCACCTCGCTTGTGACTGTGGGTGGTGGAGGTACAAAACGACGTTGTAATTTCTTCTTCATCTACTCCCATGTGTATATGTAGTTGCACTCGAGATTCGACCACCAATGTTGAACATCACCGATCAGCGCGGTCCTTGCTAGGCTCATCTTCTCATAAGGATCAAGGTTCTGTCTTTCAAAGTAGCTTTCCAACATAGTAACCCATAAAAAGTAGTCCAATGACGTACTCTCAGCGGTGAGTGGCAATATGTATGCAGGTAATTGTTTTTCTTTAAGTTCAAATCGGCCTGCGATGGCATCGTAATCTATCAAATTCAACCAACCTGTCATTGTTAGTAGAAAAAAAAAGGAACAAATCACAGTATATATGTTCCTATCAACTACAAGGATCTGGAGGCTCAAATCAAGTCACTCACACTCAAACTTATACCAAGTTCTTACCAATGCAGCAAGGAAGTGGTACAACTAGTGGCTGGTTTGTGATACTCTCATTTGCGATTAGCCCAACGATTGCGAGGAACGACACCTGCTGAGTTAGTAGAGAGTGGAGCTCGAAAGGTTTCAATATGGTAGCAAGGATCAGTAATAATCAAATCAGTTAATTTAAGTTGAAAGATTGTTCAAAGTACTAGTCAAAATAGTTGATCATAGCCTAATCACAGCTAGCTAATCAAAGCCCTATGCAAAGAAGTGTATATACGCACACACAATGATCAATGTGACTTGATGTAAGCAAGGAAAAACCTAAAAACAAGTGCTAGTAGAGACGCTAGCCAACTATTCAAACTTCTTTCTAAGGGTACAAGATTGTTTGCGCGATGTAGAGCACAAAAACACAATAACGTGCAATGTAAACAGCCCTCAAGATTGAGCACAAATAATAGCTAGTCTCAAACGATGAAAAGATAAAATTTTATATAATAATAGCTAGTCTCAAACGATGAAAATATAAGATTTTATATGGCTTATATATACTCTTTTGAAAGTTTTCGACGAGATCTACAACTTTTCAGTTGAGGCGAAGCCCAAATTACGTAAGGAAGACTGAAAGAAACGGCAAAAATAGAAACCGAAAACTTGCAACGCGAATTTGGAGCCAAAGATGGCTGATTTTGGGGCACTTGGAGGGCGACAAGTGGCTTACATGGAAAGGATGTGTCTCATCATTAGCTTTGAAATGAGCATAAGAACGTCTAAAACGGACACCGTATACAAAAGTTATGCCTGTTTTACTGAATGTGTCTTAGAAACGAATCCTTCTCGGACTCGAAACCGACTCGGGTTCAAACTTGAAACTGCTATATCTTTTTATTCCGCAGGCCAAACTTGTTAATTTTTTTATGAAAGCTTGTGGCTATATGTAGAAGGTCTTCACCAATTTTTATGCATTTTTCTTTTCTTTTTCTTCTCTTTTTTCCCCTCTACCACGGCTTTTGTTCTTGCGGTTGCCTCTTTCTCCTTCTACTATCTGACCTGCCCTAGAGTTTGCCGCAAGTCGTAAATAACATAAACTCTCCCAAAAATCATAGCAATCCTCTAGGTTTTTTTTATTAACAATAGGACGGGTTTTCTATTTTTTGGTGCGGATTAGAGGAGTTCTAACCCATGAATTTTTTGTTTTAGATGTAAAAACTAAGAACCCTAAACGAACGATCAAGCAACGCGAAGGAAAACACGAGAAGCAATCTATACCATGACCAACTAGACAATAACTAGAACTAAAGATTAGACATTAGATATGACGATGCAACCAATGATTCAACCATGCAAAAATCGAAAAGAAAAATTACAAAGGCTCAAATTGGTTTGGACTATAAGAACTAACCCAAATTTTTTTATTTTCGTGGCTTTGGACTGTAGGGAAAAAATTCTCACCGATGAATTGTAGCTCTGATACCATTTGATGAACCTGAAGGTCCTGAGTTTTGGCCCGATCTTTCGATGAGAAGATACGTTCGGCAGTAGTCGCTCAACTCTCACGATCCTGGCGACGAACACGCAAGGTCCAAAACCACGCAATCGTTGAACTGCTTGATAAGTCGTTATCAACCGTGCACAAATACCCGGTTGATCTAATTACGAAGATCGATTCCTGCATGCACCGAAGAAGCACACAAGAACAAGGTAAATAAGCAATCTGAAATTGCAAATAGGAAGTGAATGTATTGATAGGTGGGGTTCCGAAGAACAATGTCGTTGTTGATCTCGCCGACCAAGAGAACAAAGTATAAAGTAGCAAAGCTAAACTTAATAAACAAATCCCAAAGAACTAAAGGGGATGGCGGCCACTATGTATAGGAGGAAGAGGGAGGGGCGATGGTACTGTTCACACATGAACAGTAACAATGTGAACAGTACGGGCCCTAGGGTTTCTCCCCGACTTACAAGACCCACGGCTCAAATAGGTGCAGTATCTTATTTTGATGATTACGACACATACAGAAGGAATTTGGAGGTAAGGATGGATCCATTTGAAAGAGGACAAGATAAGATTTTAATCAAGTGCTCGTGGACCTCAAACGGAGTTCGTATGCGAAAGTTATGCCTATTTAAAGTTAGGGTTATCTCCGGAGACCGAACTGTATTTCAGAACGTGACCAACTTGAACTCTTACTTGGCTTGGACACAAAGTGATGTGAAAACCTTCCTTGTACCATGACATGGAGTAATGCTCGTATCCGGAGGGTTGATGTCCTCATCACCACCCGTGCGCGCGGGCGTGGCGCCGATCTTGGCGGTCCTCGTGTTAAGACTGGCTGGCAGTAGGTGCGCGGAGGCGTCGCCGTGTCGGGGCGAGCTAGTGTTCACGATGCGCGGAGACGCTGCTGATCAGCCATGCATGCGGTCGATCCATGGGACGCCAAGGCGGTCCGGCCCGATCGAGACATACCGTCACACTCATGCCTACCGAGCCGGCTACCTGAGGTCATGCACGTACGTAACGTACGCCTGCCTGCCTCAACGACTCTTGAGGAGTTTATTATGCCACTCTCCGAATCGAATCGATCCAGGTCATCATAACTCATAAGTGGTGGTCCGTGCATGCGCACATACTTCCCACTTCTGTTTCATGCGTGCTTACATCCCTCTATTCACAAACCCATCGCTCTACTTGGCCCGACATCTGGTCTGGCTGCATTTGTCTGCTTCACCATAAAACAGCTACTAAGAGCATGTACAATGGACTTATGTCAACCGTCTATAGTCACTGCCACGTAGTATTTTTGCTGACGTGCATGAAAGAGAATGAAGAGAGAGAAAGATGATATCTACAATCCTATAGCCGACTATAGCACGAGGAATTAAGAAAAATATTAAAAGATTGTGTGTTCTATAAAGTAAAAAGACAAAGAATCATCTTTAGTGCGTCTCAGTGACATGGAGAGTTACTATAGACGATGCGTACATGCCCTAATTGGGTGCAACCATGCAATTGCTCCATCCAATAGTCTAAAAGTTCATCAATTTCTGTGCAGATGTTTTGCATGCACTTGTAAAATAGGACGAACACTAAAGTTCAGAATCTTCAGATACAAACCTATTCTCCCTCTCTTATCTTTCCTGAACAAATGGTAACTTCGGTCTCACGAACATAGTTCGTACGATGCGCGGTAGCACCCGCCACACACCATGCCAGGCTCACCACTAGTTGCTCACGGCGATTCCTCCTTTCCAACTGCATCTTGCAGGTGGGGTTAAAGTTGCCCAAATTTTACGTTGAAATTCCAAATCTTGAGTTGAAAGTTCTTTCAAATCCTAGTTGAAAGTTGAAATTCCAAATTGAAAGTTGTTAATTTTCTGATTAAAAGTTGAATGCCCGATAAAAAGTTTTCATATCCAACCAATAGTTTTGTTAAATCCAAATTTGAATTTTTTTTCAAAAGTTTTGAAATCCTAATAGAAAGTTTGTTCAAGTTCGAGTTGAAAGTCTCGATTTGAATGTTCTTCAAATCCAAAATTGGAAGTTTAAAGCATAATTTGAAAACATTCAAAGTCCTTAATTTCAAGTTCAAATAAGACAAAAGGGAAAGAGTACTCCCACTAAATAGCATCACCCATATATTTTACTATGAAGCACACATTGCCCTCAATAGAATTTTCTAGTGTTTTGGTATTTGACAAAGTTAGCGTGTGCCACCTCAAACATGCCAACTTGATTCTCCAAACCTTAAGAAAATTCTCTATTAACAGCAATACGGGTGATTCATATTAGTAACTATTTTGTATATTGAAGTCCTAGGTAGGAAAGTACATTCGTGGTACATTCTCCAAATTGGCAAGTTTTAAGGTCCAATTCACTCTTCTGAAGTGGAATTATCTAAATTGGCAAGTTTTAAGGTCCAATTTACTCTTCTGAAGTGGAATTATCCAAATTGGCAAGTTTTAAGGTCCAAATTTCTCTTTTGAAGTGTAATTATCCAAATTGGCTACATTTGAGGTGACAACAGGAGTATGTACAAAAATAGTGGAGTTGATGGATCAAATTCATGGTTTAATAATGAACAATAGTTGGATTTTGTGAGGTTGGACATAGATGGATATGGACCATATCTATTAGATTGGATCACATTTATGGTTTTCATCTTTAGAATATCTGCACCAGCGATATAGTGTCTTGACCCCATTTGTAACATCCCAAATTTTCAATTCTAGAATAAAAATAAAATTTAATTATTTTCCTTGGGTGTTCTAAATTTTCTAGAATTTTAAAAGGTTTTTCTCATATTTATTTTAAAGCTAAAATAAATTATTTACGAAATTAAATACAACCTTTAAGCTGGTGGTAATTTATTTAAGTCCTAAATGTCTATGGGAATTTCTATGAAATTTTTCATAATTTTTGGACTTTATTTACAATTTTTTAAAAGCTAAATTGATTTAACACAAATTCTGAAATCATTAAATCAAAGAAATTCGGAAAATCCCTTTTGGGCCGAATCTCCTCGGCCCATTCCTATTCCCCACATGCACCCAGCCCAGCCCTCGTCTCACCCTCTCTCTCACACTTGCAGATGGGCCCCGCCCGTCAGTCTCTCTCTCTGACGCTAGGCCCCACCTGTCAAGGCCTTCTTCCTCCTTCGCTTTCTTCCTCTGCTTAGCTTCGCCATTTTCACCCGCGTGAAGCTTCTAGAATCTGGTCAAAACCGCCCGATTTTCCCTTGCGTGCCCCATCATCTTTATCCTCTCAACATTCTGCATTCATCCCGATGCTTATCCCTTTCTTCTCGCCATCGGACTCCTTATCCCACCGCCGTTTTCAAAACGACCTCCAATGACTCCTCGCTGATTCAACCACCCCCTTGCACTATAAAAGGGCGCTCGGGGTACGCCTCCTTCACCTCATCCCAACCCTGCCTCTCGGGGCCTCTAGGTCATTGGAATTCGTCTTTGGATCTCGCTGGCCGCAGGAGCTTTTGCCGCCGATTACCTCGCCGTCGACGACGCCCTTTCGCCTCCAACCGCACCATCGTCCTCGCCGTGCCTCATTCTACCTCAGGCGAGCCTCCACGCCACCGCAAGATCATCGGAGCCTCATCACCGACAAGACCCGGACACCGCCGTCGCTTTCTTCCTCAACCCCGGTGACCTTGTCACGCCCACTAACCACGTAGGTGAGCAACAGGTTTGCCTTACCACTCTACATGTTGGTAACCTCGTTGTCGGCCAAAACCCTGTCGATCGTTGGAACCCTTGGGTCCTGAGAGCCACCGCCGACGAGGTGACATGGAATCCCACATGGCAACCACCTGGCCGCCACACAAGCGCCATGCCACCTTCTCTGGTCCTCGTCACCGCCCACGTGGCACAATGCGCCAGCTCACATGCACGCCTGCACTGTTCTGTAGACCCAGCTCACGGTGAAACTTTGACTTTTCGTGGGCTTGGTCCATGGACCATATTCCCACATGTCAGAGAGATAAAATGGATTTCCCGTAGAAATTTAATTCAGTCGTAAAATAGATTCTATCATTGATGTCATGCTGGTGTCATTAATGGATTTTTCTTCAGCAAAATAATTCAGTAATTCCAGATAATTGAATTTAGATAATTTCTTTAGGGTTTAATTTTCCAAGGACTCGTTCTTCTTCATGCGAGCTCCGATTTCGATGATTCAAATTTTTAAATTCATCTAAAATCAAGATCTAGTGATCTACATTGAAATTATTTAATTTGGAGTTAATTTGAATTTTGTTTGAATTTGACTAGTTTTCGCATATAGATTTAGACAACTCCGGAGAGTTTGAATGTTTTGAAGAGTTATATCCTCAAGACTTTGAGCAAGGGAAGTTACACTCTTTTATCATATCTGATCCTATTTTAAATTAATGCATACTTATTTATATTCCACTCATTTTGAATTCCTAATTAATCCATTTCCTTTGTATGACCAATATTGATGTTTCAAATGTCATTTCCTTATTACCTTAGTTAAAATAAAATAAATTAAAACTCTTTGGAGCTTCTGAGTTTTTATTGGATTTAAAAGTCCAAAATAAAAATTTATTGAGCTTCTGAGTTTTTATTGGATTTAGAAGTTAAAAAGAAAAAACTTAATTAATTTCTTGAATCTTCTGGTATTTAAAAGATTTTCATGCCTTTCAAATATTAAAAATAATTATGTGCAAAAATAAAATCCAACCATAAGTTGGAAGTAATCTTTTATTATTATTTCAAAACTAATCTTTTTGATTTGCAGGCCTTTCCGAAGTTTTCAAAATAAAGATCACCATTTGATTTTCCTTATTTGTTAATGCTTAATGTGAAATTTCAGAAATAAAAATTAATATAAGGCCATTAAACTTTAGTTAAATAAAAAATTAGTTTATTTGAATTTTCCTGGGTTTCATTGGATTTAAAGTCAAAAAGAGTATTTTAGGTATTTTCTAGATTTTTTTGGATTTTATAAAGTCTTGTTCTATTTTACCGAAATTAAAAATATTTTATTCGCAAAATTAAAAGCTAAGACTAAGTTATAAATAATTTTATTAAGTTCCAAATGCTTCAAGGAATTTTTGTATATTTTCTAAGAATTTTTGGACTATATTAAATATTTTCAAAAAAGCCTTTTTAGTTTTTGTATTTTCTGTAAATCAAAAACCAATCGAAAATCCAAAAATTGTTTTGGGCCGAAAGCCCTAGCTCCTGGCCCATTCTCCTACCTCCCCAGCCCGCTCCCAGTGCGCAACACGCAAGGCCATTCGCCTGGTCCGAACGTACCTCCCTCTCACCGCCAGGTGGGGCCGCTGTCAGCCTCTCCCTCTCTCGTGCTTCTTCTCCCTCACCTCCCCCGTTTGCCTATTGCCACGCCCGCGTCAGCACGCCTCACCGCCCTATCGCCTCGCCGCTCGCCAAGCGCTCTCGTCAACGCGCATTAATTGCCTGTCACTCCGCTACCCACCCCCGTCCTGTCACCCTTCTCTCTCGCCGCGAATACCGCGCCTGCGCAATGCCTTGCGCCCGGAGTTTGGTGAGCCATCGTCCTCCCTCCCCGCTCCTCCTCGGTGCCTATAAAAGCGAGCCCAAGAGATCCCTTGTGATCCTCCTTCTTTTCCCCTCCTTCTCCATCTCTTTCCCACCCTAGTTCGCCGGGATTTTGAGCGTGTAGATTTTGACAACTTCAAAGAACCGGATTTCGATGCTTCTCCGCATTTCGATGCTGTTGAAGAACAACAACTAAATAAGCAAGACAAGTTTCATCCTTTGATCATATTTGAATCCCAATATTTTAAATTATTTAAATTATATTTTAAATTATTATTGCATGCTTATTTTAATTCAAGTAATTTAAATTCCTGTTTTAGTATTTATAGTTATCCCCAATTCCGCTTGTATAGCCATATTGTCAATCCAGACTATACGGAGAACCATTCCGAGTATGATATATCTTGGAGTTAGAAATTGAAAATATCGGATTATATGAATATTACTATTGGATGTTTGATCATGGGAAATACCTTATTGTTGGATTATGACAATATACGATGGATGGAAGTCCGATTGTAGGAATACATGATTCATGGATATTGATTATAGAATCATACAATTTCCGATTGTCGATTATAGGATTAAATAATTGTTGGAGATTGAATTATATAAATAAATGATTGATGGATGTTGGATTATAGAAATATATCTTGGATGGACTATAGGAATATATCTTGGTTGGATTATATAGGTATATTTTATTGGATTATTAGAATATATCACTGTTAAGATCGGATTGTTGATGTCGGATTATATCCTGAAACCCCGCACTGTTTCATCCCAGCCTCCTCAGCGTAGCAGATTTTAGACTTCTTCTTCTTCTAGGATGCCTACCTCTGCACCTCGTCAGGAATTCTGCGACTCTTCTTCAGGAGGCCAGATTCAGAAAAACCTTTTCAGGAGTTACTTGCTATCACTACCAGGAGAAGAGGCACTTCGCCACAAGTGTCCTAATAAGCATCTTCCAGCTGCACCCAAGACAGGAGTCCCAACTATTAACAACGCTTCTGCTGTTAAGAAGGCGAATCAGTTCGTGAAGGGAAGAGTGAACCACATCACCGTCGAGGAAGCTCAGTCTGCACCGGATGTTGTTCTTGGTATGTTTCTTTTCGATTCAGTACCAGTATCAGTTTTATTTGATTCAAGAGCTTTGTATTCTTTTGTTTCAAGTAAGTTTATGGGAAAATATAGGTTATCTATCTCTTCCTTAGTTAACCCTATGATAATCCACTCACCGTACTTGCAAATGAGAACTAGTTCCCTATGCTCAAACCTCACCTTAGAGATATCAAGAGTACCTTTCTTGGTAGACTTAATAGTCTTACACTCCCAAGAATTAGATGTGATCCTCGAAATGGATTGGCTAGCCAAGAATCGAGGTCAGATAGATTGTGCTAATAGATCTATCACCCTTACCAATGATCAAGGGATTAAGGTGCAATTCAAGCCTAAGATTTTTGTCGGAGGAAGCTCCATTCTTACTAGTCTTAAAGAAGTGAAGCTTGAAGAAATACCAGTAGTGCAAGAATACTCAAATGTATTTTCTAAAGAATTACCAGACATGCCACCAGATAGAGACATTATGTTCTTTATTGACTTAGTCCTAGGAACGGCTCCCATTTCAAAGAGACCCTACAAAATGCCCGCTAATGAGTTAGTCGAACTGAAGAAGCAAATTAAAGAGTTGCAGAGCAAAGGATACATTCAGCCAAATTCGTCACCTTAGGGAGCTCCAGTCCATCAAAAAGAAGGATAGCAGTACGAGGATGTGCCTGGATTACATATCGCTCAATGAAGTCACGATCAAGAACAAGTATCATTACCTAGGATCGACGATCTCTTTGATTAGTTAAAAGGAGAAAGTGTTTTATCGAAGATCGATCTACGATCAGGTCATCATAAGTTGAAGATCATACCAGAAGATGTTCCCAAAACTGCTTTTACCATCAGATATAGACTATACGAGTTTACAGTAATATCATTTGGACTGACAAACGCCCTGGCTTATTTCATGAATATGATGAATAAAGTGTTTATGGAACTCTTGAATAAGTTCGTGGTTGTTTTCATCGATGACATTTTTATCTACTCCAAGGATGAGTTATAGCATAAGAAGCATCTCAGAAAAGTGCTAGAGAAACTCCGAGAAAATCAGCTTTACGCTAAGTTCAGCAAGAGTGGGTTTTGTCTAAGTCAAGTAGCTTTCCTTGGGCATATTGTGTCAGCTGGGGGAGTTGAAGTAGATCCTGCCAAGGTTAAAGCCGTAATGGATTGGAAGCAGCATAAGTCCGTCATGGAAGTGAGAAGTTTTCTTGGATTGGTCGGATATTGCCGCAGATTCCTCCTTTCCAAGCGTGCCTTGCAGGTGGGGTAAAAGTTGCCCAAATTTTAAGTTGAAATTCCAAAACTTGAATTGAAAGTTCTTTCAAATCCTGGTTGAAAGCTAAAATTCTGAATTGAAAGTTGTTAATCTAATTAAAAGTTGTATTCCCGATAGAAAGCTTTCATATTCAACCAAAAGTTTCTTAAATACAAATTTGAAAGTTTTTCAAAAGTTTTGAAATCCTAATAGAAAGTTTGTTCAAGTACGAGTTGAAAGTCTCAATTTGAATGTTCTTGAAATCTGAAATTGAAAGTTTAAATCATAATTTGAAAACATTAAAAATCCTGATTTTCAAGTTCAAATAAAGCAAAAGGGGGAAGAGTACTCCCACAAAATAGCATCACCCATATATTTTACTATGAATCCCTCAATAGAATTTTCTAGTGTTTTGTTTTTGGCAAAGTTAGAGTGTGCCATCTCAAACATGCCAACTTGATTCTCCAAACATTAAGAAAATTCTCCGTTGACAGCAATACATGCGATTCACAATAGTAACTATTTTGTATATTGAAGTCCTAGGTAGGAAAGTATGTACGTCGTACATTCTCCAAATTGGCAAGTTTTATGGTCCAATTTACTCTTCTAAAGTGGAATTATCCAAATTGGCAAGTTTTAAGGTCAAATTTTCTCTTTTGAAGTGGAATTATCCAAATTGGCTACATTTGAGGTGCCAACAGGAGTATGTACTAGAATAGTGGAGTTGGCGAATCAAATTCATGGTTTAATAATGAACAATAGTTGGATTTTGTGAGGTTGGACATGATGGATATGGACCATATCTATTAGATTGGATCACATTTACGGTTTTCATCTTTTGAATATCTGAACTAGCGATGTAGTGTCTTGACCCCATTCTACTCTAGTATAAATTAAGGTGTGCCGGTATGCACTCTGTACATCTCGTTCAAGAAAGTAACTAGCTACGAAGTTACATATAAATATAATAGACACATTGTGGATTTGGGGCCGCAAGATGACACGCATGCAATGCTTTGCTCCAGCACTCGCAGCGACATTGCTTATTATTGGAGTCTTTACCTCAATTCCCATAGGTATGTGACTGGATATTGGTACATTTAGACCTATTTGTTACACAGTATTTTCCGGAACGCCTATAGAATTTTTTTACAGAAAACAACACGATTCGTGCAGAAGTTTTAGAGATTTATAGCGTTCCAAGGAGAAACTATCGTACGTAGATGTATTCCCCGTTCACAACACATAGCACTTATTTTCCTTGCGTGTTCATGCGTACCAACACACAGTCACAGTAACATCTCATCACGTAGTGAACTGATGGCTAACGGCCGGGTGCCACTCTTGGCTCTGACTTATCCGCAGCTGTCCAATCCATCGGCGTCTGCTACGGCTTCCTGGGCAACAACCTCCCATCGCCGACAGACGTCGTGCAGCTCTACAAGTCCAACGGCATCAATGCTACGCGCATCTACTTGCCCGACAAGCAGGCCCTCGACGCCCTGCGCAACTCGAGCATAGACCTCATCCTCGACGTCGAGAACGAAAAGGTCGGCGAACTCGCCGCGAGCCCCTCAAACGCGGCCTCCTGGGTCCAGAACAACGTCAGCCCCTACTACCCTTCCGTGAACATCAAGTACATCGCCGTCGGCAACGAGGTTGACGGCGGCGCCACGCAGAGCATCCTCCCGGCCATGCAGAACCTCAACAGTTCCCTCGCTGCTGCCGGCCTCGGAAGCATCAAGGTGTCCACGACGGTGAAATTCGACGTGATCGCCAACTCTTTCCCGCCCTCCAAGGGCGTGTTCGCGCAGTCCTACATGACGGGCATAGCGCAGTTCTTGGAGAGCACCGGCGCCCCACTCCTGGCCAACGTGTACCCCTACTTCGCCTACAGAGACAACCCGAAGGACATCAACCTCAACTACACCACCTTCCAGCCGGGCACGACGGTGAGGGACGACGGCAACGGGCTGAACTACACGAACCTCTTCGACGCGATGGTCGACGCGGCGGTCGCCGCGCTGGAGAAGGCCGGGTCGCCGAACGTCAGGATTGTCGTGTCGGAGAGCGGGTGGCCGTCGGCCGGCGGGTTCGGGGCGACGGTGGATAACGCAAGGACGTACAACCAGGGCCTGATCGACCATGTGGGCCTGGGCACACCGAAGAGACCTGGGGCGTTGGAGACGTTCATATTCGCCATGTTCAACGAGAACCAGAAGACGGGGGATGAGACCGAGACGCACTTTGGGCTCTTCAACCCGGACAAGTCGCCGGCGTACGCGATCCGGTTTTAATTAGCTACAAATACGTACATACGTACACCTTCGACCAAAATAAGCTGCATGCAGTAATAAAATGTAACGTGCATGCCACCATGGAAGGCAGGCTTGAACTTCCTGGAGATCATGAATTATAACGAGGACTAGTTCTAAACTTCTGTTGCATGCATATTTTCTACAGCGGGATGAACTGATGATTGACAGATCTCATTGAGGATGTATCTAAATTTGACATTGCCTTTCTATATAAGGAGAGACGACGTTATACAATCTCACATGCCACGTCACATGGGGAAAAAAACGGGCAATACACAAGTCAAAGCACCATTAGTTGATTCAGCTAATTTTTGCACTCCAAACAGAGAAAACCGCTAGCTACGGTCCGGAGCATGACGGCCATACATGAATTAATTGTACCACTACGTACGTTGTTATACGATAGAGATTGGTATAAAACGCACGGATATACGGTTTGGAGGCAATCAAAGTAGCACTCAAGAATCCGTTGCACCTGCAGACAAATTCCATGCTAGTTTGTACGAAGTTTTAAGCTGGCAGGACTTCTTTTTTCACTCACTCTCTCTCTCTCTCTCCAGGGGGAACAGCACCGTACTCCGTAGAACTTGCATGTCATTCAAGAACAAGAGCAAACAAATACTAGCTAGATGATGCAGTGCCCCAGATCGATCGGTCTCCGATACGCGTTGCTGTTCACCTCGGTACTCTATGTTAGGATTTGGTATATTTTGTGGTTTTTGTTATAATTAGTTAATTTATTTCATTTACTATAATTATTTGAAAATGCAAATTTGATCTACGATGCATCGAATAATGGAATTTAATGATTCAAAATGATAGTCATGTTATTGAGTGTAGTGTGAGGCCGCATCCAGAGCGGACCGAAATTTGAACATCTTGTTGTGAAACATGACCGTGAACTTCGGTGAAGTGTTTTAAATTCTATAAAAGCAAACAAAGTCGAAAATTATGAAACTTGTGGAGATGTCATGATATCATATGTGGAGGCTGTGATAAAAATTTGAGAAGGTTTCGTGCGTTGTCACGCACGATGCTTTCAAATCGGGACATCTCCACCGGGATATAAGTATCACATGTGGAGATGTCCTGGTTTGAAAGCATCGTACGTGACAACATGCATGAAACCTTCTCAAATTTTTATCACAGCCTCCACATATGATATCATGACATCTCCACAAGTTTCATAATTTTCGGACTTTGTTTGCTTTTATAGAATTTAAAACACTTCGCCGCAAGTTCACTGATCATGTTTCATCAACAAGATGTCCAAATTTCGGGTTCCTTCCTCGGATACGGCCTCACACTACACTCAATAACATGACTATCATTTTTTGAATCATTAAATTCCATTATTCGATGCACGTGCAGTTCAAATTTGCATTTTCTGAAATAATTATAGTAAATTAAATAAATTAACTAAGTATAACAAAAAGCCACAAAAATGTACCAAATCCTAACATAGAGTACCTGGTACTGTAGGAGGGCTGCAAAAAAAATTTGGAGGCCAAAATAAAAAATATATATATATTTGCCGAGTGCGAGGGCACGGCACTCGGCAAAGGGGGTCTTTGCCGAGTGCTACACAGACGACACTCGGAAAAGATGGGGAGATGTCCTGGTTTGTAAAAAAAATTTGGAGGCAAAAAAAATTAATTTTTTTTTTAAAAAAAATTAATTTTTGCCGAGTGCCAGATCGCGGGCACTCGGCAAAGAAATTAAAAAAATTAAAAAAAATTAAAAATTGTTTGCCGAGTGCCAGATCGCGGGCACTCGGCAAACCTTCGACACTTAGTATTTTTTGCTGCACACGCACACACCCGCACACACGCACACGCGCCACACCCGCCGCGCACTGCGCCGCGCCCGCGCGCGCGCCGCCCACTCGCCGCGCGCCTCGCCCCTCGCGCGCCGCCACGCCGCCCTTCGCCGCTTCGCCTGTGTGCCGGCCGCCCGCCGCCCCGCGCCGCGCGCACGCCGCCGCCCCTGCACCACCCCGCCCCGCCCGCCCGCCGCCTGTCTGCCGCCGCGCTCGTCCGCTGCCCGCGCGCTGCGCGCGCGCGCGCGCGAGGATGAGGAGAGGAGGCCGACTCGCCAGCTGCGCCGCGCGCCCGAGGATGAGGAGAGGAGGCCGGCCCGCGCCCACCACCCCGACGCCGCCGGCCGCCAGCGCCGCCGGCCGGCGCTGACGGCGACCGTCTCGCCAAAGACCGCGACGAGGTATGACCTAGGTTCTTCCCGTGCGGTGGTGGTGGTGGTTGACACGGGTGGTGGTGGTGGTGGTGGTGGTGGTGGTGGTCGTGCGGTGTAGTTGTGGTTGTGGTTGTATATGTGGTTGTCGGTCATCGTGCCGTTGTTTTTGCAGTTTTGGAAACCTCACCGCAGCGAGGAGGTTCGCTGATTTTTTTAAATGACGAGATTTTGTTCCATTTTGCGCAGAAGAGCCCGTCGAGCCGAAGTCGGAGTTCCCGCGCCGTGCGGCCTCCACGCACGCGTCGCCTCGCCATCGCACCGACCCGCCACGGCCGCTAGCCCGACTCCACCGCCACCCTAGGTATAACCCTCTTTTCGTATCATGGTCGTAGATCACGAGATGCAATTGATGGTTACATTACTCATTGATACATATGTTAGAGGATGGATGACCGTCATTGGATGTACACGGCCGAGAAGTCGAGTGATTACACCACGTAATGGATGAACAAGACCGATGCTTTCTTGAACCGTGCATTTGGCAAGGCTGCTAAAGGACATTGTCTAGTTTTGTGTCCCCGCAGCAAATGTGGAAACAGGAGAAGGGTAAACAAGGTGGACATGGGTAAACATCTTTTGAAGAATGGATTTACGCCGGACTACACCGTGGGTCCACCATGGTGAAGCCCATCGTATGAGAGAGGTGGTGAGACCACGCGTCGAGGCTTATGATGCTGATGCCGGGGTAGCAGACATGTTAGATGACTTTCACCAAGGACAGTTCGATGAGGGACGTGAGAAGGAGGAGATGGAGGCAGCCGCACAGGCGTTCTACGACATGATGGACTCGCACGAAACCCCTTCACGATCGGTCAACGGTGTCTCAAGTGGATGTCATTGGGCGCTTAATGGGGTTGAAGTCCGAGTTAAACCCGAGTCGAGAAGGCTTCGATAAGATGTTGACCGTGATTGGCACCACCTTCGGAGGGCCACATTCGCCAAAGAGCATGTACGAGTCACGAAACTCCTTCGCACTTAAGATGCCGTATGAGCGCATACATGCTTGTTCGAAGGGTGAGTCCTATTTAGGAAAGAACACAAGGATGCAAAGCTTCGTCCAGTGTAAATCCTCCGTACTGGAGGTAGACTCGTGATGGCGAGAAGAGGCAGCTACGATCCCGTGAAAATCCTACGGTACCTTCCGCTCCTACCGAGGATCCAACGGCTATACATGACCGAGGAATCCACAAATGATGACATGGCACAAAAATGGCAAACGGTACAATCGACAAGATGGTACATCCATCCGATGGTGAAGCATGGACCCGCTGATGACAAACATCGTGAGAAAGCGGATGAGGCTCGCAATGTACGTGTCGCTGGCGGCAGATGGGTTCAATCTTATGGATGATGGCGCCCCATACACATGTTGGCCGTGTTCGTTATCCCCTCAATCTCCCTCGTCTCCTTTCAACGACATAACGTATTCTTGTCGTTGATAATTCCCGACACCCGGGAGTAATATGGGTGTGTTCATGGAGCCCGTGTTTGATGAATTGGTCCGTGCTTGGGACGAAGGGGTATGGACATACGATCGAGCTACAAAGACAAGCTTCAAAATGCACGTTTGGTACCACTACTCCTGCATGACTTGCCTGGCGTATGGGTTATTCTGCGTGCCGTGTGTTTACTGGAAGTTCCCATGCCCGGTATGCAAGGAAGGTGTGAGGTTCCATTGGTTGCACAAGGGTGGCAAGTACTCATCGCTCGACGGACATCGTCAATTCCTCCTCTTGACCATCCATTCGGACAAGACATCAAGAACTTTACGAAAGGTGTCGTGAGTGACGCACTCGCACCGCGGATTATGATCGTGCCGAGGTTCATGCTCACATAGATGCTCGTGCCCAATCAAGAAGGTGGTTTTGTGGGATATGGTGAGCAACATATGTGGACTCATAAGTCGCTTGACGAGGCTCCCTATTTCGATGACCTTCTTACGCACATAACATTGATGTAATGCACACTGAAAGAATGCCGCGAGGCACTTTGGGCAACACTCATGGACACCAAAAGTCTAAGGACAACCTAAGGCTAGAGTGGACTCGCAACGTTATGCGATAGACCAAATCAAGAGATGCGACCTCCTAGTCGCGGCAAGACATGGAGAAGGCCTAAGGCCGATTTCGTCTTGAAAAAGGACCAAAGGAGGAAGTACTTGAATGGATCCAGACGCTAATGTTCCATGATGGGTATGCAATGAATCAAGAGGGAGGAACTTAGGCACTCGCGAATCAACGGGATGAAGAGTCATGACTACCACATATGGATTGAGTCGCTTCTTCCGCGATGGTTCGAGGCTATGTCCCGAGCATGTCCGGCAAGTCTTGGCAGAGTTGAGCTATTTCTTCCGCCACTTTGTGCCAAAGAGCTATCTCGGACCGTCATTGATGACTTGGAAAAGTGGCACCCGTGTTGCTCTGTAAGTTGGAGAAGATCTTTCCACCCGCTTTTTCTTGGCGATCGATTTGATTGTGCACCTCCGTATGAGGCACGTATGGGGGCCGTGCAGCCCGTTGGTGCTATCCAATCGAGAGATGTCTCAAGACTCTTCGCAAAAATGTAGAAATAAAGCCAAAATTGAGGCTTCCATTGCAGAGGCATACATTCGGAGGAGGTGTCAAACTTCAGAGAAATACTACACCGAGAACCTTCCTAGCGCTCATAATCCACCCACTCGCATAATGTCGGGCGAAAATGAATCGAACCTCACCTTTTCCAAGGGCAACTCGGAGCGCAAGTGCATCGACCACTAAGCAATTGAAAATGAAGAGTGGCGCGATATCATGCTATATGTGTTGACCAACCTTGTCGAGTGCGGCCGTGCATTTTGTAAGTTCTCAACGAACTTGTTTCAATACGCCACTCCTTGTTTCTTCGCCCAACCCCTTGTTTCTCGTTGGTACAGGAATTTCTTCGTCAATCTCGGCATGAATCAAGGATCCTACCCCGCAGAAACCGATACCCTTCTTTCACGTGTGCGGGACCAGGAGCCCCGATTTCATTTCTTGGTTCAAGCAGTAAGGTATCGTCCAATTTAGCTCGTAGTTCGACATTCCAAGTTGATCGACGCTCAATAATATAACGATCTATCACGCTTGAGCTTGTAGGCCCAAACCGATGCGTCTATAAGTGACGAGTTGAGACAGGTTGCAAACGGCTGTGTCGTTAGGGTCAAGTCATTTACAGGTTATGACGTGAATGGATATCGTTTTCACACAGCAAGCTACGAGCAGAGTCGCCCAATCGAAAAACCACAAATGGAGTTTTTACGCCCGATCGATGGCCTCGACTATTATGGAAGAATTGAAGAAATCTACGAACTTCCATTTTATGGTTCCAAACCTCTTAATCTGTCATATTCAAATGTCTTGGTTTCATCCTCGAGTAACGAGGCGAACCCTAATCTTGGGCTAGTCGAGATTCGACAGATTCCGTCTATCCAGAAAAATGTCTACATTGTGGCTCAACAGGCCGTCCAGGTTTATTATACGCCATACACGTGCCAAGACAAAGAGCATCTTAAGGGTTGGGCTATTGTGCACAAGGTATCGCCACACGGTAAACTACCTGTCCCAAACGATGAAGATTACAACTTCAACCCAAACACATATGATGGAGAGTTCTTTCAAGAAGAGGGGCTACAAGGAGGTTTGAGATAGACTTAACCGAAGCGATAGGAATAGAAGTAGACAATGATAGGGTTGATGACGAGGACGCTGGAGACGAGGTGCGAAATGTGAAGGACTTACAAATGCTTGAGCGACACGTTTAGGCAATGACAATGAAGACAACATTCCTCCTTCGGATAGTGTTGATGATTTGGACAATGTTGATAGTGATGATGAGACCTATGATCCAAATAATCCCAATCATGAAGATTATTTCTAATACATGTAATCTTCGTGTTTTTGTAATTATGTTTTGTTCATTTTGCATCTATTTCTAATTACGTCTTGCTTATTCTTTTAATTGCGGTGAGTGAACAGAGATGGCGCCACGACCGTCGTGAGGACGTGTCCTCGCTTACTGAGACCACGCATTGCGGAGGAGGAGGAGGAGGTCTGACAGAGGAGGAGGAGGACCGCCGGCCGCAGAGGGGGCGCTCCTCCCACGCCGCGTGAGGAGGTGCCGGAGGAGGAGGAGGTGCTGGAGGAGGAGGTGGCGCCCGTGGACGAGCCTGACGAGGAGCCGGTTCGGCAGACGCGCGAGGGGGCGACGAGGGCGACGGCGAGCGCGGTAGGCAGGTTACGCTTCCTCCTCTCCTCTTCGAGTGTCTACTGCGAGGTCCCGCGAGCCTCCCTCGTTCCGCATCCTCACCGACGCCTGCTGATTCGCCCCAGGGCAAAAAGTAAGTAACTTTAGATGTTGTCACCACTACTTCATATGATATGTTGAAAAAAGAGAAACTAATAATTTTCTTAATCACTTGTGCAGAACCGGTGGTTGTGTCGGGTGGTGGCGCACGCTCCGCCAATGGCATCTGGGTCTTCTGCGAGCAACACTACCCGGCATTGTCACGCACGCGGGAAGACGAGCCGCCTACTCGCTTGACCACTACGTCGCCGGCCCCGATGCGGAGTACCCCAACAAGGCGGCGCGGTGAAGCGGAGTTTTGAGTAAGTCTCCTCGCACAACATTGCTCAATACATCGCATTCATTGGACTTTTCTTGAAATAATGAATGGATACATCGCGTTTGTATGCGATTTATTTCGATGCGATGAGGATTTGAGGCGGGGCGGACCGGTGGCTACCAAAGCTCAGAAAACTCATCACCGACATGCATCACGAGTGCGCGATCCGAACCATCGAACCTACCACGGTCGAAGCTTGAGAGAAGGTCACCAAGAAAGACGCAAGAAACATGACGACGACCGGGACCGTACTTTGAGGTAGATGAAGAACATTAATATTGATTCGCTTTTGAGATTAAGCACGCTTAATTTGATCTTCTTATATGTCAAATACTTGATGACGTAGATGATTCCCTGGTGGTGCCAATCGTATCCCGAGTCTCGGGCGATGATCGTGGACAAGTGGTTCATGGAGGAGTATCTCCGATGCACAGTGATGCACGGACCGCTGCTTGATGATGCAAGGTCCAAACACCATCAAAGCGACATGAACCTCTCCGCATACAAACAAGCATGGGTACACGAATTCATTTATCTATTGTGACGCTCAATTCGCCGATTTCTAATTATCTTGTCTTGTTTTCTCGCAATCGGCGTCACATAGTGCCCAGCCTTGCTCGGACTTCCAGGCATGGTGTATGGCCCACAAGGGCAAGCGACGTCCGACGCCTCCTTCAACTGGAGGACCGCCCGAGCGCACACGAACCCGAGCGCCCACACCCGCATCGCTGAGTACATCGCCGGCGGCAAGGTCGGGCCCATGGGCCGCACCATGATCCGAGCACCGTGACTTTGATGGAGAGATCGCCATGAGGGTGGGACAAGGCAAGAAGCATGGGCGGTTCGGCTTGGCGACGGCCTCATCGACACGGCCTCTACTCCATCTCTCCCGGATCCGAGCACGAGCACGAGCGAGAGCTCCGCCATACGCCACGGCGGGCATCACGACAAAGACCGGTCGACGACTCGAGGTTATTCTGTTTTACTCGTCGTACATTGATCTTTACACACCTTTATTAGCTTTGCATTCTCAAACATTGGAGGAAATATTGCAGCCCTACCGAACAAGAAATGAGGCAACGTCAGAGTCGAGGCCGAGCAAGAGAGGATGTCGGCCACCGAGGCCGAAGCGCCGAGCGCAGCCCGAGCACGCAGAGGTCGGCGGACATTACGAGTTCCTACAAGGTCTTGGGCAACATACGGGCCACTGTGCCGGTGGGCCGTTGGCTCAACCTCCGCCACGCGCCCCGCAGCCTACGCCTACTCTCGTGAGTATGAAAGTTATTTGCTTTCGCTTGCTTTGCTTGTATGACCTCTACCTTCCTAGATTAGGTATCTAATCGCGCGCGCGGCCGCCGGTGGTGACCGTCCCGAACAACGGACGGGCTCAGGTATGGTGGACGCCGAGACTTCGACGCGATATGGTGGACGCCGCCCGTGCGCGCGGGCGCGGCGCCGATCTTGGCGGTCCTCGTGTCAGGACTAGCTGGCAGTAGGCGCGCGGGAGGCGTCGGGGCGAGTGTTCGCGACGCGCGGAGACGTTACTGATCAGCCATGCATGCGGTCGAACCATGGGACGCCGAGGCGGTCCGGCTCGATCGAGACGTACCGTCACGCTCACGCTCACGCCTACCGTGCCCGCTACCTGAGGTCACGCACGTACGCCTGCCTGCCTCAACGACTCTTGACGAGTTTATTACGCCACTCACCGAATCGAATCGGTCCAGGTCATCATAACTCGTAAATGGTGGTACGTGCATGCGCACATACTTCCCACTTCTGTTTCACGCGTGCCTACGTGTTGGCACGGATGATACCGTCCAGTTCTGAAATTCGCACTCGACGGAGAAACCCACACTGCAGCATGACGAGATGGGTCGAGGTAATGGTCCGCTCACTTTTTTTTCCTAGGAATCCACTCTGAGAGTTCTTTTTCGGAGACAGACATGCAAAATAAAATACGCCATTAGCCATGGGCCGTGTCGGCGATCGAGGCCTTGTTCAATAGGAGGACGAGCATTCTGATCGGCCTAAATAAGTTTGAGCGGTCAATTTCTAGGCCCAGAAGTGCGCTGAGCAGGCGCAATCTAGGCCTTGCCTGTTTCCAATCTAGGCCACAATCTCGACAGCTTACGGTGGGCCTGCTTGTACTAATTGCCGTTTTTCGGCAAAACTGTTGTATGCTTTCATTCTTCTTAATAAAACTGGCCTGCATATGCCCTTGGAAGGTCTCGACCGCTCCATTGTCAAACCTAGCGGACAGAAACGTGCAACTAGGGGTGAAAACGGATCGAAACGGACGGATAATGGTTTTGTCATATTTGTTTTCATATATTTTTTGATCCGGATACGAATACGAATAGTATCGAATACGAATACGGAGCGAATACGAATCGAAACGAATACAATCACAAATATTTTTCGGAATATGAAAATCCCTTAAATTGTATGCCAGAAATTAACGAAAACATATAACTAATTTATTTGATGTAAACATTCATGAATTGTTCATATTTTCAGCAACCACACATAACATTAGCACTAACAAGTTACATTAACTAATTCATCACAAATATAACACTTAGTTTACCATATTTAGCTCATAAGTTATAACTCACAAAGTCATCACGCATTCACACTTAGTTCATCATATACATAAAATTTAGTTCACACTAACATCGATTAGACTGGATGGTTAATCTATACGCAAATGACTGTAACATCCCAAAGTATGTTACCAAAAATAAAATTAATAAAGTTATTATTTTATTGGATTTTCTGAGATTTAAAAGAGTTTTCCTAGTTAAAAAGGAAAAAAAATAAAGTCAATTATTTAATTTCCTAGTTTTTAACGTAAAAAATAAAATTTATTGAGTTTTCTGGGATTTTATTGGATTTAAAGTGAAAAATAAAACTTTAATTAATTTATTGAATTTTCTGGATTTTAAAAAGGTTTTTCCTATTTTTAGAAATTTAAAATAATTTATATACAAAAATAAAAACCAACTTTAAGTTGGAATTAATTTTCTTAAGTTAAAAATAATTCAACGAATTTCTGTGATTTTTCTAGGATTTTTTTAACTCTATTTGTTATTTTCTAAAAGACTATTTAATTTGTTGCATTTTCTTAAATTCGGAAATCAATTAAAATCCCTTTTTCTCTTTTGGGCTGAAATCCGGATAATCCGTATTTGTTTCCGTATCCGCCAGATAGCATGCCTACCGTATTCGTTTTCGTTTCGGGAAAAAAAAAATCTGAATTCGTTTTCGATCCGAAAATTATCCGAGATATTCCGACTCCATTTTTGTCTGGATCGGTCGGAAACTATCCGATCCGTTTTCACCCCAACGTGCAACTCATTCTTGACTTACATCCCTCTGTTCACAAACCCATCGCTCTGCTTGGCCCAATGTCCGGTCCGGCTGCATTTGTCTGTTGCACCATAAAACGGCTACTAATTGGGTGAAACCATGCAATTGCTCCATCCAACAGTCTAAAAGCTCATCAATTTCTGTGTAGATGTTTCGCTTGCACTTGTAAAACAGTTAGGTTGTATAGACACGTCTGTAGCTTGTAGGACGAACTCTAAAGTTCAGAATCTTCAGATACAAGCCTATTCTCCCTCTCTTATCTTTCCTGAACAAATGGTAACTTCGGTCTCACCGACATAGTTCGTACGATACGAATAAGGTAACTTGTTTCCTCCGGCCAGCCGAATTTATCGCTCAGTTGATCAGAAAAAGCGCATGCTGTTTTTGGTAGAGAGTGTTGGAATTGGTCACATATGAGTTAAGGCACATTCATTCCTATAATTTCAAAGCATACAAACTCTTAGATCAGAAGTTTTTGACACAGTGATCGAAACTCCGTGGTCAAAGCCATAGATCAGTGTGGTCCAAGGCCTAGACCAGTATGGTCGAAATAATCTAGTCGAAGCCATAGACTATTGTGGTCGAAGGCATAGACCACTGTGGTCGGAATCAACTGGTCGGATCCTTAGACCAGTATGGTCGTAATACACTAGTCGAAGTTGTAGGCCAATGGTCGAAGCTTTAGACTAGGGTACAATCAGGATCAATAAACACTACCATTAATTGGCTTTGAATTAGCAATTACCAGTGGTTTATTATGACAGGTACTAGTGTCTCAACTATAAATAAGATCTGGAGACGTCCAGATAAGAAATGATTCTTTCCATTTTTCCATCTTCCTCTCTGATCAACTGTGCTGAGGGATTGAGCTGTCGAACCAAGCCGTCCATTCTCCTCGGCGTGCACCGGGAAGGAGGGTGAGCGGATATTTCCGAACCATTATCGCAGAGTTCACTTGCACAGAGCGGCAATAAAGTTTCTGGGCAGCACATCTGCGCGACCGCTCACTGCGCTGCATCATCTACGATCTACACTACTTCAAGACTGCGCTGCTTTCTGTTCTTCATCAAACCCGACTGTAAGTTGGTTGTAAGACCACTCTATTCTGTTATAGTCCTATTTTGTGTATATTTAGAAGTGCAATGAGTTGTTTGCTGTTGATATCGTTTTATGCATCTCTAGTTATTTGTGATCTTTGCCTCATACTAAAATCTGAATTAAAATATTGTTCATATTTCCAACAATCCAGAAACTTTATTGTAGACCTTTTTGTGATTTAGCAATGGTGGTGCTTCTGATGCTATGAAGCCTAAGAGGTTCTCTGGTCAGAATTTTCGTAGATGGTAGACTAGAGCCAAGTTCTGGCTCATATCTATAGGGTTATGGTGGGTAATCCATCCACAATATCCATTTACGATTGATCAGTATATACAGTCTGATAATGTGAACAACACTGCTCTTGGCTGCATTCTGACCATTTTGGCAGATCAGCTCTACGATGTGTATATATACTATAAGTCCGTGCACAGAGTTGTGGGATGCACTAGAGCACAAATATGCAGAGACAGAGGCAGGTCGCTGGCTCTATATGTGCGAGCAATTCTTCGAATACAGCATGTACGATGCTAAGTCGATAGTTGTACAGGCTCATGAGCTACAGTTACTAGTCAGAGAGATTACACATCTGGGTTGTGTTTTGCCTCCTAAGTTTATGGCTGCGGACATTGTTGCCAAACTTCCTGCTTCATGGAGGGGTTTTGCCACTGGCTTAAACCACAAGAGAGAAGAGATATCTATTAAGGACAGTGGTGGAGCCAGCGTCCCTCCTGCCTGGGCACTTGCCCGGGCTTCGCTTCGCGCACAGCACAGGGGTTGGACGAGCCGCACTGGGCCAAGCACAAGTGCCCGGGCTTCGCTTCGCGCACAGCATAGGGGCTTGGGCGAGCCGCCGTGCACACAGGCGTTGGGCAGTGGCGGATGCACCACCCGGGGCATGCGCACCGGCTCCATCCACCGGGCCCCTGGAACCCCCGGCTCCCATCTCCTCCGTCGAGCCCCCATCTATGGACAAAACACCCACTGGCAAGATGGCAAGAAGCGAAACTTCCAACAAGAAAGAACTCAGGAAGACAGGAAGCAACTCAAGGTTATTTGGGCCGTTTGGGCCATATTCTTTCCATAATGAGCTCATTTTCATACTCCCCAAATCCCTAATTCCCCACTCCCCAAGGACCCCAAATCCCCATTCCCGAATTCCCCATCCCCACTCCCTAAATCCCTAATTCTATCACATTCGGAGGCTCACAGCAACTCACCTGGGCGGCTCGACACGCACGGGCACGGCCGACGGCGATGGCGGGGGCGGGGGCGAGGCGGCGAGTGGGGGCCGGCGGACGGCGAGCGCGAGCGGCGTTGTTGCTCGTTGGGCGCTGGGGCGTGACCGCATGAGGAATAGAGGAAGAGTCAAGGCTGGAAGAGGAGGTGGCACCTCGCATGAGGACGCGAGGAGTCTGTGAGCCATGGGCCCGTGAGGAGTTTTGAGGCTTGAGTAATTGAGCTGAGCTGCTGTCCACTGAGGTAAAATTAATTACTAGTTTACTAGCTAGCTTGTGTAGCTGCGTGTGCACCTTACTAGTTGAGATGATGTGAGACTAATTTAACCTTACAAGTTGAGATTAGGTGAGACTAATTTAAATACAGGAATGTTGAGATGATGTGAGTCACTAATTTAAATACCGAAATGTTGAAATGATATTGTGAACATGGGATGTTGCCTACTTGTCTAGACTAGTTACAAGTATTACTCCTTGAACCAATAAGAGCACAACTCAACTAAAGAAGTATCAGATTGATTTTAATCCGGGTGACACTATTGCCGATCCAGCATGTCTCATGCCAATTGAAGATTATCTCAATGAAATTAGAGATCAAGTGAGGAGGGTATATTTGTCGAATAGGATAAGACAGGAGACTAGGAGAGAGAATAGGAGATTAGGTGAGTAGGTGAGAAAAACGGATTTGGTAGTAATGAGATATTAGAGATTAAGAAAGTAAGAGGGAAATTAAGTAGCAAGGTAAATTTAAGGGGGAATTAGTAGTATTAAATTAGCAGTAGAAGTAAACGCTCGTATTAGTTTGTGTCAACACTGTGTCAGTATTAAATCAAATAAATATGTTTAAGCTGCGTACGAATAACTAGCCGCAGACCGAGAAGAAAAGAAAAAGAATAATAAAAATATTATAAAAATAGAAATGAATAGAGGGAACACATACGTAGCATACCTGTGAGTTTTGGACAAATCGTCAGAAAAATGGAATTATAATCCGCGTATAGATAAATAACAGTAGACCGACTAGTAATTGTGTATCCGAATATCCGATACTTGCGGTTCTCAATAGACTATAATTAGGTACTTAGCTTGCGGCTTGCTCACTGCCCAGGCTTCGAAAAATTTCTGGCTCCGCCTCTGATTGAGGATCTCATTGCTGCCCTTGATGTGGAAGAAAAGGCAAGAGCAAAAGATGCACCAAACACTTCCAGTCAGAATAATTAGATCAATACAAATATCATAGAGAAGAGATATGACAATAACAACAAAGGCTTTAAACCAAAAAAGACAAATAGTTTTAAGAAGAAAACTGAGAAGAAGGTTATAAGGAACATCACCTGCTTTGTGTGTGGGAAAAACGGTCATATGGCAAAAGACTGTCATTTCCGCAAAAGCAAGGATGGTGTACAGCCAAAGAAAAAGGTTGCCAATGTGATCATAGGCGAGGCCTCAATAGAAGGGTATGGTTATCCATTTGTTGTATTTTTAGCATATCAATCTACTGATTGGTGGGTTGATACTAGAGCTAATATTCACGTATGTTCTGATATTTCCTTGTTTTCTTCCTATCAGGCAGCCGAGGTTGCCTCCGTCCTAATGGGGAATGGGTCGCATGCTTCTATTCTTGGTGTTGGCACGGTGGATCTGAGGCTTACTTAGGGAAGATTGTCCACTTGAAGAACGTGCAGCATACGCCAACCATAAACAAGAATCTTATTAGTGGTTCCCTTCTATGCAGGGATGGGTACAAGCTAGTATTTGAGTCAAATAAAATTGTATTGTCTAAGTTTGGTAACTTTGTTGATAAAGGCTATGAGAGAGGAGGCTTGTTCCGCATGAGTACTTTAGAGTATAATCTAAATGTTGCAACTGGTTTGAATAAATGTGAGGCCAATATATGGCATTCTCGTTTTTGTCATATTGGTTTTGATAGTATTGATAGAATATCCAGATTAGAGTTAATTCCAAAATATGAAATTATCAAAGGATCAAAGTGCCAAACTTGTGTGCAAGCAAAACAACCTCGAAGACCCTTTAAGGGGTTACAGGAGGAAAAGAACTTGGCACCATTAGGTCATATCCATTCCGATCTGTGTGAGATGAATGGAGTGTTGACAAAGGAGGCAAAAGATATTTTCTAACTCTTATTGATGATGCATCACTATATTGTTATGTGTATCTATTGAAAACAAAAGATGAAGCTTTAAATTATTTTAAATTTATAAGGCTGAGGTTGAGAACCAACTAAAAAAATTAAAAGACTAAGGTCTGATAATGGAGGAGAGTATATCTCTCATGAATTCTCCCAATTCTGTGCTGAACATGGAATAGTCCATGAAGTTATACCACCATACTCACCTCAATCAAATAGGGTGGCTAAGAGGAAAAACCGGACACTAATAGACTTGGTGAATGCTATGTTGGAGAGTGCTAGTATGCCTAAGATATGGTGGAAAAAGCTACATTGACAGTAACTTTCGTTCTAAACAGAGTAATCACTAAAATATGTGATATTACTCCGTATGAGGAATGGAAGGGGAGAAAATCCAATGTTAATTTTATGCGAACTTGGAGGTGTTTGGTAAAAGTCAACATACCATTGCAGAAAAAGAGAAAGTTTAGATTTAAAACAGTCGATTGTGTCTTACTAAGATATGCTCATAATAGCACGGTTTATAGATTTTTAGTAGTAAAATCAGAAACTCCTGATATTATTGTTAACACAATAATGGAGTCGATAGATACTTCATTTTTTGAGGCAGTACTTCTCGAACTGAGGATAATCAAACTATGAATAATAGTAATCTTGAATCTACCACCATCTCTGAACTAATGAATGATATACCACCAGATTGTGATATTCCTGAGGAAGATAACAGTTTAGTTGAAGAGGCTTCTCGCAGGAGCAAGCGACAAAGGATCGAAAAACCTTTGGCGAAGACTTTATTGTATATCTCATGGATGATGTGCCAAACACTCTTTCAAAGGCTTATGCATTACCAGATGATGAGTATTGGAAAGAGGCTATCCATAGCAAGATGGATTCCATCATGACTAACAGGACTTGGGAGATCACTGATCGTCTTATCGGGTGTAAATCTGATGGATGCAAGTGGATCTTTAAAAAGAAAATGAGGCCTGATGGTACTATTGATAAGTACAAGGCAAGACTTGTCGCCAAGGGTTATACCCAGAAAGAAGGTGATGATTACTTTGATACTTACTCTCCTGTTGCCAGATTGACCACCATTCGAGTGCTCATTGCATTAGCTGCTTCCTATAGTCTTCACATTCATCAAATGGATGTAAAGACGACTTTCCTTAATGGAGAGTTGGAGGAAGAAATCTATATGGAGCAACTGGATGGTTTTGTGATTTCTGGACAGAAAAATAAGGTATGCAAATTAATCAAATCCTTGTATGGCCTAAAGCAAGCACATAAACAATGACACGAGAAGTTTGATAAAACTTTAACTTCTACTGGTTTTACTGTGAATGAGGCGAATAAGTGTGTATATTATCGTTATGGTGGGGCTCAAGGAGTGATCTTGTGTTTGTATGTCGATGACATACTAATCTTTGGGACAAACACTGCTATTATTGACGAGGTCAAATCTTTCTTATCTAGATGCTTTGATATGAAAGACCTAGGAGAGGCAGATGTTATTTTGAATATCAAAATGATCAAAAATGAGGATAGGATCACTTTAAACCAATCCCATTATGCTGAGAAAATCTTGAGTCGGTTCGGTTTTGAGAACTGTAAGATTTCCCCAACTCTTTATGATGCTAGTGTTAAGCTTTGTAAGAATAAGAGATTAAGCAAAGATCAATTGAGATATTCACAAATCATTGGGTCTCTTATGTATCTATCTGGTGCCACAAGACTTGACATATCATTTGCAAGGGCAGAGTGAACCACATCAGTGCCAAGGAAGCTCAGTCTGCACCGAATGTTGTTCTTGGTATGTTTATTGCCGATTCAGTACCAACATCAGTTTTATTTGATTCAGGAGCTTTGCATTCTTTTGTTTCAGTAAGTTTGTGGGAAAATATGAGTTATCTACCTCTCCCTTAGTTAACCTTATGATAATCCACTCACCGAGCTTGGAAAGGAGAACTAGTTCCCTATGCCCAAACCTCGCCCATGATATATCAGGAGTATATTTCTTGGCAGACTTAATAGTCTTAAACTCCTAAAGATTAGATGTGATCCTCAGAATGGATTGGCTAGCCAAGAATCAAGGTCAGATAGATTGTGCCAATAGATATATCACCCTTACCAATGATCAAGGGATTAAGGTGCAATTCAAGCCTAAGATTTCTGTCGGAAGAAGCTCCATTCTTACCAGTCTTAAAGAAGTGAAGCTTGAAGAAATACTAGTAGTGTAAGAATACTCGGATGTATTTCCTGAAGAATTACCGGACATGCTACCAGATGGGAACATTATGTGCTTAATTGACTTAGTCCTAGGAACAACTCCCATTTCAAAGAGGCCCTACAGAATGCCCGCTAATGAGTTAGCCGAACTGAAGAAGCAAATTGAAGAGTTGCAGAGCAAAGGATACATTCAGCCAAGTTCATCACCTTGGAGAGCTCGGTTTGCTCGTCAAAAAGAAGGATAACAGTATGAGGATGTGTGTGGATCATATATCGCTCAATGAAGTCACGATCAAGAACAAGTATCTATTACCCAAGATCGACGATATCTTTGATCAGTTAAAAGGAGCAAGTGTTTTCTCGAAGATTGATCGTGACCACGATCAGGTTATCATCAGTTGAAGATCAGACTAAAAGATGTTTCCAAAACTGCTTTCACTACCAGATATGAACTGTACAAGTTTACAGTAATCTAAGATCACTGGCACTTTGTTTAGCAGTAACCAAATTCAAGGGAATATTATATTAGAGAGGACTACGAGATTATACGTACCAAACACATACGTACCAAACACACCCTACTATCGTTTGTCACTATGTGTCCATGACCATAAGTCGTGCATTATTCCCACGGCCCAACCCAACAAAAGGTGCAATACAGCTTGTTTGGTTTTCATAAGACGATGTCAGTATTACAAAATATCGCTAGTAACAGTGCTATGTTTGATCAAAGAGGCAAATGCCAAATAAATATACATTGATATGTAGCACATAAAGTGTTGCCTTTTTCATTTTGTGTTTCCTAGAGTTCTATTACACTACTACAGAAAACCTCATCACAGACGGTTCGGAACTGTCATCACAAACGGTTTCAACCGCTCATAGTACGTCTGTGATAACAAAGGTTATCACAGACGGTTTTGAGCCGTGCTCGTGATAAAGCTATCACGACGGTTCGAACAAGAGCCGCTCAGAAAACAATTATCACAGACGGTTGAATCACAGACGGTTCTTGTTCAACCGTGCAGCGATATATTTTCATGACGGCTCTTGTTCGAACTGTCGTGATAGTTTTTTGATTGCAAAAAATATTGCCATTTCATGGAAACACTCATACACATACATCGCCATTTTGAAGCCTCCCAAACATGGATTCATTGATACACATACATGGATTCCCAACTCCTAAGCCTCCCAATAAATTTCTCAAGCCATGGATTCATGGATACACGCATACACTCGGTCATATACAAGTACCAATGTAGAATCTGAGGAGAATCTAATGTAAATCGAATATGAATCTAACACAAGTACCACAAGCTCATACATACAAATCGGATTTGAATCTAATAGAACCTCATATACAAAAGTACCAACAGAACCTCATATACTAGAGATATCGGCGCGGAGGAGGACTGGAGGAGGTCGGCGTTGGTGTCGGCGTCTACTCTCACCGTTGGGAGGAAGACCACGTCGAAGGTTGGGGATGGGAAGCAAGGGAGGACCGAGCTGGAGGTGTAGGGGGGCCGGGAGCGCTTCGGGACCGGAGGAGCGACTACACACCGGAGCTCGGAGGAGGACTGCCGAGCAAGGGAGGACCGAGCCCAGAGGAGGATCGGATCTGGGAATGCGAGATCGGCGCCTGAGTAGGTCGGCCATAATATATAAGGACATATTTTGCCTCTCGCGCACGCTGCTCAAAATTTTCAAATTCCGCGCGCGAATCACGACGGCTTCATACAAAACCATCTGTGATGACAAATCACGCGCGCAGTCGTATCACTAACCGTCGTGATAAGTAACTCATCACAGCATTTGTTTAATATGAACCGTCCGTGATAAGTACCACATCACGAGCGGTTGGTATTAAGAGCCGCCGTGATTTGGATTTACTATGGCTTAAAATCGAAATCACGAGACGGTTGTTAATCCCAACCGTCGTGATGAGGATACACACACGACGGTTGGTATCATGAACCGTCGTGAAGTATCATAGACGGTTCGTTATACTAATCGCGCGATGAGTGTCCTCATCACGACGGCTCCTTCTTCCAACCGTCGTGATACTTCACGCACGGTTGGTATAAGGAGTCGCGTGATGAGGCACTATCACAGACGGTTCTTATTATGAACCGTCTGTGAAGTATCACAGACGGTTGGTAATAAGAACCGTATGTGATGAGGCACTATCACAGACGGTTTCAAAGGGAACCGTCTGTATAAGTTCAACACAGACGGCTCCTTTGGAACCGTCTGTGATGAGGTGTCTGGTATGGCCTGTTTTGTAGTAGTGTTAATACAAGCTTACAGTACAATAATCTTTATAAAATAAACAGTGAGATTAACGGCATGTCATTTGCTTGGAGGGCTAGAAAGTTTTGTGATAATCCGTTAAAAAAACCCTAGAAATTTTCTCAAGCGAAAAATTTTGTTGTGTGCAGTAACAGGTTAGCGATAGAAGTTGGATTACAAGCAGCCGGTGAGAAAAGCTTTTTACCTTATGGGGTATCTCTCTACCTGATTCGTCGTCTATTTTATCTCGAGATTCACACTATTTTGTCCCTTATTATATCTGTTGTCGATACAAGATCGGACAACGAACTTGTAGACACCCCCGGTCGGATATGTCGACCGCCGGGTGCAAGGGAGATCTCCACAAGAATCAAACACCATAGTTCATCCTCTTGTATTGCATGTGTAGTAGTTGTTACAGACAATGGCCTCCCCCTCCCATTTACATGAAGGCTATTTATAAAGTGGGAGGGGTAGGCATGCGAAATTACATCATTGCCCTTGGTACCCAGCTCATCCCGATGGTATTTTCGTCTATTTCGCCAAGCGGGTCCTGGCACCCTCGGGTGGGTCCACTGAGGTGCCGCACCTCGGCAAGATTAATGGCCCCGGACCCAGTCCGGAGTTGGTCCCGGACCTTGTCCGGAGTGGATTCGCCGACGTGTCGCGCCTTGGGGAGGTTGGCCCTGGACTCGATCCGAGTTTGGTTCCCGAACCTGGTTTGGAGTGGGTTCGCCGATATGTCATGCCTCGGCAATGTTGGTCCTGGGACCCTATCCGGTTGGTCTCTAGACCTTGTCCGTAGTGGGTTCACTAATGTGTCGCGCCTTGGCGAGGTTTACCCTGGACCTTGTCCGAAGTGGTTCACTAGTGTGTCGTGCCTCCCGCGTTATCGTCGGCTCGAGATAGCACGGGGATCCTTCCCCAACAATATATATCCTCTGTTCCTGAAAATATATATGCACGAATGTCGAAGTAAAGGGGAACAAATTAGATATCGGATAAAACAAATGGATGTCCTCTTAAGGCTCTGTTTGGCTACAAGTGTAATATTCCCACGGGGAGCAAAATCCACCCAGGGACTTGGTGGTGCCACCCGATCCCGATGGGAAAATCATCCCGGGGAAAATAGCTCCAGATGTTTGGAACCCGATGGGGAAATCATCCCTCGTACAGAAATAAATTCAAAAGAGCACCGTGCATTGCCTCAAGCCGTCACCGAGGAACTGCCAGGCTGCCTTGCCATGCTCAAGATGGTGCAGCATAGCAGCGGCGTCCAGTGGCACAATCGCTGGCACTCCCGAGTCCCGAGCTCGAACGACAGGCCGGTGACCATGAAGGCGACATGTCCAAACCATCGTATTCCTCACAGGCATCACCTGGCATGCAGCACGACGCTGCTACCACCATATTTGGAGACGTGGACACTATTGGCCTCCTACTTATCAAAAATTCCAAATCTAACATCCTCTATACGAAAATTCCAACTCTAGCCTCCTCCTTCCACTGCTGCGCTGGGAAGGCAGCGACTAGGTGCTTGCCCTCGGGGACAGACACCTTGCTGCTGCCCACAGGGACCGCAGCGTGGGTGAAAGGCAATTTTCTATTTAAGTATATTTTTGAAGAATTTATAAATATAGAAAATAAGCTCAAAAATTATGAAATTTTTGAAGCCTCGACACAGTCTACTTGGTTGTGTAATTTTTTCAAAATTTTATCTATTCTATTTTTTCTAAAAATTCATTTAAATCCCTACAAACAAGATATTTAAATGAATTTTTGAGAAAAATTTGAAAAGATAAAATTTTGAAAAAATTACACAACCAAGTAGACTGTGTCAGAGGCTCTAAACAAAATTTCATAATTTTTGAGCTTATTTTCTGTATTTATAAATTCTTCCAAAAATATACCAAATAGAAAATTCTCTCATGACAGACCACTGCTGCGGTCCCCGTGGGCAGCGGGCAAGGTCTTCTGTGTCCCGAGGCAGCACCTAGTCGCTGCCTTCCCGGCACAAGCAGGGAAGGAGGGGCTAGAGTTGGAATTTTTGTGTAAAGGAGGCTAAATTTGGAATTTCTGATAACCAGGAGGCCAATAGTGTCCACACTTCCCATATTTGAAGCGACACGTACACCGCCATATTGGGAGTGTCGTCGTTGTTGAGCCACCTTCCCTCCTTCCTCAATCCCGTACACCACAGGAGACTTCCCATTGCAAGTTGCCGCCATGCGCACCGCTACTTCTTCCTCTATTTTGCCGGCTGAGCATATTCTTTCTTTTGCCCTTTGACCATGGGCGGATGCTCTTGAGGGCATGGGTGTTCAGCTGAACATCCATTTTTTTTCTATAAAATATCTGGTATATAATAGATATATTAGATGTATATGTTATTAGTTAGACTAAAACTATATATTTGTATTCGCAAATGAATCCAGATCGCATTTTTCACACCTTATGCGTGACCCATATAACACATTAGGCTCATTTTCCTTCCTACTTCAACCCACTAAACCCTAACTTTTATTTTCTCTCTCATCTTGTGGTCATGCAGTGTGTGGGCTCCGACCTCCAAGTGACAAGCGAGCGAGGCGCGGCTCGAAAGCAAGCGATAATCGGTGGGCACGGCGCTATAACGCGACGGCAGCGAAGCGTGAGGCAGCGCGAGGCGGCGTCTGGCAGCGCACTGCACGGCGCAAACAGAGATACGACATGAGCAAGTGGGTGGTAACGTGATAAATAGGGAAGAAGGAGCGGGCGACACCAAAGGACCAACGCGTGGCTAAGAGGTAGCGTGGCGGTGGGAAGAGAGCAACATATCCGACTTCACCGTCACCGTCCTCTCTCTAGATCTAGGTGTGTTCTACGACTCCACTTCTTCTCCCCGACTGCCTCCGCTCCACTCACCGGTTCTTTACGAGTCTAGCTTCTTCCTCTGCTTTCTTGGTTCTTTCTAATGGATGTTGTAGAAAATACAATCTTTGTCTTGGGCAATGAACAGATAGTTATACCTTTGTTACACATGTTTACATGCTAATTTTTGCTCTATGGAAAGAACATTTTTAGATTAGGTTCTTATTGATGGGAAAAGAGCAAAAGATAATAGGATCAGCAAGGTATGCATCTGTAAAAATAAATAAAAAAGAAGGTAGGAACTCTATCGATCACTATTAAAGGAAGAAAGTAAGTTTTAGCAGTCTAGCTGTTATAACCTGGAACAGAAAAAAGTGAGAAAACAACAACAACCAAGACCAAGCACAAGTTTTTATATTAAAAAAGAAGACATGACCTCTACCAAGACAAAGCACAAGTTTTTATTTTATTTTATTATATATACGCATATCATCGTATCATTGTTTGGGGATGACATCTCACGGTAACAACGTATTGGTATCAGCATATCTGGATAATTTAACTCTAAAGTCCGAACACCTATCCTAAAAATCCTGGGTCCGCCGCTAACTTTGACCGTCTTGTTCAGCCGCATATTCCCTCCGGCTGACAGACACGAAGCTCTCCATTCATTCAGCGTCACGTAAATGCCCTCTGACGTCAGTCCATTTTCTTTGTATCTACGTACGACATTACTTTATCTTGTGCGTAGCGTAACGAAATGAACCGCCACGTTAGTAGTACTTTTTTTTTCGATTGCGACTTGAGGCGTCGCTGCACAGGCAGCGGGCAGCAGCGGTGACGTTGCCGCCTCAACTAACTTTACAACACCCGGAGCTTCCAATAATAATCACCAAAAACCTGCTTCGGTCCTGCTGCCACGGTAGTGGTACCGCCTCACGTCACATCTCACACTTTGTTCATCCCAGCAAGAAAACTCGTCCCGCCGGTATGCGGTGGTGGCACCGTCTCGCGCTCGCCGCCGCACTGGCGCTGAGCGCGGCGGGACTGCGGTCGCCGGCCGAGCACCGGCAGCCTGCCGACAACCGGCGGCCGCTGCGGTTCGCCTCGGGCGGGTTCAAGGTGGCGCTCTTCGCGGACCTGCATTACGGCGAGAACGCGTGGACGGACTGGGGGCCAAGGCAGGACGCCGGCTCCGACCGCGTCATGGCCGCCGTCCTCGACGCCGAGAAGCCCGGTCCGCTGCCTTGCCTACCCTGCTTCCCGTCCGGCTGCTATCTCCCCCGTGCATGTGTGCCCGCAAAATTGCAGCTTTTCTCTGAAATCTCGTACTGTTGGGGAAATTATTGCAGACTTTGTGGTGTATCTCGGCGACCTTCTGACCGCGAACAATATGCCGATTCCCAACGCGAGCTTGTACTGGGACAGAGCAATTTCTCCCACCAGAGGCAGGGGGATCCCGTGGGGGACAGTGTTTGGCAACCACGACGATATGCCGTTCGAATGGCCTCCAGAGTGGTTTTCTCCTGCAGGTGTTCCACCGGTGCACTGCCCGCCGGCGACGGCGGCGAGCATGCCAGTTTCAGGTAAGTTGAAGAACTGAATTGTCTCTGACTCTTTGTACTGCCTTTGTTCAGCACCCTTTTAATTACTTCTTTTCAGTTATTGACTGAACTGAATGTTGAGTGTATCCGGTGATGAAGGGTGCATCTTTCGAGGGACGCCGCGAATTGAACTGATGACAACTGAAATTTACCACAACGGATTGTCATATTCATCAAATGGCCCCATGGATATCTGGCCTAGTGTTTCCAACTACGTCTTGCCGGTGTTATCACAGAAGCAAGGAGAACCGGCTCTGCTCATGTACTTTCTTGATTCTGGTGGTGGATCCTATCCAGAAGTCATATCCAGTGCTCAGGTCAAGTGGTTTCAAAGTCGGTCTCAGTTCCTTAATCCGAATGAAAGGTCAGCGACTTACAATAGTTGTTAGTTGTTACTCGAACTGTGGAGTATATCCTAATAATGATATTGGTATGTTGCCTTCAGGATTCCTGAGATAATCTTTTGGCATATACCTAGCACAGCATACGTTAAGGTAGCTCCAAAGGCTGAGTCTGAAATAAGAAAACCCTGTGTTGGCTCTATCAACAAGGAGGAGGTAGCACCACAAGAAGCTGAATGGGGTATGATGGATGCTCTTGCCAAGAGGCCTTCAGTTAAGGTATGCCAGAGTAGTACTTCTAATTTCATCTGACCAATTCTTGAGATGTAAAATATGGTTTCTTATTTACTGAACTGCTTTGGATAACTTCAGGTGCCTATATAGGCCAGAAAGTTGTATTTCTTTTATAAAAGGAAAAAAATTCAGTTTACTCTCCCGAACTATCAGAAAAGTCTAGTTTACCCTATGAACTACAAAATCGGTTATTTAACCCCCTAAATTTGCGAAAACCGATCAATTAACCCCTTATAGCAGTTTGAAGCGGTGGTTTTATCTACGTGGCATGATTTTACCTACATGACACCTACATCACCCATCTTCTTCCTGTCTTTCTTTGTCTTCTTTCTCCTCCCATCTTCTTCACTGTGCCTCCTCGTCTCCCTCACGCCCCCTCCTCCCCCGCCGGTTTGGAGCGTCGGGCCGAGGGCAAGTAGGGCGGTACCTAGAAGAACCATGGAGAAGAAGGAGATTGGGGAAGAAAGGAGAAGTGAGGGAGATGGAGCCTTCCCAAGCCACCCAGTGCATGTGGGTTCGGTCCACGCACTGTGGCCGTGAACCTCCAGCGGGACCCACTTGTTGACTGGGATAAATAAGAAGTCACGTGTGCAAAACCACTGCCACATCAGAAAAACCACCATTTGAAACCGGTCATATGGGTTAAATGACCGGATTTGATAAGTTTATGGGGTTAAATAACCGGTTTTGTAGTTCAGAGAGAAAACTAGACTTTTCTAATAGTTTGAGAGAGTAAATCGACTTTTCCTTTATAAAAATGATACAGCGTTCATCATCGTTATCTTTTGATAGGCTTTTATTTTCTTGAAAATTTTGGTAGGCAATCTTCGTTGGGCACAACCACGGGCTGGATTGGTGCTGCCCATATGAGAAACTGTGGCTATGTTATGCGCGACACACAGGCTATGGGGGCTACGGTGATTGGCCCAGAGGAGCAAGGATTATTGAGATAAATGAAGATCCATTCTGTATTGAGTCCTGGATACGGATGGAAAATGGGACGAAGCACAGTGGTGTTATCTTGAGCTCTTAAATCTGTTTGCATTTTGTTGTAAATGATATGTGATATATTGGGATTCCGTATCGAATAATAATTGTGCATAAGCTGGTCCCCTATATACACCGTAATATGAAAGGAAGGGGTTGTTTATTTATAAGGCAAATCACTTGTTTTATCATCGGATCATGACCCGAATCAGATGTATACATATCTCAGAACTTATCCAATGGTCAAGAAAATCGATTTATATATATATATATATTTTAAAAATCATGTAACTTAGACGTAGCAAAACCGTACAAAGAATACCATAGCCTCAAGATTTCCTGCACAACTGTCGGAACCGCAAATGATGTGTTTTTGTTAAGAAACCGGCCCAAGACCGGGAGTCCTCGTTCAAGGTGGGCTTCTCATCTCAAACCCTAGCAGGGTCGTAGCTTATAAATAGGGGGTGCTATTCATTGTAAACGACTAATCGATTGATGAAGGAATGAAGAGAAGCAAGAAGTCCTCCTACATCTTTGTGTCCAATCTATTATTCTATTCTTGTGTTTTGCATTGTTCTTACGATTCTGAGTATTGTCTACGAGGTAATCGCTCGGACTGAACTCGCCAGCGACGGTTCCTCAACACGTTATCAGCACAGCACGATCGACTCTCCTCGCATCGAAAAGGTAACCATCGATGAACGACACTCGTAGATTGAATCGTATTTTCTAGATTGCTTTTAATTCTACAAATTTGGCTGTCTAGATTGGTTTTCTACGGTGCAAATCCGCTCTAATCTACCGTGAGTTGACTTGAAGTCGCCTGCCAAGCCGATCGGTGGGTTGCATGAAAGAGTAGATGATGATTGCACTGTAGTTGGTAGATGCAATAACACGAAAGGCATCATGTGCACGGCACCGCCTGCAAGCGGTTGTCACTACCTCCGCGATATGTTACTGGTCGGCATAGTCCGCCATCACACATCGCCACGGAGACAACGACAGAGCCACGCCGCTAGCACGCGACAAGCATGCACACATCGGCCTGAAGCCACGCCACCGATGCAATCCCGCATTACATTACATTACATTACATCGCATTGTATCGCATACATTTGCATAAATGAACAGTAAACTCGAAAAAAGGGGGCGGGTCCTGAAGAACCACGCACGACTGCACCCCGGCCGGTGCCGCCGGCCCTGAGCCACGCCGCCGAAACCCTGGAAGGGGGAACCCAGTCCTTACCTGCCCCTTTGCCCAATTAACTCCAGATATAAAGTTCAACTTTTCTATCTCAGGAGAATTGAGTATAACAATGGAAGTTTGGAATAATGGAACATCAAATCATTCAAGTTTGCCAAATTTATTATTCCTCTTAGTTTATATCTAGTAGTAAATTACATATACTATCTTAGCCATCCAAAGTGCCTCAATATTCGTGCAAGGGATATTGCAATGATTAGAAGATGGGATGATTGTTTGAATTTTGATAGTTTGCACCAATCTCGAGGTATATTTGATGGTGGTGATAGTACGTGTACCCACATATACATGTGAAAAAACCATGTTCTAGTAAATTAATAGGTTTTTGCCTTAATTTTGCATCTCGCAGCAAGCTTATTCAGATCTTAACTATGCATGTGTGAATGAATATCTCTGGATGTTTTTCCAATATTTATCTACTCCTTTCATAAATTAACTAGTAGGGTGGCCCGTGCATTTGCACGGCTAGATTTGTTTCAAAGTTTGTTGTATCAAATAATATAACTTAGATTGTTGAGAATATATTTACGTATCATATAGGCTACTTAGATTTTTAAGACATTATAAACATTGTAAAACGACAATAGAAGCTTGAAAGAAAAATATATCTTGAAGAACGTAATTAAAGTATGAGCTTTGATGGAAGAAAATTATTGAACATAATAAGTTGTTAGGGTTTTTAGTAACGAAACCACTCTCCATCATTCGTGGATAGTGTAGTTGCATGCTATTATTCCTCTATTACTTACTATTTTTCAAAATGTATGCATACACATATACCTCTATGTAATTTCAAGCAATATGTTCATTATGCACGCGACAAATTTTCTTATTAGTTTACATGGTATTACTGCATAAGAGTAGCAATGCACCATGGGCGACCTACCTTAAACTTATCTCCCTCACAAGTCGGCTGTCCCACTGAACCGTGTGTCTTCTATCTCTTCTCGCCGTCACAACTTTTCCGCTTCAACCTCCAACATCAAGTCCAATTATTGATCGATTCCTCTCAGCTCCTACCCCTTCCAATACAATACTCTAGCATATAGTAATCTTCTACTTCTCTCCGATTATTATCTAATGCTAACCGTTGTGACATTAAACACGCATACACATACAACCGTCGCTACTCCGAGCATATTCTCTACAGTTGCACCAACTCTACTACGAGCTCTTTGCTCCTCTGCCTTTATACATTCTTGCTTCTATTCGTACAGATTCATGCATATATATACACATACATGATGTTATACATGCTCGATATGCTCTTTTCTCGTGTCAGTTGCTCCTCTTCTTTGACATTGGCCAACTCAACATCGTTGCTTCCTCACTAACCGCGGTGACCTCTCATCTCCACTGGTGTCGACATGTCTATTTTAGTCGTTGTCTAACGATACGGAGAATCCTCACCATCATAGATGGCACCATGACCCTAACCAGCCATGGCACGCTCCTAGCTACCCGATAGTCTAATATCGTCCATAGGTTGTCTTCGATGCAAAGCATCATCTCCTCTCCGCCAAGGCTTCCCCATCATCGAGTTCCTTTGTACATTGATTTCTTTAGCAATACTGATGCTCACCACTCATCGTCGCTGCCCTTTGATCCTTCAACTCTGGCCTTTCTCTTCAACAACGTTGACGCTCACTATTATTTTATTTTATTTTTGAATTTTAGTTATATTTTCTTGAAATTCGTCTACAAATCCAATTGCTATTATTTATTTATTTTTTATTACATATTATATTTATTTAAGGATTTTACTTTCGAATTCGTATGGGATTACATTGCTAATTTTATTTTATTTTTCCTATTTTGAATTTTAGTTATTTTTGTTGGAACTCGTATACAAATCCAATTGATATTTTTTGTATAATTTTTATTCTAAATTATATTTATTTAGGGATTGTTCTTCGGAATTAATATGGATATGAAATTGCTAATATTATTTTATTTTGAATTTTAATTATTTACAGGTTGTGATTGACATGGACTCTTTTTTATCTAGACCATTATAATCTGGACCTACCACAATCGAATGTCTGGATTTATCTCTTTTCCACCGATTAACGTAGAAATTTCTAGTCATTAAGAACGAGCATAGAAATCAAAGTGCTAATTTTATATTATTTTTTATTCCATATTTTAGTTATTTTTGTTGGAATCTGTATACAAATCCAATTACAATTTTTTGTTTAATTTTTATTCTAAATTATATTTATTTATAGATTTTACTTAGAAAATCGTATGGAAATCAAAATCTTAATTTTATTATATTTTTATTCTGAATTTTAATTATTTATGAGCTATGCTTACATGGACTCTTTTTTAATCTAGATTGTTATAATCTAGAACCACCACAATCGATGGTGTAGATCTTTTCCTTTTTTTCATCGATTAACGTGTGAATTTCTAGCCCTTAAAAGTAAATGTGGTGGCTTCCGTTTTGATTGCTTAATAGATATAGGGTACCCTGGCGACTTGTCGGGGTTGAACAACCCAAAGTGTTTCTTTGTCTCATCCCCGCCCTTGTTGTTCTCGTTGAACATGGCAAATATGTACGCCTCCATACTGCCAGGCCTCTTGGGCATGCCTTGGCCGTTCGCCAACCACCCACTCTCCAACGTGATGATGGGCACCCCTGATGCATATGCCTTCTCCATCGCCCGGTACATCACGTCAACAATTGCGTTGAAGAGGTTCATGTAAGTCAGTCGTTGTCCTTCACCGTCTTTCAGTGGCGGATCCAGGATTTAAATATGCCTCGGACTAAACTCTAGTAGGCTAACATCTTAGAACTAACGTCAATTTATACACGTACCACAGCATAACAAAAGTAAGACATAAATGCATCATTTATATGAAACTTTAGCTTAATGCTTTAACATACAGCATAATTCGATACTCTTCATTTTTGTGTCCCTAATTTGGTACAAATTCAGTTCAGTCATTCCTAGAAAAAACGCATAGCACATGGCATTCATTCAGATTTCAGTAGAAAGGATCAAACATCAAAGGGAGAAGGGAGGAGCCGAGTAGGAGTAGAGAGTAGTAGAGTACCAGATGGTCCAGAACATCTAGATCGGCCCTTGCGGTCGTGGCGATCGTGAACTGCCTCTATCGATCGCATGTTCCTGTGATCGACGATGCGGCGATCCCGTCTTGCCGATTTCGAGGTTGGTGGCTTAGAACTGAGCACCGAGCGGCGACGACGAATGCGAGCCCTTAAGGAGTGGTGGTGGCGGCTAGTGGCATCGTGTCGGCTATCACGACAGTGAGCCGAGCCCCAAGAGTAGCGGCCACTGGCGGCGAACCCTCGAGGAGCGGTGGCCGCCGGTGGCGAGCCCTCAAGGAGCGGCGACGGAGGAGGCTACACACACGGGGTAACACATGAGGGTGAGGCGGCGAGAGCGAGCTCTATCGAGGCTTAGCAATGTGTACGGTCGCGCAGCTAGGCGAGCGAAGGCTCGAAGCAGGGAATATGGTTTATGCTTCTGCTGTGGTTGTGTTGTATATAGTAGGTTTTGGGCTTTGGTCTTTCAAGTTTCAAAGGGCATGTGGCTTGCCTGCTGCATGTTGGCACTCCCTAGTTGGGCCCTGTGACTTGAGCTAGCCCACTACTACATGGATTTATGGGCCACTTACTATTGGGGATACACCTAGTAAGATTTTTTGACCTCAGGCTATAGCCCACCCAACCCGAGGCCAGGATCCTCCCCTGCCGTCGTCGAGCTTGGATGGAAGAGCGTGTAGTTGAGGTCGATGCCCTGGTCGCCCTTGTAGGTAAAGTAGGGGTACACTTTGACTAGCAATGACGCACCGGAGCTCGCCAAGAATTGCACTATGGGCGTCATGTAGGAGTCCCTGAAAGCATCATTGGATGGCAGTGAGGAGTTGGCGAGCACATCCATTTTGACTGTCGTCGACACCTTGATGTTGCCAAGGCTGGCCGAGGAGAGCGCATTGTTGAGGTTCTGCATGGTTGGGAGGATGTTCTGCGTGTCACCGCCGGTCACCTCATTGCCAACCGTGATGTACTTGAAGGAGACGCCTTGGTAGGGTTGGACGTTGCTTTGGACCCAGGCGTAAGCGGTGGAGGGGTCGGAGGTGAGAGAGGCGATGTAGATTATGGGCATGTTGACGATAACGCCGATGTTGGTGCCGCTGAGGGCCTGGAGAGTAGCGGCTTCTGGGGAGGTAGATGCGCATCGCGCCGATGCCGTTGGACTGGTAGAGCTGCATGATGTCGACCGGCGACGAGGTTGTCGCTAAGCTTGCCATAAGGAAGCGACTAGGGAACACTATAGCGTTGCAACGGTATAGCAGTAAGTTTCATCATGATTCAACAAGTTTCATGAGAACATTTCAAAAGTTTTAGGTTTTAGCAAGTTTGCACGTTTCTAGAAGATTCCAATAAATTTGCAAACCAAGTTTCAATGAGTTTTAGATTTTGGAACACAAGTTTCAGTCGGAGAGTTTCAAGAAGTTTCAACGAGTTTCACAAGTTTCAAAACAAAAGTTTAAAGAAGTATCAACAAGTTTCAACGAGTTTCAATCAATGTTTCAAGAAGGTTTCACGAGTTTCGGCTAGTTTCGCCAACTCGCATGGCTACGACGACACTACTATGTTGCCATGATGTCGACCGACATCGCCCGTTGCCGAATCCGTGATCGAGCTCTGTGTCGAGCATCCATCCTCTCTCTCATCCCTAGCTCTGGCTCGAGCTCCGCACCACGCCGCCGCCAGATTCGGCCGTCCCGAGTCGCGCCACCGCCGGATCCAGCTGTCCCGAGCCGCATCGTCACAGGATCCGGTCGTCCCAAGCCACGCCACCACTGTCCGTCGACAGATCCGGAACTGGAGGTGAAGCACCGCGCCGCTACCCACGCCAAATCGGAGCCTGAGTTGAATGAGGTGGAGGGGAGACGCTGGATGTGAAGAAGGAGGGGTGGCCACTTGCCTCCGTTGACTCGCTGGCTGTACGCTTCGACCGGACGCAGGAGAGAGAGATCGAGGAGCAAGGGATGCGAGAGAGAAAAGGAGAAATGAGAGAGAGTGTGCGGAGAAGACGCAACCTTATGAGTCATGGGGGACGGATCGGGCGACTAGAACCTATACCGTTTCTACGCTATAGTGCTCCGTAGTATTTCTTAGTTAATTAATAGGGTAGCTAGTTTGGCGAGTTGCACGTTCGTAACTGGTCCATTATGATTTCCAGATTGGTTCCATTATTCTAGCTAGGCAGGTGTGACAGACCGAGGCAATTCATCCATGGTAGTCTGGCCTAATTAACCGTACGCGTAGATCCCCCACCAATTAATCGCGCGCGGAGAACGTACTCCATCAGATATGCAGATCCTTGTTATTTTTTCTCGACGTCCTACATAGCATTGTTTTTCGTCTTGTGTGGCCGAAACAGCGAGTATGTACATTGAATATTGTGGCTCATCCGGCTCGTGGAATTCCAGTATGTACGACTTGCTTCACGGGCTAATAATGCTCTGTTGGAGTATTCTTCAACTTGTACGTGCGGTACAGGGTAACGGCACAGATAGTCCGCATGCATGCGTGCGGACCCTGCTAACTTGCAGTTCCATCGCCAAAAGGGAAGCGAGGAAAGTCGCAGTTCAATTTTTTTTTTTGGCCGGGGGGGGGTGTTGTGTGTTTGAAGGCAGCATAAGGGAAACTTTGGAACATTATCCAACTCATATTGGCACGTCGCCTCTTCTTCGTCTCTTGAAATAATTATAAGTGCGTCTTGCATGCATGCATGCATTTTGCATTTTACAGGGCAGCTTATTCAAAGGATAATGCTATGGATCTTGCGTCTGATTAGGGCGCTTCGTATCGGACGGGTGATACTAGAAGAAAAACAACGCGCAGATCAGGTGAGTGTAGTGCGCGAGTGGTCCATGACCACTCGGATTGGACGCTGGATCGATGACCATGATTGAGGAGCAAGAAAACAAAGCATTGTGGATAAACATCGTGGCTGGGTCCGGCCCGTGGTGACCGCCTTGGGCTGCTATACTCACTTCAAGGGCAATTTGGTCATGTTAGATAAAAAATGTTGATTACATAAGTATCCAAACCTTGGTCAATAAGTACTTGTTGTAGTATATCTATGTCCTGACTCTGTTTTTGGGAACTGCTAAGAAACAGTCAAATGTTTTTTGAGGTAAAACAATCGAATTTTTGACCTTTGATGCTTTGCGTGGAGATTCGTGCTCGGCCGGCAACGCCGTCTTCTCCGGCGGCGGCGAGTTAGGACGGGGCTTCACCGGATTAGGGCTAGGATTCACCGGGTTAGGTTTTGGGTTCACCGGAGCCCAACTATAGAGGAGGAGGGCGGCGAGGCGGCGGTGGCGCAGCCGGCCGCGGGTCAGAGGAGGGCGATGGGTGGTGGAGGTCGGTGGGGGAGCATGGGAATAAACTAGAAATTAGGATGCGGGGGTGGCGGTGGCGGATCCGGCGGCGGTAGCCGTCGGAGACGGGGAAGAAGGCGGATGCGAGGAAGGCAGGCGAGGAGGAGACCAGCGGCAGAAGAAATTAGGAGACGAGGTGGCGATGGTGGATCCGACGGCGGTAGCAACCAGAGACAGGGAAGAAGACGACTGCGGGGGAGGCAAGCGAGGAGGAGGCTGGCGGCGGAAGAAATTAGGAGGCGGGGGTGGCGGTGGCGGATCCGGTGGCGGTAGCCGCCGGAGACGGGGAAGAAGGCGGCAACGGGGGATGCAGGAGAGGAGGAGGTCGGCGGCGAAAGCAGCAAGGCGGCACGGTGGCGAGTCTGGTGGCGGCGGGGTGGGAGGGAGACGGGAGGAGAGATTAGGGTTGTGCAGCTGCTTTAATAGGGAAGTTGGGGGGAGGAGATGACCTTTGGATCTCCATCCAACGGCTGAGAATCCGAATGTTTTTAACTCCAAAAACAGTTGAAAGTTGGGTAGACGGACCCCTGTTTTTTTTTATTTGTGATGTCACTTTTCAGATGCTTTATTTTTTGATTTGTGATGTTGCAACCGTTGTCCGGGAATATTGCAACCATTGTTTTAGGATTTTGCAACCGTTGTCCGGGGATGTTGCAAGTGTTGTATATGTAGAAAAATAATATTGTATACTGTTCACAGCGATGTTGTAATTTTTTTCAACGTGTTTTTTCTTCCAGATGCTTTTTTTATTTGTGATGTTGCAACCGTTGTCCGGAGATGTTGCAACCATTGTCTTAGGATGTTATAACCGTTGTCCGAGAATGTTGCAACCGTTGTTGGAGATGTTGCATGCAACGACGTACTTCTGCCCCTTTTTTGTGTGGTGGACGTTGCGCCGTGTGTCTTATCTCCCCTTGTCATTGTCATCTCTACCCAAAGAAAATAATTTAAAAATGTCTTGTCCAACTACTAGTAGTACTAGTACTTGCACACCCAAATTTTCAATAAGATATGGAGCAAAAGCAAGGGCGACACAACAATTTCTTGGTTGGTGTGAATAGGGCCGTGAGAGCTCTAGGATGGCTGAATGTGTAGCCTTGGTGAGATAGACACATGACCTGATGTATTTTTTAAGTGAAACGTACCCCATGGACTCGAAGAAGCACAACATGGTAAGGAAGTACCTGGGCGTCCGATCCTAGCTCTCAAATCGGACATCTGGTTGCTAGTATCACCCTTATTCAAGCCCAAAACGGTTTTGCTAGTTTTAAGTTGCCTAAAATTTTGTTAAGTTTAAGTCATTTGTTGTGACTATTGGATTTGTGTAGAGATTGGTGTGTCATATAATTGGATATTGATCCAATAGATATCATATGATTAGATATTGATCCAATAGTCACAACAAGTGATTTAATCTTAAAAAATTTCAAACAACTTTTGAATAGACGGTTCCTTCTGCTCCCCTTAGTAACTGATGGAGTACACCGGCGTCTTGTCCGGCTTGAAGAGCCCAAAGTGCCTCTCGGTCTCATCCCTGTCTTCTGGTTCTCGTTGAACATGGCGAATATGTACGTCTCCAACGCCCCGGGCCTCTTGGGCGTGCCCCGGCCCACATGGTTGATCAGCTTCTGGTTGTACGTCTGCGCGTTGCGGATGCTCGCCCGAACCCGCCGCCGACGGCCACCGCTCGCGACACGGCGACCTTGGCGTCCTTCTCCAGCGCGGCGTAGATGGAGTCGACCATCGCGTCGAAGAGGCAAGTGTAGTTCAGCCCGTTGCCTTCATCCCTCACAGTAGTGCCCGGCTGGAAGGTGGCGTGGTTGAGCTTCATGTTTTGCGGGTCGTCCTTGCAGGCGAAGTAAGGGTACACGTTGGCCAGGAGCGGTGCGCCGGTGATCACCAGGAACTGAGCGATGGGCGTCATGTAGGAGTCTCTGAACACGCCGTTGGAGGGCGGGAAGGAGTTGGTGGTCACGTCGAACCTCACCACCGTGGACACCACGATGTTCTTGGCCGCGGCGGAGAGCGCGTTGTTGATGTTCTCGCATTGCCGGAGGATGTTCTGCGTGTCGTCGTCGGTCACCTCGTTGCCGACGGCGATGTAGCGAAGAAGACGCCGGGTAGGCACGGGCGTTGTTCGACCCGTGGCGCGGCGGAGGGGTCGAGGCGAGGCGCTGCGATGTTTTCGTTGACCACGTCCATGATAAGGCCGATGTTTGTGCCCGAGAGCTTGGAGGGCTTTGCTGTCCCGAAGTAGATGCGCGCCCGTTGGCGTAGAGGCGCACGATGCCGTTGGATTTGTAGAGTTGCCAATCGTTGCTATACCGCGCGAGGCGTTGTTGTTGCCAATCACGCAAGCGTGCAAGTGCACACGCCAATGGATTGAACTACGTTGATTAGTTTGTGAACAATGCATTCAAGCGTAGTTCAATTGGATCGAGTTTTGTTTCTATTGATTCGTATGGGGTTCACCAAGTATTAGGATTTTTTTTATCTAGGATAGATTAATTTTGCAGGGGTTCACCAAATTAATGGATTTTTTTTGTCTATGATAGATTATTTTGATTTGTTTTCTATCTATTTGTGTGTTTCACAATTTTGAAGATTGTTTTTGTCCATTATATAGTTATTTTATTTGTATCTATTATTTGTTACTGGTTCACCAAGATAATGAGTGCATTGTGTTACAATATGAGCATCTACTGCATCGGAGAAAAACGTTGTCTGGTTATATTTTTGTTACTCTACGAACAACTATAGTAAGTTTTGGCTTACTGAGTTTGTTTCTGATGGTCTCGGCCCAATAATGTCCTTTTATTTAGTACATATTATGTGCATGTAATTTCTTGCATTATGTCCAAGTGAATCGGCATGATACTGTGATAATTTTTAAAAGGCTATTTATAAACTATTGTACTTGTATTGTTGTAATGTTAAGCCCAATAATATCCTCTTTTCTTTCTTAGAGATTGGGCAAATGGGGGTGGGGAAAAGCCTGACAAGTGGGGGGTTTTCTTGTCTAGCAAACAATCTACAGCCAACAGCTCACAGCCCATGTGTGTAGCGATAACAAAAAGGCCATAAAAAACCCACAGCAAACAATACAAATACAACCCATAGCAAACAGTGAAATAATCAGCCCATAGAAGCACAACCCACAAACATAAGGACCAAAAATGCGTCCAATTTCTAATTTTCGAACCCGTTAACACAAACAACAACGGCACAGATCTATTTTGGCCCGCGATGTACCGAATCTTTCGTTTACCGTTGGATGCAAATGTAAAGGTGAAAAAATGTTACTGAAAAATAATAAATTTTCAGACAGCTTACACATAAACGATTGCGGGTCACAGTTCGACCAATCGCGCTCGCTCGGAATAACTTGGCCACATGGTTGCGCGCATGGGCTCCGGCTCGTGGGATTCCAGTGTGTGCTGACCACTGACCTGACTTGTTTTACGGGCTGATACAGTGATACTGGTAGTGGCCTGAACAATGCATACTTTGTTGGTTGCTGCGACCTGTTATTTGTACGTACTCCGCATCCGTGCCCTGCCGGTGCCTTCCAATTCCAGTGGGGTGGCCGGTGGGAAGAGAGAAGAAAAGTCGCAGCGCGGCGTGCAGAAAAATAAGGGGAAGTTTCAAATTTTCAAAAGAGGCCACGCCCGATAAGCAGAGGCACATATCTCTGCACACGCCCCCAACAGCAACTAACATAGACTAGGTCTGTTTCACACAACCAGCCCACCACACGGTCTCTCTCTCTCTCCATCTTTCAAGGCTAAATTTTGTTAGGAAACCGGGCCCAGGACCGGGAGTCCTGGCCCAAGGTGGGCTCCTCATCCCAAACCCTAGCAGGGTCGTAGCCTATAAATAGGGGGTGCTATTCATTGTAAAAGATTGATCGATGGATGAAGGAATAAAGAGAAGCAAGAAGTCCCCCTACATCTCTGTGTTCTATCTCTTATTCTGTTCTTGTTGTTCATGCATTGTTCTTACGATTCTACGCTTGTCTACGAGGTAATCGCTCGGACTGGACTCGCCAGCGACGGTTCCTCAACACGTTATCAGCACGATCGACTCTCCTCGCATCGAAAAGGTAACCGTCGATGAACGACACTCGTAGATTGAATCGTTTTTCTAGATTGCTTTCAATTATGCAAATTTGGCTTTCTAGATTGGTTTTCTACGGTGCAAATCCGCTCTAATCTACGCGAGCCGACTTGAAGTCGCGGCCAAGCCGATCGGTGGGTTGCATGAAAGAGTAGATGATGATTATGCCGTAGGTTGTATATGCGATCGCATGAAAGACATCATGTGCGGCACACTTTGCAAGCGGTATCACTACCTCGCGACCGCGTTACGGTCGGCATAGTCCGCCATCACGTATCGCCACGGAGCAGCGAGCGGACCACCCGCTAGCGCGGCAAGCAAGCACATGTATCGGCATGAAGCGCGCCTCTGTTGCAATCTCATAATACATTATATTGTATCGCATACATGAGCGATAACAAAAAAGGCGCGGCAAGCGACCACAGTAGAGCGCGGCGTCGCGATTTTGGTGTCACAGCCACTGAAGATGGCACGCCGCGCAGCGCCGCGAACGCGGGGCGGCGACGCTTGCGCCCGTGATAAGCGGCACCGCGGCGATGAGCGATATGCGCCGTGGTGAGCGATACGCGCGGATGAGCGGTACACCTCGCGAAGCGATGCCGCGGATGAGCGATGCGCCGCGCCAAACGATGCGTGCGGATGAGCGGTGCACCTCGCGAGCGATATTTGCGGATGAGCGATGCGCGGATGAGCAGTAATCACATATGAGCGGTAATCTCGCGTGAGCAGTAATCTCGCGCGAATAGTGTTTGCGGATAACCAATCGTCGCGCGTGGCTGTGATCGCGCGTGAACGATGTCGCGGATGAGCGATGTCGCGGATGAGCGGTAATCACATATGAGCGGTGATTACATATATGAGCAATCTGAAAAAATCTCGCGGCGCGCATGCGCGTGTGATGTCGACGGCCGTCGCTGCCGGAGCGGCGGTGGGCCACCTCGTAAAGGTACCGTCGCCCTCACGGTATTTGCTGCGTCGCCGTCCATGGCTGTAGCCACCTTGCACGCGCCTTGGCCGCCTTTGCGCCATGGCATGAAGTAAAGGAAGGAGGAAGAAGGCTCATTTGCGGCGCGTCGAATCGCGCCCGGCCCGTCGTGCCGCACATGGCGTGTCTTGCCGCCGCCGCGCCCGGCACCGTCGAACGCTTCTGGCCCGCGATCGACATCGCGTGCCGGCGCGCCGCGCTAAAGCCAGGCTGCGCCGCGCCGATCCGCCGCGCCGTCGCCGCGGCGACATCTCGGCCGCCTGAGCCGCCTGACACGCACCGCCAGCGCTCCGCAATAGCCACATGCGCTGTCGCCGCCGCTTCGTCGCGGCCCCACCTCAGCCTAGGCGCCGCTTGCGCAAGCGTGGCGCTCGCGCCAGCATCTCGTGTCAACGCCGCTTTGAAAATGCGATTCGTGAAAAATCATTTTCAGTGAGAAAGGGCTTGAATCCATTTTTTTGCATACTTTTGAACTTGAAGCATGTTTAACTTTATTATTATTATTTCTATGCGATTTATTTACGCATTTCTTGTTTTGATTATCTGTGATTGTTTATATTGCTTTTAATCACGAAAATAGCGATAAATCATGAAAAATGCATAGAAAAATCGAGAACACGAACACAGGTTGAAGAGCATTGTGAAATTTTGCAACCATTTTATGCAGATTACGCGGTAATCCTTTGAACTTTTGCATGAATATGAAGATGATGGCATCACGAATCGAAATTCGGAGAACCGACCTAGTATGGTCGAGAATTTATGCAATTTATAACGTCTTCAATTACGTGGTAATATAATCACGGATAGCGGAAGGCGAAAGACCCTCTACCTTTCACCGACGCGTTGCAATCCGCAAGCAACTATTGTCAAAGCGGCTACATGAAGTATGCGAATTAATTGGCGTCATGCAAGTTCGCGAAACTCAAGATGATATTCTAAGAAAGAACTTCATCTACGCAACCACCTAGTAGCAATGTTGGCCATGAAGCCACGGCTACTGACTACAAGGTGATGAAGCCTCTCACGAATGAGAGAAACAAGAAGAGTAAGGTGCGTGCGTCGCATATTATTGATGTTTTCGGTCTAAGAAGAAGGGCAAATGATAGCATGAGGCATACCTGCGCCATTGCGAGCCGGAGGATTCACATCCATTACACGCACTTATGAATGTGAAACGCCCGATGCGGCCCCATCATCCCTCCTTTGGACATCCACGGCCCACGGTAGTAGCGCCCAGAGGAGAAGATCGCGCATGGGCGATTTGGCGAAGTTCTGAATACTTCGCCTATTAGATCCGATGCGCGCATTGCACTCGGACCTTTTATAGAAACTTGCGGTTTGTAATTGAAGCGAAACGAATTATTGAATAATGGTTGCAAGCTGCGGGAGAGCAAAGCATTAAATTCTTATTATGAGTCTGCAAGACTTATTTTCCGTTTTATAATAGCAAGTTATGTTACGATATCGAAGTATTTTATTTATGTGTTGCTTGCTTTACGCTACATATTAATGAAGTACATTATATTAGAACGCGTGTGGCGCCCTATGGAGGAAGTGTGCTTAGCATGTAGCGGCACGCGAATACCATTCGAGAGAAATAGAAATTTTTCCAGTCGATCAGCAAGAATGCTGGTAGTCTTACGACAGTCGCAGGCAGCGATACTTGTATAATAGGCTCAGGAAGGGCCATAATTATACTCCCAACGGGCACAACTTTGGTCATTGAAGAAGACTTGTTGTACCCAGAATCGACTAGAACTCTCAAGGATATTTGCGCTAACAGTTTTCATGTAGAGACTGAAGAAGAGTATGGTACAGAATACCTGCTCATTACAAAGCGTGAAGAAAGTAAAAAATAGCATTAGAATGTCTTCCTTCATATGAAATTGGGCTATACTACATTAATATTAAGGCACCTGCAGCCTATACTGCCTTGAAAACCGTATTTAAAAGCTCTGAACTTTTCTATCTCTGGCATGATAGATTGTGCCGTCTAAGTCTTAGGATGATGAGAGATATAATTAACAATTCACAGGGACATGATATGAATGTTAAAATTTCTCGAATCGGGAAGATTTTGTGTGCCCGCATGTGCCAGAAATTAATTACTAGACCTTTTGCTCTGAAAGCGAAGGATGAAGTCCTTGCATTCTGGACCGTATCGGGGAGACCTTTTGCGGTCCTATATAGCCCCGTAAGGGTCATTTTAGGTATTTATAGTGCTCATCAATGCTTCTTGAATAGTTATGCATTATGTTTATTGTCTCTGAGAGATCATGCTTTTGTATAGCTAAATCTCATGAGATAATTAAATTAGAAACATTTTCCTCATCATCATGAAGTCCACATGAATGGACAATTTTGGAGAACTTACTCGAAAGCATTTGATGATTATTGCATGAAAATGGGGTTGAAAGTTGAGCATTACATGCATGTCCACACCGAGAATGGACTAACGAACTTTGAAGAATTGTAATTTACCAACTACATGTTGGGGCGTGCGATCCGCTCATGACATCTCTCATCAATTTTAGGTAGCCGACATAACATCCAGTCCACCTATGCAACTAGCGCAGAAGTCGGCCGAAAACTACTCATCTTCGCGGGTTTGGTCGTAAGGTTTATGTACCTATACCATCACATGTGCTGCAATGGGTCTTCTCCGAAAGTGCAGGATATACATTGGTTATGAAACAACATCCATAATCAAGTGTTTGGACCCTATGTTGGAGATTTGCATAATGCCCGATTCGTTGATAGTATATCGGATGAGATTAGTTTCCGTCATTAGGGAAAATCAACCCTTGATAATAATGTCGGGAAATAATTGAAGTCTAGAAGACAATTGAAATCGAGAAGATAATTAAAATCTATGCATATGACCCGCGCACTAGTGAAGCAAATAGAGAAGTCCAGAAGATAATTACAGTCCAGAAGATAATTGAATTGAAGTCTAGAAGACAATTGAAGTCCAGAAGATAATAGATTTGCAAATATTAGCAAATTAACTGTCAGACCACTTTAGTGATTTGAAGAGCGTGACCAAGTAGCATTTGCACATGCGCAATGCAGGAGAGGTTGAAATACTAATGAAGGTATCCTAATCCGTCCAGAGGCCTCGAAAGGGCGAGAACTCAGGTCCTCGAATCCGAAGTAACCGAGGGCGCTGGTGGAAAGGATAAGAAGGACTTGACACGCCCGATCACGAAGTGCCCCGAGAACGGAAGGGCGGTTGAGACACAGCACCGTATGGAACCCGAGAAAAAGCGTACGAGTGAACATCCCCATGAAGGAGACATCGGCATGGATGTGTGCGCACACATCGGGCTGAAAAACTAAAGGACTTGCCCGCAATTGGAAGCGGCGGTGAGCAAGTAAAAGCATTAGAAGAATCGCCTCTTGAAGAAATAGCTATAAAATTTATGACCTCGGGAGAATCTTTGAATATGACAACAGCCAATGTCGACATATACTTTGCAAAGAAACTTGCCACAATCATCAATCTTGATTCAAAGCCTGTATCGCTCGTTGAATGAAAGAAAAGATCAGATTGAAAGAAGGCAGTAGAAACTGAATTATTCTCTCCGAATAAAAGAATGGCGTTTGGGCCTGTAAGCCGTACGCCTCCCCTTGTGCACCCCGTAGGGCATAAGTGGATATTTGTTCAAAAGAGAAATAAAAAGAAGCAAGGCTCGTTGCATAAGGTTTCATTGAACATCCAGGAGATGATTATGAAGAAACCTATTCCCGATCATGGCGAACCCCTTTAGACATTTATCTCAATGGCGGTGAACTTGAAATTAGAATTGAAATTGATGGATGGGGTACGACATACCTTTATGAAATATTGGATTCGGACATTGAAGATACACGATGTATTAATGTCGAACCAAGATAGAGCAAATGGAAATATATACGATGTGAAACTCGAAAGTCATTATACGAACTTAAGCAATCGAGCGAGAATGTGGTATAATCGCTTAGGCGACTTTCTATGCAAGAAAGGCTACGAACAATGAGAATAAACCACGTGTATTTATACGATGATTCCATAATGAATTTTGTATAATCTCGGTGTATGAAAATGATCGAATATCATCGGAACCACGAAAGGTATTAAGAAAGTAGCTTTTACAAGTCGAGTTGAAATGAAAGATTTGGGTGAAAATCAAATATTGCCTAGGCTTGCAGCTTGGGCATGCCCACTGAAGGAATTTTAGTACATCGGTCAACCTACGATCGAAGGTGTTGGAAAGGTTCGGCTTTGGAAAGGCATACCCTTTGAAGGTGCCAATGGTGGAGAGCTTTGCGACAAGACAAGGACCGTACAAACCTAGAAAAGAGGGAGGAAGTCACGGGACCGGAATTCCCATATTTAAGTGTGATAGAAACACTCATGTATTGAATAAAGCGTACTAGACCGGGCATTGCATTTGCCGTGAACCTATTAGTAAGGTATAGTCTGGAACCTACCAAAGGCATTGGCGGGGAATGAAGGACATCTCCCGATACCTCTAAGGAAGCAAAGAACTTGAGTACATTCTCTGAAAGGACAAAGACTTAACTATGAATGGCAATGCGGATAACTGGTACTTGTAGGACCCGCATACAATAAATAACAAGCAGGCTATGTATTCCTATGTGGTGGAACCGTAATTCCATAAAATCGTCTAGCGGTGTCTTGTACCAGATTTGACGAACCACTCGGAAACAATAGCACTACAGAGGCCTCACGAGAATGTGCTTGGCCGGCGGATGATTCACTACATCCAGCGATTATGTGGATTGAATACCGCACAAACTCCACTATTATCTATGAAGATAATGTAGCTTGTGTTGCACAAGTGCGGATGGGTTATTGTGAAGAATCCTCTTACAAAAGCATATCAACCCCAAGTTCTTCTATGCTCATGAATTGCAAAAGATGAGCGTAATCAAAGTACTCCATACTAGGTCATGTGAGAATCTTGCATTTATTCACTAAGTCACTTCCAGTCTAGCTTTGAAAGATGCATATGTGGAATTGGAATGATGAGACTTAGAGAAGTGCAGAGTCGGGGAGAACCTTCACGAACTCATTACTAAAGCTTGATCACGAAGACCGAGTACCCAAAAGGTAAATCACGGAGATTAAATGAAATTGGGTGGATTGTACTCTTTTTCCCTTGACGAGTTTTCTGAAGTTTCTCGGCTAAGGTTTTAATGAGGCAATTAAGTGCGGCATAGCGAGAACATGATTAATGTACTCTTTCTCCAAATTTTTCCCACTGGGTTTTATGGAGTTTTGATGAGACATGGACATGAAGGATGAGTGCCCAAGGGAGTGTTAGGAAACCGGGCCCGGGACCGGAGTCACGGCCCAAGGTGGGCTCTCATCCCAAACCCTAGCGAGTGCGTAGCCTATAAATAGGGTGCTATTCATTGTAAAAGATTGATCGATGGATGAAGGAATAAAGAGAAGCAAGAAGTCCCCCTACATCTCTGTGTTCTATCTCTTATTCTGTTCTTGTTGTTCATGCATTGTTCTTACGATTCTACGCTTGTCTACGAGGTAATCGCTCGGACTGGACTCGCCAGCGACGGTTCCTCAACAAATTTCACCGTTCAGCTTCCACGGCCCAAGAGATATGCCCACAACTAACCCGCAGTGCACGCCCGACCGGCCGAACTCCCGCTCTGTTGCCTGCGACCCATCTCGCGGACATAGCTAGCCTAGCGTATCCGGTGTCCCACTGCCACTGGCGTGCACGGAAAGCCATGCCAACAAAGGGCGAGTTGCACATCACTCCGTGCCTGCCGTCATCACTGTCAGGCATCAGCAATTCAGCATCAACCTGGTCAGGCACCGCTGACACATTCGTTTCGCATCGTTGATTGCAACTTCGTCTCAACTCCATTGTGCAGGAAATAACATTTTCGCTATTTTAAGATCGGAAATGTTGGAACATTGTCAAGTCATCTTGCCAAAGTGCCTCTTATTCATCTCGTCTATACGAAATAATACAAGTGCTTGCCTCTCCATGGATGCATTATTTTTTGCATTTTACAGGCAGCTTATTCAAATCCCAAAATACGCACGTATGCATGTTTCTCTTCGTCATCTTCTTATATTGACCCGTCTCTCTTAGAAATTAATGGAGTACGCCGGCGATTTGTCTGGGTTGAACAGCCCAAAGTGCTTCTCCGTCTCGTCCCCACCCTTCTGGTTCTCATTAAACATGGCGAATATGTAGACCTCCATACCTCCGGGCCTCTTGGGCGTCCCCTGGCCGACATGGTTGATCAGGTTCTGGTTGTACGTCTGCGCGTTGCTCGCGCTCGCCCCCACGCCGCCGTCCGACGGCCACCCGCTCTCCGACACGACGACACGGACGTTTCCGCCTCCGGCGTTCTCCAGCGCGGAGTAGAACGTGTCGACGAGAGCATCGAACAGGTTCTGGTAGCCGTTGTTTCCGTCCTGCACCACCGTGCCCGACGAGGTGAAGAGGGCGTAGTTGATGTCGATCTGCGCCTGGTTGCCCACGTACGAGAAGTAGGGGTACACGTTGGCTAGAAGCGGCGCGCCGGTGCTCACCAAGTACTGCACTATCGGCGTCATGTAGGAGGATGCGTCGGAGGAGAATGTACCGGCCGAGGGAGGGTACCCGGCAGTCACACCCTGCGACACCGCCGTGGACACCTTGATGTTGCCGAGGCCGGCCGCGGACAGCGCGTTGTTGATGTTCTGCATGGCCGGGAGGATGTTCTGCGTGTCGCCGCCGGTCACCTCGTTGCCGACCGCGATGTGTTGAAATAAGGGATATATTGTGATCCGAATTTCTAATATGGAAGTGTCCGGATTAGTTACCATATTAGCGGATTAGTTTCTACTTGGACTCTAAGTCATTTACTGCTTTATATACCTCTTGTAAGCGTGGGGAGAGTTGGCGCTATACCTCATTGTAATCCTGCGTTACGTAATCGCTCCTCATATAGTGATCGCCGCGGTTGGCGCCGGTAGTTTTCCGCGAGGTTTCCGCGTAAAATTCGTGTCTCTTGTCCTGTCGATCCGTGCATTATTTCTAACAAGTGGTATCAGAGCACAGGAATTAGGGTTTGAAGAGATACGAGAAAAAAATAGCAGATTGATCTGCCGCCGCCGTCACGCACAGCGGCGCCTTTGTCTCCTGCCCCGTCGCGTCGCTCCCGAGGCTTCGTCCTTCGGCGCGTGCTCGCGTTGGCTCTTCGTCCTTCGGCGCTGTCGTCCGTTCGTCGCTCTGTCCGTGAGATCGCCATCCACCGAGACCATCGCGTGCGGACAAAGGAAGCAGCCTCGAGTCCAGCGCCAAGCGATCGAAGCAAGCACGCGTTGAAAGCAATCAGCAGCAGTCGGCATCGCACGTGTCGACCTCTCCGTGCGTGGAATCAGCCGAGCGAGCCAAAGGCATCAAGACCAAACCGAAGCCATCAAACGCACAGGTCCCAAAGTAATTTTTTTTTTACTTTACCAAATCAGCACTACAAAGCACAGGGCAAGGCCATCCTGTTACATCCCGTAAGGTGCTGTTTTTTGGTAGATTTGGAATTCTTTGCTAAGTCTACACGTGAAGCATACCAGGAGTTAAAGATTTTTTATTCGTGTACACAAAAGTGTATCAAACAAGTCGTGATTTTTGCTAGGTTTACACGATCGATACCAGCAATTTTCAGGTTTATTCCTCATGGCGACTTTGAAGTATGATCTTCCACTCTGGATCGTGACACAAGATTTTATTTGTGGCAAGTCAAGATGAGTTGTGTTGGCACATATGGATTTGGATGATGCATTGGAAGGTTTTGCAAAAGAACCTATCGCATGGACCGCAGATGACAAGCGTAAAGACCGTAAGGCTTTATCTCAGATTCACCTTCATCTATCCAATAATATTTTGCAGGATGTTTTAAAGGAGAAGACATTTCTTTGCATTATGGTGAAAGCGGAAAAATTTGCATGACAAAGGATCTCACCAGTAAGATGCATCTCAAGCAGAAGTTGTACTCTCATAAATTGCAAGAAGGAGAATCTGTGCTTGATCATCTTTCGACGTTTAAGGAGATTGTTGCCGACCTAGAGTCGATGGAGGTAAAATATGAGGATGAGGATTTGGGTCTTATTCTTTTGTGTTCCTTTGCCTAGTTCATTTTCAAATTTCAGAGATACCATATTATATAGTAGAGACACTCTCACTCTTAATGAAGTTTATGAAGCTTTGCATGCTAAGGAAAAGATGAAGCAGATGGTACCTTACGAAAATTCAAGCTCGAAAGGAGAAGGCTTGTTTATTAGTGGCGAGGCAAAAGGAGAAGAACTCAAACAATGGACCTCGAGGCAAAAGTCCGAATGGCTACAAGAGCGGTCGAAATCTAGAGGCAAGTACAAGTCGTGCAAATATTGCAAGAAAAGTGGGCACGACATCTATGAATCTTTGGAAGCTGCAAAATAAAGAAAAGAGAACCGGCCATTATAAGCCAAAGGTAAAGCAGATGATGAAGGTAAAGCCTCTCTTCTTCTGCGATGATAGTCCTAATGGAGAAATCCTTGTTGCCTTTCTTTGGATGTGCTAAGACCAATGATGAATGGATTCTTGATTACTTTGCACCTTTCATATGTGTCATAATAAGGATTGGTTTGCCACCTATGAACTGTTGAAGGTGAGTGCTTGTGTTGATGGTGATAACTCATCTTGTAAGGTTGCGAGAATTGGTTCAATTCAGATCAAGATGTTTGATGGTATTGTCGAACTTTGTGGATGTGAGGCACATTCAGTTTGAAAAGAAACCTCATCTCTTTGAGTACTCTTGATGGTAAAGGGTACAAGTATTACAGTGAAGGTGGAGTTTTAAAGGTATCAAAAGGCTCTCTTATTGTGATGAAAGCGATATTAAAGCGCAATCTGTACCATCTGCAGGTACTACAATATCAGTAATGTTGCTGTAATTTCAAGTTCATTATCGATTACGATGCTACTAATCTTTGGCATATGCGTCTTGGGCATATGAGTGAACTTGGTTTGGCGAATTGAGTAAGAGGACTTCTTGATGGACATAGCATCAAAGAGCTGAAATTCAGTGAGCATTGCGTGTTTGGCAAACACAAGAGGGTGAGATTTAATACCTCAGTTCATACTACTGAAGGTATTTTAGATTATGTGCATTCGATTTATGGGGCCATCTCGTAAGACATCTCTAGGAGGTGCTCGTTATATGTTAACAATTATTGATGATTATTCTAGAAGAGTGTGGCCTTATTTCTTGAAGTATAAGTCGAAGCATTTTCGGCATTTAAAGAGTGGAAGACTATGATTGAAAGGCAAAGCGGAAAGAAGGTAAAGAAACTTATGCGATAATGGGATGGAATTACATTACGATGAATTTGAATCATATTGCAAGATTGAAGGCATTGTTAGACATTACACATTCTGGTACTCCTCAACAAAGCGGTGTAGTGGCGTATGAACAGAACCATCATTTCCAAGGCCGTTGCATGTTGTCTAATGCAGGTTTGCATAGGCGTTTTTGAAATGCTTGCTTCCACGCTTGCTATCTTATTAATCGGTCACCCAATATTGCAATTGAAAAGAAGACTCCAATTGAGGTATGGTGCAGTTCCCACAAATTATTCGAAATTAAGAGTTTTTGTTGTCTTGCTTATGCTCATGTTGATAATGGAAAATTAGAGCCTAGAGCTATTAAGTGCATTTTTCTTGGTTATAAATCTGGTGTTAAAGGATATAAGTTGTGGAATCCTGAAACAAGGAAGGTTGTGATTAGCGAAATGTTGTCTTTAATGAATCGCTATGCTTCTGATAAGCGCCTACTAACGTTCTGTTGAGAGTAGCGAATTCAAGTGTTCAGTGGAGCACTCTGTTGGTTGAGTAACACATCGAGATAAAGAGAATACCATTGTTCATGATGCACCTATTGTTGAGCAGCCACCACAGCGATCTATTGCGATTAACGAGCCTAGGAGAGAGATTAATCCACCGGGAGGTTGATTGAAGAAGCTAACATTGTTGCTTATGCTTTAAGTGTAGCGAGAAGAAATTGAAGGTAATCACGAGAACCTTCATCATACTCTGAGGCTATTAGCTCCACTGATTGTAAGAAGTGGATAACTGCTATGCATGATGAGATGGAGTCACTTGAAAAGAATAACACTTGGGAATTAGTAAAATTGCCAAAGGAGAAGAAGCTTTGTTCGTTGCAAGTGGATTTTCAAAAGAAAGGAAGGTATTTCTTCTGAGAACCAGACAAGGTATAAAGCAAGGTTGGTTGCTAAAGGCTATAGTCAAATTCCAGGTATTGATTTTAATGATGTCTTTTCCCGAGTTGTGAAGCATAGCTCTATTCGCACTTTACTCAGTATTGTTGCCATGCATGATTATGAACTTGAGCAATTAGATGTTAAAAGCGCATTCTTACATGGGAGTTGGAAGAGGACATTTATATGGACCAACTTTGAGGGTTTTGTTATTCTGGAAAAGAAAACCTTGTTTGTAGATTAAAGAAATCTCTTTATGGTTTGAAGCAGTCTCCTAGGCAATGGTACAAGAGATTTGACTCTTTTATGCTCTCTCATGATTTTAAGCGGTCTGATTATGATAGTTGTGTCTATTTAAAGACTGGTAATGGTTCACCATTTATTTGCTTCTCTATGTTGATGATATGTTGATTCTGCAAAGATAAGTCGGAAATAGCAAAGCGAAAGCACAATTGAGTAATGAATTTGAGATGAAGGACCTAGGTGCAGCAAAGAAAATTCTTGGCATGGAGATTATCAGGGAGAGGAAATCTGGCAAGTTATACCTTAGCCAAAAAGGTTATATTGAGAAGGTTCTTCGTCGTTTTAATATGCATGATGCAAAACCAGTGAGTACTCCATTAACCGCATTTGATTATCTTGACTTTATGTCCTAAGTCGATTATGATATTGAGTACATGTCTAGAGTTCCATATTCGGTGCGATTGGTTCTCTTATGTATGCCATGGTATGTTCTCGTCTGGTTTATCTCATGCAGCGAGTGTTGTTAGTAGATACATGGCTAATCTGGAAAGAGCATTGGAAGCGATTCGGTGGATATTCGGATATTTGCGTGGCACTTCTAATGCTTGTTTGCAGTTTGGGAATTCTAGAGATGGACTTGTTGGTTATGTTGATTCTGATTATCTTGGTGATTTGGACAAGAGGAGGTCTCTCACGAGTTATGTTTTCACCATTGGTGGTTGTCTTTATTAGTTGGAAGGCAAGTTTGCAAACTCTGTTGCTTTATCTACTGAAGCGAATACATGGCTATTTCTGAAGCTTGTAAAGCTATTTGGTGAGAGGTTTGTATCTTGAGCTTTGTGGAGATAATTCTTGCACTACTATATTTTGTGATAGTCAGTGCTATATGCCTTACAAAGGATCGAGATGTTCCATGAGAGAACAAAGCACATTGATGTGAGATATCACTTTATTCGAGTGTTATTGCTCAAGGTGATGTCAAAGTGTGCAAAATAAGTACTCATGATAATCCGGTGATATGATGACAAAGCCAGTTCCTTTTACTAAGTTTGAGCTTTGCTCAAGCTTAGTTGGTATCTGATCTAGTCCTAGAGACTAGTTGGCGCCGCGGTGATTTTTATCTTATTATGGAGATATTTGATGATTGATGATTCTTCATTATCTTGCAAGAGAAATTCGTCTCAAGGTGGAGATTGTTGAAATAAGGGATATATTGTGATCCGAATTTCTAATATGGAAGTGTCGGATTAGTTACCATATTAGCGGATTAGTTTCCTACTTGGACTCTAAGTCATTTTACCCCTTTATATACCTCTTGTAAGCCGTGCGGGAGAGTTGGCGCCTTATACCTCATTGTAATCCCCTGCGTTCTGTAATCGCTCCTCATATAGTGATCATCGCCGGTTGGCGCCCGTGGTTTTTTCCCGCAAGGGTTTTCCACGTAAAATTCGTGTCTCTTGTCCCTGTCGATCCGTGCATTATTTCTAACACGATGTACTTGAAGGAGACGCCCGGGTAGGCCTGGACGTTGCTCTGGACCCAGGCGGACGCGGCGGAGGGGTCGGAGGCGAGGGCGCCGAGCTTGTCGTTGCCCACGTCCATGATGAGGTCGATGTTGGTGCCGCCGAGGGCCTGGAGGGCGTTACTGTCCGGGAAGTAGATGCGCATGGCGCTGATGCCGTTGGATTGGTAGAGCTGCACGACGTCGCTTGCCGAGGGCAGGTTGTCGCCGTTCACGCCGTAGCACACGCCAATGGATTGCACCACTGTCGTCCATTGATTTGTGAATAGTACAAGCGTGCAATTAGCTGGAGTTAGCTGATCTGTTCGATTTAATTGCGATGTGGAATGAAACAAATACTTCGCGTATAAAAGTAGATCAGTGTGCGCCTTATCGACCTGTTCGTCGGGTCTAAATCGGCAGGCCAGCATTGTATATATACTCTTTGTGCAATGCATGTTTATGGCAATGTATACTCCAATCCCCTATATGTATGCATGTGCACACTATTGAAAAGGCATCTTAACTGTGTTACCTGTGGGAATTGCTGCAAAGGCTCCAAGGATCAGTGCCACTGCAAACATGGAGGCAACACCTTGCTTTGCCATCTTCGCTAGCTAGCTTGCAAATAACCAGAAGCAGTTTGATCTGTACTCAAGCTGTGTTGTACACGCTACGCAGCCTGTACTTTGCATGCAATGCACACCACGCATTTACCCCCTATATATACACAAGTTCGTAGTGCTAGCCACTAGCCAGTTTGGCACGTTACACGTTCCGAGTCCATCATTTATGATGGGTTTGAAATTAATTTCCAGTTTTCCACCGCTACGTAGCCAAGCGTGCTTGACCGATCGACGCCGATTTTCGGGGTTCGTGGAACTAATGGAACGCAGGTCACAATCGGGTGCGGCCTAATTAGCCCTGCGCGTGCCGAGTGAGGTCGTCCACCAATCGCGCTCCATCGATGGGAAAACCTGAAGGTTCACGTCGTTGCGCGCATGTAGAAACTAAGCTAGCTGTGCTTCGTCGTCCGGCTCGTGGAATTCCAGCGTATACGTCTGACCCGAACTGACCTGTTTTACGGGCTGATATCTAATGGCTCGTCCAATGCTGTGTGCTTGTGTGGCACGTACTCCGCATGCTTATCCTCTACTAGTCTAGTATACGGTATACCATCCAATGCCGGCGCGAAGAGGGAAGAAAATTTGCAGCGCACAAGTTTTGTTCAAAAAAGGACACGCCCGATACGCAGGGGCACAGCGCAGTACCGCACAGAGCCGCCTAACTTACACTGCCTAACTATGCTTAGGCCCAACCAATAGGCCGAGAGAGAGGTCGCGCTTTCCTCGTCAAATCTAGCAGGCCCAACGTTCACCGTTCCACGGCCTACGTAGGAGGGATGAGATGCTCGCCACTACCTGCGTGCTGGCCCGTTACCTGCCATTGCCTGTTGCCTTGGTTTGGCGGCAGCGGCACGCGCGTGCGGTTTCCTCATCCAGCCGCTTCATCTCCCAGGCCGAGTTTCTACGGCAGCCGACGGTGCCCACGACCCACAGGCCGCGGCGCACTTCTGCTCAGCCGAAGCCAGCCAGGTCGCATGCCGCGTGTAGGCGCTCAGCCCAGCCCAGCACCGTAGGCATTTTGCCGTCAAGATGCGTGGAATTCAAAAATAGTACTAACAAATGCTCCCAAGTCCCATCACATAACTAAACAAACTCTTCCTCGGAAAAACGTAACTGGAGTACTACAGTAAACATAAAGCAGTTAGCAATTGATTACACTAAGAATCACAGTTCAATTCATAGACAAAAGAAACTCCTAGTTAAAGCTACTATGAAGCCGGTGATGTCTACATATAGACTACTTAGAATATTCTATGTATCGATATAGCCTAATTAGATTGGATCAAACCGTCGATGCAAAGCAACATCAGCAAACGAAACTGGTGAAACCAGCTGATAGTGCGCTGCTCTCAGTCATCGACCTCTTCATCGTACTCCGAATCCGACCCTTCTATGTCGACGTACTCATCCTCGTCTGTGGACAGGTTCAACCCATGTCTTACCACGTCCTCCCCCCTACCTTTGTGTCCGCCTATCGCCGGCGGGTCGACCACCTCGGGACCTTCCTCCGGCTGCAGGTCTTCTTCCTCGGACTCTTCCGATTCGTCGTCGGTGAACAACACCGCCTAGCCGATATCGTCGTCGCGTACCGTCATCTCCTCCTGCGGCGGTTGCTCTGCCAAGCCGCCGTTGCTCGCGCCGACCCCGGGCGCTGCTCTCGCTCTGGGGCATCCGGGTTTCGGGGCTTTGTTTCCAGTATTGGACTCGAGATCAGCACGGACTTGTTGCGAACGCCGTCGCCGTCGGGTTGGAAAGCGTCCGCGCGGTCCCGTTTGCTCGCCATCGATCGGTAGACTAGGTGTGTCGGTGATTTAGAATTGATCTTATATAAAGATTATTTGATTTGAACAGTTTTCATAATTAATCATGCAGAGAAAACGATACAGAGATTTTTATACATGTTCATACTTTCTTCAAAGAAAATAACAACCTTACTTTTGTGTGTATTGTATTGAGTATTATAGATACAATCAGTGAAAAGACTAAGACTTGTATCCTGATTGTGTGTTGCCGATTGTGTGTCCTATCAGCCGTGTTTCTTCATTGTCTCTGACTGCAGCCTTTATATAGTGTGCGAAGAAGTAATCGTTCCTTCATGTCAAAAGGCATCTCATTATTTCATATAATAGGCGTATTGATGGTAGTAATCACCGGAGTAGTAACCCATCCACATCGCCTGACAGTTACTTGTCAGAGATAATGGTGCATTACGTGCAGTTATTCCAGAGAATAACAGCGTACATTGACTGCTTAGATCCTCTGATCAATTGAGCCAACTCATCTGTAAGCTCTATTGGTTATAAGGTGATCGTAGCTGACCTAGTCGTAGAAGAGCTTACGACCATAAGATAGTCGTAGAAGAACTTACGACCAGAGGGTGATCGTAGAAGAATTTACGATCATGAGGTAGTCGTAGAAATACTTACAACTATGGAGGTGGTCGTAGAAAGACTTATGATCACCTGGTTGGCTTCTCCCTTACGATTATAAGGGGTATACCTAAGAACCGTATAACGATATATTTAGCAATAATTAGAATTACAGATAAATAATAAAATAGAGATTGTTAGATCCTCGTTAAAGGGGTTCGTGCTGCAGGAGATTATACATGGGTGTTAGAGGGTACTAACTACGGACTACTGATAATCCGACTCCATGTACGAGATACACTACATCAAGAGGACGAGTAAATTGATACCGAAACAGGCATGTATATAATCCGAGTCGGATGAGGATTAGTACTAATAAACCTGGTCAAGTCTGATGATTTACTGGCTAAGATCTTCTGGCACGGACTAGCTAGCTTATTGTTCTATCGGATTTTCTAACTTTCAGTTCTTTCCATCGCTTGCCTCTCGGAATGCCGTTTCTAGCAAATATAAAATCTTGGCACAAGAATTGAGTTCTGAATACAGTAGTTTGATACTTTAATGCGCAGTTTGGTATGTATGCATGCAGTGGCGGAGACGACAGAAACTGCAACGAGCGTTTGCCCGAGGAAACACCATCTTCAACTCCTTCGGCGGTAAGGAAGTTTCACTGCTCCTTAGTGGCGGTTCGCCGGCGAGCCCGGGCAGACGTCTAGGGTCGCCGGGAGGTGGCTTCGCCGCTGTATGCACGCATGATCCATCTGTCAAACAAATTGAAAACGTAAGTTTTTTGTATGATTCTGAAACAATACGGTCTATGACTGATAGAATAACCAGAACCAGCTTTTTGCAAACTCCACCCGAGTACCCTGCGCCTTCCTTCGTCTGGAAAGGCCACGTACATTCTCAAATCTGCATAAGATTACTTTATACTTCTGTAGCTTTGGCTATTGCATACATACTTTGTCAATGGAACTGAAGCATTTGCAAGCATTCCAATATGACGGTCACAAACAACAAAAAGGCAGTTATTTTTTTTATCAACATTCTCGGGAATATTGGAACTATCCTGGAACATGGCCTGTCGAACAGGTAAGCTCTACTGACGTGGCCTCAATCGGTGATCAGGCTGGTGAAGCCAGGTCTGTGTAGGGGGACACGTGTACCCACTAGAAGCTAACCCAGAAGGCTAGGCCAACGGAGACTCTCCCTCCATTCCGAAATATAACAGTTTTAGAAAGTATGTAGTCAAACTTTTTCAACTTTTGATTATAAATATGTAAAAAATTATTTGTATCGGTCATGTGAAAATGATAATTTGATTAGCCATGAAAAATATTTTCATAATACAATAATTTTATATTATTTTATAAATATATTTATATAAAAGTAATATAGTGGTCCTCTTAGGCCTCGTTTGGTTCAGGGTAAAGAGGTGGATTAGGGGTTTAATCAGCCAAACACCCTTGGGTTAGGGAGTGTTAACCCGATCAAAGCCTTTTAACCTTTCTAACCTAGGATTAAGCTAACCCCAAATTGGTGGAATAAGTTAACCCTCCTAAATTCTGTTTTTCTATCGTTAACTCACGTAATCTGGCCAAACGGTAGTTTAGATTAACAAGGTTAGTTGCCAAACACAACATTTGGGCTAAGCTAACTTAGTTGGGTTAAGGCCAACTAATTCGCATGGCCCTGGGAAGAAACTCGTGCCGCAGTTTATTTCAGGGGTTAACGAGTCACCATTTACCATCATCTTTGTTGCCATATACGTGGATTGGCTTAGCAAATAAAAACAAGAAGTATAAGAAGATTATTTGGAATTTGTTACTTGAAACTAACTTGTACCACATATGTCATAGAAAATGCAATAGATGGAGAAGTATGTCTCCTAAGGAAGTACCTGAGTATTGCACCAGAAGGGCAAGGGCGACTAGCAACATGTAGAATGCCCTCATCCTAGGTTGTTACGAAAGTATTGGGGGCTACTGTACTGCTAGGCTATTAAGCTGATGTTGGGAGCGCCTGACTTATTGCCCTGTGAAGAGCTAACTAATTTTACATGGATATTATATTGGATATACGTGCATATTATTTATGGAAACGTTTCATATAACCTAGATATGCATACGCTGTGTACACCTGTCGTCCAGATATGGATATCTTTTTATGGAAACATTTAATGGTAACCTAGAAATGCATATGTGCATATCTGTCGCCACAACCCAGATATGCATTTCCATAAAAACGTTTCCATAAAAGAGAACAAAGCTAGCTGGTCCGTATGTGGACTCTGGAGATCTTAACCAGTTAAGCATCAGACTTGAGCAGGATTAACCTCTCTCGATCCGCTTGCCTCTCCGAATGTCGTTTTTAGCACCCTTTTTTTTACGCGGTGTTTTTAGCAAATTTATAATTTTGCTCAAGAATTGAGGATTGAACACACTGTACAGTTTGGCATCTATGCTTTTCATGTATGATTTGTCTGCTAATCAAATTGAAAAAGAAGTTTCAAACTGTTTGATATGGTTCGGAGACGATACGGTCTATAACCGATAGCATCAGCACGATCGAGTCCACCACCAAACACCAACACTTGTGTAACGTGCGTTCCCTTGATTTAAAAGGCCACCAACATTCTTAAATCTGCATAACGTAAGTCTATACTTCTGAAGCTTTTAACTATTTGCATTGCATGCATACTTTGTCTATCAAACCGAAGCATTTCCAAGATGACGGCCGCATATCAGTCACGGACAACAAAAACGCAGCTTTTCTTCCGTGCCTACTATACTACCCTTTTCGGCCTGTTCCTGGTGCGCGGAGCAGCAGCACCAGCAGTAACAAGAACTTGCTCTTTCTCCACCGCCGGCTGCTTAACCTCCTCTTCCTCCTCTCCGTCATACTCTCCATCGTCGTCTTCGTTGTCGCTGTCTTCCTCGGAGGCCTCGTTCTCTTCCATTATCGCTTGGTTGATCTCCATCTACACATACAGGCAGCAGCAAGCTCTTCAATTCACAGTACATCTTCCTAATTTGATGCCTCTCCAACTCAATTGCGAATAATGTTGTCCAAAATAAATCAAATATAAGTAATATTTTTATCATTGGCATGTATAAACGCATTCTACGTTAGTTCTTTCGTATGACACTATGTCATATGCCCATTTTAATTAGTACTGTTAGGACTTGGGATAAAGCAGATTAACAAAGTGGTTTGTTTGGAATAGTTGCTGAGAGTGGCGTACCTCCCGCAGGAAGCGCTCGTCGACGTCGTCGGCGACGCGGGCGGCGGTGACGAGGGTGCCGACGAAGAGGGAGAGCGGCAGCACGAACGCCAGGATGAGCGCGTTGGTGCTCGGCGGCCCGCCGGCCCTCACGACCATGGAGCGGCGCCGGCGGCCGTTCCCTACCGGTCTGGCAGTGACACGCATAGGTCGGCCCGAAGCCGGTGTGGCGCTCGCGCCGAGACGCGGCGGAACTGATAGAGCAACAAGACCTCGCGCCATGGATGGAAAGGCTCAGCTGGGAGAGGCTTTGGCGAGCAGAGCAGGGTGAGCGACCCAGAGAGGGCACGGTGGTTTGTCTTATCCATTCTATCCTCCGCGACACGTTGCTCTGTGTAATACAACCGTACGATCTTCTTGGTAGGATGGCGAACCGTTGGATCCAACGATCGACCCACACCTAGCAGCCATCTGCGTCGAAAAAACTCCCAAAAGAATTAGGTGGATCCAAGAGGCCACAGGCCCACAGGTGTGCACAACAGCCAGTGAGCATTTAGCCTTTGGGCCCATTTAACCGGAATGAAAGCCCAAGCCCTCTCCATTTTCTGCATTGGCCATGGGGCGAAACCAACTAAACATTCTCGCCATTTCCACCATTCCCTTTTGCTTTATTGCGTTCATTTCATCTGATCAGCATCACGTCTGCGCAGAAAATGGCAAAATGCGACATTTCACATACTCACACGTCAATAAGGCGTCTGTGCTTGTTTGCCCGGCGTTTTCCAGTTTCCTACGCAGGTATCGGGCGCTCGAACGATTCACCGTTAGTTAGGCGATTTCCGACTCACTGCGCGGCACCGTCTGCTTTTTCAGATACTAGTTAGTACTACTGTACTAGTAGTTCTAGTACTATAGGTTGCCGCTCCAGCGTGGCGGCCGTCGCGATCGATCACAGATTCAGCGAGGATTTTAAGTGGGATGGGATCGCATACCTAGAATAATATCGACGTCGAACGATCAAGTTGCATGAGCTAGTACCTCAAAGAAGAGGGGGGAAAGTTGCATGGGCTAGAGAAAAAACTAAAGCTTCTCATTCAGCCGTCCCGATCGGATAGCGTCGGTCCATGGACAGCAAGCAACAAAGCATCAAGAGCCAGCCAAGAAATATAACGCACGTATAATTAATTAAAAGCATGGCCTCATGAGAGATATCGTGCGCATGCTAGAGTAACTAGCATGTGTCATTTTCTTTTCCCTCGACAGCGACGCGGCTGGCCAGCTACGCGTTCGACCGTAACACGTCGCGAACTGGTCGATCGACGTCGCCCTCCTTTGGATCATCGCCTGCCTGCCCAGGCCGCATCGGTCGGTCGGTCGATCGATATATGGTGCGATCGACTGATGAGACGCGTGCTAGCTAGCTTGTGTTATCATTCTGTTATTTCTATGTGCATATCGCTTTCCTTTCCTACGTACCTTGCGCAGAAATAGTAGTTGCGATTAAATGAGCAGATCGCCTCCCGCTAGCTCCTTTTTCCTTGCGCCGTCGTCACGTCATGGTGTAACCGCTGGCGTCATGTGGTCGTACTCTAGGGGTGGACAAGAGCCGGCTCGGTTAGTTAAAAAAACGAGCTCGGATCGGCTCAGCTCATTAAGGTATCGAGTAGAATATCAGGTTCGGCTTGACTCGTTTAAACATTATTTTGAATTTTTTAAACAAAATTTGGCCAAAATTTGACTGAAATTATTCAAATGAGTGCGGTCGTGCGGTACTGCAGAGATTAGAGATTAGGATTTGTACCGTAGAGCGCATCACGGTATTATGCACAGTATCTGAGCCTAATTTTCTTACCGAACTAAACGAGTAACTCGCGACTTCGAGCTTTTTTTTTTCCCACCCTTATTGTACTCCCTGATGTCTACATGTCGGAAGAGGGCAACAAATGGTACAAGCACGTATAGAAATATAGAAAATTTTAATCGGGTGTACTTCACTGAGATAACCGAGATCGAGCACATTGGAAGGCGTCTTAGCATCGTAATGTGGTTGACTTTAAACGGTTAATAATATCAGTGGTACATGCAACCGATCAAGCTGTTCGCTAACTGTCACTCTTGTGATTGCGTGTTTCTGCCCTTGTATCTCGCGTAGCTGTGTGGACTCGTATTTGTACGGCATGCTACTGCTACAAGCAGATAACAAACTACGTGAGCTGCTAAAGATCAGGTTCATATGGACAGAGTTTGCTGGACAATTTTGTGCAAAAACACCCTCATCAACTAGGAAATTATCATGCCCTACTTAAACCCAAAAAAAATGCCATGAACCCCACTACCTCAGGCCGGGGTCGCTACGCGAGCCATGCTACCTCTGTCCGATCCAAAATTTCTTCATTATCACCATATAATTTGCATTTTTCATATCTTAATTTTGAGATTTTTTTTAACCACTGAATTAATTAACTTCAAGCACAGAATGAGATTGGATATTTTTCTTCAAAAAACTGGCAGGAGAACTGCCTTTGATAAATAGAGTAGATAAAAAAAAACAAGTTTTGGAGGGCCGAACCCTGAAAAACAAACTACAAGACCCTAATTACATGGGCATTAATTGCTCAAAACATTTCTCCCCTGCAAGGATTCAAACTCTTCCTTCTTCCTTAATCTTAAAGACCAGCTCCATAGGCGAGGAGAATAGGCAGAAATAATCATGTAGCAACACGCATGCAAGGATGAAGGATTACACGGCCGGTAAAATCTATATACCATGCATGATTCAGTCCTGGCGTGAACTCGTACGTGTGCGCACGCATGGACCTATATCAAAGAAAGAAACAATACAATTAAGCTAGTTAGCTATAATGCCATGAGACGACAGAGGACCCGCGGAACAACTGCAATGTACATATGTTGCCACGCTACAACAGAACTGGCTCATAGAAGCACTACCAGAATCCAGATCTTTCGTGGTGGTCGGCAGTTTTTCTGACGGGCCTGCACACTACCGTCAGTAATTTTAATATTAGTGACAGGTTTATAACACCGTCAGGAAAACACGTAAATTCCCCTCAATTCTCCAATTAACCGTTAGAAAAATATATTTTATTGTCGGTGTTAGAGTACCCAGCAGAAAAATATCAGTTTCTCTTAGTCCAAATCCCTTACCCTAGTCCCAAATCTCTCTACTCCCATACCCCCTCAACTCTCCAAGGCGTCGCCTGCTCTACCCAAATCCACCTTCTCCTCCACCCCAATCCCGGTCGGCGCCTCTCGCCTCAACCAGCCGCCACCTCGACCCTGGTCATCGCCTTTAACTCCTCGCCACCCCCGCCCCCTCGATGGTCATCTTATCCACGGCGCCCAAACCTGCCCGAGCGTCGCCGCGCCTCCAGATCTGGCCATGGGGGGGGTTACCACGGCCATCCTCGTGCTGGAAGCTGCAATATCTAGCCAACCACTGGCTCCCCCATCCTCGGTGTTCATTCCAAGCCCCGGTTACCACTACCTCAACCCCTACTGTGAACCTCAGTCCCGAACCCCTGCCGCCGCCACCTCTACACCACGGTACCGCCTCGACGTTGACAAACAGCCATCTCTGTAAGGTCGAGGAGGCCGACTAGAGGAGGTGAATAGTCTTTTCTAAAAATCTCTAAGGCTAAAACCGATTTCTAATGCGAAAGCGAAAATCAATTCGATTTTACACAATTAAAACCTAAAGATTCTAGTTTTCCTTAAGTGTACCAACACCCTAAGTTTAAGTCAAGGTTTGTAATCTTAGTTTGACATACAACCAATTTAATTCTAGAAATGTAAATTGCACATACTAAATTGCAATAGAGCAAACCACAATGGCATAAGGAGGTTTTATCGTGGTGTTCGGAGACTTATCGATCTCCCCTAATCCACGTTAAGGTAAGCCCAAATGAATTGGACTGGCTCACAACTTGAACCAATACCTTGATCCACTCGGGGTTGCTCTTCCTCCACTTCGGAGATGGTGAGCACCAAACCACTCATAACACGTCGGCCCTTCTCACAAACTTCTTGATAAGATCACCAGACTACGACACCTTCACGCCGTCTAGGTGTCTGCAAACACCAAGAATAATAAATCAAACCTCTTGCTTGACTCTCACCAAGTGCAACACATGCATAATTGGATGTTCAATCAAATTCTAGTTGCAACACATGCAACTAGTACATCTCTCTTTGCTCACAAGGTGCAATACATGCATAATTGAGAGGAGAATCTCATACTAGCTCAAGAGAGTCGAATGGGATGCCAAGAATTGCCTCCTGTGAGGACCCCGGTTTATTTGACTTGTAATGCTTAGCCTTACATTGACCCTAGCATCACAATTCAAATAAACCCAGCCTCGAGATATGTATACTTCCAGAATGCAGATATACACACCCGTTACAAAATCAAGCATCAATTCCATACACGAGATTATAATAACAAAACTTCAAAATATACAACAGATAGAACTTACAAGATAATTAACAAACTACACAATGAAGCAAAAGCCATAAGATGGCGATAAATAAAGAACCAATTAGTGTGCCTTTACCCACAAGGCAACCAACCGGCCGCCAAGCTAGTCGTCAAACCAGCACACAGCTCACAAAGGGAAAGCCCTTGGGGCTCACCTTCTTCCTCTGCAACAAAAACATTAAGCAAAGCACCGAGTACAAAGATTGTCTTTGTACCCGCAAAGACGGCGTGTGAACTAACAGAGACACATTAATATGCTACATGCAGGCTTGTTGATGGAGGCCATATGTTTCATTTGCATAAAGCCAATTTTCATTTGCAATAATATAATATGGTTTAAAGGCAAGTTTGCAATTCATTTTCTTGTTGAAATAATCATGAGATAAAGATAGATACAAGTAACCACCTAGAAGTGACTATCCCAATAGTCACCACAACATAGCACGAATCCCAGTTATGTACCACCTACAAGTTTTAATTTTAAAAGGTTGTAGTCTAACTCTCGATAAGCTTACCCAAGCGTGTCCATCACCTAGGGCGAGGCTATTCGAATAGTTTTAATCCTGCGGGGTGTACCACTGTATCCACACCTCGCACGCCTTTAAGCCAAAGCACACTTCAAGGTATGCAAGCCTGACTAAGTCCTACGAGACTGTTTCCAATATTGTGTATCAACCCGAGCAGCTCGTATGGATAGAAACCCATGCGCTTACATGGTAAAGCCGAAAAGACAACTACCCACTCGGGATAAAGCTTTGGACAACTACCATGCTCCACCTCCGTCCTCCTGCGACCTCCTGCGACCGGGACCAATACACGCCAAAGTACTAGGTCAAGAGAGGTCCCATACCCTCTAGTGTGGTTAGTACGCCGAAATGCTGGATAATGAAACTCGCAAGATGTTGGTCCTTAATTGACCGGGCACCTTTCCGATCACACCCAACATATCACACCAATCTTACCATTGTGCGCGTCTAAATCATTTTTGTTTTGGTTTTAGTTTTGCAAGTAAGCATAGCAAAATGCTGAAACATAAAGTTGTAGTAAATTTTGTGTGATCAAGGTTACCGACTAAAGTCGATAACTTGCTGAGCCTCTGATACTAAGCATGTCTAAGCGGTGAAATCGTATCTACTAAGTGACAAGAAATCATCCAATGATCTCTAATCACAAAGCAAATAACCTAGGCTCGGTAGTAGAAATCAATATTTGTCTACAGGATATGCGACTCTGGATTTAACTAATCCATTTTAACACAAATTAAGCAATGCATACATACAATTTGAAACAAAATATTAGAATTTAAAGTCTTGGGATTATCATGATCAAACGCTTGCCTTTGCTTTGTTTGAGATATTCGACTTGCTTTGCAGAGGATCACTCGATAATCAACGTCATCTAGCGATAAAAGCGCCAAAGCGAAAACGACAAATAAACACGAACGCATGCAAGAACCAAAAACAATAACAGAAGATAGAATATGAATTTAGGAACAACAAATTAGCATATTCGGAGATTATTAAAATTAGATAGGATTTCTTCCGATTGCTCTTTTGCCAAACTTACTTATTTTCCACGATAATCATACAGTTAAAATCAATCATCTTATATGTTTTCCTATTTCGGCAGACTTTGATGGTGATTGTGTGCACATCTATTATCTGCAGTTGGGCTCTAGTTACCTACTTAACTATTCTAGCCTACCCTTCACTTAATTGTCACTTTAACCAATTGATTTGCCCATTAATCATTATTGTCTTAGAACATAATCGCCAATTTATTATTTATAAACTACTAACCTCTTAATGTCCCTAAGCTAACTACTACAATATCAGAGTTATTAACTTAACACTGAAAATCTTCAATTTACTGCTCAGGTAACCTACAATAAGGACATGCCTTACACTAAGAACTATTAGTTATATTCACTAAAATTATAATTTTCGATTTACTACTTGAGATAGCTCAAGTGTTAAAAGGTTAATAGATTCCACATCTTTCTAACTACTAGGCCAAGCAAGGTTATCACCTATGACGACTTTCATTAGCTTGATTCCCTTTACTGTCGAAACTTCTAATAGAATCGAACTCTACAAGACAATTGGACAAAGCGAGAAACTTGGTTTACCATTTAGACAACCTCAACAGACAAATAATTTATGAACTGAAATGCTAAACTTCTTTACAAGTTCAATTCAAACCTCTTCTCTGCAATGCATTTCACCAATACATGATTTTCAGTTCATTGACAAAAGCAGTGAAACTAGCTTGAGGATTAAACTCATTTCCAAAACTCATCTACCAATTTACTAACCCATTGGAAGTGACCAACATATGTCCACTTAGTTGATTAGCGGTGAATGGCTTGGATTAAGAGGACGGGGCCTTGTCGGTGAGACAGAGGAAGGCACAAACGAAGAACGAAAGGAGCTCGGGCTGAAATTTGGGGTGGCAAATCGCGGCGAGGAGTGGTGCGGAGGTGGTGGCGATGACAAAATGGGTCGCCGGGCGTCAAGGAAGCCATGGGTGGTCGCGGGGTGGCGGAGAGTGCGTGGCGCGGCCAGCGCGAGCGCGGCGGCCGTGAGGGTGAAAAGAGCGGCGGCGTCGAGTGCGATTAGGGAAAATATAGCGCGCCACGAGCACTAGTGAAGCTCGGGGAACCTACCAATGTTGTCGGGAAGCGAGATGGCCGGAGTTGACTTGGCGGCGTGAGCATGCGGCGGCGGGTGCTTTACCGCGGCGACACAGGTGAAAGACATCGCGAGTGAGTGATCGGAGAACGTCAAGGGATACTAGACGATGCTTACAGAGGAGGAATTGAGCTAGAGCTCGGGAGGAGCGGCGGCGGTGGAGGCGGTTTCGGCCGGAGCCGAGGAAGAACGGGTGCGCGCAGCTCCACAGTGGATGAAACCAGAAATTTATTGAGGGGTTAGGTTCCTGGGGAGGTGGGACACGTCGTGACGCGGTTGGCGGTCATCGGAGTTCGCCGGAGTGGCCGGTGGGCTTGGAGGCGCGGGCATGGTGAATGGCATTCGGTGCTTGGTGGAGAAGGATGGACCGAGGAGGGGAAGAAGAAACCGAGAAGGAGCTCTCGGCGGGCCTTTGTAGGAGGAGGCGGAGGCGCGGTGAGCGCGTGGTCGGCGAGGTGACCGCGGTGGCGCACATGCGGGAGGCGGCGATCTTGTTGGCCTTGCGAGCGGCGCTTCGGCGAAGACGTGGAGAAGAGCTCCTGACGGGTGGGGCCCGAAAGTAAGTGAGAGGGAGAGTGACTCGGTGCGAGCGGTTTCGGTCGGACCAAGCCGGAAAAGTTTAGGTGCGGTCAGGGTTTGACTCGGGTCCGGTCGGAGGAACAGTGCGGGCTCGGGTTAGGTTTTAATTTTGGACTTAGATTTGACCGAAAACAACTAAATTTGACCTAGCAGTTTGGAATAGAAATAAAATTCCAAAAATTCTGAAAATTTTTGTGAGCATTCTAAGAATCATCTAAGACTTAGGAAAAATAATTTCAAACACTTTGTATTTTAAAATTTGTCAGAATTAATTTATTTTCAAAACTGCATTAGGGATTTGATTTGAATTTTGGTGAAGCGAAAATCACTTCTAAAAATTTGGTAAAAATAATGATAATTCAAGATAAATAATCTAGTATTTGATTAAATTATTTTTGTAAACTTTTATTCACACATTTTTCTGGATTTCAAATAGAAATGGAATTTTAAGTTTAAAAGTTTAAAATTTCAACACAAACTTTTAATAAAATCTTCAAAATTTTAAAATTGAGCACAAGATTTTGGAAACCATGAGCATGATCAAGAGATACAACCAAAGTTTTAAACTTTCATACTTTTATATATTTAAAATACAAATCCTAATTTTGGGTAATTACAAATCTACCATGCATGAATCTCGTCAGAGATTAGGTGGTTCAAGTCGGAGCAAAAGTCAGTGGCACCTAGGTGGGTTTGGTCACGAGGTCGCTTGATTTCGACTCAAACCGAACTCAACTCCGGCCGGATAGGTTCTTGAAGTTTTAGGTTCTTAAAGTGGGAAGCCGTTAAAGGATTTCTAATGTCTTTCGATAAGTGTTTCCTAAGTGGTTCTTTCAAATCTAAGCGAAATGCACCATCTGTTGTCTTGATTTCCTTCGGAGATAGTCTTTGAATATCATGATGCGATATCTGGCGTTCTTGTCACATTTTCCTTTCCATTGCTTTGTTTAACCTTTCCTTTCTTGATTCGAAGATAATTTGACATCACGCTTCACGTCGTCTTCTGGTAGTACGAAAGACTTGGCTCCACTCAGTCGACCGAAAAAGGCATCGATCGATAGAACAGAAAGACTGGTTAGATGGTAATCTAGTATCAATACCAGGATTCGGTGCAGAAAAGAGAAGGCAAGCAAAGTTTTAAGGTGGTCTGACTTAACCTCACTTATCTGGTTCTATTGGCTTGGCTGGGAAAGGAAATGCACAGGATGAATGCACGAGGGGATACATGTGTGCAAATTAGTCCTAAGGCAAATTTTAAATTTTGGGTTTAGTGAGAGTGCAAATGCTCACATGCATGCTTACATGCTTCTACCGAAATGCAAATACTCACATGCATGCTTGCATGCTTCTTGTTTTATGCAACTTGGTTAACATGACATGCTTGATTTAATTTAGAAACTATATGCATGATCAAAGTATAGAAATCAAGATGCCTAACAAGTATTTTGAGGTATCTTCTACCCCCCTTAAATATTTCGGTACATGAAAGATAAGTTGAGGAAAGAATGGGCATAAGGCGAGGGAATGGAAATGGGTATGCAATTAAATTCTAACATGTACTAACTACTCCAAAAGGTTCCGACATAGTTGCTATACCTGCCGTCCGTAGGCGATGTGCAACTATTTGGAACAAAGAGAGCAAGTGGTTACAAAATCTAGCGTCTACAAGCTAAGTAATATCATTAGGGCGTATATATTCTAAGAATAAACCCTAATTTAATCCTAATATCGCAATAAGGCATCGTTTAGGAGAAACAGACATTACCCTAACCCGATTGCAAACACATAATAAGTAAGAAATGAACTGCAAATATTTGTATGAAAGCATAAGACCAGCGCAAAACCACAAAGCAAAAGACTTGCTTCCCGGTACGACTAACTCGTATTGAACGAACGAGCAATCGTTTAGGATGATAACATTTTAGAACACAACTCAAGTTCTAACGCATCTAAAAGGCATGGCAAAAACCATATAAGGGTGCATTGGGCACTAGCCATCTAATATCACATCTTACCCTCTTAATCCCATGAGTTTTAGTTGATTTAACATCTCATTTTTAATCCTAACGACGAACTAAGTGCTCGCATTCAAACTTGTGCTTGCTTGTCGGACTTTGGATCCGAGCTTGAGATGAGTGCTTCAACTCTTCACTAAATAACGACCAATACTTCATATTTTCAAACATCATTATTCCCCAAAATGGCCGGTGAAGGAGTGGCGGCGCGGGCGTGCGACGGCCAAAATGGGTCGCCAGGTTCACGAAGCTAAGGGTGGTCGCGGGTTCGACGGAGAAGCGGTGGCGCGGCGAGAACACGGCGGTCGGCGGGGGTGACAAGGTGCGGCCGCACGAGAGGTAGACAATGAAAATTAGCGCGCATGGGCATCGATGAGTTACCGAACTCACCGGAATGACGCGAGCTCAAGAGGTGCCGGAGATGGCCCGGCGACGAGAACCGCGGCGAACAAGGGTCACCGAGGAGAGCAACTTTGAGCAAAAATAGGGAAAAGAGAGACGGAGATAGCTCGAGTGAGTGCACTAGATGGTGCTAGCGCGAGCAATTGCTCTAGGAACTAACTCACGGAGCTTAGGACGAAGAACCCAACTTTCGTAGAAGAAGAGGACACCTAAATTCAACGGCTCCTGCGAGTGAAACTCAAAATTAGGCGAGGAAAACACGATAGGGATCGGAACACGATATGACGCGAAAAGGAGAAGATGAGCTTCACTTGGTTGTGGTGCGACACGGCTGAGCGGCACGGCCGTGAACCAAAGTTTGAGCACTACTATGATTTGAGCTCAGAAGGAGCAATGGGTGATAGGGATTGTTTAATGGTGTCTAAAGAAGAAAGAGGAGCTTTGGGTGAGCTTAAGTAGGGACGAGCGGAGGAAGCGAGAGGCGGAGCTTCGGCACGAGGCATAAGGAAGAAAAAGCGGCGAGTCGAGAGGTAGGTGGCGGCGATTAATGCGCACGGTATGGGCTAGCAGGGTGATGCGGCCGAGGTGAAGCGCGAGCAAACCGAGAATGGACGGCGAGGCGGGTGGCGCGCATGCATGCCGCCGCGCTCGACTCTTCGGCGAGAGGTAGGTGACGACGACAAATGGGGCCCACACGTCGGCGATGGCAAAACGACTCGAGGCGAGTGCAGTGCAGCCGACGTGGAATGGTTTGACTCGATCAGTATCACACCGACCGTTGGATCTAAAACGGACGGCTGAGATCGATGTATGCATTCGGACAGGTCGACGAGACAAGCAACGTGGACCGTTCGATCTCCATCGGACGGCTGACAGCCATCGGGCTCACGCGGTGCAGCTAGGCGGTGCGACCGAGTCAAGTGGTGCGGGTCGGACTCGAGCTCGAGTTGGGTTCGAGCAGATAAATGATGATTTCAGGTTTGATTTTCAAAAGGCTGAGCGGGTTTGGGGAATTTTTAGAGATAGCTCCCGAGCTCCAAAATTTCTGAAATTTTTATGGGACCTTGCTAGGACAGAGGAAAACCTTGTGTAATTTTTCCAGAACTTTTTATGCACTGCATTGTTCTACAGAAAATTCACAAGCTGTTGTACAGGGAGTTTGACCAGATTTCAAACAGAGTTGACTTGGCCATTTGAAATAGCAATTAAAATCTAAAAATTGTGAAATAATTCAGGGAGGTAGATAGGATTATCAAGATGATAGGAAAAATAATTTCAGAAGATGATCACAAGTTTGAAAGCTAAGAATTTGCTGATAACAATTTCTATTCACAAGAATTTAATTCTAGAAAATGGAAATTGCTAGGGAAAATTTGGGAAACTTCCAAATGATTTGATGAGATAACAAAAGTTTTTATTTCTCCTCAAAATTTTACATTGGAAATACAAACCCTAAGTTAGGGCTGTTACATATTTATAATCCACACACCAAAAACTAGCCATTAGAGGCTAAAAAGGGCTGAAAATAGCAAAACTCGGTTTGGCCGCGAGCCAATGCGGCCGGTCAGACCGGGCTACAATGCATCGACTATAAAACTAGCCATTACACACAATTCTTGGTCACAACTCCCGGGTCCGGTTTGACCGGACCCCCGGTTAGTCCGAACCGGTTAGACCAGACTTCCGAGAGAAAGAAAACTAAAAAACAAGCCCTTTGAAAAAGGTTGACTAGCCATATAAGGGCGGTCAGATTGGACTTCCGGTCAGTCTGGACCTGAATTTTAGTACAGGCGATACTCGAAAAAACGATCATAACTTTTGACTCCGATGTTGGAATTGAGTGATCTTGGGCTCTATAGAAAGCTTATTCAGAGGGCTACACAACCTATCAGTTTGATTGATCTCAAACATATTTGATCAAATCAAGAAGCATAACTCCAAAGAGCCAACACATGGTCTAAGTCCAAGAAAAGAGCAACAAGCAATTTTAGACCATGCCAATGAATGATGCATGAAATTCAACAATTTGCAAAACACATTTGTAAACTTTAGTATCATGCCACAAGGAGTAGGTGCATGGACTTCAACCATTTGCAAAACACATTTGTAAATTATAGTCTCATGCTACAAAGAGTTAATGCATGAGCTTCGACTATTTTCAAAACACATTCGCAAACAATAGCATCATGCCTACAAGAGCTAGAGCAAGTGGGATTGAGCTATCAATACATGATGAGACTCAAGCTACTAGACAAGACCCCTCTTAATAGAATGACAACCTATACTAGCAATCCGGTCTTTCAACCAAACACCGATACCAGTAAAAGACTAGGAACGCATCCTTAACCTATGCTAGTTATACATTTGCCTTGAGCATCCATCTTGGAGTGATCACTTGATGACGAACATCTCCACTTCATGTTCGGGCTCTTGACTTGATAATCATCAACACATGATGATTTTCGTTACTCCAAGTTTTTGACGAATATCATCAACACATGATAACCTTCTTCACTTCGAGACCTTGTCTTGAATATCATTAACACATGATGATTTTCTTTACTTCGGGGTCTTGTCTTGATACTCATCAACACATGATGACATCTTTTATCCTGAATCTTGACTTGACGATAATCAACTCACGATGCCACCTAAATTCTTCATCATTATAGGATTCAACTTGTTTCACCAACTCGTGAAAAATGTTAGTCCACATAATAATTGTCATTAATTACCAAAATGCTCTATTAATTCATAATGGTGGATCTAGATTCTTCAACCTCCCACTGACACCACCAGTGTGTCCTAGCTCTCGTGATCTCTCTCTCTCTCTCTTTCTCTCTCTCGTAGTAAGGATCTAGGCAAGTGGAAAGTGGATACTCTGTTGTGGAAAGTGGATGCTGGACAAACTCCTAGAGATTCATTAATTTAAACATGATGTGCATATTAAATTATTTGGATAACATAAGATGCTATACATTTTGATACTTGTTCATGTGCCCTTTTGATTTGTGAAACATTTTCAAGTATGAGAAACTGCAAATTTCTCGGTGTAGCTACTAGCTAGCCACATGTATATCTATCTACTAACTTTATGAAAATATACTTGTTCAGATATGTGCAACAGACATGAGAACAACCCAAGTCCATATTGTGTTGCTGTAGGCCTGAAAAAATGAAAGTCAGTTGACATGTGAGATGAATGGTATGTACTTCACTTGTATGAATAGAAGACTAGTTAGTCCCTCTTGATGTAAATGTGTTTCCTGGGAAATATTGACAAGAAGTCATGTTTCCGTTGTCAAATGTAATATAGGCATTTGATTCATGCAAGCTATTGGTGCATATGTGTTACCTGGGTCTGAATGTGTACTACAATGTGAGTAATTCAATGAGCAAACAGTGCATTTAGATTTTTTTGTTTATTATTTCATTTTTCCTGACAATGTTACTTATCCCATCAGGGATATAATGAATCCCTCACGGGATGAACCGACAAGGAAAAGTTTTCTGACGGATGAACCAACAAGGAAAAGTTTTCTGGCAGTTTTTTCCTGGCAGGAATGTGCCTGGAAAATCGGATTGCAAACCTGACGTCGATGAATTTTCTTGACGGCCAGCCAACAGGGATAACCATCACAAATAATTTTCCTGACAGGCGTCAAGTGCCTGAGAGTTATTGCTTGACGGGTGGTCGTCGTGAATAATTTTCCTAACGATTTTTGGCCTTCACTAAAGATCCGAATTCTGGTAGTGAGGTGACTTCTTTGTATAGTCTAGGCGTTTTTTTCGCCCCTAGACAGTTGTAGAGGCGATTTCTGTTGCACTACACCTTATGGGAATTATTTTTCTTAGACTTGTCACACTAGCCACCTCAACCTCACAATCTTAAGTGTTTAGTTGTGTATTGCAATATTTATATCTACTTCTTTTAACACATATCAACCATCGAAAAAACGCCTTTAGAGAGTTGAAAAGCGTCTCAAAATAATATCTTTACACAACATAACATTTAGATGATTAGAGAGCGTCTTAAAAACATCTCTACAAGATAAGATTTTGTATGTGTCTCGAAAACGTCTCAAAACCATCTCTAACATACAAAATTTTGGGAATTTTTAAAGTGTCTCTAAAAACCACATCTAGACTATACAACTCCTTATTTTAGAGATAAATTAGAAAACACTGTAGAAAAACGTCTCTACAAGGGTTTCGTATGTAGTGCCACTCGATCTGCAATGCAATCAGTATAGTACGAGCTGGATCCTTCTATGGATGTCTGCTCCTGCACGACAAAACAAATACATATGAGCTAAGGAACATGTACATCGTATCACTGGCCTTGTGCATCACGGCCCCATCCCATTACACTAGCTTAGAGAGAGACTGTAGTGTGAGAGAGCGACATGATATATATGGACGACGACGTACGCTTGTAGTTTGGCACGTATATATATATGTATACTACTACTACTACTACTCCATATCAGTGTATGTATGCACGTACAAATCTCACCACCACATCACATGTACACGTATGTTTTGTGCGTACCCGAGGCGTCTCTCTCGGCATGGGCCAACCGTACACCGATGTGGTTGGTGAGGCTTGTTCGTTCTGGCTATACTCCAAACTGCACTGAGTAGGAACAGCACGTGGCCGGGTGGCCCACCGCCCATACAAGGCACTAAAGCGATCGACGCTTGCATGCGTATTGGTGGCTTGTCCAGGCTCCAGACCGACCGGCCTATTTTAGCTCGGGGGCCGGAATTTTAAGCAGATGCATGGGCAAGATAGATACGGTCGACCGATATGGAGGCAGGCAGGCTTTCTTTCACTGGTGTGATGAGATGTTCCAACCACTGGGCTAGTATAGTACAAGGCATGCAGGTTAATCGTGGATCAACAGAATGTCATTCATCTTGATCTTGTTCATATATATGGATCTTCTTTGTCGATCGGATCGATCGATGGCCCTCGATTTGATCCAGCTTCATCGATCGGAATGGCCAATAATGGTATAGTAATGCCCCATTAACCCAACATACATTCATGGACAAGACTTTAATTAGTAGCTAGCTAGCTCAGCTCTGACCTTATCCCCCATGGTCGCCCAAAGAAAATAATAATTAACCATGCAACGCCTTTTCCCAGTGGCATGCATGCATGGTCCTATAGGATATGCATGGGCCGGTCGCCTCGCAAATCAGGCGGCAAGACATGCTGAATTGCGCCTGTCTAGCTAGGGCCGTCCATGCATGAACAGTCAGAGGTTAGCTAGCTAGATATGCATGGATCACAGCAGCGATCGAGCTAAGATCAGGTCGACTTACTGGTCCAACCTTCGCCAGAAGTTGCCCACCGGCCGGCCGGGCGGTCGATCGACGAGGAGTCCACGACGCCATGAATGAAATCGGCAACGCAACGTGCTTTCCTGCAGCTAGGCAGCAAGGGCAGCGTGCATGCATGCATGCAAAGCTAGCACATGAACAGTGGCCCCATGCACGAACGGTTGGAGCTTCTCCTCTGTACTCTTCAGGAATGGCATCTATCTAGATACAGCTACGTACCGCTAGTATCAGCAGCTAACAGCAACACGGCCGGCTAATCAAAGATATGGGCCGTAGAATTTATTTGGTTGTGGCATGTTGTCGTAGGTACATACATGCGGGGGAATCGATGGATGGATATTATTCACCTTGGATTCGATCGGCCGGATCGATCTAGCTAGCACAAACGAACAACCACATTTCAGCCGGTACCGACCGTACATCGCATGGCTAGCTGCTAGTACGTAGTAGTACCCACTAGTAATTGTACGGCTTAGATCTAGTTAAAACGCGAGATGCGTGTGGGCAGTTGAGCACGTTCACACGTACAACGTACCGCAACGTACGACGCGAGATCGAGGAAGCTTCTTTGTGCATTTACCTGCATCTGCATGCGACCCGGCCATCAACCTCGTGCATAGTACGTGCTAGTAACCACTCTTACGTAGCAGCTGCCGTTCGATCGATCGATCGATCAAGCAGTCGACCAACCGCTCTCTTCATGACTCGATCTGACGGCTTCAATTGATTTGATGCTAATCGAAAATGGCGCCGGTTCGTTCCATAAATGGACGCGAGGCGGACGCGCTTGTGCTCGAGGCCGGTACGCGGCGTACGTACGGCAGTAGGCTAGGGCGTTACTAGCTCATGCGAACGGGACGTCAATAATGGTCGATCATATGCCCATTTTAAATGGGATGTATGTCCTTGCGAGAAGATTTCCCGTACGTCTATAAATTTGCCTACAAAAACAGCGTTACGATGGGTCAGTTGCTTTATAGCTAGCTAGCCTCCACGTCTCTTTTGCTACTGGGAATGTACAGAAAAAAATTATCAAAGGGAAATTGAAACGGTGGTGTCCACTGTGTACACGTTTAATTTCATGTGCCAATCAATTCGTCGAAATGCTATAAATGTGTGCATCAGACTTCAGAGTGGCCCCTGACTCAAGACATTCTGTATATTTGGAATGCAGAAATTATTTTATATATATATTACCTTTATGTGTAAATTTTCATTTCAAACGGGCCTTAGTTTACTGAGAATTTATGCGTGCGCGCGTGCGCATGTGACTATGTGAGGATTGTGCGGGCATGGGTGTGATCGATGTGCCTGGTGGCCATGATACGGTTGTAAAGCCGACAAAGCCTCTTATTGGCCAGAGGACAAAGAGCTGGCGTGTACTCGCTGGCCTATACCCAAATGATAAAAATAAAAAGTAAAAAATATATACATATATATATATATATACTCATCACTCCATCTATCCATGCATTTCAAGCCTGCCCAGAGTCCAACTGCAAGCCAGCTCACCTGCAGTCCAGCCCAGTGCTAGCTGCTTTACTTTCACCACTACTTTGTGCTTTCTGTTTTGTAATTTACCACCGGTTTTGTTGCTACCTTTCTGCTGATGGAAACAGTACTGGCTAGCTAGCAGCACTTGGATGTGCTGCCGCTGTTTAAACGAAAAACACGACGGAAGATTAAAAATGGCTCTTGTCACCGTCAATACATATAGTACGTTTTTTAAGAAACTGAAATAGAATATACTAATAAGTACTAGTACTGTAATAAACATCTAGCCCCTTAATTCTTGAAGACTAACTATGTTTCAAGTGAAGTCGATTTGGGTTAGTGCTTGATATTGACTTTGGGTGTTGTTGGTATTCATGGATGCTCATATTGGTGCAAATGATGGCTAAGTGGGTGTTCTTGGTATTCATGGATTCCCATATTGGTGCAAATGATTAAGGACCTTGTGACTAGAAATGATCTACTGAGTTGAATTTGGATTATTTTAGTGATAGGTTTTGTTTTTTTTTTTGCTTTGGCCGTACTATTAAAGAGGCACAAAGCTAGTAGCTTGACCTTAGTTGTGATGCACACTATGCCTCTCTAGCTCTTACCTAGCCACTCGAAGCCAAGTGAGAATGCCAGATTTGCAGTGCCTAAGCAATTTCAGACTTGGCAAAAAAAACTTGCACTAAGACGGATAATCCGACTGTGTCAGACTATGGGTCGGACCATTTTTCCAGAGAGCATGTCGAAGTGGATTTAATGGGAGTCAGATGATCCGAGTCAGCTGGAGCACACTACTACAAAACATGCTATAATAGACGCCCCATCACAGACGGTTCCTTTGGAACCGTCTGTGTTGGGTCTGTCCGGACGGGGCATTTGCACTGCCAGCCTATCACAGACGGTTCTGTCAACGATCAAGACGTCGATCTTACGAAAAGAAAAGGGGAGAATGACGTGGGAAATCTGAGGAGATAATGGGACTGCTCTTTTATTAGTATGAACTGGGATTTACAGGGAATGTCTCCTGACTAGATGGTGAACTACTCATGTTTACACTGAGAACACTGCTTGTTATGTTACAATATCACACTTAAAACACAAATCTAAGGCTTATGCTTTAGTCTGATTCGAGACTCTTTGCTTCGTCCATGTTCCATCTTTAAATAGCTCTTGAAAGGGTGGCAGTTACTTCTGGAGAAGACGTCTGATGTGAAGCATCGCGACTGGTCGGAGTTAAATGACGGTTGATGGAGAGTCAACCGTTCGCGGTTGTATGCTTATGAGATACTTACGTATTTCAGAATAAGAAACATCGTGTGGTATGGAACATACGTATGTGTTCTATTCATCACACGGTAGAGAATATACCTGGAATCAGTTCCAAATATCAGTTCATACCTTTTATGAACAGTTCCCTAGTCGGGAGCTAGGCACATGCCTTCGTCCAACCAGGGTACCCATTGTGTAACCTCTGGAATCTTTACGACCAGTGAGGTCGTAAACCTCAGGGGTTATGACCATGAAGACGTATGGTCTGTTATGTATTAAAAATAATACATAGAGGTTTTAATCCTCGTCAGGTTCTTAATTAGAACCGTCTGTGATAACTAATTATCACAGACGGTTTGTAACTAGAACCGTCTGTAATAATTCATAGATGATTATATTCACAAATCGTCTATGATAATCCAGCTAATCACAGACGGTTCTTATAAGAACCGTCTGTGATTAGCTGGATTATCATAGACGGTTCTTAATGAGAATCGTCTGTGATATCCTAGCATAATATAAATTGCGCTCGATACATCCTCTGCCGCACTGCCGCTCTGGAGGCGCTGTGTCCACTTAGATCTGCTACCACTGCCACTGCTGCACTGCGATGCCTCTACCGCTCTGGAGCAACCCTGCCGCTGGCTCCACTTAGATCTATTGCTCCTCCCCCATGTGCCACTTCACTTCCCTAGCTCCTCCAACCTGTGGCTCTTCCCCCGTTGCGCCAGCTTAGAGAGAAGAAGGTTGGACCCCTGCCCCTAGCGCCTCCTCCACCCCACTGCCTCCTCCCCCATTGCGCCACCTGCACCTTGTTGTGCCTCCACCCCCATCGCGCCACCTTAGAGAGGAGAAGGAAATGAGAGGAATCATATTTTCTTCGTGAGCTCCGAGAGTAACGATCTATAACCCTTTATGTTTGATATAAATTAATCGCTAATTAATTTAAGTATGTTTGGTAAATAGAAAGAGTACATACTTGCGGTTTATTAATCTAATTTGACACTAATTTGTTACATGCGTAGTGTAGATGAACCGAAACTGGATGTACTGGTGTGAACCGTGTTAGTCAAGAGTATATTAATAGCGTGGTTGCTTTTAGAAGAACCGCCGAGCAGGATATGTTGAAGAAGGGGATAAATTTTATGTATTGTCCATGCATTGATTGCGGTAATCTGAAAATGTTTAACAACGTGGCGCAGATCGAAACGCACTTGATTCGAAGGGGTTTCAAAAAAGGGTATACATGCTGGACTAGTCATGGTGAAGAGCAGAATATACCGGAAGTTAATAATGACGACATTGCCGAGGAAATCAACGATATACCGGATATAGACTGTGCTTTTGATGAGGATAGGTCGCACGATGACAATCTAGATCAGATGCTACGCGATGCAGAAGAGAACTACAGTGATAGAGAGAGTTTTGTAAAGTCGAGGGCTTAAGGGAGGACTCAGTGAGACCTTTGTTCCCTGGCTGCAAGCTGGAATACACAAGATTGTCAACCGTGATTGAACTGCTTAAATTGAAGGCAAGCAATGGTTGGCCCGATAAGAGTTTCACGGCGTTATTAGGTCTCCTAGTGGACATTCTTCCGGAGGGAAACGTGTTGTCCAACACCACCTACCAAGCAAAGAATGTTCTTTATCCATTTGGAATGGAAGTAGAAAGAATACATGCATGTCCGAACGATTGTATTCTCTACCGTAAAGAGTATGCAGACATGCATGTATGTCTCGTGTGCAAAGCATCCCGATACAAGCGTCAAAATACCGCTAAGGTGAAGCAAGAACCTCCTGCTAAGATGTGGTATCTGCCTGTGACCTCCACGAGGGGTAAGTGTCACTACTTGCTCTACAAATTTCATTTGTACTTTATACGCAACTCGAACTTAGATTTAATGACTATAGCGACATACATGAGTAGATACCACTGGATCCTTTTAGTCATTATACTAAGGAGGAACCATGTGATATACCTTGATTCCCTAATCCGCAGCGACCACAAGTTCAGCATTCTAAGAGGAATACTCGACAGATATGCTCATTTCCTTTATACATAACTCTATTTTAGTCTTCATTAGTTTGAAATGGCCGAGGATAACTTTTTGGAATCATGTAGGCTGTTCATCGACTATATTGCCAACAAAAGAATATACGATGGAAAGAGCGTCAAACTAACACACAAGATAAAATTTCCGGTACGCGCTACAACACGATAATCCTATATCATACTTCAGAATAACGCGTCTCGAACTGATATATGTAATTCTATTTTTGCAGTGCTGCTAGCAAAAAAAATAATGAGTTATGTGCAATCTACGTTTGCCATCATATGGAGCAAATCATTAAAGCTAGGAAGAAGGTCCTGAGGTTTGTGAATCTCGAAATAATTATTTCCTAATTATAAATTTAAATATACATGCTTACCACTTTACTGTTGCTAGCGACAGGCGTTGATTATAGATTTAGATGGACTCTTTGCAAATGAGATCAAAGACATTCGAGGGAAACTCTGCGGCTTTATCATATCAGAGATAATTAAGGACACCGGAGAATTTCACTCCGTCGCCGATCTAGCGCATCACCCCGCCGACACTTCTCAACCACCTGCAAACAATTGACTCAATTGTAATCCAATTTATTTTGTAACAATACTTGAACAAATGTGATCTTTTGTAATTTATTTTGAGTAATGATCAGATTGAATTTGTCGACAATTGATTATCTGTGATGTATCTGTTTTTCTGCATGCTTGTTTTCAGAGGGCATGGCTAGCAATTCCTGAGGCTAGCCAAAAATCAGTAAAAATGTAGTTAGTGTAATGAACTATCACAGACGATTTTTGTATTAAATACGTCTGTGAAAGCCCAATATCACAGATGGTTCTATACACCAACCGTCTGTGAAGGCATAGTATCACAGACGGTTCTATGGACAAACCGTCTGTGATACGCAGAGTATCACAGACGGTTTGTCCATAGAACCGTCTGTGATACTATGCCTTCACAGACGGTTCGTGTATAGAACCGTCTGTGATACTGGGCCTTCACAGACGGGTTTAATACAAAAATCGTCTGTGATAACCGCCTATTATCAGAGACCAACTTATTCAGACGGTTCAAAAACCGTTTGTGATGACGGTTTCGAACCGTCTGTGATTACCCTCTCTGTAGTAGTGACAGGTCGAATCAATTTTCCACAGGGCATGTATTTTGAAACTCAATGGAAGTTGGATGATCCGTGTAACCCAGAGCATGGGTCGGACTAATTTTCTAGAGGACATGTATTTTGGAACTCAATAGAAGTCAGATGATCCGAGTCACCCGTAGTGTGGGTCGGACTAATTTTCCAGAGAATTGTGTTTTTGAAGCGCAATGGGATCCAGATGATCTGAGTGGATCAGAGCATGATCCGGATCACTTTTCCAGAGAAGGTGCTTCTCAGTTTTTGCGCTAGCACGGATAATATGAACTAGGAGGATAATCTGATTTGAGTCGGACAATCCGAGTGTGTGCAATAACTATATTTTTTACCGTTGAAAGCATGTAAGTCAGATGATCCAAGTGAGTCAGATAATCCAACTCAAAGTGTTATTGCACTATGATTGTTACAGCGCCTTCGCTATCCATCGGTGTCGGTGTTTTCACCGGTATACTTCCTTATGCAATTACATCCAAGATAATAGATCTGGTGTTCTTATTGTCTATATGTTTTCTTCCACGAGAGTTTTTCCTAGAATTTCCCCGGCTTAGGTGTCGAGATTTTGGAGATCAGGTTTTGTTCATCATATGCTTCCTTCTAGGAGAGTTTTTGCCTTAGCGCATTTACGTGAGCTCTGTGTACTAACATGTTCTAGATGTGTTGAAACAGCAAGCAACTATTTCCCTACATATGTAGTAGCCAATCTGGACTGCAAATGTTTGATTACATTGCTTTTATTTTCGCTTAAGTGATAGGTGGATATTCTGATTCCAATTATACTATTGTAGTTTTTTTTATAAAAAAAGATCCCTGGTCCAAGTAGTTATTTTATTAACATGCTACTTTCTAAACATCTGAATCACGCAAACAAAGGACGTAGTAAAGGAAGTGAAGAAGCGATTGCAAAACAAGGACCCAAAGGTTCAATTCTATGCTCTCGCAGTATGTACTTTCATTATGCCATTATGGATATTGTAAAAAAAAAGCATAGTCACATCAATTTCCATGTTGTTACTTTTCTTACAAAGATCTTAGCTTGAGAAATACTTTTGTACACAATAAGATTCAATGATGTTAATTATCTTTTTCAGATTAGTTACAAAATTGATGTAGCTATTAGAAACAATGATGAATAACTACAGTGAATATGTTCAGCCTGAAGTTTCTGAACATCATGCTTTGCAAGAAATGGTTAAAACCATCAAGAAGAAGGTTTCTTTACTCCCATTTCTTACTTTTACTTGTCCTTCTCCCCTTTTTTGCTTTTGTTTTTGCCCTTATTGTTTCGATTTCATTCAACTTCCCAAACAGGTTTAACAATGAATCTTATTACTCAACTATTCCATTTCATGAGTGTGCTCATATTTTGGTTATCACTCAATGTAAATTCAAGACAATCACATGAGTTTTCATAGAAAAGTCACTTACTTTTGCTGTGATTCATTTGTCAAATATATCATGCATGAAGACTGCAAATTTGTATTTTTTCTTTGTTTTCTGACAGGAATTTCCCTATTGCCTTCTCAGATTTGGCCAAGTAAATTATGAAGACCCAAACTTCAATGTTGGCTTGCCTGTGTTCACTATCCATTGAAAACCTTGATGATCCTGCTGGGGTGGTATGAACATCCTTTTCTAGCCTTTCAAGATTTATGGATTTCTACTGAAATTACGCTTATGATGGGATGTCACCTTTCATTCATTCATTTTCTCTCATTGTAGGATAACCTCTTTGCCATTGATATTTTGTCGATTTACAATCTTGTGAATTATTTTGGGAAGATGGACCTTGGTGGCTCTGGGATCTTTTCCTATTATCGATTCCTTTAAGTAGAACTTCGTGGATATTCGGTAAAAATGAATAGACTGTCGTCATACATTCTATATTTTTATTCAGCTTTTCAATCTGACCATTGTACCTGTAGTTCGAAAACATTTGTGGAGTTAATAATAATAGTTATTTGATGATACCTTTCAAGCAATTGCCTGAACTTTCACTCCTGTTTGATTCCTAGTTATTAAAAGTGCATCTATTTTTAAGGAGGCATATGTGCTATTAGTTCTAGCTAGTCTAATAATCTAGAGTCTAATGTCCTGATTAGTGATGCTTTTAAGTATTTGGGAAAAGAGACAATCGAGGGCAATTAACTGCCGGCAAAACTCTTAACTGTCGGGAAAACAACTAACTGCCGGGGAAAACCAATTTATGTAGGGCACTTAACTACCGGGGAAAACAACAATCAAGGGCAGGTTAACTGCCGGGGAAACTCTAATTGCCGGGAAAAATCTAACTGCCGGGGAAAATCAACTTTTCTAGGGCAGTTAACTGCCGGGAATACACATATCTGTCGAGAAATGTTTTTCCCGGCAGCACTTTACCAGGCAGGGCATAAGTGCAGGAAAACTAATTGCCGATAGATAAATTGCCTTTGAACGCAGTTTTTCTCGGCAGTTGCATTGCCCTTAATACTATGCCATGGTGTAGTGTATGATGCAGGCAATGGCGGATCTAGAACGAAATCGACCAAGGGCCACTATACTTATTATCACATGTGTATGAAGTTACTGGGCTTAAACTGCAAGGTACACACCTACGTATATGTGGGTTTTGACGAGGCAAAATGACTTTGGACCCAGTGTCCCGTGCACCCCTGTAGCTCTATGTGGATCCGCTCCTGGATGCAGAATCACCTCTTGATGGGGTGGTAAAGTTGTGGGTAAACGACTCCATCCTAGGATTCAAATCCTTGTCTATCTCTTATGCACACATGGATGCACTTTCAGTAAAAATTTATGATGTCACGGATTTATCTTTAGCAGTCTTTCTAAACGTGTGCTAAGGAGGCACACCCGCGTGTGGTGTGTGCGTGTTCTTCTCACCGCAAAAAAAACATGCAATACACACAAAATAAAAAACATTTCCCGACAAGGATAGAGGAGATGCACGGAATCAAGATCCAACAGGGTGGTGGTTGTACGGGGCTGTGGTAGGCAAAAAAGCTCTTTGCTAGCGGTCACTCGCGTTGAACCCACCCAACCCACTAATACAACATAGCACAACGTAGGAGGTAGGAGGAAGCGGCGGCGGCAGCATGGCAGCAACAGTAGCGCGTGGCTGCTGCGCTGCGGGCCGGCGCAAGTAAAAGAAGGGTTAATGTGGCGGGGCCAGACGTCGCTGCACGCATAGTGGCACACGCCCCAAACCCGACGAACACCCCCAAAACCATCACATGCCACGACCGCGAGACCTCACGCAACATTGACGATTTGGCACGGCTCCATCTGCTCAGCTCGTCTCCTCGTTCGCCCCCAGCTTAGCTAGCGCCAAATAAATGAGAAAATATGCCATGCCTGCCACAACCCACTGCTTCCCCACCCCTTCCACGTGTGCCAGCTACCACCTGACGCGTCCATAACGGCCACCGCCCTCCGCACACGAAGCCTTTCTATGCGTGCAGTAACCTATATCGTTCGATCGTGATCGCACGGTAGATACGAGGTAGTTCTGATGAGAACAGTTGCAGGGAGGGAAGAGGTGGTGCGTACGAGCACCGAGAGAGGTCTGCATGGCAGCGTGAGTGCTCGAGCCCTGGGCCCGGGCTAGGGGAGTGGGCAGTGGGCTTCCGCGCAATCACAAGGGGGGTTTTTTACACCCGCCTGAATCTGTCCACCCTGAACTGTCCCCCAGAAAAGCTTCCTCTTGCATTTTCCCCTGTCTGCGGCCTTAAAAACGACCTTTTTCTTACTTGTGATGTTGACCAGCGATAGCCTTTGTTTTGTTTGCCTATCTTCTGTGCCAAATCAAAACTTGTTTGGTTCCTCCCTGTGAAGAAGTGCTTATACCTACTGTGCGTAATTAGAATGGGCATGACTTACATTTGTGTATAATACGGTGGACACCCTATAAAATTTCTCCAGAATGTTAGGTTTAGGTCCACCTGTTGATAAGAAAATCATTTTGTTTGGGAAAATATAATCGCCATGGACGACCAAAATAATACCCTCTATTTGTTTGACATCATTATGGGTAGGCACTTTTGCAATATCAAATGTGGTTGGTGGTAACATAAAAATGATGTTAGATTTTTTTGTGTGTGTGTGTGTGTGAGAAAGACTGATGTTAGAACTGATAGTTATTGATACCAAGTTCATGATTAAGCACAGCTTGTAAAATTCTTGTGTGCATGCCTAGCGATCGCTTTTCTATATGCTACAAGTGGTATACTTACACATATATCTAATCACAATGATTAGCCGCAGTTTTGTATGCACGCTAACATTTTTTTGTGTGTGTGTTTATCGATGATTGAGTGTGGCTTATAAGATTACTCATCATGTTTGGTGGTCACTCTGATCTAGTAGTATGTGCTAGATAAAGTCTCACCTCAACTATTGAAATTAAATATTTTCAAAGTTCTTTACAACATTCACACATAATGTGTCTATGTAAGTAAGTGACATGCTTCTTTATTTAAGGCATATGTTGTCCAACTCCTTAAATGATAGGGCACACACAATTTAACCTTGAAAGCAAGCTCATAAAGGCAAAAATATTCCTAATCGTCACCTAACCCATTTCTGAAATTGTTGTTGAGATTATGCTACTTTGGGTGAGGAATATCAGCTTACGAGAATATGCAACGCGATGGTGGGTGGGGGCACGACTCATGAGCATGATTTTGGGGTAGTTCATGGTGGGGAGGCGTGGCAAGTGGGGCTTTGCTTACGTGGAAGGAAGCGGCATCTCGAGGAGCGCGTGGGGTGGTGAGATTTCGGGGCGTGTTTTTTAGCACAAGGGAAAAAACGCAAAACAAAAGGCGCAGCGCAGAGCAGAGGGTGAAAGGAGAGGTGAGCTGGGAATGAGCGGAAGACACTGAATTTTGGTGCGGTAGGGCGTGAGACACGCCTCCGTCGCCGCTCGCTCCTCCACCACTTGGGCCGCCCTAGGCCCGGTCCATGGACCCCCAACGCCTGAAAAGACCACCCGATTTTTCCAACCGCTGTACCAGTTTCTGGAGCTCGTCAGGTGATTACTGATTAGTGTTTTGTAGTAAATTTTTGTTTTTTAAGGAGAAATTTGCAAGTCCTTTAGACTAAATGTATGCTTATGCTATTTTACGGAATTTGTGTGGTTTTTCGGCTGAAAACGTTACGACTTTTAGTTGCGACAAGTCTACTGAAAAAACACACCTGGAGATATATTTAGCGTAAACCTTTTAAACTTATGATATAACTTGCCAAAAACATTATGTGACTTTATGGCGATCAAAATCAGAATAATATAAATCCACATTTGGAATACGAGAATCTCCCAATATTTTCGGTATGAATTGAACTATCCCAAAATGTTTCATATGTGAATTTGATGCGTCCAAAACAGTCCTGAAGGTTCCTTGGCAACAATTTGTACCATGTTTCGTGTGAATTTTTGAATGATTCGTAGATGAGGTTTTGCACACAAGACAATTATTAAGAGCATGTTTGGCTATTTACATGCTCCTAAGCCGATTGAGAAAAACAACCCGGCTAGACTAAGCCAAGCTCTTGTGATGCAAGTATGAGTTGTTTGGTTGCCCGGTTTGTGATCAACGTGCATCTATAGTCTATAGAGATGTTAATTGGTTGGTTGCATTGGAGATGCATAATGGTGTTAAGGTGGAAAAGGTTGTTAACAAGCTTCTAATTGTCTTAGAATACTATAGTAGCCATTATTTATCTTATTAAACCTTTATTCCCTCTAATATACACTAACACTACTTAATATGCATTAATCACTTCCCAAATCACGCAATTAGCTGCGTCTGGCTCCGGAGAGAAGCTCAATTTCTACGTATCCAAAGAGCCTGGCTCTCAGGAGAATCTTGCATCCCACGAGCCTAGCTATTTTTATTTTTTGACATACGGACAGCCGGTTGAAAAAAGAAAGATTCAGCGTCTCTTAAGCCTGACCCGAGGCCAGTCCGTCAATCAAACACATCCTAACCTGCTCGAGTTTGTCATGCGTATTTGCCTGGCCTATAGACCGGGTTCACGCAGAGTTTTGGAGCGCTGCTACCTTGCCTTTTGCTTCTTGTTCGGAACTGTAGCCGCGCTGTCCCCCTCTCCCTCCCCATGTGTCCCCACACTTTACTATGCGCGGGCCCACCCCGCTCATTCCATTTCGCTCCCCCTCCCTCCAAAGACCCACCCATTTCCCGTTGTGCCCCGCGTCACTGCGCCAAATATCCATTTTGCCCCTCGGCCAACCCCAACAGCCTAAAAAATGATTTTGAGATTGGTCCCCCAAATCTTTGAGCTGAAATCAAATTGGGATCTCCTGAAAAATACGTGCAACACAGTATGATACTACGGTCTTTCGTGACTGTGAAAGCTGACCGAGGACTTCGTTGAATAGTCAACATACCAATGCCGACATAATCCACATGCTTTCTGGCTGCATTTCCTGTGTTAAGTAGAGCTCACTTGCACTCTCTAAATAAAAAAAGTTACAATGTTCAGCTATCAGCTGGTCAATAGAAAAGCAAAGACGAATCATAAATGTCATCACAGAATATAAGTTGTAGCTTGATTTACCGATTTATGAAGGACCTACATTGGATTCCTCGCATCTACTGCCCTATATTCATTTGCGACAACCATAATATTTACCAAACTATACGTTTCCAACTATATTTTTATATTTCAATCAATGTGACACACCATTTAATAGAACGTAGGTACGTTTTTTTACCGTGTGCGTATCACCCCAAATTTGGGTTGATAATCTTGGCGAATCGTGCACAAAAGCCCGTATAGCTAAGAGCTTTTTAATTTTTTAATCTATTTTTAAAAAATATTTTAAAGATAACTTCTCTCTAACTTTTTTTTTAATTCTAACCCCTTTAGTCACGCCATGATCCTTGACGTGACCAAACTGTGCTGTCACGCCACCGATCACAGCGTGACCAAACTGCCATGATAGCCCTCCGAGCCAACACGCGTCCGTTTTTAGGCTAAGTCCTGTCGCACTAAGAGGAGTGACGTGATAACACTCGTTTGCCACGCCGCGGTCCATGGCGTGGCAACGTGCTTTTGCCACACCTGACGTGACCAAAGGGGTCGGAATTAGAAATAACGTTAGAGAGATGTCATCTTTAAAATATTTTTAAAAATAAATTAAATAAAAAAAAGTTCTATAGCTAACTTCGTCTATTGAGACACATTATTGAACCTTCATGTTTATCTTTTAAGTATTTTTTTAAATATTCATGTTAAATAATTGAAACACCACTTGTATCCTCAATTATCGCCTTACCTTTCCATTCTCTCTGCAAGTTGCTAGCTGTTTTTTTTTTTGTTAAGAAAAATATCTGGGTCAATATTTTAAGGGGAAAATCTCATAGGGAAAAAAAATATCTCCAAACAGGTGGACATTGCCAGTTGCCACGTCAGGGTACAAGAAAAGGCCAGCAAGCAGGCGTAGCATCCATTCTGTAGAGGCAAAGTTCGTTAATTAATACTCGTGGAACTTTGACGACGACCTCAGATTCTTCGCCTCCCAAGTAGGAGTATTCCTTTGACTGCTTCGCTTGACGGGTCTCGGAGCGTCACCAACACAAGTTAGACAACAATACGAGCTAATAATTGCTTCCCATTCTAACACTCCACATCAGCACGCATGCACGGTTCCACTGCTCTCATGTGCCTCCGATATGGAAAACGACAAAGATATAAACAAACGAAAAACTTCTACTACTCCATTATATGTATGCGCGTGCAATTTCTTTTGCAAGCTCGCAATAGTTTTTGTTATCCCTTAATCACGCTCTGCTTAATGTAACGAGCAATTAAATGTCTGCTCCCACTACACGTCTTAGATGGCATCAAGCTTTCATGGAGTTTCAGAAGAGAGGGGGCGTGATTTAAGCTATTATGTCGTTCATGTGATGGCAGCATGGCGGCTTCTAAGAACACGTTAGAAAAGTGTAGAAATGTACTCCTAAGAAAGTTCTTGGCTACGTGCACTCAAGCAACATAAACTTTGGTTATCAATAATTTTTAAAATATTTAGATCGGATATATAAAAATGTTAAATATGGATTTGTCTTGAAAAGTATTTTTATAATATTATATTTTTATTAAAATTTATAAATATATAATAATATAAATAAATAGTCAAATTTGTATTTTGAGGGCACGTCAATGTCTAAAACGATTTTATTTTGTAACTAGGGGAAGTATTTAATTGATTGCGTTGTAGCTGTGGTCGTCAAGTGTCTGCGAAGACGCTCCTAGGAAAGTGACCTGAAGGAGATAAACAAAAGGAAGAAAGAGTGGTAGTATCTTCTAAACAGTGTAAATTGCACTAAGGGCCTTAAACTTGCAGCTTTTTTCGTTATCATTCAGATCCATGTACTGTGAAAAAAGGAACATACGGAAGCCCTGTATTTGAAATTGTTATAGAGGGCTACAGTAGTCGATATGTGAATGAAATAGCAAGCACATGCCAATATTTTTTTTGGCCACGATCATTTTCTGGTTTGTTAATCTTATATGATTCTTTTTCGTCGATTTCACACTTGGTTCTCATGTCACGTGAAAAAGGCCAAGGCTTTTGCTAAAATTATTGGCATGCTTAAAACGTAGAATTTTCACATGAATCAGATCCTTTCATTTAAGACTTGGATTTTTATTTTATTTAACCCCTTTTTATTTCTTCAACGATTAATTGGAATTCCAATTAATCATTTTGGCTGCTTGTTTTTACATAAATAATAAGTAAAAAGGCAGTAGGAACTAGAATAAACAATGCAGTAGCAATAAATGCGAGAATATTGACTTCCTAATTAATTAAAATATTTCTTCGATTTCTATGGCCCTGAGAATGCCAATATTAGCACAAATTGTATGGAAATGTAACTCGGTATTCAAACAACTATTCAGAGTTTCTAGAGCTCCTTGTACGGCCTGTTGGAAGCCCGTTATTGGACTTGATTCATCGCCCTTTGTTTTTCAAAATAACGGATTTCGTTCTTAGACTTTTCTAATTGATCCAAACTAATAGAAGTAGCATTAATCAAATTTGATTTTTCTCGTTCTATCTCAGAGTATCCATTCGAATCTTTCAAATACCTTTGTTCTAAACAGGGCTTAAGTTACAGGTTCTGTTTAAGAGAGAGAGAGAGAGAGAGAGAGAGAAATCTGCTAGCCTTTCAGTCAATATTTTTCCCGCTGTAGCATCGCATCTCAGCAGAAGCCATGTGTTTGAAACGTGCAGGTTGTAAACAAAGATTGCAACTGAAGCAAAGTTCCCATCTCATTCGATCCATCGCGTTATTGCGTGCCTGTAAATAAACTGCTCCTGGCAACCACTTACCTACGCAAAAGCAGTGAATCACTGCAGCAAAATGCAGGTCCTGTTGGTGCTACTAATTAGTACCGTGCATGGGCGGTTGCTTGCCGCGCGCAGGGCCTAGTCACGCGGTGAGGCGGGAGTGCATGCCCCAATTAATAACATGGCTAACACCTGCTAAAACTGTTCCCTACACGCCTAAATCGCAAGAGAGGGCAGCGGCCGATCCCGAGTTTGGGCTCAGGCTATACCGTTGAGCCAGATCGTCACTCAACTCTACGTTAACTTGGGGTTGAGTTAGTTGACAAGTTTCACAGAGAGTACGTGCCGAACTGACGGAGTACGTCGAGGAAGCACAAATCAAGCAGCAACCGACCTACCCTACCTACACAGCCACTAGGACTAGGGCTAGGAGAGAGAGAAACAACGTTGGAGGCTGGCCGGTGAGCTCGTTCGACGGACGTACAGGCCATTTATAATTTATGCCGCGCGCGGGCTTGGCAGTGCATGCTGATGGGCGCACGCGGCGCGGCGCAGCGCAGCGCAGTGAGCGAGCAGACAGGCGATTCATTTCCACCATCTACCGCAGCCGCATGGTCCCGGTCAAAGCTGGACGTGCCGAGCCACCCGTCAGCAGCAGCGAGCCGAGTGTCAGCACCGTAAATAAGCGCCAACTCCCGGGGCCGCCCCGCCCGACCGCCCAAAATGGCCGGGCCGTCGCGATCGCCGCTCCCCCCGACACAAGTCAAACCCCCACCGCCCCCGACCTCTTCTCCACCTCGCGCCCATATCAGCAATTTCGCCGCGCGCACGGGGGCGTCCCCGTCTTTTCGCCGCGCCCGCCCCTCCCCCGAAGCACGCCCACCACTTCGCTCGCTAGCCTGGCCGCCCGCGCGCGGTCCACCGCTGCCGCCTGCCTGCTCATGTGGAGGAGTGGACTGGAAATGAACGTACCGCTCATGTTGGCCGCGCAGATTTGTGAGCTGCGGGGGGCGTTTTTGCATGCGAAAGTTTTCGTTTCTTGTAATCTGATATGGTATTTGATGACCACGGCATGAGTAAGCATGTATATCATAGACCGTCTTTTTGGTTCGAAGCTTTCAAGTTTCTAATCCCGACTGGCAGGGGCGGCAGCCAATCGGGCGGTTGGTTGGGTGATTGACTAGGGGCGGGGTTTGGTTATGTTGACTTGCTGTCATTGCATGCTGGACACTCACATCACCTCCATGTAGTACTTCTCTATAGTATATACTAGGAGTCTAGGACTACTGTTCCTTAATTACCAACCATCACAAATATACAGAAAACATACTCTCCGTATATTTTGCAAACAACTAATTAGTGTCTGTTTGGATCGTAGGAAACTAAATACACACGTGTATGGAAAAAATCAGATCAATCGATGGCATGCTTTAATTGAATACTACGAGAAAATTAGATGACATGCACATAGTCGAATCTATGAAAATTAAAGTTGTTTGGCGGTACCATTGGTATTTTTTTTTTATTTCATTAGGTGTGAACTCATTTACTTTTCTCTAGAATATACAGATGCGCTCTTGCGTGTTTTCGGAATAAAAGGAGTATATGGATATGAAACCGATAAACTTGTATGCACCAAGTCCTTTCCTTCTGAACACCACACAGATAAAAGAAAATTAACCAGGATTTCTATCATTTAAAGATCTTAAAAATCACATTCCCAACACAACCTTCATGCATAACATATCATCACTAACATCAACAAACCTAGAATGACAAATTGATAATATATCAAACACAAACCCATAGACAACCACGAGCTGCCCCTGCCCTGCAACTTTATTTTAAACATCAGGGTTCAGTGTACAACACACCGAACAAGACGTCGAAGCGGGGTTGAGAAAAAGAGCATTTCTTCGACAAGGCAAGGGAAATGAAACAGCAGATGGTGCTCGGAATGCAGAAATAGGGGGAAACGAAGAGGGTGAAAGCGAAAGAAATCCCTGCATCAATAAAAGCACAAGCAATCTCTTGCCTTCTCTCCCTATGTCTACTAGGGCCCTGCGCGCGCCTTGGCGCGCGAGGAACACGTTTGGCGTTTGTTTTGGAAGGCAATTTTTTTGTTCCAACAGCTGTCTGAAGAGGGAAAATATGTACAATGACTTAGGTAGCAAGCGGATTGGAACCGATGAGCATCAAAATCTGTTTGTGTAACCGTGTAGTGGTAAGACTACTGTTTGTGTAACCGTGTAGTGGTAAGACTATGAAGCTACAACATTGTATGCCAAGCCAAAGGTATGCACGGTAGAACATATAATGGGTATGAGAGTTGTGACGTGGTCTAAAAATAGTGTCATTTTAGACACAAGACATTGAGGATATGAAAGCAGTAGCGGTTCTGTTGTAGATATTCTATAGAAGATTATCACAACTAATGCATGCTTCATGTTTAGGCGACCATATAGGTGGACTGTTCTACAATGGCAAAAAGGAGGCGCACAGTGAGATAGAGAACATAGAGGACAATAAATTCACCGTACATATAAGGAGAACATCATACTACAACACCAAAATAAACCGGATCATCTCTTATAGAGTAGATTAGATAAGCCGAGTGCTATGGAGCTAATCGGGATCGTGAAGCATGGATGTGTAGGACAGAGCAAAATACAAGCCATGTTGTAGCAGAATCACTGTCTTAATCGCTGCGGAAGAAAAGAAGCTGCTCGAGTTAGTAGGTAAGTTCGGAAGGGACCAGGAAGTGATAGGAATGACAGGAAGGAGTGAGTATAGATAGTATACCTAAATGTAGATGCTTTCTTTTGTATCTGCACAACTCTTTTGGCAGTCCAGAAGCGACAATGTCAGCAGACATCGTTGGCGATGAGTGAAAAACACCACGCAATCTGTTAGGATGGAGCACGAGCGAGGTAGAGCACATAGCAAAAACTGTTGTAGCAGGTGATACACGATGACAAGCACAAATAGAAGTAAACCATAATTAGGTTTTGTACACGATAGGTTGTGAAATAGAGTAATATCTGTTGAGATGGTGATGCCTCTTCAACAACCAGGAAGGCTGTGCTGCTCGGAATGCAGAAATAGGGGAAACGAAGAGGGTACAAGAAAAATGAAACCGAAAGAAATCCCTGCATCAATAAAAGCACAAGCAATCTCTTGCCTTCTCTCCCTATGTCTATTTCTCCACCTCCATTCTCTCTCCCCTTCCCTTCTCCTCTCCTTTCCCCATCGCTCCCCAGCCCAACCCGACTACTAGTCCCCGCCGCTCTGTTCCATCCCATTTGCCATTCCGTCGAGCACCCTGCGCGCGCCGCCGGCCGCTGCGTCCTGGGCACGCGGGGTGGGGGTGGGGGTGGATTTGTGGTTTGAGAGAGAAGGAGGCGCCTGGGATGGCGTGATCGGCACGCGCCGGAGGGGCGGGGATGGGGAGGGTGGGGTTCGGGGTGGCGGTGGGGTGCGCGGCGGCCACGTGCGCGATCGCCGCGACGCTGGTGGCGCGCCGGGCGTCGGCGCGGGCGCGGTGGCGGCGGGCGGTCGCGCTTCTGCGCGAGTTCGAGGAGGGCTGCTCCACGCCGCCTGCGCGCCTGCGGCAGGTCGTCGACGCCATGGTCGTTGAGATGCACGCCGGCCTCGCGTCCGACGGCGGGAGCAAGCTCAAGATGCTGCTCACCTTCGTCGACGCGCTCCCCAACGGGTACGGCCCTGCGGTTCCTTACCGCTGCCTTTGCCTCACTGGTTCGTGGCGTCGCGATTCCGTGATGATTTGTAGCGCTTCTTTCTTTCGGTTCCTCTTTTCTGTGATTCCTAATTAGAACAAAAATAGCTCTTTTTTTTTCTGTTCTTTAATTGACATGTTGGTCGTTGGATCGTACCCTTGCATCTCGCCATCTTGCTTGGTTGCCATGTTCATCTGGTGTGCATATGCAAATGTGGTTTCTTTATTGGATTCCTGCTTCCTTGCCTTCCGAATGATGCCCAGTGATGCGCATTTCACGCTTTTTTTTTTGGGTGTCCGTGTGAAATGCTACGAGCACATATTTTCCTTGTAGTTTTTAAGCTCTCTACTTGAGGGAGTTTCTTACTTGACGCCTTCTTTTGATCGGTTTGTTTTACACCGGCGCACAACGACGCGCATTTTCTTGCTACTTAGTTGGATCGTTTCACATGTTTTGTTTCTCCCTTTTGTGGTTCTTGCTTCGTGCTGTTGTTTGGCCCTATTGTGGTACGACAAACAAATTTGGTTCGCTGCTTTTCTGATCTGTTCATCCAACAGTAAACAAATTTGGGCCGTTACTTTTTCTGATATGTTCGTAAAGTCGCTATCTTTATTCGATTCCGTATAATGCCGCGCACATCTCGCCGATTTTCTTTCTGAATTTTTCGCAAATTTACGTCATTAGTTCATAATGTTGCCATCTTTCTTGGAAAGGGAACGACGCCCATTTCTTGCTTCGTCTCCGCGAAAGATTACAAGCTCTAGCCTTTTTTAATCGCCATTCTTCCAAGGATCTGTATAGTTCTGATGTCTGTTGCCGCCTGCAGTGCTATACCTTTGTGCGGGTGCTGCTCCGGTGCAAAGACAATTAATCTGCCAGATAACAAGAATTTGTCATGTGGCTCTTATGCCGCCTGAGGCAGGCACTGTTGGTTTGACGCTTGCATTCATGGCGGGGTAGTTGTCCGGATCGCCACAGGGGGTAGAGTGTGGCATCTTGGTACATGAATCTGCCTACACTTTTATGTGACCGGCATTGGGTTCACAGGCCAGGTTGTATTCCACAATGGCAATGTGCCCTGGATGTTCTCTGTCAGATGGGAATCATTGTTTGGGAGGTCGCACTTCTTAGTTGGAAGAATATCTGGTGTAGACTGGGTGTTGTAATGCCGAAAATTTTGTGTGTTTTAGTGGACAAGGATCCTCAGCTATAAAGTTAAAATTGGTGAGGATTGTGCTGTTCTGAGTTTACCTGATTTTAAATCGAACAATTGTGATGAAGGCCAAGCAGAAACTGAGTTGCATGGTTCATTGAGTTGCACATCCAATTTGAACTTTTTTGCTGAATTCCGACCATCGTTTCTTGGATGGTTGCAGTTGCAACTGCTTGGCATGCTCTTAGAACCTAGAACTGCATGACAGACGGATGCACATTGGTTTTGGTTGGCCTTTTGTATTGTTGTTTGTCACATGTTTGGATTTTAGTTCTTTGATGTCTCTTGGTCATTGCCAGTGTGACTTCTTAGTATGTATTGATTCACTTTATTTCCTTTTAGTAATGTATTGTAGATGGAAAGGATTCAAAGTATATTTCTTCTGTGTAGCATAGCTTTGTGCAAGATGTAGTGTGCTATGAAGTGCGAAGTATATCTTAATTAATCTTGAACAAAACCATATTTGCAAACATATATACCCCCTAGTCTGGGCACCAATCTAAAACATGAAAGCAACGCTACATATTGTTTACTTTCTTTTGTGATTCCTTACCGATCATGCATCAATTTCTTGTCCTGTTTAAGCCTGTCCAAGCCCATAATTTTGACCAGATTTCAAGTACCCGACAATGCTTATTGTCTTATTCCATGCTGGAGTTCTATTAAAAGTATTTTTGTCAATACTTTGCATTTTGGTTTGTAGTGGTTAGCGAGAAAAACAGAAATGACACTCATATTTGCTGTAATTGCACATTTGACCGCACAACATTGGACCCCTGTAAAAATACCACTTCTTTTTATTAGTTCTTACCTTAATTGCGGTGTATACCCCCCTGGAAACAGAACAATTGCGCTACAATAATCGATTTGCATATCTGGCCTGCAAAATTGTGCTCACTCCTGATGACAGTGAGGAGCCATCTGTGGTGTCCTGGCTGTTGGTGTACAGGATAGTGAGTCAGGGATAGTGATAAAAGTGTGGGCAAGCGTGTTGACAGCTAGCACAGACGACAACAGAGATGCGTGCATGAAGGTGGTTTTCAGTTGCCATGAAGGTGGCTCTGCATGGCTAAGCACGGTGGTAATAACGTACACAATGAGGGTTTGGTGAGGACTAGTGCACACGAAGATGGTGAGGCACAGCTGGGTACATTGGCGACTGTCGCTCCTCTCTGTGTCTTGTCATTGCATGCATCAGCAGCTACTGCTCTCTTGCGTGACTTGTAACTATTGTTTGGCATCATCTCTATTTTAAGATTGGAATTTGATTTTGCTGGGACTTGGAGCAAATCTGTTGCCGTGGGTGGGTGGTTACAACTTTTAGGTCGTCCAAATGTCTAATACAGGCCACCATAGCCCAGAAACTTATTGAAAACAAAAGAGCGTTTTCTTAACGATTCTATTTGGGGTACATTCTCATAGGAGTTAAAGAGCATAATTGTGCTGTTTTCCCAAGGCATTCATAATTCTTTAAAACCAAATGCGTACAACAATTTAAGATTATCACTTCAAATACACCTTTTCGTTACTGGCATTCTGTTGTATGATGCCATGGTTCATTAATTTTACATATACCATGCTCAATGGAGAAATTATTGACAACGCCAACGGCTTTTTTGCCCCCCTTTTTTTGGCATTTTGTCTATGGAACAACCATACTAAATTGGCTCTGGTCATGCACTTCATCAGGAACGAAGAAGGTATATATTATGCCATTGATCTTGGAGGAACAAACTTTAGAGTCTTGAGAGTAGAAGTTGGTGCGGGGTCCGTAATCGTCAATCGGGAGGTTGAACATCAACCCATACCTGAGGAATTGACCAAGGGTACAACTGAGGTACTTGTTTCATCATATTATTTCCATTTTGTAATATATGCTTTGAGTACATGTCTCTGAGTTCCATGTCAATTGCAGAATTTATTCAACTTTGTTGCCTTGGCACTGAAGAATTTTGTTGAAAAAGAAGATGAAAAAGATGAAAAAAGGGCACTTGGTTTTACATTTTCTTTCCCTGTTAGACAAAATTCAGTGTCTTCAGGGTCATTAATTAGGTGGACTAAAGGATTTTCAATTGGAGACACGGTAAGCCAATTTTTTTTTCTTGCACAGTTATACCTTTCACAAATCTGATTTCCATGTTATTCAATTAGTATATATAACTTATAATGTTGTAATATTGGGAAATATCAAAACTTTTCTTATGTCATAAGGTGAACCCAAAATTTGCTAACATTGTCTCGATGATCCTGAGTAGATGAACTATTTTGATAGAGGTATATGCTTACATGGATAGAAAATGGGCTTGTTACTTAGATATGCAAACTTGCCATGTCTTTCTAGTATGCAACATATTTGTTATGGGCATAAGAACATGCCTGTGATTAGCCCATCATTTGTCAACTTTCTAACTCAATTATATTTCTTTTCAAAGGAAGCTCATATTACTTTGTTTTGGACTTTTGGTGTATGATTGCCTTTCTGCGTCTGTTTGGCATGCTAATTCTTAAACACTTGCTCATGTGAACCATGGAACCTCAGGTCGGGAAAGATGTTGCTCAGTGCTTAAATGAAGCACTTGCTAGGTGTGGATTAAATGTGCGAGTCACTGCACTGGTATGTCTTTCCCAACTTTTTATGGCTTAACACCCAAAATAGTTACTTTTATCCTTTCACTCCATTGAGAACCACATTTAGCTGACTTGAAACACTATTATCTAGTGCTTGTCCACTACTAATGTGGACACCCTTTCTTTCCGTGTAAATACATTGTCAATAAATAATGGATTCAGAAGATGATGCATAACGTTTAGGAAATAACAAGGGAGAACTGAAGGAGGATCTCTTAGCTAGCTGTAGCAGCTTATGTATCCAAAATATTTAGTTCACAGTTGTGAGCTTGCTTGTAAGCCCTGGTCTTTGTGGGCTGTAATATGCCACAGGAAGAGAGGAGAGATAATTAATAAAGTTTGGTAAAACAAAGAAAAAACGTCGAAGTGTTGCTTTTTTCCTTATGGTTTAGATGGCCATGCATGTGTCCATTTCTTTTTGGGGGTAGGGTGATGAAACTTAAAAGGCATATAATCAGCTTGTAAGATACTTGGTTTTACAGCATGTTAAGTTTAAATGTGAAATACTAAGTTGAATAATCCTTCATGCTGTTGTCACCACCAATGGTAGTTAATGTATGTATGGTCATAATAGCATTCTTAAATGACGAAATGTCTTGGCCTGATGCTATGCTGTCCTCCTTTAGTTTTGTACTTTATGATGGCTGAGTATTCATTTGGTTAACCAAATCATGCAATGCAAATTTGCTCTTCATACAAGATATTTCATTCGGTTACAGAGTTACCCTAAAAAACTTCTCTTCATATATCCTAACAAGCATGTTCTGTTGTGCTTCTTGTCTATTTATTAGTACATATATTAACACCTATTAACACCAGCGCCTTTTAAATGATTATCTTTCATGTTATTTTTGTACTTAGGTGAATGATACTGTGGGGACATTAGCTCTAGGTCATTATTATGACGAGGATACAGTGGCTGCTGTGATCATAGGAGCTGGCACAAATGCTTGCTATATTGAACGCACTGATGCAATTATTAAGTGTCAGGGTCTTCTTACGAACTCTGGAGGCATGGTATCTTGTTTTTCTGCTTTATCTGTAGCGGGCTTGATTTATCTGATTGGAGAAAGGAACTATGAGTCTATGATGCTATTGTCTTACCCTAAAACGTTGCATTCATCAGGTAGTAAACATGGAATGGGGGAATTTCTGGTCATCACATTTACCAAGAACTCCTTATGACATCTCTTTGGATGACGAGACACAAAATCGCAATGATCAGGTACTAAGCTGCGTAAAATTTCAATTTCTTGTGGCATCTTTGTATTGTTGTTAATAGGCTGAAAATTATGTTATGTGTCTTCATTGATACAGGGCTTTGAGAAAATGATCTCAGGGATGTATCTTGGGGAAATTGCGAGACTGGTGCTCCATAGAATGGCTCAAGAATCAGATGTTTTTGGTGATGCTGCTGATATTCTATCAACCCCTTTCATTTTGAGGTATCTTCATATTTGAAATGTTTGGAAAAGAGAATAGAATTCATGATTCCTGCTAGTTTATTTCTGCATATTATTGGGGTAGCAATGACTGCATATTACTTCGGAGCTGACTCTTTGTTCTTGAATTAGCTGGATTCTTTTGAATATTTCTTGTAAGATTTCTGCAGCTCCTATGTTATGTACTGGTGCTTGTCTGCTTAACCATGCAGCTCAGCTGCATCTTTTACTGGAATATTTCAAATTCTTGGATCTCTTGGCGTTCCAAACCCATCCTTTTAAGGGAAAATTTCAGTTGACTGATTGTCTTGATCTACACATGAGTTCCTAACAAACAGGTTAAACACCAAAAACTAGTAATAACTGTAATATGTTTTTTCTGATTCCCATTTGCAATCCAGCACACCATTTCTGGCTGTAATTTGCGAGGACGATTCACCAGATCTGAGCGAAGTCAGAAGGATACTGCAAGAACATCTAAAGGTTAGCTTTTCCCTGGTCTCCTTATACTTGTAGGGTCCCTTCTACAACAATCTTCTACAACAATCTTGTGCTTTTGCGCCGACTCCAGTTCTTCCAAGGCATGCATTTGATTATTTCCATTCCAGATCCCCCACGCCCCTCTGAAAACTCGAAGGCTTGTCGTGAAAGTTTGCGACATCGTCACCCGCAGAGCTGCTCGTCTAGCTGCAGCTGGCATCGTCGGGATTCTGAAAAAGCTCGGGCGGGACGGCAGCAGCGCTGCCTCGAGCGGGAGGACGAGAGGGCAGACGAAGAGGACGGTGGTGGCGATCGAGGGCGGGCTGTACCAGGGGTACCCAGTGTTCAGGGAGTACTTGGACGAAGCCCTGGAGGAGATCCTGGGGGAGGAGGTGGCGCGGAACGTGACGCTGAGGGTGACGGAGGATGGGTCGGGGGTCGGAGCTGCTCTCCTCGCCGTCGTACATTCGTCGAATAGACAGCAACAAGGAGGTTCCATATAGTGAGAAGATGATACAGCTAGCCCCTCTCTGCAAATGTACAAAGGGACATTGTTTGATATCTATATTCATATATATAAAATCTGGTCTTGTGCAGAGAAATTCCCTTCCATCGTCTCCAGCGTACATCTTCTCTCTTCTTTTTTTCCACCCCGGCATTTCCTTTGCTGTGCAGTTGTACTGCTGTAGACTGTAGTGTGTGGTGTACTCCTTTCTAGCTACCGGCCCGGAGTTGTAGTGTTGTATGGGCTATATTCCTCGTGAAAATCTAACAAGTGAATAGATAGGCCGGGGTAATCCATCGCTATAATGATTTGCCTGCCAATCTCACTGTGGCAATTAACAATCTTTCACCAGTTGATTGTTACGAAAGAGTTCGTAACCTTCGAATTACAAGCGGGTACCATATGTTCTGATTGTTTAGCATGTGTTCTATTAGTGACACAAACCAGACCCATGCTGCATTTGGATTTTTTTTAGAGGAATGCTGCATGTAGATAGATACATAAGTCTGCCATGAGTGCAAAAGAAATAAAGACATGTGAGGGACTAAAACTAAACTGTACTTTTCCTAAAAAGATTTGAAAACACGAGCCTTTTAAGAACAAAAAAATAAGCCCACTAAACTTCAAGCGTAAAAAAGAAAAAGCGGCCTACTCCACTATGTACGTGGACCACAAGCCCGCGAAAGCCGCGGCCCATATAGAACTCAGCGCGTGCGCCGTTCCAAAAGGCACGACGCCTTTGTCCAGGAGCATGCTCCTCCTCTACCTCTCTCGTCTCCTCCCCGCCCCCCGCGCAGCGCAACCTCTCGTCCTCTCTCTCCTCGGCGTTCCGTCGAACACAACGTGAGCACTCCTTCCAACACCGCCTCCTCCTCATCTCCTCCCCAATTCGCACCCCCCTTACTATTCTGATCCATGCATGGCTTCTTCTTACCTTTGATGTATCATATCATGTACGCAGTATGCGTTATGGCCGACCTATTGCGTGCGATAGGCTTTCGGGTTAGTATTTGTGTGGAATTTTGCTAATGGAACAAAGATTGGGAAAGTCGTGGTACAAATGTTACATGCGGCCGTGAGGGGAGGATAGCAGTGTACAATCGCAGCGGTGAATTGTGTTTTTTTCGGGGTGCCTAAACTCTTTGCTTTTGTTGATTTTTGATCCCCCAACTCTGTGCTTTACCAAACTCGCCATCCTTCGTTTAGTACTAGTGTTGTGTAGCCGGACATCGCGCATGTGAAGTCGAGGCATGTACTTTGAAACAATTGCATCATTGCTGTGTGATTTGCTCTCGCTGTCTGTTTTGCCGAGTATTCATGTCTGATGTTTGATATATAACATCTCGGTCGAATCATGAATGGTTGGTCTTACAAGGATAAGCTGAATTAGACTTCCTGGCTGTGTAAATGAGGTCAATCAGCAGTAGTTTCAGGTCACTGAATTAGACTTCTAGTCTTCAATCAGCTTATCCTTTGCCATGATTGACATATCACCAACTATTAGAAGTGTGACATATTACAAATATTTTTCCATTAGTTCGTAACCAATGATAAATAAGCTGTAATTGAATGGTTGGAGTTTAACTCTGACACTGCAGCTGCATCTCTGCTTCTGCAATATTTAGTCTGGAAGCACATTTTCTTCTCTCCTTGATGCACCACTGCAGCGGGGGCGGATCCAAGTGAAGTTTCATGGGTGCACAAGATACCGGGTTTAATATCATTTTACCTTATCAAAACTTACATACATATAAGTGTGCACCCATTCACTCCACATCAGGGTTTTCAATTTCGGATGACCAAAAAATTCGGGGTCCACCGAAATTGCCGAAATTACCGAAATTTCGGTAATTTCGAATTCAATTCGGACAAATGGCCGAAATTAGCATTCAAATTTGACTGGATTTCATCCAAAAATTGACGAATTTTGACCAAATTTTGAATTCTGTTTGAATTTGACCTGAATTCATGTGCAACCGAATTTTTTTGAGCGAAAGGGGAAAAATTCGTGTTCCACCGAAATGACCGAAATTTCGCGAAATTTCACGAAATTTCGCCGAAATTTGAAACCCTGCTCCACATACATGTGGTGTTATGTATGGTGATTTCGTTCTGGGTCTTCCACTGATTGCCAGACAGTGTACGCAGGCACTAAGAAAGAGAATAGATAAGAGTTATATTAAGACCGACTCAGATATTCTTTTCCTGTTCGTTTGAGTTATATTAACACTGCTAGGTAGTAATAATACATGAAGTGATGAACATGTTTTGGTGTAGCTGCATTAGTGGCTTATATACACATACAGTCTGAACCTTCAGTATTTATAGTAACCAGAGTATTATAATGGTAAGTAGCAGGTCCTCTCAGCTTTGGGTTATGCCATCCACACTGTAGGAAAAAAACTAGGGGAAAATTCTCCATTTATTTTTCTCAAATCTAGCCATTGATTTGTTCTTGTCGTTAGACATGGGAGGTCTAGATACTCGGCTGCATAGACCTTCGGAGAGTAGAGTTTGGTTAATGGAAATTGGAAATATTGGGCACAGGATATTGACAGCTCATTTGATTGTTCATGTATTTATTCCAGATGGTCAGATGAAAATGAATAGTTTATGTCCAGTGATGCATCTAGTAAGCTCAACAGTGATTTTTTTTATTTTTTATATGAGCACAACAGTGAAGGCCATCTTGCTAACATCCACATGTAGTGTGCAATAGTCGTTGACAGGTGTTGCTGCTGCTGCTAGGTGTCAAAGTGGATCATAAAAAATTGCGTCTGATTCAGTCCAAAATGGTAAAGGTAGATTTAGGTCGGGTTTGTGTAACAACTAAACAGGAACCATACCTGGTTTTGTCAGTACTATTGATTAGATCGGTACAGATATTCATCGATCATAGCTGCAAATTCTTTCAGAAATTTAGTTCTTTTTTTTGCTACTGTTATATTCACTTCGTTAGTAATATAATGCAGGAGTATTGCATACTGTGTTGTGTGGTTTGCCCAGATTATATGACATTCTTTTTCTGTTACCTCGTCAACAGAACTTTGCACTTTACATTGGATCCTGTCCCATTCTTTTGATGCCACTTATTTGTATACCCTACAAATGTTAACACACTATTCTACTCAATGGAAGATCTATTTTCTCACATTGAACTTCACAATTCCGCTCTTAATTTATTATTTACGATTCAAATTCAGACTACAAACTGCTTGTTTTGGATGCACATGTCAAAGAACTCTGAAGAGTTTCATTATTATTTTTCAAAAAAGAATATGGTTGATAAGTGGCTTTACCGTTTTTGCATGAACAGTTGAAGGCATACCATCTTGATTCATAAAAATAATCTAGCCTGCTGCATTTGTGCAGGTAGTACGGAGGAGAGATATCAGATACCTGTATAATAACAGGCTGTATTATTTGCTAATCAAGGGTCTACCCCCCCTGATTCTACTTTCTGCCCTGTCATTAACTGAACATAAACAACTCAACATGAGTTCCACTGGTTAGTGATTTAGTTGATCATTGCCGCATTGCACAGCTTTTTACTATGCTGTAACAATAGCTGGACTTCTCTTGTTACTTGGTCCAATCTAATCCTCCAATGATTGTCTCCAAAGTTGCATCGGTTACACCCAGAGTTGAGGCCACGCTGCTCTACTTTGAAGTCTGTTTTGAGGTATCTTCCGCTACTACTAGTCGCTATGCTGTATTCTTCAGGCTACCTTTCTTAGATCATGTCTTTACAAGGGATATTTTACCTACATTTTTTGTGCAACATATGCTCTACAAAAGCCTTTTCATAGCAGACACTGTCATAAGGACATATGTAGTGATGCCTTCGGAAATATTCTCTGTCCTGGAGCTAGGATTGCTAGGGGATCATACGTGCGTTTCCTCCGTTCAAACGTCTCCCACCTTGCTCCAAAGTGGGCTTTCCACTGCTTCTGTGTGGTGTAGGGTGCTAGATACTGCTTCATCCCAACACCGGCCTTGTCACAGAAGTCTACTATTTGGTTGTTCAGATTCACTGCATGTTCGACGCTGCCATGACCTGAGAAAGACGGTGCTGAAGATAGGAACCCCACCACGTAGAAAATTTCTTCATCTGGTATGACTACCGATGTTCTGTTGTCCCACCTGCATCGAATGTGTTGAGCCATTGAGTTACCAAAATTGCAACTAGATGTAATGTACATGAGGCTGTAACTGTTTAGGTGAAGTTAGTTACTTTGATCTGTTCACTGGGTAAAGCAGTATGGGACCATTGTTGCTATCTTTCAGGATCTTGCCGAAGACTTCCCTCGCAAATCTGTGGATTGTGCTTCTTGGGATTAGAAGGTTCAGCCACGGGTGTGGAACTTCCCAGAGGCCTTGAGCCCTCAGCTTCAGCTCAGAGGAGTGCACCCTGTCCAAGAACTCCAGGTATGTAACATCGGTGTGGAAAAGAGTGGACGATATGTATCTGAGTCGAGATAACAGCACACCGACTTCCTGTAAAGACAAGAAATACTACCGGTTAAACAACACACAACCTGGGCCTAATGTCCTCCTGTTAATTTCCTGATACGTCAACATCTTGACGCAAAGAGAAATAATTAACTCACCTGTTCCATGATGTTAGCCTCATCATGGTTGAAGTTCTTCGTCAGCTCAAGGCAGTATAACACTCTTCCACCCGATTGGAACTGGCTTGCTTGGACTGGGCCCTGTGGCTTGAACGACGTCCTCCAGTTGTTGAGGATGCCTGTCCTGTTTATGATCACAAACCCTTCGATGTAGTCAAAGGTCTTGTCTGCCGAAATCAGCGTCTCCTGGTCCTCGATGAAGCTCGCAAAGTCCGAGTAAAGGACTCTTATCCACCTTACCTGTCATTGTATATCCAGTTAATTCATGAACGCATGCGCTATTGAAAGAATAAAATGATATGGATATTTCCATTGAGTTGACAGAATTGAATTGCTTTTTTTTTTCTTTCTGATTACCATCTTTGGAGCAGGCTCAAGAGCAATCCTAGCTCTGGTGATGATCCCAAACTGACCCAAGCCGCCAAGAGCAGCATAGAAGAGATCAGAGTTCTCCTGGCGTGAGCAGGTGACAACATCTCCTCTTCCTGCATGTGGTGGTTATGACAAGAAATCAGCCACTGTATTTATTTTACTCTTTGCTCCTAGCTCTAGCGACTACTTATGGTGCTTTGTAGGTTTGTCTGAGACCTGTCACAATCTCCATTTGGTTGACATTGCTGACTTGCGGTCCATGCTGGAACGCCTGCCCGCTGACCCCGGCATTCGACAACGTGCCACCGACCGTGAGATGGAGGTAGTCGGTCCACGACTTGGGCGCCAGGCCGTACTTGAGCGTCTCATGCAGGACGTTGATCCAGAGCTCTCCCCCCGGGGCGTCGACGTAAGGCGATGGACCGTCGTCGTGCACCTGCATCCCGGCGCCACCGACGGACTCCATCCTGATGACGATCCCCCCGGCGACCTGGGACTGGCCCAGGAGGGAGTGCCCGTGCCCGCGCGCCGCGACGGTGAGCGGCGAGTGCTTGCCCAGCATGAACACGCGCCTCACGGTCGCGGCGATGTCGGACACCGAGCCCGGGTGGAGCACGGCGGCCGGCAGGAGGCTGCACCGGTTGCCAAAGTCCCGGGCGGCGGCCGACACGTCGTGGAAGCTGAAATGGCCATCGAGGTGCAGCGCCCCGAGGGAGGCGAGCACGTCCGTGTCGGGCACGTGCATGGTGACCCCGCCGAGCGCCAACAGCAGGAGCAGCTTGAAGCAGTACATGAGTGATGGCTTCATGGCTAGCTCCCCCTGATTTACAGGTCAGGATTCAAGAACTGAACTTAACCAAAAGTATCTATGGAGTTTGGCAGGTTGGTGGGGGGCAAGTAGGAAACTTGGAACAAGAGAGAGTGTGAGAGAGAGGAAGCAAAGGGGAGTGGAGATGGAGGGAGGAGTGGGAGGGAGATTTAAAGGATGCTGGCCACGCAGACGACGCAGGGGAGCGTTAAGTGGAGTGGTCAACAAGTCCTGGGCACTGTTTGGTAGAATCCGTAAGAGGACTGGCTGCTTCTCTTGCACATTTTGGATGCAGACATCTCGTAGACGTAGTGGTGCAAAGGTTTCTTTTTTAGAGCCTGGTCTTCTTGCTCTTTCCTGCTTCCATCTTAAGCATGCATGTATGGGCCGGGTAGCATGTGTCGGTTTAAGCCAATGGACACTCGGACACAGCCACAGGGCAGCAAGGGGGGGAAAAAGGATTCTTTCTGTGGGCTCAACCTATCAGAACACCAGATTCGATCTCCACGCTGCGCCATGCGTAGGCTGGCTGGCTCGGAGAGCAGTGCCTGGCAAAGATTACATATATATATGCTCCATCCATGGATCTTGCAGGTGTGTTCCGATCGACCCTCGCGTTCTGAGGTGTGTACTCGCTTGCGTTGTTGCCAGCCTCCGGCGAGGAGTAACCAGGAAAGTGTCGTCTCCGTTGCTCTCGGATTCGCAAATTTCGCGACAAGAGCGAGGCCAATCTTCTCCGAAGCTGCTGTTGGGTCACCGGGGAGTCGTGCGCTCGCAAAGTCACATGGCATGCATGCCGTTGTCAGCGCCCGAACCCACAGCGACATCTGCACACTTGTGCCTTGTTCATGTGCTGTTGGAGCTAGCCACCTCGCTTTCTAACAAGGAACCCGTCCGTCCTTCTGCACCGTTGCACCTTCGTCTCGCCAAGAATCTGATGATGATGATACAGATAGAAAGGGGATTCCATGCTCTGGTTAGCTCAATCGTATGGACATGGATTACCGGTGAGTTGATTTAATTCTCTCTTCTAGAAACCTGCATTCTCTCACTCGAAAGCTGCTGTCACATGATAAATATGGGATCACTTGCCCCACTCGGCATTCTCACTCTTTCAGATTCCCAATGTTAAAAGGTTGCCTATCAGCCATCAGCCAACACATTTGGGAGTAGAAGAAGCGTACGGGCCCTGATGACCAGTTAGTTTCTCGTATCTAATAGCATCTGCTTGATGGCAACACATTATATGGATGTGCCCATTTGCGACCATTTTTCTGGTACGACGTGGACTGTCCTAATTGCTCCGGCCTTGCGTACGTACGTGGAAGCCTAGCAGCAGCGGCCAGCTTCTGTGGACACCTCGGAGTCCAGAGCACACAGGAAACCGAAACCCAACTCACACGTAGTACATTGCAATGGAGAGTAATTAATCGGACAGCAATCAGCACATTATCTAAAAAAAAAGACAGCAATCAGCATGGACAAAAAAGAAGAAGAAGAAGAAGAAGAAGAAGAAAAAAAGCGGCAGCTAGCTAGTTCAAATTAACACTCATAGCTTGTGCGATCTAGCTAGCGTGATGTTGGTAGCAGAAAAGTGCGAAACTGAAACCGACACGATGGGCATTCGCAGACGGCAACGCATCAGGACTCAGGATTGCAGCCGAAGTGGTTTGGTCGAACTCGAACACAAAGCACGCGAGGCAAGGGGAGTCCCATCAGTCGTCGTCAGGGCAGAGACCACTTTGACCATTGAATTGATCAGCCGGCTGCCTGGTAGGCAGACTCCACGAGGCAGATTCTTCTCCTCTCCCCTCGCATGGCAAAAATGGCGCCTCCTCTGTTTCCTTTTTGTGCTCTATGTAAGCTAGCCTCAGAATCGGAATGGCTGTGCCTGTGCAGTAGCTAGACAGGACTCCTGATTTATTCCCGTATTGCTAAGGAACCGAGCAGGGCGGACCAAGGGCCGGTGCTGTAGCACCGGTCCAGCCCACTCTTCGTCGCCTGTCGTCCTCTCTCTCTCTCTCTCTCTCTCACTCTGGTTCTTCAGGCCCCAGGTACTCGTCGTTTCCCCTACTAGCACCCTCCTTGCTTCGTTTCTGGGTCCGTCACTACCAACTCTCGTATAGAGTAATCGTAATTCTCATATAAAGTTCATTGCAACGACACGCAGTCTTCCTGCGCATTCTCGAAAAAAGATAGCTCTTGGCCTTAGCCAATGCCATGTGGGTCCTCCACAGCCTGCTTCCAGAACACGGCCACCGTGGGCTTCGAGTTGGGGCCGACCACTACACCAAGAATGGTTGGATGGCACCGTGCACCATCGATCGATCGTGTTGCCAACGACCACTTTTGGCACTTGACCTTGGCGCCCCCCGATTTGTTGCAACGCACCGTTGTGTTAATGTCGTCCACACAATGCCTCATCAACAGCCACCTGAACATATATATGCAAGCTACTCGGGCTATGAACGATGTACTACAGTACAAAAATCTTCACATACAAATCCGCAGAGAACATTTTTGTGTACATTGAATTGTTGAGCAATGGACAGGTCAACTCAACCTATGAGAGTATTCTGGTGTCTAAAATTAAGTCCGTGTGAGCCAATCATATAAGCCTTTGTACAGGTGTTCTCTCTTTTTTGTTTCTACGTGCGCACTGACAGAGCGAGCAAGCTGATCAGCTGATGTATGAGCAACACACACTCAGAGAGACAGAGACAGATAGTGATGCTGTTTATGTATGCATGCACCGGACTTGGCGGCGAAGGTGGCCGGGGAGCGATCGCCGGTGCGGCCTGGCCTTAGGACCGCGCGGTGGTGGACTCGGGGGGCCCACTCCCCACGTGGCCCGCTTGACATTTCTCCCATCCCGTATGGGCTTTCGGCCCGCGGGGCCTCCTGCAGACGTGCCAGCTCCTGGGGAAGGCATGACCTGTGGGGCCATGGCCCACTACATACATATGCTGCGTACTTCTGGCATCATGTGCTTTTGGTACAGGAGCATGGCAGGGCAGATGAGTTGCTATCATAGTTATCAATTTCATTTCAGAGGTTATTTTGGTTTGTTTTTTGGTATGAAATACGTTAGTACTGGTCTATTCTGACGCACCATTTCAGATTTTAATTATATTTCAAAGGTGGGAGTAACCACTCCCGGGAGTAGAAAGTATTTTTTCTCTCTCTCTCTCTCTCTCTCTATATATATATATATATATATATATATATATATATATATATATATATATATATAGGGCCTTGTTTCGTACTCTCGGAGTATATACTCCACTTCTAATATACCATTAAACGAATATATTATACTTCTTTATCACTTTCAGTATACTTGAATACCAATTATGAGATACTCCAATGTGACTTGATCAGAAAATTTTCATTGGAGCCCTTTATTTTTGCTATATACCATTTTTCATACATAAAAGAAGTATATACACGGATTTTGGTATAAAAAGTGAATTTTCATAAAAAAATTTCATGGAACTCACTTTGAGGTATCTTATAATCATTATTGGAGTATACTCAAATTGATAAAGAGGTATAATCATACAGTTTAAGTGGTATATGAGAGGTGGGAGTACGTGCTCCCAGGAGAGTTCCATGAATTTTTTTTTATGAAAATCCACTTTTCATACCAAAATCCGTGTATATACTTCTTTTATGTATGAAAAATGGTATATAGCAAAATAAAAGGGCTCCAATGAAAATTTTCGATCAAGTCACATTGAGTATCTCATAATTGGTATTCAAGTATCTTGAAAGTGATAAAGAAGTATAATATATTCGTTTAAGTGGTATATGGTATATTAGAAATGGGAGTACATATATATATATATATATATATATATATATATATATATATATATATAATTTATAATTTCACTTGGAATCTCACTTCAAATACATAACCATAAAATAAAAATGATACATAGCTTCATAAATACAAAGGTCGTACGTAGTTAAATAATACAATATGAGTTCATAATTTCATACATTTTAGTCTAGCATAATTTCACTTACCAAAGGAGTAGTATTGGACTCGGCCTTCTGAGTTGATTCAAAGAAGTGGTCATTTCAATTTTGAATTTTTAATTGGTACCTGAATGACCAGAATGGACGGTATTGACCGGTGTTCTGGTCGGTACGGGATTGAGGCTACGGTGTGCCAGTTTGGGTGCCGGTATGGCATGTTCCAACCATTCTGACCGATACCGGAATGGAATTAATAAGTATGGTTGCTATAATGCTTATATCAATTGTACATTTGGCTTTGATTTACATTTTTTTCAGCACATCATTATTAGAATTGAATGGTTTTTCTTTAGGCGATCCTCATACGAGGGCCACCTACAGATAAGAGTACTAATCATTCAGACCAAATGGTTCTAACCAGGTACACATGTGAGGACCAGTATTTCTAGCTTGCATTATGTTAGGGTTTTTTTTCTAGTATACACCCTCCGGTCACAAATACATATCGTTTTGGAATATGTGCAATCAAACTTTTAAAACTTTGGCTACCGATATTTTTTAAAATATTTAGATTGGATACATGAAAACCATATGTATAGATTTGTCTCAAAAAATATTTTTATAATATTATAAATTTATTATGTGTTATAACTATATTATAATATAAATTAGTGGTCAAAGTTGCGTCTTATAGACCATATCAATATCCAAAACGATATATATTTGTGATCGGAGGGAGTAATACTTAACAACGAAATGGAGGTGTTGCAAAAACCTCTTTATTGGTTAAAGCTTTGCCCAATGGCCAATTGAGTTTACATCATGGATCCACCAATGCTAAATCGGCATCCTTGTACGTAATGCAATACTGATGATCAATTATGCACTGTTAGATTTTGCAAAGTACTCAATAGAAAATCTTTTGCCCATAACTCCTACCTAGAAAAGAGATGGTTCCATCTTACTACTCTAGGACAAAAAGAATCGGCCATAACCAACCACCTGAAGTCCTGAATTCTCCAAGTTTTCTGCACTAGGCACCCGTTCTGTTTTTTTCTTCTTGGTTATGAGCTATGGCAACACACAAACTGTTGTTGCACATGGTGTGCAACTTTAATTCCGTGACGATACAAATGTACCGGCCTCCAATTTCAAATTAACCTAAATGCATAAAATCTAGTAGCTATGAGATTTTTAGTTGATAATCTTTGTAGATAGTTGCATATCATTCTGAAGGGTCCTATCAGGCACTATGTGATCTAGTTGTGCAAACATGAACATATATCACTTGTCGTGCCGGTTAGCTATGGGTGGCTTTGTTCTTATTTTCTAGCTCCTTTTGACCAATTATCAAAGCGGTAGTGCGAAAGACGTCCATAGGTGGTAGAGAGCGACCGAGCATTCACTGAATGAAAATAACCAACCAGTGAGTTAGTCTATGATCAAATTTTGATAATGACTACTACTCACAATAAGTGGATATCTCTATTGTCTTTTGTGTGTGGATCCATCCTTGTGTTGATGTAGCATATATACATGCATGCTCAAATAATGGGAGGGGTAAGGGAGCGAGTACTCAGGACCCTGTACTAAAATCCAAATGATTGGGTGGGAGACCTTAGCTTGCAGATTCACAGAATTCGTCATGACCTACAAACTACCAATGTAACCTGTAGTGTGCAGTAGTCAAAAGCTAGATGCCATCAGAACCAACCGTAAAAGTTGGGTCTGAAGGCATATTTGGTTTTAAGTCAAAGTTGTCCTAGTTTACCACATGTTCTTTTGGTAGGTTTGACTAAGTTAGACTAGTGTTTGGTTTCTAACCAAAAGTTAAATATACCATACTTTTTTCTAGCTGAGTCCCTCCTCCCACACCTCCAAGGCATAATAAGTTATGGTAAGATTCTCTTAGGCAAGCTAAGTTATGGTTCCAATTTTATTAGCCACAACTTTAGCAAGTAGGTACAAAAGTTTGGCAAACCGTAGCACCCTGGTCCATGAACCAAACATACCATTTCTTAGGCAGCTGCACTTAGACCTATTCAAGCCTCAAGTTAGGATGGGCTTCGGGCCGAGTTTGAAAAAGCCCGGTCCTAAACGGGTCGGCCCGACCTGACATAGGTTAGGCCCAAAGCTCAAAAAAGCCCGAATATGTATTTTCCTGTAGAATATTATTATTATCATTGTTCTTTTCTAGAATAAAATATTAATATTTAATTCATTTCATGAATAAAATTTTTAAATATATTATTTTATTATTACTGCCTGTTTTTTCTGGGGCTTCAGGCCGAAGATTGGGCCGAGCTGCCTACGAAATCCTAGCTGCACTGCACGCCCTTAACTTGCTTTTACTTTGGCCAGCAGCCGAACCACCTGATAATTGTCCAGTGTTTAGGTAGACAGTTAACTGTTCACTGTTCACTCTGATCGGCCATTGCCGGCATCTTTGAACACTACGATGCTAACTTTTCACATCAGCTGAAAATGAAATCACTATAGAGCGAATAGACCAATATATAGTAGTATCAAATCTACACAAAATCCTTTCCTTTTCCACAAGACACAGACACGTGCTAGTTACCAGCCAGATAGCGATATATATTGAATGGACAACACATGCCAAATGACCAGTGAATCTTGCGTGATTTAATAGTGACGAACCAAAGAGGCAATTAACAAAACCTACGTGCACAACAAGGTGTGTACAATAACTACTAGCGGCCCATTGTATGTGAAAGAATTAATGGTAGGGCCGGCAAGTTGTGACCTTAATTTGACGTGTGCTAGCTGTTAATCCAGCATTGCCTATAAGCCTATCTCTGACATGACCCTTAATTAGCACACGCTCCTCTTCAAGTACCTGACGTCCTTTTTTTTTCTTCTTTAACTAATGAGACTTGCATTAGGGCTTCATTTCCATCCATGTGCCTAGCCTAGCTATAGCTAGTGGGACTCGGGGATATATATACGGTTGGTGTCTTGCATTAGAGCTCCGGCCGGGGGCTTATTGTTGTGTTGATAAGTTTTGTACATGTTGGCACGCTTGCAATCGATCACTTGTCTCTAAAAGATATGTAGTTCTAGCCTAATGTCTTTGAAAGAAAATGTGGTTTAATTAGCTGGTCTGACTAATCGCATGCATGTCTTATATATTAATTGAGGGGGTCGTCTCAGCTATCAAGGGGGTCGAACTGTGGATTTCTCAAACATATTACTCTCGTGCCTTACACTGATTCGCTTCTAGGGTTTATGGATTACGCTAGTGATTAATTTGCTACCAAGTTTATATTACTGTTAGCATGATTAACTCGCCGTGTTCTAGAGACTGGAAAAGTAGTCTTGCTTGATCGGCTGGTTCGACTAAATCTCAGCATGTGATCCATATCTATGTGGGCCCGGCCAATCTATGTGGGGTCCACATTTAGAAATCTCTTCTTGTCACCCTAATTTTGTAACCAAAAGAGCAACATCCTACATTTTAGCGAGGGGCTAGGGCTAGACTACTCCCTTAATTATTGTGATGGAAAGGGCCGGGCAGCAAATTTAAAACTACTCCTATGTGAAGAAGTTGATGCATGCTTACACACTACTGCTGAATCAACCAAGAAAGCCCAACCAATAGTTGAGATGGAGTGTTTGCTCGAGTGGTTCGCTGGGCGTTGTACAAGCAAGTTTGTCGGGTTCAATCCCGGGGATCGAATTAGCGTGTCTCACCGGGTTATTTATAAATAGTACACGCATACGTGGGTGCATTCAGTGGTCAAAACGTGTGCTGTGCTCTGTGTGATTTAGCCTCGCTCTAGTTTAAATATGTGTTTAGGAAGCACCCACGTGTGTGTGTGAGCGTGCGTGTGATGTGTGTGCGAGAGTGCGCCCGCTCTTAAAAAAAAAAGCTGGTAGTAGTTGTGTGCAAGTATAGTGTATCAAGTAAATAAGTACTAATTGTAGATAGCTAGGTTACAAGGGCATGAAAAAAATGGTACTATACTAGCTAGCTAGGTTACAAATGCATATATGTTCAGTCAAAGTTTCTGTATATGCAGGCATGCACCCCACGATCTACCGTCTACGCATGCAACAATGACTACAATGGCCAATCGGCCGGGTCAGCACGTTTGAACATTGGATCGTGTACACGTACGTAATAGTAGCACGTTGATTAATCTTGAAGTACACCATGCGTACGTGCATGAATGAAGTTTAAGGCTAAGCAAACTAAAGTGGCTATATATATACATTCTGCTGCCTCGCGCGGTATGGTATATGGAGGTGAATTAATTATATCGTGTTTCCACGTACTTACAGTTTGGCTTTTGTTGACAAGACGCGCAAAAACACACGGTGTACAAGTTAACTCGTTTGACAATTCATGAGCCTAGCTAGTTTGCTTTAGTGACGATGCCCTCTGAATAATCAATCGTGCATGGTCATGAGGGCAGATAATTGATCTAGCTAGCTCGATTCGCGTGCATGGGAGCAGTTGACGACGATTGATCCATCTCCGCACACAATAATAAGCCCCGACCATAAAAAAGCTTATATAAGTGCACTGCGTATTCCTGTTGTTTGTGAATTGTGATGTATGTAAGCCTTATCTTCTCTGCATCGATCGATCCGGCCAGTGCACGTCCAACTTGAAGAGCTAGCTAGCTCGTACGTTTGACATCACGCGATCACATGCAACTTGCGCATGCATGGAAAGTGGTACACTGTGCTCGGACCTTTATTCCGCTACATACTAATTAACATACATTGTCATGAGATGACACATGTAATGTAACACCCGGCCCCATTTTATGGTGGCTTGTGTGTCCCAGGTAGGATCGTGGTGATGGGTTTAGTCACGGATCGGAAGTACGGCGGGAGCCGTACGTAGCAGCACTAAGGCTTGTTGAGTCCAAACGTAATACCTTTGGGTTAACTATTTTTTACACAAAGCTAACAATAACAAAAGTATAAACGTGATGCTTTACATGCGTAGACCCACCACAGGTTAGGCGGGGCATTGAGTGGATTTTAGGCTTAAGGTGGTACAACTCATCACCGGTTTTCTTGACTGTTTCCATAAATCTCTGGTTTTTCTCGATTGTTACACGGGGACGACTCAATGTTCTGCATATTTAGCTGTAATTTTCCTTTCATAAAATAATATATTTTGCATTGCTTACCGGGGCTAGAGCACTGGCTGTGTGGGAGTAGGTCGTGCACCGCCTAACATATTAGTCTTGTCCTCCTATGATCGGCTACATTTTAGTGGTGTGTCCGCCACTACTCTAAACGGGGTGTGGCTAGCTTACGGGGCCAATATATCTGAATCCATCTCCATTAGTTTCTTAGAGAAGCCAACTTAACTATATATGTAGAGGAAGTTAAGCTAGCTCTGTGTCCATGGTACGAAAGCAGCTAACATATGCATAACCAGTTTGGAAAAAATTAGTCACGCCCTAACTAGGAGTAGCTAATAAGGTCTAGCTAGGGCGATTAGTCTGGTTCGATGACGATGTTTGCACCGTCCATTCTGCCAACTTTGCGAAAGCTATAAACAAGAGCCACACTGACCGTTGCTTTCATGCATGCATGATTAAGGCCGCATTTCCCATGAAATGTTCAACTCGATCGTGCTGATCAAACAAGTACCAAAAAGCTCAACCTTTTAAGCTTCTAGAGATCTTTAGCTTTGACAATTGACATCATTATGTATATATGCTAGCAACAATTAATAATGAAGGAGAGTAACTTACTTGATGTCACACCTCATTGGATCTCACTAATGAACACTTGATCGATATCTAGGTCTAGTTAACTAAAGTGGCATGTTAAACCTAACTATGTAGCCATAGGTTTTTGTCAAGTTGTAAGCCTAACAAGATCACATTACCAGCCTCCATGTAATCTCAGCTTTTGCTGATTACGTATGAACCAACCAATCTTTGACAACAAACACGTACCCCATATGTTAGTAAGCATATAATACATGCATTAGGCTTTGTTTGGATTAGTAGCTGCTGATTAAAAACATTAATCAAAGCAGACCCGAAGGCCTGACCTTGGCTCTTTCTGTTCTATCGATCGAGACTTAGATTCAATTAGCAACTGATATATCGAAAGCACTACACCGACATCCAACAAGAATGCAACATCAGAGGTCAAGAAACCACACTAGAATATATCAATCGCTAGCCAACCAGCTGCAAGCCTGCAACAGCATGCATACAATTAATCTATCAACTCATCTAGCTAGTGTATGGAGATCTTTGATGAATATATAGGGCAATCTTTTATCTACAGTTAAAAGTACACTCACGCGGCCGGTTTCCCATTTGCAAAGTCAAATTAGTGAAATGCTGTAATGATGCGACCATTTTTCGTGAGTTGGTTTGGTACGTGCCGGCCGGGTACCGGATATATTAGAACCAAATTCTGACCGTGGTTAGCCCGGCATCATGTCGCCTAAAGGCCAAACCGTGAGAGCCCCACTGTGTGGATTTTTTTTTTTTTAATTCTTTGCCTCGGAATGTGCTCCGGGGCATATATGCATGGGGATGGTTTGATTCAGAATCTTTAATTTATGCCGATGGATATGATGGAATCAGAGCTCGGATGTAATTAATATACTTTGTTTTTTCACTGCTTTGAGGTTGAGATAGCTAATTTCGTATATCCAAATATTGTCAAATATCCATGAAAAAATTGTATCCAAGGATTTAATCTTCACATTATGGTCTATTTGGAATACATAAATTCCTAATTCTTGCATTCCAAATGAGAATTCAATCGTCATCCTTAGGTTTCTATTCAACTTCTTTTCGACAGGTTTTTAGGCTAAAAGTCCAGCACGGACCTGTGGGTGCGAACGCACCGGACTACTCTTCCATCTTCCATATAGCTCCTGTAATACAGGTGTTAATTTAGGTACAATGTTCTAGAGGTCGCGTCACACAATCTTGTTTTCATATCTTCTGCTTAGTAAGAATCATTACTAGTCTAATTATTTGAATATTGTGAAAAACGTGTTTGTTCTTGGTTGAAATCGATGCCAAGGTCGAGTCCAAGACATCATTCTTCCCATCACCTTCAGTGGATCTTGTCTCTCAAAGAGATTAATTAGTCCCTTTCATCCACTGATGCATTGTACTCTTCCCAATTTTGTTGCTTCAATCATGCATCGTTAATTGCTAGCTTCTGCAGGAGGCCCAACATTTCCTCTGTGTTATTGTTACGTGATCGCCCTCCCCCTCCAGGGTTAATTTATTCTGATTCCTCTTGACCAGTTGCATGGTAGATGTCTGAAAAGGAAAACATTATTCTCCATTGGTGGGGAGCAATTTTTGTTTGCCCATTCCACTCAAACGGTAGATCAGGCGACAAAGATCAAATTAAGATGGCATGTCTATGTGTGTATATATGGGAAATTAGCTCAGTGACATCGTGTTCAGAGTATTTAGAGGAATGTCATTGCGTTCGTGAGGCACTGCAAAATAACATCGCGAAAACAAGAAATACTGGCGAATGACATCGCGTCATATTCCATCCATTAGTTTACTATTCCGTTAGTTACTTCCGTTTGCCTAATTTTTAAATATAGAAAATGAGCTCAAAAATTATAAAATTGTGGAGCAACCCAATATAGTTTATTTTTTTGTATTTTTTCTATCCATTCATTAAAATTCATTAAAGTATATTTGTAGGACTTTTCTAATATAGAAAATGAAGTCTAAACATTATAAGTGTTTTTTCAGGCTCCTTACACAGTGGAATTGATTGTATATTTTTTTCAGAATTTTTAAAAATAATTAATTTTAAAAATTCATTTCATAATATCCAATGTGTAAGTTGTCTAATATAGAAAATGAGGTCTAAATATTATGGAATTGCATTAATTAATTTTTGAAAAATTCTGAAAAAATTACACAATCAAGTCCACTGTGTAAGGAGCCTAAAAAAAAATTTTATAATGTTTGGACTTCATTTTCTATATTAGAAAAGTCCTACAAACAGTATACTTTAATGAATTTTAAAGAAAAATCAGAATGGATACAATTTTCAAAAAAAAAAATACATAAGTAAGTAAACTATATATTTCTTGTCTTCACGATGTTATTTTGCATTGCCTTACAAACACAATATCATTCCTCTAAGGCCAGTCTCAATGGTGGGTTTCACTTCCATTACTAAGATCGCCACGTCACTTTGCACTAGAAATGATAAATGAAATGTCTCTCTCGGTGGGAGTTTCATTTCACTTTTCAAGTCAAGTGTAGGAGTTAATATGTGCATGAAATTGAGATCCCGAGGGCATGAGATTGAAACTCGTCGGCCTCAATGCGGGTTTCAATGGTTTCATTGCACGTAACGGTGACACGGATTTCACCTAGATGAAACCCTCTTCCTCTCTCTCCTCATGAATACTTTGCCAACTAAGCAAATTTGCTGATGTGGCGTATCATTAAATGAGAATGAAATCCCTTTAAAACCCCCACTGAGACTGGCCTAAATACTTCTGAACGCGATGTCACTGGGCTCTCTCTCTCTATATATATGTGAATTGATCTAGCTAATTGATAGAGTACATGCATGTTCATGCATGTATGTGATTTCTACTGAGTGAAACAAACAAAAGGGAACAATTCCTCGATCCCTTAGAGGTTAGAAAAAGGTTATATTTCATCATTTCTTCTATACTCCCTGTAGGAAGGTCAACGTCGCTTAGATTTTGTATTATCCTTGTGTTAAACACGTTGGATGATGCTGTCTCAAAACAAACATGTTGGATCATGCTCCATGACGTGTCGCCTGTCCATGCGATAATAAATGCTTAAATAAACGCCTCCATCGAATATACACGTAAGAACAATTATAAAAATGTGTAGTGTACATCTTTCAGGGCGCATGCACTTATCATAGTTTTCTTTGGATGAAACGTACGTGTTTGTTTGGTGTCGTTTTCGAATTATTCTATCTGATCGTTTTTAGCACAAAAGTTATTCCCTGTAATCATGTTTTCACTTCATATTGCTATTGTTAGGAGCTAGCACATATAGCTAAAATGATTTTTTAGGAAGCTTGGAGATGAATTATTGGGAGCACAGATGTACCAAACAGTACATCATCATGTGATCTTCATCCCCTCGTATAGTGAGAGCCTTTGTAAATAATTTTCCAACACAATTGAGAGGGTATTGTTGAAAAAAATTATTAAAATTTGAGGGCGGCATAATTTATAAAGCCTCCGCAAATCTGATTCATCCATCCTGATCCAACGCACCACATGGAAAGCTTACATGATTACACATGATCATAAGTCTGCATTAGATATTTTCCATATTTTTATTTATTCATTGTTTTTAAGTCCTACTAATTGAATATGTGTTAGTATCATGTTCGATCTTGGAGTATGTTTGCCTTGTTTGTACGGACGTGTATGAAATGATGTAATTTAGAAGGACATGTCTTATTCTTTTATTCCAGTTTGCTTAGTGTCATTTTCAAGCTATTATCTTTAATCATGTCCACAGTCGTACGATGTAAGCGTAATCTAATATATGTTAGAGAATGCCACCCTTATATATTTTTGTGGTCCAATACGACACGAAAAATACTTTGGATATTAGCTATTTTTATAAAAGCTGGGTTTTCTCCTGTTAAAAAAAAGACATGAAAAAAAACTTTAATCAACTAGAAAGGTGAACCATATGAAAAGGTTGCAAATCTTGGATGACAGTGCAAGAACAATGCAGAATCCAATGCAGAATATTAACATATGATACCAATTCAATAAACCCTACTACAAGACTATTTTTGTAACATTCCAGTTTCAGTCAATGAACAGTAAATTCAGTGTTTCACTAAGTTCAGTTTTGTTAGAATTTCAAAGCTGGAGTTGAATTCAATTTGAAAATCAAAGTTCAAACTTCAAATCTAAAGCTCAAATTTAAAATCCCAGAATTTCAAAATTTCTTCTCAATTTTTCTCCTGGGCTCAGCCCGTCTCCCCTTGTCTTCCTCCTCTGGCCCGGCCCAGCTAGCCCCTTGCCACCCCAACCCTAAGCCACAGCGCCAGAGCACACGCTAGGCACGCCCGCCCGCGCCGTGCGAACTCTGAGCGCGCCCGCATGGTGCCCTCGCTGCGTGGCTGCACGGCGACGCCTCACTCCCTAGAGCCTCCTCCTCCGGGCATCACCTCCCCCATGGCTATAAGAGGAGCTCCCCCAAACCTCCCTTCTCCCCTCCCCACCATTCTTCTCCATCAAGCAACGCCAAAGCCGAGCCCCATTGCTGCCGGTGCACCTTGCCGTCAAGCTCCCCCCCCTCCGATGAGCTTTTCACTCGGGCCCTCCCCCTGCCACCCTCCACTCTTCCCCCACCTCCCCTTTTCTTCTTCACCACCAAGAGGAGCTGCTACCGCCGCCCCTTCTTCCCAGCCCATGGTCGCCGTCGCCCTGCCGCCACGGCCACCCCTAGGCTTCCCCGAGCCCACCGCTAGCCTCCCCACCCCTAAGCCCAGCCCGTGCGTGTGCCCTCCTCCTCCCCATGCTGCCCCCACCGCTAGTGCCGCACATGGCCCAAGCTCCTGCCGCTGCCTTCTTGCCCCGCGCCGCCGCACCACAGCGCCGTCCCCTTGGCCGCCCGTCCCAGCCCTTGCCTGACGCCGCACTCTTCACCCCGCTGGTGGCGAGCCCGAGCCGGAGCCGCACGCCCGTAGCCTCTCCTCTGCTTTTCCAAGGTTTGGACAGCCCTGTTGCCTCAATTATCCACCGAAATCAATGTCCCTTAGTGGATTGCTTAAATTAGCACCTAGGTTATTTACTAACTCAATGCCATGTGGACCCAAGGTCACTTATGGAAGCTAGCTCAGTTCAATGCTGCTGTGCACTGTAGCTTCCTTAATCACCTAAATCTCTGTCTTAATAGCTGAGCTTTAATTAGTTGTTTTGATGGCTGAGTTAATTACTCAATCTTTGTCCTTAGGGTTTAGCATTAAGTTAAGCCCAACTTAAATGCTGCTAAAACTTATGCCATGTGGACCCAGCAGTTAAAGCATCAAATCCTGGTCTTAAGGAGTAAGCTATGTGCTACCAATTTACTTGATGCCCTAATCTTAGTGACATATGGGACCCGAGGTGAATTAATGGATTAAACCCTGTTTTTCTCTGTGTATCTTTGTCGAGTGGGCCCGAGACTTTTTATATGGCGGTCGAAGCCTCGGTAGACCCATGGACCACATGCACAGTGCATGTTGACCTCCGGTCCATGCACTGTACACATGGACTAGGCCACTGTTCAGTGGGCCCCTCATGTTAGCGAAAGATTTTCGCAAAGCAAAACTTCGGACGTCCCGATCTCCCTCATTTTAAGTCCGATTTGAGTGAGGTTTGTTTCTAAAAATTTCTAAATTCGAGATCTTGCTTTTGGTAGAGATTTTGTTTATTTTGGAGTTCATTCAATATTTCTCTTATATTTATTTATTTTGGTTGTCTGTTGTTTCTTTTTCCGGCGGGATCATTCGAGTAGAGTTCGAGAACGCAGAAGGACCTGAGTTCGATCAAGCTCAAGATGACCAAGACACTCTTGCCCTAGACCCAGGTGAGTAAATACTTTGACCATATTGAACTTACATTTTATGTAAATTATATCATTTTAAAATACCAACTTGCATGCTTTAATTCCCTTATGCAAATATATGTCAAATGGTCTTAAGGTAGTTAAATGCTAACTTGACAATTAAATAATATTATGCCATCCTTGACAAATTAAAATATTAAATCCTTGTTGTCCTAATAAATATGTGGTAACCTACTAGCTATAGTCGTACTTAAGCGACATGCTAGTCTTGCTTAAGTACCGGGGTATTTATTTACCCCAACCATCATCTCTTAAACATAAAATGTGTTTGGGCAGTTATTGGAGGTAAATGACTGAAATGTTGGGATAATTTAAGTGAATACTACTCAAAACCCTAATAACTTGCTATTACCACATCTGGACGGATGGTATGGTGGTTGGTGCAGACGTAGCACGAGAATGTGTGGAATGTGGTATGAACCGTCCAGATGACTTTAAGGACTTAATCCTATGATGACCTCCCAATGTAAAACAGTACAACCACAAGTCTATAATGGTGTCAGCCTGGCTAAATAATTTGTATTCACCAGTACGAGTTGAACCATTGGAGGGACCCACGGCTATGTCGCCGGTCGTGGACATGGTGGGGTCGCTGGTGTAGGCCGTCGTGCGGCACAAGAGGGGGTTTGGGGGCAGGGTTGACGCAGGTGTGAGGGCGTAACCCCTCTCAAGTGAAACCTTAGCGGGTGTAACTAATACTGGAGGATGCATTGTAAAGGCTTTGTGTTAATCTCCCCTTGATTCACATGTCTAAGAAAACATGTGTATATGTCAAGACAATTATCTCTTATGGGTAAAATGTACAGTCTCTAAAAAGTATAAAATGTTCGAATAGCCGTGCCCATGCTCAAGGGCAAGCATGGGAACTTACTCGAGTTAGTTCTATTTATAAAACTTTGTGGGTGGTATGAAAAACTCGTCAGTTGATGTAACCCTGAATTTGGATTTTTCCTAGGTAGATGTAAACCCAATAAAAAATAAGTATAGGTGGAGGTAACCTCTACTGTTATAAATATTGCACAATTAATAAGCATAGGTGGAGGTAACCTCTGTTGTTATAAATATTGCACAATTAATCTCTTTAATGAAATATGATTTGGTCAAAACGCTAAGCGATAAGAATCCTACTTGTGATAATTGAAAATACTGCTTTAGCAAATAAAAGAACCTGAGCCTTCCTTGATAAAGCCTTGCATGTATAAACTTTGCATTGTGTATTGGCTCGCGAGCACGGTTGTTGTGCTCATCCTCACTCTTTCCCTAAAAACCCTCAGAGGCCACGAATCTCGGACATTACGCATATTACGAGGATAGCGACGTGGAAGGCCAAGGAGCTAATGAGGAATAGTTTAGTCTGTAGTTGTTCTAGTCTCACCTTAGTCTAGCTAATTCCATTGGTACTCGTGTACTACCAATACTACCCGGGTCTCTAGATAATATCGGTCGTACATTGGTTTCCCCAGTCACTTGCCTGTGGCAACATGAGCCCTACCCCTTTTGCTTCCGCTACCGCTTCCGCAGTTTATATATTGTAAACATTTGGCTTGTTCGGCCCTACTGTAAAACTCGACCCGACGCGGTCTATGTGACTCTAATGTTTGTAATATTAAAGTTTGGTTTGGTCTACATTATGTATGAAATGGTTCAGATAATGTATCTGTGAGCGCTATCTACTGATTCAGAAAATAATTCAAAGAGGATTCTGGATTGTGAAATCTGGAACTGACAATTTTTCAAGCAAATTGTGATTGTGTATTAAAATTAACCCAGAAGAAGGAAAGCCAAAAATGGCAAACATAAAAAAAACTACAAAGGAAAAACAAGGCCATCACGAGATTTAGGTTGCAGTACAATATCTGAGATTGCCACTAAACTAAAGCTCGTACATGTCATGACATACAATTTGGTGTAGGGTTCATAGGCATGACAAATTGTTCTTCAGTTAGCGATCAGTGATGCATTAATATTTTTTATTAAATAAACCTTTTGGCAGCTAACTTCTTTTTTTTAAAAAAAAAAACATCTCAAACTTATTTTTGAAAATTAACCCTGACTACATCATCGTTGTTCGCCACGATCGAGTAGCTAGTTCCAGAGATAAGTACTCAAGAGGTTTATTTTTAAGTATTATTATTAACAATAAATATTTAATAAAAAAGATATTGGCGATGTGCGCAATTTACCCCTTTTCTCTACATTCTTCTTTGATCTAAGCAGTGTGGTGAGAAGTATTGTCCAAGCGTGGGGCACCTCTAGTAGTACAGCACCCATCCAGTCCTATCTATGCAAGATTGCAAGTAAAGTCCAAGCCCACACAAGTTAATAAAAGTAGGGGCCAAGACAGAGTTGGGTAAAAGGGTGACAGGGCCAATTCTGAGGGTGGGAAGGGAGCATTTCTGGAGACATATCATTGCTGGAGGGGTAGCAAATGCCCTCAGCCTTTTGCTCTGAGACAATAGTGTACTCCATCTTAGTCCAAATGGTTGTACTACTCACACCAAAAGGAGCTTGCACTGTGCTACTGAAGTTTTGATCTCTTGTGCTGTCGTCTTTTACTTGAAATCATATAGCCCATGCTATACACTAGAGGCTATGGCCTGGCCTTATGGGATCAGACACTAATAATATGAACAATTAAAACCCTGACATGCTCTCGGTGTGGGTCATGATCAACTCCATTATTTGCTGGATAACCAAATGCGCAAGCTTGTCAGCGCACCAATGAATTCTTGAAAGATTATGCTCGGCTATCCGTGTAACTATTTGAATATTGTCCGAGTATAACTCAGAATGTTCACGCCTCAGCATACACCAATAATGTATTCTTGAAAGGTTATGTGCCGCTATCTGAGTAACTTTCTGAATATTGTTGAAGTATATATAACCTGAAATGCTTACCTTCAGCTTAGCATATTAGCACGGATTTAGGCTAAGACGAGGGACAGGTGAAACTAAAATTTGCACTGGAGCCCCTTTGTTTCAAATCTAAAACTTGTTTGAGTCATTTATGAGAGAAAAAAAGACATTTTTTATATATATTTGAGAAGTTTTGTACTGAGATTCAGATACCCAAGAGCGGACCATATCCCAATGCATGTCGTTCCTTTTTTTACCCAAAAAACATTCAGAATTTCATATATCAAAACTAAAACCATTCATCACAAAAGTCAGTAGACCTAACGGCAATCACTCCAACATATCTACTACAAAGGCATGATATGATCGGTCACAATTTAATAATGGATCAAGAATCAAAGCCCTAAATAAAGATCTCTGATGAACCTCACTAGTGAGTAGCCACATCACCACTCTTATCACCATGTGTTGCCATGAGACAAAGGCATGATGACATTTGAGACCAAAAACCTCCCTTGTTAGTGTTAGGGGTGGACAGAGTGCAAGAGCTAGGTAGGGGCAAATGTGAGGAGCCAGCTAGGGAGGGGGTGGTGAAAAGAAAGTAGAAAATTCCGGGCATATACAATAGTCCATATTATTTATTACTTAGATATGGATATATTAACATTTAGATGATATGAAAAAGAGAAGGTAAGTTTGTTTCTAGATGAAAAAACAAGTAAGTTGTTGATACCAAGACACAAGAAACAACAAAATAGCTATTGAAGACTTGCTTGTTACTTAAAAATCTATTTTGTGTACAACAATTAAAGTATGAATTAAATTTTTAGATACAAGATCAGGAAATAATCCATTGGAAGACTTATTTCTTTTTATTAGATTAAGTAATCTCTTCTCTTAGTAACAAGTTAAGAAACAAACTATCGTCGATGCTCTTAGGGCATGTACAATGGTACAGACAGATGCTGTCTATAGCAACTCTCCATGTCACCTGTAGAAAGCACTAAAGACAACTCATATAATGGTTATACTGATACAGTCGGCTACAAAATTGTAGACAACACATAATCTTTTAATATTTTTCTTGTTTCTAGTGCTACAGTCGACTACGATTGTAGACAACATCTTTCTCTTTCTTCATTCTTTTTCATCCACGTCAGCAAAAATTCTGACATAAACCCATGGTACATGCTCTTAGAGATGGATGGATGAATTGGTAGGACTAGACCGGGCCCATCTCTAGTCATGTCTCTCCATCTCACTACATTCCATCCCCAATCCTGCCCCCTTGTCTAGCTGCCAATCCCTGTCAGGGAGGAACAGCAGGGGCTGCCAGCAACCTGCGCGCCCAAATATCCTCACCATCATTTACACGCACACAGCAGTAGTGCTGTGCTGGTTATTCTCCTTTCCATTGTTTTCCTTTCCTTTTTTTTTTTTTTTTTACTTTGAGTGAATGGATGGATAGGCTAATTGATTGGCAACAGTGTATGGTTTGATTGTGGGGTAATCTCTCTTTTGAGAGGTGATTTGGTTCACATCATGTCTCGGATAATTGGGAGCCTTCAGCACCAAGGGATTCGCGTGACCTAAGAAGTCACGAAAACCATATTCTGTTTTGCTACATAGATGTGATTTACCATCTTTCTTTCTGTAAACCGTAGTTCTAGACACCACCCAAAATATGTCCATGGAAGGCGAAGGATGCCTCCGACACAAGGGATATGCTCGTGATGTCCGGTACCATCCGGCGGTGGAAAAAGAAATGAAGTGGGGAGAGAGGAGCTCCGATTCTGGTTGAAGCAAAGGAAGAAGAAGACAAGGCAGGCGCAAAACGGAGCTTGACTCACGGAATTTGATCAACAATGGCATAAAATAGCACAGTTTTGATTTTGCAATGGCATGTAAAGGAGAGTGCACTTTGCATTGGCAGATTAGGGAATCAGGAGCTTTACGGTGGCAAATAAAAAAAAATCCCTTAAATCAGTGGATGATACATCATATCTCTTAGACTATTGATGCCATGTCATGAGCATATCTTGGAAAATATGTACCTTTTTCTTTTAATCAGAAAGAGCAGGAACTAGAACATGCATGCACATACATAAAAGTTGTGCACAATCGAGAGATCACAGGATCAGGATCAAATCCAGTTCTCCCCTTTACTTACTACCCGCAAGATAAAATGCAGCTGATCTCTTGCCCTTTTTCTTAGAAAGAAGTAATATTTGCCGAAAATTCCCTAAAACTAGTGAAGTAGCTATATATGTGCAAACATCGATCGCAGGAACCCTAGCTAGCTAAGAGCCTGTTTGGACTGGGGGATCGGTCCGAAATTTCCCACAGTGGTTAATTGCTAGCATGTACTGAATCTGAAGCGTGCAGTGATCAATGACACACTGCGTGTGCCAGCGCTGTGAGCCATATTTCATCCCTGCCGCTGCCGCTGCCGCTGCCGGAGCGCAGGTGCTCGACCACACTGCGTACAGCTCGATCACAGCCTGCAGCTGCACGCATTGCCATCCAACCAAGGAAGCAAGGACCCATCCACCGCCGCGTCACGTGAGCTACCTAGGCTCTTGCATTGCAACACACATCGATCGCACGGTCACGCTAGCTAGCAGCTGTGGTCATTCTTACTCTCGTAGCTCGTGGGCATGGCCCAGACGCGAGAAAACGCGAGCTGCCTGCCGGGCTCGCGCACTCGGATCGATCACGTCCCCGGATCTCGACACAATCTCGACCGAAAGCGATGGTGGATCGATAGCCACGGTGAGCCAGCCAGTCAGATGAGATGGACGGACATAGATGGGACTGCTGCAGAGACAGACAGAAGGAAGGTGTGTGCATTCACAATCTATCATCTTATTTAAGTAACAGAAAAAAGTTACCACATTCGCTCTTAAGGGCTAGAAATTCTCACGTTAATTGGTGGACAAAGAAAAAGATATAAACCGTCGATTGTGGTGGGTTCAGATTATAACAGTATAGATTAAAAGAAATAGTTCATGTCAAGTACAATCCAAAAATAGCTGAAATTTGGAATAAAAAATAAAACAAAATTAGTAATTTGGTTTTCATGCGAATTTCTAAGTAAAACTCATAAATGGATATAATTCTGAATTAAAAAATTGAACAAAAATTGACAATTGGATTTGTATACGAATTCCCAAAAAAAATGAAATTTGAAAAAAAAAATAGTGATTTGATTTCGATACAGATTCCTAAGTAAAATTCCTAAATATCTGTAATTTGGAGTAAAAATTAAAGAAAAATTAGTAAATTGGATTTGTATACGAATTCCAACAAAAAAAATAGAAGTTCCGAATAAAAATGAAATAAGATCTGCAATTTGATTTCCACATGAACTCTATCGTAAATCCCTAAATAACTAAAATTTGAAACAAATTAAATAAAACTAGCAATTGGAATTGCATACGAACTCTAATAAAAATAAATAAATTTTTGAATGATAAATAAAATAAAACTAGCAATTTGATTCCATTCGAATTCCTAAGTAAAATACCTAAATAAATATAATTCAGAATAAAAAATTTGAAAAATAGCAATTGGATTTGTATACGAATTCCAACAAAAAATAAGTGAATTTCATAATAAAATATAAAGTAAAATTAGCACTTTGATTTTGATACGGATTCCAAAGAAAAAATCCCTAAATAACTGTAATTCGGAATAAAAATTAAAGAAAAATTAGAAATTGGGTTTGTGTATGAATTCTAACAGAAAAATAATTGAAATTCAGAGTAAAAAAATAAAATAAAGTTTGCAATTTGATTTCTATAGAATTCTAAGAAAAATCCCTATATAACTAAAATTCAAAATAATTTAAACAAAATTAGCATTTTAATTTGTATATGAACTCGAATAAAAATAAGTTATAACGAGGATAGCACGAATGATGTTAGAAGAGACCACAAAAGAGTGCAATGGTGTCGAGCTATCCTGCAAGAAGACATAACCCACGGAGAAATGAAGAGCCGAGGCGACGGTGGCGGAGATAAGGACAATATCGTGCTGCTCACCTTAGCAGTTCGACGAAGACAATGTCTTGCTACTCACCGGAGCAGTTGAAGAGAAAGACCAGAGTCGAATGAGCCAAGGGCCGCAATGACGAATGGTGAGCGTTGGTGTTGTTGAAGAAGTCAATGGGCTAATAAGCTCGATGATGGGGAAGCACGTGCAGAGATGAGATGAATCTTTTCATGAAGACGAGCTATAGACGATATGGAGCTATTGAGTAGCTACGAGCGTGCCATTGCTGGTGAGGGGCACAACGCCACTAGCGATGGCGAGAAGATTCTCCATATCGTTAGATAACGACTAAAGCACACATGCTGACATTAGTGAAGATGGAAGGTCGTCAATGTTAGTAAGAAAACCACAACGTTGAGTTGGCCAACGTCGAAGAAGAGGAGAGACTGGCACGGGAGAAGAGGTCATCGAGCACGTATAACATCATGCATGTATATATACATGCATGCATTTGTATGAATATAACCATGGACGTACAGAAGTAGAAGAGCGAAGAGCTCGGAGTAGAGATGATGCAGTCATAGGAATTAGGCTCGGGGCTACTGGTGAGAGTATGATGGGTGTCCCTGGCAAGGATCGGTGACTGTTGCACGTGTATTGCGTGTTCGATGTCACAGCGGACAATATTAAGCAATAATTGGATAGAAGTAGAAGATAACTATGTGGTAGAGTATTGCATTGAAAGAGGTCTCATAATAAGCATTGATTGATCAAGAATTGAGGTTGAGGCTGAAAAGTTGTGGCAGCGAGAAGAGATAGAAAACACATTGTTTGGTGGAGCAACTGACGTGTGAGGGAATAAGTTCAAGGTAGGTCGTCATGGTGCATTGGTGTATTCATGAGCAGTGTATTGCAATACCATGTAAAATAATAAGATAATTTGTCACACACATAATCAACATATTGATTAGATTAAATAGAGATACATATGCATACATACATTTTAGAAAAGAGTAACTAATGAAGGAAGAATAGGGACATGCAGTTATATCATTCATGCATGATGGAGAGCGCTTACGTTTCTAAGAATCCAACAGCTTCGCATGCTCAATGATTTTCTTTCATCAAAGCTCATACTTCAATTGCGTTCCTCAAGCCATATGTTACTTCAAGCTTCTATTACCATTTTTAATGTTTATGATGTCTTAAAAATCTAAATCGGTTACAAGATACGTATATATATTATAAAGCATCTAAGTTATATCATTTGATACTACAAACTTTAAAATAAATCTAGCAACGCAAATCCGCGGGCCACCATGCTAGTTGCATAGGATAAAGCACAGAAAAAGCATCATCTGAGCTTGATGTGTGGAAAAAAATCCTCTTGACGTGATGTGATCCCTTAATCTGATTTGCTGATAGGGAAACAAATTAAAGGTGTGTTTACACACTTTCTCCTTAAATGATCATGTGTGATGTCACTGATGCCTACTTCGGTACATTACATCGATAGCTACTCTAACGACCTATTCTCCATCGATGATAAACCTAATATATGCGGGGTTGTTGACATCTACTATGCACTAAAATTACTCGCAATCGCACGAGACCATTGTAGCTTTCACCTAGAGTATTCCAGGTTATTGAATCCATAGGGAGCTTCAAATCTTAGAGTAACTATCTAAATTGATCTACTACTAACTAGAAAATGATTATTATGATGTGGAAATATAAACCAACCTAGGAAAATAAAACTGGTAAAAATTAGATCAACCAACAATCAAAAGAACTTCCCTAGGTTTAGGTTCACCTACTGCAATTCAAGCAGTAGGTGAAGCGCGCTAGGGCTAGCACAGATTTGCGTTGGGCCGCGCAAGGAGAGCGCGGGGCTATGTTGACCCTTGCTAGGGCTAGGATAGCTTCTTCTTGATTTCGGCGAGAAATTGTCTACAAACTCCAATTTATCTGTGGAATTGATTATATGAGGACTGACCTATGCGTCTTCTTATATAGGGACCGGAGGGGAAGAGTCCCGGTAAAAAACGGCATGGAGAGGTGATTTGCACCGGGCCGCACAAGACTCTACACCACGTCGAAGTCGTGTTCCTCATTTCCAAAACCTTCCAAGATGTGCACCAGGCCACACTAGGGTTATTGGGCTTCAAAATGTGTGCTTCGGGCCTCCAAGCGTCAGACTGCGCAAGGGTGAGTGCGGGGCCGCATAGGGATTTGGTGGTTGGGCTTTGACAGGTTCTTGGCTTCATAACTTTTACGCTGACCTTCGATTTGGCCAAATAATATATTTTGATCGTTTTGATAAGGTGAACGTCTTGATGACCTCCAATTTATGATTCGTATGGAAGCTCTTTTTCGGCTCTTTGTAGCTAAATATGGCGTTGTTTCCATATAATACCTACATCACCAACTTATTTGCAAACATCTCCAAAATTGGTTAGGGTTAGTAGCCGAATGACTAATGATTGATTATTATGTGATAAACCAGAGGAAAAGTGGCATGAATATCAATATGAAATCGGTGTCAACAGGGTTCTCGGCCCCGGGTCCACGAAAGGACCGGGGTCCAGAAGCATGGATAACGGCGAGGCCCGGCGAGCCGTGGGTGGAGGAGAGGGGAGAGTAGCTTAATTAGCTCGGTCCCGAGGATCGTTGAACGAAATCTGGCCGTACCTGGCCGGAGATATCTTGCTTAAGTACTGTGATCATGTGGTCGCGGCGTCCCATTGCGCTTCAGGCCCAGGACAGCGAAGGGGCTACCTACCCGAAGTAGTTCCAAACTGTCAGTCCACGCTGATCGAGTGCAAAGGCCAGGCTGCACTACAGCAGACGCTTGACCACATTTGGGAATATGTGCTGACACAGCACTTCACACATTGACGTATCTCAAAAAAGATTTTGTATCGAGCTAGGTTTTAGACTTTCAGCTTCAATTAGATTTATGTCGAAACAGTACCTGAGAGGGACCGACCCGGTAGGCATCGTCGTTATGGCTGCAGCCGAGAAGCTGGAGCTGTGGCGAAAGCAGGCAGCTAGAGTGGAATACAGCAGAAAGAAACAAATGCATGTTGCAGGTTGCGACAGCTACAAGTTGCAAGAAGCGTAACCACACACACAAGAACAACCAAGGACCGCACGAAGGGGCAACGTAACAAGATACCGACGAGGGATGACATTGATATAAACTACGACTTGCTAATAAAAGTGGTCTTCGTCTCCGCTATCAATCTATCGTCGTATGATTTGCTCCCCTGTACAGGTATTGAAGAGCCGATAGCTCATATCCAATCATTCTACCTCCAGAAATCGTTGCATCAGGCCAATTATTCTACATAGTAAAGGGGCAGCGAAGGCACACTTAAAATGCAATATCAAGACCCCATTCTACTGGAATTGCCTGCAAAACCAAATCTTTCATCTTATTTGCAGCTGGATATATTGTTCACCTCAGGCTTAACAAACAAAGGACCGCAAAGATCTCGGGCTCTCAGCATATACACAGATAATAATACAGATCGAAAGCTGAAGCGTTGAAACAACACCGCTGCCTCCCCCATTTCTCTCGATTGCTTCACTACAGGTGACTTGGCAGTCAGGCGCTCTTGAGAACCTCAGCATGGTGGGCGATGTGATCGTCGATGAATGTGGCAATGAAAAAGTAGGAATGGTCGTATCCAGGTTGCATGCGGAGGATCAGGGGAGCTCCCACAGCCTTGCACGCCTCCTCAAAGTTGCGAGGTAGCAGCTGCTCAGCCAGGAACTTGTCATCCTCTCCCTACGCAAATTCACAAAAATAATGTAGCAGATAAGTGGCTTTACAGAATCGACTTCTTTTTTACCTTCATTTCTGAGAGAACAAATTAAGAACAGCGGATGTAGCAGCCTTAAGACAAATTTGCAAATAGCAGCACACTGTGTGGTGATGAATGATAGTGATAAGCTCTGAAATCTATCAGAAACAGTTCGTGTGCAATAAGCCAACGCCTACTCTTTAGGGCCCTGTACTTTCACCTTGTTCAATCAAAACCTATCATCTTTTATAATCAAACACTATAGCCGGTTGAGTTGAAGAAGACATAATGCGGCACATTTCACAATCCACAGTATAATCTTTTGCCAACCTGACGGACAAAAGGACGCTACAATGACAGATCTTTTACGAGTATCTCTGATACAGTGATACTGTGCCATGACCTTGATAGACTCTGCTTACTAAAGATGTAATGGACTCCTACCAATGCTAATCAACTTAACCGGCTGAGGCTTATCGCTTAAGGAGCAAATCATATCTGCAGTGCAGAAAACTATCAAAATGGCTGTACCCATCATGAACTGCAGACATAACCAAGAAAATGGGTTTCAGTCTTCCAGACACCAACTCATTTAGAATTATACTGTGCCATGACCATGATAGACACTGCTTACTGAAGATGTAATGGACTCCTACCAATGCTAATCAACTTAACCAGTTGAGGCTTATCACTTAAGGAGCAAATCATATCTGCAGTGCAGAAAACTATCAAAATGGCTGCACCCATCATGCACTGCAGACATAACCAAGAAAATGGGTTTCAGTCTTCCAGACACCAACTCATTTAAAATTATTCTAGGGACCCCTATTATAATTAACCCATCACTTGTCTATTATCTAGGAGGATGACTCTTATCATTTTGTCACAAATAGCTCACTAGAGGTCCTTCTGGCTAGCACTTTCAAGGAACTGTTCCAACTATCGTGCATGGCCAAGGAGATGACCAGTTGCCTGATGGCCCCGTAAAAATACTTGCATGGCAATGGGTGAATCGGTCATATGTGCCTATATCACCACACTTGAATCATGACTTGCAAGAATTGTTTTATGTAAAAAAAAACCAATAGTTCCTTCCATTTTCCAACGATATAGAATGAAAACAACATGCTGGGATAGTAATAGCCTGAAAGCAGGGATGGGGCACTATTCAATCCATGGTCACGTCATACCTGGTCAATCAGGATAGGAGTTGAAACCCCATTGCACTTTTTAATCAAGCAGGTTGTATCGTATTCCTGCAGTAAGCAGGCACTATTAAGTACTTACTATATCTGGTTCAAACACGCACAGGCACGCACACGCATCACACACACACACACACACACACACAGAGGAAGGGGAGGAGGTTACCTCCCACTCTGATTTAGTCGTGCCCAAATAGTGTGAGAATGCTTTCTGACCCCAGGGGCAGTTTATTGGGTTGGCAATTGGAGCAAATGCAGACACCGACTGAAAATGCAAGATGAATTCGCAGTGGTAAGTGAGATTTTGATGCAAACTCTTATGAATGTCGACAACTACAAAGGTTGCTACAAAGTATACAACCTGGGAGCAGTGGACCACAAACTTAGTAGCAAACCTTCTTAATTTGAAAAGGGTTCACAGAAAGGGCTTTCCAAATTGAGGCTTTTAACAAATGACATTAAAAAGTACCTTGTATTTGTCAGTGTTTTTCAAGTAGATTGTCAGTGCACCGTGCCCTCCCATTGAGTGCCCAAAAATTGATGCCCGTGAAGTGTTTAGCTGTTCAAAGTTCTCACTTAAAACTTTTGGCAGTTCCTTCACAACATAGTCATACATGCGCCAATTTTTCCACTTTTCATTTGTAGCATTTAGATAAAATCCAGCACCTACTCACAAATAGTGAAAATAGAAATGTTAAGCACATTTAACTACGGAAACAGGGACGAAAGTCCATTCAACGTACTACAATACAAACTTCAAGTGGTGCTTCTATACTCTTCCAGAAAGAATGTTGAGACAGAATGTAAATCAGCTGCGCTTTCTACTGGAGAAAATCAGTGCCTCCATTGTTACCTAATTGCTTTAAAACCTGTGAAATTTTCTTATTGGGAAAGCATAGACAAACTTCACAAATTCGATAATAGAAATAATATTGTAACCAAACAGTAATATGTATTCAGTTATTGCATCATCACGAATTCACGATCATCCATAGGTCAAGTTGTCAAGACAAAAGAAAAATAATGCCCACATCTTTTTGTCAAACTGTCAGTGTGTCACATCCACATAGGTAAATTGTATGTGGTGTTTGAATTAACAGGTTAACAAAGGGCAACCATGTTGTCAGATCATACTAATTGATAAATGGGGGAAAAGGGTCTAAACCACTAGATATATATGTATTGTGTTTTGCATGGTTAGGAATATAAAATATTGCTGGAGGGGCCATTGGAGATTGGTATAAAGCGCATCTTGTCTATGACAATCAGGCTACTTTCTGGATGAGCTGTGCCCAATCAATAAGGAAATGGAAATGACTAGTCCTAGTGTTCTGTATGTTGATTAAACCGTTACTTTCTCAGCGACTCAACACGAGATTACATCTATTTGTGCATGCATTGTGCAATGCAATAGGTCGTCATAGCATGTTATCTATGTTGCAATGCAATAGGTCATCATAGCATGTTATCTATGTTACCGATTATGTTCTAACCAATGTTACTAGAATATGCTTATCTGAATTAATTAGCACATTGATATAATTACTACTCACCTATAAGCTCTTGCTGATTTGGTGAAGCGGTACAAAGACATGCAACTAGGGGAGATGCAAGATGACAGGAGTGGTGTTAAGTCACTGGTGGTTTTGGGTCTTTTGGTCTTCTGGGAGGTGGAGGAACCGTATTGGGTAAATCTAGGATAGGCACGGGGTGGCGGGGAATGCCAGATCCAGTAAGGGAGAACAATGTGAGAGGAATGGGAAGAGGAGGGAGGAATTTATTATTTATCAATAGAGTGTAAAGATCTTTCATGGACTAGTTTCAGTGTTGGTAAAGTAGTCTTATTTTGAAATCAAAATAATTCAGAGTAGGTGAATCCTGGAACTGACCCCAGTTTATCTCCAGGTAACCATGGTTCTAACAAGTAAGCCTGGCACCAAAACTAATCTAATAACTATGGGCAGACATTTTGTAACTTCGATTTTCTTTTCTAGCATAGTTTAGAAGCTGTATTTTGATCCTAGAACTCTCAGTTCATCCTTTGGACAGAAAGGCTAACGGAAATGTACAAGACATTCTGTAAAACAAAATTGAGGAAAATATCAATTATGTGTGTAAATTTTAAACGACAATTAACAAAAGTACTAATCCCTCCATTTCATAATACTTAGCACTCTTGACTTAGACCAGTCAAACTGGGTGATCTTTGACCCACAATATTTATCTAAATATTTAGATTGGTCGCATTAAAATGGTATTGTTAGATTTGTCGCAAGAAATACTTTTATAATATTACGCTTATACAGCATTTTATAAATGTATTGGTATAAAATTAAGAGTCAAAGTTTTAACTTTGGAGACTGTGAAAAGTCAAGAGTGCCAAGTATTTTGAATCGGATTGTCCACAACAAACACAATAATAACTAAGTGGAGTTTGCACAGCAGATCTTACAACTATTGAAAAGCTTTCAAGGAAATACCTGACAATTATGAGTGGATAAATTAAGATTCCATTTATTTATGGCAGAGGGAGATCATGCGGTAAGTTGTAGACTCCAATAGAAGTCACCGAGTTGGTATATGGTAAAAATGCAAATGGTACAACAAGATTGTCGTAGTTACAACCCTTACCAACACCAAAATCCCAACTGTCCGCCTCTCCTTCTATATTTAGCCCACCTGCAACCAAAGAAAAAGAGTGATCAGAAAAATCACTGGTTTGAAACAACAAAATAAAACCAACAAAAGGACTGAGATCCATATAAATTGTGTTCTCCATGAAAAAAAACAGGTGAAAAAAGAGAAACCAAGGTGAGATCAAATTGAACATTTCACAAATTAGTTGCTAGTAAAAGGAAACAAATACTTTGGTGATTAAAGCATGTCAAGAATATGACAATCAAGTAAGAATGATCTTAAATTTATTCAGACTCAACTATACCCCATACGTAGGCTGAAGAGGCGTCTCTTGTTGCTGAACTAGGTCTAAAACAAGAAAACAAAGGTACAGTTGATAAATGCCCTAGACAAGAGGGAGATTTTGCTTTGGCCTCTTTTGCTAGTAACGTCCCCGGCCCATAAACAAGCCCAGACAAAATAGCTTGGCCTCTTTTGCTAGTAACATCCCCTGGCCCATAAACAAGCCCAGACAAAATAGCTAGAGTGGATGTAATTACACGTCAGTAAGATGTCAACAATTTAGTGCTTACTCTTGTTACTTAAGCTCCCAAGACCAGCAGCATTGTTTTGATGAAATCAATCTTTAGAAATACAAGTCCTGACAAATAAGGATCTAGCAAGGGCAAATGATATTCATTGGGCAAAGCCTTCTGGTGACAGAGGCTTGTTGAACCTACTATGATTATTTGTTAGCTACATGAAGGCTCAGTTTATTCACTTTCGGAATAGCCGATGGAAAATCTTTTCCATGTAAATAGAAGTAGAACTTCTAGAGGTCTACCGATCATCATAGAATAGAACACCAAAAGCTACACCTTTTCAGAAAACATAAATGTGCAATACTGTAACCTATGGAGGCACACATGGGTGAAACAAAAACATTAACTGGGTTAAGAAAGACAAGAGTCCCAATGCATACAGCAGATACACAGTTGTGCATAGAACACACACACATAAATTTTTTTTATGCAAAACACAGAATGTATATTGATTGATAACATTTGCAAATGCATGTACAAAAAACTCAAACCACAAATATCAAGTAACTCACAATTATTTGGCCAAAGTCATATTGTGTGAGTAGGCTAAAGTTCATGAGCTTCAGTATGTCAAACCCAGCAACGAATAGACCAAAACTACTTACAGGCGCATAAGTGCAAGAGACCCCATTGTGTGACTTACTACTATTTCGTCGGTTTTAGCATCATATATGACTGCATGCTGCCTTTAAGTTTTGCACTTTAGAACCAGTGTTCAGCAAACACAAACATAATTACATAAGCCTAATCAACAATAAATAATCGGCAGAGTATCACAAGAACTGTGCACTGCCACCATTGGCACGACCCAATTGTCACAACTCCGTAGTCCATACTCCATACAACACTTTATACATGAGTACATCCCCAAGTCCACACAGAACGCAATCCTTCAATCTCATTCGACAACAACCCTATGAGATCCAGCGAGTTCAAAAGTTTACTTACAAATAACTTCGAGCAAGTATCATTCTTATCCTAGCACTTTGCGTAGGTACCAGTTACACGTCAAACATATCAAAGAAGTAGAAGAACTAACTCTGGCCTAATGCAAAAAGGAGGTCTCGGTGATCATTTTCAATGGAAATTTGACATGCAAAGTTCACACCGCTCACAGTTTCTCCTTGTCAGTCGCAGCTTCCCTGACTGATCCCAGAACAATTTGACAAACCCATGCGGGTAATGTGATGTAAACATTCGCCGTGAGCCCGTGACAAGTAGAGATATATGCACACACCCTAAGATCTCTCTCACGGGAGATTTTTCCAATTCTCAAAGCGCAACCCACCAAAATTCCGCCAAAAAAAATCTTAACCTGACTGTGCTCCGACCACACTTCCCACAGCATTCTAGTATTCCACTCCAAATTGGATGTGGCGGACAGACATAAACCCTGGAAATAGAACGCTACTAGAGAGGGGTTTAAGTTTAACGTACGTGGGGAGGTGTCGGGGGCGATGAGGGCGACGCCGTGGGCGGCGGCGGCGCGCTGGGCGCCGGACTTGATGATGAAATTCTCGTCGTTGCAGGTGAGGCCAGAGAGCCAGTACAGCACCTGCACAACCACACCGTAGCACGACAACCCCCATCAGATTCCGAGAGTATGAAGGATCCAAGGCAAGCGGGGAGCACGCACGGGGAGGTTGGACACCGGGGACGCGGGGAGGAAAACGGAGAAGGTCATGGGGCAGCCGAGCGTGGCGCTCTGGTGGCGGAAGCGGAGGTTGTGGCCGCCGAACATCTTGGTACCACTCAGCTGCTCCAGCGCAGCCGCGGGAGGGGGAGGAGGCGCCGCCATCGCGTGATCCGAGCTTCGCCTTCGCCGGAGCGGTGGGAGTGGACTGGAGACTGGTGAGCCGGGTGGAGGTGGAAGTGGAGAGGATCAGAGGAGAGGAGAGTCTAGAAGACGGGAGAAAATATCCAAATCCAATGATCACAGGGTGCTTCTTCTGGGCCACGTGTGCGCAGATTCTGGGCCGAAAGCCCAAAACCGCACCTGTTGGGTCAAACAACCTATGCTCGCACCTACCTACCCCCTCATTCTTACTGCTCGTATTCTTCAAGATGGGCTAGGATTTCGTCTCAAAAAAAAAAAAAGATGAAGTAGGATTTTGTTAGGTGTTATCTGTAGACTGTAGCAGAATATGCTTCATGGCGTTCAAAGATATTCTGCCATGAGTACAGCGTATTAGCATTGCTATGTTAAGTGAAAAATAATAACTATGGCAGAAAAATAAATAAATTCAATCAAATGTCGCAGGCCACACCTAGATTCATCGCGCAGAATTTATTTTTTTTAAAAAAAAAGGCTATATTACAGTAAGGAAATAGCTTCCTCGAGTACTTTCATTTGGGTGGTCTTATAATTGGCGCTTATAACATTTTATTGATTCAGTACTCTCTTGTACAGCATGACAATGTAAGAAGCGCAAACGAATCCACAAACTAAGGGCCCTGGAATCCAGATTCCAGACACACAGGCCAGCAGCAACCCAGAGATGCCTCCAAACTCAATCAAGAATGATGTGAAGCATGGCAGATTGGATCTCATCCAACCTTTGTTTATATTCTAATCATATACAGGATTAACAAGGTTATGGTTTTCCAAGGAGAGACGTGCGGTAGAATGCATAGCTCTGCGCATAGTCAGCACGAACGTGGGTCAAACAGGTTGAGGAACGGGGTTGTGAGACGTGGTACATCATTTTTCTTCTAATTACATAGGAATAGTGTACCATGTCCTACGAATCATACCCGGATCGATGAATCCGGTAAGTGTTATGTGGGTTAAGGTGCATCCGGTGGCTGCCTCTGCGCCATCCCAATCCTTCCATGAGGGTCATTCATGGTTTCATCTCTCAGGGCCTGGAGAATGTCTCTTGCCGGGACCTCCCTGTAGATTTGGAAAAGACTAGTCAAATAAAACAAAATTGAAATTTGAATCAGTTGGCTCAGAAGTTCCCTAGTAAAAGCTGATGGTTGATCTTGTCTTTCTAGGTCCTGTTCATTGGAGTTTTAACCAATTTTTTCATGGAAAATCTAAATGAAACCTACTAACAAAACACAATCTCTTAAACTCACTCTAAGCAAAGGAAACGGCATGGCCTGACATGTACCAAGAACTTTCATCTGATATACATACGTCCAGCCAGAATGCATCTCGAGTTCTATGCTCAAAAACCGCTGGAGTTATGTTGAGTGCATGTAGATATGATATTGTCTTTTCACACTGGCAACTAGAAGCAGTGATGTGTTGGCCAAGTGTGAAGGGGTTGAATCTCAGCTGAACTGCGTTCCTCAATCACGCTGTGCATAGGCCGAGACGGTCAACCCAAGCGGATAGTCCAAGTATGCAGAGATAGCCACAATGGCAATACAGAGCACATACCTTTTTATTAGTATTCTATAAAGCCTCTTCAGAATTGGGCACAGTTCAGCAGGAGCGACTTGCTTGTTTTCCTCTGGGTGTTGCACGCTTAAGATGGGTTGACTGAGTAGCTCAAAAAATGCACCAACAGCAGAGATACCCTGTTGAATGAAACGACAAGAGGTTATGCTCAGTCTATGCATAACATATGCAGAAGAAAAAAGTGAACCCAACAATGCAAAAAGGAAAAGGAACAATTATAAATGACAGGGGTTGTCAAAATAACTAGTAAAAATATCCAGGAAGTTTTGATATCTTTTGAAAGTTTCACCTTTTGGCGTTCTTCAAAAATCAAAAATATGCTCAGCAATCACAAAACATTTGGAAAGAAGAAGAAAAGTAAATTGCTATGGGATAACCTGAATCATTCCCTTCCCCTTGATACTATCACCCATGTCAGGACTGAATTCTCCCTTCACTAGCATTTGCCCGTACCATGCATTGCGACCTTTCAGGAGAGTTACGTGAGTGTCAGCCAGCAGAGGGCCAGCACGTTTCTCAGGTTGTTCTGTCAGTAAATGAGTAATGAATATCATCTCTGACGTGCAATGAGCAAAACACACTGATTTGCTTGTTGCACTCTCGTTTGTTAAAGCTGCCACCATTCCTGAAACAGGAGAAAAAAAGGGTTACGAATCATATAGCAAATACCTTGAATACAGAGAAAACAAATAACTAAACATCAATGGTGTATAATGGCAAAAGAGTTCACGAAAATGTAGTAAACCAAACTTGCATTTACTATCCTGAACGAGTCAGTAGCCATTTGTGACAAATATGAATCAGTACAATTCCAATCAAAACCCTCAATAGCAAACGGGCCAAAGCTCAAACAAAAAATGGAGATTAATAAAAGGAAAGAAGCAAGTGTTTAAATTGTCCTGGGGCTTCTCAGATTAGATGATCTGTTGTATAAAAATTCCAGGGATAAGTATATAGGTTTGAGAAACTAGGTTGCACCCTCTGATTTCAATGTAGCACACCCAGAGACTATTGAGGCAAGAGATTCTGTTGAGCGTTAAACAGATCAAGTAAAACATGAGCATATCCCCACCCAAAAAAAGAGAGTAAAACATGAGCATATGGCACATCCATGTCTGTTATGTTTGTTTGAATACCATATGTGGTAAAGAGCCAAAGTCAACGGATACAATGCCAATTCAATTAATGTCATCAGTTCAGTGAGCTAAATGTAGTGTTATGAAGGTAGTTGATATTTGAGATTTCAAACAAAAAATAACAAATAAAAGAGACTTACCAGCGCCAATAGCATATACATTCTTCAATCTTCATGCCACCCATCACCTCATGAGTGACAAGGTCACTGTTATCCCAGACAATGAAATGTGGCTGCCTCAAAAACTTAGTGAGAGGTTTCCTCCACTTGTTGGATCCGCAGATCCGAGCATTTGCATATTCTTTGTTATAAATTTCTGAGGCGATGTTTGGGCCTCGAAGATAAAGTATATTCTCAGTTGGAACTCCAGCTGCAATTCATTTCCAAATGTCAGATAATTTAAATACATGAGTCAAAGATTGAACTCAGTCAGCGAAAAATAATTACATGAATCGGATGGGTACATGTCAAGATCAAAAGTTTTTTTAGTGTCCGGGATTTTCCCCATCCGGTGTGTTTTAAAGAAAAAGAGCACCTAATCTCGGAATTCACCACTCGACCATTACAAAACTTGCGGACTAGAGCGTCATAACATTTAACTAAAATGATAATTGAATCCTCAATCAAATAAATCTACACACACAACCCTCCCACACACACCCTCTAGTGAGACACCAAGCCGAGTCCCGTCGACTCGAACTCCTTGGTCCTAAGCATTTGCGTGGGGTATGTCTTGAAGCTGTGCCAAGTGAGCAAGCTCACTTCTTCGTTAAGATCAAAAAGTTCAAAACATCTTTCCATATCGTTCAAATGTATGCATCATGTCATTGTCTTGCCATAAATTTACAATGTCATGGCCCGATTAGTTGCTCCCGTTGGATGGCGTGAAATCCACAACAACAGCGTAACCATACATCTCTCCACTCCATGTTTGCATCACCGTCTCCTTGGTGAAATAGTGAGAGAGGTATCGATCGGGATCTTTGCGCCACCGTCGAGCAGCGGCCATGACATGGGAGCGGGGCCTATCACGAGAAGGGGCTTGTTACAAGTGCATACGCAACTATCGCGCGTGGCGTGCACTCATAGGTGATCCTCGCGGTTAGTCCCGCGCCCTTTATCCTGCACATTATCTCGGCGAAGCTCCTCGTGCCCATCTTGAATGTGCGGTGCATCTCACCCTTCTTACTCTTCTCCTCCATGTATGCGGTGATCATGGCGAAGTAAGTACTCGTCATTGCCATGGTGAGCGACGCATTCTTGCATCTGTTAACAAAGTAGTTTGTGGTACGCGGAGAATTGCCTCGACAATACCAACCAAAGGAGGCACTTGGCGCGCGCATGACCAGGTTGTAGACCTCGGCTAGGTTGGTTGTCATGATACCATATCGAGCACCACCCTTGTCATGCGGCGACCACTTCTCCTTAGGTTCGTGCTCAATCCATCGAGAAGTATTTGACTGTGCCTGTCTTCCTCGTGACACTAGGAGCGTGCCGTGGGTAGTCGTGGCAATGCTTGGAGGGCACGGTCGGCGCAGGGCGGCCCTAGTCGATGCCTCCTTACGTGGGTTTGGGTCGGTCGTCGAGAATCTTCCAGTGTGTCGAACTTACGGCTGGTTACGGTTGCACAAGCGCGAACATGTTCATCAAGTCCTTGTTGCGGGCTGCAGAAGTTTGCACCCAAGTGCCTCATGCACCACCTGCTCTGTAGATCCGGCCATGGAAGTGGAACGTTCTCTCTCGTTTGTATTTGTGTTATTGCACGCGGCCGGACCAGCGTCTTGGTCATGTATGAGGCATACGTTGGGGCGGTCTGCACACTGTAAATCCTCACATTCTTGGGAACCACGGCCATTATCCGTGTTCGTTTTCAGGCGAATACCACGGAAGAACTTGATTGTTTCCGTCCGTCGCTATTGCGGTCGATGTCGCCCTTGTACCGCCGATCGAGAATATGCCATCGATACACAAGATTGGGCAGCGGTCTTGCGGAATGCATTGATGCATGGACCAAGCGCGAAGAATGCTCATTTGTAGTACCCTCTTATTAGGCCGCCGGATGCGTGGCGTCTTGAATGTATGGAGCACTTCGGTGGGTGTCCCACGGTGAAATCGTGCCGCGCCAAGGGCATCCTCATGCCGCACTTCACGTCGTAGCATCTTGGGGTAAACTTGACGACGGTGAATGTCGTCGAACCGACAATGCCCGAATTTGACCGCATCTTGCACGACCTCCTTGCATTTGTCACGTAGCTCCTAGTCGACCTCGCTCAGTCGTACTCCCATGGTACATGGGAGCATTATTGTTAGGAAAGGGCCACCTTTCCTAACAAGAATATCTATTTCTCTAAATAGTTGATTAGTTTCTTTATATAAGGATTAGTTGATTGAGAATGTTGTCTATTAATTAGAAAAGTTATCTATTAGTTAGGAATGTCATCTATTAGTTAGGAAGGTCATCTATTAGATTGATTTTATCTATAATTGTTAGAAGAGCCATCTATATAAAGATGCCTATTATAATAGTTAGTGTTAATGAACGATAAGTGGAGTGGGGATAAGTGGAGTGGGGGAAGAGGGGGGAACAAGCCACAAGGTCTTGCTCTGGTTGCCGCTTCTCGAGCCGCTCATGCTTGGTCTGGCCTTTCCGGGGTGACGACGACTAGACGACTTGCTGCCGCGGTAAACTAAGAGAATGGATGATATGCCATGTCTTGCATATGTCTTGTATCATTTGTATTTATTTTTGATGACGTTGAGTATTTGTACTTATCATTTTTATTGATGTTTTGTTATTTTTCTGATTTCTAATTATTTTCGTATTTTAGCTCACATGAAATGACTGTTATGTCTCTTGGCCCAGGGCCTATGGTCAGATCGGGACCAATGCAGGTCAAGCTCGACGCAGAGCATCGTCGGGGAACAACCACGAAGGGCAGCCGGAGCCGAGGAAGATGTTGGATCCGCCCTTTGATGATCGTCCCCCGTCGCACGGACGCAGATCCGGCCGTCGTTGCTCACCTGTCGTGTTGCTGCTCTCCCCCTCCTCCCGAGCGCCATTCCATCCGTCGCCGCTGCAGTCGGAGAGGGACCCGAGGGGTGGGGCGGTCTCCGGCGCTTCTTCCCCGACGACGGCAATGCCGGATCCGGCGCCCCCCTCCCCGCCGGCGTCCAGATCCGGTATCTCCTTCGCCTCCGATCTCCGGATCCGGCATCTCGGCCACCCTTCGTGGTTCTTCCCGGGCGATGGCACCGCGACATCTTGCCATCCTGTAGTAGCAGCAGGATAGGGATATGTCAACACTGATGTGTCAACACTGATGTGTCAGGAAAGGAACAGCGATAGGGATATGGGTCGCATGTAGTAGCAGGGTTACCTGCAACAGACCAAGAAGCATACATTCGTTTCCGTTTGTGAGATGGCATTGGCTGTAACGTCGATGATGATAAGGAAAGTAGTACTGATATGATATCTGCGCGGTGATCAATCGCTGATACTGACATGGTGACATGGGAGCAGGGATCGGCAACGGCAACAATCGTTATCCAGGAAGACCCGTGTCTGTCCTGATCCTGGTCAGGCAGTGGCAGTGGCAGTGGCAGTGGCAGTCCAGTGGCACTAGCACCCTCTCAACTCCATGAGACGGACGCCGTCTCATTCGGATCGGACGCGTTCATTTCAGCACTCTTGTTTCGTGGTTGTCAGTTGCAACTTGCAACCACCACCAGCTCAGAATTCAGATGTACTAGCCAGTGGACTAGCTTGCTTAAGAGCGTACTTGCACTGCTGAATTGAAGCGGAGCAAAGTTCAGAATCTTCAGGAAACTGAAGAGTTTCAGAAAGTACGTTGCGCCTAGCTAACCTAGATGTTATGAATGTTGTTAGGTTGAATTCAGATTTGCTTTCGGCATCCTGTAGGCAGTAGGTCGGCAGTCGGCTTCAGTCTTTCTGCACCACCGGCCGGGCACGAAGAGGGTGAGCGAAATGCTCACCGGCGATGGCGACGACATAGAGCTTCCATGCCACCGCCTGGGCAGTCCTGGATGGGTGCGTTACCTCTGTGACCCTCTCTTCTTCAAAATAGCCTCTCTTCTTCATCAAAATCTCTCTTCTCTACTCTTTAGCTAGCTACTGACCAGCCGCACTGCTACTGCTGCACTCCTTTGCTTGATCTGCAGGAGGCGCTAGTGGGGAGACCAAGCTTGACACGCCCTGGCCTTCGCTGACACAAGGAAACGAATCAGTTTTGTGCAGAGGCCTGCTCTGTTAATGCAATGATCATGCCGGTAACATCTTTCATGGTGCTCCTGTATTGCCAACAATGTGTAGCACCTGTATTGCTCCATGAACTGCTACTTAAAGTAGCCAGCCTGTACGCTGAATATACTGATACTAAAGATCAGAGGGAAAGGAGATAATGGACAAGTTTGACACAGATGTAAAATAAAACATAGATTTAGTTCAAATATGATGACACAGTTGCATCAACACAGTAGCACAATCAAACGTAGTAGTAGCATCACAACTTTGGTCCAGAAAAACAAGTGTAGCTGCAGCTGCAGCAACACTGACACACAAACTTAACAGACATGTTCACGTAGAAGCCACGCTTGATAGACAACTCGAATTACTAATAATGACGATACTGATAAATATGATCTTCTGATGGAGATCATGATGCAGCCTTTCTCCCAATCACGCGGAGAAGACTTCACTTAAGCAGCAGCAGCATGCTTCATCACATGATTACGATCATCATTTCTCAAGTCTTCTCTTCACCCCTAAAGACAGAAAATAGGATGTAACGTGAGAAAGGGAAACACAATGTAAGACAAACATAAGGGAGTAACTGGCGCAATTTGGTACAAACCTTAATTTTTCCTCGATGATCTTGTGGATGTCTCGGCCTCCTGTCTCGGTGCGTTTGGGGCCTGCACAGGCTCCTCCCGGACCGGATTAAGTGAAGTTTCAATTGATTGCTATTCAAAATCTTCATCGTACTCATCAGTCAGGTCTTCATAAGCATTGATCTCAACCTGGTAGCGAAGGATCCCTCCTATCCCACCAAAGCCCCTGCAGAACTGAGATCCTTCCTGCGACTTGTTCGTGATAAACTCGAGTGTGCAACCAAACTGCCGATAATTTTCTGCAAACCACTCCAGTAACAAGGTCTTCTCCACCACCTCCAGCTCCGCAGATGTTGCCTTGTCTCGGAAGTTGCTCTGGTCTGTCTCCTGTGCCTTGTTGAAGTGTTTCACCATCGTTTCTCCAGTGGCAGAATTTTTAAGAACATATCGATTGATATCAAGATTTTCCCACACAATCAGCGTCTCAACTGCACCCATTTCAAGGGCAGCCATGGTGTCATCCACACTGAAAACATACTTCCCAGTGTCTTGGCTTATCTCCTCAAAGTACTTCCCAATCAACTTCTTTTCTTGGATGAACTTGACATTTGAAAGGACCTCAGCAGATATCTCAATGGCCTGGTTGAAGCCATTCTCTCCACCATAAGAGACATCAACCACCTTGAGTATCTTGGCTTGCAAGCGCTGATCAAACATGTCAGACTGGCTCAATTCATTCTTGAAGTCAGCAGAACCAGCTAGAATAAGCCCAGAAACATTTGGCTGGCTAGTGGCAGGATTGATGAAGAATTGTGTCGCAAGCTCGGCCGTCTTGCGCACATAGTTGTGGCGTTTCTCCATGCGCAGGCGGGCAAAGCGAAGTGCTGACTGCCCTCCTCGTCCATGCTTCTTTGGGAGATCAACAGAGAACCTGTGAAGAACCTCTCTTGTGTTGCCACTTAGTGTTCCAAAAAGTGTCCCATTGCCATCCATAATGATGAAACCAAACTTGTCATCAGACTCCAGTAGCTCATTTAACGACTCAGTGTGGAACTTGTTGTCACAGAGATACAAGGAAGCGTTGATTGGCCTGAATGGCTCAAAGTCAAAGGTGACTTTCTTTTCTTTGCCCTCATCAGTGACAATGGTTCCAGTGTAAAGCACCAATCCATTGGGGGGAACTCGATTGTACAGCTTCAGCCTTTGTTGAGCAGAGGTAATAGCAGCCAAGACAGACTGCCTGTTGACCCTGCTCTTGATGTTCGAGGCAGTTCCATATTCATCACCCAACATCTTGGTGACCCGAGAGACCTGATCACGAGGAGGCATGATCAGCGATATCATGCTTGTCCCATTTCCACGCGCAGCATCAAGGGCTTTAATCAGCTTCTTGACTTTCCAGATCTCAATATTCTTGTCAGTCTCATGACCGTCGGCCATCTTGGTTGTGCTCCCACCTCTACCTTCACTGACAAGATAGAAGGTCCAGTGTAGGTATATAATGTTAATAGCTGTCTGAAAGAGCTATATAGTTTATAACCAGGACTAGAAGTGAAAACAAATCAAAAGATAATCATACTAACTTTATCTAGCCATACAAAATGAGCAATGCAACTTTTATTCTTTAAAACAAAAGGAATATAAACATTAGTCATGACAGGTAAAAAGGTACTAACTAAGCTGAATTAGTATATGTTTGTCAGATATTCACAGTTCTAAAGCACCAACTCATCCAGCCAGAAGCAGTTAAGGTCTTGAAATTGTGTGGCAATCACTGAAATAAATAGCACACTACATTTTGAGAGTATCTGCAATATAAACGCAAAACATTGTGACCATAAAAAGGAAGTAAAAAGATGTGATATGATATCTAATGACCACCTGTGTTATACTTGCAACACAAATCATCACAGAAAGACAGAAAGTTGAAAGCATCAACTCCAACTCTAAAATGATTTACATAAACCCATCAACTCTAAGAACATATTTCCATAAGCAATTGATTAATGTCAAACAAGCTGGATGACCCAGATGTCAGATAGGAACTGCTACAATGTGACAATGTCAAAAAAAAACCAATGCTATATAATGTAAAAAAAAATACAGCAAAAAAAGGAAATAAATTATCATAATGATGTTTTAGAAAGACAAACCAGCATAAAAGTTTGTCTTCAAAGGTCCAAGCACTGTTGGTACATACAGAACATGCACAGCCAAAAAAACTATAGCAAGCTTGAGAGGTTAAGAATATTTGATACAAAGACAACAGTTAAAAAAAGGCACTGATCGTGAAATATTTTTCAACAAATAAGACACCAGCGCAAACAAAGTTTCTAAGATTACTAATTTGTACCATATAAGACCAGAGGCCAAGAACATTAACAAAAATATTCAGATGCCTATGATTTAACTATTCAAGATCAGAATAACTTCGAAAAAACAAACAGACCCTAACATCTTTTTAGATAAACAACCACAAAGTAACAGACTGTTAAAAGAGAGCATGTACACTTAAATCTACACATGTATGTACATTTGCGCCAACAATTAAACAGTGCAGCAGAGTTGACGATCCTAACATCCTTGCATCCCCCCTCAAACACACTACTAGTACTACTAAATATCACAGATATACGTTAAAACACCGTAAGTAAATGTATTTACATCGATGCACACGAAACAGAAAAACACGTGTTTGCAAGTTCGTAAGAAAATTGCAAAAGGTGCATCATAGGGGTGATATCTGCTGCAAAGTATTACGCCAAAAATTAAGCATGAAGTGAACAGATTTTGTAACAATTGCACACCAAATCTAACATCTCCCATGCATTACAGGAAAAACATAAATAATCTAATCCTTTCCACAAAATAGAGCTCGATCAAAGCAAAGCACCTATTCCTACCTAAGAATCCTAACCAGTAACCACCAAACCACGCACTGCTAACGGTCGGCCTAGGCTACCCTGGACACGATCTGGGGTCGTCACCTGGTGCGACTCAACCAGGCGGACGTGGGAAGACGGTGCGTGCCGCGCCACGGGATCCTCTTCTGCGGCAACGGTGTACGGGAAGGTACCAGGGGCACGCCGGACGGAGCCGGTGCTCCCCCCCGCGTACCGGCGGCGGATCCGCCCACGAGTCACGACGACCCGATCAAACGCCACTAAAACCGATCAACGACGCAAACAGTGACCCGATCAACGCGACACGAACGCACCACGCGCCTTTCACATCATCATCGAACTAGAACGAAAGAGGAAGTTGAGAATTGCGGGTTACCTTCGCGAGAGCCGCGCCGGCGGCAGAAAAGGAAGAGGAGGGACGCTAGGGTTTGGCTTCCCAACGAAAAAAAATCTCGGATGGCTCGAGTCCAGAGAGAGGCAGGAGAAATCGGCTGCTTTATATAAGCCGGCGGACTCGAGGGAGGACGATGTTGGAAGCCTCCGAACCGAAACCCCAAAGCCTCTCCGGACTTCTGCGGCTACGAGCACTCCTGGAACAACCCGCAAATCCGGTCGGTGAGGAACGGTGCTCCGTGCGCGCCAGGACCGTACGATTAGGATCAGGCGGTGGTCGTGGATGGATGGACACGTTTATTTGAAGGTGTGAATGGACACATTGGATCGGTGATTTTCGGAGGAGTTTGATTTCTCCACTATTCTTTGTTTGATTTTTGGAGGACCTGATATTTCTGGTCGATAGATGAGCGGATTTTTGGAGCACATTTAATCTATCATGTTAAATTGATTGGTAGACTACAATAGTAGACTTTTTTTTATATTGGGAGCTTTGAAGCAAAGAAGCACCTCACTATTCTAAAATTAATAGGCAAATTCTCTTTTATGTTCCATCAATTTGTGGGTTCACAGATTTATCTCCCACCATCGTCTGTTTAGACGTGTGATAAGAAGACGTACTCGCGTGTGCGCATGTGCTGTGCGTGCATGGTGGTGTGTGCGCGCATTTTCCCGTATCCTAACCCATATTTTTATCACTGATTTGAAGACAGATATAGATATGCTGGGTAAGGATACAAATAGGGATTTTTCGGGATACAACCACGAGACGGGTGCGGATCGGATTCAAATCAACCGTATATTAGTTGATGGATAGTGTACACATAAAGAAAAGATACAACTTCACCAACGACGGTATCAAATTATACTACCTATTAGAGAATTATTTATCCTACTTAACAACATAAACATAATAAAATGTAAAACCATGTTATATATTAGTCAATGACTAGAAAATCATAGAGGATATTAAAGAATATTGATGTTTACTGGATATTCATTCTGTTGATTTATCAGATATCCTATAAAATACGGGTACAGGTTGGATATTGCTCTTCCCACATCCTACCTCATATTCTTTGAAATTTTCATATACGAATCGGGACTAGCAAATGGTACCCTGGGCACGGCATCGGATCGGACGAGAATTATCCGTCCCGTTTTCACCCCTACTTGTAAATCGAAAAATTTGTTCGAGTCTAATAGAGCGTGAAAGGGACGAAAATGGAGACATCAAAATGCGGGATGCATCTACCACCTCCATCACGAGCCTCCGCTGTGAAGCAGCAGCAACGTGTCGCCTTTGCTTTAATATGTTGTATTGATGCACTATGGGCCTGTTTTGCATAGTTGTAGCTTTCCTGAAAAGCGGCTTCTAGGCTTCTGGCTGGGCTGCAGGGTTGAACGATTTGGCTGAAGAGGTTTGGTGTTTGACTATCTGGCTTTTATGCAGGTTGTCTACAGATTCTGAGATAGAGAATATCTGAGATGCCCCTGAGATAAGTAATGGCTTATTTAATATCATTTAACAGCAATTAATGGCATTTAACGATAATTAATGACAACTAACACAATTGAGTGTAATTAACGCAATTGTGTACAATTAACGCAATTGACTGCCGCAATTAACAGAATTGACTACCGTTACCGCAATTGACTACAATTAACTATGACTAGCGCAATGAATGCAATTGATCGTATTTAACGACAATTGACGCAATATACCACAATTAACGCAATTAACACTACACACCGCAATTAACAACAATTATTACAATAAACAATTATTACATAAATAAATAATTATAATAAATAATTATTAATAGTACCGAACTTTTATTTTACATAACTATCACTTATGCATTTGTATCCACGACAAACATCTAACTTTCTCAATATTTTTGCAACGATTACAATTGCAAATTATTAAAGAATTAATATTGGAGAATGTAACTCGAGGTGCACCACATTGCAATTCTTGCCTCGAAGAAAATAACTTTATTTCTTTGCAATATTCATAGGTGCAATCGAAATGTTAGAGTACAAATTACAATATCAAAATAGATAAACTTTAACTACTATATTTGTACCTAGAAATGTGTACATCTCCTTCCATTTAAAGAAATCGTCCATTGATACTTCCAACCTACAGTCACAGAAGATAATAGAGCAATGAGACAGTACAAAAAAAATGTTCATACCTACAACCATCAACAACTTACGAGGTAATCAACATCTTGGCGCTCTGGCCAAGTCTACACTTCACTAACCAAATGCATGGTCAAACCAGCTAACAGACCATGCCAATTGTAAGTAACCAAATTTATAACCAAGCTAGCAACGTACCAGGGATGCTAAAAGGAATAGAGAACAAAGTTTTTGTTGCAAAAAAGTAGAATGATTTCTCCAAACTAAAGCATACAAACAGAGATTATCAAACTAACATCTACATGTTGCTTCCAAACAAATGCTCCAGGAACTAACAAGTGAACTTGTTAACCTGCCATTGTCATGCCCATAAATAGCACATATATCCAACAACTTTGGCAGACCAAGCAACCTCTTCTCCTGTAGAAGGGCTTCAAGGGAACAATGTGAAAATGGGTTATTTAAACCAATGACTCCACTCCATTCTGCACTAAACTTGGTAAATGCACACAATGATTCCACTCCATTCCTAACCAGTAAAGTTTGAGACTTTCAACAACTCAGTCGATATTTTCACTAGATTCCAAACATTATCGAAAATACAACTCGATAATAACTAATAGCTAGAAATATGTTTAAGACAAGAACCATTCACTTTAATTAACCACAACAATACTCCAAATCATAATTCAGTGATTCAAACCCATAAGCACCCGATCATTTTTAGTGAATCAAACCCGTCTGAATAAGTCGATACCCTGTAGAATTTCATGCTTAATCCACAGACTAAGCTAATTATAGAAAACACAAAAGCATCATGAGTCACACTAAATGCGTTCGAACAACACTACTGAACCAAACAAGCAAATCGAACATTAACATGTTAAATTTCAAACTCTGGTTCCCTGATCCAAAAACTAAATATCTCATGCATCATGGCAGCATTGGTCGATCAGTGAGTAATGCACAAGCGAGTGCTATGGTTACACTGGCACCAAAAATCGCAGGCCTTGGCACGGAGGAGCGCGGTGAGGGTGTCGTTGGGAGGTCGAGGACGACGGGGGTGAAGGTTTAGGGGCGGGGGGCGGAGGCGGTGGATTTGGGGACATAGCGCTGCTACTCGTGCTGGTGCCTCGAGGCGGTGTTGGGGTGGTGGCGGTGGTAGGAGGGTTTGGATTGGTGTGCGGGCGACGCGGACGACATGGCTGGATCGCGAGAGGAGAAGATGCCTTTGGTTACGGTGTTCAAGGGAGGCTTAGGAGAAGCGTTGGCACGGCGGCCGCGAGGGGTGGCGATGGGGGAGGAGGGAGCCGGGGAGGATGGAGGAGGCCAGTGCGGGAGGAGAAGGCGCTTGCGGGAGGACAGGCGGCGGGGAGGAGGTGCGTTGGGGAGGAGGGAGGTGGAGGAGGGCGGTGTGAAGGAGGGCGCCAGGGAGAGATCCAGATCTGGATCTGGGATGAGGAGGTGCACCGGGGAGGAGGGCACTGAGCGGGTGGGCGTGAGAGCAGGCGTGGGAGGAGGGAGCTGAGCGGGGCGGGGGGGTGCTGGCGCCGCTTTTATGGAGTGGTATTCGACGGTAATTACCTCTGAACTTCGGAGGTAATTTTGGAACGGGCTGCGGGAAGCCACAGAATCTCTCCCCGTGGTATGCTTTTGGCTTCTGCACGTTGAGATATGAAGCCGCTTCAGAGAAAAGCGGCCGTGAAAAGCCTCCTATTTGGATGGCTTCCGGTTTTTTAGGTGAAAAGCCCCACACACACACACACATATATATACACACACACACACACACACACATAAAATATATACTTATATATGTGTAGGAAGAGTAGTTACTCCCACCTTTGATATACCACCTAAAAGAACTTGACATACTCTATTATCACTTTGGGTAGACTCATATACTAATTATAAGATACTCCAATGTGAATCACACAAAAAAAATTGCAAGAGAGTCTATAATTTTTAGCATATTTTGTAAATACCTTCATATTCGCACATAAAAAGTAGTATGTCTAAAAATTGTACATACCACCTCTGAAGGTATGAAGGTAGTTTTTAGACATACTCCTTTTTATGTGCGAATATGAAGGTATTTACAAAATATGTTAAAAACTATGGACTCTCTTGCAAATTTTTTGTATGATTCACATTGGAGTATCTTATAATTAGTATATGAGTATACCCAAAGTGATAATGGAGTATGTCAAGTTCTTTAGGTGGTATATCAAAGGTGAGTAACTACTCCCTGAGTAGAAAGTATTTTTCATATATATATATATATATATATATATATATATATATATATATATATATATATGTATGTATATATATATATATATATATATATATGTATATATACATATGTATATATATATATATGTATGTATATATACATATGTATATATATATATATGTATGTATATATACATATGTATATATACATACATATATCTATATACATATATATATATATACATATGTATATATACATACATATATATGTATATATATATATATACATACATATATATGTATATATATATATATATATATATATATATATATATATATATATATATATATATATATATATATATATATATATATATATATATATATATATATATATATATATATATATAAAAGAAAAGGGCAACATGGATCACACATGTGCCTCACACTCATACTCCGTAGATGGATGGAAAGATTGAAAGAGAGGATGCAAAAGAATGGTGAGGGATATGCTATAGGAAGCAATATGAAGTTTTTGAGTTGTGAAAGCCTATTAATTAATTTTTTTCTACTTCTCATTTAAATGTCATTTTTTAATATTGTGTTTTCAAATCATGTGTTTCTTTAATGTGCATATGCATTGCTGCATTTTCCTATGTTTTTTTATGTCAGTATAAAAAATATCAAAATAAGGGTTCTCTATAAGGGATTTTAATCAAAACTCAAGATATTGTAGAATGGATGTTTAGAATTAACTGATAATGACAAGACTTTTCTTTGGCTGATATAGTGATAAAGATCTAACGGTATATTTCCATATAATGTAAATACCCAATTAAGTATATAATGAGATTGTTTCCTTTTGAGCCGAGTTGAGTGACCTTATGAGAAAGCAAGGTTTGAGTAAGAAGGAATGTGGAACGGGGTACATGTCTATGGTCCACCTAGCAATGACTCTCAACGTGTTTTGATTTTTTAATCCGTGTTTCATTCTCGATACTGTCACATCTTTGTTTCTACAAGACTTGGTTGTCTCTTGTTTACCGAGTGCATCTGACGCGGAGAAGAACAGCCGTTTTGCTTGATCTCCAAGGATAATTCTTCTGGTGCCGTGCTTACCACGAAGCATGATATCCTTTTTTTAAGATATATGGGTGGCCTAAAAAGTAGATTACCTAATAACTTAATAGAGGTTTAAAGTATCTTGGTTTATTTAAGGAGCAATTAGGACAGTAATATCGCAAAAAAAGGTTAAAAATAAAGAAATAATGTCGTAATGAAACTTGACTGCTAAATAACATCCAAAATACTAAGAATTCTGAAAAACAACACTCTAAAGGAATATTCCATCATAAATTATCCAAAAAGACATAATTGCCACATTCTCCCCCGACTCCGGTGTCTCCTAGCCGCGTCGCCGCCACCACTTGGAGACCGATGCTGAGGTGAAGCGGCGCCACACTATCGCGAACACACCGGCACGGCGCGGACCGGCAACGGTGTCGTGCTTGGAGACCGGCAATGGCGGCAGCACGGCTCGAGGGAAGCGTCGCATATCGGTCGGAGAAGAGGGAGAGAGAGGCTCGAGGGAAGCTGCGCAACGTGTGTGACTTGGAGACCGGCGGTGGTGGCGTGCTAGGGAGGTGGTGCAGCTTGGTCGGAGAAGAGGGGGATGCAAGAGAGAGGGTAAAAACGTCATTGTACCCGTGGGTGTTATTTTTTCTAATTTTTGGCTGTTTCGTGGTGTTATCATGCAGTCAACTACAAATTTAATGTCATTTTTCTAAATCTCGACGATTGGGATGTCATTGACCTAAATTTCCCTTTATTTAATGTATAAATATATGTGTACCGGTTCTGTAGATGCTTTGCTATTTACAAAACAAAAACAAGTTAGGGTTCATTTTTCTAATTTTTTAGAGGAACCTATTTTTCCGAATTGAATGTCCAAATATTGATTTTTCAAGAGGCCTGATAGAAAGTACACAACACACAAACAAAGGATGCACATGACTCATCCACAACGCACACTCCTCAACTCACGCACGTGATTGCGTCTATTAGCACATGTCTAAGGGTATGTATAATGGTACAGACAGCTGTTGTCTATAGTAACTCTTCATGTTACTTGTAGGCAGCACTAAAGACAACTCATACAATGAGTTATCTTTTTTCTTGTTTTTATGGATCACACATTTTTTTAATGCTTTCTTTGGTTTTAGTGATACAGTCGGCTACAAGATTGTAGACAACACATTGCTATATCTTTATTATTTTTTATCCACATCGACTGAAATTTTACATGATAGAGAATATAAACAACTGATATAAATCTATTGTATATGACCAAACTATGAAAATATCTCTCTCATAGACGTTAGGCATACTAAATTCCAACCCACCACTGAGCTAACGCGCTCACTTCCTAATGGCTGACTTGGCTAAGGCCCCAGCAGAGCATTTGGGCTCGCTTTCACAGGTCCACCCGATTACGGCCCATCTGTAAACCGAACCAAAAGAGAAACCAACCCAAAGCACCGTATCCATTACCCGGCTCAACTGACACCCGAACCTGATGTCGCTGGTCGCCTACGACGCCTCCTCCGACGAGGAAGACGCCGGCGAGCCTCCCGCCGCCGCCCTGGCCTCTCCTCCACCCTTCCCCTCCTCCATCGGACCGCAACCAAGGCCTTCCTCACCTTCGGCGTTAGTGGGCGCTGCTCCTCAGCCTCCTGCGCCGCCGCCTGCCCCCAGCCAGTAAGCCCATGCTGCCTCTAGGGTTTCGCTTGCAGGAATGGGGATTGTTGGGAAAACTGTGGATTTGGGTATTACTTATGTAGAATTTTGTTTCTGCCAAGTAGATTTAGGCGGCTTGATGTTCCAGAGAACCCCTCACTCGATTTTTTTATACTTGTTTGATCGATGATCACTGGATTGTACTACGCTGTTATGCTAGAGCTGAAGCGACTGGGAATCAAACCATTACTCTGGCAAATCCTGCAACAATACAAGTCATGGTTTTCTAAGTAGTTTGTAGGTGCAAAACAAACGTGTCAGTGAAGGTTAGATGCGAAATTAGAACTGGCATGCCCATGCTGCGTTCATTTGTTTCTTTTTTATTTATTGGTGCGGATTCTGTAGCTTCAAAATCCAGATGAGAGTTCTACGTTGTTATTCTGCTTTAGCATGCCATTATAGCAATTTGTAACTTCAGCATTGTCAAATGACACGAAAAAATTGATGGTGTTTTCTGTGAGGTGCTGGGTTCCTCTTATGATGGTTTTACCAGGCCTCTCTTTACCCCACTAATGGAGATAAAAGATGGCATTACAGTCCCTGCCTGTTATTCTCACCTTGCATGTGTCTTAAAGTTTCTCTGAACTCTGAAGTCCAACCAGTTACACTTAATTCCCAAAACTGTGGTTCCCTTGTCCCTGATCTCTCTGTATTTTTGGAAAGAGAAAAAAAATCTCTCTAACAGGGCAACATGGTATTGATGTCCTGTGTTGGTTTGTTGGGGAAAAAAAAATTACACGGTATGTTAATGATTATCTGATGTAGAGAATTCCCTTCTGTTAAAATCTCATCAGCCGTAATGAAAGTTTATGTTAGGTTTCTTAGATATTTGCATTGAGAAGCCTTGAATGTGTTGACAAAAGTACAAGTCATCAATTTAATAGGGGTGTGCTTCCCTCACAAATGAAGGGCTGCACTCAGGTGCTCACTACTCCCAATTGAGGCTTGAATTTGTAATGCAATGATTCATTTGAACAAATGCCTTTTTGATTGGGATCCTCTGTTGTGGAAGTGCCTCAACTTTAGTTGACAAGTTATAGTCATGGTTTGACAAGCTGTATTTGCTTGTTCAAAATTGTCCCTTGTAGGAGATCATATGTGGGAGCATTTCTACGCATTTACAGGTTTCTAATTATAACCTGGCAGGTTTGATTTAGGCAGGTTGTTTGTCGTAACTTTCCTCTAATGATCTGCCATGTCACTTATGCACTTGTACTTTATTCACCAAAAAAATATATCAGCAACTTCCTAGCCATTACATGTGGTGAAGCTGGAAAAAGTTTCAGGTAATTTGCAGCACATCAATGCAAAGTGTTGATTGCGTGAAACTGTGAATCTGTTCCGGTCACATGTATTTGTCTTAGTACTTGATAGCTGAGCTACATTTCATTTCCTTGTCATACTCATATTACATACGAATTTACGTTCTTTCTTGCATTTCATTGGCCCTCTCTTCATCCTTGGTTCCTGGCCTATTTTCGTGTGACATTTTGTTTTCAGTTGCACTTGCATGGTCTGAAGTGTTATGCTATACATGGTTAATGCAGTACAGTACTAGTAATCCTTTTTGTCCGCTACTTTCTAGGTTTTGATGTGGCATCAAGAGTTCTTAACTTCTTGATTTTTTGTATTTGATCCAGGAATGTAGAGTCCACAAGTTCAAGTAATGTCTCCCTGCCCACACCATCATTAGACCTCCCAGATGTCGCAGCTCTTTTTGCTTCCCCTTCTCTTCCATCTGGAGGTTCTGCTGCTATGGTGGACAATTCATCAAGGAAAAGAGAATCAAATGGATCTGCTTTTCAAGACCCACGAAGTAAATTTCCAAGGGTTCAATCTGCACAATCTCGGGATGCCACGAGTGCTCCTGGGAACACGTTAGTTCCACCACAACTTAGTGGAAGGTCAGTACTATTTTTCAGTTATTTCAGAAGATATTATGGTACATGATCAACAATCCTAGTCTAAGCGCTTTTCTCGACAGTTTTTTTTTTCCAATCAAATTCTTTGAGCGAACTAAGGCAGATAGGTCCAGAATGTTTTTGTGAACTATGCGAGAAAAGTTCTTTCACATTATGTTGTTTGCTTTTCCAAAGAGATGCTAATATTTTTTTGTTACTCTTTCACAGGAGCAATGTTGTTACTGAAGATATGAGCAAACTGTTTGTGGCTAAACGCAAAGAGTAGCATTTAACATTTTGTTAACTTCTATTTGGATTCATCGACACATCTATTGTCTCCCATGGACAGGCGGGCATGGTTGAAGGATGTTGTTCTTGCGACCTTGAGTCCTAGATAACCATGGTTGCCATAAGAGATAGGAAATGCTTTCTTTTCTGACATTCATTTGGCGTCTATTTCTTTGGTGTTTCGCTTGTGTTGATGTACTACAATGGTACGTGATCTGTTGTTGAAAGCAGGCAACTGTTGAGAAAATTAGATGATGTCTACTCTGTAAGGAGAACTAGATGTTGTTTATCTTTTGGTTAGTGATGAATGGATGGATTATCAAGAGAATTACGTTGTAAGTCTATGTACCAGTGCCTGGCTAAGTTTGTTAGCTTTGCTTGGAAAAGTATGGCTGTAATGATGTATTATTCATCTGTGGCTCTGTGCTCTATGGTTTACTAGTTTTTGATAGGATTAAGTACATTCTTCGTCCCTCAACTCTTGCCCTAGTTTAATTTCCGTCCCTGAAGTTCAATACCGGGTATAACGCGTCTTCGAAGTTTCTAAACCGTGTAAAACCCGTCATGTTTTCCTTTTAAAGGTGGTTTCGTGCCACGTGAAAAAAAGAAACTATTTTCTCTTGCCATTGGGTGTCCACGCTGGCACACAAGAGTGAGAGGGGGATTAAGAGGGAGCAGAGAGAGAACAGAGAGGAGGGAGGCTCAGCCAACAGAGGAAGCCAGGGGGAGGAGCTAGGCGGTGGGCTGGACGGCGTCGAGCAGCAGCCGGAGAGGCGGCGAGGGTCGGCAAAACGGGTGGCCGGGGTGGGGAGGAGGCCGAGGGAGGCGACATCGTGACCGGGATGGCGCCGAGGAGAAGCCGGCGGCGGCGGAAGCAAACGGGCGCGGTGGCCGAACAAGGGCGTGGCGGCCAGAGCCAGTGGAGAGGAAGGGGAGGCGAGCATGAGCACGAGAGAGGTACATGGAAGCTCACCGTGATGTCCGAGGAGGCAGGGGAGCACTGGAGGAGGCCAGCGACGAGAGGTCGGGGCGGCGTGGGGTGGTTCACGGCTGCGGCGGCCTAGGACGGCGGGAGCCGGCGGCGGTTGGGAGGCGTCGGGTGTCGGTGTGGTGCTCCGAGCGAAGGCGGCGAGGAGGTGGCGCGCGCGGGTCGGCGGTTGCTGGGTCGGTGAGGCGCCCTCTGCGGCCGAGGAGGAGGGGGGAAGGCGGCCGGAGGAGGGTGTCGTTCTTTGTTCGGATGGCTCGCCGGGCGGCAAGATCAAGGTGCGGTTGATGCGGTGGTGTTCTGGTGCCGGCGGCGCGGGTGTGCCGCGCTGCTTGCCGAGCTCGTGCGGCGGGTGGCTACGAGCATCGACGTGGCAGCTGAGTGCCCCACCATCGTGTCCCACTCCGCCAGCGGCGGCGCGGCCGGTCGGCTAGGCAGACTGTGGGCCTTCTACCTCGAGAGGAGCCTCTCCGCGGCTCCCCTTGCTGATTAAGAACATTAATGGCTTATCATAAGCTACAGTGGGAAGCCTCAGCTGGGCGAATCGGTGGCCAGGCAGAGCCCGAGCGAGCTGGGGGGGGGGCGAGCCGGGCCGAGGGGGCGGCCATGGTGCGGGGAGGCGCGGCCGCAGGGAGCGGCGCACGGAGAGCTGAGGGCACAGGGGGCCGATCACGGACGCTGCGGCAGAGGAAGTAGCAACCGACGATCTTGGCGAGGCGGGCGATCTGGGATGGGGAGAGGGCGAGGCGGGCGATCTGGGACGGGGAGAGGCCGAGGGCGTGGAGCTCCGCGGAGATGGGCGCGAGGGAGAGGTCGATGCGGGCTAGACTGGGACCATACTAGAATGTTTTGATGAGTACTCAGGCATAAATTATCTGAAGAAACCAGAATCTGTTGCTGCTATCAATGACGTATACGAGGCATATGATATTGGGCCAAATACTCAAATGGCAGCTGAAGCCATGGAATCATTGTTTGCATCAACTATCAGTTATGATGTCAGGGAGAATGCACACCCTGAAAGTTCTATTCTCAGAATAGATCCAGGGAAAGAAACCAAAGTTGATAAGGTATGTTCAGCTCACTCACCAATTCAAAAGCTAAAATGCTTACCTACGAGCTTGGAAGGATTGACAGCAGAATCTAAGCAAATCAAGGCAAATAACACAGTAAGGCCAAATGACAAAAGTTCAAGCTCTTTGACAAAGCGTCCTAGCAAGTCAAAAACCAGGAGGAATCCGAAACATATGGCAGGGAAAGCAAAAGGAAGCATGGTCACTGGGATTATACAAGGAGCCATAAATCATGAGGTGCCAGAAGGATACATGGGATCTGGTGCAGATGACTCAAATATTCCTTATTTACTATGTAAAGATGCTGCAATCCATCCTAAAAGGAAGAGGACATATATGTTTACCTCAGGAAGCTTGAAAGTTGAGTTCAATGAAGCTAGCAGATCAACTGCATTTAGAGCCAAAACTACTGAAGTAAAACAGTCGTCAGCAGCAAAAACAGTAAGCACATCTGATCCTGATAACATGGACGGCATGAAAATAACTCAAAAAACTTCTTTAGCTGATCATGAAGCATCAGCTGCTAGTTCTGCTGATGCATTTGGTGGAGCTACAGAAACTCGTAGCAAAGGCAGAGTAATTCAGAAAGAAATTTCACATTCCAATCAGCTTGAAGGAACTTTGAGTGTCGGACTGGAAAAACAATCCACATCTGAACAGAAAGATCACAACTCTAGTTTGATGAGCAGAGTGCCATTGAAAGAGCTAAACAGCACAGGGCCCCAATCTAGGACACAGGCGTTAAACAAGCCACTGAACAGAGGCATTCCAAAATCACCAGATTCCAGAGAACTTGCCAGTCTTTTTAGGAATGAAGTATCTCCAGTTTTGCAATCAAGCAGGCGAAGAAAGAGACATATGTCCACAGTCCATGTTCTATTCAGCCAAAGCATGGACAAGGAAACCATCAAAGATCAAACAAAGGTAGTTTTCATTTCATCAGTTGCACATACTAATCACAGTAACTGGAGGTCTTTTGATTGTTTTCAGTTTCTCACTTCTTCAATTTTATTGTGACAGATACTGGTACACTTTGGATTACCAGTGGCAACAACTATTGCAGAGGCTACACACTTTGTTGCTGAAAAGTTTGCTCGTACAAGGAACATGCTAGAAGCAATAGCTATGGGCATACCTGTAGTCACACCATCATGGCATCATGGCTTGAATGCTGTGGAGAAGCAAGGTGCTTCATTGATGAGAAAGAGTACATTATGAGGGATATAAAGAAGGAAAAGGTGCTAGGCTTCAGCATGCCTGTCTCACTAAGCCGAGCCTGCAAAAAACCATTGTTAGAGGTTAGTGTCTCTGATTTCTTAACAGTGAAAAATCTAATCAAAATTGGAGAAATAAATAGTGGCAGAGGAATTATGTTATCTTGATTGTCAAGAGATCTTTTATCATTCATAATATATCTTTACATCAATCTATTGTAACTTGTAAGCTCATCTTTATATTATCTTAATATTTACTGAGTTTTCTGAAATTCATTCCAGGGTAGAAGAGTACTAATCACGCCACATGCTAAGCCTAGCAGGGAGCTTCTGAAAAGTTTAGTAGTGGCAGCTTGTGGCCAGGTATGCAATTGGTAATCTACTTCTATCCATATCAGAACAGCACGTTGAGCGAGCTGGTTCTAAGAGGTTAAAGCCTTGCACGTTGAGCGTGCTGGTTTGAGAGTAAAAATGGGATGGATGACTGCTTGGGAATGTATTGTAGTTAGGGTACCGTAGATGTCAGCTCTAGCTGTGTACTGTAGATGATACTATGACTGATTTCACTAATTGAAATCGGAGGGATAAACACCCCTTTAATCAAAAAAAAAAACTTCTATCCATATCAATGTGCATTTTCTTTTGGTAGTGATCCCCTTGTCCTTGGTAGTCTACTATTTGTTGGATTCAGTTATTCTGTGTTGACTTCTCAGCTGCATCTTGAAACCAGAGGTTTAATGTTCTGAATGTAGAGTACTTGTTTTTGCAATTTTATGATTTGTTTAGTAGTTAACAGTTAACACTAATAAAGGATTTCAATTTTCATGTTCTTATGTAAAGTTTATCAAAAATTTGGTGACCCTGTGATTGTGACGCGCTGACTGAACAGAGGTTTGTAAGATAAAAAAAATGCTAGGGAGCAAAAGTGCAGCTCTAACATGAGTAGGATGTCTTGTTCACTAGAACATTGTCTAGTGACCTGTCTTACATAATTTGTTAATGTGCACTTCTTTTGCCAGATTTGGTGCTTTGTTATCGACATAGAGCTAAAAGTCATAATGAAAAGCATTGAATAATCCGCAGTTTCGTTTTTTTAGTGCAGTGTCAATCAGTGTCAGTGTCACGATTTTTTTTGAGCGGGTCACGAATAAAATTTTACGACTTCTGTATATGTTAGAATTTTATGCTTGGATACATCATTTCATTGCTTAACTTTCTTTCATGCCAATTAAATTTTGTTGGTTTGTCAGCCGTTGGAGAGAATCACAGTGTCTGTGATGAAGAATAAGAATTTTGAAGGAGCCTTTGTAATCTCTTGTGAACAAGACTACAGCATCTGCTTGCCATTCATTAAGAATGGTACTACCGCACACCTTCTGTTTCTTTTTTTTTCCTGGTGCTTCCTCCATTTCTTGCAGTTACGGATCAATTTTGTAATTCCGTGCCGTTGTTGCAGGTTTGGAAGTATTTGACTCGGAGCTTTTGTTGAATGGTATTGTCATCCAGAAGCTAGAGTTCGAAAGGTACGCTCTTGCTCTCTTCAGATCTAGATTTGTGCTATTTTATGAACATGGTGATTTGCAATGCCAATGAACATCTGCCATGCCCTGTTAACTCCCAGCTGGTGACTTTTATATCGCAGGTATCGCCTTTTCCGTGATAAAACCATGTGAAGCTTCCGCAAGATCTGGATAGGTTAGGTACCAGTGTACCATGCAAGGAAATAGCATTTTTGTACATAAATTCATATCTTTCTGTAGTTACTCCTATGATCCCCTGCAGGCACTTGTTGCAAGTATTTATCATTCCAGCCTCTTCTCCGCATGATCATGTGCTACTCTGTTGCCACACATCGTGTCATGTGGGGATATGCCTTTGGTGTAGGGTTGTGTTAGGATGGTATTACATGGTGGCTCATTTAGACTTGTCATTGTGGTAAGGAGTTTGATCAAAATTGGTTGATCGTGACCTATCCTACCATAGCTCTAATAATCCCAGCTTCCCAATGCTGCCTCCAGTGACCTACTATGTAGCCCTCCTTAGGCTACTTACTAGCTAGCCCAGGAATGGATGTGGATTTTTTAGTCAGGCAGAAGAGAGGAAGCGATCGAGGGGAGCACGTGCGAGTTGGAGCCTGGAGGACGCAGTGCAGTGCAGTGCAGTGCAGTGCGTCGGGAATGTGAGGAATCTGGAACCGACTCCGGTGGAGCTTGCCGACCGCGAGGGCTTCGAGTGCCATCTGGTGCGCGTGGAGGGTTACGCCGAGATGGAGCGCGAGGCTGCTCACGGAGAGGAGGGTTGGCCTGGTGTCGGACCCGGATTTCGTAATCCAGAATCCTCTGTGATAAAGCTGCGCTATTCCCTGGATCAGTAGATAGCGCTCACAGTGCACATTGCTGAATCATTTCATACATCGTGTAGACCCAATCATTCATTAATACAAGTATCAGAGTTCAAATAGACCGCGTCGGGTCGAGTTTACAATAGGGCTGATCAGGCCAAATGAGTTCATTACAAAATCTCGAGTACGTTAGCGGAAGCAAAAGGGGTAGAGCAAGTCTCTCCACAGGCAAGCGACTGGGGTACCATGTGTACGACCGATATTAGCCAAAGGCTTGGATAATATACGATGTACACGAGTACCAACGGAGCCAACCAGACTGAGGCGAGACTCAGACTACGGAACTATGCTACTCTTCTTCATGTCCTTGCTCCTCGGCGTCCTGGTCCTCGTAGTAGACGTAGTCTCCATGATCTGCGGGTTACGGGGTTGGGGAAGAGCGAGGATGAGCACAACTACCGTGCTCGCGAGCCAACACACAGTATGCAATATTATACATGCAAGGCTTAACAAGGATGGCTCGGGTTCATTTATTTGCACAAAGCAATATTTAAAGTACCAATATTAAAAGTCCTATCACGTAGCATTTTAACCAAATTGCATTTGTTAAAGAGATTACTTGTGCAATATTTATATCAGTAGAGGTTACTTCCACCTCATGCTTATTTTTGATAGTGGTTACTTCCACCACTTAACATCAACGAGGTACATCCACCAGGAAAACCAAAACAGTGGTCACAATGACCCAACACATTTTATCCCGCCCACAATGTTTTATAAGCAGAACTAACTCTTGTAAGTTCCCATGTCCGCCCTTGACCGTGGGCACGGCTATTCGAACGATTCATTACACTCTGCAGAGGTTGTACACTTTACCCACAAGAGACAATCATTTTGACATGTACACATGTTTAGTGAGACATGTGAGTCAAGGGAGATCGTCACAAGGCCTTTACAATGCATCCACCAAGTATTTGTTACACCCGCTAAGGTTTCACACGAGAAGAGTTACGCTCACATAGACCAGTCAACTCTTTCCCGGACCCTCTCTTGCGCCTCACGACTTACGCTCACATAGACCAGTAAGTCGTGCACCCCAACCCATAGCCACATAGGCTTATGGCGTAGCGGTCATCTGCACAGTGCAACTCATACTAACGGATACAAATTATTTAGCAGTCGACACCATTATAGACATGTGGTCGCATCTTGTTTTACATTGGGAGGTCATCACGAGTTAAGTCCTTAGGGACCATCTCAGGCGGTTCATACCACATACCACCCACAAACCAACATTCCTTGGGCTGCATTAGCACCCACCAACATATCATCCATCATACCATCCGCCTGCATGTGATAAGCAATTTCTTTAGGGTTTTTAAGAGGTAGGAAAAATACAACATCATAACCATCCCACCATTTACACCCAATGACCCCAAAATTATGTTCATTTCAAAAGATGATGAATGGGGTAGATGATACCCGATACTTAAGCAAGACTAGCATGGCGCTTAAGTATAGCCTAAACTAGTATAGTTACCAAATATTTACTAGGTGACAATGGTGTACGGCAATTCAATTATCAAAGGATGGAGTATTAATAATAAAGCATCAACATGGCATTTAACTACCTTAGGGTATTTAACATACATTTGCATAAGGGAAATAAAGCATGCAATTTGATATTTGAAAGAACATAATTTGCATAAAATGTAGGTTCAATATGATCAAAGTGTCGACTACTTTGGGTCTCTGGCTAGATTATCTTGATATTCTTGAGCTTGATCGAAGTGGGGTCTCGGCTTCTCCGAATTCTCGTGACGATCGTCGGAAAAGAAATAAGCGAGCAATTAAATTAAATAAATAACAATAACTCATCAAATGAACTCCAAAATAAATCAAACTAGAACCAAAAGAAAGGGCTGGATTTTAGAAATTTTTAGAAACAAACTACACAATTTTTGGAGTTAAAATGGGGGAGAAATAAATATTTGAAACCTCTCTTTTGAATTAAAAAGGAAAAAGGGAAAGAAAAACATAAAAAAAGAAAACCGGCGCTGCCTTTGTTCGCCTGCGACCGGCACAGCGGGCATGGCGGGCGCTGCTGTGCGGCCCACAGGGCCCGTGGCCGAAGAAAAGAAGGGAGGCAGGGGGGGTTTCGGCTCGAGTCTCACTCGAGCGAGGGACTGAAGGGCGGCGCGGCGCACGGGGAGGAGGGTGGCGGCGGCGCACGGAGAGGAGGGAGGAGGGTGGCGGCGGCGGCGCACGGAGAGAACAGCGGTGCCCGGTGAAGAAGAGCTCGGGGAAGGCGCGGTAGTGACGGCCGGGGGCTCACGGCGGCGGCAGCGGCAGTAAGAAGATCTCCCTCCTCCTCCTTCTTCTTTGCTCGGTTCTCTTCTCTCGGGTTTCTTGCTTGGGAAGAAGGGGTGGAGGAGAGGGAGCGAAGGCGCCGGTTTTAAAGGCCGAGGGAAAGCCTTGATCCGCGGTGGAGTGCCGGGCGCGGCGATGAGGCGGGCGAGAGGATGGGGCCAGGTCGGCGCGGCCGGCCGGGCGTTGACGGCGCGGGGTGGAGGTCCGGCGGCGGAGCGGGGCATGGCGGCGGGGCTAGGGTTAGGAGTTAGGGGCGGTTTGGGGAAGAAGGGCTCGGGGCTTTCGGGGAAGAACCGAATCTTGAACAATTTGGGAAGTTTTTGGGGTTTGCGTTCTTGGACTTTGAAGATCTCGCGAATCCACAAATTTGGATGTTACAAAACCTACCCACCTTAAAAAGAATCTCGACCCCGAGATTCGAGCTCCTCAGAGAACAGGTAGGGGTAATCCAACTTCAGCTGATCTTCACGCTCCCACGTGGCTTCTCTCTCCGAGTGGTTGCTCCATTGCACTTTGCATAAGCGGATGATCTGACGTCTTGTCTGCTTCTCCACGACGTCAAGAATCTTGATCGGATGTTACGGATCGACAAGTCTTTACGGAGTGCAATGGTTTCAATTGGAGCTTGCTCTTACGGTACTCGAGGCATTTCTTGGTGAGAGCGTGGAACACATTGTGGACATCGACAAATTTCTGGTAATTCCGGTTGATATGCTACCTCTCCACGCTTGGCGGTGATTGGGAACGGGCCTATGTACCTTGGCGCAAGCTTGCCTTTCACTTTAAATCTTCGCATTCCTCGAAGGGTGACACTTTGAGGTATACATGATCTCCAACCAGTTAACTCTCTCGACGGTTGTCGGCATAACTTTTCTCATGCGGATTGAGCGACTTGTAGACGATCTCGATCAATCGACTTTCTCTTACGCTTGCTTGAGTATCCGGTCGAAGATATAACCTTCTCCCGATTCGACCAATGCAAGGGAGTTCGCATTTTCTCCCATAGAGTGCTTCAAATGGGGACATTTTCAAACCGGATTGGTAGCTCGTTGTTGTAGGCGAGTGCATACGGTAGACATCTCTCGATCTACGGTAAACTCTAAAGCACAAGCCCGAAGCATGTCTTCAAGAATCGATTTACCCTTTACATCTCGTCCATCGATCGAGGATGATATCTTGTGCTAAAGTTCAAGTGAGTTCCAAGTGCATCATGGAGACTAGCCAAATGCGAGTGGCGAGAACCTCGATCCGAGACTATCCTCTTGGGTACTCCATGCGGACATACAATACTGAGCCATGTATAACTCGGCTAATTTATCTCCCTTGTAGGTGGTCTTCACGAGGATGAAATGGGCAACTTTGGTTAATCATCGATTATGACCCATACGGAATCATATCGGTCTTGGTTCTCGGCGGACCGTAATGAAATCCATTCCAATTTCTTCCCACTTCCACCGAGGATTTGAAGTGGTTGCGGCAATCTGCGGGTCTCGATGTTACGCCTTGATCCGTTGGCACACATCGCAACAAGCTACGAACTTCGGCGATGTCTCTTTTCATTCGCGCCACCAATATAGAATCTTCATATCTTGATACATCTTGGTCTTTGCTGGGTGTATGGTGTATCTTTGAGCTATGGGCTTCTTTTAGAATCAATTCTTTGAGCTCCTTTTGGTGGGGAACAAATAGGCGTTTCCCATACCATAAGATTCCTTGTTGGTCTTCCACCATCTTTGAGGCCTTTCCTTTGGCCATGAGGTGTTTAAATTTATGAACTCAGGGTGTCCTTTACGAGCGGTCTTGACTTGTTCTTCTAAGGTTGGTTGAACTTCCATAGTTGCTAAGGTGCCTTGTTCTACTAACTCGAGGTTAAGTGCCTCTAATTCCTTGCAAAGCTCAAGTTGATACTCTTGAACCATAACATTTTTGCGGTGGACTTACGGCTTAATGCATCGGCCACTACATTAGCCTTCCCGGGATGGTAATGAACATCAAGTCGTAATCATTAATCGCTTCTAACCATCTCCTTTGTCGGAGGTTGAGGTGCATGCAGGTGAAAATGTACTTAAGACTCTTGTGGTCCGTATAGATATTACAATGATTCCCAATCAAGTAATGCCGCCAAATCTTTAGGGCATGCACTACGGTTGCTAACTCCAAATCATGAGTTGGATAGTTGTCTTCATGTGACTGAGTTGTCCGGATGCATATGCCACGACGTTTCCTCCTTGCATAAATCAGCCCAAGACCTTGGCGCGAAGCATCACAATAGACTTCAAAGTCCTTGTGTATGTGCAGCAAGACTAACACCTGTGCGATGAGTTAACTTCTTCTTCAACTCTTGGAAACTCTTTTCACAAGCTTACATCCATTCGTACTTCTTCTCCTTCTTGGCGGGTGGGTCATTAGTGCGGATAGTTTGGAGAATCCTTCAATGAAGCGTCTGTAGTATCCGACCATTCAGAAAACTACGCGCCGGTCACCGAGGTTGGTTGTTTCCATCCCAACACCGTTTCTACTTTGGATGGGTCAATGCGACTCCTCCAAATGGATACAATATGTCAGAAGCGATCTCTTGAAGCCAAAATTCACACTTGCTTTGTACTTGGCATCGGTGATGTTCTTTAAGCTTCTCGGGACCAGCTGCGGATGTTGACATGTCCTCATTAGTCTTGGAGTAGATTAAGATGTCGTCTATGAACACGACAACAAACTTATCCAGGTATTCCATGAATACCTTGTTCATAAGGTTCATGAAGTAGGCTGGCGCATTGGTCAAGCCAAACGACATAACCGTGAACTCATACAAGCCATACCGGGTGGTAAAAGCTGTTTTAGGGATGTCCTCAGCCCTAATCTTAACCTGATGGTACCCTGACCTTAGGTCTATCTTGGAGAACACTGTTGCTCCTGACAGTTGGTCGAATAGATCATCAATGCGGGGCAAGGGATACTTATTCTTGATGGTCACCTCGTTGAGGGCTCTGTAATCCACGCACAATCTGGCGGTGCCATCCTTTTTCTTTACAAAAAGTACTGGCGAACCCCAGGGGGATGAGCTAGGTCTAATAAATCCTTTTTCCTGTAATTCTTCCATTTGTACCTTAAGCTCTTCAAGCTCATCAACTGCCATCCTATATGGCCTCTTGGCAGTGGGCCGTTCCCGGCTTTAGGTTGATCACAAATTCTATGTCTCGATGCAGTGGCATGCCGAGCAATTCTTGGAAAAACTTAGGGTAATCTTGAACTACGGTGTTGTTTCGGGGTCACCTTCTCGAGGTTATGGATTATACGATCCAAACACGAGGAGCGGCTACATTAACCTTTATTGTGGTGCACAGGTTTTGGTGAGTACCACCTTCTGTTAGCACGATCCTATCATACCTTAGTATCGGGCCAACCAATCCATCCCTAGGATGATATCCAGTTTGGGATGAAGCACTAAGAGGTTTGCTAGGAATCGAGAATTTTCCATAGCAATCTCTACTCGGGGACTTACTAAGATGGTAGTCAAGGGTCCCCAGTGAACTAAGTACCACGGGTTTCTTTAGCTTAAAGGTTGGCAACTTAAGCCTTTCAACAAATTTTCTTGATATGAAAGAATCAAGCTCCGAATCAAACAAAACTTGTCTTGATCTTGAATTAACAGAGAACGTGCCCATTAGAACTCCTGTAGCTTCACGAGCCTCCTCGGTGTGACATGGTTCACATGGCGCGATTTGGTGTCGAGGTAGTTCTAGGTGCTTGCGGGGCTGATGGTTCTGCTTGGAGCCGATGTTTGACCTTGGTGGTGTGGCTCCTGAGTTGAACTTGGCGGGAGTGTTACGGCGTTGAGGGCATCGGTTGGCAAGTGTCCTCTCTCCACGATGGAAACAATGGAGATGAGCTCTTGGGTTGCTTGTTGCGGTGTCCGTGCGGGCGAAGGATGCGAAACCATTCCCATTGGTACGCGGGTGGGGCTTGAGTTCCTTGTGGAGAAACTACGGTGGCTTAAAAGATGAGTTGCCGGGAATGTTGACTTATGAGAAAGCCACCTTGCGGCTTCGGAATACCATCTTTCTCTTGCGGCTTACTTCGCAATCTTTTCTCGTTTTCGGACGAGGGCTTTGTTGATCAAGTGGTGGAAGCTAGAAATCATGGAGGATAAGCGGCTTCTCATGTCTCCACGCATTCCCTCCACAAAGCGGTCTATCTTCTCTTCTTCATCGCCTACGTCCATTGGGGCGTAGCGAGCAAGTCGTTAAACTTGGTTAGATATTCATTGATCGTCATTTGACCTTGCTTGAGAGTTCTAAACTCATTCTTCTTTAGCCTCATTGTACCAAAGGTACAAAGTTAGTCTGAAGCGATCTTGAACTCGTTCGGAGATTGGGCGCCATGCGGAGTGCGGTCTCGTCGGTATTTCAAAGCAATTGCTTCAACGATGGCGAGTCTGCTTGATCTCCGATGGCGGATCTGCTTTGCCGATCTCTTCTTCTCCACTCTTCGGGCTTTCACCACCTTGAGCGGCGAGGTAGTTCTCCCACCAAGCGGCGGCTCCTTTCAAGCGGTGAGTGGCAAAGTCCACCTTGTCTTCCTCGAGCATCGGGCTGGCGGAGCTTCTTCTCGGTATCCACGAGCCAATCTTACGCTTCGGGGGTTCATCTGCTGAGGCAAAGGTAAGAGGTCTTGTCTGAGAAATCGCCACTTAGAGTGGCGGCGTCGCTCCTCGCTTGTTGATTAGCGAGCAAGGCTTGAAGGATTTGGGCTTGTTGTTGCATAACTTGTGCCATTGTTGGATGCTCGGCGGTGGGGAGGTAGGTCTTGTCCACGACCACGGCCATAGCCACGGCCTCTTCCACGGCTGCTGCAAAGCACCACGGATCAGGCGTGGCTCTCCTTGGTGCCATCACGGAGAAAAGCTAAAGCTCGAGAACTAGAGAGGGGGTATATGAGGTTCACTTGGCCCTCTAAGGCACACACGAAGAAAGAAATCAAATTGAACAAACAACACAATTGCGATACAAAGCCGAATGGCTACAATTCATTAATATTAGGGGTAAGTGTTACATGACTCTAAGACACGGCATATAGGCCATGCAAAGCCATGACACGAGATACAAACACAACGCCTACAAAAGGTGGATAAAGAAAGTGCTTGCAACCCAGAAGACTACCTAGCAAGCACTGCTAGTTAACCTAGCTATCCTGACTACTCCTCCATCGGGTGCTTACCACCACGTGGTACGATTACCGAGGATCGAAACGGCTGCGATCGATGGTGGGCGAGCGAACGGCGAGGTGGCGCCCGCGGTCGAACTCGTCGAAACGGCGGCGGGCTCGGGTGCGTCCACGGCCGGACTCTCAAGGCTGCGGTCGGTCGGCGGTGGACGCACTTTCTTGCGCGCCGTGAGCAGGGTGTGGGGTCCTCCAGTGGAAAGCGTCGGCGGCACCGGGTTGCGGGAACGGCGACGGTGCAGCGGAGCCGGGCGGCGGCAGAGCGGGCGGCGGCCGCGATGGCGGCTCTAAGCGGGCCAACTCGCAGCAGCGGCGTCTCTCCCGCTCTACCTCGCGGTGGGCTTCATCATCTCGAACATGTTGTCACGGAGGGTGTCGGAGTGCTCGTAGCTGCTGGTGAGGAGGAATCGGCGTCCGATCTCGTCAACGGCGTTAGCGAGGCGATCGACAAGGCTGCGTGGTGGAGCCGATGTGGCAGTGCGGGTCATCCGCCGGGCGTGGTGGATCACGGGTAAAGCTCTCCCTCCGGAGAGTCGGATGGAAGCGTAAGGCGAGCTCTGCGAAGGTCTCCATGCATCCGCACAAGCGAGGCGCGGCAAGTCGTGCCACATCTGGACGGCATCAAAGCACGGCTCTGGGGTGCTCGGCCTTGAAGGTGTGGGTATTGAACTCACCTCCTAGCATAGAGGAAAACCTCCATGCTCCAAGTCTCTCGGTCCGGCACACTGAGTCATCCGGCCCATGAAGATAGGCGGATGGTAGTAACTCAGATCTTTGCATCGGTGGCGAAAAATCCCCACGAAGCCTCAGAGGTCTTCTCCGTGAGAGAAAAAGTCCCAAGAGCCGTGAGCGACTGGAGCGACCATCTAAAATTTTGAAAACAAGAGGAAGTCGATAATGAATAAATCAAAGTGAAGTAGGATGAGTACGAACTAGGAATGACAAGTAAGAGCGATAAATACACTATATTTTGCCAAAGCTTTTCTTAGGTTTTGAAAATAAGACTCACGACCTTAGGCAACGACCAATCTAACTAAGGCTCCTCTGATCGTATGCTCGATACGGCTCTGTCGGACCGGTTTCGTAATCGAATCCTCGTGATAAAGTGCGCTATTCCACTGGATCGATGAATAGCGCTCACGGTGCACATTCTTTGAATCATTTCATACATCGTGTAGACCCAATCATTCATTAATACAAGTATCGAGTTCAAATAGACCGCGTCGGGTCGAGTTTACAATAGGGTGATCGGGCCAAATGAGTTCATTACAAAATCTCGAGTGCGTTAGCGGAAGCAAAGGGTAGAGCAAGTCTCTCCACGAACAGCGGCCGGGGTACCATGTGTACGATCGATATTAGCCAAAGGCTTGGATAATATCGATGTACACGAGTACCAACGAGCCAACGGTGAGGCGAGACTCGGACTACTGAACTATGCTACTCTTCTTCATGTCCTTGCTCCTCGGCGTCCCGGTCCTCGTAGTAGGCGTAGTCTCCATGATCTGCGGGTTACGGGGTTGGGGAAGAGCGAGGATGAGCACAACTACCGTGCTCGCGAGCCAACACACGATGCAATATTATACATGCAAGGCTTAACAAGGATGGCTCGGGTTCATTTATTTGCACAAAGCAATATTTAAAGTACCAATATTAAAAGTCCTATCACGTAGCATTTTAACCAAATTGCATTTGTTAAAGAGATTACTTGTGCAATATTTATATCAGTAGAGGTTACTTCCACCTCATGCTTATTTTTGATAGTGGTTACTTCCACCACTTAACATCACTGGGGTACATCCACCGTGGAAAACCAAAACAGTGTCACAATGACCCAACACATTTTATCCACGCCCACAATGTTTTATAAATGAACTAACTCTTGTAAGTTCCCATGTCCGCCCTTGACCGTAGGCACGGCTATTCGAATGTTCATTACACTCTGCAGAGGTTGTACACTTTACCCACAAGAGACAATCATTTTGACATGTACACATGTTTAGTGACATGTGAGTCAAGGGAGATCGTCACAAGGCCTTTACAATGCATCCACCAAGATTTGTTACACCGCTAAGGTTTCACCCGAGAAGAGTTACGCTCACATAGACCGTCAACTCTTTCCTGGACCCCTCTTGCGCCACGACTTACGCTCACATAGACCCGTAAGTCGTACACCCCAACCCATAGCCACATAGGCTTATGGCGTAGCGGTCATCTGCACGTGCAACTCATACTAACGGATACAAATTATTTAGCAGTCGACACCATTATAGACATGTGGTCGCATCTTGTTTTACATTGGGAGGTCATCACAGGATTAAGTCCTTAGGGACCATCTGGGCGGTTCATACCACATACCACCCACAAACCAACATTCCTTGGGCTGCATTAGCACCCACCAACATACCATCCATCATACCATCCGCCCAGATGTGATAAGCAATTTCTTTAGGGTTTTTAAGAGGTAGGAAAAATACAACATCATAACCATCCCAGTCATTTACACCCAATGACTGCCCAAAATTATGTTCATTTCAAAAGATGATGAATGGGGTAGATGATACCCCGATACTTAAGCAAGACTAGCATGGCGCTTAAGTATAGCCTAAACTAGTATAGTTACCAAATATTTACTAGGGTGACAATGGTGTACGGCAATTCAATTATCAAAGGATGGAGTATTAATAATAAAGCATCAACATGGCATTTAACTACCTTAGGGTATTTAACATACATTTGCATAAGGGAAATAAAGCATGCAATTTGATATTTGAAAGAACATAATTTGCATAAAATGTAGGTTCAATATGATCAAAGTGTCGATCTACTTTGGGTCTCTGGCTAGATTATCTTGATATTCTTGAGCTTGATCGAAGTGGGGGTCTCCGGCTTCTCCGAATTCTACGCGAACGATCGTACCGGAAAAGAAATAAACGAGCAATTAAATTAAATAAATAACAATAACTCATCAAATGAACTCCAAAATAAATCAAACTAGAACCAAAAGAAAGGGCTGGATTTTAGAAATTTTTAGAAACAAACTACACAATTTTTGGAGTTAAAATGGGGGAGAAATAAATATTTGAAACCTCTCTTTTGAATTAAAAAGGAAAAAGGGAAAGAAAAACATAAAAAAAAAGAAAACCGGCGCCGGCCCACTGTTCGGCCTGCGGCCCAGCGCAAAGCGGGCCCGCGGCGCGCGCGTGCGGCCCACAGGGCCCGTGGCCGAAGAAAAGAAGGGAGGCAGGGGGGGTTTCGGCTCGAGTCTCACTCGAGCGAGGGATCAAGGCGGCGCGCGCGGGGAGGAGGGTGGCGGCGCGCACGGAGGAGGAGGAGGAGGGTGGCGGCGCGGCGGAGAGAAACAGCGGTGCCGGTGAAGAAGAGCTCGGGAAGGCGCGGTAGTGGCGGCGGGGGCTCACCGCGGCGCGGCAGCGGCGAGAGACCAGATCTCCCTCCTCCTTGCTTCTTCTTTGCTCGGTTCTCTTCTCTCGGGTTTCTTGCTTGGGAAGAAGGGGTGGAGAGGAGCGAAGGCGCGGGTTTTAAAGGCCGAGAAAGCCTTGATCCGGCGGTGGGAGTGCCGAGGCGCGGCGATCGAGCGGGCGAGGGGATGGGGCGGGTCGGCGCGCGGCGGGCGTTGACCGGCGGCCGGCGGGGTGGAGGTCCGAGGCGGAGCGGGGCATGGCGGCGGCGGGCTAGGGTTAGGGTTAGGGGCGGTTTGGGAAGAAGGGCTCGGGCTTTCGGGAAGAACCGAATCTTGAACAATTTGGGAAGTTTTTGGGGTTTACGTTCTTGGACTTTGAAGATCTCGCGAATCCACAAATTTGGATGTTACACCTGGATAGGCTGCCGGCGCGGGGCGAAGCTTGCAGTCGGTGATGGACATTCTGAAAGAGTGCGAGGAGATTCAGCTTCCGCGAATGGAGGTCGCCGGCGCCCTCCGGATGAGGCGGCGCGTTCTTCTTCCAGGCGAATGGGGCCGCGAGCCTCGGGGTGCCCTTCCGCACGGTGGTTCTGCAGCATGTCAAGTATCCCAGTAAGCATCGGTAGTTGCCGAGGAGGCCGGCGAGCTGCCTCCGGGAGGCGGGCGTTGAGAACTTCGACTTGAAATATTTGTGACGTTGCTGTCGCTGTATCTGGGTTCAGTTCGTGCCGGCATTCTGTGTTGCGAACTGTCAGCATCAGTGTACGGTTGGTCTAGGCCTACCCAGGACAGGTGACCACTGTCGGCCGCGCTGTCGCAGGGAGTGATCGCCATGTTGTCCACCGTTGATACAGTGCTCCTCCTCCGCATGGCGCCATCGCCACGGCCAAACGAACGGGAAATTGGCCCAACATCTTGCTAGAAACATCATACAATTCACGCTGATTCTATCATAACTTTACGGAACATCTTGCTACAAACACAAAACAGCGAAGAACAAAAGCTCAAATCGCTAAGGACGGCGGTCATGACCGTACCTCCTAACCCAAAATATTCAGAGAACTCAAAACCGCAAAGTTCGTTTGAAAACTCAATACCTTAATTTCTTCCTACAGAATACAACGATGAAACGTCTTCAAAATCACACCGCGTTCGGGCCGGTGGGGATCGGCTGGTAGCCATCGTGATGGTCAGACGAGCTGTCGCTGGAATCGACGGGGATACACTTCAAGATGGCGCCAATCACCAAGCTGACCGACCCAATCAGTACGCTCGCGAGCCACAGCCTCCCGCTGAGATGCACCGTGCTGGCAAACGTTCCCAGGAGCTCCACGATGATCACCTGGAACGCGACGGTGGCGCCGACGACCGCCGAGAAGATCCAGCTGCTGAAAATGCCACTGAAAACGTTGATCTTCTCCATCTCCCTGCTGTTCACCTCGTTGAAAACCTGGCGCCAAAAAGCAGAAAGTGTTAGGAAGAAAAAACATCAGACTGAGACATCAAACATTCCTGCTTTTCTAGAGGCTGTGACGTGAATAGTGTACCTGGCAGAACACAAAGGTGTTGAATACGAAGGTGTTGAGCAGGGCATCAGCTTGAGAGCCGTCCATCTGTAGGAGGCTCTTCCCACTGAAGAGGAGAACACCGAGCACGATAAGCTGGTAGATGCTCTGACCAATGATGTTCCTCCACATGACCTTGGTGATGAAGTTGTCACCCCGGCCGACCGGCGGCCTCTGCATCATCGCCTCGTTCGGGGGCTCCGTCGCCAGCGCCAGCGCACCGAGGGTGTCCATGATCAGGTTCACCCACAGCAGTTGCACAATGGTCAGTGGAGCACTTCCTGAGAAAATTGTTCAGTTTATTACAAGTAGTAGCTCAGAAACTGGAACAAGAACCGGGGAATTGCGAAACATGAACCTGTCAACTATATAAAAAGTTCGTAAGATGAGCGGCGTTTATCTGCACCTGTGAACGATGCAGAGACGAAGTTCACCACTAGGGCGACGACATTCACCGTGAGCTGGAACTGCACGAACTTCTGGATGTTGATGTAAACCGAGCGGCCCCATCTGGCCACGTTGATGATGGTCGAGAAGTTGTCGTCCATGATGATCACATCGGCATTCTCCTTGGCGACCTGAGAATTCGCAGACGTGAAGCAATATTAAACATTGAGTCGAGCGCAACCTACAACTGGTGAGGAAATGCAGTGCAAACCTCTGTGCCAGCAAGTCCCATGGCAAGGCCAATGTCAGCCTCATGCAACGCCGGCGCGTCATTGGTGCCGTCGCCGGTCACCGCCACGACCTCGTTGAACACGCCCCTCAGGTTGGTCACCAGCGTGTGCTTGTCCAACGGCAGCGACCGAGCCATCACCTGCAGGCACATGGAAATTGATCGCATCAATGTTCGTGCTGCAAAATTCGTCAGAGAAGAAGAGCATGAAGCTACGTGCCTGGATTTTGGGTATGATCTCCCTCATCTCGTCCGGGCTCATCTGCCGGAACTCGGGCCCCTCGATGGCGATGCCGTCGTCCGTCAGGATGCCGCACTCCCTCGCTATCGCCTTGGCCGTGTTGATGTTGTCGCCGGTGACCATCCGGACATTGATGCCGGCGGCGTGGCAGGTCTTCACGGCTTCCCGGACACCCGGCCGGAGCGGGTCCTTGATGCCGAACACGGCTATTAGCGTGTACCCGTCGCTGGGGATATCGCCGCTGCTGCCGACTTCCTGGTACGCCAGGCAGAGTGTGCGCAGCGCCTCGCACGCGAACGCGTCGATGGCGCTGGCCACCCGCCTCGTCTTCGCTTCTGTGAGGTTCTCGACTGACCCGCTGCCGTCGATGACGCTGCTGCATCGGAGCAGTACGACCTCGGACGCTCCCTTGAGGAACGCGCGGAGGCGCCCAGTGGCGAGCGGGGACGCGACGACCACGGCCATCGCCTTCTTCACCGAGTTGAACGGCTCCACCTTGAGCTTCTCGGCGCCGGCGTGCACCATGCTGGTGTGCTTCTCCACCTCGAGCCCGAACTCGAGGATGGCCGTCTCGGTGGGCGTTCCCATGACGGTGGTCTCGCCGTCCTTGCCACGGACAACCTCGGAGCCGGAGCAGTGGAAGACGCCCTCTAGTAGCACCTTCGCAAAGCTCTCGGATACCGACGACGTGAGCTCGTCGAAGCCCTTCGATGTGCTCACCGTCTGCGCCGCGTCGGACGCCCAGACCTTCTCGACGACCATGTGGTTCGTCGTGAGCGTGCCGGTCTTGTCGGTGCAGATGCAGCTCGCCGACCCCATCGTTTCGCACGCCGAGAGGTGCCGCACGAGCGCGCGCTCTTCCATGAGCTTCTTCATGGCGAAGGCCAAGCTGAGCGTGACGGCGAGAGGCAGCCCCTCAGGGACGGCCACGACGATGATGGTGACCGCGACGGCGAAGAAGTTGAGCACCGAGAGCGCGTCCGCGACCCTCCAGCGCAGAAGCCCGCCGGGGGCGTGCGCCTTGCCCGCCAGGAACCGCGCCATGAGCACGGTGAACGTGAGCACGGAGAAGGCCAGCCCGATCTTGCCGATGATGGTGGCTACGCCATTGAGCTTGACCTGCAGCGGCGTCTCGTCCTCGCCGCCCTGGCTCAGCGTCTCCATCAGGTTGCCCCACTCCGTCCGCATCCCGACCGCCGTCACCAGCATCCTCGCCGACCCGTCCTGCACCTTCGTCCCGCCGAGCAAGAACGGGTTCCCGTTCGACACGTGCACCGGCTCGCTCTCGCCGGACAGGCTCGACTCGTCGACGACAAACGAGTAGCCATCAATGTACAAGCCGTCGGCCGGCACCTGGTCGCCGATAGACAGATGGACAATATCGCCGACGACAATGTCGTAGATAGACACCTTCTGCCGGTAGCCGTCCCGGGTGACGTGTATGTCTATCTTCTTCTTCTCCTTGTCAAGGTCCCGGAACTGCAGCGACTGCTTGTAATCGCTGACCGCGGTGATCATGACCACGAGGAAGATGGTGAGCATGATGCCGACGCCGTCGTACATGCCGCCCGGCCACCCCTCGGTGGCGAGGCCGATGGCGATGGAGATGACCGCGCAGAAGGCGAGGAGCATGAGAGTCATGTCCTGGCTGGCGTCCCACAGGTACATCCAGAACGTTCTCGGGGGCTTCTCGGTGTAGTGGTTGGCGCCGTAGACCTCGGCCCGGACGCCGGTGTCGTCGGACTTGATGCCTTCGGTGAGGGAGACGGAGACCTTCCGGGCGATGCCATCGACGCCCTTGTGGTGCCTCAGGCTCTTGGCGTCGTGGCCGCGCACGAAGGAGGCCAGCTCCTCGGTGCTGATGGAGAAGCCGTACTGCCGCGCGATCTCCGGCAGCGGGTGCTCGGTCTTGCGGGCTGCTACATAGGATCGGAGCATTGCCATTGTTAAGATCAGAGGAATGGATTGAATCAAATTGAGTGGAATGCTTTCAGAAGATGTGGTGTTGTACCATCGATGAACTGCAGTGCAGCCTTCTGCACGTAGAGTGCAACACGAAGCTTTTCCTGTGAAAGAGCAAGAAAGTATCACTAGGAAACATTTGAGTGTTTATGTTGAGTGTGAACAGGCAATGGAACAGCTTATACCATCTGGTTCTTTCCAGAGAGAGATGCTAAATTAAAAGATATTATATGTGTTAGCCTCCTCTAATGCCTAAGAAATTAATAAATTAAAGTTCCTGTTTTGGAACCATTTGTCCATTAGTTCCATCATAATTACATGTTAATCAATAAGATTAATCTCCCCCATTCAAATTAGTAGCATGGAGAAAATACTGTACTCAATGCGAATCTCTCTCTCTCTCTCGTTTTTACTGACAATGCTAATCTTGTTACTACTTCCTATGTAAGGTTTGACAGTTAAATTGGGTTCTAGATATATCACATGGAACGCCACCATCTGTCTGCTTAGTCTTTGCAAAATTCTTCGGTAATTCTCAAGGTACGTACTATTGCAACAATTAACTGTTAGTAAAGTTTTTACTTCAAAAAAACCATGTTGATTTGTTCATTTATACTAAACAATGCCTTTTCTTAGCTATATATATTAACCTGAAAGAACAGATACCTTAAATACATAAAATAGGGCAGTGCAATTAGTTATCTTCAAAACCTGAAGAGCTCACAGTTAATTTTGTCAGCTTAATTCTTTCATGTACGTTACATTGTGCAATAACAATTACAAATTTCGGTTTCACAACATCTTTTCTCCCAGTTTCCGTTTGAAAAATCTGAACCAGGAGAGTAGATAATTGAATCTCCCTGCATATATAGTCCACACAACCATTAAAACAGCTACAGTATCTTGCAAAGAAGAGAAACTTCAGGTGTATATTGTTAATTAATGTGATCTTATTTATATTCCTTTACATATTGTTAATGTGATTTTCAAGTGTGCTTTAATCTCTGTAACCGCCCATTTACTTTGTAACAAAATCTTTTGACCGGAGTATGCATTAGGCTCCTTACCTGTCAAGAGGGCTGCTCTTATGTGTTCTGTATTAAAAACAGATATGTGCCAAAAGAGCATTATGTTATCCTATGCCTATCTAGCATGTTCTCCACAGACGCATGTATTATTTCGCACACGAATCCAAATCCGAAAAATGCCGCACAGTGTCGTAGTGAGAAGACTAAAAAGTAGAAAGAGGGACCCCTGCCGTCTAAGAGAGGCCGAAGGGTTCTCGAAAAAGAGACTCGGTAGGGAAGTAAATCTACTGTATATTACCAAAAAATTGTCCCTTGAATATTACATGGGGGAGGGGGCTATTTATAGCCTCCCTGCCGGGCACCTGAGTTTACATTTGTACCCCTAAGAAAGTACTGCATTCGTATGGGTTGCAGGGGCTTTTATGCACCCTACGTGTAGCCTCCAGCGCATGACGGTCTTCCTGGACTTAGTCCATCCGGGGAGTACACCCGGTCCACCAATCCTGTTACTTTTGCCCCCCGCGCAGAGACGGCCCCGTGCGGTCCTTCGGTGGCCTCTTCGGAGGGTCTTCGGAACCCCTCTAGAGGGCCTTGGGACATCTTGGAGGGTTTTGGGGGCCCCTTCGGATGGGTCTTCAGGATACCTTCGGGACCCCTTCGGAGGGTCCTCGGAGCCCCTTCGGATGGGTCTCCTCTGGGAGAGCTTCTGTGCTTCGTCGGGTCAAGGAGCCGATGGGGCGCCCCTACGGCAAGCCCCTCGCGGTCAAGGTCCTGCTTCGCCATGGCTAAAATCACGTCGTTCTCCTGGAGGGTCCAGGCACGCCGTCCCCTCTGTCGTGGCGAAGCGTGTTGTTTGTGGAAGATCTCCCATCACGTGGGCCATCTTTGGCGGCCTGGTGACGCCTGGGGCGCCACGCGCCTTAACGGCCCTAGGATGTCGTGCGCCGTGACGGCGCTAGGGCTTCGTGCGTCATAATGGCTCTGGGGTGTCGTGCACCTAATGGTGTTGTGCCTCGTAACGGTGCCTCCTCGTATCGCGCACCGCATGGCCTAGTGACGCCATGTGGCGCGCGGTGGGCTGGCTAAGGGGCTATAAGCAGTGACCCACCTAGCCTATTCTTTATCTACTCCCCTGGTTTCTTGTCCAAAATTGTGCTTTTAGCATCTGCTTGGGTTGCAAATCTTGCTATGTTTGTGGCTCGGCTATGACGAAGCGGGGCAAGGAGGTCGTTGGGGAGGCGTCCTACACAAGCGATCTTGGTAAGTCGACTGTAACAAAGTCGGTTCTCCGGACGCTTGTGGATGAGGGCAAGTTGGAGAGTCTGACGAAGGTCCATGTTCCCGGGGCGAAGACGGTGCCGGCCCCCCGCTCAGATGAGGTAGTCGTCTTTGTTGCCTTTTTTGACGCCGGGCTCTGGATTCCGTGCGTGAGCCTGGCTTCGGTTGTTCTCCAGCTTTATGGGGTAGAATTAGCGCAGCTGACACCAAACTTGATCGTGAAGTTGGGAGTTTTTGAGTGGATGCTGCGAACGGCTGGAGCTAGAGGTGAAGGGCTCTTATTCGCCTTTCTTCATGACGCCCGCTGCCAACCAAAGAAGAAAAGCACGGGCGAGACGTTGAACTTTGGCAGCGTTAATTTTCAGCCGAAGGCGCGCTATTAGATGTACTTGCCCGCCCTGGCGGTGCGAAACCGCTGGGAGACGGTTTGGACGCGAAGGTGGTTTTACCATACGTCCGCGGCAGAGGATGGGCTACAGTCTTGGGGCCGGTTGATACATCCTATCGCCAGCCCTGAGATTGTCCTCACCTCCGGGGAGGAGGCCCTTCTACACCTCCTTTTGGACGTGACGAAGCACTTCTCCACGCGATTTGGTGGAGGAGTTCTGTGCCTTCGATATCTGGCCCCTGGCCAGGGAGTGGAGCGTCGAGCTCGGTGCCTCGAGAGCCGGACATCCAACCCTTAGCGTGAAGGGGTGAGGGTACGATTCTTGGTTGAGCGCCCCTCGCTTTTTTTGCTGGTTTTGATTGGTAACTGATCATCATTTTTTTTAGCCATGCCCATCACTGAGGAAAGCCACGCAGCAGAGGTGCTTCTGGGCCCGTATACGGGTGAGGAGCATGCGAAACACAGCCTGGTTGTGCGGGAGGAGCGGCTGAATCGGGCTTATGCCGCTTTGGTTTGCCTCTCCGAGCGCCCAGATCCGGATGCAAGGAAGAAGAAACGCGCTCGCGCGGCTGAGGTTGATGGGACCGGGCCAATTGCAGCGGCCCGTTGAGCGTCGCGGGACCTCGCGACGCTTTTGTGCCCTCGCACGCTGCGGAGGATGCGGGGCGAGCGGCGAAGAAGCTGGCGGTGGGCCCTTGGAACGGATTGAGCTCTCTAGGTCGAATTCCAACAGCTCCTCCTCTGGTTCGTATGTTGCTTCGGGTGCGGGGGCTGGTTCTGCCGTGCTGGCTGAGCGGACCGAGGCGGAGGTGCGACAGGTGTTGGGCTCATTTGATTTGATGGGCCTCGACGCCGATGAGTCCTCCGGCAGCGGTACCCCGTCGCGCGTCTATGACGGGGGCGACGATGCCACCCTAGAGACACCCCCTACGCCGCGGATGTCGCGTGGTAAGCACCTACTTGGCCGGTCCTCCCCCCTTGTCTTAGTACTTGTTGCTTTGAAGTAGGGCACAACATTTGCTTGTTTCATAGTGGGGAGCGACAGGCAGGAGGACAGGGCGGGTGATGGTGGTTCGGCCATTGCCCGAGTCTGGCGATCTTGAGCATGTTCGTGGGGGGACAGTGCCGTGGACTTGGGTCCCTTGTGCCGTGCAGATTTCAAGGTCAGCGAGGGTGCAGCCCAAGTGTGCGGAGCGGTCGCCAACTTCGCTCGCCTCTCCTTTGGGAGCTTTTTCGAAGGATGCCTCTGACGGACATGCTCCGGGGCATCAAGGCGAATGCCGGAAGGTGAGCCTGGCTGCTGAGAGGATCCTTCTTTCCTCGCGCTTTGGACGTGTTAATGGTCTTGTTTTTGCAAACCGTGATGCTGGCACGGGCTCTCGATGACGACATCGTCGGGGGCTTCGCCGAGATCCAGAAGCAGGATGAGGATAAGCACGCTCAGAATGAAGTGCTCAACGGCAAGCACGATTGTCTTTCCTTAGGGTGAAAGCCCTAGAGGAGCAAGTGGGGGTCCTGCGGGGCGAGAAGGCGGCCCTTGAAGAGGTGGTTCAGACAGAGCGCGAGCTCTCGACCTCCGTTGGGCTTGCTGCTTGGCAGGCGATGGAGGTTCTTGAGGGGCCGTGTCGCAGCTTGGTGCCGTGCCCCCACTGAGGTGTCACCGTCCGGCGGAGATGGATATCACGCTCGAGCGCCTTCGGCGCGCCAGGGAAGTGTGCATGCCGCCCGCCCGCCCGTATGGCTATCATTGTGCGAAGGCAGCGTGGTCGGCGACCCTCGCTTCCCTTGATAAGGCTGGCTGCGCCCACATAGACGCCCTGGTCGCCCGCTCTGTTGCGGTGGCTACCGCGGAGGAGGTTGCTGCCTCACGGAGTCGCACGAGGAAGGGCAGCAAGGTCCTGCTGCAGGACTATTGGGCCCTGTGTGGCCATGGCAACGCGACGGAGTCCTTTCGGGCGGTGTAGGCGCAACGGGAGAAGGGAAAGGCATCAGCGGGAACTTTGGCAGAGGATGCTGGGGCCGGCAAGCGGGGGTTAACCCACGATGATAAGGTGTGACCCTCCGCTTGCTTGAAATGGCTCAAACTTTTTAGCTCATTGTCATTAGTGTAGGTGTTCGTTGTTTTTTCCGCTCCCTTTTTGTTTGTTGTTAGGGGCGGTTTTAGGAGGGAGACCCTTTTTTGTGTAAGAACCTCCGCTTTTGAATGAAGATATTTTTGAAATGTGACTACGCGTGGTTTCCTGGTTTGAACCTGGGCCTCGTGTACACAGGGTGAACGGAGGTTGTTTAAGCGCCCTGCCTTGCGGGGACCTGCTCCCTCCGAGGTGCGAGGTGTTAAGACGAGCGCCGGCTGCCGGGGCTCGAAGGATGAGCGCAGTGTGTTGTCTGTCTAGCCCCCAGGTTGTGCTATCGGGGGGTGGTGTACCATGGCGCCAAGTGGCAGCGGTGGAAACTAGCGAACCCGAACGACTCCATGAAGGAGTTCTGTCGCTTCTGTGAGCGGAGGGCGGTGGAAGCGCGTGAAGAGATACAGGCGTTTTGGTGGTGCGGGGCTTCGTGGATGTTGATGCTAACCCCCTCGCGTCACCCACCGAGTCTGCTCCTCCGCCTGTGGAGGCTTTGTGTGAAAGCTCCTCCGAGTCCCCGGATGAGTACGAGGTGACGAAGAGGGAATATATGAAACTGATGGCAACTGGGGCGTCGGATGAGGAGTTATTGGAGTGGGCGACGCGTACAGAGGCGTGGGACTTCGTCCCGTAGTTGTGCCACGGCCCTGCTGTGCACTTGTACTGGGTGTGACTTGTACTTTTTCTTCCATTATTTTTGTGGGTTGGGCCTTCGCAGTCTGTGTGCCGTGCACCCCGCTTTCGATGAATAAAGTGTGATTGTTGTAATAAAGGGATACCTGTGCCTCCCAACTTTTCATGGCGGAGGGTGGACGAAACCTTGTGTTGTCCCCTATATTCTTTTGCATAGGGCTCCGGGGAGCCCTACTTGCTTCGGGGGTGGGGGGGTGAAGCCTCGCGTCGTCCCCTATTCGTTTAGATGGGGCTCCGGGAAGCTCTACTTTTTTCTTTGCGAGGGGGAGACGAAGCCTTGTGTTGTCCCCCCTATTCTTTTAGATAGGGCTTCGGGGAGCCCTATTTTTTATACGAGGGGTAGGCGAAGCCTCGCGTCGTCCCTCATATTCTTTTAGATAGGGCTCCGAGGAGCCCTATTTTTTGTGCGAGGGGGAGGCGAAGCCTCGCACCCCCCCTACTCTTTTAGATAGGGCTCCGGGGAGCCCTACTTTTTTTTGCGAGGGGAGGCAAAACCTCACGCCATCCCCCCTACTCTTTTAGATAGGGCTCCGAGGAGCCCTACTTTTTTTTTGGCAGGAGGAGGCGAAGCCTCACACTGTCCCCCTTGTTCTTTTAGATAGGGCTCCTGGGGGCCCTACTTTTTTTCTTTGCGAGGGGGAGGCGAAGCCTTGCGCCGTCCCCCCTATTCTTTTAGATAAGGCTCCTTTTATACACTCGTGCCTTTGGGGGGCATCGGTGTGCACCGGGGCCGAAGGCCATGCACGGTGTCTTTTTTATACACTCGTGCCTTCGGGAGGCATCGGTGTACACAGGGCCGAAGGCCATACGCGGTGTCTTTTTTATACACTTGTGCCTTCGGGAGGCATCGGTGTGCACCGGGGCCGAAGGCCATGCGCGGTGGTTCATTGTTCATTGTGGGTACAAAATGCCCAAAAGTAGCTTTACATTTGCTTTGTTTACAAGCCCCCCGTTTGATGGGGTGAGGCTATTATCCGGTTGGAGCTAGGGTTTTACAATGAGGTTCCTAGGGATAGAATTTTCGAAGGCTTTTTGCATTCCACGTGTGGTCCAGTTGCTGGCCCTCCGGGGTGGCGATGTATTAGGAGCCTGCTCTTGTGCTTCGGGTTATGATGTAGGAGTCCTCCCACTTGGACTCCAGCTTGTCTACTGTTGCGGGGTTGGTCACCCTTTTGAGGACCATGTCCCTTGGTGTGAGGGGGGCTGACTTTTTTATTGTATGCCCTTGTGACTCCTGCTGCGTACCTCGCCATACATGATATGGCCTGCATATGGTGCTCCTCGATTAGGTCGACTGAGGTTTCCTGGCCTGTGGGGTCGGTGGCTTGACTTGCTCGGAGGGACTTCACCATAAGCTCAACCCGGGTCATCGCCTCGTCCCCGAAGAGGAGTTTGAACAGAGAGAAGCATGTGGCTCTGGTTGATGTCCCGCCAATAGGTTGTCATTGGCTCTTTCGACCGCCTCGTTGGATGCAGGGTGTCCTACGGATGTGAAGCATATGGTTGTTTGTTCCTAGGCCTTCGCAAAATCCTTTGAAGGTCGTCGAGTCAAACTGGGTGCCATTGTCGGTGACGAGGTCACGTGGCACCCCGTACCTGCAAATAATGTTCTTCCACATGAATCGCTGAGCTGCCGCTGATGTTATTTCAGGGACTGGCTCAGCTTCCACCCATCTGGAGAAATATTCAATGGCGACGAAGGCGAAACAAAGGTTGCCCTTGCCACTGGGAAGGGTCGGTGATATTGAGCCCCCAGCGCGCGAAGGGCCAGACTGGAGGCAAGGACTGAGTGGGACTGCTGGTGCTCTTGGGTTATGGCTAGCCCATTGACATCCTTGGCAACGCTGGACGAGGTCCTGGGCGTCTCGTAGCGCCGTTGGACAATAGAGGCCCTGGCGGAAGGCCTTCGCCACGAGGTTTTGCGGGGCTTGGTGGGCTCTGCAAGCCCCCTCGTGGATCTCCCTCAACAGGTGTTGGCCTTCTTGTTGGGAAATGCACCGTAGGAAGGGGCGCAAACGCCCCCCTTGTACAGCTCGCCTCCGATGAGGCGGTAGTTCCTGGCCCGGTGCCTGAGCCGCTTTGCCTCAACCGGGTCGTCAGGTTCTCCGCCTGTGAGGTACGCGATGATCGTGTCCCGCTAGTCTGTCACGTCGATGAGCATTATGGGGTGCACCACCCCTTGTGCTTCTTGGTCTGGCTTGCTCATTTCAGGCTCAGCCCCTTGCGTTGTCGGTGCTGCGGAGAGGGTCGCCAACACCTTGTAGAATATTTTCGCGGGGGTGGTCATCGGAGCTAGCCATCTTTGCGAGCCGGTCGGTGCCTCGTTGGCGCTTCGTGGGATTGCCTGGACAGTGATGCCAAGGAAGTGCTTGGCGACGACGCGTACTGTCGCCAGGTATCTGGTCATTTCGGGGTCCCTGGTCACAAATGTTTTGTCAAAGTGCCCTACCATGAGGTGGGAATCACTATTTACTATGATACGCTTAGCCCATAGTGCCCTTGCCTTGTGGAGGTCTAGAAGCAGGGCCTCGTATTCTGAGGCGTTGTTTGTGGTGGGGAAGTTGAGGCACACTGCGTGTGATATGCTTCGACTATCCGGGGCGACAAGAATGGCCGCCGCGCCTGCCCCCGTGGCGCACCAAGATTCGTCGGTGTACAGTGTCCACGGCGTCTCGACGACACTCGTGGGTTGACCTTCCGCTTGCGGGGTCCACTCAGCGATGAAGTTGGCCAAGGATTGGGATTTGATGGTAGTGCACGGAGCGAAGATTATGTCGAAAGGTGCGAGCTCTGCGGCCCACTTGCCAACACGTCTCGAGGCCTCCTTGTTTCACAGCATGAGGGCCAATGGGTAGGACATTGGGACTGTGATGGCGTGCGCCAGGAAGTAGTGTCGAAGCTTACGCGAAGCCATGAGCAAGGTGTATGCCAGTTTCTCCAACTCCGTGTATCTGATCTTAGCCCCCTGGAGGGCTTCTGATACATAGTACACGGGGCGCTACCCATCGTCCTCTTGGACGAGGACCGCACTTACTGCGAAAGAGGAGGCGACGAGGTATAAGAGGAGCTGTGCTCTAGGCCTCGGGCTGGTAAGGCTTGGGAGTTGGGTGAGGTATTGCTTGAGTTCTTGAAATGCTGCTTGGCAATCTTTCGTCCATCGGAATGGCTCTGCGCCCCGGAGGGTCTTGAAAAAGGGTAGGGCCCTCTCCGCCGAACAAGATAGAAATCGACTGAGGGGTGCGAGGCGGCTCGTCAGCTTTTGCACCTCCTGGGCGCTGTGGGGCAACTCCATCTCTTGTATGGCCTTGATCTTTTTGGGGTTAGCCTCGATGCCCCTATTTGATATGAGGAACCCCAGGAGCTTGCCCGCTTTGACCCCGAAGGCGCACTTTTCGGGGTTGAGCTTGATTCCTTCCGCTAGAAGGCTGGCGAAGGTTTCCGCAGGTCCCCTGGGTGAGAGTTCGTGAGCTTACTCTTGACTACTATGTCGTCGACGTATGCTTCGACATTCCGGTCGAGTTGGCCTGCCAGGATTTTTGTGATGAGCCGAGTAAACGTAGCTCCTATGTTCTTTAGACCGAAGGGCATGCGGTGGTAACAATAGGTGCCAATGGGTGTAATGAAGGCAGTTTTTGCTTCGTCCTCCTTGGCCATGAATATCTGGTGGTACCCGGAGTAGGCGTCCAGGAAGCTCATCAGCTCGCATCCCGATGTGGCGTCCACTAGCTGGTCGATGCGTGGCAGGGGAAAATCGTCCTTCGGGCATGTCTTATTTAGGTCGGTGAAGTCGACGCACATGCGCCATTTACTGGTGCTTTTTTGAACCAGGATAGGGTTGGCTAGCCATTCGGGGTGCTTAACCTTGCGAATGACCCCTGCTTTTAGGAGTTTGGCGATTTCCTTCTTGGCCGGTTAGAGGCGTTCGGGCGTCATGCGCTGTAGCTTTTGTTTCCTGGGAATTGCGTATGCTCGGATGGCCAAGCGGTGCTCAATTGTTTCCTGGGCAATTCTCGAGATGTCCTCTGGGCTCCATGCGAAGATGTCAGCATTGTCGCGGAGGACCTGGAGGATGTCACTGTACTCCTCCGCTTGGAGTTCGGCCCCCAGGGCCACCGTTTTCTCCGGGGAGGAGTCTGTGAGGGGAACTCTTCGCAGCTGCCCCTCCAGCTTAGCCTTTGGGGCCCATTTGCGGTGAGGGCCCGACCAGGTGCCTCCGTGTTGGCTTCGACAACGTGAACATGTCAGGTAAATGAGCTCAACTCCAGTTTGGTTCGGCGGGCCAAGTATTGGTTTGCTCGTATCGTGATGATGCCCCACGCGGGATTTTCATGCACATGTAATTGTGGTTGGCTATCGCGCCAAAAGCGTTGAGGGTGGATCGGCCGAGGATGGCATTGTACTGGTAGGGCATCTGGACCACATCGAAGGTTATGGTCTCCGTGCGGGATGCAAGGTCATTGCCGAACGTGACAGGCAGGGCGATCTGGCCTAGGGCCGTCACGGGCCTGCCCCCGAAGCCTACAAGTGGTATGTTTGGTGGGAACAAATGATCCCTGGGGATCATCGTTTTGTCGAAGGCCTCTGCGAATAGGAGATTCGTCGAACTCCCTCCGTCTATGAGGATGCGCCCGACCTCGAAGCCGGCTATATTGGCGGAGATGACGAGGGGGTCCTGGTGGGGGAAGTGGATTCCCCGTGCATCTTCGGGGCCGAAGGTGATGGGCACTTTGGCGTATCGAGGTGGGCGGGAGGCCGGCTGGGTGGCGACGTGGTGGATTTGCCAGGCGTACGCGCGTCGCTGCCTCTTGGATGTTATGCCTAACGAGGACCCTCATGTGATCATGTTTATGATCCTCTAGTGGTGCTCGCCATAGCCCCCTTCTATGTGTGGTCTCGGCGGTGGGACAGGCAGCTGATTTCCCGCACCCTTCCTATCTTCGTGCTAGGGTGGTTGCTGGCCATGGTGTATGTAGTCTTGCATGGCTGCGATGGTGTGACAGTCCGTTGTTGTGTGTGAGCCTTCGCCGTGGAGGTCACAGTACAGTGGGGTGCCTCTGGCTCTACCTCGGGAATCTTGGTGCCGACCACCGTGGCGCCCGCGGCCTCTTCCTTGTCCGCGATTTGCTCGACCGCCCCGCTTCCCCACTTCAGGGGTTTGACCTTCGTCGATGTGGTAGACGTTTTGGCCCTTTTGACGGAAGTTGTTGATGCGCGTTTTGTTGTGGCTGGGGCAGTTGGCTGCTCTTCCTTGGGCGGCTTGCTTGATGATGCTGTCGGTGTGGCAGAGGGTGCGGCCTCCCCCTTCGGCTGCTGTCTTCCTTCGCTCAGGCGTACTCTTCTATTTTGTCAAAGAGTTCCGCGACCGTGCTGATTGGCTTGCGGGCCAATCTCTCCAACAGGGGCCTTTTTGTAGTCCGCAAGTCACTGCGTTTATGATGGTGGTCTCGTTGACCCCCTTAACTTGGCACTTCACCTCTGCGAATTTCCTGAAAAAACTACGAAGGGACTCGCCCGGGGCCTGCTTGACTGCGAACAGGTGCCCCGCGTCTTTTGGCTCAATGTAGTTTCTCTGAAGTTGTTGTGTATGAGGTCACGCAACTATTCCCAAGCATATATGGACCGGGGGAATGGTAAAGAACCATGTTAAGGCGACGCCCTTGAGGGCGAGGGTGACAATTTTCGCCTTGGTTGTGTCATCCCCCCCGCCGCTTCCACTGTGATTTCATACACGCGGAGGAACTCTGAGGGGTCTGTGCAGCCTTCGAATGGTGTGATCTCCAACATCTTGAACCCTTTTGGCCAGCGTGCTGCTTCAAGCCCAGCGCTCAACGGGGAGTTAGGGTCTCCCCGGAGCAGTGGGGCCGGGGTTAGGTTGTCCAGGATCACCGGGCCGGGTTGTCTGGGATCGTCGGGGCCCCAGTGCCAACATTCTGGGTGGTGAGCATTGGTTGGGTTGTGGCCACGAGGGCACCCCCCGTCGACTGCCGGAGACTGAGCATCTCCCGCCGGAGGTTCACCAGCTCTCGTTGAAGGGCCTCGTAGGCCTCGCGAGCCACACCCACGGTCCTCGCGGGTTGGTTGTTTGGGAGGGACGCTTCGGTGGGTGGGGCATCGCCTCCCACGATGCCCCCATGCGTGGAGTTGTTGGCCTCCTCCTCTGCGGCGCGGGCGGTGATGGCTACTGCGGTCTTGCTCCGCTTTGCCCTCAGGGTGCTTGGAGCCGCGGCCGCTGCTGCCGCCTCGGCCGTAGAGACTTTGGGTGTGGCCCTTCGAGGGGCCATTGGTTTCCTTGTGTTTGTAGCTTTCCTGTCGAAACCCACGGACGGCGCCAACTGTCGTAGTGAGAAGACTAGACAGTAGAAAGAGGGGACCCCTGGTGTCTAAGAGAGGCGAAGGGGCCTCGAAAATAAGGCTCGATAGGGAAGTAAATCTGCTGTATATTACCCAAAAATTGTCCCTTGAATATTACATAGGGGAGAGGGCTATTTATAGCCTCCCTGCCAGGCACCTGAGTTTACATTTGTACCCCTAGGAAAGTACTGCACTCATAGGGGCTGCAGGGGCTTTTATGCGCCCTACGTGTAGCCTCCGGTGCACGACGGGTCTTCCTGGACTTAGTCCATCCGGGGAGTACACCCAGTCTACCAGTCATGTTACTCTTGTGCCCTCCGCAGAGACGGCCCGTGAGGCCCTTCGGTGGCCTCTTCGGAGAGTCTTCGGGACCTCTCCGGAGGGTCTTCGGACATCTCGGAGGGTCTTCAAGGCCCCTTTGGATGGGTCTTCAGGATACCATTGGAGGGTATTCGGGACTCCTTCGGAGGGTCTTCGGGACCCCTCCGAGAATCTTCGGGACTCCTCGGAGGGTCCTCGGAGCCCCTTCGGATGGGTCTCCTTCGGGAGAGCTTCTGTGCTTCGTCGGGTCGTGGGGCCGGTGGGGCGCCTCTATGACACACAGAATGTTGAAACTAAGGTTTTCAAAACAGGTTAGAAATTTTTAGAGGGGGGGGGCAGTAGAACTGGTTTGGCTGAAAATCAGAAAATTTCAACTGAAATTTTCAAATCAAAATTTGAATTTTTTGGATTTAAAATTGAAAAGATCAAATTCAAGCAAATTTGGATTTTTCGGCCGAAAAAACCCTAGTTGAAACTAGTAGATGATATATAGTAGGGAGTTGATAGTACACAGACGCCCGATGTATATCGGACGCTCTCTCTTTATTCACTTCACTTTTGAGCCCACTTCACGTCCGATCCTCGTCTAACTCGGCTCTCCTCCACTCGTTTCTTATCCTTACTCTCCCCATTCCACTTCTCCCATTCTGTCGACAGCCAAGTGCTCTCCTGGAGCTTCTTCTTCTTCCCATTTCTTTGCTCTTTCTCCATTTCTTTGCTCTCTCCTGTGGCTTTGGTTTGACAAAAAAAAAAATCTTCCCACGGCGCCTCCTCCTGGCTCGGCCTCGCCTCCCTGCTCGTGTCCCTGCACCTCGCCGCCCCACCGTGCCTCTCCATGGCGCCGCCGACTCTGACCCGTGTCCTTGCGCCGTCTCGGCCCGCACCCATGGCGGCTCGCCCACGCGCCATGGCTCGGCCCGGCCTGGCCTGCGGCTGTGGGTGCGCTTCGGCTCGCCCTGCGGCGACCTAGCGGTGTCTAGAGGAAGCTGACGCTCTTCATTTTTTATGTTCATCTGTTGTTTTTCTGGTTCTAATGTTGATGTTACGGTCCGTTGAAAATAATGTTGCATCTTGTTAAAAATAATGTTGCATACTATTTTTTGAAATGGTGCATATGTAGAGAAAAAATATTGCATCTATAGAAAAAAAAAGTGTTACGTCTGTAGGAAAAAAGTGTTGTGTACTATTCACGGTAATGTTGCCATTTTTTTCAATGTTTTTTTTTTCAAATGCTTTGTTGTTTTATTGATGTTCTTTGAAATGATGTTTCACGGTGATGTTGATGATGTTAACATATCTGTTCACGGTGATTTTCTTCGAAATGATGTGTATGAATTTTGATATGTTACATATGTTTTGAATTTTGTTGCGTTTAGCACACAAGGATGTTGCGAGCTGGTCACGTCCGAGCGCTGGTCGCGCCCTATATAGTATCGAGTATCAGAGTCAGAGTGAGACTGCCAGCAGGCATTGCATGGATGAATGAATACAGTGTAAATATGACACGTCAATCGCAAGGTGCAAGAGAGAAGGATATTAAAAGTAATGAATACTGTGCATTTACTCCGTTCATGGCATGCTGCATGAGTGGACGTAGGCACTCACGCGTGCACTGCAGATTGCAGATCTCTGATTGAGGCATGCATGCATGAATGCAGTAGGGTACAGACAGAGAATTATACTAGAAACCAAGAGAAGAGATGATGCTAATGATGCTGATGCACCAGCTAACCTGGATCTTGCGGCGCTGGGTCTCGGCCTGCGACCGTTTGTCGAGGTCGGGGACCATCCGGAAGCGGCGGCGGCGGTTCTTGACGAGCGTGCCGACGGCCTCTCGCCACCGCCGCTGCGCCTCCTCCGACGGGTTCTTCGCCGGCACCTCGAAGCTCTTCAAGAACTCCATCGACTTCTTCCGAAGGTACGCCATGGCCGATCGATCGATCGATTTCCCTTCCTGCCTAATTACCTTCTTTTCCTCCTATCTTGCTCTCTCTGCTACGTACGTAACACGAGCATTAGATCACAATACTGAATGCCTAATGACGCGCTTTCCCAACTGGCCCCCTCCTTGTTCCCTTGTTCTCCTTGATACGTGTGGTGTGCTTAATGCGTGCATAGACCTGTTCATGAGTGGTTTAGAGCGACGGCCTGAATCAGGCCTTGATTTCTGGCACGAAAGCCCGAAAAGTCCACTGAATGCAATAAAAAATTAGACTATTTTTATTTTTAAAATAAAATAAATATTGTTTTTTATTCTAAAAAAGAACGAAAATATTTTTTATTGAATTTTTTTTTTCAAACTGAGTTTTTAGGTCCGATCCAGCGTTTAAACAGATCTACTACTGTGTACATATATACGTATTGGTTAATTTCTTGGAGTGCGGCCGCAGAATCGGGGTGCAGACCAGGAGTCCGGATTGTGGGGAGTTCGTTGGACGGGATCAAAGGGAGTAGCACTGTAGAGTCGCTCCACATCACGATCCGTAGCAACCTCCAAGTCCCCAACATATCCTGGACAAATATAGCATGTCAATGCCAACGTTTTGCTATGTTTAGGTTCCCTGCCTGACATGGGGACCTTTTGCATTACTACATCGAAAAAATTATAGCTCATAATTAGAAGTTGTATGTGCCATAGTCACCCCCTTCTTTTCTTATTTCCGCGACAAGATATCTTGAAACCAATTCGTTGCCAAAAAAAGAAGAAAAGCAATTGCTAGGTTTTCTTCACATAAGAGTCTCTCAGTACTTGGTGGCAATTGTTGGTGGTACGGTAATAATTGGCAACTATTTATGCTTCAAGCATAATCAAATTAAGTACAACTCAACGTCTTGGGTGAAAATAGAGGATAGTCCCTCACACACACACAAAAAGAGGATAGTAAAAAAAAGGCTGCCATTTACTTGAGCTTTATCAGCTAAATTGCCTTGATGGCCCCTATGATCCTGACATTTTAGAACAAAAGTACAGGATTTTACCACGAATTGATGGGAGTTCTTCCTAGCTTTATGCATGCTTGAACATCTTCATGCTAAGCCAGTGCAGATAGACAGCCACAATTATCACAGGAAGTGTCAAGGGCACGAGTAGGCAGTAATACCTGGTAAGCGACAAATCAATTACGTGAATCGGTAAATCAGTTACACTATATATGCAGTTACATGTTCATCCATGATCGATCAAACTAAAGGATATTAACTACTAATTTGATTCACCTATGTTTACAGTCACTCGGTGCCAGGTATAATGTTTACAAATTGTACTAAATAGTTAGTGGTACCTAAGTAAACAGTCCATGATCAAATATTAGTTGCAGAGAAAAATAAAGAAACAATTCGATGATCATCTTCCCTGGCTTGAGATTCCTTACCTATCATTTTGGATGGCAGACAGAAGCCGGTTTTCATATGGTGGGAGCAGCTTGGACACAACGGCGGCGTAGAAGAAACCCACAAATAATACGATGCCAAATGCAACGAATGCTGACCCCATCAGCTGATCTCTAGAAAAATGCATCTCCAGATCAACAAACCCTTTGGCCTTTGGAGTTTGAACCTTCACTCCTCCAGAGATACACTGAACAGAGGAGAATCAGCAAAGTTGAACTATCACAGGAGGGCTATTTAATAATTGAAGTTTCAGGCTCCTTAACAATAGTCAGACAAAAAGACCACCACATTGAAACCAGAACAGATCCCTGAATCACCATGTAGATCGTTTTTACCCTCTAGTCTTTGTATTCAACCCTATGAAATGCGCATCAGCCGTGCAATAAATCCGAAATTTTACTAATGCTGGGCAGTGAGCAAATTTTACTAATGCTGAGCAGTGAGCAGTAGCACTAATTGGAGCAGGAACGGCGCAATGCTGCGGGCTACTACTTCTCTGAGGCATTACATCGAACACCCTGCGGTCGAACAGAGGCAGGCACCTACCTCACGTCTTCGTCCACACCCAACCCATCGACAAGTGCTCGACAAGGAAGAGAAGAAGAGCAGAAAGCGGCCGACCATACATACCTCCGTAGCGAAGCAGCGAACCACCGAACGACCAAATAGGCGGGGAGTCGTCGACGTCCTCCTCCTCTTGGTGCAGCGCCGAGTGAGGCGTACCGTCGCGTACGTGCCTATGCAGCTTGCGTCAGTTATAGGAGATTTGGAAGAACTGGTGGGAGTCAGCAGGGCAGGAAGGCTCAATTGATGTATTATAGCGGGCAAAATTGGATATACGCCACTTCGAGTTCGAGATACCCTATCGATCCCAAACCAGGCATAATCACTCTAACCCTAACCAATGCTGTTGCACCGCCCGCCGTCTCCGGCGTTCACATATGCAGGTCTTCAGCGCGCCCCTCTTCCCCGTCCTCATGGCCACTCCAGTGGCACGCCGCGTCGCCCCGCCCGTCGGCCCCTGCTCCCGGTGGCCGCCGCCTCGCCGTGAAGCCCGCACTGAAGACTAGAAGATGCCGACTGAGCCAGGTGAGAAGACCGCAGCGTGGTTGCCAGAGTTGGGAGTCGTCACAGGTACTCAGTGTTTGTCGTTGGCAATGCAACTGATGAGTGGTTGTGCAATGTGATTTGACAGTGTGAAGCACTTGAAATTCCACTGCACATAGTTCACATGCTCAATTGCCTATCCACTACAGAGATAAATAGAGAAGCCAACTTGCTATCCATCACCCAGCAAAGTTAGCAACTACTCTATATGAGGTATCACCAGGGACCCTACGCCAAAGATAATTACAGAAAAAAAACAATAGCTACAGCTACTAAGCTTCTTCCACAACATGTAGTCCACGATATGACCCAAAAAAAAAAGCCAAAAGGGAGTTTTACCCGCTGCTACAATTGGTTTCATCCATTTTTAGCACCAGAACGAATCCTTACTTCAACTCCATCAAACTAGGGCTTCTTTGCCTTGGTCTGGTCTGTTCGTATGGGCCCTGTTGCCCGTTGGTTGGTGTGGTTCAATCGGAGCTCTGTTCCATGCTATTGGTATTGGCTCGATGCAAATAGATGAGGGGCAAATCGGGAAGTTTACTTGGGAATAGACGGAAAAATAAGAGAAAAGAATAGGAAATGATGGAAAACCAAAGAAAATTGTATATTTCGAAGAAGCAAGAAACTCAAGTGCCATATATTAAATTTTGCCTATATTCACGGATCAAACGTGCTATTTCTGCAGGTGAAAACGCCATACAAGTTCACCTCACCATAAACCATCGGAGTTACTACTTGCTACCCATGCGATTGTGTCTCAAGAACAAGATTCAAGGCAAATATACTAGTAGTAGATATCGAACGGTTGATTCATCAAATTCACCGAAGAGCACACGGATAGCTTAGCCCCCAAACGTTAAAATGCATTAGGAAATCTTACACGCCCCATAGTTGGAAAAGAAACATCAAGAGAGCATCCAGTTTTGCAAATTTAACATTCAAGATAACATGGCCGAAGATCCTATCCACGTATTAAGTCACGAATTCCACCTCCCTGTGCCTAGTTAGTCAACTCCATGATGGCAGTGACTATGTCACCATCGGCAGCCTTCAGTGCCTTCACCGCCCTGGACCTCGACACGGAGGCCTGCGTCATCACGAGCTCGATGTCCTTATGCTCAACGCCAGTCTCATCGACCTCCTCATCGTCCTGAGCTGCCGCAGATGGCTCGCCCTTCGAGATGACGCTGCTGAGGTCTGGTGCCTTGAACTGCTCCGCAGCTTGTGTCTGCAGCTGAGAGCTCAGATCCTCGATCTTCGCCTCCCCGAAAATGACGTAGGTGTCTGAATTCGGGCTCTTGAAGACATCTGGTTTGGAGATGACGAACAGAATCTGGAAATGTGCGGGGAAAGTTAAGCAAATACAACACTAAGATATAATAAAAGGTTAATGCTACAAGGAAGAATGGCATAGCAGTGGTTAAAAAGCTCACGTTCTTGCTCTTTTTGATAGTTACACGGCTCACACCAGTGATGGTCTTCATGCCAAGTTTCTGCATGGCTTTCCTGCTCTTTTTCTCACTCCTACTCTGCTTAGATCTTCCACTAGCATCACCTACTGGAAAGCACAGAGGCGAATTATCAGATTTTCACAACTGTGATAAGGGCAGTATTCTTAAAACACTTCATTGCTTTCATGTAAGACTGGAACAAAAATTGGGGCTTAGTGATCAACTGTTCTTGGGATCTATAATTAATAATTGAGCATTTAAATATTGAACTTGATATCCCTCTTAGTTTTGCCTGACAGGTTAAAGTACAAATAATTAGCTCCTAGTATAATGGAAAATTCCAGTACCACTTATCATATTAAATGCATTAAAATGATTCATCTAGCGAGTTCCACCAAGACTATAATTGCAAAACAAAGACCTGACATACAGGCATTCATCCTATCTCACTAGATACTTTAACCAAGTATTGACTTATATGGCAATACAAGTAGAAGTTGATACAAGGTGTTGTCTCAGTACAGAAGTGACGACATTCGATGCAAAATGGCAAGCACTACCCCAGAAAACTATAAATTATGTACATTAAGCAGAAGTACAGAACAATTCAGGCATAAGTGAGAATGAGACAGTTCCAACAAAACAAGAATACAAACCACAAAGGAATTGCACTTGTGTAGAAAGAACAGAATATTTGGAACAGGAAATTCATAGGCAGCTTATGTTCCTTCAATTTATAACAGGTCAAAAAGATCCAAAATAGGATAATATGCAGAGTTACAGTATCTATTGAGGAACACATCGTATCAAAATTGCTTAATCATGGAATAGCCAACTCAAAATCAATTAAAAAAAACAAGAGAATCCATTGCTTCAACAGATGAATAAGCAATGTTTCATTTTAGAAACTTAGAAAACGCAATCACTTGAGATACTTAAATTTTATGTTAGAACAAGTACTAAAATGAGATATAGACCTATATTTGTAACTAGAGCAGCCACCTGAACTAAATAGGAAGAACTACAGAATTTCAACATACCCTCAGCATCATCTTCATCTTTTTCATCCTCATCCTCATCATCGTCTTCTTCATCATCGTCGTCCTCAATGATAGGCTCATCTCCCTGAGAGTGCAACAAAAAATCATGTTATTTGACCATCAAAAGCAACAAACAATACCCCCTTCAAACAGGGTATTTGCCCTACAACAGATTTAGTGACACCCAGATATATCAAAACAAAATGGTGAGCATTCTAGCCAGGGTATGATCTTTCCAGCCTGATCATGAGAATAACTACTAAGTAGTAGGCTAGTAGCAGCAAAAGCATAAACGGAATGACTCTCCAAAAGCAAAAGAGGAGAGTTTGTGCGGCCACGAAACAAGGAACTGTAGTCTGTATGTTGACAAAAGAAATATTTGCTAACACATATATTTATATTGTTGCTACTGGAAATACACCATACAGTGCATAAGCATACACATAACATACTAAAGTTCCTAATAAACTTCCAAAGCTAATTAACAAGTTAGGCCAAGTTTCTACCGTGGCAATCACCAGAGGTCCATAACAATTTTAATACTTCGAAACTAGCTTCAGCATACTCAAAATTCATTCCAAATTTGTATCCTTAAGACAAACAGTACAATTTCCTCGAGTGACGCCCAATTTGCAACACTACTGATCTCTCCTTAAGTGAGTCACGAACTATATATAACAACTAAGCCACAGCTCTGTAGCAACACAGCAAGCACAAGAAAGATCAAAGGGGTAGCATTAGCAATCTCCGCATATGGAAATTAACTCCTAGGTGCACAAGTCAACAAGATCCACATAAATGCATAGTCTAACTACCAAGCCCCCGGTTCTCCAACCAAAAGCTCGCATCTAAAAGTGTGCAACCTAAGTGACAAACGAGATCTAGCGGCTTAACATCATGATCTTAACAAAGACACCAGTCTAGGGGTCCAGCGAGCATAAAAGATGATAATTTTTAGTTGATAAGACACCAGATCGAGTGGGGTGGAAGAGGGGGATGGAACGGACGATCTCACCTCGATCTTTTGTTCCTCGAGGAGGGCGCGGAGCAGCTCCTCCTGCGTCCCCGCCGCCGTCATGGTCGGGCAGGGTGGCGCGCGAGTAAACCTAGAGGAGGAGGAGGAGGAGGAGGAGGAGGGGAAAGCAAAAACCCTAGGACCGGAGCAGGAGAGCAGCGAGACTGCGACGGAGGAGACGGCGCGTTTGACTCGTGGGGTTTTATTCCGATGGTCTTCACTCTTCGTGGGTCTGGGTTGGGTTGAGTCCGTGGGCCGTTTGGGTGGTCAGGTTCGAAGCGACCAGGCCCAGGCCCATTTATTATTCTTTGTCTTTCTCCCCGAATTTTTTTTTTCAATTTATCCTTTTTTCGTAAAAACGCATTTTGCACTGCTAGTCTATTTTCAGTTTTATTTCAGCTTCATGGCGCCGAGGTCGGCGCCGTGATTCACGGCGCCGAGCTAACATATGGCACAGCTCGGCGCCGTGAGTCCTCGCGGCGACTCACGGCCCGAACCCTAGCCACCTGGGTCCAAAACTGGAAATAAGACTAGCAGGGGTATAAATATGTTTTTTACGGAAAAAAAGGTTAAATTGAAAAAAATTCGGTCTTTCTCCATCCTCTTTTCTTTCCTTTTTCTTCTGTCTTTTTTTGCAGCTACTTTTATTTTATTTATTTATTTTGGAAAAGCAAGATTGCTAAATTTTTGACATGCGGAGATTTTTTTTTCAGGCTAACCTACTGTACAGGAACTGTATACAACTTGTGCACCATCATCTGTTGTGATCAATTATCAATCTTGCACAGTAGTCTACCTATAGAGTTTCAGTTTTAAAATTAGTACATTGTACATATGGATAGAACATGATGAACGGCTTGTAATCAATAATGAGTTACACTTGCTTATCTTTTTTTCAGTTAGCAATTTAAGAATCTGGACACAAATCAGTGTTCAGTAGAGAAGAAAGATGTAGGACGTGGGATTAGTAGTAGGTAAAAAGCGTTTTGATAAAAAAATTTGGTTGTCCTACATGCTTGTTTTCAAGTCAGCATCGTTTCAGCAATTCAAAGCATGCGTTTCTGGCGAGCAGGTAAGGGGAATGGGCAAATAGACGTGAGTAAGGTGAATCGATCTGGAAAATGTACTAAATTTACCCAGGTTCAGAGCTAAAAGCATATGTTGGATTTAGCCACATGAAACCATAAAAGCAAGCACTCCAAATGGATATAAATGTTTCTTTATTTTTAAGACCGATAGAAATGTTAACCCAGCCTCAATAAAGGCAGTACCAGTATAAACTACTGCCCGGTGAGTACGAGCTGAAAATGACTTCGGCAATTAGGTTATAAATAATAGGCTTATATCAGTTATCTATAACTTCTATCATGTAAAATTTAAGCTGATGTGGATGGAAGAAAATAAAAAAAAAAGAGAAATGTATTATCTATAATCTTGTAGCCGATTGTATCACCAGAGTTTAGGAGAAAATATCTTAGGTTCATGAAAATATTAAAAAATTATGTCATCTATAAAGACAAGATAGCATATTGTATGAGCTGTTTATTGTGCTGTCTACAGATGACATAAAGAATTACTATAGACATCAGTTGTTTGTACTATTGTACATACCCTTAGTAGCTCACTAGCTAGAAGCCGACAACGCAATAAATGACACGAGAGTAGAGCAGTGTACTTTCAACCCTAATCAATCATCAACATTAGAGCATTGCGCCGTCAGCCACAGCCTAAGGCTCAGGCGACCAGCTGTTTTTGGCCGAATTTAACATTGATAAAATTTTCAAACATTAATATAGCTCACCCAGATCGAGACTTGGATCTATCTCTGATCAACGTCACAACCAGAGTTTTAGGGCCTGTTTGGTATGGCTCCAACTCCTAGCTTCGTGGTTGGAGTAGGTGGAGCGGTGCAAACATGGTTGCTCCACAAAAATTTGGAGTTAGAGTAACTGAGCTCATAGTGCAATATTTGGGAGCGGGTAAAACCTTGCTCCAAGTGAGGAGCTGCGGCCCAACAAATCAAAATACCCATAGAAGTTAAAAAAATTACCCGCAATATGCCATTGAACTACCCCTTTCGCACCCATCCCCTCGCACAGCCGCACAGTCATTCGCACCTCATCCCCATCCAGATTCCCAAATCATCCTCTCCCCAAAGAAAACCCTAGAGGGCGGCAACCAGGGCGGCGGCGGCGTCCTCGTCCTCTCCCCGGCCCCGACATCCTCGTCCTCTCCTCAGCCTCGGCATATTTCGGCTCCAGCTCTAGGGTTTGGCCTCCCCAATTCGATCTTCCACGAGGGCATGACGTACGCACGCTCATGGCATGTATTGCGTTGCGGAGGTGAAGGCTGCAGAGGAAACGGAAACGGTGTTTCATCTCGACGTTTACAGACCAGGAGGGTGTAAAGTACAGACAAACCCACACGCGTGCACTGCACACGCATACACATCTCACAATCTTCTAGAGAGGCGAGGCGGAGCGGCCAAGCGCGAGGTGGTGACGAGCTCAGCGGCGGTTCGGTTTGTTGCCTGGTCCTTGTAACGGCGGGCGCGACGGAGTCCAAGTGGCGTCTCCCCTCCTCAATCGCCGACAGCGAGTTCCCAACCCACCTCATCCCTCCATCGCCCGTCGACCCACACCGCGTGCGTCGCCGGCTGGTGGGTCCTGGCATGTCCTGCCCCACATGGCGGTGACGGCGTCAGGTTTCTGGTTTTCAGTGCTCGCGCTGCTCCGCTCGCCGTGGCGTTTCTGTTTCATGGCGCTGTTCCGCGGCGTCGCTGTCGGGCGCGCCCGCAGATCACATCGGCGTTCGTGCAACCGACCACCCAACACCTCCCCGCGAGCGCCCCCTCTCCCTGCGCCGGGTCCTCGTGAGCTCGCCTCGTGGGCCCAGACGGCCAGTGGCAGAGGGCTAGTTTCTGTGCGCCGGGTCCACGAGCCAGTGAGTGAGCCACTATTCCGGTGACTCATGGGAGGGAGTACGGTGGCAACGCTTCGTAATTTACGCGAAAGCACGTGGACCTACTTGAGAAACGTAGACACCCATCCGTGCACCCGGTGCTACGGACCTGCCCATTGACTAGTCCCAATGGCAGTGGGCCTGAAGGATTAACATTGATAATTACGAGATCGCCGGTGCAGAGGACCGGGTGCAGGAGGTTGCTCGTTGTGGGAGCGCGTCGCTTTCCGCGAAAGAAAGCAAGCACGAGAGCCAGATAGGAGGAAGGGGAGGGGGCCCGGGCCCACGTCACGGGTCTCTCCGAGTCCGGCGGTCGCTCACCTGTCCTGCTGTCCATCTACGCCCAACGGGATCTCCTGTGGCACCGCATCGCCCTCTCTATCCAACATTCCGGTTGATGGATAAGCACAGCCTCTCAGAAAGCGGCGTCCCACGCAAGTACAGCACATATAATCAGATGTGGAATAAGAATCGTTTTTCTTACCTTTTTACGTCGATATAGAATTTGCTATGCATCTCCGACGGTGGCCGCCTAGATCGTTTCTTACCTGTTATGCGTTCAAGATTATAGTTAAAGAAAAGAGGATGTAAAGTGAGAGAATATATCATCTCTTATATAAGAAACAAATTAGGCATGTAAATCATCGCAAATAGTGAGCGTGTAAGGAGAGAAGTTGAGTTAAAAATAAATGATTTTATAGTTAAATTACTAGAAATGTTGTCTTTAAAATTGTCTATAGATAAGTTAGAGCATTTAAAAACAATCTTAAAAGACAAACTATCATACTCTTAGTGGTTCGATTAAATTGAAAGGTCTAATTAAGCAGAGCTCTACTTTTCCATCTTCTTCTTCCACATCTAGTTTTGTTTTACATACAGTATACTGAATAGATTCCAAGTAAACATCAAGAAGCACAAGCTTAAAATTCATATGAAACCATATATTCTAGAAGAGTTGCAAAATTCATATTTTTATGCTTCAGAAATATAAAACATATACATTTACGAGCATACATATAGTTTGTACTTGTATCACCATCTAACGTCAACAATGACATATACTTGTAGATGTCCACATGTAACCTAACACTCACCCTCACAAGCATTGAAGTATTGGGCATAGAGGATCCCAACTGGACTTTGCCCCCTCCCGAATTCAAAACTCTTCAAACGATCGGCAACAAAAACCCAAATAAAACAAAACTACCCATCACAGAAGATCAAAAAGACCAAATGCAAAAATTAGTCCGCACTAACACAACCAAAACCAAATTAACGCCTTTAATAAACGAGCTAAGTGAGCTTTACCCACTAGTGACTAGAGTCTAGAGTCACTCGTGGCTACTGCTCGCTCCTCTACCTCCTGCTGCTACTCGTCTCTCCTCTTTCACCTCGGTGCGGGTTAACTCTCACTTTCTCTCACCTTCCTCGCCCACCTCCATCTCATCTCATCTCATCTCATCTCCTCCTCCTTAAGCAACGACGCCCCATCGAGCCCAACCCACGGCCCTAACCCTAGCACCACCAACCGAGCAGCTGGTGCTCTCCTCGGCGGCAATGGCGGGGCTCCTCTCCTCGACGGCGGCGGCGGTTGCCTGCCGGGATGCGTGAGATCGCGCCGCATGGGGAAGGAGGCCGGCGAGGAGCAGCAGCCGCCGGACGGGGCGGGCGCCGGCGGCGGAGGCGGAGGAGGAAGGGGCGGTAGCGGCCGCCTCTGCTGCTGCGGAGGCGGCGGCAGCCGCTCGCGCGGGGTGGTGCGGCTGCAATGCGTGGCGGCGCTCGTGCTCGGCGTCGCCGTGCTTCTGTCGGCGGTGTTCTGGCTGCCGCCGTTCGCCCGGCGGGGCAGGGGGGCGGAGGGGCCGGATCCGGGCGCCGGGTTCGAAGGTGAGCGGGTCTGCATTGCGAGATCTCGTTTTAGTTTTGGTTCCGTTTCGTGCGTCTGTGTCAATGCCCGACGAGTAGTAGCTGTTTGTTCGATTTGGGTTTAGTTTGTGCCGGATTGGTGAATGCCCAATCTCTGCCCCTTTGGATCTGGATGTACGGAGTGAGCGGTTGCAGCTTTGGGCGGAAATTTGAATCAACTGTGAGGAACCTGGTCAAAACGCCGCGTGTTCTGTTTGGTTTGGAGCGCAAGATGGATTTATTACAGCTCCATGCCTTATTCTCACCATGCTATTAGAGCATCGCCCGCTAGTTTACTCGCATATGGCTGGTTTCCGGAAGATTTTGATCTTTGTATTTGATCTGTCTTGCGTAGGCATGTGTCGGTGCTATTTTTGCAAAAGGAGTTAGGTGATTTTTTTTGGGGAAATTGGTGCAATTGCGTTACCCTGAGTAATGGACGGGTTACCGTCTCAAACGATGACTGAATTTTGGTGGACTGTCAGTGATGTTTTGTGATGTTGATTTTGTGTGGCATACCAGCATGATGTTATGGCACTATCATTCGAGATAAGTTTTCATCGGGCTATGAAATTGTACGGTGGATAGTCATGTGAACCGCTAAAAGGATAGTCATATGAAATTTTTTCCAATTTAGTTTTAAGCAATTGCGGCGTTCAATATTCTTTATTCTATTGTGTTATATCATGTGTTAATCAGCATTCGATATCATTTAGAGCCATATCTTGCATGATGCAATCATGTAATGTGCTCATAGCACTATCGCAATAAGTACTTTATTTAACATATTTGTCTAATATACCTATATTTTTCAGCTGATATAGTGGCAAGCTTTAGGCTAAGGAAGACGGTCCCTGAGCTGAATGGAAGTATATCTAAGCTCGAATTGGACATCTATGAGGAAATTGGCATCCCTAACTCCACTGTACGCCCTGCAACATCTTTTATTTATTTATACAGTTCTTGATATGTTCTTTCACATGCCCTAACCTGATGCTTGAATACCTACACAGGTGGTTGTAAATTTACTACAACCATTAGTTGGATCAAACTGGACAAATGTTGTCTTCAGCATTGTGCCTTTTCCAAAGAAATTGACTATATCATCAACATGGTTGAGCATTCTTAGGTCTTCTTTTATGTCCTTGGTTGTGCGACAGTCAACACTCCACTTGACTGAGTCCCGATTTGGGAATTCATCTTCCTTTGAAGTGCTTAAATTCCCTGGAGGAATAACAATAATTCCTCCACAAACTGCTTTTCTTCTTCAGAAACCCCATGCGACTTTTAATTTCACTTTGAATTTCCCAATCTACAAAGTACAAGACAGAACCGATGAGTTAAAGGATCAAATGAAGACAGGACTACTACTCAATTCCTATGAGGTTAGTGCTACCTTTTGGCCTAGTTCCATTTTTGTCCGTCTCCATTATAATTATAATTTAATAAGGTAATACAAGCATAAATTTTGTTCATTTGATGGCACCCCCTTTTAGTGATCTTCATTTTCGAATATGTCTGTATTTGTTTCTTTTGTAATTAGGGTCCCTCCATTTGTATGTCATGCAACCCACATATATAACCTTTTAGGCATATAATATTTTGCATTTCACCCTCTTAATTTCTGGCATTATGTAACAAGGTCTCCACCAGGCACATTTGCTCGCATTACTTTGCAGGGGCATGTATGCAAATGCAGGTCTTTAAGTATGAGAGCATGCAGTGTTACAATAGGTTTATGCGATAGAGTTATCAACTGCAGTATTTTTCGCTAGCGTCACCTGGAAAATGGTTGTTATACTTGGTTTCGTGCAGTAGTGAAGTGTGGTTTCTAAATAAGTAAGACAAGATAGCAAGACTATATTTCACTGTCTTAACATTCGAAGATTTCTCATTTTCTAATCTACGAGGGTGTCTCTCCCTATTGTCATATTCTATTTGCATTAAGAATATGGATGATACTTCTCTCCTAGACTGTTAGGCACTATCCGGAAAACGAAAAAACTACGATTTCAATCCATCTTACAAGGTTTTATCGTGGAAAAGCTTGATATTTTGTAGTGTACATTGCCCTCTTTTTCTTCTTTGATTGAATTTCTATTATTTTGCATTGCAGAATCTCTATATCAAATTGACAAATTTGCAAGGTTCAACGATTCTTCCTCCAACTATTGTTGAGACCTCCATTGTTCTTGAAGTTGGGAATCACCAGCCATCTGTACCAAGGATGAAGCAGCTGGCGCAAACAATTACTAATTCATCTTCAGGAAACCTTGGTCTGAACCATACTGTATTTGGCAGAGTAAAGCAGATAAGCCTTTCCTCCTATCTTAGACATTCTTTACATAGTCCCGGTTCTGATGCACCTAGTCCAGCACCCATGCACCATCATGGTCACCACAACCATCATCATCATCACCATGGTCATGAGGACAGCAGGCATTTGGCTCCTGCTCCTTCTCCGATACATTTCCCTGTACATCAACCCACATACGGTGCTCCACCTCCATCTGGGTGTCCGTATGGCAAAAAGTCAAAGAACAGGGCTCCTGTAACGCCAGCTGCTGAGCCTGTAGCCAACGATCACCGTTCTGCTTCTCCTGCTGCTTCACCGCCTCATCCATTGTCACCTTCGCCTGTTCGTCATCCTCCGCATGATCCCAGTATGCACAGTAGGTCGCCTATTCCATCCCCTCCAGTTCTTCCAGAGACACCTTTGCCCACTGTTTCTTTTGCTCATGCACATCCTCCAAGTGAACATAGAACAAGAACAGGTCCCCTGCTGGAATGTCATCTGTGGCCCCAGCACCTCATTCATGTGAGTTCTTTTCCTTTTTTACATTTTACCAACTGTTAGTGATTGTTACTCTATCTCCAAAAGGTACTCATTTATTGTTAGCTTTTCTTGTGGATAAACTTTTACAGTTTTACCCCCAGCTCAGGAAGCATAATTTTGTTATTGAAAATTTCCAATTTACAATCCTGAACTTCGGCCTTGGTTCCATTTTCAACCCTACTCTCAAACCGTTCAAATCGGGACCTCGAACTAACGAAATTGTCCACTTTACCACCTCAACCCAAAACCTGGGTGGTAAAATAGACGTTTCATTAGTTTGAGGTCCCACCATGGTTTGGATCTAGGGGGTAAAATAGACGGTTTCGTTAGTTCGAGGTCCCGATTCAAACGGTTTCAGAGTTGAGGGTTGAAATTTGAAAATCGAACCGAGGCCAGAGTTCAAGGTTGTAAATTGAACTTTTTCCTTCTGTTATTCTTGGGATTTACTTGCACCAAATTAGAATGATTTATTTTCCAAGAGAAAAAGTTTAGTCATGTAGTGATGACATGAGGCAATGTCAAAATGAGCAAGTCATTCTGCATAGGGGCTTTTCCTCTGTTAAGCCTCATATGCATGTCTAAACCAGTTTGTTCTACTGTTTCGGGCTTTTGCTCCCTTTTCAGTTTCTTTTTTGGTTTCTATTGAGATCCGAATTATGCAATCATTTGAGAATCATGCATTGATTTCCTTCCCAATTGCCATGAATGAATGTTCATGTTGCTAATCAGCTAATAATCATTTCATTAAGATGGAATTGACGAACCTATACTTACTGTCTATTTTATGGTTCAATCTGGTCACGCTGATCGCCTGATCTACTCTTTCATGTTTACTTTATGTAGCATCGTTTATTCACAATCTGTTGTGCTATTGCAGCTTATGCTACCCGGAGGCAGTGGAATTCCTGTCATTGGGTCCTGGTACCCCTTACGTGTATCCTACTGAGCCTACTATGACGGATGAAATATGCGGCTAGCCAGATGTAAATTGGAGATGTTTCCAAGAAAGAGAGGATGAAGCACCACCGGCCGGTCTTATCTGGTAATAGCCAGCCGATCAGCTCCCGGGCGGGTGGTGAAGCACAATACAGCTCCCCCCCTCTGCGCCGGCGTGCTGCTATACTTGTTAGTGCTTGTAAATATGGGTGGGTATAAGGCACATGGGCAAGAAGCAGCTGTGCGTAGTGGTCAAAGCCACAGGGGTGGCAGGCCCTTGTCTAGCGCATGCATGCTTGCCCGGGTTTGCTGTGTACAACTGCCGTTCAGAAGAGGATCTTCAAGTGTAAAAACCTTTTTCTACATGAGAGGGCATAGCATTTGCCTCCGATTTTCGGGACCCTGTTTTGCGTCTACGCTCTTGAGCATTTTTGCTGCGAGCTTATAATTCTGAGCTGGTAACCCTATTTGTAGTTGCCTGTGAAATTCTGTCAGTTGCCTTCCTTTGTGCCCGTGTTGCTACCTGCAAAGTTGCTGGATAGGGTTCAGAAACTGTATGCAAGTCGAAGATTGTTTTATGAGTTCTATCTAGTGTACAAATGAAGGGAAACAGCCGGCTCGCAGTTACGAGTATCTGGCGCAAGACAGAGAGAGGCGCACACGACCGGTCTTGGTGGCTTGACGCGCGCGGACCTGGCCGGGCGCTGCTTGTTGGATTGGCTGGCTGCGCTCGCCTCGGTCCATGTGCGCCCATCGATTCACCGGCGCCGTGAATTAACGCTCGCAAACAGGCGCTTCACTTGCCGTCAGGGTAAGGTGGTGGCACGGCAAGGGAGCCGTGCGCGCAGTGCCGGCTGCCAGGTGAGCCAAGCCCGGCACGCTGCGCCGGCCGGCAGGGCCGTACCAGACGGTGTTTTGTTAGGAGGATCGAGTACCATACCAGCGAACTACCAGCGCGGCGCGCGGCGGTTGGTGCCCCCCCGTTGGTTCGTTACTAGTCTACCCCACTTCACTTGGGCTGCGGAATTACCGTCGATCCCTCGGTCTCTGGTGTGCCGAGTTGCCGCCGACCATATTTTTTTCAATTTACTCGCATTTATACCGCCGCTTGGGCTGCGGAATTACCGTCGATCCCTCGGTCTCTGGCGTGCCGAGTTGCCGCCGACGACCATTATAAACCGTGATGCCTGCCTGTACGACCGAGTACCGGCTAGTAACTGCGCAGCAGTGCGGCAGGCAACACAGACGCAGCATTAACTGCACGCATCACGCACCAGCCCAACAGCCGCCTGCCCATCCTCCAACCACATTTACACCCTCTTCAATTGGAGAGCGGCCGTCGCCATTCGCGATCACCACCTCGCCTAGCTGAACCCTATGCATCCCGTGTTGTATTGTGACACACCCAATCACCCATCGATCTCACACGCGTACGTACGTACGTACATGTACACGCGCGAAGCCGCTAACACCGTAACACGCACTCACACGCGCGCGCAAAACACCACTACCGCTATACGCTAGAGCCGCCTCCTCCCTCACCACCCTACACGCGTTCCAGTTCCACCCAGCCTCGCCATGATGAGCAGCAGCTTCTCCTACCACAAGCTCAAGAAGCTCCCACCTCCTGATGCCCAGCAAGATCACCAGGATTCACTGCCCCGCCATCTCAGTCCACGACTGCTACCACCATGCCGGCGCCGTAGTCGCCAGGAGGAAGATAACGTGGAGGTCGTTCGCCGGCGGCGGGCGGCGTCGGAGGCCGCGGCTGAGGATCTCGAGCCTGGCGAGGGTGCTGCGGAGGAAGGCGGCCGCTGTGGGCGACAGGGTGAGGGCGTCGGTGGCCAAGGTGGTGACGCGGCTCAAGGAAGGGAGGCCCTACATCGGGGACCTCTTCGCTGGCAACTACATGTTCATGCAGGTCACGCCGTCGCCCACCATGGCCGGAACTGACAAGGGCTTCTTACCCTACTACTACGGGAAGACCAAGGGCAAGCCCGGGTCCTCAAGCTGCTTGCACCCTGTTCCTGGGGTACTGTACAAGGTTTAATTGATACTTAGTTCCATCGATCGTCTGAGTAGGTAACTGCTCGTGTTCGGTTCGTACGTACTGTCAAAATAACGAGTAAAGAAAAGTTGATTTGGCAGGATTTTTTGGGCTTAATTTGTGCAGCAGCAATTCTTAATTTCCTTAAGATACTCGTTGTTTATCTTCTGGACTAGCTATTTATTCCAGAGAGCTGCATGATCGGCTAGCCTGATCTGAGTAACTACTAAATCTATGTCATGCTTTGTTGTAGGGATGGCACACGGTCCCTAACGACCCGACGAAGAGCCAAATAAGTTAACTTTTTCGAGGTATGTCAAGGAAGGACGCCACTTCGGCCAATCGGTCCACCACCTCGGCATCCTTACGAAGGGACTCCAGGCAGAGGACAAAGAGAGGGGTCGAGGCCCCGCAATAGACCAAGAAATATGATGTGGTGGACACCACTCATGGGAACCTACTGTGCACAAAAGGTACCACGAAGGAGGAAAAGACCACTAGACCCCTATAGTTATAGGGTCTTTATAGGGATACTGTTGTAATCTCCTACCTCCTAATTTGTAATACTATAAATATGTCTACTTATGTGTTAAGGGGACATTTTTCTCTCTCAAGCAACTTTAACACAAATAAAGATAGGGGCAATTGGCTCCATGCCACTAGTTCCTCAAATTCTAAAAATATCATCGAAAACTATCTTATTGTGAATGTGCCATTGCTTGGTGTGTTTTCATCTCGAAATGTCACTCATGTTACCTTCCACACCAGCCCTTCAAGCATTTGTATTTGTCTCTAAGTTTTGAGTGGGTTGGTGTAACGTCCGTTTGTCTAGAGTTTTTGCAAGTTTTCAAAGCTAAAAAGGAACCATTCGGTTTATTAAGTTGCCCAAGCTTAACTCGAAATATAGATTTCAAAAATAGTTTAATTTGAGTAATTCAAACTTCAATCAACTAAAAGTTGGATTTATTTGAACTATATTGCTTTTTACTTGGAGTTTAAATCGGTTTCCTCCTCCGCTTCCTTTTTCTGCGATCCAGTGGCGACCTTCCTTCCTTGCACCGTTCAATCCATGATGGACGGCTACATTTGATGGTTACGTTTGGACCTCCAAACGTTCCTATCGTTTTGCTTCATCCGATCTAGTCGAACGGCTAGATCGCGTTGCGACCTCCGGACGGTCAGAATGTTCTTATCGCTTTGCTCCGTCCGATAGTAATCTGACAGTTCCCGCTCCATCGCGTATTTCCTTGCTATCGCTCCACCTCCTTTGATTCCATCTTGTCCTCATGACCTCCTTCCCTCAGGACCTCTTCCATCTCATGGTCTTTTTACAAAGACCACCCTCTTGGTCTTTTTACAAAGACCACCCTCTTGGTCTTGACCACCCAGTTGGTCACGACCTCCTCTTTTTGCAAAGACCACCCTCTTCCTTTGGACCTCTCTCTCGCTTTTGACCAAGCCCCATCTGGCAGGCCCTGCTCTCCTTCCTCCCATTGTGCCTCTGCTGCAGCGAAAGTCTTCGTGCATTAAATGTTGTTGTGTCGCATTAAATACTGTTACCTCTGTAGTACTCATTTCCCTCTTTGGTCTCCTTCCGCACCTTCTCCAATCCTTTCCCTCGCTTGCCCCCGTCGTGTATATTGAATGCGGCATCCTCCATTGCTTGCCACCCGCTCTTTACTTAGGATTTCCTCGCGCCTTTATAAAGCACCAGGGAGCTCTCCTACCTCTCTTGTTGTCCTTGTGCTTCAAACCTCCCTCCGCGAGCTCCTCCTCCTTTGCTCAAGCTCTCTAGAGTGGTTCAAACTCCTTTCTCCGTTCTTCTCCGTAGCCTTTCTTTTGGCTCTGGTTTGGAGAGTTCTTTGGCCTTTACTTGGTATTGTTTTATTGATTTGGTTCTTCTCGTACGTGTAGATTCCGGCTACTCTGAAGAGTGCGTAGATCCAATGACCTCCATTGAAAACTCCCAACTCTACAGTGAAGGCAAGTCGTAGACCTTGATCATGTTGAATCTAGCTTTCAAAAGTATATGATTTTATATCTACTTGCATGGCTACTTGTATAAAAATAGTTTGGGCAGTAGTTAAATTCCTATTTGACAGTATGCCTCCTTGAATGATTGTGCTCGGCATGTTGATATGTTCCCCTTGGACACCATAGTATGGGTATTCTTAGTTGGTCTTGTATTGGTATTACCAACCTGGGGGCGTATTTATGCTTAGTCCTGCTTTAGTTGCGTAGGTCTCACGAATCATGGATCTTTATCGTTAAATTTGACTAATTAAACAATAGAATTGTGGTGTGATGCCACTGTTGTGCAGCTGTGGTGGGATGTCACAGTTGTGTCGATCGTGGTGCGAGACACTGTTGTTACAACTTGTTGTGCCAAGACTAGGGTGGTCTTTTGGTCGGGTTGAACCCAAAATATTTTCTCACTCAGACGAGTGATCGTGTAGTAAAGGGGGTGCTATATGCACATTGGGATGAGGTTGTCTCACCTGAGTGGTCTAAGAACTTAACTTTGTGTTCTATTGATCCGGGTATACCGTGCAACCATAAGATCATTTATGGGGTGGTCTGGGCCAACTAATTAGCAATGTGATGGTTTGGTTCTATTGTGGTGATGTGTGCTGATTCACATGGCGCAAGAGGGGGCTGTAATGGCGAAACCTTAGCGGGCAGAACCAAGCCAAAACAGAGCTTTGTAAATGCCTTGTTACGCTCTCTAGACTGCTTACCTTTGGAAGTGAACATGTGTTTCGACGGGAGCCCAACCAGCTAGAGAGGTCATGAATTGTGGGTAAAGCTGTACAACCTCTGCATAGTATAAATCTATTCGAATAGCCGTATCCCCAGTTATGGACATTACCTGGTGAAATCGCGCAAGGGGTAGCTTTTCCTCAAATGGGTGGTCGTGGTTGTTGTCTAGGACGTCCTGGTCGTTGGTGCGACCTGAGCGTGAGAGTGGTTCAGGTTGTTGGTGCGACCCGACCTCTTGAGAGTGGTCCTGGGAGTGAGCAGGGTGCTCACGACCTCCTTCAAAAAGAACTGTTACTTATGTATTACTCTTTTAACTTGAGCTTTGCAATCTACTTATGATATTTCCCTGTCAAAGGTTGTTGTTTTGCAAACTAACTCTAAGGCTCTCTTTTGTAAAGCCCTGCATAAATATTAATTGCATACTTGTTCCCTGCAACTTGCTGAGTACATTCAACATACTCACGGCTTTAAGCCCCCTATTTGAGCAGTGGCCGAAGAGAACCAAGGGTGTTCCGACCTCTTTGAAGAGGAGTTCTTTGAAGACCAGGCCTTCTAGGGGACATCCTCCACTCGATAGCCTGTGAGCTTGTCGGATGGCTCTACACGCTTTTGTCGTTCCGCTGCGAGTGTTCATGTTGTCGTTTTTGTAAGCCTATGGTGGTGACCTTTGTAACAACCTTGATCGTAAGGTTCTCTGTTAATATAAGTTATTTTGTCTGCTTTGTCTTAAGCTTGTCGTTTGGTTTTGATTACCTCTATGTTGAAAACTGTGTGAGCTAGCTACTAATCATGGGACTAACTCGGTGTGCACAGAGGGTCCCGGGGGTTGTTTGTTTACCCAGGGGCCCCGACAGCTGGCTAGCTTCAAAAGTAGGTTGGCAAGGAGCATTCTAAGTTGGGGTACAAGGGAAGCCCTCAATAAAAAGTTGTTTGAGTGCTACTGATTCTTTTTTCTTAGATGTAGGATGTTTTTTCTTGTCCCTCTTTGGGTTGGATTGGGAACAGATATCAATGGTCCTTCAAAGTCAGTGATACTCACACATAGTTGTACTAACCGAGTATCACAATGCATGTCAAATGCTTTAGCAATGGCTACTCAAAACCCAGCGAAGGGTAACAAGAGTGACATTTTGAGATAAAAATGCACGAAGCAATGGGATATTCACAATAAGAGAGTTTTCGATGGTATTTTTAGAATTTGAGGTTTGACCAATGGCATGTAACCAATTGTCCCTTAAAGATATAATTCATTCCCTAATATCATTTTCCACACTTCAGGGACCTTGAGACCTCTATCCCCTCATAGCGGGTATCGGTCCCGAGGCCTGCCTACCTCCGATGTTTGGTCAGTAACCACAACAATTGATGCCATCCATGGGAAACGGCAGAGAAGCAACATCGCGATGGTACCAAAAGGAAGAATGCGACCAAGGTCTCAACCGCTGAAGCGGCTGTCGCAGACTCGACACCCAGGATCCCCATGCAAAGTGAAGCAAGGCTTCTGTCGTCACTAAGGCAACGGCAGCAGCAGCGGCAGCGGCCACTGACATGGCGGTCGCAACGACTACCCTTGAAGAAAACTCCATCCATGGGGAGATTGTAGGGAAGATGGACGGGGAGCGCGCATCGAAGCGTCATTACCCATAGGACAACACTGTGCGGGGCACCCCTCACCCGCAAACTCAAGCACAAGAAGAGAAGCCTGCGAGATCATGCAAAAGGAGTTGGCAGACCTTTGCTGAGAGCTACAAGGTCTACGCCAGCACAACCCAATGACATCCCTTATCACGCCGCCTCAGGCAGCGACATCCCTCGTCGCGCTACACATGGCAGCGACATCCCTTGTCACACCGCCGCTAGCAGTGACATCCCTTGGCGTCGCCTCAAGAAGCGACACCCCTCATTGCACTATCCCCAGCAGCAGCATCTCCCGTCGTGCCACTACCCCCAACAACAATATCTCCGGTCGCATCACCTAGGGTAGAGAAAGTCTTCAGGGGAACCCGAGTTCCCCGCTGAGCGTGAGCCTCGAAGTGGCACAATGGCCCTAAGACTTCAAAATGTCAACCATAAAAAGCTATGGGGGACAACGAGCCCATGGAGTTCCTTCGGGTGTACGAGACAACCATTTAGGCAGCTGGAGGGGATGACACCACCAAAGCAAAGAGCATAGCCCTTGCTCTCATGGCGGTGGCCTTGAAATGGTTCTTCGTCCTCCCCCCGTGATCCATATATGCATGGGAGCAATTATGGGACCAACTCCGCAACAACTTCTAGGGCAACTACATGGAGCTGAAAGACGAATGACACATGTTCGCTGTAAGGCAGGGGCCAAATGTGTCCCTATGAAGCTTCTTTACTAAGTTCACATAGGTCAAGTGCCAGCTGAAGGGCGTCACTGACAGTACCATCATCAACGCCGCTAAGTGCAAGCTCAGAGTAGGCCCATGGGAGAGAGGATGACCTAAAATCCAATCCACATGGTGGACAAATTATTTGACAAAATAGAGGAGTATTCATGCACAGAAGAGGACAAATTGCGTAAGCGAATGAGGCATTAGTAGTTACGATAGGCAAGGTAGCCACCTCGACAAAGGCTGAGTAACAGTCAGCAAGAGAGGTGGCGGGTGCCACCGCAGCCAACACTGGCAACGACTGCCCAAACCGCTCGAGGTGACGGGGACGAAGCATTTTCCACGTCGATGGGGGCGATGCCCCCACCGAATAGGGGCGGCAAGGTGGCTACAGAGGTCGGGGCCGTGGTTGCGGGCGTGGCCTCGGGCAAGACGCACAACATAGCACCGACATGCTAGCAGAGTGGTACGACCTGGATGGAGAAGGATCCCATCCCATCAAAAAATGTCGCACCATTGTGACCATGAGGGACTACATGAATAAGGGATCGGTCCGTGACCCACAGGAAGACTGGCACCGCGACAACCCATGGTCCCCGAGGCCCTGACACACCGGCATTGTGCATTGAAGCACCCGAAGGGTCATCAACATGTCATCAACACCATAACCGAGGGTTCCTTCCTAGATCTTGGATCCAAGAGACGGCGAGCGTCTATGCTTGCCAAATTCATCACGTTGCATCTTACCCCACCAACAAACCCCCAAAATACCCTGAAGCGTTCATCACCTTTGGCCCTGAAGACACGAAGGGGCTATTCTTTCCACACCAAGACCCCCTCATCGTCTTGGAAACCATACCGACTTTGAAGTAAAGTGTGTCCTGGTAGATGGGGGAAGCTTCGCTGACGTACTCTTCGTCGAAGCCTTCGACAAAATGATGATCCCTTGAAGCGGATTGTCACCCCTGGGCGTTCCCCTCGTAGGCTTCGAAGGCAAGCCAATAGCCTCCCTAGGCCAAATAGACCTGACAATCACGTTCGATGAGGGCCCCTCAGCTCGAACGAAAATCATCACGTTCGACATTATCAACATACCATACCAATACAATGCCATCCTAGGTTGCGCCATCCTCAACACCTTCAACGCCTGGCACACCACAACTATCTCTTCATGAAGCTGCTAGGCCCAAGAGGTGTCATCACGATCAAGACGACCAATACCACGCTCGTGACACGGAGCTCGAGGCCATGGCATAGGTGTGGCATGTCCACACGGTAGAGCAAAACCCGGCGGAGCCTGCTACAACAAAGTGGGTTCCTAAGGCAAAACCAGAAGGATATCTGAAGAGGGTCCCGTTGTCCGAAGGGTCCCTAACCAAGATAATCGCCAATAGTGCGGACCTCACGCTAGAAGTAGAGGTCGTGATAGTAGGCGTGCTCCGCAAAAACAAAGATATCTTCGCCTAGGGACTAGGTGATATACCAGGGGTTTCCCACACAACAATAGAGCACAAGCTTGAAGTTATGGGCAGTGTGAAGCCAAGAAAACAAAATCCACAGCGCATGTCTACAGATTGACAAGAGGATCTACAATGGATTGGCATTAGGAGCGATCTCCACCGTTCGATTGAAAATCAAAGGTCCAGATCAATCGCTACAACAACTTTGCTACAGTGTTCTTTCGCTGCAACACAGATCACACTATTTCTACATATCACTGTAGAGTACTGTTTACCTCCTAAAAAAATTGTTCACACAGTGGACCTCTACAGATAATACAGAGGATTCAGATCCATGCATTCCCAGTTGTGCATGGTGTATGCTGCATAAGATGTGGGGACTCTTTCTCTAGTTCAATCACATGGGGCCTACCTGCACTACACATCTAGACAGAGTAATGGCTCATCAGCGAGTTAGGCACAAACGAAAGAACTACCTAAAGCTTGCCATATATAGGGTCTGTTTGGAATGGCTTTGGCTTCGGATTTTCGCTTGGAAAAGCCGGTAGCAGTTCCAAATGGGTAGCTTTTCGCACTGGCTTTTCTCGAAGCCAAAGCCACCTATAACGCGAGAAAGCCGAAAACCGTCGAGAGGCAGCTTCTCACTGCTTCCCACAGCCCCGTTTTGAAATTACTGTTGGAGTTTGTGTTATTTAACAACCTCGTACCAACTATAAAACCTAGCCACCCAGCCCTCCCCCATTCGACCCTGATTCCCTAACCCTACCTCCGTCCTCGAGCGCGTTGGCCACCACCGTCGAACGCCCGCCTACATCGCCCCCGACCACCCGCCCGCGCCGCCTCCCTCCTCCTCCGAGCGAAAGCCGTGCACCACCTCCTTCCTCCGACTCCTACCCCGACCGGGCCCGCGCCTTTGGCCACCTCCACCAGGTCGTGTGCCTCTTTCCTCCTTTGACCCCTATCCTGAATGGGCCCGCGCTTCCGGCCGGCCACACGTTGCCTCCCTCCTTCGCACCCTGTCGTCGGCGTCGTCCTCCTCTTTGTCCTATCACCGGCAAGACACCCCCTACTCATCCACCCCTATGGTTGCTCTCCTTCGCATGGCCACTACCCTCGCCTGCCCGAGAGCCGTGTCTGTCATGCGCAGCCACGTCCCTCGCCTGCTCCTGTGACGATTGGGTGCCATCGAGGCCGACAAGGCCGCGCAGACCGTGGCACATAGTGAGGGGCTGCATCCCTGTCCCTAGGATGCTTTCCCTGCTGCTTCTGTATGTTTGCTATTTCTTGCATAATTTTTGGTGGATAAGCAAGCGGTTTTGAAGCAGTGTTGTTGGATTTCTAATGTTGTATCCTCTAGGATGAAAATTAGATAGTGGAGTTGGATTTTAAAACCACAGATTGTTCATTCGGAGCATAGACAAGTTTGCATACTATCTGTTAAGTGATGATATGACCTTCGACTGCTTTGCGTTAACATCTGTGGTGCAAATTATTTGCCGTTAGGTAGTAGCTTGCTCAAAGCATATTTAATTTAAGCTATCATTTTCCGAAGTGTGGGCTTAATGGCTTTAGATGCATATAACGTGTGAGATTGGTGGTCAATTGGGTGGAACATTTGCTTTTCAAGTGTTTTATGTTCATTTGAACAATTGTTGCTATACGCTATTATGTGCAATATTTGAGGAGTAAATTTTGCAAAACTCCACATATTTTGTACAAACTATCACAAAGCTCCATATTTAAGGTTCAATTTTACAAAACTCCAGATTTAAGAAGGTATGTTATCACAAAACTCCAAATTTTGTACAAACGTGGAGTTTTGTAATAACATACCTCCTTAAATATGGAGTTTTGTGAAATTGAGCCTTAAATATAGAGCTTTGCGATAATTTGTACAAAATATGTGGAGTTTTGCAAAATTTACTCTATTATGTTAAAAGATAATTTTAGTTGTATTGTAGTTTGATGTAGTACATCATTTTAGTTGTATATAGTTTAGTTCATCGTATAGATATTATTTATGGTGTAGTACTCGAATGAAAGTAGAGCACAACTCCAGATTTAAGGAGGTATGTTATCACAGAACTCCAGATTTTGTATAAAATCTGGAGTTCTGTGATAACATACCTCCTTAAATCTGGAGTTTTGTGAAATTGAGCTTTAAATCTGGAGCTTTGCGATAGTTTGTACAAAATATGTGGAGTTTTACGAAATTTACTCATATTTGGGTAATGGTATGAAGGTTAATCTGCGCCACCTTCTTGAATGGTTGGTGGCGGGTGATAAAATGGTTGAACTTAACCTTTAGTTTGTGGGTGCAAGCAATTCTGACATGGCATTATAGGATAAATGTGATACTTAATTTAATTAGCCTTGTAACGCCTACTATTTAATTTTTCAGCAGAAACACATACTAAAATGTTTGTTCTGGCTTATGTTGGATCATAATTCATATTTGATATAAGTTTGTTGTTTTGTTAATTCACGCTCAGTATAACCTTGACGACTACACAAGTGGTCAAGCTAAATTTAAGTTTTCTTTAGTTTGATCAATGTGTGGTGTGAAGGTTGGAAGGATCTTTTTGTGTATGGCTTATGCTAAAAATGCCAGAGTTTCACTGATGTGGAAACATATTCTTTTATAATTTATACATGTCATCGAGCTATGGTGGAAAACTAGACCCGACATTACACCCTTATTTTTTTGGAACTTGTACATTGATACTTGTAAGATATTTGTTATGTAACTCCAGTATTATGAATGCATTTTATCTATGCCTACTGCATGCTTGTGTGCTATTGCTTATGTTTGAAGATGTTGCATGCTTGTGTGCTATGCAAAATTAAGTTACTTGAGAAAATTGAATTATTATATTGTTGTGAAATTCTGAATTCACTTGGCGTTGAAGATGTGGAAACTGTTGGCAAACCATTTGATCCTATGGTAAGCAGTGCTAGCAACATAATACACTTAGATTCTGAAACTGGACATTTTTCACTTAACTCTTAAGATGACCATGTCCATTTAAAATTTTGTGCCTTCCGTGGTATCTATCTATGATCAGACATTCAGACTTAAGCAGGGGTAAAAGGTAAAGATGCATTCATATACTTGGTGTAATGATATTTAATTGTGAAAAAATAAACAACCTTCCTATGCAACATATTCATTCTTATATTTTTCAGATAGTAACGTGGGAAAGCATGTGGTAAAGGCTATTGAGTTGTAATATAAAGGGCTAAATATGCACCGACTATTTTTTAAAAATTATTTTAGGGTTTGACAGAGGTATAACTTTATTTAAGAATGATTCCTTTTGCACCTTATGTTTCAGCTTCATGAGGCTATTATGCGAGAAGAATCAATGGAGTACGAGGAGGGGGTCATCATCCAGGAATTCCGTAAGGGTTTCAAACTTGAGGAGAGACTACTGCGCCTGGCAATGGTCAAGGTATCTGTAGGACCAGGCCTGAAAAGTTTGAAGACAATGATCCCACAATGGTTGAAGATAGTGTAGCACTTCAAAAGGTCGACGATAGTGAAGATGATGGTTTTGATGATGTCGATGTTGAGTAATGGAGCTTAATTTCTGGTTTCACAAGAACAAAGTCCAGAAATTTTGATGCTTTTCTGGAGTGTGCCAAGCAGGCAATAGGATAGAGTTAGATATTTGGCTCCTCAAATGTGTCGGTTCTCCCTTCCTGCTATTGACATGGAGTGTCGACATTGTCTCAAAATTTCTGTCTCTTCTGAGTGTGGTCATTGTTATGGTTAGGAATTTTCTTGGTTCATTCAAGCAACAACAACGATAATATGAGATAAATCGGTTTTGATCTGCCGGGATCCATGGCAAAGCTGTACTACTAGATATTTAAATCTATGATTTTGCTTGCTTTCGGCTTTTTCCTAAAAAAATTGCACTGCATCGTATGATTCCTTGCACAAGTTTATCTTGTATTGGAACAGTACTTGGTAGCATATGGACTAGCATGAGAATTCCAAAATCTTGACTAAAAAAGGTACACATCAATTTTCTAACCTTGTAACTCATTTATCATCAATAGGTTGGAACGTTAATTGTCGTTAAACGACATCAAACAATCCATCATTTGCCTTAGGAGTATTTCAGATGTTTTCTATCTCAGAAGTTGCAGCCAACCTACTTGAAAGCCAGACAATCAAATATCAAACATTTTCAGCTTAGTCGTGCAGCCGTTCAGCGTTGCAACCCAGCCGAAAGCTGCTTTTTAGAAAAACTGCAACCGTGTTAAAGTGGTGTTTGGAACGACTTCAGCTTCCGACTTTCGCCTAAAAAGCTAGAAACCGTCCCAAACAGCCAACTTTCTTTCCCTATTTTTCCCGAAGTCAGAAGCCGTCACAACATGGCTTCCGCCGCTTCCTCAGCTTCTTGTTCCGGAAATACCCCTGAATTTCACTGGAAATTACCCGCCGCCTACCCGGTATAAGTTCCCGACAGCACCCAAATCCTTTCGGTCCCCACCCACTCGCTCACCTTGCGTGGTCGCCCCCAACCCTAGCATGCTCGGCTGTGCCCTGCGCCACCCTCCCGCCCCGCAACTCCTTCCCCAGCTGCCCAACCGCGCCTCCGGCCTACCACGCCCCCGAGCTCTGCCTTCGGCCATGAGCGCGCCCAGTCTCCCTCCTGTGGCACCACCTCTGGCCTACCACGCGCCAGATCTCCGCCTCCGACCGGGACCGCGCGCCTTCTCCATCCTCTAGCCCGCCCGCACCTCAGGTCACCTCCACGGAACTGCACGCCCGTGCCTCCGGCCTTCTCCATCGAGCTACCCGGCCATGCATCCTTCCTCCAATCCAAGGTACATCCTTGCACTGCACTTCCTCTTGAAGTACTTGGTTTGTGGTTGTTTTGGTAGTTAAAGATGTGTTTAAAAAGTCAGTTTGATCGACACTGTTGATTGCACATAGACATGCCATTCTTTCCCTCGGTGAATGCTCGATTTAGTATTAGTCCTTCACTTCCAGGAAAAAAAGGGACACTTTTTCCGCAGTGAATGGTCAATTTAGGATAGATGGAAGATATTTGTAGCATTTTGTATATAGTACTTGCCAATTAACAGCTTTGGTAGCATGACGCTAGGATAGATGGAAGATATATGTAGCATTTTGTCATTGTATATGTTATGCTGTGATGTTCTGGCTTATTATCTTGTGTATCTTTATTTTCTCGATGTTTGCTGTGATGTTCACTCTTTTGATGCCATCAATGGCTTGTTGGCTTCATTATGCTTGCTGTTTTCAACAAACTTATATATTTGCTTTGTTTAGTGTTGTGCTTGCCATCACCATAACATGGATGACTAATGATTATATGTTGTTCTGACAGGTACAAGATGCTTTTAGTTCATCAGGACCAGAAACAGGGAAAGGCAAGACAAAATTGTCAGGCAGGCGCGTCAACCATGGTTACCATCTTGTGAAGGGGAAATCAAATCATCCAATTGAGGACTACATGGTGGCAGAGTACATGCAAGTTAGCAAGCATGATCTGGGTTTGTTTGAAATATTTGATGGCCACCTGGGCCACATAGTTCCAGACTTTCTACTCTCGCATCTCTTTGATAACATCTTGAATGAGGTAATGCTTCAAATCAACTTCCTATTGTCTTTGTAGGCTCAAAGTTCAGTAACTGCTGCAATTGAGTAAACATGTACAATCAAAGTTCTGTTAATACTCATGTAAGGTAACACTCATGGGCCATACTTGTGTCACTCATTGCTGAAGAATTTAGTTCTTGCATAAACTTGTCCGTGTAACTGGTGGCAAACGCAACAATTAAGTCAATCTGTGGTTGACGGTGATGAGTATCATGATGTGATGACTCTATGCAATCCTTTCCGAAGCCAATTTGTGCATACTGATGAATGACATGAATTTGTTCCCACTTACTTCTAACTTGGCATTACCTATCCCGCTAACTGGTGTTATTGTCGGGATGAGTCCATGGACTACTATAAGAAGCAACAACTGAGAGAATAGCAATACTGAATGGCAGTCTAAGGGAGGGAAGTCCAAGCTCCCACCTTAGTCCAAGTGTATCCCCCTTCAACTCCACTGGGATGAAAAGTGCGAAAACAAGGCGGTGATTATATTTCTAAAAATTCATTGCCTGAGGTGATCATGATTTGAAACAGATTGCAAACCCGCTCTACTGTTGGAGATGATTGCTGATGCATATGAGGGATCAACATGGCTGGTTTCAGTCCTGTTTTGATATCCTCTTTACCACAGATATGCCCTTGAATGAACGGTCTCTGTGAAAGAAATCTGTCTGCTCGAGGGCTTGCTGTTTGGTCTTCTTAATTATTCTTTGTGTATGACTCTAAAGATTAACATTACTTGTTTGGACTAGTTAACGTAGTTCATCGGTGGTTCTAGATGTTGGAATTCAAGTGCTGGGCAATAATCTGTTTTTGAAGAAATAGTTGTGATGTGTCAAAGGGTTGATGTTCTTGTGGAGAATTGTGATTGGTACAATTCTCAATAAGATTATTTGCACCGGTATATTGTTTTATATGCTTGTCTTTTCTTTGTTTATTAGTGATTTCAGTCCATTAAATTGTTGTTAATTGTATTAGTCGTCGTCAATTGTCGTTAGTTACCGTTAAATAGTGTTAATGTTACACAACATCAAACAAGCTATTACTATCCTCAGAGGTATTTCAGATATTTTTCATCTCGGAAGTTGTACTCAGTCTACTTAAAAGCTTCAGATACCAAACATCAAATCTTCAGCTTAACTATTTAGCCCTATAGTCCAACCAAAAACAGCTTTTTAAGAAAGCCACAATCGTTTCAAACAGATCCTAAATAGACCCATAGTTGCATAAGCTTAGCATAATATATATCGCCCGCTTGTCCTGTAGATTTTACAGGCATATGCATGTGCAAGTGGGGTGCATTTGCGGTGTCGTCTATTGCGGTTACGTCTATTGCGATTACTCGTGACAACCAAGTGAACTGGCATTGACAATTTTGTGGCATATGCATGTGCAAGTGGAGTGCATTTGCAGTGTCGTCTATTTCGATTACTCGTTACAACCAAGTGAACTGGCATCGACAATTTTGTTTCCACGCGCTCGATTTAGCAACCTTCTTGCTTAATCTACACATCTTTTCTGTTCTAGCCTTGTAGGACATACATAGACACTAGTAGTACTTTTCTAGTTCTCTCCCTGCGAAGCTCTGACAGCATGGTGATCTATTCGGATTGGAATCATCGACACTTTAGAAGCGATATTCATCGTCCGGCCAAAAGCCAAATGCTAAGATAATGTTTTGCTATAGTAAATTCTTGCTATAGTAAAAATTGTGAGAGCACTGTTTGCTCTCTCGAAGATCTATTCACGTCGCGTGCCAAAGGGCAACATTTAAAACGTGTTTCTGAGTTAATTACCAACAGTAAAAAGGAAAAAAAAGTAGTCGTGCTTATCTCACGCTAGCCCTTCTCCCTCCCTGATCAAGCTCCATGTGCTCCCCATCTGGATCTGATCTGACATTTGTTTTAACCTACATACACTCTGAGCGACTAATGTACTAGTACTACCAGTGCTTAATTGGTCCTGGCCTGCCTCGTGGTACGACTGCACAAGATCGATTGTAAATCTCTACTAGTAGTAGTACATCATCATACTTATAAATCCCCTATGTTTAATAGTTATGTTTGTACTCACTTAGTACCACATAACAGTGTCAGCAACCGTCGGCGTCAATCGGTAATGACCAGTTTGCGAATGAATTAATTGGCTTGATGGAAGACAACGGCCATACTGATGCTGGCAGGTCAGCAGTCTCGGAGAGCAACCTTTCCATGAAATCCTCCTCGCATCAATTATTGTGAACCCATCGTCTCGGCTATGATCTCGTACTAGTTTGAGATAGGCAAGCACACACTAATCAGTTCCACATAATAAGACGAAATTGTTATTGAGAGAAATGAACCTGGCACATGGGCCCAACGCCCATGGCATTATCCAGATCCAGTTGTTGCCGCCTTGTGGGCCCTTTGCTCCATGCTGCACTGATCTGCTGTCCAACCAGCAAGCTGTTGCCTTTTGCCCCACCACTTCTTATTTTCTGCATTTTGTCAGACTAGTATTTCACCAAAAGATAAATTGCCAGCTCTCATTTCATTACATATTAGTATTGATAAGCGACTAGTTACTAATAATCTTTGGCATCCTCTCTAAATAATATATATTTGGCAAACATTTGCCAAAAGCGTCAGATTTATACGGGCATATTACATATGATAAGAGATGGTTCAGAAACGATTTAAGTGTCAAGAATCACTGCAAATTCTACGAGAAAGAAACCATTTGTCAGGAGAAAAGGTAACGATTGAATGAATCTGACTTCTGATGTACAGGGGATCTGATGGTACAAATGCTACGGCTATGCTGCAATACAGTACACAACGTAACAATTTTCAAGAATGTGAATTGAACAAGGAAGATACATGAGCTCCCATGTAGACTGTGGACAGTGCCGTGGGTACAGAGCAAACAATGTCGCGATCAATCATCTGACAGATATGTACCAAGAACCTGATCGCGTGGTCATCACAAATGCTTTGTCAATAAGGTTTACTGTGCTTGCTGTTGTCTCTCTTGAGTTGTACTTTGAGGTTTTTACCACCTAATTGGAAACCGTTCATCATACTGATGGCTGCCTGCGCGGAAGCAGGAGAATCGTAGCTTACAAAACCTGCACCAAATTAGAAACCAATTAACAGACTAGGCGAGAGAGAGAGAGAGAGAGAGAGAGAGAGAGAGAGAGAGAGAGAGAGAGAGATTCTACCGAAGCATTTACTGACACCCGTTGCTTTGTCTACAAACACCTTAGCACTTAGTACTCTACCAAAACTCTGAAAGGCATTGGAAAGTTCTTGGTCCCCAAAGTCTTGTGGGATATGGTAGATAAATAGATTGGCTCCAGGAGGACCTGTATACATGATAATTAGGCCTTACAGCGCAATAAACTTCACAATACCAGCTATAAAAATGGCAAGCATATTTAAGGATTGCGTAATAGGATCTCGATAATACAAAGGTTTGTGTAATACGGTATGGATTTAGTGTAGTGGTTAGTAGAACTAAGTAGCTACACCCACAATCAGAGCTATCGATCATTCTTCGATATTCGTGCTGGAATCTTGTGTACATCTTCTGATAGCATTACATACATGTTGCTGCCACATGCACAGATGCTCATTTTTGCGAAATACTCCAGGAAAATGCATGTGATGCTAGAAAATGTACATGACGTAGATACAAAATGCACATGACTTTTAGGGGAAATGCCCGTGCTAATGGGTGCAGGTACTCTAGGGAGAATATAGTATCTTCCCTTGCACAGTAAATAAAGATATAAGCATCGAATGTGGCTAACCTTCTATTTGGCCACTGGCATTGCTAACGGGACTAGATGATGTGGCAGAATTGACATATGCACTTGGAACTTTAAGTGAATTGTGAGAATTCCCAAAAGGATGATTGTTCATGAGACCACCAGGATAGGATCCAGCATACTGCATACCAGGCACAGCTGGATAAGGGCGGCCTAACTGCATTGCACCAAATGATCTAGGAACTGAATTGGGGGACAGATCAGGATTGACTCCTTGTATCGAGTTTCCTTGATTAACAGGTTGAACCATATTCTGAAAGGCGGCTTGATTTTGCATAGGAGATAAAGGGTACTGCATAAGTCCGTATGTCCCTGGTGGCTGCACAGAAAAACAAAATCAGATTTGTATTCCATACCAAATGGTAGTGTATAATGTAAAGAAAGTTAAAAGAACAGCACAAGTCACCTGATAACTAAATCCATTATACTGAGGCATATATCCCATCTGTAAAGCTCCAAATAATGAAGATGGTTGCATAGGACTTGCATTGGGCATATTAGATGATTGCAATTGAGCTTTCTGTGCTTTCCGAGCCTGCCTTTCCTTTTCTGTGTCAGCCCATTTGACAACCAATGGCACACTAGAACCCTAACAAATAGATCAGAACTTGTTAGAATTTATTTACAAAAAATAACCATGGATTTCAGAAGATATCCAGTTGATTAAATTAATGCAAACCCAAGGTGTCAAATGAGTTAGCCAAAAATGCAATAACAGAAAATATCTTTAATTGACTATTTCTATATATAATGAATAATGATTAAAAAACATATAACTTGGGCTTCCTGCATCACCAACTATGCGCCATTTAGGTGAACATTTTTCAACATGTTTCCCTTGCTCCTGTTTGTTGTTATGGATGGAAACGATTTGGTGAGGATACAAATTTGTAGTGTGTCCATGTCACCAGCAGGCAGTAGCTGCTAACTAGTCAGCACTCAGCACCACATGGGGGGTAGAACAGCTATGACAACTGTCCATTGATGATTTAAGTCAAGTTGTGGATTTACTGGGGAAATTCAGAGCAAGTTTGATGAAATCTAGGGTGAGTTTGAGTAGGTTTACATACTTAAACTTACAATCAAACTATCTCAAATATTTGGAAAAAAAAAAGGTGGCCAAGAATTGAATGGCTGCCGAAGTCTTGACACCATCAGTCTGGAAATAATTGATTTGAAAATTTTAAAGAGATAATATAAATCTGTGGGCAATACAAAATACTAGGTCAAGTGACTGCACTATTTTGTTGTTCACAACTGTTGTAAAAAAAAATAACTGGAGTACATAGTTCAATGAGAATTATGAGCTGTATACTATGCTCTCATGTGAATCAGAGTAAATTCAACCATAAGTAAAAGTTGCTTTGCTATCCTAACTCATTTTTGGTAAACCTCTATTTTGTGCTTCCCATTTAGAGCCTCAATAGCTGCCACTGCTTGCTCCTTTGTTTCATATTTAAGGAAGGCGCAGCCAGCTGCAATAACCAAAGTTAATTAACAATATACATTAGGGATGACAAAGTTTCAGACTCAAGCGATGTTTCTACTTCTATTGATAAGTTAAACAACTTCTCCGCAATAACTTACCTTTGCTTGTTTGTTGCGAACCCCTCAAAATTTGTAAATCCTTGATATTTCCATATTTGGAAAACAAATCAGTCAATTCAGTATCCGTTACATTTTTTGGAAGCATTCCAATGAAAAGCTTGTGTTCTGGAAGTCATAGCAAGTGTAAGCATGAGTGCACTGTTCACATATCAATGGAAAACAATTAAACAAGCAACAAAAATCTTGAGCAAAGATTACTAGTGTACAAAATCAGTGGCAAAGAGAACAATTCTACACAAAAAGGCGATCATACCCAGCCTCTCCAACTCTCCATCAGCGTATTTTACTTGCAAAGGACTTGACGCCTGAGAGAGAATTATCATCAGAGAGTCAAAGGAAGTAGCAACAAGTCTGCAAAATCTTTATTTTCGTGTCTCAAAGAAAAAGTCTGTCAGCTATATCCAAACAAGGCATCACAAGAGTAGCTATATCACTAAAAGAAAACAGTAGCCATGGGCATGTGTCTCACTGGCTCCACAAGTCAGTGATTAACAACTACTGTAATCTTCATTCCAATTTTTTGTCCAACATTAGAATATGGGTCTCTAACTGACAGGACTGTTATAGTATGTTTTGTATCACCATCCTTGTCTGGTGAACTTTTGCCTCTGTAAACACATAAATGATGCAATGTTACTTCATATCTCAACAATATCCCATCTTGGGGGGGGGATTAGATACTCAGTCTCTACCTTTATGTGATTAATTTGGTGAAGACAGCTCAACGATGAAAGAGTATTGACTTATCAACTTTCTAGGTCTAGTGCAATCATGAAGTTCTTTCTCACTCTGAAGAAAGAAAATTTGGCCCACCGCAAAAGAACATACAAACAGATAGACATAGACAAAATGAAAATGTACTTTAGTTGCAACTCCAGCTAGTTGAGACCAAAGTATGCACTTTCATAAGATTTTGCACCTAGTTTGAAAGTTTCTCTCATACCCAACTGTAGCATCTACGTAAACATTTTGGCTGTGTTTGATAGGAGCCAGGCCACAACCAGCCACACTTGGGGTTAGGCATGCCACACTGAGTCCATTGTTTGGTTGGGACCTCAGTTAGGTGTGCCATAAAACTGAAGCTACAATCAGTTCATTTTCCATACAAGATGGGTACAAAAGTGTGATGGCCAAATTGGTGGTCTAACTTTTGTTAGGTGTGTCACTCAGAAACAAGCCTAGTCTACCATGTAGTTAGTGACCACAAGTTAAATTTACCATAGACCCAATTTTATTTCAGTCAAAAAACAAGCACACCCACTACTTGCAGCATAATGTGGTAATTTCACTAGTGTAACTCTTGCCTAAGGTTAACTGTAACCTTGTTTGTTCTCCAACCAAATATACCTTCTGTCAATTGGCCCAAATGTTTTGACCAGCTGTCTGCTGACAGATGCTACACAAGTTTATACTTGGTGGGGAACTGGAATCAGAACTTCCTCTTAAGATGAGCTTATCTTTACTTATCTGGATACACAATTTGCAACTAAAACCTTCACTAACTACCCCCATATAGTGCATTAACGTGCCCACAGTCAGGTTGAAGTTGGCTAAACTAACCATGAAAGGAAACCTCCTTCACCATTTGCTCCTACTGTCCTACAATAAGAACAACAGATTCCCTAGCTCGCATCCTTGGAGAGTAGAAATACTAGGGTTTTGGGAAATGAGGTTAAACCAACTAACTTTCATAAAATCGTACCATAATACAACCCTGCATATTAGCAACCTCGCAGAAATATGGAACAAAAAGATGAACCTTACACTAATCATGAACACAAAATATCCTATAATCCATGTCTGTAGTGGCTTTCTGCTTTATCTTAATCACAATAGCGAACAAAAGATTTAACCGATAACTAAAGATGATTCACGGACGGTACAAACATGATTATTTGTATCGCATGGTCGTTTTTTTGTCTACCAAGCATGCTCTAACGTATATTCTAGTCATTCATTTAAAAAGACTTTATTGCATCAGAACAGCATGTTCCAATTGGATAATCGCATAGCAAGACCAACTTTATTCAACAAGAACTCATATTTAAGAAAGCTTAAAGCTTATATTATGTCTCCTAAGCACAAGAAAGAAAATAAAATTATCACCTGGGTATGGGTTAACTATTTTCAGAAAAATCCTTCATATCAGCAACAAAGCAACCCTGGAAAGGGGCATAGCCTGCCCAACCATGACACACCACCAGATCTAGAAACTAGAATGGGTTCAACTGTTCAAGCCCTACAATAGCGTTTGTGCGTCCCCTTGACAAGTTAAAAATGGTTATCCTCGTAGAATTCGAAGGAACCAGCATATATTCAACACAAACAGTTCCAAATTTTAGACCACCCACCAAAGGCACTAAATCTAATTTCCCGGAGTGTCCCACCACAGATTTCATTTGGTCCCACCAAACAGCTAACGACGTGCATTAGCTCCAGTGCGGCCCCTGCCAACCAGATTATGGAATATTCATAAATCATCCATAATTTGCGACCCAGAAAGAGCTAAAGGATCCTACAGTGGGTTCAGTTCGTAAAAATTCCACCTAGGCAGATGGCATGAAAAACATGTTAATTGAGAAGACTGGAATGCTCACATACCCCAGGGAGAGTGTGCTTATTGTGGTACGCATTTACTGCCTTGTCAGCCTCATCCCTCGAGGGGCATATCAGGAAGCAGCACCCTGCATTAGGTTCACGATATCTAAAATTAAGAGGCAGATGAACAAAATGAAGAAACCGAAAAACACTATCAGGTTGCAGGGCCACAAAGGCAAGGAAAAAAGCGTTAGCAGGGGGAAATCTGGCTTGTCAATGTCTAAAGCAACAAACAACTTTTATGGAACAAGGCAACATTTATAATTTTGCAACAAGGTCCACTCCGACCAAATATCCACATGTAGCAGAACATAAATTACTTATGATTATTCATTTTAAACTTGAGAATACAAAGAAAAAAAATTGGAAACATCAAATTCCCGTGGCAGAATTGTACAAGGCCAATTCAAACCGACCAGAATGAAAAACCCTCTAGGTCTCCATGGCATAGGCTAAAATGAAAACCAAGGCCTGATAATAAGCGATTCTGCGATAAATTTTATTTTTAGCACCACAATCCATCGTCAAGCTCTACTAACAAGAAGAGTAACCGAACATAATGTGAAGAAAACAAATAAAAACCCCAATTGCATTGCGTCAAATTATGTTCAAATGAAGGGGGGGAACCCAAAATACCACCAAATGATCAAATTTACTTCGCCAGATTGGAATCAATCCCTTTGAAAGACAAAACCAGGCATGCGCAAAATAAATTTTTAAAAAACTAAAAACATGCGAATCCTACGCCAAGATAAGATGGTGAAAACTATCGAGTCAAATCATCAAACAGAAGTCCAAACCAAACTTTTTCTGACGTGAATAGGAACCAACTAGCTAAAAATAGGAGCTTCAATCCCCCGAAGTACCATAAATTCCACGCAACTATAGCACATTTACGCATGCATTGCCCCAAAACAAGCTCAAGCCACGGGCCACCAAAAAAATAAATGAAAAATACAAATTGTACCGAGAAAACTGAACTTTCGAAGACAAGGCACTACAAGGAAAAATTAAGACCGGCATTGAAGCAAATCCACAAACCTAAAGCAATTCAGACCGGTATAACTCAAAATTCGAGCTGAAACCCCCAGTAATCAGAGAATTCGACGCGAGATCTCCCACCAGCATTGGAACAAATCAACGCCCACAAGAGAAACTACTCAAAAACACTACAAATTCCTCCCGAGCCGCTCAAATTCCTCCGACGGCATTGCGCCGAACAATCGCCACAAAACACACACGAAGGAAGGAGAACAAAAAAAAACTCAACATAGTACGAAAACTTTTGGCGCGAGGGAACAGCGCAAAACTCGAATTCCCCCGCGGCATTGCCCCCAAATCTAGCCCGAACCGCGGCAAAACTCGAGCGAGGCTCGCAAGCCCAGATCCGGGCGTACGGATCCGCACCTCGGGAGGCCTTGGTGGTCTTGTCCTTGATGACGGTGACCTCGTCGACGATGGCCACCTCCTGGAACATGGCGAGCAGCTCCGCCTCCGTCATGTGCTTGGGCACCTGCCCCACGAACAGCTTCACGCTCTCCTCCTCTCCCCCCACTCCCGCTCCCGCTCCCCCTCCACCATCACCTGCTCCTCCCTCCGCCGGCGCCGCCGCCGCCGCGGACGTAGCCTTCTCGCCGTCCTCCGCCATTGGCCGCTAGGGTTTCCGCCGGAGACTTGTCGCCGCTCGCTCGGCTGCCTCCGCCTCGCCGCTGCGGTTACGGATTTTTTTGGGTTTGTTTTTCGGGTTTAGGTGGTGGAGGTGATGGAGTTGGAGCTGGGAGCAATTAATAATTGGTAATGGATATGCATGCATTTGTAGTATGATATAATGATGAGGGGGGGGGGGGGGTTGGTTTTTTGCGGGAGTTTGGGAGAGCTGAGAAGAAAGGGGAGGGAGGCTGTCCTTGTGATCTTCTTTTGTTGTTGCAACGGTTTTCTTGCAGTTTTTTTTTCCTGATTTTTTTAAAAAGAATTATTTGGTTCAGTTATGCAATTGCTCGCAGGGGAGTGAGATCTGTTTTTGGGGCAGGAGTCGTTCACTCGTTCTTCTATTATTTATGTTATTGATGTGTTACTGTGAACATGCAAGATATAAATATCTATCTATATGTTAGTCAGAACACAACTATAGATACGACTAGTGCTATTTTTGCTTTTTGTTTGTTGGTTTGCTATTAAATTTTATATACAGATAATATGTGTCGGCTTAAGATTTTAGTCTTTCCCGTGAGAGAGGATAATGGTTAGATTTGCACCGGAACAAGGTTAGGTTAGACAACTAATTGTGCATAATGGGTTTGACTAGCACGATATAGTGGAGGTCATGTCAACCCATGGACCGCTTCAAAATTCAAACTATACAGCTTTTGCATGATGTATTTTGGATAATGGAGGATTGAGCTAAAATAAATATGCCCATATGTCGGGCAAGCAAGGGCGGCTTCCCCAGGTCTTCCAGGCGGATCCCCTCCACCCCCCACCCCACCAAGGCCAAGGTGCGTAGGCACTATGCCATAGTCCTCGTGCCGCGTTGGTCGTGGGCTGAGATGCCGAGTGGAAGCCGGCCCAGATGCAACTCAAGCTAATGAAATGCTCAGATGCACAACACTAGATAACCCTAATTCTCTAATTCCCTAACCATTCCATTTCCCATTCCTCCAAGGCTCCAACACCCAGCCCCTCCACGCTCCATCGTGCAACCGCCGTAGCGCGACGCAGATTAAGGCACAACACGGGCGAGGGCGGATGTTGAGGCGCGGCGTGGGCGGGCACTAAGGCACGACGCAGGAGCTACAACGCGGTACCGAGCCACCGAGTACCGAGGCAGCACCGAGACGAGATCAGCCTTGACTCATCTTGAAGTCTTGATTTTTTTATTTCTTAGACTATTGAATCACGTTGTGTCTTAGTATATTTTATATTACAAGTTTGCTTTGGGTCTTCCAAATTCCTGGTTCCGCCACTACTTTAGGCGACTTCATCTTATTCCCAATATGATCACTCAAGATAGAAAAGAAAAGAAAAACTTACTTAGGCTGATATAGTCAAAATTATGGAATATGCTCCTTGCCTTTTTTTTCAGTTGCACAATGAAATCGTTTTTCAATGATTTATTCTACAGATAGTGACTAATAAATAGATCATGTAAGAGTACAAATCCAGACAAATCATCTGTAACACTTAATACTCTTAAAACAATATATTCATTCCTGAACTCATCTATCAAATTTTGCTGTTAATTAACTTGGGTTCCACCGTGCCTTGATAGAAGGTAACAGAAGAAGTTAACTTGCCAGCCACTGAGCCAAGAAATGATGGACAAGGACATAAAGGCTACAACTACAAGAGTATCAAGACACACATTTGGCAACTGGAACTCTTCACTGTCAATCCCCCCATAAGAGAGCTGGCATGTCTTCTCGTCTAAATAAATCCATCTCAAAAGGAAGCTGACTTGCTTAGGAAAGCTGTACTTTTGCTTGTAGGCCAAGGAGACGTATTTGAGATGTCCAAGTGTTAACTACACCATTTTTATTAAATAAATTATGTTTTGTGTCTCCATCGCATGCACGGTGATCTATATACTCCATGGCTGAATTCCAAATGTATTCACTGGAATGTCTACCATTAAATAATGACTACAGAAACATCAAGAAGCGTGAGTTGGAACAGCATTTCTTACATATAGTCTTAAACTATAACACATTAGAAATGGATCTTTAGTACATGAAACCGTGAACCTGAGTTAATTGTGAAATTGGTGCAGAAATCAGGAAAAGGCCACCTAGTTTACCTACTAATATTCAGAAATGTCAAGCATGGTCCGAGGTGGCTTCACATGGGTGAAAAGATGATGACTTCACCTGTAAAAGATATAAAGAAAGAAATAAAGGAAGAGAAGAGAACAACTATTTAGGAGCTATACTATGTTAGGCTCTTGATCTGCTTTTAATGATGCGATGCGCAGTGGATTGGAATAGTAGGACGCAGATGTGTCTGAATGATGCGAGGCACTAATACAATCACAAAGCTCTTATTGGAGGGTGTCTCCTCTTTCATGATACTCAGAAGATCTTTAACAAAGTTAGTGGATGCTTGAGCCTTGAAATCTCAGACAGCTTCGCAAAAACAACATGTTACATGTTTGACTGTATTTTCACTCTACAAGTGCAAGCTGGATGCACAAACAGTTAATTCTAGGTATGGGCCACTGACATATTGGCCTCTTGACAGTTGCAATTTACCTCATATTACACATTAATTAATCTGTATTTGCTTGAGGATAAGCACAACATGATTGAATGGTTCGCTTGAGGAAAGAGGGTCTACTTCATAAGCGTCATTCTCACACAGCTGCACGAGGTAAGTTCCAGCGAGAACACCATACTTTTGGTAATAATGATCCAAATGACAACTTTCTACTTTGCGAGGAAAAGAAACCTGCAGATACAGTGCCATATATTCTCTTCTGTCCAGAGGCAGAGTAACCTTTTCAGAAAGCACTTGTCTGTACTCTTTTAAGCGCTGTGCTGCATCGTATAGGGCAGATCCGGCAGGATCACACTACTAATGGAGTACCAATCTAGGTCAGAATTGGTAGTAGTAGTATATTACTCTTAGCTAGCTGTAGCTTCCTGCAAAAACTGGAGAATACCAGGAACAACAAAGCTTACCCAAAAAGGGACGGTCTAGTGCCCAAACCGACAAATCTTTAGTGAATACAAATGTTAAAGAGAGAGAGAGAGACTAGCAGCAAATTGCAGTTGTTTAAGAGGGAAAGACGAGAGAGAGAGAGAGAGAGAGAGAGAGAGAGAGGGTGATTGCTCCAGACTAGTACTTTTAGTTCTAGGCTGGCTTCCAGTGCGGCCACATGCTGTGTGTCTGCTGCGAACCCCTGATACTGAGCAGAAGTGCTGGGTGAAGTTAGGAGTCAACTTATAACCACCACCAATCTGTCTGCTCCTCTTATCACGCTCACAGCTAGGCTAACTGAAAATCTATAATTGCAACCAAAAGCACAATTTGTCGGGTGGCTTATGCTTGCTATAATCTTCCCTCCTTTGTTAACTCAAAGCTAAGCATAATCGCAGCATCTGATCTGACGGAGTTCTTGCTTAGCTCTCGAGTGTGTACTGACAAACCTCCCCATAGCATGTTCTACCAAATTTCACACACATCAGAAAGAAAGAAACACAGGACAGAGAGAGGAGGCAGACATCACACAACCCAGTGTGTATCAAGCATCAAGCTTACCAGCTCATGATGACTAGCAACACAGTTACACCGGAGAAGTACAGCACAAACACACGATCAAGGCAGTGTCAGAATGGGGAAGGGCACTTCAAAGTGAAGTGAGGTCACTTCTTGACGAACTGGAGGCCGTTGGCCTCGGAGTACCTCTCCATGAAGCGCATGAACCTGTCCCACTCCCTGGGGGTACGCATCACGTACTTGGCCTCGATCCGCTCCGGCTTCCCGTTCACGAACTTGGCGCTCACGTCCACCGACTGCAGCACGCCCTCCTCGTCGATCATGTAGAACCCCGTGATGTCCCCCAGCTCCGCCGACGAGTCGAACACCGACGGCTGCTCGAACGAGAAGATGGCCATGCCGTTCGTCCCGTCGCGCGACTTGGTCAGCCGCACGTCCGGGATCGTCTGCTCGTCCGTGCCCTGGATGAACTGGATCGCCGGCTTCGCCATCATCACCACCTGCACCGACGACGACCGGGAGCAGCACGGCCTCGAGTTGATCGGCTTCGACGGCCGGCAATGCAGGGAGATGCCGTGGAAGGATGACTGCAGGCTTTGGCCAGGGGCGCCTGATGAACCTGAAAATGGTGTGAAAGAACTGTAACGTCAGATTCATAATGGCAGGTAAAGGTCATTAGCAGAAATTGCATTTTGAAATGTTGGCGGACTCAAAACAGAAAATAGGACATATTTAACAGATAAAAAGTTGCACATGAAAAGTAGAAGAGTCACCTTGACATTTAACAACTAAATATTACAAGCATACAGTTTAATTTATTGCTAAAGTGTTTATCATGCAGCCATACAAGTGGAAAGCATTGATCATTTGTTTTTACGGTGTCCGTTGAAAGCATTGATCATTTGTTCTTACGGTGTCCGTTGGCAAGATACATTTGGAATATCATGAGTTGTACTTTTGGCCTGCTTAGCCCCCCAGCTGACACTGCCCGATTTTTCTCTTTTTGGGTAGGGAGGTTTGCTAGGAAGACTAGAAAGCTCGTGTTGGTTGGTGTAACAGCCATTTTGTGGAGTATCTGAAAAGTACGTAATTCGGCGTGTTTCGGAAAAAATGGCCTGCAGAACCTATTTCAGTGATTCATATTATTTGCCATTGAATTAATTTTTGGTCTAACTTACAGAAGGAGGAAGGACGGGAGGCGCTCCTCAAGGGCGCTAGAGCAATTGAGAAAGTTGCTACTGAAGTGTTTGGTGCTAGAAGTAGATGGGCGCCTTGGATCAACAGAGTAGTTCTTGGAAGTGGATAAAGCTCTTATTTTGTTAGGGGACTCTATAAGCTTCGCCCAAAAACCTTGTTAACTTCTCTAAGTCTTTCTTGTGTTTCTCTCTCTAGTTGTTTGGTGTAAATACCTGCTGTTGTCTGAACTTTGTAGTTTGGTTTCCTTTAAATGGAAATAGGGTGCAAACCTTTTATCAAAAAAAAAAAAATACAAGTGGAAAGCAACCCAACGAGGTGGAATGATTACGGAATGAACAATGAAAGCCAGAGCTCATTTCAAGAAACTGGTTTCCAGTGATTTTTCAGACATGTCTTTTTTGTTCTGAAGATCAAGTCGATCCCCGTAGATTTGAACTTGCGAGACTCATTTAAACAGGCTGACTTCCGAGTAAAAGATCTGTGTCCTGATGTGCATAAGCGTAACAGGCAAGCCAGATGGATATCTCTTACCGAAATGCTTCCGTTCAAATGAGAAAAAATTATGTGGGCAGTCCTATTTGTCAAAAACTGCCGATAACGCTATATACAGAGTAATGCAACTCCACCTTCCTCTAAACCCCATCCCAGTTTTTTAATGCATCATGAAGATTCTTTTTTAAACAGCTATGAACTAATTAATACACGCTATGTAGAGTATATATCTTTCTCTCTACATCCCTTTTTCCGTGACCAGTAATTCAGCATAAAGCCCAAGACAGCTACTCCGACTATCTTTGTTTTGTTCTACAACTACAGACCATCAAGTCCATTTTTCTGAACTTTCTGAGGCCTGAACCACACAACACCAGATGTGCTAACTGAGAATGATCGAGTGATATCTACTTAATTGCTAACTATAGTACACACAAAGCTAACTTAACATCATGTTTACTCCAACCGAAATGACATCCTCAACAAGAATGATGCAACAGAATGACATAGAAATTCACATACTCAATTCTGAACTACCTAAAGCAATAAACAAGTCCAGGAAACTTGATATACAGAAATAACACCCTTAACAAGCATGATGCAACAGAATGACATAGAAAGCCACATAATCAATTTTGAACTACCTAAAGCAATAAAAGAAAGTCCAAGAAACTTGATATAGTGCACCCTGGCATCCATGCATTGCTCCTGACAAGTGCTTATATTTCACTACAGCGAAGAAATGGAAATGCAGCTTCAGTGAGAGCAAGACCTGCGAGGCATCGGCGGGGCTGTGCCCGCGCCGAGACCGGTGAGGCAAAGGCAAGAGCTTTCATCACTGCGGCCATCCTACAGTTTGGTGGCTCTGGGAGGAGTTGGGTGAGTGTCCAGAAGGAAGGAGAGGAGGGGAGGGGGAAATGCAGAGGGGGCTGTGGTTTTGAGTGGTGCAGAGGAGGAAGAGAGTGAAAGGAGTGATTGGGTGGTGGTGTGTCCCAAAGAGAGCCATCCATCCCTCTGGCATCTAGTCCTCTCTTATTACTGCCTTCTCATGCCATCCCTTCAGGTTAGAGTATTTGCATGTATGCCCTTCTCCATATTTTCTTAATTTATTTTATTTTGGGCGAATGTGTAAGTTGCACTGGACTATAAAATGTTTAATTTTTGGTGATTTGCAGTTAAATATTTGGAACCAAAAACATTAAAAAAAAATGAGCATGGCGGCTAAATAATATCGTTCCTATAGTAGCCAAACTTCATAACAGAGAGTTGAGCCTTGCAGTCAGATACCTGTGTCACTTTCAAGAGAGCCTGCCGCAAGTAATCAGTGACTGCAAAACTGGGTCACACATTTTTGGTGATTTCTGGCGCTGTATAGCATCTATGGTTTTTCACCCACCCTTTAACCAACAATGCTGTGACCAGGGGGCTTCATCAAATCCTTTATCTTGCAATACGCCCCTAACTTGAACTGCACCACTCGTCCACTCCACATGTCTTGACATGCATACAAGTTAGAAATCGTCACATAGCAACCACTATTTTCAGGTTCAAGTGAGAGCAAATGCTTGGCAACTGATTCGCTCATCTTGAGTTCACTCTTGTTACTGCAAGCACTTGACAGTGCACCCCAAACTCCAAGCGCTTGTTTGGATAGTAATGTCTCCAAAAAATTGTGTGCCTCCTGCAGCCGACCAGCACGCCCAAGCATGTCTACAATGCATACATGGTGTTCTGGGGTTGGAATAATCCCAATTTTTTCTGACATAAGGTGATAACATGTCCATCCTTCATCGACGAGCCCAGAGTGACTGCAAGCTGATAAAAGAGCAATAAAAATACTTCTGGTGGCTTTCGTTCCAGAATCATTTATCTTGCAGAACAAATCTATGGATTTCGACCCATGCCCATGAAATCCAAAAGCTGATATCATGGAATTCCAGCAAGCAGTCGATTTTTCAGCAGAGGATTCAAATACTCTGACGGCCATGTTCAGTCTTCCACACTTGCTATACATATCAACAAGTGATGCTGAAATAAAAACATTACTTTGTAGACCAGACCTGACCACATGACCATGTATGCTCTTTCCTCGTCTAAGATCCCCGAGTTGAGTGCAAACACAGATAATACCGACAATAGATATTTCATTAGGCGCAAAATCCTCCATCTTCTGATAGAACTGCAATGCTCTCCAACCTTTCTTATTCTGTGCGAAACCAGAGACCATACAATTCCAGGGGCACAAGTTTCTATCTCCGAGACTACAGAAAACTAACTCAGCACTTATAGTATCTGCAAACCTGAAGTACATGGTTAACAAGGCATTCTTCACCCAAAATTGAATGCAAGCAAGTGCTTTAGTGCCATGCAGTGGATGGATTTCCCTAGGGATTGTAGGTTAAGACTTCCACATGCTGATAAAACACTAACTAGTGTAATGCTGTCAGGATTTACTGACAAAGATGAGTGCATGAACTGAAAGGCCTCCAATGCAATCTTTGTAGAGCTCATTTTGTACACAGCCCACTATGACCGTATTCCGTGAAACAATATCCGACACAGAAATTATACTTTCCATAAGCGAAAAGGCAGCCAGTGAGTCACCACTCACCACAACTTATGTACATGTGAGCATTAACAGCTGAAATTCCACATGAAATCCATACTTCAGGCTGAAAGAATTAATTGCTTTGCCAAAGCTAAGGTCATCTGGACAAGAGCATGAAGGTATAACAGCTAGTACGGTTGCTAAGCTGCAGCTTAAACAATCAGAAAGTAATCATTTGAACATAGCTCGAGCCTCTTCTCTCAGAGAATCGTTTCTTGAGTAACCAGAAATCATTGTGTTCCACGAGATCACGTCTCTTCTTGGCATTGTCCTGAACAAAATATTCGCTGTAGATGGGTTGTCGCATTTCAAATAAAAATACAGCAAGCTATTTACTATGGAAGACTCCTCATGAAGAAGTCCTTTTCTGATTATGTATCCATGGATTGCTTTTCCTTCACAAAGTAGGACTTGATCACCACAAGCTGAAATTATAGTCACCAAAGTTGCAACATCTGGCTGGTTCTCTGACATCATTTCTTCGAAAATAATAAGGGCTCGCTAACTCTTTCATTCTCTACCAGCCCCTTGATCATAGCATTCCATGATACCAAATTTTTGTTCGAAGTGCTCACAAAGACCTTCTCTGCAGCCTCTGGAAACCCAAGCTCAGAATAGAATGTTATCAGGGAATTTGCCACCGAGCAAGATGTGTTGGGATTGATCTCGGCTAACGAACTCCGAGTTTCGCGGGGATGACACCCCACTTCGCGTTTTGATCGGAGACGCTAACCACTCACAGTTTGGTTCGGGTCCCGGTCACCCAGCGCCATATGAAAAGGAGGGGCTCGGCAGGCTATGAACCATGGTTGTTCTTTGGCTACCAAACCCCGCACAAACCCGATCTACTAAGGGCGCTAAGGTGAACGAAGACCGGACGCCGTCGGCCTCGTCCACGACCACCTCTACGGCGACCGACAACTCTGCATCGACCACCACTACGTCCATCGACTGCTCTTCTTCTTCCGGCTGCTACACCGACTCATCACCATCCTAATGGCATCGGCAACTTCGGGTATGTGACACTCAAGCTTCCGCATCTAAGGTTTTGTAGGTGTTCATGAGTTTAGAGCTAGGGTTCATGTCCGTATTCAAGTTTAGCCCTAAGATCATGCTCACATTTGGTATCAGAGCAATCTAGCTCATCCTTGAACCCTAATTATTCAAAAACCGAACTTGATTTTGCCGATATGTAACGATTAAAGTTTCGGATCTAAAGTTTTATGGCTCAGATCTAATGTTTAATGACGGGATCTAATGGGTAGTGGCTCGGGTTAGCAATTTAGAAGGAGAGGATTTGAGTTTTGGTGAAACCCTAATGAAATTCCAAACGAATCCCAAATCGAACCTCCCAAAATCAAAACCCTAAGAAATGATGCGCGGAAATCTTACTTTTGAAGATCCGGAGTCCTCTTGTCGCCGGCGCCACCACGCCCACTGACGGCGCGCGCGCAACCTCGGTTGCACGCGCGCGGGAGAGAGCCGGGAGGCGCCACCTCCCGCCATTGCCATCGACGCCACCTCTCCCGGGCCTTCACGTTGCCACCGCGCGGCTGCCTCGAGTCGCCGCTTCGCTTCGCTCCTCCCGCGAGCGCCGCATGCGCCACGCCGTGTTTTCGCGAGAGAAGAGGCAAATGAGCCTAGGTTAGGGTTTCGGAGTTTTTAACCCGCCGCATAGCGCACATCGCCCGTCCGATGAGATCCAATGGTTCACGGTTTCTTGGTCGACGAATTGTTTTGGGTCGCGTGTTTTGAGCCGTCCGATCGATCGGATGGCGCTCAGTATCCCGGCGCTGAGGCGCGAAGTGGCCGCGCGAAGCGTTGGGCATGCGCTTTCTTTGGCACACACATTTTGGGCCGGCCGTAAGTTTTGGGCTGAATAGTGCTTTTTCTATTTTTTGTTTAATTTCAGTGCAATTTCTTATGTCTAAATCACTTTTGTGCACTGATTTAATTATTGTTTTGATGCCCAAAATTATGGTATATCATGAATGATGTTATATTGCCCAATAATAAAGTATTATTACCCAATTCTTGTGTATTATCTCTAATTAAAATTGAACCAACGAGATATTTTAGTTGGAGATTTAATAGTTTATTGTGGCATTATGTATATGCATGTGATTATATTCTGACCAACGTTGATTATAATCATGTGTTGCCATATTAATTGTTTAGTTCTTTTTCATTATCTGCCCAACGGTGGTGTGAATTAGAACTATAGTTTTTGTGTGTTATTAATCAGACCAACGTAGGGTTAATTGCATGCAACATATTCTTATGATTATTTCTAATTTTGTGCCCTGTATTTGGTATTCAGCAATAAATGCATCAAATGTCGCTGCCACGATCGACAACATTGAACAACTTACGGGGAGTAATTTTCCCTCCTGGAAGGAGAGGATCCATGTTGTCCTTGGGGTATTAGATCTCGATTATGCTTTAAGGATGCCAGCTCCCATTCCCCCCTCTGAGGGTGAGGAAAATTATGATGACAAAAAGAAAATTTATGAAACTAATACTGAGAAATGGGAGCGGTCCAACCGTCTATCACTTATGATAATGAAGACCTCCATTTCAGTTGGGATCAGGGGAGCAATCCCCGATTCTGAAAAAGCTACAGAGTATCCGCATCGCTTGAAGAAAATTTAAGGGCTCCACAAAGTTTATGCCGATACTCGATTGAGAGGCTCTTGACAACTAAGTATGATGGATCCGCAGTATTAGAGAACACATAATGATGATGACCGATATGGTAGGAAAACTTAAGGGAATGGACATGGAGATTTACGATGGTTTCCTAGTCCATTTCATTATGACCTCTCTCCTTCGAGTATACACTTTTGAGATCAACTATAATACTCGAAAGAAAAATGGAACATGAGCGATTTAATCGCCATGTGTGTTCGTGGAGGAGGAAAGAATTAGGACGGAAAAGAGGATCTTGCACTTCAAGTTGGTGGCTCCAATAAAAGGAAGTTCCAAGGGACTTCAAATCTAAGAAGAAGTTGGCGTTCTCCCAATGCCGATAAGTCGGGGCCTAAAGTGCACAATGCACCTAAGCCTCATGTAGCTCTCTTTGGAGCACCTAAAGGGGTGAATGTCATTTTGCAAGCATCGTGGCACTTTCGTAAGGACTGTGTCGGATTCCTAAAGTGGCTCGCAAAGAAGGGTAATGATACAATAACTTTTGTTGATGAAACACTTTATGCTAATTTTTCCATTAATTCCTGGTGGATTGACTCAGGTGTAACTGTGCACGTTACTAATTCTTTACAGGGATTCCATACCGCGAGAACCCTAAGAAAGGGGCGAAGCCTTAGAGTCATGGATGGAAAGGAAGCGAAGTGGAATCAATAGGATCAATTACATTAGTCTTAGACAACGCTTCTCACCGTCTCAATAATGTAGTTTATGTTCCTTCTATTAGGAGGAATTTGATTTCAGCTTTGTTGGACGATGAAGGTTTTAAGTGTACTTTTGGTGATAATAAATGTATTATTACGTTTGATTCTAATGATATTGGTCTTGCTTTTAGACGAGACAAACTCTATATGCTTTCCTTAATGAATCTCTTGTATCCTTGAATGTGTGTGATGCTAAGGGTAAAAGAATAATGAGACTTCTTGAAATTGTGGCAATCGCTGTTTAGGCCACATTTCAAGGGAGAATGGAGCGTCTCATTAAGGAAGAGATTCTCCACCCATTAGATTTCTCGACTGGACCATCGCATTGATTGCATTAAAGGAAAATATGTGAAACAAATAAAGAAGGGCTACTACGACAAAGACAGACTTTTAGAATTAATTCATACGATATTTGTGGTCCTTTTCCTGTGACATCGGTGGATGGTTTTGATTCTTTTATAACATTCACTGATGATTTCTCCCGTTATGGTTATATCTTTCCCATTAAAGACCGATCTGAGTCACTTGACAAATTTAAGATATTTAAGGTCAAGTTGAAAATCAGACAACTTAAGAATTAAAGTGGTAAGATCGGACCGTGGGGAGAATATTATGGAAGACATGCCTCTTATGGACAAATTCCTGGCCCTTTCGCTAAGTTTCTTCAAGAAAATGACATTGTTGCCCAGTATTCTATGCCAGGTGAACCTCAACAGAATGGAGTAGCTGAGAGACGCAACCGTACACTTATGGATATGGTACGGAGCATGCTTAGTCACTCTAGTTTACCAATTAGTTTGTGGATGGAAGCACTAAAGACAACTGCACATATTCTTAATCGGGTTCCCAGAAATCGAGTACCTAAGACACCTTATGAATTATGGATGGAGAAAACCGAGTATGAAATATTTACGAGTGTGGGGTTGTCGTCTTGGAAGCTAAGATTTTTAATCCACATATTGGGAAATTAGACCCTAAAACAGTAAGTTGTCATTTTATTGGGTACCCTGAAAGATCCAAAGGGTATCGTTTTTACTGTCCTAATAGGACAACTAAGTTTGTAGAAACAAGGCACGCTGTGTTCTTAGAAAATAATGAGGAGCTGGAGCCCAGGAAAATAGATCTTGAGGAGAAGCGGGTTTACGTTCCTTCACCGCTCATCCCTGAGACCTTTATTCCTGTGCCTTAGGTGGCTGCACCTCCAGTAGAAAATACTGTTGTTGCACCCACTGTTGAGGTCTCTGAAATTCCTAATGTTGTACCTAATGACGAGCCTCAGCAGTCTCCTGTCATAGCTAATGAACCTATTAGAAGATCACAGCGGGAGAGAAGATCTGCCATCCCAAATGATTATGTTGTATATATGAATGAGGATATTAATGATATAGGGAAGGTGGATGATCCCGCCTCTTATAAGGAGGCCATGATGAGTGAACATTCTCCTAAGTGGCTTGATGCCATGAAGGATGAACTAAAATCTATGAGCACTAATGATGTGTGGGACCTAGTAGAAATTCCTGACGGAGTCAAAACAGTAGGCTGTAAATGGGTCTACAAAACCAAGCATGACTCTAAGGGAAATATCGAAAGGTTCAAAGCAAGGCTTGTAGCAAAAGGCTTCTCACAAAGAGAGGGATTGACTACAATGACACATTTTCTCTGTCTCAACTAAAGATTCATTCGAATAGTTATGGCACTTGTAGCTCATTATGATTTAGAGTCGCATCGGATGGATGTTAAAACGGCATTCCTTAATGGCGATTTGCAAGAAAATGTTTACATGACTCAACCTAAGGTTTTGTCGTGGAAGGCAAGGAGCATATGGGATGTCGACTTAAGAAATCAATTTATGGCTTGAAACAAGCGTCGAGGCAGTGGTACCTCAAATTCGATAAAATAATAAGAAATTTTGGTTTTAAAGAAAATGAAGTTGATAATTGCATATATGTTAAGTTCAAGGGGAGTAAATTCACCATCTTAGTGCTTTATGTGGATGACATCTTATTGGCCAGCAGCGATAAGGATATGCTGTTTGAGACCAAGAGATTTCTTTCATCTAATTTTTATATGAAGGATCTTGGTGATGCCTCTTACGTTCTTGGCATTGAGATTCATCGAGATAGGTCCAAAGGATTATTAGGTTTATCTCGAGAAGGCATACGTTGTGAGTCATCAAGAAATACAATATGCATAAGTGCTCGCTCGCTCGCTCCTATTGTTAAGGGCGATAAGTTTGGGACATTCCAATGTCCAAGGAACCAATATGAAACTGATCAGATGAAGTCGGTTCCTTATGCTTCAGCTGTCGGAAGCATTATGTATGCTCAAGTATGTACACGCCCTGATTTAGCTTTTGTAACCGGGATGCTTGGCAGATATCAGTCAAATCCAGACCGACCACTGGAAGGCCGTTAAGAAAGTCTTGCGTTATATGCAAGCAACTAAGAATTTCATGCTCACATATAAAAATTCGATAACCTTGAAGTTGTTGGTTATTGATTGATTTTGCGGGATGTGTTGATACTAAGAAATCCACATCGAAGTTATATCTTCACACTCATGGAGGAGCTATCTCGTGAAAAGCTCCAAACAAACCCTACGGCATCTTCTACGATGCAAGCTGAGTTTGTGGCATGTTATGAGGCCACCGGCGGTGTATGGCTTAAGAACTTTATCCGGGACTTAGAGTGGTAGACGGCATTTCAACCACTCACCTTATATCGCGATAATGAACCCGCATCTTTTATGCGAGTAACAACAAGTCAAGTGGTGCGCCAAACACATTGACATTAAGTATCATGTTGTGAAAGATAGAATCCGTGATCAAACCATCGATTATCAAGCATATTAGTACTAAGTCAATGCTTGCGGATCCGCTTACTAAAGGCTTACCACCCAATATCTTTCGTGATCATGTTGCGGCATGGGTTTATTGGAAAGCCTCGATTACGGATAAAAGGACCTTCAAGCAAACCAGCTCCCATTAAGTATAATGAATATCCATTTCAAGATAAGATAGTATACTATAGGTACTGAGGTTGTATGACACCTCATTGGCCATACGACGCATTATCTTGGTATGCCATATTATTGAGAATGGGCTTATGATGTTAGCCTTATGATCAAAGGGGAGAATGTTGGGATTGATCTCGGCTAACGAACTCCGAGTTTCGCGGGGATGACACCCCACTTCGCGTTTTGATCGGAGACGCTAACCACTCACGCTTTGTTCGGTCCGGTCACCCGCCATATGAAAAGGAGGGCTCGGCAGGCTATGAACCATGGTTGTTCTTTGGCTACCAAACCCCGCACAAACCCGATCTACTAAGGGCGCTAAGGTGAACGAAGACCGGACGCCGTCGGCCTCGTCCACGACCACCTCTACGGCGACCGACAACTCTGCATCGACCACCACTACGTCCATCGACTGCTCTTCTTCTTCCGGCTGCTACACCGACTCATCACCATCCTAATGGCATCGGCAACTTCGGGTATGTGACACTCAAGCTTCCGCATCTAAGGTTTTGTAGGTGTTCATGAGTTTAGAGCTAGGGTTCATGTCCGTATTCAAGTTTAGCCCTAAGATCATGCTCACAAGATGCAGTGTTCTCATAACCGAGTTTGATCACACAGCCATGGACAGACTCCCCCAAAGGAGAAAAGATAATCCAGATGAGAGCAAACTGAAAGGACAGAAGACAGGCTCACCTCATCTGCCTGAAAACTGGAACGGTTCATTTTCTGAAAGTAAGATGCCGAAATCTCAGCAAGTCCATTAAATAAGCTCCCACTTATCACAGAGTTCCATGAGGTCGTGTCCATATATGGCATCCTCTGAAACACAGCCCCCGAAGAGTAAAAATGTCCGCACTTTGCATACATGTCGATCAGAGCATTCCAAAGGCTCAGATCAGTGTCGAGGCACCTTTTCATGGTCGCTCCATGAAGGGCCGTCCCATGCTCCAAGTTACCCGTACGGGATGCCCCCGACAGCATGACGACCACGGTCAAATAATCAAACGCCCCGACCGTGTCCACCATTCGCCGGAAAAGAACCAGGGCATCAACGTAACGGCAATTCAGCGTCAACGCATTGACGGCAGCATTCCACATGATCACGTCCGGTCCAACAGCCTCGTCAAACAGCGCTAGGGCGGAGGTGCGCACGGGCGGATCCAGCTCGGCGCCGGACTTGAGAGACGTGCAGTGGAGGGGCGCGACAGCATTCGCGTCCCTGGAGGCGTTGAGGAGGGCGCGTACGATGGAGCTGGCTCTGCAGCGCATTTCGTCGAGCAGGTGGTGGGTCTGCTTGTCGGTGCATGGTGGGAGCGAACTGGGAGGAGGAGAGATTCGAGGGGCGAGGTGGTTTGGATGACTAGCTTAGTTAATAGTTGTGGCGGGAAAGATGGGATTTGTAGTGGCGAGCAGCCTGGGAGTTGGGCGTAGCATCCACTGTCGCCGTCTCGGAGGCTTTGGTGGTTGCTTTAGACTCAAATTAATGGAAGTGGCTAACCAACATAAATTAGGCGTCTTAGCGCTATAACTCAGCTACAGGTGGATGGAGCTTGGTTGAGCTCGCAAGATGAGATGGAGAGCGCTCTGCACAATTTCTTTGTGCAGCTTGTCGGCAAGCCAGCTGCAAGATCACACACCCTTGATCTTGACTATCTCAATATCCCCTCCTTCGACCTGTCTTCCATGGATGCTCACTTCTCGTCGGAGGAGGAGGTCTGGGAGGCAGTCGGAAGTTTGCCGCCGGACAAAGCGTCGGGACCAGACGGGTTTACGGTCTTGTTCTACAAAAATGTTGGGGCATTATTAAGGGAGATATCATGGGGCTTTCACCCATTTAGGTCGTTCAGGCGGGAACAACTTTCACTTACTTAAACCAGGCTTTGATCACCCTTTTCCCCCAAAAGCTAGCAGCGCACGAACCGAAACACTTCCGTCCTATTAGCTTATTACATAGCTTCGCAAAGCTCTTCCCAAAGTGCTATCCAGGAGGTTGTCACCTAAGCTAGTCAATGTGATCGCACCAAACCAATCCGCTTTCATCGAGCAGCGGTCCATTTAAGATAATTTCAACCTTGTTAGACTTTCGACAAGGACTCTCCATCAAAAAAAGAAGCCAACCTTGCTACTCGAGTTAGACATTGATCATGCTTTCGACTCGGTGTCCTGGTCGCTTCTCTTGGAGGTCTTGCGGCCTAAAGGCTTCGCCCCAAACTGATTTTGTTGTCTACATCATCTACAAGAGTTCTCCTCAATGGATAGTCGGGACGGGTCATCGGGCATGGTTGTGGCATCCGGGAAGGCGATTCGTTGTCGCCAATGCTATTCATGCTGGCAATGGACATCCTCAACAATCTCTTTCATCAAGCTGAAAACTGCTCCCCTTCTTGCTCCGGTTGGGGGTCCTCGAGGAATATCTCACCGATTATCTCTTTATGCGGATGCTACTGCTCTATTTGTCACCCCGGATGTTGACCTGAATGCAATCAAAGTCATTCTCCTGGTTTTCGGGGAGGCTTTAGGTCTCCATTGCAATCTTGCCAAAAGCTCAATACCACCGATCCAGTGTTCTCAGAAACACCTGCAGCTCATGGCTGATGAACTACATTGTTCAAGGGCATATTTCCCTTATAAGTATTTAGGTCTCCCCCTCTCACTACGGAAACCATCAAAGAGCAACTTCCAACTGCTGCTGGACAAGGTCGCTAGGCGGCTGGCGAGTTGGCAAGTATGACTGTTGTCACAAGGTGGCCAGCTTGTTTTGATCAAGAGTGTGCTCATGGCAATGCCCATTTATCGTCTAATGGTGCTAAATCCACCGGCGTGGGTGCTTAAGCAAATAGATTAACGCCATTGGCCTTTCCTTCGGAAAGGATCGAAGTCGGTAGCAGGGGGACCTGCATGGTCACCTGGTCTTTGGTCTATAGACCACTCGAGTGCGGGAGTCTAGGCATTCATAATTTGAGTGTTGTGGGACCTTAGGTTTTGAATACCCGAAGTCCTCGCATGTGTACCGTACTAATCCCATGATTAATAGTTAGTACACACACCCACAACATTAGCATACACATCCATCCATACATACATACAAAATGAAACAAATATGGTACATAACTTAAGTGATTACAAACTTTACATCACAAGAACCGACTGGCCAAATAAAATAACAAGTATCAGAATTAGTGAATTAAACAGCAGAAGCATAACATGTATATATAAACCAAAAGTCCAGCAGTATGCCCATCCAAACTCTCAGGCAACCAACAAGGAATAAGACCTAGAAAGACCCATCACCAAACCCTCCGGCATCGGGTGCAAAGAATGCGCCGTCCGGCATAGGCTCATCCTCTAGCTCTAAACAATAATTTAATCAAGATTGAGTATATTGCATACTCAGCAAGACTTGTAGTATATCGCAAGGTTTATATATATGCATGGCTAACAAGGGATGAGACTCTATGCTACAAATTATTTTCAGTATTAAGCAAGTTTTATTTGCAATATCAATACATAGTACTTTGCAACGAAAATGTTAAGAGCAGTTAAATAGATATTGAACAACGAGTAAATACTTGAATAAATTTTTTTTTTTTTGGCAAAAACCAAGACTATACCCGGCAATACTACACTTAGTACGCTCATCACCGCGAGCACGACTATTTAAATAGATTTACACTCTGCAGAGGTACATATCTTTACCCACAGTACATGAATTCTCTAGTTTGTTCAGTATCTGTCGATACTACCGCTCACTAACCTTTGGTAAGCAGTTTAGAGCACGCATCGAAGCTTTTACATCACTTAGTCCTAACCTTGCACTAGCCCGACGAATGAACACCCTCACTTCACCCGGGTACACCCCCGTCTCAGTGAGGTATTCACCGTTGTGTCGGCAAGCTTTGTTCCCAACACCGTGGTGAAGGGAGCCCATTCGAACATGCCTACACCGGTCATATTCACACTACTACGGCCTTACCAACGTGCAAGGCTAGTTTTTGATGACTTAATTAGCTAAGGTTGTCTCATACAGGCACATGTAGTTGTACACTTACCCTTAGGTCTGATATACCGTTGTTCGGTCCTTAATTAACCCGGGTGAGGATTTCTCCCTATCTACTTGTGAGATACACCTCTCACACTTCTCATAATATATTATAAGTTGTCCGCATCACAAACTAAGTTTTTTATTTTTATTTTTATATAAAATAACAGAGGTAAACCCCTCTGGACCATCATTTCAAAATCTCTCAAATTTATGTTCAATATTTCATCCATTTTCTAATTTTAGTAAATCTAGAGCCCGACTGTGACGCCCCGTGTCATTACCCCAGGGGTAATAACACTTAGGCACACGGATTACTATTCGTTTGCTCAGTAGAACACTGCTCCAACGAATAGTAAACCTTCACCAGAGTTACGCAGCAGAACAATAAGATAGAAAATGTCATTTATTTCAACAGTTAGCCACGCAGGGCTAAGATCTTAATACAAGTCTTATACAAATACCCAAGGGAACTTCCCGCTTCTCTTGTCCGCTCAAGTACCAAATTGCCTATTCGTCCCACAAGCCAAAATAGCTCCCAACTCACCCCGGTCCTCTTAGTCAAAGCCTCCTCCTCCAAATGTTGCTTCAGACTGCAAGTCCTTCGTCCCACACAGATAGTTTCCGTGGGACTAGGATCTACAAAGGAGAATACTAACAAGGTTGAGTACACGAATGTACTCAGCAAACATTAATAACAAAGGATGCACAGGATGCACTATCTCTATTCTTTATCACAATTTCTAAATCATCTCACTTTAGAAAATAAATCTTGACAAAAAGTGGCAAGTTTTAATACTGAAAAACTCTACTAGTCACTCGGAGAGATGAAAGACCCCCTGTGGTTCCCGTAGACTCCAATCCTGGAGACTGGCATGAATTCATGATTTGTTTAGCACTGTGCAGGCTTTGTACCACTTTACCCATAGCTATTCTGAACCCTCCGTGAACAGGGTCCACCGCATTTCCTTAGATGCGGGTTCGAGATCAGAATACAGAACGTTTTCCAGGTTACGTGATTAATTTCTCCACCCATCACCTTCCGTCGGTGTAGATTTAGTCACGCTGCTGACCTCATTATCCACCGAGTTCTGGCGAGGTTGGTTGAGGCAGCTTCTATCCTGCACTCAACACTCCACCTTAGCGCTATAGCGCCTTGGATCCCCCACTTCCGGACTATCCTCCACCGGTCCTGGGTTCCTCCATCACAATCACTCACACCTAATACTTACCCGTTGTGGAGAGCATAGTCACGTAACAAGGTAGCATTTTCTGCCCGCCGAAACGGGAAAATGGTTGGCATCAATTACTGATCCGCCGAGCAAGAGTTTGTTGGTCCTTATATTATAACCATATGTAAAAAGGGGCCCACCTCTTACCTCAACATCATCATCGCGTTTCCCCAGCCAGGGCCCCCTTTTACCCTCCTAATAAGTCTCATTCTTTCTTAATCATCTTATCTTGTCTCAATCATTTTCTTTAGGTTTTGGAAAACCATTTTGATGCAATACATATAATAGTGCAAGATAGGATATATTTTTAAAGTAACTATGTTAATGTTCAAGAGGATCGCTTGCCTTTGTAGTAGTAAACTGGTCGGTCTTGATGAGATCGATGTGTGTACTCGGCCGCATGGTTCGTCCTCAGAGCAAAGCGATAGCACGAATAATACTATAAGTAAATACATAGTTGATTTGAGTGATAATAGGAATACATAAGTTAGTGGCGACTACAAGTTAGCACATTTTAATTAACTAAAACATTTTGAGACCTAAGCGAAGTTAGCACTTCCCGAACAGTCGCCCTACGGTCTACTCACGCTAAGATCGAACACCCAAGGTCCCCGCTTAACTAAATAAATTAACCTGATTAACCACTCTCAACGTCCGACTAACTACTAGTGACGCACAGATTGCTACATGTGCAAGCTAGTCTATTAACAACAGGAATAACAGCTACACAACTAACTTTAGCACTAACGCCACGGACTGATTTTAGGTTGGTTAAATTGACCGGATTCAAGTTAAATCGCGCAGTCGCAGGAATTAAACAGTTAGCAACTAATTACTAGCGACAGCTCCTGAAACTTTGACACTACTCGTAAACCTATTTCTAATTCTATCCTAATCTCCCCTAATCTCTCTCTCTCTCTACCTCCTCACCCTACTGGCTCACCTTAACCCACACACGCACACAAAGACACCGCCCCACTCTCTCTCTCGCTCTCTCCCGATCCTTCACCCAGCGCGCGCCGCCTTGCGGCCTCCCCGCGCCGCCTCCTCTCGCTCCTCTCGCTCTCTCGCTCTCCGACGTCGCAGCTCCCGTGGATCCGCGCCACCCCAACCGGTCTGCCCGGCCGGTTGCCTCCTCCCGCCTCGCTCCCTCGGCTCCTCGGCCTCAAACCCGCGCCGTGGCTCTGCGCCGCCACCGGTCCGAGGCTCTCGCCAATGACCCTCGGCGTCCTCCTCTTCCACGCAGGCCGGCCCGCCGCACTCCTCGACGCCGCTTCCTCCCGACTCGGCGTCCTCACCCGCCGCCGCCCGACGCCACCTTCTCCTCGGCTCGCTCCCGTGCGCGCCGAGACCAGCGCCACCGTGTCTTCCTCTCCTCTCGGCTCCGTCCCCACAACCGAGCTACCTCCGGTCTTCTTCTTACCCGACGCCTCCACCGCTAGGGTCCTCCTACCCTCCCGCGGCCTAGATCGGCCCGAGACGACCTCGCCGGTTTCCTCCTCGCCGCCGCTCGGCTCCCTAGCACCCCTCTCTGGTCTCCTCGGTGCGATGCAGGGCGCCCGCTTGCTTACTCACCCGCCCCGGCCCTTGCCTCCGTGGCAGTGGCGCCAGCCAGTGCCTTTGGCCTCTCCCCGGCTCTAAGCACTACACTACCCTTATTTCTCCTCTCGGAATTCTAGGTTAGCAACTACTTGATTACTTCAATACCGATGTGCTATGCTTATGGGTTCACTTTCGATTTAAATGCGTTGATGCTTGGTTGATGCACCAGATGGTAATGGTGCCTCTACCGTGGCTAGCACCGAGGTATCACCCCTTCCTCTCTACTCCTCGATCCCTTGCTCGTGATGCGGTGAACCGAGAGCTACCGTTGATGCTACCATGAGATCTAGTGATGTCTATGAATGATGTGGATGTGTAGCATGCGGGGTGAAACTGAGGTTACCTCTTGGTTTCTGGGATGGGGGGCAAGTGGATGGTAGCGCCGGCCTGTGCTGGTGCTCTCCTCCTTCTCCCTTACTGTGGGTGGTTTGTAGGCTGTGATGATATAAAATCTGAGCTTGGCCCTCCTCCTGGCTGCTTGATGTCGTCTGGTGACGCCGGTGGTTATTGACAGATTTGAAGCCGTCGTCGATGCCGTTCTTGCTCCTGGCTTCCCCTTCACCTAAGCTCCTCTCCTCCTTCTACTACCCTTCCTCCTCCTTGCTCCCTTCCTGAGATGGTCTTAGGCTTCTTGTGGATGGTGGTGATGGTGTGTTGCTTGGCTAGGCCATTGGGATGGCAGTGGGAGAGCAGTGTTTTGGCTTGGCTAATGCTTGGCTTGGGTGGATTGCTCTGGTGGTGCCGTTGGCTTCACTGGCTTGTTTGTGGGTTAGGAAGGGGCTTGTGGATGTGAATGGCTTATCAGGGGAATGCATTCGGCTGTGGCTTGCCTTGTGTTGTTAATGACCACTATGCCCCTTGCCCTTATCCTGATGGCTTTCACAGTGCAAGATTTTTGTTGGGGTCCTTTTGGTCCAAGATTTGAAAGTCATTATACGTGGGTGCCCGATTAAATTAAACGCCGAGTGATGAGACCCACGGAAGTGACAGGTACCGATTGACTTCGGGTGGTCTGGACATCTTGACGATCGAGGACCGACTAACTCCGGTTAGTCTGGATACTTGATGGTCTAGGGACCGATCGCCTGCCGCTCGGGTATTCTCACGCACTTGGAAATCGATGGTCACTCCCTCCATTCTATTGCTCACAAAGGGAAGCTGCTCTCGGTGGTACTAATCGCTTTTCTTTGTTTTGGTGGTCTACATAGGTGAAGATCTGGACAGACGGGAGGTGATTGGATGAAAGGCAAGGAGGGCTTCGGCGGAATGCATGTAAAGGTCAGGCTTTGACTGATTTGGGATTGTGCTGCCTGCTATGCATAGAAGTAAATGCCAAGATGCATATGGTGCTATCTAAGCCCAAGATGTAATATGCTTGCAAACTAATTGATGTAAAATGCTCTTGTAACAATGTTATTATAGACTTATTTATCTGCTGAGAAGGGAAAATGCAACTTAGCTATGACCTTGATTCTGCTGTTGCACTGGTGAATGCAAATGATTATTGTACTAAATGATGAGATTGAATGAATGATGCAATGATGGTTCTACTGACTATTTATGAAATGCTCACGAAACGAAACCCAACTAGCTCAACGGGCTAACGATTTAATTAGTTGCTTAACAACGATCTTAACACTCATCAAGTTAGTTTCTCGCTAAGCGAGATTAATTATCGCTAAATACCGATTCATCGCCACGCGATTAGGTCTAAAAACGCGGGTCCTCACACCGACTAAGCATTTGTGCGATATTTGCACTCGAAATACCCAAATCGACATCATCTATTTCCTAACGCATAACTTATTAGCTACAACAGTAAGGATACCGATTTTTCAAGGAGGATCATGCATTGAACAGGATTATAACTACCGTTATCCCCCAAATATATCAGTTTTAAGCAAACATACATGCATATATAATAGATTTTATAAAATAAGTACAATAATCAAAATAGTAGAATTAACATGGTCAAAGGAGGTGCTTGTCTTGCTCTGGTTGCTCTGAATAAGAGGATGGATGATTGTTGTAAATTTGGCTCGAACAATCGACATTTAATCAAAAGAGTTGATAGAAAATTAAATATAGAAAAATAATTTTAACAGCAAAAAAAATCTAAATATTTTTACATATCCAGATAGATCATGATTTTAGATGAATTTATAAAAAATATTCAATTGATTTGGAGTTCATATGCAAAAGTTATCAGCATTTCAATTTGCTTCGGTTTTGAAATTACAGAAATTAATAATAAAAAAAAGGGTGACGTTGAAAACGTATTCTCTAAGGTTTACGCTTTCCAACAACGAAAGCGTATTTTCACTGAGTTTTACTGAGGTTTACTCTTTCCAACAGAGAAAACGTATTTTCCTCTAAACTAAAAGCGACTTTTCTCATTTTTCCAAATTTTATTAGCTTACATGTGGGGTCTACTTGTCAATGACTTATAGTTTTATTTTCTAGATTTTTATTTATAAAACAGAGGTGGTCCCACATGTCATAGACTCATTATTATTAACTAAATGATTAATCCTATTTTTAGTTTAATTATCTGACTAGTGGGGTCCACATGTTAGTCTCTCGGTTTTAAAACGTGTTTTAAAACTGAGAATAGTTTGTGGTCCCACATGTCATAGACACATTTGCTAAAAGCGTTTAAAATCATATTTTTGTTAACTTTTTCAACTGGTCCTACCTGTCATAGACTCTTTACTCTTAACCTTTGTCATTAGTGTTAACTAAATCATAAACGGGAGTGGGTCCCACCGGTTAGAGAGGGAGGGAGGGAAGGAGTAGAGTTGCACGCATGGCCGAGCGACATGGCGAGCTTACCGCCAGCGAATGACACGATGAGCGGCGAAATAGAAAAAAGGGAAGTAAGGCGAAGCTATGGATGGTGGCGGCAACAGAGATGGACAGAGGCGGCATTACGACGGCGAGGAGCGACGGAATGCCTTGGGTCCGTGATGTACTTCACATAAGAGGCATCCCTCGGGCTAAAGAAGTGGCACAATGGGCTCAACGAATCCGGATGATGCTAATGGACCGGAGCGGGACCTAAGGTCATCGAGAGGCGACCGACGGCATGCAACCGTGGCAACGCCATGGGTGGCTATGAGTAAAGGTGTACTAGGGACTCGCCCTTGGTGAATTTATGCGTGCATGAGAATCAGTGACTCACCATGACCACGGGGTGAAGAAAATGAGGCCGAGGAAGGGTTGAGGCGGCTTGTCGACGACAAGCAGCATCAGCGTAGAGGAGGTTCACGACGGCAGCTCACCACAGTAATAGAGGAACTACAAGGAGTGTCGTGTTAGCTCATTGGGGTGCTAGAGATGGTGTAGGCACGAGGAATCAGACTGAGGCTCATCGGGCTTCGAAGGAGAATGAATATGATGGTGGTAGCCGTGAGAGAGGAAGATGGTAGCGATGCTCAGATTTTTTTGTGAATTTGTCTACATTGAGTGAGGGAATAGCATCAATGGTGTATGAAACACGTTGTGACGCGATCGGGTGGATCTCAAACTCACCGGAGCGATGGGAATGTGTTGGCGAGATCGGGTACACGCCGGAGTTAAGGACGAAGGTGAACTAGATCAAGCTATGGAACTCCCGGGGATGCATTGAGCAAAGGAGGGGGATGAATGATGTGAGAGGATCACAATGACGTGAACATCGTGGGTGAGGAAGCTCACTAGAGTGGCAATGGCGTGCAGGCGTGCTCACTGGTGTCGAGAACAATGCAAGCGTTCTCGCGAAACCAAGGAGTGATGAAGCTCAAGTTTGCGTGAAATAGAATGTGCGCGAGCTAAGGATGATAGTGCGCGCTCTAGCTCTTAAGTAGCTAGGACAATTGCATGAGAAAAGCAATGAGATGCCGGCGGTTGCTCGAGAAACTCATAGGGCTGCTCTGGTCTCCGTCCGAGCGGGAAAAGTGCGCCGTCGATGGGGTGGATAGCATGGGCGAGGCAGGCGGAGGCGACGGGAGCAGGTGAAGCACCAAACTGTGGGTGGTGGTTGAAACCAATGGGCGAGCGACGGAGCTGGCGAGGGCGAGCTGGCTTGTGGGGACTAAGGCGAGGTGGAAGACAGGTGCTGACATGCGGCCCGGCATGTCAGCAGTTAGAGGGAGGTGGGAGTTGGCATGGCCTAGAGCGGGGCGAGCGAAGTTGGGCCGACTTAGATTCGGCCTAATGGGCGAGCAGAAAATTCGAATGGAATTCGGAATTTCTAGAAAAGGCTGAGACTTTGCCCAATTTTAAACCTATCAATCAGGCTCCAAAATTCATGATTTTTTAGGGCTTTTGACACCGTACAGTTTCTTGCGCAAATTTTTTAGGATTTTATCTGTTCTGTGATTTTCTCAATAATTCTTACAAGTTGCTATTTGAATGTACATTCACTATTTGATTTATGCAACCGTTCAAAAATCATGTAAAAATAATTCTCCACATAAAACATGCTCAAAATCATTCTCCCACCTATTTTTATTATACTTTCCCAAAATTAGGATTTTTGGGATGTTACAGTGTTCTAGGCAGTGCGTTGCACATTCACTAGCTTTGGCTCCAGCGGACTTGGGAGTCCCGGCCTTGGGAGTCCCGGCCTTGGCACGGGCTTGCCTACCTCACTAGCCGGACGGAGCGTGCCTTTTTTCAGAGTTTGATCTCGGTGAAGCTGGGGAATGGTAAAGGCTCTTTGTTCTGGACGGATAGGTGGATGGATGGTTGGAGCGTTTCCTCTTTAGCTCCTTCTTTGCTCAGTTCAATTCCGTTGGCAATTCAGAAGAGATGAATGGTCGCGAAAGGATTGAGTAATGGAACTTGGGTGGTAGATATTATAGGTCGCCTAGATATGTAGGTCCTTACAGAGTATCTTCAGCTTTGGGAGATAATCCAGAACTTTCACACAGTGGACGATCAACATGACACCGTATGCTGGAGTTGGTAGCCTTCGGGACACTACACTTCACCCTTTGCGTACATGGCTTACTTCTTTGGATCTTTGCAATTTGCCATCACTTATGCTCTCTAGAAGTCTTGGGCTCCCTTGAAATGCAAAATTTTCATGTGGCTAGCTCTACATCATCGTTGCTGGACGGCAGACCGATGCAATGCCACGGTTTACAGAATCAGCTTGTCTACGTCTCCTGTCTTCATGCGTCGGAAACAATAGATCATCTCTTGGTTGGCTGTGTGGTCACTGCGTAGATTTGGAGTAAAATCCTTTCACGAGTTGGACTAAAGCAATTTGTTTCGGTGGGTCAGGCTAACATCCAAGGTTACTAGTTACTCATGCGCGACCAACTCAAAAGGAAACAGAAGCGGTTGTTTGACTCTTGGAAGGAGCACAATGGTAGAGTGTTCTCCCGGGAGCAGACTCCTATTCTCATTTTGTTGCAACACAACGTCGATGAATTCGTCCTCTGACACATGGCGGGAGCTCATTTTATGGAGGCCTACCAAGCCGAGAGTAGTCCCTTTAACCTTGTCGGGTCGCCCTTCTTCTATTTGGTTTTTTGGTTTGTCGTTTTACTTTTCGCTTCCTCTCATTGTTCTCTTCTTTCAGCTCCGCTCTTAGTTCATTTTCATTTGTCTTGTTTCGGGTTTGCTTCTTGCATTTGTGTTTGCTTCTACTTAATGGAATGATATGCAATGCTTTTGGGCGTCATCAAAAAAATACGGTACCAAATGGTGTGCCACACGTTGCCTGTTTGGTTTGTTACCAAGGTGAACCAAACCAAATTTTGGTAACACTAATGAAAATTGGCTATCGTTTGGGTTGCTACCAATATTTGATAATACCAATAAAAAATTAGTAACACCAATGAAATCCAATGTCACACGCGGGCAATCCGAGGGCGAGGAAATCGCTCACCAAAATTTGGCTTGGCCATAATCCAAACAACGTTCATTTTGCCAAATTTTGGTGTTGCCCAAGTTTTGGCTATGCCAAATTTTGGCTTGGTTCATTAGGGTCATGAACCAAACAACTCTTATTAACATTTTGGTACATATTTAATCATCACTCATGCTGGCCCATACATGAGGAACTAAATTGTGATATTTTTCACTTTTGAGTTTTGACTAAACAAAAAAAATATTGCAGGTTAAATTGTTCTTCTCATCATTCAATCCACTCATTGTGCGCATCACTATGCCAAACAAGATGAGAAATATTCGGGTGAAGCTAGTTTATGCCTCCACGGGACAAGCTAAGGATGAAAATTAGGGAGAAACATTTGTGGGTGACAAAGAAGAAATTGAGATGGTGGGAAGGGAAAAAGAGAAGAAAGACATACTACACAAGATGTTGCAGAAAGACCAAGAAAAATCTATCATTCCTGTTGTTGCTTTTTTTAAGGAAAAAACAGTAAGAGGGCATACGATGCGATCAGGAGTACCATGCCATTTTTCTCATACCATTTTCCTTACTTACATATACAATATCTAATACTCGTATGCTACTTTGGTGATTAATTGTGGTATACTTCTTTCCTTTACTTCGTGGTATATGTTTAGCTCAAACTCAGCAAGAATATGGAATAATGTTCTTAGAATAGCTCTAGATCCTTCTACTCGAGACTTGGTAATTGTGGCTCATTTTTGTTATTTGGAATATACCTCTTTTTTATATACCTATTTCCTTTTCTTTCCGATACGAGCGGTGGCTCATGGTGGTGTTATTAGGTCAAGTGCTCAAAAGATTGGTGGTGAGAGGCTTACAAGTTTTTTTAGCACGGGTATGGACATACAGTCGGCCAACCATGGTACCACAACAAGTGAGTGTTAGGGAAGCTCATCAGCTGCACCTTCACTAATGGAGCAATAGGCAAGCACCTAAGAACAAACACTCGTTTTAGCTCACAATTGGTTTGATTAAGATTGCACATAAGCTTCTGATATAGCAACAACCAGGTAGCTTTGTATCGTTTCTTAACAGTACATTATTTAATAGTAGAAACTATGCTATCTCTATTACTTTGACCGGATCTCTTCATCCAATATTTTTTGGGAATGCCATGGTGGTTAGTTCAAATAGAAAAGAATTTAGTCGCATTGATACTACATTTACATATTTTGCAATGGTATCCAGATGTATACTGTTGTATGCAGAGGCCTTCTTGTAATTTCTCAATTAGAGAAAGAATAAAATAGAAAAGGAAAAGGAAGATGGGGCCCACCTATCATTGAGGGAGAAGGGGGTAAGGTTGGAGACCTTATCTCCAACCACCTGTGCATGGGAGGGGATTTGATCCCCTCGATGGCGGTGGCAAGGGCGCTGGCGTGGGCGGCTCGGTTCGATTCTCGCACCGGCCATTGGCTACATCGTGGGCTCCTCCTCCTCTTCTTAAGGCCCCCGTCTTCTTCCTTCTTCTCCACGCACGGTACAATGAGCCTCCCTTGGTTTTTGGTTGTTCCTCTCCTCTCTCTCCCGATTTGGCTATAGCTCAGGCCTTGTGGGTGACTGCGCCACCATGGTTGAGACCGACAACACTGGTAGTGAAGATCTGGTTTTCCTCCTCCCTACGCTCTTTCTTTCTTCCTCCTGTGCGTCGTCTCCTCACCAAGGTGACCAAAGGAAGAAGGGCAGCGCGCTGTTGAGGTTGATTCTGGCCAGCTCTGAGCAGTTGTGGGTGAGTACTTTGGCGAGGTTATGTGGTGGATTCTCTCATTGGTGCATTTGGTCGATGCATCTTTTTGGTAATTCTTGTGCAGCATTTACCTGTACCTTGGCTTCACCTTTTGGTGTGTCCCGAATTGTGAAGAGCGGCATTATATCTTCGACGACCACGTCTATTCACCACGGCACAGCGAGGCGATTGATTTTCTGAGACAACGCCTTGGTGTGCCTTGCCGGCCAACTCGGTGGCTTTGAGTGCCATCCGCTCAGTGAGTTTGCATTTTTAGATTAATTGTTTTACTTTGCAGAGTGTGTCGTGCTAGTGATAATTTCATATTGTATTTGTTTCATCTCTAACGTGGGGTGACTTTGCATGGTAAACTTGTGGGATTGTGTATTGCTCAATGAGGATTTGAGGTCACTTTGATATTGAATACGACAATTTGAATATAAATTTGGTCTTGAGCTTGTAGATTACTTGTTGTTTACTATTGTATCATATGTTGATGCTTGTTTGATCACTGTGATTCATCTCTTTTCAGTCGTTGTTATCTGTTTACTATTATTCATCTCATTTCAATCATTGTTATACATTCTTGCCAATTGGTATCTTGTGTAGATTATTCAATTGCTTGATATCCAGTGAACTATGAATTGATGATTTGTTTTAAGTGACTGATTAGACTAGCAAGATTTTATTTGAGCTCAAGGCCTAATTTATTTCAGAGTAATTGTTATATTCAATTTGTGATTGAATCTTGACCTAAGTGGCGAGGAGGCCAAGAATTATTCTTGAGCAGCCCAACATCTGAGAGCAATAGATAACTAATTAAAATATGAGCATTATGCTGATTTTATTTGATCTCATGTTCTATCTTTTGAGCATATTATCTTGTTTAATTGACATGAAAAGAGTACATGCTAAACTGATGGTTTATATGTCGTTTCTGTCCTTTTTTATGCAGCTAGAAATATGCCTTAATGTACATAATTATTGCTGGAATAATTCTTAAATATTTGCTAAAGCCGCTAATTTTACAACATATATATACTCCTAATTTTTGTGGAAGATCTACCTCTTTGTTCCACATGCAGCCAACTATGCTAATGAGGTGAAATTAGTATTATACTACTTTTGTGAGTACCATATACTGCATCCAGAAAAACAAATCAGTGAATAACATCAATTATACTCCTAACATCACGTGCTAGTTCAAAATTTGACCAACGGTCAATGTTTTCAGTTGTGCATGCATGCACTAATAGAAACCGATAAGGTTGCTTATCACACGGTAGTAGGGCTGTACATTTCAAAACCGTACCAAAAATACCAAACCGTATCGGTCAACTCGGTTTGACCGGTATTCATTACAGTTTTTAGAAATCAATTTTTTTGGGAGTTCGGTTTTTTCGGTAAAAACTGGTTGAAAACCGAAATCCTCGTAACTCTCGGCACATGCGTAGCTAGCAAGCTCGGCCACTCGGGCACTCCATGTCCACACTCACCACTCAGCCCATCCAAGCAGACAACCCAGCACAGCTCTGCGCTCTCTCATTCTCTCGGCCCATCCAAGCAGACATCCAAGTAAGACTAACTCTGTAATGTCCAGCTGCTGTGAAGTCTGAAGTCTACCTGTGTGATTCTCAACATACTTCTTGACCATGAAGCCTTTTGCTCTGCTATCATTTAATGCCCACATGTAGTCATGTACCAAGGGCAGCCTGCAGAACAGTGGGCCTTGATCCTATGCGTGTCATTCACTGGAAGTTTAATCTCAACTTTGTTTTTCGCACTTTACTCTGTCGTATCGTTCACTGGAAGTGTCAAATTTTGTGACCGCAAGTATTTTCGACTCGTTGTATTGTTCTCAATTCATGTCAACTTTGGTAAATATGATATTTACTGATACCTTACCAAAATAATATGGTATTTACCAATAATGAATCATATTTTAAATAATACCATATTTACCAGATTAACAATACCGTATACACCGTATTTACCAAAAACGAACGTACACCCCTACACGGTAGGATATTCGATCAGGATACCATTAGTCACCAAGGACCCGATCAAGCTCAATTGAGTGTACAGTGGATTATATGGGAGTACATATATACTCCTAGGAATATATACTCCTAGGAGTACGAAACAAAGATACAACATAATACAAAAAGATAGCAAAATTCATTCATGTTGTTGGCCTTGGTGGTATGGGTAAGACGACACTAGCAAAATTTGTTTACACTGTTAAGGAAACACATATGTTTTATGTAAAAGCATGGGTCCATGTCTCAGATCTCTCTTTGATTTATACGCGAGAGAATCCCTGGCTTCTCCTTCGTTTGGGTCCCGCCTGTCATTGTGCGTGGGCGGTCTCTATTGTTCCGTTTCACTTCGCATGCGTGTCTTTTTCGCGTCGGTGCGTTCGTCTGGCCGTGTTTCAATTTGTCTACCCACGCGTCTCCCGTTTGTTCGGCTTTCTCTTCGCACTGAGCCACGCACAACGCCACCTGTAAGTGTCACGAACCATCTCGCTACCTCCGTCCGCTGCTCCCTGTGCGGATTACATGTGCTCGGTTGCGCTGGTTGTGTCGCCTCGGCTGCATCATAGCGTTTGCTTTCCGCTGCGACCAAACGCATCCTCCTTCTTGACTACATGGCGCTGGTCGGCTCTGAGGCCACCGTATCCCGGTCCCTCCTCCCCGAGTGCGTCGGCGCCCCGTCCTCCCCGATTGTGCCGCCCCTGTTCCCCATATGTGCCTCCCAGTTCTCCTCCCTACCAAGAGGGTGAGTTCTTCCCCTTTCTTGCGTAAAACAACCTACAAAGGATCCTGGTCCCTCTTCCCCGAGTGCGTCGATGCCTCATCCTCCTCGAGTGTGTCGGCGCATCGTCCTCCCTGACTGCGCTGCCCCGTTCCCCAACTGTGCCTCCCCGTTGTCCTCCCTACCAAGAGGGTGAGTTCTTCCCCTTTCTTATGTAAATCAGCCTACAAAGGATCTATTACTTTCAATTGTGCTTAGATCAAATGATTCAAAAGGATTTGAGCTTCTTAAAAAAAATCAGACTATTTTTTCCTAATTAGTAAATCAGATTTAAAAACAATGTTTATTCACATTGTTGGAATTATTTTGCACAACTGCCAAGTATGTGCATCAAATGGGCCTTCAAGGTGATCCCATGGAGGTTGTACTATTCCACCCCATTAGGAACTAAAAAAGGAATTTCAACATATTGTTGGGACGTTGGGAGATTTATACAGTTGGAGCTTGCTTCTGCCAGTGTTGGTAGGTACTTTTGTACCATGCACATTTAGTTTCCATTTCTACTTTTATCGTTTTCGTGTCCTTTACTTCGTATTACTTTAACACCAGTTACTCATCTGATGTCATTGAATGTTGGTTATGATAATGATGTTGCTTCCATGGCACATGAAACCCAATAGGAAATAGATATGTTCAAGGAATCTCACTTTATGGCCTCTTATTTAGTAACATCTTCTAATATGAATTGACAACAAAAAAAATCAAGGTAAGTTTCTTGGCATAAAATTAGAGGACCCATGTTATAGGAAGAAATTTCACAAATTTGTGTTCTTTTAAAAGTATATGCTATTGCAAAATCACAACTGCATATGCACATGCTTGTGGATGAGCTTCCTTATCATATTGTCGCATCTGTTTATAACATTTCCTTACAGATTCGTGTATATTTCTAGCAGTATGTTCTTCTCATCCTTATGCTACCATCTATGCGTTGATTAGGTATGCATGATTGCAAGCTTATCATGCATCACTAAAGCCTTTTTTTTCTATGTAAGATTATTGTACATTCAAAAGAGAGATATCATACTCAATGATGAAGGAATCTACAAAGTTATGAGAAGGTGGACACATGTTCCCAATATATAGGTATGTATCTCCAGTCCATCAAATATACTCCTATGGAGCATTGATCATGATATACGTACCAGATTTTCATCTATTTTTTGTTTCATTTGGTTTTGTTAATTCCCTAATCTATTTTATTCTTATGCTCAGATAGTAGAGCAGGTTAAATACCCCTGACCTGACCAATCGCCTGCAGCTCCTGAACTTGCCGCAATGAGCTAATATTTTGTAATTCTGTGTTACATGGAGATGACATCTGCATTGAGTAGAAATTTACTTGCCTCCACTGGCCCATGAGGATGTTGCTCGACTGTTCCTACCAATTACAAAAGGCCTCATGTGCTTCCAATGAGGTGTTTGCACATTATACTTTTGCTTATTCATCACTGATTCATTATTTAATCATGTTTTTCTTCATAGGCATTGTATTGCGCTTTTAGAAAGAAGAATTGTGCTGGCAGATTTGAATTTATATGTCCAAATGCCCATAAATAGACATGAGTTAAATTTAGCTGATTGCTTTCAGGAGTACGCAAGAACAATGCACTAAAGTACTTTTATTTATACCACACTACCATTGCATTGGCTGCATGCTGGATTAAAACATTGTAAAAGATGTCATATGCTTTCGTTAGACATCAAACGTGGAAAATGTTTTTGTGCTACAGGTTCTTCACATCAATAGGGCTTCAAAGTTGAACATTTATTTATGACTGGCTGTCAGATTGCCTTGGATTGTCTCTATTGTAACTTTTTGGCAAATCTATTTTAACCAATATTCAAGAATTCCAAAACTGAGGTGCCCATGACAGGTACTCATTGTTTCTCATCTTCCCAGATTTTTCACAAGGTCATATATATTTTAGCTTATGTTTTTCTCCTTGTTCTCCTCTTTCCTTTTCCCCATATTTTTATAATAATATTTGTTTGAGATATCTAGCTCCCTGCATTCCTAATTGCATTGTTCGCTCTGTTTCTAAACCATATTCCTAATTACCATAGTTACTATAGGTAATTAGGTACTATATATGTTCATTGATTTGATTGACATGCATGTTAGAGACAAACTGAAAGCACGGATTTCTTTAGAGATGCTTGTTGATGAACATGACTCAGATTTATCTTTATTAATCTTCTTACCTATGGACCATTTGGGTACATGTCAATGCCCAGCACAAACTCATACATCGTTCGGTTCAGAGAGGCAAGCTTCATCGAGAGAAACTGCAATAAAATAAAAGTAAAATAGTGAGGGCTTAGTTTCTACTGTGTATATTTGCTTCCTTATGGTGTTGTTTATTTACCTACTACTTTTAACAATATCACATATATGATTTCGACGCAATATTAATGTTCATATGTTATGAGTCATAACAGAAGGAGTACTCTTTGGTCAAGAACGTCACACAAGAGTCACACTGCTAGTGTATTCATCTCGGAGTAATAAGGATGAATGAGTATATTGATGCCATCTCCGAGAATAAAATCATACACTTGAACTTCATTTTGCTCGTTGAATACACTGCTGCAAAAAAAAATTTGGAACCTCGGCCTCAGAATCGAAGACACAACGAAGTGCATCCATCAACTGATTTGTATAGGACGAGAATGGTTCCTGCAGGTCCTGTCTGCTTTTGCCTTGAGCTCCTCCGGTGAGAATTTGGGAAGGGGAAGCAATCTGGCATGTTATCTCATGGAACATATGTTCGTCTCAGAGTAACAAGGATGAATAAGTATACCGATGCCACCTCCGAGAATAAAGTCATACACTTGAACTTCATTTTGCTCATTGGTCAGGTACAAACTTCCTGCATTTCATGAAACATGCATAGGTATTGTACTATTGTTAGTGTCTCTTGATTAGGGAAGTTCATTAAACATATGTAGGTATTTCTACTGTCTCCTAATGGACATGTCTAATTTATTCCCTTAGCTTGCTATTCTGATTCCCTGATGTATTATTGTTGTTGCACCTTTTAAATTATTTTGTTCTTTCTTATTTCAAGGTTGTACTTATTATTACAATGTGCGGTCTGCTACCTCAATTTTTTTGGCAACAAATCTCATGATAAGCATTGAGGATGTTATGATACTATTGCCTCATCATTGTTTAATGCCACCATAACCTGCAGAGGCTCATAGACACATTTTCTGTGCTGATGTGTTCATAGCATAGCAGTGTCATGGGTGGATGTTACATTTAGATTGACTCTTATGTTTTTCACAAATAATTCATATTTTGTTTATTAGTTCCTGGGCATCGTTCTTCAATAGGCCATGCCATAGTAAATGACGAGTTGAAGTGCTCTGAACTGATCGCCAATTAGACACCATCGTCGTTGTAACAGCCATAGCCCACCCACGTAGAGGCAGTCTACCCTAGAGGTGCCGAGAAGGCTGAACGCAATATCCATATTACTGAGGGAAGGTAAATTTAATGAAAACCTTCAACTTTTCATGGTAATATGAATCCCCAACAATACAACATCACATAGCGCCGTAGTTCATTCATACAGTGGCATAAATATGTCAAAGTTTTTTTTGGGTCTAACGTTCTCTAGATGTCACAACAATATTATTGCATCCCGTTACGTACAGAAACTGTCATCATTACTTTGTGGGACCAACATGCTCACAACTTTGATTCCAAAGGACTCGAAGCAGCAAGCATGAATGCTCCTGTTATAGTCCTTTTCGTTGGCCTTACAGTGGGCCTATATAGTAAGCCAGGGCTATTCCTGCCACCTAAATATAGTTATGCATGGCCACAGAACCAAGGTACTTCCCTACCTCTTATGCTCCAAAATACAAGCAATACTCAGCCCCATCTGCCTGCCTATACTGCTCATCCTTCTGTACTGAAATTATTAAATGACTTGCCTCCACATTGTCATTTTATACTATTTTGTGAATTCCATTTTTCCTTCAAATTTGTCAGCTCCATTCAAATTTGTCACTTAAATTTTCCCAGTTCAGGGCAGCAATAGATTGCTACTCTAGGTTCCTTCTGGCATGGTCCATTTATTGCATATTTGAATATTCACATCTAATGAGTAGTACGAAGATTGTATGTACGTCACATGGATGAAACATAATCCTAGAACATCCAGTTTGCAAACACATTCCATCCCTAGGATGCTAATGTACCAACACAGCTTGCCGCATCGATAACAATTTGCTTTAATCAATTTCGTATCTTTCAAAACAAATAATGTTACGACCCACCAAATAGCACCCAAATCATTGTGTATCATCATATATCCAACGGACGAGTGTATCGGAGTGCACTTTGCCACATAGTAAGGTTAAGCCGAAGAAGATTGTAGCTGCTATTGTCTCTCAGGTAGAGGGTAGCATTCCGACCAACTAATGAAACTGATCTACAGTATCTAAAATCTCAGCTTGATCGCATATTCTGTGACAAGTTTTATCTTATTGTCTTGGATGACTTATGGGAGGATGGGGAACATAAGTTGGAGAAATTGTTGGGCATGCTATAATCCGGAAAGAAAGGCAACAAGATAATAGTAACCACTCGTATTGAAGAGGTTGCTACTACATTATCTACCATACATCCATCATCTTTTCATACTTTTGCACCAATTATATTGGAGGATTTGCCGGATCATGAATGTTGGTATATTATGAAGCTCCCTTCTCTAGGAGATGGAAAATCTGTTGACCTTGTAGACATTGGAAAAGAAATTGCAAAGAGATGCAGCGGAGTACCTGCTAGAACCCTTGAACACCTTGGACTCGGTGGCTATATGAGTGTAGACTTTCCTGGTTGGATGTTCGACATTGCCTCCTACATGCCTCATCTTACCACCATCATGTTTGGCAATTTGGGAGGGTGCAGCTGCCTTCCTCCACTTGGGCGCCTACCGAACCTAAGAGCACTGCTCACAGCTGAAATGCCCAATATCAGGAGCATCAGCAAGGAATTCTATGGAGGCTACGGAACTTGTCAGAAACTAGGAATTATTATTTTGGACTCAATGGAAGAGTCGTGGACAACGAGATCGTCTAATGAAGAGGGGGAGTGCTTAATCCCTAATTTGCATCTCTTGTCTACTAGCGGTTGCCCAATGTTGAAGTTCCTGCCATATCCCCCAAGGAGTGTGTACTGGTTGTTTGAGAATAGTGACGATGTGTTGCCGGACCGTGTGTTTGGAAGCCTCTCATCTACCACTTCTCCATTTCTTTTGGGGATCACATCCATGTCTTCTAAAGTGTGGGGCAGGATGCAATACCTTTCTTCACTAGAGTATCTTTGTCTTGACTCTATCACTGGCCTTAGAACCTTGCCAGAGGCTATTCAACGCTTCACCTCCCTCCGGGCAGTCGAGTTGCTGAGTCGTCACGACTTGGAGACACTGCGGAATGGTTCGGGGACCTTACTTTTGTAAGGTCTTGTCTGGTTGAACCAAAATCCCTACTCATCTATATCATGGATAAATATTTTAGTTTAAATTCTTGATTCATCCATGTAGATCCCGATCGGGAATGACCTTCCAAACAAGTCTTAAGAGAAATTCTCATCATATATCGCCCAAACTGGTGGAAAGCATAAGACGCTTTGCCGAGTTGAAGAAACCGCGGATCATTGGCACAAGATCGCTCATATTCCAGAGGTCGTATTCGAATAAACACAAGCTTCGTACCTCAAGTCCTCAACTGCATGCCGAGATCTAGCGTTTCCTTTATTTCCTTTCAGCTACTGTTTTCTTCTAAATGCAGCTAAATGCCAGTATATAATATGTTCTCTTTTTCCTGATTCTTGTGACTTGTTTGTTGTCGGTAGGTAGGTTTGGTTTATTGCAAGATTTGCTTCAGCGCTGCGCTTCCAATGTAAAGTTTGCTAAATTTAAGAGCTCTTTTACATACATTTAATTTAACACATATTGTCTATTTTTTTAATCCAATAATTTAGATTAGTTATATTACACCTTGTAGTATGAGTAGTAGAATACCAAGAGAGATATAATTGTATTTACCCATGTAGAGATCACATGACACACGAGTAATATTTTCTATCCTTGTTGGAAAAATCTATAATAGTCTCACGAAAAAAATTATAAATACAAAAATTCTATTATACCCTTAACAAATCAATTATCAGATTTGATTTATACTACCACTATATACTAGCGGCGGAATGTACTGTAAAATTTCACAAACTTTAAATGTGTTATTAGTGAAGGATGAATCTGTGCTTACAATAATTAATCGATATTTAGCTTATAATATTTAACCAGAGAGCTACGACCACCTACAGGCAATTGGTCAAGGTGAAGTGCCGCCCGTGCATGTTGTATGGCAGAGGGCCCATGGTCACGAGTACATGTACTCGATACGCACGTTTGCATATAATTGCATGTTTTGGGGGCAAACATTACAATCTGTGAATGCTTTGATCTAGACGAACCGGTTGGTGTTTCTCTGTTTGTTTTTAATGCCCATCTTCAAAAAATTTTGAAATATGTGGGTTTTTCTTTTACAGTAGTCATATGCTACGTTGCGACTGCCATTTTCTCACTTACATAACTGTTCGTTATACGCATACAGAGTTCAATAGATCTATATATGTACGTACTTCTATGTGGAAACATGCAGGTGTTTTCTTTAAATTGTTGGCTGAATGCCCTGTACCTTTTTTAATTTATCTTTTGCATTATGTGTACTAGCAAATGGTAAAGAGCGGCGGAGACCTTTAATTATCTGCTGTGTTCGAAAGTTGTTGCTAGAGTAAAGCATCTGGTATAGCACTGTGAACAAATTCAGCAAGAAAGACATGATCTCTTCCCTCCACCTTGGCTAATTTTTATCCCACGAAGCAATGGTCCGAGGTCCAGCATTAATATACCACGTGAAAATCTCGAGAAAAACAGAAAAATCAGAGTTTGGGTCAAAAGTGGCTGGCCAACCCGATGCCTGGCCAAGCGCCACCTCTGCCACTGCCTGTGGTGGGAGAAGCGTAATGCTCACCGACGTTTCTGCATTTCTCTTATGTGGAGGTCAGCTCTGCTCATGTATTTTAGTACTGACCACTTATCTGAAGACAACGAGTGAGGATCCGACTCTTGAGCATGCTGGTATTGGCAATGAGGAAAGGAGCTGGGCTTTTACTCTGTTGCATGCTACTCCTTTTCGTAACTAATGGCTTCCAGATGGAATAGATCCTCGAGTCTTCAATCAATCACCCCTTTATCCACTGGCATCACCCTTGTGTAGCTTTTGAATGGGTGACAGTTGTTATGCATTAGAAGACGTCTTGACGGTTGGCCAATTATGCATGTTGGCTACGGTTGTTGTCAGAGAGACACTTACTTGTACGTTCGTCATGCGGTTACGCCAGTGATAAAGAGATTTATGTGTGATTATGTCAGAGACAAACAACACGTGTATTAACTATTACGCACGAATGAGCGTAGTGTACAGAGTCCCTAGTCGATAAAGTTCACATGTTTGTGGGTTTTATTGACCATATGGTGATCGTAGTTGATATGATCGTAGTACATCTTACGATCATAGGGTGATCGTAGTCTTCCTTGGTCATAACAAATATTTGACCAGAGACATTCGAGGCTACTAAGAATACCATTATTCATAATAAATATTACGTATAATATTATAGTTTCATCAATAGAATTATTAGATAATCGCCAAAAAAATCTGAATTTGATGTGATATATCCACTCCAACAAGGAATAGGTATCGTATAATATGGGCCGGGTGAAGAACCTGGGCCGGACCTCCGAATCTCTGAATGGGCCCGCTCCATACAGACGCTTCAAGGCCCAGCAACATAAGATCTGCATGCATGCTCCTCCGATATATTCGTTCGTCTAAAATTTCTCCTTTTCATTTATGCCTCTTCTTATATAAATCGAGCCTGAAATTTGGTATGATGTTGATCCACCTTGTCCCGCGCGCGTATCGTACATTTTTCTCGGATATTTCTGCGGCGTTTTGATTCGCGAAAGAGGCGATATAGTGTGAGAACCCCTGGACGTAACCACCGTGAACCCTCCCCTAGGTTTGACATTTGACTGTGGCAACTGACAAGTTTATATGCTCCTTTTTATCTAAGTATTACATATTAAAAGTCGAAGACATGCCAAGAAATAAGATAAATATGCTAGAAATTCTCATAACAAAAAGAAAAGGAAAAAAAACACCTAACTCTGGAATTGCTTGACCCTAATTTTAAAGGGTTAGATTTGATAGTTGTCTTAGAGATACATTAATTTAAAAATATCTAACCCTTAATTTGGTGGACTCTAATTTTAAAGGCTTAGATTCAATAGTTGGTTTAGAGGTATATTAATTTGAAAAAAAAAGAATCAGGTATCACTACATTTAATTCAAGAGCTCTTTTACGGTATACTCAATTCAATAAGGGCCATTTATTCTTTTTTATCTAATGGTTCATATTAATTATGATTTAGTTATACTACACCAGACAGTATGGGTAGTAGAATCTTGATGTGGTAGGATTGTAATTGCCTATATGGGGATCACATGACATAAGAGTTATATTTTCAACTCTAGTTAGAAAAGTCCATAATATCCTCATGAAAAAAATTATAAATACAAAGAAAAATTTATTACGCCCATAACAAAACCAATAGTCAGGTTTAATTTATATACCATCATATACTACTAGTAGAACGTACCATAAGATTTCTCTAATTCAAAGGTTGAGAGTGTAAATTTTCTCGATGGACCCACCCCTCAATGCTCTCTTCACACATAAGGAGAGAGATCTCAAAATAAAATTTGCTAACTAAATACGAAATCAAATATCCTAGATTCAAATTTAGATGCCAAAATATAAATTTAGAAATTTAGAATTACGTAGAGTTATACAGTTCTACACCAAACCGTGTAATTACGCGGACCAATCGGCTAGTTAGAATGAAAGATCAGTCGCCACGGGTTTTGTATATTCAAGCAGTAACTAGTAGTAGCGATATTTTGGAGGAAATCCAAATGATGCGGATGCTCCGTTCCTAGTGCAGTCTTCCGTGACAATAATAGTATATAGCAGGGGCCTCCTTAGGGCATGTTCGGGCATATACAATGGTTCAGATAGCTGTTGTCTATAGTAACTCTTCATATCATCATGTAGACAGCATTAAAAACAGTTCATTCAATGGTTGTGGTGATACAGTCGGTTATAAGATTGTAGATAACACATAATCTTTTAATGTTTTTCTTGTTTCTTGTACTAAAGCCGACTACAGGATTGTAGATAGCATCTTTCTCTCTTTTCATTCCCTTCCATCAACGTCAGCAAAAATCATACACGATAGAGGTTTTAGAGAGCTAACATAAGCCCATTGTGCGTGCTACTGTTTCTTGTAAAAAAAACACACAATACACTAGCTTCTGGTTGCACCCGTCTGGTTGTAACATTGCTGTGATAAGCATTGGGCTATTTGGAACACATAAATTTCATAAGGACCACTTCAATTTCCATGGAAATCGGGGAAATTTCCATGTTCCAAACCGGAAACTTTGATATTTATTTGCGAGGTTTTAATTTATCTGCGTTCCAAAGCAGTCCCATTCAGTTCTGTGCTTTTTGTAAGCTACTTTATTTGGTCCAAGGAAACTTAGCACGAGTACATAACATCTTTCTACAACTTTAGGACAAAACAACATTCTACTACTTTATCTCGGCACTAAGGGCCTGATTAAAGTCAGCTCCGTCTTCCGAAAAGCCGGTAAGCTCCCCCAACGGGTTAAGTTGCAAGCGACTTATGCCATAAGCCAAAAGTCATATACTCCGTATATAATTAGCAAATGTCAAAAACTAGGGAGGAGATGCTTCATTAGCTTATTGCGAGTCCGATTTAGGAACTCGCCTTAGCTTCTAAGTCGGAGAAAATCTATAACTGCTTTTCAACCCGGAAAGCTAAAAAACAGCCTTTGGTAGGAGCTATAGCTACCCAGACAAGGCCTAAGGCCGGCACAACCGCACAAGCTTATTCTACTGTGGTACACCGCCGGTATGTACTTGTCTCTAAGCACGAGATTTGGCGGATACGGCCAGTTTACGAATCGTATTTACACTTTTGACCATTCCCAAACGGTATTTACAAAATAGCAAAGACGCGCGCGAAAATAGCAACGCGCAAGACGCCACCCAGCGCCAGTACTGCTTTGTCGCCACGTCGGGCGCGGGCGCGCGCTCACCCGCGCCCGCCCGTCCCACCACCGCAGCGCAGCGGGCGCCACGCTCACCTGCGCCCTCAGCGTCAGACGCTTTTTTTCAATTTTTGTTTTTTTTAAAAAAATTTAGATGTAAAAACATTTTTTTTTAAAAAAAATTGCTACAGTGGTGGGCGCACGCTCACCTGCGTCCACCACTGTAGCATTTTTTTTTGTTTTTTTTAAAAAAAAATCATTTATGTTTTTGTTTTTTTTAAAAAAAAATTATTTATGCATATTTTTGTAAGAATTTTTAAATATAGTAAACAGGGTCCAAAAATTATGAAATTTTTTGTGGAGCCTTCTGACACTGTGTACTTGCTTGTATAATATTTTCAAAATTTTATCTATTATAAATTTTTCTCAAAAATTCATTTAAGTATATTGTAAATAGGGTTTCATCATTTCATGTGACTTGGAATGATTTCATGAAATCTTGTCCATTATCCCACCGTCCCTCCTCCCTACTCCGCACATCTGTCGCCTCGTCCAGAAATTCCGGCGCCAAATCTGACGGAATTCCCGGCGCCAACGCCGCGACTCCTTCTCCGCTCGGCTATAAATACCGAACTCTGGCACTCGCTCGTCGCTCAGCCTTGATTGATTACTTCCCCCGAATGGCTGATTGATTACTTCCTCCAAAGGACAGGTAATTTGTGCTATGTTTTTGCCGTTATTATCGTAGTCATAATTAGTCAGTCTTAGTCAGCTAGTCGTAATTAGATAGTTTAGGGGTAATTAATTAGTCGTAATTAGTAAGTTGACTAGTAATGAATTAGTTTAGTAGTAATGAATTAGTTTAGTGGTAATTAACTTTGTTAGTCGTATGTAGAAAAATGTTATGGCTTAAATTGGATACTTATCTTCTCTTAATTTCAAAAAAATTTAGATGTGTTTCATGAATACCTACGCTAAGAAGGAGGTGGGTTTCTGTGCAGAGTTGTGGTGCATACTTTAGGGTTTGGGCTACGTCCACCGACCAGAGTATCATGGCTTCACTATCAACAAGTACGGCAAGGAAATGTGGCGCGTCAAGATCACCGTCTACTCGAAGAGCCATCTACGAGGAGACATATCATATCACTTCACGGTAGAGAGGGAGCCAGACAAGCTCGGGATGCAAGATGAAACCCTAATGTGGATACTATTCTTTAATACTGCATCGCACCACAGGCGGGATAGGCTTGTACATAAACCAAATAGGGGAAATACGTGGCGTGCATATCATATAACGATGTACCGTAGCCTTCGAAACGCACACGAGTCGGAGGTTACGATCCATCGTTATATGATTTGCATGCCATGCATTTTTCTCAGTTGGTTCATGTACAAGTTTATCTAGCGTGTGGTATAATATGTGTTGTCATAATGTATATCGACATCTCCAATGGAGTTGCAATGCAGCGTTTTTTCTATACATTCCAAGTCACATGAAATGATGAAACCCTATTTACAATATACTTAAATGAATTTTTGAGAAAAATTCATAATGGATAAAATTTTGAAAATATTACACATGCAAATACACAGTGTCAGAAGACTCCACAAAAAATTTCATAATTTTTAGACCCTGTTTACTATATTTAAAAATTCTTACAAAAATATGCATAAATTATTTTTTAAAAAAAAACAAAAACATAAATGATTTTTTTTAAAAAAACAAAAACGAAAAATGCTACAGTGGTGGGCGCAGGGTGAGTGTGCGTGCACCACTGTAGCAAAAAAATTTAAAAAAATGTTTTTACATCTAAATTTTTTTTTTAAAAAAAAGACAAAAATTAAAAAAAAAACGTACAGGCGCGCGGGCGCAGGGTGAGCGTGCGCCCGCGCGCTGCGGTGGTGGGACCGGGCCGGGCGCGGGGTGAGCGCGCGCCCGCGCCCGACGTGGCGGCACAGCAGCGCGGGCGCGGGGTGGCCGTGCGCCCGCGTTGCTATTTTTGCAAATACCGTTTGTCAATGGTCAAAAGTGTAAATACGATTCGTAAACTGGCCATGTCCGCCAAAGATTCTCTAAGCACTGGATAGTACAATTGAACAATGAAACGCGTACTCCGTCGATGCCTCAGAGGCGGCTCAAATTTGAGCTGTGACAACTCGACAAGTGAAAGTCCAACAGCATGCTGAACCCCAGCACCCCTTTCTCCAGATCGAACACCAGCAAGTTGTTCTCCAACTGCATCCCGCCTATCACCACCGCCGGCTCGCCGTCGACCGGCATGCCGCCGGGCCCCATCTCGAGGATCCCGACGCACATGGCCCCCTTCACCTGCACCAGGTAGTTGTTGTTGAACACCGTCCAGTTGCTCGTGGCGCCGGACAGCTCCAGGTTGATGCCCGGCACGTCGTAGCTGACCGGCCGCTTGAGCATCGGAAAGGCACCGTTGTAGCAAAGCTCGAACGGCTTCACCGCCGGCACGCGCACCACGTTGGTCATCTTCCCCCTGCAGGTGATTTCACGCAGCCGTGATTAGTTCAGTGAAGTAGGCGTACTTACCAGTAATGGTGCAACGTTTTGCAGTGCGGCAGCACCTGGTTATGGCCTCGTCGAACGCCTGGACGAACGGGCGGAACACGTCGGGACGCATGATCGCGTACGGCGTCGCCGTGCTCAGCACGACGCCGCCGCGGCCTGTGCGGACGTCGAGGTCGAAGGCGCCCCCGGGCAGGGTCGCCGCAACGTCCACCCCGTGCCACGACACGGAGATGCCTTTGACGGGGATGTAGTAGCCGGCGTTCCTTGGGTTCGTGAGGAGCGGGGTGTACGGGATGGAGCTCGTGTAGTCGATGAGGCCTCGCGGATCTGGTGTCGCCAGGTACACCGGCGTGTTGCCGAAGGCCGCGAAGGCGGGGAGGCACAGGGCGAACTTGTTGCCGAAGCTGCGCTGCGCGGCGAGCTGCGACGGCAGCGAGAGCGGCCGCCGGGAGAACCCCGCGACGCCAGTGGCCCCCGCGGGGAGCGACGCCAGCAGCCTCTCCGGCGCGCACGCGCCGACTGTGGAGAACGATTCCGGGTACAGCGGGTTGGTGCCGTTGGTGGTGTTAGCCGACATCGTGAAGCTGGTGAGGTCGCCGGTGGAGCACTCGCCGGTGACCGGGTTGAACGGATGGCCGGTGCAGGCGCATTGCCACCCTGGGTCGCGGTTGGCCCAGAACCAGCCGCCGTCCACGTACCGGCAGCGATGCGGGCGCTGCTGGTTGGCCGCGCTGCACGTGCCGGACTGGCACGGGATGGTGCTGTGCGTCAACGGGCACGTCGACCAGACGAGCGAGCTGGCGAGGTCGACGACGAGGGGCGAGTTGCCGTTCTTGATAGAGATGGTGTAGAGGGAGGTGTTGGGGTCTTTGGCGAGAGGGGAGATCAGTGGTTTGTATGTGGATTGCTCACTTTTTGCCGCCGTGCATGACAGCAGAAAGACTAGTGATGAGATGGCAAGAGGGATCAAGTGCTTCATACGGGTACTATTAGGGGCAAGCTTTGCTTGGGCAGGCATGCTCTGCGTTGTGATGGGTTGGGATTTGCGAAGGTGATTGGATGGAGACAGAAATGGCTTATTTGCCAATGTATTTATATTACTTTTGGACTCTGTTCATTCGTTTTTGATCAATTTCTTAGGGTCTAGATGTTTCCCATTCTTCGTATCGAGGAGTTGACAATAGCCATTGAAAAGATATATTGTTATAAGATCACTATATAGTTGAGTAGTACTCCAGTCTAATCTTACAAGTCAAGGAACCTAGATAAGGATCTAGCTAGCTATATAGTCCACGGTCACATGAGAATGGCGAGGGAAAAGGCCCATTGGATTTATCTAAGACATGCTGGCTCCAAACATTGGGCTGGATTCTACTGACTGCTCTGATCCATGTTATCTGAAATGAATGGTCTGAGAAAAAAATATCTGGTAAATTTTAGTGTTTGCATTGCAGCTGAAGAGACGGTATCGGTCGGTCCTAGCTAACCTAAGTCACATTTAGACATTTAGTCGTTTGTACTGTATTTCTGTATGTAAGCGGTAACACATTTGTAGTCATGAATCACGGTAAGTTTTGATGTCACAAACAGATCCAATATGGCCAGTGGAATCGTGCCTCTCACTCGCTTTTTTTTTTCTGCAAGTGCGTGCTTGTAGTTGTCCTCATCCATGAAAATACCAGTGGATCACTCGAACGTACTACAACGCATCACAGCATAAGCATACTGGTGCATATGTACATGACACATAAAAGAGTAGTCAAAGTAGATTGCTTAGTTTGCAATCAGTAGTGGCCAGTGAGATCTGAACCAATGAATAGTCAAATAACACGGGCTGAAAGGAAACCGGGAAGTACGAAGTCAAATGCAGTGCATCAATTAATCCACTCAATGCCAAATCAAGCGTATCGTATCCAAAATCCTAGTCAACTGTATATATGTGGTCGTGCAAACTCAAATGCATACAGGCATATACATATGCAAACATCAGTCACCTCAAGAATCAAGATCATCATGATGGCTCTGCACCTTCGAGCTTATTTTCACCTCTTTATTTTCTCCATTCTGCTCTCCTCATCGTCAAATCTTATGCTTGTGCAGTGCAGGCCTCTCCTGCAAGCCCTAGTAGCTCAATCACCAACAACACAAAGACCTCTCTCTATACATAATCCTTTTATTTAATCTTTTTAATAATATTTTAAAGTTAACATGTCGCTAACTTTATTTTCAATTCTGACCTCTTTGGTCACGCCATAACGTCACGTGACTCATTCACGCCACTTACCTCGTGACCAAACCTCGCCATACAAATCATTCCATCACGCCACTCTACATGACTAAACCATGTGACGCACTCAAACTAGTCGCATGCAAGCCGTCGAGGGCTTGTATTACGTTCTAGCCCACGACCCGTCGATCTAAGTCTTACGTCGATCCTACTCATGGTGTGGCAAAAAAATTTTGACCCTTTGCCACTATAAATAAGCAAGGAGCATCTTTAATGCCATGACTAAACCATGCCGCCATTATGCCATAGCTTTGGCGCACTTATAAGAATCATACAAACTTATAGTATAGATGATAAATATATGGAATCGCTAGCATGCGATTCGACCGACGAGGATCCGAGTCTCGCCACGTTGTGCCACGTCCATTAGAGTGGCAGGACTGCTTTATCACGCCATGACGTATGACGTGGCAAAACACAATAGAACCCTCCAGTCAGTTCCACCCAAGCCCTAACTCATTCGCTCTTCAACCCTCCCCTTCCTCCGGTGGCTCTCTCTCTCGTCCCCCCTATGTTAGCATGGCGGCACTTGAAGCTCTTGTGTATGGCTACTTTTCATATGTAATTGTGTTGAACTAGTTATGAAGTATGTCTTGTGGGCTTTATATTTATGTTGTGTCTTGCCTTTTGTTTGACGTTATTGAGCATGCCTTGCCACGCCAAGAATAGAATGGAAAATCCGCCCTCCTCTTGAAAATATTTAGGTTTAGGGTATGCACACGCGGGCTATTGTCAGGGTTGTAGTGTTTGCAGAACCGATTCCATTCAAAAAAGAGAATGAAATTTGAAATAGACTTTATAATATAATTGCAAATTACATGGCGTGCATGGTTTGGTTACGTGCATCAGAAACGATAGCATGCACGAATCAACAAACCAAAATACACCTACGATACATGTGCGCCTTTTTGGAATCGAAAAATGTTAATTGGAACGAAGTTAATTAGTCTTGGTAGCCCATCGCTCCCCTCCCCTTGTCTCCTGACAGCCCGCGGCGGCGGCCAGTCTCAAAGTCAGCTATGTTCAGGATGCAGTCTTTTCAGTCTGAATTTGTGGCGTGATAGAGTGATTATTTCGATCTGAGAAGCTAGCGTCGCCATGGTCACTAACGTGGCATAACCGTGCCTCCATGCCAATGCATAGACAAATCCAAAGGCATTGCAAGCCTAGCCCCTGATTCTGGGGCTAAGTCCTGCAACGCTACCACTCTTCGCGTGATAGTACCAGTTGCCACGCCAAGGTCATTGGTGTGACATAACCGTGCCCCACGCCAGTGCATGGACAAATCCAGAGGCGTTGCAAGCCTGGCCCCTGATTCTGGGGCTAAGGTCTGCCATGCCGCCACTCTTTGCGTGACAGTACTAAGTTGCTACGTCGTCGGAACTGGAGTGGCTAACCCAGTTTTTTGGCAGATCAGTCATTCATTTATTCATCCAATTATCCATCCATTCATCCATCCATTTATCCATCCATCCGTCCACTCATGCATTCAATAATCCAGTTATCCAATCATCCATCTGTTCAATCATTTCATTCATGCATGCATTCATTTATTCATCCCATACAGAAAGGTACTGGTACTACACTCAATTACATCACTTGCTCTTGCGGATCAGACCCGTGTCCGGTGTGAACCTAGCAGATGCATGCTTGCCGCGAGTGCCCTCGACGACATTGATGCTACTAATGTCTGCATAATCATGGCGTTTACAGCGCAGAGGTGCGGCCTGAATTGGCTGCGTCGAGGTAGGTGCACCAACAAGATCCGAGAGGGCCATCTCGTTGGGCAATCTGGCATCCACGTTGACAAGGATCTAATAATCCTTATTTAATTATTTATCTGTAATTCTTATTATGAGTAAATATGCTTTGTATGGTTCTTGAGTAAACCCCTTAATGTGCATAAGGGAGAAGCCAATCAGGTGGCCGTAAGTCTTTCTACGACCACCCCCATAGTCGTGAGTCCTTCTACGACTATCACATGATCGTAAGTTCTTCTACGACCAGTACATAGTTGTAAGTTCTTCTACGACTACCTGATGGTCATAAGCTCTTCTACGACCAGGTCAGTTACGACCACCCTATAATCAATATAACCTACAGACGAGTGGACCCAATTGATTAGAGAATCTAAGTAGTCAATATACATTATTATTCTTTGAAATAACTGCACGTAATGCGCTATTATCTCTGACTAGCAACTGTCAGCCGACGTGGAAGGGTCACTACTCCGGTGATTACTACCATCAATATGCTCGTTAAATGAAATGATAAAGCGCCTCTTGACCTGGAGAAATGGCTACTTCTTCGCACACTATATAAAGGCTGCAGTTAGAAGATAACGACAAGTCTTGACGGACCAGAGCCACACAATCAGGAGGAGTACAAGCCTTAGTATTTTCCACTGATTGTAACCACACTACTCAATACAATACACACAGAAGTAGGGTTGTTATTCCCTCCGGAGAAAGCCTGAATCTGTATAAAAATCTCTGTGTCGTTCTCCCTGCGTGATCAATTGTGGAGACCCCCGATTCAAACAATCTTTACATAAGATCGGTTCTAAAACATCGACACACGTCATCCTCTTCGTCTTCGTCATCTCGTGCTGCAGTAGCGGATGTCGTTGCCTGCGATGAGGTAGCACGCGAGAGCCACTCCGAGCAGGGGCAGCTTAAACAACATCCCTCACGATAGTGCAGTTTATTTTAGTTGCGATGCACCTGCATCAGCGGCGAACCATCTACAAGGATAAACAAAAAGAGAGTAAGAAACAACCCATGACCAATTCCATGAATAATTCGCACAATTTAACCTAACTACTATGCGTTAAAGAAAGCGCAGTGATGACATATCATTGACTTTTTGGTCTTTCAAGAAAAAGTGGAGCAAAAAGGACATAGAAACAGATCACCAATTAAGTGTTTCCACACGAACAACCTTAGTTCAAGTTAATAAGATGCAGAGCTAAAATGAAAAAAAGCATATAAATATAGGGTATATATATAAACAACCACCACCGCTACCAAATCTATGAGTGAGGACAGGATTAGCAGTTCTCTAGTAGGCTAGTACTAAAGTTTAAAATAACATCCGAACAATTTTTTTTTCTCAAGTAAACTGCATATATCATCATCTTCAACAAAAACATAGCAACATTGTGATACCTTACCATAGAAGGCAAAAAACCTCACAAACAAGATATCTCCACAAACAATTGAATGGCACAAAAAAATCCATTGTTCCTGCTTTAGGTTGCACACACGAAACATCATGCCTATCCTTAGTTACATCACTATTAAATTCAACATCACTAAATTCATACATAGAGGCAATCTATTCAATACTACATACTATGATTTCACATCAAGTAACAGGATTACAGAAACATCATTTCAATTACTATTAAATTCAACATCACTAAGTTGATCACAACACAAATAGAAGATAAAAGGCATAAAGAATGATCACATCAGCATCTAGAATCACTAAGTTGATCTCAGCATGAATGAACGATAAAGGCACATAGCAGGATCACATCAATCTAGCATCATTGAGTTAATCACATCAAGAATTGACTATAAAAAGTAGAGAGGAGGATCAAATCACCTTAGCAGAGAGCTCTATCACATCACTATTTCTAGTTCTATTGCCATAAATTTTAGAAAGATATATTTATGGATTTAATTTTCAGCAGCATTTGTCTTTTTTTTTTTGTAAGGTAATGAAGGCATAGGATACTTCAATGAAGTTCCTCATGCTACTATAGCTCCCCTCCGAACCCTCAGGTAGCATAAGCACCTCACTAGCCTCATTTCTTATGCGTGCCAGCTGTCTTCCTTGTTAACGGGTAAACATTGTAAATAACTTCGCCAACCGTGACATGAATTTTTTCATTTGGACTAAAATTAATTCACATAGTAGACATTGATGGGCCCTCTCCGGCTGCATGCCCATCCGTGTGAACTCATCGTACTCGTCTACGATATCCTCATCAGATGAGTTGCCCTCCCCTATGTCCGCCTAGGTCATGGTAGGTCGAAGTTGCAAGCGCGCGACACCGTGGAACCACCGGATGTAGTTCACAAACTGAAGCCTCCGATGGATCCGCGGCTTGTCCCTGGACCGATTGGATCAATCAGCCCACTCCAACACGTAAGCACGGTGATAATAAGCCCAGTCGGTGTGCTGGAATCTTTGCCTTCGGTTAATCCTGCTACGCAAACAAGTTCATTGTTAATATTGAAACCACAACCCACAGTGGAAACGAATGGCGATAGGTACCCTTACCCATGTAAGTTCAGATCAGTCGAGAACTCCATCAGTGAACATACTTGAAGCTTGTTAAACTGTCTCATCACCTGATGGGGCATGTGGTACTCCACCGTATGGAAGTAAATAAGCGGTGAGAGTGTCTTGTCCCGCATACACATCGGGTTTGGCACCATTTCTATGACCTCATCACAGGTATATGGCAGCCACGTGACACACATAAGATTTACAGGATATTAGTGATGAAATTATAGTTAAAACCAAATTATCAACATGCAAAGTAACTCATCGAACTATACCTAGTCTTGAGTGACGACATCAAGCTCGTTGGTGTAGCCTATGTATTGAGATTTCAGACGGCCAGTAGGTGGGATGATGGAGCTCCAAAGGTAGGTTACCAATCGGAAACGATGTAGGGTCGTCAAGGGGCCACGCCTGTATGGAGATGGATATGAGTCGCATGTTTATTGAACGAGAACGAATTTGTTAAAACACAAATTTTCGTACCTGCAAGGTAGCACTAGTGGACCTACCCACAGGCAAATGCTCCCACATCCACACTTACGGGAGGTATGCGCAGCCACCCAAGTTATCGTCGGCACCCACGTATCATCACAAGTGGCGGTACAAACAAGCTAGTGCAACAGAACCTAAATGTAAGTCTCTGCGCTCCAAAATCAGCCAACATGGGCAAGTATACCCATGAGACGACATTGCTTGTACCGTCGGGGAAAGGAAGGACCTAAGTAGATGTCACGCTCATACTCGTGCGAAGATCTGCATTGTGATCATATCTGCATTCTGCGAGCACACATTGAAGTTCACACAGTCACCATGTAAGCACGATGGACGACCAATTGTCCCTAGTGTTCATGCGGGGAAGCCCTTTGGTGACATGCAGTACGGTCCGCGATGCAAAAACTGACATATTGGCATTGCTACGTGCCTATCACTCCGTATGTAATCAAGTAGTACTGTCATATATTTTGTTGAATTTTTGGCATTGCGGTAGCAATTCACACATTTATAACTTAGATCATTTGCATTTAACTGGTTTACAGTGTCTAGCATTTCTGAACCGATAAAAATCTAAGGATAAGGATGGATCTGGCAGGAGTCTGGGCATAATGGCCCAAGTACCCAGCTCATCTTGCAGCAATGCTCTTGACCACTTACGGCGATCCAAGACTCCACAGGCCCAACCCAACAGCGTCCTTTGGTAGGCCCCAAATGGCCTACTAGAGACGCCTTGAAAGTTTTTTTTCTTTGAAATGGCAAGAGAATTGCCGACGGCACATTGAAGGGAAAAAACGCAAGAAAACAAAAACAAAAGAACAAAAAACTAAGAAACTTCCGGACCGTTACGTGATCCGATTTCTCTGGCTACTTCTGAACGTCCTCCTGATTAACTTATTTTTGGCCTTCAGGAGATTGACAAATCTCCCACTGATAAGTAAGCTGCTAATTTTTTTGCTCCACTTGTTATCCAGGCTCTGGTTTCTTCTTTGATGATCGTTACCCTCCTAATCGTCTCATTTCGCTGATGCTAAAAAATTCTTCTATTGCTTTCTTTCTAGACTTGCACATTATGAGGATGACTAGCGAGCTTTGTCTCTTCCTACTCTTAGGCATTTCCCTTTCCAATATTGTCAGTCACCAATTTAGGATTATCTCATGAGCTTCCCATTATACCGGTATTAAGCTATTGTGTTGTGATCGTGCTGCTAGCACAGTTGAAACACATGATCGCGTCGCGTGCATCAGAAGGATCCGAAACCACACTAATCTTCCAGAACATGAACGCGAATCCCACACGTAAAACCAAGAGCTTTCTTGGTTCATGTACGGCATCTTGCAGGCGTGGATAGATCTCGAACGCAGGATAGATCTCGAACGCAGTAGAATTTTTTTAAATGCATCCTTTGACTTGTGGTTTCCAGGATCGATACCCCAGATTGAGCAAGATCCGATATGTGTGCTACTCTAATCAATTAACTAAGCACTGAGTCCGGTGACTAATGTCTTAATCAACTCGGATTTGAAGGTGTGTGCTATAATGATTTATTAGAATTTCAACTCTATTTGAAGGAGAACTAGGAGACATTATATAAAACCATTAGAGGTTGTTATGGAGAACTCAATCCACAAGCTGACTCATCGAAAGCAAGAGATACACGAGAGGATTAAATTCTATGTTATTTTTAGCACTATATTATTGTATAAGGCAAAAATCCGAAAGTCTTAAAATATCCGAGAGGGTTGTGAGAGAACGACAATCCATTGTACTTTTTTAAAATTGTGTTTACGGAATTTACAGTCGGCTTCGTCAAATCTCTCTCTCCTCGTCATGATTGTTATGGTGCCGTTATTTGGTTTTCTCTACAGGATTCATCCATCTCTTGATACCGTACACGCTCGTGTCGTATCTCGTAACTCAGATCTGATTTGAAGGCTGCTACACATATAAAAAGGGGTATCAGAGTACAGCACCAGGTAGTGCACATTTTTTAGTTGAAGAAACCCTACTATCCTCTGCTAGAGATGTGCACGTCGAAGACACCTCTTCGGTCGAGACCACCTTGATCGTCTTAGCATGAAAAGACCTGAAAAATGCAATCACCGACAGTTGAGTGTCTGAGTCTCAGCGTCTGTCGTGGTTATTCCCTATACTTAAATTACCCATGTGATGAACGAAACTGACAATTAATGGACATGTAAGAACGGACAGTTTTTCCCGAGCACAAACTTGGATGCCATGGCGAGCTGGAATGGAGACGCCTCGATTAGTCTCCCACAACCACGTGAATCCCAGCACTCTCCTGGCCTGCTGCTGCCTGCTGGTCCATCGATCGCTTCCAGCAGACGGTAGCTAGACCAATAACAAACCACAACTGGCGAAAACTTAGAGAAAAACAAAGTCAGGATCCACAAGCGATATCGTACCCCACGTGTACACCGATCTGATCTTCGGTGCACTGCATATAACGAGCAATCACACATGGAACGTACACCAAAGCTGTGCAAAGTGCAGACCTGACCAACCGGCCGAAATGTCGCAGCCCAAACCCCTCCTCATCCTCGCCATCTCGCTCTGCGTCTCGGTGTTGTCCCCATGCACACTAGCAAGCGACGGCAAGCCCCTTGTCACGGCCATCACCAAGGACGCGTCCACCTCCCTCTACACCGTCCCCATCAAGGACAGCCGCCCGCTCGTCCTCGACCTCTCCGGCCCGCTCATCTGGTCGACGTGCGACGCCAAGCACCCCACGCTCGAGTGCCACCACCATGACTGCATGCACGCGCACAGATACCACCCACCAAACTGCCCGCACAACGGCTACGGCCACGCCGACGCCCAAGACCCCTTCAGGTGCATGTGCACCGCCCACCCTTACAACCCCTTCACCGGCCAGACCGCGTCGGGCGACATGACGCACACGACGCTCTCCGCGAACGCCACCGACGGCAACAACCCGCTCTATCCGGTCTACTTCTCCGCCGTCACCTCCTGCGCCCCGGACTCCCTCCTGGCGAAGCTGCCGGCTGGTGTCGTCGGCGTCGCGGGGCTCGCGCGATCGAAGCTCGCGTTGCCGGCCCAGGTCGCGCGCACGCAGAAGGTCGCCCACAAGTTCGCGCTCTGCCTCCCGAGCGGCGGCAACGGCCAGGGCGTGGCCATATTCGGCGGAGGCCAGCTCTTCCTCCTCCCGCCGGGCCGGCTGGACGTTACGGCGACGCTGGCCGGAGACACCCCGCTCCACAGGAACAAGGAGTTCCCGGGGTACTACATCTCGGCCGACAAGGGCATCGCCGTGAACCAAGCGCAAGTGCCGTTGTCCGAGCACGGGCCGCTTGTCATCGGGCTGTGCTCGAGGATCCCTTACACGGTGCTCCGGCCCGACGTGTACCGTCCGTTCGCGAAGGCGTTCGACCAGGCCACTGCCGAGAGAGCAAGGATCACCCCGCCGGTCGCGCCGTTCGAGCTGTGCTACGACTCGACGAAGCTGGGATCGACGCGGCTCGGCTACGCCGTGCCGCAGATAGACCTGATGCTGGAGGGCGGCAAGAACTGGACGGTGTTCGGCGGCAACTCCATGGTGCAGGTGAACGACAACACGGCGTGCCTCTCGTTCGTCCAGATGAAGGCGGCCAAGGCCGGATACGGCGGCCCGCCGGCGGTGGTGATCGGAGGGTTCCAGATGGAGAACAACCTGCTGGTGTTCGACGACGAGAAGGGGCAACTCGGCTTCAGCGGGCTGCTCTGGGGGAGGCAGACTACCTGCAGTAACTTCAACTTCACTCTCGCTGCCTAGAGCCTTTGTGTGGGTCTGTGTGTGTATCGGATGTGCATTTTCCTAACAACTATGATCTGTGACATTGTTTTCATCTGCGTTAGATCTTTCGTTGAAAGTTGAAACAATAGAGCAATACACAGGTTTGTTATGGATCTAGCCACTTGTGAATAACAACCGTCTGCTTTAATAGTTTTTAATCCTTTAAAAAAGTCAATGTATCCCTTGCAGAATTGGGGAGGCATCAGCGATTTTGCGTGGTATATGACACGAGTAAACGCGATGTGCTAGTTCAAAGTTCAAACTGTACCCACTTATAAGTGGTGAGTGAGTGAGTGGCAACCACATGTCAGCGAAAACTGACTAGTTGGAGAGATGGATATATGCGACGCGTGATTCACATGCTTGGTTCTGCCACGAAGAACAACGCGTTCGGATCGCAGCGAACGCCGGTGCATGCTGATGCCATTTTGCCAAGCAGTGGGCTTCTCGGTCGCCCATGGGTCAACTTCGTGCATGGCCAACTCCGGTGTAAAACGCACTAATGACCGGTGCTCGTCGAAGCGTACGTCGGAATAATAGTACAGAATAACTCGACTCGTTCCAAGGATTCCGCCATTGTGCAACTTGGATCCTAGATCACGAGGATTGCATTGGAAAGTGAAATCTGGCCGTCTGCCATGTGTGTGTATACACTGTGCACCGCGTCTTTTTGTTTACTGATGACTGCTGCATCGCTGCGCAGGAACTCTGTAGATTTCAACCAAAAGAAAAGAACAATGTGGACTCTAAAAACATACGGCCACCTCGCTTAGTTCCCAAACCAAGCGGCGATTGCTAGCTCAAGTCAAACACTAACAAATAGGATTTTCATTTCTCAACCAACAAATGCATGTACAAATATATATATATATATATATATATATATATATATATATGTATTATATATATATATGTATGTATATATATATATGTATGTATATATATATATGTATGTATATATATATATATACATACATATATATTTCATATATATATATATATATATATATATTTAATTGTATGCACACTAAATTTCACCTGTAATATTAGTCCAAATATATAAGTGGTAGTATCAAATATAATATATACTTCAATGAGTATAACAACCCAAATATATATTTTTAAATTAATCATGCATTAAAATATTTTGTCTTGCATCTTGATGTTTGCTGCAATCTGGATATCCTTAAAATCCTCCTCCTTAAAAACAGTGGCAAAAGAATTTTTCAAAAAAAATATGAGAGCTGATAAATTACGAGGTTAATTTTTAAAAATACTAATTGTGGTCCGGAGCCTCTTCAAAAAAATCATAAATTTTGAAGTTTGTTTGCTAGGTTCGAAAATTCCTCAAACTTCTCAACCTCTTTTCCCGCTCTCGCTTGGGCTGAATATGGCCTCAGCCCACCTTTCTTCACCCACGCACCTGATGCCACCTAGGCCCAGCTTAGCGCCCGCCTCGCCCCCCTCCTTTGCTTGCTAATAGCCCGCCTTCTTCCACCTCTCATCCGTGCAGAGCGACACCACGCCCGCACATGCGCCTCGCCGCTGCCGTGTCAATCGGCGCCCTCATCCCGCCGCGGCGTAGACTAGTGGTCCCGAGACCACCCCGCAGTCGAACGCTAACCACCGCAAGGAGGAGGATCTGGTCCTCACCGTCGACGACGCCGGGTTCAACCATGGCGGCACAGCAGCTCCAAAGCTCCAAAACTGAAGCCAAATCGAGAAGAAGAAGAACAAAAAAATTGGAAAGATCACTCATTGTTTTCATGTGAAGGGAAGAGAGGAGAAGAGCCGTCTTAAGAAGAGGAGGAAGAGAGGGGCAACGCGACTGCTGCCAACGACTGATGCCCAAGCCGCCGGCGCCACTCGCGAGGAAGCCGTCCAAGCCGCACGTGCTCGAGGATAGGGCTGGAACATAGTCTCCAACTTTATCTCAACCTCTTCTCTCACCAACAGGTGTCCAGGCCGCACGTGCTCGAGGATAGGGCTGGAACATAGTCTCCAACTTTATCTCAACCTCTTCTCTCACCGACAGGTGGGCTCCACCTTCTTTTATTTTCTTTTCTATTACCTCTTTTCTCAATTGAGAAATTACCAAATGACCCTTAGATATACAACAGTAGAACCGCGCAAAAACGCACATAACAACCGATCAAAATAGCCGGAAACAACAGCAAACCTGTACCATGTCGACGGCACACTACTTGTCGCTTGTCCTGTCGCTACTCCTAGTGTCAACTCCGTGCACACTGACACTGGCGATCACTACCAACCTTCCAAACCCATCCTGATCCGTGTCACCAAGGACCCCTCCACCTCTCTACACCATCTCCATCAACAAGGGTGCGCGCCTCGTCCTCGACCTCGCCGGCCCGCTCCTCTGGTCGACGTGCATGCCCGCGCACAGCACTATCCCGTGCCGCTCTGGTGTATGCGCCATCGCGAGCCAACAAAACCAGCGGAACTGCCCGAGCACAAGCGGCGGCCGGCCGGGCTTTGACAGGTACCGCTGCACCTGCACCGCGCACACTTACAACCCGCTCAACGGACAATGCGTCCGAGGGGACGTCACGATAGCGCCGCTGTCCGCAAACGCCACCGACGGCGTGAAACCGCTGTTCCAGGTGCTGTTCCCCGTCATCGAGTTGTGCGCGCCGGACGCGCTCCTGACGTCGCTCCCGTCGGGCGCCACCGGCGTCGCGGGGCTGTCTGATGGCCCTCTGTCGCTGCCGTCGCAGGTTGCGACGTCGCTCCACGTGGCGAAGCAGTTCGCGCTGTGCCTCCCGAGCGCCGCCGTTGAAGCCGTTCGATCTGTGCTACCAGAAGTTCGCGCTGCCGTCGACACGGATCGGCTACTACACGGCGAGCATCGATCTGATGCTGGCTGGCGGCCAGAACTGGGCGTTTGTCGGCTCCAGCTCGGTGGTGGAGGTGAACCAGGATACGGCGTGCTTTGCCTTCGTCGAGATGGGATCCACGCCGGCGGTGGTCATCGGGGGCATCAGATGGAGGACAACCTGGTGATGTTCGATCTGGAGAAGGGACAGTTCGGGTACAGCGGGTTGCCGCTCGGCACCATGACTACGTGCAGCAACTTTAACTTCACCGTGGGGAGCCACCCACAGGGAGCAGAGCATGCAGCTAGCAGAGCAGAGACGACACGCATTAGCCAGTGACCGAACCCGTCTGTTTCTGTTCAGCAGCTAGGATTTGAAAAAAAAAGGCCACTGCAGCATGCATGCGTGCCACCGTGTGTATCTGAAATTTGGATACGTAGCAGCAGCAGCAGCAATGGTGTTTAGCGTTCAGTTCGACCTCAATGGTGTTTAGTTTACTCGTCGATCGGTATCTACCCTCCGGCCTGGACGAACTGGTTTTAGAACACAGTAGTTGTCCAGATCGAAGAATCAAAGTTGCTGTTAGCTTGATTTGTCTTTAAAAACTAGAGAACTGCTATACATCAGAGGATCCCTGGTACGGGTACCCTTTCCCTTTGAACTTCGTACATGAACATCGACGCTACCTCAAGATGAGAGCCGTTGCCAGTACTATGAAGTTTGAACACTCAACTAGAAGTTTCAGAATTTAAAATTCAGCAGTCTAAATCTAGGAAATTGACAAATAGTAGTATATTATTTCGCCCTTCTCTTTTCTTGAACTCTCTGAACATCCAACTTCGAAGTGCATCCTTCTTCATTCCTTTCTTATTTCATCCGGAATCCTTGCACGGAAGTAGCCACAAAGCTGATGGACAACTGAGGACTGAGAGTTGGTTGCGACGCCAGGTGTGCGTCCCACTCGCCTGAATTTCAACCCAGCGTGTCTCACCTGAGTGAGGTTTTTTTTGGATTTTCGGAATAGTACATGCACGTATGGATAGGTTAAAGCACGCGCTCACGCTACATGAGTTCTAAGTCTTCGCTCTAGATTAGAATGTGTATTAAAATCGCACCACATAGATGTGGGTGGATGTGCGTGTACAGTGGATGTGTGCACGTCAGCACGTGAGGCCGTCGTGTATTCTTTAAAAAAACTGATGGACAACTAGCACAAAATGAAGCCTCCCATAGGCCACATTTCACATCAGGGGAATCCAACAGTCCATGAGCACACCAGGCCCATGTAGCGGCGGATCATCCGTCTAACCTGGCCCGTGCCAATACGCATACATCTTTTGGCACCGTTCGTTGCCGTCTCCGTATGTGAACCCCCAAAACAGCCACAGCTGACGAGCACAAGCCCGCAGGGCCCACGCAAAGATTCCAAGATCCGAGCCTGAGCTAAGCATGTGATGTCAGTGTACCTCTCCCTACCCTGTCAAATCTTGATCAGACCTCTCTGCAATCATCAGCCCGAGAAAAAAGCTAACGAGACGAAAACCTCTCTCCCTACCCTGTGAAATCTTGATCAGACCTCTTTGCAATCATCGACCCGAGAAAAAGGCTAACGAAAAGACTAAAGACACGATCTTTTCTTCTGGACAGAATAATTCAGCACTAACACCCATGCTGGAAAAGAGGATCGATCGATGGTGATTAGCAAAAGGCTATACGACGATACGCCCTTGGTTTGTCATTACGTGCGGTTAGGGACGGATCCAAAGGAACTGTGTGCTCTTCCTCAAATTTCAATTTTTAACAGAGTAACCTAATATCTAATTATTTGTGTTCTTACTTTGTTGGACTGAATGAGGATATAAATAATCAGATATTAGACTACTCTATTAGAAACTGATATTTTATGTTCTATTCATTTATTTTTTTTTGACATGGGACTGCTCCCATGCGTTCGCGGGTGGAAGCGTTAGGAAATCTATCTTGGCACGGTTTGGTTGGGAAGGAGTGACCGTCGGTTGGAGGAGGAAACCTCAACCCCCGCAGGAAAACCAGAGTACCTTGAAGGGAATCAAGTTCACACACAAAAGAATTAGTATATGATGCATACATCTTCTGTTTTTAATGCAAAATGGAGAGATGTTAATACGGGTATGCTATTTTCCGTGTGTGTGGAGAGAGAGGGAGAGCGCGCCCCTTGAGATAGCTAAATAATACGACTATCTCATGTGATGTATTAATTCATGACCTACTCAATTATGATCATTTCTAATTTACGAGCATTCATGTGCCTTAATAGTACATTGTGCAGCATTTTCAATTACGCCATAATATTTATATAACTAGCGGGGTGACCCTGCGCATTCGCACGGCTAGATTTGTTTAAAGTTTGTAATGACAAATAATATAATTTACATGCTTCGGAATATATTTACGTATCTTGTAACTATTTATATTTTTAAGATATCATAAACATTAGAAAATGACAATAGAAGCTCGAAGGAAAAAACAACTTGAGTAACATATATAATTGAAGTATGAGCTTTAATGGAAGAAAATAATAAGTATAATAGGTTAACCACTCTCCATTATGTATGTATCATGTAGTTGCATGTCTTTAACTCTTTTCAAAAATGTTTGTATGCATATGTACCTCTGTTAATCATGAGCAATACATTGATTATGTGTGCAACAAAATTATCTTATTAGTTTATATAGTATTAGAGTACCTTCCCCACGTATACACCGATGCACCATGAGCGACCTACCTTGAACTTATCTTCCCTTACGTCAGTTGTCCCACCGAATCATGTGTCTTCTATCTCTTCTCTTTACCATAATTTTTCTGCTTCAACCTCCAATAGCAAGTCCAATTTTTGATCGATATCTTTCAGCTGCTACCCCTTCCAATACAATACTATACCACATAGTTATCTCATACTTCTCTCCAATTATCACTTAATGATGACCATTGAAACATCTACGTGTATATGCGAGCAAATATCGTGGATCCCTGGCGGGACACCCGTCACGCTCTCTCCAGTGGCCCCAAGCCTATTCCTTACCGTTACGCTATCTCTATTCCGAACTCTTTGCTTCTTTATATCTGTACGCCTATACTTCTATTCGTATGATGCATACATGTATATACACATACGAGATGTTATACATGCTTGATGTCTTCTTCTTCTGTGTCGGTACGTTGCTCCTCTTCTTCAATGTTGTCCAACTCAACGATGTGGTTTCCTCACTAACTGCGACAACCTTCTGTCGAACCCGGGAGCGAAGGATCCCGAATTCTCTGTGTTCAAACACCGGTCCAGGATTTCCAGTGTACACAGTCTCACAAAATGGATATCACACTCATATCACGAAAGCGTAAATGACATTAAATATATAATTGTTTAATACAACTGAGTCTTGAACAACAATATCAGATAACAAAAGATAAACACAGCGGAAACATATAATAGAGATGAGCCACACGATGCGCCACAGGCAATCGTCTGGGTCAAAGGCCTACTCATCCGGATCCTCACCGTCGGGGTAGAAGTCTTCTCCTGAATAAGATTTATTCAGCAAGGATGAGCACAACTTCCGTGCTCGCAAGTTACACCCAATATTGAATTTAAATGCATGCATAAGGTAACAAGTGAGTATGGCAGGGGTTGATTTGCATAAACAGCATTTTTAGATTAAATAAACATAGTATTTTCTAAGGCAGTTTTATACCATGACTAAAATCATATTTTCGAAATGTCAGTATAATAATGTGGATAACCTCCAATGATAAAGTGAAGGATCCCCTCCTAGCACTTGGTTTCCCGCCCAATTTTTCATAAGGATTAACCATCCTCATATTTAATAAAGCATTTAAAAACTAAAAATAATTCTAACTTTAAGTGGCCCTGCTAGCATGTCCATGACCGCGGACGCAGCTATTCGAATAGTTTCTACTCTGCAGAGTTGGTACAACTTTACCCACATGAGGTGACATCACGCTTCCGTAGGCGTGTGACTGAGCAATTACCATGAGGCCTTTACAATGTTCTATCCTAATATACTCATGCCCGCTAAGGATTCGCTCCTTTGGACTAACCGTCCTCCGGAAGCCCCCTCTTGCGCCAAGTGGAAATAAAACGTCTAACCGACACCCACATATTCACATGACATAAGTATACTAGAACATCACAAATTAATTAGCCAAATCCTGCCCATACAGGACATGTGGTAGTACGATATGGCATAGCAATAAGCGGCTCAAAGACGGTCCTCAATTGACTTAAGGCGTCATTCCTACAAACCATGGGCCTTAATCTTAACTGATCAATCCTGCATAAACATGCGCCCACCATTCCGACCATTTCGCCAAGTTCAAACCCATTTTTGATTTTATTTTGAATAAAACTCCATTTATAAACCCATGTGGTAAGACAATACCACAATATCAAGTTTGAAATAAATTTATAGAAATTTGGTGTAAACCTCCCAAATTCTGTAAGTGTGAACTAAGCTTGGCTAAGCATATGTTTAATTTTGGTAATATCTTGCCTATGGTATCAAGGTAGTCGATACAACATTCAAATTGGCCATACAATAACACATGGAATTAACTATATGTAAAACATTTTAAAATATTTATAACAACATATGCATGCGATAAAGAATTTAAAACGAAAATAACTTAAAATATGGGGCAATATGGTCAATGGTGTAACTTGCCTTCGTCGATGCCTTGGAATTCTAAATCTTCAGATTGATCGAACTCTCCGGAGTCGTCGAAGTCTAAACGTGAAAATACGATAAATTCAAATTCAAATTCAAATAATTCAAAAACATAGTTCAAATTAACTCCAAATTGAAATATTTTGGTTTAGTTAGCTAGATTATAATTTTATATAAATTTTGCAATTTGAATCACTCAATTTGGAGTTCATATGCAAAAGTTACGAATTTTAGAAGTTTAAACCTAAATCTGGAATTTAATTGAATTTCTCGAATTAATTTTCTACTGAAAAAGCCATTTATTGTGCAATGCTGACGCCAGCGACAGGATTTCGGAATTAAAATTAAATAAAATCTTTTCTGACGTGTGGGCCCCATGTGTCATAGACACGGCTCATGGTGGACTCGTTCCACCGAGCCGGGTGGGACCTAGCGTGCCTGAGGTGGCACGCATGCACACGCGCGTGTGCCGACGCGGCTGTTTTGTCGCGTGGCGCCGCAGTGGCAATGCGTCGGCGCGGACGGAGGCGGCGCCGGGGACCAACGAACCGGCGATCGGCGGCGTCTCACCGCGGCGAGGTACCAAAAGGAGAGGTGCTACGGGAACTTGTGCGCTACCGGCGGCGGAGGGCGCGACGAGGTGGCGGCGCGAGCGAAGAGCGGCGCGGCACGATCGACGACAAGAACGGCTCTCCGGGAGTCCTCCGGCGACGGGAGCGGACGCACCAGCTTCGCGGTGATGAGGCGAAGCCGTTCGCGGTGGCGGCGAGGACGGAGCGTCGTCGGAGGCACCGGAATCGGAGAAGAAGGCGATCGCGGCGGAGGAGCTTCAACGGTGAAATCCGGCGGCGCTGGGGCGAGAGAGAAAGGGTGGAGTGGGGGAATGAGTTGAGGAGGGGAAGGGGCTCACGGGGCTCCCTTTTATAGGGCAAGGGGAGGACTGGAGCGGCGGCGATGTGGAAGACGTGCGGCGGCGGTTGCGGCGCCCGTGCGCACGTACGCGGAGAAGAAGGGAGAGGGAGGTGGGGGTCGTGTGCGGCGACGAGAGCGAGTCGTGCGCGACGACGCGGTGGAAGTGGGGCGGTTGGAGGCGCACGTTTTCAAAGCTCGGCGTGGCTCGTCTATGGCGGTTGCGGCGCGGTCGTGCGGAGAAGAAAGCGGCGGGGAAGAAGGGGAGGAGGAAGACGGACACGGGCCGTTGGATTTTAATCCAACGGTCGCTATTATTAGTAGTGGCGTGGAGAGGTACGGGTGAGATCTGGCCGTTAGATTAAGATCGCACGACTCGTATTGGATATGACATTCGGACGGTGCGGCGGTTACCAAAAGATCTTGACCGTTGGTTCAAGATCCAGCCATGGAGATGGGTTGGGGTGCGTGTGTGCAGCGCATGCGTTGGATTTCGATCCAACGGTGGATGCGCGAGGGGAGGAACGGGCGTGGGGTTGTGGGCCGGCGCGGAAGGAGATTTGGGCCGGAGCCTTCGGGTTTCGGCCCAAAGCCATTTTTTATTTTTCTTTTGCTTTTCTATTTGTTTTAATTCTATTAATTCATATAAGGTTTAGAAAATAGTAAAATAGTTTCAAAAATTATGGAAAAATTCACAGAAATTTCCATACTTATTTTGGACTTAATAAAATTATTTCTAACTTTATGTTGGCTTTTAATTTTGCAAATAAATTTATTTTAATTTTAAAATGTTTATAAAAAGCTTTTAAAATTTCAGAAAATTCACAAAAGATTCATAAATTTTAATTTTTACTAAAATTTGAATATTGGGCTGTTACACCTTCCATCTTCACTGATGTCGGTATGTCCGCCTTAGTTGTTGTCTAATGACAGGAATAATCTTTTCGCCATCGCCGGTGACGTCATGTCACTCACCAACGATGGCATGCTCCTAGCTACCCGATGATCAAATATTGTCGATAGATCGTCTTTAATCCAAAGCTTCATCTCCTCTCTGTTATGTCTTCCCCATTATCAAGTTTCTTTGGCCATTGACTTCTTCAATAACGCTAATGCTCACCATTCGTTGTCATAGCACTTGACTCATTTGACTCTGGTATTTCTTTTCAACAGCTCCAGCGAGCAGCATGACATTGTCCTTATCAAACAGCTGAGGTGAGCAGCATGGAATTGTTCTCATCTTTGTCGCCGCTGCCTCGATTATTCACTTTCTTGTGAATCAATGTCGTCTTGTAGGACAGATCGACGCCATTGCACTCTTTCGTGGTCTCCTCAAAATTTTAGTTATTAAGATATTTTACTGAATTCGACACCATTCACGATATCCTCATTATAACTTATATTTTATTTATTCAAACTTTGGAATTTGTATACTAATCCAATTACTATTTTTGGTTTATTTTTATTCTAAATCAATTTGCTTATTTTTTTATTTGTAATTCATATGGAAATCAAATTACAAATTTTATTTTATTTTTGTCCTTATTTTTGTTGGAATTCCAATTACTATATATAAAAAAATTACAGATACTAATCCAATTACTATTTTTAAAAGTTATTTATTAATCCAATTACTATTTTTAAAAAATTTTATTCTGAATTATGTTTATCTAGTGATTTTACTTAGGAATTGATATCAAAATTAAATTATTATTTTATTTTATTTTTATTCCGAATTTCAGTTATTTTTGTATTGTACTTGAGATAGACTCTTATTTCTGTATTGTACTTGACATAGACTCTTTCGTTTAATTTAGATCGTTATAATTTGGACCCACCATAATCAACGATGTAGATGTTTCTCTTTTTACACTGATTAACGTGAGAATTTATAGCCCTTGAGAGCGAACGTGGTAGCTTCTTTTTCTATCGCTTTAATAATATAATATAATTTATAAAAAGCTTTTAAAATTTCAAAAAATTCACAAAAGATTCATAAATTTTAATTTTTACTGAAATTTGAAAATTGGGTTGTTACACCTTCCATCTTCACTGATATCGGTATGTCCGCCTTAGTTGTTGTCTAACGACAGGAATAATCTTTTCGCCATCGTCGGTGACGTCATGTCACTCACCAACGATGGCATGCTCCTAGCTACCCGATGATCAAATATTGTCGATAGATCATCTTTAATCCAAAGCTTCATCTCCTCTTTGTTATGTCTTCCCCATTATCAAGTTTCTTTGGCCATTGACTTCTTCAATAACGCTAATGCTCACCATTCGTTGTCATAGCACTTGGCTCCTTTGACTCTGGTATTTCTCTTCAACAGCTCCAGCGAGCAGCATGACATTGTCCTTATCAAACAGCTGAGGTGAGTAGCATGGAATTGTTCTCATCTTTGTCGCCGCTGCCTCGATTATTCACTTTCTTGTGAATCAACGTCGTCTTGTAGGACAGATCGACGCCATTGCACTCTTTCGTGGTCTCCTCCGACACCATTCACGATATCCTCATTATAACTTATATTTTATTTATTCAAACTTTGGAATTCGTATCGAAATCAATTTGCTTATTTTTTTTATTTCTGAATTCCAGTTATTTTTTGTTGGAATTCGTATACTAATCCAATTACTATTTTTAAAAATTTATTCTGAATTATGTTTATCTAGTGATTTCACTTAGGAATTGGTATCAAAATTAAATTATTATTTTATTTTATTTTATTTTTATTCTGAATTTCAGTTATTTTTGCATTGTACTTGAGATAGACTCTTATTTCTGTATTGTACTTGATATAGACTCTTTCGTTTAATTTAGATCGTTATAATTTGGACCCACCATAATCAACGATGTAGATGTTTCTCTTTTTACACTGATTAACGTGAGAATTTATAGCCCTTGAGAGTGAACGTGATAGCTTCTTTTTCTATCGCTTTAATAATATAATATAATAGATAGATAGATGTAACAACTTTTGATAGCATTATTTTACCATATATGAATATATAATCGAAGAGTGCACATTTCCATCCATAGCAACCTGCAGTGTATAACAGCTATTTTAGACCATTATACAATTGGAAAAGATTATCAAATAGCTAGCTTTTAGGAAAGCATTTGTTTCAAAAATCAGGCTACTTTTTAACCATGATTCTTATGTCATTTAAATCACTGCATAAAAAAGATTTCCTTTATGGAAACTTCTTTTATTCTATTCCATTGTGTACTACGCCATAATAGTACATTGTGCAGCATTTTCAATTACGCCATAATATTTACATAATGTAACAACTTTTGAGAGCATTATTTTTTTTACCATATATGAACATATAATCAAAGAGTGCACATGTTCCATCCATAGCAACCTGTAGTGTATAACAGCTATTTTAGACTATTATACAATTGGAAAAGATTATCAAATCGCTAGCTTTTAGGAAAGCATTTGTTTAAAAACCAGGCAGCTTTTTAACCATGATTCTCATGTCATTTAGATCATTGCATAAAAAAGATTTCCTTTATGGAAACTTCTCTTATTCTATTCCATTGTGTACTACATACGTATAAAAAAAGGTGCATGCACAAGCTAACATCTAATTCAGTTCCCTCTCTCTCTCTCTCTAAGAGTTTGGCCATAAATTGTATGAACATGAAAAGATATGTACTCCACTCAGTAGGACCCTTTTCTTCCTTGAGACCACTGTATCCTCGTAGCATCTGCTAGCTATCAGGTATTCAGGTCATCTCATCTGTTGGTTCTACCTCTGTCATATATACTCCACAATTGTCACATTTGGGGTAAGACCAAGTTGCATATTTCTAACAGAGGTAACAAGCACAAAAAATGACAGTTTTTTTTTTCTTCAGTTGGAGCAAGTGCTTAATTGGATCATCTGTTTCTTAAGCAACATTTAACCTCACCAACTACTCAGCACCATCAAGAACCTGCCTCTCCATGGTCATCATGAGTAATTCCAGTTGCAAATGTTGTGATTACTTCCTTTTTAACTGAGAGGAGTAGGCGTTTTAACTGAGAGGAGTAAGCGATGGTAGTGCTACTCCTACAGTTTTGATGGATAGCAACCGATGATGATGACGATGCTACACACACTGCAACTGCAAGTCTGCATCCATGTGAAAATCTATGGACAATGTACCCTTGGACCTTGGTACTAGTGCAAGTCTCGGGTCGTACCAGCGGTTTTTGGATTGATTGCTACTGTTTTTTATAGGCTTTCACTGTATGTATGATCTGCTGCAACGAGAGAAGGATCGTCTTATCATTCAGGACATGTGTCGACGCATGTCCGACGTCTGGAAACTACTGTTATAGAGATTTTTGTCAACCATGTGTGGCGGTTCAGCAATAGAATTTATCTCTAATTTGTAGATATGGCTTGGTTCCTATTTTTATTCTTGTTCTCACCTGATTTGTCAGATTCTGAGATACTGGCTGTAATAAGTTACTTTCGTTCGCATTTTTTTGATGCTGACTAGCCGTATGCACTCTGAGGTTGAAATAAGAACTATTCCTTTTTTAAAAAACAGCTTAGGCTAAATCGAGCTGACTCGAGTAACAGTCACTCGCGTAGAACTGACGAACATGTGCGGTGACTGACAGAGAGCGGCGCTTGCGCTCGCCACATCACTGACGACACGGCGGTGAGAGCTGCGGGTCCACCTGCCATCCTCCGCTTGACAAATCCATGCCTGCACTTGCATCCAAGGACCCAAAAAACTTGTCTAGTTACAAACAAGTACTAATACTTGGCTCAAAAAGCTTCCAACTTGTCACGGCATCCATGCGTCACAATTTTCTTTTGGCTTGGACATAGTATATGGTCGTATGACATGGTTCAATAATCCATGGATTACTCAAGAGTTAAGGCAACTGAAATTTGAAAACATCCCTTGCAAAAAAAAGAAATTTGAAAAAAACTACTAACTTGAAAATATTAGATGGCCCTCAAAAAACTTGAAACAACATGGATTTAGCATACTTATTTTAAAACTAGCATTCATTTGCAAAACACACACATTCGTATGTGAGTGGTGGAAAGGTAGAGTTTGTTAGACCTTAAGCAATGTGATGTTTTAGCGGTTCAAAGAATGAGAGAGAATATATTGAATTAATTTAATATATTGGAGGAGTTGATTCCAATAAAAAAAAATCTAGACCCGAACTCTACATGAGTCAATTCAAAACATTAAATAACTTATATGAGCCTAGTTATGAGAGAGAGAGTGCGGTTGAGAAAGATATTGTTTTTATTGTTTTTAATATAACATAGATCTTAGTTATTAGTAAGAATTAGATCAATACATTGAAAAAATAAATTCAATTCTTTAAATACTTACATAACAGCTCTTTGTTTCGATATCGGTTTTATACGATAAAGATACCTTACGAACCTTATACGCAAAAACGGGTGCACATCTGCTAACCTGACCGGACCCGCACCAATAAAAGGTGGCTACATCCGGCCATCCCTGGGAAACCTCGCCTCCTGCTCCGCGTCCCCGAGTCTCGCACACCCCTTTCCTCGTCAAAACCGCCGCGAGAGAGAGAGAGGACGAAGCGGTGGTGGCCTGGCCTTCTCTTCCCGTCGTCTTCACTCCAACTCCTCCCACTCCAACGCATCTCCCCCCTATAGCTATCGCTGCCTGCTGCTATTGGGCGAGACGTCCTAGTCGAAGACGTGGGGATACCGAGGCTTGGAGACGGGGATAGATTGATTGATAGGACCCGGAGCCGGAGGCTTCTGCAGCAAGCAGCGGCTAGCGGCGCGGTCGTGGTGGTGTAGCCGCTGCTTGCTGATCCTCCTGCGGCGACGATGGGGCAGGGACTCGTCGAGATCCACCCCCGCGAGCTCCAGTTCACCTGTAAGTCTGCTTCCCCGGCCCCGTGCGCGATATAATTCTGACCCGTCTCGGATGACCACTGAATCGAGTCGATGCTGCGTGATTGTGTGTTGTGGTGCGCGACCTCTCTGTCTGCTTCGATTCAATGCTTTGCGCAACTGTTTTTTTGGCGCTGTGGAATTTGTATATTGCGTAATTTTCGAACTCGTTCGGTTGATTGGAGGTTTGTTTTGATACTTTTTTGTTCTCCTTTCCTTTGGTTTGATCGGAGAGTAGCTCTAATGCGAGGTACTAGCTATTATGTGTACTTGATTCGGGTGGGATTGGGCTGAGGAGGATTAGATTTCGAATGGTTTGAATTCAGTAGCCAATATACTCTACGAGTGTTAAGTTGGGAAGCAATGGTTCTGCAAACTTTAGATTTTTCGCTGGATCCTTTTGTTAGTTGCATCTTTTTCGAGGTTTAGGTACTTGCAGATGTTCTTTTTAAGATTAGAGGGTACAGTGAAAGCAGTAAGGATTGTATTTCTTTTTTCTGATAACATTTCTGAGTTACTTTGGTAGAATTCTGTAACATTTTTGCAGTGTTTGGAAATTTTCTTGTAATTTTTATCTTAGTTTTTTTTAAAGGCTGCTACTTTAGTTGGTTGCTTCCTTTGTGCTCGCTTGGTTACAGACAGGTAAGAGTTTGTGGTGTGAGTGGTTGTGAAGTCTGGTGTAGTGGTGTGTGTGTGTGAGAGAGAGAGAGATCTGCTTTCTTGTTGGCACATGTTCAGCACAATGCAAATAATGGTTTAGCTCACCCCACTGATTGTGATGAGAGAAAGGGGAGTCGAGACTTACGAAGGTGAAAGTTGGTACTCCGTACCCTGATCGGATGCAGTTATTATTACAACTTACAGCTGATCATGGCCTGGTGCAGTCATGCACATGCTAACAATAGGGGGTGCTGCGGTAGTCAAATGTAGAATGTTGCTGGGAATTTTCTTATCTTCATTTCCACAGTTGGTTTTCATATGAATATTGCAATGTACTTTGCCAAATATGTCCATGATCAAATGTTCTTCGCGATTTTTTGCTGGACGAACAAAATGTCTCATGCCTATATCTATGTCGAAAGCTTGAACTTTCAGCCATATGATTCTAGCATGGCTAATTGGCGTGCTGTTTCTTACAGTTTTAAATTTCTACGTCTATGTTTGATAATGATGTGTAAATGGCTAAGTGCAAATTTTCATTTTCTCTATGGTATTTCATTTTCAGTATAGGATGCTAAGTGTATTATTTGTCATTTTTAAAATATAAATCTGACTTCGTTTTCTCTCCTTTGTTATTGTCAGTTGAGGTGAACAAGCAAAGTCCATGTTCTGTCCATCTAGTCAACAAATCCAGTGAATATGTCGCTTTCAAGGTTTTTCTGATTTTCACTATTAGTTCAAATTATTGCCTATTTCCGTCTTCTTTTCTGATGATGCTAACGGTGCATATTATGTTCTTTGTGACCGTAACTATGAATTTGTTCAATAGTTACTATTGTGTTGAATGATAACCTTAAGCGTCGATTGAGCATCACTAAAGTAAAAGCTACTCCCTCCGTTACTAAATACATGCTATTCTAACATCTAGCACAGGAACGAAGTCATGAGGGAGAATGACCTTGTTAGATTTATTTAATATTAGTTTTCCTATGGAAAGGTAATTTTCAATTATTGAGGTATGGGTATATAGGGAAAAAGTGATATACATGTATCTTGAAATGGTAAAATAATTTTTATTTACTAACAAAGTGATAAGGCTAGAACAACATGTATTTAGTAATGGAGGGACTATTTCCTATTGTTATGTCCAGTCATTTCTGATTATGCTAAACCTGGATATTTTGTTGTATGACCATGGTGTGCTATGTTCTTGCTTTTATGTTCAATGGGACAATCACAGTACATGCCTTTTGAGCATCCGCAAAACTACAGTATCTGATCTTGCCATTTCAAAATTGCTAGGTTAAAACAACTTCTCCTAAAAGATATTGTGTCCGACCAAATACTGGAGTTATCCTGCCAAGGGCAGCATGTGATTTCACAGGTGTGTACACTACTGCACTGTACTCACTGTTGTTGATAATAATGATTTTGTGTACGCAAAGTTTATTGCAGTAGAGCTCTATTGACCTGAAACCAACTTCTAGTTCAAGATACATTATGATAGCCAACTTGATTTTTGTATGAAATAACTATCAAAAGCTTTTCTAAATGTGAACTACTTTCGACTATTGTTCTATGTTCATGCAAATGGGTTCATTCTCAATTAATTGCACTGCCCATTAATGGGGTGTTTGGTTTGAGGATTGGGTTGCTCTAGATCCTCACCTTTTTGTGTGATTTGAGGAATGGAATGAATTGCTCCAACACCACCTCATTCCTCATAAGCTGAATGCTAGTTGAAAAATGAGGAACGAGGTCATCCCACAAAGATCATAGACTGAACTCACTATGGATCAACCCATCCTAGGATTAATCCATTCCTAAAACCAAACATGCCATAAATGAACACGGTGTGCTTGCTTTTGGGGGATTAGTAAACAATTATACAATTTTTCTTTGTCTTTTGTCGACGACTGATTCTGTTAGATTTCTTCTTTTGTAAGTTGGATTCATCTTTCCTCTTAATTTATTTGTTCTGTTTTTTGTCACTTAAATGTAGTTACCATGCAAGCACAGCGTACTGCTCCACCAGACATGCAATTAAAAGACAAGTTTTTGGTGCAGACCACAGTTGTCCCTCCTGGTACATCAGATGAGGACCTTGTTCCTGCTTTTGTAAGCACATAGTTTTATAAACTTTACTTGCATAATGTTCCTTTTATATTACTCGTCCTCACTATAAATCTTACTGATTCTTTTTTGCAGTTCTCCAAAGAAACTAATAGATATATTGAGGAGAGTAAATTGAGAGTTGTCCTTGTTAGCGCATCTCATCCTCTTGTGGAACAACTGACTAATGGTGTCCCCAACACTGAGGCAGCTGTCGAGGTTCCTGTGTTAAAAGATACACTGAATGTTGAGAATGAAGTGCCAGCTGTGGGGAACGAAGTCCCTCCCCCTCTGGAACAAATTTCAGCTATTGTGACTGAAATACCTTCCCCTGTCAAGGAGACTCCAATCCTGAAACAAGTTCCAGTGCCATTGCATGAAGCACCTGCTATTTTGACAGAATCTCCTCCTCTAAAAGATACGCCTGCAATTACCATTGAACTACTTCCTCCTGTGAAAGAAAGCACTGCAACTTTAAAGGAGTCTCCTCCTATAGAAGAAACTCCTCCAAAAGAAGCTGTTACGTTAAGTGACCGAGGACTTTTCAACGTGCAGAATCATCAATTATCTCATGTAAGCTTCCATTCTGTAGTTTATCGTCATCCCCATGTCCCTATGTCACGGGTCGGGTACTGTTCATGGCATGAACAGTATGGGTGCTACTGTAGTGCCACACACTATTCATGCCAGGCCCCACGGGTGCATTAGTTAGGAAATAAAGATAGAATAGTTAGTTTTCTTATTAGTTGGGTTTACTTGTTTAGAGATATATTCCATCTAATATAGATAAGTTTCCTTAGATATAGAGATTGTTTCTTAGAGGTTAAGTCGGATCGTCCCTATAAAAGGGATAGCATGTATCCATGATCAAGCAAGCAAGCAAAGATGAATAGACAAGTTCGTAGTCCCTAAAGTCCAGCTGTGGTCGTTCTCTTGACCGGCTATTCTAGATCTATTCTTCCCCAATCGGTGCCCTCCTTCACCTAGCACCATTCTACGTCAAGTCGTCGCCGTCCGACCTCCCTCCGACGGGTGTTTACCCTACTATGAACTAAAGTTCATAACACCCTATAACTTAATCTAAACTCAGAGATGTGTAGTGTTCTTAAACATGTTCTGGATCCAGTTCCTGGAGCGCTGTAGTGCTAGTCTTAGGCCAGATTCTAGCTGGACAAGGTCTTGCACAGCCCCCAAGTGGAACGGTGGAACCTGATCTGACATAGGCTAGATTTTGACAGTAACCTATCTGTTTCTTGTTAAACTGTCTTAAACACTTGAGTTTTCAAATACAATGGTGAAGGAAAACTAAAATTTGGCTGGAATCAGCTTGACTTATGGCCATAAATCTGTCTAACTGTTGTGGTCGTTGTTAGGGTACGGGTCCGAGGATCGAAGGTAGGACGCTCGTCCTTATCTAACCGCCAATAAGGTTGTTCCCTGTCGAGGTAGCGAGGCTCTTAGGCCTGATTAGCCAGGAAGGCGAGGAAGCTTTGATAATAGATACATACCATCTCTTTTATAGGGATGACCCGATTTGACGTCTAAAAAATAATCTATAAGGAAACTTATCTCTAACAATCCAATCTAATAATAACTTGTCTAACTAATAGATATTACCAAACTCCTAATAGATAGATTTCTAAATAATAAATCCTGTCTAACATTTGTGGTACTATAGCAATGTGCTACAGTAATTACATAATAAATAGATTCCTAAATAACAACTCCTGTCTAACAATTCAATCTAATAATAACTTGCCTAACTAATACCCACCTTGATATTTGACGTAACACTAACATGGTATAACTTTGGAAGAATTTTGGCTGTATTAAGCCAAATTATGCCCTTGCCAGGAAAACCTGTAATTGGCAGTTCAAAATGGGTTTCTCCTTCCTGGAAAATTAAGCTAGAAATAGGTTTAGTAAGTAACATGATTATGATATACTTATAGAGATCTGCACACTACATTATTATAGCCTTGTATCTTGGCTAGATAGAACAGAAATAGTTGTGTGAGTATGCATGTTCCACAATACAGATTACAGTTCTGATCTGTGTTTTCTTTCATGTCCTTCTGGTTAATTCCATTGATTTTCCCCTTGTATCAATATGTACCAGGTAACAGAAGATGTTCAGAATCTGAAGTCAAAGCTCAGTAACCTCGAATCAAAATTGGAAGAGGTAAGATCACAACCATAAAATGGTTTGGATTACTCAAACAAGCATCAGAATCAGATTTTGGTGAAATAATGGTGCTTATATTGTTTCATTATCTCAGATTTCTTTCTTATATTTCAGATAACACCCTCTGAAGTACAATAATATTATGTTTCTATTTTCTAGGCTGAAAAGATGATAATAAAGCTGAGAGAAGATAGCAGGACTACCACCCAGGAGCGGGATAAGTTACTGCAAGAAATGGTATGGCTTTGACTTCACAGAAAATATGTAGATCCTTTTCTGTTCTGTAAAATGCAGGAGAGCTATATATACCATTGATAGAAAATAGAACGATCAAGCGTCACCGAAAACACATAGATCCTTTTCTGTTCTGGAAAATGCAGGAGAGTTATAATACCATTGGTAAAAGAATGAATGTTTAAGCGTATGGTTTTAACTTATAACTTACAAAGAAGAAGCTCAAAAAACTAAAGTGCCTTCATAAGACCCTCCAGACCACAATCCCTGCATGTGCCATTTTTAGGCTCTTGACTATATTTGGCAGAGGAGCTGATCGACTGTGTTCCCGGATATAAGCTTATTCATCCTGCTCAACAAGTTCTCTAGGATTACTTAGTCCTATTGCTACTTAGCCAAATTAAGTCCTGCACATAAAAATCTGGGTGGCCTTCTACCTTGTCAAATAGCTCTGGGTTGATCAATAGCCCATCCCTTACTACAGGAAGGTCCTTGTTGTTCCAACCCTTTTGATAACCCAAGCAGGGAGTTTCATCGGTGACCATCCCACATTCATCGTGCGTTTATAATTCTTTCCATGAGGAAAAAGACCTGTTACTCCTGGCAACATATGTTATGTCGCAGTATGATCTGCAGCATTGACTGATACTCATGTGATATCTTATCTATGTATGAAACTTAGTGGCACACTCCAGAAGCATTTGAGGCCTCGCTATAACCGTTCATTTTAGAATTTGCTATTATGTTGAAATATATGGCCACAATAACTATTTTTCCAAGTAGTGCATACTGAGATGTGTATATTTTGCAGCATTCCTTGGATACCGTGACAGAATATAACTTTGTACTTGACACCAATTTGTTCTTTTACTTATATCTTCTTTGCTTTGTATGTATAGACTTTAGATGGTCTTAGTTATTAAACATGGGTCATAATTTTTTTTGTTCATCTGCATCTATTGTTTCTAATATTATGCATGGCTTGTCTAGGTATTCTTACGGAAGAAGGGAACCCCGAAGAGTCAAGTAGGTTTCCCCTTGCTGTTTGTGGTTTATGTGGCTCTTCTTGGTACGTCCCTCGGTTACCTCTTGCGCCTATGAGTTCAACTACGGTCAAAATTCAGCCGCCGGATGCCTCAGCCTCAGTTTGTGGCAAGAGTTGATGGGCAGTTACACACACAAATCATGGAAGAGGATTAGAGGAGCATTTCTTAGCACTATGATCATTATTAGTTTCAGGTGGTTTTGCATATGACAAGGGTGCCAATTGCCCGCGTGTATAGAACAGCTTTTACATTGTATAGAACCGTCCAAAATGCCTGCTGCCCCTGTAGACTAACCTTGGATTTCTTCCTCTCGCGGGTGTTTTTATAGTGTGTTGGGGTTCAGTTCTCCCTTGAATCGGTGCATTTTTCAGTATTATTCCCCTTGGTGTCAATTTGTGAACTATCAGGTTGTATTTGATTTGACATGCTGTCTAGTTGATGCCTATCAACAAGGTACCAAAGTAGAGAGCTGATCATTGCATTGAGTCATCGCACACAATACTACCAGGTAATACTCTACATACAACAATACTCTCCACGAGAAGATCACCATGGTTTTCGCTAGTGTTTATGCAATGACAAAGTAGGGAGCACAAAACTCTCTACTCGACCTGAACTACTAATCAGCTAACTGAATTGAAATGATTATTTCACTTGCAAATGCACAAGTTTGAAGTGTCGTTGGTTAGTAGAGGATTCGCCTTACCATGACCCCAGGAAGCCCCCAAATCCAGGCCCCCAAGAACCAGGGCCAGTGGCACCAAAAAATCCGGGCCCGCCAGGAGGGGATGGACCCCACCCTCCAGCGCCTCCTCCTGGAGGGCCCCAACCTGGTCCTCCTGGCCCATGTGGATCCATTTCGCCAAGAGAAACTGCCAACTACAGCTTCGCAAGAACTCAAACAAACAGTGCACAATAATTTTTCAGAGAACGCAAACCAAGAGGCCCTCGCAAGAACATGACTTTGATGCAGTAGTTCGAGGTGAAGTGAATCTATAGACGTACGGTGGGAACTAGTAGCTGTGCTGTACTGCTGTGCATGCACCTACCGTTCAATGGCGTGCATGCAACTCTCACCCACAGGTCTCTGTTTCAACTACTGTTCTCTCTGCGTACTCCTGCATTACGAGGACAAGTTATCGAGTCCCATCTCCAGTTAGGTGATTGATTACATTTACATCTCCATTGTCATGTTCATTCAAGAAACTTCATTTCATAGTGTGATCCAATCAACATCTATACCCTAATGGACATACAGATACATACATATGTACCTCTGAATAAAAGTACACTATTATACGTCAAACACCTGAATCTACAAACTTCCTCTAGAAACTGTAAAAGACAACCTTGGTGCCAGCCCAAAGACTAGAGGCACACCTGCTTAACTGGAGCTACAAATTTTGTTAAAAATCTCTGTACGCAAAGCACATCTTACAGCAATGATGAGCTGCAATTAGACTAATAAAAGCTTAAAACGAATGGCACAGCCTCTAGTTTGTTTATGGTTTCCCTAAATTTGTAGTGTCATGCATGCATTTTCTCCCCCACGAGACTTGTCCATGCACGCATGCATGCATGGACGTCGAGTATATAACATCCTGATCCCCCACAACTTCCTCTTGCCTCAAATCCTAGACCCCATATTCCCCATCCTCTCTTTTCATTTTGCATCTCCTACATTCCCTCCTCGCCATCTCCTCCTCATCCTCCTCCTCGCTGTCACCGCCATGGGTTGCGGTGGCTCCAAAGAAGCTGTGGCCACCGGCAACACCGTGAACGCCAGCAGCAGATGCAACCGCAATCTCTTCCGGAGGAAATCAAGCGTCGTCGTCACCGCCGTCCAGCAGCCGTCTCATGTGCCGCCGTCCGACAGCAGCTCGGTCGTCGTTGTAAAGGACAATGTCGACGAGGTGAACACCCAGGCGAAGGACAAGGCGACATTGACTGAGAAGGCCATTGAGGAGGTGAGGAAAGAGGAGAGCAACAAGGCCGATGTGGCCATCGTCAAGGACAGCAACGAAGTGATCACTGCGACTACGGACAAGGTGACATCGACCGTGAAGGTCATCGAGGAGAAGAAAGAGGAGGAGATCAAGAAGGACGAGGTCATCAAGGACGATAAAGAAGTACTAATCGCCGATGTGAAGGACAAAAAGATGTCGGTCGAGAAGGTCAGCGAGGAGAAGAAACAGGAGGATGCCAAGAAGGGTGAGGTCGTCAAGGAGAAGGAAGCGATCACCGATGCAAAGGACGATGTCGCATTAACGGAGAATGTCGTCCTCGAGGAGATCAAGAATGATGAGGTTGTCGAGATATCGATCGAGGCAGCCGTCCAGGAGAAGAAAGATGAGGGGGACAATGAAGAAGTGACAACCGAGGCGAATGACGAGGCGGCATCGTCGACCGAGAACTACATCGAGGAGGCCAAGGAGGATGAAAGTGTCACCTTCACCGCTGTCCCCGTGACCGAGGAGGATGACAGTGTCACATTCCCGGCTGCCCCGGTGGCCAAGGAGGAAGACAGTGTCACATTCCAGACTGCCCCGGCGGCCAAGGAGGAGGTGGTAGAGGCGGTAGAGCAACCTAAGCCTTCCGAGAACGATGGTTTGGGAGATGAGGAAGAGCTGCCGGAGCCTACTGTTGTTGAGGAGGTGGTGACCGAAGTTGATGAGGCGGAGGAAGTGAAGGAGGAGGAGAAGGGGAAGGTGGACAACGTCGAGGAGATCAAGGTCGAGCAGGAAGATCAGGAGAGTGTCTCCCAGGAGCCAGAGGAGGAGAAATCTACTGCCGCTTTGAGAGATGAGGATGGTAGGTTCCATTTCCTCGTTTGCTAACCATGCCATTATTATGTCAATGTTTGCTTTGTTCTTCTGACATTTCCTACATGCTAATCTCCTATTAATCAAGGTTATGATAATCGGGGGACCCGGTGATCATTCTTCTTTTCTAATCATTTTGTTTCTGCAACATCGTAATTCCGTACATGTAGGAATGCTTGCATTCTATAATTCTGTTCTAGTGTCTTTTTTTTTATTTAAAAAAAAATGAACTTGGTCAGCTGCTGATCAAAGTTCTGACACGAGACTTCCCATCGTCCCATGTGCAGGGGAATCAGAAGGGGAACAAACCATTGATTCGAAGGAGGCCCTAACCACAGAGGAAAAAGGAGAGGACCTGATTGTCCCGGAGAAAAAGAATGACGAAGAACAAGCCGCCGCTCCTATTAAATCATCGTCAAATTGAAAATGAGACTTACCATGCCAAATGAAATGTACTGTTGCGTTCATGAATGTCCAATTTCCTCTGTTCCTCTTATTGGAAAGAATTGTACATGCATATGTGTCCTTATTGGTTACTACATGCTTACAAGTTACAACTGACAGCGTGACTGTTATTCAGTGCAATTCAACGTTAGTATCTTTATCTAAAAGTTACTACATAGTTCAACACTTAGTTACATCATAACCATAGTGATTCGATAAATTGATTACTCTTTAATGTTGAGCTGTTGCCGTTTAGCAAATTCAAGGCAATAGGATGTTAATTTCGGTCAGCATGTACTTCTTAAGTGCAGGTCAGCTTGTCCTTTATTCAAATGAAGATGGCAATATGATTCATCATCAAGAGTTGCGTAGCCATCTTTGCATGTCTTTATCGACATTAGGAAGGAGACCTAGTTGGAGTCAAGATCACACCGACAGCAAGTGGTTCTTAATTAAAGTATTAATGACGTGCGTACCAGAAGTCCAGAACTCGAATGGATGTAGTAGTCCCATAATTGCTACTGGTAGTGGTGGAACCGGGGAGAAGTCAAAAACCGGAGAGACTAGAGAAGTCGGAGCCGAGGTGAAGTTGAAGCTGAAACCGTCGGCTCTAGGTAGATCGGGGAGCCGGAGTGAAGCTGAATCCGTCGGCTCCACGTAGATCAGGGAGTCGGAGTGAAGCCGAAGCTGCCGGTTCCACGTAGATCGGGGGAGCAGGAGTGAAGTCGAAACAGTCGGCTCTATGTAGATCGGTGGAGCCAGAGTGAACTGAAGCCGACGGTTCTACCCAAATCGAAAAACAGAGCAGATGACTGCTCTGCTCACTCCAGCGCTGGGCTCGACGACGTCACGGGCGGCAATCGGCAACAACGAGAACAGAGCTCCCGGGCTACACCGGCGGCGCAGGGATGAGGGAGCTCTGCTCCCAGGCGGTAACAGCGGCGCGGGGATGGGAGCTCTGCTTCGGGCGGCGCTCGGTGTCAGGAGGAGCTGCGTCGGGCCGAAACGGCGCCGGTTGAAGCGGTGGGAGAGGAGTAGCTCGCGGAAAAAGAGTATCGTTGGCATGGGGAGAACAGAGAAGGGCACGGGGAGGTGAAGGCGGCGGCAACGACGAAATTCCTAACTTGGCTCTGATACTATGTAGGAATGGGACCCTGTCTATTACAATGGACCAAAAGACCAATATAACATATACATGATTGGTCGTGGTTTTCGGTATCTCTACTATAACCGAATTAACGGTGACAATGACGATGCCAAGGTGAAGAATACGAATTGATCGAGCTATTACGAAAGGAAAACCAAACATTTGGTGTTAGTTAAATCACATTGCCTTCCTAGCGATCTGCCTATAACAACTTTATCCTAATCTGGTGAATGGGGTTTAGGAGTTTAGATCCGAGAGGGAAGAGAGAGGAGAGGGAGAGTGTACCGACCGTCTGATGCGATGGAGGAGGAGGTGGCCATGGCGGAGCAGCGGTCGGGGAAGAGGAAGGCGGTGGCGGCGGGCGGATCCGGTGGCGGTGGCGGCGATGGACTTCCGCCCGGCGCACGACCCTCTAGATCGGTTAGGGTTTGTCGGTGGGGGCTGTACGGCTCAGACGAACCTCGTGAGTCGAGCCGCCTTCCCCCACCCTCTATTTATAGCGCAGCGCGACGAGCCCGTCGACCAAGAGTGGTGGCGGCGCCCGATCGAGCGCGATCAAGGCCCGATTAGCCGTTGGGCTAATTGGGAGAAGATCAATCTAACATTCTCCCTTGATCTCAATCTATGCTTTAACTTTAATTACTTTTGACTTTACTCATTCCATCACAGATTAGTGCACAGAACATGTCTCATCGTCACGGTCAATCGCCGATAGATTTAACAGCTACAATACACCTCTCTGTTCTGAAATAGTTACTTTAATCTTTTGGGCCATCTTTTAGTCCAGGAATCATAGGCTTTCCCTTAAACCCATGCCGGCTACATGTTCTCTGAACACGTTGGGTGGTAAGCCTTTAGTAAGCGGATCCGCTAACATCTTTGCGGTACTTATATGCTCAAGACTTATGATTTGATCCCGAACTTTATCTTTCACAACATAGTACTTTATGTCAATGTGTTTGGCAGCACCACTTGACTTATTGTTGTGGGCATACGTTACTGCGGGTTCATTATCGCAGTACAACTTAAGTGGTCTATTGATGTCGTCAACCACTTTTAAACCGGGTATGAACTTCTTTAGCCAGTTCACCTGCCCCGTAGCCTCATAACATGCTACAAACTCGGCATACATTGTGGACGATGTAGTGACGGTTTTCTTTGAGCTTTTCCATGATATAGCTCCTCCAGTGAGTGAACACATATCCGGATGTAGACTTTCTATCATCTCCATAAAATCGAATCAGTATACCCCACTATATGGAGTGAATCGATCTTACGTATGTCATCATGAGGCCTTTTGTTCCTTGCAAATAACGCAAGACTTTCTTTATCAATTTCCAATGTTCTATTATAGGATTGCTCTGGAATCTGCCAAGTAACCCGGTAACAAACGCTAAGTCAGGGCGTGTACACACTTGAGCATACTGCAAGCTTCCGACAGCTAAAGCATATGGAACCGATTTCATTTGATCGAGCTCGTACTGGTTCCTGGGGCATTGAAAATCCCCATATCTGTCGCCCTTGACTATAGGTGCAGGTGAAGGACTACATTTATGCATACCAAATTTCTTTAAGACTTTCTCTATGTATGCCTTTTGTGACAGTCCCAATATCCCCTTGTTTCTATCCCGGTGAATCTCGATCCCTAGAATGAACGAAGCTTCACTAAGATCTTTCATATCAAAGTTTGAGGATAAAAACTTCTTTGTCTCCAGTAGCAGACTGACATCACTACTAGCTAGTAGAATATCATCCACATACAGGATTAGGAAGATAAACTTCCCATCTTTAAACTTTGCATAAACATAGTTGTCCTCTACATTTTCTTTAAACCCAAATTTTCTTATTGTACTGTCAAACTTCAAGTACCACTGTCTTGAAGCTTGCTTTAACCCATAAATCGATTTCTTTAGGCGGCATCCCATTCTTTCATTTCCTTCCACAACAAAACCTTTCGGTTGTGCCATGTAAACATTTTCCTCCAAATCCCCATTAAGAAATGCCGTCTTTACATCCATGTGATGTAACTCTAAATCATAATGTGCTACTAATGCCATTATGATTACGAAGAATCTTTACATGAGACTGGAGAAAAGGTCTCATTGTAATCAATCCCTTCTCTTTGCGTAAAGCCTTTTGTCACAAGTCGCGCTTTGTATCTTTCTACATTCCCTTGGGAGTCAAGCTTTGTCTTGTAGACCCATTCTGACCCTCTTGTTTTGGCTCCTTTAGGAATAATTTCCAAGTCCTAGACTTTATTAGTCTTCATGGACCTCATCTCCTCTTCCATGGCCTCAAGCCATTTTGAGAATTTTAAGCTTCTCATGGCTTCTTCAAATGAGATGGGATCATCCTCCATTTGAAATTCCTCTGTATGATAAATCGATAATCATCAAAAATAGTGATCTTCTTACTCTTTGAGACCTCCTCGGGGCCTCCTCATTTGGTACATCTTACTGTTTGAGGTTCTGTTGTTCCCCTCATCTGTGACAATGGGTTCTATAGGATCTGAAGAACAGGTTCCTCATTCTCATTCATTGTTGCCACGGGAGGAACAATAACAGTCTTGGCACCACAGTGTCTTGCACCGTCGTTGCGGCACAGCAGTAGTGTGAAGAATGGCTCTTGAATCATCGGGTGGGTGCATACACCGCTTCTCTTCAAGGTCAATCTCACGAGCTACCATACTTTCTCTCATCATTTCATCCTCTAAGAAGACAGCATGTCTCGTTTCTACAAACTTTATATATCATGCGGGCGGTAGAAAACGAAAACCTTTTGACTTTTCAGGGTAGCCAATGAAATGGCAACTTACTGTTTTGGGATCAAGCTTCCCAAGGTTTGGGTTAAATACTTTAGCCTCAGCGGGACTCCCCCAAACACGTAAGTGGTTTAGTGAGGGAACTCTTCCTGTCCACAACTCGTACGGTGTTTTGGGCACCGACTTACTAGGCACTCTGTTGAGAATATGAATGGCGGTTTTCAACGCCTCCATCCATAGACTCAATGGCAGTGTGGAATAGCTCATCATGCTTCGCACCATATCCATCGAGAATGCAGTTGCGTCTTTCACTACTCCATTTCTTGAGATTCGCGGTGTAGAATCTTGGGCTACTATACCATTTTCTGTAAAACCTTGCAAAGGTCCAGAACTTGTCCATATGGGGTATGTCGACCGTAGTACCCCCCCACGGTCGAATCGGACTATCTTAATCTTTAAATCGTGTTGGTTTTCAATTTCACCTTAAATATCTTGAATTTATCCAAGGCTTCATTTCTTTCTTTGATTGGATAAATATATCCATAACGGAGTAATCATCCATGAATGTTATGAGCAGTCATATCCATCCACACTTTTCACGGAAAAGGACCACAAATGTCTGTGTGAATAATTTGTAGAATTCTGTGCTTCTTTTGGCGTCTTTCTTAATTTTCTTTACATATTTTCCTTTAATGCGGTCTTTGCATTGTTCTAAGTCTGAGAACTCTAATGGAGGAAGAATATCATTCTTAACTAGTCTTTCTATTCCCCCTCGAAATATGGCCTAAGCGACGATTGCCATAATTTCGACGACGCATCTAGAGTTCTCTTTCGTTTCTGTTTACATTCGTGAGCGAGGATTCATTCACTTTCACACGCGACGTTCCCATTATCGCATCGACATTCACATCATCACATAATGATAACAAATAAAGTTCATTTTGTAAGATGGCAAGACCAACACATTCTTTATTAAACATTATTTCACACTTGCCATTTCCAAAATAACAATCATAACCATCATTGTCCAAACATGAAACACTAATCAAATTCCTCTGTAAGAGGAACATAAAGAACATCTCTAAGTAAAAGAGTGAAGCCATCACTAGCTCTAATGAAAGATCGCCAAGGGCTTCAACTTCAGCTTGGACTCCATTTGCGACTTTAATGCATCTTTCTTTTCTTTGCGTATTCCTCGTCGAACGGAATCCTGCATATTATTGGCAACATGAGCAGTTGCACTGAATCAATCCACCAAGTAGATTTTGAATATTGTACATACTGAGGACTCATTTATGAACGTAATAATGTCCTCACCTTTCTTTGACATAATCATTTTCAAGAAATCGGGACAATCTTTCTTGTAATGTCCCTTTTCTTGCAATGAAGGCACCGATCTTTTCTCTCGCAAACTTATTCTCGTTGAGGTGATGGACTTGGGCTTTTCCTTGTTCCTTGAGGAGAAGTTCTTGTTGAAGTTCTTTTCTTGTTGTCTTTCACATAGTTGATAGAACCACCATATGAGGATTTAAATCTTTCCTCCTCTTGCACACACATAGCTATGCACTTTTCTAAGTCCCATTTCTCGGGCTGCATATTGTAGTTGACAACAAAGGTGTCAAACTTTTCCGGCAAGGAAGCAAAAATCAAATGAATAAGGAACTCATCCTTGATCGCCAAATCCATTGGTTTAAGCTTGGATGCCAAGTTGCTCATCCTTAGTATGTGTTCTCTTATGCCACTGCCACCACCAGTGTACCTTTCTGTCACAAGCTGCTTAATCAGCTGTGTAGCATATGTCTTTGAAGAGCGATGGCGACTCTTTATTTTCTCAAGGTACTCTGTGACAGTGTCACACTCTACGATTGAGCCCACAATTGCAGGCTCAATCGTGTTCTTTATCACAGCCAAACATTTCTTGTTGGCTGTGGTCCATTTCTTATGTTCAAGGTCATAAGACATCTGTAAGGGAGCATGGTCCCTCTGTCTTTTCTGCTAAGCAGTATCATCCTCATTTTGATCCCTCACTGGTGCCATAGGCTCGGTGGGACGTGATAGTGAGGACCAGTCCACCTCACCAAGATAAACGCTAAGTCTATCTTTTTCTTCCACTCTCCATAATTATCTCCTTTGAGAGTGGGGATCTCTCTGATACAACTCATCAAGTTGTATCCGCCTGAAAAAGGTTCAAATAAAGTGAGAACGTAACATTAAAATTATATGCCTTATTTCCAACGTTGGTCAAAAGTACGACATACAATTTAAATCAATTTTATCTATACATTAAATCTACATCACCGTTGGGCAGAAATAGAAATAACGCATAAAATCATCAATTAAAAATTACAATATTGTTATCATCAACGTTGGTCAGAAAATAACAATGTCATAAATTTCTGGGAATTATCACTATTTTTCAAAAATTAAATTCTCCCGTTGGTTCGAATTTAATAATGAAAAATCAATCAACATTAACTTTTTACAGCGGAAACTGTAATTATTCTAAAATAATTTATTATACAGAAGCATTATACTGTACACATTTAATCTCTGAAAAATTAACACGTTGGTGCAAAAATTTACAGAGATTTTGAATCAAAATTCAATCAAATTCACTCATAAATGCTTCTGAAAAACATTAAAACTCTTTTCTGTTTTTACTGTTCAAAATAGCCATTTGGCCCATTTACGCGCGGCCACGGCCCACTTCGGGTGGCCCAACTCTTTCTCCCCTTTGGGCCAAAAAACCGGCTGGAGGGACTACGGTCGTTCGATCGCATCCGAGCGGATCGGACGGCCGACCACACGCGCAGAGGGGATTTCACCCCCAAACCTAACCCTAGCCCCCAAAACAACTCCTCTCCTCCCGAGAAAACCGGACGAGCGGCGGCGGCAGGCAGCCGGTACACCGGCGGATCGGGTGGAGGCGGCCCGGCGGCGGGGCGCGCGCGCGCGCGGCGGCGTCTCGGCGCGGCTCGGTGTGGCGTCCGCGCGCGCAAGCCGGCGGCGGCAGGTCCGCGCGAGCACGCGGCGAGCGGCGGCGCTCACGGCGGCGGGGCGCGCCGTCGGCGGGCGGCGGCCTCGCGAGCAGCGGTGGCGGCCTCGCGCGCAGCAGAAAGCGGTGGCGCCTCGGCGCGGCGACGCGCGGGCCCCGAAGGCGGCGGCGCGCGCGCGAGCGGCGGCCCCGGCGGCTCAACAACGGCGCGACGAGGCGGCGTGCGAGCCCGCCAGCGAAGAAGCGCGGCCCCGACCGGCCGGCGGCGCAAAAGGTATGACCCGCTCTGATACCAATGTTTGCCTTTGCACTGTTCTTGCGTGGGGTTTAGGAGTTTAGATCTGAGAGGGAAGGGAGAGGAGAGGGAGAGTGTCTGGCCGTCCGTCGATGGAGGAGGAGGTGGCCATGGCGGAGCAGCGGTCGGGGAAGAGGAAGACGGTGGCGGCGGGCCGGATCCGGTGACGGTGATGGTGACGGCGATGGACTTCCCGCCGCTGACTGCACGACCCTCTAGATCGGTTAGGGTTTGTCGGTGGGGGGTGTACGGCTCAGACGAACCTCGTGAGTCAAGCCGCCGGCCCCAACCCTCTATTTATAGCGCAGCGCGACGAGGGCACGTCAGCCAAGAGTGGGCTGGGCGCTCCCGATCAGAGCGCGATCAAGGCCCGATTAGCCGTTGGGCTAATTGGGAGAGAGATCAATCTAACATTTACTACATGCTTACAAGTTACAACTGACAGCGTGACTGTTATTCAGTGCAATTCAACGTTAGTATCTTTATCTAAAAGTTACTACATAGTTCAACACTTAGTTACATCATAACCATAGTGATTCGATAAATTGATTACTCTTTAATGTTGAGCTGTTGCCGTTTAGCAAATTCAAGGCAATAGGATGTTAATTTCGGCCAGCATGTACTTCTTAAGTGCAGGTCAGCTTGTCCTTTATTCAAATGAAGATGGCAATATGATTCATCATCAAGAGTTGCGTAGCCATCTTTGCATGTCTTTATCGACATTAGGAAGGAGACCTAGTTGGAGTCAAGATCACACCGACAGCAAGTGGTTCTTAATTAAAGTATTAATGACGTGCGTACCAGAAGTCCAGAACTCGAATGAATGTAGTAGTCCCATAATTGCTACTGGTAGTGGTGGAGCCGGGGAGAAGTCAAAAACCGGAGAGACTAGAGAAGTCGGAGCCGAGGTGAAGTCGAAGCTGAAACCGTCGGCTCTAGATAGATCGGGGAGCCGGAGTGAAGCCGAATCCGTCGGCTCCACGTGATCGAGTCGGAGTCGGAGCCGAAGCTGCCGTTCCACGAGATCGGGGAAGCGAGAGTGAAGTCGAAACGATCGGCTCTATGTAGATCGGTGGAGCAGAGTGAATCAAGCGGGTTCTACCCAAATAGAAAAACAGAGCAGATGACTGCTCTGCTCACTCCAGCGCTGGGCTCGACGACGTCACGGGCGGCAACCGGCAACAACGAGAACAGAGCTCCCGGGCTACACCGGCGGCGCAGGGATGAGGGAGCTCTGCTCCCAGCGGTATGCAGCGCGCGGGATGGGAGCTCGCCGGCGGCGCTCGGTGTCAGGAGGAGCTGCGTCGGGCCGAAACGGCGCCGGTTGAAGCGGTGGGAGAGGAGTAGCTCGCGGAAAAAGAGTATCGTTGGCATGGGGAGAACAGAGAAAGGCACGGGGAGGTGAAGGCGGCGGCAACGACGGAATTCCTAACTTAGCTCTGATACTATGTAGGAATGGGACCCTGTCTATTACAATGGACCAAAAGACCAATATAACATATACATGATTGGTCGTGGTTTTCGGTATCTCTACTATAACCGAATTAACAGCTGACAATGACAGTGCCAAGCTGAAGAATACGAATTGATCAGGCTATTCTGAAAGGAAAACCAAACATTTGGTGTTAGTTAAATCACATTGCCTTCCTAGCGATCTGCCTATAACAACTTTATCCTAATCTGGTGAATGGTGGTAGTGGTCATGGTGGATGTGGAATTGATTGGCTGAGTTGTCTGCTATTCAACCAAAAGGACGGAAGAGGGAAAAAAATTGCATCATGGAAGAGTCGACAGTGATGCCTCAGCAACTATCCATATGATGCCTGAAAGGAAAGGAGATTCGTACCGAAAGTACCATAGAATAGAGAGACTGACCTCCAGAGTCTTACATACAGAAATTCCAGAAGCCTTTAACCCGACTCTCTCATCTCCTTCCTCGTCCTATCAAGAACTCGTCTCTTCCCTCCCTCTCCAAGACTCTTAACAGCTAACATGGGCAAGCTGTGTTGCAGTCAGTCAGACGACGAGCCGGAGTTCAACCTGCTGGGGCTGCTTGTCACCATCGTCATTGCCTTGCTGCTGCTGCTCATCTGCTCACCTCCCCGGCGCAGGCGGTACGTCGCCATCTACCCTTGCTGCTAAGATGGTGCGACTTCTTCGAGTCTCAAGCTGGAGGAACTTCCCTCGATGCACAGCAGAGTAACTTCTTTCAGATGGGCACCGAGCCAGACATTTATTTATGCAGATTTGCTATTTCTATGTAGTCTGAATTTTTTAAAATTTAAGTTAATAATTGTGATCATTGGATCTGTGTAGAGATTTTCTTAAATTTAAGTTAATAGTTATGATCATTGGATCTGTGTAGAGATTGATGTGTCATATGATTAGATATTGATTCAATAGATAAAACATATGATTTATGATTAATAAAATTTCAGTCACCTTATGAATAGACAATCCTATATTTCTGAATTCTGACTGATGTTCAGTTTCAAAAATAATTTATGCTGAATTTTAAATTTAAAAGTCGTTATGTTGCAAGTCTTGTTATGGATGTGCATACTGTTGATCTGTAGCCTGAATTGAAAGATTTTGAGAGGTAGAGTACTGGAAGTGCTGATTCAGCTGTAGTGTCAAAATTTCTGCCAGGTGTTTCGATCAAGGACATTTTAGTACAGGAACAAGTTTAATGTCATGAGAAAATCATTTCGAGTCAGCTAGGTTGAATCTAACACCAGAAAAACTGTTTCAACGAAGAAAATACAGAAGTAACGGCATGTAATTTTGTGTAGCCTACCCAACTTGTTTGGGATCAAAAGTTTTATTGTTATTGTTGTTCTAATTCACAGTATGTATTCAACAAATGCATCAGCGTGGTGGACATCTTAATTTTATCGCTTAGATGTGGGCCAGCCGCTGGTAGTCAGTCGGTGGCAGAAGCAGAACCTCGCTTGCGAGTCCAATTTAACTTTCTCCTGGCGATCTGAGCCGAATCAATAAACGGACTGAGATAAACTTTGCAGGAAAGGTTTTAGCCATTTCATCGTCAATCATCCGGTCGCTTTTCAGAATCCACATCTCGGGCTTCCTAGACCAGATAAGACTAGGCAGCTGATTAATCATGAATTCGTGATTATCGAGGTAAGACCGATGGCAGAGGAGATCGGTTGTGCAATTAGCAGTAGGTCCGTCAAACTAAGAAGTAGCCCACGGAGCAACGATCATGCATCATCCACGGCAGCAACGTTAGAAGGCTAGAAGCACGTACGTCAGCGGGGGAACAGACGCGGTCAGGGTCGGCGAGCGGCGGAACGAACCAGGGAGCATGGGGTGCGATTGGATCCGATACGGACCTACATGGTTTATTCTGTATCTACATCCTGTATTCGCTCCGCAAGTTTTTGGTCGGTCGGAGGAAAATTGTCCGTTTCTTTTGCACATCTACACATTAGATAGTAAGGGTGCAATCAAAACGAACGCGCAGAAACTAATAGCTGAGATGTCGAAGAGAAAAACACTAAGTATCCCCTGTCTACTTAGATGCACCAACCCACCTGTCTGTTATCATATTACTAAGTGAAGCCACAACAGGTTTTTCTCATACTACCTGAGATACGGACACATACCAGACGGATATCGCTCATCCCGTATTATATTCCGTACTTTTCCTTATAGTCGGACAAAGATAGTATCATATACCCATTTATCCTTTCTGTATATGCTCTGTAAGCCTTCGATCAGTCGGTCGGATGAGAATTATCCGCTTAATTTGCACCCTTAGGAGGCGCATGCGCACCTGCACTCAGCATGGCAGCCATGGCATTCACATGCCAGCCCCGGTCGCATCAGCAAGTGAGGAGAGACCCAAGGATACGTGAGGTTTGCGTGTGTGTGCACTAGTGATGTCTAGATGGGCCGTACCAGCCAAGCCACCTCGTAGCATGATACTGTTTGTCTCGTCTGAGCACGGCGCGCTCGCACTGTAGATGGGTTGGGCTGGCATGGCACGAGCACCCGTGTTGTGCTTGGGTCCACACACTAACCAAGCAACGAAGACACTGAGGGCGAGGACCAAGGAGGAGGTCGAACGACGGGCGCGGTCAGTGCGACGACGGCGAGGTGAGGCCGCAGAGGTAGGGACGGCGGGGCCAACTGTGCCTGGCCGGTCTGCCGAGTCAACACCCCAGTCTGGCCTGACCCGATTAGCTCTTGGCCTAATCGCAACACAGGCTCGCGCCGTGCTGTGCCGAGCGGCCCTTCTGGCCATGATTAGTGCGCACACGCACACGCACAGCCGCACCTCGTGCGCGCGTCCTTGAGCGTTGCGTTGGTGCGCTCGGTCGGCTGGGCCGGCGTGCGTACGCCCATTACCCGGCACACACCAGACGCCCAGACCCCGCGCGTGCTGCCGCTGCACCCGCACGCGCACGCGCGCCGTTCCGTTCCGGCCTTCACCATAACCGCGGGCCGCGGGGCAAGGGGCCGTCGCGCGGAGGAAGAGGCAGGCGCTGCGTTGGCCGCTCGGGCCCTTGATTATTCAAGACGACCGCAGTCTGAGCTGGCCGTTCGGGCCCATTGGGGCGCATCGCCGGGCCCTACTCCGAAGAAAAACACGATATGGATCTTGTATGGGCTTTTGCAATGTTTGGGTCAGTCTTTGTTTTTTTTTCGGCAAGCCTGTACCTCAGACCGCTCATTGTCATTGGTCAAGTCTATCTGTACACCTTCTGAACTAGTAGTATTATTATACGCAATCTTTAGATAGATCTAGTCAGTCGTAGGAATCTCAATTCCAAGCTCTGTGTTACGTATAAGCAGCCTCAATTAGCTTCCTTCGGCTGCTAGCAGCTCGGCTTCACGCGTCGGCTGCTAGCTGCTAGTCATCGATCAACAAGTGTGTTTCCGCTACAACTATTCGGTCCCGTCCAGCGTTACAACATCATCATGATCTGATCAGTCTGACGTGATCAGCGACCAACCTAGCTTCATCTTAAACAACCGGAGCCATCTCAGCTCCCACACACATGCATGGAAAAATAATTGGGCTCGCTCGATCCGTTCAGATGTCAAAAGCTACTAGATAGCAACACGGCTCGATTTCGTGTTCTGATCGGCCTCCGCCCGACGATGCCAACTTTCCATCCTTCTGAATTATCGACCGATGTGGCAACGCGATCCGAGCTGCCTCTTTTCTGTTTCCGTCGCGCCTGAAACGCGGTAGAATGACCTTTCGCCTGTCGTGTCAGCGTCAGCCTTCTCAAGACCCTGCATGCCGCGGCAAGAGGTGATCGAGTTGCTCCGTCCAAGCAGAGCAATTAACAATGTGTAGTCGCACTTGCTCGAAGACAGCTACGATTACGAATCGATCTATCGTTCCCAGCCGCTTATTTTTGAACGACTCGGAGTCCGTACGTGGTCAATTTACCTTTGCAGACACATTTCAACTTGATGCGGCGTTAAGGAGGGGGAAAAGATGCGAACTCTGAAGGTAAAAAAATTTCATTTCGGAAGAAACAGCAACAAATCTGGATGCATACTCAACTCCACGAGATATCGTTATTGCCACATGAAGAAGTTACGTCGAATTCATGCATAACCAACTCAACAAACTGATTGATACTCCTACTATAAAGCTCTGGTTGCGATGTCCCCGGCAGGAAAGACACAATCAGTTTGGTGAACGCAGGACAACAATTATTATAAAACCAATTCACGCCTCGTTATTTGTTCTTAAAACTGGCGCCGTACAATGTGTATCCTGTACAGTCTCAAGGCTCAAGTCAGTAACAAGTCACCGATCAGGTGACAAGCATCCGTACATCTGCTCGTACATGAAGCACTTGAATACGGAAGAGGATCCTCACCGTAGCAACTAGCTACGACTGGAGTAGGGATGACAATGCCCCATTCCTCATTCCCCGACGAGGAATTCATCTATTAGGGGATGGAGATGGGGCTATTTTTCCCCACGGGATGCTAATATGCAAATACAATTCCCCATTGGGTGAAACGGGGATGGAGACATTTCTCTACTCCCCATCCCTGTTACCCGCTTGGGGCCCCGATAAGACATGTAGGCCACTAGCTCAGTACCGCACAACCCGATAAGGCGATAGCCAGATAATCTTATTTGCATTCTTTACTTTTCATATGCTAATTAATCAAAAACATTGTCATTTTAGTATTGCATATGAATGTTCATACTCATTTTATAACATTATGAATCTTATTTTCTCTTCTTTCGGGATCCAACTTGCGGGTATGGGTCCCTGTGGGGCCCCGATAACCCGATGGAGACGGAGACGGGGAAAAATAGCACCCGAGGACGGGGATGGGGATGGAGACGGGGAATTTTTTGTTTCTCGGAGATGGGGATGTTCCACCACTCCCCGACGGGGAATAGTCCGTTGCCATCTCTAGACTGGAGGCACATAGCAGATTTGGCTTTAGGCCTCTTTGCACACCGCCCTATTGCCAAAGAACGGCTCATATATATTGAAAGCGTACAATGAAAATCACTACAGTGTTAAACAACAAAATCACAACAACATATTCTATGTGCAGTAAAATGAATACCGTTTCTACTGTATATACTTACCACAACGGATTCAGATTACTGTTGGCATATCTGCATTGCTGTAGAGGATCCGATCCCTCGAATACACCAACAGGGCAACTCGTTTTGCAAAATGCCCCTTTTTTCTGGCTATTAACTGATTACAAACAGGGACTCCGGTATCCATCGAGCAGAATGAAATTAACATGTGATGGATGGTAACAATCTTGTTACCTGTTCATACTACACTCCATATACCACAATCCACAATAAAATGGTGTATTGCAAAGGACAATTATAGAGATTCAATAGTGTTGATATAATTGCTCTCAAAACATTAAAAAAAAGTTGATTCAATGTGGGACCCACGGCATGCATGGCCCAACTCAACTAGAGACTAGAGCCGTAGAGCGTGCGCGAAAATGCTGTAGCCTTCTCGGTCGGACGGCGACCCGCTTCCTTTCTAATCTAACCCGAAACCGCAATCTTAATCAAAATCCTGATAGGCCTCAGGGGCAAACACGTCATTTCACTGGCAGCCCCGGATTATATATGATCTCCGCTAATCACCCTTTCGTGTTCTCGCTTCGCTTCGCTCCCTTAATTTAGTCGTAATTTATTTTTGTCATCCTCGTCTTTAATTTATTTTGCTCCTCCCTTTCTTGACTGGTTGCTCCGCGCTTCCAGAACTCGAGTTGTTAATTTATTTGTTATACTAGTACGATAATAAAATTTCGCGCAAGTTTGGATTCAGCAATCGCTACACTCCTCCGGTTTCTCCAACTCATTGGCCCCTCGATCGCGCGCCCGGCGGAAATTCGGTGTGGGTTCGGCCGATTTGGGCCTCCGGTAAGGCGATTCCGCGATTCTTTGATCCAGATTTGACCAAGATTAGCTGCCTTTGTGAGGGAATTCGTTGTGTTTTGCGCCAAGATTAGCCAAAATATCTTCTTGTGTTTTCAGGGCATGGAGCGCCGCGGGTTGCTAAAGGCGGCTCTTTTGGTGTGCTTGCTTGGGCTTTGCTCCGGGAGAGGTAAAAATGATTAGCCCTCCTTTTGTTTCTTGGCTTCAAGATGTTATATTGGAGTTGTTTCCTGATTGCATTTAGAACTTTGTTTTTTTGCGAGGCATTTAGAGCTGTTTCTTGTTCGTAATTGGTTTAGTTTGCTTCTAAATGGGAATATATGTAAAAATCTGCAACTAAGTACGGTGCATAGGATTAATTTGACCATTTTTTTTCAGAAATGATGGGATGAACTGGAAAAATGATCATATTAGCAAACGAAAATATATACTTTAGCACAACAAATTTCCATACATCGATACATTTCTCTCTCTGGTGCTATACTCTAGTGTCGAAATTTGATTGAAATATTTTCTGCTCTTGTTTTTACGTTTATCCCATTCTCAGTAGTACAGAATTACCTTGATCTTGCAATTCAGGTTTGAAATGCCTGGTTCGAACTGTGTCTAGTTGGTATGGTTTTGTAGCCTGGTCAGATTCATCTTGACTTTAACAAGTACCATTAAACTCCAAATTCCTTCTGATAAAACAAAGGGCTGCTACAGAGAATTATAGGAGTTCTTGCATGTAGATTTGATTCAAAACTATTACGTATGCCCTCTTCAACTTTGATTTCGAAAGTTTTACTGTTACAATAATATGTTTGTTGATCTTGTCATGTTACATAATTTTTTCTTTCTTTTGCTTCACTAGGTTATGTCTTTTCTCCATGTATTCAGCATGTTCCATGTTGCTCTTGATGTTGATGCTTTACTTTTCTGATATAGAACTTACGATTAAACATCACCCCTCCACTACCATTTATAACTCAACTCTCGCCAAGACACTTGTGGAATATGCTTCTGCTGTAAGTTCATTCACCTTTTCTTTATCTTAGTTCAATATGGATTAATTGTTGTGAAATTCTTTCTAGTATTTTGGCAAATTTCTACAAAAAATATGCATTGTTGTTAACTTTCTGCCTTTCCTTTCCAGTATTTTGGAGTTAAAACTTGGTGATGTCTTGCAGATCTATACTGCTGATTTGACACAATTGTTTACTTGGACATGTGCCAGATGTGGTGACCTGATCGAGGTAAACCTTCTTACCACTGATGTCCTTTTGTTTACTGTGACATGATTTATGTTAAATGTTTGGCCAACTTCATACAATACTGGTATGGAAGATGAAGTAAACCTGTTGGATGATGCAGGGGTTCGAGATGATAGAGCTCGTCGTAGATGTGGAGAATTGCTTACAGGTTAGTCCCTACTCGTGTTCATCGTGCCTTTATCTCCATGTCTTTAGTATCTTTTAAGTTGATCACATTTTGGTGAACAAGCAGGCGTATGTTGGTTTTGCTAATGATATCAATGCTGTCGTCGTTGTGTTTAGAGGAACTCAAGAGAACAGGTAATTAGTATATATCTCGTTTTGCTTGCAATTAAAAATGCTATTCAAGTTTCGATTCAGAACGTTCTATCACTTATAAGAGGTAGATCTATTATGTATTTCAATTTCAGTCGTGTGTACTTAGCATTTATAAATATTTGGCCTTTAGTCTACATATTTTTCTCCGTATGCAATGTAATACTCATAACATGCAAACCTGCAAAGGGTGTCAATATCCCTTATAACCCCCCAACTGTACTGATCGTTCAATTTCTCAGCATCCAGAATTGGATTGAGGACTTGCTATGGAAACAACTTGATCTTGACTACCCTGGCATGCCTGAAGCAATGGTGAGCATAGCTAAAATATTGTAATTAAAATGCACTTGCGGCAAACCCAATTCATAGCAGTGCTCCCCCTGGTTAATTTATAGGTACATCGAGGATTTTATTCTGCTTATCATAACACAACATTGCACGATGGAGTTGTTAACGGTATTCAAAAGACTCAGAAGTTGTATGGAGATGTTCCGATCATGATCACAGGGCATTCAATGGGTGGAGCTATGGCTTCATTTTGTGCACTTGATCTTGTTGTGAGTACTGAACCTTGTCTGAATCTGAAATGAATTAAATTTGAGTTTCTCTGATACTTTATGTTTTAGAAATTTGTTTTCCATAAATCTACCTGCAAAGTTTTTTGCATTATAAGTTAATATGGACCTTCAGTTCTTCACTGCTGTGACAGGGTGGGCTGTCTTAACAGAAAACAGCAAACTATTTTTTTTGTTGGAGTTTGACTTTGAATGCACTTTCTACCATCAGTTCTGATGAAATATATTAGACATATAATCTATATTCTGGTTAAATGGCCAAACAATCTAGTTGCTACCAATGTACTACTTAACTAGTAAATAACCAAGTTGTCGCTTTAGCTTCTTTTGGGGATGATCTTTATTTCATCTTTCCTTCACCAACCTAGTGCTTATTTTTAGTTTATAGAACTTCTACATGTGTGACAGTATGAGCAATTAGTAATTTGCCACATCTTTCTTTCCTACTGGTTTAGTGCTTCCACAGCTTAACAGAAATGTCTGCTTTGTTTAGGTGAACTATGGGTTAGATGGTGTGAAACTAATGACATTTGGGCAACCTCGTATTGGCAATGCTGCTTTCGCTTCTTATTTCAAGAAATACTTGCCTCATGCAATTCGAGTTACTCATGCGCATGATATCGTCCCTCACCTGCCACCATACTTCGCGTTCTTCCCACAGAAGACCTACCATCACTTCCCAAGGGAGGTATGCTCCATTCTGTAGTATGCTTACTGTCTACTTGTGTTGACATCTATTACTTATGTTTAATATGCTTCCCTGACTCAAATACATTTAGTCTTGTATTGTTACGGTATTCATTTTCTAAGAGATCTAGTAACAATGAGCACGTATTTACCCATTTTCCATCAGTTTCCAATGCATAATGCCATATTGCTCCTTTCTTCAGGTATGGGTCCATAATGTCGGACTGGGAAGCCTAATATACTCGGTAGAGCAGATCTGCGATGATTCTGGTGAAGACCCAGCATGCAGCAGGTCTTTCCCTCCACCCCCTCATCTGCACAAACACAACCAGACTCATTGAACCACACCACATGATATCCTCCTCTTAATCCTCTTGATTAAGTTCATATCCCTCGTAAGCCCTAACACCATCCGTTTTCAGGTCTGTGAGTGGAAACAGCGTGCAAGACCATGTATACTATCTCGGCGTCAGCATGCACGCTGAAGCATGGAGCACTTGCAGAATCGTCATGGACTACAGCACATTGCGGTATGAGATGGACCTCAATGGTAACATCGTCTTGTCCAAGCAACCTGGTTTGTCAAACGAGCAAAAACACAGTGCACAGTGGGCCAATGTATGATATATAGCGTATTAGTACTACACAAAACTGTTCCCTACACAAAACTGTTCCCTCTGTGATGCTCACTGTTTAGTTGTTCGTGCATCCAAAGAGGGGAATGGAAAGAAAACGCTGGATTGGGAGATCCCTGCTGTAAATGTGGTTTGGTATTGTGAATCATTGTTTAGTTCAAAATCATGTCTCAACATTTGGTAAATGGACACTGAAGGCCAATAATTCATCTACGTTGTCGTGAGCGATGACGGAATCAGGAGCAACTTGCACGATAATAACTGGCTAAGCTATCACATGTCTGTAATTGGCAAACATACAAAAGTAACCACGAGCATACTATCAGATTGGTTAAAATACAGTTAGTTGCGTTATTGTGCTAATTTGCAAGATGCGTGCATGATTGACGAAGATATCGAAACATACATGCACAACAAGCTCTCCAAAACAAGGGGTAAAACAGCATATGGGCTCTGAAATAACTTGATACAGATACACCTCTTGCTCCGTGCTGAACCACGTTCACGGTAAGACACAGGGAGAATTACGGTAAAGCTAATACAAATAAATAACAGCTCTGGCAACACAACACAAAAACAAAAAATAGTAGCTGTACGAAACACAGGTAACCTGTCCTATCTCCAAACCTGAAATCTTATCAGAAGAAACTTCACGAGCTCCAGGTAGCCTAACCTGAAACAGTTATACATTCAGAACACAGGTGCAGCCGACCATACTCGTGTAACCGCAGAAAGAAAAGCACTCATCAGATGTGACTGCGCTCCTCTCTTCGCTTTTCTACATTTCCAGCTGAATCTTGTAGGCTCCTGAGCTCTAAAGAAACATAACACAATCACATTCACAAGGAATGGACGCCAGGAGAAGGCCTGTCAATGGTAATGACATACAGATAAACCATGGGGCGGTGCTGATGGCCAGAGAAGAAGAGGAAAAGGCTTATTCACAGACAACAGAACCGAGGTGGAACCAGTGCCATGTTCCTAGATCGGACCCCTTTGGTGCTGATGAGCAAACTCATCCCTTCGCTAGAGCGAGCGATGCCTGAAAAGAAAGCGGTCCGCTTTACTCATTTGTACTATCGAAGCTACCATGACCATTTGACCGCTTTCGCTCTCTTGAATTCTCCCCCCACATTTTGGCCTCTGCAATAGCACGCTGCCTGTCAGCAGTCCTTGATGTTTCTCTTTTTCTTCCTGTTTGAGCTGGACTACCCACTTGTGACCCTGTTATGTCCACGTCATCCAATCCTGATCTCCGACCAGAATCACCAGTAGAATTGGTCCTGCTAACCTCTGCTCCATACTTTGATGACCTGGCAGATTCCCTCCTTCTTAAGTCTGGAGAATGATGATTTGGCGAGCGCACACTGCGTTGATCATCGTTCCACACACCAAGACTTCTGGCCCTAGGGGTTGATGAATTGCTCCGACTATGTTGAACTGGGGCATTTGGATCATATGTCTGAGAAGCTAGATATGAGAGGGCAGTGACAACATCTCCTATATGAGGGCGAGTGGCGGATTGCTCTTGCAAACACATGGCAGCAACAGCTAAAGCCTGATACAAACCCCTCATAGGGAAGTGACCTTGAAGCATTGGATCAGCCATTTTAGGAAATTTCCTGCGGTCCTTGAACAGTGGACGAGCCTGCATATATGAGCTGAATTGATTATCCAAAATTAAAATGCCCACAAAGTTCTGTTTACAATAATATTGCAGTAGAAACTGGTCCCAGATAGCAATTTTAGGAGAGAGTAATAGAAAAGAATTTTTTCATCCGTAGGCAGAATGGGACGACCGAGCTAAAACATCCTGAAACTATCACATTTGCAACAATCAGTAAAATTACAAAGGTGGTGACAAAGAATGTTCTTTAAAGACAACTTTTCATGGCCAAGAAATATTTGCAACAATCAGTAAAATTAACATTAGATTAATGTTAAGACCACTCTTCATGATCAAATTGTCCATGAGCTAGCATAAACTCAATTATTGGTTGTTTTACTATTATAAAGGAACAAGTTTGCAGGCTTAGCTTGATTAGCACGATGGTATTTCACTAAGAATACTGAAATAAAACAAGGAGCTACATGCAATCTTTTTTTTAAAAAAGATATACACTGGCAGAAAATTATGTCAACTGAATTAAGTATAGTACAAAAGCGTACCCATGCCACTAGGTTTTGCTCCCCCTGGGGCTTGGTGTTGTCAATAGCTTTGCGCCCTGTAATCAGTTCAAGGAACACAACACCAAAGCTATAGACATCGGATTTCACTGTGAGCTGCCCAGTCATCGCATATTCTGGGGCACAGTAGCCATAAGTTCCCATCACACGTGTTGAAACATGAGTTTTATCACCAACCGGACCAAGTTTTGCAAGGCCAAAGTCAGATAGCTTCGGGTGAAATCCTTCACCAAGAAGAATGTTTGACGACTTGAAATCCCGGTAAATAACAGGAGGGCTTGCCTTGTCATGAAGGTATTCTAAGCCCTTAGCTGCACCTGCAGCTATCTTCATCCGTGTGTTCCAGTCAAGAGGTTCCTTATCAGGTGGCAAATCTATCAGGGAGAAAAAACAGAGAGTACTTTTATCTTCATTTGCAGCTGCTGTTGAACTTTAAATAAAACAGGATGCACTTAACAATCATACAAGTAGGAAGTACACAACTATATAATACTAGAATACTTTCTGTACATTGCTACAAGCACTCATGGAGTTTTGAAAGATTAGATGACAAAGGGAAGATAAACAAACCATGCAAATGATCTTCTAGTGATCCCAATGGCATAAATTCGTAAACAAGAAGGCGTTGATCACCATCAGCACAGTAGCCAATCAGACTGACCAAGTTAGTGTGATGCAAAAGACTGAGCATGAGGACCTCGACCAGAAATTCTCTATTTCCTTGGAGACCGTTACGATCAAGTTGCTTCACAGCAACAGCCTGGGAAGTAGGATTATTTCGTTAGTGTCCAGGACTAACGCAAGTGTGTATTAAAGACAAGCCACAGCAATTGTACCAACATTTTACTGGATATTTCAACTATATCACTCAAAAACTAAAAATTGAGAGTATTTAGTAAAATCTCAAATGCATCAAGATAGTTTCAGAAAGACTAACCTGCCCATTCTCCAGGCGTCCTTTGTATACACGGCCAAAACCTCCTTCACCCAATTGGCAATCTTGTCTGAAGTTCTTAGTGGCAGCAGCAAGGTCACGAAAAGTGAAAGTTTGTGCTGCAATATTTTGGCTGTTTCCCTCCCTATGGATGGCTACATCCTTCTTATAGTCCGATCCACCCTGTGATCTCGATTTATCTAAGCAGAAAATGATCTAGAGTTAGCAACCAGTTAAATTAAATAATTCAACATTAAAAAAGTGTGCTACTCTCAGAGCACTAACATTCTCCCAGTAGAAAAATAAACAAGGGTCAGGCATACAACATTAATGATACTTTGCTGCTCTAGAAGGTCTTCTACTTTGTAAGGAAAAATTTACTTATGAATTATGATCACTACTCACTAGTCATTAAAAGTTCGTTTTTATCCTATTCCTCTCCCTAGGTACCAGTGAACAGCTAGGGTCAAGTAGTAGGCTCAGCAGAATTTACTTTGGAAGTAATACTCAACTTGGTTGAAATGTCCGGTTGAGTAAACTTCATCAATCAGTTTCATGAAGTAAACTCAAAGCGTCATTACAATGATATTATGACTGAGTACGTATCTACTATAATCCCTCCATCAATCAGTTTCATGAAAAAAGAAGGAAAAAAAAAACTCCATCAATCTTTTCTACACTGTACTAGGCCACTATAATGCATCCTACATTTTATAATGTAAAACCCCCCAAGTCCTTAGAGACAATTTATATATCACCAAGATGAGCCAGCTGCCTAACTAGACAAATACATTGGCCTAAACATATCCCCGATATGTAAAGAAGGATTGAAATGACAGCTACATTATGTGTATGTATCCTCTCATATCTTGTTGAGTTCAGGGACTAGTAAGTAGTAACAAGGTATCCATCACTTTCTACCCATCTACTGGGATTATTACTTGTTCTGTAAGTTCCAGCATTCCCAAAACAAATATACTATCCATCCCAACGCAGCTTTCAGACGCTCTCGACTAACGCATACAGGTAATGTAAACTAACACCAGTTATACAAGAAGCGCCTAAAATCACCATGACGGTACAGATTTCCCTAACTACAGCTAATTATCATACCCAGAAATTATAGTGGCACTAGCATGCATTCCCATCTTTTCCTCACTAAATGCAGCACAAGGCATGCCTCCACCGACCCACAGCTACCAATCTTACTGCAAAGATCGCAGCTTTGCACATTCTTCTAATTTCACCCATCAAAATCATGATTCGCACACAGTAAGGACGAGAAAATCAACAAAAACAAGACCGCTCCACCGCAAGCACCCCCAAAATATCTCAAAGCCACAGTAAAGCGAGAGACAATTTCCAAGATCCAGTTGTCCTCCCCTCGCACCTGATCCGAGCCTGGACACCCCGCGATCCGCCGAGCCGTCCTTGCGCGCATCCTTGGCGTCGGCGCTGGGCTTCTTGGCCTCCCCCTCCTGGGCCGATCCGAAGCACAGGAAGCAGCTCATCAAAGCGGCCCGGCAGCAGAACCAAGAAACGGGATGCGGAGGCCGCCGAAGCAGACGAAATGGGATTCCTCCCCGATCTGGGGGCAGAGACCTCCCCAAAATCGGATTTTTAAGCGGGCAGGAGGGGACTCGGGTCGAATTGGGGAGGGCGCGTCGGGGATTGAGGGGGGCGGTGGGAGTGGGATGGAAGCTACAAGGAGGAGAAGAACATGAGGCTGGGGGAAAAGAGAAGAGGAAGTAGTAGTAGTAGGGGTAAGAGGCAAAAGTCAGCTCTGGGTAGAGAGTGAAGAGGGGAGGGGATCTTTGGGCACATACACTTTCCTCTCCTGCCTGCCACCTCCGCTTTTAAATGGAGAGAGAGAGAGAGGCACGCAGACACTCTCTCTTAATTTTGGCCCATATTTGCATCACACATTCATTCATTCCATTCACTTGGCAGGCCCCGATGACCGATGATGCGACAGTAAAAGTAAATCTTTACTTTGAGTTTTCACCATGTGACATAGACTCTGCAGTAGCAACGAAGTTCATGGGGGTAGCATTTGAGGAGCACAAGATCATCAGGCTTTGTTTGGAACTTCGAAAATTTGCACAAATTAAATTTCTAATTTCCGCGTTTCAAATACGGCTGATTTCGTGGGCGTCTGCAACCTATACATGTCATGGGAATTCTCCTAGTGAATCTTTTGTGGTATCAAAGAAGCTACTAGTTACTTGTTGGGGCAATTGGCTTGGGTATTCTTGGAGCTTAACTTTCGCCGAGAAAACGAAGGAAATGTATCGAAAATTGCGCTACGGAGCTTCTGCTCAGCCGCGTCGATATTCCCATGGAGGAACTAGTGCCCGTATTTCGGTGCCCCTCGTCGGTTTCGTCCTAACCTTTTTTTTCCCCCGGAGAAAAATTGAATGGTCAAAGTGGCTCCACGGATGCTTGCTGTTCCTGTCGCCCGCGCGCGAGATGGGAACGGGGCCTAGTACCGCCACGTGAGCGCAGTGCCAAACGCGCCATGTCATGTGCACCGATCGATGATGTAGCAGGGTTTTGACTACACGAGTACACACTACTGGAAAGGGCGCGAATTCGTATCGTGGCAGGTGTTCATCCCTGGATCGCACGTGAAGTAGACAGAGCGCAGTTTCGACTTTCGAACGTGTCACCACCACTGTTATTAAAAGAAGAGAGAAATGAAATACTTTATCTAATAAAAAGAAATAAATTTTCTAATAGATTATTTTTTGAGTTTGTATTTAACTTTATTTGCTACAAGTGTACATGATATTTTTTGAAATCAACAAAAATATGTTTTAAGTAACAAGCAAGTCTTCAATGGCTATTTTGTTGTTTTTGTGTGCTTGTAACAACAATTTGCTTGTTTCTTTATCTTTTTTTTAGATAATGGAAGAGCAAGCCTCCCGACCTCTGCATCATACGATGCACACAGAATAACTTGTTTCTTCATCTAGAAAGAAATAAGCTCATCTTCTCTCCTCACTTTTCTTCTCCACATTAACTAAATGCTGATGTGTTCACCATTTAATAACAAGTGATATGGATTGTTGTAGATGCTCTTAAGAATATAGGCGGACCAGCACTCGGAACGTGAGATTTAGGATTTAAAATCCATTAAAAAGATACTAAAATAGGAGTTCGGTCTTAAAAACAACCGGTCTAGCTCGAGGTCTAGGTGGTAGCTGGCTCGCCTACATAGGAAGGCAAGGCGTCGTACCTGCATAGTCGAAACAACAAACTGAAGTTACGTGCGCTGAGTGATGTGCAGTGGATCGATGTTACAATGGGGTCAACCAAGACGACTATATATATATCCCCGTGGCCGTGGTTAGACCTAAATCCTAGTACTAGGCGCAGGGTGTAACCGCATGCTTGACAGTAGGGAATAGAAATGGACGTGCGACGCGGTCAGTCTGCAGCAGCTAGGTAGCACGCGAGCCGATCCCTCGTTCGCTCGCTCTCGTCCAGCCGTCCGACGCTCGCGACGTGCGTGGACGACGCGGGCCGGAGTTGGCACAGAGGCCGTCTCGCGCTCGTGGCAGCATACTGGCGCCGACGTACGTGCGCTTTTGCCGGGTCACCCGGGCGTCGGCGTTGGACGCGCCGCGCGGCATCAGCCGAACACGTCCACCGTTCGGCATCGAGCACGGCTGGTGCCCACCGGCCGGGTGCCGACTACCGAGTAAGTTGATCCGTTCGCGCGAGGCCCACGGCCCTCGCCAACGAGCAAACCGGGCCTGCCTCCTTCTCACACGGGCCCGTCCGCTGTCATCCGCAGATGCCGCCGGCCCAGCCCATCGTCTGCTCGACCTCGCCGTACGGCCTACATGGGGATGCTGGTCCACAGAGAGCCTTCAGAAACGAGGAATGGATTCCTCGTGTGTAGTCATGTAGAGTCATCGCAGACTTTCCAGGACGAAGCTAGAACTGGATGAGGCACTGAAAGATAAGAGCTCTCCGTCGATCTCGCTTTTGCTAGCTTAATTAGGTTCCAGGAACAAAGGTGAAACATGCACACAAGTTTCTGAGATGGATTGCACGAGTACCAGGACGATTATATTCCTTACTCTCCAATGGAAACTCGCAACACCTTATCCTCTCTCTCTCTCTCTCTCTCTCTCTCTGTGTGTGTACCATGGCGTTTTTGGGCATTGAGAAGGCAGCACTGGACCTACGGGGAAAAGTAAAGTGAAATTCTATGCGTCTTGTTCCGGCCGGCCGGGCCCCACTTTGCTGAGTAGGAGCATGTGTTGGTGGGATCGTTGAGCTTTCGGTTCAGTGAGCATTTCTCCGTCATCTCAAGTTCAGATTGGCATCCACGGCATTAAAGGAGTTAATGCGTAGTATCTACGGTGTATAGATATTAAGAATAATTTCTACGGTTTAATTAAAAAAAATCAAAGGGCAAGATCAAAGGGAACAATACTTGCTACAGTGCAGAGGATCGGAACCCTCAGGTGCGTGTGCGTTCGCTGTCACGTATTCGTCCAACTCATCACGTGGCAGCAACCACCGTCACATAGCAAGAGGGACTGGACAATTGGACAAGGATTATAGCTCATGTCGTTCGTACGAGGTACATGTGACGATTGACGTGCACGCATTTCTCGCTCCATACATGCATGCATGCCATCTCCGTCTAATCAGAGATCGACAGACGCGCGCGCGCGCACGTGAAACGCGTCCTACGTACGGACCTAATTGGCATCGTTTACAAAGTGAAAACGACTACCAATGGTTATTCATGTCGATCAACTTGGTAAACATCCATGGATCGATGCCGATCGAGATAACTCGCACCAGGTCGACGCGCCACAATGCGAGGGAATATGTTCCACCCAACTGCAAACACAAAGCGATTTATACAGTGCTAGCTGTGACTTGCTATAGGCCGGGACGACATGCTTACCCATCGAGACTCGGACTCGCATGGTAGATGCATGTGCCTCGTATGTAGAGTAGATTAGTGTCTTAATTTTGATCTTTTGAGACCTGACCAAGGACTTGGCTAAAGTGGCTTCACAGTCCAAAGGTGGATACACGTTGCAGAGTTTCGAGATCAAATCTTAGATACGAATATATGCTCCCAAGTACTGCACAGACGTAGTTATATATGGAGTTAAGGCCCCATAAACATAGTATTCGTGCGATGCAAATGCAAATAGACCCTAGAAATATCTCAACGTACGGAATCCTTCGTTGCGATTGAGTAGTACACCAAATTTTGCTCAGCCAGTGCAACAAAATAGTCCCCATATATACACGGGGTATGTAAGTTGCCGGTCACGCTAAGAGGTGGATATCGAGTCAAGTTCTCGTCTAATTTGATTTAATATGTTTTATTTATAGTTTGAAAATATTTTTAGAATTGAGCTAACGAGCCGAGCTGAGCTAGAGCAAAATTCAATTTAGAAATTAACTTATTTTAATATTTAATCAATTAATGAGTTTGGAAGTACTATTTCACAGTCATTCCATTCTTGCTTCACTTAACCATTGCATGCAAGGGTAGTGTCACCGACTGATATGCCTTTGACACTGTTGAAAGTCAATGTCTACTGTTGGCAACAAAGTAATCCAAAAATGCTGATTTCATCATGGAAATTAAAAGTTTACTAAAAAATTTACTGCCGGAAAACACTTATGCTCTAACGATTTAGACATTCTGCATAACCGCTAAAATCCATATCTCACATTAATTAATCGTGTGACTGAGAGCGCTCACACCATATTTGAGCTCACTGAAACTAGCTAGCTTAAACAATGAACAACATTAGACGACATATTTACACCTTTTGTTTTTGGAGCGCTGCAACGGGCCCAAAAGCGTATGCAAATTGACATACTATATACAGCACGCCCTGGATTCTCTTATGGTCTTACCGTCGTAGCACAACCAACAGGTAAAGCAAAGCATCAAAGCAACAAGAAGATAAACATAACTATAGGTATAATGATCTAGTTTTGATCTTTCTCAGAACACTCATCGCTCACAAAGCATTCTTTCCATATATGATAAAAAGAGGTACAACTGAAAGATCATGGCTGCTCATTTGATGACCTTCCGAAAATTAAGTATCTGCACGCATTAGATGGAGTATATGATCAGTTGATCACTACTTCACTAGCTAGACTCAAAGTTGTAATCACATACTGCACGTACGCATCAGGCATTCGGGCATCATGTCTCAGAGCCACAGGGCGCCGGCTTCACGTAGGAGCGGCACGAGCTTGCCGCCGAGGTGCAGCGACATGACCTGGTCGGTGGGGCCGACGAGCTTGCCGCCGATGAAGACGGCCGGCACGGGCGGGCTCCGGCCGACCATGCTGGCGAGCGCCCTCTCGATGTCCTTCCCCTTGGGGTCCTTGTCGAGCTCGTACACCGTCCAGTTCACGCCGAGCTCGGAGAAGAGCGTCTTCACGGCGTGGCACATGCAGCAGTTGCTCGTGCCGAAGATCACCACCGCGCGCTGCGACGCCAGCTTCGCCACCCTATCCGCCATTGTCTTAACTGAAACTCTCACTGCACTGCACTTCACTTGCTCGATCGATCGGTTGAGTAGGTAGGCTTTTCTCTCTTGCTGTTTATGATAATCTGTGGTGTGCTATGTATGATGGTGATGACCAAACGAGGCACCCTTATTTATATATGACGGCCGGGCAACTGGGCAAAGGGGAGGAGGTGGTGGCCGGTGCAATGCAAGCCTGAGGTGTGAGGGGATAGCTAATGGAGTGGCTAATTGGGGAATGTTCTCCGTTAAGTGATTCTACTACTATTGTGATCTTTGCTTTCGGGAGGGGCCAGCAATCTACAGTTAAAGTAGTATATGATATGCTTTTATATACGATGTTTCAAATAAGTAAAAATGATCGAGCGTGAATTTTAAAAGAGGAACTGCTAATATTTTGTGATAATTAAGATGTTGATATATAAATCTCGGAATATCCACCATAAACCACCCGATTATACGCAAATAGGGGACATCAAACTTTGGTCTTAGTCGACAATATCGGTGGCACACCAATACTACTGAATGCATCCAAAGACACAGGGCCCACATTGCCTGCCATTTTATTAAGATCTGAGAATGAACTTTACCATATCCAGAAAAGCTAATGGTGGTGTTAAAATTGCTTCTGATTGATTCTTTTCTTTCCTTTTTTTTGGGGGGGAGAGCCGCTTCTGATTGATTCATTAAGTTGGCTGATCATAAGCTAGGTTTGGATCCACCCTAATTATTTGCTTCATTTTCCCATTTCAGTATGACAAAGAATACCCCTTGGAGTGGACATCATGGAGCACATTTTTGGATGCCATTGGCCTAAAACCCCTTTGTTTTAATAGCCTACTTTGTATTTTCGACGAGTCCCCATAACAGCACGATGAATTTCCACGTCGTGGTCGGAATAAATCGGCAGGATTAACTAATCAATGAATTTTCAACGCCAAGTAGGCACACAAAAGAATAAAGGGATCCCTTCGTACCCTATGGATGTCGGGAGAATAAGCCTACTGCTAAAGAAACTGAAGTAATTAAGCATGTAGTTGTTGTATATCGGCCCAGACTCGATTATGTGTGGATATTTAACCTAAACAAAGGTATGTTAGGGGGCTATCGGCCCATAAGGCCCATTAGTTAGTTTAGTCAGATATTGTTTATTTATTCATGAAGAGAGATCTCCTATATAAAGGGGACAGAGAGTTTTCATTGTACAGGCAAGCCTACGAGCAAAGAGATCAATAAAGGGATACGGCTGGGATTACATCCTTGTGCTTTTGTATTGTTTATTATTTGTGAGTTGAGAGCTCGCCCGTCGCCAACACAATCTCGATTATACAATATGCTATCAGCACGATAACACTCTAAGCTAAGGCTTCCTGGTACGTTGCTTTGATCTAAGTTTTCAATTCTATTGGTAATGTTCTTTTAGTAGATAAATTTTTATTGTACTCTTCATTGTTGTTGATCCCGCCGATCGGCCGGGCGCATGCCTTCAGCGTGCGCCAACACGCTGTTGCCACCATCGACATGGCGCCACCTCTGCGCCGCTGTTGTGTCGAGTGACCGACCGTGCACCTCTCGCACGCGCCACCGGACTCCAGCGAGATTGGTTCGGGTATGCCTCCGCACACCTTTGCCGATCGCCGTCGACGGGCCATCCGACTGTGTGCCTTCGTGCATGTGCCACCGACAACCACCGTCTAGGCAGTGGTAGCACGCTTCCACGTGTGTGCCGCCACTATGAACAGAGCATCGGCCGCCACCGCCACGCCATGCCATCGCCGGAACAATCTCGTCATTCCATCCGGATAGGGTGTCGCCTCCATGTCGCACCACCATCCTTCGGCAGTTGAAAGCATCTAGACCCCTAAAAGTTGTTTTGGTAATTAATGACAATATGTGAATATAGGACTAACTTGTTTATTGAGTGTTTAAAATATTTTAGTCACAGTGATGAAAATAACAACCTGGAGATACATGCTAAAGGTCAACATGAAGATCAATATGGTTTAAGACAAGATATAAGTAGTCTAGGATCCCTTTTGTATTTTACCGGTCTTAGGAGAAATTGACGGAAGACCGGATTTTAGGTTAAATGATGTGCTATTAAGAGGGTCATGACCAGTAGCTTGATAGCATTTTCTGATCAATCTAGAATCATGCATGCATTTAAAGTTTTTCTTGAAAGCTGTAAGACCCGGGATTAACATCTCAGATCTTCTGTGCATAACTGAACTAGTCCCATGATCAGTGACTAGCTCACACAGTAAACAAATGTGATAACACAACCATAAACGTTAAAAGTTATTAAATAACAACGGAGTTGATTACAAGATAGCCTTACAGGGCAACAATAAATAAACATAGCGGAAGACGATGAAGAAGTAGTAGGGTCCAACAATCTGCCACAGGCAATCGACTGGGGTAGCGGCCTAGTCGTCGTGATCCACACCTGAAGCGGAGTCCTTCTCTGAAATTTGTTTGCATAAGCAAGTATGAGCACAACTTCCGTGCTCGCAAGTTACACCCGTCAATTAACAGAATGACATGCATACATGGATGTAACAAAGGATGGCTTATAGGGTTAATTGTGCAAAAACAACATTTGACATTAAATACCATATTAAGTTCAAAAGCTCAGGTTTTATAAAATCAAAAATTGATTTTGAATTGATAAAGATAGTGTAGGCACCAACATAAACACGGGCACCAACCCGGGGCTTCAACCCATAACTTTTCTCATGGACACCCATCCATGTCAAACCGTTTTACAAAAGCATTTTGAAATCGAAGTCTAACTTTGAGTGGCTTTGCCAGCATGTCCATGACCGTGGACACGGCTATTCGAATAGTTTTACACTCTGCAGAGGTTGTACAACTTTACCCACAAGACACGACTTCTCTAGTTTGTTTGGCATCCGTCGATACCACCGCTCACTACCTTAGGTAAGCAGTCTAGAGCACGTGACAAGGCTTTTACAATGCGTCATTCCACCGTAGTCCACCCTCTCTGGGTTTCGCCTCCCCTTTGGATGGAAATCCGCCGGGCTTAGGGGCCCCCTCTTGAGCCAGGTGGGACAACATAGTCATGAAAGACAACTCACCGAAACAGTTGGATCGACCACGATGGAACTTCGCAAATTAGTCAGCCAGGTCCTACTCCCCATACTGAGGACATGTGGTAGTACGGTGGTGGCATAGCAAGATGCGGCTCGAAGACCGGTCCTTAGCGACACAGGCGACAACCAGCGAGAACCACAGGCCTCAACCTACCCAGTTGAGCCCGTGCATAAACCTGCACCCACCAGACAACCATTTCGCCCATGTCCAAACCATCATTTTATTTCATTTTCCAAAGCCAATTATAAAACTCCCATGACACACCAATGCCAAGGGTACACTTTAAATATCAATTGATCTTTGGCTGAAATCTCCCAAATCAAACATATTTGGTCTATAAGCATGGCTAAGCACAATATTTTCCAAATGATTCTAGTCCATACTATTGTATCAACTAGGTTTTATCTAGGGTGACAATATGTTTACTTCAATTACCAAAATTGGCCATACAAAGGATTTTAGGCATAACTATAAATTTAAAAACAGGAATTTAAATTACGGAATATAAATAAGCATGCAGTAATAATTTGAAACAGAATTTAAATAATTTTAAATAATGGGTGCAAATATGATCAAAAATGTAACTTGCCTTGCTTGATTGAACGCTGCTCTCAAACGGTGTCGAAATCCGGTCGTCCGAAGTCGTCAAAATCTATACGCGTAAACGATCCGAATTCAAATAATATTCAAATAAAATCCAAATAAAATCCAAAAATTATAAAATAAATACTGGACAGAAGGTATCGACTTTATATGAATATAGGAATTTGAATCGACGGAATCGGAGTTCGTATGAGGGAGAACGAAATTGTAGAAAATAAGATGCACGCATAAAATACTATGCATGCATGACACTGTAGCTATGCATGCATGGTAATGTACAACATCAACAAGCCCATGCAGTGCCTGGAGAAATGGCGATGCTCCGACGATGCTCCGGCGACGAGAGGGTGAGCACGGCATAGAACGTCGCGAGGCGAAGCCAGCGGTGTGGACGATGTCGTCGGGGGATCAAAGACGGCACCAGAAATGATGATATAAGGTGGTTCGACCGCTCGCGCAAAACTTTTGCTTGAGGCGAGATAGAGGCGAATTCGAGGATATGAAGAGGGCAGAGGGGCGCGGCGACACGGTCGATTCGGGAAATGAGTGACCGAGGAGAGAGAACGGATGGGAGATTATTAATGGATCAAAATAAATGACAGAAAATAAATAAAATCTGAAAATTACGAAATAAATATTGTAAATAGTAGATGAATTTAGATGAATTTAGGAGAAAGAATCAACGTATTTGGAGCTTGTATGAGAGAGAACGGAATTTTGGAAGGATTAAAACGTGTATGTACAAAGCATGACCACACGACTAGATAAATATGCTACAGTGCATTGTCTTCAAGCTTAGTTCTGACACGCATGGAAGAAAAGAAAGGATGATAGGGCCGGCCAAAGGAAGGAAGAGGTGGCCGCAAGCGACAAAAATGGATTGCTCACCTTGCAGCGAGGCGTAGGAGGTGGCGGTCGCGGCGACGGTGGCCGTGTGGCGGCGAGCGAGCACGGTCTCACGGTGGCGGCGATGCTCGGCGATGCTCGGCGGCGAGAGGTGAGCACGGCGTAAACGTCGCGGCGAAGTCGGGTGTGGTCGATGGTGGCGGGGCTCCACTGTAGGCGACGCAAATGGCCGATGAACGGCGTTCGGCCTACGATGGAAAAACTTTGATTGTGGAGAGGATAAAGGGAGGGAGGAGCTACGATTTTCGGGGATGGATGAGGGAGATGAGGGGCACTCAGGGCTCTCTTATATAGGGGTGGAGGTGGACCGTGGAGAGAGATCGACGTGCGTGGTGAGCGTGGCGGCCGTTGCGGAAACCGGCGAAATCGTCATAAGAAAAGGGAGGTGGGTGGAATGGGAGTCTAGATGATGGGGTTTGAATGCCTGAGATTTCGGGAGGAATCGTGGAGAAAATCGTGGGTTTTCAAAGGTTCCCGTGAGCTCCAATGGCCGTGCGCGTGTGTTGGATGTGTTCTGGACAGAGGCTTCTCGTGAGGAAGAAGTCAATAAGAGAGGAGAGAGAGAAAAAAAAAGAAAGGGAATAAAGAAAATCTAAAAAATAAATTAAATCTGAAAATTCTAAGAAACTTTTATAAAATACTTTGGAACCTGGAAAGACCAAAATAATTTAGTTCAACTCATTTGGAGTTCAGAAACATTTTTTTATGAAGTTTTCAAGTTAAAAGTATTTTCTAGTGTGAAAATAATTCAGTTTAAGGATCAATTTTCAAAACTATATTTTATATGCAATAAACAAGTTTGAAACCTATTTTAAAATAAAATTAATTTAAAATGAAAAATATCAAAACTGCTTTCACTTGATTTGGAGTTGAAATGAATTAGATATGAATTTTTAAAGTTAAATAGATATTCAGCGAGAAAATAATAAAAAAAATTATTCAGACGGTCCGAACACCATATTTTACTGTTCATCGTGTACTGTACAAATTACTGTTCACGAGGTACGGCAGGCCCGAACAGTTTTTCTTGATTTTCGGATTTAAAAAAAATCAATAAATCAAATTGATTTTTAGAAAATAGCAAATAGCATCCAAAAATTCTATAAAAATTCAATAAAATGCCTTGAATTATTGTTGACTTAATAAAAATAATTCCAATTAAATTTAGTTTTTATTTTTGTACAGTAATTATTTTTGTTTTAAAATAAATAGTAAAAAGCTTTTAAAATTCCCAAAAATTCCAGAAATTACTTAAAATTTTATTTTTCACTTCAAATCCCATAAAAACTCATAAAACTTAATAAATTTTCTTTTTGGCTTTGAAACCACGAAATTAAATAATTGATTTTATTTTCTTTTAACAAAGAAAACTTGTTTTAAATTACAGAAAATCAATAGAATTATTTGACAACTAGAAAATCCAATAAAATAATATATTTATTTATTTTATTTTGGTAACAGAACTTTGGGATGTTACAAACTACCCCCCTTAAAAGGAATCTCGTCCCCGAGATACGGAGAGGTTAGAAAGAAAGTTGGGAATACAAAGCTGGGAATACAAAGTTTTCAACTGGAGTTGTCGTTGCCTGTTGGATTCGCTGTCTGCTGTTTCTTTAGACATTTATTGGCATAATGTCCTAACTCTTTGCAGTAGAAGCACGTGACACCAGTGGCATGGGGTGGCTTCTTCCGGGGCCAGCGTTGGACTGGTGACTTGGAGGTGCCAAAGCTGATCGGGTGATTCACTGCCATATCTTGGGGTATTGGCAAGCCCAAGCTTCGGTACTCTTGCAATTGAGACATAATCCTCACATTATTCTTTCTTCCTGCTGTTGGGGCTATTGTTGCAATAAGAGTAACTTCGGAAGACTGTCCGGGGTGACTGCTAAGCGTCTTTTTGGGCATCGATTGGCATAATGCCCCATATCCCGACAATTGAGGCATTGTACTCCGCCCTTGATATTTTGTTCTGTTGAGATTGGCGTTAGGGCTATCGCCCATAAGGCCCATTAGTTAGTTTAGTCGATATTGTTTATTCATTCATGAAGAGAGATCTCATATATAAAGGGGACAGAGAGTTTTCATTGTACAGGCAAGCCTACGAGCAAAGAGATCAATAAAGGGATACGGCTGGGATTACATCCTTGTGCTTTTGTATTGTTTATTATTTGTGAGTTGAGAGCTCGCCCGTCGCCAACACAACCTCGATTATACAATATGCTATCAGCACGATAACACTCTAAGCTAAGGCTTCCTGGTACGTTGCGTTGATCTAAGTTTTCAATTCTATTGGTAATGTTCTTTTAGTAGATAAATTTTTATTGTACTCTTCATTGTTGTTGATCCCACCGATCGGCCGGGCGCATGCCTTCGCGTGCACGCCAACACGCTGTTGCCACCATCGACATGGCGCCACCTTTGCGCACGCTGTTGGCCAATCGAGCTGACCGACCGTGCACCTCTCCGCACGCGCCACCGGACTCCACTGAGATTGGTTCGGGTATGCCTCCGCACACCTTTGCCGATCGCTGTCGACGGGCCATCCGACTGTGTGCCTTCGTGCATGTGCCACCGACAACCACCGTCTAGGCAATGGTAGCACGCTTCCACGTGTGTGCCGCCACTATGAACAGAGCATCGGCCGCCACCGCCATGCCATCGCCGGAACAATCTCGTCATTCCAACCGGATAGGGTGTCGCCTCCATGTCGCACCACCAACCTGGATCGGGCTCGTCGTCGGCCAAATCGACTCCTTCGGCAGTTGAAAGCATCTAGACCCCTAAAAGTTGTTTTGGTAATTAATGACAATATGTGAATATAGGACTAACTTGTTTATTGAGTGTTTAAAATATTTTAGTCACAGTGACGAAAATAACAACCTGGAGATACATGCTAAAGGTCAACATGAAGATCAATATGGTTTAAGACAAGATATAAGTAGTCTAGGATCCCTTTTGTATTTTACCGGTCTTAGGAGAAATTGACGGAAGACCGGATTTTAGGTTAAATGATGTGCTATTAAGAGGGTCATGACCAGTAGCTTGATAGCATTTTCTGATCAATCTAGAATCATGCATGCATTTAAAGTTTTTCTTGAAAGCCAACGTTGTTTTTTTCTCATAATAGTCGGTAGTACCGACGTTCTCTTGGAGGTACTACCACACAGCGGTTTGATCGAGAAAGTGGTGCGGTTCAACCGCAACCCGGTCGGACCAAAAACCTTGTTGGTGGTCCGTTTCTTTTACAAAGTGGTCCGGTCGGGTGAACGATCAGTTGGTCCGAACGTACTCAGATGAACGTTCGGATCGAGTACGTTCGGACCGTCCGAACGTATTGTCTGATCGAGTGACCTGGTCGGGTTGGACCAAGTGAACATTCGGACTTGGAAGGCGGTAGTACCAGAGTTCTTTTAGCGGAACTACTGTGTCGCGGTTTGACCGCATATCCTGATCGAAACTACTGCGACTCGGTCTGACCGAATCATAGTTGACGGTACATTATTTCCAGACAGAGCCAGTTTTGGATCTCTAAGGAAAGCGGTAGTACCGCCCTTGTGAACGGAATGACCGGAGAGCGGAACTACCGCATTTTCAATGGCAGTGGTACCGTGTCGCAATCTCAACGGCTAGTTTACATGCATTAATTACGCTTTCTATAGTCATATCGCGGATCATGGAAGTGCGGTAGTCTGCCCGATGAGCAGCGGTACTACTGGGTCGTCTTAAAACTTCGTGTTCTTATGCATAACGATCGTATTTGTTTGTAGGAGGTATAAATATCCCTCCACCAGTTCAAGGACATGTACAGGAGACCTCATTTATCATCCTTGAGCAAAGAGCATACTCTCTACACCTCATATAAACTTGTTGCATTCATTGTGAGGTTGTTGAGCAAAATTCAAGTGCATTCATTTCTAGATTGATCCTTTGTAACATCCTAAAGTTTTGTTATCAAAATTAAAATTATAAAATTATTATTTTATTGAATTTCTGAGCTTTAAAAGAGTTTTCCTGATTTTCTAAAAATTTAAAAGAGTTTTATTGCTTTTCTTGGATTTCCTAAAATTTTAAAAGTAAAAAATAAATTTAGTTGAGTTTCTGAGTTCTTAGAGGATTTAAACCTAAAAAACATTAATTTATTAAAGATTTTTGTAGTTTTATTGGATTCTAAAGAAAAAAAGAAAAAATAATTTAATTTCATGAATTTTCTGGATTTTAAAAAGGATTTTCCTATTCTCTAGAAATTAAAAATAATTTATGTGCAAAAATAAAAGCCAACTTAAAGTTGGAAATAATTTTCGTAAGTTCAAAATAAGTTAGAAAATTTCTGTGAATTTTTCCTTATTTTTTGAACTCTATTAACTATTTTCTAATAGTCTTTTTGGTTTTATTTTTTCTCTATAATTCAAAAAAGTTTCAAAAAACCAAAATTCGCTTTGGACCGAATCTTTGTCCAACCCGTTTGTCTTCCTTACCCTCGACCCAGTTCGCCTCGCCCGTCACCGCGCTAGCCCGCCACACCCTCTTCCTCTCCTCCTCTCGCCGACATGCGGGACCCGCCTATTAGCTTCTTCTCCCCTGCCCCTTTTCTTCCTCCCGTTGTCGCCCCATGTCGTGCCCCATTCCGAGCCGCGTTAGCGCGCCTCACCTACCATCGCCCATCCCTCTGCCCCGACCTGCTCCGCGTCGCCTCAAGTCACCGTGCCCATGTCGCCGCCCATCCCTTGACGAGCACCATGCTCTGCTCCCGCGCTTCGCCCATGCCACTCGGAGCCACCCGTTGTCGAGCCGCGCAACTCCTCCCTCTCTCCACCCCGATTCTATAAAGAGGAGCACGGCGTGCCCCTCTCCCTCCTGTTTCCATCCCCGTCAACCACCCCTCCTCTCTCGCCTTCTCCCGCCAGAATTTTGAGCTTTTCCCTGCCGACCGCCGAGCCCACCACCGCCGCTTCACGTGGATAACCGACCACATCTTCCCCACCTACGACATCCCCTTTGCGTGTTCTACCCGGGGCTCTCCTTGTCGTGGCCGGAGTGCCACCGGAAGGCCCTCGCCACCGCCAACCGAATCTCACCGCTGCCTTTGCCCTCACCGCCGGCGAACCCTTCGCTCCTAGCCCCATCCGTGGTAAGCACTAGGATCCCTGTCCTCTCCTCTCACTGTCAATGCTCTCACCAAGCCTCGTCGTGGCGCGTAGTGCCGGCGAGATACACGCCAAGCCACTGCCGACCACCCACTGACGTGGTCACCACGTCCTGTCCACCTGGCGCAACCTCACCTCCCCTACTCACGTGGCACACCTGTGTGGCAAGCCCACGTGGCACGCCCTATGACCACGAGCCAGGTCCACCGTGGACCCTCGTGCGGCCATGGACCCAGTCCACCACCCGTGGGGCCCACTTGTCAATGGCTCAAGCCATTTCCTTTTGAAAAATAATTCAGCCAAAAATCCTTTTCCTGTCGCTGACGTTAGCATGACGCAATAATTAATTTTTCTTTAGAGAATTAATTCTAAAAATTATGAAAAATCCTTTTTTTCATCATTTCATGTATTCTCAAACTTCCGAGAGCCCGTTCTCCTTCGTTCGAGCTCCGATTCAAGTGATTCAAATTTATAAATTCAATATCTTTCTCTCAAAACCAAAATTATTTAATTTGGAGTTCATTTGAATTTATTTAAATTTTATTTGAATTTGGCTTGTCTTCACATGTAGTTTTCGACGACTTTGGAGAACCAGATTTCGACACTTCTCGCATTTTGATGCCGTTAAAGAACAACAACTAAATAAGCAAGGCAAGTTATATCCTTTGATCATATTTGAACCCCAGTATTTTAAATTATTTAAATTATATTTTAAATTATTATTATTGCATGCTTATTTAAATTGAAGTAATTTAAATTCCTATTTTAGGCTTTATAGTTATCCCCAATTCCACTTGTATAGCCATATTGTCAATCCAGACTATATGGAGAACCATTCCGAGTGTGATATATCTTGGAGTTAGAAATTGAAAGTATTGGATTATAAGAATATTACTGTTGGATGTTTGATCATAAGAAATATAACTTGTTGGATTATGGCAATATACGATGGATGAAACTTGGATTGTAGGAATACATAATTCATGGATATTGATTATAGAATCATACAATTGTTGATTGTCAGATTATAGGATTGAATAATTGCTGGAGCATAGACATAGAATATTTGTTGGACTATAGAAATATGTTGGTGGATTGTTAGATTAATGGATTGTTGGATAGTAGATTGATGGATATTGGATTGTGGAGATAGATTATTGTTGAAGATTGGATTGTGTGATCATATAATGGTTGGAGATTAGATTATCGGATTACACCATTGTTGGATCATAGGATTATATCATGATCAGATTATTATAAATATATTATTGTTGGATTATAAAAGTATACCTTTGATGGATTATAGAAATAGATTGTGTCGTATATTGGATTATAGAATGTCGGATTATAGGAGTACATTTGTTGGATATTGGATTATCAGAAATACATAATTGTTGGAGATTGGATTATAGGATTAATTGTTGGAGTTTGGATTATAGGATTAATTATTGGATGTTGAATTATTAGAGTGTATAATTGTTGAATATTGGATTATATAACTACATTAATGTTGGATATTGGATTATACGACCACATTAATGTTGGATATTGGATTGGACAAATACAATATCATCAAACACTGGATTATTAGAAATACATGATTAGTGGATATCGGATTCTAGAAGTAGCGTATTGTTGGATATCGAATTGTTGGATATCAGATTTTAAAAGTAGATAATTGTTGGTATTGGATTATCGAAGATTGGATTATAGAAATCGACAATTATTGGATATCGGATTATCGGAAACTAGATTATAGGATTACATAATTATTGGATTGATGGATGTTAAATTATTAGAAATAATGTATTAAGGAATAAATAGATTGATGGATATCAAATTATAGAATTAGAGTATTGTTGAATGTTGGAACGATGGAAGTCGGATCATAGAAATAGACTGATATTGTGGATATTGGACTAATTGATATTAGAGTATAGGATTATATAATTGTTGAAGATTGGATTATGATTACAATACGGATGGTTTACTTACTGGTCTTGGAATTGACAATTCCTGGACATCAAACCATCACACCTTATAACCCTAGATAAAACTCTGGCTAACTATTGTTTAACAAGTTGCTCTTGATTAAAGAAACTTGATACTTAGACAAACCTTAGACAAAAATGTTTGATCTGGGGAATTCAACCAAATATTCAACTCAGTTTGAAATTGAAGCTATGGCATGGGTTTGTCATGGAAATTTGTGCAAATGATTGTTTTTGAAAAAAAAAACAAAATGAAATAAAAATTGATTTGAACTTGGGTGAAATGGATGTTTGGATGGTGCATGTTAATACACGAGATCAAGTTATTTCTATGATCGAGGCTCAGGGGTTATTTTGCAAAGTTATCCAGTCAATTAAGGATCGGTTTTCGAGCCGTAGTTTGCTAAGCTCCATCGTACTACCACATGTCCTATGTGGGCGGGACCTGACTAAATAATTTATATCATTTCACCGTGGTTGTGCCATCCGGTTGCGTGGGTGTCTCTATGACCTATTTTATATATTCCCACATGGTGCAAGAGGGGGCTTAAGTCCGGCGGGTTTCTATCCAAAGGAAGCAAACCCTCAGCGAGGCGAGACTACTGTGGAATGGTAAATTGTAAAGGTCTTGTGATAATCACTTAGTCGCACACCTACGAAATTGTGTGAGCTGACAGTATAATTGATTATCTTTTGTGGGTAAAGTTGTACAATCTCTGTAGAGTGTAAAACTATTCGAATAGCTGTGTCCACGGTCATGGACATGTTAAGCAAAGCCACTCAAAGTTAGACTTGATTTTGTTTTCAAAAGGTTTTATCAAATGATTTTGGATTTCTATCCAATCGAAAAAATTGGGCAGTTAGCCTTGCGATAGGAGGATATCCTTCACCACTCATTGATGAATGTTATCTGACTATAAAGCTTGAGATTTAGAAAATAAATTTTAGTATAGAATAACTGCTTTGGAACTTAGTACAAGTATTTAGAAACAAACATTGCTTTATGCAAAAAAAAAAATCAACTCTATAAGCCTTCCTTTGTTATATCCTTGCATACACTATAATTCTGTTACTGGGTGTAACTTGCGGAGTACGGTTGTTTGTGTTCATTCTTGCTTAATAAAATGTTATTCAGAGGAAAAGAACTTTGCAACTACTGACGATCTCGACGACTAGGCCGTTACCCCAGTCAATTGCCTGTGGCAGATTAGCTAGGCTCTACTACTTGCTCTTCGCCTTCCGCTATGTTCTTTGTTGTTGGTTCGTAAGCCTTTCTAGTAATAAGTTCGTTATTTATTATTAAAGTTTTGCGTTTATGGTTGTTACCATATTTGTTTGTTGTGTGAGCTAGCCATGATCATGAGACTAGTTCAATTATACACGGAGGATTTGGGGTGTTAATCTCGGGTCTTTACATCCTTAGCACTTGATTGCCGTTAAGCGAAGATTGTGGTTCTTTACTCTTGGTGTTTGTCGACACCTAGACGGCTTGGCGGGAGTTCGTGCGGTGATCTCTTCAATAAGATTGCGAAGAGGCTCAACACCAAATTGTGAGTGGTTCGATCTTCGCCATCTCCGAAGGGGAGAAAGAACAACCACTAGTGAAATTTTGGAGCAAGGCTTAATTCGTGGAGCCGGTCCAAGTTGCTTAGGCTTTCCGTAAGGTGGACTAGTGAAGACCGGCAAGTCTTCAATACCACGATAAAACATAGCAAGTCATCATTTAGTTAATTCTTGCTTTTACTTTACGCATTTATATTTCTAGCTATTGAGATTGTCTTATTTAATTATGCTAGAGATATATTTGTAGAGTCTTATTTTGTGGTGCCTTAGCTTTACTAGAATTGAGTAGGTCTTGAATTGCAATATAAATCTTTGCTTAGTTCTAAATTTGTCGAAATTAGTTTTAGAAAGCAAGAATTTTTTAGAACCTCCTATTCACCCATTGTAATCGGTTATTCTTGATCCTACAGCAGCTACCGCCACCTCTATAGTCTGCCTTTGTCGTCGCCTTCGTGTTGGCCCGCCAGAGAAGAAGAGAGACGAACGACCTCGATGCCTCTATGCCATGGTTGCTGCTGTTTGCCTCCATGCCTGTACTGTCACCTCATTGGCAACACCAGGCCGAGGCAGCCTTCGCGTTGCGCCGCCTCTGCGTGCGCATGCGGACGAGGTTTAGGGCTCCGTCCCCGGTGAGGACAGGCGCGCCATCGCTGCCGTCACCATTGTCCATGGCAAGGACAAGGTGGGGCATCGGGTGTACACTGCCGTTGGATCAGTTTGGGACCGATCGGTGCGCGAACCACAGCGGGACACCATCGCCGCCACACTAGTCACGCGCTCTGTCGCCACCGCCACTTGCGTCGTCATTGCCATGAGCATCGAGGCCATCGCCACACGCCTCCGCGTGTGCGCGTGAGTGCACTCGGCCGAGCTGTGCTATAGTTAGGGGAAACCCTAGTGGGTCGACTAAGTGGACCACACAAAGGCCACATAAAATGTTTCTAGTTCATTTGCATGTCTTATGTGTGCATTTAGGTCTATACAATGCTTTGAATTTATGCAAATTATTTATCTCCTGTTTATTGTTGGCGTACAATGGAGGGAGAACATGAACTCTATCTTGTGGATAATTGTACCACAAATTTTATCCTAAGGGATATGAAGTGTTTCCAGACTTTCAGTTCTAAGACTGGCAATATTATGACCATGCTGACAACTGTGGTAATATTGCGGGTACTGGAAGAGTCACGGTAGTCTTACCGATAGGAACAAAAGTAATAATTGAGAATGCATTATTGTTCTCGGACTCAACTAGAACTCTACTAAGTTTCAAAGATATCCAAAAATAATGATTCTCATCACTAAGAAAGAAGTATATTAGAAAGAAATAGTAGAGAAGCTCCCTACATTCTCCTCTGAATTATACTATACATTTATTAAATGTGATGAATAATATGTTGCGATGAGCGTCTAGGTTAAAGACCCCAAACTATTTAGAATGTGGCATGAACATTCGGGTTATCTTAGAGACAATATGGTGCATCAGATACTACAACATTCTGCTAAGCACAACTTGAAGTCCAAAGACATCCGTGATCTATCACACTTTGTGTGTGAAGCATATGCTAAAGACAAGTTGATTACAAGACCCTAGTATCATAAGATCAAGGATGAATTGCCTGATTTCCTTGAAAGGATTCAGGGGGATATGTGCGGACCTATAGAGCCCATGTTTGGGTCATTCAAGTATTTTATGATACTAATAGACGCATCCACTCGGTTGACACATGTATGTCTATTATCTACTAGGAATCACGTATTTGCCAAGCTGATTTCACAAATTATTGCACTAAGGGCAAAGTTTTCGAGTCATAGGATCCAATCCATAAGAATGGATAATACTGGAGAGTTTACCTCAAAATCATTTAATGACTATTACGTGGCCTTAGGCATAACAGTGGAACATTCGGTCCCACATGTTCATACTCGGAATGAACTTGTTGAATCATTAATCAAAAGGATCAAGATGATCGCTACACCCTTGTTAATGAGATTCAGTCTACCAACTACGTGTTGGAGACATGTCATATTACATGCATTAGCATTAATACGACTCTAGTCATCCGCATACCATAAATTGTTACATTTTCAACTAGTGCATGGGAAAGATCCAAGTATTTCCCATCTACATAAGTTCATTGTGCCGTTTATATACCTATCTCACCTCCTAAGCGTACGTGAATGAGACCCACTATAAATTTGGAATTTACGTGAGATTTGAATCTCCATCTATAATAAAGTATTTGGAGTCCATGACATGGGATTTGCTAAAAGCAAGATACACTGACACTGTATTTAATTAAGAACTATTCACAACATTAGGGGAGAACCCCAAGATGGAATGTCGAGAACTATCATGGAATGATAGTAGTCTTCATAATAACGATCCACACACTAAGGGCTCTAAACAAGAGGTTCAGATGATAATATATTTGCTAAATATTGCAAATCAACTTCCAGATTTATTCACGGATTATAAACGAGTTACAAAGTCGCATATACCAGCGGTAAATGCACCTGAAAGAGTAGAACTATCCTGGGTTTTGGGTTCTGCATTTGACTCCACCACTCTTAGTAAGAAGAGGGGGGATACTTCCTGGGTCAAAGGATCTCAAACCGCAGAGACGTCTGCAAAACAGATGTATTGAACAGGAGGAGAAACTCCATGAACAAAACATGAATGAGAAACACTCGACAGTCGATAGACATTACACCACGAGTGAAGACACGATGGGTGGTGCCCCGTACAGGAGCATAGGGGGAGGCGCCCTGATGCCGGAGTACAAGGACAAGTGACTAGGGAATGGGGAAGTGCACCCGTCGACACTAGGGCAACAAAACAGTCATACTTTACCATTTTGGAAAATAGTAGAGAGTTGATAGATTTAAATAAAGTTCCAATTGATATGGAAAAGGTGATTTCCACAAGCTATGTGGAAATATGAGAAGTCTTTTATAGACAAATGAGTGCTAGTAGCAATTGCTTTATCTCAAAAATTGTCTTCTATATTGAATCAGATCCTCAGGTACCTTAGGGGGTACAACTGATCTTGGACTCTTTTATCACAAGGGTTAAGATATAAAGTCGAATGGTTACTTAGACGCTGGCTATCTTTCTGATCCCCACAATGCCAAGTCACATACTGCATGCATCTTTCTAAGTGGTTCTATAACTATCTCTGGGAGATTTGTAAAACTTTGCTACACCAACTAATCATGCTAAGATCATCGCATTATATGAGACAACTCGAGAGTGCATATGGCCTAGAAGCAAGTTTATCAATTCCATTCTTGTACCAGTCGGGACATGCCATACCGGTACCCAAAGTGGCACACAATAATCTCAATCCTGTACCACCCTCAATATTGGTCATTTTGGTCTATTCTGGCCCATTCCGGTCATTCCGGCCCATTCCGGTAATTCTGGTACCAGACATAATTAATGTGACCATTCATTTGAATCAGCTCAGAAGGCCCATTCCAATACTACTTCATCGTAAGTGAAATTATGTTAGACTAGTATGCTATACTATGGTAAAATATATGAAGTTATGAACTCGTGTTGTATTATTTAACTACGTATGACCTTCGTATTTATAAAGTCATTGAACTATGTGTCATTTTTATTCTATGGTATGTATTTGAAGTGAGATTCCAAGTGAAATTATGTGTGCATATAATAACATATATATTTATGAATAAATATATATATATATTATATTAAAATATGAAAAGGTATGCCGGAATGGACTGGTACCAGCGCATTCCATACTGAGAGGCAAACCGGAATGACCTCTGGAATGGAATCGATAACTTTGTTTAGAAGACCAATTCACCATATCTGAGAATCTCGTGGTGTAGAGGTGGATAAAGCTCCTACAGTCCTCCACGAGGATAATACAGTTTGCATTGCACAAATGAATAATAGCTATGTCAAGACGCATATGTTAAAGCATATACTCTCTAAACATTTCTACCCATATAAGCAGTAGGAAAATAGGAATATAGAAATACAGAAAATCCAATCAAGTGAGAATCTTGCGAATTTGTTTACTAAGGCCTTGCCAGGACTAAGTTTTGAGAAGCTTGTCCATGGTACCGGTACGAGAAGACACAAAGAGTTGCTGTCTTCAGGGGGAGATATACGATCTTCATATATGTTCATCATTGGATGAATATATATTGTACTCTTTTTTCCATTGATTGAGTTTTGTTCCAATGAGTTTTCTCTTTCGAAGGTTTTTAATGAGGTAATATGTACAATGGCAAGAACACGAGCTATGTTTCTTACCATTTTTTCCATTGGGTTTTCGGAAGAAGTTTTTAATAAGGCATAGGCATGCTGTAAGTATCCAAGGAGAGTGTTGTATATCGGCCTATTTTCGAGGCCCGATTATGTGTGAACACTTTACATAAACAAAGACCCATTAGGAGACTGTCGACCACAAGATCCATTAGGAGACTGTCGACCACAAGATCCATTAGTTAGTTTAGTCCAATATTGCTTATTCATGCACGAAGGAAGACCTCCTCCTCCTATATAGGGGGGAGGGGCAATGAGCTCTCATTGTACACACAAGCCTACGGGCAAATATATCAATAAAGAGAGAATGATGTGACTACATCATTGTGTTATTGTCTATTGTCTATTATTTATGAGTTAAGAGCTTCATTTGTCGACAACACGACCTCGATTATACCATAGTAGTAACCGCCCTGTCTGCCTTTTTTCGACGTTAGATATGTGATGATCGTGTTGAATTGACCTTCGATATATGCATGTAACCAATTGATATTATTCTCTGCTTTTAGGAGCATGATACACCTAGGAAGAATATCTCTACTATGTTATTTGAGGCATTTCTGTTCAGAGTGGTAATTGTGTTATTTTTTGTTCCACTAAACATATTTTAAATTTGTTTTTGAGTGATGTTTCTACACTCACTGGTCTAAAATGACAGATAAAAAAACTATAGTGAGTTTTTTTTTTTGAGATGATGAAGAGTTTTTTTAGGTGAGTGGCGAGTTTTTTTTTTGGCATTTTTGAAAGAGGGATTTTCTGCAAAAAAGGCCCATTTATTTATGGGCCAGATTTTCTAAGCCCAGACCGGGAAGGCAGAGAGACCCAAACAGATTGAGATTAGATATCGGCCTTGTACATATGGGCCTGCCTACTGTGCTAGTCATGTCTGCTTACGTGTACTCACTTGTCTTCTACTCCTAGTTCTACTGTTCTACTACTATCTTCTTTCCTCTTGGTCCTCCCTGCTAACCCGAGAGAGAGAGAGAGAGAGAGAGAGAGAGAGACGGGGACAATGGCGTCGCGTTTCCTGACCCGATCCAAAGCCCTAGCGCTCGCCCTGTCCCGCGCCGACGCGGCCGCACCGCCGCCGCTCGCGGGCGCCCGGTGCTTCCGCACGCTTACCTCCCTCCCCCGCGATCGGGCCGCCGCCCCTTCGCCAGGGCAACCGGCGTTGGGCTCACCGCTCGGCCTCTCCAAGGTTCATCTCTCCCTCCCTCCACCCTACCCTCCTCCCTCTAGGTATACAGATTTTGTCAACCGAAGTGGCCTTTTGGATCAAACCAACACGCGGCATGTTTGGGGTGATGGGCTGTAAGCGAGATGCCCTAGTCGTATGTGCTCGATCTGATATTCTTGTTCGAATGTCTGATTCCGTTCTGTAAGGACTTTCTTTGCATTGTGTTAAGAGGTTGTGATATGCTTAGCCTAGTTTCGGGTGGAATTATTAGATTGCTAGCTTATAGACCTGATGAATGGAACAAATTTGTAGTTAGTAATTCTAGTTATGCTTGTACATCTAGTTTTAGTGTGGGTTCGTGAAGATCATGGGGACGATGAGGGAAAATGAAGGAAACATTGTGCCTGGCTGGACGGTGGGAAAACAGGAAAGGTTAGGATTATGGTAGCGAGTGGAGTATAAAGCTTATTGCGGGTTATGGTGGGATGGAAAGTGAACTCGCTGCCACTTTGCCTTTGCACAGACTCATTGCATTGCTAAACTCATCAAATTTGGGGACGAAAATTGAACAAAACAATGAATAGTGTTTAGAAACACTCACCGAGATTGGCGTTCTACGTGGTGCAAGAGTGAATAAATATGACATTGAGTTAGGGATGTAGCCAGTGAAGCTGAAAGTAAAGTGGTCTCTTTACATAAACAAAAAAAAATCTTTTTGTTTCTTTCTTTTAGTTTGTTTTGCAAATGTGTTTGACACTTTCACTTAAATTCCAACCCGCACTAGTGGCCGATTGGAGGATGCTCCATACCTTCACAGATATCTAAAGACCCTTTTTGTAATTTTTTGCCATGCTAAAATGGTTCAATGATGGGTGATTTCTGCTGATAATCTATTATTGGTGATTATGCAAAATTGCAAATACGATCTTTCCTTGTGGGATTAGATACTTTTGATTGGTGCCATCCATTTAGTTCTTATTATCTTTTCTATTGCAGACGCAACAAATAAACAGAATTATGTAGGATTAGCAGCCACATGCCCACATATTTAGACTTCTGTGATTTCCTATGTACTATATGTTGCCTGCTTGACTACCTAGTGATGTAGAACTGTAGATAGGACATGGTGTGAGCTTCATTGAAGTTGCTTCACACAAGCTTGATGTGATTGGTCAATGGTAGCTTTCTTCTGTGGTCTGTGGAGAACTTAAATATGAAGGAGGAACTGGAATTTATCATCTTGTATGGAAAACAAGGAATACTGTAGTACAGTCCTGTTATTACTTTGCACAGAAAGTAGGACTCGAAATGCATGATTTGTGAGTGTATTCTATCTAATTATCTACGTATCTTACCGATGAAAGACTAAAGTCCAATGGTACATTTGGTTTGCTTGACTGATCAGTGATCACTGATATTTAGCAAGCTTCATTTTAAAGAGAGCCACATTGTACATTTTTAATGAACTTGCTGTTCATATGTACTTATACTGTCATAATTGTCTTGTTCAATGCATGAGTTTATTGTATTCCTAATCATTTATTTTTGTTGTACCATTTTATTTTCCCATATGCAAACAGATTCTAGGATATGAGCAGACATATCGACTCAGTGGCACACAAGTATTACCTCGTTGGTTTTCTACTGGAGCGTCCAATGGATCTTCTGTTCAGCAGGTGCAGGTTTGTCTGGTGTCCCCAGTGCCAGTTATATAGGACTTCTGCATTTGTTAGTTTGTTTTCTCACTTCCGATGCCCCCAGTGCTAGTTATATAGGACTTCTGCGTTTGTTAGTTTGTTTTCTCACTTCCCACCAGTCAATTCTAGATGCATGCAAATTCAAAGTTTCTTATTCTTGTAGGTCTCACAGACATCACCTAAGACAATTGGTGGGATGGCACAATCTGATGCACTGAAAACACAGGAGGGAGCCTCGAAGGTTACAGCATTCAGTCCATTAGAAGCAACTGTTGCCAAACCCAGAAACAGTCCATTGACAAGCGAAAGCTTGAAAGTGAGGCGGTCCGAGCTATTAACAAAAGTTACATTTTACATTATCCCGTCTCTGCTTCTTGTGTCAAAGAACAGCTTCAGTACTTCTCTTCTGGTCATGTCGGTATTCCATCAAGTCTACATGTTCCACAAGGAGATCTTTCTAGACTATGTCCACCACGAGATCACCAGAAAGTGGGCTTTGATATACTTCAAGCTGCTCTTGCTAATCATGGCCAAGGACACAATAGTCTACTTTGATTTATTCTAAGTCCGATGCGGTAGTTTCTCGAGAGATGCATTAGGTACCCATCTGTGGACTGAAATAATCAAGATGGACAAATGCCCAACTGCTGGTTCTTGTGTTCTCCAGTATCAACTTTGCTATGTTTTTGTGCTTTTGGCTGGAATTGATTAATGGCCAACAAGTACCAAACAATTTATTTCTTCAAACAATGATCAGTTGTCCCTAAATCCCTGTTTAGTTGGGGACAAGTTCGCCCTAGTTTTGTAATAATGGTATATATCAACCCTTGGAGTTATGTTTAATTATTGCTCTTACCTTGCCAAGTCATTCCAATTTCCATGTTTTTCGACTATTGTAAAGTACTTTTACATTGTTGAGTGCTTTTGCTGTACAAAAGCACATGATGGTTTGTTTATTTTCCCCTCATCTAAATGCACGTATTCAGTGCGATTGATTCAGCATTATCCACCCACAAATGATAAATTGATTTAGGCAACTGAACAGCTCTTGTGCTCAAGGTTTAAAAAACCGGCCGGTTACCAGCGGTAACCGGACTTACCGGTGGGTACCGGGAAACCCTAAACCGGCCGGTTTTTCTGGATTTTGCAAAGTCAAATTTTGAATGGTTTTTAAGCAAATTCAATCAAATTTTGTCCGGATTTTTTCCGGGAAATCCGGTTACCGGTCGGGTTTTTTTTTTCTGACCAGCGACCGGGATTTTCCCCGGGAACGGGTTTTGGATCCCTGATTGTGCTCCTTTGGCATGATTAAGCAAAGTGTGAGTTGGAGTGGCTTGTCTCGTGAAAATATGAAACGCCTTCATTTGATGTGTGCCTGTGTTATCAGTTAAGTGTGTTTGGTTTGCATCAACTTTTTACAGCTTACAATAGTTCAGTATAGGGGAAAAGAAATCAAAATCACAACATCTGTTGAATCCAAGCAACTTACCACATCGAACCAGCTACTCATGTAACCCAGACCGATTCATACTGCTGCGTTAGGCCAATGTACTGTCCATAGTACAATCGCACTGTATACGTACGATGTAGAGATAGTGTCCTCTGCAACACTGAATCTCATGTAGATCTTCCAGGACCCAGCTTTACACTGTATGTACAATGCTCGACGACCACCGGCTGACTGGGTTTAGGCGTATTCATCCATGGCTAGACATAGATGTGGCCAGCAGACGCCAGTGTCCCTGTGTCCCAGCAGCTGTGGCCAGTATTAGTCTATGATCATAGTGTTCCACAAATGAACCATTCCTTCAACTTCCAATGAAGCAATGCACATGTGTTTGTGTGGGTATCAATAGCAATGGAATTATAGAAACACTGAAAGTTTCAGGTGCAGCAAGCAGTGGAGAACAGGAAGCAGAAGGGACTTTTTGGCTTCCTATTGCTTCAATTTTGTTTTGTCATGTTTGTTCAGATCTAATGTGTATGGCTTATTTTGCATTCAGGGAGGGGGGGGGGGGTGCAAAACCCTGAGAGGCTCTCAGCTGCAGGGATCAGGATACATAGGAGTATAGGACCATTAACCGTAGTACAAACCATGTGGTGAATGGGCTGGCAATTACAGGAGAAAAGCAGATACGGCTGTGATTTCTGGACTGCTCACCTTTGCTGGCATTCTGACTATACAACTCACCTTCTCCTCATGTGTTCCTATTCATCTCTGTCCTTTTGTCCTCTCCTGCTTGAGGGGAGCTGCTGCAACAATGCTGTTTGGTCCTTCTGAATCCTTGGCAACTTTTGAGTTTCAGCAAAATTTTGCAATAAATGCATTACAACCTTTAGGAGTAGATACTTTTCAGTTTTATTGCTCTAGTCCTTTTAAATACTTGGTGTACTTTAGTTTGAGTACGTTTTGCAATGGATCTGCTTAACCTTTATAGGATAGAAACCAGCACATTGTTGCAGTTGCAACTTGCAAGAAGTACATCAGTATTTGATGTTTATTTCTGTCACAATATGTTTTTCCTTGTCAATCCTTAGCACTATTTGGTTCAGTTTATAGAAGTAGAATATGTTTTTGTGGAGATCATGTATTCATGTGTATATGGTCCTAATCTTAGTGTGTTGAACAATTGACAATAGTATTAAGGTGTTTAAGAGAAACCTCAGTTTAATAGAGTTTCTTTTTTGTCAAGTAGGAGGCGGTTTGACCGACCAGTAAGCAGTGGTCTGACTGGCCCTAGGGTGGCAGTTAGACTGGCCAAGGCCCGGCGGTCAGACCGACCGGTTTTGAAAAAGTGGAATTTTGAGGAATGTAAACAAACATTTATGTGGGAGCGTTAGATGGTGTGTTTGCACTGGGTTTCATGGAAAATAGAGTTTCGAGGTAAAACTAGATATTCTGAAATATCTAGAGAGGGTATTTTCCAACCCTTCGGAAAATTTCTAGGAGCGATCTGACCGGCTGCTTGCCGGTGGTCAGAGCAACCAGGTGGTGGTCAGACCAATCGAGAATGGCGGTCAGACCAAACAGAGGGGGTTCGTGCGCCAGGAAAACGGTGAACTTTGTCGAATTAGCCAAAGTCATAGGTTTCAGTCTATAGGTGTTACATGATGCATGTTTTGACTAATGTGGGTCAAGTTGCGAGGAACTTGTGTCCGGAATCGATTTCTTGGTCTATTGTTGTGCAGGTGGCTTGGAATCCAACTACGGTCAACGTCGAGGATGATCGGGACTAGGCTAGAAGAGTCGAGGTTCAGAACGATCAAGGATGCCGGATGAAGTGGCTGGACTCAAGCATGACACAAGATGGATAAGAACGACCGAATGAGAAGTTCGGTGCAACAGGTTACATCAAGTGGCTTGGGGGTTGGTGCAAGTGGTGGTTTTGATGGGAGCCAGATGAGAGATTTGCCAACATGAAGAGTCATTGATGAACCTATGCGTGATGAAGCATGTGATTGTTTTACGTTGATTGGACTCAGCATTTGGAGAAGGATTGAGAAGAGGTGTTTTAACATCTTCGCCAAAAAAACTTGGTTGGTGACCTTGGAGACACTGTGGCGCGGGACGACGCAACGAAATGCGGTTTAAGTCAAGAGAAGATGAAGATCACGACGAGACGGATTTGGAAGACCTGGATCGTCATCCGCTTTGAGAAGTGTGCGTGAGTGTAGACCGGTTTTTATGTAGGCTTAACGGGTGACTGATATGGGTTTATCTCTAGACCTAGCCTCCACTATAAAAGGGAGGGGTGCAAGATTTGCACTCATCCACTCAAGCTAAGGAAACCATAATTTGTGATTTAGGAAAAGTGGAGAGATAAAGAAGGCTAGGCTTTGAGAGAGATAAATTGGTTGAGTGCTCAAGTGTTGAGCTTTTGTTCTCCATGATGAAGTGGTTGTAAATCTACAATCTCTCGGATCAATCCAAGCAAGTTTGCCCCTAGATAAGTTCTATCTTGTTCTTACTCTCTCTTTGGTACTTTTTGGGATTTTTGTGTTCCAAGAGTTTTGATTAGGTCTTTTGTTGTGATCTAGCTTGCTAGGACTTGTAGGAATTAAGATAAGATCATTTTGACCATCTTCCACCTATGAGTAAATTTTTGGATCAAGTTTCAGTTTCCCCCGATTTTGTGCCTTCTTGACCTCTTCCAAAAAATTCGTGGAACCTTGGCTTCGATCGTCCCTATTGTCGATTAGAATAGGTTTCTGATCTTCTTGATGATGTATGTTTGAAATCTTAGGATTTGGATATCAGAATCAAGAGTTAGGTCTTTTGGAGATCACTTTGGGCTGTTGTCTCTGTAGCGAACGGTCAGACCGGCTTGACAACGGCGGTCAGACTGGCCGTGGGTCTTTGAGCTCGGGGTTTTCCGGCTTGAACGCAAGACTTCCAATGTAATCTTCTGCCTGTTCTTCATAGCTATTGGAGTGAGGACTTGTTAGCTTGCACTGCCGGTTCATTTTTCAGGGAAAGCAAACCTGAACAAGTTTCTCATCAGCTACAGAAGGTAGAAGAATCTAAGTCATTTTACTAGAAAGAAGATGAGCTTGCCGTATCTCTTTTTCATGATATCATTTTACAGTCAGTAGTAGCTCACAATTTCAGTAGATTCTGCAAGAAACTACATCCAGCAAAGCAATATAAGTACAAGGTATCTACTGAACTTTTGACAGTCTCTATGTTCACTGCATCATACAAGAAACTAACCTCAACTCAGCACACAAGAATCATTAATCCAATTAGCTATAGATTTTAAGCTAATGCATAGTTTTAACACTTGCTAAAGTACAACTGGCATTGAAGTTTCTTCTGCAGACTTTCAGTTACTAGTTAGGATCCCTAGCTACTTATAGTTAAGCAATTTCTCCATCACTTGTGCAAACTAATATGAGGCCTAATATAGATGACAATATTTTACTAACTATATCTAAATGTGGATCTGGTAAGAAGTTATCCCAGAATTCTGTATGCGCCAGGCTGGAAGTTGGGCCTGTTGCGATGAATATTTCTTTTTGTGACAGTCGTTGGATTCTCATCTGCAGAAGGACACGATGCATGTGTCCTCTTCTTTAATTTTTGTTCCCTTGGCTTTTGTCTAGCAACTTAGGCACCCTGAAGTCTGAAGATGTTTCTGTTGATATATATTACCATCAAAACAAGTGAATCGTGCATGATCTGAGATCATTTCCATAAGCAGTCCAGGTTCACTGCAGTTGTTGCATTCCTGTAAGCATATAATGATATAGTACTTATATTAATTGTATTCTCCAGTAAGATTTAATTGATATTGGAGAACTCACAGTTGACTTTGATCCATGGATGGACCTGGATGTCTGCACGCATTCATGTTTAGAAATCTTAGCCTTGCTCACTAAGATATGAATTGACAGTACTAAACTCAACTTGCAGTTTGATTACAGTTGTTTTCTTCAGTCAGTTGAAGAAACTGAAATTAATTGTTATGAATATTGTGTGTATATTTAAGAGGACTCAATGGGCAATATATATAAAGAGTACAAAGGGTATACAGATAAGGAAATACAAAAGAGGAGTCCTATTCTAACATTAATGAGGTAGGTGTTAATCAACTCAGAGAACAAGACAGTCTGATCCAATGAACCAAATAGTTTTTCTAATTGAATTTAGAATAAAATACTCTTGCAGAATGAAATCTTAATTTACTACAGATAGATTTGGAACCAAACAATGTTCAGATGTCCTGCAATTTTCTATCTGTAGTGTGTGCGTATGGGCGAACAAATCTAATAATTTATTGGATTCAGATTTGGATCTCAGGGAGTATCTGACTGGTCCCCTCATTGCCTGTTACTACTCTCCTAGGTCCAAAATTTGAACAACTTGCATGCTGCTAGCCTGCAAAGAGTTGTATTGCACATTGTTGTCTAAATCATTTATTCTTCCATCAAGTAAATTTAGCACCTCTCCTCTGTCAGAGAAGCCTCACCCGAATGTACTCTGAAAACAAAATGCTCGTCTAACAATCTGAAGTAGGAATAACTTTCGAACTCACTGCAGGAAAAATTACTCAACTGTGACCTATCAAGATTAGCAGAGACTGTTCAGAGTCCAAACTCATGGTCATGGTGATACTATTGGTCATATGGAAACTTTGAAGACTCCAACCTACCAAATCACAAATGAAATGCCTGGAAAGTTTGTCCTCATTTGGGACATGTCCTTCATTCAGAGTCACATCCACCTCATTATGCCTCCTCCATTCTCGAAGACCCTGAACGAACCTAATGTTTTCTTGATATCATATTGGCTACCTCATTTTTCTCAAGGGAACTGTGTGATTGAGGTTGGCATGTGACTTTACAATGTACCACCATAATTTTTGAAATATTTTGATATCACTCTTTTCTAAAGTTCTGTATCTACATAACAACCGAATATACTTGTTGTTATGACATTACCAATTTGTAATAGCTTCAGCTAGGATAAATATTTTGGAGGCACCAACTTGCTGCTGTCACTTGCCAGCACAATGAGACTGCACTTTAAGTATGCATAGCTAACCCATGATGTGTGAGAATGTTCTTAAAACTGCAACTGAACTAGTATTATTTTCTTCTGCAACTTTCTGCGCCCATCAGAACATCATTTAGATAAGCTGAGAATTTATAGCTTCCATCTTGTAGTAATCTTCAGTGGTTCACTTCCTAGACAGTTTTTTTTTAACAAGGACGTACAGGTTATCACTTTCCGGTGACAGCTTTTAGGAGCCCAAAAAACGAATGTTTGTACTCCCTTTCTCATGTTTATGCTACTCAACCACGCTGCAGTAGCATTCGGATTCTAGTATGTAGCGAGATATATTGTAACAGTTCTACTAAACTCTTTGTACTGCAGCGTTTGATCTTGAACGTTTATTTTGAATCGGACGTGAAGACAAAAGCCTAATGCTGCTATGTGCGCCACACACTACATGACAAGTGCGTCGTACTGCTCGGCTTTCCAGCCTATCACAGCCAGTCAAAGGAAGCCCTGTGGTCCCCATTCCAAAGCTCACGTTAACAGCTAGCGTAGGACAGCCACTAGGCCCTGCACACAATTGGGTCCTACCTGTCGGATACTAGTTGGTTGCCATTTGATACGGTAGGAAGGTTTGGAGAATTGGCTGACGTTTGTTGATGATGCTTAGGTAGGTTGATCCGAGTCGTTCGTTGTCAAGATCAACTCACGATCTCAAGGCGTTCTTAGTTTCGACATGGCGTATATGATGTTAACAGTGTAAAAGTGACATTCAAAGCAAAAAACTTGCGACTGTTTTCTTGAGTTCAAAACAGTCACATTATGAACCGTAGAATGAGATCAGATATCATGTATATTAGAAACATGCTTAAAAAAGAAACTCAACACACCTCAACGCATATCAAACGACTCACTATTTTGAATTCAAGAAAGCAGTCGCAAGTTTTTCTAGCGAAAGCCAAAAAAAAATTATCTCTCGTCCCGTGAACCATCCCGAGAGGAAAACAAGTTAAGTCATCAAGCCCTGTTCCATCCATGGATTGATAGGCTTCCTTCCTGCACGTCCTGCAACACTGGCATTGGCATTGTCTCATCGCTCGGTAAAACCGAAGCGAAGAAAGGAGAAAGAAAACTACCTAAGACAAACATTCACTTCACCGTTCTGTGTCCGCGGTGAAAGATTCCACATGCAGAGAGGCACAGACTGGTCGTCAGCTTTGGTCTTACACTCGTAGGCGCACCCCGACTCACCAACCCCCTCTTCTCAGCTCAACCCAGTACACGGCGCGGCGCTGGTTCCTACACGCATGCACACATGGGGGCGCAGGCACGGCATGGCGCAACGCAGCGCTGCGTCCAATTGCCATTTGGGGCTACGCACACTTGCACATAGCATTCACTCATATCATACACCCACCTGCGCTGCGTCTGCGTCTGCGTCTGCGTCTTCTTGACGAATTGCTTCATGCGTGCTCCTCTTTAAAGAGCCAGCCGAGCCGGTCAATTCTTGAAGCTTGCGAGGAGCTAGCGCAACTACCGTGGCGTCTACCGCTGCTTCAGTTGGTCCTAGCTAACTAGTCGGTTGGAAGAGTGATTCGGAGCTCGATCGCTTCATTGATGAATGCCGAAGCTATAGCGGTTCTTGATAGTTCCGAGGTTGGCATATGCATAAACTGCAGAGATGATTAGATATTCTCGATGCACTGGCTGTGGCTCTGCTCTGACTGTTGGATCGTTGATTTAACCTTTGCGCCCAGGTTCGATGCCCCGGTCGCTCGGATGGCATTGCCAACCGCGGTGGTAGCCGGCATTGCCGCGGGCGTCGCCACGTTGCTGGTGGTCGCCGTCGTGGCCGCCGTGTGGTGCGTGGCGCGGCTTCTCAGGGCGCGGCGTAACCGGAGCTCCGACACCGGCTCGTCTGAAACTCCTCCTACGCTAGGTAACAAATGCTGCTTCTTGTGTGTTTTATTAGTGGACAGGAACTTGTCTGCAAATTTGCAGCGTTCTAACGTACGAATTGATCGTTGGTGTATGGTTCGGTCAGTGGAGTGGAGCAGGTGTGGCCGGACTTCGTCGGCGCCGGAGTACCAGGGGGCGAGGCAATTCTCGCTGGAGGAGCTGGCGCACGCCACCAAGAACTTCAGCGATGCCAACCTGGTCGGCGCCGGGAGCTTCGGGCTGGTGTACAAGGGTCTGCTGCTCGACGGCACGGTGGTCGCCATCAAGCGGCGCGTCGGCGCGCCTCGGCAGGATTTCGTCGACGAGGTAAAACATCACAAACTCCGTTCTCATGAACTAGCATCAGTATTTGTAGTGACATCACCGCATTGCGTCATACTTATGAGTTATGACCGGACCAGACAGTAGGCATTTTCAGTTAGTCAATACACCTGTGTCTGAACTAGCCGCTCATCCTGCTCCTTGTCAATTGTTGTCATATGCCCACATCAGTGGTTGCTTTGATGGATTTTGTGGCGACAGGTAAGTAAATGCCTCTGTGCTTATGTGATAATTGTACTTGATTGAATTCCCCCAGGGTCCCTTGTGCAATGCAGGTCAGGAGGCTATCAGAGATCTGGCACCGAAACGTCGTAACGATTATCGGCTATTGCCAAGAAGGGGGTCTACAAATGCTGGTGTTCGAGTACCTGCCCAATGGCAGTGTCTGCGGCCATTTGTACGGTAATATATAAGTTGATTTTGTGCTAAGATTGAAGCATTTAGTTTCCTTGAAATGTCTTATGAACACAAACTAATATAGTGCTATTTAGCAGATACCGGCAAAGAGTCGATGACAAGGCTGGAGTTCAAACAGAGGCTCTCAATAGCAATAGGAGCAGCAAAAGGTAACAAAACTGTCAAATCATGTATAGCGTTTATCATGACGCTGTAGTGCACAGGACGACCAAGGGTAAAACAGTGTGTGTGAATTGCAGGTCTGAATCATCTGCACAGCCTTGCGCCTCCTTTGATCCACAAGGATTTCAAGACAAGCAATGTCTTGGTCGATGAGAACTTCATTGCAAAGGTGGCTGATGCCGGAATCGATAGGCTGCTTCGAGGATTCGAAGATGCCGGTCCATCGCACCGATCTTGTAGCAGTGTCTACCAGGATCCAGAGTAAGTCTGAATGCTGAGCCATTTTACCTGCTTTTCGCCTTTCTATCAGAGGAGGAGTTGCAGTTGCACTGTGCAGAACTGTATAATCTAGTGCTTTCTGTGATACCATCTTTGTCTTGTCATCTCGGTGTGTTTGTTCCTAGGGTACACTCCTTGGCGCAGCTTTCTGAAAGCAGCGACGTGTACAGCTTTGGAGTTTTTCTTTTGGAGCTGATCACTGGCAGGGAAGCTGCGGGTTTGATTTGTCCGGAATCAAGGGAATCCTTCGCTCATTGGGTAAATATTCATTATCTGGTTGTTCTCTGAGAGAGTTTTCACACAAAAACTGACTCCAGCTTCATTGACATTAACAATTTTCTTGTGAATTTGTCAGATGGAGGTACATTTCACTTTAAACGAGCTGACTGACCCGAGGTTACGAGGCAACTTCACTTCAGAGGGCATGAAGGAGCTCGTCGGCCTGACCTTCCAGTGCCTGAGCCCCTCGGCGAGAAGGCGGCCCAAGATGCGGCTGGTTGCGGCGGAGCTGGACAGGATTCTGGAGAAGGAGATGACCCTGACAACCGTCATGGGCGATGGCACCGCCATTGTCACGCTTGGGAGCCAGCTGTTCACGTCGTGATCGAGGACGAAGCCCGAGGAGATTGCATTTGCATGCATGCCTGATATTTGTAGCCATGCATGGCGTGAGAGGTGTGTGTAGACTGGAGACCGGAGGGACATTCATGCCCCATAGTAATTTTTTTCCTGCAATCCCGGTTTGGTTTGTTTGTGTTTGGGGAGAAATATATCAAGGTTGTGAGGATCGTGATACAGATGGTAAGATCGTACACGGGTCGATACATCGATTGAAATTTCATAGAATCGTGCTCAGAATCAGGTAGGATCTTGATCTCGACAACAAATTATATCCGCATACAAAATTTGATATTACCTATTTCTAATTTAAGCTATAATAGTTTAATTTGTTTTGTTTTTACATGATTTTCTAAGGTCAAACCCCGAACACGTACCCAAACTTACAAAATTAATTTTAAAAATTGTACTATTGGCTTGCATATTTGGAAAAATATTACATTTTTATATAAAATATATACACTTTTTAAAATTGATGGAATTGTGATTAATTCTAGAATTCGATCTTGTCAAATGAAGAAAGTTCCTAGCAGCTAGATCGTGATTCTAACAACGTCTAAATACACAGGGCCCTCAATTTATGTCTCACTTGTACTCAGTACGTGTAAAGCAGTTGTACCATTGTACCAAATATTGACGTCCTAAGAGAAGTACTTGACTCGAACTCGGCAAGATATAACCTTAGTACCTTACACACACACATGAGAGAGAGAGAGCAGGCTAACAATCCTGACTTAAATCGAAGTTCCCAGCTGCTTCATAAATCATATTTTTTTGGTGCTTCATGACATCAATAGATTCGCTAATTTAAACAATTAGGCATCCTCTAGGAGGCTAAGCGATCACGTTTGCTACTTGATAGTATGATTAGAGGCATAGATCGATCTGGCACACTCTGATCAGAGCTGTTCCAAAAAGGATAAACCATCAACCAACTACCTTGCAAATTAACAGTGTAATTTCTAGAAGGTAACCGTCCCTGGTAGCTTCCTCAGTCCTCATTCAGGAGGCAAAAACCCTGCTTGCCACATACTATTTCCAGAAGTTTCAAGCATGTCTGGGTGTTCACCGTAATACTTACGGTCTGCTCGTAGTGTGGTCCATATGGTCTATGTGGAGTTGTGTGATAAAAGTAGTCATATATTATTTGTCTAAAGTGAGTTGTATAATAGTATACAGTGACTGTTGGGTTTAAACGTATTACCTTCGAATTAACCCTTTTACACAAACTGAGAACAAAAGTATAAGTGCAGTGTTACGTGTACGTGGGTCTGCCCCACGGTAGGCTGAACATGCGGTGCTACAAAAGTGTAAGGTGGCTGATGCCGGAATCGATAGGCTGCTTCGAGGATTCGAAGATGCTGGTCCATCGCACCGGTCTTGTAGCAGTGTCTACCAGGATCCAGAGTAAGTCTGAATGCTGTGCCATTTTACCTGCATTTCGCCTTTCTATCAGAGAAGTAGGAGTTGCAGTTGCACTGTGCAGAACTGTATAATCTACTGCTTTCTGTGATGCCATCTTTGTCTAGTCATCTCGGTGTGTTCGTTCCTAGGGTACACTCCTTGGCGCAGCTTTCTGAAAGCAGCGACGTACAGCTTTGGAGTTTTTCTTTTGGAGCTGATCACCGGCAGGGAAGCTGCGGGTTTGATTTGTCCGGAATCAAGGGAATCCTTCGCTCATTGGTGGGTAAATATTCAGTATGTGGTTATTCTCTGAGAGAGTTTTCACACAAAAACTGACTCCAGCTTCATTGACATTAACATTTTTCTTGTGAATTTGTCAGACGATGGAGGTAAATTTCACTTCAAACGAGTTGACTGACCCGAGGTTACGAGACAGCTTCACTTCAGAGGGCATGAAGGAGCTCGTCGGCCTGACCTTCCAGAGCCCCTCGGCGAGAAGGCGGCCCAAGATGCGGCTTGTTGTGGTAGATGACCAGGACAACCGTTGTTGGCGACGGTACCACCATTGTCACGCTCACGCTCGGGAGCCAGTTCACGTCGTAAACGAGGACGAGGGGGGGCTTGCATGCATGCATGCCTGATATTTGTAGTCTTGCATGGTATGAGTAGTGTGTAGATCGGAGGCTCTCAAGCGCTTGGAACTCCATGACGACCTGTTTTTACAAACTTGTTTTTTCAAATTAGTATATCTCTAAACCAATTATTGAATCTAAGCCTTTAAAATCAGGGTCCACCAAATTAAAGGTTAGATGTTGTTTAGATCTTTTTCAAATTAATATATCCTAAGACAACTATTAAATCTAAGCCTTTAAAATTAAGGTTTAGGATCGGATGTTTTTCTCTCTTTTTTTTTAAGAATTTCTAGAATATTTTTCTTTTCTTTAGCAGCAGTAAATTAAAGATCAACTTTTAATATATAATAGATAGATACGGTGATTTGGATACAACTGGAGACCAGCAAAGTCCGATTCTTATCATCTGTCCATGCGTTTACAAATGTAGTCGCACACAATTGTTACCCGGTCCGGCCTTCTTCATCGAGGCACTTTGGACTCCACAGCCGGTGCACCGTGTCAGCAGGGTCACGTTCACTGCACGCCGCGGCAGCGACGGCGACTCGCATCCGTGGCCAAGTGACTATTAAGAGGCAATATATCCTATGCACATAGCATATTTGGTGAACATATGGACATAGATGATCCCGGCCCTCCATCGCTCAATCGACGGCGATGCGCACCCGCACCTCCCACTTCCGGCCAGTAAGTGAAAAAACCCCGCGATTTCGCATTTCTTCGTTCGCCTCCCCCCGCATCAGCTCGAGCCCCATACACAGCGCTAGGGTTTGGCGCCGCCAGCCCTGCATCTACCTCTAACTCCCTGCGTGCCGCCGCCCCCTGCATCCGTGGTCGTCCTTGCTTGCCGTCCGCCCGAGCACCATTCACAGGAGAGCCGAGTCCGCCGCTGCGCCCAGTCGACCTGCGCCCGGCGAGGTAAGCAACCGCCGCCCCCGCCCTTCCCTTGCACCGAGTCCTCTTGCGCCTGCGCCGCAAGTGTTCAGATTCGAATTACTGACATTAGATCCTTATGGCAAATGTTCAATTCTTATTACTGAACTATCGGTTGCAGCAGCTTTGCCATGTTCCCAAGTACCAAGTACACATGCCCCCCTTGCTCTGTTGTGCCCTGAAATTGATTTGTGGCCAAGTATCGCATGGATTCTACGGAAGATGTGAGTAGCTCCGTACGACCACTAGCTTTGCCATGTCTCGAAGGCGGCGATGCACACTCTTTAGTTGCGAGCAGTTTGTGTAAAACACCACAGAAGGTTGTTCCGTTCTGTGTGAGTGTAGAGTTATTTGAAAACTCATCCTTACCGCTGCAGGGTTCGTCGTCCACACTGGTAGTTAATGACGACTTGACACCTGCCATAGGCATGATTTTTGAAGACGAGGATGCAACCCTCCAGTTTTACAAAGCATATGCGCATGTTGCCGGCTTCTCCGTTCGTATTGGGCAGCGGACGACCACAAAGGGGGTTTTGCAATGGAGGCACTACTATTGTGCCAAACGTGGCTGGAAGGAAGAAAAATGTAAGGACAAGTTGGAGGTTAAATTGAAGAGGTCATATGAGTCTAAATTGAGTAGGTACGGGTGTGAGGCCATGTTTGGTATCAAACGGACTAAGGACAATAAGTTTAGGTTAGAGACATTTGTGGAAGTGCATAACCATGGTTTTGTCTCACGTAGTAAGCAACACTTGATACCTTCTAATAGATAAGTAAATGAGAAAGATAAGATAACATTGTTCGCATGCCATCAAACGAGCATTGGGACATCCGGATATTTAGATATCTTCATGTCAGTGAGGGTGGGTTTCAAAATGTTGGATGCACAAGGAGGGATTTGCAAAATTATCACCGAGAGAGTATAAAGTCATCAGATGCTCATATGTTCCTTGATAATCTAGCTAGAAAGAACGAGAACAATGTTGTATTTTATTTTGACTATGTCATTGACGGCAAGGGTAGGTTGGTCCATGTGTTTTGGCTGATGCAACCTGCAGGAAGAATTATGTTCATTTTGGAGAGTTGCTCTCATTTGATACAACATATAATATAAACCAATATGATATGATATTTGCACCATGCATGGGAATGAATAACCATAGGGGATGTGTTCTATTTGGGGTTGCATTGCTGCTCGATCGGCCTGGGGAGAACAAGCAGAAGAAGTCTAAGGGAAAGGCTGCTCGCATGTGTAGGACATGCAATGAGATCGGCACCCACGACAGCCACAACTGCCCTTTAAGGAAGCAAGCAAAATAATCATGCCCTTTAAGGAGTTCAGTATTCATGGACTTGTAATATTTTGCATGCAGTTAAGCGACTTGTAATATGTTGCATGGACTTGTAATATTTTGCATGGTGTTACTGTTGTTGGGCATGGTGTTACTTTATAGAATGAAATCCTGGACATTGTTTTAGACTTGTAATATGGTTCTGCTCTACAAAGCTAAATTTAATCAACATTAATTGGAAGTATAGCTACAACTGCAATCTTACTCTTTTCCTAAATATTGCTCAACTGAAATCCTTCTCTTTTCTGCAAACCTGGACATATTACTGGAATGACAACAGCAGTATCAGGTTCAAAGCGTATACAGTATCAGGTTTCCTTCTCTTTTCTCCAATCTCCAGATTTGGCTACGACAGCAAACCTCCAGCTGTGTTCATCTGTGCTGGATTTCACTCCAGCTGAAAGAAAAAAGGTTTTGGAGGCTCCCTTAAGAATGTACATCCAGATCATCCAGAAAATACTTGAGACTTCAGAAATCATAATTGAAACAATTGAGATTTCAGAAATCAGAAATTAGACAATACTTCAGAATCCAGACAATACTTAAGAATGTATCAATCTAGACCTACACAACATTTCATAATGTGTACATGCAAACTGAAAAGTCAAACTGGACAACAATATTTTAGAAACATTCCAAATTTCAGACAACATTCCAAATCTCAGATGATCATATTTCAGAAAGGCTATCTGGGACACCACATTTCAGACATCATTCCATAGTTCATTCAGACAACAACCACATTTTAGATGCTCAGATTGCCAAAATTAGCAGTGCAAATTCCTATTACATCTTACATTACATAAGACTACTACAGAACTAAATTACAAACTCAGTTCCCTATCTTCCCAATGTAAATTCCTACCAACAATGAAAAAAATGCAACAACAATGATTTTTAACTTCTCATCTGCAGCACTGGATTTTTGGATTGACTTGGTGATCTTGTCCAATGAGATTTTCATAGCCGCTAACTGTTGCAAAACATGGTGGTCAATCAACTTCACAGATAATCAAAAGGCTCATCTCTTCTCTCCTGTTCAACCGGATGCATCCCACTCAGAAGGCTCTTGTATTGATCCTTCCACATGAATGTGTCGCATCCCTTGAAATACATCTCGACCAAAACAAACCACCCAACTACATAACAATGCAGAAAGTGCAACCGCCCGGCATTTCCAAAAACCATATTTGAACATCAAAATCAAGAGAAAAGGGAGATTCTTACACCGTCGTTTCTAGGGCATTTGTAGTATTCCTTTCCTCGATTCTCCGAGCTACCAAACACAGCCCAGATCATCGTCGCATGGCACTTAGGGCATGGCACGAGAGGAAGCCCACCGCTAGGGCCTGTCGTTGACCACTCGGAGTGTGTCTCCGCGCGGGATTTTTGCTTCTCCATGTTGCGCCATAGGCCCCAACGTTTGGGGGAGGAGAGTAAGGCAGAGGGAACAAAGCACAAGGGGAGGCGGAGTGGCTCTCAAGGGCTATACGACCGGCGCCGCCACGATCACCTCGGGTTGCCTCGGCCGCGCCGCCACAGTCGCCTCGGGTCGCCTCGGCTGATTTGGGAGGAGAGCAAGATTGGGGATTGGGGATCGGGGGATTGAACTGGCGGGTCACTCACTCGGGTAGGGGGTAAACGCAAAATTATTCGCTCGCACACCATGGCCTTGCGCTCGCTCGCGCAGCGCCGTCGATTGAGCGATGGAGGGCCGGGATCATCTATGTCCATATGTCCACCAAATATGCTATGTGCATAGGATATGTTTCCCTATTAAGAGGGGGATCACGCCAAGCGACCACCCGTCCAGCATGTGCGTGCACAACAAAGTGATCATGTTCCACAAGTCGTGCAAGGTCGGGGTCGAGAGCAGGGGTGGATCTGGGCCTCGAGCTAGGTAGACTATAGCCTAGGGCTTATGACCAAAAATTCATAGAAGTCCCCTTAAGGAATTATCAAAAATTTAAGGTAATAGAAGACTTAGACCATAGAGAGTCAGCCCAGCCCAGGGTATAGCCCATCGCTGGCTTCGTCCCTAGTCAAGAGACCAAAGTTCCAGGTCCAGCGCAAGGAGAATGTTAGCTTCGTTAGCTCATGCGAACGGTCTGGACACACACACACACACTAGACAGCAAACAAAAGCCAACAGTATTTGGTGCTACTGAACTGCTGTAGCATTTTCTTGTTTTTCTTCTACTCTTATACTTAACAAAAACTTCATATGTTACATGCAAACTAATAAAGTGCTACTAATTGTGTGCCCACTAGTGCTGCTAGCTAATAAGCTGCTACGGCAATAACCACCCACTAGTGCTGTCGTTTCTAGTCCTCAATGCCACAAGCAAAGAAATGACTGCTACTGCAATGAACGCCATCATGACTGTCTTCTAATGCAAACAAGAAACTAAAACCACTGCTACTTACTGCTACAAGAAACTGAAATCACTAACCAACATCAAGGATTATTCAACAAACACCTCATAATCCTTGATGCATTTTCTTGATGTCGGCGATGCCGATTCTTGTACACAGCTTGTGAGGACCCGGTTTATTCGGCTTGTAATGCTTAGTCTACCATTGACCCTAGCATCACAAATCAAATAAACTAAGCCTCGAGATATGTATACTTCTCAAAAATGTAGTATACACACCTCGTTACAAAATCATATATCAATTCCATTCATTCACATAGAACCGAAGCAAGCAACAAACCAGAAGACATACATAAAATAGAGTTATTACAAAGAGGGGCGACCGGCCAAATGCCATACAAATATGTAAGTAAACAGTGGAAGCAAAAGTACCATAAGATGGAGATAAACAAAAACCAATTAGTGTGCCTTTACCCATAAGGCAACCAACCGGACCGTCAAGCTAGTCGTCCCAAAAACCGCACATCTCACAAAAGTGAGGCCCTTGGGGCTCACCTTCTTCCTCTGCAACAATTAACATTAAGCAAAGCAAATGAGTACAATAATGTACTCGCAAAACTGACGTGTGGAATAACATACCTATACATATGCTACATGCAAGCTTTTTTTGAGTGGAGGCTGTATGTCTCATTTTAGCACAAAGCAATCTTTATTTGCAATAATGTAATACCTTTAAAAAGCAAGTTTGCAATTCATTTTTATTGTTGAAATAACAGCAAAAACAACATAATAACAATAGATAGATGACAACAACATCCTGAAAGTGACTAACCCAATAGTCACCACAACAATAGCATGAATTACCCATTCATACCACCCATGTCAAGTTTTAAGTTTTTAAAAGGTTGTAGTCTAGTTCTTGCACGACCTTACCAAGCAATATCCATAACTTAGGACAAGACTATTCGAATAGTTTTAACCCTGTAGGGGTGTACCAATGTACCCAGGGTTCACAATTTCGTTTTGAGCTTTATTTCGTTTGGGGGCGAAATGGACGAAATTTTGGTAATTTCGGATTAAATTTCGGTGATTTTCAGCCAAAGTTTGATCAAATTTGAATTTTAAAATTTCCAAAAAATAAAAGAAAACAATACAGCACTAGAAACTCGAACCTGCACCACCAAAGTGCTGGCGCTAAGCGCATTTGAGCTACCCTTGGTCTTGTGGTTTATTCACCACTTTTAGTATACTTAACCCTTGAAATTCAAACCAAACGAATTTTTTTGAACGAAACCAATTCCTTTCGGCTGGGGACGAAATGGACGAAATTTCTGTGATTTCGACGAAATTTCGCCGAAATTGTTAACCCTGAATGTACCCACACGATAGACCGCCTTTCCATCAGCCACGGTTAGCATACTTCCTTGGGTATGCAGACACGGCTAAGTCTAACGAGACATTTCCAATGAACGATGCTAATTAAGAGTCGCGACAACCTGAAGGGCAGGGTGCACCGGCCCAGCCGAAGCAACTGCGGCTGCTCTTCCCTTATAAAAACAATTTTAACCACTTGTGACCCCGAATTAACACCTCTCAAAGTACTTAGTCAAGAGAGGTCTCATATCCTCTCGTGTGGTTAGCACACAATAAGCGCTTGGCTTAGTGACACAAGTAACTCGGTCCTTGGGGACTTAGGCACCATTCCAATCACACCCAACAGATCACACCAATATAATATTGTGCCCAAGTCAAGATATAATTTTTATTTTCAGTTTTTGATTTGCAAATTAGCAAAACACAAGGGCTGGACATAATGGAATAATATTATCATTTGTGTGATCAAGATCATCGACTAAGTCGATGATCACCCAAAACTATCGATAACTAAGCATGGCTAAGCAATTTGAACCCGTAATCTACTAAGTGACAAGAGTCCATCCAACGAACTCTAATCACAGTAAATAACCCAGGCTCAGGTAGTACAGATAATCATTTGCCTACAGGTTATACATCTAAAGGATTAACTAATCGATTTAACACAAAATAAGCAATGCATATATACAAGTTGAAAACAATATATTAGACTTGAAAATAATGGGATTAACATGATCAAACTGCTTGCCTTGCTGGATTTGCTCAGTTTGCTGTAGAGGGACACTTTCGAGATCAACACGCTCGTCGGCACCTAACGAAAAAGCAAAAAAGAACCGATAAGAACGAAAAAAAACCGAAAAGACTCAACAACCAACTTTCTCCAAATGCTCTGAAAATTTTACAGAAGTAAGAGCATAATTTATAATGAATTTAGAAACAAGAACCAATTGATTTGGATGTTCTATGCAAAAGTTATGATCAAAACAATTCTGCTCAGCTTGAAAAATGCAATATGTTACTATTTATCATAATTAAATTGTTTAGCATAAATTTCTAGAAAGGTGGTGCAGCTGATATTTTTATGGAAAATCAAGCACATCATAATATGAACAACCCAATTGGATTCACCTCATTTGTAGCTATGATGCAACTTTTATGAAATTCCAAAGACATGAAAAAGAGCACATGCTAATTGTATTTGTAATTCTTTTAAAACCAGTAACATGTTCAAAACCAATTTTACAATAAAGTTCATTATTATAGGAAGCCAAAAAATTGGATTCACTCAAAAAGGATTTACAGAGAATTAGTTATGCAATTTACAAGTTTAAACAATTTCTAGTGCAAAATAAATCTAAACCTAAAGTTATTTTATTAACAAACATTTTCTAGAATAGCAACAAGATTCAATCTAATTTTAGATTAAAGTACATTTAAAATAGAAACTAAAAAATGTGAATCATCAATTTTGGAGCTAAAATGAATTACTTATACCTTTTAGAAGTTAACTGATTTTTCAGTGTAACAAATAAAGCATTTTGGAAAATCATATAAACATTCAATACTTTTTATACCCAGCTCAACCTAGCCCAACTCACTGACCAGTGGGGCCAATGAACAGTGCTATTTTATATTTTCCAAAAGACTTCCGATTAAACCTGACAGGTGGGACTCGCCTGTCATTAGCATGGTCCACATGCATAGTGCATGGACCGAAAGCCATGAGCTGGGTCCACGGGTTCACAGCCAGATTACTATGCACTAACGGCCTCGGGCCCACATGCAAGTCACACAGAGCCTCAGCTAAACATATTCTTTCAGACAAAGATACGCCATTAAGACTAATCATCATCATTAGCTCCTAATTAACACCACTACAGTATTGCCGGACAGCCCGACAATACCGAGCTTCGCTCACCGGAGCATTGCCGGCGATTACGATCACGGCGGCGCAAGCCGAGGGTATGCATGTGTGCACAATAGGCTCGTGCACTCGAGGGCACCAGCGGCGATGCCGGAGGTGGTCCGACACGGCGGCGCGACGGCGAGGGGCGGAGGCGACGCTACGGCTAACATGGCACAACGCGGAAAAGAGACGCCCGCGGCAAAATAGCGCGCGCATAGGCAATAGAGGGGTCCAGTGAACTCACCACGATGACCCGGAGGTGGAGAGGTTGCCGGAGTTGAGCCAGCGACGAAGAACACGGCGGCGGCGATGGTGCTACCGAGGGGAGCTCAACCTGAGGACAGAGGGAGAGAATGGGTGATGAAGGATGCATCAGAGGTGCCTCGAGATGGTGTAAAAGAGGGGGATTCGGCAGGGGCTCACCGTGCCATCGTCGGAGAAGAAAGGGGTCCTTGCGGTTGATAATGGACAAAATCCAAGATTCTCGGGTTCCTGGAAATGGATGATCAAATTGATTGAGGGGAAACTCTTAGCAAGCCAAGGTATGCATGGTGACGCACTAAAACGAGGATAGGACTCACCGGAGTCGAAGATGTCACGGAGGTGTGAAGAATCTAGACCCGCCATTATATGTTAATGGAGTTTTGGTTATTAATGACAAATCTATTTATGAGACTAACACTCCTTTATATTGCTATATCTCATATTTAGTCTCAGTTGGATTTAAAGATCAAGAGGTATGCATTCGATTCATTGTATTATACCTTGTTGCATTCCTCAGGACACAAAATATAGGTTGAACTTCACCAAAAGATTAATTTGAATATGTGCATATGTCTTTATTACACATTTGTGTATGCACACATTTAGGGGGAGTTCACTCTATATTTTGTGGTTTCATTAGTATTGATCCATATTCTTATGTCCACATATACTTAGGATCTTTACTTAAAATATATCCTTGAAAATATTTAACTTGTGTAGTTAATATATTCATATGAGTATATGTAACTTGTGTAGTTTATATATACCCATATCCTTGAATATATACAACTAGTATAGTTCGTATATATCCATATGAGCATATGAGACTTGCGTAGTTCATATAAGCTCATATATCCTTTGAGTATATATAACTTATGTAGTTCATATATACTCATACCAAATATATTCAATTATCTGTAATTGTGTTGGTTGTCATCAATTACCAAAGAGGGAAAGATTGCGGTATCTTGTCCCACCATTATTGGCTAATGGTTTGTTGTGGTAATTAATGACAATCACCTTGTGGAACTAACATTTTTCTATGAGTTGGTGAAATAGGTTATGTTCCATGTGATTAAAGACTTCGGATGATATCATGTGTTGATTGTCATTAAGTCAAAGATCGGGGAAATGGAAATCATCATGTGTTGATGATGTTCGAGTCGAGATCCCGAAGTGAAGAGCTTGGAGTAAAGGATGCATCATGAGTTGATATATATCAAGTTCAAGAAGAGAAGATGATTATGAGTTGATCATCAAGTCGAGAAGAATCCATCATGTGTTGATGGAGGTCAAATGAAGAGTGCATCATGAGTTGATGCATGTCAAGACCTGAGATGAAAGATGTCATCATATGTTGATGGACATTAAGTCAATAACCCGGACTTGAAGCGAGGATGTGCGTCATCAAGCTTCAAGTGGTTGTGCAAGGAAAAGGTATGACTAGCTAGGGCTAAGGATTTGTTCCTAGTCTTTTACCGGTCTCGGTGGTTGGTTGGAGACCGGATTGCTAGAATAGGTTACCGTACTATTAAGAGGGGTCTTAATCAGTAACTTGAGTTAGTCATGTGTTGATAAGCTCATTGTGTTTGCTCTAGCTCAACTTAACATGTTGCCTATATTTGCGAATGTGTTTTGCAAATAGTTGTGGCTCATGGTTAATCCTTGTAGCATGTGACTTTAGTTTGCAAATGTGTTTTGCAAACGGTTTAAGTCCATGTACCTTATTCCTTGTGGCTTGATTCTAAAAGTCGGCAAAATGTGTTTTTGTGACTTGTTGAGAATCTAGCTTTCATCTCTTGTGTACATGTTGCATCAATTGGCAAATATGTTTTGCAAATTGAGTTGAAGCAAATGTAAAAAGTTTGATCTCAGTCTTGGTGACTGTTGGCGGTCTGACCGCCTCTGCTAGCGGTCTGACCGGTGGTAGCGGTCTGACCGCCATAGGTTGAGCGGTCTGACCGACCTTCGGTTGTACCGGCCGTAAGAATCGGTACTACCGGAGTGCGGTAGTACCGGGCGTTTGAAATGGTACTACCGGAGTGCGGTAGTACCGAAATTTGTATGGCGGTACGTATTTTCCAGAAGAGATGTTTTCTGGTTTGCTCGGTTGCTTAGTTGAGCGGTCTGACCGGCCCCTCTGGCGGTCTGACCGGTTTGAGCGGTCTGACCGGCCATTGGTTGGCGGTCAGACCGATTGTGAATCCAACGGCTAGTTTTATAGCCATTGGCGCTTGGGCGGTCCGACCGGCCATTAGTTGGCGGTCAGACCGGTTTTGTCCAGATTCTCTGGAATCTTCTCCCAACGACTAGTTTTTGTGTGTGGGCTATAAATACCCACCTTGGCTGTGTGAGGGAGAGTTGCTGGTGCCCCATTGAGTTCCTTTGAGCTAAGAGCAAGCCCTTTACTCCCATTTATGCATGTGTTGCACTTAGTGAGGTTTGAGAGGCAAATCCTATTGCATGTGTTGCATTAGGTGGTGGATTTAATATCCACGAGAGCTTTGACACTTGATTGGTTCAAGTGAAAGTTGGTGACTTGTTACTCTTGGTGTTTTGCCGACACCTAGACGGCGTGGAGGCGTCGTGCTCGGTGATCTTCTCAAGTGAAGCTTGTGAGAAGACCCGGGCGTTTGTGAGTGGCTTGGTGCTCGCCATCTCCGGAGTGGAGTAAAAGCAACCCTAGTGGAGCGAGGTGGTTGATACCTCGGAGGAAGGCTTAATTTGTGGAGCCGACCCAATTGGTTTGGGTTTCCCTCAACGTGGATTATGGGAGACCGGCAAGTCTCCAACCACCACGGTAAAACATCATTGTGTCTCGTGTGCTTCTTGTGATTAGCTTTCATATGCTTTACTTTGTACAATTTACATTCATTATATAATTGCCTATTCATTTGTATGATTGCTATCTTGTATGTGCTTGATTAATCATATCATTAGTTGATAGCTTACAAGTCTTTACTAAATTGCTCTATTTATTATTGACTTGTATTGTTGGTGCACTTAGTGAACTTAGTTGATTTAGGCTAAACCGAATTGATATTTAGCTTCCGCATTAGAAATCGGTTTTAGCTCTTAAAAGTTTTAAAACGCCTATTCACCCCCTCTAGTCGGCCTCCTCGATATTACAAGGTGCCACTCGGTGCACGCCCTAGAAATGCCGAGAGCACGAAGTGGAACCAAGAGCTACAAGCAAAATGAGAGGCTCTCATTAGCAAAAATGGAACTAACATCGAAGATAAGGTTGAGAGGAACCAATGTATTGGAGCTCACCCGCGCAAGGAGGCGACAATGGCGTCCTCCTCCTCTCGGTTGTGAGGAGAAGTGAGCAGAATGGAGGGGGAAGAGGAGGTATTATGCGTGGGGAGATAGCGGAGTGAAGGCGGCGTTAAGCAACAAAGCTCCAGGATAGGTCGCAATGGCGGTGGATTCACGGCGTGAGCATCCTCCAACGGGTCGGAGCAGAGCGGCGCGGCCGCGTGGCGAACGTGCTCTGCCGAGGAAGAAGAAGGAGCTGACATCGCAGGCCCGCCTCGTCAGCGAAACAAAATGGTGCGCGCGAGTCCGCTCTACGTGAATCCACGAGGGTCGTTCGATCTCGAAGGACGGCTCAGTTCTAAAGAGGCATTCGGGAGTCCGATCGGCCCGATCGTGTGGGCCGCACGATTTGCATCGGACGGTAGTTAGCGGTTGGATCCGGGTGGGTGCAGTTAGGCGGTGCGGTCGAGCCGAGAGGTGCGGTCGGACTCGAGTCGGAGTTGGGTTCGGGCCCAAGGAAAAGTGATTTCAGGTTTTGGATAGGGAATTTTTAGAGGTAGCTCCGAAGCTCCAAAAATTCTTAATTTTTATAGAAGCTTTCTAGATCAGAGAACAACCTTGTGTAATTTTTCTACGAATTTTCATGCACTGAATTGTTTCCTACAAAATTCACAAGCTGTCGCCCTAAGGGTTTGACCAGAGTTCAAACTGGTTTGACTTGCTCTTTTGAAATAGCAAATAAAATCTAAAAATTATGAGATTTTTCAGAGAGGTTACTAGGATGATCTAGATGATAGAAAAAATATTTCCAAAGGATGATCACAAATTTTTGTTTCTGTTTTCTTTTGGAACTTCGATTTGAGTTTAATGTTTTATCCAATCCCAACATTGTCAAATGCACAAAAATATGTAGAAGCTCCAGAAATCCAATGAATGCTCAAAAGTTTTAATTTCTCCTCATTTTTATACATTTGAAACACAAACCCTGATTTGGGATGTTACACAGCTCCTGGAACTTCACCGAGGAAGAAGAGGACGTCCGTCGTGCTCTTGTAGTCATCGACGTTGTCGGCCATGTCGCTATCGCTGTAGCCGACAAATCGTGGCTCCTCCAAATTCTTCGCGCTGCCGTCGCGATCGTGCGTGCGCGCGCCATCGCACCCCGCCCACTCGCACTCGCCACGCGCGCGCATCTTCGCCGCTCCGCGCTTGATGCGCGTCGCCGCCACGCCGCCGCGCGACGAAGTGACTGAACCAATTGTGCAATGCTGAGGGTAAGCACATAGAGCCAATTGTGAGTGCGGTTTACCCGAGCAAGTATGCGATGCTTCCGGTCGTGAATCGTGAGCATACCGTCCTGGATGAGCGTCTGGTAGCCGTTCTCGTCAAGCTGCCCGAGGCTCGCTATATTGCTGCGCAGTCGTGGGATGTAGTACACCCCCGTCAACGCAAGGTGCTCCCTATTTCGGTTGGTGAATAGGACGGTGCCACACCCATGTATATCCACCACTGAGCCGTCGCTGAGCTTGAGAAAGTCGGTGATGCCCTCGTCCATCTCCGTGAAACTTGCCTGGCAGCCGGACATGTGATTGCTGGCGCCGGTGTCCAGGTACCACGCGCCGTCATGGGTGTCCTCCTCGCACCCTAGATGCACCTGTGCGTGTACCTCGTTGAGCACCATGTTAGTGCACGCGCCTACGGATGCCTTGGTGAGTGCGCACACCTGCGCCATGAGAAGCGTAGGCTCGTCGGCAACGGCTTGCGTCGAGTGGGACTGCTCATTGTTAGCCTCACCGGTGTCATTGAGCAGCAAACCCTCGTCGACGCCCTCCTCCTCCTTCAGCACGACGACGTCCGCGGCATGCTCGCATGCCATAGCCATTAGAAGAGCTGGCTCGACGTCCTCTTGGGTGTTGGTGAGATACACCCGTCCTTTCTTCGGCTCATCACATTCGGACGCAAATGGACGAACTCCTGACAATTGAAGCACTGGATCTTCGACTTGTCGAATTTTTTGTTGTGCTTATTCTTGTCATCGTCTTGGCCACGACCATGGCCACTGCCGTGCCTGCCATTCTTTTTTGTGTCGCTGTTGGAGTCCTTGCCGCTCCTCTTCTCTTCGACGACTTTGGCCTCCCACTTGGTGTGCGTGAGCAACAAGTGCTCTCCTTCTTCCTTGTTGCTCCGCCGCCCCTTCAAGCTCTCATCGTACGCTCTCAAGCGTCCGATGGCCTCCATCACCGACATCACCGATACATCGTCCCATTGCTCAATGGCGCCAACAATCGGTAGGAATTTGTCGGGGACGGGGCGTAGGAGCTTCTCCACGATGACACTCTCCTCCACCTTGGTACCGAGAGCACGTATCTCGTTGACCATGGTGGTGAGCTTCAAGGTGAACTCAGTGATTGTCTCTGAGTCCCCCATGTAGATGCACTCAAACTCCCTCTTGAGAGTTTGAATGCGCACTTTCTTGACACGTTCTTCGCTGAAGTGCATCTCCTTGAGCGCTTTCCAAGCCTCCTTTGTCGTCTCCTTCTCGGATATGGCTATTACAATGGCTTCCAGCACGACTTGGACTATGGCAGCGAGAGCTATCTGATCTTTCTTCTCATCGATCAATTCTTCGCTCTACACTACCGCCCACACTCCTTGCGCACACATGATGATCTTTATATTCACCGCTCACACCTCGTAATTGCTCTCCGTGAGTATGGGGGATTGGAGGGTCACAACTCCCTCTCTCACTAGTGGTACCACCAGTGCGCGGCCAACGCCACTGGGAGTGTCCTGCATTCGGTTATTCCCATCGGAGTTGCGTGAGGACTATGGCGAGACCGACCTTGCACCTTGATGCATGTCGCGGGATCAAAGTGACCATGCCCTGATACCAATTGTTAGCTTCGTCAGCTCACGCAAACGGTTTGGACACAAACACACACACGCATTCTGGACAACAAATAGAAGACAACAGTATTTGGTGCTACTGAACTGCCATAGCATTTTCTTATTTTTCTTCTACTCTTCTACTGAACAAAAACTTCATACGTTACATGCAAACTAATAAAGCACTACTAATTGCGTGCCCACTAGTGCTGCTAATACGCTACTACGGCAATAACCATCCACTAGTGCTGCCATTTCTAGTCCTTAATGCCACATGCAACGAAATGACTGCTAATGCAATGAACGCCATCATGACTGTCTTCTATTGCAAACAAGAAACTGAAATCACTGCTACTTATTGCTACAAGAAACTGAAATCATTAATCAGCATCAAGGATTATTCAATAGAGAAGCCCCAGAGATTCGAGATCCAGGCCAAGGTCCGCAACCCCAACGTGTTCCAGAGCTACGTGATCTACCGCGACACCATCCACGAGTTGCTCACGCGACACCGGTGATCGGCGAGTTCGACCTCGCCCCCGACAACTGGGATGGTTTCCTACTACACGATGTCGCCACGCTCATTGATGGCTCGGTTCGCCGTGACATCGACGACATGGGGTGCATTGTCCCGAGCTTCATCTTTGACCTCGAGCTGATCGATCATCTGGGTCAGCTTGATATACAACGGGCCCAAGGCGCTGCTCCTCACCCTCATGTGCAAAGGGGCCACTGCGGCAGACGCGGAGGGTAGCGCAGCCCAGTAAGCACCCCTCGTGAGTCCAACACGCAGTGCATCGTCTGTTTGGAGGATTTGGTGACCGTTCCTCGCATCTTACTCGAGTTTTTAGGGGCGGAAGACAAGGAAACCTCAGGCTGCCATGCTCTCACGCCTTCCACAGCCGGTCCGTCATGCCGTGGTTCCACAACACGTCAACGTGCCCAACATGCCAACGTGACATTATGGAGTGCTTCAGCTCTGTCGACTCTAGCGCGGCGACGGCGCGGTAGAGACGCAGGTCATGATGTACTTCATTAGTCATGCTCATGCATGCTTGGGTGGGAATAAGGAGCAGAATTTAGGCATCCTTGTCTTAAGAAAGAATGGTGTCATCTTCCCCTGTTCTTAACCTTTCTTCTCGCCATTGCCGTCTTGGTGTCTTTCTAAAAATATTTTTATTTGTTCATGATAAATAAAAAGTTTGATGGTGGACTTTGGCCAACCTATCATCCGAAACAATTAAAAAAAGAGAGTAAAATGCATAGTAGATCCTTAAACTTGTCCTGTCAAGTAGGTCTCTAAACTCATGAAACTATACATCCCCTAGTACCTAACCTTGTTAAATGTTCAACCTAGGTCCAATGAAAGCGTGGCTGAAGTGGAGTGCTCACGTGATGCACATATGGATTCCAGCATGGCGTTGTGCTCACGTGAGGGGCCACGAAAGTGAAATTTGCGTAATAGCTCTGTTGTTTCCGTATATGGCATAAACACAACTCTGATCGAAACCCAGAAGGGGGATCGGTAATATACCCTCCACTTAGATGTCATTCTATCACATACCTTCATTCCCAAGGTAATTGACAATATGCATCTCTTTAGATGAGAACCTTGATTAAATACCATGTTTGCGATATTTTATTATTATATTTTGTGTTTTCAATTTTGGCTATGCAAAATGACCATGTTGCCCTTGCTTGAGTCCGACGCTGCCCCGATGTGGCTGGGTTGCACCAAATACCCCGACTCGACCTCGTGCGCTCATCTCCTCTAAAATTCTGCCCAGCATCAGTGGTAGAGCCAGGCGGAGCGGAGGAAGTCCTAGCATTGGTACTCCAAGCAGGAGGGTCCATCTTGGCTCCGACGAGAGCAACAACGTCGTCCGGCAGGCCACTGTGCACGAAGTGGCAAGCGATGTCATTCTTGCAGTACCCATGGGCGTAGTACAAGCACGACCTCCAGCCGAGGCCATCTGCACCCCTGAGGCAGAGCTCGCTCACCGACACACTCTGGCGATGCCTGGGGCTGTCGTTGGCCCACTCGAGGCCGTACAAGAAAAGATCGTTGTCACCGATGCGAGGGCTCCAGCAAGTCCGCTGTTGGTTGGACCAATCAACTCTTCCTTGACATCGATCATCTCCTCCTCGGTGCCATTATTGACATTGTCTCTCCCCGAGAATAGAACGAGAGAGGGAGTAATGAGGGGAATTTTGGAGGAGATGAGCATACTGGGTCAAGACGGGGGTATTTGGTGCAACCCAGCCACGTCGAGGCAACGTTGGACTCGAGCAAGGGAAACATGGTCATTTCGCGTGGCCAAAACGGGAAAAAACAAAGGATAATAATAAAAATTGCAAACAAGATATTTAATTAAGGTTCCCATCTAAATATGGTATATTATCAATTAGGGAAGGACTAGTGCCTGGATGTACTATTCGGATGCTAGCGTCGGATGATTGTATTACTGTTGGATTTCATCTCGCGGGCATAGTCACCGTCGGATTTTCATTATCTAGAGGTGCAACAAATAAACTTCAGATTGCAACAACTAACCCACCCTTTGCAACAAACACTAACCTCGTTGCAACAATCACATACACAAGTGATGTAACTAATCACAACCATCCTACGACAAGAAATATCTCTGGTGCAACAACCAAACTAAACTTCTGCAATAAATAATTTTGAGAAGATAAATTGCAACAAAATGAAAGGTTTCCTGCAACATTTGAGAAAATGTATTGCAACAAAGCCAGAAAACATCTACAACAACCTAACATCTGCAACAAGCCAAGAAGCCACTAGAGAGAAAGAAGGTGGTGGCGACAAAAAGCCGAGCTCATAGGAGAGGGGAGGAGGTTGATCCAATGTATTGTCGCTAGTGGGTCAAACCAGGCGAAGCACGAGGTCAGCCCGGTGCCTCATCGCCAATGGGCCTAGATCAAGCATAGGCGAGAGGGACCCGATGGGTCGCCGTTGGTCCCACCGCTTCTCCTCCGCTCACTGTCCGTCGTCGCCCCTGCTCCTCCAGGATGCTGCCCACACCCGCGATACAGATTTGGTGGAGAGGGTTTGCAGAAGAACGAAATTTGAGGAGGAGGATAAGCGGCCATCAGCGAAGCCGTGAGGACTCGGTGTTGCCGCCATGAATGGTCACTCGATTCGAGCGTCTTTTTCGGGGACAAAGGTTGTGTAGGTAGGTGAAATGGTGAAAGAACATATGATAAACGCGCAGAGTGAATAGGAAAGTTGGAGACAGAGAGCGTCCGATATTTTCAAGAGACGAACATACTTGGTATAGCTTATTTGTATCAATTATACTTGGTAATGGAGCATACGCTAGAAAGTGTAGGGTATATTATCAAGGAAAATGTCCATTTGACCCCCCTGAAGTATCGCACTCCGAACACTTAACCCCCTCACCTAAAAAACCAGCCCTTTGACCCTATCATGTTGCAAAACTAGTGCACTTAACCCTCCAAGGCTATTTTGCTCGGTGGTTTTGCTTACGTAGCACTACTTTCACTACACGGGTGGCTGAACTGGATCATTTTACTGGAGTCCATGTGTCATAGAGACATCACTTAAATCAGGCTTTAACTAGATTTTCTAATCTACTGGGTCCCACCCATCAGCGCTACCTTCTTCCCCTTCTCCAAAGAAAGAGAGGGGGACAGAGGAGACACCATTGTTGGTCTTGGTCGAGCTTGACGCTGGCGATCAGGACTTCAACGGCAGCCAGATAGTGGTAAAATGGGATGATCCGACCACGGAGAGTCTATCCTCAGCAACAGGGCGGTGGCAGCGATCTGGACTATAAGGGCGATGGCGACTGAATACAAAACTAGCACGCACATAAGAATCTACACCCCAAGGGAATCCTATTGGTGCCAACCTACTGTCATAACACGTTCTGTGCAGAGCCATCAACGGTGACTGGCGACAGAGACAGAGGTGGGATGGTGCGGCAGTGCGGTGAGGTGTTAGGGGTCAAATTCACTAGCCTAACGTGATTGCCTACTTTTGGAACACGATGTGGCGTGGATTCTTACGAGCATTTGGCTGAGATGAAGAATCTGCACTGCGTTTGGCAAGGTCAGGTGACGTGCGCGGCAATGTCATCGGAGAGGAAGAATATGGAGTGGCTGCGCGGATCCTGGGAGGGAGAAAGGTTACCGAGGTGAGCACGAGATAGAAGAGGGCAAGGCGAACTCAAGGAGCAAGGAGGCTCGGGGGTGAGGAGGGACGCTGAGAGGGAGCACGCAGTGGTTACAAGCCAAGGTGAGCTCCATTGCCGCAGTCCTTCTCCGCCTCTTCTCAATATTCATTGCCATCATGCATTTTCCCCAAATCGATCCCTTCCCCATCTTTCTCACTCCCTCGCGAACCCATTGCTCCCTTCCTCGTTCGTTCTCACCGTCGGGGGCACGCAAGCGGCAAGATGCGACACGACCATATCCACGCGCCACCCCGTGCAAGCCGATCCTCCACTCCAGTACATCCCTAGCTGAACCAAGCATGTCATCCCCTCAGCCTTAGTCTCCTAAACTCCTCTGCGCTAGCTCCCAAGCCCCTCCGTCGCTGGAGCTCGCTGCCGCGAGGCCCACCGCCGCGCCATAGAAACCGCCGTGGCCAGCCCTTCTCTGGGGTCCTCAGCTCCTACGACCTCCATCGTAGGTTTCCCGGTCGAGGTCGTTCCCATGTTGGCGTCACCTCCCTTGTCACATGTAGGGGGATTCCATAGCCGCGCTGTCGTCGGATCCGGCCAGATCCAGGAGGGAAAGGAGGTGAGAGGAAAGGAAGCGGCCACAGAGGGGATTTTTTTTTTTTGCAAAATGGATGGGAGAGGGTGCACAAATCTCGATGCATTTGGATGGTGTAGATAGTGATGGGGAGTGAGTAATCATCACGTCATAGCCACATAGTTGCCATGGTGCCGAGATCAGGCTGACCAGGTGCCACGTAAACAAAATCACCTAACAAAACAGCCTAAGGGTTAAATATACTAGTTTTGCAACATGAGAAGGGTCAAATGTCCAGTTTTTAGGTGAAGAGGTTAAGTGTTCAGAGCGCAATACTTCATGAGGTCATTTTCTATTATTAGTTAAGTGTCTGTACGTTGCTACGAAATATCTCATAAATGTAATAGTTTATCAATTAAAGTAGATATAATATATTTCAATTCGTCAAGGCGCGCGAAGTAGAGCAGAACATAAGAGCAAGAGCAGAGATGAGCAAGTGAGATCTGTCCAGATCCGGCCGATAGAAGCGATAATAGGAGAGGAGACGGGGTGGTGACGAGGGCACAAGAAGCGCAGACGGCGTCAGGCTCACTCCAGTTTTTAAGTAAGAGAGATCAGTTCCCCGTCTAGATGGGGAGAGACGCGACTGGGAAGAGTCGACGGCGCAGCGAAGGTTCCGTCGCCCGCGAACCAGTAGGACTCCGACGACGCCCTCAGCGGCCGCGCGAACTAGCTAGGTACTCTTGCTGCCTCTCTCTCTCTCTCTCGTTGGTTAGCTTCCCCTGCTTTTCGATGCACTAGTGACGACGGCGAACAGGTGGCTCGCGAGGGCGGCGGTGGGAGCGAGGCTCCTAGCGATCTCGAGGAAGGTGGGCATCCATGGCGCCGCGGCTTCGATCTGAAGGCGAACCAGCCCCAAATTACGGTTAGTAATTTCTCCCTTGATGTGTAGAAAAGTGAGATTTTTTTGCTTCGAATTAGTGATAGCACATAGTGTTTTATCGATGTGTGGTTTCGAATTAGGGATATTTGGCGTTGATCTGTAGGCGAACAAGCGCGGTAGTGACCAGTTTGTTTTTTCGGTTCAGTTTTTTGTTGTTGTAACTAGGGTTTATGGTTTTAGAGTCCAAACCTGGTGCTTTTTATCTGTGAAATTGAGAATTTTTACGGAAAAATAGTACTAATTGCTGCCATATGATGCAATGTAGGTCCTCATGATGATGATTTCACTCTGGAGGTTCATCACAGTGGCTTTTTATGTGGTGATGGCAACAATAGAACGTATGTGGACGGCAAATTGAGTTGATTTGACTATTGTGAGTCAGATACATGGTCCTTGTTATGGATAGATGACTTCATAGAGCAGCTGGGACACAATAAGACAGATCAGTTGAAGGTGTATTGGTGTTTGCCTGGGAAATCAGTGCAAGATGGTTTGAGAGTTGTCAAGAAGGACGCGGACACGAATTGCATGATGTCTATGGTACCCAAGTACAGAAGCATGGTCATATACTTGGACCATCAAGACATCATTGGAGGGATTAATTGGGATGACATTTTAGCCATGCCAGTAGCAGAGTTGCTTGCAGTCATGAGCCCACAGAAGCTCCCCACCTTTTATGATACCATTGTGAGCCCAAAGAAGAAGACTAATTCTGAAAATGATCCTGTGTTAGACAAGTCTAGGAATGATAATGCACTCAGTCATGTCGATTATGAAGACAATGACGATGACCCTGACTTTGTCGACAGTGATTATGAGATTGAAGAAGGAGATGATGACCTATTTGAAAACTACGTGGATGAACAGGTTGTGGATAACTTGGTTGGTAGTAAAGGGAAGGGAAAGGAGGTTGTTAGTGAGGATTCTGGATCAGAGAATGAGGCATCTGATGAGAAGGGTTTGCAGCTCCCTGATTGTTCTTGTGGTGAAGATGGAATAAAGCTGGACTTCAAGTCATTTAGGGCTGAAGTAGATATGATTGATCCATGGTTCAAAGCTGGGATGGTGTTTAACTCAGTGGTTGAGGTTCAACGGGCAATTAATGAGTACAGCATCAAAAACAGAGTTGCCATAAAGATGCCTAGGAATGACAAGACAAGAATTAGGGCCCACTGTGTACCATCTTGCCCTTGGGAGCTGTATGCATCAAATGACAGTCGTGCTAAGGCCTTCTAGAAGCAAACTGGGGAGGGCAAGGAGGATAGCAATGAAGGCTATCTACGGAGATGAGACAGAGCAGTACAACAAGTTGTGGGATTATGGTGAGGAGTTGAGGAGATCAAATCCAGGAAGCACCATCTTCCTGGGTTTGCACAACATGTGTTCAGTACCTTGTATCTCTCACTGGATGCTTGCAAGAGGGGGTTTCTACTTGGGTGTAGGCCATTGATTTTCCTTGATGGATGCCACATCAAGACAAAATTTGGTGGCCAATTGTTGACTGCTGTTGGAATTGACCCAAATGATTGCATATTTCCTAAGCTATGGCAGTAGTGGAAGTAGAGTCCAAGAGCACATGGAAGTGGTTCTTGAATACCTTGAAGGCAGATCTTCATATTGAGAACACTCATCTTTATACCATAATGTCTGACAAGCAAATGGTACTTGTTCCGAGTTCGTCATTACTTTTTGTGAGTTTCTTGTTCTTCATTACTTTTTCTGAGATTCTTTCATTTATTACTTGTAGGCTCTAATACCAGCTGTGGTGGAATTTTTCCCTGATTCTAAGCATAGATGTTGTGTGAGACACCTTTACCAAAATATCCAAGTGTTATACAAAGGTGAGTCACTGAAGAATCAATTGTGGGCTTGTGCGAGATCAAGTTCTATGTCGTATGGGAAATGAACATGGAGAGGATGGAGGCCCTGAGCAAGGAGGCTTATGAGTGGTTGGAAGAGCTTGCTCCAAATACATGGGTCAGAGCCTTCTTTAGTGATTTTCCAAAATGCAACATACTTCTCAACAATAACTGTGAGGTTTTTAAGAAGAGTTCTTCTTTTTCAGTTTTTTAGTTTCATATTTACTGCTTCTCAATTAATTGTCATATGTTATTCACATGTACATGTAGATACATACTCTATGCTAGGGAACTTCCCATTCTGAGCATGATGGAGAGGATTAGGACCCAAGTAATGAACATAATGATTGGGAAACAGACCGAGGTTGAGAAGTGGTCAGGGACCATATGCCCCAAGATTAAGTTAGAGAAAAACGCTGAAATGGCTAACACATGCTATGCCATTCCTGCTGGAATGGGTATGTTTGTTTCAAGTGGAAGACAAGAATTTTCAATGCATTGTTGACCTCACTACCAAGCATTGTGACTGTAGAAGATGGGACTTGACTGGAATACCATGCAGCCATGCCTTCTCATGCCTCAGGCATGAAAGAATCCAGCCAGAGGAGATGGTGTCAAGTTGCTACTTCCTCCAGACCTTTAGGAATGCATATAGTTTCAACTTCATGCCAACTAGGGACCAGAAGTGCTGGGAAAAGACAAATGGTGTGAATGTGAATCCACCAGTGTATGAGAAGAAAGTTGGGAGGCCAAGAAAGGCAAGGAGAAAACAGCCACATGAGCTGCAGGGAGGAAGAAAGATGTCTAAGCATGGTGTTCAGATGCATTGCAGCTACTGCAAAGGCACCGATCACTCAAAAGCTCACAGCCAAGAGGAGCGCACTACATTACCTCCAGGTGAAGAAGAGGAGGTTGACTCTATCATAACTCAGGTTTGATCACTATTTAATCTTGCTTGTGTACTATTACTACTCCAGATATTCATGCAATCCATGTGTCCATTTCAGGCCGAGGTGCATTCCACTCCGCTCAATGGGATCATTGTTATGATCCTTAGATCATGGGAGTAAACATCCGTTGGAGGAAGGTCGGATGGCGACGACTTGAGATAGAACGGTGCTAGATAAAGGAGGGCACTGATTGGGGGAGGAATAGATCTTAGAATAGCCGGTCAAAGGAACGATCACAGCTGGACCTTAGGGACTAAGAACTTGTCTATTCATCTTTGCTTCCTTGATAATGGATACACGCTATCCTTTTTATAGGGACGGTCCGACTTGACCTCTAAGAAATAATCTTTATTTATAAAGAAACTTATCTCTATTAGATGGAATACATCTTTAAAGAATTAAACCCAACTAATAAAGAAATTAACTATTCTATCTCTATTTCCTAACTAATGCACCTGCAGGGCTTAGCATGGATTGTGCATGCTGCTACAGTATTATATGTACTGTTCATACATGAATAGTAATTTCAGCACCTAACTACTTCTCTGCTCCTTGACAAACAACTCGTCTTCAAGCTGTGGCGACGGCTATGACTGAAGCCCTAGGAGATTCCATGTTGATGAGAGGTCGTGACGCCGGCGGAACATTGTATGGAAGAGGATCAACAACGCTCCAATGGACAGCAGTGAGGATTGTAGTCCCTTGGCGTGGCTCGACGTTGCAGGAGATGACGACGGCATTGACAAGCAGTGCTGGGCAGCAGTGACACTCATCTCGTTGAGGGTGGCTCTCATGGCCTTGAAATTCTCGGCAGTAAAAGCCATGATGTTGGCTCTAATACCAAATGTTATGATCCTTAGATCATAGGGTAAACATCTGTCGGAGGGAGGTCGGACGGTGACGACTTGAGGTAGAACGGTGCTAGATGAAGGAGGACACCGATTGGGAGGGGGGGGATAGATCTAGAATAGCCAGTCAAAGAAACGACCATAGTTGGACCTTAGGCACTAAGAACTTGTCTATTCATCTTTGTTTGCTTGATAATGGATACATGTTACCCCTTTTATAGGAACGGTCCGACTTGACCTCTAAGAAACAATCTTTATTTCTAAGGAAATTTATCTATATTAGATGGAATACATCTCTAAAAGAGTAAACCTAACCAGTAAGAAAACTAACTATTATATCTCTATTTCCTAACTAATGCACCCGTGCGGCCTAATATGAATAGTGCATGGTGCTACGGTATTATGTGTACTGTTCATATATGAATAGTAATACCAGCCCATAACAATCGTCTCCACCCAAATGAGCTCCACCATGATGTCCCGGTTGATTGATGAGGTCAGTAGCAGTGGCACTTGTACACTACCCAGCAATCCATATGCGCTACATAATTGAACTTCTACTGAACGTCTTTATAGGCCATACCACCTAGGATGCCATTCCAACAAGCTGGACCTTTGCCAGAGTCATCTTTTATCCAAACTAACTGGCCACAAGCAAGGCATGGACCGATTACGACTGCAACAAAGGAGGGCAGGTCCAGGATGGCCAAGCGCAAGATTGTCAAGAGGGGTGGTGCCACGAAGAAGTAAATTTGATGTGCATCTGTGATAGAAAGGTTTTTTTGGCTGAAATGATAGTTTGCATAGTTGGTTTTTGTGCAGCAAAAGTGATAGTTTCCATGGTCGCAACAAGGTTTTGATCTCACATTCTGATGAAAAGATCCTTTGCCTTTTGTTGTAGCAGCAAAATAGATTTCTGGAATGCTATCTAAGTGCATTATATGTATTTCGTGCTATTTCCCTATGTTACGATGATATGTTTTGCATTAGATGCCGACAGACATCGTGTTCGCTTGGAATTGGTTGCAAAAGTAATGCTTTACATGTCAGTTTGATGTTCTGAATGCTATGTCGGTTTGAGGTTTGATGGATGTTTGCAGCTTTTTTTTTTTTTTAAAAAAAAAAAAAAAGTTTACACTTCCTCTGTTATAAGCAAACAATTCTTTTGGTACCATTTACAGGGAGAGATGGAGTGGGGAGAAGGGTTTGGGTGGAAGAATGCAATTTGGTGGGATTAAATGGGCCCACATACCAACTGTAAAAACCACGTCACAACTGGGCCTTTATACGAAAAAAACAACTCTGTCGTGGCGGCAAAAATCCCGTTCAAATGTCCCCTGCTACGTTGGAGGGCGGTCAGCATGCCAACTCACCTATTTTATCTGTTGTAATCTGATTGAGACCTTGGGTGAACTACTTAACAAATTTAGGGATCAGGATGTACAGTTCAGTTCATGAGTTCAGGGATCTATTTAACCGCTCAAGACAAGTTTAAATACTACAGTGTATTTTACTTTTAAAATATAGTACCTAATGTCTAATGACAGATACGATAGGAAGCCAGGAATCCAAACGAGTTGCATGAACAGCTTATTTCCTCAGTACTGAAACTGACGAGTGAAAATTACATGAGTTCAAAGCACAAATATATTTATGAGCTCTATCGAGTATTCTGTTAGATACTTCCTGGTCCCATTGACAGGCCAAAATTTGGAGGACGCAGCTGAGAGTACAGGTAAACAAGAAAGGGGGAATTCATATTTTGCCCTCCACTTAGACTTGTTTTCAGATTTTACACCCTTTCCTGATATAATTGATATTTTGCTCTCAACTTAGTCGTTTTCTTCGTTATTTGCTCTCTTTGTATTATTTTAATAATATCCGACCGTTTACCCCGTTTGGACCATGCGAAAATACAACTTTGCCTTTGCCCTTGGCTCATTCTTTTCCTCTGTGCCAGTGGAGTTGTTGCCGAATGCGCCGCCCCGGCCTGCCCTTGGCTCGGCCCAGCGCCGTTGCCCCTCGCGCGCCCGCGCCTCCCCTCGGCCCTCCATGGCGTCGCCGCCCCACCATGCCTCCGGCCTGCTCCTCCGGCCCGCGCGCTCGTCCCCAAAGCTGGAGCCAGAGGAGACCCCAGCGTCGCATGCTGCCGCTCCAGCACCTCCCACAGCTGCCGCCTCGTCGCCGATCTCCACCCGCACATCCTGGTCATCCCCTACCCGGCACCAGGCCATACACAGCCCCTCCTCCACCTTGCCTCCCTCTAGACCGCCTGCGGTGGCCTCTGCCTCACCGTCGTCACCACGCTCGCCACACCTCGCCTCCTTGAGCCGCTCCTTGCTGAGCACCCCTCCGCCGTGCAGCCCCTCCCTTGACCATGACACCTCGGGCCCCACCTCCGTCGGTGCCGACATCCATGGCCTTATCGCGCTCCGTGCCCCACGCAGCAGCAGCCGCAGTGGCCTTGTGGTGCTCACCAACGAGCGCGGCCTCTGCGGCAGCTTCAACAACAACAACATCGAGGAGCTCAAGCAGCTGGGCCTCGACTACACCATCATTGGCGTCGGCAAGAAGGCGTGGGCGCTGGAGGAGACCGCAGGGGGCCGGGTGAGTCGGAGGCGCGTTGACTCCTTCCCGCGGTGGCTCATCTCCATGATGCTCATGCCGGAGCCGCGGTAGTTGACGAGCTCCGCCTGCACCTTCTCGAGGACGGAGAGCGGGAGCGTGGCCAGGCGGAGCGTGAAGTTGCAGACGTCGCGCTCGGCAGCGCCCGCGTCGGGGTAGGACGAGGAGGGCGCGGTGACGACGCTGTAGGAGATCTTGGCAGCACGTACAGTACACGGAGGGAGGAGGCGCCGGCCTTGGCAGGGCTGGGGGGTGGAGGAGGAGGGAGTTGGAGGCAGAGGCCGCGGAGGGAGGAGGCGAAGAAATGGATTGGGGGAAAGGATGAATGGGGAGGAGATGCGCACGGGGGCAAAAATGTATTTTAGTATGGTCCAAACGGGGTAAACGGTTGGATATTATTAAAATAATACAAAGAAGGTAAATAACGAAGAAAACGACTAAGTTGAGAGCAAAATATCAATTACATCAGGAAGAGATGTAAAATCTGAAAACGGATCTAAGTGAAGGGCAAAATATGAATTCCCCCAACAAGAAAAATACAATTTAGGCTGGGAACCATGCCCGTGGCAAAATGTACATCATGTACTCATTATTTCAAATACTTCCAACTATCAATTGAAGGTTTGAAGAAAATGAAGCACTAGTCCTCAATTAACCACATCCAGGACCAGCTTGCGGGACTTGAAGACGGACCACTTCATGCGCCGGTAATATGCAGCTTGCAGAAGTGCGAGTGACAGTAGGAAAATCCATTTGACTCCCATCTAGGACAAAATTACAAGATGAAGTATGCAATTAGATACTTACACTTGGCAATTAAAAAAGAAACAATTCTGCAGGAAGGTTGCAAGACAGTACCAGCTTTCTCTCTTCCATCTCAGGCTCAGCCGCCCATGACAAGAATGAGACCACATCTTTACCCATCTAGAATTTACATATGAAAACAATCCACATCCTTTAGTACTAAATCCAGAACGTAATTCCCTGGTGCTGACAATGGGAAATGAGAGTTACCTGTGCTTCCGTTGCAGGAGTACCGTCTTCATATTCAAGAGCTCCATCAATAAGCATCTTGGGCATGGCTATGGCACCACCAGGGAAGTAGGGATTGTAATGCAAACCATCACGAATCTAAATTTTAAATCAACAGCAGAAGGTTAAGACACAGCAGAAAGCAAATGAGAATGCACTAAGGAACCAACCCAATCCACTGGAAATTTGATGAATACCATATTCCTTTTTACAGTAGAATATAATTACTAATAGTTTGTGAGCTGATCAATCCTTTCAAATTCCAAGTGCAAAACCCAGGTTTAGTGACCAGAGAGTGGCACAACATTGTAAGATCCTTCACATTACCAGACCAAAATTTGGAAGTTGAATTGACCAAAGACTAGTCATAATATAATATTTTTTTAAGAAACAAACCGCTGCAAATACCAGTATTATCAAACCAGTTAAGGCATAATGCACCTTAAGTGCAGGTATGATGCTTATGTTATGCAGTGTCCAACATTCAGAACTGACCACATCAAAAAACAGGAAGAAAAAAAACTAAGAAGGAAAAAAACAAAGCTTCTGAAAAGATCTTTTTAAAAAAATAAAATAGAATAGCAGCTGAAAAAATCTGAAAAGCTTGTGGGGGTACTACCTATCAGGCTGATCCACATGTAACTACACCTAAAAGGACTCTTTAGCAGCACCAGCAAAAGGAAAAGGTACAACATGCTGTAATAATTCAAGGAGGACAGCAACCTTAAAACAAACATCCGAGTGCTAAACTAGAATTATAACACCTTGTATGCATCACCACAGGAAAGATATTAGGTAATGGATAAAGATGTAGTTCAAATAATGAACAGAAATAGGCAGATAACACTGTCAAGGATTCAAGGTCCAGTGAATTCAGTGCAAGTCAATAATGAGTGCATGACTATCGTGCGGCGATGGTCGGTCCAATGTATCCATATGATAGTTATTACAAAACCATATAACACACACAGGATTTACCCTACTTCCTATGCATCTACGGAAGTAGATACTAGGATAAATCACATTGAGAACCACAAGAAGCCATCAACTGTTCAACACCGAAAATAACAATCGTATATATGAGAGAGGGTTACCGAAATGCCAGCAGGTGGATCATGATAACCCGTAAGAAGAGCAAAAACATAGTTCTGTCCATTGTGCCTGGCCTGCAAATATGTATTAGCAAGAGTTAGATACAACTTTGAGGTCAGATATTGCACCAAATGCAACCAAAAGCCATTAGTTGGTCTCACCTTTGTGATCAGACTGAGGTCTGGGGGGTATGCACCACCATTTGAAAATCGAGCTGCTTGCTCATTTGCATATGGTTGTGGAAAACGGTCACTCAGCTTACCTGGACGCGTGAACATTTCACCTTCATCATTAGGACCATCAACCACCTCAATCTCAGCAGCCATTGCCTTCGTTTCCTCTTCTGTATAGGCAACACCAACCAGATCCCGGTATGAAATCAAGGACATTGAGTGGCAGGAGGCACACACTTGTTGATAAACTTGATGTCCACGCCTTATTCTGCCCATATGTTTTTCAAGAAAATTAAAGAGGTGTACAAGAGAAGCAAAATATTAGCAGCTCAAAAGAATGCCTCAGCAGCACAAGCATACAATGGATAACATTGATACCATAATATTCTGATTGTTTGTAAAACAACAGATAGCATAGCTATATAATATTTATCTTATGTTGTGCTACATGGAAGGTGTTAGAGATATGTTAGAGATAGAATAGGGAGTCTTTTATATTTCCTTATCTGTACCCTTGTGTACCCTATATATATTGCTCATTGAGCCTCTGAATACAAACACACAATATTCATAACATGGTATCAGAGCAAAGGTTAGGGTTTACTGTAGCCGCCGCCGCCTCCTAGCCGCCGCTCATCTTCCGCTACTCGTTGCCCCCGGGAGAAGCTTCTCCGCTCCCGGGGGTGGCCTCTCGTCGCCGGCCGTGCTCTCTCGCCGGGTCTCCCGAGCCGGCACTGGATACATCCTGTCGCCTCTCGTCGTCGTCGTCCTGCACGCCTTGTTCTTGATCAGCGCGCGCCGGGCACCTGCCCGCTTGTGGTCGTTCCTTCGTCCTCGAGCGAAGTCGACGTCGATCCGCACGCCGAAGGAATTCCGCTGCATCCAGTGCGGTCGTTTTCCGCGTCCTCGATCCGCATCCAGCACAGGAGATCGTACACGCTGAGCGTGGATCGATCACGTCTTCACGCGCGTGCGTCCGTTGCGCGTCCGCGTCCACTGCGTTCCTTCGTCGCCTACTCAACGTCCGAGAACCTGTCGGTGATCTGCATCGTCGGCGGGCCCAACTCCAACGACTACGACACCGGCACGTACTGGGGCGCGGTGAGCACGGCCTTCTACGCGGAGATCGTGGAGTCAGCTGACGCCTACCTGTTCGCAGGGCCCATCTTCAAGGACTACAGCTCTGTGCATGCTTGTTTTCTGCATGCTGCACAGCTCCTACATCATACTGCCCTTGCGTGCATGTGTTGTTTCTCTGCATGTATGCATGTGCTTTTGCCAGCTAGCTAGTTCCTAGTTGCTTGTGTTTGCTGATGCTGCAGCTTTGGGTCAAGGTGGTCATGCTGCTACTAGTATCTGCTGCTAGTTATCTTTAAGTTTTTCTTGCTTTGTGTTTCTTCCATTGCGTCCATCTAAGTCCGTCAAACTTTATCTTTGAGTTCGTTTATGCCATGCGAGTCCACAAATTTATTGTTCGTCATAGAAACATAGGAATTTCTTTTGCATGGTAGCAACCGCTGTTCTTTTCTTCGAACCACTGCAGATCTGTCGTCCCAAGCTTTTAAGGCCATTGCGCTTCTTCCTCACTGCGCCTCCGGTGTACTTCTTGTGCATTGCGTGCGCTTTTTCTGCACTGCGTCTCCGTTACGCTTCTTGTGCTTTCTGCGTCTTTATTACGCTTCTTGTGCACTGCGTCGCCGTCATCTTGGGCTTTGATCTGCGTCGTCATGCTTCTATCTATTCCTATTCGACTTGACAGTTTTATCTTTTTGTCGGTGTCATCATCTTCTTCGTCATGTTGCCGCGGTTGACTTTGTTGCGGGACCTTGGATGGGAGGAGATCTTTTATCGACATATTTTTCAAGAGTTGCATACTACGATAACATTATCAAGACTCGGACTTTGGATTTTTCATATTTTAGTGTCAACCCTTTCCAAATGCAATGCTATTGCATATGTCTTGCATTTGCGGGGGGTGTTAGAGATATGTTAGAGATAGAATAGGGAGTCTTTTATATTTCCTTATCTGTACCCTTGTGTACCCTATATATATTGCTCATTGAGCCTCTGAATACAAACACACAATATTCATAACAGAAGGAATGTGTTTTTCGAGCATATGACCCTACGCTCAATAGCTACTGTGCATGCTTGCTATTTGATATGGAGTCAAGTGGTAAACAAAAGTTATTTGTATACTTACGACGCGTGATCATAAGAGCTAAGAATGCCAGCATGTGGCCAGGGATATCTAGGGGCTTCTAACCCATGCTCCGCTTCATCTGCAAATGCTATTGTAGCAAGACTTAAAAGGCCAGAAGCACCCACTCCAAGAATAGCCAATGTTCTCAATCCAGTGAAGCCAGAGATCTCTTCATGATTTATCCAGAATGAAGAAAGAAGAGATGAAGCCTGTAAAAATAATTAGAAGATTACAAAGTACTATAGGCAATTAATTTAATTTGTCCAATTTAACCATCCTAGTTCAATTGCAGCACTATAAATCTATACAAGCAAAAAAAATATGGTGAGCCTAAAACTACAATAACTGGTTTGTAGTTTAATTGGTATGAAGTTACAGAACGATATTGTGCAGATTAAAATCAATGGTTTGAACTAATAGCAAGCATTTGATAAAGAATAAGTCCACCAAAAGCAAAACTCATTCAATACTTTCCGCAGGGCATCTGCTTTCTCTCTTATAAAGTAATTATTACAAGCAGAATCTCGAAAATTCAGCACATCATCCAAAACCAGTGATGTGACTGCCACGTCATCCAAAACCACCAATGAAACCAGCGTAGGGTGTAAATTGATCTGGTATTGACAGTTCGAGGGTGCAAATCAGACAGTTTTGGAGTTCATTGGGTATTTTGGACTCGACGCAAAGTTCAGGGGTGTAAAATGAACTTTTTCCTTTACAAATTAATTTGGTGCATACTTATATAATGGTGTTATCAAAACACTGCTTTACACAAACTACAATAACAAAGATGCAGCTCTTTGGTGATAAATACAAATTGTCGAATACACAGAAAATAAGAAGCTGAATCTTTTTTTAGGGTAAACGGGAGGGGAGGCCCCTATCTTAGATTTTTTTTTAAAAAAATATTTTTTGCATTACATAAGAAGAGACCGAGTACAAGTGCAGGGAGAACCCTTGCCAAGAAGAAGAAAGAAGATCTAAAGGAGCAATTTAAAGTGGGGGGAGGGGAGGGGAGGGGAGGAAGAACTGAGCAGTGAGCACATGAAGGCGCTGAAGAGTATTGGGCAAAATCTACGCAGGTGCTGAAGATGCAAAGTCATTTAACAAGTTAAAAAAAACAAGACAGATGTGGAAGTTCTCAAAATACTTACAGATCGGTGCTGACGAAATGCTTTCTTCAAAAGCTGGTTAATGCCCCTCCCAGCAGCCATCTATAACGCTGTATCAAATATCCCAAACAGCGTGATCAAATTTTAAGGGTTCCAGGCTCACAGCACAAAAATATTGAAGGATCCCAGGCTTGAAGGTAGAATGGAGAAGCAGCAGTGTGACAATCACTACTGACAGTAAACTAAGTATGTTAACTACCTAAATCCTAATAAGTGGGTATCACCTATCAGCTACTAGAGTAGCTTAGAAGGAGCTAAAATTACGCAGAAAGTACAAAACGATGACGAAAGTTGGAATAGAACTCGAAACCTGATAGCGCAAAAATGTTGTCTTGGGCATGTGTCCACAAAATGGGTGGCGTTGTAAACTAAAGCTTTCCTGAATATATAGCTACACGCATGTTATTCTTCTCCAATTAAATGTAAATCCCACAATAGAGCATATGAGTCCTCCATAATTCACACAACGTCATTAATCCAATGTCAGGGGCGGACTTAACGCGGGGCGGGGGTCAACTGATCCCCCAAATTTATTTGAAAATAAACTGCTATTAGGAGGATTAGTTCAGGGTGGATTCGTTTATTCACAGAAAAGAAAATACCAGAGTAAGACGAACAACAAACCAAGCAAGATAGGGCTTCCTTACCAACAAAAGGAATCGCGTCCGGATGGATATTCCCTCCACACAAATCCAGTGGAGGGGACGAGGAGGACGCCTACGAGAGAACCGAGTTCCTTGGCTTCGAGGTGGCAGGCTTGCTTCGGTGGAAGGAGGAGGACTGGAGGGCGAAGGGTTCGGCGGCGATGGCGAGAGACTTTGGGAGTGACGAACGGCGGGGAGGGAGGCTTTGTGGCACTGCGGTGACCGTGTGTGGGGAAGGAGGGAGTGGCGGCTGGACGGATGGAGGAATGCACTGACACGTGGGCCCGTGTTCTAGAATGAATTTGAACTAGCCTACACCGGCTGTATCGAGATTGATTTTGCAAGGAGGAATAGTAGATTTGCTAAATATTTCCATAGCTGCTAGATTTCACACTAGACCAAATTTAACAAACGGCCATGTTTGGTAGAGTTTTAGATTCTCGTTTTACAGATTCTGCTCCTGATTATCTGATAATCCACTTCTCTGATAATTTGGAGTTATCTTAAGAAAATATTTGGTTGGTTTGTTGACTTCAAAAACCATATAAGAGAGGATTAGAGACAAATAAATCATATTACCCCTAGTTTTAATACTTCAATTGTATTTGTATCTTACTCTTATATATTTCTACACACATTATAAATTTTTTTCCCAAATTTGTTAAGAGCATATGAATGTGTGTGTATGGTCTGTTGTATTTGTACACAATGCTAGGTAATATTGCATTTACGCTTTACGATGGATTACAACTGCTGGCGAATAATGAATTGACGCACAAACATTGATTGTGTACAAATAATACAATGTTTAAGCGAATACTTTCGTAATGCAACATAGTCACGAGCATGTCCCCTTGTCGGAGTTGTACTGTTTATGCAAATAATTACTGTTCAAATTTTGTACAGAGAGTATAAGCAAATTTTGTACTATTCAAGCTGCAAATACAACTAATTAGCATTACAAATAATTAATTTGTAAATGATATCAAACAAAGAAAAATACCTTGTGGATGATGAGGAAAGACTTCCCTGTCTACATCCAATGCAAAGTGAATTCAACAGCAAACTTATTTGGTCACCTTGAGTTTTGAACTATGAAGTGCTCAAAATCTAGCTACTGACTAAGCATTGTCAAATATTGGGTTCTCTTTTTCCAAAAGATTGCCTCAATCTCATCCAGGCAGCCTACTGTAGCTAGTAAAAATCAGAAAGCATAAATTTTCTGCATCGTCAATCATTGAAAATCAGTAAGCATCAGGGCATTCCACAGAAATTACTCAACCTCATAAGGTGACAATTTTAGTAAACATGAGAATGCTCAAATCAAGTCGTTGTCATAATAATTACGCACAAAATATATGGAAAATGCACCCAAAAATAATCAGGACAAAAGTATAGTAGTGAGTAGACCATGATAAATTTCAGAACTTGCAAAACTCCTATAGTTTCAGGCTTTACCTTAAGATTTTATGAGCAAACAAAACATTCAGGTTTAATGATACCATAGGTTTATAGAATTTTGTTTAACCATACAAGTATACAACCCAATGAAACAAAGACTTTGCTGATTATTATTAGTGAGTCGTGAAAAAAACCTCTTATTCTAAGCATGAAAGTGAGACTTTCCAACTAATAAGTTTCAAAATTATAATCACAAAAGAAATATAATTATTATAAGTATGAAGGTCAGTAGGTGAGACTTTCTTGCTCGTAACTTTCATAAATTCTGAAACAAAACAGAACTATGGGCATATAAGCATACAAAGCCTCGCAAGCGCATATGAACCTTCAGATATCTAAAACGAGAACTTACATTTGCCTAAGCTCCTACGGTGCTACCGATGACAATAAGGGCTACAATTTCCATGCCTTCCCCAAAGAAAAAAAAAACTAGTACATTTGCTTTGCTCCTCTCATCGCAGATACAACTAGTTGGTAAACATGATACCCCGGCGTAAGCTATCAGTCGCCGCTCCAAACTTGTTCTCAAGGTTTAACTAACGACTCCAACAGCTTGAGTAGGAGCTTTCAAGTGACAACAGATTCACAGAGCTAGTTGGTTCAGAAAGGAAAACGACATGCATCTAAATTTTGCTTATCTAAATTTTGCTTATGTACAGACTTGAGAGACAAAGAAGTAAAGTGGTGGGCATGCAGAAAAGAGTACAGAACAAAGTGGATGTCAGTCACAATGTCTTATATTGATATTCTTGATTAGTGCTGATGACAAAACTAAACAAGAATGCTATACTAGTTCAGGATGCATGAAACCAAACAAAACTTTCACAGATTAACTGCTGCATGGAAAAAAATCATTAATCACTTCGTTTCATGACACTCAGAATGGTCAAACATTGATGTTATGCCTTCTTTAACATCCCACTGATAAAGAATTCCATGGCAATTCCATGATATTTTTCCTACTACATTCATAGATTCACAGATATACACAAGAGTCTACACATTCCAAACAAACGAAAATAACAAAATTGATCCACCCTAGGGCGGCTGACGAAGAGGAAGGAGACAAAGGGAGTAGGGAGTACAAGGGGGGTGGCCGGATGATGAGCTTACCTTCATAGTAGCTGGCCAGTGGTGCTTGGAAAACGGCGGTGGTACCAGCGAAGAAGGCGGGGAATAATGGCCTCTAGGGTTTTCGGGGTCGGCGGTTCTCGTATGCTCGCGGCGACGCACTCTGGGGCCTGTGGCGGCGCAGTCGAGGACCAGCAGGGGCGCACACGGGGGTCGGCTAGGGCGCACATGGGGGCCCACGGCGAAAATCGCCTAGTCGTGAGAGCAACAGGAGGAGATGAGGACGCGAGGGGAAAGGCGAAGGGGTACGGTCTGGGGGTCTCGTGGTGGGATCTCCAAGGGGGTATGTCGATGGCATTTGCTAGTAAATAGAATCAACTTCAATAGGTATTTTCGCTTCTACAAGGTTGGCTTCCCACGAGAATCCTTAAAAAAGCTACTCCTCATTGCTAGTCATTTCCATGATAGCTTCTTGTGAGAAGTGAAATCTGGTTGTTTTGGGAAGTTGGTTGTTTGTTACAGCTCCTCGAGATCCCTACAAGAAGCTAGGAGTAGGAGCTATACCAAACAAGGCCTAAAACAACCTAGAAGCTATTTCCAACCTAAGTGCCTAAGGTTTGCCAGTGTGATCAATCAACTCCTAAACATGCTAGTGAAATTTTGCAACCTAAATTTCAATTGTACACACGTCTAGTGATCCAGGAATTGAAAGAATAAGAACTTAAATGCATAAATGTAAAAAGGACAAGAGACAACTAATTTTCTTTACCGAATTCTCAAAGATTTAGTGATTTCTCATAATCCTCGTTGGAGTACTCTCACAAGAGTCTAGACTCCACTTGAACCCGTTGTTAGATCGAGTAGGCCGACTAGAGGGGGGTGAATAGGCGTTTTAAAACTTTTATGCACTAAAACCGATTTCTAATGCGGAAGTTAATATTAATACGGTTTTGCACAATTAAGACCTAAAATCACTAGTCTCAACTAAGTGCTCCAACAATACAAGTATAAAGATAATAATCAATAGAGCATGAACTTGTAAGCTTTCAACTAATGATATGATCAATCAAGCACATACATGATAGCAATTAAATAGATAAGCAATTATACAATGAATGTAAATTGCAATAAGGTAAAGCTCAAGAAAGCAAACCACAATTGACACGGCGATATTTTCCCGTTGTGATCGAAGACTTGCGGTCTCCTAATCCACGTTGAGGTAAGTTCAACCTTTTGGATCGGCTCCAAAACGCGAGGCAACACCTCCGAGGTAAGTCCAAACAACTTGGACCGGTTCCAACCGAACCAACACCTCTAAGTGAGTTCAACCGCTTGAACCGACTCCAACTTGAACTTATCACCTCGATCCACTAGGGTTGCTCTTACTCCGCTCCGGAGATGGCGAGCACCAAGCCACTCACAAATCGCCCGGGTCTTCTCACAAGCTTCACTTGAGAAGATCACCGACGCCTAACGCCTCCACGCCGTCTAGGTGTGGCAAACACCAAGAGTAATAAGCCAAGCCCCTTGCTTGACTCTCACCACATGCAACGAATGCACAAGCTCAAGTGGATACGAAATCTACCTCTAGATGCAACACATGCAACTAGAGACCTCTCTCCTTGCTCACAAGGTGCAACACATGCACAATTGAGAGGAGAAGCTCACACTAGCTCAAGAGAGTGATATGGGATGCCAAAGATTGTCTCTCAACCGGCCAAAGGGGTATTTATAGCCCCTACACCAAAAACTAGCCGTTTGGAGGCGAAACAGCCAAAAACTAGCCGTTCTGACCATTTGCGGTCGTACCGCCTCACAAGGGCCGGTACAACCGTTCTGGGCGGTCATACCGCTCTTTACATGGCGGTCGTACCGCAGCTCAAAATCAGTACAGACGACACTCGGTAAAAAGGTCATAACTTTTGACTCCGATGTCGGAATTGAGTGATCTTGGACTCTATTGAAAGCTTATTCAGTGGGCTACACAACCCACCTATTTGATTTGATCTCAAACACATTTTATCAAATCAAAAGCACAATTCAAGAGCCACTACCATGGTCTAAGTCCAAATGATAGCAACAAGCAATCTTAGACCATGCCAAGGAAGATACATGAATCCCAACAATTTGCAAAACACATTTGCAAACTTAGATCATGCCACAAGGAGTAGGTACATGGACTTCAACCATTTGCAAACACATTTGCAAAGTATAGTCACATGCTACAAGGATTATCCATGAGCCTCAACTATTTGCAAAACACATTCGCAAATATAGGCTACATGTTAGAGTGAGCTAGAGCAAGTGAGATTGAGTTATTAACACATGATGAGACTCAAGCTACTAGACAAGACCCCTCTTAATAGTACGGCAACCTATACTAGCAATCCGGTCTTCTAACCAAACACCAAGATCGGTAAAGACTAGGAACACATCATTAGCCCTAGCTAGTCATACCTTTGCCTTGAGCATCTTCTTAAAGGTTGATGACGCACATCTTCACTTCAAGTCCGGGTCATCATCTTAACATGCATCAACCCATGATGCGTTCTTTACTTGACCTCAATCAACACATGATGAGTCTTTTCTTGACTTGATGATCAACTCATGATCATCTCTTCTTGAATCTTGATATGCATTAACACATGATGCATCCTCTTCTTGAACTTTTACTTGATGACGATCAACTCATGATGCCATCCAAGTCTTCATTACCACGGAACATAACCTATTCATCCAACTCATGGAAAATGTTAGTCCATAATGATTAACATTAATTACCAAGATATACATGCAAAATGCTTCTAAATAAGCTGTTGAAAAACTGGACCGGTACAACCGCCAACCAAATTGCGATGCTGCCGCTCCGGTCGTCGTCGCACAAAGGAAGCGGTACTACCGATTTCGGGGTTTCAAACTGCCAAACAACATGCTCTCGGAAAATTCATACCGCCATACAAAATTAATTTCAACCGCATCGCGTACAACCGTTCTAAAAAGCGATGCGACCGATTTTGAGAGAGCTCGAACCAAAATGCATCGGTTCTAGTTTTATGCAACCGCCAACTAGAAATCGGAGCGACCGATGTGCGGTCATACGCACCAAGATCGGTCGAACGCGTGCGATCGAACCGCCCATAACACGTCGGTTCATCCGATTTACGACAAAAGCACTTAGAGTTTCCAAAACTCAAATTCAAATGCATTCATGATCCTAACTTGATCCATAAGGCACAAGAACATGCTATCAAGCTACTAATCATGATCCTCTATTGTCATGCATTTCCCTTACCATGTCGCCATCCATGAACTGGACTAAGCCTTCAAACATCTTAGCACACATGTTAGTCCCACAACATAATCTCAAATAATTGAATATAGATAAACATGAGTATATATAAACTACACAAGTTATATATATACTCACATATAAGTATATATGAACTACACAAGTTATATATACCATGAGTATATCTGAACTACACAAGTTGTATATCTTGAATATGAGTGTATACAAACTACACAAGTTGTATATACTCATATGAATATATTAACTACATAAGTTAAATATATTCAAGGATATATGAACATCCATGAACTACACAAGTTTCATATGTTCTCATATACTCATATGAATATACTAACTACACAAGTTAAATATATTCAAGGATATGTTTCAAAGTAAAGATCCTTAATATACGTGGAAAGAGAATATGGATCAATACTAATGAAACTTCAAAATATAGAATGGACTCCCCCTAAATGTGTGCATACACAAATGTGTAATGGAAACATATGCACATATCCAAGTTAAGCTTTTGGTGGAGTTTAACCTATATTTTGGATCAGAGAATGCAACAAGATATAATAAGAAGAAGTAGAATGCATACCTCTTGTATTTTCATCTTTATATCCAAACGAGACTAAACAATAGATAATCAATAGAATTGTTAGTCTCACAAATAGATTTGTCATTAATGAATACATACTGTTTGGATTTTTGCTTTTATATCCAAGTGAGACTAAACTTGATATAACAATAGGAGTGTTAGTCTCACAAGTGCATTTGTCATTAATCACTTAATCACCTGCATGCCTTCATGATTTTCACCTTTATATCCAAATAAGACTACACAATATGTATAACAATAAAAGTGTTAGTCTCCCAATTAGATTTATCATTAATCACCAAAACTCCATTACCGCATAATGGCGGGTCTAGATCTTTCAATCTCCCCCTTTTTGGTGATTGATGACAAATCCATCATTAATAGCAACATTTGGATATATTCAACATATGATAAGAAAGAAAGCATATTTGACTATATGTATGCACAAAACTTAGAGAAAGAATTCTCCCACTTAAGGCATCACAAGAGATATCAAATAAGAACATCCAAATGTAGCTCATACAAATTCTCCCCTTTTGGCATTAAACACCAAAAATCCAAAACAAATCTTAAGCCAAAAGAGAGCTAGGCAAAAGAATTCATGATACAATGAGCATTGAGACATTTTCCAAATATTCTCTCCTTTTAACTCTACAAAGAGAAGGTGAAAACATTCTCCTAAACTTTTCCTTTTATGTTTTCCAAAAGCATTCTCCCACTTTTGGACTAATCATAAGATAGGGTGAACTTCATGAGAGAATCCAAATGAATTGATCAAATAAACTTTCTCCTCTTTTGGCATAAACACCGAAGAATCAAAACGAGGCCAAAAAGGAGTTTGTACAAACTAGTTTTCCCATATAATAGATTACCCATTTTGAAATTCAAAACGGTTTTCAATAAAGCTTTTTCAAAAGATTTTGGGAAAAACTCCCCCTTACACAAAGGTTCCACTCCTTTGACACACAAAGGATTTCTTTGTCCAATTTATCTCCCTCTTAGCTTTTGACACACAAAAGCCTTCTTTATCCAATTGTCTTTGCTTTTGACACACAAAAGCAATTTTCCCCTTTTTCTTTATGTGTATCCACTTGTAAGGTAATCCTTGAACAAATCTAGTAGATACCACTTGTAGAGACTTCTTGTAGATACCACTTGTTGAAAGATATTCTTTAAACTCCATTTGTGAATACTATAAGTCGACGACGTCACTTGTAGATTTCACTTGTAGATAATACTTGTAAGTCCATATGTTGATACCACTTGTGGAAAACATGCGTCACAGGTCTTGCATTCTCAAGGTGCTTGAACTTCTCTTTTTAAGATCTTCAATGAAAGCATAGAGAGAAGAGATAGAGAGAAAAAAAAACCACTTGAGAGAAGATGATACCACTTGTTACAATTGAGATATATCTCTTGAAGAGATAAGACTTGAAAAGATATCGGGTATCAGAGAAACCACTTGGATAAGATACCTCTTGAAAAACAATATCAAGAAATTTGAGGTATCGGAGAGATCACATGGATAAGAAGTGATTAGGTATCGGGGAGAGCTTGGTAAGCAAAGAATTGATCGGCATGGAAAGAGTTAGATACCACTTGTAAATGAGAACAAGAGATACCACTTAAAAGATACAACGTGAAGGACTACGATGATATCAATTGAGAATACCACTTGTAAGGACAAGATGATATCACTTGAAGAGTACCACTTGTAAAAACAAGGATACCACTTGAATCAAACACATATGATTCTCATGTCGAGGTCAAAGAAGATCAATAGGAGCTACCACTTGAAAGAATACCATTTGAATGATAAATATATCACAATGAGATCAAAATGGCATATAGAGTCAAAAAGTATTTGAGAGTAGCTAGCAAAGATAGCAATGATCAAATTGACTTTGGAAAACAACTACAATAGATTTAGAATTGAAAGAATTGAGATTGGTTGTTTTGTCAGGATAATCGGTAGTACCGCAGGTCACAGGCCGGTAGTACCGCAAGACGGTAGTACCGCAAGAATACTGCCGGTAGTTCCGATTTTCCTGGAACTTCAAGGATTGATCAAGGAATTTAGGAGAGAATTGAAGCTTATGCAAATGATCCCTAGTTTTGAACTCAATTAAATATTTTTAAGGATCATTATGCACTAAGGGGACTAATTAATATTCAAGAAATTAGTTTTTTTATGAATTAGTCTTTTGATTTTGCAATTAAAATCGGATTTTCAGGAAATTTCTCAACAAGAGCCAAATTTGAGCAAAAGATGAATTTTAAATGATCCATTTTTATGTATGAGTCATAAATACCATCATGGACCTATTCATGTGAATAATTTAGACTCAAATGGCTAAACTCACTTAAGTGCTAGAAAGTGACCACTTAGGTCAAACTAGTATTTTGGACGAGTTTCAAAATCAAATAACTTTTGATGAGTTGGTCTTTTGGAAATCATTTGAATACCAAAAATGTTTAGAATAACCAACTCTAGGATTTTCCTTTTGGGACAAAGGTCAAATTCTTTTTAGAATATATTTTACACAAAAATCTAGTTTATGTCAAAAACAAGATTATATGATCTAGAATTTTGGGTAGAAACTCATTTTCATTTAAAATAGCTTTTTCTTAAGCCAAAACCTTTGGTAAACCTTTGAAATGCATTTGTATACATTTTGCAACTAATTTTTCAAAGGATATACTTATAATTTCAAATTTTTGACTTTTGGCTTAATGGCTTAATTTAAAAAAAAACATTATTAGCACTTAATAAATTTGGGCACACATAGGGATGTGATATACATGATCATTACTTAGCACTCCCCCTTAATGTGCCACAACCATCTTGTTCAAGATTTGAATAATCACGATTAAGCGCAAGAGCAAGAATAACCCTTTTTATAATATTTTCATGAAATGCAACCTACACAAGGTAAAGGGTCTAGATACTTCAATGTAAGTACTTGTTACCGAAATAGCATTGGCTTATGATATGACTTGATCATCCTTAAGCTTGGCTCCGATTTTGCATATGGTGAATTCCACCTCTTCATGTGTGAGCCAAACCTCCAATGCATCCCCAAGTACCTATTAAGTATTTAAGCGCGTTTGGTACCCAATACTTGGTTGGGTCCATGAATGTTAGTCACAATACTTTTGGGCACTCAAATAGCCATTCTAATAATAGTCTTAGGTGAACTAACAATTCTAGCAAACACATTGCCATTCTTATCGTTCCTAAGCACATAATGATCATTATAAATAATTGGCTTAGGAGAGATACCTTTGGGACATTCTTTACTAAAATGTCCTTTCTCCCGGCAATTGTAGCAAGTAGGGCTTTTGCTTCCCCTTGATGTATTCTTTTCTTGCTCATTGCCGTCTTGCCTCTTCATTGAATGTCTTGGCTTGACATCCTTTTGATTTGGACACACCGAGGCAATGTGTCCAAACTTTTTGCATCCAAAGCACTTGATAATTTTGAATTTATCTCTATTTTGCTTTGGGTGACTCTTCACCTTATTCTTGGCGGTGAGACCAAGTCCTCTCTTGTCCATTTTCTTGATAGGGCACTTGGAGGCAAAGTGACCCTTCTCATTGCAATCAAAGCATTTGATATCCTTGATCCTTTTACTTTCTTCTACAAGATTAGTCTCACAAGACATAGAGGAAATTGAAGCATTTAATTTAGAGCAACAAGGTATATCATTTAAATCATTTACCTTGTTAGGGCACACGGAAGCAATGTGTCCCTTTTCATAACATCCAAAGCATTTGATATTTGAGTATTTCTTTCCTTTTTGCTTTGGGATGAACTTTACCTTTTTCATTTCGATGAAGCCAAGTCCTCTCTTGTAATCTTCTTTATTTGGACATTTTGAGGAGAGGTGACCCTTTTGATGACAATCAAAGCACTTGACATTCTTCGTGTGTCTTGCATTGTGCTTTGTCTTGCTATTTTCCCTTTTCTTCATGGGAGTGAAGCCAATTCCACTCTTGTCATTTGATCTTTGTTGCTTGCTCAAGATATCATCAAGAGTGGCTTTTCCCTTGTAGCTTCTATCCAAGTCATTTTTCAAATTTGTGACTTGGGCCTTGAGTCTTTGTTTTCCTCTACAAGATTAGTTTCAACAAGCATAGAAGAAATAGACGCATTTTCACAAGTGCTACAAGGCATGTCAATTAAATCATCACAAGATGTGGATATGTTAGCTTTAGATGAATTGCAAGAAATAGGAGCCATGCATGGCAAATCATCTATTAAATTGCATGTTACACCTATATCCACCTTGGAGCTAGTATATTCATTTAGGAGGAGCTTTTCATGTTCATCTTTTAGAACATCATAATTGTTTTGAAGTAAGACATGTTCTTTCTTCAAAACTTTGTATTTAGATTTCTCTTCTCCTATATATTCATTAAGCTCTTCTAGCATATCCATCAACTCATCATTAGAGGATTATTATCATCATAATTATTTACCTTCTTATTACCTTTAGCCATAAAGCAATGAGGCGAAGTGGATGGAGTTGATGTCTCATCATCGTCGGAGCTAGGAATTGAGCATTCTTCTCCCGACATCCATTCTTGTATGCAATCATCACTTGTGGAAGTGGACCTTTCATAATATTCTTGAAGATGGGTCCACATCTCATGAACGTTCTCGTGATCGCATATGGCATCAAACACATCTACACTCAAAGCACTAAATAAAGCGTTAATTGCTTGAGCGTCGAGATGTAAACATTTCTCTTCCTCAATTGTTGGAACAAGACTATCCAATGGAGGAGAAAAGCCAACATCTACAATCCGCCATATATTTAGGCCCATGGCCTTAAAATAACATGACATGCGGATTTTCCAATGTGCATAATTTGTGCCATCAAATTTAGGTGCTTCACCGAGGTGCACTAAATCTCTAGTCGCCATCCTTTACTCTCTAGACGGTTAAGTCTAATAAATGAGAGACCAAGCTCTGATACCACTTGTTAGATCGAGTAGGCCGACTAGAGGGGGGGTGAATAGGCGTTTTAAAACTTTTATGCACTAAAACCGATTTCTAATGCGGAAGTTAATATTAATACGGTTTTGCACAATTAAGACCTAAAATCACTAGTCTCAACTAAGTGCTCCAACAATACAAGTATAAAGATAATAATCAATAGAGCATGAACTTGTAAGCTTTCAACTAATGATATGATCAATCAAGCACATACATGATAGCAATTAAATAGATAAGCAATTATACAATGAATGTAAATTGCAATAAGGTAAAGCTCAAGAAAGCAAACCACAATTGACACGGCGATATTTTTCCCGTTGTGATCGAAGACTTGCCGGTCTCCCTAATCCACGTTGAGGTAAGTTCAACCTTTGGATCGGCTCCAAAGCGCGAGGCAACACCTCAGAGGTAAGTCCAAACAACTTGGACCGGTTCCAACCGAACCAACACCTCTAAGTGAGTTCAACCGCTGAACAGACTCAACTTGAACTTATCACCTCGATCCACTAGGGTTGCTCTTACTCCGCTCCGGAGATGGCGAGCACCAAGCCACTCACAAATCGCCCGGGTCTTCTCACAAGCTTCACTTGAGAAGATCACCGACGCACAACGCCTCCACGCCGTCTAGGTGTCGGCAAACACCAAGAGTAATAAGCCAAGCCCCTTGCTTGACTCTCACCACATGCAACGAATGCACAAGCTCAAGTGGATACAAAATCCACCTCTAGATGCAACACATGCAACTAGAGACCTCTCTCCTTGCTCACAAGGTGCAACACATGCACAATTGAGAGGAGAAGCTCACACTAGCTCAAGAGAGTGATATGGGATGCCAAAGGTTGTCTCTCAACCGGCCAAAGGGGTATTTATAGCCCCTACACCAAAAACTAGCCGTTTGGAGACGAAACAGCCAAAAACTAGCCGTTACAGCCATTTGCGGTCGTACCGCCCTCACAAGGGCGGTACAACCGTTCTGGCGGTCATACCGCTCTTTACATGGCGGTCGTACCGCAGCTCAAAATCAGCCTGACGACACTCGGTAAAAGGTCATAACTTTTGACTCCGATGTCGAATTGAGTGATCTTGGACTCTATTGAAAGCTTATTCAGTGGGCTACACAACCCACCTATTTGATTTGATCTCAAACACATTTTATCAAATCAAAAGCACAATTCAAAAGAGCCACTACCATGGTCTAAGTCCAAATGATAGCAACAAGCAATCTTAGACCATGCCAAGGGAAGATACATGAATCCCAACAATTTGCAAAACACATTTGCAAACTTAGATCATGCCACAAGGAGTAGGTACATGGACTTCAACCATTTGCAAAACACATTTGCAAAGTATAGTCACATGCTACAAGGATTATCCATGAGCCTCAACTATTTGCAAAACACATTCGCAAATATAGGCTACATGTTAGAGTGAGCTAGAGCAAGTGAGATTGAGTTATTAACACATGATGAGACTCAAGCTACTAGACAAGACCCCTCTTAATAGTACGGCAACCTATACTAGCAATCCGGTCTTCTAACCAAACACCAAGATCGGTAAAAGACTAGGAACACATCATTAGCCCTAGCTAGTCATACCTTTGCCTTGAGCATCTTCTTAAAGGTTGATGACGCACATCTTCACTTCAAGTCCGGGTCATCATCTTAACATGCATCAACCCATGATGCGTTCTTTACTTGACCTCAATCAACACATGATGAGTCTTTTCTTGACTTGATGATCAACTCATGATCATCTCTTCTTCGAGATCTTGATATGCATTAACACATGATGCATCCTCTTCTTGAACTTTTACTTGATGACGATCAACTCATGATGCCATCCGAAGTCTTCATTACCTGGAACATAACCTATTCATCCAACTCATGGAAAATGTTAGTCCCATAATGATTAACATTAATTACCAAGATATACATGCAAAATGCTTCTAAATAAGCCGTTGAAAAACACGACCGGTACAACCGCCAACCAAATTGCGATCTTTGCTGGTCCTCGTCGTCTGCACAAAGGAAGCGGTACTACCGATTTCGTGGTTTCAAACTGCGAAACAACATGCTCTCGGAAAATTCATACCGCCATACAAAATTGATTTTAACCGCATCAGCGTACAACCGTTCTAAAAAGCGATCGACCGATTTTGGAGAGCTCAGAACCAAAATGCATCGGTTCTAGTTTTATGCAACCGCCAACTAGAAATCGGAACGACCGATGTGCGGTCATACCGCACCAAGATCGGTCGAACGCAGTGGTCGAACCGCCCATAACACGCGTCGGTTCATCCGATTTCGACAAAAGCACTTAGAGTTTCCAAAACTCAAATTCAAATGCATTCATGATCCTAACTTGATCCATAAGGCACAAGAACATGCTATCAAGCTACTAATCATGATCCTCTATTGTCATGCATTTCCCTTACCATGTCGCCATCCATGAACTGGGACTAAGCCTTCAAACATCTTAGCACACATGTTAGTCCCACAACATAATCTCAAATAATTGAATATAGATAAACATGAGTATATATAAACTACACAAGTTATATATATACTCACATATAAGTATATATGAACTACACAAGTTATATATACCATGAGTATATCTGAACTACACAAGTTGTATATCTTGAATATGAGTGTATACAAACTACACAAGTTGTATATACTCATATGAATATATTAACTACATAAGTTAAATATATTCAAGGATATATGAACATCCATGAACTACACAAGTTTCATATGTTCTCATATACTCATATGAATATACTAACTACACAAGTTAAATATATTCAAGGATATGTTTCAAAGTAAAGATCCTTAATATACGTGGAAAGAGAATATGGATCAATACTAATGAAACTTCAAAATATAGAATGGACTCCCCCTAAATGTGTGCATACACAAATGTGTAATGGAAACATATGCACATATCCAAGTTAAGCTTTTGGTGGAGTTTAACCTATATTTTGGATCCGAGAATGCAACAAGATATAATAAGAAGAAGTAGAATGCATACCTCTTGTATTTTCATCTTTATATCCAAACGAGACTAAACAATAGATAATCAATAGAATTGTTAGTCTCACAAATAGATTTGTCATTAATGAATACATACCTGTTTGGATTTTTGCTTTTATATCCAAGCTGAGACTAAACTTGATATAACAATAGGAGTGTTAGTCTCACAAGTGCATTTGTCATTAATCACTTAATCACTTGCATGCCTTCATGATTTTCACCTTTATATCCAAATAAGACTACACAATATGTATATCAATAAAAGTGTTAGTCTCCCAATTAGATTTATCATTAATCACCAAAACTCCATTACCGCATAATGGCGGGTCTAGATCTTTCACCCGTGCAAGGATCCAAGCGATTAACTTATAGTAGTCCTTCTCCACTCCAGATAGGTGGACTCCAAACCTTCATAACCCTCTCGGTGCCTTCCACAAGCTCCTCCTTGGAAAGTCACCAAAAGGTCACTTGAACCCAGCAAGGTCAAGCAACTAGGAGTGACGCACACTAAGGCCTAATCTACTCTCTCACACTCTCAAAATCTCAACTCGAAGCTCTTGGATACCCTTGAACTCCCTAATGTGCAAGCCACTGTTTTGGAGTCTCAAGAGAGCTAACTTAAATGCCAATGGTCCACTTATATAACATCTCCATTAAAAAAACTAGCCGCTTGACACGTTTTATGAAAAGTTCCTACAGACCCAGAACATCTGCCTCAGTTCAATTTTCCTCAGCTTCGGCTGTTCAAAAACTAGCTGTTATACCAATCTGGATCATCTGCCTCTGTATATTTACCCTATTGAGCCTCTTTGGAACAATGGTACAGGCCAATGATACGCCTTGACTCAGATCATCCATCTCAATGCTTCACTCAAATTGAACCCTTTTGGACCAATGGTATGCCTCGAGCTGTGTCATCCGCCTCTCAACTTGTCCCAAAACAACCTCTCTGGATAGATGATACGCCTCAATGGTATGCCTCAACCCGGATAATACACCCCCTGTGTAAAATTCCATGGGCACCAAAAACACCCTCTCTGGACTAATGGTACGTCCTAATGATATGTGTTGACGCGGATTACCTGCATGTGTGTAAATTTCTAAAAATACAAAAAAACACCATCTTTGGACAGATGGTACGCCTGACCCGGATAATTCGTCTCCATTGAGTTTTCTGACTTAGTTGATTTTTATCCAATCTTTGAAATCCTTACAACCAAAACTTTATCGTTGTCACTCTCTCACTAGAATTGAGCTACAAAGGCCTAGTGTGCACCAGAATTAGTTACCAACCTAACCAAGCTCAAGCTATTAGCTTCGAGCCCCCTTAATAGTACAACCAAAGCAAAAACAAAAACCTATCAACTAAAATGATCTACACTCAACTCCTTGGATCATTTCTAGCCACAAGGTACTTAATCTTCATGAAAAACATGATTTGCCATCATTTGCGTACATAGGGATCTATGGAAGTCCAAGAACAACCCATATCCATAATCAAGACCTAACTTATCTTCATTACACTCAAACCAAAGTTAGTCTTAATGATTTAGAAGACATTAATCACAAAAACCACATAAACAACGAATTAGGGGCTTAGATGCTTACATACAGCGCAACACCACAAGTGTAAACTAACCTAACATACATTGCAATTAGCTACTACAGTCTTTTGCAACGCACAACAGCCAATGCAATTATGAACGGACACAGTTCAAATTTATATGTAACTAGCCGAGTGCCCGTGCGTTGCAACAGATTTCAAATAAAACATAATATAAGTTATAAACTTAGAAAACCAATATACATAAGGAAATTATCCCTACAAATGAAAGTTTCATACATAATTTGTATCCAATCATCAAGCCTCATAGAATTTTATCACAAACTACAAACATAAATAATATAATTATTTACAGAAGATCCTTCAAGTATCCTATATACATATGCACATATTTATCCACAAAAGACCCTACCAACTCAAGAGGAGGTAGATAAGAGACTCACCACAACCATCACCAAGTCCTTCTTTTATAATAATAAAGATCCGCGTCGATCAGGGATGGGACCCAGAAGGTAGTGAGACCGTGTGTAGGCTTCCTGCCATTATGGGTGTGTGCCGAGTGGAGGCAGGTGTTGTTGAAAGATAGAGGCCACATGTACGGGTGCAAACGGAGCAGATAATTCTCGACCGACCAAAGGCTTACGAAGCGAATATGAAAGGGATAAATGAGTATTCGACACTATCCATGTCTAACTCTGGCTCAGAGGAAAAAATACGGAATAGGATACGGGATGAGTGATATTCGTCTGTATATATCCGTATGTCAGGTGGTATGAAGAAAGTCTGTTGTGATTTTAGTTAGGAACAGGATAGCAGATAGGTGGGTTACTGCATCTGAGCAGGCAAAGGATGCTGAGTATTTTTTTCTTCGACATCTTAGTGATTAGTATCTTCGTGTTTACTCTGATTATACCCCCACTATCTAATGTCCTGTGTAAAGATGCAAAAGAAGCAGATGATTTTCGTCTGACCGATCGATCGAAAGCTCGCAGAGCGAATACAGGATGGATAAATGAGTATCTGACACTATCCATGTTCGAAAGATTGGCCGTATTGGCACTTTTTTGAACCGTATTTACACATATGGCAGGCCAATTTTTTGCAAATTTAGCACCCTTCCACACGCTCGCCGTGTGGCAGCCGCTGTCCGGCCGCCACATCGTCGCTGCCTAACGACCGTCGTGACAGCGCCCACGGACCACCACGTGTCCCCTAGGGGCTATGGTTAGGGTTACGGTTTTAATGCGGGTTCCGGCAATTTTCGTTTCAATTTTAAAATATAGCAAACGACTTCAAACAATTATGAAATTTTACATCGAGCCTCCCAACATTGTGTACTTGCTTGTGTAAATTTGCCATAATTTTATTCATTCCGGATTTTTGTCATATTTTCATAAACGTGTACTGTTTGTACGGATTTGTAAATGTAGAAAATGAGCTCCAAAAATTATGATATTTTTTTAATGTGTAATGTTTTTATAATTTTATATGTGTTCTGGAATTGTCTCAGAAATTTAGGATTTAGGTCGCGAGAATTTAGATTTTAGGTTACGGAAATTAGGGTTTTATGATTTCATGTGATTTGGAATGTATTTGAGATTTGCTGATGTTTCAAAGGAGGCCTGCTTGTATGTAAACATCCTGAGTTACATTTTGGTGATATACATGTCTTGACAACAAGGTATATTAGCGGTCTAGAGGAGGTTGTGGGATATTCCAAATATGTTATACTTTTCTCTACTTCTGGAAAACTATCTGTTAGACTTGCAATAACATTTTGTGATCGTTGTATGTCGTTGTGGTGCGCTAAATTTCTAAAAAAAATTGTGAGGTAGCAATGATTCGTAAGTACGAAGGTAGGTGATATTGCGATGCGTCAGAAAATTCATACACGGTAACATACACGACAGTTTTGGAGAAATGACACAACGATAACAACACTACAGTTGATCTGACAAGGGGCTACATGACACACAGGCTAACGAACCAAGGACAGTACACACATGCCTTTAGGGAATTAGAAATACATGGGACATATGGACGAAGAGGGTTGGACTACTGTGTGGATCGGGGCTATTTGTCCTTCCTTACGAGTTCAGCGTTGTACTCCTCGCCGGCCGCCTTGGCCTCAGCCGCCATTTCCCTCTTTTTCTTGCGCTCCCTCTCGCGAGCCTCGCGCTCCCTGCGCATGCACGCCTCGAGATGGACCCGTGTCTCCCATCGGATACACTAGTTATGCTCTTTGGTGCGACGCTCCTCCTCTCTCCTTTCTCGGTCCCTGTTGGCATCCCACTCCTCGCAGTCGAGAGTCCACTGGTCGTATGGGTGGATCTGTAAGTTGATCCACCCTTGGTAGCCACATAGCGGATCCGGGGACTATGGGTAGACGGGAGAGGTTTTTAGTGCAGACTTTGAAAGAGAAATGGTAGGGGGACATACTGCTACCTGTCCTTACCGGCTGCCGATAGCGGCTCGTGTCCCAACGGCGGTCGGGATAGTCGCAGGAGTAGTTCACGTAACCCCAGTAACGCCTGCCCAGGCTTAGCCGATGCTTGGACATGAACAGTAACCTGGCCCATGATAGGTTATATATTAGTTAGGAATGTTATCTATTAATTAGAAAGGACATATATTAGTTAGGAAGGTCATCATTTATATTAATTTTATCCATAATTATTAAAGAGCCCTTTATATAAGGAGGCATATTGTAATCGTTGGTATTAAGCAATGAGACTACAATAGTCTAAGTCCCAATCCTCTTCATCTTCCCAATCTATAGTCTTCCCTCTCTCCTAGCAGCCGACTTCACCCGGCTATCCTCCCGGTGATGTTTACCCCTATGATCTAAGGATCATAACATTTGATATCAGAGCCAACACCATGGCTTTTGCTGCCAAGAATTTCAAGGCCATGAGAGCCACCCTTAATGAGATGAGTGTCGGCGTAGACGACATGAAAGCTATCTTGGCAGACATGGCGGCTATGGTGGTCAAGTTGACGGAAAAGAAGAATAAGAATGCACGGGCAGCAGCTATTGCATGATCTGCGCCACCGGAGGCGTCTCTGATTTCGCCAGTGACTTCTGCATTGCGACTTCGCTGTCCGTAGTTGCACCAACGGCGCCCTCACTAAGGAAGAAGGCTGATGTCCAACGACTGTCTTCTCCACATGACCGGTTGACATTTATTGGAGCGTTACGGGCCATCTTCCATGTAATATTCCACCGGCGCCATGACCTCTCATCAACATGGGGTCTCCTAGGGCTTCAGCCATGGCCGCCACCACAGCTCGAGGACGAGCTGTCGCGAAAGGAGGGAGTAGTGTCATGGGCCGGGTTACTGTTCATGCATGCGTACAGTGTCATGGGCCGGGTTACTGTTCATGCATGCGTACAGTAGCACTAGGATTAGGACGGGATTGCCTTCCCCAATAAGAATATATATTTCTCTAAATAGTTGATTAGTTTCCTTGTATAGGGATTAGTTAATCGAAAATGTTATCTATTAGTTAGGAAGATCATCATTTAGATTGATTTTATCCATAATTGTTAGAAGAACTCTCTATATAAGGAGGCTTATTGTAATCGTTAACATTAAGTAGGGAGAATACAATAGTCTAAGTCTCAATCCTCTTCGTCTCCCCAATCTATAGTCTTCCCTCTCCCCTAGCAGCCGACACCACCCGGCTATCCTCCCGGTGATGTTTACCCCTATGATTTAAGGATTATAACACAACGTCACCATGTTTATTCACTGTCCAACTATAGCTGTGGTCACCTGAATTTGTTTCTTGACCACTTATATTTTTGGATATTTTCGGAGCTAGTTAAAAGAGATTTGAGGAATTGAAATGTAGCTAAAGAATTAGTTTTGGATAGGAGCGCATGGAAGTTAGCGATCCACATATCGGAACCATAAGAAGGTTTAAGGGTGGTGTTTTAGACTCTCGGCTCAGATGACAGGTTGTACGGTTTAGGGTTTTAGCTTTATTATTACTATTATTACTACTATAAGGCTCTCATCTCTTTGATTTTGAGTAAGTTTCATTCCTAACCTATCCAACTTGTTTGGGACTAAAGTCTTTGTTGTTGTTGTTATTTGAGCCAGTTGAATATCTTGAAGTCACAGAAAAGGCAGCAAACTTTATAAAGGAAAAATCTATGATGCAAACCCAAAAAGGATTCATCATAGTTATCGAAATGGGCCAGCAAAAACACCAGGATTTTTAGATGATTATGCCTTCCTAATCAATGGATTGCTAGATCTCTATGAGTATGGTGGTAAGATATAGTGGCTTCTGTGTGCTGTCCAACTGCAAACCATTCAGGCAAGTGAATTGTATTTGTTAAACGCTTTGCTGGTTTATCCTGCATTTGTTGCATTATACGTCACCATAACTGTAGACATCTGCAGGATGAGTTATTCTTGGACAAAGAAGGGGGTGGCTATTTAATACTCAAGAAGACCGTTCTGTTCTTCTACGTGCTAAAGAAGATTATGATGGTGCAGAGCCTTCTGGTAACTCAGTAGCAGCGATCAACTTGATCAGATTGTCCAGTATACTTGATGCTGCAAAATCTGCTAGTTACAAATGTAATGTTGAAGATATCCTGGTATGTGCTTATTCTACGCTTAGGCTTATATGCACTACGTTCCAGCAATAGCTTGGTGTTATATCATATGGTTTACACTTTACAGTAATATAACAAATTGTGCCTTTTGATCTCTGTAGCTTAAATTGATTTTTTTTTTCACTAGAAAACAATGGTAGGTGCTTCTGTTGTATTGGCAAGGCTGTGTGTATCCTCCTCTAACATGTGACAATGATAGGATAGGGAAAATTTACTTGTTGGTGCCGTTTTATGTAGATACATTTGATCCTACTTTTGAAATCCATCTAAATATTAAAATTGTTCCAATGTGAGGCTTACGGTTAGCCTCAGATGTTGGCAAACTAATGTAGCATCATCTGATGTTAAATTAAATGCTTCCACTTACACACTGGTCGTGTTTCCAACCATGTAACTGTAAACAAGAGATTCGCTTATGCTAAGCATTTGTTGTTTTGCAGGCAGTCTTCAAGACCAGACTGAGAGAACTTGGTATAGCATTGCCTTTGATGTGTTGTGCAGTAGACATGCTCTCTGTCCCATCGAGGAACCAGGCAGTGCTGGTGGAGGAGAAAGGATCTGCAGAATTTCAAGACATGGTTGCAGCTGCATTTTCATCATACGATCCGAATAGAGCTGTAAGCTAATTAGTCATATTATATGTCCAATGTAGCACCTGTATTATATTTACTGATCTGGGTTTCTACCTTGTTTGTTGATCAAGGTGATCCAAATAGACCCCAGGAACACGGAAGAAATGGGATTCTTGAAGAGCTACAACGCGAACATCGCACAAATGGCACAGAGCAGCCCACCGGAGAAGCCAGCAGTGGCAGACGTGTGCCAGGACTTCAAGTGCAGCCCTCCAGTGGCCTCTCCAGATGCGCTCCGCGAGCTGCTCAACAAGACAGTGCCGGCTCCTGCTACTTCGTCTTCGAGTACATGGTGGCGGCGAGGTAGGCGGGGTGGGGGAGGCGAGGAGGGGGCTAGGGGAGGGGGAGGAGCGAGCGATTGGATCTAGCCGGGGGAGGGCGCGGCGTAGGGCGTGCGCCGGTAGGATGAGGTCTGGGGATGAGGGAGAGAAGAGGAGAGAGAGGGAAGGTAGGTAGGAGGAGTCAAGAATGATATGTGAATCGGGGTAGTTTCCATATAAAGAGTATATGATCATTTTGAAAAGGAGGAAGAAGATAATAGCAAAAAATTTAATAGAAATTAACAACAGGGACAGAAAAAGGATAATATTTATGAAATATAATAGTATAGAAGGGAGAGGTCGTTTCGTATTAGTGACCGAGAACTTTACAGTGGCATATAATTTCCCCCTATTATATGCACTGATCATCCAGTGCGGATAGAAAAGTGGGAGAAAAATGTAAGAGCATTAAAAAGTTGAGATATTTTGTTTAGCTAAACGTTGTTTGTACGTACCTTTTTTTTCTTAAAAAAAAAGTGATATAACTGGAAATATCTATCACAAGTAGATATGTAACGCTTCGCAATGATAAGGTTGATACGATAGGACACCAACCATAGGAAAATGATTTCCATTACATCGCTCCCAGAAAAAATACAGAGCATATACCAAAAGAAAAACGAACTAAGATCATCTGTACGAGTCTGACATTTTATTAGGCTAAAAAGTAATATTAACATGGACAGAGCCTTCATCTCTACCAATGAAACTGAAAGCACTTCGATGCAGAATTTCATCCTGGGGACCGCAGCTTGAACTACAGGCAAAAAAACATAGGGGTTCACAGGTAGCACTGAAAAGAAGGAAGAAGATTATCAATCGAATAACTTTAATTCAATTGAAGAAACAACATTATCAATTTTATTGTATCTCAATGAAGTGAAAAGCTCCATAAGGAATTTGATCTTTGACAACACTACGTTCTCCCTGCAATTTGTTTCAAAGCACTGGTGCAATCCAATTGATAACTATCTAAGCAATTATAAACAGTTTCCATGGGATACCTTAAAAGGCACTGGAGCATATATCCAAATGATAACTATCTGAGTGAAAAACTATAAGCAGTTTAAATTAACTCGTATGCTTCAATGCATAGCACAAACTCACCATGCTTTGTTGCCACCGGATATCCACATGTGAAATTGGAAAAGAGCATTAGGTTACACATAGTAGATCATACCAACTTCTATCAGACTAATATGAGGAATATGCAGTGTGACTGATGGGCCCCTGCAGTTCTTCCGGAGGAAAGAGTAGCCAACATCAATTGCAAACTTCTTCAGAAAGCTAGAGCTCCTCCTAGCTTTGATATAAGAATGCCCCATGATATATGCTACCCCTGCATGTTTCGCCTCCACAAGTGCTAATAGCTCATCTTTCACGTGTGGATCCATGTCGTCCTCATCTGGCAGCTCAAGGCGAACACGACGTCTCCGGCTTACACTTGGTGATTCCTGCTCATAAGAGGACTGCAAGCTTCGAAGGCTCTCAGATTTGCTGCTCCTCGTAGTAGTGGAGTCGGCTAGACCATCGAAATCTCTCATGGCCAGTGACGTACCAGAATCGTCAGTGGTTCTTATGACGGCCATTCTTCCTTCGTTAGCAATATCGTAACTTGCTGAAGACGAAGCATCCTCAGATTCCATCATAATGAACTTTGCAATGCTCATAACTAACATGTTCTCAAAATTGTCATCATCTCTCTGCACATCCTTGTAACCATATCTAACAATGCAACGGTACATCCGATATGCTCTAGGTCCAATCCTACCCACAAGGTATCGCTCATCTGGTGGTACATATGGCACTGGTACTGACTTAACACAAAGAAAGACTAGGACTTCATGAAAGGCAGGGAGATTAGTGACAAAATGTGAGAAGATGGAGGGTACACCAGTCACCAGCTCTGTGTAAATCAGTCCAATTCCTGGAACCCGAACAATGCCAAGGCTTGGACCTAGACACAGGATTGATCTCATTGACACTTTGTTCTGAAGATCAAACTGGTACTTCCTCCTTGTCCCATAGTGCCAAATGTACATGACAGACATGAATATAAAAGCAAGCACAACAGGCACCCATCCTCCCTGAGGAACCTTCATCAGGGATGAGGAAAGATACACAGCTTCAATGGATCCGAAGAATAACAGGAACAACAGGGCAAATATTATGTTCTTTTGCCAAACGAAGACGACGATCAATGCCATCAAGAATGTAGTAACAAGCATAACAGTCATGCAAGCAATACCTGAAATTACAAACCATAGCAATACTTAGACTCTCAGTGCATGAGAATGCTGGAAAAATTGAAAAGGCTGTGTAAGAAAGATCTTGAATCTCATGAATCATTCTTACAAGCTTACCATAGGCATTGCCAATAAGAGTAATATCACGGAATGCAACTGTGACAGCTACACAAAGCACCATAAGGATCCAATTTATTTCGGGAATGTATATCTGCCCATAGATCCACCTTGACGTGTGAACAACCTTCACTCGCGGGAAACATCCCAAAGCATGGCACTGCTTTACAATAGAGAATGTTGCTGAAATGACAGCCTGGCTACCAACGACTGCAGCAAGAGTGGCCACCAAAAATACAGGCCAAAATACGGGTCCTGGATGACAACCCAAATGTAAATAGCATTTCCATAGTTGCGTGCAGAGAGAGAGAGAGAGAGAGTGCAAGACCTGGGATAGAGTCGTAAAAACTTGTGCGCATGTCAAAGATGTTCTTTGATAGAAATGCTGCTTGACCCATATATTGTAATATAAGACATGGATATATGATGGAAACAAAAGCTAGCTGCAACAAGGAAAACCAAGGTTATATTTCAACAGAGAAACAGGTTCAACAGAAAAGGCTTGCAGAAGAGGCAGGCATGGTTTAAGCAAACATAAATCATAAGTACTAACAAGATAAACATATCTAAAATCCAGAAGGAAGTCTAAATACAGTAATGACACAGAACTGAATAGGCCATCACAAGAGAACATCAGATGCAACCAACATTTTGGTCCACAACAAAGAACTAGGTTGCTTTTGGGTTTGTCATCTGTTTAAAATATGCAGGTTAAATAAATTTATGTTCACATAAATGTTGTTTGGTACATGAGCTTTTTTGCTTCTTTTATAACTGAACATTTGACTAATTATTTTTCCAAACTTATTTTTCACGGTTGCTTTGCCACACAACACAGCACTGCACCATCAAATATAATTATAGAACCTAAAAGGATCTATCCAGCAAGTATGAATTTTCTAGTGCAGAAACTAGCAGATAGATGATCATCACTAGCTCAACTTACCCTGACAGATGCACTTGTAAAGTGACCAAGGTCAGCAAACATAGCTTCACTGCCTGTAAAGTGGAAAATAAAAATGAAACTTAAATCCTTAGTAGTATTCTACTTACTAAAAGTACAAGGAAAAGACAAATTTTACCACTAACCTGTCATAGAAAGAAGTATCCCTCCTAGAGCAAACCAGCCATCTGTACCCGTCGTCCTAAAGAACTTAACAACATAATATGGAGAAAGAGCTTGGTATATCCTTGGATTCCAATGAACTATGTTGTATAAACCAATTCCACCAATGCAAAAGAGCCAGATGATGACAATTGGTGCAAACATGAATGCTACCTTCTGAGTGCCTCGGTGTTGCAAGGCAAATAGACCAACCAACACAATGCATGAAAGTAGTACCACGGAACCTGTGTAGCAAAAAAATTGTGTACTGCAATCAAGCACAAAAATATAATAAGGCCAACTTCTAAAGGAAATTAGTGTTTAGAAAACTAGGATGCAAAATCTGACTATAAAATGACAAGATCTAATCTCCAGAAAAATTAACCAAACTGATCTTTAAAAAACTTTTAAAAACACAAACTAGTATTTGAAAGGCTAAATTTAACATCGATAGCCACAGGCTCACAGCATATAATATACACTGGACCTTCAATTTTGCACGGTGCTGTGCATCTTGCCATTAAAAACTTATGTGCTCTGGGCAGTAAATCAAGTGCATCCAGATGAGTAAAAATCCAAAATAAGATGAAAGTATAACCAAAAGAAGTGCATGCCTTGGACTTCATTCAGAAATAAAAAAGTGAAAAAGCTTTGTTCTCAACATATTTATGAATGTTATTTACAGATAGCTGTAACTTTACAACTGATAGTACTCCCGCACGAGCACATGTGTTCTAATATTGTTGCATTAAGGAGTTATGAGTTCACATTTCACAGAGATGAGTTGTACTTACGATCCTGTAAACCAGTAGCTCGAACTTGCAATCCAGACATAGATGACAGGACTACAAGAAAAGAAGCATAAAGCATGGTAAACATACAAAAGATGTTAATAATTAGAACTTTGCGTTACATGAACGGTAAACAAAAAGATGATGGCAGTATCCACCTGAGATTGCTGGAGTAAGGACACCATCACCAATCACCATGCTAGCACCACACAGAACTATGAGGAGAAGCACAGTTCTGATTTTTTTGTGTTTCTCCAGAAACCTTCTTAGCCAAGGTGAAGATCCATGGCGAACTGCAAACCCATTTCTGTAGTATGTAGATAGCTCCTCATCAGCTGCTTGTTGATTTGGAAGCAAGCTAAGCTTTGCATGCCTGCAGAGGAGCGAATACAGAGCAAATGGTCCACCTACAAAAGTGTCAGGAGTTACTTATTTGTCCTCAGGTGACATAGATATAAAATAATTTTGAAAAAAATAGGTCACGGTATTTTTAGCAAAAGGCAAATAGATTAAATCATATATTTATTATAAGCTGATTCATCAGGATGATAAATAATATATGCTCAGCTTACATAAAATTGGCAACCAATCAGAACAGTATGCCATATTGAATTACAGTGAAGACTATGAAATGATGCCAGGCATAAAGAGGGGGTTGTTTAGAAAGGGGTTATCGTGTACCTTCGCCATTGTCATCAGCACTCAATACAATAATGACATACTTCAGCAAAGGAACAAGAGTGAAGGTCCAAAATATCAGGGAAAGCACACCAAATACTATCTGCTCATCTTGGTATTGACGGAGCCTTCCCGAGAATGTACTTTTATACACATAAAGAGGTGATGTGCTTAGGTCCCCATAAACAACACCTAAGCTCTGGTATGCTAAAAGTAGTAAATTCCTGTAGTGTTGCCTCCACTGAAAATGTATGACAGAACAACTACCGTTAGAAAATATTTTTGCAGTGGAGCAACATAATGCTCCATGTCTCTTCAGGAAGTATAGATTCATCAGAGGTACTCTGAAGTATCATAATAATCATTCATCAAGTAACAAAAAAATTCAACAAAGAAAATGAACCAATATCACGTATATGCAATAATTAGAATTTTTCATACAACATGATAATATGTCTAAAACTTATAACCATCCTGGCAAACATCATATAACTTATTAAAACCGTGAATACTTGGATTTTGATGGATTTATGTAGGATTACTATTTAGTAGATAGCACCAAGGAAAAGGATAAGCAAAAGTAGGCTGGCGTTTGTGAATTTACTGGTGACGGATAATACAACAAAAGAATGATAGATCCTCCTATTGATCTCATTCACGAAAACACAGTTTTCTTTTCACTTCTTCGTCTGTAATAACATTTGTGGAAAAGCTCAATTCGATTAAAAAGAACTGCAGGCTAGAATAATACAACTATAACAGTACTTGTGCGTGGTACACCTCCAAACCACAAGAATTAAGAGAACAGGGTAAAAGAAGGGAAAAGGAGGAAACGTTTGGCGCATCATATATGTCCAATGATTCCTTAAACATCGAATATGACTTGAGCAATTATTCTTTTTTGCGAAAAAACAATCCCATCCCACCTCAAAGATGTATCCTTCATCCTACAGTCTCCGGTAAAAAAAAAGTTGTATCCTTCATATTCCGAACTGCAAAATTATAACTCTGTTTGTTTAGTATCTGGAACTTAAAGGGAAAAGGACCTGCCTGAAGACATGGAGGTTGGAACTTCCTCTTTTTTAATCATTTTCTTTCTTTCTACGGAATTCCACTCCCTCTAGTTCCAAAGTGATCGTTAACCAATAAAGGCATTACTTTTCTCATAGAAATCTTCTTTCTTACTTATAAAAGCAAACCGTATGAAAATAAATTAAACTGCCTGTGCAAAAGATTGTAAAAGGTAGCTCCTTTCCTGTCCAAATCATTCTCTCCGCAACAAAACAAAAAATTTGCCAAAACCAAATCTTGTCGAAGAAAATATAACAAGAACAAAGTGCTAACAACGAACCCCTTCCGATCGACACGAGAAAAATAAATTGAAAAATTAAGGGGGATAAGATCTCCCGTACAAGCTACGAAATTCCTGATCCACCGTCAGAACTCCACATCAAATCCACTAAATCTCACCCTAGAATCATTCCAGGGTGAAATCGCAGAACCCACACTACAATCCAGGCAACCAGGAATGCTCTGGTTCAGGGCTCTGATTTACGTCCGGTCCGATCGACACCAACGACTAATGCAAAGAAAACATGAGAGCACAGCAATGAGAGGGGGCGCCCATACCGGCAGCTGGTCGGCGGCGGCGGCGGCGACCCCGGCCTCGGCGTCCATCGATCGGGCTCAGGTGGCGGCGGCGTCGCGAGGTGCCCGGCCAGCCAGAGAGCGAACGCGCGGCGCGATTTCGTCTTATAAAACACAGGGAGGGAGGTGAGACGGAGTGGCTGCCTATGGATCATCGTACTATCGTAGTAGTACTACCATTATGCCCTTTTTTATTCACAATTATGCCCTTCTTCATTTCGCAATTACACCCTTTGCTCGGGGTGTTTTTGGCTAATCCCAAGTAGATATTTTTTAAAACAAATAATCCCAAAAGGAAATCACGGAAGAGATAGATACAAGGGTGGTTTGGTTTTCCTGGACAAGTGGCCAGCCGGTTAAATCGATAGCAGCAGCAGCAGCGCCACAGGATTCGCATCTCATCTCATCATCCATTCCGCCCCGAAGACATCATCAGCCAGCCGCGTCCGATCCATCGGAAAAGGTCGGCGCCTTTTGGGCTTAACTGTATAAGTTTGCAGCGAAAATAAATTGGAGTATATATGCTGAATTTTGGGTTTGTAAGTACATGCATTGCATTGCGTCATAAGAAGAGTTTTGAGGCTGTAGATTTGTTTTTAATTCGTGGCAATTAGAAATTCCTACATCTACTTCCAGCTCGCTACTTGTGCTTGCATGCACCAGATGTTTGTTTATCAGTTCATAGATATGACAACAGCATGAAAAAAAGCGGAAAAGACTTGAAAAAGGCCATTGCCAATAGGCACTTTCAGAACAGCAGGGACTTGCTCGATGGAAGGAAAAGTCATCTCGATCTCGTTGGCAGGGAGACGGAGGGCTTCTCAACCATTCCTAAACCCGTGAAGCGCAGCACTGCTAAAAATCCATGAATTATTGCAGTGCGTTGCGCCTGACCCTGATGGCTGATGGCAGTGGCCACTGGCAATGGCAAGTGCCTATCGCTGCGTACAAACAAATGACGATAGCTCAGATGATGACACTGGGCACGCGTCAAGGTTCGTCTGGCTTGGCTCACAGCCGTGATACTATTATCTTTGTTGGGGGAGGGTCCCGCGTTACCTCGAGTTGACGACAACCTCGGCGAGGCGTCACACATCAGGGATCCAACCTGGGCAAGGTCCGGGGATCAACCCTGAACGAGCTCCGAGGACCAACCTCAGCGAAGCTACACATTAGAGGATCCACCCACGGACCCACCTCGACCTCGTCCTACCCCGGACCTAGTCCGGGTAGACACCTCGGCCTCGTCCCACTCCGATTTGATGGTGTCTCTCCTCTACTAGGGGCTCCCCCTAGTTCGACGGATTTACCTTGGCAAGCTCCAACACGCCTCGATGGCTTCGCCTCGGCGTGGTACAACTCGGCCAAACTCTGGTCTGTCTCGATGGTGTCTCCTCGACTAGCCCCTCAACTCAACGGATACACCTCGACAAGCTCCAACGCGCCTTGATGGCTTCATCTCGGTGTGGCGCAACTTGGCCTCGACAGCTTTGCCTTGGCCGAGCTATGCTCTATCTCAATGGTGTCTTCTCGACTGGGGCTCCCTCTATCTCGACGAATTCACCTCAACGAGCTCCAACACGCCTCGATGGTTTCACCTCGGTGTGGCACGACTCATCCTCGATTGCTTTTACCTCGGCTGAACTTTGCTCCATCTCGATGGGGTCTCCTCGACTAGGGGCTTCCCCTAGCTCGATAGATTCACCTCAGCGAGCTCTAACACGCCTCGATGGCTTGGCCTCAGTGTGGTTCAATTTGACCTTGACTTGGCGAGCTCCAATATTACTCGATGACTTTTCCTTGGTTGAATGTTTCACCTCTATGGCAGCTCCTCGACTAGGTGCTCCCCCTAGCTCACGGGAGTTTAGCGCTCCGGCACGTGCCTTCCCACCTCAAGGCCACGCCTTGGTATGTCAAGCACTCCTCGCTCCATGAGGTACGCCTTCCATGGTTGAGCGACCACATACTCACCTCCGAGGCCGAGTAAGAACATACTCACCCACTGGGGCTGAGTGAACAGATATTCACCCTCTGGGGCCAAGTGAACAAACACTCATCCTCTAGGACCGAATGAACAGATATTCACCCTCTTGGGCTGACTGAACACACACTCACCCTCTAAGGCCGAGTGAACACATAGTCACCCTCTGGGGGCCGAGTGGACTTAACCTAATGCGGACATCTCACCCTCTGGGGCGAGCGAACGCTAAGTTTTTTCGTGGGAAGATGGCGATGTTGCGAGCTCTAAGTTTTTCCAATGGGAGATGGCGATGTTACGGCCTCTCCCCAATTGTGAAGCGCTCTCGAGCCTCATCTCGAGCACTAAGTTTTTCAGATGAGAGATGGCGACATCCCGGCCTCTCCCTAACCACGAAGCGCTCTCGAGCCTCATCTCGAGCGCTATGTTTTTCTAAGGGGAGATGACAACATTTTGACCTCTCCCTAAGCACAAAGTGTTATTGAGCCTTGTCTCGAGTGCTAAGTTTTTCCAAGGAGAGATGGCAATATTCTTGGCCTTTCCCTAGCCATGAAACACTCTTGTGCCTCATCTCAAGTGCTAACTTTTTCCAAGGGGAGACGGTGACATTTCGACCCCTCGACATGCAAAGTGCTTTCAAACCTCGTGTCGAGCACTAAGTTTTTTCGATGGAAGACAACGACTTTTCAGCCTCTCCCTAATCGTGGAGCGCTCTCAAGCCTTATCTCGAGTACTAAGTTTTTTTTATGGGAGACGGGGTAACAACGTATCCCCTCAACGAGAACCAACGAACAAATTAGAAAAATCATTTCATGAAAGTTTCTTTCAATATTTAAAAAATAAGTCTTAACAAATGATAACCAAATTAGCCTGTGCCATCAAAGGCCACACCTCTATTAATTGAGTACTCCTCACCCCGCAGTCGACTCCTAGATGACTTGAACACCACACGCTTCGACACACTACAAGTCACTTCATCAAGTTGAGCTACTCGCATTCCAATGTACAACTTATCACATCACATGCCACATGTCAACGAGTTGAACACCTCATGTTTTGGTGCATGCCTCCTCATCTCAACAGGTTGAGTACCTCGAGTACCTCTTGCTTCGGTGTACACCTCCTCGCGTTGTAGGCCTCACCTCAATGAGATGAGCACTCGTTGCATTGAAGGCCACACCTCGGTGAATTGGGCACTCATTACTTCATAGGTCTTGCCTCCCTAGAACTCGCATATGTCCTCCGCATCACTAAGTCGTCGGGCTCCAACTACAAATGTTTTGATGCACACCCACTCGCGCCATGAATGAACCCTCGGTGAGTCAATCAACATGCGCTTCAATGCACGCCTCCTGGCCTCATAGGTAACACGTCAGCCTCGAGCACTTCAAGCCCCAGCGCACCCCTCCTCTAGTCGATAGGTCAGTTTGCCTAGCGAGGGACAACACTCCTCAATGGCTTCAACTTGGCATGGTACAACTCGGCCTCATTGACACTCTGTCGACCGAACCCATCTCAGCTATATTGGAGTCTCCTCGATTAAGTGACCCCCTTTGATTGGTAGCTTTACCTTAGCAAGCGCCAACATGCCGCCTCGTTGCAGTGTGATCAGCTTTGAGAGCATTCCCTCGACCAAACATAGCTCTACATTGAGCGCTCCTCGCTTTGTAGGGCTCACCTTTGTGAGCCAAGCACGTGGCACCCCAGCGCGTGCCTTCACACTTTGCGTGCCATTTCTCAGTGAGTCAAGCAAATAATGCCCTAGAGCATATCCCCTCACCTCAAGGGCCAAGCCTCGTCAGGTTGGCCGTGGGCACACGTCGACCTTGCACATTTAGGTGCTTTGACGTACATCGACCGTTCGCATCTCATTGTGTCGTCCAACGCAGTGTTGCCCATCGAGCTCATACAAATTGATGCGTACACACCTATCGGCCTCCCGCACTTTAAAGCTCCATCGCACCTCGGACAAGTGGTCCATCCATGCACATTTCGATGCATTTGCACGCAACGACCCATTCACTTGAGGGCTCCACGCGTCTCGGACTAACAAGTCGACCACACTCATTGCTATGTGTTCACTCGAGTCAACCTTGTGCACCTCGACATTCTGTTGCTCCTCGAGGTCTAAGCCTCGGCCACATCCAATCGAGTCGAGCTTGGCACTTCAACTCATACATTCACATCTCAAAGGCCATGAGTCAAGACCCCCCCCCACACACACACACACACTTCACGAGCCACTCCTTTGGGATAGAGTGCTAGCTCCGCGCCTCCATGTAACTTCGACATCTAGACAATCAACGTATGACTCTATAGCTGTATGTGACCCCACGCCCTTTCGTGTGACGGTGAACTCTCTGACATGACCCGTAATCAATCTGGTGGAGTAGTGGCCCTTCGATGAACACCAAGGAAACCCACCTCAAGGGTGCGTGCACAACCTGTCGTTCGGAATTCAAGCGAGGACCAAGGCAAAATTAACATGTTGTCAGAGTGAACCAAAGGTTACCAGTGGAATCGTCGACCCAAGGCCGCGCACCGACCCCTTCTACAAGTTGGTGCGCCGGTCCGGGTGGGCGGTTGACGACCATCCGGATCGGCTAGGGGTTACTTTTGGGGGCGGGTCCTGTGCTACCTCGAGACGACGATAACCTCAGCGAGGCGTGACACATCGGGGGATCCACCCAAGACGAGATCCAAGGACAAATCTCGGCAAGGCGTGACACATCGGTGGATCCACCACGGACAAGGTCCGGGGAGGTCCGGGGACCAACCTCAGACGAGGTCCGAGGACCAACTTCGGCGAGGCGTCGCACATTTGGGGATCCACCCTCGGACAAGGTCCGAGGACCAACCTCAGTGAGGGGTCGCACATTGGGGGATCCACCCAGAAGAGGTTTGGGGACCAACCCCGGACAAGGTCCGAGGACCAACCTCGGCGAGGCTTGACACATTGGCAAATCCACACTATAACTTCAGGGATCTCCCCCTCCCATTCTATAAACAGGACCCCTTGTAAATAGGGAGGGAGAGGCCACATGTAACTTCTACAAACATGTGCAATATATCGGTACGATTTATTGTGTTTAATTCTCGTTGAGGTCCCATTCGCATCCTCGGTGGCATCCGACTGGGGTACCACAAGTTTATTGTCCGATCTCATATCGACAACAATCTTTCCCACGATTATATTTCTTGTGCACTCCTCTTTTCTCTTCTCCCATCATTATTTGGGGCAGAAAAAGGAATGTTGTCCAGATCCAATGAATTAGGATTCACTGGAAATTAAACAACCGAAAATTCCAAAATTTTGTAAAGATGAGTGGTAATACGGGTTGGTAGTGTACTATAGCACTACTAAACTAAAAACGTAATTTGTAAATTCTTGAAAGATATACAAGGTCGCCATCAGGGAATGAACTGAGAACACACAACACTGACAACAAAACGAATGGAAATCATCGTCCAAAAACAACAACAAAAATAAAAGACGAAGAGGCCCATCTAAGGCCTAACTGCCCGATCGCAGCCCACTTCGTTGGCTCCGCGAGGCCCATTACGGCGAGGTCACCGACGAAGCTCACCACAGTACGAGCCAAATTGGGCTGAAAACGACGGCAAAACGGCGACTCCAGATATGCAAGAAAACTATTATCTTAGTGCAAAATAAGGCTACTGAAGGTACAAGGCCCAAATAAGGCTATTGTAAGGAAAACTTGCAGTATGCAAGAGCAAAAACTGTGTAAGCTACTACTGCACCATGATCCGAATTAAATGAGCCCTTTTGACTACTTTGTTCCAGATAACAGTTCCGAAATACCGCTAAATAAAATGGGTTCAAGAGTACATGAATCATGAACCACGATCCGTCTTAATCATCACGAGATATCCTAAATTAAACTACAAGGAGAGGAGATATACAGAAAGCAAAAGCCTGAAGATTCTGAATCCCCAGTCGTGCCAATCTCGACTCAAAATAAACAAACAGCTGATTAGTGAACCACTCGAGTTGTTGGCTTGCGTCAGAAAGTCACGAATCATGGAGCAACAACGACGATAAAGAAGCAAATAGGGAAAAGCAAATGTACACAAAACTAAAGGCTAAAGCGCACCGACACCACCTAGCTATATATATACAGGGAGTTGTCGGCTTATTTGGCACCTTTTTTAGAACCGAATAACAAATCTAACCTCTTCGTATTTAAAATGATAAAAATAACATCTTTATCATGCTCTTCGTGCACAACACCGCTCCTACCGCGCTCCCCGTGCGTGATAACCACCTTCCGCGATCCCTATGCGCTACAGGCCACCTATTACGCCCCCAGTTCGTGACAGGAACGTGTTTGCCCACATTACCCATGTGTGTATGCCATTCTACTGCGGTCTCGAGCGCGGCAGGCCAGTTCATGACAGGAACGTGTTTGCCCACATTACCCATGTGTGTATGCCATTCTACTGCGGTCTCGAGCGCGACAGGTGGCCTGCCGCACACGAGGAACGCGGAAGGTGGTTGCCGCGCCTAGGAAGAGCGGTAGGGATATGTATCATCTGTCTAATCTATTGCGATGTCATTTTTATCATTTCAGTCGTGAGGTGCTAGATTTGCTATTTCGTAAAAAAAAAAAAAAAAAAAAAAACTAAACGAGCCACAAACCCACTATATATGAGAACGCCCACTGAATACTCTCTCTCTCTCTTTCTATAGGGTTTTAAGAGTCTAAAAAGTGAAGAGGAGCACGGCCTGCGAATCTGGTCAGATTTTTTTTATATAGAGAAATCTGGTCAGATTTTATTTTTTTTTATTTTTTGCACAAAGCAGGGGACACCAGCTGTTCCACATTTCTTTGATGCTCAAGTGTGCCAACCTTCAGGGGGGAGGTGAAGCGTGCCGGCTGGATGCTAATCCTGGATTCCACCACAAAGTCGAGTGAACAGTAGATTAGATTGTTGCAACCTGTACCCGCTGAGCTCACATGCTCCGCGGCTTTGCCCATCGCCGTCGCCTCACCGGGCCTTCCTTGCAGACCGCGGTCACGGTCTCGCCCGTCGGCTGTCCTCGCACAGCGTCAAGCTCCCGTCATCCTGCAGGTCGCCTCGCCGCACCTCAACCCTCAGCCCCTGCACGCGTCGAGCCCCCGTCGTCCCTCGCGTTGCCTCGTCAGCTCGTCTCACCTCAGCTCTCAGCCCCCACCTGTGCCGCCCGTAGCCGTCGGTGGCTCTGGCTCGGTGCTTTGGCAGCGCGGCTTGGTGTGGGCGTGTGGGTGGCGGCGGGCACTACGCGGTGGAGTGCCTGATTGAGGAATGGCCAAAATTGAATGGGGAATGCCTGGTTAGGGTTAATCATCATTACATTCACTTAGGTTGAGTTTGCTGACTGTCACTCAACCCACATCCCACGTGACGCGACATCTCCTCCTCCTCCTCCTGTCCTTCTCCATGGTTGCACTGCTCCAAGCGAGCTTCTATGTATGCTTGGCGTCGGCAGGCTGGCGGAGTGTGTGTGTATGTGGGTGAGTGGTCTGGCCTGGGAGACCGATGGCCTGGGATGGTTCGGCCGCTGGCTAGCACAATGCAACAGGCAAGTGATCGATCACAAATGCACGGTCGGCCATCTCTCCTGTCACCATGCTAGTGGACCAATGCAATGCAAGTTGACGATAAAAACGCGACAAAGAAATCATGCAGACAATATAATTTAGCGCCCACAGCATGCAGTTAATTTGACTCGTGCACAAGAACGTACACCTTAATTGCTAAATGGACGGCCAAGACAAAACTTGCTCCCCACTATATATAACCACACCCACATGAGACATGGCCGCACACACACACACACCCCAAGATCGATTTTGCAGCAAGTCAATCGAGCTGTGAGATCTTGCTAAGTTGATTGATATGGCTTCTGCCGTCGGCTCTAACCAGGCTAGTGGGATCAAGATTAGACAGGTTCATGACGTCCAGGAGCTGCAAAGGGCGTGCCTAGCCACCCTGCCGGAGCGGTACATCAGGGACGGGGACGACCGGCCGGACAGCATGAACGTGCGCGCGCATGCGCACATCCCGGTGATCGACGTCGGCGAGCTGCAGCGCGGCGAGGAGGAGCTCAACAAGCTGAAGCTCGCCTGCGAGGAGTGGGGCTTCTTCCAGGTATATACTAATTCTGTTAATTTGGGCAAGCAATTAGCTAGGTGAGCGACTGATTCGTATATATTGTGATGGCATTTACGTTACGTAGGTTGTGAACCATGGCATTGAGGAGGAGCTGCTGGACGCCATGGAGAAGGTGGCGAGGGAGTTCTTCATGCTGCCGCTGGAGGAGAAGGAGAAGTACCCCATGGCGCCGGGGGGCATCCAGGGCTACGGCCACGCCTTCGTCTTCTCCGAGGAGCAGAAGCTCGACTGGTGCAACATGCTGGCCCTCGGCGTCGAGCCCGCCTTCATCCGCCAGCCCAAGCTCTGGCCAACAAATCCGCCCAATTTCACGTACGTCTCACCTCACGTAGCACATCGATAAAACTGCTCTATCTATTAATAGCAATTGTTGCACGTATCGCAACTGATCTAATCTGCCATGGTACACCAGTGAAACTCTGGAAAAGTACTCGATCAAGATCAGGGAGCTGTGCCTCCGGCTGCTGGCGCACATCGCCGAGACGCTGGGCCTGGCGCCGGGCACGTTCAACGGCATGTTCGGCGAGGCGGTGCAGGCGATGCGGATGAACTTCTACCCGCCGTGCCCGAAGCCGGAGCTGGTGCTGGGGCTGAGCGCGCACTCCGACGGGAGCGCGGTCACCGTGCTCCAGCAGGACATGACCTGCGCCGGCCTGCAGGTGCTCAAGGGCGGCGCCTGGGTGCCCGTCCACCCCTTCCCGCATGCCCTCGTCATCAACCTCGGCGACACGCTCGAGGTCCTCACCAACGGCAGGTACAAGAGCGTCGAGCACCGGGCGGTCACCAACGGCGAGCAGGACCGGCTGTCGGTGGTGACGTTCTACGCGCCAGCCTACGACGTCGAGCTGGGCCCGCTGCCGGAGTTCGTCACCGACGACGAGCCCTGCAGGTACCGGAGGTACAATCATGGCGAGTACAGCAGGCACTACGTCACCAGCAGGCTCCAGGGCAAGAAGACGCTCGAATTCGCAAAGATTAATTAAATCACGACCGAACAAACCTACTGATACCTACCTATACTTCGGTCCAGTTCGTGTGTACATATAGGGAGCTAGCTGGGGCTAGATGGCTTGGGGCGTGGTTCCACCCAGCAGACCGGTTCTAGGACGTTAATATGGTATCTTACCTGGGTATTTAGCTATGTGAATCTCTAGTTGGTGCAGAGACCAAGAGTTGTATTTTCATTTTAAAAAAAGTGAGTCCTGCTGCATCTACTACTCCTAAATATGCTTAATTAGCAGGACTGTATATTTGGTGTAAGCATACTTGGTAAGTGTTAGTAGTGCCTAACTGCCTACTAACATTCACATTTGGTGAGTAACCGAGCAATACTTACTGGTTAACAGAATGGTTTTTTTCTGTTTATGTTTTTATTGAATCAAGCTGACTTTTTTTTCTAAAAAAAAATGACCCAAGATGATTTTTACGTCAAAAGTACAGATAAAGGCGCTTTAAACTGTGATCATTCTTTTAAGCCATGGACAAGCAGAAAAGCAATCCCTTTGACTAGCATGCAGATGCAATGGTCTAGAAAAAACAAAGTAGACGACCCTACAGGGATGATCGATTCCTCTGGGGCTAAAATGGTACCGTTACGAAGTGAAATAGCAAAGATACCGATGAACGAATTAGCAAAAATGTTACCGTTATCACGCTCAAAATCCACAGGAGGTGGCCTACCGCACCCCCCAAGGTGCGATAGGTCATGTGGCGGCCGCACGACGCTCGGCAGACGACCTGCCACGCCTCCCAGTTAGCGGCAGGTGACTTGCCGCGTCTTAAGTGCGCGGTAGACAATGTGGCGGCTGCACAGCGCTCGGCATGTCACTTGTCACCTCCCATGGATTTTGAGCACGACAATGATGATATTTTTACCGATTCGTTCGCGAAGGACTATTCTTGTTATTTTATCGCAAAACCGTGCTATTTTAGCGCAAAACTCATTCGTCGAGCTTATCACTTTTAGATACCTTGAATGTAAGGTGCGCGGCATAATGAGAACAGTACCGAAAGGCAGGAGAATATGGCGAAGTGGCACTTTTTCAAAAGGTTGGTGATCATCCAGCCCCATTTTTCGGAGAAAAAGATCGAGGAAAAGAGTGAATCTCCTGCGAAACATTGCAAGTACTCGAGTAGAATATGGACATGCCGCGAGAATCACTTATTCAGTCCAATGAGGTATGAGATTCATACATCTAAATATGCGAATAATTGTACGGGGCATATCTGATAATCTGGTATATAAAGCCGGCTCTAAAATTGAAGAATAAGAACTTGCAATCTTAACCGTAAAATTGACCCGGCATGAACAACATTCATCCGATCTAAAGACTTGGGGCTACAGGTCAGATAGGTTGGCACATGGCCAACTACACGACGGTCACCATAGTCGAAGTGTCAAAACACAACAAAGTAGCATCAAGTCATAGACAAGACAACTAGGTAAGCCGTAAGCTAGCTCAACCATGGAAGAACGCAAAGGCACGTCATACACAATTCATCATGTTGTCACGCGCCACACACTTGTGTGCAACAATGCGTAGACCACTACGAGAGATGAGTGGTAACTTGCCTACCACTTGCTAGATAACAATCATGAGAAACCGACCGGATTTGGCATAAAAGGATCTTCTAGTATCATGTACATTTAAAATGCTATTGATTCTGCAAAATAACACGCACCATAAGCCAGGACTCTTGTTTAACTGCAGTAAAGAAGTATCTCCTGTGGATTCAGTTATAGCATCTATATAAATCTCTAACTGAATCTCGCCAATGAGATCCACGGCTGAATCTGGTAGTGACAGGTCAACGGGCTCTATACGGGGTAGCTTTGAGCTGTAGCCAAAACGAACTGCACAAAAAGTTCTCTTAGAGGTAGGCCATGTTCTAAAACTCTCCTGTATGTAAGCTGGGTCATAGATAGATGTTAGCTAAAGTTTCCTTTATACTCCATGTAACTGAAAGAACTGTTGTCCGAGCCACTGCCAATTGTCAAACGACTGCATCTGGCCAGCAGCTCCTCCTCTACAGTCTGCTATGTGTGAAGGAATGATTAGTCGTTGATCTAGAAAAAATGAACTATCAAATGATACTGGGAGCCCAACTGAGTTCACCTTGTATGTTTGAAGCAAAACTTGACCACTAATATGTTTCTCTCTTGCATAGCTGTCATAAGTTTGCATCAATGGAGCACTAACAACCTGCAACAAGAGTAGAGGCAGTAGAAGTATAAGTAATATTGCAGAAAATATCTTTTTGCATGATTCAAGCAACTAAATGCAAGTGACCTCACTCAATCAAAGAAAAAAAATGCACAGTAGGTAATTCTTGCCAATCATAATCCCATATTTGATTTATATCTGTAGTCTTTGGATGTATAGATTCCATTGAAGTGCAAACAAGCACATAGTTTATTTTGAAGTTTTGGAAGCAATACTATAATGTTGGTAACCAAGTGCAGACGGCACAGAAATTAGAAGTTGAATAAGAAGCATCAAATAACATGAGAAAAGTGATACTACCAACCCTACAGTACTATGACTAGCAGCAGGCAGTATACTTTAATACTGTTAAATGCAATATTTCCTAATTAAAAAAAGAACCTGCAAACAGAGCTCTGAGCTTTCTCCCTCAGGAATACAAAGATAGTGAATCAGTCTCTTGGTTTCCTTCTCCATAGTTTCCTGGACCTATACATAACATGTATAAACAGTGTTGAGAAAGTACAAAAAGAAGTACCATTGACTCATTAAGTAGTATTGACGAAGTGACCTTAGCAAGGTAATCTGGCAGAGGGTATTGCACAATCCATTCAGAGCTTTTCCTGGAGTAGTAAGTATATGTATCTTGAAGAACAGCATTTTTCATTAAGGTGTTGACTTCAGAACGACATATGCCACGCATAATGCACATCAAAAGGTCCATATCAACCTTACTTCCATCACGCTCTTGGTGAATCTGGGATCAATTAATTGTTATGTAAAGAAGGAATGCGTTTAAGAAGAATGAAACAAAAGATAGTTATCTAAGAATTACCATAGTCAGCAGAGCATCTGTTATTTCATGATTGAAGTAGGAAAAGACCTAGTGAAAGGGTAAAGGCCATGACAAGTTATAGGTACAGAAATGGATAAGAAGCTTATCCTCAAAAGCACAAGGAATATGGAAGCAAAAATATTTCTTGCGTAATACTCACTGGACTGAAAAAAGAAGTAGCAGCAGTGTCTTCAAGTGAAGGTAGGTTTTTCTGTTCAACAAAGCAACGGTCCAAATAGCTGAAAAAGCCAGTTATGCATTTAACCATGACACAATAGTTTGACCACAGTCTCACAAGCTCTCCCAAAAAGTAGTCATCTCGCTTGTGCATCAGATGGGGTAAAACCTAAATAAATAAATGCAGAGAAAAAAAGTCAAACAGTGGAAAGAAGGATAGATATCTCTGTTGCTAACTAAAGGAACTTGTTAAGCATGTGATGCAAACAAAGGGATGAAAAGATTATATGCATATCAAACTGTACAGTCAGGTATTTTGATATCATGATGGTTCTGCAATAGAGGGGGAAACGGCAGTAGTGTCTTGTTTTTGTACATGACTACACGTGCGCATGAGTCAACTCCCCTTAGTGAAATAGCATAAATTACCCATTCCTATTTCACATCATCAGCAAAGGCAGAGGCTACTTCAGCTGTGAAAGCATTTGTGATTTTGCACTAAGATAATAGAATACACAATGGATTTTCAGCAGTTCATGCTGGTGTCAGCGTGTGATTTGCCTCAGATCAAGACCAAAATATCCAAAATAAGACAAATACTATAAGTAAAACAACCATGTGGATTTGAGCTTCATTTTCCCATGGGCAGCAATACAATCTGGTCTAGAATATTGTAGCTGCTGTGGATCTAACGATAATTACTTTCAACGATATGTTATTTAAGGTTTTAGCTGAGAACAATTATTGCAATAACATAGGAAGTGCTATGAGCCTTTGACAGAGCTCTGATTACATGCATCGTAAGATTCTACATGTTGAGACCAGGAGCTGGTACAAGTACGACAAGTGCATGAATGCTACAAGCATATAAACAGCAGTTGTTGGTAGTTTATATGACAACGTAAAGAGTTTCACGTTTCCATTACAACAAGAGTTCCCAGATCAAGGGAGATATCACAAAGACCATGTGCTTTCATGTTATCTGGATCACAACTTAGTTATAGATTGTACAATGATAAGATACTATGGACATTAACCGCTCAAAATCTTAATATACAGTGAGATCTGCAGAATCATAATGTCGATTTTTCAGTACTAGTTCATTTATATATGATCTAGTGGAGGAATGAGAAGTGGACAGTTCATTTAATTTCCAAATACAATACGCCGATCATCATTTTCTCTCTTTTAAATGCAAAACAAATAAACAATACAATTTACTTGGTTAGACCTAGAAATATGACCTCAACTATAGAACATTGTGGAAGTGGAACAGAAACTAAAATTAAATAGTACCATTGCACGGACACATTCTGCAAGCGTTGCCTTGTAACCATTGTACATCTCTTGACAATACTGATTTTTCTGCACAGCCATCCTATAAGCACAGCTGGAAAAGTGGAGGAATGTGTGATGAGCAGCAACTTAAAACGCGTCATGGATAATAGTTAAGATGCATATTGCATGGTAAAACTATAGAAGCATACTCATAGCAATTCATGTACTCAGCCACAGTAGGCCTTGTACCAGTGAAACCTTCCAAAATCTTTGAGCATTTCAGAATCCCGTGTTCCAGGACCCTCCAGCCATCCTGAAAGCTGAGGTGTGTGTTCATTTTTACTCCTTTGCTCCTGCGGTGAACTGAAGCAATGGAAATATCTATCAGAGGAATTGATTTTTGAATATCCAACAGTTGTTTCTTATGCAAGGGCATCCCGGACACATATATTTTATATTGGTAATATCACCCAAAGTAGTTTCTTATTCAAAATTCAATCATGCTGTATGATACCCTGCAAATAATACTCCTATTTTTCTTAATACAATGGCCAGCAGCTCTCCCGCGTCCATTTAAAAAAAAAAAAATTGCTGCAAATGTAAGGATCTTCAAGTACACATTTCATACACACATGTTCCATAATCCATACTTATATATCGACATGTCATGTGTACAAAGCCTATTTCCATCCAAATCAAGAAGCTACAATTATGTCCTTCGTACAGGCACAAAGGAAGGTTAGTTCACAAACCTATAAGCCATAATTCCGCAGTCATTGTTAATTTGTCATAACAGAATAGTACTACAAGAGAAGGACATGTTGAATTTGTGATCCGAATTCGTTTAGGTGTTGTCTCCATTTCCAACATGGAGTTCTACTCCTATATAAAGTCTCCTCTGTACCCCTTATAAATATACCCCTATAGGCCGTAGGGTAAAGAAAAGAACCTCATTGTAAACATCCCTACATGTAACTCTCCTCATATAGTGATATTTGTCTTCGCGCGCCCGTGATTTTTCCCGCAAGGGTTTTTACACGTAAAATTTGTGTCTCCCTTTCCTACAATTTGCCGTGCGTTATATAACAAGTGGTATCAGAGCATCGGGTTCGAAATCCAAGCCGCTGTCTCGGGAGGAGCAATGTCAACTCCCGGGTGGCCATCGCACAACATCCATCACACGCGAGCGACATTCGCGCAACATCCAAGTCGGCGACAAATCTCGTCGACGTCCGCGGGAGTTCATTTGTCTCAAGTTGTGCTGAATCGACGGGAAGATAAGAGCTAAGTTGACGATATCCAGAAGTCCAAGCGGATACATTATGGAGCCTTTACTCTGCATACGAAGCCCAGCCAAACACGAATCTGTCTCATCTAAACGTCGCAAGGAGCAGAAAATCTGTGGGCAGCTGCAGCATTGAGTCCGAGGAGGAGGAGCTCCTTGTGACTACATCCGCACAACAATGCAATTTTCTTGCATTGCTACGTCCACCCAATCAGTGCACCAGAGAATTGGCTTTGCGTTGCTTCGTGTATAGAAGTGTATGAGGGATTTTTGCAAGCCCTTGCTAGGTGTACACAAGTTAGTGTACCAAGTCAACTCTAACTTTGTGACTTTCCGTAGTCTTAAATTCGATGATTTCAACTCGTCTCTACTCCGTTCCATGCCTCGACTTCGACTTGACGCCGGCCCGCGCCATACTGAGCGTCGACATGCGCTCTACCCCGGCGATTGTTCCAGTGCCGGTTCCACCCGCACCGCTCGGCGCCATGGCATGGCGTTGTTTCGCGCAACCTCTATCGATGATCTTCCGCAACAGTCGATTGTCACATCTATCAAGAGACTGTGTCGTCAACTCTATTTTAATTGCTTTCGTTGGAGGTGGAGTTCATTGCAATTTAGGCAATCATTGGCGATTTCAATGACGATTCGTTGTCTTCTTCGAGCAGCAAAATTCACTGCCGCACATGTAGAGTCTAAGGTGGATGATATTGATCTTGCTAATGCGATTGAGTTAATTTGGGATATGTTTGATCGAGGAGATATTGAGAAAAAAATCAATGTTAGTCTTGGGAAAACTGATTTGGTGTTTCATTTACCATTTGATGACACCATGATGGTAGCAAGCTATCAACTCTACGGAGTTTGTTATTCATTAGTGAAGGTTATGCTCCAAATTTGAGTTCGAGATGAAAGATTTAAGTGCAAGGAGTAATTTATTTTCTGCATAGATACTACAACATTTGGTATTGCAGTGCAGTACGTTCTAGTTGTCATGGCTCGATATGAGGGCTCCACTGCAGAGTTTGTTTCTACTCCATTGACGGCACCTTGAGGTTCCTTTCATCCGGATGTTCTTCTACAAGAGTAGTGTTTTAACCATGTCATGGAATTTAGTTACTTTTACAGTCGGTAGTTTGATGTACGTGGTTGTTATACGTGTAAGTTGCTCTTCAGTGGGCATTGTTTGCCGAGTTATGTGTTCCAGCCTTCCAGGTGGAGTAATTCAAGTCCATGAGATAAATTCTTCACTATAGTTATCCAGCACCGCAGGTGATGTCTTGGCTTATGTTGTTTGATGATTGAGCATTTGTTCAGGAGGTCAGTTACATAGATTTGGACTATGTTGGGGTTATGAATTGATGAAAACCCAGATTTTTTCGTCTGCTTTGATAAGTTGTGTGTTTGGACCTGCTGATTGTTTGCTCAATTTAGCTTCATGAGAAGCGTTTGAAGAAGACTATTCCAGTCTTACTCGTTGAGATTAGTCCTATAGACTTTCGGCACACAAGGACCATTTGATGGTGAATTATGATTTTAGGAGATTTGCAATTTTTTCCAGCTATAGGAAGAATTTGGCTCAAGGTGAAGGTTGTTGAGTTTGTGATCCGAATTCATTTCGGTGTTGTTTCTGTTTCCAACATGGAGTTCTACTCCTACACGAAGTCTCCTTTGCAATTCTACCCCTTATAAAAATATACCCCTGCAGATCGTAGTGTAAAGAAAAGAGCCTCATTGTAAGCGTCCCTGCATGTAACTCTCCTTATATAATGATATTCGCCTTCGTGCGTCTTTGGTTTTTCCCACAAGGGTTTACACGAAAAATGTTCTACTATTTGACGTGCGTTTTATAACAGGGCAAGGTGCTGGGCCAAGGCCCGGACGAACAGTCACCACCACACCGCACCGGAGAACACAATTCCTCAGCACGTCGTGCACATCATTTGCTACTACATTTAAACAATCTAACCACAGGCAAAGCAAAGCATAAAATTTAAACCTAGAGTACTAACATTGCACGAGGGAGCGCCTCAACAAATCGCGCAACCGAAGAAAACTAGGAAACCCTATGGCTACAGATGCATCACATCCGTAGGAGAGCAACGGCAAGCAAGCGAAGCGAACTCGCAACCAACCCAATCCATCCAAGCGTGGGTGGACGCATTCGAGAACAAACCAAGCGGGTGGATTCCCAACCCGACCCATCTCGTCTGGCGGAACGATTCGATTCGATCCGATTGCCCGGAAAGGGAACACGGGACGAATGAACAGATTGGGGAAAGCAAAACCAGGCAACCAATCAATCAGGAGAGCGGGGGAGGAGGAGAACGAGGAGATTACTGACCAGGGGAGAGGCGTAGATGAGGATCGGGCCCTGCTCGCCGCCGCCGCCGCCCCTCGCGTCTCGTCTGCTCTCGCCTCTCGCTCGCTCGACGGCGGATGAGAGGGGGGTTTAAAGGGGTTTCTTTCCTGTACTCCCTTCCGATCTTCTCTTCTGCTGCTGCATCCACGAACCAAAAGTGGAAAGCTGGGGCCCGGGAGGCAGTGTCCTATTAGTTTATTAAGAGTTTTTTTTAACTCAGTTTATTAAGAGTTTAACACTTGGACAACGAGGCGGATTCTGCACTAACATAGCCTAGTAGCCCATAACGCATGAAGGCTTTGAGGCCCATATCTGAAACTGCAGAGAGGTGTTGGATCTTGGATGGGTGTGGGCCTTGTAATGGGCTAAATTAGTTATGGCCTACCTGCAGAGCGCCGAAACGGTAAGCACCAACTATTCGTAGAGACCCCTCCAAAAATATTTATTTATTTATTTATTCGTAGAGATACGCGTTACAGAGCAGAATACCCATGTACAGTATACACAACGCTATACACAGTTTAAACTATTAAGTTATTAACTCTAACCTAATCTACGTACCATATGCGAGATCATGTTTTTTTCCCAATAAACTTGCTGACGTACTCAGAAACGTACGTGCCCACGTCATGGACTGTCAGAGGAAAAGGCAGATCTTTTAAGCTGCATGACCGTACATTTTTAGCGTCAGAAAAAAAAAAACAAATCTCACCAAATTTCCCTGAGACGAAGACGCAGATCTTTACTCGGGCGTACGGACGATCTTATCGCCAAAAGAGTGAACATTTTTGCCAGGCATGAGGCATGCATGCAGCTCTCGTAGGCTTAGCCCTGCGGGCGGATGGATCGAGATGCATGGACAAATAACTACGGTGTAATGTCTGCAAATCTCACCTTTCACCAATCTTTTCCTCTGATCCCGCTCTGTAACCAACCCTATTTCGCAGTCTGCGGTCTGCCGGCGTGCAGCTGGCCCTGCGAGTGGTCGGGCCTCATATATTTTGAACAGCGTGTGCTGCTCAGCCTCTGCGAGCGCTGCAACACAGTAGAAAAATTTAAGGCCAGTAATTCATCACCCTTTCTTTCTGAAGAATATTATCTCATCAACTGAATCTGTTCACCTTTCAGTTGGCAAGCATCCATTATTTTCTCAGTTTTGCAGTCGACGAAGGAGGAACTCAGTGTATGTATGAACTCTACTAAGTTGGCAAGCATCTCTCTCTCTCTCTCTCTGCAAGGGAGGATGCGAATGGATCTTTTACTCGATCGATCGATTGAACGCGCGCATGCAAGTGATCTCTCCGCTGCCATCGATGGATTCTTTGGTGGATTTACTTGTTTGTCGGTCAATGGTTAATTACTGGGAAGCAGATCCTTTGCATTAATAGTATAGGCTAATACAGAGAAGCACAGTAACATATATCTGCTCATTCTCTCCATCTTTACCCAAAAACAGTAAAATTGATACAAGTTTATTACGGTAGGTATTCATTAGTTGTACAGCACTTGCTACAGCACCACATACGAGTACAGCCTGAAATCACTGTTTAGCTAGACTGGTCCTTTGCAGTACAGCATCCGGATCAATCCTAGTTACTGGGCCTCTGCGGCTCTCTGTCGCGCGGCCGGCGTGGGTAATACTGGCGGCAAAAGTTTCAGAAAACAGAGGGGAAAACGCAGACGCAGCTCTGCATCACTTGCTTGCGCCATGCTCGCAGTGTCAGAGCATGTGCTGTGCTGTTCCGGTTAATATCACGCATGCATATGCGCGCATTTACGTCCACCGACGACACTACGTTCGACGTCTCTGCATGCAGGGCCCCAAAAACGTGTAGAAATCACCGATCTTGGCTCGCATGACCACCGAATTATGTTACGATGATGCATACTGAGAGATCATATGGAGGTTATCCTATGTGTGTGATGAGTAATTGACATTGATTTAGATAAATCGAGTTTGGTTTGGATGGTTCGGAGTCGAGTCGTTGCGTAGCGCAATCGGGCTCGGTCAGACTTTGGTCAAACTTGGTCGTACGGGATTAGGTTGCATATTCTGATTTTTCGACAAGTTTGGATTTGGTCATGGTAAGTATGATGGTATTTACGCTTTCATGTATCGAGCGGTGCTATTTGATGTGTTTCTTGTCCGTGACCGGGACATCGTGGAGTCGTGGCGAGACACGGTGGACCGGACTAGGTGCAGGTGGCGCTGAGGTCAGAACGGTCGGGATGTGTCGAAGACGACGTGGACTCGAGGTGATTGCGAGGCGTGCGAGACAAGAAGCGCGGAAGCTTCCCGGAAGGTGTAGGAGGGGCGAAACGGGAATTTCGCAAGGCTGCACAAGCGGGAGCGGGCTCCGTTGGACTTAGCGGGCGTAACGGGGTGGAGACCCGTTAGCCGTGGGTTATAAATAGGTTGGAGGGGCTGCATGCCCAGGTGAACACTTCAAGGGATTTTAGGGTTTCCTTTAGTCAAAATAGGCTTTAGAGTTTGCTTTGGCTTTAGTGGTTGAGAGTTATTGGTGCAGGCAGAGTTGTGTTCCCTCTGTGTCCCCTTCGATGGTTTCTTGAGAGTCTGTGTATTCATCCCCTCTCAAGCATGTATGAGTTGTGTTCTTAAGTTAGAGAGGGAGAGGAAGGATTGAGGAGCTTGTAATCTTCCTTGTTCGAATGTCCATGCGTATGGGGACGTATCTCTTTGTATTTCGCTCTTGATTCAATGAATGGAAATCTGAAGTTTTCTTCTGTTCATGCTCTCTGTCCTCTCTGTTCTTCGTTCTCCTTTTTGGTTGATTTATGAGATTTCGTGTTTTGAGTTCTTGCTTGCTGAGGAGTAGCAAAATGGGTTGCTATGACATGGGAGATGCTCAAAAGCCATTTGGCTAGTTAATCTTCAGTAGGGCTGGAAACGAGCCGAGCCAGGCTCGGCTCGGCTCGGCTCGACTCGGTTTAGAAACGAGCCAGAAAGAGGGCTCGGCTCGGCTCAAGATGTGGCTCGAGCTGGCTCGGTGGGCTCGCGAGCCATGAATGAACAGCAGTTCATCAATCAAACGAAATTGCAAAATCTATCAGTTCATCAATCATAATTCATCAGTACAAACGAAATCGCAAAATCTATCAATCTATCATCGGCCATCAATCATCGTCCATCAGTAGTTCAGTACAAACGAAATCGCAAAATCTATCATCAGTTCATCAATCGCAAAATTGCAACCACACAGAAACAACCAAGAACACGCATCCTGTTCCTAGCCCCAGTGCTGGCACCCATCGTCCATCGTCGACGACAGCCAAAGGCCAAAGCGGTGCCGGCGGCCGGAGGCCGAGCCGGTCGGCACACGGCCGGGGAGGTAGAGGGCCGAGCGCAGCACCAGTCGGAGACGGCCGCCGGACGCCGGACACGAGCGGAGTAGAGGGCCACCACCTCGGCCTGCACCATCGAGAAGAACAGCAGCGTTGCCGACTTGCCGCCGCCATGGCTCCCACCCTGAAGCTGCGAAGAAGCAAGCAAGCACCTCTCTGGATCCAGATCTGGATCCTCCGCGAGCGCGAGGGAGGAGGGAGGAGGTGGTCCACGGCTGGGGAGGAAGATGGGGGAGGACAGGAGGTGGGCCGCGGCTGAGGGGCGCAGCTGGGGGAGGAGGCCGCGGGGTGAGGAGGAGAGGCGGCGGCGCGTGGGAGAGAGGAGAGGCGCGGGCGTGGGGAGGAGGGGCCGGCCGGTCGGCGCGGGAGGAGGAGAGGCGGCGGCGCGTGGGAGGAGGAGGCGGCGGAGCATGGAGGAGGGCTGGGCGGTCGGCGCGGGGAGGCGCGACGGGAGTTTGTGGGGGACTGGGGGAGTGGGGAAGCCGGGGGATGGGGATGGGGATGGGGGGAGGAGGCCGAATGGAAAAGGGCGGAAGGGTCAAGGGGATAAGGCCGGTCTGAGCAGCTCGTTTTGGCTCGTTTGGCTCGCGAGCGGCTCGAGCTCGGCTCGAATTCTCACCGAGCCAAAAAAGTAGGCTCGGCTCGAAAATTCACGAGCCGAGCCCGAGCCGAGCCGAGCCTTGACGAGCCCGAGTCGAGCCACGAGCCTCGAGCTATTTTTCCAGCCCTAATCTTCAGAGCAAACCAAGTTTAAATTCAGTTTTGGCTTCTTCTCCTCCTCTGTTCATGTTCTTGCTTTCTAGGGTTTGAGGTGGATTTAGTTTCTCTCCACGAATTGGCATGAAATCTGGTATCTAGAGACCTCAGGCTATTAATTAGCTATCCTAGAAACTTCATGAGCAAAGAGTCAAAGATTGGAGAGAAATTTGATTTTTGGTGGAGTCCCTGTAAGTTTTCAGATTTTGGGCACAAATCTAAAATTCTAAGGTTTCAGTTGGATTCTTTGTAGTTTGTTTTCTCAAATATGCTTAGTTTAGTCCCTTGAAGATTTGCCATTAAAGGGCTTTGAAGTTTTTCTTCGAAGATTTGCCATTAAAGGGCTTTGAAGTTTTTCTTCCCTTCTCTTGTTTTTGGCAAATTTCTGAAAATCAAGGTTCTTCCTTCGACAAATCTGTACTCTCTGTTTCGATTCGAGTCTCCTTCTTCAATTGATTTCTCTCTTTGGGTGAGATCAAACCTGCGATTCGGCAAGTAAAGAAATTAGTGTCTCGATCGCAGACTTCATGAGCTTGGCTTTATGGGTCTTCATTAACTTGTCTTTGCTGCACTTTTCTAGTGCCATTTATTTTTGTTTTGATTTTCAACCATTTTGCATGCAGATCAAACAACGGTATTTTCAGTTTAATTTTTCTTGGCTGGTCTCGATTTATGCTGAATTTTTCGTCACATGCGTTCAGTTTCAGCAAAAATTAATTTTCTCGTGAGTTGCTTTGTTTTGCTTCTTTTTGAAAAATCGGTGTACGAATTCTTGGGGGCGTTTTTCAAGAGAGCGACATTCACCCCCCCTCTGTCGCCATTTCGGTCCTACAATTGGTATCAGAGCCGGTTAGCTCTAATCAATAGATCTTAACCGGTCTCAAGAGCCATGGCGACGGACAAGTACTCGACCAAGCCGCCCATTTTCGATGGCATCGACTACCCTTTCTGGAAGAGCCGAATGGAGACATACATCCGTGCTCGAAGTACGCTATCCGCGCAAGGTCAAGGTCCGGTTTGTTGGTCACGCTAATGAGAACATCAATGCCGGGAATATGCATGATGTTGAGGCAAACGCTAAGGCAAGGAACATCATTATCCGTGGCACGAGTCGTAGCGAAGTTCGATCGCATCTCCCACTGTCGTCGCCCGCCACGATATCCGGGTGACCTCGACGCATACCATGAGGGCACCACCCAGATCAAGACGGTTCGACAGGACCAGTTCAAGCGAGAATACAACAAATTTGAGATGCTTGCTGGTGAGTCCCTCGATGAGTGCTTCACACGTTTCCACAAGATCTTAAGCAACCTCCGAGCAGTCGGTCTCACATACCCCGACTAGGACAACGCTCGTCAGATGCTCGTGGCACTTGATCTGCGTGTTTGGGAGATGAAAGTGACCACCATCAAGGACACGATAGACCTCTCGACCTTGACTCTTGACGCGCTGTACTCGCGCCTCAAGACTCACGAGATTGACGTTGTCTCTCGTAAGTTGAAGTCACAGTCGATGGCTTTGGTCACTGATCCCACATTGGCTTCTGGTTCCTCTTCTTCTGATTCTCTTTGTGGATTCTCCCTTGCTGCTCTCTATGACATAACTGATGATCAGTTAGAGCAACTTGAGGATGAGCAGCTGGCCCTCCTTGCTCGAAGATTCTTCCATGCTTACAAGGGGAGGAGGGACAGAAAGAGAGGAGGACCGGTGATTTGCTTCGAGTTTGGTGGCCCCAACCACATTCGGGCAAACTGCCCCAAGCTGGAGAAAGGCAAGAACGACTATGGCAGTTCGGGCAAGAGCGACTACACCGACAAGAACCGCAACAAGAAGCCTCCAGCTCCTGCACAACGCAAGAAGAAGTTCCGCAACTTTGGCAAAGCCAAGAAGCTCTTCCACCGCGTCCTCACCGCCTTCGACGACCTCGACCTCAGCGAGGTGGAAGGATGGAGCGACGACGACGAGACGGGTGACCAAGAGCCCAAGGATGGTGGCGACGACTTCTCCGGCATGTGCTTCATGGCCCTCGAGGGCGAATTGAGCGACAGCGAGCTGTACTCCGACTCGGACGAGGTATGCCCCACCTACAACCAGCTCAATCATGCTTTTCTTAAGCTAGGTGGTTTTCATACTAGAGCTAGGACTAGGTGTACTGAGTTAAAGAAGGAAGTAGATAGACTATTGTCGGGACCCAGAATTACGATTCTGGAACCCTCTGTGTATACTGCACTAGTCCAGGATCACGCTAGTGAACACAGGGTTAACATAGGTAAATATCGATCCACACAAGCGATAAATAAAGTAAACGATTAGTTTGAATAACAAATAAGGGTTTTGACCTTATGGTCGAGTTTACACTTATTAAGCCACGCAGGCTAACGATAGAATAAAGCAAAGAATGAACGGAAAACTCGGCGTAGATCCCACCAATTCACCACAGCAACCGATCGATTCGGACCTTAACGAACGATCGGCCTTCAACTCCTCCTCGAAAGCAAAGTAGACTCCTCCTCTTACAGAGGTTTGGGCGCAAGTTTTACAACAAGCGTGAGTACACAACCGTGCTCGCAAATCATACCACGAATGCAATGTATAGATGCAGCTTATTCCAAAGAAAAGGCTTCGTGGTTCTTTTGCATAAAAGCGACATTTGCAATTGAATACGAATAATAGATTAAAAGCATAATTCAAAACAAATAGACAATACTAATTTAACAATGATTTTCACAAAGACACACAGCTAAACAGGTTATTTCACATAGCCATATGATTGAGGTCACACACTCCCATCCCAACATTTTATGAAAACTACCTCGTGTGAAATCCTGAGCATGTCCATGACCATGACGCACTATTCGAATAGATTGATTTAACACTCTGCAGAGGTTGTACACTTTACCCACAAGATACAATTAGTGTAGCAAGCACCAATCGTAACAAAACAGTTCGGAAACTTCATCTCAAACATTGGCGTTCCCAGTATGCTTACAAACCGCTATACCAGCTCACATAAAATTGGTATAACACACACCGCTGGACAGGGAAGACGAATCGTCCCGCGATGCAACCACCAAGTAGTCACACCTCCACCCTGTCACACAGCCTAACCTATCCACCTGAACATCAATGCCGAGAATCCATAACTTACTAAGTTAGGCCCGTCCCATACCAGGCATGTGGTCGTGCAGTGAAGGCTCGCCAATGGCGCACAAAGTTAAGTCCTTAATTGACCAAGACAAGACTTCCATTTTCTAACTAGATCACGAAGATTATCATTCCCATCACATAGACCACCATGTCACACAGTCTCCACCACTTGCCTCAGTCTAAATCCTTTACCACCCAGTTGGTTTTAGTGCAACACACGCCATCACGAAGTAATAACACATAGCACACAGTTTTACACGAAGTTCCATAGTCACTTAGTCATAATTACTATTTGCAACTTACATGTGATGATGACTCGTGGCATGGCTAAGCAATTGTACTCGCATCTAACCAACCTACGTTGGTGCTATAATAATACCAACTAGTAACCAATCTAGGGTGACAAGGAAATATGACATACAAGGCCAAGGTGTGATAACAAGTTGGATAATAACTATGCCTAAAGCATTTCAATAAATAATTAAAGTAGAATGCAATAACTTAACACAAAGTAATTTGAAAACTGGGTTCAAGATGATCAAAGGTATGACTTGCCTTGGAAAAGGTCTATGTACTGGTCTTGAAATTGGGGTGCTCCTTCTTCCACAAAATTCTCCGACGAATCGACGTCTACTCGCAACCGAAACAAAAACAAACAAAACAAATAAATAATAGAGGCAAAACAAGCTCCAAAAATTAAATAAAAATCTCATATAAATAGAGCTTGAATTTAGACAAATTTAGAAATTTGAATGGGCTCAATCGGAGTTAGGATGCAAAAGTTATAAGCTCTGAAAGTTTAAATCTAAAAAGAAACCCTAATTTGGATTTTCTGGATTTTCCCGAATTATTTTCCTATTGGAAATTCCGGAATATGACGCATGCTGACGTCAGCAGGGGTTTTTCGGAAATAAAACAAATCCTGAGAAAAGGTTAAGAGGCTGACAGTGGGACCCTCGGTCCATGGACCAGTCCACGAAGATGGTTCATGGTCTACGGTGTACGAGTCCATGGAGCGAAGACAACGACACGTGGGCCCACGAGTCGCTGGCTCGCTATGGTGGAACAGATCTACACGGGCTTGGGTCTAGGGTTTGGCGAGGTGGCACGCGGTCCGCCGACGGGTCGGTGACTCGGCGACACGCGAGCAAAGAGGCCAACGTGGCGGCCAGTGGCGGCGACGGTGGCTTGTCGGCCGAGTTTTGCCGGCCGTGTCACGACAACGGCATTACTCCGCCACGGCGGCGGCGGAGGGTAGCACCGACTCGCACTCGCGAACCCGGTGACACGGCCGTAGCTCCGCCGGTGACCAAAACTGCGGCGGCGCCCACGGTTGGCGGCGGAGCGGCGCGGTTGAACGGCGACGAGGCGATGCGGGGCTCCTCCGGCGAAGATCTCGCGCGCACCGGGTCGAACACACCACGACGACCTAGAATCTGGTGACGCGGAAGGCTGGGGCTCACCGACGGCGGTGCGAGATGGCGGAGAAGGTTGCGACGGCGCCGAGGTTGAAGGGCTCGATTCTCCCCGATGGCGGCGCAAACCGAGAGGCAGCCCTAGGGTTTTGGAGGAGAGAGGCGGTGCGGAGATTCTGACGCAGGCGCGGGCCTTAAATAGCCACGGAGGAGGGAGAGTCCGCGAGGAAGGCGGCGGTGCTGCGGAGTCGGGCTCGGACACGAAGAGAAGTCCCGAGCGAAGACGACGCTGACGTGGCAAGTGGGGTCCACCAGCAATGGAGCGGCTCAGCAGCGGCGCATGCGGCGACGCGTGAGGCGACAGGTGGGTCCGGTGGTTTGCGTCTTGAGAGAGGCGAGGCGTGTCACAAGGGGATTGGGTCGGGCACGACAGATCGGGCGGGGTTTTGGAAATTGGACCCGAAAGGATTTCTGAGATTATTAATAGTTTTTCTAATTTAGAAAATACCAGAAATTCAAATAAGCAATAGAATATAGCAAATGAACTCAGAAAAATTCTAGAAAAATCTAGAAAATATATCTGAGCACATAGAACCCAAATAAAAATAGTTTTGGCTATTGTTCCACTTGGGATTATTCACATTAAATGTTTTTGATTGCAAAGTCCAATATTAAGATTTTGAATTAAATTCAAATAAAATTCAAATGGTGAATTTTCTCTTACTAACTATTTAAAAGATTTTTAAGCTCAGAAAATTGGGATGTTACAACTATCACGGGAGCTTACTTCACTTACATCTGCTCCCTCCCGTGATGATTGTGATACGTGCTGTGCTCTATTGGGTGACATGGAGAAACTAAGGACCTCACATGATAGTGTGTCCTCCGAGCTTGATATTGTTAAGGTGGAGAATGTTAGTCTGCTTGCTGAGTTAGAGTTGAGTAGGATGGCTGTTACCCTACTTACTACTAATGAGACTACTTCTCCCACCTCATGTGAGGATAAGGACATTGCTGCTAGAGGACCTTATGCCATGCTCCTTGATCTGCCCGAGTCTTGTGAAAATTGCAATAACTTGAAGATGAACTTAAAACAGGCAGATCATAAAATTTCTGAACTACAAGCTTCTTTACTTGAGCCGATTGATTCATGCTTGAACTGTCCTAAGTTAATCACGAACTTGAAGTCGTCTCAAACAGGTTTCAAGATATGATTGATCATGATAGGAAGTTGGCTCGCTTTGCTTCTAAGGACCTCGTTAGCTCACCATGTATTAATTGTAACAAACTAAAATCGACTTGATTGCTTTGGATGAGAAATGTGAAGCTAACTAATGACCTTCTAGAAAGCCACATTGTGCTTGTAATGTGATTGTGGAGAAGGAGAAGCCCTGTGGTAAGGTTGAGGCGCTTAGCGACGTGAACCAACCGGCTAGCAAGAGGACTGTCCCTTCGAGTGGTGTGCGTGCACAAGCCATTCTTCCTCTCTCTGCGATTCTTCTTTTGCTCCCTTACCTTCTCACTGTCTCTCCTTCCCCTGCTCTTCTTGCACCTCTCTCTTTCGAGAGTGTCAGAACCTTATGAACACTCTCGAGAGATTTGTAGGAGGTAAGAAGAAGCCCAATCTTATTCTAGACTAATCTAAGATCTGCAGATTTAATCAAGGTCTAGGATATGATTTTTATGAGGATATAAGGAAGCATCCACCTGCCGTGCTTAGACCCATAGCACCGTGTGATCGAGACTAAGCCCGGGACCAGAAAGTCCAATTTAAGTCGGGCTATGTCCAGGGATTTCTTACGATGGGTGATTCCACCTCTTTTGACCTCTCGTAAGGCGAAGCCTCTCCATGCTGCTTCTACCTCTCAGAAGGTGAAGTATCACTGCACCTTCTGTCAGAAGGATGGACACATAGTCGATCGATGCTTCAGGCGCGCCAAGATCGCGCGTAGAGACCGTGTTGAGTCTCTTGGGCGTATTCAGGGTCGGCCCCAGACCTTGAGTGCACCTAGGACCAACACGAGGTCTAGGACTGTTGAGTCTGTGTTTGGGCAGTATCGAGGACTCGGTTTTACTGAGTTTTCTGGTTTTCGTCCTCGATATGCTCCTGGTCGTGACTTCCGTCGTCCTGAGGGTAGATCTCATTTTCTTCATCAAGATAGCTACCCGCGGCGTGTTCAGCATGTTGCAGATGCTCCGACTCGCTCCCTCGTAGCAGTTGGACCTAGCAACAGCTTCAGGTCTGCTCATAGACCTTCTGCTTTGAGTGACAGAGAGCGTAGGGTAGATAGAGGCTAGTCGTGCTTGACTACTTCATCTGCTCGACTTGTTACTCAGTATTGGGTGCCAAAATCACTGTTGATTTACCCCAGTGCTGAGACTTTACTCTCTTGTTGACTCAGGTTCGCCGGGTAGGGAAGGGAAAGGTTTGGCTCGTCGACTCCGGGTGTTCAGGACACATGACCGGAGATTCTTGTTGGTTTTCTTCCCTAGTCCGTGCTCCAGGTGATGAGAAGATCACCTTCGGAGATGCTTCATCTGGGCGCGTCATCGCCAAAGGTACTGTGCACGTGAATGATTCTTTTATTTTGAAAGATGTTGCCTTGGTTAGTAAGCTGCAGTACAATTTGCTTTCAGTTTCTCAGCTTACCGATGACGGTTTCGAGGTGAGCTTTAAGAAAAATAATTGCAAAATTCTTGATACTTCGGGTAGTCTGGTTTGCGGGATTTCTCGTTATGGGAGGATCTTTCGTGCTGAGTTTTCTGAGTCGTCTGGTGATCCTCTCAGGTGTTTAGTTGCTTCTGAGTCCCACGATCTCTCTTTCTGGCATAGGAGACTTGGTCATATTGGATTTGACCATTTGACCCGAGTTAGCGGCCACGATCTCATTCGTGGTCTGCCGAAACTCAAGATGGTCAAAGATCTTGTCTGCGCTCCATGCCGGCACAAGGCAAGATGGTTGCCGCTTCTCATCCTCCGGCCACAGCATTATGACCGATGCAGACGGACACCGCTCCACATGGACACGATGGACCAAATCGAGTACAATCGCAGGAGGAAGTGGTATGTTCTTGTTGTGGTCGATGACTTCGAGGTATTCTTGGATGTTTTTCTTAGCCTCGAAGGATGAGATATTTTCACATTTATGAGGTCTTTTTAGTAGGCTTTCTGTTGAGCTTCCAGTACCTTACGAGCGATCCGCGATGACAATGGCACGGAGTTCAAGAATTCCTACTTTGAGAGTTTCGTGGTGAGACAGTGTAGAGCACCGCTCTTCTCCATACGTCCTCACAGAATGGCGTTGTGGAGAGGAAGAACCGTACCTTGGTCGAGATGGCCGGACGATGCTTGATGAGTACTCTACACCGAGGAAGTTTGGGTCGGGCCATTGCGACCGCGTGCCATGTTTCGATTCGAGTTTTCTTCGGCACTCTTGCACCGCTTCTTATGAGTCGAGATACGGCGAAAGCCCGCCTCTCATTTTTCGTGTGTTTAGTTGCAAGTGCTTTATTCTGAAGTCTGGGAACCTAGACAAGTTCGAGTCATGTTTCTGTGACGGTATCTTTCTAGGCTACTCGACTTCTTCGCAGGCTTATAGGGTCTGGAACTGTGAGTCTAGCAAGTTGGTAGAGACCTGCGAGGTGACCTTTGACGAGGCCAGTCTGGGGACTAGGCCAGATATCTCAGGTTCTTTAGAGCAGTCCGAGACCATCTTTGTGGATGATGAGGACGATGGAGACGATGGTTGTTTACCTGATCCGGCTCCTCATCCTCCCCTTGAGATACCTTCTTCCACGGCACCTCAAAGTGATCAGCCCTTGCCTACCGTTTCCTCCGGAGCTAGTGGCTCTGTCCCTGCCTCGTCTGCACACGAGGTAGAGGCCACTTCTTCTTCTCATCCAGGACCTCCCCGACATATCCAGAAAAGGCATCATTCAGAGCAGATTATTGGAGACCTTTTCGAGCGTGTCACACGCCTAAGTCCGCTTTCTCAATTCTCTCCATTACGCCTTTGTTGCCTCCTTTGAGCCCAAGGATGTTTGTCACGCCCTTTCTGATGAGTCTTGGATCAATGCCATGCATGAGGAGCTAGAAAATTTCGAGAGGAACAAAGTCTGGTCGCTTGTCGAGCCCCCGCGAGGTCACAATATTATTGGGACTAAGTGGGTGTTCAAGAACAAGCAGAGCGAGGATGGAGTGGTTATTCGAACAAGACTAGACCGTAGCTCGTGGGTTCTCCCGTGTTGAGGGTCTAGATTTGAGGAAACCTTTGCCCTCGTAGCTAGACTTGAAGCCATTAGAATCTCGCTTGCCTTTGCAGCTTCTAAGGGTTTCAAGCTTTACCAAATGGACGTCAAGAGTGCCTTTCTCAATGGCTTTATTGAGGAAGAGGTTTACGTCCGACAACCTCCTGGTTTCGAAAACCCCAAATACCCAAACCATGTCTTCAAGCTTTCCAAAGCCTTGTATGGACTTAAACAAACCCCTAGAGCTTGGTATGAGAGGCTTAAGTCCTACTTGTTAAGTCATGGTTTTGAGATGGGTAAAGTTGACAAGACCTTGTTCATCCGCCGACATGGCACTGATCTCCTGCTCATCCAGATTTATGTGGATGACATCATCTTTGGCGGCTCTTCCCATACTCTGGTTTCACAGTTCTCAGATGTCATGAGCACCGAGTTTGAGATGAGTATGATGGGGGAGTTGACCTTCTTCCTTGGCTTCAAAATCAAGCAGACTCGGGAAGGTACATTTCTGCATCAAGGCAAGTACACTCGTGACCTCCTGAGACGCTTCGACATGAGTAATGATAAGCATGTGCAACTCCGATGGATTCTACGGCCTATCTTGACCCAGATGAGGATGGCGAGCCAGTTGATCAGAAAGAGTACAGAAGTATGATCGGCTCCCTTCTTTATCTCACTGCCTCGAGACCGGACATACACTTCTCCGTGTGTCTGTGTGCTCGGTTTCAAGCTTCTCCGCGCGTCTCTCACCGTCAGGCGGTGAAGCGCATCTTTCGGTACCTTCGAGCTACCATTGACTATGGTATCTGATACTCTTCCTCTTCCTGTCTTTCCTTGAGAGCCTTCTCGGATGCAGACTTTGCTGGCTGTAGGATAGATAGGAAGAGCACTTCTGGCACTTGCCAATTCATTGGCACTTCTCTCGTATCTTGGTCTTCGAGGAAGCAGTCCGGTGTTGTACAGTCCACCGCAGAGGCCGAATACATTGCTGCAACCAGTTGCTGTAGCCAAGTGCTTTGGATGGCTTCGACCCTGCGAGACTTTGGGTTAGTCATAGATAGTGTTCCACTCTTTTGTGATAACATACTTCGATTAACATTGCTAAGAACCCAGTCAAAGACTCTCGGACCAAGCATATTGATATTCGCTTTCACTTCCTTAGAGACCATGTGGAGAAGGGTGACATAGTGCTCCAGTTTGTGGATAGTGACCACCAGTTGGCTGACATTTTTACCAAGCCATTGGATAGCTCTAGGTTTTCAGCTCTGCGGGGAGAGCTTGGGGTGGTCTGTCCTTATGGACTGTAGGGAGGGGGAGCTTTGGGCTTTACTACTTATTATATTATGCTTCTGTCTCTATTTTGTTGCACTGCATACTGGTGCATTGGGTTTAGTCCTTCTAGCATAGGTTAGAGTACTTCTCATGCCTAGTTGCTTAGTCTTTCTACTCTTATCTTGTGCCTCCAGGATGCTTCATATTAGCTGTTTCTTATCTCACTAGGTCGAGCTCACTCACTTCTTGTAGGTTCTAGCAAGGGTTGGGCCACCCTCGGGTAGACAGCGTACGTGTTTGCTCTCTAGTGTGTGTTTTACTGCCAGCTAATAGTCCTAGAGTCATATGGGGTAGATGAGGGTCAGTCTGAGCCATAACATTCTCTTTCCTATCTCTGCTTTAAGGACTGTCTATTTGCTGTTTTCTTTGCCAGCTTCTCGTTTTTGTTGCTTTAGTTCAGGGGGGGTTCATTTGGGAGCTTCTGGAGCTTAATGTTGACTTAACTCAACTTGAACTAAAAATTGCATCTCTTGTTGAGGGTGAGCTGGATTTTCTTGCATTTCAGCATCCTGCATTGTAATATAACTACATTGAGCCTTGATTATTATCCTGTTATGACATGTTTGCAATGCTTTACACCTTGCCATGACTTGTGCTTATATGCTAGATTTATCATGACTTCATATGTGTAGACTAGCTTTTGCCATGATAAGTTAATTAAAATTGCTCCACTTGAATTAAAAACTTGTCATGCTAGCATTTGAGTCTAGTCTTTCTTGAGCTATCCTTTTATGATTCATGTCATGTCAAATAGGCTTAGTTGAGCGTTGAATCTTTGTTGAGCCTTAGATTGAGCTATTTTCGTCTCTTGATGATACATAAGTTAGTACAACTTGTTTAAAAAGCAAAAAGATCTCTTTTGTGCGAAAAAACTGATTTCACCAATTCTTTCTCATGAGATGGCTTGCCATTGCACTAGGTATGAACTCAGGGGGAGTTTTGTATAACCTAGACTATCTTCTTAAGCTTCTTGCTTGGAGTAGTCGCATAAGGCTTGAGATCTAGCACATAACAAAAAAAATTGGGTTGGAAACGACCATGAACCTTAACAAGACAATGTTTTATGTGTTCAAATTGCTTAAGCTACCAAAAGAATCAAGTACTTAACCCAATGTTTTACTCTTGATCGTGTAGCGCTCTAATTGGTCTCAATATTAGCTTCTTTGTTCCGCTTAGCTTATTGACATGACATGCATCATCCTTGGATATCTCTAGTTAGACTTTGCTTATTAATGACTTGACATGCTCATAAAATGCATTACATTTCAGATCGTCATCTATGTGCTCAAGCTAGGTTATACATGTCTTGTCATGATCTAGATAGCCTTTTATTGAGTTATGGCTGGGTGTAGTTCATTATGGTCATTATGGATAATTCTCTTGGCTCAAAATGCTTAGAAATAATCAATCTTCAGCCTTTTCATCCATATTTGTGATCTTATTCTCTCTTTTGCATTCTTGATGTGTTTATTGCCAAAAGGGGGAGAATATATAAGAAAATCTAGTTTGGGATATTTTTAGAGTTTTGAAAGAAAAATTTGCTCTTTCAGTTGTTGCTCTAGTATTCCTTCTGTCGACATGGTCATTAGTTTTATTCTTTTCTTTGGACCATGTTGGACTTTGCAAATCAATCTCAACTTCAGGTTTCTCTGGGTTTGTCAATATACTCATCAAGGGTGAGATTGAGAGACCATGTGGAGGTCATCCCATGTGTGTGATGAGTAATTGACATTGGTTTAGATAAGTCGAGTTTGGTTTGGGTGGTTCGGAGTCGAGTCGTTGCGTGGCGCAATCGGGCTCGATCAGACTTTGGTCAAACTTGGTCGTACGGGATTAGGTTGCATATTCTGATTTTTCGACAAGTTTGGATTTTGTCATGGTAAGTATGATGGTATTTACGCTTTCATGTATCGAGCGGTGCTATTTGATGTGTTTCTTGTCTGTGTGACTGCAGGACATCGGGTGGAGTCGTGGCGATACACGGTGGACCGGACTAGGTGCAGGTGGCGCTGAGGTCAGAACGGTCGGGATGTGTCGAAGACGACGTGGACTCGAGGTGGTTGCGAGGCGTGCGAGACAAGAAGCGCGGAAGCTTCCCGGAAGGTGCAGGAGGGGCGAAACGGGAATTTCGCAAGGCTGCACAAGCGGGAGCGGGCTCCGTTGGACTTAGCGGGCGTAACGGGGTGGAGACCCGTTAGCCCTGGGTTATAAATAGGTTGGAGGGGCTGCATGCCCAGGTGAATACTTCAAGGGATTTTAGGGTTTTATTTAGTCAAAATAGGCTTTAGAGTTTGCTTTGGCTTTAGGCTTTAGTGGTTGAGAGTTGTTGGTGCAGGCAGAGTTGTGTTCCCTCTGTGTCCCCTTTGATGGTTTCTTGAGAGTCTGTGTATTCATCCCCTCTCAAGCATGTATGGGTTGTGTTCTTGAGTTAGAGAGGGAGAGGAAGGATTGAGGAGCTTGTAATCTTCCTTGTTCGAATGTCCATGCGTATGGGGACGTATCTCTTTGTATTTCGCTCTTGATTCAATGAATGGAAACCTGAAGTTTTCTTCTGTTCATGCTCCCTGTCCTCTCTGTTCTTCGTTCTCCTTTTTGGTTGATTTATGAGATTTCGTGTTTTGAGTTCTTGCTTGCTGAGGAGTAGCAAAATGGGTTGCTATGACATGGGAGATGCTCAAAAGCCATTTGGCTAGTTAATCTTCAGAGCAAACCAAGTTTAAATTCAGTTTTGGCTTCTTCTCCTCCTCTGTTCATGTTCTTGCTTTCTAGGGTTTGAGGTGGATTTAGTTTCTCTCCACGAATTGGCATGAAATCTGGTATCTAGAGACCTCGGGCTATTAATTAGCTATCCTAGAAACTTCATGAGCAAAGAGTCAAAGATTGGAGAGAAATTTGATTTTTGGTGGAGTCCCTGTAAGTTTTCAGATTTTGGGCACAAATATGAAATTCTAAGGTTTCAGTTGGATTCTTTGTAGTTTGTTTCCTCATATGTGCTTAGTTTAGTCCCTTGAAGATTTGCCATTAAAGGGCTTTGAAGCTTTTCTTCCCTTCTCTTGTTTTTGCCAAATTTCTGAAAATTAAGGTTCTTCCTTCGACAAATCTGTACTCTCTGTTTTCAGTTCAGAGTCTCCTTCTTCAATTATTTCTCTCTTTTGGGTGAGATCAGAGTTCGGCAAGTAAAGAAATCAGTGTCTCGGCTGCAGACTTCATGAGCTTGGCTTTTATGGGTCTTCATTAACTTGCTGCTGCCTGCACTCTTCTAGTGCCATTTATTTTTTGTTTTGATTTTCAACCATTTTGCATGTAGATCAAACAGCGGTATTTTCAGTTGAATTTTTTGCTGGCTGATCTTTGATTTATGCTGAATTTTTCAGTGTCACATGCGTTCCAGGTTTCAGCAAAAATTAATTTTCTGTGAGTTGCTTTGTTTTGCTTCTTTTTGAAAAATCAATTTACAATTTCTCGGGGCGATTTTAAAGAGAACGACATTCAAGCCCCCCTCAGTCGCTATTTCGGTCTTACACATACGTAGTACTGGATCAGTACATTTTACTGCTATGTTAAGAGTTACAGAAAGCTAGGGGTTAGTTGCTTCGTTCTCTGCGTGCATGTGATCATTGCTTCAAGAGATAGAGTACGTCTGCAGAAGCCTTCTCAGATTAATCTGATTACTACCATGCAGTACGTACCAATGTAGCATGTTCAGTAAAGCTGTCTCAGGCTCTGATATTAATCTGTATATATAGTGCATAGTCGGTCCGAAGAACACCATGATAAATATATCATGAGACTATCTATTCATAAGTTATCTAAAATTTTCTTAAGTTTAAGTCACTTGTTGTGATGATTGGATCAATATCCAATCATATGATATCCATTGGATCAATATCCAATCATATGACAATTATATGACACACCAATCTCTACACAAATCCAATAGTCACAACAAGTGATTTAAACTTAAAAAATTTCAGGCAACTTAAAACTAGCAAAACCGATATGTCATATGCATGCCATGCATGCCACCTCCACTAGTCCACTCGGCCATCGCGGTCTCAAATGCGTTGTACGTGACTAATTAATTACATGTGCACATTAATACTAGACTGTATTTCCAACACAAGACAACATTCCCTTGCTCGATCAATGCCTTGTCCGTAACATTCTTCCCTCCTTAAGAAACAGCTAACCACCACTTCGTCTTCCAGTACTCCATCTTTGTTGGCGGCATGAAACCGTTACGAAGGTCTTTAGTTGAGGACTGATCGAACTCCTGTAAAATCATCTCGAGGATACCTGGATCCCATGGCATTTGCAAATCGTCCACGGTAAGCTCATGACTGTGAGACGACTGGTCATTATCAATCCCACCAAAGTTACTTGAGCACTTGCCATTTTCATGGCCTGGTGGCCTGGTGCTATCTTCTGAACTGAACGCATGACATTGGGAACTGAGGGCATGGCATTCTCCCCTTCTTAAAAGGAAAATTGCCCCCAAGCAGCTAATTCTGAGCGGACGGTCGTCATCATTGGCATAAGCTTGAGAGATATAGCATACCTTAGTGTGTGGTAACAACAGATCGATCAAGTAGGGATACTTATAGGAAGAACCACGTGAGAATCAATCTAGTCAATAGCCATTTAACTTTAAACTGAGCAGTACCACCTGTACAATTATAGTATAGGGTATAGCTAGCCATTCTAATCCGTTTCCCACCAGATAAGTTCCCTGACTTAGTGCTTGATGTCCATTTGTTATTAAGATTATAATCAGCTCAACACTGCTACAGCTGACCTGAGCGCCACTTGGATCGGGCAAAGAGCAATTCCACAATCAGAAGAATACCATCCAGACATCTGAATAATAGTCAAATCTTCAGTCTGCCACTCCACCATGCCATATGTAAGGCTGTAGAGAATATTGTATGTGTCTTCCCAAGAATAGTTGCACAACATGCAAGAATGGAGTAGATAGCTCTTTGCAAACATACATGCTATCACTCTTTAGTGGACAGATTCAGTGTTCAACCAGATAGAGATGGAAACATTCAGCGGGTTGTGCACCCAAACAACTATCATGTGTGCATGACCAATGACTGGAAATTTCTCTTTCCTTGAATTTAGAAGCTGTATTGCAATCTGCATCTAACTGCAACAGTGTTTCCGATGCTCTGCAACTCTTACACTGACATTGCATAGGCTCAAATGTCAGGATTTGCCCCCCAAAATTTAGACCAATAGATACCTCCAAAATTCAGAGTGTGAATTTTATCCCAATCAACAATTTCCAGTAGCGGTATCAATAAATCAAGTTACTTCGGGTGATGTGGTTGTACACCAGGATCCCATGGCATGTTGATGGAAACGCTAGGCAGGGACCCATCCTCATCATCTGCAAATTGTAGTATCTTCTCAGACCTAGTGGCTTTGCTCCTCAGGCTGAACCCACCTCGACACCATGATGGCATCTCCTTGAGCTCAGGGCAACCATCATCTACTCAATGCTTCCCAGGGCTAAAAGCATTCTGCCTCCATGGAGATATCTCATCACGCACTTGGCACCCAACGGTGATACTACCGTCGTTGACTAGCTTATGCCTAGTTCCAATGTTGTGTTCTGAGGCTACCTCTGTAACGGTTATGTACATACAACCAATATTTAAAGAAAATTTAATACCATTTATTACGGCCCAATTGGTCCACGACCAACATGAGTCACGAGACGATCAAATATGGACACCATCCAATCAGCTATACGATTATGGGTAAGCCCTGACCAACAAATTGGTCGAGAGACATGACAATTTCCCGCATGACTAACGGGAAAGCAGTTATTAGTGCATCTAGCAACTTATGATAGTTGGCTAAAAGATGTGACGGTTCAAGATTCTACTGGAGAACTTGTGTGAGGATTAGAGACACCTTTAGCGATATTAACTACCAGCCCTTCAATAATCATAAAGTGGGTAGCCTAGGTACTCTGTAATAGCGAGTTCTAACATCTGTAACAAGTTTCTTACATTCTATAGCCACGATCATTGAATCAATTATGTAACATCATTATATTTTCGTACATACACTCAATGTGTCTACAACAATAAAGAGTCTTCGTTTTTTTTTATTGCGTTCTCACATCATTTTCCTATATAAATTCGATAGAGAACCCATGTTTCGATGGCCAAACTCCTTGCTTTGGAAGACGACTTTCTGGATAGTGGTGCTTGCTGGCATTTCACCGAACATGTTAAGGGTAGTACCTACACCTGACCTAAAGACGTCGTAGGCCACCTCGGTTGAAGGGACATGGCTGAGGAAGCATGCTCCACGACCAGTGTTGAGGTAGTTCCTGTGCTGCCAACACTGAAGGTTGCCGTAGTCAATAAAGGAAATGGCGATGCAACTTGCGATCGAGCCGTGTGCAGGATGACCACGGGTTGGTCCTAGAGGATCTGGAGGTCGAGACGGCAAAGGCAGCAGGCGCGGTCGTAGGCGTCGCCCATGGTGGTCACAGTGGCGGTAGGGTGGCTCCATCCTAGAGGCAATTCACGGAGCGGTGGCGGTTGTTGGCCACACCCGTCATCATGTCATTGGTGGACGGGTTTGGCTTGGCCTGAGGGAGACATACTTGAATAGGAGCTAGCATTAACACGGCTGCTGGCAGTAGCAGCAGCTTCACGTCGTCCTCGTTGCGGCGTTCCATCGAATTCTTGGCGGACGCCATATTGTCGAGCTTGTTGCAGGCGGACGGCCCTAGCACGGACACCAACAGCCAACTTGCCAGAGCTGGAACCAGCAAGGACGCGGCTGTTGGCGGCAGCGGCATGATGTCGTCCTTGTTGGGGCATACCGTCAGACACTTGGCATGTACCACAGTGCCTAGCTTGATGGGTGATGATGGCCTTTGTGAGGAGACCGTCGGGAGCCATGCAGGCTCGGAGATGATCATGGAAGCAGCCCTCGTCGCTAGGGACGTGGTCGCATCATGGACTTCACCAGCATTGGGCCCGAGACCCGGCATTGAACACTTGGTGGGCATGGCGATGTCGAGGCTGGTGGTGACAGCACCGCGATCGGTGTTGAGCGTGGTGGAGCTCCTCGGAGGCCGTTGCCGCCACGGAAGACTTGAGGCTCTCCAGTTGGGCAGCATCCTCTCACACAACGCAATCGTCCGCTTCAACTCCACCCGAATCGATGGGTCTGTTACGTACCATATTGTCACGATCCATGACAAGTTCTAGCGAATACACCGGATTGGACCAAGAACTAGAAGAAGAAATAAGAGGATTTGTGACAGTCCCGATTCTTGGGACTGTTAAACCCTTCGCAACCGTCCAGGATGTACAGTTGCGAAGCAAATAGTATCTCAAGCAAGCTTCCAATTGCAACAAAAACCAGACTTTTACTAAACAAAGTTAAGGTTTAACAACCTGTTTTGACCTGACACGGGCATCCAAGCCCAAAGTTAAATATAATACAAAACAGAAGAACTTCCTACCACAGGTACGCTTGAGCGCAGTCGAAACCTAGTAACAGTAGTTGATGCCTTCTTGGGGTCCACCAAAATCTTGTTCACAAGGGTCCTCTGCACTTTCCCAAGTTTTTTCTGTAGATGTTTTGCAAATTGCAAGAATGAGTACTACCACCGTACTCAACAAGTCGCATGAAAATGCTAAATAATTACATGCAAGGAGTTCAATGGATGATTAGGGTTTACCATACCTGGTATATGTGGATGCACTTTGCATTTAAAACAATTTATAAAATAGTAAAACAATAGTAAGTAATAGCATCAGGGGTTTCTTAACAAACTCAATTACCAACTTAGCATCTCAAAAACTCTACTTATGCCATTGTACTGGAATCACCCATTAACACAGCTTCATTAACCGGAAGCACGGCGTATTACCTTTAATTATTCACTCTGCAGAGTTGCCCAACTTTACCCACAAGATATCTCAAGCTCGTACTATCAGATCATAGACACGCAACACGTTAGCGTGCGACTAAGCTGAGATAACAAAACCTTTTCACTGCTCAACCTTTCTAGTCTCTACACAGTAGGTCTTAATTCATACACTCGAGAGACCACCGCCATTCGTGGAATTCGTACTCGACACCGATGGCCCATACCGAGGCGGAAACCAATGAGTGACCATTTCGCCACTCCGTCCCACACCAAGTTCATCTGTCCGTCGAACAAGCAAATGATGATACTTGTAGGTATTCAATCGGAAGAGCAGTGTACTAAGCTAGGGAGTAATGACCACACTTGTGGTTGAGCGGATTCTATGTCTATTACTTTGGCACAAGGTTCTTGTCCTTACTTGTCATCCAGTGAGGCGATGACCCAACACCAACTCGTGGCTGTCCACCTCCAGATCTCACTGATGACTCACTTTTAACCCGAGTTTATTGGGTTGTCCAACTTCCTGGATCCAACCCTCAACTCACCACCAAAACCATTGGCGAGAAGCCAATGCTTGCTTTTGATTGATGAACACAATTTTGGTGACAAAGCTACCTTGTATAGATAATATTTTATGTGGACTAACCTTGTCAAGGTGAATATGGCCTACAAAAGTTGGGTGGTTTTGTTTGTGGGGTGTTTAGGATTTAACTAATTGTCATGGCATTCAAAAGTATTATTTTAATATTTAAAGTAATTGGCACAAATACAGTAATGAAAGTAATAATACATAGATGAAATGTAGGTTCAAAATGATCAAAGAATGCGACTTGCATTCTTGCACACAGTCTTCTGGATACTGGTCTTGTCCCGCGTCTTCTGGAGCTTGGTCGTCAAAGTCGTGACCTAACGTGAAACAGAACAACAAAACAATTCAAATAAAATCCACTCGATAAGGAATGAGCTGGGAACAACATGCAAGTAAATAAAAACAGAAAAGAAACACAAAGAAAGGTGGTGGTGTGAGATGGGTAGGTATTTATTTTGTGTTTGAATGGATCGAATGGAGCTGAGATTTGGATCCAAGTACAACAAAAATATTGCAAATGGGTATAGAATCATAAAGGAGGGTGGTGGTGTGGGGTGCTGGAGATTTATCTGGCACTTATTTGGACTGAACGGAGTTGAGTTTTGGATTCACGGGCTCGAAACGGTCGAAAAGAGTATAAAGTGTCTAATTAGGGTTTTGGGCGGGAGAGGTGTCAGATAATGAATAGTATTATTTTACTATTCATGTATGACAATGGATCGATGGATAATGACCGAGATCGAGATTTGTTTGAAGTGATCAAGAAATAGGGTTTATCGCTTTGATGGAACCGAATAGCACGCACCATTTTCGTAATAAATAGTAAGGAGTTTACTATGCAATGGCCAGTTGTTTAGCTGATTTAAAAGAATAGACAAGTGAAAGTGGTTTTCGGGGTTTGAGGCGGTCAAATTTGACATGTGATGTCAAATTAGGATTTCGGCGAAAATAGGACTGGATAATGAATAGTACTTATTTTACTATCCATAAATAAAAACGGGGTGGTCGATAATTGAAATCATCAGATGAATGAAAAGGATAGTGGCGGACTATTTTTCAGGTGGTGAACAGTAACTAGGGTTTACTGTTCATTTTTCTGAATTTGAAACAGTGTTTTGATTAAACAGTAATTAGGTTTACTGTTTTCGGGTCATGAACAGTAAAAAGGAAATTACTGTGCTGGAAACAGTAAAAGGGATGATTTGTTTGAACAGTAGCAGGCCGGCCCATTCACTGTGCGGCCTAGGCCCAAATTGGCCAGGCCTTAAACGCCCAACTTGGTGGCCTTGAGTCGCGCTCGCTCTGCCGAGCCGGCAACCCGCGACATGCGCGCGCGGCGGCGGCGGTCGACGGCGAGCCCGGGTGGTGCGAGGAGCTTCACTGAGCCAAGGTGAACCCATTTTTGGGCTTTGAACGGGTGGTGGAGATGCGGGAATGGGGTGGCGGCGGAGGTGGCGGCCGACCGAAACAGGGGAGCGGCGCGGCGGCGCTCCGGCCAAGGAGTGGTTTGCTTGAGCATCAGTGGGGTGGTGGGAGCTCAGGGGTGGTAGAATTAGAGCTTGGGGTGGAGTGAGGTGGCTTGGTGACGGTGGCCGTGAGTGGAGGCGGTGGTGGAGCACGGTGACGCGAGCCCGCGGTCCGGAAGGTGGGAAGGTGGGGAAAGGTCGCGGTGAGGAGAAGCTTAAGCCGGCCGGGAGGAAGAAAAGGAGGAAGCGGCGGTTTTACCTCGCGGCTCGTCGGGGAAGAAAGGGACGGCGGCGGCGATTCTCGGGATTACGCCGACTCTGGAGCGGTAGGAGTGAAGGGGAGGTGCGGAGGGGAAAGGTGGTGAGGAGTGCTCTAGGTGGCCTCTTATAGGGCGAGGATGAGGCGGTGGGAGCAGGGATTCGGGCGCGGCTGTGGTGGCGGCGACGTGGGTGACCGGGAGTGGTTAGGCGGCGCCGGGAGAGGGGAGATGGCAGGGTGAGGTGGAGGCGGTGAAGGCGGTGGAAGGCTCGAGGCGCACACGGGCGTGGAGGCATGACGTGACGGAGGCGGCGCGGGCGAGATGACGAAGGCGCGGTGACGGGAGTGGTGACGAGGGGAGGAAGAAAGGGGAGAGGCGCCCGGGAGAAAGACGCCTTCGGGCAAAGAAAGCGGAATTTCCGAAATGGAAAGCGGAGAGGAGAGGAAACTTGCCGAATTGGGCAAGTTTTTGAATTCAAACAAAAAGCTTCAAAGGAATTTTGAAATCCGAATTTTTGAGTTATTTCAATTTGGGGAGGAAGAAGATCACAGGAAAAAGAAGTGGAAGGAGGGATAGGTTTGGGGATAACTTGATAATATTTCATTTCTTAACCCTCACGGTGAACAGGTATATCTATCTCTACATAATTAAACTGCACTATCTCCCACACTCGTATACTTACAACCGGGCCCCACATTACAATGTCGTATTAGGCTACTTCTGGCAGGATTCAACATATGATACATCCTGGCCTATACCGCCCAGTTCGCGCCTACACGCACTTGAGCCCAACGATACAAATCGACGTTCCCTTGCTTAGTGCCTTGTCCGTGACACAAATCAAATCAAATCAGATGCATGTGCATTACGCACGTAGTGGCGCCCTAACACTACTAGAAAAGGGGTATTTCCCAACGGTCAAAAACCGTCAGGAAAATATAAAAACCGTCAGGTTTTATTTTCCTGACGGTTAACCGTCAAGAAAATCCCCTCAGGTCTAGGTGGTTGGGAAAATCCAATTTGTCTGACGGTTCACCGTCAAGAAAAATTTTGCTGACGATTTTTCCCTTTTTTGCTGACGGTTTTTCAAACCGTCCATAAAAGGAATTTCCTTGACGGGTACTCACAGTCAAGAAACATTTACCTGACGGTTTTGTTGCCCGTCCATAAAACAAGTTTACCTGACAGGTACTAACCGTCAAGAAAAATATACCTGACGGTTGCACCATAACCGTCACGAAAATAAAATTTGACGGTTAGACAGTACCGTCCAGGAAATATAACTTGACGGTTACGGCATTACCGTCCAGGAAATATAACTTGACGGTTCTATGTCCGTAAGCAAATTGTTTTTTCCTGAGTGTATTACCGTCACCAAAATAACTCTGTGGCTGTCAACAAAATTATTAATAGCCAAGATAGCAATGAAAGCAGAAAATATCAATGATCATCTAACATCCCAAAGTTTCCAAAATGCAAAAATACGAGACTTTTTAAATTTTTGTATGATTATCTGTTGTCGTTCAGTTTGTTTGCAAACTTTGTGAGTTATTTGATTTGCATTTATTTTTGCCGGCTCAAGTAATAAGGAATAAAAATCCTAAAACATAAATCCTAAAGACACGAACCCTAGAAACAAAAAAAAACTCTAATACCCGAAATTATCAAAAGCAGTTAACCTTAGATGTTGCCCTGTAAAATAGTACTAAAGTAAACCATAGGTCAAAGACCTGTTCAGAACCTAAATCTCCGAATAAGTCAAAAATCCTAATTTAAAGTGTCTGACATAGATCAAACTACAGCTATCTTTGCCTGAGGAATTACCAAATAAAATTGCTAGAATATTTTGTTAACCCTAAAAGTCCTACCTCGGTCCTTAGCATATTTTTCCCCTCCTGACCGAGCCGCTCCTGGCGTTTGGCTCAGTCGAACCCCATCGCCTGAGCCACCCTCCCCTCTCACTTGCATGTGGGGCCCCGTCGTCAGCTCATTTTCTCCACGCACACGCCCAAGCCCGCGCATGCAACTCAACAGCAAACCACCGCCTCGCCCCCGGATTTTCGACTGCGCCCATAGTTTGCCTTCGGCTTCACCCACGCAACTGCTTTTCTCGCCGAGCGCCCGACCACGACCACGCGTCTGCCCCATCGTCCGACCGTCGTGCATGCTCGCCACGCACCGCGCACGGTCACCACCGCCTTGGTCTTGAGCCACACCGAGAGTATCGCCCTGACACATAGAAAAGGCAGCGCCGCCTTGGCCTCCTTCCCCGCCATTTCTCCTCCTTCCTCCTTCCACCGGCGGCGCCGCGCCTCCTCGCCTCGGGCCCCGGCTGCCTCGCCACCGCCACCTCCCAGCCTCCTCGCTGCCGCCGCCTCCCCACCGAAAGCACGCCTTCCCCGGCCGTCGGCCTCTTGAGCCCGCCACCTGGTGCCTCTCCTCTCGATGCCACTTCCGCCAGCTGCCGGCCGCCACCCAGCCTTCCCTGTCTCTCGCCGCCCGCCCGAGCCACCCCGGCCTCCTCCACCGGCCACCCACCGCCTCGACCGCGGCCTCCTCCCTCTCCTTCGCCACCCCAGCCGCCGGCTCTCGCTTCGCCCATGGCGTCACCAGAGCCGCGCCTCCGGTCTTCCCGTCCGAAGCGCCGCGCCTCCTCCCGGGCGGCCCGGCCACCTGCGACAAAGCCGCCGCCAAAGTGCCGGCGGCGACATGCACGACCTCCTCCCGAGCCGCGCGCCACGCCGTGCCTTGGCCCGCGCGCCCACCGTGCAGCCGCCTCGCCGCGGCGCCTCTACTACGAGCCACCTTCGCTTCTCCTTGATTGCCCTCTATGTGTTTGGGTAAATGCCTCAAAGCATGTCTTGTGTCTCGCAGTGGAGCTCGCCGGCCGCCCTCGCGTCGCCGGCCGTCTCGTCGCCTCCTACCGCCAGACGGCGCCGGCCCGACCGCGCCGACACCGCCTCCTCTCTCGCAACTCGCCTGGCATCCCGCGGCCACCGCGCTCCTAGCCGCCGCATAGCACGCCGCTTCGGTTTTCCCCTGTTTCCTCGATATGTCCGAGATATCTCTCTGTATGCATGTCTAGGTGAGTGTTTGTGTGATTAGCAAGATTCTTTTGGCAGGATGATTTATCAGTATGTTTTTTGTGGATGATGCAAATTAGTATGAATGAACTTATATCTAGCGAAGGTTACAGAGGATAGTTAGCTTGTCAGAATTTGATAATAGAATTTGATAATAGGTTACTTGGCTAATAGATGATTCAGATTGTAGCTGGAGTGCTGTTGGGTGGTGCTTGGTAGTAGTATGGATGATAGTGGATTGCTTAAAAGGGATTTGTACAAAATTTGGTTTGTTTTTGGCACTCACATGCAAAACCTCATGTCTTTTGCTATCAATCGTTGAATGCCAATTAGGTCATTTCAGTAAGATAACAAACTGGAAGATTGATGAAGTTTAGTTAAAACTTTGTAGTTCAGAAAACTTGTTGTTGTAGGTTCCTTGAGTAGTCACCTGAAAATGCTCTTTTTGTCCATAAGCTTTTTGCATGGTTAAAACAATAAATATAGATGTCTTCCCTTCGTTTAGTCTTTAGGCAACTAGTTCGCCATTATCTAACAACAACTTCTAAATATGAAAATCCATAAGAATGCTGTTTCAATTGCAACATAGAGCAATTATCTATGTTTGTTGAAGTGTTAGTCCTAAAAGAAAAGATGATTAGAAAGAAATTTTGGATTGTCAATGTAACCCGCATGCCAAAGCTCATCTCATGATAGCAATTTTTGTGTTTCTCATCTGGGTCATACAATGGAAATAGATAATCTGAAAGTGAAACTATGTTTGTAGTAGCACTTTGGTTCATATAGTTGTGCTGTTGTAAGTTGTCTAAATATTTTCGTGAGGCTTCTTAGTTTGGTCAGATAGGCTTTTAACTGTGTAGGTGGAGTTGTCAGTAATTCATTTAATGGTTAGGCTAGAATAGGTTAGTGGGTATCTAGAGCCCATCTGCGGATAATATATGCAGATAATAGATGTGCACACAATCACCATCAAAGTCTGCCGAAAGAGGAGAGCATATCAGAGGATTGATTTTGACTGTATGATCGTCGTGGTTGTATACATAGAATGCCTGGCGAGAGAGTGCTTGTGAGTATTAGGTGGCCTGTTAAGGAAAATAGCATCACCGAAGCTCTAGGTATCGTCCGTCGTCATTCGCTCTCGAGCAATAACATGACAATTTTCAGATTTGCCGATAGGATTATGTCTTGGTTAGTGCAGAGTTAGATATGTTTCGAGTCACTTAGTTGGTTGGACTATTATCCGTAGTAGTAACCTAATCTGAAAAATAAGCTTCGCTTGGATCCTCATAATCAAGCAGTGAAATCTTTGTTAATGTGAAAATAAGTGAGTTTGGAGAGAGCAATCAGAAGAAATCCTATCTAATTTAAATAATCTCCGAATCAACTAATTTGTTGTTCCTAAATTCATAATCTATCTTTTGTGTTATTGATTTTTGAATGCTTTTGGCGTTCTGGTGTTTATTCGCTGTTTTTCGCTTTGGCAGTTTTTATCGTTAGATGACGTTGATATCGAGAGTGATCCTCTGCAGCAAGTCGAATATCTCAAGCAAAGCAAAGGCAAGAAGTTTGATCATATCCAGTTCATTCCCATTATTTTCAAGTCTAATATTTTGTTTAACTTGTATGTATGCATGCTTTTGTGTCAAAGTAATTTTGTCGATTAGAGGTAGTTAATCCCATTGCATCATTACTCAAATTGTTCACCGCCACTACCTTAGGAATATTATTCTCATCGTGAATTAGAGCCCGTGAATGATTTAGGGCCTTTATTTGTCTTTGCGATATGATGCTTAGCAATGCTTAGATACCGGTAGATTTGGGCGGTTATCGACTTAGTCGGTAACTTTGATCACACAAATTATTATATCTTTATATTTCAGCCTCTGTACTATGATTACTTGTGAAAACTAAAAACTAAAAACAAAATGATTTCGACTTGGGCACAATGGTAAGATGGTGTGCTCTTGGGTGTGACTGGAATGGTGCCCGAGTCAATTAAGGACCGAACATCTTGTGAGTGAATTTTTATCCAGCATTTTGCGTGCTAACCACACTAGAGGGTATGGGACCTCTCTTGACTCAGAACTTTGGCGTGTATTGGCTCCGGGTCGCAGGAGGTCGCAGGAGGGATGGTGTTAGGAGCATGGTAGTTGTCCGAAAAGCTTTATCATGAGTGGGTAGTTGTCTTTTTGGCTTTACCATGTAATCGTATGGATTTCTATCCATACGAGCGGCTCGTAGTTAATACACAATATTGGAAAACGTCTTGTTAGACTTAGCCGTGCCTGCATACCAAAGGAAGTATGCTAACCGTGGCTGGTGGAAAGGCGGTCTAAAGTGTGGGTACAGTGGTACACCCCTGCAGGGTTAAAACTATTCGAATAGCCTCGTCCTAGGTTATGGACACGCTTGGGTAAGCTTTTCAAGAGTTAGACTACAACATTTAATTAAAACTTGACGGGTTGGTATGAACGGGTGTTCATACTATTGTTGTGATGGCCATTGGGTTGGTCATCTCCAGGATGTCTTTATGTTACTACTTCATCAGATCATCATTATTTCGCAAATAAAATTTGAATTGTTAAAACTACCTTCAAACTATTACATTATTGTAAAAGAAAACTTGCTTTCTGCTAAAAGTAAGTCCAGAGCCCCCTCCATTTAAATAAAGCTTGCATGTAGTTAAATTATAGTTCAGTTACCTTTACATCGTCAGTCTTAAGCAGTACAAAAATAATTTTTGTACTCGGTTGCTTTGCTTAATGTTTTTGTTGCAGAGAAAGAAGGTGAGCCCCAAGGGCTTTCCTTTTGTGAGTCAGGCGCGGGTTTGACGACTAGCTTGGCGGCCCGGTTGGTTGCCTTGTGGGTAAAGGCACACTAATTGGCTATTTTATTTATCGCCATCTTATGGCTTTTGCTTCCGCTGTGTAGTTTGTTATTTATCTTGTTAGTTCATTCTGTTGTATATTAAGTTTTGTTATTGTAACCTCTCGTGTATGGATTTGATGCATAATTTTGTAACGGGGTGTGTATACTGCATTTCTGGGAAGTATACATATCCTGAGGCTTGGTTTATTTGAATTGTGATGCTAGGGTCAATGAAAGGCTGAGCATTACAAGTCGAATAAACCGGGGTCCTCACAGATCATACACACACTATTATTTGATTCATACACATCCATGCATCATATAACCCACAATACGCATCCATACATCTATAGTCCACAATACACATCCATATATTAATTCACACACAAAATAAGTTCAAGCTTAAACTAGCATCATTTGAAGCCCAATACCATCCATAAGGTTCACTTGCAAAAAGCAACATTATAATCCGCACAAAAGATATCTAAAAGTCCAGTACTACCAAAATACATCTAAAGACCAATATCACATACAAGTCATGTAAGTCCATCTAAAAGTACAGTAACACAACTTGCTTGACAAATCCTGATATGCATGGCCTGATCAAGTGCATTGCTGATATGCTATTAACTTGCTATTTAAGTTTGATCTACCTAGAACAAAAAGGAAATCAAGATCGATCAACTGAACACTCATACATAGAGCTATAAAATTCGCGAAACAAATAAGTCAACAATCACACAGCGTTGTTGTAATGCATGTTAGATATGTAATGGATGTGCAGTATTAGTCTATTTGTATAGAGCGTTCTTTGCATATTTCCCTACGCATGTAACATGTATACATTGGCCTTTTGACCCATTGCAATATGATTAAGGTTCACTCTAACAATGCCACCCAACCATGCACGTGTGCTTCATTGCAACAATTAGATGGAATGATAGCTTCCAGTATTGCACCAAAACAAATCTGTTACAGGCAACCCACCCAACCAGTATAATGATACAAAATCCATCGCTCTGGGCTCTGGACAAGATTTTGCAGTATTACCTTCATAATATAGCCGGTTATATGTCTGTCATCAACTCGGAGGCTCTGTTAAAAGGGAAACATGGCAACAAACATTAGATGGAATGATAGCTTCCAGTATTGCACCAAAACAAATCAGAAAGGTATATACCTTTTCAAAGATATGTCAAAACTTTTCTTTCATCTTTCTTTCCCATAGTGTCGCAAGAGCAACACATGTTTCGGTCTTGCAGGTCAATATGCAAAGATATCATGTACCAACTTGTTTAGCTTAGTGTAATCAGATTTTTATTTTAGGAGAATTGCATACTCATCCATATATGTCGTGATGTTTGGATCAATCAACCGAGCCTGCAAGGCAACAAATGAATTTAATGCATATAATATAACTTTTGTTAGCGTGTATTCCAGCATACCTTGAAATAAATTCAAAAACCAGGATCAACACATGGAGAAAGGTAAATTAAATCCACCAAAACAAAATTCAAAGATGAACTACAGACTTAACTTGAATAAACACAGAAACAGATAGACATCTGATAAAAACAAAAAATAAGCCCAGCAGTTAGCACTTTACAAGTTCACTACATACTGAGGAGGACAACAACAGGAAACTTGAGGAAAGACAACCTTTGCAATTTCCAGCAAGATGTGCACATTGTTGGGAAATCGTTGCAGTAGTTCTAGATATATGTCAAGGCCACCTATAAAAAAGTAAACAACAGTAAGCTTATTTATTATGAAATTTAAATCACTATAAATGAATCGTCATTTCAGTGCTAGTGTGTTAAAAGTCAGAACTTTATGATCAATGATACTAGTAAACAAAATGAAGTTTATAAAGGTTGACTATTAGGCCACGCTAGATGCAAAAAGAATTCAATACCAAATTAAGAAATATGATGGCAAATGGCACTACAAGGTGTTATACTGTTAACACAGATCATTTAAAGAGTAACAGGATTAATTATATTTGTATGTTGTAACCATGTAAAGCTATCCTTGACTAATGAGTAGAACTTTTTATTGTATGACAAACTGATACATGTTCCTTATTTTCGTAGAGTTTGTACGCAATGCTCATAGAATTTTAAATAAATCAGTCCGAATGAAGTTATATCTCCAAAAGAAAGGTTAAAAGGAGAAAGTTATATCTCCAAAAGAAAGGTTAAAAGAAAGTTAACATGTTTGGTTGTTCGCATAACTGAGATGATGCCACACATGATTTATGATGTCAACTTTATCTAATGCTTCCTAATGAATGAGTTTGACAATCTCGTGGAAATATACTAAAAGGACAAGTCCTGTTGTTTAATATGAATGTATCTTAGCAGTGCAAACAATGATAGCACATGCTTTATTGTTTGAATATCTATACAGCATCCTTTGTAACAGCCCAAATTTTCAAATTTCAGTAAAAATTAAAACTTAATTGCTTTTGAGGAATTTTCTGGAATTTTTTAAAAGCTTTTATAATAATTTTAAAGTCAAGATTGAATTCATTTGCAAAATTAAAAGCCAACATAAAGTTGGAAATTATTTTATTAAGTCCAAATTAAATATGAGAATTTCTGTGAATTTTTCCATAATTTTTGGAAGAGCTTTGCTATTTTCTAAACCTTATATGAATTATCATAATTAAGACAAATGAAAAACAAAAAGAAAATCAAAATCTCGGTTTGGGCTGAAACCCAAAACCTCCGGCCCAAACCTCCCCGCGCAAACGGCCCATCGGCCCAACCTCCCGCGCCCGCCCCTCACGCTTCCTCACCGTCCGATTAAAAATTGGACGGCTGCTAATCAGTCGCCCGCATCCTCTCTCCCCTTCTTCTTCGCGCCGAGCCCATCGTCTCCGCCATTTTCGCGCGCGACAACCTCCGCTAACGGCCACTCCCCGCCTCCCGCCTTCCTCTCACGACGTGCGCACGGCTCGCCGCCCCAACCGCCCTCATTCCCCACCTTCTTCCCCCTTCTCCGCGCCCGGTTCGCCACGATCGCCCGCAACCGCCGCCGCACGCCCCGCACACGATCTCCCCTCCCGATCACCCCCGGTCCCTATAAAAGGGAGCACCGGGAGCCCCTCTTCACACCGCACTCGAAACCATCACTCACACCCCCTCTCTCGCCGTGAACTCGCCGGAATTCGCGAAACAACGCCGCCTGCCGTGAAGCTTTTCGCCACCGCTAGCGCCGCCGTCACCACCGCCGTGTCCTCGCCGCCACCATCTTCGGCATCGCCGTGATCCCGCGCACCCGGTGCTCACCTCGCCTCCGCCAGGACGTCACCGGAACCCCTTGTCGCCGGGAGCCGTGTTGCGCCGCCGCTTCTCACCTCGTCGCCGGCGATCCTTCCACGCACTTCCGCGACGGTGAGCATCGCACTCCCACCTCCTCTCTTCGTTGAGCCCTGGCGGAGCTCGCCGCGGGCGCCGCGCCGGCGAGCTCAACACCGAAGCGCCGCCGCCGCCGCCGACGTGGCTCGCCACCTCATCGCCACCTCACCCCTTGCACGCGTGTCCGACGTGGCACCGTGTCGGCGCCCACGCACACGCTCACGTGGCACGGTCCACCGTGACCCAGTCCCGAGGCTCGGTAGGCTTGGTCCACCGTGAGCCGTGTCTATGACACGTGGGGCCCCTTGTCGAATTCATTTTAATTCTTTTAAATTCTGAAAATCCTCATTGCGCCAAGATTGCGCAATAAATAGATTTTTCAGAGAAAATAATTCAGAAATTCAATTAAATTTCAGATTTAGGTTTAAAACTTCTAAAATTAATAACTTTTGCATATGAACTCCAAATTGAGTGATTCAAATTGCAAAATTTATATAAAATTATAATCTAGCTAACTAAACCAAAATATTTCAATTTGGAGTTAATTTGAACTATGTTTTTGAATTTATTTGAATTTGAATATTGAATTTGTCGTATTTTCACAGATAGAATTCGACGACTCAAAGAGTTCGATCAAACTGAAGATTTAGAATTCCAAGACATCGACCAAGGCAAGTTACACCATTGACCATATTGCCCCCAATATTTTAAGTTATTTCTAGTTTTTAAATTCTTTATCGCATGCATATGTTGTTATAAATATTTTAATATCCTGTTTTACATATAGTTAATTCCATGTGTTATTGTATGGCCAATTTGAATGTTGTATCTGACTACCTTGATACCATAGGCAAGATATTACCAAAATTAAAACATATGCTTAGCCAAGCTTAGTTCACATTTACAGAATTTGGGAGGGTTTATACCAAATTACTATAAATTTGTTTCAAACTTGATATTGTGGTATTGTCTTACCACATGGATTTATAAATGGAGATTTATTCAAAATAAAATCAAAAATGGGTTTGGACTTGGGAGAAATAGTCGGAATAGTGGGTGCAGGTTTATGTACGGGATTGATCTGGTTAAGATTAAGGCCCATGGATTGTAGGAATGACGTCCAAGTCAATTGAGGACCGGTCTTTGAGCCGCTTAATGCTATGCCTTAATCGTACTACCACATGTCCTGTATGGGTAGGATTTGGCTAACTAATTAGTGATGTTCTAGTATATTTATGTCATGTGATTATGTGGGTGTCGGTTAGACATTTTTATTCCCACTTGGCGCAAGAGGGGGCTTTCGGAGGACGATTAGTCCAAAGAGACGAAACCTTAGCGGGCATGAATATACTAGGACAGAACTCTGTAAAGGCCTCATGATAATTGCTCAGTCACACGCCTACGGAAGCGTGAATTGGCCGACATAACGAGCATGTCATCTCGTGTGGGTAAAGTTGTACCAACTCTGCAGAGTAGAAAACTATTCGAATAATGGCGTCATGGTCATGGACATGCTAGCAGGGCCACTTAAAGTTAGAATTATTTTTGGTTTTTAAATGCTTTATCAAATATTGAGGATGGTCAATCCTTATGAAAAATTGGGCGGGAAGCCAAGTGTTAGGAGGGGATCCTTCACTTTATCATTGGAAGTTATCCACATTATATCATTGTCATTTTAAAATATGATTTTATCCATAGTATAAAATTGCCTTAGAAACTACTATACCTATTTGAACTGAAAATGCTGTTTATGCAAAACAACCCTTGCCATACTCACTTGTTTCCTTATGCATGTATTTAAATTCAATATTGGTGTAACTTAAGAGCACGGAAGTTGTGCTCATCCTTGCCGAATAAATCTTATTCGTGAGAAGATCACTACTCTCGACGGTGAGGACCTGACGAGTAGGCCTTTTGACCCAGACGATTGCCTGTGGCGCATCGTGTGGCTCCCACTATTATATTGTTTCCGCTGTGTTTATCATTTGACATTTGATATTATTATTCAGACTCATTATATTAAACAATTATTTAATTAATGTCATTTACGCTTTCGTGATATGAATGTGATATCCTTTTTGTGAGACTGTGTACGCTGAAAATCCTGGACCGGTGTTCGAACACAGAGAATTCGGGATCCTTCGTTCCCGGGTTCGACATCCTTGTTTCCATTAGGATTTATGATGCAAGGCACATCTACAAGGCAGTCAAAAGCTACACACAAGAAATACATCAGGAGATGCAGAAACCAGATTAGTTTGACAAAAAAAAACTGGAAACAAGCACACGATCCATCAATCAAGGTAACAAATAACAACTGATGTTTTAGATCTTTAAATAGGATCATACCAGAGTAAAGGGCACCCACACGAGCACAAGCCTCCGACACTTTCATACAGAGATGGTCATTGAAGTTTGCATTGATGCGAAGACTTGATAGTCTCTGTATCAATAAAGTGCTAGTTTAAGATAGCTCCTAGTGACAGAACAATATAAAGGAAAAATATAAAGAACATCCTTGACCATCTATTAATTTGTTTAACTATAACAACTGGAAGGAAACTATTAACTATAAGGGGGAGAAGACAAACACAAAACCTGCTCATTTTATGAAATAGTTATAATCTTCCTGCTTTACCAATCCAAAAAATATGTTGACATTCTATTGACATCATGATTCCAGACCGTACAATCTTGTTCCATATGTACATCTAAAAGCATTAGTTTGAAGTTTTGTCAATATGATCAACATATAATGGAAATTCTATGTTGACTCGGCTGAGTGTGCATATGTTAGTTTAATCTTGTCATATTTACCTTGCTATTTAGTTTGTGTCAGCCTGTATTCACATGACACTGTGCACCTGTTAGCACGTTTGAGTTTACAACACATGCGTCTCCACTTTATAACCGTCTCTAGCGCCACATAACTGAAAATAGATAGTCCGTAAATAGAATGAAAATGAGATAGATTCTTTCCAATTAGTCACTGAACATACACAAACAAAGTTGGAACTACAAAATGGAGGGGCCTGGTTTAATCCAAAAAGTAAAGTACTAATTATATTAAATTAAATTCACTGTCTATGTCTAAGAAAAAACAAATACGATTTATGTATGGATTTCGGTGCGCTAAACACAGATTAGATTGCATTATAGCCAATGATGTAGAATATCAGCTATCGATGAGCAATATGGAAGCAAGTTCGTCTGCAACTACCACCTTTATAATGTTAAAATGTTGATACAGAATACCTGCATTGATGAGGAATAAAATTCCTTCGCAACGACTGTCTTTCCTCTATCAAGTCTCATCCGCAGTTTCCCAATACAAAGAACATGGAAAGAATATGTAGGCTGAGCAATTCCATCACTCAAGAACAACGACCTGTCGTATGGGACAAAACAAGGGTACTATGAAAACAATGACCTGAAGATACTAATTTGCTTGATAAAGCTGCCATAACGAGGTGTGGAGTGCAAGCACGAAAGGACATTGTTAAGATTTAAGATAGGGTAAATAGATAGCATTCTCTATTTTTCAAGTGTTATTGAAATAAGCAATCAAAAGAAACTTACTTTTTGACATGAAAGCAGCAGGTGGAATGTCAATAGGGAAATCACGCTGAGACTGACCAATTACGAAAGCTAACATACTGGCCCGAAGCCGGTTTGGTTGAGTATGACATAAGACCTAGCAAATGGCTACCCTTATATAATTAATTATATGAGCTACTCGACAACCGAAGTATTGTTAGCCTAGCCATGTCATAATCATGAAAGCAATGTAACTTTGTGAAAAAACTAAATGTCAGGAAAACAAACCAGGCGCTACTGGGCCAACAGCCTTTGCGACTAAGATTTCATCGCCGAGATTGATCTCGGCCTGCAAGTACCGCACAACGTCATGTGGTTCTAGAGCATGTAGTGGCTTTGTGGCCCTTAAAAGTTTAGTAGCAACAAGCATCCAAATTAAGCTATATGTATAAACAAGAGTATTTTGTAGGATGCAAATAGTTCCATTTCCACCTGAAATGGTGTATTTCTCACTTCCTTTAGCCTGTATGCGGAACTGCTGGATTGAACTATTCGGTAAATCCACATATGCATTGTTCTGGACAACTATGCGAAACATTGAGCCTAAGCTTTCAAGACCCTCCAACCCATATGAGGACACATCATTTTCATGAAATCCTCGATGCAATTCCAACTGATAAATAACAATTCATGAATAGAGAGAATTTCGGTATTGTAATCTCCAAATACAGAAAGTAAAACTAAACCAGGCATATCACTCTGCAAAGCCATGCACAGAGAACTCACAGTAGCATCATCCACATCGCAGAGCAGGGGGTAGAGAGTGGAGGGAGGGTAGTAGTTACCTCAGGCGACGCGGCAGCACCACCAGCAGTAACCCACCTCCATTCATCAACATGCATGAATGAATGCCCGCATATGTCAATGAAATCAGTGAAACAATCAACACCAAAATTGGAACTAAATCAAAAAAAAGGGAAAAGCCACTGGGAAGCAGAAACCGGGCGAAGCGATGCCGGCGGCCGGAGGCCACGCCAGCCGAGCCGGAGTAGGGAGGCACGTGAGCCGGAGCAACCGCGGGGAGGTGCAGGCGGGCCAAGGCCTAGGGAGGCACGGGGGGACCAGGGCCAGCTGACACGTCGGGGTGGAGGCGAGAGGTGACGGCGCCATGGGGCCAGGCTGAGCCAGGGAGTTGGCGCAGGGAGGAGGTGGACGCACCGCGAGGACAGCTGAGAGGGAGCAGCCGGGGCGGAGCAGAGCTCGCAGGCACGAGCCACCAGGGACGTGAGCGGCTGCGGGCCAGCAGGCCGGAGCCGGCGGCGCAGGCCGCCAAATAGGAGGCGCAATGAGCCGATACCAAGCACCAGTAAGGATTGAGAATGGAGAGAGTGGAGAGGCGTGGGGATGCGGCAACGACGGATGGGGAAGAGGACGCGGCGGGGGAGGAAGAGGGAGAGGCAGGCTGGGGAGCACCGATGCGGCTGGGGATGGAGACCGAGGGGGCGGCGTCGGAGGAAGTGGAGGAAGACGCGATGGGGGAGGAAGAGGGAGAGGCCGGCGTGACTGGTGGAGAGGCACCGAGAGGGCGGCGGATGAGGAAGAAAGGGGGAGCGGTGGCGGCTGGGGGGAGATTTGGTGGGCGGTATGGGAGGAAGAGGGAGGCACCGATGCGGCTAGGGATGGAGACCGAGGGGGCGGCCTCGGAGGAAGTGGGGGAAGACGGAGCGAGCGGCGGTAGTTGGCGAAGGAAACTGAGCGGGCGGCATGAAAGGAAGAGGGAGGAGCCAGGAGGCGGAGGGGAATGGAGCGAGGGAAGGCGGCGGGGGGCGTGGAGGCGCGGCGAAATGGGGTGGAGAGCTAGGGATTTGGGAGAGGAGTGGGCTGGTACAGGGAAAAGATGTGTGGGAATATTTTTTTTCACGTGGCGCGATGACAATTTTTCTTCCCGCGAAGAATTTTTCCTACGTACGCGGACCAAAGCAATTAACTTGACGGTTGTAACCGTCAGCAAAAATATTTTTATTGAGAATTGTATAAAAACCGTCAGCAAATTTGAATTTTGCTGAGGGGGTACTATTCCCGTGACCAAAATAGTAAACCTTGACGGCCGGTGCGGGCCCGTCAGTAAAATTGGTGACCGTCAGGTTTTCCTAGCTTTCCAGTAGTGTAATAACTACGTACCACTGGGTCCGTGTGATATACGCACATGATGCATGCATGCATAGTGGGAGCATGCATGCAGGCTTCCCTTGCACGTACGCGCACCTCCACTATTCGATCGGCGCCTCCTGCTTGTCACTTGCATGCAGTGCAGTGCAGTTTCCTGACCAATCGCCGCAGCATCGCGCGCGCCTGTCAGTCGCAGTCGCAGTGCTGCCGCCCGCTGTGGAGGAACAGCGAAGCCCATGCATGGCGCGGTCTCCCCGTAGCAGTGCAGCCGTGCAAGACTGCAAGGGTTGCAGCAGAGGCAGCATCGATCAACAGCCCCAAACTGTGCAAGCTCGTGTCTCACGGTCGATTTGTTTCACTTTAGACTATCTAATCCGACTGTAGTTTTAATTTACACCGCTCTTGATAAATCTTTTTATTTTGAACCACTTATTTTTACTATATGTTGCACTTTACACCCAGGTAAGGATTTGATCGCCTTTGTTGGTGCTCGCCGACGGTGAACAGCGACGCTGGAGACATTGGGAGACACGGGATGGAGAGATGGGAGGTAGATGGAGCTAGGAAATGAGTTGAAAACGGAGAAGAATAGCCGGTGCATCGCCGGTTGTGGCTATAGCAATGGCGGCGACGGCAAAACGATTCTCTCTCTATTTTTTCAGGTTGCTGCCACCTCGCGGGGCATACATCGCTGACGGCAAGCTCCCCACACGCCTACCATGTTTTCCTCTTGTTGACAGGACATTCCTCTAGTGCAAAGTGAAATAAAAAAGTAAGAAGAGATAATGCAAAGTACAAAGATTTGCTAAGAATGGTGCAAAGTAAAACTATGGTAAGATTACGTAGTCGAAAGTGAAATTTACTCTCTTCTTTCTATTGGAGGAGGGTCTAACCTCGCGAAGGTATGATGCCCCTGATGGATCAACCCTGGACAGGGCATAGGGGCCAACCTCGTTGAGGTGCGGCACATCGGCAAACCCACTCCGAACAAGGTCTGGGGATCAACCCCGAACGGGGTTTGGGGGACTAACCTCGCCGAAGTGCGGTACATCGACAAAGTCACTCTGGACGAGGTCTGGGGACCAACCCGGACGGAGTCCAGGGGCCAACCTTTGCAGAGGTGCGACACATCGGCGAATCCACTCCGGACGAAGTCCAGGACAAACCCCCGACGGGGTCTGGGGGCCAACCTCGGCCAAGGTGTGACATCGGTGGACCCACTTGAAGGTGGTGGGACCCGCTTGACGAACGGACAAAAGTACTCATGGGATGAACTAGGTAGCAAAGGCAACGATGTAACTTCACATGCCTACCACTCCCACTCTTTAAATAGGTTCCATATAAATAGGAGGGGAAACCATTTTTGTAACCACTACTACACATATGCAATACATGATGACGGATTATGGTGTTTGATTCTTGTGGTCTCTCTTACACCTGCGGCGGTCGACATAACCTACCAAATGTGTCTACAAGTTTACTGCCCGATCTCGTATCGACGACACCTTCCTTCGGTCATTAAACTGAAGAAAACAAGATTCTCGTGATGGCAAAACAGAGAGAGATCTCTCAACAAGATTCGATCTGGAAGTGCATGATTGGTATGTATTATATGCATGCATCCTCCAAACAGCAATTAATAAGTTGCTGACCAAACTTTTTTTTTTTAGTAAAAGTAATTCTAGTTAGTATGTATAAAGTATATAAGCTGACAAGTAAGCAAATTAATTGAAACAAAACGACATATACATTTTGGTCCTTGACAGGGAGATCGATTCCCAATTTTTTATGGTTCAACACGCATGCAAACAAATCACACACCTGACACCAACAAACTCTGGCCTTCAGTCATTAGCTCGCGGTTTCTTTTCATTTATTTTCTTTTCTTTTCTGGTCCATCATTTGGATTCAGCACACAACTTGCAGAATCTTACCTGGAATCTTGCTTTCTTACATAATGCTTGCCATGCTCCTCCATTTCTTTAAGCCAGCATTCTTGTCCAGTACTTCACCAGATTGTTGCATGCGCCACAGAAACCACCTCAGTGCGCGGCCTGCATGGTGCTGTTTAATTGTTCTCCTTCTTTTCTCTCTCTTTTTTTGTAAAAAAGGAACTCCATGTTGTTATTGTTAATTGTTGCTTCACTACTTCTTATTTTTCGATTAATACCTGCACAGAACATGCTACATGGTGCGCTCGTTGCAACTGGTAGTCCATGTGCAACGGAGGTAGATATACTTAATTGTATACTTACGTTGTGAAGTTACCAAATTAAGTGGATCTGGGAAAAGAATACATGCATTGGTTTGGTATTAATTAGGTGTGCCGGCATTAAGGGCTACTTAATTTCCTATTCTAGTTCAATAGATTCCTCCAGGGCAAACGTTTGATATTAGCTTTTATAAAAGCTAGGATGGTTTCCCGTTTCAAAAAAAAAAAAAAAGATTCCTCTAGGGCATGGAGATTCCTTTCAGCTCAAGATTGTAATGTTAGTCACTAGAATCCAAAGAGTTGGAACTACTAATTGCCAAGCAACTCAAGGTCCCATTTGTTGAAGAGTTTAGACTGTCAATAAAAATAGAGGTATAATCAAATCAATAAGGTATCTGCTTCCATGTTATTGCCTGTATATTTAAGTATTGATTCTTGGAGCATTGAGTTTTGACCAAGTATGTATGTTGGGGATCTTGCCATGGATTGAACCTGCTTTAATTTTTTCTTCCCCCTCCGAACTTTGTACGATTTGACTATTTTTTATGAAAAAAATGACAACTCAGTACTTTTTTTGGAACTATATATGGGTTGCAAACACTAACCAATTTGAATCAATCAGCTACTTAATTTGAATTTTATTCATGTTTGTAAAGGTCGCTAAAAATAAATGTTACATGCACCCTCAAAAAAATAATGAAAACACAGCCTCTCGATTAAAATATTGGAATTAAATTTGCAACGACAATCATGATGCGGTAGGTTAATTAGAACATATACAAGTATATAAATGGAGTGTGAAAAAAAATCACCTCGGACAGAATCATCTGAAATCAAAGTACTCTTGAGATTGATTCAACAATGCTGAATCATATAGTTAAGAGGGTAATTAACGCAAGCAACACTACTAAATTAATGTTGCCTCCAACTCCTTGTCCTTCCATTGTGAAATATTTATGTGCATAGGAATCCACAAGATATGGACCTTTAATTAATTAACACCCCAAAGATCTTTGAGGTCTACTCACAACTTTGTATAGGTCTTTGTCACTCTCATGAAGTATAGTGCCATTGCTACTTGTTGCACTCCCAATGGTCCATCAATGGAAAAGCACCCGGCCAACCCAAAGAGGAGAGCCCTACTCTTCCTACCAATGAAATGCCCACCTTGCAAAATTGCATTCCATACCACAAAAGATCCAGGCACACAGTAGCATACGCATGAGACTGTGTCAAGTAAGCTACTAGCTCATGGAGGTAGTAGAGGTATTCTACAAACAAAGTTGATCGAGTAAGCCCAAGGTGTAGTATACATCCTTAAAAGTTGAGTTGGGTTGAGCCATTTCATCCCGGTTTGATTTGATGCACAAAAAGGGGGAGAAGAGGTTAGGTCATGTATAATGAACTTACATCAGCTGTCTATAGTCTCCGTCATGTAAGATTTAAGTTGATGTTGATGAAAGAGAATAAAAAGAGTCCAACTACATTTCTTATGTTCATGAAAACATTAAAAGATTGTGTGATCTATAAAGATAAATAAAAAGATAGTTCATTGTATAAGTTGACTTTAGTGCTGCATATAAATAATATGAAAAATTACTATAGACAGTAGCTGTCCGTACCATTTTACATGTTTTTCAGAATCATATCAGGGTCGGCCGACACATGTGCACCTGCCCTGAACTCGCTCCTCTGATTGGTTGCTTGCTTCTCCGTGCATCGGAGACCGCACACCGTTTGTCTGCACGTACGGCCAATATTTATCCACTCCTCGCGGGTTCTATGCCATTACATTGCCACCTCGATCGAGCGAACTCACTATAGTGTGGAAACGGATCTCCACGTGCACATGGAGTGCAAAGAAGCACAGTGTCACTGTCGAGTATTTTTCGTATAACTTATATCACTGTTTATATAGTGTTCTCTACCCTAACAGTAGAGAATCTAAATAGAATAGTGTTTACAGCCTATCAAATTTACATTAAGTAGCTGCTAAATCATTTCCAGAAAACGGCCAAACAAGCCAAGAACTCCGGTATTCTAATCTCATCACTTGATTAGCGATGATAATTAGCTGTACCTAGTTGGCGATTAGTAGCTAGTGCGTGATGAAGTTGTGCGAGCCGCCAGGGTGAGCGGTGAGTCAAAGTTGCGACACTTGTAGACCAGCTGCTGTGTGCATGCAGCAAGCTGCGCGTGCGTGCAGAGCGGTGCATGTGCGTACGTACGCAGCACAGGGCTAGCACTATGCCACTATTGAGTACTGACTATGCCACTATGCCCATCTTGAATTGGCAAAAATTCAGCCACACGTTGTCCTCAAACTGGCCAAGCAGATGCCCTCGATCTCCCTACTCAATCCTATTTCTTTCCGATTTTTTGAAAGTATAATTTTGTTATTCTTTTCGACCTTTTAATTGATTTCATCATGAGAGTTTAGTATAAATAAGGTGGCCATATAGGGCATCTTAGGCAGAAAGCAAGGACAGGGAGTGGCAGGGAATTAGCAGGCACTAAAACACATCCTTTTTGTCCCAGCAAGAACAACTTTTGTTAGCACGATGGAGAGAGAGAGAGAGATGCTTCGTTTGACAAAGCTGGTCACTGTGTATCATGGATGCCAAGCAATATGCTAATGTTGCTCGCTAGCTTGTTGCAGGTGGACACATGCCATGGACCCAAAAAAAGAAGAAGAGAGAACCCTGCATACTTTCTCGCACCTAGCTACCCACCACCACCGGTGGATATCGAGCGAGCAAGTGGTAGTTCAATATTGTTTATGTCTTTTCCTACTCCTATTTGCCTGTACAAGTACGGAGATAAAAAGATGCAAAAAGTTAGTGAGACCTTGGGTTTGAATGAATTTCTTTAGTTAGCTACTTAGCTTCCTAGCTAATCCTCTCCATATTTTAAGAGAAGGAAAAATATGCATGGTTTATGCGACAAGTAGTAGTATATACGTATATACCCACGGCAGATGATCAAACCCACTAATTTTCAGTTTCTCGCTCCAATCGTTCTTATAGGTAGTATTAGGTGATGACAAAAAAATAAATCAAATTGAAGATTAGATATAGATATAGACTTGAATATATATTAGATGGGGGCAAATCTTTTATTTGATTTATTTTTAGGTTATACATATTTTTCCCTACCTAATATTAGTCATTTTGCTTCAAGATTCGTAAATTTTGTTAAAAGAGGTGTATCAAAGCATACCCGACCATTAAACATATATATATACAGGACTTGCTAACACAAAAAGATAGATCGAGGGACACAAAATAAGAGTTAATATGTATACTATCACACATAGCACGCCTTTGGCAACAGAGAGAAAAACTAGGAGTCTAGATCAACACAATAATGAATTAATCCTCCTCTGATGATAGAGTTGGAGCTATCTGTATAGGTATATATGTTGATGGAGACCCATTCCCTTTTATTTTGAAATAAATCCAAAAAAAAAAATCCTCATCGTCCAAATTAATTTGAACCTGACATACTTGGCAGAGGGGCAAATCCACCGCGAGGCTTCATTTCACTCAAGCCAACCCCCACGCCGGCGCCGGTACCCCCTCCCCACCTACCCTCCAGCAGCCATGGTTGAGCTGCCGATTAGCAGAACAAGGAGGAAGAAAAGGTTGGCTGCCTAGCCCCAAAAAGAATTTCTGGGCCTTTGACGAAGCCCACAAGGCCCAACTGTGGCATCACTGTCTCCCATCCACCCCACCACACGTTCCCCATTCCAAATCGATCAAGGAGAGCGACCATGAGACGAGACTAAGGAGCGAGGAGATGCACCCGAGGCGGTAGGATGAGCATGAGGAAGAAACCCTAGGCGCCAGCTAGGCGGGTGGCCGGTAGCGGTGCAACGCGACGAGGAGGGGAGGCAGTGAGGCGCCACCGAGCCGATTGGGGAGGGGGTGCAAACGCGTGGCAGAGCGGAGAAGACAGGGGGGCGGTAGCGCCAGCGCAAGGTGCCGAGGAGGCGCAAGCGCACGGCCGTGGTCTGTGGCCCGGCTAGGCGGCAGGGGCACTATTTTTGCCATATCGTTTTTGTTCGCAAAAGAGAGAACTATTTTTACTATTTCGTTTTAAAAAAGAGTCTAAACGAGGAAACTTCAAACACACGCAAGGAGATAACATACAGAGAGAGAAGGTACGTGAGCTTCGTGTAGAGAGGGGTAGGAATGCAGGGGTAGGAAGGGGACCAAATTAAACGTACGTACGTACAGGAGGAGCGGAGGGAGCCCCAGCCTCGCTAGCTCGCCACATGCCGGTGCTTAAAAGAGTAATACAGAGCCGGACACCATCACTTAATTTAAGCAAGGGTCTAGCTGCACGGTGCGGAGTACTAGCCATGTTGTACAGCATCTCTCTGACTCTCTCTCTCTCTCTCCAGTCTCCTGGCAGGCCGAGGCAGGCACCACCGGCCGGATCGGACAACGCGCGCGGTCAAGCAGGCATCGATCGATCAGCAGCTAGCCGCGCACGCGCGGAGACATTTCAACGAACCCACGCCACCAGCGGAAGCATGCCATATTTACTGCTGGTCCTAGCTACCATCGTCATACTTGTCGATGTCACCTGTGTACACACAAGTGTGTGTGTGGAGTTTTTGGCTCTTTTGCTCTATCTACAGCAAATCTAGCCTTTTTCGTAAAATTAATAAAAATAGTATTAGGATTGGATAGACATACGATATATATCTCTTGCAGTGCTTTTGGTGCTTTCGGATAACTACAGGACTGCGATGATAAGACGGGTGTGGAGTAGGAGCACGGCAGGTCGCTTGCCGTGGTTCCAGTTCGCGATAGATGGCTTTCTACGGTAATTTCGCGTGGTACGTCGTAATTTATCGCCATTTTATTCGTACTATACTAGTTTTGCTATTTTTACTATACTAGTTTTGCTATTTTGATATAAAAAAAGACTAAATGAGAGAAAAGAAACTTAAGCAACACTGCTGAAGAAAAGTAGCCGCTGCTCCACCGAGAGCGCGAGCCCTGCACCAATAAATAAAACAACATATAAAAGACCAAATCTAAGGCACCGAGAACTCGAGCTATAGCCAAGAACACACGCACGCACGCGAGGTACAGAAAAAAGAAAAGAGACGGAGAGGAGGAGCTAGCCAGCCAGCGAGCAGCATGGCCGACCACCATAACCAGCTGGGCGGCAGCCCGGACCCGGCCGACGCGCGGCGGCTGGGCGGCGGGGGTGCGGCGGCGGCGGCGGGGGAGGAGATCAAGGAGCAGGACCGGCTGCTGCCCATCGCCAACGTGGGCCGCATCATGAAGCAGATCCTGCCGCCCAACGCCAAGATCTCCAAGGAGGCCAAGGAGACCATGCAGGAGTGCGTCTCCGAGTTCATCAGCTTCGTCACCGGCGAGGCCTCCGACAAGTGCCACAAGGAGAAGCGCAAGACGGTCAACGGAGACGACGTCTGCTGGGCCTTCGGCACGCTCGGCTTCGATGACTACGTCGACCCCATGCGCAGGTACCTCCACAGGTACCGCGAGCTCGAGGGCGACCGCGCCGCCGCCGCCGCCTCCTCCCGCGGCGGCCCCGACCCCGACCACCCCTCCACCTCTGGTGCCGCCGCCGGCCCTAGTGGCACCGGTCATTTCATGTTCAATGCCACGGAGAGGAATGATAACAACAGCTCGAGGCAGTTTTAATCAGGCATGTATCTTCTTATTGAAGAACTAGCCTTATTCTATCTTGAGAGAGGTGGGTAAGCTATATACACACATATATAGCTGCACTTAGTGGCAGTGGCAGTATTAGGAATAGCAAGCTAGTACGTAGTAGAGTAGTTTTGCTTCTAATCTGGGGTGTATTGGTGAGAAGGTGGGGATATCATGGTGGATGGTTGATGAGAGATGATGAGGTAGAGATTAAAGACCTAGGATGAAGATGACCACGGCGACACGGCGGAGGCGGGAGAGAAATTAATTGGAGTATCCGTGATCAATTCGATCTGATTTGGTGTCCAAATGTATTTGTGTAGCATTTCTACGCATTAAGACACAACTTCAGTGTTTTTCAAGTTCAGATGTTTTGGTGCTAGCTTAGGGATATGATGGGGTTAATTGGTACTCCTAGTCCTAGGCTCCTAGCAAGCTAGCTCATGCTGTCATGCATATATGCTGAGGAAGTTTACCGAGTTTTGACTTTTGAGCAATTATGTTGGTTTCTATAATTCATAAGTGCATAATTTTTGCTCTAGTGCTGTGTATCTTGTATTGTCTTCATTACCTATAAAAAGTGTTACTAATTTGATCAAACTTACAATTCCAAAAATGGTCTATGCTTAATGTTTGATTTTGATTTACCTTTTTGTAATTGTATTAGGAAAACGGTTCTATGCTGCGCTAAAAATAGAAGCACTCGATTATATAGATTTTGCAGTTAATGAGAGGATGAATCCAGGGTGTTTGTATCAATCCATTAGAGGTTACAAGTATTTTATAGATGCATACACAATTTAATTTTGAAATGGGGCATATGGAAGCACCCTATTGTTATATACTTACTGATTTTTGCTTCATAGAGAAAATTGTCAGATTTTGAGTATTTACGCTATGCTGGTATAGTTATATTCATGAGTCGATCATGCAGTCTTAAATGTTCATAGGACACAGAAATTGATGTTTCTTAATTACTGACATAATAAATGGCATGTTCTATGAAGCGGTTGCAGAGAGTGAGTGCCTCCAATAATTCGGACAGATGCATCACTCATACACTATACAGATATGACAAACACTGTATATATGTCCGTTGTATGCGCAGCATGTCATGCATAAGAAATACATGATGCATGCGCTTCTCTGTTAATACCTAAATAAAAGTGAGATTGGATTATATATCTGTGATCAGACCAAAGTTTAACACTGACTTGCTTTAAATTTGTCTTTAATCCTGGAGGTTTGGCAGAAACTCTTTTGCAGATCCGTGTAGACAGTGTTGTCAGGAAAAAAAACTGATACTAAATTCTGAGACTGCAGGGCCTTTTTCCTTTGTTTATGCTCGTTAACTAATTTCATATATGCACAGCATGGAAGCATGCCTCTAAATCAATAATACATAGTTGATAGTTTTCCAAAGGAACAGTCCAAACAGGAATTGACCTTTCAAAGGCGTTATTTTGGCACCCTCGCGGATAGTACAATAATAGCACATGCTTTTCTTGTCAAATTATTGAATTTCTGCTCCACAATGATACCCATCAATGTACTATGTACTGCTGTCCAAGCCAGAGAAGTCAGCACCGAATCGGTTGTAGCGACTGTACCTAGAGTACTCATAGATTATTTTTGTTGGTACATAACCCTAGAGTCAAACGCAAATCAACAAAGCATGACAACTTTTGTTTCTCTCTCTTTCGGTAATTTGAGTGAGTACATGAGAGCCCTAATTTCATAATTTGGATCTTTACAGCATGTACATTACAAGTTCTGCCATAGCATAAACACGTAATTTCAGCGGCCACCACGGCCATGCATGTAGCTAATCCTTGTTGAGCTAATCATGTGTGTGCGCTGTGCATGTATTTGCATTCACATGTGATTTGGTTTGGAAACAAATCAATCACGTTGGATTGATCGAGTAGTTAGCATAACTATAGAAAGGGATTGATTTGTTTAGATATTTCCTTCTATCGCCTGATTGAACTCTGATTGATAGAGTTTCCTTGTATCGGCTGATTGAACTCTGATTGATAGAGTAGATTGTTTTCTTCATTTGCATTTAAATAAGAGAAGAAAGAAACAGAAAAGCTGTAGGATTGGAAGCGGCACAAAAATCATCCTGTGTCCTCTCGTGCCCTTAATTGCTGTTTTGGAGTTTCCAAAAAAAGTGATCGTGCGCGTGTGTTTGTGTTCGTGTTGAGTGTCAACATTTGGTATCAGAGCGACGGCAATATCTAGGGAGCACGGGATCGGAGTCCCCCACCACACCGCGAGCCCCTGCAGATGGCAACGGCCACAATAGCACCGGCAACGAAGGCCGAAACGTGGTGGTGCACCAGATCAGGGAGGCGTCGGTGGCGGTGCGCTACCATACCCTCACGCGCACGAACTACATCGAGTGGGCTATATTGATGAGGGTCAACATGCAGACTCAGCAAGTCTGGGAGAAGATCAATCCGGGAAATGCCGAGTATCAGATTGACAGGATGGCGTTGGCGGCCATACTCGAGGGGTGCCACCAGAGATGCCAGCGACACTGGCGGTGAAGAACAGCGCCAAACAGGCCTGAGACGCGTCAAAACCATGTGCATGGGCGTGGAACTTGTCCAGGAGGCGAAGGCACAAGCCTTGCTCAAGGAATTAGATGCTATTCGCATGAAGAATAACGAGCCGGTGGACGATTTCACCATGTGATTGACTGGGCTTGTCAACAACATCCGCACGCTTGGTGAAACCTTGGAGGACGTCAAGGTAATCAAGAAGTTCCTCCGTGTCATTCCTCCGAAGTTCATGAAGGTGGTGATCTCCATCAAGCACTTGATCGTCCTGCGGACCCTGTCCGTGGAAGAGCTGGTGGGTCGGCTCAAGTCTGCAGAGGAGAGGTTCGATGCGAACGAGGTGGTCAATGATGGTGGCTGCGAGGCCAATGGCCATCTTCTCCTCACCGAGGAGTGGCTGGCGAGCATGAAGAAGCGAGAGCAGGGTGACTCATCTTCGAGCGGTGGCAGAAACAGCAATAAGCAATGGCGTGGCCACGGCAAGCAAGGCGGGCAAGGTGTTGCCCACGACAACAAGGAGAGTGTTGGGTCCGGCAGCGGCCGCGACAAGTCCAGGATCAAGTGTTTCAATTGTGGGAATGTTGGGTACTTCTCTCGGGAATGCCGCAAACCACGACGAGAGCGCAAGGAGTAGACGCATCTCACTCAGGCTCAGAACGATGAGCCCACGCTGTTGATGGTCTAGGTGTGCACACTGATGGAGGTCATGCGCGGCGCACCCACTGACGTTGCGTTGGACGAGGTGCACGCGCAAGTGCACCTTGTCCGGGAGGAGGACAAACACGATGACGCCTGGTAACTGGACATGTGCAAGGCTGCTTTCGCTGAGCTGGACGTTGGCGTAAAGGGGATCGTGAAGTTTGGAAACAACTCTGTCATCGACATATGTGGGTGTGGGACTGTGTTGTTCACATGACACACCAAGGAGCATCGTGCGCTCACCGGGGTGTACTATATCCCACGATTGCAGAGCAATATCATCAGCGTCGGACAGCTTGACGAGAACGGTTGTCAGACGTTAACCGAGAATGGCACATTGTTGCTTTGTGATCAATAGCAGCAACTGCTAGCCAAGGTAAAACGCTCCGAAAACCGTATATATGTGCTTGATCTAGTTTTGGCGCAGCACGTGTGTCTGGCAGCAAATTGGCCATTGTCCTATCGGCCTCAAATGGGTGTACAAAGTCAAGAAAGACTCACAGGGAGCCGTGGTGAAGCACAAGGCGCGCCTCGTCGCCAAAGGGTACGTGTAGCAACAAGGTGTCGACTTGCTGAGATTTGTGCTAATGATTTCACGGTAGCTGACCGATTCTTATTATGAAATCAGTTGTAGACCTTTATTCTTAATATTAGGAGAAGTGAGGAATTTCATGGATGTCGTGATATTTCAAAACTTGCCTAATTGATGGTGGAAACAAAAAAAAACTTTCCCATTGGTATATCGCCTCATCGAGCTGACATTAATCCTTCTAGTGGCAACGACATCTGTTGAGAGAATAATTTTGGCAACAAGGTAGCAAATGATTGGCTCAATGACTTGATAGTGTGCTACACCAAGCGAGACATATTTAGAACAATTAATGATGATAGAATCATAAGATGCTTATAAGGCATGAAATCTTGTGGAATTAATTTGTCTCGTGAAAGTCGTGATTCAAGCTAGCGCCTTAGTAGTATGGTTCGTTTATTTTGAATGTTCATGATCATTTAAGTACAATTTACTATTGTATAACTAATTTTGCTAATTTTGATGTACATATCGTTCTCCACTGGAATTATATTTATATGTTTTGGTGATGCGTTTTCCATTAGCGGGGTACATTTAGTGTATCTCTCTCCTTTTTTTTTTTTGCTTTTCTTTTCTTTTTTTATATATGAATTTGATTACATAAAAATATAAGACTATATTTATTTCAAATTAGCTTAGTCATTTGAACACACCCTTCATTTTGATCCTAGCTTCGCCACTGCTTGGCTGTGCATGTTTGCACGCCTCTACTCAATATATATGCCGAGCTCGAGGAAGGCACGTGCACTGTTCATGAGATAATTAATTATGAGATTGATCATTTTGTTTTCCTTAATTAATATCAGCTCTTGAACATGTAGTAATATGTACCACCAGTCTTTTCATGCACCTGACACTGGCCAGCCTAGCTTATAATCAATCAAATGATCAAGCTAAGTTTCCCATAGATGTAGTCTCGAAACAGAAAAAAAGGTATCGCATACATGTCGTCCGAAGTGACAATTATTAGTCTTTGACGGGGTATCCTGTTATGTCAAGGTAATAATGCTAATTTAATTATACTTAGGTTAAGGCCCACCTCCTGGAGACATTATTGTTAATGTCTCTGTTATCTTTCACCCGGTCCGGTGGCCAACGCGCAGTCAATTAGACTCATGACTGAGATACACGACTTGTCTACTACACTTGATTATTATTAATTTAAGCAGGCACGCCCATTTATACTATATTTCCACTGGCCGGCCAGGAAGAAACAATATGACAACACAGGCCTGAGATCGAGCTGGAGGACATCAGGAGGCAACAAGTGCTCGTCAGTTCCTCGGCCCTCGGAGCTAGCTCACAGAATATACCAATCAGATACGCGCACGCATACAATGACGCAGCAATACTATAACTCTCGATATAGAGTACTATACTCAAAATCAGGACTTACAATAGTACACATCGCATTCAGAATTGAGACATTTGCATCCACTATAATTCTTGTAGCTTGTATTATGGACATTGGTTAGTTGTTTAATCACCTAGACTTCTATATCTAGCAATCCTAGCTAGCTGGGTTGATCAGTAGTACTACATTAGCGCGAGGGGGGGTTGCCCTGCGGCCCTGCCTCTCCGGCGAGCAACAGTGCGTGGGGATCCTGATCCCCACGCTCATCACGTGCGCATGTGGCCGCTCCTCCCGACGCTGTACGGCGACCAATGCATGCATTAAAACTACAGGCCCTGAACAGACAATGCAAATCGAAACCAATCCAATCCAAACCAATCCAATCCAAACCAAACCAATCAAGAATGAATGAATTACCCAGCTATGTTGGCCCAAACCGAAGATGAAGCACACGTACTCGCTGATGCAAGAACTCTCTGGAAGCAATACACTCTGGAAGCTCACGATCTTTAGAAAAACACACGTACACACGTAACGCAAGAAGGACTTGATGCTGCACTGCAGCTTTTCTTTTCTTTTCTATTGCTTTGCTTCTCAATCAGTTACATGGTGTTAGTACTAGTTATACTAGTCATCAACCCGTGCATTCGCACGGTTCCGTGGTTTCAACAATATTATATTATTGATAATATAAGAAAATTTTATTTGACAAACTTTGGTTCTCATTTCTTTTACTTTTTCTAATTGGTATATATTTCTAATTTATTGCCTCATAGCCCCAATATAGAACCAATATTGTTATTTACATGCATCAATGCACAAATACTATTAGTGTATGGATCTACATATATATGGAGTACACAAATTGTAATATTATAACATATATAAATTTGAAATTAAAATTTTAGTGTCCAGGCATATGTAATTCCATTGAATATGTGAAGCTAATAATTATATATTGAAAAAATATTTAGGAATTCATAATTAAAAAAATCATGTTATACAAATATATACAAATTCACAAATGTGAATTCCGAAACAATTGTTATATCCAAGTATATCAATTTGTAATTAGAAATTGCAAAAAATTGTTGCAAGAAAACAATAATATAATAGATTAAGAACATTTAGAACTCTAACCACGTGACTATCACCTTCTTTGAGTTGATCATGGTGGATGCTAATTGTTTCGGAATTCTTTGTTGTTCACAGAGTCCTAATTGTAATTTGTATCTAGTACACTGAATATATAAATAATTTTTTAAAAGGGAAGTAAAAATCTAGTCATATGAAGTAATTAGCTTTTGGAATCATGTTTGCTAAATCGTTTTTTGCGAGGTATAGATTCTTATGCCATGCGTGACTATACACACCTTTAATTTGCACTAATGCAAACTGAACCTTTCTGGCTCTCAGTGGTTTTGATATGTCACTGTTTTTAATTTGCCGGAGACTCTTCAAATGAAAAGTTGCGCAAAGTCTCCGGCCAAAGAAGGGAAGAAAATAGAGGCCAGAATTAAGATCCTTCCATGTTCAATTTCCTATTCAACTTGCATGGTCTTCCCCATGACCCAACCAAGAGTAGTGAGAGTGACTCGATCACCAAGCAGCAACCAAAATTAAGCAGTTAACAATTAATCCCCAATGACCCGTTCTTTCTTTCTTTTTTACCGCACGCACATAGCTAGCCACTCTCCTCACGTAGTACCTGCCACGTTGTTTCTTATATACTGCCTCCCTTAGCTGCAACACACAAATCCTTTGTTCCTGCACGTCCTCACCGAATAGGACACGGATTAGGAAGGCAATCAGCATATCGGCATCTACAATTTGAATAGAACTCTTCTTATTTTCTTATCCATGCATGACACGAGTAGTAGATATATCTAAGACGCAGGTTACATCCGTTACATAAATTGGATGAACATGATCGTTTCCTATTGAATTGGATGGTTAGATTTCTCTGATTAATGTGAGAATTTTTAGTTTTTTTTTCTTTTTTTTTATTAATGTGGGAATTTCTACCCTATTTTATCTTTCTAAGATTAATATGGGGGCTTCTAGGAAGACCTCCAATTAGCATATAGATAGATAGATAGATAGATAGTACCAAACGTATGTATTTAACTCGGACTCAGCCTTGCACTCGCGCTTGCTTGACACGATCGGCGCCAAGATGCATCGTCTTCAACGCTTTTCACGTAACTTTGGTCGTCTCCTTTTCGGCCAGTAGAAAGAACGTTTTCTCCGGGATACCTCTATAGATGGTCGCCAAGGCCACCTGATCCTTGTGCACATCGATGTTGTCGTTCGATCGCGTCCCACACTCCCTGAGCGTGCATGTACACCTTCATCTTGATTGATCATACTGCATAATTGTTCTTCGCGAGCATCGGATAATGCAGCGAGACATCAGAACTCTCCTTCGCCATCGCACCCGACATCGCCTCGTCACCGATAACACTACTTCCCGGAGAGCGCGACATGATCTTGGACAGATCAAGAACTCAGGATCTGATACTAATTGTTGGCTTAAACAGAAGAAGACAAGCTTGCTATCACACTGACTGAAGATGAAACACACGTACTCGCTGATGCAAGAACGCTCTGGAAGCAATAAACTCTGGAAACTCATGGTCTTTAGAAAAACACACATACGCACGTAACGAAAGAAGAACTTGGTGCTGCACTGCAGCTTTTCTTCTCCTTTCTATTGCTTCGCTTCTCAATCTTGTACTCTGTTACATGGTGCTAGTACTAGTTATATAGTACCAAATATATGTATGTAACTCGGACTCGGGCTTGAAGCTGACTAGGATACAGAACAGTAAAAGGAAACTACCAAAGATTACCTAACAAGCTACGCCCGTAGAGAAACAAACGAGTTTTTGGCTCATTTAGCACGTTTTTAAAGCAAAATAGCAAAATAACATATCTACTATACGAAAATGCTACGGCAAGGGGCTGGCGCTAACCCAGAGTGCGACAGGCCATACGACGAGCTTCCAGCCGGAGGCAGTTGGCTTACCGCACACTCAGACAGCGGCAGACCACCTCCCGCTAACCTAGTCCACGGTAGGTTGGCGCGGAAGGAGCGTGCGCAAACGATCTGCCACGAACTAGGTTAGCGGCACATGGTCAAGCGCCGTGGTCTAGGGCGAACGTGAATGGACCAATATCACAAAAATTTCCATTGAAATTTCTGTGGGCCTCGGGCTATAGCCTACCCTACCCGAGGCCGAGTGCGCGAGCTCCGCCGTGGTGTTTTTATATGGTCACAATCTATCATGCCAGAGATAGAAAAGTTCGAGCTTCTAAATACGGTTTTCAAGGCGATAGACTGCAGTGCCTTAATATTAGTGTAGTATAGCCCAATTTCATATGAAGGAAGATATTCTAATGCTATTTTTCACTTTCTTCACGCTTTGTAATGAGCCGATTCGGGTACAACAAGTCTTCTTTAATGACCAAAGTTGTGCGTTGGGAGTATAATTATGGCCCTTCCTAAGCTTATTATACAAGTATCATTGCTCTGTTGTCGTAAGACTACCAAAGATTCTTCTTTGATCGACTAAAAAAATTCTGTTTCTCTCGGATGGTATTCAGTTGTGTCGCTACATGCTAAACACACTTCCTCCATAGGGCGCCACACGCGTTCTAATATAATGTACTTTATTAATATGTAGCGAGAAAGCAAGCAACACATAAAATACTTGAGATATCGAACGTAACTTGCTATTATAAGCGGGAAAATAAGTCTTGCAGGACTCATAATAAGAATTTAATGCTTTGCTCTCCTAGAGCTTGCAACCATTATTCAATAATTCAAAATTCGCTTCAATTACAAACGCAAGTTTCTATAAAGGTCAAAGTGCAATACGTGCACTAGATCTAATAGGCGAAGTATTCGGGAACTTCGCTAAATCGGCTCCATGCGCGATCTTCTCCTCTTGGGCGACTCATTTGTGGTCGGCTGCGATGTCCAAAGGAGGATGATGATGGTACTCTTTGGTGTTCACATTCATAAGTGCGGCTAATGGATGTGGATCCTCTGTGCTACTGCAATGGCGAGGTATGCCTCATGCTATCATTTGCCCTTCTTCTTAGACCGTAAAGCATCAATAATGTGCGACCTTACGACCTACCCTTCTTGGTGAGAGGCTTCATCACCTTGTAGTCGCTAGCGGTGGCTTCATAGCCAACATTGCTACTAGGTGGTGCAAGATGAACTTCTTTCCTAGAACATCACCTTGAGCTTTCAACTTGCATGATGTCAATTAATTCGCATACTTCATGTAGCCTTTTGTACCGCAAGGTAGCGAGGGTCTTCCCAATCGCCTGCTCATCCGTGATCACATTACCACAGAATTGGGACGATATAAATTCTATATAAATTACGGCCATCTTGGGTGATTCTTGAACTCTTGGTTCGTGATGCGATCATATTCCTATTCATGCAAAAGTTCAAAGGATTACCGCTAGTAATCTGCATAAAATGGTTGCAAAATTCTCATAATGTTCATCGAACTCGAGGTCATATCATTTTCGTTTGAAATAAATTGCATAGAAATAATAATAACAAAAATAAACATGCTTCAAATTATTTTTGCTATTTTGCTTTAAAAAAGAGGCTAAACATGGAAACTGGAAACACACGGAGAGTGCAGGGGTAGGATAGGAAGGGGACCAAATTAAACGTACGTACAGGAGGAGCGGAGGCAGCCCCGGCGAAGGGGACCACATGCCGGACACCATCACTTAATTTAAGGAAGGCTATAGCTGCACAGTGCGGAGTACTAGCCATATAGTAGAGCATCTCTCTCTCCAGTCTGCAGGCACCACCGGCCGGAACGGACAACGCGCGCGGTCAAGCAAGCATTGATCGATCAGCAGCTAGCCGCGCGCGCGCGGAGACATTTCAGCGACCCCACGCCACAAGCAGAAGCAAGCCATCTTTACTACTACTCGTCCTAGCTACCACAAGCACGCATCATCGTACTTGTCGATGTCACGGGTGTACGAGTGTAAGGAGTTTTTGCCTCTTTTGGGCCGCAATGACGTGAAATAGCAAATTTAGTATTTTTTCCGTAGAACTAATAAAAATAGCATCCTGGTTGGATGAATATGCGATATATACACATATCCTTCGCAGTGCTTCTACATCACTTCAGAATCTGCGGCGAAGATAGGTGCGTAGCAGGAAAATGATAAATCTAGTATTCTTTCCGTAGAATTGATAAAATTGGCAGCACCGTGGTTGGATGGACATACGATATATGTTCCTTGCAATGCTTTCAGATCACTTTAAGACCTGCGGTGACAAAATGAGTGCGTAATAGGTCGTCTGTCGCGGTCCCAGTTCACGATAGGTGGCTTTCTACGGCAATTTTGTATAGTAAGTCGCTTTTTGCGGTGGTTTTTTTCATTTCATTCCTACTATACTAGTTTCACTATTTCCAACAAAAAGAGGCTAAACGTGGGGGGAAACCTAAGCAACACTGCTGAAGAAAAGTAGCCGCTGCTCCACCGGGAGCGCGAGCCCCATATCCCAAGTGGTTACACTACACCAATAAAATAAAACAACATATAAAAGATCAAAGCTAAGGCACCGAGAACTCGAGCTTTAGCCAAGAACACACGCACGCACGCGAGGTACAGAAAAAGAAAAGAGACGGAGAGGAGCTAGCTAGCCAGCGAGCAGCATGGCCGACCACCATAACCAGCTGGGCGGCAGCCCGGACCCGGCCGACACGCGGCGGCTGGGCGGCGGGGGTACGGCGGCGGCGGGGGAGGAGATCAAGGAGCAGGACCGGCTGCTGCCCATCGCCAACGTGGGCCGCATCATGAAGCAGATCCTGCCGCCCAACGCCAAGATCTCCAAGGAGGCCAAGGAGACCATGCAGGAGTGCGCCTCCGAGTTCATCAGCTTCGTCACCGGCGAGGCCTCCGACAAGTGCCACAAGGAGAAGCGCAAGACGGTCAACGGAGACGACGTCTGCTGGGCCTTCGGCGCCCTCGGCTTGGATGACTACGTCGACCCCATGCGCAGGTATCTCCACAGGTACCGCGAGCTCGAGGGCGACCGCGCTGCCGCCGCAGCCTCCTCCCGCGGCGGCCCCGACCACCCCTCCACCTCTGGCGCCGGCGCCGGCGCCAGTGGCACCGGTCATTTCTTGTTCAATGCCACGGAGAGGAATGATAACAGCAGCTCGAGGCAGTTTTAATCAGGCATGCATCTTCTTATTGAAGAACTAGCCTTATTCTATCTTTAGAGAGGTGAGTAAGCTATATACACACATATATATATATATATAGCTGCACTTAGTGGCAGTGGCAGTATTAGTAGTAGCAAGCTAGTATGTAGTAGAGTAGTAGTTTGTTTCTAATCTGGGGTGTATTGGTGAGAAGGTGGGGATATCATGCATGGTGGATGGTTGATGAGAGATGAGGTAGAGATTAAAGACCTAGGATGAAGACGACGACGGCGACGCGGTGGAGGCGTGAGAGAAATTAATTGGAGTATGCGTGGTCAATTCGATCTGATTTGTTGTCCAAATATATTTGGGTAGCATTTCTTCGCATTAAGACATAACTTCAGTGTTTTTTAAGTTCAGTAAGATTCTAGATTTGCAAATTGATGTTTTGGTGCTAGCTTAGGGATATGATGTGGTTAATTGGTACTCCTAGTCCTAGGCTCCTAGCAAGCTAGCTCATGCTGTCATGCATATATGCTGAGGAAGTTTACCGAGTTTAGACTTTTGAGCAATTATGGTGGTTTCTATAATTCATAAGTGCATAATTTTTGCTCTAATGCTGTGTATCTTGTATTGTCTTCATTACCTATAAAAAGTGTTACTAATTTGATAAAACTTACAATTCCAAAAATGGTCTATGCTTAATGTTTGATTTTGATTTACCTTTTTGTAATTGTATCAGGAAAACGGTTCTATGCTGCACTAAAAATAGAAGCACTCGATTATATAGATTTTGCAGTTAATGAGAGGATGAATCCGGGGTGTTTGTATCAATCCATTAGAGGCTACAAGTATTTTGTAGATGCATACACAATTTAATTTTGAAATGGGGCATATGGAAGCACCCTATTGTTATATACTTACTGATTTTTGCTTCATAGAGAAAATTGTCAGATTTTGAGTATTTACGTTATGCTGGTATAGTTATATTCATCAGTCAATCATGCAGTCTTAAATGTTCATAGGACACAGAAATTGATGTTTCTTAATTACTGACATAATAAATGGCATGTTCTATGAAGTGGATGCAGAAAGTGAGTGCCTCCAATAATTTAGACAGATGCATCACTCGTACACTATATAGATATGACAAACACTATATATGTCCTTTGTATGAGCAGCATATCATGCATACGAAATACATGATGCATGAGCTTCTCTGTTAAAACCTAAAAAAAAGTGAGATTGGATTATATATCTATGATCAGACCAAAGTTTAACACTGACTGGCTTTAGATTTGTCTTTAATCCTGGAGGTTTGGCAGAAACTCTTTTGCAGGTCTGTGTAGACAGTGTTGTCAGAAAAAAACTGATACTAAATTCTGAGACTGCAGGGCCTTTTTTCCTTGGTTTATGCTCGTTAACCCTAGAGTCAAACACAATTCAACAAACATGGCAACCTTTTGTTTCTATATCTTTCGGTAATTTGAGTGAGTACTGTGTCTACTGTTCCTTCGTTTATGCTCGTTAACCCTAGAGTCAAACACAAATCAACAAAGCATGGCAACTATAGAGTCAAACAGAAACCAAGTTTCGATAATTCCAAAAATGGTCTACGCTCGTTAACCCTAGAGTCAAACACAAATCAACTTTTTTCCTTCGTTTATGCTCGTTAACCCTAGAGTCAATGTACTGTGTCTACTGTTCAAGCTAGAGAAGTCAGCACCGAATCGGTTGTAGCGACTGTACCTAGAGTACTCCTAGATTATTTTTGTTGGTACATAACCCTAGAGTCAAACACAAATCAACAAAGCATGGCAACTTTTGTTTCTCTCTCTTTTGGTAATTTGAGTAAGTACGTGAGAGCCCTAATTTCATAATTAGGATCTTTACAGCATATACATTACAAGTTCCGTCATAACATAAACACGTACGTAATTTCGGCGGCCACCACGGCCATGCACGTAGATAAATAATATCGGTTTTGCTAGTTTTAAGTTGCCTGAAATTTTATTAAGTTTAAATTACTTGTTGTGACCATTGGATTTGTGTAGAGATTGATATGTCATATGATTGGATATTGATCCATTGGTCACAACAAGTGACTTAAACTTAAGAAAATTTCAGACCTAGTTAGCTAGCGTATACCATTATTGACTTGGATCTATCTCATATATATTTTTGGCAAATAGACTGAGAACTGACGAGATGGAACTCAGATAATTGTCTCATATTGCTTCGACTCTCATATTTGTTTTAGATTTTTTTGTTGAGTTATATGTATATATACAACAAAGCCTCTAAGTGCAACTACTTAATATATTAATCACATAACTGTTTTGGGCTAGAGCCTACCCGAAATTATTTGCAATATGTTGAATGATCTTCAGCATTATATTTTGGGCCCATTGTCAAAGTTATAGGTCTCCTTTTCACTGATTATCAAGTACAGAAATGAATGTGATCCTAGCGAGTTTGTGAAATTTATTTGAATAACAACTTTCTTACATATTGAATCCAAAATGAAGATAGAGACAATTAACTACTTTACTGTCCAATGCTTTGCTGTTAACTAAAAAGTAATTATCCATATAGTACATGTTTGACTTTCTTGCTAACCGTCCCCGGTATGTTGTGATTAAGTATTTATTTGGCATAAGTTAAGCTACTTCTTAATTATATGGAGTACTAGTTGCTGAATGATTTAAGTTGTTCCTATCTCACTAAATTAACTTCACTTTTTTCTATCGGTACTCACTCAAATGTATTGATTCTACTAGTATAGCTACCTGATATCAGCCCTACACTTTTTTATCTATTACCATATCAATTCTTAAATACACGTCATTCCAGCTTTCAAATTGTCTTCCCAAATACGTGTCATTCTAAGATTTTGATATGGGGCTTTTTACCATTTTTCCTTATATACCCCTCCCTTCATTGTGCTCAGAGAACAATCTTGGAGAAAAAGTCTGTAAAAACTCGAGCTTCCTATTTTTCCATGTGAAATCATTGAGTAAAACAATTATGAAATCTGTCCTTGCTAGCTAGGTGGACCTTTGAGTAATAACTGCTGAAATGACACGAATAATTGCTAAATTTAATCAGCTGTCCAACTCTCCAACGTTGTCTTGTCGCAATAACTTATGAAACTGTTGTAGGCCTGTCAAACATACGACTACCATTCCCATCTCCTCTTAAGATTTCTCATGAGAATAAATTGATAGTACTCTTCGCGTATATATACGAGTAATATACAAGTTCTTGTTTCCGAATTTTTGGCCGATACGGCTAGTTTTTGACTTGTATTTGCACTTATGGCAAGTTAGCGTGAGTATTTGCGAAAATAGCAAGCCGAGCGCGCGACGGCCGTGCGCCCACACCATTGTGTCGACGCGTAGCTGTGGCCGCACGCTCACCTGCGCCCGGCCGCCACGTCAACCTCTTTCGCGCCACATGACCACCCGTACACGCCACCTCAGCACCTCATCTCACCGTGCCGCCACGTCGGCGCGCCCCGCCCGCCACCTCACCGAGCCCAGCCCCCACCCCTCCACGTGCCGCTCCCTCCCTCTCCCTGCACTGCTCCCGGGCGCAGGCTCACCCTGCGCCCAACCCTCCACGTGGCCCCACCCCTCGCCCACTGCTCTCGGGTGCAGGGTGACCCTGCGCCCACCCCTCCACGTGCCGTCGCCCCGCCGCTAGTACTGCTCCTGGGCGCAGGGTGAGCCTGCGCCATCCCCACGGCCGGCCCCACAAAAAGGAAACCCACAAAAAAGGAAAAGCTTAATTAATTGGAAAAGCAAAGCTTAATTAATTAGGCCGGCCCCACCTGTCGAACCCGGGAGCGAAGGATCCCGAATTCTCTGTGTTCAAACACCGGTCCAGGATTTCCAGCGTACACAGTCTCACAAAAATGATATCACATTCATATCACGAAAACGTAAATGACATTAAATAAATAATTGTTTAATACAATGAGTCTGAATAACAATATCAAAAGTCAAATGATAAACACAGCGGAAACATAATAATAGTGGGAGCCACACGATGCGCCACAGGCAATCGTCTGGGTCAAAAGGCCTACTCGTCCGGGTCCTCACCGTCAAGGTAGCAGTCTTCTCCTGAATAAGATTTATTCAGCAAGGATGAGCACAACTTCCGTGCTCGCAAGTTACACCCAATATTGAATTTAAATGCATGCATAGGGAAACAAGTGAGTATGGTCAGGTTGTTTTGCATAAACAACACTTTCAGTTTAAATAGACATAGTAATTTCTAAGGCAGTTTCATACTATGGCTAAAATCATATTTTAAAATGACAATGAGATAATGTGGATAACCTCCCATAATAAAGTGAAGGATCCCCTCCTAACACTTGGCTTCCCGCCCAAATTTTCATAAGGATTGACCATCCTCAGCATTTAATAAAGTGTTTTAAAACCAAAAACAATTCTAACTTTAAGTGGCCCTGCTAGCATGTCCATGACCGCGGACGCGGCTATTCGAATAGTTTCTACTCTGCAGAGTTGGTACAACTTTACCCACACGAGGTGACATGCTCGTTATGTCGGCCAATTCACGCTTCCGTAGGCGTGTGATTGAGCACTTACCATGAGGCCTTTACAATGTTCTGTTCTAATATACTCATGCCCGCTAAGGATTCGCCCCTTTGGACTAACCGTCCTCCGGAAGCCCCCTCTTGCGCCAAGTGGGAATAAAACGTCTAACCGACACCCACATAATCACATGACATAAATATACTAGAACATCACAAATTAATTAGCCAAATCCTGCCCATACAGGACATGTGGTAGTACGGTTAAGGCATAGCATTAAGCGGCTCAAAGACCGGTCCTCAATTGACTTGGGCGTCATTCCTACAAACCATGGGCCTTAATCTTAACCAGATCAATCCCGTGCATAAACCTGCACCCACCATTCCGACCATTTCACCCAAGTCTAAACCCATTTTTGATTGTATTTTGAATAAAACTCCATTTATCAACCCATGTGGTAAGACAATACCACAATATCAAGTTTAAAACAAATTTGTAGAAATTTGGTGTAAACCCTCCCAAATTCTGTAAGTGTGAACTAAGCTTGGCTAAGCATATGTTTAATTTTGCTAATATCTTGCCTATGGTATCAAGGTAGTCAGATACAACATTCAAATTGGCCAAAAAATGACATATGGAATTAACTATATGTAAAACAGGATATTAAAATATTTATAACAACATATGCATGCGATAAAGAATTTAAAAGCTGAAATAACTTAAAAATACCGGGGGCAATATGGTCAATGGTGTAACTTGCCTTGGTCAATGTCTTGGAATTCTAAATCTTCAGTTTGATCGAACTCTCCGGAGTCGTCGAATTCTATACGTGAAAATACGACAAATTCAATATTCAAATTCAAATAAATTCAAAAACATAGTTCAAATTAACTCCAAATTGAAATATTTTGGTTTAGTTAGCTAGATTATAATTTTATATCAATTTTTCAATTTGAATCACCCAATTTGGAGTTCATATGCAAAAGTTATGAATTTTAGAAGTTTTAAACCTAAATCTGAAATTTAATTGAATTTTCCGAATTATTTTTCTACTGAAAAAGCCATTTATTGCGCAAAGCTGACGTCGGCTACAGTATTTCAGAATTAAAGAATTAAAATTAAAATTCCGACAGGTGGGCCCCTCGTGTCAGTGACTCGGCTCACGGTAGATTGGGTCTACCGAGCCGAGTGGACCCGGGTGTGATGGACCACCCACGTGGGCGCGCACGTGGCGGTGACGGGGCGCCACTCGTGCGCCATGCCAGCAGAGGAGGTGAGGTGGCGCCTAGGTGGCACCTCGGTGGCTGCCATGTGGCAGTGCCACGTCGGCGAAGACGGCGCCGGCGCGGGGTCCGATGGTCGCCGGCGCTACAGTGCGCGGCGGCGGGCGGCGAGGTCACGAGAAGAGAGGGGGGGTTGCGGCGATCATGATGCTTACCACCCCGACCGGAGGGAGTGAGGCGATGGCCGTCGGCGAACTAAGCGCGCGGCGAAGGTGCGGTCGTCGGCGTAGAAGAGGTTCCGGTGGTCCTCCGGCGCTTTGAAGCGCGCACGAGTTCGCGGGACGACGGTGATGCCGAAGGTGGCGACGGAGGGGGCGAAGCTTCAACGACGGCGACGAAATCGGCGGCGGCAGCTCACGGCTTGGCAGCGATGAAAACTCGAACTCCGGCGAGCTCGTAGCAAGAGAGAAAGTGTGAGTGGGGGCGTCGGCTTTGGTGTGGAGAGGGCTACCCGGTGCTCCCTTTTATAGGGCAAGGGGAGGCCGGGAGCGGCGGGACGACGTGGGGGCGTGCGGCGGCGGTTGTGGGAAATCGTGTGCAACCGGTGGCGAAGGAGGGGGAGAGGGTGGGGGTCGTGCGGAGGCAGGCGCGAGTCTTGCGCGCACGTGCGCTGGAGATGCGGGCGGTTGGAGGCGTCCGTTGGCAAGCTCGGACGTGGGCGTCCATGGCGGCGGGGCCGTTGGCAGCGCGAGAAGAAGGAGAGGAAGAAGAAAGAACGCGGGCCTTTGGATTTTGATCCAACGGTCACGATCATTAGGGCGACGTGGAAGAGGATGGATGATTCTGGCCGTTGGATTAAGATCGCATGGCTCACACCGATTATGTTATTCGGACGATGCGGAGGTTCCAAAAGATCCCGATCGTTGATTTAAGATCCAGTGGTTACGATGAGATGGGTACATGTGTGCAGCGCGTGCGTTGGATTAAGATCCAACGGTGGATGGGGTGGGAAGGCGCGCGGTGATGGCGTGGGCCTGCTGGGCCGCGTGGTAATGGAGGTTTGGGTCAGAGCCTTTGGTTTCGGCCCAAAGCTATTTCTGGATTTTTTTTACTTTTCTATTTGTTTAAATTCTGATAATTCATTTATGCTTTAGTAAATAGTAAAATAACTCCAAAAATTATGAAAAAATTCACAGAAATTCCCATACTTATTTTGGACTTAATAAAATTATTTTCAACTTTATGTTGTCTTTTAATTTTGCAAATAAATTTGTTTTGGCTTTAAAATATTAATAAAAAGCTTTTAAAATTTTAGAAAATTCCACAAAAATAAATAAACTTTTAATTTTTACTGAAATTTGAAATTTGGGCTGTTACACCACCTTTAGCTAATGTGAGGTTAAGGATAATTAGGGTTAATAAAAGTTTGTGATAATTTTAAAATGTAAAAATGAGTTCAAAAAATTACGAAATTTTTTGTGGAGGCTCCTGAAACCGTGTACTTGTTTGTATAAATTTTGCATAATTTTATTTGTTGAGATTTTTTATTGCTAATCGATATGATTGTTTCATTCTAACATGTGTTGATTGAACAAAGATTTAAACGAGGGCCCCCTCCATTTGCAGCAGGCCCTCCCTCCCTCTATTTGTAGTAGGTGTTGATTGTTGAAAGATTTGAACCAGGCGCCCTCCATTTGCAGCAGGCCCTCCCTCCCTCTATTTGCAGCAGGTGTTGATTGTTGAAAGATTTGAACCAGGCCCTCGGCATGTGTTGATTGTTAAAAGATGTGAAGGAGGCCCTCCCTCCCTGTATTTGGCTAAATTTTCCACCGATGTATATACAGTGCAGCAAAATCAAGAATTTTTGGCCCATACGGCCACTTTTGGAACCGTAGGTATTTGCAAAAATAGCACCCCGGGCGCGCGGCCAGCCCGCGCCCGCACTGAGGGGGCGACAGGTAGCCGTGGGCGCATGCTCACCCCGCGCCCGCCCACTGTTCCACGCCACCTCAGCTCCGCACTGCTCCCGCGCTCGCCACCTCACCGCCCCCCGCCACATCGGCGCGCCCACCCCCGCCCTCATAGTGGCCATCTTTTCCACCGTCCCTCCTCCGCACATCTGTCGCCTCATCCAGAAATTTCGGCGCCAATGTTTACGGAATTCCCGGCGCCAACGCCGCGACTCCTTCTCCGCTCGACTATAAATACCAAACTCTGGCACTCGCTCTTCGCTCATATCAACTGTGTTTCGATTCTCGTTCTTGCGCTCGTCGCTGAGAACTCAGAGAACGTAACATAATTAATTTTATTGGGAGATTAATTGTTTTCCTTCTTCTCGTCGCTCGTCGCTCGGTGTTGATTTATTACTTCCCCCGAAGGGCTAATTGATTACTTCCTCCGAAGGGCAGGTAATTTGTGTTATGCTTTTGCCGTTTCTCAGTCAGCTAGTCGTAATTAGATAATTTAGGGGTAATTAATTAGTTGTAATTAGTTAGTTGACTAGTAATAAATTAGTTTAGTACAAATTAATTAGTCGTAATTAGTTTAGTAGTCATCATTACAACGTATTAAGTAAGTGGAAATGAAGTACTGTTATTTTTTAGTGGTAATTAATCAACCGTAATTAGTTAGTTTAGAGGTAGTTAATTAGTCGTAATTAGTTAGTTCAGTAGTAATTAATTAGTTTAGTGGTAATTAATTAGTTATAATTAGTGTAGTAGTCAACATTACGGCATATTGAATAAGTGGTAATGAATTAGTGTTGTGGTAATTAATCAGTCGTAATTAGTTAGTTTAGAGGTAATTAATTAGCCGTAATTAGTTAGTTCACTAGTAATGAATTAGTTTAGTCGTGATTAGTTTAGTAGTCATCATTACAGCATAGTAAGTAAGTGCAAATAAAATACTGGTAATTTTGTAGTGGTAATTAATCAATCATAAGTAGTTAGTTTAGATGTAATTAATTAGTCATAGTTATTTAGTGATTGTTGTGGCTTTAGGTATTTTCGAACATGCAAGATTTGTTTGTGTTTTACGGCGATGGCCTCGTACGGGCCGGACACGATGGGTTGGACCTGTCGAAATGCCAGTACAAGGTGGTCCGGGCGGAGGGGCTCCACACGATGAATATTCACGAGCTGCGAAGCTGCATCCGGAGGGAGTTCGTCACGGAGCCAACGACAAAGAAAGTTATGATCGAGACGATCACCTGCACGAATTATGTGTGGGAGCTTGTAAAGGTGAATGGAAGCATAGCATGGAGGCAGTACATGGAGATTGTCTCCCAGCCCGAGACGGCCATTCACAGAAAGCCTATGGTGTACGTAAATTTCGTACATAGGGCATCGGGAAACCCTGATGATGTCGAGGCCTCTACAAGCCGGCAAGCGCAGTCCGAGCTTGAAGATGGCAGCACGGAATGTGCTGCCTCGGAGGGAAGTCCCGTGCCTAATTTTGTGCCAAACGAGGGGGCGGAAACATGGTGGTCCCCTTTGAGGTTGGAAACATGACCCAACCAAAGAGCTGGAGAAGGTAAGCAACGAGGTACGTCCTAACGACCTCGTCAGGTGCACCCTCCGGGCATTTCCTGAACTGCCTCAGCCAAGCCTGGGGGACGCCACATGAACCCTCCGGGATAGATTGCCCAAAGCGCTGCTCCAGCATGGCCTTCTAGTCCGCACTCGGAGGGCCTGGAACAAGAGGCACACCCCGGATCGGGAGACTAGTCAAGAAAGACACGTCCTGTAGGGTGACCGTTATCTCACCCCCACCGAAAGTGGAAGGTGTGCGTCTCGGGCCTCCACCTGTCGACAAGTGCGGACAGCAGGCTGCCGTCGAAGGTGAACCCGCGTCCGACGGAGACCATCCTCGCAAAAGGCAACAAGCCCGTCTGCCGCGCATCAGCGGTGAGCCACAACTTGCACCGGTGGTCCTCGTCGTAGAATTGTTCCAGTAACTCCGGTAGAGACATGCCTAGCAACACATAGATAGAGAACATTACTGAGAATGTGGCTAATGAATATAAATGATTGTAAATTAATTCCAATTCCAAAATTTTCTGTGGTAGTAACAAGTTTCAAACCTATTCTAAGCTCAAGTACAATAAAAAGGAAACCAACACAATTGGTTTCAAAAAATTGGAGTGAGGCACGTTTGTCATTGACTGGGTCCATGCCATAGTGCATGTTCTGCTAACACCGAGTTAAAATTTTACGGTCAGGTTCCTCATACTATGCAAATCACCGAGTTAAAATTTACAACACTAACAACAATAAGTCTGCTAAGTCAACTAATTGAAAATACAAGACTATGCTAAGTCTGCTAACACTAACACTAACAACAATAAGTCTGCTAAGTCAACTAATCGAAGAGAAAAGACTCTGCTAAGTCTGCTAACACTCTGCCTCCCCAGCTTTTAATTTCGTTTCAATTCTAAATCTGCTAACACTCTGTCTGCTAACACTCTGCCTCCTCAGCTTTTAATTTCGTTTCAATTCTAAGTCTGTTAACACTCTATTTCAATTTCGTTTAACGACCTCCAAATATTTTAATATTTTACGGTCAGGTTTCTCACACTATGCAAATCACCGAGTTAAAATTTACAACACTAACAACAATAAGTCTGCTAAGTCAACTAATTACGGGCTAATCACGTTGCTAACTACTAAGTATTCTAATTACGTGCTAATCACACTAAATTTTCCAATGTTATGTTCGAACACTAAGTCAAAATACACCGACTACACAACTATACTACTCAGTTTCTATAATAACAAACTATAATTCATCTAATTACATCCTAATCACATTGCTAAAACTAGCTAAAACTATAGCCGAATGCGAATGACACTTACCTTTTCTAGGTGCTCACAAGACTTTTCCAGGTGCTTAGAGACGATTTCAACTTCTCTCTGGTTGGCTTCTCCCTTCTCTGCCACGAATTCACTGCGATATGAAATGAACTACTAAAAGAACGAGCGAGCGACTGCGAAAATGCAATTGCGCTAGCTCTCTCCAATTCATAGCCACTGCTTTTAAAGAGAATCCTTATCCCGCGCGTAAATTAAGCCATAAATATCGGCGCACAATGATTTGATACAAGAGACAGGAGGTGACAGATCGATGCTTTCGGTGGAAAATTTAGCCAAATACAGGGAGGGAGGGCCTCCTTCACATCTTTTAACAATCAACACATGGCGAGGGCCTGGTTCAAATCTTTCAACAATCAACATCTGCTGCAAATAGAGGGAGGAAGGGCCTGCTGCAAATGGAGGGGGCCTGGTTCAAATCTTTCAATAATCAACACCTGCTGCAAATAGAGGCAGGGAGGGCCAGCTGCAAATGGAGAGGGCCCTCGTTTAAATCTTTGCTCAATCAACACATATTAGAATGACACAATCATATCGATTAGCAATAAAAAATATCAACAAATAAAATTATGCAAAATTTATACAAACAAGGACACGGTTTCAGGAGCCTACACAAAAAATTTCGTAATTTTTTAAACTCATTTTTATATTTTAAAATTATCATAAACTTTTATTAACCCTAGTTATCCTTAACCTCACATTAGCTAAAGGTGGGCCGGCCTAATTAATTATGCTTTTGCTTTTTGTGGGGCCGTGGGGATGGGCGCAGGGTGAGCCTGCGCCCAGGAGCAGTACTAGGTGTAACTAATTGCTTTTTGTTGTAATTAATCACTAATTGATTTTGCTGTAATTAATCGCTAATTAATTAAGCATTAGGGCGGGAGGGGTGGGCGCAGGGTCACTCTGCGCCCGGGAGCAGTGGGCGGGGGGTGGGGCCACGTGGAGGGTTGGGCGCAGGGTGAGCCTGCGCCCGGGGCCAGCGCAGGGAGAGGGAGGGGGCGACACATGGAGGGGTGGGGCTGGGCTGGGCTCGGTGAGGTGGCGGGCGGGGCACGCCGACGTGGCGGCGCGGTGAGATGAGATGCTGAGGTGGCGGGTACGGGTGGTCATGCGGCGCGAGAGAGGTTGACGTGGCGGGAACAGGGGGCGGGCGCGGGGTGAGCGTGCGCCCGCAGCTACGTGCAGACACAACGGCGCGGGCGCGCGGTCGCCGCGCGCCCGGGTTGCTATTTTTGTAAATACTTTCGGTAGGTTGTCATAAGTGCAAATACGGGTCAAAAATTGGTCGTATCGGCCAAAAACTCGAGACCCTGCTCCAGAACAAGAGGCAGCAGAATCACATTAACACGAACATATCGTTGATGTTGGATAAGTCTCTGTGTCGGCTTACTCTCAAATTCCTCACAAGGAGACAGGTTGTTAACATCTAGGACAGGTTGTTAGCATCTTAGACTAGCATCTTGGCATATGCTTGGCTGAGTAGCAGCCTATAAATATGTATACCCAACCCCTCAGGTTGGCATGGCATTGTGTGAGAAATAAACCAAGAAAAATTTGCCCCATCTCCAAGTGTCATCCTCTCCATGAGAGTAAGGATCTTGCTATCACCAAGAGCAAAAGTCCAGCGTGTAACAAGTGGTATCAGAGCAAGGATCCTGTAGCCTGAGCATCTCCTGCTCATCTCCTTCTCGGCCGCAGCAGCCCGGCCGTAGCAGCAGCGGCTCGGTATCCACGCCACTCCTCTCGGAGACGGCAACGGCTCGTCGAAGCGCCCTCTCTCCACGCAACACCCCGATGGCGCGCCATGTCCGCGAGGCGATCTCGGCCTTCGGTCGCCTCGAGCATGCGGCGTCGGACGGCGGCCGAGCTTCGCGCGGCAAAGCAACGCGAGGCGCGGCGGCGAAGACCGCCGCGGGGCGAAAAGCGTCGAGGCGGGCGGCGAGCCGGGCAGCAGCGGCGAGGTGGAATCGGCCGGCGGCGGATGCAGCGCGTGCGGCAACAGCGGAGGTCGAGGCTCTGCGCGGCAACGTCGGTAGCTCCATTTCGGCGACGATAGTGTCGATGCACGAACCTCGACCGGGCGAGGGAGCCACAGCGAGCGGCGCGCGCATGGGGCCGCGCCGCGCCCACGAGCTTGGCGGCGATCGAACAGCGCGGTCGCGGCTGGTGGCGCTCTGGAGGCGCGCGCGCGGTGGCGCTCTGGAAGAGGCGCGCGGCGACGAGGCGCGCGACGACGGTGGCGAGCGGGTCGATAGAGAGCGCGGCCTTCACAGGCAGCGTGGCTCTCTCTCCCCGGACCGGTACCGTGGTTACCACGGGTTCCAGGCTGTTGTCAGGGACGCCGGCCCCGGCGGTGGGTGGCCTACCCTCACCAAGGCCAACTACGTCGAGTGGGCCGCGGTGATGAAGGTGAGGCTCCAGGTGCGGCACATGTGGGAGGCAGTCCGGTACGGCGACGTCGACTACGACCAGGATCGACGGGCGCTGGATGCCCTCATCGCTGCAGTCCCGCCCGAGATGCAGTTCTCGCTCTCCAACAAGCGGACTGCCAAGGAGGCTTGGGACGCCATCGCTGCGGCACGCATCGGCAGCGACCGCGCCCGCAAGTCCACACCGCAGCAGCGCCGCGCGGAGTGGGAGAACCTGGCCTTCAAGCCAAGTGAGGACGTCGATGACTTTGTTCTCCGTCTCAACACTCTGTTGCAGAAGCTGGTGCAGTTCGGCGATGACACCTACAGCGAGGAGAGAGCTGTGGAGAAGCTTTTTCGCTGCATCCCCGAGAAGTACAAGCAGATGGCTCACTCGATCCAGTCTCTGCTGGACCTATCCACGATGTCGATCGAGGAGGCGATAGGTCGCCTCAAGGTCGTCGACAGTGATGAGCCACAGCGTCTCTCGGGACCCGTCACCATTGGCGGGAATCTCCTTCTCACTCAGGAGCAGTGGGCTGCCGGCCAGGGTGACAGGAAGAAGGGGGAGCCTTCTTCCACGACAGGCGGCCACAAGCGTGGCAAGCGCGGCAAGTCGCGCAAAGACGCCCAGGCAGGGGCGCGAGGACGTGCCGAGGGTGATGACCGTGGAGGCGCCCAGGGCGGCGCCGCTGGCAAGCAAGAGCCGGCACGGGACGACTCTTGCTACAACTGCGGCAAGCCTGGTCACTGGGCCAAGGATTGTCGACAGCCATGACGCGGCCAGGCCCACGTCGCACAGGCGGAGGAGGAGGAGCAGCCGGCTCTGTTCATTGCTCAGGCGAGCATCGAACTACCTCGGCGGCACCGCCGCAACGGCTCTCTCCACCTTGACGAGCCAAAGCACACGCCCTCCTCGGCGAAAGTTCCGCAACAAACAAGACCGACGGGTGGTGCCTCGACACCGGCGACACCCACCACATGACCGGGCGGCGGGGGTTCTTCTCCGAGCGTGACTCAGGCGTTCGAGGGTCCGTCAAGTTTGGGGACGCCTCCGGCATGGAAATCAAGGACGACGCTCTGCTCTAGGATCGGGATGGTTCAACTCTCCCACAAGACGACGCACAAGACTTAGGGGGAGAATGTTGGAAAAGTCTCTGTGTCGGCTTACTCTCAGATTCCTCACAAGGAGACACACAAGCCTTACTCTCAGATTCCTCACAAGGAGACACACAAGACTTAGGGGGAGAATGATGGATAAGTCTCTGTGTCGACTCTCTGTGTCGGCTTTCTGTGTCGGCTTTTGTGTCGGCTTTTTGCTTTTGTAAAGGACAGCATTCTTGACTGGTTGTTAGCATCTCTAGGACAGCATCTTGACCAACATCTAGGACAGGTTGTTAGCATCTTAGAGGACACAGCATCTAGGACAGGTTGTTAGCATCTAGGACAGGTTGTTAGCATCTTAGACTAGCATCTTGGCATATGCTTGGCTGAGTAGCAGCCTATAAATATGTATACCCAACCCCTCAGATTGGCATGACATTGTGTGAGAAATAAACCAAGAAAAATTTGTCTCATCTCCAAGTGTCATCCACTCCATGAGAGTAAGGATCTTGCTATCACCAAGAGCAAGAGTCCAGCGTGTAACCGTTGAGACAATGGCACAATGTGCAGCATGCATAAATGACATATGGTTTATCCGATTTGCAGCAATACGATCATAGGGTATGTTGAAAGCCTCTTCATCGGAACATGCATGCTACTTTATTATATCTGTGGCAAATGCAAGTAAATTAAACTATTCAAGGATGGTTCCATCCAATGGGGGAGCATCCTGGGGAACAGCAATAGCAGCAGCAGCAGCAGCAGCAGCAGAGGCATCAAAAGATGAACTACATTCCTAGTTGGCTGGCAAATGCTGTAGCGTTCCTTATCCCCTTTAGGCGTGGTTTGCTTGAGAAAGCTGCAAATTGGTAGCCTTTTATATGATCAAGTGGCCTACTACAGCCTCTATTGGACTTGCTCATTTCCTTTGTACTTTGTCGTCTCTCTTTGCAAGCTAGAATATGGTGTGCGCGCGCGCTAGCTCTCCTCTCAACATTGATTCGGCCGGATCCACGGCCACGTGCCGTGGTGCTGGAAATCATCGTCGTCGCCATGCGAGGGCCGCACGGCTTGTCGGCAGGTGTCGCCTGCATGCCTAGGGCATCCATCAACCGGTGTAAAGAACGGCAGCTCATTGGCCATGGCTACAAGCTTAGCTAGCTAGCAGAGTAGCAGTGCCAAAAAGTTATTCTTCTACAGTTCTACACATAACATAGTACTAACATGCATATGTTAACATCAACTTGCATATACATGTACAGTACTATTTTCTGTATGTCTAACTATTTTTTTTGATAAAAGGTTTGCACCCATTTTCATTTAAAGAAAACCAAACTACAAGGTTCAGAAAACAGCAGGTATTTATACCAAACAACTAGAGGAAGAAGCACAAGAAAGACTTAGAGAAGTCAACAAGGTTTTGGGAGAAACTCATAGAGTCCCATAACAAAATCAGAGCTTTATCCACTTCCAAGAACTACTCTGCTGACCCAAGGCATCCATCTGCTTCTAGCACCAAAAACTTCAGTAGCAACCTTCCCAATTGCTCTAGTGCCCTTGAGGAGCACCTCCCGTCCTTCCTCCTTCTGTAAATTAGATCAAAAATCAATCCAATGACAAATAATATGAGTCACTGAAATAGGTTTTGCAGGCTATTTTTTCTGGATACTCCACAAAATGGCTGTTACACCAACCAACACGAGTTTCCTAGTCTTCCTAGCAAACCTCCCTACCCAAAACGAGAATATGTCTAACTATATATACTTATATAGGTATACAGATACGTGTTAATTCTTGACTTTAACTAGTGCGATTTGTAACTCAGGAATGATACATGGGTACGTGTAGCGGTGTATATATGGCCTGTTTGGCCTCGAGATGTGTAGATATGCTAGCGTTGATCTGTTACTATTGATGCTCCAGCACATACCTACTCCAAACGGCTGTCAGACGTAGATACGTACTGTACCCACTACAACTCTTTTATCTTTATATATATATATATATATATATATATATATATATATATATATATATATATATATATATATATATATATATATATAGTACGTCAAGCTGAATCTGTCATGGTCTTGTTTGATAAATTTAATTTTTATATGACATTTCAATTATCTGGTTACAGAACTATTGTGATCGATCGATCTAAACAATCTGCAAACGTAAACTATACTGCCTATCTCTTACTATCATCGTGATATTAACATAGGCAGTAAGTTCACAATGAAATGTTAAAATTTGTACATTTTTTGGGCCTATGTGTGCATTCCTACCCTGTGTAATTGGCCAATCCTCATTGACACAAGGCTGCGCGATCAAAAACTTGGATGTCAAGAATCCCTCCGTAGCATTTTGCTTAACATTAAGATCTGCATGCACGCTACACTTTAGCTGAAAATGTTCGAAAAAAACTTCTTTCCCAAACAAGTTGGATATTTATAATTGAATAGGCGAATAAATGCTACGCCACACAATTTTGTTAAAAAAAGAAACAAAAAGAATCATTAACCCGCGTGGTGTGGCGGCAATGCTAACCTACATCATGGCATAACATTCTACACCTTTTTTTTACCGGATCGAGAAAATTTAGTAAACAAGACAAAAAATCTCAGCTCTTGATGCATAAATAGAGTTAGCCATCTTCAGCACGGACAATATCAGAACTAAGAAAGTAGTTATATCCGTACCACGAAACTATATAGCTTGTTGTAAGGAAGATCACACACTACTACCTCTTATCCATCCGAGAGATGAGCGAGAATTTCAATTTCTCGGTTTTGGCCAATCGGGGCGCCTCCAACTCCAAAGCCTCCCCAGGGCATCAACCTCGACCTCGAGAGATGTTGACGGGAGCGTGAACGGGCAAGACAACCTTCTGCCGATCGCAAACGTCGGGCGGATCATGAAGGACGGGCTCCCGCCGCAGGCCAAGATATCGAAGCGCACCAAGGAGACCATCCAGGAGTGCGCCACGGAGTTCATCAGCTTCGTCACCGGCGAGGCCTCCGAGCGGTGCCGTCGGGAACGGCGCAAGACGGTCAACGGCGACGACATTTGCCACGCCATGCGGACCCTCGGCCTCGACCACTACGCCGACGCGATGCACAGGTACCTGCAGAGGTACCGCGAGAGCGAGGAGCTCGCGCGATCGCTTCATATTGGTTCGTTGGACATTGAAATGTCCCAAACTTATCGCCTTAACAATAGGAGCAAAGTGAGCCGAGCACTTATGCATATTGTATTTCTTCGCACTCACAATGTATGCCTTCGAGATAAACCTAATATTCCTTTGGACCTATCTCGTGAATCTCAATGCCAAGAACATAAGAGGCATCACCAAGATCCTTCATATCGAAATTAGATGAAAGAAATCTCTTGGTCTCAAACAACATATCCTTATCGCTGCTGGCCAATAAGATGTCATCCACATAAAGTACTAAGATGGTGAATTTACTCCCCTTGAACTTAACATATATGCAATTATCTACTTCATTTTCTTTAAAACCAAAATTCCTTATAATCTTATCGAATTTGAGGTACCACTGCCTCGACGCTTGTTTCAAGCCATAAATTGATTTCTTAAGTCGACATCCCATATGCTCCTTGCCTTCCACGACAAAACCTTCCGGTTGAGCCATGTAAACATTTTCTTGATGTGTGGATTAAAATCGTCGCTGAACAACGGCAGCCACAAACTAATGGGTAAACTAGAGTGGTGAGCATGCTCGCACATATCCATAAGTGTACGGCCATGTCTCTCGCCTACTCCATTCTCACGAGGTTCACTCGCATAGAATACTTGGCAACAATGCCATTTTCTTGAAGAAACTTAGCGAAAGGGCCGAATTTGTCCATAAGAGGCATGTCTTCCATAATATTCTCCCCACGGTCCGATCTTACCACTTTAATTCTTAAGTTGTGCTGATTTTCAACTTCACTTTAAATATCTTAAATTTATCAAGTGACTCAGATCGGTCTTTAATGGGAAAGATATAACCATAACGGAGAAATCATCAAGAATGTGATGAAAGAATCAAAACCATCCACCGATGTCACAGAAAAGGACCACAAATATCGTGCATGAATTAATTCTAAGAGTCCTGTGTCATGAGTAGCTCCTTCTTTATTTGTTTCACATATTTTCCTTTAATGCAATCAATGCAAGTGGTCCGAGTCGAGAAATCTAATGGGTGGAGAATCTCTTCCTTAATGAGACGCCCATTCTCTCCTTCAAATGTGGCCTAAACGACAGCAAGTGCCACAATTTCAAGAAGTCTTATTATTCTTTTACCCTTAGCATCACATACATTCAAGGATACAGAGATTCATTAAGGGAAAGCATATAGAGTTTGTCTCGTCTAAAAGCAAGACCAATATCATTAGAATCAAACGTAATAATACATTTATTATCACCAAAAGTACACTTAAAACCTTCATCGCCCAACAAAGAAATCAAATCAAATTCCTCCTAATAGAAGGAACATAAACTACATTATTGAGATGAAGTGAGAAGCCGTTGTCTAAGACTAATGTAATTGATCCTATTGATTCCACTTCGCTTCCTTTCCATCCGCGACTTTAAGGCTTCGCTCCCCTTTCTTAGGGTTCTCGCGGTATGGAATCCCTCAGAAGAATTAGTAACGCACAGGGCCATCCAGATCGACGTGAGGGCTGAACTCTCCATCTTTAGGGGCAGCAGCGAGCAAGACAGAAATTAACCGTACGTGGAGGCGTGGGCTGTTCTTGCACAGAGCTCTCTCATCTGACGTTGGGAATGCAATAATCTCTATATAAGCACGTCATGGTTATATTTCTCGTGTTTGTTGCCTTCGTTGGTGATGTGAACTAGCTTTGTAGTTTATGCAAGAATGTGGTCGTGCGTGAGTTCTACGTCCCATTTGTACCAAAGTTGTACCACACCCTCATGGTTTGTTGAATGCAATGGATGTGTACTTGAAAACATTTCAATTTGTTTGGTGCCCACTTAATATAAACACCTTTTTATGCCATTATAATTGATTTTAGCCTTTCAAATTGCACAATGAAGCACACACTTTATGCCTAACAATTAATTGTTGGAAGCACCCTGTCTACATGGCGCATAGCGCATTCCTTAGCAAGAATGTCTTAATGGCAATATATATAGTTTGCTTCAAATATCATGGATGTCTACATGGGCTTGTTTTCTAGAGTTATTGAAGAGTTTGCCAGTAGAATGGTTTAATTTACTGTAGAGCCTTAAATTGATTGATTCGGCCCTGAATTGTAAGTAGTTGATAGCAAGACTCGGTATCCCAAAATCGCCTGCACCTGGAACGAATAGGATGTGCTATAAGCTACAATACTGTTGTTACTTTACATCGGAATGCATCTGAAATTATGACCTTAATATCAACATACCAGAAGAGATAGTATATATATTTACTGTAGACTCATCTACTCGTGATACATAATAATTGAATTTTATAAACTTATTAACTACAAGTTTGAGCTATTCAAGTAATACAGTAATCTGCATTTTATTTCAATCGTATCCAGCGTCCTCAATACCAGTGTTTGTACATGTGTGTATTTTACCATCGTCATAAAGAGGGAAAGGAGAAGGGAAAATCCCTCTAGTTGGAAGTACGGTCATCCTAGGGAGGCACTATGTTTCTGTTAAAACAATCTCGAATTGTTAACAAACGTATCAGTTCAATGTCGAGTGATTTTGCACTGCAGACACGTCAAATTCGCTAGCTTTTCGGTGCCGGATGACAGCCATCTGGTGGAAGTCTTTGGGACTGAAAATGAGGGTAAAAATAAACACGGATGGCCCATATGCTTCCAACTTGCAGCATCATTTTGGGTATAGAGCTACAACACATTCTGAGCATGGGGTCTTTCGATTGCTCTCAGGTGTAGACTGTAGACAGAAAGTTTTTTTGGTACGTTGTTCTATGATGGATTGTATTAAATTCATGCGCCCCGATGTTACAAAAAGAAAAGTTGGATAGAAGAGCTCAAAAGGCTCCGTAAGTTAGGGTTGATTTCCAATTCACAATAAAGTTTGTGGGGCCCATACCTTGAAGAAATATTTTGGAGACACAGTCTGGCAGTTTTGGTATTTGAATATCAATACTCCTTAAACGCAAGGCCGTTCTGTGTTGTACATCGTGTGTGGTCAATATACCTATATTCTACAGAAATATGTTTTTTTGAAGTATAATGCTGTCCGACAGCAAGTGTCAAGTTGCGAAGTGAGGATTGGCGTGGAAACGCACTACCCAGCAAAATCATACCGAGAGATGCAAAGTGATGAGATTCGCATGTAGCAAGGCTCCCTTTACCGACGTCGTTCACTCGTTGGCGCTTGTCACGCAGAGCATACCATTATTAGAAGCATTAGCCTGATTGTGAAATTTGATTTGAGTCCTGCCATGTATAGTCGGTCTTACACCACTTCTGTGTGAGAAAAAAAACCATGCTTCATGGTGAACTCCTTATTGTATAAGGTTTTCCAACTCTATATATTGCTATGGAGGACATTGTACATAAAGAAATCTTATATTGATTTGCATGCCGGACTAATAATTTAATAGGATTCTTTTTCTTCAACCTTTTGCGTTTTTGCTTGAAAATTGTATATTTGCCCTAGCCCTTGGGGAGAGTCGGCGATAAAACCTATAGACCAAACTAGAAGTTAAAACTTATAGAAGTTTTCTATAGCTAAGAGAGAAGGGCTCTACTGACTAAACTTATATGCCGAGGTACTTCATAAAAGGATATTATTTCACAGAAGATAAAACCTATAGATGTTTTCCCACTGTAATATTATCTCTAGTTCTCCATAGCTAAGAGAGAAGGGCCCTGCTGACTAAACTTTCTAGCCGCACGATGAATATTACCCTTCGAACAACGGTCCCGATGTAATTGGCTACTATACTACAGTTGCACTAGCACTACTGACTAGTTGGTTACGTGGTTAGTAGGCTATGTTCCATTGTTCTGACGCACAAGCCTTTTCTTTTCTTGGACTGAGCAATTTTTTCATCAGTCAGAATCAGTTTAGCTGGGTTATGCTAATTAACTTTCACGGGCTGGGCCTTGCCGGGCCATACCTATCTCTGTTTTTTGTTTTCTTTGTGATTAGATCATTAGATTAGCAGCACCATGGCACTGCTTCCACAGATAGGCCGCACTGGTGACTGGCCTGTGGGTCTTGCGGAACCATCCGGGTGAAACGGAGAAGCCATCGGGGCGTCGAACTCCGATTCGGAATTGGAATGTCCATTGGAAGCCGTAGTACCACTGACAGGGTTTTGGTAACCGGTAGGGAAAAAATCCCGGAGATCATTAAGATTTCTGGTTACCAGTGGTAACAAGAAATCTCAGAAAATCTCGGCCGAGATTTTTAAATAAATTTTGAATTCAAGTTTGGTTACCGGATGGGATCTCAGTAAAATCTCGGAAAATCTCTACCAAAGTTTTTTGAATTCAAAAATATCAGAAACTTTTTGGACAGTTCAAAAATATAACAGTCCCCACCGAGATTTCCGCCGACCGGTAACCAAAACCCTGACGGCTGTACGAGCCGTTTATGGTCCTATTTATTTAGGCTTTTTCTTTGGTTTAAAAGCAAAAAAGCTAAAGTCTAAACAAAGAGGTAACTTTTTTAACTGACTTATAGGAGAGGTGTTTTTTTTTTTGCTTTTGCGGAACAGAATAACTATTTGCCACTAGACTTCGCTGAAATTACCCATGAAATGCTATTGCATACTCCCTCCATACCCATAAAACAAGTCGTTTAGGACATGATTGTGCTTACCAAGGAGTCATTAATTAGGGGGTATTTTTCCCTATCTGCCCCTATTAAATAGGATTGCGGGTGCATTCTATACGAGAAGTTTCCCTGGTTCAGATGGCTAGTACTTCGATGCGTTGGCTCTGAGGTGCCGGGTTCGATACCTGGCGGGTGCTATTTTTTGTTATTTGGTTGATTTTGCATGCGATTTTTGCATGGCACTGTGGCCCTGCGTGGCGAGTGCGCTCTGCATGCCACTCGGATATCATTTGGCTGGGCGTGGCGCGCGTTTGGACGCGTTTCTGGCGCGTTTGGGCACACGCGCGCGTTCGGCTGGGCGAGTGTTGGACACCATTGTTTTCGTTGGTTTTCGCAGGCAAACGTTTTTTGCAGTGGCGCCATGGGAGAGGAACGGCCAGCGTTTGTATTTCGGCGTTCAGGCGCTCGCGTCCCAGCATTTAAAAGCCTCCGTTTCTTGCTTGTGCAAAGCATCTACTACTCCACGCCACTTCTTCTCTTCTCCGCGCTTCTTCTTCTTTTGTTCATGAACTGAGCTACCTCTTCTAGCTACACATGGCCGATTTTTTTCCTGGGTTCGATCTTAACGAGCCGGCTTTGGAAGATGACGACGACAACGGTGGGTTCGATCTTAACGAGCCGACATCGGAAGATGACGGCGGCAGCGATGGGTTCGATTTCGACGAGCCTGAAGATGACGACGGCAACGGTGCGTCTGATCTCGACGAGCTTGAAGATGACAACGGCTAATTAGCAAGTTTCTCAAATCATTGTTTCCCTTTTTTTTACAGGATTTGATTTGAACTTACCACTAGATGAATTTGGTGCAGTCGATTTCGATTATGTACAAAACCTCGCTGGTAACTTTTTTTTGACACAATTACATTTATTTTAGTTAAGTCTTGGATATTATTTTGAGTGTGCTTGTTTTATTTTCTTTTACTAGATCATGCTCCCGTTGAACCAAACCGTAGAAGGAAGGACATGACAGAAGAAGTCACAAGACAAGTGTACCAAGCATTGTTGGCTAGAAGCAAGAATGAGAAACTAGGCAGGAAGGATACAACAATCGTTGCTGCTCAATTTGGTTTGCACATTCGGTCAGTTCAGCGCTTATGGAAGCGAGGTAAAACCGAACTTGCTCATAACATTCCAGTTGTGGTTGCTAGTAGAAAGAAGGGTAGGAGTGGGCGCAAGGCAATCCCTCCTAATTTGGAACTATTGCGCAACATCCCTCTCAAGCAAAGAATGACCATAGAAGATGTGTCTAGTAGATTTGGTATGAGCAAATCTAAGGTACAAAGGTATTTGAAAAAAGGTTTTCTTAGGCGCCACTCAAGTAGCATCAAACCATATCTCACATAAGCTAACAAGAAGACTAGGTTGAAGTGGTGTGTTGATATGATTGAGCAGGGTTTCCTTGATGATCCAAGGTTTAAGGACTTTTTTGACTTTGTGTTCATTGATGAAAAATGGTTCTACCTCTCTCAAAAATCAGAAAAATATTACTTGCTACCCGAAGAAGATGAACCACACCGTACTTGTAAGAACAAGAATTACATCCCTAGGTTGATGTTCTTGTGTGTTTGTGCTCGGCCACGGTTTAGAAATGGAGAGTGTGTTTTTGATGGAAAAATTGGTTGTTTTCCACTTGTCACTTATGAGCAAGCTGTTAGAAGAAGTCACAATCGTCTTCGTGGAGAAGAAGTAATCAAGCCAATAACTTCAATCACAAGAGATGTGATTAGGGATTTCATGATAAACAATGTGCTGCCGGCCATTAGAGCCAAATGGCCTAGAGAGGATGTGAACAAGCCAATTTTCATACAACAAGACAATGCACCTTCACATTTGAAAGTGGATGATCCTATTTTTTGTGAGGCCGCCAAGCAAGAAGGTTTTGACATTCGACTCATTTGTCAACCACCCAATTCTCCGGATTTTAATATTTTAGATTTGAGTTTTTTTCGAGCAATTCAAGCAATTCAATACAAGAAGGATACCAAAACAATAAAAGATCTAGTTCCTGCTGTCCAACAAGTAAGTTGATCAATTGTTCACACATGTTTTATAGGCATTCACACAATATTGTCCATTCATTGATTCATTTCTTGAACTAATGTTTTGTAGGCATTCTTAGAGTACTCTCCATGGAAAGCAAACAAGATTTTTGTAACACTTCAAAGTGTTTTGAAGGAAGCAATGAAGGTGAAAGGATGCAACAAGTTCAAAATTCCTCACATGCAAAAAGATAGACTAGAGAGAAAAGGACGGCTGCCATTGCAAATTTCTTGTGAAGCTTCCTTGCTTGCTGAATGCATTGCTAGTCTCCCTGTAGCAAATTAGAAGATGCAAGCATGTTAGTCTTTGCTGCATGCTAGTTAGAGCTTTTGTTAGCCGAATGAGACATGTACCTTAATGTTGTTCTTGTGCATCTTGCTTCTTCTTTGCATCTTCCAACTTCTTCATATTGTAGATTTTGTCCAACTTCATTTGAACGTGCTCAGGTACAAGTATTGTGTCACCATCCATTTCAAGTTTCTCCACATCAGGGATGTAGAGCTTGCAATCAAACTTTTCTATCTTATGAAGCATCCAAGTTGTGAGATCGTAGTCATCATGAACGAGACGGCAACGTGCACACCTGCGAGCTTCGCGGCGAGCTTGGTAGCAGGCTTCTCCGAAGACGCCGCCAGCGTGGAACGTGCCGCAGCGAGCACACTGCACCACCTCGTCGGAGTCCGGCAACACCTCGATGGAGTCCGGCACCATGTCGACGGAGTCCGTCACCATGTCCTTCGAGTCCAACGCCACGCCGGAGATGGAGTCCTGCGTCTCGACGGACTCCATGGCCTCCGAGTCCAGCGCGTCGACGGAGTGCTGCACCTCGACGGACTCCATGGCCAGCAAGTCGACGGAGTGCTGCGCCTCGACGGACTCCATGGCCAGCAAGTCGACGGAGTCTTTGCCGCGGACTCCATGGAAGCGAAGCGTGGGCGCGCGCACCGCTGCGAGTGAGCGAGCGCCGCACGATGTGAATCGATGTTGCGACACGCGCGCCGAGCGGCGAACGCCAGGGGCAGCGACGTCCAAAACTAGTGAGTCCGCCCAGAACGACTAGAATATGTGAGAACGACTCCCATGCCTAGAACGACTTCAATTCTGGGTATGGAGGGAGTATAAATCAAAATCCTTTCTTTTTTGCCATCGTTCCTCTTCCCACCCCCACCCCCACCCCCACCCCTCACCCAACACCGATTCATTCCCCACTCCCTCCCCTAGCCCGCCACCGTCCACCCTCGCCCGCCACCGCCACTTCCCCTCATCCGCCGCCGGCACCCCTCCTCAGCCGACACCGCGTCTCCTCGTCCGACGCCGGCACCTCCTCGTCCGTCGCCGTCTCCCCCAACCCGACGCCGCCTTCCGTTGCCCGACATTGTCCTCAGATCCAGATCAAGGTGAGTCATGCGAAAAATTGATGTGTCTGTGTATGGTCTGAATTTCCAAGAATTTGATGTGTCGTGTATGATATGAATTTCCTAGTATTTATAGTCTCTGTCTATGATATGAATTTCCTAGAATCTATGGTTCTTCGTGCATTAATTTTAGTGTCCGGGGTCTTCTGATAATCTGATTTTTGCTGCCAACCAAGTTTCTTTACCCCTAGTTTGGAGTGAATCCTGAGCACGGAGATAGATCTGCTCTTAGATCAGCTGTTAGCTGTAGCGCTGCTAGTTATAGTTTCCCTTTTGGTCCTGGGACTGGGTGAACTTGTTAGCTGCTGCGTTCAGCACTAAACATGTATTAAGTGGTTGCTAGACTAACAAAAGCTCGTCATAACGAACACAAGAGCTCCAAGATCTTGAAACCAGCCTTTCTGTGACTATTCTACATTGCATATGTTCATGTGTGGTTATGACAAAATTTGTTGAGGCCTGATCTCTAGATCAGGCTAGATGCTCTTAAGGTAACTTGACATTTTTCTTCTATGAGTAAATCCATACTGATGAATGATGCAGTAATATAACATGTTCTTTATGCAGACCAAAAGGTCACAAGAACCACATAACCAAGCTCAAAGCTCACATGAGCCAACAAGCCAATCTCAATCACAAGAACCAGCCAGCCAGCTCCAAGATTACAACATGCTTCAAGCCATGGTCACATCTCCAGCATTCAATCAAGGAGGGGAAGAGCTGCTGCCAATGAAGGTTCTGCAAGTAGGGGAAGAGCTACAGGAACCGCCACAAGGGGAAGAGGTAGAGGAACAACCACTGGGGGAAGAGGGGTCAGAGAATGGGGTGTCTAATGTTTTTAGTTCTGTTTGGAGGAGTTCTGGAGAGATATCATGTTTAAGACCTTTTATTTGGTTCTAGAAGGTCACGATACATACATGGCCCTAAAGGAGGAAGCTCATTTTATCTAGTCAAACAGTGTATGCGATACACTGTTTTTTCTTCACGAAGCCATACAAAGGAGGAAGCTCATTTTATCTAGTCAAATAGTGTATGCGATACATTGTTCATCATACGGCAAGTTTCAGTTCTCTGAATTTTGAGATCCCGGCTACTAGAACCGATGAAACTCAGTGGATAAGAGATGTTAGGACCACTGCGATCTCGTTTTTGGCGGTCTGATGATGGGGATAGCTCGGAGAATGAAGAGGATGAGGCAATGGATGTTTACACCAATGTGCAGGCGGCAGGCTACTCTGAGGAGGAAGCTCGTCAGGCGACTAGACTCGTACAGGTAAAGGGAACTCCATTTTTTGCAGGTCATTGTGCAGGTGCAGGTGGTGCAGCATTGTCACCGTCGGCTGGATTGCTACAGTCACCGGTGGCTGGTGGGCAGAAGGAGCCGTCGCCAGGAGGAGGGAAGAAGAAGTTGACGGGAGCGCCTTGGCAAGGCCCTCTGCCACCACCTAGATCATCACCTAAGTTATATTTTGGTGATGCTTTGGCGTGGGCTGTATTTCGGTTGCCGATGGCTTCCACAAAGAATCGATCCAGGTTTTTCCTGCCGATTTCCATGGAGGCGCTTTCCAAGCCGAAGATTTAGCGTTCGGTTCAAATTTTGAACCAGGTGGGGTCACAGGTTGAGCTTTCCAAGCCGAAGATACAGAATCATGTTCAGTTTTTGAACCAGGTTGGGTCACAGGTTCAGACAGCGAAGCCTGGGTTTCTTGCACAGTCCAGATGTCCAATTAGGCCGGTAATTGCTCCCATCAATCGTGGGTGCACCCATCTGCGTGATCCTTCGGTTCTTTCTTCAACTCCTGACCAGCGCACGTGCGCGGAAGCCCTTCTTCAAATATCTGATCCAATGGGTCGTGGAGGCGGAGCTTTCGATAGATCCCTTGTCAGTGGCAGGGATGGCAGACGAGGCAATTTCGGGGTGGCAGGAGCAGCTTTGGACGGGGATAGTGAAACCCCGCCCAAAGAAGTTATGGAGGTGTGGCGAGCAATGGTGGGGTGGGACGAGGCCTACCCCAGACAGGCGGTAATGTTGACTTCATCGACAAATTAGGTAGCAATCTTGGTTCGATGAGCAGGACGATGCTTCAGGGTGCGGCTGGGCACCATAGTTAGGTACCAACGTCTTCGGTAGGCGGGTTTGTATATCATGGCGATAGAGGGAAAATTGGTGTGCCCCAGGTGGTAGTAGATGGGGCAGTGGGCATGACCACGGCTTTGTCGGCTGGTGCGGCTGCAGTGGCAGGGTCTGGGACGTCGGCTCTATTGGTAGTGCCGACGCACAGTGGAGGACCATCTGTTAATCACCATGTGCAGTCGGGGAAGGATGGTGGTGCTGATAAGATTACGAGGTTTTGCTTCAGATGCAAGGAGAAGGGACATACCATTGCTGTTTGCCCAGTTGTGTTGCACTGTGATATATGTGATTATACCAATCATTTGACACCGAGATATCCTTTACTCAAATTGCCAAAACCAGTGGGAAATTTTTGTGGGTACGGGGCTGAGGGCCTAGGGTTTTATATGGTACCTTTTGCAGGTCCATGGAGGCCGAGGGGTGAACAGGGTACGCGGGGGGTGGTACGGATTGTCAGTGGGCAAATGTCGGTTGAATGGGTCATTGGGGAGTTGAGAAGACTCATTCCGATTTATTGGCAGTGGGATGTGAAAAAAATGGTCAGAATTCTTTTTTGGTTCAATTTTCGACGCCCATTGAATTGGCAAGAATGGTTTAGATTGGGGATATACAAGTCAAAGCTCAAGGGGTGGTGCTCCGTTTTGAGGAATGGAAGTCGGGCCCTACTCCAAAGTTTCAGCTTCGCTCAGTCTGGGTGCAAGTGTTTGGGGTTTCTTATGAAGTTAGAGACTACCTTAGTCTTTGTGTCATTGGTTCTATTTTTGGCGCTACCCTCAAAGTGGACATGATAAGTACAAGGAAAAAGATCTAGTCCGGTTGTAAGTGAGGGTTATAGATGTTTCTCTAATCCCTGCGAGTGTTGATATTGTTGTTGGACACAGTGTCTATGAATTATTTTTTAAAGTTGAGCAAGACTCAGATAAAAATATGGGAGAAGGAAATGCGGAGGATGAGCAAAATAACAGAGGTGGCAAGGATAAAGGAGGGGATGATGATGAGGAAATGAAGGATCGTGAGATGATGGACCAGGATGCTAAGAGGGCAAAAAATGTTTCGGCTGTGATGGGGATGACTTCAAGTGCATCAGGCATCACCTCATCATCTCAAGCTAGTGGTTCGGTTCTTGGCAAAAGTCTCAATTGTGTCACTCCTATTTCGCAGCAGGAGTTGTAAAAGAGAGATCAGGTGGACCGAAGGGACATGAGGTCAAGGATTGTGCGCCCGAGGAGGCGATGGGACTGTGGCAGCAGTCGGTAGGTGTTGCACATGTGGGGGTGGACTCGTTGGCGATAGTTTCGCCACCGACTCGGGAGGAGAAACTGTCTCTAAAAGGGTCTGAGGATGCAGTTTTATAGTTGGTGGACAGGTCCAAAAAAGGAGGTTCGGCTGGTGCGGCGGTAAAGTTGCAATGGGGACAATCGGCGGGGGCTCCGTTGTTCGGTGCTTCGGAGTGGACGTTGGTTTAGAAAAAGGGAAGGTCGGCGGGTGCGGTGGCAAACAATGGGGGCACAGTTGGACTGGATTCTACGCAAGAGCCAAGGTGGAGCTGACGCCTCGCGAGCAAAGTGGGAGCGAAGGAGGATTCCTTGCTGAAGGTCGTGCGAAGGGCCAAATATAAAAACTTGGAGGAGAACAAAGGTACTAATCTAAAGAATGCATTTTCAATTTTGGCTATTCCAGATGAGGTTGCTATTTCTAGTTTGAATCAAGTAGGAATTTCTTTAGGAGTTACTAGTTTGAAAATGACCTCTTCTTTAAAATATATTAAAAAGATCGAACTTTGTAGGTTGGCTTATTCGGGAAAAATTGGTAAAGAACATGTCCTCAAGGAGGATTCAGATGAGGAAATGGCTATCCTTGATTTATCCTCTCTAAATAACTTATGCAGTGATTTGTGTTATGAGGATCTAGCAACAGGTGATGATCATGATTTGCTATTGATATCACACAAAAATAAAAGAATAGAGGCTAAGAAAGCACTTGCAAATGTGGTTGAGTACCGTATTAAAAATAAACAAAAGAGAAAATGAAAGGTTTTTTGGAATAGTAGGGGACTTGGCGACCTAGCGAAACATAGGTACATTGCGGAGTTGGTTCGGGAACAACATATGGATTTTGTTGCTATTTTAGAAATTGTTAAGAATGATTTTTCCAATTCACAATTTAAACATTTTAGGATATTTTTTTGGCACTACTTACCATCCTATGGCCATTCTGGGGGTATTTTACTTGGTGTGAACATGGCGGTTTTTGAGGTGGGCTCCATTTTTGAGGGAGACTTTTTTTTTATTAATCTTCATTTATGTAATAAGGAGGATGAGTTCAGTGGATCCTTGTGGCTGTGTATGGTGCTGCACAACCAGCTTATAAAGATATTTTGTTAACTGAATTAGTTCATGCGTGTAGTAAGGAAATTTTGCCTATTCTTATTGGTAGGGATTTTAATATCATAAGGCGCAGTGAGGAGAAAAATAATCATAATTTTGATTAGCATTATCCTTTTCTTTTTAATGCGGTTATTGAGAGCCTAGAATTAAGAGAACTTAGGCTTTCGGGTAGACAATTTACGTGGGCTAATAATTTGGATCATCCTACTTATGAAAAACTTGATAGAATTCTTGTGAGTATAGATTGGGAACAGAAGTTCCCTTTGACCACTGTATATGCTTTGGAACGTGTTCTTTCTGATCATACGCCTCGTGTTCTTAACACTGGGGCTGCCTCTGATACTAGGAACCAACATTAGTTTAAATTTGAGTTAGGTTGGCTTAAGAGGGATGGGTTTGTTGATATGGTGGCTCAAGTGTGGCGACAAAATAATGTTGGTAATTCTGCAATTAATCGTTGGCAAAGTAAAATTAGAGCGCTTAGACAATTTCTCAGAGGGTGGGCTAAAAATACTAGTGGTGTGTATAAGCTAGAGAAAAAACATCTTTTTAATATCATCGATAATCTCGATAAGAAAACTGAGTCTACAGGATTATCTAATTTTGAAATTAATCTTAAATATAGTTCTAATGAGCGTCTTGCTCATTTACTAAGAGAGGAAGAAATCAAATGGTATCAACGGGCTAAGACGAAGCATTTGCTTGAAGGAGATAGTAATACTCGGTATTTTCATTTGATTGCCAATGGTAAGCATAGGAAACAACAAATTTTTCAGTTGGAACAAGAGGAGGATTTAATTTCGGGTGGTGTCTATTTAAAGTAGTACATCAAAACTTATTATAAAGTTTTTTTGGGACCTCCTGATACCAACCACTTTTCCATGGCTGAGAGTATCACAGAGAATATACCTCAAGTTTCTGACTTGAAAAATGACTATCTTACTGCTGAGTTTACTAAAAATAAAGTAAAAGATGCAATTTTTCAAATGGAACATAATAAAGCTCCGGGTCCAGATGGCTTTCCTGCTGAATTTTATCAAGTTTTTTAGAACATTATTAAAAATAACTTGATGGCTCTTTTTCAAGATTTTCATAAAGGCAATTTACCTCTTTTTAGACTCAATTTTGGTGTCATTTCTTTACTCCAAAAAAAAGATGCATAACAAATTCAGCAATATAGGCTGATTTGACTATTAAATGTGAGTTTTAAAATATTTACGAAGGTAGGTACTAATCATCTTATGAGTATTGCTCAAAAATTGTTCATCCATCTCAAACAACTTTTATGCCAAAGAGAAATATCATGGAAGGAGTAGTTGTTTTACATGAAACAATCCATGAGCTTCATAAGAAGAAATTAGATAGAATCATTTTTAAGATTGATTTTGAAAAAGCTTATGATAAGGTTAAATGACATTTTCTGCAGCAAACTCTTATAATGAAGGGTTTCTCTCGAAGTTGGTGTGCTTGGATTGAAAATTTTGTTGCAGGGGGTAGTGTGGGGAATAAGATTAACGATAGTATTGGACCTTATTTCCAAACCAAGAAAGGGCTTAGCCAGGGGGACCCTCTGTCTCCAATTATTTTTAATATTGTTGCGAACATGTTAGCCATTGTTATTGGAAGGGCTAAGAATGAGGGTTAAGTCAGTGGGATAATACCGCATTTGGTTGATGTTGGTCTTTCTATCCTTCAATATGCTTATGATACTATTCTTTTCATGGATCACAATTTTGATCAAGCAAAAAATTTGAAGCTTATTTTTTGTGTGTTTGAGCAACTTTCTGGTTTAAAGATAAATTTTCATAAAAGCGGGCTCTTTTGCTTTGGACAAGCAAAAATTTTTGAATCCCAATACTTAGAAATATTCAGATGTGAGAAGGGTTGTTTTCTCTTTAAATATTTGGGTATTCCGATTTATTTTAGAAGGCTGCGAAATAATGAATGGACGGGTTTGGAAGATCGCTTTGAAAAATGGTTGAGCAATTGGAAAGGAAAAAATTTATCTACTGGTGATAGACTGGTACTTTATAAATTTGGTTCTGAGTAGCCTTCCTATGTTTATGCTTTGTTTCTTTGAGGTACCCAAGGGGATCCTTAATAGACTAGATTTTTTTATGTCCAAATTTTATTGGCAGAGTAACAATCATAAATAGAAATATAGGTTGGCTAAATGGAATATTCTTTGTAGGCCCAAGGACCAAGGTGGTTTGGGAATTTAGAACCTCGAGATTAAAAAAAAGTGCATTTTGCCTAAATGGTTGTTTAAACTTTTGAATGAGGAAGGAGTTTGGCAGCAATTGCTTAAAAATAAGTATTTGAATGAGAAGTCTGTCTCTCAAGTTGAGAGTAAACCTGGGGGTTCCTATTTTTGGAAAGGATTGATGAAGGTAAAGCAATATTTTATTCAACGTTGTTCTTTTAATCTTGGGAATGGAAAAGATATCATATTTTGGAAGGACATTTGGGTTGGGCATCGGCCTCTTTCTGAACTTTATCCAACTTTGTTTGAGGTAGTCTGGAATAAACATGCTTTGGTTGCAGACATTTTAGGGATTGCACCTTTAAATTTGAATTTTAGGAGAGCGCTTATAGACCCAAAATTGCTTGCTTTCAATAATCTTGTGGTGAAAATAGCTAATGCTCATCTCACCATGAATAAAGATACGGTTCGATGGAATTTACATAGGAATGGATAATTTTTAGTCAAATTGTAACACTCTAGATTAACAAAAGCCCAAAATGTCACCTACAACTACTATCACTACTAATTTTAACCATTAAATAAGAATCATTATCAACTAGACTTAAATAATAATCATTCTACCATACGACAAGTCACAAATTTCAGCAACTTAAAATCTAAAACCGATTGGAATAGTTAACACATAACTACTTACAACTATCAACACTAGCAAAACTATCTAGTCAACAGATAAGCTTAACATCTAAGCATGTAATCAAGAGTTAAATAGGTAAAACAACCTCCATAAGAAGCAGAACCATGTGAAAATAGAAATTCCACAAGTTAACCATTTATTACATTTAAATTTGCTAACTGAACTTTAGACAAGTGAAATAAATGTTTAGTGATGTGAGGTACCCAAAATTGCTATCATTCCATGATCTATTCCCTCCCGATGCATGCCGTCTTCAACGATCACCTAAAGCGATAAATAACAAGAGTGGGTCCGAAACTCAGCAAGTACAAGTAAGAATAGCCATACACAAGCATCATTTTATCAACCATACGTTTTCATCATAAAACATACAACGCTGTTCTCATGAGTGCAATGCAATGCAAATCACGCTCATGCCATATCTTCTCTTCTGCGTATACCGGTATAGCGGAGTGTTACCCCCGTCGGTGTTCACTCGTGCCCGCATTATCAAATATGGGGACCCATTGCCCATCCTTTTTAGATGGTGACCCATTGCCCATATCTTAAATATGGGGATCTCAATGCCCACTCTCGTGGGTATATCATGCCAACATGCATGCTTGATATGAAATGAAATTAACAATCTACAATATGTTCTCATAATTATTATCAATTATCAATCATCATATAAACAATGTGAAATAAATATTTTCACCATGCTTAATCATATTAAGCACGCATCAAATCAACAATATTGCCCAACACACAATATCGTACTAAAATTATGCTTGCATCAACCGTGTGATGAGTGACGACGAGAAGAGGGCTCTAACCTTGGTCTCACACCACCACCTGGTATTCATAAAACATGCTAAGAATACCATCGAAAACACACCACATTGCAATAAAACTAGATAGACAAATCCGCTCCTAATTACAACCCAAAACGATACTATTCCTTCCCGAACACCATTCTGTATAAAACAGAACAGTCACCTTAGAAAAAACATAACTTTTGATTTATAGTTCCAAAAACCATGAACCTAGGTTTCTTGGAATCTACACACATATACCCACAAATTCTCAGCTGATCAAAAGTTTAGATTATCTCATCTAAACCCTTGTTTTTAACTCTGAAGACATGTCTGTCATCTTCAGTATTATCAACTTAGAAATTCCATAACTTATATTTGGTGCATCCAAAAATAGTGATCTAAATCATTCTGGAATCTAAAGATAATTAGCTTCCAATATAAATTTATTCTAATTTTTCTATTAAGCAACAAATTTTGATAACATAACCTTTTTCTCGATCGTCACCAACAGGTGGATAGAACTGAATCGTATGACTAAAAATTCCATAACTTTCGTTATACTTGTCCAAAAAATATGAACTTGGGATCTCTAGAAATCTTACGAAAATGTCTACAAAAGTCTAGTTGGCCGGATTCTCATATTTTTGCCTTTAACTAATTTTAACATACAGATCAAAACAACTGTCAAACTCTGGCAGGCATTCTGGACAGGAAGATTGAAAAGAACATAACTTTCATTCTAAAGATCCAAAAATGGTGTTATTTAACAATCATGAAAGATAATCGAATTATCAACAAAAGTTGTTTTGGGCAACATGCCTGATTCGACCGTTATCTATTATTATTCTATTTAATACCACGACTGCTATAACTTGACAGAGGTTCTGGACAATGGCATTGTAAAAATCATAACTCGAAAACCACAACTCCAAATAATACAAACTCAGATCCTACTGAAACCTAACAAAATTTCCCACAATTCTTTGGGAGATGATGAACCCCAATTTTGTCGTAATCAATTTCAAAACTACAGCACCATGAACAGTAGTAAAAACCCGATCTACTTCCCTAAATCAATTGCATCGAAACGAATTAATCACAAACACAAAGAACGGAGAAGTCACCCTTGAAGATCGAGATGAGGGAGGTGAAATCCCAGTGAATCCCCACGAAATTCCCTTCTCTTCCTTTCTTCTCTCCTCTTCTTCTCCCTTGACCGAAAGCACACAAGAACAAGATAGCAGCAAGGGCTAAGGGCGGAGGCACTATAGCAGCGGGAAAGTACTGTAGCAAGCGGCGGTGGCACTATAGTAGAGCTTGCTATAGTAGTGCATTAGGGTTTCCCCCTCCTTCTTTTGTTGGTGGCCAGATCCCCCATGGGCCATGGGCCAAAAGGGCTGATCCCCCCTCGCTTGACTTTGGATTGGCAGCCCATTCTCTTCTAAATTCTGAATTTTTTCGGTTTTTATTCCCTTAATTCCTTCTCTAATCTTATTGCACTCACTAATGATAATCGAGATATTACACAAATCTATGTATGCTGTTTTGGGTGACACCAATTGTCGTTTTTGGAGTTAAAAGTTATGAAAAGTTAAAGTACCCCTTAAGATAAAAATTTTCTTATGGTACCTTTGTAAAGGAGTTACTTTAACTAAGAATAATTTATAAAAACTAAACAGGAGAGGTGATACAAATTGCTATTTTTGTGATCACAAGGAGACTATACAACATTTGTTTTGTGATTGTCACTTTGCCCGTTTTGCATGACACATAGTTCAAATTGCTTTCAATCTTAACATACCTAATACTGTTCGGAATATTTTTGGGAACTGGTTAGTAGGTCTTACTTCAGATTTAAAAGCAAATATTTTGGCGGGGGCGGCTGCACTTTGTTGGTCTATCTAGTTATGTCGTAATGATGTCATTTTCAACAAGAAAGTTATTAACCATTCTCTGCAGGTTATATTTAAATGTATCCATTGGATCTACTCTTGGTTAGCTTTACAATGCCAAGAAATGAGGGAAGCCTTGGTAGCTGGGAGCAAAACATTGGAGGTCATTACACGGGAGATCTTCAACAAGCATGGGTGGAAGCTATTTAATAGGCTTCGAGATGTTTGAAGCATTTCTTTGTCTTTGTTTATTTTTATAATGTTGTTTACTATCTTTATGGCTTTTGTTTTGGTGTTGGTTTATGTCGGCGTCTGTTTTGTCGCTTCATTATGGTTTTTGGGGTGATTGGTTCGCTTGGTTAAGAATATTATGGTTATTGTAATAAACTTTGGGCTGTGTGTACCCTCGGATACAAAGGTTGGGAGATGTTTTCTCTTCTCTTATCTAAAAAACATACATGGCCCTAAGGTATTGTTCTTTTATTGGTCTGGACAGTTAGGCTCTAAATAGTGTCACAAAATCTTCCTTTTCATTCATCTGGATAGTTATGTGTTCTTCCACCTCTTGTTGGATTTGATATGGGTGTACAAATCCCTATGAAATGTTGAATTTAATATGGGTTTACATTCTATATGGAATGCTGAATTTGATATGTGTGATAAATATTGTAACATGATCTTCCTTTTCATTCATCTGGACAGTTAAGCTACCTAATACTGTAGCCTTAACAATCTGATATTATACAATTGACACGAGCAAACACTTCCAGCTACCATTAAATGACATTTCCAGATCACACATGCAAACACTAGAGCTAACTAGCATTAGCATTCAGCTTGGCAGGTGGTGAAAAATATTTGCTTCTTTAGTCACAAGATCTTGCTTACTTTGTTTTGATACAACAGAAGGCTAAAGAGCTCTGGGACAATTTCCTAGTAAAGTGACAACATATACCAATGCCAGGTATTGTGGACACTTTACCATGCACACATTCACGGTGGATCGAAAGATCGGGTTTTTATTTTTCCTGTGCGGTTGCGACTCTAGTCATGTATGGTCATTTTTTTAATTCTTATTCAAAAATATGTATAAATACATGCATAAACATACCTTCCAAACCCTCAAGAGCAATTTCGAATTTTTATCCTTCACATACAACTCAATAAACCAACAACACATAAAAAGTAAGATTACCAAACATCTTAGCTTGACTTAAAAGCTAAGGGACGTATAAGCTAATTAAGCCAAAAATTGGCTTTAAGTTATAAGCCAAATCGTCTAACTCTAAACAAACAGGGCCATATATGGCACTCGATCAATGGGCATTGCCAACTTGCAAGTCGCAATTAATTCATGGCTAGCTGCTCTCAGCTATTGTAGGAGGCTCCGTGCCAGTGTAACGGTGCAAGGAAACATAATGACGGTAATGGGAAAGAAGTAATCACGGTGCACGGCCCCGATTGTGTGACGGATAGAGGCATAGATGATATGGTTCGCCTCGCAGGCCGAGCCGTCAAGCAGGAGCGGTGGCCACCGGTTCTTAGTGCGCTTGATATGCCGGGCAACGCACTCCACCGAGTATCTCATGACTACTAAAGATAGAGCTTTGTTTGTATAATGGGTTTTATCTTTAACTAGAGAAAGAGTATGTTGTAATCTCTCTCAAACTCTGTTATTTCTATTTTCTATTTTTCTTTTGTTGTCGTGACAACTGTAGATAATTCGGCACAATACTATAAATACAGATAGCACATCAAGGACCCAATTGATGTCTTCTCTCCCAAAACCAATCTATCTTTCTAAACTTCTTTGCATGGTATCAGAGCTTGGATCCATTGCGCCAATCATGATGGCGTCCAGCAGCTCCTATTTATCCTCCGCCTCCATCACGACCGGTGTTGCAACCTCGACATTCTCTAGCATCCTCTCGACTCCATCATTCGGTCATCTGAACATTGTTGAGTTGAGTCAAGAGAATTGCCTTTTGTGGAAGACCCAATTCCTTCCCTACCTACGCAATCAACAACTACTTGGCTACGTGGATGGATTCAGAGCATATTCAGTGGCTGCAAAAAGATCAGATGGTTCTCAACACCATTCTTTCTTCTGTTTTCGAGAATGTGTTGGCGCAAGTAATGCTGCTCTCCACAGCTTGTGAGGTGTGGGAGACCCTGGATCATATGTTCTCTTCGCGGATCCATAGCTTGGATCATGCTGATTTGATGCCAACTTGCATCTCTGCAGAAGAAGGACACAAATGTTGTTGAATACTTTAACAAGGTCAAGAACCTGGCTGATACACTTGCTACTCTTGGTCAGCCTCTCAACGATGACGAGATTGCAACCTATCTTTTCACCGGGCTTCACAACGACTACGATCCATTGGTCACACCTTTGACTACATGGGTTGAACCACTCAAGTGTATGCACACTTCATGAGCTATGAGATGTGTCACGAGCAGAACAACTTCATGATCCAAGGACAAGGTGCAGCGATGAACCAATACTCTGTCAACTCAGTGTTCCGTGGAAACCATGGAGGTCGAGGTAGGAACTGCAGTGGCGGTAGTAGCGATGATGGTGGTCGCACACCTTCACCAGATTCAGAAGGAGGCCATTGGCAATTTCAGAACTCCGAAGGAGGCCATCGTCTGACCTATCAAATTTGTGGCAAGGTTGGACATGTAGTATTAAAATTCTATCATCGATTCAATCATTCCTACCAGACAGAAGATGCTTGCGTCGCAGCTGCTGCATCAACTCAATCCAATACCATTGACGCTAATTGGTATATGGACACTAGAGCCACAGATCATATCACTAATGATCTTGATCGGCTCACCATGAATGAAAGGTACATAGGCAAGGATCAGGTACATGTGGCCAACAGTGTAGGTATGCTCATCTCTCACATTGGTCACTCAAAATTCCATACCCCACAAAGCACTCTTAGTTTGAATAATATTCTTCATGTTCCTAAAGCACCCAAACACCTTCTTTCAGTTCACAAATTCTCTAAAGATAATAATGCCTTCTTTGAGTTTGATCCCAATTGTTTCCTTGTTAAGGATCGAGCAACAAAGACAACGCTTCTTCGCGGACGATGTGAGGGTGGACTGTACCCCTTCTTGCCAAACCTGCCGAGCCATGGCCATGCCCCGAAGTCAATCTTTTCCAGCACCAAACCAACTCAAGATCGATGGCATTGTCATTTGGGGCATCCATCCTCATCAATTATTCAACATGTTGTTCAACAAAATAGTTTGTCATGTTCTACTGATTTCAATAAAACAGTAGTGTGTGATGCTTGTCAACAGGGCAAGAGTCATCAATTACCCTATCATTCATCTAATAGTGTTTCTTCTTCTCCTTTAGAACTCGTGTATTATAATGTTTGGGGTCCAACTCCAATCTCAGTTGGAGGTTTCAAATATTATATTGCTTCATTGATGATTTCAGTAAATTCACATAGATTTGTCTATTGAAAAATAGAATTGAAGTGTTTTTAGTATTCATGAAGTTCTAGACTCATGTTGAATGCTTATTAAACAAAAATATAATCAGTGATCAAACTGATTGGGAAGGTGAATATAGAAAACTCAACACCTTCTTCAATCATGTTGGCATATCCCACCATGTCTCTTGTCCGTATGTGCACCAACAGAACAGATCTGCCGAACGGAAGCATCGGCATATTGTTGAAATTGGTCTCTCATTGCTAGCTCATGTGGCTATGCGTGTTAAATTTTGGGATGAAGCCTTCATTACATCTTGTTTTCTCATTAACCGAACCCCCAGAAAGTCATCAATCTTGATGCACCTCTTCAACGTCTTCTTGGTCTCAAACCAAATTACTCCTTCTTGAAAACCTTTGGATGTGCTTGTTGGCCAAATCTCAGGTCATACAACAAACAAAAACTTGCTTTTCGCACTAAACGTTGTATTTTTCTTGGCTATAGCCCAACCCATAAAGGTTACAAGTGTCTAGACTTTCCAACTGGCTTTGTCTATCTCTCCCGTGATGTTGTGTTTGATGAGAATGTCTTCCCATTCTCTGAATACTCACCCATGGTTCCTGAGTCATGTCCTCCTTCCTCCATTTGGCTTCCAGCCACTACACCTCTTATCTCACAATCGAACATTGTTTGCCTTCCTCAGCATCCGGTTGTAGGGGTGAAATTGTGACTAATAATGAGCATGAGTATGATTTGTTATCTATACAGCCTAATTCTATTTTGCAGCAGCATCATGACCATGGTAGTTCAGCACCAACTTCTATTACTATGTCTTCTGAAGCTCAACCTGTCCGAGTGCATTCGATGATGATAAAGCTTTGAGATAACACTCAACAGCCTAAGCGATGCACACATGGGACTGTACCTTATCCTCCTCGGAGTGCACACTTAATTACCACAGAACGTGCATCCTATCAAGAGGCAATGGCAGATAATAGATCGAAGCAAGTGTCGGGACCTCAGATATGCAACTCTGAGACCCTCTATATATTCTGAACTAGTTCCAGATCAGTAGCTAACTAGCTCACACAGTTGCAACATTGATCTAATCGTAACCATACAACAAGATAAAGATGAAGTAGACAAATTAATATTAATTAGTAGCAAAAGGACCTTATAGTCAAATCTTACAAAATTTGCCACGCAGGGCTTAACGCCAAAAGGTAACTTACAACGGAACCAAAATATCTTGTGGTAGTCATTCGACCTGCCCACATGCAATTGACAAAGTAGTCTTCCTCGTAGAATTTAGTTTTTCCTGGTTCTTCTTCGGCGACTGTACAACAAATGGTGCAAAGCCGTAAGTACTTAAAGTACTCAGCAAGTCATAGAGAAATATATGCAAATAATATTCATGCAAGTCTTGACAAGGATAGCTTTATGGCTATTTTACAGAAAGCCATATTGACAGTAAATAGATTTAAAAGGACAATTTAAAATATTAATACATAAGTAATCAAGTTATTTTGCAACAACTAGTGAACATCCCACCTCGTTCACTTCCCAACCATTCCAACCAAACCACTACTCAAACCATCCAAATCATTCTAACATTTTTTATGAAAATCTACCCCTCGTGTGAAATCATCACACATTGTCCATAACCGGGGACACGGCTATTCGAATAGTTTTTAACACTTTGTAGAGTTTGTACAGTTTGACCCATAAGAGATAATCATCTTATACTATCAGGCATTTCACGCTTCTGAAGGCGTGTGACTAAGAGATTATCACAAGCCTTTTACAAAGCTTTGTTTTGATTCGGTTCTGCTCGCTAAGGATTCGTCATTCTGGGTCCCCTCTTACGCCGCTCATCAACCCAAACAGTACCAAATCAAACATTGCTAATTAGTTAACTAGGTCCACCCCACCCGGACATGTGGTTGTACGGTATGACCCAAATCAATGGTGCACAAAGTTAAGTCCTTATTGTTTACTCAAGCGGGGCAACCACATCCCAAAATCCTCCTCCTTTACTGCACATTCATTCGCTTGAGTATAAAATCATTTTTGGTTCAACTCAACCAAATGGTAACCCTTGCCATGGCATAACAACTTTTAATAACAGTGGTCGCGCCACAATTCCATAAATCATTAAGTCATATTTATTCATAAGAGCATGTGATCATGAATCCATTGTATACCTAAAGCATGGCTAAGCAATAACGATACCTGAGTTGGTACTAAAATATATCCAACTAAGATTAACCCAACTATGGCTTCCAAGGGTTCATGTTATTCAAGGGTACATATCAATAGCAATTATTCAAGGAGGCATAAGGCAAGGCATTTGACTATTCCCAAATGCATTTTTATACAGCTAGCAATGCATGTTTATATCAAACAATATAATTTTATAACATAGGTACGATATGATCAAAGGTATATGACTTGCCTTCGTTGAAGTGTTACGATGCTTCGGTCGTCGGGTCCAAGAATTCGTCCGAAACGCTGGAATTTATACGTGCGAAACGAGCCAAATAAATAAAACAACTCCAAATAAAATCCAAAAATTACCAAATTAGCACCAACACAAAGATAATGAATTTAGATGAATTTAAAATTTTGAATCACTTGAATCGGAGTTCGAACGGAGGAGAACAGGCTCCCGAAAGTTTGAAAACACATAAAATGAAGATGAACTAGATTTTCTAGATTTTTGGAATTATTTTTGTAAAGGAAAATCGGATTATTGTGTCAGCTGACGCCAGCCCTAAGGATTTTGAATCCGGTCAAATTATTTTTCAATGGGAAAAGGATGGAAATGCCACGTGGGCCTAGGTGGACAACCACGTTGGTGAGGGGGTAACGTGGCGCTGAGGTGGCGCTGACGGAGAGCCATGTGGCACTGCCATGTCAGCACCTGAGCCAGCGGCGTGCACGGGCCGAGGGTCGCCGACGAACGGTGGGGAGTTAGTCGGCGGCTAGGGGGGAACGAGGCGAACCCGATGCTTGCGGTCTCAATGATGCGGTGCCACAGGGAGGCCGCCGGCGAGAACGAAGAAGTGGTGGTGGCGATGGCGGCGGTTAACGGCGATAGTGACGTTTCGGGGGAGGTCCGAAGGTGAGGAGGCGCGCACGGGACGACCAGTGTCCTTGCGATGCCGAAGGTGGAGGCAACAGCATCGAAGGAGACTTGGTGGCAACGTAAGAGGCGGCGGCGAGGAGCTCGGCCAGCGGCGGAAGAACTTGAATTGCGGCCGGATGAGAGCGAGAGAGAGAGGGGGGAGGAGAAGGGAAAGAGAGAGGAGGCTGTAGGGCACCCGATGCTCGCCTTAAATAGGCTCAAAGATGGCCGAGAGAGGAGACGGGAGCTGCGGGTGTCGCGGAGCTCCGGTCCGGCGTGGCATGGGTGAGGTACGGGGAGCAGCAGGGCAAGGGGGAGGGAGTGGGTGGTGGCAGCGGGCGCGGTGGAGACGGGACGTGACACGGAGGCAGAGACGAGATGGCAAGCGACGAGAGCGACGAGAAACACGGCGCAAAAGCCATGTATGCGCTGCACGTACGCGGTACCGGCTCGAGGAGGAAGAAGAAGGGGGAGGAGAAGGAGCTGACAGGTGGGTCCCACTTGTCAGCGGAAGCAGGAGCAGAGCGCAAGAGCGGGCTGGTGACGCGGAGCGGGCTGAAGAAATGGGCTACGTGGGAAAAAAGGAGAAACGGGCAGGGGAGAGATTCGGCCCAAAAGCCAGAGGAAGAATTTTCAGAATTACTAGAAACCAAATAGGCTTTTTAGATAATAGATAATAAAACCCAAAAATTCTAGAAAAATACACAAAAATTCCTTGAACTATTTGGGACTTAATAAAAATATTTCAACTTAGCTTTAGCTTTTAGTTTTGCAAATAAATTGTTTTTAACTTCGGGACAAAGGAAAAACCATTTTTAAATTCCAGAAAATACAAGAAAATACTTAAAATAATATTTTTGACTTTTAAATCTAAATAAAATCCATAAAAATCAAATAAACCAACTTGAATTAATTGGAGTTTTATTTATTCAGTTTAAAGTGGTTTTATTTTCTAAAATTCCAAGTTAAGCTTTGGTAATTCAATAAATTCAAATGATTATTTAAAAAAAAAAAAAAAACTCTAGAAATTTTGGGATGTTACGGCAAGCTATGAATGATGAGTACGAGGCACTTCTCAAAAATGAAACACGACAGCTGGTTCCCTTCTCTGGATAGAAAAACATCATTGACTGTCGATGGGTTTTAAGCTCAAGAGAAAGGCAAATGGTTCCATTGAGCGCTATAAAGCTCAATTGGTAGCCAAGGGATACAAGCAACGTCATGGTATTGACTATGAAGACACATTCAGTCCAGTGGTGCAACCTGCTATAATTCGTCTCATACTCTCACTAGCAGTGTCTCATGGGTGAATCTTCGACAACTTGATGTGCAAAATGCTTTCTTGCATGATGTTCTTGAAGAGGAGGTGTACATGAGTGTCGAACCCGGGAGCGAAGGATCCCGAATTCTCTGTGTTTATACACTAGTCCAGGATTTCCAGTGTACACAGTCAACAAAAAGTGATAGCAAAATCATATAACGCTCTTTATTAATAATAATTCTGAGTTTATTACAAAAAGGGCCTGAGGCCAAATAGAAAAGAGATAACACAGCGGAAAAGTAGTAGTAGTAGGCCACACGACTTGCCACAGGCAATCGTCTGGGGATGTAGCCTATTCGTCCAGATCCTCACCGTCCTGATAGAGGTCTTCCCCTGAATAAAGATTATTCAGCAAGAGTAAGCACAACTTCTGTGCTTGCAAGTTACACCCAATATTGAAAGTTAATGCATGCATAGGGTAAACAAAGGATAATGGCAGGGTTGTTTTGCATAAACAACATTTTCAGATTAAATATTATTAGTAATTTTCTAAGGCCGCTTTAATAATATAATCAAATCGGTGATTAAGATGACAATGAATAGTGGATAACCTCCATTAAATGAATAGTGAAGGATACCCTCCTAACACTTGGCTAACCGCCCCATTTTACCATAGGATTATCCATCCTAAAATCATGTGTGGAAATCATTTTATAAACCAAAAACAAGTCTAACTTAGAGTGGCTTTGCTAGCATATCCATGACGCAGACGCGGCTATTCGAATAGTTTCTACTCTGCAGAGTTTGTACAGCTGTACCCACACGAGATAATATGCTTTTAATGTCGGCCAAAGCACGCTTCCTAAGGCGTGTGACTAAGCAATTATCATGAGGCCGTTACAAAGCAGCATCTTAATGTATTTATGCCCGCTAAGGTTTCGCTTCCATTGGACTAACCATCCTCCGAAGCCCCCTCTTGCGCCCGGTGGGACTAATGTCTAACCAACACCCACACATACAACATAGCATAAATAACACTAAGACACCACAGATTATTTAGCCAAATCTGTCCCATTCCAGACATGTGGTGGTACGGTAAGGCGTAGCAAAATACGCTCAAAGACCGGTCCTTAATTGACTTGGGCGACTTTCCATTTAAATAAACCCATGGGCCGTAATCCTAACCAGATTAGGCCCGTGCATGAACCTGCACCCACCATACATCCATCTCGCCCAAGTCCAAATCCATTTTATTTTATTTAGAGTGAAAAACTCTTAATAAACCTTTCGTGGTAAAACAATACCACCGAAACAAATTTAAAATCAACTTGTAAAGGATTTGACTAAACCTCCCCAAATAAATGTGATCTAAGCATGGCTAAGCATATGACAAATTTTAGTAGAACTTTGCCTAAGGGTGTCATGGTATTCATATTCAATAATCAAATTGGCCATACAATGGAGATTGGGATAACTATATATAAACAGGGCATTTAAACAATTATATAAACATATGCATGCAATAGTAATTTAAAACAGGAATTAAATAATTTAAAATACTGGGAACAATATGATCAATAGTGTAACTTGCCTTCGTTGAAGTCTTGAAATTCTAAATCGTCGGAAGGGTCTAACTCTCCGGAGTCGTCGAGGTCTATACGTGAAATTACGATAAATTAACTCTAAATTCAAATAAATTCAAAAACTCAGCTCAAACTAACTCCAAATTGAAATATTTTGCTTTAGTTAGCTAGATTATAATTTTAGACAAATTTTACAACTTGAACCACCCAATTTGGAGTTCAGACGCAAAAGATATGAATTTTAGAAGTTTAATACAAAATCTGGAATTTAATTGAATTCTCTGAATTATTTTTCTAAAGGAAATTCTAATTATTGCGCAATGTTGACGCCAGCGATGAATTTCCGGAATTTTAAAAGAATTATAAGGATTTTCTGACAGCGGGCCCCACGTGTCATAGACACGCGTGTTCCTGCGCCGAGGTGGCACTGAGTTGGCGACGACGTGGCCCAGCCACGTGTGCCTGACGGGGAGATGGTTCCGGTGGCGAGCTCGCCGCGCTACGCGCCACGGCGAGGGGAGTGGAGGTGCGCAAAAGGAAGAGGGGGTTCGTGCGAACTCGTGGGTTACCAGAACGATGGCGGAGCGTGGCCGGAAGGTCGTTGGCAACGGCGTTTGGCGGCGGCGGCGTGCGGTCGTCGATGAAGTCGATGCTGTGAGGCTCCTCCGACGAAGTGGGTGGTCGTACTAGCTTCGCACGGACACGGTGATGATGATGGTGCCGACGGCAGGGACGGAGGGGCTACGGCGGCGCCGGAAACAGAGAAGAACCGAGGGTTTTCGCGGCGGGATCTTCGACCGAGCGCTACGGTGACGGAGGGGTTACGGGGGTGGTGGCTACGAGTTGTGTGGGTCGAGGCGGTCCCGGCGGTCCTATTTATAGGGCGCGGGCGCCGCTGGGTTGCCGTGGAGCTCAAGAAGGTCCCGGCGACGACAAAGGCGGAATCACGAAGATTTGGGGCTGAGGATGGAAAGAAAGGGCCGGTACGGGCGCGATTTGATGCGGCGACCTCAATGCGCGCGAGATCACTGGGATTTAATGGAGATTACACCGAGTTTTGGAAGGTCCGGACCCGGCATCCATGGCGGATTCGGGGAAGAAGAAGGAAAGGGGAAAGGAGAAAAAGGAAAGGAAGACGACGACTCGTGGTCGTCCGATTTTGATCCTACGGCCGAGATTAGATCATCGCTGCGTAAGTTGATATTGGGCGAGCCGCTGGATTTAGATCTAACGGACACCGTGGTTGGGATGTTGGAGTAGTCCGAATGCTTCATCGAGTTCGCCGTTGATTTTAATCCAACTACCGAGATGCGACGCGCGGCGCAGAGAGAGAAAGGAAGAGCCGACAGTGGGACCCAATGTCGTGAGAGAGGGTGGAGGCGCGCGGAGTGTCTTGGCGAGCTGCGCGCAGGGGATGGCTTGGCCGAGAGAGGTTTCGGCCCAAACACTGTTTGAGGTTTTTCTTTTGATTTCTGATTTTATTAATTGCTGATAATTCATTTAGGCTTTAGAATATAGCAAATTAAGTCCAAAAATTCTGAGAAAATTCACAGAAATTCTCTGGAGCATTTAGGACTTAAGAAAAATATTTCCAGCTATTAACTGGTAATAGATTTCGAAATTAAATTTGTTTAGCTTTAATTTAATTAAGGAAAAGCTTTTGAAAATTCCACAAAAAACCAATAAAATAAATAAACTTTATTTTCAATTGGAATTTAAAATTTGGGCTGTTACAATGAGACAACCTCCTAGGTATCTACATACAAAGTATCCTGATCGCATATGCAAGTTAAGGAAAGTTCTCTATGGACTAAAACAAGCACCACAAGCATGGTTTTCAAAACTTAGTTCTAAACTTCAGGAGCTAGCTAGGTTTCATTCCTTTCGACGCGGATGCATCATCATTTGTCTATAATCAACCTGGGATGATAGTTTATATCTTAGTCTATGTGGATGACATTATAATAACTAGCTCCTCACTACAAGTTACAAGCAAGATTGTGAAGCAATTGAAAGAAGAATTCACAATCAAGGATAGGAGATGTGCACTATTTTCCGGGTGTTTAAGTTTAGAAGAACTCTGATGGTTTGATTTTGTCTCAAAGGAAGTACATAAGTGATCTACTTGATCAGGCTAATATGAGAAGTTACAAACCAGTGAACAATCCCATGTCATCAACAAAGAAGTTGTCTAAAGCTGAGGGAAAGTCTTTGACAGCACAAGAAGCTACAACATATCGAAGTATTGTGGGTGCACTTCAGTACTTAACGCTAACACGGCCTAAAATAGCTTTTTCAGTAAACAAGGTATGTATGTTCTTTAGTACACCTACAAGTCAACACTAGTCAACTATCAAACGTATCTTGAGATTTTTTAAGTACTCTTCATCGGTTGGACTGACAATCAACAAGTCATCCTCCACATTGGTGTGTGCATTCTTAGATGCAAATTGGGCAGGCTGTCCTAACGATCGCCGCTCAACCGGTGGTTGTGTAGTTTATTTTGGATCAAACTTGATCTCCTGGAGCTCCCATAATCAAGCCACAGTGTCACGATCGATAACTGAGTCCGAGTATAAAGCTTTAGCCAACACTGCTGTAGAGATAATATGGATTCAGTCATTGCTAGGTGAACTCAGTGTGTATGAGTCAAGAACTCCAATTCTATGGTGTGACAACCTAGGTGCTACCTATCTCTCAGCAAATCCCATTTTTCATGCTAGAACAAAGCACATTGAACTGGATTATCACTTTGTCACATACCTCTTCCACCCATAAAAAATCTCTAACAAAACAAACCATCTCATAACAAACAAAATAACTACCAATTTTTTAATACTTATCCTAACAACTTTAACCTCTCCCTCCCACAAATTCCTTTCCATGGGTCTCCATCATCCCCTCCTCATTCTCTCAACTCTCTGGTCACCACTAATGAATAAGGCTATAATAGACATTGTTGTCGCTAGGTCATTATGTTCATCCCCGTCAAGTGAGGTCGCTTCTACCAGTCCCAACATGGTTAGCGATGTCAACAGGGCTATTCCACACGGAGAATGCCCTCACACCCTCACTTTCTATTTAGCTATCGGGGACGATTTTCCTCCCGGCCTTGTTCGTACCAGGATTTGGTGGGGAATGGATCCCAATAATTACCTAACTTCAAATGAAATTGAGGTAATTTTCATAAATTTATTGTATGTTTATATAGATATGCGTAAAATTTAGTAATACACAAGAGGGTAGAATAATACTAAATGAATTATATATTATAGGGAGAAAATACCAATTTTTAGACATTTAGATGTATCAATCTACATGTATATGGGTTTGTATATCGGGGTATAGCATGGAACAGGGCTGGGGAACGCATTCCCGTCCCCATCCCCATATATGATAGTGGGGACAAAATTTCCCCGTACCCGTCCCCTAACAGAAGAATTCCCCATGGGTTGCCGGGGAACACGGCTCCATTGCCATCCCTAAACATGGTCCAATTTGGCCGCAGGCGACACAACAACGTCGATGTGGGCTGGGTGTGCAGAGCCGAGAGCATGGTGTAAGCCAAGCTCAGCAGCAGAGCCTGGGGTGGAGCTCGACTAGGCATTGCAGTAGAGCTAAGAGCGTAACACAGCTACGCTGGCCAAGCCCAGTGAAATTAACTTGACGTGTTGGCTTATGATTTTTTTTAACCATGGCAACGCATGAGCATCAAACTAGTATTCCATTAAACCACGCGCACAGCCAAATCTCCGGTCACCAAAGGAAATATATAAGATGGTGGCACCTATTTATGCCAAAACATCACACCAGTTGGTTCTATTTTAAAAAGAAAGAAAGTAAAAAAAACTCTCACACGATTGGATTGTTTTGCGATAATCCCCTCCTCTCCTAAATCCATCCTTTCCCAAAATTGTTTTGCACCGAATTGAAATGGGAAACGGGAAATGAGAGATATAGTTTGGAAACGGGGGAATAAATAGAATTGAAAATTACCAAAGAAACTAAGTAACATCTATCTATTATATATTAAAAGTCGATGATATGCCTTTTTACAACTACTAACCAAAAAGATTAATGTGCTAGAAATTCTCACAAAAAAAGAAAAACATACTACCCTTAAATTAGTGGACCATATATATACACACTTTCTACTTCCTGGTGTAGTTACTCCCATATCTGATATACCACCTAAAAGAACTTGACGTACTTTTTTTATCACTTTGGGTATACTCATATACTAATTATAAGATACTTCAATATGAACCACATGAAAAATTTACAAGAGAGCCAATAGTTTTTAGCATATTTTGTAAATACATTCATATTCGCATATAAAAAGGAATATGTCTAAAAAATTGTACATACCACCCCTGAAAAGGGAGTATATCTAAAAAATTATATATATCACCCCTGAAAAGGTGTAAATACCACATAGGTGGTCTTATATACTCGTATACTACACATACACACTTTCGATTGCACAAGGTACCCCCTACGTTATGAGATACGCAATAGGGAGTAACTACTCCCAGGAGTAGAAAAAAGGCTTCATATATATACTCAATGTAATTAGGGCTAGTATGTCGCTTTGTCTAAAGCATCTTTGTAATAGCCAGTTCATTGCAATAAAAAGCAACCATATTCTCCTCCAAGAATTCTTAGCCGTTTTCCTCATTTTATTTCGTAAGATCGGCTACTTGATCGTCAACAATTTGCTAATTCAATATCAAATCAAATATCCCAAATTCAAATTTATATTACAAAAATATAAAATCTAAAATTTAGAATTACGTAAAGTTATACTATACTACACCAAACCGATATCAAATCAAATATCCCAAATTCAAATTTATATTGCAAAATATAAATTTAGAAATTTAGAATTGTGTAAAGTTATACTATACTACACCAAACCGCGCAATTGAGCAGGCCAATCGGCTGGTTATCCTAGTTTTTGAATCCAAGTTAGTGGTTTTCCCCCTGAATGTAGTGTTTTAAAGTAGCATATATAAATTCTTTGCGTCTTTCCCAACTCCCCAGCCTTTTCTTTTGTGTTTTCCATCCTGCTTTGGGCAACGTTTTGATTGCCTACTCCATCCAAGCCATGGTTCGTTTACAAAGAGATGACTTGAATCCATCCATATGTAGATAACCTTTTTGTATCAGGCGAACAAGGAAGCACGCAAACGATGGTTTTTCTTTCAAACAAATTAGGAAAAGACGTGCAGTATGCTAGTGGTGAACACTTGCCGGAGCCACATTGAAGCTGACCCCACAGCATTTTTTTTCAACTATACACCTAATAGAAGCGAGAATCAGTGGAGAAGTCCATGAAGCATTGCAAAATTTGTTGGGATATAGTTTGCCGTCACTCATGAAATGCTGAAAGATGTCCAGCCAGGTTGGCCTATGAGGCCACGATTATACTTGCTTATTTTTTTCTCTAAGAGTGCGTGTGCATGGGAGAACGTTAAGCTTATCAACATTGTTTCGGTACCGTCTGGTGTGGTCAGTATATACTATTTTACCATTTAAATCAATACAAAGCAACCTCGCGTTCTGTACCAGCTTTGATACCAGTCCATACCGACTATACTAGACAATACCGGCCATATCAACATAATTAATAATATTTGTCTCATATATTCATTGAACTATAAGTTATATTTGATCTTACTACTATATATTTAGAATAATATTACAAGTAAAATTTGATGTACATATAATTATATGAGCCGGTACTGAAATGTCTCGTCCGAAGAACAAAACCGTATATCCTTCGAAATAGTATTGACAAGTATGCCATATACCCGCACGCAGAAATGTGTATACAGGTGCCTATGCTCCCTGAGGCCAGTACCTGACGTGAGCATGCATATTGTGCGTCATGCAAATTGTACCTTCACGGGTTAGGCTACCCTTGTTTCTGTGATTGGACTGGAAGGATAATGGGACTGATTCAGCAGATGGGCTTAGCAGGCCTGTGCATATAGCCCATCAATATTTTCTTTTAAAATCAAATCCGGAACGCACTAGGCCTGACCATGGACACCAGGGAGCCCAAGCTTTAACAACTAGGCCCACCTAAGTTGCTGAAAATAATGGGTGAAGTCTCGAAAAAGTCAAGCTAGTCACTCGTAATGTAATGCATGTCGTGCTTCTCGTCTCATCATACAGAGATCACTTAGGCCCATGATATCTGATTTGGAATCGATCACTGCTCTCCCATTTCGATTTGGAATCAGGCGAGCTCGAAGCTGTTGGACCGAAACCGCGAGGACCGAAACGGCGATAAGAGCGAGTGAACAAGAGTACTACCCTTTTTTTTTCATCTTGGTCATATTAATTCAATTCTTACTCTAATATCTATAAAAGCTACGAAGATCAAAGTATAAGCACAACAGAAGTCTTGTATTGAATTCAATTAAAACCCCAAGCACAACAACTAAAAACACCACAAACTCAAATCAACATGAGTTGGCGCGGTCAAACCTCTCAGGTTAGGTGGTTTGACTTATGGCCTAGCGGTCTAACCTCTCATCATAGACGGTTTGATCTCCATCGTTATGAACAGTAAAATCAGTCCGAAGTCAAAATTACAAATCCATTTAACTTTTTATTCGATAATCCAAATCCCCTCAAATTTCAACCATAGCTCATCAACAAGGTCATAAATTTATTCCAATCGACGATCGGGTAGATCAAGATCAAAGTTCTATGAATTTCGTAGATAAGGGAAGAAGGGCACAAGAACATAGGAAAAATCAAATTTTGATCCTAAAATTTGTTCGTGAGTAAAAGATAATCATAGATGCATTTCCACATGTCACAGCAAGAAACCAAAGGAAAATCAAAGGATCACAAAAAAAACTCAAAGTCACCAGAGAGAGCAAAAATAAAAAGAAACTCATCTTGGAGGAATCTTGCTTAGATTGACTTGAGAAAGATTTTGGTTTACAACCACCTCCACCATGGAGGACAAAATCTCAACACTTGAGCACATAATCAATCCATCTCTCACAAACCCTAGCCTTAACTACTCCAAAATCCTCAAATCATAAATTATGATTTTTCTCTTGGAAGGACTTGGGAACTCCATATTTCGACATTCTCTTTTATAGTGGAGGCTAGGTTGCTCGTTAAGCCCACACACAAATAAGTCTATACTCACGCATGCTTCTCAAAGCGGATAATAAATCGGGCTTCCTGAATCCATTTCTTCATAATCTTTATCTTCATTTGACCTAAATCGACTCTCTTTGTGCCGTCTTACGCCACGATTTTGCCAAAGATCACCTAGACAGTATTTTGGTGAAGTTACCAAAATACTCATTCCCGATCATTCTCCAAAATCGAGTCCAATCTTCATGAATCAATCTTATGCTTCGCCACGTGTAGGTTGATCAACGGTTCTCTTTATATCGGCAAGTCTCTTTTATCCGACTCCCACTGAAACCACCATGGCACTTGTACTGACCCCCGCGTCGCTTGATGTAACCGGTCACACCGAACTTCATGTTCGGTCATCATTGTCTATTTTGTGTCATGCTTGAGTTCACTGACTTCGCCCGGCATCCTTGGTCGTTTTGGACCTCAGCTCTCCAAGTCTAGTCCCGATCATCCTTGTTGTTGACCTCTAAGCCTTCTGCACAACAATAGACTAAGAAATCGATTTCAGGAATAAGTTCTTCGTATCTTGACCCCACGTTAGTCAAAACATGTATCATACAACACATATGCACTGAAAATCATGAAAATGATCTAACCAACGAACATCACCGCTTTGCTGACCAACAAATAGGATAAAATTGGTCGATCGTCACCATGGCCATCAGATCGCCTCTCGACTCGGCCACCGATGGTGGTGACCACGAGACAGGGGGCTTAGCCAAATTTGCTCCCTGGAAATTCGAAACCTCTCTGGAAATTTTGAATGAATAGAACTTCTTACTTAGAATTCCAAAAAAATAGAAGACTAAGTGCAAAAGAATCCCTTCTCTTGCCTACACCCTCTATTTTGGCCCGGCTCCAAACTCGAAAGACACCTTTTTAGCTGATATGATCACTAGCCCTTTGGCCTACACATGGCCAATCTAACCGCCAAGGATGGCCAGTCAGACCGTCGACCAGGGCAGTCAGACCGCCACCATGGTCGGTCCAACCGCTTGAGAGCTGACATCTTTTGAATTTTGCCGAAAACACGTGTTTTGATAAACCATTAACATCATTGCTAATTGTATCATCATCCAAAGATCATGAGCATATCCCCGTGATATCCACAGAAGTTGTCTCTTATAGGAAGCCTAGCGAGCCGACCACATATAGCGCGCTAGACATGGGCAATGCCAACTCTCAAAATCGTTGCTAGGTGCTAGGTATGTGATCTTCGTTCTATTCTTCTAGCCGGTGTGAGTAATGGTGGCATAGGGAAGGGAGGAATCACCAACTACGCGCTGAGTCGAGGCGCAAACGATATGCTTCTCCTCGCGGACTGAGCCGAGCGGGAGCGGTGGACAATGGTTCTTGGTGCAGTTGTGATGCCACATGATGTGCTTCATGGAGTGTATAAGGGTGGGGGACAACGACGGCCTAGAATTGTGGCCAGTCGGACAAACCGCGGCCATGAGGACGACGTGGTGGCAACGTTCCTCGCTGATGAGCTCGCTGAGCTCTCAAGCGACGATGTCTGCCGGATGCTATCCACCATATGCTGATGCAGATGCCACAACTTCAAGATCTTGGTCTGATTGACAACAAGTGGGATTCCATCGTGCCTCATGACCTTGTGCCCGAGCTTGTTGTCGTGACACGTGCCTACGACAGTAGCGACAACAGCTACACCTTCTCTTTCATTCTAGATGTGCACCAGCGAGTCATACACAGCAAGCCCGAGGCTCTTCTGATGGCGTGCAAAAAAAGGTGACGGCGGAGGATGACTGGTCCAGGAGGGGTGATCTTGACGAAGAGATGGCGGCAGTGTGCACCGTCTGCATGGATGCCTTGCGTAAGAAAGGACGATGCTCCGTTTGTTGGACAAAACCAAAAACGAACACACGCGAACACAAGAACATAAGAAAATTTTGTGCCACCAGAACAACAACAGTTTTTCTGATTTTCTTCTATTTCTCTTGTTCACAAAATCTGATTACAGAGGTGTCATTTTATTGAGAGCAAACGACTATTCGTATCCGGAAAGGATTCTACGTATCCTAAAGAGAGACCACACAAACTCTAAAATCCATAATGAATACTATCTAAATATCGTAGGACTATGAAAACAAACTTTCCCTAAAATCTAGATATACCATATACACAAAGATTACTAACAAATCACTCTTTAATATTTGTGCACTTATTTATTGAGGCAGTCGGTCTCAACTACGACTTGCCCAACTGTTACTCAATACAGGACGGCGAACACATCTCCTCAACGTCTCGGACTCAACTCCACAGACTCGATTCAGGACGGCGAACACATGTCAACAACGTTCCGGACTCAACTCCATAGACAAACACACACATACAGCACCGCAACCGCCTAGTACCAACACAACGCTATCATCTTAGCAACGCGCACCTCATCTTGCGTTCCACCGACGTGCACCACTATCTATTCCACATGCACGCACGCATGCAAATAACTAACTCAATTTGCTAACATACACACACACACACACACATAACTTGGCTCTACTACTCCTACTTGCATGGACTCAACTACAAGCATGCGCTCACCGACGAGAATGCGCTATGCGGTCGCCGCTAGCTCTGCTATGCTCAGCGTCACTACTGTCCCGTCAAGACTGGCCTGCGCCAAACCGCCAGCCGCGTCGCGTCTCCAGCTACTCGTGCTCGCTGTACCGGCCGCAGCTTGTACCTACATGTCGTATATGCCACCTTCATCTTGATTGTCCATACTGCATAATTGCTCTTCGTGAGCATCGGATAATGCAGCAAGATGGCGGAACTCTCCTTCGCCATCGCAACCTATGTCGCATCGTCACCGGTGACACCACTTCCCGGAGAATACGATATGATCTTGGGCATACATGGATCAATAACTCAGGCTCTGATACCAATTGTTGATCCAAACCGAAGACGAACACATGCGAACACAAGAAAACAAGATTTTTTTTTGTACCACTCAAACAACATCAGCTTTTCTAATTTTCTTCTTCTTCTCTATTGCTCTTCTTCACAAAATCGGATTACAGATGTGCCCTTTTATTGAGCAAATGATAATTCATATCCGGAAAGGATTCTACGTGTCCTGAAAGGATACCATGCAAACTCTAGAATTTATAATGAATGTTGTCTAAATACCATAGGACTACGAAAACAAACTCTTCCTAAAATCTAGATATACCATATACACAAAATTACTAACACCGTGGTAGAATTTCCGGGCTGCCCACACGCTTTCCACCGTCGTTGCATTGCCAAGTGGTTCCGCCAGCCGACGTGCCGTTTGTGCCGAGTTTGATGTGACAAAGAATATTATCGATCCTGCACTACGAGAATATCTTGACAAGTTTAGTGCATGTTTTTCATGATAGGTTGTACGCTTGGTTGATTTATGTTTTTATGCCGCTGATGAATAAATGAGTTGAGATACTTTATCAACATGAAACAGACTACTGCGCAAGTTGATTGTCAGTGAGTTGCACTACTCTATTCATCCTACAAAGTGATGGAATTAGCACGACTGTTTTATAGGTACCTTGAGGGCCACTAGCTGTAACTAAATAATGATAAGATGGGTTATTTATGTCGATTTTTTTCATAGATTTTCCATTATTTGGTTGGCTCTGTTAAGAAACCGGGCCCAGGACTGGGAGTCCTGGCCCAAGATGGACTCCTCATCCCAAACCCTAGTAGGGTCGTAGCATATAAATAGGGGGTACTATTTATTGTAAAAGCTGGTGGATTGATGAAGGAATAAAGCGAAGCAAGAAGTCCCCCTACATCTCTGTGTTCAATCTATTATTTTGTTATTATGTTCTTGTATTGTTCTTACGATTCTACGCTTGTCTATGAGGTAATCGCTCGGACTGGACTCACCAGCGACGGTTCCACAACACGTTATCAGCACGATCAACTCCTCGCATCGAAAAAGTAACCGTCGATGAACGACACTCGTAGATTGAATCGTACTTTCTAGATCGCTTTAAATTCTACAAATTTGCCTTCTAGATTGGTTTTCTATGATGCAAATTCGCTCTAATCTATCGCGATCAGACTTGAAGTCGCCGGCACAATGTCGATCGGTAGATTGCATGAAAAAGTGGATGTCGATTGTACCGTAGATTGAAAATTGCAAGTTCGTTCTAATCTATCGCGAGCTGACTTGAAGTCGCTGGCTAAGCCAATCGGTAATTGCATGAGCGATAATCGCATCGAATGAAACGATCGCGACGCTTGATGAACGTACGCACGCGCGATGAATGATGAGTCGCGCTTTGATGAGCGATCGCGCGTGATGAGCGATGTCGCGCCGATGAACGATGCACGCGATGAGCGATGAGTCGGCGGTATGAGCGATAATTATGTGGGAAAAAATGCGATCTGAACCCATTGACCACCGACGCCCGCAACGCCGCTCCCACCGCACGGGTTCCCCCACTGCCGCCGGCCCGCAGCTGGGGCCTCCACCGCCTAGAGCCACCGCACGGCCATGGCAACGAAGGAAGCTAAGAGAAAAAAGGGGGAAGGCGCCGCCCCTACATGGCCGAGCCGCCATCGGACCGACACGCCACGCCGACGGCCCCACATGGCCGCCTCGCAGGTGTGCTACCGCATCGTGTTCCGCACCACGGCCCGTAGCTCGCTCGCGCATGAGCCTCTGGTCTCATAGGCCACTGCGTAAACCGCCGGCCTCGCAGGCCGCGTCGCTCTGCACCTCCGCACCGAGCCTCCCGCCCGGCCCACACAGCATCAACGCGCGTTCGCGGTATGCGGCGTCGGCTACACCACCCGAAAAAAAGGAGGAGGGAAGTAGGAGCAAGGGGGAGCCGCCGTGGCCCTGCACGGCCACCGCCAGCGCAGCCCTGCCTCCACCCGTGCTACCTCGCACGGCAGCGCTTTCTCGCGCCGTCGCATGGCCACCTCCTAGTGCCACGCGCCCTCTCCGGTCAACCTCGCCGCTCGGTCACCTCCCCGCATGGCTGCTGCCCTCCCACCGCGGCCTTGAAGAAAAGGAGCCGCCGCCGGCCTTGAAGAAAAGGAGCCGCCGCCGGCCTTGAAGAAATGTCGCTGCCAGCCTTGAAGAAAGAGCTGCGCCGTCGGTCGCACCCGCCGTGCCGCCGGCCCGGCCCGCCGCAGCCTCTGGCTCCCGCGCATGAGCTGTGCGCCACTATGGGGAATAGCGATAGGGGAACCCTAAATCCCCTGCCCTCTTTGACCGACCATGCATGGGCCCAATAGGGCCAAGTAAAGAAGGCCTAAAGAGGAAAAGGGGGGCCTAGGCGAAAAAAAGGGGAGGAAAGGATATCCCGAAATTTTGCATGAAGGCACTCAGAAATTCTGAAAATTACGCGCAGATTTTTCTCTTCACGAAATTTCGCGTGTTAACCCCTAAAAATTGCAGAGTTCGCCGAAAATACTTTTCCCAGCAGAAAAGGGCTTCGGGAATTCAATTTTTGAATCGATTTTTTGCATTTGAAGCATGTTTAACTTTGTTATTATTATTTCTATACAATTTATGTATTGTATTTACTGTTTTTTATTATCTGTGATTGTTTACATTTCTTTTAATCACTGAAAATAGCAGTAAATCATGAAAAATGCATAGAAAAGTATGGGATCACGAACTGGGAGTTCGATGAGCATTATGAGAATCTTACAACCATCTTACGCAAATTACCAACAGTAATCTTATGAACTTTTTGTATGAATATGACTGGCATCACGAACCAGTAGTTCGAAGAACTAACCCAGCATGACCAGAATTTGTATCAGTCTTCAATTCTATGGTAATGTAATCACAGATGAGCAGAAGATTGGGAAGACTCTCTCTACCTTTCACCCGAATGCGGTGCAATCCGTACGCAACTATCATTAATAAGGCTACAAGAAGTATACCGCATTAATTGACATCATGCAAGTTGCGGAAGCTCAAGATGATGTTCTAAGAAAGAACTACATCTCACAGCCACATGGTAGCAATGTTGTCCGTGAAGCCAATGCTAGCAGCTACAAGGCGATGAAACCTCTCACAAAGAAGAGGGGCAAGAAGGGTAAGGTCGTAGGTTGCACGTTATTGATGCTTTCCAGTCTAAGAACAAGGGCAAATAACAGTATGAGGCATACCTCGCCATTGCAGGCACAGAGGATCCACAACCATTAGTTGCACTTATGAATGAGGACATCCTAGTAGCAGCCCCCATCACCCCTCCTTTGGACATTGCTATGCCCGCATCCGTAGTTGCCCAAGAGGAGAAGATTGCCAAGGAGCAGATTGAGGCAGAAGTTCCTGAATAGTTCGTCGATTCGATCTAGTGCACACATTGCGTTTGGATCTTTTTATAATAACCTGGAGTTTGTAATTGAAGCAAAATTTTGAATTATTGAATAATGGTTCCAAGCTCTAGGAGAGCAAAGCATTAAATTCTTATGAGTGAGTCCTGCAAGACTTATTTTCCCGTCTTTATAATAGCAAGTTACGTTCTGATATCTGAAGTATTTTATTTATATGTTACTTGCTTTCTGCTACATATTAATAAAGTACATTATATTAGAACACGTGTGGCGCCCTATGGAGGAATTGTGTTTAGCAGGTAGTGACACAACGAATACCATCCTGAGAGAAACGAAAAAAAATTCAGTCGATCAGCAAGAATGCTGGTAGTCTTACGACAATCGCAGGCAGCGATACTTGTATAATAGACTAGGGAAGGGCCATAATTATACTCCCAATGAGCACAACTTTGGTTATTGAAGAAGACTTGTTGTACCCAGAATCGACTAGAACTCTCGAGGATATTCGCGTTAACGGTTTCCACGTAGAGACTAAAGAAGAGTATGATAAGCAATACCTGCTCATTGAAAAGCGTGAAGAAAGTGGAACAATGATATTAGAATGTCTTCCTTCATATGAAACAGGGCTATACTACACTAATATTAAGGCACCTGCAGCCTATACTGCCCTGAAAACCGTATTTAGAAGCTCTAAACTTTTTTTATCTCTAGCATGATAGATTATGCCGCCTAGGTCTTAGGATAATGAGAGATATAATTAATAATTCACAGGGACATAATATGAATGTAAAGAATTTCCCGAATCAGAAACATTTTGTGTGCCCCGCATGTGCCACCGGGAAATTAATTACTAGACCATTAGCTCTGAAAGCGAAGGATGAAGTCCCTACATTCTCAGACCACATCCAGGGAGACCTTTTGAGGTCCTATACAGCCCCTGTAAGGGTCATTTAGGTATTTTATGGTGCTCATCGATGCTTCTTCAGAATGGTCGCACGTATGTTTATTGTCTACCAGAAACTATGCTTTTGCAAAGCTAAATCTTGCAAATGATTAACAGTAAAAATATTTTTCCTGATCATCATATGAAGTCCATCAGAATGGGCAACACCGAAGAATTTACTTCAAAGGTATTTGATGATTATTGCATAAAAATGGGAATTAATGTTGAGCATTCAATACCGCATGTCCACACCCAGAATGGACTAGCAAATCTTTGAAGAATTGTAATTTACGAACTACATATTGGGAACACACAATCCTGCTCGCGGCAGCTCTCATCAATTTTTTAGACCGTCGGCATATAACATCCATTCACCTATGCAACTAGCGCAAGGGTCAGCACCGAAAACTTCTCATCTTCGCAGGTTTGGTTGCAAGGTTTATCACCACCGCTGCGAATTGCAATGGGCCTTCTCCGAAAGTCTAGGATATACGTTGGTTATGTGACAGCGTCCATAATCAAGTATTTGAACCATATGAATGAAGATTTGTATAATGTCCGATTCACTGCTAGTATATTAGATGAGGTTAGTTTCTCGTCATTAGGAGAGGAAATCAACCCTTGAAAATATCGGGAAATAACGTGGCAAGCCCCAGGAAGTTTAGAAGATAATTGGAGTCTAGAAGACAATTGAAATCCAGAAGATAATTGAAATCTATGCATATGACCCGCGCACTAGTGAAGCAAATAAAGAAGTCTAGAAGACAATTGAAGTCTAGAAGATAATTGAAGTCCAGAAGATAATTGAATTGAAGTCCAGAAGACAATTGAAGTCCAGAAGATAATTGATTTGCAAGCATTAGCGAATCAATTGCCTGACCACTTTAGTGATTTGAAAAGCGTGACCAAGTTGCATATGCCTGTACACAATGCACCAAAGAGGGTTGAAATACCGATGAAGGTATCCCTAATCCCGTCTAGAGGCCTCAGAAAAGGACGAGAACTCTGGCCCCTCGAATCCAAAGTAACTGAGGACGCCTGGTGAAAAAGATAAGAAGGACTTGACACAGCCGATCACCGAAGTGCCCTAGAAACAGAAGGGGAGCCAGTTGATATGTGGCACCAATATGGCACCTTCAGAAAAGGCATACCAGAATTGAACATCCCCATGAAAGGATACATCAGTATGGATGTGTGCGCACACATCGAGCTGAAACACTAAAGGTACTTGCCCCGTAATTGCAAGCAGCGGTGACCAAGTAGAAGCATTGAAAAGAATTCCCCTTTGAAGAAATAACTATAAACTTTGTGACCTCGGGAGAATCTATGAATAAGACAACAACCAATGTTGACATTTATTTTGCAAAGAAAATTGTCACAAACATTGATCTTGATCCAGATCCTGCATCGCTCGCTGAATGTAAGAAGAGATCAGATTGAGAAGATTGGAAAAAGGTAATAGAAACTGAATTATTCTCTTTGATTAAAAGAGAGGTGTTTAGGCATGTAAGCCACACGTCTCCCCATGTGCACCCGTAGGGTATAAGTGGGTATTTGTTCGAAAGAGAAATGAAAAGAAGCAAGGCTTGTTGCACAAGGTTTCACTGAACGTCCAGGAGATGATTATGAAGAAACCTATTCCCTAGTCATGGGCGGAACTTCCTTTAGATATTTATCTCAATAGCAGTGAACTTGAAGTTAGAAGTGAAATTGATGGATAGGGTACTAGCATACTTTTATGAAATATTAGATTCGGATATTTATATGAAGATACAGAATGTATCTATAACAGCCCCAATTTTATAAACAGTAATAAAATATTTTATGAACAATAATGATGTACTGTTCATAACAGTAATGCGGTGTTGTTCATAACTTCACTGTTCATTTTCACACATTGGGCATTATGTTGCAAATGAAAATTTTCCTTTTCTAGCCAAAATCCAAAACCCATTTGAAGTTTCAAAGGGAATACAAGCCAATGCTTGTATTATGGTACCGGAGGTATTTTTATCAAAGCCTAGATAATTTATTTTGCCCACAAATAAATTTTGTTGAATTTTTCTTAGAAATTATTTTGCCTCGGGGAAAAATGTTTGTTTTTAAATCAACCTATTCGGGTTAAGGAAATTATTTATGGATTTTAAAAGTGAAACCGTGGTTTTCAAAATTTATTTGGGAAATATATCATCCCAGTAGCCTTCCTGCAAAATTTCATGAATTTACAAATTTATTTACTAATTCTAAAGCCCAGTCAAACTTTTAAACATTGAATTTAGGGCTGGTCAACTTTTCTGGTCTAAACCCAAACCTTAGCACTGTAGTGACTCGAACCCAATGAGGTTGGGTCCAACCGGTGCATTGGGTCCGGCTCGGTCACGCCCGGGCGCGAGCCCAACCCTTCACGTGTCGCGAGCCGTTGATCTCCAATCGAGCGGACGGGGTTTACGACGCTGCGTGGGCTATCCACGTGTGCGAAGCAATCTCCACCTTTGGATCTCCATCCCACCGCATCCAGCTTAGGTTCAAAATCTTAGTGCATCTCAATCTCGTGACCGTTGATGTCCAGTTAAACGGATCAGATTCATTGGGTCGTTTGGATCGCCGAATGCCACAGTGAATCTGAGCCCTTGGATCTAGATCGGGCGATCGAGAGGGGCGATAACAATCGGACCTCTGGATCCCCTCTTGATCTCCACCGTTGATCTTAGATCCAACCGCACCGCCCTTTTTGTTTTGAACTTAAAGGCGCAGTCATCTTTGGCCATTGGATTCAAATCCTACGGAGCCCCTTTTTGACCGTGTGCATTTAGGGCCCAATTTTATTGGACCGTTGGATTTTAATCGTAGGGTCCGTAATGAGATGACATTCGAACCTCCGGATCTTCCCTCAATCTTGACCGTAGAAAACCAATCTGACGGTGCCATGTCATCTCATTTAAAGTGACGTGTATCCTTTTTCGATCGATCGTTGGATTCTAATCCAACGCCCCTCTTTGAATATAACCCCCGGACTTCCGTAGGGCTCCTTTAAATCTCAATCGTCCACGTGAGATCGCACGACCCATATTAAATGATCTCGATTAAATCCTTTTAACACCTAATTTCATCGTAGCCGCCCATCTCTAATCGTACGGTCGATGTTCTTTTGAGTTTTAGGAGGCGCGCGTGCGACTGCGGCTGCCAGCGGGGTCCGCACGTCAGGGAGTCGTCTCTCTTCCTCCTTGCCTCTGTGCGCTGTCGCCAGTTTTGTGACCGGAGTAGAGGCGTTATCCAAGGATCATGCAACTATTGTCCGGATATTTAGCACTAATTGGACACCTCATCAGCTCTAGACACTTCCCCTTTGCCCTGTAGCTCAACCCCTATATTTATACCCTAGCTTTTTGCTACTGCTATTGTTGACCAAGGGAGCTCTTCATCCTCCATTGTCATTCCAGTGGAGTTTCTTGCTCCTACATTTTGCTTATCCATCCTAAGCGCTGGTTTCACCTTGTAATAAGGATTTAGCATCTTTTGTAGGTTAAACTAGAGTTTATTTCTCTGTTGATCAAAGCCGGTTTTAGGAACCTTCGGTGTTTCTCATACTCTGGTAAGCTAAGACCTTAGTTCTTGTCATCTTAAGTACACTAAGGACCTCCATAGCTCACATGAATCATTCACTTGTACATAAGTAGCTCCAACCTTCTTTAAACTGAAAAGTTGTTTTCATAACTTTTCGGTCTTTCATATCGTTTTCCAGTTCTAGGGTTTCCCTAGCTATCCTTTTAGCCTAGTTAGCTCTTAGTTGAACCCTAGTAGCATAATCAGTTGTTCTTTTGATTCTTGTTGTCATCTATTTAGCTTTGTAGCAAAGATCTACCTCTGTCATCTATTGTCGGCTAAACCGACAATTTTTGAAATTCTGACAGTTTCTGTAATCTGACCGATTAGAGTTAGTCTAGGGTATTATCTACTCTCAAGATCAGGTTAGTCCTTAATTTAGGATCTTTTACTTAGTCTATTTTCAATTAACCCGAAATCTTCTGTCTGCCCTGTTTTCCATTCTTTTCAAAATCTGAAAACGGTAACTTTGACCGAAACTCTAGTTTCTGTCATTTCAAAGCAGTAGATGATAATATGGTCTATTATCTTTATTAGGGTAGATGTAACTTAAGCATATTGTTAATTATGCATTACCATCTTGATCATACATTTTCTGTTCATTTTTACTTGCTGTCAGTTTTCATATTCATTGGATTTTATTGTCTCTTTTTAGAATCTGGTTCTTCTGAGGTGTTTGGTTCTATTTCTAAACAACCCGAGCCTGCACAAGAAGTATATTACTATCAAGGCAAGCATCCTCTTTGCACCATGTTGATCCCAAAGTTTTATACAATAGATTTTTCTAATACAGTGACACCTGTTGCATGCTAATTTTCTGAAAATACAATTGTGATCTGCTAGTAGGTAGTTATGACCTAACTGTAATACCCCGAAACGCTTTAGAGAGAGAGAACGAAATAGATTAGTAGGGTTTTTTTTTTAAATAACCCTCCTGAGGACCCATGCGTAATTAAATAAAAGAGGATACGTGAAAACAGGATGCTTTGAAATTTCGGCGAGGAACCGTTATAGATAGTGCCGTGGTATAAAGGACGTAGGGGAGAAGAAATCTAAAGCCCATAAAACAAAACAAACCCTAGCCATGTTTTTTGTTTTCCCGGTCGCCAGCCGCTAGTGCATCCATCGTGAACTTGCAATCGCGCGCATCTCCTTAACCATCTCAACGCTTTGTCGATCGCTCGCTTCTTCTTTCCGGCTGCTACTGCGTGAGCACTCGTGGCCGATCGCTGTGGAGGATCACCGCGCGTGAGTGCTATTGCCGCGTGGACGCCGTGGCTGTGCACGCCGCAGGCGCTCTTCCCGCTGCCTGCTTGTGCTCACCTGCAGCCACGTGATTTGTTCTGCTGCTGCCGTTCTTGCGTTAGGTAAAAGCTGCATGTTTTTTTATGCATCGGTGGCAATTAGTAGTTGACTAATTATTAGTGTACTACTTTGATTAGTTAATTGGTGCACGTGCACTGCTATGGGTTATGCGTACAACATGTCTTTGTTTTATTAAAGGAGAGAGATGATTACTAGTTAATAGTGCATGCATCAATTTAATAGTTAATTAGTGTTGGCCTGCATGGCTATGAATATTTAATTGCTATGATTATTTAATTGGTGTACTACAAAGATTAGTTAATAGGAAATGAATTGCATGCCATATGCTGCTAATGAAACCAGCAAACATGTGAATATTTAATTGGATTAGTAGGGAGAGAGAGATTAATTAAATATTGCTAATTAGTAGTTAACTAGTTTGGCCGTAGCATTGTATACATGCATGCATGTTTAAATAGTAACAGCGAGTCATTAGCTAGTTAGTGCTGCAAGTTTTATTAGCATGTTTTAGTCAGGGAGATATCGAACGGTAGATTGGTTTAGTCTACTGTTCTGTTGTATGATTTATTAGGGCACTTTAATGGCGAATTTTGATAATATCATCTACTAGTTAATTGTAGATAATTTCAGTATCTTTCTATAGAGTATTAAATCATGTTGAGCGGATGAGTAATTTCCAAGTTATGAACTTAATAAGACCCGCTGTCCAGAAGATAACAGATCGATCTTCTGAGAGAAAAACGGGGGGTTAGTTGATTTAATTAGAAGTCATGGTAATCTAAGAAAAGGTGGAGAATTTTGTGTATATTCCATAATAGGGTGGTTTGCCATGATCGGACTTGTGAGTCAAAAGTTACATCCTTTTTAGTACCGGGACAGCAAGGGTGACTGTTCGGCATTGGGGAAGTGTTGTGGATTTAGGAGACGGTAGGAGCGATGTCAAATTAATTGTTGTTCTTGTGATGTTGTTGCTTGTATTGAGATTTGAGTGTTTATTGTAGGAGATACGTCGTGCTTGTTGCCATCTTCTAGCCAAACTGCAAGGCCGCAACTAGTAAAGACAAGTGCATGGTAGACAAATGATCAATGATTGATCATTGTATCTCTTTATCGTTCATTACCATTATTGTTGTGCTTTTATTTTTATTTAATTGCAAGCAATGGAATGGTATGAATATATCTTGTTGATGAACATGAGGAAAAATTGGATATAATGAATATGATGAAATTATGCATTTTTGCATTCATAAGCATCTTTGCATATGAGCAGGTGATCATGATTGATCACAACTCCACGGGAGTGGAGGAGGTCCCCGATCCTAGAGGAGGAGCGGGCTTGAGAGTGAACGTTGTCGCGAGCGTTCACTCACGCTATACCGGTATACGCGAAAGAAGTGCATGTGGACATGTAGAGTAGAGTTGCATTCAGATATGAGATGAATGTGTGTGAAAACAAAGAGAAGAGAATGACATGAGAATATTAATAGAAGTACCTGCGATGATAATGAAGTTATTGAATACTGTTGATTATCATGGTTCGTTGTTTATTATTGTATTTGCTGAGTCGTGGACTCACCCTTGCTTCTTTGTTGTTTTAGGTGACCGTTGATGGCGCTAGGATTGAGAGGGACTAGTGCACATGGGATAGTTTTATACTTCAGACACATGATTATTTGCCATGAGAACCAATTGATTCATTATTGCTGGACTACCTTTAGGACATCTTAGAAATTGAATAAGTTTATATGCATGTTTTGGACTAATCTATTTTGTTCCAAGGTTTTGGATTTACTAGTTTGGTGCTGTTTTAGACTTATTACCTTGCTATGTTTCCCTCGCTTACTTATTCATGCTTGACAAGTCTTTATTCAGGTTCTATTGTGACCCAGGGTTGGGTTTCAGTAATGCTTTGTTTTGCTGAAATCTTATAGTGTTTTGTTGGTAATTAGTTGGAAGGTTAGTTTAGTGTCATTCTAGGCTCAGTGTTGGTCTGGGGTGTTACACTAACGTTGTGGCTTACCTTAAATCTGAGTATACACTCAAAACTTATAGTAGGGTTGTATACTACGATATTTAATTTCAGAATTTTACTTAGCCATGTAGTCCATAGAACGTTAGAGTTTGGCAAGATTCTCTTGTCAAACATGGAAACAACAAATAAATTTTAGTCATTTTAACTCTTTGTTCAGTTTCTTTAAATCAGATTTGAATTTTAAATTTCAATTGATCTGGACAAGAGGAAGCTAGTGGTGGTGCCTTCGTGCATGAGATTGGGAAATATGGTGGACTTGTCTAGACCGAATAAGGACTGAACTCTGACTATTCAATTCAAGTCCCAACGTGCTTCCACACGCGGTGTATGGACGCTGTTTGGTTAAGTAAAGGGTTAATGCTATTGAGTTGGAGACAGGGGAGTAAGGATATGTGTATTGATCTTGTATGGCATAGATGCTTAGGTCTTCGGGCTGTGTCTTATGCCATGTGAGTTTTATATCAATATCAGATGTTCTTAGAAGGGTGAGGGCGTATTTGTGTTCCATCGCATGTACGTACCTTAAAGATGTCGATTGCAATCTAGTATGTGTAGCGAACACAACCTGTATTTCTTTTGTTTGGGTCGGCATTCCTGACGCAACATGTGTGCCCCGGTTAAGCAGATGCTATCAGTCGTTGTTTAAGCGAGATCAGTTCACACATGGGTATACAACTCAATAGTGTCAACTTGTTGAAAAATACCAAATCTTAGTTTACCCGGCCGGCATACCAAAGGTTGTGTGCTAATATTCCAGAGGCTTACGGGCTAACTAAGTCGTGTGGGTAAAGTTGTACACCCCTGCAGGGTATTAAACTATTCGAATAGCCGTGTCCACGGTCATGGACGATAAGTTGAGTTGATGTCACCTGTATAGAGTTTTGATTTAAACTTTTGTTTTGGTTTCTGGTTCAGCATGAGGGAATTCATGCAATGTACTATTTACATTTATTTTTATTTACTTACTGTTTTAGTCCAATTTGATTCATTAAATTGCTTTATAAAAACTTAGCAATTGTAGGTTAAGATGTATTGCTTTATGCAAAATTGAACCAATATGTCTTCCTGTTGTAACCTTATGCATGTACAAATTCTACTCCTTTGTATAGGTTCTACCAAACACTTTCTTTTATTAGTTTGTGTAAGTCTTGCTGAGTACCTTCCATACTCAAGGTGCTATAACCTATTGTTGCAGGTGAGGACGGTTATTTATATGAAGTGCCTGTTAGCGCCGATCAGGGTGACGCTAACGAGTGAAGCTATTTCTTTCCTCCACGCAATAGCCTGCGGGTGATGGGGCCATTGGTGGTTTTGTCGTTTTATTCTGCTTCCGCTGTCAGTCTTTTGTAGTGACCAAGTCACTTGATATTGTAGTATTAAGCCGAAGATTGTAAACTTATGTTTAATTATGTAAATGTATGACTTGTATGTGTATGATGCAATGTTGTTTAAGGATATATGTGCAATGGTCACTGATCCTGGGAACCATTGTAAAACGTATATCCGGGAAGCCTGAATATTGGATTTATTACTTATTAAACTTATGCTTCTAGCATGATCTTTAATAAAGGAGAAACATTGTTCCTTAATTAAGAATCGTACTACGGTATAATTTTAATTAATCACATTTCCAATATTCCGGGGTCTCCACAGTATCCTTATCCCGAATTAGGACAGAGCAAATAGAAATCTGTATAGTGTGAAACTCAAAAAGTTATTGTACGAACAATAAGACTAATACCTGTGTATTTATACAACGATCCCAGGATGAATTTTGTATAATCTCAGTGTATGAAAATGATCTGAATATCATCGGAACTCTGAAGGATATTAAGAAAGCAAGCTCTTACCTGGAGTCGGAGTTCGAAATGAAAGATTTGGATAAAACCAAATATTGTTTAGGCTTGCAGCTTGAGCATGTTCCTAAAGGAATATTAGTACATCAGCCAACCTACACTCAGAAGGTGCTAGAAAGGTTCAGCTTTGGAAAGGCATACCCTTTAAAAGTGTCAATGGTCGGGAGATCTTTGCAGCAAGACAAAGACCCATACAGACCTAAAGAAGAGGGGGAGGAAGTCCTGGGATCGAATTCTCATACTTAAGTGCAATAGAAGCACTCATATATTTAGCAAACTGTACTAAACCAGGCATTGCATTTGCTGTGAACCTATTAGCAAGGTATAGTGCAGAACATACCAAAGTCATTGGTAGGAAATGAAGGACATCTTTTGATACCTCCAAGGAAGCAAAGAACTTGATCTGTTCTACAGAAAGAACCAAGACCTAACTATGAATGGCAATGCAGATGACGGGTACCTGTAGGACCCGCATACAGCTAAATCGCAAACATGCTATGAACTCCTATGAGGTGGAACTGCAATTCCATAAAAATCGTCTAAGCAGAGTCTTGTATCGACTTCGACAAACCACTCGGAAATAATAGCATTGTATGATGCCTCACGAGAATGTGCTTGGCTTTGGAGGATGATTCACTACATCCAGCAGTCGTGTGGATTGAATACCACGCAAAACCCCATTATTATCTATGAAAATAATGCACCTTGTGTTGCACAAGTGCAGATAGGTTATGTGAAGAATCCTCTCACAAAGTATATCAATCCCAAGTCCTTCTATGCTCATGAATCGCAAAAGATAGAAAATATTAAAGTACTGCATACTAAGTCATATGAAAATCTAGTAGATTTATTCACTAAGTCACTTCCAACGTCTAGCTTTGAAAGATGCATCTGTGAAATTGGAATGATGAGACTTAGAAAAGTGCAGAATTCAGGAGGAGAATCTTCACAAACTCATTACTAAAGCTTGATCATGAAGATCGAGTACCCAAAGCTTGATGAGTTTTTCCTGAAGTTTCTCGGCTAAGGTTTTTAATGAGGCAATTCGTGCAGCACAGCAGAACTTGTATCATATACTCTTTCTTCAAATTTTTCCCACTGAGTTTTTATGGAGTTTTGACGAGACATAGACATGAAAGATGAGTGCCCAAGAGGGAGTGTTAAGAAACCGGGCCCAGGACCGGGAGTCCTGGCCCAAGGTGGGCTTCTCATCCCAAACCCTAGCAGGGTCGTGGCCTATAAATAGAGGGTACTATTCATTGTAAAGGCTGATGGATTGATGAAGGAATAAAGAGAAGCAAGAAGTCCCCTACATCTCTATGTTCAATCTATTATTCTATTCTTATGTTCTTGCATTGTTCTTACGATTCTACGCTTGTCTACAGGTAATCGCTCGGACTAGACTCGCCAACGACGGTTCCTCAACAAGCTCAACCAATACCCAAGAGAATTTCTAGTCAATTTTTCGTCCACTTGTTGTCCCATCTCCACTTTTTGTTTGAGATTACAACGGAGGACACACATTCATGCATACCACATGCACACACGTGTGTATGTTCTACTGAAATATATGCTAGGTCTAGAGCGAAGGTCGTTGGATAAATCTTAAATTTATCTTATACCTCACGAAGTGCGAGCGATTGTTTTCTCACTGAAGACGCACCCGGTCGGCGGGTTCCTCGACGGCAACCTGTATCACCGAGCCAACGCTCAATTCTTTGCGTCCCATCTCCATCTGTGTGGGCCTTCAGCCATTGTGGCAGCTTCAACACCAAACAGCCCAGCTACGTTTTGTCCGTCAGTGGCTCGACCGAGCCTCTTCTTCGGGACGCAAGGTGTTGCCTGTGCATGGCCGAGCACTCCCCGGTGCAGTTGTGTTGCCTCCGATTGGCACGGTCCAAGTTGTCACAGAGAAGGCACAATCAGTGGCGGAGCCAAGATTAGACCATAGAGGATTAGAGGGGGTCGATAGTTATAGCCTTACAGGTAGGGATGGCAATTGTATCCAATTACCCGCGTACCCGCGGGTGAATACCTAATGGAGGCGGGTATGGACGTCTTTCTTTGCCCACAGTGTAAAACGGGCACAATTTCTTACCCATCGGATAAACGGGCGCGGGCATGGGTAAACTCCACTCGTGCCCGCTTCACCCGATTACCCGCCAACTACACTGACAGGTGGGACCCTCACTGAGTAAAAACTAAAACCCTAACATCGGCCCCTCGCTTCCCACATTTCCAGCCGCCAGACCTCCTCCTGGGCTCCCAAAATCCCACTCCTCCCATCGCTCTTCCTCTTCCTCCCAAAACCTGATCTCCCGGTCGCCCGCGCCTCCCGACCGCCACCCTCCTCCAGGTCCACCGCCTCCTCCCGGTCCACCGCGTCCTCCTCCCGACCGTCCTCCTCGGTCCGACCGTCTCTCGGTGCGTCACACTCTGAGACTTCCTCCCGTCGCGCCACTCCTCCTCCCACCGCATCCTCCTCCCGGCCGTTCTCCTCTCGGTCCACCGCCTCGCCGCCGCCCTCCGCCCGCCCGTCCTCCTCCCGCCCACCGCCTCCTCCCGGCCGCCGCCTCCTCGCTCGTGGCGTTAGGTATTCAGTGCATGATCTGTCCCATGAATCGATGCTCTCCATTCTTGATGTTAAACTTACTACTTGGATATGTAGATCTAGTACTTATACTACATGCTAATAATAGCTGATATTTCTGCATCGATGCTCTCCATTTTGTAGTGTTTGCCTATCATCCGAATTGATGCTCCATTTTGTAGTGTTTGCCTATCATTAAACTCGATCTCCGGTCGCTCGCGCCTATTTGGCCTATTAATTTATCGGTATCAAAATGGTAACAAAACTCAATCGGTAAACATTATGATTGGGTTTGCCTTGCGGTGATATGCTAATGAAATATTTTCTAATCTTCTCTTTTGAGACATATCGATTATCGCTTCGGCCTCATTGTTGTGGGTGAAAAGAGGTTGCACCAAATGATCTCATGTAATGGAAGCATTTGCCACGGATATCCGAATAAGTTAGTCCTCGGCGGGTTGGGAGGCATTTGTCGGCACTAATGATATAAGTTGTGTGTACTTCCTTGTGATTCGAATACAATGGAAACTTTGAGTTTGAGGTTTTAATCTTGATCCAAGTTCTTGTGTAAAAGAATCATCAAATGTTCTTGAGAACATTTGCGATCATGTCGAGGAAAGCCTGAGAGATCTTATTGACATTTCAAGCGACTTTTATAGTGACCACAAGCTTCACGGAGAAGTGGGAAGTGAAGAGCCAACTATAAACAAAATGAAGAGCTCAAACCACAAGTTGGCAGAATTTCATTTGAAGGCATAAATACTTGCTAAAAAATTTCAAGCATTTTACACACGTGGAGAAGACATGCTTCCTACATGTGTCCTTTTATCGAATAGGAATTTCATTTGAAGCGATAAAAACAAGAAAAATATGATAGAAACATCGAAGTTACAATTATTACATAAAATCTCTAATACACACTATTTATTAAACATCACTATATATCAAGCGAGACACGATGGTGAACTTCTTCTTGACGTATGACCCTTGGTTATGATCATCGCGTAACCATGGAGTGTCCTCGGCATTTAGCCTTGGGTCTTTGGTCACCTTGAAGAGGGGATTGATCATCCGACATGTGCGACTTGTCCTCAATTCCCACGATGTTTCTTTTCCTGAAAAGAACTATGTGGCGTTTTAGCTCATTGGTTGATTTATCGTCATTTTCCCTCTCTTGGGTTTTGTAGACATGTCTTTCACATAGAACACTGATTCACATCAGCGTCAGGGGACGAATGGTTCGTCTTTGTACCCAATATTGTTGAGGTCCTTTGTTGTCATTCCATACTCCTTGTCATTGTTACCACGCCTCAGGTCATCTTCACCCATTGCGGAACAAAGGGACTTTAAAATTAGGTGCGTAGTCTAGTTCCCAAATCTCCTCTATGCGGCCATAATATGTTTGCCTCTTTCCATTTGAGTGCATGGCATCTCTGCGGACCACTGCTTGTTTTGGTTAGGTGCTCCTTTTATCTTGGACTCTGATTGTAAAATGTATTTCCATTTATCTACGTGCCCTTTATGCGTGAGGATGTGCCACGACGGTTGCCTCCAACAAATCTGATTGCTCATCAATATTGTCATCACTCGACATTCTTTTCGCAACCAACATTGAAAGTTTCCATGTGATGGCGCCTAATCCAAGCTTCATTCTTCCACAGAGCGGGATCGTGAGAATTCCTTGTGTACCTCGACATACGGCTCCACCGGAGGAGTTTTGAAGAATGTAGTGCGCTTTATTGAAATAATCGTCCCCCGTGCCGATATATGTTTTATTCCCTAGTGTTCCTTTCCACTAAGTCTCCTCGTGTCGCGATTCGGAACCTCAAGGTCGGGAATGAAGTCAACCACAGACTCAATGACCTCCTCATCCGTAGCCCTTGGCGATGCTTCCTTCACGGCCGACCTTATTGGTGAACATATTTCTTGGGACTCCATGAACCTCTCAAGGGAACATGTTGTGTGAGAACACGGGGCCGAGAATATTAATCTCCTTGACCAGGTGAACTAGGAGGTGTGTCATGATATTAAAGAAGGATGGAGGGAACACCAACTCAAAGTGACAAGACATTGAACCACATCGTGCAGCCAAGTAGCTAGTTCCACCTTACGAGAAATTGCATTGAGAATGCACATCCTCGGGCGTACATGTGGAGGTAGAATTCCTCTTAAAGCAACCGAGAGCAATTGCGTCATAAGCACGTGGATCATGGAACTTTAAGTGTAGGAATTTCTTCTCGGCATTTTTATTATCGCTTTATATTGGAGGAGAATCGGATGGGACCTTGATCTTTGTTTAGGCATTCAAACATGCTTTCCTTCTCTTCTTTGCTAAGAGTGAAGCTAGCGAGGTCTTAAGCGTCCATCGTCTGTCTTCTCTGGATGCGAGGTTGTCTCGTTCTTTCATGTCTTGCAAGTCTGTGGTGCTTGAGTGAATCCTTAGACTTTCCATACATCCATGAATCCTAGCGGTTCACACAAAGATTCTTTGTCGGTGCATCCGTCGATCGCGTTGCGGACCTCTAGGACTTGGTCGCCGCGCCCCCCCGCCACCCTCCTCGGTGCCTTCCATTGTCCACCGCCTCCTCCCGGTCCACCGCGTCCTCCTCCCGGTCCACCGCGTCCTCCTCCCGACCGTCCTCCTCTCGGTACACCGTCTCCTCCCGGTCACCGCCCTCCTCCCGGTCGCCGCCCTCCTCCCGGTCCACCGCATCCTCCTCCCGGCCGTTCTCCTCTCGGTCCACCGCCTCCTCCCGGTCGCCGCCCTCCTCCCGGTCGTCCTCCTCCCAGTCCACCGCCTCCTCCCGGCCGCCGCCCTCCTCCCGGCTCTGGTCGTTAGGTATTCAGGTGCATGATCTGTCCCATGAACTGATGCTCTCCAGTTCTTGATGTTAAACTTTACTACTTGGATATGTAGATCTAGTACTTATACTACATGCTAATAATAGCCGGTTGATATTTCTGGTACTGATGCTCTCCATTTTGTAGTGTTTGCCTATCATCTGAATTGATGCTCCATTTTGTAGTGTTTGCCTATCATTCATGTTCCCAGCAAAAGAATCGATGCTCCATTTTGTAGTGTTTGCCTATCATTCGAACTTGATGTGTGATTTGCAATAAAATTTCTTAGTTGTTGAATGTGTGATGCACTATTGATGTGTGCATTGTTTATGTGTGATGAGTACGCCCATGGGCGATGGGTACCCACGGGCGGTAGTGCACTGTTCACGGGTAAATGGGCATGCTCGTGGGCGACGGGCATGTACGAGGTTCTTCGTCCGTCGTCCTTCGCGGGCATGCCCGTGGGGGAAAATTGGGGTCGCGGGTATGGGTATGGACGAGCACTACCCATACCCGCCGCACCCGATTGCCATCCCTACTTACAGGAGATATGAATTTGTTATCGTCCAATTTAAACTACTTATGAAAGGGAAAAATGAGGATTTGTCACTCATGAGCTACTTGATTTATGATTTATCACCTTTAAGTTTCTTCTAGATAATTTGATACTCATAAACACCAAATACCTGTGATTTGACATTCCGGACGTTTTCCAATATTTTTGTTTTATTTTACACTAAAATCCATTGTGAAAAGACGTATTTACCCCTCCCTATTCAAAAAGAAACTTAAATGTGACAAATCATAAATCAAGGTGCTTAGGAGTGGCAAATCCTCAATTTTTCCTTATAAAAAATAAAAGCTTTCTTAAGAGAAGACATTTTACATTAAAAAAAGCAATATAAAACAAATAATGATTATAATGGATGATAACTTGAGCTTAGTGGAGTTTGATGTACATGCACAATTCACCAAGCCACAGAAAGTGTGACAGAAGCTAGATACGAAGAAGAAGTGCTTGATCAAACTCTAAACATGTAGCGAGGTGAAATATCATGTACTTGTATGGTACAAATTAAACTCAATACTAGTTTAAAAATTTAGAAATAAAATAGAATCTAGATACTATATAAAATGGATTCATATGTCACAAATTAACTCTCAGCCTTTTTAGTTTCATCCACATACTTTTTAGTTTCATCCTTTATGTGAATTAGTAAATTTTAGTCCTCGTAAAATTCTAGTACTCCTACCGTCCTACGTGCTAATAAAAGGTCGTAAAAAAAATCATACGGGGCCTGCCTCCGCCCCTGGGCACAACCGTTCAGATGGGCCGTCGGTCCGCGCTTGCTGCCTGCCATTCTCGCCCGCCGCGGCCAGCAGTTGCCGCGCCACAGCAAATTTGGACGCCGCAGACTCCATCCGCCTCCCTTGCTCTCACGCCTTCCGCGGGCCGTGCTTCCACAGCGCGATTATCTGGGCGCCATCAGTCCACCAGGCTGGTTTGCAGTTTCCCAGGTCTCGTACGGTCGGGCCAGTCTCAGGGCCGATACTAGAAAGGCAGTGGCAATGACTCTATTTGAAACTTTCTGTTGCTTCTGCATGACTGCATCCATGTAAAGCTCTTTTGGCTATTGAATGGACTTCAATTTCTTCTTGGCTGCTACAGTTCCTATCCAGTGGCAATGACTCTTTATTTGAATCTTTCTGTTGCTTCTGCATCCATGTAAAGCTCTTTTGGCTATTGAATGGACTTCAATTTCTTCTTGGCTACTACAGTTCCTATCATTACTTTTGACACAGATTTGGATCGCTGATTTAAATCCTGTTCAACATCTTGTCTATTTGTTCTTAGGAGTGTTTATATACCTTTAGAAGTAATCCCTTTTTCGCGAATAATAACTTCGTTGCAGAACGACACTACCCAGCTTTGGGTATGTCGGACATCAGAGACGTACAGTGTGCAGGAGTGAAAGATGAACAGTGGAGTTACCTGCAGAGTCTGCTTGCTTTTGTTCGCCAGCAAGTGCAGCGCAGCATTCCTAAGTTAAATGCTTACATGTGGATTTGCTCTGCATATCTTTCCAGGTGTCTGCACCTTTGCAGTCTGCACTCATATTAGCTGCTACGATTTCGTGTCAAGTTAATAAGCATCTTAATAATGCAATTATGATGAAGCTGCTCGATGAGCGAGCTGGCTTCGGGTGGCTAGGGCTTTGCACGTTCAACGTGCTGGCTAGAGAGTAAAAATATGATAGGTGACTGCTTGGGAAAGCACCGGAGAGAGGTACTGTAGCTGGGATACTGTAGATGGTACTGTAGCTGTGTACTGTAGATAATTAGTTGATAGTGTGGCTAGTTTCATTAATTAAAATCGGGGGAGATAAGCACCTTCGATCAAAAAGTAAAAATAATGCAATTATGATAAGACATTGTAAAGCAGCAGAAAATTCAGAGGCGGCTTCTTGCACCAATTAGGATACACCCTGATCTGTGTAAAACACTGGAGGCTAGCTGCTCTCAAGTCTCAACTCGTGAATGATGAAAAGGCATATACAATCTATTCATCGATACATTTTTCAGAGAAAGAAGGAAGGATTGATCGTACTGCTCAATCTAATTATGCCTTTGCGGACATTGGCATAGCCTTGGGTTGTCACCGAGCCCGTCGGCATCACATCTGTCTCTCGAAAGGCGCAGGCCCTGAGTCGTTTGGTGACACGGAGGAGGGAGGGAAAGCAATGCCATTCTTGATTCTTCTTCTCCGATCATTTCACGGATGCTTTTCTGAAACAGGCAAGCGGTTCACGTCGATGTGCACCGGTGAACAGCAAGTGCAGGGGGTGTGCTTGTGCAGAAAGCGGCTTTTCCGCAAAATCTGACCTCAGTGGTAGGGCTTGTCTCTTGTAAGGTTTAGCAGGCAGCTTTGACTTCACAGCCCCCTCGCAGTATAATTGCTCGCATCTGAAAGATTGTCTCGTCAAGTCTACCTGTTGGAAAGATTATGACAACTCAAGAACTTTATGCACTGCATGCTTTGCCAAAAAAATTCATAAATATCTTTCTGCAGAAATGAGCTGAATAGCAGTGTTAAAAGTTATTGTTTTCTTAGGATGTAATGTGAGTTCACTGACAGACAGAATCGATATCATGATGCTTGAGGAAACCTGATCAGAGCTTTCAAGTGAAATGAGCTGGATGGAAGATATGCTAAAAATCAAGGTTGTCAAAATCAAGATCTTGAATCGGATCGGAGATACTCTGATAGGATCGCAATCTAAGATCGAATCGTAGAATCTAAGATCCTATCTGATTCTACTCAATAGTATATTTTCTCGATCTACCACATCTTTCGTTTGTGATTTTACCATTTATTTAGTCATTTGGCACTTAATTAGATTTATAGTTGGCGTGTTATCGTTGTTATATAATAATTAACACAAGTTTAAATCGCTAAATAAAATAGGTTGTGTGCATCCTGGATGCAGAGGCCGGGAAAGCTTTAATTTGCTCTTCTATTATCTAAAAAAAAATTAACACAAGTTGGCTATACAATGCATATTTTGTGTACATATTATAATGTCATGCTTTAAATTATAATTTAAAAGCTTTTATTTACAAAAACATAACGAAAACAAAATATTATTTGTAGTTTATATAAATAATTGTTATATATGAACGAATATATAGTGAAACTTTACAATGAAAAGGACATGTGTTGAGTAATTTTTAATAATTAATTACTAGAATCAGTAGAATCGGGTATAACCGTATATAAATTATGTTTGAGTTCCTACAAATCTTTTTACTAGAATCGTAATGATATTAAGATTCTACCTGAGATCGGATCGTTCCACTCAATATAGGATCGTAAAGTCTTAAGACTTTAAGACTCGGGTCGAGATTAAGATCATGTTCACTCTAACTGGCCGTCCAATCGACTGGATTAGACCACTGCAGAACAATTGAGCACTGTTTGGGTTGTCTATCTGAACAAAGACTGAAACTCTCTGATGTTCAGGTAACAATTCTGAAGCTATTGTCATTCTTATCCCACGCAAAGAATCTGAGCTTAAATTATTAATAGACTTGTTAGACATCTCATCAGGCCCGTTTAACTTTCCTTGCTACTGTAAGCTACTCGTAATGAGCAGTGAGATTAGGTGTTGACATATGATCGATTAAGCGGCGTGTTGAAAAACCATACCTGTTAATACCTTATTATCTGTAGTTTGATTGTATTATTAGAGATAAGTTGTACCGGCTCAGGACTGCTAAACCTGGTCGGTTTCTAACTTCTTAACTTATACGACAAGTCCATGTATTGTAATCTGTAACAATTCGACGTCCGGCACATGTGCTCGGCAAATATATACGCAGGCCTCGCCCGGCTTTTGGGGTGCGAGCTTTCCAGTCTCTTATCTCTGTTCCTGTTTTATTTTCAGGGAGACATTAATGAATTGAGCCACCAATGATTTACTATATGACCATAGCAGAATGTTTAGTGGTGTTTATTACACGTAGGTTCTAGTTCTCTGTTGGAGTATCTGTTTAGTATTTCTTTGATATGTCATCATTTTAGGCTCTTAGGTGCTGGACCTTGTTAATATTCTTTTCTTTGCCGTGTGGAATCTTGGGCTCTTGGCCTACAAAGATTCTTTACTGGCTACCTATACTTAAGGCCGAGCTCTAGAATTACAATAGTTTCTAGTATTCTACGTTGTGATTTCTCTTGTTTCGTCATGCTTAATTCTATGATGGTGAATTCAGGAACGATACACTGCTGGACAAAAGAAGATTTGTAAGATGGTACTTCAAATTAAATGTTAGTGAAAGCTATTACTTAGGACTTACGATGCAATGTGATAGGTAGTACACAAACAGGACAAAGAAAAGATATAAAGGAATCCAGCAACAGGAGGCCTCACCCTGATGCTCACAACGAGATGCGTGTCATCATACTGTTCATCAGTGTGTGTGCTACCACTGTTATATGCGTATGTGTTATGCTTCTGAGTTCTGACCAGCTTCTTCCAGCAAAACTACAGATGTTAGCGTATAATCGCGTCCTCTAGTCTCCGTGCGCGTCAAGAACAAAGAGCAGTGTCTCACTGTTCCAACTGTTGAGCTAAGTTAATATGTATGCAGCATATGCCTAGCATTTTTTTTCCTTTTCAGAAGCACTTACGAAAGCAGAAACGCAGAGTCAATTGGAGAAGACAAGGTGACAAGCCATTACAATGGAGTATAGAGTACGGACTATGCACAACAATAACAATGGTAATATTCCACTGGCAAATGCGACTAAAACTAAGCTAAGTAGCTAACTAAGCGATTAGTCATCACTAGATTGATTCGCTAGCGGCTAGCCAGATAGACAGGGATAGGCCTTCTACTGATAAGCAATGTTTAACGATTTTCAGCTATAGCCCACCAAGAAAAGTCTCTCAGTGAAATCATGAAGGAATAAGCTATAGTTTCTTTCCCTCTCCATTACTTCACACCAGGGTTTTGATTACCGGTATTAATTTTTTACCGGGGTCCCCGATAGAATTGAAATGGCGGAAAATCAAAAAAATTCAGCTAAATTCGTCCGAAATTTTCAAATCAAACTTTGAATATTTTGAAATTTAAATAAAAAAGATAAAATTCAAACAAAATTTAAGCAAATCCGTTTTTTGGACCGGTTTTGACCGATTTGGACTTTCACCGGGTACCCGGCCGGTAATGAAAACCCTGCTTCACACTCAGACTCGACCTTGTCGAACTAAGCAAGAAGGCTTAAGGTAAAGCAATGAATTTTAGCATTTTAAGCAAAGTTTCAAATCTAGCAAGTTCATCAACAGGGATCCTAAGATGATACTGGCCATGTCAAAATGTCAATGTGAGATCAAGAAGCTAACAATCACCACATTAAGAGACAAACAGGTCCTGAATTGAATCATTTTGCTCAATTTTTCTCAACTGCCCATTTTCAACAGTTTTTCATTTTCAATGAATATTGAAGTTGATTAAAGGTATATCTTAGTGAAGAAGATCTGGACTAGGAGCCATCCACAAACTCTTCCTAAGCTTCTACGAGTGACAAATCTTGAGGTTCATGTCAATTGTGACAAGCGGTCCCCATGAGATCGTTCGGATCATCAAACTATCTCCAAGTTCATGTCTATGACATGCGGTCTCGAGAGAATAGTTTGGCACATTTTACGCACAAGACAATCTTTAAATTTGATTTTTCATTTTCCACAAGAAGCAGATTTAGATTCTTAAAAGAACAAGAAGCTCAAGCAATGATCAATACTAGATTCAAGAGCTAACACTTAATTTTGACAGCCAATGTCACGGAAGGAGCACTAATTGCGCAACTAGCTAAAACATCCACAAATTGCAGTTTTTAGTTCAAGTTGTCTTAAAATTTTAGCTCATTCAAGAAAGACTTAGCTACACATGTGAAAGCATGATAATTCTAGCAAGTCAAAGAACTAGACATGACATTGATTGAGAATTGAAATACTAAAGCTCAAAAGGGTAATAAGCAAAGCTTCATCAATTTTAAAAGACAAGCGAGAAAACTTATATAACAATGCATCTTTTGGTTTTTCATATGAATGCAGTATGAAACCATGAGATGCACAAAAACTTAAAGAGCCTAAAAAGATAAAAAAGATCAAAAGAAAATACCACTAGAAGAAGGTATCAGAAAAACAGAAAAGCTCAAATGAGCAAGAAAAGTTCAGAACAGAGCCAACTCCCCCTCAAACCAAACCGTAAGGATAAATTACCCCTAACTCGCTTCTCAAGGAGGCAAACCTAGTTGGATCTAAAGGCTTGGTGAGGATATCAGCCAACTGAGCCTCGGACTCCACGAAATGCAGCACAATATCACCCTTCTCGACATGATCTCTAAGAAAGTGATAGCGAATGTCTATGTGCTTGGTCCTAGAGTGTTGCACAGGGTTTTTAGCAATGTTTATAAGCAGTGTTATCACGAAAAGAGGAACACTATCAAATGCCAACCCAAAATCCTTAAGAGTGGACACCATCCACAAAATCGACTCTGACAACTCATGGCTACATATTCAGCTTGACATTGGATTGTGCAACGGAGATTGTTTCCTAGAAGACCAAGAGACAAGAGAAGTGCCTAAAAAGTGACAAGTGCACGAGGTACTCTTCCTATCTAGCCGAAATGACCCATTAAAATCGAATCGAAAACCCGAATGGACAAAGGCGAAGAGCGGAAAACCAAATGCCATATTGGAGGGTAGAGTGTAAATACACATCAAGGCACGGCACGGCGTCCTTGTTGCTAGTATACTTAATCGATCCCGTCGCTGTCTACAAGAGAAGTGTCACGTATGCAACAAATTACATCGTATCTTCAAATTCTAAGCAACAACAGCAAAGAGGCCGGTGCAGTCCAATGCACCTGAATTCTCCTTTCCTGTCGATCAATCTATCCATCCAGCTAGAGGCAGTGGTGATGAAATGGTAGCTAGCTAGCTTGTACTCTCACCTCTAACCACTTTGATCTTAATTTCTCCTCTCCATGGGAGGCAATATGTGACACAGTACATGTAGGTAGCATGTAGGTCAAATTAACAGAGCATTAACTGCATGTCTGGGAACATGGGTCCATGTCAATCAAGAGGGTGGAAAGCTCCTTTAATTTTTTTTTCTTGATAGTTGAGTAAAAAGTGTTCCTTCCTCTTAACTTTCAGTATTGTTTCTTGTCATTATGTACTTCTGCCGGCCCAGTCATTGTCACATGTTAATAAGCTCCTTTAAAAAAAAATCCTTGTTATTTGAGTAAAAAGTGTTCCTTCCTCTTAACTTTCAGTACATTGTTTCTTGTCATTATACACTTCTGCAGCCCGTCATTTTCGCATGTTAAGCAAATAGTACTACTACTGATATACTAAGTACATATATGGACGTTGAGAAATGAATCATAAGGAATAAAAGACCAAATATTCTTTCAACAAAAATAGTTCACTAATCAAAGTATATATACCTTCAAAAATTAAGAAAACTCGGAACGGTGGTACATATACCAACATCCAAACACCGCTTCCCTCCCACCATGATTTTTGCCAAACAACCCTCCAGCATTTTTGTATTCAACAAACCCGTATCTCTTCCTCATCCTCTCTTCTCTCATCTCTCTTCGGCGACGGCAAAGCTGAGAGAGAGAGGAGGAGGGCGACGGCAAATCCCAACCAGTGGGAGAGGGAGAGATGGGGTGGAGAGAGGAAGAAAGACGAAGGGAGTTTTTTTTATAGCAAAATGGGCGAGTTGAAGGCATGAATGTTGAAGCACTCCAAATTGTTAGAATAGTGCATCCAACCGCATGCATATGTAGTAAAACCGCTTTTGGGGAGGCCATATATATATATATATGTGTGTCCTGCATACGTAGCATACATGCATAAACAACAAAGACCGTACACCAATTGATTGTCACTCGTGTATACTTTGAAAGAGACATGCATGCATGTCTGTGGTGATTATACAGTGGTGGTATAAAAAGACTGGGTCTACATGCATGAAAGATTAAATCTTCACTACAAAAATGTCAAATACTAATTTGAAACAACTAGCTTATGTCAAAGAAAGTAGTCTAGGTTCAAATGTGCATAGTTGAACCATGTATAAAGCTATGATGGAAATACTAATTTGAAACAACTAACTGAAGTTTCTTCACAAAGAGATGTTGTCATTATGTATTGACTGATTACAAGAGCTGACATTTTTCTTAAAGCAAAAGAGGGTGTGGTAATATGTGGTTACTTGTAGAAGTATTCATTCTAAAAAATTATCATGTCAATCATACACCTAATTGTTCTTTCTAGATCAAAAAGTGAAGGAAAATATTCTGAAAATTCCTAAAGGAACCTATTTAGGTATGCTTATAAATTTTAAACAAAAGCAATACATGCATAAAGCTATGATGGAAAGGTGCTAGCTAGTGGTGTACTGCGTATTTTATAAACAGTGTCTTTTCGGAATGTAAGCATAAACTCATCAATGTACGTAGTAGTACAGTGAAAGAGGTCCTGAATTGTAGAACATTTAGCACTAGTACTTTCATTAGAAAAAAAAAATGTTTTATTTTAAGATGAAAAATGTGGTGTTCGCCTATCCGACCTAGTCTGCCCCCTAGCCTCCATCTTACGCACCATGCATATATCATCGTTATCATTCCCTTGTCAATCCCAAGGTCCTTAGTCAATCATCGTTAACGTAGCAAGAGCTCTCGAGTCTTGAGGCACATAGCCATATGTAATGTTTAACTTCAAAAGCTGTATCTAAATTCAAGGAGTACCAAAATGCGAGCAGAAACTGATCATCTGTAGTTACTGTTTTCTAGCAGTGAAAACTGGAGTAGTGTTGGGTTCAGCCAAGGAGAAGTCTGTAGCAGATTCAAGAGAGTTAGGAGCATGAGAAGAGTAGTTGGGATTGGTAACCACATTTTAAAGTATAGTTTTATTGCCTCTCATTTGAAAACGCGCGAGGGCATGCATGCGGCCCTAGGCAAGAAAACAAGGCAACAAGAAGCTGATCAACTTGACCAGTACAGGTTGCTGCCATGCCAAGCTAGTATTATACTCCTGCCAGGAAAACTTGAGCATTGTCCCTAGCCAGCCGATCCCGAGGGAGGAAACAACAAAGGTAGATCCAAACTGTGCATATAAAAAACTAGCTAGTACTCCAACAAGAACACTCTCTACTGACTCTACAAGGTAGTAGATCTGCACGTATTAGTATATATCATGTGGAGTACACTCAAGTCAGCACGGACTATGGATGAAAATTTCGGCCGATTATCATCGAAAATCGGTAAATTTTTTTATCAGACCCTGTAAATTTTCAAACTAATTCCAATTTGCATGAATTTTATCAAATATAGAAAAAAAAATGTGCCAATTTTTTTTTCAAAAATTTCATCCAATATTTTCAGCTATTTTCGGCCAATTTAAAATAAATAAAAAAATATTTAAAAATTTCAGCCAAACCAGCACTACCGAACCCAGTAAAATTTTGATACCGGTTATTGAAAGGTAAAATGGAATGTGGTACTGAGGTGTGAAAAGTAGCATAGAAAAAAGAAAGGATAAATAAAAGACCAACCCCCTCCTCTTCCCTAGTCACTGATCAGTACACCACTCTCTCTCCCCTCCTATAGTCCTATGTACACTTCCTTCCTCCTCACATAATTACAGACACTAGAAGCAAGAGACATAAGTACAAAAGCTGTCTGTGTTGCAATATAATTGTTCAGATTTGCATCTCTGCATGCTTGTAAGCCTAATTAGTTGCATGCCATCCATGGCGAGCGGTGCTGCAAGGGAGTGTACAGGGAGCTCATGCTTTTCTTATGTGAGCAATACAGGAGAGGTGGAGGAGTTCCAGATGCACCACCACCAGCTGCCGTATCACAGCAAGCCGTTCATGGGAAGCCCGCCGGAGATGGACAACGACGACGGTGATCTCCAGCACATCACCGGCCCCTCGGACCCGCCGCCGCCTGCCTCGCCCGCTGTGAAGAAGAAGAAGAAGAGAAGCCTTCCAGGGACACCAGGTGCACATATATACTTTGTTCATTATATATTGAGACCATGTGCATGTATGCATCTGATCTATCCTTAATTTGAATGGTTACATGAATAATCATGGATGATATATACCGTTTGAATTGAATGGGTATATATGTTCTTGAAGATCTTTACATGCTTCATGGTTTTTGTTACTGAATTCGTTCTCTTGCATGGTTTGTGTTATTTGTGGGTTGATCTTGTGACTGCAATTATTGATAGGGCAAGTCAATAATGACAGTCACTGTTTGGGAGTCTAAATCTCCTTCTCACTGAAAACTAGGATGATAAGATGAAAGCATATATACTGTATCAAGGAATATTTGAACATTATGAACTATTGGCTCGTAGATTTGTTTGTAATTTTTTTTTGAGTGAGGTAGATAAATAGATCTAATAAATTATATTTAGAACATTCTTTAATACAACCTCCTTTATTTTTGAAATCTTTACTCCAAACCTTCTTAGTAGAAAGCGACCTTCTGATATAGTAATACAACAAGAAACAGTTTTCTCGACAGAATTATTGTATGATTCTCCAGCTGTCTCGATACTTTGTGATTTTAACATGTAGTATCTGATGCAATACTACTATTTAAGTTACAGTATATTGGCTCGTTTCTGAGGTCATATTATGTGTGGACACTTTACCTAAATAAAGACCTATTAGAGGGTTGTTAGCTCACAATGGCAATTAGTTAGTTTAGTGTCATATTTTTTTTATTCATGTATGAAGGGAGATCTCCTATATAAAGGGGAGTAGAGGGTCTCATTGTATACAAAAAGCATACATGCAAAGATATCAATAAAGAGAGAAGGCTGGGACTACAACCTTGTGTTCTTGTCTCTTATTTATTTTTTGTGAGTTGAGAACTTCGTTTGTCGGCAACTCAACCTCGATTATACAACACGTTATCGGCACGATAATACTCTAAGCTAAGGCTTCCTAGTATGTAGCTTTGATCTAAGTCTTCCATTTTAGCGATAATGTTCTTTTGGTATATTAATCTCTATTCTACTATTCATTGCCATCGATCCCGCCCACCGGCCAGGCGCAAAACTCTGCGTGCGTGCCGACCACGCCTTCCCCCGCCGCATCAGTCGTACGCCTCTGCATGCGCGCCAACCGCGCCTTCTGGGCCGCACCAGCTGTACGCCTCCGCGTACACGCCGTTGTGTCCCCGACCGACCGAGTCAACCAGTCGTGCACCTCCGCGCACGTGCCACCGGAGTCCATAGAGATAGGTTCGGGTACGCCTTCGCGTACCTTTGCCAATCATCATTGACGGGCCGTCCGACTGTGCGCCTCTGCGCACGTGCCGCTGACAACTTCCATCTAGGCAACGGCAACACTCCTTCATGTGCACGCCTCCGTCGTGAACCGAGCAACGCCTCTACGGCGCATTGACGCCGGATTGATCTCGCACATCCTGACTGGATAGGGTGTTGCCTCCGCGTTGCACCCCCAACTGGGATCAGGCTCACTGTCGCTCTCCTCCACGGGCATCGTCGGGCCCCATGGGGGCAAGGACCTCATCGTCAGGTGAGGTGTGACATGCGCCACCTCTGCATCGAACTTCACTGGCCAAATCGACACCTTCGCACCTTGGCCGCCGCCGCCATACTCCGCTGTTGATGTCACCTTCGCGCCAGCCTACCGGAGAAGAAGAGAGACGGGACCACCTCGACACCTCCACGCCATGGTCGTCGCCGTCCGCTTTCACACTCATACAGCCTCCTCCGCGGCAACGCCAGTCCGAAGCAGCCTCCACGTGTGTGTGGACAAGACTAGGGGCTCCGGCTCCATCCCCGATGAGGACGTTGTGGACACCGCCACCACCATCGTCCATGGTGAGGACAAGGTGGGGCGTCGGACCACTGCGGGCCGCCGCCGCTGCCGTCGAGCTGCGCCCTCGCAACTGCACCATTCACTCATGCTACGGCCTCTACTTGTATTGTGTCGCTATGCACACCGAGGTCGCCGCCACACGCCTACGCGTGTGCGCGCGTGCACTCAGACCGAGCAGTGCTAGTGTTGGGGGAAACCCTAGCAGGCTAGCTAAGCCTCATAAGGCCCAATCGGGATGGGATCCGACCGGCCTTGGTGCTTTTGCAGAAAAGCCCTTCGGTGCCTTTCGGAAATATGTGCAAGTCCTTGGTTTATTAAAATTGGGTCCTTCTAGACCAAAATTTTGCAAAAAAAAAAAGACCCTAAAACTTTAGGAATAAAGTATAAGTGCTTCCACTTGGTGGAATTTTGCAAATTAAACCTCGAAAGTTTTCTGGTTATTTATTTAAATTCTAGAGATTGCTTTCCATTTAATTTGTGAGTATAATAATTGTTCTACGCCTAGAAAATTACTGGGAATCCATAAATTTGATATTTACTAATTATACAAGTCATTTTGTTGTTGTAACACATTTTTGACTCATGCGGTACATGATGTATCTATTCATTACCTTATGGTAATTATATACATTGTTATATAGTGTTGTAGGCGACATGGACGGTATGTTCAGGGCCGTGCCAAGAGGGGAATTTCTAAGTTGAAGTGCAACTGCAGTAACCACCCAATGTGGGAGTTGAGGCAAGGATGCATCTCACTGCACATGACCTCCATCATGCACTTGTGCCAAATAGACATACACCCATTTCAACCATGGTATGGGCTTCTTTGGTATACCCCAAGAATCACTTGTGAACAGACCTCAACCAAGAGCTTGTTGCTATCGAAGACCCTAGTGAACTCTGGGATCACCTAACTGAAAGGTTCGACATTACTCAAAGGCAATCCCTCGCCAGTGAGAACTATAACAAGTGGATAGCTATGAGGATTCAACATTATGAATCCGTGACCGCATACAATGCGGACCTCACTCATGTTGTGAGCACCCTAAGATTGTTAGGGAGGAACATGACTGAGGATGAACTCATTGAACACTACACTCTCCTAAATCTCCATTCGGAGAATTTTTCCCTCGGAATGGTTATGAGAGAAAGGGACTTTAGATATCATTATCAACTCATCAATGCTCTATGGGAGATAGAGCGTGCTGGTTTGCTACGTCTTAGGACACCATCCAGAGTTGATTCTAGTTTTGGGGGGATTTGGTGGGACCAGAAGATAGAGGTTCAAGAGGAGGGGAAGAAGGGGTAACAGATGGGATGGTAGGAGGATCGCTAGACGTCCTCCATATTACACCCCCAGCAAGTGAAGCAAGCGGTAGCAGGAATCGGAGAGAGAGACATCAGAAGGCTACTCAAGCTGGGAGCTAAGGCAAACGAGTCATTCCAATAGAAGGATCAGGAATCCTAAATCTCCATTACTTTCATAAATTTAGAAGTAAATTCATGGTGTGTTTAGGATGATGTTACTAAATTGAATGCCAAAACTTGTTAATCCTGAATTAGTCGGCAATATTACTATTATGAATTAAAATTACTTCTTGTAATCCTTAGTTCATGAAATAAATAAATTACAGAATGCTAGAATCGTCAATATTGGGATAAATGGGAGGAAGCAATCAAGAATGAACTAAACTCGCTTAATAAGAGGAAAGTCTTCGGACCTATGGTCAAGACACCTCATGATGTTATTCCTGTTGGACACAAGTGGGTGTTCATAAGAAAGAATAATAAATATAATGAAGTGGTGAGATACAAAGCGATATTAGTAGCACAAGGGTTTATGCAGAGACCCAACATCGATTTCGATGAAACTCATATACTCCTGTAATGGATGACACAACGTTCCAATACCTTATAGCTATGGCAGCAAGAATGAATTTGAAAATGAAAATTATGGATATCGTGACTACTGTATATTTATATGGGTCATTAGATTTTGGAATCTTCATGAAGATTCCAGAGGGACTAAAAGCGAGAATGAACATGGCAGCATGTATAGTGTTAGGTTGTAAAAGTTATTATACGGGTTGAAACAGTCATGTTGTATGTGGTACAACCGACTGAATAACTTCTTTTTACAAAAGGGATACATAAAACAATAAAGTATGTCCATACGTGTTCATAAAGAAATCTAAGAATGGATTTTGCATCACCTCTGTATATGTTGATGACTTGAATATAATCGAAACATGGAAGACATTATCGAAGTGAGCTCATACTTAAAGACAAAATTCGAGATGAAAGTTATGGGTCAAACCAAATATTGTCTCGAGTTGTAGATTGAAAATTTGCCTAGTGGCATATTTCTGCATCAGACCACCTACACCAATTAAGAAAGTGTTGGAGAGATTGTATCTTGATAAATGTCATCCACTGTATACACCCATCATCATTAGGTCGTTGGAAGTGGAGAAAGATCTAATGATACATTAGGGCCTGAACCCCCTTATTTAAATGCTATTGGAGCATTCTTATACCCTGCAATTATTATATCAGGCTTGATATTGCATTTGTAGTAAATTGTTTGGCAAGATATAGTTCCGAGCCTACGAAGAGGCTTTGGAATGAAATTAAGAGAATCCTTAGGTACTTTAAGGGTACAACTGATCTTGGACACTTTTATCACAAGGATTAAGAAACTTGTCTATGGTATTGGTATGAGAAGACACAAAGAGTTGTTGTCTTCAGGAGGAGATATATGATCTTCATATATGTTCATCATTGGATGCATAGATATTGTACTCTTTTTCCTTTGTTTGAGTTTTTTTTTGTCTTAATGGGTTTTATAATTCGAAGGTTTTTAATGAGGCAGCATGTGCAATGGTAAGAACACGAGCTATCTACTTTTTTTTTTCTTACTGTTTTTCCTATTGGATTTTCGGAAGAAGTTTTTGATGAGGCATGAGCATGGCATTGACACTTTACCTAAACAAATGCATGCCTATTTGGGGTTTTCGGCCCACAAGATCTATTAGTTAGTTTAGTCTCATATTGCTTATTCATGCATAAAGAGAAACATCATCCTCCTATATAAAGGGGTGCAGGGGGTCTCATTTTACACACAAGCCTATGGGCAAAAAGATCAATAAAGATAGAAGGTTGGGACTATATCCTTCTTTTCTTGTCTTTTATTAATTATTTGTGAGTTGGGAGCTTCGTTCCTCGGCAACATCCTGAATTATACAACATAATTGGTTTCTCATACCTGAATAATGTCTTTTTATCTAGGGGAAATAGCTGAAATAATGTATCTCATCAATTTAACTAAGGTTGCAGCTAGCCAACACAATATAAAACCTTATCACTTAATTAAGAGCACATATGATAGTTCTTTGCTTATGCATAGCATATATACTATATATGCTTTTCGATATGCCAATGGCAAAATTAAGGTAGAGAACTACGGGGTGCATGATTGTGTGTATAAGTTTGCTCAAGTTCAATGCCATGTTAGGACTAGGTAATTTGGAATGCGTGAGATATAGGAAGCTAGCGAATATAGTACGAGTTTTAGATGGACACAGGGATTATGTGCAATGACTTTTAACATAGTATACACATGATCATTAATTGTCACATGCAACTAATTAATTGTTCATACTCCATTAGTACTCCATAATTCAGGAGCTAGCTAGGGCTATACGCCTATACATCCTTGTAGACTTGTAGCACTACTAGTACTTATCCTACGAATTTACATCTCAATGTAACGTCAAGCAATCATACTAATCTTATCAAACAGAGAAAGGTAGTCTGATTTAATCTTAGGCTGTTAAGTCAATTTTATTGTGGCAAGCGTAGGATTAATCTGTATATTTTTTTCACAAGAACACGGGATGTGGTCGATCTCGCAATGATAATGATCTCATCAGTGCTAGCCATCAAGTTGGTGTAATAGAAACAAAACTCACCCTTGAGTGACATGTCCATCTGTAAAATTTCACCAAGAAGCTAAGTTTGCTCTCTCACTGTCAATTAAGGAATGTGCATGCATCATCAGGTAACATATATACAGAGAGCTAGTGTTATTTCGATGACAAGGCAGCATATATATTCTGCTTGTCAGGTCCACATCAAAATGAATCTTTTACATTATAGGAAATGAAATAAATTAACCCTGCAACATTAACCTTTTCATTGCAATTTGCACACGAACACGTAAATTTTAGATTGTACATGTTTCTGTGCAGTACACAACAAACTGACGCATGCATGTGTCTGCCCATGCAGACCCGAGCGCGGAGGTGATCGCGCTGTCGCCCAAGACGCTGATGGCGACGAACCGTTTCTTGTGCGAGATCTGCCACAAGGGGTTCCAGCGCGACCAGAACCTGCAGCTGCACCGGCGCGGGCACAACCTGCCGTGGAAGCTGCGGCAGCGCGGCGGCGCCGAGGGCGGGGGGGCGCCGCCGCGGAAGCGCGTGTACGTGTGCCCGGAGGCGTCGTGCGTGCACCACAACCCGAGCCGCGCGCTGGGCGACCTGACGGGGGTCAAGAAGCACTACTGCCGCAAGCACGGCGAGAAGAAGTGGAAGTGCGAGCGCTGCGCCAAGAAGTACGCCGTCCACTCCGACTGGAAGGCCCACTCCAAGGTCTGCGGCACGCGCGAGTACAAGTGCGACTGCGGCACCGTCTTCTCCAGGTGCATGCTTCGTCCTTCCGTTAATTTCATGATCCATTGCATTGCACTGCATTTTGCATTTACCTGGGCTGTAGATGTGATGGGTAAGTGAGAAACGAATCCTTTGGAAGCCAAGCAGGATTTACTTCCTGCCATGCATGCACCTCAATGTCCGTGCCGGCCACTGTTACTCCAGTATGTTACGTTCGTTCTGACCCATTGATGGCGAGCTGTTCCAGAATTTGACCCCAGAATTACCATGGCATGCATGCACGCACGAGTATGAGCAGTGGCTAAGGAGTACGGACGAGTATTCCTACTTGAGACATCGATACGCAGACCGAATTGCACGTACAGCAGTGAAGGACCATGACGAATCGACCGTCGCTAGCTGTGGGAGACGCTTTTGAAACAATAACTAATGTAGGGATCGATCTGGCTACTTGTCTTCCCATAATGGAAAAAAATGACAACTTGCGTGGGGTAGGAGACACAGTACATAGATCAAGGAAACGAATCTACGACGTTGCTGAGCAATGTCACGAGTGAACAGCGCCATGATCACTGTGTAACATTTGTTGGATCAAAAATCAACGGATGATATCGAATAACTGTAGCAAACCGCTATCACGAGCACGGCTCATGGTGCTGTTCACAATACTGTAGCGTTCATTGTTTATGAATGTTGTAGCAGTTGATCTGGTCTGCACTTCTCGGATCGAGCAGCTCAGATCTGTCAAATGTGATGACACTTTTCACCTGTGACACCCCTGTAGAAATGGCAGACGATACAAATCCATAGATCAAAAGCTTTATGAATGCATCCGTGCATGTCTCCTAAGAAGAGGTAATTAAGGAAGAATTATGAATTATTAAAGCACACACTACTACAGAACAGACTTTTGGTCCCGGGCCTAAGGGCCTCTAGTCCCGGTTATAGGCGGGACTAGAAATCGAGGACTAAATGTCTCACCTTTAGTCCCGGTCCCAAGCCCGGGACTAAAGGCGACAACTAGTCCCGGTTGGTAATACCAACCGGGACTAAAATCCGCTTGACCCAGGCTACGAGTGGCCCTTTTAATCCCGGTTGGTATTACCAAGCGGGACTAAATGTTTTTTTTTTTTTTGTTTCCATTTCAATTCATTATTGATTTTGGTTTTACAATTACATTAGGTTTTCAAATGCGTATTCTTACGCTAATATATGTATCTGCGCACATATAATTTAGTTTGGAACATTATTACACACAAATAAAGTATGAAACTATATATATTATGGAGCTATATATATGTATAATATATATATATGCACAAAAATTTACAAAATTATTCATGCATCCTTGGTATTTACAACACAAATGTTGTCCTCACTTAAATGTCATACAAATGTTAGTCTGGTTTGGCTTCAATGGTTCATCAGGTTAAAGTAGAACTCGGTGCAGGGCTTGAGGACATGCTCATTAAGAAATCTGCGATTGTCTCTTGAATTCCTTTGAGGCGGTCCATATCCAACACTGTTCCTTCAACCATATCTCCTTCAATTTGCATTAAGCGAAAGAAGTATTAATAAACCAAGTTCAACTCTCTCGGTTTTGGAATTAAGCGAAAGTAAATGTACGCCCATATGCAAACTCAAATAGCTAGTCTTGCATTATTTGGGAGAATATTGTTTGCCTTCAAACCTCGGTCGGGATGCGCGCGAGAGAGCGCCGGCGGCGGCGAGGAGACGGCAGCCGGCGCGAGAGAGGCGGGTCGCGGCGGAGAAGACGGCGGGAGCACGCCGCCGTGCGAGCAGCGAGGTCGGCAGAGCGGCGCGCAGCGAGAGCAGCGAGGAGAGGCGCGAGAGGCGGCGAGGGAGAGGCGCGCGATGGGAAGTGGAGGAAGAATGGAAGACAGCCCATTGCTTAAGTACCGGGGACCTTTAGTCGGGCGGTTTTACCAGCGGGACTATTCACCTTTAGTCCCGGGTGGTATATCTGACCGGGACTAAAGGCTGAACCTAGTCCCGGGTGGTTCCACGGCCGGGACTAAAGGTGAATTTTGCGTGAGGACATATTTTCAGAGAACCTTTAGTCGGGTGGTGCCACGGCCGGGACTAAAGGTGAATTTCTTGCGAGGACATATTTTCAGAGAACCTTTAGTCGGGTGTGTTAGCAAGCGGGACTAAAGGTCCCCACTATTCAATTACCGCCACGAGAGACCTTTAGTCGGTGTGGTGAATGAACGGCTCGGCGGTGGTAGCGAAGAAGGCGGCGTGTCCGGCGGCGACCACGGCGTTCCGGCTCTGTGACGAACGCCAAAGCAGGAGTTTAAATAGAAGGACATTTAGTCGGTTGGTGTTACCAACCGGACTAAATGTCAACCTTTAGTCGAGTTGGTACTACAATCCGGGACTAAAGATTTAGTCGGATTGTAGTACCAACCGGACTAAAGGTTGACATTTAGTCGGTTGGTAACACCAACCGGACTAAAAGTCCCTCTGCAAAGCTCGCTACGAGCCGTTGGGCGGGGACTTTTAGTCGGTTGGTGTTACCAACCGGGACTAAAGATATTTTAGTCGGGCGCAATTTTCTCCGAGACTATTGCCCATTTGGCAGTTCGACCAAAGGTCTGTTCTGTAGTAGTGACACAAAGCATGCATGCATGAGAAGCATGTAGTAGTACTACTTGCTTGCACCTTTGCAACTTGCAAGCTAGGTGCATGCTGACCGCTCAGTACCGGACATATATACTGACATCTGATTTGTTTTAGGGGTGAAAATGGAATGGATAATTCCCACCCGATCTGATGTTGCACCTGGAAAAATCCACTCGGGGTATTATTTTTTGTCCCGATCCGCATCCGATATTATCTGTATTTGGGAAATATCATGGAATATGGTTTAGGATATGAGAAGAGCAATATCCGACCCGTATTCGTATTGTATAGGATACCCGAAAGAGATCCGATAAATTAACAAAATGGATATCCGATAAATATCGATATTCTTTAATATCCTTTATAGTTTTCTAGTCATGGACTAATATATAATATGAAATTGCATTTGATTATGTTTATGTTGTTAAGTAGGATAAATAATTATCTAATATGTAGTATAAATTGGCACTTTAGTTTGTGAAGTTATATCTGTTCTTTTATGTGTACACCATGCGTCAAGTTATCCGTGACCAGTTTGAATCCGATCTGTATCCGCCTTATGCCCGTATCCGAAAAAACCCTCATCCGTATCCGTACTTAGGGTATCCATATTCAGCTCTAAATCCAAGGTAAAAAGATTAATTAAGATATGAAAAGAACAATATCCACTCGTATCCGACATATTTTCACCCCTAATTTGATCAGTCGATCAGGCCAGCACCAGCTAAGTAAAGCTATCTCGCTTCATAGCTATCACATATAGGCTACGTGCAATTAATGTCGCTGTACTTGTAGCGTACTCGCAAATTCATGGCTAGAAACCGACGAAATCTTTCCGAAATAATAATCTCTTTTCTCACGAAACTTTGTTCGTACTTTTGTTTTTGGTTCACAGGAGAGACAGCTTCGTGACTCACCGCGCCTTCTGCGACGCCCTGGCCCAGGAGAACAACAAGCTCGCCCAGCCCATGAACATGGCCACGGTGGCCTCGGCCCTGCAGGGCCAGGCACACCACCTCACGCTGCCGTCCCAGGCCGACGACGACATCGACGACACCTCCGGATTCGCGCCGGACATCAAGATGTTCTCCGACGACACCGCCACCGGGAATTCGCTCCTGCCGCTCAGCATGGCGGGTTGCATGCTCTCCAGCCTCGGCGCAAGAAGCGCTCCCTCACCTTCCTTCTTCAACGGGAGCAAGCTCGGCCTATTGGGCATGGACGGGCCGAGTGATGCCACAACGGGCTTCTCCCCGGCTGCGCCAGCGAACATGTCCGCCACCGCGCTCCTTCAAAAGGCAGCCGAAATGGGCGCGTCGACCACGAGCGGGTATGCCGTGAGCTTTGGATCTATGATGGGTCGGCCGCACTGTCTTCCTATCATTAACCCGTTTGGGGCGATGAAGGCCTATGGGCCGTACGATGGGCTGCCTCTCGGCCAGACGCAGCTGGTCGGGTTCGATGTCGGCGGGCCATTGCCGGGCCCGCTCTACAACGGTGAAGCCCACGGCGTAGGCGCGATGACGAGGGCAATCGAATCGCTGATGAACGGCGGTAGCCAGGTGGAGCACCGGCGGCCGGACGACGTCCGCGTCGTGGATTACATGGGCGTTGACGATCAGAGGAGCTTCGATGGCGTGAGCCCATTTGGGCCTCATATTGGCCCATGGGCATAGATCGCTGGGCTAGTCCATGCGATGTACTACCATGTTTGGGAGAGTTCGAATGTGATGGAATTAACAGAGGGCACAATGTACGATTTTTTTTCGAGTGAAGTTCATGTCGCCGTTATTATTTTTTCCCTGAAATTTCCGTTCGAGACTGCTGCACAATGGCTAATGAAAACACGGTGATTAAGAACATTATCTTTGATTAGAAAGAAAGAGAAAATTTCACTTTGCACCATGTAATTTTACCATTGTCTCATAATGCATCACTCTTTTCACTTGTTCTCACTTAACATAATGTATTTTTACTAATTGTTTCCGTCTCCACTAGGGAAATGCATTGGCTTGACCAGCTTGGCGCACGAGGCCCTACGGCGACTAGAACTCGAGCACAGTCGTAGCCCTCCTACTTCCCTGTGTTTCCTTCTTCCCAGCGCAACACTGCCCATTCTCCTCTCCACCCCCATTCTTTCTCAACGACACCGCTGATGCCATTTTCGGCGAGGTGAGCTCCATTCATCTATCTCCCTTTTCTGCAATTTCTCAAAATTCGTCATAAACATTCGGCGCTGGTGGGTCTCTATAGTGCGTTCTCACACTAGCTCCGCCACCGCACACGCCGATCCGGCATTTTGGACTTCGGTGCCTCTCTGACCTCACCACCCGCGTCATGGAGACTGCCTCGATGCCCTAAAGCTTGATGAGCCCACGCCCAGTCCACTCCGTTGTCGAAGCTCACCTTCGGTGGGTGCCCTGCTGCGCCATGAGAGGCCATCATCGCTAGCTCTCCAGCCCATCTCTGTGTCATGCTGAGGTGTTGAGTCCACGTCGCGATGAGCTCTTCCTCCGAACTGAGCACATCACCTTCCTCGATTCACCGCCACCAAAGCTGTCATCGTCGCCTCCGCCCCATCCTGTCTGCCACCCATCGTCGCGAATGTGTGATCATGCGTCTCCATTGACGCCACTACCACCCATCTCCTCCACTATGTTCCCTATCTTCAATTTTCGGGTTGCCGCCACCGCATCAGCTGTGCCTCGCCGCCATCAAGCTCCACAAAGGAGCCCATGCTACTTCCTTGTGTTTTGTAACATCCCGTTTTTCTGAGCTTTTTGAAAATCATCAAAAATTAAAATTAACCATTTGGTTTATTGGATTAATAAAGCTTAAACATGAAATTTTGGAAAAGTAAAACAATTTAACACTAGTTAATCAAAACTTCAACCAATTCAAAATATAGTTCATTTTGGAGTTTGTTGGAGCTTTCCGGTATTTGAAATCCCTCTCCTCTATTGTTCCGTTTCTCCCTCGGCCCCGCTCTTTTTCCCCTTCGATTTCGATCTCCATCTTAGTGTCGACCACCCTTCGGTTTCAACCACCTCTTTGATTTCGACCACCCTTCCTTTTCGACCACTCTCTGGTTTCGACCACTCTTTCGTGTCGACCAGCTTTTGGTTTTGACCAACCCTTCGGTTTCGACCAGTCTGTTGGTTTTGACCAGCATTTCGGTTTGACCGGCCCCGCCTGTCAGCCCCTACACACCTTCTCTTTCCTCTATCTGTGTTCCTCATCGACGTGCGCATTAAATGTTGTCGCCTCTGCCTCCTCCATCTCGTCCCTCTGACCTGCGCATTAAATGTTGTTGTCTCCGCCCACCGTATTTTTTTTCTTCCCTTTTAACACCGCTCCATCTTGTTGTTGTCTTCACCCTGTCGTATTTTCTATTCCTTTTCACACCGCTCCATCTTATTGCCCGGTTCTCTTTTCTTCCTCTATAAATAGAGCACCAGAGAGCCTTTGTCCTCTTGTTTTTTCCTCAACTTTCAACTCTCCCTCTCTCTCGCCCCGTTTCGCCGCGCTTCGAGTTTCGCCGCCACCGGCTGGAGCTCGCGCCACCGCCTCTAGGGCCGCCTGAAGGATCTAGACCCACCATTATGTGTTAATGAAGATTTTGGTGATTAATGACAAATCTAACTGTGAGACTAACACTCTTATTGTTATACCATGTTTAGTCTCAGCTTGGATATAAAAGCAAAAATCCAAACAGGTATGTATTCATTAATGACAAATTTAGTTGTGAGACTAACAATTCTATTGATTATCTATTGCTTAGTCTCGTTTGGATATAAAGATGAAAATACAAGAGGTATGCATTCTACTTCTTCTTATTATATCTTGTTGCATTCCTCGGATCCAAAATATAGGTTAAACTCCACCAAAAAGGTTAACTTGGATATGTGCATATGTTTCCATTACACATTTGTGTATGCACACATTTAGAGGGAGTTCATTCTATATTTTGTGGTTTCATTAGTATTGATCCATATTATCTTTCCACATATACTAAGGATCTTTACTTTGAAACATATCATTGAATATATTTAACTTGTGTAGTTAATATATTCATATGAGTATATGAGAGCATATGAGACTTGTGTAGTTCATAGATGCTTATATATCATTGAATATATTTAACTTGTGTAGTTAATATATTCATATGAGTATATACAACTTGTGTAGTTCGTATACACTCATATTTAGTATATACAACTTGTAGTTCGTATATACTCAAGGTATATATAACTTGTGTAGTTCATATATACTATATGTGAGTATATATATAACTTGTGTAGTTTATAAATACTCATGTTTATCTATATTCAATTATTTGAAATTATGTTATGGGTCTAACATGTGTGCTAAGATGTTTAAAGGTTTAGTCCTAGTTTATGGATGACGACATGGTAATGGAAATGCATGACAATAGAGGGATCATGACTAATAGCTTGATAGCATGTTCTTGTGCCATATGGATTAATTTAGGATCATGCATGCATTTGAATTTAAATTTGAAAGCCTTAAGTGCATTGGTTAGAAATCGATCGTACCGGAGTTACACTGCGGAACTATCGCATTGCGGTCGTTCCGATTTTTAGTTGACGATTGAATAAAATCAGAACCGATGCATTTTGGCTCAAAACTCTCTTTGATTATCGGTCGTACCACATTTGAGAAACGGTAGTACCGTTATGCGATTGTACCGATTTTTATGTGATGGTACGTATTTTCCAGAGAGCATGTCTTTTCAGCAAAATTGGAAACCATACAATCGGTAGTACCGCTCCTTCGTGCGGTACGACCGGACCAAGCGGTAGTACCGCAACTCGGTTGGCAGTAGTACCGGTTAGGATTTTCAATGGCTTGTTTAGAAGTATTTATTGCAGGTATATCTTGGTAATTAATGCTAATCATTATGGAACTAACATTTTCCATGAGTTGGATGAATAGATTATGTTCTAGGGTAATTGAGACTTCAGATGACATCATGAGTTGATCGTCATCAAGTAAAGGTTCAAGAAGAGGATGCATCATGTGTTGATGCATATCAAGATCTCGAACAAGAAATGATCATGAGTTGATCATCAAGTCAAGAGAAGACTAATCATGTGTTGATTGAGGTCAAGTAAAGGATGCATCATGGATTGATGCATGTCAAGATGATGACCCGGACTTGAAGTGAAGATGTGCGTCATCTAGCTTCAAGAAGATGCTCAAGGCAAAGGTATGACTAGCTAGGGCTAAGAATGTGTTCCTAGTCTTTTACCGGTCTTGGTGTTTGGTTGAAAGACCGGATTGCTAGTATAGGTTGTCGTACTATTAAGAGGGGTCTTGTATAGTAGCTTGAGTCTCATCATGTGTTAATAACTCAATCTCACTTGTTCTAGCTCTCCGTGTCATGATGCTATTATTTGCAAATGTGTTTTGCAAATAGTCGAGGCTCATACATTTAATCCTTGTAACATGTGACTATACTTTGCAAATGTGTTTTGCAAATGGTTGAAGTCCATGTACCTACTCCTTGTGGCATGATCTAAGTTTGCAAATGTGTTTTGCAAATTGTTGGGATTCATGTATTTTCCCTTGGCATGGTCTAAGATTGCTTGTTGCAAATACTTTGGACTTAGACCATGGTAGTGGCTCTTTTGAGTTGTGCTTTTTGATTTGATAAAATGTGTTTGAGATCAAATCAAATAGGTGGGTTGTGCAGCCCTCTGAATAAGCTTTCAATAGAGTCCAAGATCACTCAATTCCAACATTGGAGTCAAAAGTTATGATTTTTTTACCGAGTGTCGTCTGTGCTGATTTTGAGATGCGGTACGACCGCCATGAAAAGAGCGGTACGACCGCCCAGAATGGTTGTACCGGCCCTTGTGAGTGCGGTACGACCGCATCAAGTCTGTAACGACTAGTTTTTGGCTGATTCGACTCCCAACGGCTAGTTTTAGTGTAGGGGTTATAAATACCCCTTTGGCCGGTTGAGAGGCAACCTTTGGCATCCTATTTCACTCTCTTGAGCTAGTGTGAGCTTCTCCTCTCAATTGTGCATGTGTTGCACCTTGTGAGCAAGGAGAGGGGTCTCTAGTTGCATGTGTTGCATCTAGAGGTGGATTTCGTATCCATTTGAACTTGTGCATTCGTTGCATGTGGTGAGAGTCAAGCAAGGTGCTTGGCTTATTACTTTTGGTGTTTGTCGACACCTAGACGACATGGAGGTGTCGTGGTCGGTGATCTTCTCAAGTGAACCTTGTGAGAAGGTCCGGTGTTTGTGAGTGGTTTGGTGCTCACCATCTCCGGAGTGGAGTAAGAGCAACCCTAGTGGAGCGAGGTGTTGATACCTCGGAGGAAGGCTTAATTCGTGAAGCCGACCCAATTGGTTTGGGTTTCCCTCAACGTGGACTAGGGGAGACCAGCAAGTCTCCGATCACCACGGTAAAATATCGTCGTATCTTTTGTGGTTTGCATTCTATTGCTTTACATTGTGTAACTTATATTTCTTGTATTAAATTGCTTATTCATTGTGTATGAATGCTTGCCATGCTTTGTGCTATTTACATTGCTAGAATTGAATAGATTACAAGTATTTGCTTAATTGTAATTCATCAATTGACTTGTATTGTTGGTGCACTTAGTTGAACCTAGTTGATTTTGGCTTTAATTGTGCAAAACCGTATTGTTATAAGCTTCCGCATTAGAAATCGGTTTTAGCGCATAGAAGTTTTTAAAACACCTATTCACTCTCCCTCTAGTCGGCCTCCTCGATCTTACATCGCCGTCAAGCTTCTCCTGTCGACGGCCGAACCACCTCCCTTCTCGTTGAACAGTGTGCCGCCTTCGCCTATTTAGGTGAGCACCGCGTGTACCCAACTCTCCCTTTCTCACTCTTGTTGTTGTGGTTTGCCCGAAGCACCGTGCTCCGAGTTTAAGTTCCGCATCAATTATGGTCCTAGAGCTCCTTGAAGCAATCTTCTCTCTCTATTTCAGTTTTGTTTTGCAGGAGCCACCACGTTTCCTCTTTCCCGTCAATCCCGGCTAACCCCTTCGCCGCCGTCTTCCATCGCCTTCGGCTGTGAGTTTTCCCATCGCTGTTCACCGTCCTTCACCAGCCTCCTCCAGCCTCCTCTCTCTCTCTCTCTCTTTGTATTCTAGAGAGTTCCATGTATCTTGCTTTCTCTTATTCTTTTGGCCAACTTCTCGTGCCCTATTATGCTATTTCTTTCTTTCGACTGTGTCGAGCAATCGAGTCATTCCTTCCTTTTCGACCGCTGTTGAGTAGTCGAATTCTCTTTTTTTCTTTCGACCACTGTTGAGTTGTCGAGTTCCCATTCTCTTTCGACCGCTGTCGAGTAGTCGAATCATTTCTTTCTTTCGACCGCTATTGAGTAGTCGAATTCCCCTTTTCTCTTTTGACTGCTGTTGAGTAGTCGAATTCCCCTCCTCTTTCGACCGTTGTCGAGTAGTCAAATTCTTTATTTCTTTCGACCACTGTTGAGTAGTTGTATCCCTCTTTCGACCACGTTGAGTAGCCGAATCTTTGCTGCTTTCGACCACGTTGAGTAGTCGAATCTTTGCTCCTTTCGACCACGTTGAGTAGCCGAATCTTTGCTTCTTTCGATCATGTTGGATAATCGAATCTTTGCTCCTTTCGACCACGTTGAGTAGTCGAATCTTTGCTTCTTTTGACCACGTTGGGTATTCGAATCCTTGCTTCCTTCGACCGCGTTAACCAGTCGAAACCTTCTTTCTTCCTTCGACCGCGTCGAGCAGTCGAATCCTTCTCTATCTTTCATAAAAATCGAACCCTTTTTGGCTAGGTAGTCAACCTCTTTCCAACCAGTCGAAACCTCTTTCTGACCATGTAATTCTCAAACTTCCAAGCGTCGTTCTCCTCCGTTCGAACTCTGATTCGAGCGATTCAAATTTCTAAATTCATCTAACTTCCAGATCTAGCTATCTACGCTAAAATTATTTAATTTGGAGTTAATTTGATTTCATTTGTAATTATTTACAGATTATTGGAAGTCGGATCGTTTTCGTGTGTAGATTTCGATGACTCCAGGGAACCCGAATACTTCGACGAAGTAGATCGTCAAGCATTCGAACAAGGCAAGTTATACCCTTGATCATATTGAATCCCAGTATTTTAAAGTATTTAAATTATGTTTTAAACTATTATTGCATGCGTATTTAAATTCAAGTAATTTAAATCCCTATTTTAACTTTATAGTTATTCCTAATTTCTTTGTACATCCACACTTGAATGTTGTCTGAATCACCCTTGATGTCTTAGTTAAAAGCTAGTTGGTACATTAGTATGAAGTAGAACATGTTGCAAAAACTCTGTGCTTAGTTGAAGTTTAGCTCAAAAATATTTACTTTGGAGAATTTAGCCACAAATTCATCTACGATTTAAAATGCTGTTATGATATTGTTTTTACCATAGAAGTTTATAAAATGGTTTGACTTGTTAAATAAAATAAAATCGGTTTGGACTTGGGCGAACTGGATGTTTGGATGGGTGCATGTTCATGATCGAGGCCCATGGTTCTTTTGGAAGTCACCCAAGTCAGTTAAGGGCCGATCTTCGAGCCGCATCTTGCTAAGCCACATCGTACGACCACATGTTCTGAGTGGGCAGAACCTGGTTAACTAATTTGTAATGTTTCACCGTGGTCATTCATTCGGTTGCGTGGGTGTCATTTACGACCTACTTATATATATTCCCATCTGGCTCAAGAGGGGGCCTAAACCCTGCGGGTTTCTATCCAAAGGGGGCGAAACCTTAGCAAGGGACGATTGCGGTGGAATGACGCTTTGTAAAGACCTTGTCACGTGTTCTAGACTGCTTACCTAAGGTAGTGAGCGGTGGTATCGACGGATGACAAACAAACTAGAGAAGTCGTATCGTGTGCGTAAAGTTGTACCACCTTTGCAGAGTGTTAAGAACTATTTGAATAGCCGTATCCACGGTCATGGACATGCTAGCAAAGCCACTATAAGTTAGATTTTTGGTTTTGTTTTCAAAAGACTTTATTAAATGGTTTTGGATCTCTATTCAAATGGGTTTTGGGCGGGTAGCCTTGTGATAGAAGGGTATCATTCACCACTTGTTGATGAATGTTATCTGACTATAAAGCTTGAGTTTTAGAAAAATGAATTTTAGTATAGAACAACTGATGTGGAACTTAGTATAAGTATTTGGAAAGAAACTTGGCTTTATGCAAATCAACTCTATAAGTCTTTCGTCGACAAATCCTTGCATGCATTATAATCTGTTACTTGATGGGTGTAACTTGCGAGCACGGTTGTTGTGCTCACTCTTGCTTAATTTAATTATTGAGCAGGAGAGAAATGCTACGAGGAATTGGAGACCTTGGGCGACTAGGCCACGCCCTCCAGACGGTTGCCTGTGGCGAATCGTGTGATCCACTAGCTGCTTTTGCTTCCGCTGAAATTTGCTCTTGGCTTTATGCCCATTTTGTATTAAACTCTAATTATTTCAATGAATGTGGGGTATGGTTATGTTATCCACTCTTGTTGACTTTGTACACTAGTTACTAATCATAGGACTAGTGTGGAATACACGGAGAACTCGGGATCCTTCGCTCCTGGGCCCAACATATTCCTTCTCGCAGATAGGGTGTCCCCTGGTGCAAAGTGAAACAAAAGGTAAGAAATAGTGGTCTTAAGTAGGGGTGGAAAAAACTCGTTAGTGGGGCTCGTTGGCTCAGTTCAAAATTGCTCTAATTACACCGGTTAATTGGTTAAACATTTAAATGAGTCAATTTCGAATAAAATTAGATTTCGCTTGGACTCAACTCGGATCGTTAGCTCAGTTCTAAATATAATTTTAAACTATAAATATAATAATATTAAATACCAATTTCACAAAATCTCGATAATACTAGGACTTAGCTCGATAGCTACACTGATGAGTGAGAAGAATCGCAAATGATGGTGCAAAGTCAAATTTTCTTTTTTAAAAAAGAAGAACATTAGCTTTTCTGTTTGGTTCTTGTCGTGTATATAGGCCCAATCTCTTAAGTGGGCCGGCCCAATGAGAATTCCGGTAGATGAGGTTATCCTCGTAATTATATATCCATTCTTTTCCCCTGAAACCCTAGCTCGCCTAGTCCCCTTTATATAACAGACGCCCTCGCGCCCCTCTCTGACTCCCTCCGTCGATTCACGCCTCCAGCGGTTAATCGTCAGGCCTGTTCCTGAATCGGTGATGTGTGTACAGTGTGAGTTTCGATCTTGAATCCTCTTTTATGCTCACTTTGTTTGGTTTTGGTGTTTGCGACTATGTTCTATGTATGTGCGTTGGATCTAATTGGAGGCTGTGATGACCAAAAAATACCTACCTATTTTCTGAGGGATTTCCATCCTCCTGATTGAGAGAAACCAATGGATCCTTCTGAGCCTTCCAGTATCTGTGCAATTTCTTATCTGTTGTTGGGTTCAACTCGATTTGTTTTGGATTTGTTTCGTTCTTTAGGAACGAAAGAAAAAGCAAGATTTGATCCAGTTGATGTGATGATAAGCTTTCACAGAAACTCATGTAGTGTTGACAAAAAATTCAGACTACAATTATCTGATCAATCCCCAAATCTTGCTTAAGGGATCTGGATTCTTGTGCTTTTCGTGCTTAACTTATTGGTTTATCTTTGCTAAGAAGAAAGAACAGATGTTGTATGATATGATCTGTACACAATAAGCCGATGCTCTGGATGAGTATAGGAAGGAAGCATGGTAGTATGTACGGAAAATGATCGAACTAGGTCTGCATGTCTGCTCGCTGTGATGCCTTCGGGCTTTGATCTCGCGGGCCTGGATTTGACCCACACTCTTTTTTCATGTCTCAAAACATGATTCAAGAACCACTTTGACAATTATCTGTTTTCCAATTAACTTTACTGAAGTATACCTATGGATGATCTATAACGACAGTCTAAAACAAAATGTTTTGAGTTGTTGGATAGAAGAACCCATAACGACAGTCCAGAATGGCATGGCCTTTTAGCTGCTGTTCAGAGAGAAGCGACTCTATGTACATCTCTCATGACGATAATGGAAGGAAAATTAGTTCTTTGCGTATGCTAAAGCCCGCAATTTTTAACTGAACGCGCCTAAAACTCATGGTGAAGATGGTGCCTGCCGCAAGAAATTTTTCTGCGAGACGGCGTTGAGGCAGATCTAGTGAGGCACCTCCTTTGTAGTGCTTTCAGGTTGCCCTTCCTAAACCACTTAGTGAAACAGTGAAAAACTGGATCGATCAGACGATGCTGGCAGAGGATCATGTCACGTCACAGGCACATGGTATTGTTCTCTTTTGAGACAAAATGAAACGGAAGAACTTCTATAATCTCAGCGTCGTATAAAATGCCAATCCAACAATTCAGCAACGATTGCGCAGGACACAAATGGAAAGCAGCAGCAGCAAAATTAGCAAGCATTTCGTCCTGATGCACGGCCTTGGCCATGGAGCCTGGTGCTGGTTCAAGGTGGCCTCGGTGCTGCGCTCGGCGGGGCACCGCCGTGACCGCGGTCAACATCGCCGCGTCCGGCGTCCACCTGGCGCGCATCCAAGAGGTGCACACCTTTGAGGACTAGTCGCAGACACTGCTCAACGCCGTGATTGCAGCTCCGGCCGGCGAGAGGCTTGTCCTGGTCGGCCACAGCTATGGCGGTCTCACCATCATGCTCACCATGGAGAGGTTCCCGCACAAGATCGCCGCGGCCGTGTTCGTGGCCGCCATGATGCCGTGCGTCGGTGAGCATATGGGCGTCACCACCGAGGAGGTAGTACACTAGTACTTGCTTGTACCACTGGTTTATTCACCTAGCTACTGCACAAGGCATCTGCAACGACAGTAGTAACGCTTCTTTCGTGATCTTTGCAGATCATGAGAAGAAGTGACCCGGATTTTCTTATGGATTGAGAAAAACTTGTCATCAACAACAGCCAAGGTACCACGGGGATTGCAATTCTGCAAGGCCCACAGTTCTTGAAGCAGGGGATCTACAACCAAAGTCCTCCTGCGGTAGTAACAAACTAACAATTCCCCTCACAAAGTTTCAACTTCTGCATCACACCATTGATGACTGAGATATGAATGCCAGAATTTGACACTGGCAAAAATGTTGGTGAGACCCTGCAAGCAATTCATTGATGACTCGACCATGAAGGACGATAATTTGCTCACTGATGACTACTACGGAGCGGTGAAGAAGGCGTACGTCGTTGCCAAGGATGATAAGTCCCTACCCGTGGAGTTGCAGCGTTGGATGATCGCACTGAGCCCTGACACGGAAGTCGAGGAGATCACCGGAGCTGACCATTTCGTCATGTGCTCCAGACCCAGATAACTTTGTGACATCCTTGTGAAAGTAGCAAACAAGTATGACTGATAACAAAAAGGTTAATAATACCTACATATGTGCTTTTGTAAGCCCCTAGGGAGCAGTGTGAAGTGAGACATGTCTGCATATGTGAATGTGGACTCTGCTTCAATCACCTGTTACTTCTATAAAACCAGACACTACCATCGTATATCATGTTTGCTGAGTACGGTGGATTATAATTATATCCTAATCAACTAGGACTTAGAGATGTGCACTACAAGGATTTCTGAATCTTAATAGGATTATGATTCCGACTTCTCTTTGGAGAACTAGGTGATCTCTACACCCGGCACATAGAGTATACAATTACTGAGGTGGGAATAGCTACGTTAGAGATATATGATGACACACATTACACATTGGCGGGAGTTCGGTATGTTCCCGGCTCAAATAAGAATATAATGTTTGTGCGATCATTTGAACTCTAACGTTGTGAGGTATCACTTCGAGGTAGAGTTATGCGAGTTACTTACAGAAAGCAAGTAATCATGAAAAGTATATAGACTAATGGAGGATACTGATTAATGAGTATTCATTAAGGAAAAGCAACCAAAAGGAGGTTCGATAAAAATCTTGATCAAGATAAGGAAATTGTGTCGTCAACAGTACGTACTCATATATCACTTGCAGGTATGTGCGAAACTACAAAGATGGTTGCAAAATTACCTGACGAAGGTGCGAGCTATTGGAAGAAGAAAGATGAAGTGGGACCAACCATACAGTACCGACGAGCAGGTGGAGCTCTAAGGCGGTACAAACCTATGGCTTAGAGGGCTATAGGAACATGAGACATAGTTAACCAACCTACCCAACGAAGGAACTCTCAGGTAGAAGGTCTAGATAGGTTAGCATGAACACTGACATGCATATTGTGGTGATATGCATAAGCCCTTGTGGTGGTACTCCCAAAGGTGGAAGGAAAAACCAAAAAAAGGGGGAGAAACGAAAAAGGCAGAGCTGATTTGAAGCGAGTTTTTAGAGAAGCACGATAACTTCAAAGGATAAGAGTCCATGTGGATAATATTGAGTATGATGACTCATATCTTAATCAACTAGGACTTGGAGAGATGTGATGCAAGAATTGCTATATGAATAATAATAGAATTAAGATTCTAACTTTTTTGAGGAGAATTAAGGGCACTATATAAGGCCATAAGAGGTAGTCATGGAGAACAAAAGGCACAAACTAACTCATCCAAAGCAAGATGTACACAAAAGGATTAGATGTTATGTTATTTTTTACTACTAGATTCTTGTATAAAGCAAAGATATGATGGTCTTAAAAGGTTCAAGAAGATTGTGAGAGAGCGGTAATCCATTATACTCTTTTGAAATTGTACTTAAGGAATTTATAGCCGGCTTGATCAAATCTTTATGTATCGTCATGATTGTTTCAACATCGTTATTCCGGTTTTCTCCATGGGATTCATCTATTCGTTTTTGGTACAATGCACATTTGTACCGTATCTCGTAACTCTGATCTGATCTGAGAGCAGTTGCGCATAAGGTGGGTTATCGAGTATAACAATGTTAAATCAAAAGGATTTTTTTTTCAAAAGTCCTAGTGACGATTGTACTCTAGTGTCCCATTCTATCTTTGCACTTGGATTGAATCAAAAACCTCTTAAAAAAAAAGCAACATTATCATCATGCACTGGACCAAATTGTGCAAAACATTATCATCATGCACTGGACCAAATTGTGCAATGAACCTATATATATATATTTGGTATAGATGTGGATGGGAATCGGAATCAGATTGGACTGATATCTACTCTTGATCTGCTGTATTTTAAATTGATTTTGTTTTACAGGAAATGATACTTTACTTAAATTGGGCTAGGAATAGAAATCCTGATTGCCATGTTCTTTGGGAGATTGTTTACTCCCTCACTGCACTGCAAGACATAGGCACACAAAGATTCCAATGGAGGGCAGCAGCAGGAGCAGCGACAAGCACTTCGTCCTTGTCCATGGCCTCGCCCACGGCGCGTGGTGCTGGTACAGGGTGGTGGCCATGCTGCGCTCCGCGGGGCACCGCGTGACCGCGCTCGACCTGGCCGCGTCCGGCGTCCACCCGGCGCGCATGGATGAGGTTCGATCATTCGAGGACTACTCGCGGCCGCTGCTCGACGCGGTGACCGCGGCACCGGACGGCGAGAGGCTGGTCCTGGTCGGGCACAGCCTCGGCGGGCTCAGCCTTGCTCTCGCCATGGAGAGGTTCCCACGGAAGGTCGCCGCGGCCGTGTTCTTGGCCGCGTCCATGCCGTGCGTCGGTCGCCACATGGGCATCACCATTGAAGAGGTAAGCCAAATTGCTACTGGTTAGTGATTACTCGTTGCTAGTAACATCGCCATGTTTCGGATCTCAGAAGAAACAACCCGTAAATTTGTTATGTCCTGCCTTTGAATCGTACACTAGCTAGATCAATATGCATTACCATTGTAATCACAGTCCTTAAAAAAACGTGATCATGGTAATGATGCAAATTTCTCGTGAATCTTGCTAGTTCATGAGGAGGATTACACCGGAATTTTTCATGGATAGCAAGAGGATGGTCCTGAACACCAATCAAGGCCCTCGAACTGTAGTTCTGCCTGGCCCCAACTTAATGGCCGCAAAAATGTACGACCAAAGCTCAACCGAGGTAACAACATAGGAGTATTATTTTGCCCCAAATGACCAGTGAAATGGCATCACAGCGCTGACATTGTTTCCGGCAGGATCTGACACTGGCGACGATGTTGGTGAGACCCGGCAGCCAGTTCATGGATGACCCAATCATGAAGGACGAGATGTTGCTCACCAATGCAAACTACGGATCGGTGAAGAGGGTGTTCGTCATAGCCATGGCTGATACTTCCAGCACCGAGGAGATGCAGCGCTGGATGATCGACTTGAGCCCCGTCATGGAAGTCGAGAAGATTGCCGGGGCTGATCATATGGTCATGTGCTCCAAGCCGAGGGAACTCTGTGATGTTCTGCTCAAGATTGCCAACAAGTATGACTGAGTTCGAAATGGTCGACGCAGGGCATGCAAACACTTTTTTTATTCTATTTCTATTGAAACAATTCTACTTCTTCCTAGAGCTGAGAAGTCGCAGCAGCTTGTTGATCCTTCGTTTGAGTGGCTTGATTTTGTTTGTGAAGCTGATGATCACATCTGTAGTGTCACATGATCAAATCCCACACGCCGACGCACACAAACAAACAAGCGTGATTGGCATTTTGTTTTTTTAGATAATGGAAAAGAAAATCTCTCCCGGCCTCTTTATCCGGGGATACACTGTGAGGACCCGCGTTTTTAGCCTTAATCTCGTAACGGTAATCGGTGTTTAGCAGCGGTTAATCTCATCTTAGTGGTGAGTTGACGATAGTATTAGATCGTTGTTAAGCAGCTGCTTCGTCGTCAGTGCGTTGGTTTCGTTAGGTTTCGTTCGCAAGCATTTCATAACTAATTAGCTCAATCATAACGCATCATTCATGCAACTTCATCACTCAACACAACAGTAAAATCAAGGCGGTAATTGAAGTGCATTCTCATTTGCATTAGATGCATAAATCAACAATTGCATTGTTTACAGTAGTGCATTTTGCATCAACCAAATATAGAAGCGTATTGCATCATTCATACATTCGCATCATCCATGCACTCGTCATTCAGCACAACAGTTTGATCAATAGATAAATAGAATGCATCGTCATTTGCATTAGACAACAATCAGCAAGTGCATTCGTTACATCAGTAGCTCATTTTACATCCACAGAATCTAGAATCATTGACATCATTTACATTCGTACATTCTGCATCATGCAGCCCTAAAACAGATTAGTAGCATTAGTACCTAGAACCATTCCCCGGTACTCACAAGCATCCCAGTGTATCCCTAGCACAGTGCGTTCTCATCCAACCCCCCTGCTATCAAAGCTGAGCAACCACTTTTTCTCTGCAAAGCACAGTGCAATCCTATCCACTTGCAAGGCCATTCACCCCCTGCATTCACAGCCGAGAGCCTCCTCTATTTTACTGCCCCACATTCATTCACCACATTCATTCCCCCCAGTCCAGAACCAACACTAGCCAGGGAGACCGAAGGCGCGGGAGCTTGGCGTCGCCAAGGCCGCCCGGAGCTCGGCATCGCCCAGGCCGGCAGCACCACCTCACTCACCACCGGCATCCCCACCTCAAGCATCACCAGTCATCAGCACAGAACAAGCACAACAAAACCATCCCAGTCAATACTCCACCATCAGGTAAAAACATGAACATTTGAGCTAGAGGTAAGCACCCTCATACCTTGAAGCCGCATCTTCTACCTCCAGTAGCACCTCCATCTCCAGATCCACTCCACTGACCTGCATTCATGCAAAGTAAGCATTCATCAGTTGGCATATAGCATAGATCCAGTGGAGCAATAGGAGTAGTCTCGGTTCTTCGGCGCCGGCGGCCGGTAGGCCGAGCCGGCCAAAACCCAAACTCTAGGTCAGTTGACTCGGGACCCAAGAGGAGAGGTAGCCAGAGCCAGAGAGGTAGACCAAAGCCGAGAAGAAGAGGCGCGGCGGTGCTGGTCTCCTACCGCGCCGAGAGCAGAGCCGGGAGGGGAAGACCGAAGGGGAGCCGGGGCCAAACCTAGGAAGCGGCGGTGCACCAGATCCGAGCCGGATCTGGGCCGAGTAGGGGCCGGTGGTGGAAGAAGAAGGGAGGAGGGAGAGACCGAGTCGGGACCGGCAGTACAGGCGAGAGGCGCGGCCGCGCGGGCCTCCGGCCGCGCCGGGAGGAGCAGCCGAGAGCAGAGCCGAGCGGCAGCGGCGAGGAACCGGATCCAAGCCGGATCTGGGCCGAGTAAGGGCCGGCAGTGGTAGAAGAAGAAGGGAAGAGGGAGAGACCGAAGCCGAGCCTAGGTGAGCGGCGCGCAGGCCAGATCTGCGTCGGGCCGACCAAGAAGGGGGAGCTGAAGGCCGGCGGCGTCGGGTGAGCCGAGAGGAGCCGGGTGCCGGGCCGGAGCTGGTAGGGAAGGCGGCGCGGGAGCTGGCGCGAGGGAGGCGAGAGGAGCGGCGGCGCTTGGGGCTGGAGAGGGGAAGAAGAGAATCGGGAGAGAGGCAGAGAGATAAGAGTGAGGTGCTGTGTGCGTGTTGGGCGTGAGGGTTAGAGTGGGAAGGCCGAGATAGGGTAGTAAGGGAAGAGAGAGAGAGAGAGATTAGGGGAGGTTAGGTTTAGGATTAGGGCTTTAGATTTAGGATTTGGATTAACCTCAGTTCAGTGTAGACTCTTGTTGCTAGTTGGTTTGACTGCTAGAATTAGTTGAGTAACTATTGCTTCTGTGGCTGTTATCTAGCTAGTAGGTTTAGACGCTCGGGCGACTGTCGGGGAGTGCTAACTTCGCTTAGACCGCGAAAACATTTTAGTTAATTAAAATGTGCTAACTGGTAGTCGTCACTAACTTATGTATTCCTATTATCACTCAAACCAACTACGTATTTACTTATACTATTATTCGTGTTGCCGGCTTGCTCTGATAATCAAGACAAACCGAGCGGTGACTGTAACTTCATCGGCGCCAACCTTTCCTACGTCCTCGAAGGCAAGCGATCCTCTTGAACATTAATATAGTTACTTTAAAAATATACCCTATCTTGCACTATTATAAGTATTGCATCAAAATGGTTTTCCAAAACCTAAAGAAAATGATTGAGATAAAATGATTAAGATGATTAAGAAAGAATGAGACTTACTAGGTGGGTAAAAGGGGGCCCTGACTGGGGAAACGCGAGAATGATGATGAGGTAAGAGGTGGGCCTCTTTTTACATATGGTTATAATATAAGGACCAACAAACTCTTGCTCGGTTAGATGCCGTAAATTCAGTGCCAACCATTTTCCCGTTTCGACGGGCAGAAAATGCTACCTTGTTACGTGACTATGCTCTCCACAACGGGTAAGTATTAGGTGTGAGTGATTGTGATGGAGGAACCCAGGACCGGTGGGGGACAATCTGGATGTGGGGGATCCAAGGCGCTATAGCGCTAAGGTGGAGTGTTGAGTGCAGGATAGAAGCTGCCTCAACCAACCTCACCAGAACTCGGTGGATGATGAGGTCAGCAGCGTGACTAAATCTGCACCGACGGAAGGTGATGGGTGGAGAAATTAATCACGTAACCTGGAAAACGTTCTGTATTCTGATCTCGAACCCGCATCTAAGGCAATGCGGTGGACCCTGTTCACGGAGAGTTCAGAATAGCTATGGGTAAAGTGGTACAAAGCCTGCGCAGTGCTAAACTAAATCATGAATTCATGCCAGTCTCCAGGATTGGAGTCTACGAGAACCACAGGGGGTCTTTCGTCTCTCCGAGTGACTAGTATTAAAACTTGCCACTTAATTGTCGAGATCTATTTTCTAAAGTGAGATGATTTAGAAATTGTGAGAATGAATAGAGATAGTGCATCCTGTGCATCTTTTGCTATTAATGCTTACTGAGTACATTAATTTGTACTCAACCTTGTTAGTATTCTCCTTTGTAGATCCTAGTCCGGCCGGGAACTATCCCGTGTGGGACGAAGGACTTGCAGGTACAGAAGCAACAGCTGGAGGGGAAGGCTTTGACTAAGAGGACCCGGGGTGAATTGGGAGCTATGTTGGCTTGTGGGACGAATAGGCTGCCGGTACTTTAGGGCAGACAAGAGAAGCGGGAAAGTTCCTTTGGGTATTTGTATAAAACTTGTATTAAGACCTTAGCCCTGCGTGGCTAACTGTTGAAATAAAGGACAGTTTCTATCTTATTGTTCTACTGCGTAACTCTGGTGAAGGCTTACTATTCGTTGGAGCAGTGTTCTCCTGAGCAAACGAATAGTAATCCGTGTGCCTAAGTGTTATTACCCCTGGGGTAATGACACGGGGCGTCACATACACACAGCCTAAAATTTATTACATAAACCAAAGAATTCTTAACCAGGCGAAACAGTAGCCCTATAAACCATAATAAAGCGACAAAACAAACGCCGCAAAATCATAAACCAATGGCAAAACAAAAGCCGTAAAAACAGTAAACATCCTTCTGAAGAGAAACAATAATATAAAAGTGTTTCAAACATCTCGAAGCCTATTACATAGCTTCCACCCATTTTTGCTGAAGATCTCCCGTGTAATGACCTCTAATGCTTTGCCCCCAGCTACCAAGGTCTCCCGTCTTCCTTGGCATTGCAAAGCTGACCACGAGTGGATCCAATGAATGCATCTGAATATGACCTGCAGAGTGTGGTCAATAATTTTCTTGTCGAAAACGACATTATTACGACAAAACTAGATAGACCAGCAAAGCGCTGTCGCCCCCACCAAAATAGTTGCTTTTGAATTCGAATTAAGACCTAATAACCAATTCCCAAAAATATTACGAATAGTATTAGGTCTGTTAAGATTAAAAGTAATCTGGACTATGCGCCAAGCAAAACGGGCAAAGCGACAATAAAAAAACAAGTGTTGTATGGTCTCTTTTTTATCACAAAAATAACAATTTGTATCACCTCTCCGGTTCCGTTTTAATAAATTATCTTTAGTCAGAGTAACTCCTCTACAAAGATACCACAAGAAATTTTTTATCTTAAGGGGTATTTTAACTTTCCATAACTTTTGACATCGAAAACGACAATTGGTATCACTCAAAATATCATACATAGATTTGACGGAAAATTGTCCATTCCTATGCAAATTCCAAGGAACCGAATCTTTATTCATGGTAAGATGAGCATTGGCTATTCTCCCCATAAGATTATTGAAAAAAAAATCAAATTTGATCCAATAATCGCTCTCCTAAAACTCAATATTAAAGGCGTAGTTCCTAAAACATCCGCAACCAAAACCTGTTTCTTTCGGACTACCTCAAACAAAGTTGGATAAAGTTCATAAAGAGGTCGATGTCCAACCCAAATATCCTTCCAAAATCTGATTTGTTTCCCATCCCCAAGATTAAAAGAACAATGTTGAATAAAATCATGCTTTACCTTCATCAAACCCTTCAAAAAATGGGAATTCCCATGTTTACTCTCAACTTGAGAGACAGACTTATCATTCAAATATTTATTTTTAAGCAATTGCTGTCAAACTCCTTTCTCATTCAAAAGTTTAAACAACCATTTAGCCAAAAGACACTTATTTTTTATCTCGAGGTTTTGAATTCTCAGGCCACCTTGTTCTTTGAGCCTACAAAGAATATCCCATTTAGCCAACCTATACTTTTTTTTTTTATGATTATCACTCTGCCAATAAAATCTGGACCTAAAAAAATCTAGTCTTTTAAGAATTGAGATTCAAATTTTTTGCTTCTCCAAAGCAAAAGAGCTCACTTTTATGAAAATTTATCTTTAAACCAGAAAGTTGCTCAAACGCACAAAGAATAAGCTTCAAATTTTTTGCTTGATCAAAATTGTGATCCATGAAAAGAATAATATCATCAACATATTGAAGGATAGAAAGACCATCATCAACCAAATATGGTATGATCCCATTGACATGACCCTCATTCTTAGCCCTTCCAATCAAAATAGCTAGCATATCCGCAACAATATTAAAAAGAATTGAAGATAGAGGGTCCCCTTGCCTAAACCCTTTCTTGGTTTGAAAATAAGGTCCAATGCTATCATTAATCTTAATCCCCACACTACCCTCAACAACGAATTTGTCAATCCAAGCACACCAACTTGAAGAGAAACCCTTCATTCTAAGAGTTTGCTGCAGAAAAGACCATTTGACCTTATCATATGCCTTTTCAAAATCAATCTTAAAAATGATACCGTCTAATTTCTTTTTATGAAGCTCATGTATTGTTTCATGTAAAACAACTATTCCTTCTATAATATTTCTCCCCGGCATAAAGCTGTTTGAGATGATCGAACAACCTTTTGGGCAATGCCCATGAGACGATTAGTACCTACCTTAGTAAAAAAAAAAATTTAAAACTCACATTTAATAGGCAAATTGGCCTATATTGCTGAATTTGTCGTGCATCTTCTTTTTTTGGAAGTAAAATAACACCAAAATTGAGCCTGAAAAGAGATAAATAGCCTCTATGAAAATCTCGAAAGAGAGCCATCAAGTCATTTTTAATAATATTCCAAAAAACTTGATAAAATTCAGCTGGAAAACCATCTGGACTGGAGCTTTATTATACTCCATTTGAAAAATTGCATCTTTCACTTCCTTTTCAGTAAACTCGACAGTAAGATAATCATTTTCCAAGTCAGAAACTTGAGGTATATCATCCGTGATAGTCTCAACCATGGAAAAGTGATTGCTATCAGGAGGTCCAAAAAGACCTTTATAATAATTTGTAATGTACTGCTTTAAATGAACCTCACCCGAAATAACACCCTCCTCCTGTTCCAACCGAAAAATTTGTTGTTTCCTATGTTTACCATTAGCTATCAAATGAAAATACCGAGTATTACTATCCCCTTCAAGCATTTTATTGAATTTGAAAGGTAAAAAAAATGCCGCTCTTTGATGAAGGCCGAGCTAAATCCACAGCAGCGAACAAGTGACCAATAAAGATGGCCTTGTCATTTTGTGAACAATTCCTCATTGCAAAATATGTTTCTGAGATGCCAAATCACTGTAACCTGATCTGGAAACCATATGAACAAACGATAAAAGAATTCATCACGCAACAATTGCTTTGTGTTGATTTCACGAATAATTGTGTGTTGTCTCTTATGACTCAAAACCCTTTATTTATAGTGTTAAATATTACAATCCGACTTTAATATAACTCTCAACTCACACATAACTTGGACTCTTATTAAACTCTAATACCTACTCTCAACACACACACACTCTCTCAAGATGGGCATGAGATAACAATTATAACCATCTTATTAAATATCACAATGTTATTACTAGAATCTAACGCTTTACCAAACCTACTAACGACTCCATAGATAATACCATCACAAAGACCAAAATTTGCCTAACACTAATACCACCAGGTACATCACCAAGACCATCTCCATCATCTATGAGCTGTCCCAGCCTCAACCCCCTCCTCTACCAACATGCCTCACAGCCACCCCGGGCCTCCACCACATCTACCCACACACCCCCAGCCTCGGCCTCGACCACCACTACCATAAACCATTATGCCCGACTCCAATCCTAGTCCTCTTCTCAACTCTCTTTTCGCTTCTGCAACTTTTCCGACTGTGCGATCTTCTCTTTTGTTATGGATGCATTGGCTCTGGAGCCACCTCTACCTCTTCCTATATCTCCACCTTGACCTCCTCCAGCAAATCTATTGTTCCTACCACCACCTCTACTAGAGTGAGATGCCACATACTTGTTACACTTGGTCCTCATTGCAAAGTTCATATTACCTCATCTCGCGTCATGAAAAATTCAATCATCCTCGCGTTCTCCAGTTCGTGAGAGGACATGCCCAACTCAGGTGTTATGTTTTCTTACAGTTGTAACACTTCATGTCATCAACTATGGCGTACGTTGATTTTATATGGTTACTATTCATCATAACTCTCTCGAGTTTCCTCGACAACTATAACTGAAATAGTCTCCTCCATAGTTAGCAACGCTACCTCCTCCATAGTTAGTTTCCTCCAAATGTTGGTTTTACACGAATGTAATTCTAAATGGTGGCGTAGAGTCATTTTTGTAATTTTATTAAATAGACATTTATTTTTGTAATTCTAATTAAAAATGTATTTTTATATAAAAAAATCGTCGATCTAAGCCCGCGCGCGAAGTCGAGGAGATCGCTGGAGTTGATCATATGGCCATGTTCTCCAAACCGAGGGAACTGTGTGATGTTCTGGTCAAGATTGCGAAAAAGTACGACTTGAGTTCAAGATGGTCAACGGTGCGAAATGATACTACTCGTGCTTATACTTTCTACAAAGGAAGTTGCCACTTAATTAAGGGTTGAGTACAGTGACCCATATCTATTCTTTTAGGACTTGAGATGTGTGCTATATGAAAAAATAGATAAATTTTAATAGAATTATGACTTCTACTTCTCTTTATAATAAGATTTCTACTTTATTTTAGAGGAGAACTAGAGAGACAATATAAAACCGTGAGGAGTGACAATAGGAATCTAAAGAAACAAGTCAAGCAAGAGGAACTCATCCAAAGCAGAGATCCACGAGAGGATTAGAGGTAAGAATCCGAGGATCCTAAAAGTTTCGAGTAAACTGTCACAGAGTGAGAATCCCTTGTACTCTTTTGAGACCGTGCTTAAGGAATTTGCGGTCGGCTTCGCAAAATCCTTCTCTCTCGTCGTGGTTGTTTTATCGCCGTTATTTCGGTTCTCTCTACGAGATTCATCTACTTCATTCTCGATACCGGGCACGTTCGTGTCGTATTTCACAAACTATGGTTCGATCTATGAGCTGTTGCGTATAAGGAGGGGTATCAGAGTATAACATTAGGAATTTCTGCGTATTATGTAATATTCAAGTTTCCAGGCAAACTTGCATTTCAATGATTGGTTATTAGACCTTATGTAATATCTTGAATTTGAATTCGAATTTTATGTTAAAATGTTAGCTCAAGTCGCATTTCCAGCAATCCAAAACAGATTGCAAGTTGCCTGCTGCTATATATCGACGTGTTGCAGCTTGTTGATCCTTGGTTTGTATGCCCGATTCTGTTTGCGAAGCTGATGATCACCACTGCAACGTTGGAGATCGCCGTACTTTGGTTTAGGGAGGGTGCTCGATCAGTAGGCCGTTTGGTCTGCCATGGCCGTGATTTCTATTCACGAAGTGGGGCGGCCGGCACGCTCAGGAGAGCCTCAGACCACCCACCCACCCCGGCCGCATTGTGCGAAGCTGAAGATAGGAAGGAGTGAGTCTGGCAGGTTTGTGCGCGACCTGCCCACGTCTACTAGTTTTTAACTTCTTGCAATCCATACCGTTCTTAAGCCTTCACCTTGAAGATTAAGTTGATCAGATCATGCAGCTGAAGATTGGTTAATTAATTCGCGCATATGCAAATATGCAATGCATCGCAGAAACATCCAAAAACAAGCAGCCGGCCAGCCAGCTACTGTAAGTTGACTCGCCACTTCTTGCAGCATAAGATTATAAGCGATCGACTTGAAGAAAAAGAAAGAAACACAATACTAGTTTCTTACTCGTATCCCATCACCTCGGCTGTATAAATATCAAGCCGTGCAGCTACAGCACCACAAAATCCGAAGCAAGCAGACACATCAGCCTAAGGCATAAAAATGGAGGGCGGCGGCTGCAGCAAGAGCAAGCATTTCATCCTAGTCCATGGCCTTGGCCACGGAGCGTGGTGCTGGTACAAGGTGGTCACCATGCTTCAGTCCGCGGGGCACCGCGTGACGGCGCTCGACCTGGCCGCGTCCGGCGCCCACCCGGCGCGCATCGACGAGGTGCTGTCCTTCGAGGACTACTCCCGGCCGCTGCTCGATGAAGTGGCCGCCGCCCCGGAGGGGGAGAGGCTGGTTCTCGTCGGGCACAGCCACGGCGGGCTCAGCCTCGCGCTGGCCATGGAAAGGTTCCCGCGCAAGATCGCGGCGGCCGTGTTCGTCGCCGCGGCGATGCCGTGCGTTGGCAAGCACATGGGCATCACGACCGAGGAGGTATTCTATTGTCCCAAACAGACTTGCAGACGTGTCTCCTGTCTGTCGGCATCAAAAGTGACTTTATATTATATTAGCCCCTACTAATTATATTTTTATTGCGATCGTTGTACTAATTAGTTCATGAGAAGAACTGCATCAGAAGGACTACTCATGGATTGCGAGATGATGGCCATCAACAGCAACCAGGGTCCAGGAGTTGCAATCCTAATTGGCCCAAACTTCTTGGCACACAAGTATTACCAGCAAAGTCCAGCTGAGGTACGTCACATCCTCTTCATCTCACATAAGTTAATTTCCACCACTTGCTAGTTGCTACTTCAAGAAGATTGACACGAGCGTACGCACGTTACATCTTACCATTGGTGTCGAATGCGTGCTATACATTGCAGGATTTGACCCTGGCGGAAATGTTGGTGAGACCTGGCAACCAGTTCCTGGATGACCCAATAATGAAGGATAGCAAGCTGCTCACCGATGGCAACTACGGATTGGTGAAGAAGGTGTACGTGATAGCCAAGGCTGACAGCTCCAGCACCGAGGAGATGCAGCGTTGGATGGTCGCGCTGAGCCCGGGCACGGGAGTCGAGGAGATCGCCGGAGCTGACCACGCCGTCATGAGCTCCAAGCCTAGGGAACTTTGTGACGTTCTAGTCAAGATAGCCAAAAGCTGCGACTAAAATAGGAAAATATTAGTGCATGTATGTCATGAAGCCCATCATCACGAGCAATGCTATGGAATAAAACAGAATTGCTATATAATTGCCGACAATTACTTTTCTATTCGTTAGACGTGTGCAAGATTTGTGTTGTTGATGTGGTCATCTGGGTTTGAATCTAAACCGTTTTGGTATGCAACACGGCATCGGTTTTTCTAAACAACATTCGATTGTTTTCTTTTATCAAAATAGTCGAATGTTTATTCTTCTGATATGCTTTAAGCACATTTTTCCCTTCTGATGAATTGAGTCCGAATTTATTATGATTTATTCTTCGGAACATAACGGATTCACCAGATTGCCGTATTTTGTTGGCATATAATTTTATTTTTATCTTCATTTTTGCTCAACCTCTCAAAGTAAATGTGAGATTTTGAATCATGTGATGGGATATGAGTTATTAAGACTTTCAAGAATAATTACAGTGATCATGAACAAAATTACATAAATAATTTACTGTAATTTATGTATAATGAAGTTGTAAATGAACTAAAATTTAACTGTTTTGGGCCGAGAAAATAGTCGAATCTTGTATAGACGGACTTCATGAATCCAATAAGTTTTGTGGACTATATGTATGTGTATTTTGTATTATTAGTTGTTTAATCTGGTATGTTGCTTTTTTGATCCAACGATTCAGAATGTGATAATTTTTTAGAGAAAATAGTCGAATTCTGTGTAGACAGACCCGGAATAAAATAGTTGTGTTTCCTTCCGACCACAAAGTTTGTTTCACAATCTTGCTCGGCTTATCTTGGTTTAGCTGATTGATTGTTCATGCAATGGTGGAACCAGGATTTTTAGGATGGGTATTCGGACTTGAAGCTAGGTTGTCTACGTACACCAATATCGTGAAATGTCATTTTCCTTAAAACACTGATACGATGATATGAATATATATAATAAAATACAAAAATATAGGAATTAATGATTTGTTACGAGGAAATGAGCGATATAAGACTACATAATGACACGAATTAAACAATAAATTATAGAGAGCAATGACAGTTGATGTGGTGGAAACTAGGAACAGATCTATTTTAGCTCCAGTCTTTTGATTTTGTTGAGTTATGTTGTTGTTGCTGGGTGCGGCCAAGACTTGTATTTGGTGCTTGGTCGTCGTTGTTTTAACTCTTTTTTCTGTTCTAGGTTGTAGTAGTGATTGCTAAAAAAAATTCTTCCTCTAATAGTGATCAGCAGAGCTCTTGCCTTCTTTTTACAAAAAAGATAGTTGTATACCTTATTGATCATACTCTTTTTTGCTCTTTTCCAGTCAGCAAGAATGCCCATCTAAGAAAGCTATATGTTCCTTCCATAGAGCAAAAATTAACATGTAAACATATGTAACAAGGGCCCAACTAACTACTCATTCCCAAGGCAAAGATTGTGTTTTTGTACAATATCTGTCGATGATCTAGTATCGATCTTATGAACGGATGTTTGGGTCTTTCCTTGAGTTAGATCCACACAGAGAAAGACACATGGATTTAGACAGGTTCAGGCTTTCTCCTTAGAGAATAACAACCATACTCCTGTATTGTTGTATTGATAATGCTTTTACAATCGGAAAGAAGATCACTCAAACTAAGGCTTAATGATTTCTTATTGTTGTCTCCGATCGGTCTACCCTTGTGTCCACTGACTTTAGCCTTTATATAGCCGTGAAGGGGTGGCAGTTACTCCATGCCAAGAGGCACCTCAACGCTTCATGAAATGTGCACGTTAATGGAAGTTATTGTTAGAGAGATAACACCCCACATCGCCAGACAGTTATCGTTAGAGACAGAGGCGTAATTGTAATACCCCAAACATCTATTAGAGGAAATATCATTCGGGAGAGGATAATTAATTCAAATTCGATTGCTTCAAAGTTTTAGTGAGGGAATTCGATTCAAATTTCTATTTTTTGTAGCGCGTTTGGTTAGTGGGCTCTTTTTCCAAAGCGCAAAAGCCCTTAGTGGGCCAGCCCAAGTGGGAAGAAAAAGGGGGGCGCCCCTTAACCCTAGCTGCCCCCTCACCCCTTCCTCCCCTTTTGCCGAAATCTTCCTGGGCTCCCTTCCCCCATTCCTGTGGCGCCGCCCCTCCTTACTCCCCTAGCCCGGCGCTGCCGGCCTCCTTGTAATACACCGAGTGCCGATTAGAGAAAAGTTAATCGGGGAAAATGGTTTTAGTGTAATTTCAGTTTTTGAGGGGGGTTTAAGAGTTGGGCCTCCGGCCCGGGGTGCTTTGGACTGTTTGGGCCGGACAGCAACCAAGAGGGGAGAAGCTATGGGCCTAAAGCCCATGCGCCCCCACCCCTTCAAACCCTAATCTTGGCAGCCTCCCTTCTTCTTTTCCCCCCTTGGCTGCTCCCCTCATCCCAAGCCGCCTCCCCTGCAGCTCCTCTTGGTGGCGCCTCCTGCTGCTTGCTCTGGTGGCGCCTCCCAGTAGCTCCTCTTGGTGGCGCCCCTGCTGCCCTCCCGGTGGCGCCTCTCTCTCCCAGCCAGCTCTACCTCCTAGCAGCCCTCTCCTCCTCCTCCTTCTTGGTAGAGGTATCCACTCACATCCTCGCTGTTGTTGAAGACTCGTTCTTGGTAGAGGTTGGTTATGGATTAAATCGATAGTCTGTGTTTAGAAACTGATTTCTGTTCTCTGTTGGGCTTTGCTTTTCGTTTAGATCAAGGCCGATTTAGGACCTGTGATCTCTTAGAAAGTTGTAGATTAGTTCATCAGGTTTCGATAGCCTCTGAGTTCACCTGAATCCGAGTTATGGTTTGCAAGTTACAGTCATTTTTGTACCACTGTCCAGAACGTCACTTATTTCCTGACAGTCGCTTTGCGGGGCAATTTGAGCATTGATAAGGTCCGAATCAGGAATCCTCCCTATTATGAGAATTGTAGATTATTATCTTATCTTTCAATAGCCACCAAGAACACTTAATTCCGATTTGTGGATCAAAAGTTATGATTGTTTCAATCTTGCTGCCCAGAATTCTGACAGAATTACTCCGTTGATTTGTCTTTTGAAATATGTTTATGTTAGTGTCAAATTCAGGGTCTCCACCCAACTAACTTGTTGTAGTAAATCTCGTAACCTTTCAAGAATGCCAAAGAACGCCCCAATTGGAGTGGTAGATCAAGAGTTACGCTTTCTTCTTTACTGCTGTCCGTTTTTCGGACAGATTCTGTCTTTCAGTTCAGCTGCTGTGAGTGTATCCTCATGGCTGATTTAGATTATCTCCCCAACTAAGTTTTCGTAGATACGGTTGTTAAGTTTCGCTAGGAACTGGGCTTACCTCGTTCCGAGTCCCAAGTTAATAGATATGGTCTTTTCCGTGCCGCTGTCCAGTTTCACTTATGTGTGGGGTGGTCGGTTTTAGACTAAGACTATTAGTTAGCTCTTGGGTGTTTGGAACGTTGTAGAACGTTAATGGATGGTCCTGTTTTATGTTGTTCTTATTTCGAATATATTTTGTGTAGGCGGGGAGGTTTCAGGTTTAGGAGCACCGCCTTTGCCTCCAAACTCATCACATCGCGGAAGGCAAGTACTTTGATGTTATTAAGAGTGTGAATGATTGAATGCTTGCTGTCAATATTGTGTTTTCTAAGATTCATGATGGTATTCAATTATTATGTTTCTTTAATATGTGATATTTCCATGGTCAAGTGGTGAGGCGTTCATTATTCATATTTCATTCTTTGCATCCATGATTCATGTTTAATTCACGGGAGTGGATTATAAGACCCATCAAATCCAGTATGGGCACGTAAGTCCCACCATTCCAATGTGGGCAGAGTTGGATCCCCGTATGAAACGTTCTTCATACGGGCCTTGGATCCCCACATTTTATTAAATGTGGGCCTAAGTGAACACTAACGGGTGTTTCACGAGCTATCTGGTATAAGCGTATGTAGTTCATTCATTCCATCCATTCATATGTTCTTCCATTCGTATTCATATTCGTAATGCCACTGTCTTGTTCATATTCATTGTAGTTCATCTTATTCCTTGTACTTGCTGAGTCTTGGACTCATTCTTGCCTGTGTTTGTTTATTCTAGGTGCACGCCGATGAGGGCATTCCTGGGAGGGAGTAGGCACACATGATTCATTCACTTCACAATATTCAAGCACTATAATAAGATTTTTTTTTGTCCCTGTCTTTCATTCGTTAAGTGATGAACTGTAATAAATAGAGTTTGATGATGGATGATATCTTTCTCTATGATAAGGTTGATTAAATAACTGCTTGTGATCCTTGATTATTCCATTGATATAACTATCTTAGCGGATTCAGTAGACGTGAATAATTGGACTTTGCGAACTGTTGTTGGAATCAGATTCTATTCCTGCACTCGTTTTAATAGATGTCGGACGTCTTATGTTAATTGATGAGTTGCTGTTGATATTTTTTCCGCAGTGTTGTTGTATGTTAATTTATTTGGGTAACATTTTGGCTTTCAAATAGCCAGGGTGTTACAGTAATACATGCAGTTATTCTAGAGAATAATAGCATATACTAATTGCTCCATGTATTAAACACAACGCATAAGAGTTCCTAGTCGGTTGAGCCCATATGTCTGTAGGCTTTGTTGACTATAGGGTGGTCATAATTGACCTGGTCGTGGAAAGGTTTACGACCATGGAGTGGTTGTAGAAAGACTGACGACCATGGAGTGGTTGTAGAAAGGCTCACAACCACCCAGCTAAGCTCTTCCCTTAGTAATAATATGGCCTATGAACAATATGAAGATATTGCTATATATAATGATAATTAAGATAAATAATTTAATTAATTGAGGTTGTTAGATCATTGTCATCTAGCCCCTTAACTTCAAGTGAAAATAACTTACTTGGAAATGAGGTCGTAGAATAGTGGTCGAAGTAAAGTCTTTCCGACTGGTATTTCATTTGACCAGAAATTGACTTGGTCAAGAATATAATTTTACTTGAGTTGTAGAAGCTCCTTTTCTTGAAAAGACAGAAAAAGAAATGACAACCATCTCTTGTAATTCTATTTATAAAAATAGTTTTCAAAGAGACGATGATGCTTCGATTTCCAACGATTATTTGAGAATAGTTTCTAATAACCATTGGACTTCTGTCCTTACCCATTAAAATATGTTGCAAGTTGATGGCTATAAATAACTATAAGAAGGGCAGAATTAAGAAAAACTCAATCACAATCTTTCTATCTTTCCCACTTCTGCTTATTAAAATTCTATCCCTAAACTTCTCAAGTCTAAGTTGATTTCTTTAGAAGAAATAGTCGGACCTAAGTTTGAATGGGAAGAATCAAGGATGGACATGAAAAAGTCAATTATTCTTAATAATGTTAGAAGAACTTCTTTGAAACTTTTGCTGAAATGGAAAAGGGTAGATGATGAACAGTGGTTTCTCAAAGAGAAAGGTGAGATTTCTATTTTCAAAGCTTTTCATGAGTATGAACTTAGATCGCCTTGGTATCCTTCCATTGTGAGTAAGATCGTGGAAAAAGGAAATCTATGGAACATGACTTCAAGGTGGTCGAAATGACAATTTGTCCTATGGATTGAAATCCACAAGGATTTGGTAAAAAAAATCCCAATGACTAGGTGAGCATTTCATTGTATATGATGTGTAACTTTCGATCAAGACTGAAGTTCATATCGGAGGGAAACAACATACTAGACAAACGCTTATCAATTTACATATCTTCTGCTTTCTTTTGATAGAAATCACCTTCGACCACTTTGAAGAAGAAATCCGAAGAACTGGTTGAAAAGACTAACTAGTTAGAAGAAATGTCTTAGAAGAAATTTAACTAGGATTTTTTTTTACTTTCACTACATCTAATGTGTATCTTTTGGACTTTATGAAATAAAGCTTTGTTTCAATCATATCCTTTAATTCCTTATATTGGTAGTAAGAATGAGGGTCTGATTGATACTAGGAAGTACCTCCTAGTGGGCAGAAAACCCACATGCAGATAGGAGATACTTCGACTAGGTGACATCCCCATTTTCGACCAGTGTAAGGAGGATCAAAAGGCTTATAAGGAAAAGGATAGCCTTCGAGTACTTGCTTAGCACTCGTATCACTTTTTCCCTTGTTGGTTCAAAAGTGATGAAAAAATTATAACCGATTTGCTCGACTATGAAAAAATCATGTTGCAAAGGTTAACGATTTAAAAAGACCTACCGAAGAACTTCTAGAGGCAAACTCTATAGCTTTCGAGTTGTAGAGTGAAATAAACAGTAAGTTTTTCACTTATGACTGTTCATTTTAATGACTTTCTTTTCATTCTCTAACCCTTTTTTATTTTAGAAAAAGAGGTCGATATGAGCAAGCTCAAAACCGAAGTCGATTCAAAGATCTTGGTGATCAACGAGCTCACTCGTATCACCAAAGAAAAAGATAAGAGCATAAATACTTGGGAGGAGCCGTGCTCAAAGGATGCTGCCTCCCATGATGACAAGATCAAGAAGCTTGATTTTTTATTAGTAGGTAAGAATTCCTTTACCTACGACCAGTTTTATTTACTAGTCTTTAAAAACATTTTTTTGATTGGCCATACTCTATTTTCAGAGCAAGCAGTCAAAATAAAAATAAAAATAAAAAACTCCAAGATGCTTCTACTCGCAGTCAGGAGGAAATAAAGGCTACAAATGTCAACATTCAAGACAACATTTCGCTCCTTAATAATGTGCTCGGTTGACTTGATGCTAAGGAGGTCACATATTTTGAAGACACCATGGTCACTCATACAAGTACTATTGGACAGCTAGTCGAACTCTGTAGGAGTTGATTACAACTGAAAAGACCAACCAAGCTGACTCGATAAGAGAGGCGGTCGAAAGTGCACTAAGTTATGCCTTGGCAAAACTTAAGGCACATGACCGTAATCTTAGTCTTCAATCAGTCAAAGCTGACTTCAACTGCCCTGAAGCAGAGGCAGCATGGCTAATTGAAGAAGTGTAGATGGTCGGCAAGAAGGTCGTGGAGGAGATGCAAATCAGATCTCCTTCATGAGAGTAGTTTGTAATAGGGTATATAATTATAAAGATAATTTCTTGTTTATGAATATAAATCTTCATTTTCCTACAAATTGTCTCATCGAGTAATTAATAACTCATAAGACAATAAATAGAAAACATAATTTAATTTAATACTAAGAATTAAAATCATATAACTTTATCCTAGTCCTCGACTATTTGCTTAGTTTAATTATATAAATTAAGTAAATAGTGAGAAATGTGTTTGTTTAAATAAGTTGTTCGACCTTTGTTGTCGATCTCGATTGTCATATACTAGTAGAAAGAGTTATGCACAGTTCAAACCTAGGAAGTTCCTTCTAGTGGACAGGACTACGTGCAGAAAGGAAAGACTTTGACTACGTGATGTTCCTTTCTCCAACTAGGTTTAATCAAATCGAAGGTATCAACAAAGTAAACTCAATTGTTTGTACTTGTAGCAAGAGTTAGAGACAGCGTGACGCTAAAAAGCTCCTTCTAGTGCGCATAATCACGTGCAGATAGGAAAGAGTTAGACTAGATGGTGTACTTCCTCCAACATGGTCAATCGAATCGAGTAATTTTAGAGTAGTCGGACAAACTAAAATTTTAGAAAGAGCTTGTTGTAAACTATTTTGATCATATTTTGTTGAACCTAGTTTCTTTGTGTTAGCAGGAAAAGTTAGGAACAGATCAACGCTAGAAAGTTCCTTCTAGTGGGAAGGACCACATGCAGAAAGAAAAGACTTTTACTAGGTGATGTTACCACCTTTCGACCAGTGTAAAGAAAACCAAGTATTTAGAAGTGATTGAAAATCGAAGCGTTGCTCAATGAAAAATTTTAAGACAATAAAGATTGAAAAAAGCATGAACTTTATTGAGAATATACAGAGTTACACATTGAATTTGCGTAGCTGGTCGATATTCCATGAGTTGGAAATGATTTTGCCGTCCTCCATTGCTAGCCGTACCGAACGTGGTCACGTAACTTCGACCACTGTGTAAGGACTTTCCCACTTGGGGGAAAGTTTGTTCTGATTAGGCCGGGATTGAATCTTTTTCAATATCAAGTCACCTACAGCAAGGCTGTGAGGTTGGACCTTACGATCATAGTATTTACGTAGGGTTTGTTGGTAGACTGCTAAATGGATTAAGGCTTGATTCCTCTTCTCTTCGAATAGATTGATGTCATCTGCTCGAAGTTGTTGCTAGCCAGAGTCGTTGTAATTTTTGAATCTTGTCGACCGAATTTTTAGTTTTGGTGGAAGCATGGTTTCACCCCCAAAACTAAGAAAAATGGTGTTTCACATATAGCCCGACTAGCAGTCGTGCGAATTGCCCATAATACCGAGGGTAATTCTTTTACCCAAGCCCCCAAGTGTTTTATAAGTTGGTCGAAAACTCGAGTTTTAATTCATTGCATAATTTGGCTAATCACTCTTTCGACTAACCCATTGCTTTGTGGATGGGCGACAAAAGCATAACACAGCTTGGTGCCCAACTCTTCACAAAATTCCTGGAATTTTGCACTAAAAATTGTGTACCATTATCTGTAATTATTCAACTTAGAACGTCAAATCGGGTAATTACATTTTTCATCATAAACATCTTGGCTGCTTCTGTTGTTATCCTAGCCATAGGATCAACTTTAATCCATTTTGTGAACATATCAACAGGCTCAAAAAGGAACTCGAAGCCTCCTGGTGCTTTTGAGAATGGTCCTAGGATATCAAGACCTCAGGTTGGAAAAGACCAAGAAAGAGATATGGTTTGCAATGCTTGAACCGGTTAATGTATTTGTCTGCTATGAAACTCACATTGTACACACTTTTTAACCAACTCTTTAGCATCATGGAGAGCTGTTGGCCAGTAGAAACCTTGCCGAAAGGCTTTCTTTGACCAGCATTCTGGAAGAAGAGTGACTTCCACAGATGCCTCCGTGTATTTTGTGAAGGAATTTTAATCCTTCGTTCTGTGATATGCATCGCATCAAACACCTTGAGTGCTTTGTTTATAGAGGACTTATTCGACCAAAATATACATTTTAGCCATGCGGGATAAATGATCAACCTCAAGATTATCATTGGGTACTATACCCATCTAAAGATACTCGTAGTTGGGATCCATCCAGGTATCCTTGTATTCTAGGAGACTATCTCAATAAGAGATGTCTCTGGTGTTTCGACGAGAGACAACTTCTAAAGCTATTTCGAGAAGACTCCTTTTGGTACTTGTAATCGGAAAGAAGCCATTCGAGCTAACTGGTCACTGGGAAATTATCCCTTTGAGAGATATATTGTACCTCGAAACCGAAAATGTGATTTTCAAACTTTCTGACTTCCGATAAGTACTGAGACATGGTCGAATTAGAGCATTGGTACTCTTTTCTAACCTGATTTACGACTAGTTGAGAGTCTCCTCTTACGAGTGGTCGTTGAATCCCGAGCGCTTTCACAACTCGTATGGCAGCCAACAAACGTTCGTATTCAACCACATTGTTAGTGGCAAAAAAGTTTAATTGAATATCATACTCTATGATTTCTCTTGTAGGAGGTTTCAGGACCACTCTAGCCCCCGAGCCACTTAGTGTAAGTGACCCATCAAAGTACATTGCCCACTGGTCGTGGGATTTGTACTGGGAATCCTAAACGAGTTCATGATTTGTCCATTTGGCGACAAAGTCTGCCAAGATCTAAGATTTAATGGTCGTTTGAGACACAAAATAGAGATCGAACTCCCCAAGTTCAACCGACCATTTTGCCTTGCGTCCCACTACTTCCCTATTCTAGGGGACCTCTCCTAAGGGAAACTTAGACAACATAATTATCTTGTGCGCCCTAAAATAATGCATCGGCTTCCTCAAAGACATGAGCAGGACATATAGGAGTTTTTAGACCTAAGGGTATCACTCCTTAGGCCTGTGTAAAACTTCACTCACGTAGTAAATTGGTCGTTGAACATTTTCACGTTCTGATTTCGGAGAAACCAAAACAAGAGCATTTGTAAGATACCTCTTGACATCCTCGAAGGTATTGTTTGCCCCCTTCGACCATTCAAAACCCTCATGTTTTCTCAAAAATTTGAAGAAAATAAGTCTATTTTCTCCCAATCGTGAGATAAAACGACATAAAACTACCATGCATCTTGTGAGTTTGTGGACTTCTTTCTTTGTGGTCAGAGCGCGTGTTTGTTCAATGGCTTTTATCTTTTTAGGGTTTGCTTCGATTCCTCATGTAGAGACAAGGAATCTAAGCTACTTTCCCGAAGAGACTCCAAACACACTTCTCATGATTGAGTTCAAATAATATTTTCTAAGGTTATCAAATGTTTCTTGTAAATAAAAAATATGATTAAGGCGCTCGATGCTTTTTATGACCAGATCGTCTACATAGGCTTCCAAATTTCAGCCTAGTTGGACATATGTTAGTGTTTTAGAACCGATCTTACGTAAAGATTATTTGATTCGGGGGGTCTCCACAATTGATCACGCAGACAAAAGAGACATGTGAATTTTTATACAGGTTCAGGCCTTCCCCTGAGGGAATAACAACCCTACTCCTGTGTGTATGTGTAACAGCCCAAATTTCAAATTTCAGTTGAAAATAAAGTTTATTTATTTTTGTGGATTTTTCTGGAATTTTCAAAAGCTTTTACTTAATCAAATTGAAGCTAAACAAATTTATTTGCAAAATCTATTACCAACTAATAGTTGGAATTATTTTATTCAAGTCCCAAATGCTCCCAAGAATTTTTGTGGATTTTCTCATAATTTTTTTACTTAATTTACTATTTTCTAAAGCCTGATTGAATTATCAGCATTTAATTAATTAGAAAATCAAAAGGAAAATCCTAAATAGGTTTTGGGCCGAAACTCCCTCGGCCCATCCCTTTTCCCCCAGCGCCTGACCCACTCGGCGGCTCCACCCGCGCCACCTCTCACTCACCGGCGCCAGGCCCACTGCCGGCCTCTCCTCTCTCGCTCGCGCATCGGCCTTTATCAGCCGTTGGATTTCGGGTTCAATGGAACGTCCAGGCGGACCGAACGTCCCATCGCGTGTGGACCGTCTGATCTAGATCCAATGGTTCACGTGCATCAGAGACTTAGCTATTATCCTCGCAACCTCTCGATGTATCGCGACCGTTGGATTAAAATCCAACTGCTGCGCTCAACCCACACTTACCGATTCGCCCCATCCTTATCCACCGTCCGATCAAAATCGGACGGCCCAGCGACGTCGTCTTCCTTTCCATCTTCTTCCTCGCCCCTTTCCTTTTCTCGCCCGCGCGTCCGCCATTGCCGTTTTCGAAAACCTTCCATACACGATCAAATCCGGCCGCACCTCCCTAATTGTTGCGCGTAATTAAACCCGGGATCACCTCCGCGTCCATCACGGCCTTTTCTTTCCTTTTCCTCGCCGTGAATCCCCGTTTTCGTTCCGCTATGCCGCGCGGACCTTCTTGGGCGGTACGCTGCCTCGGCCACACCCGCGCCCTATAAATAGGACCGCCGGGAGCGCCTCGACCTCCACAGTTCGTAGCCCCAACCATAGCTCGCCCCGTTCGCCGTAGCGCCCAGTTTTCGAAAAGCTTCGCCGGCGAAAACCTTCGGGTCTTCTCCGTTTCCGGCGCCACCGTAGACGCTCCGACCACGCCGACGCCACCAACGTCATCTACTCGTCGTCGTGAAGCTAGTGCGACCACCCACTTCGTCGGAGGAGCCCCGCAGCATCGACTTCGTCGACGACCGAAGCTCTTCGCCGCCAATCCTCGCCGTCGACGACCATTCGGCCACGCACCGCCGCTGTTTTGGTAAGCCACAGTTTCGCCGTGACCTCCTCCTTCTTTTGAGCACACCCGCACCCCTCGTCAAGGCGTAAAACGCCGACGAGCCACTCGCCGAGGCACCGCCGGCCTCGGGCCTACGTGGCTTGGCCACGCACACGCCACCGTGGCGCCACCTCAGGGCCACGTGTGTGCCACGTCGCCAATTCAGCTCATGTGGCGCCGCGTCAGCACCATCCTTCCGAGCCAAAAGGTTGTGGACTTAGTCCACATAGACCGTGTCTGTGACACGTGGGGCCCATACGTCAGGAATTATTTTAATTCCTTTAAAAATTCCGAAAATCCATCGCTGGCGTCAGCATTGCGCAGTAACTAGATTTTCCAGTACAAAAATAATTCGGGAAATTCAATTAAATTCCAGATTTATGTTTTAAACTTCTAAAATTCATAACTTTTGCATCTGAACTCCAAATTGGGTGGTTCAAGTTGCAAAATCTTTATAAAATTATAATCTAGATATTTAAACCAAAATATTTCAATTTGGGGTTAATTTGAGCTGATTTTTTGAATTTATTTGAATTTGAAGTTAATTTGTCGTATTTTCGCGTATAGACCTCGACGACTCCGGAGAGTTAGATCCTTCTGACGATTTAGAATTTCAAGACTTCAACGAAGGCAAGTTACACTATTGATCTTATTGTTCCCAGTATTTTAAAGTATTTAATTCCTGTTTTCAAAGTATTATTGCATGCATATGTTTATGTAATTGTTTGAATGCTCTGTTTTTGTATATAGTTATTCCACTCTCCATTGTATGACCAAATTGATTATTGAATATGAATGCTTTGTCACATTTAGGTAAAAATACTACTAAAATTAATCTTATGCTTAGCCATACTTAGATCACACTTGTAAATTTGGGAAGGTTTAACCAAATCTTTTACAACTTGAGTTAAATTTGATTCCGTGGTGTTGTTTTACCACGAAAGGTGTATAAAGGGGTTTTTACTCTAAATAAAATAAAATGGGTTGGAACTTGGGCGAGAGGGATGGATGGTGGGTGTAGGTTCATGCACGGGCCTAATCTGGTTAGGATTAAGGCCCAGGGTTTTAATGGAAAGACGCCCAAGTCAGTTATGGACCGGTCTTTGAGCGTATTTTGCTACGCCTTACCGTACCACCACATGTCTGGAATGGGACAGATTTGGCTAAATAATTTGTGGTGTCTTATTGTTATTTGTGCTATGTTGTATGTGTGGGTATCGGTTAGACTTGAGTCCCACCTGGCGCAAGAGGGGGCTCCCGGAGGATGGTTAGTCCAATGGTAGCGAAACCTTAGCGGGCATAAATACTTTAAGACACTGCATTGTAACAGCCTTATGATAATTGCTTAGTCACATGCCTTTGAAAGCGTGCTTTGGCCGACATTAAAAGCATATTATCTCGTGTGGGTAAAGCTGTACAAACTCTGCAGAGTAGAAACTATTCGAATAGCCGCGTCCGCGGTCATGGACATGCTAGCAAAGCCACTCTAAGTTAGACTTGTTTTTTGTTTATAAAATGATTTCAACAGATGATTTTAGGATGGATAATCCTATGGTAAAATTTGGGCGGTTAGCCAAGTGATAGGAGGATATCATTCACCATTCAATTAATGGAGGTTATCCACTATTAATTGTCGTTTTAAACACTGATTTGAGTTATTACATAAAAACTGGCCTTAGAAATTAATATTGGTATTTAACCTGAAAACGCTGTTTTTGCAAAACAACCCTGCCATTATCCTTTGTTTTCCTTATGCATGCATTAACTTTCAATATTGGGTGTAACTTGCAAGCACAGAAGTTGTGCTTACTCTTGCTGAATAATCTTTATTCAGGAGAAGACCTCTACCAGGACGGTGAGGATCTTGACGACTAGGCTACACCCCCAGACGATTGCCTGTGGCAAGTCGTGTGGTGTACTACTATTTTGTCTTCTACTGTGTTATTTCTTTTCTATTTGGCCTCATGCCCCTTTTGTAATAAACTCAGAAATTATTATTAATAAAGTGCGTGATATGATTGTGCTATCACTTTTGTTTGACTGTGTACACTAGAAATCCTGGACTAGTGTAAAGACACAGAGAATTCGGGATCCTTCGTTCCCGGGTTCAACAGTATGGTATTGAGTATCCTGGTTACAATTGGCAGAAAGACTGGTGCTAATATCGCTACTGATTATCTCCCAAAAGCCCTCTTTCCCATTACCTCTAAAAGATGTCTATTTATAGTATGTTGTGAAGGCGGTTGTCGTTCCAGGTCAGGAGGCGCTCATTATTCCGCAATAATGAGAGTAATTACCGGAGTAGTAACCTCTCCACGTTGCCTGACGGTTAACAATCAGAGATAATGGTGAGTTATCTGTAGTTATTCTAGGTATAACTACGTATCTTGACTACTCAGATCTCACAATTAATAGGGCCCACTTGCGAGTGGACCTAGTTATCTGTGGAGAAGTCGTGGGAGGACTAGTCGTAGCAGAACTTACGACTAGAGAGTAGTCATAGAAAAGCTTACGACTGGATACTGGTCGTAGAAAGACTTACGATCAAAGATAATCGTATGAGAACTTACGATTACACGGTAGTCGTAGAAATACTTACGACTATGGGGGTGATCGTAGAAGTACTTACGACAACCCGGTTGATCTCTCCCTTACAACTGTAAGGGGTATACTTAGTAACTGTGTGACGTCATATTTACCTATAATACATAATTACGAATAAATAGTAAAATAAGGATGATTATATCCTCGTCAACAGAGAAGGTCGTTTGCATCAAGCATTGAAAAGAAGCACCAACATTTTTAAAAACCAAATGGCATTTTGACATAGCAAAATATTCTGAATGGTGTAATAAATGTGATCTTTTCTTCATTATCTAGGCACATATTTATCTGATGATAACCAAAATATGCATATAAGAAACTTAATATTTTACAATCAACAGTAGAATAGACAAACTAATCAATACGATGAAAAGGATAATCATCTTTCGAACAAGCTTTATAATCATCAGTAAAGTCTAGACACATACACCACTATCCATTACAGATTGGCCAACCACTGGGTGGTTAACTTCTCTTATAAAGCTGCGTTTCAAGTGGTTTGTCCAATTCTGATCTGATGGCATCTCGTCGATCAGGTGCAAATCTCTGTAATTTTTGTTTTATAGGTTTCTTGTCAGGCTGTAGAACTAACCTATGCTCGATCACCTCCCTGGGGACCCCAAACATGTCGGATGCTTGCCACGCGAAGACATCTGCATTAGCGCGAAGACCCCCACGGTGAGCTGCTTGCGCTGCCTCGGACTCCCGCTGCCAATCCTCCTCGGCTCCTCCCCCAACACCTTCGACTACTCCGGTGAGTCCCCACGCCTCCCCGTGCTAATGCGCACCTTCTTTGGCGCCAACGGCTTCTCCATGGGTGAATCGGCGGTTGGAGCTAAAGGAGCCCGTGAGGCCGTGCAGGTGGCAGGCAGCTGGTGGGGAGGCGAAGGTGGGCAACAGCGGCGAGAGGGAGTGAGTGGAGGCGTCGATGGGCTTGGGGCCGGGAGGTGAAGGAGGGAGTGGACGGCTGCCATGGCGAAGGAGAGGAAGTGGCCAAGAGGGGGAGTGGCGCGGGCAAGAGGAGGCAGCGGCGAGAGGAAGAGGAAGGGCATAAGACATAGGGGCATAACAGTCATTTTGCTTGGGCTAAAATGCAAAATGTAAATCAAAATTATGGAAATGTCAAAATATCAAACAGAGGCAAATCCACAATCTTAATTAGCAGTCTAGCTTCTTGGTGGACAATTGTTTTCTTGCGATGCAGTCGATGAGAAGAGCTTCCCAAGAAGAGCTCATGGATTGCAAAATAATGACCATCAACCACCACCAAGGTCCAGGGATTGCACTTGTAATGGGCCCAAAATTCTTGGCAGAGAAGGGATATCAGCAAAGTCCAGCTGAGGTAATCGATTTGAGAAACTTCAATCCGTTCTTACTTCGGGAAGACTGACTCGTAAGTCACATGTCACTGACCTGCTATTAATATATCACAGGACTTGACCCTGGTGAAGTCGTTGGTGAGACCTGGCAACCAGTTCGTGGAAGATCCAATAATGAAGGACGACAAGCTTCTCACCGATGGCAACTACGGATCGGTGAAGGTGTACGTGATAGCCAAGGATGACCGCTCCTGCAGCGAGCAGCTGCAGCGTTGGATGGTCGCGCTGAGCCCGGGCACGGAAGTCGAGGAGATCGCCGGAGCTGACCACGCCGTCATGAGCTCCAAGCCGAGGGAGCTCTGTGATGTTCTTGTCAAGATAGGCCAGGAAGTGTGACTGATCAATTAGACAAGGAATGATGCATGTGCAATAAGGCCTTTTTGGAGCTAGCGTTATGTTGTGGGAGTTCAGTTTCAAAAAAATTATGTTGTGGAAGTAGATCGAGGTACTTGAATTTCCTACGCAGTATGAAGTTGTTTGGTGGTATGGCATGGTCTTCGCATGGGCGCCTGAACTGATGTGCTTCGATCATTGATGCTACACAGTTCTAGCTGCGTTGTCTGTATCTGCCGACGTTAAGCCCGTTGAAATTTCACACGAATTTCGTAGGAACGATGCAGGTGTCGTCAATACAAGATCGATCAATAAATTTGTGTCACTCGGTTGGATGCATGTCAAAGATACGAAAGGGATCTCAACAAGAATCAAACATAATAAATTGTACCGATATATTGCATGTATGGTACAAATTACAAGTGATCTCCTCCTCCCTATTTACAAATGGTATGGACTCTTATTTATAGAGGGAGAGCGGAAATCCATAAAATTACATCATTGTCCTCGGAGCTTACCTTGCTTTAGGGTACTTTTGTCCATCACATCGAGTCAGTCCCATCACAGTCAGTCCCATCACATCCATGATACATGACATCGTCGACCTTCCGTCCATACAGGTGTCAGCGGGACCTCAGAACGTGACTACCTCGGATTGGGTCTCGGGTGGATCCCCTAATATGTGACGTATCATCGAGGTTAGTCCTCGACCTTGTTCGGTTGGATCCCTGATGTGTCGTGCCTCGCCGAGTTATCGTCGGCTCGAGGTAGTGCAAGACCCTCCTCTACAGTAGGAATCGGAAAAAAAAATCTCGCGTTAGAAAGAAGGGCCTAAGCAAATCAAAATATTTCATAAAAAAAACTGGCTTTTTTAACCCGCAACAACTACAAAAAAAATCAAAGAAAGATGGAAAGGAAGAACGCGTGCATGGAACGCAGCACGGTCTGACTGTCTGCGACAAGAGAAACAGACAGCAATACAGGTCTGGCATATGGATTGTCAGGTGAAACAAGCGACAAAAGACGAGAGCGACGACACAAACGATAATCTGTTGCAAGTACGTCGTAAGAGTAATTCTAAAACAAAAAAAGATAAGGACGTTGCACCAACTCTTCCTCCTCCTGATCCAGGTGTGTGTTTTTACCGAGTTACATGCGTTTTGATTCCTCTGCAGTCTGTCTGCAGGGAGCAAGAGAGTTACCCCGTGAATTCAGAGATGGGGAGCGCCAAGCAGCAGCAGCAGCACCGCTTCGTCCTCGTGCACGGCGTCTGCCACGGCGCGTGGTGCTGGTACAGAGTGGCCACCATCCTGGAATCCGCTGGCCACCGCGTCACAGCGCTCGACATGTCCGCGTGCGGCGTCAGCACCGTGCGCGTCGAGGAGGTGCGCTCGTTCGAGGACTACAGCCGGCCGCTGCTGGACGAGCTGGCTACTCTGCCGCCGGGGGAGAAGGCGGTCCTCGTCGGCCACAGCTTCGGCGGGAAGAGTCTCGCGCTTTCCATGCAGACGTACCCGGAAAAGATCGCCGTCGCCGTCTTCGTCTCCGCCGCCATGCCGGCCGCCGGGAAGCCCATGACGTTCGTGTTCGAACAGGTGCGCGTACTCGATCGGTTCTCAGATGTCTAAAAACGGCGTTGCTTTCCTCTCTCCCCCTCACCGTGCCGCCGCCGGCGCTCTCGCCGGATCCCGCCGCCTTCCGACCGGCCGTCCCCATCCTCTCCTCCCTCCCTAAGGCCTCTCCGCCGCACGCTGCTTCCTTCTCCCACAGCTCGCGTCAACAAACCCCTCAGCCCATGGTTGCTTTCGACGTCCTTCAGCTTGTCCTGAAGTTGATGCTGCTGCCGCCGGGTTTCGCCATGAATGACATGAAAGGGTAGTATTCAGAGGATACACTCTGCACAACGCTAATGTAGCAGCAGTCTTTTTATTGAGATTATTGTAGCAGCGGTCTGAAATCCGAATGATCATCCTTACACTTTTCCTTAACCATGGCTGGACTACTAGTTTTCGCAAGAAACGGGGCCAGACTTCTACAAGGATTGCGTGTTCGAGACCAGTGATAATCCCCAGCGTCCGGTGAAGACATTTCTGCTAGGACCAGAGTACTTGGCACAGAGATTGTATCAGCTCAGCCCTCCTGAGGTAACAGCGGCCATTAATTCATTCTTGAATTAATTTCACCTTCTTCCTGCTTCCTCTAGCGACTTACAGCGCGTGCTACGAACTACAATATATGCAGGATCTGACCCTAGCAACGGTGCTAGTGAGGCCATCACCGTTGTTTGAAGACGATTCGGTGATGAAGAGGAAGGTTCTGATGGCGGAGAGGTACGGCGCGGTGAGCCGTGTGTACGTCGTCGCCGAGGACGACTGCTCGTGGTCGGCGGAGTTCCAACGGCGGATGGCGTCATGGAACCCCGGCACAGAGGTGAGGGGGCTAGAGGGAGCTGATCATATGCCAATGTTCTCAAAGCCAAGGGAGCTCTCAGAGATCCTGATGGAGATAGCCAACAGGTACATCTGAGGAGCATTCCCTGCTTTTGAAGCTGATCATATAACAATCAAAAAAACGGGTGTTAAAGTATGATTGTATGAATGCCGAATTTCTTATCAGAGAAATGGTGAGAAGTTTGGGAAATATTATTAGATTCTCTAGGCATTGCTTGAACAGTAAAAGTTCAGACATGGTTGTAACAAGAACATTATGATACAGGTACATTTATGTTACAGTTCTCCTCTTCTATATGAAACCGTGGCATCCCGTGCTTGGGAAGTTACGAGCTAGTGAAGAAAAGGCTCAGGGGTACAAAACTGCGTGTCTACTAGATCAAACATCAACCACTAGACTGAAGGAATCCGCCAATGCAAAGAACTCTTTCTGAACAGCCTTCCATGCCGACTCCGGTGCCTGGGCATTCAAGGTGTAAAGCTTGCCATCCCTCGCGCAGCACACCGCAACATTGTGCCGTCGGAAAGAAGGGCTTTCAACTCGGAACTCAAGCTTGTAGTATTTCACATTGGTCACCGCATCTTCTCTCAAGGCAGCATCAATAAGAGTAGCGTTGATATCTGGGCCTCGCTTTGTCCTTGCAATCCTTCTGAGAACCACTTTCCCAACATCTTTCGGACCGCCAAAAGCCTCAATTCTGTTTCAAACGGTTCATTTCAGCTTTAGAGGACGCTATATTATGGCATAATGGCACTGCAGGCTGACGAAGTGATGATTTGGCCAAACATTTCTCAATCAAAAGTCAGCACACTCTGAATTCTGAAAGTTTTTCGGTGAAAACTGAACAAACTTAGGTGACATGTTAATGTGACATACACGTGACATTATGTTCACGTTTCACACAGGAACTCAAATATACTGTTTAAGAAAGCTTGGAAGATTTTTTTGTTGGGATAAAAGTTTAAGAATCATACCATTGTTAACAAATAGCAAGTGACAAATGAAGTGTACTCACGAGAAGTCTTGTGGGACAGGTGAGACGATGACACTGACATTGAGCTCCCCGCTGGATCCTGGGGGGCCAAAAGCTGCCACAGGTTCACTGGTGTTCCGAGGTCGAGATGGGGACCTCCCATTTGTCAGCGGCGGAGGGTCTAGTGATCTCTGCAATTCTGCTTTCTTCACTTCCCTGTATAGTAATGTCTGATCTCCAACCCAGCTTGCTGGATAGATAAATTCTGCAACAGAGACCTTAAAGTTAATACTTCATATAGATTGGCAGATGTGTACTGACACTTCAACAGTGAAACAGCCTGTTTGCTTATGCATAAGATACTTCACATCACTCTTCTTATTAATATAATTTTTTTAAATATTATTCACACTTACGATATCTTATTAATATGTCCACAGCCAGCAAAACATCCAGCAGAACAAACCCCCAAACACATTATCTGTTGAAAATCATCAACCAGATGACATCAATGATCAATCACGATGACATGGAGCCTAGGTGGCATGCAGCTCCTGGTCCTAAATGTAGCACCAGATAGCCCATAATCCACCCATACAATCCCATTGGAGGCATGACATGGAGGATGGGTATAGTAGGTGGCAGCAGCAAGGACCACTTTTTTGTAGCCACTCGTGTTTGTGGCACAATGGACCGTCAGTTTCATTAGAAAATAGGAAAACGTATACATTGAAGGTACCTCTTTTTTTTCTTAGTCCAACGACTATAGTCTTATTTGGAAAATAGGAACACAAAGGAAAATTGGAGGCTTCAGTACCAAAAGTATTTTGAATCTTTTTTTTCCGAGAATCCACAGGAGAACAGCGCAAAAAATGTTTTGACACTGGAACAAAGGGTCCAGAAAAATAGCATTATTAGAAGCATAACAAAACTTCTTTTCTACTCTACTGCACTTGAAACAAACTCAATAGCATTATTGAAAGACTAACCTACCTTTGGTCTGAGTAGTAAGTAAAGATGATTTAGAATCTTTTCTTTTTCTTTTTCTGTGGGTGGGATGCGTACACAACCACTACGCATCCCTATTTTTGTACTTTTTGGTGGAGGCACAAAGTTGCAACTTGATAACAACATGCACACGCAGGGACACCTTGAACTTTTTCCATGGTTGATGGCAAGCATCACCCAACCGAACAACACCTTGCAATTGCATTGCCTGTGAAGTCTTCGGCTTTTCTCTAGTCAAACCTTTTCGCTTCTGATTCCTCCAAAAAAAACTTTCGCTCTTTTTTTTTCCTTGCACAATTCCTATATTTCGTTTATCAAGCGTTCTAAACATGCACTGATGTATTACTTTCGGTGTGAATGGGTACTCACTAGACCTGGTCACTATGAATCATTGTTGCTGGAAACCCTGGTTGACCCATATATTTTAGCATAAGATAACTAGAGATGTTACTGTAGCATTGAGAAACCCTAGCCTTGGGAATAACAAAATGACATTACAAATCAGAGCAACACAGCTCGAGCCTAAATGTGTCGTCTCAAGGAAAAGAGAAGGGAGAGCAGAGGTGTTCTTGTTGAGGAGTACATGTAGAGCTAAGCACTTAAGCCAACTAATTAAGCAATATGAAAGACTTCCTCCAGGTCAAACAAATCGAAGAATATGCAGTTGCGCACAATCATCCATCAAGGCAAAATTCTCTCTCTGTCTTTCTCTATTTGTTTTCTTTTCCTTGTGCAGCAAATGCAATGCCAATTGGCACCTAGTAAGGAAGGGAAAAAAGGAAGGAACGGAAGCGAGATTGGTATATGTAATTACCGAATCCATTGTCGGAGTCGAGGCAGCGCGTGAACCCGCCGACGGGGTAGAGCACGTCGAGGCGGAGCGACCGCCCGAGCTCCGGCGACAGCCCCAGCAGGAAGCTGGTGACGCCGCCGAAGTTGGCCCCCACCGCCGCGGCGGCCGCCGTCGTCGCGCCCACCACCAGCCGCCGCCGGAACACCGCCGCCAGCGCCGCGAACTCCTGCGCCGGCGACGAGCACCGTATGCCTATGCCGCCGCGCCGCCGCCTACACCGCCCCCGCTGGACGAGCGCGGGGTTCTGGTGCCTCACCGCGGCGGCCGTGGCCATTGCGGAGGAGCGGAGCGGGATGGGATAGCTCGGCTGGTCTCTTTTGCGGACTCCCTTGTGTTTATGGTTGGGTATGGTTTTGTCCCAACGCCAACGCGGTTCGGGCCGTTCGGCGCGTCTTTTATTCCCATTTTCACCATCTTTCTCGCGTGTTTTCGCGTTTTCTGGGTTGAAAATTTCCGGTGACCAGGCACCGGCCGCCGACCGACCTAGGATGGGATGCGTGTCCGACTGATTGCCTAGCAAGCACCTCTCCGTCCACGCACGTTCCGATCAGAGTCCATTGGACACGCACACGTGTGTAGTTGATTAAGTGTGTACTTAGTTGTGTGTTAGTGCAGCTTGGTAAAACCATCGTTTTCTCTCTTTTCTTGTTCTTGAGATTGATAGAGCTATGGATTTGCTTATATTGTTATTGTGGAGGCAAAATTAAGGCCCCGTTTGGATCAAAGGATTTTCATAGGAATTTTGCAGTTTTGTTTTCCTTTGGAAAGTTTTGGTTCTAGACCGTTTGGAATGGAGGAACGGGCAAGCCAAATTCCAAAGGAAAGGGAAGAATGCACGTACTTTTGGGAGTTTTTTTTGGCCGAAATAGTACTATTTGAACTGATATTAGCAAAAAGGGCCCCCTCATAGCCGTAATGCTAAAAATAACGCACCGCCCCATCCCAGCTTTGGCCCGAACACCTCTTGTGTTACCACATGTCCTTGTTTGCACCACCCTAAATCGGACAAACATTGTCTGTCCCTCCCTCGTCCGTCCCACCGTGGAGGGGAAAAGGTCTCGTCCGTCCCACCGTGGAGGGGACAAGCTCCCACCGTGGAGGGGACAAGGCCTTGTTCGTCCCACCGGAGGGGACAACGCCTCGTCCGTCCACCGTGAAGAGGACAAGCCCCAACACGGCTCGGCCTCAGTTGCTTTCGCGCGCGGCGTCCTCTCTCTCGTCATTTTTTCCTCGTCTCATCCATAACGTCGTTGTCTCGTCCACATGTATTGCTGTGCCGAAAGCATCCTCTCTCCCGTCATTTTCCCCGTCTCATCCATCACGTCGTTGCCTCGTCCACATGTGTTGCTAATCATGCTACCCCATCTGCGTGTAACGCCTTCGCGCACCTATAAAACCCGGCGCCACGCTCACTCTCGCTCTAACTCGTGAATTCGTTCTCGTTCTCACGCTCGTCGTTGACCGCAGGGCAAGCCGCCTACTCCCGACGTGCCCCCAGCAACTTGCCCCCTCTCGCCGCGCCCTGGCTACCCGCGGCCGTCTACCCCCTCTTGCTACCGCATCGCTCGACGTCCATCTACCGGAGCCGAGTTGCCTTCGTGAGTTGAAGCCCGAGAGAGAGTGCATCGTTGGACTTGTTGTAATTCGAGGGTCATTTTGGTAATTTCTCAATTAGAGAAAATAAGAAAAGAAAAAGGGACGGCGGGGCCCATCGGTCGGTGAGAGAAGAGGAGAGGATAAGGCTAGAAATTCAGCTCCAACCCTATTCTATCTCAAGCGTGCAGCGTGGTGCTCCCGGCCGAGTGGCGACGGTGCAAGAGGCGTTGGCGGCTCGTGCGCTTCGGCGTCGGCCGTTGGCTGCAATCGCGTCACCCACTCCTCTCCTCTTCTTAAGGTGGCCGGCGGCTCCTCCTTTCTTCACCCCGAAATACAGTGAGCTCCCCTTTTGGCTTTAGTTTTGGGGGGTTTGGAGCTCTTACGCCGCCGTGGTTGACCCTACGCCGTCAGTGGTGAGCTCCTGATCTTATTCTGTGCGCATCCCGTTGGTTTTCCTTCTTGCGCCTTATCCTCTGTGGGTGTTCGGTGGGGAATCTGGCATAGCGCAATTGGAGCTCGTGTTGGTCGGTTCTGGCTTGATCTTGAGGTGAAAGCAGCCTTCAGTTTTGGTGATTGATGCACCTTGTATGCATTCAGCCGGTGCATTGTAGTTCTTGTGTAACATCCCCTATACCTCGTCTTCGCACACTAGTGTGTCCCAGTTTGTGAAGTTGACATTGTATCTCCGTCAACCTCGTCTGGTATTCATGACACAGCGGGACAATTGGTTTCCTAAGACAACGCAATTCGCGTGCCTTGCTTGGTTCTACTCAGTGGCTTCAAGTGCCATCCGCTTCGTGAGTTTTCTAGTTTTTTATTTTGCGCATCACTTTGCATATGTGATGTACTAGTCAAAATCTGAAAGCCTGATTAATTGGATTGATACTAGTACAGGGAGATATTGCTTAGTGATATTGTGGGCTCGGTTTAAATGCTCAATGAGGCGTCATATACTGAAATTGGATTGATAACTAATTTAGATTTGAGCTCTAATTGTGTTGCTTATTGTTGTCATTTAATCTCTAGACATTCAATCTGTTACTTTCGGTTGTGCTTAGTTGAACTGGATCATCTTGTATTGTGATCCTGATTGCTCATTTGTTAGCCGAAAGGCTTTAGTGCTAACCTTGTGATCTCCTTTACACTGTGAATTCATTAGTGTTCTATTGGCTAATAGATTGAAGTGTTGATTCTGTGGTCCTTCTACGTTGATAATTTTCTGTTGGCCGAAAGTATAAGTTGTTGTCTTTTGTTTATGAGATCAAATTTTGATATTTTAGTAAAGCATTTTTAGAGCTCAAAGTCTGTATTTGATTGTCATATCTAATTTGTGTAGAGTGTAGACATTAGTGGCGAGGATGCCAAGATCTTATCTTGTGCAACCCGACATCGGAGAGCAATAAACAATCAAATTAAATCTGAGCATTATGCCAATTTCTTTTGTTGTCAAGTTCTAGCTTTTAAACATTTTATCACGTTTAAATGACATGAAGATAGTAAATGCTTTTATGTTATTTTTGTCATTTAAATGTTGCTAGAAATATGCTTTAGTTATGATAATTGTTGCTAGAATTAATTCTAAATATTTACTAAAACCGCTAATTTTACAACAGGACTTGTTTACGTGCTGTAGATAAGATGATATGTAGAGAGAAGAACATGGAGAGGGATAAGAACGATTGGACGAGAACAACTTGGATGAGATATTACACTCACTAGTGGGACCAAATGTATGTGGCTTGCTTATGAATGAAAAATTAGTGCTAAGTTAGTTTGAACTGATAGGATTGCTACTCTCTTCGAAAATTCATCAATTTCTATCAAATTTATGTGTTTTTCAATCATCTGTTTTGCCACTATATTTTTCACATCTTTCCTATGTTTTTGCCTACTCCTCTTTTTCTATTTAGCTTTCCAAACAGTCTTTGGTCGTCCGTGCGGTGGCCGTGCGGTTGAGACTCTATTTCTGTAGTTTTCGCACGACAAGAGCCATTTTCACAAATACATCCGCAAACAGCACCGTTGCAGCCAATCTAGCCAAGCAAAGAGCTCAAGGATTGAGTTGACTACACTCATTGTGCCTCTTTCAATGTGTTGTTTAATTTATTGAGCACTGCACTGCACTAGTGTGTAGTTAAATCTAAACTTTTAAATCATACTGAACCGGTGCATCCATGGATTAAACTAGTGATAGTGGGGTCGAGAAGGTGGATTCCATTTCATATTAGTACAAATTTGTCAACTAAAGCCTCTATCACATTGTCATCGTGCGGTCCGGGAGGTGGTTTCCGCACGAGCATCCCTTATATCAATTGTGTTTTCATTATCGTTCGCGCTCGTCGCTGAGAACTTAGAGAACGTAACATAATTGATTTTTTAGGGGAGATTAGAGTTCAGGGCAGTCGTTACGATTGTAGCAGTTTTGATTGCTTCCCCCAAGGGCAGGTAATTCTTTGTCGGATGCCTTTGTCATTATTACCGTAGTAAGTCGGTCATAGTAACGCTCTGACAACGCGACAAAGAATTACCTGCCCTTCGGGGGAAGCAATCAAAATTGCTACAATCGTAATGATTGCTTCGAACTCTAATCTTCCAAAAAAAAAATTAATTATGTTACGTTCTCTGAGCTCTTAGTGATGAGCGCGAGAACGAGAACGAAAACGCAATTGATACGAGGGCAGTCCGTGCGATAACCACCTCCTCGGCCGCACAGTGACAATGCGGTAGAGACTTTAGTTGACAAATTTGTACTAATATGAAATGGAATCCACCTCCTCGACCCCACTGTCACTAGTTTAATTCATGGACCGGTTCAGCATAATTTAAAAGTTTAGATCGACTAAACACTAATGCAGTGCAGTGCTCCACAAATTAAATAACACATTGAAAGAGGCACAGTGTAGTCAACTCAATCCTTGAGCTCTTTGCTTGGCTAGATTGGCTGCAACGTGTCGTGCCACCAATACTTTTTGTGCATAGGACTCCACCGCACGGTGACTGTGCGGAAGTGAGCTGTGCGGTAGGGGTACTGTCAGCCAGTGTGTCCGATCAAGACCCCATTTCTATAATTTTCACACGACAAGAGTCATTTTTACAAATACAATCGCAGACAGCGTCAATACGGCCAAAAACTCCTTGCGATCAGTATCGTCGCCATCTTCGGGCAGTCTACACTCTACACAGGAGTACGCCAAGGTGCGGTTGCCTTGATCAAATATTTACTACGACGTACGGTTGACTAGACACACAGTACCAAACGAGTTGTGCTACAAGTACCGACTAATGAAGAGGTGATTGCTATGCCACGTCGTTCGCATCTCTTGCCCTGCTCTCTTGTTTTCCGCCGGTTGATTTTACGATGAACTTTTTTTTGTCAAAAAAACATGATTGGATGTTACGGTATTTACAAACCGCAGTTGTCAATGCCACATCCGTAAGATACTACAGTTTATGAATGTCATTGTTTTTTTGCAGTTTTCAGAAAAACCAAGGTGTGTTTGGATGTTGTAGAATTTAATGCAGTACTTTCCTGGAGAAATAATGAGAATGATTAAATTTAATGTTGAATTTGGATCAAACTTTAAAAAAGCAATGGGAATTTAACAACTTGATTGGTTCAAATGAAATTTTATTTTTCTACGTAAATTTCAACATATTACCTAAAAAAATGATATAGCTATATTATAATCTAAAACTTAATAATTTTGAATTGGAAAATGGAATCAAGTTTCCAAAATAAAAAAACACTTATGTTACTGCTTCTTCGGTGTATCAAAATTTCATTAGCTCGGTAGAAAATAAAATAAAAGAATGTAGTGCAATGTAAGTATATAGCATAATACGGAAAATATCACATACGAGATGATGTTAGGCCGGCTAGATTTGCATGGTTTTATGTATACATTATGATGCTGTCTCATGTCACGTAAAAACGCAGTTTTGGAAAAGAAGAGATCTTGAGTGGATTTTCTAAAACTCTAAAAATAACATGGTATTTGGGAGACTGCAGTTTATAAAACTTTATCCAAACACCTCAAAGTTGTCGATACCATGATATTTTTAAGAAACCATAGTACTCTCTAAAAAACTAAAAAAACACTTTGTATCCAAACAGGCCGCGGACCTTTTTTTAATAAAAAAAAATACAATGGATGGAAGCACCAACGAATGGACACCAGATTTACATGTGTGACAAATGAGTAAACGGTTAATTGATTCTGGATGCAAAAAAAGATGCGCACTTTTTCTGCATGTTCTTAGCGGAATCTGGCATCTGCGTAGGTAACAATGCAACAGTGGTTCATGCCACGCACCGCCCTTCCGTTAATTTGCACCACGTAAAACGTGCCAGATGGGGACATATCGTCAATACGGTAGACGTGCTCACGACTCTTCTTCAGAGCCAAACGCGTCACGCTTTTCAGCCGATACCTGCCAGGATGTAATCTATCACCCTTTCAACGGCGGGCTACAAGTTCGCAAACATCGCGCAAGCGCGGTGGCGGATTCAAAGAAACGATGAGCCAGAAATGAACAACACGATGCAAAAAATGAATACAAAATAAATTTGACTCGTCATTGGATTCAGGCCTTCAGCTGATTCGAGCTGATGCATCCTCTCCTTTAGTTTTCTTCCTTTTTTTGTATAGCTTTCTCAATGGCCTCTGTGTCAAATCACAAAGCCCAAAGTAAATGAATCACAAGGCTCCCATCAAAACCAGAGAGCTCCCAAGAAACGCCTCCAAGAACTAGCTAACGTACAACAGGGTTGTAGCTCTGTCATCATCTCCTCCAATGCGGATCATACGAACTTCGACCATCGCTCGGATTGTAGTAATCCTGCTGCTGTCCAAGACTCCATCGCCTCAATGTCTCAGGCTTTTGGCCCTGATGGCCGGAATTCCAGGGTCTCGAAGGCTCGGCAGGAGTGTAGCTCTGTTGCCCGGCAGACCACTGCCTTGAAGGCTCAGATGGATTGTAGCTCTGTTGCCCGGCAGTCCACTGCCTTGAAGGCTCGGCAGGGTTGCAGCTCTGTTGCCCAGAACTCCACTGCCTTGAAGGCTCGGCAGGGTTGTAGCTCTGTTGCCCGTGACTCCACTGTCTTGAGGGCCCCGGAATATAGCCTCGTGTGCCACCATAGACCCTACCAACACCAAGCTCAGGGGATCGCGAATGTCGCTGGTGAGCGTCTCGCCCCGCCGTTTGGTGCTCCACCGTACGAGTGTAACCATTTTTGTCCCATCCCTGCCCTCGGGGAGCGGAGTGGGACGAGACTGGCGTAGAACCATAAGCATTGGATGTACTCTGTGTACTTGGATTACCGTAAGCATTCTGGTTAGGATACAGCACTGAGTTTGATGATGCAACATTAAATGAATTAGTTGTCGCGTGGACAGCCCATGGATCAGGTGTTGTACTTCGTCCGGGGGTGGTGACATTGGCAGCACTAGACCGCCAACGGAGTGAAGCATAAGAGGCATTTGGCTCAGGCATCGAAGGATGTGCTAGAGCAGGGTTTGGGATATTCTGAAGTTCATGGGCTGGTTTGTTCGCCGCTGGCTGCTGATGGATGGCCGCCGCAACAGGATCAGACAACACAGCGTATGACTGGGTATGCTGATGTACTGGAGCCCTGTTCAGAAGATTATTCGTATGGGCAACATGTTGCGTTGGCGGATTAATGGAGACCGCCAACTGAGGTAGAGATGGGACGCTAGTTTGAATCTGTGCCGGCAAAGCAGAAACTGAAGCATAAGGTTGTGAAGGCAACGGACTGACAACATTTGAGAAGCTTTGCTGCACCGTGCTTGCAATAGGTGTATTCCCTTGGTTTGACAAATGCACCTGCTGCAAATTTGGAGCCTTCACCTGAGTTGGAAATTCCGACCTCCAGCTAGCCTGCCAAAGAAAAAACATCAATATGAACAACAGATGAAATAATTAACAATGGAAGGTGAAAATGAAGAGCCAGCAGAAGAACCCTTGCTTCAAGGTCTTTTGGAGGAGTTGGCGATGGAAGCGAAGCAGGGATAGTTTCAGGACCAGGTTCGGGCTCTTTTGGAACCCCAGCACCGTTGGCCAGACTATTTACCAGCTCTGAAAGTCCAAGGCCAGTCTGCTTCAGCATGTCCAGAAGTGCAACAGTCTGCTCGCTTGGCAAGGTACCCACCTGGTTAGATGTTAAAGCAAATACAAGCTGCGGATTCTTGAGTAGCACTGCAAGCAGCTCAAGATCTGGTTCAGAAGATGCACCATTTGCACCAGCAGCAACTGCTGGAGCTGCTGATGAGGATGATCCAATTTGCTTGTCCTCGACAGGAACCCCAATGTTAGGAGGGGCTGTGCCCGCGCTATCCACTTCCATAGTGACAGCATCTGGCGGCTGGTCAATTGGTATTTCTGGGGTCAAGCTGTCATCAAAGTCCATTTCCACATCCCATGGGTCCTTTGGATTCAACGGGATGTCCTTTAGACTTGCATAAAAGGTTTCCTTCTCGCGTCGATTTCTCTGTGTTTGAATCTCAAGCTCCTTGCTGTTGTCCCCAACACTTACACTCCACGATGGGTCTATCCATACCTCTGAAACAAGAGGCAATGAAGATCAAATAATGAACAGAAAAGGCCAATATTGCAGAGGTCAAGCTTCCTAGGGAATCTCTTAATAAAATATAGAGAGTTATAGAAGCAAGAACTTTTCAGGCTCAGCAACAGGCAACACACAATGAGATGTACTGCTAGGTTCCTTGCATTTAAGCTCAATTTCTTAGAATAGCTGGATCGATCACATCCTTTAACCTGTTGCTTTTTTTAAGCTAGGTTTGGCTAACAAGATCCTCAAACTTCTTTTTATTTTTTGTTACTAAACTTCGCAACTTCTATATTTCAAATACATTGCATGCCATTCATTAATAGTTGTTGAATCAACAATTGCTAACAGCATAATGCTTGGCGGTATCTCTAAGAAATCTTTTCCCAGCCTGCCGCAATATATCATAGGCTAATTGGATTTTGTAGAATAATCGTTTGTGACAATTAACAATGGAAATAGACGTCAGACAGACCAGTTACATTGATGTCAGGTTGGAGATTGTTACAGAAAGTATTAAATGTCCGGTAATAAGTGGTTGTTTTGCAAAGATGTGTAGAATTCAAATTAGAGAAAGTATCAGATTTCTGGTAATAAGTGATTGTTTGCAAAGATGTATATAATTCAAAGGGCCAAGTGACGCGTCTGCTTCAGATGTAGACACAGTCGCACAACTACAGCTGCAGGTCAAATAAGACCAATTGTAAGAGCACCCACAGTACATCTCCCACATGCACTGAATGTCTGAAAATCTTAAGGAACAAGCAAACATGACAATTCATGAAATTTTAGTGGTTCTTGTTGGTCCAGGTAACTACAACATGGGGTGAGCAACACATCTCAAATGTGCTCAGCATCTGGTATAAGCAAGGACCTCAGAGCTTTCCATCTGCAAACTCCCGGAAATGAACTTTAACAAATTACAACTGTCATGACTCATGAACTAGTGAATTATTTAGAGGAATGCACCTCCTTAATGCTTAATGCTTTTGGCAAATGAATTTACATTGTTGCACAAAGTGACTATGTAAGTGCAGATGAGTTGGATATTCTTTGATGAACTCAAGTTTATCAAATCCCAGTTTTTATCCTAAGTGGCTGGTTGATGCATAATCTATGTATAAAATGATTTAAAAAGTGCAGTCCTTGTTTGTGTTCTTGCAGATCGATAGGCGCAGAAACCGTCTAAACATTGGTCTGTGTTAACCGATGTGGATTTACCTGCCATCCTTCCTAACGCTTGTTCGTGGGATACACAGTAAATAACCATAACCATTAATTTATCACGCCTTTACAGAAAATTGTACTCCCACCCACTGCTCTTGCAACAGTTTGGTAGCACGACACTTGGTCCAAGATGAATCAGTTAATTATACACAGAATGCTGAGCCAAATATGGATAGCTATTTACAGCCAACCACTCCATTAGAAAACCTTCTTTTGCTTACCTGTCTTTAGGCTCACAATCGCATCAAATTCACGATGTATACCATAGCTGAGTTATTTATAGCGTTAGAACTGCACGTATAACTGGCGTGAATGAGGTTAAACAAAATAAAAGGCTCATGCCCAGGTTCTGTAACATGAAAGGTCTGTTGAGGTGCAGTTTTCTCCATTTCAGCTGATGTAGATCCATCGCCATTATTGATTTTGGAGAATCAAACCTAATCTAAACTACGTAATTCCCAGAGGTTTGCGTTGGTACAAATCAAAGAAAATATGCTTTAAGTTCTTAAGCTTCAAAACATTCCATTCACTATATGGCTTCACCAGTTCTCATTGTCCAAAGAAACTCATCAAGCTCAGAAAAATTGAAATTCTAAAAAAATGGGCAAGCGAAGGAGCACAAAGCAAAGCTATACCTGGTGGTATCTGCCAAAGAACTCTCTTGGAATCCAACTTCTCTATGAAGTTTTCCAGGGAAGTTATGTTTAGCTTCGAACTGATCGGGATTTCTGGCTTGTCAGGTAGAGGCACTGTACTTTGTTTAGAAGTTGATGGGCTTGGGTCCACAGGTTGTTTAATGATGGATGTGACGGGACTTCTGGGCACAGGTGATACATTCGAGTTGACTAAGCCAGATGGTTTTTGATTTTCTGTTATCTGTTGTTTATCAATCACTTTGCCTGTGTCAACCTTGCCATACTTCTCCTGCATGAACATGGCACGCATCTTTGCTTTTTGGATATCATCTGCAGATAATGGTCTGCTATTATTTGTAGATATGCTCCTGGCAGAATGAACATTCTTCCCGGCAGCTTTCCGATTTGGATATTCTACAAGTAGAACTTTTCTTCTTTCTTTGGACTCTGGAGATTAGCTAAGGAGATCCACACAAGCAGTTTAGCTAGACTAAATATCCAGAAGTGAAATAACGAATGAGAACATACAATTTGAAGATGATAGTTGATACACAGGACGCCTCGATAATAGCTAATTTGAATTCCACAGGCACAAATTCTGACTATTATTCATGGACCATGCAATTATTACAGTTAAAACAACAAACAACAGCACCATTGGCTTTACAGGACCAACATAGCCTGACCCACAAACTCTTAATAGAAGTGACAACCAAGCCATTAATAACACCTACATAAAACAATTGGGGGCAAAAAAATGCAAGTTGCCTAAAGGGTTCTTTTATATAACAGGTGTAAAGACACTGACCAAGCTACCAAGAAAAGCCACCCAGATCTCAGTACAGAATAGTAGAAATTGTCAATATTTGCTAGGGAAGAAGACCTATAGGATGTATATGATCAGAATAAAAAACGCATCCTTTAATAGCCTTAAGTTATATACGGGAACAGGCGAACATATCAGCAAGAAAAAGATAAGCAAAACTAAGTAGTGGGGAACTTAAACTTAGGGAAAGGATACTTGTCTGCAGAGAACTCTTTTTATTTGACTCATCAGCAGAAGCAGTGAGCAGCAGTGGAGTTTTTCTGGGCTCAGGCTTTCTGCATAGTGACACACAGACCAAGTCAAGCAAATGTTATACTACCCACAATAGAGGTTATGTAAATCACTTAGCACTACTGGAGTTAAAATTTATTCAAAGCAGAAACCATAACAAAAAGTACCTGCCCTCACATGCACCTTCAGTCAAGGGAAGGATCTCCTCCTGATAGACCACAACAATTAAACTTGCAGAACATGTGAATCTTCTGACATATATATTGTTACTTAGATACTTACAGTAATATCAACTTCAGATTTCCAAGACTCATCACGGAGAATTTCACTTATCCTGTGAAAGAAAATAAAGTAACTACAATAAAACCATCCAAAGACAAGGTAATAACAAACAATATGGAATAACACCACTACAGTGTAAGAAAGGAGAATTCACCTTTGTTCACAGATTAAATCCTTATCAGGTCTCTTCATCGCCTGACTTCGTACGAGCAGTTTGCTCAATCTGGAGAGGAGGTTCCTGGCCCTGCTTGATATGTCTGATCTTCAAATCAGATAAGTTCTAGTAAGCAGCCCAAAGAAACTAAGAAACTCCATATATGCATAGCTTAATACAACTTCACTGTGGGGAAATAGAAACTAATGCTATAACAATTATGATTGGATAAAATTCAGATGGGAAAATGCATCTCAGCAATACTGTATTGGACAAGTGAAAATGGAAATTAACTGTCTGAAATCACAATTAGGCCTTTGGAACATTATGTCATTAATTCATTATCAAAGATTTATTTGCTGGCATCACCATATCAACATCCATCTTTGTTAGAACACCAAGTTTGCAATTAATAATATTTCTCGTGCTAACAAAAACATCATCCAATATGCATGTGCAAAAGATTGAAGCCATGTGGCAATTTGTAGTTTTGTACACACCTTGTGTCCTATAAAAGCGCAACATGTTAATAGTTTGCAACACAGCTGACATGTGGGCTGGCAAAGCTTTATGTAATGGGAGGTGAAGAAGTACCTACAAGAATGAGACGATAGCTAAAAATACATGCCACACATATGTGTGTGTTCAACTAAACAAAAAATAGGAACCTTGAAAATGACAAGAATAACTGTTGTTTGCTCTTCAGTAGCTGCTTGGCTCAACCATGTTGACACAATGGTCAAACCACCCATTGTTAAGAACCTGCACAGTTATTGCAAAGGTGAAGCTAGAGATCAATATAATCGTTTGAAGCTCTGTAGGTACTATAAGGCCTAGATCTTACCAACTAAGCACTGTTACATTATTTATTTGGAGAATCCATTCCATCAATTTGACCTGTCCAGAGAATGTTTCCTCCTTCCGCATTAGAGCAAAGATGCTTTCCAAGAACCTTTTGTCTTCTGACTCAACACCAGGAGCACCTTCCTCTTGCTTATTTTCCTTTTGAACAGGAACTGGATTAATCTTAGCATCAGTTGGTTGCATTGTTCCTGTAGGAGTGATAGGGGTTGCACAGACAGCACAGTTCTGCTGGACTTCTGCTTGTTGTAAAGGGTTTTGCGGGACCTCCACAGGTTGCGAAGAGCTTTGCAGCACCTCTACTGGTTCTAAAATTCTCAAAGGTTTGATAACTTGAGCATGTGCCTCAATGTCGAGAGGTGTCTGCTCAGTGCTTATGGAGCATACATTGTCAGGAGCCTTGGATGCCTCTATTTTCAGCGCTTTCTCACGTGACAAGCGAACAATTTTTCTTACTTGTGTGCGTTGACTTGCAAAAAACTCCCTTACCTAAGAGCCATTAAGGCACAGCTTGTTAACAAAACTTACAGAAAAAGGAAATTGAAATAATAGTATAATACAAGCAGTTTCATGTTTCAAATGGGAAGCAAACGCATTGTGACTAATCAAATGATAGTAAAAATAACTTCGAAATAAGAAAGCAAAATTTAGTACACCAGCTAGAATAAAAAGGGAAAACTCAACATTCTGTAGAAACTTGAAACCGGTTCTATGGTTTCTGTTCAGCTGTACATGATGATTTTTTTAAGGTATAATTTTGTTCCAAAGTAATCATAATACAAGTGTATAAGAGCACACAAACAAGCATAATACATCAAGGTATACAACAACAATAGCACATGCGAGATGAGGAGCCGACCTGTGTAACAGTAACCCCACAAAGTGCGCTAATTTCCCGAGTTTCCTTTTTGCCAATAGTATCTTTCACAGCAAAAAGTGACTGCATGGACTTAACTGCTTTTGGATTCAACAAATCCCTTGGCTTTTTACCTACAAAATTTGAACTACTATAAAAAAATGCTCAGAATAGCAGGCGTTAATTATAATAGTTGTGGAATAATGTGAAAATTCATTCAGATCTTAGGTCATCTTCGACAATGGAAAACGTCATGTATCAGCTCTCGTCGTCTAATTTTGTCAACAATGACATGACTGATACATGATGCTCTTCAGTAATCAAGCTTAAATCAAATAAAATTTTCAGTATATGTGAGCTATAATAGGTCATGGTGTCCATGTTGGTTTATCATATTATTCACTAAGGCATCGACCAAATGAATTGTGTCAATGTGAATCCCATTGATGCAGAAAAAACAACTCACCTATCTTGATAGATAATGCACCAGCAGCCTGCAAGAATCAACCAAATGCAAGGTAAGTCAACAGATGAACGAAAATACCTTGAAAAAGGGTGATGTGGGCTAATGAACTTGCAGCATACATTTAAAGTCCATAGCAAGTTAATGACACAACAAGACGACAAACAAGCAAAAAGGACAACATTACAAAAGTACACCTAATAATCTTCAAACAGTAAGTGTAGCTTCAAAATTTTCAGTCTCCAAGATGCAACTTTGCCGTTGATTCTTATGATAATATGTTGTCAGAATCATTAGAATATAATACCAAGGAAGTACTAGGACCTAAATATTAGAAATAAACATATCTGGAGTAGTAACCCATTACACACTCGCCCAATTTCAGTACAATTTTGCCCAAAAAGTACGAACTTTCCATCATGGAACACCATAGCCACTACCAAGTACAACTACCAATACGCGAAGACATAGAAGTAAAAAATGGAATTGGTAATTAGAACAGACTATTCGAATTGTATCACCATCAAAGCCTAAGTTTTGATCAGCGCCCAATCGGATAGACTCCCCCGATACACTCCAGATGCTACTTTAGCAAAAAATTACCCAAACTCATCTCCCCGTGACGGGGAAAAAACACATCGAGAAATGTAAGAGAAGCAGAACTTAGAAACATGAAATCCTGACCATCTCCTGGGCGAGGGGGTTGACGCCGGTGAGGCGGCACTGGGCGACGACGAGGCGTTGGATCTGTTCCACCTGCGCGTGCAGCATCTCCTGCTGCACCGCCACCATCGCGGGGATCGAGCCCCCGTCTGCGCCGCCGCCCGACTCGACGAGGGCTCCGGCCGCGGGCTTGAAGGGGACGAGCTCCATGGCCCCCGCGGACGGCTGGGCATCAGGTTGCCGCTGTCGCCCTCTTCGTTGTCGTGTCGGGGGTAGTCAGCGCCGGGGTTAGGGTTTGGAGAATTGGAGGTGGGGCGCGAGGTGGTGGAAGGGGGATGGGGACGCGAGCGAGCGAGATGGAGAGAGATGACCTGGGCGAGTTTTCCTTTCCTTTTTCCATTTCTTTGGGTTACGTGTTTTTTCGTGAGAAGTCTGTGGTACTGTTTTGAGGTATGAGATGACTAGGAATTTTTTAAAAAAATAATACTATTTAAAAATACAAAAAGATAGTCAAAAAAAATTTGCAAAAGTAGGTGCACGTCTTTTCGTCATTCCAAATGACGACAAAGAACTTGTTGACTGTCTGTCGCCATTTGAACTGGCAACAAGAAGTGAACAGTGTTCATGTCGTAAGTTGAAATGGCGGCAAGAAACCGTGGGTTCAACTGACGACAGGAACTACATATTTAGTGACGATAGAGACCTTGTTGACTGTCTGTCGTTATTTGAACTGGCAACAAGAAGTAAACAGATTTCTATTGCCAGTTGAAATGGCGGCAGGAAGCCGCGGGTTCAACTAGCAACAGGAACTGCATATTTAAACCCTAAAATTCGATGTAAATATCATTTTAATTCCTAAAAAAGATAAGAAAAGGAAGAAGAGAGAGGAAGAGAGGGAGAGAAGAGACTTAGCGAAGCCCTGCCAGTTCCTAACGGAGGAGAGAGAGACGGAGCATCAGATTTGGTCGGCCATTTTGCAAGTAAATATTTTTGCAACTTCGTACATTATTATGAAATCCTGTCGGTTAACAAATAAAAATAGCGACATAGATTTCAATAGATTAGATAATTTTAGATGTTTTATTTAGTACATCATTTGAGTTGTGTATAATTTAGTTAATTATGCATATATTATTTATGTTGCAGCACATGAATGATTTTGAATAATCTGCAAAAAAATACACCTATTAAAAATATGTAAAAAATACAGAGCATAGTAGCAATTTTTTTATTATTTAATCTTTTTTAAAATAATATTTTAAAATTAACTTATCGCTAACTTTATTTTCAAATCTGACCATTTTGGTCACACCATGATTCACGACGTGGCCAAACCACTCTGCCACGCCATGACTCGTAGCGTGACCAAACTTGCCACACAAACCCCCAGTGCCAGCATGAAGGCCTTTCGCGGTCGTTGTCACGCCCTAACTCATGGCGTGACAAGCCCTTGTCATGCCAACGAGCTTGGTGTGACTGTAGTAACTTAGGCCCAACAGTCCTTCATTTTTTTTTCTCCAAATCCCTCTCTTCCTTCCCGCGCATCCTCTCTCCTCTTCGCCCCCAACCTCCCCAAATTCGGCAATTTGGAGTCGATTCGACGCCCACAAACCCGCAGAGATCATCCCCAAGGTAATGTAACTCATTCCCTCCATTTATTTTGGATTAAATCGGTTTGATTTGTGGATTTAGGGTTTATGCCAAAATGGATATTTGATATAATTGATTTGTGGTTATATTTCATGGAATTGCATTGGGTGCAAAGCTAGAAAACGTTGTGATGTATTATGCACAACTACATGTATGAGTTGAAATGATGATATTTCTTAAACTTTTGGGAAGATTTTGGTTGTGTGCCGAAGAATTGGGCATTTTTGAAAAACCACAAACTAGTCAGGGCAATTGTAAAGGCACCACCACCACATGGGAGTTTGCAGAACTTGCCTCCCAGTAAGATAACAGTTGTGCTAATGCTTGATTGTAGTTTTGACAATATGAAATTAGTATCACACTGACATGACACAACTTTGTGTGAAGGCGCTGCAAATACAGTTGCAATTGTTCCTAGTCAATTTATACTACATTGTTTGTACTGACACAATGTGCCCTTTCTAGTGTGAGATATATGATTAATTAACTGTTGACTTGACTGCTTCATGATGCATTGGAATACTTTTGGCATAAACCCTAAATCTGAATTGGTTTCATAAGCACGTGTAGAACTAATCAAGTGAAACTAAAACAAGCAGGTAATTTTGAAGTCTAAAAAATGAAACCTAACATCTAAGATCTAAGATTGAAATTGAAACCAAAAAATTTGGAAATCTGAAACTGAAACATGAAATATGAAAAAATTGAAATCTGAAACTGAAATCCGAAACTAGAACTTTTATGCTAGACTTTTCTTTTTGACGGCATTGTCAAGGAAATCTTAAATCTGAAACTGAAACCCAATCTTAAATCTTAATTCTATTGCAGGATGTCGCAGCACCGGTAGTACGCGTTGCTCCTCTCAGAGTACGATAATGACCATCACGTACACCTTATAGCGGACGAGGGTGTGGTGAGATTTCTGACCTTTTGACCTTGCTATGCATTTGTCTCTATTCGATCACGCTTTCAACTTTTTGACTATGTCTATGCATATTTCTCTGGTAGGTGCTCCAGCCGCTTCGCCCTCGGACCCACACCCCTCTAGATTGGGATGAGGGGTACGTGCCATACGTCCGCAAGGCTGGTTTCCTTGGCTTGGCCCGAATTGTCACCAATGGGCAACACCGCATGGACAATGTTGCACTGACGGCACTAGTGGATCGATGGCGCCCAGAGACCCATACCTTCCACCTCCTGTCAAGCGAGATGACCATCACGCTTCATGATGTAGCTATGATCCTAGGCCTTCCCATAGACGGGCTCCCGTGACTGGAGATATCAACAGCGTGAGTTGGCGTGACTGGGTTGGCGAGTGGCTAGGTGTGCGATCGGACGACCCGGCTCAGGACATGAGGTACAATTGGCTGTCTACCGGGCTTACGTCGTGGCTGAGAGCAAACTTCAATGTGTGCCCGTAGGATGCAGACCAGGTTACAGTGTAGCGCTTCGCACGGGCATAGGTGTGATATCTACTCGGGTCCATCCTATTCCCCGATAGTACTGGCAACGCCGTCTCCTGGATATACTTGCTCATGGCTGATTTCGGAGCGGCAAGGACTTACAGTTGGGGTTCAGTTGCATTGGCTTGTCTGTACTGCCACTTGTGTGATGCGTGCCGATCACGGAGTGCCGACGGCAACTTGGGTGGTTGCGCATACCTCCTTCAAGTGTGGATGTGGGAGCGTTTGCCCATGGGTAGGCCCACTCATGCTACCTTGTAGGTACTGACATATTTTGTTTTTTTTATGTTCTTTCTCGTTTAATAAAAAAGCGACTCAAATCCATCTCCCTCCAGGCATGGCCCCTTGACGATCCTTCGTCGCTTCCGACGGTAGCCTACCTCTAGAGCTCCATCGTGCCACCTGCAGGGTGTCCCGGGTCGCGCTACCTTGGGTACACAAACGAGCTCAAAGTCATCACTCAAGACTAGTATAATTTTATGAGTTAATTTTGTGTGCAAATAATTTTGTTCTAACTTAGAATTCATCAGTAATGTCTTCTAATTCCTGTGCAAGTCATGTGGTTGCCATATACCTGCGATGAGGTCTTGGAAATGGATTTGAACCCGATGTGTGAGCGAGACGACGGTCTGTGGATGACTCTCTTACCACTCATTTACTTCCATGCGATGGAGTACCACATGCACCATCGGGTAATGAGATAGTTTGGCAAGCTTCAGGACTATCCACTTATGGAGTTCTCAACGGATCTGAACCTTCACAGGTAAGGGTACCTATCACCTTTTGTTTGCACCGTTGTTTGTGGTTTCAATATTAATAGTTCACTTGTTTGCGTGGCAGGATTAACCAAAGATGGAGGTACCGGCACACCGATTGGGCCCATTATCATTGTGCCTACATGTTGGAGTGGGCCGACCGGTTCAATCGGTCCAGGGACGTGCTGCAGATCCGTCGGAGGTCTTAGTTCGTCAACTACCTCTGGTGGCTCCACGGCGTCGCGCGCCTGCAACTTCGATCAGGCATGACCTAGGCGGACATAGAGGAGGGTCACTCGTCCGATGAGGATATCATGGACGAGTACGATGAGTTCACACGGGCGGGCACGCAGCCGGAGAGGGCCCCCATCAACGTCTACTACGTGAGTGAATTTTATCCCCCTACTAATTTCCAATGTAACGGTTGCCAGATTAATTTACATTGTTTACCCGCTCACAAGGAAGGCAGTTTGCACGCATAAGCAACGAGGCCGGTGAGGTGCTCATGCTGCTGGAGGGTTTTGATGGGAGCTTCCAACGCATGAGGAACTTCGTTGAGGTATCATTGAACATGTAGAATTAATTCAAATGCACTCCCTATCTGCTAGTCTGCCCTTTACCTAGCTGCATCCATCATATCTGTTGACTAATTACTGAGAAAACTATTGAATCATGAACTCCATGTGTTTAACCAGGATAAATGTTTACATGTTCTAAGGTCATACTATCCTCTTCAATTGTGTATTCCTGTATTCGAGTAACTAAGTCATGGCTAAATTTCACAGGGAATACTAATAGTGCTCAAGTACTCCAGTCTTATATAGATATCACAGGCAAAAAGGGTCCAGTTTGTCTGTTAGGACCTCATAAATGCACATGCCTAATGCGTTACAAAATCATCAAGGCTTCATTCTTACTAGGATGGATTGCGCGCTACGCTGCGCCGAAAGAGATAGCAAAGAATTTACGGTTGCTATGTAGTTTTTTTTGCAAAAATAAAAGCATCACGTAGGAAATAACTTTGTTTTGGATACAGTGTATACGATGTAGTTTTATAGAAACAATCGTTTCAGCTGAACTCGAGTTTATTTAGCATCCTAATAGTACGTGTGACAGATTGTGTGCATGCAAGGAATTTATAATATTCATAGACACGTAGTCATTCAATCGATTCAAATTGTTCTTTACATAGAGAGTTACATGGATAGATAATTGTTGCATAAAACAGAAGCCTAACTGTGGCCAGCTGAAAGATCTAGACCCGCCATTATGTGGTAATGGAGTTTTGGTGATTAATGATAAATCTAATTGGGAGACTAACACTTTTATTGATATACATATTGTGTAGTCTTATTTGGATATAAAGGTGAAAATCATGAAGACATGCAAGTGATTAAGTGATTAATGACAAATGCACTTGTGAGACTAACACTCTTATTGCTATATCATGTTTTAGTCTCAGCTTGGATATAAAGCAAAAATCCAAACAGGTATGTATTCATAAATGACAATCTATTTGTGAGACTAACAATTCTATTGATTATCTATTGCTTAGTCTCGTTTGGATATAAAGATGGAAATACAAGAGGTATGCATTCTACTTCTTCTTATTATATCTTGTTGCATTCATCGGATCCAAAATATAGGTTAAACTCCACCAAAAAGGTTAACTTGGATATGTGCATATGTTTCCATTACACATTTGTGTATGCACACATTTAGGGGGAGTTCATTCTATATTTTGTGGTTTCATTAGTATTGATCCATATTCTCTTTCCACATATACTAAAGATCTTTACTTTGAAACATATCCTTGAATATATTTAACTTGTGTAGTTAATATATTCACATGAGTATATGAGAGCATATGAGACTTGTGTAGTTCATAGATGCTCATATATCCTTGAATATATTTAACTCGTGTAGTTAATATATTCATATGAGTATATACAACTTGTGTAGTTTGTATACACTCATATTTGGTATATATAACTTGTATAGTTTATATATACTCATGTTTATCTATATTCAATTATTTGAGATTATGTTGTGGGACTAACATGTGTGCTAAGATGTTTGAAGGCTTAGTCCCGTTCATGGATGGCGACATGGTAACAAATGCATGACAATAGGAGATCATGATTAGTAGCTTGATAGCATGTTCTTGTGCCTTATGGATCAAGTTAGGATCATGAATGCATTTGAATTTGAGTTTTGGAAACTCTAAGTGCTTTTGTCGAAATCGGATGAACCGACGTGTTATGGTCGGTCGTTTGGCGGTTGCATAAAACCGAACCGATGCATTTGGCTCGGAGCTCTCTTTGTTAATCGGTGCGTCGCATTTGAGAAGCGGTTGTACGGTTATACGAATTTTGTATGGCGGTATGAATTTTCCGAGAGCATGTTGTTTGGCGGTTTGAAACCTCGCAATCGTAGTACCGCTTCCTTCAATGCATGCGAGGACCAGCGGTAGTACCGCAATTTGGTTGGCGGTTGTACCGGTCCGTGTTTTTCAACGACTTATTTAGAAGCATTTTGCATGTATATCTTGGTAATTAATGTTAATAATTATGGGACTAACATTTTCCATGAGTTGGATGAATAGGTTATGTTCGGTGGTAATGAAGACTTGGATGGCATCATGAGTTGATCGTCATCAAGTAAAGGTTCAGAAGGGATGCATCATGTGTTGATGCATATAAAGATCTCGAAGAAGAGATGATCATGAGTTGATCATCAAGTCAAGAAAAACCCATCATGTGTTGATTGAGGTCAAGTAAAGAATGCATCATGGGTTGATGCATGTAAAGATGATGACCGGACTTGAAGTGAAGATGTCATCAACCTTCAAGAAGATGCTCAAGGCAAAGGTATGACTAGCTAGGGCTAAGGATGTGTTCCTAGTCTTTACATCTTGGTGTTTGGTTGGAAGACCGGATTGCTAGTATAGGTTGTCATATTAAGATGGGTCTTGTCTAGTAGCTTGAGTCTCATCATGTGTTAATAACTCAATCTCACTTGCTCTAGCTCACTCTAACATGTTGTGATTTGCGAATGTGTTTTGCAAATAGTTGAGGCTCATGGATAATCCTTGTAGCATGTGACTATACTTTGCAAATATGTTTTGCAAATGGTTGAAGTCCATGTACCTACTCCTTGTGGCATGATCTAAGTTTGCAAATGTGTTTTGCAAATTGTTGGGATTCATGTATCTTCCCTTGGCATGGTCTAAGATTGCTTGTTGTTATCATTTGGACTTAGACCATGGTAGTGGCTCTTTGAAATTGTGATTTTTGATTTGATAAAATGTGTTTGAGATCAAATCAAATAGGTGGGTTGTGTAGACCACTGAATAAGCTTTCAATAGAGTCCAAGATCACTCAATTCCGACATCGGAGTCAAAAGTTATGACCTTTTTACCGAGTGTCGTGCGTGCTGAGGTAGCATGCGGCATAACAAAAGGGTGATGGTTCATGATGATTGATGGATGAACAAAAGCATTTGTAGGTGCATATCGGTTGCTCCACACCCCTTCCTCCTATCTCCACGAATTTTCTTTGCATTTCTATCTAGACTGTGAACCCATCTCGAAGCCATAACAAACAGGATATATCATGTAAAGTGACGGCCCCTATAAAAACCATCCAGGACGTTATTCTCAATGAATAAAGGTATTGACAAAAAGGAGGATAAAATATAAAAGCAATTTGGCGATAAAGAATCGAAACATGAGATGTCCGGCTCAATAAAAAAAGCGATAATAACTTTTTCGGACCAATGGAATTCGATTCATGTTTTTTCAAGAAGTGTGTTTAAGGAAAACACAACCAGAGTATATAGCCTCATAATCTGGTAAAATAAGGTAAACTATCTTTTTTTTCATTCTTCAATCATGCTTCCTCCTCTTGAAAGATAGCGTAGTGTAACCTCTTATATGTCCTCTGAGACATGTTTACTGCACGTGAAAAGCGTTTATATGTTAGACTTGAACACCAACACGTGTACGATAGACAACTAATTAATCACGCTAAGGCAGTCTAAAAACTGGAAGCGTGAAAATAAACCAAGCGTCTTAAACTAATCTGCTACATCTCTCTATCAAAAGGTAAACACGAGCTATCAACCTGATATGAAAGGCCTATGACGTTCGAAGCAGCGTGATACAAATGAAATAAAAAACAAAGAAATGAAATAAGATGCTTGCAAATAAAAACAGCTATATAGTCTTAACCATTTCAACAAACCAAGCCTCATGGAGGATCCCATCGAAGTTGCTCTAAGAAAATATTACTCTAGGTCAGAGGATTTGTGAGGATCAATTGATAGTCTTGACAACATTGTGATCATGGATAGTGGAATATTTATGGAGGGATAATCCTTGGAAGTAAAGTACTTGAATTTACCTATGAAATGTGAAGAAAGTAGGGAATAAAGGGTCTACATGTTATACCTCAGTGATGCGAAAATGTTTTTTCCAAATGCACTAAGATGACGTTTCAAGAATTAGGTCCGTGGACATCAAACGAAATCGCACGAAGTGAAAAGATTTTGGCCTACAAAATTCGAAACACTTGACATTGAAAGGCACCAACTGAATTATTGGGAAGTGAATGGTTGACTTGAAACCAATGGCAACATCTGGCATGAATGATCGGCGAAAATGTTACCTACGCCTACCAAAGAGCTCTATACAATTTTTCCCATTGCTAAAATGTGGGATGTACATCACAGATAATTTGTCCACTAAACACTGATGTACCAATCTTTTCTCACTTCAGAAAACCTCACTGACCAGCAACCCCTCCGATCAAGAAATCCCCCCAAATCTAAACTAAAAAGAAAGGGAGCAAAAGAGCAAGAACAAAAGATCTATATCGGTACAGAGGTAATTTAATCAAGAACAATTTAGCTCTCATCTTGAATGATTGACGACGATGGCCATGGATAAGCCTCTGCCTCAGGGCTGTCAGGCTTTGTATATTATGTCCTTCACTTTATATGTCATGGAGCACTGAAAAGATAACAAAAAAACAGGTTGCTATTCCCCTAAATCAAACGAAGCGAAATAACTGTGCATGTGGCCATAAACCAACCAGTATAGTATTTTGAAAAGTTGTATGTTGTTGCAAATCAAGGTAGGTGGTGTGATATGTGAAATAGAAATTGATAATTCAATGCTTGAATTTGAGTCTTGAAGAGGGGTAATGTCATCTGCTCATGTTTCCATTGCTTTGAAGCAAGTTGTTGATTCTTCTGTTGCCAATTTTTTTTTAAATGCTATTAGCAACTGTAAAGTTTTCCATTGCTTTGAAGCAAGTTGTTGATTCTTCTGGTGCCAATTTTTTAAAAAAATGCTATCAACAGTTGTAAAGTATATCCCATTCAAAGATTACGATGTTACAGTGTCAAGTGTACAGAGCCATCGCAAAGTAGACTGTCATTTGTTTTTTTTTTGTTAATACTGATAAGTGTTTTTCATTGATAGAATTGCCATGCGGTGAAAGAACATGGCAGAATGCTCTTAGATAGGTTGTGATCCAGATCTCATGAAATTCATTATTCTTCTAGCTCCAAGCAAACTCAATATTTTGCTAGGTCCTGTAACCTTTCTGTCCATTCCTCTTAACTGAACACTATTCTCTACTGACTAATCCAAACCTGTTTGATGGGTTTTTTTATGTTTTTACAAACCATACAGGTCTGTTAAATTTGAAGCTGTTGTAAATCAAGTGTCATATACCTGTTTCTTTCTTCCTCCTGACTACCTTTTCCTGTCCACATCAAATATCGAGCTGCTTCAGCTAGATTCAAGCACTGGGAAAAAATCTGAAGAAGATTCCATCAATTAATGTATACCTGTTTAATCTTGTCAATTACTATCACTATGGGAAATAATGCAACAAGTATGGATATGTTACCTTCCTACCTGGGTTGTTATGGTCTACAAAAGAAAATACTGATGTTTGCTTTGGTTGTGATGGTACTATATATTGTAACTGTAACTGAAGTGCTATACAACGTTATGAGTTTGTTCTAAGTTCAGTCCATGTATAGTCTGTCTGATCACTTTCTATTCTTTCTTTTTTTGTTTTTTTATGCTACTTTTCTTATCATGAACATTAGTGTACTCTGCATACGCCTTGTCGATCATCCCCGAAAGGAAGGTTAAATAGCATGGCCAATTAGTGGGTAATGCTGAATGGACATTTCACAAACGTAAGGTAGTAAAAAGAACAAGTAACTGTACCTTCAATTGCGCGCTAGCTGAACGATTGGATGAATTTGGACTGTTCTATGCAGAATCACCCCAGTGACTCTAGCCCACAGCCATAGTTCCAGACGGCGGTAACAATCTAGCTGCTGCAAGGGTCTAGGATGACCCAATAACATTGTTTAGCAAAAATAGTTATACATAAAATCTTTGATTAAACAGTAAAAAGGATTGCATTAGTGAGGTTTAATTGAAAATTAATATCAGCTAGGGAGATACCGAAAAATCGGCATGAAAAGAACAAACGAGGCACAGACGAAATCAGCATCATACCTTACATATCTATTTTCCAGCAAGCAAGCATGGTCGGTAACAAGAATCAATAGTTATCATCTTACAGAAGCAGTATGCTCCGATGATCAACCCATTACTACTTTAGTACTTTAAGAGCCTGAAGGATTGACACCAAGGAGATGAAAACAAACCGTTGGAGAAACCAATGCGTAGAATAGACAATAGAAGCTTATGGAATGTGTAAACTTGTATGGTAAAAGGCATTCAATTCAATGAAAAGAAAAGACACGAATAGATATGTTGCATGGTACGAGAAATCGTTTTTTCTTGAACAAGAAAAAGCGAATAACGCACCATGGCTTCGCAAAGAACAAAACGAGACGATAACATCAAGTAAACAATATCCAGGGACCCATAAGCAAGCGGCTGTGGATTGCCGATGGACATAATAAGGCTACATCGATCCGCAAGGCAAGGGAAAAATGATTAGTAAGCATCCGGTGTATCTTGTACTCAAGATTCATGCCATTCGTAGCACATGAGATAATCCAAGCATGTTGACTACAGTAACATTGCTCGTGTTTTGATACGTAGTACATCGCTATAAGTAAACCGACATAAGGATCGATGAAAGTAAACTATTGCATGAGCGGAGGAGGACCGCGCGAAGGGAACGGAGGAGGACCGCGGCCGGCGGCGTAGATCTGAGATCACGAGGGAGGAGCACCGCGAAGGGGAAGGGGTGGAGGCCCATAGCTTCGGCATCGGCGTAGATCACGAGCCACGACACGCTCTCCTACCAAAACCAAAACCAAAATCCAAAGCAAAAGGCAAAGCAGATCGAGAAGCGGATCATGACAGGAAACAAAAGGTGGAGGGTTCGGGTGCCGTACCCAAAGTAGGGACGCGAGGTGGCTGGAGAGGGAGGAGCGCCGCGAAGGGGAAGGGGAGGAGGCCCGCAGATTCGTCTACGGCGGGGGCCATGGCCTCGCCAGAGATCTCCTGCGCGTCGACCCCCATGACAACGCGGAATCGAAGGCTGGAGAAGGGTGACTCGAAAGGGAAGCCACCGATTTGTGTCATGCTGAGCCTTGGAGAGAGGCTTTGTTTGTGCTGGAGGGGAAGCAAACCTGGCAGCAATAAATGTGGTAGTTGACGAAGCGCACTGACCGAGCCAAGCAGAGGCAAAGACCGGCACGCAGCGGCGCGACGATTGGCACCTTTGGCAAACGACCGGGAAACCGGCTAGGAGTTCCCGTGGAGTCCGTTGCTCGCGCTGAACACCGAAAGCGAGGCAGCGCGTCGTCTTTGCGATATGAGGACTAAACGTACGGAATCGCTCTGGGCTCGGCATTCCCACGAGGCTTAATACAAGGGAAGATAGTAGCAATACCTTATCACTGTGTATGTCTCGGTCAACAAATATAGGACTGGCATGACTTCAAACGAGTCCCCAGATTACACTATTAGTTAAACAAAGAACACTTCAAATGATTTCATCAGCATCATTTTATTCACTGCAAATCTTACTCTATTTTTTATCCCTTGTAGATGGTTCGCCGCCGATGCCGACAAATGGCAACTAAGATGAACTGCACCATGACAGGAGATGTTGTTCAGCCTACCTCGGCTCGGAGTGCCTCATCACGTTCTACGTCATCCAGGGCAAAGACATCCACTTCGGCCGCATGAGACGACGAAGAGGATGACAACGACGTGGATGCCATGTTGTCTGACGAGATCGTCCTCTCGAACCTTGTTGATGCACCTACCGTCACGCAGCCGACTCAGGCCACGCCTCTACGCCGTGATCGTGCGAACATTAGTTCAGTCAACGTCGTCGAGGGCACGCGCGGCGAACATCCAGTTTCTAGGTTCACACCGGAAACGGGTCCGCGCCGAAAGCGCAAATGATGTAATGAATAGATATATGCATACATGAATAACTGAGTTGAATGAAATGATTGAATGAACGAATACATGCATATATGCTTCTGGGTTTTCTTTCTTGTTGAATGAAATGATTGAATGGGTGATTGAATGAACGAATATATGCATAAATGCTTCTAGGTTGTTTATCATGTTGAATGAAATGATTGAATGGATATATGCATAAATGTTGATGTTTGAATGAAATGATTGAATGGATATATGTGTGCATTTGTTGCTATTTTTTAACAGAAGTAGCAGTCTGGTACTATCACACTAGGAGCCCTGGCATGACAGGACTTGGCCCCCAGATACAGGGACCTGGCTTACAACGCCTCTGGAGTTGTCCACGCATTAGCGTGGCGGCACAGTTATGTCACGCCAGTTTCAATGGCGTGACAGTAGCATAACAAACCGATACTATCACGCCAGGATCCCTAGCATGACAGGACTTGGCACTAGAAGCGGGAACACCTTCAAAAAATAGCCGGCATTGTCACGCCACGCTCGTTGGCGTGAGAAAGGCTTGTCACACCATGAGTTAGGGCGTGACAACGGCCACGCAAGCCCTCCACGCTGGCACGGGGGCTTGCATGGAAGGTTTGGCCACACCGCGAGTCATGGCGTGACAGAGTTGTTTGGCCACGCCTCGAGTCATGGAATGACCAAAGGGGTCAAATTGGAAATAAAGTTAGCGAGAGATTAACTTTAAAATATTATTAAAAAGGATTAAATAAAAAAAATACATAGTAGCTTAGTAGGCTAGGTAGAGCTGAACATAAATAATCCCAACGTAATTGCCGTTTATGCGCAGTAATTAATATGTTAGTTCCGAAAGTAAATTTGAAGCTAGGAAAATAGGAATATTTCTATAAAATACCTAAAAAATTACATAGTAGGTTAGTAGGATAGGTAGAACCCAACCGAAATAATCCCAACATAATTATGATTGTCGTTTGTGCGCAGTTATTATTCTGTTAGTGCCGAAAATACATTTGAAGCTAGGAAAATAGGAATATTTTTATAAAATACCTAAAAAAATTGCAGAGTAGGTTAGTAGGGTTTGTATAGCTTAATCAAAATAATCCCAGCATAATTATGATTGTCGTTTATGCGTAGTAATTATTCTCTTAGTGCTGAAAATACGTTTGAAGCTAGAAAAATAGGAACATTTCTATAAAATAGGTGAGAAAATTGCAGAGTAGGTTAGTAGGGTTTGTATAGCTTAATCAAAATAATCACAACTTAATTTTCTATTTGTCTATTTGTGCACGATAATTATTATTACAATATATGCACCGGATCCAAGAGGTAAGTTATATTCAGTATGCATCATAATTATAATTTGGCCTGACGTTGTATTATCCTAACATCATTCAACCGTCCAGCCTGTCTCACAGAACATGGATGACTTCAAGACTGCTCGCAACCACCGCGAGTAGCAAGGGGACAAAGGGAAGGCTCCAGCAAGTGAGACCGTCGGCGTATTTGGCATGACATTATGTTATCTAAACATCATTCAATCGTCTGGCCTGTCTCGTAGGATATGGATGACTTCGAGACTGGTCGCCGCCATCGCGGGTAGCAAGGAGACAAGGAAAAGGGAGCGATGGGCCACCCAAACTAATGATCTTTATTCCAATCGATTGTATTTCTATTCCAAAAAGACGTGTATGTTTCGTAGGTGTATTTCGGTTTATTGCATCATGCATAATGTCATTCCTTATGGACGTAATCAAACCGTGTGCGTCGTGTAATTTGCAACTTTAATATAAAATCTATTTCAATTCACTATTGCATTGTAAATCCAACTTCAAATCTCATTCTCCCTTGGCATTTAATTCTTGGCATACCAAGGCATGGAACAACATAAAAAATAAAGGTCTAGAATGCGTATTCTAAAAGTATGCACTAAATGGTCTTCAACCCTTAAGTGACGACGAGCACCACCTATCATTGCAATAGGATGGGATGTGCCTTTGTAATCATCCATTTGTTCTTTCAAACTAACAACAACGCATGTTTGAAATAATATCTATTGCGTAGGATTGTGTATGCACTTAGCACCGTTCAATTCTTGGTATCTCAAATCATGTTTAATTTTTTTAGAACAGACGTCTGTGGAAAATCAAATGCTAAGAACGATGTACATGATAGTGAACTTGTGCATTAAAATTCGATCTTTCGTGTCAAATAGTCCACATATCTCATGCAACAAACGTAACATTTCTTCATCTGGAAACACCTAAAAATAAAGGCCAGCACTGTCACGCATATCTTTCGTGCCAAATGGTCCACATATCTTTCAAATGTACATATCTTTTTTTTCAAATATTTGGACTTTTAAATATTATATAATCTTTTCTCAAATGAATCGGTTCCACGAAAAATGCAATCGGGACAATATCGCGCATGGCAACCCTAAACCCAAATATTTTTTACATTACCAAAATTTAAAAATTCCTCTACATATAAAAAAAAACCCTCATGTCGCCAATTGAACTGGCGACAGGAACCTGACCCACTGTTCCAATTGGCGGCAAGGTCCATGTCGCCAATTGGAATGACGACAGGAGTCTGTTGCCATTCCAAAGAGCGACAAACACCTACTTTTGATTTAAAAAAATCGACTACTTTTTTTTTTAATTTTCTTTTAAAATAGTATTATTTAAAAAACGAATGACTAGTGGGATTAATTAGAATATGGAAAAATATTTTTAGTATGTGAGCACTTTTTAGTCTTATCACGCAACCACCTTGACTCTACCCACTATTGCGCTCTAGTCCGGCGAGATGGCAGCGACCGACGGTGAGGGGTTATAGTTAGGGTTCATCGAGACCCTGCGGGTATAGAGGGAGGTGGCGGCGGCTCGACGGTGGGCAGAAGCGGTGGCGGTGCGGCGAGGCAGTGGCGGTGCCACTAGCCGCGGGTTCAGAGGAGAGTAACGGCGGGTGGCATGACGAAGACGACGGTGGAAGAGTTAGGTTGGGCGGGGCTGCAGCAGGGGCGCGTGGGAGTGGAGGCGATGGGGCGAGGCGTCGTTGGCCGCGGGAGGCGGGGCGGGCGACAAAGGCATTGGTAGAGACATTGAAAGCCGTGGCGAGTGGCGGGCTAGCGGGGCAAGGCAGCGGTGGAGGGGGACACTAGAGCGGGAAATGAAGGAGGCGCAGGGACGAAGATAGAGAAAAAGAAGGGGTCACTGTAACATCCCAATTCTTAACTTGTGTTTAAAATGTAAGAAAATGTGTAGAAATTAAAACTTTTCTTGCATTTTGTTATTGTTTGAATTTTTCTGAGGATTCTTGTAAAGGAATTATAGAAATTCAAAATCATAAGTCTCTTTTGACCTAAGTCTTGACCCTTTAAAAACTTTTCTGGATAATCTTGTGATTATCCTCTGAAAATAATTTCCCTTGGTTCTAGGAGTGCTGCGTGGCTCCTCTGAAAATTTTACAATTTTTAGAAATTGTTTAAATATTTTAAGAGGCTAGTCACCAGTTTGATTGTTGGTCAAACCCTAGATCAGTACCTTAAGAAATTTTTGGAGAAAAATGCTTTGCATAAAAACCTCTAACAATTTTATACAAGGTAAATCTGGGAGTTGGGAACCTCCTGTAAAAATTTTGGAATTTTTGGAGTTGTGTTGCTCCATTTAAAAATTTCTCAAAACTTCAGCTTCAAATTCAAACCCTAGTCAACTCTACTGTTTGGGTCTGAGTCAGACTCGGGGTCGTGGTTGAGCCCGACCACCTTAAACGCACTCAGTCTCGGTGCTTTGGGCATGTTCCTCTTTAACCGTTGGATCTCCTATCTACCGCTGAGATCTTCGGAAGTGCTCGGACCTCCCCCTCGTTTGGACCACCTCCTGTGTTTTGCCAAAGACTACCCTCTCAGCTTTAGCCAGGACCTCCCTTAACCTTTTGCAAAGACCACCCTTGTCTACCACCACTGTTTTGTCCGCCGCACACTTTAAACCTTGTGCGTGCATGTGTAGCGCCTAGGTGATCGTGGACTGTCCGTGTTTAGATCTATCTCAGATCTCTGTGAACGTTCGGACCTCCCCGAGCTGGTAACTCGTGTTAGCCGTACGATCTTGATCGTACCGCTGAGATTTCCTTGAATGTTCGGGACCTCCGAATGTTACTTTCAATCGTGGCCTTCCGTTTCTAATCCAACCGCCAAGACCTCCTGGCTCGATCTGTGGTCTAAACCTAACCCTGTCTGTTCTTTTGACCGAACCACTTTAGTTCTCTCATTGACTGGTGGGCCCCTGAGCCTGGTCATCTCCTTACTTGCGCACGAGCGCCATGGCGTGGGCGAGAGAGGCGCAGAGCCTTGTCACCTACCGCTCGTCCTCGTCAACGACTCTTTGTCGCAGAGCATTAAATGCGTGCCAGTGACTTTGCCCTAAAGTCCTCTCTCTACCTGCTCTCGTCACTCAACTCGCCCATGGCAGAGGCTTGGACCAAGCTCACCATAGAGCTTGCCTTTGCCATTCCCGTTGCTCTCCAGCTATTTAAAGTCCCCAAGCTCCGCCTCTGCCTCTTTTAGTCTCCACCGTAGCTCCACCTTGCTCCTTCTCTGTTATTTGAGCTCAAACCAGTGAGCCCCCTTTTCCGCCATTGTTGGCTGTGAAGCAAGCTCATCGCCGACAGTACTCCAATGGTCCCCTTGCTCTTCTTTTTGCATCGCCTGGTCCCTCTCATCACCGTGGTCTTATCCCCTGACTCAATTTGGCTTGCCTTCACAAGAATCACTTGAATTGGGTTTTGGGTCTCCTTCGACCGTGTTCTTCGCTTTCGTCCCCATCTCCGGTAAGGACCTCCTCACTTCAATTGTTTGCTCGTGGACCACCTCTGGGCCTTTGCGAAGCTGTCTTCACCACCCGGTGCCTTTCATTTTGCTCAGGTCATCCTCTCTGCATCATCTTCCTCAGCGCCGGCGCTGGTCATCGTCGTCGGAGCTCCTCAGTCCACCTCTTTCCTCTGTAGTGTTGAGGTAGCCTCTTGGTAGCCCCTAGTAGCTGTGGCACCCGCTACCTTGAACTGCTACGAGCTCTTTGTTGTTTTCGTTTTGGCCGTGTTTGCGCCGACGCCCATCTCCGGCTCGTTGACGTTTTAGGTCGACTCCGCCGTCGAGAGTACCCTCAGGGTGTGCGCAATACTATTGCGAACTTTTTGCCGCCTTTGGGTTGCGCCGCTGTGACTCGGAGTCACCGGCGGCGAGCCGACGAGTAAAACCGGGTGGTACTGAAGTCCTGCTGTCGTAAGCTAAGATCACCCCTTAGACAACCTTCAAGACCACCTCTTGTTGATCTTGACCATCTAGGGCCTTCTCCGTGCAGATCTGGGCCGTTAAGACTACCCCGTGGACTTTGGTAAAGTTAACCTTTAGAACCTCCCCTAGGTGGATCTGAACCGTTCAGAGCCTCTCCTTAGAGATCTGAACCGTTCAGGACCTCCCCTCTTATAAATCTTAACTTTTAGGATCTCCCCTGGGTAGATCTGACCATTAGAACCTCCCTGTGTGAGATCTTAGCCGTCAGGACCTCCCCTAGTTTAGATCTCAACCGTTAGGACCTCCCTTGGTTAGATCTCAGCGGCCCTCGTTTGTCCACGTCTTTCTCTGGTTGTGTTAGATTTTAATAAAAGCCCAAAACTTTTATTTGTAAACTGTTAATTGTTAAATTTCAAATTGCATAACTAATTCATTTTAACTTATTTTAGGTTGATTCAAACTTTGCCATTGTCCTATTTAATTGAACTTTAATCTAAAAATGTGTTTTGAACCTTGTTCGGTATCAAAAATCGGTGTAGATCTATTATTTTGTTTTAATATTGAATTGTTACTCTAAAAATTTATTAAAACCTGTAAAATGCATAAGTAATTCTCTGTAACTCCAAATTGAGCAAACTAAAATGTGTTAGGTTCCTCTGTTAATATGCTTCAGTATAGAATATGTTTTATTTATGTCTTTGCCTTTGAAAAATATTGTGCACTAGTTTCATAACTTAGAAAAATCATAAGAAATTCGATTTAACTCCAAATGAAGTGAACCCATTTTTGCTGTGCTTAGAATGCCATGATCTGTCTACCATAAAAATTTTATGTTCAAAAACTTTCTGAAAGTTTGTACAATAAACAGTAACAGAAAATAATTAAATTGTATTTTCTAGCAGATTGAAATTGTTTAGGCTATAACTTTTGCATGCTTAGTCCAAATCGATTGATTTTTGTTGATAAATTCATTTAAAATCATGCTCTACCTGCTGTGTAAATTTCATGGATTTTGGATGAATTTGATTTTTGAGCCTTTTTCGGTGTTCGTCGTTCTTATTAGATTTTCTCGTTTTTGCGATAGGTTCCGAAGAATTTGTTGAACTCGAGAGTGATCCTCTGCAGCAAGAGAGCTACTAGCAAGGCAAGCAGATGTAACATTCATTTGATCATATTACTCCTATTATTTTCAAAGTCTAATATCTTGTTTGAAAAGTCTATGTATGCATGTGCTATTTTGTTGTTAAACTATTGTCGGTTAGTTGACCCTTTAGATGCATAATCTGTAGGTAAATGTTTATCCTCTACTACTGAGTCTAGGATTATCTTGCTGTGATTTAGGGTTCGTTAGATGAGCCCTTGTCACTTAGTAGTTTACGAGTTAATCTTGCTTAGTCATGCTTAGCTGCCGGTAGAATTGGACGGTTGTCGACTTAGTCGATAACCTTGATCACACAAAAACTTATTATAACTTTATGTCCAACACCTTGTGATATAATTAATTTGAGAAACTAAAACTAAAAACAAAATATTTTAGACTTGAGCACAATGGTATGATGGTGTGCTTTTGGGTGTGAATGGTTGGTGCCCGTGTCAAAATGGACCGAATTACTTGCGCCATTGATCCAAACACTTTTGCGTGCTAACCACATGAGAGGGATATGGAACCTCTCTTGACTTAGTACTTTTGCGTGTGTTGACTCCGAGTCGCACGAGGATGTGTGTGTGTTGTGGTAAAATAAGGATGATGTTTATGTGTTGGGTGCACGGGAGTGGAATCTTTTCTAGGTTCTCCACACCGAGGGGTATTGTAGTTGTCCAGGTTGCTTTACCCTATATGGGTAGTTGACTCCCGGCTTTACAATGACTCCGATGCAATGTATGTGTTTCTATCCATACGGGTGACTCGTAGTTGATACATAATATTGGAAAACGCCTCGTAGAACTTTGCCGTGCCGGCATACCTATAGAAGTGTGCTTAATCTTGTGGTAAAAATGTGGTCTAACATGTGGGTACATTGGTACACTCCTGCAGGGTTAAATCTATTTGAATAGCCTCGTCCTAGGTTATGTACACGTTTGGTTGTTTCCTGCAAGAATTAGACTATAACATTTTCATTAAAACTTGACTGGGTGGTACAAATTGGGAATTTATGCTATGTTGTGGTGGCTATTGGGTTAGTCACCTCTAGGTTGTTATTTGTGTTATTTATTGTTGTCTCGTTGTTATTTCGTCAACTAAAAACAGATTTGACAAATTGCCTTCAATCTATTATATTATTGCAAATAAAAATTGATTTATGCGTCCAATTAACCATATTACCATCTCTTTTGTTTCAGTTTGCATGTAGCTATGTATAGGCTCGTTACTCGTAAGTCTTGCGAGTACATTTTTTTACTCAGTTATATTGCTTTATTGTTGCAGAGGAGGAAGTGGATCTCTATAGGATCGACTTTTGTGAGTTTTACTGTGGTAGGTGCGACTAGCTTGGTGGTCCGGTCGGTTGCCTTGTGGGTTATTGGCTAACCGGTTAGCTCTTGTTATCGCCATCTTATGGCATTTTGCTTTCGCTGTTTAGTCTGTATTTTGTTGTTATTTGGTCGGTCGGCCCTTGTTGTAATAATTCTATATTATGTATGTCTTTTGTTAGACTTAACTTTGTAAGCTTGTATGGAAATGATGCATGATTTTGTAAAGGTGTATGTGTACTGCATTTCTGAGAAGTACATGTCCACCAAAGCTTAGGATATTTGATTGGTAATACTAGAACCATTTGAAGGTTAAGTATTACAAGTTAAATACCCCGAGTCCTCACAATCACCCATTAAGCACATCCGGCAAGTACGTACTCTGTATTCGTGTCTTGAATATTCTCGCGGGTGGTTTCAAAAAATCTTTCTATATAAAAGCTGGCGGACTCTGAGCCCAACCAGAGTGTCCACGTCGGCCTTTTTCTAGAGCCGTCCGATGCTGCGCCTTTCATCCTCACCCGTCCGATCGGTTCGGTGCTGACCACGCGTACAGACAAAAGGGAGCCTTCTAGATCCCTCCGCCGCTTCGCCCTCTACCACCCCGAAGCACCCCGCCGCCGCTTCTGACCTCGCCGTCCATCCCCGCCATCCTCCTCGCCCACTTCCTCTCATGTCCCTCCTCCCCCACATACCCGCAGCCAAAGCACCGCGCCGCGCTTCCGACCTCGCCTCCCTCGTCGCCATCCTCCCCCACATCACCTCATCTCCCCCCTCCGGACGCGCCTCCCCTTCACCGCCTACAGAGCTCCGCCTCGGACCTCGAGGAGGACGGCTCCACCGGGCCTGAGATCTTCTGCCGCCACTCCCAGACGGCGCTCTCCCGCGAGATCCGCACGCAGGTCGACGCCCTACACCGCTGCTTCTCGTGGTGCCATGCCCACCGCTGCTTCTCGTGGTGCCATGCCCACCGCACCTCTGCCAAGCGCTCCACCCACGTCCTCGCGGAGCTCGCCAAAAAAGGTAACCTCCCCCCACCCAAACCCACGCCCACCGCACCTCCATTCCCCGATTTCTTCTGGCGCCGCCTCTCCCCAACCTAGCCTCCGGTCACCTCTTCTTGGCCCCTACGCCCCTCGCTGGCCTGTCGCCCTCCTCTTGGCCGCGCCTCCCCTAGCCCAGTGCCGCCGCCTTCTATTTCCTCTCCAAGACCCCAACTCCATTCCCCGATTTCTTCTGGCGCCGCCTCTCCCAGCTCCCCAGCTTGGCCTCCGGTCACCTCTTCTTGGCCCCTGCGCCCCTCACCGGCCTGTCGCCCTCCTCTTGGTCGCGCCTCCCCTAGCCCAGCGCCGCTAGCCTCCTGCGAGTCCCATGAACGGCGAGTCACAAGACCTAGCTCCACCTGTCGGTGGTTCGTCCGGCGGGGACAGGGCGAAGATCGACACGTCGGCGCACTTTGAGTCGGTGCGCGAGGCCGTCGACCACTTCGGCGGAAGCGCCGCTTGGAGCTCCCATTTCATCAAATGCATGTTCGTGCCCCAAAAGGTGAAGGCTGAAACTCCTGTTCAGTTAAGTTTAGCTAACTGATTTCCAATTGGCAAATGGGCTTGTCGAAGGCTGTTTCTGAATCAGTCGAAAAATAATGCCAACAAATGGCTATCAAAAGTTGAAAAGGAAAAAATTGTGATCTTTCGGGTTGAGTGAAATTATTGGATGTGAATTACAGTTATAACAGAGCCAAGCTTATGATTATTAACTTCTGTAAATGGAAATCCTTTTGCCTGTTATTATAGATATGTATTAAGTTGGATCTTGGACGGTTATCAAGGCTACCTGCTTTTATTTCCATTTGTTACTGTTATTTATGTGAAAGCTTCATAAGATAGTGGATCGATTGGATGCAAAAAAATGATCTTATTAGTTTAGTTGCTTCTATTGGAAAAGGCGCATTGCCAATTTAACTTGTTGATCTTCTTTGGAGCAGATTGTGGACTTCAATGTTCTGGGAGGTGAGGAGATGAATTTAACTTGAAGTGTTTTTTTAGGTATATGAAAAGCTAATCAGATTTCTCATTCATTGTTTTTGCTAATGATAAGAAAGTGTAATCGTGGGTTGTCTGTGGTTGATAGCTATAAGCTGTTGAAAGGTGCCGATGTTCTGTGTGAGGAGATGTTTCTTGCCTGTACTCTTGGTGCATTGAATGGGTAATGTTTTCTCCTCAGTGTTGTTCTGAATAATGGCTGTAAAGCAACCAAAATTGCTCCTCGAGCTTGTCGTTGTCCTGTGCACTTCAAGCTTTCTTTCTTGTGCTTGATGATATCATGGTCGACTCCCACACTCGACGTGGCAAGATTGTTGGTTTAGGTGCCTCGAGTTGGTGAGGCGAAATTATCCTCTCTGACAACAATGTTTATCTATTTATTGATAAGTTACTTTTTTTGGTTAAGTAAAATCGTTTGGGAACACTTTGTAGTAAAAAATTTTCGCTTGTTACCTATGAAGCTTATCCTTAACACTGCCCTTTGTTACACAATAGGTTGGCCTCATTGCTGTAAATAATGAGATTATCCTTCGCAACCATATTTCACAAATCCTTCGGCTTCACTTTAAGGGAAAACCTTACTACAATGATCTCCTTGATTTATTCAATGAGGTAAGTACATATTCTGATATACAAAAATGTGCAGTCTGAACTTACAGATTATTACAGGTACTGGTTATCTTGTCTTGTTTTTCTAGGTTTAGTTTAAGATAGCTTCAGGTCAATTGTTGGACCTCATCACAACTCATGAGGGAGAATAAGATCTTACAAAATATAACATAGCAGTGTAAGTTAATATTGTATTAACTTTGAAAAAAAGCTTCTTTTGCATGCTTTATAGTGTCTATTTTTAGCAAGTAGTCTTTTCTTGTTTTTGTCAGCTATAACTCTAGCACGAATTGTTTTTATCTCATATATTTTTTTGGTAGTTCTGATTTGGGACTTTATTTTAAACATTTGATATATTTTCAGCCATCACTGCATTGTTCAATACAAGACAACCTACTATTCGTTTTATATGCCGATAAAGTTAACATTCTATTTTCGTATCTTATTTTTATATATTCCTGTTTTGGCAGTTAAAACTAGATGCAAGTTGTGCTAATATGATTCTTTATCAAAGGTTGCATGTGCACTGCTATCTCTGGTGAGAATTTGGACAAATATGGTGCTGTAGAGAACATCCTTGTTGAGATGAGAACATACTTTCAAGTCCGAATGCTTCTTGCTTCGCTACACATAACAATACAGAGCATTTGGCTGCAACAAGAATTAGTGTACTTAGCATTAATATGATTGTTTTCTTTCAGGGTGATTATCTGTCTCGTGCGTTCGCGCTGCCTGCTGTTGCCATGTACATCTTCCTGCTGAAGCGGAAAAAGTTATAAGCACGTTGCATTCATCTTTGATGCCTTACCAACTATGCAGATTCATTCTTGGTATGTTGTTATATAGTTGTGTCTCTACGATTAACTGGAATTGGTTCTCAATAGGGCTTAAGATATGCTTAACATTGATGCGAATCATTGAGTAGGATTTAAGACTGCTCCTATTAGCGTAAATGGTGACTATGTAGTCTTTGTCTTCAGATAGTTATTCTTTTTATGAGACAACGATTTCCTTTTGATCGATAATTTATCTACATTGTATTCGTTGGCATTTTGTTCCATCTCATTTAGACTTGGTTAATATAGTTTTGTTTCCTCTATTACTGCATCTTGAAAGTTACAGTGTAGTAAGGATGAGAGCCAAAAAATATATATTAGATTCTGCATTTTTAAGAGTCTGTAATATGCTCATATCTATAAAATGAAACAAATGAACACACTACCTCATCTTGATATATATATTTCCTGTCCTATTGATTCTAGAATGACATAAACACATTGCCCTTACCAACAGTTTCTTGGTCCTAATCACTGTCTCGTGTCTTCGATTTCGCGCGCCAAGGCGCGCGAGGGTTTCTAGTCCTACGGTATAAATGGTGGGAGCTTTGGCCAGCAGCCAGCCAAGTCACGTCACCTGATTTTTTTCGGCCGTCCGATCGTCGTTCGATTCTTTTGAGCGCCGTTCGATCTTCGCTAGATTTTTCCTTCGCGCGGCCGAACGCGCAGCGCAGCGCAGCCCTTTCCGCGGCCCCACTCGCGGGCCCCACGGCCGGCGCGCCTTCACGCGCTTCGCTGCTCCCTCCACGCGCGGGTCCCACGCGAGCCAGCCCTGCGCCTCTAGACGCGCGAGCCAAGGCGCGCCGAAGCCTACTAGTATATATTATCAGGGGCGTTTGCTTAGGACTGAACGATGAGGCCAGGTGTCATTTCGGCAGTCAATGGTAATTTTTTGAGTTTGCTAGACAACTGATTACACAGAGACTGCTGCTATGTTCTGAGTTAGTTTTCAGCTGGTGTCACTGGGCTAGAATGACAATAAATGTTTAACCTCATGGTACGAGATTGTTGTTATTGGGAGAGACGAAATCTTGCTACCAACTTGAGCAAGAAATGGCTTGTTGAGAAAGCGCCATGTTCGTTACGCAGTGGCTGATAGCTGGAGGCTAGATCTCAGCAGATTCTCACATCACGGTCCATTCATTGCTTCTGCTCCTGCGGTGTAAGCCTCACGCAGAGACAGACTATGGCCGATATCAAATGGAACCTTACTGCAGCAGAAACCGCCTGCTGCTCGGGCATGAAGGGGCAGAAGAGCTATGCTTTAAAAGAGAAGTCTGCACAGCGCAGGCCTGTGCATTCATAGTTTAAGCACGACGCCATGGGCGTAAGCCTGCACGATTAGGAAGGGCGAGTTGCCACCAACCGTATTTTGCCCCACGACTGGTACAGCATAAAGAATTGGGAGATAGCTAATTCTTTTCAGTGGCACATATCGAGAAACGAACGGCACCTTTCGGAACAGGATCTAGTTTTTGCAAATAACCCAAGTAGGCTGGTACTGCTAGAACCAAACGCGACAAAGCAAACAAATGACATCAGGACCCAGATCCTCTACATTACTAAAGAGGCGCCTGTGTGAATGCATTACTTAAGCCCCTGTGTTAACAATGTTTTATGAGATAAACAGTACTATGCAGAGAGATGCACGGCAGCGGATAAACACTGTAGCAATATATCTGGTCATTTGGTTTTTAGTTAAGCGGTAGAGATCACTCCTAATACTATACCTCGGTTTTGTTTTGTATTGAGCGGTAGAGATCACTCCTAATACTATACCGCTGTAGATCCTCTGTATTGATAGTTTTAATGCAAAGAATCCCAATCCAATGACACCAAAAGGTCGATCGGCATGAAGCATAAAGGCAGAGATCAGTTGCACACTAAGTGATTCGCATTAGTTTTACGAGCGGATAGGAGTACGATAATCATATCTTAACAAAAATGCCTGCTGCTCCTGGCCTTTACCATGTGTCACAAGCTCTGCATTAGTTTTACTCAGCCTCACTGTTACAGATAAATGAATGCACTACCAGAGTGCCACCTCACTAGGCAACGGGCCAAAAAAGAAAGAAAGGGAGAAATGGCAAAATAGCTCATTCTATGTAAGGCTTTACAAGTATCAGCTCTCAAGGAACTGTACGCACTTCACCGTTGACCTTGCGGTCTCAAAACAACTAAATCCTCATAGATGATCAGGGTACGGACATTATTCTCATCATGGCGTCTCAATGGTTCCTTCATCCAACAAGAACTCACTCAACTCCAGCCTTGCTCCCTATCCTGCAAAGCAATTTCAGGTTCAGTGACTTGCAGGCACACAATTACGCACACACAAGAAAAATATACAACATGTTCGGCTAAAAAGAACAGGTAGGTCTGGCTGAGTAGATATTTAGTAAGGCAAATGCTTAATCATCAATTTGACTGCTTATTTTGGTTAATATTAAGTGATTTTCCAAAACCCATGAGAGGAGCTTACGGGCATAACTCACCCAGCTGGTTTTGTAGGCTCCCCAAATCTTGTGTGGACTGCAAGATCCAAAGGAACTGCAGCCTCTCCCAGACACAAATCAATTTTACTAATACAAGTATATAACAGCATGGAGAAAGAACATGGACAATAAAAACAAATCGGGGTGAAAAAAAATACTGCAAGGTGTTATTTCACATCAGTATTGACTCTAACCAGTCTGAGATGTATTCGTATGCCACAAATGTCACAGCACCAGCAGGAGCCGATTTCACCAACGAGGGGAAAAGTCCTTTATAAAGGCCTCCAAACCCTTCCTTTGCGACAATCTCTTTTAGGGCATGGTACATGCCCTTGTATGTGCTGCTCTCAATGCGCGCCCCATACCTTGGATGACGTTTTAATCCTTCAATCTACAGTATGATGGAGCAAATATGAGTGTTGTGTGACTTAAAATTATTTTATGGAATAAATACAGCTGGATTATAACAAATGATGGAGCAAATATGAGTGTTGTGTGACTTAAAATTATTTTATGGAATAAATACAGCTGGATTATAACAAAAGACTTGGCAGCATATCATGACCCATGCTCAAGTAATTTGTAGCCACGTCTAAATAGGCTATATTGACCAAGTACTGACTTGAGTGACAGTTTCGCCAGTGAAAAGGTACAGCACCACACGCTGCAAATAAACTAAAGAAAACAGTTTGGAAATAATGGTCTGCAGCAAGTCAGCACATGCTTATTAACACAAACATGCCCCAGTGAACAACAGGGGCACCAAGATAGTATAGATAATTCGAAGAGTGCATATATTCTGAGTTCTGACAGATAAATGGCACACAACTTAAGCAGGCAACGACAAGATAAAATTGTAACAAGTAGCAAATCAAGTGGGTGCAGAGACTCTGACAGATAAATGGCACACACAACTTCACATCATAAACACTTCTCTATCATAATATAGCTAAATTAGGATTCTTCTTTTATGGGGGAATTTATAACAAAACAATTGAATGAAAAAATAGCAATTTTCAAGACAAGATAGTTACCTGGAATCTTTTCTTTACAACATCAAATGGATGACATGCAGCTTTCGAAAATGTTCCAGCTGCAAATCCACAAAGAAATAGCTGGAAGCTTGATGCCGAGTCATTCTCACTTCCTGAGTGAAGATGTGAATATCGGTATCTATTCCATGCCTACACGAAGGAAAATGCAGTCAGAAAAGCTTAAGCATAACCAGCATTCGCAGAGACCAATCAAAAGTCCAGTGACAAAAATAAGTGGTTTTCCTCACAAGTATAAAGCATGTCTTTTACAAGAAAAAAAATGTTATAACACGAGTAGTGTCAGATTGCCTATCTGAGCATGTTATTGATTTTAGGTCTGCAAATGTACCTTTCTTGGTACCTCAATATCCCCATTTTCAAGAAGGATACAAATGAAATAAACTAATCAACTAAGGTAAGATTATAACATCTAATACGATCTTGTGATAAAACTCACAGCTGATAATTGATTAATCACCACGAATTCATATAGTTAAATGCATGCAAAACTGTAAGTTTATTATTGTTACCATCATCGAACGTTTGAAAGTGTCATATGAACCAAACTGCAAGCCAGCGTATGGTATGATTTCAACAAGAGTTGGAGATAGACCGGCATAAAGCCCTCGAACACCACGAGTTTTAATTATATCAACAAATGCAGACCTCATATTGGGGTAAACCTATAGAGAAAAACACAACTCTCTGTTAATTAACAAATCATTTTTTACATGCATAAGAATTGTGCAAAAGCTCAACAATGAAGAATAATTCATAAAATCCAATAGTAAAAAGCAAATGAAAAAAAAACAGCATCCTTCACGTCTTTTGGAATCACAGATCTGAATCAGTAGTGTTTTAAGTTCTGTAACAAGATCACATTGTGCTAAAAATTACCTCAGCCTTGAACTGCTGCTAGGAGAAAAAATTCATTTTGTCAGTAACAACATAATCTTTGTAGACAGTTGACAGAAAAACAGGAATCGAGTCAATGAAAGAAAAGAACCAAATCTTAAGTTGCGTGACAAAACAAAACAAAAAGTGCAAGGGACAGTCCTTAGCATACTTTGTAAGTATGTATGTTGAAAATGAAACTGAACGTGCCAATGCTGGGAAAATAGCTGATTCAAGTATTATCGAACAAATGTCAAATCCATATTATCAGGTACTAACAAAGTGAGTGATAGGCATCATTGCTAGCACTCCGAATTAAAAAAAAAAAACATGGCCAAGAATCTAGGTACAGCCTTCCAAAACCAAATCAATGACATTATAAGTTCGTAACTAAGTGTTCAAACTTCGAAGGAAGAAAAGCAGTGTCGAAAACGACAGATAAAATCAGATTTACCTTTGGTTCACCCTGTGATGCAAGAATAGTTCTCAGAAGGTCAAATGGATATGACCCTAATGTTGCTGCACATCCTGCTATAGCCCCACTTACATAAGATAAGTAAGGACTCAAGTGCAAATTATCCTCTGGGGAAAATAAAAAATCAGATAAGGAACTATAGAGATGCAAGAAATCGTAATAAAGCTTCAATTCCGAAAAATGGATCCGAATTTTTGTTATTTCAGTGAGATGAGTTGCACAAACTGTAAACTTTGAAAGTACCACATTTGAAAATGTAACAATTAAAAAAACTTAGAAGCAAAAACTCTAGCTACTGAAAGCACTTATCATTAAGGTTTGGAGAATGAACATTGCAACTGATATTTCAATCTAGAGTGATGAACCAAACTGTAAGAGGGGTACAGAAAACATACCTGTTCTGGATGAACCAGATGCAAATGTTTTTAGCTTGTGTAGAACAGTGAATTGTATAGCTGTATATGGCATATACATCAACAGGGCTGGAACATTTCCTCTCCAAAATCCCTGACAGATCAGAATCTTGCACAGTAAGAAAATTCTTACAATGATCCTTTTTGTTTAAGATGAGAATATTAAATTAAACAGAAAACAAGAATGAAGCCAAGGTAGATAAAAAAAATACAAAAAGAAAGAAAAAGAAGCACAGCAGATATCAGTACACAAATCTAGGAAAACATAGAGGCAATAAATGCTGTGTTCCCAAATATTGCCAGTTATTGCAAAACCAGCAGCCAATGGCATCATCTAATAAGTAAAATAAATCTCAACACTATATTACAGCCACAACCAGCCATGAGACATATTTGTGAATAACAGTATCAAATCAGTATATGTAGCAGGTTATTGCCTTTCATTTGCTTCTGACAACAGTAAAATAGATATATGATATTGCATCTGCTGAACTGTGCCAAGGGCTATCCAGTTAATGGCTTAGTCGTTTCTTGGTAGAAATGCTCGGCTTCAGCGAGAGCATTGATGTGTCAATGGAAAGCTACCCAACAGGAAGCAACAGTGCAACAAATAGATGGGAATGAGAGAGTGGACTTAAACCTTTAACGCGCACATGACTGAACAAAGTTCAAATAGACATGAATTAAAACAGTAGAGTTGGCATAGTTCCAGAGTGACTATATCATTGTACTCTCCCCAGCAAAGAGCCATAGGACAACAAATATCACTAGGTGGTCTGTATCATGTAAAACTAGTAATACCCAGAAGGCCAGAACTACCAGCCAGGGTACCAGCAACTTAGGATGCTCAAGTTGCGAAAAGATGTACAGCTGGGATGGTTAACTATACAGAAAAGCATCGTAGATCTCCAGTTCATAAGGTACAGTTAACTAGGGTGGAATGGAGTCAGAATTAGAACTAACAGCTAAGGGCTTGTTTGGATAGGGTTTTTTTGACCCAAATACCAAAATTTCAATAAAAATACCCCCCATCCAAACACCCCCTAACATGAGTGACTGACTGTAATCCACAATTCCGACTTGCTTTCGTATTTGGTCCATGTTGAGCAAGATAAAATTCACAAAACTGTTGTGATCCTTAGATCATAGGGGTAAACACCGCCGAGAGGATAGCCGGGCGGCACTGGCTTACTTTGGGAGAGAGATGACTAGAGACTGGGAGGAGATGAAGGGGACTGAGACTTAGATTATTTCATTGTTCTTGCTTGATTCCTAAGAGATACAATGGACCTCCTTATATAGAGGTGGTAGGTCCTAAAAGATAGAAACAAACCCAAAGGATAGCAACTAACCAAAAGGAAATAACAAGCATGGAAGCTAACCATCCTAATCCAACTAACCAAAAGGAAATAGCAAACATGGAAGCTAACCATCCTAATCCCTAATTTCGTGGTGGCTGCCATATATGCAACAGTAACCGCACATGTACTGTTCAAGCTACAACACTTCACGTGCAGCCCCCTAATGGGCCGTGGCTCCCCTGGGCCCACACCCATGACAGAACACAAACCTAACAACTAGAGCTGAGATTTAGTTCAGCACATGCCACATAGGCATGCAAGTCCATGAGCAACAGTACATTTACAGGATCATTTATAAATATGGCATAACCGCATAAGCTGAGAAATGTTCAAAGAAAAGCAGATACCGGCAAACCTTCCTCTCGGATAATATCTTTAGTTGCTTGCAGAAGCCCAGTGTACTTCGAAGGTCCATAGAAATCCCTTTGATGTACACCCCACGAGGTTGTGGGCTCTAATTGAACCTGCAAAAAAGCATTGAAGAAGACTCTGAATATCCAAAACAGACATAGTTAGGCCAATATAATCTGTGAAAGATTATCAAGGATTGATACATTGAGGTTGTGTCCAATGCAGTTGTCCCTCTTTCAATACTATTGTCTAGCTTTAGTGCAAAAGCCATCAATCTAGCGGAAAAGACATGTAACAAAAACTATTCTGCCGCATAAAGAGTGTAATCTTTATGTGAGTTATGTCTCTTACTCGAATAAATTTAAGCAAAATTCATCCTCTGACAAAGGTGATCCTCGGAACCACAATCAACCAAAACTCCCAAAAAAGCTCATTGAAGTTTATGTGCGCGAAACCGCAATCAACCAAAACTCCCAAAAATTTTCTTTGAAGTTTATGTGCGCGAAACTGCAATTTTTTGTGCACATAGGTTTGGTTCAATGACCCGTGCAAGTCCAGAGCCAAATGACTAAATAGATCAGTGTGCCATAAAAGGGTTAAGAAACCACAAATGGGGAATAATAAAAAGTGAGAGCAAGAAGGCCTAAATCCAGAGCACAAGGAATATCAGCAACGGGAGCAGCTACATTTTATTTCCAGAAAAAACCTTAAAGCAAGTAGCAAGGAATATCAGCATTCTGTAAGCTTCCCATAAAGCAGTTTAGGTATATTTTGATCAAACAATAGCTAACGTTAGCGATCTAATGCTACCAAAATTACTGCTTTAAACAGTATCTCCGAGTATCCAATTTTCAGCAAAACTCGTCACAAGTCTTGATAACAATTTATTAGCATCAAACTGAGTAGATGCCCAAGCCGTCAACGCACCGTGATAATAAATAGTGATGTCCAGGTACGCTAAAATACGAAAAAATAACCAAATAGGCTACAATATTCGAAATTAATAGACACCATGCTTAGTTCACCAATAAAACGGCTCCCGGATATCCATCGTAACAAAACCTATCTAAATTTCGGGCATGTGCAGCTCATCGCTTCAAGTATTATTGAATCCATGTCCAAAATTCATCGAACCAAATAGCTCCCCCGCGTTCAAGCCACAAATTCACACGAACACACACAACTTCCAGATACTCCTCAACCCCAATTTCCTGCAGACAAACAATGCAAGGGCAAATCCACAGAGAAAGCCGACTTCCAGTACACGAAATACCTACAGTTTCCCCAAAAAATATACCACCACCCTCAAAATTTCTCCCAGACGACCGATCTTACAATTTTTAGCTATAAAACACCAATAGAACAACGGGTGCGCTTCCAGCAAGCGATAATTGGCCAGGCCAATGTAACCCATGAGAGCAGATTTTGGGGGGAAGACCTGGAAGCGGATCTTGATGACATCGAGGGGGGAGGTGACGGTGCGGGAGATACCGCCGGAGATGGCGCCCGCGAGCGCGTCCACCAGCGCCCTCCGCATCTGCGACGGCTCCTCCTCCGCGCCCATCGGCGGCGGCGGCGCGAGGCGACGAGGCGAGAAGGGACGAGAGGATGGGCGGTTTTGGCCTTTTGGGAAAGAGGCGGTCTGGCTCTTGGGTGGCGAGTGGTGGCTCGGCTGCGTTTTGTAAAGACGGAGGCGGATTTGTCTTGACGAGGCGCCGACTGCTTTATTCACGGCGCCTCGTTTGGGAATTGAGACGGCCAGCTCCTTCGTTTGAGCTCCCTCCCTGTCTAGGTGACCCTTTTTCTTCTCATTTTCCTCATCTTGACTTTTTTTTTTTTTTTTTGCGAGGGCTCTAATTTTTGACTCGAATACGCATTTAGAAATGTGCCTCTAGTTGAGCCGTCGTTAATGGCGTCTCTAATCTCTCTAGAACGTTGAATGCCACCTAAAACGCGCCAATCAAACACTCGTGCAAGGCAGATGGGTTCATGAGATTCACTAGCGGCTGGCTGGCTTGCTGCTAATGATAATAGCTCTCGTGGACCCAAATTCAATTTCCCACCCATCTATTGCTCACGGCCTAACCAAATTTTGTCGAAATGTTACTGGTTTAAATACTCTACACGTGCAAAATTCCTCATCAAGATAGATCCTGCTTTCTTAATGAGATGAAGTATGGCATGTTCTCACAGAAAAAAAAAAAAGAGAAGAGTGTAGGTCTGTAGGACCTGCCAACTTGAGTGTAGGTCTGTAGGACCTGCCAAATTTTGATGCGGAACCAATTCATCTAACCAAAAATAAATTATTCAAAGCATGCACTGCACTAGGATGTGCCTGTGACATGCCATACTATAAATAAGTTATTATTCATAATTACATCTCTCGACTCAACAAATGTAATCGTGGGAGAAATAAAACGAAACCATTGCAGGCCAACGCGCGTAAACAATCACTCAACCATCACCACCATCTCTGCGAAGATTGAAGGGCTCACAGGCTCACAGCCATCCTTAATCACGAGAAAAGTCTAAAAGATCGAACACTAAGCGTAACAACAAGATAAACCTTCATCTCGAGGTCAGCCTTCCTATACTCTCCCTTTCCCCTAACATCGATGACACCATATCATTGACCGCACCAACACCCCTAACTACAGGCATCAATCCATTGACTTTCCCTTGTCTAGCGGATAATGTCACCTTAACTACCCACCAACAGTAGTGCTCGAGTCATGAGCCACTGGGAATTGAGAGTGACGTCTCAGTGGGAGCATCATTTGCATGAGGATTTTCATAGGTGCAACACAGGTTCCTTATCGAATTTATTCGGGAAGTAGGATAAGAACGCTATCAACTAAAGACTATGTATTGATGTAGATATACTGAGTGTTTGTATGAGAATACAAATGATGTTACGTAATGATCGTGACTGGATGAGTAATGCTAATGCTCATGCTCTATCTGATTATGTTATCAATTATGAACTCATGATTCTATATGGAACTTATTATCTCTATTAGAGAGAACATGGGCTATCCCCTTTATAATTTTTTAAGGGGTGACAGTTAATGCCACTAAAGACGTCTCTAATCTATATGCGTGTTCACCATGAGAGTCTTGAACCGTCATGTCCGTTAGCCAATTATCGTAAGTTGTCAAATACGCTAAAAGTCGTCTTCCCGCCAGTCATGTGGATAACTTATTGTGTCTCCAGACCAGTTTACTGATCGGGGATTATCCAAACCTATATAACTGGTCAGGTAATATCCATAGTTGGTCGTTCGTAACCTAAACTGGTCGTCGATCAGTTTGGTCGTAATAAAGGAATTAGACTTTTTTATATATTGGTTTTAGGTTTATAACCGTAATAAAGTGAGTTTCTATTAAGTAGGTATCCTTTCACAAAAACTTTAACTTTGATACTAACCTGGTCAAGAATCCTCATCAATAGGTCCTAGAGCGACACACGTCACACACGAGGTAAATTTTGTACAGTTTATCTTGCAAAACACAAGAACCATAATTTTTAGCAATCTCCATCGAAATATGAATATATCATAAAATAGGATATTATCAACATTTAAACCGGTAAAAAACATGTCGCGGCAAATAATTCCAACATGATAAATTGACACTTGGGTTTCCAAGAAATAGAACATGAGTAGACTTTTGTATGGTTTGTAGCAAAACCTTGCCATACTTTGTCTTATTTTAAGTTAGACAAGTTTAACCAAATTAGTCGAATGTTCGGTTTGCAGCCATACCTATGATAAGATTTATTTTCTACCAAATGAACCCCACACAATGACTCAAAAAAAATATGACAATATTAGTCAAAGTGTGCGTTCAAGTTTAATTGCCTACCTTAGTTAAGTTTGACAAGTATGACAAACTTTTGGAGGAGAGGGATCCACCTCCAACGTGAAGAAAAGGCATGGCGATGGCCAATGTAGAAGCAGCGTCTTGCCCGCGTGGAAGGCGAAGAAGACCTTTCTGGTTAACGCGTGCGCCCCGCTCGCCTTTTTCCTTAACCTGCAAGAGAATAGCAACGGACGGCTACGATTCATTCATTGAGAGCAACGCCACACGTTGCGGCCGGTCAATGCGCAGAGAATCTTCACTTGAAAAGGGTGCACGTCGAAAGTGACGCCATCCGTGGATCGACCCTACGAGGTACTTCACCTGACAGGTCGACCCCACTGCCCTGAGCAGAGAGGGCCGCCTGTAGGGGCGATTCAGCTGCACGGAGCAGAAGATTCGGACGCAAGAGCCGCCGCGCAGGGCTACACACACTCGAAACACTCCCTGACACATGGGTCCTACCATATGTAGGGACCACGTGTCATACATGATCATAATACTAACCCCTTATCCTACGCGTGTCACAAAACCGACCTAAGACTGGCGCGTACTCGCGTAGGACCTACAGCCACTGTACTTTGGTCACTGACACTTCGGACCTACTAAAACTGGACCCACATATCAGCCTTACAAGTGAAGTATGCGCGTCCCAGAAAGATCCTCGATACCTCCTCCGATCCCCTCCTCCTATATAAGAAGATAACCATTGTGCCGCCCCAATAATCATAAGTTTTCAAATTCGCAATCAGATCAGTTTCGAATACACAAACCAATTTTGCAAGGTCAATTCTTCTTCTTCTCTAGAATTCTACAGAAAAATCGCCGAGTTCTGGCCATGGCGCAGAGGACGCTAGAGCTGACGCTGATCTCGGCGAAGGATCTCAAGGACGTGAACCTGCTCTCCAAGATGGAGGTCTACGCCGTCGTCTCGCTCTCCGGCGACCCCCGATCGCCCCAGCGGATAGCCGCAGACCGCACCGGCGGCCGCAACCCCACCTGGAACGCCACCCTCCGCTTCACCGTCCCGGCCTCCAGTGCCGGGTCCCTCCACGTCCTCCTCCGCGCCGAGCGCGCCCTCGGCGACCGCGACGTCGGTGAGGTCCACATCCCCCTCTCCGAGCTCCTCTCCGGCGCCCCCGACGGACCCCTCCCCGTCAAGTTCGTCGCCTACCAGGTCCGCAGGATCTCATCCGGCAAGCCTCAGGGGGTCCTCAATTTCTCCTACAAGCTCGGCGAGGTAACCCAATCCGGCGCCTACGCCGGCAGTGCCGCTCAGGCCACGTATGCGCAGCCTCCACCGGCCGCCGCCTACCCGCCTCCGACCGCCTATCCTGCCGCGTACCCGCCTCCATCCGCGTACCCACCTCCGTCCGCCTATCCACCTCCCGGTAAGGCAAGTGACCCATCGACGGCTTACCCGCCTCCTTCCGGCTACCCACCCGCGGGAAAGCCGGCGAAGGCGGGCGAGCCGGTGACGGCCTACCCGGCCGCCGCCGGGCCGAGCACCGCCACGCCATACGGTGCCCCGCCGCAGCAGTACGGGTACGGGTACCCAGCCCAGCAGCCGGCTGGCTACGGCTACCCACCCCCGCCGCCGCAAGCTGGGTATGGGTATGGATACCCGCCGCCGCCGCAGGCTGGGTACGGCTACCAGCAGCAGGCCGCGAAGCCACCGAAGAAGAACAACTTCGGGATGGGTCTCGGAGCCGGGCTTCTCGGAGGCGCGCTCGGCGGGCTCCTGATCGGGGAGATGGCTTCGGACGCGTCGTCGTACGATGCCGGGTTCGGCGACGGTGGCGGCTTTGATTTCTAGAGGATCAAATTATACGCCATCTTCAGTGAATCTGTGATGTGGTAATATGTAAATAGGAGTTTCACACACCATATGAGGTGAATCCTTCTGACATATGAACTGCTGTTTTTGTTTTGAGTTAACTCGAATCTTGAGTATGTTGCCGTCTTGATTTTGTTATCTGTTTGTCAATTCCATCAATCTGCGCGTTCAAATTCAACTGATATTTCCAAAGCTTAGATGTACTGATCCAATCTTGTCTTCTACAACGGTTGGCGTGTTGCGTTAGTGCGTTTGGGATGGAAACGTGCCGTGAAGACGGGGAAGAATTCCGATGAATACTGTACTATTATTCACTCTTGATCATCAAGTTGAAATTTCGACGCACGCGATTTAGATGTGGAAATCCCGCTCTTGAAAGTTGGGGACACGCAAACAGTTGCGGTTATCAGGGATGGAAATGTTCGTTAGGAAATGGTTGCGCCCGTGTCAACATTCTCAACACACGATGGTGTTCTTCAACCGTGGTCAGGTACTCCGTCTATTGTAATGGGTAACACATGATTGGTTCAATAATAGGGAGTTCGAGCTTGTTTGCTTCGAAACCTGCATGCAAAATGCCCGGCGAGGATGCAGCCGGGAGCGCGTCGGGACGCTGTTTGCTTTGCTACCTGTGCAGCGTTGGCAGGCCAAGCGGCTTCCCAGGACTAGGCGATAAAAACAGACGCATGAGAAATAGGCAGCTCTATCACCATTTGTAGCTTCGATTCAACGTTTAATTTTTCATTAACCAATTTCAGATATAAACTTTCAACCAAATAAACATAAAATCTAAAACACTAACCAAACAAACCCTGCATCCGCACAACAACAACAGGGAGTGCGTCTGCACAACAGCAAGAGGTTGGGTGCCAACCTTGGGCTTTTAAACAAGACAAAAATACGCTCAGGACAGGTGTCAAGCTTGCTGGTGCTATTTGAAAATTGAATCGTGTTGAGAGTGACGTTTTCCGTAAAAAAACATGGGTCTGATACTGATTTGCAAGGTCCCGTGGGGTTTGTTCGTGAAAAACTGCAACTTGTAACCTCCATAATAATTTCATCAAGAAAAGGGTTTCTATAGTATTGTACTATTATTCCTCGCCGTGATAATGGACCGATGAGACGGGATAATGGCAACGAATGGACAGTCAAATTGCCTCTCGGGTTGGGAATAATGTGCTTCGTCGTCAAATTTGGATTTTTAAAGTAGAGATGGATCCTAATTAAAACGAGACGTGGAAGTGGATCAACTCCGGTTGAGTTTGTTAGACCATCTCCAATGTTGTACTTTAGCATGTTCAAATAAAGATAAAGAAAATATTTAATCGATTCAATACATTAGAGGTTCGATTCCAACAAAAAAAAATGCATAGAATTAGACTCTACTTAGGAGTCTATTCAAAGCATTAAACAACTCATATGAGCATTAAATAACTATATAGGAGAGAGTGCAGTTGAGAGATGATATTATTATTTTGTGTTTTTTTAATGTAACGTGAGTCCCAGTTATTAGTAGGAATCAGTTTAATATATTGGAGAAAAACAAGCTCAGTTTCTAGAATGCTTACGTGAACATAACTTTGAATCGACATCGGTTCAATATGCTAAAAGATGATCTTATTTGTCACGCAGTATGCTTGCTCCCGTCGATATTGTGTCTAGGTGCCGATCTGGCCATCCGCATGCCCCCGCATCCAGGGCCTTGCAATGCCATTATTTTCGGACTAGTGGAGCCCTCTAGGAGACATTCCACCCACCTCCTCCTCTTCTTCCGTCGCTGCCCCTACCAAGCCCGTCGCCACTACGTGTAGGATAGCACAACGAGTCCAAAAGTTATTTTTCTTTAGATATAACCATATATATGTAATGTGGACAACTATAGTTTAACATGAGGGGATCCATCTTATCTCAAGACCCCGATCATTTTCGTTCAAGATCCGTCACGAACTGTACCCACCACCTCCTCTTCTATGCTCGCCCTCGCGTGCCCCGCCCCTCCCCGCCATCGCACGCAACGCTGCCGAGCTACCTGTCCTATCGTGGGTCAGGCTTTCTCACCTTCGTAACATTTGTATCGTTTCATACTGCAAGTAGTTACTGATTATTACTGGAGTACAATTACGATCATACCAGATACACGCGTACAAGATACAACCGTAAAAGCGCCATTGTACATACGCGCGGCACGATTAATGGAAACCTCGGGGCAGCCGGTACGCCACGAAAGGTACGTGCTGCCTTCCCCGCCACGCTAACCGGATCCCATATTCCCATCCGCCGTTACTTACACAAGACAAACAAGCCAGACTACCGGTTCAACTTAAACGATGGATGGCACACATCGTAAATAGATACTAACACCAACCACACTTTTCTTTGCCCTTTTATCCCTAGGCCCCCCACGTCACACCCGCGGAAGTGCTCGCGCGTCCCCGCATCTCTTCCGGTTCTGCCCCTCCCCCATGGCGACGCCTACCACCGCGCCGGCTCCACCGAACCCTAACCCCATCCCCGCCGCCCCGCCGCCGGAGCAGGAGGCGCCACAGCCGGAGCAGGAGGCGCAAGCGCCTCTCCCCACCACCTCAATCGAGCCCACACCATCCGGTGACGAGGAGAGCGATGACTCCTCCTCCTCCGTCTCCTCCGCTTCATCTGCCCCCACGGCCGCCGCAGCCGCCGGAGGCGCAATCGAGAGGCCTTACCCCGCGGCGAAGGACCTCCTCCACATCTCCTTCAACCAGGACTACGGCTGCTTCGCGGCGGGCACCAAGTCGGGCTTCCGCATCTACAACTGCGACCCCTTCCGAGAGATCTTCCGTCGCGACCTCGCGAGAGCGGGGGACGACGGCGAGGGAGGGGGTATCGGCGTCGTCGAGATGCTGTTCCGGTGCAACATACTTGCCCTCGTCGGCGGCGGTGATGCCCCCCACTACCCACCGAACAAGGTGATGATCTGGGACGACCACCAGAGCCGCTGCATCGGGGAGCTATCCTTCCGCTCCCCCGTGCGCGGTGTCCGCCTCCGCCGCGACCGCATCGTGGTGGTCCTGGAGAACAAAATTTTCGTGTACAACTTCGCGGACCTTAAGCTTGTGCACCAGATTGAGACGGCGCCCAACCCTAAGGGCCTCTGCGCGGTGTCGCAGCAGCCCGGGTCGATTGTGTTGGTTTGCCCTGGTGCACAGAAGGGGCAGGTGAGGGTGGAGCACTATGGGGCAAGGAAGACCAAGTTTATCAATGCGCACGCTTCCCGTGTTGCCTGCTTTGCATTATCGCAGGATGGTAGGCTGATTGCTACTGCAAGCACCAAGGGGACACTCGTCAGGATCTTCAATGCTGCCGAGGGCAATCTTCTGCAGGAAGTAAGCTTTCTTAACTTCCATCTAGCGGTAAAATAAAATACGATTGTTTTTTAGTTTTTTTTTTCCAGAAATATTGAAAACAACAGTGTATATGCATATGTACTCGTTACTATAGAATTTCAAAATTTCGCATTAGCGGATTAATGAGCTTGAATTAAAAAGGAAAAATATGGTGCACAACTTCAAGCAATCCGCCATTCATTGCTATTTCATTGTTATCATTGGAGAGAAAAAACATTCACTGTTATAGTTTGTCATCGGGTTCAATGAACCCTAGTTACCCTACATAATCTCACATACAAATACTCAAATGGACACATACACATACATTTGCTGCCAACTTGATGAATGTCGTATTCCTGTGATGGTATCCATTACATGCATTGCAAAATGAAAACATGTACAAGCTAGCCATTATTTCAAAGCAGTAAGGAACAAATCAAGGCTACTAGTACTCATCCAGATAAACAAAGAACAATGTTGTATAGAAAAGAATTCTTGAGTTGCAGCTTCCTCTCCGATCCTCCAATCACATCAATTGGAGGAAATGGTTCACCAATTGTTTGTAATTGAACTCATGAATCGGCAACAAGAAATCAAGTAATTAACTCCAGACCACATACACATGAACACACATGACCACATATGGATGCATGATGCATCCAACACACATGAACTCATGAATCTATTATTAGAAAAATGCATACAACTAATTCATTGATCCAAATGCACTAACAAATAAACAAAGATTGAAAGGCAATATCAATATCGATCACTAACAACTGATCTAGGATGGGGAGGGATGAGGCGGGTTGGGCCGGCCTAGGACGGAGTGGGCCAGATCTAGTGGGTTGGGGGGGGGGGGGCTGCGACTGGCGGGAGGATGACCTCGACGATATCGACCGGTGAGAGGACGAGCTCGGCGGTTGGGCCTTTATAACAGAAACAGAATTTTCTTAGAACATCGACTGCAGGCTTCATGAATAGAATAGCCTCCCTTATATCTTTGTCTCAGATGAAAAGGCTGCATATTCGGTTGAAACAGGGCTTAGATTTTTCTTACTAAAAATAAAGTGATAACAATTTTACTGATGCTGGAATTCATTTAACAATCGCAACCATTTAAAAGTTAGATGAAATCTTGAAATTGCATTGTATGATTACTTGTAACTCCCCAGAACCCGTTTTCAAAATGCGACCCTTCTCCCTTTTTTATATACTCAAACGTATAGGCAGCTTAGAAGATTGTAGATTTGTAACAGAATGTGTGCTAAAAAGTAACCCTGCTCCATTCTACTTTTACACCGTTTTTGATGTGAAGGAAGTCTAGGTCCTTTGTAGGATCATATATTTTTTGGGAACACAATCAACTGTTTCCAGTAACCAGGATTTTATTAGTCTTGACTGTGTACATTATCATAGTTCATAGTGGTGATGTTTTGTTTTATGTGTTCTTTAAATTATAGTCTCTGTGTCCTACTTGGAGTGATCAATTATGGGATAAATGAGAATTGATGGTGAACACACATGTAGTTTTTGAACAACCTGAACCTGATTGATCAACCCAGCAGGGACTTCACTTCTAAGTTTCCCCTTAAAGAAAGAAAGTACTCTCGCAATTGTACTAGTTCAAGAATGATAATAGTAAATCCTTATGACGCACTCCAGTTTTTGTCCCATGCCAATTCAATTACCATCTGTGAACTAACATATCAGGAAAGATATGGTCCTATAACTAAAGTACATAACATTTAGCTAGCAATGTGATGTCCACTATTTGCTTAGTAAAGTAAATATATGTGATGCGTTCCAGTTTTGTCCAATGCCAATTCAACTGCTTTCTGTGAACTGACATATCAGGAAAGATATGGTCCTATAAGAACTGAAGTCCATAAAATTTAGCTAGAAATATGATATCAACTATTTTCCAAGTAATGAAATATATGTTATCTATCATTGTTGACATCGAAGTGGTTAGTATTGATGTATGATGAATCCTAGAAAGATCACATGGAAGGATATGTTTCATATGTTAAACATCATCGGAAGTGTTATGTTGTAATCCTTCTTTGGTGGTCAATCATGGTCTGTACTCTGTAGCCAATAGCTTTCCTACACCATTTGTTTTGTTTTGCGTATATTCATCTGTCATGAGAATTATTGAGAATTGAGAGATGCTGAACAATCAAATTGTCATGTTCTAAAGAGAACTCGTGCTTGTAATTATTCTGAAAAATCTAATGCGTAACAAACATTGGTTGAGGTTGGAGGATCTGTAGTCTTCTGGTGATCTAGAAGTTCCATATCAACTGGATAAAAAAACACATTACTATTTGGTGGTGTGAAGGTTATATTGGTTTATTCTTGGATATCTTTGAAGAGAGACGTTAGCTTGTTATATTCTAATAGTCACAGATTAATTTTAATATTCTGTTTTAGGCAGTTCTTATTTCATGCAGGGTTGTTCTAACATGCAAAGTGTTTTATCAGTTTTCATTATATATTTGGATTCCAAAAAATTCTTATGAATCGTAGTGTGATATGCTTGCAATTCTTGACTGAGCTTGATAAAGTTCTACTTATACTTATGGAAGTCCATCTGCAACTACACCCAACCTATGCTCCTCTGTAGTATATTCACTGACACAGCACATTAAGTCGCTAACTACACAAGATGCTCTTGTCGATTTGCTAACTCTTAATGGCAAACTAATGATGAAATGAAATCTAGCATTTCCTTACCTTTTGCCAGGGATATACCAATTAATTTTGTCTGCTTCTTTTGTAGGTAAGGAGAGGTGCTGATAGAGCAGAAATATATAGCTTGGCTTTCTCAAATAATTTGCAGTATTTGGCTGTTTCTAGTGATAAAGGAACAATACATGTGTTCAATCTAAAGATAAATGTGGGTTCGACCACAAATGATAAGCCGCTGCCAGCTCCAGACCCTGATGTTCCCCATATAAGTCCATCTCTTTCTTTTATTAAGGGTAAGTTCACTATCCTTTCAGACATCTTGAGTCAGTACATTTCCATGTTTGAAAATATGATAGATTCTTTTGAGTTGTTTTGAGGCCCATGTCTGGAAAGTTCGCTCCTTTGTGTTTGCTGTGGTGACATGTAATACACTTGAAATTTTCGTTTTCAGAATTTACAGTTTTACACGCTAAGGATAAGGCATAATTTATATCTTTCCTAAATGGATGAAGCGTACTTAGATATTAATTTGGATCAAATGTTGGATGGATCTTACTTAGGGCTGGGTACATTGTGTTTTATTGTGCAAGTAACAGTAAACAATTTGCTACGTAGAAGAATAAAGAGCACTTCTTTTCCTTGTCTCTCTTTCATTACAATAAGCAAAATTGCTTTAAGATTTCTTTGTGTGTGTTTTTACTATTTAAAGCACACTAAACAAAAGCCATTTTGTTCTGCTGTTTTTTAGGGTGTCACGTTAGTTATTTGACACTGTTTATATAATTTGTAGTAATGCTTGATCTTTTCTTTTTCCTAAATCTGTAGTAAAACTATGTGTCTCATCCATCTTTCAGAGCCTATTCAGAATCCCAATTACCATAAAGTTTTGGGATTTGCTAAAACCAAATGGCTAAAACTAAAGTGAAAATTCGTTAAACAAATAAAATAAAAAAAGAACATCATTATCTGTTTCTTGTCATCATTGGCTGCCCCAATATTTTTTGGTTGGGCTGGGTTCCTAGTAATGTTTGATAGGCTTGCAATTTTCACAAAAAACTTAGTATACATGAATGTTGTTCTGTAGGCTCCTATTTCCATGATATATTGTTTCCCTTATTATGTTACTTGTGTCCAAGGTACTTCTTTTTATCTTACATGTCTGTTGATGCATTCTCTTGCTGGAAGCTTGGAACCAAACACTGTTTGCTTGGTCTTATTAGTACCCTTCAAGTGTGGCTTGCATTTTGATAGTTTAGAACATGCACAAATTTGTGGTCATTGGTTTTAAGCTCATGTTACTTTGGATGAGATGAGTTGACCTGGGTCTCAGGATGAAAGTTTCGAGACTCCAACTAAGCAAATTTGTGGTCATTGGTTTTAAGTTCATGTTACTTTGGATGAGATGAGTTGACCTGGGTCTCAGGATGAAAGTTTTGAGACTCCGACTAAGCACATGTTAACTTGTTTATTTTCTATTGCTGACAGGTGTGTTACCGAAATATTTCCACTCCGAGTGGTCGGTAGCTCAATTCAGGTTACATGAGGGTGAGCAGTACATTGTTGCATTTGGCCATGAGAAGAATACTGTGGCAGTTGTTGGCATGGATGGAAGGTACAGGCATATAATTGAACATTGATTTTTGTAGTGATTGAATTCCCAGGTACAGACATGAACTTGCTTTTTTACTTTTTATGATTTTTGCAGCTTCTACAGATGCCAGTTTAACCCGGTCAATGGCGGAGAAATGGTTCAGCTGGAGTGCTATAATTTCCTAAAACCATCAGATCAACCGTAGCAACCTAAGCTGTATCTATTTTTCTATCTGGTATCAGGGTTGTACAGTATATTTGTGCGCTCTCGTTCTCCCGAGGGTTAAGCAAAAGCTAATAATTTTTGTACATATATCTTGGTTGTGATTCTACGATATGTTCTGTGGAGGGTTAAAGGTGCCCTTGTGCAGACGAACATAATAGAATGCATCGTTATTTATGAATGCTAGCTTAACAATGCTTTCGCAATTCATGTTTTACAACTGTCTTAGGATGTGCGTTAAAGGCTCATTCGGCCGACAGGTTTGTTTGTTCCTCTTGCGAATAAAGTACCTAATGCTGGACGATTTGAACGTGAGGTGGTCAATTCTCTTCTGCCTAGTTGTTATTATTTTCCTAAAGCAGTGTTGTCCTTGTGTTTGATTGATTGCGTGTTTTAGATATCGTCAAATGGCTTGATTTTTTTTTCTTGATGTTTAGATGAGTCGTGGGGAGTTCTCCTTACCCCCCGGGGTTTGGCATATACAGGTACACAAGAATCGGTGAGCAGAGGTTGTCACGTAACCACTGGGCATGTTGGACCTTTCAATTCATTGAAGGATAGCTTTGTTAGCAGCCGGGTATCCCTAAAACGTTTGATGGTTGATGTGGGAGTACTTGTTTTTTCTATTTGACGGAGATCACGAATACTGGAGGTGCTTGAGGATTCTGAACCGTGTTTGTGGCTACGTGTGCTCCACGGCGATCGCATCAATGTGATTGAAGTCCTTTCACGCGATCGCCGCTAGCTATAGCTCGTTGGAAAAGCTGCTAGGGCGGATGACACTCACGGTGGCGATTAATTGCTGTCACGTTTTGAAGACACAGAGCCGTTCTACTTCTTGGTGGCGATCGCGCGAGCGCTATGTAAAATGGCACTCACGTAATTGCGCGGCCATTCTACACCTCGTTTGTGTTCTTTGTGATTGTGACACTGAATTCAGTGGGAATCCCAGGCAGATCCGGCAAAAGCACAGTAATATCCACAACCGTGTCCGAAGATCCCGAGATTCGACTCAGTGTTCTGCGACGTGAACTTAAAAAACAGAAATAACTCGCATCACCCCACAAGTAGAGCAAGTGTGTGTACCTAATCTAATATATTCATCCTCTCCTCCCCAGATTTGTCAGATCGATCGGACACGGGTCTGACAAACTGGCCGTTTGATTTCTTTTGGGCGGCTTGGATCAGGCAACTGCCGAAGTTGCAGTCGCTATAGCGACTGTACCTGATCACGGGCGCCCGGTGCGTATGTATCGATCACGGACGACTTGCCCCGCCGTCCGGGACCAGCCAATCCATACGGGCGCGGCTCGCCACTCGCACTTCATCACATGCCATGTGCCCGCCGAGATGGTGTACTGCTATCGTCATTTTAGGGCATCTTCAATAGTATTTTAATTGTCGTCTCTTAGAGTGCGTTTGGTTCGTTGAATCATTTGATCCTGAACCGTCTAATACGGGAAATGAGCTCGTTCAGGTGTTTGGTTGGTTGAATAGAACCAAACCATTTGAGATGAGATGGTTATATTCCATGTTTATACTGTATCATCCCGTTCGGGAAAAAAAATCTGAACCACGTCGTTCACTCGAATTCCAAGACGCGTACGGAAAAAATAGTTTGATTTATGAGCTTCAAATGACCATATTTTCTAAACTGAGTATCCGATTTGCGATCCGATTGATATATCATCATATTCCACCAACCAAACACTATCTTGAACTATCCAGGACCATCTATCCCACCAACCAAACAAAATCATGTATCATCCTATTCCATCAACCAAACACCATACTTGAATCATCTCATCCAGAACAATTTCATCCTACTTGTACCATCTCATCTCATTCAACCTCATCCCACCAACCAAACGCACCCTTAGTTACATCACGTCAACAAAATTCTATGTGAAAAGGGGGGGCCCACCAACCAAACGCACCCTTAGTTACATCACGTCAACAAAATTCTATGTGAAGAGGGGAGGGGAGAGCACAGATCGTCTCTTTCCGAAGAAACGTGCATACGAAACAAGATATGATACATTAATTTACTCTAGTTGACATGTAGACATGTTTCAAAGGAAAATTATAAATATAAATATTGAAGAGTATGCTAGAGACTATCTATTGGAGATATTATCTCTAAAGATAATATAGCATATGTTAAAGAAAAAAATTATATCTAATTATTGAACATGTCCTTACTTATAATATAGTAAGCAGTAGTACCCACCTACGGAACCAACCACGGCGGGCGCCACCAAGGCCGTTCCAAACTTGCAAATTGCAATAGCAGTCGCGCCATATTTTTGTCGAAATAACGCGCCTGCCGTTGATGGCATGACGTACGTATTTATGCTGATCAGCTACGCCGATATTACGGGCGCCACCTGCACTTGGCTTGGGTCGCTCGTCTTCGTCTCCATACTTTATGATAAGAAGAACCGCACCATATCCTAATCCTAGTAGTGCGAAAGCGTGAGACTGGACTCGCTCAAGATCAGTACTCCTTCACAGGGCCAGAACGTGAGGGTGAGACAGGGTAGCAGAACAGCAGATAGCTAGGTGAGGGAGGAAGAAGCGAAGCGAACAAGAGAGAATGGCGCCGAGGAAGCTGTACGGGATGCCGCTGTCGCCGAACGTGGTGCGCGTCGCGGCGGCGCTGAACGAGAAGGGCCTCGACTTCGAGATCGTCCCCGTCGACCTCCGCACCGGCGCGCACAAGCAGCCCGAATTCCTCGCGCTCAACGTACCTAACCGTCGCCTTTGCACCCTAGCCTTTTCCCTCTGTTTCGTTAAATCCTCGTCAAAATTGGACAACTTTGCCTTTCAGTAAACTTTTTGGAGAACTTTGCGTTCGCTAGGCTAATTTTCTACTCTCCGTGGTTTCCTTCTCGCAGCCTTTTGGCCAGATCCCCGTGCTGGAGGATGGAGACGAAGTTCTCTACGGTAACAATACTACCACCCACTCAATGCCCCGTTCTTAATTTAGTTCCTTCACGCCAAGAACATGATGATTCTAACATGATTCACGATCTCCATCAATCCATCAACTAGACCCAGATCTGGTGGATATATCTTAGTACGACTTAGTTCCATCTGTCTGTCTGCAAGAACATCTTGTTTTCTCTGTTCTGAGTATCATTTCATCCTGGAGACTTTTTTTTAGTATGTCTGAAAAGAAAACCTAGTGGATTTGGCTAAAAGTCATTGATGTGCGACGCGCTTAACAAAACGTGCCGTGCATTGCAGAGTCCCGTGCCATAAACCGGTACATCGCGACCAAGTATAAGTCGGAAGGTCCTGACCTGCTCCCGACGCCGTCGGCGAAGCTGGAGGTGTGGCTGGAGGTGGAGTCGCACCACTTCTACCCGGCCGTCTCCGACCTGGTGTTCCAGCTCCTCATCAAGCCCCTGCTCGGCGGCGCGCCGGACCCGATCGTGGTGGACAAGCACGCGCACATGCTGGCCAAGGTTCTCGACGTCTACGAGGCCCACCTCGCCAAGAACAAGTACCTCGCTGGCGACCAGTTCACCCTCGCCGACGTGAACCACATGTCCTACCTGCTGTACCTAAGCAAGACCCCCAAGGCGGAGATCGTCACGTCCAGGCCGCATGTCAAGGCGTGGTGGGAGGACATCTCTGCCCGGCCGGCGTGGCAGAAGACCGTCGCGGCCATCCCCTTCCCGACTGCCTAAGGGACGTGGCGGGTGCCGGTGGGTCAGACTGCAGGAATGGAATAAATCTGTGATGTTTTACGCAACTAATAGGGTGTCTGTGCGTTTCAACGAAATCTTAAAAGAGAGTGGCGCTATAATAAATATTATTTTTTCACAAATATGTAAATAGAAATATTAACTCCGCCTATTGCATCATCTGCTGCTACTACTATCCGAAAATTAAAATTTTAACCTCATAGATTGTTTTACTTTGGAAGTTAAAGTTAATGCCGACTTTCCTCCCCAACACACTGCCCATTTTCAATCATTATCGCCCGGCAAGGAAGAGAGCTACACGTCGACAGGCACCTTCTTATAGCCTGAACCCAAGCCGCGACTCAGTTCTCATGGTCATTGGTCTCAAAAGCCCTCGCAAGACACATCGCGGCGAGGAGGTGTGAGGCATGGGGAGGAGGTGGTGGCGACGCCGCGGTCGTAAGCGGGGAGGAGACGACCATGCTTGCTCGGTCGGCGTGGCACAGGGGGCGGCGGCGGTGTAGGGGAGGATTAAGATGAAGAGGACGCGGTGTGGTGAACTCGAGATGGCGGCATGGCAAGGTAAGGACGCATTTGTTTCTGCCACTAACTCGTGTGACGTCGCAGCCTCCCCTCCCCTCCTCGGCGCCACCACTTCTCCTTCAAGGTTCTGCTGCATCCTCTTCTCTCTTCCCTCCCAGTGCCTTCTCCTGTCCCCGATGCCTCCTTACCGTGTTGCCGCCTCCCCTCCCTGCTACCTCCTGTCACCGGCGCTACATCCCTGAATCCCCCGTCGATGGCCACGACGCAATGGGAGTTGTCGAGGCGAGGATAGCGGCGTTGTGTGACGTGGCAGTACTAAACGAGGAGGAGGAGCGTTGCTTGCTTGGCCAGCACGGAGCGGGAAACAGTGATGGCGTAGGAGAGGATTAGAATGAAAAGGACGCGGTGCGGTGAATTTGAGACGGTGGCGCAGCGAGGGAAGAACGCCTTCGTCTCTGCCGCTTCCTTGTACGCCGTTGCTGCCTTCCCTCCCCCTCCCCAACGCCGCCGCTTATCCTCCAAGGTACCGTCTCCTCTGTTCCCTTACCTCCCAGTGCCTTCTCCTGTCCTCGACAAAGCCTTACCGCACTGCTGCCTACAAGGATTGCCAAGATCATTGTATTTACCAATTGCTCACTTCATAACTGTTGCGCCAGCATGAAGACGCACCGCTACACTACCATAGGTCTACTGCCTTGCCGACTGCTCCCTTGCCGCAACCACATCGTGCAGCAGATGCAGCTCTTCCACTGACTGCGTAAAGCCCGACTTCAGTGGATCGACGTGGAGACATAGGGGTGGACTTTGGTGGTGGTCTGATGGAGACTGGAGACGGAGTAGATGGAGGCGTGTCGCCGCTGGATCCAGCCACCGGGAGCTCGATAAACACGCGTTGCCGCTAGATCCGATTGTTAGGAGCTCGGTGGAGGCGCGCCGCCCCTAGATCCAGATGCCAGGAACTCAATGGAGGCGCGCCACTGCCAGATCTAGACGTCGGGAGCTCAGTGGAGGCGCGCGATTGTTAGGAGCCACCGGATCTAGGCGCCGGGAGCTCGGTGGGCGTCGTGCATTGTCGATTCGGGACGCCACCATTGGCTTCTGTCACAAAAGAGAGAGAGAGCATTCACGCGAGAGACGACCAGCATGGTCATGGAGAGGGCGGTGTAGTGAGTTGGTGAGGACGGATGGAAGAAGAGGGGAGAAGAGAACGGGTGGGAGAAGAGGTGGGAGACCGGGGAAGAGTATGTGTGGTCGGGTGGGGTGGAAAGAGGAGATTGTGGGAGTTGACCTTTTTGGTTTTCTCAGAGATCATGGGAGAGGAGTTGTGAACCGGGTGAGGCGCCGACGGTTTCAGAGAGAAACTAGCGCACCTGGTTATGGTTCCACCTCCCAGCGAGTGGAAGAGGAGAAGGGGTTAGCATTTTTTTCGTAGCGGGAGGGGGAGTGGAACGATTCGTCTCGCTACGTGGAGGTAAACTCATTCTTTAATTAGTTAAGATAAGATAAACTGTTTGTGTAGTCCGTGGTGTTGCGATTGTTATGCCAGGTTTTATTTACATGCTGGCTTTTGTAGTTTGTTTACCTTCAGACCTTAATTATGCGAAGAGCACGGTTGTACAAGATCTTCCTGTTTTTTTTTTTTTTTTGTCCGAGGAGAGTGCCTTCTCCGTGCGCGTCCTGTCCTGCGTTAGCAAATAGCAACACACCGGGTGTAGCAAAGCTAAGTTCATGTTAGGTTCACTGTCACACTTCGCAAAACTTAAGCAAGTTTAACTATATGTGGACTCTGGTAAATGCTCAGCCCAATCTGTGACAGATAACGCCTTGTTTCCTTTCTGCCCGAGGGCCCATGGACAGACATAGACATGCCCATGCCATGTGCTTGGCGGCTAAACCCCATCATACATTTGCTATAGCCAGAAGACAAGTGAATTTCTATCATGTGGGGCGTATGGGATATTTTTAGTGTACAAGCGATCCTACGCACCTCATTCACAGCACACTGCACACGCATGACGCATGTGCATCCTACTACACATAACGGGGCGCAGTAACACGCTTTTCCTTTTCGAATGAATATACACGTGTTACTCTGATTAAATAAACCATACACCCTCGTATGTATTAGGAAACCGGCCCGCCAGAGTCCGGTCCGGCAAGCACCTCATCCACCCTAGATTATATATAGGAGGAAACCTCCGATCATTGTACACAATTCATTATTGGAAGAGCAATAAAGAGCGACCGCATCCCTCTCATACCGTGTTTCATCTATTGTTGTGTTCTTGTGTTCTTGCATCGTTTTACGATTCGATTTTGTATACGAGGTAATCGCTCGACCGACTTGCCAATGACGGTTCCTCAACACGTTATCGCACGATCGACTCTCCTCGCATCGAAAAGGTAACCGTCGATGAACGACACTCGTAGATTAAATCATTTTTCTAGATTGCTTTCAATTCTTCAATTGTTGCTTTCTAGATTGTTCTTTATGGTGCAAATCCTCTCTAATCTACCGCAAGCCGACTTGAAGTCGCCGGCCAAGCTGATCGGTTGGATTGCATGAAAGAGACGATGTTGATTGCACCGTAGATCATCGCATGAATATAAATTGCATGAACAGTATGCATCCCATGAACAATATATTGCATCGCATGAGTAGTATTGAAAATTTTGGCGGCCCTGTATGACCTGCCGGTGCCCCCGCACCGGCTTCCCCTCACACTGCCGTCGGTTTGAAGCCGGGATACCACCGGCCCGCAGCCGCGACGGCCACCCGCATGTGACGGCACCGCCACCAACGCCGGCCATGAAGCCAACACGGCCACGGCAACGCCCGAAGTGTTGAAAAAAAAAATATATATCATCGCCCGCCTTCCGGCCGCCATGCCCACATCAACGCGCCCACCATCTCGAAGAACGCGCCACCCGCATGCGGCGCTCTCTGGCTTGAAGCCGCCTCCGCCCGCGCCGCCCCGCATGGCGCCGCCTCCACCGCCGCGGCGCTCGCATGAAGTTGCCGCCGAGCAAGAGTCGCCGCATGGCGCTGGAACCGCGCCCGCCTCGCATTGGCAACGCGCATGCGCCGTAGCGCCGCCACCGTCCGTCGCCACGCTGGTCCCGTACTGCGCGCGCCAGATGCGTTCGGCGCTGCGCGCCCACACCGCCCCCGCCCGGCAGGCCGCGCCATGCCACCATGCTCCGAGCAGCCAGTGCGAAACCGCCGCCGCAAGGCCTCCCGGGTGCACCACACGGCCGCCGACCCTCTTCGTGCCCGCCTGCATGCACCTCAATCGGCGCCCGCATGCGCCACAAGCACAGCGCCGCCACTGCAATAAACAGGGGTAGGAAACCTATCCTTTCGGCTGCACTTGAACCAGCCGTAATGGGCCATGGAAGCCAAAATCGAATTAGCCATGATGGGCCAAAAGGAATGGCCCTGGATGAAACCGTGAAAGCCAAAAAGGATAGTACGGGAAAGAAAAAAAAAAGGGAAAGAAAAGGTAATTCCAAATTTTGCAAATAAGTCCTTGGATTTCTCCAAAATTACACACAATTTTTCTTAGAACTGAAAATTTGCGAATAAAACCTTCGGAATTATGAAAATTGTGAGACTTTTCGTGAATAAGGAAATGTTACGGAAAGCCCCCCCAGAAATTCAGAAAATTACACGCAGATTTTTCTCTGTACTAAAATTTTACGTGTTAACTCCTAAAAGTTGCAGAATTCGCCAAAAATTCATATTCCAGCAGAAAAGGGCATCGATAATTCAATTTTTGAATCAGTTTTTGCATTTGAAGCATGTTTAACTTTGTCATTGTTATTTCTATGCAATCTATTTATCAGATTTATCGCTTTGATTATCTGTGATTGTTTATATTGCTTTTAATCACCAAAATAGCAAGAAATCATGAAAATGCATAGGAAAATACGGGATCACGAACTTGGAGTTCAAGAGCATTGTGAGAATTTTTGCAACTATTTTATGCAGATTACAGCAGAAGAATCCTTTGAACTTTTGCATGAGTATGAAGATGATCGCATCACGAATCGAGAATTCAAGAATCGACCCAACATGGCGATTTTGTATAAAGTTTGTATCGCTTCAATTTTGTGGTAATGTAATCACGGATGAGCGTAAGATCGAGAAGACTCTCTACCTTTCACCCAAATGCGGTGCAATCCGCACGCAACTATCGCCAATACTTGCTACAAGTAGTATGCCGAATTAATTGACATCATGCAAGTTGCGGAAGTTCAAGATGATGTTCTAAGAAAGAACTACATCTCACAATACCTAGTAGCAATGTTGGTCATGAAGCCCTACTAGTAGCTACGGTGTGAAATCCTCTCACGAAGGAGAGGGCAAGAAGGGTAAGGTTGTGGGTCACACGTTATAGATGATTTCCAGTCTAAGAAGAAGGGCAAATGATGTGAATAGCCCAATGAGCAGCCCCATCATCCCTCCTTTGGACATAGCGCCGCACTGTAGTCGCCAAGAAGAGAAGATCGCGTATGGAGCCGATTTAGGCGAGAGGTTCATGAATACTCGCTTATTAGATCCAAAGTGCACGCATTGCACTCGGACCTTTTATAGAAACTTGCAGTTTGTAATTGAAGCAGAATTTTGAATTATTGAATAATGGTTGCAAGCTCTAGGAGAGCAAAGTATTAAATTCTTATTATAAGTTCCGCAAGGCTTATTTTCCCGTCTTTATAATAGCAAGTTACGTTCTGATATCTGAAGTATTTTGTTTATGTGTTGCTTGCTTTCTGCTACATATTAATAAAGTACATTATATTAGAACGCGTGTGGCGCCCTATGGAGGAAGTGTGCTTAACAGGTAGCGGCACAACGAATACCATCCTGAGAGAAACGGAAATTATTCCAGTCGATCAGCAAGAATGCTGGTAGTCTTACGACAATCGCAGGCAGCGATACTTGTATAATAAGCTCAGGAAGGGCCATAATTATACTCTCAATGGGTACAACTTTGGTCATTGAAGAAGACTTGTTGTACCCAGAATCGACTAGAACTCTCAAGGATATTTATGCTACAGCTTCCATGTAGAGATCAAGAAGAGTATGGTACAAAATACCTGCTCAATACAAAGCGTGAAGAAAGTGAAAAATAGCATTAGAATGTCTTCCTTCATATGAAATCAGCTATACTACACTAATATTAAGGCACATGCACTTATACTGCCTTAAAACCGTATTTAGAAGCTCCAGATTTACCTATCTCTGGCATGATAGATTATGCCGCCTAGGTCTTAGGATGATGAGAGATATAATTAACAATTCACAGGGACATAATATGAATATAAAGAATTTCCCAAATCAGAAAGAATTTGTGTGCCCTGCATGTGCCACTGGGAAATTAATTATTAAACCTTTTGCTCTGAAAGCGAATGATGAAGTCCCTGCATTCCTAGACCGTATCCAGGGAGATATTTGCGGTCCTATACAGCCCCTGTAAGGGTTATTTAGGTATTTTATGGTGCTCAATGATGCTTCATTGGAATGGTCGCACGTATGTTTATTGTCTACGAGAAACTACGCTTTTGCATAGCTAAATCTCGCAGATAATTAAAAATATTTTCCCTGATCATCATGAGAAGTCCACCTGAATGGACAACGTTGGAGGAGTTACTCCGAAAGCATTTGATGATTATTGCATGAAAATGGGAATTAAAAATTGAGCATTTTGTACAACATGTCCGCACCCAGAATGGACTAGCAGACTTTGAAGAATTATAATTTACCAACTATATGTTGAGGACACGCAGATCTTGCTCGCAAAGAACTCTCATCAATTTTAGACCGTCGGCCTATAACATCCATCCACCTATGCAACTAGCGCAAGGGTCGATCAAAACTTCTCATCTTCGTAGGTTTGGTTGCAAGGGTTATATACCTATACCACCACCGCAATAATCGCAATGGGTCTTCTCCGAAAGTCCGGGATATACGTTGGTTATGAGACAAGATCCATAATCAAGTATTTGGACCATATGATCGGAGATTTGTATAATGCCCGATTCACGATAGTACATTAGATGAGGTTAGTTTCGTCATTAGGGGAGGAAATCAACCCTTGATGATAATGTCGGAAATAATTGAAGTCCAGAAGATAATTGAAATATATGCATATGACCCGCGCACTAGTGAAGCAAATAGAGAAGTCCGTAAGATAATTGCATCCGTAAGATAATTGAATTGAAGTCTAGAAGACAATTGAAGTCCGTAAGATAATTGATTTGTAGTATTAACAAATCAATCGCCGGACTACTTTAGTGATTTGAAGAGCATGAATAAGTAGCATTTGCTCGCAAGCAATGCACCGAGAGGGTTGAAATACCATTGAAGGTATCCCTAATCCCGCCCGAGGCCTCGGAATAAAGGGCGAGAACTCCGGTCCCTCGAATCCGGTAACCGGGACGCTGGTGAAAAAGGATAAGAAGGACTTGACACACCGATCACCAAGTGTCCGAACGGAAGGGTAGCGCTTGAGACTGCATCGGTATGGAACCTTCAGAAAGGCATACGAATTGAACATCCCCATGAAGGAGACATCGGTATGGATGTGTGCGCACACATCGGAGCCGAAAACTAAAGGACTTGCCCAATGAAGCGGCGGTGAGCAAGTAGAAGCATTAAAAGAATCGCCTTGAAGAAATAGCTATAAACTTTATGACCTCTGGAGAACCTTTGAATATTACAACGACCAATGTCGATACTTACTTTGCAAAGAAACTTGCCACAATCATCAATCTTAATCCAGAGCTGCATCGCCACCGAATGAAAGAAAAGATCGATTGAGAAGATTGGCGTAAGGCAATAGAAATCGAATTATTCTCTCCAAATAAAAGAAAGACGTTTGGGCACAGTAAGCGCGCGCCGCCTCCCCTTGTGCACCCCGTAGGGTATAAGTGGGTATTTATTCGAAAGAGAAATGAAAGAAGCAAGGCTCGTTGTACAAGTTTTCACCGACATCCGAAGATGATTATGAAGAAACATATTCCCGGTCATGGCGAACTCCTTTTAAATATTTATCTCAATGGCAATGAACTTGAAGTTAGAAGTGAAATTGATGGATGGGGTACCAAAGATACCTTTATGAAATATTGATTCGACATTTATATGAAGATACCGAATGTATCACCGCTCCGAACCAAAACAGAGTAAATAGAAATATGTACAGTGTGAAACTCGTAAAGTCATTATGCGAACTTAAGCAATCAGCGTAATGTGGTATAATCGCAGCGACTTTCTATGCAAGAAAGGTTACACGAACAATGAGAATAATCTCGTGTACTTATACAACGATCCCGAACGGATTTTGCATAATCTCAAGTATGAAAATGATCCAATATCATCGGAACCTCAAGGATATTAAGAAAGCAAGCTCTTACCGAGTCGAGTTCAAATGAAAGATTTGGGTAAAACCAAATATTGCCTAGGCTTGCAGCTTGAGCAGACCCCTGAAGGGATTTTAGTACATCAGTTAACCTACACTCAGAAGGTATTGGAAAGGTTCGGCTTTGAAAAGGCATATCCCTCGAAAGTGCCAATAATCGGGAGATCCTTGCAGCAAGGCAAGGACCCGTTCAGATCTAGAGAAGAGGGGGAGGAAGTCCTGGGACCAGAATTCTCATATTTAAGTGTGATAGAAACACTCATATATTGAACAAACTGTACTAGATCGGGCATTGTATTTGCCGTGAACCTATTAGCAAGGTATAGTACAGAACCTACCAAAGGCATTGGCAGGGAATGAAAGACATCTTTCGATACCTCCAAGAAAGCAAAGAACTTGGTCTATTCTATAGAAAGAACCAAGACCTAACTATGAATGGCAATGCAGATAACAGGTACTTGTAGGACCCGCATACACACAACAAACAAAGCTATGTATTCCTATGTGGTGGAACCGTAATTCCATGAAAATCGCCTAAGCAGAGTCTTGAACCGACTTCGACGAACCACTCAGAATAATAGCATTGTATGAGGCCTCACAAGAATGTGCTTGGCTTCGTCGGATGATTCACCACATCCAGCAGTCATGTGGATTGAATGTCGAACTAACCCCCACTATTATATATGAAGATAAATACAGCTTGTTTTGCACAAGTACAGATGGGTTATGTGAAGAATCCTCTCACAAAGCATATCAACCCCCAAGTTCTTCTATGCTCATGAATTGCAAAAGATGAACGAAATCAAAGTATTGCATACTAAGTCATGTGAAAATCTTGCAGATTTGTTCACTAAGTCACTTCCAGCATCTAGCTTTGAAAGGTGCATACGTGGAATTGGAATGATAAGACTTAGAGAAGTGCAGAATTCAGGGGGAGAACCTTCACGAACTCATTACTAAAACTTGATCACGAAGGTCGAGTATCCAAAGAATAAATCTTGAAGATTAAATGAAATTGGGTGGATTGTACTCTTTTCCTTGACGAAGTTTTCCCAAGTTTCTCGGCTAAGGTTTTTAATGAGGCAATTCGTGCAACATAGTAGAACATGATTCATATACTCTTTCTCCAAAAATTTTCCCACTGGTTTTTATGGAGTTTTAGCGAGGCATGGACATGAAGGATGAGAGCCCAAGGGGAGTATTAGGAAACCGGCCCGCCAGAGTCCGGTCCAGTGGGCACCTCATCCACCCTAGACTATATATAGGAGGGGGAACCCCCCCGATCATTGTACACAATTCATTATTGGAAGAGCAATAAAGAGCAGCCTGCAGTCCCCTCTCATACCTGTGTTTCATCTATTGTTGTGTTCTTGTGTTCTTGCATCGTTCTTACGATTCTGATTTTGTATACGAGGTAATCGCTCGGACTGGACTTGCCAGCGACGGTTCCTCAACAGTATGCACCACCGAGCCCGGTCATCCTCATCCGGAGCGTATGGATCTACAGCGTCTGAACCAGCATTGCCCAATACAAGTGAAGTGGGCAACCACGCCATCTGATCACAGGCAGCCTCCGCCGGATGGTAGCCGTGTCGCGCGCAGTGCAGCGACAAGGTTTCTGCAGGCGCAGGTTTAGCGGTGTGGGCCGCAGGGCGCAGGCCGCACTCGGCACGCGGCGAGCAAAGCGGCGGCAAGCAAAGATTGCGAAGGCGCGCTGCGTGGGCAATGGACGACGGCGCGTTCGGCCGGCGGGCGGAACGCGCGACGAGATCGGGCCGTCGCTCGCGTGAGCCGTGGGATGGGGGTTGGGGGTACGGCCGCTGAGAGGTTGGCTGCTCCCTGCGAGGACGCGGAAGCGCGTCTCGACATTTTGCCCTGAATGACACGGTTATAATATCATTTTTGGTATCACCGACGGCCGGTGTACAACACGTGTCCTCCACAGTTTCTGCTGCGCACGGAGGCAATATCTACCGTTCGCGGAGAGGCCGCTCACTCCCGAAGCCGCCATGTCGCACCCCCCGCGCCCGAACGCCCCCCTCTGCCGTTGCATGATGCCTCAGACACACCTCCGCCATTCGCTGGAGGCCCGAGGCTCTCCACATGGCACGTGGCCGCCCTGCCGCGCGTCCCGCGTCCGATCTCCCCTTTGCCGTGCCCCCTAGCCCTACGTGCGCGACTCAGTGCTATTAGGGCATGGTTTTGCCCTATCTCTTTCCTCCCTCTCCCTACTTTCGCCCATCTCTTCCCTCCGTCTGCGGTTGCTTTCGGTGCCAGATTCCCTCTCCTATCCTATCAGTCATTTCTTGGTGAAATGACTCTCTCCGCATGCATGGAAACAATGCAGAGACACGCCACGCGGGAGGGAGTTGATTCCGACGGTCGGCGTAAATTACGTTCACACAGCTATAAAAACCGGCATCGCTAGTGCCCCGCCACCTCTGGCTCCACCTCGCTTGTGGCTTGGAATTTTTTTTGTTCTGTAATATATTAATTTCGGGCTTGAATGACTATATCTGTGTTAAAACTGGCTGTTAAGCTTTATCCTTGTAATAAAAGTTTGACTCATACTGTATAATTTATGATTTTTTCAGGAAGACTTTGAGCCCATGGCCAGTTTGGGTTTTGGTGCTTATAGGTTTTCCATATCTTGGGCACGTATATTTCCTGGTACGTTAAGCTTAGCAGATAGAGCTTGACATATAAATACCGATGCACATGGCATGCATTGCCAAATAAACGATGCATTTTGTCTATTGTTTGTCAGTACTAATGTTTCATATCATTTTCCCATGCCTAAAATTATATCATGCCTGCAGATGGCCTAGGAAAAAAGGTCAATGAACAAGGAGTTGCCTTCTATAATGACCTTATCATTATAAAACCTTGCGGTTTCGGACCGTTTTGTTCTCCTTTTTCCTCTTTCTCTCTGTTCTCTTCTTTTGCAACAACAGCCCTCGCAGGTCTTGAGTTCTTCTGTGTTCAGCTCATTCTCGTGCGAATACCTTTTTTGCGCCGGTTGTTTTAGCTCCCTTGATTCGTTTTCAGATTACGATGCAAGCTTCATAGAAGCAAATACTCAACATGTAGCCGACCCATCAAACTCTATGCGTTTCATCGTAATCGATTCTCGCGCGCCCAAAGGCACGCACAGGCTACTAGTGCAAGGTGAAAGTGAAAAGAAACATCACTTAATCACTTGTAGATGGCTTCACTCTTTAGTCTATTGTGTGGCGTTGTTCTTGTGCAAGCCTTTCAGTGTTTCGGATGCATGTATACATGTTAGTAGTATCAATACATGTTATTAGCACTACGCTTGGTGTAGGAAGCTCTGAAGAGGTGTGGGCTCTGTTCTGGAGTGACCTTTTGTCCGGTCAACTCAGGTCCACAGACTACAGTTCAGTAAGTAGCCTTAACCTATCTTGTGCCTCTGCTACTATCTCCAGGCGCCAGCCGCGCAGATTCTGAAGGCTGAAGGGAAAAGAAGCAACGTCCCAAATTAATGGGCCGCGAAATTACAGCCTACAAATTCAGAGGCCTTTTCATTAGAGCCAACCTCCACGTCCCAAATTGGAGGGCTGTGCGTCGGCCTGCCGTCTGCACATGGGCCGTTTTTCAAGCGTGCGGCATCCGTATTTGTTTCTTGCCTGCGCGCCAGTGCAATCCGATCCGATACAGACGGTTATCGTTCGTAGACATGTTCATTGGCGGCTCGGCCCGAGCTGTCCGAGCTCGGGTTTAGGATTGGAAATTTGGCTCGAAAGAAGCCCGGCTTAGCCCGAAATCCCGGTAAAAACAATTTAAAAAGCAAAAATCTATTTATTTAATGTTGAAAATGAATTAAATATTAGTTTTTATTTCAAAAAATAATTAAAAATAATATTTTTAAACTGAAAATATGATTTTTGGGCCGGGCGGGGCCGGGCTCGGGCCTGCTGATTTTAGGTTGGACTTTTCAAGTCCGGTCCGGCTTGACATTTAAATAGGTCTAATCGTTTCGTACCATATCATATTCTGTATTTTATTTCTTGTAGTTGAAATCAGATATCTATTTTTTTCATCATGTATTCGCTTCGCAAACCTTCGGTCGATCGGTCAGACGGAAATTATCCATTTTTTTTGCACTCCTACACAGAACATTGGATAGTAGGAGTGCTATCAGAGCGAACATGGAGATACTAATCGCTGATATGTCGAAGGAAAAACACTCAGTATCTTCTGTCTACTCAGATGCAACAACCCATCTATTTGTTATCTCATTCCTAAGTAAAGTCACAACAACAGTCTTTCCTTATACCACCTGGCATACGGACACATAAGGATAGATATCGCTCATCCTGTATCATATTCTCGTATATTCTCACCTGAGTTGGAGTTGGATACAGATTGTGTTGGATAACCACTTCTACATCCTATATTGGATTGGCTACGTGAGCCTTTGATCGGTCGGAAATGATCCTGTCCGTTTGGACCGTGCTGCGCGCAACACATCCCGTCACACCGATGCAAGCTTGAAGCTGACTCAGGCACGAGCCATGGCCCATGGCCTATACTCTACGGTCCAGAAGGAGCCAGGTCCAACGCTGGCCTGGCCTGGCCCTTTTGGCCAGCTCAGCTCTTACCTCAACATGTACTATTTTTTTTTACTCCAGTTGTTAGGTTTAATTGGTGGCTGTTATTCACACAAAAAAAAGAAGAAAAGAAAAGGGAAAAGAGAAGAAAAGAAAAGTTAGTTTCAGTCTAGTTAGGCCTTTTGCAGCTTGTCACTTTGTAACGCTTGTGTGTAAGCTACATAACGATTATGCTGTTCCCCGTTAGTACAATTCGCATTGATAGCTGTTCTCTGACGTAGTAAACACACTTGGCTACCCATCGATCGATCATGGCGGCATGCATTAAACTGGATCCACCCTCTGCACGGTTCGATGGGCAGGTGCAATGTCATACATCATTGTGCCTCGGAGTTGTCCGAGGCAAAATGAATAGCCGTAGCAGAATTTCTCAGTACAACCAAACAAATAGTGTAATCAACCATTAAATCCTCCTCTAATCTCATTCCCTCTACGTTCACGTTAGTGTTTTTGAACCAAACACAATCTTTCTGTTATTTCCTTTATTTGTACTAGTAACAATAATGATCAGTGAAGCACATGGTAAGGAACATTTGTTTGAAGGAATTGGTAAGAGACATTTTATTTCTGGCTTGGTATGCCATTGCAGGTTTAATCGCCATCTTTCCTATTAAGTATGCGTGACTCGTATCCTAGTCAACTAGAACTTGAGAAGTGTGCTACAAGGATTCATTAGGATTCCTATATCTTTTTGGAGGAGAACTAGGGGTATTATATAAAGTCACGAGTGATGATCCTAGAGAACACAAGTCACGAACCAACTCATCTAAAGCAAGAGGTGTACGAGAGGATTAGAGGTTAGGTTATTCTTTAGCACTATATTCTTGTATAGAGTAAGGATTCGAGGGTCCTAAAATGTTCAAGAGAGGTGTGAGAGAGTGGTAATCCCTCGTACTCTTTTAAGGCTGTGTTTAAAAAATTTGCGGTTGGCTTCGTCAAATCTTTTTATCTCGTCGTGGTTATTTCGTCGTTGTTATTTGGTTCTCTCTACATGATTAATATACTTCGTTCTTGATACCGTACACGATCGTTTCATATCTCACAACTTTGGTCCGATATAGGGGTTGCTACGCATAAGAAGATGTATCATAGTATAACCTTCAAGGGGAGTGGTGCACCATCCATTTCGTTTGTTGCAATGGCAATTGCATTACTGCAAACCTATGACAATCCAAATAATGCACTTGTATAAAGTTTGGCGTGATGCCTCGGTCGTCGCTATCGCCTCTTGGTGATCGAGGACCTTCAAGAGGAGTGGTGCACCATCCATTTCGTTTGTTGCAATGGCAATTGCATTACTGCAAACATATGACAATCTAAATAATGCACTTGTACAAAGTTTGGCGTGATGCCTGGGTCGTCGCCATTGCCTCTTTAAAGAAACGATGGAAAACCATATAACACTACTACAGAAAAAGCCATCACGCACGGTTCGAATCGTCATCACGCATTTGCCAACCGTGCGGAAAAATAGGTTCGTGATAACGGTGGTTATCACGCACGGTCGAAGAAACCGTCTCGTGATATGAATATCACGACGGTTTTTATCAACAACCGCTCAGGAAGAAGTGTATCGCGACGGTTATGGTCACAAAACGCGTCGTGAAGTCGAATATCACGCACGGTTATATTTAAAACCGCTCGCGATACTCTGTGTTCACTGCACGATTTATTTACACGAAACGCTCGTGAAGTCGCTTATCGCTGCGGTTCGTTGTTAAAACCGCTCGTTATACTCGGAGTTCACGACGCGTTTTTACTTAGAACCGCTCGTGATACTTTGAGTTCACTGACGTTTTCTTATAACCGCTCGAGATACTCGTCTTCACTGCATCGCTTTTATAAAAACCGTCGTGATAGTTCATTAAACTAACTACATTTTTCTCGATTTTTGGCTAGCCTCGGAATTGCTAGCCATGCCCTCAAAACAAGCATACAAAAAAATGATACATCACGTATAATCAATTGTCGACAAACCGAATCGATCATTACTCAAAATAAATTACAAAAGATCACATTTGTTCAAGTATTGTTACAAAATAAATTGGATTACAATTGAGTAAATTGTTTGCGTGGTGGTTGAGAAGTGCCTAGCAGGTGATGCGCTCGCCAGCAATGAGTGAAATTCTCCTGTCCTTAATTATCTCGATATGATAAAGCCGCAGAGCTTCCTCGAATGTCCCCGATCTCATTATCAACGAGTCCATCTAATTCTATATTCAAACCACGCCGCTAGCAAGAGTAAAGTGTTATGCATATATATTTAATTTTATAATTAGAAAATAATTATTTGGAGATTCACAAACCTCGGATCCTTCTTCCTAGCTCTAATGATTTGGTCCATATGATGGCAAACGAGATTGCACATAACTCATCATTTTTTTGCCGGCAAGATCGCAAAAATAGAATTACATATATCGCTTCGAGATGCGTTATTATGAAGTATGATATAGGATTATCGTATTATAGCGCGTCTCGAAATTTTGTCCTGTGTGTTAGTTACGCTCTTTCCATCAGATATTCCTTTGTTGGCAACATAGTCGATGAACGACCTACATGATTCCAAAAATTTATCCTCGACCATTTCAAACTAATGAAGACTAAAATAGAGTTATGTATGAAGGAAATGAGCATACCCACGAGTATTCCTCCTAGAATGTCAAGTCGTGGTTGTTGCGGATTAGGAATCAAGGTATATCACATGGTTCCTCTTGGTATGATGACTAAAAGGATCCATGGTACCTACTCATGTATGTCACTATAGTCATTAAACCCGAGTTCGTGCTGCGTATAAAGTAGAGCAAGTAGTGACACTTACCCTCGGTTGTAGGGCACCACGATGTACTTCGTGTTCTCACGACGAAGCAATGCCTGTGTTATGTATTTCTCGGCGGGGACGAGTCTGCTTTGGATGGTTTGCAATGATACCACATGTGGGTCGAGAACCCACCGTTCTTTCCACCGGATATTTTTCATCATGTATCCGTACATAAGAAATGAGTTGTGATATTTATCGGTATTACGTGAATGTAGAACTTGATTGTATGCACTTACGTTGTCCAACATCGTAGAAGCGAGCGCCAAGGCCAACGAGGTTGAATAGGTCATATAGGTCGTTGAAGCCCACGACGAAGTGGTTCGTCCCGTTGAAGAAATGCTTATCCTCGATATCGACGGTGATTCCAAAGATCGCACCTCTCCTTTTGGGTCCTATCCAAGTACCGGGCATGCAAAGCTCCGACAAGCATATCCAAAGACGCCTAATCTGCGGGAGCACAACGGTTTTCCGAGGATGTACTTAGCGGATATTCCGACTTGCCTGACTTGAGGGGCGCTTCGATTTGGTCTTAAGCATTGGCGGCGTCTTCTTGCGAGACGACTCGACCCGACATTTGACACGCTTTTCTTGTTCCTTCGATGTCTTCTCCAAGGGAACCAAAAGGTGGCCTTCGAGGCGAAATATGAGGTGGAGTCATGGAGGGTCCCGCTGAGAGGAATGGTCGTGTTGAGATCGCGATCGGGTCAAGGACGATGTCCTTCTTGGGCCATCGGATAAAACGTACACGGCATCCCTAGTGTTGTGATCTCTTCATTCGGCGAATCTCCACGGACGGCCATGAAATGTTCATGTACCATGTCCACCTCCACCGGCGTAACCCCGCGCCACCGGACACCGTGCCGCATCGCCTTCCCCGTATGGATGCACCATCCTCGCGCGCCTCAATAGAAATGGACCCAACTAACCTCGAGACGAGCTTGCAGCCGTCGGCTCCTACAAAACGATACGCAATTAGCTAAAGTGTCCTATAGGTCTATCTTTGCCGCATTCCATACATGTACGTTACCTTGATCTCGTCTATCGGTAATTGGACATCGCCATGTCCGTAATTATGCGTGGACGCGACGCTACTCCGATGTCGGCAGACTGCTCCCAAATTAACAGGGGCGCTTGCATCGCCGGGTGAGGAGTTGATTCAATTGATCTCGCAATGCCGCCGCCTTTCCTTCAAAATGTTCACCATCCAGACGAACCGGTCCTCACGCCGCCTTAGATCTCTTCCTACCTCAGACGCGCGGTGAGTCGTCGCGAATCCATGACTCCATGGTACGGTAACCCCAAGACCTCGCGTGCGACCGGGTGTTCCTTGTTTCCTGTGTGTAGAGAGTATATCCTTCTCCTGCTACATGGAAGGAGCCTTGGGAAGTTTGGGCGCATAATTCACGCTGCAAGAAGTCATCATGTTATTATAGATACTATGAAGTTATATATGGAGTTATTAACTAGGTAGTTCGACATACTTACCAAACGTTGAGACACTTCCTCGTCTCACGGGTTTGTGAAAGAGATGCTTCCCAAGACGAGACTTGTGCCTCGCTTTTACCAAAGCTAGGGAACGCGGTCTGTGACATCGAAACGCGCTTGTCCTCCGCCGCCGCCATTCATCATATTTTCCTGCGTATCCAGCCGGTGCCAGTCCGTGCGGATGAGTGTTTCGTGTCCGAGAGCTTTGTGTGCCGCGCTTTGCTCGTTAAATTCAGCGCCGTCTTCATAGCAACAAAGGAGTCCCATGTTTCTGCGCAAGAATCAGATTCGCGAAGGGCGTCGACCGTGTTCACGCATTGTGACAAGAATGCTCTTGAACGACTTCCACGATTTATCGATCGTGAGCATCGCCGTCCGCTCCACGCGTGCCATGTCCGCTTCGATAGTGAACTTTTGTAATAGTTCTGCCACGCGCGCTCTCGCTTCTTTCGCCGATCCTTCCACCTTGGTGTGGTGATGGGGACCCGCTTCCTTGCAAGTATCCCGCACATGGTCCGGAATCTCGCCACGAGCTCTTGGGACGCAGAGGGACCCCAAACCGACTAACCTCCGTGATGACCGGTCGGCCCACAGCATCTTCGATTCTCCTCTCGCCATCTCGCTTCGTGTCATTGTCGATCGCGCGGCGACGGTGGGAAGATGGTGCCTCTGCAATCCGCGCGGCGTCGACGGCGGGGAAGATGGTGCCTCGCCATCTCGCTACTTGCTATCTATATAATTAGTTTGAGATATATTACTACCGTGCGTGGCCGAGGGTTAAGCACACCAAGAAAACAAACCGATTGATACCAAAAGATGTGATGAGCATTCTTTTCTTATTAATGCAAACAATGGAATGATCTAGTGTAATAACTCAACAAAGACCTAAAGCAATGTTCAACAACTAGATGCTTTGCAGACAGACAACAAAAGAGGTCACCTATTGATAAAAATTCAACACACCGACACCACATTGCTTCCTAACAAAGATGATTTCTCCATGAAAACAATTAATATTAATGTATGGGCACAATGTTGCATCCTCAAATGAGCATAATTGAGCGACTAAACACATAAGCTATTACAGAAAGATCACGTGCAATTGCGCTTAAATGAACCTCAAAGATCACATACATTTGCGCTTAAGATGCCATGGCAATCAAAACGAACCTCAAATGCATTTTTGTCGACAAATTGTTCTCAATTGACAAATTGCATAAGACATAGTCTTTGCAATCTTAGTCCTCTCAAAATCTCTTCACCAATCAATTTAGATAATTACAAAACAGATCTTGAGCTCAAACTACAACACATAAAGCATTCTATAAACAGAACATCTAATCATATATCTTCGTAATAATTCACAAATTTATATCAACAATAAGCCTAATTAATGATTGAGAATAAAATATGCTTAAGCTCAAGTCCTGCTTCTAATCATCTATTTGATTTGATTTGGCTATCATCACGTAAAACATACAAGTCGATCTTAATTCCGCTATAATCGCAAAACAAAGAGTACAAGAGCTCAAGTCTGCTTGTAAATATCTATATGATTTCATATTTTGACTACATCACGAGCATCAACAAGGCATCATCGTAACCCATCACAGAGCATCAAACCCATCACAGAGCATCAACAGAGATCATCACAGAGCATGAACAAGGCATCATCAGAACCATCACAGAGCATCAACAGAGCCCATCACAGAGCATCAACAAGGCATGATCAGAACCCATCACAGAGCAAGGGAGGTGCGAGGAGAGGAGGTGACGAGTAAGAGCACAACCTAGTGTCTGCCGCCGAGGTCGGACCCATCACGAGCCCATCACAGAGCATCACCGTAACCCATCACAGAGCAAGGGAGGTGCGAGGGAGAGGAGGTGACGAGTAAGAGCACAACCTAGTGTCGGTCGCCGAGGTCGGAGGCGGCGGTGTCGGGCGCCGAGGTCGGGCGCCGTGGTCGGGCGCCGGTGTCGGGCGCCGAGGTCGGGGCGCCGAGGTCGGGCGCCGAGGTCGGGAGCGAGAGTGTCGGGCGGCGAGGTCGGGCCGCAGGTCGAGGCCTGAGGCGGCGAACGGAGCCCTAGAGGAGGCAAAGGAGCGCGCGATAAACTCGGGGTGCGGGAGAGGAAGGGACGAGTGAGGAAACCCTAGCGGTTCCCACCTTATAAGAGGCTATCACAGCGGTTCTTTACTAAAACCGTCTTTGATAAGTAATCATAGACGGCTCTATCTAATAACCGCTCGTGATACGCTCCATATCACGCATTTCGGCAGTATTTAAACCGCTCGTGATAAACTCATATCACATACGCTTTGTGTATTAAACCGCTCATGATTAGCTTTATCACGATTACCTATTGGTTTTGTCGGATATCACGACGGTTATCAAATAGAACCGCTCGAGATAATCTCATATCACGACGGTTCTATTATAGAACCGCTCAGGATTCATTATCACAGACGGTTATATTATAGAACCGTCTGTGATAGATCCAGACAATTATCAAATACAATGAACCTGGTGACAAGTATATATGAATTACAATGAACATCCACATATATGAGAGATGACAAAACCTGGTGACAAGTATATATGAAGACAAGCTCATAACACATTTTACTTCAAAAACCAATTGTTTGCTACGATGAACGCCCACATTGACATCAATATCAAAATATATGAGAGATTACAAGTCCATAACACATGATGTTATAGAATAAATTAATTACAATGGATTAAAATCTTAATGAAAATATAGCCCTTCATGATGATCGGCGCGCATATAGCTAGCTTCCTCACTGGGTTCTTCGTCGAGCCTGATGCCATCTCCGAAAGGAGGCAACTCGTCAAATTGATTGTATTCTTCCTCGCCCACTACATTCTCAACTCCGACAATCCTTCTTTTCCATGAAGAACTACGTGGCGCTTTTATTTGCCGGTCGGTTACATAGAATACTTGAACAACTTGATTAGCCAAGACGAATGGTTCGCCTTTGTATCCGACACGCTCAAGGTCCACGGTAGTGACGCCGCATTTGTCAACCTTCACTGTGGGAGATGGACCCAACGGCACCGAAATAGGGGATCTTGAAAAGCACGTAGTCGAGCTCCCATATCTCCTCTATTTGCCCATAGTACGAGCTCCTCAAATTTACTCCAGATCGAATGCATCTATGCGGACACCGCTGTTCGGATCGCGCTCTTCCTATCCCGAGTGTCGATAAAATGTGTACCCATTTATGTCATATCCTTGCCATGTGACAATTGTAAATTGTGGCCCTTGTGCCAACCATAGCAATGTATCATCACTTGATGACCTCCCGATTCGCACCTTTAACCATCCGTTGAACCGACGGTTGTGTTCTCTCATGATCCAAACCTCCGACCGTTTGGATTTTGTTGGCGCACCATGTCTTTGTGCTCGTCGATGTACGGGACACTTCGGTCATGTGTTGCAAGACCATGAAATGGGCTTGAGCGTATGTATCCAGATCGGAGTGATTGATTTCCTCCGATGGTCCCGATACCATCAAGTCTCCCTCATGACGAAAGAGGCACACCTATCGGATCCACCGAGCCATATAGTCGCATACGTAACTCAATGACCTCTTCCGTTGCATAACCTTCGATGATGCTGCCCTCCGGTCGAGATTGATTCCGTCACGTAGGACTTGAGAATTCCATGTACCTCTCGAACGGGTACATATAACGAGGGAACACAGGTCGCATATCTTTATCTCTTTCACAAGGTGAACAATGAGATGGACCATGATATCGAAAAATGACTGAGGGAAATACATCTCAAGATGACATAGAGTCGCCACCACCTCGGCTCGTAGAGCATCTAGTCCTTGGGGATCGATGACCTTCGAGCAATTGAGTTGAAGAAATAACACACCTCAAGATTGCTACTCGGACCTTGTTCGCAAGATACTCCTAATTGCAACAGAAGCATTTGTGTCATCAAGACATGACAATCATGCGACTTCATACCAATTAATTTCAAATCTTGCATAGAAACAAGTTTCTTAATGTTAGCAGAGTAACCAGACGGACTTTCACACCATGCAAGCTCCGCACGCTTCATATCTCTCGCCTTGGACAGAGTGTAGCAAGTCGTGGAGGTACGCTCGTCTCCAGACGCTCTCTTGCGGTGCTAACTCGGTCCTTATGTTCATATCGACCAAGTCTCTCCGCATGTTAACACCATCCTTTGTTTTGCCACTAATGTTCATGAAGAGACCAATCAAGCTATCACATACATTCTTCTCCACATGCATGACGCCGATGCAAAGGGCGAACTTCTAAGTGCTCCCAATAAGGCAAGTCCCAAAAATTGACCGCTTCTTCCGATGTTCTTCTCGACGGGTTCTTAATTGACGCCCTTCCCAAGCACAACATCGATATCCTTAACCATATCATAGACATCTTTCCTCTAAAAGCCCTTGAGCCGAACCGCCCTCCTTATTTCCGTCGAATTGTTTCTTCATCTTCCAGATGGGTGACTCGGGAAGGAACCTACGGTGACGATGTATACACGCTTTGCGTGAGTTGTTTAGCCATATACTCTGTAGCATCTAAGCAAAGGCGGACAAGCTTTGGCTCCTTTTGTACTCAAGCCCGACAGTTACCCAGCAGGAAAATCATTGATGGTGCAGTAACAACATGGCGTGTAAAGTGAAGTTCTCTCGCTTGTACGCATCCCATACTGCACTCTTCGCTCCACAAAGGTCACAAGATCTTCCAAGAATGGTGCTAGGTACACATCAATATCATTCCCGAGTTGTTTCGCCCTTGGATAAGTAGTGACATCAAAATGTACTCCGCTTCATACACGTACCAAGGAGGAAGGTTGTACATGCATAGATTCACAGCCAGTGCTATGTCGATCGCTCATGTTACCGAAAGGATTCATTCCATCCGTACTCAACCCTAACCTTATGTTCCTTGGTTCTGACCGAACTCTTCGAACCTCCGATCGTTTCTCCACCGAGCGTAATCAGCAGGTGTCTTAGCTTTCCATCTTTCTTACGGTCCTCTCGAGTGCCAACGCACCAATCTTGCCTCTTTTGAGTTCGCAATAAACGCTTCAAACGTGGGATCACAGCAGATACCACAACATCTTAGCAGAGGTCCTTGCTTCAACCTAGAAGTATTCGACGCTTGTATCGGGATGCTTTGCACACGGACATACATGCATGTCGCATACTCTTTACGATAGAGGATACAATCGCTCGGACATGCATGTATTCTTTCTACTTCCATTCCCAATGGACAAAGAACCTTCTTTGCTTGGTAGGTGGTGTTGGGCAACACGCTTCTCCTAAGAATGTCCGCTAGGAGACCTAACAACGCCGTGAAACTCTTATCGCATCAACCATTGCTTGCTTTTAATTTAAGCGCTTCAATCACGGTTGACAACCTTGTATATTCCGGCTTGCGCCAGTGAACAAAGGTCTCACCGAGTCCTCCATTAAGCGCCGAATTTACAAAACTCTCTCATCGTAGTTCTCTCGCATCGCGTAGCATCCGATCCAGCATTGTTATCGTGTGACCTATCCTCATCAAAAGCACACTACATCCGCATATCGCTGACATCCGCATATCGTTGACTTCTCGGCGATGTCGTTATTACTAACTTCATGTCGCTTTTCACCGTGGATCGGTCCAACATGTATACCCTTTTTGAAACCCTTCAATCAAGTGTGCTTCTATCTGCACGAGTTGGTAAACATCTTCGATTATCGCAATCAATGCATGGACAGACATATATTTTATCGCTTTTTCAACATATCTCGCTCGCGGCTCTTCTAAAAGCAACCACGCCATTAATGTACTCTTGACTCACACGGTTCACACCATACATCCAGCTTGGTCCATCTACGCTACACATGTAACAAAATATATAGTGTCAAATTAGATTAATAAAATCTCTCTCAACCGCTCTCTCTCCATTTCCTTCCCCTCACGTAAACTTTAATATTATTCCAACTACCAAATGAAAAATATTATTCTATTCCCTTACATCGGATACAAAAGTTTACTCCCATCACGACTTTTATACACGCGATGCTTAGCATATTCTACCATATCTCGATTGGGTTATAAAGAATGTTACCCTCGTAGCTCACGACGAAAATACCAAATCGATCTATTCCGATTGTCGTCTCCTCCCTTTCTCCTCTCCTTCTCCTCCCTTTCTCCTCTCTTTCTCTTCTCCTTCCCTTTCTCCTCTCCTTCTCCTCCCTTTCTCCTCTCCTTCTCCTCCTCTCTCTCTGCCGGCAGCGCAGGGGTTTTTATCCGGTGGCGGCTCAAATGGGAATGGGCGGGGTACTCAAGGTATTTATAGCGAGGATATCACTGCGCATTTCCAAATATGAACTGCTCATGATAGGCATATATCACGCACGGTTTATAAATAAAACCGTCAGGATATGTCACGACGGTGATTCTTATGAACCGCTCGTGATACGAAGATTATCGCGCGCACGGTTTATATACAAATCGTCAGGATATATCACGCACGCTCTATTAATAAACCGCTCATGATATGGGGATTATCACGCACGGTTCATAAATAGAACTGTCATGATATTTCGCGACGGTTCTTTATATAAACCGCTCAGATAATCATATATCACGACGGTTACTAGAAGAACCGCTGTGATAGACCAGCAAAGCAAATGTCGCCGCTAACAGACTCCAACACGCATCGATTCAAATTAACCCGTCTGTGATGGGGTGTCTTCTATAGCCTGTTTTGTAGTAGTGTAAACACACCTACTTTTTCAATTGGAATAAGTCCACTTTACTCTCTCGAACTATCAGAAAAGTCTGGTTTTCACTCTGAACTACAAAACCGGTTATTTTACCCACTGAACTTACGAAATCCGTTCAATACACCTATTGGGCCGGTTTGCTAGGGTGGTTTTGTATAATACAGTATACAAGCCACATACACATGTACAATACAGTATAAAAGCCACATACACATATACAGTACAGTATACAAGCTCCTCCTCTGGCCGAAGCTCCCTATGGCGCCTCCTCCTGTGGCCGCCAGCCTTGCCCCAGCTCCCTGCGCCACCTCCGTCACCGCCTTGCGCCCGCGCCAAGTGGCTCCTCCGCCGCCTTCTCCTCGGTCGCTAGATGCCGGCACCGCCACCACAGCCACCGCCGCCGCTCGCCTTGCTCCCGCTCGCGCGCTTCTCCCGTGCACATCGCCGCATTCGGCCTTGCCACCCCCCTTTGGTGCCTCCTCCTCCCATAGCCAACAACCATATCATCATCCACCAAAATCACAAAACATTAGCCCTCAGGGCACATCACAGAAGCATCGTCAATAGCTCTCAAGATTCATCACAGAGCAAGGGGGGAGCAAGGTAGATGAGTAGAAGGGGAGCAGGAACCGGAACCGAGCCGATGAGGATTGAGCTCATGTGCGGGCCGTAGAGGTGGTGGCGGTTGCCGAAGGCGCAGGAGGCGGCGCCGCCATGGGGCCGGGTCAACGAACGGTGAGGGAACCGAAGCCAGGTGGCGTGGAGACGGGCCAAGGGGCGCCCGGAGGCACATGAGCACAAGGCCGAGGGAGGCGGGCGACGCCGGGAGCCAAGCAGCCAGTGGCCGGAGGCCATGCCGGCCGAGCCGGAGTAGGAGAGGAGAGCCGGGACTGGGGAGCTGAGCGGTGGGACGCAGCCGAACCGATGGCGCAGGGAGCCGGGCCAAGGCGGTGCAGGTGGTGGCGGCGCCAACGACGGAGCCCGAGGGAGACGGTGCCAGGACGGGAGGCCGGCCGGAGGGAGGAGGAGGCACCGAAGCTTCATCGGGAGGAAGAAATAGAGAAGATAAAGAAGGAGATAAAGAAGAAGATGGTATTATGTACTGTTATGTATTTGCATCACTATTTGCACTTGTATTAAGTGTTGCACACATCTCAAAGCATGGGCGGACAGCTCAGATGTTTGGAGCATATAAAACCACCCTAGCAAACCGGCCCGAGGGGTGTATTGAACGGATTTCGCAAGTTCGGGGGGTTAAATAACCGGTTTTGTAGTTTATGGTAAAAACCAGACTTTTCTGATAGTTTCAGAGAGTACAGTGAACTTATTCCTTCTCAATTTATCTCTTCATATTTCATTTTTGTTACTTTGTCTCCTGTAAGTTAAGTTGGCTTGCAAATGTCTCATAGGTCACATATTCATACTATTTTATCATGGTTTTAATTATCTTTGACACTTGTTTCAACGATTTTAGTACTTATTTAAGCGATATCAATACTTGTTTGAATAATTTTGGTATTTGTAATGCACGATTTTAGCATTGAAACATGCATTAGAAATGAAATGGTGTATTAAAAGTACTCAAATAATTGAAATAAAGTATTGATACTACTGAAACAAGTGCTAAAGATAATAAAAACCATGATAACTATTGTGTCAAGATAATAAAAACCACGAGAAATAGTATTAACATGTGGCTTGGGGGTTATTTGCACTTTAAGTTAGCTTACAAGGGCAAATTAAATGATAATTAGATATGGAAGTCAAATAAAAAAGTAGGTGACTTAATGGATGTTTATGGATTTTCCCCTATAAATAAAATCCAGTCATGGATGTGCAGCAGTGCAGTGCTGATCGATCATACGCACAGTGCAAGCTAGGAAGGATATAGAAACAGTCATGGCGCCGATGAAGCTGTACGGCGTGCCGCTGTCGTCGAACGTCATCCGCGTCGCGTCGGCGCTGAACGAGAAGGGGCTCGACTTCGAACTCGTCCCCGTCGACCTCCGCAACGGCGCGCAACGGCAACCAAACTTCCTTGCCCTCAACGTACGCACGCACGGTGTATATTATATGGGATTGTCTATTCATAAGTTGTCTGAAATTTTCTTAAGTTTAAGTAATTTGTTGTGACCATTGGATCAATATCTAATCATATGACAATCATATAACACACCAATCTGTACACAAATCTAATGATCACAACAAATGACTTAAACTTAAGAAAATTTTCGACAACTTAAAACTAGCAAAACCGATATTATATTGTATTCAGTGCTCTTTCTGTTAAAAAAAACCTAAACTGGTGTACTGTATTTCGTTAGTATCTTCTTAATTTTGTGGGTTTATAAATTTCAGCCCTTCGGCAAGGTCCCTGTGTTGCAGGATGGAGAGGAAATTCTCTTTGGTAAACCCTTTAATTCACACTTGTAGCTGCACGTTAATAAGCAATCGGCAGTTAATTAATCTGACGTGATGCTTTTCTTCTCCATGTATGTATCACGTACACACCGTGTGCAGAGTCCCGCGCCATAAACCGGTACATCGCGACCAAGTACAAGTCGGACGGCCCTGACCTGCTCCCGGTGCCGCCGGGCCCGGTGGAGGTGTGGCTGGAGGTGGAGTCGCAGCACTTCAACACGCCGGCGTCGCACCTGGTGTACCAGCTCGTCTTCAAGCCCATGCGCGGCACGGGTCCCCCCGACGCCGCCGTCGTGGACGAGCAGACGCAGGCGCTGTGCAAGGTGCTCGACGTGTACGAGGAGCGGCTGTCCCGGAGCAAGTACCTTGCCGGCGACTCGTTCACCCTCGCCGACCTCAACCACCTGGCCCAACTGTTCTACCTCGCCCAGAGCCCCAAGGCGGGCGAGCTGTTCGCGTCCAGGCCGCACGTGAAGGCCTGGTGGGACGACATCTCCGCCCGCCCGGCGTGGAAGAAGACCGCCGCCGCCGTCCCCTACCCGACCGCCTGATGGAGGCCGCTGCTGCGTTCGTGTGGATGCATGCGATGATGTGAGTTTGTGATTCATGAGGTCGACGCTGTGCGCTGCTCTCGTATCGTACGTACGTGCTCTGTTGCTTTGTGTGAGAATAAATTAAGCTAGGCAGCTCGCTGGGATCTACCTGATGTAACGAATAATGCCTTGATTGCGCGCCGGCCTGTATGTCAAGTGCTTGGTGCTCCATGAGCCTTGCCTCTATCGACGTCCTCATGTAATGGGAATATGCATGCGTTGTGACTTGTGAAAGAAAATATCTACGTCTGTCTTTAATTCTCTTCTGGTTGTACTATAATACAAGTAGTAGTATGTCATCGCTTTTGCGAGGGATATATGCAAATATTTAATCGAATATCTGAACTACTGCTGCTGCTGAACCCGATGGATTATTACAGCTGATCGCCTCATCAATCATCATACAATAGTCCAGTAGACCAGTACTAGCTGATCGAGCATATAGGGGAAAGGACTCTAAAAGGAAACAAGAGTAGAACAAGATTGAGCATCGCCTTCTCATCGGATGGGCTATGGGCTATTCGGACCACACGCATGATGGGCTTTTGCATGGGCCGTTCATGTAGCTCATTGAGCTGGGCTGGGAGGATTGCAGTCAGGAAAATAATGGGCAGCCGGCGCAGCAACTAAAATGTGACATTTTTTGAAATAATATTTTTAAAAAGAAATTAACAAAAATAAAGATTTTTGAAATTACGACAGGAGCCTAGGCAATGGTGACCGGGACCAGAATAGCGTAGGAAGGCCCCTATCGCTAGTTGAAATTTCAATAGTAAAATTTAAGAAAACTATCAATTGAAATGGCGACAGGGATCACCCTACACTGTTCTGGTCATTGTCGTTATTTGGAATGGCGACAGGAAAATTTCGTTATTTTCGAATGGCGATATGAATATAGTTTTGTAGAAAAAAAGTCAATTATTTATGTTTGTATTTTTTTAAAATAATATTATTTTTTTTAAAAAATCGTTTTTTATGGGGCTGCTTATTGTTAGGTCTGTCATCGGTGCCTTCACATTATTGGTGGCGCAGCATTCTCCATCCCTGCAAGATCGAGGAATCCATTCATATGCTAACGTTTCGATCGGGATGCGCGCTTGATATCGTGAATCACTCATAGAATATGTGTTGCATCTTCCATCCACAGAGAAGCATCATTATGGCTGAAGCTACGTTCCATGAGCATCTCGTCACATGGTTGTGTTTTGCCTAATTCCGAATTGCGAGAGATAGATGATGGTAAGCGATAACGATTCCGTGATATATTTTTTCTCCTCTTGGGAAACGTAGTGCAATGTAATGGAATTAATTCAATCTTTTTCCGATCAGGAAAACTTTCCATATTCCTGTTAGGCTTTTCTGCGCGCGGCCGAACCAATTCGAGATTCCACAAGCCACGCCTGCATGCCATGCTATGGAGGGATTTATTCTTTGTGGGAAAAAAAATCATAGTCCTTTATTTGGAGGCGATTAGACAACGGTATACGATATACAATAACAGGTTTCATGAAGTTTTATGAAGTTTAGTGAAAATATTTGAATTTTTTCAAGTTTTAGTGAGTTTTGGGCGTTTCTAAAAGTTTACAGAAGATTCCAACAAAGTTGCAAGCCAAAGCTTCAACGAGTTTCAGACTTTAGAACTTAAGTTTCAACAAGTTTAAGCCAAAAGCTTTAAGAAATTTCAACAAGTTTCAATAAGTTTCGACGACCTCATCGTGGCTACGACAGCAGCGGAAGCGACAGTGTAGGTGCCCGCCTTAGCCAGTGTCGGTGGGGGCGCACGACATGGAGAGGAGGATGGCGGCTTACACAGGGGTAGGGCATGCCTGAGGACGGCAGGATCCAGAGGCGGCGTGCTCAAGAGCGGCTTGCATGGGGTGACGGGGATCCTCCAGCGGTTGGCTCTAAGGCAGTGACATGCTCGAGGGCAGCGGCGTGCTCGAAGGCCGCCGATGTGGAGGTGCAGTGCAGGTGGGGTAGGGCCTTGGCCTACGCCTACGCCTTATTATCGCCAGGCTTTAGGTCCTCGACCACCATCGCTTGGAATGACACATGGTTGTGCACCGTCAGTGATCGCAACAGCGATGACAACCCCACATCAACTTGACGCCACCTCCCCGCCGTGCTCCTCCATCCCCTGCCATTGCTACTCCCCACCGCCCCTCACGCCTCAATTTCTGTAGATCTTCTCTTCTGCTTCAAATCCCTCGAGCCGCGCAGGCATGCGGGCAAATCAGAGGAAGCAGAGCAGGAGTGGGTGGAGAGGAGAGAAGAGAGGAGAGGGGAGGGGTAGAGAGGAGAACAAGATTTGGATTGAGAGAGGGAGAGATGACTTAGCCATGGACTGCCTTCTCGCGCCGCGACAAGTGCTTTGCAGCCGCCACTCCCCGCTCCCTACGCTCCCCAACGTACGCCACAGCTGCTCGCTAGCGCATGAACTCACTTGTAGTCTTTGGCTAAATTGTTATGGTTTTGATTTGTAATAGCAAAAGTAGCCCCATGAAGGATCTAGACCTGCTATTATATGTTAATGGAGTATTTTGGTGATTAATGACAAATGCACTTGTGAGACTAACACTCTTATTGTAATATCATGTTTAGTCTCAGCTTGGATATAAAAACAAAATTCCAAACAGTATGTATTCATTAACGACAAATCTATTTGTGAGACTAACAATTTTATTGATTATTTATTGCTTAGTCTCGTTTGGATATAAAGATGAAAATACAAGAGGTATGCATTCTACTTCTTATTATATATTGTTGCATTTATCGGATCCAAAATATATGTTAAACTCCATCAAAAGGTTAACTTGGATATATGCATATGTTTCCATTACACATTTGTGTATGCACACATTTAGAGAAAGTTCACTCTATGTTTTGTGGTTTCATGAGTATTAATCTATATTCTCTTTCCATATATTTGGGATCACTACCTTGAAACATATCTTTGAGTATATATGTCTTGTGTAGTTCATATACACTCTTTTGAGTATACACAACATGTGTAGTTGATATATATACACTCATCCTTGAGTATACACAACTTGTGTAGTTCGTATATACTCATACAAAACATTATTCAATTGCTTTCAATTGAAGTGATTATCATCAATTACCAAAGAGAAAAAGATTGTGGTATCTTGTCCCCACCATTATGAGTTAATGGTATATCGTGGTAATTAATGATAATCATATTGTGGAACTAACATTTTCTTTGAGTTGGATGAATAGGTTAGGTTCCATGTGGTTGAAGACTATGGATGACATCATGCGTTGATTGTCATCAAGTTAAGATTCGAAATGAAGAAAATCATTATGTATTGATGATGTTCAAAACAAGATCCCGAAGTGATCAAGATCATCATGTGTTGATGATATTGAAGATGAAGAGCTTGAAGTAAATGATGCATCATATGTTGATGCTTATCAAGTTCAAGAAGAGGAGATGATCATGTGTTGATCATTGAGTCAAGTGAAGCTTCATCATGTGTTGATGAAGGTCAAGTGAAGAAGTGCATCATGTGTTGATGCATATTCAAGTCAAGAATCCGGACTTGAAGTGAGGATGTGCGCCATGAAGCTTCAAGTGTTTGCTCAAGGCAAAGGTATGGCTAGCTAGGGCTAAGGATGTGTTCCTAGTCTTTTACCGGTCTCGGTGTTTGGTTGGGAGACCAGATTGCTAGTATAGGTCGTCGTACTATTAAGAGGAGTCTTGACTAGTAGCTTGAGTTAGTCATGTGTTGATAGCTCTTTGTGTTTGCTCTAACTCATCTTAGCATGTTGCTATTTGTGAATGTGTTTTGCAAATAGTTGAACACTTGTAGCATGTGACTATAGTTTGCAAATGTGTTTTGCAAATGGTCTAGGTCCATGCACCTTATCCTTATGGCATGGTGCTATTTGTTTACAAATGTGTTTTGCAAATAGTTGAGGCTTATGTTTGAATTCTTGTAGCATGGGACTTTAGTTTGCAAATGTGTTTTGCAAATGTCTTAAGTCCATGTACCTTTTAGTTGTGGTTTTGATTCTAAAAGTTGGCAAATGTGTTTTGCAACTTATTGAGAATCTTGCCTTCATGCCTTATGTGTATCTGGCATCAATTTGCAAATGTGTTTTGCAATTGAGTTGTTCTTTGAAAGCCAGTTTGTGCTTTTCTCGGGAACATCGGAAGTACCACCGCGTGTTGCTTGGCGGTAGTACTGCGCCGGTTTTCCAACGGCTATGTCAGAGCAATTAATGCGTCTGCGCTAGCCGTTGATGAACGCTTTTTGGGTGGTGCGGTAGTACCAACCATTGAACGGCGGTAGTTCCGTTTATCCTGATTTGTTCAGGATTCTGCTTCCAATGGCTAGTTTTTGTGTGTGGGCTTTACATACCCACCTTGTCCGGCTGTGGGAGAGTTGCTGGTGCCATTATACATTCTCCAGAGCTAAGAGCAAGTCTTCTCTAGCATTTGTGCATGTGTTGCACTTAGTGTGGCTAGAGAGCAAACCCTAAGTGCATGTGTTGCCTTAGATAGTGGATTGTGTATCCACTTGAGATAAGACACTTGATTGGTTCAAGTGAAAGTCGTAGACTTGTTACTCTTGGAGTTTTGTCGACTCCTAGACGACGTGGAGGCGTCGTGCGCCGATGAGCTTCTCAAGGAGATTGTGAGAAGACCCAGCAGTCTCGCCATCTTCGGAGTGGAGGAAAGAGCAATGTTAGTGGATTGAGTTATTGGTTACCTCGGAGGAAGGTTTAATTTGTGGAGCCGGTCCAATTGGTTTGGACTTCCCTCAACGTGGATTTGGGGAGACTAGCAAGTCTCCGATCACCACGGTAAAACATCGCCGTATCTTTTGTGGTTTGCATTCTATTGCTTTACATTGTGCAATTTACATTCCTTGAATTAAATTGCTTATTCATAATTGTTTGCTTGCTTGAATATCTTTGTGCTATTTAGATTGCTATAATTAAATTGCTTACAAGTCTTTGCTTAAATTGCTATTTTTATCTTTAGACTTGTATTGTTGGTGAACTTAGAAGAGCCTAGTTGTTTTAGGTTTTAATTGGACAAAACCGTTTTGATATTAGCTTCCACATAAGAAAAGGTTTTAGCCCAAAGAATTTTAAAACCGCCTATTTACCCCCTCTAGTCGGCCTCTTCGATCTTACACCCCGCTCGCATGAAATTGTAAAAGTAGCACCGTGGTAGGTTAGGAAGGCCACGTACCATGCTCACAATCCACGCAAGCCAGGTACCATGCTACAGTGCCCCCCCCCGGTCCGAACCTACTGCAGAATGGAACCGCAACATGACTCCCTGCAACACTCCCACCTGCCTTCCGCGGTGCCGCAGAAGCAGCGCCAGCCGCGGTCCGAGAGTGTTGTAGGTGACTGTCGTGGTCTAGAAGTGTTGTGGGTGACTTATCAAGCCTGCTGCAGTGCCATTTTTGCTATTGCTAGTGAGCGGAGGCTACTTTTGTTATTACCGATAAAAACCGTGTCAAATCGGCTCCTGTACTCTGTGCAGACTGCAGAGAGAGAGAGGGAGGGGAGTGTAGTGTAGTGTTGGTTCGGATAAGATTTGTGTGATTGTTTTGTGCGAGAAGAGAGAGGGGTGAATCTGAATACTGTAATGAGGTCGGACAACCGGAACATGTCATGTTGCTTTCTCATCCAGGGGCGAATCTGGGCCTCGGGCAGGGTGTGCTATAGCCCGAGGCCCATCCAAAAGTTCAATGCAATTTTTTTGATATAGGTAATAAAACTAGTTGCTAGTAGGGCAACCCGAGGCCCATCCACATAGCCCAGGCTCCAGGTGGCAGCCTGCCCACCACAGGCATCACCGCGCCAGTTCCATCATCGGTCCACCACACGCCAGAGCCCACAGTCACAGGCGCCAGTTCCACACACCAAACCAGCAAACGCTGCAAACCTAATCCCCCACCGAGGCCTGCGCCCCCCCCACACCCCTGGCTCCTCGCCCTCGCCCACCCTCCGTCCGTCGTCTCTCCCTTCACGGCTCCACGCTCGGTGCCTCGCCCTCCGATTCCAGTTCCCACCCAAGACCCGATGCTGCGCAGCTACGCGGCTGCGCCCATGGGCCATGGCTTTCGTCCCCGCCTAGCGCAAGTGCCGCCCCCGCGGCCTCCGTCCCTGCCTGGCCGGCTCCCCGCCCGGCGCCCGACATAGTGACCGCGCCCGCGAACCGCGACCTTGCCTCGCCTCGCCTCGCCCTCCTTTGTGCTATACTGCTGTGCGTTCTCTACTTCTTAATCTTTGTCTCTTGTTCTCTTGAATCTTGATGTCTTAATGTTATTGGCTATTAGGATGATGAATTGATGATTGTTTGATACCCTGATTCACTGGCCTATCTCTGTCTAGCTGGCCACTAAATTTGACAAACATGTTGTTGTTCAAATTCAATAACTGTTTGTCTGATACTCTGATTCAACCGATGATAGCACCATGTTCTGCTGTTGTAGTGTTGTGCATGTATAATCTGTGCTAGCTGTAGCTTTAGTTCAGTTCAAATGTTCAATCACTGACTGTCTGATTCTCTGGGTTGTCTGGCCATGTGCTGCTATTGCCTGTTGTTGTGTTCAGTTCAAATGTAGTTTTTGCCTGATCCATGTACATTTCATGGATCAGGTATGTACATTTCATTGTGTTACCACAAATGAATTTCTTTATTCATTGTTTTTCTTATCGAACATGATGTCACTTTTGATGTTGCATGTTTTGTTTTATGGTTCAATATAACTATGGTGGGATTCAGGGTTTTAGACTAAAAACACAAAATGTAACATATGCTAATGGTTCAGATGGTGATAGTGATATTGACATTGTCTCAAGCTGGAATATAGCAGAATACTTGCCCAAAGCCACACAGGTCAGTCATTTTATCAAGTCAAAGTCACCCTAACATTAGTTGCTTCTGTTTGCTGACTGCAACTTTCTCAACTTAGCATCATATGTTCATCAACTATCCTACAATTGAAAGTAGTGTTTGCTCTAATATTTTTTAATAATCCATGATCACTTTGTCTTAATCATATTAGAGTTCTTATATGTTCCGTGAAAATACATGAAAGAACAAGTAGCGCTTCGAGTAACTATAAGAGATGATACCTCATGCACTCCCATCTATAACAATTATGGCTGCTGAGAACCTTGAGGGCCAGGTCATAAGATACCTCTGTGATCAGGTGATTTCATTTAATACTCCCTATGCTCACACAAATATGTTGTTTTAGACATTGCAACTGTCTCCACAATGTGATTTTAACTAATAATAACTTATCTATTATATAATTAAAGTAGTGTTAATAGGAACGTACACATTCGGTCTAAGAGACTAGAAATTCTCGGAAAAAGAGAAAAATGTAGATTGTTTATTTGTTTGGTCCAGATTATAACTGTGCTGATTGATCGGATTTTAATATTAGAGTTGTTACCGTTATAAATACAACTATATTTTCAATCATAGACATTATTTATGTTTGCCCTGTTTTTCTTATTATATTTATGTTTTGCCAATCTCTAAGGTGCTATATTATTTATATTTTGCCATGTTTTTTTTATTATATTTTGTGTTGAAGCATTTTTACTAAAGTTTCATGTCAATGAAGCATTTGTTGCTTTTTTTTTGTTATGTCCTGGTGTGGATAAAAATTAATGTTAGTTTTAAAATATTAATCTATTAGAATTTAGCTAGAGGTGTGATCAAATCCTAGATCCGCTATTATCCTCATCCAACAGTATACTGTAGCCTAGTTTTTCTCTTTTTTTTTTGCCTTTATCCCGATTCTGTCAAATTCGTACATAACTTTGCGCAATCAAACAACCCCAGGAAATTCTACCAACAGTTTCTTCCGAATAAAGTCTACTAACAAAAGACTTTCCGTACACGTCGCTGTGTTACACGAACTGTATGGTTCGAAACTCAAGTACAAGGTATCTAAGGACAACACTGGTTGACTGTAGTCCAATCAAGGCATTTATCCAACACTCTTGAAGACAACGCATAGTTGAAATCTTAATACACACGCAGTATCTTAAGAGTAGTTATAGGGTTTTTTCTTCATTATCTATCAATAGTCATTATGATTTTTTTTTCTCGAGGAAAGAGAGCTTTTCGCCCTCGAAATAACATGATTACAGTCTTGAGACACAAGTAGGAAAACTGTCACGTCAAACCGCGCTATGTTTCCCCGCTTCACCCGACAACTGCGCGAGCTCATGGGTAGCATTATTTCGCTCTCTTTTCAAGTGCACGCATATGTCTCACCAAGTCGTCGTCTTTTTTTCTTTGATACCCGGGATTTTGCCTTATCCGATCTACATTAAAGAAAAAATCTTACCTCACGAGATGCACACGAAAATCAACACTCAAACCGTAACAGACTAAAAGTTTGAAGTTCCCCATAAAACACGCGGGCCAACCCGCAGACTCTCACCGGGTCTTCTTGTTCTTACAGAAAACCATAGAACACGTACAGTCCTTAAAAAATAACATGTCGTGGTGGGCCTCGACGGCGCCTCGCCGCGGCAGTTACAGCATGCCCGAGTCCCAGGTCTATGCCCATGCATGCTTGCTTGCATCCCGTACAGTTGGTAGCTTTGCCTTAAAGAACCGGCACGTGCGTGGCTTATCTCGACTGTGACCACACTATGCCACTACATATACTGTACCCGTGGTTAAATTCGACCGCGACAACTCGGACCAACCCTAATCACTCTCAGTACAGCTGTCAGTAAGGGCCTATTCGCATATATCGGGTTCTCCTTGAATTGTTGCCACATCGGAGCCGGATCACACAGTCAGATTCATCGCAAGCTAGCATTAATGCTGGCACGATCGGTTTAGTCTTGATGAGCAGTCTCGGTCAGAAGAAGATGAAGATTGGGCATAAGAGATACTGTGTCTATGGACGTGGATGTGCGCCTAAATGGCAAGAGTCTGTATGCATGTAATGGAAGGTCGCGATTTCTGATCGTATAGTCACATCTCATCCTTTTAACTTTTCGTGTGTGTCCGGCGACGTAGGCGCTTAGAGCTGAAAAATTCTATTTCTATCTAACTCTACTTGTAAGAGAATACTACTTTCGCGATCTCAAAACGTGACGTGTTAGCTTGATTTCAATTCAGAGTCGGAGGTGTGCTTTGAGATTCTTGAAATAACACGTGTCATGCAGTGGAGTTGGTCTATATCAATGAAGTTGTAGATCAGATCCTATAAAAAAAAATTCCCTTAGAGCTCGTTCTACTTCTCTCTCTTTACTTTACTACAAAGATGTGTAAGTCCTTTTGCGCCTTCTTAAGAAAAACTTTCATGTGCGACTGCGTCGGCAGCTAGTTTTTATTGTTCATCTCGTTTTTATTGTTGAGACGTGTATGCAGGTGAAAATTAAACTACGAAGGTGTGTGTTGCCGATAGAACAGATGACAGGGTAGCTGGCAAGTGGGCCATAAGAGACACCCCGGCCTACTGTCAAGCCGTGACACTGTGGACATAGACGCGGGAGAGGCCGTCGCATTCTGCGGTGCACGTACGCGCGCAGAGCACACAAGGAAGATTAACCATATATTCTCGGCACTCAACCAGGGCGAGATCGATGGAGATGAGATAACGAACCCCACGGATCGTGCATGGATCCGAGCAAATGGGCGACGGGATCGAAACCTTCTGCACGCGCGCACGTACAGCTAGCGTTCGCGATCAATCGAGCTATATATCTTCTCTTCTAATTGCCCGGGCATATATCTATATCACTCACCATAAAGTCGGTATGATCACAACAGAAAGAGATCGAAGAGAATTTGTATCGCCGATTATTTTGTGTCACCCACCAACGCATCTCTCTCTCTCTCTCTCTCTCTCTCTCCGTGTTCCAGTCAATCCACGAATCGATGCTTCCATATGCATGTCTATCGATAGGCGATAGCTGCCTTAGCTAGCTTAGCTTCATGGATCGAGGATTGGATTCCATGGGTATCCATCACTATTCACCGCACCGTGCAAGCATATATGGCAGCATGATGCCGCCGTCACTCCTCGCTCATCACATCAGCTAGCTAGCTAGCTAGGTAGCGTTGTTATTTTTGCTCCAACAACGTACGCACAAACTCCGTCCATTCCGGCTAAGCGTTGGCCTTGGTAGAATCAACAAGGTTGCACACAACGGTTACTTCCATACAGGCCACGAGTTAAAGATTCCGACCGGGCCGGCCAAAACCTAGAGAGCTACTGCTACGTAACATAGCGCATAATTCCTGTCCAACCGACCGAAGATTTGCGTAGAGAATACAAAAGAAATAAATAAGTGTTCGACACTATCCGTGTCTGACTTCAACTCCGAAGAAAAGATGTGAAATATGATACGGAATAAGCGATATCCGTCCCTATGTGTTCATATGTCGGGTGGTATGAGTAAAATATGTTATGACTTTATTTAGAAACAAGATAACAGATATATGAGTTACTGCATCTGAGCACGTAAGGGATATTGAGTGTTTTTTCTTCGACATCTCAGCGATTAATCTCTTCGTGTTCGCCCTGATTGCACTCTTACTGTCCAATGTTATGTGTAGGGGTGCAAAAGAAACAGATAGTTTCAGTCCAATCGACCGAAGGCTCGCGGAGCGAATATGGGATGGAGAAATGAGTATTCAACACCAAGAAAAAAATACAAAATATAATACAAGATAAATGATATCCGTCTGTATCTGCTCCGACAACATCCCTAGCAGTACGTATGTACATACGACATATCTTAATGGCTAAGCTATACATATGCTAGCCTAGTAGTAGTACTGGTTTCTAGCTTGATACAGAGTATACTCTCTCTCTCTCTCTCTCTCTCTCTATATATATATATATATATATATATATATATATATATATATATATATATATATAAACAGGTCGGATATGAGCGGATATTGCTTTTCTCGTATCCTAACTCACATTTTTGCCCTGGATTCGGAGTTGGATATAGATACAGATTTTTTCGGGATACAAGCACGGACGGATGCGAATCAGATTCAAATAGGTCACAGATAACTTGATGGATAGTGTACACATAAAGAGAAGATATAACTTCACCAATAAAAATGTCAAATTGTACTACCTATTAGAGAATTATTTATCCTACTTAACAATATAAACATAATCAAATGTAAATTCATATTATATATTAGCCAATGACTATAAAACTATAGAGGATATTAAATGATATTGGTGTTTATCGGATATCCTATAAAATATAGATACGGATCGGATATTATTCTTCCCACATTCTATGAGATTTTTACATCCGGGTGCGAATAATATCGGATACAAATTGAGACTAAAAAATAATACCTCAAACGATTTTTTTTAATACAACATGGGCAAATTATCCCCTTTTCACTCCTAATATATATATATAGGGGCCGGCAGACATAGATAGGCCCAGCCCAGACACACCGCGCGGAATGGGATGCTGTGCCGCGTTGTTCCATCCTGACGGCAAAGACGCGTGCCGAGCGCCTAGGTTGTATCTAGACCGTCCATTCTTGCTCGCCCAGATGCGGCACGGCGCTCTTTATTTCGCACGGCGCACGGCGCACGGCGCCCCCTATCCAAACGTACGTGCGTATCATGCACCGATCGATCACACGGCAGCGGCGCTATTTATAGCCCCTCGCGCTCTCCATCTTTTTCCACATCCCAGCTGCAACCCAAAGTACAAATTAATACTACAAGTCGAGTACACAGCAAGTAACACACCACACATACAACCCAAGAAGCTAGCACAAGATACACTGCGAGAGAGAGCAGCAGCAGCATGTCGGGCGTGTGGGTGTTCCGGAACGGGGTGGTGAAGCTGGTGGAGAACCCGTCGGCGGCGGCGGCGGCGGTTGCGGCCGCGGGCGGCATCAGGCGCAAGGCGCTACTGCACACGCCGACGGGCGAGGTGATCTCGTCCTACGCGTCGCTGGAGCGCAAGCTCGCCGCGCTCGGCTGGGAGCGGTACTACGGCGCCGGCGACGGCGCCGGCATGCTGCAGTTCCACAAGCACTCGTCCGTCGACCTCATCTCTCTCCCCAAGGACTTCGGCCACTTCAACTCCGTGCACATGTACGACATCGTCGTCAAGAACCGCGACGCCTTCCGCGTCATCGACGTCTAATCAACCAAGCCGCGTGCGCGCGCCTCCATCATTCAGTTCCATCGATCCCAATCGGCCACTGCTTTGTACGTAGGTGCATGTTAATTAATTGTGTGTATGTATGTACGTACGTACTCTTGATCACGGATATACCATACGTGATCTAGGCTGGAGCTGAAACCGTCCAGTTCTCACTCCACTTTCCGATCTTTGTTCCAGTATGTTATTTTTTGCTGTTGTTTCTGTATTCCTTTTTTTTTTAATTTTTTCCTCATATTATTACGTCTCTTACCTGTTACATATAAGCCATTAACCAAATAAGATGTAGACATGTCTAACGCAGGTTGGGTGGGCGATTTTTAGTGTAGCAGATGAACCGAGTTACCGAGATGACCCGAGACTAATAAGTCTTTCTAACTCTCGATCGGTACATAAAGTGGAATACGCACAACGCTTCAATTTACGGAAGCGTTAATTATTAGCCTCCTAATACCATTCGATTAATTAATCTTACCGATTGCGTGCGTTATATTTGTGCAAACTACTAATTAGACTTATGCTAATTAATTGTAGTGTATAGAAGCTTCGTGTTGTCTTCCCAGCTAGCTAGCCCGTGGGACAGGAGAGAATATATATGTTTTGACTTGATGTCGTTCTCTGTCTGTCTGGCCTCCTCCGCACACCGTCGATCCAGCTCAGCCGTTAACATGATGATTCCTGCATGCACATTTGTTCTCTTCAGACTAGCGCTAATTGCTACCTCTTTCAGTGGAGATTCGACTTGTGCGGCTGTGATGTGTTTAATTTAGAGTTAGAGACACGGCGTAGAAATGCAAGCAGGAGGAGATACTTTTATGGCATAGGTATAGGGCACTGTTTTTCCTAGTAATAATAAAGACTTAATTTACGGATAAAATCCATGGCGATCTACTAGGGAGTTAGTGTTTGTTTGGTCGGTGCGCTGGATTCCATGCCTGTGAAAAAGTGGTGTTTGAAAGTAGCCTGAAAAGTAGATAGTTTTTGTCTGATCGCAGATTTGAAGATGAGTTGTTTGGTTGAAGATATGTGACTAGAGTTGATGAATAAAAAATAGAACGTTGGATCAAATAATCAATATAGATCTAGAAGGCCTAAGAGCCAGACACTCATTTTCTACGCCTGGCTCCCTGGCAGCAAACCATGCAACAACGCAACAGCAACTAGGAGGTGTCCCAGCGAGGCATAGCGTCATCAGGAGGTTAAGTATCATAGGACCGAATGGCACAACAAAATCGCTATAATAATAGTGCTACAGTAAATACACACTGTTTCTACGAAAGTCCAGATCCCCGACTGAGATCGTTGCTCACTGCTCACTGGCTTAGGCCAGCCTTGCACTATTGTTTTTTTTTTTTTGCTTCCTTCTATTAATGCATTAGTCAGAGGGAGAAAAATTACACAGGACCAGGTCCTTCCTTCATCTGCAGGGCCCCTGCCCCTCCCGGTCCGGTTGTCCACCGTGTCGCCAATCTGCAAGTCGTGTCCAACACTCCGTCAGCGGTAACGTGCCCCCGCTGACGGGGAGAGAGCCGAGACAGTGAGAGAAGAGTTGGGGTCCTTCAGATGAAGGACGGACCTGGTTCCTGTATAATTTTTCTCCTCAGTCAAATACTCAAGAGACTCAGAGTTCTTGTCATTTCGCTCAAAAATGAAAAATGAAAAATGAAAAACAACGCAGACGTACTCACCAAAATTGGCCAAGCCCAAGAATGCTTGTACAAGTGATGGGCTTGGGCCCGGCATCTTTCGATTTGTCGGGCCAATAGCATGGGAATCATGGAGTAATTTGGGCGGAAAGAGTCTCGCACTTCTTTATCTTTGGCAGCAGCGTTCGATCACGATGAGCTCTGCTGGTCTTCGTTTCTACAGTACGTTACCTTTTTCTTTGCGAGGCCACAGTACGGGTACCTGATGGTGTTAACATGCAGTGCAGTAGAGTTCCCCTTGCCAAAAGACCCTGTAGTTCGTCTCAGTTGAAGTCCATTGATTTCGCGTTATCCTCGTCCTTTATTCCCGATCTATCACTTTGAATTAGAAAAAAAGGCAATAGGATTTTCGCAGCAATACGCAGGCCTAATCCTACTGCAGATATATCTATCTGACAAAGAGATGATATATGCACGAACAGTTTGATGCTACGAGCATCAGCAATTCCCTTGTGTATATGTTTTGTAACATGGTGATATGTGGGTCAACCATAAACACAATTTAACTATTTTAGTGGCGAGTTAATAATAATAAAAAACCATTTTGGTGGCAGGCTCTGCTCTGCTACCGAACGCAACGCGCCCCCTGCGCTAACGCGTGCATTTTTGTGTCTGATTTTCCTTCCACTACCTGCCTTGCCTGGTGCTCCTTTTTCCCAAGTCATTATCTTATCCTTTTGTTACTGCCGTATACGTGCCCGTCGCCGACGATGCACCAGCTCCCACAGCATATCACGTCACGGCCATATTCTTCACTCCTCCGAGAAAAAAAACACTAAAGGCTGACTTTAATCCGCTTCTGAAAAGCACAAAAGAGACGGAAATCATAGGACGCAGATCAGGTGCAGTCGCTATAGCTACTGCAACTTTGCCAGTAGTAGTTGATCTGGCCATCCAACAAGGAACTAATGTCTAGGATCAGCTGGCCTCCTTCTCCCTCGTTTTTCTCTGCTGTTTACAACTTCTAGAGACTGTCACTGTACTTGTTATTCTTCTTCCTTTGATAGACAATTAAAAACAAAATGAATCATGTACAGAATTACAAATTGCTATGAGAAAAAATAGTTGAGGTCCAACTTCCCCTCAAACTGAATGTTTTGACATCCATTGCAATACAAAAGAGGATATAATAAGTTCCTACTAGCCTAATCCCGTGAACAAAAGTTTGCATTATCCAAAAGCTGATTCATCAATTGTTTTAAAAATCTTTAGAAGGCACTGGAAAATTTGAGCTGTAACAAAGCACGAGGTCACTTACATAATTTTTTTTGTCAGCACTACCATTTATCAAACCCTTCAAAGGAATGATGATTACTGCCATCTTGAACATCATCAGAACTCTGAAAAAAGAAGATACTAGCATAATCAGATTAATTGTTAGCAAACGTACGCAGTGAATTGTTGTAGACCTTTGAGATTTTACTGCTGTACTGTGATTAGGAGGGAAAAGAAGTGGGGATCAAACATGTTGGATGGACTGGAAGTCAAGAGGATAAGTGAAAGGGAGGGAAATTGGCGCTACTTCTGCCCCTTTTCTATGTTTTTTCCCCTCCAAAAGAAGCGGTTAGAAGTCAGGAGGAAAGGTAAGGGTGGGAAAAGGTGCAGTAGTGAATCCTATACGTTGAGTGCTTGTTGGATGGCTAGATCAGCTACTACCGCCAAAGTTACAGTCTCTGTAGCGACTGCACCTGATCTGTGTCCTAAATCAAAAGGCCACAGTTCAGAGACCGTCTCTCTCTTTCCCTGTCTATCAATTTGTTTGATCGCATCAACACTGCTACTTTTCTTGCACTCCTTTGGCTTTCATCGTAGAGCAGCCTGTGCCGTCGCTCTTGCTCTCTCTTTTTACCAGCTAAGCGAAAAGGAGAAGGAAGCAAGAGAACAGCTCTTTCGTTTGTGGTGATGGGAGGAAGGCCAAGGGAGGAAGAAATTCGAGAAAGGGACAGACACATACAAATGACAGGTATATTGGCTTCTTGCTCGCCTGCCGATCCAGTCTCTTTCTTGGATGTTCCTCAGCGTTCTTGATTGGAACGGATCCTTCAGAAAAGAAGAGAGATAATGTATCATGATGATTCGGTTTGATTTTGTTTGGGAAATCAAGTGCTTTGCCAAATAGGGTCTTTGTTCATAGGGTCTCAGATGTTAGAACTAACAACTAACATCTGCAGTAAGTGTTGAACAGTAATTAAACTAGCAGAAGTGCAGAAATGAAAAGCACTTGCAATGAGTGTTGAACAGTAATATGACCTTTGTTTCCTCTCAAAGGAAAAATTAATATGGTCTTTGTTCATAGGGTCTCAGATGTTAGAACTAACAACTAACATCTGCAGTAAGTGTTGAACAGTAATTAAACTAGCAGAAGGGCAGAAATGAAAAGCACTTGCAATGAGTGTTGAACAGTAATATGGCCTTTGTTTCCTCTCAAAGGAAAAAATTAATATGGTCTTTGTTCATAGCTTCGCAGATGTTAGAACCAGCAGAATGTCGGACCCGGATTTTCTAATCCGAATCCTCTGTGAAAATACTGTGCTATTCTCTGGATCAGTAGATAGCACTCACAGATACATTGCTGAATCATTTCATACATGGCGTAGAACCATCCTATTCATTAATTTAGCACAACAAAATTTACATAGACCTCGTCGGGTCGAGTTTTACAATACGGGCCAGACAGGCCAAATTGATTACATTACAAAAGCGGAAGCGACAACGGAAGCAAAAGGGGTGAGAGCACATCTCTCCACAGGCAAGCGATTGGGGAAACCCGTGTGCGTCCGATATTAACCAAGGCTTGGATAATATTGGATGCACGCAAGTACTAATGGAGTCAACTGGACTGGGGCGAGACTAGAACAACTAAAGACTACACTACGCTTCATCGTCTCCTGGACCTCCAACTTCTGGATCCTCGTAGTAGTCGTAATTTCCAAGATTTCCTGCTTCTGAGGATTTTAGGGGGGAGAGAGAGCGAGGATGAGCACAACTTCCGTGCTCGCGAGCCAATACGCAATGTAATAATATACATGCAAGGCTTAACAAGGATGGCTCGGGTTCTTTTATTTGCTAAAGCAAGGTTTTCAAATATCATAATTACAAATTCCTAACACTTAGCGTTTTAACAAATTGTATTTTATTAAAGAGAGTAGTTGTGCAATAGTTGATATCAGCAGAGGTTCTCTCCATCGGAACTCTACCTGATGCTTGTTTTGATTGGGGCTAACCCCACATATTAACATCACTGAGTCTGAAAACTCAGGTAAAATCCAAACCAGGGCTAGGTGAGCCCACCACATTTTCATACCACCCACAAAGGTTTTTGAAATAGAACTAACTCAAGTTAAGTTCCCATGTCCGCATTTGACCGTAGGCACGGCTATTCGAATAGTTTATTACACTCTGCAGAGGTTGTACACTTTACCCACAAGAGATAATCATCCGGATATGTACACACGTTTTCGTAGACATGTGAATCAGGGGAGATCATCACAAGGCCTTTACAATGCATCCAACAGTATTAGTTACACCCGCTAAGGTTTCGTCTTCGAAGGGTTACGTCCGTTTAGATCCGTTAACCCTTACCTAGACCCCCTCTTGCGCCCTCTTAACGACTTACGTCGTGCGCCCCGACACCCTTCGCCACAGAGGCTTACGACGTCGCAGGACATCTACAGTGTAACTCGATCGAGAGATACAAATTATTTAGCCAGGTTGTATTTTACAGACTTGTGGTTGCACTTGTTTTACACGGGAGGTCATGACAAGATTAAATCCTTAGGGTTGTTGTAAGATCGAGTAGGCCGACTAGAGGGGGGTGAATAGGCGTTTTAAAACTTCTATGCGTTAAAACCGAATTCTAATGCGGAAGCTAAATAACAATTCGGTTTAGCACAATTAAAGCCTAAAGCAACTAGGTTCAACTAAATGCACCAACAATACAAGCCTATTGAGAGATAACAATTAAGCAATGACTTGTAAGCAATCAACTAATGATATAAACAATTAAGTACATAAGATAGCGTTCACACAAGTAAGCAATTTAATTCTAGGAATATAAATTGCTATGTAGTAAAGCTAGAATGCAAACCACAATTGACACGGCGATATTTTTCCCGTGGTGACCGAAGACTTGCCGGTCTCCCCTAATCCACGTTGAGGTAAGTTCAACCTTTTGGATCGGCCCCAAAACGCGAGGCAACACCTCCGAGGTAAGTCCAAACAACTTGGACCGGTTCCAACCGAACCAACACCTCTAAGTGAGTTCAACCGCTTGAACCGACTCCAACTTGAACTTATCACCTCGATCCACTAGGGTTGATCTTACTCCGCTCCGGAGATGGCGAGCACCAAGCCACTCACAAATCGCCCGGGTCTTCTCACAAGCTTCACTTGAGAAGATCATCGACGCACCACGTCTCCACGCCGTCTAGGTGTCGGCAAACACCAAGAGTAACAAGACTCAACTTTCACTTGAACCAATCAAGTGCCAAAGCTCTATGGATAAGCAATCCACAACCTAATGCAACACATGCACTTAGGGTTTGCTCTCAATCACTCACTAAGTGCAACACATGCACACAAGAGTATGAGAGGCTTGCTCTTAGCTCAAAGAAACTCAATGGGGCACCAGCAACTCAGCAACCTCATCCTCACACAGCCAAGGTGGGTATTTATAGTCCACACACAAAAACTAGCCATTGAGAAAAGATTCCGAGAATCGACAAACCGGTCGATCAGCTAACTAATGGCGGTCGGACCGTCAAGTGCCAACGGCTATAAAACTAGCCGTTGGACTCACAATCGGTCGACCGCCAACCAATGGCGGTCGGATCGCTCCAATCGGCCGACCGCCGAGGGGTCGGCCGCTCAAATCGAGCAACAGAGCAATCCAGAAAAACACTCTTCTGAAAAACACGTACCACCAAACAAAGTTCGGTACTACCGCACTCCGGTAGTACCGCTTCAAACTCCCGGTACTACCGCACCCCTGTAGTACCGATTCTTACGGCCGGTACACACAAGAATTGGTCAGACCGCCCAACCAATGGCGGTCAGACCGCTACCACCGATCGATCGCTACGTAGGCGGTCGGACGCGCCGATCGACAAGATCGAAAATGCAGACTTTGTACATTTGCCTCAACTCAATTTGCAAAACATATTTGCCAAATTGATGCAACATGTACACAAGAGATAAAAGCTAGATTCTCAACAAGTTGCAAAATACATTTGCCAACTTTTAGAATCATCGCCACAAGGAATAAGGTACATGGACTTAAACTGTTTGCAAAACACATTCGCAAACTAAAGTCACATGCTACAAGGATTAACCATGAGCCACAACCATTTGCAAAACGCATTTGCAAATATAGGCAACATGTTAAGTTAAGCTAGAGCAAACACAATGAGCTATCAACACATGACTAACTCAAGTTACTAATTAAGACCCCTCTTAATAGTACGACAACCTATTCTAGCATTCCGGTCTCCAACCAAACACCGAGACCGGTAAAAGACTAGGAACAAATCCTTAGCCCTAGCTAGTCATACCTTTTCCTTGCGCAACCACTTGAAGCTTGATGACGCATATCCTTGCTTCAAGTCTTGACATACATCAACTCATGATGCACTCTTCACTTGACCTCCATCAACACATGATGGATTCTTCTTGACTTGATGATCAACTCATGATCATCTCCTTTACTCTAAGCTCTTCACTTCAATATCATCAACCCATGATGATCATCCTTTTCTTGAACATCATCAACACATGATGACTTCTTCTTCTTCAAGAATCACGACTTGATGACAATCAACTCATGATGTCATTCAAAGTCTTCAACCACCTGGAACATAACCTATTCATTCAACTCAAGGAGAAACGTTAGTTCCACAATGTGATTATCATTAATTACCACAACATACCATTAACTCATAATGGTTGGGACAAGATACCAAAATCTTTCCCTCTTTGGTAATTGATGATAACCAACATAATTACAGATAATTGAATGTAATTGGTATGAGTATATATAAACTACATAAGTTATATATATATATATATATATATATATATATATATATATATATATATATATATATATATATACTCAAGAGTTATGTTTCAAAGTAGATCACAAAGATCAATACTAATGAAACAACAAGGTCATGAGTATATATGAACTACACAAGTTATATATACCAAAATGAGTGTATACAAACTACACAAGTTGTATATACTCATATGAATATATTAACTACACAAGTTAAATATATTCAAGGATATATTTCAAGGTAAAGATCCTTAATATATGTGGACAAGGAATAATGGATCAATACTAATGAAACCGCAAGATATAGATTGAACTCCCCCTAAATGTGTGCATACACGAGTGTGTAAATGAAACATATGCACATATACAAGTTAACATTTTTGGTGGAGTTTAACCTATATTTTGGATCCGAGGAATGCAACAAGATATAATAATAAGAAGTAGAATGCATACCTCTTGTATTTTCATCTTTATATCCAAACGAGACTAAGCAATAGATAATCAATAGAATTGTTAGTCTCACAAATAGATTTGTCATTAATGAATACATACCTATTTGGATTTTTGCTTTTATATCCAAGCTGAGACTAAACTTGATATAACAATAGGAGTGTTAGTCTCACAAGTGCATTTGTCATTAATAACTTAATCACTTGCATGCCTTCATGATTTTCACCTTTATATCCAAATAAGACTACACAATATGTATATCAATAAAAGTGTTAGTCTCCCAATTAGATTTATCATTAATCACCAAAACACCATTACAACATAATGGCGGGTCTAGATCTTTCAGTTGTCCAAGCGGTTCATTCCACATACCAACCACAACACAACAGTCCTTGGGCTACATTAGCACCCACTGTTGTACCATCCATCACACCAGCCGCCCAGACAGGGTAATAGCAATTTAGGGTTTTGGAGGAGTAAAACCAAATTACCACATTTGTCTCAGTCATGGACCACCAATGACTGTCCAAACTATTTTCATGTTTGAAGAGATGATGATTGGGACATTTTAGTGTCCCGGTACTTAAGCAAGACTAGCATATCGCTTAAGTACGACCTATAACTAGTATGACCATATAGTTACTAAGGTGACAATGGTTAAGGGATTCAAGTTGTCAAGGATGGCATAATAATTTATTATTCATCAAATGGGTATTTAACTATCTTAAACTTTAACATATATTTGTTTAAAGAATTAAAATATGCAATTTGCTATTTTAAAAGAATATAATTTGCATAAAATGTAGGCTCAATATGATCAAAGTATTGACTCGCCTAGGATATAGGCTAGAGGATCTTGATAACCTTGGGCTTGATCAACTTGGGGATCTCCGGCGTCTTCAAATCCTAGTCGGACGAACGTACCGGAAAAAGACACGGACAAGCAAAAAGAGCAATTAAATACAAATGAACAACAAATGAACTTCAAATTAAATAAGACCTATGCCATTAGCAAGATCTTGAATTAACAAATTTTTAGAAATTTACTTTACAATTTTTGGAGCTAAAATGGGGGAGATACTAATTTTTAAAGCCTCACTTTTGAATTAAAAAAAGGAAAAGAAATCAAACTAAAAAAAGAAAAGCGCTGGCGGCCCACAAATTCCGGCCCGGCCCAAGGCCTCGGGCCGACTACACGCGCGCGGGGGGGACGGCCCACAGGCGCGGGACGGCCCACGAGGGGCTTCGCCCTAAATGGGAGAAGAGGGGGGGCTCGGCTCGGCCGAAAGAAAAGGGGCGCGCGGCGCGAGGAAGAGAAGAAGGCGACGCACGGGAGAAGGGAGGGTGGCGCGCGCGGCGCAACGCCATCGAGGTCGGCCAGCGGCGGCGGCGGCGGCGGCGGCGGGGAGGGATGATGGAGCGGCGCGCGTGAGGAAGGGGAAGAAGCCTAGGGGCTCACGGCGGCGCGATGGAGATGACGACGGCGACGGCGACGAGGAGGGGGGGCGGCATGGGCGGCGGCGCCACTGGAGGTCGACCACGTGGCGGCGGCGACGGGGCTTTACGAGAGGTAAGTCCTTCTTCCTCTCTTCTTTGCTGTGGGGGGGGGGGGGGAAGGGGGAAGGAGGAGAGGAAGGGGAGGGCGTCGGGGTTTTTAAAGCCGAAGAGGGGAGGAGCGGGGAGGCTCGGGGGAGGGGGGGTTCAGGCGAGGAGGAGGACGAGCGTGCGGTGCCGGGGCAATGATGGCGGCGGGGAGGCGACGGTGCAGAGGGCAGGCGGTGGCGTGCACGCAGCGGCACCGCAGAGCACGCGAGCGCGGGGAAGGTAAGGGAGGAGGGGGTCCGGGCGAGCGGCGTTGATGAAAAGGGGGGAGGGTTGACCCGGGGAAGAAGGAAGAAAGAGGGAGGGGAAAAGGGGGTGTTACACAGAAGTGCAGAAATGAAAGCACTTGCAATGAGTGTTGACCAGTAAATGCCATAAGAACAGCTAAGGCCTAAGAAAGGTAATGTAGTTTCTGAGGGTTAGACAAGTATAGCGATTCCATGGAACAGAGTAACTCAAGTTGGGACGCGCCGCGCCACGACATGATTCTTGTCTCTGCGGCGGGTGGATGCGTGGTAGGAAGCATGTCCCCAAGGAGCACCGCGGAGGGTTGGATTCCATCGTCATTCTAGCTAGGGGTGGGTATTTGTTTTTTTTGGGTAAATTTTTTTTTTGGTTTTTGAGAGTTAGCAGCCGAATTAACCATATTAAAATAAAAATCCAAACCTAATTAACCGAATTAAATCAGTTCGGTCAATTCGGTTTTTTGGTAAACCAAACCAATGGGGAACGGCCGAACGGGCGGCGGTGGGGAATGGGTGGGTGGCGGCTACATGATGGAGGCCTGGTGGTGGTGGGGAACAAGCGGCGATAGAGCTCGGGGAATCGGGGTCGTACGCGGCAAGCGGTGGAGGTGAGGCCCCCAGTGCCGGCGATAGGGAGAGGAGGAGGGTCGGACTGGCAGTAGAAGAGGAAGACGCCGTCGACATAGGCAAAATCGGCGAGTGATGCCGCCGCCGTTGCCGCGGCGGCGAGGTGGTGAGCGGAGGCGCGCATGGAGATGAGGGGTTTTGGCGAAGCGGTGGTTGGAGTCTTGGAGAGGAAGAGGCGAGGTGAGAGGAAGAGGAGAGGAAGAGGCGGAGGTTGGAGTCTTGGAGAGGAAGAGACGAAGCGAGAGGAAGAGACGAAGCGAGAGGAAGAGGAGGAGGTTGGACTATCGGTCGAGAGGAAGAGGAGAGGCGAGGCGAGACGAAGAGGATTGGTTGGGTTGTCGGTTGAGTAGGTTTTGTTCGGTAATTCTACTTTTCAGTTTTTGAGAGATGGAAGCGAACCGAATAGAGCCAAGAAAAAAAAAACCAAATTGAACACCAAATAAATCGGCATTTTTGGTTAATTTGGTTCGGTTCGGTTCGTCTGTTTTGGTAAAAGAAAAACATGCTCACCCCTAATTCTAGCGATCTAGACTATCTGGAAGGAGCAGAATGCCCGTGTATTCGAAAACAACTTCATGGATTTGCCTGGAGTTGCAGCAAAGTTGTAGCAGGAGTCGGGCGCCTGCCAACAGCCAGATGCGAGAGGGTTGAATTATTTTTTATTGGGAGAGTAGCTTTAGCTAGTTTGTAGCAGCTTCAAGCTGCGTAGAGAGCAACCTCCAATCCATTTCTATTTTGTTTCCTTTTTTCACTAGCTCTATATTTCTTGTTGTAAAACTTTTTCCATCTTAATACAAAGACACGCAAGTCTTTTGCGTGTTCCCTAAAAAGAGTAACTCAAGTCTCTGACGGAAAATCTCATACCTGAACATGTGGACATTTTCTTCTGAAATTGACAGTGTTAAAAAAAAGATGATAGGTCAAAAGCTTGCTTTTCGTTTTCTTGAGTGAGAAATCGCGGAAACCAGAGCGGTTAGGGGGTTGCAATCTCTTACCATCGAAATGTGCATGTCTCGATCTCTTGCTATCCTTTTGCTGTTAGTGATATGCCCTAGAGACAATCATAGAGATATCTGTATTGCTTATAAATTTATGAACTTTTCAATAATATATTATTTCGCCCCTTGAATGAAATATCATTTATATTGACTGACAAGTATGTGACTTGTTCGTAAAACTCTCTATTTATATTTATGATGTTATTCTAAACATCCCTGATCTTATGTTACTATATAGGATACTTATGATCTATGGATCAACACATGTATTGATTGATGATCACGTTTCACGGATTATAGATATAAGATGTTAAATCAACAATGTAGACATATGTTCGAGAATACAGTGTTGGATTGACCCGCCTTAAGACATTGTGAGAAACATTATATTCTTAAGTGTCATGAGTTGATTTCATACATAGTGTATGTGGGATTTTTAGACTTGAAGTCGTCATAATTTCTTACACGTGTAATAGTTTACTTAAGGGTTGTCAAATACTACTCTGTAATTGAGTAGTCATAAAGGTACCTTTCGAGTTTACTATGAAACACGTGGATGAATATGAGCGATCAAGATGAAATTTGTCCCTCCTCTTTAATAGGAGAGATATCTCTGAACCCCTCGATGTGATTGGATTAAGAAAGTGCATGACCATGCTGAATATGGTTGAGAAGTCAACTACAACTAATTAATCCACTACAAGATCGAGTGATGGATCGGGCTATCATAGGATGACATACATCTCGCCTTGAGTTCGATCTGGTATCGTGAGGCAAAGGGATCAACACATGAGCTTTATAAGTTCATCCGATATGATCTTTATGTGTATTGGCGAGTCGCTATGTCCTGTTAGGAACCGCTATCAACTTGTGGATCAGAAAGTAGTCTCCGGGTCACAACCGATTACATATGAACCTACAGGGTTACACGCTTAATGTGTTGAAACAAACTAGTTCGGATTGGATCGTTAGAGGTTTAAATTGGATTATAATCTGTACGTGATTAAGATTCCTAATGAGTTTCTAACGTAGGTATCCATTAGATGCTCTTTATAAGGGGAGGTGTGGGGGCTTTTACGATGATGTTGCACCACCTACTGAAACCCTAGCCATCTTCTACCCGAAGGCCTTGCCGTGTGCGCTAGTGCTAGCACAACAACACATGACGCTCCACCCTAGCATGTGAATGTTGTAAAGGCGTTGCTGCGTTGATCGAGGACGATCCACAACGTACGTAAGAAACGCGAGGGGCTACTGGAGGAGACGATCGATGACTAAGGACGTGGGATGATCGACTACTTCCACTACATCGAAACATGCGACGTTAGATCAAGTTACTCCTACTCTTATTCCGTTGCAGTGCGCATCTAGTGGTAACAATCTATGATCTCTTACTTATATGAATTTATGGTTTACGCGGTAGAAAATTTTATTGCGCGCTAGTACAGCTTACTCGTATCCCAACATTTGCCCGCTGATGTTTACATCTTTGTATTCTTGTTCATCAGCTCAGTATGCACCTCTCCGAGGACATAATGTAAAAGAAGCTCAGTTCTCCAATACAAGCATATCATCTACTTCCTTCCAATGCTAAGCAAATACATGATCTCCCAAGAATGACAAGTTTTTTTGCAGAGTAACAAAGCATATCAAACTTGTTACATATCCTTGCTCTTTTCTTCAAAGGATCAATTCCAGATGAATCCATACTTTAACTTCTGCAAATATGGACAAACACCAGCAATTTGCGTTTAATCAGGTACAAAAGCGAGACATAAATCCCCCCCAGACAACTAAGCATTGTCAAAAGGCCAGGCTCGAATAGATGCTTTCTTCTTCTCCTCCATGCAAAAAAGGCGTATTGTATGTCACAACACTCGCTACCTTTCAACTTTGTGACAAAACAAAACTCTTCCTTTGCACGGCCGGGGAAACACTAGCGAAAGCAGTGGCCTATCTTTCTCGTATTTGGCATGATAAAGGTAACCAACCCTAATCCACGGTTGCCTAGAACACTCTAGGGAAGGGAAAAGAATCTTAGCAAGACTCCATGAGAGGAATGTCCTAATATTAAATTTGATTTGTTCGTTCGTCCGCGTTGTATTGAGTGCCGTCTTCTTCATGGGATTGTCTTCACTTTTGCTTGTTTGGGTAGTGAAAATTTGACCACAGTAAATGAAAAAGGGTATTAAAGAGGGAGGGATAGGGATACATGCTGTATTATAATTCTCGAAGAGCATGCTTGGACAAGCGATAACATAAACTTTCAAAATGGAAAAAAGCGATAACATACAATAAAGTTTTAGCCCATTGGATGTCAAACTAACAAACTGCCGTGAAAAATTGCATGTGAACTTGTCTAAACATAACTTTTCCTCTCATGAGCACATATCTAAAAATACCATTTTGCAAACATCCCTTGACAATTGAACTTTCTTAGAATTCAGAAATATAGATACTACATGAATATTTGATGAATCCGTCCCTCGTATATCTATGCAAATCGTCTCTTATGAAACGAAAAAGATTGTTACAACAACAAATCTCTTACTACAGCAAGGCGATTACCAAAAGAGATTCAAGTGTAATTCCTCCTCTAAAAGTAGTTTGAGCTTCCATCAAAATCTCAGCTATACAGCTCATGATGAGCTCCGAAAGAAGAGAAATGAACTGTATATCACCACATCCTTAAGTTTACTTCGTAGCAACCTTTACCTCCTCAAAGAGAAGCCTCAAAGGGTGTGTTCTGTCCACTTGTAAAGGCGCCTTCCCTAGTCACAAACCAACTAAAATATATTGGCCCAACGAAACCCCACTACTCTCCATAGTAGTTGTTTTTATTCCGTTCACTTGTTAAACTAGTGCAGGGTATAAAATCTCCTAAGCCCTCCCTCACAGTACAAGCCTCCCTCACTTTCCCCCCTCTCCTGAAAATTCCTTCACTTGCTCTCATGGCCTCAGAACCTATAGAGTACCAGGTACTAATTAATATTCACTCTCTTGGTTTTGTTTTCTGTAATTGTATGGATGGCAGTTCTTCAGCTCACAAGTCTGTTTCAGTCGCTACTAACTTTTATGTTCTTCAAGACTATAAGTGGCTCACTAATCTGTTCTTTAAATTTCTCTTGGATTCATCATAACACATTCCCTAATGTTCAATTTCCATGCTTCTGCTGTAAGTGTGCTGATAATTAATTGGTTTGTCCTGATCTAGGTTCTGGTGCTGAGGGTGTCCATTCATTGTGAAGGATGCAAAAAGAAGGTGAAGAAAGTGCTCCTACATGTCGATGGTATGTATTATTTGACATCCCAATTGCATGTATACCTTTACTATGTAGTTGTGCAGTTTTAAAGGCCTTTTGGAAATTTTCATGCTGGAAAATTGTACCTTGAATTGAAATCCTGTACCCTGATAGGTCTATTTGCATTGCACAATCATTAAGAATGCATAACAGTAATAGGGGGGGGGATAATTTTAGGTACAAAGTTACAAACACAAACACATAGTGAAAAGAAGATGCAAGAAATAAAATGAGCAAATAGCAGAATTCGACGAGTAAACATGGCTATACTGACCTAGATTCTGTGTTCATTTGACCTTGAAGGTGTGTACAGATGCGACATCGATGCCCGGAGCAATAAGGTCACGGTCACCGCCTCTAGAAGGGTCGACGCCAACATCCTCGTTGCAAAGTTGCGCAAGTCCGGCAAGCAGGCTGAGCCGTGGCCTGAGGAGCCGAAGCAGCAGCAGCAGCAGCAACCTGCAGAGAGCCAAAGCCCAGAGACCAAGAACCAAAATGATGAGCCCAGCAAGCCGAATGAACCTGCCGAGAAGCCCGGTCCCGATAACGCTGAGGCCAGCGCTGCAGAGCCAAGCAATCCTCAGCCTTCCCCGGAGCCGAAGAAGAGCGCCGACGAGGCCCCAAAGCCTGTTCAAGAAAGCAGAGAGGCCAACAATGCCAAGGCCAACGCAGATGCTAACGCCAATGGCAATACCAGTGATGAGACCAAGGCGGCAACAGGACAGCAATCCAATGAAGCAAAGGGGAAAGCAAAGCAACACCAAGAGGAGAAGCCGATTGATGCCAAGGTGACAGTGGAATACGACCGAGGCAGCTACGTGAACCACATGCCAACACCGCAGCCGGTGCATGTCATGAGCTACAATGTGGCGCGGCCGACGACAAGCGCAGCCTACTACGCTGCCGCGCCAACGCCAGCACCGATGCCAATGCCCATGGCAAGGCCTGGGCCATCCCAAGGCTACATAGATGAGTACGCGCCTTCTTACTACAATCGGTCATCGTCTTATGAGCCTTATTACTATCCTCAACCATCGCCATATCGCTATCAACATTCTTCAACGGATGACTACTACTATGGAGCACCACAGCGGAGCGCCTTCTCCCCGCCACGGGACACTTATGGTGACATGTTCAATGATGAGAATGCCAATTCTTGCAGTGTGATGTGAAGGAATGTGGGGCTAGCTAGTTTACAGTTCCTTAACTAATGACTATATGTTAGATACTAGATTTAGTACCAGTAACCGATGTATTAGTATTACTCAGGTTCCATGCTACTAGAATAAAATGAGCTGAGCTTGATGCATGAGAGGAAGAATGTGAGGGATTAATGGAACAGCTCTGATGTTTATCGGAGCAATTTTGTAACATTTGACATGGTTATACTGGAGATGAATCTGTTGATTGAGAGCTATGTAAAAACGAATGAGCAAAAACACAAGAATCATGAATAGCTGTTCTTGGACGTCTCACCTTGGCAATCTTGAACCAGACATTGTGTTATGCTAATCTGCAGACTAATTAACAGAGTTAAAGAGAAAATATGTATAGTATTTCAGAAGTATGGTTTTGTCTAAAATTCAATAGAATGGATAGGGACAACTCAACTAGTTCAAATGCAAAAGTTCCTTCGAAGTGCTCAAAAGAATTAAAGGAGTAGAGTTGCACTTTTCTTTTCTTTTTTTTCCTTCGCCTTTCTTTTAAAACTTACTGGTAGTATTTATTTCACAGTAACGTAACGTTTGATAGAGGGTCAGAGGAAGGAATGATGTGCTGTCCTACAATCAGCTTTTGCCCTAGCAGGATATGCTAAACCTGACATGGTAAAGCTCCTTAGTTGTGCCCTGACGACAACCGTTTGGCTTGGGGTATAGTGCATTGACTCTGACCAGACCTGAACAGAGATCGCATCCAGAACTAAAGACAGCAGGCGGTCATGGAATGCAGAGACTCCTGTATGCAAAGGTGCAAACTGCCAGCTCGGATAAGCTTGTTCTAAGTACATTCAGGAATCAGGATGCAGATGCAGTATGAGATGGCAGCTGAAACAAAGCAAGTTGCTAAGGAATATGTTGGGTCCATATACTGAAAGTCTGAACATCAAAGAGTGAGAAAAAAAGAGAGTTAAATTTGAAGCTGAACAAGAAGTCAATAACAGGTTAACAACAAATGCAGAAGGCCAATACAGGCATTTAGGGCTCCAGAGCTGCGAATTCAGGCTTCAGAACTTGAGATTCTGCTTTTGCAGAGCTTTGCTAAGTTAGAATATCAAGTTCAGTTCTTTCTACTTGTTGATTTGTTCAGTTCTAGCGAATTTGCACTGTTGGGTTTGCCCGAGGGACGCCAATTATGGACTCCAAGCTCGCAATTAGTTAACTGATACCGATGGTATGTGCGCTTCACAATCCCCATGAAAGCGAAAGCAAAACGGGCTACGTTAACGTAACTGTTCCTTTAAACCAAAGCAAGGTTGCCAAGAAAGTTGCCGTCCTAGTCTGCCACTTAGGCTGCAGCGACTACTAATTAAGCATATAAGCACACTACTCTGCAACACCTAGGTGTTCTCGTTTAGCGAGCTGTGCAGGCCCCTGTCTGGGAAGTGCAATGCCGAAATCTACTGAATATATCTTACAAAGATGCACGAGTCAACTCAGAACATTAACAATGGAGCACAGAGCACTCCGCTTGTAGCGACTGTGAACATTCACATATATCTAGTAAGATGTAGAACTGCGGTAGGAGTACAGAGCACTTACAGTACAGAGGTAGGCACGCCTGTGTCTTCCTGACTTCCTCTGCATTGTATCTGCACGGCTGCACCAATCAAGAAAAACAATATTGGTGCATAATCCGCAGAAGAATACAATAATAAGGCGCACTTTGCCATCCTGGTCAGCAACTACATGCATGTATGGTGCTACAGCTATCTTCTCGGCCACTACTCGCAGTCGTAGACAAATTAAAAGCAGTTACACAATCCTTATCCATAAGGCTAGATTTAACTAAGCATAATGCATCCATGGGTAAGAAATTACCACCCAGTAACACCAGCATTAATCTAAAGCCTACCAAGAGACATCACGGATTGCTTAACTGGATCAAGAACTGATGTACCTTGGAAGAACCAGGAAGCTGGGAGAAACAACACGAATTGTAAAACTGAGAGATTGGATCGTAGGGGTTCAGGATCCCTGTAACATCCAATTTTCGGTTTTGGCAAGATCTTGTGTTCTAGGGTTCAAACTTCAAAGCTTTCCCGTTTTGTGCAAGATTCGGATTCCCCCCAAAAGGCACTGAGTTCTTCCTTCCCCGTTCCTCTCTAACCCTAACCCTAGCCCCTCCCTAGCCCGGCTTCGCCATGCCCTGCGTCGCCGCCCTCGCCGGCCGTGCCGGCTTCCGGAAAGCGCGCCTCTCCCGGTTCTCTCCTGCGCGCCGCCTCGCGCGCGCGCCGCGTCAACGCTCGGCCGCCGCGCCTCGACCCGTCCATCCTGCGCCCCGCCTTGATCGCGCGCAGCCCGCGCTCCTCTCGCACTCCCCGCCGGCGTCAACGGCTCCTCCTCTCGGATCCAAAGCCCCCTCCGGCTATAAAAGCCGCGCTTCCTTCCCTTCCCGAGCAAGAAAAGAGAGCAAAGGAGTTGGAGGACTCACGCCTGCCGTCGTCGTCCTCTCCGTCGCCGTGCCCGAGCCTCCCGCTCCTTCTTCGCCGTCACTGCAGTGCCTCCCGAGCTCTTCTTCACGAGCGCCGCCGCTCTCTCCATCGTCGTCGTCCTCCCGTCGTCGCCGCGCCTCCCCGAGCTCCTCCTTCTTCCGTCGCGCGCCGCCGCCGTTCCTCCTCTCCTCTCTCCCTAGCCCCTCGCCTCTCTTTCTTTGGTGGCGCTTGGTGTGCGGCTGGGCGCGAGTGCTCTCGCGAGAGAGGGCCGAGCCGAATGTTGGCCGTGGGCCACTTTGATTTTCTTTTTGGTTGTTTTCCTTTCTTTTTCTTTTATTTTCAAAGAGAGCTTCAATTATTTATTTCTCCTCATTTTAGCTCAAAAAATTGTGGTTTTGTTTCTAAAAATTTCTAAAATCAAGCTCTTTCTTTTGGTGCTAGTTTGGTTCTTTTGGAGTTCATTTGATGAGTTTTGTTATTTATTTAATTTGTTTGCTCGTTTGTTTCTTTTCCATGCGATCGTTCGCGTAGAGTTCGGAGCCGAGAAGACCCCACTTGATCAAGCTCAAGAGTATCAAGATCATCTAGCCCTAGACCCAGCGAGTCAACACTTTGATCATATTGAACCTACATTTTATGCAAATTATGTTCGTTAAAATATCAAATTGCATGCTTTAGTTTCCTTATGCAAATGTATGTTAAACACCCTAAGGTAGCTAAATGCCAATTTGATGTTTAATTATTAATACACCATCCCTTGATAATTGAATTGCCTTAAACCCTTGTCACCCTAGTAAATATATGGTAACAATACTAGTTTTTAGGCTATACTTAAGCGCCATGCTAGCCTTGCTTAAGTATCGGGTATTATCTACCCATTCATCATCTTTGAAATGAACATGATTTTGGGCGTCATTGGGTGTAAATGGCGAGATGGTTATGATGTTGTATTTTCCTATCTCTCAAAAACCCTAAAATTGCTTATCACATCCAGGCGGATGGTATGATGGATGGTATGTTGGTGGGTGCTAATGCAGCCCAAGGAATGTTGGTTTGCGGATGGTATGTGGTATGAACACGCCGATGGTCCCTAAGGACTTAATCTGTGATGACCTCTAATGTAAAAAGCAGATGCGACCACATGTCTATAATGGTGTCGACTGGCTAAATAATTTGTATCCGTTAGTATGAGTTGCACGAGCGGATGACCCGCTACGCCACAAGCCTATGTGGCTATGGGTTGGGGTGTGCGACTTACGGGTCTATGTGAGCGTAAGCCGTGTGGCGCAAGAGAGAGTGCAGGAAAGAGTTGACGGTCTATGTGGCGTAACTCTTCTCGGGTGAAACCTTAGCGGGTGTAACAAATCTGGTGGATGCATTGTAAAGGCCTTGTGACGATCTCCCTTGACTCACATGTCTCACGAAACATGTGTACATGTCAAGATGATTGTCTCTTGTGGGTAAAGTGTACAACCTCTGCGAGTGTAATGAACTGTTCGAATAGCCGTGCCCACGGTCAAGAGCGGACATGGGAACTTACAAGAGTTAGTTACATTTATAAAACCTTGTGGGCGGGATAAAATGTGATGGGTCATTTGTGACCTGGTTTTAGTTTTCCACAGGTGGATGTACCCAGTGATGTTAAGTGGTGGATGTAGCGCTATCAAAAATAAGCATGAGGTGGAGGTAACCTCTCTTTGTTATAAATATTGCACAAGTAATCTCTTTAACAAAATGCAAATTGGTCAAAATGCTAAGTGATAGGACTTTCTAATATTGGTACTCAAAATATTGCTTTGTGCAAATAAATGAACCCGAGCCATCCTTGTTAAGCCTTGCATGTATAATATTGCATCTTGTGTGTTGGCTCGCGAGCACGATAGTTGTGCTCATCCTCGCTCTTCCCCAACCCCGGAACCGCGGATCGTGGAGACTACGTCTACTACGAGGACCGGGACGCCGAGGAGCAAGGACATGAAGAAGAGTAGCATAGTTCCGTAGTCGAGTCTCGCCTCGATCTGGTTGGCTCGTTGGTACTCGTGTACATCCTATATTATCAAGCCCTTGGCTAATATCGATCGTACACCTAGTACCCGATCGCTTACTGTGGAGAGACTTGCTCTACCCTTTTGCTTCATTAACGTGCTCGAGATTTTGTAATGAACTCATTTGTCTGATCGGCCTATTGTAAACTTCGACCGGCGTGGTCTATTTGAACTCTAATGCTTGTATTAATGAATGATTTGGTCTGCGATGTATGAAATGATTCAGCAATGTAATACATGGCGCTATCTCTTGATCCGAGGAATAAGCGCGACTTTATCACGAGGATTACGGATTACAATCCGGTCCAGCGAGGTGGTATCGAGCATCTGATGTAGGAGCCTTGGTTAGTTTGGTGGTTGCCTAAGGTCTTGAGTCTTATTTTCAAAACCTAAGAAAAGCTTTGGCAAAATATAGTGTATTCTTTGCTCTTACTTGTCATTCCTAGTTACTGTACTTATCCTACTTCACTTTGATTTATTATTCTGACTTCCTCTTGTTTTCAAAATTTTAGATGGTTGCTCAGTCGCTCGGCGGCTCTTGGGACTTTTTCTCTCACGGAGAAGACCTCGGAGGCTTAGTGGGGATTTTTCGCGGTGATGCGATGTCACGGGATACTACCATCCGCCTATCTTCATGGGGGATGACTCGAGTTCTGGACCGAGAGACACGGAGCATGGAGGTTTTCCTCTATGCTAGGGAGGTGAGTTCAATACTCACACCTTCAAAGTGAGCACCCGAGGCCGTGCTTTGGATCTTGTCCGGGATGTGGCACGACTTGCGCGTCTCGCTTGTGCGGATGCATGAAGACCTTCTGCCGAGCTCGCCCATACGCTTCCATCCGACTCTCCGGAGGAGAGCTTTGCCGGTGATCCGCCACGTCGAGCGGATGACCCGCACTGTCACATCGACTCCGGCTCACGCGGGCCTTGTCATTGCCCTCGCCAACGCCGTTGGCGAGATCGGGGCGCCGATTTTGTGATGCCCTTTTCTCCCCCTTCGGGTCAACCTCGCGGGGCCCCGCCGTTCTCCTCCGTCAACCCCCGCCGGACCCCCTCCTCCTTCCTCCCGCGCTCGCGTGCGCTGCTTGTCGCCCGCGCGCCTGCCGCCTGCTCTCCTGCCGCAAACCTCCCGCGCCTCCTCGCGTCATCATTGCGGCGCGCGCGCTGCCGTCCTCCTCGCCGGACCCCCTCTCCCGGCTATAAAGCCGGCGCCCTCCCTTCTTTCCCGCACGCCCTTCCCACCCCCGAGCAAGAAGAAGAGGAGAGGAAGAAGAAAGCCGAGGCTTACCTCGTCGTTATCGTCGTCGTCGCCGCCGTTGCGTGCCTCGGGACCCCTCGTCCCGTCGCGCCACCGCCGCGAGCCACAGTCTCTCTCCATCTCCGTCGCCGTCGCGCTCTTTCTCCCCGAGCCCCGCTCCTCCTTTCCCCGCCGCCGGCGCCCGAACCCCTCACCTCACGCGCCGCCGCCCGTAGCCCTTTCCTCCGCGCCCCTCCTCCTTTTGAGGCGCGCGCGTGCCTGCACCGCGTGGGCGCGCGCGTGCGCGTGCGTGTTTAGCCCGAGCCTTGGGCGGGCAGTTTGTTTAGCGGGCGCTTTTGTTTTCTTTTATTTACGTGATTTGGTTCCTTTTTCTATTTTAATTCAAAGTTAGATTTCAAAATTATTATCTCCTCATTTTAGCTCCAAAATTATGAAATAAATTTCTAAAAATTTCTAAAATCAAGATCTTGCTAATGGCATAGGTCTTGTTCAATTTGGAGTTCATTTGAGTATTCTTGTGTATTTATTAGTCCTTTTGCTGTTGTGTCTTTTAGGTACCTGCTTGCGTAGATTTGGAGGCAGGAGACCTCCACGTCGATCAAGGACAAGACTACTCGGACTCTCTCCCTACAACCAAGCGAGTCAATACTTTGATCATATTGAGCCTACATTTTATGCAAATTATATTCTTTTAAAATAACAAAGCGCATGCGTTAATTCTTTAATCAAATGTATGTTAAAGCTTAAGGTAGTTAATACCCGTTTGATGATTAACTAATTACTATGTCATCCTAGATAATTTGAATCCCTTAATTAGTTGTCACCTAGTAATTATATGGTAATACTAGCTATAGGTTGTACTTAAGCGACATGCTAGACTTGTAAAATGCGGGACATTAAAATGTCCTAATCATCATCATTTCAAACATAAAATGATTTGGCGGTCATTGCGGGTAAATGGTGAGATGGTTGGTTGTTGTATTTTACATCTCAAAACCCTAAGCGCTAATACCCGTGCAGGCGGATGGTAAGATGGTGGAGTGCGGATGTAGCGAGAATGGTGGGAATGTGGTTGAGCCGTCCGGACAACCTAAGGACTTAATCTTGTCACGACCTCACGTGTATAACAAGTACAACCACAAATGCGCAACAAGCTGCGACTTGGCAGTACATTTATCAAACCACGAAAATCATCTCACTTTGGAGGGTTAAAGGAGGCACAAGCTCGGGTATGTCGGGCTTGGATGGGACACCGAGTCAAGGGTGAAGTTCGCGATCGATCGAGTGTAGCCACGCTTCGCCGATCGTGAGGTGGACATCCGCGCAACGTATGGGCATAACCCGTATGGGTGAGGCGAGGAAGGGCGAGATATTTAGAAAAGTTATTGTGACAACCTCTCGACTACGACTACGGAATCGTGTAGGGAACAACGAGTTAATTGTCTCTTGTGGGTAAAGTGTACAATCTCTGCGAGTTATAAAGCTGTTTAAGCAGTAGTGCCTCTGGTCAAAAGGCGGACATGGGAACTTAACTTGAGTTAGTTCTATTTCAAAAATATTGTGGGTGGTATGAAAATTGTGGCGGGCTCACTAGCCACAGTTTGGATATTCTGGGTCTTTGTACCCGATGTCGTTTAGTGGTGGATGTAACCACAATCAAAATAAGCATGAAGGTGGAGGTAACCTCTGGCGATATAAATATTGCACAATTTCTCTCTTTATCTAAAATGAAATTGTTAAAAATGCTAAGTGCTAGGAATTGGTACTTATGATATTTAAAAGTATTGCTTTATAAATAAAGAACCGAGCCATCCTTGTAAGCCCGCATGTATATCATTGCATTGTGTATTGGCTCGCGAGCACGGTAGTTGTGCTCATCCTCGCTCTCCCAAACCCTTGGATGTGCGATGGAGGAGACTATGCTTACTCGAGGAACGAGTTGATGGACAAGGAAGCGGCGAAGAGTAGTCTAGGATCGTAGTCTAGGCCTCGGCGCGATCTAAGTTGACTCGTTGGTACTTGCGTACAACCGATATTATCCGGGTCCTTGGGTAATATCGATCGTACCTGAGTTGCCCGATCGCTTACTGTGAAGAGATGAGCTCTACCCTTTGCTTCCGCTATCGCATTCGGTGTTACGTATTGTAATCAATTTGGCTTGATCGGCCTGTTGTAAACTTCGACCCGACATGGTCTATGTCACTCTGTTGTTTGTAATATTGATACTTTAGTTCACGCCATGTATGAATGATTCGGCAATGCTGTGAGTGCTATCTCGATCGAGGAATAGCACGCGTTTTCCTGAGGATTCGGATTAGAAAATCCGGGTCGAGCGATTTCTCCTCACGGCGACTACGAGCACTCGACACCCTCGCGACAACATGTTGAGAGATGATGAAGCTCACGCAAAGTAGAGCGGGAGAAACGCCATTGTTGCGGTAGCGCGTCTGAGCGCCACGCTGCGCCGCCCGCCTCTGCGGCACCATTGTCGTCCCCGGCAACGGTGCGGGCGGCGTTTTCCACAGAGGACCCGCACCTGCTCACGGCGCGCAGAAAGTGCGTCCGCCGGCCGACCGCGCAGCCTTGGAGTCGGCCGTGGGCGCGGCCCGATCGCGCCTAGATTCGGCGAGTTCGGCCGCGGGCGCCACCTCGATCGTTCGCTTCGCCCGACCATCGATCGCGGCCGTTCTCGATCCCGGTAGCGTGCCACTGCGGTGGTAAGCACCGATGGAGGAGTAGTCGGATAGCTAGGTTAACTAGCGGTGCTTGCTAGGTAGTCTTTTGTTTGCAAGCACTTTCTTTATCTACCTTTTGTAGGCGTTGTGTTTTGTATCTCGTGTCATGGCTTTGCATGGCCTATATCTTTGTGTCCTAGAGTCATGTAACACTTATCCCCTAATATTAATGAATTGCAGCCATTCGGGCTTTGTATCATAATTGTGTTGTTCGTTCAATTTGATTTCTTTCTTACGTGTGTGCCTTAGAGGCGGTGAACCCTCATATACCCCTCTCTAGTTCTAAGCCTTAGTGTTTCTCCGGATGGCACCAAGGAGAGGCTGCTGCCCAGTCAGTGGTGCTTTCGCGGCGGTAGTGGAAGAAGCGTGGCTATGGCCGTGGTCGTGGACAAGACCTACCTCCCCACGCGAGCATCCAACAATGGCACAAGTTATGCAACAACAAGCCCAAATCCTTCAAGCCTTGCTCGCTAATCAACAGCGGGAAGCGACCGATCGCCACTCTAAGTGGCGATTTCCTCGAGACAAGACCTCTTACCTTTGCCTCGTGAGATGAACCCCTAGAAGCGAAAGATTGGCTCGAGGATGCGAGAAGAAGCTCGCCTAGCTCGATGCTCTGAGGAAGACAAGGTGGACTTTGCCACTCACCGGTTGAAAGGAGCCGCGGCGCTGGTGGGAAAACTACCTCATTGCTCAAGGTGGTGAAAGCCCGATGGCGGAGAAGAAGAAAGCGAAGCGATGCATCCGCGTTCGAGATCAGCGAGATCTGCCCGCTGTTGAAGCAATTCTTTGAAATGCAGTGGGCGAGACCGCACGCATGGCGGCCAATCTCTGAGCGAGTTCAAGAGTCGTCTTGAGGACTAACTTTGTACTGCTTGGTACAATGAGGCTAAAGAAGAATGAGTTTAGAACTCTCAAGCAAGGTCCATGACGATCAATGAATATCTAACCAAGTTTAACGACTTGCTCGCTCGCTCCCGGTGGCGTGGCGATGAAGAAGAGAAGATTGACGCTTTGTGGAGAATGCGTGGGGACATAAGAAGCCGACTTATTCTCCATGATTTCCCTAGCTTCCACCACTTGATCAACAAGGCCCTCGTCTTTGGAAAGCGAGAAGAAGATTGCGGAAGTTAGCGCAAGAGAAAGATGGTATTCGAAGCGCAAGGTGGCTTTCCTCGAAGTCAACATTCCTGGCGGCTCATCTTTTAAGCGGTGTAGTTTCTCCACAAGGAACTCAAGCTCGACCCAGCGTACTAGTGGGAATGGTTTCGCATCCTTCGCCCGCGGACGACTGCAACAAGCAACCCGAGACTCATCTCCATTGTTTCCACGTGGGTGAGAGGACACTTCGCCAATCGATGCCCTCAGCGTCGAACACTCCGCGAAGTTCAACTCGGGAGCCACACCGGCTCAAGGTCAAACATCGACTCAGCGAAACCATCGGGCCCATAGCACCTAGATCTACCTCGACACCAAATCGCGCCATGTGAACCATGTCACGGTAGGGAGGCTCGAGAAGCTACGGGAGTTCTAATGAGTGCGTTCTCTGTTAAATCGATGCAGGCACAAGTTTTGTTTGATTACGGAGCTTCACATTCTTTATATCAAGAAAATTTGTTGAAAGGCTTAAGTTGCCAACCTTTAAGCTAAAGAAACCCGTGGTACTTAGTTCACCGGGGACCCTTGACTACCATCTTAGTAAGTCCCAGTAGAGATTGTCATGGAAAATTACGGATTCCTAGCAAACCTCTTAGTGCTTGATCCCAAACTCGGATATCATCCTAGGGATGGATTGGTTGGCAGATACCAAGGAATGATAGATTATGCCAACGGGAAGGTGGTACTCACCAAAAACCGGGCACCACAATAAAGGTTAATGTAGACCGCTCCTCGAGGTTTGGATCGTACAATCCATAACCTCGAGAAGGTGACCACAGAAACAACACCATGTAGTTCAAGATTACAGGAAGTTTTCTAGAAGAATTGCTGGCATGCCACGGCATCGAGACATAGAGTTTGTGATCAACCTAAAGCCGGAACAACCCCAATTGCCAAGAGGCATATAGGATGGCAGTTGATGAGCTTGAAGAGCTTAAGGTACAAATGGAAGAATTACAAGAAAAAGGATTTATTAGACCTAGCTCATCCCCACAGGGTTCGCGATACTTTTGTAAAGAAAAGGATGGCACCGCGGTGTGTGTGGATTACAGGAGCCCTCAATGAGGTGACCATCAAGAACAAGTACCCCTTGCCCGCATTGATGATCTATTCGATCGGTATCGAGAACAACAGATGTTCTCCAAGATAGACCTAAGGTCGAGGATACCACGAGTTAAAATTAGGTGAGGACATCCCTAAGACAACTTTTACCACCCGATATGGCTTGTATGAGTTCACGGTTATGTCGTTTGGCTTGACCAATGCGCCAGCCTACTTCATGAATCTTATGAACAAAGTATTCATGGAATACCTGGATAAGTTTGTTGTCGTGTTCATAGACGACATCTTAATATACTCAAGACTAATGAGGAACATCTTTGAACATCGCATTTGGTCTGGAGAAGCTTAAAGAACATCACCGTATGCCAAATGCGGCAAGTGTGAATTTGGCTTCAAGAGATCGATTTCCTCGGACATATCGTATCCATTGGAGAAGTCGCGATTGACCCATCAAAGTAGAAGCGGTGTTGGGTTGGAAACAACCAACCTCGATGACCAGAAGTGCGTAGTTTTCTCGGAATGGTGGATACTACGACGCTTCATTGAAGGATTCTCAAAACTATCGGACCAATGACCCACTGCTCAAGAAGGAAAAGAAATGCGAATGAATGAAGCTTGTGAAAAGAGTTTCCAAGAGTTGAAGAAGAAGTTAACCATTGCACGGTGTTAGTCTTGCAGGACATACACAAGGACTTTGAAGTCTATTGTGATGCTTGCGCCAAGGTCTTGGTTGCGTACTTATGCAAGGAGGAAGCGTCGTAGCATATGCATCCCGACAACTCCGTCCACATGAAGACAACTATCCAACTCATGATTTGGAGTTAGCGGCCGTAGTGCATGCCCTAAAGATTTGGCGGCATTACTTGATTGGAAATCATTGCAATATCTATCGGACTACAAGAGTCTTAAGTATATTTTCACCAGCGGACCTCAACCTCCGACAAAGGAGATGGTTAGAAGCGATTAAGGATTACGACTTGGATGTTCATTACCATCACGGGAAGGCTAATGTAGTGGCCGATGCATTAAGCCGTAAGTCCTCTTTGCAAAAATGTTATGGTTCAAGAGTATCAACTTTGAGCTTTGCAAGGAATTAGAGGCACTTAACCTCGAGTTAGTAGAACAAGGCACCTTAGCGACTATGGAAGTTCAACCAACCTTAGAAGAACAAGTCAAGACCGCTCGAAAAGGACACCCCGAGTTCATAAATTTAAACATCTCATGGCCAAAGGAAAACCCTCAAAGATGGTTAAAGACCAACAAGGTATCCTATGGTATGGGAAACTTCTCTTTGTTCCCCACCAAAAGGAGCTCAAAGAATTGATTCTAAAAGAGGCCCATAGCTCAAGATACACCATACACCTGGCGGCACCAAGATGTATCAAGATATGAAGATTCTATATTGGTGGCATGAATGAAAAGGGACATCGCCGAGTTCGTAGCTTGTTGCGATGTGTGCCAGCGGATCAAGCGAACATCGAGAGACGCGCAGATTGCTGCAACCACCGCAAATCCTCGGTGGAAGTGGGAAGAAATTGGAATGGATTTCATTACAGTGCAGAGAACCAAGGCCGGATATGATTCGTATGGGTCATAATCGACAGTTAACCAAAGTTGCCCATTTCATCCTGTGAAGACCACCTACAAGGGAGATAAATTAGCCAGAGTTATACATGGCTCGTATTGTATGTCTGCATGGGTACCCAAGAGGATAGTCTCGGATCGAGGTTCTCGGTTTACCTCGCATTTACGGGCTAGTCTCCATGATGCACTTGGAACTCACTTAAACTTGACCTGACATATCACCTGGTGATGGATGAGCGAGAAAAGGTAATCGATTCTTGAAGACATGCTTGGGCTTGTGCTTTAGAGTTTACAGTAGGCGGGAGAGATGTCTACCGTATGCAGAATCGCCTACAACAACGATTACCAATCGGTTTGAAGATGTCCCGTTTGAAGCATTCTATGGGAGAAAATGCGAACTCCCTTGCATTGGTCGAGAATCGGAGAAGGTTATATCTTGGACGAGATACTCTCAAGCAGCGAGAAGAAAGTCAGTTGATCGGAGATCGTCTACAAGTGCTCGATCCAGACAGAAAAGTTATGCCGACAACCGTCGTAGAGTTAACTTTGAAGTTGGAGATCATGTATATCTCAAAGTGTCACCCCGAGGAATGCGAAGATTTAAAGTGAAAGGCAAGCTTGCGCCAAGATACATAGGCCCGTTCCCAATCACCGCCAAGCGTGGAGAGGTAGCATATCAGCGGAATTACGAGAAAATTTGTCGATGTCCATAATGTGTTCCACGTCTCTCACTCAAGAAATGCCTCAGTACGGAAGAGCAAGCTCAATTGAAACCATTGCACTCGAGAAAGACTTGTCGTATCCGAGCATCAATCAAGATTCTTGGCGTCGTGGAGAAGCGGACAAGGCGTCGAGATCATCGCTTATGCAAAGTGCAATGGAGCAACCACTCGGAGAAGAAGCCACTTGGGAGCGAGGATCGGTGAAGTTGGATTACCCCTACGTTCTCGAGGAGCTCGAATCTCGGGTCGAGATTCTTTTAAGGTGGGTAGGTTTTGTAACATCCAATTTTCGGTTTTGGCAAGATCTTGTGTTCTAGGGTTCAAGCTTCAAAGCTTTCCGTTTTGTGCAAGATCGGATTCCCCAAAGGCAGAGTTCTTCCTTCCCGTTCCTCTCTAACCTAACCTAGCCCTCCCTAGCCGGCCGCCATGCCTGCGTCGCCGCCCTCGCCGGCCGTCTGCGCCGGAAAGCCGCGCCTCTCCCGGTTCTCTCCACCGCGCGCCTCGGCGCGCGCGCCGCGTCAACGCTCGGCGCGCGCCTCGACTGTCCCATCCCTGCGCCCTCGCTCATCGCGCGCGCGGCCCGCGCGCCCTCGGCACTCCCCGCCGCGTCAGCGGCTCCTCCTCTCGGATCAAAGCCCCCTCGGCTATAAAGCGCGCTTCCTTCCTTCCCGAGCAAGAAAAGAGAGCAAGGAGTTGGAGGACTCACCTTCGCCGCCGTCGTCGTCCTCTCCGTCGCGTGCCCGAGCCTCCCGCTCCCCTTCTTCGCCGTCAACGCCGTGCCTCCCGAGCTCTTCTTCACGAGCGCCGCTTGCTCTCTCCATCGTCGTCGTCCTCCCGTCGTCGCCGCCGCGCCTCGAGCTCCTCCTTCTTCCGTCTGCGCGCCGCGCCCGTTCCTCCCTCTCCTCTGCCCCTAGCCCCTCGCCTCTCTCTTTCTTTGGTGGCGCTGGGTGTGGGCAGCGCGTGTGTCTGTGGGCATGGAGTGCGCTCGCGCGAGAGCCGAGGCGAGCGGTGTTGGCCGTGGGCCACTTTCAGTTTTCTTTTTGGTTGTTTTCCTTTCTTTTTCTTTTTATTTTCAAAGAGACTTCAATTATTTATTTCTCCCTCATTTTAGCTCAAAAATTGTGGTTTTGTTTCTAAAAATTTCTAAAATCAAGCTCTTTCTTTTGGTGCTAGTTTGGTTCTTTTGGAGTTCATTTGATGAGTTTTTGTTATTTATTTAATTTGTTTGCTCGTTTGTTTCTTTTAAATGCGATCGTTCGCGTAGAGTTCGGGAAGCGAGACCCCACTTGATCAAGCTCAAGAGTATCAAGATCATCTAGCCCTAGACCCGAGTAGTCAACACTTTGATCATATTGAACCTACATTTTATGCAAATTATGTTCCGTTAAAATATCAAATTGCATGCTTTAGTTTCCTTATGCAAATGTATGTTAAACACCTAAGGTAGCTAAATGCCAATTTGATGTTTAATTATTAATACACCATCCCTTGATAATTGAATTGCCTTAAACCCTTGTCACCCTAGTAAATATATGGTAACAATACTAGTTTTAGGCTATACTTAAGCGCCATGCTAGCCTTGCTTAAGTATCGGGTATTATCTACCCCATTCATCATCTTTTGAAATGAACATGATTTTGGGCGGTCATTGGGTGTAAATGACGATATGGTTATGATGTTGTATTTTCCTATCTCTCAAAACCCTAAAATTGCTTATCACATACAGGCGGATGGTATGATGGATGGTATGTTGGTGGGTGCTAATGCAGCCCAAGGAATGTTGGTTTGCGGATGGTATGTGGTATGAACCGCCCGAGATGGTCCCTAAGGACTTAATCTGTGATGACCTCCTAATGTAAACAGATGCGACCACATGTCTATAATGGTGTCGACTGGCTAAATAATTTGTATCCGTTAGTATGAGTTGCACGAGCGAGATGACCGCTACGCCACAAGCCTATGTGGCTATGGGTTGGGGTGTGCGACTTACGGTCTATGTGAGCGTAAGCCGTGTGGCGCAAGAGAGTGCAGGAAAGAGTTGGCGGGTCTATGTGGCGTAACTCTTCTCGGGTGAAACCTTAGCGGGTGTAACAAATCTGGTGGATGCATTGTAAAGGCCTTGTGACGATCTCCCTTGACTCACATGTCTACGAAACATGTGTACATGTCAAGATGATTGTCTCTTGTGGGTAAAGTGTACAACCTCTGCGAGTGTAATGAAGCTGTTCGAATAGCGTGCCCACGGTCAAGAGCGGACATGGGAACTTACAAGAGTTAGTTACATTTATAAAACCTTGTGGGCGGGATAAAATGTGATGAGTCATTGTGACCACAGGTTTTAGTTTTCCACAGGTGGATGTACCCAGTGATGTTAAGTGGTGGATGTAACAGCTATAAAAATAAGCATGAGGTGGAGGTAACCTCTCTTTGTTATAAATATTGCACAAGTAATCTCTTTAACAAAATGCAAATTGGTCAAAATGCTAAGTGATAGGACTTTCTAATATTGGTACTCAAAATATTGCTTTGTGCAAATAAATGAACCAGAGCCATCCTTGTTAAGCCTTGCATGTATAATATTGCATCTTGTGTGTTGGCTCGCGAGCACGGTAGTTGTGCTCATCCTCGCTCTTCCCCAACCCCGGAACCCGCGGATCGTGGAGACTACGTCTACTACGAGGACCGGGCCGAGGAGCAAGGACATGCGGAAGAGTAGCATAGTTAGTAGTCCGAGTCTCGCCTCGATCTGGTTGGCTCGTTGGTACTCGTGTACATCCTATATTATCAAGCCCTTGGCTAATATCGATCGTGCACCTAGTACCCGATCGCTTGCACGTGGAGAGACTTGCTCTACCCTTTGCTTCGCTAACGTGCTCGAGATTTTGTAATGAACTCATTTGTCTTGATCGGCCCTATTGTAAACTCGACCCGGCGTGGTCTATTTGAACTCTAATGCTTGTATTAATGAATGATTTGGTCTACGCGATGTATGAAATGATTCAGCAATGTGTCTTTGTATATCTCGATCAGGAATAAGCGCGACTTTATCATAGAGGATTCTGGATTACGAAATCCGGGTCCGACAATCCCACCATCCCAAATTCCAAATCCAAGCAAGGGGTTTCCCCGATCGCCCTCCCGCGCGTGCAGGCGAAGACGACAGGATGGATCGCGGCCGCGGCGGCCGGCAGGTGGCAGTGGCAGTGGCAGTGGCACGACACGAGACGCGAAACGAGAACGGAAGAAGAGGTGTGGGCTTGATGGGCTCTTTTCTGATGCCGCGATGGAGCCCAGGACGTTGGATGCGCAAGCGACGGTTCGGATCGCATGATTCGGATTTGGCGCGGCCCAACAAAAGTGCACGGGTCCTCACAGGTTGTGCAATACGCGGCGTATTATACGCCTAGGCTGTTCAAACAAGGTTCATCGGCTTGTGGGCTGAACTTCTTTACAGGCGGTATTTTGGGCCTTTGATAAACCTTCGTCTCGTTTCTTTTTTCTTTGGAGGGGAGCTTCGACCTGCAATTCTGCAAAATGCAAGTGCTAGGGTCTCGTACAGATTCAGTATATCTTCAATTTTTTTTTTCAGTTTATCTTCTTCAATTGTCGTGAGTTCGGTTCGTACAAACAATGCTCAAGCCACCGTCGTAATCTAAGCAGAAACCTAAATTTTCTTGGCAATTAGATTGGCTGTGAGATGTATGCGTGTCGAATTCTGACTCCCACCCAATTGTTCGAAGATGTGACTTGTACGTAAGAGAAAAAAAAAGCAATCACAGGTCCCTAGAGAAAATGCTTCAGTCACCAAAGAGTTTTGACTAAAATAGCGTTGTTGGTCTGCGCATTAACAAAACTCCGCGTGCATCAAAGATAAAAAAAGCACCATGTTCGTATCTCAGATGACTGGATTTGCTAATAACGTGATACATGACGAATCCCCCACCCAGGGCACGAAAACACCTTGTCCGGCCCTAAGAGGTGCGGAAATACTCTCGTCCGGTCCTAGGGGTACGGAATTGCCCTCGCCCCGCCTAGGGCCCTAGAGGCGCGATTCTCTCTCTCTCTCTCTCTCCTAGATAAGTATTATTTGTAGGAATTTCTAAATATAATAAATGAACTCCAAAAATTATAAAAAAAAATTGTGAAGCCTTACACAATGTACTTAATTGTGTAATGTTTCCAAAATTTTATGTGTTCCATATTTTTCTCGAAAATTCCTTTAAAGCTATTGTTTGTAGGAATTTTTAAATATAGCAAATTAGCTCTAAAAATTATAATTTTTTTTGTGAAGACTCCTGACACAGTGTAATTGCTTGTGTAATTTTTTTTAGAATTTTATATGTTTCTATATTTTTTCAAAAATTCTTTTAAAGCTACTATTTGTATGCAAATGAAATAACCGAATCGAGGAAATTTGAAAAACATGCGCAAAATACTTTCCACGACATGCTGAATCCCGTCGTCGCCATCATCTCGCTTGGTGACGACACCGTAATATCCCCAGGGAGTGATCAGATCAGATAAAACCAAAAATCGTAGATAATAAAAGTAGTAGTACGATTAGTACTACTCGGAGCACGAAGAAAAATAGTATTGGTACCCGAAGTTGAAAGCATCTAGGCCCCTAAAAGGTGTTTTGGTATTTAATGATAATATGTCTTATGTGACTAATGTGATTATTGAGTGTTTAAAAAGATTCAGTCCCAGTGATGAACACAACTACAAGGAAATGCATGCTTGAGAACAAAATGAAGTTCAATATGGCTCAAAGACAAGGTACAAGCAGTTTAGGATTCTTTTTTAGCGGTCTCAGGAGAATTGGTTGGGAGACTGGATTATAGGCTAGATGTCGTACTATTAAGAGGGATCACAACTAGTAATTTGATAACATGCACCTAAGCACAATGGATCAATCTAGGACCATGCATACCTTTGGAGGTTGTGTTGAAAAGAGTTTTATGGTTTTTCTCAAGTGGAACGGTAGTATCGCAGTGTACTTGGCGGAACTACCGCTCAGTGGTAGTACCACAACTCTTTTGAAGGGAAAACTGTAAAGCCTTTGGGGTGTTCGAGAAGTGTTCAGAGCTCGTGTAGTCAAAACTCTTGTTCTAAAAAGATTCAAATGATTTTGGGGTCCTCATGGACACTCTTTCAGTAAACTGTTCTGGTCGTTTCTGTATACACGGTAGTACCGACGCTAAATTTGCGGAACTACCGCTTGGCGGTAGTGCCGATCTTTGTACGGTACATTTTTTCAAAACGCTTGTTTTTCGGAGTTGGCTTAATCTTTTTAGAAATGGTAGTACCGCTGTGCTTCCAGCGGAACTACCGCAACTCCGGTACATCCGAAAATTTCAACGGTACGTTTTTTACAGAACGTGTGTTTTTCGGATTTGATTTGATCTTTAGAGGAACGGTAGTACCGGAGTGCAACTCGCGGAACTACCGCAATCCCGGTTCTTCCGATAGTTTAGTAGCGGTACGTTATTTCCAGTACTGATGTTTTCGGAACTCAAGATAAACGGAAGTACCTGCTCTTAATCGGAACCTCTGATAAAACAGAACTATCGCATGATAGTTGGCGGTAGTACCGCGCCGAATTTCTAACGACTTTGTGAGAGCATTTAATGCTTATTTGTGCTAGCCGTTACAGACCATTTTGGAATGGTGAGGTAGTACCAGCCGTTCAATGGCGGTACTACCGTTTGTGCTGTTTTTCTTTGTAAATTGGTCCCAATGGTCGTATTAGTTTTTCTTTGTGCTATAAATACCCCTCCATCTGTTCTTGGACAAAACTAGTGCTTACACATTTACATCCTTGAGCCAAGAGCATTCACTCCACACCTCATTTACACTTATGCATTCATTGTGAGGTTGTTGAGCAAAACTTCAAATGCATTCATTCTAGTTTGATCCATTGCTCTTGAGTGCTGTCAAACAAAGATTGTGATTTATTACTCTTTGTGCTATTAGCACCTAGACGGCTTGATGGGAGTTTGCACGTGATCTCTTCAAGAAGATTGTGAAGAGACTCGGTGCCAATTGTGAGTGGTTCGGTGTTCACCATCTCTGCAGTGGAGAAAGAGCAACCACCAGTGAAATCGAGGGAAGGTTTAATTCGTGGAGCCGACTTGATTGGTTCATGCTTCCTCAACGTGGACTAGTGAAGACTTAGGTCTTCGATACCACGGGAAAAACCTCTTTGTCATCACTGTGGTTATCTCCTGTCTTTACTTTTCGCATTTACAATTTTAGCTTCTCTACTGTGATTTATTTGCTTAGCTAGAATTGTATCTAATATTGTCTTTGCTTCACTATCCTGAGTAGCTCTTTAGTTCTATCTTCTTGTTTCTAAACTGGTCTATTAGAACTTTGTTGCTGAAAGTTTAATTTAATCGATTAAATTTAGAAACCTCCTATTCACCCCCTCTAGTCGGTTATCCTTGATCCTACAGAAGTTGACCAGGACATAGAGTAATTCGTACTCCGATTTCACGACAACATTCCAAATGCAGTTTTTGTCTTCTTTACGGAGACTACGATGAGAATATGGTAAAAGTAAAGGTAAAAAAAGAAGAAGAAAATATTATCACATGTACCAAAAATTTTATTTCATATTTTTTTAACGTGGTTGTCTGCCTGACCCGCCCCTGCTGATCAGATCAAATATTCGTTGTTGCATACCGACCAAGATGTCACGAAATCATTCAAACAAATTTTTTAGATGAAATCACGTAATTTCATTCCAAAAATGGATTATCATATGTACCAAAAAAATTCACAAATTTTTACACATAAAATCACAACGCAGCAAAGTCGGGGAAGGGGGGTATTACCATATATGTACCCCGATCAAACAGGACATTCTTTGTTAATTTGTCAGTTCAATATAGATGACATTCTTTAATATTGTATTATACCACGGGATAGATAAGCCACATAGACACCCGATCAAATAGGCGTATTTTAATTCGTGACTCATGCAATCCTCTCCTCCTGTGCCCTTTCTTCCCGAGCGTCCAATTCTCGATCCGACGGCTTACATACGACACCATGCAGAGACACAACATGAGTTTTTGGCTGAAATATCACAGTTTTGAAGTGAAATAGCAAAAATAGTAATCGTGAACGAATTGGTAGAAATAGCACCAGTTCTGTGCTAAAAGAATCACGAAAGGTAGCACACACACACACACACACACACACACACACACACACACACACACACACACACACACATACACATATATATATATATATATATATATATATATATATATATATATATATATATATATATATATATATATATATATATATAGCCATTTAGCTAGCTAGCCATTTCTGTATGCATGGATCGACTAAGCTTAGGCCTAGCTAGCTAGTTCGATCGTGTAGGCGTAATTGCGTGCAGCTAGCTAACACTAGATAAAAGTAGGGCTTGTTTTGGAAGTGCGAGACACAATGCATGTTTAGCTACTTTGTACTTTGGAGCAGCTTAGGTGTGCTTTGAAAATTAGACATCATCAAGTGATTAAAAAAAGAGTGGTAGCATGCATGCAATACAATGTTGATTGCATTGCATATATATGACTATGCATGTAGTCCAATGACGATTGCATTGTATATATATGACGGTTTTTATCTTCTTTATGGAGGTAAAAAGAAGAAGTAAATATTATCACACGTACCAAAAATTCCATTCAACAAATTTCTTTCACGTGGTCGGTCGCCTGGCCCACCCTTGCTGATTAGATCAAACATTCGTTGTTGAGGGAGGCGGTATTATCACATATGATAAAATCATACAAAATAATATTTTTAAATTTTAGCGAGAATCCGGGTACGCCGAAAGCAAGATTTTAGTTTTAAAAAATAAAGGGGGAGGGCTACCACACCCGACTCTAAGGGTCTTAGGGGTTTGGACGAGGCAAATATGGTATCCAGGGGTTAGAAAGGTTCAAAAAGTTATAAAGTTGGGATAATTATATTGAGAATAATTGAGAAAAGTATTTTAAGCATGTTTTTAAAATTTTCTCAAATCGGTTATTTCATTTGTATACAAACAATAGCCTTAAAGGATTTTTTTGAGAAAATTTCAGAATATATAAAATTATGGAAATATTACACAAGTAATTAAACTGTGTCAGGACCTTCACAAAAAATTTCATATTTTTTGGAGCTCATTTGCTATATTTAGAAATTCTATGTAGCCTTAAAGGATTTTTTTTTTTAGAAATATGCAGAACAGAAAAAATCTGAAAATATTACACAAGTAAGTACACTGTGTCAAAAGCCTCCACAAAAAAATCATAATTGTTAGAACCTATTTACTATATTTAAAAATTACTTTAAATAATACTTTTCTAGAAGCGAGAGAATTCACATCACTGTAGACCGGACAATGGTAATTCCAAGCTCGCTGAAGCCTGCCTGCAGCTCCGATCAGATGAGATAAAAACGAGACTGGGCTAGCTAGCCTACCTATGTTTCGGCTCGGTGTAAATCGCATACAACAAAACCAAGATGTGTTAAGAAATGGTCGCTTCTCACGTGCTCGCGGCGCCCGATGTGCTACAGTCCGTGAAACTTCATGTGCCGCGATGCAAACGCGGACAAAAACCTCCTCATATCTTATTGCCATGGAGCAGGCGTGCCATGTTGATACGGATCACGATCATTAGCCGTTGGGTAAACAAACAAACGTCGCAATAAAGAATGGGTTCTGTTTGAATTCACCTCTAGGTTTAGTCGCACATATAGTACAAGACTACTACAAGTTTAGGGCATTGGGCATGGTACATGTAGAAGTTAATCGCAGTAACTAAGCATGACTCCCACAACCAAGTCAACGAGTCCGTATAAGAATTGGGAAATCATCATATGAAATAGCTCACTTAGCTTCTTCCTTCGAGGTCTGAGGCCAACAAAGTCAATACCATAACGAGGCACGTATATAAAATCATATATATATAATTACAAAAATGAAGTACTACTACTGTGTATACTATACTAGTACATTACTACTCCTAATAAAGCTTGTTTTGGAGTTAAATTTGGCATGTTCCAACTGGACAGCCTAACACTGCATGAATCTCGTGAACCATTTGCTTATCAAGGAAAAAAATGGCAGTAGTCTCTTCGTTCTAGGATTACAACATGCATGTCGATCCTTATGTTCTTCACTTGAAATGAAATTGCACCGTAGATCTCTGAACTTGTGAGGTTATGCCAGTTACCTCTCTGAATTTATATTTCATTTTCTCAGCCTCCTGAACTTGTGAGGTTGTGTCACTTAGCTCCCTCAACTTGCATGTTACTTTCTCAGCCTCTAAACTTGCGAGGATGTATCACCTAGCTCTCTCGAATGTGATATCGGCGACTTCGACCCCTCCGAGTCTAGTGGACTCGTCGCCACCCTGTTCCGGCCGTGTTCATCGTCTCTATCACCTCACGCCGACAAAAATAGATTCTTCGAGCCTGGGAACGCACCGTGCTTGTGTCTTCGCTAGAGCTCCATCGTCGTAACTTGCCGCCGCCCTCGCCTCCTCTAAGTCAACCATGAGAGAGAAGTACATTCCCAGTGTCAGAGCAGAACCTGCTCACCTCGCACGAAGTTCATTTGACCGTTTGCTAACAAAAAAGACTGAGCTGGCGATTCACCATGAGAGAGAGAGAAATACCCCTGCTTTGGCGGCTTTGGCGCTGGGAATGTTCTTCTCTCTCTCACGGCCGACTCAGAGGAGGTAAAGGCGAGGGCGGCGGCAAGCTGCGACGGTGGAGACGCGAGCAAGGTGTGTTCTCGGGCTCGAAGAATCCGTTTTTGTCGGCGTGAGGTATCGGAATGGGGGCTCAGAGGGGATGAAGTCGCCGATATCGCATCTGATAAACTTCACTTCAATGCAAGTTCAGAGAACTAAGTGACACAACATCGCTTGTTCAGGGGGCTGAAAAAGTAACATACAAATTCAAGGAGCTAAGTGGAACAACATGGTAGGTCTAAAGACCTACAATGCAATTTTCTCTAAAAAGATAAATGAGGACACCAAAAAGCAGTAGAACTCATGGAATCAGGCATCGAGCAATACATCAGTGCATGATTCCAGAATTATGTTTAGGGTTTGACAAGTATTCTAACATTGATTTAATTAGTTTCCTCCTCCATTAATTTCCTCACTCCCTCTCCATATTTAACACTGCTCATTTGTTTAACCAGCTGTCCTGAGATCTTAACTACCCTACTACCCCACGTCGACACCACAAGCACAGGCAGAGGCGGAGGAACCTACCACAACAAAGGCAGTAGCTAGGCGCAGTGCACGCATTGACCCGCCCAGAACGCAGTTGGGTGCGCGAAATGGCACCGCCACCGAGCGGCGCCGTGCTCGCGATCGTCGCTGCCGTGCTCCTCATCATCGCAGCCGCCTCGCACGGCGCCGCCCAAGCGCCTCTCGATCCTGACAGCCGGGCAGCGGATCACGACGGCGGCACGGCGTGCACGGGCACGGTGGAGGAGTGCGTTGGCGGCGGCTGCGAGGCCAGGAGGAGGGAGCTGGGCGGGAACAACTACATCGGCTACGACGCGCTGCGGCGCGATGCCGTGCCGTGCTCGTACCGCGGCGCGTCCTACTACAACTGCAGGCCGGGTGGCCCGGCCAACCCCTACTCCCGGGGCTGCTCCGCCATCACCCAGTGCAGAGGCTAGGCTGGCTGGCTAGCAACCTCATGGCGGCATGCATCCATGGCCTGATGGATGCTAGGTTCTTGCAGCATGTAAGGCAAATTTTCTTTTCTTTTCTCTCTTCTTCCCGGCGGTTCTTGGGGTTTACACCTGCATGATTTGAGGTTGGTTAGTTGAGTTGACACGGAGCAAGTTTCTTGATCCAACCTTAATTTTTGTAATTGGCATTGTAGGCGGCATGTATCGATCGTGAATTCATGATTCATTTGTGCAATGCTCATATATAGCTCTCACCTTAATTAATTTCTCTGTAACGAACTTTTCTTTCGCACTGATGCGATGCCCCAACTTATTAGTTGTAGAGTAAAATAGCTTGCACTGGATATGTTCCCTGGTTGAAATGGTTATACTAGCTAGTAATTCTGTGAGAGCTTGTCAAACGAAGAACGAAAAATATGTACGATGATAATTTTGGGTCTAAATTCAGACGTACAGACTATGATCGATCCATGATAGTATAAATGAGTGGTCCTGGATCTTGTTGTTAGTAAGTTATTAGTAGGATTCTTTTCACATGAAGAAGCTACTTTGGTATGAGGATTGGCACCGACACTCTTTGGATGCACGCACCTTTTTCAGCCCAGATCGGAAGTGGGGACAAAAGGAGGTAGCAGTATCAGCAAAGACAAGGCTAGCTAGCTGATGAGCAAGCATGCAGCTGTTTGTTTTCAGAAGTTACAAACTTCTATTCCCTTGTTTGATTCCAAGAACCATGACTCTGCCTTAATTATACTGTAAAATTTAGCCGGATGTGATCGATCGATCGATCTCCTGCAGACGATCACATTACCACGCATATAGACTACCGTAGCTGCCCATTGGAACTAATCCGTCCGTTGGAGCTCCGGAAGCACCAATTGCGCATCGCATTGGAGTAGCCCGGCCGGTTATGCATGGGTCTCGATGGATCTGTCGAGCGTAGACATTAGCACTATGGATGTCCCGACAAGTTCTGACCGTATGGAGCTGGAACTCGGAAGTCGGAAGCACCTAAGGAGCTCAGCGTAGCTCAGTTGGCTTGTTTCACTGTCGAGTAGCCCGCCCGCGTTTGAGGATCGGCGTGCGCGTCTTATCATAGGGGAGAGCTGAGTATAGCTCAGTTGTTCACCTAATAAGCAGTGGTTTCAGGAATAGTACACGCACACATGGATACATTCAATGATCAAAGCGTGTGCTGCGTTTCGTGAGGTCCAAACCTCCACTCTAGATTAAACGTGTGTTAAGGATGTACCCACGTGTGTGTGGGCATGCGTGTGTGTTGCGCACACGTGCGCGTGAGTGCGTCCGACGTGTACTCTAAAAAAAAACTCGGAAGCACCTCAATCTTCTGAGCATCTGCAGTTGAGGTGTGGGAGCCAGCGGGCTGGGCAGTGGGCACTGGCAGCTATTGATTAATTCTCAAGTTTCCGGTAGTAGCAAACAGGGTTTTTTTTTTACTGGAGGTGGCCGGTATGGCCAAAAATCGGATGAAATTTTCAAATCAAAATTTGAATTTCTCAGACTCGAGCAAATTCATTTTTTGGGGGGGCAAAATTCATCCAAACCAATTTTTTTTGGGATCGATTTGTATTCCTACCGACCCCCGGTAGCACCGAAATTTCCTATTTTTGGCCGAATTTCGAAACCCTGATAGCAAATCAATCAAATCAGCAGCAAGCTGATGAACAGCAAATGGAGCCCAACAAAGTTGGAGTGGACGAGCACCAGAGGCTGGAGCAGTGGAGCAGAAGATGCAATTGTTCCCGGTAGCAGCTGAGCAGCACTGCACCGGCGGCGCCAAAGAGAAGGAATCGCGGTGGCAAAGGGAAGGAATCGTGGTGGCAAAGGGAGCACCCAGTGGCAGCAGCGAAAATGCGTGATGGCCTCTTGGGCCAACCAACCCCACTCGCTCAGCGCACGCTCATGGCAGTTAATTGCGTTCCGCTTGGTAGTTAAAAGTTGGCTATTATCTCCATCAGAATCTTGCTTAGTAACAATGGTGCCTTTAGCATCTTCCTCTTATTGATCTTTATTGAAATTGTTATTTCTTTTCTTCATTTTCTTTACCCACTAGCACTCAAAAATGTTTTATCCATATTTTTTTGCAATACTTGCACAACTTAAACCTGCCTCTGGATTTCGATATACCTTTGTAATTTATACTCGATCTTTTGCATTTTGAATCGTCGTTTGAACTCCTCTCCTGTTGTCTGCCACGGACAAGGCCTTCTAAATGGGAATTTGAACTTTCGTTCGGAACCATAAGTTTCATCTTTTCCTTCGCATATAGTGCTTTATAGACTTCATTAAGTGTAAGGGTATCTCGGCCATATAGAATAGTATATTTGAACATATTGTATGAACTAGACAACGAGCATAAAAAATAAGACTAAAATCTTTATCATCATATTTTACCTCCATAAACTCGATATCTGAGACTATTCAGGTGGTTCAATAATGATCCGTTTTTCACCATCTTGTGCGAATAAAGCTTTTGTTTGAAATGCATCCTATTGATAAGATCTTTGGTAATACAAACCTGCTCCAGTTTCAACTATAATGCAGTAATGATCTTCTCTTTTAAAACCTCCTGTAGAAAAATTATTTGATAGATGAAGATAAATCCGATATAAGGCTTTACAATCTTTTGTTTGCTTCTCCTCAAAAGACCATGCAGCGGTATCTTGTCGATCCCCAATAAAGTGTTATCCAAATCGAGTTTGCAAGAATAGTTCGCATCTTGACTTTTCATAGAGAAAACCTTGTATCTCGATCCAGCAGCGAAAAATCATACTTCAAAGTCACAATGCGGAAAAATTCTCAAATTTGTTGGTGCAAATATGTGTGTACCTAGCAAAGAATTTTCGAAATCTTGGGTTTTGTACGCGAAGCAATGAAGGCCAGAGTTGCTGGTACACTTGCTCTTGTGTGCTTAGCAAATCGTTTGTTGTGTGTATATAGCAATTTCCATCTGGATGAATTCAAGAAGTGCAATTAGCCGACGGAATATCTGTCTACTCCTTTTTGGGTTTGATAATTTTTCTTTGCAATTAATGTTGCTCTGTCTGGCCGCTTTTTCTTTGCAATCAATGTTGTAATGCTGCATTTTCTCTTTCTAGCAATCAATGCTTCTGTTGCTTTGCATGTCTCGTGATCTGACTGCTGTGCTTCCTGATTTATTCCGCATGGAGAAATAGCTACTCCGTGTTTTTGACGCAGAGACGTCCTCCAATTCGGATGCAGTGGTTCCCAGTAACAGGTAAGCTGCATTGCACCCACGGTGACAAAGAGAAGGAATCGCGGTGGCAAAGGGAAGTGATCGCGGTGGCGAAGGGAGTAGCCAGCGGCAGCAGCGGAAACGCGTGATGGCCAACCCCACGCGCTCGGCGTACGTTCATGGCGGATGATTGCGTTCGTCTCGGCAGTTAAAAGTTGGCTAGTATTTTTTTGGGACTGTCTATTCACAAGTTGTCTGAATTTTTTTAAAGTTTAAGTCACTTGTTGTGACCATTGGATCAATGTCCAATTATATAACATCCATTGGATCAACATCCAATCATATGACAATCATATGACACACTAATCTCTATACAAATTCAATGGTCACAACAAGTGATTTAAACTTAAGAAAATTTTAGGCAACTTAAAACTAACAAAACCATTTTTTTTTCTTTTGCGAGGAAAGTTGGTAGTAAATTTGATGGAGCGCAAAATTTAAGTCAGTGTTGTGTTGAGCTCGGTCCAGCAACATCTCGGTCGGATGCCTCTTGAACGAGCATCAAGAGCTCTCTAATCTAGCAAATTAATTAACGATGCAAAGTCAACCATCGAGCAGCGAAGTCTGGACACTATTGGCCTCCTACACCATCCAAATTCCTAAACTAGCCCCTTCACTCACGAAATTCTGAATTTAGCCCCCTCTGATCACCTGCTGCCGTCGGGTACAGCAGCAACAAAGTTGCTGCCATCCCCACCGCAAGACCGAGTCTTTGCCCTCCCCTGACATGAGGTACAAGGAGAGAGAAAGAAAAGAAAAGTGAAAAAAATTGATTTTTTAAAAAAAAATCAAAAAAATTCAAAAAAAACTTGAAAATAATTTATTTAAATACTATAATATTTATCATGAATAAATATATTTTTTTTCAAAATTTTAGAGCTTAATGCAACCTTGTAAAAATTAAAACCAAGTTGTAAAACCCTTGCTGTTAATGAATTAAAGTAAGAAGAATAAATCTTCAAAAACAATGTTAGAAATTTTATCTAGGTACTAGATCATCCCAGAAACACCTCTAAAAATTTATATAATTTTAGGAATTTATTTGTTATTTTTTAGCTCGGTCAAACTTAGGGGGTTTGAAGTTAAAATAGTTATCCTACTAACGTTCGGACCGTACGAACAACACTTTTCGAACATTCGGACTGTTGGAACATCTCTTTTGGGCTGATCGGACCATCCGACCAGACCTGGCTCTGATCGGACCGTCCGAACATTAATTATCTACTGAAAATTCATTTGACTTCAAAAATTCATATTTAATTCAACTCAACTCCAAATCAATTGAAACTAATTTTGATATTTTTCATTTTAAATGAAAATTATTTTAAAATAGGTTTAAAACTTGTCTCTAGCCGAGAAAATATAGTTTTTGAAAATTGATGCTTAACTGAATTATTTTCACACTAGAAAATGCTTTTAACTTTGAAAATCCATAGAAAATGTTTCTAGACTCCAAATGAGTTGAACTAAGTTATTTTGGTCTTATAATTTTATTCTCTATCTATCTATGTAATCCTTTTATCCACTACTATTCTACAAATTTGTAAAATAATTAAAATTTAATGAATAGTAACCAAAACACTGTTTTGAGTATTTTATAAAAAACTGATTTTCAAATTGCTATAACTCTCACACATTAAATTCAAATGGGATAATTATTTCACATAAATTCACCTGAAATCTTAACCTAGCTACTGTAGAAAATTCATACATTTTTGAGCAATTTGAATTTTATAGTATTTCTCGGTGTTTATTCGATGTCGTTAATTCTTTAGAGTCCAAAGTGATCGACGTAGAATGAATAAAATAAACTTTAATTAAATTCAAAATTTTCAAAGTGATCAGCAAGTATGATGTGTCAGGAGGCTCCACAAAAAAATCATATATTTTAAGATTATTTTCTATATTTAGAAATTCTTCCAAAAAGTTAAATGAATAAAATAAACTTCAATTAAATTCAAATTTTTTATTATATCTTTTCATGTTCCTAGTATTTTTTTGGAATTTTCTGAATTTTTTTGAATTTTTTTGGATTTTTTTCACTTTTCTTTTCTTTCTCTCTCTTCTTTCTCTCTCCTTGTACCTCATGTCTTTGTAGGGAGGGCAGCACCTTGGTGCTTTGGTAGGGAGCAACACCTCGGTCTTTGCGGTGCGGGATGGCGGCAGTGGTCGAGGGGGCTAAATCTGGAATTTTGTGGGTGAGAGGCTAGTTTAGGAATTTAGCGCGTGGCGGGGCCAAAATGTCCGAATTCTCGGCGACCTCGTAACGACGAGCGCAAACGACAGATCGATCGAGAAACGAACACAAATGAGCATGAGCATAGATTAATTAAATGTTCCGCTCTTAATTCATCCTTTCCCACGGACACGCGAAGATTAGTCACTCAATCAATTGGTAGTACCCATTGCTTCCGGCGGCGGCTCATCCGACGGCGGCTCATATCCCGGCGGCGGCTCATGTTCCGGCGGCGACGGTTCGTTGCAAGGTTTGGTACACATGCACTGGTACCTTCTCCACGTCCAGAACAAACCGCCGTCTTTATCATCGTCGAGGCCGTCGGCATTTTTCCGCTCGCAGTTGCCGCTGGTGAATCTCTCTTGAACGCACGCAGTAACGCAGAGCGAGTTCTTGCAATTTCTGCTTGGAGGGTAATGATGGCTTGGGGTGCTGCACATTCGAAGCACCTCCGCACCTGCACCACAAAACGCCCGGAAATTAGTACTACGTTGCATGAGATTGGGACGGATCATGCTGGTATATATACGTCGACATTGGTACCATACGAATTTCGACCCTAGTATATTTGTTTGTAACACGAGAATTCAACGAGGAAATTAATTTGCTATATATGTATGTGAATTAACATAGTGAGCGAATAATAGTATCTTCTGATCTTACTGTAGGCCACGAGGAACAAGGCCAGGGTGAAGGCAGCCAGCACTTGCATCTTGTTGAACGCCATGGCTGCGCGAGGTACAAGGCCAAGCCAAGCTCGATTGGCCTTCGATGGGATGAGAGTGCGAGGAGAAGGAACAGATCTGCGCGCGTGCTATTTATAGAGGTTCTCTTGGCCTGCATTTATTAATGTCCGAGATGGATATATACAGAAATGTAAATGTTGGATATGAGCATTTCTTTCTCATGTATGAATGCAAATGTATCTAGTAGTGCATATGTACTAATACATGAACTATGAATATGTATCCATCCAACATATGCATAATGTAGACTACATATTTGTAGTGGCGGAGCCAGGAATTTTGTGATGGGGGTGCACACTTCAAGGATTAAAAAAAAATCTTGTACGACATATAAGTAATTTTACAAGTTCAACACAATTACATAAAAAGTTCAAAATTATTTAATAGTGCAATACAAATAGTTCAAATAAAATCTTACATGAATAAAAAAAATCCTAAATAGCTAATGGAAATCACAATACCATACGACGCGATCTCATTCCTTGAAAACACTTGATTATATCATCTCTTGCTATTTTCAAGAACAAAAGTCGAAGATTAGGAGACATTCAAGATCGATGATTGATGGCATAATGACATTTAATGACATTTAGATAATTAGATTGGCTATGTATAAACTACAAAAGTTGTTCTGAACTTCTGATAAAATGAAATCCTGAAGCTTTACTTCATCCATCGCTATTTTCTATGTAGTGTTAGTGTATCGAGATAAAACAAGGCCACAAGGGTTCTTGCTCTTAGTTTCTAATTCTCTTCATCTCTTGCTCTTGCCTTTCGGGCCATGGGGTAATCGAAATGGAGCCACCAACGGCTTGGGCGCTGGCTCCCTCGGTCCCTCTGCGCACCGCGCGCTCGGCCGGCTCGGCCTCTGGCCGCCGGCGCCTCGCTGTCGGTGTCGCTCGGCGCTCCTCCTCTGCGGCCTAGCGCCTAGCCACTGCGCCGCCTCCCCAAAATCCAAATATCCAATCCGGATCCCAGAGAAGAGCGTCCACGGCGGCGGCGGATTGGCGGAGGTCCTGCCGTCCCGGAGCGGAGGAGGAGGTCAAGAAGAGAAGTAAGGAGGCACTGCCGGCTGCCCTACCTTGGTGACGGTGTTGCCGTGTTGGTGGCCTAGTGGGAACCGTCAGCGCCCTGCGATGCCTGAAGGCCGAAAGGCCGAGGCCGAGCAATGGCCTCTTGACTCGGCGGCATCCTCGGCGGTGGACTGGCGGAGCCACGGAGGAGGGTCCAGGAGGAGGCGCGTGCGGCGGCGGCGGGAAGCAAGGAGGTGGCATCCTCGGCGGCGGTGGAGGATCCGGAGGAGGCGGTGTGCGGCGGCGGAGGAGAAGCAAGGAGGCGGCGGATCGCGGAGGACGGAGGAGGATCCGGAGGAGAAGCAAGGAGGGGGCAGGCGAGGAGAAGCAAGCTCAAGGACTCGACTCCATGAGGCCACGACCTAGAGATGGAGCGTGTTGTTGGTGGGTGAATTGGGATTAGACGAAATTGGTGTCAACTATTGATACATATACATAATCAAAAAAAAAATTGCAATTTTTTTGGGGGTGCCCGTGCACCACGGGCACCCCCCTGCCGCCGCCCCTGCATATTTGCCGGGTAACATTAATGATAATGTGATTTTAAAGAGCAGTAGAACAAATTAATACACAAGCTATTATTACGTCTGTCCATCCAAGAATGTGCATAACATAGACTACAGATTTTCCGGGAAACATTAATGATAGTGTAATTTAAAGAATAGTAAATTTGTAAATAAAAAAAAAGGTTTATAGCGAACAACAAGGATTAGTCTTATGCAAAAAAATTGATGGGTTATTCATACTCGCATGAAAAAAAAATTCAAAGCAGTTGTTTCACATTAAATACACCGGGATGTTGGAATTCTGGACATTTTTGGCCCCGCTACGCCGCCCAAATTCCTAAACTAGCCCTCTCACCCACAAAATTCCAGATTTAGCCCCCTCTGGCCACCTGCTGCCATCCCGCACCGCAAAGACCGAGAGTGTGCTCCCTACCAGCACACAAGGTCTTTGCCTCCTAGAGAGAAGTACAGAGAGAGAAAGAAAAGAAAAGTGAAAAAATCCAAAAAATTCAAAAAAAATTCAGAAAATTCCAAAAAAAATACTAGGAACATGAAAAGATTTAATAAAAAATTGTATTTAATTAAAGTTTATTTTATTCATTTAACTTTTTGGAAGATTTCTAAATATAGAAAATAATCTTAAAAAATTATGAATTTTTTTGTGGAGCCTCCCGACACATCATACTTGCTGATCACTTTGAAAATTTTGAATTTAATTAAAGTTTATTTTATTAATTCTACGTCGATCACTTTGGACTATAAAGAATTAACGACATCGAATAAACACCGAGAAATACCATAAAATTCAAATTGCTAAAAAAATATATGAATTTTCTACAGTAGCTAGGTTAAGATTTTAGATGAATTTATGTGAAATAATTATTCCATTTGAATTTAATGTGTGAGAGTTATAGCAATTTGAAAATCGGTTTTTTAGAAAATACTCAAAATAGTGTTTTGGTTACTATTCATTAAATTTTAATTATTTTACATATTTATAGAATAGTAGTGGATAAAAGGATTATATAGATAAATAGAGAATAAAATTATAAGACCAAAATAACTTAGTTCAACTCATTTGGAGTTTAGAAACATTTTCTATGGATTTTCAAAGTTAAAAGCATTTTCTAGTGTGAAAATAATTCAGTTAAGCATCAATTTTCAAAAACTATATTTTCTAGGCTAGAGACAAGTTTTAAACCTATTTTAAAATAATTTTCATTTAAAATGAAAAATATCAAAATTAGTTTCAATTGATTTGGAGTTGAGTTGAATTAGATGTGAATTTTTGAAGTCAAATAAATTTTCGTGGATAATTAATGTTGGACGGTCCGATCGAGCAGTGCTGGTCGATGGTCCGATCAGCCAAAAGAGATGTTCCGACAGTCGAACGTTCCAAAAGTGTTGTTCAGATGCGGTCCAACGTTACTAGGATAACTATTTAACTTCAAACCCCCTAAGTTTGACCGAGCTAAAAAACTAGCAAATAAATTCCTAAAATTATATAAATTTTTAGAGGTATTTCTGGGATGATCTAGTACCTAGATAAAATTTCTAACATTGCTTTTGAAGATTTATTCTTCTTACTTTAATTCATTAACAGCAAGGGTTTTACAACTTGGTTTGAATTTTTACAAGGTTGCATTAAGCTCTAAAAATTTGAAACAAATTATATTTATTCATGATAAATATTATAGTATTTAAATAAATTATTTTCAAGTTTTTTGAATTTTTCTGATTTTTTTTAAAAAAAATCGATTTTTTTTTCACTTTTCTTTTCTTTCTCTCTCTTTCTTTCTCTCTCCTTGTACCTCATGCTGTAGGGGAGGGCAGCACCTTGGTGCTGCCGTGGGGGAGGGCAGCACCTCGGTCTTTGCGGTGGGGATGGCAAAGAACTTTGTTCTTCTTTGCACCCACTAACAGCAGTGATCGAGGGGCTAAATTCGGAATTTCGTGAGTGAAGGGGCTAATTTAGGAATTTGGATGGTGTAGGGGCCAATAGTGTCCAGACTTCGGGATGTTGAAGCAATGATATGCAATGGAGGGTTTTGAAATGGGGCATTGAAGATACGGTCACCATCTTTCCTCCCCTTCTGGTGGCCTGCGAGAGGGACGATTGTAGAAGTGGTATGTCTACTATCCCTTTACTAGTTTTTGATATTTCACTTATACCTTAATGGTTGTCATCGTACTTGGTGGGGAATCGCCGCACCACTATGCATCTCTTCTCATTAGTTGTCGTTATTGTGAGTGTCATCGTTGTCGTAGCTACAAACAAGACAGTGGAGAAAGGGGGATCCCCGGGTTCCCCGCAATGTGAAGGGGCGAAGCCCTGATGTCCTTGAAAATGGGGAGACGTTACTGGTAAAGTACATGTGTTTATTCTTTTATTTCCAATAGTCCTTCCCCTTGCACAAAGGGGTTAAGGTGCTATTTATAGTATTATATCAAGGGCATGAGAGATTACAATGCTACCCCTAAAAAGGATCCTACGTCTATAGGAGCTTCAGTATCTTTGCACCCTTCTATGCGTAGCCTTGGTGCACGATGACCTTCATGGACCTTATCCACCATGTCTTTACTCCTAGTCCACAGATAGCTTTGACTCCCTTTCGATCCTTGTGGGGACTGACCTGGACCGAATGCTTCCTAGACCCCTTTGCTCCATACGAGATGCCCTGGAGTGAAGGCTTCCTGAACCACCTTCGCTCCAAGATGTGTTCTACCCTTCATCTTGGGCAGTCTTGTTGACCTTTCTGTACCCTTCGCTCTGTACGAAGGGGTACATGGTACCCTTCGACCAGGTCAAGAAGTGCCCTTGCTTGTAGACTTCACCAGGTCAGTGGGGCCAGTGGGCCATCCCTATGACAGTCGTCGCCACTTCCATTTGTTGTCAAGGACATGAGGTCCGCTTAAATAAAATCCCTCTGGTGCCTAGTCTCGTCTTGGCGACAGTAAGCAATATTGAGCTTCTCTTCAGTAAACACTTTGGTGATGTGCTAGCAGGGGTGGACCTACCAAGGGGGTCAGCTGGGTTTGCATCCCCTACTACCACCGTCTGGACCCTTGGTTACTCTCGATGATCGGAACACAAAGTTCTCTATCAAACATATACGGGAAATATTATGAGGGCGCTATAAAAAATGAAGACATTTTCTTGTTATGGACACACTGAATGTTTGTATGAGAATACAATGGATATTACAGAATGATCGTAATGATCACAATTGAAAATGTAATAACTGAATTCATTTCTCCTATAGAGAACGTGGGCTACCCCCTTTATAGTTATTGAAGGGGTGGCAGTTTATCCCGCTAAATGCGCCTCTAATATTCACACACGTTATTCAGTAGAGTCTTAAACCACAAGTCTATTAGCTAACTGTCAGATGTTGTCAGATGCATCAATAACTACTTTCTCATTAGTCACGTGGAAAACTGGTCAGGACCTGTCTAAAACCGCATAGCTGGTCAGACGATGTCCACAGCTGGTTGTCTTATGGCTTGAACTGATTGTCGACTAGTTGGGCCGTAAAAAGGATATTAAACTTTCTTTAAATACTAGTTGTAAGTTCATAATCATAATTGAGATAGTCTATGACATGTGGGCCTACTTTGATAACTCTGAATCACCAGAAAAGATAGCCTCTGAATAAGTAAAAGGTTCTACAGTACCTTCAATTTCTTCTGCCACATTCAAAGCATAAGCAACAGTATCAGCTTTTGCAATCAATCTCTTGGGAGCTTGAATATTCCTTTTAGGTATATTGTCTACAATGAAAAGTTGTAGTGGTTGAAAGATAACAGGAACATCTTGTATGTTTTTCTTTTCGACTTCTGGTATATATCATGAATCAATAACATGCTCCACCTGCACGCTTAATTTATGTGGCTTCTCAACGGGAACATCAATAGATGGTTTATAATACAACATAATATATTCATCAAAAGTAACACTTTTGCTAATAACCACCTTTCTAGTTCCAGGATTCAACAATTTATGTCATTTCACACCAGCTTTACAACCAAGAAAAATGCACTTAGTGGCTTTAGGCTCTAATTTACCATTGCTAACATAGCATAAGAAGGACAATCAAATATTCTCAAATTTGAATAATTTGCAGGAGAACCAGACCATACCGCAATTAGAATCTTCTTATCAATTGCCAGGTTGGGTGACTGATTAATCAAATAACAAGCAGTGGACACAGCTTCAGCCCCAATAACTTCTAGATAAACTGGAGTTAGATAACATGCAACATACCTTCTCTATAATGATTTTGTTCATGCGTTCGGCCACATCATTTTGCTGAGGAATGCATGGGGCAATTTAATGTCTCACAATGCCTTCTGATCTACATAAAGCTTCAAATTCTCCTGAACAGAGCTCCAAGTTATTATCAGTACGTAACATCTTAACGTGCTTGTTATTTTGCTTTTAAATCACAATCTTCCACTCCTTGAATATCTTGAACACATTCGATTTTTGCTTCACAAAATATGGCCAAACTCTTGTTGAATAATCATCAATGATGGTCAACATGTAGCCGACACCTCCAAGTGACGGAACATGGGATTCTCCCCACAAATTAGAGTAAACATAATCCAATATACCTTTTGTAGAGTGAATTTATGTACTCAACTTCACTCTCTTTTGTTTGCCGAAGATATTATTCATAAAACTTTAACTTGTCAATTCTTTGACCATCAAGGAGTCCTCTTTTGCATAACTCCATTATGTCAATTTCACTCATACGCCCCAGATGCATATACCAAAGATTAGTAGCATCAGAATCAGATGATTTGTTTGAGGCACCAGCAGTATTACCTGAAATTGTAGTACCTTGCAAATAATATAAGTTGACAGCTTTCATATTACATTTTATCACAACAAGAGTCTTTGGAGATCTTCAGAACTCCACCTTCACCAGAATATTTGTACCATTTAGCATCAAGAGTACTCGGCGAGATAAGATTTCTCTTCAAAACCGGAATGTGTTGAACATCCGACAAAGTTTTAATGATACCATCAAATATATTGATCTGGATAGAACCAATATTTGCAATCTTGCATGTTGAATTATCACCCCTCAATACAGAACCACTTGACGTAGCTTAAAACTTTTCACGGACCAATCTCGGCTCGAACTCAAGTGGAAAGTGCAGGTCGTATAAAGAATTCACTCATCACCAATTTTAGAATTACTGGTAAAAGCAACGAGAATATTTCCATCATAATCTTGCTTAGTAACAATGGTGGCTTTAGCATCATCCGCTTGTTGATCTTTCTTAAAATTGCTATTCATTTTGTCCTTTTTTTTTCTTTACCCACAAAAACTCATATATGTCATGTCCATCTTTTTTGCAATACTTGCACGACTTGTACCTGTCTCTGGATTTCGACCAGCCTTTGTAATTTCTGTTCGAGCTTTTGCATCTTAAATTGCCATTTTAATTTTTTTTTCCTGTTGTCTGCCACGAACAAGGCCTTCTAAGGCAAATTTGAACTTTCGTTCGGAACCATGAGTTTCACCTTCGCATGCAGTGCTTCATAGACTTCATTAGGTGTAAGAGTGTCTCGGCTATATAGGATAGTATCTCTAAACGTAGAGTATGAACTATGCAGCGAGCATAAACGAATAAGATCCAAATCTTCATTATCAAATTTTACCTCCATAGACTCGAGATCTGAGAAAACTTCTTCGAACGTTGTTAGGTAGTGCAATAATGATCTGTTTTTCGTCACCTTGTGCGAATAAAGCTTATGCTTCAAATGCATCTTACCGATAAGATCTTTGGTTATGCAAATCTGCTCCAGTTTAAACCATAATGCAATGACGGTCTTCTCCTTCAAAACTTCCTATAGAATATTATTTGATAGATAAATATGAATATGAGATAAGACCTTATGATCTTTTCTTTGCTTCTCCTCAAGAGACCATGCAGCAGGTATCTTGTCGATCTCTAATAAAGTGTCATCCAAATCGAGCTGTGCAAGAATAGCTCGCATCTTGACTTGCCATAGAGAAAATCTTGTGTCTCGATCCAGTAGCAGAAAATCATACTTCAAAGTCGAAGAATTGGAAAAATCCTAAATTTGTTGGTGCAAAATTGTGTGTAGCAAAGAATTCCTGAAATCTTGGGTACACTTCTGTGTACGCGAAGTAATGAAGATCGGAGTTGTCGGTACGTTTGCTCGTGTGCGCTTAGCAAATCTCTTGTTGCGTGTAGGTAGCAATTTTGTCGGGATGAATTCAAGAATTGAAGTCAGCGACGAAATCTCTGCTTGCTCCTTTCGGCTTAATGGTTTTTCTTTGCAATCAATGCTGCTCTGCCTGAATGCTTTTTCTTTGCAATCAATGATGTTGTGTTGCCTTATCTCTTTCTAGCAATCAATGTTGTTGATGCTTTGCTTGCCTCATGATTTGCCTGCTACTCTTCTTGCTTTGTCATGTACGGAGAAATAGTTTCTCCTTGTCTTTGACGTAGAGATAGCCTCAAATTTGATGTCGATTCGGATTGCAACTCGCAAGACGCGAGAAGAATCGTTCCTCGAATCTCTTGCGTTCTGATACCATTTGTTGTAAATAATACATAGAAAAATAGGAATACGAGACACAAATTTTACGTGAAAAACCTTTTTAGGAAAACCACGGGAATACGAAGTCAATATCACTGTATAAGATATTTACAATGAAGCTCTTACTCTTCCTGGCGAGAATTCTTGACCCGATCAACATTTCCGGTCAAAGTCGGAGCCTCTGTCTAAGTAGGCCCACATGTAAGAGGCTACCTCTAGCAAATTAATTAACGGTGCAAAGTCAACCATCGAGCAGACTCCGTAACGACAGACTCAAGCGACAATTCGATCGAGAAACGAACACAAATGACAAATCCATGGCAAATATGATGAGTAGTACTCATTTATTATTAATGCATGAGCACAGATTAATTAAACGTTCCGCTCTCTTAATTCATCCTTTCCCACGGACACGCGATGATTAGTCACTCGATCAATTGGTAATACCCATCGCTTCCGGCGGCGGCTCATCTCCCGGCGGCGACGGTGTGTTGCAAGGTTTTGTGCACATGCACTTGGGCCAGATCTTGTTAGTGCAGTAGCCGCCGGTGAAACCCTCGTGGTGGCAGATATAGGCGCAGTTTCTGTTGCTATTGCACCTCCCGCGGTACAGCCTGCTCCTTTGAGTGCAAATGATTGCGTCTGTGCCTGATGAGAAAAAGGAAACCACACACAAATTAAAAGGATCAAACTGATTAACTCGATCTCGTCAACCCAGCATGGACGGTGATACATATAGCCGAACTATCAAGAAAAAAGATTGTTCTATCAAGAAAAACAAGGCAGAAAAGGTTTTTAGACTCGTCTGTTCTATCCTGATAAACACTTACCGGAGACCAAAAGGATGGCCATCAGTAAGGCAATGGCGAGCACGGTGCTTCTCCTGGATGCCATGGCTGGGGATTGACGGATGACTGGGCCTGATGGGTTGCAACTTGGATGGGGAAGGGAGCTGACACATATATACAGTAACAATGCAGTAAGCCAAGCCACTAATGCTACTACTCGCCATTATTCGTCCAGAAATGGATGTGCAAATCTTGGTTTTGGATATTCTCAGCGCATTTATGGCTTTTATGGACTCCAATGCAAATGCAAAGCAGCATTTATCGGATTTTCAACAGCATATCTGTGTTTTTGGTGCGCCGCAAGCGTGATTAATGAATGGGAAAAAAAACGTAGGATTGTGTACAAAACACACACGTAGACTTTGCATGATGTCATGGACGAAAGACGTAGTTTTCAACACTGGTGGGGCTTAGTGTAGGCTAGACTGGGCCATAGCCCCTCCTGTGCTTTGTTAAAGTCAATGATGAGATATACTTATACCCTCTTTCATGTTCACTTTACAATCCACTTAAAGCCGGCACCCTCTATATGTTACATGAAGCTGCGCCACTGGTTTTCAGTAAGCACAACAATTTTCGACTAACAATACAAATGTATTTTCATGCAAATTGTCAGTAGCATGCTGGGGCAATTCAAAACATCTAGGCCTTGTTTGGGAGCCTCAATCGCAGCTGGGATCCCAGCCGAATCCCCGAGCTGGACAGTTTCCCCGGGCTAGCTAGAAGAGCCATTTGGGAGTCCACAGGGACGGGGTTTTCAGCTCGATCCATGCGAAATCACCAGGGAAAAAATAACCCCCTAGCCACATTTGACCTTTTCTCTCCGCCGCATCGCGCGACACCACGACTTCTCTCCATCGCCAGCCACTGAATCGCGACTCCTCCTACGACTCCGCCGTTGCGTGTGGCTCGACTTCCCTTGCATCGCCGCCGCCTCCCTCCACCAATCTTGCAACACATACTCCTCCGCACCATTCATCCCTCCCGCGACGCCGCATCGTCAAGTCCTCTCCAGCAGACGGCAACGGGGTCGATGAGGTCAAGGCGGAGGGAGAGAAGAGGTCTCAACGGCGGCAACCCTCTGGATCTGGTTGGGGCTGTTCTCGTCGGCCGCTACTTCCATGGCGCGGCCACCGCCCCATCGCCTGACCACCGACGCAACCATTGCGTGTTTTCCATCCGCCCCGTGCACTTCAGCCACGACGGCAAATAAAAGTCCAAGGTGCATCTCGCGTGCTTCCAGGATACGATTTTTTACTGGTTTCTCCACGTTGCTCTGTGATTTGATTTGATTGGATTTCGTACGGAACAATTTTTTACTGGTTTCTCCACATTGTTCTGTGATTTGATTTGATTGGATTTCGTACGGCTCTTTCTGTTCGTATAGGTATTGCTATCGATCGATTGTTGAGGAGCTGCAGGGGTAGCAGAATGGGGGCCGATGGGTACATTGTGGTAGGCGGCATCATGCCAACACTGCTCTGGGAGGGCAAATCGATGATCACTGTTGGGCTCTGACCGAAGCGGAGAGAGAGATAGCACAACAGGAAGACGAAGAACAGGGGCAGGATTTGTATCTCTAGCTTCCAAATGACCACGCGAATCGCATGCCACCGTACAACTCATATCACACATTTCAAAACATGACTAAGCAGTACCGCAGTCGAAAAATATATATTATGCAACTACATACATTATGGTGACATCAACCTTGCAGGAATTATTTCCATACTACTGTTTCTTTTCTTCTTTTTTTTTTTGCAAAAGACCCATACTACTGTTGTTTCTCGATGTACAAGGGCATTTTTTGGCTTAGACAAGCTGGACTACTGCAGCGATTCTCAGGGCTCCACCTTGGAGAAGATCCGCAAGTTCATCAAACAGTATAGCAGTGCGCCAGCCCCACCCTTTTGGAGCTTTGGGTAGGAGCGTGCCAGCCTGCTTCAGGCTTCCAAATATCATCACCTCTCTCTTCGATGGGCAGATGAGCTACGAGCAACAGACAAATAGCAAAATAAACCATAGATAGTATCACAGTAAAACAATAAATGAATAAAAACTGAAGCGGATTATACCTGATACCGAGCAGTGACCTTTTCCCGGGGGTCTACATACATGTGGGCCTGAGGAAGAGAAGTATATCAGTTGACCATACTGTCTTGTGACAAGCCGACGAATGAATCCATTAAATCACTCACCTTCCTCAAGGGTTCTAACAACTCAGCCTTGCGCCGGTGGAGAAAAAGTCCTGCATTATCAATTTATCAAATGATACATTATTTTGGACAACCAACAAAGGTGACAGGAAAAAATGACAGAATCAGATATTAAAAAAATTTACCAAGGGTGCGACGCCCATGAGGATCCTCATCATTGAAAGCCTGGACACTTACCTGCAAATATTCGTGTCTATTACCTAACTAGATTTAGGCCATAAGAAGCATGGACAGATGTAAGACCAGAAAGTTTACCTTCCACAGAGAGCCTGAATAAAATAATTCTGTGGAATGTTTCACCTGACCATCTGCAAGCTTGTGCACATCTTCAAACTCAACCCTGTATTCGGTTATAAACTGGTCAAGGCTTCACAGAAACAGGAAATCACTGTGCGCATCCAGTTTCATGTTAATGAGGTGTGTAGGGAATAAAGAAATTGATAGCAGAACATGTCTTGGTTGACTAGTCTTATCATTTTTGTTGTGAAATTTTGTTGTTTTTCCTGCATTTGGTAAAGATAACCAACATCCAACTGAATAGTCTACGAAAAATATCCAGATGACTTGGAATAGTTGATCTGGCATTCAGGTAAACACCATACAGACCAAGTCAGGGTTTTTTTTCCCTGGAACACTGTCCAAAGAGGTGATGTTATATAATAGCAGAAACAGAATAAAAAGGAAATCTTACCCAAAGCGGAAAGGAGGAAAATGACTAAGCGGTGTTTTCATGTCCAATGATATAGTTGCATCGTCTGTAGCTTCCCAACTGGAAACAAGTTCATGCTCTTTTGACTCTTGCATCTGGAGAGAAGAACCACCTGGAGTGGAAACGGAAGCAGCACCAGAATATCTAGTTTGCATGCCTGTCTCAAATATACTTTCTGCCTGATGATGAGAAGCATTATTTTCCTGGCTAAGATTAACCAATGCAGTCAGACCATCTCCAGAAATATCTCCATTGTGGTCAACTCTAGGTTCTGATTCATCATTGGCAAATGATTGCTGACCATTTCTTGAACCGAGCCCATAAGGAACACGAGAGAAGACGTAACGTGTAGGAGCCCAAGCTGCACCAGGCACATTCGAGTTTCCTCTCCCAATACCAGCAAGTCCATCAACTGCTCCTCTTACGTTAACACGCACAGGCCCATACACACCATTCCCATCACCTTGGGCATCCGCAAGGTAGATATTACCTATAGCACCTGAAGCACTGCTCCTATCATGCTCCTGCCTGTAGTGGCTATGCGAACTCACATATGCTTGTTTACAAGCACAGGAATTGCTTGTAAGGCAACAGTTTCTGCAAGTATCAGCAACTATTGCTTGCACTCTGTGACACAGAAGCATCTGCATTAACAAACCAGAAACCACCAAGTTTTAGACAGTCTTAGAAGGAACAAAGTATTAAAAGGTGAAGATTAGACTAAAAACCTGTAGCCAAAGACCATCATTTACAGCTTTGCAGGGAAATCCAAACTCTTCAAGTTGTTTACGAACACTTAACAATGCATCAAATGACATATTGCAGTAGAGAAGAGAACCCCTTTCAAATATATTCATAAAAGCATTATATTCATCAGCAGAAAGACAAGAACTTCCCCTAATGCATCTAACTTGCCGCCGACCAACAACCCTGCCACCCCAAAGAGGTGCAGTGGGCCTTCCCCACTCAGTAGGAACTAGCCCATTACTGGAAAAAGTTCTTGAGAAGTAATTCTTTGATTGCTCACTAGAAAGCCATATATTTTCGTTAAATTGATAAGAAGTGCTTTCTCCAGATGGTCCTCCTGTAGAAAGATCATTCTCCGTTCTCTTGGAAGATTCAGCATTCTACAATTTAGAACAAACAGTACAATCTTAGTGTATTTCTCATGCTTGTAGTAAAGTAATTTATATGACAATATAAGGAAAATGTGTAGCACATTGAACAGAAGCAGAAATTTTGCAGCATCCCCTTACTTGCGTGATGGAGTATGGTGTGCTATTCTGTGGAATTACCATATTTGGAATGTCAATAATGTTATGGGCAGTTTTACTCTCCATGTTGTCGTGCAACTTCAAATTCTGCAATTCAGACTCCTCACCAGCTTCATTCATCGGACTCTTTCCCTTCCTCGTGGAACGATCAGCATTTGGTGAGCTTGCTGTAAGGTTCAAATTTTCGTTCCCACTAACTTCTACATCAGACATAGTGACCTTTGCAAGTAGAGCAAATAATGCTAGCTCAAACCTTCAAGTTGCAAGACAAGTTGTTATAATTGGGCTTCTAAATCCTAATACCATTCAGCAGACGAGTTAAGAAAAAACATACCGTTTCTCCTCATTAGGTACCCACAATTCATCAGATGTAAGGAGAGCGTGCAAAGTTTGTGAAGAAAGTTTTGGAAGCACCTTGCAGCAAAAACAAAAAAATTGATAATCAATATTATGGACAAAAAAGCTACAGAAATGTTAAAAATCAATGTAGCACATATGACATATTCAAGATTGAAACTCACCCAAGTCCAACCATATGTGTCAGCATTCATGTTGCAACAAAGTAAACCAAATAAATTCAAATGATTCAACCTAGAAAAGCTTTCTAAGCATTTCTTGTACCCCAACAGCTGCATTTGTACTGCAACCCCCACTCACTAGAACATAGTCTTCGTGCTAAAGATTTTAATACCACAACAAATATTCAGTTCATTCATGCAGCACACAACAAGCCATTGCTGAAATTTTACGCATGCATGATAAGTTCAATCCACAAATTCTTAATTAGGTGAGCTCCGCAATATAAAATTACTGATAAAGAGTGTATTGGAAAGCTGGCAGTTACCAAAATTCCTACAAGAACAATATATTTGGGAAGTGCCCTTTTTTAACCAACAAAATCCCCGCAGATGCTCCTTACCTCTCGTAGTTCCAGTGTGGCACTTTGACAAAGATAACCCCAGCAAGCATTTCTGACACGTTCTCCATGACTACCATAATCTTGACTCTCCGCAAACAACTAGAACATTAAGAAAAGAATAAGGCCAGAGAAAATTGGTTAAGGAGATAAAATATGATTATTTAATTATAAAAAAATATTCTCATCAATATATATGGTCCCAAAGATAAGCCATTTAACAGTAACGGACTAACCTGATATTGTAAAAAGTTTGATGTCCAAAGCTCAGAAATTATAAAATCTGTACATATTGTACATAAATCCTGCAGTAGACAATTTGTAAGTACAAAATAATAGCAAATAAGTAAGGCACAGAAGAGAACTCTCGAATGAAGTAGACCTGAAGGTCCAGAAATGATGCAGCCGCAAGTACACGAAACGCATTGTTATCATTAAGCTTGGGGGGCTGCCCATAAAGATATGCCAGCGCAATTGCAATTGCCTCTGAATCAACATTAGCATCATCTATATGCAAGACCACTGTAGGTGCTCCAGCCTCCCTCCAAGGACCGTGTAGCATATTCCTGACAGTCATTTTTATACAGAACTTGTTTAGCAATTTTAGTTTTTACTACAGTGACACCTGGCCAAATTTGTCTATGCCACTCATAGGAAAAGATTATAATCCAGCAAAATGAAGAAGTTTGGCTGCAGAAGTAGGTTCCCTTCTATGTTAAATGAACAACTGAAGGCAGATACAGAGGAAGTAGGAACTGAAAGGCATTTAACACTGAGATGTTTCATCAAACTTGAGATGTTTCATCAAACTTCTATAGTTATTATGAGCAGAGTGCCAGAGTCCCATTTGAGCATTAAATTCTACTGAAGGGATAAATCCAACAGGGTAATATCTAGTTGAGTCCCATTATATGGGTGACGGAAGAGAACCATCTTGATCCCTGAACCTTGCGGTAAAAGCCGAAATAAGCATGAATCTAAGATGATCATTAGAGTGGGAAAAGTACACTCCATTTTTTCATGTTCTGACTGATGAATGATGATGCATCTACCCCATCCACAGGTTCTGGCCGTGGAATCTCAATTGGATCACTAACTAACCATCCGACTTCCATCAACTCCGTTTTAGCTTCACTCAATTCTACGATAACAGGAATTTCAAAGAGCGCAAATGTCATGTGGAAAGATAACATTAGAGTTTGATTGTTAGGGGCCACTCCATCTCTATAAGGAGCCGGCCAAACTATTGAGAAGGCAAGCAATAGAGTTATCTTCGATCTACCTCCTCCGAATTCTTCCTCTCTTCCTGATCTCCTTGCACCCTATCCCCTGCGCACTGCTGCTGCCAACCCTCCTCGCCATAGCCAAGCCACGGTTCCTACCAAGAAGCCAGGGCCCAAGCCTCCCACTAAGCATACCTATCCGGCTATCCCATACGTTCATTGGGACGTCACAGCAAACTTTCGTTTGAAAAGTAAAATATGAAATTTAATAAGACATGCCTACCTAAACATTTGCTAATACCAGAATAGATATTAACATTAACTTTCCACTTCTCAAGCTGCACTAATTTGCTGTAATTAACAACAGAATTGGTCCCTAAACACTCATTTCTGCCCAGATTCTTCTAGTAAACATTTCAACAGAGGATCATAGCACGAGAAAATTCCACCTCAAAGGAATCGAGCATCCCGACCACACATAATAGACAAAAAAAAATTCCACTTTCCAATAGAAATGCAATTCTAGTCTCTAAAACAATCCTAGATGCTCAGATTACAACAGCAGCTTCGATCCCCACGGAATCCATGGCTACACGAGCCTCGAGGCCCCGCATTCGAGAAGCTCACCTGAAGTACGCGCTGCGGGAGATGATGAGGCGGTGGAGGCGGTAGGTGGCGCCCATGGCCTCGACGACGACGTCGGAGAAGGCCCCGGACCCGAACCCCTCCGCCTGGACGTGGTCGCATAGAGCCGCGAGGTTGCAGTCCACCGGCCGGAGCTCCGCCGCCGCCGCCGCGACCGCCACCTCGTACGGCCGAGGCCCCGCCGGCGCGGGCAGGGCCACCGGCGCGGTGGCCACCCCCTCCGCCGGCAGGGGCGGCTGCGGCGGCAGGGACATCGGGGTGGGGCTAGGGTTTTAGTGGAGGCGTGTCGGTGGGATGGGGAGTGAATGACGAGACGGGGGAGGGGGAGAGAGACGAGTCGATCGGGAGGTAGAAGAAAGCGTTGGTCCGGGTTTGGCTTTGGGGCGGAAGGAGAGAGAAAAATTAGTTACTGTCACGACTCGCGAGGTTTTTTTTTTCTGCTTTTTAACACTTTTATATCGGTTTTTGTTTGGGTTCGTCGATGTTTGTGTTGAGGAACCGTCATTTGTGAGTCCAAATTCGAGCGATTCACTCAGACATGCGTAGAATCGTAAAACAATGCATGAACAACAAGAATGTAAGAGATAGAACACGAGATGTAGGGGACTTCTTGCTTCTCTTTATTCCTTCATCCATCGATCAATCCTTTACAATGAATAGCACCCCCTATTTATAGGCTACGACCCTGCTAGGGTTTGGGATGGGGCGCCCACTAATGGGTTGACTGCAGGGTCAGGCCCATGGTTTCCCAACACTCCCTCTTGGGCACCCATCCTTCATGTCCATATCTCGTCAAAACTCCATAAAAACCCAGTGGGAAAAATTTAGAGAAAGAGTACATGATACACGTCCTGCTGTGATGCACGAATTGCCTCATTAAAAACCTTAGTCGAGAAACTTCAGGAAAACTCGTCAAGGGAAAAAGAGTACAATCCACACAATTTCATTTAATCTCCTGGATTTATTCTTTGGGTACTCGATCTTCATGATCAAGCTTTAATAATGAGTTCGTGAAGGTTCTCCCCGACTCGCACTTCTCTCAAGTCTCATCATTCCAATTCACATATGCATCTTTCAAAGTTAGACGCAAGTGACTTAGTGAATAAATCGCAAGATTCTCACATAACTTAGTATGCAAGACTTTAAATACGTTCATCTTTTGCAATTCATGAGCATAGAAGAACTTGGGGTTGATATGCTTTGTGAGAGGATTCTTCACATAACACATCTGCATTTGTGCAACACAAGTGCGCATTATCTTCATAGATAATGTGGGGGTTTGTGCGGTATTCAATCCACATAATCGCTGGATGTAGTGAATTATCCGCCAAGCCAAACACATTCTTGTGAGGCCTCATACAATGCTATTATTTACAGTGGTTCGTCAAGTCGATACAAGACTCGCTTAGACGATTTTTACTGAATTGCGCTTCCACCACATATGAATTCATAGCATGTTTGCAATTTGGTGTATGCGGGTCCTACAGTGCAGTCATCCGCATTGCCATTCATAGTTAGGTCTTGGTTCTTTCTATAGAAGACTAAGTTCTTTGCTTCCTTAGAGGTATCGGAAGATGTCCTTCATTCCCTGCCAATGCCTTTGGTAGGTTTTGCACTATACCTTGCTAGTAGGTTCCCGGCAAATACAATGTCCGGTCTAGTATAGTTTGTTCAGTACATGAGTGTTTCTATCACACTTAAGTAAGGGAATTCCGGTCCCAGGACTTCCTCCCCCTCTTTTCTAGGTCTGTACGGGTCTTTGTCTTGTTGCAAAGATATTCCGACCATTGGCACTTTCAAAGGGTATGCCTTTTCAAAATCAAACCTTTCTAACACCTTCTGAGTGTAGGTTGACTGATGTACTAATATCCCTTCAGGGGCATGCCCAAGCTGCAAGCCTATGCAATATTTGGTTTTACCCAAACCTTTCATTTCGAACTCCAACTTCAGGTAAGAGCTTACTTTCCTAATATCCTTCAGGGTTCCGATGATATTCAGATCATTTTCATACACTGAGATTATACAAAATCCATTTTGGGATCATCGTATAAATACACAGGGTTTATTCTCATTCTTCGTGTAGCCTTTCTTGCATAGAAAGTCGCCTGCGATTATACCACATTCGCTTTGATTGCTTAAGTTCGCATAATGACTTTCTCGAGTTTCACATGTACATATTTCTATTTGCTCTATCTTGGTTCGGGACATTGATACATTCTGTATCTTCAATGTTCGAATCAATATTTCATAAAGGTATCTTTGGTACCCCATCCATCAATTTCAATTCTAACTTCAAGTTCACCGCCATTGAGATAAATATTTAAAAGGGAGTTCCGCCATGACCGAGAATAGGTTTCTTCATAATCATCTTACGGATGTCTAGTGAAAACTTGTACAACGAGCCTTGCTTCTTTTCATTTCTCTTTCGAACAAATACCACTTATACCCTTCGGGTGCACAAGGGGGAGACGTGCGGCTTACAGGCCCAAACGTCTTCTTTTATTCGGAGAGAATAATTCAGTTTCTATTGCCTTCTCCCAATCTTCTCAATCTGATCTTTTCTTTCATTCAGTGAGCGATGCAGGCTCTAAATCAAGATTGATGATTGCGACAAGTTTCTTTGCAAAGTAAATATCAACCTTGGCTGTTGTCATATTCAAAGATTCTCCCGAGTCATAAAGTTTATAGCTATTTCTTCAAGGGGCGATTCTTCTAATGCTTCTACTTGCTCACCGCTTCCAATGCGGGGCAAATCCTTTAGTTTTTCAGCTCCGATGTGTGCGCACACATCCATGCTGATATCTTCCTTCATGGGAATGTTCAATTCTGGTATGCCTTTTCTGAAGGTTCCATACCGATGCCAGGTCTCAACTGGCTCCCCTTCTAGTTCAGGGCACTACGTGGACCGGTGTGTCAAGTCCTTCTTATCCTTTTTCACCAGGCGTCCCCGGTTACTTCGGATTCGAGGGACCGGAGTTCTCGTCCTTTCAGAGGCCTTAGGACGGGATTAGGGATACCTTCAATGGTATTTCAACCCTCTCCGGTGCATTGCTTGCATGCAAATGCTACTTATTCACGCTCTTCAAATCACTAAAGTAGTCTGACAGTTGATTCGCTAATACTTGCAAATCAATTATCTTCTGGACTTCAATTGTCTTCTAGACTTCAATTCAATTATCTTACGGATCGCAATTATCTTACGGACTTCTCTATTTGCTTCACTAGTGCTCGGGTCATATGCATAGATTTCAATTATCTTCTGGACTTCAAATGTCTTCTAGACTTCAATTATTTCCCGACATTATTATCAAGGGTTGATTTCCTCCCCCTAATGACGGGAAACTAACCTCATCTATTGTACTTCAGATGTCTTCTAGACATCAATTATCGGGCATTATGCAAATCTCCAGTCATAGGGTCCAAATACTTGATTATGGATGTTGTCTCATAACCAACGTATATCCCAGACTTTCGGAGAAGACCTAATGCAGTTCGCTGCGGTGGTGGTATAGGTATATACCCTTGCAGCCAAACCTGCGAAGATGAGAAGTTTTCGGTGCTGACCCTTACGCTAGTTGCATAGTTGGATGGATGTTATAGGCCGACGGTCTAAAATTGATGAGAGCTGCTATGAGCAGGACTGCGTGTCCCCAACATATAGTTGGTAAATTACAATTCTTCAAAGTTCTGCTAGTCCATTCTGGGTGTGGATATGCGGTACAGAATGCTCAACTTTTAATTCGCATTTTCATGCAATAATCATCAAATGCTTTCAAAGTAAATTCTCCGGCGTTGTCCATTCAGGTGGACTTCATATGATGATCAGGGAAAATATTTCTAATTTAATTATCTCATGAGATTGCCTTTGCAAAAGCATAGTTTCGTAGACAATAAACATACGTGCTACCATTCCGAGGAAGCATTGATGAACACTATAAAATACCTAATTGACCCTTACAGGTGTATAAGACATAAAAGTCTCCTGGATACGGTCCAGGAATGTAGGGACTTCATCCTTCGCTTTCAGAGCAAAAGGTCTAATAATTAATTTCCCGGTGGCACATGCGGGGCACACACAATCTTCCAGATTCGGGAAATTCTTTATATTCATATTATGTCCCTGTGAATTGTTAATTATATCTCTCATTATCCTAAGACCTAGGCGGCATAATCTATCATGCCAGAGATAGATAAGTTCAGAGCTTCTAAATACGGTTTTCAAGGCAGTAAAGGCTGCAGGTGCCTTAATATTAGTGTAGTATAGCCCAGTTTCATATGGAGGAAGACATTCTAATGCTATTATTCACTTTCTTCACGCTTTTTAATAAGCAGGTATTCTATACCATACTCTTCTTCAGTCTTTACGTGGAAACTGTTAGCGCAAATATCCTTGAGAGTTCTAGTCGATTCTGGGTACAACAAGTCTTCTTCAATGACCAAAGTTGTGCCCATTGAGAGTATAATTATGACCCTTCCTGAGCCTATTATACAAGTATCGGTGCCTGCGATTGTCGTAAGACTACCAGCATTCTTGCTGATCGACTGGAAAAATTTCTGTTTCTCTCAGGATGGTATTCGTTGTCTTGCTACCGCTAAGCACACTTCCTCCATAGGCGCTACACACGTTCTAATATAATGTACTTCATTAATATGTAGCGAAAACAAGCAACACATAAATAAAATACTTGATATCGAACATAACTTGCTATTATAAAGACGGAAAATAAGTCTTACAGGACTCACAATAAGAATTTAATGTTTTGCTCTCATAGAGCTTGCAACCATTATTCAATAATTCAAAGTTCGCTTCAATTACAAATCATGAGTTTCTATAAAGATCCGAGTGTCATGCGTGCACTAGATCGAATCGACGAAGTATTCGTGAACTTCGCCTCAATCCGCTCCATGGCAATCTTCTCATCTTGGGCAACTACGATCGCGCGTAGCAATGTCCAAAGGAGGGTTGATGGGGTCATATTGGGCCGTCCACATCCATAGGTGCACTAATGGATGTGGACCCTCTATGCCCGCAATGGCGAGGTGTGTCACATGTCGTTTATTTGCCCTTTTCTTAGACCAAAAGCATCAATAATGTACGACGCACGACGACCTTACCCTTCTTGCTCGTCTCATTCGTGAGAGGCTTCATTACCTTGTAGTCGCTAGCAAGATGGCTTCATGGCCAACATTGCTACTAGGTGGCTGAGAGATGTAGTTCTTTCTTAGAACACCATCTTGAGCTTCCGCAACTTGCATGATGTCAGTTAATTCGGCATACTACTTGTAGCCATCTTGATGATAGTTGCGTGCGGATTGCACCGCGTCGGTGAAAGGTGGAGAGTCTTCTCAATCTTCGCTCATCCGTGATTACATTACCACGCATTGAAGACCGATATAAATTTCAGTATAAATTCTAGCCATCTTTGGTCAATTCTTCTAATCTGGTTTGTGATGCCAGTCATATTCATATTCATGCAAAAAGTTCATAATATTACTGCTGGTAATTTGCGTAAGATGGTTGCAAAATTCTCATAATGCTCATCGAACTCCTGGTTCGTGATCCCGAATTTTTCTATGCATTTTCATGATTTACTGCTATTTTCAGTGATTAAAAGCAACATATACGATCACAGATAATCAAAAACAGTAAATACAATATATAAATTGCATAAAAATAATAATAACAAAGTTAAACATGCTTCAAATGCAAAAATAGATTAAAAAAAATTGAATTCCCGAGGCCCTTTCTCACTGGAAGTGACTTTTCGCTAAAACCGCAAGTTTCGTGGGTTAAGCGCGAATTTTCAGCTACGAGAAAAATTTACGTGTAATTTTCATATTTTTCGAGGCTCTTTCGCAAAGTTTCCTCACCCGCAAAAAAAATCATGTGATTTTCGAATCACAAAGGGCCTTTTGCAAATTTCACCTTTTTTTCTATCGCCATCCTTTCCGCCCGAGCTTGGTTTCCCCACGTGGCCTTTCCCATTGGCCCGTTAGGCCCAACCGTGGTCATTCATATTGGTGCTAGGGTTTCCCCTGCACCTGCACTCACCGGTGGCGCCATTCACATGGCCGCGGCGGCGCGCATCACGACCGGCGGCGCGCGGCGACCGACGGCGTGGCGACTTGACGACGCGGCGCGCGGCAACCGGCGGCGCGGCGGTCGGCGGGCGGCGGCGACGGCCGAGGGCGCGGCGTTACGGGTGGCGACGCGGAGCGGAGGCCGCTGCGGCGGCGGTGCGAGGGCCCGCATGCGGCGCGTCGCGGCGATCGGCGGCTCGCTGCGAGCATGCGGCGCAGCGATCCGTTGACCTCGGGCGCTTCCGCCGGGCGGTGCGCGCGAGTTAGCGTGTGGCGGCGCCGCTAGCTGGCGGCGACCATGGAGGCGGCACTTCAAGGCGACGGTTACCGCCGCCGGCGTCGCCGACGCATGCGGCGCAGCGTAAATTTTTTTTGAGTACTATTCACACGCGATTACTATTCACATAAGTGTACTGCTCATGTGCGTATCACTCGCTCACATAAATCACCGTACATGTGCGAATCATCGTTCGTAGGAGACGATGTTTATGAGCAAATATCGTTCATGCGAGATTCTTATTCACCGCGTGGTTACTGCTCATTGCGCGTTCTCGCTCATCGCGCGTTGTTGTTCACCGCGTGCACCGCTCATCGTGGCACGATTTACTTATGCGATGCGATGTAGTGCGACGGATCGCATCGGTGGCGCGACTTCATGCCTACATGTGCATACTTGCGCGTGCTAGCGACGTGGCTCTGTCATTGCCTCCATGGCGATGCGTGATGGCGGACTATGCCGACCGTGCGATCGCGAAGGTAGTGATAGCCGCTGCGCGCGTGCGTGCACATGGTGCCTTTCATGCGATTGCATCTACTACTTACGGTACAATCATCATCTACTCTTTCATGCAATCCACCGATCGGCTTGGCGGCGACTTCAAGTCGGCTCACGGTAGATTAGAGCGGTTTGCACCGTGAAAACCAATCTAGAAAGCCAAATTTGCGAATTGAAAGCAATCTAGAAAAACGATTCAATCTACGAGTGTCGTTCATCGACGGTTACCTTCCGATGCGAGAAGAGTCGATCGTCTTGATAACGTGTTGAGGAACCGTCATTGGCGAGTCCAAATCGGCGATTACCTCGTAGACAAGCGTGAATCGTAAGAACAATGCATGAACAACAAGAGCGTAATAAGAGATAGAACACGAGATGTAGGGGACTTCTTGCTTCTCTTTATTCCTTCATCCATCGATCAATCCTTTACAATGAATAACACCCTATTTATAGGCTACGACCTGCTAGGGTTTGGGATGGGCGCCACTAATGGGTCGATCGCAGGTCGGGCCCATGGTTTCCCAACAGCTTTGGACCATGTTCACTGCTCAATCATATCGACGTTTTGAGCATCTTACGTCTCTAATAAGCAATTTTGACTATTATTTTTATATAAATATATTTATAATATAATATAATATAATATAATTATGAAAATATTTTATGACTAATCTAATGATATTATTTTCATATAATAAATAAAAATAGTTTTTTTACATATTAGTGGTCAAAGTTAATGAAGTTTGACAACACGTTTTCTAAAACGTTGTATATTTCTTAACGAGGAGTAGGATTTTTCTTGAAAATTAAACTATTTCTTGTGAAATTTCTTAATCCTAAATTGAACCTAGAAGGTTCCAAGTAGCTAGTTTGCTTAATACCGTGTCAACAGACTCGAGTTTATATTAGTAAGCGAGTTTTAAAGGCACGAACGATTCTTCGCTTGGAGATTTTATAGAGAAGAGACTATTACAAATGGTTCCTTAGAAAAATTGTATGTGATACATCGGCTATCACGCAGCGCTTTCATCTATAAAACCATCGTGATACGTCGATTATTATAGACGGATTCATCTACAAACCGTCAGATAGTCAACTATCACAAATGGTTATGAGTTAATAACCGTCTGTGATATTCTGCATCACAAATCGTATGTGATGCTCTCATGTCATTACTGACTCATAAACTCAGACGGCTCACGAAACCGTCTGTGATGACGTTTTTGAACCGTCTGTGAAGATCTTTTCTATAGTAGTGTGTTCATTTCTAGCGTGCATTTCATATGTATTTGCTTGCTCTGAGCAAATAGAAAAGTTCATATTTACCTCTGATATACCATTGCATTCCATCTGCTACTTGAATCAATGATTTTTGTACTTTGGAATGGTTATCACACATAAGTTAGAGAGGTTTGAACCATGTGGGCTGCCATCAGGGTTAATCCCTCCCTTTATTCGTTCCATATTTTACATATTTTACTATCTTACCATTTGAAGAGGGATATGATCGATCATATAGAATTTCTTGCTTGGTCATCCATAAATAGATCAGTTCAAAGAAACTAAACAGAAAATTCTGAATTGTACTAACTGTGTTTAGTAGTGATTGTGTTCAATTTGTGAAGTGTACACTTATCTTTGTTGTTCACATTACTTCAGAGAATAATGAAGTGACGTTGAAGGTGCAGAAATATGTAGCTAAGACTTAACCCAATTACATGCCATGACAATGTTTCAAAGACAACAAAAAAAAGACAATGTTTCAAAGACTGTTTGTTAAAGATACCATTCAACAACACGGGTTGGAAGCTTACAATATGACTTGGTGATTCAACGTAGGAATGCCATATTTCTCTCTCTACATGTACTTCTTTTAGATTTTAGTCAGAATCATTGTTTGGTCTACTTAGAGCATGTACAATGGTGTGATGTCATCTGTCTATAAGACTTGATATGTAAGACACAAGATGATGCGGAGGAGAGGGGGGCATAGAGAATTTAGTTATCTCTTATGCAATAGTTGATTTTAACGTGATAAACAAGAAACATTGTACATAGAGAAACTATCTATAGAGATATGTAAAAAGACGGTCCATTGTAGAAGCTGTATATAGTATTGTTTATAGATGACATGAAGAGATACTATAGACAATAGTTGTCTATACAATTGTGCATGCCAGCCCTTATAATCTCTTGATTGTCAATAGCCCATTCTCGTCCCATGCCGGCAAATGCATGCCATAATCGATGGCGGAACCACCGGGCAAGGAACCACCGCCTGTCTCCTATTCGTATAAATTCTAGCCATCTTTGGGTCAATTCTTCTAATCTGGTTTGTGATGCGGTCATATTCATATTCATGCAAAAAGTTCATAATATTACTGCTGGTAATTTGCGTAAGATGGTTGCAAAATTCTCATAATGCTCATCGAACTCTGGTTCGTGATCCGAATTTTCTATGCATTTTCATGATTTCTCGCTATTTTCGGTGATTAAAAGCAACATATACGATCACGGATAATCAAAAACAAGAAATACAATATATAAATTGCATAAAAATAATAATAACAAAGTTAAACATGCTTCAAATGCAAAAATAGATTAAAAAATTGAATTCCGAGGCCCTTTTCTCATTGAAAGTGACTTTTATTAAACCGCAAGTTTGGGGTTAAAGCGAATTTTCGATTCCAGAAAAATTTACGTGTAATTTTCATATTTTTCGAGGCTCTTTCGCAAAGTTTCTCACCCGCAAAAAAATCATGTGATTTTCAGAATCACAAAGGGCCTTTTTGCAAATTTCACCTTTTTTTTAGGCCGGGCCATCCTTTCCGGCCCGAGCTTGGTTTCCCTCCGGCCGGCCTTTCCCATTGGCCCGTTAGGGCCCAACCGTGGTCATTCATATTGGTGCTAGGGTTTCCCCTAGCACCCGGTACCCACCGGTGGTGGCGCCATTCACATGGCCGTGCCGCGCATCACGATCACGGCGCGCTGCGCACGACCAGCGTGGCGACTTGACGACGCGGCGCGCGCAACCCGGCGGCGCGGCGGTCGGCGGGCGGCGCGGCGACGGCCGAGGGGCGCGCGGCGTTACGAGTGGCGACGCGGAGCGGAGGCCGCCGGCGGCGGCAGTGGGCCCGCATGCGGCGCGTCGGCGATCGGCGGCTCTGCTGCAGCATGCGGCGCAGCGATCCGTTGACTGGCGCTTCCGGCCGAGGGGTGCGCGAGCTAGCGTGTGGGCGGCGCGCACAAGCGGCGGCGACCATGGAGGCGGCACTTCAAGGCGATTTGCACGCCGCCGCGTGGCCGCGACGGTGCATGCGGTGCGCGCGTAAATTTTTTTTGAGTACTATTCACACGCGATTACTATTCACATAAGTGTACCGTTCATGTGCGTATCATCGTTCACATAAATCACCGTACGTGTGCGAATCGTTCGTAGGAGACGATGTTTATGAGCAAATACGTTCATGCGAGATTACCGCTTCACCGCGTGGTTACTGCTCATTCGCGCGATTCGCTCATCGCGCGGTTTGTTGTTCACCGCGCACCGCTCATCGTGGCACGATTTACGCGCTATGCGATGCGATGTAGTGCGACGGATCGCATCGGTGGCGCGGCTTCATGCCTACATGTGCATACTTGCGCGCGTGCTAGCGACGTGGCTCTGTCGTTGCCTCCATGGCGATGCGTGATGGCGGACTATGCCGACCGGTAACGTATCGCGAAGGTAGTGATAGCCGCTTGCAGGCGGTGCCGTGCACATGGTGCCTTTCATGCGATTGCATCTACTACTTACGGTACAATCATCATCTACTCTTTCATGCAATCCACCGATCGGCTTGGCCGGCGACTTCAAGTCGGCTCACGGTAGATTAGAGCGGATTTGCACCGTAGAAAACCAATCTAGAAAGCCAAATTTGCAGAATTGAAAGCAATCTAGAAAAACGATTCAATCTACGAGTGTCGTTCATCGACGGTTACCTTTCCGATGCGAGAAGAGTCGATCGTGCTGATAACGTGTTGAGGAACCGTCGCTGGCGAGTCCAGTCCGAGCGATTACCTCGTAGACAAGCGTAGAATCGTAAGAACAATGCATGAACAACAAGAACAGAATAAGAGATAGAACACAGAGATGTAGGGGGACTTCTTGCTTCTCTTTATTCCTTCATCCATCGATCAATCCTTTACAATGAATAACACCCTATTTATAGGCTACGACCGCTAGGGTTTGGGATGGCGCCACTAATGGGTGATGCAGGTCGCCCATGGTTTCCCAACAGTTTGGACCATGTTCACTGTTCAATCATATACGACGTTTTGAGCATCTTACGTCTCTAATAAGCAATTTTGACTATTATTTTTTATATAAATATATTTATAATATAATATAATATAATATAATTATGAAAATATTTTATGACTAATCTAATGATATTATTTTCATATAATAAATAAAAATAGTTTTTTTTACATATTAGTGGTCAAAGTTAATGAAGTTTGACAACACGTTTTCTAAAACGTTGTATATTTCTTAACTGAGGGAGTAGGATTTTTCTTCGAAAATTAAACTATTTCTTGTGAAATTTCTTAATCCTAAATTGAACCTAGAAGGTTCCAAGTAGCTAGCTGCTTAATACCGTGTCAACAGACTCGAGTTTATATTAGTAAGCAGAGTTTTAAAGGCACGAACAGTTACTGCTTGGAGATTTTATAGAGAAGAGACTATTACAAATGGTTCCTTAGAGAAAATTGTATGTGATACATCAGCTATCACAGACAGTTTCATCTATAAAAACCATCTGTGATACGTCAGTTATTATAGACGGATTCATCTACAAACCGTCTGTGATAGTCAACTATCACAAATGGTTATGAGTTAATAACCGTCTGTGATATTCTGCATCACAAATCGTATGTGATGCTCTCATGTCATTACTGACTCATAAACTCAGACGGCTCACGAAACCGTCTGTGATGACGTTTTTGAACCGTCTGTGAAGATCTTTTCTATAGTAGTGTGTTCATTTCTAGCGTGCATTTCATATGTATTTGCTTGCTCTGAGCAAATAGAAAAGTTCATATTTACCTCTGATATACCATTGCATTCCATCTGCTACTTGAATCAATGATTTTTGTACTTTGGAATGGTTATCACACATAAGTTAGAGAGGTTTGAACCATGTGGGCTGCCATCGTGGTTAATCCCTCCCTTTATTCGTTCCATATTTTACATATTTTACTATCTTACCATTTGAAGAGGGATATGATCGATCATATAGAATTTCTTGCTTGGTCATCCATAAATAGATCAGTTCAAAGAAACTAAACAGAAAATTCTGAATTGTACTAACTGTGTTTAGTAGTGATTGTGTTCAATTTGTGAAGTGTACACTTATCTTTGTTGTTCACATTACTTCAGAGAATAATGAAGTGACGTTGAAGGTGCAGAAATATGTAGCTAAGACTTAACCCAATTACATGCCATGACAATGTTTCAAAGACAACAAAAAAAAGACAATGTTTCAAAGACTGTTTGTTAAAGATACCATTCAACAACACGGGTTGGAAGCTTACAATATGACTTGGTGATTCAACGTAGGAATGCCATATTTCTCTCTCTACATGTACTTCTTTTAGATTTTAGTCAGAATCATTGTTTGGTCTACTTAGAGCATGTACAATGGTGTGATGTCATCTGTCTATAAGACTTGATATGTAAGACACAAGATGATGCGGAGGAGAGGGGGGCATAGAGAATTTAGTTATCTCTTATGCAATAGTTGATTTTAACGTGATAAACAAGAAACATTGTACATAGAGAAACTATCTATAGAGATATGTAAAAAGACGGTCCATTGTAGAAGCTGTATATAGTATTGTTTATAGATGACATGAAGAGATACTATAGACAATAGTTGTCTATACAATTGTGCATGCCAGCCCTTATAATCTCTTGATTGTCAATAGCCCATTACTGTCCCATGCCGGCAAATGCATGCCATAATCAGTGGCGGAACCACCGTAGGGGCAAGCCGGGGCGGCTGCCCCGTGTCTCCCGGTCGGGCGACCCCCCCTCGCGCCCCTGGCCAATGCCATGACTCCATCTCCACTCCAATCTCCATGACTCCATGAGCCAAGCTCAGCAAAGGCGCGCCGTGGGCTGAGTTCGGCAAGCGGCAGCCCAAGGCCCAAGTGAAGAACTAAAGAAGTGGCCAAGCTCTTGAGCTCTTCCGTACAGCACCAACACAAGACTACCCTAAATCCTCAATTCCCCATTCCTCCTCTTCCGCTCTTGAGCTCCTGGCTCCTCAGATCCTCCCGTTGGGGCGTCGTGCTGCGGCGCGCGGGGGCTGCGGGCTGTGGGCTGCGGTGCGGCGAGCACCGGAGGCCGGAGCCATCGTCTACCGAGCCAAGGTCCGAGACTCGCAGCTCGCACCGTCGACCGTTGCAGCCTCGCAGCGCCAAGAGCAGCAGGTGAGCGCTTGAGCGGTGATTGAGAGTTGAGCCCTTGAGCATGGTTTTGAATTTTGATTCAATTTGAGTAAATTTTGATGTCTTGTAGGAATTTTGATCTATGTTGTCTGGTTGTATCGGTTAGATCTTGACAATTTGAACGAATTTGATATCATTAGTTATATTGACTACTGAATCACATTGTGCTTGGTATTTTTTATACTAAGAGTTCGCCCCGGTCTTAAGAAATCCTGGTTCCGTTACTGGCCATAATGAACATGAATCTATTGCCGTTGCCATGTTCCTTCTAGGCTCTAGCAACAAGTGAGATGATTTATGAATTTATGTGTCACACAGCCATGTTTCTTGTGGTTTTATACAATTCCCCTTTTGCATGGTTGAAATTTCAATTTAGCAGAATTTAATTATGGGATAAACAAACTGATGTTACAATTAATGTATCTTTGCCATTGCCATGCATGTTCGTTGTAGGCTCTACCAACAAGTGAATCTGATTTTACAAATTTATGTGTCACACTCACACTGCCATGTTTCTTGTGCAAAGGTTGTATACGGTTGCCCTTTTACATAGTTCAAATTGCAGTTTAGCAAAATTTGATTATGGAATAAACAAGATGATGTTACAATTAATGTACCTCTTTATGCTAAATGCTATCAAGACAAAATTTTCTAGGAGCAAACGGGGGTTGACGAAGGCCACTACTGGTTTGAAGTGTGAAGTACGAGGAGGTTTTTCGACTAAAATCTCTAGTACTTAAAAGAAGGATTTGATGGTGGTCCGTTCACTCCACACCGCCACCCTCTCACAAACAATTGACGCCGATAGGCGGGCCCGAGGCCAGCCACTTCCCTAGCCTCCCGAAACCCCAACTCTCTCTCTCTCTCTCTCTCTCTCTCTCTCTCTCTCTCTCTCTCTCTAATCTCCCCCTCGCGCCGCCCCCTCCCCGTCTCCCCCCTTGCTCTTCTGCTATGCTCCATGCGCCTCCTCCCTCTCCCCCATCGCCGCCGCCTTCAGTAACTAATATTACCTCGTTCGATGCAAATTATTCACCAAGCTTGGGTTAAATAAGTGAATGTACTATGGTTGTGTTTGAAATTGTATCATGAGATACTTGTTAGCATAATTGATATTGAGAAACTATTTATTTCTAAATTGTGGTTTTGATTGGTCATCTGATAGTCTGGTAAAAGCTGAGAACTAAACGGTTCAAGAGCAATTCATCAGTTCTGTGTTTGTAATATTTGGATATGTTTTTCATAAGATCTTTGTATTTATAGGTGCTAGGTTGTTCAGATGTGCTCCATACCTACCAAAATTGATTACAATGCTCAGGAATTACATGTGTGTTAAGCACATTGCTCAGAAATCATTGATGCAAAGTATGAGTTTCCGTTGCAACGCACGAGTATATGACTAGTGAATAAATTAATTATGACCAATTAATTACGAATAAATTAATTACAAAAGGGGCCGGGACGACCAGGCTAGGGGTTACAACTAAATCATGTGGACGAGGGAAGTATCCTCCCCTGAGCCACGGACTTGACACATGTCGTCTATTGATGAGTCCGTGGTACCATTTTTAACTTTGACCTCCGGAGGAAGCTAGATTTGCTATTTTCGCGCGCAAACAGTGATATATTAGAAAAAAAAACATTCTAGTAAGCACGCTCGATTTTTTTCTTTGCTTTTTATTACTAGTTCAAACTTAATCGGCAACATGGAGAGAGTTAATAAAGGGGCAAATTCGTGGAAAGGGTGCACAACTAAGTAACTAACAATATAAGCAACACGCCCACGTGATCTTTATCTCTAAAATAAACGGAGATAGAAAAGTAAATTCAAGCGTAAACGGAGTACTCCCTGCGTAGATAGGATTTGCACGCGCATGCAGCAAATCAACCGTGTACGCATACGCGCATACGTACAAGGGCGGCATATATACGCACGAACCTTAACCACATTCCTAACGTGTTGCCTTGCTTAGGAACTGAGGCTAGCTCAGTTGGTGGGAAGGTGTTGATGTACACCTCTACTATGGTTGTGTGCATTCTTAGTTGGTGCAGAGACCGGAAGTTGTACTTCCATTTCTAAAAAAATATGTTGCCTTGCAGCACACCCGACCTCTCCCCACGTTGTCTTCATATAGTAGCTTGGTTATTAATTCCTTAGGGCATGTCCAATAGTTAGGGATAATCCTGTCTCTAACATATGCTATATCACTTTTAGAGATAACGTCTTCAATAGATAGTCTCTAGCACACTCTCTAACATTATATTTTATAATTTTCCTTTAAAACGGGTCTACATGTCAACTAGAGTAGATTAATGTATCATGTTTTAAAACGAACCTGTATGTCAACTAGCCAGTGCAGTCGTGCAGCCTTGATTAGTGTTCACGTGATTTAATTCGTTAGTAGTATTACGCGCTGCAAACTTTGTTACGGTTAATTGCTTCTCTCTCCTTGAGTGTTTACGAACAATCGAATAAACTCCTCGTATTCGGCAAAACAAATTGGTATATGTAAAAGATAGAGTAATTCGTTACTGTTTTTAATGCTCCAAGACTCTATTATGCGTAGTAGTTGTTAAAAGATACAGCTTATCTTTACGTGTTCAAACATGGCGAAAACGAGTCCCAAAAGGTCACGTACGTAATTACTGGACCCATCGACCATTACAAAAGCCCTGGAGAGACAGGGCTAGATCGACTCTGAACTCCCTGAAGTCTGAACCTTGTAGGGGCCTGCCGCTTAGCCTCTCAGCATGGAGCGACCTGCCGCCGCCGATGACGACGTCATCATCGAGATCAGCGCTGCCGGCGGCGCCGACAAGAACCGTCCGTCGGGCGAAGAAGAGCACGAAGGAGACGATACAGGTGGCAGCGGCGCCACGCGTCGGACCTTCAGCTTCAGTCAAGCTTACAAGATGCGGCACCGAACACCTCAGGCACGTCTATATGTTTTCAATCCTCTTGTAGTCTGTGGCTTGGACCCTGCGAATAGTTCACGGGCCGCTGTTAATTTCCGATCAGATCTTGATGCGATTTGCGCTGTTCGTGTCGTTTGCATGGCATGTCGCGCAGGTGTTCACGCCGTGGCAGACCGTTCTGCTGAGCTACCAGTCCCTCGGCATCGTCTACGGCGACCTCGGGACGTCGCCGCTGTACGTGTTCCCGTCCATCGTCTTGCCGGACGCCGACGAGACGGACTTCCTGGGCATCCTCAGCCTCATCCTGTGGACGCTCACCCTGATGAGCCTCGTCAAGTACGTGCTCATCGTCCTCCGTGCAGATGATCATGGAGAAGGTACACACTTCTGGTTTCTTTCCTTCGGTTATTCGTGGTGATCGTGCAGAATCGTTTGCCAATCTTAACCCTTGTCGTGATGTATTGTGCTGCTATATACGTGAAGGTGGCACGTTTGCTCTGTATTCGCTCTTGCGCCAACATGTGAATTTCAAGGGGAAGATGCCGGTCCCAATCACACGGTTGGCATCTGATGTAAATCTCAAGTTCCACAGCAAGAAGAGAAGAGAGCCATCTTGGATGCAAAACTTCTTGGAGGGAAGCTCAAAGGCACAATCACTCGTCACCTACCTCGTGTTCTGTGGAACTTCCATGTTGATGGGTGATGGTGCCCTCACTCCAGCCATCTCAGGTACACACGTTTTAATCAGTTGTTTCTACTCAACACAAGCATGCAGGTCAATCATCCTCATTCAGATTCATGTTTTTCTTCCCTATTTATCCAGTTCTTTCGGCTGCTCAAGGAATCCAGTCAAGATCTCCAGAGATTAAACAAGGTAACAATTATTTTCTGTTAGTGCCGGGCAAAAGGATATGAGATTGTCTATTTGTAAGGTGATTAAAAAAATTAGGTATAAGTTATGGATTAAAATCTAATTATATAGCACATCAATCTCTGTATTAATTCAACGATCACAACAATTGATTTAAACATAAGAAAATTGCAGGCGACTTAGAAATAGTAAATCCTAAAGGTTATTTGAAATTCTATTTTTGCCCTGTTGCAGAGCACGTTGTCATCTTGTCTGTGGTGATTCTAGTCCTCCTTTTCCTCATCCAACGATTCGGCACAAGCAAAGTCAGCTTCTCTTTCTCTCCCGTCATGCTCGTCTGGTTTGGATCAATCTCACTGATCGGAGTGTACAACATAGTCAAGTACTATCCAACTGTTCTGAAAGCTGTGTCACCCCATTACATATACTACTACTTCGCAAAGAACAAAAGAGCCGGCTGGGAGCAACTTGGAGCCGTTATTCTGTGCATAACAGGTGAGAATCTTGAGCTGATTAGTTACAATCCTTTTAATTTTAAGGTGAAGCGTACAATGAAAAGCAAATTAGCAGTATGCATTGTTTGTATTTGATTCATCTGACAACAACTTGGTATTTAGTCTGAACCTTGACTGAATACTTGTGATCATAATCAGGTGCTGAAGCCATGTTTGCTGACTTGGGCCACTTCAACAAGGCATCAATTCAGGTACATGGTCCTGCAGATTCTGACATATATTACAAAGAAAAGCACTAGCTTTGTGGACATCCTCCGCCGTCTGATTTGCATCAACATCTATGTATTTGGGAATACACTAGGAATATGGCCTCACATCCCCCATGTGTGCACTGATCTCAATGAAAAATCAACGGTAGATAAGGTGGGAGGATGTCCACCTAGGAGTAAAATTGCTTTTCCCGTCCCTTCTAATCCTTTTTCCCTTGCAGTTGGCCTTCTCAACAGTAGTGTTTCCATCATTGATCCTTGGATACTCTGGCCAAGCAGCATATCTGATCAAGCACCCTGCCGATCTCAGCACAGCATTCTACAGCAGCGTTCCAGAGCCCCTGTTCTGGCCAATGTTTGTGGTTGCTACTCTAGCCGCCATTGTCGCAAGCCAGTCGCTGATCTCTGCCAGCTTCTCCATCACTCACCAATCCGTTGGGCTAGGCTGTTTCCCCAGAGTCACCGTCACGCACACCTCGGACAAATATGAAGGTCAAGTATACTGCCCTGAGATCAACTACTTCATGATGGTTGTGTGTATCCTCATCACCGTTGGCTTCCGGGGTGGAGCGGAGATTGGACATGCCTTTGGTAAGCAATTAAACTATCATTGCATCCCAATTTGATTGATCTAGCAGATAGATCTCCTGCTTTATTTTTTCTTGCAAAAGAAAATTCTCAATTTGGATAACTGCATGACATGCATGAATGTACAAGACTAGTTAAATGCATTATGTGATATCTGATTGATTAGAACTTGCTTTGTTGATTTTGGTTAATTTTGCAGGTGTTGCAGTGATATGGGTCATGCTTATCACGACAGCGATGATGACAGTGGTCATGGATATAATCTGGGACGTGAACATTGTACTGATCGGTGCATTCTTCGTCGGCTACTTATCCATCGAAGGCATGTACATGAGCTCACTCATGAACAAGGTCGCGCAAGGTGGCTGGGTTCCGTTTGCGATCACCGCATTCTTCCTGGTGATCACGCTCGCCTGGACTTACGGGAGGAAGAAGAAGAGCGAGTACGAGGAGAACCACCTGGTCGACGGCGAAGAATTCGGCGGGATCGTGGCCAGAAGCACCCGGGTGCCCGGACCTGCTTCTTCTTCACGGACCTGATGGACGGCATCCCGCCGATCGTGCGCCACTACGCCGAGCACACGGGCTGCCTCCGCGAGCTGCTGCTGTTCGTCACCGTCAGGACCCTCCCGGTGAGGTCGGTTCTCCCCGAGGAGCGCTTCCTCGTGGCGAAGGAGCCCGCGGGGGTGTACAGGTGCATCGTCCGGTACGGCTACATGGACAAGAAGGACATGGAAGGCGACGAGTTCACCGGATCGGCCATTGCCGTGATCAAGGAGGTCGCGGACAGCGCCGAAGAGGTCGAGATGATGGGTCTGGCTCACCGCAATGGGGTGAGTTTCGTGCTCGGGAGGACGATCCTGAAGATGGGCGACAAGCACAACTGGTTCAAGCGCTTTGTCATCAATGAGTTCTACAGGTTCCTGCAGAAGAACTTCAGGTCAAATGTTTCGACACTGAAGATCGATCATGCCAAGACCCTGCAGGTTGGAATGCGGTATAAGATCGATTGAATTTGGTAGCTTTTTAGATCGATTGAATTTGGTAGCTTTTTAGATCAGTTCCAAAACTGTTTTGACGGTGAGTGCTAGATCCTGTATCGAGGTCATCTTAAGTTATGTCGTGGATTTTCTTAGATATTTTTCCTTCATCGTGATAGTTTGTTTATCTGAAGCCCCACTCTGGATGCATAATACTCTTCATTCTGCATGCATAATACTCCATTCTGCATGCATAATACCACCAGAATGATATTATCTCTGTTCAGCTAAATACAAGCTGAAGGTCAGATCCTCTCTCTTCTAGTGCTCCACCTTACTCCTAGAAAAGTTAAAAGAACGTGTCTTTTATGAAATAATTACTACTACAAAGATAAACAATACTACAAGTCATGCACAACTGAAGGAGAAAAAGAGAGAGACACTTCCTCTCCCCCCTAAAAAGTGCTTTATCCTTCAGTTGGGAAAAAAGTTGACTTCGCTTTCCTTTGTCCAGTGAGGAAACACTAGAAGTAGCGTAAAATTGTTAATACATAGATGGCTGCATATCCCTTCCTCCAATCAGATACAGCGGTTGAGGAGGCCACACACGACTACAAGCCCCACGATGAGCAGGCGATCCACTGTGGGGCCCACTATCAGGCTCAGAACGTCTTCTCCCAGTGCTACCCCCGAGGCCGTCTGCTTCCTCTTGATCTCCGCCACAACCTCACCATCCGCATCGCTGATTCTGTACTCCGATTTGTGTGACATGCCATCAATCCTGTACACCTTCCCACTAACAGCAACCGTTACTACAGCTCTATTAGAGATACTGTATTGCCCTTCCTTCTTCAGAATTTTGTGCTCCTTTTGGACCCTGAACCATGGCTCGCTAGCCTCCTCTTCCAAGCTTGCAGTGCCATTGCAATATGAATAGCCCTGCCATGTCTTAAACACTGCAAAATTCTGCAGTAAAGATCACAAAACCCAAATGTTAGCAATGCCACAATCTCCTCTCAAAGAGGATTTATCAATTGTATATTTATGCGTCTCCAAGATGGAAATAACATCTCATATATATATAGGCAGAAGGAATACCTTCTTGAGTAGCTTAATGAGTGTTCTGCCGCCGCTGTCCATGACATACACCTCACGGCGGCGTCTGCAGGCGTAGTTGTCGACACGGTAGGCCACGCGTCCATCCGGGCCGTAGATCGTGCATCCGTGGCCGTTGAACACCAGTGATTTCATCCACACCGTGTAAACTTGCTTCTCATCCGAACCAGCAGAAGGATGCAGGTGAGCAGAGAGCGGCTGGATCCTAGTAGCAGTGGCCATTTCCTGACGAGATGAGAATATGAGATGAGCACTGCAATGGCTCAGATGCTGCATTTATACATGCATATAAGCACGCATGGCTTCATGCAATTCAGGACTGTGCATGCATGGCCTACATATTAATTTTTTAAAGAAACAGGTGGGCTCTGCATGCAATGTTCACAAGGGTTGATAAAATTTGAGCAAGATCTGTTTAAACTAGCTAGCCAGGGATCAGATACTGTACTACTAGCCCCTTTGTTATTTGTCTTTCGGAAAGTGATGCTACATGTACGTTGCACACTTTGTACAGGATGGTATCACGTGTGTTTTGCCGTGTATGTGGTACTAGTAATTTAATCTTGTTGACTATGGTGTGCTCTTTTCTTAATCTGCATGTTTTTTGTTGAGCTGAACTGTTCAAAAGTGAGCGGTGCTATACCCATTTTATAGAATATTTTATTGGCTTTGTTATAGGACACGCTTTATAGTTCAGAGGGAAGTATCCAATAAACCGTACGAGTGGTTGCTCGCTCTCGACGCTCTGTACGCCTCGTTGTTCAGCTGTTCGATACTTCTCTCTAGTTTGCATTCATAGATTTGATCTCCTTTTTGTGTATAGCTTTACACTTCTTTTCTGAGAATATAGCTTTACAATTTAGTATAGGAGAATTTTTGTGCACCAACATGACGTTAGAGGTTACACAGTATTGCAGCTTTGCATATTTTGCTTTTGAAAAGAGACCAATCCATAGATATGCTTCTTTTTTAATAAAAAAAAAATAGTTTTATTCCTTCGTATTTGGAAAGATGCCACCATTTCCCTTAAAACGGTCACATAGCATTTTTATTTGACCGATGGACTGAAGAGCAAGCACGGAATCCGTACGTGAAACCATCCTTTCCTTGGTTGTTTTTTTTTGAAATGTAGGCAGGAGGATTGGCTACAGATTTAATTAAAGAAGAAGAGGGTTTGTCAACCGTTTATATATAAGGTAAGAGACCAAAAAAACGAGGTAAAAAAAGCCTACGCTCCCGGAACGATGAACGCTAGATACGTTGTTTCTGTCATACGTCAAGCTCTTACCTCGTCTTTTATCTTTAGAAGTAGGGTGTGCGGCATGATGCATTTGTTTTTCAAGACTCTCGTTACGCTCTTTCCATATTTCTCAAGTGATTAGAATGAACAAGCTTCATATGGCCTTTTTATACTCCACCTTTACATTAATCACTTGTTCCCACCACCCGTGAATTGCGAGTGTCGGCGGCCATTGGGACGGTTGCAAGCCCACTAGGCCTAGCCAAGTGGAGATCATTTTCCAAACACGAATGGAATATTTGCATTTGGCGAATAGGTGCACCGGCCAAAGGATTACATTACAAAAGCGGGCGACAACCGAGCCAATACACAATGCAATAATGTACATGCAAGGCTTATAAGGATGGTTCGGTTCTTTTATTTGCAAAGCAACACTTTTAAATATCATAAGTACAAATTCCTAGTACTTAGCATTTTTAACAAATTGCATTTTAGTAAAGAGAGTAATTGTGCAATATTTGATATCACAGAGATTCCTCCATCTAAAACTCTACTGATGTTTATTTCGATTGAGCTACCTCCAATTATTAACCACTGTTGTCCAAAACTCAGGGGAAAAATCCAATCTCGTGGCTAGAGAGCCCGTCACAATTTTCATACCACCCACAAGGTTTTGAAATAGAACTAACTCAAGTTAAGTTCTCATGTCCGCTTTGACCAGTAGGCACTACTGCTTAAACAGCTTTATAAATTCTGCAGAGATTGTACACTTTACCCACAAGAGACAATTAACTCGTTGCCCTACACGATTCGTAGTCGTGTAGTCGAGAGGTTGTCACAATAACTTTCAACTACCTCGTCCTTTCCATCATCTCACCCAAATGGGGTTACGCCATACGTTCGCGAGGATGTTGTACCGCAATACTGGATGTACCGCACGACGTTGGCAACTTCACCTTTATCGGTGTCCCCGTCAAAGTTTGGATGTACCGCAAGCTTGAGCGTGCCATTTATCCACCGTGAGATGACTTTCGTGATTCGATAAATTTACTAAGCCAAGTCGCGGTTTGTCGCAGACTTGTGGTTGTACTTGTTTTACACGGAGGTCGTGACAAGATGAAGTCCTTAGGAGTTATCCGGCGGTTCATTCCACATCCTATCCACAAAATGACATTCCGTGGGCTACATTAGCACCCATTGTCATACCATCCACCTCTCCATCCACCCGGATATGGTAATAGCAATTTTAGGGTTTTGAGAAGCAAAACACAACAATTCAACCATCTCACCATTTACCCGAATGACTTGCCAAATCATTTTATGTTTGAAAGGATGATGATTGGGACAGTTTAATGTCCTGCATTTAAGCAAGGCTAGCATGTCGCTTAAGTACAACCTATAGCTAGTATTACCATATAGTTACTAGGGTGACAATGGAATTAAGGGATTCAAGTTGTCAAGGATGGCATAATAATTAGTTAATCATCAAATGGGTATTAACTACCTTAAGTTTTAACATATGTTTGATTAAAGAATTAAAGTATGCAATTTGCTATTTTAAAAGAATATAATTTGCATAAAATGTAGGCTCAATATGATCAAAGTATTGACTCGCCTGGGTCTATTTATCATGCCTTGATCTTACTCAAAGCCTTCTTAGTCGATGGTCTTGAATTCTCGGTCTTTATCTTTATCCGAATCTTGATCTTGCTTGAGTCAATCGTTTCTTTAGGGACTCCACAACTAATTACACAATAATCGATCGAAAACCAAATAAATCCAAAGAACTTCAAAAGACCAAATAAATTCGACCGGCTTGAATAAGATTTGCGATGATCGGAGTATGAGAAAAGGTTTGGCAAATGCGGGATGTTGACAAAGTCAACAACAATTTGAGCGAAGGAGGAATGGCGAGAACTCGCCGAGAGGAAAACAAGGAAGGATCAAAGTCAAAGAAACTCTTGTAGGGATACTCCACCTCGGATGTGGAAGATGACCAGATATCGACGATCGAAGAAGGGTCATAGCTTGATCTTTTACATTCAAGAGCTTCTTCAAATCTTGGGTATTTATTAAGGGAGTTCCATGAGTTGGGTTAGATTTATGAAAGATATGAGTCTTTCAAGAACACTGGGCATTATTTGATGAGGGCTAACCATCAAATATTAGGATGTGAGTTTAACATGTGACGAGTATAATTTTTAATCATCGAGTTAAATTTGAAGTCCATATTTTATCGAAGTTCCCTTCTTAAGGTTGTGTCTTGCATTGCGGATACCAATGATGATTCAAAACCAGAGATAAAGATAGGATGATTGATATTTAGGCAAGATTATATTTTTGGCAAGACGTCAAATTTAAGTTTGCATTTCAAATTATATGGCAAGAGAATATTGGTTAATTATCTCATCTTTTAACTTATTTGCCGCTTACACAGGAATGTATATATATATCCATGCATAAGCTACACTTGAGATAAAGATATGGGACTTAGGATTTCAATTATTTTCCTTAATTATTATAAATCACCATTTTAAACGTCTTCATGATTTTTGGTACATGGAGATGATACTAGATATTTTTGCCGGACTTATCTTTACCTTAATTATTTTAATTGTCGTTAATAATTTCTAGATCGGAGGATAAAGATATGATCTTTATTATTTGGACCAAAGATCTTTGATGGAATTAGCAATTAGGATTCAAGTTTCTAGAGCGAAATATTGAGAGCGTCGAATTTATATTTGAATAGCTTCGCATTAAAGTTCCCGTGATTTATAATTCAAGTTTCTGCATCTCATAGCTTTTAAACATTAGTGGATAAATATTTTACATTAACTTTAACAATTAAACAATAGTTAGCTTCAGAGGGTTTAACACCAAAATTGGGAGTTAACAAATCAGTTTGCATGAAGTACAAACTTAGGTATGAATTAGCTAACTACTGCCTCCACTCAAATCTTAAGGAATAAAGGGCCCACATGCCATAAGAGTGAGAGGGAGATAGAGAGCTAGCCCTGCACACTCAGCTTCACAGAGAAAGCAGAGGAAGAGAGGAAGTGCACGGGCGGCGGCTTGCCGGCGGTGAACGGCGGCCGGAGGGGCGGCGAGGACCGGGAAAACGGGCCGCCGAGGTGGAGGTGGCGAGGAGGCGGCGTGGTGGCGGGACGGCGTCGAGGAGGAGTCGGCGGTGGTGGAGCGGTGGCGCAGGGCGGACGGGCGGCGGTGGCCGGACGGCGGAGGAGGAAGGGAGGGGAGCACGTGCATGAGGGAGATGAGAGGAAGCTCACCATGCGATTCTTTGAGGCGAGGAGCACCGAGCAGCCGACGACGGAGTCACGGCCGCGCAGGGAGGACTCACGGCGGCGGGCGAAGTTCCGGGATGTTACACGCCGTTTCCGGGAATTGATGGCATAGCACACATTGGCCATTGTTTGGCCAATCTCGGCGTTGCAGCTAGTCCGAAGTCCATAGTCTGTTTTGAATGACTAGCCACACAAAGTGTTTGCATTTTGACGGCGCCCGAGTTTTCCAAATTATGGAATAGAAGTTTGTGCTAATTGATCCGAGGAATTGGGTCTTGTAGGCCGATCTTACCATGTAGTTACCGTTGGTTGTGAATTTCCAAGCGATGCGATCCTCGGTTTTAGGGGCTAGCACCACACATTCACCTGTTCCCAAAGGGATAAAATACTCTCTGCATTTAACTCTACTAGCTTGTTTTGATTGGAGGATTGTCAAAAGAATTGTAGAGGATTTGTCATGTTTTCAGCACAATTGTTGTTACCCATTTGAAATTCGTACGCTCCAAACCAGCCTTAAAGCCTTTTAGTAAGCAATACGACTTTGATCATAAACGTGCAAATTATATATATGTATGGAGAACTGCATACGCAGCACTACTGTTCTCTTCCCATCCGAACGTTGAGGTGTCATTTTCTTTTTCTTTTATTTGCCAGAGAAGTTTGGAGACATATATATCTAAGAAAAAAAGTGAATGATTCAGTCAACAAGTTTTTCCTTTGCTGATTATTCAATCTCGTCTCCGTATGCTGATTTTCATTTCCCCCAAAGATTCCCCCTGTCGATTATAAAATACAATGTGCGCATGGTTTTTGTGCCTTCGACAAAAATAATTCGAATTAATAAATAAACTTCAGAAGTCTCCGGTTGCATATCACGGTACAACTATATATCTATAAATTTATGATAATTTATGTCCATTATTAGTAGAGTTGCTAATCTGCGCAAGATTCCCAATTTTGCGGCAGGCCTTGCTTTGTTTAATGTTGTAGTTGTAGGCCTTGCGATCGATCATATTGTCCCTGTGAGTTGGAAGATAATTACTTATTTCAATACTCAGCAGCATGCATATCCATTTTATGTCATCGCCAGAAACTGCCGTCTCCCAAAAGCAGGAAACAATTAACCTCACAAAAAAAAACCCGGTACATGAATTCTAGGTAGATTAGGAAAATAAGGGAGCTTATTTTTATGGTACTCTGTCATGTGTGGATAAGTGATATTGTAAACAAATTAAAGATGTGGGTCGATCGCCCTGTGGATGACATCAGAGAAAGGGGAACAACAATAGAAATCGGCCTCCAGATCAGTACTCCGTGGAAGAGGAAAGAAAATCAAACCTACTGGTGTAAGTACTTACTTATCCTTCATTCATTGTACGTGCTTGCATTATCATATGGCAACAATTAGAACAATCTGTAGTTAGTTTCGATCGATGTTGAAATCTAATCGCACATGTTCTGCATTTCGATCAACTGCATTGGAATAAGCGAGACTATGTTTCGCATCAGGCATGTAGTCTCAAAATATACCACCAGTGTTTGATCTTCTCAGCAACTTCTGCTGCTAGCTTATAAGTTACAACTGGTCTTAGTATCAAGAATTAGTTGACATATACGTGTACTTATATGTAAGGGTCATTCAACTAAACATTTGTCTTGAGGGACGCATACAGTACGGCTAAACCTTTGGGAACGCATGCATGCGCACACGAGTGTACAACCACAAAATTGAACTATTCTACTATGCATCCAGGCGGCGGACTCCAACTTAAATTTAAGTTTTTAGTGAAGTGATATAACATCTGACCACTTATATACCGCTCAACAGCAAAGATATCCCAACAACTTACTTGTATCTCCGCTCATTTTTTGACCTAAGTCCACCCTGTATGCATCAATTCACACCGTGCTAGTGATTGAACTGTTCTTCAATGCATTCTGGAACATTAGGTATGCTTGATATGAACACATGCATAGTACTAACCATACATGCTTAAATATATATCCCTGATTTTTTTTTTTGTGAACTAGTACCATGCTAAAATTAGTCCAAGCCAAGCACCAGGTAAACGTGATGCTAATTGCTGAGTAGTGGTACAAAACTAGATCGAGCATAAACGAACTTTAGTATAACATTATTCTATCACATCGCGTGACGCGTACAAGACTACAGGTACCACAAATAAATTAGGCCTCGTTATCGTTAGGAGAGAGAGAAAAATACAAGCACCTATAAATATGCGAAACCAACGACTGACACCGTCCATCCCAACCATCTCACTGCAACAGCAGCAGAGCAATCTCCTTCCTCTCATCAATGGCGAAGATCCAGCCCCTCCCAGCCGCCACATCATCCCCCTGCTCTTCGTCTGAAGATTACAAGAGCCTGCAGGGCGAGAAGACGCAGAAGCAGGTGGTGTACACGGTGTGGATGAAGTCGCTGGTGTTCAACGGCAACGGCTGCACGGTGTACGGCTCCGACGGCCGCGTCGCCTTCCGCGTCGACAACTACGGCTGCAAGGGCAGCCGCGAGGTCTTCTTCATGGACCGCGCAGGCAAGGCCCTCATCAGAATCCAAAGAAAGGTGCATACACATCGATCGAACATGCATAAGAAACTGTTTCGAATAATCATATCGGCATTTTTCCTGAACTGTGTTCTTTCCATTGTTCTGCAGAGCTTTGGAATGTTCAAGAGATGGGAAGCATGCCGGTGCTACGACGGCGGCGAGGGTTTCGGGGAGGAGACGAGGCCGTGGTTCAGAGTGCAGAGGGCTCAGAAGAGCGGAGCCACCGTGACGCTACACGGCAGCGGGAGAACGTACAGGATCGACGGGTGCTCGCGCAAATCGGACTGCAGAATCAGCGGCGCGGATGGCGCGGTTGTGGCGGAGATCGGGCGGAAGCAGACGGCGTCCGGCGTTGTTCTGGGGTCGGACGTCCTGACGCTGACAGTGGGGCCGGAGGAAGATCACCTGCTCGTTCTGGTTTTGGTTGTCGTGTGCGGCCTCATGAACCGCTCCATGTGATTGGATGGACCGGATGAGGATTCTCCACGAGAGCATAGCACAAGAACGAAATTCTTCTTTTGTTTCCTTCTTCTTTCGTGCGGTTTCTAGCTAGTTTGATTCCTAGGAACATTACGTGGTGAGTGGTGAGAGTGTGTCTATAGACTATAGTACCGGTGGGAGTTTGTTTCTTAGGAAACAATCTACAAAGTTTTTCACCAAGTTGAGTTTGGTGGATGGTTTTTCCCCTTGCTCCAAGGGATGCTCGAAGAATCTTACAGTTGTATAAATTGCAAGACTGTAACACAATGGAACGAAGTTGTCCAGTAATTATATAAGACTTTGCTTATCTAATTATTATCAACTCCTGGATTATTAGGGTAATAACTTTGGTCTTGATTTATGACATAAGCAACTAGGGTCTCGTTAAATTTCAACCGAACAAAGTGACCCATAAATGGCCTAGATTAAAGATGGACCTTGTTTCTCATACAAACCGTGTGCTAACGCACGCACACCTCACTAACACGTACACACATGTACGCGTCCCCTTTTACACACGCTGTTGAGAATTTTTGGTCCCAGGGCATCACGTAGCGTAGACGCACGCTTTTTCACTGAACACGCACACGTGTGTACCATAATCTAAATAATCAGGTGAGGACGTGAGGCGCACGAGTTCGATCCTAGAGATCGAACCCGAACGGGTCACTCGCACACAACGCTCGGTCCTCGTGCTCGCTCGACTTACATAGGCTACACTGATCATTTAGGCCACTTTTAAATTCCGATACAAAAGTTGTGGATATATGAAAACCCAATACTGCATAAGCTAAGATGTCGATGGACAGATACAATTTGGACTCAGGGTTACGATGCAGCGTGGCGGGGTAGTGATATCATATACGACTGTTACATATTGGTACATGGGACAAGTTTGCACTAGCAGTGCCGCCTGAGAGATGAGCACGTCACCGCCACTCTATTAAACTAAACGATGTCCACATCGGTCTATTAATCGCATCAGTGTATTAAGGAAACCGGAGTACAACAGGCCAACGCCCTGCCTGTCTGGCTGCCCATGAAATGAGCGGCACGCGGACGGCCCGACTTTTCAATTGACGCTGATTACGCTGTGAGAGGCACACGCGACCGGCAGGCGGCAGCCCGTTGCGTCTGCTTCACAGGATCGAATACTTAAATTGTTGTACCGGCGGCTGATCACGTACGTGCTGTGCATCGGTGCGGTGCGGTGCGGTGCGGTGCAGGGGCCAGTGACGTTTGATGGCCAGCTAACTTGCGCCCATGGGTGTGTCGGGCGTTTTCTCCTCGCTCCAATAATTCACAGGAACCACGAGGGGACACTCATCTGTCATTTGGCAGAAAAATGTTTAAGCGCCTGTGATGCCCGTCTCCGCGGTTTACGTGCTATTTTTTTACAATTTTTGTACGAGTGGAAACTACTTTTATTATTATAAATAAAAAACATGCTAATTTAGTTAAAAGTTTGTTTGTGCATGTACTGATGAACAGTGAGCACATGTTACGGTAAGTGAAGGTGTGTGATCAAATTTGAGAAAATTCAGAAATAAACTCATCGATCCAATGTACTCCAACGCCTGTATTTCGGCCGGTAACAGTAGTTGAGTATCTCGTAGTTGACATGTACTCCGACTAATAAATTTACATGGTGATGATTCTTAAAAAAGAAGTTACCCTCGCAAAAAAACATATTAGGTAGGCCATTATCTAAAGAGGGAAAAATGCCATCAGGGTTGAGCACAAGACCGGATGAAGCATTACCAACAAACAAGCGGCCGGAGACCAACCTGGCCCAGCCTAACCATGACCCGAACTACAACCACCGCCGTACTCCGCAGCCGGAGTTGCAGCGGCGCTGATGAACACCGCCGGCTCTCGTCCACCCAACCCAACGACCACCGTCAACGACTTCGGCTCGAGAAGAGAAGAAAAAGGCTGACCTCTCGCCTGGCTTCGACACGGCCCACACAGGAGAGAGACTGACCTCTCGTTAAAGACTTTTTTGAACAACCCAAATCGGAAGTCCACCAGGACCACCAACGCAAACTCTCTTCCCATCTCATCGTCGTCTCTCCCGTTGTTCTGTTCCCCACCGACCCGCCTTCATCGCCACGCCACCTCCCCGGCGGACGCCATGTCTCTGCCCACGATGACCCACTCCTCCGCCTTCCTCCTCCCCTCCTCGCCTCCTCCGCCAGCCGACGCAGTCGCCTACGCCGTCGTCGTCCTCAATCAGCGCCTCCCCCGCTTCGCGCCCCTCCTCTGGACCCGTGGTAATGCGCCTCTTCCCCCCCACCCCGCTGTTTCGTGGCATTATTGGCTTCGCTTTTCTTTTTCGTCGTGTCGAAATTGATGTGGTTCGTGTCGTCTCATTGTCTGAGCAGCGCAGATGCGGGTGTGCGCGGACGGGGGCGCGAACCGCGTGTTCGACGGCATGCCGGAACTGCTCCCCGGCGAGGATCCCGCCGAGGTCCGCGTGAGGTGAGCAAACTATCCACCTTTTTTATTCTGTTAGTTGCTTGCTTACGTCTGTCGTACGTGTGTATTTGACCCTGAGGCTCAGTGCTCATCATGTTCTTGATGGAATGCATCAGAGATGACGGTGAATTTTGTTTTAGTGTTATGCCTGTGCGGTTGTGTGCAAGTGTAGATGTTGGTTCTTGCATGGTGCATCTGCCATGTTTGTTTTTGTAATACATGTTTTAGTTAGCACGTGTTTAAGAAAAAATCGATGTTTTCATGTTGGTATATGTTAAAGCAATAATGGAAGTTCCCCTAATACGGTCAAGTTGCTATGTGTTAGAGTATACATGCTTCACTTGGTATGGAATGCCTCAGATGTGGGAGGTTATTTTTTGTTGGATGTTTGTTCTTTGAGATACATTAGCTAACGAATTGTTCTTTTGTTTGATGCAGTCTCTGCCAATGTTAAATTTACGTCTTATGTTTGCATGCTTATTCTGTGTTTGGAGTGTTTGGGTTACCTATGTTTGTTTTCTCCTAATGCTGGGGATTTGTTATTGAGAAAGAGTGTTCTTATGTTGGCCTAAGGTGCCACCAGAGGGCTTGGCAGACAATGCACCTAACACTGCCAAAGGCCACATCTGAGGTCACACAAAATTACTCGAAATAGGGGATATGAACTATAGAAGCTTGCTGGGAAACTAAACTTTTTAAATTGTATATTCTGAAGCAACATGGTTAGCACTAAGAACAATTGTTATCTACAAACTTTTTTTTGTTTGCCAACGGTTTGTGGGACATTGATGCATTTATTTTTCATATTCAATTTTTTTTTTTAATTCGGACACGCTTTATCAGCTGAAAACATATGTATGATGATTTAAAAGAATATTCCATCCAGAAAAGGAGCATGGTTAGTTTGTTTGCCATGCCCGATAGTTGGGAAGAGATTTAAGGCAGTTTTCTATATTGGTAGCTGAGAAGGGCTTTAAGACAGTTTTCTTTATTGGTTGTTTGTATATGAAGATTTTATTAGTTTGTCCTTATCTTCCTGCAGGTACAAGCCAGATGTAATCAAAGGGGATATGGACTCAATAAGACCAGAAGTGAAGGAATATTATTCCAATTTGGTAACTACTTTAAATTCCGTTTAGCATCCCTGGTTGAAAATGAGATGCTAAGGCTGGATAACTGAACCATACAGTCATACTGCATGCAACAACTGTCCAGGACAATTTTCACTGTGTTGTGCAGAAAGATATAATTTTTTTGCCATCTAGGTCTATAGGAATATGTTTGCAATTCTCTTTTGTCTGGTGCGTGCTGTTGGGAGTATCTAATTGGATATCAGAACTTGACCTCTACTAGTTTAGATGAAAAAGTGTTAAAAATACTTATAATTTCCTGTGTGAAATCAAAATGTTGAAATGATTTGCAACAATTAGTCCTTTAAAGTTTGCAAATATCCTTGAAATTGCTACTGTAGCTGATATCATCTGCTTTAAGATGTAGCCTCCTGGTTCCAATGTACATTCAAAGTTCTATTGTGATGAATTGCCTACTGGGACAGGAATTTCTGACTTACCATACTAATCAGATGATGCTATTCTGTGATCAATTGCAGGGTACCAAAATAGTTGATGAATCCCATGATCAGGACACCACTGACTTGCACAAATGTGTATCGTTTATCACCAGAAATCCACCTGGCCCTGACAAGTCTAATGTATACCCTAGATCAATTCATCAAATCATCAATTTTAGAACTATGCAACAGTCAGATTTACAGATGTTACGGTGCTTTCTTTAACTGCAGTTGTGCATTCTTGTTCTTGGTGCACTTGGAGGAAGGTTCGATCATGAGATGGGGAACATCAATGTAATATATCGCTTCTCAAACATAAAGATCATCCTCCTGTCAGATGACTGTTCAATTTTTCTGCTCCCGAAGACGCAGACTCATGAGATCCACATCGAGCAATCGATCGAGGGTCCTCATTGTGGGTTGATTCCCATTGGCGCACCGTCAACTAGCACCACCACCACCGGGCTCCGGTGGAATTTAGGTATAGGCATCTAACTTGTAACCTATTTCTTGTATTGCAACAACAACTAATAGTCATGCTGCATTTTATCTTCAGATAATACCAGTATGAGTTATGGTGGGTTGATAAGCACATCAAACATCGTGGAAGAGGAGAAAGTAACAGTCACTTCAGATTCTGATCTGATTTGGACAATATCGCTTCGAAACTGTGCTTAAATTGCCTGTGATTGTTCCATGGACCATGGTCCATATTTTGGCTCGTCAATTTTACGTGGATGAGTTCTACATTTTGTAACGTCATTGTGATGGTATCTTTCACTCCACTTGATGTTGGTAAACCGGATAGGTGTCCATATATGTAAGCTTCTTAGTTATCCATCCAGAATTTATGTATTGCAGATTATCAAAATTCCATAAGTATGCTGTTCTATTATCATTCAAGCCGTCGACTAATCTCCGTGACTCTTTGGACGTTTCTTCTCTTTGCAAATTTACTTCGCAGTTTTTCAAATGTGCAGTTTTAGACGCATTCGGGTGTTTCTAGATGAGAAGCCACCATCAGCCTGGGACCCCTTCGCCGATGAGAGCGAGTAATGTCGTTATCCAACGCCCACCTACCACCATCCTCTCACTGCCACCGGGCCCAATCACCGCATTAAGGTGGGCCCCACTCCCGAACCCTGATATTTTCCGGAAGCCGTCACCACTGCACCTGGGCTCCACCACTGCCTCTCCCCCCGTCGCTTTCTTCTCCAAAACCAGGATTAGGGTACGTTTGGATGTTACCGCATTTATATACTACAGTATTAAAAAAAACTAAGGTTATATATATATATATATATGCTAATGGTAATTCAGTGTTAAGGTGCTAATGCTAATTTTGACCGTTGAATCTGCACCTTGATCGTTGGATGTGGAAGCATACAGAGTGTTTAATGAAGGTGTATTAATGAAGATGTATTGGATGTGGGAGCATACAAGGTAATTAAATGATTTGGAGGTGAGAGACTGCATTAATCTTGATTGTTCAATCCAAAACCAACGGTCAAGATTGGCATTAACACTTTGGCACTAGATACGTGTTCTCTCTATATATATATCCTACGAAATAATACAATTTCTACATACTATATTATTTCATAGTTTTAACAAAAAAAAACTACAGAGTGTTTGGGAATTTGCGGTATCTGATACAGTATTTTGTTCCAAAAAAGTAGCTATCAAACCAAGTAGTCATTATTAAGAAAAAGAATGAACATGTGAACTCGGTAGCCTATGGTTATCTAGCCCAAACCAGCATGTACAAGTGAACTAGCTTATGTACTTGTACGTGAAATTTTTATCTCAACAAAAATTTTAGTTAGCGTCAATGCTTTGGCCAATTGATTTGAACTCTCTCCATGAAAGATTAGAAGTCTAGTTCGACATTTTTAAATCACAAATCCAATCAATCCATCTCATGTAGAGGTTCATATTAGAAATGCAGATGCGGTCTGTTTGATTTCAACTAACTGCTAAACGATCATGATGTAACAGTGATCACGTGTAGTCCAGGCCGGCCATGAGCAAGATGGCAGTGCGCCTGTAGCCCGGGCGTACGCATTCAGTGGCCATGTGAATTAGGGCCCTCCTAATAGTTATTTGTGTTCGATACTATAGACACGCTACATCAGATTTTTTTTTGAAGTGGAAGAGAGAGAACGAATTTGATGCATTGGAAGGACTAAAATTATTTTGTGGGTCATCTCTCTTCAGAGACTAGATATCCATGCAATACTGTAGGGTTTTCTAGTGTTAAGGTTTAGTATCAAACTATTAGAGCGATTGTTTTTAAAATCCTACCGAATCACACTCTCTTCAGATAAAGGTTTAGTATCAAACTATTAGAATGGTTGTTTCTAAAATCCTACCTAATCACACTCTCTCCAGATAAAGGTTTAGTATCAAACCATGAGTGCCCTCGATGATGCAAAGATGCATTCGCCAATAGCATAGAGAAGAAGCACCGTTAGCTAGAGACGTAGCACGCCAGACAAAGCTCGGTTTTAGAAGAGAAAAAAGGAGATCCTGGGTGGAATTTTTAAAACTCAAAAAATACCATAGTATTGGGGAAACCATGGTTTTAAATCGTTGCATTTGATATTACGATTTTTTTAGAAACTATGGTATTTCCTCAAATTTCAAAGAATACTTTGTATCCAAGCAACCGCGTATTTTTGTTTGATTTGATAATAAGCACGGCTCGAAACAAATCTCCTTTCTCGACGCCTCTAGAAGGTTGAGCTGAGAGAGAAACCCAGGTACGCTTCAAGCGAAACCCTAACCCTAATCCCCAATGGCAGCGGCCGGTGGCGGAGTGCCGTGGGCGGAGCGGGCCCGGGCGGTGGGGTTGCAGATCCGCAACAGGTTCCGCGTGGCGCCCGTGGACCGCCGGTGGCTGTGGCGACGGGCGGACGGCCGCGCCGCATCCGAGGCGGTCCGGCAGTGGTCGGATCGCGTGCGGGGCCTGCTGCAGAGAGGCAGGACCCCGGATCAGAGCTCCGCATCGCTGGAGACGTCTCCTGCGGCGGCGGCGAAGCCCTCGTCTAGTGCTTTGAGGTTCTACCGAAAGAAAGGTAGCAACCTTTTGTTATTTAACGGCGAGTTTTGATCTAATTCGGCTCAAATGCGCCGTGTCGCGGTGATGCTTACGATTTTATATTATTTTATTTTGAAACCAGTGGTGTGCATTAGTTGATGCTGTTGGTTTGCTAGTTTCAATCCATAGCTAAATGCTTGTGTAATGTGATTAGCGTTGGTATCTTCATGTAGTATTTGTATCTTGTCATGGTTGGTCCTGCTTGGTCATGATTAATATGAGCACTTCTCTGGCATAAGTGTCTACATACAAATCTGATTTTAGCCTAATGAAATTATAAATGTGCTTCATTCTGGTTGTTTATCCTTTAATGTGTTCTCATAATAAAAAAGATAAAAAAGGAAAAGAGATTCTACTAGATTCCTCTATATACTATTTTCTAAATCGTATCTCGTTCTGGATGTAGTGGGCAAAGAAGTTGATGGGGTTGAAGACTCTGTTATTATTCGCTCGCTTCAAGCATTGGCTGTTCCTCTTATTGGCAATGCTTGCCATGTTTTTATGCATGGCCTTAACTCTGTCCAGGTATTGTAGATGAAGAGGGATACCTGAATACTTCAGTCTACTGGTTTCCGTTTTCTCTAAACTATGAAGTTGTGCAGATTTATGGTGCAGAGAAACTTCAGCAGGCATTACAAGAGAGACCTAAAGGCAAGCCTCTTCTAACGGTATGGAGTAGTATAATTGCAACACATTGCTCTATTGCTTGACATATTGTTGGAAGGTGGCTAGTAGTCATAAATCCAACGGCTCTTATATGAATTAAACCGTTACCAAAGTGGAGGAAATGTGGTAGTTGTTCTTTTTAGAATATTATGAATTGCGTATTTTCTCTCTGACTTGTGCGTCAATTGATTTATTAACTTATGCAATAAACTTCCTAGCCGTGACCATTTTAACATAGCGCATGTCTTCCACTTTTCATTAGCGCATCTTTCTCCACTATGCATTCTTCTATTCACCCTGTGCTTCTATCGTGTTTATACTTTCAGGTCAGCAATCATGTAGCTGCTATGGATGACCCCTTCGTAATTGCCTCCATTCTGCCACCATCTGTTATGTTGGAAGCGCAAAAGCTGAGATGGACACTATGTGCGACTGATCGTTGCTTTACAAATCCAATTTTGTCTGCATTCTTTAGGTCTGTTAAGGTGTTACCTGTTTCTCGTGGCGATGGCATCTACCAAAAGGTATCCATCTTGAAATTATGTTTGATTCGCTGCGTAGTGGTCTGAAGTTCTATCTTTCAAGTATTTGTGCAGTAGAGTGGCCATGCTAATTTAATATTGATGAATCAGGTTCATGGTGTAGATATTGTGAGAAAATTGATTTTTTGGTGATTAGTGGTGTCTAGGAAATGGTATCACCCTACAGAGGACTGTTGGGAGATACTCACTGGGATTTGCTTTAACTCAGTTATTGTTCCTATCAACGATGATGAATATAAAGGCAATACATCATTAAATTCAGAACAAAGTTTCGATCTAGTACCTGTAATATCTAGTTCCTCAAATTGTTGCTAAAGATTGATATAGGTTTTCAGATGTGCTATGGTTATGTTTGGATGGTGCTCCAAAGTGCAGCACTGGACATCATCTTTCTTTGTTTCTACTTGTGTTAAGTTATTTTGAGACATTAGCGGCTTCATCCTTTGAATATTAAAGTCATTTCCTTTTTAACGTAGATGACGGAGTTTGATTCTACATGGTTGGGTGTGTGGAATTTGATGCATTATTGAGTTTTCTCTTCCCTCATCACTCCCTTTTCTTTGTTCAGGGAATGGATATGGCACTTTCAAAGCTGAATAATGGTGGATGGGTTCATATATTTCCGGAAGGAAGTCGTTCAAAGGATGGAGGCAAAACCATTGCTCCTGCCAAGAGAGGCGTTGGAAGGTTAGAAGATTATTTCCTTCTTATACTGTTCAACTTCTAAAGAATACTGAACCACTGTTGACTTTCTTCTGTTTGCGTAACAAAATCTGCATTTTGCATATGCATATACAGTTTTTCAGAGCCTTGGGTTTTAAGACTTACTTTTTGGTCATTGTTGAGGTGCACCCAGTCTAATTCCTCCATTGTCTTACCAGATTGGTAATCGATGCCGACAGCCTTCCGATTGTGATACCCTTTGTCCATACTGGGATGCAGGATATAATGCCTGTTGGAAAACGTATCCCGAGAGCAGGGAAAAGGGTATGTACCTCATTAACTGATGCAACTCGTATATCTTGTTATCATGAAATTTAGCTGAATTCAAAATTATTTATTTGATTTTCTAGGTGATTGTGGTTGTTGGTGACCCAATCAACTTCGACGACCTGATCGTAGACAACAGCGATGACACCCAACATATTTCTAGAGGGATCTTGTATGACAAAGCAACACAAAGAATTGGGCAGCGACTGCAGGAACTAAAGGCTGAAGTCGATAGATTGGCAGCAGAGCAGCAATCTGAAGTCCAAAACTATTACATACACAATACGGTTGATGACGGGTACCGGCTTTGGCAGCAAGTTGATTGGGAAGCATTTGGCATAGGGAGTTCCATGTTGTCATCAGAACCTTCAGCCGTCCAAGAGCCACCAAAGCAAGCTGAACCTGAACCACACCTGGAGGAACAAAGCGTTTCTCCAGTCCCAAGTGCAGCGACCTCTTATGATGTTGGTGTCCCACACTGGTTCCGCCGTCACATGGATCCTTCTGAGCTCATGGGGTTTGCTGCCCGTGGCCTGCTCAAGAATGGCAGGTTCATGGAGGAAGGTTACCGGGAATTCCAAGAGCAGGCTACATTGAACACCTGGTGGGGATCCCAGGCTAACAATGCTGTACCCAGATGGAGCACAGCTTGACTTATTTAGGCCATTCTTGAGTTTCCTGCTGGCAGTTTCTCTCCTCCCTTTGTACATAAGTTTTCTGACGGTGATGCTGGCACAAATTTTGACAGCTCCTGGTTTCTCTCCTGCTGGCAGTTTTGGTCTTTTGGAACAGGTGCGAACGAATTGGACACTTTACGTTGTCTACTTATAGAGGATGTAAATGTCATCTGCATTTCTTTTTTAAGAGCAATGTCATCTGCATTTCGTGCACTTAGTTTTGACTAAAACAGCTTAAGCGTGTATTGCTGATCGTTTAGCGAACACGCCCAGCAGGCTGTTCTTGCCAAATTTTTTTGAACTTGTTTTCGAAATTGAATTTCGAACATCTTGTGGGGTCAGGGGTGGCAACTCCACTAGCAAATGTCAGGGTCCTTTCTAGTCGTTTATGTAGGTTCCCCCGGTTATCTCGTGACCATTTATGACTCCAGTTGCAGCTAAATGAGGTGCTCTGCAATCATTTGGTCCTATCGTTCAATTCAGGAGAGCAATTAGTGATATCTACATTAACTTTGATGCTAGTTATTTTCGCGCTCCATATAAGCATTAATATTACTTTGCTGGCTTAATAATAATATCCAGATCTCATAGCACGTGGACACCTCCTTTTCTTTGTTCCTGTTTGTTTTTTTAAGAGAAAATTGCACCGTGGGTTTTGAATTTGCGAGGTTGTGTCACTTAGCTCTCTGAACTTGTATTTTACTTTTTCAGTCCCTCGAATTTACGAGGTTGTTCCACTTAGCTCCCTGAACTTACGTTGATGCGAAGTTCGTCGGATGTGATATCGACGACTTCGTCTCCTCCGAGTTCGGTGGACTTGTTGCTGCCTGTTTCGACCGTGTTCATCGTTCCTGTCATCTCATGCCGACAAAAACGGATTCTTCGGATCCAGGAGCACACTGTGCTCGTGTTTTCGTCGAAGCTTTACCATCGCAGTTTGCCATCGCTCTCGTCCTTGTCTCATCTAAGTCGGCCGTGAGCTCTCATGGTGATTCGCCAACTCAGCTTTTTCTGTTAGTAAACGGTTAAATAGACTTCGTGTAACGTGAGTAGCTTTTGCTCTAGTATTGGAAATGTATTTTCTCTCTGTCACGTCCGATTCAGAGGAGGCAAAGGCAAGTGCGGCGGCAAGCTGCGACAGTGAAGCTCCGGCAAAGACGCAAGCATGATGTGTCCACGATGCGTTCTCAGACTCGAAGAATCCGTTTTTGTCGGCTTGAGGTGATGGGGACGATGAACACGACCGGAACGGGCGACGACGAGTCCACCGGACTCGGACCTATGTTGTCGACATCGCATCCGACAAACTTCGTTTCAACGCAAGTTCAAAGAGCTAAGTGTCACAATCTCGCAAGTGCAGAGACTGAGAAAGTAAAATACAAGTTCAGAGAAATAAATGGTATAACCTTACAAGTTCAGAGATATACAGTGTAATTTTCGCTTTTTTTATTCACCTACGATACTTTTTTTTTTACAACGGCACAAAGGTAACCAAACAAACAGCATCACAAGCTCCTAACGTTCACTTGCGAGTTTGAACATTTTATAGCCGTTACAGCCATCCACCCCCTCCTATCCAATCTCCGCATTTAAAATTCCAACGCCGCCCTACTCACCTGCCTACAGAAGCATCAATTACATCTCCATTTCCATCCAGCAACGGCGACCGAACGAGCTCGACCAGCGAATCCATGGCCCTCCGCGCGCTCGACAACACGCTGCCTACCGCCGTGGAGCGGCCCAAGAAGGTCCCCAAGCTGTCGCCCGCCGTCCCGGCCGCCTCCCCCGAGGGCAAGAAGAGGAACGACGAGAACTCGGCGCCCAGGGCCACGGCCACGGCTGCCGCGGGGGAGCAGGCCGTGGAGTACGTCCGCTCCGAGGACCTCCAGGCAGCGCCCAACCCCAAGGCCAAGGCCGCCAGTTTGGTCGCGGAGCTGGACTCCAAGGACTGGGTCAAGGCCTGCGAGGCGCTCAACGACACGCGCCGCCTCGCGATCCACCATTCCTCCCTCCTGAACCCGATTCTGTAGGTTCAGTTCATTCAGATTGATATGCCTTTGGTTTTTCCCCTCCTCTGTTTTGGGATTGGTGGTGAGATTCTTACTTGATTCGTGGCGGGTCGGCCAGGGAGAAGGTTATGCTGGCGATCGTGAAGACGATGAAGAACCCGCGCAGCGCGGTGTGCAAGACGGCCATCATGGCGTGTACCGACATCTTCAACTCCTTCGGCGATCTCCTCTCCTCTTCCTCCGACGAAGCCTTCGACAAGTTGGTATGTCTAGTTACTGAACAATCGAAGTGACAATTTTGTCTTTCGAGAGAATCCATAGAGCTGACAATCTGGTATGTGATTGTGCTTGCAATGCAGCTGCTTCAGCTCCTGCTGAAAGCATCGCAGGACAAGCGGTTCGTGTGCGAGGAGGCGGAGAAAGCGATGCGCGCAATGGCGGCGTCGATGCCCCCTCTTCCCCTGCTCAAGAAGTTCAAGTCCTACGTCCACCACGCCAACCTCAGGGTCAGGGCCAAGGCCGCCGTCGCCATGTCCCACTGCACCTCCAGGATGGTCCGTCCGTCGAGAAACCTACTCATCCGAGCAATTCAGCGTGTGCAATATTCTCAAGAATCCTCTGCTTAATTGCTTTGCGCGCAGGACATCGAGACCTTCAAGGAGTTCGGGATGTCGGCGCTGCTGCAGGTGGCGGCCGAGCTGCTGAACGACCGGCTGCCGGAGGCGCGGGAGGCCGCCCGGGGCATCGTGAACTCGATGTACGCCGCCTTCTCCACGGAGGCCGTGGCGAGGGAGGAGGACGAGTCGGCCGTGGCCGCGTCCTGGGAGAGCCTCTGCTCGCTCAGCCTGCCGCCCATGTCGGCGCAGTCCGTCACCAAGATTGTCTCGCAGTCGCGGTAACCACGAGTGTGTGCTGCTTTGGTGGCTGGTTCAGATCTGCGTGCTGAGAGAGAGGCAACTGCTTGCCTTTAGCCTTTATTTTGATGTGTTGCTGCTGCTTTCGTTTGTTTATACATGCTATCTCGCATGGTTTGTTGAATGTCTTGATGTTGGCCTTATTTGTGTTACAAGTGGAGTAATAACATAGTAACAGTTTAGATGGTTTATTTAACTATTTTTGCCCCTTCATGATGTCAGGGAAAATGTCTAATTCTATGAGCTCTTTTTTGGACCGAAAAAGAGACTAGAGGGGGTGAATAGGAGGAGCACATACTCTTTTTTGATCCGGTATTCAACTTCTTCAGCTACGGTATGAAGATTACGGAAACCGCTATGAAGATTAACACAGGTGCGATTTCGACGTTGAAACCGATATTTCAAATACCTCATCCCTAGACAAAAACCCGAATCCTTGTCGATATGCCACAAAACCACAACTTGGTCGATATGATCTTGGTCGACCGACCGAGGTGCAGATTGACCACCGACTGCAGAACAAATCGACATAACTTTTGATTTTAAGATCCAAATCCCTAGATATTTCAATCATACCTCATCAAGAAGGTCAGAATCTATTCCAATCAACGATTGGGAAGATCAAAACCAAGGTTTCACGAATTTCTTGATTGAGGACAAGGAGACACAAAAACCGAAGAAATTTAAACTTTGATCCGAAAGCTTACTCGTGGGTAGATGACCTTAGATCAATTCTCACAGATCACAACAAAAGACCTAAGGAAAACCAAAGAAACACACAAAATCCCAAAGACATTAAAGAGTGCAAAAATAAGATCATCTTGGGACCAACTTTGCTTGGATTGATTGAAGAGATTGTTGATTTACACCCACTCAACTATGGAGGATAAAAGCTCAATACTTAAGCACTCGATCGATCTATCTCCCTTAAACTCTAGCCTCCTCTATGTCTACTTTTCTCAAATAATAAATTAGGGCTTTCTTTTCTTTGAAGGATTGGGTGCAAATCCTACACTTTTCTCTTTTATAGTGGAGGCTATGTCTAGAGAGAAACCTTATCGAGCACTTGTTAAGCCCGCATACAAACGAGTTTACACTCACGCACGCTTCTCAAAGTGGATGACGAACCAAGTCTTCCAAATCCATCTTTTCTTTGTCTTCATCTTCATTTGATCTAAACCGTCTCTGTTTGCGTCGTCTTGCGACGCGATTTCTTCAAAGTCACCCTCGATATTTTGTCAAAGATACCAAAATACCCATTTTTATCATTCTCCGAAGATCGAGTTCAATTGTCGTGATGCGCATGCAGGTTGATCAATGACTCTCTTTATTTCTGCAAATCTCTCCCATCCGACTTCTATTGGAGCCACCATAGCATTTGTACCGACCCCAGGTCACTTGATGTAACCCGTCGCATCGAACTTCTCGTTTGGTCGTTCTTGTCTATCTTACATCATGCTTGAGTCCAACCACTTCACCCGACATCCTTGATCGTCCTGAACCTCAACTCTCCTAGCTTAATCCTGATCATCCTCGTCGTTGACTCCAAGCCATCTGCACAACAATAGACTAAGAAATCGATTACGGGCACAAGTTCTTCGCAATGTGACATATGTTAGCCAAAACATGCATCATGAGACACATATGCATTGAATCTCATGACTTTAGCTAATCCCACGAAATTTGCGTCTTCCCGGTGCATGAACAACCTATTGCCGGTCAGACCGCCAGGGGCGACGGTCTGACCGTCAGGCCACCAGTCAGACCGCTTGAGAATTAGGAAGTTTCCCTGAGTCTGAAAACTACACGTTCTCTAGAAAATTCAAACTATATATAGTTTTTGCTCGAAACTCTATTTTCAACGAGACCAAGTGCAAACACATCCTCTCACCTTTCTACATATGTGATTTTTGTTCGATTCCAAAAATACCACTTTTCACAATCGGTCGATCTGACCGCCGCGTGTGGTCGGGTTGACCGCCGTGCCGCGGCCGATCTGACCTCCAACCCAAGGCTGGTCAAACCGCCGATCACCAGTCGGTCTAACCGCTCACAGGGCCAGTCAGACCGCCTCTGACCTGACAGTCAGGTGAACTTTCTGAAAACGAGTGTTTCTCCAAATGCTTCGACATTATCGTCAATTATTCAGCACACTAAGATTAGGATCATCTACCCATGATCTCCGCACTTTTTACTTTTTTTTAAGGCTAATTCTACGAGCTTTTAATATGGTGGTGGTACAAAGAGTGACATGGACTAACTCATCCAATTCCAAGATTAAATACTTCTAAGCCAGTCTAAGGAAATTCACGATTTTTTTTTATTTTAAAAAAACTTATGAGAAAAACATGTCATTTCTAATTTTGTTGGTGATAATTAACAACCCTAAGCTCACAAAATCAATTAACCATCTCAGTCAAACAGTAACAGAGATGAATAAGGGCAAATAATTCTGGTCCAGGATGCACACATAACAATAGTGTTTCTTTGTTAGTTCTGACTGCCATTGCCAGTTCAGTAATATGTTAAAATCAACTTCACTGTGTGACTGAAAGCAGAGTGAGAAAATAGGCCCTATTTATTGAATAGATCAATAGAGTACAGAATGACCGAGGATGAGCTGATCCGGAAAACCGAATAAAACCAGCTGCGTCCATCGAAGACGCGACATAATCGTCCTTTTCTAAGCTCGGCGTGTTCCGCACAACCGCAAAAAAAGCCCAGCATTATGACCGCCAGGTGTGCCCCACCTGTCACAGTCCAGTGATTCAATCATTTGGCACGTGATGTGAGAGCTAGCGAGGTTGGTTGTTCTCGGCGCGACTCATCACTGGAGGGGACATGCGAGCACGAGCAGGCAGGTGACGAGTGATTGCTTCAAGGAATCGGAATCCTCTCCTCCTTATCCCATCCCCTGCCCGCATCACGCAGCAGCACAACACTGAATTCTGTTTCCTCCTCTAGGACGGTGGGTGTTGGGCTTGCACGGTTGGGGCTCTGGGATGGATGGCCAGAACGTCGTGCAGCGACACGGAGCCGCCGCCGAGGAGGACCCTGACCGCCACCGTGCTCCGGTTCATGAAGCCCATGGCGACGACGAGAAGGCGCCTCGCCGGAGCAGACGGGTTGCTTCCCTCGACGTCTTCCGTGGCCTCACCGTCGCAGTAAGTGACTCTATATATACTTCCTCTCCTAGTTCTTGCAGGCTACCTCACTATAAAGTTTAACCGTGATTCTATGTCATAAATGATGGCAGTGCTCAAAAGCTAGAATTATGCTTTGCCTTTTTTCCGTCTTGTTTTGCCTCCCTAGAATTTTTTTGGGTAGGAATCAGTATGCCTGGTGTATTAGTGAGTGGTTTTTCAGTGGTTCAGTAGTTTTTGTGTATATTTGTGCAAATTATGTGTATTCGTTTTGGTGTAGCTGATGATACTGGTGGACGGTGCTGGCGACGAGTGGCCGGTGATCGGGCACGCGCCGTGGAACGGCTGCAACCTTGCTGACTTCGTCATGCCCTTCTTCCTCTTCATTGTTGGCATGGCTATTCCCCTCTCTCTCAAGGTCCATTTTTATTGCCTTCCGATACGATAGCGTACATCGCATTTCCGTTTGGGCCATTTTTCTCTTCTTTTATACTTCTGAGTTACCACCAGTCAAATCTGAGTTCAACCTGTGCATATGACCATATCCCATTATCCTACTCTGAATAATTGTTTCTTTGTTTCAAATTGCAATGACTAGCTGAACTATTAATTTTCTTCTCGTAGGTTTGTGTCACCATTCGTTGGTCTAACTTTTCTATCAAATAAACATGCAGAGAATTTCAGACCGCGGTCGAGCTGTGAGGAGAGTAGTCATAAGGACGCTGAAGCTGCTCTTTTGGGGAATCTTATTGCAAGGTTACTTTTACACTCCATTTTAATTCCTCACGTTTCTCTCTTACAAAATGATGGTGTGTTTTAACCTTGGTCGTGAAGCACCATTGAGTACCTACTTGCTCTTCCAATATCACGAAGGAAAATAATTTAATTTTCCCTCTCTGCATAGAGAAAATTTAACACATTAGCAATTGATTACCATATTCAGGTGGTTACTCCCATGCTCCAGATGAATTGACTTATGGAGTTGACATGAAGCACATAAGATGGTGTGGTATTCTCCAGGTATGAAACCGTGTAAATTGTCCTCATCTTTGAAAAACAAGTTGTATATATTGGAGAGTAATTTAATATGTGTTACTACAGAGGATTGCTCTTGCATACTTGGTAGTTGCAGTTCTAGAAATTGTAACAAAAGACGCGAAAATTCAGGACCAGTCAAGTTCAGGCTTCTCAATTTTCAAGCTGTACTTTTCCCAGTGGTATTGAAAGCTTCGATGTCTAGTGAGTTCTCAACGATTGCAGATTTCACATTCTAATTGTGGGTTCTGTGTATTTACCAGGATTGTCGCATGTTGCATTCTTGTGATCTACCTGTCCCTTGTTTATGGGATTTACGTCCCTGACTGGGAGTTCAAAGTGCGAAATGTTGACAGCCCAAACTACGGCAAAGTTTTGACAGTACGATATTACTCAACCTTTGTCATTTACATTTTTTTCTTAAGAGTTTATTGATGTTACATACTATTCTTTTCTGCATAGAAGTATCTCGTTTTCATGTTATTTCGTTATACTAAATCGAGTTTTATATACAACTCAGTTACTACAAAAGCTCTTAACTTTTAGAAAATGGTGGTACGAATTTCTTGCACTTGAACACTCACCAGTAGTTTTGTGAAAATTCCGACTCAGTTACAATGTTCCCTAATGTTTAGGTGACATGTGGTACAAGGGGAAATTTAAACCCTCCTTGCAATGCCGTAGGTTACATCGACCGTAAAGTTCTTGGTATCAATCACTTGTACCAGAAACCTGCATGGAGGAGGCACAGGGTGTGTGTTTTCTGATAACAAAACCTTTTTCTGTTCTTAATTGCTCTTTTTAAACGTTTATCAACTTATGTACTGGTTCATGCAGGCCTGTACTGATGATTCCCCACACGAGGGACCGTTTAAAAGGGATGCCCCAGCATGGTGTGTTGCACCATTTGAACCTGAAGGGATACTAAGGTAGTATTTTGTCAAATGTCATGCTAAATCTTTTATTATAGCATGCTAAAACTTCTTACAGTATACCTGTAGCATGCTAGAACTGCTTATTCACTATTTTTTTTTTAGATAACGGAAGAGAAAACCTCTCCCGGCCTCTGTATCCGGGGATATACACTGCTTATTCACTATATACCTTGACTGAATGGGGATTTCTGATGTATCAATTCGCAGTTGACACTGTTCTTTTGTTCATTTTGCAGCTCACTTTCTGCAGTGTTAAGTACGATCATCGGGGTGCACTATGGGCATGTGCTTGTTCATATGAAGGTGGTTTTGCCTCACATTTCAGCTCTTGTATGTTGGTGGAGAGTAGGGAGTAGAACACACTTCTTGACATATTTCTTATTCCTGCAATTTCAGAGTCATATGGACAGGCTAAAGCAGTGGGTTACCATGGGCATAGCTCTCCTTGTTCTTGGAATAATTCTGCACTTTTCACATGGTAAAATCATAAAGAAACTGATTTTTTTCGTCTACCCTTGTTTCATCCTGGTATTTCTTTCCTTGCAGCAATTCCGCTTAACAAACAACTGTACACATTCAGTTACATCTGTGTTACTGCTGGTGCTGCTGGCATTGTGTTCTCCATGTTCTACTTCCTGGTAAATCATCTTCAAGATTTCTTAAATTGGCTTATGTTCAGTTTCAATTCACTGGCTGGCGATATTTTATCATGGCAAAGCACCAATAACATTCTTGAAACCTACCATTTCCCTAGGTTGACATCCTGAATTTGCGCTACCTTTTTGTGCCCTTGCAATGGATCGGCATGAACGCCATGCTCGTGTACGTCATGGCTGCAGCTGGCATATTTGAAGGGTTTCTGAACGGATGGTACTACGAGGGAACCAACAACACACTGGTAAGAATTCGACCTCACATACATCAGCAGTCACTCGCTGAGAAATTTCACAGCAGAGTTAGTTTCTTCAAGTTCGTCAGAGAGGCACAACTTTGCCGCTGCAGGTTTACTGGGTCAGGAAGCATGTGTTCGTCAGAGTCTGGCACTCGGCCAGGGTGGGCATCCTCCTCTACGTCGTCTTCGCGCAGATCTTGTTCTGGGCTCTTATCGCTGGGCTCCTCCACCGCGCTGGGCTTTACTGGAAGCTTTAGTGAGGATCGTACACTACAGGTATGATGCTCGTGTGTTCATTTGTTTGCATCGGATTTGGGTAGCTATCCGTGCTTCAGTCGTACGTGTTGGTGTTGGCGTTGGTGAACAACACTGAGATGTGTACTGTCTACTACTCCACTGTATAGTGCAGTTCCATGCTCTTCTTCAAGAATTATCATGTTCTTGCGCAGAGAAGTTCCTTTGCAAAGCGGTTAGCTAAACCCATCCTGGGTTCCAAAACAGAAAAAGAAAAAGAAAAATTTCTGCAGATGAGAGGCAGAAGAAAAACGACTAAAAGGAAACGAAGTAATGTTGGACCGGCCTGGTCCGTTAGGTAAAATTGCTGGCTACCCATTCAACGGAACGGAATGCCATGTCGTTGGAGACAGCCTAAAATATTGCAAATTCCGTGCGCGCCGCCTCTCGCAGCTGCGGGCCACGTCGTCAGCTATGGCTCGGCGTGGGCTCCATCTTGAAGTGCGTCATCTTCGCCGTAACAGGTGGCTCGACCGGCCATCCTACCGCCATCACACCGGCTGGAACTGAAAGCCGGTGGCTTGACGTAGGCATACAAATGAAGCCGTTCGACCGGACTCGGACTAGGAAAACGCTGACGAATTCAGAGGGACAGGAATCCGACGGATGGGCCGGCTCGTAAGTCGGAAACTTGCACGTTATCCATTCTCTTGCTGGGCCATGGGCCGTCAAGACTCGAGATCCGTTGTATTTTCGCAATCAAGCCTCGCACAAGCCCTGGGTAAACTGCAACTCCAGACGTGCACTTTTCTGTGGCTTAGCTGAGGTGTATTGTTTTGCTAATGAACTGGACGTACATGCGAGACAGGATTGCATAATCTGGAGCAAAATGGAAAACATCAAACACATTCATGTGTGTATTGGCATACGGTTACAGAGCAGACGTGCATAAAACCTGACGTATCGTACCTTTTTCCCTTGAGAAAAGATGGTGTATAGAAAGTGGACATAGGGGGGTGCAAGTTCAAGGTACAAGAATATCAGGCAACCAAGGAAAACAACCCCACGAGAACAAAAAAATTTGGAGCAACTGCTTTTGCCTTTCCATTGCAAATAAGATTATTTCTGTCCTCCTATAATTAACTTATAGCAGATAGCCACAACGACTAGAGATCGAAGTCGCTTCCTGCTCTCCTTACAGGCCGCTGTTTTGACCGTTCCAGCCTCCAAATTTTGGAGTCCAAAACCACCTTCACAATTCATTTTTGAGCATCATTTCTGGGGGGCTCAACACCATACTGTATAATGTTCCCCTTGTTCTTCAGCAAGTTGGAGTACCAGCGAGCTGAGAGCCTAGGATGTCGTGGCAATCTCGCGCTGCTGAAATCGACATGGTACAGGCCGTATCTCGACTGATACCCTACGAGGACATCAAAGACGTCCACGAGGGACCAAACAAAGTAGCCTTTCACGTTAACTCCATTCCTACAGCCAACATCAACATGAGATCTGTCCAAAGAATCTGTGGAAAATCATTAGTGCCTGCGATATAGTCTGGTGTTGAACCACCTTATTGCATTTAACATATATGCTCTCCATGTAGCTCTTCAAGTAATCGATCCTGTCAGTATCACGAAGGTTTTCATTGCCTGATGAGAGGTAAGAGATGATCCTCCCTTCAAGTTGTTCAAATACGGGGGAGAAAATTATTAGTTCCTTCCCTGCTTCAACTGCACTACGATTTTTACTTTTACAGGATAAACAAGTAGGCATCATGTTGCATTCTAAACAATAGGCACTTGTATTTAAACTCATCTCAAAGTGACCATGACATTGCTCAATAGATGGTTTGCGCAAAATATGCAATTTTAAATCAGCAAGATTATCATAGGTAATGCATATTTGATAAGCATAGAACTTGTCATCTACACCATAATCTTCAATCAAATTGAACGTATATGTGTAGGAATAAGTCCTAACTAGTGATTTTAAACAGAAAACTTCAGCAAAGTTCTCAATCACACTAGATAGCTCTCTAGGAACATCGAACATGATATAGTATAAAGAATCATCAAGAGATATTCTAGTAAGAACTTTCTTGTGAGTAATCAATTCCACATTATGTAAATTGAACATGGAATATTCAAAGGAACACTAGAGTTCTCACCGGAGACGTCGTGAAACAGTCGGCTGCGGCTCCTCGTCTAACACTGCCAGGGAATCGAGGGCGGTCGCTGGAGCTCGGCATGGAGAGGGGAGAGGGAGAGACTAATGGAAGACAAGGTGGGGTGGGTATAATATATAATGATAGCGCCAAAACATTTCGCCTCCTGCGCAAGTGTTTAAAAATTTATGCGGATACAGATGGTTTCAAATAAAAACCGTGTGTGATGAGCTAATATCATAGCAGTTCATATTAAAAACCATCTGTGATAAGTATATCCCGATTTTATCTGACTCTGTGACTTGAAATGCCTAACTCTATGATGTTACTGTGACTTGAAATCACTAACTCTCTGATTTTATCATGGCTTGAAATCACTGACTCTCTGATTTTACCATGATTTGAAATCATGAACACTCTGATTTTACCATGATTTGAAATTATTATTAGTGATTTCAAGCCATAGTAAAATCAGAGATACTTATCACAGACGGTTCGTGAACCGTCTATGAAAGTATCTCATCACAGACAGTTCTTAACGTATCTAGTAAGAGAGACGGTCGTGCTGGTAAAATCGTCTATGATTACCATTAATACTGACGGTTTTAAAAAATCGTCTGTGATGAGGCGTCCAGTATTAGCCTTTTTTGTAGTAGTGGGTACAAGTAGCATAATAATGCTTCTACTTTCTTGAAAGAGAATATATTGTGTTTCATATCTTTTATTGAGTCTATGTTTTCTGTAAATTAGCCATAACTTACTATTTGTGCGTGTTTAGGATAGGCTAATTATGTTGTATCTAACACGGTGGAGACTTATGGGTGAAGAGCACCATATTTTGGTCGTGACAATGCTGAAGAAGAATAGTCAGTATGGTATGTGTAGAACTATTTCAATCTTATTCTTGATACTCAACAAATTGCTATAACATACTAATCCGTTTACACTATAATGTTGAAAAGGTTGCTTGATGACAATGTGATGTAGCAATTTCTTCTTTGGGTCTCAAGTTGCTGGCACACAAGAGTTTGAATGTAAACAACCTTGTAAATAATGCATACACATCTTTCTTTCATATATTTAATTGGTACTCTCTTTAAACAAATTACAACAAGTAGTGTTGCACGATGTGAATGTAAGGAACTTTGTCATACATGCTGTTGACATAAGGAATGATGTACTTACTGGAATGTTTGTACATTAATAACGTAAGCAAGTCACTCAATCTTTTGACATCTCTTACATATAATATACAATAGATTTATGGTGTTTAACTTTTGTTTGTCCATTTTGTTGAGTGTGCTTCCTTTCTCTTCATGTGACAAGCTAGAGATGAGGATGGGTCTTCCATAAGGCTGCCGTATCAGCTTTATTTCTAAATTTCTGTTTCTGTTTATGTTTAATGCATGATGTCTACTTTATCTGTTGGTTTATATTTAACTTACAAGATGGTATGTCAGTTATTTATGTATTGAAGTAAACTATGAAAAAAATATTATTTGCTGCCGTTCATTTCCAGAATTGCCGCACAAAGTTCTTGTTTTATCGTGTTGCACTAATGTGATGTATGTATGTATGTATCACCATTTTTAGTTACTTGATTTACTTTATGTATTAAAGGGAAATATTATTTATGTAAAGTTTATGATTTGTTGCAATATACGGACACCCTACTAGTGCATCAACATATGTGTGCGGAATCCTATTCGCCTACAGGAAGTATTGTGATCGGCCGGCCCTCGGCAGTTGGTACCCCCATCTCGTCGCCGTTCGTGCTAATGGCTTTCTTTTCCGTTTCAGTTACCGTTGCATTTTCGCTGAGCCTCGAGCGCGCATGGCCCAAAGTCATCCGTCATTCTCTAATGGGTCTCCCCATTTCAGCCCATTGAGGTATTGTCTTTTAAGCCAGACGTTGGGCCTACTACTGAATCGACTCAATGCACTGTGGGTCAGCGGTTGAAGCTTTTTCATGCACAAGGCTCCGTGTGGAAAGCTGGAATTTCATAGGTGAAACAGTTCAATTCCTACACGTTCCAAACAGAGAGTTCAAATGTCTTACTGTAATTTTCTAGTGTTCACCTTGAAAGTAAGTTTTTTGCTTCTTTTCTTGTCGATGGGACATTTTGATGAACATATGTGTATATCTTGTTGCCATACTTGGTTTAGTTGGTACGTGACAAACATATAGATCTGACATATTGGGTATGCATGGGCTAATTAAACAATCTCAACATGAACTGGCCGTTGCTTCACATGCCCTGCATGCGAGTATGTGACAAAATTGAAATGAAAATACATAGCTAGGCAATTTCCGTCGTTAATTAAGATCGAAAGCAAATACTACTAGTAGCCGTAGGTTCGCTGGCGTGCGAGCCGGCTAGGCGGTTATGGTGCGGCCGCCGTCGACGCGGATGACCTGCCCGGTGATGTAGGACGCGGCCGGCATGCAGAGGAAGGCGACGATGGAGGCCACCTCCTCGGGCTCTCCGATGCGGCGCATGGCGACGCGCGATATCTCCGTCTCCTCCAGCCTCCGCGCCGTCTCCGGGTCAAGCGGCTGGCCGCTGCTGCTGGAGATGTCGGTCTTGATGCCTCCCGGGGCGACGCAGTTGACGCGGATGCTGTCGCGCGCCCACTCGGCGGCGAGGCTCCGGGTGAGCTGGTTCATGCCGCCCTTCGTCGCCGAGTACACCGACAGCGCCGGGTAGGCGATGAACCCGGCGACGGAGGAGATGTTCACCACGTTGCCGGCGCCTCCCGCGTCGAGGAGGAGAGGGTGAGCGAGCTGGGCGAGGTGGAAGCAGGACTCGAGGTTAGTGGCCATGAGGTGGGCGTAGTCCTCCGCCGTGCTCTCCGTGGCCGCCCTGAAGAAGGACTGGCCGGCGTTGTTGACGAGGATGTCGAGCTTGCAGCCGAACACGTCGCGCGCCGTGGCCATGAGCCTCTCCCTGTCGCCGCGCACGGACACGTCGCAGACGGACGCCGTGACGCTCGCGAGCCCCTCGTCGGCCCGCCACCGGCGCAGGCACTCCTGCAGGCCGGCGTCGTTGCGGGAGCAGGTGTGCACCCTCACCCCGAACCCCGCAAGCTCCTCCACGATCGCACGTCTGATCGATCACCACGCGCGGTTGTGTCACAACTCACAAATTGGTATGAAACATCGCATCCGCACAGCATGATCAGCAATTCGATCAGCATGCATGCATGCATGCATGCGCGTACGTACGTACCCGATCCCTTTGCTTCCTCCGGTGACGAGCGCCGTCTTGCCGGCAAGGCTCCACCTCTCCTCTCTGCTCCTGCTGATTGCTGCCATCTGTGTCTGTGATCGATATATCTCACTACTGGTATGATTGATCTGTTGGTGTTGCACCCTTACTTAGCTAGTTATATATAGTTGTAGTCTTGCTGTCCAACAATATTGGATTCTCCTCCACAGAAGATACGGCGAATGGGCATGCATAGATGCTTTCTTCGGTGTTTGTTTGTTATCTATGCGCATACCACACACGATGAGTACGACACGACACATATCCAAATCCGTGCGCGCAGGCGGTGGCCGGCCGGCTCATGTCACATTTGGATTTTCATGCTTCCGGCCTGGCAACCTCTTTATTTCAAGGGCCAGGAGTTCGCTTTTTCTAGAACATGAGTGACCACAGCCCGGCCCATCGAACTTTAAGCTACCTACCTGGCTATATGAAGTAAGAACGGAGCCATGCATAGGCCCAGCCCGACCCACAGAAGTTTTGCTTTTTTCAGTTAGGCCGTCATTGACCACTTTCATATTATTATTTTTTTGCCGATAATCACTTTAATAGCTCTTCACGTTTAACCTTCAGAGTTTTAAATTTATGGAGTGAATGTACTTAACTAAAAACCAACAGACTTAATCGCACCGATGTAGTTAACCAGGTGTAGTTCATTCCTAGTGTGCCGTGCATAAAAGAGGAGAATAAAGGGTTCATATCAGGTATTAAAAAAGAGCAGGGGCCTGAGACTGAGGTGTGTCCACTGTCGACCTAGATGGGAAATGTTTGAATTTTTTTTACATGGTTCCGTATGACAATTTGGTGGAGGAAGTTTAGGATATCCTTGGGAAATGCACCTGGTGCTGCAGCTAATCGGGTGGCTCTAGAAGCTTGTGTACAAGCTCGTAACCAAGGGGGAGATCTTGCTCGTGAAGGTAATGAAATCATCTGAGCAGCTTGCAAATGTTGTCCTGCAGCAGCTTGTGAAGTATGAAAGGCGATCAAATTTGAGTTTGAGACGGTAGATAAACTAGATAAGTAGATAAAACTAGGTATAAGTTTCAGAGTTGTACTTTTATAAGAAGCATAGGTGCATTGATCACTTATTACATCAGCTAGAGAACTCATCTAAAAAAAGGTAAGGGAAAAGTTTATTTATTCACGTATGTACGTGATGAGGACATGCCTCATGGTGTACTTCGATCCTACACCGTAGAGATCGGACACCCCGTATCAGTATGAATATGTGTACACCCATTATATCTCCATGTTGAACAATAAGGCATAAAATCAGTGCATCAGATTAGATAACTCATTGTAGAGCATGCGATCCTGCATCGTCGAGCTCATTCTGTATACGGACCCCACTGTTCTTGAGGAAGTTGGAATACCAGCGAGCAGAGAGCCTGGCTTGCCGTGGCAGTGTCTCGTCGTCGAAATCGACACGGTACAGGCCGTACCGTGCCTGATACCCTGACAGAAACTCGAAGATGTCCATGAAGGCCCAAGCGAAGTAGCCTTTCACATTGACCCCATTCCTGCAGAACAAAAGAGCATCAGAATAAATTTCTCTGAAGAATATGAAGTTGTCGACTGCCTGCAATTACATTGTTGAATTTTTGTTGTGCGACTCACCTTAATGCAGCCAGTGTGCCCCCTATGTAGCTCTTCAAGAAATCGACCCTGTCGGTATCATTGACAGTGTCATTGCTAGATTCATGACCTGAAGAGAGGAAGGAGGACAATAGATATCAAATAAGTATGAATTACAAGCAGTGATGTATGCATAAGCATTGACAGAATTTTCTTGGAGTAACTGAACCAAAAATTTGGAGATCATCGTAGTCTGAAACTAGACTTGCCATTCTCTTGGATATAAATGGGAAGGTCACCATAGGATTCTTTCAGGTACTGCAGCTCAAGTTGCAATCCTTCCGGATCATTTGGAATAGATGATGGGGCATACTGCACTCCAAAGAAGAAGAAAATGTATCTGTCACAGCTCGCAGGATGAACATAATTTCAATATCTTGCTCAATTATATGGGCTTTTGAGTGCATTTTATTTATTTCCTTTAATCTCTTGCGTTAAATTAGAATTCCTAAATCACAACTTCATGTCTAAAACAGCTGAAGCCGGCAGCATCTCTTACAAAACATGGATGAAAAGTTTTACCTGACCAATTGGCGGGTCTGTTTTAGAACCTGCGTCAGAGAAACAAATACTCCATTAGATATGGCATTGGGCTCACATATGTCACAAAATTGTAAATATGTTTCAGAAGTGTCAACGAATTATTTGATCAGTATACATGTTACAATCTGAAATTTTTGTTTGCCTCAATGTGTTGTCACTAGATTAATGAATCAAATTGCCCACTCTAATGGCCAAAAAATTATGAGTAATGCAGCAATAATTGACAGAGAAATTGCTTACCTCTGTAGTAAACTGACATGTCTGCTGTGTAGTCACGAACACCCTTATCTGAAGGACGATCATTCACATAGAGAGAATAGTAGTGATTTATTCCAATGAAATCTATAGAACCCTTGACAGCTTCGCTTTGGACTTTTGTGAAGGATGGAAGGCGAGAACCAACAATCATCTTCATTACCCGTGGGTAATCTCCAAACACCAAGGGCTCTAGTATCCTACAAAGCACCACAGGTTTGTTAGATCCATGTGAGTTTCACGTTGCAGATGCAAAGATAGTCAAAATAACATACCAGCCGAACATGAAGTCCTGGCATCTTCGAGTTGCTTCTAAATCGGTAGTAGAGTTTGTTAATGGGTAAGCCCAAAACGTGTAAACATTTATGCCAACAAGTCCTTTTTGCACCGCCTACATGCAAAACTCATTTTATGGACACATAAAACTTTGCAATTGGAAATACAACGAGAGAAGCTAAAAGGTGTGTGTTTGTTTAGTTAGACAAAATTCGTATGCCTTAACCAAAATGTATGTAAAGCTTAATAGCTTATGCTTTCCAAAGAACAGCTGTACTGTGCAGGCAAAAAGGCAAGGCCGCTAATTTTCGGCACAAGATTACTCACTTCATATTTTCCTCTGTAAAGTCTAGCGGCTGATGCGTGTGCCAATAACATGTTATGAGCTGCTATATATGGTTCCACAGTTGAGTCCCCCACAGTACACTTTCTTAGTCCGAAAGGATCGGAGCAACGTCCAGGTGCGATTTGTCCGGTATCGTAAGACCCAATTGCAGCGACATTAGGTTCATCTATAGTCGTCCAGTGCGAAACCCGGTCTCCGAACTCCCTGAAGCACACATCTGCGTATGCTGTGAAATCTTCCCTGCAATTTGCAGTACTACTGGTGAGGAAATATCACTAGGAATCCTCTGATCATTTTCAGCTTTAGAGCAATGTCATTATGTTGAAGATATTAGAGTTTAAATAAGAGTCCAAGTCATGTGCGAGTCGGATTGTAATCTTTAGCACTATAAATAAAGGGTGTGAGGGTCATAAGGGACACACACAATTATTTCCCGAAATCCTACATGGTATCAGAGCCAATCCATCCCAAACCCTAACCCCAGCAAAACCCTTATCTCATAACCGCCGCCGCCGCCGCTTCTCAGTCGATCCGCTGGTCGTTGTTGTCTCATTGTGTGTGGTCCTCCACGACTGTGTCACACAGGAGCGGACCGCGGCCGGCCGGGTTGTGTGTGGGCCCCACGCGGCGTGGGAGGTACAACGTTGAGTACAACGCATCCAGGAGGCGGCAGCGGCGGCGGGCGATGGTGGAAGAGGAGTGAGGAGGAGAATGAGGACTTCCATCCGGATGTGTACGGGGTGGGAGGTGAGGAAGGCGGGATCCAACCGAAGGCAGCGGGATTCGATCGGCGGAGGTGGGATCAAGCGAAGGACGAAGAGGAGGGAGGCGGAGGCGGAGGCCTGTGTGGAGGCGGCCGAGCGAGAAGTAGATCGCGGGGAAGGGTTGACGGTGGAGAAGGGAGAGGGGGGAGGCCCAGCGGTGGGGGTGCTGGAGGTGGCTTGAGGCGGTATCGGGGAGGAAATGAGGTGGAAGTTGTTAAAGATATAATTCTGTTTCATATCCTGAAGATAGAATCCGACTAAAGATAAGAGTCTTGTAGCATATATTTTGTCTATCTGTTGTTGGACTGTATAGACAACGTCAGGAGCTTTGTTCTCCCAATCCAATATGAGATATACTCGGTTGATTATTCTCCCGGTTCAATATAAGATGGACTCGGTTGAGAATTGTAACTTGAATCTGTAATTTGTCAGCATTGTTGCTATAAATACAGAGAGAACCGATTAGGTCAATTGCGGCTAATAATCTTTACATGGTATCAGAGCAAGTAAAGACGCAATGTCGACTTCGCCATCTCTGTCTTCTGCTCTCTGCCAACACCTCAACCTCGTCTGGAACTCTTCCGCTTTCTATGCTGACGACACATCCGATCAATATCAAGCTAGGCCGAGACAACTACCTGCTATAGAGGGCCAATTCCTTCCATACTTGAGAAGCTATCATCTGCTTGGGTACATCGATGGCACCACAGAGTGTCACACAAGGATGATTTCGGCAATGGCTGAGTCAAGAGCGACTCAAGTCTCTAATCCAGCTTACCTGACCTGGTTTCATCAGGATCAGGTGGTCCTCAACGTCATCTTCTCGCCTCTTTCAGAAGAATACTTTGTGCACATCATGACCATGACCACTGCACGTGAGGCATGGCTTGCATTGGAGCGAATTTTTGCATCCAAATTGCGAGCGCGTATGGTACAGATCGTATGTAGCTTGCCAACCTGAAGAAGAGAGATCTTTCAGCCTCCGATTATTTCAGACAGATGAAACATCTCGTGGACACCCTGTCTACCATAGGTATGCCATTGAGAGAAGATGAGATTATTTCATTTGTGCTTTCAGGTCTCGGCTCGGATTATGATTCATTGGTCACCTCCCTCACCACACGATCAGAAGGTCTAACCTTAGATGATGTGTACGCTCATCTCTTGAGCTAAGAGATTCGGGTTGAGTAGAACTACATGGATCTGCAAATTGGTGTGTCTGGATCATCAACAAATTTCACTGGGCCCAATCAAGGTCGAGGCAATTTCACCAATAACAACTAAGGAGGTAATCAAGGGGGAAGAGGACGTGGCCATGCCCGAGGCAATCAAAATCGGGGAAGCTACTACAACAACTCTCAAAATTGAGGTGGCTACAACAACTTTGGTGGGCATGGCTGACGACCCACATGTCAGATTTGTGGCAAGAAAAACCACACTGCTGCTAAGTGCTACCATCACTTTGATCATTTGTACAAGTTGATGAAAAACATTCTAGTTCAATGGCAGCTATGACTTCCTCATATCAGGTTGATCCCAACTGGTATACAAACACTGGCGTAATAGATCATATCACAAGTGATCTTGATCGACTCACAGTACGAGAAAAGTATCATGGTAGAGATCAGATTCAGGTTGGCAATGGAGCAGGATTAAATATCTCTCATATTGGTCATTGCTCTATTAATACTACTGCCAATTCTTTAGCTCATAGAGATGTCCTTCATGTGCTCACATCTCATAATCTTGTATCTGTGCATAGACTTACTAAAGACAATAATGTCTCTGCTGAATTTCACCCTGGTTACTTTGTTGTCAAGGATCAGGTATTGAAGAAAAGCTTGCTTCACGATAGATGTAAATCTGGCCTCTATCCTATCAAGTCCACTGCCAATAGTTTCTCCTAGAATGCCATGCTCAGTCTGAAGATCAGTGGCATCCTCGCCTTGGCCATCCGTCATCCCAGATAGTTCAGTCCATCTTGCACCTTAATAAGTTACCTTTTGTTAGTCCTACACATAATTCAGTGTGTAATGCTTGTCAGCAAGCTAAGAGCCATCAGCTCCCCTATTCCTCAACTATTCATGTGTCCAATTCTACTTCAGAACTTATATTCTCTAATGTCTGGGGTCCTGCAATCCAGACTGTAGGAGGATACAAGTATTATGTCAGTTTTATCGATGACTTTAGCAAATTCACATGAATTTATTTACTTCGTGCCAAGTCTGATGTTAAGAATGTGTTCTTACAATTCCAAAAATATGTAGAACAAATTCTTGACAAGAAGATCAAGTGTGTGCAATCTGACTAGGGAGAGAATATCAAAAACTCAATAAATTCTTCCATACCATTGGTATAGAGTGTAGGGTTTCTTGTCCTCACACCCATCAACAGAATGGATCGGCCGAACGAAAACATAGGCATATTGTTGAAACCGGTTTCGCACTTCTTGCACAATCCTCCATGCCAATCAAATTTTGGGATGAAGCCCTTTTTACTGCCACATATCTTATCAATCGTTTGCGCCCTCGAGTTATAGACAATCCTACTCCTTTAGAACAACTATTCAAAGCCAAACCCAATTACTCTATGCTTAAAATCTTCGGGTGTGCCTGCTAGCCACATCTAAGACCCTACAACACTCGTAAGCTTTCTTTTTGGTCAAAAGAGTGTGCTTTCTTAGGGTACAGTTCCAGCCACAAAGGATACAAATTCCTTGATATTTCATCTGGACGAGTATATATCTCCAGGGATGTTATCTTTGATGAAGGATGTTTTCCCTTTTCTCGGCAGTCTGAAAATTCCTTTACTAAACACAGTCACAGTTCTCCTTTGAATACTCATGCTTTTCTTCCTGCGCCAGCTTCTTCCATCCTACCGATACATACTTCACAATCATCTCATGGCAGAAGTATTTCTAGTAGCTTTGATAGTCTGACAGATATGCATCCAGGTCCCCCTATCTCTGTTTCTCAGCTGCCGAACAGGTTCCATCAGTTCAGCCATGACAACATGAAATGCGCACACGACTACGCGACAATATTTGGCGCCCTGCCAACTGTAGCGTATCTTGCTAGTTTCGGCAATACTGCTACTGGTGTTGAGCAATCGCCGTCTGTTGAAGTTACTGATATTGAGGCGTCGCTACCTACTGATGTTCTGCAGAACAAGCATGAAACAAACAGTACTGTAGCACATCAAGTTGATTTTGGCAATGTTGTTGATGATGTTGAGCCATCGTCACACATTGATGCTATGCAGAATCGTCACTGGAGGAATGCAATGGATGTTGAATTCGCAGCACTTCAGAAAAATGAGACGTGGCATCTTGTTCCATCGTGCCCGGGACTGAATGTCATCAATTGTAAGTGGGTTTTCAAGCTAAAAAGGAAAGCTGACGGCACTCTTGATCGACATAAAGCAAGGTTGGTTGCGAAGGGATTCAACAACATTATGGCATTGATTATGAAGACATGTTTAGTCTGGTGGTAAAGCCAACAACCATTCGGATACTCTTGTCTTTAGCAGTATCTCATGGATGGAGCATTCGACAAATCGATGTCCAGAATGCGTTTATACATGGTGTTCTTAATGAAGAAGTATACATGCAGCAACCACCAAGATATGAGGACCTGAGGTATCCGCAGTATCTATGTAAACTTGATAAATCACTTTATGGTTTAAAGCAAGCACCTCGTGCTTGGTTCTCTCGGATCAATAAAAAATTGCAAGAACTTGGATTTCTTCCTTTGAAGGCAGATGTTTCTCTTTTTATCTTCAATGAAGGAGGTATTAGTATGTATATGCTTATATACGTATATCTTATTATTATCATTAGTTCTTCAGTCAAGGTTACCGATCTATTGCTTCAACAGCTTCAAGCTGAATTTGCAGTAAAGGATCTCGGCAGACTCAGTTACTTTCTTGGAATTGAAGTTAGTTGCTTTGGCGATAGTATTCTCTTGTCACAGTATAAGTACATCATGGATTTGTTGTCTAAGACAAATATGTCTACGACCAACTCAATGACTACTCCTATGACTACCACAGATCAATTGTCAAAATATGTTGGGACTGTGCTAGCAGATCCCGATGACTACTCCTATGACTACCACAGATCAATTGTCAAAATATGTTGGGACTGTGCTAGCAGATCCCGAAGCAACTAAGTACAGAAGCACCATTGGTGCCTTACAGTATTTGACATTGACACGGCCTGATATTACATATAGTGTCAATAAAGTTTATCAGTTTCTTCATGCTCCAACAGATCACCATTAGACAATGGTTAAACAAATTCTTCGCTATCTCAAGGATACAGCTAGAATTGGGTTGGTTCTTCGACGCTCTGCTTCGTCTCTATTGAGTGCATTCTCTGATGCAGATTGGGCCAGGTGCCCAGATGATTTGACGAAGCATCGGGGGATATACAATCTTTCTTGGATCCAATTTGGTATCTTGGAGTTCAAAGAAACAACCTATTGCTTCTCACTCAAGCACGGAGGCCGAGTACAAGTCAGTAGCCAATGCTACTGCCGAAGTCATGTGGATACAAGCTTTCCTTGGGGAACTAGGTGTCTTCCTTCATAGAGCACCAAGCTTGTAGTGTGACAATCTGGGTGCGACATATCTCACAGCTAATCTAGTGTTCCATGCTCGAACGAAGCATATTGAGATACATTACCATTTTGTTCGTGAACAAGTAACTCGCGAGGCGCTAGATATCAAGTTTATTTCATCCAGAGATCAACTTGCTGACGTCTTGACAAAACTGCTTCCTGTTCAGTCGTTTGTCAGATTCAGGAACAATCTTAACAAGGTGTTAAAGATATAATTCTGTTTCATATCATCAACCAACTGAAGATAGAATCCTACTGAAGATAGAGTCCTGTAGCATATATTTTGTCTATCCGTTGTCGGACTGTACAGACAATGTCAGGAGCTGTATTCTCCGAATCCAATACGAGATAGACTAGGTTGATTATTCTCCCGGTTCAATACGAGATGGACTCGATTGAGAATTGTAACTTCAATCTATAATATGTAAGCATTGTTGCTATAAATACAGAGAGAACCGACAAGGTTCATTGCGGCTAATAATCTTTACAGAAGCCGAGGAGATGCAGTGGGGGACAGTGCGGCGGGATCCGGTAGCGAGGAGGAGATGAGGAGGTGGCTTGAGGAGGTGTTGGGGAGGAGATGATGGTAGAGAGAGAAGGAAGAAGCTGAGATAGGTACTAGATAGAAGAAAGAGGAAAGGAGAGGTCGTTCGTGCGGGAAGAAAAGGAGAAAAAAAGAAAGGGAAGAAAAAGGAAAGAAAAGGAAAAAAAGGGAAGGAAGAAAAAGAGAGAAGGGGGATCTGGTGAGACTGCATGTGCTGTGTTGGGGAAAGGAGAGAGAGGATGGTGTGGATCTAGCCGGTGAAGGATTTGGTGTGGCTAAGGAAGAAGAGAGAGAAGGGGGATTTGTTGTGTCTACATGTGTTGTGTTGGGGAAAGGAGAGAGAGGATGGTGTGTTTGCTGGTGGTGGAGTTGTGTTTGCTGAGAGTTCTAACTGCTGTGTTGCTTGGTAGTGGAGTTTTCTATTAGTTTGTTGCTGATTGCTATGATGGAAATTAGTGATGGTGGTGGAGGAAGCTTAGGCGATGACAATATCGGAGGTTATAATGCAAGGCATAGAAGACAAGGGAGAAGATTGTTCAGGCGATGGTTTTTTTGTTCGATGGCGGTGATGAGCTCAACGATAGTGATGACGAAGTAGGAGCTAGTGATAGCTCCAGTGGAAGCTATGTCGAGCGGCGGCAGTAGTGATGGTATTGGTGTCGTGTAGTGGTGTTGGTATGAGTACTGAAGATGATGTTGCTGGAGAGGTCCGGAAGAGGATTGGGACTGGAGTCAAGCGTAATGGTTTATGATAGAGGTCATGTGGTGGAGGCCGATACTAGGGCATGTGGGCAAAGGTGGTGGAGGTCGGGGGTGGCTGGGGTATGTGGATAGAGGAGGATGAGGTTGAGGTTGAGGTAGGTAGATGGTGGAGATGGATTTGGTGATATCCCAGGTAGTATCGGTGGTGAGCAAATTTTGGTCTTTGTGATAGTATTGGCTATGGAGTCGATGGATAGTAAGTTTTGGTAGGTTCTAGTAATGGTATTGCAATATGTAACAAGATGGACTAGTAATGGTATTGCAAGATGTAACAAAATGGACATGATTGTTATTTCATACCCATCTTGAGGAGGAGTGTTGGAGATATTAGAGTTTAGATAAGAGTCCAAGTCATGTACGAGTCTAAAAGTTTAAGTCATGTGCGAGTCGGATTGTAATTTTTAGCACTATAAATAAAGGGTGTGAGGGCCCTAAAGGACACACACAATCATTTCCCAAAATCCTACACATCACTATGACTACAAGGTATGTGATCTTACACAATTCTAGGGCTTAACCATCCTCCATACTCATCATCAAGAACCTGAGGAAGATCCAGCTGGTAAAGCATAACATGGACTTGAATCCCTGAAGAAGCACAAAGGTCGCTGAGGTTCAGATAGTGGAGAGGGGGAACAGTACCTGTGACTGATTTTTTACTTAGCTCGTATGTAAGGTTGTTCAAACATAAGGATGTTTTGTCACTGAAATACAAATCTATAAATTATTGCATAGAAGCGTACCACGTTTCACTAGCTCATCTATAACGTTATTGTAGTACTCTAGCCCTTTTTGGTTAACAGCTCCCCTTCCACCTGCAAATCTCAATTTTAAAAACAACAATGAGAAGATTTTTGGAAAGTTCTTGCGTACTACAATGAAAACTTTCTGAAATGTTTATACTTGGAATAAGCCTTGACCACGAGATGGAAAATCTGTAAGCCTCTAGGTTAGTGTCAGCCATGAGCTTGATATCATCCTGAAACATCAGATGATGTTAGGTTAAAACAAGTAACAAGTCCGAGTTTTCCTTTCAGAATGCTGAAATATTTAACCTGGAAATGACGGTACTTCAATGCAGCAAAATTTTCTTGTTAGACGAAAAGGATAACATTTTCTTCAGAGACCAGACAAAAGAAGAGACTAGCTAAACATCACCTCAATCAACAGAAAAATAAGCCCTACAGGCAAAGAAAAGTATACAGAAGTATGCTAAGTTGGCAGCACGCCCAGTTCAGCAGTTCAATGTCGGCCGGGTAAAATTAACCGTGTACCTTGTATTTGTGGTACCCATCGGTGGTGACATCACCTGTGCTTTTGTCCGGCATTTTCCCTGTTATCACAAACGAGAATAGTGTAAAAAAAATCAGGACGGTCAATTTGGAACTAATGCAACAGGCATGAATTATTGATCAACATCAGCGTCCAGTTCTTGTCTTCAGTTTGCAGAAAACTGACAAGTTACCTGCGTGAGTGAAGGTGTCCCAAATGCTTGGGCTCCTGCCATCCTCGGCAACAGCACCCTCGTACTGCAAGAAAATTAATTCCAAGAAAAGTAAAAGTAAATGTCAAGGAAATTAACCAGAGCAAGAGTAACTAACTAAAATCCGCAAGAAAAATATCTGATGCTCAAGCGAAACTAATCGGATTATTAGATCATTCATATTACCTGATATGCCGAGGTGGCAGTTCCGAAGACGAAATCCCGCGGGAAGTCGCTTCTTGTGAAGCCAAGAGCAGGAGCCGCACCATGAGCAGAGAGAAACAGCAAGAGGGAGAAGGCAATGGCAGCCATACTTATGTACCCGGCCTGTAGCAAGAGGAGGAGGAGGAGGAGGAGGAGGAGGATAGGACTAGGAGAGTTCGTTCGCCTCGTCCAATTAATGCTACTGTGCGTGCAACCACTACAATAACTGACCTTTTTGTCTCTGCATACTTGTGTGCTTCGAATTCTGGACTCAAATGGTCCGTAGCGTTTCGTAATTACAAAAGTAGCCTCATTAGTTTTAAAATTCTATTTTTGGCCCCATCCTAGTAATGCGTCTGCCGTCGGGGCGGCGGCAGAGTGACCTCTTTGCCATCGTGGACCATTCTTTTAAGCCCGACAATGAGAAGAAAGGTGCTTCCGCCGAGCCGACAAAGCATGAGCAAGGTCTTTGCCGTGTGGTTTGGCAAAGACCTTGCCCTCGCCACGTGCGTGGCGCGAAGAGAGAAAATAGGGAGAGAAAGAAGAAGATTGGGAAAAAATGAAGGGAAAAAATAGAAAAAAAACAGGAAAAAATAAAAATTTGTCAAAAGATTGAATTTAATAGAAATTTATTTTCTTGATTGAAATTATTTTAATTTTTAAAATTTTCAATTAAGCTCTAATTGATACTTATCATAGTTTTTGAAGCTTTGAAAAGACTCGGAAAGAGAAAATCGAAGAGAAATAATATCTTGATTGCTACGGTTGTCGAAAATTTAGCGCACTACAACAATATCGTGATCACAAAATGTTATTGCGGTCGACAACTTTTGTGCCTTCATATTCTCTGAAAATAACAAGCAGGACCAACTAACGTTGTCGCTACACTTTTATTTTCAAAAAGAAATAACATCATACAATAGATTATTTAAAAAAAAATCAAAAATAATGTGATCAACAACCGTAGCAATCAAGATATTATTTCTCTTCAGTTTTCTCTTTTCCAGAGTCTTTTCAAAGCTTCAAAAAACTATGATAAGTATCAATTAGAGCTTAATTGAAAATTTTAAAAAATTAAAAATAATTTCAATCAGTAAAATAAATTTCTATTAAATTAAATATTTTTTGACAAATTTTTGTTTTTTTTCCTGTTTTTTTTTCTCTATTTTTTCCCTTAATTTTTTTTCCAATCTTCTTCTTTCTCTCTCCCTATTTCCTCTCTTGCTTCAAGGTCTCGCCAAACCACACGACAAACACCTTGCTCATCTGTGTCGGGCTCGCTCGGCACCTTTCTTCTCTTTGTCGAGCTCGGCGTGATGGTCCACGATGGCAAAGGTCACTGCTGCCGCCACCACGGCAAAGACGTATTAGGATGGGGCCAAAAATGGAATTTTAAAGCTAATGGGACTACTTTTGGAATTACGAAACGCTACGGGCCATTTGAGTCCAGACGTCGTGTGCTTCGAACCGGATAGGGCGGCAGTTGGCGGTTCACCTCACCCCGGTCGTCAAAGTCCATGTCACTGGCAGCCGAAGAGCAGCACGTGTCACTCACTCGCAAGACGATTCACCAGTGAAGAACAATCTTTGTCTAGTGGGGCAATTCAATTTGATCTCATGTTGGACCTTATTTTTTATATATATAATAGAAGGGTATTCCCTCCTGATTTCCATTATCGGAAATCAAATTGATGTCTTTGCTACAAAGAAACAAGGAAGGTCATCTCTTCCGGCTCACACAGATTGGACAAAGCAATACTATATGAGGAAAAAGGATAAGTAGTGTCAAGAGACAACTACACAACTAAGTCAACCTTTTCTTACAGCTATCTAACAGTATAAGCAAAATCCCTCAGACGATCTCCAATCCTTTTTTTTTCTCAAAAAAAAAGAGCAAGAACTGCCTTCTTTCTCTAGCTTATCATCACCACTAAATTCTTGCCCACCGTTGGTCCCCATCCACGTCTTGAATTGAAGAGCCTCTTTTGCCTCCTCTCTTTATGCAAAATCAGCTACTGATTTAGCCAACCACAAATAGCAAAAATAAGGTTATTTGGATCATTCTGCATAACATTTCTAAAACATGCTGTATTACGAGCCTTTCAAATAGCCCAAATAACAGCTGCAATTCCACTTTGACCAAATTCCTACTCCTTTCACTGTACAGATCCAGCCGACCCCCGAAAAGTTGGACCTTATTTTCTTTTGGTTAAAATTGTTGAAGGAATCATATTATCAGGTATCGCACTAGAGAAATCTAGAGCACCCTTGAGGCCTTGAGCTTGTTATGAATATTGTGTGTATATTGAAGAGATCCAATGGGCAATATATATAGGGTATACAAGGGTACAGATAAGGAAATATAAAAGACTCCTTATTCTATCTCTAACATATCTCTAACATCCCCTTCCCCCCGCGCAAATGCAAGGCGTATGCAATAGCATTGCATTTGGAAAGGGTTGACACTAAAATATGGAAAATCCAAAGTCCGAGTCTTGATAATGTCGTCGTAGCATGCAGCTCTTGGAAAATGTCGATAAAAGATCTTCGTCGACCGCGGCAACATGACGAAGAAGATGATGAAACCGACAAAAAGATAAAATTGTCAAGTCGAATAGGAATAGATAGAAGCATGACGACGCAGATCGAAGCCCAAGACAACGCGCGATGCACAAGAAGCGCAATAAAGACGCGATGCACAAGAAGCGTAATAAAGACGCAGAGAGCACAAGAAGCGCCGCGGATGCACGATGCAAAAGAAGCGCGACGCAATGCACAAGAAGCGCAATGCAGCGCGATCAGCGAAGAAAGCGCGCGCAATGCACAAAAGTACACCGAGCGCATCACGAAAGAAGCGCGCGACCTTAAAAGCGAGCGACGGATCTGCGTGATTGAAGAGAAGAAACGGCGGTTCTTTGCCATGCAAAAGAAATTCCTATGCTTTTATGACTGACAATAAATTTGTGGACTCGCATGGCTTAGACGAACTCAAAGATTAAGTGATACGGATTTGGATGGACGCTGCGGAAGAAAACGACACAAAGAAAGAAAAAAAAACTAAAAATAATTAGCAGTAGCTAGCAGCAGTAGCAGCAAGAATAGCTAGCATCAGATATTAGCAGCAGCATAGCAAGCAATTGCATCTCTCCTCAATCACCAATAGCAAGCACCAGCCCAAGACAAAACAAGCCCAACCCATATGCGCATAAGTGCACTACGCCTCCTGGTACCTCCCTCTCCACTGATAGCAGCCACCGCGCCTCCTTCTACCTCCCTCTCCACCCAAGCTCCAGCGTGTCGAAAGGAAGGGGCGGCGCCTAGCAGCGCAGAGCTAGAGCTTGGTGAAAGTGGCACAGAAAGAGGTGACTCCGAGCAGGGCGACTGCATGTGCACTCCAGCGGCGCAGACCTCGGTGGAGAAGCATAGGGTGAAGAAGACTCCAGCGGTGCAGACCCTGGCGGAGAAGGTCCCACGGGCGCCGCAAGTCTCCGATGGCTTAGATCTGGAGAGGTGGGACTTCGACGGCGCAGATTGGGATCCGATCTAGGCAAGGAAGATGAGGCAGCTCCAGAGATTGGTGAGATCGGCACAGCGAACCAGCGTGGGGGAGCAATCCGTCTTCCTCGAGCCAAGGCTGGCGACACCTGATCCGGTGGGGGAGCTCGAGGACAATGCTGGTGTTGGTGCAGGGGCCATGGCCTTCCGTCGGTGCAGCGGAAGTCGCGGCCGCGAGAAGCAATCCAACGACGAACAGCCCGAACAGCCAAATCGACGCACCCAAGGTCGATGCCAATGATGCTGCACGAAGGGCACGACATCCGAAGGGATCGACAGATCTAGAGACGACGAGCGGTGGCTCTGGTGTAGGATCTGAGCAGGGAAGCCATGATTGCTGCTTCTACGCCAAGAAAAAAAATCTACAGCAGAAGGCCACCCCCGGGAGCGAAGATCGATCCTCCCGGGGGCAGCGGCAGCGGAGGCGAGTAGAGGCTAGGAAACTGCGGTGCTACAGTAACTCTAACCTTCGCTCTGATACCATGTTATGAATATTGTGTGTATATTGAAGAGGCCCAATGGGCAATATATATAGGGTGTACAAGGGTACAGATAAGGAAATATAAAAGACTCCCTATTCTATCTCTAACATATCTCTAACAGAGCTGATCTTGGCCCGTGGGCAATGGTTACAATCCCTCGCTGCTAGATACAAACAGCACTAGAATTTGTGGGCCGTCCGATCATCTTGCCAGCGCGCGTGCCGTTCACTCAAACCAGTCTGCTGCCTGCCGAGGACCACGTAGACGTAGGTCGCAGTGACGCGTTGAGGCCATTTATTGGCGAGTCTTTTCATGCGTGCGCTGCTGTCTGGTTCCGGGCCGTGCAATCATCGCTGGATCGTCGCGTGCTTGCCGAGTCGCTCGATCGTCTTGCCATAGCGTGATTCAGGTCTGTTCAATCATCGCTTCATCGTTGCCTGGTTCCCCGGTCGTCCGATCGTCTTGCCGCCGCTCCACGCGAGTCGCACTGACGATTCGAGCCCATTTATTGCCGAGTCTTTTCGGCCGCGCTGCGCTGTCTCTGCATCGGGTTTCGTGCATGTGCGAGATTGTCGTCGCTGCGCCATCGAGATAGCTGTGCGCTGTTTTTTTTGCTCAGGCTTGGGTCTTGCTCGCATGTGCTGTGCGCATGTCGTGCTGACGCTGATTGGTGGGTCATAGCGCCAGGCGACGCCTCGGTAGGAAGCGCTCGCCTGTGCACGCAACAGTGCTTCAGTACGCCACATTTATTGTCTCTACTGCTTTCGATGGCCTTCCTCTACGCTCGGTCCCCTGGGAAAATAAATTTTCTGGGGCCGTCCCACGGGAGACCCCCTCCCCATCTCCCTCCATTTCGCCCCCCTCCCCCTGATCCAACGGCCCGGGGAATTCCTTTCCGTCGCCTGGTCCGCTTTTCGTCCGCTTCGGCTCATTTCGTTCGTTTGCTTGCTTTCTTCTCGGCGGAGCTTCCCATCCACCTGCGATCGTTTCCTCTTGCCGGATCTCCCTCTCCCCTGCAGGCAGGCTATTGGTGACGCTTTGCGTTTCCCTGGTTTCCTTCTCGACGACACCTTTCTTCTCTTCTGAGTTCTCTTGCGGTTCTTTTGATCTTGTTTGCTTTCTTGTCGGCGGAGCTTCCCATACACCCCGCGATCGTTTCCTCTTGCTTTCTACGGAAACTTCGTTGTTCTCCATCTGGTTCTCACAAAATGCAGGTTTTCGTTCGGAGCTTGCGTTGCGCAACATCTGGCTTCTGCGCTATTCCCGCCAACAGTTCGTAATTTTCACACCCTATATATTTATTACGGACTTCCAAAATAAAATTCTTTTGTTTTCTTGTTGTTTGTAGAAATGAGACGTGATTGCTTATTTGTTGTCTTCGACCAAAAAACATGCATGCGCGTGTTCTTCCCTTTACAATCTGTTTGTGCGCTGCGAGTATGTATAAGAAATGTTTGTTTGCATGCATTATATAAACCCAAAAATATGTTTTTCCATATATGTTTTTAAATGATATCCGCATTCCACCGACTTAACTGCGGCTTCCTTTTGGATGATTGGTCGCGATTGTGCGATGGCAATTACGTTTGCGTAAAATAAACCTACTGCGCAGTTTCTGGGTCACCGCTATATAAACATGCATTTCCAAGATGCTATGACTATTTGCCGTGAGCATGGTCTACCTGATTTGATCGTGAATTCTGCAGGTTTTACTGGGTCACCGCTATATAAACATGCATTTCCAAGATGCTATGACTATTTGCCGTGAGCATGGTCCACCTGATTTGATCATGAACTTCGCATGCCATACTAAAGGTCCCAAGGTCATTGATGCACTAAGTCCAAGATCTGGCCAACACCCGCATGATAACTCTTACATGGAATATAGTGCGTTCAGGATGAAACTACAAGATTTATTTGTCGCTATCAGAGAACGAATTGTTTTTGTCCCTATTCAACCTGGTACGTTGTCGGACCCGGATTTTCTAATCTGAATCCTCTGTGAAAACGCTGTGCTATTCCCTGGATCAGTAGATAGCACTCACAGGCATTGCTGAATCATTCATACATGGCGTGAACTAAAGTATCATTATTACAATCAGCAGAGTGACATAGACCACGTCGGTCGAGTTTTACAACGGGCGATCGAGGCCAAATTGATTACAATACGAACACCGAATACGATAGCGGAAGCAAAGGGTAGAGCTCATCTCTTCACGAACAAGCGATCGGGCAACTTTGTACGATCGATATTACCCAAGGACCCGGATAGTATCGGTTGTACGCAAGTACCAACGAGTCAACTTAGAACTGCGTCGAGGCCTAGACTACAGATCCTAGACTACTCTTCATCGTTTCCTTGCCCATCAACTTCGTTCCTCGTAGTAAGCATAGTCTCCTCCATCGTCGTCATCCCAGAAGGGTTTGGGGAGAGCGAGGATGAGCACAACTACCGTGCTCGCGAGCCAATACACAATGCAATGATATACATGCAAGGCTTACAAGGATGGCTCGGTTCTTTTATTTGCGAAAGCAATACTTTTAAATATCATAAGTACAAATTCCTAGCACTTAGCATTTTTAACAAATTTCATTTTTGTTAAAGAGAGAAATTGTGCAATATTTGTATCAACAGAGGTTCCCTCCACCTTCATGCTTATTTTGATTGTGGTTACATCCACCACTAAACGACACTGGGTACAAAGACCCAGGAATAACCAATCTCAGGGCTAGGTGAGCCCGCCACAATTTGCATGCCACCCACAAAGTTTTTGAAATAGAACTAACTCAAGTTAAGTTCCCATGTCCGCCTTTGACCGTAGGCACGGCTGTTTAAACAGTTTGTAACTCTGCAGAGATTGTACACTTTACCCACAAGAGACAATTAACTCGTTGCCCTACACGATTCCGTAGATCGTGTAGTCGAGAGGTTGTCACAATAACTTTCTAAATATCTCGTCCTTTCCATCATCTCACCCATATGGGGTTGCGCCATCGTTGCGCGGGATGTCCACCTCGGCGATCGGCGTGGCGGCTACACCTCGGCGATCGTGAACTTCACCCTTGACTCGGTGTCCCATCCACCCGACATACCTGAGCTTTTGCCCTTTGTCCCTCCAAAGGAGGTGACTTTGGATTTGATAAATGTACTAAGCCAAGTCGCGATTTGTTGCGGACTTGTGGTTGTACTGTTATACACAGAGGTCGTGACCAGATTAAGTCCTTAGGGTTATGCGGACGGCTCAACCACATTCCCGCCATTCTCGTGCTACATCCGCACCCACCATCTTACCATCCGCCTGACGGGTATTAGCGATTTAGGGTTTTGAGATGTAAAATACAACAATTCAACCATCTCGCCATTTACCCGCAATGACCGCCCAAATCATTTATGTTTGAAAGGATGATGATTGGGACAGATTGTAATGTCCCTACTTAAACAAGGCTAGCATGTCGCTTAAGTACAACCTATAGCTAGTATTACCATATAGTTACTAGGGTGACAACGAATCAGAATTCAAATTATCAAGGATGGCATATTAATTAGTTATTCCACAACCGGGTATTTATCTACCTTAAACATTAACATACATTGATTATGAAATTAACGCATGCATTTTGCTATTTTTAAAGAACATAATTTACATGAAATGTAGGCTCAATATGATCAAAGTATTGACTCGCTTTGGTTGTGGGAGAGAGTCCGAGTAGTCTTGTCCTTGATCGACGTGGAGGTCTCCGTCTCCGAAATCTACGCGCGCAAGTACCAAGCAAAATAAGCGACAAACAACGAGAGCAATTAAATACACAAGAGTACACAAATGAACTCCAAATTGAACAAGACCTATGCCATTAGCAAGATCTTGATTTTAGAAATTTTAGAAATTTATTTCACAATTTTGGAGCTAAAATGGGGAGATAATAATTTTGAAACCTCACTTTTGAATTAAAATAGAAAAGAGAAAAGAAATTCAATCAAAAAAGAAAACCGGCGGCCCACAAGTTTCGGCCGCCCACTGTGCAAGGCTGGCACTGCGCTTGTAGTGGCGCGACCCATGGCGCGAGGCGGCCACCCGCGGAAGAAAAGGAGGAGGGCGGCGCTCGGGCGAGCAGAGAGAGGAACGGCGGCGGCGGCGGCGGCGTGGCTGGGAAAGGAGGCGCGACGGAGGGGGAAGAGGAGGCGGCGGCGCGACGAGGAGCCCACCGGCGATGGATGGCGATGAAGACGGCGGCGGTTGACGGAGGTGCGGCTAGGCGGCGGCGGCGACGGCGACAACGACGGAGGTAAGCCCTCGGCTTTCTTCTTCCTCTCTCTTCTTCTTGCTCGGGGTGGGGAAGGTGGAATGAGGAACGGGGCCGAAGGGGCTTTAAAACCGGCGAGGAGCTCGGGGAAGGGGGTCGGGCGTGGAGGAGGACGGCGTGCGGCGCCGGGCAATGATGACGGCTCGGCGGCGTGCGGAATGGCGTGCGAGGAGCGAGAGGGGTGGCGCGCGCGGCGACAAGCAGCGCACGCGCCTTGGGAAGGAAGGGAGGAGGGGGTCCGGTCCGCGAGGAGAAACGAAGGGGGCGCGAGGTTGACCTCGGGAGGAAAGCGGGCACTACAAAACCTACCCACCTTAAACGGAATCTCGACCCGAGATTCGAATCGCTCCGAGAACGAGGGCGGAAATCCACTTAGTTGATCTTCTCGCCCGGTGGCTTCTTTGGTGAGTGATGGCTCCACTGAACCTTGCAAAGGCGGATGACTTGGCGTCTGGTTTGCTTCTCCACGACATCAAGAATCTTGATCGGATGCTCTGGATAAGTCAAATCCTTATCAAGTGCGATGGCTTCGACGGGAGTCTGCTCTTCGGGCACTCTGAGACATTTCTTTAGTTGAGAGACGTGGAACACGTTGGGGACGTCTGACAAACTTTCAGGTAGCTCTAGCTGATAGGCAACTTCTCCACGCTTAGCGGTGATTGGGAACGGGCCTATGTATCTTGGTGCGAGCTTGCCTTTCACTTTAAACCTTCGGGTTCCTCGGAGTGGCGATACCTTGAGATACACAGCATCTCCAACTTCGAAGGTTAAGTCTCTTCGACGGTTGTCAGCATAACTCTTCTGTCTAGACTGAGCTGCTTGAAGGCGATCTCTGATTAGTCGAACTTTCTCTTCAGCTTGCTTGAGAGTATCCGGTCCAAAGATATATCCTCACTGATTTCGACCAATGCAGAGGAGTTCTGCATTTTCTTCCATAGAGTGCTTCAAATGGGGACATTTTCAAACTTGACTGATAACTATTATTGTATGCAAACTCGGCATACGGTAGACATTTTTCCCAATCTACGGTAAACTCCAAAGCACAAGCTCGAAGCATGTCTTCTAGAATCTGATTTGTTCTTTCTGTCTGACCATCGGTTTGAGGGTGATATGCTGTACTGAATGTAAGGTGTGTTCCAAGGGCATCGTGCAAACTAGCCCAGAAATGCGAGGTAAATTGAGAACCTCGATCGGAGACTATTCTCTTGGGTACTCCATGCAAACACACGATACGAGCCATGTATAACTCGGCTAACTTGTCTCCCTTGTAAGTTGTCTTCACAGGGATGAAGTGGGCGACTTTAGTCAATCTATCGACTATAACCCATACTGAGTCACATCCGGACTTAGTTCGAGGTAGACCGGTAATGAAATTGTGACGCCCCGTGTCATTACCCCAGGGGTAATAACACTTAGGCACACGGATTACTATTCGTTTGCTCAGTAGAACACTGCTCCAACGAATAGTAAGCCTTCACCAGAGTTACGCAGCAGAACAATAAGATAGAAACTGTCCTTTATTTCAACAGTTAGCCACGCAGGGCTAAGGTCTTAATACAAGATTTATATAAATACCCAAGGAAATTGCCCCGCTTCTCTTGTATGCCTTGAAGTACCGGCAGCCTATCCGTCCCACCAGCCAAAATAGCTCCCAACTCGCCCTGGGTCCTCTTAGTCCAAGCCTTCTCCTCGAGTTGTTGCTCCTGTACCTGCAAGCCCTTCGTCCCACTCGGGATAGTTCCCGGTCGGACTAGGATCTACAAAGGAGGATACTAACAAAGTTGAGTACACGAATGTACTCAGCAAGCATTAATAGCAAAGATGCACAGGATGCACTATCTCTACTCTTCATCACAAATTCTAAATCATCTCACTTTAGAAAATAGATCTCGACAAAAAAAACGTGGCAAGTTTTAATACTGAAAAACTCTACTAGTCACTCGGAGCGACAAAAGACCCCTGTGGTTCCGTGACTCCAATCTCGAGACCGCATGAATTCATGATTTGTTTAGCATCTGCAGCTTTGTACCACTTTACCCATAGCTATTCTCGAACTCTCCGTGAATGTGGTCCACCGCATTGCCTTAGATGCGGGTTCAAGATCGAGTCTGTAACGTTTTCCAGGTTACGTGATTAATTTCTCCACCCATCACCTTCCGCCGGTGTAGATTAAGTCACGTTGCTGACCTCATCATCCACCGAGTTCTGGTGAGGTTGGTTGAGGCAGCTTCTATCCTGCACTCAACACTCCACCTTAGCGCATATAGCGCCTTGGATCCCCCACTTCCGGACTATCCCCCACCGGTCCTGGGTTCCTCCATATCACTCACACACACCTATTACTTACCCGATGTGGAGAGCATAGTCACGTAACAAGGTAGCATTTTCTGCCTGCCGAAACGGGAAAATGGTTGGCACTGAATTACGGCATCTGACCGAGCAAGAGTTGGTTGGTCCTTATATTATAACCATATGTAAAAAGGGGCCCACCTTTTACCTCAACATCATCATCGCGTTTCCCCAGCCAGGCCCCCCTTTTTACCCACCTAGTAAGTCTCATTCTTCCTTAATCCTCGTAGTCATCTTATCTCAACTATTTTCTTTAGGTTTTGGAAAACCATTTTGATGCAATACATATAATAGTGCAAGATAGGGTATATTTTTAAAGTAACTATATTAATGTTCAAGAGGATCGCTTGCCTTCGTAGAAGTAGGAAAAGTTAGCGCCATTGAAGTTACAGTCATTGCTCTGCCGGTCTTGGTTAAGCATACGTAGTAGATCGGAGCTAATGATAGTATAAGTAAATACGTAGTTGATTTGAGTGATAATATGGATACATAAGTTAGCGACGACTACAAGTTAGCACATTTTAATTACTAAAATGCTTTTGCGGTCTAATCGAAGTTAGCACTCTCCGACAGTCGCCCGCTGGTCTAAACCCACCAGTTAACTAACGGCTACCGAAGCACAAACTACTCAACGAGCTTTAGCAGTCCACCACCGCTTAACAAGAATCTACACTTGACTAAAGATTAGACCAAACCTAAATTTAAAGCCCTAATCCTAACCTAATCTTCCCTCTAACCTCTCTCCCTCTCTCTCTAGTCTCACTCGGCCGGCCCACACAAGCCCACACCAGCCCAGCCTACACACACACACACACCCGGCCTACACACACAGCACACACGCCACCCGGCCCAAACACACACCAAGCACCCACGCACAGCACACACGCACACAACACACCCTAAGCACACCCACGCATCCAACACACACAGCCCCTGCCCGATCCCCTTCTTCTTCAACCCGCAGCGCCGCCGCTCCTGCTTCTCTCGCTAGCGCCGCCGGACCCGGCTCTCCCTCTCTCGGCTCCCCACTTCTCCCCCAGATCTACTCCTCCCCCTCTACTCACTCGATGCCGCCGCCGGGTCCCCTCTTCCACCTCCATGGCCCGCGTTCCCGCTCGCCGCCTCCTGCCGATTCGGCGCCCGAGGGCGCCATGGCCCTGGCCTCGCTACCCGCTACCACTTCACCGCGCCCAAGGCTCGGCCCTGCGTCACCAGCGGCGCCGCCATGCCCTAGGTCTCCCTCGGCTCCAGCCCAGACTGACTTCCTCTCGGCTGCTCGCCTCACGCACCCAGCCCGGTTCCTCCATCCTGCGGCCTAGATCTGGCGACTACGAGCTTCAGCCCGGCCGGCTCGGCCTCCCGGCCGCCGGCACCATGCACCGACGTTTCCCCCTTACTAGCTCACTCGGTTCTTGCTAAAAGCTCAACTAATAAGTGCTAATATGGATGAATGCAGGTCAGCGGGGTGGATCTGGAAGGGAAGACCACTGGAAGTATGCAATTGCTCACCTCAAGCATCAAAAGGTAATGCTTTTACCTTTCGGTGGAAGATTTGACGAGATATGTTGGTGTGATGGTTCGTGAGGATGATGGACCGATGCATACCTTGTCATGTGGGATGAACAATGCGTATGTGTATGAATGAATAGTAAGATTACTTGAGGGGAAAGCTTGGAGTTGGGTTTCTGGTGTTTGGTTGATAATGCTCACATATGCATGCAACTGGTGAGGGGTGGTTCATATCCTGATGCTTATTGCTTGGTTGTTGCACAAGGATGGTAATGGTGGCTCGGCTGTGGTTAGCACTGAGGTATCACCCCCTTTATCTCTACTCCCTGATCCCTTGCTTTGTGATGCGATGAACTGAGAGCTACCTCCTGTTGATGCTACCATGAGATCTAGTGTTCTGTGTGAATGATGAGTATGCATGAGGGTGGTGTTATGGTGGTGGGTGTGGCTTGGGCAGCGAGAACAAGGGGGGGCATGAAAAGGGGTTTTACCTTTGTTTGGGCTATGCCGATTTTTGGGTCGAGGTGGCGCATCTGGCTGGCCTTGCCGGGTGCTCCCTCTTGCTCTTGTGGTCCTCCCTGTCCTGCCGGTTGGTGTGGGGTTCAGGGGTCGTTGATGGTTCAATGCCGTCGCCTCTGCCGCCCCTGGCTCTCCGGTCTTCGCTCTTCTTCCCGGTCCCTCGGCTTCCAAAGCTTCTGGACTTCTTGCCTCCCCGTGGTTGCCTTCATTGAATGGGAGTGTGGCTGGGTTGGGAGAAAGGATGGTCTTGGCCGGTCTTGTTCCACTGTAAACCGAGGTAATACCTCCTTAATCCCTTTCTCTCATCCTCCCACCACCGCTCGAGATGGTATCGCACCGAGAGCTAGATATTGATACTATCATGGGATGTTCTATGTATAAGGTGCAGCAGAGATGTAATCAAGTTACCTCTTGTGGGATTTGGGGTAGGAAGAGGTAGCGATGTCGCCCTGTCTTTGGTGCTCCTCTCTTCCTCCTCGACCCAACGCAATCCAGATGCAGAACCGGCTTCTTGGGATTTCAGCCGCTCTAATGCCCGTGGATGCTTGACCTTGATGCTGGCAGTGGGGAGTTTACATGGCTGCCTTCGGCTGGGTTTAAGAAAGGGGAAAGCTGGGATGGTATGTGAAGCTTGTCCTCGATTAGGTTGCGGTATGAAAGGGATAAGTTTGAGGAGTATGGCTTTGTCTTTGGATGTTTTGTCGTTGCCCCTTGTGGTGGGTTAATGACCACTATGCCCTTGTCCTTATCTTGATGGCTTTCACAAGGCATGATTTTTTTGTTGGGGGCTTTTTCGTCCATGGTTTGAAAATCAATATACGTGGGTGCCCGGTTAAATTAAATGCCGAGTGATGAGACCCACGGAAGTGACAGGTACCGATTGACTTCGGGTGGTCCGGATATCTTGACGATCAAGGACCGACTAACTCGTTGGTCCGATACTTGATGGTCTAGGGACCGATCGCTCAAGTTGTTCAGGGTATTCTCACGCACTTGAAATCGGCGGTCACTCCCTCAATTCTATTGCTCACAAAGGGAAGCTGCTCTCGGTGGTACTAATTGCTTTTCTTTGTTTTGGTTGTCTACGGAGGTGAAGATCTGGACAGGCGGGAGGTGATTGGATAAAAGACAAGGAGGGCTTCATGGAATGTATGCAAAGTCGCTTTGATCGAGTTGGGGTTCTGTTGCTCGCTATGCGAGAGGAAATGCCAAGATGCATATGGTGTTGTCTAAACTCATGATGCAACATGCTTGCAAACTAATTGATGTAAAATGCTCTTGTAAACAATGCTATTATAGACTTATTTATCTACTGAGAATGGAAAATGCAACTTAGCTATGATCTTGATTCTGCTGTTGCACTGGTGAATGCAAATGACTATTGCACTAAATGATGAGATTGAATGAATGATGGAATGATGGTTCTCATCGACTATTTATGAAATGCTCATGAACGAAACCCAACTAGCTCAACGGGCTAACGACAAATTAGTTGCTTAACAACGATCTAAACACTACCGATAGTTAACGGCTAAGCCGAGATTAATTACCGCTAAATACCGATTACTGCTACGCGATTAGGTCTAGAAAGTGCGGGTCCTCACATCCTACCCCCCTTGGAACAATTTCGTCCCCGAAATTGGGATCTTCTGGGGAGGGTTGGGGCAGACTTCGCGTGGCGCTTCGCTGCTCTTTGTCGTCCTCCCACGTGGCTTTATTGATGGAGTGACTCTTTCCTTGTGCTTCGCACGAATAGTCTTCTTGTCAGATTCTGATTCCGAGGTGTTGCAGTTGTGTTCGCTCGGGCTTTCTAGCATGCATTGCGATACTGTTACGGCGGCGAAATGAGGTACAATAGTATAGGGGTAACCTGGAGATAATTTACTGCATTTTCTAGGAGATCATTGGAAAGATAGGAATATGGATAGGAATATGGTTTAGTGACAGGCGATGGCATGGCATATGCCCCTTGTGGTGGTTTGTGACTGCTAAAAGCAGGATGCAGTTTGAATACCGATCCCTAAGTGACTTGGGATATCCCCAATAAGATCTGATCTCAATCCCAACGATGAATTGATTTTGTGTATCCACCTGCATCATCCATATATTTATTTCACCCAAGTCTAAACTAACTTCTATTTGTCTTCCAAATTAAACCTTTTGTTAACATTTCTATAGTAGAATCAATTTCATAGTCTTATTTCAAATCACAACTGAACCTTTCGTTAAGCTTTCCAATTTTCAATCAAGCCGCCATTTCTAGGATCGATTTTAATCACCGTATCCGTATTAGAATCATACCTTCCAATTCAACCTTTTATACCCGATGATCCAAAACAATCATTGTTTCAGTTAGTCCACCAACGACTGTAGAGTAACCACCCATTATTATTTCAATTACTCTGCCAATTTCATTGATTCTCCATAATTTAACCAATGTACCTGAATTCCAACCACCATTTGCCGTAATAATCCAACTTCATTTCTTATTGATTATTTATATCTGATCGGATTGTCAATACTAGATTTTCAATAATCACCGATAATACGCCTAAATTCAATTTTAACATGTAGTCATAATCCATAAATCCAACTTGTTCAAAGTTGTTCAATTTGTTCCACCAACTGACTATAAACCAACCGAGCACTATTATTTCATTAACTCCCCCAATTTCATCAATTCTTTGTAATCCAACCAAAGCACCTGAGTTCTAAATATAATTTCCTATACTAATTCAAACTCATTCTTTATTCATTATCTAAACCCAATCATATTAGCAATACAGATTTCCATGATTACCAACAATACATCCAACTCCTATTTCATTATTCAATTATATCTAATAGATCCAACATAACCAAATTATTCTTTTAATTTCACAAAGTTTACTCCTTTATCAAGATTCAACCAATTCACCAAAAATTAACGTCCTGAATGGCTATGAAACCCCAAACGTTTCGTATTTCAATCTTCACCTTTTCTGGATCAATTACTCAATACTAATTTCCCCGCAGTAGCTACTAAAATCCATTTGGATCCGCCCAGACGTAGTGCTATAATCCAACCGAGGTCCATTTTTATACTCCAACAAACATATGTCTACAATCCAACATTAACATACCATAGTATCCTACAAAGGTATTTCTATAATCCAACAATAATATATTTCTAATAATCTGATCATGATATATTCCTATAATCCAATAATGATGAAATTCGAGCATCCAACTCCAACAATTATAAAATCCACAATCCAATCTTCAACAATAATCTATCTCCATAATCCTATATTCCTAACTCCGATAACCCAGCAAATAGGTTCCTATAATCTTGTAGCCAATACTCATTACTATATCCAACAATAATCTAATTACTCGATACTCATGTATTTCTACTAATCCAAGGTCAATCGATCCAATATCCACATCCACCTATTCCCATAATTCAACATTTATTAATCCAGTATTCAATAATCCAATCATACTACATGATTATAACATAGCACCTAGTATCCCATAATTATCTATCTCTCGATCACACATCCAACCATTCATTACTCTAGTATCCAATCATAATTTATTTCTATGACCTAATATCCCCCAACAATGTATTTCTAATAATCTAGCATCCCTTAATCCAACAATCTAGCAAATGTATTCCTATAACTCCATATCCATCATTTATTTATGTATCCATCCATGATCCAACACTCCTTGATCATGCAATTCTAAAAATTTGACATTCATCAATCCAATATCAACAACAATCTATTTCTATAATTCGACCTCAATTAGTCCCATATCCCATAGTCCAATAATACTCTATGGTTATGAGTCAACATTCAGCATCCAACAATTATTTACTTCTATGATCCAACATTCAACAATCCATTACTCCGGTATCCCATAGTAAGTTATTTCTATAATCTAATATCTCGCAACGAGGTGTTTTAATAATCCAATATACACAATCGTGTAATCCTTTAATCCGATATTCAAAAATCATGATATCCTTTGTTAGGTGGCGACTTCGACACTTTGCACAACCATGAGCTATGGTAACAAACTGCTGTTGGGCTATGGGTTTCTGGAAAGATAGGTTGAAAACTCGCGCGTGGGTGGTCCAAACGGAGGTGGTGGTTGCCTTTGAGCTATTGGTATCCGAAAAGGTGGGTTAAAGGGTCATTGTTGAGGTTATCCACATGTTGGCGGTGGTTGTTGCGATATATGGACGAGGTCGATGAGCGGTGGTAGATGGTAGTTGGTTGGTTTCGGTATGGTAGCGCTTTGAGGTTGACCAAATCTCACTCACCAAGTTTCTTCTGGATCTTCTATGGATCGCTCTTGTGGTATGAATCCCAATTGCAATTCCGATTCACGTTCTTCGCTTCTCGACCTTCCATCTTCTTTAGCGAGCTTGAGGTAGATACGAGAGTATTCTATTTTTCGTAGAAGTTAACCGTGGTGGCTTGTATTATACCACACGAGATAGTCAAATAACACCAAGAAACATAGAGATGCAAAAGATCCAAATCCTATTCTAACTTAGTCTCGTGCTCGGTCACACTTGAGATCCTGCTTCAAGACCGCCCAAACCACGTGTTTGGGACCGCCGAGCTTGCCTCGAGTGCGACCTACACTACCTCGGATCCACGTGCCCGTGCACGCTTGAGATCCGCTCTCAAGACCGCCCAAACCACGTGTTTGGGACCGCCGAGGCTCATTCTCGAGTACGCCCAGATTTCGTTCTGGTGCGCCAGAGCTACACGCCGAGTGCCACGACCACTCGTCCGGAAAATCAAGTCGTAAAGAGGATACGACATATTTTTACCTCGTCAGCCATTATCTTTGTTCTCTTTAGGTAGTTACTGATTTACTGAGGATGCTGACGTGTCACTTTGGTGATAAGGATGAAGAGATAAGGAGACTAATGGGCATGGTCCAAGCTTATCCAAAAACTGAAAAAAAAAGCCGATCCATACCAGAATTCTACTGCAAGCCTCTACCCTCGGCATGCAACTTATGATCTTATATTGATGCCTCACCACCTATAGTCTCAAGCATTCTACCCTAGATCGAAATGCTAGCCTAACAGATTATCTAGCAAGAATCAACAACACGAGTCCAATGATGATGCACACGCGTTTCCCCCGTACTCTATCGGATGGAGGATTTAATCTAAACCTACTACGAATGGATGGTTCTATGTTAGCAGGCTGCCACTTTAAAGAAGATGGGTTTTTAACATAATACTTTTGAAACGGGACAGAAATAGAAATTGATATGGGGATAAGGGTTAATAAGGTATTTATTGCAATATAGCATGCGAGAAAAGCACACCTAAGTTCTTGCTACAATTTCTATGTTATTAGCGTGGCCCGAACCTATTGCTCTGATACCATCTGTGACGCCCCGTGTCATTACCCCAGGGGTAATAACACTTAGCACACGGATTACTATTCGCTTGCTCAAGAGAACACCGCCCAACGAATAGTAAGCCTTCACGAGTTACGCAGCAGAACAATAAGATAGAAATTGTCCTTTATTTCAACAGTTAGCCACGCAGGGCTAAGGTCTTAATACAAGATTTATATAAATACCCAAGGAAATTGCCCCGCTTCTCTTGTATGCCTTGAAGTACCGGCAGCCTATCCGTCCCACCAGCCAAAATAGCTCCCAACTCGCCCGGGTCCTCTTAGTCCAAGCCTTCTCCTCGAGTTGTTGCTCCTGTGCACAGCAAGCCCTTCGTCCCACTCTGATAGTTCCCGGCCGGACTAGGATCTACAAAGGAGGATACTAACAAAGTTGAGTACACGAATGTACTCAAGAAGCATTAATAGCAAAGATGCACAGATGCACTATCTCTACTCTTCATCACAAATTCTAAATCATCTCACTTTAGAAAATAGATCTCGACAAAAAAACGTGGCAAGTTTTAATTGAAAAACTCTACTAGTCACTCTGAGAGACAAAAGACCCCTGTGGTTCCGTGAGACTCCAATCACGAGACCGGCATGAATTCATGATTTGTTTAGCATCTTCGCGGGCTTTGTACCACTTTACCCATAGCTATTCGAACTCTCCGTGAATGTGGTCCACCGCATTGCCTTAGATGCGGGTTCAAGATCGAATACGTAACGCTTTTCCGTGTTACGTGATTAATTTCTCCACCCATCACCTTCCGCGGTGTAGATTAAGTCACGCCACACCTCATCATCCACCGAAGTTACGTGAGGTTGGTTGAGGCACTTCTATCCCGCACTCAACACTCCACCTTAGCGCATATAGCGCCTTGGATCCCCACTCCCACTATCCCCACCGGTCCCGGTTCCTCCATATCACTCACACACACCTATTACTTACCCGATGTGGAGAGCATAGTCACGTAACAAGGTAGCATTTTCTCGCCACAAACGGGAAAATGGTTGGCACTCGAATTGACATCCGACCGAGCAAGAGTTGGTTGGTCCTTATATTATAACCATATGTAAAAAGGGGCCCACCTCTTACCTCAACATCATCATCGCGTTTCCCCAGCCAGGGCCCCCTTTTTACCCACCTAGTAAGTCTCATTCTTCCTTAATCCTCGTAGTCATCTTATCTCAATTATTTTCTTTAGGTTTTGGAAAACCATTTTGATGCAATACATATAATAGTGCAAGATAGGGTATATTTTTAAAGTAACTATATTAATGTTCAAGAGGATCGCTTGCCTTCGTAGAAGTAGGAAAAGTTGGCGCCGCTGAAGTTACTCGTCATTTGCTCCTGCCGGTCTTGGGTTAAGCATACGTAGTAGATCGGAAGCGAATGATAGTATAAGTAAATACGTAGTTGATTTGAGTGATAATATGGATACATAAGTTAGCGACGACTACAAGTTAGCACATTTTAATTACTAAAATGCTTTTGCGGTCTAATCGAAGTTAGCACTCTCCGATGCGCATCACGGTCTAAACCCACCAGTTAACTAACGGCTACCGAAGCACAAACTACTCAACGAGCTTTAGCAGTCCACCACCGCTTAACAAGAATCTACACTTGACTAAAGATTAGACCAAACCTAAATTTAAAGCCCTAATCCTAACCTAATCTTCCCTCTAACCTCTCTCCCTCTCTCTCTCTCTAGTCTCACTCGGCCGGCCCACACAAGCCCACACCAGCCCAGCCTACACACACACACACACCCGGCCTACACACACAGCACACACGCCACCCGGCCCAAACACACACCAAGCACCCACGCACAGCACACACGCACACAACACACCCTAAGCACACCCACGCATCCAACACACACAGCCCCTGCCCGATCCCCTTCTTCTTCAACCCGCAGCGCCGCCGCTCCTGCTTCTCTCGCTAGCGCCGCCGGACCCGGCTCTCCCTCTCTCGGCTCCCCACTTCTCCCCCAGATCTACTCCTCCCCCTCTACTCACTCGATGCCGCCGCCGGGTCCCCTCTTCCACCTCCATGGCCCGCGTTCCCCGCGCTCGCCCGTTGCTCCGCCGGTTCCGAGGGCGCCATGGGCCCGGTCCGGCTCCTCCGCTACCTCCTGCTTCACCTGCGCGCCCAAGGCTCGGCCCTGCGTCACCAGCGGCGCCGCCATGCCCTAGGTCTCCCTCGGCTCCAGCCCAGCCTGACTTCCTCTCGGCTGCTCGCCTCACGCACCCAGCCCGGTTCCTCCATCCTGCGGCCTAGATCGCGACCTCGAGCTTGGCCCGCACGGCTCGGCCTCCCGGCCGCCGGCACCATGCACCGACGTTTCCCCCTTACTAGCTCACTCGGTTCTTGCTAAAAGCTCAACTAATAAGTGCTAATATGGATGAATGCAGGTCAGCGGGGTGGATCTGGAAGGGAAGACCACTGGAAGTATGCAATTGCTCACCTCAAGCATCAAAAGGTAATGCTTTTACCTTTCGGTGGAAGATTTGACTGAGATATGTTGGTGTGATGGTTCTGTGAGGATGATGGACTGATGCATACCTTGCTGCTGTGGGATGAACAATGCGTATGTGTATGAATGAATAGTAAGATTACTGAGGGGGGAAAGCTTGGAGTTGGGTTTCTGGTGTTTGGTTGATAATGCTCACATATGCATGCAACTGGTGAGGGGGGGGGTTCATATCCTGATGCTTATTGCTTGGTTGTTGCACAAGGATGGTAATGGTGGCTCGGCTGTGGTTAGCACTGAGGTATCACCCCCTTTATCTCTACTCCCTGATCCCTTGCTTTGTGATGCGATGAACTGAGAGCTACCTCCTGTTGATGCTACCATGAGATCTAGTGTTCTGTGTGAATGATGAGTATGCATGAGGGTGGTGTTATGGTGGTGGGTGTGGCTTGGGCAGCGAGAACAAGGGGGGGCATGAAAAGGGGTTTTACCTTTGTTTGGGCTATGCTGATTTTTGGGTCGAGGGTGGCGGTGCTTTCACGGCCTTGCTGGTGCTCCCCTCTTGCTCTTGTGGTCCTCCCCGTCCCGCCGGTTGGTGTGGGGTTCAGGGTCGTTGATGGTTCAATGCCGTCGCCTCTACCGCCTGGCTCTCCTGGTCTTCGCTCTTCTTCCGGTCCCCGGCTTCTCGGACTTCTTGCCTCCCACGTGGTTGCCTTGCATTGAATGGGAGTGTGGCTGTTTGGGAGAAAGGATGGTCTTTGGCCGGTCTTGTTCCACTGTAAACCGAGGTAATACCTCCCTTAATCCCTTTCTCTCATCCTCCCCACCACCGCCCGAGATGGTACTGCATCGAGAGCTAGATATTGATACTATCATGGGATGTTCTATGTATAAGGGTGCAGCGAGAGATGTAATCGGGTTACCTCTTGTGGGATTTGGGGTAGGGAAGAGGGTAGCAGATGTCGCCCTGTCTTTGGTGCTCCTCTCTTCCTCTCACCCAACGCAATCCGATGCGCAGAATGGGCTTGCCGGGATTTCTAGCCGCCTAATGCCCGTGGATGCTTGACCTTGATGCGGCGATGGGGAGTTTACAGCCGCCTTGTGGGTTTAAGAAAGGGAAAGCCGGGATGGTATGTGAAGCTTGTCCTCGCCTCGGTTGCGGTGAGAAAGGGATAAGTTTGAGGAGTATGGCTTTGGCCGGATGTTTTGCTTTGTGCCCCTTGTGGTGGGTTAATGACCACTATGCCCTTGTCCTTATCTTGATGGCTTTCACGATTGCATGATTTTTTGTTGGGGCTTTTTCGTCCATGGTTTGAAAATCAATATACGTGGGTGCCGGTTAAATTAAATGCCGAGTGATGAGACCCACGGAAGTGACAGTACCGATTGACTTCGTGGTCCTGATATCTTGACGATCAAGGACCGACTAACTCGTTGGTCCGATACTTGATGGTCTAGGGACCGACCGCTCAAGTTGTTCGGGTATTCTATCGCACTTCGAAATCGACGGTCACTCCTCAATTCTATTGCTCACAAAGGAAGTCGCTCTCGGTGGTACTAATTGCTTTTCTTTGTTTTGGTTGTCTCGAGGTGAAGATCCGACAAAGGGAGGTGATTGGATAAAAGACAAGGAGGGCTTCATGGAATGTATGCAAGGGTCGGCTTTGATCGAGTTAGTTCTGCGCTCGCTATCAGAGAGGAAATGCCAAGATGCATATGGTGTTGTCTAAACTCATGATGCAACATGCTTGCAAACTAATTGATGTAAAATGCTCTTGTAAACAATGCTATTATAGACTTATTTATCTACTGAGAATGGAAAATGCAACTTAGCTATGATCTTGATTCTGCTGTTGCACTGGTGAATGCAAATGACTATTGCACTAAATGATGAGATTGAATGAATGATGGAATGATGGTTCTACTGACTATTTATGAAATGCTCGCGAACGAAACCCAACTAGCTCAACGGGCTAACGACAAATTAGTTGCTTAACAACGATCTAAACACTACCGATAGTTAACGGCTAAGCCGAGATTAATTACCGCTAAATACCGATTACTGCTACGCGATTAGGTCTAGAAAGTGCGGGTCCTCACATCCTACCCCCCTTGGAACAATTTCGTCCCCGAAATTGGGATCTTCTGGGGAGGGTTGGGGCAGACTTCGCGTGGCGCTTCGCTGCTCTTTGTCGTCCTCCCACGTGGCTTTATTGATGGAGTGACTCTTTCCTTGTGCTTCGCACGAATGGTCTTCTTGTCAGATTCTGATTCCGAGGTGTTGCAGTTGTGTTCGCTCGGGCTTTCTAGCATGCATTGCGATCTTTATTCTGTGCGCTAAATGAGGTACAATAGTATAGGGTAACTGAGATAATTTATTGCATTTTCTAGAGATCATTGGAAAGATAGGAATATGGATAGGAATATGGTTTAGTGACAAAGCATGGCATGGCATATGCCCTTGTGGTGGTTTGTGATCTAAAAGCGGGGATGCGCTTTGAATACCGATCCTAAGTGACTTGGGATATCCCCAATAAGATCTGATCTCAATCCCAACGATGAATTGATTTTGTGTATCCACCTGCATCATCCATATATTTATTTCACCCAAGTCTAAACTAACTTCTATTTGTCTTCCAAATTAAACCTTTTGTTAACATTTCTATAGTAGAATCAATTTCATAGTCTTATTTCAAATCACAATCAACCTTTCGTTAAGCTTTCCAATTTTCAATCAAGCCGCCATTTCTAGGATCGATTTTAATCACCGTATCCGTATTAGAATCATACCTTCCAATTCAACCTTTTATACCCGATGATCCAAAACAATCATTGTTTCTGTTAGTCCACCAACGACTGTAGAGTAACCACCCATTATTATTTCAATTACTCTGCCAATTTCATTGATTCTCCATAATTTAACCAATGTACCTGAATTCCAACCACCATTTGCCGTAATAATCCAACTTCATTTCTTATTGATTATTTATATCTGATCGGATTGTCAATACTAGATTTTCAATAATCACTGATAATACGTCTAAATTCAATTTTAACATGTAGTCATAATCCATAAATCCAACTTGTTCAGGTTGTTCAATTTGTTCCACCAACAGCTATAAACCAACCGAGCACTATTATTTCATTAACTCCCCCAATTTCATCAATTCTTTGTAATCCAACCAAAGCACCTGAGTTCTAAATATAATTTCCTATACTAATTCAAACTCATTCTTTATTCATTATCTAAACCCAATCATATTAGCAATACAGGATTTCCCATGATTACCAACAATACATCCAACTCCTATTTCATTATTCAATTATATCTAATAGATCCAACATAACCAAATTATTCTTTTAATTTCACAAAGTTTACTCCTTTATCAAGATTCAACCAATTCACCAAAAATTAACGTCCTGAATGGCTATGAAACCCCAAACGTTTCGTATTTCAATCTTCACCTTTACTGGATCAATTACTCAATACTAATTTCCCCCCAGTAGCTACTAAAATCCATTTGGATCCGCCCAGACGTAGTGCTATAATCCAACCGAGGTCCATTTTTATACTCCAACAAACATATGTCTACAATCCAACATTAACATACCATAGTATCCTACAAAGGTATTTCTATAATCCAACAATAATATATTTCTAATAATCTGATCATGATATATTCCTATAATCCAATAATGATGAAATTCGAGCATCCAACTCCAACAATTATAAAATCCCACAATCCAATCTTCAACAATAATCTATCTCCATAATCCTATATTCCTAACTCCGATAACCCAGCAAATAGGTTCCTATAATCTTGTAGCCAATACTCATTACTATATCCAACAATAATCTAATTACTCGATACTCATGTATTTCTACTAATCCAAGGTCAATCGATCCAATATCCACATCCACCTATTCCCATAATTCAACATTTATTAATCCAGTATTCAATAATCCAATCATACTACATGATTATAACATAGCACCTAGTATCCCATAATTATCTATCTCTACGATCACACATCCAACCATTCATTACTCTAGTATCCAATCATAATTTATTTCTATGACCTAATATCCCCCAACAATGTATTTCTAATAATCTAGCATCCCTTAATCCAACAATCTAGCAAATGTATTCCTATAACTCCATATCCATCATTTATTTATGTATCCATCCATGATCCAACACTCCTTGATCATGCAATTCTAAAAATTTGACATTCATCAATCCAATATCAACAACAATCTATTTCTATAATTCGACCTCAATTAGTCCCATATCCCATAGTCCAATAATACTCTATGGTTATGAGTCAACATTCAGCATCCAGCAATTATTTACTTCTATGATCCAACATTCAACAATCCATTACTCCGGTATCCCATAGTAAGTTATTTCTATAATCTAATATCTCGCAACGAGGTGTTTTTAATAATCCAATATACACAATCGTGTAATCCTTTAATCCGATATTCAAAAATCATGATATCCTTTGTTAGGTGGCGACTTCGACACTTTGCACAACCATGAGCTATGGTAACAAACTGTTGTTGGGCTATGGGTTTCTGGAAAGATAGGTTGAAAACTCGCGGCGTGGGTGGTCCAAACGGAGGTGGTGGTTGCTGCTGAGCTATTGGTATCTGAAAAGGTGGGTTAAAGGGTCGCTGTTGAGGTTATCCACATGTTGGCGGTGGTTGTTGCGGTATATATGGACGAGGTCGATGAGCAGGTGGTAGATGGTAGTTGGTTGGTTTCTGGTATGGTAGCAGTTTGAGGTTGACCAAATGCTGACTCACTGAAGTTTACTGCTGGATCTTCTATGGACTGCTCTTGTGGTATGAATCCCAATTGCAATTCCGATTCACGTTCTTCGCTTCCTCGACCTTCCATCTTCTTTAGCAGTAGCTTGAGGTAGATACGAGAGTATTCTATTTTTCTGGTAGAAGTTAACCGCTGGTGGCTTGTATTATACCACACACAGATAGTCAAATAACACCAAGAAACATAGAGATGCAAAAAGATCCAAATCCTATTCTAACTTAGTCTCTCGTGCTCAGTCACACTTGAGATCCCGTTCTCAAGACCGCCCAAACCACGTGTTTGGGACCGCTCGGAGCTTGCCTCTGAGTGCGACCTACACTACCCCGGATCCACGTGCTGTGCACGCTTGAGATCCTGCTTCAAGACCGCCCAAACCACGTGTTTGGGACCGCTCAGGCTCATTCTCGAGCACGCCTGAGATTTCGTTCTGGTGCGCCAGAGCTACACGCCGAGTGCCACGGACCACTCGTCCGGGAAAACTGAAGTGCAGAAAGAGGATACGACATATTTTTACCTCGTCAGCCATTATCTTTGTTCTCTTTAGGTAGTTACTGATTTACTGAGGATGCTGACGTGTCACTTTGGTGATAAGGATGAAGAGATAAGGAGACTAATGGGCATGGTCCAAGCTTATCCAAAAACTGAAAAAAAAAGCCGATCCATACCAGAATTCTACTGCAAGCCTCTACCCTCGGCATGCAACTTATGATCTTATATTGATGCCTCACCACCTATAGTCTCAAGCATTCTACCCTAGATCGAAATGCTAGCCTAACAGATTATCTAGCAAGAATCAACAACACGAGTCCAATGATGATGCACACGCGTTTCCCCCGTACTCTATCGGATGGAGGATTTAATCTAAACCTACTACGAATGGATGGTTCTATGTTAGCAGGCTGCCACTTTAAAGAAGATGGGTTTTTAACATAATACTTTTGAAACGGACAAAATAGAAATTGATATGGGGATAAGGGTTAATAAGGTATTTATTGCAATATAGCATGCGAGAAAAGCACACCTAAGTTCTTGCTACGCTTTCTATGTTATTAGCGTGGTTCAACCTATTGCTCGATACCATCTCAGGACGCCCGTGTCATTACCCTGTGGGTAATAACACTTAGGCACACGGATTACTATTCGCTTGCTCGAGAACACCGCCCAACGAATAGTAAGCCTTCACCGAGTTACGCAGTGAGAACAATAAGATAGAAATTGTCATTTATTTCAACAGTTAGCCACGCAGGGCTAAGGTCTTAATACAAGATTTATATAAATACCCAAGGAAATTGCCCCGCTTCTCTTGTATGCCTTGAAGTACCGGCAGCCTATCCGTCCCACCAGCCAAAATAGCTCCCAACTCGCCCTGGGTCCTCTTAGTCCAAGCCTTCTCCTCGAGTTGTTGCTCCTGTACCTACAAGCCCTTCGTCCCACTCGGGATAGTTCCCGGTCGGACTAGGATCTACAAAGGAGGATACTAACAAAGTTGAGTACACGAATGTACTCAGCAAGCATTAATAGCAAAGATGCACAGGATGCACTATCTCTACTCTTCATCACAAATTCTAAATCATCTCACTTTAGAAAATAGATCTCGACAAAAAAAACGTGGCAAGTTTTAATACTGAAAAACTCTACTAGTCACTCTGAGAGACAAAAGACCCTGTGGTTCCCGTGAGACTCCAACTCGAGACGGCATGAATTCATGATTTGTTTAGCATCGCGCAGCTTTGTACCACTTTACCCATAGCTATTCGAACTCTCCGTGAATGTGGTCCACCGCATTGCCTTAGATGCGGTTCAAGATCGAATACGTAACGCTTTCCAGTTACGTGATTAATTTCTCCACCCATCACCTTCCGCCGTGTAGATTAAGTCACGCCGCGACCTCATCATCCACCGAAGTTCTCGTGAGGTTGGTTGAGGCGACTTCTATCCCGCACTCAACACTCCACCTTAGCGCATATAGCGCCTTGGATCCCCACTTCCGACTATCCCCACCGGTCCCGGGTTCCTCCATATCACTCACACACACCTATTACTTACCCGATGTGGAGAGCATAGTCACGTAACAAGGTAGCATTTTCTCGCTCACTAAACGGAAAATGGTTGGCATCGAATTACGATCCGACCGAGCAAGAGTTGGTTGGTCCTTATATTATAACCATATGTAAAAGGGCCCACCTCTTACCTCAACATCATCATCGCGTTTCACCTGTGGCCCCTTTACCCACCTAGTAAGTCTCATTCTTCCTTAATCCTCGTAGTCATCTTATCTCAATTATTTTCTTTAGGTTTTGGAAACCATTTTGATGCAATACATATAATAGTGCAAGATAGGGTATATTTTTAAAGTAACTATATTAATGTTCAAGAGGATCGCTTGCCTTCGTAGAAGTAGGAAAAGTTAGGCGCCACTGTTCTGTCACTGCTCCCTGTGCTTGTCAAGCCTTCGTAGTAGATCGGAGCGAATGATAGTATAAGTAAATACGTAGTTGATTTGAGTGATAATATGGATACATAAGTTAGCGACGACTACAAGTTAGCACATTTTAATTACTAAAATGCTTTTATGGTCTAATCGGTTAGCACTCTCCGATACGCCACCGGTCTAAACCCACCAGCTAACTAACGGCCATCAAGCACAAACTACTCAACGAGCTTTAGCACCACCACCGCTTAACAAGAATCTACACTTGACTAAAGATTAGACCAAACCTAAATTTAAAGCCCTAATCCTAACCTAATCTTCCTCTAACCTCTCTCCTCTCTCTCTCTAGTCTCACTCGCCCCACACAAGCCCACACCACCACCACACACACACACACACCCGCCTACACACACAAAGACACACGCCACCCGCCCAAACACACACCAAGCACCCACGCACAAAGACACACGCACACAACACACCCTAAGCACACCCACGCATCCAACACACACACCCGCTCGATCCCTTCTTCTTTCAACCCAGCGCCGCCTCGCCGCTTCTTCGCGCTAGCGCCACGGACCGCTCTCCTCTCTGGCCCCCCACTCTCCCCTGATCTACTCCTCCCCTCTACTCACTCGATGCCGCCACGGTCCTCTTCCACCTCCATGGCCCGCTCCCCGCGCCGCCTGTTCGCCGGTTCCGAGGGCGCCATGGGCCCGGCCCGCCCTCCGCTACCTCCCGCTTCACTGCGCGCCTGGCTCGGCCTCACACCAGCCGGCGCCGCCATGCCCTAGGTCTCCTCGGCTCCACCAGATCGACTTCCTCTCATTGCTCGCCTCACGCACTCGCCCGGCTCCTCCATCCTCGCGCCTAGATCCGCGACTACGAAGCTTGGCCGGGCCGGGCCTCGACCACGGCACCATGCACCGACGTTTCCCCCTTACTAGCTCACTCTGGTTCTTGCTAAAAGCTCAACTAATAAGTGCTAATATGGATGAATGCAGTCGTGGGGTGGATCTGAAGGAAGACCACCGAAGTATGCAATTGCTCACCTCAAGCATCAAAAGGTAATGCTTTTACCTTTCGTGAAGATTTGACCGAGATATGTTGGTGTGATGGTTCGTGAGGATGATGGACTGATGCATACCTTGTCTGTGGGATGAACAATGCGATGTGTATGAATGAATAGTAAGATTACCGAGGGGGAAAGCTTGGAGTTGGGTTTCGTGTTTGGTTGATAATGCTCACATATGCATGCAATCGTGAGGGGGTTCATATCCGATGCTTATTGCTTGGTTGTTGCACAAGGATGGTAATGGTGGCTCTACTGTGGTTAGCACTCGAGGTATCACCCCTTTATCTCTACTCCCGATCCCTTGCTTTGTGATGCGATGAATCGAGAGCTACCTCCGTTGATGCTACCATGAGATCTAGTGTTCTGTGAATGATGAGTATGCATGAGGGTGGTGTTATGGTGGTGGGTGTGGCTTGGGCGTGAGAACAAGGGGGCATGAAAAGGGGTTTACCTTTGTTTGGGCTATGCCGATTTTTGGTCGAGGGTGGCAGTGTCGGCCGGCCTTGCCGGTGCTCCTCTGCTCTTGTGGTCCTCCCCGTCCCGCCGGTTGGTGTGGGGTCGTGGGTCGTTGATGGTTCAATGCCGCCGCCTCGCCGCCCCGGCTCTCCTGTCTTCGCTTTCTTCCCGGTCCCCGGCTTCGACTTCTTGCCTCCCCGTGGTTGCCTTCGTTGAATGGGAGTGTGGTCCGGTTGGGAGAAAGGATGGTGCTGGCCGGTCTTGTTCCACCGTAAACCGAGGTAATACCTCCCTTAATCCCTTTCTCTCATCCTCCCCACCACCGCTCCGAGATGGTATCTGCATCGAGAGCTAGATATTGATACTATCATGGGATGTTCTATGTATAAGGTGCAGCAGAGATGTAACTCGGGTTACTCTTGTGGATTTGGGGTAGGGAAGAGGGTAGCGTTGTCGCCCCGGCCGGTGCTCCTCTCTTCCTCTCACCCAACGCAATCCGATGCGTAGAACTGGGCTTGCCGGGATTTCTAGCCGCCTAATGCCCGTGGATGCTTGACCTTGATGCCGCAGTGGGAGTTTACCTGCCGCCTTGGCCGGTTTAAGAAAGGGGAAAGCCGATGGTATGTGAAGCTTGTCCTCGCCTCTGGGTTGCGCAGAGAAAGGGATAAGTTTGAGGAGTATGGCCCAGGCCGGATGTTTTGTCGTTCGCCCTTGTGGTGGGTTAATGACCACTATGCCCTTGTCCTTATCTTGATGGCTTTCACAAGGCATGATTTTTTGTTGGGGCTTTTTCGTCCATGGTTTGAAAATCAATATACGTGGTGCCCTTGCTAAATTAAATGCCGAGTGATGAGACCCACGGAAGTGACAGTACCGATTGACTTCGGTGGTCCTGATATCTTGACGATCAAGGACCGACTAACTCGTTGGTCCGATACTTGATGGTCTAGGGACCGACCGCTCAAGTTGTTCGGGTATTCCATCGCACTCGGAACTCGACACCACCCTCAATTCTATTGCTCACAAAGGGAAGTCGCTTCGTGGTACTAATTGCTTTTCTTTGTTTTGGTTGTCACTGAGGTGAAGATCCGACAGCGGAGGTGATTGGATAAAAGACAAGGAGGGCTTCGCGAATGTATGCAAGGGTCGCTTTGATCGAGTTGGGGTTGCGCTTGCCGCTATGCGAGAGGGAAATGCCAAGATGCATATGGTGTTGTCTAAACTCATGATGCAACATGCTTGCAAACTAATTGATGTAAAATGCTCTTGTAAACAATGCTATTATAGACTTATTTATCTATCGAGAATGGAAAATGCAACTTAGCTATGATCTTGATTCACACAGAATCGTGAATGCAAATGACTATTGCACTAAATGATGAGATTGAATGAATGATGGAATGATGGTTCTATCGACTATTTATGAAATGCTCATAACTAAACCCAACTAGCTCAACGGCTAACGACAAATTAGTTGCTTAACAACGATCTAAACACTACCGATAGTTAACCACTAAGCCGAGATTAATTACCGCTAAATACCGATTATCGCTACGCGATTAGGTCTAGAAAGTGCGGGTCCTCATTTGTAATCCAACCAAAGCACCCGAGTTCTAAATATAATTTCCTATACTAATTCAAACTCATTCTTTATTCATTATCTAAACCCAATCATATTAGCAATACAGATTTCCATGATTACCAACAATACATCCAACTCCTATTTCATTATTCAATTATATCTAATAGATCCAACATAACCAAATTATTCTTTAATTTCACAAAGTTTACCTTTATCAAGATTCAACCATTCACCAAAATTAACGCCCGAATGGCTATGAAACCCCAAACGCTTCAGATTTCAATCTTCACCTTTACCGATCAATTACTCAATACCATTTCCCGAGTTACTAAAATCCATTTGGATCCGCCTGCATTTAGTGCTATAATCCAACCGAGGTCCATTTTTATACTCCAACAAACATATATCTTCAATCCAACATTAACATACCATAGTATCCTACAAAGGTATTTCTATAATCCAACAATAATATATTCTAATAATCTGACATGATATATTCCTATAATCCAATAATGATGAAATTGAGCATCCAACTCCAACAATTATAAAATCCCACAATCCAATCTTCAACAATAATCTATCTCCATAATCCTATATTCCTAACTCCGATAACCCAAAGAAATAGGTTCCTATAATCTTGTAGCCAATACTCATTACTATATCCAATAATAATCTAATTACTCGATACTCATGTATTTCTACTAATCCAAGGTCAATCGATCCAATATCCACATCCACCTATCCCATAATTCAACATTTATTAATCCAAGATTCAATAATCCAATCATACTACATGATTATAACATAGCACCTAGTATCCCATAATTATCTATCTCTACGATCACACATCCAACCATTCATTACTCTAGTATCCAATCATAATTTATTTCTATGACCTAATATCCCCAACAATGTATTTCTAATAATCTAGCATCCCTTAATCCAACAATCTAGCAAATGTATTCCTATAACTCCATATCCATCATTTATTTATGTATCCATCCATGATCCAACACTTGATCATGCAATTCTAAAATTTGACATTCATCAATCCAATATCAACAACAATCTATTTCTATAATTCGACTCAATTAGTCCCATATCCTATAGTCCAATAATACTTTATGGTTATGAGTCAACATTCAAGATCCAGAATTATTTACTTCTATGATCCAACATTCAACAATCCATTACTCCAGATCCCATAGTGTTATTTCTATAATCTAATATCTCTGCAACGAGGTGTTTTAATAATCCAATATACACAATCGTAATCCTTTAATCCGATATTCAAAAATCATGATATCCTTTGTTAGGTGGCTTACTTCGACACTTTGCACAACCATGAGCTATGGTAACAAACCGCTGTTGGGCTATGGGTTTCTCGAAAGATAGGTTGAAAACTCGCGCGTGGTGGTCCAAACGGAGGTGGTGGTTGCCGAGCTATTGGTATCCTAAAAGGTGGGTTAAAGGGTCAGTTGAGGTTATCCACATGTTGGCGGTGGTTGTTGCGATATATGGACGAGGTCGATGAGCAGGTGGTAGATGGTAGTTGGTTGGTTTCTCGTATGGTAGCGCTTGAGGTTGACCAAATGTCACTCACCAAGTTTATCACCGATCTTCTATGGACGCGCTTGTGGTATGAATCCCACCTGCACCCGATTCACGCTCTTCGCTTCCCGACCTTCCATCTTCTTTAGCAAGAGCTTGAGGTAGATACGAGAGTATTCTATTTTTTCGTAGAAGCACCGGCTTGTATTATACCACACATGATAGTCAAATAACACCAAGAAACATAGAGATGCAAAAGATCCAAATCCTATTCTAACTTAGTCTCGTGCTCACCACACTTGAGATCCTGCTTCAAGACCGCCCAAACCACGGTTTGGGACCGCCGAGCTTGCTCTCAGTGCGACTACACTACCTCGATCCACGTGCCTGTGCACGCTTGAGATCCTGCTTCAAGACCGCCAAACCACGGTTGGGACCGCCAGTGGCTCATTCTCGAGTACGCCTGTGATTTCGCTCTGGCACGCCAGAGCTACACGCCGAGTGCCACGACCACTCTCTGGAAAATCAAGTGCGCAAAGAGGATGGACATATTTTTACTCGCACCATTATCTTTGTTCTCTTTAGGTAGTTAATGATTTATCGAGGATGCCGACGTGTCACTTGGTGATAAGGATGAAGAGATAAGGAGCTAATGGGCATGGTCCAAGCTATCCAAAACTGAAAAAGCCGATCCATACTGCATCTCTATCAAGCTCTCTACTTCTGTGATGCAACTTATGATCTTATATTGATGCCTCACCACCTATAGTCTCAAGCATTCTACCTAGATCTAAATGCTAGCCTAACAGATTATCTAGCAAGAATCAACAACACGAGTCCAATGATGATGCACACGCTCCCGCATTTATCGGATGGAGGATTTAATCTAAACCTACTACGAATGGATGGTTCTATGTTAGCAGTCGCCACTTTAAAGAAGATGGTTTTTAACATAATACTTTTGAAACGACAATAGAAATTGATATGGGGATAAGGGTTAATAAGGTATTTATTGCAATATAGCATGCGAGAAAAGCACACCTAAGTTCTTGCTACAATTTCTATGTTATTAGCGTGGTTCTAACCTATTGCTCGATATATTCAGGACGCCCGGTCATTACCCTGTGGGTAATAACACTTAGCATTACGGACTATTCGCTTGCTCAAGAGAACACCGCCCCAACGAATAGTAAGTCACTCGTAGAGTTACGCACAGAACAATAAGATAGAAATTGTCCTTATTTCAACGCTTATTACGCAGGCTAAGGTCTTAATACAAGATTTATATAAATACCCAAGGAAATTGCCCGCGCTTCTCTTGTATGCCTTGAAGTACCGGCACCTTATCCGTCCACTCACCCAAAATAGCTCCCTAACTCGCCCGGGTCCTTAGTCCAAGCCTTCTCCTCGAGTTGTTGCCCTCTCAGAAGTCTCTTCGCCCCACTGATAGTTCTTGGCCGGACTAGGATCTACAAAGGAGGATACTAACAAAGTTGAGTACACGAATGTACTCAAGAAGCATTAATAGCAAAGATGCACAGATGCACTATCTCTACTCTTCATCACAAATTCTAAATCATCTCACTTTAGAAAATAGATCTCAAAAAAACGTGGCAAGTTTTAATAAAACTCTACTACTAGTCACCTGAGAGACAAAAGACCCCCGTGGTTCTGTGAGACCTAACTCGAGATCGCATGAATTCATGATTTGTTTAGCATCGGCAGCTTTGTACCACTTACCCATAGCTATTCAACTCTCCGTGAATGTGGTCCACCGCATTGCCTTAGATGCGGTTCAAGATCGAATACGTAACGCTTTTCCGTGTTACGGATTAATTTCCACATCACCACTCCACGGTAGATTAAGTCACGCACGACCTCATCATCCACCGAAGTTGTGAGGTTGGTTGAGGCACTTCATCCCGCACTCAACACTCCACCTTAGCGCATATAGCGCCTGATCCCCCCACTCACTATCCCCACCGGTCCCGGTTCCTCCATATCACTCACACACACCTATTACTTACCCGATGTGGAGAGCATCACGCATCAAGGTAGCATTTTCTGCCACAACGGGAAAATGGTTGGCACTGACTACAGATCCGACCGAGCAAGAGTTGGTTGGTCCTTATATTATAACCATATGTAAAAAGGGGCCCACCTCTACCTCAACATCATCATCGCTTCACCTGTGGCCCCTTTACCCACCTAGTAAGTCTCATTCTTCCTTAACTCGAGTCATCTTATCTCAATTATTTTCTTTAGGTTTTGAAAACCATTTGATGCAATACATATAATAGTGCAAGATAGGTATATTTTAAAGTAACTATATTAATGTTCAAGAGGATCGCTTGTCGTAGAAGTAGGAAAAGTTACGCCACTGTTCTCGTCACTGCTCGCTTTGCCTGTCGTAGTAGATCTGGCTTAATGATAGTATAAGTAAATACGTAGTCCTTTGACCGTAGGCACGGTTGTTTAAGCAGTTTGTAACTCTGCAGAGATTGTACACTTTACCCACAAGAGACAATTAACTTCGTTGCTCTACGATTCGTGATCGTGTAGTCGAGAGGTTGTCACAATAACTTTTCTAAATATCTCGTCCTTTCCATCATCTCACCCATATGGGGTTGCGCCCATCGTTGCGCGGGATGTCCACCTCGGCGATCGGCGTAGCGGCTACACCTCGGCGATGTGAACTTCACCCTTGACTCGGTGTCCCATCCGGCCCGACATACCCGGAGCTTTTGCCCTTTGTCCCTCGGTGAGGTGACTTTCGAGATTTGATAAATGTACTAAGCCAAGTCGCGATTTGTTGCGGACTTGTGGTTGTACTTGTTATACACTGAGTCGTGACCAGATTAAGTCCTTAGGGTTGTGCGGGCGGCTCAACCACATTCGCCATTCTCGTGCTACATCCGCACCCACCATCTTACCATCCGCCTGACGGGTATTAGCGATTTAGGGTTTTGAGATGTAAAATACAACAATTCAACCATCTCGATCATTTACCCGCAATGACTTGCCCAAATCATTTATGTTTGAAAGGATGATGATTGGGACGATTGTAATGTCCGGTACTTAAGCAAGGCTAGCATGTCGCTTAAGTACAACCTATAGCTAGTATTACCATATAGTTACTAGGGTGACAACGGAATCAGGGATTCAAATTATCAAGGATGGCATATTAATTAGTTATTCCACAACTGGGTATTTATCTACCTTAAACATTAACATACATTGATTATGAAATTAACGCATGCATTTTTGCTATTTTTAAAAGAACATAATTTACATGAAATGTAGGCTCAATATGATCAAAGTATTGACTCGCCTTGGTTGTAGGGGAGAGAGTCCGAGTAGTCTTGTCCTTGATCGACGTGGAGGTCTCGCGTCTCCAAATCTACGCGGCAATCACACAAAATAAGCGACAAACAACGAGAGCAATTAAATACACAAGAGTACACAAATGAACTCCAAATTGAACAAGACCTATGCCATTAGCAAGATCTTGATTTTAGAAATTTTTAGAAATTTATTTCACAATTTTTGGAGCTAAAATGGGGAGATAATAATTTTGAAACCTCACTTTTGAATTAAAATAGAAAAGAAAAAGAAATTCAATCCAAAAAGAAAACCGGCGCCCACAACCAAGTTCGGCCCGGCCCACGGCGTGGTGAAACTCGACACTGCTGTGGGCGGCGTGCCCATGGCGCGAGGCGCCCACCCAAGCGGAAGAAAAGAGGGAGGGGCGGCGCTCGGGCGAGCGAGAGGAGAGGAAGGCGCGGCGCGGCTGCAGGGAAAGGAGGCGCGCCGGAGGAAGAGGAGGCGGCGGCGCGGCGAGGAGCCACCGGCGATGGCGATGAAGCGGCGGCGGTTGGCGGAGGTGCGGCTAGGCGGCGGCGACAGCGACGACATTACATGCCTGATAAAACTCTAATCATCTGCTACTGCCATACATTTCCTTTTATAATGTTGTAGTCAACTCCATCACACCGAAAAAAACTATCAACCGACGAAAGCACTCCTCAAGAAATGGATGATGTCCCTCCGCAGCTGCGCTTTAAAAGGTACAGCTTCGAATTACGCTTTTCGTCCTTAACAAAACCAATATAAAAGAAAGCTCTTCTATACAACATAGCAACCCATGCATACCATCATATAAATGCCTGACAACTTTTTAATATTGACAGGCCCAACACATCTGCAGGTAACTCAAGCAACTAGCGACCTGTTCAAGGATGGCCACGGCAAACCCGTTAGCAAACCTTAGGTCAGTTCCATTCGTTTAATATGTTGTTCGTCAGTGATAATGTTTAGCTCGGCATTTTTATCCTTCGCTTCATATAACAGGTACATTTCGATGCTAAAATATGTACTGATACAGGATAAATCCATTATATGGCTCAGAAAAACAAAGAAAAGAACTTTCTGCATTTGCAGTTCCCTGATTACACACTAGAAAAACAGAAAAACATAATCTTCCAAAAAAAGAAGAAAAAGGGAAAAACACATACTAACCGTACTGTATTAGACACACACCCTTACTGACTTTCTATCTTATTCCTTAGCTTACAGCGTTTGTACAGATATTAATTTGATCTACATAGGCATTTTCATATTATCAATACTTAGATTTAGACCATTCCTTCTTTAACATGGTGTCTTCGTTCAAACAACCATTCTTGTGCTAATAACCTTTGCAAAACACACTTGGTTTTACGTCAGCATTTTTCGTATCTCTACAGAAGGATAATGTTTATCTCCACTCTTAAGCCTTTGCTTCATGGACCAGGTACACTTCAATGCTAAAATAGGTACTGATTCAGGATATATAGATCCATTATATAGCTCAGACAGGCAAAAAAACAAAATACATTTGCACTTCCCTGTTTACACGCTCAAGCAAAAAAAAAAAGGTGAAACCTAAGTTTCCAAAAAAAGGCGCATTCACATAATAGAATAACTACAGACTATACACAACATAGACTAGCAAATTCTTTCACTGCGACTAAGTTTTTTTCTCAATAGCACTGTTTAGGACACATGTCCAGATGCCTCTTTTGCTCAGACCAGCCTCAGTTCTTTTCAGACTGTATGCTTTTTCAAATTCAAGCGACACAAAACACAAAATGTATTTAGACAGATATAGAACTAATGTACATGGTCAGTTCCATGTTATATTTCCTTTTTCAGACTAATACAATCCAACCTTTACCAACATGTCTTTGTTCAGATGATCATTATTTTCCTTTAAAAAAAGGGTAAACGCAATTTGTTGTTAATCAACATTAAACACATCTCTGCAGAGCAATACTAATTAACAATACATTTATAGCAACGACTTAATGTCACAGGTAGATTCAAATACTAAAGGGTGTACTAATATATGCTAGAATCATTGTATAGCTCAGGAACTCACAAGAAAAACAGTTTGGGTTCACAGTTCCTTGATTGGTCACTGAAATCCAAAAAGAAAAGAGTTTTAACCATCTTCTGCAACCAAAAAAAAAACTCACCTTACTGTACTAACCGCTAATCCTTACTAACTTTCTGTCTTTTTCCTTTGTTTGCAGATCCGAACTACTTCATCCTAAGCCGCTGTCATAATGGTGCACTGTACAGCTTTTGATCAGACAATCTGAGCCTACGCTCTACCTCAGATTTGCAATATATTTTCTGCTACTGGTGGATTTGGTTAGCTATACTCTTTTGCTCAGAATAACTTGCAGTGTTCGGATTGCGTGTATCGCACTGTTTCTCTTAGTATGGCCCAGTTCAACGATGGAAATGATACCTCTGTAATATGTATATGCTTTTCGATACTGCACAGACCGCCATCCCCAGATATCAGCGCGGTTAACCCCATTGCCCTTAGTTATAACTATGCACCCTTATTCGCATCCATACAAATTTTTTTTTGACGTTAAAAAAAAATCCATCGCATCCATACAAATTTGCTTCAGCTCCTATACATAACATGTCATTTCTGTTTCCAGCATGCGCATCCTGCAACAACACTTATACTGTTCTACAGAACACGAAACATCCTGCTCCAAATTCACCACCGTTGCCTGGAACTGCTCATGATAGTGCAAGGTACTTACCTCAGATTACTTTTACATTACATAAGTTCATGGTGCTTATGATTCATCAGTGCCAATCATGCTGTTTGTCTATTGCCAGTGAGATGAAACAGACAAAAACGCTCGGTTGTCAGAAAATTGCCATGGATACAACAACAGGAACATAGGGCAACAGGTAATAGGCTAACAATGCATAGCCATCCTTCTCCTGTCATATCAGTTCAGATCTATCATGTTTGTTAATTATTACCTAGTGTTTTCCAACAGACAGCAGCTGTACGACACTAGCAGCCTGAAGATAGCGTGCTATCCATTTTGCCTCGATCAGCTCTGCGTACACTTAGCTCTGCAATAAACACGGAGCAAAGAACAAGCTAGCCTGCCACAAACTGTCTACGTACTCATTGGAAATTTAAGTTTTCATGTAATTGTCAGAACCAAAGGAAACTTTCTGAAACTATGCTTTTGCTATGTGCTCCCCTCTTATTTACCACTACCCTGTGAACTGCCTGTATTAGCCAAACTCAGATGACCGGTCATAGTCATCCTGCACCTTCGTCTCTATGTAACTATGTAAATTAAAACAGATACCTGGAGTAAACAGTTCGTTTGACCATCGGTCTAGCATTCGAGCTTCACTGCCTATAACATGCTTACGCTTGACATTCAGACAGAATCAGTGGAGGCGCAGCGTAGCGCGCTATCCGCTCTAGTACGGATACAAGCAGAAGAGAAATAGAGGAAGGAGGATAGCAGAGGAAAGGCAGAGTTCCATTCTACTCTGTTCTTCCCTTTCCGTACCCTTCTTCCATACCTTTCCATGTTTGGGCCTTCTCAGCCTATTTACTTATTAAACCTGGCCCATTAGAAACGAATGGGCAGGCCCGCCCCAATTTCCTTAGGCCCAGTGCGTACTTCACTTTACCGGACTCCACGGACAGATCCCGTCAGATATTCAGAACGATTCTTGGCCCAACCAGGCAGGCTATCATGCGGTTGCCCGATAGGGTACCACTAAGCGATTAATTAGAGTACGGATAAATTCAGAACGATTCTTGGCCTAGCCAGGCAGGCTAACATGCGGTTGTTTGGCCGATAGGGTACCACTAAGTGATTAATTAGAATACGGATGATTAATCAGAAATTCAGAATTATATGTACAATTTAGCGTTCTCACATATTTAATGATAATGCTACTTTCAGAGATATTTGGACATAATATATTGTTAATAGCCCCCTCCCAGAAGACATCCTCTTGGAGATCTTCTCACAAGTCCTGGGCTTGGAAGATCTCTTCTGCTGCTCCGCCATCTGCAAACAACGGGTAGGCCTCTTCGTCAACCTAGACTTCCTCCACCGCCTCTGGCCAGGTAGGCATACGCATACTTTGTCGGCTTCTTCTCCCGCCGTCTTCGTCGCGTTCACCGTACAGAGAAATACACGGGGAAGCCGATGAGGCGATACTCCTCTGCCTTCCCGGCAACCCACGCCTCGGCGCACGTGCGGGCCATCGGATCCAGCCTCCTCCCCCTCACCTCCTTCGTCCCGACCACGCCGACGAATAATACAACCACGCTGAGCCCCTGCCATCGCGCATACACATCGACTCCTCCACCTACGAGAAGGAGCTTGAGGTGGACGTCTAGGATTGTGACCTTCACGTCCTTCCGCTGATGGACATGACCAGCCACAGCATGCTCACGTCCACCGACGGTGACCTGACCTGGCAGATGTCGGCGGCGAGCTACCCCAACTTCTCGCAGCCGCTGCACACAGGCTACCACAAGTCCACAACAACCTGCACTCTGCCACCACGCGGAGCAGCTGGAGCGTGCCCATCGAGTGCTTCTATCGTGATGACTTCCGGATGTCGGGGTCAAGCACTAGCTTCTTCTGCGAGAACGTGGCATGATGGCGCGTCTGAGGTACATGTTTGTTATTGCAGCTGATGGTCGCGCGCACCAATATCTCCTCAACTACTCACGCATGTAATCTCGATCCCTTGTAATTAACCAACTAACTATGTGTGTATATATATCTTTATCTTTACTACTTAAAAATTAAAGTTGATGATGGTCCGTCCTCCCTCCCACTCACCTGGCTCATATGCAACCAACTCTCGTAGTTGAAATGCGCTGACAAGTGGGCCCTGCCTTTCCCCTCACGCGCACACAGTCTCACCAATTCCCCTCGCATCCCTCACTCCCATCGAAACGCCGCTTCCCTTCTCTGCCCCGCCTACACTGTCGCCCCCTCCTCTGTGAACCGCCGCAAACCTTACTCGACTCCGCTACGCCGCTTGCCTGGCCTCCTCCCCACTCCTAATCCTCCCCGCCATCGCCGACACCGACTCCCTTTACGCGCTCAAGGCCCCCACCTGCATCCTCTTCGCTGACTATGTCCGCTTCTCCGTCTACCCCGCCGACTCCCACCGCCCCTCCCAGTCGCCACCGCCGCCTTACTCTCCTTACACCGCCGTAGCCGGCTGGCCCTCGTCCTCCCTCCTGCCGTTCTCCCCCTCTCACCTCCTCTCCCCATTCATCAAAAACCCTCGCGGCCTCGCCCCTCTCCCCATCCACACGATCCCCTTGCGTCCATGCCCCCGCTACCCAAACCGTCGCTGGCCGCACCGGTCTCCACTGCTTCCCATTTCGCACCCTGTACACTCATGCTGCGACTCGCCAGGTAGCGGGCCTTCTCCGCACGCAGTCGTCCCTCCCGCGCTCCTCCTCTCCTTTGTTTTCTTCTCTCCGCCCTCCCCCCTTTGCCCTGGTGCGGGTGCTGGGAGCCTGGGACCGGGGGTGGAACGGCGGCTGTGGCAGCGGTAGAGATCGGGGAGGATGGAGGAGGGAGCGAGGATGAGGTGGTCTGATGGTGGCGGCGGATAGTGGGAACCAGCGCTGCCGTCCCTTCCCTTTCCCTCCTCCGCTGCCTCCCTCTCCCTCCTCCTTCGTCGCTCGATCCCCGTCGTTGTTATCCAACGCGGGCCCATCACCGACGCTGTTGCAGCCTTGGGCAAGGCGACTGTGGCGGTGGTCATTGTGGGCCTAAACGAGGGTGTTGCCACGAAGTGAATACCGGTCGAGCACCAGGGAGGCGGTCGTTGTGCCCCTAGACGGGGGTGACGGCCACGGCGTGCTCGGGTAGCGTGCGCCACCCGATTCTCATGTCCCTGCTTTGAGGCCTCGCCTTCGCTTCAAACGGTGGCATACGCCACCGAACCCATGATCGTCGGCCATGGCTCTGGCGATGGCGGTCATAGATGGGGTAAGACTGTGTGGCCTCTCGGCATAATCGTCCTTTGCATCCCAATTTTTTTCATAGCAGACTAGCCGCCGCCGACCGTTTCGATCACGCCACCGCCTGATCGACTGGGATCTTGAGACAGGATTGCTGCAGGACGAATGGAATCACAAGGTGAACATTTTTTATTCAGGTTCACAGCAAGATCCATATCATTGCTCTATGTATCCATTTGTATTTTCCGCTCGATGGGTCCCTTGAATATTTTTTCCAGCATGGGATCTGAGATCCAATCCTATTATTGGGAAGACACTTCAATCAAATGTATGTTTGTGCAAGGATTAATTCCCAATTTTGGTTTCAGTGCTGATTAGTTCTTTTCTGCAGAGAAAAGGTGCTTCGTGTGTTAGGCAGCGAATCATGTTGCCCAACGGCCGGAGCGTCCTGCGGAGCAGCGTCGACTCCGGCCACTCTCAACCCCTCCTTGGGTCCTGACAGTGGAGTCCCTCCTCTGCTCGTATCATATCCTCCTGGCGGCAGTGGTGTCGAGTTTCCTCCCCTGGGCCCGAGTGACACATGTCAGGTGAACAGCGGCACCCACGTAGATCTGCGCCTCCTGCCTCCTGGTGGCCGACGGCAGGAGTTTCTCTCGGTTTCTCTCAACGGCAGCGGTGTCTAGATCCCGCTCCGACTAGACCTCGTCTCCACGGTATTTCTTGCCTTTTGTGGCAGACGAAGTGATCATTATTGTATTAGGCAACACAATATTAGGTATATGATGCCAAATTTGTTGCATTCCTTCTTACACAATTTATATGCATGCAGAGTTTTTGGTTTCATTGTGGTCCATTGGGTGTTCATGATAGGATGAGGCAATGCAAAATTGGGTATGTGATGCCATCTCATGTGGTGCTTGTTAATTGAGCTTATGACTAAATATGCACACATGATTGTGCTGTTGCCCGACCAAAGTTTAATTTTCAGATAACAGCAACACTGAGTATAATTCACAATTCAAGCAAGTTCCAAAGTTGATTGAAAAAACACACTATTTTGGTAGAAGTAATTTAACACACAAAAAATGACTATGATAAAGCAATCGATACTTAGGTTACCTTCAGAAAAGAAGCTGCTCGTTTAAGTTTCTGAGTGACACCATCAACTTCAACTGCTTGCATGTTCTCTACTTGTTATGAAATTTGAATAATTAACTTTAGCACATGTCGACTTAGCAACAACGGTGTGTCTCCAGCTGATCCTATGGATATGACCACGACGATTGGGGCTAATTAAACGGATGCAATTAGCATATCATATTTGTTACCATCTCAAGCAATGTGCTCAAAAGGGGAAAATGTGCAATTCTATTAAGCAAGAGAAGATATAAGCAGGTTCCCATTTCTGTTGCAGATACTAACTTGTGAAGATGGAATCCTACACGGCTGGAGCCAAATTTGATTGCTTGCTGTTTGGTAACTAACTACCTGACAATATTTTATTGGTCTACATTTCAAGCATGGATTTCTGGTTGCACCGATTTTTAAACTATTCCTCCATGTACTCGTATATGGATGACACTCTACCCACTGAGCTTAGGAATCAACTTAGCCTGCCGCAAGAACATACAAGGCAAGTGACATTTTTTATATTGGTCTTCAGATTTCATGCTGTAAAATTTGTTTGTTCATACAGTTGGCATTACCAAATTGCAGACTACATGCTGAACAAGCTTCAGGCTAAGTTGATTCAAAAGTAAACTTGTAGGGACATGTGTTATAACGTGTATAAAATTGCATCTTATTTTATTGATCCTTTTGAACAAAACTTATACAAATTTAAAGATGTCGTATGTGCATGCCTATAGTGTGACGGGACAAATGTGCTACACATGTGTTTTTGGATTTAATCATTTTATAATTTGTACACAGGAAAAATAAGCAATACTGTAAATTTATAAGTTATTTGTCTCGAAGAACATTTCATTATTTTAGGGGAGTTTTAGCATGCCATCTGTTGCATTAGTTAGTTGTGAGAGTTTGTTTGAGAAAGGGCTGCTGATTGAACACATTGATCTTAGTACTACTTTTTCTTTGTGCTTTTGGGTTGCTGAAGGAAAACTAATCCTTGTTGAACTGACCTTGCTCTGTAGGTGTGTGTATGTTCTGGATCATGTTCATGCTTTGGAAATGGAATGCTTCAACAGAGGATCAAGCAGCAATGCAACATATATATGTTGGTGCACAAGGTAATAGCCGCTTGATCGAATGAGGTGAAAAAAATGGATTGAAATAAAAACTGTTTGATAGCATCTTTTGCAAGATGGTGGTAAGTGGTAACTATGCTAACTCTGTAGCTCAAATTCTCGAATGCTCCAATCATATCTGATTTGTTTTCTAGATGGTGCTAGATGTTTACCCAAAATAAGACAGTGCTAGATTTGCAGAAAAATTTTAGGGACAGAAAAGTTTATAGTGACATTCAGTAAATAGTTTGTAATTGCAGCATTAGTGCTGGTCAGTAATGTCATTCACCCCGAAGGGTTATACAATTGCAGGCTTTCAGGGTTGCAGATGTTGATTTCGATGGCATCCCTTATTCCAGTGCAAGAATAGAACGGAGTCGTTGTGTACATCTGTGTTGTGGGTAGTAGCCAAAAAATGTCAATATGAGCCAGCATGTTCAACTACAGATAAACTACAGATAAAACATGTATATTTTGATGTTAATGGATGAGGAAACCTTTCCCTTTTCTCATCTCTAAATAATGAAATTATGTATTGTGTAAGAAAATACATAATTTGAATAGTATCAGGTTACATGATAAGCTAGCTTAACTAGATTATACTACTTTGTTCTTATGTGAATTTCTTATTATTTGATTTCGCTTTGTTGTAAGTATTATGACTTTATTTTATAGCAAAGTTTGTTTTCCTCCTCACTGTCAAGTGAGACTACCTCTCTCAATTTCGATAGACTCAACTTCGCTATGAGAAGCGTGACATGAGGGCAACGATGCGGGGCGGGTGCGGTGACAAGGCTGTGGGTGCAAAACGTAGATTGAGCTCGATGGTGGAGATGAGGACATGTTGTAGACTGAGCACGACTGACGACTAGCAACATGCTAGGACTATGTTTTTAATCTGTAGCAAAATATTAGGACTATGATTTTTTTTAATCTATGGCAACGCCGTATACATGGAAGATGGAAGCACGAACTACGTCATGGGTGGGATATGTTGAAGTTCGCATGCTACATTCCCGTTGTTGTTTTTAAGATTTCAGGTGTTTTTTTGTTGTGAAATTTTGAAATATGCCACTCCTGAGTTTGTGGTTTTGAAATATGTCACTCAGTTTTTTTTTGAAATATGCCATTATCCTCATTACACTTAGGAGTGGTATATTTCAAAACTATAAATTCAGGAGTGGTATATTTCAAAATATGCCTTTTTTTTGGTTTAAGAGTAATCGAATTTCTCACTGTGGATCTAAATTTGATTAGACAGAACTGGTACAAAAAGTCAAAAACTAAAGAGTGCCTCTTGCTAGTACGAAGCCCACAGCCCAAATTAACTGGCCCGTCCGTGGACCAAAGTATTGGGCTCTAGCGACGAGCGGCTCAGGTCCCTCCCCGTAATCAATGAGCAGCCCAATGTCCCGCAGTGTCGGCATCTGTACGCTTCATGCGGATTGATCCAAAGTTCCAATTAAGGCTCTCTACCCAGACGGCGGATACGGCGGCAGCCGAGGGAGTCACGGGCGGCGTGGCCGCCTTTCCGGAGGACGTCCTCTTCGAGGTCTCCTCACGCGCGCCAAACGTCATGGCGCAGCCGGCGCTGTGACGTGCAAACGGTAGATGTGTCTCCTCACCGACTCAGGGCTTGTTTGATTGGTATCTTAGATTCTATGTTTGAAAAAATAATGTTTGGAGGTAGTATAGAAAGTAGATGATTTTTGATTGGTCAGACAAATCTGAAGATGAGTTGTTTGGTTAAAACTATGTGCCTGAAATTGATGAATAAAAAATAGAACGTTAGATCAAATGTACTAACGGTGGATCATAGCATTGCCTGGCTCTTAGGCGTATGTTTTGAACGCCTAGGCTGAGTGCTGCCTGGGCCTAGAGCTTACGCAGGGAAGGAAACAAACAATGTTGCGGCAGCCACCAGGTCCTCCGCCGGTCAGGCAAAAAACTGTGAGGCTTCAAAGCAAACAGGCCTTCAGCCTTCCTCCGCCGGCTCTACCTGGACCACGCGTCCTGCTGTTAGATCCCTTCGAAAATGGATCTGAAGTTGAGGAAAGCAGGAAGAATGGAAGCTACGCTATGAGGCTAACTAGATATTTGGCATAATCATCCTCATGCCCTTTTCATTCCATTTTTCAGGTTGATAAGGGTTACAACGCAATCCAAAGTAAAATGTAATTGCAGCTCAGTGAATCGAGTGTTTTAACCCAGCTGGCGACTGTTCACTGTAATGGAAAACACCATAACGTAAATAGTAACTACTTGGTCATACGATCGCCGTTGATCTTCGAGCGAAAGGGTATGGAGCGATCCTAGCCTTCCAATCATCATAACGATTTGAACTCACTAAGGCAGAGTTACGCAGACACTCTAAACTTCTCTAAACTTAACTGAGCCGCAGAGTTTCACTCTTGACATTTCCCCCTTCTTAGCTTTGCACTTGTCCTCAAGTGGCAGAATATGGAAACCACGACTTAATAGTTTGTGTATAGAACTCCAGAAAGATACCTTTGATGAAGTCGATGTCCTCCCACGATGCATTTTCTGGCGGTAGATTAGCCCATTGTATTAACCATTAAGTTACTAAGACCCCGGTTCTAGGCAGAGCCCTTGTCTCCAAAACTCGCCATGGTTCAGTTCTTATCTTTCCATCCTCACCAACTAGAGGTAAATTAGAATTGGGGACAACATTGGGTTCACAATGTTTGTTGAGTTGGCTGACATGAAAAACCGGATGGATCCCAACACCTACAGGAAGCTGTAATTTGTATGCTACTTTGCCAACTTTCTGCAAGATTCTGAAAGGTCCATATAATTTACTAGCAGGTTTCAATGCTTGTTTAAGCCCAAAAGTTGCCATTCGGTAAGGTTGTATTTTCAGATAAACCATATCCCCCACATCCAACTGCCACTCAATTCGATTCTGATCAGCATACTTCTTCATTATAGCTTGGGCCTGAGTTAAAATCTCCTTCAGCCTATTCAGCATGATCCTTTTCTCCTCCAAGAAGTCTTTAGCTTCCTCATCGTCTAGGCTGGGCATCGCCATCTCGTTGATGAGAGTAGGTGGAAAACCATAAATTGCTTGAAAATGAGAAATCTTCAACGAAGTGTGGAAGGTGGAGTTATACCACCATTCTGCTAATGGCAACCAGGATAACCACTTCCCGAGTTCAAGGAATGCGATGCATCACAAATACGATTCCATGCACTGGTTAACCCTTTCAGTCTGCCCATCGGATTGAGGATGATAAGCAGTGCTAAACCTCAGTTGTACTCTCACTGCTTTGAACAATTCTTGCCATAGTTTACTAGTAAAGATTCTATCCCCATCTAACACAATAGCTAGCCACTAGAAACCCATGTAATTTGAAGATATTATCAATGAATGCCTGAGCAACAGATTGAACTGGATATGATGTGATAAAGGTATGAAATGAGCATACTTAGTGAACCTATCCACAACCATAAAGATGATATCCTTTCTCTTTGAATTGGGCACTCCTTCAATGAAATCCATAATGATATGGGTCTATGCCATATCTGGGATTGGCAGAGGTTTCAAAAGCCAAGGGTAATGACAATGTTCTGACTTGGAACGCTGGCAGAAACACATTCCTGAACAAAAGTGTGAATTTCCTTCTTCATTCTAGGCCAATAGAATAAGTTCTTTACTCTCTGATAGGTGGCTACCCTGCCTAAATGCCCTCCTATAGCTGAGGTATGCAGTGAATTAATAAGGTTCTGTCTTAATTCTGAATCCTTACCCACATAAATCCTCCCCTTGTACCTGAGTACACCAGAATGGTAGGTGTATTTAGAGTCAGGATTGGGAGCCAGTGCCAGTTGCTCCATGAGTTCCTTACAGTGATCATCATTTTGATACTTATTCTCCATAGTCTCGATCCAAATGGGTACTGCCATGGTTATTGCTATTACTTGAGTTCCTTTTCTTGACAATGCATCTGCTACCTTGTTTTCTTTCGCTTTTTGTACTCAATGATATAATTGAATTCTAGAAGCCTCAGCACCAACTTGTGTTGGATGCCCTCTGAAACCTTCTGCTCAGTCATGAATTTCAAACTTTGCTGGTCTGTCTTGATCACCAATTGAGTTCCTAGGAAGTAATGCCTTCATCTTTTCATTGCTTCAATAATGGCCATAGCTTTCTTGTCATATGTAGATAATGTTGCTGATCTCACACCCAATGTCTTGCTAAAGTAAGCAATAGGTCTCCCTTTTTTTTGCATCAATACTCCTCCTATTCCAATTCCACTAGCATCAGTCTCTAGTGTGAACACCTCTGAGAAATCTGGCAAAGCTATTACTGGGGTTGTGATCAGACTATGTTTTAGTTTCTAAAATGCTTTATCCCGTGCTTCCTTCCATTCAAACCCACCTTTCTTTAGCATGTCATGTAATGGTCTGCATATGATCCCATAATTCTAGACAAACCTTCTGTAGTACCCAGCCATACCCAAGAAGCTTCTTAACTGAGACACATCCTGAGGTGTAGGCCAATCCTTAATAGCATTGATTTTACTAGGGTTTATAGCTACCCCTTGGCTGCTAATAATATGGCCCAAATACCCCACTTGTGCTACAACAATCACACACTTGCTAAACTTCGCATAAAGTTGGTGCTGTCTCAAGATATCTAATAATGTGGTTAGATGTAGCTGATGCTCTTTCTCCCCCTTGCTATAGATAAAGATGTCATCAAAGAATACTAAAATAATTTTCCTTAAGTAAGGGGCAAATAAGTTGTTCATCAGTGATTGAAAGGTGTTAGGGACATTAGTGAGCCCAAATAGCATGACAAGATACTCATAGTACCCTAGGTAAGTACTGAATGCAGTTTTGCTAATATCTTCTTTGCTCATTCTGATATGATGGTACCTAGATCTCAAATCTAATTTGCTGAATACAGATGCTCCATGCAATTCATTAAGGAGGTCTTCAATGACAGGTATAGGGTATTTATTTTTGATGGTTTGGACATTGAGTTTTCTGTAATCAATATAGAGTCTCCAAGACCTATCTTTTTTCTTGACTAAAATAACAGGTGAAGCATATGGGCTAGCACTAGGTCTGATGATAGAAACTTCCAATAGTTGGTGTATTTATTTCTCCATTTCATTCTTCTGTTAGTGTGGGACCCTATAGGGTCTAACATTGGGTGGATCTGCCCCTTCTTTGATAGGAATGTTGTGATCACGACTCCTCACTGGTGGTAGCTCCTGTGGTTCCTGGAAAAACATCCTGGTAGGCTGCAATGATGGGTTGATACTGAGGTTGCACCTTTCCAACATCCTCTTTTCCATTCCTTGTCTGCAATTCAATTACATAACTAGAAATTCCCTTCACTGCCATTTTCTCCAAGTCATGAGAATGCATAAGTCTTAGTGAATCATACTGTGAATGATCCTTCAATGTCACTTTCTCAACTCCCTTTTTCATAATGGTAAAACTTCTGGTTTTCAAATCTAAGCTGATAGGGCTATGTTGGTACATCCAGTCCCATCCAAACACAATGTCACAACCCTGCAGCTTGGGTATCTTAAATGAGTTAGAAAGCGTTTCCCCCATTGATGCAATAGTCCATATCTGCTACATGAGATCCAGTCAAAATAATTCCCCCTCCAACCACAGTAGCCTTCTATAAAGGATAACCTTGTATTCTGTAAGAAGTTTTAAGGGCAAACTTTAAGTCCGTAAAAGTATGGATACTGCCACTATCCAACAATGCAACCCCTCTTCTTTCTCCCACCATGACTGATAATGTATAAGTAGAAATTTGGGATATACCTTGGACTGCCTAGATCGATACCTGCATGAGTTGCTCTTCTGGTTCAGGATCAGAAGGGAGGTCTTCCTTGTCTTCTGGAGGAGAATCTCCTATTTCAGGCTCTGGAGTTAACTTGTCCCCAGCCTCTTCTGAAACCATGAGGCTTACACTTTGGTACGGTTTACATCTATGTCCCAATAACCATTTGCCTCCACAATATTTATATACTCTAGGAGTGAAAGGGGTCACTGGCTTATTGCTCATCTCCTTCTTTCCCACATTCTGGCTCACTTGAGTTTTTCCCTTGTTCATATTAGTACTATATCCAGTCTTTTGCTGTCCAGCATTGGAACCATGAAACCCCCTCTTGGCTATAGCTCCTGCCCCTTTTCCATGTCTTTTGCCATCCAGTAAGCATCACACAAGACTTGAGGCTTCAGAGGTTTGAGGTAGTGCTTAATCTCATGTCTCAGCCCATTCACAAAACACTTGACAAAGAAATGTTCATTTTGCAGAGGATTTTCAGTCTTATACACAACCATCAACTCTTCAAACTTATCGATATATTCAGAAATGCTTATGTTATATTGTTTGACTGAATGGAAGTTTTCTAATACTTCATATCCACTGTACTGAGCAAATCTATCACAGATCATCCTACAAAAAGTTTGCCAGGGTGATGGATTCCACAATAGTCATGTACTTCTGTTCCAATTGTCTGCTCTACCCACCATATACATTTGAGCCAAATCAAACTTAGCTTTGCCAGGAACATTAGCCATAGCAAAATATGTCTATCCTTGTCTAATCCACTCCAAAGGATTGCTCCCATCAAATTTGGGAAAATCTATCTTGGGCTCTTTAGTAATAGATCTATAGAAGCTGTTGACTCTATCATTATTGGGATTTTGGTTCCATTGTCTAGCATAATAAGGTTTCCTGTCTTGATTCAGGTGGTTCAGAGTAGGAAAAACTGGAGTAACTGGGGAAGATGCATTTTGGCCCCAATGAACTCGTGGTACCAATAGGGTGTGAACACCTAAACATCAACACATTACTCCAAGAGTTTGCGATCACCTGCGCAAATTTTCCCATCAAATACTTGGGTCTGCCACTTACCTATAAAGACTCAGCAGGGTGGATTTCCAGCCCCTCCTAGACAAAGCTGGGGGAGGCTTGCGGGTTGGCAAGGCAAACTCCTCACCTCAGTGGGCCGTTCCACCATGGTACAATCGGTGCTCACCTCGATCGATACCGACATATTACCTCATAGTCCTAAGAGTCCCAAAATCAATCCTCCGCGCCCTGGACCACAGGAGGCGTCAGCTCCTTTGGGCAGGGACAAAAGCGATAACAGGAGGAAAATACAAGGTAAACTGGGACAAGGTGTGCCGACCAACAAATCTCGACAGGCTAGGAATCCTAAACCTCACCAAATTCGCAAGGGCCCTTAGACTTCGTTGGTTGTGGCAACAATGGACGACTGATATTAAGCCATGGGTCGGCATAAAATTACCTTGCGACGAGGCGGACAAGCACCTTTTCAACGCGGCCACCTCGATTACGATTGGAAATGGCCAAAAAGCTAAGTTATGGACCTCAAAGTGGCTAGGTGGGACTTCCTTGCAGGAGTCTGCTCCTGAGATTTTCCGCTTTTCAATTCGAAAACAAAGAATAGTACAGGCGACGCTACAGGAGAATCGATGGTTACAAGACATCAACCTTCCGGTGGTCATAACAACTCAGATAATCCAACAGCTCTCGCAAGTCTGGCAAAGGGTAAGTCAAATCACCCTAGACTCTTCCACCGCAGATGAGATCACATGGAGGCTAAACTCGCGGGGGAGTACACGACAAAGTCAGCTTACAACTAAAGATGAGCATGCAGCCCGGCAGGTGGCGGCCGCAAGACGTTTTTCCGGCCAAGCCCGCCCCAGCCGTGCACGTGTGCGGCCGGCCAAGCACCAGCCGCTGCCAGGCCGCTACCCGACCGAGGCACGACACGACCCGGTCCACACACGGGAGGCACGGCCTCGGCCCGGTGCCGGGGGGCTATAAGCCCCCGCCGCCGCTCCCTAGACCCCAGTCCCCCACCCCCGAACCCTAAATCCCTAATCCCCATTCCCCAATCCCGCCCCTCTCGCCTCTCGCCTCGCCGCCACCGACCGCCTGCCACTGCCATCGTCCAGCCCGTCTCCGGCGACGTCTCCACCGCCGGATCTCGGAGATCTCGTCTTGCCGTCCTCCGTTGTGGACCGGGCTCTTTCTCCGCCTCTCGCGCAGCCGCAGCTGGCGACTGCCATCGTCGCCTCTCTCGTCGTCTTCCCCGTCTCCGGCGACCTCTCCACCGCCGGATCTTCTCTCGTCTTCCTCGCTCGTACTATCTTCTTCCTCCCGCCTCTCTCTAACCGCTCGTTGTCCTCCACCGGTCGATCTCGTTGCTCGCCGTCTGTCGGGGAGGTGCTCCTACCACCGCGCGTCTTCATCTCCGCCTCTCCGTGGCCTGGCTCGGTGTGCGAGTTCGTCACAACAACCCTAACCTAGATCTATCTCTTCTTGGACATGAACCCTAACCCTAGTCTCTTTTCTGCTTGAGTTTGGTCGCAGTCATCGGCCGATTGCTTCGTGCATCGTGCTGGTGCCGCACGGGCCATTGAGGTACGGTGCCGAGAGGTGGAGATGGACGACGACGATGGCCACTACCCTAGAACCATCAACGAAGAGCTCATCGAGTTAGGGCAGCTCCCCGACGATTGAAGTCATTGAACACTTGAATTTGTATAACTTGAATTTGAAAATGTATGTTGTTTTTTGTGATCGCGGGCTGTGGGTTGGCCCGGTCCTCTTTTGGGCCTGTGCTTTTCGGGCTGGCACGACACGAAAATCGGCCGGAGGGCGCGTGCTGGCCGTCGGCCAGCACGGCGATCGAGCGCCGGCCGGCGGCACGGCGGGCCTCTGCCGCAGCAGCCCTATCGTGCCATGCACGCGCACGCGCGGCCGTCTTGCGGCGGCGCCCAATGCTCATCTTTACTTACAACCGGCAATTTTTGGGTTCAATAGCCACAGACTACAACAGGACAGTCTGGAGAACTCCGCCCCTCCCCCTCAAATGCAAGCAATTTGCGTGGCCGACCATCCAAAATAGAATCTAGATGTCTGACAGATTGCAAGTGCAGGGTTGGCCAAACTAGGGCTCATGCCTGTTATGCAGGCAACCAAACGAATCAGTCTTGCACCTTATGGCGGAGTGTAGGTATTCCCGATGGGTGTGGTATAATATAGCTAAATGGCTGGGTTGTGTGTCGCTAAAGCCATCACTTTGGAGCTCGAGTCCCAACATTGGAGAATAGTGGTTAACAGTCTGTAACTCGGGCCACCTGTCACCTAGAGTGCTGGCCACGGTGGTTACGCTAACTACCTGGGAGATCTGGAAGGAGTGTAACGCTAGAATTTTCAACAAAAGATTCGCCTCCACGGCGGAGTTGTTCACAAAGATAAGGGAAGAAGGAAAAGCCTGGGCTATCGCGAGGAGGGGGATGTTTTGGAGAACTTTTTTCTGTGTAATTAGCTTTTAGATACTCCTCGAACCTCCGAGTCTTTGTAATCTGTTTTCCCTTTATAAAATGAAATAGGCAGTGCTCGTGCCTGCTTTTTTTTTAAAAAAAAAATTTTTTTTTGAATGTGTCGATGGTGCGAAGCTTACATATTCAGTTGGTAATTTGTTAGTGGTAATAACTATAGGGGAGAACAAATTATTCTCCTTTTTTATTCATCAAAAGAAAGTACAAGCATTTCGAGTGTTGAGATTCAGCACTAATGTTTTTTTTTATAAGGGGATAACCCAGCTTTTATTGAAAGCAATTAAAGGTCCAAAACATAAGAAACAAACGCTAGGATCTCCAGCTTACAAGGAACAATCCAAACAGCAGAGACAACACCCAAAAGAGTCTAAAACATACAAGTAATTAGACTGGATCCGATGAACAAAAGTCCTTCATCCATGCTTCAAAAGTCGTCAAGAAGTAGTCCAGATTGCTACGCTCAACATCTTTAATGAGAATCCTCCAGTGCTACAAGCGAGATAAAATTTTGTAAATCACTTCCCTAGGATGTTGAGGAAAAACCCTCTCAATTGCCATTTTGTTCCTAACTTGCCAGAGGATCCAAACCAGAGCTGCAAAATTAAACAGAGCAACATTATAGTTATTAACCCCATTCTTGTCCAACCAGTTATGATGGAAATCATCTAAAGAAGCAGGAATCCTTTCCCATCTTAACATGTCTCTCACACAAGACCAGGCAAAATTAGTTAAAACACAGGAGAACAAAATGTGGTTAATGTTTTCCTTAACATCACAGAGAATACAATTCTCACTCCCTTTCCACCCTCTTCGTTTGAGTTGTTCATCAATTTGAACTCTATCAAGATAACTTTGCCAAAGAAAAATTTTAACCTTCAAAGGAATTTTACTTTTCCACATTTTGTGCAACTTCCTGCAAATGATCCCCCCAAACATCACATGTCTATACAAAGACTTAACAGAAAATACCCTTGACTTCTCAAAGCACCAGTACACTCTGTCTTTATCCCCATACAGATCAACCTCCACAAGGCAGTTTTTCAGAAGATTCCATTGAATAAGCTCCTGATCCCCAAAATTTCTGAGAAAATCAATCTTCCATTCATTATTAATCAAACAGCTAGCAACACTAACATCAGGATGTTTACAGATACTGAAGAGTTTGTCAAACTGGGTTCTTAGTGGACAGTCCCCCAACCAAACATCCTTCTAAAAAGAAATGCTATGACCATTACCAAACTGAAATTTAGCACCCCTATCAAACAAATACTTCACTTTATGCATAGATTTCCAGAATTGGGAACCATTCAAAGGATGATCTTCTCTAAAAGAACCTCTAGGAAAGTACTTAGCTTTAATAATTCTGAACCAGAGCTCATCCGTAGCTGTATAAATTTTCCAAATCCATTTTGCTAAGAGGCAGTCATTCATACTCCTAGTATTGATAACCCCTAGGCCCCTAAAATCTTTAGGTCTGCAAAGAGCCCCCCAGTTCACCATATGGTATTTAAACTTATCCCTAGCCCCTCTCAAAAAAAAAAAATGGCTCTAATCGAGTCCATGTTTTGTGCACATTCCCAGTAAACCTGTAAAAACCCATAGTGTAAGTAGGAAAACTACTCAAACTACTATTGACCAAAACTAATCTCCCGCCTGAAGACAAAATATTATTTTTCCAATTATCCAATCTTCTTCTTAACTTGGAAACAACCTTCTCAGCTGCTCTCTCCCCAACACGTCTATTTCCAATCACAATGCCCAAGTAATTAAGAGGTAAATGAGCCAATTTACAATCAAGGATGCCTACCACTTTACTAGCCATATCATTATCCACCCCTAACACAAACACCTCACTTTTGTGATAATTGATTTTCAGCCCCGACATCCACTCAAAGCAATATAACAGAAATTTAAGATTAAGCAGATAATCTTCCTCATATTCTAGCATAAGCACAATATTATCAGCATATTGAAGAATGGGAACCCCTTCAGGGATCAAATGGAAATCAGACCCCTAATCAAACCCTTCTCCTAAGCTTTTGCCATAATTGCTGCCAATGCATCAGTAGCCAAATTAAAAAGGAGAGGAGACAGAGGATCCCCTTGTCTTAAGCCTCTGAAGGTATTAAAATAAGGATCAATCTCTCCATTGACATTAATGCTAACTTTTCCCCCTCTGACTGAACCCATAGTCATTTGAATCCATTGCTGAGAAAAACCTTTTCTCACCAGCACTTCCTCCAAAAAGCTCCAATTAATCTTATCATAAGTTTTTTCAAAGTCCAATTTTAAAACCACCCCTTTTCCTCTTGAATGTTTAATCTCATGAATAATCTCATGAAGAGCTACCACCCCATCTAAAATGTTTCTATTATTGATAAAAGCTGACTGACAATTACTAACAATGTACTCAGCAATAGCTCCCAACCTATTAGCCAAAATCTTCATCAAAATTTTGAAACTAACGTTCAGCAAACAAATGGGTCTGTACTGCTTAATAGTGTTGGCCTCTTTAAGTTTGGGAATCAAAGTGATAACTCCAAAATTTAACCTTTTAAGATCTAAATCCCCCTTAAAGATTCAGCACTAATGTCAGATTCTGGCTTCGCGGGAGGGCATTATTATGTCAATCTCAAGTAGCATTAAGAGAAGTTTTTCATCTTGCAGATATATGATGCAAAAAGGAACCTTTAGTGGCGAGCCTAGTGAATGATGAGCACCCACAATACTTGGTGATCATCGGCTAATGCTAATTGCTAGACGCTTTTTCCGCACAAATATTTAGAGAACAATACAAAGACACGAGTTGGTGAGGTACTGAGGCCCCTTTCCCTCCGATGGAAGATACAATGAAGTTCGTTCGGACTCTTCAGATAAAGCAAGTGTACAGCTTGCACAAAAAGGAAAACAGAGAAGATAAGCCCCAGGGCCATGCTATCATCTCGCACATAGGTGAGTAATCGCTCGCCTGCCCTGATATTATCGATTGTGCAGGCTTATTAGTTGCACAAAACCATGTCTCGAGCCGCACCATGTAAATCTCCGCGCGCACTAGAAAAAGAACGGCGAAATCAAAGGGCCAAAAGGCACAACAGCATTACCCCCCGGGGGCTACTAATAATAATGTTTGCTTGTCTGTGCGATGTTCTTTTGGCAGGGACTTTCCGGGCTCAGTTCCCTTTTTGTTTGCTTTGCAGAACAGAAAGAAGGAGAGAACAACCTAGACTAAAGGGTGAATTTCTTATATACAAATTTGTCTCATCCCTTATATGTCCCTCATTGTTTCGCTGACATGTGTGCTTTGGGATTTCGTAAAATTTTAATGATAAGGAATTAATCCTAAACTGAAAAGTGCAGGCAGTGGATTGTTGAGTGGTGACAATTGATACTAGTAGTTCATTGCAAATCTAGGTGTCACATGCAGAGAGGTACACGAGAAGATGATGCAAGTACAGTTTCAGTGTCCATGCAAAAACTGCCAAAGCAAAACTCCCGTCGATAACAGCTACAGACTGAAAGGAGTAAACGCACACTGAAAAGAAAGCAAGAAGATGGAGTGCAGCATTATCAGCAGAAGAGATGGTAAAATATCATCTGTACACAATTGCCCAGTCCATCTTAACTGTTCTGTGCTGACTGCGGTAGAGAGCAAGTCCTTACTTGCAAGAGGAAGGTATTTTCTCGAAAAGTGTCTTTGCTGCTTTCTGTGCAGTAATCCCAAGATGATTCGGACAAGGTTTAGTGCCCAAAATTCCATGCTTGACACCTAGAACAGCCAGCTAGTACTGAAATTCTTCTCCCCTTTGCATAAAGTAGGTGAAGTATCACATACTTGGATTAGTCCAGAAAGCTAATTGGACCGACTTTGGAGTGCACCAGACGTCTGTTGTCACCTGTTTTTCTGTAAATTTTTGTACGGTAGTAACAAAGATTAGAGGAAGACAAATTTCCTGCACAAAGTACGGATTAGCTGGCCTTTAATCTGGTCACCTTTACCCCGGGGGTTAAGTAAGTTCCTTGCACTGGTTAGGAGTCAAAGTCACGAGTGTGAGCGTCTCCTGAATTTGTGGCTCACAGTTGTAAGAAACATGGCAGATCGCCTTCACATTGTTTTCCGTGCTTGCTTTTCTTGTGGTCTCTGAAAAGGCTTTGATGATTATGTGGAAATCCTTGTGGTGAAACACGGTGTGATGGCTCGTGGCTACCACTTTGAGGTTGCTACGGTATTGTCAAAAGGACACCAGATTAAGGAAAGAAGATATGAACGACACGTGGCTGCCGTCGAGAACATTGCTGTGACCAGCTCGAAGCATTCCATACTACTTTAGCTCGCAGTATGGCCGTGGAAAACAGGACTGAATTAATTGGGGGAAAATCTATGACACCTATCATCATCTATAACCACAAATGTTTATGCATGTCTCACCCTACTATTCGTTACAAATTTCACCGATAGAAGAAGTTGATCCATGCAAGCCCATACTTCTCCGAGTCCAATGTTAGCGAACAGCAGATAACTAATGATTTTCTTTTCCACGCACTGTCCACCCAAAATGGAACTAACAAGCTGATGAGACTCGTTCAGAGAAGAGCAGACACTCAGCCCTGCACTCCAGAAGTTCAGACACTGTTAGAGACTTGGAGTTTTGTACAATACATTTATGTGTGGACACTGAGCCATGTCAGTTATTCATAAAGCATGTACACCGTTCAGTTTTGAAGGAAATAACGAAAGGAAGAAGGGAGCGTGAGGGTCCAATTCCTGTGCGAGCCGGAGTCAGAGATGAAGCAAACGGTCAAGTCGTGCGGCAGCCGGCAGGGTGGGAGCCTGCCGCGCGCGCGGCAACGGCAGTTGGCAGCGCCCTTTCGTTCCTACCTTCCAAAAAGAAAAGAACTCGGCAGCAGAACAGCCACAGCAAGGGATCGATTGGTGGAGCACGCAACGCAAAGGCGAAAGAGAGCGAAACGAAAGCGCCACCTACGAAAAAGACACAGAGATATCCATTAATTAATCCATACATGTGTCTACTCCCGGACGCACCACCGCCACCGCCGCCACCACCACCCAGCAGGCGAGCGCGGGCCCTGCCTTCCTGACTAAGCTAGCTGCTCGCTTTGAGCTTTCTTCCCCTCCCTTTGCCTTGCGAGTTATATATACCACCACCGCCGAGCAAGGCGAAGCAATGCCACCACCGGAGACGACCCTACCACAAACAACAAGACGCACTTCTTTCCTCCAATTCTAGCTACTCGATCGTACATGACATTTTGCGCCTGTACCGATATATCATCGATCCACCTACTAGGCTACTACTTGTCCGTCCTAGCTATAAATAAGGCCGCACCTTTCTCCTCTTGCTCCCCCCTCCATAGGGGGCCTGGCTCTTATCCGGCTGTGTATTTTGTGTCTAGAGAAGCAGTGAAATTAACCACCGATCGGCCGGCATGGAGGCGAAGCGGATGTGGAGCTACCTCCGCGCCGTCTTCTTCATGATGAGGAAAGGCGTGCTCTCCAAGCGCAAGCTGCTCCTCAGCATGCACCTCGAAACGAAGCGCCGCAACAAGGCCGTCGCACGCTCCGTCGCCAACCTCCTCTCCCACCACCACCACAGCAGCCACGGTGCCGGCCACGCGTTGCGCCACCGCGAGTACGAGTTCTCCTGCAGCAACAGCCCCGACCCTGGTCATTCTTTCTCCTACGGCGGCGGCGGGAGCGCCTCCAGGCGCCGCCTCGCCTACTTTCCGTGCCTCGGCGCGGAGGTCGAGGAGCCCCTCGACCCCTCGCCCGACCCCTCCGCCGCGACGGCTCTGCAGAGGATCGAGTACTACGCCGCCGCCTCCCCGGCGCCGTCCTCGCCTGGGCTTCTGCTCCAAGAACTCGCCCCGGGGGAGGAATGCACGCCGTCGCGCTCACCGTTAATACCGAGTACCGGCGGCTTCTCGGTGCGGGTCTCGAACTACTCGTCGGAGGAGGGGGACGGGGATCTTGACCGCGGGGCCGGCGGCAGCGAAGCCGTGGACGACGACGCGGAGGAGTTCATCAACCGCTTCTACGAGCAGCTGCGCCGGCAGAACCAGATCGCGTTGCTCCCGTACCAGCAGGAATCCGCCGTGTGATGATGGTATGGCACGGGCATATCGCCCGGAGCGGAGACCGACGCTTGCATGAGCGATCACGTGTACGCATGGTGATCGCCACGCACGCGCATGCATGTACGTCCGTACATTGTCGTATGATCGATATATCCACATGCGTGTGGAGCGGGACATGAATAAGAGTTGGGGCCAGATGGCCCCTTGTCAACTGTCTATTAGTCTATAAGAGAAGTCATCTATGATTTTTGATAAAACTGGAAGAGAGAGAATGGTGAGATAGAAAGCGGTAATTTATCAAACGGTAGTTGACGATAATACGAGAAAAAAGATATATTGTATACGGAGGAATTGTTTATAAAAAACATGTAAAGAAACAGTATATTATATGAGCTATCTATAGTATTGTCTATAAATGATATAGAGATATACCATAGACAACGGTTGTCTATAACATTGTACATGCTCGATCTAGCCGTGTGTACGAATGTACCATGTATATACATGCGCATGGGTATAAGCTCTTTTTTTTGGTATGTATGTAATGTGAAGATCTAGAGAACGTACCTATGGTCTTGGTTGCTGGGACTGATTATGCTGGCCGACAGATGGTTTCAGTTTTGCATTGTATATTGCGCATTTAACTTCTTTCTTTTTTTGGTATGCGTGTTCTGTGCAAGAAACTAAGAATAATTATGTCATCTCGATCCCTCTATGTAAATATATCCCGCAGGATGTGTATATATACACTTGGTTTTTTTCTTAAAATTAAATTTGTGTCCTGCATCCATCATTATCCAAGATGCATGTATTGTACGTTCAATTTGTGATCGGGTAAAACGAACGGAAAGTAACAAAGGAAACATCAACATATAGCGCCAACTTGGCAGATCGAGGAGCTACGAATTCAAATGGTAGCTAAACCAATAGCATCTGTTTGCTTGATTGCTTCCCGGTGGCTCCATCTCTATGTAGCCACTGTTTGGTGGGTGGGTAGCGAATTGCGATCACCGCGCGCATCGCAGTCATGCGTAAAAAATCTAGCGCTTTTGGAGCGAGAAGGCCACGTTAAACAATCGATCGGTGCGTCATATATGAATTAGACGACGAGCGCCAGTAGCTAGTACGTAAGGTAGATGATGCTATTGGTAACATTAATTAAGCTTAGTTTCTTTCATTCTGTCCTCATTAAGTGTACTCAGACTAGTCTTCCGATATGACTCTGAATCATCAGTTAGCCATGGAATGGAAGAGATCAATATGTATTGGATGTGTGGAGACTGAATCCTCCTAGTTTTCATCCGACGGAATGGGGTCATTGAGATCGATCCATGGAGTGTCCTTCCGCGACGCTTATCCATGTTGTTTGCTTTACACAAGTTTATGGTTAAAATGACACTTTTGTGTGACGAAATAACTCATCTCGTGAACGAATTGACAAAAATAACACTCGTGCCACGTTTAAAAGCCACAGCATGGGGTCTACCGGCCACATGGCAACCCCACGGTAGCCGCCAGGCCACCTATCGTGAACTGGGCGCGTGGCAGTTGACGTGAGCTGGCCAACAACCGTGTGCTCAGTTCGCGACAGGCAGGGACGGAGCTTTTGCTGGGCAAAAGTGGGCCGTGCCCCCCCCAGCCCCCAGTGTTTTACAAAAAAAAAATATTGAACACCAGATATGCACTAGCGCTATGCAGTATGCAGGGGCAGGCGTCTGGAACTCTTGGGCCCTTGGCCGGTTGGCCCACATGGCCTCATCACCTCATGGGATGATGGGAATGGAAAGCTCAAAGCAGGAAGGCATCAGGCATGTAGCGTACACAGTACGCTAGTTGATGGCTTGATGCCCTTCGGCCTTCAGGCTTCAGCCCTTGGCCCCTTGCGAGTTGCGTCGCCTATCGCCCGCCTAGCCTCGAGTCAATGAGTCACGACTGAAGAGCCTGCAGGCTGCCGGTTGCGCGGGCGACGTCGTGACGAGCCGACGAGCCTGAGGGTGGAGCGCCACTGCGCCAGGAACAGAAGGGCGGCCGCCTGCCGGGCGCAGCGCAGGGCGTGGTCCGTCCGTGGTCGCACGGGGAAGCAGCCAAGCAGGAGCCAGGAGGACCAAGGCAATTGGTATTTTCTTTGATTCTTTAGTATCTTTACTCTTGAGTCTTGATTCTTGAAGACTTGAAGTTGTATTTTGTTTAGTCATGACTCATGACCGATAAAATTGGTATTTTGTAATTGTCGAAATGTCCAATGTTTGTATAATGTATTCAATCACAATGCAAGTAACTATGGTTAAGGAAAAAAAAAACATTGATTCATTTTTCAAAAGAAAAGGAGTTGAACTAGTATTATGAGTTATGACTTAGCACTTGAATATTTTTGAATTTGCTTTGCCTTTGATCTTTGGCCCCCGTACAATTTGGTCAAGCTCCGTCATTGGCGACAGGTGGCCCGCCGGCTCCCGTGTGGCCACCACATGGCCTATCACGTGTTTGTTGTGTCTTTCAAGCGCGGCACGGGTACTATTTTTGACAATTCATTGTGTGTGAGAGAGGAGAGAGCTATTTTTGTTATCCCACTTTTTAAGAAGAAAAAAAACCCTTTACAACTTCAATGGCGCGCTGCCTCGCACGGTCGCACCCCTTGTAAAGAAAAGCAATTGAAATGGGCCACCTGACAGCATAGTACTGTCATTTGTGGACTGCAGCAATGTACAGTACTGGGTTGGGAAATGATGAAACCCCTGATTTCTGTAAACCCCTGGCCAGCTGTAGTCTGTAGCCCAACGACAATTGGCAAAACCATATCTACATATCATGCCTGACAAACAGCGGTGCAACCTAATCCGCACACAAAACAAACACTGGAGTCATCATAAATAGTACATTGGCCAGAGTGGCTGATCATTTGCGTTCTTCAAATGATGGAACTTTTAGCCTAACATCAATTCATTGTTGCTAGGGCCTCTATTTACCTGCTGGCTTCACCTCCACCAGCGGAGATGTCGCAACTGGATGTCGGCTAGCCTGCAGGGATCTCTGCTGCTGCAAGATCGGGGCTGGAGGACAGCCTTGTGGGAAAGAATCTTTTTGGGCATGGATTCCAGCTAAGTGTTAACACCCTACCTTCCTTCATGTCTTAGTACTTAGGTTCGTTCAGGTTGCCTTTTTCTTGCTTGTTTTTTGCTCTGGTGCTTTCTTGGTTCGATTAGTTCCTGCCTCAAGGCTGGATTGGTTTTTGCATGTTGCTTATAGGCCTTGATCATGTCTGCTTCATCTCCCCCTGGTCCTTCTTGACCCAAGTTGGGATGGCTTCTCCCCTTCCATCCGAGAGGCCATCAGTTCAAGGCACTGCTTTTGAATATTTGATGCTGGCAAAATACTTCTGACAACTTGTGATCCAATAAACACAAGATGTCACACACCGGCTTATCTTCTTGCTTCGGTGGTCTCCCCGGGCATCCTCCTTTCGCCGGAGAGACTAGCCAACATTCTCTCTTCCCGCTTCGGTGGACGTTCGTCTGCCTACGCAACCAAGCAACTTGGAACGGGAGTCTTTGAATTCAAACTGGCGTCCTCTAAGATTGCATCCGAAATCGCACTTCGTGGCTGGATTAGGTCAGGCTGCATCAAAATTTCCCTAAGTCTGAAAAGGGCCAGCGCATGTGCCTTTTCAGCGGACTGCATGCTTCAGACATCGAGTCAGGAAGATGGAGCCATTCGGAAGCGACAAACTAACACGGCCAAAACTGAATCCAAACGCGATCTAAGCGGCAAGACAACCTAGCGACATGCATAGACTCGATACTCCTCTGGCTCAAAAGGGACTGCAAAAGGATACGAGGCCAATCGGCAAAGGGCTCAAGATTTGTTCTCACAGAAAAGGCAGTCAGAGAAGCTCAGATTCCCGCGGCACTCTGGCCCTATGCCCAAGACCATACAGACAATGAAGCTCTCTAGTGACCCAGACATGCAACGTCTGCACGCAAGCTCTGAGGAGCACATCCCTTCTACCCGATCTTGCACTTCCTTGGAGTCATTTTCCTATAAATCAGCTCTTCTCATCGAGTCAACTTGTTCTCCACAGCTGAAGCTTTCTTACCGTGTCTTCCCGACGAAGCCTAAAGACCTTCAAAGAAGATGTTTTCGATGCCTGTCCTACACCCACTTCATAGCCTCTTGTAGGGATCCCGTAGTTTGTTGGTTTTGTAGAGCTAGTGGCCACCTCAGGAAGAGCTGCCCCTTTGCTTCCCAGTTCGCTTTTAAAGCCAAGATCCTAAAACCACCAGCCAAAGACTCTACCATAGAGCCTGCAACCCTGGGTCGTCCTACTTCACTTGATCTTCACTGCCCGCCAGCTCGGGACATAAATTCCCTTGTCACAGCAGTCTCTATTGAGCTCGCTGATCCGTCCATTGTTCTGTGGCTCCGACGAGTGTTTCATGACATTATCAATCCATCTTACACAACACCTCCTCTACCACCCTGTTATAGCCGTCAGCTAAACCTTTCTGGATGTGCAAATTTCCGGCCACCTACTTCACCACAAGCCTTTCAAGCCCAAACAACTAGGCTGCAGCTGGAAGGTCTCCCGGGACGTGCAACGCATGCCTCGGTAATCTTCGAGAGGGGAGCTTATCACGTTCATTTGGAGCTAAGCCCGGGTAGGGATATAGAAACCTGGATCCTTGTAGCTCGAGTGAGCCATGCAGAAGAACCCACCTTTCATTACTTTGATGTTTTAACTGGAATCTTGTTGAGGGAGAGCTGTGGATCTCTTTTGTTCAGCTTGTTACCGGATAGCAAGGAGAACCCGGTGCTTGCTCTCCTTCAGGCAGTCGATTCCCGCTACAGGATCAAACCAGTATTGCTAGCGAAGCCTATCGCTGCTGAAGTCGCCCCCCTTTCGCTTATGCCGCTATCCGAGTGCCCGGCTTTGCTGCCTCACAACTCTCTCCAATCAGTTATTAGCAAAAAAAGCTTTGGCCTTAATGTCGTCGCCACCACCTATCTGCACCTTTCCCCCCGCCATGATGCCTTCGCTGGACAAGAGGCTGCCAATTCCCTCTGAGAGAAGCCCGGTGGCAGTGGTGCTTCTAGTTTCACGGCATTGTGTTAGAACTGGACTCCCACACCCTCAACTCACTGAAGCAATAGAAGACGAAGGCAAAAACAAAGACTCCTCAGAAGATATAAAGGAGCATGTGCCAGCTTACGCAAGTCCAACACTGCTTCAGCTTCGGCCACCAAGTGCACAATCAACTGCTAGGATCCCAGATTTGAATGTTCCTCTGCCAGCTCAGTCACAGAATGAGTTGCAGGTGTATGTTCGAAGAAGCCCGAGGATACAAAAAGTATATGACGGCAATCGTATCAATCCAGTGGAAAGAGCAAGCCGTAGAGCTGCGGCAGCAGAATCAAGTTATCCGGCTAGTTCGACTTCACCCAGAGGACGTTCTCACAGAATCAGGCCAAAGGCAAGAAAAATTGGGGATTTAATCCAATTACCTCTCAAAGAGAAGCCCAAGCCAACTACAAAGGCAATGGTCAGAGAGCTAGCTAATCTCTGTGGTCTAAATGGGAAGGAGACACTCAAGGAAGCGGCGCAAATTGAGAAGGCTGCCTCAGGAAGTGGCTGCCGTAACAATGCTTAAGTCTGATCAGCTTTTCAGTCCTCCAGATCTTGCGCTTTCTAAATCCTCTTTTGTATCCGCATTTGTGCTGCACTTCGTCTGCAAGCATATTTGCCCAGATATGATCCTTGTATCTGCATCTGTGCTACGCTTTGTCTGCAATCACATCTGCACTTTGTTTTTTCTTTTGGTTCTTTATCGGTGTTGTTCTACCGGGTGTACTGTTCTCGGTCATTGTCGGTTTTTTGCTCTAGCAGAACCGACAGTCTGGTGCCATTTTATTTCAATCTTTTGTTTCCGTTTCAATTCGGTTGGGCAGCGAGTGCATTGTGTTTCCGATTTCTGGTTGCTTCTTACTTTCTCTTGTGTGTTTGTTGGGCCAATTTATGTGTGGCAACCTGAAAAACCTACTGTACTTTGCACATGTTGGATTCTGGGGAAGGATGCGTGCTGGCGCATACTGCTATCCGAAGCTACACTCAGATGCAAATGAAGATCTTAGCTTGGAATGTTAGAGGGTTAGGAGAAACTCAAAAACGGGCATTAGTTTATCACACTCTGCTAGTCTTACAACCAGATATTATTTGCCTTCAAGAAACTAAGCTATCCAACATTGACAGATTCAAAGCGAATAGCTTCTTACCCCCAAAATTGAGAAACTACCACTTCCATCCTTCTATTCACACCTCAGGTGGCACTCTCATGGCTTGGTGTAATACCAATTTGGAGGCTTCAAAGATACATGCTGATGTTTGGTCATTAACACTAGCCTTTCAATTAAAAACCGACAGAATCAGATTTTGCATCACAAATGTATATGCACCTTTTGAGGATAACACCCGTCAGCCCTTCTTTGATAGCCTAACTGATATTCGGCATAGCCTACCTGGGCCATGGATGGTAATTGGAGACTTCAACATATATCGCTATGCATATGATAAAAGTAACGGCAATATAAATTGGACAGGTATGTCCATATTCAATTCATGGATACAAAATCAGGGGCTGCTGGATGTAGACATTTCCAACAAAAGATTTACATGGACGAACAAGAGGAGAAGTCCGACAATGGCAAAGCTGGACAGGATTCTAATTGATATAGAATGGAGCCAAACATTCCTGAACATCTCTGCTAAATCAGAAACAATGACGACTTCAGACCACACTCCAATCGTGGTTGACATCAATACTGATTTACAACCGACAAGGATATTTCGAATAGAAAATTTCTGGCTTCATATGCCACAATTTGAAAACCTGGTGATTCAAAGCTGGACAAGAGGGACCAGAAATTTGGCTAGTGTCTCCATTGCCAATCTCAAGCTAAGACGACTTCGGGCAAAAATCAGATCCTGGCTAAAAAGGAATCGTAGTCTATCAACCCAACTCCAAAACTCCAAAACTACTGTAAATTTCTTCGACAGTACAGAGGAATGGAGGCCCCTAACAACTCTGGAATTTACTTTTAGAGAAAATGTTAGAAGCTATTTACAACAACTAATCTGGTTCTGGACCCTAAAATGGAAGCGTCGGGCAAAGATTAAATGGTGCAAATTAGGAGATGAGAATACACATTTCTTTCATGTCGCATCATCCATAAGGCACCGAAGGAACGGTATCAAAGTACTTGTGGAGGATGGAATAGAACACTATGACAATGCCTCCAAACTACAAATTGCAACTCAGTATTTTAGAGCCCTTTTCGGTACGAAAGTTCCTTGGTCCCCAACAATTGACCTCACACAGCTCTACCAGTCAGATCAAAGTCTGCATGCTCTGTCAGATAGCTTCACTTGGGAGGAGATAGCAAATGCAATATTACGATCACCAAACAACCAAAGTCCAGGGCCAGATGGATTTACAAACGAGTTCTACAAAAAGTTCTTGAACATTCTAAAGCCTGATCTACTGCAGGTGTTTGCGGACTTGCATTCCAATTTTATAGACCTACCAGGGGTTAACAATTCTTATGTCACTCTGATACCAAAGATGGACACGCCAATGCAAATCAAGGACTTCAGACCCATTTCGTTGTTGCATAGCATTCCCAAGCTCATTAGCAAGGTATTGGCAAATAGGCTGCAGCCGAAAATCACGGATCTCATTAGTCATATGCAGTCTGGTTTCATCAGGAAAAGATCAATCACAGAGAATTTTATACTAGCTTCAGAATTAGTTCAGTGTGCATTGAAGAGGGAAAAACCTATGTTAGTGCTCAAATTAGACTTCCATAAAGCTTTTGACATAATAAATTGGGAGTGTATTCTGCTGACACTGCAACATAGAGGTTTTGACAACAGATGGATAAACTGGATACATACTATTCTCTCTTCCGGCAAAACGCAAATTCTGGTCAATGGGGCAGTGGGCGACCAAATTCAATACAAAAGAGGGGTACGTCAAGGAGATCCACTGTCTCCGTATCTCTTCATCTTGGTAGCAGATATTCTACAAAAAGTCTTGCAACACGCCCACGCTGATGAACTGATCCTACACCCCTTGGATGCACAGGAGACCCCACCCACCTTACAATACACAGATGACACATTAATTCTACTCAAAGGTACAACCCAACAAGCTATGGCTCTCAAAGAGCCCCTTGATTCGTTTGCAATATTTTCAGGATTGAAGATCAATTACCATAAGGGTACGTTAGTACCCATTCACATGTCTCAGCAAGATGCAACCTTAGCAGCCACCACCTTACAATGCCCGCTCAGCTCCTTGCCATGCACCTACTTGGGGCTACCATTATCCACTAACAAGATACCACACAGTTTGCTACAACCAATTATTGACAAAATAGAGAGAAGACTGGCAGGATGGATGCCCGGATTGCTATCTTGGGGAGGAAGAGTATTAATGATCAACTCGGTTTTATCAGCGATACCTACATTTTATATGAGTTGCATCCAGTGGCCGGAACGAAGCATAGAAGTACTTGACAAAATCAGAAGAGCTTTTCTTTGGAAGGGGGTTAACGAGACTTGAGGTGGACATTGCCTAGTTGCTTGGTCCACCGTTATACTACCTAAGGAGCAAGGGGGTTTAGGGATCCGTGATCTTCGAATTCATAACAAAGCTTTGATCATGAAGTACGCAGAAAGGTTGTTGTCTGACTCAACTGAGCCTTGCTTCAATTGGTTAAGACGACAGTATATTCGAAACCACATACCGATACAGCCTAGACAGGGAGACACAACAATATGGAAAACTTTATCCGCTACCATCGAGATGATTGCACAAATGACTAGAGTCATAATTGGAGATGGACAGACTACTTTGTTCTGGAAGGATTATTGGGCATATGTAGGAAGATTGTACTTATGCTTTCCTACTCTGTTCACTTTTGCCATTAATCAGAATTGCATAGCCAGCTCACAATTATTAAATAACAACTGGGAGGTCTCACTTCACCCGGTTCTGTCACAGCAGGCAATCTTAGAATACCAGGCTTTGCAACAAGTTCTATCAGAGCAACATCTCACGCAGGGAACCTTAGACCGACGGATCATTGCCTCGACCATGGCTGACATAACTACATCGGAAGTGTACCAAATCTTATCGTTCCACGGCCTGAAATGGAAAGCAGCAGATTATGCCTGGCACAGATCAATCCCACACAGACACAGAATATTCTTATGGCTAGCTTTCAGAGGAAAATTAAATACTAAGGATAATATGACAACTAAGAAATGGATGACAGATCCTCACTGCGACATTTGCCCAGCTTTAGAGACAATTGATCACATCATTCTGAGATGTAAACATGCTCATTATCTCTGGACTAAACTAGGACTAGCGACAGAAGCTGCCTCCTCCAAGGACATGCTACATTTTGTTGAAAAAGTATCAGCGTAATCAATGAGCTATGGTGAGATTTGTCCCATTTGTTTTGCAGCCTGCGCTCATACATTATGGACTACGAGAAATAAGCGGGTCTTCCAAAATACCGAAATTAGAAACATTACAATGCAGCGTCAAATCCGAGAATACATTAGCCTCTGGTCCTGCAGAACTAAGTCCGAACACCATGTTTCCCTCCGACAGTGGTGTCAGCTCTTTTTGTAAATATTTTTTTCTCTACTTTTGCTTGCTTTCTATTTTCTTTTTAATGTATTTGTAATGCTTTGGCAACCATTTTAATACAATGGTCATAAGGTAGGGAATTCTCTACCTTTTACGTCAAAATAAATAAATAAATAGTACATTAAAAAATGTGCAACAACTGAACAAAGTAAGCAGGTACCGTACGTTCAGCGTCAACATGGGATGAGACCAGCTGACCAGTATACTTGTATACCTGTATCTGTACATGAGTAGATGCCTAGCTGGGGCTGCCTGCAGAACGGGGTTTCGTGTTTCGAAAATCTCTTCACGCTAGTTGCAGCAGGAAGCCGGGAACGTTCTCTGAAAGAAACAGATAGGACGTGCCAGCATTCTGACTTGCGACAAACTTGTTCCAGATCTGGATTATATTTTTTTATGGTGCACCCAAACTATTTTAGATCGTTCGTCTTGTTTAATCTAAAGGCTTAGATTGAACATGGTGACCCATGATGGCGGGAAGGGCGTCGTTGCTGCTCCGCGTTGCTTGTCCATGATGTCAGCGTCTCCTGCAACGTCAAGCTACACCAAGAGACCACAATCCTCACTGCTATCCATTGGAGCGTTGCTGGTCCTCTTCCATGCGACGCTCCGTAGACGCCACCATCTCTTGTTGATATAGGGACACCTTGGATTGTAGCCATGGCCTCTCGTTCGGGAGGGGTGAAGTGTCATGAATGTGGGCCCAGGGGAGGCACGGCCCATTAGGGGTTGCACATGAAGTGTTGTAGTGTGAACGGTATGCGCGATGACTGTAGCATAGATGGCCGCCACCACTAAATTAGGAATTAGAATGGTTAGCTTTCATGTTTGTTATTTCCTTCTGGTTAGTTGCTATCTTTTGGGTTTGTTCAGCCCCACTTTAGCAAGTTCTTGGTGTTAGGGCACAATCACACACCATGTTTTAAGAGTTAAAACTAGATGGGAAGGCTTGTGCCGTTGTGCGGCTCAATTTAGGAATTTTGGAGCAACTTTGGCGGAGTAAAAGCAAACTATTTACACAAAAAAATATTTTTTAAAAAATTCCCGCCGTTTACAAACATAAGTTGCCTTGGGATCCCGTGGTCAATCTTTTGAAAATTTGACTAAAAATATATACGTCTACTACATAAAAATTAGTGTTATTTGAATTATCTTGCAAAATAATTTCATAATACTTTTTTTATTTTTTTCTAATACATTATGATAAGAAAAACATAGTCAAAGTCTTACATTAGACCATAAAAAACGTAATATTTATAGACGGGAGAGTAAAAACAGAAGGCCTTAGGCCGACAGGCTATCTAACACACCATTTTTTTTTGGGCCCCCGGGTGCGTAAATTCAAATTGGGTCAAGCTCAAAACGGATGTGATTTGAGATTTTGTTCTATGCCTCCGCAGCGTAGACGCGTGGCTGCATTTCGCAAGCGAGCGTTCGGATTTTCTCCAGGGCGCTTCGGAAGCGATCGGCGGCGAGCCCGGCGATCGCTCCGATCTCTTGGTGGCTCCCCGTGGCGGCCGCGCGCGTCCTTCGCCCTGATCGGTGGTCTATCCTTCTCACCGCTGTTCCTTCTCTTCCTTTTCTTTTTTCCAACTGACACAAGCATTGTTGTTGGAAATTGTGTCGAATCGCAGAAATGGAGTAGCAGATTGGTGACAAGTCGTAGCAGAGACCGATCGCTTGAACATCTGAATCGTGAAGGTGGGATGCAGAGGTACGATCTCGTGAATTGTCACGGATTTGCTTCCCGCGTCACGTGCCTATGAGCTGTTTGATGGAATGCCTGCTTCGACTTTTACTTTCATCACCGGTTTAATACGTGTGTTTGATTAAGAGAATGGAACAACTCCTGTGCATAAATTCGTCTCTCTCCTGCTGATTCCTAACCTCGAATCATGGATGATATTTTTGTGCGCGTTTTATCCACACTTGTGGGCTCCCCTTTTAGAATCACACAAGTGATGATAGTGGGATACTGGTACAAGGGCTCAAACGCATTAGCAGCCCCCCCCCCCACCCCTATTATCATGTTTGATTGTAACAAATCGGCCACTTACAATCTGTAGTACATATCTTATACACAGTTTAGCATGCATGACTGACCAAAAACTCACAAGTTATTTTTCATTTTACCTTTTTCCGGTAGGTTACAATATTTGTCTACATTGTACATACGGCATACTATGATTTGCAGTTTTCCAAAAGAAGACATTTAATTAACCACACTAGGGGTTTAACAGCTTTGAGTACTTGTTGCTAACAAACATTTATGTGGTAGACTTCCCCTAAAAATAAACTTATGTGGTAGACACGCATGGGATGTACTATAGTTTCTCCACCTGTATGTGTAATCTTTCATCCTTTGCTGTTCAGTCAGGGAGGTTGGTTATGTGCCCTCCACCTTCTTTTGCACATGCATTTCTGCATTTGATACTGAAAAAACTGAATTAGTCGTTTAATCAATCCACTGAGCATCACACTAGATCTCGTATGTCATTCCCACCCGCAACAATTTGTTATGAGGGACACATGTGATCTTCTCTGGTTGCCTGATGTTCTTCCTCATGAAATTGTAGGCGTAGTCAACTATTATTTTCTTAAAGAAATCGGCATTTGGCTCTGTCACCACATTAGTTTCTCCTAGCATATGGACAACACCGTCCTCCGTCTCTCTCTGAATTAACTGTATCTCATCCATGCATCCGTTTGGTGGACCAGCGGTGATTCCATCTGAAAAGCTTTTCGACAACCTTGCATCTTGCACTTCAGCAGAAAGTTCCAATACAGCTTCTAATTCTTTGACCGAATGATCTTCTCCTCCGAGGGAGTGGCTACTTTGGCTGTAGAATGATTCTTGATGGATGAATTGCTTCAATTGCCCAATAAGTAAGCTCTCAAATTCCCTTGGATCTTCTACTTTATTGTTGTATCCATAGCACAACACACATCGGAATACCCTGTATTCTCTTGGCTCCACATATCGGAAGAGGAACCGTTCATTTGTTTCTATCTTGCTGATTGGCAAGTACTTTATTGAGATAACTAGATAAGATAATCACAAGAACTGAATGGATGTAAGGTACTTTTTCTACCAAATGAGGGAGTATGGGTGGGATGCCTTGCACAAGCTCAGAGTATAGAAAGCCTATTCCTGGCAGCCTGGCAAGATTTCGCCTTGTTGCCAACTCTGCCACATAATTGCTTGACACTTTGTTCCGGAGCTCATATTTGTACCGGTGAACATGGACATAATGCCATGCGGCCATTATAAGCACCAAAACCGCTGCAAAAAGTAGTGGCAAGTAGCCACCTTGAGTAAACTTGTAGAATGCCAAAGATAGTTATATGAGCTCTGCTCCACCAAATATTATTGGAAAGAGTGCAATCCACAACAGACTTGTCTTCCATATCATGACCATTACTAGAGTGACTAGAAGTGCAGTTATGAACATCACAAAGACGACAGCAATACCTGCATAATATGATGATGATATGAATGTCATAAAACTGATACATTATGACTGAAATAAGAAAGTAAATTTGGGATGTGGAGAATACTTGTTACTTTTCTAATTTTATAAGAATAAATTGACAGATCATGATGCCATTGGAAGAAGGTACTAATCTGGTAGATTTTTGCCAATTTGTCTGGCTATGCAGACACTGTCACATCTTACTTAGAAGCTAGATTCTTGCTGATTTCCATAATGTTCATTAGGATGATTTCACTGATGCTGCTTTTGGCAGCTTGAGCAGTAACGGCCTATTAATGTTACTTCTTCCTTGCAATCTAGGCAGATAGATGAGAGCACATATCAAGTTAACAGCAACTTTAGTGCATCTGTGTTTGTATTGAAGTCATGACAACACCAAATTACTTCAAATAATTGATATATGGGTTATGGAAAACCAAGAGAAACTGCACCAGACAGCTGATTCTCAAGAAAGAACAGAAGCACGCTATATCTTAATCTCATGACGGAAATGAATTTCAGGTAATGAATTATTTGCTCTTTTGTTTATATCTTGGGGGTAGAAGGACGGTATACTTGTTTCTAGAGTTGAGACTTTTCTTACCATATGCATTGCCGATCTTGTCTGTAGTTTGGAAAATAGCTGTAACAGCTACACAAAAAATCATTAATGCATAGTTGATCTCTGGGATGTAGACTTGCCCATGAAACTTTGTTGAAGTGTGGGTCACACGAACAGTGGAAAGCAACCTAGAATTTGGGACTGAGCAATAATTGCACAGGCGCCAGATATCATAGTTTGGCTTGCAATTATAGCAGCGGTCACACCCACCACAAATGTTGGCCAATATAACGGACCTGACAACAAAAATAATGAGTTCGTTGTTAAATGTTAATCTTTCAGTGCCTAACTTGCGCCATTTCTTAGCTGATCCTTATGGATTCTCACCTGGGATTGATTTGTAGAATGTATCCGCAACATGTTCAGGGTAGATGCGAAGATACGCAGCTTGTCCAATGCAAGCCAGTAGTACTGATGGGAGCAGAACTACAGAAAAGCCAATCTGTAGTGCAATAATAAAGTCTAGGTGAAGTAGTATGAAAAGCAAGAATAGCAATTTTAAAGCTCAAATGAATTCCATTAACCGAGGAAAGTAGTTTTTCATTTTTAAGGACTTTTTATAGATCTCAAAAAGATTTATTTTCCATAAGCATAACTGGACAGAGTCCGTTTTCTCCATCAGTCGTTAGTTTGTGTGTGCATGCATTCAGAAAAATGAAAAAGATAAGAATTGGGAGGAGTGCTTGATTACCTGAACGGCTCACATTGAAGTGACCAAGGTCGGCAAACATTGCTTCAGTTCCTGTTTCACGAAATACACAGTACTCATTTAAAAAAACTTTTTGATAAAGCAAGGGATATCTTTTCTTGTTTTGAACACCAATATGCAGCATTCTGTGGGACAATTTTACATAACTCCAACAATTGTGTGGCAAAATCTTAAGGTTATCACATAGAGATTGGGGCATATTGCAAAGTTCTGTCATGAGCTCATGGGAGCAAAAATGCCTGTTATGCATAAAATAGCACCTCCCAGAGAAATCCAGCCCTGTTTCCCATTTCTTTTGAAATAGTCCACAATATATTTTGGGTTGAATGCTTTTAGAACGCCAGTGTCATGTTTGAACAACATTATAAACTCCAATACCAACAATCAAGATGAACCATGTCAAGATTATAGCGGCAAATGTGTATCCAACTTTGTCTGTGCCGAAACGCTGAACAAGAGAAGACAGTCAGAATGGCGATTGCAATGCTGGCAATCTGTCCTGTTGGTGGGGCTAAAAGAGTCAAATCAAATTGGCATTCCAAATAGTACTTAAGCTACTGAAACTGATGTAACTCTCTGTAGTATACAGTGAGAAGCATCTTAATGATTGGTATACCTTGATTTAAGGACTTTGCTGATTTCTTTACCGCCCCCAAACTGCGCTAAGCACTGCAAAACACCAAAAAAAAACTTATTTGAGTTTTTTTTAAAAATAAATTATCCTTATAAATATATTCTAGTGGCATTTGGACATTCCATTGCCTAGCATCATAATGAGTTGTTTTTATGTTATTCTGAATGGCAATTTCCCTCTTCAATATTTTAACTCAAATGACATTTTTTAGCATGAGCATGTGTAGAATCAATTCATGAAGGAGATATTCTGCTTTATATTATGTTAACTATCCTTTGCATGCAACATTTCTTATACTCACCGGAGACGAGCTCAAAAAATAAAGAAAGCTCACCTGAAATACATGGAGTTAAACACACCATCACCAATCACCATGGATGTTGCCAGAATTGTCACTAGGAAAATGCATGATCTTAAATTTTGGACTGTTTTCCATCTTTTCCTTAACCCAATGGGCCTGCTTGACACGATTTGTGGGGGACTAATTTGTAATTTTTAGACCATTGCGTCCTCAGCCTGCTGATTGGGTATCAAGCTAATCCTAGCATACCGTGATATCAAGGAATAAAGTGCAAACGTTCCACCTGCAAGATTGTAAATTGATAAGACATGTGAAACTCGCACGTTAACAAATTATTTTTTGTTCTTGATGCTTTTTGTAGGGATTTTTAGTGATCTAAGTGCTTAACGCTCAAGTTTCTAGCACTGTTAATGATTGTTACATACTCTCTGAAAGACTAAACTGATGTGGTGGGAGTATTTGTCTATTTTGATTTCTCTCTGTTTTCTCCTATGGGCCTTCATGACACCATTCGTTCTTACATAAAGTTGTTTTAAAGCTTTTTTTTTTTACAGAAATCACTGCTAGCAATAAAAGCATAATCTTCTCTAGTTCTTAAAAACACTTTTCTGTAGCCATATAAGAAGCTGTGTTGAGAAGATGGATGGAACATATTTACTTACCATCACCATTGTCATTAGCTCTCAAGACAATGAAACAATATTTTATCAATGGAAGGAGAGCCACAGTGTAGATAATCAGGGACATAACACCAAGGAGGTCATTTGTATCCTTGATCCCACTAGTAAAGGTGCTGGAGAACACGTAGAGGGGGAAGTCCCCATGCCCCCCATAAATCACACCAATGCTCTGGAATGCCAAGCGTAGTGTGATCGCCCAGCCAACCTGCTTACGGTATCAAACTCCAAATCAGATTGCATTCGCCTCAAACAAAGCAGCTGATATGCTTAGTTGTTCAGTACTTTATATTAGATGTTAGTTTGTATAGGATGCTTATTGTATATTTACCTATACTGTAATTTGTATATTCGGCCTTTTGATTCATTGGAATAGATTAAGCCTCATTCCAACATGGTATCAAAGCTATGGAAACCCTAGCCCCTTGACCACCAGACAGCCACTGCTGGCCACCGCCGGCCGCCGCCGCCGTTGTCCCCGCGGGCTACCGCCGCCGTTGTCCCCGCGCCCGAACAGACCTTCCGCTGCTCTGGTTTTCCTTTTTCTTCCTCTTCCGCCTCCTCTGCTTTTTCTTATCGTTCGTCGTCGAGCCTTCTTCCGTCGGAGCTAGCGCCACCGCCATTGGATCCCACCGTCCCCATGTCGCCCGAGTCGGATCCGTGCCTCTCACGCCGGATCCCGTCATCCCCACGCCGCCCGAGCTGGATCCGCGCCGCCTACGCCGTATCCCACCATCAGGGCCCCTCTAGATGTCAGTTGTCGCCGCCGCGCCGTGCCTCCCGAGCACCTCTCGCTCCCGGCGGAGCCATCGCCGCCATGCTCGTGTGCCGCACTCGCCACCGCGCCGCCAAAGACGTCGTCCGCCGGCCACCACCACCGCCCGACCAGCTCGGCTTGCCACGCCAACCGCCACCCAGCTCCGCTCGGCCGTCCCAGCTCTTGATCCGGCCTCTCCAGCCTCGTACCTCAACATCCACGCCACCACTCTGCTCCAGATGGCTTCCGCCGGCGGCTCCTTCGCCATCCCGCTTCCTTCAGTTCGTTTCAACGGGACAAACTTCCAAGAGTGGGATGTTCACATAAGGATTCACCTCAATAGCCAGCGCCTTTGGGGTCATTTCACCAGTGAGCATCTTTGCCCGCCTCGCCCTATGCCGTCAGTTCTACCAGCTCTTCCTACTGGTGTGGATCAAGCGGCTTAGCAAGCCGCCAATGCTGCACTGGAGGAGGCCCTGGAGCTCTACCAATCTGAGTTGCACGTCTACGAGAGATGGTAGGATGTTGAGGCTTGTGCTACTGACATCCTGGTGGGTAGCATGCCTGTGGCCATCTCCATGGATGTGGCAGAGCTGCCAATGACTCAGTTTATGTGGGAGCGCCTCCGAGCTCACTACCAGTCGACGAGTGATGCTATGTATCTCTCTGTCGTGCACCAGACGCATTCTCTTCAACAGTTCGATGCTACCGTGGATGACTTCTACCAACAGATATCTACAGTGTGGCGTCAGTTTGACTCTCTTGGGCCGGATGTTTGCAGGACCTGTCCCTACTGTGTACGACTCCGCGCACACCAGGAGACTCATCGTCTCTACGACTTTCTGACGTGTCTCCGGCCTGAGTTCGTGACCGTGCGTGCTTAGCTTCTGACTCGCCACATGCGCTCGAGCTTGGTGGAGGCCATCACGGGTGTACGTGCCGAGGAGACTCGTCATCATGGCACTACTCAAATGCAGGTTGTCTTGTCTGCTTTAGCACCTGCTCCTTCAGCACAGACCATGGTCCCTCCCGCTCCCGAGGCGCCAGTGGTTGCTGCCTCTACTACAGGTTTCTACTGCATCTACTGCCAGCGTGATGGCCATAGGTATCAGGGCTGCTATAAGTGGAGGAGGGACCAGGGTTGCCGGGGTGGACGTCCCCCGAAGGGCTCTAGAAGTCCCCCCACTCAGGAGCTGGCACTCCTCGCCAGGGCTCAGGAGCTGGCGCTTCTCACCATGGCTCCTTTGCTACGCAACAGCTCATCATCTCCCTTCTCCAGCGCCTCGGTGTCGGCTCGTCGACGGACTCCTCGGGTTCTGCTCGTCTGGCTCTTGTTTCTCAGCAGTCTTTCACGCTTCCGCCTCCTCCCTCGTTAGGTATCTTATCTTCGTGGATCGTAGACTCTGGTGCTTCCTTTTATATAACACCAGGTTCTACCCATCTCACTTTTGTGAGTCCCGCAGCTCTTCCTTCTACTGTTCAGACTGCAGATGGTACTTCTCTTTCTGTTGTAGGCCGAGGCATCCTTTCCACTTATTTTTTTTTTATGTTCCTGCAGTCTCTCATGTTCCTCAGTTTACTATGCAGTTTATGTCGGCTAGTCAGATCACTGATCACGACTGTCGTGTTGTTCTTGTGTTTGACTCTTATTGTGTCCAACACGTTATTCTGGTCTTGTTAGGCTGACGGTTGCCGATTGGAAATAACGTAAATCAACCCCATCGGGACCCTACAGAACAGTCCCTTAACTGTAGTAAAATTTGAAATTGATTGCGTCCGACATATTCGATGTACTACCCCATAAATAAGATTTACACGATTATCCACATATCTAAAACTAAACTACACGCATCTAAAAAGATGTAGTACAACATACTACACCAACATACTATATTACATAACCATACATCCAAAACTATCTAATCAATTCGGTTACAAAAATAAATGGCATACACCGCAACATACTACACTACATAATCATACATCTAAAACTATTTAATCCATTCAGTTACCAAAAAAATATATCTGCAATGTGGACGACCAGACGAACGGTGCTTCGCTAACTCTGCTCCTCTTCCTTCCCTTTCCTCCCTCTTTCTTTCTTTTTCGGAATAAAAGTTAGTTCTGGCCGAATTTTTGGGCCTTTTTATAGAGAGGGGAGAGTTGGCAGGGTCCGTTCGAAGATTTCGTGATGTTGGCAATTGGCATATGACACCCGTATCTAAGCGTGTGAATTCTTGGGAAGGAGTAACAACATGATAAAGTCTAAAAGGGACCAAGATCTTTTGATCACGTGCGCAATTGGGTAGATATGGGCTCTGGGCACATCGATTACTACTTATTAGCTGCTTCTAGTCTTGGTTAATTTCCATGTTTAGTCTGTTCTTAGTTCTTACTACGTGGGGGCATGGCCAGTAGATTAAGAACAGGTAAACGCCCTAATATTAGTGCTGTCAGTTAGTTTACTCCCATAGTTTTATCGCGACTGCAATTATGCAAACAAATTCACCTGGTTGGTGTCAATTGTCCCTATCAGGGCTCGAAAAGCACGCACACTTGTCGAACCCAGGGCAAAACACTTGATGACGGACTAGTGCGGTGTTTTGGTCGTAGTTGCATGCACCATTCCATTCCTACAGGACTTTGCTGCGAGGATAAGAGTGCCTTGGTATATCTGCCTCTTTTTTTTTTTCCCTCTCCCCCTTCTGAATAAAATAGCAAGGGAGGAAAAGGTAGGGTATTACTTGCCGATTAAGACATTTTTTTCCTGCTGGTAAAAATCAAGAAGCTCAATGCTCAATGCCTGCTTTGACGGGTTGTTCTTGCTCGTGGTTTCATGTTCGTGTCTCGTCATGTATATGACGATGGTCGTGTGTGTGATGCCATCGCCGTTACCCGGGTTCCGATTCAATCCGGTTGCAGCCATCCTCCTTGAATCTTGACCCGCCCCCATTCACTCTCCCTTGCAGAAGCAGAGGCTCTGCCGTTCAGTGCAGAATAATCTAGCCGAGAGATACTAGGGATTTGAGTTTCTCTTGTGCTTGATCTTGAAAGTAAACCAAGTACCTTAAATCCAGGAACTTAATCCTGTAGTTTGTAGGTGATAGGATTTGAACCTTTGGTTATTTACCTGATTACGATCTTATTTAGGATTAGGATAGAAATGGTTCGATATGGTCGTACGATGCTACAATCCTGCGATACGGATCGCTGTAATGACAACTAGAGGCGGAGAGTAGTCAAGGCCGAACAGGGCTCCGAAAATAAAACAAAATTAGGATCCAGTATACATATGGCCCATCTAAGTACCTAGCTCAGTATTTGGTCCACACTAACCATTGAGCACAGCAGTGAGCGCTACACCACTTCTTGGCTTCTTCATCATCCCTCACAAACTCACTATTCCTACCTCTTCTTCTTCCTTTGTTCCCCAATGTCCACCATTTAGGGTCACTAGATCACGATTCATGAGTGCTTCTTCTTTTCACCGCACTCTCTCAACTGGGATCGGAGACTGCTCCGGTCTGGCCGGTGGTTATCAGGTTGAAGCTCCCATTTTGTGGCAGTAGCTTCTAGCCATCTGACCATCTTGGAGCTTCGTCTCTTACTGCCATAGTTACATGTAAGCAAAGAAACTAGTTCAGATTTCTTATAAATTGAAGAGCCAATGTTGATTGGGGCAAGGCTTATGCTAATTAGGTCTTAATTTGGGTAGGAATGCATTATGGAGATTGATGCTTTGGATTCTAGAGATCTTCTATTATAAAATTGGCACCAATTGAGAACGTATAGATTTTTCTAAAGTATCACATCCTAGCCTTTATCGTTGCTCTTATATTGCTTCACGCTCACGCTCACGCTCCGCCACCGACGACGACCTTAGATTCTTACTTTGTGGTGGCGTTAGTTCTTTGTGTCTCTCTAATTAAAGTGCTCTGTCAAATTGCGATGCACGCTGTCAACAAACTGAAGAAGCCCGTATGGCCATATTAGGTACGATTTGTTGAGTTCAATGGAGTGAGAAAGCCCATTGGCTGAGGAGTTTGCTAGGCCGTCAGCTGTTGCAGCCCTAAGATTTCTTTCCGTCCTTTAGCTTGGACGGTGCTCAAGAGCCAGCAAGTTTTTCGATTCACAAATTTTAGCACACTTACGTTTTTTCGTTCACCACAGGTCACAGTTGGTTCTGATTACTAAGACGACACCGGTTACCTGTTTTTTTTTCCTCCTTATACCATCTCCAATATTGTGTTTTAACAGCTTCAAATAAGGAGAGAGAAAACATTGAATCGATTCAATACGTTAGAGGAGTCGATTCCAACAAAAAAAATGCATGGAACATGACTCTATTTAGGAGTCGATTCAAAGCATTAAACAACTTATATGATAATTAAACAACTATATAGGAGAGAGTGTGGTTGAGAAATGATATTATTATTTTGTGGTTTTTTAATGTAACGTGGGTCCCAATTATTAGTAGGAATCGGTTCAATACATTAGATAAAAACAAACTCAGTTCCTAAAATACTTACGTGGTATGACTTTAAATCGACGTCGGTTCAATACACTAAAGATGCTCCTAACCTACCTGAGCAATACTCAAGTGCTGCCAACTTATATCGGTGACTTCTCACGCTTAATTCTACCATTGGTCTCGACTATATCTATCCAAAGTTTGCATGCGCTAAGTACTCGTAGAGATTAGGTAGACTCGTAGACCTATAGAAGATGTTGCAAAACCATGTTCCTTTTTCCTCTCTTTTTTTTTTCAACAAGTGATAATCCTGACTTTCCACAAACGAACTGGGACGTTCTGACCGTGTAAATTATGGCCGAACTCCCTCGATAGAAAAAAAAATTGAGCAACCCCTCGTCTGATATGCTTGTTGTTCATGGAAGTCGTTGTCAGTGTCACCGCACTGGGGAATTATGTACTACTGGTACATATAGTGGCGGCCCCACTGGAAATATGCTACAATTGGTAGTGGAATTCCAAAGCATGAGTGTCTTGTCTTTTTTACAAGTGGGGGCTGATCTCTTGCTTTGTTCTTCCCTCCTTTTCGAAGCAATTCCATTTCATTTTCGCTTTAGGTAATTTGATTTTCCTTTGTATGCACGTGGCAATTATAAGCATGGCGGTACTAGTGTTGCCATCGGAAAATTCATGACACGGCAGCACCGTATCCCCACGAAGGATGCAAAGATCAAGCACACGGTGAACCGAGACGTGCCAGCCGATTTGGCCGAAATCGACAAGGAGATGCGAAATCTAGCGGAGATCGCCTGACTTCGAAGGCGAAAGTCAACTTCTAGTTGAAACTTCGATGCGAAGCAATATCGAACAGAAGTAGATAGGCGTAAACCGGTGTAGATCAACACATCAATATGAAGTAATATTGGTCGGCAACGAATTACAAAGGTAGGATTTTCCTAGCTAAAAACTACTCCCAAGGTACATGAAAAATAGAGGTACATGGATTGTAAAGTAGGGTTGGTCGCCTTGGTCCCTGTTTGTAAAGTACATGGATTTTCCTAGCAGATCGATCCACACGTCGACCTTCTTGCCATACATGGACGTGGAGTTCTTGATTAATGATTATACCATGTATAGTACAGAATCTTCACGTGAATGCAACGAATCAATTGAGATTAGCTCTTTCCTTTTGAGAAGCAATCATGCACACAGACAAATACTTCCCTCTGAACATGGCCTTCTTGATCCCTGGTTTCCTTTTATGCATGTGTACGTGATGGTCATGGATGCTTACTTCACCAAGAACTCTGGTAATTTTCGTTGCATGCACACGCGTAAACGAGAGATAAAGTCCACGCGCTCCGCCCATCTTTCGTACGAATCTTCGCGTAATCTTCGTTGGCTTCGGATGCAGATCATGTCTCGCACGCAGATTGTCCTTGATCGCCGTTGGTCATATCCTAGGTCCCACCTATCACCTGAAAAGTATCAAATTTGAACTAAAATCTCGGCTCTAAGCTAGAAATTTGGGCTTTTCGAACAAGATCTAAAGGTGATGACAAGTAGATCATCTGAGCTGTGTTTGACTATATTTATCCCAGGTTCTAACATATAAACAGGAGTATCGATAACGTATTGCTTCCAACTAACTGCTCATATGATATAGGTAGCAGTTCAATACTTAGACAACGAGGGCGACGAAGTAGTTATGTGGATGATGAGAACGCCAGGAACCTGTCAAAGTCCAAATCTTGGGGGGGTAATCTAGCTTGTTTGTGTTCTGAATTTCCAGCTTTGCCTTTTTCAGTTTTAACCTTTATATTGACTGTGTAAAAAAAAGGAAGTTGAGTTGTCAGTTAAGAGGACCAAATTGGCCCTAGTGTGATGTACTGAAGTTGCTCTGCATTTTACTACTGAACAGGGAGAACACTTTATCCTCTAGGCTCCAAGGAAAATCATTTATTATCCTATTATTGTTTAGTTGGGGAATAGCGTCAATCATTTCATCAGTCAACGCCACACTTAATTGTGATGGATAACCTATCTGCTCGGAAAATCCTCGTCTCTGGTCCGCCTAATAGAAAAATCAGAAATTGGAGAGGAAAAAGAAAGGTAGAGATAATGGCGACAGGAACCCGGGACTACGGAATTAGGGAATGCATCCACGAGGACGAGGGCAGGTAGTGGGTGTGGGACAACACCAAAGAAGCAAAGAGTGCACGCGAGCACAAACTCAGTTTTCAATCGCCCGCGACGATATTAGTCAAGCCCATGGTGGTTTGGTCAAAACTAGGAGGAATCGTCGTAGCTGTTGACACCCCATCCTTAGAGATGTACAATGTAGGTATTTAGAGAAATGCTTAGTAAGTAAAAGCTAAATTTTTTTCTGTCATATAGGATAAATAAGGTATTTATTTTGTAGTATCGATGTTTAATTAAACATCGATGCTTAACAATTGCTTATGTATATAACTATATCTAATTAATAGATAATACAATATTTAAACACCTATAAATGAGATGCTTACATTAGAGATAATGATTTTTATATAGGTGCTTGATAGCGTGGCTATATTCTCTCTTTAAACACTTGTGTATAAACATCTTGCATTGTACATGCCCTTACAAGGACAATTCAGTACTGATTGTGTATTTGAGTGATTAGGATTTGGGTGTACAACTGATAAGGAGAAGATCTGGGTTTGTCGTCCTCCTCAATCTTCATATTACGGCGGCTTTATAAGCTGAAAATAAAGCTAACCATGCAAGTTTTTCTCTTAATTATCCCGTTCCTATAGAGGAATTTCACAGGAATCAATTAATACAAATCTTTCGACGTTCTTTTAGGAATCCTCCAGTAGAAACAGGTGTAAAGAAATTTCAATGCAGAAAGCGAAAACTTTGCAATAGCTTTTCTTTTGATTTCCCTAACTGACGTATAATACAACAGGACGAATTCATAAGAAAATGGTCTTACTCTACTCTACTCTACCGTGAAACTGAGGTAGTAAAGCCCCTAGTAAAACGAAACACACACTTTGGAGAGTCCAAGCAGACGAAGCAAACAAACAGGCGCTAACGACATGTTAAAACAGCAAGAACAAGGCGACTTATTGCAAGACTTGGTTGTCGTTAATCAGCTGTCACGTCATCCAGCTGTAACATCCAAATTTGTGGATTTGCAAATCTTCAAAGTCAAGAACGCAAACCCCAAAATTTCCCGTTTTGTGCAAGATTCGGTTTCAAAATTGCACCGAGTTCTTTCCCGCTCCACCCTAACCCTAACCCTAGCCCTCCTAGCCCGGCCCGCCATGCCCTCGCTCCGCCTCGGTCCTCCGCCTGCCCGCTGCCGTGCGGCCCGCCGCCGCCGCGCTCGACCCGTCCCATCCCGCTGCCCGCGCGCCTCTGCTCTTGCGGCGTGCCATCGCAACGGCTCCTTTTCCCGGACCAAGCCCTCCCTCGGCCTTTAAAAGCCCGCCGCTTCCCCTTCTCCTCCCAAGCAAAACCCTAGCAAAGGAAGAAGATCGGAAGAAGGAGGAAGGAGCTGAACTTACCTTCTTCGCGCCGTCGCCGGTGAGCCCGCTGCGCCGCCTCTTGGCCGCGCTTCCCGGCTCTCTTCTTCACCGAGCGCCGCTTTCCTCCGTCGCGCGCCTCCTTTCTTCTCCTTCGCGCGCTCGCGTTTCCTCGCCTGAGCGAGGCTCGCCGAGCCTCGCTTTCTTTTGGCGCCAACGCGCCGGCCGCGCGTCGCGCCCACGGCCGCACGCGACGCACGCGCCGCTGGCCGGGCGGCCGAAAAAGTTGGCTTTGGCCACTTGTGCTTTTCTTTTATTTGTGTTTTTCTTTTTCTTTTCTGTTTTTAATTTCAAAGAGAGGCTTCAATTATTTATTTCTTCCCCATTTTAACTCCAAAAGTTGTGTAGTTTGTTTCTAAAAATTTCTAAAATCAAGCTCTTTCTTTTGGTGCTAGTTTGGTTCTTTTTGGAGTTCATTTGATGAGACTTGTTATTTATTTAATTTAATTGCTCGCTTATTTCTTTTCCTAGACGATCGATCGCGAGAGTTCGGAGAAGCCGAGACCCCACTTCGATCAAGCTCAAGAATATCAAGATCATCTAGCCGTAGACCAAAGTAGTCGACACTTTGATCATATTGAACCTACATTTTATGCAAATTATGTTTTTTAAATATCAAATTGCATGCTTTATTTCCTTATGCAAATGTATGTTAAATACCCTAAGGTAGTTAAATGCCATGTTGATGCTTTATTATTAATACACCATCCTTTGATAATTGAATTGTCGTACACCATTGTCACCCTAGTAAATATTTGGTAACTATACTAGTTTAGGCTATACTTAAGCGCCATGCTAGTCTTGCTTAAGTATCGGGTATCATCTACCTCATTCATCATCTTTGAAATGAACATGATTTTGGGCGTCATTGGGTGTAAATGACCGAGATGGTTATGGTGTTGTATTTTTCCTACCTCTTAAAAACCCTAAAGAAATTGCTTATCACATCCGGGCGGATGGTATGATGGATGGTATGTTGGTGGGTGCTAATGCACCCAAGGAATGTTGGTTTGTGGATGGTATGTGGTATGAACCGCCTGATGGTCCCTAAGGACTTAACTCGTGATGACCTCCCAATGTAAAACAAGACGACCACATGTCTATAATGGTGTCGACTGGCTAAATAATTTGTATCCGTTAGTATGAGTTGCACCAGCGCATGACCCGCTACGCCATAAGCCTATGTGGCTATGGGTTGGTGTACGACTTACTGGTCTATGTGAGCGTAAGTCGTGTGGCGCAAGAGGGGTCCGGGAAAGAGTTGACTGGTCTAAGTGAGCGTAACTCTTCTCGTGTGAAACCTTAGCGGGTGTAACAAATATTGTGAATGCATTGTAAAGGCCTTGTGACGATCTCCCTTGGCTCACATGTCTACTAAACATGTGTATATGTCGATGATTGTCTCTTGTGGGTAAAGTGTATAACCTCTGCAGAGTGTAATGAATCTGTTCGAATAGCCGTGCCCACGGTCAAGGGCGGACATGGGAACTTACAAGAGTTAGTTCTGCTTATAAAACCTTGTGGGCGGGATAAAATGTGTTGGGTCGCTGTGACCCTGGTTTTGGTTTTTCCTGGGTGGATGTACCCCAGTGATGTCAAGTGGTGGATGTAACCGCTATCAAAAAATACGCATGAGGTGGAGGTAACCTCATCGTTATAAATATTGCACAAGTAATCTCTTTAACAAATGCAATTTGGTTAAAATGCTACGTGATAGGACTTTTAATATTGGTACTTTAATTATTGCTTTGTGCAAATAAATGAACCCGAGCCATCCTTGTTAAGCCTTGCATGTATAATATTGCATATCGTGTGTTGGCTCATGAGCACTGTGAGTTGTGCTCATCCTCGCTCTTTCCCCAACCCCGTAACCCGCAGATCATGGAGACTACGCCTACTACGAGGACCGTGACGCCGAGGAGCAAGGACATGAAGAGGAGTAGTATAGTTCTTGTAGTCTAGGTCTCGCCACCGTTGGTTGGCTTGCGGTACTGTGTACCTCCTATATTATCCAAGCCCTTGGCTAATATCGGTCGACACCTAGTACCCCGCCGCTGTACTGTGGAGAGACTTGCTCTACCCTTTGCTTCCGCTAACGCATCGAGATTTTGTAATGAACTCATTTGGCCCGATCGGCCTTTTGTAAACTCGACCGACGTGGTCTATTTGAACTCTAATGCTTGTATTAATGAATGGTTTGGTCTACGCGATGTATGAAATGATTCAAAGAATGTGTACCGTGAGCGCTATCTCGATCCAGGAATAGCGCAAGATTTTCACAGAGGATTCGGATTACGAAATCCGGTCCGACAGAGTCGGTATCGAGCATACGATCGTAGGAGCCTTAGTTAGATTGGTCGTTGCCTAAGGTCGTGAGTCTTATTTTCAAAACCTAAGAAAAGCTTTGGCAAAATATAGTGCATTTATGCTCTTACTTGTCATTCCTAGTTCTGCATTTATCCTACTTCACTTTGATTTATTCTTCTTCGACTTCCTCTTGTTTTCAAAATTTTAGATGGTCATCCCGTCGCCGCGGCTCTTGGGACTTTTTCTCTCACTGAGAAGACCTCGGAGGCTTCGTGGGGATTTTTCGCAACCGATGCAAGATCTAGGTTACTACCATCCGCCTATCTTCATGGGCCTGATGACTGTGTTCTGGACCGAGAGACTTGGAGCATGGAGGTTTTCCTCTATGCTAGGGAGGGTGAGTTCAATACTCACACCTTCAAGGCCGAGCACCCCAGAGCCGTGCTTTGATGTCGTCCCAGATGTGGCACGACTTGCCGCGCCTCGCTTGTGCGATGCATGGAGACCTTCTGCGAGCTCGCCTTCCGCTTCCATCCGACTCTCCAGGAGGAGAGCTTTACCGGTGATCCGCCACGTCCGGCGATGACCCGCACTGTCACATCAGCTCCACCACGCAGCCTTGCCGATCGCCTCGCCAACGCCGTTGACGAGATCGGGGCGCTGATTTCTCCTCACCAAGCAGCTACGAGCACTCCGACACCCTCCGCGACAACATGTTCGGAGATGATGAAGCCCACCGCGAGGTAGAGCGAGAGAGACGCCGCTGCTGCGAGTTGGCCCGCCTTAGAGCCGCCATCGCAGCGCCGCCGCCCGCCTCTGCCGCCGCCCGCCTCGCTGCTGCCTCGGCTCGCCGCACTGTCGCCGTTCCGGCAACCCGGTGCCGCCGACGCTTCCACCGAGGACCCCACACCGCCACGGCGCGCAAGAAAGTGCGCCCACCGCCGACCGACCGCAGCCTTGAGAGTCCACCGTGGACGCGGCCCGCCACCGGATTCGACGAGTTCGACCGCGGCGCCACTCGCTCGTTCGCCGCCGACCATCGGGCGCAGCCGCTTCGATCCCCGGTAATCGTACCACATGTGGTGGTAAGCACCCATGAGGGGTAGTCGGATAGCTAGGTTAACTAGCGGTGCTTGCTAGGTAGTCTTGTGGTTGCAAGCACTTTCTTTATCTACCTTTGTAGGCGTTGTGTTTGTATCTCGTGTCATGGCTTTGCATGGCCTATATGTCGTGTCCTAGGAGTCATGTAACACTTACCCCCCTAATATTAATGAATTGTAGCCATTCGGGCTTTGTATCGCAATTGTGTTGTTCGTTCAATTTGATTTCTTTCTTCTGTGTGTGCCTTAGAGGGCCAGTGAACCCTCATATACTACCCCTCTCTAGTTCTAAGCTTTAGCATTTCTTCAGATGGCACCAAGGAGAGTCACGCCCTCAGTGTGGTGCTTTCAGCAGAGTCGTGGAAGAGGTCGTGGCTTTGGTCGTGGTCGAGGACAAGACCTACCTCCCCCACCGCCAGAGCATCCAACAATGGCACAAGTTATGCAACAACAAGCCCAAATCCTTCAAGCCTTGCTTGCAAACCAACAAGCAGAGCAACATCGCCACTCTGTCGGGCGATTTCCTCAGACAAGACCTCTTACCTTTGCCTCGCAGATGAACCCTCGAAGCGTAAGATTGGCTGTGGATACGAGAAGAAGCTCCGCCAGCCCGATGCTCGAGGAAGACAAGGTGGACTTTGCCACTCACCAGTTGAAAGGAGCGGCCGCTGCGTGGTGGGAAAACTACCTCGCTGCTCAAGGTGGTGAAAGCCCAGTAGCAGGAGAAGAAGAGACCGAAGCAGCAGATCCGCCATCGAGATCAGCAGATCCTGCCATCGTTGAAGCAATTGTCTGGCACACCGACGAGCCCGCACCGCATGGCGCCCAATCTCCCGAACGAGTTCAAGACCGCCAGACTAACTTTGTACCGGCCGTACAATGAGGCTAAAGAAGAATGAGTTTAGAACTCTCAAGCAAGGTCAAATGACACCAATGAATATCTAACCAAGTTTAACTACTTGCTCGCTACGCCCCAAAGGACGTGGCGATGCGTAAGAGAAGATAGACCGCTTTGTGGAAGGAATGCGTGGAGACATGAGAAGCCGACTTATCCTCCATGATTTCCCTAGCTTCCACCACTTGATCAACAAAGCCCTAGTGCTTTGGAAAACGAAGAAGATTGCGGAAGTTAGCCGCAAGAGAAAGATGGTATTCCGTGCCGCAAGGTGGCTTTCTCTCATAAGTCAACATTCCACGGCAACTCATCTTTTAAGCCACCGTAGTTTCTCCACAAGGAACTCAAGCCCACCCAGCGCACCAATGGGAATGGTTTCGATCCTTCGCCTCGCCGGACACCGCAACAAGCAACCCAAGACTCATCTCCATTGTTTCCACTGTGGAGTGAGAGGACACTTCGCCAATCGATGCCCTCAACGCCGAACACTCCCGCAAGTTCAACTCGGGAGCCACACCACCAAGGTCAAACATCGCCCAAGCAGAACCATCAGCCCCGCAAGCACCTAGATCTACCTCGACACCAAACCGCTGCCATGTGAACCATGTCACACCGAGGAGGTTCGAAGCTACAGGAGTTCTAATGGGCACGTTCTCTAAATCGAGCACACAAGTTTTGTTTGATTCGGAGCTTGCATTCTTTCATATCAAGAAAATTTGTTGAAAGGCTTAAGTTGCCAACCTTTAAGCTAAAGAAACCCGTGGTACTTAGTTCACCCGGGGACCCTTGACTACCATCTTAGTAAGTCCCCGAGTAGAGATTGCTATGGAAAATTCGGATTCCTAGCAAACCTCTTAGTGCTTGATCCCAAACTCGGATATCATCCTAGGGATGGATTGGTTGGCTGATACCAAGGAATGATAGATTGTGCCAACAGAAGGTGGTACTCACCAAAACCCGCACCACAATAAAGGTTAATGTAAACCACTCCTCGTGTTTGGATCGTACAATCCATAACCTCGAGAGGGTGACTCGAAACAACACCGTAGTTCAAGATTACCCTAAGTTTTTCGGAAGAATTGCTCGCATGCCACGGCATCGAGACATAGAATTTGTGATCAACCTAAAGCCGAATGCAGACCAATTGCCAAGAGGCCATATAGGATGGCAGTTGATGAGCTTGAAGAGCTTAAGGTGCAAATGGAAGAATTACAGGAAAAAGGATTTATTAGACCTAGCTCATCCCCCTGGGGTTCGCCAGTACTTTTTGTAAAGAAAAAGGATGGCACCGCCAGATTGTGCGTGGATTACAGAGCCCTCAATGAGGTGACCATCAAGAATAAGTATCCCTTGCCCCGCATTGATGATCTATTCGACCAACTGTCAGGAGCAACAGTGTTCTCCAAGATAGACCTAAGGTCAGGATATCATCAGGTTAAGATTAGGTGAGAGACATCCCTAAAACGCCTTTTACCACCCTGTATGGCTTGTATGAGTTCACAGCTTATGTCGTTTGTCTTGACAAATGCGCGACTTACTTCATGAACCTTATGAACAAAGTATTCATGGAATACTGGATAAGTTTGTTGTCGTGTTCATAGATCGACATCTTAATCTACTCCAAGACTAATGAGGAACATGTTTGAACATCCATTTGGTCCCGGAGAAGCTTAAGAACATCACCGTATGCCAAGTACAGCAAGTGTGAATTTTGGCTTCAAGAGATCGATTTCTGACATATCGTATCCATTGGAGGAGTCGCAGCTTGACCCATCCAAGGTAGAAACCGTGTTGGGATGGAAACAACCAACCTCGATGACCGAAGTGCGTAGTTTTCTGAATGGCGGATACTCTGACGCTTCATTGCAGATTCTCCAAACTATCCGCACCAATGACCCACCCGCTCAAGAAGGAAAAGAAGTACGAATGGACGTAAGCTTGTGAAAAGAGTTTCCAAGAGTTGAAGAGGAAGTTAACTCTCGCACGGTGTTAGTCTTGCCGGACATACACAAGGACTTTGAAGTCTATTGTGATGCTTCGCGCTAAGGTCCGGGTTGCGTGCTTATGCAAGGAGGAAACGTCGTAGCATATGCATCCGCAAACTCCGCCCACATGAAGACAACTATCCAACTCATGATTTGGAGTTAGCAGCCGTAGTGCATGCCCTAAAGATTTGGCGGCATTACTTGATTGGAAATCATTGTAATATCTATACGGACCACAAGAGTCTTAAGTACATTTTCACCCAGACAGACCTCAACCTCCGACAAAGGAGATGGTTAGAACTGATTAAGGATTACGACTTGGATGTCCATTACCATCCTGGGAAGGCTAATGTAGTGGCCGATGCATTAAGCCGTAAGTCCTACTGCAAAAATGTTATGGTTCAAGAGTATCAACTTGAGCTTTGCAAGGAATTAGAGGCACTTAACCTCGAGTTAGTAGAACAAGGCACCTTAGCAGCTATGGAAGTTCAACCAACCTTGGAAGAACAGGTCAAGGCCGCTCAGAAAGGACACCCCGGAGTTCATAAATTTAAACATCTCATGGTCAAAGGAAAGGCCTCAAAGATGGTTGAAGACCAACAAGGAATCCTATGGTATGGGAAACGTCTCTTTGTTCCCCACCAAAAGGAGCTCAAAGAATTGATTCTAAAAGAAGCCCATAGTTCAGTAGATACCATACACCAGCAAAGACCAAGATGTATCAAGATATGAAGATTCTATATTGGTGGCGCGAATGAAAAGAGACATCGCCGAGTTCGTAGCTTGTTGCGATGTGTGCCAACGGATCAAAGCGGAACATCGAGACCCGCGATTGCCGCAACCACCGCAAATCCTCGGTGGAAGTGGAAGAAATTGGAATGGATTTCATTACGGTCCGCGAGAACCAAGACCGGATATGATTCCGTATGGGTCATAATCGATGATTAACCAAAGTTGCCCATTTCATCCTCGTGAAGACCACCTACAAGGGAGATAAATTAGCCGAGTTATACATGGCTCGTATTGTATGTCCGCATGGAGTACCCAAGAGGATAGTCTCGGATCGAGGTTCCCAGTTTACCTCGCATTTCTGGGCTAGTCTACACGAAGCACTTGGAACCCACTTAAACTTCAAAGACAAAGATATCATCCTCGGGCCGATGGATGGATGTAGAAGGGTAAATCGATTCTTGAAGACATGCTTCGGGCTTGTGCTTTAGAGTTTACCGTGAGATCGGAGAGATGTCTACCGTATGCAGAATTCGCCTACAACAACAGTCACCAATCCAGTTTGAAGATGTCCCCGTTTGAAGCACTCTATGGGAGAAAATGCAGAACTCCCTTGCATTGGTCAGAATCAGGAGAAGGTTATATCTTCGGACCAGATACTCTCAAGCAAGCAGAAGAGAAAGTCAGATTGATCGAGATCGCCTACAAGCCGCTCACCCGCAAAAGTTATGCCGACAACCGTCGTAGAGAGTTAACTTTCGAAGTTGGAGATCATGTATACCTCAAAGTGTCACCCCTTCGAGGAATGCGAAGATTTAAAGTGAAAGGCAAGCTTGCGCCAAGATACATAGGCCCGTTCCCAATCACCGCCAAGCGTGGAGAGGTAGCATATCAACTGGAATTACCAGGAAATTTGTCAGATGTCCACAATGTGTTTCACGTCTCTCAGCTCAAGAAATGCCTCAGAGTACCTGAAGAACAAGCTCCAATTGAAACCATTGCACTCCAGAAAGACTTGTCATATCCAGAACATCCGATCAAGATTCTTGATGTCGTGGAGAAGCAAACAAGGCGTCAGATCATCCGCTTATGCAAAGTGCAATGGAGCAACCACTCGGAGAGGGAAGCCACTTGGGAACGCGAGGATCAGCTGGAGTTGGATTACCCCTACCTGTTCTCTGAGGAGCTCGAATCTCGGGGTCGAGATTCTTTTTAAGGTGGGTAGGTTTTGTAACATCCAAATTTGTGGATTTGCAAATCTTCAAAGTCAAGAACGCAAACCCCAAAATTTCCCGCTTTGTGCAAGATTCGGTTTCCCAAAATTGCACCGAGTTCTTTCCCGCTCCACCCTAACCCTAACCCTAGCCCTCCCTAGCCCGGCCCGCCATGCCTGCTCCGCTCGGTCCTCCGCCTCCTGCGGCCGTGCAGCGCCCCGCCGCCGCGCCTCGACCGTCCATCCCGCTGCCGCGCGCCCTCGGCTCTTGCGCTGTGCCATCGCAACGGCTCCTTTTCCCGGACCCGAAGCCCCCTCCCTCGGCCTTTAAAAGCCCCGCCGCTTTCCCCCTTCTCCCTCCCCAAGCAAAACCCTAGCAAAAGGAAGAAGATCGGGAAGAAGGAGGAAGGAGCTGAACCTTACCTTCTTCGCCGCCGTCGCCGGTGAGCCCCGTTGCCGCCGCCCTTGGCCGCGCCTTCCCCGGGCTCCTCCTTCTTCACCGAGCGCCGCCGCTCCCTCCGTCCGCTGCCGCCGCGCGCCCCTTCTTCTCCCTTCGCCGCGCGCGCCTCGCTTTTTCCTCGCCCGAGTGAGGCTCGTGAGCGCCCTCCTCGCTTTCTTTTGCGCGGCCAACGCGCAAGCCGCGGCAGCGCCACGGCCGCACGCACAAGCACGCCATTGGCCGGCCGGCCGAAAAGTTGGCTTTGCCACTTGTGCTTTTCTTTTATTTGTGTTTTTCTTTTCCTTTTGTTTTTAATTTCAAAGAGAGGCTTCAATTATTTATTTCTTCCCATTTTAACTCCAAAAGTTGTGTAGTTTGTTTCTAAAAATTTCTAAAATCAAGCTCTTTCTTTTGGTGCTAGTTTGGTTCTTTTGGAGTTCATTTGATGAGACTTGTTATTTATTTAATTTAATTGCTCGTTTATTTCTTTTCCGCACGATCGATCGCGTAGAGTTCGAGAAGCCGAGACCCCACTTCGATCAAGCTCAAGAATATCAAGATCATCTAGCCGTAGACCCAAAGTAGTCGACACTTTGATCATATTGAACCTACATTTTATGCAAATTATGTTTTTAAATATCAAATTGCATGCTTTATTTCCTTATGCAAATGTATGTTAAATACCCTAAGGTAGTTAAATGCCATGTTGATGCTTTATTATTAATACACCATCCTTTGATAATTGAATTGTCGTACACCATTGTCACCCTAGTAAATATTTGGTAACTATACTAGTTTAGGCTATACTTAAGCGCCATGCTAGTCTTGCTTAAGTATCGGGTATCATCTACCTCATTCATCATCTTTTGAAATGAACATGATTTTGGGCGATCATTGGGTGTAAATGACCGAGATGGTTATGGTGTTGTATTTTTCCTACCTCTTAAAACCCTAAAGAAATTGCTTATCACATCCAGGCGGATGGTATGATGGATGGTATGTTGGTGGGTGCTAATGCAGCCCAAGGAATGTTGGTTTGTGGATGGTATGTGGTATGAACCGCCGGATGGTCCCTAAGGACTTAATCTGTGATGACCTCCCAATGTAAAACAAAGACGCGACCACATGTCTATAATGGTGTCGACACGGCTAAATAATTTGTATCCGTTAGTATGAGTTGCACGAGCGGATGACCATACGCCATAAGCCTATGTGGCTATGGGTTGGGGTGTCGACTTCTGGTCTATGTGAGCGTAAGTCGTGTGGCGCAAGAGAGGGGTCCGGGAAAGAGTTGACGGTCTAAGTGAGCGTAACTCTTCTCGAGTGAAACCTTAGCGGGTGTAACAAATCTCGTGAATGCATTGTAAAGGCCTTGTGACGATCTCCCTTGGCTCACATGTCTACGAAACATGTGTATATGTCGATGATTGTCTCTTGTGGGTAAAGTGTATAACCTCTGCAGAGTGTAATGAATCTGTTCGAATAGCCGTGCCCACGGTCAAGGCGGACATGGGAACTTACAAGAGTTAGTTCTGTTTATAAAACCTTGTGGGCGGGATAAAATGTGTTGGGTCATTGTGACCACGGTTTTAGTTTTCCTGGGTGGATGTACCCGGTGATGTCAAGTGGTGGATGTAACCGCTATCAAAAATACGCATGAGGTGGAGGTAACCTCTCATCGTTATAAATATTGCACAAGTAATCTCTTTAACAAATGCAATTTGGTTAAAATGCTACGTGATAGGACTTTTAATATTGGTACTTTAATTATTGCTTTGTGCAAATAAATGAACCCGAGCCATCCTTGTTAAGCCTTGCATGTATAATATTGCATCTTGTGTGTTGGCTCGCGAGCACGGTAGTTGTGCTCATCCTCGCTCTTTCCCCAACCCCGTAACCCGCAGATCATGGAGACTACGTCTACTACGAGGACCGGACGCCGAGGAGCAAGGACATGAAGAGGAGTAGTATAGTTCTTGTAGTCTAGGTCTCGCCTCGATCCGGTTGGCTCGTCGATACTTGTGTACCTCCTATATTATCCAAGCCCTTGGCTAATATCGGTCGTACACCTAATACCCGATCGCTGCTCGTGGAGAGACTTGCTTCACCCTTTTGCTTCCGCTAACGCATCGAGATTTTGTAATGAACTCATTTGGCCCGATCGGCCCTTTTGTAAACTTCGACCGACGTGGTCTATTTGAACTCTAATGCTTGTATTAATGAATGGTTTGGTCTACGCGATGTATGAAATGATTCAAAGAATGTGATCGTGAGCGCATATCTACGATCCGCGAATAGCGCGATATTTTCACAGGATTACGGATTACGAAATCCAGGTCCGACACCAGCCTTGCCGCCCGGCTTCGGCACGAGCTTCTGGGAAGTTTCGCAGCCATCCGCCCCTGGGATCACGCGAACGGTCGTCGCCCATCGGCGACACGCGAGGCGGGAGAGCGACGGGGCGGGGAAATTAACCCAGGCGACTGGAGTGGTGGCACGTAGGCAGGCAGCCTCGGTTTTCTTTGTGTTTTAAAACGTGACCGCAGGGAATCATAGAGGGGGAAAGGCAAGGCGGTTGGTTTCGTCTCTCTCTCTCTCTGTGTGTGTTGTGTGCGCCGACGACGACAGCAAGGGGGCGGCTACGTGGTTGCGTGCTGGTCGCACGGCCGAACGGGTCGCACTCCCCCATCGGCCTTGGCCGTGGCCGTGGGTGACTGGACGGGTCGACGCGGAAGGCGAGGCCGCCACGCTACTCTTTCCTCCCGCTGAGGCGGTCAATGGCGCGGCCTGCGCGTGCGGGCATCGCCCCGACGGGAGCCGGAGATCGCTGCGCTTGGCTTCGATTTGGCTCCGTCTGGCCGACCAGGGGAGAGCGGCCGGCCGCTCGTTTCCCACTTTACCTTCACGGCAAGTCTGGGAGCATCTCATACTCAAAAGTCGCCTGTGTCTATCAGCAGGGAGTTGGGGGAAAAAGAATTGCAGCGGAACACAGCTCAACATGTCCAAGACGGAACGACTAGATGGATTTGGAATTTTGGATTCGTTCGGCTCAACAACCAGCAGAACCCCACTATTCCCGTGGGGATGAATCGGCCAATTTGATCAATCAAGCATTCGACACTTGGCAAGAACGAGAAAGGATCCTCTTCCTTCCCTCTGAACATACGGAAGGCAAGATCGAACAAGGGAACCAACCAGAAAAGACAGTGGATCAACTTGATGTAATTCGATTACATGGTACAACACCATATCATGTTATGTACACAATTTTTTCTTTTTACAGTGCAACCATGGTTACATGGTAGTGCGATGACGATGGCTTAAGCAAAAGCAGAAGCCTTTTTTCTCAACCAGGACTCTTCAGCAAGATCAACGCTGATTGATATCTACAAAACACCTGACTCAGCCGAACGAACACGCAACGATCGCTAGTGTACAACACAACACAAGAAAAAGGAAACTAGTTGAGAAAAAAAAAAGTAAAAATCCTCCCTTTCTTTATCCTCCTCCTGTCTGTGTATCGACAACGATCAATCGACTCTTTCCCTGGGGTAATACACTAGACGTGTTTTAGTATTAGACCTCCCTATTGATCTGATCTGCTGTTAATAAAACCGTATATGTCACAAAGGAACACAAGTAGCGTAGTAATACACTAGACGTACGTACACGGCCGGCGAAAAAATGTACAAGATTGTGAGGTTTCTCCCTTGGGGTCGGTGGCTCGGCCGCCGGAGCCGGCGGATCACGCGCGAGCGGACAGCACACGACCGCCGCCGCCGCTGTGAGAGCTCCGGCAGGCGGCGACGTCGAACCCCTGGACCCTCACTGCCGGCGCGAACGACGGGGCAAAACTGCCGCTGCTGCTATAAGTGGGGCGGTGGCTGTAGTTGCGGCTATGGTGGTCAAAAATCGCAAGATCGGACGGCGAGTCCGGGACGGCGGCGTGGTGGCGCTGGTTGAGCAGGAAGTGGGGGTCGTTGACGAGCGGGTTGTCCGCGCGCGCCGGCGGCGACCCGCCGAACAGCGCCCAGCCCCCGTCCTCCTCGCCGTCCGCCTGCTCCTCCCGCGTCTTGCCCTTTCCTTCTTTTTGCTGCAACAACGAAAGAACAGATTTTTGTCAGAGAAGATGAATATATACTCATAAAAAAGTGGGGGAAAGAACAGATTTTTACAAGAAGGAAGAATTTGTGACAACAAAGAAAGATGGTACTTTTTTCAGTGGGGTAGGAAGTTGGAACTAGGAGAAAGATGATTATGGGTTCAGATTTGACATAGTACCTTTTTGTTGTTGCAGTTATTGGAGTTGAGGAGGAAGGGAGGAGGGCCAAGGATGAGGTCGGCGCTGCAAGGGTGGACCTGGACCCTTCGCGGCCGAGGCGCGCAGAGCACCGCCGCGGCCGGCTCCACCTCCCTGCTGCCGGAGGACGACTCAACAAACAGCCTCTTCATCGCTCCCGTAGCCGTAGGCATCCTCCAAAAAAGATTCAAGCAACCCTGCTTCTTGTATATGTGATGAAAGATAAAAATCAGACTCTATATATATCTCTGCCTCTGCCTCTGCCTCCGCCTTCGCCCCCCAGTATTCGATAAGGGAACGGATGAACTGAAATAACGGAGGGGAGGAGATGGCTTGGCCTTTGCCTCTGCCTTTTCTTCAGGCTGGTGAGGATGCGGCGGCAATGCGGTGCTGACCGCCTCGACCACCACAAATATACCAACTGCGAGCTGACGTCGGGTGAACAGGTGGACACGTCTCTCTCGGATCCGGAACTGCAGCAATTTTACTTACCGAAAAACACCTTGATCCCAGCCTTTGATTTTTTTTTCATCGGACCGTAAAGATATCCCAATCCGTCTCTCAGTCTCCCCCCTCTCCTCTCTCTTCTCCCCGTCGCAAGCGTAGTAGAAGATATCTTTCGCAGACAAATTACCAAACTGCCCCTCGTCGCGGTCCCTTTCCCACCGTGTGAATTCTGCGTAGGTTAGGGCGCCGTTGGATCGGCAACGCACGGCGTTGATGCCTTTGGTGGCGGCGGTGGTTGGGAGGTGTCGTGGGTCTGGTACGAGGTGTGGGCTGGAGGCCCATCTGAGAATTGAAGGCTGCTGTCTGCTTCTTCCTCTCTTTCTCCCCCTTTTCTGCGTCCTGAAGCAACGGCTCACTAGTAACTACGCAATGTGAGCTTTATTTGCTTCTGCTTGTGGATGCAAGCTATAGAATGCGACCCAACAACCTAACCTAACCTGTGACTTTCATCGTATTCCGAGCAACTTTAATCTTCGTGGCTTAGCTTCCTAGCGTTCGTAGTCGTAGGTTGTGATCGACGAAAAGTGGTTCGGCCGTTGGATGGGCTTAGGATGGCCTGATCCTTCGATTTTTTGTCCTATGCAATGTGGTCTCCAAACCCATCTGGAAGATTATCATGGGCTCCATGGCTGGGATTTTTCATGCTTCGGCCCCCTTAGCATTTTCCCCTCTGGGGTTTTGGCTTTGAGTTACTGGTAGACGCACTAAAAAAACAAATATCTATTCGCATGGCCGCACTGCAAAAGTTAGGAGGCTTCGATGCCGTCCTCAAGTTCGTTGGGTAGACGAAATAGCGAGCAGCTAGTGGCAGATCGTTTGCGTGAGTGACTGCTGAAATTAACCGGTGAGAATCTGGTAGGTGCTGGTCATGCGTTACTCATGTCACCTAGATACAATCAGTACCAATCCTCCTCAACATAGCAAATAGACGGGCGGCCAGTGAACGACCACAACATACCACTTTCTTAACTTAGACCTAACTTGTTTAGGCCCCCTCCTCCTTAATTATACCCTGATCTCGGCGTGAGACACATTCATTGGGTGACACGAAGTACTAGTTTTGTGTTAATCTATATATAGCTAGACGTCTCAATTTAGAATGTCCGTTGCCGGTAAGGTTGGCAGAACAGTACTGTCGCTGACGCTTGTCATCGTCGTGATCATGGCATCGGCCGCGAGCTGCCACCGGGTAGTAGCGGCGGTCAACGGCGGCGGCAGCGAGGAGGCGGACCAGTGCGTGCACAGGTGCATCAGGGAGATGCTGGCCTGCGAGGTGTCGTCCGGGTGCGCGACCACGTCGCGGCAGAGCCAACAACGGAGCGGCCGGTGCGGCAACGGCTGCGAGAGCGAGTACCTTGGCTGCATCGACGTCTGCTAATTAAGCTCATGTCTTGCTCTACTTGTATCGTATGGCAGGAGAACTGCCCATTATACTGATAAATCACGGTTGTATTTGAACATAACATCTATCCATGGTGATGTCAGGAATATGAGTACTAGAACTTGGTCATACGTGTGGTATGGTCATCCGTACCGTACGTATGTGCATCAGTTTTATACGCTTGCTCTCCCCACTTAGAATGAAACGGCAAAAAAATGAATTAATTAAGATGACAAGAGCTCAGAAATTGTATCTAGAAACTGTCTAAAATTAATTAGTTCTGCATAGAACACGAAACTGCTGAATTCTCCGTGCACAACCACAAACCTCAAAGGCAAGGAACACAAAAAGAAAAAAAGTGAAAAAAAATAATGTTGAGAGTGGGATTTGAACCCACGCCCTTTCGGACCAGAACCTTAATCTGGCGCCTTAGACCAACTCGGCCATCTCAACTTACTGCCTCGACATTTAACGTAGCACGTAACAAAGGTTTACTTGAGCAGCTCTCTGCCATCAGCACAATGCGTCACCAGTAGTGGTACAATTTGGCAAGCCGTCATGTGACGGCCGGTTTCTGTTGCTCACGCATATAATCGCTTCCTTGCTTGCGACAGTAGGGCTCGACGAGAGAGACAGAGAGAGCTCGTACATCTGCCCTGCACCTGACAATATTCTCCCCACGGAGACGGCAACTCTGACGTTGCATGTATAAGCGAACCCAACCCGGCTCCCCATCTCCACACTCGCACTAGCTAATTAACTCGAAAAGCAAAGTGAGTACGTTCGTACGAAGAACAAGAATGGCACGAGTTGGCACCATGAAAGCTGCCGCGGCAGTGCTTCTGCTGGTGCTGGTGATCATCGCCACCATGATCAGCTCGTCCGACGCGGAGGAGCCTGCTGCGACGACCAACCGCCGCGGTGGCCGGGCCTACCCGACGGGACTGACGCAGTGCGTGACCGGGTGCGGGTCGCAGGTGACCACGTGCCTGCTCAACTGCTACGGGCCGGTCACCGCCGGCCCGTCGCTGCTGCCCGTCTGCCTCCTCGGCTGCAGCAACGAAGCCATGCTCTGCGCCTCGACTGCTCCAACGCTGCTGTTTGAATAATTAATTAACTCGGCTAATGAACTATAGCAACTGCATGCCATCGCCATGCAACTATATATGATCAATTGTACTTCATTTCAGTGGCTTCGTGCAACTAGATGCCAGCTTATATGGGGAAGTGATGAATATATACAGTATGTTTAAACTAATGGCACTCCTTCTGGTCACAAAATAGTAACGTCCTAGAATGTGTGCAATCAAACTCTATATTGTTTTAAACGTATGGTTTAGATATATGAAAAATGATACGAGTGAATTTGTCATGAAAAATACTTTCATAATATTGCGATTCTACAAAAAAAAAACCTGAATATATGATAAGAGAATTTAGTGCTCAAAGTAGTGTCTTATTGACTTTGAAAAGTAAAAAACATCGAGTACTGTATATCTGTTTATGTGGTTTTAAGTCTATGTGATGCCTCCTGCATGCATGCTGTCTGTTTATTAGTACTTTGTTTTTGCCTTTTTATTTTTCTTTTCTTTCTTTTTTTAGAGGATTATGAAGGGCGTTGATCGATCTTACAGTTTGCAAAGCCCATCATTTAGTGCGGTTTGCCTAATTAACAAACAGAGGCCTATTTTAGTAGGCTGGGATTTAGCAGGCTAGCGCCTCACCTAAACAGAAGCCCATAGGCTTCCATTCCCTGTAACTAAACCGCTCTTCCAGTTAGGCTCAATGGCCTGATGAGCCGGGCCTAGGAATATGTAGCTGAGTTAATTCCGGCGCACGCCTAGAGCAAGTGGGGAACCGAGCCGAGGCGAGCACACGGAGATGGGGAAGAAGGGCAAGGAGGCGGCGCGGGAGCGGCGGGAGCAGCGGCGTCGGGAGGTCACCCTCCTCCGCGCCGTTCCCTACGAGCCCCACCAGCGGTGGTGGGACGGCCTCGCCCCGGCGCGCGCCGTGGCGGTGGTGACGGGGGCCAACCGCGGTATCGGCTACGAGATCGCCCGCCAGCTCGCGCTCCACGGCCTACACGTCGTACTCACCTCCCGCGACGCCGCGCGCGGCCAGGCCGCCGTGGAGCAGCTCCGGACGGCGGCGGCGGTGCCGCAGCAGGAGGGCGTGAGCGTGGAGTGGCGGCAGCTCGACGTGACGGACGCCGCGTCGGTGGAGGCCTTTGCGGCCTGGGCAGCGCAGACCCACGGCGGCATCCATGTCCTTGTGAGCGCACGCTCCTCCCCTTACTTAGTTAGCGCGTGTCTTTCATATCAAGTTAACAATCAGCTGCTTTGCTTCTTTCATATCAAGTTAACAATCAGCTGCTTTGCTTCCTCTATACTATGAAAAACTTCAATTCGATTTACTACAAGACTCGTCCTCTTTATTTCAGACAGTTTCATACAGGGCAGCAACTTAAGTTCGTAATGTTCACGATTTTATTTCAGTTCTATTCATTGGATTGTTCGTGTACTTGTTTCTGATTCTGAATAGCTAGGGAATCTAATGGAACGGTACAAAAGACTGGTGCCTAACTGCCCACTATGCATTGAATTCTGAATATTTAGCAAATTTAAAATATAAATTGTTAGCACATGTGCAGTATAAGAATGACTATTCAATTTTGTACATGTGAAATGTGAAGAATATGGGTTCTAGGTTGTTTTGCACACAGTAAACAGGGAGGAAACCAATCCCTTAAAAAAAGCAATTGGTACTTGTACTGGTTGATGTTTATACTGGCAGAAGTTTTTCTGAAGATCTTTTGACCTACCTACAGGTTAACAATGCAGGTGTGAACTTCAATACAGGAGCCAATAACTCTGTCGAGTTTGCAGAGCAAGTTATCCAGACGAATTATTTTGGCACAAAGCGGATGATTGAAGCCATGATACCATTAATGAAAACTTCTCCTTATGGTGGCCGGATAGTAAATGTGAGCTCAAGGCTTGGTAGAGTCAATGGCAGACGCAGTGTAAGTTCCCTCAACAGGTTCCTATTTTTTCGAACGTGATCTGCTGTGATCTTCCACATATGCATTGGAGTTGCATTTATCATCACATTGCCTGCTCCTTAAGGATGTTTCTGTTTTCTAACCTGTCAGAGAATCGGTGATGCAATCCTAAGAGAGGAACTGTTAAATGATGACCGTTTATCTGAGGAGTTGATTGATGAGATGGTCATGAAATTTCTCGAACAAGTCAAGCAAGATAGCTGGTCCTCCGATGAGTGGCCTCAGATGTACACCGACTATTCTGTCTCCAAGCTCGCTGTTAATGCTTATACGCGACTCTTGGCACGGAGGCTTTCGGATAGGTATGAAGGCCAAAAGATCTGCATTAACTGTTTCTGCCCTGGCTGGGTAAAGACTGCCATGACTGGATGGGAAGGAAATATTTCAGCCGTAGAAGGTGCTGATACTGGAGTGTGGCTCGCCCTATTACCCCAGGAACAAGCTACAATTGGAAAGTTCTTTGCTGAGAGATGCGAGATAAGCTTCTGAGGTGACTATTTTTTTCATATTTTCTGCTCCCAGCTAGAAGTAGGAAAGTCAAGGCTCAAGAAACCCTTAGTCGCCACTTATTAATATAAGAATTGAGATGTGTTGACATTTGCTCTATATCTTGCTAAAGGGCTTGTGATTTGTCAATCTGAAGTTTGTTTATGGTACTTTGAAGGACAGTAAAAGGTATGGTGTGGACCGTCAAGGATATCATTTGTTCCGTTATTGGGCGCAGTAAATAATTCATCTATCATAATTACTGTTTGGATACTTAATACTTGACCATGCGGTCCATGCCTATGTAATCTATCTAGGTGAGTCATGACTGGCACTGTGGAGCTGCTAGTGGCATGTTTAAGAGCAATTCAGATGATGGCTCCAGGTGTTCAAGATCATTGAAATATCACATTGATGGAAGGCCCATGATCTCTAATTTTCTTAATTAATGAGATCATACCAAATGCCTCTTGGTCATGAATGAAGTGGCTGAAAAAGTGGAATGTTCACCAGGACCACCAGAATGGCAATTGGGAAGCACGACAAGCTGGCAGCTTCCTTCTTGTACTACAACAATGACATGTACTGAAGTGCACATTGCATAGAAGATTAGGCTGGATTTCAGGCTACTAAACCATCAAGTCTTTCATCGGTCGCTCTTGTTTGGGTGGTTTTGCCAGGATTCTTGGGCTTAAGTCGAGGTGAAGTTACAACTCTATGCAGCAATGCTGTACCATTCAGACACACTAAGGCCTAAGGGCTTTAAAGATTACAGGCGTGACTTTGGCGCAGCAAGCACATGGATTATGTTTGGAGAAAAACAGGTTGAAAGCATATGCTGAAGATGTCAGTCAATCAGCAATCGGTCAATTAATCTTATCCCCAATATATAGATGGAGATGAGCATATGGCCCATATGCATGTATTGTGCATTAAATCGATCAGCTCTGAAAAATCTGGAGCTAGGCCATGCCGGCCGGCAAACAAGACAACATGCTGCTGCCTAGCTGATCTTAAATGCGTCATGCCTCTGTGGGCGCCATCGGTTTGCAGTGTGGAGAGAACCAGGGGGACGTTGCTGTCAAAGGCATCTTGTTTAATTCTGCATCAGCTGCTGCCAGTACATTTGTGCTTGCATCCTGTAATGGAACTGCACTTGGACTCGATTTGGCGAGCTGCTGATTTGGATGTTCTGATTAGTTTATGTAAGCTGGAGTTGGCGCTGGCATGGCATGTGTTTTGAGTCCACCACATTGCTTTCTTTCAGTAGAAACCAAGCTTCTTGCGTTCTGCTGTGTCGCTTTCGGATAAGTTGTTGGGACATTAACCACCGAACTAAATCGGCAAAATTGGTAGAGGACATTCAATTTTTGTGTTATTGGCCGTTGGATATCTAAAATTCGTGTTTTTGTTAGAGACAATAAAATTTTGTGCCTTTTTTACTATAGTTTGCTGAGGCCATTAAAAATATTATTTTTGAGCTGAAGAGGAGAGAGAAGGCTAGTGAAAAGTCTATTTTACCTTTCCAGTCTCCTTCCTTCTCTCCTATTCCTTCTCCTATTTTCTCTTCTCTTCTTCCCCTCCGCTTCCGAGCACTACGCCAATATCGTTCTGTCACCCTAAGCTGCATGCGCTTGCCTCGGCTCGACCAACTCCAAGCTCCCTCAATGTCGTCCTTTCCTCTGATGTCGCCTTCGCGACATCCTTGCCATCGCCCTCGTTGTCATTGTGCTGTCTAGGCCGTCGGTCGACCACCTCGCCGTCGACCGACTCGATCGTGCCGTCAAGACCCTCGACGTCCACAACACGGTCTCCCTCACGCTAACCTCGCTCCGAAGCTTGCACCGCGCAACGCTCACTGCCTCCTCGGGTCGCCCCTGCACCACACTCACTTCACCCCGTGCGAGTCGGGTCATCTCGAGTGATGTGTCCAAGAGTGCATGACCAGTTCCCTAAGGTCCACAACTAGCTTTCCAAGGTCCATGACCAGCTTTACAAGGTCTACGACCAGCTCACCAAGAGTCACGACTAGTTCAGCAGAGTCCACGACCAGTTCAGCAAGATTCATGACCAGCTCCACGAGGTCCACGACCAATTCAACCAGGCCCACGACCAGGTTCCCAAGGTCTACGACCAGTTTCACGGGGTCTAAGACCAGTTCCACCCGATTTACGACCAGTTTCACCAACAGTACTCGGTGGGAGGAGCACTCGTCGTGAACAGTACTCGAAGGGAACAGTAAACGATGGGAGTAATACTCGACGGGAACAGTACTCGACGAGCACAATACTTGGTGGCACAGTCTACGACCAGGTTTTCGACCAAGTCTAAGACCAGGTGGCTTACGACCACCATCAGGTCCACCTACGACCACTACCAAGTGATCTACGACCACGTCCAGATGGTCCACAATCACGTACGACCACGTTTAGATGGTCTACGATCACATCCAGGCAGCTAAATCATAAAAGAGATTCTTTGGGCGGAGATATTTTTGTTTGTAGATAAGTTTTGGTATATATCTTTTTAGTTTAATTCGGTTGTAATCTTTTCATAACTGTATTAGGAAAGAAACTCGGTTGTAATCTTTCCATAACTGTATTAGAAAAGAATCTTTGTATGATACGAGAGTTAGAGATAGAATCGGCCGCACCCGTAGGTGCCAATATAAGGTTATGGCATTGCCCATTGTAAGGGGGGATAGAAGAAATACAGAAAAGTCACGGCGACTTTGTGGCGCAATATCTTGCGTGTTTGTTGAGGTTTTCTCATCTAGGGTTTGTTGAGGGTGGTGCAAGGCAAGAACACATCGTTCTTGAGATTGCCGATCGAATCTACACGATTCAACTCATCTAATTCGTGATCTTTGCTGCTCACGGTTTAGAGACGCTTCGAGTTCATACTTCTAATCTTCCTTGTGATTGATTAGTGCGTGAATATCTTGCTATTCATCTACACCGCTACGAGGAAGAAGACGTTGCTACCGTCATCTTCACTGCAGGGTTCAAGGAGGATTGAACCCTTGCCGCAAGAAGAAAGCAAACTCCGTTGATCGTACCGTGAAAGATCGGGCCACCCCAACGCGTCAGCTAGTTTATTAGTTGGTTTGTATCATCCAGGCTATTCCCGGATGCCGCCAAGGTTGCTACGTCGTCCCCTTCCTCCCGCACCGTTGTTCTAGGACCGGTCGTCCGCGGCTACCAATCTACCGATCGCGCCACCGCCATCGCCCGTCCAGCGCCGCCTCCGTGCCCTTCTCCGCCGGCGTCGCGTGCAGCTTTGCCGCCGAGCCTAACCGGAGGGAGGAAGCGCAACCGGGGGTGAGTGGTGCGTGCCTCTGCAACATGAACTCCTCGTCTCTGGCGCTGCTTGGCAACGGCAGCGTCGGCGAATCAGCCTGGAAGACAGGCAGGCCATCATCCAGAGCTGCAAGGGCCGCGCCCACCAGGTACAGGTCCGGGAGCACGCTCGGTAGGTGGGAGGCCTCCGGTATGGACGCCGGTGCAGCGGTGGTGTTGCGCGCGTGTTGTCGTGGCGCTTGAGTAGGTACTGGTCCTTCTTGCTGGCCTTGGGCTTCATAGCTGGCGCATTGGTCACGATCTTCTCCACAAGCCTCGCCGGCGCACCGCAGGTGCCCTTCTCGCCACCTCGCGTGAGCCACGCTCCCTCCTCCCTCGGCCATGAGCACACGCCTCCACCATCTCGCTACAAGCTCTTCCTGCGGTGGTCGCGCCTCTCTCTGTCGCTCTCTTCATGGCAAGGGACAGCCGCCATCATCGAGCACCGTCGCCTCATCATGGCCGCCGCTCGACATCGGCTTTCCCAGCACCTCTCCCGCCAACCTAGACCATCAAAATGGAACCCCCAAATCTGGGAACACGCCATGCGCGCATTACTTCCGTCAAATTCCGCCGGATTTCGTCCTCGGCCATGAGGGGATCGTCGGAGAAGGAACATGGAGGAAGAAGAGGAATATAAGGGCATGAAGGTCATTTTGGATTGTTTCCCTCTCCGAAACAACAAATAATATTAGTATATTAGCCTCAGTACTACAACAAATAGCCATAAAATTTTAATATCTTTTGGCAAAGATACAAAATTTGGGTATCTACCGACCAATGACACAAAAGTTAGGTGTCATATAGCCAATTTTGCCAACTATATATAGTCGGGTTTTGCTTCTTGATCGAGAAAGGATGGGGATTTCATTCCATCAATCTCCTGTCTCATAGCATGCATGTTACATGATCCATGCCATGCAATGCTTAGGCAACAAGATGTCTGTGTATATCAGTTAAAAACTAAAATGTACACTGATATGATGATATGTTGGGCAGATTACGATCTAAGCATCTGTAATTCTAAATTCGCGTACGAGATACGACTAGTGGAGTTTTTTTCCTAAATGGCACTATTGCACGTGTTTTTTATGGAAGTAGCGCCTCTCGTGCTGTATTGCCAAAAAATAGCAGCTCGACCACATACCCATAGCTCGGACAAGCGATGTGCTGACACGTATTGTCTCTGCACGCCTACCACCCAGACTACATGCGTGTCGCCTAGAGAACCGTGTCCACGTGACCCACGCCCAAACAAGCCACGTCCGTGCGTCCCCCACTCGGACAAGCCACCTCCGCATGCCCTCCGCTCGGACAAGCCTCCTCCGCACAAGTGTCGCCTGGTCTCTGCCGACCCCCTAGCTCGGAGTGTCGCGGCCCCACAGTGCCTCTGGATTTCCCGCCACCAGCGCGCTATGCTGTCTGCGGGAATTGCCTTCGCGCGACTATAAATAGTGAAGTCACTCTCACTCGGTCATTTTCAATTGCATTTTCGTTCTCATTCTCGCGCTCGTCGTTGAGAACACTAAGAACATAATAATTTTTTTTGGAGATTAAAGTTTGGAGCAGTTTTTAGGACTGTAGCAGCATTGAACGGTCCCCCTGAAGGGCAGATAATTTTTTGTCCATGACATTTGTCGTTATTACTGTAGTCATAATTAATTAGTCTTATTTAGCTAGTCCTAATTAATGTAGCTTGTAGTCATAATTAAATAGTTGTTAATAATTTAGTCATAGTTTGTTACTGCTTATTATTAAGAGGTAATGAATTAGTCATAACAAATGTATCGGTAATTATTTAGTGCTTAATAGTTAGTGGAAATTAATTAATCATAATTAACTAGGCTTTATTATTTGAGTATGAATTAGTTAGTGGTTCAAAATTAGTGGTAATTAATCAGTCATAAATAGTTTAGTGATAATTATTTAGTCATAATTATTTTAGTGAAAATTAAATAGTCATAATTTTAATTAATTAGGCATAATTAGTTTAGTGGTAATTAGTTAACCATAATTAATTTAGTAGAAATTAATTAGTTGTAATTAACTTAGTTATAATGAATGTGTCGTAATTAGTTTAGTGGCAATTAGTTAGGCATAATTAATTTAGTGAAAATTAAATAGTCATAATTAATTTAGTGGTAATTAATAAATCATTTATGTTTGAGTTGTAGTTTATTAGTGGTAATTACACTAGTAATGAATTACTCGTAAGTATTATTTTGACAAGTAATTAATTTGTTGCTAATTAATCAATTATTCGTATTTCATTCCTCGTAATTAATTTATTACTTTCATGTAATATGTCATAATTATTTGCATCGTGGGTAATTACCGACGAATAAATTACTTGTAATTAATTAGTGTTAATTAGTTCAATCATATTAAATTTGTGGTTTCAGGTAATTTCGAACATGCAAGACTTGTAGTGTTTTATGGCGACAGTCTTGTACGGGGCGGACTCGATGGGTTGGACCTGTCGAGATGCCAGTACAAGGTGGTCTGGGTGGAGGAGCTCAATACGGTGAATATTCCCGAACTCAGGAGCTGTATTCGGAGGGAGATCGACACGGAGCCAATGACGAAGAAAGTTGTCATCGAGGGGATCACTTGCACGAATAGAGGAGGGCATGGTGTATGAGAGTTGGTCAAGGTGAACAGAAGCATATCATGGGGCTAGTACATGCAGATTGCTTCCCAGCCTGAGGTGGCGATATACGGGAAGCCGACGGTGTACGTAAATTTTGTACACGGGGTGTCAGAAAACCTTAATGATGTCTGGGCCTCGAGAAGTGGGCAACCATAGACGAGGCCTTAAGATGGTAGCACATAATGTGCTATTTTGGAGAAAGTCCACAGAGAAGACTTGTGCATAATTTTGTGCAAAATGAGGGGCAGAACTGTGGCGGTCGGCTCGTATTGACCGCCACAAGTATCTACCAGACTAGCCTCTCGGGTTGGAGTCCGGTGAGGATGTCGACCCAGGCTCGGATGGTAGTGAGGAGGACGCACACTAGGCTGGTGGTCCAACCGACGGAATTATGTCATCGGAGGTGCCTTATGTGGCATCAAGATTTGATGATATTGCGGTGTGTTCACTCATACTGCCACAGAAAGAAGGGTACCAGTAGGGGTTTCATGCCGACACCCTCTTAGTTGGGCATCACTTCCCTAGCAAGGCGGTTGTGCAACAAGCTATAGCACAATATGCCTTGTCCATCAGCCATGTGTACTAGGTGCACAGGTCTGACCCAAGATATTACGTAGTGAAGTGTGTAGTGAAAAGTTGCCCTAGCAAGGTCAGCTGCTCATCGAGCAAGGTTCTTCGGCTCGGTCTTCACAGTCAAGGCGGTGACCGAACACACTTGCGAGCTAAGCGAGTAGTTACGGCAGCATCGGAATCGACGGAATGTGACTTTCGCATATATAGCAAGTCTCATCAACCACTTAGTTGCGGAGGACGTGTCTGTCTCCCCTAAGATGTTGATGTCGGAAGTCGTCAATCTGGTTGGTTATCCAATCAGCTAAAGCAAGGTCCGACGAGCCAAGCAGAATGTTATTGAGTCCATGTATGGGACATACGAAGAGCACGTACAACCTTGGGCTAAGAATGCTTCACCAGATTGCCAAAACAAACCCTAGCACGTACATAAACAATCTTGAAAGTGAAGATGTTGATGGATGCCCCAACTGCTTCATACTAGACCGGGTGTTCTGGGCTTTTATCGAGGCCATAGAGGGCTTTAAGTTCTGACGTCCTGTGCTCACGATGGATAGCACTTTCCTCACAGGGAGGTACAAGGGCACCATTCTTACTACGATGGCGGCTAACACTAATGATGACCGTCTCTCGGTTGCTTTTGCTATTGTAGAGAATGAGGACACATCCAATTGGATGTGATTCCTGGCGAATGTGAAGCGGACAATTGTGGGGGACTGGCCCAATGTATGTCTTATCATAGACCGCAATGCTGGGTTGTTATTAGCTCTTAACTCCACGAAGAATGGGACAGAACCCCCTCACCAGTGGAATGACGTGGATACCCGGTTGTGCATTAGGCATCTTGTATCGAATTTTTTCACACGGTTCCGCAATCCGAAACTTATGAAGACATTCAAGGCGTTGTGTCTGCAGAACCAGAGGCGGAAGTTTGAGTCCATCTAGACAGATCTCGAACATTGGACTATGAGGCATACAAGGGAGTCCCCTCCGGAGGCATAGAAGGGACAGTGAGCCGTGAGCGGGTAATCCAGGAGCAGCATAAGTTTTACGCAGTGGATTAATCTCCACGCTTCTAAGTTGGAGAAATGGTCCCTGCTCTATGACACAGGCGGTGCGAGGTACAAAATTATGATGGCCAACATGTTCGGGGTGTACAACAGCATGCTCAAAGGTATGCGGTACCCCCTTACCACCATGATCGTGCGATGTGCCAGTGACCCCAGAGGAGCTCCGCTCTTCGTACGGTACTCCATACTGGTCAACGCACGACAGGGGAGTGTGCCCTGGGTGCCACGGTCCAAACCCTGGCGATTGCTCCCTGGCAGGAGCTGGGAGGGCCGTATCCTCATCGGTTGATGGATGACCGTCATCTCCACGGTCAACTGAAGGCTGCAAGACAGAATGACGTTAGGCAAAAAAAATACTAAGGACATAAACTAAACATCTCGTACCTCTCGGATGTACAGTGTGAATGACCGAGGGGGAGCGCCAGTCTGAGTACGGGGTGCGGACGGTAGAAGTGATGCATCCCAACGGACGTGTGGCTGGATAACGGCATGATGTTAGCAGAACCTAAGGCGTAATAAAAAGCAGAACATAAATTTGTACATAACTTACCTCTCCACCGATCTGGAGCACCGATCTGGAGTGCGGATGACCGACGGGGAGCGCTATGACACTTGCTGATCTAACTAGGTCGTGCTGACCTAGCTAGTGAGCATGGCCACCCCACTCGGTGCGCGGCATGTAGGATGTCGTCTCTTGAACGACCGTAGCTCGTGTTCTTTATTACATTCTTCGACTCCGTGAAGATGTACTTCAAAGTGCTCAAAAGGCCTGGTACGATGTGCTCTGGGCTACGGATGGTGGTCTCTGATGTGCTTGTGATGCAGCCGCTCTAACTGAAGTAATAGACAAAACTGGTTCAGTAACAAACAGTATAAATATCATCAATGAAACGAGCAAAGGTTGTAAGTGTTTTACGGTGTCGTCATGCCGCGAAGCGCTTATGTCGATCGAACGAGTGGCGGGGCCTCTCCTGGTGCGTCACCTACTACTGACGCTCTGGTGGAGGACGGGTGAGTCTGGTGCGCGACCGTGGTACGTACCACTCGATGTATTGACGGTATATTCGTACATCGTATAGTCGCTGCTCAAGCAAGATCTCAATGTGCGTCATCTCCATCCAAGCAATAATCCACTCATGTTGGACTGCTTGCCGGTTCTCAGCATGTTGGCCCGCCTTCAATTACCTACATTCCGGAAGGATTGAAGTTAGAACAACGGATGTAGGTTTGAAGTGTAAACATTACTCGGATAGAGTTAGACTCGCAGGTGGACAGCTCACTGCAGGATCCTGCCGTTGGGAGGGGCACGAGCTGGTACAAATTGAACTATTGCATTACGCGCTACGGTGCATAAGACTCCAGCATATGGTAAACAACGGGTGGCAGGTCGTCGCCCATAATTCGGCGTCCTGCTTGCATTGCACGGACAGCGTGTGTAGCGCTTCCGTGTTCACAAAATCTGGGCTCCATGGAACAACAAGTAGCACCTCACCGGTCTATCCATGGCCCAGCGTAACTGGGTAGCAGTCCACCGGTAGCCCGTAATGGGCCTGTCTATCGGGTTGTGCAACTCGAGGTACGAGCGCACTACTTTCTCAAAGGAGGTCTACCCAACAGGGAAGTGCCCCCAACTCCACAGCTGCAGGAGCATGTAGCAGACGACAAGGCTCGGTTTCACACCAGTGTCACGCTGCGAAGCGTCACACAACTCCCTGTATATGGCGTAAAGGACGGCTGATCCCTAACTATACTGAGGCATCGCCCTAGCCTCCGCGCCAGCCAAAGACATGACGATGCAGACGAAGTTGAGGTACACCCAATCACCCTGTGTGGTGGAAAATAGGACCGAACCAAAGGGATGAAGAAGGTAAGTGACGAGGTGCGTCCTAACAATCTCGTCGGGTGCATCCTCTAGGCATTGACTGACATTCCTCAGCCAAGTCCGAGGGACGCCATGGATATTGTCCAGGACAGGTATGCTGAACCGATGCCCAAACCGAGCCTTTCAGTCCTCCGGTGGATGGCCTAAAACAAGTGGCACACCCCTGATCGGAAGACCAGTCAAGAATGAGGCATCCTAGAGAGTGACCGTCATCTCATCCCACCGAAGTGGAAGGTGTGCATCTCGGGTCTCCACCTGTCGGCAAGTGCCGACATTGACTGTCGTCTAAGGTGGAATGGCGTCTGATGGAGAGCAGCCTCGGAAAAGGGCAACAAGCCCGTGTCCCGAAAGATTGGGATGTAGCGAGCATCCAGCTGCCAGTAATCCCTCTCGGACGAGTTCCAGAAGCTCCGATAGAGGCATGCTTGCAAGAGATGGAAGAGGCAGATTATTAGTGAAAAGATCGATAATGACAATAAATTAGTAGAAATTTAAAATTACTACTAAATACAAATAATAAATTAATATACACTAATTAATTACAACCAAATTAATTACGACTAATTAAGTATGACTAAATTAGTTGTAAGTAAATTAATTAGGACTAGTTAATTACCACAAGTGAACTACAAATAAATAATTACGACTTAATATTGACTAAATTAATTACGATGAATTAAATAGAACTAAAATAATTACGACTAATTTATTACCACATATTAATTTCAAAAAATTAATGACGGCATAATAAGGCTACTAAATTAATTACAACTAAGTAATAACGGCTAATTAATTATGTCTAATTAACTACGACTAAATTAATTATGACTAATGAATGATGGCTAATTAATTAAAAGTTAATGAACTACGACTATTTAATTCCAACTAATTATTTACAAATAATTAATTAATTAACACTATCTAATTATGACTAATTAATTGATAACTAATTAACTATGCCTAAATAATTACAACTAATTACTTACATAAGATTAATTTAACTATGACTAATTAATTACGACTAATAAACTCGTATAGAGTTTATTACGAATATTTGAAAACGACTAAATTAAGTACGTCTAAATAAGTATAACTAATTAACTACGAACATTTTACTACGACTAATTTACTAACTACACAATCAATAAAGAAAGTACGTACGAGAAAAAAAATACCTGCTAATGACATCTGTAAACAATGCTTAATTGTCAGCGAAAACAAAATCGACAGAACGAGCGAGAATGAGAAAGCGATGATGAGAGCCTGCGAACCCTCTCGTTGTTGCCTTGGAATTTATTGCCACGACGGGAGGAATGGGATTCCCTCCCACGCGTGAGGCTTGCATGCACGCATGCATGTTCATGCAGAGACATGGATGCTACAGGGAATAAAGTGTGAAAGTGATGGATGACAATGGGGGGAAATGATGGATGGACGGTGATGGAGAATCCAAAGCATGCATGGTTGGCTCGGGTGGGTGAGGTCCGGGTGAGGAGGGACCGACGAGCCGACCGGCCAAGCTACACGTCGCTAGTCCGGGCGGTGGCTGTGAGGAGGAGGCTACTCCGGACAACACTTGTGCGGACACAGCTTGTCCGGGCGGTGGTGGGCATGCAGAGACGCCTTGTCCGGGCGGTGGTCGTGTGGACACGCTTTTGTCCGGGCGGTGGTCGTGTGGACACGCTTTTGTCCGGGCGGTGGCCGTGCAGACATGATGTTGTCGGGCGATGGGAGTGTAGACAAGATATGTGTCGAGCGAAGAAGCAACCGGGCCAGGGGCGCAAGGATTTTGGTGCATCCGCGCGCGCACCGCGCGAACAAACCCTCTCTGAGCTAGGGCGACTGGAATTGCACACGTAGTGGCATGAGGCTCATCCGGGCTGTCATATTTGCAAATACCGCACGAGGAGAATCATATTTACAAACACGCAGCGGAACAGTGCTATTTATGCCAAAATGTCCAACTAGTAAAGTGAACTCTGAGGTCTATGGTAATGCCTATGCAGCTAGCATAGGTGTAGATACTAGATATAGTCAATTTGGGCCAAGAATGCCAAATAAGGTGAGAGATGTAGAGACAAAGGCGTATATGCAATGAGATCTAGACCCTCTGCACTATGCGAACAGTGTTATACTAGTGTGTTAACAGTACTTTACAGCGACACTGCAGCAGCAACGAATTCTACAGCAAAAACACTGTACCTATTGATATTGACGTTCGATTTTTTATTGGACGGTGAGGATCACTTTCTAATACAATCTTATGCATTGATAGCTTCGGTGGAGATCGCTTTCTAATACGATCTTCTACATTGATAGCTAGTGCAGAGGATCTAAATCCATATACAATGCTAGCCACAGGGCAGTACAGCTACATCGTAGGAATGTTAGGATAGGGCCCAGTGCCAGTTGCAGGGGACAGGCAAGGCAGGAGGCTCTGCATCGATCACAGGACATGCATGCTGCTGCATTGCTGCTTGGTTGAGCAATTAAGCTTTAATCCCCTAAACAGGGCCATAATAGGATGACATGTTGAGCTCTGTACGTGCAAGTTGTGTATGCCTTAGTTTGGAGTTAGACTTGACCCCCCGAGCGAGTGTTTGTTTCCTATGTCTCGTCTGGATTGGAAATTTGGAAGGATGGCTAGCTGCTGTTGAATTCCGTCGGTATGGTTGGTGCTGCTGGTGGATGGTCGGTTGCTGAGAAAATTCATTCGTCTCGCTCTGCTACATTAGGCAAAGTTTACAAGGCAGTGCTGGTACTCGACGCCATCGAGTTGAGATGGCCGAGTTGGTCTAAGGCGCCAGATTAAGGTTCTGGTCCGAAGGGCGTGGGTTCAAATCCCACTCTCAACATTAAATTTTTTCCGTGTGTGTATTCCTTTGGGTTTTCCCCCAGATTTTATGCATGGCGAATTCAGCTATTCTTAGGCCCTATTTGGTAGAGTTTCAGATTCTTATTTTTCAGATTCTGCTCCTGATTCTCTAAGATTTCACTTCTCTGAGAATCTAGAGTTGTCTGTTAAAAGCATTTGGCTGGTAGGTTGGCTCCCAAAATCATATGAGGGGGATTAGAGGCAAATAGACTATGTTACCCCTGGTTGTAATAATTCAATTGTATTTGTGTCTTTCTCCTATGTATTTGTACACAAATTATAGAATCTTTTCTCCTAAATTTGTTTAGACCATGTGAATGTATATACGTTGTATCTGTACACAATGCCAGGTTACATTGTATTTTACACTTCATGACGGATTACAATTGTGTATAAAAAAATTTGTCTTGCTTCATTGCGCGATAGATGAAGCGGAGATATCTCATTCATATCGTATAAGTGTTCAAATGATAATTAAATGATATTACGTACAAGTATTAAAATGATAAATGAGTCATAACAAAAGACCACAAAAATTCACAAGTAGTGTACCCATCATCCTGAATGAGCAATTGCACTTGCAAGGTCATCACGAAACTATCCATGGATGTAGCACTAGTTTGCGACGTTGACGCATCCGATGCATCCTGAGAAATGATATATTTGACATATCTTGATGGTATTGTAGGTATATAATTAGGATCCCGATCGAACTTACGAAAATGCATGTTCGGCGAAGCATGTTCACGTATGAAGTTGTGGATTCTCATGGTTGCTGCAACAATCATCTTTTGCTTGGACATAGAAAAACTCGGCATCTTAAGAAGAATTCTCCATTTCATCTTCCATACACCAAAGGACCTCTCAATTACGTTGCGAACACTCGAGTGTAAATGGTTGAATTTCTCTTTCTCACCACTAGGAGCAACACCTCTCTGAAATTCTGGAATATGGTACCTTTGGCCCTTGTATGGCGCTAAGTACCCAGGCCTGTTCGGATAACCGGCATCGACAAGATAATATTTACCTGCAACATAAGACGAAAAATCCATGTATATCAACATCCAATGCATGAACATTTCAAGTAAATAATTTTGTAAATGATACCAAGTAAAGAAAATTACCCTGTGGAGGATGTGGAAAGACTTCCCGATCCACATCCAATGCATGATAAAGCACACTAGTATCGTGCATAGCTCCTGGTTGTCCAATAGATGTGTATGTGAAGCGCATGTCAAAATCACATACCGCCATGACATTCTGTGTTGCACTTCCTGATCTACCAATATATCTAATTAGATCTTACGAGCAACGATTTGCAAGAATGTGCGTACCATCGATAGCTCCAATACAGTCTTTGAAATGTGGCCACATCCTTCGATCATTTCTAATTCTACTGTGAACCGTAGAGAAGTTTGGATCCTTTAGCCTCACAAAATCTTTAGACATTCTGACCACACATTGCAAAACCTCATCAAACTTCATGCTAATTGTCTCACCAGAATGCTTGAACCGATTCTGCGCTCTTCGGTTAGATTCACAGCCACCACATATGTACAGGAAAAGAGCTAGTGCTTCAATTGAACTTGTATGCGTAGTTGATTTCAAATCGTATGTACTCACCAAAAGGTCATGTAGACTGTGAAAGATCGTAGCATTCATACGAAACATGTGGTAGCTTTCTCCCGGAGTAGTCAAAGTTTCTTTCACCCAACCCATTCCACTAAGCCGAGAAGTCCTAGGCTCATTCTTGTCCAAGTAGGTTGAGTGATAATTCTCCATGATAATTGCAGTAGCAGCGAGGTGACTTGACATGTCTTGCCACAGACGCATCATCTGTATGTCACACTCATGTTCCTCATCTGATATATTACTCCCTTCACTATCGCTTTCAGAAGACGACATTTGTACATGAACATACAAAAACACAACAACATAAATGGCAATTTAAAAATACATGAGCACGCATTAGGTCCAAATAACAGTTTATAACTACTGAAAAATATCTTATAATCCAAAGAAGGTCTTACAACCAAAAGAGAAATAAAGAATAATAAAGGTGAATACAAGATAAACTACTTGTAGTAATGTCTCCAGAATCATCCTAACGTTACAATAAATTTTCTATTTGCCATACTTGCCATCGTACTTCCTTTTGAGCCATGCAAATCGTTCTTCACTATTGCACAAGGTCATAAACATTTCCCTTTGCTCCTTCTTTACGAAAATTTCAGATGCAATGAAGTGTTCATTACTCCCATTTATAGCACCACACTCTTTAACCGATTTCATTACATCCTTGATGCTACACACCAAGTTTTCCTCTCTTTTGTTTGTAAATGCTTCAAAAGATGCATGTGACTTCTCATTCAACTCAAGAATTCTTCTCAGTTGATCTTGCATGACCACATAACCACTCTTTGGTTTCTTCCCCTTATCATTGCTAGGGCCACAAGCTCTCTTTCCTTTCCTACCAATTGGTGATTCATCTTCACAATCACTGTTATATTTGTCATCACACTCATCTTCAAGCTCTTCAATATCAATAGCTATTGGTGCACGCACAGGGCTTTGAGGCAATGTTCCCAATGCAGGAGACCAATGGTCTTCACCGGTGTTGTGAATGTCGTCAAATATCTTGGACAACAACTCCTCATTTTGAAGTCCAGCCTTCTCAAACTTGGAACATCCTTTATATTCCTGTCAATGCCAAGTGTTACACGTTAAACCTTCACTAATAATAGAGCTATGTGTGTACATTAATGCATTTAAAAATAGGTAATGAGTAATAACATACTTTTTTTAATTTCTTCCACCGTTCGGCGGTGGCCTTTATTGTATTCTTTTCATGGTCCTAACCTAAGCCTGTCTCCTTTGTCCCCTATTTCCTCCAAATGTTGTAATCGTTCTTCAATTTATCCCATTTGTTCTTTATTTGCATCTTTTTGTATTGCAGCCCAGTCTTCTCTGCAAATTTTTGTATCACAAGAGTATACCCTGGATTGTTCAAATGGGTATTCGGACGATTGCCTGCCTCTACTTGTTCAACAAACAATTCACACACTATCCTAGTGTTCTCGTCGTTCCACTCAGCGTTATCAGCCATCTGCATATTTGGCGCATAAATTTTGTTTATCAAATTGACATCAACAATAAGATATGAAAACCTCTGAGCAAACAAGCATACAAAGTCTTGGCCCTCATTTGAGGTCATATGCTACTACGCACAAATAGCTATGAAGACAACAGGAACAAGTGTTCTTGCTATGAAGACAACAACAGAACAATGCACAACAAGTGGCTCCTTGTGGGGCAATAGGCCAAATGACATGCTTGTAGAGAAGTAATGCCAACAATAAGAGCCCTTTTTATGGCACATTTGATATGGTAATTTCAACAGTCTCTCAAATGCAAATCATCGAAGCTTGGACACTACCCAAGTCTGCTGCTTTCAATCCAAATCCGACAAAAAGACGTTCCCGCTTTCATCAAAATGATATAATCTTGACAAATAGCATGAAAACAGGGCCAAAATTACATGTACTAGGAAAAAAAATACAGCCCATATTCATGAAGCTATCTTCTTTAATTGTTTAGACATGCGACTGCCCTCACCCCATTACAGACAATATCGTAATAATCACTTGACTGAACAACTAATTGAGAAAGGACTGGATACAATTCTGAACTGACTAACCCTCAAGGACTCATGCAGTTCAGGTCTAACTCTGATGCACTACAACATGTGCACTGCACTAAAACTCATGCACTACAATATGGACATGAATGCATTGCAGAAACACATTTATGCGCACTCTCAATTTCTCACACTTCAACAATCAAACACAATCAAACAATTAAGCAGCTGCAAATATTTTGTGGCAGTCTTCAACGATGGTCTGTGGTAGTCTTCAACAATCAAACAATGGTTTGTGCTAGTCTTCGACAATTTCTCTTCAAACGCAATCAAACAATCTGACAATAAAAAATCACATGCTCAGTTTATAGTTTTATTTAATTTTTTAAATGCCAGTTCAATCTACACAAAAGCAATGCCAGTTCAGTCTACACAAAAGCAAGCCAAGGTATACTCTCAGGAGACAGGAAACAGGTTTATCATCTAATTGCACAAACTGCTAACCATAGAACCACCTAACCTCCAAAGATTGTAAGCATTTTTATCATCTAGTTCCATTCCTAGAACTTTCTCTGGACTTCCTAACCTCCAAAGACTGTTAGTATGATTTTATCTCATGAGACACACCATAGAACCACATGATCTGACAATGAATTGTGTCGTTCAGTATATCTTGGAAATAAAATTGCCCTGGAGAGAACACATGATCCTGCCTAGCATTGCATATAACTGTGAGAACACAGCTAAAAAATTATTTGTCATCATACCACACAGCAGTCAGATCAGCAAGATGTGAAAAGTAGCCCCTTCTCAACACCAGAGAACACAAATGCTTAAATCATTTGAGGCTACTTCACAGATCATGACCAACCATTCAAAGATGCATGACAACAATAATCAATCACTGAGAAAATATTGCATTCACAGATTCCATTCACAGATGCATGACAACAATAATGAATCACTGAGAAAAAATACCATTCACACATGAAGGGAGGAGTAGGGAGGGCAAGGGGGATGGCCAGATCTAGAGATATACCTTCACAGGAGGCGGCTGGGGGTTCTCGGGAACGGCAGCGGCGAAGAAGGTGGGGAACGACGGTGGCCTCTAGGGTTTGGCGGTTGTCTTCTCCAGGCGGTGCACAAGGGTCTGGCGGCGGCGCAGAAGAAAACCAGTGGGGGTGTCCTCGGGGCGGCGCGCGCACCGGTCCGGCCGCTTCTAGGGTTCTGGTCGGCGGTCAGAGCCTTATCGCGGCGCAAGCACACCGGGTCTGCGCGCGCAGATGGAGGTCCGGCGGGGGTGCCCTCGGGAGGTGCAGCGGCGGCTGCGTGGAAGTGCCCGCTGCTCCTCAGGGGAATCGAGCGCGAGGGGAGTCGCAAGAGGAAGAGAGAAGAAGCAAGGAGGCCGAGGGGTATGCGCCGGGGAATCGAGCGCAACGCGCGGGTGGGAGGATAGTAATGGCATTTTGCGGGTAAATATGATCAACTTCAAAGGGTATTTTTATTTTATTAAGTTGGATTCTCACGAGAATCCAAGGAAATGCTGCTTCTCCTCTCTAGTGTATTTTTTAGACAGCTCCACGTGAGAATTAGAATCGAGTGGTTTTGAGAATCAGAGTGTTTGGTACGGCTCCACGAGAATCAATTGAGAAGCTGAGAGAATAAGCTGTACCAAACAGGGCCTAAGTACTGCGCCTGGTTAAGAAGCCAAATTACTACAGGATCATATATGCTTTAGTATACATGGAATTTATAACCGTACTCTTTTATTAGTTTCAAAATAAAAGAAACGCACTCATCAATATTTGTTTGTAATATTATTCAATGTTGTCCTGTGTTCTTTCCAAACTAGTACATGCAATGTAGTACTATTATGCAGGTATCCTCTTTTTCTTTTTCTTTTTAGAATATCGATCTCTACTAGCCATATTAATTTGTTGGCATCAGTAAATACCTGTTCCATGTTTCCATAATTTTCATGTTCTTGGTATCCTGACAATGTAGAATATAGTAGGATGAATGGATGATGGATGAGATTGTGCTCAGTGTTCATACCTTTTTCGAGGGCCCCAACCATCTTCCTTACCTGGAAGCTTTAGAGCATGTACAATGAGCTTATGTTAGCTGTCTATAGCCTCTGCCATGTAGGATTTTTTTGCTGATGTGGATGAAAGATAATGAAGAGAGAGAAAGATGTTGTCTACAATCCTGTAGTCAACTGTAGCACGAAACAAAAAAGCATTAAATGAGTGTGTGTTGTCTACAATCCTGTAGCCAACTGTATCACTACAACCATTATATGAGCTGTATTTAGTGCTGTTTACAGGTGATATGGAGAGTTGTTATAGACAACAGCTATCTGTACCATTGTACATGCCCTTAGGCTTCAGATTTTTAGTGCCTTTGGCTAGGCGTCACCGAGGCTACTGTACCCCTGAAAAATAAAACGAGTTTTTGGCTAAAATAGTATTGTTAGTGTGCGCAATAGCAAAACTAGCCTCCCTTACGCATCAAAGGCAAAAATAACATCTTGTCCGTACTCCAGAGGATCGGATCTGCCGTACGGACGACACGTGGCCTCGACCGACCCCCATAGGTGCAGAAATGCCTCGTCCAACCCTAGGAGCGCGAAAATTTCAAAAAATATGATCAAAATACTTTCCACATTTATTCTCAGTATAATTATCCCAAGTTTACAATTTTTGGATGTTACAAATCGAGTGATTAGATCAGACAAAACTAAAAATCTTAGATAGTAAAAGTAGTAAGTACGATTAATACTACTCGGAGCACGAAGGGAAATAGTATTAGTACCCAAAGTCGACCGGTACGTAGAGGAAATCATACTCCGACTTCACAGCAACATTCTGATACAGTTTTTATCTTTTTTACGGAGATAAAAAAGAAGTAAATATTATTACATGTTCCACGAATTTTTTTCATGTGGTCGGCGGCCTAGCCTACCCATGCTGATCAAATCAAACTTTCATTGTCTGGGCAGGAGATATTATCACATGTGAAGACATCATATCAAACAATATTTTTTAGTTGAAATTGCCTAATTTCATACCAAAAATGTATTATCTCATGTACCAAATAATTGTAATTAATTAGTCTTATTTAATTAGTCGCGTTTTACTTTACAAATTAGTTAGTTGTATTTAATTAAATCAAAATTTATTAGTTGGCTGTAATTGATTAGCCCTAATTAATTAATCAATCATAATTAATTAGTCCTAATTAATTATGGTTAATTAAATTTATTATTATTAAACCAGTCCTAATTAATCGTAGTTAGTCTGTGGTAATTTTCACTCGCAGTTAGTTAGTCGTAATTAATTACTTGCAGTTCATTAGTCGTAATTAAAATTGGTAACTAAAATAATTGTATTTAATTAACGTAATAATTTAATCATAATTAATTAGGCTTTATTAAATAATATTAATTAATTAGTCGGCTTAATTAGAAAGTTGTTGTTGGACCGAAAAGGCAACTAGAGGGGGTGAATAGGATCACTGTCTCTTTTTCACCTTTGATCGGATTCAATACGATTTTCACTTCAATAGCTATAAGAGTTATGAATATCAATATACAAGCATAGCGGAAGACTTGTATTGAATCCAATAAACTCCCGGAAGAAAACAGATCAAAATCACCAAAAACTCAAGACAAAATGAGTTAGGCGGTCAGACCTCTCGGATGAACAGTAAAATCAACCAGAACGCAAGATCACAAATTGGTATAAGATTTGATCCACAACTCCAAACTATACGAAACTTGAAACAAACCTTCTCTGGGATGTCAGGAACCTATTTTAGTCAAGGATCGTGAAGATTATTGCCAAAGTTACAATCTTTTTCGGTTTGAGTGAAGATTACTTCAAACCGAGTAAAAACTAAAATATAATCCAAAAACTTGCTTATGGGTAAGAGATGATCAAGACGATTCTAGATGCATTCCTATATGTCACAGCAAGCAAGATCCAGGCAAGAAATCAAAGAATCAAAGAAAACCCCAAAAGCACAAAATAGAGTGCAAGACCAAGAAGAGACTCAACTTGAAAAAAACTTACTTGGATTGATTTCAGGTTGATGTTGGTTTACAGCCACTCCATCCTGAAGAACAAAAGCTCAACACTTGAGCATATAATCAATCCAACTCTCTAGAACCCTAACCTCTTCACTTCCCTCTGTTTTCCCTAAAACCCAAACAGGGTTTCTCGTGCCAGGGTTAGAGAGTGCACAGACAGTACCCTCCTCTATTTACAGTGGAGGCTAGCTTCTAGAGGAAGATATCTAAACGGGCACCCGTTAAGCCCACCAACAAACGGGTTTCACTTATGCACGTATTTCAAAGCAATCTTCATGAAACAATCACATGCTTTGCCACATGTAGGTTGATCAACGGCTCTCATCATGTCAGCAAGTCTCTCCCATCTGGTTCCCACCGAAACCATCATGACACTTGCACCGACCCCGTGTCGCTAGATGCAACCTGTCGCACCGAACTGCCGCGCTGCTTGATGTGACCCGTCACATCGAACTACCGCGCCGCTTGATGTTACCCGTCACACCAAACTGCCGCACCGCTTGATGCAACCAGTCGCATCGAACTGTCTCGCTCGGTCATCATTGTCCATTTTGCGCCATACTTGAGTCCAACCATCTGACATGGTATCCATGATCGTTTTGGACCTTGGTTCTCCTAACCAGGTCCCGATCCTCCTCATGGTTGACCATTGTTGACCACCAAGCCACCTACACAAGAATAGACCAAGAAATCGATTTCGGAAACAAGTTCTTCGCCAACTTGGGCCACGTTAGTCAAAGCACACATCAGCAACATATGCATCCACGACCACTGTCTACGACCAGTGTCCACGACTATTGTCTGTCCAGAGTCCACGACCACTGTCTGCGACCAGTGTCCACGACCACGCAGTAATCGATGAACAGTACTTGGAGCAACAGCACTCGATGAACAGTACTCGTAGCTTTCGACCACTCGGTACTCGTAGCTGCAGTACTCGATGAACAATACTCGTAGCTTTCGACCGCTCGGTACTCGTAGTTGTAGTACTCGATAAACAGTACTCGTAGCTACAACACTTGATGAATAGTACTCACAGCTTTCGACCACCCAGTACAAAAGCTACGACCACGTCCAACTACAACCACATGCGGTAGTACCGCTCCTTAAATGTGGTCATACCGATTTTACTGAACTTACAGAAAACGAGTGATTTGATAAACTCTCAATACCATTGCCAATTGTTTCATCATCCTAAGATCATGAGCATATCGTCATGATATCCACAATTGTTGTCAGTTAGTATTAACTAAAATAGTCTTAATTAATCAACAATAATTAATTAGTCCTAATTAATTAGGGTTAATTAAATACTTCTATTTTAGTTAATCCTAAATTGGTCGTAATAAATTAGTCGTAATTTATTTTCCCTAAATTTTTAACCATCAATTAACCAGGCTTAATTAAGAAGTAATAGTTAGTTGTCTTAATTACAATTGTTGTAATTTATAAACCATAACTAATTAGTCGTAATTAATTACAAACTAAACCTATTTGTTCCAAATTGACACACCCTTGTTCTATGAGCTACCACAAAACATTCAATCTTCCAGCTTGTCTCGCAGAACAGGGCTCTGTGGTGCCATTTTTTGCCTCCCATGGCCCGGTTGATCCCCTCTTCTTTTTCTTTTTTACCTCGCACTTGGACGTGGGTAGTAAAAGTCCACGAATCGAGTGACCAGATCAGACAAAGCTAAAAATTGTAGATAGTAATAGTAGTAGTACGATTTGTACTATTTGGAGCACGAAGAAAAATAGTATTAATATCCGAAGTCGATCGGGACATAGAGGAAACCATACTCCGACTTCACACCAACATTCCGATACGGTTTTTATCTTCTTTACAGATATAGAAAAATAAGAAGTAAATATTATCACATGTACCAAAAAAATTCGTTCCGCAAATTTTTTCACTTGGTCGACCGCCTGGCCCGCCCCTGCTGATCAAATCAAACTTTCGTTGTCGGGGGAGGGGGTATTATCACATGTGATGAAATCATATCAAACAATATTTTTAAAATTTTAGCGAGAATTCAGGGACGCCAAAAGCAAAATTTTAGTTAAAAAAAAAAACAAAGGGTGGGAGCTACCGCACCCCTAGGGCCCCAAGGGTTAGGATAAGGTAAATCCGGCCCCTAGGGATTAGAAAAATTAGAAAGAAATGTAAACTTGGGATAATTATACTAAGAATAAATATGGAAAGTGTTTTGAGTATGTTTTTGAAATTTTCCTCAAATCGATTATTTTATTTGCATACAAGCAATAGCTTCAAAGGAATTTTTGAGAAAAACTCTTAATAGATAAAATTCTATAAAAATTGCACAAACAATTACACATTGTCAGGAGCCTTCACCAAAAAAAAATTCATAATTTTTTGAGATCATTTTATATATTTATAAATTCCTATCACTTTTAGCCTTTTTTGGAGGTGGATCCGCGCCCCTAGGGCTGGACGAGGCCATGTGTCGTCTGCACGGTAAATCCAATCCTCGATGCTAGTTTTGCTATTACGCACGCCAACAATGCCATTTTAGCAAAAAAAAAAAAAAGCTAACCGAATCCCAGGCTGTCTGTGACATTAAAAAAAAAACGAACAATGGACATCAGCGAAGCCATCGATCAGCAATAATCATCATAGAAAGTACACCGTATCTTTTGAGCTGTCATTATTATGATTGAATCGTATCTCCTTTTGGGTGCCAGGTATGTCCGGCTTTATTAATTGAACTTCTTCGAATGGAATGTGGAGTAGTGCTTAATTAGCATCACTGATCCCACGGGACATCACATACTACACAGTTTCAAGTGACCATCCATCAGCCGTCCTCAATAAACATGCAATTAGCAGCTGCAGGATGAAGTATGCAGCATTTCATTCGGGACAAATTAAACAAACCAATAATCTCCTTATAGTTTCAAAACTCCTTATATTTACAAATGATAAAATTGTAAGTAAGATCTACAGTACACCCTCTAAAAAAACTGAGACCTATATTTCAAAAACAAAGTGAGACTCGCACATAAGTATACTATTCACAAAAAAAAGTGTATAGAAGAACATGAGAATGTGCAAAGTGCGACCGACACAAGGGATCTAGCTTAGCACATTTTGCTCCAATGTTCCGAACCTCTTCAGTGGGAACGACACGAAGGATCCAGCTTAGTAGTAAATGTTACTCTAATGTTTGGAACCTCTCTTCAATGGGACCTACACCCCAATGTGCACCCAAATTCAAGATAACATCAAGAATTCGGTGTTACTCCATGAAAGTAATCGACATCACCCTTAACTTGTGGGTTTGTTTGAATATTTTGGATTAGCTATACATCACTCAAGTCAGATTTGCTACAACCTATAAGATTCACGCAACGGTGATGGATTTGACATTTGACGAACCTACGACGTATCCTCCGGCTCCAAGCAGGTAGCCTCTCCCTCTCGCTCTACAGATAAATCCAGTGGTCTAAAAATGGGCTATTTTTAAGACAAAAAACAAATGATTAACACATAGACAATCAAAAAACAAAGAAAGATAATTCTAGAAGTAAAAATTTTGAGTATTTTACTTTGAATTAAGAATGACAGACAGGAGAGCGCAGGCTTAATTATAGTTAGGCATGGCATCCAGCCATCCACACCCATCTTCGAAACCTGATGATGTCCATCATACATGCATGCAAGAAACGCATGTATCATACAGGAAGAGGGCATGCTGGAGACAGGCATGACTGACGTACACACACCTCTTGGAGACCTGAAAACGCATGCACGCCAGAAGCGCATGTATGGTTTCTCTGTCAAAAACTCCAATTTGCAAACGTCACCACTCACTAGCCTCCTCTTGTGCTCACACAATGAAACACCAACCAGATGTAGTAGAAGATAGCTGTAAGCTACAGCACGCAATGGCATCGTGAAGATACACACACAGCTGTGCTGCACTCACTACTGCACAGTGCGCGCGCACACACACTAGCAACAACAAGCCGCTGCTGATGCAGATAAGTTTTCCCTGGCTCGACGCTGCAGGAAGCAAAGTCATGAGCAGTCCAAAAAATTGCCACCAACAACAACTGACCAACCACCCTGAAAGAAACCTCGATGTAAGATACGCACATAAATGGCATTGTTCAGAGAATAAAATTTAAAGATTAACATCACATCACAGCAGCTAGTTTATTTAATTATCCCTCTAATAAGTGAATCAAAAGGCTGAAAAGAACCAAACAAAAGTGTCTTGTTTTTTTAAGAAGAATCAGGGGAGAGGAAACAAAAGTGAGAGTGGCGTGATAGAGAAATGGAAGTGCAATTATGCTATGAACTATCTCCCTTCTCTCCATCTGTCTGAAGAACTCTGAGCGCTTCTTTTTCCGGTAGGAACGACGTCACTGCACGTAGCAGAGCAAGGGCCCCTCTCTGCATAATCAGCAGCCGTCCCTTTCCTCTGTTCTTTCATCTTCTTCCTTAACATCTTCCATTCGCTTTAGTTGTCTGTCTGAAGAAGGGCATGAGAGCCGGCTCTCAGTCATCCAGTTGTAAAAGAACCAGACACCGAATTTAAACTGAGTTGTGTCACGCAATTAAGCAATTGACAACAGACTCTCTTGTCATCTTATTTGAGGATGGTGTTCGTTGGTGTAAGCACTTGTGAGTGATGCAAATCCGTCAATCTAGATTGTCTTCTTACTCATTTTTTTTAAAGAGAGATTGTCTTCTTACGATAAACTGGGTTGGGTGCGTGAGGCACACGACCACACGATTAATACTTGACTCTGCTCGTCTTACATGAAGACGGTCCTCATAAAGTTAGCAATAAACACTTTGTCACTAGCAGGCAGTAGTAGAAAGTGTGACAAATTCGACAATCTAAATAACCTTTTGTTAATAAAGTGAGATGGAGGGGTAGATGGAGAGCGAAGGACGAGGTGTATGGGAGGTTGTTCGAGCTCCGCTCATCTTGCCTGAGGTTGCTACGCCGGTTTCTGAAGCCCTCTTGGCTAACGACCATAAGCCAGAGAATTTTCTGTATGGTGGGCTTGGTAGACAGGAGTATGATAGAATTTGCAATCTCGAGACCGCACATGAGATTTGAAAGACCCTCGAAACCTATCATGAGGGTTCTTCCCAAATCAAGCAAGTGCGTCAGACGGTCCATAAAAGAGAATATAACAAATTCGACATGCGTCCTGGAGAGCATCGATGATATTTTCAGTCGCTTTAACACAGTGATAAATCAGATAAAGGCTGTTGGTATTGAATTTACCTAGTCTGAAAATGTCACCCATCTCCTGGCTGCAATCAACACCAGGGAGTGGGAGATAAAGGCTACCGCCATTCAGGAAAATGTCAACTTCTCTGATCTGACTTTGGAGCTGCTCTATAGCAAGCTCAAACTCATGAGATCCAAAGGAGTGACCATTTTAAGAAGGATAACATGGCTTTGGTAGCAGGCCCGCTCAAGAGAGCCTCTGATGGGTCGTTTGAGTCTTCTTCTGGAATTTCTCTTGCTTCTTTATCTGCAATCCAAGAAGAGGATCTTGAAAGTATTCATGAGCCCGAGATGACATTTTTTATTAAGAAGTTCACACGGGCCTACAACAATATGATAAACAAAAAGAGAGGCGGCCCTGTAACTTGTTATGAGTGTGGAGAGCTTAATCACATCCGGGCAAATTACCCCAAGCTGAAAGGGAAGAGCAATCACAAGGATAAAAAGCCAGCTTGGAAGAAGCCTCAGGGACGCAAGTCCAAGTTTGATGATGCCAAGCTCAGGAAGGCTGCTCACCGGGTTCTTGCCGCTCTTGGAGATCGATCCTTGAGCTATGTAGACTCCGGGAGCGAGAAGAACAAGGAGGAGGAGCTCCCTCAAGACAAGAAGGGAAAGGCCAAAGACTTCACATGCATGTACTTCATGGCTGACTCCGACGACATCGATGACAACAATGAGGTATCTCCCTCCTATGATGTTCTCTTTGCTAAATGCGAAACTGTCTATGAGCAAATGCTAGGTCAGGATAAAGCCTTAAAATTCATCATGACTAGAAATGAGGAGTTAGAGTCACAAGTATATAAACTCACATTAGAACTTGTGAATGCTAAGAGTCTTGAATCTGATGAATGTTCATCTTGTCATGCTTTACATTCTGAATTGGCTAAACTACAATCTGCTCATGATATTGCTTTGCAACAACTTGAAAGTGTTAGGACTGAGCTAATTGAAGTTAAATCTGCTTCTTGTGAAAAATGCTTAGAGTCTAACAAGTTGGTTGTTTCTGATGTGGTTGAATCTAGCTTTGCTCATCGCTTAGAACGTGAACGTGAAGTACATGATGTTGTAGAAGCAGCTAGAGCTAAATATGTCAAGCTTAAGGACAGTATTAATTCTGCTACTTGTGCTTCATGTGAAGCTCTTAAGCTTGAAGTTGCTCTTTATAAGAAAATGCTTAACGCTAAAACTTGTGATTCATATGTTAACTTTGGAAAAAATTGCTTACCTTAAGGACACATTAGAAAGATTCTCTAAAGGTAAGAAACAGTTAAATATGATTCTTGACAAGTCAAAAACTCCTTATAAGAAGCAAGAGTTAAAGTACAACTTTGCCCAGGACAAATATAATGATATTCAAATTTTGAAAAATGGTTTAGTTGAATTTGATACCCAACCTGCAAAGATCACTTTCAAATCTGCAGGTTTTACCCAACCATCTGTTCAGTCAAAAGGTGCTTCTCCCAGTGGTACCAAGTACCATTGCACCTATTGCAAGAAGGATGGGCATTTGGTTGAGTTCTGTTGGTGTAGGTTGAAAAATGCTAGGAAAAATCTCGCTAGAATGTCATCTAATCAACCTAGAGCTTTTGTGAGACATGGTAATTTAGAAAGGAAGAAACCTGGTCTAGGATTTGTTTCACATACTAATCATTCTCATGCTCCTAGACAGGATAACTCTCATGTTAGAGTAATCATTGCTCATAACAGAATTTCAAATAGAATCAAGGATAGCACTTCTGCTTTGCATACTACTTGCAAACGTGTGTCTCAGTACTGGGTTCCCAAGTCATGTTTAACTAACCCCAGTATTGAGACACATCGTTCTTCTGTGCCTTGATTTTCAGGATCGCTGCGGAAGGAAGTACATGTGGTTCGTCGACTCCGGTTGTTCACGCCACATGACCGGAGACTCAAAATGGTTCACCTCCTTCACGCGGTCGATAGGTGATGTCTTCATCACCTTTGAAGACAATACTCAAGGGCGGATTGAAGGAACGAGATCAATCAGGGTGAACGACAATTTCATCCTAAAAGACGTCGCCCTTGTGGACAAACTCAGGTTCAATTTACTTTCAGTCTCACAGCTTCTTGATGATGGCTATGAGACTATATTTAAGAAAAATGCTTGTCAGGTGCTTGATTCAGCTCATGAGCTTGTTTTTGGGATTTATAGAGCTGCTAGGATCTTTGGAGCTGATTTTTCTGAATCTCTTACTGGTTCTCTTAAATGCTTGGTTACACCTTCTTCTGATTTCTGGCTTTGGCACCGACGTTTGGGGCACATTGGATTTGATCATCTGACGCGAGTTAGCAACCTTAATCTCATGAGAGGTTTGCCCAAACTCAAAGCCGTCAAGGATGCTGTATATGCGCCCTGTAGGCATGGCAAGCAAGTTGTCGCCTCACACCCTTCAGTGACTATGGTCATAACTGACGGACCGGGACAGTTGCTTCATATGGATACTGTTGGTCCTGCTAGGGTTCGATCAATCGGTGCCAAATGGTACATTCTTGTCATAGTCGATGATTTTTCGAGATACACTTGGGTGTTCTTTCTTGCTTTGAAGGATGAAGTTTTTGGTCATTATCATGATCTTGTTCTTCATTTGGCTTCTGAACTTCCGGGTGCCTTGAGAGCGATCCGCAGTGACAATGGCATGGAATTCAAGAATGCCTCATTTGCCTCTTTTTGTACTGAGTGTGGAATTGAGCATCAATTCTCTTCTCCACACGTCCCTCAACATAATGACATTGTGGAAAGAATGAACAGAACCTTAGTCGAGATGGCTAGGACGATGCTAGATGAGTATAGCACTCCGAGGAGGTTTTGGGCCGAAGCTATTGCTACAGCTTGCCATATTGCAAATCGTGTCTTCTTGAGACCGTCTTTGGGTAAGACTTCATATGAGCTTCGATTTGGTAGAAAACCCTCTGTTTCTCATTTTCGAGTTTTTGGAGCTAAGTGTTTCATTCTCAAGACAGGAAACCTATATAAATTTGAATCAAGGACTTTTGATGGTTTATTTAGGTTATCCCGCACATTCGAGGGGTTTTCTGGTTTTTAATGTTGAAACTAACACTGTCCAGGAGACATGCAATGTCACTTTTGATGAGACTAACCCTGGAGCTAGATCCGATGTTTCAAGTGACTTACAGGTGACAGAGAGCATTTTTATTGAAGAAGAGGAGGATGAACTTGATACTGCTCCTCCACCTATTGCTGATGTTCCTGTCCAAGCTGTTCAAGCTCCGAACTCGCTCTGATCGCTTCACCTCCAATTGAGGCTCCTGCTGCATCTTCTTCATCAGCAGTACCTGCGGAGGTCGAAGAAATGTTGTCTCCCCCGAGCGCTCCACTTCACATTCAGAGGCGTCATCCTCCGAATCAGATGATTGGTAATCTTCATGAGCGAGTCACTCGCTCCAGGTATCACGATCCGAGTCTCTACTCTCATTCTGCATTTGTTGCTTCTTTCGAACCCCGCGATATATCACATGCTTTATCTGATTATAGCTGGGTCAATGTCATGCATGAGGAGTTAGAGAATTTTGAGAGGAACAAGGTCTGAAACCTAGTAGAGCTTCCTAGTGGTCATAATGTGATAGGAACCTGTTGGGTGTTCAAAAATAAACAAAATGAGGATGGTTCTGTGATTAGAAACAAGGCTAGGTTGGTAGCTCAGGGCTTTAGCCAAGTTGAGGGGTTAGATTTTGATGAGACCTTTGCTCCTGTTGCTAGACTAGAAGTCATTCGCATTCTGCTTGCATTTGCTGCTTCTAAGGGATTTAGATTATATCAGATGGATGTCAAGAGTGTTTTTCTGAATGGTTTTATAGAGGGGGAAGTGTATGTTAGGCAACCCCCAGGCTTTGAGAATCCCAAGTATCCACATCATGTTTTCAAGCTATCCAAAGCCTTGTATGGTCTTAAGCAAGCCCCTAGGGCCTGGTATGATAGACTTAAGACCTTTCTTCTTAAGAATAATTTTGAGATGGGTAAGCTAGACAAGACCCTGTTCATCCTTAGGCGTGGCAATGACTTCCTGCTTGCTCAGATTTATGTAGATGATATTATCTTTGGTGGTTCTTCTCATACTCTTGTTTCCAGTTTTCGGAGACCATGTCTAGGGAATTTGAGATGAGTATGATGGGAGAATTCAACTACTTTCTGGGGCTTCAAATCAAGCAATGCAAGGAAGAGATCTTCATCCATCAGACGAAGTACACCAAGGATTTGCTCAAACGCTTCGACATGGGTGACTGCAAGCCGATCGCCACTCCCATGGCGACTTTGACTGTTTTGGATCCAGATGAGGAAGGAGAAGCCGTGGATCAACGCGAGTACCGCAGCATGATCGGCTCCCTCTTGTACCTGACGGCCTCAAGACCGGACATTCACTTCGCGGTCTGCCTCTCTGCGAGGTTTCAGGCGTCTCCGAGGACTTCTCGTCGCCAAGCCGTTAAGCGCATCTTCAGGTATTTGCATTCTACTCTCCAATATGGTATTTGGTATTCCTGCTCTTCTTCTTTGTCCATTCGGGGGTTTTCTGATTCTGATTTTGCGGGCTGTCGTCTAGATAGGAAGAGTACCTTAGGCACTTGTTACTTCTTAGACACTTCTCTTGTCTCTTGGTCTTCTAGGAAGCAGTCTTCTGTTGCACAATCCACTGCTGAAGCTGAATATGTAGCTGCTGCTAGTTGCTGTAGTCAGATTTTATCGATGGTGTCCACTCTTAAGGACTTTCGGTTGTCTTTTGATAGTGTTTCTCTTTTCTGTGATAACACTTCTGCTATTAATATTGCTAAAAACCCTGGGCAACACTCTAGAACCAAGCACAAAGACATTCGCTATCACTTCCTTAGAGATCATGTCGAGAAGGGTGATATTGTCTTTGCATTTAAGTGAGTCAGAGGCTCGATTGGTGATATCCTCACCAAGCCTTTAGATCCAACTAGGTTTGCCACCTTGAGAAGTGAGTTAGGGGTAATTTATCCCTATGGGTTGGTTTGAGGGGGAGTTTGATCTTTTCTGATCTTTCCTTGTTCATCTAATTTTTTCTTGATCTTCTTTTGAATCTTTTGATCTTTTTAGGCTTTTTGAGTTTTTCTCCTATCTCATTGTATCATATTGCATTCATATGAAAATCCAAAAAGATGCATTGTAATATAAGTTTTTCTGCTTGTCTTTTAAAATTGATGAAGCTTTGCTTATTACCCTCTTGAGCTTTAGTGTTTCAATTCTGCTCAATGTCATGTCTAGTTCTTTGACTTGCTAGAATTATCATGCTTTCACATGTGTAGCTAAGTCTTTGCTGAATGAGATAGAACTTTAAGACAACTTGAACTAAAAACTGTAATTTGTGGATCTTTTAGCTAGTTGCACAATTAGTGATCCTTTTGTGACATTGGCCCTATCAAAATTGTTGTGTTAGCTCTTGAATCTAGTATTGATCACTACTTGAGCTTCTTGTTCTTTTAAGAATCTAAATCTGCTCTTGTGAAAAATGAAAAATCAAATTTAAAGATTGTCTTGTGCTTAAAATATGCCAAACTACTCTCACGAGACTGCATGTCATAGATATGAACTTGGAGATAGTTTGATGATCCAGACGATCTCATGGGGACTGCTTGTCAAAATTGACATGAACCTCAAGATTTATCGCCCTGGTAGAAGCTTAGGAAGAGTTTGTGGATGACTCCTAGTCCAGAATCTTCTTCACTAAGATATACCTTTAATCAACTTCTGGTCGAAGCTTAGGAAGAGTTTGTGAATGGCTCCTAGTCCAGGATCTTCTTCACTAAGTTAGATCATTAGTCAACTTCAATATTCATTGCCAATGAAAAACTGTTGAAAATGGGCGTTTGAGAAAAATTGAGCAAAATGATTCAATTCAGGACCTGTTTGTCTCTTAATGTGGTCATTGTTAGCTTTTTGATCTCACATTGACATTTTGACATGGCCAGTATCATCTTAGGATCCCTGTTGATGAACTTGCTAGATTTGAAGCTTTACTTAAAATGCTAAAATTCATTGCTTTATATTGAGCCTGCTAGCTTTAGTTTTGTTATATATGTCTTATCATAATCTTGCTAGCGCTTTCAGGCTAATATGTTGATTGAGTAAGATTAGAAATGCTAGCTTGCTCTTTTTGGGTAATCTCCAAAGCTTCTTGTAATCAAAAATACAAAAATATGAAGCCACTCCATTGCATTTCATGCATGCTCCTTCTTATGCTTTTTCCTCATTCTGCATTTGTTATCTCTGGACAAGAGGAAGGCGTGATTCCTTGATGACTCTATTGTCAAAGGGGGAGAAGATATTTCAAGATGTATAAAGGGGAGAAGATATAAAAGTGTTAAAAAGGGGAGAAATTTGGAGAATTTGATTTTTTTTTGAAATCTGAGGATCATAGTGAGGGGGAGTTTCTTATTTGCATTCTTATGGTCTTATTGCCCTTTCTGAACTTGAATTGCAATTCTTGATCCTCACGATAATCAAAGGTCATATCGAACAATTGTTCTTTCATATGGAGCTTAAGTGAGATTTTGACTCTTTTATGGAAAATGAAGCTTTCTTGCTTTCTTCTGCCTTATCTCACTTGTCTATGCTATTCTGAAGCCAACTTGGTTATTTCCATTGCTTTCTCTTGCATTTGGACCAAGTTGTGCCTTTGCTGAAAACGTCGAGTTTTTACTTTTCAAACCTCAAAATTTGCTTTTGTTGGAGATTGCCAATGTGTTCATCAAGGGGGAGATTGTGGATATCATGGGGATATGCTCATGATCTTAGGATGATGTGACAATTGGCAAGGGTGTTGAAGGTTTGCGGAAACACGCGTTTTCGGCAAAGTTCGATTCTTTGTCGAGCTTCAGCGGTCGACCGCCACCTCGGCGGTCGGCCGGTTTCTCGGCGTAAGGTGGCGGTCCGACCGGCCAATGGTTGGCGATCGGCCGGCAAGAAGCGATCGGCCGGCAAGGAAGCGGTCGACCGGCCATTCAGCGATCGGCCGGTTTGACTTAAGTTGTAGGCCTTCTTGGCAGCGATGTGTTGGGTGTTAGGTCAATCTCATGGGTGTCAGTGCATATGTGTTGCATGATGCATGTTTTGACTAACGTGGGTCAAGTTGTGAAGAACTTGTTTCCGGTTTCGATTTGCTTGTCTATTGTTGTGCAGGTTGCTTGGTGGTCAACGACGGTCAACGGCGAGGATGATCGGGACTAGGTTTAGAGAGCTGAGGTTCAGAACGATCGACGATGCCGGGAGAAGTCATTGGACTCAAGCATGGTGCAAGATGGACAAAGGTGACCGAACGGGTAGTTCGGTGCGACTGGTTGGATCAAGCGGCGCAAGGGTCGGTGCAAGTGTCATGGTGGTTTCGGTGGGAGCCGGATGGGAGAGACTTGCCGACATGATGAGAGTCGCTGGATCAACCTACATGTGGCGGAGCATGCGACTGCTTCGCGAAGATTGGACTCGGTCTTTGAAGAAGGGCCGAGAAGGGGTATTTTGGTAATCTTACCAAATACCGCCTTGGTTACCTTTTGTCAACCCGCGGCGCAAGACAATGCATGGAGAAGCGGATTAGGTCAAGAGGAGATGAAGACGGCGCTTTGAAATGCGTGCGGATGTGACCCGTTTGTGTTGGGCCTTAACGGGAGCCCATTAGGGAAACTCTTCTAGAAGGTCTAAGCCTCTACTATAAATAGATGAGGGAGGTGGCTGCACCCCTTCAACCCTTTCATGTGTTTGAAACCCTAGTTTGCTTAGGGAGAGGATTAGTGGAGGTTAGGGTTCTATAGAGTTGGATTTGATTTCGTGCTCATGTATTGAGTCTTTGTCCTTCATTGATGGAGTGGCTGTAAACCAATACCATATCAAATCAATCCAAAGAAAGTTCTCTCAAAGATGAGTTCATTTGCTTTCTTTCTCTCTATTTGGTGATTTTGAGTCTTTCTTTGATCCGCGAGTTTTTGGTTGGTTTCTTGCTGTGATCTAACTTGCTGCAACATGTGGGAACCCATCTAGGGTCATCTTGATCATCAATCACCCATGAGCAAGTCTCTAGATCATATTTCAATTTTTGCTCGGTTTTGGAGCACACTCCGTTCAAACTGAAAAAGATAGGAACTTTGGCAAGGATCTTCACGATCGTCGCATGGAATAGGTTCCTGATATCCTTAGGAAGATGTGTTCCAAGTTTCGTGAAGTTTGGAGTTACAAATCAAAAGTTACATCAATTTTTGTTTTTGTTTTTCAGACTATTTACTATTTATCTGTCTGATTTTACTATTCACCGGTCTGACCGCTCACTGTTCACCGGTCTGACCGCTGGTACTATTCATTAGACTGCTTCTTGAGTTTTTGTTGCTTTTGCTTCGGGGTTTTGATTGGATTCAATACAAGTCTTCCGATGTGCTTGATTGATTGATCTTCATAGCTTTCATAGCTATTGGAGTGAGATTTGTATTGAATTTGATTTGGGAGAAAAATAGTTTGTGCTCTTATTCACACCCCCTCTAGTCGCCTTTTCGGTCCAACAGGATGGGTTCTCAATTGTGCGAACGAGGGGACACGTAGCTCTTGCCTCAAATGTTGTCCCAGTGGGACCGTGTGAAAAACACTAGTTAAAAAAAGGGGCTATCTATCTGGAAAAAAATAAGATGGTTTGCTAGGGAGTACTCGAGTGTTTTTTGGGTTTGTGAGTACCTAAGTTTTTTTTATCTATACTATGCTTGGTGATATCTCATCAGAGGAGAAGGCAAAGTGATCTAATGCATTGAATCTAGATCTAAGAGTTCAAAATTTGAGTACTAGTTAGCAACAAAACATTCAAGTACTTCCTAGACACTCCCAAAAAAAATTGATGGGGAGGGCTCGCGTGGGACCATGTGAAAAACACCGGTTAAAAAAGGGCTATCTACCTGAGAAAAAAAATTGCAGGGAGGGCCTCGCTCATAGGATGAGGCCTCACGTGCGGCCCTCCCTTAGCAAATTGATGATTGAAAAAAATTTAAGTATAAGTCATTTTTTATGCATTGGATCAATATTTAATCATGTAGTTTTTAAAAAAAAAATTATGTGTAGTCCCACGGCCCTCACTCTTTATTTATAGTCCAAATATTCAATCCAACTCTAATCCAACATTTTATTAGACTCTAATACGAACTCACCAATACTCCTCTCAAGATGGGCCGAAGATACCAATCATGCCTATCTTGTTACATATTATAGCACATTCGCCAGGACCTAATCATTTAGTGAAACAATCAACCAACTATTCTCCGGACTTGACATACTCTAACTTCAGCATCCCGCCATCGAACTTCTCCTGGATGAATAACCTATCAATCTCAATGTGCTTGGTACGATCATACTATACATGATTGTTAGCAATATTGATTGTGGATTTATTGTCACAATGCAACACTAACATATTATTCCTCCATACTCGAAGCTCAGACAATAAAAATTCATCCATATTATTTCACTCACACTCAATGACATTGCTCTGTACTCTGCCTCTATAGTAGATCAAGTCATAACTTCCTGCTTTTTGCTCCTCCATGACATAAGGTTACCTCCTACAAAGATGCAATATCCAAAGGTAGACCTTCTGGCATCCACACTGTTCACTCAATCAGCATCGCAATACCGTTCTACATTCAGGTGTTGATTCTTCCTGAACCAAAAGCCTTTCTCAGGGCTACTCTTCAAATACCACAGGATTTGATAGACAACATCCTTGTGTTATGTTCTAGAATCATGTATATATCGACTAATCACACTCACTGCATATGAAATATCAGGTCTTGTATAGCACAAATAGATGAGACACCTAACAAGCCTTTAGTAAGCTTCTTTGTTAACTGGATCTCCCGACTCGGCACATAGTTTGTGATTCCAATCAATAGGTGAAGCAATAGGGCGACACCCAAGCATACCTGTTTCTGCTAGTAGATCAAGAATATACTTTCTCTGGGAGAGAACTATACACTTCGAAGAACGGGCAATCTCAATCCAAGAAATTATCGAAGAGTTCCAATATCTTTCACCTCAAATGCCTCTCCTGGTCTTTTCTTTAAGGACTTGATTTTCTTGATATCATCTCCAATAATCACAATATCATCAACATAGACTACCAATACAGTGATATGTAGTCATCTATGTCTATAAAATACAGTATGATCTCCATTGCACAAAGAATAACTCATACTATAGACTACACGATTGGATCTATCAAACCACACCCCTAGAGATTACTTCAGACCGTATAAAGACTTTTTGAGTTTATACACCTTCCCATCAGTCTGCCTGTTCTCAAAGTATGGAGGAATCTCTATGTATACCCCCTCTTGTAAATCATTATGTAGAAAAGCATTCTTCATATCCAACTGATGTAGGGGTCATCCTAAGTAAGTTGCACAGGAGATCAACGTTCTTACCGTGCTCATATTCGCCACTGGTGCAAAGGTCTCATCATAGTCTATTCCATTTGTTTGACTATAACTTTTTGTAACCAATCGTGTCTTGTATCTTTTTATCTTGCCTTCAGGAGTTTCCTTAATCATAAACACGTATTTGCATCCTACTACCCTCTTTCCCACTGGAAGTTCAATAAGATCTCATGTCTTGTTCTTCTGAAGTACATTAAGCTCCTCTTTCGTGTTATCCTTCCACTTAGGATCCTGTTTAGTGGATCGCAAATACATTAGAACATGCAGTGTCTGAAGTGATGCAATGAATGTTTTGTATGCAGGTGAGATATGACAATATGAGATAAAATGTGTAATGCCATGCTCAAAGCCATACCGTACTGAAGGCTTTTCGATATTAGCTCTAGTTTCCCTATATTGCGCAAGTGGTAAATCAAGATGGGAGTGATTAGAGGAAACATTACCACTTGCCCCAGGGGAGGCAAGGAACTTTATGGAGAGCAAACCGAGGAGGGATTTAGAACTGGATCAACTGTCAAGGTCGGATGTTCAGGTTGTGGCTGTTCCGGTTGAAGGATCTAGACCCGCCATTATGTGTTAATGGAGATTTTAGTGATTAATGACAAATCTAACTGTGAGACTAACGCTCTTATTGTTATACCATGTTTAGTGTCAGCTTGGATATAAAAGCAAAAATCCAAACAAGTATGTATTCATTAATGACAAATCTATTTGTGAGACTAACAATTCTATTGATTATCTATTGCTTAGTCTCGTTTGGATATAAAGATGAAAATCAAAGAGGTATGCACTCGACATCATATTCTTATATATTGTTGCATTCCTCGGATCCAAAATATAGGTTGAACTCTACCAAAAGTTTAACTTGAATATGTGCATATGTTTTTATTACACATTAGTGTGTGCACACATTTAGGGGGAGTTCACTCTATGTTTTGTGGTTTCATTAGTATTGATCCATATTTCTTTATCCACATATATTGGGGATCTCTACTTTGCAACATATCCTTTGAGTATATAAAACTTGTGTAGTTCATATATACTCATATTACTTTATATTCAATTATTTGAAATTGTGTTGTGGGACTAACATATGTGCTAAGATGTTTAAAGGCTTAGTCCCAATTTATGGATGGCGACATGGTACTGGAAATGCATGACAATAGAGGGATCGTGATTAGTAGTTTGATAGCATGTTTTGGTGCCATATGAATCGATTTAGGATCATGCATGCATTTGAATTTGAGTTTTGGAAGCTCTAAGTGCTTCTGTCAGAAATCGGTAGTACCGGAGGCTAACCGGTGGTAGTACCGCATCAAGCGGTATGACCGCGCATTACATGGTGGTATTACCGGGTTTTGATCATCATAGCCAACTGAGCGCTAATGCGGTACGACCGGCTCTTGCAGCGGTACTGCCACATTGCGGTCGTTCCGATTTCTTGTTGGCGGTTCGATAAAAATAGAACATTTGTTTTATGGTTCGGAGCTCTCTTTGATTATCGGTCGTACCACATTTGAGAAACGGTAGTACCGCTATGCGGTTGTACCGATTTCTATGTGGCAGTACGTATTTTCCAGAGAGCATGTCTTTTCGGCAAAATTGGAAACCCTACAATCGGTAATACCGCTCCTTCGTGCGGTACGACCGGACCAAGCGGTAGTACCGCAACTTGGTTGGCGGTAGTACCGGTCCAGGATTTTCAACGGCTTATTTAGAAGCATTTATTGCAGGTATATCTTGGTAATTAATGTTAATCATTATAAGACTAACATTTTTCATGAGTTGGATGAATAGGTTATGTTCTAGGGTAATGGAGACTTCGGATGGCATCATGAGTTGATCGTCATCAAGTAAAAGTTCAAGAAGATGATGCATCATGTGTTGATGCATATCAAGATCTCGAAGAAGAGATGATCATGAGTTGGTCATCAAGTCAAGAGAAGACTCATCATGTGTTGATTGAGGTCAAATAAATGATGCATCATGGGTTGATGCATATCAAGATAATGAATCGGACTTGAAGTGAAGATGTGTGTCATCGAGCTTCAAGAAGATGCTCAAGGCAAAGGTATGACTAGTTAGGGCTAAGGATGTGTTTCTAGTCATTTACCGGTCTTGGTGTTTGGTTAGAAGACCGTATTGCTAGTATAGGTTGCCGTATTATTAAGAGAGATCTTGTCTAGTAGTTTGAGTCCCATCATGTGTTGATAGCTCAATCTCACTTGCTCTAGCTCTCCGTGACATGATGCTATTATTTACAAATGTGTTTTGCAAATAGTCGAGACTTATACATTTAATCCTTGTAACATGTGACTATACTTTGCAAATGTGTTTTGCAAATGGTTGAAGTCCATGTACCTACTCCTTGTGGCATGATCTAAGTTTTCAAATGTGTTTTACAAATTGTTGTGATTCATGTATTTTCCCTTGGCATGGTCTAAGATTATTTGTTGCTAATACTTTGGACTTAGAACATGGTAGTGGCTCTTTGGAGTTGTGCTTTTTTGATTTGATAAAATATGTTTGAGATCAAATCAAATAGGTGGGTTGCGTAGCCCTCTGAATAAGCTTTCCATAGAGTCCAAGATCACTTAATTCCGACATCGGAGTCAAAAGTTATGACCTTTTTACCGAGTATCGTCTATACTGATTTTGAGCTGCGGTACGATTGACATGAAAAGAGCGGTACGACCGCCCAGAACGGTTGTACCGGCCCTTGTGAGTGCGGTACGACCGCACCAAGTCTGTAACAGCTAGTTTTTGGCTGTTTCGTCTTCAAACGGCTAGTTTTTGGTGTAGGGGTTATAAATACCCCCTTGGTCGGTTGAGAGACTACCCTTGTCATCCTATTTCACTCTCTTGAGCTAGTGTGAGCTTCTCCTCTCAACTGTGCATGTGTTGCACCTTGTGAGCAAGGAGAGAGGTCTCTAGTTGCATGTGTTGCATCTAGAGGTGGATTTCGTATCCACTTGAGTTTGTGCATTCGTTGCACGTGGTGAGAGTCAAGCAAGGGGCTTGGCTTGTTACTCTTGGTGTTTGCCGACACCTAGACGGCGTGGACCGATGATCTTCTCAAGAAGCTTGTGAGAAGGCCCGGCGTGTTGTGAAGGTTGGAGCTCACCTACCCGGAGCGGGAAATAGCTACCACTAGTGGAATTGAGGTGTTTGGCTTAATTTGTGGAGCCGGTCCAATTGGTTGGGCTTACCTCAACGTGGATTAGGAGAGACCGACAAGTCTCCGATCACCACGCTAAAAATGTCATTGTGTCATTGTGGTTTGATTTCTTGTGCTTTACTATATTGCAATTTACATTCCGTATATTAAATTGCTTACTTGTGTGTGTATGATTGCTATCTTTTTATAGTCTCATATTGTTGGTGCACTTAGTAAAGACTAGTTGATTTAGGCTTTAATTGTGCAAAACCGAATTGATTTACAATTCCGCTTAAAACTCGGTTTTAGCCTAAGAAGTTTTTAAAACCGCCTATTCACCCCCCTTTAGTCGGCCTCCTTGATCTTACACCGATTGCTCCTCTATCGGTGCTTGCAGCTCCATTGGCTTAGGTGCTGTCGGTGTTTTAGAACCGATCTTACGTAAAGATTATTTGATTCGGGGGGTCTCCACAATTGATCACGCAGACAAAGGAGATATGAGAATTTTTATACAGGTTCGGGCCTTCTCCAATGAGAATAACAACCCTACTCCTCTGCGTATTGTATTGGGTATCCTGATTACAATCAGTGAAAAGGTTTGCGCTAATACTGCTACTGATTGTCTCTCAAAATAGCCTCTCCCATTATCTCCAAGAGACACCTATTTATACTATGCTGTAGGGGCGGTTGTCGTTCCAGGTCAATAGACGCTCATTATTACGTAATAATGAGAGTAATTACCGGAGTAGTAACCCCTCCACACTGTCTAACGGTTACTAATCAGAGGTAATGGAGAATTATCTGTAGTTATTTCAGATATAACTACGTATCTTGACTGCTCAGATCTCCACAGTAAATAGGGCCTTCTAGCGAGTGGACCCAGTTAACTGTGAAGAAGTCGTAGTAGGGCTGGTCGTAGCAGAACTCACGACCAGGGGGTAGTCGTAGGCAAAAGCTTACGACTGAATACTGGTCGTAGAAAGACTTACGACCGGACATAATCGTAGAAAAACTTACGATTACGTGGTAGTCGTAGAAACACTTACAACTATAGGGGTGGTCGTAGAAGAGCTTACGACCACCTAACTTACTCCTCCCTTATAACATTAAGGGGTATGCCATGTGACGTCATATTACATGATTAGGGAATAATTAAATGAGGATTATCATATCCTCGTCAGGTGCAAACTGCTTGTCCTTTTGCTTCTCCTATGTTTCCCAAAGTGCCTTCGCTCATAAATCTTCAATTCTTTCGGGGCTATCACATCTCTCACGTATTCCATTAGGCTCAAGCATGGAATTGTCCCCCACAATGACTTCTTGTTGACTATCACTCTTGTTCTCTCCCTCTAGACTGTCACCGTCAGTGATAGAAGAGAACTCCAAAAATTGACCAAGAGTACCTCCACTCATGTAGTATGGCTCAAACTCCTGGAATGTCACATCCATACTCACAAACAACCTTCTCTCAACTAGGTTCCAGCATCTATAGCCCTTCTGACTTGATGAATAACCTACAAATGTACACTTCATTTTTTGAGAATTTAGCTTGCTAACTGTTGGTCGATGATCATGTACAAAACACACACAGTCAAACACCTTGGGGGCACCTTGAACTCCCGCTAACCCAAAATAAGTTCAGTTGAAAACTTCGTCCCAAGTATTCAAGACAGCATGTGGTTGATGAGATACACTGCCTTCATCATTGCCTCCTCCACAATCCCTACGTCTAACAAATATCGATTCTTCCTTTCAGTCACTCCATTCTAATGTCGGTTCTTGGACAAGTAGTTTGATACAGTATCCCCTTCTCTGAGAGATACACTATAAACTCCTGGTTAACATACTAAGTTTCATTGTCTGTTCGAAGAATCCGAACATTTGCATTGAACTGAGTAGCAACAATCCTATGAAAGTCTTGAAAACATTGAAGGACCTCACTCTTGTGCTTCATCATATAAATGCAAGTCATACGAGTGTAGCAATCAATAATATGACAAACTACTCACAAAAGTAACTGAGCATAGACCCCAAATATCATAATGTAATTAATAGGTTCATAACAACAAAGAACAATGCTACTATATGTAGACTTTGTGTGCTTTCCAAACTCACAAGCATCACACACAAGTTTACTCGTATCTACTTTATTGAACAAATCAGGGTACAACCGACTTAAACTCTCAAACGGTGGATGTCTCAAGCAACGATGTTGTAACAAAACTTCTCCCTCAACTCCTCCTACATCCACAGCCAATACCGCATCAACCTGATCAATGTACCACAACCCATTACGCCTTATTTTAGTCACAAACCCCTTCCTAGTTATCTTCTCCTAAAATAAATATGAATCATCGTCAAATGTGATAGTGTATTTGAATTGATCAATGATAGAACTAACTAAAAAAATATTGATTGGAAAGGAAAAAACATGCAAAATGGAGGATAAAGCAATGGATAGTGTGCACTCTACAGATCCTACACCCTGAATAAGCTGGGAGGTTCCATTAATTGTTTGGACAGTTTCATAATGAGTATATGGAGTATAAGATGCAAATGCACTAAGTGAACCTATGACATGCTTAGATGCCCCTGGATCTATGATCCAATCAATATGAGAGTGCTTATATGTGGATGCAAGTGCATATGCCTGAGTACCTTCGTCCACGTGGGCGTAGCTGGCAAAGTTACCAAAGAAGGTGGTAGTTGTTGCAGTAGAATCATGAGGAGTCTCCAATGTCGTTTTCTGCTACCACTTCTCCCACTACATAGCTTGCTCGCCTGTCAGAGTAACAGATGTGTTCTCCTCTGTTTAGGCCATATTAGCCCTGTGGCAAACTCAGCCCCTTCCTTGACCTCCATAATCTCCACCTCCGCTTCTATAACCACCACGACCTCCATCTTAGTCTCCATAATCTCCAATTCATCCTCCACGACTACCACGACCTCCACCTCGGTCTCCATACCGTAGAGAAGGACAAACACGGCTCAGATGTCCTCTCACCCTACAGTTGTAGCACTTCCTATCATCGGGTATGGCATATGCGGACCTAATAGAGTTGTTGCACCCCATTACTCACAACCGAATCTCCACTTGTACCATAGCCAAAATAACATCCTCCATAGTAGGCAAGTTTGCCAAGTGAAACATGACAGCTTTTCTACTTTCAAACTTTGGATTTAGTCCCTTCAAAAAATATGTAACCCATCTGTGTTGCAGCCACACCTTGCCAGCCTCAATATCACCAGCACATGTTAACTACAACGGATCATAGTGATCTATGTCTGCCCATAGTTGTTGCAATTCACTAGCATACTCCTGGACAATCTTCTTATTCTGTTGTAGGAGTATGCATCTTGCTCTGGACTTCCACCGTCATCATCATATTTTCTGCCCTGAAGTACATATTGCTCAGCGTCTTGCACATTGCTACTCTTGGACAGTCTTCTTGTCCTGTTGCAGGGCATCCACCTTGCTCTGGACCTCCACCATCATCACATTTTCTGCCCCGAAGTACATGTTGATCAGCGTCTTCCACATTGCTAGTGCACTCTACAACATCTCCACCATCCCAAGCGATAGATGGAGACATCAAAGTTAGCCACCACCACAAAGTTGGTGGTGTTTCACATCCTCTAATCTATGCTCGCCTTGTTTGTAGGCTTAACACAGGTCTTTCGCAGGTAGTGCTCCACCCCTTTGTCATCAGAATTAGTTGAGCCTTTCTAGACCAACTCAAGTAATTCTTACTTCCTTTTAACTTTACATCATTCGACATCAGCTCTAGCTTTAATTCAGATGACCCTACACCAGCCCTTGAACCTATCATACCTGTCACGAAGAAATCCTGTAACGTGTTTCTCATGTCGCCTTGCGTGACCAGCGGGGAAGTAGTCTCAACAACTTCCTTCCTCTTCTCTTCTACTGTCCTCATTGCAGCTTCCTCCTTCCTCGCAACCTCAATCTCCTCAGGGGTCATCTTCTCAAACAACCAGAGCAATGTCAATTACTACCAAGATATGTCGCGCGTATCTCTCACGACCATGACAATCCTTCACGCATCAACGTTCTGCCGAACCTTGATGACTGCCTTCACAGTTATCCAAATCATGCAGAGCTTTAACATCCAAAAAAAATCACAAACAAAGAACTCCTTTTTCCCCTTCTTCTATCACCTCCTTCCTCTCTTCTTCAGATCTAGATCGCTTCTCTTCCCTTCCTCTATTCCCCTTTCTTCTTCAGCCGAAGTTTCTTCCTCTGCTCCCTTTTCTTCTTCGGCCAATGCCCCCTTTCTTCTTTGGCTGAAGCTTCTTTCTTTGCTCCTCTTTCTTCTTCGGTCGATGCAAAGACTACTTCCTCTCTTCTTCAGATCCAGATCGAGCCTCTTCTCTTCCCCCGTTGACGGCTTCTCCCTCTGCTACCCTTCTTCTTCGGTGCCCCCGTATGTGGCACTGTGGTGGCGGCCCGGTGTCCTGACAACGGCATGAGGCGGCTATCCCCGGTGACTCGAGGCTGCTGCAACCTGCGCTGGTGTTGAAGACGACGACCGACGGCGGTGGTGGTGGATGGCAACGAACATGGCAGTAGTGGATGACGACGATGACGACGGTGGTGGTGAATGGCGACAACGATGGCTAGGGTTAGGGATGAGATCGAGTAAGCTCTGATACCATGTAGATTTTTTTTTGAAAATAATTATGTGTAGTCTCACAAGATCCCCACACCCTTTATTTATAATCCAAAGATCCAATCTGACTATAATACAACTCTTTATTGGACTCTAATATGAACTTACCAACAAATCATGCGGCACGTCAACCTCCATACAAAATCTCTAATGATCACCACAATTAAGTTAGACTTAAGAAACAATTCGGCAATTTACAGCTAGCAAACCGAAAATAAAATAGAGCGAGTTGAATCAACCGCGCAAGTAATTGTAGAATTAGATTGGGGGAATCACCACACTCAGGTATGAGGGGTGCCTTTCATATATATAGCCATGTGCAGTGCGAGGTACAAAGGTAATAATCCTAATACCCGCCCGCGATCGTAGCGATAGGATCACGGGCGCCTGATGGTCGAAATCGATAAACAAGCATGCAGGAGACCCTTGGTCATAATGTCCGCGAACTGGTGTGTCGAGGGAACATGTAGTACTCGAACCTGGCCCAAGGCAGCCTTCTCGCGGACGAAGTGGATGTCGATTTCGATATGCTTCGTACGACGATGGACAGGATTGGCCGTCATGTAGACAAAGATCGACATTGTCGCGAGAAGACGGCCGTCGCGATAGTGGCCGAGATGTGTAGTTCTGAAGAAGCCGGCGCGGCCAGCGACTTCGGCTACGACATGCGCCACGGCCACGATATTCCGCCAAAGATGGAGCGGAGGCCGTGGTCAGCGCTATGACGACTGAGAGACCAGTTGTTCGAGGAAGACGCGGCGGAGGTGGAGCGGCGCGTGTCGAGCGAGCCCGCCCGATCGGCATCGAGTAGGCGATGATCCGGTTGATGGTGCCGGCGCCGAGGTGAAGACCGGCGAAAGTGAACCCTTGACGTCTGCGCGAGATGCGCTTGATCGGCGCGGTGCGGCTCGCGGATCATGCATGAACAAGCGAACTTCTTTGAACGGCATAGGCGGTCGGGCGTGTCGGTGAGAATCGAGTGCGCCGGCGAGACTCCGGTACTCGGAGGATCGGCCACGGAGCGCCGTTGGTGGCGGCGACTTGCTTCGAGCATCCGCCGCGTCGTAGTCGGGTGGCACTCGGACATGCGAGCGCTGAGTAGGTCGACGGCGTCGGCGACGCTGCGGCAGAACAACCCGTCAGCATCGCGCGTCCGCGAGATCCCGAGAAGTGGTGCGGTCGCGAGATCCGTCATGGCGAACTCCGAGTGAAGCGCGCGATGATGTGTTGGAGCGATCTGCGGTGGCGGCCGTGAGGATGATGTCGTCGACGTCTGAAGCGGTAGGCGACGCTATCTCTATCTTTGTAAACAAAGAGAGATGCATTGGACTTGGTCGCAGTGAAGCCGATGCGGCAGATGTACGAGGCGAATCGCTGGTTCCATGCCCGGGGAGCCTACTCGGGTGGGTGGGGGAGGTTGGCCGGGTGGGGGGCGGCTGTGGGGGGAGGTAGGGTTTGGGGGGTGGGCTAGGGTTTGGCCCAGAGTTGCTCTGATACCATGTAGAATTAGATTGGAGGAATCACCACACTCAGGTATGAGGGGTGTCTTTCATATATATAGCCATGTACAGGTACAGGGGATACAAAGGTAATAATCCTAATAGTAATAACCGACTATTCTCACCTTACATGTGAACAGTCTAAAAATTACTATCAAAGTAATAGTAACTGAAATTTTACTAGCAGTAAACAAAAGTTGGCAACGAACACTTCACCAGCAGTTAGCGACGGTAAGCAATACAGCTCATGCTCACTCTGGATGAAGTCCGAGCAAAACCCACAGCGATCTATCTTTTGTTTCCATCGTCTTCTTTGGATGGTAGTTCAGTCTATGTATGGAGCACGGGTAGCAACAGAATAGGATTATCTTCTCCAAAACAAAGTTTTAAACCTTTTAATTTGGGACTAACTGACAACTCCTCTGCTCATGTGCTCCATGCTTCCCACACTTTACAGCCCTATCAGAAGGGGAAATTCAGCACACAGAAAAAATAGAATGAAAAGAAAAGAAAAGAAAAAAACAGAGAGAGAGCAGTCCTTTTTATCTGATGAGGAGCTCCTGTCTGCCTGTCTTCCAGCTTGTTAAGGCCCCCATCATGTTCTTCTCTTTCCCAGCAATCATTGGCTTGGCTCCTTCTTTTTCCATCTCGCCCATTTCTTTTATCTCCTTTGTTTTTGTTTAGTTTGATATAACAGTGAAAGAACCAATGCGAGAAAGATTCATAGGAGGATATAATAATTTGATGGTATGACTGTAGGTGAAAATAATTCAGGAGTTAAATATTGGGGGAGAGTTGCTGCGTCGGCGCAGTGTCCCTATCTCAACGAATTGTCGCCTTTGGGGCAATCATTGGGAGATCCATCCATTCAAGTTCATATATACTAGTTCATACTTCATACTACAAAGATCCAAAGGCTAGATAAAGTTCATATAATGGGGTTAATTTTTTGGGGTTGTTTTTACCTGCAACAACAACGCCAAGCTCACATTTTTTAGCACATCATTTGCTTGCCCCTGATGCCTACAGCTCAACCCAACCATTATATATACTTGCTCGCTGGTTTCCTTTCCAGTGGTGTTCACTTTCTTGTGGGCTCTCCCCTTCCTTCCCTCCCCAAATCTCCCCACTCTTCTCACTCACAAACAATTGACTGTACAGAGATAGACCCACCTGAGGAGGAGGAGGAGGAGGAGTAGGAGGCAGAGGTTTCTTGCCTGCTTGCTTGCTGCTTCTCTCACCTTTTATTTTCATGGATTCTTGCTAGCTCCTACACGTCTATACATGTTTCTTCCTCAATTGCCTATTTCTTGCATTTCTTGATTGATTTGATTTCTTCCTTTGTTGTTCCCCTGAACCAATTAGGTGGTATAAGGTGTCAATGCTCAGCTTTTGTTTCCTTTGTGAAAATAGGAGACATAGGAGCAAGTGGAGGAGGAGGAGGGGAGAGAGAGGCAAAGCCAAGAATTGGTAGGAACAAGTTGCTGTCTTCAGCATGGCTCCAGCATTTGATGCTGCTGTTGTGCTTGGATGGAAATGACTCCAGGAGACCCGGACAATCTGCAGGTATGGTATGGGTTTGGGAAATCCCAAAATTGTGGGCATTTCACCAAAGTTTTTATCTTTGCATGATCCTGAGCTTTCTTGGACCGAAATCTGGTGGAATTGCTGTATAGTTCGGAGACAAGAGTGTGAATGATGTGAATTTTCAGATTACCTGCATTCAAGCATTGATCAGGAGTAGTGAACTTTGTTGATCATAGGTTATAGGTTATGGATCATCCTGCATACTTGTTATTCCTTATATAACATTACGTTCTGTTAATCATTTTCGCGATTGGAATGCTTGTCGTATTACATGACCTTGTTTGCCAATGGCTTCAGAGCCCATAAATCCAATACCACATTGGTAGATCACAGAAATGGTAGATCTGTGGATTGCTTCTTACACAAATCAAACCAACTCATATATCTACAGCTTGAAAATGCAAATGGTTCGAGCAGAAGACATTCATGTTTTAAAATTATGTTGCAGCTTATTCATATTTTCTTTATTTAGTAGAAGAGCATCCCTATAATTATACAATGCTGTAGTGAACAATTTCTTTTTGCATATAGTCATGTAGTTTTATTGCCAGCCCAATAAATATCTACTACAGATTATTGCATTTGCGAGGCTCTTTGTATAACATGGTAATTTAAGTAGTGTAGGTATGATTTCTCTAAATCCATTTATGGCGCGAAATTTTTGAATAAAGGGGTGGTGCGTTATCTGGGAAACAAAAGGAAAAGAAAAAAGAAAAAGCTAAAGGCACGGACCACCTTGCCACGTAATATTTAAATTTTGATAATATAGTTTTCCTTTCTCTGGATTTATGCATTAATAATGGCTTGGTCCATACTGCTGACATCATGATCGGAATATGCTTTCCTACAAGAAGTAAATTTAACCAAAATAATTTATGTATCAGCCAAGCAGCATTTTCTCCCATCCTCCATTAGGACATTAAATCTGTCATTTGCTGTTTCAATCAACCGACAATTTTGGGGTAAACATATTATCGGTGACGTAATTTTATCTCTTGACCAATCAATCCATCCATACATGGTGCAGATGTTTCATTGGTATTCTGAAACTATTTAGTTCATTGTGTAAAACTGCACTGTTGATTCAGCAATCTGTATGCGCTTGTTCTTACGAATTCAATGCTAAATCAAGATAAATTTAATGTACTACTCTTTAGGTTATATGTCTACTGGTGCAAACTTCATCACTGCTACTACAAAAATTACTACCCTGTTCTGAAGGAAGAGATTTCATACTAGATGTCAGCAATTCTTGCAGCAGCTCTAGGAGGTGCTGGAGGCTTGGCATTAGTAGGGGTTGTGATACTTCTTATAGTACTTTGCCTACGACACCGCAGAAGAACTTCAGACTCTTCAGAGAGTAGTTCGTCGGGTCCAGCTCTACCAGGTACTGCTTAAATTACTTTTCAAGAGGCTCTAAAGTTCAACACTTTTCTGCTAGTGGTTCAATTTTCTTTTTAGCTTAACAAACTGACCTTCTATATATAAGAGCTGCAAGGGGCAAAATGTCTGACTCTGGAGGAACTAAGTTCAGCTACAAGGAACTTCAGCAGTTTGAATCTCATTGGGCATGGAATGTTCGGAGAGGTGTACAAAGGTTTGCTCCAGGATGGCACAATTGTAGCTGTTAAAAGGCGGCATTCTCCTCCTAGCGAGGAATTCATTCAAGAGGTGCCAAAATTTTCTTCTTATCCACAGATTCTTTAGAGTAGTGCCTGATTCTAAATTGACAGAATGTGTTGTGTTGTACACATGCAAGACGCGAGAAAGTAAAGAGCCATTTTTATATCAAAGAAATTAAAATCCTGATTTCTCACAGGATCTACAATATAGTGGCCCTGAACTCATGTTCGGTGCCTTTTTCTCCTCAGGTTAATTACCTATCATCTATCCGTCATCGTAACCTTGTAAACCTTTTGGGGTATTGCCAGGAGAATGGCATGCAGATGCTTGTTTATGAGTATGTCCCCAATGGCAGTGTTTCTACACATTTACATGGTGATTTTTCGTTGTGTGTTTCCTATTATTATTCTCATGTACAAGAAGCGCATCAAAGGTGGTAATTTTATTCTGCTATAATTCTTCAGGTAACAGCCATGCTCCAGGTGTAAGGCTAGAATTCAAGCAGAGACTTTCTATTGCTCATGGAACTGCTAAAGGCGAGTCTTCACATTGGCATCAACTCTACACTTTCCTCTATTGGCAGAAGCTTATTTTCAGAAATTCAAATCCATCATAGAATATAGGATTACCTGCCTCATTTTGCAGTAGCGACGATCTTACAGCAACTACGCAAGCAATCTTAACGTGATAATCTTTCCTGTTACTCAGGCCTAACTCACCTGCATTCTCTGACCCCTCCTGCTGTCCATATGAACTTCAAAACGGCTAATGTTCTGGTGGATGAGGATTTCATACCAAAAGTTGCAGATGCTGGCATTCAAGGCCTGCTTGATCGACTAAGTGGCGCAGGCCCGTCTTCAAGAACATCTAACGATCCTTTCCTTGATCCTCGGTAACTACTGAGATACTTCTTTGTTTGGTTAAAGTTCTTATATTCATTGACGTCATCAGTGGATAGCAGAAAACTAGATGCTTTCTATGCGTTACTTGCACTAGTACCAATTCATCGTCATCCAGTGCTCAAGTTTGACTGAACTTTTGGTTGCATGACCAGAGTGAAGGAACCCGTAATTTTTTCCATACAAAGCGATGTATACAGTTTTGGTGTGTTCCTTGCGGAGTTGGTCAGTGGAAGGAGTGCTGTGTCTGATCAAAGCATCATTCGATGGGTAAAGACCAACACTCTGGTTGCTATCCATTTCACAAAAAAAAAATCCCTCTCATCATATCAGTGCTAATGTTGCAGTTTGCTTACTTTGTATCCGCTGATACCTGATATGCAGGTACAAAACTTTCAGGAATCAAGTGATATCTCTGCAATTGCAGATAGCAGAATGATTAGTGGCTTTACCTCAGAAGGCATGAAGGAACTGTTGCGCTTGACATCATGGTGCGTGAACCCACTGAGCGAGCATCGTCCATCGATGAGCTTGGTGGAGGCTGAGATACACCGGATACGCGAGCAAGAGATCAGGTTGACGACCTTCATGACAGAAGGCACCCCAACTGTGACTCTAGGCAGTCAGCTCTTCACAACATCAAGATGAAGAAGAATGGAATGTGTAGCATTTACAGCTAAGCTAGTTTCCTCTTATCAGAGTTATAGATTAGCTGTTCTCTTTCCATTTCCCCCTCTATTTTCTTTTCATAGTGAGTCAGCTCATCAGCTGTAACTCAAAAGTGTACAAAAAAGGGACAACTGTGAGGTTCCCTTTCTTTATTTCCCCCACACCTTGCTGGTTTCCCTTTTCCTTTTTTGCCATAGGTTTCATCTTGTAAAAGAAAGAATTGCATTTCTTTTGTTAGATATTTATAAGATTGGGAGGGTGGTGCCAAACTGGCAATTGTGTATTTCTACTGCATTAGCCCTGCATAGTATTTTCTCAAAACACTGGGGAAAAGATAAAAGAACCATGCAGATGCAGGAAGTTGAAGGAACAAGGTGCTGCTACCTATTTCATGCTTTGTTCAGAGAGTATGTAATGTAAGAAGCTTCAGCCTTACATACACATATGAGGATGAAACAGACTTTTCAGTTCTCCATTTTTACAGGGCTGAGAACCTCAGACGTGACAAAATCATAGAAAGCAAACCTTCCAGTGCACGAAATGGTCCATACATACATCCTTCCCATTCCAACTTCTTTATTTGAAGAGCCTTTTCTTGCAGCAATGCCATCCTCGCTTTCCTTAGAGAGTCTCATACATACATATCATCTAAACTGGTCTGCACCTGCAGTAGCATTCTAGCCAATTTTCTGAATGGCATCTATGATTTCACAATCTCATCTCTGCTGACGGTGAAGTCCCAGAGCTCACCGTACTTCTCGTTGAAGTCCCAGATGTCCATAGAGTTGTAGTCCGCGATGAGCTTGTCTCGAGACGATCTCTCCATCATGTAGATCTCTGGCTCAAAGTTGTGTGGTTTGTCCGGCTTGTCCATCTCAATGATGCAGAACACAATGATGAAGAGAGCTGCTCCAATGTAAAGGTACTCCCCCTAGTGGCACAAACAAGTAGACATGTATATCTCCATTCAGTGAACTCAAGATAGATGATGCATGTAAGTATGAGGAAAAGGTTAATGGAACTATGCAATCCGTACCGGTACATTGAAAGCCATGCCAAGGATGATTGCAGGAGGAAATGACCAGGAGATGAGTGCTACAAGAGATTGCCATTGATGTTAATGAGCAAGCTTGTTTCAAGGATAAAAATCTCTTATGGTGTCTGATATCTGACTGAGACAAAGATTTAAGGACATATACCGTTTTAAGACAGTAAAAAGTACCATGAGTGTACCTTGAAAGCCCTGAGGAGGCTCAGCTTCTTGGTACCACTCGGAGACATCCTCCCAGAAGCCCTTCTTATCTTCAATTGGATGATTTGTTTCACAACATCATATCAGAATCAGCACAACTTAGTTGAGCACTAAGCTACTGTACACATGATAATACATTTCGATTGAAGGAGAGGGTAAGGGAATTAAGGTAAGACCTTGGGTTTCATGGTAGGTGTGGTGGCCATCATATACTCCATACACAAAGTCCTCCTGCAAAGCAAGTTCATTCCAATGTTATCCATTTCTTCAGACAAGCAAGAAATCATGAAAAAGGCTCCTGCGCTCCGCTAAAGAAAATTACACAAATTCTAAAGCGAATGAGGAGACGAGGGACAGACCGGGCTGACGCCGTTGGTGCGCCACTTGTCGATGGGATCCTCCTGCAGGTCCGGCTCTATTTCCGTCAGAGGCCCAGGCCCGGCCCTCACCACCACTGCCCTGCCTCTGCTCTCCCAGTAGCCAGCATGCTGCTGCTGTGGCTTCACCTTTATCCTTAGCTGCTTCACTGCATCATGACGAGGACGAGCAGTAGTGACTGCAGATGGTGATGCAGAAATGGCGGACACTAAGTTGCTGCTCATTATCTCACTCCAAACGCTGTGCTCTGCTCCCTTCTCCACCCCCTTGCTTGCTCCTACTGCACTTATACTTCGCTGCAAACAGACAAAAACAAGTAGATAATGCTATTGGACATGTACCGTCCAGAAATATTGCTACCTTTTTCTCTTTTTTGATGCCTCGAAACTGGGATGAATCGGGTACCATCGATTTACTAGTAATAAACTCACAGAAACTCAGCCTGCTGCTGGTGAAATGATAATTTATGTGACTAACAAACTACTTATTACATCACTGCATCCTAAATTGTTAGGAAGTACATAACTTTCTGTATAACATCAGGAAAAGGAAAAGGCAACTGCAACATGTGGACATACGTTGTAAGAGCAGAGACAGATTCAGCAGCCGAAGTCAGTGACTCAGTGGGTGCACTACAGTGAACCATCAGCAGCTTCACTGCTTCACAACATTTCTTATACATCATACTTGCTCTGTACCTTGTGTTAGCAGGGCATTTCTTTTCTTCATTAACTGAATCAGTGAACAAACAAGACAGCAGTTCTTGAACCTCTTTCCACATTTGTTCTAAAAACCTAAATTCTTACAACACAATTTAAACATTCCATAATACAGCAGATCCTACAACAAAATCACAACAGCATCTCTCCTCAACTTTCAATGGAGAACTATTCCGCCTCCGGCCAGGATGTATTTACACCCCCGCCCCCCCCCCCCCCCCCCTAAAATGCAGGAATTTAGTGTCAGGACTTCTCAGGGTATTCCAGAAACATTATAACGCCAACAGCCTAGAGTATACAAAAAGATTACCTGGTTCAAATTGAGTTTACTAGCCTTGTCTGGCTTTCATAACCAGCTCTTCTGTTGTAGCACCAATAATCTCATTGGCATGCTTTAGAGGAAGGCAACAGATTCTTCCAATAGAATCCTGAATGCATAACTGACATTACTATCATGGCAAAAATAGAGGCAAATCAAGTAACACTAACAACACGATGGTACTGCTGTTCAAAACTTTTGGATTCTGTGCATTGTGTTTTGCAAAATCTTTTAAATTCTGCACATTATGTTTGTAAGAAACCTTTACTATGATCTGGTGATGCAATTGCAACAATACAAGAAAAAGCTGTAAGAACTCACTCTTGTAACAATAACAAACCTCTAACTTTTGAACAGCATCCATCACCTCAAAATTGCATTGCAAGCCAAACTGTTCCTGGATTAACTCTTCACATTGCAAGTCAAGATCCTAGCGTATTGGAGAACCAAGAATATTTTAACTTGGCCATTGTACTTGCATAAAAACAACTTCAGAAACAAAACATTGCCTTCTTAAAAACAAAAAAACAAATATACCTCAATAGTAGGCTTTCCATTTTCCATCAAAATATAGTAGGAAATTATGACCTCCTTAACCTGAACATCAGAAATCTCAAAGATGGAAGTAAATTGTGAGCTGAAACTCCGCTGAACACAAGCCTGTCTTTTGCTGATTCTAAAGAAACAACTACATGTGTAGACCTACTTCCTGCTGAATCACGTCTTCACAGAGGTGCAGAAGTGTGCCTTTCCCGCTATCTAGTTGTTTGTCATACATTGATTGAGTGATTAGGTTTTGGTAGGTTGCCATGTTCTGTTGAAACCTGCATCAAAGTTAACTTATTTACCAGACCGTCCAACCCAACCAATAAAGTGAATACAGTATCATCCTAATTAACAATGGATGAAGGAAGCATGGAAGCAAAAATGCATTTTGTGAGGTGTTCTGGAGCAATTCTAGCAGGTCACAAGAAAAACAAAATCATTCTCCCTGTTCCATTGTCTACATAATATAAATTACTGACAGAATGAATACCCTATGAAAAATAAATCGAGCAAGACACTCACGAGAAATAGATCTTGGCACAATATCCGACCAAAGCAGAAAGGATGGCAATCACAACCCAGAAATCAGCTTTAGGCATTTCGAGTGAACTGATGAGTGTAACCTGAGTAATACAACAAAAGTAATAATCAGGTGATAAATCACAACACAATCAAGTGAAACCAGTTCCACTCCACTCCACTTACAAGCCCAATGACAACAGAAACAATAAATTGAGCCCAATCCATTGGTGTGAGGCTTGGGTTTTTCTTCTCAGGCTGCAACAGTTATAATTTGTATTCAGCATAAGTGCAGTTGAAGAAATAAATATGATTGTGACAATATTTTTCTTTAGAAAATGTATCTTCCAGTACTAACCAGAACCAACTCCATATCTGCCATCGGAATATTTTTGAAGTGTTTTACATGAATTGCTCTATCATTTTGGTCCTTTGGGCTTTTCCTCCTGAAGGAAAGCACTAACCATCAGAATTCAGTTCTGACATGGTAGTTTAAACTTTAAAGGAATCATGCAAGCAACCATTTTACAACCAGGACACCAGAAAATTTTGTCTGCAACCTCAAACCTAAATCATTTAGGAGTTTTACCTGTACAAGACAATCACCTCTTCAAATGTAGGCTCTTGAATTGTGACCTTGCCAATTAAGTTGCGCAGGCTACAATATAAAGAGGACAATATGAGGGCATAGGATAAAAAGATAGCAGCCTATTGGGATTGTGACAGTCTAGCAGGTTAAGAACAGCACAAACCTCAACTTCATTGTCTCAAGTCGTATACGTTCAACATATAGTTCCTTGTCCTCTTCTTCACCAGCTAGATCATCATTCTTCTTGGAATATATCTTTGGCCTAACATTTTTCTTTCTTGAGAAGAGCTTTTGCAGTCTGAAATTCCAGAATGAAAATAGTTAACCTTTTAGACAAGCAAGATAAATTGCCCAGGAAAATATGTGTGTGGTGATAGCCTACCTTGTCTTCTCGACAAGTCGTTATTAACCGTGCACGAATATCTGGATGACCTGACCACAAAGGTCGATTTCTGCATACACCGAAGAAGCACGCAAGAACAAGATAAAGCAATCTGAAATTGCAAATAGGAATTGAAATATTTGAATTGAGTTGGGATTCTGAATAAGGATCTTAATTGGGTGGTCTAGTCGACACATGCAAAAGATACAAGTTGCAACAAAGGCAAACTAAACATAAAAAAATCCAAAGAATTAGAGGGGAGGTGGCCACTATCTATAGGAGGAGGGAGAGGCGGCGCGGGTACTGTTCACACACGAACAGTACCATGTGAACAGTAACCCTAGGTTGCCATATGGGCCAGGGAGGTGGCCGGCCCAAATATCCTAAAGTGGTTGCTGTCCTTGGACCCAATAATTGATACAAGGCCCTCGGCCCAATGTAAGGTGGCGCAGCACCAGATATAAGTGAAGCGAATTCATCGGCACGTTGGAGTAGCGTTTGACGCAGCCGAATCGATGGCAGTCAAATCGCCCGGTTGGAGGTGGAGTAGTGGTCGTATCCGATGGGTTGATGTCCTCATCATCCTCCCCTTTTTGCATTTGAGTCGTCCTCGACTCACGCCCATCCTCCAGCGGCAAGAGAAACTTTAAAACTTGGAGTAACGCATTCTCATCTTTCTGCAAAATGTTAGCAACAACAGGTGGCAAAGAAATAGAGAAAGCGTTGGAAATTAAAAGTGATTGTGTATGCATCAAATCAGCACACGTACATTTTCTCATAGCATTCAGTTTGCAACTCAATTTGCCAGTATTAGTGAAGTAAATAGTAGAGTTAGGCATCGCTCTGTGAATGGGCAGCGCAGTAATTGAATTCAAAGAGCACAAGTCATTCATATAATCAGATTTCGATTGAACAATAGCAAATTCATCTAGTAAGGGTGAAAAGATTTGTAAGTTCTTCCATAATTTAATATCTTTATTCAAATTGCTCATACTAGATGGTGCAATAAAAGGTGAACACATAGGCATTGGATGAGCACTAAATTTTATTTTCCTCTCATATTGAACAAGATTCAGCATACAAGAATTATTGTCCAAAACAACAAGCTTCAATTTATCCATGTGATCACAAGTTATGCATATTCGATATACAAGAAATTGGTTGTTTACATCATAATCTCCAATCAAATTAAACTTATATCCAGGGGTGTAGGCACTAAACAAAGATTTCGAACATGCGATTTCAGAAACTTTCATAATAGCATGTGACAATTTCATAGGTAGATCCAACATAATGTAACATAAAGAATTAGCAGGAAAAATTCTAGTCAAAACTTCTTTATGTCTAACCAATTCCACATGATCATTATATGTTATTAACTCATCACATGAATCACTCAAAACAGCAGGCAAGTCAATTATTTCATCACATGGTGCACTCAAGTCAATAGATAAATCAACAAGTTTATCACATGGTGCACTCAAGCTAGTAGGCAAATCAATCAAATTATCACAGGATTCATGCAGATTATTAATAATATCAGATTCTGTAGCTAGGGAATTAATATCTGCCTTCTCAACACTAGATTCCTTCACCTCATGTGATTCATTGGTTTCTACTACAATCTGATTTTCCCTTTGTGCAATAATATGAGGAATAAAATCATTGGCATTGATCTCAGGTTGAATGTTCAAATCAGTACCTTTGGTATTACCTTGTAGGCTCGACTCAGATAATATCGGTACTAGAGGCGGTGAGTAGTCACAAGCTTTCCCTTCTTCCTGCTCAACCAATGGAGTTGGTGGTTCGATCAGCTCATTCTCCTCTTTGGCATGGTTCTCAGCTTCCTGCAAGATGTTAGTCACAGAAATAGGCACAAACACAAGTTTGTTCTCATGTTTTCTATCATCAAGCATTCTCAATTTCTCCTCAATTTGACTTACAAGCAAGTATAAACAAATGAGGAAGAGAATTATATTCTTTGTGAACAAGAAGGTCCTAAATTGCTTGATTAAGCCCTCTTAAGAATCTATTCTCTGTAGCTTCAGCATGTTCCTCTAAACCACAACGCAACAAACGAGTTTTCAATTCATGATAGTATTCCCTTACAGTTCTACTATGTTGCTTTAAATGTTGTAATCTAGCTAACAAATAATCAGCATGATATTTAGGAACAAATTCATCTCTCAAAAGTTTCTTGAGTGCATGCCAAGTTCGAGGCACTCTTCTATGTCTACGTAAATACTGCCACCAAAATATTGCATCCTCAACAAAAACACTAGTGGCAGCTTTAATCTTTTGCCTATCAAACAATTCATAATGTTCAAATTCTTTTTCTAAAGCTATCTCCCAGTCAACATAGGCATCAGGATCAAATTTACCAGCAAAGGATGGCAAAGTGATATTAGTTTTACTGGACGTACTATCACGATCATATACCTTATGTGGTGGAGAAACTTGGCTCAAGCTAGTATTTTTCTCATAGACTTTCTTGCGCTCCCGTTCAATGGCTCGAAGAAGACGTGGATGATCTCGTAATCATCTCGTGAACCTGCCATAGTTAGTAGAAAACAAAGAACAAATCACAGTGTATATGTCTCTATGAACTACTAGATTCTGGAGTTTCACAAGTCACTCACACTCAAGCTTATACCCAGTTCTTACAAGTTTTTACCAATGTAGCAAGGAAGTGGTACAACTGGTGGCTGGTTTGTGATACTCTCACTTGCGATTAGTCCAACGATTGCGAGGAACGGTACCTACTGAGCTAGTAGAAAGTGGAGCTTAGAAGGCTTCGATATGGTAGTAAGGATTAGCAATTAATCAAATCAGATAATGCAAGCTGAAAAATTATTCAAAGTACTAGTCAATGTTGCTGATCCTAGCCTAGAGAGAGCCAGTTAATCAAAGCCTATGAAGCACAGTGTAGAATAGGAGCTAGACTGAAAGAAACAATTTCCTGAGGTATGTATGTGTGTGTATATATATATATATATATATATATATATATATATATATCTTCTCTTTCTCTTTTTCTCTCTCTTTTGCTTCCTCCCGTTTTTTCTCTTTCTTTTTTTTCACCTCAGAAAGCTGCTAGAAGACGAAAACATGAAAATTTTCGCGAATGGTACAGTAATCGAGTTTTTTCTCTGTTGCTACAGTAGCCACCCTTTTCCCGGTTGCTACAGTAGCCGAATTTTTTTGGCTGGCTTGGACTCGGGCACTGCTTGGTCTTGCTTTGACTCGTGTGTTGCTTTGACTCCACGTGAATCAACATGATGCTTTGCTCTGTGCTGTGCTGCTTCAATCTCACGCGAGCACGAATAGGGGCCGCGGCTAGAGCACGGAGCGCGCCGCTCGCGACGCGTGACGGGAGCACGGACTGAGGACCGAAGCCAACGGATGCACGCTGGACGAAGGTCGATGGCGACGCGTGCATGTGGTGCTCGGCTGTTGGCGATGAACGACGAAAGGAGACGCGCCGCTGTGCGTAGATGCGAGACGGCGGCGTCGGATGGATCTGATTTTTTTTTCTTGTATCAGCAAATGGTGGCCGTGCTGGCGACAGCCGCGGTAGCTTGATTGGTTCTCGCGGCAGCACACGGCAGGATGCGTTCAGTAGTCACGGCGGCAAGTGGAAGGGCGCGACAGCTAAGGGTTGCCGCGGCAGCGGCCAGAGAGATGAGGTAGGTGATGATGTGATCTGCGACAAAACCCCGAAGCACACTAGATGCAAAGTAGACAATGGCGAACTAGACTCCAACTAAACTAGAAATCAGCAACAGACACGACGATGTAACCAAAAATTCAACAAGCAAAATACCGAAAAGAAAATTGCAAAGGCACAGATTGGTTTGGACAGGATGACTAACCCTATTTTTTTATTTCCGTGGCTTGTGGATTGTAGGTAAAAAAATTCTCACCAATGAACTGTAGCTTTGATACCACTTGATGGACCACGGAGGTCCTGATTTGGCCCGATCTTTCGTTGAGAAGATAAGTTCGGCAGTAGTCACTCAACTCTCACGATCCTAGCTACGAACTCGTAAGGCTCGAAACCACGCAATCGCTGAACTGCTCGACATGTCGTTATCAATCGTGCACGAATACCCGGATGACCTGACCACGAAGGTCGATTCCTGTATACACCGAAGAAGTACGCAAGAACAAGATAAAGCAATCTGAAATTACAAATAGGAATTGAGATATTTGAATTGAGTTGGGATTCTGAATAAAGATCTTAATTGGGTAGTCTAGTCGACACACGCAAAAGATACAAGTTGCAACGAAGGCAAACTAAACATAAACAAAATCCAAAGAATTAGAGGGGAGGCGGCCACTATCTATAGGAAGAGGGAGAGGCGGCGCGGGTACTGTTCATGCGTGAACAGTACCATGTGAACAGTAACTCTAGGTTGCCATATGGGCCAGGAAGGTGGCCGGCCCAAATATCCTAAAGTGGTGGCTGTCCTTTGGACCCAATAATTGATACAAGGCCCTCGACCCAATGTAAGGTGCCGCAGCACCAGATATAAGTGAAGCGAATTCATCGGCATGTTGAAGTAGCGTTTGACGCAACCGAATCGATGGCAGTCGAATCGCCCGGTTGGAAGTGGAGTAGTGGTCGTATTCGAATGGTTGATGTCCTCATCAATGTGCTACCAGTATATTAAACGACTACAATTTGTTACAAATATATGCAAACTACACATGTATCTAACTATTTTGTTACAAATATATGCAAACTACACATGTATCTAATCAACTACAATATACAAATATAATCCATACACTTTTTTTTTTAATAGAAATCAACTTGATATACTTCCATATCTATGGCATCCCTGAGAAAACATATATACCTTCAAAGCTTCTGCCGATACTACCACAAACACGACAAAGAATGCAATATTATTTGCCCAAAAGCAAGTCTGATGTTTCAAAATTCCCTGTAATTTTATTTTAATAATTGGACTAGTTAGTGGCAAACAGAGCCAATCATCCTATAATTTGGCAAAAACTTGGAAGGATCTGGAGAGCTAAGCTTAAGGAAAAGATACTTCATATATCTTAAGGGCAAAACTATTTTTTGTGTTTTTTTAAAGATCAACAACTACGGCTATAAATTGAATAGAATAATATTTGGCGAGCCCATTTTATCTCTAAGTCAGGAAAAGGGGTTAACACAAGTTTAATTAAATCCCCATGCATTATGAGTCACTCTCAACACAAAAGACCAATCCACAATCTAATTTTAGGAAGTTTATAAATCAATAGAGTAAAGAGTCCACGAGATTAGCGACAATCGCCTCTATAACATAAGATCAGCATTGGACTTGAGGCTTTGGCTTTTAGGCTTTTCTCCCTTTTCCCCAAATTCAAGATGATTGGAAAACCTCACCTTTGAGGCCTTGTTTGGAAAGACCGGGATCGGGGATCATCCACCGGGAACATCCCGGCGGGGGTATTTTTTCCCGACCGAATCGGTGTGGATGCTTGGCTAACTCCTGGGATCGAAAACCCCTCCCCCGTTCCACCCCAATCCACAGGGGTAACTCACCTCGCCTCGGTTGCGTGTTTCTTCCCGTCGCTGCGCTCACGACTCCACACAACTCCTCCGAACGGCGTCGCCTCCCCCTTTCTCCCCCTTGCCTCCGGTGACGAGGATCCCGCCGCCCTAGGAGGAACATCCGGTTAGTCTCCTCCTCCTACTACTATGATTTCTAGGGTTTGTAGCCTAAAAAATCCAAATTTTCTTTACCAGATCCGTGGCATCGGGGTTAGAGACGGGGAGGAGAACTCTGGCCAGGGAGCTTACAGCATCCCACTGCCATCCGTGGCGGTGTTGCTCGAGGAGACTCTTCCAGGCATGGGGAATTGGGAAGCCGCGGTGGGAGGTGACGACGCAGGTGTGGGGAATCTGGATTCCCAAGAAAAAGCTGACCGGCCTAAAGAAAGAAAAGAAGCAGAGAGAGTATATAGCTAGATCTCATGCATCCTATCCTACCGGCTTACATGCATCCATGATTCCATTCCATGATACTAGGAGGATGTTTTACGAATGTTATAATAAGTAGAATAATTGAATTTAATTGATGGATGTGTTTGAGGAATGAATGACGCATGGATAGCTGCTAGTCTTGAGCTTGAAAAAAAGCTCCTACAGCTCAAGAGTTGATTGATTTTCTTTTCTTTGCCTCCATCGTGATCGTGATCATCGGTAAATTTCTTTCTTATAGCTGGTTGTCCAAGATTTGTTTTAGTCAGGTTGGGTTGTCTAACATTATTATCCTTCCTTCTCAGAGAAGAGTAGATCTTGGCCGTAGTCATCGGTCGTAGATGGTAGTAGGTTCATGAAGTTCGATGGTTCACTTTGGACAACACTAAAATCTGAAGAAAAGCAATTGTTAATACACAACACTTACAACATAGTACTAAGTTAGTTGACTCGACATAATATGTAGCTTTCTAGTTTTGTGTATGACATATTTGCCTTGTTCCTAAAGCTCCTTGGACCGTCGACCATTCTTGACTTAAGCAAGTGGAGACAATATTTTCACTCCACTTGACAGAGTTCCCTATACAATGCACAATCAAATAAAGTGCCAATCACATTGCTGAAATCCTCACAAGCTGATTCAAGTTCTGCCCTTACAAGAGAAGGCACACCTGCCCACAAGGTAAAACACACTCAACATCTACAAGTCCAATTTTTCATTTGACTAATTTGTAGTTATGTTGGATGTTTGAAAGGGAAAACAATTCTTTGTTTATTTATTTGAATAAATTCAATCAGATATTACTTTACAGTCATGATGTTTGCAAGAGGATCTCCAAAATTCAATTTGTTGCAAACTAGAAATGCACAGAAGCAAGCATCACCAAAGGGAACAGCACCAGGAGGTATTACTTTATAGTTTATGCAATTATGATTATAATTGAGCCTACTTTCTTATTAGTTTGATCTAATTTTGCCTACAGTGGATAAGTCTAGAGCCTCGTGGAATCTTGGGTTAGAAAAGGCTTTAGTTGATATGCTCCATGAGCTCAACAACCCTTCTTACAGAGGCGACAACGGATGGTCGAGTGAAGCATGAAATAAGATTGTCAAAAAATTTCATGAGAAGCATTCATATATGAATTTGAAAAAGCAACAAATACAAGATAAAGAAAAGGAGCTGAAAATGGACTATAAGATGATCAAAGATGCAAGAAAACAGAGTGGTGTGTCTTGGGATGACAATCGTTGCATGATAGTTGCTGATCCACCGATTTGGGCCAACATCATCACGGTAATATATTTACACCAATTTTTGTCATTCACTATTAAATTTGTGTGATATGTGCTAATGTCATAATTAATTATCTCATTTCGTACATTCTGCAGTCATATCCTAGAGCTAAGAAGTTCCGTAGTAAACCTTTCCCCCTGTTCGATGCTTTGGGAGATCTATATGATGGTAAACTTTCTTGCGAAACATATTCCATTTAGCTTAAACTAAGAAATCCCGTATTAGTGAACTTTAAGTTTCTTGCGTAGGACAAACAGCTGAGGGTAGCATGAACTTCACATCTCTTGAGCCATCACAACATGTTATTCTCACACAAGTAGACAATACTGATGATTTTGTTGAAACTGAGAATCTTTTTCCGGACTCGCATTATGATGAGTGCAATGACATGAGTTCACCAAGTCAACATACAGTGAGTGCAATACAACATGAACTTCATCAAAGGCAGAGTAATGCTACCTCAGGAGATAAAGGGGAAAATGTTATGAAGAAGACTAATACTAACTCAAGAGATAAAGGAGAAAAGGCTGCGAAAAAGCGCAAGCAAGATGGGAATATAGCTGATATGATGGGAAGGTACTTAGAGATAAGAACAAAGCAAGCCGAGGAGGAGGCTTCAGAGCTAGCCAGGGAACGAGCTGATGCAAGACATGTTGATGATTTCTCTATCAAGAGTTGCATTAGTGTTTTGAACACAATGGAAGATCTATCAAATGAAGAGAAAGTCAAAACCTTTTGTGTATTCAAGGATGCTCAAAATAGAGAGATTTTCATTAGCGCGGAACTTATTACTCGTTTCATGTGGTTGAGAAGTGCGATGGTATGTGGATAACTTATTTCTTCCATTCTATGTTTGTTGTTTCTTATTTTCATTTGTGCTTATTGTCATTTTCATATATTAACAGGATCTGTAAGCTTGAGGTCAACGAAGTTCATTTTCATCTATTAGCTGGTAAGGGTTGTTTCTAGCATTATATGCATTATAATACTCAGTAAACCCGAAGCTTCCTTTTGATGATAACACTTTTGATGTCATAACCAATGTGGTACAGTGTCTTCTACACCACAAATTCAGTCTTGCTAAAAAGTAGACTTAAGCCAACAGTACTAGTTATAATGAGGTAATGTGTTGTCCATAGCATTACTAACATGATGCATGCCATTTTCTAAGAACTATTTTTTTTGGATATAGCAATGTTTTTATTATCAGATAATTAATTATGTTAAGTGATTCTAAATTATGGTTTTAATGTTTCATATAGTTTTTCGAATCGCTGCATTTGGACAAAAGCTATATCCATCTGGACATCAACTGGTGATGCTGATCATGCTTGGATAGTATAGGAAATGGTATTGGGACTCCAGATATCTTTGCTTTGTAATGCTTCAGTACATCTTAGGTATGTTATGTCCAGTGCATTAGCATTATATGCATCTATTTTCATCTATCGAATGCTGTTATGTCCAGTAAATATGCTTAAGTGCATATGATTCTGTTAAATATAGTTGTTTTGCATCATCCAGATCATAATCATTTGATCCTGCATTTCTGTAACTCTAGTCCATCATTAATTGCTTATTTACTGTTTTACTTCAATGCTTTGCATTGATTGTGTCATTTTAAGTTCCAGTATTTTACATGATTATATCCAAATTGATGTTCCCATCATTTGCTAGATTCTCAACCTCACATATTGTCTCTTAGTAACTGCTCATTCTAAGGAAATTTAGAAAAGGATTTGCATCAGTATAAGTACTGATATTGTTTTTTTTTACAAAGTGATACATGATTTTTTTTTAACTCTAATACGATAAATAAATAATTGAATTTCATATACCAAGTTTTGCTATACATGCATTGACAACTGGGCTGCCATCACAAAGCGCTGCCCCCTTTGCAAAAGTGAATTTCATATGTAGCCCATAACCATTACTCCTTTTGGTGTAACCGGTTTATTACAAAGAGTGACATCATAGAGATGAGTGGAAACTTATTTGGTTTAAAGATGGAGAGTAATGTCGTCAGAGTTGTACAACCTTTTGACATGTCCGTTGAAATATTGGAATGCATCTGAATATGCCTAATTATTGGTTATGAACTTTCTGGTCTCATGTTGTTGAGATTGTCATATTAAAATCATCAGAGTATTAGAGCAGATATCTAACTATTGAGATTAACTGTGGATTTTTTCATGTTTATTTTCTGTAGTTTTTTTGGATTATATAAATATAATCTGGATTATTTTCGGAATTCTAATTTATAAGGTTTTAATTTTTTAAGTACAAACAAGCAATTCCTACCCTAGCTAGTCATTCCCTGCCCAAGTCATGTCCAAACAGCCAAGGGATTTTTTCTGGATCAAACAACCCGTGGGAGGGGATTAGGTGGGTGGGAGGGGATCCACCCAATCCACGTCGGGGAACCAATCCATAGGGAAACAATCCAACACCTGCCAAACAAGGCCTGAAGTGGAAACATGATCACAACCGATGGCTAGCACCGAAAGGTGCTTGCGGAGTGTGTACTTTGCACGGAAAGGAAAACAATCTCACATTTAGCTCTAAAACCAAGAGCACATCAAGCAATTGGAAGCTGAAAATGTACAACTATAGTACTTGAAAGCAACAAAAAAAAAATCAATCGATCCTGCAGAGCTATACTTCAATTGATGTGCCAGTGGAAACGTAGGGGGCTGAACACATTGATCACCTTTGCTACCGCCTTGCAGAGCAGTAAACAGTCATACCGTAGCCAACTAGCTGCAGATTAGCGCACTCAAATCGTTGCGCGGGCATAGAGCAGGTGACCATGGTGGCACTAGGTAGCCAAGGAGGAGAAGAGGAACAGCGGAGGTGGCGCGGAGAAGAGGTGCCGACCCTGACGGTGGAAAGGAATGGTAGCGGCCTAGGGTTTCCCCTCAGGAAATGAGTGGTCGAGAACCAGACAAAGGAGGAGGTGGATGAATAGGGGAGGCTGGGCGGCGAGGGGTTGGTGCGGCGGTGGGGCGGATGCCGGTGTTGAGGTCGAGGATAGGGGGTGGGGAAGCGAGCGGAGGAGGGTGACACATTTTTTTTCGTTCGAGGTGTGCGCGTGCGGCTCAAGGCAGGGCAGCGGAGGGAGGGCTGGATGGCACCCGTGCGGCAGATCGGAGGGCCGCGATTTAGCAATGACGTGGCCATGTGAGCAGCTGAGGAATGAACAGGTCCGTGCTTATAGTATATGCTTGATTTTTAGGAGGCAACGCCAGCATTTCGATTCCAGAAAGAGCATCTGCTCCGTTTATCATGTCATATGTGTGTGGGCCAATTCTGACCGAGTAATTGTCCATAGGGGAGCAACAGCTGACTCCTCCTTGGACCTTCCAAACTCGATAAAATCTACAGCTGAACCGAATTGTTATATGGGTGGGTTTCTTGACTTAGCAGTGCATTCATGGTCCATCCAATCCCAATCCTGACCGAGTAACTAAAAAACCGGCAAAAAGTCAGGTAATAGATTTGGACCGAAAGCATCCCTTGCAGAATGAAGATGCATATGCTAGTCAGCATCCTGGATGACATCGGTCAATGCAATTACTTTCCATTTTGTATTAGTGTTCTTGTGCTGTTCCAAATAAAACCAACATGATTATCAACCAGATGAGAGATATACGGCTATGCATGGGTTGAAATAGCTTTCAATACTGTAGATTTACAGTACTCATCATTAGGAGACGATCTTCGCGTCCGGTCAAAAAAACAAAGGTTTAGATTAAAAGACACAGTGTTTTTGCTATAGTAAAATCAGTGCGGTAAAATATTCCGGTGCTTCTATGGTACTTACTGCACCCCACTGTCGGATATTGTTCACGCACTCACAAAACACTATTCACACGGTGATCCTCCGCATTAAGCACCCACAAAACATTTGCACTTTGGTCACTGTTCTGAATTTCTGATGGTGGATCTATCTATAAAGCCTTTTAGGATATGTAGTTTAAAAGCATCCTTTTTGTGGACAAAGAGAGTATAATAAATAAGTCAGATGCATTCAAGAGGGGAAGACATGTGCATTTAACTCAAGTGTATGGAAGCGCAATTCTACTGTCAGCTTGTGAATGCTTAGATATTTTCTCCAAGGTTTCTGCATTCTTATCTTTGTGATCATCGGTGGTGAAAGTACGGAGGCATGGAAAATGGAATGGACCCTTGTAGCTTTCTCAATCAATCGCCTAATCTCCACCCTTTAACTTAAAATTACAGTACACGTTACCTTGTGAAAAAGAGTGTGTTCATACTATAGCTAGCCCATGTATGCTTCCAAGGAGTGCCATGGTGCGATGGCAACGACGACGACAGAAATGTTTTACAACATGTCCCCTAAACAAGCATAAGGGTGTGTTTGGTTGAAATACAATCCGTGTTTATACCTATAGATAAGCTTTGATTTTAGTTTAAATTCTCAGTCCATCTATATGAATCCTGACTGGAAATAAGCTTTTCAAACAAGCTCTAAATGTAACTTGTAAAACCGGCAATTCAATAGGAAAACCAATGCTACTACTGTGGCCATGAGATCAAAACCGAAAGAGAACACTAAGACGAAGAAAAAATAAACGCGGTGTGAGGGGACCGCCTCCCCCGTCGTCGCCGTCCACGTTCATACCCATTGCCATTACCCGTTAATCCCACCTCCCAATGCCGATTCCGCTAATTGTATTATTCCGTTCCAGTCTAACTAATCGCCATCAGAGACCAGTTACGAGTATTAATTAATCGCCACCCCTCGTCGCCATTAACGACCGCTTCCGCTACCCTCTCCCGTTGCGCGAACTGGCGGCTACAAATACCACTCCCGCCGCCGCCGCCAGCGCATCTCCCGCTGTGTGCTGCGTCGAGGGGAGTGAGCGAGGATGGTGAGGCTCCCGTACGTGACCGCGCTCACCACGCTCTTCAGCTACGGCCTCCTATTCGCCTTCGGCCAGCTCCGCGACTTCTTCCGCAGGATCCTCGACGCCGGCAAGTCCAACAACCTCAAGGTGCGCTGCCCCTGCCTGCGTGCCCGGCCGCTCTGGCGGCCGGAGAGATTCGGATTTGTTTCGCTGTTTTTGGCTCACGCTGTTCTTCTTGTCAATTTGGTAGGGTTACGCGCCGATTTGCTTGGGGCTGGAGGATTTCTACACGCGCCGCCTCTATCTCCGCATCCAGGTGAGGTCTCCTTCCGATTGCGACGATTCCCAAAGTAGACGCGATTCATTAAAATTCGATGTTTTGGTTGGAACTGTCACGGGATCATGTAATGGCGGGTTAATTATTTCTTAATGGTGGGCGCGGTGAATTTAGTATCTGAGTAGGTAGATCGTATGATGGAGCCTGTTCCAAGTGAAAGTTGTAGAGGTTCATCCTTTGCAAGGATGTTTGAAGCACTAACTTCATGTAGTATTGAACTGGAATTATCAATTCATCATTTGAAAAGTTGGACAGCCCAAGAAAGGAAAGTTTCTTTCTTTGGTTGAAATGTAAAATTAATGGCTGGATGAAGTTAAAGGGTTGCTTCTTTTGAGTGATCTTGAATGTGCTATTCACTCTTCATAAAAGAAGTGTTATTCCAATATTCCAGGGTACAGAGTTGTTATTAGAAGGAACTAGTTTTTAGTTCGGGTCAGAGTAGGTATGTGTGAACCTTATGTACATCACTTCTGCAATGTAAATCCAAAGAATTTGATGGCCAGTGATGTGAGGGATGATGTTTCACCATTAACCCTCTAGAATAATGTCTTGATCTTATTTTTGTTTGGCTTTCCTTACCGACTCCTGTTGTCAATTATCACGGCAGGACTGTTTTGGCCGACCGATTGCCAGTGCACCGGATGCTTGGTTCGATGTGGTTGAACGCTACTCAAATGACAGTAACAAGACACTCCAGTATGGTTTTCTCACATTTGATTCCATATCTAAGTAGCATAAGCAAATGTTGCATATGTTTCCCATGCTTAGTTTCTGATTCAATGCATCTTTAATGCAGCCGTACCACAAAAACATCCAAGTGCCTTAACTTGGGTTCCTACAACTACCTTGGTTTTGCCGCGGCAGATGAGTATTGCACCCCTCGTGTTATTGAGTCACTCAAGAAATACTCTGCTAGTACTTGCAGTGTCCGAGTTGATGGAGGTAGGTGCTTATGTCTGTGCCATAGTTTGCATGCATTTAGTACTTTAATAATATAGTGAAATATGTAAAGTTAATTGATATTTATATGATCGTAGGCAACACTAAGCTGCACACAGAGCTTGAGGAGCTGGTTGCACGATTTGTTGGTAAGCCTGCGGCTATTCTTTTTGGCATGGGTTATGTGACGAACTCTGCGATCATTCCTGCTTTGATTGGGAAGGTATGTGGTAAAGAGATAGTCTTTTTTTTGGTTCTTTTCATACATCCTGGATCTAATGTATTGTAATGATTGCAGGGGGGGCTGATAATTAGTGATTCATTGAACCATAATTCTATTGTGAATGGCGCTAGAGGTTCACGGGCTACTGTCCGGGTTTTTCAACATAACAGTAAGATCACTAACAACTGTCCCAAGTAATGAGCTCAACAATGCATCATGAAGACGTGAAGTTTAATGCTTCCCTTTATTTTCTTCCAGATCCTGCGCATTTGGAAGATGTATTGAGAGAGCAGATTGCCGGGGGGCAGCCTCGTACACACAGGCCCTGGAAGAAGGTTATTGTGATTGTTGAGGGAATTTATAGCATGGAAGGGGAGCTATGCAAACTCCCTGAGATTATAGCTGTCTGCAAGAAATACAAGGTTCAAGAATTTTTCATACTGATTTCTTGTGCTGTTTATACTTTATATGCAAGGATCATTGTGCATCATAGTAATGGCAAAGAATAGTTCCTTACATTCTGGACGTTGTCACGGGCATGTTATTCCTGGCATATATATTATTTAAGCTTTCACCAGCTAATCAGAATTTCAAACTGATAGTGATGTATTGTCTATTGACTAGAGTTCTTAAACATCTGAATAGGCTTACACATATTTAGACGAGGCACACAGTATTGGAGCTGTTGGAAAGACAGGGAGAGGTGTATGTGAGCTACTAGGAGTGGATCCAGCTGATGTTGACATTATGATGGGAACATTTACGAAATCATTTGGATCGTGCGGAGGTTACATTGCAGCATCGAAAGTAGGACGAATATTCACTTACCAATTCTTCATTGAACATATATAAAGTTGATAAATCTGACCCATCGTTCTATGTTTTTCAGGAGATTATTCATCATCTCAAACACACATGCCCAGCCCATATTTATGCAACATCCATGTCACCTCCAGCGGTCCAGCAGGTCATCTCCGCGATAAAGGTTATCCTTGGGGAAGATGGATCTAACAGAGGTATATCATAAATAAATTCTAAGCTTTTGTCGGTTTCGTACGTCTCCTGTCTTGTGGAAGTTCCTGATCATTGCTCTAAATAGGGGCCAAGAAACTTGCTCAGATTCGGGAGAATAGCAATTTCTTCCGTTCAGAGCTTCAGAAAATGGGTTTTGAGGTTCTCGGAGATAATGACTCACCTGTCATGCCTATCATGCTTTACAATCCTGCTAAAATTCCTGCATTCTCAAGGGAGTGCCTTAGGCAAAATGTGAGTTTTCGTATGCACCACTCCATCCATTAGATTCATAATAGAAAGTGTTGGCCGTTTGGTAATTTTGTTAATGGAAATCTCACATAATTCATGCTTTATGTCTGAATTTGGTAACGTACTAAATTTTTTTATGAAAGTTTAATTTTTTACTAATGTGACATGTTCCATAATTCTAGGTTGCTGTTGTTACTGTTGCATTTCCTGCTACGCCGCTACTACTTGCCAGAGCTAGGATATGTATCTCAGCTTCCCACTCCAGGGAGGATCTTATTAAAGGATTGGAGGTAAAGTCCACACTCTCGTCAATGTTACTGCCTAGGTGGCTTGGTGTGACAAGTTTGCTTTAGTTGCGAACCACATGGGAGTATAATTGATCTGACCATGCATAAAATTCCATTGCAAATTGTTCAGGTTATCAGCAAAGTTGGTGACCTCGTGGGAATCAAGTACTTCCCAGTTGAGCAAGAAAAGACAACACCTGTTGAGAAATTGAAGAAGCTTCAGTGAACAGTGGCAAGTGGAAGCAGTCTGCTGCTGTTGTGCTAGATCTACTGGGTCATCTTGGTAGTGCATCATGCCTCGGTTTGGCTCTTTTGTACACCTCAGGACCCTTTCGTTTTCATTTTGTTTCTGAAGCAATTTAGATTTTGTACAGCTTGTATTATCATCCATCATAGTTCAAAGCATAACACGCTGATAGAAGCATTGTTTTGTCGAATTCAGAAAACCAATTTTCCCTATTACAACCCTGAAGCCTTTTGGGTAAATGACTGAAATCATGTAGATCTGATTTTGACTTCCTTTCAAGGTGCAATATTAGCTGCATCGATCATGTCTGACACCAGCTTGACAAAAAAATTCTGGGTATCATTATTTATCATATCTGGTTAATTTGACTTAAGACTGCGATAGGTTCTGTTATGTGCAGCAATTACTATTCATGTGAACATTACTTGGTACAATGGACCTCCTTATATAGAGGGTTCTTCTAACAATTATGGATAAAATCAATATAAATGATGACTTTTCTAACTAATAGATAACCTTTCTAACTAATAGATAACTTTTCCAATTAACTAATCCCTATACAAGAAAACTAATCAACTATTTAGGGAAATAGATATTCTTATTGAGGAAGGCAATCTCCTCCCAATCTCGTGCTACAGTGCCAAGTACTGTTCATGTAAATAGTAATTGCTGCACATAACAACTTCTTCGCTCCTCGACAAGCAGCTCGTCCTCGAGTTGTGGTGACGGCCATGGCTACAACCCTTGGAAGCCCCACGGCAACGAAGTTCCCACGACTTGATCTGATCTGTCGCCATCACCATGATAGCAGAAGTCGTAGAAAGGGATCGACTGCTCTGATACCAAATGTTATTAACATCCGTCGGAGGGAGGTCGGGCGGCGACGACTTGAGGTAGAATGGCGCTAGGTGAAGGAGGGCACCGATTGAGGAGGAATCGATCTAGAATAGCTGGCTAAGGGAATGATCACAACTGGATTTTAGGGACTAAGAATTTGTTCATTCATCTTTGCTTGCTTCCTTCATAATGGATACAATGAGTCTCCTTATATAGAGGGTTCTTCTAACAATTATGGATAAAATCAATATAAATGATGACTTTTCTAACTAATAGATAACCTTCCTAACTAATAGATAACATTTTCAATTAACTAATCCCTATACAAGAAAACTAATCAACTATCTAGGGAAATAGATATTCTTATTGAGGAAGGCAATCCCCTCCCAATCTTGTGCTACAGTACTGAGTACTGTTCATGTGAATAGTAATTGTTGCACATAACAACTTTTCCGCTCCTCGACAAGCAGCTCGTCCTCGAGCTGTAGTGACAGCCATGGCTGCAACCCTTGGAAGCCCTACGGCAACGAAATCTCCACAACTTGATCTGATCTGTCGCCATCACCATGATAGCAGAAGTCGTGGAAAGAGTTCAACTGCTCTGATACTAAATGTTATGATCCTTAGATCATGGGGGTAAACATCCGTCGGAGAGAGGTCAGACTGCGACGACTTGAGGTAGAACGACACTAGGTGAAAGAGGGCACCGATTGGGGGGAGGAATAGATCTAGAATAGCTGGTCAAGGGAACGATCACAGCTGGACTTTAGGAACTAGGAACTTGTCTATTTATCTTTGTTTCCTTCCTTGATAATGAATACATGCTATCTCTTTTATAGGGACGACCCGACTTGATCCCTAAGAAATAATCTATGTCTAAGGAAACTTATCTCTATTAGATGGAATATATCTCGAAGGAAGTAAACCTAACTAACAATTCTTATCTCTATTTCCAACTACTAACGCACTCGTGGTCCCGCATGAACAGTGTGCTTGCTACAGTATCATGCATACTGTTCATGCATGTGAACAGTGCCACCCGTGACATTACTGCCCTCCTTTTGCGACAGTTTGTCCTCGAGCTGTGGTGGTGGCCATGGCTGAAGCCTTAGGAGACCCCATGTTGACGAGAGGTTGCGATGATGACATGAGTCCTTGAAAATCATTGCCTTCACGCGCGGTTGCGGCAAACGCACGGCTGCTCGCGGCGAGCATGACAAAGAACCACAGCGCGTCGCGCAGCGGCCACGACGCATTTCAGCGGGGCGCGGCGAACCGGTGACACCATGGCAGGATGCGACAACGCCATAATAGGTTCCGACAGCGTCACTATGGCTATTGGAAACAACGTTGCTTCTTGTTGCGCCTTCTTCTTCTGATCCACGATCATCTTCTCTAAAGTAGCATGCATGTCGAGGAAGATGACCGCCATCTTCTTGTCGTTGTCGTTGGTACTCATGGCCATCTTGTTAGCGTTAACCTTTATCATAGCCAACGACTCGGCGGCAGGTCTGATGGTCGGATCTGTTGTCATAACTATGGTAGCAGAAGTCGTGAGAAATATTGATTTTATCCATAATTGTTAGAAGAATCCTCTATATAAGGAGGCCCATTGTATCCATTATGAAGGAAGCAAGCTAAGATGAATGAACAAATTCTTAGTCCCTAAAATCCAGCTGTGGTCATTCCCTTGCCCGGCTATTCTAGATCTATTCCTTCTCAATCGGTGTCCTTCTTCACCTAGCGCCGTTCTACGTCAAGTTGTTGCCGTCCGACCTCCCTCCGACGGATGTTTACCCTATTATGAACTAAGGTTCATAACAGGTTTACTTTCTTGGACCAAGTGATAAATTGAGCGTCAGAAACATGCAAAAAAAATTGAAACTTAAATCACTAAAGTGTTCGGCATGTGTGGTTAAACACTCTTTTGGTGATCAATGTGTAGTGTACTAGTGTCGATTGATCTGATTGAATGTTCTCAATAGGTCCCCATCAGGTGTGCAGCTATGTAGGTTGTACTACAAGGACATGAAGATGTTGATGAACTTTTATTGCAGGTCAAAGGAAGGCTGTTAGCCTTTTGCCAATTAGCAAAAACTAATTGGGCCTTGGGCCCGGTTAATTATGGATGTGAGCAATGGGCCTTTAAAGAGAGGATAGAGTCACACCAGTCACTGAAGTGTTACTATCATCACATGGCAAGGCAGGAAAGAGAAATGTTGTGACATGCAGCTAGGAATTAGGATCGCACAAGCATGAGATTCAATTCAACTGGAACAACACTGCCTTTCTGGTTTAATGTGCCTCTGTTTGCCTTGTTATGTTTTGGTTGTTAGTAAGATCAGAAAGAACAGAAGAAAAAAGAGATGATGGTGTGAGGCTGTAGCATGTCTAGGGGCTAGAGCAAGAGGGGAGGGCTTGGTCATGCCTGTTATGATGCAAATGCCTGGTGCAATGTACTGCTCTTGGGGCTGATTGTTTTGCATGGCACAAAAGGGCTCTCTACCCTCTATATCTCTCTGGTCAAACAGCAGCCTGCAGCAGTACAAAACAATATGCAGGTGGATATTTGCACTTTGTCTTGACAGGGATGAGAGATCTGTGATGTGGTTCTTTTTATAAAGCTTACTGGATTCTCTCTTGGGTGCATCAGGGATTCAGACTATATGCTGTACTATAGGCAATGAAAAACTAAATCCAGAAGCAAAATTGTAGCAGAAGAACAATAAGAGGTATGGTATGGTATGAAACAGAAGAAAGTTTCTACCTAGCTAGTGCAGAAAAGCATGAACATCTAGCTACTGCTGCATATCCATGGAAAAATGATGGAATCTTGAACAGTGGGATTTTGGAAATTTGACAAGATGGGCTAGGTATTTCTGTTGGAGCTAGCACAGTTGAGGTGATTCGTGGTCATTTCTGTTTTCAAAATCCCACTCCTATGCTAGTACCAGTATATACTACTATACAAGTTCGTCCTGAAATCAAAACTTGCCCCTTGACCAACTGAATTTTCTGCTCTGAAGTGGAGTAGCTTGAGGTTAATTAATTGTCCTTGTCTCCTGGTCTGCAAGCCAAGAAGCAAAACTGGCCTGAAACAGCCATTATATAGGAGTTACAGGGTTACTAATGAATGAGCTAGGTGCTGTGCACAGACTTGTGCGTGCATATGCTTTTTACATGCATGCTAGTTTATTGGTTCTTTTCAGAGACGTGCATGCATACATACATATGTACCATTGTACTAGCTTTTATGAGTAGTGGCAGCATCCTACCCCAGGCTATCAAAGAAGGATACAAAAACAGTAAAAAGAGACCGGACATGAACAGGAAGATACCCTCCTAAGCTGGCCTGAAGACTGTTTCTACAATTATAAGCTTGTGTGGCCTGGCAAGTGAAGCAGCCAGCAGTGAGCACTACTACAAAAAAACTTTTTCAGAGACAGCTAGAGACAAAAGAAAGTAGAGAACAAACTAAAGGGGACACTGAAACACAAAGGACCCTTAGTGGTTTTAATGGTTTTGAGCTGGTTCACAAAGATTCAGTGATGTGTCTTTCCATGGCATGAGTACATGGCTGCAGACTTGCAGCAATGCAAAGATTGCAGCATGCAGCCAGTCTTGTGCTGCAAGTGCATGCATGCATGTGTGATATGTGCATGGTCCACAAGATCTTCCTTGACATATCACAACAACTATGATCAAAACTCTGACCTCCCCCAATACAAACATCTTGTCATGCACAATCTTTTCCTCTTCCTCTGCCACATTGGAGATATGAGAGAGAGAAAAGATACACAGCTTTGAGTCTCTTATCTCTATCTCTCTCTGTGTGCACACTGCACACTGCACACTTTATAGGCATGCAGAAGTGTGGGCTGGCCAAGAGCAGGCTGCAGCACCAGAGAAACTGAAATATAATATAAATTATATTTATGCAACATTTCAGAATGCCAATCTGTAGGCAGCTTAAAAAAAGTACGTTCCTATCGATAGCTCTCAATGCTCAAGTACTCTTGGCCGCCATCATGAGGTTGGGGGGTTGGTTTACATTTGTTTTAAGGAGGTGAGCCAAATAAAGGAAATATATCATAAAAAAGGTGCATGTGTCTTCTGGGATTGATTGATTGATTGATCAGCCACACACACAATTGCTTGACTCCATGAAAACATGCCGACCCTATCATTCTCAGCTTTGCAAACTGGAATCCAGATTTGTTTGTATATGTACACACCTGTGTACTACTGTATGTTTCATTTTTATGTCGGCAACAGATTGGGAAAGGATTAAATTGAACATTAAGTGTAATTTACAGAAAACAAAATGCTGCTGATCACCGAACTATTAATGGTTAATCTTTCAGAAAACAAGGAACTGGGAAATGGTACAGTGCTAATTAAGAAAGCGACTATCTTGTCTTTGGAACAAATGGTCATTTGTAGGGACATTTTAACTGCCTTTGCTGTGCTTTCGACATGTGATTGATGGGTGTCATCTTCAGAGCATTATATGAAAACTCAGAATGTGTATCTGTTTCCTGTAAACATCATACCATTCATCCTCTGCTCAACGTACTGTGTTCAGAGTACATTTTCTGCTCAGCACTGGAAACTCTCTGTTAATGTATTCCAGAAATCAATTACTCACTATTGCGCATGGCAACCTTATCCCTGCATAGTATCGTGTGGACATCATGAAGTTAGCAGCTGCATCTCACAGAACAAAATGTGACACCTGAAATTAATTGTGCATACTGTCATACATGCTGATTGCTGAAGAATATGTCTTGCTTTTCGAGGGCAAGTCAGAAACCAAAGGAGCACAAATATAAAGTATACAGACTCATGATCTTTCTTTCTTTCTTTTTTTAAAGGAAAGCCACTCATGATCTAGCTTTGCATAATTATGGATGAGAATCTACCCTTCTTGTCCACATGGCCGTCCACTACAAAACAATTTGAGATGAGTAGTACATGCATAAGAAAACGAGTTTTTGGTTTAAATGAATTTGTTTTGAAGCGAAATAGTAAAAATAGTCACCCGTGAGCGAACTGACAAAAATAGCACTGTATCGTGCTCAAAAGCCACGGCAGGGGGCCTACCGTGCGGTGGCATGGCAGTCTCTCCCATTCGGTGGGAGCTGGCCTACCGCATGCCCACCGAGCGGCAGGTGATGTGGGCAAGGCATCTGCCGCTCGATGGGCGTGTGGTAGACCGGCTCCCACTGAATGGGAGCATGCAACGTGGCCTATCGCATGGTACGCCCCATCATGACTTTTGAGCGCGATACATGTGTTATTTTTACCAATTCATTCGCATAGGGACTATTTTTTATTTTTGCTATTTCATCGTTCAACGGTGCTATTTTAGTTAAAAACTCTAAGAAAAACATGTTGCAATTGAATTTATAGGGGGGCAGGGGGTTGATGAAAAGAAAATGCAAAATGTACAGTTTGGGGAATCCAGCACAGCTTTAATTATATCTTCTTCTTTTTTGAAAAGAGCTTTAATTATATCTTAGTTTACAGAGGAGTGTATTAGCATGTTTATAAACTGTTGTGGACACGTTTGTGGGCCGTCAGTACCAACGATGACCCCGCGCCACGGCGCAACCGGCGCACCAGCCAAACCATGAGGGACTCTTAAGTTCCTTTGCTTGCAAATTAGGAATTCTTATTTCCATGTTTAGATAAGATCCTCAGGGTTGATTAGTTGCTATAGATTAGAACTCCTCTATACAAAGGAGATTTGGGCGCATGAATAAAACAGGCAAGAATTAATCTTCATCTACCTGAGTCTTTCCCTTCCCCGTTGCTTTCTCTTTCTATCCCAGTTACCAGTGCCACAGCCGTCGGCCTTCATCACGGCGCCTCCCCGCCGGCGAGTTCTTCGCCCCCGTCCTCCCATCTCTCACCACAACAACCTTCGCTCACATCCCGTCCATATCATAGACTATCTTTCTCCTCCGTTAGTTTTTCTTAATAGAAATTTCAATGTCGACGTATGGAGAATAGACCTTGATTTGATACTGGTAGTGACTGGCACGTACTCAGTATGTATATTTCTGTATATGATATGTATCTACAAGTGCAACTTAATCTAGTGTTGACGTTCTATATGGTTGTGTGCACAATCCCCACTTGCTGAATGTTTCGGGACCATCCATGCATGGATATGAGCATTCTTTACAGCATTGTGATTAATATTGTGTTTCTCTGAACTGGACCATACTAGCGGAGATTTGATTAAGTAAACTAACAATTTAAACGATTGAACCTTTACATGCTATTCATGTTCATGCGGAGATGATCAACTGGCTAGTAATATATTGCAATTTACAAACCATGTATACTGCGACGTGAAGGCATCGTTGATGCTGCATGATTGCAGAATGATTTCACAAGCTTGTGCCCAATTAATATATGAAATGAAAAAATATGCGTCGATGGATATTGACCCCTATAATAAATCAGTGAAATTCAGGTTGTCATTGTGCCTTACGCATTTGTTTGTTTTTTGGTTCATGTGGTAAATAAATTAATGTTCTCGTGCAGCTGTGCTATTGTATAGGAGTAGATTAATTATCCTTCTTATCATGACTCATGAACCATGAGGTCGATCCTGTGGTATCTACAGAGATGGCTCATGCAGTCCCTTAATTAATCTCTATTACGTGATGACCTCACCTACAAATAACTTACAACTAAGTATCCAGCTGCTCTGGATCATGTCTACGTTGAAGAAACTTATACTAAGCTCAAGTTGATCGATGTCAATTATATTACAGTATAATAATCCATATATAACCTTGGAAAATTGAGCTAGCATTAGTCAATTATATAACAGTATAATAATCCATATATAATCCAATTAATGTATATATGTACTTACTGGTTGGAAAATTGTACTGGTCGATGTACATGCATGCCTGCCCTTGACTTGAGGATGCTAGCTCGAGAGATAGAATTATACCTGAAGCAGCCAACTTATTATCAGGAAGTGCATGGAGGTGGTACAAGAATATGAAGAATTCTCAGCATAAATAATTACTAATGATGAGGGCTCGGTTGGTCGGATAAATGGTGTACATATCTGCCTTTCTAATTGTACATATTTACTGGCTAAAAGAGTACTTGAAAACCAAATCAAAATAAAAAATAATTGTCAAATCTGAATGCAATCATGCCTGTACTCGAGCATTAATTTCATTAACAATTTACTGGTGTAAGAAATATGTTCATTTTTTTTCTAGAATACAAGAGATTTGCTCATGATCATTAGTACTTAACACATGCTGCTGCTGTCCTCCTCCTGTGCACTATCAGGAATTCAGGATCTTCTCTAGCTACCCTGTATCATATCTCATCAGATAGAAGTACTATAATTCTAGCACTAATCAATCTCCATATAAACATGTACTCATATTAAGACTCTGATGGAACAAAAGAGAGACAACTAAACATTTGCTATGTGTATTTAATTTATAAAAAAATATCAGCTGAAGTGGAGTAGCTCTATCTCTCTTAATCTGTTTTCTTTAGTCATTCATTAATGCATCGTTGCTCCAGCTCCACGCGTACAATTTCTTTTGCGATGATACAAACAAATATGAGATCATATCATCCGTTGTGATCTGACTTAGCATCAGAAAATTAAGGTTTTGGAGACTAAGGAATCTCTGCTGAATGACCATGTACCAGGAACAGAGACATGACAGCGTCATATCTCATCAGATAGAAGTACTATAATTCTAGCACTAATCAACCTCGATATATACATGTACTCATATTAAGACTGATGGAACAGAAGAGAGACAACTAAACATTTGGTATGTCTATTTAATTTATCAAAAATATCAGTTGAAGTGGAGTAGCTCTCTTAATCTGTTTTCTTGTCATTCATTAGTGCATCGTTGCTCCAGCTCCACGCGTACAATCTCTTTTGCGATGATGCAAACAAATATGAGATCGTATCATCCGTTGTGATCTGACTTAGCATCAGAAAATTAAGGTTTGGAGAGTAAGGAATCTCTGCTGAATGACCATGTGTCAGGAACAGAGACATGACAACGTTATAACTTAACAGGATCATAACACGATATCCTCCACAGAAAGGTATCTGATGCCTCCTGTGTCATTTACTGTTGAGTTGATTAATTAAGCATATCTAAATGTACATATTAAGAAAACAATAAGGGAAAGAGGATGGAAGAGTTGCACAGATAGCTAACTTTTTGGTGGTGAAAAGCTACACCTGGACTAAACACAGTAACGCCGTGTATTTAGGAACTAGTACTTGTCAAAAGGATTAGTAATTAGGGGTGAGTGAGTTGCACAGATAGCTCACTTTTTGGAGGTGAAAAGCTACACCTGGACTAAACATCGTGACCTTGGCCATGTATTTAGGAACTAGTACTTGTCAAAAGGATCAGTAATTAGGGGTGAGTGAGTTGCCTGTCACCTCAACGTAGAACATACTTCACTTGCTCCCATCTCTCCCACCAGTTTTCATTGAGACATACACCTCTAGCACCCCCCCCCCCTCCCCCGCGCGCCTCTCTCTCTCCATCCTTTTCTCTGGCTACGTGCGTTTGTTTGCATAGGTAGTTTTTCTGTCCAGTGCCCACCACTGCACATAGATTCTACTACAAGATGGCATGCACCCTTATATTACTATAATATCTTAACTCACTTCCATCACAAATCACATATATAATTGTAAATTAAGTACTGACAGCTATTCATTTCTGATTTATCCTTTTCTTCAGTTTCTCTCTCCACTGGCTGGCCTCTCTCTAGCAGCAAGCTAGCAACTAGTATTTCACCCCTTGGCCACAAGCCTCCAAGTTTGAGACCAAAGGGAAAGTAAGGCCACCATCAGCTCTCCTCTCATCATCGTCTCCGTGTCTTCTCATTTGCTCCCCAATAGGATAAAAAGATTCAGAGCCCTCTCCCTTCCTCTCTTCCTTTCAAGCTATACCTCTCCTTGAATCTTGATTGATTCATCTTCTTCAGTTCTTCCCTTCCATTTGGCACCACCATATATATATTTATCTCTTTCTTGCTGATCTATGCATACGCAGCGCAGGCTAGTTTGCACTTATTAGCTAGCAAGCTAGGCCTTATGGACGGAGAGGATTGAGATGAGTCGGCCATGGATGGAGCTCGTCGTCTAATCAGCCACAGAAATTGGCCGATCGAGACATGAGACGCACAGGTACAGCACGGTCGAGGTCAGCAGCACATCGTCGCCATGGTCCCAACTAGGAACCTGTTGCACCATGACAGCAAGAACAGCAGCTCGTATTACCCCCAATACTGCATCACTACCCAATTGGAGGGCTCGGCAACTGCGCGCAGAGACCACAAGCTGTCAAGATTCCCTCAGCTAGCCATGGCCGACGACGACGCCGAGAGGCAGCGGCGGCAAGGCGACGAGGCGGCCGGCACGAGCTCTCGGGGCGGCGGCGGCGGCGGAGACGACAAGGACTGGCTCCAGCTGGGCCTTTCCACGGCGGCGTCGTCCTCCACCTCCTCCTCCGGCGACAACAACAGCGCGGCTCTGGCGCCGCCTACTCCCATGGAGCTGGACTTGTTCGCCGACAAGCAAACTACGAGGATGGTGAGGCCGCCGCCGTTCCCGCTGCCCATTAGGAGCTACCCTTACGGCCACGGCTGGTATCGGCCGACGACAGCGAGCGGGTCCATGTCGGCGCCGTTCCTGCCGTTTGCACGACCGTTGAGGAGCTCCGGCGATCTCATGATGAGAGTCATTACCCCGCCGCGAAGAACGGAGGCTGCCGGCCTGTGGCTAACACTTCAGCCTGCTCCCAACCAGTAAGTACATATATACATGTACACAAGTTTACATATACATAGACATATATACCAATGGGTGTATATGCACAATAGCTAATGCATCCGACAACAATGCAAGTCCTATGCATGGCATGCGTATTAAAAAAAAAAATTGGATAAAATACATGCGATACATGCTCTAAGTGTATCATATGCGTAGACACATATGCACATATATTGTTTTTTAGTATTGGTTCATGTTGTGTGGAACTTTAGTACTTAACTGCTCTTCTTTTCATGTTTGCAGAGTTAGAGAACCCATTTTGCCTCAGATACCAAAGAGCCACTACTTAAGAATCAAGTAATTTATCTTTTCCATTTCGTTTTTCCCCCTCCTCTCTATATATAACAGTACAAATTAAATGAAAAACAGTGACATCTATGTACATTTGCAAATGCAGCTCTCCTTGTTTGTTAGTTTCTGCAAGGCCTGTCTAGCTAGCTAGTCTTCGAGTTTCTAGACAGGTCAGGCAGCTAGCTATAGCTACATGTACGAGGAGCAGTGCCGATCAAATAGACCTTTTTGATTTTTGTAATGATTAGTACGTATGAAATTGAAAGGTAGTGCATACATATACACAAAAATCTGAACATGCATGCATCCACATTTTTCACAGGGATAGCAACATGAAGGTGGAAGTGGTGATGAAGTACTTGGCCTACAAGCTAGGACTCACACAATCTCATCAGGTACATGCACTTCGAATCGACCTTTCTTTAATTAGGCACAAAGCATGCGTGTTTTTCTTCCTTTCTTTTATTCTGTTTTGATTTTCTGTAATCAAATAATGGTCGATTTTTTCTTCTTCATTACATACCAAATGTTTGAGAGAAGCATCGATCGAGTGATCAATAGTGAATAGTGCGCATGCAATTGTTGAATTTGCACTGCATATATGGTTTCTTGCTGGGTGGCCGCATATATGGGTTGGCACTTGGAATCCTGAAAGAAACATTATACCTAAACGTACCACATAGCAGCTAGGTCGAGATCTCTAGCTCTGGTTTGGTACTGGACAAAGCAATAGGTCAGAGGCCCACATCATATATATAGTTACCAATATATCATTATGTGGTTATATATATATATATGCATTATGTATGATTTATTAAAATTAATTAATAGACCGGGCTATATATAATTCACTTAACTACCAGTACTCTTATATGGCTAAAAACGCTTACAATTTGTGTAGATTTATGATCAATAAATGGTACGATTTTATCATAACCCAATGTTAAATATAACGTCTCTGAAAAGTGAAAAATCAAGACTCTGTGTTTGGTCCCATGCATGGGCGTTGAAATTAAGTAATTTTTTCAGTACTATGCAACAACCTAAGATTGGGTCAAATATGGAAAATATGTTGGTTTATTTTTATTTTGAAACCAAGGTACTTTATTTTTATTATGAGGGTCATGATTATATATGATGCTGATAATTCATATATAACTAATTAGTCCTACTTAACTCGGACTTCAGTTTCTTTTTTCTTGATTAAAGTAGTGTTATTTAGTTTGTTTCTGGTGTTTTATATATGCATGCATAAGCTGAGTTGGTGTTGCATACTTGTCTCACAGCCTCTTGCAAATCACTGCTTTTTTTAGGAATGCAAATTAAAGCATTATATCTGGAGTTCCACTAAAAAAGACATTATTATATATGTAGTCATCCTTTGATGCATGCATGCAAGGATATTTGCATCTTGTTTTCTTCTATATATGAATGATGGCAGCTGGTATACATGATTATGAAATATTAATGTCACTGCATCAATCTTAATTAGATAAATCTTCAAAACAGAAACTCCAATACACATGTAAGGCTGGTAAATTATTACATGAGCGTATATATGCACCGGCCTCTACTACATATATACTTCTAGTGGCGTCTTTGCAACATTTACACACTGTAAAATGAACATTATATTCTTAATTAGTTTAGTTCATGCAGTTTATATATTCTGATTAATAAGAAAGAAAAGAAAAATGCCAGTGCAAATTTTCGGAATTGCCAATGTGTTTATTTGAGTCAAACAGGCAGTCGATCATTGATTAAAAAAAATCGGTTCCTATTTTTATTTGGAATATATATAATAAAAACTCAAATTAAGTACTATTGCTAACTGTTGAACTGTCAATTATATAACACTATTTCAATATAGCTGTCACAACTCACAACTCATCAATTAAATACAGCAGCCAACTTCATTTGCATTACACTAATTAGTTCATATCATTGTCCGTACTTAATCATCTTAATTAAATCAAGGTCAACTTGATCGCCTGATCTCGACGTGATCTGCTTAATTTATGCGTGTTTCTAGCTATGATTTTAACTCCATATATATAGAGTGCTTATTGTTGTCAAACAATGAGTACTGAACTAATTTGAAGGCGCGCATACCAGTTCAGTGCTAGGGCGTCTTCCACGCTGTCCGGTTCTACCAGTTCGAAGCTCCAGCGGGTTGGTTGGGAGGCGCTATCTTTCCCTTAGCTTTGTTGTGTTTGTACGACAGAGCTGGCTAAGGTGTTATTAGAGTTGGCTAGTTGACATCCCTTGCTCTGGTGTTGTAGTCGCAAGACGTGTCTTAGTTGCGATTTCTCTCCCGCTGGGGTTTCTCCCTTGTTCTCTTGAACTTACTTTATCCTCTTTTTAATGAAAATAGTAGAGCTCCTGCCTTATCGTTAAAAAAAAAGGCGCGCATACATAGTATTTGACAACAATGGTGTCGGCGGCGTTTTTTTCCCCTTCTGTTTCTTTCGAAAAAGAATAGTGAGGTGCATGCACGCATGCCACGCACATACGTACGTTTATGTGAGCTATACGTATGTACTCATGCATGCACGGCAATGAAGTAATCACACTGTCACACACACACACACGAAGGCATCGTGTTTGAGATCGATAATCATGCGGTAAACTCGAAACTTCTATTAATCCATATTGCCAGTGGCGGAGCCAACTCTCCTAGTAAGAGTGTACTTGTCCGGGCTCCGTCGCTAATCACTTTATGTTTTTTACTGGAGCTGAAGAACAAACTATTATCAGGTCAATTCCAATCTGCTCATGGCCATGTTAAATTTACCCGGACTATTTTTTTTTGCTGGCCCCGCTACTACAGGTTGCTGATAATTTAGTCATTTTGGGGATCCGTGCATGTATGGTGACCGACGAGTAGTATAGCCAGCCAGGTGCATCATCTCATCGTCATGCTTTCGTGTGCATATACATATATATGCATGCATGACTGCTCGCAAGTTGAGGGGATTAAGGAGTACTGTGAATCACAGTGGTTGGCACCACTGTCCACAGTATTAATTACGTTACGTCTACGCGCGGAGACCGACTAGATAGCTGCTAGTCGCGGTCACTTTGCATTAGACATATTCGCCATGATCAATTGATCATATTACGAGCTAGTAGCGCTGCAATTTGCAGGGAAAAGTTGGTATGTATCATCTTCATAATACGATTTACGATTTTATTTATTAATTACATGCATGGGGTATTTTGGATCTGAATTATTATTTTTTTCGAAAGAGGGTACGGTCTTTTACCGATGTCATTTAACCTAGCGGTCATTGGATCTGACTACTTTGTATCGCCCTCCAATTTCTATCGACTTATTTGTACACATTCTTTTATTTTTAATATATTTACCGTAGGGTCTCCTCTACCGTTTTCCTTAAAAAAAATTCTATCAACTTATTTATTACCCCAGCGGCACTTAATTTTAATATATTTTATGTAGGGTCTCCTCTACTGTTTTCCTTTTTTTAAAAAAAAAAACTTATTTATTACCCCAGCAGCACAGAATAGAATGGTTTTGCCCAACCATGCATGGGATAGTATCCTAAGGCCATAAATAAGGATTTTTCCATTCTTATATTTGGGCTTTTTTTTTTAGCTCAGTTCACACAGTTGTGCATAATGCAGCTTAATTATAACACGTACGGCACGCATGATCGATTGTTTTTCTTTGGAAACGTGCTCGATATATCGAACTGGCCGGAGAACGGTCGCTGTATCGCATGAGAGGTACGTGACCCGCAGTGTAGGTCAGGGTCGGACTCCGATCCGAGGCCATTGGCGGCACGCGTGAGTACGACCACTCGAGATCAATCTTGCACGGACTCTTCGTTGAATTAACACGTTTTTTATTTATAAAAGAAAAGCTAGTTTTTATTTATATGAAATTGCAAAAATAGCACTGTAACAAATACGTACCGCGCTCCTAGTTCTTACCACGAACTGGGAGCGGTAGGTGGCCTACGGCGGATTGAGAGTACGGTAAAGAGCACGAGTCGTCTGTCTAGCCTACCGTGATACTAATTTTATCATTTCGAGTACAAGAGACTACATTTGCTAAATGAGGGGGAAACTGCAATCGCACTTAGCTTGCACGACCTGGCCGGCAATGATAGCGAACGTACTTAACTAGCTAAATTCTAATGCTCTCTCTCTCTCTTTATAGATGAGCTTGCTGGTTAAATATTTCATTGAGGTGTACATGCGTGTGCCATGTGTGCGTCAGATTGGTATCCTCTGCCGTTTTCCCTAGCACTGGGCAGAGGCGTATAGTGCCTTCTGCTTTAACTCCCCGTTAGATCGAACGCGGAAGTTTTCACTAGCAATGGGCAGAGGCGTATAGTGTCTTCTGCTTTAACTTCCCCTCCGCCGTTAGATCGAACGCGGACGGACGGAATTGATCACTACAGCATATTTTGATACAATGTTTTCTCTCTGCCATGCTTTTGCTATGTTGTTCTACAGTAATGCTACAGTGATATTGCCGAATGTCATGGTCATGATTCTCTGCAGTTCGGTAGAGGATCCGGATCGTATGCTTCAGTATAAATGGGTATAGATTCTTAGCTAGCTAACTAGGTTGGTACCACAGATGTCAGTCAGTCTAGCTCCCTTTTGCCTTTTGGAATACATGGACGCGTGTGGTGCTCGCGACGTGTCACATGCATCGGGTTATCACTTTGCCTTCGATTGGCACCGTGCTCTTAAGCTTTGATTTGGGATTAGCTCGGTGATCAATGGGTCGTGATCTAGTATTACAAAAGCGACTAGAACGTGTTAACGTCCCGCGACGTGCAGAATCCATGCTTGTAATTCTGATTGATGCCTACCACGCACACATGTCTAGTATAAGCCAAGCTTCGATCGATCTGCATGCGTACGTGCATATGCCATCATGCTTAGGTTAGGTTAGGTGCAGGATGTGTCACATATGCAAGATGGATTTACCAGAAAAGAATATTTGCACATGAACATGCACGGACGATTAATGGGATCGATGTCATGCTAATGCACTGCTGTTTAATTTTTTTTAGCAGTCTTCATTGGTCTCAGATTAACTAACACCTGTTCTTTAAGCTTAATGCATGCATTGTTGTTCCATGGAGTATATGAGAACTTGCATATAGAACCAGACCGAAATTTAAAGGTGCGCTCACTGCTTGCGGCTTGCCGAACTCCGAGTTACCGATCAGCAGCGTTTGAGTTTAGCTAGATTAAAAAGTGCTAAGGATACATCGTGAGCAGTCCATCGGTCGGGACGCCAGCCCGGCTGCCCACTTGGTCCGCCCTGCTTGCATGCGTGGAGGATTCTTTTTTTTAGGAACATGCATGGAGTATTGCGGATCATTTCCTAAAAAGAGAGAGAGAGATTGCGGATCATGGCAGTGCATTGTTGTTAGTGATTTTTTTAAGAATTATTATGCGCAGGTCCAGTATTGAAATTAATTTGCTCTTAAGCTAATTAATGTGTAACAGTGGATTCGTATGGCTGATGTTAACCAGGTGGAGCTGACATGCAGAGGACAGCTTCTCCCTCCATTCTTGCTGGTGAAATATGTGAGAGATAGCGTCTGGTGCTCATCATCGGCACCGAGTGAAGAGGAGGCTCTTATCGAGCTGCCAGATCGGCGCTCACCGGCTACTACTACTGACCATGTAATGGCACTCTTCTATAGAACAAGTAGGAACCATTAGTTCATCCGATCAGTCTGTAATTAATCAACACAAGTTTTTTTATTATTTTCCAACTCCCCACTGATCTGCTGCTCTGGTTAACTGATGCTTAGTCCCAGATTAACCAACCAACCAATGAGTATTTTTTTCCTTTTGTTTTAATTTCCTTTTCATTCTTTTGAGAGAAAAGGTTGACCACGTTTGATGGAGATCTTCCTTTCTTTTCCTCATCTTCCACTATATGCATTTAACCAGCTGAACTGAAACGTTGGGAAGCTGAGTTTTCATCAGCATGTTGTAGTAGTAAGAATTTCTTTCCTCAGCATTACAGTTGTTCAGTTATATACTTGTATTTGTCAGCTTAGTTATGTGTCCCTAAAAAGGCAGCGTACGTGCACCGATAATTACTTTACTGAGTTTGGCTAACAACTAACAAGAATGCAAGCCTGCTGTTTCATCAGGAAACAACAACCTGACAGGCTAATGTCAAGTTTTTTTATGTTGCGCTAGCTGCTCGCAAGAACCACATTGCAGGATGCATGGCAAAGTTCAAACAAACGGTTATACATGCCGGACGCTGAATCGCAATTCGCGAAATGCAAGGAAAATTGACATCACAGATAAAGCAGCAACCATACACACAAAATGTACACATCGAACCATGTTTCAGGGACATGTCAATGCAGGTCAGGTGACACATACAGTTCACTGAAGCTGCATTCCATATAGGCAAATTGCAACGACTCAAGGTCAGTTTGAGGCGCTCAACAGGTTAACACAAACTGCTGTCATAGAACTGATCACTGGTGGTTACAGAGTAATTTCCATTAATGTGATGTCGTTGCAGTGTTAACATCAGTGTAGATCCTAAAAAAATACAAATGCTTCCCCAAAATGTCTGAGGCCTCACCCCGTAAGCTAGTGCCATGCATTCATTGTATCAATAGTGATCTCCTTTCCCGTGAATTAGCAAGCTCAAAGGACTCCCCTTGAAATTGGGGCAAACAAAAACCATCTTGATGGGACATGTGTCGCTCATAGCACTTGCTGCCAATGCAGCTGTTGCCAGAGATCTAAGTAGATGATTTTGCATTCATCCTAGTGTCAAAGAGACAGACTCAACGCCCTCCCTTCTGCATCTTGAATCTAGATACAGGCCTTGAAGAAGAAGAACTAACAGGCTGCCAAATGTTCAGGAAAAAAAAGAAAGAGAGCTGATCAATATAAATTTGCACCACACGTCCACACCAATGAAAGATTTCACACAAACAGCTTACTTCCTCACTATCATTACTCCTTGGTGGTTGAATCGCTGAAAAATTCTCATCATGTTCAATAATAGATCCCGTGAAGGCCTGTGATAGCCATAAACTAAGGTAAATGCAATTTCAAAGGGTGTGGCAGTATATATATCAGAGTACGAGCAAAAGACCTTTAGTCCACTTGATATTATCTTTCGACCATGAGGTGGAGCGCTGTCTGAAGAAACCTGCCAAGCAAATAACTGGTAATCAGCACTATCAACGTATTGAAACAATAACAAACCACAAATGAAACATGGAATAAACTGCATCCCCAAGTCTCCAGAATGGTGCTTGATTTCAGTTCACAAAGAAGTAATAGTTTTACACTTCCACAAATGAGTCATGTTAGCACAAGATTTATGTACAGAATACATGGACCTTATTACCAACTGGAGTAAGAAGTCAACCGTGTATGAAGATCTAAAGCACGGGCAAATAGCAAAAATCATTTGTGAGAACCAGTACTCATTTACATTGTTTCGTAATGTTACTAAAGAAGAACACTGAAAAAAATATCAATGACAGATTTATGAATGTCAAGAATATATACAAATTCTTCCAATAGGAAGTCAAACACTTGCAATTGGTACCTCAAGTACTGGAGCAGAGTAATTTGGATCCTGTGGCAAGGGATGAGACTTCGACGAATGAACTATATGCTTGTTGTCATCTTGAAAAGAAACAGCTGCGAGTAGGAAATTTGGGTCACACGCATATGAGCAGGGTAGTTAATTAAAGAACTTCAAGCAACATATGGAGCAACAAGGGAATAATGTGTTTACTTCGGCTCCAATAGCATTACACGAACAAGATGCCAATAAAAAACAGCAAAACACATCGGTGTGGCATTTGGTATTCTGAACAAACATCTAATACACTATGAGTAAGCTGTCTCACGTGAAAGTATCAAAACTAACCTTTTTTAATTGGAACCTGAACTTCGGAGTGCATTATCTGCACATAAGACGGAACACATTGTGACTTCTACAGCAGCTAAAATAAACCATCGTGACTGCATGACATTCATTCAGGCATGAAGTAGAAGGTACTGAAAAAAGGATAAGGAGCTTACAGAAGCCTGGCCTGGAAAAACTGAGTGAGATGTACTGGCTGATGGTGCAAAAGAAGCACCTTTCAGCATTTCCTCCCCTCCTAGCTTCTTTAATGCACTTTTCAGCTATTAGTCCAAGCATCAAAATATAACAATTGCAACACAGCACATTAAACAAATTAAGATTGCATCAATATTATGTTCGATCAGCTTGAGAAACAAGAAAGTACCTGGACATTGCCATGACTCTGATCATTACCACCACTTCCAGAAAACGAAGCACCAAAACTAGCAATGTCATTCTCATCACTTGATATATTCCCGTCTACCTCATTTTCCTCACCATCCTCACTTGTTCCAGCACCTTCTTCATCATCGTCGTCTTCTTCTCCATCTTCTTCAGAAGTACTTCCAGCTTCCTTTTCTTCCAATTCAAGTTCATCTAACCTTGTCATGATTCGAGCATGTTCCCTGTCTTTATCTGACATGCCCCCAGAAGAACTTGAAGCCTCTGCAGAAGACAAGTAGAAAAACTAGTTGCCGAAGTAGAAGTTGCAATTTGCCAACTACATGTAAGCGCTAAATGTTTACTGCCAGCTTCTTTTGGAGCATAAAGATGACAATCATCTCAGTACAATAAGATGTCTTGCTATGATGGAGCACATACTAAAAAAAAGTTACAAGATTTGATGCCCTTAACCCCACCAAAACAACATTTGCTTTAGATCCCCCTCAACAAGGGTGTTAATACCAAGAAAGGGCCTGCTTGGATAGGGGGGATTTGGATCCGAATCCTTAAGATTTTAGTTCAAATTTGATTTAGATACCCCTCATTCAAACACCCCCTGAGAAGGATTCACGAGAGAATAAGGATATGCGTATTAAGAAAACATTAATATTAGAATTCAACATACTGAGATCTCACAAAGAGCCAAACAAATACTGAATATAATAAAAATGCAGAGTACCAGTAGATAAATAAAAGAAAGTTACAAATGGTTACCTGATTTTGATGAATTTCTTTGTGTGTCTTCATCATATTCTTCCCTTATTTCAATGAGACCCTCCTGCCAGCATCAACATGATTAAGCATCCAATTTTAATGTAATTGTGCATGGAATCAAAGCTCACAATGAAACAATGATGTGAACAGTTCTCAATTCTATGAAGACAAAACACAATGATGGGTCAACCATATAAGCAACTCAGTTAAGTGCCACAATGACGGGTCAACCATATAAGTAACTCAGTTAAGTGCCACTTCTAAAAGGTTATATTGCTACACCTCAACAGTCAACATATTATGTATAGTCAGACCATGCCCATATTATATAGAAGGATCTCAAAACAGTACACTGTTTTCCAGGGGTGCAGTTTAGCATGTCAGGAAAAACTGGTGAGCAGCATCCAGCTTTCAATCTAAAAGAAGGCTAAGGTGACAGCTTAGTCTGCATGCTATGAGTACTGCAATTGAGGAGTCCATAACTCCATATGTCAATGAAGGTCTATCCGTGTTCTTTTTTCCTTACCAATTACCTCAAGAAAATTGATATTACAGTTACCTTTACCTAGCTAGACACTAGCATACCATCCCTAGAGATGTTATGAGACATGAAAAAGGAGCCTTACAGAAGCCTCGGTGGCGGTGGACTCAAAGAACTTCGCCTCAGCCTCAAGGTCAGAGATAGTTGCCTTCATCGCTTCCACTTGAGCTTCCAATTCCATCCCCCTCCTGTGCAATATATCGGTTGTCTGCTTAGCGGACCTCTCCGCATAGTATCCCTCACCTAGAAACACCTAAGACAAAACGCAAATCACAAGCATTTATGTTCCAGACCCACATAAAATAGAAACCAAAGCTGTTCCATAGTGGGCTGTCATACCAAGAATTCATTTGTGTGGATTAAACGTCCTGGGAAAAATGCGGTGCCACCAAAGGGAACCTGCAAACCAACCAAAACGCACAAAACTTACCAACAGATCAAAACTGGTTCAGACCAACGAACGTTTGAATGCCTAATGCATTAACACAAACATACTGCAAGAGTGCCAATTAATATAGGATGTTGCTGCAAATTGTAGAGCATACATGTAGATCTAACGAGGATTTCCTGTCTTGCCCCTTTCTATTTTCCTCTGTCATCATTTATTCATTACCATCCACACAAAGCACTCCCTCGTATTTCCAAATCAATTATGAGAGCGACATTTTAGTACTTTTCTATCAATCTTAAAGCATTCTTAACTTTTTTGCATAGCAAAAAAGTACGCCCTATACTTTGCCATGGAGGGAGTGCATAATTAACAGTTGCTGTTTGTTTAGTTTTCAGACCCTACCAACAAACGTTTCTCACAGAAATGAAGAAACTGATAGCTTGATTTATATGAAAGAGGGAACCAACACTCGCTTGATTCTCACAGTTCATTTCAAATAGTTATGCCGAATCATACATTCTTTAAGCAAACCGGTAGTCATGCTTGTGCAAGCAAGCCAAGCGAAAATTTGCATACAGAGAATAAGAGAAACTTACAACAGCAAGAAAACTCACAACTTTAGAACTAGATAACGATACAGATTTCTAATCGAGTGAGAGAGAGAGAGAGAGAGAGAGAAGGGGAGGACCATGATTTCGTGGGAGATTTCGTCGGGGAGACTCTGGACGAGGGAGACGAGGGCGGCGTTGTCAGAGACGAAGCCCTGGAGGCGCCCGAGCTCGGCGCGGCGGTCGGATACGGACTCGGCCACCAGCGCCACGGCCCTCCTCGTCTCCTCCGGCGAGAACACGGCGCCCAGCGGCGTCGCCGTCCCCTTCCTCGCCGCAGCCATTGCCGCTCTCGCTCTCTGCTTGCCCCAATTCTCCAGCCAAAAAAACCAGAACTAGTGGGACGTGTCAAGCAGTGAAGTGAAATCGGCGCCGTATTGCGGGCCTTTGTTCCATGGCCGCCGAGTTTGCTTCCGTTTGGCCGTGTCTAGCCGTGAGGTGAACTTGGGATACTGGGCTGGCCATGGCAAATGGAATGGACCAGCCCATGTGAATTTCCTCTTTGTGTTTGGAATGTTACTTTCAGTTTCATTATTGCAAACATTACATCACTAATTGAATCTTTAGGAGACAGAGATAACTTGAGTGTCATGTTACTTGAACAACAGCAAAATTACTGAAATAAAAAAAACAAAAAAAATACTGCAATTGAACCAAGGTACCACCTCTCTTCAAATGTCATCCATCAACAGAGAAAGCTAGCTAGCCGCTTTTTTCTGAAGTTTGACCACATTGTTCAGAACAATGTTTCAGAAAGCACGCGTGCTTTCTATTCACATGCATACTTTTAGTACTGAACACACGCTTTTCTTTTACCTACTTGTAGCTATGTTCTGCAAATTGATCATGACGACACTTTAATTACACTTGTAGCTATATATTTTGTCTGCAAATTGATCATCACAACACTTTAATTACTTTACAAAGTAATGCACCTTTATATATTCCACATACTTGTGCTCCATAATTCTCTGTAAGTTTCTTCATCCAAGAACTGGTTTGCACAAGCAAACAGTAGTTAAGAAGGCTATTTACCAGTGCTGAGGGAAATAAGTAACTTGAAGAAACAGATAAAGTGCACGAGTGATGATTAAGGGAGACAATTCACCAAACTAGTGATGCTTTTATTAACTAGATAGCTGAGATACGATAACAACACAAAGGCACGGGACTTTTTGATGCACAAGTCTGAAAATTCAAATAGAAGATAGCAACAACAAATTGTGCAACTGCTGCGACATGATCATGTAAACTAAACAGCAAGCTAGATACGCTGAACTGACTCAGCATGCATGCATGGACCAATGATGCAGATAAGGTGGAATTGACCAAAACCAAAGCTACATGTCTGTGGTTTTCCCTACTATTCCCCCTTGCAATTTGCTCCCTTCTCCTTCTTCCTTGCCTTTGTTCCTCTTGGACTTCATGAAGCAGAAGCATGAGCAGCAGGGGCACTGGAACAAGAGCTTCATATCTTGTGTCTATGATCTATGTGTTCAATGGCAGAAGCTAGCACTCTTCCTCGCCTAAGCAAAAGAAATGCAGTGCCACTCACTCTGCTGATATCTTTTGATCTCTGCCTCTCTCACATTCCAGCCTTGAGTCTTGACACGCACTTTGGTGCCTTTTTAAATGGACACAAATGGATCCTTTTCCTATGCCACTTTTCTTTTCTAAAAGAGAGATGGCCCAGTCATAGACACATTAGGCTATAGCTGCATAGCCCATGGTTGCACATTCATCTGTTCCTTTATTATAGTATTCCTTTTCCTCTGAAGGTTACTGCTGTGTAATGTAACAACAGCTACAACTGCCTTTTGTTAGCGGCAAGCAAATTAAGCAAGATGGATTAAGTTGAAGAAATTAATCCAAGAATTTGCAGTGATCCTAGACAGTCATTACTACTTATCAATTCTTCGGTGCACGTTATGCTAGCTGCATGTTAGTGCACATATATGTGTTGATCAAGCAAATCAAGGCAGGAGATTGGTTAAGTAAGTAATTAAGCAGACATCCCAATTGCAAGGCAGTAGTACTGTTGCAGTGCTGGTCAAAAGGTTATACACATGAATGACTATTGAGGCTGACAACTCAGGTGGTGCGATCCTGGTTAATTATCTGTATATATTGACTGCAGCTGCTGTCGGTGGCTATTCGATCTGCACTGCTGCTGCCTGCTGCAGTGCATCGCCATCACAACGAGCTAGCTAGCTAGCTGATGATTGATCATATATTCAGTCCCACACATATATTGGCAACAAATGGCAATATTTCTAGCTGCAGAAGTGAGGTCAATTCGAGCTAATCAGACAATTTCAGTTAAATATTTCACCAGTTCGAGTTGATGGAATGCAATGAGATGGAATGAAATGAGACCAACCTCATGAGTCATGAACATGGTGTTCTACTTCTATGCAGGGTGGCCAGACAATGAGATGGTCCTGCTGTGCCGTGCATGCCTTGTGAGCGGTCATGTGATTTGATGCGTCTGATGGGGCATGGCAACCACCGCGGCCATATACATGAGATCCATCTACCGTTCGCTCTAATTGCACTGCCTGCAGTATACATGGCCGGCTAGGTTAGGTAGGCGATTAGATTACATTAGATTAGCCAAGGCAAAAGAGGCAGGCACGCCAAGGATATGCATATGCACGGGCAGCACGCGCACATGGCTAGCTCTCGGCTGTTCCTCTTGGCACCACGGCCCACTTTAGCCTCTGCGTCCATCTCTCGTGGCAGCGCCCAGGACGCTGTCTCCCCTCCCCTCTCAGGCCCAGGCTCACCGCATATGCAAGCAAAGAATCTGTACATGTATAAAAGAGTCTCAGGATCTGAATATCTGATCACTTCTTCAGCATCATCTGTATATATATGCCTACCTGCATGTCTCTTAATATTATCTAATTAATCAACATTTGCCATGCTGAATAAGCGATCTCTACCAAGGATCCTGGGACTCTCATCTAGCTAGCGATTTCTATATATGACACGATCTGCATGTATGATGCAGAACTTAACTAAACTGAATTTGTTCTGTCTAGTCACTTGGAGCGAATGCATGCCTCGGTCGATCGTTAATTTGGTCCGTTCACGCCTCAGATCAACGCTTGATGTGCATTGTCAACGTACGAGAGATGATAATGATAAGATGATGCGCGACGTGTAACCTACACTTGCTGTCAGTCAGCGGCAACGACGGCTAGCTTGCATGCATGCCCTTGACAATCATAGCTCATCGACTGGCCGTCCGGAAGCCGGATTATTTCGAGTGGATGCCAAGCCAAGCCATGTAGCTGGAGCCCCGGACCAGATTAAATAAACAAATTAAACCTCTTGGGTCCCTTTTTCTTAAGAAAATAAACAAGATCAACGTCAAAATTATGATAAACAGTTCCAATTAATTGCTTGCATCGTCGACAACCGGGCCATATAAGTGCAATTTTAGTGGGAGAAACAAGATCATCTATATATGCCCATGCACTTGGGTTGCAATTAGCTTCAGCTAATTTAAGACGGCACAGAGCTGAAGCTCTGAAGATAGGCATACGCCTGCACCCATTAAACATGCACTCCTTGCATCAATCACAATTCACAGTTAATTATACACCCTGTTTTCTAACCCAAATTTTCATCTTTTCCCCCTCATGTACTGGTATTATGGTGCTTTTCTTTGGAGCTAGTTTATTAATCCCATTCTACCAAAGCTGCACTTGTGACGAGCCCTGTTAATTCTAGTAAAACAGATAGAGATAGAGAGCCAGCTACGAGCTATTGTAGTTACAAGTTACTGCAGCCTCAGCTTGCAGCCATTGCCATTGCCCATTGGTTTAGATCTGACTAAAAAAGCCATTGCTAAATGGTACAGTAATTAGTTCTGTGTCCTCTCTGGATGGACGGCCATATTCTCCAACCACCATCCTCCTCTGCACAATCACCACCTGCGGATCCGCTGCGCGGCCCGCCTACTCAAACCGTCCGTGCAGATAACGTCCTGCCCGTTGGATCGGGTCGGGTCAGGCTGATCAACGGTGACGGAGGAAGAAGAATGGGGGTTCCGCGCAGCGGATCCGATGCGCGCCAGCGCGCACCGGGAACGTCGCTCTCCCGGGATGTGAAAAAAAAACAGAGTGGAATTTCGCTTTTCATAGATGTGCTCTGTTTTACATGGCAACCCCTTCTCTTTTTTGGTATTGTCCACCTCGGCCTCTGTTTGGTGTTTTTGTTCTGGATATTGTAGTGTTGTAAAAAAACGGAATACTATTGTCGTACGGATAGGGTATCGTCAAGCGATTAATTGAAATTATACGAATAATTTGGCGTTCTCACATATTTGATGATAATGCTAGTTTCAGATATATTTGAACATATTATATTGCCAATACTATCAAATAAACTTGTACTACCCTTTAATTGTACATGATAACTTCATTACTAACTCAAAAGATAACAACATTGATCGGCGGACTATTATAGTTCTACACCAAAGTATGACTTGCAACGAGTTTAGATAATAGATTAAAAACATGCATTGTCATATAGACTAGACTAACTTAACACACTGGTGAGACGACGACCAAAATAATTAAATTTTAAATTTTAATACACAAAATGACTCATAATCACGAGAGAATCAGTTACTCTAAATCATTGTCAAGCATAACATCACCACAGACACTTCGGTCTCAGGCTCATCAGAAGCAAGGAAATCCTCTTCACATGCAACCAACTCCTTGTCACTCTAACTTTCATCAAATGCTAGTAGTGTAGATTTGGAACCACGACTGGATGATGCTTTGTACGATAACCTTTTTTACGTTTTGCTGATTTCTTGTTGTAAAAACGGTCGAAACGGCCGATTAATCGTCCGTTTTATGCGGATTATGCATGGCAATCATACGAAAAGGTCGACTAATCGGATAATATGGCCGATTTGGTGTTCACAAACGTTAATTGTGCTCCAATTCATATATATGTGGCGTTTTGCCTGGCGACTCCAATTAAACGGACAATTAATCGGTCGTTCTGCCGTTTTTTACAACACTGGTTTATTGTTGGCTTATTATGTATGGAGCACCCTATGTTATTCTCAATGTTTACTTGCTTTGTTTAGGTGCAAAACGCAGTATATTGTATTTCCCAAATATTCCAAGAGAACAATATTATTTATTGCAGATGAAGTTAATTAGAAATGTAGCCAGTAAAAAAAAAGACGTGTAATAGTTGTCTGATGTCACTAATAGCACTGCAATAAATGAGGGTGGTTACACTAGATAACGTGTCTAGTGTCGTGCGTGCAGTGAGCGAGCGGCGGACCGCCATTCGCAAGCTCGCATCGCGAGCTTCCTCCATCCGAGTCCCCTTACCCCGATCTTTCCTCACCAGCGTCGGAGAAGACTGAAGAGTTTGGCTGGTGCCATCGCTTCGACTCCGAGCCTCATCTCGCTGGGCGCTGGGCCGACCATGGTTGGTTTCATTGAATCATGGCCCACCTAGCCCAAATGCCCAACCGGTATCGCTGCCTGCCTCCTCCACTGTCCACTCCAGAGTCAAGTACCAGATTGGCTATCGGCTGCATCAGTAGATCCAATATTCCAATCCCCACTCTCTGTATCTCTTGGCCTCTCACTCTCTCCCAACCCTAGTGAGCATGGGCGAGGTGGCGACCGGCGAGTGCGGGCGCAAGCACCGGCGGCAAGCGGAGCGCGCGCCGCGGGTTGGGCGTCGCGAGTGACGAGCACGAGCGCGCGCACAAAGCAAAGTGGCGCGGCGGTGCGGCGTGGGTGATCAAGGCTCAGATTCAAATTTGTGATTTACTTGCTCGTGTACTGTTGGGGTGATTCAAATTTGGGGATGGTACGTTGGCGTTTCTGCGGATTGTTGTTTTGAATTCACTTCAAATTTGGGGATAGTGTTCATGACTCAAATTGGGGATTGAAATGTTCGTGCGGTTTTGGATCGATGGTTCAAACTGCATAATTTGAATCGATTGCTGCCATTTTGTTGGTTTGTTAATGGAGATTTGCTTGCTTTTCTCTACTAACATTCGGGGTGTTGAAACACAGGAAAAGGCTCACTTTGTGTCCATGGCTGAGTACACCAAGAAGATGGACGCAAACAACAAACTGGTAAACCACACTCTCCAATGCTCATACTGTACCTGAAAATTGCCATCGGATTCAAACCATCTGAGATGTGCATTGGAGTGATCTGTGTTATGTGGCATTTGCGTTGCAGGCAGGAGGCCACAGCGTCCGGCGACTCGGACAAGTCCAAGTCCGAGGTGAACGATGAGGACGAGGGCAACGTGGAGGTGAGACCCCAACTCCTACTGCTACCTCTGAGCATCATCTCACTGCTGCTAACTTGTCTTATGAATTCCAATTCCAACCTCTCTGATGCGAATGTCTAAAACTGTTTTCGCAGGGAGACGAGTGATGGAGTCCCTCACCAAGCTGCGGGCGCTGCGGCGTGGGCACCGGGTGACTCTGCTTCTCGGCAAATTGTTAAGTAAACTTCATTAGTGAGGTATTTCTCGATGTCCTACCTTTATCTTCGCTTGTTGATACCATTTAGTGTTGTATGCTCGTATTGGTGCTATTGCAATTTAATTTGCATATGAGTTATTTTGCTTTTGGGTAATACGTTTTGATTCGCGCTTGCGACGCGGCCATACCTAAAAATCAATCCTGGGTCCGCCACTGTGAACGAGTTTTGCTACATTACGTAACATGTCTAGCGTTGCCACTTACAAAAACCAGGAATTAAAAGGAGAAAAGGTCAGAGCTAGAGAAAGATGCTCTGAGCAAAGAATCGTAAATGGTGATAAAAAAGCGGAAATGATTGATGTTGGCCAAATTATACCGTCCAAATGATCAACATTTCACATATGACATGCATTGCTATAAAAAAAACTGTGAAATAACCTAGAAATTTGGAATTTTTTAAAAAAGAAATTTTTGGCTTGTTTTCATTTTCTTTCCCAATTCAGAAAGTTTCAGCCACTTTCCGCTTTCCTCCTTCGGAATCCCGTTTTCACAAGCCTGAAGGCGCCTTCTTTCTCCAGTGTGCTTTCCCCTGCCTTCTTCCCCGTGCGTCATCTCCCCGCGCCTGCCTTCATCCTCACTCCCGTCAGTACCTCGCCACCTCGCCTAGCCACCTGGGGCCACCATTAATGCATGCACACACCCCCACCGCCACCTTGCCCTCTCCCGGCGTCGTTCATGAGTGGTACACATAGCTTGTCGCCCACACGCCGCAAGCACCACACCTCTCCACTGCTCCCACCGCCTCATTCCGGCTATAAAAGCCCAGCAATCCGAGTGAAAAAGCACCGCAATACACTCACAAACCTCGCCCTCACATTCCTTCGTCACCAGCGCCGGCCAAGCCTTTGGATTTCTGCCGCCCTTCTTTTCTTCTCCGGTGAGCCCAAGGTAAAATTCGTCGCCTCCTTTCCCCCCCCCTTCCCTCCCTATTTCGACTTCAGCTCAACCTTGCCCTCCCGCTTCTTTTCCCCACCATCCCCACCCTTATCTTCGCCGGAGCCTCGCCGACACCGTGCTTCACCACCGCGGTGCCCACAGTGCACGTGGGCAAAGCGCCTCAAGGCACCTCCAACATCACCATCACCACCACTGAACTCCCCTCCAGCCACCAAAGCTTGAGCCCTGACCAATTTGGTCGAAGCACCACCCTAGTGCCGCCGCCTCCTTCCCTACTCCGGCCATGTGCCACCCACGTTGCCACCTCTTCTTCGAACCACCCCAACCCTCTCCGGACCCAAAAATGGGTTGCGCAAGGTGAGGAGAAGCTCACTAGACTCCCTACCGCTGCGGCACTGCCAATCCCCGAATCGCCGCGAGCGCCGTCGACTTCTTCTCCCTCGGCTCGGGCAAGCTGGAGCGCGCTCTGGCCTAAGGCCGAGCGTAGCTCAAAGCTGCCTATGAGCTGTGCCTTTAAGGCCTGGCCTATTTGGCCAGCAGCCCACCTAATGGGTTGGGCTTAGCCCAACACTGCTCAAGCCCATTCCTGCTCCAGACAGCACTGTTCATCCATTTTCAGCCTAATACTATTCATCACTATTCACAAACCAAAACAACAAATTCGATCACTGTTTGCAAGCCATTTTCATCTATGAATAGTGAAATCAACACTGTTTATCAAGATGACACTTTTCATCCAAGCCCTAATTCAACATTATATACTCTTTTTGACCGTTTTGAGCACGTGAATTTATTTATCAACTCTGTTCAGTCCATTCAACCACCAAATAAATTATATTCACCATCTAAATATTCTCTTTTAATTCTTTTTCGGTTTTATTTTACTTACATATTGTTCTCAGCTCATTCCTTGTCGAGCCGGGTATTTTATTTGGTTTATTTTATATAATTTTGCGTTAGGTCACGACTTTGACGACGAAGCTCCAAAAGGTGCGGAACAAGACAGACTATTAGAAGACTTTGTGCAAGGAGGCAAGTCGCATTTCTTTGACCATTTTGAACCTATATTTTATGTAATTATATTTTTACTTTCATTACCATATTTATGCTAATTACTTTAATAATGAAATAATACTTTTGAATACCATGATAAATAGATAAATTCTATTACCCCACATACAAGCCCACCTATTCTTTGTATAGTATATTCACCTGGACAAGTTTAGGTTACATAAAATGATAGCTATATATTTAGCTTTGTCACAAAAATATGTTTATAAATTCTAGAAAAAAGTATTGGCTGGTCGCCAATGATTTTGGTGGAGAATTGAGGGTTGAGACCACGAGGTTGAACAACCCAATAGACTTGGTAAAAGTGAGTCCAAGGTGGGGCCAAGAAGGTGGAATGCCACGTGTTGGTTGTTGGTTCACTTCCTCACTGGAGACGGGTAAAGACAAGAATCTTGTGCCAAGTAACAAGCACAGAAATCGCTCAGCCACAGGTGTGATCATTCCACCCTAGCTTAGTACACTACTCTTTCGATTGAATATCTACATGACAAGCGTCTGCTCTTGTGTGATAGAGTAGCCACAGAACAGAGGTGGGACAAGAGTGAGTCTGAAGGGACACTCGCTGGTCTACACAACGGTAGGCACCATCAGCATTGGGCCGCAAGTTTCACTATTTGCCGGTGGTCTCCCGAGAGCTGTATGGTCCAAGAACCTACTAGGTAGAGGCTAAAAAGGTTGAGCAGTGAAAATGCTTTGTTATCTCAACTCAGTCACACGCTAACGTGTTGCGTGTTTATGATATGACAGTATGAGTTTGAGGTTTTTTGTGAGTAAAGTTGGGCAACTCTGCAGAGTGAATAATCAAAGGTATTCGAATACGTTGTGCTTTCGGTTAATGAAGCTGTGTTAATGGGTGATTCCAGTACACGAGGCATAAGTAGAGTTTTTTAGATGTTAAGTTAGTAATTGAAATTGTTAAGTAAATCCACTAATGTTATATTTATTATTGTTTTACTGTTTAAAGATACATTGTTTCACTTCAAATGATGCATCAACATATGCATGATATGGTAAACCTAAATAAGCCATTGAAATCTTAGCATGTAATTATTTAACTTTTTCATGTGGCTTGCTGAGTACGGTTGTGTACTCATTCTTGCAAAATCAACTACAGAAGGAACCTGGAAAAATGCTGAGGATCTTTATGAGGAAGAATTTGGTGGACGTTTTCAACTACAGAAGGAACCTGGGAAAAGGTTGGGGATCTTTATGAGGAAGAATTTGGTGGACCCCCAGACGGCAGTGATTACTGTTATTAGGTATCGACCGTGCTCAAGCGTGTCTGTGGTTTGGAAGTTCTTTCGTCATGTATTATATTAACGTTGGACTTGGATGCTCGTGTCAGTGTTAAAACTGACTGTTAAGCCTTATTCTTGTGCAATAAAGTATGATTTTTTATTGTAATCGAAAACTTACTTGTAATGCTACTTACTTCACAACTGTATAGCATGTGCGATTGTGAAGAGTTTGACGGCCTAGAAAATGGTGGCGTTACAACTTGTTTTATAAAGTTGCAGCAACCCTGTTGAGTTGGTCTGTAAATAGCAAATTACAAAAAAAACAAAAAAAACTTGTGAAAGTAACTGTATAAGAAGATTTTTAAGAAGTACTACGACCCTGTTTGGTACAGCTTCTACTCCCAGCTTCTCAATCGATTCTCGTGAAGCCGTACCAAACACCTTGATTCTCAAAACCACTCGATTCTGATTCTCGCGTGAAGCTGTCTCAAAAATACACTAGCGAGGAGAAGCAGCCTTTCCTTGGATTCTCACGAGAATCCAACTTGATAGAACGAAAATACCCATTGAAGTTAAAATTATTTACCCGCCGATTGCCATCCGCTTAACACCCCCCGAGTTCCCTGTGCAAGGCCGACGCTTCGGCTTTCCTCTTTCTTCGTTCTTTCTCTTCCTCTCTCGCGACCGAGGCAACCGAGGCGACTCCTGCGTCGGGCCCGAGCGCGCCGCCTCTGCCCCCCGTGTGCACCCCGCCGGTCCTCCATTGCGCCGCCGCTAGACCCGGAGCCCACCGCCTGGAGAAGAGGACGACCGCCGACCGAGGAAACCCTAGAGGCCGCCGCCGCTCCCCATCTTCTTCGCCGTCGCCGCTCCCCACCTTCTTCGCCGCCGTTCCTGAGCACCACCGGCCAACTCCTGTGAAGGTAGAGCTCTAGATCCGGCCATCCCCCTTGCCCTCCCTACACACATTCTTGCAACTGTTGCTCCAGAAGATCTAATTAGATATATTGGTAGATCAGGAAGTGCAACGCAGAATGTCATGACTGTATGTGATTTTGACATGCGCTTCACATACGCATCTATTGGACAACCAAGAGCTATGCACGATACTAGTGTGCTTTATCATGCATTGGATGTAGACCGGGAAGTCTTTCCACATCCTTCACAGGGAAATTTTCTTTGCTTCGTATCATTTACAAAAATATTTACTTGTAATGTTCATGCATTGGATGTTGATATACATGAATTTTCGTATTATGTTGCAGGTAAATATTATCTTGTCGATGCCGGTTATCCGAACAGGCCTGGGTACTTAGCGCCATACAAGGGCCAAAGGTATCATGTTCCAGAATTTCAGAAAGGTGTTGCTCCTAGTGGTGAGAAAGAGAAATTCAACCATTTGCACTCGAGTGTTCGCAACGTAATTGAGAGGTCATTTGGTGTATGGAAGATGAAATGGAGAATTCTTCTTAAGATACCGAGCTTTCCTATATCCAAGCAAGAGATGATTGTTGCAGCAACCATGGGAATCCACAACTTCATACGTGAACATGCGTCGTCGGACATGCATTTTCGTAGGTTCGATCGGGATCCTAATTATGTGCCCACAATACCATCAAGATATGCCAAATATGTCATTTCTCAGGATGCATCGGATGCGTCAACGTCGCAAACTAGTGCTACATCCATGGATAGTTTCCGTGATGACCTTGCAAGTGCAATTGCTCATTCAGGATGATGGACACACTACTTGCGAATTTTGTTGGTCTTTTGTTATGACTCATTTATCATTTTAATACTTGTACGTAATATCATTTAATAATCATTTGAACACTTTTACGATATGAATGCGATATCTCTAGCTTCATCTATCACAGCGACAATAGTACAAAATTTGCTTATACACAGTTGTAATCCATTATGAAGTGTAAATGCAATGTAACCTGACATTGTGTAAAGATACAACGTATATACATTCACATAACCTAAACAAATTTAAGGGAAAAAATTCTGTAATTCAAGTACAAATACATAGGAGAAAGACGCAAATACAATTGAATTATTACAACCAGGGGTAACATAGTCTATTTGGCTCTAATCCCCTTCATATGGTTTTGAGAGCCAACCTACCAGCCAAATGCTTTTAACAGGGAGCTCCAGATTCTCAGAGAAGTGAATTATCAGAGAATCAGAAGCAAAATCTGAAAAATAAGAATCCAGAACTCTACCAGACAGAAAAGTATAAGGTTGCGCGGCTGTTGAGAAACGAAAGAAGACGAGGGGGCGAACTGCGAGAAGAGAAAAACTGCAAGCTCTACCGGAGTCGCGAGCGTACTCTCCCCCACTTCCTTCCCACTTGCCCCTCGCCCCGCCCCGCCCCGCCCTCTCCGCGTCGTGTCGCGGCCGTTCGTACCGCGCGCCCGACGGCCCAGATCCCTACGGCCAGCCGCCCCATGGACCGTCTCCGGGCGGGGAGCCCCGTCTACGGGCGGCAGCGCAGCGGCAGCAGCACGGGCTCCTCCTCCCCCGGCGGCGTCTCCCCCTCCCACCACCGCTCCTCCTCCACCTCCTCCGCCGCCTCCGCCGCCGGCGCAGGCATCTCCAACGTCCGCCGCACGCAGAACGTCGCCGCGCGCGCCGCCGCCGCCAGGCTCGCGCAGGTCATGGCCTCCCAGAGCGCCGCCGCGGCCGCCGGCGACGACGACGACGAGGACGACTACGCGGCCGACCACCCGCCCCCGCCCCCCGCTAGGTTTGGCAGCGGCGCCCGCCCCGCGCACGGCACCAACGGCGTCTCACTGCTCGGCCGCACCACGAGATCTCCCTCCCCTGCGGTATTTTGCTTCCGGATCTCTTGCTAATCTCGCTTCCCGCTGCATCTCTACTTCGGAATCGGCTGTTTTGAACTGCAGCTAGGCGCTAATTAGTCCTAATTGGTCAAATCGAGGTCAAACAGGTTTGAAAGCATGCTTAATTAGTAGATGAATTTGCAAATGAAGCCAGTTCCCATTCGCTAATGCTAGTTCTTTTTTCAGTAATGCTGCCTTTTGAATTGGGAGAAGTGACGAGTGCATTGGAATTTTGGATTAGTGTCTCCATTTGCTCAATTTGCTTACTGCTTATCCTGTGTCCTGCTGCTAATTTGATCTCCCCATGTTTTCATTAGTTAGGTCGGAACATTGTAGAGCCACCTCCTACCGTCCGCTCAGCATCGGCCGGGAGGCCAGCCGTTGCGTCACGGCCGACCACCACGGTGGTGCCACCGATCAAAACCAATACGACATTGCGAACCCCGTCCCCTGTTCCACCAGTGGCTGTGGAACCTCCAGTGGATCGCAGTCGGCAGAAAAGGTACACCAGTGGCATCCCCCAGATCTGCAGAATGTGCAATGTGCTTTGCATACTAAAAATGGGCTAATCTCAGCTCCTACAAGATGAATGCATGATTAGTGGTACCAGGCCCCCCCCAAATGGAGCAATAACGACTAGATTTTACTGCTTGTATCACTTGTCAGAAGAAGTGATGCTACTAGCTTACTGCATTAATCAGCTCTTGCTATGGGCTTAGTTTGAGTGGACTTGGTGTTAGGTCTTTTTAGAACTTGCATCTCATGAAATTCAGACATGGCCAATATATTTACGTAGTTTGACTTAGCATTTATGATGCATCAATGTAAGTTTCACCCAATTAATGTATGGCCAAAGCATTAGGTGCCCATGAATCAACCTGAGAAAATAAGCGAGACATGTTAAGGTGCTTCTGAGTTATAGTTTTAAAGAATGATATTGGTACCATAAGGTTGAATCAACACCAAGTTTTGTGTTCAATTTTGGCTGTTACAACAGAGAGCCTCCGACCTTTTGTCTAATGGAATTGAATTTTTGACTCCAATAGTATGTGCTAAGGTATTCAACGGTTAATATGTGACTGAAATCTTAATCTCTCATCAAAATTGTGAATTCTGATATTAGATTAAATCGGTCGGTCAACATTGTGGGTGTGTGAGTATGCTTCTCAGCCAGTTTGACATTACCGTGCTATGCTGAACTGTGCTGCAGAAACTATTTAGTTATAGACAATCTTTACCAACTCTAGTATATAATTGCTGTTATTGCTCTAAAAGGAAGGTTACTGACTAGTTAATACATCTAAAATTAGTAAAATATGATGCCTTTTCAAATTTTCCACCATGTCAAACACATTCTTTCTCTTTTCTGTATGTTGCCACGGGCACTGCATTGCTTGTTGTATTAGAAATTTGGAATCATCACATTATTGATTTGTCCCTTGTAGCTTGAGTTTCTTTTCCATCCATTCTTCAAAAAAGTTTCTCTTTTCATCCCTTTTCTATGTGTTTTCAGAAAACAGGCACAAAAGTATAGTTTTTTTTACCCTTTTTTGCTTCAGGTTTGATACAGGGCATCTTAACTCTAGAGAATCAGCACCACAAAGAGAGGCATCTGCACTTCATGATGAGGTTTTCCTTGTTCTCTAGAAACTAGTTACTTGCATATCAGCTATTTGAAGACTAATGCAATGATGTCCTACAGCTTGATATGCTACAAGAGGAGAATGAGAGCGTTCTAGAAAAGGTAAAAATAGCAAACATCGCCACTATATAGTGCAATGTAGTAATTGTTTTTTTATGCCGGGCTTCAATAAGTTATTTCTGAATCTTGATCAACAGTTACGACTTGCTGAAGAAAGATGTGAGGAGGCAGAAGCTAGAGCCAAGGAGCTTGAGAAACAGGTGAAATTAGGATATACTAAAAATTCTTCTGATGTGCTTATGTGAATATGTTTGCCCATTTGTAATATGTATTCTGAGTCTATCTCAACTATAACCGAACTTGACTTTTGAAATATTGGAATAAATTGGCCTTTTTGTGTTCAGAATGTAAGTGTTCCTTGCATAATGTGATGTATGCATCTTCTGTTTGCTAAGGTCATAATTTGTTGATATGCAGGTAGCTGCTCTCGGAGAAGGGGTATCATTAGAAGCTCGCCTCTTGAGCAGGTTTGTTCCATGCCTGAATATGCATGTTTCACAAGTCCAAAATTGGTCATAGCATAACATTTACATGAATGCTGCCAGGAAGGAAGCAGCACTTAAACAGAGGGAGGTTAGTTTTTCTTCTTGTGTTTCATTTCAAAGTTTTGCTGAATGATATACGGAAGTACATACCTATAAATTTTACAAGCTGTTATGAACTGAACAGATGAAGAGAAACTTTCTTATCCATTAGCCAACACTTTAACGCTACTATTGTAATTCTTTCTATTTATGTGTCCACAGGCTGCACTAAGGGCTGCAAGGGAATCGAAGGATGGTAGAGATGGGGAAGTAACAACACTAAAGCAAGAACTAGAGGTAATGATACTTTCCGCAAATCAAAATATGGAAGTTTTTGTTGGTTTTGTTAGAAACTTCAGGCTAGGGTTTGCTATTCACAACTGTGCAGCTTATTCATTACTTGAGAGGGTATATATACTATATAGACATTTACATGGGCCTCATGGGCTACATGAGCCACATGGGCCGAGAGGGAGAGTGAATGTAGAATATACAACATTCTTAACACCCTCCTTCAAACTCAAGGTGGATTAGGAGGATCTGATGCACGGAGTTTGAGTAGATGAAGCTGATGATGTTCTCGAGTCTGAGTTTTAGTGAAGAAATCTGCAACTTGAAGCTCTGAGAGAACATACTTGAGGGCGATGGTCGATTGCTAACAATGAGATCGTGTGAAGGATGCATCAACACCAATGTGCTTTGTCAGCTTATGCTTGACTGGATCATTGGTGATTTGATTGGCACTTGTATTGTCACAAAAGAGAGGTGTAGGATTGTCACAGTAGACACCTAGATCAATCAAGAGCTATCAAAACCAAATGATCTCTGAAGTGGTAGCGGCAAGAGCTCGAAGCTCAGCCTCTGCGCTAGAGCGTGACATCGCAGTCAACTTCTTGGACTTCCATGCAATGAGCGAAGTACCAAGAGAAATATAGTAGCCAGTGATAGATCGGCGATCAGCTGGATCACTCGCCCAAGTGGAGTTAGAGTAAGCGCGGAGCTGAAGCTGACTCGAACTCGCATAGAATAGACGTCTGGACGCGGTCCCCCTCAAGTACTCAACACATGAAGAACATGATCATAGTGAACTGAGGTGGGAGCACGGACAAACTGGTTGAGCACATGTACAGCATGAGCAATGCCTGGCCTGGTGACAGTGAGGTAAACAAGACTCCCAACGAGCTTACAATAACGAGAAGGATCTGTCAGTGGTACACCGTCTGTAGGTGGAGCTCCATGGGTGTGGCAGCATTGCGTGTATCAGTCATACCAGAGCGAGCAAGCGGATCCTGAACATAGCGATGCTTAGAGAGGTAGTAGCCATCACTATCAGAATGAACCCCAATCCCCAGAAAATAACTCAATGATCCCAAATCGGACATCATAAATTGTCCACTCAATTTCCTCTTCACAAGACACATAATCTATGACATCTCCTGTGATCAGCATATCATCTACATATAGGAGAAGCAAAGTACGACCTCGCTGAGAAGTGTGAATAAACAAAGAAGGGTTATGCTCACTTGGAGTGAAACCAGCAGCTCGAATTACGGAATTGAAACGCTCAAACGAAGCATGAGGAGCCTGCTTAAGACCATATAAAGCACGCCTAAGGCGACAAACATAACCTATAGGAGCCTCAACACCTGGGAGTGGCTGCATATAGACCTTATGTAGATCACCATGAAGAAAAGCATTCATGCTTATTAAGGGTGTGTTTGGTTCATTGAATCATTTGGTCCTGAACCATCCGGTACGGGAAATGAGCTCATTCAGGTGTTTGGTTGGTTGAATGGAACCAAACCATTCGGGATGGGGTGGTTCAAGAAATGAGAATATTCCATGTTTATGCTGTATCATCCCGTTCAGGAAAAAAATCCCGAACCACGCCGTTCACTCGAATTCCAAGGCTCGCACGGAAAAAATAGTTTGATTTACGAGCTTCAAATGACTATATTTCCTAAACCGAGTATCCGATTTACGATCCGATTGAACCGTTGTGTTTCTTGTCATTTAATCAACAAAACAAGAACACTCTTGGCATATTTTAGTGCAAAAAATATCATGTGGGCCCCACGTGTCATAATATCCCAAAGTTTAGTGTAATCTAAATACAACCTCATTCTTCAAACCAAACACCATCTTAAACCATCCAGAACCATCCTATCCCATCAACCAAATAAAATCATGTATCATCCTATCTCACCAACCAAACACCATACTTGTATCATCTCATCTAGGACGATCCCATCCTACTTGTACCATCCCATCCCATTCAATATCACCCCACCAACCAAACGCACCCTAAGGCGTCGCATAAGCGACGCTTAGGCAGTAAGGCGTTGCTGATGTCGTAAGGCGTCGCCCCGCCTTGCTGCCTCCGCCCCACGATTTCTGGTTGCGCGGCTCCTCCCCTCGGCTAAATCCACCTCCCCGCCGCCAGATCTGCCTTCCCCGTCGTCAAATCATCCTCGCCATCGATTGGGCCACCCTGCGGCTGGATTTCGCCATCCAACGCAGCGGAGAGGACGGGAGAGGGAGAGGGCAGGGAAGAGAGGAGAAGAGGAGAGAACTTATTTCACCCCCGCCGATTTCGGCTCGCCACCGGTCAAGTCGGCCTCCGCCGCCGCCGGATCTGTCATCCCCGTCGTGGGATCCGCCATCCCTGCTGTCGGACTCCGCTACCCTGCTGCCATGAGGAAGGGATGCGCTGTGGGAAGAGAGGATGGCGTCGGCGCGTCGCAGAGAGAGCGAGGAGGGCAGGGGAAGAGCGCGGTAGGGGAAGAGCGAGCGAGGAGGATAAGGAAGCGTCGGGCCGTCGGTCGAACGTGTAGCAGCAGTGATGGGCCGGCCGGATCGTTCAGCAACAATATAACTTTCTTTTATTTTTCTTTCTTTTTATTTTTTCTTTCTTTTTATCCTTTTCATCTCCACTTTCTTCCTCCCTTAGCGCCTTAGGATGTCTAAGGCGTCGCCTCGCCTCACGCCTTAGCGCTTAAAAGGTGTGAGGGGGGTGGGTCGCCTCACCTTGCCTTACCGCCTTAATAACAATGGCGGATGCAGCAGCGGCTCAAGGCCGCCAGCCCGCAGGAGGGAGAAAGAGGATTCACCAATGGCGGCGGTGAGGAGAAGCAGGGTTAGGGTTTATGATGGGGATGCTCTGATACCATGTTAGAAACTTGAGGCTAGGGTTTGCTATTCACAACTGTGCAGCTTATTCGTTACTTGAGAGGGTATATATAGATATTTACATGGGCCGAAAGGGGGAGAGAGAGAGGGAGAATGTAGAATATACAACACTCTTAACAAGTTTGTCTATGGCGCTTTATTCGACTACTATTTGTGTTCACTCATGCATTGAATAGTCTGCCAAAGAAGAGGTTGCAACAGCTATGGACCAGCTAAAGGAAGCAGAGTCTGAAACAAAGGCTCTCCGGTCCATGACTCAGAGAATGGTCTTAACCCAAGAAGAAATGGTTAGTTTGATTTATATACGATTCCACTCATTTGTTTGCTTTTGACATGGATTTTGATATATTTGCAACTTTATGCTAGGAAGAGGTTGTCCTAAAAAGGTGCTGGCTTGCACGTTATTGGGGCTTAGCGGTTCAATATGGTAAGTTGCCTAAGAAGCCATTTCTTTAAGGAAAAAAAATGATGAACATTATCCAGTATGAGCTGTTCTCTATTTATCCTCGCTGGGCATTTCAAAACAAAATCAAAGTTTACGTGGTATTCACGATACAAACAAATCTATGCTCAGATGTTATTTTTTGGAGGTCTCTATTTATTGTTCTCTCTTGAAAGGAAGTTAGCTAGCTTGTGTGATTTGCTTTGTTTGGGTAATTTTCAATAGGACATCCCAGCTCTTCTAGTCACATAACCACATATGATTTGATTAAGATATGTATAAACAAAATATGAAGTGTTGATGTGTTAAGAGTGAATAAGAGCTAATTAGTTGCGGAAAAACAACAATTTTTGCAGCTTCTGTGCAATTTGGCTTACTGAGTTCACAAAAAGTGGTCTTTAATATTGTCTTGATTATATAGTTTGTCTCTGGATGCTAGTAATTCGTGGTCACACTAAACCTAAGCAAATTAGGCCCAGTCTGTGCCCAGGTTTAGGACTGTTTCAGGCTTGACAAACGAGGCCAATGGCTGACTGGGCCAGCCCAACTACATATAGAGCCAGGCCTGTGCCTTGGTTAGGGGATCCAAAAAGGAACCAGACCTGATGAAGGTTCTGGCCTGGAAAATGCTCAGGCATAGTTGACAAACGTCAGCAGGGATAATGTTGACATGTACTTTTCCCCCTGGTTCTTGTTGATTATCTGATGGCCATTTAATAAACTTGAAGGAGTGTATCCCGAGATTGCGGTATCAAAGCATGAACATTGGTCATCATTAGCTCCTCTTCCTCTCGAGATTGTTCTCTCTGCTGGTCAAAAGGCTAAGGAGGAGCCTCGTAAGCAAGGCAAGCCTGCATCTTTATATTATATAAGTTTTAGATCATAGTTTATTCCATGCACTCCAATTAATTATTCCTGGAATTTATTCGAGCAGGCGAGGATGATGCTCAGAGGAGAAATAAGCTTGTGCGAGATATGAGTGACATAATGGGAGAAGGCAATATAGAGAGCATGCTTTCAGTTGAAATGGGACTTAGAGAGCTTTCATCTTTGAAGGTATTCCTACGCCCTTCTTCCGCAGCAAGTTAACTTTCTGCTCTCTAGATTTCTCAAAGGCAGAATTGCAGATATAGCACTTGTTCAAACTTCAAATGTATAAACAAGCTTCTGCACCAAAAGGGTGGGACATTTGCTACTCTTATATTCTACAGAGTTTGACTGAGCCCTTTGTTGATTCTGTCCAATGGAATGCTGAGGTGGCAACAGAATTAATGTGCGGGCAGAGACACAGAGTTTTCCTTGTGCCAAAAGTAGGAAGGGCTCGGTTGGACTTCCACTGTAATAGAGGCACTCAAAGTAATCAATTTTTTTTACGGAGACTTTCAACTATCGGACAAATGACAGGCTATATGTGCATTTTTTACTGTATACTGTATAGTTTCTCTCCCATCTGTAACTGCTAACTGGCTTCACTGTCATTGTGATCCTCTCAACTTTAGCTATTGTCATGTAGGTGGAAGATGCTGTTGTGGTTGCACTTGGTCAACATCGGAGACCTAGCATAGTTCGGCAATTCACATCAGGTTTGCTCTTTTTAATTATTATTTTATACTATGCTTGTTTACCTTCTATGGATATTATAATTGCTTCATTACCATACATAAAATCATTGGTGGTGCTAGAGCTTTATGATTAGGGTTCGCTTCAATGAATAAATAATACTCCTTCGTTTGCAATTTTTTCTTTTTTTAAAAAAATCTTCTTTAAGGTTTGCACTGTAATCATAAGTAGTGTCCACACGGCCTGTGATGCTTAATTTCTTAATTCAACTATTTTGAAGGTTCATTGGCAAAATATTTGTTGGGTGGGATTGATGAATTTTATATTATCAACTATCGAGGGTCTTGTGACAAAATTTTGGGTTTGCATACCTGCTAGTTTGCAGTTGGGTCCTATAATGTGGTGTGTATGTTTGAAACACCACAAATCCCTCATATATGCATTGGTCTTCTTCCCAATTACTGTTTCACCAACACCCAGAATTGGTAATGGTCATTACATGAAACAAAGAAATCTTGATTGTATGGTACCATCTACAGGTGCATCTACCATATTTCGTTTCACAGGGACTATTGTCCATGACTCCATTTACATGCATTTTTTTGTTCTTGCTTGCATTTTTACTAAGCAAGTTGTAAATTCTTTTCTACCTTTGTAGATTTTAAATCACCCGGCGAACCTAAATACTTGGAGGCATTTGGTAATACTTCATTACTTCTTCCCTTTGTCTAATAGAATATTTCTGTGAACTTTCCCTTTTTACTGTGTTTTGAGCTTTTATTATATGTAAGCATTTCAACCGGGTTTGTAGTTCAATTCAACCTGAAACTATTTAACATATTGCAGACCTTAGCCCAGAAGAGGCGGAGGATGTTAGCTTTAAGCAGGTGAGCCTTCAGCAATGTGAACTGTTGATTTCTTCTTATTATTACCCGTGCTTTATGGACTCCATACCAATGCAGGCATGGCTTATATACTTCTGGAGAAGAGCCAAAACTCATGGTATTGAGGAAGATATTGCTGATGAACGGCTTCAGTTTTGGATTGGTCGCAATGCGCAAGCTCCAAATTCTCATGATGCTATAGATGGTATAATGCTTGTTCCCTATTACCCATTATTGAAAAACCTAACTATAGGCAAATACCCCTGTTAAAGTTACTAATTATGTCATTATTTGATTAGTGTGATGTTCATGGGATGGATTTTCATTTTAACAGCATGCCCCTTGCTCTGAATGATCAAACTGTCCTATCGCTCTTGGAATCCAAGACACTTTTGTAGGGAACCAATTTTTTTTTTTATAAATGTATATGTGCATAAACCAGTTAAGGTGTCTGTACAAAAGCATTTTAGATGCCCTCCTATATTATATGTTGTGTATCTCTTGGCTTTCTAATTCTATTCCTGGTTTCATGCTTACAACCCAAATTTTCTGGTCCAAGATGCCATCATTTTCATTTTATGCGTTACTGAACAGTCAGTTTTGTTACTGCAGTGGAGAGAGGTCTAACAGAGCTCAGGAAATTGGGCACAGAGCAGCAATTGTGGGAGGGCTCGCGTGCAGACATAGATCAAGCTGCTTCGGCAATTGAGAACCAATAGGCATGCGTCATGGTTGTTATGCTTTGTATACCATCCCAATTTTGGAGAAATGGGAACTTCGGTTCCCAGCAGGTCTCAGGCCCTTGCCATCATCGAAGCTCTGAGTGGTGCTTCAATCATCGGGTGTTGAGCAATGGACTTTGTCGAAATTTCTGATGAGTTTGTGTAGTGCATGCCGAGCCATTTATATGTTGTTAAAATAGCTTTGTGAAATGTGTAATTGTTTTGTCCTGGCAAGATGACGATGACCTCATTTCATCCAGTAATTGTGAATTTGTGATTACGTCCCCCCCCCCCCCCCCATGCTTACTCTCTGTTATCCAGTTCAATATATCCACGACGAGGAAGCTGTGCTTCCTGCAACAAATTTACAAAGCATCAGCAGTGGTTATCCAGGTAGTCCGACTTTATTTTTGGTGCAATTGGAGCTGAAGATATTTTGGTTCACTTCTGCATAATCCGTGTGGGCTTCATTGAGCAAAAGATGTAACTTCTATTGATTACCATTCAGTGCCTACTGCGTTACAGTTTTTTTTTTTTTTTTTTTTTTTGAGAGAGACTACTGCGTTACTGGTTGCTACGGTGTACCTGTGTGTTAATCTTTCATTTTTATCATAAAATGCAATCTTGGTTCATTCTGAACTTTTCACGGATCTTTGCAAGGTCAGGGCGGCATAACGCCGGCTTCGGATGAGAATGCGACTCTGGTCTCTACTCTTCGAGTCTAGTACCAACAACACCCTAGACAGGTACGCAAAACTCTGGCCCTGTCGGTCCTTTTCGCTCGTCACATGCCATGGATTTCCAGGCCCCAACAGACAGAACCCAACTCAAAACTTGTCCTGTGCGGGCACCACATGCGAAAACATACTGGTTGCCTCCAGTTTCGTTCGAACTCTCAAAAGAAGTCGTATTATTGCACCATATTTCTGTGTGTGTTGTACCGTAGAACATCTCGTATTTCGGTCACGCCCCTTCTATCAAACCCCTGGAACACCGCGGAACAGGAAATTTCCGCGGCGAGAAATCGGCAATTTCCGGTTTGGAACACCGGACATTGATCGGGCGGTCACACGGTGCAGTGTAGCACCGGCATACAGCGACCGCGCGGCTGCAGCTAGCCGATCCGGGTCCATCTTTCCCTGAAACGAAATTTCTCAGGGTCGGACGGATCGATCGGTTGGTTGCATGGGGAGGAGGGCACCCGCGGGCGGCAACGCTGGCCGGCGGTGATTGGTGGGGCGCGCGCCTACGCAGATTGCACACAATATGCGCTAGAATTGGTCGATCGCCTTGTTTGTCTGGGAGAGGGGTCAAAATGGTTTTTAGAGCTGTCACGGGAAGCCTGGGGTGCCGCTCTTCCTTTGCCTTGCCTTGCTTTTGCTCTTATTTATTCTTCACTCCCTTCTTTCATATCTTGCGCCCTTGGGCATTCATTCATTCATTCATTCATTCACTCCTCCTCGCATCCGCTTGCACATTCCCTCGGCTACACGTTAAAGGTGCAAAATTAAGCTTCGTTGTCGTACCATCGCCATCTCACACGGTTGGCCTCTGCTACTAGTGTATTAGTGCTTTTTAGGCTTAACTAGTTAGGTAGCTCGTAGCTAGGTTTGTAATGTAGGGAAATACTATAATAATCCTACCAAACCTGGGTTGAATCGAACGGTTGACTCGATCGCAGTAGTGCTGGTCGAGCCATAGTGCTAGCAAAAACGCTAATTGTCTATTCGTCATTCTAGTGCATTACATTCGACCGGCCGTTCGTTAGTTATTTGTTTGTACGTTGTGCGCTCGATCGTTCGGTGCTAATTAGTTTTAGAGTTGGACCCGGAAGAACCTTTAGAAACTTTTTATCATGCATCAATCGCATCGCATCGTATCAACCCTTTTCTCTCAAGTTTGAAAAAAAAATCGATTAAAAGGAAAATGTCTGTGCACTCTTGGAGTACATATTTTTCTGTAGGAGGAAGATGTTTTTTTTTCAAGGAAGTGCAAAAGCTTTGCATGACTTTTCATTAAGCAGGAAAAAATACAACCGAATACAAAAAGGAAAAAAGAAAAAAAATAGAAAAAAACTCTAAGCACGATCAAAACCACAACCCTCAGAGAAAAACTACAAAACAGAAAGGCAGAACATGCCGCCACGCCGGAGCAAGGACGCCAACTCGAGGCCACGTCGACTCTACTCTTGACGCATTGCCGGCCATAGCTACAGCGAGGAGGAGGAGGTCAAAGACTCCAAGCCGACGCCTCCAAAGAGGGAAAACGACGCTAGAGGCGCCGTCGTCAACTAATCCGGCAGAACCAGATACGAGGTTTTCACCCCGGAGAATGCCACAAGAACTCAGGAAGGGTGAGGAACCGAAGCTCCAAGACGACGCCTCCAAAGAGGGAAACGACGTCCGAAGACGTCGCCGTCGCCGGATCCAGCTAGAGACGGATCAAAGGTTTTCACCCGGAACATGGCACCACACCACCCCCACAAGTTCCAGCCATTGCCCTCCAAAGCCGCCCCGCAGCGCTGCAGCCACCTTCTCGCCCGCCGTCGCCCAGGGACCAACCGGATCTAGTGGGGAAACACCAGATCCGCATACCTCGAGCACCACGGGTGATCTTACCGCCACCTCCACGCACCTCGATGAGCGAGAGCACCACCGGCCGACGATCGGGTCGAGGCTACCTACCGGTGGCCCTAGGTCCACCATATTTTTTCCCGATCCAGATCAAGATCCGGAGCCGGAAAAGCCCACAGATCTAGATCCGCGCCAGGACGACGCCAGCGCGCGTCACCAGCGAGCCGCACCGACGACCACGCCGCCCTGGCCGCCCCCCGGTGGCCCCCTTGCCGACGCCGCCTGAAGCCACCACTCCGGGGGGCACGGCCACACACGAAGAATGTCAAGTGTTTTGATTGCCATCAAAAGGGATACCTTTCCTCCGTGTGCCTTAACAAGAAAATTGACAAGGGAGGACTTGGTTTCACCTCCAAGAAAAAGGTGAAAAGCAGCCCAAAGCAATGTGGAAGATAATTCAACAATATCAAGTGCTTTGGATGCAAGAAGAATGGTCACATTACCTCGGTATGCCCAAATCAAAAGGATATCAAGCCAAGACATTCAATGAAGAGGCAAGCCGGCAATGAGCAAGATAAGAAGACAAGTTGGGGAAGCAAAAGCCCAACTTGCTACAATTGCCGGGAAAATGGACACTTTAGTAAGGAATGTCCCAAAGGTATTACTCCTAAGCCTATTACCTATAATGATCACTATTTGCTTAGGAAGGATAAATATAGCAATGTGTTTGCTAGGAATGTTAGTTTACATAAAACAAATGCTAGGGTCATTTGGGTGCCCAAATCCATTGTGACTAACATTCATGGACCCAACCAAGTATTGGGTACGAAAATGCGCTTAAATGCTTGATAGATACTTGGAGAGGCATTGGAAGTTTGGCTCACATGAAGAGGTGGAATCCACTATGTGCAAAATTGGAGCCAAGCATAAGGTTTATCATTTCATATCAAGAACCAATGCCATCACGGTAACAAGTATTTACATTGAAGTATCTAACCCTTTTTACCTTGTGTAGGTTGCATTCATGAAAATCTTATAAAAATGGTGTTCTTACTCTTGTGCTTAATCTTGATTATTCAAATCTTGAGCAAGTTAGTAGTGACACATTAAGGGGGAGTGCTAAGTCATATACATGTATATCACATCCCTAAGTGTGCCCAAATTAATTAAATGCTAGTAATGTTTTTCAAAATGAGCCATTTAGCCAAAAGTTAAAATTTTCAAATTATTAGTATATCCTTTGAAAAACTAGTTGCAAAATGTATACAAATGTATTTCAAAGGTTTACAAAAGGTTTTGGTTCAAGAAAAACCTATTTTAAATGAAAATGAGTTTCTAGTCAAAATTATAGATCTTAGTATCTTGTTTTTGACCTAAAATAGATTTTTTTGTGTAAAATCTATTCTAAAAGGAATTTAACATTTGTCCCAAAAGGAAAATCCTAGAGTTGGCCATTCTAAACTTTTTTCGTATTCAAATGATTTTCAAAAGACCATCTCATCAAAAGTTATTTGATTTTGAAACTCGTCCAAAATACCGGCTTGACCATAAAGGTCACTTTCTAGCACTTAAGTGAGTTTAGCCATTTGAGCCTAAATTATTCATATGAATAGGTCCACAATGGTATTTATGACTCATACATGAAATTAGATGTCTAAAATATATTCATTTGCTCAATTTGGCTCTTTTTGTGAAAAATCTTGAAAATATGGTTTCATTTGCAAAATCAAAAGCTTAATTCATAAAAACCATCTAAAAATTGGATTTTAAAAGGCCCTATAAGTGCAAAATGCTCCAAGTATGTTTATTTGGATGCTTATGAAAGAATTTGGAGCAAAATATAAAAATTTCATCGTTTCTCCAAGTTTTTCAGAACTGAATATGACGTTTTCAGTTTTAGCCGGTCTGACCGCCGTACCCCATCCGGTCTGACCGCTTTACTCCGGTATGACCGCATCTTTGCCGTCGGTCTGACCGAACCTGGAGAGTTTTGCCTTTTTTGTGTCAAAATTGTTGATTTCAAAATTCTTAGGCATTCTCGTTGCTCCCCAAAAGTCTTATCGTCTCGTGGTATCTACAAGTGCAGTTTAAAGACTATTTCAAGTGTGATCCACATAGAGATATATAGACATCTTTTGGTGCTTAATGCCAATGGGGGAGAAAGGTTGCAAATAATAATTTGGTTTTAACAGGGAAGAAAGGTTGGTTGCAAATAAGTTAGCTTATGGATCTTTGTGAATGCATGTTTTTCATAAGCATGAGCTAAATTGTCATATCATTCAATTGTTGCATTCCAAGATATAGAATGAACTCCACAAAGAGTCAAACATAAATATGTGCATTTAGTTCCATTCCACATTTTTTGGATGCACACATTTAGGAGAAGTTCACTCTATGTTCTGTCATTTCAATAGTATTGATCCAATTCTTCTATCCACCTATATTGAGGATCTCTACTTTGAAATGCATCCTTGAGTATATAAAGCTTGTGTAGTTGATATATACTCATGAAAATTCAATTTTCTATTATTTGCAAGAGGATTGTCATCAATCACCAAAAAGGGGGAGATTGAAGAATCTAGACCCGCCATTATGTGTTAATGGAGTATTTTGGTAATTAATGACAATCATCATGTGGACTAACATTTTCCATAAGTTGGTGAAATAGGTTATGTTCCATAAATGATGAAGACTTTGGATGACATCATGAGTTGATCGTCATCAAGTAAAGAGCTTGGAGTAAAGGATGCATCATGTGTTGATACATATCAAGACTCGGGACAAAGAAGATCATCATGTGTTGATGATGCCCAAGACAAGATCCCGAAGTGAAGAATATCATCATGTGTTGATGTGCTTTCAAGTCAAGAACCCGGACTTGAAGTGAGGATGTGCGTCATCAAGCTTCAAGTGGTTGCGCAAGGCAAAGGTATGACTAGCTAGGGCTAAGGATTTGTTCTTAGTCTTTTTATCGGTCTTGGTGTTTGGTTGGAAGACCGGATTGCTAGTATAGGTTGCCGTACTATTAAGAGGGGTCTTGATTAGTAGCTTGAGTTAGTCATGTGTTGATAGCTCATTGTGTTTGCTCTAGCTCACTTTAACATGTTGCCATTATTCGCGAATGTGTTTTGCAAATAGTTGAGGCTCATGGTTAATCCTTGTAGCATGTGATTTTAGTTTGTGAATGCGTTTTGCAAACGGTTTAAGTCCATGTACCTTATTCCTTGTGGCATGATTCTAAAAGTCGGCAATTGTGTTTTGCAACTTATTGAGAATCTTGCTTTCACTCTTTGTGGTGTGATTCTATAAGTTGGCAAATGTTTTGCAACTTGTTGAGAATCTCACTTTAACCTTTGTTTGCATCGCACATCAATTGTGCAAATATGTTTTGCAAATTGAGTTGAACCGAAGTGTAATTTGTGGTTTGATTCTAAAAGTTGGCAAATGTGTTTTACAACTTGTTGAAAATCTCACCTACATGCCTTGTTTGCATTTCATATCTTTTCAAATATGTTTTACAAATTTGAGTTGAAAAAGAAATGCAAAATCCTCAGTTGATCTCTGGTGCGGTCTAACCGGAGTTGTATGGCCGGACTGACCGGACTCGCGGATAATCGCCACGGTCAAGTTTTTCCAGAGAGCGATATTTTTCTGGAAGTTGGCTGAGCGGTCTGACCGGCGTTATGGGTGCGGTCTGACCGGACTCCCGGGTCAAGGACCCGGTCAGCTTTTTCCAGAGAGCTGATTTTCTGGTTTCGGCTGGTGCGGTCTGACCGACGTGATGAGAGCGGTCTGACCGGCCAGTGGTTGGCGGTCAGACCGGATGTGCCCCAACGGCTAGTTTTCTGACCGTTGGAGGGGGTGCGGTCTGACCGGCCGAGTGACTGCGGTCTGACCGGCCCTGCTGATTTTTCAGCAAACTTCGTCTCAACGACTAGTTTTATGTGTGGGCTATAATTACCCACCTTGGCCGTGTGAGGGTGAGTTGCTGGTGCCCCATTGAGTTCCTTTGAGCTAAGAGCAAGCCTTTCATACTCTTGAGTGCATGTGTTGCACTAAGTGAGGTTAGAGAGCAAACCCTAAGTGCATGTGTTGCAATTAGGTAGTGGATTATGTATCTATTGAGCTTAGACACTTGATTAGGTCAAGTGAGAGTCTAAGATTTGTTACTCTTGGTGTTTGCCGACACCTAGACGGCGTGGAGGAGTCGTGCGTCGGTGATCTTCTCAACGGAGGTTGTGAGAAGACCCGAGCGGTTGTGAGTGGTTTGGTGCTCGCCATCTCCGGAGTGGAGGAAGATCAACCCCTAGTGGATTGAGGTGTTGGTTCGTGTTGTGAGAACCAGTCCAAGCGGTTGGACTTACCTCAACGTGGATTAGGAGAGACCGGCAAGTCTCCGAACACCACGGGAAAAACTTTATCGTGGTTTGCATTCTTGAGCCTTATTATTGCATTTACATTCATTATGTATGAATGCTTGCTTTACATTGTGCAATTTATATACCTCGTATTAAATTGCTTATTCATTGTGTATGATTGCAATAGTATCTTTTACATTGCTTAGATTAAAATTGCTTACAAGTCCATGCTTGATTGTTTATTCAATAGACTTGTATTGTTGGTGCACTTAGGCGAAACTAGTTGATTTAAGTTTTAATTGTGTAAAACCGATTTATTATAAGCTTTCGCATGAGAAAACGGTTTTAGCCAAAGAAGTTTTTAAATCCGTCTATTCACCCCCCTCTAGTCGGCCTCCTCGATCTTACATCCTGCTCCGGATCCAGCCCGGACTGCGGAAGCCCAACTGCTCCGCTCGCGCTCGCCCCCGGCCCGATTCTCCTACTCCGCCCGTGCTCCCCCCACTGCTGCCGGTTGTCGCTGCTGTCCTCGCGTCGTGGTCCTCTGCTCGGCGCGCCGACTCAGAAATGTGCCGGGCCGAAGCTCCTCAGCCCCGAGCTCCCACCGCCGACCAGATCCGATACGGGAACTGGGCCACCCGAGCCTCTCGAGCTCGCCCGGACTCGGATCTGCGCAGCCCCAAGCTCCGTGCTCCACCGGAGTGGAGGAAGAAGACCGCCTCGTCTTCAACTTGTTCGACCTGACCACCGTGTGCCTCTTCCCAGCTCGGGCTGCCGCCGCGTCGCCCGGCTCCGGTGCCTGGGCTCTCTCTGGCTCCAAGCACGAAGAAGGTCCCGCCGCCGCCGCGACGGTCGCCGGCAGCGGCGGCGGCGGCGGTGAGGAGGGATGGGGAGGAGGGGCGGGCTCGAGCTAGGACTGTGTCGCCCCCGGTGTCGCCCAAGAGAGCGACGAGGAAGATGTTTTGGTTTGAGAAAAACCATAAATATAAATAATTTTCAAAATAACATATTCCTTGGATTCCTGCTAACTGCTAGAACTGCATCGACGAGTGGGGCACATTTTTTTTGCAGACCATGCAAATAGGAAAAAAATATTATTTCGGTTTCAAAAATAATTTCAGAAATTATGTGTTACACAAAGGTCTAGCATTCGGCCACTTTGCAAAAACCCTTATGCTTTGGATATTTTACAAAATGATCCTTTTATTTTAAAACCCTTATGCTTTGGATATTTTACAAAATGGTCCTTTTATTTTAAAACCGAAAAGAACAAAAGTAGTGGCCTCCATGAAAAAAAATATTTTCAGAATTAAAATATTTTGAAATCAGCATCGGAGAGATCCAAAGAACTACCAAAACTACCCTTTGACCATCCAAGTTTTACCAAAATACGATGGGAAGTGTTTTTACCACTTTACCCAACATACAAGGTGCCCCTTGAGGTGGCAAGAGCTCAATTAAAACTAGTTTTTTTTCCTTTCACAAAGTTAGAAAGAAAAATTAGAAATTCCTTAGGAGAGAAGCATTTCATGCGACCATAAAGAGCACTCTAGCTGGCTAGCTAGGACTGTGCATTTGCTCACTTCGGCAACAAGCTGAGCTCATCCCTCCATTCTTATATTTCTTTCTTTCTTTCTTTCTTGTCATGGCAAACATGTTCTAGTGTTGGGCCATGGAGGTGAGAAGACAAGGGAAGAAGTGAATCAAGGGCAAAGTGAACCAACACTCATTCAAGCATGAACACATGCATCTCATTTCAGTCCAAGCATAAATGCCCAGATTCATTTCAAGCATCAGGCACTCTAAACTTATCATTTTCTCATTGAAATCAAGGTAGGCTCAAACATCACTGTTTTTTTTAATAATCCTTTTTTATTCAGAAATACAGTAATATACATCTGTTTTTTATTTTACAGAAATAATCCTACATCGCTGCGCCGTTGGACGACTTGGATCAAGTTGCCCAATGGTTGAGCGACTAGATCCAAGTCGCACAACAGTTGCGCGACAAGTGAAGTAGTCGCTCAACAGTTTAGCGACTACTCCCTTCGGCTACTAATCGCTCAATGGTTGAGCGACTTAACACCTAGTCGCTCAACCGTTAGGTAACTGCTTGCTGTCAAGTCGTTCAACGGTTGTGCGACTAGACAGTTGTATAGAAAGGCACACCCAACCCCCTCACAGTCTCTTTCGCCATTTCTCTCAGGAGAGAAAGAGAGGAGCTCGGGAGAGGAGAAAAAGAGAGGGAGAGAAGGAGAGGGAGAGAAGGTCTTCGCGTGAAGGTAATAGTCTCATCCGTTATTGTTCTCATCCGAATGTTGGCAATGTGTCGCTACTTATTGGTTTAGCACGCATTTCGTGAATGTATATTGACAAATGTCTAGTTGCAATGTTCAAAATATTTGTAGTGAGAATTCAGTCATGTCGGAGCCCACAAGATTAAAAGTGCATTACGGTGTTGGTACGATTCGTGAAGGTCCATATGGTGTTGACCTGAGTCGTTTCTCGCAAGTCAGTATAGTACACCCAGACGCGAAGAATGCTCTAATCGAAGATGTCCTGTGCTGGCTAACCTGCAGCTTCTCCTTGGACCCCGAGGTGTGCAGTGTCGTCCTACATGGGCTTTGGAGTCGGTTTGCCACGCACATTCGGTGGGAGTTGAGCAGACTGATGTGCACGGTTGCATAGAAGGGCTTTGTGGAAGGCTGCCGACGCTGTGAATACGAGTGTGTGCTACTCATACAAGCATATTCGAAGGGAGTCACATGAGGCCCTATCGACGGCTATTGTCTGGTTGGTGGGAGTAGCTCAGGCGCGCAGTGCGTGGTTCATGAAGAGGACGCAGTGGCCGATGTTACAGAGGCAGAAGAGGTAGACCACACACCACATGCTGAGCTCACTAGACAGGCAGATGCAGGGGAGCATGTCAACAACATAGTGCGTCAGATGGAGATCAGTGACATGATGGCCTGAGCCAAGGAGGAAGCTTTAGAAGAGGATGGTGATGACTCTTTTGATGAGGACGAAGGTCCCATCCAGCAGAAATGGAATAGGGTGGACGTTGATGGTCTTGCTGTGCACAACGAGCACGAATCACCGTGGGAGTACCATGGTACGGAGGTTCGACAATGTTTACTGACAAGGGATCACTACAGGATGGCATTAAGCTGTGGGCTTTGTCCATGCAGTGGACATTTTGGGCTCTCAAATCCAGTAAGGAGCAGTACATCGTGGCCTACGAGCAGACTGGTTGTCCTTGGCGTGTGCACGCACGTAGACCCAAGTACAAGACTCATTGGATTGTCTCCAAGGTGGAGGCACACTCCTACGTGCTCAGTAGTGTTTTGCCGAAGCATCGCAACCTAACACCGACCTTCATAGCCAGTCTCATGTACGGAGAGATAGTGAAGAAGAAGGACCTGGAGGCCAAACACATCATGTTGGCTATCGAGCATAAATTTAAGTACAAGATTAGCTACGTGAAGGCATGGCGTGCAAAGCAGAAGGCTTTGCAAAGAAGGTTTGGTTCTTTCGAGGCGGCTTACGAAACCTTCCTCGTATGCTCCAGGTGCTGCAGGATAGGAATTCAAGCACATACATTGCTGTGAAGGACAAGCTATCCAGAAGACCACTAGGTTTCATGGTATTGTAAAGGGCCTTCTTAGCCTTTGATGCCTGCATCGATGCTTCTAGGCACATGTTGCCTATGATATCAGTCAACGGGACATTTCTAACTGGGAAATACAAGAGGCAGATCCTGATAGTAATTGGCGTTGATGGCAACAATCAGATTCTGCCCTTGGCCATCGCATTCGTCGAAAGTGAGAATTTCGACAGCTAGTTGTGGTTCCTTTGATATCTGAAGAAGGGAGTAGTTGGGGCATGTCCTAATATCTGCATAATCCATGATCCACCCTGGGACGATGAAGGCTATCAGAAAACTTCAGCAAGATCCCGAGGAGCTGTTCCCTTGGCCAGACATGAGGAACAGATAGTGCATTAGCCATCTGGGGGCCGACTTCTTCAAGCAATTCCCGCAGTAACCGTTGATAAAGCTGTTCAAGAGGCTGGCTATGCAGAACCAGCAGCGTAAATTTGATGCGTTGTAAAAGATGTTGGAGGAGCACACCAGAAAGCACGTTGTCGAGAGAAATAAGCGTCCGCCCATTCTTAGGGCGGTGCAACCCAAATGCCTCATACCACTGCTAGAACTTGACCCTCCCCGTGTGACGCGGGGGACCACGAGGAACATCAAATGTTTCTCCCATTGGATTGAGGTCGAGCCATTAGAGAAGTAGTCCTTGCTGCACGACACAGACGGTGCAAGGTACGGCATAAAGACTACTAACCTTGCGAAGGTGTATAACTGGGTTCTTAGGGGCCTCCGTCTTCAGCCCCTCGTCGCCATCGTGGAAGACGTTCTGTACGGTACAATCGGATATTTCAGGAAAAAAGCATACAAATACGGCACTTCATGTAGTCAACCCACATACACCGTACTGCTCAAAGATTACAGTGTATCTGTAGGCCAAGACCAAGAAGGGTCAGTCACACACGGTCTTCGTGATGGGTAATACGGAGCATCGATTCGACATGCTCCTTCAGGACAGAGCCAGATTTGGGATTGCTCGCTCTCTTGTTATCCACGAGGTGTGCCTTGGAGATCATGTGAATGAACTTAGCTGCACATGCAACAAGCCAAAACTCTTTCACAAGCCATGCTCTAATATCCTCGCTGCATGCGGGACTGTCAACATGGAACCATCGAACTTCATGTCGGAGTGCTTCATGAAGGAGAGGGTGTTGTAGGCATGGTGCGGCGAGCTAAGAGGCTTCAGGGTTGTGGGCAACTTCGCCACGTTGGATATGTCACAGAGGACTTGGATTTTAGATCTTGACCTGTTGAAGGGTGGGAAGGGCTGTCAGTAGAGTCGTCACATTAGGAACGATATGGACGAAAGGGAAGTTGGAGCGATGGGTAGACGTTGCGGCCAATACGGCCAGGAAGACCACACTGCGAGAAGTTGCAAGGCGCATGCTGACAAGTAGGAACACCGGCGTGAAGTGCAAAACCACTTCTTTTTGTGTGTGTAGTGGTACTAAGATTAGAAATGCTAGCATGTTGTAACTTGTACTTCAGTTAGTACTTTGCTTGTTGTACACAGTGTGAAACTAATAGTATCGTAATTGCAAACTTTAACTTCATTTGTAGTGTCAATCTGTTGTCGTTGCCTATCTTTGTAAAGCAGGACTTGACCTCGCTCTGCAAAACAGGATGTAACCACTATTTGCAAAGTAGGATATGACTTTTCTCTGCAATGCAGGACGTGACCTATTTCTGCAAAGCACAAAGAGACCACTCGACTGCCACAAGCTTCCTCCTCGAAGGGCGTGACACACGGATGCGAAACACATCTGTGCCTCATCGCAATGGAGCCGCTACAGCCGTGTCTGCTCCCACTATAAATACAACGCTACTTGGCCAGAAACTCCACACCAACAACACTACCTAGATAACATAGACAAGAAGAAGGAATGGAAGCACATCCGCGAGCTTTTGAAGGACTGTGAGCCTCTCCAGCATACCACCGCTCGCCACAGGGCATTTAGTCAGTAGCCTTACACACACCACCCACCTCCTCAAAAGCCACCTCTGGAGCTTGTCGATCTAAGGAGGTTGTCTCGTAGTACGCCCAACGATTCTGGGTCGAGCCACACCTCCCTACCTATGCCCGCTGAACGCCCTTCGGAAGGCCCCCGACGGGGGTGGTGCCACCTCTTTGCTGGTGTCGGGACTTCTGCAAGTGCGTCAAATCAACCGACGAGTGGACCATTAGATAACGCTATTAGTGCTGCCCAAACTTCTGCGCGGACTACCCCGACCGTACGTTTGACACGCCGAGCCACAAACAGTCAGTAATGAAATCGTATTTTAGTGCACAACACTATTTTGCTTCATGTTACGCCGTAACCACGTCTCTCTTCCCACCACAGTCTCCGTCGCGCCTATGCGACTTCAGCCAGTGGATTGATGACAAAATCCACCCCTACGACATCTGGATGCTGCTGTCACAGAAGAGGTGGGGCCAGGGAGCACCGTGAGGGCTATGAAAGGCGCCTTGAAGAGCTGCAGGTTGAGATAGAGGAGAAGAAGACGCCGAAGAGGCTACACGAGGAGCAGGAGCGCGAGCATGCCAGGTGACGCGAGACCGAGACGGTGCGCAAGAGGGCCATCGCAGTGAAAGCTAAGGTGCAAAGTGAGGAGTACAACGCCGAGCTGGGCCGCAAGGGCAAATGACCACGTTCAACGCAGTAGTTCGACCCTCTTCGCCCATATGTCCCGTGAATTTCTAATTCCCTAAAAGCATGTGTGTATCATCCTTGGTTCATTAGCCTACGTGTCATGTAACCCCCTTGTCAGATCAACTGTCGTGTTGTTATCATTGCACCATTTCTCCAAAGTTCTCTGCCGTGTATGAATTCCCTAGCACATCGTAATATCACTTACCTTCTTACTTACGAATTATTGCTACCTCAATTGTCCTCACAAAATTCTTTAGAAATTTACCTCACTACAATAACATACGATGATCACAAAATATTATTGCGAGTCTAACATATTTCATACCCTTGAGAATCTACAAAAATCACAAACAGACCAACCAACCTTGTGATCACCCTTTTATTTCTAAAAAAATTAACAACCTACAAACAAGATTTGCTAAATGTATTACCTACAAAAATTGCCATTTATTCCCCCACAGTTGTTTCCATTGGATTAATAAAATATTATTATTATTATTATTTTAAATCGCCCAACCGGTGCGCGACTTGTCGATGTGTCGCTCAACCGTTGAGCAACTTGTGCGCGACTAGCATAAGTCGCTCAACCGCTGGGCGACTTGTACACTTGTTGCTCAACCGTTGGGCAACTTCTACAGTCGCCCAACGGTGGAGCGACAGAAGATTATTTCTGTAAAATAAAAAAATATAGGTATATTACTGTATTTTGGAATAAAAAATAGATTATTTTTAAAAAAGAAATCAAACATCACTTCTTGTATAAAGTGCAAATTAAACTATAGTGGCCTTGCATGTGTTCTGAAAAGGAATTATTGAGTATTTACCACTATGAATAGATACATTTAAGGATTTACCCCTCGATGTCTCACTGACATATGGGTGCTGGGGCCACATGTCAATGAGACATCGAGGGGTAAATTCTCAAATGCATCTATCTCATAATGATAAATCATCAAATCATCGTTCTGAAAATGTTTTGAGTAGCTAGTATATGTAGGTTGCTCTCATATTTATTATCATCATAGAGCTAGTGCTATAGATTCGCTATAGTATCATGTTCTAATCAGTTTTTGCCCATGTGTTCTAGCAAGGATCCATTATCTGTTATTTGAAAATAACTAGCATGGATAGGACTTCTAATTTAGTTCTTACAAATGTACATCATATAGCTCTTGCATGTAAGGACCAAAACAATGCTAGAATCATAAGAAATATGCATCAATGCTCAGAATAAGTATTTCATCATTGCATGTGGTTATTACCCCAATTAGTTGCTCTATTTTATCAATGATAACTCTCTGGCAGAAGGAAATTAATACTAGTGTGTTGCTCAGTTCAGATCAAGATCTCAATATATGATTTAGCAAGTATCATGCTTAAAATCCCTTCTTGGATCATCAATTAGTACCATGGCAGCATCAAACATTCATATATTCAAGCATGCATCCATTCATCCATGCATCATGCCCAAATCGGCAAAAATAGGAGCTTGGAGCTAGAGGTAGAAGAAGGCCAAACCTGGAAGGCTAGGAGTCAGCTGAAGTTGTAGCGGTGCTGAGCACCACACCATCTTAGGGTCAGCAGCGTCGATGCAGCTGAGGTGGAGCAGGTGAAGACGAGAGGCAAGAGAGGGCAAGACCAGGGGAGGTCACGATAGCGAGTCAAGCAAGCTCGACGTCGGGCACAACCCCAGGAGCGACGAAGGCACCAACCGAGAGGCGGCGCCCCGACAACAACATAGGATTTGGCTAGTGACCCCAGCGACTAGGGTTAGGCTGCGGTGCCAAGAGAAGAGGAGCAAGAGTAAGCGAAGGGGGAATCAGGCCCAGAGGTGCGGGGGCTCAGGCGGAGCTTGTGCCGGCAAGGTTGGCGAGGCCAGCCAGGGTAGCGAGGCCCAGGGCGGAGGCGTCGGGTGAGAGTAAGAGAGAGAGAGAGAGAGAGAGAGAGAGATCCAAGAGGAGAGGTGTGTGTGCGCGCACGCGTGTGTGTGTGTGTTGTGTTGTGTTGTGTGCGTGTGTATATGTTGGGCCAGATGGGCTGCCCAGCTGGGTTGTTTTTCTTTCTTTTTTTTGTTTTGTTTTCGAACTTACTTCTATTTCATAAAATAATTCCAGTAAAATACACATCAAGCACACAAACTATAAGTAAATAAAATTATTAATCAGTATTCTGTCCACTTGGATAAAACCCTTTTATCATTAATTACTTATTAATTTCTAATAAAAGAAGTTTTTCTCTTATTTATATGAAAAGAAAATCCTTGTCTTCTTCAATTAGATGTTTTCTTGTTTTCTGTTTTCCTTTCTCCTTCAAAACCTTAGTCTTTTGGGGGAGAGTGTCATTCGATTAAAATGATAGTCTAGACGTGTAGACTTATTATCGACATCTGCATGAATTTCTTTTTGGTTCTTAGTCCTTATTGAACTCCGTTGGTATTTTTCAAGAGTCAAAGCTTCGAGGAAAGTTCTTATTGAACCTAAGCCTCAATACTTCAATTTTCCTTGTTTATCATGCAAGTTCAACATCTTTGATCATACTGCTTTGGACTTAATTTCAGTACCAATTACTTGCAATCTATTCTATGTTATCACCTGCATGTCAAATTTACTTTATAAATTCCTGAATCAATATGACATTTGGATTTAGTTATATGATGATCACTAGTATGGCTGGTAGCTGGAATCACTGGATGTGTTTATGGAAGTGTTGTGATCCCACTACATATAGGATTATCATATAAGCACTAAGTAGCAACTGCCATAAGACATTTGAGCGTCGTTCAATCGCACTGACCACATACATAGTTATCTGGGCTTTGCCAAGTAATTGTTTCGAAGGATGTATCTCTAGGTGGGATTAAGGACCCTCTGACGCTTCTTTGGAGTTAGGTTTAAGGACCCTTTGTTGCTTCTTCAGAAGTTAGATGGTGGAAGCTGCGGCTTTTTGCCAGAGATATACTTTGACGGAATATTGGAAGGCATAGTGAACTCCTGGTCTTGGCCACACACTAAAAGAAGTGCGTATATCTGGTCGGCATTAAAGACAGAGACGTTTGTGGTAAAGTAATGCACCTCTGCAGAGTAAAAGTGTGATTGTCACTCCCTGGTTTTGGGTAGAAACTGCGTTGTGGTAGAAAATATAACTACCAGAGTTCTGTATGTGGTGTCTCATGAATAGTAGAGAATTCATAATTAAAACTTGATCAATTTGACAACAAATATTTAGAAAACTATCTAGCACATTCTCAAGGACGTGAATCCTTTACTAGTATAGGTTTGGTATAATTGGATAGTTAGAGCATATAATTATTGGCTTGCTATGGTTGAACTTGTTGAGTACCTTTTGTACTCATCCCTATATTATAATTACCTTTATTAGACTTTAGAGAGTTCGACCTTAAGAGTCTCGTTACCGAGGAGCGAGACAGAGGTGATCCACAGTGGCAGATGGAAGATGCTCAAGAGGATCAGGACTTCGATGGTTCAAACTTCGGTGTCGAAGATGAAACTTGAGAGTCGTGTAGTGGAAGTAGCTTTTGTCAGCCCTGCGTGGCTAGTATAGGCATGAACTTGATGTTCGGTGTCATGTATTCTAAAAAATCTTATGTTTAAGACTATGTTGTAGTTGTAAGATAACTATGGGACCGCTGTTATTGTTTTTCTACGATACTCTGATGTGCACACATTTGGTAAAATTATACTTTATCCGGTGTGAGCCGTAGACTTAGTAGCATGTGTGGGTCGTCACAAATACAGAATCCAAAATAATCAACATCAAGTGTGTTTTTATTGAGGGCTGGAAAATACAGATCACTCGAAGGACTTCATGTCTGCTTCGTGGATTACAAGTACAACATTCAGTTTCTGCATGTGTTTTGTAGCTGTGCTTGCACAGAATCAGGGTTTTGTGGGACACAATGGACTCAGCATGCAGATGCAGGTGCCTTGTGTTGATGTTGATTTAGTTCTAAAAATAATAAAGGTATAAATGGACAGCTCTACTACTTGTATGCAGCACCTGCAAGTTGCTGATACAAGTGGCCTCTCAAATCAGACGTTTCATTCAATCTAATCAAATCTAGAAAGTTGCAACTGACCTGTCAGCTGTAAGACATGTACATGAGGTCCAGAGTTTTAAACAGCAGTGATGAGACTTGTGTTCCTGCAATGGCTGTATTGCATGCATATACTGACACAATTGAATCTAGCATTCTGGGTAGAGAAAGATATATCCTTAGCCAAACCTAAGCATAATAGGAATCCAATCAACTTGCGACTTCTCGTGTAACAACAAATTGCTTTAGCATGTCGACTTGTAATCCCCCTTATCGAATAACAACAAATTGATTTAGCGCGTCAGCTTGTAATCTCTCTTAGCGAATAACAGCAGAGTGCATTAACTCATCGACGTGTAATCATCGAATAACAACATACTGCATTAGCACGTCGGCCTGTAATCTCTCTCATCGTTCAACAACAAATTGCTTTAGCGCGTCAACTCGTCCACTTGTAATTTCTCTTATCGTATAACAATAAGTTGCTTTAGCGCGTCAACCGTCCATGTCAAATTAGGCCGGCGAATGGCAAGAACAACTGATCAATTCCTCTCTCGCTTTACAGGAACTCATGTGAGCCCTAGTAGGCAGGGCAAACTTTTTTTTTTTTGTGTTTTCCCCTCTTAACTCCATTCCCTCGCGTTGCATCCGATGATCTCTTGCACAGCTCTGGCAGCGTCACAAGATGCATGAGAGAGCTTGTGATTGGAGATCGATCTTGCATTGCGCGCACTCGATCGAGTAGGAATTCAGTCATGCACCCTCGCTCCCCTCATTCTCAAACCGTGAGCAGAATTATCTCTCCCTTTTTTTTTTATCTCCTCTCCTTCCTTTTCAAATTTTACCACGTTTTGCTTAGCGAACTCCTTACTGCTTGTGTGGATTTACTGATCATAGCCCTGGGATTATAACGTACGTGAATCAAGATATATAAGGTCAAGGCAAAGAAAGTCACCGATGGCTAATCGAGCTCTAGTGGTATATGATGTGTCTAGATTTAAAGGCTAAATTTCGATTGCAGCCACCGATTACTTATTAGGTGGGTCATCGATGGATTTTTCATTATTCAATGCTGCAATTTTCTCAAGTCCTAGGTGTCTAGTGTTGAGGAACCGCCGCTGGCGAGTCCAGTCCGAACGATTACCTCGTAGACAAATTCAGAATCGTAAAAACGATACAAGAACACAATAACAGAATAATAGATGAACACAGAGACATAAGGGGACTGCAGGCTTTCTCTTTAATGCTTTTCTCAATGATCGTATACAATGGTTAGGGGTCCCCCATTCTATATATAGACTACAGGTGGATGAAGTGCCCACCTGAACTAGGACTCCCGGTCGGTCGCAGGGCCGGTTTCTTAACATCTAGAACCCTAGATAAATACGCTTCTAGAGAAATTGAAACAAAGCAAACTAGGCAAGTTAGCCAAAGCCAAGACAAATTAGGCTGGCAAAAGGCTGCTATTGCTTGTGGTCAGGCAAACAAGGAACCAATAAAGTCATCTGTCTTTTGTGCAGCTCCTTCCAAAGATTAAAAAGAGAAGCCGGCCGGCCGTTTGGCTGTGGGATACGGTAGGGAGCCATACACGTGTCCCTCTCTCCCCCCTTTCAACAAACCTTTCTCATAAGTTGTAAATAACGTTTCCTTCCATTATTCATCCATCTCAGCTTCAAGGGATACCTTTGCCAAGTCATTCTGACAAGGTGCGGCAGTTTTTTGCTACAGGACGGCGCAGCATTGCATTGAAACAAAATTGGAAAAAGCACCGTCCACCAAATATTACGCTTTACCTTTTTATCGTCTTCGAAAAGCACAAGGAAACATATAAAACTTTGCTATTTTCAATATAGAACTATCCCGGCAACAGACTTGGCACACAGAATTCTCCTACTTTTCTTGTTTACTGTTTTGCCTTGCCCGTATGTTGTATCTCACGTGTGTCTACTGTCTAGTCACTAACAATCAGCCGATCGAGAACACAAACACAAAAAGGAAAGGAAAGGAAAGGAAAGAACCCATCTAGTGCAAGTTTATAACGTGACACTCTGAACACCAGTGTATGTGATAGCTTGCAGTGTGTGTAGCGAAGTAGCAAGCACACCACCACAAGTCTACGAAACCCTCCCCTCTCTCGCTCGGCTCCTATAAGAAGCCAAGGCAAGGGCTCCACTCGATACTCACAGTGGAGAGGTGCACACAAAGGGATAAGCGAGCAAACAAGAAGCAGAAGCGAAGGGAGCACGAAGCCATGGCCATGGAGGACTCGGCGGCGGCGGGGGCGGGGGCGGGGGCGGGGGCGGGGAAGCTGGACGAGCTCGCGGGAGGGGGAGGGGGCGCTGGAGGACTTGGCGGCGACTGGGCGTACCTCACGTCGGACGCGATGGCGACCGCCTCCTTCCCGGCGTACCCCTTCCCCAGGGACGTCCTCTCCACGCCGTCATCCGCCTCGCTGCTCCTCTCCATGGACACCTCCACGATGTTCGACCTCCACGGGGCCTTCCCATCGTCCTCCGCGGCCGCGCCAACGCTCTCCGCCTTCCACGACTTCCAGTCCTCCAACCCCTTCGACGACGCGCCTCCGTTCCTTGGGCCGCCGTCGCTGGCGATGGCGACCCAGAAAGGCGGGTTCTTGGGGCCTCCTGCGTTCGCCGGCGGGATGGGGTGGGACGAGGAGGACGATATTGAGCAGAGCGTGGACGCCTCCTCCATGGGGGTCTCGGCCCCGCTGGAGAATGCCTCGGCCGTGGCGGCGGGGGCAGGTGGTGGGAACGGCAACGGCAAAGGGAGGGGCAAGAAGAAGGGGATGCCGGCCAAGAACCTCATGGCGGAGCGGCGGCGCAGGAAGAAGCTGAATGACCGCCTCTACATGCTGCGCTCTGTGGTGCCCAAGATCAGCAAGGTAACGAATGCTCCCGCCATTTCTTTGTTATTTAATCATCTACTTTCCATCTCTACTATACTGTTCAGTTTTACTATAGGAGTGTATTGTGATTCTGTCACTAAAATTGGTGTGTATTTTGGTGGTGTATTCTTGAATATTGTCACTGAACTTAGATCCCAAAAGCACCCTTTTTTGCAGATCTGTGGCACGCATACTGTTTGTTTGTTCCTGTTTTAGTATAGGATAGCACCCTGATTCGTTCTAAACAGCGTTTGTCGTTACAAATTATAGTCACACGACCATATTCTTTTCATTACTCTTTAAGCTAAACTGCAAAATTCGATCATGGAACTTCAGTACCATAAGGAATTCCTTTTCAGATTGCTGGATGATTGCTTTATTGTCTAGTGATGGTAACTTTCAGTTCTGAAATTATGTTTGAATGTCTTTTCTTTTTGTTGATGCTTGAGGTTACTTATGGGGATCTTTAACTCCGAGACATGGCTAGATTCAATGGTGCGAGTTTTACACAGTGCCATGCACAAGATGTAGTCGAAAGTGACCCGTCAACAGATAGCTCACAAATTTTTTTTTAAAAAAAAATCTGTTTTTGATAGTTCTACTTCTTCGTGTTGGAGGTTTTGTCTTTAACTTTTGTTGGTTTTCTTGAAAAAGTCCTTGGAAGTTTCGGTATGAAAAGTGCGCATGTTCAGTTTTCTGCAGTTGCTTGTCATAAACTTACTTTTCTTCACGATGATCAAGATGGATTTGAACAATAAATAAAGACTTGAAGTACAATTCTTGGGATATATGCAAGTTGCAGTTTAACACTACACTACACTCCCAGTGTAGCAGTACAACACAACAATAATGTCAAAGTATTCTCACTACCAACGATGTTTGCGTCGATTCATTCATCACCGGTTTTGTTCTCCTGTGACAGATGGATAGAGCTTCTATCCTTGGCGATGCAATTGAATATTTGAAGGAACTCCTGCAGAGGATCAACGATCTTCACAATGAACTTGAGTCTGCTCCTAGCTCTTCACTTACTGGACCAACATCAGCTAGCTTTCATCCGTCAACTCCCACCTTGCAGACATTTCCTGGCCGCGTCAAGGAGGAACTGTGCCCAACCTCATTTCCCAGCCCTAGTGGTCAACAAGCCACGGTTAGTCCAATTTTGATCATGAATTAAGTTGGGTGCCTCATTTAGTTCTGTGATATCTAATCATGTTTTAGTGCTCAAGCTTCATGCACCTGGACATTATCCTCAGCTATTGGGTGTTTTACAATCCATATTCTCTGCACAAGTACTTGATCCTTTGGGTCTTCTTGTTAAGAACGGCATATTGGCATGAGCAAGTTCATCAATGTAACGATAACAATGTTTATAGCATCGAGTGAAATTCACCTATCCTGTTTTCTCAGGTTGAAGTTAGGATGAGGGAAGGGCAGGCAGTCAATATCCACATGTTCTGCGCACGTAGGCCAGGCATTCTGCTGTCGACAATGAGGGCCCTTGACGGCCTTGGTCTCGACATTGAGCAGGCAGTCATCAGCTGTTTTAATGGGTTTGCAATGGATGTTTTCCGTGCTGAGGTTTGTAATTCTCACATCCTTAGCTTTTCTCTAATCGGCAGTGTGCTTGAATCCTCTCGGCTATATGCGTTCAGATGTATTTGATCAAATCCTACCGTTATTCACCCTCTTTATGTCTGCTCTGTACTTCTGTCTTCCAGCAATGCAGGGATGGTCCTGGACTTATGCCTGAAGACATTAAGGCAGTGCTCCTGCATTGTGCTGGTCTTCAGAATGCAATGTAGGGGGGAAATCCCGAAACAAGACCACCAGGATGACCCTTACTAAGGGATTTGATTACCGATCATAAGCATTGGATGGTCTGGTTAATCACAAGGTGCTAGAAGTAAAACCTATGCTATTTACCAGTTTCTGGGGCAATTGATGAGATGAGGCTCGCCATCTAGAGACATGAGTGATGATGATGATGTAATTGGATTTCCTAGATCTTTTGTCGATTTTCTCTCTGGTGTTGTGATGTAATAGTATCTTTGTCCGTTGAACTATCTTCATAATGGTGAGATTGTGAACTCAGTGCCTTCCTTTTTTGCATTCCATGTCGTCATGCATATCGTACACAGATGATGATGCAGAGGGATTCAGACTCTTCTGAATCGGACAATGATTGCCGCTGGCAGACAAGCTGGATGGGGTAGCATGGCAAGCAAAGGCTGGTCCTTGATCCAATGGAATTGAATTCTCTGGCCTCTTGTTATTTATGCGACCTGTTTTGCAATTAGTGAAGCCCTGCCAGCTCCCATGTGCAAGGCTGAAGCGATAGTTGTATTGGTTAATACATACATAAATGAAGGATTAGTTGGGGATTGGATTGGTTGCTTCCCTGACCTGGCTCAGTCATCCCGGCACCCCAACCTGGTAGGATGCAGACATGCAGGTAGGGGCAGTTCTTGCCTTCTGCCGTTTCCCTTCCCGACCACAGCCAGATTTGCAAATGCAGCAGTGGTACCACAAGGGTTAAAACTTTGTGTTATATGACAGATCAGTAAAAATCCTAGTCGTGATAGGAGTACCGATCGTGATCTTGCTGTTTAAATGTCATGAACAGCATGCGCTTTAGAGTTGTTCGATCGAAAATCAATGCTAAAAACCGACGAGGTAGATATAGATACGCTCGAAACTTCGGTGGGATATTTCTAATTAGGACATTCTCTCTTTTCCTTTTTGAGATCACCTAATTAGAAGATTCTAACGATGAGGCGTGAACTAGATTGGAATTTAGCGCACTGGCCGCACCAGGTCAGATTTTGTGAACAAGAGCACGAGGGGAAGATGTCGTCGCCTGCCGTTGCTCCTATGGCCACCAGCTCTTGCCGCAGCCCTGTTGTTCCTTCGTCGCGAACCAGTTCGCCTAGCTGAGCGCCCTACTGCATGCCTGACGGAAAGAAAGAGCAGGCGCAAGGGAGAAGTTGTTGTACGTCGAATCCAGAGTGGACTTGAAGTCACTGGTCCGAAGCGACTAGGCTGAAGTTGAGCTGAGTTAGAGTTGAGTCCGGGACGTTGAGAAGATGTATTCGTCATCCTGTATTAAGTAACAGTTGGGCAAGTCGTAGTTGAGACCGACTGTCTCAATAAGTAAGTGCACAAAGATTAGAGAGTGATTGTTAGTAACCTTTGTGCGTATAATATATCTAGATTTTAAGTAGAATTTGTTTACGTAATCCTACATTATTTAGGCAGTATTAATTATGGATACTAGAGTTTGTGTTGTATCTCAATGATATTTAAAATCCTTTTTGGATACCAATAGTCATTTGCTCTCAATAAAAGGGCACATCTGTAATAAGATTTTGTACCACCAAAACAACAACAACTTTTCTGATTTTCTTCTTCTCTATTGCTTTTGTTCACAAAATCTGATTACAGTGGTACCCTTTTATTGAAAGCAAACGATTATTCGTATCCAGAAAGAATTCTACGTATCCTGAAAGGATACCACTGTCGGACCCGGATTTTCTAATCCGAATCCTCTGTGAAAACGTCGTGCTATTCCCTGGATCAGTAGATAGCACTCACAGGCATTGCTGAATCATTCATACATGGCGTGAACTAAAGTATCAATATTACAAACAACGAGTGACATAGACCACGTCGGTCGAGTTTACAACAGGGCGATCGGCCAAATTGATTACAATACGTAACACCGAATGCGATAATGCGAAGCAAAAGGTAGAGCTCATCTCTTCACGAGCAAGCGGCGGGGCAACGTGTGTACGACTGATATTACCCAAGGACCCGGATAATATCGGTTGTACGCAAGTACCAACGAGTCAACTTAGATTGCGCCGAGGCCTAGACTACAGATCCTAGACTACTCTTCATCGTTTCCTTGTCCATCAACTTCGGTTCCTCGTAGTACGCATAGTCTCCTCCATCGTCATCCAAGGGTTTGGGGAGAGCGAGGATGAGCACAACTACCGTGCTCGCGAGCCAATACACAATGCAATGATATACATGCAAGGCTTACAAGGATGGCTCGGTTCTTTTATTTGCGAAAGCAATACTTTTAAATATCATAAGTACAAATTCCTAGCGCTTAGCATTTTTAACAATTTCATTTTAGATAAAGAGAGAAATTGTGCAATATTTGTATCGTGAGGTTACCTCCACCTTCATGCTTAATTTTGATTGTGGTTACATCCACCACTAAACGACAGGGTACAAAGACCGGGAATATCCAAACTTCGTGGCTAGGCGAGCCCGCCACAATTTTCATACCACCCACAAAGTTTTTGAAATAGAACTAACTCAAGTTAAGTTCCCATGTCCGCTTTGACCGTAGGCACTACTGCTTAAAGCGCTTTATAACTCTGCGAGATTGTACACTTTACCCACAAGAGACAATTAACTCGTTGCCCTACACGATTCCGTAGTCGTGTAGTCGAGAGGTTGTCACGATAGCCTTTCTAAATATCTCGTCCCTTCCTCGTCTCACCCATATGGGGTTATGCCCATACGTTGCGCGGATGTCCACCTCGGCCCGGCGTGGCGTGGCTACACCTCGGCCGATCGCGAACTTCACCCTTGACTCGGTGTCCCATCCAAGCCCGACATACCCAGAGCTTGTGCCTCCTTTAACCCTCCAAAGTGAGATGATTTTGATTTGATAAATGTACTAAGCCAAGTCGCAGTTTGTTGCGACTTGTGGTTGTACTTGTTATACAGGAGGTTGTGACAAGATTAAGTCCTTAGGGTTGTGCGGGCGGCTCAACCACATTCCCACCATTCTCGTGCTACATCCGCACTCCACCATCTTACCATCCGTCCGCACGGGTATTAGCGATTTAGGGTTTTGAGATGTAAAATACAACAATTCAACCATCTCGATCATTTACCCGCAATGACCGCCCAAATCATTTTATGTTTGAAATGATGATGATTAGGACACGTTAATGTCCGTGCATTTAAGCAAGTCTAGCATGTCGCTTAAGTACAACCTATAGCTAGTATTACCATATAATTACTAGGGTGACAATGGAATTAAGGGATTCAAGTTGTCAAGGATGGCATAGTAATTAATTATTCAACAAATGGGTATTAACTACCTTAAGCTTTAACATACATTTGATTAAAGAATTAAAGCATGCAATTTGCTATTTTAAAAGAATATAATTTGCATAAAATGTAGGCTCAATATGATCAAAGTATTGACTCGCCTTGGTTGTAGGGGAGAGAGTCCGAGTAGTCTTGTCCTTGATCGACGTGGAGGTCTCCGGCGTCTCCGAAATCTACGCGGGCGAGGTACCGGCAAAAAGACACAACAGGCAAAAGGACTAATAAATACACAAGAATACTCAAATGAACTCCAAATTGAACAAGACCTATGCCATTAGCAAGATCTTGATTTTAGAAATTTTTAGAAATTTATTTCATAATTTTTGGAGCTAAAATGGGGGAGTTATTAATTTTTGAAGTCTAGCTTTTGAATTAAAAAAAAAAAGGAAAAAGAAAAACCAGCAAAAAGAAAAACCGGCGCGGCCCAAAAGCACAAAATCGGCCCGGCCCACCACGCGGGCCGAAACACTCACCTGAAAGCGCTAGCTAGCGCGCCAATGCAGCGGCATTGGCCAATGCCAAGAAGAAAAGGAGGAAGGGGGCGGCTTCGTAGAGGAGAGGAAGGCGCGGCGGCAAGCGCGGCGCTGGGAATGAGGCGGCGGCGGAGGGAAGAGGAGCGGGCTCGGGGAGGGAAAGAGCGACGATCGCGACGCGTGTGGTGAGGGCTCGGGGCGGCGGCGCTCGCGGCGAAGGCGGCGGCGGAACTCACGAGCGGCGGCGGCGGCGACGCGACACCGGGAGGACGGCGGCGGCGACGACGACTACGAGGCGGCGACGGCGGCAACGGCGAGGTAGGCGGTTCCTTCTTCCTCTCCTTTTCTTCTTGCTCGGGGTTCTTTTGCCGTGGGGTGAAAGGGGGAGGAGGAGAAGAAGGGGAGGGCGCCGGGTTTTAATGCCGACGCGAGGAGATCGGGGGAGGGGGGGTCCGGGCGAGGAGAAGGACGGGCGGAGAGGGTGGTGATGATGACGCTCGGGCGTGCGCGGGGAGGCGACAGGCCTAGGGCGCCGGAGAGGTGGCGTGTGCGCGGCGAAGTCGCAGCGCACGCGAGCGAGGAGGTTCGGAGGGGAGGGGGGGTCCGGGCAAGGGGGGGGGGTTGACGGGGGGAGAGGGTGGGGGTCCGGCGAGGGTTGACCCGGGAAGAACGGGGCATTACAAAACCTACCCACCTTAAACGGAATCTCGACCCCGAGATTCGAGCTGCTCCGAGAACAGGGACGGGAAATCCAGCTTAAGTTGATCTTCTCGCTCCCAGGTGGCTTCTTTGGCTGAATGATGGCTCCACTGAACCTTGCAAAGGTGGATGACTTGACGTCTTGTACGCTTCTCGTTGACATCGAGGATCTTGATCGGGTGCTCCGGATAAGTCAAATCCTTATCAAGTGCGATGGCTTCGACAGGAGTCTGCTCTTCGGGTACTCTGAGACATTTCTTTAGTTGAGAGACATGGAACACGTTGTGGACGTCTGACAAACTTTCAGGTAGCTCTAGCTGATAGGCAACTTCTCCACGCTTAGCGGTGATCGGGAACGGGCCTATGTATCTTGGTGCGAGCTTGCCTTTAACTTTGAATCTTCGGGTTCCACGAAGTGGCGATACCTTGAGATACACAGCATCTCCAACTTCGAAGGTTAAGTCTCTTCGACGGTTGTCGCATAACTCTTCTGCTAGACCGAGCGGCTTGAAGGCGATCTCGATTAGTCGAACTTTCTTCTTGCTTGAGAGTATCCGGTCCAAGACATATCCTCACTGATTCGACCAATGCAGAGAGTTCGCATTTTCTTCCATAGAGTGCTTCAAACGGGACATTTTCGGACTTGATTGGTAACTATTATTGTATGCAAACTCGGCATACGGTAGACATTTTCCGCCTACGGTAAACTCCAAAGCACAAGCTCAAGCATGTCTTCTAGGATTTGATTTGTTCTTTCCGTCGACCATCGGTCTGCGGATGATAGGTCATCTTGAAGGTAAGGTGTGTTCCAAGGGCATCATGCAAACTAGCCCAAATGCGAGGTAAATTGAGAACCTCGATCGGAGACTATTCTCTTGGGTACTCCATGCAAACACACGATACGAGCCATGTACATTTCGGCTAACTTGTCTCCTTTGTAGGTTGTCTTCACAGGATGAAGTGGGCGACTTTAGTCAATCATCAACTATAACCCATCTTGAGTCACATCCGGACTTAGTTCGAGGTAGACCGGTAATGAAATCCATTCGATTTCTTCCCATTTCCACCGAGGATCTGTAGGGTTGTAGTAATCCGGTGGTCTTTGATGTTCACCTTGATTCGCCGACATACATCACAACAAGCTACATACTCGCGATATCTCTTTTCATTCGTGGCCACCAATACAAAATCTTCATGTCTTGGTACATCTTGGTCTTTGCTGAGTGCAGGTGTAAGCGAGCGTGAGCTTCCTTTAGAATCGGATCTTTGAGTTCCTTCGGTGGGGAACAAAGAGACGTTTCCCATACCATAGGATTCCTGCGATCTTCGACATCTTGGGGCCTTTCCTTTTGCCATGAGATGCTTGAATCTCGGACTCGGGATGTCCTTCTTGAGCGGCCTTGATCGCTCTTCTAGAGTGGGATGGGCCTCTCAATGGCTAGTGTGCCTTGCTCTATTAACTCAAGGTTGAGGGCTTCAAATTCCTTGCGAGCTCGGGTTGGTGTTCTTGAATCATGACATTCTCGCGGTAGGATTTACGGCTTAATGCATCAAGAACTACATTAGCCTTTCCAGGATGATAATGGACATCAAGTTATAATCCTTTATTAATTCCAACCATCTTCTTTGTCGGAGGTTGAGGTCCGATTGGGTGAAAATGTACTTGAGACTCTTGTGGTCCATGTAGATATTACAATGATTTCCAATCAAGTAATGCCGCCAAATTTTTAAGGCATGCACTCTGCTGCTAACTCCAAATCATGAGTTGGATAATTGTCTTCGTGCGGACGGAGTTGTGCGGAAGCATAAGCTACAACTTTTCCTCCTTGCATGAGTACGCAACCAAGACCTTGGCGCGATGCATCACAATAGACTTGAAGTCTTGATGTATATCCGCGGATCAATCTTGTGCGAGGTTAACTTCTTCTTCAATTCTTGGAAACTCTTTTCACAAGCTTCGGTCCAATCATACTTCTTTTCCTTTTTAAGCAGATGGGTCATCGGTTTGGAAAGCTTGGAGAATCCTTCAATGAAGCGTCTGTAGTACCCGGCCAAACCGAGAAAACTACGCACTTCCGTTACCGATGTGGGTTGTTTCCATTCCATTACAGCTGCTACTTTGGATGGATCAACTGCAATTCCTCCAGCGGATACAATGTGTCCGAGGAAACTGATTTCACGAAGCCAAAATTCACATTTACTGTACTTGGCATAAAGATGATTCTCTTTAAGCTTTTCTAAGACCAATTGCAAGTGTTCGGCATGTTCTTCATCGGTCTTTGAGTAGATCAAGATGTCGTCTATGAACACGACAACAAACTTGTCTAAGTATTCCATGAATACTTTATTCATGAGGTTCATGAAGTAGGCTGGCGCATTGGTCAAGCCAAACGGCATGACAGTGAACTCGTATAGGCCATACCGGGTGGTAAAAGCCGTCTTAGGAATATCCTCATTCCTGATCTTAAGCTGATGGTATCCTGACCTCAGGTCTATCTTGGAGAAAACTGATGCTCCTGTCAACTGATCGAACAGGTCATCAATGCGAGGTAAGGGATACTTGTTCTTGATGGTCACATCATTGAGTGCTCTGTAGTCCACACACAACCTGGCGGTGCCATCTTTCTTCTTCACAAAGAGAACTGGCGAACCCCAGGGAGAAGAACTAGGTCTAATGAAACCTTTGTCTTGCAAGTCTTCAATTTGTGTCTTAAGTTCTTCAAGTTCGTCGTGCCATTCCAGTATGGTCTCTTAGCAATTGGGGCATCCTCGGCTTCAAGTTGATGACAAACTCAACATCTCATGCAGTGGCATGCCTGGTAATTCTTCTGGGAAGACATCGGGGTAAGCTTGAACTACAGGTGTTGTTTCTAGGGACAACTCCCCAAGGTGGTGGATTGTTCTATTCAAAGGAGAGGAACGATCCACACTAACTCTTATTGTGGTCTCTGGGTTCTTGGTGAGCACCACTTTTCATTGGCACAATCTATCAATCCTTGATATTTGGCCAACCAATCCATCCCTAGGATGATATCCAGCGTTTGAGATTCTAGCACCAGAAGGTTTGCTAGGAATCCGGAATGTTCCATAGCAATTTCTACCCTGGGACTGACTGAGGTAGCATAAAGGGGTCCCCCGGGTGAGCTAAGTACCACGGGTTTCTTTAACTTATAGGTTGGCAACTTAAGCCTTTCAACAAACTTTCTTGAAATAAAAGAGTGCGAAGCTCCGGAATCAAACAAAACTTGTGCGGTGCGAATTAACAGGAACGTGCCCATTAGTACTCTGAGGCACCTTGAGCTTCCTCGGTGTGGCGTGGTTCACACGCCATGGCTTTGCGTTGGTGTAGACCTTGATGCTGTGAAGTCCGGTGACTCTGCTTGAGTGGGGTCACGCCTTGAACCGGCGTTACTCTGTGTTGAGTCTTGCTTTGGAGCATTCGGCGGGTAGGACAGCGATTGGCGAAGTGTCCTTTTCTCCACAAGCGGCGATGGAGGTTTGCTCTTGGATTGACTGCTGCTTTGGTTGCCGGCGGGCGGAGAGCACGAATCCACTTCCTTGGGGACGCGGGTGGAAACTTGAGTTTTCGAGAGGAGGCTGCAGACGATCCAAAGATGAGTCGCCTTGGAATGTAGGCTTCGGGAAAGCTACCTTGTGGCCTCTGAAATGACATCTTCCTTTGCGGCTAATCTCATGATCTTCTTCTCATTTTCACAAATGAGGGCTTTATTAACTAATCTGCTGGAAGCTAGAGTAATCATGGAGGATAAGTCGTCCTCTCATGTCCTCACGCATTCCTTCAACAAAGCGGTCGATTTTCTCTTCTTCATCCGCTACATCATTGGGGGCGTAGCGAGCAAGCTGGTTAAACCTAGTTAGATACTCATTTACTGACATCTGACCCTGCTTGAGAGCTCTGAATTCATTCTTCTTCAATCTCATTGTTCCAGCTGGTACGAAGTTGGCCCTGAAAGCGGCTTTGAATTCTTCCCAGAGAATCGGCTGCCATGCGGGTTCAACTTCAGCTTGTTGTATTTCCGCAACTTCTTCTATTGCGGCGGCAGAGGTAGCGGGATCTTGTGGGGCTCCAATCGTAGACGCTACGACTTCCGCTATTCCTGCTTCTTCTTCCTCTAGATTCTCATCACCTCGGGCGGCGAGGTAATTCTCCCACTGTGCAATGGCGGCGCTTTTCGGTGATGGGTGGCGAAATCCACCTTGTCTTCATTTGAGCGGGCAAGACGGAGTTTCTTCTCGGTGTCCCCGAGCGGTCTTGACTTCTAGCGGTTCATTGGCGCAGCAAAGGTGAGGGTCGGGTCTGAGAAAATCGCCGGCTTGGAGTTGCGGCCGGTGGTCGATCTGGCGATTGTTTAGTGCGCTGAAGAATCTGAATCTGAAACATGACTTGAGTCATTGTCGGGTTTCTTGGTGGTGGAGGAGGCGGTTCTGTCCTCGGCCTTGGCCACGACCACGGCCACGGCCTCTTCCTCGACTGCGGCGAAGGCTCCACGGATCGGGCGGCTCTTCTTGGCGGCATCTGAAGAAACTCGAAGCTTAGAACTAGAGGGAGTATATGAGGTTCACTAGCCCTCTAAGGCACACAGACAAGAACAAAGCCAACAAAAGAACGAAGCAAGTACAATACAAAGCCTAGAGCGGCTATACTATAGTAAGGGGTTAAGTGTTACATGACTCTCGAACAAAGCTTATACACTAAGCTAAGTCATGACACGAATACAAACACATCGTCTACAAAAGAAACAAAAGTGCTTGCAACCCAAAAGATCGCTCGGCAAGCAATCGCTAGCTAACCTAAACTAATCGACAATGCTCTACAGGGATCGACCACGGCGATACGATTGCGAGGAGCGAACGAACGGCTCGATCAAGCTCGCGAACGGAGCGAGAACGTGAACGGCCGAGTGGCGTCCACGATCGACTCGTCAAACCCGGCGGTGGGTCGAGGCTGCGTCCACGGTGGACTCCCTAGGCGACGGCCGGACGGCGGCGCGCACCGCTGCGTCTTTGTGAGTCGGAGACGGGTCCTCAGGCGGGAACGTCGGCTCGGCACTGGGAGGACGGGCGGCGATAGGTGCAACCGGCCGGGCGAGGACCGTGCGGCGGCTCGAGGCGTGCCAACTCGCAAGAGCGGCGTCCTCTCTGTCTTCGCGGTGGGTGAGCTTCATCACTCCGATCATGTTGCGCAGAAGGTTGTCGGATGGGCATAGCTGCCGGTGAGGAGTGTCCGCACGCTGATCTCATCCATGGCGGCGGTGATGGTGGCTATCATCGCTGCGTAAGCTGGACTCGCCGCGTCAGCGAGGGTCGTCGTCTCGTGTCGAAAATTGCCGGGACACGCTCTCATCCGGGAGGTACGGTAGAAGCGTAAGGTGACCTCGGAAGAGATCCTCGTACTTCCAACACAGCGGGTGGAAGCGGCGCGTGCGGCCCTGAATGGCATCGTGGCGGCTACGCCGGGTGCCTCGACCAAGAGAGGAAGGAAGTGAACTCGCCAACCCCGCGGAGAGGTACACCTCCATCGTCCGGGACTCGCGGGTCTCGATCCTCGTCATCCTACCACGGGCGTGGGCCGACGGGAAAACCAAGGTACAAAGACATCGGTGGCGAAGTATGTCCGCTGAAGCCTCCTCGTTCTCTCCGTGAGCGAGGAGGTCCCACGAGCCATCCGACGACGGGTAGCCATCTACAAATTTTGAAAACAAGAGGAGGTCGGCTGAGGTAAAACTCAAGTGAAATAAGGATAAGTACAGGACTAGGAGTGAAGAGTAGAAGCAATAAATACTCTATATTTTTAGCAAAGCTTTTTCTTAGATTTGAAAATAAGATCCAAGTCCTTAAGGCAACGACCAATCTAACTAAGACTCTACGATCGTATGCTCGATACCGACTCACCGGACCGGATTTTCTAATCCGAATCCTCAGAAAACGTCGTGCTATTCCTCGATCGATAGATAGCACTCACGAGCATTCTTGAATCATTCATACATGGCGTGAACTAAAGTATCAATATTACAAACAACAGAGTGACATAGACCACGTCGGTCGAGTTTTACAACAGGGCGATCGGCCAAATTGATTACAATACGAACACGAATGCGATAAGCGGAAGCAAAGGGTAGAGCTCATCTCTTCACGAGCAAGCGATCGGGCAACGTGTGTCGATCGATATTACCCAAGGACCGGATAATATCGGTTGTGCGCAAGTACCAACGAGTCAACAGAGATCACAGAGGCCTAGACTACGAGATCCTAGACTACTCTTCATCGTTTCCTTGTCCATCAACTCGGTTCCTCGTAGTACGCATAGTCTCCTCCATCAGTCATCCGAAGGGTTTGGGAGAGCGAGGATGAGCACAACTACCGTGCTCGCGAGCCAATACACAATGCAATGATATACATGCAAGGCTTACAAGGATGGCTCGGTTCTTTTATTTGCGAAAGCAATACTTTTAAATATCATAAGTACAAATTCCTAGCGCTTAGCATTTTTAACAATTTCATTTTAGATAAAGAGAGAAATTGTGCAATATTTGTATCAGCAGAGGTTACCTCCACCTTCATGCTTAATTTTGATTGTGGTTACATCCACCACTAAACGACACTGGGTACAAAGACCCAGGAATATCCAAACTCAGGGCTAGGCGAGCCCGCCACAATTTTCATACCACCCACAAAGTTTTTGAAATAGAACTAACTCAAGTTAAGTTCCCATGTCCGCCTTTGACCGTAGGCACGGCTGTTTAAACAGTTTATAACTCTGCAGAGATTGTACACTTTACCCACAAGAGACAATTAACTCGTTGCCCTACACGATTCCGTAGTCGTGTAGTCGAGAGGTTGTCACGATAGCCTTTCTAAATATCTCGTCCCTTCCCTCGTCTCACCCATATGGGGTTATGCCCATACGTTGCGCGGGATGTCCACCTCAGCGACTGGCGTAGCGTGGCTACACCTCAGCGACTGGCGAACTTCACCCTTGACTCGGTGTCCCATCCAAGCCCGACATACCCAGAGCTTGTGCCTCCTTTAACCCTCCAGTGAGATGATTTTCAGGATTTGATAAATGTACTAAGCCAAGTCGCGATTTGTTGCGACTTGTGGTTGTACTTGTTATACACAGGAGGTCGTGACAAGATTAAGTCCTTAGGGTTGTCTGGACGGCTCAACCACATTCCCACCATTCTCGTGCTACATCCGCACCCACCATCTTACCATCCGTCCAGACGGGGTATTAGCAGTTTAGGGTTTTTGAGATGTAAAATACAACAATTCAACCATCTCAGTCATTTACCCGCAATGACTGCCCAAATCATTTTATGTTTGAAATGATGATGATTAGGACACGTTAATGTCCCGGTACTTAAGCAAGTCTAGCATGTCGCTTAAGTACAACCTATAGCTAGTATTACCATATAATTACTAGGGTGACAATGGAATTAAGGGATTCAAGTTGTCAAGGATGGCATAGTAATTAATTATTCAACAAATGGGTATTAACTACCTTAAGCTTTAACATACATTTGATTAAAGAATTAAAGCATGCAATTTGCTATTTTAAAAGAATATAATTTGCATAAAATGTAGGCTCAATATGATCAAAGTATTGACTCGCCTTGGTTGTAGGGAGAGAGTCCGAGTAGTCTTGTCCTTGATCGACGTGGAGGTCTCCTGCGTCTCGAAATCTACGCGCGAGGTACAAGCAAAAAGACACAACAGCAAAAGGACTAATAAATACACAAGAATACTCAAATGAACTCCAAATTGAACAAGACCTATGCCATTAGCAAGATCTTGATTTTAGAAATTTTAGAAATTTATTTCATAATTTTTGGAGCTAAAATGGGAGTTATTAATTTTGAAGTCTAGCTTTTGAATTAAAAAAAGGAAAAAGAAAAACCAAAAAAGAAAAACCGCGCGCCCAAAAGCACAAAATCGGCCCGCCCACCACGCGGGCCGAACACACGCATGACAAAGCGCTAGCGCGGCAAGCCAGCAATGTGCGCTCAAACGGGCGGAAGAAAAGGAGGAAGGGGGCGCGACTCGGGCGAGAGGGAGGAACGGCGCGGCGGCGCTGCGTGGTGGGGAAGGAGGCGGCGGAGGAAGAGAGGAGCGGGCTCGGGAGGAAAGAGCGGCATCGCGGCGTGTGGTGAGGGCTCGGGGCGGCGGCGGCTCGCGGCGAAGGGCGGCGGAACTCACGAGCGGCGGCGGCGGCGGCGGCGACACCGAGGGCGGCGGCGGCGACGACGACTACGGAGGCGACGACGGCGGCGCAACGGCGAGGTAGGCCGGTTCCTTCTTCCTCTCCTTTTCTTCTTGCTCGGGGTTCTTTGCCGTGGGGTGAAAGGGAGGAGGAGAAGAAGGGAGGCGCGGGTTTTAATGCCGACGCGAGGAGATCGGGGAGGGTCCGGCGAGGAGAAGGACGGGCGGAGAGGGTGGTGATGATGGCGCCGGGCGTGCGCGAGGCGCGCAGAGCCTAGGGCGCCGGAGAGGTGGCGTGTCTTGGGCGAAGTCGCAGCCTGCACGCGAGCGAGGAGGTTCGGAGGAGGGTCCGGGCAAGGGGTTGACGGGGAGAGGTGGGGTCCGCGAGGTTGACCGGGAAGAACGGGGCATTACAACCACATAAACTCTAGTATCTATAATTAATATTATCTAAATACTGTAGGACTACGTAAACAAACTCTACGTAAAATCTAGATATATCATATGCACAAAGATTACTAACAATCACTCCCTAATTTTTGTGCACTTACTTATTAAGGTAATCGGTTTCAACTACGACTTGCCCAACTGTTACTCAATGCAAGACAACGAATATATCTCCTCAACATCCTGGACTCAACTCCACGGACTCGACTCAAAACGGCCAACATATCTCCTCAACGTCTCGAACTCAACTTCACGGACACACACACAAATACAACACCACAACCGCCTAATACTAACACAACGCTTTCACCTTGGCAACACGCAACTCATTTTGCGTTCCATCGACGTGCACCACTATCTATTCCACATGCACACATGCATGCAAACAACTAACTCAATATGCTAATATGCACAAACACACGACTCGGCACTACTGCTCCTACATGCATAGGTTTAACTACATGCATGCGCTTGCTGACGAGATTGCGTCGCGCGGTCACCGCTAGCTCAGTTATACCTAGCATAGCTGCCAACCCGTCGAGATTGGCCCGCGCCAAGCCGTCAATCGTGCCACGTCTCCGGCTGCTCATGCCCGTCGTGCAGCTCCGCCACGCCGTATATACCACCCCGGGAGTCAAGATGCAGCTAGGGTTTCGAACCTGGAGCTCTGATATTAATTGTTGGCCCAAACCGAAGACTAACACACGCGAACACAAGAACGCAAAAAAAAAAAAAAAAAAGTGCCGCTGGAACAACAACAGCTTTTCTAATTTTCTTCTTCTTCTCTATTGCTCTGGTTCACAAAATCTAATTACAAGGGTGCTCTTTTATTGAGAGCAAACGACTATTTGTATCCGAAAAGGATTATACACAAATTCTAGTATCCATAATTAATACTGCATAAATAATGTAGGACGACGTAAATAAACTCTACGTAAAATCTAGATATACCATATGCATAAAGATTACTAACATCTTCCACGTGAAAACCGCATCGGAGAAGCCGTGTACTCAGGTCTCTCATCTAGGTGTTTTTCGTGTTCCTCCTCCCCCGCGTTCAACGGAGTGTCGTCTCCCGCCTCTACCACCCTACCCCAACCTCTCCTTGACAGCCACTTCCCACCGCAACCACTGGTGCCAACGACCACCTACTGTGTTGATGCCCATTGTTTCTACCAAAAGATGCCAGCAACAAACCTTGCCGCTCCACTGCCTCTTCCTCACCCATCACCGTCACCCTGTGCAACCTAACTCAATCATTGACCTCCTCGTTGGTCGCCCCAAGCCTTGCCTGCAGACAAACTTGTGGCCGATAGTCACCATTCATATCATGACATTTGTTTGAAGTTACTGAAGTTAAACTGTAAGGTGCACACTATGCATATACGAATTTTGATAAGGTAAAACAACATTAGACCATGTGAATCCGCCCATGACGGATGGTACTTCCACCCGACCCAGCGTCGGCCTGCCTGCCGCCCAAAGCTATGTAAACCCAAAAACTTAATCCTGACTTAGCTGCTCGCTGTTGGTCGTCACTCGAGGGGTGCTTGCTGCTGTCATGGAGTTTTATAGTTTTCTGTAGTGATTTCTCTGAGCTCTTTCGCTATTTAGTGTGGAAGATAGTAAAGCTTTTCCTAGTTTCTATTCTGAAGGTTCGTAATCAATCTTTTCGCGTTGAGAGTCTTATTACGTAAAGAAAAAACGCTTTCACGCCCAGTACAGTGGAGGAGGATCGTAGCAGTCTCCCTCACCGCGGAACTAAGGAGAAGAAAGAAAGAAAGTAATGGCGATCACGCCCCGATTCGCCGCCACCCCGCGCCGCCTCGCCTCGCCTCGTCGGTACCTCCTGCGAATGCCTGTCCCGGACATGGAGGAGGACTGGCGCGTATCGGTGCTCTGGACGGGACTTGCCGTGGTAGGAGATTGGCAATGGTAGTCGCCAGTTCCACTCGCTGTCGAGCCAAGGAAGGGGACGACAGGGACGGTGTTCTTGGGGTCGCTGTCCTTGGAGGAATCGGAGTGGAAGGGGGAGATCAGCTGAGCGTGGTGATGAAGTTTGGGGGGGTCTTCAGTGTCGTCGGCGGCGAGGATGGAGGTGGCCGGCCTCATCCTCGCCTTCTCCGAGGTGCGCCCCGTCGTCGTCCTCTCCGCCATGGGGAAGACCACCAATCTCCTCCTCCTCGTACTACTACTGCTTCCTGATTCCCCTTTAGGCTATAGCTCTGTGCGATCTTGCTTTGCTTTACCAATAGTTTTTCCCTTTCACAATTCACTGTTTCGATGTATTAAGAATCTTCAATCACGGGGGAGTGTTAGCTAATTTAAAGTTTGCACCTCTTGTCATAATTTGCATTGAAAATCATCAAGAATCTGTAGGTAGTAGCAGATGCTAGGTGAAACATTCACCTTTTTCCATAGTTTGCTGTTACGGTGCATCAATAATGGCTATAAACAAAGGCCAAAGGGGAAGTTAACTGAAGACTAAACCTTTCTTCAGGATTCACTGTTGCATTGTAGCTGAGATATTTGAGCACAAGGGAACGATAAAGGCATTTTAATTGTTAGATGTTTCTTCTGAAATGCATGGTATGTGTGGTCTTATTTTTAGGCTGGAGAGAAGGCAGTGGGATGCGGAGTGATCTGTGTTTCTGAAATCGAAGAGTGGAACATGGTCAAAGATCTGCATATTAAGTACGTGTATTTTCAGTCAGTTACTAGGGGAACGATTTTGAGGATTTCACTTGATGATGGTGGCTTGTTTGCTGTTAATCCAGGACAGTGGATGAGCTTGGACTGCCAAGATCTGTGATACATAGTAATCCCACTAACTAACCTCTTGTGTATTTGGTTTCCTTAATATAATTAGCTTATGGTTCCCTGTGAATGAAATTCGTAGCTATGCTGGATGAACTGGAGCAGCTCTTGAAAGGTATTGCCATGATGAAAGAACTGACGCTTCGGACCACTGACTACCTTGTTTCATTTGGAGAATGCATGTCCACACGGATTTTTGCTGCTTATTTAAACAAAATTGGCGTCAAAGCACGGCAGGTACTTCTTGATATGTTCTTGGTTTTCGCAGTGACCCAGTACGCTCCACAGGGTATGAGTGCATCAACCTACATGAATTTGCAATAGTATATAAGTATCCCTCTACTACGGAAGACAGTCTTGAAAGTTCGATAACTGGTCGCTGAATTTTCGACCGCAATTCACTCCTTGTTCTCAATTCATGTGTTCTAATTTGTCGCATAGCACATTTTTATATTAATTCCTCCATGGTGTCTGTGCTTCCTTCCCCAAATGTCTCAATTTGGCACTGGGGCCCATAAAGTTAGCTAGTCTCTACATTCCCTATGGATCGAATTTCCGCTGCATTTGTCTCATGATGTGAAATCATGATGGTTTTAAATTGTATTTTGCCAGCGCTTTTACAGTATGACGCATTTGATATTGGTTTCATAACAACAGATGATTTTGGTAATGCGGATATCTTGGAAGCAACTTATCCTGCTGTTGTGAAGAGACTAAATGGAGACTGGATTCGGGATCCAGCAATACCTATTGTTATTGGGTTCCTTGGGAAGGTATTCTCATCAATGAATGAGCTTAGCTTTTCATTTGTGGAGCGACTTATTAATTCATTGCAGTTGCCATCACTTGCAGGGCTGGAAATCAGGCGCTACTACTTTAGGCTGAGGTGCCAGTGACTTTGACTGCTACAACCATTGGTAAAGCCTTGGGATTGAGAGAAATTCAGGTCCATGTGAAGTCTGAATAGATAATAAACAGACCATATTCTTGCTTTCTGAGGGGAAAAAAAGAGACTAGAGTTGACTATTCCAATTTACTTATCATGCTGATTGGTTTAGTAGCTGTTGCTTATCCCCAGTTAGTACCTGTTTTGTATGAAAGCATACCATTGCCTGTGATAGGTATGGAAGGATGTTGATGGTGTGCTGACTTGTGATCCAAATATCTATCCAAATGCAAAGACTGTCCCATCCTTAACAATTGAAGAGGCTGCCGAACTTGCTTATTTTGGTGCCCAGGGTATGTATCCATTTTGAGTTTACAAGAACAAACTGTTGAAGAAGAGGACTATAAAACTGAACTGCGATGATAGCTCACAAAGGATAATTCATGTTCATTGCAGTTTTTAATACTTGAGGATATATGTGTGATGTAAGTCCTGGACAAAAGGAATATATGTATCATTAACTTTATTTACCTGGGAAAATATTTTGCATACTTTCAAATTTCAATCTATCAAAGACTATCATAAACCATTTTTGCACCTACACACTTTGGTGTACTACTCAAATATCATAAGATAATGGATGGCCTCTATTGTTCTTCAGAATTAGAAGTGTAAAGGAGTTTTGGTTGTCATTTGATTTACTAGCCATCATGAACTGTACATATAGCTCATCATGTCAGTCTCAGTTACCCCTTGTACTATATAGAAAAGAGAATTTTTGGTTCATGGTTATTCATTGTTGTACTCTACAACAGGTTTTACATCCACAATCAATGAGACCTGCTAGAGAAGGTGATATCCCAGTTAGGGTGAAGAATTCATACAACCCTAAAGCTCCAGGCACCCTTATCACTAAACAAAGAGAGATGGATAAGGCCTGTAGCAGATTAATTATGGCATGTTCTCACATCAGAACCGTTCAGCTCTCAAGCCATTGTTTTTTCTTCCACTACATAGGTTGTGCTAACTAGTATAGTGCTGAAGTCAAATGTCACTATGTTGGACATAGTGAGCAAGGGTCGGAAACCTGTTCCCGGGAAGTTTCCCGCTCCTTGGCCGGTACCGGTAACCGGCCGGTTACCGGTCAAACCGGGTTTTATTCGGACGAAATTCACTCAAATTTGATTAAAAACCATCCGAAATTCAAAATCCAAAATTTGAATTTGCAAACCCGGCCGGGATTTGGGATCCCGCCACCCCACCGGTAAGCGGTTACCGGCCGGGATTTTGATCCCTGATAGTGAGCACTCGGATGCTTGGTCAATTTGGTTTTCTGGCAAAGGTACGTTGAGTCATTGATCCATTAAGTTTAATTCACATTTCATGATTCTGAGTTTCTGGCTGCTATTTGTATGCGCTTGAGCAGGTCTTTTCTATATTTGAAGATCTAGGCATATCTGTAGATTGTGTGGCTACAAGTGAAGGTAGCATTTCTGTGTCACTTGATCCATCGAAGATCTGGAGCAGGGAACTTATTCAGCAGGCAAGTGCATCCATCCACATGCTAAATGTCAAATAGCTGTGAACTCTATTCCTTCGTATGGAAAATTGGCACCATGGCACTGCGAAAATGAGTTGATCGTTTGTTTTTTGACCATTGCTTCAAAAATTGTAGTATGCTAGGTTTCTCATGGGCTGGTGGCATGAAGCAGCTTCCTCAGAATCATTCTCTTCACTGCTTTCTCGGCCCCTTTTACTTTATTGCCAAACTTGTAGGAACTTGACCATGTAGTCGAAGAGCTCGAGAAACTTGCAGCTGTTCATCTACTGCAGAAGAGGGCAATAATCTCGCTCATTGAAAATGTGCGACGTTCATTTCTTATACTAGAAAAGGTACACTGTTTGTACATTTTAAAAGGAATATTTCATAGGATAGTCACAAACTCACACCAAGCATCTACATCTGAAGGCCTTTCATGTGTTGAGGAAGTCAATGTCCAGATGATCTCGCAAGGGGCATCGAAGGTACTCACTTGAGACTCGGTCTAGGGTGTTCAGCCTCACAAACAACATTTTGAGTCGTATGTCTCTTCAGAATTTCAGCAGTTTAATGGCTTGGGAGCAACAAGCTAGCCTTCTGACCCCTGAAGGAGACAGAAAATTTTTCAATGGCTTAGTCATCTACATAGTCTGAAATATTTGGAAGAAAAGAAATAGGAGGATCTTCTAAAAGGTGGTTTTGACCTCGTAGGAGCTCGCTTCCAAGATCAAAAAGGACGTCAATCTGCGGGAGCAAGCTTTTCTTGTTTAGTTTTTCTCCTTTCGCAGTGAATCTTTGCGACTCTCGGTCGCAATCTTTTACTGACTATCCTTCCTTCCCTCTTGGGCTTGTTTCTCCTTCCTATTTTTAATGAAATTGGCAGAGCTCCTGCCTGTCTCTTTGCTCAAAAAGAAAGAGTATTCACTTTGCTACAGCCATCATGGCAAACTACATAAAGAGTGATGTCGTGTGCATGTTTCGGTTCCAACATTTGTCATGTCTCCATTTTCACCAGGTTAACATGTCGCTGATCGTTCATGATAGCGAGGCAAAGCAATGCATAGAAGCCCTTCATCAGGCATTCTTTGAGGATGATGTCCTGACAGAAATTGGTGTAGATGGCTTGCACATGAGTTGATCACTGTATTTTATAGGTTGCTGCTATCTAGAGCATTATTTTTCTAGCATGGGCTCCAATCCTTCTACCTTCACAAACCGCTTGATCCTATTGCATGAACAACATGGTGCATCAGCTTCCCAGTTAGTGCAATTCATTGAGGTGGGTTGAGACAGTTTTCCTGCCAACTACTGGGATGAAAACCGTTACGGCTTGCATGATAACTGTTACTACGTACTTATTATAGATAGTAGTGAACAAAGATTGTGTACAATACACACATAGTACATTAACCATTAATTCCCTTGTGGCCATCTGCTCGAGTCCATCAGAACCTATAATTGTGATGTGATGGTGCTATTGAATCTGCTAGGAATGTGGTTTGCGACCATCATGTATGTACTAGAGGAGGGACCAACAACAAACAACGCGTTCCCCATTGAAGACGATGTGCTGCTTGCAGGCCGTCCAAACAGGATTGTCAAAGATGTGGTGCTGCTTGTCTTGGTGCAGAATGTTCCCATCTCCTTGTGCAGTCCAGTCCAGTCCAGCCCAGTCCAGGGGGACAGCCTTCGCTAGGGCATATCGATGGATTGGAGGTAGAACCATTTTGGATGATCGTCAACGAAGCATGTCCAAAGAGGAGGAGGAGAAGACGACGACGACTCGGAGATCATCCAAGGTCCGGGTCCCGATACTAAAAGCAGTAGGAGTAGCAGCACGAGAAAAACGAGATGACAAATACTTGTACTGCTCGTACCAATGAACCCATGAACGAATCGCAGCTGGCGAGACGACAGAGGTGCGGTAGGCTAGGCGTTAGGGTGGGGCCACGAGTAAAGCGAGGCTTGTCGCCGCGCGCTTGGACTCGCGCGCAGCCTGCGTAGATTCATGTCAGTCTTTGGGGCCCACACGGCCCAGGAAGAGGGAGACGTGTACCAAGAGAGAGAGAGGGATGGGTCCGTCATCCATCGCTTTCCCTGGCCCCACCTTGTCAGTACCACCACACTACTACTACTGTCTACGAGTACGACCAGCTGCCTCTGCCTCTGCCTCTGCTTGAAGGGGATGCCTCGGCACATGAGATGAGGCCAGAGCCAGACCACGCCTGCGAGAGGGGCAGAGCAGAGGCGGGGGAGGAGGCTACAGTAGTACGGGGGGGCCACGCCACGTGACTGCCCTGTGGGCCCCAAAGGGGTCCACCTGTCAGTGCCGGACGACGCTACTCGATCGGTAAGGTACTGTACGAGCACCTCTCGATTCAGACGTGGCGCAGAAGGCAGCAGCGGCGCAGCGCGGGCAGGTGCAGCTCCTGCAGCACAGCTATCAAGGCGGGCAATAATCTCCACCCCCACCCCCTCTTCCTCTGCGGCAGCGAGAGCCACTCGCTCGGTCAGGTCGTCACCCCCTCCTCCCTCGTGATCTCCGGATCCAGTCAAAGGTGCTGACAGCTTGAGCTTGAGCTTGAGCTTGAGCTGAGCCCGCCCCAGAGTCAAAAAAAGCTTTTTTAGTGCTAGTTAGCTGGGGCTTCCCTAGTGGTGGCGTATGGTACTGCAAGTCTACAACTACAACACGGTGTTAGTGCTACTACTGAGTGGGTGGGTTGGTTGCTCCAAACATATCGCATGGTCCATATGGTACGAGGCAGCAGCGGAGGCAGCGACGGAAGAAACTCCTTCGCTAGCTGTATGTAGTCTTTATCGGCGCCCGGCCCGGCCCTAGTGCTCCACTTCCACTTCTCCCCTCCCCCAACCCAAGGACAAGGAGGCGTCTCATCTAGTCTAGTGTGTCCTCGCAGGACAGGATCAACACAAGTAAGTGGACCATACGAGATAGATGCCAAGGCTTGGCAGCACGTGGACGGGTCGAAAAGGACTAGCAAGCCCCAGGTGGCAAGGAGGAAATGATAAATCGGCTCTCTTTCCACGGAGAGGGCCTGCCTGCCCACTGTTTCCCATGGGAAGGGGAACAGGGCGCAGACGGACAGTCCAACAAGCAGCTTAGTTGGGTGGGGGAGACCGTCAGCAGGATCCGCCACCGCACCGAGCTTCCTCTTCCTTTCCTTTCCCCTTTCCTTTCCTGTAACGACCCAGACACCAACACCGCAAGTGCCCCACAAGAAGCGGGCATACTTGGCTTGCCCTCCACTTCTGCGTGCAATCAATCATGCAGTGCTACCAAATACGGTGTAGACTGTAGAGTATATCCATCATGCGTCCCACTCGCTACAGAGAGCGACACGGCACACACACCAACAGGTCTCTCTCTATAAGTATAATACATTAAATAAGATCAGACATACATATACCATTTTTATCTCGCGCTACAGAGCTTACAGAAATTAAAAGCTGACAGACTCCGGGAATACCTGCTGGTTAATACAGGCAGAGTACTTGCTACTACTGCTGCTACCACTATTGGGTGGGTGACTAGATAGACAGATATTTACATTAGAGTTGGGGTTAAACCAAACAGAGTTCCAAGGAGGGGCAATAACAATAATAATAATAATAATAATCTTGGCCCTAAATCTTTCTGACAAGAGCAAACCAAGGAGAAGCAATTAATAGGCAAAGTCTACCATTCCTACTAACCAAATCCAAAGTGAGGTTGCATCAGACAGGCGAACGAAGGGGGATCACCAACAGACATCAGGAGTTACTTCTCGTCTGGGAACCGAAGCAGGACTGCTCCCCATACGCTACCTCATGCATCGTACCATCGGCTTCACACAACCTACACAAACGCCAAAACCACCAACTGAAAGGTGAATCGCTTTCGGTGCTACTTCTCATAGTCATAGCAAACAACAATGTCATGTGACCATGCTTGCGGAACAAGAATTGACGAGTCAGGTAAAGGCAATGGGAAAGAGAACAAATTTACCATACCTACACAACCAATTTCATCCAAACAAATACGATCAAATAACAACAATATCAACTTAACCAACAGCATGTTTTGAACAAGCTGTTTGTGTCAGTGTGTGCATGTTCGATTTAGAACTAGAACTATACATGTGGGTCGCAGTAAATATCCAAATTAAACCACCTACCAGGGAAAAAAAACCCGGCCGGTAACCGCTTACCGGTGGGGGTCCGGGATTTTGGATCCCAGCCGGTTTTTCCGGTTTTTACAAGTTCAAATTCTATTTTTTGAATTTTGAATGATTTTTAATCAAATTCAAACGGTTTTCATCCGGTTTTTTCCGGGAAATCCGGTAACCGGCAGGTTACCGGACGGTTTTTTTCCTGGCCAACGACCGGGATTTACCCCGGAAACGGGTTTGTGATCCTTGCCACCTACCACATTTTTCCAACATGGGCTTAGTTATACCAGACATATCTAGTATAATATACCTCCTTTGTCGCCTTAACGTTTGTTTTCAAGGATTGTCAACGCTCAGATTCATTAATTCAGGAAAAAAAAATACTACCAGAGCAATTCGCTGGACATACCTAGTTATCCAATCTGCTGGACGCAGGCATATGAACCTTCTCATTTGTAGCAGCATATCCTTCGCCAGCCGCTGAAGATTCCTCCTTTCTCGGGGTAGATGATTTTGAATTCATCTTCTCCACCTCCTCCTTAGTGTAAATAAAGATCTTGCGCACTATGCTACAGAATTCTCTGCTCACGAAATAATGAACTGGTATCAGTACTGCTGTACTAGGAAGGGAAGCCTCTGCTGCATACTTATCAAGCAAGCACTAAGACAAAGAGCCTTACTCCCATGGATCATCTCCCACAAGCATCATATCACCCTCGTTGTCAGTATAAACTATCTGCCAGTTTTTGTTTGAAGACATCAATTCACTATCAAATTCAAACATCCTGTCTAGCTCAGCTTTGAGTTCATCATAGTCATCGAACTTTGAGAGATCCACCGATCTGCCAAGTGCAACACCTTGCTTATGAACCTGCCAAAACCATTGACGGTACAATGTCAATTAGAGAGGATAGACTTCCAAAAGAACACAGGCTTAGTAGATAATGCCATAAGACAATAAATAGTGTTGCTCATGACAACATAAATGAACAAAGAAATCCTTGCACAAAGGGAAAAGATTTATCACAAAACCTGCTCTATATGTTTCATCAAGCAAATTAAATATCAATGACTTCTTTTTTGAACAACAGTAACACAAATGTTACCACAAAGGGATTGGAACTGTGATTTTATCAGAAAGTGAAAACATCTAATTTTAGGCAACTAGAACATACACCTATATCAAATAATAATTTGCAAATTTTCCAGTGTCATCTGGGAACGCAAATGTAACTGGATAGTGTATTCTCAACTGCTAGCATAAATTGAGCCAGTAATGCTCAAGTTTTTTTTTAAAAAAAGCCACAAACAAGCTAATATCAAGTACAGGCCTGCAGATAGCCATGATCAGGGAAAACAAGACAAATACCTTTGTGCAACTCCTGGTCGAAGCACACTGGGACTTGCTTTGAACATCTTTTGAACATTGTGGAGCTTGCTGAAGGCTTTTCTCATTCTCAGTTGCTGTCCCGGCAGTGCTTACGGACACCTCAGGAAAGCAATCAGTTTGTGCATGTTGCAACTGACTTACTGATGCCGATGGTTGAGTTTGTAGCATAGGCTCGTGCGTTGCAGCCATTGGGGAGCTCAACTGATTAGAAGGGGCACTGGTGGTATCAACTTTAAACCCAAAAATCTTGAAACCACTGCCTTCTCTTGTTTTTTCTAACTCAACCGGAGCTACAGATGCGAGAGGTCTGACCACCCGTGGCTGTTCAGCCCGGGCAACTGGCTGATTTAACCAACTTGATGGGTTTTGTTCGAATCTGAAACTTTGTGGTTGATCTCTTGAATTACCATACACAGTGTTCTGGCCGTTCCAGAAATGCAACTCATTTTTCTCTGTGTGCACTTTTGTGCTTGATTCAACAGTCAGGGAAGGCTGTGCATGTATAAAGAAGTATGGGTCTGAGAAGTGACGTGCAGAACCTTGATCCTGAAACTGGTTCTTGAAAGAATTAAGACGGTTAGGAGCCTCATCAAAAGCCGACATGAAGAAGCCTGGGGAATCACCAAAAGATTGAACACCAGGACGTGCATCCTTAAAGTCAGCTCCACGCCTTCCCAACTGCATCCAATTATCCATAGAAGGCCTCTGCTGAAACGTTAGAGGATGGTGTTTTCCGACGTTGGGGGATGGAGACCACATCATAGGCTTCTGAACAGTCGCATCAGAGTCATTACTGTCAGTTAGGTTGCTGTTCCTCAAGGTCGTCTGTTCTTGACCTTGCAAGACCATGTTATTTTGATTTCGTTGTGCCTGAGAAGAATCCATATCAACCTTAGTTGCACCTGCAAATGGCACCAACAGTTTCAAGAGCATTAAATATGCAACATATATTTTCATCAACCTTCCACTAAGACTAACGAGCTTCTAAACTTACCTTCTTTTGTAAGAACAGATGATTCAGGAGAAGCTGGAGGAGCATTTGGTCTAGGTCTTTTGATCCTAGTATGAGGAAGGGGGTTAACAGGAGGTGATGAAGCGGGTTCTATTTTCCAATGAGAGACTCTATCCGGGCGCGGAATAGTTGATAGCTCATCCCAGCGCACCTAAGTTACAAAAGCAATCCTCCATAAACACACCACTTTTCCAGCCACACAAAATGACAATAACAAACAAACAGATACCTTCAGGGATCTCCAGCTTGATTCAGGCCACAATGGGTCAAGATTTTCACTGCCAACTATAGTCCCAGTAAACCTACATGAGAATGGAAACAACAGATCACAAATAATCACTTAGTACTATGAGAGGATAATCCACACAACCACATTTGTAGGAAAGGCAAAGACAACAATTACCTCTGCTCTGGTGCCTCTTCCCCTTCAAACCTCATCCTGAACCTCATCCCAATTGAATAATTGTTTTTTACAGACTCCATATATTGATCATATGGTATAATGAACTCTGACGGGCTCGTCCTAACATTGACACAGAGATTAGAGTCGTTACGACACAAGTTTAATTGCTCAGAAAGATGCATAGTGGGAACGAATCGATGGGTACAGATGTATGCAAGAATAGCCTAACAGCAAGATAAACCAGTAGGTTTGTAGTAGACATGTCAATATACCTTGGTTTGTAGTAGACAGTGAACATGCTCTTCGTGTTGATAGCATGCCATGCAGTTGCAAGGACTCCAAGGTGCATGCTTTGGCTAGATATGACTGAAGAAGGCACGTTGGGCAGCTGTCTCATAGCCCGCCTAACACCAACACGAAGCTCACCACTCTCTCCTCTGCATGGGGCACAACAAACTTAGCACTGGATTGCGGAATTGTTATGCTGGGAAGAAAGGAAACAACTACAGACCTGAGGAAAATGAAGGCGTCGCCAGCAACAAGCCTTTTGGAACTGACAAACACACTCCAACCGCTCTGAAGGAGATGCCTCCTAGGTTGTCCTGGTGATTTTGCACACAGTTAACACAATCATCGTCATAGTCGTCAACATCAAGTACAAGAAAAACTTTTTCATTTCATTGGCAGAGATTTGATGTACTGCATTGTCAATCGATGGCTAAGCTAATTTAGAAATCCTGAATGGTCTATTCTACACTACCAGAAAATGAAAGGCAACTACAACTAATTGTATGGTAAATCGATCAGCCTCAAATCGCACAGGCATACATGGCGATGTAAAACTGATATGGATCACAGTAAGGAAAGGAACAGAAAGTTTCGATCAGCCTCAAATCGCACAGGCATACATGGCGATGTAAAACTGATATGGATCACAGTAAGGAAAGGAACAGAAAGTTACCGCGAAAGATGTGGCGGAAGCGCCAGTCCATGCCATGCAGATCCTTTGCCACGAGCTCCTGTGTGGGAGGCGACTGGGTCATGTCCTGGCAAACAAATCAGGTCAGCCTACGCTGCAAACCGATAGCAAGCCATACACACGGATCGAAAAACATAGGTTTCTCTCTTCTAGTGTAAAATCCGCACGTACAAGGGGAGGGAGGCACTCATCAGCGTGGCGGCGCAGCACAGAGAAGCCGCCGTGCGTGCTGGTGTCGGACGCGGTCAGCGTCTTGCAGAAGGACCGCACCGCCGGTCTCGCCGGCCTGGGGACCGACGTAGAATTCGACTTCTCCGCCTCCACCTCATTATGCTGCAGAAACAAATCGAGCGCAGATAAACACCTCCTCCCTCACACCATAAAAAGACACCACCAAAAAAAAAGATACCCAAATCTTTCCCCCAAGAAATTGACGAAAGAGCTTACTTCGGGCTCCGGCATGAGCGTGACCTGCGCGTAGACCTCGTCGGTGTCCGGCTCCGCCTGGAAAAATCCCCAGAACAAATAAACCAAGCGAATCGAAATCGAAGCACAGAAACAGATGAAAATTTTGCTCACGGGCAGCGCGTAATTGAACAGCGAAAGTGGTCAAAAGAAGGGGAGAAAAGAGGCACCTTGAGGTCGACGTTGAGGACGCGGCAGAGGAGCTTGGAGGGCAGATCGTAGAGGCGCATCTGGTTGCCGGCGACCTGATTCATGGAAGCCTCCACCTGAAAACCCGCAGGAAAAAGCAGATCAGCGGGCGGAACCGAAGCGAAGCAACCTCCTGGGGCCGAATCGGAGGCGGGAGGCGGACCTGCTCGATGTGGCCCTGCGGGAAGTAGAAGACGAGGTCGCCGTCGCGCGGGACGGTGACGAGCGGGCCGGCGCAGGCGTGCCACAGCTCGTCGTAGAGCGGATCCCCTGCTCAGAAGCAACAACAGCCGCACCCATGAGCCATGAGCACGAGAACACGATACTAGGAGGCGAAAGGGAAGGCGAAGAACCCCCGGGTTGACCAGATCTGGCAGTCCGGGACGCGCGCGTACCTGTGGAGGAGCCCTGCGGCGGCGGCGGCGGCGCCATGGCGGCGGGCTGCATGGAGGATCGGGCGGGGGAAACCCTAGGAGAAGGGGGAGAAAGGGAGGGGGGGGGGCAACGAAAGGCAAGTTGTAGTAGCAGTAGTAGACAAGGGAAGGCAAGTTGTAGTAGAAATGTTTTGTGGGGAGGAAGGGGGAGGGGAGGAGGAGATGGGGATTTGGTGGTGGTCTCTTTGTAGGGAGTAGAGAGAGGGACGAGCAAGGCAAGGCAGGCGAGAGGGGTGGTGGCGTTAGGACAAAGAGAAAAGCAAGCCGAGCTGCCGGTGTTGGACCGCTGCTGACCGCGTGGCTCGGAGGACTCGCTGCGACGGTGAGCCCGCCACCGGTTCGAGAGGCTGAACCGTTGTGGTGGGGCCGGGTTGGGTTCGGGCTTTGGTTTTGGTTTTGGTTTTGGTTGCCTGTGATGTGTGCGGTGCGGCTGTCTGACCGGCCTGCAGCGGTGGGGTGGGGTGGGGTGGGGTGGGGTGGGTGCGGCCGTGCAGCGCTGCTGCACTGCCTCGCCTACGGACGGGCAACTTTACTGAGCGTGAGCGACGCGATTCATTTCACCCGCTGCAGTGGCTGTGCAGTGCTGCCTCCTTTCATAGTGCCCTACTACACCACAGTCCCCCACAGTAGTTAGTTGCCTTTCTCTTTCCATTTTCTTTTATTTTCCTGAGAAAAAAAAACTAATTCTCTCCGGTAAATTTTTTTATCATTGTTTACTCCATAACTAGTAGGATCAGTAACCGCAGCTAGCATTAAAGACTGGATTTCTATTGAGTTTTAGTGATTCTTTAACCAGGAGTACCAGTGTACTACTACTATTAATTATGACGCTTTTGAATTGAATTAAATTAATTGTGCGGGCTACGAGGAGCTGTGAGTTCGTATATCTATTGAACAAAGAAAACGGTTCCGGCAACAGTAAGCAGCGGCAGCAGCAGTTTACCGAGACCCACCCACCGAGGAGCAGATATTTCCCGGGTGGCTGATGGGGACGTGCGGGACTCGAGAGACCAGATCTGTTCGTTTCGATCGCTGCGGGGGTTTTTTCAAATGCGACTCAACTATTCCACTGGTGATGGAATGTGACAGTCAGGAGGGACGGAGACGCGGTTAGTGTGAGCCCCGTCTCTTATGGCTAATGGAGCACTTTATATGGTTTTTAGTTTTCTTACGTAAACTAGGATAACAAAATATTTATACTTTGTATTTTTTGATTGGTTTTTGTTAGTTTTAAGTTACCTGAATTTTTTTCTTAAGTTTAAGTCACTTGTTGTGAGCAGAGATTGGTATGTCATATGATTGGATATTGATCCAATGGTCACAATAAGTGACTTAAACTTTAAAAAAAATTCAGACAACTTATGAATAGATAATCCCTTTCTTGAAGAGGGGTAGTTTTAACTAAAGATAACTTGCTCAAAAGAAATTGAAGGGGAAGCACACAATGTTGTTTTTGTATTAAAGAGGAAACAATTCAACATCTTTTTATTGAATGTCCCATTGCACGTCTAGCATGGTGGACGATCCAATGTGCGTTCAATTTATCTCCTCCTGCGAATATAACGCACATGTTTGGGAGTTGGTTACAAGGTATCCCAAGAAATTTAAAGTCACAACTCTTAGTGGGAGTTAGTGCCTTATGTTGGTCTATATGGTTATGTCGGAATAATGTTGTTTTTGATTAAAAAAAAATTATCACTAACCCATTGCAGGTTATCTTTTTGAGTGGACAATGGCTAAGGGCTTGGGCATCTTTGCAGAAACTGTCCAAGAAAGAGTCCATGTTGGTTGGAAGCGACAGATTGGAACTGGTGGCGAAGCAATTGTTAAGCATCCATGGGTGGCGGTTTAGTCACAGGATCTGTAATGCTTAAGCTATTAATGGTCTTCGTTTGGTTGTTAGGCTTTAAGCCAGTTTTAACAGTTGTGTTTATTTTGGTACTTCAGACCTTTTAATAAATTAGACTGTGTGCATCTTTGATGCAGAGGTCGGGAGAGATTTTCTCTTCTATTATCTAAAAAGTTATTATCATATGACCTTTGAATAAAAATTTTCTGGTTGTCGCCGATGACAGCAACGTTTTCTATATCGAATGACATTTTTTTCCCATGGCAGAATAACCGAATGATAAGGCGGTTGGATTTCCGGCGAAGCAAAGCGCACCTTGATTTGGAAGGTGCGAGCTGATAGCGGAGTAGTTTTTATCGTGGCACAGAAAAAGGGAAGGCAAAACAGGCCCCGGAACGGATAAAAAAACTTGCCTGTCTGCGGCTCTCACCACCACCAAATTTTAGCTCGAACTGAACATGCCACACGCTTCGCGCGCTACTCTTTTCTGTTCTTTTCTGGGTAAAAAAGAAGCTTACCGACGCTCATTGGGTCAAATGGAGTATCAACGAGGACACCTGGCTCATACCAGTACTAGTAGTTTTGTAATATGTCCCGGCTGCAGTGGAGCCCAAAGATTGAGACACCAACGACCAAACAAACAGGCGGCAGTAATACGATCAGTGCTTCGCTTCAGCTTTTGCTTTGATTATTAGCGCATAATGAAGCGGGAGTATATAGTACCGCGTGCGGAGACAAGACCAACACACCAAGCCAGCAGCATAGATAGAGAGATTAACAACCACATCGCTGGCCCAAAGTAGCAGCATCAGCGACTACTATGCCCAATTAATTATAGTTAATGGGAAAGGAGCAACAGTTGCCTTGTGAAATGGAGCACTTAACGGAGGAGCTGGGCTGAGCGGCGACGGGGCAAGTGCGGAGCCGTCACGGCATCGGACGGCACCACGCTTTGTTCCCGTCGCTGAGGCCTAATTAAACTACTCTAGCAACCTTCTCTTTCTCCATTAGCCGCCGCAATAGCAGCAGCGCCTCGCCGTCTCGGTATCTTCAACCCGCGCGCTCTCTCTCTATTAACTAATTGATTAGGAGTAACCCGCAATTAACTATTCCGTGGATGCGTGGTGTTTTGCAGGCTGGATGCGTGGTGCTTCGCGTGCACACGCGCGCACGACGGAAGGATGGATGGAGCCGCAACAATCCTAAAGACTGTCTCCTGCTTTGCAGCCTGAAACAGAACCTTATCATCGTCGTCGTTACCGGGTCATGAGGCTGAGGCGATAACGATATTTGTTTAGCTTATCTCCCGACGTGAAGACATAACATGCTGCTGCTACCCCTCCTGCTGTCGCTGCATCCAAGGAATCTTAATTAATTAATTGGTTAATTGTACTCCGGAAGCTAAACACTGATCGATTAGTATATTGACTATGCTTTTTTTACTTTGGGATAATTTGCTTAGTAACACTATAGATACCACGGGTTAGAAAAAATATTACCGACGTGTCATTGATACGTAGTATCATGGTCTACTTGTCATCGTTATATTTGATGTTATTTTATAATTTACATATCATTGCAAATTTTCCCTTTTACTTTTCACGTCTCTTTGACCATCTCCTGTAGCCGGTCGACACGGCGCACAGAGAGACGGCTTTCCTGGTTCCTCCTCTTCTTCCTCGTCGGCAGCCAGCTGCGATGGAATTGCTCGAGAGTTACTGCTGCTTGAGCTGTTCCAGCTTACTTTGAGAGGGATCGTCGGAAAGGGACACGTGGACCAAACTGAGAAAAAAAGACAGCTCAAATGTACTAATTGCAGGGAGAAAATTAAGAGTCCGTTATTGCTAAAATTTGGGCATGTATACAACCAAATGAAAGCTATGTTTTGGGATCTAGATCCTATGCAGCTAAACGCAAAGGCACTGTAAACAGTGTTTTACTGTATGTAAACAGTCCTCTACTGCAGTAAAACTACTGTAGCGATTGATCTCGATACCTGTAGTATCTCTGTATTTACTGCAGCAATGCAAGGATTCCAATTCATGTTTTGGCACTTCACATGATGCAAGGAACCTTCGATATCCGTGGGGCTATGTTGGCATTTTGTTTGTTTTTTTATTTAAGTTTATGTTTGAAGTACTTGGTATGAGAGTAGTACAAACCTACTAAACTCTTGTTATTATGAATTGTACTACTATATTTTTTTATGTTGCGTCTGCATAGTAGTATGTTTGTACGTAGTGAGCTAATTGGACTGAACTCCATGTTTTGTAGGCATGCATGAGTACATGCATGTTAATCTCCGCCATCACGTTGTTGGACTCCGGCCCAGCGCATACTACATCCAGTGGCATTTCATTGGTTTCCCCTTCAATTAATTAGCAGATGCTACCTTACTAATAACTAGCGGATGGCCCACGCAAATATACGCGGCTAGATTTATTTTGAAATTTGTATAAATACTTAAAGATATATTTATATATTTTGTAGGCTATTTAAAATTTCTAGATAACCTAAACATTGAAATAACAATAGAAGCTTGAAAAAAAATACACCCTGAGAAACATAATTAAAGTATGAGCTTTAATAGGGAAAAAAATCATTCAGCATAATAAATTGTTGAGATTCTTAGAAACTAATCACTCTTCATCATGCAGAAATCATGTAGCGGTATGCCCCTATTCTTAGTCTATTACTTACTTTTTTCTAAATTGTATACATGCACATGTACCTCTAATTGTTTTAATCTAGACCGCTGTAATAAACATCTACCACGATCGATGATGGAGATCTCTCTTTTTTCACCGATTAGCGTAGGAATTTATAACCTTTGAAAGAGAACATGATAACTTCTTTTGACTCCGCTTTAATAAGATAATAGATAGATAGATAAAGACACCCGACAAATTATAATCCCCTGAGACGGGCAACGTTTTTTTTTAAATTAATAGATTAGTGGCTATCAGACTAGATCCACATTTCCAGAAAAAATGCATTGGTGATGGAGTTTTTGTTGTTAAACAGAGCAATTGACACCGTTGTCCTGCCCTGATTCCTATGCTCGGCATGGGCAATTGGGAATGGCGATCGGTTTGTCTCCGTTGGTGGATCGTGGCGGACATGGTTGGGAGTGTTCGTAATATGTTAGGCTTGGCATTCTTGATCCCCTCTCCGTTGCTGCATGCTTGCTATTGGCAGCACATCCTTTCCTTTTCACTTTCCCCCCTCCCTTCGTTGTCTGGAAGGTTTTGAGGTAGATCGATGACTAGGTCTAATTTCCTCTTGGAAGTTCTTTTTAACAGTATTTTTTTTCCCCAAGTGAAATCGCAATTTCTGGAGCTACCATGAGTCAAACAACTATTGAGCCGTGCCTCGCCGGGTTACATGTAGCTCTCTTCCCTTTCAGGGTCTAGGAACTTCCCAAGGAATCACAACAATCGTGGTGAGATTATGCTATTCAGGCAGCTGCCATATGCTGTAGCAGGAATGGAAAAATACCATTTGCGAGAACCAAAGAAGTCGTTGCTGAGCGAGTAAAGAAACATGGTGTGTTAGTCAGCTACGACCGGGAAGAAGGCACCGGTTTATTCAACACAGGAGTAACGAAAAATGTTGAGGTTGACTGCAATCCACCGTGTGGCTACTGCTAACTCGGAGCGGTAAAAACGGGCCCCGCGAAATTCACACGCAAGAGCACAACGCAGCTACGCCAAGGAATGTTCAAATCACGCGTGTTGCTGTAGCTTCTTGTTCGGAGAATCAAGTCTCCGGTAAAAAATACACTCCACGTCTACATCGGGCATACTGCAAGCTAGGAAAGTTTGGGTTATTCAGACGTGGTAGTTTCTGTCACAGTGAGTTGGGTTGTTCAGATTGTTCAGACGAGTGGTAGTTTGTATGTAGTGATAAGAACGTGGTGAGTGGTGACCCGACGCAAGACCGTTAGCTCCCATGGCAGCAGGCACTGCCGTGTGGCACGGCTGGGCGTTGCCAGTTGCCGCAGGAAGGAAATGGCACGTAGTAATGTCGACGCTTCCATATGTATCTTACGAAATGAATGCCGACGACTTTTTGATTGAGATTACGCAGGAGGAAGGAGGAGACAGGGATTTTGAGATATGCCATAGTAAGTGGTGGACTCAGAATTTTTAGAATACGTGTTCGGACTTCAGAACTAAATTATTCAGATATGTCCATATCAATACGTTGATACCGTGAGATGCCGTTTTTTTTTCTAATCTAACACATTTTGGACCAGAATTTGCAGATACGACCGTATCGCTCACGTATTAGCAAAAATAGCATCGTTGGCGTACGGTGGCCATGCGCCCAGCCCGTTGGCGCATGGCCACCCCGCGCCAACCAATTAGGTAGGTGATTAGTAGTTAGGTTAGGTTAGTTAGGGTAGAAATTTGGAGGTATTTTAAAATATATTAAATGAGTTCACAAAATTATAATTTTTTTGGAGTCTCGTGACACCGTGTACTTGTTTGTGTAAATTTTTAAAATTTTCTTCGTTCAGAATTTTTATCGCTATTTCGTATAAGTGTCCTGCTCGTACGAATCAATAAATGTAGAAAATAAGCTCGAAAAATTATGAATTTCATTTTGAAAGCTCCTCACGTAGTGGACTTAATTGTGTAATATTTTGGCAATTTTATATGTGTTCTGGTATTATCTAAAAAATTTAGGATTTAAGTCACGAAAAAATCGATTTCAGGTTTCGAAAATTAGGGTTTTATGATTTCATGTGACTTGGAATGTAAAAAAAAACTGCATTTCAACTCAATTGGAGATGTTGATATACAATATGGTGCTGGAGTACACACGTAACAACTAAAATACGCATACAAATATAGTCAAACAAAATCGCATAACACGCGATACTATATGACTCACTCGTCTGAGCCACTACTCTCTGCCTGCGGCGGCTGCGTCTGCGTGCGCGGCCTTGTTTTGCGCCGAGCATGACTTGTAGAATACGTCCATCGGTCTGCAAAACACGTGTCGATTTGGAGGGGGTACAGAGACCGTTGAGGCGGAGGTGGACCAGTAGACTGACTCTGGAGCAAAGCCTGGTAGCGCGTACATGTCATCGTGATGAGCCATGCCGACCTGTGGGACACTTCCGAGGAATTCATCCACGACGGGAGCTATAAAACCACTCTGAGGGTACGATGCCTGCAACTCCGGTTGCGCAGATGAACTCTAGCCTTGGACGTACGGGGTTCCCGCGTACCCGGAGGAGCTCTGGGCTAGAACGTACTGTGGGGCACCAAACCCCGGAGGACACCTGCCCTTGAACGTACGGTGGGGCAGCGAACCTGGAGGAGCTCTGCCCTGCGTACGCTAGAAACCCTGACTGCCATTGTCCGTGCCCCTGGCATCGTGTACTGCTCCCTGGCAGGAGCTGGGAGGCCCGTATCCTCGTCATCAGTCGACGTGAAACTGGCCATCACCCCCACGGGCAACTGAAGGCTGCAAGACGAAACGATGTTAGTACAAATAAACACTCTGGACGTAAACTAAGAACCTCATACCTCTTGGAAGTGCAGTGCAGATAACCGAAGGGAGCACCAATCTGTGTACCGAGTCCGAACGACAAAAGTGATTCATCCCGACAGACCTACGGCGAGAAAACGACATGATGTTAGAGACACATAAGGCATAACAAAAAAACTGAACGTAAATTTGTACATAGCGACTTACCTGCGCGACGACCTAGCCCGCAAATGACTGGCGGGAAACACTATGACACCTGCTGGACTCGTCAAGTCGTGGTGACCTAGCGGGTGAGCACGCCCCCCCCCCACTTCGTGCCCGATGCGCAGGACGTCGTCCCTTGAACGAACGCAGCTCAAGTTCTTTATTATTTTCTTCATGTCCGCCGAGATGTGCTTCAAAACTTTTTTATATCCCATTAGGGTTCTATCTGGGCTGCGGAGGGCATCGTCCGATGCGCTCTGGACGCGCAGCGCCCGCTCCAACTACAGTGACATATGTAACGGGTTCATTAACAAAAAGTATGAATGTCGTCAATGAAACTGCGAACCAGAGGTTATAAGTGTCATAAGATGTCATCACGTCGCGAAGCACTGTGACGGTCGTACGTGTGGCGGAGGCTCCCATGGTATGTCTCCTCTATCACCTCCTCTGGACGCTCCGGAGGAGGCATGGTTAGTCTTGCACACGTTCGTGGCACGTACCACTCCTTGTACGCACCATACGACTCAAAGTCGTACGGACGCTGCTCATGCCAGACATCCACATGCACCATGTTCATCCATGTCATAGTCCACTCCTGCTGGTGCATTCGCTAGTCCTAAATATGCCCACTCGCCCTCGATTGCCTGTATTTCCGGAAAGATTAATGTTAGAAAAGAAGACGTAAGGACTCCAAACATTACTCGGATGAAGTTTGACTCACAGGTGTACGGCTCGCTCTAGGCGTCTGTCGTCCGGGGGGGCACGAACTGGTACCGACCAAACTATCGCATTACGTGCTGCGGCGGGTGAGGCTCCACCATATGTGAGAACACCAGGTGGCAGGTCGTCGTCCACAATAATGCGTCCTGGACGCATTGCACGGATAGCCCGTGCGGCGCTACCGCGAGCAGGAAATTAGGATACCATGGACACCGGATGATGTGACTCTCGTACAACGACTCGAACTCGTTGTGGTACAACGAGTAAAACCACACCGGTCTTCCGCTGGCCCAGCGCAAATGGGCAGCAGTCCACCGTAATCCCGTGGTGGGCGCGTCTACATGTTCATGTGGGACAGGGTACGAGTGCGCCGCTATCTCGATGGTCGGCCGTCCAATAGGGAAATGCTCCCAACTCCATAGCTGCAGGAGCACGTAGCAGATGACCAGGTTGGTACCAGCAGTGCTGCGCCGTGAAGCGTCACACAACCCCTGGTATGTGGCGCAAAGGACGGATGATTCCCAGTTGTACTCCTCCATCGGCTCCGCGTCAACCAAAGACTTGGCGATGCGGATGAAGCTGGGGTTCAAAAAATCGTCCTTTGTGGTTGGAAACAGGACCCAACCAAAGAGCTGGAGAAAGTAAGCAACGATGTCCATCCTAACGACCTCGTGAGGTGCACCCTATGGGCATTCGCTGAACTGCCTAAACCAAGCCCGAGGGACGCCACGTGCACCCTCCGGGAGAGGTTGGCCAAACCACTGCTCTAGCCTGGCCTTCCAGTCCACACTCAGAGGGCCTGGACACAAGCGGCACACCCCGGATCGGGAGACCGGTCAAGAACGACACGTCCTGCAGGGTGACCGTCATCTCACCCCCACCGAAAGTAGAAGGTGTGCGTCTCGAGCCTCCACCTGTCGATAAGTGCGGACAACAAGCTAGTGTCTAGGGTGAACTGGCGTCCGATGGAGACCATCCTTGCAAAGGGCAACAAGCCCGTGTCCCGAAGGATCGGGACATATTGATCGTCCAACGCCCAACAGTCCCTCCTCGCCCGAAGCACCAGGGGCGGAGGGCCATCCGCGTCAGCGGTGAGCCACAGCTTGCATCAGTGGTTCTCATCGTAGAATTGTTCTAGTAACTCTCGTAGAGACATGACTTGCAACACATGGAATAGAGAGAACATTAGTGAGAAGGTGGCTAATGAAAATAAAATATTGTAAATTAGTTGCAGAGTAGTTTTGCTGGGGTGATAAGCTAGCTTAATTAGATTATGCTCCTCTGTTCTTCGATGAATGCATTTCTTATTATTTGATTTCGCTTTACGACCAAACTAACACTACAAATTAATGTACACTAATTAATTAATTACTACTAATTATTTCATAACTAATAAATACTGTAAATAACGTACACTGCTTAATTAATTAATTACTGCTACCTGCGAACGACAGCGGTTAATAACGTTGAAATGTCCACAAAAATATAATCGACAGAGCAAGAGTGCGAGCGAGCGCGAAATGAAATGAATGAGCGGAAGAGCGAGCGAGCGAGCGACTGCGATATGAAATGAACTAGCGGAAGAGAGAGCGAGCGACTGCGAAATGAAATCGCGCTCGCTCCCTCTAATTTATAGTCATTGCTCTCAAAAGGAATCCTTATCCCGCGCGCTAATTGAGCCATAAATGTCGGCAGACAAAGATTCGATGAATGAGACAAGGAGGTGACAGGAAAATAACTGATTGATGCTTTCGGTGAAAAATTAAGACAAATGGAGGGTGAGCCTTGTTCAAATCTTTGGACAATCAACATATGACACAATGGAGGGAGGGCCTCATTCAAATCTTTGGACAATCAACACATAGCACACACATTTATTGATTCGTCCGAACAGGACAGTTATACGAAATAGCAATAAAAATAATGAACGAAGATAATTATAAAAAAATTTACATAAGTAAGTACGCGGTATCAGGAGACTCTACAAAAAAAATCATAATTTTAGGACTCATTTGCTATATTTTAAAATTCTTTCAAATTTTATACCCTAACTAATTACCTAACTAACCTAACTAACTAACTAACCTAACCCTAACCCTAATTGACCTAACCCTAAGCCGCGGTGCTAATTGGCTGGCGCACGGCCATCATGCGTCTGCGGCTGGCGTACGGCCACCATGCGTCCGCGGCTGGCGTACGGCCACCATGCGTCCGCGGCTGGCGCATGGCCACCGTGCGCCAGCCTGTTGAGTGGCGGGGTCGGGCAGGAGTGGCGGGGCCAGCGCTGAGCGGCGGGTGAGGTGGCGGCACGCGCGGCGCTGGCGCATAGTGGCCGTGCGCCTTTAGCGCACATCCTCCCTGCGCCAGGGTTGCTACTTTTGCAAATACACGCGCGATACGGTCATATCTGCAATTACACGATGCAAACGTGCTAGATGCGCAAAAAAAATCCCAAAACACTAATACGATGATACACGTTTATATAATAAAATACAAAAAAAAAACTTGTGTTTGGTCTTGGTCATTGTTTTTTTCTCACTTTTTTCTGTTTGAAGTTATAACAGCTAGACTGCTAAAACTTATTTTCTTCCTCTAATAGTGATCGGTAGAGCTCCTGCCTTCTTTTTCAATTTTTTTTACAGATGCATACCTTACTGGTCTTGCTCTCTTTTGCTCTTTTCCCATCAGTAAGAACCCAATATAAAAATGTTCCTTCTATAGAGTAAAAATTAGCATGTAAACATATGTATCAAGGGGGCATAACTATTTGTTCATTGCCTAAGGCAAAGATAATATTTTTGTACAACATCCATTAGAAAGAACCAAGAAAGCAGAGGAAGAGGCTAGACTTCAGAAAGAACTGGAGCTGGAGCGTAGCAGAGTCAGGGAGAAGAAGTGGAGTGCGTGGAACACACCTAGATCTGGAGAGAGGACGATGACGTTGAGCTGGATATGTTGCTACCTTCCCGCCGCTACTCTCCCTCCCAGCCACCACGTTGCTCCCTTGGTGCCGCCCGCTCCCTTCTTCCCTGTTTGTCGCGCTACCACCCACTTGCTTGCGTCGCATCTTTGTTCGCCCGCGCAGGTGCGCTGCCACACGCTCGCCTTGGGCCACCCTACGCCTGCTTGTCGTCGCGTCGTAGCGCCGTGACCACCAACCGTCGCTTGTCTTCATAGCCCGTGCCTCTGCTCGTTTGTCACTTGGAGGTCGGACCCCCCAACCTCCATACACACATAGACAACCACAGGATGAGAGAGAGAATAAATGTTAGAGTTTGGTGGACTGAAATAGGAAGGAAAATGAGCCTAATGTGTTACATGGGTCACGCATGAGGTGTGAGAAGTGCGAACTGGATTCATTTGCGGACACAAATATATATTTTTAGTCTAACTAATGACATACATCTAATATACCTATTATATGCCAGATATTTTAAAGAAAAAATAGGTGTTCGACTGAACACCCATGACCTCAAGAGGGTCCACCCATGGTTAGAGTCTTTTTCCTGAGAAAATAACAACTTGACTCACATGATTTTATATTAATTGTGTTTACAGTAAGAAAGAAGTCACTAAAAGTTAAAGCTAATGACTCATGTCTTATCCTTTGTTCTCTGTTCTTCTCCTTTTGTCCACCGGCGTTATCCCTTATATAGCGTCTGAGGGGGTGACAGTTATCTCGTGCGAGGAGGCGTCTCGATAGTTCATGAACCGCGCACGTTTGATGATAGTAATTGCCAGAGAGACATACCCCCACATCTATCTTGCAGTTATACCAGAGACAGAGATTAATACGCGTAGTTATATTAGAGAATAACGACACATGTTTAACTATTGTATGTAAATAAACACAACACATAATGTCTCTAGTCGATTGGGTCCACATGTGAGGGCTTTATTGACTATAGAGTGATTGTGGTTTTTTTTGTTGTAGTAAAACTTATGACTATGAGATGATCATAGTAAACCTTACGATTATAATGCGGTCTTAGAAGATCTTACGATCATATAGTAGTCATAGAATAGCTTACGATTATATAGGGTGATCGTAGAATAACTTACGACCACTAGGTAATTGTGATATTATCTTATCATTAATGATAAGAGATTCCTCATAATATTTTATAAAGATATTACTATCTATAATAATTATTATAGATAAATTATTTAATTAATTGATGATTATTGAACACTGCTTAGGGCAGATACACAAGCGAAGCGAGGTTAAATGGGTAATCCCATCTTAGTCCGGGCCAGCAGGTACTACCTGTAATAATGTGAGGTGGGTAAACCTGATCTCTAACCTGTTGGTTAGAGCGGTACTGTTCTGAGTTCGCCAGTCGTTATGTTTCCTTTTTTTTCCCTTCTGTTTCTTAATGGTCGTTGAGTCTGAACACTGTGATGTTAATATATCAGTTTCAATATTGTTGAGGAACCGTCGCTGGCGAGTCCAGTCCGAGCGATTACCTCGTAGACAAGCGTAGAATCGTAAGAACAATGCATGAACAACAAGAACAGAATAAGAGATGAACACAGAGATGTAGGGGGACTTCTTGCTTCTCTTTATTCCTTCATCCATCGATCAATCAATTACAATGAATAGCACCCCTATTTATAGGCTACGACCCTTCTAGGGTTTGGGATGAGAGCCCACCTTGGGCCAGACTCCCGATCCCGGGCCCGATTTCAACACTCCCTTGGGCACTCATCCTTCATGCCCATGTCTCGTCAAAACTCCATAAAACCCAGTGGAAAAAATTGGAGAAAGAGTACATGATACACGTTATATTGTGATGCACGAATTGCCTCATTAAAAACCTTAGCCGAGAAACTTCAGGAAATCTCGTCAAGGGAAAAAGAGTACAATCCACCCAATTTCATTTAATCTCCTGGACTTATTCTTTGGGTACTCGATCTTCATGATCAAGCTTTAATAATGAGTTCGTGAAGGTTCTCCCCGACTCGCACTTCTCACGTCTCATCATTTCAATTCACATATGCATCTTTCAAACTAGACGAAAGTGACTTAGTGAATAAATCTGCAAGATTCTCACATGACTTAGTATGCAGCACTTTGATTTCGTTCATCTTTTGCAATTCATGAGCATAGAAGAACTTGGGGTTGATATATTTTTATGAGAGGGTTCTTCACAACATCCATCTGCACTTGTGCAACACAAGCTACTTTATCTTCAAAGATAATAGCGGGGGTTGGTGCGGTATTCAATCCACATGACTGCTGGATGTGGTGAATCATCCGCCGAAGCCAAGCACATTCTCGTGAGGCCTCGCATGCTGCTCTCAAGCTTCGAGTGGTTCGTCGAAGTCGGTACAAGACTCTACTTAGACGATTCTCATGGAATTACAGTTCCACCACATAGGAATACATAGCTTGTTTGCTATTCAGCTGTATGCGGGTCCTACAAGTACCCGTTATCTGCATTTCCATTCATAGTTAAATCTTTGTTCTTTCTGTAGAATAGACTAAGTTCTTTGCTTCCTTAGAGGTATCGGAAGATGTCCTTTATTCCCTGCCAATGCCTTTGGTAGGTTCTGCACTATACCTTGCTAGTAGGTTCCCGGCAAATACAATGTCCGATCTAGTACAATTTGTTTAATACATAAGTGTTTTTATCACACTTAAGTATGGGAATTCCGGTCCCAGGACTTCCTCCCCCTCTTTTCTAGGTCTGTACGGGTCCTTGTCTTGCTACAAAGATCTCCCGACCATTGGCACTTTCAAAGGGTATGCCTTTCCAAAGTCTAACCTTTCTAACACCTTCTAAGTGTAGGTTGACTGATGTACTAATATCCCTTCAGGGGCATGCCCAAGCTGCAAGCCTAGGTAATATTTGGTTTTCACCCAAATCTTTCGTTTCGAACTCCGACTCCAGGTAAGAGCTTGCTTTCTTAATATCCTTCAGGGTTCTTATGATATTCGATCAACTTCACACATCGTGATTATACAAAATCCATTCGGGATCGTCGTATAAATACACAGAGATTATTCTCATTGTTCGTGTAGCATTTCATGCATAGAAAGTCGCTTCAAGCGATTATACTACATTTTGCCTGATTGCTTAAGTTTGTACAATGACTTTCTGAGTTTCATACTGTACATATTTCTATTTGCTCTGTTTTGGTTCGGGACAGGGATACATTCAGGTATCTTTGTATAAATGTCTGAATCCAATATTTCATAAAGGTATGCTGGTACCCCATCCATCAATTTCACTTCTAACTTCAAGTTCACTGCCATTGAGATAAATATTTAAAAGGGAGTTCCGCCCATGACCGGGGAATAGGTTTCTTCATAATCATCTTCTGGACGTGCAGTGAAACCTTGTGCAACAAGCCTTGCTTCTTTTTATTTCTCTTTCAAACAAATACCCACTTATGCCCTGCGGGGTGCACAAGAGGAGCGCGTGCGGCTTACAGGCCCAAACGTATTTCTTTTATTCAGAGAGAATAATTCAGTTTCTATTGCCTTCTTCCAATCTTCTCAATCTGATCTTTTCTCTCATTCAGCGAGCAATGCAGGCTCTGGATCAAGATCGTTGATTGTGGTAATTTTCTTTGTAAAATAAATGTCGACATTGGCTGTTGTCATATTCAAAGATTCTCCCGAGGTCATAAAGCTTATAGCTATTTCTTCAAGGGGCGATTCTTTTAATGCTTCTACTTGCTCATCGCTGCTTCATTGCGGGGCAAGTCCCTTTAGTTTTTCAGCTCCGATGTGTGCGCACACATCCATGCTGATGTCTCCCTTCATGGGGATGTTCAATTCTGGTATGCCTTTTCTGAAGGTTCCATACCAATGCCAGGTCTCAACTGACTACCCTTCTGGTTCGGGGCACTTCGGTGAACGGCTGCTGTGTCAAGTCCTTCTTATCCTTTTTCACCAGGCGTCCCCGATTACTTCGGATTCTAGGGGCCGAAGTTCTCATCCTTTTCTGAGGCCTCTGGACGGGATTAGGGATACCTTCATTGGTATTTCAACCCTCTCCGGTGCATTGCGTACAGGCAAATGCTACTTGGTCATGCTCTTCAAATCACTAAAGTGGTCTGACAGTTGATTTGCTAATATTTACAAATCTATTATCTTCTGGACTTCAATTGTCTTCTAGACTTCAATTCAACTATCTTCTGGACTGCAATTATCTTCTGGACTTTAGTATTTGCTTCACTAGTGCGCGGGTCATATGCATAGATTTCAATTATCTTCTGGATTTCAATTGTCTTCTAGACTTCAATTGTTTCCCGACATTATCATCAATGGTTGATTTCCTCCCCCCTAATGACGGGAAACTAACCTCATCTAATGTACTATCAGCGAATCGGGCATTATACAAATCTCCAGTCATATGGTCCAAATACTTGATTATGGATGTTGTCTCATAACCAACGATATCCCGCACTTTCGGAGAAAACCCATTGCGATTCATTGCGGTGGTGGTATAGGTATATAACCCTTGCAAACCAACTGCGAAGATGAGAAGTTTTCATCTTGACCCTTGCGCTAGTTGCATAGTTGGATGGATGTTATAGGCCGACGGTCTAAAGTTGATGAGAGCTGCTACGAGCAGGACTGCATGTCCCCAACATATAGTTGGTAAATTACAATTCTTCAAAGTTCTGCTAGTCCATTCTCGGTACGGACATGCGGTACAAAATGCTCAATTTTAATTCCCATTTTCATGCAATAATCATCAAATGCTTTGAGTGAGTTCTCCGCACGTCCATTCAGGTGGACTTCTCATGATGATCAGGGAAAATATTTAATTATCTACGAGATTGGCTCTGCAAAAGCATGATTTCTCGTAGACAATAAACATACGTGTGACCATTCCGAGGAAGCATCGATAAGCACTATAAAATACCTAATTGACCCTTACAGGGGTTGTATAGGACCGCAAAAGTCTCCCTGGATACGGTCCAGGAATGCAGAGATTTTATCCTTCGCTTTCAGAGCAAAATGTCTAATAATTAATTTCCCGGTGGCACATGCGGGGCACACAAAATCTTCCAGATTCGGAAAATTCTTTATATTCATATTATGTCCCTGTGAATTGTTAATTATATCTCTCATTATCCTAAGACCTAGTGGCATAATCTATCATGCTAGAGATAGATAAGTTCAGAGCTTCTAAATACGGTTTTCAAGGCAGTATAGGCTGCATGTGCCTTAATATTAGTGTAGTATAGCCCAGTTTCATATGAAGGAAGACATTCTAATGCTATTTTTCACTTTCTTCACGCTTTGTAACGAAAGGTATTCTGCACCATACTCTTCATCATCTCTACACTAAACTGTTAGCGCAAATATCCTTGAGAGTTCTAGTCGATTCTGGGTACAACAAGTCTTCTTCAATAACCAAAGTTGTGCCCATTGGGAGTATAGTTGTGGCCCTTCCTGAGCCTATTATACAAGTATCGCTGCCTGCGATTGTCGTAAGACTACCAAAGATTCTTCTTGATCGATCGAAAATTTCCATTTCTCTTAGGATGGTTTTCATTTTGCCGCTACATGCTAAGCACACTTTCTCCATAGGCGCTACACGCTCTAATATAATGTACTTTATTAATATGTAGCAAAGCAAGCAACACATATATAAAATACTTCAAATATCGAATGTAACTTGCTATTATAAAACGGAAAAATAAGCCTTGCAGACTCATAATAAGAATTTAATGCTTTGCTCGCTAGAGCTTGCAACCATTATTCAATAATTCAAAATTCTGCTTCAATTACAAACTGCAGGTTACTATAAAAGATTCGAGTGCAATGCGTGCACTAGATCTAATAGGCGAAGTATTCAGGAACTTCTGTCTAAATCGGCTCCATGCGCGATCTTCTCCTTGGGCAACTACGCCGCGCGCCGCGATGTCCAAAAGAGGGGTGATGGGGTCGCATCTTGGCGCCCACGTTCATAAGTGCAACTAATGGTTGTGGATCATCTGTGCCTGCAATGGCCAGGTGTGCCACATGCTGTTCTTTGCCCTTCTTCTTAGAGTGGAAAGCATCAATAACGTGCGACGCACGACCTTACTCTTCTTGCTCCTCTCATTCGTGAGAGGCTTCATCACCTTGTAGCTGCTAGTAGTGGCTTCATGGCCAACTCTGCTACTAGGTGGCTGCAATATGTAGTTCTTTCTTAGAACATTATCTTGAGCTTCCGCAACTTGCATAATGTCAATTAATTGATATCGCATGTAGTCGTCTTGACGATAGTTGCGTGCGGATTTCACCGCGTTCGTGAAAGGTAGAAAGTCTTCTCATCTTCTGCTCAAAATTGAAGATCGATACAAATTCTATACAAATTCTGGCCATGCTGGGTCAGTTATTCGTACTACTGGTTCGTGATGCCAGTCATATTCATATTCATGCAAAAAGTTCATAATATTACTGTTGGTAATTTGCGTAAGATGGTTGCAAAATTATCATAATGCTCTTCGAACTTCCGGTTCGTGATGCCGTATTTTTCTATGTATTTTCATGATTTACTGCTATTTTCAGTGATTAAAAGTAATATACGCAATTACAGATAATCAAAACAGTAAAAATAGTAAATAAATTGCATAGAAATAACAATAACAAGAATAAATATGCTTCAAATTTCAAAATTATGCAAAAATTTGAATTCTCGAAGCCCTTTCCTGCTGGAAAAAAGTCTTTTCGGCGAAAACTGCAAGTTTTAGGGGTTAAAATGTGAAATTTCAGTTCTGAGAAAAATTTGCGCGTAATTTCAGAAAAGACTGAGGACTTATTTGCAAAAATCCAGAATTTCTTTTCTCCCCCTTTTCTTCTTTTTTCTTCTCCCGTACGTGCCTTTGTTCCAAGCGCCTATGGCCTTTGCTTTCATTGTTTTTGCCTAGTTGTTGGGCCATGCCGAATTAGTAGCCATAATGTCAATTACTAGCCCATTCGGCCACATGCTTATGGCCGTTATGGCCCTTTTGGCTAGACCAAAAAGGAGCGCATGCGCACGTAGAGCTTCGGGCTTCCCCCTGCATTGCTCATTGAGGCGGCGGCGGCAGCTGTGCATCATGCGCGCAGTGCTGCTAGCAGGCAGCGACGGGCATGCGGGTGTGTGACCGACGGCAAGTGCGCATACGGGCGCATGCTCGGGTGGCCGTGCCGGTGCGCGAGGCGGCGAGGTGCACACAGAGCGGCGGCCGGGCGTGGCTCGCTTCATGTGGCCATGGCGAGCGGTGCTCGTGCGGAGGGCGCGCTTCGGGGCGCATGGCGCAGCGGCGGCTCCGGCGGCGTGGCTTCGGCTCCATGGGCGCCGTGCGGCGGCGACAGTGTCATTCAGACGTGCAATACAACAGTGACGGCTCCAGGCCGGGTGGCGCGCAACGACGTAGAGGCGGCCGGTGCGCTGCAGCGTGGCCATGTAGGCGGCCGACCGGCGGCGTGGAGGTGTGGCGCTACAGCGCGCGGGCACGCGGCGTTACGAGCACACGGGCGGTGGGAGGCGGCGAGGTGCGTCTGGCCGGTCGGACCGTCGCGAAGCGGCGCTAGGCCGTGCGGGGCTTCAAGACGGCGGCGTGCGTCTGTGCGTTGCGAGGATGCATGCACTCAGTCTGTATTCACGTGATAAAACTAGAAGATGCATGCACTCACGTAATGACTAGAAGATGCATGTCTATATTCATGTGATGACTAGAAAATGCAATCGACTAGAAGATACATGCACTCACGTGATTACTTGTGTACAGCGGAGGCGGCTTCGGGCCAATGATGCAAGTGGCGCGGCCGACAGTGCATGTTATTTTTCTTGTTTACTGTTCATACAACGATCTATGGTGCAATCAACATCCTCTCTTTTATGCGATCTACCGATCAGCTTGGCTGGCGACTTCAAGTCGGCTCGCGGTATATCAGAGTGAATTTGCACCAAAGAAAAATAATCTAGAAAGCAACAATTGCAGAATTGAAAGCGATCTAGAACATACGATTCGATCTACAAGTGTCGTTCATCGACGGTTACCTTTTCGATGCGAAGAGAGTCGATCGTGCTGATAACGTGTTGAGGAACCGTCGCTGGCGAGTCCAGTCGAGCGATTACCTCGTGACAAGCGTAGAATCGTAAGAACAATGCATGAACAACAAGAATGAATAAGAGATGAACACGAGATGTAGGGGACTTCTTTCTTCTCTTTATTCCTTCATCCATCGATCAATCAATTACAATGAATAAGACTTCTATTTATGCGCTACGCACTTTCTAGTGCTTGGGATGAGAAGCCCACCTTGGGCCAGGACTCCCGGTCCTGGGCCGGTTTCCCAACAAATATATATGAAACTGAAGGAACAGTTGCTTCTTAGATTAAAAAAAGAAGAGGAAGCAGGTACTACTTGTAACTTGTAAGCGCATCCGTCCGAAAACGATGGAGCAGAAGCACAGTCCAGCGCCCCCCCTCCTGCACGCAGAGTGCAGTGCAGTGCAGAGAGAGAGAGACGCGGCAGCAGCACAGCAGCAGCCCATGACCAATACTGGCGCGCGCACACGCACTCGCGATGCTCGCCCAGCCTCCGCAGCTTATGATCCGGACCGTCCCTGCGGGTCGGACGGCGTGGAGGAGCTCGTGTTGGTTTTTTGTGGGCCGTACAGGCCGTAGCCTGGTGGCCACTGGGCAAAGCGAGGAAGCGATGCATGCATGCCCGGCGAGTCACGGGTCTGCCTCGGCCTCTGGCCTGGCCTGACCTGGCCCACCGTGCTTATGCTTAGCACCACGCAGTCCCCTGGGCCCTCACGCAGCCTGGCCCATTATTCCTTTTCTGTATGTACTATATAATAATAATAAGTGCTTGTTTGGGTAGAGACGGATTAGAACATATCCCTTCGGATTAGAAGGAATTTTAGTTCAAATTCTGAGTCAATGCAAATGCAAAGAGATTGAGTCGGATCACAATGTATCCAAACAAACCTTAATAGTAATCAAACACAAACCTATAAGTTTTATTTGCCTTTTCTTCTGATACATGCTTTTTTTTAATGTATTCTTATGTTATATGCCAGTAAAACAGAAAAGTGTATGGATATTTGGATCGGTTATGACTTACGAACAAATCAGAATGAGGCGGTCATGGACTCATGGGTATTTTATAGGATTTCTGTGGGAATTATATTGCTTCGTGCGAAATTCCTGCCATCCAAACTTGCCCTGAAGCCTGGAGGGTCGGGCGAAGCTAGTTGATTTGGTCTAATCAAGTGCATACGAAATGGGTAGATTTTGAGGCTTTCCTTTCTATGTAAAGAGGAGCTATTTCAACGTTGGCCATTGGATGGTAGCTTTGAGCTTTTCAAACAACATGCACACTGCAAACACCACGCCCCCCTGTTCTACTACATGCCTCTTCTTTAACTCCTTTGATCATTTCCCTCTACTGCTGAGTTCATCTTTGTACACATCTTTCTGCTGCCTGCCTGCCAAGCAAGGGAAAGGAGACCACAAAAACAGCTCTTTTCAGTGCCCACATGCAACCCCTGCACCACACCATGCATGCTACTGCCTCTGCCTGTGTTGCTGCGCTCCCCCTCCTCCTGGGATGGGATCATGGGAGCCCTCCCACCCTTAATTTTACATGCATGGCCCACAGGCATGCATTGCTTTGTACTAGTACTGCTTTGCATTGCTGCAACACACCAGGCCTACCTTTGCAGCAGGCCTTGCCATCCTGCACTGTGTAAAACTTACCAGGCCCAGGCAGTGCAGGTGCAGGTGCAGGTGCAGGTGCAGGCAGGCAGTGAAACAATTGAGGTTAGGTGACAGTTTAAAGATTTCTGAAATGGTGCTTGCAACCCTTCAGAAAGAGTCTATGGGGGTGGAAAGACGAGAGAAATTGCCAACTTAAAGGCTTCCTTCCTCACATAGGATTCTTGTTACTTTCAGCTCTGCCAGAAAGAGCCTATGGGAGTCTTGCATGCAGAAGTTACACATGGACGCCAAGCACAAAGGTTCTACACAAGATGTTCATCGCTACACCAGTGCTCCTCATTAGTATGGCACAGACAGACAGTTCACATTTTACACATCTTGGGCTAGCATGAAACATGGTTTACATGAGAGATGCCAGACAACAGCTGCAGTTGGATAAGTGAACATGTGAAACGGAGAGAAATGATGTCCAAATGGTTGGGCCCAACACTTCTTAAATAGACATCAAGTCATGGGCAAGTGGTGGAGCCGATGTACATGATGGGTCAACGCACAGCCACACCGTCCCTCTACAGCAAGAGATCCAAGAACAGACAGCTTTCTACAAAAGAAATATATATAACACTCCTAGCCTCCAAATATCACGGGCAGAACATCGCAGGAAGCTCAACCACCAGCATGTAGCTACAATACACAGCAGAATTATCATAAGATCTAACAGCTACTTGTTTGGCCTCTAAATTGTTGGTTCCCATGTGGACCATTTAACTGGACTCTGCACCAGAAGACACTGAAAGCTACACTTGTAGTATTGTACAGCCAGGCTTTGATCCAACATGACTCTCAGCACTGTGTCATCATGTAAGAACATACAGAGATTAGTACACTGACGAAACGGTCCGATGATGATCATAAGCTGTGGAGCTGGGTGAGCATAGCGACGAGTTCATCGCTGGATGGCCGATCAGTAGGCAAATCCGAGAGGCAAACAATGGCGACCCTAACGGCCATCAGCATCTCCTCTTCTCCCCCCTCCTCCCCTAACATGCTACTATCCAGTGCTTCTTTTGCATCCCCAGACTGTTGCATATGCCGGAGCCATCTAGCCAAGCCACCTCGTCCAATTTCTCCTGAGAAAAATGGATCTGCTGGGTCTCTCCCAGTGAGCAGCACGCCAAGCAACATGCCGAAACCATAGACATCACTCTTATCTGTGCATCTGCACCACCAAATATTTGAATTTAATTGTGCTGGAATACCAAATTAACTAAAACTATATGTATGACAGTATGAGATATTAAAGTCTGAAATAATCTCCTAACAGGTTTAATAAAAAAGATAACTTGTACAGAAAAGATTACAAGCTTTATTAGAAATGATCAATATACTTCTAGCGTAAATCAAGATCCACCTTGACAGAAACAAAACATAAACGAGACCCTTATTTGGCGTTAAGACAGGTGAGTCTGGCTAAAAGCACTTGTCTAGAAATTAACTTTCTAAAAATTTACTGATGTAATTAGGTTTCTCTGAAAGAGTGGAATAAAAATATAGAATCAGAATGCCAATCCTCAAAGTATTTATTCTCTGATGGAGATATGGGAGGTCAGAATGAAAGAGATCGATTTAATTTTTTTAGGAAAACAGGGGGCGGACCAAATACCATATGTGCTCATGCGGGAATATATGAAAAGCATAAGGATCAAAGGCAATTCAAAAAGGACAAATGCAGGTCCTCAAATAAAGTAAAGATTCCCGTGTTACAAAAAGCTAAAAGTTGGATACCTTCACTAAGCCCTAGGGCAATTCTTTATCTATATGCTTTATGTCTTCTCTCTTACTCTTTTCATCAATTAATGACACAGAAGACTACTTATTGTCAACAAATAATTTGGAAAACTGAATGCAACCGAGAGGCGGATAAAAGAAATCAGACAGTAGTGTTCACAAATCACAAGAGGCGGATAAAAGAAATCAGACAGTACTGTTCACAAATCACAAGTCAATGATTGAAAACTGTTTAGTGGGGAAAGAGAACTAAAAGTAGAAAAGGAAAGAGTCTATCAATGCAAGCAATAATCAAATAGAGTGTGCAAGTATTTGTTTTGCCAAGACAATGTCGCATTGCTTGTGGTTCTAAAAAAACAGTTGATCTGATGTATCACTCCATATGTTGGTTGTCAGATGTATAAGTATGAGCTCGTAAAATCATTATGAGTTATATTTAAACTTTACAACATTCAGCTAAACTGGCCAATGCAATCAGCAAACATTAAACAAACATCTATTTACAATCACAGAATTCTACCAATCTTAAATACCATAAGTTGTATGCTTGGTATCTGAGATTAGATATGCAACAGGTGAACACGTACATAAACTCCTGGTATTTGTTTCTACAAACTATTAATTTTAGCAGCAGAATACCCATATTTACAAAAGAATTTCTTGGGGTCACCTTTTGGCAGTAAGAATGATATTTAAATTGCATTCAAGAATGGTACCTACAAACTAGGTAACAAACGAGCTGAAAATTCTAAAATTTGAATCATTTAGGTTTAAATTTTCCCTGATTTTAAAATTGAATGACGTGCAAACCACATTGATAAATCTGAATAAATTCAGTTGTATTGTCAACAGTAAGCTAAGAATGTGGAAGAGATTATTCAGATATTTAACTAGTTTGCTAAACAAAATGAGAAAATCTGACAACGAGAATGCATGGATTTTACCTGCTACTTTGGTAGCACTCTGGAGCAGTGTAGAGGCTGCTGGACGATTCTGGGTCAGCAGAACCTGATGCAATCAGCCATGCAACTCCACAATCTGTCAGTCTCGGTTCGAAACCTTCGTCTAGCATCACATTTGATGGCTTGAGGTTGCAATGTAGTAACCTGGGGCTGCACTCAAAATGCAAGTACCTCAATCCCTTGGCCACCCCAACAGCAATCCTGTTCCTTGTGTCCCAATTGAAGTTCACCTGCTGCGACCTCACCCTCTTCATCACATCCTCGAGGCTGCCCCCAGGAACAAAATCGTACACCAGCGAAAGCCGGTCGGCCTCGCGGACATATGCCTTCAAGCTCATCAGATTCTGGTGCCTCACCCGAGCAAGCACCTCCAGCTGCCTCTGCACCCTTCTCATGTCAGACTTGGAACCGTTCGACACTGATGGTGAGGCCTCGGGGCGGTTGGCAGCATCGAGCCGCTTGACGGCGACGGTGAGGTCATTGTCAAGAACCAGCTTGTAGTAATTTCCCTTGGGGCCGTGGGCCAGCGGCTGCGCAGAGGGGAGAGCGCACTGGAGGTTCTTGGGGGTGATTTGTGGGGTGAAGGAGACAGGGCCCTTGATGATTGCGGGCGTGTTCTTGGCGTGGAGGATGGCGACGCGAATGGCGTACAGGAAGGCGAGGGAGAGGAGGAAGCCGGTGAGCGAGCCGAAGAGGACGCCGAGGGCGATGCGGCGGAGGCGGGCGGCGCCGCCGGCTTGGGCGTGGGGAATCTTAGATTGCGGCGGCGGAGGCGGGGGTGAGGGTGGTGGGGACTGGGTGGACATGGGCTCCGAGTGGAGCGGCTGGGAGGAGGTGGGCGAGCACAGGGAGAAGAAGACGAGCAGGAGGAGGAGAAGGGTGGTGAGGGTTTTGGTAGGGTTCTTGCTCATCATCATCCCACCTCTTTGCTCCATGGCAGCCAAAAAATCGCTCCTTGGACAAGATATGAAAAATGCTAAATGAATAGAATAAAAGGAGATCACTCTAGTTTCTCTCTTGGTTCAAGATGCCATTTTTTTGCTTGTTTCTTGCTCACCCCACTAACACCCTACCATCTTCCTCCCTGGAAATTAACAAGAAACTGCAGTTGCAAAGGACGCTTTGTTTTTTAGAGGACAGAAACGAGGAACTCGTACTCATGCATCAACAAGGCTTGAACTTTAGCAAGGTTCTTGATCTTTACGACTTTGCCCACAGAAATTTTGCAAGAGAGGAGAGGAGCTTCCCAATTGGAGAGTAGTGTCAAACCTGAAAGGAGGTAGTGGTACCTGGAGAAGAACTAGTACAGAAACAACAAAAACGCCTCCTTTCTCCTTGCAAGCCGCTCCACAGCAGAGCAGGCGTGAGAGCTCACGCACTTCTCACCACCCACCAAGAAACCAAGATTAGCTTCCTCAACACAGCCTGCAAGTCCAGTATCCTAGAGAGAGAAACCCTCGCCCTCCTCCCTCCCTCTCTCTCTCCCCCCTCCTTCACAGAGTTTCAAGTTGAACGAAACGGGCCAAGAATTATCCCAAGCTCAGCTCCGTCCCACAGACAGACCCAGAGAGCTTGTAGCAGTAGCACCAAGTTTTACTCAGAGAGCAGAGCAGAGCAGAGCAGAGCAGCAGCGTGGCATCGGTGTGGGAGCCTGCCCGAATCCAAAAGCCGAGACTTTTGCCCACGCATCTCTCGTTCAAGGCTTGGCAGCCACCACAGCACACTGACCAGACCAGACATTCCCCTCCCCTCCCCTCCCCTCCCCCGCCTGGATTCTCCCCCTTTTTTACCATCTCCTGCGGTTACTCCGAGCTTCTCCGATTCTGGCCTTAGCGTGTGGCCTTAGCGGAGGGCAAGAGAGAGAAGCCCGAGAAGGAGCAGGGTTGCCTAGATACCCGTGCACACACTGTTTCCAATCTTATTTTAATCTGTCCCTCCTAAAAGTGAGAACTCTCTCCCCCCCCCCCGGTGCTGGTGCTCGTACTGACTGGGAGTAATTTCATTTTCCACATCTGATAGGTGAATTTATTTTCACCCACTGCGAAAAATATAAACACTGCTCGAAACGCAAGCATGCTCAAGTGATGCACTGCGAGTAAACCAAAATTTAACCTCTTAACCTTGGTACTGGTCCAAAAATAATTACAAGCGGTTGAACCTTCCTAGTAGTATTAATTCCGTGAAACAGAGCCTGGTCCAGGAGGTATTATGAGCGCTGGTACGAGGTTAGTATTCAGGTGGCAATAGAATTGACTCCAGATAAAAACTCCGTGGGTGATTTTTCTTTGTTTTTTTCCTTCGTTTTGTTGCTTTTGCCTTTCTTCTTTCTAGGGTTTGCAGAAAGAAAAAAAAACTAGTGGAGTAAAAGCACGGATGCTGGAAGGGGAGGTAATTATACCGGGACCGTACTTTGAGACCCTTTTCCCGCCGCTTGTGTTTCTCTTTTCGGGCATCGCGACGTATCCCTGACAGGTGGGACCCACCTCCCCGCGTGCCAGCAGACGGACCCCACCGCCGGCCCGCCGTGCCGTACTTGCGGCTGGGCCTGTTTCTCGTTGACTACATGGGCCGGGCCATTTGTATTTACGCCTGTTCGGCCCGTGCAACATTGAACTGGGCCTGTACATTTGCCGACATCTTCCAGGCCCATGTGCCCTGTGGGTTAGGCCCAGAAGGGAAGCAGGCGTTCGTTACGAAGTGGTTGAGTGAGTCGAGTAGAGGCTTACGAGGACACTGACACGTGGGCCAGGAGACACCACACGGGAGGCCACAGAGTGTAGACTAGAAATGTCGTAGAACAGAGCAAGACCGAGTACTGTGCTGAGGGCAGAACCAACCACCGAGATTAGCATCGATTCCAATTCCATCCATCGAATTGCCCTGTTCATGCGTGATAATCCCCGGCTCGGTGCTAGGGTTTAGGGTGTCCTCGCCCACAAATCCATCGATTTGAACCCATCCATCCTCCCTCCGGAGCGGACCCCTGCATTCCGACCGATCAGTTCGGTAAGAACCAGCTCCCCCATTTCTGCTTGATTTGATGTAGTTTCGGATTTAGGGAGTAATTTGGTCTAAAGCATGGGCTCAAATGCGGTGGTTGAATTTGGTTGTTGGAATCTGAATTGAGGGCAAAGTGCTTGCTTTTGATCGAAATCTGCCTGTGTCTGTGGGGTTCTGAGGAGGAATTTGGTGCAGGATGGAGGGGGACGCCGAGGCGGCGCAGAGGGATGCGATCGTGGCGAAGATGCGGGGCCAGGACTACACCGGCGCGAGGACGCTGCTGCTGGAGACGCTCCAGACCAACCCCAGGCTCGAGGACGCCTTCGAGATGCTCTCCGTGCTCGAGGTGCTCTGCGCAGCCGGGAAGGCGCTCCCCGGCCGCGGGGTGGTGGACTGGTACAGGGTGCTCCAGGTACTACCCGGGGATGACGCTGCCAAGATCGAGGCGCAGTACAGGAGCATTGTGGCTCAGCTGGAGCCCGTCAGGGATGGCCTGCCTGGCACGGAGTTGGCTCTCCGGCTCGTCAATGATGCGTATTCGGTGCTATCTGATCCGGCGAAGAGGGCAGGGTCTTATTTGAGGGACACAGCGGATGCTATCAAGCAGATGGCAATGGGTGCCTCAAGTAACGCACATGTTGAGTTGCGGTGCGATGGCATTTTGCCGACAAAAGGGGTGTGTGTTGAAGGCGTTGCTCATTTGAGTGGTGGTGATGGATCAACTCCTTATGGTGCAAACCCTGAAGTGGATATATTAAACAGCATTGACGTAGAGGATAATGGGGCAGCGGATGTTACAAGCAATGTACTCTCGGATATTCAACACACTGACAGATCATGTTTGGATGTAGGGAATTGTTCAAATGTAGCTAGTTCTTCCAAAACTAAGAGGACTGGCCGTTGCTTTCTAGGTGATGATGGTGAGTTGCAGTTACCTGAAGACAGCCATGTTGACAAGAAGCAAAAGAGTGTATGTGACAAGGATGTGTATTGCGTGTTGTCGTCGCAGGTGGATTTGGACGGCTGCTTTCCTGATCCTCCAGATGCCAAAGAAGACGACCACTGCTTTAGTAAACAGTACGACTATCATAACTTTGAGGATGACAAGGCAATAGAGAGTTTTGCTGCTGGCCAGATTTGGGCAGCATATGACTGGGAGAAGTTGCCTCGCAGATATGCACGGATAACTAATATTTTGACAGACAAGACGCAGTTATACGTCTCATGGTTCAAACCATGCCCGCTATCTCACGAAGAGAAGAAGTGGTCTAGTGCAAGCATGCCCTTTGTTTGTGGAACTTTCATTGCGGAAGAACGCCAAATATCGCTAACTTGTCCAACTATGTTCTGTCATCAAATATCTAGTGATAGTCTGAATCAACATCTTGAAGTATATCCCCAGAAAGGAGAGGCATGGGCCATCTACAATGATTGGGACATTGGGTGGTGCAGTGATCCTGAGATGCGGAAGAAGAGCGCCTTTTCTGTTGTAGAAATTCTCACCAGTTATTCAAAAGACTCCGGCTGCACAGTTGCTCACTTGGCAAAGGTAGATGGATTTAGAAGCGTTTTCCAGAGGTACCTGAGTGGGAGAGAACAGTTATTACAAGTCCACAGTGACAATCTGCTTATGTTTTCTCACAGGATCCCTTTGTTTAGATTTACTCGTGAGGTTGGAACATTGCTGGAGCTTGAACATTCTGCAGTTCCAGAAAACTTGCAGCATGAAAATACACCGGCAAGTGTTGCTCCTTTGTCCCCGCTCCCAGGTTTACATAATGGCACAGATGGCTTTCATGAAGCTGCTGTCGCACAATTCTCAAATCCTTCAACAAGCAAAGTGGGTTTAGGTAGCCCCCAGCAAGGCATGATGAACTACAATGATAAGTTGTCACCTGAGGATTTTGTGGAGGGGCATATCTGGGCTGTATATGATGCTCGGGACCGGATGCCTAGGTCTTATGTCAGAATAATCCGTGTGGTTTCGCGTACTTCAGTTTTTGTGTTGAAGTTGGAACCTCACCCTATGCTTAATGAAGAAATCCGGTGGGTTGAAGATGGTCTACCGGTTGCTTGTGGGGTATTTCGAGCTGGCGCTGAAACTACTTACAAGGACATGTCAGAATTCTCTCATCCTGTAGAGTGTGATTGGAGTGCAAAGAGGTCTTTCTACCGAATTTTCCCAAAGAAAGGGGAAATATGGGCAATGTACAAAAGTTGGAAGATAACCTTGAATAGCACTGAGATTGACAAATGTGAACCTCGCATGGTTGAGATCCTCTCAGACTACTCTGATGAAAATGGAGTCAATGCATGCAGCTTGACTCGAGTCAAAGGCTGCTTATCCTTTTTCCAGAGGGTATTACTGGAAGATTTCCATTTGACAAGGTGGATTTCAAGGTCTGAAATGCTCAGCTTTTCCCATCGTGTTCCTATGTTTGTTGTTGTTGAAATCAAAGAGCGTGATATACCAAAAGGGTCATGGCATCTGGAACCAAATGCCCTTCCTCTCAGGACCATACATTAAAACATGGATAGTAGCAGAAGTTTAGCCAATTGTACTGACTCAATCCTTTTCTTTTAGTCGATATTTAATAGATTTATTGCCTCTGTTCATGCTGTTGTTCTGATTGTCTTTCTTATCTGTAAAGAGAGTTGTTTGTTCAGTTCTTCCTACATTGTGCATCCTGATGCAGTGGGTATTTCTTATGCCTCTATTTTAATTTTACCAGTTGCAGATCAGGACTGATATGAAGGTTTTTTTAAGCGTGAACAGAAAATGCAACACCAAACAATTATTTGATATAACTAAAACTGAGATTATCCTGAAAGCAACACCGTTGTCTTACTTCGATTTGTGCCGCCAAAATTCTTGAACCGGAGCTGTGTTCGGAATCTTCTTAGATTTTTAAGCTAACTAACTTCTCTATTTGTGCACTGCAGTATTATTTCTCCCTTGTCATGCCATCAAGGTTCAAGGCATCAACTGCACATTGCCTCTGTCTTGTCACTGCCACTGTTACTGTTTGTTACTACATGCACACTAACAGGCTCCTTAGTTTGGGATACCTCTTTCACTCACCCTTCTGTTCTTCTGGTTGCTTCTTGATGTCCCAACATTATATGGATGAGGAACCCCATCAGTTTCACTGCGATGGAACATGAAGATAAATGAGTGGATGAAAAGTGAAGTTGTTGTCTAATATCAGCTGATGTTGCGCAGCTACCTAAGAAAGCAAAGCCACAATCTCCAACCGTGTAGCGCCCCTTTTCTTTCCCCTTCCTGGAGTCAACCCCGACGGACCCCCTCGCGCGTGCTCTGCGTCGCCGCCGCGCCCCTCTCTTCCCCCGCACGCCTTGCGCCTGGTCCGGCCCCTACCTCCCTGCCACCGCGTGCTCCCTCTGCCTCGCACGCCGCCCTCTGCTCCTCTGCGCCGCCACATACTCCGCCTGCTCCCCTACCACCGCAACCCCGGCGCCCTCGCCTTGTCCCATCCACTGCCGCACCACCTCTAGCCCCTCCCTACCCTCTGCTGCGCCCTCTTGCCCGCCCCGTTCCATCCACCATGGCGCCATCATCAGAGCCGTGCGCATGTGCGCACCAGAGCAGCGCACGCTCACCCGGATCTCCCTCTCCTCCGAGCCTCCCCGCTCCTCCCCTCGGCCTTTAAAGCCTCGACGCCCCCCTTCCTCTCCCCCACCCCCCTTCTTCCCCAAGCAAGAACCACAGAGGAAGAAGAGCAAGAAAAGAAGAAGAAGAAGAAGAAGAAGAGAGGCCGAAGCCTTATCTTCGCCGTTGAAGAATCTAGACCTGCCATTATGTGTTAATGGAGTTTTAGTTATTAATGATAAATCTATTTATGAGACTAACACTCTTTTTGCTATACCTACTGTTTAGTCTCAAATGGATAAAGAGGTAAAAATCAAAGAGGTATGCATTCGACATCATTTTATTATATCTTGTTGCATTCCTCGGACTCAAAATATAGGTTGAACTTCACCAAAAGGTTAACTTGAATATGTGCATATGTCTTTATTACACATTCGTGTATGCACACATTTAGGAGGAGTTCACTCTATATTTTGTGGTTTCATTAGTATTGATCCATATTCTTTTGTCCACATATATTTAGGATTTTTACTTTGAAACATATCATTGAATATATTTAACTTGTGTAGTTAATATATTCATATGAGTATATGTAACTTGTGTAGTTTATTTATACTCATATCCTTGAATATATACAACTTGTGTAGTTTGTATATATTCATATGAGCATATATGACTTGCGTAGTTCATATAAGCTCATATATCCTTTGAGTATATATAACTTGCGTGGTTTATATATTTGATTGTCATCAGTTACCAAAGAGGGAAAGATTACGGTATCTTGTCCCACCATTATTGGTTAATGGTATGTTGTGGTAATTAATGACAATCACTTTGTGGAACTAACATTTTTTTATGAGTTGGTGAAATAGGTTATGTTCTATGTGATTAAAGACTTTGGATGACATCATGAGTTGATCGTCATCAAGTCAAGATTTTCGAAGAAAAAGAATATCGTCATGTGTTGATGATATCAAGAGAAGAATATCATGGGTTAATGATATTGAAGTAAAGAGCTTGGAGTAAAGGATGCATCATGAGTAAATGCATATCAAGTTAAAGAAGAGATGATGATCATGAGTTGATCGTCAAGTCAAAAAGAATCCATCATGTGTTGATGGAGGTCAAATGATGAGTGCATCATAAGTTGATGCATGTCAAGACTTGGGATGAAAGACGTCATCATATGTTGATGAGCATTAAGTCATTAAACCGGACTTGAAGCGAGGATGTGCGTCATCAAGCTTCAAGTGGTTGCGCAAGGCAAAGATATGACTAGCTAGGGCCAAGGATTTGTTCCTAGTTTTTACCGGTCTCGGTGTTTGGTTGGAGACCGGATATCTAGAATATGTTGTCGTACTATTAAGAGGGGTCTTAATTAGTAACTTGAGTTAGTCATGTGTTGATAGCTCATTGTGTTTGCTCTAGCTCAACTTAAACATATTGCCTATATTTACGAATGCGTTTTGCAAATAGTTGAGGCTCATGGTTATTCCTTGTAGCATGTGACTTTAGTTTGCGAATGTGTTTTGCAAACGGTTTAAGTCCATGTATCTTATTTCTTGTGGCGTTGATTCTAAAAGTTGGCAAATGTATTTTACAACTTGTTGAGAATCTAGCTTTCATCTCTTGTGTACATGTTGCATCAATTGGCAAATAAGTTTTGCAAATTGAGTTGAAACAAATGTGCAAAGTCTGTTCTCAGTCTTGGTGACTGTTGGCGGTCTGACCGCCCTTGTCGGCGGTCTGACCGGCCTCGCGGTTAAACGTCGCGGTCAACTTTTTCCAGAGAGCGACTTTTCTGGTTTTCGGCCTAGCGGTCTGACCGACCTACGGTTGTACCGGCCGTTAGAAACGGTACTACCGGAGTGCGGTAGTACCGGGCGTTTAAAACGGTACTACCGGAGTGCGGTAGTACCGAAATTTATTTGACGGTACGTGTTTTCCAGAAGAGATGTTTTCTGGTTTGCTCGGTTGCTCAGTTGAGCGGTCTGACCGGCCCCTCTGGCGATCTGACCGGTTTGAGCGGTCTGACCGGCCATTGGTTGGCGGTCGGACCGATTGTGAGTCCAACGGTTAGTTTTATAGCCGTTGGCACTTGGGCGGTCCGACCAGCCATTGGTTGGCGGTCAGACCGATTTCGTCCAGATTATCTGGAATCTCTCCCCAACGGCTAGTTTTTGTGTGTGGGCTATAAATACCCACCTTGGATGTGTGAGGAGAAGTTGCCTGTGCCCCATTGAGTTCCTTTGAGCTAAGAGCAAGCCCTCTACTCCCATTTGTGCATATGTTGCACTTAGTGAGGTTTGAGAGGCAAATCCTATTACATGTGTTGCATTAGGTAGTGGATTTAGTATCCACGAGAGCTTTGACACTTAATTGGTTCAAGTGAAAGTTGGAGACTTGTTACTCTTGGTGTTTGCCGACACCTAGACAGCGTGGAGGCGTCGTGGTCCGGTGATCTTCTCAAATGAAGCTTGTGAGAAGGCCCGGTGTTTGTGTGTGGCTTGGTGCTCGCCATCTCCGGAGTGGAGTAAGAGCAACCCTAGTGGAGCGAGATGTTTGATACCTCGGAGGAAGGCTTAATTCGTGGAGTCGGCCCAATTGGTTTGGGTTTCCCTCAACGTGGATTAGGGGAGACCGATAAGTCTCCGACCACCACGGTAAAACATCGCCGTGTCATCTTGTGGTTTGCATTCTTGAGCTCTACCATATTGCTATTTACATCTATATAATTAAGTTGCTCATTTATTGTGTATAAATGCTTGCCATGCTATGTGCTATCTACATTGCTTAAATTGAATTGCTTACAAGTCCATGCTTGATTGATTATTATCAATAGACTTGTATTGTTGGTGCACTTAGTTGAGCCTAGTGGATTTAGGCCTTAAATTGTGCAAAACCGTTTTTGTATTAGCTTCCGCATTAGAAATCGGTTTTATCGCATAAAAATTTTAAAACGCCTATTCACCCTCTCTAGTCGGCCTACTCGATCTTACAGCCATCACCGCCACGCCACGAGCTCCCACTCCTCCCGACGCGCGCCCTTTTCTTTCCCCTCGCGCCTCGCCTCCCCTCTCGCTGCGCGGCGCCCACAGGCTGCGCGCCGCGCCATGCTCGTCGTTCGCCCGCGCCATGGGCCGAGCCGTTTCTTGTCCTTGGGCCACTAGCGTTTTTCTTTTTTGTTTGATTTTCTTTTCCTTTTTCTAATTTAATTCAAAAGAGAGATTTCAAATATTTATATCTCCCTCATTCTAGCTCCTAAAATTGTGAAATATGTTTCTAAAAATTTATAAAATCAATATCTTGCTAATGACATATGTCTTGTTTAAATTGAAGTTCATTTGCTATTTTATTCGTATTTATTTGCTCTTGTTGCTTGTTGTTTATTTTTCCGGTACTTCGCCCGCGTAGAGGTCGAAGTCGCCGGAGACCTCCAAGTTGATCAAGAACAAGACTATCGGACTCTTTTCCCTACAATCAAGGCGAGTCAACACTTTGATCATATTGAGCCTACATTTTATGTAAATTATGTTATTTTAAAAATAGCAAATAGCATGCTTTAATTCCTTAATCAAATGTATGTTAAAGCTTAATGTAGTTAAATACCCATTTGATGATTAATTAATTATTATACCCTCCTTGACAACTTGAATCCCTTAATCTTTGTCACCCTAGTAACTATATGATAATACTAACTATAGGTTGTACTTAAGCGACATGCTAGATTTGCTTAAGTACCGGGACATTAAACTGTCCCAACCATCATCTCTTCAAACATAAAATAATTTGGGCAGTCATTACGGGTAAATGACTGAGATGGTTGAGTTATTGTATTTTACTTCTCAAAACCCTAAATTGCTATTACCCTATCTTGGTGAATGGAGAGGTGGATGGTATGACAATGGGTGCTGATGTAGCCCAAAGAATGTCATTTTATGGATGGTATATGGAAGAACCGCCCAGATAACCCTAAGGACTTAATCTTGTCATGACCTCCTGTGTATAACAAGTACAACCACAAGTCTGCAACAAACTGCGACTTGACTTAGTAAATTTATTAAACCTGGAATGCACCTCACAGGTGGTTTGGGAACGTGCAAGCCCGCGGTAAATACGGCTTGAAAGGAACACCGAGGCAAGGGTGAAGTTACCAGCCGCTGTGGATAGTCCAATCCAACTACACGAGCAGCGGAGGTGAACATCCCGCACGAACGTATGGGCGTAACCCCATATAGGTGAGATGACTGGAAAGGTGGGATAATTTGAAAAGTTTTGTGACAACCTCTCGACTACACGACTAAGGAATCGTGTAGGGTAACGAGTTAATTGTCTCTTGTGGGTAAAGTGTACAATCTTTGCAGAGTTATAAACTGTTTAAACAACTGTGCCTACGGTCAAAGGCGAACATGAGAACTTAACTTGAGTTAGTTCTATTTCAAAAACCTTGTGAGTGGTATGAAAATTGTGGCGGGTTCACCTAGCCCTGAGTTTGGATTTTTCCTAGATCGTCGTACTCAGCGATGTTAATAAATGGAGGTAGCTCCAATCAAATTAAGCATGAAGGTGGAGAGAACCTCTGCTGATATCAAATATTGTATAATTACTCTCTTTAACAAAATAAAATTTGTTAAAACGCTAAGTGATAGGAATTTGTAATTATGATAATTGAAAACATTGCTTTAGCAAATAAAAGAACCCGAGCTATACTTGTTAAGCCTCGCATGTATATTATTGCATTGTGTATTGGCTCGCAAGCACGAAAGTTGTGTTCATTCTCGCTCTCCCCCAAACCCTTCAGATAATGTGGATGAAGGAGACTATGCATACTACGAGGATCCAGAGGTCAATGGGCAAGGAAATGATGAAGAGTAGACTAGTTCTGTAGTCTATGTCTCGTCCCAGTCTAGCGGACTCGTCGGCATTTGCGCACCACCGATATTATCCAGGTCCTTGGTTAATATCAGTCGTACATAGGTTGCCACAGTCGCTTGCCTGTGGAGAGATGAGCTCTACCCCCTTTTGCTTCCGCTGTAGTTTACGTTGCTTTTATGTAATGTAATCATTTTGGTCTGATCGACCCTTTTGTAAAACTCGATCCGACGTGATCTATGTCACTCTGATGGTTGTAATAAATTTGATACTTTAGTTCACGTCATGTATGAATGATTCGGCAATGTACCTGTGAGTGCTATCTACTAATACATGGAATAACACAGTGTTTTCACAGAGGATTCAGAATTAAAAAAATCCGGTCCGACAAACCAATAAAGAGATCTGTTAATGTTCTCTATGCGTGACGGCACCGAATATCTGTGTAAATAGTTTCTATTTGGATGATAATTCGATATATCTCCGAATCTACAAATGACGTTTGCAAAACTATAAACAAGCAAATGACGTCTTGTGCAGCCACCCTTTACCCTGTTGCTTAAGCTGTTTGAAGGTCAGCATAAAAGATTTGGTTTGTATTAATCAAGTACTACTGACCTTTTGGATGCACTAAATATTGCTTTCTTTCCATTGCTATTGAATTACTTGTAAGGTTTGTTGGGTTCTTGATGACCGTCTTTACTTTAAGCAAAGTCTGTACATACATGCTTATATCATTACTGCGATGTTTACACATCCAATACAACCATCGGCTTGTAATCGAATCACTAAACCTTAAACACTAGATTATGTCCAATTTCTACGGTGGCGGATTTCCTTTTTGCTCAGTTTCCGCCTCGTACTTTGTTCCCATTCCAAGGAAATGATAGGCTAGAGTAAGCAGTGTATTTTGTGGTCCTTTTATGTGATGTAGGCAGCTTAAATTAGATCATATGTTGATATAATTGTCATTTTGGCAATCAAGACTTTATGGGGCTCATTGTATTGTTGTCATTTGAAGTACGCAACTAGTTTCCAGTACGTCCAAATACGTGTGCTAATTTAACTTATTATTGCCCCCCCACAATTCTTGTCCAGACAAGTCCTCACCAGTTGATTCTGCATTCCTGCTAAACTGGTGGCATCGCCATGATCTTTGCGTTTTTCTTATGCTCAAATGCAACTGATTTAAGTATTTTTACATGCAAGTCTGAAGTTCCCTACCTTCCAATTGGCTTAAGAGAAATTGAAGCATGACGGAGATAGATTAATTCATGATGCTCTATGCGTTTTCTTGTGCTCAGATGCAACTGTTTTTAAAGTGTTATATACATGCAACTCTGAAGTTTCCTATCTTCCAACTGGCTTAAGAGACACTTACGAATGACAGAGAGAGATGAATTCATAAAGTAGCAAGAGGCGTGAAGCGTTCTGTGGTATTAACATGCAGGTTTACAGGTCAATTGCTGTAACATCTCATTTTTGGGATGATTTTTGTTTTAGTTTTAGTTTTCGTTGATCTTCTTGTTGTCAATTTTGCAAAGAGGTTTTCAAAAGTTTTATTTGAGTTCAGATGTTTTATCTCAAAAATCCCCTTTGGTTTTGGATTTTAAGTTGTAAGTCAAAGTCAATCTTCAAACTCAAGTTTGGTTTGGATTCGATTTGCAAATTCAAAATCCTCTTGAAGTTCAAAATTTCTGAAACTCCTTTCGTCTCATCCCAGTGCCGCTTTCTGCGCACGCATGTACCCGCCCCATGCATTCCCCTGCCGCCTCCGGAACCAAGCGCCCTCAATCGAGCCCCTCAGCTGCTCTCCCTTCCTCTCCTCCAAGCTATAAAGAGCCCGAGCAGCGCCCTCTTCATCTGATTCCTCCACCCAACTCTCATGCTCTCGCTTTTGTTGTTGTGGTTTGCCCGAAGCCCCGAGCTCTAAGCTCAAGCCGCCGCTCACCTCCTCTCGGTCCTCACCGCACCAATGCAGCCTCCTCTTCTACCCATGTACATTCGTGTACCAGAGCTCCTTGGAGCAATCCCCTCACTCTTTTTTAGTTGGGAGAATTGGCTACAGGGCACTGCAGATTGGTCACCTTTGCCAATGGACATCTAAAAATCGTGGCTATGCCAAAACACACTACAAAAATATGTAATTTTGCCACAGGACACTAAGCCGATTATTATATTATTTTCGGCTGGAAGAGGAGAGAGAAAGGCAATTAAAAGTCCCTTTTACCCTCCATCTTCTTCAATCCCGTGCAGCTCCTCCTCCTCCTTGGCTCGGGTGCCGTGAGTGGCGCCGGTGGAGGGAGCGATGGCGGCGGCCGAGATTAGTCAAAATGGAATGGCTCAGAGGTGGCGAGCCCACGGACGGTGGCGGTGCAGCTCAAAAGGGGCGGTGGCGACCGTGCGGCGGAGCTAGGCGGCCGGCCGTGGGGGAGATAAGAGGCGATGGCGCTCGGGTGTGGGAGGAGAGGAGTTAGCGCGCGTATGGGCTCCGGCGGGGTGTGGGGAACTCACTCGCGTGGTCGCCGGCGACGAAGGAGGGCCTGGATGGCCTGGCGACGCTAGCCCGGCGGCGGCACGGTGAGGGCGCCGTGGCGGCGAGGTTGAGGAGAGGGAGAGCTTGAATGGATGACAGAGGAGGGTTAGGGGAGGCGTGGAGGTGCTCCCGCCGGGTTTAATTGGGTAGGGGCTCACTGGATAGGGCACGGAGGCGTCGGCGGTGGAAATGACCGAAAACGGTGAAGATGACCGTGCGGCGTGCTCCGGTGGAGAGAACTCCCAATTTCTTGGGGGCTTTTGCTCGTGGAGTTGTGTGGCGCAGCGTGACGCTGTCGGTCGGCAGCGGAGCTCGTCGGAGCAGCGAGGAGATGAGGTGGCGTGCGACGGCTTGTGCGGCCAAACGGTTGTGCTCTTCCCTTGGGCCTCGGCCTGCCCCGTGCAACTGCTGCCCACCACCACCTCACCGCGTCGACGCCGTCACCATGCGCCCCGACGCCAAGGAGCTCGTCCCCTAAAACCGATTTGGTTTTGGTCCACCGCAGTGCCCGCATTTCACGTTCTTGTCCCTGTAAGTTCGCCTCCTCAAGCCCCGCCTTGTGCTCACCTTCCCCGGTTCAATGCACCGCCGGAGCTCCTATTCCGTCATAACCGTGCCGCCGCCGCCTTTCCCTCGCCGCGCCATCGCTCCGGTGAGCCGCCGGCCGCGCCACCGCCACCATCAGCTCCGCTTCGCCGTGAGCATCTCATTTTGGTCCTTGATGACCGCCACCGAGCCTCCCTTCGCCGGCGACGAGCTCAGGCCGCAATCGCCCGAGAGCTTAGGCCGCAATCACCAGACCAAGCCAGTGCATTGAGGGCATTTTGGACATTTTACAACATTTCTCTCTCCTAATCACTCGGAAATGATAAAATATGGGGCTTAGTGTTTTGCGGTAAAATTACATGTTTTTGTAGTGTGTTTTGGCATAGCCAAGATTTTTGGATGTTCATTGGCAAAGGTGGCCAATCTGCAGTGCCTTGTAGCCAATTCTCCCTTTTTAGTTTGCTTCGCAGGAGCCACCGCATTTCCACTTCTCCTTCAGTGGTCCTGGCTGACCCCTTCATCGCCGTCCTCCTTCGCCTTCAACTGCGAGCTTCCCTACTGCCGTTCGCCGACCTCCTCCGGCCTCTTTTTCTGTCCTGGTGAGTTTCCCGTGCCTTGTTCTTTCTTTTTCTTTCTTACGGCCACGTTGAATCGTCATATCCTTCTTGTATCCTTCTTGCGACCATATTGAGTAGTCGTATCTTTCTTGTATCCTTCATACGATCACGTTGAGTAGTTGTATCCTTCTTGTATTCTTCTTGCGACCACATTGAGTAGTCGTATCCTTCCTGTATCCTTCTTACGACCACGTTGAGTAATCGTATCTTTCCTGTATCCTTTTTGGACAACGTTGAGTAGTCGTATCCTTCTTGTATCCTTCTTACGACCACTAGGGCTGGAAAAAAAACTCGTGGCTTGCGAGCCGGCTCGGCTCGAGCTCGTGGTTTTCTCAAGCCGAGCCAAGCCCCTCTTTTGGCTCGTCAGTTTTTCGAGCCGAGCCCAAGCTGCTCGTTTGGCTCGTGAGCTGCTTCTCGTCGGCCCCTAGGCCACAGTCCACACTCCATCAACCATCGAGTATTCAAGTTGTCTCGTTGTCCCGTAGTCCAAAACTCCAAATCCCCAACCTCCATATGCAGATCGCCCTGTCCTCCACCGCCCCATCCTCTGCCTCGTCCTCCACCGCCCCCAAATCCTTTCACCTTCTAACCTTCTTCCCCCAAATCCACCACCTCCGCCCCCCGCCCCCCCGTCCCCCCCTCCGGTCCTCTGCGCTGTAAGCTGCCGTCCTCTGGGAGATGTGGATGAGCCCCTCGCGGGTCGCGGTCGTGTGCGCCGTCGGGGTGGACGAAGTACCCGACGTCCACCACCCGGGTGACCCTCCCGCGACACACTTGGACCTGGTACAGCCCGGGATCCCTAGTCCTCACCTCCTCCTTGTGTAGAGCTTGGCGCCGAAGTCGGCGACAGAGGCGGAGGTGTGGCCGAGGTTGACGACGAACTCGGCGAGAACGCGGTCGTCGACGCCGAGGTGGGCCTCAAGCTCCGAGCAGACCTTAGAGATGAGCGAGAGCTGTGTGAGCTGCCAGGAGGTCTTCCTCCATGCACCACTGCCGAATCAAGGCCAACGAGGTCGTTGTGGCCTGTGGAGCTCCTGCGCACCACTGGCATGGGATTTAAGGGTGGGAATCCAGGGCGGCGAGGGGAGGGAACCCGGAGGCGGCGACCGGCGAGGGTGGGGAAGCCGTTGCGGTCGCTGGGGAGGGGGATGAAGATGACATCGACGACAGTGTTGGGGCGCAGAAGCATGGGGGTGTGGAGTTTGGGGCAAAATGGGGGAGGTAGAGATGGTTTTGGGCGTGGGCAATGGGCATTGAATATTTGTATTGGGCCACTGACGAGGCTGACTCGCGAGCCAGATCGAGCCGGCTCGAGCCTTATTTCGAGCCGAGCTGAGCTGAGTCACCCTCCTAGCTTGTGCTCGAAACGAGTCGAGCTGAGCCGACTGTTCAAATGAGCCTGGCTCGAGCCGGCTCAGCTCGGCTCATTTCCAGCCCTAACGCCCACGTTGAGTAGTCATATTCTTCTTGCGACCACGTTGATTAGTCGTATCCTTCTTGTATCCCTCCGACGACCCAGTTGAGTAGTCATATCATTCTTGTATCCTCCTTACGACCACGTTGAGTAGTTGTATCCTTCTTGTATCACTCTTACGACCACGTTGAGTAGTCGTATCCTTCTTGTATCCCTCTTACGACCATGTTGACTGATCGTATCCTTCCTGTATCCTTCTTACGACCACGTTGAGTGGTCGTATCTTTCTTTTATCTTTCTTGCGACTACATTGAGTAGTCGTATCCTTCTTGTATCCTTCTTACGACTACGTCGAGTAGTCGTATATTTCTTTCAACCTCCTTCCGACCAGTGGTCGAAACCTCCCCTTCCGACCACGCGTAGTCGGATGAGCAGTACTTGAAACCCAGCTTCTGAAGTTCCGTTCTCTCCCATTTTAACTCTGATTTCAGTGAAGCTTGTTTCTAACTTGTCTAAATTCAAGATCTTGCTTTTGGGTAATAGTCTTATTTAATTTTGAGTTCATTTGTTATTTCGTTAATACTTATTTTTTTCTATCTGCATGTTTGTTTCTCTTTCTGGTGTTCGTCCGAGTAGAGTTCGAAGAAGCAGAAGATCTCCATCTCGATCGAGCTCTCGACTACCAAGACTCTCTTACCTTTAATCCAGGCGAGCTAATACTTTGATCATTCTAAGCCTATAGTTTACGCAAATTATATTCCTTTAAATAACCAAAATTGTATGCTTTAATTCTTTAAGCAAATATATGTTAACTCTTAAGATAGTTAAATACCCATTTGATGATTAACTAATTAGTATGCCATCCTTTGACAATAGAATCCAATATTCCATGTCACCTAGTAACTATGTGGTAATTACTAGTTATAGGTTGTACTTAAGCGGCAGGCTAGTCATGCTTAAGTACTGGAGCAATAAAATGCTCCAATCATCATCTCTTAAAATCATAAAATTGTTTTGGGGGCAGTCGTGGGAGGTACATGACTGCAGTATTTGAGATAAATTGGTTTTCCTTCTCAAAACCCCAAACTTCTTTTACCACATCTAGGTGGATGGTATGATGGTTGGCGTAGATGTAGCAGTAGCGTGAGAATGGTGGGTATGTGGTATGAACTGCCTAGATGACATTAAGGACTTTATCCGGTGATGATATCCTAGTGTAAAACAAGTGCAACCGCAAGTCTGCAAAGTGCAATTTGGCTTAGTAATTTTATTGGACCCTGAAAGTCATCTCATTGGTGCAGGAGTGCAAGCGTGAGCTTGAATGGGACACCGTGGGAGGGTGAAGTTGTCAGCTGCGCTAGTCGTTGTGGAGTGTCGTAGTCCAGCTGCGTTAGTCGTTGTGGTGAACATCCTGCACAACTTATGGGGGCAACCCCGTATGGGTGAGATGACGGAAGGGAAGAGATAATTTGAAAAGTTACTGTGATGATCTCTCAACCGCATGACTACGGAATCGTGTGGGGGCAACGAGTTGATTGTCTCTTGTGGGTAAAGTGTACAACCTCTACAGAGTGTAAACTGTTTAAACAACCGTGCCTACGGTCAAAGGTGGATATGTAAACTTTACTAGAGTTAGTTCTATTTCAAAAACCATGGTGGGCGGGGTAAAAACTGGTCGAGCTGATGTAACCCGGACCTTGTGTTGTTTCTAGGTGGTCGTACCCGATGTTGTTCCCGAGTGGTCATACCCAGTGATGTTAATAGTGGTTGTAGCCACATTTCAATAAGCATAGGTGGAGGTAGCCTCTGCTGTTATTAATATCGCACAATTACTCTCTTTAATAAAATACATTTTAGGCAAATTGCTAAGTGATAGGAATTTCTAATTATGATATTTAAAAATATTGCTTTAGCAAATAAAAAAAACCCGAGCCACTTTTGTTAAGCCTTGCATGTATATTATTTGCATCTTGTGTGTTGGCTCGCGAGCACGAAAGTTGTGTTCATTCTCGCTCTTTCCGCCAACCCTTCAGACTCTACGGATCTTAGAGATTATGTATTCTACAAGAACCAAGGCGTCAATAGACAAGGAGATGATAAAGATCAGTCGTAGTCCCCAGTGGTTGTAGCCTCTGATGGTCGTAGTTCTAGTCTCGTCTCAGTCTAGCTGGCCAGTCGGTGCTTACGTGCATCCAAGATTTTCCAAGTCTTTGGTTAATATCGGACGCACACGGGTTTTCTCAGTCGCTTGTCTGTGGAGAGATGAGCTCTACCCCCTCTTGCTTCCGCTGTAGTTTTCATTGTTTTTGTCATGTAATCAATTTGACATGTTCAACTATTAATGTAAAACTCGATCCGATGCGGTCTATGTCACTCTGATGTTTGTAATATAATGTTTGGTTCGGTCATCATCGTGCATGAATTGATTTAGTGATGCATTATGTGAGCACTATCTACTGATTCAGAGAATAACACAGTGTATTCAAAGAGACTTGAATTTGGGCATGATAATTGCTTTCGGTATCATTGCCTGAAAATATAGTGGAAATATGTCACTCTTGAAGCTACACGAAGGCTCGAAGTGGAAATTATTGTCCCAGGTGATGTTAAAACTTGGAAGTGCAATCTTGGTCACTAGCGTGCTCAGAAAGGGTAGTAGGTGAGCAGAAGAATGTTAGAAATGCCCTTTTTTTTACATGGAGTACTTCTCAGCATTTTTGAATTTCCCTTGTGCACTTCAGCTATGTATGGTGATTTGGTTCTTTTTTTTACTATGTAATTAACAGCTTTAAATGCTATTAGGCATCATGTCAGTGTCCTTAAAAATGAATGCTAAGTACTGCCAATCAAGTAAATGAAAGGGGTTTATCAAAATTATAGAGGGAGGCACTGTGTAAGACTTCAATCAGAGTCAATGGATTTTAGTCCCCATTTTAGAATCCTTCGGTCTTTTTAGATGCTTTCAAAATAAAGTTAACGAGGATTAAATTTCTAAATATTACTTTAACATTTAATTAAAGACCACATAACCCTTATGGTCGTAACCTCCATGGTTAACGACCTCTGTGGTCGTGTGAATTCCAGAGGTTGCTTTACGAGTACCCTAGTCGGAGAGGCTCTGTACCTATTGCCCGACCAGTTAATTGCTCGTAGGATCTTTGAACTGGTACTCGGATTTGATTCCAAATATACCCCTTCCGTGTGATGAATGGAACACGTGTCTTATTTGCTCCAAACCATATGGCGCTTTCGGCCCTAAGTCACTGACAACAACTACTATACAATTTCGTCTCCCATTGACACTAACCGGCGATCAGTTGGTATTTTGCTAACAACAACTGCCTCCCCGACCGGACACGTCACTTCCAAAATGTGTCTTCTCCAGGAGTAACTGCCACCCCTTCATTGGTATTCAAAGCTGGATGACGAACAACAAGACATAGGCAATTGATTCATCTGGAAGACAAATGAAGCATACTAAAACATAGCAAACAATATACTCAGTGTAATTAGGGATAGTTTGTCGCCTTCTCAAAGACATCCCTATAATAACCCGTTCATTACAATAAAGAGCAACCCTATTCTCTTCTAGGAACTCTTAACCATTTTTCTCTTTTTATTTCGTAAGATCGGCGACTTGATCGTCGACAAAAGTCTTGGCTGAAATGTGTTAAGCCCTTAAGAATGAATTCAAGTAACTCTCTGTCTTAATTTCAAGCTGTATTGTTGAGATTTGTCTATCGAGAGGTTTTCCCCTTATCATAACAACCTAATTAAGAGCTGGAGATCACAGATTTCATTGTTGATTCAAACAATACCACTCTTTCGGTGTAGGTAGACATTGAATGCATGCCAGTGATGATCTTGTTTTTTTTTTTTGTTTAATCTAGGGTTTGGGAGAATGATAGTTCCTCTTTGCCTACTCCTTAAAGAACCGTGTAGTTTGATCTTTCTTATTCAGAACCTTTTTTTTTCTGGTAAGTTTAAGGATGTGGTAGTATAATTATTTCGTACTAAAAGATGCCTAGAGGTAGTATACCTAAAGAGCACTTTGATTCTGCCCTGCAACCTTTCGGTTCCACTGATAGCATTTTTAATCTTTCACGCCACAATGTGCCAAGAACTGAGTTCTTCTGCCGTATATGATTGTAGAATATACATAGCAGTTCGTCTGCAAGAGAACAATACGAGATCCTAATAGAAATACAAAGAGCAATACATGAACTCTGGACAAGTGGACAGCTCCTCATTGCATATTACTACTGTTGTAATGTCACATTTCACCTTCCATTTTGACCATTTTACAGGCCTTTTTTTAACCTTTGAATTGGAGCGCACTGCAAGTAACCTCTCTGCTGTGGTGGCTTGCTTCCATATAATTGACAGAGTGAAAAAGCTCAGGAATCCAATAACAAGGTGGGCCACTTTCAATTGGAAATTGCCACTAGACTCCATGACAACTGACATTATATCCCAGTCATCCAATGAAAACATATAAAGGACCTTGAAACAGTAGACTGGATTGTCTTTGCAAATGATATGCATCAGATAACTATTCGATTGTGTCACTTGTGTGATTGTTGGAGTCCACCTTCCAATCTGCGCCTAATTTTTATTCAGGAATGCTTAAAATAGTTTTATTCCAGTGAGTGGCTCCGTAAGTTGCTGTTACTCTCTCTCTCTCTCTCTTATCCTAGGACTAGTATATATAAAGAGGGGAAAGCTTTGTACTCCCATTCAGACAATCATACAAGAAAACGAGAGTTGAAGAGAGAGGGAGCTCCACCCAAAGGGGAGCAAACATGGAGCTTGGAGGGGAGGAGGATGACACAGGGAGTGTATGCAATAGGAGTATGAGCGGATCGGATGCAACCATGAATAGTGCAGCAACCAAGCAGCAAGCTTTACGGCTTGCAGAGGACCTCTCCCTCCCTTCAGTATGATCTCTCTCTCTCTCTCTCTCTCTCTCTCTCTCGGTCAGTCAGTTGATCACCACCTAAAATCTCTAATGTTTCTGCTTCTAATTCTGCAAACCCAACCCAGTTGTGACAATTATTATGGTAGAGTTATATTTTCTTGAAGTTTGTCGTTCTCCTTGCTTTGGTGAGGAACTAAGGGTGTCAATTGTGCCATTGCACAAATGCACAAATAGCAGTTTCTTGAATTGGTTGCTTCTTTTCCTGACGCCATTGTTCTTCTCCATAAGCAAGTAGTGTGAACAGCATGCATATCATAATACTAGCACTGCAATGCCCACTATGCTGCACCGCATTTAGCCTCCCCGTATTCTGTGTTCATTGAGATGTGTGAGTGACTAGTTATCTCCTTGGATACTCGAGGGCCCCCATTTTCATTCACTTTTCCCCCTCAACTTTTAGCGTAAAGGTCAAAAAGGCATTGCATCAATCTGCCAAACAATTCCACTGCTACGCTACAGAAACATCCTTTTTTTAAAGGTGTGTTTGTGTTGATGAACCAAGGTGAATAAGATGATATGAGATGATGCTGGTGGTTGGTATGACGTAACTTGTGGGATGAGATAATTAAGATTTTATTTGATTGCATGAACGGGATAGTATCGAATGGTTCAAGATGGTGTTTGGTTGGATGAATGAAGCTGAATGAGTTGTATGTAGAGAGGAGTATTAGCACAATTAATTATTAAAATATTAGCATGATTATTAAATTTATCTTATTTACAAAAGGAATATTTAACTAAATTAATTATTTTAACTATCCACTAATTGACATGGCCTACTGGCCAGTGACGTATACACAGAGAGAGAAAGGGTAACAGAGGTGACGCGCTCCGCGTGGTTTACCTGTTTTTATGGAACTGTTCGGTACAACATATTTGGGGAATATTCTCAGCATCTATATGACCCCATCCATGACAAGTTGGTTCGGTTCACTCAATCAAACACAGGAACAGAGACATATTTAAGACCACCCCGTGTATGTATATCATGATTCATCCAACCAAACACACCCCAAGAAGCAAGAGACAATATTGCTGAAATCAAGAATGATGTCATTCCATTTTCTAACACATAATCTTACTAGCTACACGCCTACATCTAATTGCAGTAGCAAGAATCTTACAGGCACGTTGGCACACATGCATCAACCGTAGGCTTAACTGTAGTACCACTGCAAGTTGTGTGTGTGTGTGTGTTGCAGCAGCTGAGCTGCGCGCCGCGTTGCTTGTCGAATTACGAAGGTGAAACCACCAAAGCTGGCCACCCCGTGTCTGCGCGTCTGCAGGGCGGATCCGAGGGTATGTGGCCGGGATCGGATCTCCAACGATTTTACTCACGATCCTCTGTAGCACAATATGCAGCAACCCGGTAACTCTTTTCTTTTCTTTTTACCCAACCCACCGCTGCGTGTGCGTGCTCGGCATTAGGTTCCAAAACTAGCGTACTGCTGGAGTCCTTGTTGTGTTTTGACCGCGCACCTGACATCACGTGGCCTCCGTCCGTTCCTCGCGAGGGATCGAGCCGTGCAGCCGCAGCGTCCTGCAAGAGTGGATTCTCATTGTGCCCAGCTCTATCTCGTCATCCCCTTCGGATATTCATGTTTCTATCCAGAAAAGGTGGGCCAGAAGATAGCATATATATATATATACTCATATGTGGTCTCCTCCCAACCGTCCGATCGGATTTGGATGATCAGAGGTAACTAGTGTTGTTTCCCTTTGGGCAAAAAAGAAGAAGAAAAAAATTCACCCCAGTTTCTGACATTCGTTCTGGATGCTCCGTAGATCTAGTCGTACTCTGTATTTCTCTAGTCAAAGGCAGAGTACATGTGATACAAAACGCTTTCTTTGACCTGGAAAATATGTAGTGAACGGGATTAATTAATATAGGTAAAACATCCGCTTCATTCGTTCGTTCGTTCGTATCCCAGCATGCTACTATACCAGCTATACGCATCTTTGAATACTTTATATATGCATGTGCACGCGTTGTATAAGTTAGACCCTGCAGATTAACTCCCATTAATTCGATGATTTGATCCAGTCCACCAAATATTTCAACGTCAGCCACCCATAATACACAGTTTTGCCCCCCAACATCTTACATCTTTTCACCTGTGGCTGTACAGAGGAATGGTACTAATTATAGGATTAGTACAAAGGCTGACATGGACGTCCTTAGATTACAATACAGAATAAAATAAACCTAGCTAGCCTGTGAGTAATACTTTTTTTTTAAAAAAAATCTAGCTTTTTTAAGATAATGGAAAGGCAAGTCTAGCCGGTGAGTAATACTTAAAAAACGCTGGTGTGGAAGGATGGTGAGTAATACTTAAAAAACGCTGGTGTGTGAAAGGATAGAATTTATTCACCCACATAACATATTTAAGAACGAAGTATTCGAATCCGGATTGGCTAGTACACCACCTGTGGTGCTAACCAACTGACCGGAGACTCCTCGTCAGTAATACTAGTAATATTCCCATCTTATTTATATATAAAAAAGATTGTTGAGATGTTAATTAATGTCATGTCGACGATGAATGAATTCACCCAACCAGGCCGCCCGACAGTAAGGTATGATAGGCACCACCTAGCCACATGCATTTGCCCGCCCTGCCGGTAATTAAGCAGCCTCACTAGCTAGGGATCAGGACGGTAGCTGTATATGCAGCACAGGCACATGCACCGCACGTGATGAGTAAGTATATGTAAATTACAACAGCTTAGTTAAATTAACAAGTATCATATCATGCCATAGAGGCATGCAGTGGAAAACAAACAGAATACTAAGCAGTGGCAGTCATGTGATCATAGTAGTAGCTTGAGAGAGAAACATATTCAAGTGCTGATTAATTAGTGAAAGATGGAATGGTTAGGTGAGACGGATATAGGGGCAATGCTCGCTCTGGCCTTTTAATTTAAAAAACGCTGGTGCGGAGAGATAAGACTTATTTCCACACACAACGTATTTAAGAAGGGAGAATTAGAACCCAGATTGACTTATTTAAGAAGGGAGAATTAGAACCCAGGTCGGCTAGCTCACTACTCGTGGTGCTAACCAACTGGTTGCTGCCACTTACCCATTCACAATTAATCATCAACAGCTAAGTCGAGCCTAACCCAACATGGCTGCCGTTCTTAAGAAGCTAGCATTCAATTGATCAGTGCATCGATCAGTACCGGCTAGCTTAGATAGCCTAGCTGTATAATATACACTGCTGGTTGCTGGTCCCTTTGCTTAATTACGTAAAAGCAATGCATATATAGATGATGAATTGATGATGACGATGTTTACGGAGCTAGCTAGTGCAAATGTTGATGGGGAAAACGGAACTGAAACTGCAGGTGCAGGTGGTCGTGATGAGCGCCAACATGGGATGTTCGCACTGCCGACAGCGGGTCACCAAGGTCGTCTCCAAGATGAACGGTGAGGATCTAATCGATTCCCTAGCTTGACCCGATGTGTTCTTTCCTCCAAGATTCCTATGAAAATCGTAGCTAAGTACATTTACATACGTTCATCGCTGCAAACTGTAGTACTTAAGTTTAATGTGCATATCTTACATGCACCGACACAAACCTAGCTAGGAGATGTCATGTATGACTGACTGTTTCAGTGTTTCTGAATAGCATTTTGACAACTGGAGTACATTTCTAATGTTACATATGCTGCAACATTTATGATCCATTGTACTCTGTGTTATTGATGCATGTGCTAGCTAGCTTCGTTTGTTTTGTGTGCTAATTTCATCTGGGATCGATGTTTAATTTAGCAGGGTTGCTGGATTACATGGTGGATTTTGGGAAGAAGGAGGTGACGGTGAGGGGGACGGTGCACACCAAGAAGAGGAAGCAACACAAGGCGGCGGACAAGAATGGAGTCGGCAGCTGCGAGAAGAGATCGTCGTCTCCTAATCAAGGCGCCAGGACACTGTCCTGGTTTCTGGGTTGCTACACTTCATAGCTAGTACTAGTATATCATATAAAGTGTTATCTAGCTGCTTAATTGTTTTCTTCTTATTCTTTCTTTATATTTTTTTCCATTTTTTTTTGCTTGAAAGTAATGTATGCTGGTCCAGCAATGTGTATAGTCCGCGCATGTGCGCGTGTCCTATATATAATCCCATATTTGCAAGTTAGAGTACACATCATTTAGGGCTTATTTGCTTGCTTGCCTCTCTTGTACCTACTAACCTAACCCAAGTGCCTAACTCAGGGGCGGATTCAAAGAAGACTGAGGGGGGATGTACAACTCACTCAAATTTCAGTTTTTAGTGAAGTAACCCAATATCTAACTATTTATGTTTCTGCTTAGTCCAACAGAGATACCCCGACAGTACTTGTGCCCCCGCTCATTGGTTGGCGTGGGTCTGCCCTGACCCAACCCAAACCTAGCCAACAGTCTCGTCCAAAGCATTCAGAAATCAGTAGCCCACCCCCAGCATGACTAGAGAATCGGATCCATGTAGCCGATGGTCACCAAGGTCCCGGTTAGCAGGGTGGAGATGGGGTTAAAAGGATCACACTGAAAGTGTTAGGCCAACCAAATACAACCAATCGTTCAAGTCCACGTGGGACTAACCGATCAAAAACAGCATTATGCCACTGGATCGTTCTCATGTTTCCAGAGAATGTTTTCGGCGTCGCAAAGAGGCCATTGTAAGCGAACAAAACGAGCGTTAACGAACTGCTGCTTGGGCGACAGGCATTAATGGCGCATGGATATTCTTCACATGCACTGCTTGCTTGTAGCTACTTTATGTTTGTTTGCCTGGATTAGTACACAGGCAGCAGCGTCAGAACTCAAGAAGCCCGAGCACATGAGAAGAAAAAGTCCAGAACTTCCAAGTGCAAACTTGACATCAAAGTCAGTAACCTGATCACGACACTACTGGCGAGGTAATGGAAACTTTACATTCAGGTGCCATGAATTAAGAAGCTTACGGTTGTTGTGTGTTGAGTTTGCAGTAGAAGAGAAGTCGGATAAAACCGGGGTAGATAGATTCAGTGAAGCACGGATGCTAATTATAGGAGGGGGCCAAGATTGGTGCGGCTGCCTTTTGAGTAAAGCAACAGCAGCAAAAGTGAGATCCAGGCTCAAAGAACGACAAGAACGAAAGATAAGATGCCAAACGATCGAGCGATATGGAGGGGACGACGAGATGCTAATTGCGGAATCTTGCTGCTACATCAAGGAACCAAAACTATTTCATCAGCAAGGAGTAATAATAGATCAGTAAGGTCTAGTTTGGAAGGGCCGGTTACCAAATAGGAAGTTCAGAGCTTATGCTCCTCTCCCTTCGGCTTCCTCTTTCATAAATATTCCTTCAAAATAATAGATCATTAAGACAATTCACTCGTCGCAACTACAAGCCCGTTTCATCTCGCCAGTACGAGTGCACTTCTGTTTCTGCGTTATTAACCAGTAAACGTCGTCTGCAAGTGTTTTTGAGGACTGAAAGTAGCTAGGCAATACTGTTAAGAAACCAGGGCCAGGCCAGGAGTCCTGGCCCATGTGGGCACCTCATCCACCGTAGCCTATATATAGGAGAGAGGGACCCCCGACCAATGTACAGATTCATTATGAAAAGAGCAATAAAGAGAAGCCCGCAGTCCCCTCTCATACCTGTGTTCATCTATTGTTCATTCTTGTGTTCTTGTATTTATTCTTACGATTCTATGATTGTCTACGAGGTAATCGCTCGGACTGGACTCGCCAGCGACGGTTCCTCAACACGTTATCAGCACGATCGACTCTCCTCGCATCGAAAAGGTAACCGTCGATGAACGACACTCGTAGATTGAATCGTTTTTCTAGATTGCTTTCAATCCTTTAATTGTTGCTTTCTAGATTGTTTCTATGGTGCAAATTTGCTCGAATCTGTCACGAGCCGACTTGGAGTCGCCGGCACAATGCCGATCGATAGATTGCATGAAAGAGCGGATGTTGATTGCATCGTAGATCATTGCATGAATAGAAAAATAACGCCGGCACACGCATGCCGTCGTGTCGCCAGCATGCGACCACGTCCCACGCCGCTTGCATGCGGCTGCGCCACCCGCACGCGTAAGCGCACCGTCCTCCCGTGGGCGAAGCCCTTGCACGGCCTTGTGCGTCGCCTACGACCTTGCACGGCTGATGCTGAAAAAAATTTGGATGGATGCATGAACAAAACTCACGGCAAGAACCAAAATCCATGAGTCGTAGCTTGGGAAAAGACGTTCGGCCATTGGATTGCATGTTGTACATGACGTGGGATGAGAAAAGACGTTCGGCTATTGGTTTGCATGTTGTGAATTTGCATACACGAAGAAAAAAAAAGGATGCATGCGGCCACGCTGCTCCCTACGCAGGACGAAGCCACGCTGTGCGCCGGCCGCTGCCCGAAGTAGCCGCCCGCACCCGGCATGCAACTGCTCCCGCACGAGCGTCGTTCCCGCATGAGCATCGCCGCATAGCCACGCCGCCGACATGGCCTCCGCATGGGCGCGCCTCGCCTCCATCGGCCTGAAGCCGCACACCGTCGGCTTGCCGCGCGCCGCCTCACCGCTCGAAGCGGCCTCGCCCGTCTTTGCGCGCCCGCCGCGCCGCTTAGCGGCTCTCGCCCGGCTATCGACTCGCAGCCGCCGCCTGAGCGCGCCTACATGGCCGCCGAGTGCGCCCGCCGCCGCAGCGCCACCGCTCGCCCGCCTCCGGTAGCCCGCAGCAGAAGACTCTCCCGCTTCGCCACGCCGCCGAACGCGGCCGTCCCTCACTCGCCGGGCTTCGCGACGGCCGCGATGCCGACGCCTCTCGAGCCGCCGCCGAGCTCGCACCTCGCGCGCCTAGAGTTGCGGTCATGCGCGTGTGCACGGCCGCCTCCTCAAGCTCCATTAGGAGCCGCCACCATAGGAACAGGCGGAAACCCTTCCTCCCCGCCTATTCACTCCGCCCAACTTGGGCCTAGCAGCCGAAAGCAACGGGCCAAAAGAATCGGGCCGACCAAAGAATGAAAAAAAGGGTGGGGCCAAATGAGGTATTTCTGAAAAAACAATTTTGCAAGAAGGTCCTTCGAGATTCTGAAAATCACAGGGATTCTTACACGAAAGAGGAAAATTTTGCAAAAAAGCACCCTGGATTCTAAAATTACGAGGATTTTCGGGATAAAGAAATTGCATGCAATAACACCTCGTAAAATGAAAAATTACGTGAATTTTCTCTCGAATTGAGTTTTTCGCTTTAACCCCGAAACTTGCGCTTTTAAAAACATCTTTTCCAGAAAAGGGCCTCAGGAATCCAAATTTTGCATATTTTTGAACTTTGAAGCATGTTTATTCTTGTTATTGTTATTTCTATGCAATTTATTTATTGTATTTACTGTTTTGATTATCTGTAATTGTATATATTGCTTTTAATCATTGGAAATAGCAGTAAATCATGAAAAATGCATAGAAAAATACGGGAACACGAACCTGGAGTTTGAAGAGCATTGTGAGAATTTTGCAACCATTTTATGCAAATTACCAGTAGTAATCCTCTGAACTTTTTTTTACATGAATATGAAGATGACTGGCATCACGAATCGAATTCAAGAACCGACCCAAAGATGGCGAAATTTGTATAGAATTTATATCGCCCTCAATTCGTGGTAATGTGATCACGGATGAGCAGAAGATTGGGAAGACACTCGCTACCTTTCACCCGAATGCGGTACAATCCGCACGCAACTATCGTCAAGACGGCTACATGAAGTATGCCGAATTAATTGACATCATGCAAGTTGCGGAAGCTCAAGGTGATGTTCTAGGAAAGAACTTCATCTTGCAGCCACCTAGTAGCAATGTTGGCCATAAAGCCACTGCTAGTAGCTACAAGGTGATGAAGCCTTTCACAAATGAGAGGAGCAAGAAGGGCACAGAGGATCCACATCCATTAGCTGCACTTATGAATGTGAACAGCCCAGTAGCAGCCCCATCATCCCTCCTTTGGACATCGCAGCGCCACACCAGTAGTCGCCAAGAGGAGAAGATCGCACATGGAGCCGATTTAGGCGTAGTTCCCGAATACTTCGCTTATTAGATCCAAAGGCACGTGTTGCACTCGGACCTTTTATAGAAACTTGCGCTTGTAATTGAAGCGCATTTTGAATTATTGAATAATGGTTGCAAGCTCTAGCAGAGCAAAGCATTAAATTCTTATTATGAGTCCTGCAAGGCTTATTTTTCCCGTTTTTATAATAGCAAGTTACGTTCTGATATCTGAAGTATTTTATTTATGTGTTGCTTGTTTTCTGCTACATATTAATAAAGTACATTATATTAGAACGCGTGTGGCGCCCTATGGAGGAAGTGTGCTTAGCATGTAGCGGCACAACGAATACCATCCTGAGAGAAATCAAAATTTTTCCAGTCAATCAGCAAGAATGCTGGTAGTCTTACGACAATCGCAAGCAGCGATACTTGTATAATAGGCTCAGGAAGGGCCATAATTATACCCTCAACGGGCACAACTTTGGTCATTGAAGAAGACTTGTTGTACCCAGAATCGACTAGAACTCTCAAGGATATTTGCGCTAACAGTTTCCATATAGAGATCAAGAAAAGTATGGTATGTAATACTGCCACTACAAAGCATGAAGAAAGTGAAAAATAGCATTAGAATATCTTCCTTCATATGAAATCGGGCTATACTACACTAATATTAAGGCACTGCACCTATACCGCCTTGAAAACCGTATTTAGAAGCTCAAACTTATCTATCTCTGCATGATAGATTATGCCGCCTAAGTCTTAGGATAATGAGAGATATAATTAACAATTCACAGGACATAATATGAATATAAAGAATTTCCCGAACTGAAGATTTTGTGTGCCCCGCATGTGCCACCGGAAATTAATTATTAGACCTTTGCTCTAAAAGCGAAGGATGAAGTCCTCGCATTCTGGACCGTATCCGGGAGACTTTGCGGTCCTATACAACCCCGTAAGGGTCAATTAGGTATTTTATGGTGCTCATCGATGCTTCCTGAATGGTCGCACATATGTTTATTGTCTATGAGAAACTATGCTTTTGCAAAGCTAAATCTCGCAGATAATTAACAATTGAAAAATAATTTCCACGATCATCACGTAAAGTCCATCCGAATGGACAACGCCGAGAATGTACTCGAAGGCATCCGATGATTATTGTATGAAAATGGGAATTAAAGTTGAGCATCCTATACCGCACATCCGCACTGAATGGACTAGCGTAACTTTGAAGAATTGTAATTTACCAACTATATGTTGGGGACACGCATCCGCCGAGTGCTCTCATCAATTTTAGACCGTCGCCTATAACATCCATCCAACTATGCAACTAGCGCAAGGGTCGATCAAAACTTCTCATCTTCGCAGTTTGGTGCAAGGGTATATACCTATACCACCACCGCAGTGAACTGCATTGGGTCTTCTCCGAAAGTCTGGGATATACGTTGGTTATGTGACAACATCCATAATCAAGTATTTGGACCCTATGACTAGAGATTTGCATAATGCCCGATAATTGAAGTCTAGAAGACATTTGAAGTACAATAGATGAGGTTAGTTTCCCATCATTAGGGGGAGGAAATCAACCCTTGATAATAATGTCGGGAAATAATTGAAGTCTAGAAGACATTTGAAGTCCAGAAGATAATTGAAATCTATGCATATGACCCGAGCACTAGTAAAGCAAATAGAGAAGTCCAGAAGATAATTGCAGTCCAGAAGATAATTGAATTGAAGTCTAGAAGACAATTGAAGTCCAGAAGATAATTGATTTGCAAGTATTAGCGAATCAACTGCCAGACTACTTTAGTGATTTGAAGAGCGTGAATAAGTAGCATTTGCTTGCAAGCAATGCACCGGAGAGGGTTGAAATACCATTGAAGGTATCCCTAATCCCGTCCAGAGGCCTCAGAATAAAAGGACGAGAACTCCGGTCCCTCGAATCCGAAGTAACCGGGACGCTTTGGTGAAAAAGGATAAGAAGGACTTGACACAGCCGATCACCGAAGTACCCCAGAACTAGAAGGGGAGCGAGTTGAGACTTGGCATCGGTATGGAACCTTCAGAAAAAGCATACCAGAATTAAACATCCCCATGAAGGGAGACATCGGCATGGATGTGCGCACACATCGGAGCCGAAAACTAAAGGACTTGCCCCGCAATTGGAAGCAAAGGTGAACAAGAAAAAGCATTAGAAGAATCGCCTTTAAAGAAATAACTATAAGCTTTATGACCTTAGGAGAATATTTGAATATGACAACAGCCAATGTCGACATTTACTTTGCAAAGAAACTTGCCACAATCATCAATCTTGATTCGAGCTCGCATCGCTCACGAATGCAAGAAAAGATCGATTGATAAGATTGGGAGAAGGCAATAGAAACCGAATTATTCTCTCCGAATAAAAGAAAGACGTTTGGTCTGTAAGCGCACGCCTCCCTTGTGCACCCCGTAGGGTATAAGTGGGTATTTGTTCAAAGAGAAATGAAAAGAAGCAAGGCTCGTTGTACAAGGTTTCACCAACATCTAGGAGATGATTATGAAGAAACATATTCCCGGTCATGGGCGGAACTCCTTTAGACATTTATCTCAATGGCAAGAACTTGAAGTTAGAAGTAAAATTGATGGATAGGGTACCAAAGATACCTTTATGAAATATTGATTCGGACATTTATATGAAGATACCGAATGTATCACCGTCCCAACCAAAACAGAGCAAATAGAAACATGTACATGTGAAACTCGAAAAGTCATTGTGCGAACCTAAGCAATCAGCGAGATGTGGTATAATCGCAGGCGACTTTCTATGCATGAAAGGCTACACGAACAATGAGAATAATCTCTGCGATTTATACGACGATCCCGAATGGATTTTGTATAATCTTAGAGTATGAAGATGATCTCAATATCATCGAACTCAAGGATATTAGAAAAGCAAGCTCTTACCTGGAGTCGGAGTTCGAAATAAAAGATTTGGGTAAAACCAAATATTACCTAGGCTTGGAGTTTGAGCATGTCCGTCAACCTACACTCGGAAGGTGTCAGAAAGGTTTGACTTTGCAAAGGCATACCCTTTGAAAGTGCCAATGGTCGGGAGATCTTTGCAGCAAGACAAAGACCCGTACAGACCTAAAGAAGAGGGGGAGGAAGTCCTGGGACCAGAATTCCCACACTGAAGTGCAATAGAAGCACTAATGTATTTAGCAAACTGTACTAGAACGGACATTGTATTTGCCGTGATCCTACTAGCAAGGTATAGTGCAGAACCTACCAAAAGCATTGGCAGAGAATAAAGGACATCTTCCGATACCTCCGAAGAAGCAAAGAATTTAGTCTGTTCTACAGAAAGAACCAAGACCTAACTTTGAATGGCAATACAGATGACGGGTACCTGTAGGACCCGCATACAGCCAAATTGCAAACAAGTTATGAACTCATATGTGGTGGAACTGCAATTCCATGAAAATCGTCTGAATAGAGTCTTGTATCGACTTCGACGAACTACTTGGAGATCATAGCATTGTACAAGGCCTTGCAAGAATATGTTTGGCTTCAGCGGATGATTCACCACATCCAGCAGTCATGTGGATTGAATACCGCGCAAACCCCCACTATTATCTATGAAGATAATGCAGCTTGTGTTGCACAAGTGCAGATGGGTTATGTGAAGAATCCCCTCACAAAGCATATCAACCCCAAGTTCTTCTATGCTCATGAAATGCAAAAGAATGGGCGAAATTAAAGTGCTGCATACTAAGTCATGTGAAAATCTTGCAGATTTATTCACTAAGTCACTTCCAGCATCTAGCTTTGAAAGGTGTATACGTGGAATTGGAATGATGAGACTTAGAAAAGTGCAGAATTCAGGGGGAGAACCTTCACGAACTCACTACTAAAGCTTGATCACGAAGATCGAGTACCCAAAGAATAAATCTTGAAGATTAAATGAAATTGGGTGGATTGTACTCTTTTTCCCTTGACGAGTTTTCCTGAAGTTTCTCGGTTAAGGTTTTTAATGAGGCAATTCGTGCAGCATAGCAGAACATGTTTCATGTACTCTTTCTCCAAATTTTTCCCACTGGGTTTTTATGGAGTTTTGACGAGGCATTGATATGAAGCATGAGAGCCCAAGGGGGAGTGTTAAGAAACCAGGGCCAGGCCAGGAGTCCTGGCCCATGTGGGCACCTCATCCACCGTAGCCTATATATAGGAGAGAGGACCCCACCAATGTCTGATTCATTATGAAAAGAGCAATAAAGAGAAGCCCGCATTCCCCTCTCATACCTGTGTTCATCTATTGTTCATTCTTGTGTTCTTGTATTTATTCTTACGATTCTATGATTGTCTACGAGGTAATCGCTCGGACTGGACTCGCCAGCGACGGTTCCTCAACAAATACATCCATCTGATCGATCCTTTGCTCCCGGTCCAGATCCAAATTTTCAGGTTGTATCCCATTCACCTGGGACAGATTTCAGATCTGTTGTCCTGCAATTTTAGCCCTAGAATTGGTGCCACGTCAGGGCTCACAAATCACATGTGGATGCGGTAGATCAGCAGCGGCCGTGTTTGTGCTTTCTGTTGGATTGATCTCCCTCCCAATTAGCCCAACGACTAATCGGGGCCTTGATCCGCGCCCTGATCGGGGGCGTCCAGCCCATCTATTGGCTGGTGGGCCCCTGTCGCGCTGCGCATTACATAAAGGGGTGGGGGCCGGCGGTTCTAAGCACGAGGTTGGCCTGAGCCGTACACCCCACCGACACTAAAACCCTAGACCGATCTCCGGGGCGCAGTGAGCGACGGGAAGCTTCACCAGAGACGCGCCGCTACCACCTCCGCCGCTGTCATCAAACGCCGCCAGCCAGGGAGACGCCGTTCCCCTTCGACGACCGTCGCTGCCTCCATGGCCGGCTCCTCCTCTACCTCCGACGGTACCCTCTCCCTCTCCTCTCTTCTTCCCTCTCAGATCAAGAACCCCAAGGCAAGAAAAGAGATGCAAACAATGGTATCAGAGCCAGAAAAGGGGATCGGGTCTTACCGTGCGGTCGCCGCCGCCGTTCGCGCCGTCCCGGGTAGCCGCGCCGCCCTCCGCGTCGGGGCCGCACTGGCCGCCCATCCCGATGGCGCCGCCCTCGCGTAGCCCGCCGTCGACCCTCGGCGCCGCTCCTCCGCGCCGCCTCCTCCCGTCTGAGTCCGCGCCTGCCGTGCGCGCGCGCGCCGGGGCCTCTGTGCCGCCGCCGCGCGCGCTCTCTCGCGCGTTGGCGCGAGCCGCGCGCCCGCGCTCCCGCTGGTGCGTTCATCGCCTTGGCCGCCGAGAGCCGGCGCCGCCCCGCCTCCCGTTGGTGCGTTCATCGCCTTGGCCGCCGAGAGCCGGCGCCGCTCAGCCTCCCGCCGCCTGCTGGTGCTCCTCTCCGCAGCGATCCGTTTTTTTCGGGAGGAAGGAGCCGAATGCTCTAGGGTTAGGGTTTTGCCCTTTTTTTTTGTTTGTTGAGGCGCATGCAGGGCCGTCGGATGGGATCCGACGGCCGGTATGTTTTTGGGCCGGGGATGCACTAATGGGCCAAAAGTGAATATGGGCCAAAATGGGAAATTGCACAGTAACTCTTGCTAAATGGATTTTATTGTTTTTTCCAGAAGCAATTATGATTGAATTTGAATGAAAATTGAATCAAATCTCTGTAATTTTTTTTGCACCAACGTGTTTTTTTTTTCAAAGATTAAAAGTGTACAGTATAATGCTTCTGAATAATGAATCATTTTAGAATAATTACAGTTTCCGCTGCAAAAGTTAATGTTGATTGATTTTTCATTATTAAATTCGAACCAACGGGAGAATTTAATTTTGAAAAAATAGTTATAATTTCCAGAAATTTATGATATTGTTATTTTCTGACCAACGTTGATAATAACAATATTGTAATTTTTTTAATTGATGACTTTATGCATTATTTCTATTTCTGCCCAACGGTGATGTAGATTTAATGTATAGATAAAATTGTTTTAATTGTATGTCGTATTTTTTACCAACGTTGGAAATAAGGCATATAATTTTGCTGTTATGTTCTCACTGAATATGAATTGTGTTTTCAGGAGGATACTCCTTGATGGGCTACATCAGGGATATCCCTGTCCTCAAAGGAGATAACTACGGTGAATGGAAGAAAAAGATTGACCTAGCTTTCATCTTGGCTGAGGTGGACTGAGTAGTCACCACACCATGTCCCACAGAGCCTGTGGCACCGGTGAGGGATCAAAATGAGGATGATACTGCTTGGCAGAAAAGACAGAGGGACCATGCTCCCTTACAGATGTCTTATGACCTTTGAGCATAAGAAATGGACCACAGCCAACAAGAAATGTTTGGCTGTGATAAAGAACACGATTGAGCCTGCAATTGTGGGCTCAATCGCAGAGTGTGACACTGTCACAGAGTACCTTGAGAAAATAAAGAGTCAGTTTACTGGTTCTTCAAAGACATATGCTACACAGCTGATTAAGCAGCTTGTGACAGAAAGGTACACTAGTGGTGGCAGTGGCATAAGAGAACACATACTAAGGATGAGCAACTTGGCATCCAAGCTTAAACCAATGGATTTGGCGATCAAGGATGAGTTCCTTATTCATTTGATTTTTGCTTCCTTGTTTAAAAGTTTGACACCTTTGTTGTCAACTACAATATGCAATTTGAGAAATGGGACTTAGAAAAGTGCATAGCTATGTGTGTGCAAGAGGAGGAAAGATTTAAATCCTCACATGGTGGTTCTATCAACTATGTGAAAGACAACAAGAAAAAGAACTTCAATAGTAACTTCTCCTCAAAGAACAAGGGAAAAGCCTCATCCATCACCCTCAACGAATAAGTTTGCATGAGACAAAGATCGGTGTCTTCATTGCAAGAAAAGGGACATTACAAGAAAGATTGTCCCATTTCTTGAAAATGATTATGTCAAAGAAAGGTGAGGACATTATTACGTTCATAAATGAGTCCTCAGATGTACAATATTCAAAATCTACTTGGTGGATTGATTCAGGTGCAACTGTTCATGTTGCCAATAATATGCAGGGATTCCGTTCGACGAGGAATACGCAAAGAAAAGAAAGATGCATTAAAGTCGCAAATGGAGTCCAAGCTGAAGTTGAAGCCGTTGGCGATCTTTCATTAGAGCTAGCTGATGGCTTCACTCTTTTACTTAGAGATGTTCTTTATGTTTCCTCCTTATAGAGGAATTTGATTAGTGTTTCATGTTTGGACAATGATGGTTATGATTGTCATTTTGGAAATGGCAAGTGTGAAATAATGTTCAATAAAGAATGTGTTGGTCTTGCCATCTTACAAAATGAGCTTTATTTGTTATCATTATATGATGATGTGAATGTCGTATGCGATAATGGGAACATCGCGTGCGAGAAAGTGAATGAATCCTCGTCTACGAATGTAAACAGGAAACGAAAGAGAACTCTAGATGCGTCGTCGAAATTATGGCACTGTCGTTTAGGCCATATTTCGAGGGGGAGAAAAGAAAGACTAGTTAAGAATGATATTCTTCCTCCACTAGAGTTCTCAGACTTAGAACAATGCAGAGACTGCATTAAAGGAAAATATGTAAAGAAAATTAAGAAAGACGTCAAAAGAAGCACAGGAATTCTACAAATTATTCACACAGACATTTGTGGTCCTTTTCCTGTGAAAAGTGTGGATGGATATGACTCGTTCATAACATTCACGGATGATTACTCCCGTTATGGATATATTTATCCAATCAAAGAAAGAAATGAAGCCTTGGATAAATTCAAGATATTTAAGGTTGAAGTTGAAAACCAACACGATTTAAAGATTAAGATAGTCCGATCTGACCGTGGGGGGGAGTACTACGGCCGACATACCCCATATGGACAAGTTCTGGACCTTTGCAAGGTTTTACAGAAAATGGTATAGTGGCCCAAGATTCTACACCGCGAACCTCAAAAAATGGAGTAGTGAAAGACGCAACTGCACTCGATGGATATGGTGCGAAGCATGATGAGCTATTCCACACTACCATTGAGTCTATGGATGGAGGCGTTGAAAACCGCCATTCATATTCTCAACAGAGTGCCTAGTAAGTCGGTGCCCAAAACACCGCATTTGAGTTGTGGACAGGAAGAGTTCCTCACTAAACCACTTACGTGTGTGGGGAGTCTGCTGAGGCTAAAGTATTTACCCAAACCTTGGGAAGCTTGATCCCAAAGCGATGAGTTGCCATTTCATTGGCTACCCGAAAAGTCAAAAGGTTTTCGTTTCTCTCGTCGCATGTATATACAAAGTTTGTAGAAACGAGACACGCTGCCTTCTTAGAGGATGAAATGATGAGAGGAAGTATGGTAGCTCATGAGATTGACCTTGAAGAGAAGCGGTTTATGCGCCCACTCGATGATTCAAGAGCTATTTTTCATACTACCTGCCACATCGCACCGACGGTGCAAGACATCTGTGGTGCCAACACTGTTATTGTTCCTCCCGTGGCAACAATGAATGAGAATGAGGAACTGTTCTTCAGATCCTACTGTAACCCATTGCCACGTATGAGAGGAGCAACAAAGAATTTCAAATGAAAATGTACCAAATGAGGAGGCTCAGGAGGTCTCAAAGAGTAAGAAGATCACTATTTCGATGATTATCGATTTATCATACAGAGGAATTTCAAATGGAGGATGATCCCACCTCATTTGAAGAAGCCATGAGAAGCGAAAATTCCTCAAAATGGCTTGAGGCCATGGAAGAGGAAATGAGGTCCATGAAGGCTAATAAAGTCTGGGACTTGGAAATTATTCCTAAAGGAGCCAAAACAGTAGGCTGTAAATGAGTCTACAAAACAAAGCTTGACTCCCAAGGGAATGTAGAAAGATACAAAGCGCGACTTGTGGCAAAAGGCTTTACGCAAAGAGAAGAGATTGATTACAATGAGACCTTTTCTCCAGTCTCATGTAAAGATTCCTTTAGAATCATAATGGCATTAGTCGCACATTATGATTTGGAGTTACATCAGATGGATGTAAAGACGGATATTTCTTAATGGGGATTTGGAGGAAAATGTTTACATGGCACAACCGAAAGGTTTTGTCGTGGAAGGAAATGAAAGAATGGGATGCCGCCTAAAGAAATCGATTTATGGGTTAAAGCAAGCTTCAAGACAATGGTACTTGAAGTTTGACAGTACAATAAGAAAATTTGGGTTTAAAGAGAATGTAGAGGACAACTGTGTTTATGCAAAGTTTAAAGATGGGAAGTTTATCTTCCTAATCTCGTATGTGGATGATATCCTATCAAGCTAGTAGTGATGTCGATCACATCGAGACTAAGAAGTTTTTGTCCTCAAACTTTGATATGAAAGATCTTGGTGAAGCTTCGTTCGTTCTAGGGATCGAAATTCACCGGATAGAAACAAGGGGATATTGGGATCACAAAAGGCATACATAGAGAAAGTCTTAAAGAAATTTTGTATGCATAAATGTAGTCCTTCACTGCACCTATAGTCAAGGGCGACATATATGGGGATTTTCAATGCCCGGAACCAAGATCTGAGCTCGATCAAATGAAATCGGTTCCATATGCTTCACTCGGAAGCTTGCAGTATGCTCAAGTGTGTACGCGCCCTGACTTAGCGTTTGTTACCGGGTTACTTGGCAGATTCCAGAGCAATCCTAGAATAGAACATTGGAAATTGATAAAGAAAGTCTTGCGTTGTTTGCAAGGAACAAAAGGCCTCATGATGACATACAGAAGATCAGATTTACTCCATATAGTGGGGTATACAGATTCTGATTTTGCGAGAGATGATAGAAAGTCTACATCCGGATATGTGTTCACTCTCGCTGGAGGAGCTATATCGTGGAAAAGCTCAAAGCAAACCGTCACTACATCGTCCACAATGTATGCCGAGTTTGTAGCATGTTATGAGGCTACGGGCGTGGAACGCTAAAGAAGTTCATACCCGTTTAAAAGTGGTTGATGACATCAATAGACCACTTAAGTTGTATCGCGATAATGAACCCGCAGAACGTATGCCCACAACAATAAGTCAAGTGGTGTCGCCAAACACATTGACATAAAGTACTATGTTGTGAAAGATAAAGTTCGGGATCAAATTATAAGTCTTGAGCATATAAGTACCGCAAAGATGCTAGCGAATCCGCTTACTAAAGGCTTACCACCCAACGTGTTCGAGAGAACATGTAGCCGGCATGGGTTTAAGGGAAAGTCTATGATTCTGGACTAAAAGATGGCCCAAAAGATTAAAGTAACTATTTGAACAGAGGTGTATTGTAGTCATAAATCTATCGGCGATTGACCGTGACGATGAGACATGCTCTATGCACTAATCTGTGATGGAATGAGTAAAGTCAAAAGTAATTAAAAGTTAAAGTATAGAGGAGATCAAGGGGGAGAATGTTGGATTGATCTCCCTCCCAATTAGCCCAACGACTAATCGGGCCTTGATCCGCGCTACGATCGGGCGCCACCCATCTATTGGTGGTGGGCCTGTCACACAAGCGCATTACATAAAGGGTTGGGGGCCGACGGTTCTAAGCACGAGGTTGGCCTGAGCCGTACACCCCACCGACACTAAAACCCTAGACCGATCTTCGGGGCGCAGTGAGCGACGGGAAGCTTCACCAGAGGCGCGCCGCTACCACCTCCGCCGCTGTCATCAAACGCCGCCAGCCAGGGAGACGCCGTTCCCCTTCGACGACCGTCGCTGCCTCCATGACCGGCTCCTCCTCTACCTCCGACGGTACCCTCTCCCTCTCCTCTCTTCTTCCCTCTGAGATCAAGAACCCCAAGGCAAGAAAAGAGATGCAAACACTTCTGCCTGTGTCAACTTGTGATTCCTGTACAAGATGTGAACCATGTACAACTTGTACAGGGGAAATGTCAATCACGTACGCGCTCAACCTGACTGATTGGTCCCTGGCAAGAGGCAACAAAAGGTTATCTTGAACGGAAGCTAAGTCCAGAATGAAAATGGATCATCTGCATTGAAGGTGTCAATGCAGTGGATCCATAGTACCCATGCATTAGAAGATGATCTCTATCAAAAAGCAATGCTTCAAATCAATAGCTATATTACTGTTGCTACAGTATTTATATTCTACTGTCAAATATTGTTTACCTACATAATTTACTGTTTACACAGTGATCCTCTGCCCGTCTCAACACCATGGCCTCACCTGAGGTTCAGGCTCTCGAGTCCCCTCGTCGATAACAACGATCTCCTTGAACACAACAACAACGAGCTTTATTAACCTTGAGTATCGCACAGAGCCTACCTAACCTTCCTGAACTGGCAGGCAAGAATGATAGTAATGTGCTGTTCGGTGCCAGGGTCGCGCGGTCCATCCCGGCGGCGGCCGGCGCGAGACACGGCACGGGGAAGGTTTGCGCTTGAGCAGGCGAGCGGCGGCGGCGGAGGGAGTTAAGGGGGGCGATTTGCCCAAGTGTGGATGGCGGAGATCAATGCTGCGTCGCCACTCGCCAAGTGCTTTTAGTTTTGAGCCGTTCGATGTGTGTAGGCGGCGGGCGTCGAGCTGTCAGTGGTGGTCGCCCACGCCAAATCCTCCCTATTCATCAGTGCGGAGTTTCGACGGCGGACATTAGCCAGCACGTGGGAAGAGTTCGATCTTGGGCCACTCGATGCATCCTGATTGTGGGACCGACCTGTCAGCGGGAGAGAAAGAGAGATGATTTTGGCTTTTGGGCCGTTGAACACGTACGTCCACGTCGTGTAACCGAGTTGTCAGTGGCGGACGACGGGCGAGTCCGTGGACTGGCCACGCCGACAGCGACGGTGCGGCAAGCTCACCGGCGGCGACTGTACCATGGTCGTCGTTATGCAGCTGGATTAGCTTAGACGACAGGACCGATGAAACCCACATTATTTCATCAGGATGATTAACACCAGTTCACCATGCTCAACTACAATATCTGAACTGCGAACATTACATATAGATAGGTGGGAGGAGCCTTCTTAATCTATACTAGTAGTACCTGAAATCTGAATGCACTTCTACTTCTCTGCGAGGACAATGAGGCATGGATGTATCCTCACAGCTTGTCGGCGATCCTGCTGACTGCGTCGGCGAGCTTGGTGAGGGCAGCAAGAAGAGCCTTCCTCTGCTCCCTGTCCATGTCCCAGCTCGCCTTCTGCGCCTCCAGCTGAGCGGCCAGCGTCCCGTTGCCCCTCTCCAGGACTTCGATCACCTGCTTCCCTATGCTCGTCGTCGTGGCGGTGGCGGTGGCGGTGGCGGTTGCCGTGGTGGTTCCTTCTGGCCCAGCTCCGGCTTCTGCGCCGAACGTCGCTTCACTATCCTTGAAGCTGCCGTCATGCTGCGACGTCGAGTTCTTGTCTGACGCAGCGCCGGCTTTCTTCGCACTCTCCGTAACTGTCCAAACAAAAAAAATGTGCAGATCTAAGTAGCACTGAGAGTCTGAGATGCGCGTTAGTATAGGGGAAAAATGGCTAATTGTGCAATTCACCGGATACTTTGAATTAGTTCATAAATGGATTACATGACATGATATATGAAATATTGGTGAGAAATTGGCGTGCATATCGTACCTGGATCAGAGCATTCGTGTTGAGAAGAAGCGGCAGGTGGCTCGTACTTACGTGCTGCGTACAGCGCAAACCAAACATATTCTGAGTTTGACGATTCCAGTGCATGGCAAGTACAGAGAGAGAGGAATTTTTGATCGATACTGCTAGTTTTGAAACTGTATTTACAGTTTTAATCAGATTGGAGACGTATTTGCAAAAACGGCAACGCTGACGCACGGCGTCCATGCGCCAGCGTTGCCATGCCGACACGTCAGCCGCGGGCGTGGGGCAGCCGTGCGCCAGCAGCCGGCCCCGCCACCTCAGCGCCTCGGCCCCGGCATGTCACCGCGCCCGCACCGGCCCCCGCCATGTCACCACGCGCGGGCGCACACGCACCCCGCGCCCGGGCCCGCTTGCTCGGCGCGTTGCCACCCCACGACGCACTTTTTTTAATCGGGTTAGGTTAATTAAATGATTAGTTAAATTCTGAAATTTAAAAGAATTTTAAAATATAGCAAATGAGTTCTAAAAATTATGAATTTTTTTGTGTAGCTTCCTGACACCGTGTACTTGCTTGTGTAAATTTTTTATAATTTTATTCGTTCAGATTTTTTATCGCTAATTGGTATAACTGTGTCGCCCGTACCAATCAATAAATGTCTTGCCATGTGCCATGTGTCGATTGTCGAAAAATTTGAACCAGGCCCTTCCTTCATTTGCAACATGTGTTGATTGTCCAAAGATTTAAATCAGACCCTCCCTCCATGTGTTGATTGTCCAAAGATGTGAAGCAGACCCTCCTGCATTTGCCTATGCTTTCCATCGAAAGCATCGATGCGCCACCTCCCTGTCTCAAAGCATCGATCCGTCATCTCCATACATTTATGACTTAATTAGCGCGCAGGATAAGTATTTTCTTTGAGAGCAGTGGCTATCAATTGGAGAGAGCTAGCGCGATTTTATTTTGCAGTCGCTCGCTCGTTCTTCCGCTAGTTCATTTCATATCGCAGTCACTCGCTCGCTCGCTTTTCCGCTTATTCATTTCTATTCGCGCTCACTCGCTCTCTTGCTCTGTCGATTATATAGTTGGGGACATTTCAACGTTCTTTACTGCCGTCGTTCGCAGGTAGTTTGAACTCACAACGTTATTAATTTGCAGTGTTTATTAATTATTAATTAATTAAGTAGTGTACATTAATTTCTTAATTAATAATAAGAAATGCATTCATCGAAGAACAGAAGAGCTTATCACCCCACGAAAACTACTCTACAATTAATTTACAATCTTTTATGTTCATTAGCCACATTATCACTAATGTTCTCTATCTATGTGTTGCTAGCCATATCTCTACCGGAGCTACTAGAACAATTCTACGATGAGGACCGTCGGTGCAAGCTGTGGCTCACGGCTGACGCGGATGGCTCTCCGCCCCTGACGCTTCGAGCAGGGAGGGATGGTGGGCGCTGGACGATCGTTACGTCTCGATCCTTCGGGAAACAGGCTTGTTGCCCCTTGCGAGGATGGTCTCCATCGAACGCGGGTTCACCCTAGACGGCAGCCTGCTGTCCGTACTTATCGACAGATGGAGGCTCGAGACGCACATCTTCCACTTTCGGTGGGGTGAGATGACGGTCACCCTACAGGACGTGTCGTTCTTGACTGATCTCCTGATCCGGGGTGTGCGTCTTGTTCCGGACCCTCCGAGTGCGGACTGGAAGGACATGCTAGAGCTGCGGTTTGGCCAGCCTCTCCCGGAGGGTGCACGTGGCGTCCCCCGGCCTTGGCTGAGGCAGTTCAGCGAATGCCCGCAGGGTGCACCTCAAGAGGTCATTAGGACATACCTCGTTGCTTACCTTTTCCAGCTCTTTGGTTGAGTCATGTTTCCAACCTCAAAGGGGGATGTTTTGAACCCCAGCTTCATCCGCACCGTCGAGTCTTTGGTTGACGCGGGGGCTGGGCCGATGCCTCAGTACAGCTGGGGATCAGCCGTCCTTGCGCCACATACCGGGGGTTGTGTGACGCTTCGCGGCGCGGTACCACTGGTACTAACCTGGCCATCTGCTATGTGCTCCTGCAGCTGTGGAGTTGGGAGCACTTCCCTGTTGGGCGGCCGACCATCGAGATAGCGACGCACCCATACCCTATAGATGGACTCATCCCACATGACGTTGTAGACACGCCCACCATGGGCTTACGATGGACTGCTGCCCGTCTGCGCTGGGCCAACGCAAGACCGGCGAGGTGCTACTCGTTGTACCACAACGAGTTCGAGCCATTGCACGAGAACGACATCATCACGAGTGGCTGCTGGCGCACGGCTGCCCCGCGCCTGCAGCTGCGTGTCGGCACGGCAGCGCTGACGCACGGTGGTTGCACATCAGCGCTGTCATTTTTGTAAATACGCTCGACGTCTGGTCAAAACCGCAAATAACGGTTGAAAAGTGGTCGTATCTGTCAAAAATTCGAGAGAGAGAGAGAGAGAGTAACATACAGCGTATAAATGTACGTATACGTGCACGTGTACGGCTGGTGCATGTACTGACCTGATATGGGCACGACCATCATTGGCGGCTGCTCGTCCGCCTCGTCGTCGCCCTCGGCCAGCTCCTCGCCCAAGCCCGGCGGCAGCTTGGCGGCCGGCCCCACGAGAGCGTCGTAGACCTCCCGGTCGAAAGACGACGGCAGCTGCCTCGCGCGCCGCTGCTCGCCGCGCATGTCCCAGAACGACTCTTGCTGATGCGCCTCAGAGGCGGCGGCGACGACGCTATTCTTCTCCCGCGACGATCTTCTTGAGGTCCCGGAGAGGTTGCCCACCGCTCGGCCTTCGCATGGGTCCGCGCTCCACGCCGTGCCGCCGGCAGTAGGCCGACACCACCGCCCACTTGAGCCTCACCGGCTGCGGCAACCGCAGCCCGCGCTGCTCCATGGCGCGCTTCGCCTGGATCAGGACCATCGTCTCGTGCCGCGTCCACCGAGGGAGGCGCGACCTCGGCGAGGACGTGGCCGCGGCGGCCGGCCGCGGCGGCGGAGGCGAGTTCCCGTTTGCAGACATTGCTTTTGAGCCTCGATCAAAGGATCAACGCGCATCAAGGCCTCACCCAGATGGGATTTATCTGCTGTTTTTTTGCCATTAAATCGGCATCAAAACTTGCGTTTTTGCAACCAGCAGAGATTAGCAAGAATTTAACCTTGTACAGCAAATGCCATCGCGTTGCACTTATCATCCAAGAGGCCATCTAAATCAATGGCATACTACTGGCAAGTCGCGGCAAGCAAAAAATTAGCAGGAAATTAATCTTGCGTAGCAAATGCCATCTCATCACATATCCAAGAGACCATATAAATCAATGTCATACTGCTTACCTTATGAATCAGTAAGCCACAATATTGTACATTGATAGCATACAGCAGACACCACCAGCATCCATCCATATCCACGACTTTTCAATGCTTGGAGTTGCCTTTTTGTTCTTGAAGGCCTTTCCAGCATTTTGCCAGCATTGACATATCAAATGAGGCAGTAACACAGCACAGACCAAACAATTATGGAGTTATGGTGCATTTAGAAATGTCTACAATGCTACATAAATTACCAATTTTGTTTTTTGTTACAGTTTTGATATCATGTCGTAGCTCTCATACCACTTGTTACAAGGGATTGTCTATTCGTAAGGTGACTGAAATTTTATTAAGCATAAGTCACATGTTTTATCCATTAAATCAATATCCAATCATATGACACATCAATCTCTACACAAATCCAACCCTTAAGACATCTACATGTTCTCCGCATCATGCGTTCGAAAGGGATTGTCTATTCATAAAGTGACTGAAATTTTATTAAGTATAAGTCACATGTTTTATCAATTGGATCAATATCCAATCATATGACACATCAATCTTTACAAAAATCCAATGGTCACAATAATTGAGTAAAACTTAAAAAAAATTCCAGACGACTTAAAAATAACAAATCCGTTGTTATAATTAGTCCAGGAATAACCACTCATAAAAAACATAGATTAGATATATTTTGAACGCATGATGCTGAAAACATATAGATGTCTTAAGGGTTAAATGTTCCACCACTTAGATATATGGGTTAATTGTTTGCAAAATATCTACCCAGAATAAGAGTGCTCTTCTTTTGCTAAATAACTGTCGGACTCGGATGTCACGATCCAGAATCCTCTGTGAATAGTATTATGCTATTCCCTAGATTAGTAGATAGCGCTCACAGATATATTACTGAATCATTTCATACATAATGTAGACCAAACCAAATTTAATATTATAAACATCAGAGTCACATAGATCGCATCGGGCCAGGTTTTACAATAGGGCCGAACAGGTCAAATGTTTACCATACATAAACTGCGGATGTGGTAGCGGAAGCAAAAGGGGGTAGGGCTTATCTTGCCACAAGCAAGCGACTGGGAAAACCAGTGTATGACCGATATTATCCAGAGACTTAGACTACTAGAAACTATACTACTCTTCATCAATTCATTGGCCTTCAACATCTAAATCCTCATAGTATGCATAATGTCTGGGATCCACGACTTCTGAAGGTTTGAGGGAAAGAGTAAGGATGAGCATAACTTCCGTGCTCGCGAGCCAATACACAATGCAATATTTATAAATGCAAGGCTTTATCAAAGATGACTTGGGTTCTTTTATTTGCTAAAGCAACATTTTAAATTATTGTAGATAGAAATTCTTATCACTTAGCATTTTGACTAAATCATATTTTATTAAAGAGATTAATTTGTGCAATATTTATAACAGCAGAGGTTATCTCCACCTATTCTTATTTTAGATTAGGGCTACATCCATCTATTAACAACACTTGGGTACTTCCACCCAGGAAAAATCCAAATTCAGGGTTACATCAGCCCGACAAGGTTTTCATCTCACCCACAAAGTTTTATAAATAGAACTAACTCGAGTAAGTTCTCATGCCTACCCTTGATCGTGGGCACGGTTTTTCGAATAGTTTATAATATGCAGAGACTGTACATTTTACACACAACAGATAATCGTCTTGACATATACACATGTTTCCTTAGATATGTGAATCAAGAAGAGATTATCACAAGACCTTTACAATGTATCTCTCAGTATTTGTTATACCCGCTAAGGTTTCACCTGAGAAGGATTACGCTCACATAGACCCGTCAACCCTTATCCAGACCCCCCTCTTGCGCCATACGGCTTACGCTCACACAGACTCGTAAATTGTACACCCCAACCCGTAACCACAAAGGCTTACGACGTAGCGGGTCCTCCAATGGTGCAACTTGTACTGATAGACACAAATTATTTAGTCAGGTCAACACCATTATAGACTTGTGGTTGTACTGTTGTACATTAGGAGATCATCACAGGATTAAGTCCTTAAAGTCATCTGGGCGGTCCATACCACATTCCACATATTCTCGTGCTACGTCCACACCAACCATTATACCATCCTCCCATATATGGTAACAACAAGTTATTAGGGTTTTGAGAAGCATCAATTTAATTTATCCTGTTATTTCAATCATTTACCTCCAGTGACTGCCCAAAACACATTTCAAGAGTTTTAAAAATGACGGTTGGGGTAAATAAATACTCCAATACTTAAACAAGATTGGTATGTCGCTTAAGTACGACTATAGCTAGGAGGTTACCACATATTTACTAGGGTGATAAGGGTTCAGTATTTCAATTTATCAAGGATTGCATAATATTATTTAATTGTTAAGTTGGCATTTAACTACCTTAAGACCATTTGACATATATTTGCATAACAGAATTAAAGCATGCAAGTTGATATTTTAAAATGATATAATTTACATAAAATGTAGGTTCAATATGGTCAAAGTATTGACTCGCTTGGGTCTAAGGCAAGAGAGTCTTGATATTTTTGGTCTTGATCGAACTAAGGTTCTTCCGCATTCTCAAACTCTACTCGAACAATCGCGCGGGAAAAAAGAAATAACAAACAACCAAAATAAATAAATACAAGAGAAATATCAAATGAACTCCAAAATAAAGAAAACCTCTTCCATTAGCAAGATCTTGAATTTATAACTTTTTAGAAATAAATCTCACTCGAATCGGACTTAAAACGAGGGAGATTGAGACATCCGAAGTTTTGATTTTGAAATAAAAACCAGAAAATAAAAAGGGGAGAGCGAAAATCTTTCACTGACATGAGGGGCTCACTGAATAGTGGTCTGGTCTATGTGTACAGTGCATAAACCGGAGGTCAACATTCACTGTGCATGTGATCCACGGGTCCACTGAGGTTTGGACTGTGCTTGGGCCCACTGTCATTGAGCCAAGGAGGGCAACTAAGTTAAAGATCTCTATTTACTGCTCCTTGGGTTCATAAGGCAAGGACTCTGAGCAGCATTGAAACCGACAATCATTAACCTCTAAACCCTAAAGACAAATATTTGGTGCTTTAACTGCCGGGTCCACATGGCAAAGAGTTTGCAACAAATAACCCAAGTGTTAATTAGAGCTAACCCCTTAAGGACATTGATTATGGTGGATTAACACAGCTACTTACTTGCTACCCCCCTTAAGACAGGGATTGAGTAGATAAATTGTCTCGGGCCCGCTCGGCAATGAAACTATACATCAATTGAACCGGCAGTTAATTAAGCTAGTTAGTAGTTAACCCTTAAGACATGATTTAGACATTTAAATGACGCATGCACAACGCTGTCCAAAAACCGACAAGCAGAGGAGCTCCCTGGGCGCGTGCGGCTCCGGCTTGCTGCCGGCGGGGACAGCCATGGCGGCGCCGGGTAAGGGCTGGAATGTGTCGCCGGGGGGACGGTGGCCACGGGAGCACCGGCGGCGGTGGCGCCATGGCGCATGCGGCGCTGGCACCGGAGTGGCTCGGGCAGGGGGAGCACGAGATGCGCCCAGGGGTGGGGAGGCTAGAGGGGTTGTTGAGGGAGCTCGGGGGCAGCTGTGGTGGTGAGGCGGCTGCGGCCGGGAGTGGCGGCGGGAAGAAGGGGGGTGGGGGAGAAGTAGAGGGGGGGGGGGGCTGGAGAAGAAGCAAATGGGCTGAGGGGAGGATTTGAAGAAGTTTTGATTTTGCAAAATTTGAGTTCAAATCTGAATTCTGAAGATTCGAAAATACTGTTCATTGATGAAAAAAATGGAATGCTACAATAACATAGCTTGTCCAGCTTGTCATATACACAGCTAGCATGACTGCATTCATACAATACTTTGTATAGTTTTGCTTCCCCTAAAATAAAAAATAGAAGCACAGCTGCAGGTCTAGTAGAGGCGCTTCCGGCAGTCAGGGGCACCACAGTAGCAAGGCAACTTAACAATGTTTCCATCCGACCCAACAACACTGTCCAAGCGATAGCCATAGTCATACGAAAGCTCCTGCAAAGCACATGACAGTCAGAACTCGGAAGAAACCATAGAGTGGAAACTGTAGAAATTAGAGTTCTAATCTTTTCTTTTAAAAAAGTTGAAATCGACTCACCTGAAGAGGAAGTATAGTGTCAGCAGCAAAAAGCGTCACTTTTGCCAGCTTAACATCATTGTGTGAGCTCAAGACACACTGGACAAAAAGGTTAGGTTGGCAGCTGTGGTTTATGAACCTTGCAAAATTGCCAGTAGAGCCAGCATCTATGCAATACTCCGGTGCTGGTGGTGCCTCTGAATCATTATCGGCATGAAGAGAGGGCAGGTGCATTTCTGAGCCAGCCCTTTTCTGTAGAAGTGAATGCAACTAGTTCAAGAAATGGTGCCTTGAAGTATTTGTTGACATTTCAACATCAACTAAAACAAAACCTTTATAGTACTTCATTTCAAACAAATGTTAGAGTAAAAAGCAAAGGAAAGGAGCAAGTAAATCGAGCACCAAGCAATGAGGCTAATGATGTAGCATAAGGCAACATCTGATGTTATTTCATCATTGAAAATTGAACAGCCAATACCACAGTGAAAACTGAAACTGAAGAATGAGAAAATCAGTACCTCCCTTCCATCTAGACCCTTCATGGTTTGAAGACAATCAATATCGAATATGTAGTTGTTCTGCAGCAAACCATCCACTTCTTCAGTTCTCTTTAACACACCAGTGTACTCACAGATGGGGGCCCCAGGGAGGATAGTGTCCCAAGTCCTGACACCCCAACCTTTTGAAGCTGTCTTAAATACCTGCACACACATTCAGCTTGTTAAGCAATATACAGCAAGATAAGAAATGATAACAAAAGAACACACTCCCTTCCAACGGGAGAACTTGCATTATGATTTAGGAAAAAATCTACTTTACAATCTTGAAACTATTCGAAAAGATTGGATTTCAACCTTAAACTACAAAACCGGACATCCTACACCCCCAACTATCAAAACCGTTCATTTTACCCCTCGATCCAAACAGGGGCGGTTTTAGGTGACTTGGCGCTGACGTGTTAATGGGGCCCACATGTTAGGCATGTCATCCTCTCATTCCTTTCTTCTTCCTCACTTGCTTCTTCTCCTCAATCCCCATTCAATTTTTTTTTTGCTTCTCCCTGTTGCTTCTTACTCCTCTTCCCTCTTCCAGCTGAATGGAGCTCTTGACTCCTCTTCCCTCTCCCTGGCGCCACCTCCCCTTGGCGCCGCCTCCAGCTCGCCTGCGTACTGCGCCACCACCGCTTGCCCGGCTCCCTATGCACCGGCCCTGCGTGCTCCTGCGGCCTACGCCGCGCCTCCACTACTCCGGCTCGGGCAGCGTTCCCCTACGGCTCGGCCGCCCCTGCTCCCTCGGCCTCGCCTCCCTGTGCACCAGCCACCCCACGCGGTAGGCCAAGGTGGAGCCGGATGCGGAAACTAGAGATGGAGGGGCGGCCAAGGGAGGCGGTGGCGGGATGGTGGCGGCGAAAAGGAGAGGATCGGTGACCACGCCGGACGGCCGCATCACTGTTCACTTCACCGCCACCAACTCTGCTGACCACGCCTTGGCCGTGGACATGGCCACCCTCGTGCATCGCCTTGATGCCGCTCAGCAGCTGCCTGCATGACTCGGCGCACATTGGGCTCCGGGAATAGCCGACCGTGGTGCTCCATGTGCTCGTCCAAGGCGTGGCCAGAGGGAGGTGGGCCTAGCGATGGTGCAGGCGCGCGGCCAAGCTGGGGTAGGAGTCGGCGGCCGGACCGTGTGTTGGCGGTGAGTTAGGCGGTGGAGGCGAGCGGCAAGAGGTAGCAGAAGAAGCGCGCGAGGAGGTCCGCCGCGAGCTCGTCAGACGCGGGGATTGACGCGGCGGCTACGGAGGGGAGCGCGCTGAAGAGGGAGGGGGCGAGGCCGCGACGCGAGGGTGGGGGGAGGCGGCGCTGGCCGCTGAGGAGGGAGGGGACGAGGCGGTGGCGCGAGGGTGGGGGAAGGCGGCGCTGAAGAGGGAGGGGACGAGGCCGGAGGGGAGGCGGCGGCGAGCCGGTGAGGGTGGGGGTTTGGGCCGCTGGGGCATCTCGCCTCGTCGTGGGGAAGAGTGAAGAGAGAGATGAGTGAGAATAAGATGAAGAAGAAAGGAACGATAGGATGACATGTGGGCCCATCTTCGAAAAGAATCTTACGTGTTAAAACCACTGACACATCAGTGCCACGTCACCCAAAACCGTCCCTGTTTGGATTGAGGGGGGTAAAATGAACGGTTTTGATAGTTGAGGGTGTAGGACGTCCGGTTTTGTTTAGAGTTGAAATTCAGACTTTTCGAATAGTTCAAGATTGTAAAGTAGACTTTATCCTATGATTTATAATTGTTGCAAAGAGTTAACACAGCCTATCAAGAGTGTCTGCATGGAGTGAAGACTAAAAAATTATGAGGGTGTGGGGAGAGGGTGAACAATGGCGGTAGAAGGTATAGAAAACAAGGAGGAAGGACCAGAGAATTGAAGAGTGGATAGAGAAACAACACAATAAGTGATGTTTGCTTGCTTACAAGAAAAGATGTAGTGTTGAGCCTGCTTATCAAATCAAGTGTCTTGTACCCACTTACAAGTTACTAGCACAAAATAGAATACATAGCGCCTACCAGACCCATTACTCTCGCTAAAATTTTGTTTATAATATTGCATCATTCACAACTTTGCTTACAGTTTTAACTCAAAAGCATTACCCATATAAATGTTCCTAGCAAGGTACAAAAACAGGACAATAAAAAGATTAAGAAAAATACTAACCTCTAGGCGATACTGCAAACCTTGTTGAGATGTTCTATTGACACAGTTGCGGTTGCAACTGCAGTTAGCACCACATTCAAATACAACTGCTTTGGGCTCCACCAACCTAAAGATTGACCATTAATAATTTCAGCTGACAAAAGTACAGGACACCAGTTCCCTCCCATTATATGAAATCGTGTCGATAAGAAATGCTGTTCATTATTATGGTAAACTATAGTTGAAAAGCACATGTGAAATGCCAAACATTAACGAGGGCATTTGGACATTGCACTTTACCTGCCAACATTCTTATATGATACGTAAGGTAGATCAGAACCATTGCGTTGAGCACATGAACAATTTTTGTTGATAGCGCAATCTCCTTCACAATCGCAGCCAACACAATTAGATGGAATCTTGACGCCCTTTGGAATTTTTAGAGATTTGGAGTACACAACACCTAGCACATTGCCAAAGGTAACACAAAGCAAATTAGCCCCATTAAAGAGTACTCCATATTTTGAAGACAAACAGAGAGACTAAAAACAAAATTGGAACAAGATGCCAACTAAGCCCAACTGTTATAGTCAAAACTAGGACAAGAAACAAAACTAAAAAAACTATATATAATACAAACTGGTGACGGATTGTTTACAGCTAATAAAAAAATGCTAAAAATCTCAGGAAAAAAGAGAGTAAAACATCGGGTCCTGAATTCGGTGTGCATAATTAAATCACAACCACTGGAATATGCGGCCTATTTAAACTTAAAAGATAAGAAATAATCCTAAATTTGTATAGTAAACCACACTGCACAATTGCTCAGGCCAATCGATCTAGTTCAAGAAACAATGCAAAGATCTGTCCTAGAAACAAAATATGATGTAGCCAAAAGATAAATTTGTAGCATACCAGATGGAGGAACAGGTGGATCATCAACCAAATTAGTAGCAGGAATTGGAAGATTTTCCTGTCCTCCGGAGATGTCATCACAAACCAACCTATCAAAATAACACGCAGCATGTGTTTAGTGTCATTTGGGAAAACTAGCGGGGTGGCCCGTGCATTTGCGTGGCTAGATTTGTTTTAAAGTTTGTAGTCACAAATGATATAACTTACATGCTTCAGAATATATTTACATATCTTGTAGCTATTTAGATTTTTAAAATATCATAAACATTAAAAAATGACAATAGAAACTTGAAAGAAAATACAACTTGAGTAACGTAATTGAAGTATAAGCTTTAATGGACGAAAAACATGAGTATATATAATAAGTTAACCACTCTCCAAAATGTTTGCATGCACATGTACCTCTGTTAATCTAAAGCAATACATTGATTATGTGTGCAACAAAATTATCTTATTAGTTTACATGGTATTAGAGTATCTTGCCCACGTATACACCGATGCACTATGGACAACCTACCTTGAACTCATCTTCCCTTACGTCGGTTGCCCCACCGAACCGTGTGTCTTCTATCTCTTCTCCCCGTCACAATTCTTCTGCTTCAACCTCCAAGAGCAAGCCCAATTTTTAATCGATATCTCTCAGCTGCTACCCCTTCCAATGCAATACTCTATCATATAGTTATCTTCTACTTCTCTCTAATTATCGCTTAATGATGACCATTGTAACACGTATATGCGTGCAAATATTGTGGATCCCTGACAGGACACCCATCGCGCTCTCCAGTGACCCCAAGCCTATTCTTTACCATTGCGCTATCTCTACTCCGAGCTCTTTGCTCCTTTGTTTCTGCACGCCCATACTTCTATTCGTAGGATGCATACATGTATATACACATGCACGATGTTATACATGCTCGATGTCTTCTTCTCATGTGTCGGTATGTCGCTCCTCTTTTCAATGTTGTCTAACTCAACGATGTGATTTCCTCACTAACTACGACAATCTTCCCTCTCCACTGATGTTGGTATGTCCGCCTTGGTCGTTGTCTAACGATAGGAAAAATCTTCTCGCCATCGCCAGTGACGCCATGTCACTCACCAACGATGGTATGCTCCTAGCTACCCGATGATCACATATCGTCGGTAGCTTTTTTTAATCCAAAGCTTCATCTCATCTCTGCTATGTCTTCCCCATTATCGAGTTTCTTTGGCCATTGATTTCTTCAACAACACTGATGCTCACCATTCGTCGTCATAACACTTGGCTCCTTTGACTTCGATCTTTCTCTTCAACGGCTCCAGCGAGCAGCATAAAATTGTTCTCATCTTCGTCGCCGTTGTCTCAACTATTCGCTTTCTTATGAATCAATATCTTCTTGTAGGACAGATCGACGCTATTGCACTCTTTCGTGGTCTCCTCCGACACCATTCACGATATCCTCATTATAACTTATATTTAATTTATTCAAAATTTTAGTTATTAAGATATTTTACTTTGGAATTCGTATGGAAATCAAATTACAAATTTTCTTTTTATTTGTTGTCCCTAATTTCAATTATTATTTTGTTGGAATTTGTAAACTAATCCAATTGTTAATTTTTATGTCGAATTACAGTTATTTATAGATTTTGCTTTAGAATTCGTATCGAAATCAAAATTCTAATTTTTTTTATTACAAAAAAAATATTTTTTGTTGAAATTTGTATACTAATCCAATTGCTATTTTTAGTTTAATTTTTATTCCGAGTTATATTTACTTAGGAATTCGTATGGAAATCAAATTGATGATGTTTCTTCTGAATTTTATTTATTTATTTTACTTTGTAATTCATATGAAAATCAAATTGCAAATTTTATTTTATTTTTATCATTATTTGTAATTATTTTTTGGAATTCATATACTAATCCAATTCGTATATATATGGCGCCTGTTTCGTACTCCCGGGAATATGTACTCCCACTTCGAATATACCACTTAAATGAATATATTGTATATCTTTATCATTTTCAGTATACTTACATACCAATTATAAGATACTCCAATGTGACTTGATTGAAAAAAATTTATTAGAGCCCTTTATTTTTGCTATATACCCTTTTTCATATATAATAGAAGTATATACACAAATTTAGCTCTAAAAGGTGGACTTTAATAAATTTTTTTTCATTGAACTCACTTTGGAGTATATTATAATCATCATTGGAGTATGCTCAAATTAATAAAAATATATCATCATACGATTTATGTGGTATATAAGAAGTGAGAGTGCGCACTCCCAGGAGTATATATATATATAATTACAGTTATCGGTGATTTTACTTTGGAATTCGTATCGAAATCAATTTGCTTATTTTATTTTATTTTTTATTCCAAATTCCAGATATTTTTTGTTGAAATTCGTATACTAATCCAATTACTATTTTTAAAAAATTTATTCCGAATTATGTTTATCTAGTGATTTCACTTAGGAATTGGTATCAAAATTAAATTGTTTATTTTATTTTATTTTTTATTCCGAAATTCAGTTATTTTTGCATTGTACTTGAGATGGACTCTTATTTCTATATTGTACTTGACATGGACTCTTTCGTTTAATTTAGATCGTTATAATCTGAATCAACCATAATCAACGGTGTAGATATTTCTCTTTTTTCACTGATTAATGTGAGAATCAGTTATTTTTGCATTGTACTTGAGTTGGACTCTTATTTCTATATTGTACTTGACATAAACTCTTTCGTTTAATCTAGATCGTTATAATCTGGACCCACTATAATCAACGGTGTAGATATTTATCTTTTTTCATTGATTAACGTGAGAATTTCTAGTTCTTGAGAGCGAAAGTGGTGACTTCTTTTTCTATCTCTTTAATTATATAATAGATGTAACCACTATAATCCAAACATGACCAACACATTAGCGCATGGATGCATAGCGTATGGCCACATATGCAGCTTGAGGTTCCTTAATTTAGAACACATAATTCCAACATGAAAATATGAAATCATGAAAGGTAAATGGGAACTTTAGGAGCTTGGATCATGTACCCAGGTAATTCAGAAATCGTTGTGGGAGCTTCTGCACGAGTAAATCGTACCTACACATACAAATATGTTATGAGGCAAAAAAAAGGTTCCAAAACAAATATGTTGAATAAAGGACAGAATTTACGAATATATGTACTTATGTAGATACCATATGTTTTATGTCCTACTACATGAGTTTTTCAGAGTAATATTCATTCAAGAAACTCAATACTGGATCCATTGATTTGGTTCAGCTAAGGCCAACTGAGAAGTACATCATCACAAGCGTATTTCTGGGGAAAAAAGGGGGAGCACTACTTGCACTAACGACCGGCATGTGTTTTAGGCTTTTAGCTATTCAATTAACGAACAAGCATAGACCATTTATGCACATAACACAGAACATAGTTTTCTTGTGTCGCATTTCTAAGTGTTCTTCACACAATTAGCAGGGAAGATACCTTAAAAAATAGCAAAGTCCAAGGCATAACATGAATGTGAGTGCCATCAGCACAAACTGCACTGTGATGCCTAGCTTATTCAAGCATACCTCAGAAGTTGTCAACGACGGCTGACCCTCAAGCCGCTTCAATTTATATTTGAAAACAACATGTCCCTGCACTCCATTCTGCACCCAGTCATCTACAACCTATGGAATATTGAAACAAAAGAAACCAAAATAAAATTAGTCAAAGAGAAAGAAAAAACAAATATAAGTGAAAGTAGTTTTTTCCATGTTTTCAAAGGAATATAAGAGGCAATATAAATTATTTGGAAGTAAGCTTCATAGCATTATAGTATAACCAAGATTACAGTGCAACATCGTAGGTGTAGACTTGGAAGATAAAATAATATTTGGTAAAATATTAAGTAGAAGATAAGACCTTGTACAGCCCATCGTAGGTGTAGACTTTTCCAGTGTAGCTATTCTTTGATGTATGGCCTCGAATAACTCGTATAGGATTACCGTTATCCTTACTGTTCTGCAACATAATAAAAAGGGGAGAGGTACATAAAACAAAGTGAAAATCGATATACAAAAATTTTGTTATTTGGTATAGATGAATGAGATCAGCATTGCAAATTGAAAGAGAAACATTTTTAATGGATCGAAAACAAAAGGCTGGCCATAATTTAACTCAAAGACGCAAAAAGGAACATCAAACTAGGCACAATTAGAATGATTAAATTCAACACCTTCTAACATAGTAAAACAAACAAAAAATTGCATTTTAGAACTTTTCAAAAAAGGAAGACAGATTTATTATCATTGAAATAAATAAGATTCAGAATTAATCTGCAATGGCTATGACCGTTTCAAACAGCATAAAGATAAAGGATTTAGCCTAAAGTCAGCAATAAATAAGAACCATCGAAACCAACCTTCAATGCCAAATTTCCACGTTGCATTTGTTGAGAACTAATTTGGCGATGGTTGCCAAGCAAATCATTTCCTCCTTGACCGGTATAAATGATTTCATCTGCCTTGTCTAGATCATCTTCATATATCCCCGACATCACAATACAAGTTGCCAAGGGGAAAGTTAAGTTCTCGTGCTCCTTCTGCTTAAGGAAACGTCAATGTATTAGACTATTAGTTGACAAAAATACCAAGGAAACACCCAAGATGATCAATTTAGAAGCAGTTTTTATTTTGCTTTGGAACTTGGAAATGACATAGCAAGTAACTTGCCTGGCATTTAGAGAGTAATTACAACTGAACGTGGTAACAAGGAATTAGACACTTGGGAAAGCTAAAAGGGAAACTCTATGATTGATTAATGACCTACAGCCACATAAGTACATTGGACCAAATCGTAGTTCCTGTATCAGATGAACAAAAGAGTAACAGGTTTATTGCAGTCAATGGCATGGAAATGACATAGCAGGCAACTTGCCCAGCATTTAGAAGTAATTACAACTAAATGTGGTAACAAGGAATTAGACACTTGGAAAAGCTAAAAGAGAACTCTATGATTGATTAACAACCTACAGCCACCAAAGTACGGACCAATTTGTAGTTCCAGTGTCAGATGAACAAAAAGAGTAACGGGCAGATCGTAGTCAATGCCATGGAAATGATATAGCAAGCAACTTGCCCAGCATTTAGAAGTAATTACAACTGAATGTGGTAACAACAAGGAATTAGACACTTGGGACAGCGAAAAGGGAAATTCTATGATTAATTAACAACCTACAGTCACATAAGTACATTGGACCAGGTTGTAGTAACAGTATCAGATGACAAAAGAGTAACAAACTGATTGTAGTCAATGCCATGGAACTGCCTACCAAAGTTACCTTTCCTTGGTATTTCATTCCCATGTAGTCAATGCCATTCAGCCAGTGGCTGTGAATGCCCAAAACAACCATCTCTGCACGGGAATAAAACTGATCGCCAACGTCGATCCCTGTGAAGGAAGCTAAATTAGCATCCCAATATTTCAAAGTACTAATTTTCCTTCCTGGGAAAAGAAAAGGATGCACTAACCAGGTAAATGCCCTATCCTCTTATCCAGATAAAGCACGGCATTGGTTTCTTGCATCTAGGATTTGGACATGTATGATTAGCCCAACAAAAATAAAGAACTCAGACAGGGATGCACTTCTCTAAAATATCATTGATAAAAACAGCAGCGAAGATAAACATGATACCTTTGTAATTGCCTTCAAGTCAGGCCGCTTTGACGGGCGCTTCTCTTTCTTCTCACCTTCAGTGTCTTTCTTGCCACCCTTCTATATTTATAAGGACAAAAAAACTTACAGATTTACCCAACATTCATCACAGGGACACCAGTAGTAGCACGACACACAAACACTCAGCCACTCAGGCAACAAAGCAGAGAAGAGCAAGTGTCACATATAGAATTTGAAATTGCTCGGAAATTCACACCTTATTTTTGCTACCCGTAGGCTGACGCTTTAGACCTCCCTTACCCTCAATCTCTTGTAGCGCAGCCTGCGCTCTTTTCTGCTCTTCCTGAACCCAACCACGCACAATGTCACACAAAACACACACTAAATTGAAAAGAGCCTGAGCATTCAGACACAAAACGCAACCTGGACAAGGTGGAGGTAGTGGCTGTTGAATGCCCGCAAGGTTTCCTTCACCCGCAGCTTGGCGCTCTTCCCCGTGCCCGGCAGATCGTCCTCTGCAGCAGCTCCGGCACAACCAGCGCAAGAAATCGGTTCGGCCGCAGTCACCGGCATCGGCTTCCCCTCCCAGGGCTCAACCTTGGCGGCCTTCCTGCCCGGCTTCAAGGCATCCTGCGCCGCCGGCTCCTGCGTCTCTTCGTCCCTCTTCCTCTTAGGGCCGCGCCGCCGGCCGCTGGACTCTTGGCACCACCTGCTCCGCATAACTGGGCCGGCGCGGCCTGTTGAGGCACCGAGCGCTGCGGCGCAACGAAAGCGCCGCCTCCAATGGCGGCTGCGGGGGAGTGGCGTCCATGAAGGGCGGGTTCGGCACCGGCGCCACCTCCATCACAGCCACCGGATCCATCACCTCCATCCACTGGACCTCACCAAGAACTGCCAAAACAAGAAACCAAAGTATAATCAGCCACTCTGCTTTCATCTCCTTTGTTCCATTTCACACCATAAAAATAGACATTACTAACAAATTCCAGACAAGAAATGAACGAAAAATACACAGAAAAATCCGTATGAAATGGAGCAGAATCACACACAAGAACCACAACAAAACCCCAAAAGTTCGCACCAGATGGACAAAACCCCCACTCAATTGAACGAAACCATCATCTTTGCACCCAAATCACATCAACAGACGCAACAAGAACAATCCAACATGGATAAACAGATCGAGGATAACTCACCGGTGATAGTGTGGAAGGGGGAGGCGAAGAGGAGAAGAGCCGCGCAGCAATGGTGGGGATGAGGAAGGGGAGGAGTGCGGCCAGAGCAGAGAGCCAAAATAACATGGCCAGAGCAGAGAGCACGCACGCCTCTTCACCTTTGGCGGGGGAGATTACTGTGCTGCCCCTACATGTTCGCGTTATTTACTGCAGCCCAGGGTGGGAGGTGCCCGGGCGCGTTTGAATTTTGGGTGGGGTTCTCGTTGGCATCGGACGGCTGGGGGTTCGGCATTCGAATTGCAGGCGTCGGCATCGCCGTCCGACGGGGAACGCTTCTTTAAAACCGGAAGTCAAATCAGCGCCCCACTGTTTCAGAATCTCAATATGTGGTGTGAATTCTTTCCTTCTATATGCCTGCTGCTAGGCTCCACAAAAGGGCAAGCACTGGGGCCTGGGGGTTTTGAATTTTGAATTCTGAAACTATTGTTTCACCTGAAATAGGGAAACGAAACTCAAAGAGTGTAGATTTAGGCAAAATTCCATATTTGGTATATGTACTATCAAGTTGGTCCAATTCAGCCTATGTACTATGAAACCGAATATTTTACCCCTCTATTTTTTGAAACGGGATCAATTTTAACCTGAGGCTGGTTTTCTAAGCAGTTTTGCCATGGTGGCACTGACACAAGGTGGTTTGGCCACGTCGTACGAGTGACTCAGCGAAAGCAATTAAAAAAGTACATGTCTCCTCTCTCTCTCTCTCTCTCTCTCTCTTCTTCTTCCTCATCTCTCTCTCTCTTCCTCATTCGGCCATGCCTCCTCTCTCTGGCCATCCATTCTCTCTACTACCGACACCAAAGACAACAACATGCTCTCCCGCTCTTATCTTTCCCCTCATCTACCTCATTTTCTCCCCCCTAATGTTGCAGGGAATTTGGTCGCACCCATCATCTTTCCCAACTCCGACCGAGCGCGTCGTTGCTCAAAATTGACCGTCTCAGGTGAGCTCATCCCTCGATTTTTTTCAATCATCAAGTCCGCCTCGATGTCCTCTCCCTCTTGCTCCCACTCACTCTCTTTGCCTCGCCACATGGAGGCCGTAACACCTCGTCGCCCTTGGATCCAACCTAGAGTGTGCCCACCTTCTTCGTCGTGGACGTTCTCCTTCCCTGCTTGGATTCCGGGTAAGACCTCTTGTTTCAACACATCCTCTATAAAGCAAACTGTATAGGCTAGCCAATCGGATGTACAAACTTTCATAGCTTCGTCGCCTCGCAGAACCTTGTCGCGCCACCGTAGGTCGCCGTGGATAGAGTAGCACACAATACCATCTTGGGCAAGGATGGAACAATTAAGGGTGCGTTTGGTTGGTGGGATGAAGTTGAATGGGATGGGATGGGATGGTATAAGTAGGATGGTGTTTGGTTGGTGAGATAGGATGATATATAATTTTGTTTGATTGGTGGGATAGGATGGTCCTGAATGGTTCAAGATGGTGTTTGGTTGGTGGGATAAGATGATACATGAATGATATTTTTACAGTAAATATATGCCAAGAGTTGTCTTGTTTTGTTGATTAAATAACAAGGAACACAACGGTTCAATCGGATCACAAATCGGATACTCAGTTTAGGAAATATGGTCATTTGAAGCTCGTAAATCATACCTTTTTTCCGTACGCGCCTTGAAATTCGAGTGAACGGCGTGGTTCAGGATTTTTCTCCGAGCAGGATGATACAACATAAATATGAAGTATTCTCATTTCTTGAACCATCTCATCCCGAATGATTTGGTTCTATTCAACCAACCAAACATCTGAACGAGCTCATTTCTCGTATCGGATGGTTTAGGACCAAATGATTCAATGAACCAAACGCACCATAAGTCCACCTTGTTGAATAGATGTTGAATCCGCATTAAAGCTTGAGGTTTCATTGTAGTTTTCGCGCTCGTCGCCATGGTCAGTAGTGCCGCCACCGCCATGGCCGCCGCCCAGCTCGCTGCCACCCACCTTCAACTGAACCATTACCACCCATAGCTTCGTCCTGAGCCACTCAGTCATTCCCAAGCACTGCCGCTCTCATCGCCGTTGTGTTCACAGCCGGCGAAGCCGTCCTGAGCTAGCACCATGGCTCCCCTGCTCTAAGCCGCTGATAAGCTAGCCTCATATGTCAGGCCTCGTAGGCCCCAAAAGACACACTACTAGTCATCATGACTCAGATGACGCATCATCTCATCTGCTATGTCCGAAGCCACGTAAGCGCAAAACCACTGTCGGGAGCCGCTAGGGGGGATTTGATCTGGTATTGCAAGTACAAGAAGTAGCATACCCAATTTTACGGTACATGAGCTAAATCGAACCAGCTTGAAAGTATGTATACCAAATATGAACTTTTTTCCTTCTTTAAAACCTAGACACACATTTCACATTGCAAATCAAATTCTATCTTTTATTGGCCTTGATGGTTGTTGAAGGAGGGAGAACTAGGGTTTCAGTAGCAGGGGCATAATAGGAAAATCAGGCATCTTCATCCCTTTAATGCCCAATTGGGTGCTAAGGTGGAACCCACTGACTTCTCTCCTCACCATCTTGGGTTCTAAGGTGAGGCCTACCATATTCTCTCCCTGTAGTAGTCCGGTCAATCCAAAGGGAATATTTTTCTTTTACTTACATGGTCTCCAGTCGTCTAGTAGTAATTAACATAAATTTCTAATAAAATTACTGACTTCGTGCGGTCTCCAACAGTCCAATGTGCAACTTTAATCATCATTTTGTTGAATAAAACTGTGATATCATGAAAATATTATGATGGCGATTATGTCTATATCACTAGGTAACAATTCATTTATCAAGGAACTATGCTGGTTTTATGACTCACGTAGCTTGACTCACTAAGCGTTCTTTGAGTTTCCAGAGTTCCGAGTCATCGGTACATCCCTGACTCTTTTTGCCAATAATCATGCTGCAGCTGGTCTGGCAACTCTAGTCTAACTCTCGGAGTTTTTGGCTAGAATAGCAGTTTTAGACAACAAAGCTGGCAAAAGAAAAACACGAGCTGCCCACCGTGCATTTATGGAAAACGTTTGAAAGCGCAGTATTCACTAAACATTGTTTTAGTTCAACCTGATCATAGTTTTTATGGAAAAGCTGCTGTTGCTGTTGCGATCAAACTTTTTTGCTTGTTTTAGTTCACCTGACAGAGATGGAAAAGCCCAAACTTTTGCTTGCAAAAACGAAACCAACAACGCCGTCCGTGGGGATCGAACCCACGACCACGTGGTTAAAAGCCACGCGCTCTACCACTGAGCTAGGACGGCTGCGCTGTAATTGTTGTTAAAACAGTTAATAAGTAATAGGGTGATCCGTGTATTTGTGCAGTTAGGTTTATTTAGAGTTTGTAATGACAAATAATATAACTTGAATGTTTCAGAATATATTTACATATATTACAACTATTTATATTTTTAAGGTATCATAAACATTAGAAAATGATAATAGAAGCTTGAAGGAAAATACAACTTGAGTAACGTAATTGAATTATGAGCTTTCATGGAAGGAAATCACGAGTATAATAAGTTAATCTCTCTCTCTCTCTCTCTCTCTCTCTCTCTCTCTATATATATATATATATATATATATATATATATATATATATATATATATATATCATGTAGTTACATGTCCTTAACTCTTTTTCAAAATATTTGCATGCACATGTACCTCGGTTAATTTCAAGCAATGCATTGATTATATGTGTAATAAAATTATCTTATTAGTTTACATGGCATTAAAGTATATTGCCCACATATACACCAATGCACCATGGACGACCTACCTTGAACTTATTTTTCCTTACATCGATTGCCCCACCGAACCGTGTGTCTTCTATTCCCTCTTCCCGCCATAATTTTTCTACTTCAACCTCCAAGAGCAAGTCCAATTCTTGATCGATATCTCTCAATTGTTACCATTTTTAATGCAACACTCTACCACATAGTTATCTTCTACTTCTCTCCAATTATCGCTTAATGATGGCCGTTGTGATATCTACACATATATGTGTGCAAATATCGTCGATCTCTGCCAGGACACCCGTCGCACTCTCTCTAGTGCCCCCAAGTCTATTCCTTACCGTTGCGCTATCCATAGTCCGAACTCTTTGCTCATTTCTTTATGTACGCCCATGCTTCTATTCGTAGGATGCATGCATGTATATACACATGTACGATATTATACATGCCCGATGTCTTTTTCTCCTGTATCGGTCTCTCATCTTCTTCTATGTTGTCCAACTCAACGATGTGGTTTTCTCACAAACTGCGACAACCTTACATCTTCATTGATGTCGATATATCTGCCTTAGTCGTTGTCTAATGTTAGGGAGAATCTGCTCGCCATCGTCGGTGACGCCATGTCACTCACCAACGATGGTATGCTTCTAGCTACCTGATGGTCACATATCGTCAATAGCTCGTTTTTAATTCAATGCTTCATCTCCTCTTTGTTATGTCTTCCTCGTTATCGAATTTCTTTGACCATAAACTTCTTCAATAACGCTGATGCTCACCATTCGTCGTCATAGCACTTGGCTCATTTGACTCTGATTTTTTTCTTTAACGACTCCAGTGAGTAGCACAATACTGTTCTTGTCGAATAGCTAAGGTAAGCAACATGGAATTATTCTCATCTTCGTCGTTGTTGTCTCGACTATTCGTTTCCTTGTGGATCAATATCTTCTTATAGGACAGATCGACGCCATTACATTCTTTCGTGGTCTCATCCGATACCATTCACGATATCTTCATTATAACTTATACTTAATTTATTCAAAATTTTAGTTATTAAGATATTTTACTTTGGAATACGTATGAAAATCAAATTAAAATTTTTCTTTTATTTGTTATCCCTAATTTTAATTATTTTGTTGTTGGAATCTGTAAACTAATCAAATTGTTAATTTTTATGCTGAATTACGATTATTTATATATTTTACTTCAGAATCCGTATCAAAATCAAAATGCTAGTTTTATTTTATTTTTATTCCGAAATCAATTTATTTTTTGTTGAAATTTGTATACTAATTCAATTGCTATTTTTGGTTTAATTTTTATTCCGAGTTATATTTATTGTTTTTTTGTTCTGTATTTTATTTATTTAAGTATTTTACTTTGGAATTCATATGGAAATCAAATTGCAAATTTTATTTTATTTTTTATCTCGATTTATAATTATTTTTATTGGAATTCGTATACTATTTTAAAAATATATATTAAGAATTACAATTATTGCTGATTTTACTTTATAATTCGTATCAAAATCAATTTGCTAATTTTTTTATCCGATTTTCTGTTATTTTTTGTTAGAATTTGTATACTAATCCAATTACTATTTTTTTTTATAAAAATATTCTGAATTATGTTTATCTAGTGATTTTACTTAGGAATTCATATCAAAATAAAATGACTTATTTTATTTTATTTTTTATTCTGAATTTCAGTTATTTTTGTATTTTACTTGTCATGGACTCTTATTTCTATATTGTACTTGACATGTGCTCTTTCGTTTAATCTAGATCGTTATAATCTGGACCCATCATAATCAACGGTGTAAATATTTCTCTTTTTTCACCGATTAATGTGGTAATTTCTAGCCCTTGAGAGCGAACGTGGTGACTTCTTTTTCTACCACTTTAATAATATAATAATAGATATCCATGATACCTTACATGTATAGTTTCACGCTTTTTTTTTTGCTTAAACCAAGGAGATGCAGGTGTGAGCACTGCACACTAGAAACGGAACACGGCAGATTGAACATGAGAGAGAGGTGAGAACTACATGAGAGGGAATAGTGATAGTTGATCCTTCATTATGTGGAGGGTTGGCAGGTGGTTTCCTATCCATAGTACTACTATACCACTAGCCTTTCCAGAGTTACAGTATTGCAATTGAACTGATGTTGATGACGCTAGCACCGACCAACTGCAACCAGTTACAAGTAACACTGCAACTGCAACCAGAGCGAGCTGCATTTCCAATTTTCCACGATCACACCCCTGTTCTTGTTTCAGGACTACTGCATGGAGATCCATTGTGGAAATTGGAATCAAGGACCATTATGTGCTCCTAACTCGTAAGCCTTACTAAGGTAATTAAGGTCAAACAGCCTGAGGCTGCATGTAGTTCTTCAGGGGAACCAGAGCCATGTTTCCACCGTACATATCTGGGAGCTGGCTCTCGTCGATCTCACGGTGCAGCGTCTCTTGCAGGCTCTTATCGTCGATGAAAACAAACTGAAAATGCATTGGGCAAACAAGTAAGGAGGAAAATTAAGAAGATGGAATGATCAGTTTGTCACATGCAAGAAATTGGAATCAGGGCTAATTATGATTTGCTATCATTCAGTCACCTTCTCCCTGGTGTTGTTGTCGATGAATGGGTACACCATCTTCCACGCCTTCATGAAGATGTAGGGCACATGGATCATCAGCGCCTTGCCAAGCCTCTCTGGGTAGTAATTCTGCGGGATAAAATCAAAAGAATCATCGGCAAAATGCGTTCAGAAACTCATAATGGTTTTGGCTACGCGCGTGTTGTTTCTTCTGCTGCTCAATTGCGATACATGCCAATTTTTTTTTAGCTTAACTGAAGACTGAACAAACCTGCATGATCTTTATAGCCGCAATGTAAGCCTTGACGTCGCTGTTTGCATATCCCCAGCCCTTGAGATCCACGACGCAGAGGAACTTCTCCTGGCCTCTAGGGATCCTACAAAAAATTGGTCCATGAATTATAAGACAAATCTTGTGCATGGCATTACAGCTAGCACTCTTGTGGTAATTGTAAGACTATCCTGTGAATCTTATGTTCCATTACAGCAGAAGCAAAATCTCCAGAACTACAATGCAAAGGCAAGCTCAGCCGTTCGATCACAGTGTATTGCAGCAGACAAGTGGTAAGTACCTGGCACAGATCTTGTCGAACAAGTAGACAACAAAACCTGCAGAAGGAGATCGACGTGCACTGTAGTTCAGTACTAGTACTCATCAGATGATCAAGTGCAACCAATACATTTCGATCCATTTACTAGAAATCAACGGTACATTCATATATCTCAGCAAATTAAGATGATCAGCAATTCAGCATGCATGAAGAACAAACATACTCTTGAACTCCGCCATGTCCCGGTCTGCGGAGTAGTGCCTGGCCGGGAAGGCGAGCAGCACGGGGCGGCCGGCCCGGTCGACGCCGCCCATGCAGAACATGTCCTGAGAGAGCTCCCTGTGCACCTGCTCCGCCGGCACGGAGCCGCCCGGCGCGGCCTCCTTCCTCCACTCGAGGAACTTGAGGAACATGGCGGAGGCCTTGTCCACGTTGTGGTCGCGCGCGCGCAGGAACCTCCTCAGCGTCAGGTTGTCCACCTCCTGCGTGCAGGTGCCAAATACAGTTCAGTTTCTGGATGGAACTACTGATATATTACCATTTTATCGTAAATTGCATCGCTTGTAGGTAACGTGGGCACTGGGCCGGGCTTTTTTTGGGCCGTCCGCACGGCACGGCCAGCACGAAGCCGAGGGCCGCGCCAGGCCTAGCTCCAGGTGGCACGACACGCCTTCGTGGGCCATGTTTGGGCCGGCACGACACGACACGCGGCAGGGCGCCCTGCCGCATCGTTGCCTACCCGCCATCGCAAGGTTGCGCCTCGGCTCGCCCCCTTTCGTGCTCCGGCACTCGCCACCTCAGGGTCACCCCCTGCGGCCGATCACAGTGTTTGCAACAATGTCGGGCTCGCCCCCTTGATGTCAAGCGCATGTCCAAATGGGTTGTGCCGCTTAGACCGCCCAAAGCACGGGACTATTGGCCTGACCCGACTTGGCATGGCCCGACATTGTTGCGTTGCCGGGCCGACACGGCCCGATTGACCGTGTTGTGCTTGGGTCGACACCTTGGCACATCGGGCTGGGCCGGCACGGCACGCACAGTGCCGGGCAGACATGACACGAAGTTGGCGGTGCCGGAGCCGACAAGGAAGGAGGTGGAGGTGGAGGGGGCGATGACATGGACGGCGGAGGCGGCGAGGAAGAAGGAGGCGATGACGACATGGATGGCGGAGGCGGCAGAGCGCGGGTCAGCACCCCGGGCCACGAGCAGCACAACACGCCCCGATTAGTTAGCCGGACTAGTTGTGTCGAGTCTAATCGGGCCCATGCCGGCATGAGCCGTACCGTTCCGAGCGTCCCATTTGGACACCCCTAGGGTGACATGAAATGGGCAAATATATATAATTGATTGCTGACATGTCTATGTTAGCATATTCCTTTGTTGTAGTTGATTGTATTAGAAAACTATAAGCACCATGCTTCACATGTAGTATTAGGTAGATGTGAAGTGGTACACCCTGTTCCAATCCGGCACCAGCTTAGCCTACTATTTATTCTATTACGATCTCATGGATCAGCTGCCAAATATGTTACTAGTGTATCAGTGCCAGTGAAAGCGACAACTTACCGGCCACCCGTCTCCCCTTGGCCCATCAGGATCGGGAAATAGAGTTACCACTCATATTATACTACTACTAGTACTACAATTACAGCGTAGAGTATTTCTCTCTCTCCCAAAGGTCAGGAAGGCCCAGGCTCACTGCACAACTATAGCAAGGAATATAATTGAACACCAGGAGGAAGAGACGGAGAGAAACACATGAACAAGATAACTAGTGTGCACCGCCGTCATCAAGCTAGAAAAGAGCAATCAAGAATCTGCAAATCAATCGGATCCCTGGAGAAGAAGAAGAGGAGGAGGAATCGGCGAAGCAACTCGAGCAGTGGCAGGTTGGTTTGATTTACCTTGGCATGTGGATCCTGGGCTTCCACCATGGCCCTCAGCTCTGCCACCTTGAGCCACTCGCCTTCTCCTGCTGCACCCCCTCCTACACTGCAAGTGCCCGCCATGTCCTCCTCCTCCTCCGATCCTCCCCTAACCTCTCTCTTAATTTGTACCTACGTATGTAGAATTCTTCAGCTGCCTAGGTATCAACTTACTGATATATAAGGATGCTGAAGGAGGAGGAGGCCAGGCTGTGGAGCAGTGGAGATGGAGATTAGATAGCCACACCTACTAGGTGCTAGTAGTAGGAAGTAGTCTTCTTGAACACCATGCACCTATACTAATCGCTAGGAACCGGAGGAATATAAGCAAGCGGCGTGGTGTGGGTTCGATTTGTTGTACAGTTGCGTTTTTTTTCCCTTAGTTTCTTCCCTTGCGAGTTTTCTCTCTCTTCTGGTCCGAGTCCGCCGGGAATATGTCTGCTCCAGATGCCAGGGATGCGCACGCGTGTCAGACTCTGATTCGCTCCACCGCCAGTTTGACTGTCAGCACATGCCTGGCACTTCACTTTCAACGAGGATGATAAGGAATTTTTTATTAATTTATTTTTATTATTAACATACATAAACTTTATTTCTAAATCTGACTCGTTGGTCACGCTACCACTCGTGACGTGACAAAATAATACTGTCACGCTTAGCATCATATTTTGTCAAGCTCTTGTCACGCCACCACTAGTTGCGTAACAGTGTTATTTGGTCATGGCACTGGTGGTGGCGTGACAAAAAATGCTATTTAGCGGACTTATCCTATGGCGTGACAATATTATTTTGTCACGCCACGGGTGGTGGTGTGACCAAATTTGGAAATAAAGTTTGCGGGGGTTAATAATAAAAATAAATTAAAAAGGGTTAATTAATAATAAAAAAGTTCAAAGATAAAAGCATATTATTTTCCTTTGAACAGATAAGATGACCGAAATTTTATGAGAACCAGTTCAATTCCGATATTATATACGGGGCATAAGTATATAAGTGAACAGTTTACGACACGATTACAACCGGTATTTCTTCAACTTGTATGATATAAATCCTATTTCTGTTATGGTATGGTATAGGGGTGGAACTAGCAAGGGGTGTCGGTATGCATTGACAACACAAAAATTAGGGGGGAAATAATAATCAAGTAGTAGTTCAACATTTCGGCCAAATCTTATGTCTCTTTGGTGTGCACCCCACTTGGAAGCCTAGCTCAGCCCACGCGCGCCACCACCTTACTTTAGCCTTACTTCCATCCACTTGCTACTCGCCCAGAGCGCCCAACGAACACGTTGAACACATCCTCTCCACACCATCAATTAAACCCTAACCTAACTAGAGCAAGTCAGCAACTTAGGCAACGTCGTTGCGCTTAGTGCTCGACGGCCGGTGACCCGCTGTCGAGGATAAGGAGAGGACCAGTCAACCAGGCGGCGCGGCACCAGACATGATGCAACGGCACACCGCGCGCGTGGAAGTGGCAACAGGCGACTGGCGACGCAGCATGTAGCAAGCATAGCGGCATCACCACTCACTAGGCGACAGCGCCGAACCGTCACGATGTAAGTCCTCTGACCTATGTATTATTCCAAATTTTTGTTTTTTAGGGATTTTGCCTTGGGATTTGTATGAAAATCAAATCACAAATTTACTTTATCTATATATTTGAAATTTCATCTATTTTTTGTTGCAGTTCGTATACAAATCCAATTGCTATTTTTCTTTAATTTTATTCTTACTTAGGAATTTGTATGAAAATTAAATTGCAAGTTTGCATATATATATATATATATATATATATATATATATATATATATATATATATATATATATATATATATATATATATATGATTTCAACTATTTTTCATTGGAGTTGGTACACAATTGAAATTCAGAATAAAAATAAAATACAATTAGCAATTCGATTTCATACAAACTCCTAAGTAAAATCCATAAATAAATATAATTCTGAATAAAAATTGAACAAAAATTAGCAATTAGATATGTATACGAATTCCAATAAAAATAAGTGAAACTCAGAATAAAAAATAAAATAAAATAATACTTTGATTTCGATACGAATTCCATAGTAAAATAACTAAATAGCTATAATTCGTAACATAAATTTTTTTAAAAAAAAAATAGCAATTGGACCTGTATACGAATTCTGACAAAAAATAATTAAAATTTAGAAATAAATAAATAAACTAGAAATACTATTTCCACACAAATTCTAAAGTAAAATCCCTATATAAATATAATTTGGAATAAAAATTGAAGAAACATTAGGAATTATATTTGTATACGAATCCCAACAAAAAAATTAATGAAATTCAGAATAAAAATAAAATAACATATGAAATTTGATTTCGATACAAATTCCAAAGTAAAATACCTAAATAGTTTTAATTCAGACTAAACTTTTTAAAATAGCAATTGGAGTTGTACACGAATTCCATCAAAAGATAATTGAAATTAGAAATAAAAGAAAATTTGCAATTTGATTTCCATACAAATTTCAAATTAAAATCCCTAAATAACTAAAATTTTAAATAATAAAATAAAATTAGCAATTTAATTTTCGCACGAACTCCAATAATAAATAAATAAAATTTTGAATAAAAAAGTTATAACGAGGATAGCACGAATGGTGTCGGAGGGGACCACGAAAGAGTGCAATTGCAAGAAGACGGGGAAGCGAAAAGTCGAGGTGGTAGCGGTGGAGATGGTGACAATGTCGTGCTGCTCACTTAGTCGTTTGACGAAGATAATGTCATGCCGCTTGCTGGAGCGGTTGAAGAAAATGCTAATTGAAGGAGCCAAGAGGCACGACGGCAAGTGATGAGCGTCGTTATTGTTGAAGAAGTCGGTAGCCAAAGAAGCTCGATGATGGGGAAGCCTTGGCGCAGAGAAGCTGATGGCACGTGCATGAACCATCTATTGAGCTGAACCACCAATTCTAACTCTCCTAACAATCCATATATAGGTACGAACTAGGGAGGGTAAGGTATTTTTCGATCTGATTAATTTCATATGTGTAATTGTGTTAATTAACCTTGATTGATCAGAAACAGAAGAGCAATCAGCTGAATATCTATTTGATCATTGACTCATTGTGTATCACTAATAACAGATCTCAATCTATACTCTGTTAAACATAACTGAACAAAAATGTATAGGCACTTTTAGAATAATCATTTTGAAGCTTTTCTTCCACGTGGAACCTGAATTTTTTTTATTACAATTGTGACAAGGATCAAAACATTTAAACTGCACTTTTTTCTTTTGGTTCTAGCTATATGGACTTCTGGGCTCTGCGACATCATTTCTTGCGGTACAACCTACAAAGGACTGCAACTCTTCACAAGATCAGGTAATTTTGACTTAATAGATCTTAAAATCAATATGGTGCTTATTGTTCGGATCTTTTTTCCCTTCTTTTTTAGAGTGATGGATGTAATATGTTGTGTGATTTTCTTTGCAGTGAATAACCATCTCAATTCTCAAGTATATAGCCAATAGACTTGTTAAAGCCCTGTTAGTATTGCATGCATACTAGGTCATGTAGTCATGTGGGAAAAACCTTGAATGTGGTGCATAAATGGTCACAGATCGATCTACCAAATTTTATTATAATAGTGCATAAAGAGTTGGGGATCACAAGAGATTAGCAACTATTTTTTGTGACATATTCTAGGTGTCACTTTTTACCAAAAGGAAAGAAAATAATTTTGTGAACTTGTTGTACAAAGTTGAAATAGGTTGAACATTTGCACAGGCTAATTATTTTATTATTGTTATCATCTCACATCATCACTATTTAATACCCTAACCCCGTAAGGCTGTGATCAACAAGCTATTCAAAGGTTCTTAGTGTACTAGCTCCGGTTCTTGGTGCAGTCATCTACACAAGCTGCAGCACCACTTGCATCTGCAATTGCAATGTAAGAACCACCATCAGAGAGGGGAAACCACCAATTCTAATAGTGTTCAGGAGAGAGACCCATCAAAAAGAACAAAAATGAATGGAGCAATTTAATATTGTCGTCTCACCAGTCGTAGTCGTGTCGCAGATGGAGGTTAGGTAGATCTTGCTGTAGTCGGTCACCGACGTCGGGGCAGCCACGTTTTCCTTGTTGGGGCTGCGGTGATGGAGGCACTTGGGCACGCATAGCCACACAGGCTGGCGTTTCCTCCAGTTAGGGTAGCATTGTTGATAGCAAGCGTAGAATTTTGACATGGCTGCCACCTGTTGTAGGCAGCAACATGAGCATGCACAAGGCAATAATGGCTACTGCTATCTTTCCCTCTATTCCTCTTGCTGCTGTACAATCAGATAGCCCACACGATTAGATTATAGACTCACCTTTGTGTAGTGATGTTTGATGAAGGAACAAAAATGAAATCAAATGGGCAGAGAGTATTAAGATGTTTACGTATGTGTTTTTTAGGACAAGAGAGATTTGAGAGACTAATTTTTTTGGTGGTTTTGCTCAGGTGATGGCAGGGACGCACGCATATTTGCACGGCTAGATTTTTTCAAAGTTTGTATAAATGCTTGAGAATATATTTGCGTATCTTGTAGGCTATTTAGATTTTTAATATATCCTAAATATTTGAAATGACAATATAAGCTTGAAGGAAATTACAACATAAGGAATGTAATTAAAGTATGAGTTTTAATAGAAGAAAATCATTGAGTATAATAAGTTATTAGGATTCTTAGAAATTACCCACTCTCCATCATGCACAGATCATGTGTTGCATGCCTATATTCTTACTCTATTAGTTATTTTTCCCCAAATTGTATACATGCACATGTACCTCTATTTAATCTTAAGCAATACGTTGATTATGTGTGCGGAAAATTATCTTATTAGTTTACATGATATTAGAGTACCTTGCTCACGCATACACTGATGCACCATGGACAACCTACCTTGAACTTATCTTCCCACACACACCGTCGCCCCACCAAATCGTGTGTTTTCTATCTCTTCTCGCTATCATAGTTTTTTTGCTTCAACCTCCAATAGCAAGTCCAAATCTTGATCGATCCCTCTCAGCTGTAAACTCTTCTGATGTAATACTTTACCACATAGTTATCTTCTACTTCTCCTGAATTATTGTTTAATGCATGCTAACCATTGCGACATCAACACGCATACACATGCAACCGTCGTTGATCCTAGCTGGGAACACATGTCACGCTCTCTCCGGTGACCCCAAACACATTCCATACGGTTGTACTATTTATACTCTAAGCTTTTTGCTCCTCTGCCTCTCTACACTTACGCTTCTACTCGTATAGATGCATGCATGTACATATAAATATATGATGTTATACATGCTTGATGTCAATTTCTCTCATCGATCACTCATCTTCTTCCACGTTGGACAACTCAACTCTGTGGTTTCCTCGCTAACTGCGGCGACCTCCCATCTTCACTGATGTCGGTATATCTACTTTAGCCGTTGTCTAACGATATGGGAAATCTTTTTGCCATCGTCGGTGACGATGTGTCTTCACCAGTGATGGCACGCTCCTAGCTACCCAATGCCTCCATATCGTCCATAGCTCGTCTTCAATGCAAAGCTTAATCTTCTCTCTCTAGGGCTTCCCCATCATTGAGTTTCTTTTGCCACTATCTTCTTCAACAACATCGACGCTTACCACTTGTCATTGTGGCCCTTAGCCCCTTCAACACTAGACTTTCTCTTCAATGGCTCTGGCGACAAGCACGATATTATTCTCATTGAACGGCTAAGGTAAGCAGCACAACATTGTCCTCGTATCCATCGTCGTTGTCTCGACTCTTCGCTTCCCTGTGGGTCAATGTCTTCTTGTAAGACAGATCGATGTCATGGCACTCTTCTGTGGTCTCCGACGATGCCATTCATGTTATCCTTGTTATAACTTGTGTTTTTATTAAAATGTTAGTTATTTTTTATTTTTATTCCATAGTAAGCAACATTAGAAATACAAGACCTTGAGAACGAACATGGTAGCTTCTTTTGTGTCTCCTCCGACACCATTTGTGCCATCCTCAGTATAACATTTATTTTTATTCAACGTTTCAATTATTTTTATTGGAGTTCGTATACAGATCAAATTGCTAAATTTATTTAATTTATTTAAAATTTTAGTTGTTTATGGATTTACTTTGGAATTCATATGGAAATCAAAGTGCAATTTTTTTTATTCTGAATTTCAGTTCTTTTTTTCTTGGAATTTGTATCATAATTTTTGTTTATTTTTATTCCAAATTACAGTTTTTAGGGGTCTTACTTAGGTATTCATGTCAAAATCAAATTTCTAATTTTATTTTATTTTTATTCTAAATTTCAGTTTTTTTTTTTGCATTTCGTATACAAATCTAATTACCAATTATTGTTTAATTTTGATTCCGAATTATAATTATTGGAACTCTTATCATAATCAAATCACTAATTTTATTTTATTTTTATTCCAAAGTTTCATATGGAAATCAAATTACAAATTTTATTTTATTTTTCATTCTAAATTTCAATTATTGTTTTCGGCAGCGGTAAGAGAGATGAGGAAAATATCTTGATGCTCAGCTTAGCCGTTCAACGGGGACAATGTCGAGCTGCTCGCTGGAGACATTGAAGAGAAAGTCTAGAGTTAAAGGAACCAAGGGTAGCTATGACAAGTGGTGAACATTGGCGTTGTTGAAGAAGTTAGTGAGTAAAGAAGCTCGACGATAGGGAAGCCTTGTCAGACGGGAGATGAAGTTTTGCATTGAAGACAAGCTATAGACGATATGAGACCATCGGGTAGCAAGAAAAGTGCCACACGACATCACCGACAATGGCGAGAATATTCTCCATATTGTTAGATAGCGACTAAAGCAGACATGCAGAAGTTAGTGAAAATGGGAGATCATCGTGGTTAGTGAGAAAGCCACAATATTGGGTTGGCCAACGTTGAAAAAGAGGAGCAACCGATACGGGAAGAGGACATCGAGTACACATAACATCATGCATCCTTACGAATAGAAGCAGGGACGTAAAGAAGCAGATGAGCAAATAGCTCTGAGTAGAGATGGTGCACCGTAGGGCTTAGGCTCAAGGCCATCGGAGAGAGCATGACGGGTGTCCCCAGCAAGGATCGGCAACGGTTGCACATGTACGCGTGTTGATGTTGCAGCGGTCGGCATTAAGCAATAATTGGAGAGAAGTAGAAGATAATTATGTGCTAGAGTATTGTATTAGAAGGGGTGACCCACGTATTTGTGAGGTTAATCTTAACATTTGTGCAATATTTATTTTGTCAAAATGAAAAGAGTTGTATGTGCCATATGCCAAACCTAAATTTGTGCTATCATGCAACAAGGTTGTGCTTTATGAATATGATGTTTCCATACAATCCATAAACATCTAGTAGATTATGATCAAAACTCATTATGTATATGTTGGTCTTGGTCCCACTACATACTTTAGTTGATTCTACAGGAACTATTTCAAGTTATGTATACTTACCATGGACAATACTCATTTTAATCCAAATCGTTATAATCTAAACTCATTGTAATTTTTTCTTCAATTAACGTGGTAACTTATAGCCATTGAAATCAAATGTAGTGGCTTGTTCTAACATTGAGAGTAATTGCGCAGCTAGTCTCTCTGTTCCTATTCAATTATGAGTCGATGTATACATGGCTAATACACTAATTCTATTTCATCTTCAGTTGACCAATAGAGTTCTTCGTAGTTTCTTTCAACTTGGCTTAAACTAAACCACAGGGTAAGAATATCCTACAACTACATATATAGTTGTTATTCTATAATATAGAATTAATTCAGAGATATAAAAATATACCCCTACAGAGATATAAAAATATACCCCCTGTTCTTTTCTAAACGATGTTATCGACTTTTTACAATCTCCTAGATGCGTCGACTCTATTTTTTAACACGTTCATGGTCAAAATTTTAAAAGTTTGACTGCACGCGAATTCAAACATCAATTAGAAAATATTGAGGGAGTACATCATGTTTCTAAACGAAAATCGTTCATTTCAGCAAGAATTTTGTCTCCTCACAGTTAGTTGCCTTGAATTTCACCAACCATGTTTTATACATTTGGATAAGAGGGGACACTAAATTTTTGTTTCTAGTTCTTACAAAAATAAAACACAAAGAAAAAGAAATACTTACCACTTTTTTTAGAGAAATACTTAATCAACTAGGCAAGAAAACATATTAAATATGATATGTCGTATATTTCAATGTTACCAGCAAAGAAATAGTATGTCGGACCCCGAGCGTTACATACTCGAAATCCTCGTGCATGTACCATACTAGTCCCATGATCATTGGCTAGTACACACATCCACAACATTGGCATACACATTCATACACAATTACATACAACAAGAAACAATTATGATACATAAACTTAAGCGATTACATAAATTACAATACACGAAATAAAAGATCAAGTATCAAAGTAGCAGCGGAAACATAGTAATTTAAATGCAAAAGTCCAACGGTATGCCCATCCAAACCCTCAGGTAGCCAACAAGGACAAGACTCTAGAAAGATCCGTCCCATCAAAGTCCCGATTCTCTGTGTTTATACACTAGTCCAGATTTCCAGATCAAAAGTGATAGCAAAATCATATCACGCTCTTTATTAATATTATCTCGAGTTTTATTACAACCGGGCAGGCCAAATGGAAAGAAATAACACAATGGAAAAAGTAGTAGTAGACCACACGACTTGCCACAGCATCGTCCCGTAGCCTATTCGCACCGTCCCGATAGAGGTCTTCTCTGAATAAAGATTATTCAAAGAAGAGTAAGCACAACTACCGTGCTTGCAAGTTACACCCAATATTGAAGATTAATGCATGCATAGGGTAAACAAAGGATAACGGCAGGTTGTTTTGCATAAACAGATTTTCAGATTAAATACCATTAATAGTTTTCTAAGGCCAATTTTAATAACATAGTTGAAATCGGTGATTGAGATGACAATGAATCGTGGATAACCTCCAATAAATGAATAGTGAAGGATACCTCTCGACACTGCTAACCGCCCAATTTTTACCATAGGATTATCCATCCTAAAGACATCCGTGGAAATCATTTTATAAACCAAAACAAGTCTAACTTAGAGTGGCTTTGCTAGCATGTTCATGACCATGACGCGCTATTCGAATAGTTTCTACTCTGCGAGTTTGTACGGCTTTACCCACACGAGATAATATGCTTTTAATGTCGGCCAATGCACGCTCCGAGGCGTGTGACTAAGCAATTATCATGAGGCCGTTACAAGCAATATCTTAATGTATTTATGCGCTAAGGTTTCACTACCATTGGACTAACCATCCTCCCAGACCCCTCTTGCGCTGCGGTGGGACTAATGTCTAACCAACACCCACACATACAACATAGCATAAATATCACTAAGATACCACAGTTATTTAGCCAAATCTGTCCCATTCCAGACATGTGGTGGTACGGTAAGGCGTAGCAAAATACGCTCAAAGACCGGTCCTTAACTGACTTGGGCGACTTTCCATTTAAATAAACCCATGGGCCGTAATCCTAACCAGATTAGGCCCGTGCATGAACCTGCACCCACCATACATCCATCACGCCCAAGTCCAAACCCATTTTATTTTGTTTAGAGTGAAAAACTCATAAAAAGCCTTCCGTGGTAAAACAATACCACCGAAACAATTTAAAATCAAATTGTAAAGGATTTGGCTAAACCTTCCCCAAATAAAAGTGGTCTAAGCATGGCTAAGCATATGTCAAATTTTAATATAACTTTGCCTAAGGGTGTCATGGTATTCATATTCAAAAATCAAATTGGCCATACAATGGAGATTGGAGTAACTATGTATAAACAGGACTTTTTAACAAGTATATAAACATATGCATGCAATAGTAATTTTAAAACAGGAATTAAATAATTTAAAATACTGGGAACAATATGATCAATAGTGTAACTTGCCTTCGTTGAAGTCTTGAAATTCTAAATCGTCGGAAGGATCTAACTCTCCGGAGTCGTCGAGGTCTATACGTGAAATTACGACAAAATCAACTCAAATTCAAATAAATTCAAAAGACAAATCAAATTAACTCCAAATTGAAATATTTTAGTTTAGTTAGCTAGATTATGAATTTACACAAATTTTGCAATTTGAACCACCCAATTTGGAGTTCTTATGCAAAAGTTATGATTTTTAGAAGTTTAATACAAAATCGGAATTTTAATTGAATTTTCAATTATTTTTCTAAAGGAAATTTATTTATTATGCAGTAGACGCCAATGATGAATTTTCGGGATTTAAAGAATTAAAAGAATTCTCGACAAGCGGGCCCCACGTGTCACGAACCACGGCTCATGGTGGACTTATTCCACCGAGCGTGTGGCGGCGCGGTGGACCCGCCACGCAGCGCCGACACGCGGCACCACGTAAACTTGCCGGTCGAGGTGGCGCCGACCGCCGCGACGTGGCCGAGCCACGCCGGCCCGGTGGCAGAGTTAGGGCTCGAGCTTCCGGCGTTCTCGCCGCGGCGAGCCAAATGGTCGTCGCGCAAATGAAGCGGTGCGATGTCGATGCTAGGGCACTACCTTGCGGTGGCGGGCGTGACGAGGTGGCCGCGCGAGCCGGAGAGCGGCGGCGGTTGAGGTCGACGGCGGCGAAGGTGTTCCCGAGGCCCTTTGGCGAGGTGGATGACGGTACTAGCTGCGGCGACAAGGCGATGACAATGGTGTTGACAATGAGGCGAGGAGCTTGGCGCGAAACACGGAGCTCGAAGCTTTGGCGTCGCCGCGAAGAACTCGACCCGGCGCCAAGCGGCGGAGGAGGGCTATGGATGGTGGCTTTGAGGTGCGGTGAAGGAGGCGCCCCCGCGCACCTATTTATAGAGCGCGGGCATGGATGGTTCAACGGGGCGCCACGAAGGTCGTGCGCACGCGGCGATGAATCGGGATTTGGGGCTACGGGGATGGAAAGACACGCCGTGTCGTCGGCGGAGCGGTCGGGGACTTCAATGCGCGAGATTTGGTGATTTGCCCGGGATTTAGCCGTGTATGGAAGGTTCTCGATTTGTATCCATGGCGGCTTCGCGGCAAGAAAGGAAGGTAGAGGAAGAAGAAGGAAAGGAGGAAGACGATTGGGGGTACGTCCGATTTTGATCGGACGGTTGAGATTAGATGGGGTGAAACGGTAAGTTGGGTTTGGGCGTAGCCGTTGGATGTAGATCTAACGGTCACCGGTCGTTGGGATGTTCGAGTAGTCCGAATGTTTTATTGAGTTTTGGCCGTTGGATTTAGATCCAACGGCTGACAGGGGTCCAAGTGGTGCGAAACAGAGAGAGACTGACCGGTGGGACCTGATGTCAGTGAGAGGAGGGGGAGGAGGCGCGGCTGGGCTGGTGCGGGCCGCGTGCGCGGGAAAAAGGTCTGGGCCGAGTGGGTTTCGGCCCATTGACTGTTTGGGGGTTTTCTTTTGGTTTTCGATTAAAATAATTGCTGATAATTCAATTAGGCTTTAGAATATAGTAATTTAAGTCCAAAAATTCTGAGAAAATTCACAGAAATTCTCTGGAGTATTTAGGACTTAAATAAAATATTTCCAGCTATTTTGTGGTAATATATTTTGCACATAAATTTGTTTAGCTTTAATTTAATTAAGGAAAGCTTTTGAAAAACCAGAAAATCCACAAAATACATAAATTTTTAATTTCTTCAAAATTTGGGCTGTTACAAACCTACCCCCCTTAAAGGGAATCTCGACCCCGAGATTCAGGCTTGGTTAGCAAAGAGATCAGGGTAGTTGGCCTTGAGTTCGTCTTCATTCTCCCATGTAGCTTCACTTTCTGGATGATGACTCCATTGCACCTTGTATGATCTGATAATTCTGCTTCTGGTAACACGCTCTGCGACATCCAGAATTTTAATTGGTCGCTCCACGTAGGTGAGGTCTTCTTGAAGGTCGAAGCTTTCCAGAAAGGTATGGTCTTCCGGTTCTCGCAGACATTTCTTTAATTGCGATACGTGAAAGACATTATGCACTGCTGACAGGGCTTCTGGCAATTCTAGCTGATAAGCTACCTCTCCACGCTTTGCCAAAATCTTGTATGGCCCAATATATCTGGGTGCGAGTTTACCTTTCGTCTGGAATCTCCTCACACCTCTGAGTGGGGTAACTCGGAGATAGACAACATCTCCTACCTCAAAGTTCAATTCCCTCCGACGATTATCGGCATAACTCTTCTGTCGGGATTGGGCTACCTTCAGACGCTCCCGGATAGTTTTTACTTTACTTTCGGCTTCTTTGATCAACTCAGGTCCGAGGAGTTGACGCTCTCCCACCTGATCCCAAAGGAGCGGGGTCCGGCATTTCCTACCATACAGAGCTTCAAAGGGAGCCATCTGCAAACTGGCTTGGTAGCTATTATTGTATGAGAACTCTGCGTATGGCAGATCCTTGTCCCAACCTTTTCCGAAATCCAAGGCACAGGCTCGAAGCATGTCTTCAAGAATTTGGTTGGTGCGTTCTGTCTGACCATCGGTCTGAGGATGATACGCCGTGCTGAAGTTGAGTCGGGTTCCCAAGGCTTCATGCAGACTCTTCCAGAACCGGGAAGTAAACTGAGATCCTCGGTCAGACACAATCTTTTTGGGTACTCCATGCAAGCAGACGATTTTGGCCATGTACAACTCTGCTAGCTTGCTACTCTGGTAGGTGGTCTTGACAGGAATAAAGTGAGATACTTTAGTTAACCGGTCAATTACTACCCAGATGGAGTCATATCCCGATTGGGTCCTTGGAAGTCCAGTGATGAAGTCCATACCAACCTCTTCCCACTTCCACTCGGGAATTGGTAATGGCTCCAACAGACCAGCGGGTCTTTGGTGTTGTGCCTTAACCCTTTGGCAGACGTCACAACGAGCGACGAAGTCAGCAATTTCACGCTTCATGCTGACCCACCAATACTTCTCTTTTAAGTCCTGGTACATTTTGGTGCTACCGGGATGAATGGAATATGGCGACTCATGAGCTTCTTTCAGAATCGCCTCCTTTATTTCCTGCTGGTTGGGCACACAGATGCGGTCTCCGAACCACACTGTCCCTTGTTCATCCTCGGAGAAGCCTGGAGCTTTGCCTCTTCTCATATTCTTCTTGATTTCTTGGATATCTTCATCTTCTGACTGCTTTGTTCTGATCTGATCCTGAAGAGTCGGTTGAACTTCTAAAGCGTTTACGCAACCATGATTGACAATCTCCAGATTCAGGTGCTTCAGCTCTTCATACAGCTCTGGCTGATTTTGTTGCACCATGATGGTGTTGCAATATGTTTTTCTGCTCAAGGCATCAGCTACCACATTGGCTTTGCCCGGATGATAATGGATTCCGAGATCGTAATCCTTTATCAATTCCAACCATCTCCTCTGTCGGAGATTGAGCTCGATCGCGTGAATATGTATTTCGTGCTTTATGGTCCGTGAAAATCTCACAATGTTACCAATAAGGTAATGCCGCCAGATTTTCGTGAGCATGCACAATTGTCGCTAACTCCGGATCATGAGTCGGTAATTCCCTTCGTGCGGCCTCAATCACGGATGCATAAGCTACAACTTTGCCTTCTGCATCGGTACACATCCGAGGCCTTGACGAGATGCGTCACAAAGATCTCAAAATCCTTGCGGATGTCCTGCAATATTAACACCAGGCCGAGACTAGCCTCCTTTTAGTTCTTGAAACTTTCTTCACATGCGCTTGACCACTCAAACTTCTTCTCTTTCTTGAAGTGTTGAGTCATGGGTTTGGCCATCTCGAAACCTTCGATGAACCGCCTCGCCACCAAGGCTTCACCTCGGTCGATAATTAAACCTTGGCGGTGGTCTCTCAACCTCCTGTACAATGTGTCAAAATGCAACTACTTAGCCGTAATTCACTCTTGCCGAATTTGGCATAAAGTCGTGCTCCTCGAGCTTGTCTAGGATCATTCGGAGATGCTCTTCATGCTCTTCTTCGTCCTTCGAATAGATGAGGATATCGTCAATAAAGACGACTACGAATTTATCCAGGAATTCCATGAACACCTTGTTCATCATATTCATGAAGTAGGCAGGGGCATTGGTTAGTCCGAAGGACATTACTGTAAATTCATACAGTCCATATCTGGTGGTGAAGGCGGTCTTTGGAATATCTTCCGCTCTGATCTTCAGTTGGTGATAACCGATCTCGATCAATCTTGAGAAGACGCTGTTCTTCACCGATCGAATGATCATCAATTCTGGGCAACGTACTTGTTCTTGATTGTTACTTCGTTGAGTGATCTATAATCAACGCACATTCTCATACTATTGTCTTTCTTCTTGACAAACAATACTGGGGCTCCCCATGGTGAGGAACTGGTCGAATGTACCCTTTCTCTCCGCAGTTCTTCAATTTGTTTCTTCACCGCTAACTCGCTGGCGTGCATTCCGTAAGCCCTTTTGAGATCGGAGCCGTCCCGGGACTAGATCAATTAGGAACATGATGTCCCTATCCGTGGCATGCCGGTAGATCATCCGAAAGACGCCGTGATACTCGTGCTACGTATGTCTTCAAGTTTCACTCCTTCAGTGGTGAGTATGGAACTTCCTCCCAGACATTTGAGTCTTGGGTTTGAATTCAACAGATAGGCCTTGGTCATTTGTGAGGTGATGGATCTATTGGCACGATCTATTTGACCGTGGTTTTGGCTAGCTACCCATTCCAAGTATTACATCCGTGCCTTGGGAGTGTAACACTATCGATCCGCTAGAAAGGATACTCCTGATATCTCAAGGGTAAGATTTGAGCAAAGAGAATTTGTTCTCATTTCCGAGCCCGGGAATGAATTATCATGGGGTAGCTAAGGAGGATACCAGAACCCATATTTTCCCACAAACTTATTTGACACGAAAGAATGTGAAGCTCCTAATCAAATAAGACAGGCGTTAACGAGGAACGTACTAAGAACAACATCCGGCGCCGCTCGAGCTTCCTCGGCGGTGACATGGTTCACCCGCCCTTGGTGAACTGCTCATGGTCGGTTGGTGCCGCCGTAGTTGCAACTCCCGAGGTTGGCCTTGCTGGTGCCAAACCTGTCGCTTCTTCGCATTTATTGGCGTAATGCCCGCCTCGTTGCAGATGGAAGCACGTTATTCCGGCCGAGGAGGTAGAGTGCTTCGGTGAACCGCGCCGACGGACGCCCACGGAAGTTGGAGGGTTGGAGCGCCGTAATGGCGGTGTTTGAGTACGAGACGTGGAAGATTGGAACTTCCCACGCTGTCGTGGTCGCTAGTGTAGTGAAGCGAGGTTTGGGCAAACCCCGGCGTTGAACCTTTGAGCGCCATCCTCCGCTACGGCTCTCCATTTCTCGCGTGTTTGGCCTCTGCTCGATAGCTTTATCCACCAACACGAAAGTGGTGAAATTTTGAGAGATAAGTTGATGAAATATCATCGCTTAGGCCTTCCAGAACCTTTCCTATCTGCCCTCATCTCTGCCACGTCACCGGGCGAAGCAAGTTGATTGAAGCGGTGAAGATACTCATTCACCGCTCGGTTGCCTTGGCGCAAGGCGTGGAACTCCTTCTTCTTCGGTCATCATCCCCGCCGGAATGTGTGCATGACTGGCTTGTACAAAGTTGGCCCATGAAATGGATTGAGCATCATCATGGGCGATGCAGTAATTGTCCCACCATTCTGATGCGGGGCCAGTCAGCTGGTGAGAGGCAAACAGAACCCTCTCACGATCAGAGCACTGACTGATGTCCAATTTCTTTCCAATAGCCCGAAGCCAGTCGTCGGCGTCCATTGGTTCAAGATCGCCGAGAACGCCGGCGGCGCATCTCATAAACTCGACATAGTCGCCTTTGATTATGTTGAGGTGGAGTCGAATCGCTGCTCTGATAGGCGGCCGAGCATTCTCGCACATTTTGCAGAGATTGGGCGAGAAGGTCAATCAGATGGGTCTGATTGGCCATCATCCGCGCCAACGGGTCCTTCTCACGGTGGTGGTGGTGGCCGTGGAATGTGGTTATTCGATGATCCGCTGATCGCTTCCTTGTCCTTCGACCTTTCCGCTGCTGCTTGCCGTTCGCGGGTGGTCACCATCTCGCGGATCCTCCAAGGATTTAGATAAGATGGTAGAGATTCAAAGGGGATAAATCTAAAATAGCCCAAGAACCAATAAACACACAACAAAGAACCAACTTTTCAAAATAGTTCTTTTATTCATTTATTTTATTAATGGATTATGGCTATCACAAGGGTAATTGATAGCTCATAATTCGCGATAACGCACGGACTAATGAAGCATCTATGGGTGCTGGGGTATAGTCTATCTCATTGGAGCTACCCTCGCCACCTTGTATCTAGCCGCTCGCTTCCAATGCCTTGATCCTTGCTTCACAGCACTAAGCCGCCTTGAGCGGTGCGCAGTCCTCCAGTATTTCCGTAGGCGTAGTCCAAAGGCCTTCGTTAAGTCCACCGGTGCGTTAGCTCGGGAATCTTCTTCCTTGGCGGTGCGGACGCCGCCGAGTCCGGTCGGCAAATGCATCGGGTAATAGTGAAATCGGTGCCGCTGAGGTAGCGGTCGTAGGCGTATGAGTCGATTTAACCGCTTCTCTTCTGATCTTGAATACCATCCGCAAAGGTGTCGCGCCCGATCGGAGCGTGGAAGGTATGGAAAACCGTGTTCGCGACAGTCGGAGTAAACCAATACTTCCACCCTCCGGAGGTGTCGTTCTCCCACCTTATACCGATAGCCCCGAACGTTGGCCTCTTCTTGTAGTCCGTGTTGCATCACTTCCGCAGAAGTTCACCCAAAGATCCCAATGACTCTGAGAGATGGCGTCCAGGCACCTCGCCATCTACAATTTTGAGGAATAGATGAGTCAAGAACCGCTTTGAAGAGAAGGGTTGAGAAATGACTCGGATAGACTCAAAATAGTTTTAGTTTTTGAAAATAAGTCCTTAGGACATTTGTGGGGCCACGACCTCTACGATGATATGGCTCGATACCACTTTGTCGAACCCGGAACGAAGGATCCCGAATCTCTGTGTTTATACACTAGTCCAGATTTCAGGTGTACACAACATCAAAAGTGATAGCAAAATCATATCACGCTCTTTATTAATATTATCTCGAGTTTTATTACAACCGGGCACGAGGCCAAATGGAAAGAAATAACACAATGGAAAAGTAGTAGTAGACTACACGACTTGCCAAATCGTCTGGGACGTAGCCTATTCGCCGTGTCCTCACCGCCCCGATAGAGGTCTTCTCGAATAAAGATTATTCAAAGAAGAGTAAGCACAACTACAAGTTACACCTAATATTGAAGATTAATGCATGCATAGGGTAAACAAAGGATAACTCAATAGGTTGTTTTGCATAAACAGATTTTCAGATTAAATACCATTAATAGTTTTCTAAGGCCAATTTTAATAACATAGTTGAAATCGGTGATTGAGATGACAATGAATCGTGGATAACCTCCAATAAATGAATAGTGAAGGTACCCTCGACACTGCCTAACCGCCTAATTTTTACCATAGGATTATCCATCCTAAAGACATCTGTGGAAATCATTTTATAAACCAAAACAAGTCTAACTTAGAGTGGCTTTGCTAGCATGTCCATGATCATGACGCGGCTATTCGAATAGTTTCTACTCGCAGAGTTTGTACAGCTTTACCCACACGAGATAATATGCTTTTAATGTCGGCCAATGCACGCCCGAGGCGTGTGACTAAGCAATTATCATGAGGTGTTACAAAGCAATATCTTAATGTATTTATGCTCGCTAAGGTTTCACTACCATTGACTAACCATCCTCCAAGAATCTCTTGCTTGCTTCTGGGACTAATGTCTAACCAACACCCACACATACAACATAGCATAAATATCACTAAGATACCACAGATTATTTAGCCAAATCGTCCCATTCGGCACATGTGGTGGTACGGTATGAGCAAAATACGCCAAAGACCGGTCCTTAATCGACTTGGCGACTTTCCATTTAATAAACCCATGGGCCGTAATCCTAACCAGATTAGGCCCGCATGAACTCGCACCCACCATACATCCATCACGCCCAAGTCCAAACCCATTTTATTTTGTTTAGAGTGAAAACTCATAAAAGCCTTCCGTGGTAAAACAATACCACCAAACAATTTAAAATCAAATTGTAAAGGATTTGGCTAAACCTTCCCAAATAAAAGTGGTCTAAGCATGGCTAAGCATATGTCAAATTTTAATATAACTTTGCCTAAGGGTGTCATGGTATTCATATTCAAAAATCAAATTGGCCATACAATGGAGATTGAGTAACTATGTATAAACAGACTTTTAACAAGTATATAAACATATGCATGCAATAGTAATTTTAAAACAGAATTAAATAATTTAAAATACTGGGAACAATATGATCAATAGTGTAACTTGCCTTCATGAAGTCTTGAAATTCTAAATCGTTTGAAGGATCTAACTCTCCTGAGTCGTCGAGGTCTATACGTGAAATTACGACAAAATCAACTCAAATTCAAATAAATTCAAAAGACAAATCAAATTAACTCCAAATTGAAATATTTTAGTTTAGTTAGCTAGATTATGAATTTACACAAATTTTGCAATTTGAACCACCCAATTTGGAGTTCTTATGCAAAAGTTATGATTTTTAGAAGTTTAATACAAAATCCGCAGTCGACGCCAATGATGAATTTTCGGGATTTAAAGAATTAAAAGAATTCTCGACAAGCGGGCCCCACGTGTCACGAACACGGCTCATGGTGGACTTATTCCACCGAGCGTGTGTGGCGGTGCGGACCCGCCACGCAGCGCCGACACGCGGCACCACGAGGCTTGTTTGTCGAGGTGGCGCTGACCGCGCGACGTGGCGAGCCACGCCGGCCCGGTGAGCGCAGCAGTTAGGGCTCGAGCTCGCGGCGTTCTACGCCGCGGCGAGCCAAATGGTCGTCGCGCAAATGAAGCCGTGCGATGTCGATGTTAGGCACTACCTAGACGAGTGGCGCGGCGGCAAGGTGGATGACGGTAAGGCTCGGCTTTTGGTCGCCGCGAAGAACTCGACCCGGCGCTTCAGCGGGGAGGAGGGCTATGGATGGTGGCTTTGAGGTGCGGTGAAGGAGGCGCCCCGCGCACCTATTTATAGAGCGGGCATGGATGGTTCAACGTGGGCGCACGAAGGTCGTGCGCGCGCGCGGCGATGAATCTCCGTATGGAAGGTTCTCGATTTGTATCCATGGCGGCCAGCGGCAAGAAAGGAAGGTAGAGGAAGAAGAAGAAAAGGAGGAAGACGATTAGGGTACGTCCGATTTTGATCGGACGGCTGAGATTAGATGGGGTGAAACCGTAGCATATGTAGATCTAACGGTCACGGGCCGTTGGGATGTTCGAGTAGTCCAATGTTTTATTGAGTTTTGGCCGTTGGATTTAGATCCAACGGTGGCAGGGTCCAAGTGGTGCGAAGAGAGAGGCATCGTGGTCAGCGCGGGCGTCGCTGAAGTGGTTTCGCCCATTGACCGCTTGGGGTTTTTTTTGGTTTTCGATTAAAATCATCTTTAGAATCATCAAAATCACGTAAATTCTCAGGGTATTTAGGACAAAATAATTTAAGCAAGATTGAGTACATTGCGTTACTACAACACCGGAGCGAAGACTTGTAGTGTATAAGACTTGTAGTGTATAGCAAAATTAATATAAATGCATGGCTAACAAGAGATGAGGCTCTATGCTACAAGTTATTTTCAGCATTAAGCAAATTTTATTTGTAATATCAGTACGTAGTATTTTGTAACGGAAGTTTAAAGAGCAGTTAGATAATAAAACAACAACAATTAATAACTTAATAAATAACAAATCACAACCCTCATTGGTTGCGATCAACATCTTATTCTCTGTCATGGACATGGCGCTCAAATTAAATAACATCAAACCATCCCATTCTTTTCCAACAACATCGTTTTAGCAAAAGTAGATACTATGCCCAATGAGGCATTACTAAGCATGCTCATGAACATGAGCACATCTATTTAAATAGATTTACACTCTGCAGAGGTGTACAAATTTACCCATAGTATACAAGTTATCTACTTTATCTGGCATCCGTTGATACCACCGCACACAACATTATAGTATGTAGTTTAGAGCACGTAACGAAACCTTTACATCACCTAGTCTTAGCCTTGCACTAGCCCAGCGAATGACAACCCTCACTTCGATCCCACGTACCCCCTGTTAAAGTGAGGCATTCAACATTGTATCGGCAAGCTTTGTTCCCAACGCCTCGGTCAAGGGAGCCCCTTTGAGTAAGCCTACCCGGTCATGCCCATACTACTGTGGTCTACCAACATGCAAGGCTATGTTTCGATGACTTAATTAATTAGCAAAGTCGTCCCATACCGGCACATGTGGTTGTACGCTTAGGCTTAGTGATGATTCACCGACGTTCGGTCCTTAATTGACTCGGGCGAGGATCTACCCCTATCTACATGCGAGAAACTCTCACATTCATCAGTTCATAATATAACTCGTCCGCGTCCCAATCTAGGTTTTTTTTTTTTCATTTTTATACAAAACTAACAGAGGTAACCCCTCTGGACCATCATTTCAAAATCTTCCAAAATTATATTCAATATTTCATCCACTTTTAAATTTTAGTAAAGACTAGAGCCTGGCTACGCATTTATGCGATATTCGCATTCGGAAGACCCAATTTGACATTATCTATTGCCTAAACTATACCCTCATGGCTACAACAGTAAGGATGTCAATATTTTAAGGAGGATCATGCATTCAATAGGAATTTAACTACCGATACTAGCAAGATGCAAATTTTTACTCAAACATACACGCATGCATAATAGAATTTGCAAAAGAAATACAATAATTAAAATAATAGGATCAACATGGTCAAAGGGGGTGCTTTCATTGCTCTAGTATCTTTGAGTATGAGGATGGAGGATAGTCAAAAATTTCGTTCGCGGTATCGACGTCTATTCAAAAAGAGCAAACACCAAATTATAAAAAGTAAAATAATTTCAATAGCAAAAAAAAAAATCCATATATTTTTGCATTTTCAGATAGAGCATGATTTTAGATGAATTTAGAAAAAGACTCATTCAATTTAGAGTTCAAATGCAAAAGTTATTAATGTTTTAATTTGCTTCGGTTTGAAAATCGTGAAAATAAATAAAAATGGTGACGTCAAAAGCGTAAAGCGTATTCTCCGAGGTTTACGCTTTCTAACAGAGAAAGCTAATTTTCCTCAGTGTTCTCCGAGGTTTACACTTTCTAACATAGAAAACGTATTTTCCTCTGAACCGAAAGCGGCTTTTTCCATTTTTTCGGATTTATTAACTTACACGTGAGCCCTACTTGTCGGTGACTCATATTTTTGTTTTCTTGATTTTATTTATAAAATTGTGGCGATCCCACATGTCATAGACTCATTAATTATTTAACTAAATGATTAAATCTTGGTTTGATTTAATCCACTAATAGCTTTGGTCCATATGTCAGTCTCTCAGTTTTAAAACCAAGAATAGTGAGTGGTCGTGTATGTTAGTGACTCATTTACTAAATACATTTTGAATTAGATTTCTAATTCACTTTTCAACCCACCCCACTTGTCATACACTCACTACACTTAACCCTGTCACTTGGCGCTAATCACCTCATAATCTTATGGGGCTCACTTGAGAGAGAGAAAGAGAAAGAGAGATAAAGAGAAAGAGAAAGAGAAAGAAAAGAAGAAGAGCAGTAGAGCTGCGTGCGGCCAAGCACCAAGGCAAGCTCGCCAGTGGCGAATGCCGCAACGACTTGGCTCGGGGATGGGCAAAATGTGGTCCCTCTCGACGGCGATCCCACAGGGTGGTGTTGGAGGACGGAGACGACGCTACGCTGGTGAGAAGCGGCGGAGTGCCTCGAATCAGAAGCTAGGATATGGTGATTGGTGGTGCGCATTATCTCAAGGGGGCAATGGTGATGCTACAAGCGGCGACTTGGAGATCAATGGTCACCAGAGCGGCGACGACACCATCTCGCGCGATGGCGCCATAATCGGCCACGACGATTCCTAGGCTATGCTAGCTAATCTACTGATCCAACGCACACAGAAGCTCTAGGGGACTAGTAGAAGCTTACCAAGGTTGTTGGCAGCATTGGGGGATGGCCAGTGTAGCTTGGCGACGTTGAACAGTGGCGGCACAGAGGAGGCTCGCATTGCTGGCGCTCTACAACGATGGAGGGGCTACAAGAAGCATCACATTAGCTCATTGGTGTTCCAAGGATGGTGTAGACATGAGGAATTGAACACGTTATCATTGGGCTTCGAGGAACATCGAAAATAGTGGTGGCCGCCGTGAATGACAAATACGATGGTGATGCCTGCTTTCACTATGAGTTTGTATGCGTTGAGTAAGGGGATTAGATGAATGAGGGTCGAAACACGTGATGACATGCTTGGGAGAGGTCCAAACCTTCTGGAATGGTGAGGACACTGCAGCTCTGATCGGGTGCACGTGTCGGAGTTGGGGGAGACGATGGTGTTTCGGTGCTACATGGCTCTCGGAGCTGCATTGAGCAAAGGAGAAGGATGAGCGAAGAGAGAGGCGCACGATGATATGGGTGTCCGGCAAGGAAGCTCACACGAGACAATGACGGTAGAAAGCTTGTTTACCGGCATCGAGAACGGCGCTCTCGTGCCCGACGAGTCAAAGCATGATAAGCTTTGATTCTTGCCAGCAGGGGAGAATGGCGAGCTAAGGAGTTTGACACAGTTCGGAGCTTAAATACAGCTGAGATTGGCGCGAGAGAAGCGGCAAGAAAATGGTGGCTGTGAATGAGTTTCTCGCGTACTGCTTCAGTCTCTTCGTCCGCGCGAAAAATGTGTGTCAGTGGGGTGGCTAGCATGGGTGACGGCAGTCGGAGGTGACAGGGGCGGTTGATACACAAAACTGTGGGCGACGGTCATGATCCATGGGCAAGTGGCGGAACGTGCGAGGCGAGCTGGCGCGCGCCAGCGCGGGCAAGAGGTGGAAGACAACTCCTGACGAGCGAGCCCGGCATGTCAGTGAGAGGGGAGCGAGGCACTGGCACGGGCTGTAGCACGGTGCAGTGAAATGTGCCGAGCTGGGTTTCGGCCCATCGAACGAGCGGGAAAGTCAAAATAGGATTTGAATTTTCCAGGAAAGGTTGGTTGTTGCTCGAATTTCTAAACATAGTAAAAGGGCTTCAAAATTTATGAAGTTTTTTGTGGAGGCTCCTAACATAGTATTGTTTCTTGTGTAAATTGTTCATGATTTTATCTATTCTGTGTTTTTTCTAGAAAATTCTTCCAAGTTGATGTTTTCATATAATTGCAATAGTTGCTTTGATGAAAAATTTCAAAACTATGCTCAAATTAATTTTCCCACATATAAACATGCTTAAATTTATTCCCTCGCTTATTTTTAATATGTTTACCCAAAGTAGCGCCTCAATGCTCCTCTAAAAAGGACTCTTTTACGATACCTTCAAATCAATATGAGTCATCTGGTATTTTTGATCCAATGGATCGAATTAGTTAGGATTAAGTGGTACTTCCATTGATATACTACCAATACAAATCCCGCAATCGGTTGCAGCAAGAGTAGGAGAGGCGGGTGCGGCAAGGGAATGGTGGAAAGGATTAACAATAGGTTAAGTGAAAGGTCCATGATGCCCTCACAAAAAGTAGATTTACAGATAAAAGTCTATTATGTCATCAGCAAATCAATGTCCATATTTCATTTCTATTGCCACCCTTACTACCAGTAGAAGGTACCATAAAAATTCCCTCTAAAAAAACATTCTAGACCTTGAAGCAAACCAAAATTAGTTAATCTTCCTAGGGGTACTTTCAGTTAATTACTTCCTCCAGCTATGGAGATTGTGTACCCAAAACTGACCTTTCATGGCGAGATCTACTCCTCCCCCAGGAGTTCATGGGGGGAAGAAATCCTGTCAGAATCCAATAAAGCAACCACGATGGCACGGCAACCTGTGTTGCCTCTTCCCCCAAACGCTCGCCGCTGCGGGACCAAACTCCAGGCTGCTGCCGCTCTCACTGGCTTCGTCCAGAGCAAGAGAAGAAATAAAAAACAATCGTTGAACACGTCTTGCCAGTGCGTCAGTGCAGCGATTCGAGATGACTAGCTAGGCAGGCACTTTGGATCGCGGCATTCATGGAGACAGGCTGCCGGGTGGGGGCGCCGGGCATAGGTTAATTTAGGATCAGGACGACCGTACTTAGTATTGCAATTTACTTCCTCGAGTCGGACTCTACCCTCGCCGGCGCCGACATGGTTGCTCTATAGATCTGTCTTGACATGTATAATGTATTGTATCAATTGTTTCTCGCAAAGGACGCCTTACAGGCAGCAGCAAGGAGGAGCTCATGGCAGCGGTGTACCTCCAGGCTGCAGGTGAGCATCAACAGCCAGGTGCTCATCGTTGTGACGCGCGCGCGGAGTTGGTTCTTCGTCGAGCGCCGGGGCTCCCGCTCGTCGGCGCGCTCCACGCCGCCTAGCTGGGAATAATGGCCGTCCAACAACTCCGGCAACTTAATTGCACCGTTCTCTATACTGGCCGTCCATTAATCCACGGCTGATGGTGTGTGCATCAATGCATGATGCATGTATATACGTAGCTCGCGACGCTCATCGCGGTGTACGCGTACTGGCCGTTCGCGAAGATGAAGGGCGCCGGTCGGGTGGGGTTGGGCCGCCGTGATGGTAAAAAATCCTATGGAATATGGTCCATAACTCTATTAATATAGATCAATTTTACCGCGTGATATGTGCATTTTAACGAATCTTAAAGCGTAACATGCTAGCCTTCAGTATTCAATTCGTGAAAATTCACATCAGTGATTTATGTGGCTGTGCGCTTTGAGATTCGTGAAAAAACACGTGTCCCATGATAGAGTTGATCCACATCGATAGAGTTGTGGACCAGATCCTATAGAATTTTTTTTCCGCCGTGATGGCTGTTCAGCATCGTCACCTTCTTCCCACTCGGCATCTTCAAGTTCGCCATCCGCTACTTCCTCAGCGTGCGGCAGGGGCTGACCCTCGTTGACGACGGTGTCGAGCGTGCGGCCGTCAGGAGGAAGATGTACTCGTCGACTCGACGTCAAACAAGATGATCCAGTTGGCACAGCGCCGGTACTGGTCGACGTCTGAGACCAAGAACTGGATTGCGTTTATGCATGCATATATGAATGCTTTATAATATACTAAGCACACTTGGAGATCAACACGTACGAATTGTATTTCTGTGTATGTCTTTTAATAGATTATATATCATCAACCTATTTGTATTTGATTCCTCAAAATTAGAGTTATGCTATTTGTCACAAATTCTAAGTTTATCTGATCAATCTAAACCGTTGTAATTTGGACCTACAATAATCGCTGCTTAGATTTTTCTCTTCTGTCACTAAGGGGCTTAGTGGTAAAAAGGTCACCAATACGTACCTTGCACCATAGATGGTCCACGGCACCTTTTTCTCCACACCAATGCGACGTAAATTAAATTTGATGAAACAAAGATTGCATATATATGGCTTCAAGCTCGACTTAGCCATCGCTTGGGGAGTTTTGTGAGCTACTTGTCCTTGTGCGTTGTTGTCCAGAATCAAGATGTGTCAAGGCACCATGCATGCCATCGATCATTATTTTTAAATACATATACTTTCCTATATATATATATATATATATACACCATCCATCGATCATTATTTTGGTTGGAGTTCAAGATTGCTGATCATAAACATATTAGTGGCCATAAGAACGCGTGGCACACTGAGCAACATGACTCGCTTATACATGGCCCCGGCCGTCTATTAGCATGCACATGCATAGCATCTCCATATATTCATCGGCATGGGTAGACCCGTAGAGATCGATTAAGGCTTTCGTAAAGAGTTCGTATATATTGAGTTGAAATTTGTCAACGTGGGTGTTATGGCCCGTTTAAAAGCTGAATTGGTTTTCTTAGCTTAGATATCATCCGACTGATCAACGCAGTTATAATCTTGGCCCATGGAAAATCTACTGTATAGATATTTATCTTTTTCACAGATTAGCGTGATAATTTCTACCATTTGAGAGCAAAGGTGATAGTTTCTACTATTTGAGAGCAAACGTGGTGTCTTTTTTTTTTATCATTTAATAATATAGCAGATAGATAGATTTGGAATTTGGAATTTGGGAACCGTGGAATGTTGTGATTTCTTAATGTAGATCAACCGAGCAAGTTGAAACTCGTTCGGCTCCACATTATAAAACTATTTTGCACGTTATTGGTATGTATTCTATAGTTCGCGAAGCACTCATAAAAATAGGAAAAGATTCACCGGCCAACAGGAAGCAGATACAACTCTGCAACTGCGACCAGAGAGAGCTGCATTCTCCACAGTTACAACCTTGTTTCGGGACTACCCCATGGAGATCCATTGTGGAAATTGGAATCAAGGACCATTATGTACTCCTAGCTCTTAAGCCTTACTAAGGTAATTAAGGTTAAACAGCCTGAGGCTGCATGTAGTTCTATAGGGGAACCAGAGCCATGTTTCCACCGTACATATCTGGGAGCTGGCTCTCGTCGATCTCACGGTGCAGCGTCTCTTGCAGGCTCTTGTCGTCGATGAAAACAAACTGAAAATGCATTGGGCAAACAAGGAAGGAGGAAAATTAAGAAGATGGAATGATCAGTTTGTCACATGCAAGAAATTGGAATCAGAGCTAATTATGATTTGCTATCATTCAGTCACCTTCTCCCTGGTGTGGTTGTCGATGAATGGGTACACCATCTTCCACGCCTTCATGAAGATGTAGGGCACATGGATCATCAGCGCCTTGCCAAGCCTCTCCGGGTAGTAATTCTGCGGGATAAAATCAAAAGAATCATCGGCAAAATGCGTTCAGAAAAACTCATATTCTCGGATTTGGCTGCGTGCGTGTTGCTTCTTGTGCAGTTGCGCTGTTCAATTGTACTACAGGCCAACTTTTTGTTTTGCTGAACTGAAGACTGAACACAGACCTGCATGATCTCTATAGCTGCAATGTAAGCCCGGACGTCGCTGTTTGCGTATCCCCAGCCCTTGATATCCACGACGCAGAGGAACTTCTCCTGACCTCTGGGGATCCTGCAAATTAATTGGTCCGTGAAATATAAAACGGTCTTATATATGCATGGCATGACAGCACTCTAGTGAATTGCAAGACAATCTTGTGAATCTTATGCTCCATTGCAGCTGGACTGCAAATTAAGACAAGCTCGATCGATCGATCACAGTGTGTTGCAGCAGACAGGTAGAAATAAGTACCTGGCACAGATCTTGTCGAACGAGTAGACAACAAAACCTGCAGAAGAAGATCGATGTGCACTGATCAGTACTCAGCAAAGATGATCAGGGTGCATGAAGGTCATCATACTCTTGAACTCGTCCATGTCCCGGTCTGCGGAGTAGTGCCTGGCCAGGAAGGCGTGGAGGACGGGGCGGCCGACCCGGTCGACGCCGCCCATGCAGACCTTGCCGTCCGAGAGCTCCCTGTGCACCTGCTCCGCCGGCACGGAGCCGCCCGGCGCGGCCTCCTGCCGCCACTTGAGGAACTTGAGGAACATGGCCGAGGCCTTGCCCACGTTGTGGTCGCGCGCGCGCAGGAACCTCCTCAGCGTCAGGTTGTCCACCTCCTGGACACGCGCGCGCGTGCATACATGCAGATGCAAAGCACAGTTCAGTTTCTGGATGGAATTAGTCAAAAATATTAAGTGGTGTCTAGGGAGCACTTAAGTACTCTTTTGTCAAAAAGTACTCAAATTTTGGACTGTGAGATCAGCATCCAATGGATCTCAACCCTCCCCCTAAATCAGTTCTTAAAAGACTAATTGAAACCGAGCAAAATTTTGAGTAGAAAATTTCAAATCATTTGAAATTGATTTCTAATCACTTGAACGCTTTTTCGCTTCAGTTGAAACGTGTTCGAATCAAAAGTTCTTTGAATCATTGGAAAGTTTTCGAACCAAAAGTTTTTCTAACCAATTGAAAGTTTTTCGAATCATTTCAAGTTTTCAAAAAAAAAGTTATTTTTTTGAACTAGTTGAAAGTTTTTCAAATCGGAAGTATTTTTGAACCATTTTGAGCACACATCTTGATGAAGAACCAAAGGTCAAAAAATCGAGTATTCTCAACCCAACGAAACACCTGGGTACTCCTTAGCTATTTCCAAAATATTATTATTCCTTGAATTGCATCTATGGCCCGTAGGTTCAGGATCCCTGAACCTGTGTACCTTTGGCCGCTTTTTGAAACCATTTGGCACATGTAGTCTCTATGCATTCGAAATGATAAAAATGACACTGCGGTATATTAGGCAGACACCATATGTTCCTTATCGTGCTTTCGAACCGCGACCACATCCTACCACACACCTAGACCGTAGGATCTGACCTACCACAATTCCGGATCATGGCAACCCGCTGCACGTGGCCACGTACCACGCTGCCCAAGCGTTCAGTCCGCGGAAGGTTGCAATGCATACACGCTAATCACTACATGACAAAAAACCGTAATCACTTAAGGACAAAAAATACAGAAAAGCGGGAGGAGCCGGCAATGCTCCAAGAGCGCGAAAGGAACCCGCAGCGGTTCGAGAGCGCTGCAGGTGACCTATCTAACCTGTCGTGGTTCTATTTTTACAAATTCAGGAAATGAGACTACTTTTACTGTTGCGAATCACGCTGGATCAGCCGAAAGCTCCTCGGTCCGATAAAGCGTTGATTATTTTTTAGACGCAAGAGGACGAATGGGCAAATTTATATGTTGTCATGTCTATGTGAGCTGAGCATATTCCACTATTGTATTGCACTAGCTATCTGTATGTAGGAACAGTAGCTTGCTTGAATAACAAAACCGTAAGCATCTCTATCTAGGAACTGTTTGCTTTGCTTGCGTTATGGTGTATTTGGATGAGTGAACAAAGTTGAATGGAATGAGATGGTACAGGGTGGATAAGATGATATAAATAGGGTATTTGGTTGGTTGGATGTGATGATATATGATTTTGTTTGACTGGTTAGATAGGATAGTTCTGGATGATTCAAGCTGTTGTTTGGTATGATGGATGAAGTTGGATATGGTAACCCTCTCACTAGAGGTGGGGAGTTCACCTTCCACAATTGTCATAATTGATTTTAGAAATTGATTTGAATTTAAATACAAGTTTGAAAATAGTTTTGCACACAATCAACTTTGGTATTTTTGCAAATCCGAATTTGAAGCAAGGAAATTATTTCAACTTCTGATACTTTTAACATTTGCAATTCAGAGGAGCTCACTAGTCAATTCCGCAAAGCCAAGGCATTCATCTTCAGGTGCAAAGATTTTCAACATTGGCATACAAAGAAGTCCATACATGGTTCACAAAAAAAATCTTCAAATTCAGAATTAGAGGTGCAGAGCATGGAAAAAATTAATCAATCGCTAAATTCATCAATCATGCGCAATTACATGTTGCAATGTCTACTAAAACTGATCAACATCTGCTAGCCAGCCAGCTGACTTCGTGGGCCCCTCTGTCATCCACATAGAGAGAGAGCAGACAGAGGAGCATAGGAAGGGAAACAGAAGAGGCGCTAGGTCGGATTAAGCGACGCACAACGCCGGTGAGGGGGCTTCGGCGGCGACCTTGGGTGGGCAAAATGGAATGGGGAGGCTGAGGCGAACCCATGGGTGGCGGCGTCGCGGTCGGGCAAGCACCTAGGATGGCGTGCGAGGCGACGACGTGCGACGGCAGAGCCTGGGGAGGAATAGAGCGGTGCTGCTAGAGAGAAGGAAGGAAAGAGGGGGGCACACATGGGCATTGGTGATGCGCGGGGAACCCGTCGGAGACATCAACGATGGCGGGGAGGAGCTGTGGCGGGCCGACGGCGTGAGCTCGAGGCAGCGCGGGTGGCTTGGTAGGGCGGCGCCGGTACGGGGGGGAGAGACCAAGAGGGTGGTGGGGGAAGTTCGGGGGAGGTGAGGAGGTGCTCCAATGGTGAAGGATTGACCTAGGACTCGCTGGAGGAGTAGGGTGACGATGGTGGCGGTTTTAGCCGCACACGGGGAAGACGAGGCTATCGACAAGCTGTGGTCGAGGAAACCCAAAATTAGTTGGGGGAGATGGAGGAGGGCCTAGAACATATTTTGACATGAGTAGCTCGAGAAGGGAATCACCTTGTTGGCTGGAATGGCGTGTGGGGGCGGCGGCCGCGGACGGGGTGTTGCCATACGGAAGGGAGAAGGGGCGTGTCCTCGGCGCTTCGGCTGTGGAGAGAGAGGGGAGAGATGAGCGCAAGGTCGAGGACACCAAGACGAAGGCAATGACCCTAGCAGGGGTGCCCGAAGCTCACCGTGCTTTTGCGCTTGGTGGAGAAGGGAAAAGGACGGGAATGGCAGGGGAAGATGAGCGCAACGCGCTGAGGAGAGTGAGCGCATGCAGCGTGGTTCGCGAGGAGAAGTTGAACCGCGTGGTTCACGAGTTTTTCTCGAACGACACGGTACAACATATGCACCGAATATTCCATCCGATCGAACGGCTTGGTCCTGAACCAATTGGTTCCATTCAGCGAACCAAATAAGTGAACATGTCCATTTCCCGAACTATCTAGTACAGGACCACTCCATTCACTCATCCAAACGGCACTTAGTGTTGGTGATATGCCCTAAAGGCAATCATGGAGATGATTGTATCACGTCTATGTTTATGAATTCTTGAATAAATGTTATTCTGTTCCTTGAATGAATCGTTAGTTCTGAAGATCAACGAGTATGTGACTTGTTGGTGAAACTCTTCGACTTGTATGATGTCGTTCTAAAAAGTATCCCTGGTCGAATGTCACTGATCGGAACACCAGTGACTCTACAACCAGCGTATATATTGATTGATGATCATGTTTCACTGGTCATAGATATAGGGATATTGAATCAATAATGTGAACACATGTTAGAGAACATGGGGTTGGATTGACCCACCTTGAGACACTATTACGATTATTATGATTCTGTGTGTCATTAGTTGGTCTCAAGCAATGATGATGTATAATCCTTAGACCTGAGATCATCATGGTTCCCTATATGTGTAACAGCACTCTTAGGGGTTGCCAAACACTACTCGTAACTGGGTAGTTATAAAGGTAGCTTTCGGGTATACTATGAAACATGCGGAGGGATGTGACTGGTCGGATATGGAATTTGCCCCTCCTAACATAACGGGAGAGATGTCTCTGGGCCCTTCAAAGTAGTCGGATAAAGAAAGTGTATGGCCATACTACTAGTGGTCGAAGTGTTCGACCACATAAAGTTATCCGACAACTCGATCGAGAAAGTATTGAACAGTCCATGGATGACACATTATCTCACCTGGAGTTCAAACCAGATATCGTGAGGCAAATGGAGAATACTAGAGTAAGTCACTTAGTTCGATAAGATCCAGACAAGTCGTATGGTGATACGAGCAAGTCGTAGACTGATCGAACAAAATCACAGAGTGGTTGAAACCTGATCGTAAGGAGTTATGAACTGGTCGTGACCGAGTGCGAACTGGTCGTATAAAGATAGAACCTGGTCGTAAGTGATGAGGACCTAGTCGTAGATCATATTGCATTAAGGTTCGTCCGATATAATTTGTGTGTATTCGGGAATCGTTATGTCCTGCTAGGGACCGCTACGACTCGTGGTCGGAAAGGGTTTCCGAGTCACAACCGATTACACATAAACCTAACAGGTCACACACTTAATGGGATGGAACAAACCAGTACGAATACGATTCGTCAAATGTGTTCGGATAGAATCCGACACGGGGCACTATATAAGGAGATGCTTGAGGCTAGTGTGCGTGAGAGGAGAGAGACACGTAAGTTGTTTCCACCGAAACCCTAGTCGCCATCTTCTTGAGAGAGCCTTCCCGTGCGACTTGGTGCTAGCATACCGACGTACGATTGTTCCTTCTCTGGACGTGTGGATACCGTAGAGACGCTACTACGGTCGCTGTTGCGCTGAGGACGATCCGCGATCTTCACAAGGAACTGCGGAGGTTACTGGAGGAGACGATCGACTACGAGGATGTTGGACGATCATCTACGACCACTACATCGGCGCGTTCATCGTCGGACTAAGCTGCTCCGACTCTACTTCCGCTGCATTGCGTTCTCGTGGTAATGATCTGTGATCATTTAACTTGCTTGGCATCCTGGTTTACGTGGTAGAATTTTTGAATTGTTGCTAGCGTAGCCTACCCGTATCCCAACACTTAGAAGAGCATAAGCATCATGCTTCGCATGGTTATAGCTAGCTTGTTAGCTTAATTTAATCAAGTGGGTGTGTCTAGAAAATATCTGAGTACTAGTTTGTTAGGGAGTACCCAAATTTTCAGCCATACAATGCAAATATGTTTCCGTCCAAAACAGAGCACAACTGAGCTGCCTCATTAACCGTTGGTTGTTTATTTCCTGACCCATTAACAACCCACGTGCCTATGAGTTGTTTATGGTTTTGTCAGACCATTAACAACCCACTCACATTCAGAAGTTTATTGGCTTATCTAACATATATAACAACCCAATATTACTTGTTTTGATCGAACAAATCCACCAAAAATAAAAACACATTAGCCGACCACATCCTCACGCGCATATGGGCTGCAGCCTACAGCTATTACATTATGGGCTTGTGGCCTACAAGAAATAAATATGTCCAATTTACACACATGTATTAAAAAAATACATATATATTATATAAAATTACATAATTTAAAATAAGTAAAAAATGTTGAGGGTTCATGTAAAATAATTTTAAAAATGATGACTTGTTACATTAATTAATCTAAAAGAACCCAACAAAAACAAATTTAACATAAAAGACTAATCTATAGTGGACAAAAATTGTATCATAAGTGAACCCAACAAATAACAAAATCAAGAGACAAAAGATGAGAGAATAGTCGCATAAGTGAACCCAACAAAAACAAAAGAGCAACTGTGTTGCCATGCATGTGGCAGTTTTGCAGGAAAAAGGTTAAAGTGAATTTATTTTCAAGAATCGTAAAAGGGAGGAGAAAAACGAGTATTTCTAAACAAAAAAAGCACTCTGATACTGTTTAGCAATTGCCTTTATTCATACCATGATGTCATCGATGAGCTACCAAAGATGTTACTGCTAATAGCATATATACTGCTGCAGGTAAAAGCGACAAGTTACCGGCCACACCTTTCTCCATAATTAACTTATGCAACTACAGCAACGTTTAGTATCTCTGTTGTGTGTGTCCCCCAAAGGCCAGGAAGACCAGAGTTGATAAGTAAAGCAAGCATGCAACTGGTCAATAAGGAAGAGGCTGAGGAAAGCAGTCAAGAACAAGGTAACAGATTGCACATCACCGTAATCAGCAAGCTAGTGGTGGAGGATATCCAGTAAATAAGCAAGCATCGACAAATCATCCGTCGAAAAACTAAAGAATTGCTGTCAAATCGAACACTGCGAAATCACCATCGACTTGTTCTGATTATTTACCTTGGCATGCGGGTCCTGGGCTTCCACCATGGCCCTCAGCTCTGCCACCTTGAGCCACTCGCCTTCTCCTGCCGCACCTCCTGCTGCTAGACTGCCCGCCATCTCCCTCCCTCGGTCCCTCCCACTCCTCCTCCCCCACTCTTTCTCTTTAATTACGTTGTACGTTTGTAGAATTATTCTGCTGTGAGGCAGTTAGGTATCAGCTCACTGATATTTATGAGGAGGAACAGTCGGAAGGGAGAAAGATGGTGACCATGGCCGGGCTGCGGAGGAGATTAGATAGCTAATCGTATTTGGAGGTTTCCCCCTCTGGTCTCTTTTTATAATGAAATATTAAATATAGCCCAACAACTAAAAATAGTAAAAATAACACCACAACAGGTTAACCAAATGACACATGCACTCTTTTGTGCTCCCAATCCATAGCACTTCCTATCATGATTCATGTGCGCTGCAGTTGATCTGCCACGTTTTCAATCTGCGGTAGGATGGTATGTGTATATGAGCACTGCAGGTAGGCATATTTCTGCCGCGGATTAGGTGCGTGGTAGACACCTGCTACGCTCGTAAGAATCACGATAGGTGGTACTACGAACGGGGAGCACGGTAGATACGACACTTTTACCATTTCGATCATGAAAAAACTGTGTTTGCTATTCGGTTCTAAAACAAAGCCAAATGAGCCCATAACTCTTCGTCCTGACTAGTAGTACGAAGTAGTAGGCACACCATGGACCTTGACTAATAGCTAGGGACCGGACGAATCTGAGCAATCGGCGTGGGCTCGATTTGCTGTCGTCTTGCGTTTTTTTCTTTCTTTCTTCCCTTCACGAGTTCTTCTTTTCTTTCCTTTCCTTTCCTTTCCTTTCTCCTGCTCCATATTCCAGAAGCAAGGGGATGCGCACGCGTGGGAGGCGCTGATTGGCTGCACCACCGGTTTTTCTCCCGCTCCTCCCGGTTTCTGCACACGCTTGATGCTTGGCACTTCACTTTCAACAGGCAAGTTAGTCTGCTTTAAAAAAAGGCAAGTTAGTAACAGGTTATATTTCTTTGAACAGGTAGATACGCAAGTGAACAGTTCCTGGGCACGATTACGAGGGTTTTTTCACGGTACACTTAATTTAGTACGGATCGTCTATTTTTTATTCAATGGTTTAGATTAGTTAGGATTTAGTTATACTACATCTAATACTAAAAATAGTAGAATGTCAAGATGGCAGAATTGTAATTGCTTATCTGGAGATCACATGACAAAAAGTAAGATTTTCAACCCTACTTGGAAAAGTCTATAATATTCTCACGAAAAATTATATATACAAAGAAAAATCTATTATATTCTTAACAAATCAATCATCAGATTTAATTTATACTATCAACATATACTTATCGGTAGAATAGACTGTAAATTTTCCCATGATTACAAACAGTACCTCTTCTTTTCCCATGATTACAAACAGTACCTCTTCTGTTCCGGTGCAGTCATGGGCGGCATCGATCGACGGTTGCTTTCTTCTTCCCTTTGCTTAATTGCTTCGCTTTAAGAGGGTCAACCCAATTACCAGTAGCTGCACTATAGATTGGTGCATTTGTTGTGGTCAGCTGCGGACTGGACTAACTAGGATTAGTACGTGTCCGTTCTGTCTCCGGTCGCGCACGGCCGTCTATAAATCAATCCTGTGCTGTCGCTCTGTACATCGATCGGTAGTACTTACTAGGATGGCTTAATCGGAAGCCTCGATTTACCGAACTTTTTTTTTTTGCAAGCAATGTATGGTATGCCGTAGTAGTAGTTTATGTGGCCAATGGCGAACCAAGTATTAAAATAAAGGGATACACACCGTCACAAAGCTCTAATATTCTTCTACTTGTATATCTCGCCTTTTTCTAATGATCGATAGATGCCAATATTACAGGGGTATCTAAGGTCCTATGGACAGCAGAGGTGCTCATGCCCTGGCTGCCTTTGGTTGGATCTGTTGTACATGCATGCTACACACGTGAGTGCGTTCTTAACACACGTCTAATTTAGAACGATGACTTGATTTCACAATTCACAGACACATATTTTGACCACTAAATCACCAATATATGTATACTAAACCATCTAAATAGTGTGACGCGCACGCCAGCGCTGCTGCCACTCGAGTAAGGATGGCAACAGAGCCATTCCCCATCGGAGAGTAGCGGATCATCCCCATCTCCGTGACAAAAAAAAAATCCCATCCTCGTCCCCATCCCCGTCGCCGGGTACTATTCTTCCCCGTTCCCCGTCCCCGTCGGGTTATCGGGGCCCCATCCCCGTCATCGGTACTGCCATTTCTAGATTTCAGCTACAACAAAGAGAAATTTCTCAAGCTATGAATTCATAGATACACTCATGAGGCGCAGAGGCGGCGGCTGCGAACGGAATGGATGGGAAATGGGAGTATGGGACTAGGGTTATGCTTATACACAACTTAGGGTTGGGGAACAATGGTTGGGTACTTGGGCTGGGCTATGAACTTATGAAGTATGTACTGTATTATCGGGGGCCCATCGGGGAACGGGGATGGGAGCGGGGAATAGCCGTCATGAACCCGATGAGAATATTTTTCATATTACTATCCCCGTGGAGAATAAAGTAGTCCCAAACCTACCCCCTAATAGATGAATTCTCCATCGAGGAATGAAAAATAGGACCCATTACCATCCTACACTCGAGCTAACGCTGGGTCCGCGGCCAAGAAGCTCTTAGCCACACAGACGTACGCAACACCTGTGCAGCTGTACTATATATTTCTTCTGGACGAAAATATCTCCATGATGACGAGACGAGGCCCAATGCCCAGTGGGCCTCGTTGGCAGGCATATACATAAGATACATAGATACCTGTTTGTTTCCTGATGGGCCAACACAACAGCCTTGTCAGAGTTGGGTCACGGGCCGGCCAGTGAGTCTGGAGGGACGGCCCAAAACACCGATGTAGCCGACGTAAGGTCCATTGAACTGTTGAAGCAACTGGCCCAGAGCATCAGCATTTTCCGTTTGTTTTCCGGGACAAGACTAAAGCAGAGAAGAAGAGAGCAACAGTCTTGTCGTGCTGACATCTGAAGCAAACATGCAGGGTTGCTGGTACTCCTCGTCAGTAGCAAGCAGTAGAACAAGATCGGAAGCGACTACTTGTTAGCTGGTTAGGTTACTACTGCATCGCAGTGCAGGGCTTGTTTTTTCGTCGCAAAAGAAGAAGAAAAACAAGTAGCATGTCATGTGGGATGGCGTCGGCGGTGTGCGTCGGCGGTTCGGCGTTTCTTGTTTTTTTTCTCTCTCTCTTTTTTCTGCAAAAGAAGAAGAAGAAAAAACACGGTTGGTCGGGTCGGGTCGGGTCCCATCGGCGTTGGGCCGTCGATTACGAGGGTGTATGCTGTATTCATCGTCAGATGCGTCTAGTAGACTAGCCGCGCGTACCAACGCAACGCTGCCTAACTCGACTCGCTACTGCCATAGCCCATAGCTAGTAGTACTAGTAAATTCCTTGGTTGCTTTGGTTAGCCGCCCGCCGGCCGTACGAAGTCTCCTCGCCGCTAGAGCATCCTTCCTTTTCTCACCTCTTCTTCTTTTTGTTTTGTTTTGTTTTTTTTTTGCTAGCACGAATGCCATAGGCTATATCTCTAATTCAGAATTCGGTCAAAGGGCAAAAACTACACACGTACTGAAAGCGGCTCATCCTTCACGTACATACGCTCTGCTGGTCTGCTAGCGTATGCTAGCTGTGGTAAATAATACAGGGAGAAAAATAGGAACGCGAGACACAAAATTTACGTGAAAAATCTTTACAAATGCAATATTACTGTATAAGAAGATTTTTATAATAAAAAATTTGTTCTTCCCTATAGACTACAGTGATATATTATTGTGTCGCAATATAGGGCATGTTTTTTCGTCGCAAAAGAAGAAGAAGAAAAAGTAGCATATCATAGAGTTTTTGGGTAAAATAACATGTTTTAAAGTGAAATAACAAAAAAAAGCCCCATACGAATGAAATAACAAAAATAACACATACACTGTACCGGCAGACCACCTACTATGTCTTGTTTATTTATGTAGGAGTAGAACTATGAAATAATTATAATATATTTATAGTGGTATATAAAAGATATAGAGAGAGTAAGAAATTCAATACATATCACACCAAAACTCAACCCTAGCAAAGCATCGTCATCGCACACCCGAACGCCGGCCACAGATCCGTCAGGTCAAACCCATAATCGACATTCAACATGCTTTGTCGCCACTCGCTCCCTCTTCAGCCGGCAATAAATCGCACTTCACCCCTGCCAATTCTTCTTGACCAGCACTAGTATGTTCATTTCCGAGCAGGAACATGATCGACGGCTTCGTTCAACTGAACCATCTCATCTATTCTTTTTTTGATCCATCCCTGATTAAGTGTTTCCTGCGATAAGCCAATGGCTTAGTACTCTAGTGGCATCACTGATCGCATACAAGCGCGTCATAACAACAGTCTGTTCATGCATCACCGACGTTGTAGAGCATGGTCGATGTCATGGTGTCATGCTGGCTATATACAAGGGTTTTTTTTTATGATACACTTAACTTAATATAGGTTGTTCATTCTTTTGATGCAATAGTTCAGATCAGTTAGAATTTAATTATAGTACTTTCAATAGTGTGAGTAGTAGAATATCAAGAAAGGTATAATTGTACATTGTAATTGTCTATGTGAGGATCACGTGGTACAATATTAATGTTTGAAAAGTCCATAATACCCTCACGAAACTGTAAAAGAGGTCTACAAAGAAAAATCTATTATGCACTTAACAAATCATTGGTCAACTTGATTGAATTTTGGTTGAATCCCAATGGATGTGCCTTCCAGTTCAAATGGTAAGTGCTACTCGCAACTCCTAAGAGGATTCAACCAAAATTCAACACTTGAAATCGAAGCATGTGGGCGTTTCAATATCATGCAATAAAAAGTTCAAGTGTCCCATCGTCGGCGCCGTCATGTAGGCCATCTCATTTCTGATTAGATGTTCTAGCCGTCATGCTCATTTGCTTCAACTGAGAGGATCCAAAAATGCAACAACCAGCTAGTCGTCGTCGACAATGCGCCCCTTTGGTTCTCTTTTCCGCTCAACAATTAAGCACAACTAAAACAAGTCATATTTGCCTTTAAAAGAGGGGCTCACATTGGTCCACTCTTGAAGATTTGGAGGTGTGCAGTTTCTGGTTTCTTAGGTCCCCTTTTGCTTCACAATAATGGAACTCTACTGGTAACGCAGCCTTCAACAAGACCCCTGGCCCCTCCAGTACTAGTACTAGTGTATGAATCCTTCCCCAAATCCCTTGCAGTCAAGCACTAGTAAGTACTAGTGTATGAATCCTCCTTCCCCACATCCCCTGCCATCAACAAGCACTGCTAATGCTTTCTGCTTTTCTCCTTCAGTTTTTCTAATATGTATATTAATCAATAGGAAGCATTAACCACAAGGGAAGCCATGGCCGCAATTATCATGGCCCAAAACTCCCTCATGGGCCATGAGCCATGACAATGAATGACCGTCAACCCATGTGCAAGGGAACAATCCAAATCACCACAATATTCTGGATAAAACATATTGTCACAGATGCAAAAAAAAAGAAAAAAGAAAAGGACTGGAGAAACGGAAGAATTAAACACCAGAGCAGATATGGGGAGGAGTAATTAGCTACTAAAGAAATCAGAGAGAGGGAGAAAGAAATAAAGGCTTACATGTTAAGGTAAGACAAGTGAGAGGTCCAGTCCAAGTTTGGTGAAAGGATTGACAGAGAGGGAGGTAGGAAAGAAACCTGACATCTGAAGAGGAGGTAAACCTCTCACCAAACCTTTATTTATGGAACACATTACATTGCATTAGACTATTAGGCCTACAGGGTACAGCTGAGCTCATCATTGGTGTATGGAAAAAGGCAAGGAAAGTAGGAGGTAAAGTGGAGAGGGATAGAGAAAAAAGAAGCAAAAGAATCACTAGGAGACAGCCTTCCTACCCTCTTTGAGCAAATACTATTTCTTCCTTTCTTTCTTCCTTTGAAGTAAACATGGCCCCTGATTGTTCTTGAAGCTCGGTATGTATGTAGGAAAGGAGGAGGAAGGAAGGAAGCCTAGGAAAGCCCCCCCTCACCTTCTGTCCCCACCAAACGCTTCTTGGTAGGAGAATTGGCAGAAAAGTTTCCCCCTCCTTCACTTGGATTCTTTTAAGAGTTTACCCCTGGCAATTGCCTAGCTCATAAGGCCTGACAGAGAGAGGGTTGGAGACAGGTGCTGGCTGGGAAGAAGAGGCTTGTGGGAATCAAGAAGATGCTGAGGTGGGTCTTGGCCGTTTCCATTCTTGCTGCTGCCGCAGCGCTCTTCCTTGGAGCTGAGGCCCAGGAGGTGCAGCAGGGCCACCAGACAGAGAGGATCTCAGGTGGGGGGTCTCTCTATCTTTTCCTTGTGTTATTTTCTTGTTTGGTTTTGATCTTGGTAGGCACATTTGATCTTGATAGGCACATTCTTGTCATAATTCTCAAGCTGCTTGATTTTTCTAGGGTGTTTTTCAGCCATGGATCTAGGAAACTGCCAAAGCAAGCGTTTTGGCATCTTTTAGACAGTACGGCAATTTGATCTGTTTGTGCTTATAGACCTCTCCATCCTGAATTCGTAGGACCTATTTCAGATCAGATTCAAATGCAATACAGATAGGTGTTTCTGTTGGTGTGTTTATCCAAAATTATTTTGGCTGGGTTCTGTTCAATGCTTCAATTCAATTAAAAAAATACCATGTAGTTCACCATGCTAGGATAGACAGCCATATTCCCATAGTCATCCATGACACTAAGGTAATAAGAACATACCCAAATCATGATGTATGACGATTTAGCATAGGAGCACACTTTGGTTTAGACCTGTAGGTTAGGTTGCTTAGTTATCATACCTTGTTTTGCATCAGTGTGCTATGTGATCCCAAGCCTGGGTTCTCAAACTTAGTATATTCCTTTCCCTACTATGCAAAATTCAAGTCCTGTAGCCTTTGTTTTTAATGCTGTGGCCAAAAAAATGCAGGAAGTGCTGGTGATGTCTTAGAAGATGACCCTGTTGGGAGGCTTAAGGTCTATGTCTATGATCTCCCCAGCAAATACAACAAGAAACTGCTGAAGAAGGATCCTAGGTGCCTGAACCACATGTTCGCCGCGGAGATCTTCATGCATCGGTTCCTCTTGTCAAGCGCTGTCCGAACTTTTAATCCTGAAGAAGCTGATTGGTTCTACACACCTGTATACACGACATGCGATCTGACTCATTCTGGTCTTCCCTTGCCCTTCAAGTCTCCACGAATGATGCGCAGCGCGATCCAGCTTATTGCCACAAATTGGCCTTACTGGAATAGATCAGAGGGGGCAGATCATTTCTTTGTTACACCACATGACTTTGGTGCTTGCTTCCATTATCAGGTACAGACACAAGTACATAACCTTGCTGTTGCACACATTTATTTATCCTTCTAGTACTGAATACTAGATGTTGAGCAATAGTTTAGTACTGAATACCAGCGTTTGGAACAACTGGGACATATCTAATTGCAGCACAGAACATGGGGACAATGGGGGCATCAAGATGCTAGTTTTCTCTCATTATTTATGCTTATGAATGGACAACTCTGAATTACTTCAGTCTGCACATGTTTTTTGTCCCTTTGTAGAAGAAATATGTTTCAGAAAATGATTTGCTCTCTCTTTTGAAATAAAAACAACAGATCTTCAGATTAATAATTAACTGTCTACTTGAAAATAACCACCTGCCATTGCATCCCATATTTCTGATTGACACACAATCTCGTTGATTATTTCTACATATTGATCTTTCTGTAACAAGTCCCTCCATTATTATTTCAGGAAGAGAGAGCTATTGGACGCGGGATCCTCCCCTTGCTTCAGCGTGCCACACTGGTTCAGACCTTTGGACAGAAGAACCATGTCTGCTTGAAGGACAGCTCCATCACCATTCCGCCATTTGCGCCCCCGCAGAAAATGGAGGCTCACCTTATCCCCCCAGACACCCCTCGATCTATCTTCGTATATTTCCGTGGTCTGTTCTATGACACCAGCAATGATCCCGAGGGTGGATACTATGCGAGGTAAATCTGTCTGTCTGTCTACAACCAACGCAATTCATACTTCTGTACTTCCTGTTATTCCCTCTAGTTTCATTGTGGGTCTGATGTTTCTTTATGTACTACAGGGGTGCTCGTGCATCTGTTTGGGAGAACTTCAAGAACAACCCATTGTTTGACATCTCAACCGATCACCCACCCACGTACTATGAAGATATGCAGAGGGCTGTGTTCTGCTTGTGCCCATTGGGCTGGGCTCCATGGAGTCCCAGACTGGTGGAAGCTGTGGTTTTCGGTTGCATCCCAGTGATCATTGCAGATGACATTGTCCTGCCCTTCGCAGATGCTATCCCATGGGAGGAGATTGGTGTGTTTGTTGCCGAGGAGGATGTTCCGAAGCTGGACAGTATTCTGACAACCATACCAACAGATGTTATCCTGAGAAAGCAAAGGCTTCTCGCAAACCCTTCGATGAAGCAGGCCATGCTGTTTCCCCAGCCTGCTCAACCAGGGGATGCATTCCATCAGATCCTGAACGGGCTTGCTCGAAAGCTTCCGCATGGTGACAATGTCTTCATGAAGCCCGGGCAGACGGTCCTGAACTGGACTGCTGGCCCGGTGGGCGACCTGAAGCCTTGGTAGCATTTCTCACTGTTTAGAGATGTAAAAACTTTTTTTCAAAAGAAATATTTACAAACGTGATATACTCGCGCCTTCAAATCACCATGGTTGCATATTGCTGACCAAAAGTCAAATGTACATTTTTGTATGTTCTTTCCTGATAGATATTATACCATATATCTTTGTTTATTTCTTCTCTTTTTTCATTAGATGATGAAATGTCAGCCATTGTGCGGTCTCTCCATTATATGTGGGTATCATAATCAAAATTATAAGATTTTACTCCCGTTGAATGTGTGATCTTGTTTCAATATGGGCTTTGCCTTGTCAACTGTCATACGATACCTCCAGTTACTTTGTCAATTATATAGTGTTGCATGATCTGGTCGATGATTTTGTTCCCCTTTGTGCTTCTTATTTTTATCCCTGAGAAACAATTCATTTAAGGTGAACTGCTGTAAGAGGCAATGTCATCTCATTTGGGAGCCTGTCTGATTGAGTGACTTGAGGTACTGATTAGACAAGTAGTTGCAGTCTTTGTCTAAATGTTGCTGAATTCTTAATGAGTAAAAGAAAAGAAAAATGTTGCTGGTGTCTGAATGAATGTTCCATCATGTTTGGCTTGTGTGTGATTGCAGTAGCCAGCAGATATCTGTTGGTTCTTGATGTAGAATAGATAGGGGGTTAGATGGGTCTGAAAAATTGAAGTCAACATCAGGAGGCCTTTTGTGCCCATGGGCCATGGGGTCATCAGGCATTGAGAACCTCCTCTGTAACTTTCCTTGAAAAAGGACGTGCCAAATCTTGACCTACCTACATGGAATTGGGAATGGGATGTCCACTTCACCAACTAAAGGGAAGTTGCAGTTACTGTAAATGTTAGTAATCCAGAAATTTCTTAAGTAAGATCACCGGTCTGGTGGAGTTTATTCTTAAGCAGCACTGATCAGAAGGGAATGCATGTCCTAGCTCGCTAGATGGTGAGAAAACACACGGTGTGGTCCATGACCATGAGGGAGAGAAGGAATCTCATCCCAGTTGCTTGTAGAGCTTGACGCGCTACTAGGACTAGATGTTTGGTACAGAGTTGTACTGGAGTGCCTGTTTGTGTCAAAGTCTTAACAAAGGCATGCCTATGTCTGTGCATGCATGCAATTCACACCCAAATAAAATAGCACCAAGTCGAGTTCGGCAACGTTTGAACGCTCATCCATTGGCAGTTTCCAAGCAACCTATAGTACGGGTCAACTGTGCTAAGATCTTACTGCAGAGATCTTGTAGGTGCCTAACTAGCTGGAGGAGGAGACAAACAAGGCTACCTAACGAAACGAGCCGGCAAGCGTCAAAGCAGGAGGACGTGAGCCAAGCAAAAGAGAGATGGAAGGAAGGAGAGGACGAGCATCTCATTCCCACCGACAGCCTCTTAAAGATGCAGTTAGTTGGCACAAGAAAAAACGCAAAAGCGGAGGCTTCGATCGATCAAATAATCGGGCCGTCCCATTTCCGCGTCTCCCGGGCTGATTGATCGTTTTGATCTGCCTAACGTTCGTTCCCTCGCCGGCAGGACGAATTCATCAGCGTGAGAATAAATCTTACTGTACCGGGGTCACAGAACGATTTCTAGCGTCTATAACTGGAGATCAGACGGTTGTTCTCCGTACTAATCAGACGGCTCTATGTAGATATACTTTCATTTTGTAACTGTAATGCATAGTATAGCGTTGTATACTTGTATATGCACTAGGGAAAAAAAATTCTATAATATCAGTGCTACCTATGACTGTATGACTTCATGCATAAAAGGAAGAGTGTGATTAGAGAGTGAGATGCATAAAGATTTATGCTCGCTAAGTACCTCATCTTAGAGGGGATGAGCTGTATCACCCATACCATTTTTTTCCCCTGCACTAGCACAGTAGCACTACTAGCAGTGTTGAGGCTAACCTCTCACCAACCTCTTCGCCGACAGCTCATCATTGACAGGGAGAGCCGGCAACAAGCAGGTCGGAGAGGGTCGTGGCACCCACCATTTCCCTCCTCTTCCACCTCGCTCGCCCGTATTATTATCCTCCTACACCTCTCCCCTCCTTTTTGACGCCAGCAAGCACCTCATTAACTTCGTCTCCTCTTCTCCCCCATCCTCTCGATTCCTCTCCATTCTTCTTTTTGGGCTGAGCTTTGGGAGGGAAAGAGGACAGAGGGAGGTGCGGCCGGGCAGTGGGGATGGGGAAGCTGCGGGTGCTGGCCTTGGCGCTCGCCTTGCTTCTCTCCTCTTCGGATGTTGGTAGGGGGCAGGACACGGAGAGGATCGAAGGTATGCACCTGAGGAAAAAATGCTACCTTTTCCTTTTCCCCTCTTGATATTTCTTGCTCAGTCCATGCTCCATAGGCATTGTCTGTTTGGTTGATCTGAGGAATCCGTGGTTCTTCGTGCATTAATTTTGGTGTCCGGGGTCTTCTGATAATCTGATTTTTGCTGCCAAGCAAGTGTCTTTACCCCTAGTTTGGAGTGAATCCTGAGCAGGGAGATAGATCTGCTCTTAGATCAGCTGTTGGCGGTAGCGCTGCTAGTTCTAGTTTCCCATTTGGTCCCGGGACTGGGTGAACTTGTTAGCTGCTGCGTTCAGTACTAAACATGTACTAAATGGTTGCTAGACTAACAACAGCTTGTCATAACGAACACAAGTGCTCCAAGATCTTGAAACTAGCCTTTATGATTTATGTGACTATGCTGCATTGCATATGTTCATGTTCCAATCTTGATTTTTGTCATCCAATAAGCACCTACGATGCACCCATGCCTAATCGCGGAATTGGAACTACCAAACTTTACTAGCTAGTGTGATCTATCTGTCGGGTTGGAGTTCGTTAACTAAACCTCCACGTGCTTCTGGACTATAAGACGCCTGTTCCATGCGATATTTTCGCTACAACTTGCTGAAAGAACTCTGCTTACCAAGCTGTTATAGCTGTTCCTAACTCTGTATGTTGTAGTTACTAATTAGTGTAGTTTGGCTTATGCTTTGCTGAAAGAAAAGAATTTTTGGGAAACTGTACAGTACATACTTCTCACAATTTCTTTGTGTGGTTATGACAAAATTTCAGGGAGTGCTGGTGATGTGCTGGAAGATGATCCTGTTGGGAGGCTCAAGGTATATGTCTACGAGTTGCCCACTAAATACAACAAGAAGATGGTGGCGAAAGACTCCAGGTGCCTGAGCCACATGTTTGCTGCAGAGATTTTCATGCATCGCTTCCTGTTGTCGAGTGCGATCCGGACTTTAAATCCGGAGGAAGCCGATTGGTTCTACACTCCAGTATATACAACATGTGATCTTACTCCATGGGGCCATCCCTTGCCCTTCAAGTCTCCACGAATTATGAGAAGCGCAATTCAGTTCATTTCCTCGCATTGGCCCTATTGGAACAGGACAGAGGGGGCTGATCATTTCTTTGTTGTGCCACATGACTTTGGGGCATGCTTCCATTATCAGGTGAGTCATAGAGCCAAAAAAATCCTTGAATCTATATATATTAACACTGAAACATAGAATGAACCTGCTCTGCAAACTTATACTACAACGGACTTCCAGAGCCACTCGTTTCCCCGTGTAGCACAATTTGTCCTTTTAGATGTTTGGAATGAAACTTCACGCTTGCTTGTGGAATCTTTCATCTTATGTGCATTTGGCATCCCCATGGTTCAGGAAGAGAAGGCGATTGAGCGGGGAATCCTTCCATTGCTTCGCCGTGCTACACTGGTCCAGACTTTTGGGCAGAAGGATCATGTCTGCTTAAAGGAAGGCTCCATCACCATCCCACCATATGCTCCTCCTCAGAAAATGAAAACCCACCTCGTTCCCCCAGAGACCCCTCGATCCATCTTTGTCTATTTCCGTGGTTTATTCTACGATACGGCAAATGATCCTGAGGGTGGTTACTATGCCAGGTACACACCTAGAACATGTACCTCGTAAGCATTCTTAATGAATTATCGTATTGGAACACGAGAGTCTTGATGTACCTGCTATATGCGATGCAGAGGCGCCCGTGCATCGGTGTGGGAGAACTTCAAGAATAATCCTCTGTTCGACATCTCGACGGACCACCCACCGACCTACTACGAGGACATGCAGCGCGCCATCTTCTGCTTGTGCCCACTGGGCTGGGCCCCTTGGAGCCCCCGTTTGGTGGAGGCCGTGGTGTTTGGCTGCATCCCGGTGATCATCGCGGACGACATCGTCCTTCCCTTTGCGGATGCGATCCCGTGGGACGAGATCGGCGTGTTTGTGGCGGAGGACGACGTCCCGAAACTGGACACCATCCTGACGTCCATACCGATGGAGGTGATCCTGCGGAAGCAGAGGCTTCTGGCGAACCCGTCGATGAAGCAGGCCATGCTGTTCCCGCAGCCAGCCCAGCCAGGGGACGCCTTCCACCAGATCCTGAACGGGCTGGCACGGAAGCTGCCGCATGACAAGGGTGTTTACCTGAAGCCGGGGCAGAAGGTGTTGAACTGGACCCAGGGCCCCGTGGGTGACCTGAAGCCATGGTAGTTAGCGGCATTGGCACCATTGCACCCACCAATACCGTAGCTGATGTTCTTGTGTCATTGTGTGCACACAACACTATCAGAATCAGATGAGAGACTGGTCAGTGATGATGAGTAAACCAAGCCAAGCGCCCAAGACATTAAATGTAAAGCTCCTTCCTTCATACCTTGCTTCTTTTTGAGGTGATGTGCCTGTATTCCCATTCACTGTATGACATGTTCCCTTTGTTTTTGTTGCTGTAGTATTAGACTAGTACTATTATAGGTGATCATCGATCATGTCCTTGTATTATATTATACAGCTGCCGGTTTGTAATGGGGAAAATAAGTAAGGTTAACAACACGCCACTTCAGAGGGATACCGTGACCCTGCTCGATGCTGTGCGTTTTCTCATGTCTTGTATCGTTGATGTGGTGACCGATGAGGCCACCCATGAGGGGGAAGCGACGCTGCTGGAGGGCAACAGATGAGGCCACCAGGAATTCAGGATCAGGGAGAGATTTCAGGTTTGGGCAAAACGGCAGCGATTCGTGGGAGGATTCCGGAATGAGCGGCACTGGCACTGCAGACTCCATCCAGTTCAGGCAGACATAGGTGACATGCGTAATGATGCGTCGATGCAAAAGAGGGATAGGGGAGGAGGGAGGAATCACGACAGCAATCTGGAGTGGAAATAGAGGGAGGCGACACGGTGTCGCGATGCTGCTGCCCAGATCCCGATGCTGCTGCCCAGATCCCGCCTCGCCGCCGGCGTCTCCTATTTATCCGGGAAAGAAACGATTTTTGGAGTGGTTTTATTCCCACGTACGAGTTGATTCTTCCGGATTATGAATTCTACGCTTTCGTATGGAGGCTCTTTTATTAGGCAAAAGTACCTAAGAATTCGTAGAGACGCTCCGTTATTCCCAATCAAGGCAACACAGAATTATTCAAGCAGGGGGGTCTACAAGCTTCACCATTTTCAGTTCACAAAGGCCAACTCCCACAAATCTCAAACCATCGTACATTTCGTACAATACAGAATCTGTTTCTCAGGCCTGATGTAGAGTAACATCATACCACCTCCTTACTAGTGGACTCGTTGATAATTCACTTTCTCGGCCTGCTATTGCTGGAGGAATAGTGATCGTTGATGATGGCAACCTCAAGATCTGGCACAATGGTATTGAACCCCCTGCTCTTGATGTAGTACTCAGTTCCAAAGGATTGGAAGGCGATGTCCTCAGCGACAATGAACTTTGGTGGCACTGTAATTTTTTGCGCCTTGCCAGGGTACAGTAAGCGTCTAGTTTGAAAGGATTTGGAAGAAGCCACACTCGGCATCATGTATTGGTCCTCATATATATAGATTACAAACAAGTTATCGGTTTCTATCTATACAAGATATTCAAATCAATAGTTTATATCTATACAAAGATTACAAAGGATATTGTCAGTTTGTGAATAGGAAACCGGCCGACAATATCAATAACCGAATATGGATTCGGTGGAACAGCTAACAACCAAAGATATTTGGTGAATCGGTATATGTACACGTTAACACGGTTCCTGCATTTGCCACGCACTACTGCAGAGCTAAATCAAACAATAGGAACACACAGAGCAGAAGCTAGCAAGAAACTGTACGTGTCCGGCATGCCGTAGTAGCTGAGTGGTCCGGAGAATCCAGACTTCTGAAACTTTTCAACCTACTGGCTCAGTTCTTCCCCGCTGATCTAGGGAAGTGGTGACGATCGAAGGTGCCTCGAGGAAGTCTACGATCTCTACTACTGGAGGAGCATTGAGGTCATCTATTCGAATGGAGTACAACTTCTTTAGGACAGTCGCAACATCATAGCGAACGAATGCCCTTTCAGGCTTTCAGCTATTCCCGGCTCCTGCAGGCTGCAGACATGAGCTTTGAAATAAGTGGTTCTGTTTCAACATCTACGGCATTAGATATAGATGCTACTACAATCTGTAGGTACACTCACTTTGGTGGCAGACTGGGCCTGAAATTGCGATTTTGGAGCAAAGAATACCAACTTCGAGTTTGTGACCAAATTATTCAAACCTTTGATCCCAATATTTGTATGGGGAAAAGACAACGTGTTGCTTGCATTTTGAGAGGAAGACAGGCTAGATCATGATTCATATTGAAAACGTAACCTAAAATTTTAGGTTTCCCCAGTGAGCCCAAGCTTAGTGATAAGAATCCAGTGAACATTTATACTTCTATTTCTACTCAACCAACTGGATGTGGGCACGATAGACACCACAAAAAAAAAAAAAGGCAAAAGAAAATCTATCCATATCCTCTACCGTGAGCTTGTTTTTTTTTTTCAATTGCATCCCCTATTGAGTTGTATGTACCAACGAATTTACCCAAAAACTTAAGCTGATGAGGAAAGACGGTCAATTTACTTATATTTCAACACCCCCCTCACGTGTAGACTCCCTCAGGTATAAGACGTGGAATACAAGTGGGCTATGATTATTATTATTATTTTTAGTTGTGTCAACTAGGCCTTGAACTCAAGACATCTTGGCTCTGATACCATATTGAGTTGCATGCACCAATCAATTCATCTAAAAACTTAAACTGATGAGAAAAAATAGGCAATTTACTTATATTTCAACACCCCCAACAGCAAGATCAGAAGAACCCTATCACCTAGACACCAACCAATTCACTGCATTTCACTACAAAGAAATATAGAATACTTGTATCTACACCTCTCGAAAACAACTGCACCAAATAGCACGCTGTAGACTAACCCCTCAAATCAAACCTTACATTTGCTTCAAATTCTATGCGGTTTCCTAACCCCCCCACACACACACCCCTTGTGGAACTCTTTCATATACGGATCCCATGGCAAAAGAAGAAAGAACGGATGCTAAAACTAAATGATTTGCCACCTAGTACTGCACAACATACAACCTCTCATCGAGCGAGGCTGAGGTGGTCCGGACAAGGTTGCTAGAGGATGGAGTGAGTGGCAGGGGCATCAGAATCGACGTCGTAGTAGGTACAGAGGTCGGGGCGACGGCGGCTATCTGGTGATGGAAGGAGAGCGAGAGCTCTAGGAATCCGTGGAAGACGAGCACCGACGGCGTGGCCACGAAGTCCTACTCGACGACGTGAAGGGAGATGGCGTTGTTGGCTTATATTCAGAAGGACCCTTGCGAAAAAGTTACCTGCACGACACTTGATTCCATCCTCAATCAAAGCCGATCAACGTTGATCGAATGGTCCACAATCGTGAAGAACATCTGCAATCCAAATACGAAAGGATGTAAACAAACATACCAAATACTGCAAGGGTCCTTTTGGAAATAACGCCTCCAACTCACATGATTTGCTCCTCAACCTGAGCGCCCAACATTGATCGAATGACTACAATCTGAATCTAGGAAGGTGTGAACGAAAAACACTAAATACTGCAAGGGTCCAATGGGCAAAGGTACATGCACGACACATGGTTTCCTCTTCAATCTGAACCACTCAACATTGATCGTCCTACGATCGCGAAGAACACCTGCGATCCAAATCTGAAAGGGTGTAAAGGAAACATACCAAATACTGCAAGGGTCCTTTGGGGAAAAGCGCTTCCAAGTCACATGATCTCCTCCTCAATTTGAGCCACCCAACATTGATTGAATGGCCTACGACCTCTAATAAAATATGCGATCCAAACTGGGAGGGCTTAAACAAAAAATAACAAATACTACAAGTGTCCTTTGGAAAAAAAAAGTTCCTCCAGAGTAGGTCAAGATAGACGTCGCTGTGTCGCCGCCTCTAGAGCCGACGATGAGCCACCGCGGCCACTAGAACATCGGCGCTGCTGGTCCAATGCGCCATGCCCCCACCGCATGTGCCTTCCACGTGGCCCGCACTAATTCGAGCGTTGGCTGAGCTAGCCTCAACTCTTGGTGCGCCGCATCCTCGTCAGCCCGGCTTGTCCACAGCCACCGTCCCCCTGAGCCGCGGTCGACGACTGCGGCAATGGATTGTGTTGAAATGCAGGTCGTCTTTTACGCAGAGGGTCAATTGTCAGTGTGATCCAACGAAACAATGCCTGGATGCATCTGTTGGCCATCGCACGCCGTGGTTCCACCGCCGACCAATACAAGTGCTAATGGATGGATATCCAAACCCAAATAGCATAAGTCCAACTTAAATCCAAATAGAATTGATCCAATCCAAATTCAATAACGTGATATCCATGTCCATCCAAATCCAAATACACAAGGTAAGTGAATATCCAAATCCAAATGGATCTATATATGTTGATGTGAGGAGTGGGGCCCACTTGTGTGCTTGGGCCCACTAATTTGCACAAAGTAGCTCCCCTACATGTTGAAACATCTCCAATAATTTTCTGCCGATTTCATTAAACTTTTATGGTGCGAACGTGAGTTAAAAATTCCAAATACTAAAATTTTTCAAAAGCTTCCTATAAAAGCTGGTGGGTCCCACCTATGCACTTGGCCCACCAATTTGCACAAAGTAGTTCCTCTACATGCCGAATCATCTCCAATAAGTTTTAATCGATTTCGTGAAACTTTTATGATGTTAATGTGAATTATAAATTTCAAATACCAAACTTTTACAAAAAGCTTCATATAAAAGCCCGTGGGGGCCACCAGTGTGCCTCAACCCACCACTTTGCACAAAGTAGTTCCTTTACGTGTCAAAACATCTCCAATAATTTTCTATCAATTTCATTAAACTTTTATGGTGTGAATGCGAGTTAGAAATTCCAAATACCAAACTTTTTCAAAAGCTTCCTATAAAGCCCATGGGGCCCACATGTGCGCTTGGGCCCACCAATTTGCACAAAGTAGCTCCTACACACCGAATCATCTTCAATAAATTTCAGTCGACTTCATGAAACTTTTATAGTGTGAATACGAGCTAGAAATTTCAAATATCGATCTTTTACACACAAAAAAGCTTCCTGTAAAAGCTTGTGGGGGGCACCATTGCAACTAGTCCCACCACTTTGCACAAAGTAACTCCTCTACACGTCAAACCATCTCCAATAAATTTTAGTTGATTTCATAAAACTTTTATAGTGTAAATGCGAGTTAGAAATTTCGAATACTGAACTTTTACAAAAAGTTTCATTTAAAAGACCGTGCGACCCACATGTGCACATGGTCCCACCAATTTGCCCAAAGTAGCTCCTCTACATACCAAATCATCTCCATTAAATTTTTATCGATTTCGTAATACTTTTTACGGTTTGTCCACGAGTTAAAAAGTCTAAATCTCGAAATTTTGTGAAAACTTGATTTAGAGGTGATGTCCATCGGATGGCCCATGATCCATCCAATTAATATCTAAGTATCCAATACCTATATTGGACCTAACTTTGGATATATCCGAGTCCGATAAGATCCAATCCAATGAGATGCAATACCCAAAAGTCCAATAAGTCCAATCCCACCTCTACCGACCACCCCTGAATTGCCACTAGTAAAGTCATTCGTTTTCTACTCTCTTTTTTCGTAAATGCATTCTCAATGAACTCAGATACTGAAACTCCTCCTAGTGTCATTGTTCTCTTGCCATTTCTTTTGCCATGGACATGGAACATATAAGATTATTAATCCGCATAGGAGAATAAAGTGATTTAGCATTTTGGTGAACATGGCTATCCCATATGTCACCACAAGTTGCAGTTATGTGGCTTCCATCGACCATCACAGGCTGCAGAATTTGGCTGGGTTTGCTTAGGCCTAGGTCGCATCATAGCAATGATCGAGCAACAAAAATACATATTGCCCTTTCTAAAAAGAAAAAGAAAAAGGCTGGTATGATATTAGGCTGCAACTTACCGCTGATCTCATGTTCCCCTTCGATCTAATATCCCCCCTCAATCTGACCTACAATCTAAGATTCCAACATTTGGTTAATTTGAAGAAAACTACAAATTAAAAAATATTACATAACTAGAACCAACAACTCCACAAATTTAAATTACAGGATTTGAAATTTCAAACCTTGAAGGTTAACATTTATGATTTTTAAATTTAAAACGAATTTTACAATTTAAAGGGTCAAATTTTGGATTTGGAAATTTTAAAATTTGACATTTGAGTTTTGGAATTTAAATTATCGGTATTTAAAATTTTGAAATTCAAAAAAAGGAACTTTCTAGATCTGAACTTTAAAATTTTAGTTTTGAAATTTAAATTATTTGAATTTAATATTCCAAAATTTAGGATACAATTTTTGATATTTTGGTTTCAAAAATCATATTTTGGGGAAATGGTTTTTTAATTCCATAATTCAGATATTGAAATGTTAAAATAAATCATAATTTGGATTTTGAATTCTGAAAGTTCAAATTTTGACTGTGATAAATCAAAAGCAAATGATAAAAAGCGTAACAACAAATACTTATTTCCCTCGGTAATCTAAGATAGACACCACTTTGTACTCGAAACAGATTCATGGAATTGATGGTAATATGTTTCCAAGGTAATCTTAGATTCATAATTCAGATTACTGGTTGTTTTACCAAACTAGCTGAGTGTCTGTGTTTTGCTACGGATAAAAAACATACTACTCCTGCACGTTGAGCCATTGTTATTGAGATCCGTGCCAACCCGTGTTGTGTCTCCACATGTATTGTTGTGCTCAGCGCTTAGCGTACAACACATCCTTGGTTCTGGCAGGACGTCTGGTCAAGCTCTGATACAGAGAGGGTGCAAGAAAAAATGAGAGTATGATGCTACTTGTTCTGCATTCTGTTAGGGGTGTCTCCCTCTAAGATATGGTTTTTAATAGCAAATGAAGCTCTGTAGGTTATCCGAAGACTCGTTGAGTCATTGCTATGATTTGAGAGTGGTTCTGTGAATGTTGCTTGGTACGGCATCAATGCAAGTAGTTTCAACACAAGACATAAATAGCTGGTAAAAAATATATTACCCCGGCACGTCACGCGACCATTGCTTAGCTTGGCTTGTGCCACACCGTCAACTCGTCAAGACACCTAGCTGGGCTCCTTGTGGTATGCGTCGCACCTCCGACACTATGTTCATCTTACGCCGCACCCTTGGCTACATCTCCACACTGGGTAAACAAATAACAAAACTTTAATTATTTTAAATCGAACATGTAAGATGTTTACCACACAATGGAAATCAAGAAATTCGTGAAATGGCAATAGGCTGGCTTTGCAACAAATTGCATAAAAAGTAAGCAATCGCTTGATCAAACTCGTTCCATTTAACGCCGTCAAATAATTCTTTATAAGCATAACCTAAAGCATTGTTTTTAGAACATATACCCAAAGCAGATTAAAAAACTCTTTTGAAGCAAATATAAAGCTAAAAAAGTGATAGCAGCATCACTTGCATTACGTGCAAAAGATAAGTTAAATCAAATGCTTCTGAATCCTCAGTTCAAGTCCAAGGCCGCTTTATCGTTGTCTTGATTAGGAAGGGATTCTAGCACGAAGAAAGCCACTGCGTTGTCCTAGGCATTTTGCCCAAGCAGTTGCTCATAAAGCTTCGATGTGAACTTCTTTTGCTCATGAATATCTTGTAGGTAGGATTAGTACAGTTCATTAGCGACAAACTTTTGTGCTGCTCACAGGGTACATTGATGGAAAACAGTCACAAAACAACAACAGTGCCTATCAAAGTGTAAAATTGGATGGAGGAATTGCTTACTTGGACTGAAGCATTAGCTACTCGATAGCTTTGCTGTGCGGGGAGCAATGGAGCTAGAGTATTAGCGTCGTGTATATCTCCTCTTCGCAAATCGCGTGCTAACGCTACCTTGCACCATTGAGCGCTAGGCAACCGCGCTGATCGCCTAGGGTTGGGACCACATCACGCTGGGGATTCGTCAAGTGACACGGCTATTCCTAGGGAGGCAAAGTTAGATGGAAGGTATGGGAGCAGCGTTGATTAGGAGGGGAGATGAGCTATTGGGATTTGTTCGAGAGAAGGTGGCGTCGCGACGAGGAAAGCGAGAGGGGGTTGCGTGATCAGAAGTAGCAAAATAGGAGGAAGGGTTCGCGAGGGATTCGGAGGGCGGCGGATGCGCTCATATAATTTTTTCCAAAGAGAATGGGTCGCGATAGATCCGAGGTGAAGAGGTCGGGCCCACATGTCGGCACACGATTTCTTAAGAGGATGAGGGTTGCGACTTGCAAGGATTGAAGGGCATGCGAAGAACGCATTGCTCATCTTTGGAGGATTCCGCCAACTAATCGCACCCTCACCAATAGGCAACCATGCGGTCCAAATCTATTGGATTTTCAGCCCACAAGAAGATCCCCGCCGTTTCCGCCGTAGTGCCATGATGCTACTGGCCGCTGCTATAGCCCAGCTCATTACTGAAAGTACTGTTGAAAGTCAAAATGAAGACAATTGTACCGTACAAAATGCGGGGATAGCTCAGTTGGGAGAGCGTCAGACTGAAGATCTGAAGGTCGCGTGTTCGATCCACGCTCACCGCAATCTCCTTTTTGCCTCTTTTTTTCATGTTCGCCTCGGCCTTGGTGGGCTTTCTTAATTCAGAGTGCCTCTGGGGAGGCGGCGGCCTTTCTTATTTCGTTGTGCAGTAGTAGTACCACGTGAGCACTAGCTATAGACGATCATATCATACCGGTGTTTTTTTTCTTCCCCTTTTTCAAAATTATCTCGAAGTTCTATGTCATACAATTGAAATGAAAGAAGCTCGTTCTGTGTGTTTATACACTGAACGCGTGGTCGTGCTACAGACCGTGCTTGTTGGCCGGTCTCGATCTTGACGAGATCTAAATGGCTGGCTGGGAGTGTAGATCAATGAACTGGCCCGGTCACCCATCAATCTTGATTACTTGCGGGAAATATCTGCGTACCCGACCGTTCTAGTAAGTAGGCCGCGGAGATATTCCTGTCATGACATCATGTTGGGCTATTATTTCTAGCTAGTTTCCTGCTGTCCCTTGTTCCTTTTGCAAAATATTTTTTTTTCTCCAGCAGCTGATAATTTGGTATGCTTGAGATTAATATGTTTGTCCACCCTAATCCTTTCCCTCCAACAGGGTGCAGCCAGGAAAGGAAATAGATAGAGAGAGCTTAACGAATCTGATTACCGTACACTAAATAAAAAAGAAGATACGTATGCGTAGAAGATGCCATATATACGCTTCAAGTATTTCTAGAATGGGAAGATCAAAGCGAGTGAGATTTTTTTTTTTTTTTTTGGCAGGGTTGGCTCCATATTCTCCTCCTCCCCTGACACCGTCCTCCCACCCTGTCACGTTGCTCGTGTGGTGCCTTCGTCATGTAGCAATTATCACGCTTGCGCTACGCATCTGCCTCCTTGATGGCCATCTCAGCTCCACCGTCACCATCGCCGTCTGCGTAGTCTTCGTCGTTGCTTGTGAACTTTGCCACCACCAAAGAAATGGAGGACGAATCTCGTAGCACATCAACCGGTACAAGCAGTTGTCCGGGACATGGGGAAATGAGTTGAATTACATGACGCACAGAGTGACAAAATGCTCCACCTAGAGTAGTATGTACTCTCTTGAGATTAGAAAAAGGAAGGCAGACCTAGGAATAAAAAGAAGGGTGTGCTCGCAGTCCTGTCTTCCATTTTATTGATAGTTTAGTATCGATCTTATGAATGAATATTGGAGATTATTTTTGAGTTAAATCACATAGAAAAAGACACATAGATTTTATACAGGTTTGGATCTTATTTTGATAGAATAATAACTCTAATCCTGTGTTGTTATATTGACTATGCTTTACAAAGGGAAGAAATAACTAGAACTAGTGCTCAGTGACTTCTGTTTGTTGATCTTGTTGTTACTTGTATTGTGTCCGTTGTTGTTGTTCCTGTCCTTTGTTCATCGGTTTTACTCCTTATATAGCGTGTGAAGGGGTGGCAGTTTTCCCGTATCAAGAGACGTCTCACCGTTTGATGAAATGCGCACGTTCAATGATGGTTATTATTAGATACTAACCCTCTCACGTCGTCTTACAATTATGTCAGAGGCAGAGATTAAATACGTGCAGTTATTTCAGAGAATAATAACATATATTAACTATTGTGTGTATTAAACACGGCGCATAAGTGTCCCTAGTTGATTGGGTCCATGTCTGTAGACTTTATTGACCATTGGGTGGTCGTAGTTGACTTGGTCGTAATAAAGCTTACGACCATGAAGTGATCATAGTAAGGATTACGATCATGAGGTGGTCGTAGGAAATCTTACGACCACTAGTTAGTCGTAGAAGTACTTATGACCATACAGGGTGGTCGTAAAATGACTTACGACCACTCGGCTAAGCTTCTCACTTATTAATGATAAGGGGTATCCATGAAAATATTGTTATCTATAATAACAATTACAGATAAAATTTTTAATTAATTGAGGTTATTAGATTCTCGTCATCTAGCCCCCAAACTTCAAGTGAAAGTAACTTACTTGGAAAAGAGGTCGTAGAATAGCAGTCGAAAGTAGAGTCTTTCCGACTGGTATTTCGTTTGACCAGAAATTGAATTAGTCAAGAAGATAATTTTACTTGAGTTGAAAATACAAAACTGCTTTTCCCGAATATACATATTAAAGAATGTCAATCGACTTTTCCAGATCTATCCGTTGGGAGCAGTTCCCGAAAGCATGGTAACTATTGAGTTCCTACGATCTTTAATTCAGACCCATGGTTATAAATATCTACCGATGGTGTGACTTTAGACTTTACTTTTCCCATTTGCTTCAACTGCTTTTGAGCTTTCGTTCTCTCTACCGCTAAACAAGTCTACAATCTTTTTTCAAATTCTTTCAAATTCAAATCAAACTTACTTAGAAGAAATGGCTATAACCATTTCCAAATGGGAGAAATCTGAGATGGATGTGGAAAAGTTGATTGCTCTGGTCGTAGCAGAGAAGACCCTGATGTGCGCTTTGGTGAAGTGGATCAACGCTGAGGGCCAGCATTGGCCCTCGGGTGAGAAGGACATCATTCCAGTATTTCAGGCATATCGCGAATACGGTTTTTGACTACCCGCTCACTCTTTTCTGATGGTCGTACTCCAGGATTTTGGGGGGTGGAATTGGTGAACTTGGTTCATAATTTTATTACAATACTGAGTGTATTTATTTATCTGTGGAAGCCTATCTGGGAATTATTTCAGATTTAAATCTCTTCCTGTATTACTACGGGATGGACAAGCATAACAGAATCGAAGGTAGTTGTGGACTGAAGCTCCACAACGGAAAATCGATATAGTATATTTAGATGTTCACTCGGTCATCGTGGTCAAGGTGGAAGAAGATGTGGTTCTATTAGACATTATCCAAGGACGATAGTCTTTTTTCACGAGGAAGCCCACAGAGAAGAGTTTGTCTTGGGACTCGGTTTCAAGTAACCTCGATTGGATCACCCCCTACATCCAAGCCATCGAGGATTTGAGGGAAAAGGGGCTGACGTGGTGAGAGACTTCATTACGTGCCGCTTTAGTCCCCTGAAGGATCGAGTTTGTCGATCACCACTAGTTCGAGGGACTCTTCTTCGACCAGAGTCATGGTTAGGAGATTGACTAGACTTGTTGTGTTGTCGTTCTCCACAAAGAGAGTCATCTGAACGAGTAGCGTTTGATGGAGTTATCTCAGTACGACTACCAGGACGGTGTTGTCGAATCCGCTCGAGCCTGATCGTGTCCCAAGTCTTCTGCGATCTCTTAAGAAAAGAGGTAATAGCCTAGCGCTTGTCCAAACTCTTAAGTCGGATTTTCGATCAGATCATTGATTCATTGAAATTTTTGAGCTTCCTCTGACTGGTATTGGATGCGCCAAGGTAAGAACATTTGGGTATCAATTCTTCTTCTATGAATAGTTTCAGGATCATCAATGCCTTGAGTCAATTGGAGCATGTCTCAGTGGAGAGCGGTCATTTCTAGGATTTCGACCACACTCATAAAGGTGGAGATCCCGTTCATCACCGGAAGCATTCTCGTCACCACCACGAGAGCCCGAAGTGAATATGCGATGGAAAGCATCCCTAACCCTGCCTCTTGGAGAGAGATTTGGATATGAGAGGAGGACAAAGACCTCCTGCATGATATTATCTCCACTCGCGTCTGAGTCCTCCTGACTCGAGGAGTAGTCGAAAGACAACGCCTCGTGACTTAGAGCAATCCCCTCCAGGAAGAGAAATTCTGGGTTATAACCAACTCTAACTGAAGGTGAGCCCTGCAGAGGTGTGGTCGAATCCGAAGGTGAAGCGGGCTCGACAAAATCTATGATTGAATCCCGGAATCATAGATTCCAAGACTTGCTGTGTTAGATCGGACGACCTCAGACGGGTTTGAACATTTGGAGAGGGAATCCTCGCTGTTGTGCGATCTTGACCCTTGTCGGATGGACCCTTGCCCTTTGAGGAGTCCGATTTCTCATCTGGACGTAATGTCGTGGGGGAAAGAGCTCCCCATCAATCTTGTCCGTAGAATGGTCACCTGGGTCTAGTGAAAGATCCCTGGAAACGACGTTGTCATCGGACGAAATGATGCCCTACTCATACTCGTAATAGGCATTCATGTCAAGTTTTGCGTGGTCTGCTAAATCGAATCAATTCTTCTCGTTTCACTCCCTCGTCATAAAAATATTAGAGTTGAAAAATAAAAATAATTTATGGAAAAAAAGAAAGAAGAGATCGATTGATCTAACGGACGAGCGAAGAGAGTTAATTGCGCCCAACAGAGCAGCCAGGACCGCACAGCGGTACCTACACGGTCCCACCGTCGGAGTTAATGACACCGTGCCACTGCGTAGCGAGACGCTGCGATATCGGTGAGTAAAAAGGGGGGAAAAGACGCGTTTTTACTAGTACTAGCTGTAGCGTCCAAAGTGTCGCGGGCGCTGCATGCATTGCAGTCTTGCATAGGCATCTTCAGATGGCGCAACGTGGGGAAGATTCTTCGTCACGCCTCTTGCCGGGTTCTGCATGCCCGCAGCTCGGCCGCCGCCGCTGTATACTCTAGGGTGGCTCTGCTGTAGCATATCACCATCACCGTCACATGATCGATGACTGTTTTTTTTAATTTTTTTAAAAACCAACCCAGCGGCCTATAATAAATCAATGGCGGTAACCACTCCTACCTAACGGCACGGCAGAGAGAGACCCACGCCACGCGAGGCACACGCCCCTTTTCCTCTTTTTGTCTCCTTTTTTTCGCTTTTCTCTACAGCTCCAGCTCACGCATGCCATGCCATGCCATGCCTGCCTGCTTGATTGGGATCCAATCCCGCGCTCTAATGGCAGGATCAGGATACGAGTGGACAGCATTCAGCAGTAATGCTGTCGGTGTAGAAACGGTAAAATATTTACCGTAACAGTTTTACTGAAGTAAAACGCCGGCGTTTGATCTAAATTTTTATTTTTACTTTTCGATGAGACAGCGAAAATCAACTTTTTAATACAGAGAATCCATTTATCAAACTTGTACTTTTCAATCGGACAGGATAGCGGAAATCGACATTTAATGCAGAGGATCCATCGTCTCTGTGTGTGATTGAGGCCAGATTAATCAAATCAAATACTAGCGGTACTAGTCGTATGGACAAGGAAACAAACAGATGCAAGCAAGCCACCTGCCGCGTGCTATCTATCCCCTTTCCTCCCGTTTTTCTTTTCTTCCCCGCTCCTGCCGTTCTTTCTGCGTGCAGGAATCCAGGAATTGTATATTTCCATTGGCTGAGGCCGCGAGCCGCACCACCTTGACTCCCTTGCATCATTCATCACCACCACCGCCACCACCCGGTCCTCCTCGTCATTTTTTATCGCCATTTCGTTCCTCAGTTCCAGGCTTTCAGCTTCTGAGGGGGACCGACGGGCAAGGAGAGGGGCAGGGGGGGAGAGCCACGACGAGAAGCAAGCAAGCAGCAACCGGAGCACAAGATCAGGGTCAATGGGGAGGAGGACGCCGTGGCGGCGGCGGTTCTGCTCGTCGTTTCCTGCTGCGCGGCCTTCGTCGCCGCCGTCCCGCAGCAGCCCAAGCATGCCAGGATCTCAGGTACCTGCCTAAGCCTGCTTGATCCCTTATTACCTTGCTTCTCTTCTCTTCTTGGCTTCTGAATTCGCTGAGTCGATGGCGTGCGGAGGCGGCTAAAATTAACCCCTCGAGATTCAGATTTGCCAGCTTATCAGCTGCAATGCCACCGCGTATTTTGATTAATTTGCACCAAATTTAATCACCATTGATGCCAAACAACTCACGCTTTCATCCAAATTTTGCTCTGCTGCTGCATTCCTCTGGTCCCGATCGTTCGATTTCTACTAGCTAGTATTATGCAGCTGTTGCTTTCTGGGATCAATCATGCGTCCTACAATTGCGATGCGCCAGTAGCTCCCTGTGATCCACCATGTGGCCAGTACATGACACCACCTGTAAGGCGCTGTAGTAGCAGTAGTAACTGCTTGCAGCTGGAGCAAGCACTTCTCTCTGGAAGTGGTTGTTGTTGGTAGGTGAACTCGGTAGTGTAGTTCTCTGTGATCCTACATTGCATTTGCATCATGACACCGGATCATGCTTGCTAGTTGCCAAGTGCCATGGCTCTTGATTCAGACATCCTCCCCTTTTACCCTTTCTGGATCATCTTCTTCTCAATCACGCATCCGTAGAGGTACTGCCTCGGGAATCAAGCAAAAGCTACCAATAGTAGCATTTCTTGCGAGGAACACTACTGCAGTGCTGTACCTAACTTGCACGGTTTTAGTTTATTAGCTGCATTTTTGTGCCTTCAAGATCTGGAAATGATGTATTATAAAGTAGATTGTCTATTCATAAGGGTGATTGAAATTTTACTAAGTATAAATCACATGTTTAATCCATTGGATCGATATCTAATCATATGACATATCAATCTCTACATAAATCCAATGATCACAGCAATTGACTTACACTTAAGAAAATTTTAGGCAACTTAGAAATAGCAAATCCGCTCAAATTAAGCAGTGGTCATCCACTCAGCTGATCGATCAAAGATTCCCTATGTTGTTTTTTCGTTGAACCGGACATGCGAACAACCATATTGGTAGTTAAAAGAGGGATAAGAGTAACAGTCTAACATATCATTATTAAAGCAGAAACCAATTGACATGGATTGATTTTTGTAGCATATAAGATCAAATCTTATGGTTGGTGAACTGCTGACGGCTGACCGCAACAAGTTAGTCATTTCCACCAACTAATCTGTTCATTAATAGCGATTTATTATGCATAAATATCCATCCTCCCCCCCCCCTTGTAACTGTAGCTGGTACTGAAACTGTTTCTGTAAAAAAAAATCCCATCTTTTTTGCATATTTTGGCACACTATTGACTGATTATACGCACCGATCTAATTTCCAAACATGAATGATCTTAGGGAACGCCGGCGATGTGCTAGAAGATGACCCGGTCGGGAGGCTCAAGGTTTTCATCTACGAGATGCCGAGGAAGTACAACCAGAACCTACTGGCAAAGGACAACAGGTGCCTCTACCACATGTTTGCGGCCGAGATCTTTATGCACCAGTTCCTGCTGTCGAGCGCGGTGCGGACTCTGAACCCCGAGGAGGCGGATTGGTTCTACACCCCGGTGTACACGACGTGCGATCTCACACCGCAGGGCTTCCCCTTGCCGTTCAGGGCTCCCCGGATCATGAGGAGCGCCATACAGTACATCGCGACAACGTGGCCTTACTGGAACAGAACTGAAGGGGCAGATCACTTCTTCCTTGCTCCCCATGACTTTGGGGCATGCTTCCACTACCAGGTATATACAGCTCTACTCAACTTTCAGTTATTTTGGCATTGTATATTTGTCGAGTTACACTCACTATCTAGTAATGAGTGCGTTGTCAAATGAAGCAATGCAAGATCATCACGGTATGTAGTACATTTCGTAATGAAATTTGTGTCAACACATACTGAAAAACTTTCAGGAGGAGAGGGCTATCGAGAGGGGAATCCTTCCGCTGCTTCGGCGCGCAACGCTGGTTCAGACATTTGGGCAGAGGAACCATGTGTGCCTGCAGGACGGCTCCATAACCATCCCGCCCTACGCGAACCCGCACAAGATGCAGGCTCACCTCATCTCCCCTGGCACGCCTCGATCCATCTTCGTCTACTTCCGTGGCCTCTTCTACGACATGGGCAACGACCCTGAAGGTGGCTACTACGCGAGGTAATTAATCAAGCAATACCACAGCAGACTCATGCACCACCACGGATGCAATTGCAAATTTGCGATATCATGAATGAAATATGGTGATGAACTGATGATGGGATGCAAATTAATGCAGGGGCGCCCGTGCGTCGGTGTGGGAGAACTTCAAGGACAACCCGCTGTTCGACATCTCGACGGAGCACCCGTCGACGTACTACGAGGACATGCAGCGCGCCATCTTCTGCCTGTGCCCGCTGGGTTGGGCGCCGTGGAGCCCGCGGCTGGTGGAGGCGGTGGTGTTCGGGTGCATCCCGGTGATCATCGCCGACGACATCGTGCTGCCGTTCGCGGACGCGATCCCGTGGGAACAGATCAGCGTGTTCGTGGCGGAGGAGGACGTGCCGCGGCTGGACTCCATCCTGGCGTCCATCCCGCTGGAGGACGTGATCCGGAAGCAGAGGCTGGTGGCGAGCCCGTCCATGAAGCAGGCGGTGCTGTTCCACCAGCCGGCCAGGCCCGGCGACGCCTTCCACCAGATACTGAACGGGCTCGCGCGCAAGCTGCCGCACGGCAAGGGCGTCTTCCTCAAGCCCGGCGAGAAGGTCCTGGACTGGAACGAGGGCTTGGACGGCGACCTCAAGCAATGGTAGACGCGCCACTGCATGTACATTTTGGAGCATGTAGCATACATGTCTTCTTTTCTTTTCTTTTTCTCTTACATCGATCATGCACTGCTTCTTTTCGACCACTTTAAGTTTTAATAGAGGGGATAAGGTAAAGCATGAGATGTGAAGATCAGCAACCTGTATGTATATGGTGGTTACATCAATGGTTGCAATGCGATTTATTTAGTGTCTCTAAATCTAACCTTTCTGCATTCTCAAGAAGAAGAAGAAAAAGAAAATCTAACCATTCTGATTTTGCTCAACGAGTCCCCCTTTTCTTTCTCGAGCCGGGAGTCCATCTGCTGTAACGAACTGACAGTTCCCCCTTCCGAGTTCTGATGCATCCGAAAAGCTGATTCAGGATTTGTCAGCAAGTTACTGTATTGATTCGAGGATGGGACGATATCAGTCGAAAGAGCTCTGCGACTGACAGGAAATGTCTCTGCAACAACTGGGGTATCAATCGGATTCGGATTATTTGTTTTATCCGGCATCTGGAACTATTCGATTCGTGTTCGATATGTTAAAGCTCAAAGAGTGTCAATCAGATCTTAATTATCCGTTTTATCTGACATCCATATCCGGACTATTTGATCTGCGACACCCCTAGCAACAACCCTGAACAACTGAATGACACGGTGAAGTATTTTAAGCTGTACTACTATTCTCTTTCTCGCTGTCGGTAGGGGCAAGCTGCATGATTCATGACATGGTTACGAGGCCAAGGCGCCGCCGCCCGGTTTTCAGAGAAGCCGTGAGTGATGGGAATGGGATGGACTTTGCAGGCTACATCCATCCGGTTCCAGTGCAAAAGGGGCAACTGGCCCTTGGGATGGGTCAAGTTTCAGCACGCCGACCGGACCGGCTCATGGGACGGACTCATCGCAGTAGCCGCCCCTCCGGCCGCCTGTCCGGCACTCCGGCTGGGCTGGGTAGCAGCCAGCAATCCGACTCGAGCATCCAAGCTCTTGCTTGGACTTTTCCTCGTGTCCAAGGGGCGCTTCAAGTCTAGGCTTCTGATTACGACGGCACAACCTTATGTGTCAATACGAGGAATACCAGGGACCTACCTGCATTTGTGCGTGCGTACGTTCTTTCTTTTTGCCCCCTTTCTTGTTGGAGGATTTTTTTGGGCAAGTAATAACGGGAAAAGGATAATATCGTCAACAACCCCGTCATCAACGCCACCAACCCACCATTCTTTTCCTTGACACCTTTTATATATATATAAATTAAACCTTTTTTTTAAGCAAGCTTTTTTTTTCGAATCTAGACATATCTAGACAGTGGATTCATACCATACGCCGTTCTGTTATCAATCTCATATATTAAATAAAAAAAACAATGGTCAAGATTAGGGGGTGAAGCCGGTTACGGCCCGAGCGTCGAGCTGGTCGGTTGTTCTTAGGTCAAATTCAAATATTTAGTGATTTTTTAAAAATTTGTGTAGACTTTAACACCGAAACTTAGATCCACCCCTGGTCGGGATATGCTCCGATACGTGGCATTATTGTAGCACACAGGGCACTGTACAGTCTGATCTTGTGTGTTGCCTTTTGATCAAGCGGCTGCGGATCAAAGAGAGGCAGAGTACCGTCGTTCTCTGCCATTGCAACGGTGTAGGGCGGAGAATCTTCATCCAGCCGCAGCCGAGGGCTCTCAACTTCTGTTCACCCCGTGCCATTCCTCCACGTCACGGCCATCGCTGTCAAAGGGAGCCACCTCCAGCCTGATGCTATTTCTGGGGAGAGAGAAGAGGGTTTGATCACCGTATGCCGGTTGCGCCTCGTCAAACATACTGGTCGTGTGTAACAGAAAGAGATGCAAGGTATCAGGGGCCAGATCCTGTCACGTTCACATGTTTCGGAACGCGCACACTCCTTCCGTGTTTGACACAAACAATCGTGGAAGTAGGATACAGCAGAAATACGCGGGAACTAGGGGGCCTAGGCGCAAAATCGGCAGAAGAATACAGCGAAACGATGCGTCTATTTATCGACGACGACGAAGAAGAATAGGGGGATCAAGATCAAGTCTACTGAACCTCGCAACAACCCCCGCGAGTGGCCAACCCCATCTGCTCTTCTCTCCTCACCAACTCCGAAGCGCCGAAAGCGATGACCGGCACCGTGTCCAAGCTCGCCGCCCCCAGGCCGGCGGCGGCGCCGCTCCAGCCGGCGGCCCTCCGAGCCGCCGCCCTCGCCTTCGCCCCCTCCCCACGTCGGGTCCGCGTCTCCCTCGCCGGCCGCGCCAGGGGCCCCATCATGTGAGACTGGCCGCTCCCTTCCCTTGTGTTTGCCTCCCCTCCTTTTTTTTGATTGCTAGCTTGGTCGTCAAGAGTAGGCGTTCGTCGGGTAGAACTTAGAAGTAGGCGTTAGTCCGGTAGAAGGTGCTTGATTTTTTACGAGGTTTCGTTAGGTCAGCGCTGCTAATCTGTGCTCCGGAAGCGAAAATAAGATTGGATCGCGTGCTGCTGCTCTGCCGCGTAGATGCGCAGCCCAGCACGCCGCCTGAGCCCTGATGTGATGGGATGCTCGGATCCGCGACTGGAAGCCTCAGCCCCTGTGCGGCCGTCTGATCGGGAAATGGACCCTGGGGATCGTGGTGGAGTTGCAGTTTCCCGGACTGTCTCGGCCAAGTCAATCCGGATGACACGTGTGACCGTGCGGATCCGTGTGCGGACGGTGAAGCACTCCTATTTAGGCGCGGATGCCCCCCCGCCTCTACTGGGTTGCCTCGGTTATCACTAGACAACAGGAAGCCGCAACTCTGTTTTCAGCGTCTAAATGAAATCCATCTTCAAATCGTTGTCGCCCGTACTTGCAACCAGGACGAAAGAGCGTTTCCCCCCTTGAAGTAGTAGGTGGTAGGAAAGTAAAGGATTGATATGTTCGTACCACGTGCGTGTGCATTTTCTAATGATGAAAGAAGAAATTTTAGTTCCATGAACTACCTTCTTGCCATGTGTGCATACAACATGTTTAGTGTTCATATCATCGTGATCCTAACTTTTGTGTGTGATTGCACAAGTCATGAGCCCGGCATTAACTTTCCTGCTTGGTGAAACACGATTTTCAGTGCGATGGCTTCTGCCAAGGACGGGAATGGTGCTGCGACCGGGAGGACCACGCTGCATGACCTCTATGAGCTCCAGGGTCAGTCCCCGTGGTATGACAACCTCTGCCGCCCTGTCACCGATTTGCTGCCCATTATCACCAGCGGTGTCCGTGGAGTCACCAGCAACCCAACAGTAATCCTCTATTACCACCTTTTTTCTTGCACGTTGTATGATCGCCCATGTATCTGCGATCTTCACTGCTGACCCTGTCCCCAACACAATGCAGATCTTCCAGAAAGCCATCTCATCATCCAATGCGTACGATGAGCAGTTCAAGCAGCTTATATCAGCTGGGAAGGATGCAGAGAGTGCTTACTGGGAACTCGTCATAAAGGACATCCAAGACGCATGCAAACTTTTTGAACCCATCTACAACCAGACCGATGGAGCTGATGGGTATGTTTCGTTGAAGTGTCTCCTAGGCTGGCAAATGATACTCAAGGAACTATTGAAGCTGCAAAGTGGTTGCACAAAGTGGTCAGCCGCCCCAATGTCTACATAAAGATCCCTGCTACTGCGGAATGTGTTCCTTCTATCCGGGAAGTCATTGCCAATGGCATTAGCGTCAACGTTACAGTAAGCGCTGAGTTCTGGCTTTGCCACTGTCTATTTTCTCTTAATTGTGATCATATGCGCTATTTGTCTATTTATAACTGCTTATGACATTGTTGTAGTAAAACTGTGCGTGGTAGAACTGTTGTCATATCCCTTGATGCTAAAGTTATTGATCACAAGTTCATTGCTGTCGCTGCAGCTTATCTTCTCAATTGCAAGATACGAGGATGTGATTGATGCTTACCTTGACGGGCTTGAGGCATCTGGTTTGAGTGACTTATCCCGAGTGACCAGTGTAGCGTCCTTCTTTGTCAGCCGAGTTGACACACTTATTGACAAAATGCTCGAGAAGATTGGAACACCTGAGGCGCTTGCCCTGAGGGGAAAGGTAAAGGCTATTATTAGAATTACCTGCCTCCTAATAGCCGGACTTGCTAAATTAGCAAACTAAGTTCTGAATTATGACCTCCCTCTATTCTGTCAGGCTGCTGTAGCACAGGCGAAGCTAGCCAATCAGCTCTACCAGAAGAAATTCTCTGGCCCAAGGTGGGAGGCTTTGGCCAAGAAAGGTGCCAGGAAGCAGAGGTTGTTGTGGGCATCCACCAGTGTGAAGAACCCTGCTTATCCTGACACACTTTACGTGGATCCCCTCATTGGACCTGACACGGTGAGTTTCCACAACAACTTTCCTTCAATCAATCAGTCATACACCAACAGTCTCTTCATTTGCACAGACAGAGAATTTTCGAGCAAATGCTAACTATTTGCGACTCTTTGCACTTTCAGGTCTCTACTATGCCTGACCAAGCTTTGCAGGCATTCATCGACCACGGCACAGTTGCAAGGACAATTGACGCAAATGTGTCGGATGCGGAAGGTGTATACAGTGCCCTGGAGAAGCTGGGTATTGATTGGGACGAGGTCGGGAATCAGCTGGAACTAGAAGGTGTGGACTCCTTCAAGAAGAGCTTCGACAGCCTGCTCACAAGCTTGCAGGAGAAGGGCAACGCCCTCAAGGCCGTGAATCTGTAGGCGCAAAAATAATTGGAATGGTTTGGTTCCGGCAACGGCAAGTGAACGATTACTAAATAAAATGCCAGCTTGCTGGCTTTCCTCTCTTAAGTTTTGTAATGGTATCGCCCTCGATTTTCTGGGTCAGCTTTGTATTCTAGGCGTGCCTGGTTGTCATTCTGTAACTGAGGCTTATGGCTTGCAACCGCTATGTGTTTTCTAATAAATTTTTCTGAGCAAGTGAGCTGAGTCTGGATCTTTTCTAGTGCCTTTTATGGCATTTATCTTTAGAAAGGTCAAAGGTACTTTGTTTCCCCCACAAGAACACCACGTTTGGTGAGTTGTCTCGTCATTGTGATGAGGCCTGATGAACATCATCCATTTGGAACCGGCAAATGACATAACGCCCTGTAATCAAGCTTACTCGTATATGACTAACTATTTACATCTCGCATTGAACACCTGGACTGAATAATACTCCATACTCTAGCAAATACAGGTTCTGTTTGCTGGGTTACTTCATTGATACAACCAGGGTTAAAGCATAGATAAGCTATGAGGTTGGCTACAAGCCTACAACCATCACCAGTCAATCACCATTGCTGCTTCATGCTCACAGAAGTCATTACCGTTGATGAACAAACACTTTGTAAAGGAATATCTACTTCCACCTTTGAACTGCCATTCAATAATATATTCAGATATTGGACAAGCGAATTTCGGCATGATTTTTAGTAGAACACGATTTCAGTACACATAAGAAATTGATCTCAAAGAGAGATCTATTTTGGACAGCGCAGAACTATTATTTACAGAGACTACAGCATCCCATACTGTAGACCTTTTCCCTGACGTGACCACTGACCAGCATGAAAATTTCTCAGGGGCTCTCGCAAAACTCCATTTCCTGCAATTTCATCAGATTGAAGGAGAAGTTGTCGGATGTGCAGAGAAAATAACATTTCTTAGGAACTGATGATAGGTGAGCAGTAACGAAAGGACAGCATCAAGTTAGCGACTTTGATCTCTCTTAGCTTGAAATGCGAAAACTGAAAGCGTGAAATATCATACCTTCCCACAAATTGGACAAGTATCACTTCTCTCCATCCATTCATAAATACAACTTAGATGAAAATGATGGGAGCATTTAGCTATAATCTTCGGATTGTCCGGGGTGTATTCTGCATGATGAGTTCAATGTAATCGAGCAGCGAGAAAATGTTCATACACCAATACATGTCCTGTGTATTTAGACAAAGTTATATGCATACAAACCTTCCAGACAAGTAGGGCAGACATCTTCATCTTCTGAAGTGACAACTGCATAACTGTTGTTATATGCTTTTGCAGATAAACTCTTAGTTGATTCAGAGTGGTGGACTTTATGTTCACCCTCAGGTTCAGTGCTGCTCCATTTCTTTTGAGCAGCTAAATGTTCGACGCCAGAGCTGCTGCCATTTCGTCGAAGAGCCGGTGACTCTTCTTGCGTGAGATTTATAGACTTCTCACGCCTTGATACCAATCCCTCTCTTTGAACTCGGGCATATCTAGGATCCGTATCATATGGGGGTGGTCTAGAAACAAGGTGATAGGTTTCAGACAACGAACTGTCAATTATATTGGTACTCGGATTAGTGGATGCCAATGGAGCAGCTCCTTGAGCTGGGTTGCTTGGCCTAGACTCGAGCCTCTGGAATGTTGCAGTATACTACATAGATGATAGATAAAGGAAAAAGGAAGTACCAGAGTAAGAATCAAATGCTCCATATTAAAAATGGATGTATCATATCCTGAAAATTCGTTGAAAAAAATGCAAATTTCCCCACAAGTTTGCTATTGGATTTTTTTTTATCTCTCTACTACAAATATTTTCAAAGAATGTCCACAGATTATAAGTCTATCTAGCATGCAAATGCAGTTGAACGCAATCAAAACTTATGCAAGGTAGAGGACAAGCTAATGGTCTCTCTACCATCTTTTGGCTCTTCAGCAATGTTTTGGTACCCAGCTGATCATTGCACGGTTCACCACTAATGTTATTTTTTTATCCAACAGACATTAGTGGTGCCATCTAATACTACAAAAAAACTCCTGAATATAAGCTAGCACTGTGCTACTTGCCATGAAACATCATGTAATCAATATAGTAGTGGCATCTGGGGTCAGCATACAAAACGTGCTGACAGAAAAAATATGTGATTGTTGAACATTCGCAGGTCAATTTGTATAGTTTTTACCAGCATAGTCAAGAAGAATAGATCATTAGATCGACGTGGAACAGTAAGAAACTGTATGGTAATCAGAAGTAATAAAATCTTCAGGTTTAATTGGTGGCATTTTTGGATCAGTTGGAAAAATGCTGAAAATTTCATATGCTAAAATTACCCCGCCAAAAATGTTGTGGAAAAAATGCCTTAGGCATATGCATTGCCTACAGACAGGGTTGTTTGGATGGACATATTCTTCAAAATCTTCCGTGCAGAGGCAGCAGCAAAATCCACCCATAATTCACTGGAAATTGCAGAGATTAGAAGTGTCAATTGAATAAAATTGCAGAGTTCTAAAGCATCAGCATGGAACAAATTGGAAATTTAGAACACGTATACGTACTTAAGTGATATTGCAAAACAGTTTGGAGTTTGGAGAAGTTCACCATATATATTGCTACGGACCGGGGTGGCATCCATATATATTGTCGGAAATGTGCGGATAAGGAATAGTGAACATATCCGAATACATGGAAGATTACAACAACCAAATCTATAAAAACAGGAAAGGAGAGATTGATATCTCTAAGCAACTTGTACAATAAGAAACAATGTGCGCTAACACCCCCCGCGTCGAATCGTGAGGCTCCTGAACGCAGAGACTGGAGCGAAAATCCTAGAAAAGCTACGTTGGGAGACCTTTTGTCATAACGTCGACAACCGATGAGCGGACGACACATGAAGAACGCGGACCTGACCAAGAGACATTTTTCCTCGGACGAAGTGGATGTCAATCTCGATGTGCTTGGTCCGTCGGTGTTGTACAGGGTTGGATGACATGTAGACTGCACTGACGTTATCGCAATAAACAAATGTAGTTGAGCGTAGCGAGTGATGAAGGTCTTGAAGAAGCTGACGTAACCAACAACGCTCGGCCACAGCGTGTGCAACTGCATGGTACTCGGCCTCAACGCTGGAGCGGGAGACGGTAGCCTGATGTTTGGAGGACTGGGAGACAAGGTTATCACCGAAATAAACGCAGTAACGGAAGTAGAACGGCGAGAATCGGGACACCCTGCCCAGTCCGCATCCGAATATGCGGTCGGTGTAGTGGCTAGCAAGGCACGGATGTTGAGTCCGTAGTCCATGGTACCTTTGACGTAGCGAAGGACGCGTTTGACAAGCGCAAGACGTGGCTCGCGGGGGTCATGCATGTACAGACAAACCTGTTGAACAGCGTACACGAGGTCGGGCCGTGTCAAGGTGAGGTACTGCAAGGCACTAGCCAGACTCCAATAATGTGTTGGATCTGCAACAAGAGGACCGTCTGAGGCAGATAGTTTGGCTCGAGTATCAACCGGAGTGGCTGTCGGATGACAGTCGGCCATGCCAGCACGCTGAATGAGCTCGGAGGCATACTGTCATTGGGATAGAAAGAGACCATGAGTAGACCGTGAAACAGAGATACCCAAGAAGAAGTGGAGGGTACCAAGATCTGTCATGGCAAACTTAGAGTGAAGACAGCGAATGATACGCTAAAGAAGAGCTTTAGAGGAAGCAATGAGTATGATGTCATCAACATATAAAAGCAAGTAAGCAAGGAGCTCACCGTCGTGGAAGATGAACAAGAGGTGTCAAATGGTGACAAAAGAAATCCGATGGTACGAATGTAAGTGGCGAAGCGTTGGTACCATGCACAGGGTGCCTGTTTGAGGCCATACAAGAACTTGAGACGACAAACATAGTCAAGACGTACAGGATCAACGAAACTAGAAGGCTACTAACAATAAATTATCTCATCGAGAGTACCATGGAGGAACGCGTTCTTAACATCGAGTTGATGTATGGGCCAAGAACGAGAGGCAACGATGGACAAGACAATGCGAATTGTAGATGGTTTGACAACTGGACTGAACGTTTCATTGAAATCAACGCATGCCTGTTGAGAATAGCCGCGAACCACCTAGCGGGCTTTGTGACGAGCAAGGGTACCATCGAAGTGGAATTTGTGCTTGTAGATCCATTGTCAGAAACTACATTGGCATGTGTGGGTCGAGGAACCAGAGACCAAGTTTTGTTATCGATGGGCGTCGTGTACTCATCGGACATAGCTTGGCGCCAATGGGGTTCGGCAAGCGCAGTGCGGTATGTCTTAGGGATTGGAGAAATTGTAGAATGGGTGACCGAAAGATTCAATTTTTCCGAAGGGTGACAATGTCGGACTTTGCTCGAGTGACCATGTGGTGAGGTCCTGGCGCTGGCCGAGCAACAACCACAGCGGGAGGTGTGGTCGATGAAGTGCATGCCACGGGAGAAGAAATATGTGTCGCGGCAGAAGAAACACTTGCCGCGGCAGAGGATATGCTTGCCGTGGCAAGAGAGGAGATCACATCGGCCACCGCAAACAAAGGGCTTGCCGCGGTAGGAGTAATGTTTGTCGTGGTAGAAGAAGTGTGTGGCGCAGCAGGAAGGGAAGGTGCGGCAGCGATCTGTGTGGCGAAGTTAGCTGGCGCGGTGGTAGTTCTGATGAGGTCTAGAAGAAAGTCAAGTGAGGCAGGCTCAAGGGGTGCTTCGGTTGAGGAAAATGGGAAGACCGACTCGTCGAAGTTGATGTGCCATGAGACAATGATCCGGCGCGATGTGAGATAAAAGCAACGATAGCCTTTGTGAGAGCTAGGGTAGCCAAGAAAGACGTGCGGTTGAGCGAGGAGAAAGTTTATGTGGGGTCGTGGAGGCGATGTTAGGATAACAGAGACAACCGAAGATGCGAAGATGAGCGTATGAGGGCGAACGTTTGTGAAGGAGCTCAAAAGGCGTGATGGTGGCAGTCGGTTTGGAGGGCTGACAGTTAAGAAGATATGTCGCCGTTAAGAGAGCTTCAGCCCAGTAGAGCAAAGGCATGTTGGCTTGAAACAATAAGGTATGGATAATGTTGTTGAGAGTGCGAAGGATATGCTCGGCTTTCTCATTTTGTTGGGACGTGTAGGGACACGACAGTCGAAGATGAATGGCGTGATGTCAATAGAAGGCGAGGGAGATGTTCACAAATTATTTGCCATTGTCTGTTTGAATCGACTAAAGGGAACACTGAAATTGAGTGCGAACATAAGCATGAAAAGGGACAAAGGTGTCGTGAACATCGGATTTCCTTCAAGAGGAAAGGTCCAACAAAAGTGAGAGAAATCATCGACAATGACAAGGTAATATTGAAAACCAGATGGACTTTAAACAGGAGATGTCCATAGGTCACAATGAACTCATTGAAAAGGGCCAGTGGAAAAAGATTGCAAGCTAGTAAAGGGCAGACGAGTATGCTTGCCAGGCTGACATGCGTGACAAGTAGGCCGGTCTGTTTTATTGTAGGAGATGGAGGACTTTTGGAGAACTGTCATGACGTCACGGCCGGTGTGGCCAAGCCGGCGATGCCAAAGTAGCTCGAGAACCGTAGTGGAGAGGAGCGCATGAGAGGCGGTTGCATGCGTGGAGGCATGGATGGTGTAGAGGTCCCAAGAGCTATTGCAGCAAAGTGCTATCCTGGTGTTTAGGTCCTTGACAGAGAATCCAAAAGGAACAAACTCAATTGAACAACAATTATCTTTGGTGAATTGACGAACTGAGATTAGATTTTTGACGAGGGAGGGAACGAGAACATTGTTCAAAAGAAAAGAGGTGGACGGTGCGGGCAGAATGCCACAACCAGTGTGAGAGATGAGTATGGTGGAGCTGTTCCCGACGGTGACATGAGGTGGGAAGGAGGGGTGAAGTAAAAGAGAGTGTACTGTCATCAGAGCTCATGTGGGAGGTGGCGCCCAAATCCATGATCCAACCTCTCGCCGATTGCATGGAGAGGTTGTTCATGGTTGAAATAAGAGCCGATTGATCCCATGTTGGAGATGACGTGGTCGGAGGTGCAAACATGGAGTTGTATGCTTGAGGCGATGGTCGAGGAGGGGCGCCAAGAAGCCCAACGCCATCGGTCGGACGCCATGCGTTGGGCCAAGTTTGCCTCGGGTTGATCCAGGGGTTGAAATAAACCCATGGACCGAAGGGGGTCGTCTTGGCCGTGCTTGTTGTCGTGTTGTGGCCGCAATCACTGTTGTTCTTCCCTTTGTTCTTGTACTTCTTAGAACCCTTGGAACGGTCATTGGAGTTGTCGGTGCAGCCATTGCGTTCGCCACGGCAGGACGGGCCGTTGCACGAAGAGTGGCCGGAGGCAGCGCTCGGTGCCGTGGACAGAAGGATTGTGGTTGCAACAAGTTTACTCTCGTTGGCGGCGCGCATCTCCTGGAGAAGCAGTGAACGCCTGAACAGGCGATGATGAAATCGGGAAAAGGAACACACATCGAGTATCTCGTCGAAGATGGAACCATACAACCAATTAAGGATGGTGAAGTCTTGTTGTATCCAATCTGGATCGTCGGGTTGCGCCGGTGAGCCATCAACATGGGAGAGGAGAACGAATTTACTGACCATGGCGAGGAAGAAGGTTCGCCATTTGGTGTAATTCGATGCCTGAAGATCAAGACTCACTGGAATGTGAGTGCGGATGATGGCCACGTTGATTGCCTGTGAAGCCGGCGCCATGACAGAAGCAATGGCGACGGTGGTGGTTGGAGTGGAGGAGTTGACAATGGCGCCGGTGGCGAGGATTGGGCGCCTGGGGTATGTGGAGAGGGTTGAGGTAGATCGGTTTAGGCTGATACCATGAGTTTGGAGTTTGGAGAAGTTCACCGCACAACGCTAAGGACCAAGGTGGCATCCATATATATTGACAGTCATGTGCCGGATAAGGAATAGTGAACATATCCAAATACATGGAAGATTACAACAACCAAATCTATACAAACCGGAAAGGAGAGATTGGTATCTCAAACAACTTGTACAATAAGAAACAATGTGCGCTAACAGATATAAACTATGTGTTGCCATGGGTAACATGAGGTCTCAGGAATATATACCTTTGATGATGTCCCTCTATAGAAGAAGTTGGTAGCTATTCAACTATGGAGCCAAAGCAGAATTTCCAGGCAATCATGCAAAACTTTGAATTAACCACCATCGACGCGGATAAGCATTCTCTGAAACTGCAATTAAAAAAACGAAAAGAGTTGTATAATGTTGCTAGCTAGACTACTGCATTATGAAATGACTTAGTATGTTCAAGCAAACAGGAAAATAAAACTATAACGGAGGTCCTCATCAAAAAGTACTCTCTTGTTCATACGGACCAGTTTTCTACTTGCCATCTGTAGTAGCCAGGAAAGATACTCTAGTCTAGATGCTCTATCTAAATATTGCATGGGTTCATAGATGCATTATATATATTACCATTGGTTGCTTAGCGTTTGAAAGAAAGAACAAGGATTGAAGGGTGTGAACCACAATTGCAACCCACAAAACTAGATTTGAGTTGTGCACAAAATGCACATTGTTGAGGGAAAGTAGAGAATGAAGAGAGCACTTGCTCCACAAGATGCCAAGGTCTGGAAAGCTAAGTGAATCAGCGCAATAAACCTAAACTAAAGGCATCAATCCGAGATGTCAGCCAAGAGATTGGATAAAACACCTATAATCAAATCAAAATCATTGGTAAGATAGGACTTTGAAATTGATAAATGGGCAATGATCGAACAGCACTCTTGTTGGTTCCAAGTGATTGGGTCTAGATTTGGGTTTACTGGGCATGCGCGGTTGCGCACATCGAGCCTCTGAGATGGTTGAGAAGCACATCCGCTCTTTGGTAAAACAACATTGTTGAAGGAGTTTGTTTAACTGGAAAGAGACCAGCATTAAGGGACCAGCGTGATGATACCTAAATCCCCTTGCCGCTTTCATCATTTTGATCCCATGACGAATACGCTAGTCTTGGAAGTTTGTCTAACTTAGAAAGAGGCCGGTGTTTGCAGTTGAACTACGAAGTCAGGCAAATCGATCCCAGTAGCTAACGAGGAAACCACGAGTAGAGAGAAGATCAAGAGTGCGCTGCGCTAAGCATCGACACATTCTTCCCAAGCACCGCGCCGAGCGGTTGTTGGTCCAAGAACGGAGCAATAACAAGAAGAAGAGTGACAAAAAAGAACCGCAGCGGGGAAGGAGGGGGCGGAGCTCACCTCTCATCCGCCGGGACGAAGAAAGCGCTAGGGATCGAGGTTTCGACCCGATGGGGAACGCGGCGAGGAGAGAGAGGGGAGGGGGTAGAGAATCTAGAAGAGAGAGAGCGAGAGGAGACTCGACTCGACTCTACCGGAGTGGGGATTCCGGAGAGGGGGTGGGGGTGGGGCGTCTGGCGTGGGAGGGATTAAAAAAAAGAGAGAAGGAAATTAGGAGTACTCACGTATTTTGGACTACTCAAATTTCCAGTCATCCGATTTGACTTACCATTCGTGCTCTAGCTTTATCCCTGGCGATGGTAGAGGCGCTCTGGCGATTGTTCTGGTGAGTTAGGGGCTCTTGCGTACCGGAGGGCCATCCGCCGGAGCTAGCCGGAGGGCTGCCTGTGCCTCCTTGCTTGGTTGAAGAAGGCAGAACCTCCTTTGTCTCTTTCTTTAGGTTTTTTTCTCTTTATTAATTAGACATGCTAAAAAAACTAAAACTTATATAATCGATGAAATCAACTGTTTTATATTTGAATTTTATCTCTAGCACGTATCACTAACTAAACACCACATCTCCAGGATTGTCTGACCAGACAAAAATTATATGTTTCTCAGACTACTCTCAAGCACCATTTTTTTTCAAGCATGGCTCTCACGCCCTAAACCAAACAAGTCCTTAGGGTTTCGGATTCACTGGATTTAGGGTTTGAATTCATCGAAACCCCAGCTATAGAGGGAGGCGGGCGATGGACTAGTGGCGGGGCGGTGGTGGCGTTGTCGGGTGCAGGCTTGGATGAGGGTGGCGAGCAGAACGACGACAAGACTAGATGGGCGAATTAGGGAGGTAGGGGATCGACGACGACGATGACGCCACCGGAGTCGATCGAGGGTGGCGGTGTAAGGCGGGGGCATGGGGAGACCGTGGTATTGCCAAGAAGAAGAGGTGTGGGAGGATGGGGTGGCGGCGTAGGGTGGTATGGAAGGGCGTCAGAGGCAACGTCGGCGAGGCGGCTGGGTGGCGACACGTGGGCGGCGACGACAAGGTAGGGTTTGAGGGGAGAGGTGAGGGAGAGACCTTATATGGTTGAGGGGGTGAGATCCATTGGATTTGCATCCAACGGCTCCATATTTAAGTACTTCTAACAAAAAAACACTCAAGCTTTGTCTTGACATCAAAAAAACAGCGATACAGTAAGAGAGGAGGTTGTTGCATTTTATATATCTTTTTGAAACGCAAGAATCTTTCTAAAATCCTATAGAAATTGGAATATTTTTTTGTGGAAATCTTACGAAATCCCTACGTTTCACCATTATTTGAACCATCGGCACACTTGAGAAGTATACTAGTCCTGAACGACCACAGTAAATCTGAGAGAGAGACTAATTACCGTACTAGTGATATGCTATACGTTGGATAGCGTCAAAATTCCCTTCCAGTGGTCATACCAGCTACTGCCTACTAGTACATGCCTGTGTCGGCGTCGTGGATTCGGTGGGAGCAGGACGGCACAAACTGTTGTTTTGTCTAAAGTGTTATGAGATTATGCGTGCGTGATGTATGCATCGTTAATGCCGTCTTTACCAGTAGCATAGTGATTTGTTGGGAGTAGCTAGCAGCACAAAGCTAAGCCAAACAACAAAACACGACGATACTCTAAATTTGTACTCTCGAGCTTTGGGTTCTACCGCAAGTCACTTCCCAGTTGGTTTACTCGCCGGGTGAGCGAGTAGCTGGCCTGGGATCCATTCAGTCATTTCATCATGCCATTTCGGTGGTTATAAATGCGTGAGTCTAAGTGTGTTCAGTGATCAAAGCGTGTGCTCGCGCTCTGTAGGCTTTAGTCACTGCTCTAGATTAGACGTGTGTTATTGTTGGTGTTTTAGAATCGATCTTACGTAAAGATTGTTTGATTTGGGGGGTCTCCACAATTGATCACGCAGACGAAGGAGACACGGGGATTTTTATACAGGTTCGGGCCTTATCGGATGAGAATAATAACCCTACTCCTGTGTATCTTGTATTTGCCCTCTGGATTACAATCGACTGAAGGTTTTCCTAACTGTTTTCCAGGAAAGGCTCTCTCTGTCCCCAAAAAGGGTCATCTCTCTACTATCTCTAAAAGACACCTATTTATACTAAGCAGTGGTGGACGTCGTCATTTCAGGCTAATTAGTCGCTCATTATTGCGCAAAAATGAGAGTAATTACCGGAGTAATAACCTCCCCATACTGTCAAACGGTTATCAGTCAGAGATAGTGGGAAATTATCAGCAGTTATGTCAAAATATAACGTGTATTTTTTGACATTTGGATCCTCACTATTTAGTGAATCTTACGACGGTGGGTCGATGAAATCGTGAGGAATGCGTAGCAAAGCTAGTCGTAGAAAGACTTACGACCAGACGTAGTCGTAACAATTATACCATAGTCATAGAAGAACTTACGACTAGGGGGTAGTCGTAACGATTATACCATAGTCGTGGAAGAGCTTACGACTAAGGGGTAGTCGTAGGATAACCTACGACTTCGACTCGTTCTTCCTTATAATATTCAAGGGTATGCTTTGTGACGTCATATTTCTGATTAATAAATGAGGATTATTTAGATCCTCGTCATCTAGCCCTCAACTTCAAGTGAAAATAGCTTACTTGGTGAAGGGTCGTAGATGACCCTCGATCATTAAGGGTTGTGAGGAGAACATTGAAGGAAAGACTCTTCAACATTCGTTTCTCTCGACCAGGAATACGATTGATCGAGGTAAATTGTTAAGACCACCACGATTGCAAGATGTCGTAGGATTTCTTACGATTTCGAAGCAATCGTGGCCTTACGACCGGAGCAAAAACCTTTCCGATTGGCCTTTCATTAGACCCGGGGGTCAAGATGGTAATTTCACTTGAGGTGTGAAAAATGTGTCTTGGGACTTTCCAGCGCGGGTTAAAAGCTTTGTCGTTGAAGCAATTCCCGAAGCGGTGACGACTGTTGGGATTTCGCGACGTTTCGTCTCAATCGTGCGGTTATAAAACGGGCCACGGGGGAAGAACTTAGGGTTCTTACCTTTTTACCCAACAGTCGGTTGCTTTCTCGTCTCCTCCGTCGCCGGTGATTCCGTACACTGTCTTGGAACTTTCCCAACCTCAAATCTTCTCACTTCCGAGAGAGAAAAGAAATGGCCAGGATTGTCTCGAGTGGGTGAGTCGGAGATGGGCGATGCAAAGATGATCGCCTTGTGTCATTGCCGAAAGATCCCGAGGTCTTCTCGTGAAGTGGATTGTGGCGAGCAGGCGAAGATTGGCCGTCGGGAGAGCGGACCAAATTCCGTTTTCGAGCTTCTTCGTGAGTGTGGTCTTCGATTGCTGCTCACCCCTTCCTCACACTCGTGCTTGAGCACTTGGGGTGGAATTAGTGAACCTTGGTCCTAATTCAATCACGATGCTAAGCGTGTTTGTGTACTTGTGTGAGGCTTACAGGGATTAGGTGGACTTGAGCTTTTCGGTATTATTATGGAATGGCTCGTCAAGCGGATCGCCGTAGTAGTGATCCAAGCTCCACGACGGTAAATCGAGAGAGTACATTCAGATGTTTACCCGGTCGTCATGGCCGGGTTGGAAGAAGAAGTGGTTCTACTGGGAGGTTACCAAGGAAGATAGCCTCTCGTTCGTCGAAAAGGCCACCGAGCGGTCTTCTTCCTGGGACTCGACTCCTAGTAATCTCGACCGGATAACCCCCTATATTCAAGCTGTCAAAGACTTGAAGTCGGAGGGGCTCACCGGTTGGCACATGGTGAAGGACTTCATCACTCCCCGGATCAGTCCTTTAAAGACAAGGGTCCCTCCTATGTGGAGGTACTCAGGAAAGTACGACCCAACCAGGGACTACAAGGACGGTGAGTAGAAAAAATTACTCTCTTGACTTTTATCCTTGTTTAATCTTGATTTAGTCCGCTTAATCGTATTGTCCATACACCCAGATCTTTCGCAGGCGGAGGTTGACGCGTGTGTCAGGCTCATCTGCGAGAAGCATCCGGCGAACACGGTGGCTCCTCAAATCCTCGTGGTTTTGACCACAGAGGAGAAAGAAATGCGCCTAAAGGTAATCGAATGATTCTGCCTTTAGGTATTTTGTTGTCGTAGAATGGTATACGACTAACTGGTTTGCCGCAGAAAAACTTACGATTGAATCGATCGTGAAAACCTTACGATCGAACATAATCGTAGAATAACTTACGATTAGACAACGTCGTAGAAAAACTTATGACTTAACGTAATCGTAGAATAACTACGATTAGACAATGTCGTGAAATACTTACGACTTTTGAGTGGTCGTACTAATGGCCGGTTTAGTGATCGTAAAAAGATATTTACGACCACTTTTCCCTTCCTCAATCGAGAAAGTTGGCATGGAGAACCGCCAAGGCGGCGAAGAAGTCGAGTTGGTGGTTGTTGGGGCGGCTAACGCGCGGTAGTCGTGAGTCCCCTCCATCAAAGCGTCGGCCGTAAAAGTCGGCGACAAGGGGTTCGAGCTCGGCTCCTCCCGCTCCTTCGCTAAGTTTGCCGCAACCTAGCCGCGCAAAGAAAAGAGCGAAGAAGAGGCCCTTGCCCTTAAGCGCAAGGTCCCCAAGGTTAAGGTACCTTTCTATTACGACGACAAGTCCTTAGCGATTCGACTTCGTGGCTTCATAAGACGGCTAGAAAATGAGAACGGAAGGAATTCATGTCTTTGTGAAGGCTAACGCGCTCGGTGGGATCTGGCCGAGGAAGCGACACTCGGGGTGGTCGAGGCCGATCTCGTCCACCCGGGAAGTCGGGAGGAGGTGACTCTGGTGTCCCGAGTGCATCTCGACCAATGGTGGTCGAGAAGAAGTCGAAGAAATCTTCCATCGGAAGGTTGCTCCCAAGTTTGAGTTAGGTCAGTAGCGGTATGTAAAACAAAAGACATAAGTGTAGTAACTACTTATTGTTTGTTTTTGACTTACTGCGTTACGTGATTTTAGCCCTGCGTCTTGACCCCTAGGATACTCCATGGAGAATCCCTGTCTCCCCTCAGCCGACAAGGGTGTGGCAAATGATAGTAGCTAAAGATCTAGCTACTATCCCCGTAGCGGAGGAAGTCTGCGGTTCTTTGAAATCGCCGCGGCGCCAAGGATGTTGAAGTCATTGCGACAACCTGGGTTGTCGTAGAGAGGCTGAGGAGGCGACGAAGCCTCGAGGGGATCTGGAAGTAGGTGGCAACGTTAGTCTTGATCACCGTGCCGTGAGGAGGTTGTCGAGGATGCTCCTTCCGGTCCTCCGGTGGTGTCCCCATTCTGAGTCGGAGGAATAGGAGTATTTTAACTTTTGCTCGATTTCTTTGGCCCGACTCCATCGTAGGATCTTACGCCTACGCTCCGCGACCGAGTTCCCACCCCAAAGGCATTGTCAATTGCGGAGATGTGTTTGACAATGAGCGACTCGAAGGGGTTTGGTGGAAACAAGTCGAGGAGATGGATGGGCTGAAGGATCCGTCACGAATAGTCTCCATGTTTGCTTGGTCAAACATGAATGTAAGTATTCATCGATACTCACTTGGGGTTTTATCTCTTTATCTTATCGTTTTTCTCTTTTTCAGAGAGTCGTGGAGCAAATTGCTACGATTTGCAAATATAATGGGCAACTTGTCAAGCTTCGACAAGAAAAGGCAACACTCTGCGAGCAAGCAGAGAGGTGGTGAGTGACTGATTGTCATAATCGTTCCGATTATTTATTCAGTACTCGCAATCAGGTTGTCGTAGAAAACTTACGACTTGTACTAGTCGTAGAAAGACTTACGACTAGGGGGTCGTAGAATAACTTACGACTACCCATCGGTCATAGAAATATTTACAACCGTTTGGTTGATTGTGTTTATGTTTGCTCTTTACTCTTTCAGGTTTAAGAGCGACGAAAAGACCTTAACTGATTCACTCGACTTTGAAAAGGCCGAGTCGAAGAAACTAAGGGATAACGTCACCGACCTCCTGAAGAAGCTTCAGGAGGCTAACTCTGCAACTAAATATTTGCAGGAAGAAATAAACAGTGTGTGTAATTACAACTGCTTCTGGTCTTGGTTTCTGCTCCCCCCTTTTTAACCTCTCATTCTTTTGTAGAAAAAAAGTCAAAAATAAGGCCCTTCAGGACGATGTGGGGGCTCTCCGGGTCGAGGTTCATGAGAAATCCTCCGTTGTCCATGAAATCTCCCGCATTGCGAAGGAGAAAGACCAAGAAATTGGGAACTTGGGTTCTCAATTAGCTGGTAAGTAGAACTTTTTCCTGCTATTTATTTATTTCATCTTCTCATAGGATCGTTTTACTTATTCAATCTTCGCTCTTTCCAGATCGATTGACTGAAATAAAACGACTCCACGAAGCTTCGACTTATTCCCAGGAGGAGACAAAATCAATGAAGATCAATCTTCAAGATAATATCTCACTTCTGAACAATGTACTCGATGGGCTTCGTGCCGGGAGGGTTGCTCCTCGCGACGACATGATGGCCGCTCATACGAGTGCCATTGGGGAACAAGTCGGTACTCTAAACGAGTTGGTATCTACTCTGAAGGCCAATCAGAATGATTCGATAAGGGAAGCGGTCAAAGGAGCTGTGAGTTTTGTTTTAGCAAAACTCAAGGCTCGTGATCCTAACCTTAATCTTCATTCTGTTGAAGCCGACTTCGACTGCACTGAAGACGAAGCAGAGAAGCTAATCGAAGAGATGCAGTCGGTTGGCGAGAAGGTCGCAGAGGAGATGCAAATATAATCTCCCTTGACAGAGTAGTCTTGTAATATAATCTTATAAAAATAAGTCTTTTTTGGTGGTGACGTATAAATATATGGCCATTTTCCTGCAAATTATCTCGTAGAGTAGTTAGTAACTCGTAAGATAAAAAGGGAAGAAAATAATTAGACCAGATATGAGCGATTCCTCATTTCTCCTTCATTTTCCTGCGCGTTATCTCATAGAGTAGTCGATGCCTTAAGTAAGATGATAACCCTAAAAATAAGACTAAGAAATGAAGTCATGTTTATAACTTTATCCTAGCCCGATCGCTTACTTAGTTTATTAGAAATAAAACTAAGAAAGTAGTATAGAAAGGGTTCAGCAGAGAGGTTTGTTCGACTTGTAGTTGTCGAGTATCGATTTGTTTGTACTAGTCGAAAGAGCGGAAACAGGTCGACGCTAGGAAGTTTTCTCTAGTGGGTAGGACCACGTGCGAGAGAAAAAAGGCTTCGACTAGGTGATGTTACCATCTCAGGCACCGTTAGTCAACTCGATAATGACAACTAGAGTGAAACAACCGTCTAGAGTACCTTAAAGATTCATTCGGCTACATTCATTTTCTGTGAAGTTGTCTGGCGGCAAAAGTAGGAAAGCAGAAGACGCTAGGAAGTTCCTTCTAGTGGGCAAGACCACGTGCGAGAGAGGAGAGGCTTGACTAGGTGTGTTTCTTCATTCGACCAAGAAAAACTAATCGGGTTATTTGAAAAGTAGTCGGATGCATCTCAAAAGTTCACTCTTCTTAGTTTATTTTTGAAATAAGCTAAGGTGACATGAATTAAACTTAACAACTTTCGACCATTTTACAGAGCCCAATAAGCATTATGCAGGTTGTTTAAGAACAAGTAACATTAGGAAGCTCCTTCTAGCGGGCGGGACCACATGCGAGAGGAGAGATTTCGACTAAATGTGTTGTCCTTTTGCTAACCAAATCTGAGGAAGGATGAGCGTAAAAAAATGGTCAAAAATAAGCGAGATTCAAAATATACAACAAGGATAGGGATAACTCGACACTTTATTGTCGTTGAAGCTTGTTACACATAAAATTTGCGCAATCGTCAATGTTCCAAGAGTTTGAGAGAACGCGCCATCTTCCATTGCAAGTCGTCGATCTGGGCGCGTTACTTCAACCACAGTGTAAGGACCCTCCCACTTGGGGGAGAGTTTGTTCCGATTAGACGGGATTGGATAAGCCTCAATACCAAGTCACCTTCAACGAGGCTGCGAGGTTGGACCTTACGATCATAGTATCAGCGCAGGGTTTGTTGGTAGACCGCGAGCGGAATAAAGCACGGTTTCTCTTTTCCTCGGCGAGTTAATGTCGTGCGCTCGAAGGTTTTCTTGAGTTGAGTCGTTAAACTTATCGACTCTTGCTGACCTGATCTTTAGTTCTGGTGGAAGCATGACTTCGGCACAAAAAACTAGAAAGAAAGGTGTTTCTCCTGTAGCTCGGCTAGTCGTCGTCTTTAATTGTCCATATCTGAAGGTAATTCATGTACCCAAGCCCCGGCGCTTGACAAGCTGATCGAAGACTCAGGTTTTGATTCCCTTCATTATCTGGTCATTCGCTCTCTCAACTGCCCCGTTGCTTTGGGGGTGGGCTACAGAAGCGTAACACAAACGAGTTCCCAACTCGTCACAAAATTCCTGAAATTTTACGCTTGTAAACTGTTTACCGTTGTCTGTGATAATTCGACTTGGTATTCCAAATCGAGTGATCACGCATCTCATCATGAACCGTTTCTTTGCTTAGTTGTTATCCCAGTTACAAGTTTGGCTTCTATCCATTTTGTGAATGTATCAATGGCCACAAAAAGGAACTCGAAACCTCCTGGAGCTCTGGGTAACGGTCCTAGGATATCAAGACCCTAGGTTGCAAAGGCCACGACAAAGGGATTGTTTGCAACGCTTTGGTGGTTGGTGTATTTGTCGGCTATGAAACCGCACTTGTACACACTTTTAACCATCTCCTTGGCATCGTAGAGGGCTGTTGGCCAATAAAAATCTTGTCGAAAAGTTTTACCGACCAGCGTTCTGTAGGAAGCATGAGTTCCACAAATTCCTCCGTGTATGTCGTGAAGGAGTTTTAATCCTTTGCTTTGGGAATACATCGCATGAGCACCCATTGGGTTCCTCTTTTATAAAGGACACCTTCGACCAAAGTATACATTTTGGCCTTTCGGGATAATCGATCTGATTCTAGATCGTCATCGGGTAAAGAACCCGTTTGAAGATACTCGTAGATGGGTGCCATCCATGTATCTTCATACTCTAGAGATGCTGTTTCTATAGAAGGTGTCTCCAGTTTGTCGACTATAGACGATTTCTGAAGTTCCAAAAACACCCCTTTCGGTACCAAAGATCGGGAGGAAACTAGACGAGCCAGTTGGTCTGCGAGGAAATTATACTTTCGAGGGATAAATTGTACCTCAAAGCCCAAAAAGTGCTTTTCTAACTTTCGTACTTAGATGAATGCAGGGACATGGTCGGATTGGAGCACGATATTCCTTTCCGACTTGATTCACGACTAGTTGAGAGTCTCCCCTCACGAGTAGTCGTCGAATCGAGAGCGCTCTCGCAGCTCGTATACCAGCTAGCAAACCTCCATATTCTGCCACGTTATTAGTGGCATAAAAGTTTAATTGTATGACATACTTTAAGGTTTCTCTAGTAGGAGATTCCAGGACCACCCCAGCCCCTGAGCCACTTATCGTGAGCGACCCGTCAAAGTACATCGTCCACTGGTCGTGGGAATCGTCTTGGGGATCTGAATAGTTCGATTTGTCCATTCGCGACAAAGTGCGCCAAGATCTGGGATTTAACGATCGTTCGGGACACGAAATGGATGTCGAGCGCCCCAAGTTCGACCGACCACTTTGCCATGCGTCCCTCTGTTTCCCTATTCTGGAGGATCGCTCCCAAGGGAAACTCAGACAGCTAGTTTGTGCGTCTGAAAATAATACCGTAGTTTCCTCGAAGATATGAGGAGGGCATATAGAAGTTTTTGAACCTAAGGGTAACTCTCCTTAGGTCCGTGCAAAACCTCACTTACGTAGTATACTGGTCGTTGTATGTTTTCACGTTCTACGACCAGTACTGCGCTTACTGCCTGTGGAGTGGCAGCTACGTAAACTAAGAGCGTCTCTCCTAGCTTCGGTGAAACTAGAATAGGAGCACTCGTAAGATACCTCTTGACTTCCTCAAAGGCTAGGTTAGCCTCTTCTGACCACTCGAAACCTTCATGTTTTCTTAGAAGTTTGAAGAAAGACGGTCCTTTTTCTCCTAGTCGTTCTATGAAACGACTTAACGCCGCCATGCATCCTGTGAGTTTCTGGACTTCTTTTTTCGTGGTCGGGGGGGCGCATCTGAGTGATAGCTTTGATCTTTTGGATTTGCTTCAATTCCTCGTTGAAACCGAGGAATCCAAGTAATTTTCTGAAGAGACCCGAACACACACTTCTCGGATTGATTTCAATTGGTGTTTTACGAGGTTGTCGAAAGTCTCCTGCAAGTCTATGATATGGTTGAGTCGTTTGGTGCTTTTTACGACTAGATCGTCAACATAGGCTTCCAAGTTTCGGCCTAGTTGAGGAGCGAAAGTCGTTTGCATCAAATGTTGAAAAGAAGCTCCAACATTTTTTAGACCAAATGACATTTTGACATAGCAAAATATCCCAAGCGGTGTAATAAATGCGGTCTTTTCTTCATCTTCTCGATGCATACTAATCGATGATAACGGTATGCATCTAGAAAACTCAACATCTCACATCCTGCGATAGAGTCAACCGGTGATCGATGCGAGGTAAAGGTAAATTATCTTTTGGACAAGCTTTATTGAGATCGATAAAGTCCACGCACATACGCCATTTGCCGTTAGACTTTCTAACCATTACGAGGTTGGCCAACCACTCAGGTGGTTGACTTCTCTTATAAAGCTGCTTTAAGCAACTTGTCCAGTCGACCTAATAACATCTCGTCGATCGGGGCAAATCTCGTAACTTTTGTTTCTGGGTAGTTTATCGGCCGTAGAGCTAGCTTTGTGCTCGATCACATTCTGGGGACTCGGGCATGTCGGATGCTTGCCACGCGAAGACATCGGCGTTTGCACGGAGGAAGGTGATGAGGCGTCTTCCTATTTGGGGTCGGAAGAATCCCCAATGCGAGCGATCTTGAGGGCTCCCTGCGTCGGAGGAACCTCTTTGACTTGGTCGTTTGGCTTAGGTGCGACTTTAGGCTTCGACTTGCTAGTTGAAGGTGACTTTCATCTCGAGTTGGTAGTTGTCCAACCATCTCAAGGGAACGACGGTCGCAGGAGTGCGCCATCTTCTTGTCACAATGTATCGTGATCACCCCTTTGGGACCTGGCATCTTAAGACATTGGTACCCATAGTGAGTAGCTATCAAGAATTTTGCCAAAGTAGGTCGTCCGAGTATGGCGTTATATGCCGTGTCGAAATCGACTACATCAAAGGAGACATTCTTTGTCTGAAATTGCTTGGTGATCCAAGCGTTAAATGAAAGAAACTTGGCCAATGGGTTTGGCGAAGACCGATGCGATTCCATGAAATGAATATCGTCGAAGCCTTACCTTTGTCTTGGGTACTGCATCTCGTCCGAGTGCTCGTAAGCGATATGTTTAGCGAGCTTCCACCATCAACTAAAACCCGATTGACTCGACAATTGTTGATGGTGGGTTCGACCACTATCGAATCGACTGGTCTAGTCGAAGGATCGGACAATCACCTTTCTCAAAAGCAAGGGTGACTTGACCACTTGATAATTTATTGACAAGGGGGAGTCGATTGTATTTACTTCACGCTCAATGCGCTTTGATTGTCTCCGTGATTCGTATCTGAAGATCCCCCATAGATGTGGTCAGTGGTGTGTTGTGGGTCCTAGAACGGTATCTCCTCATCATCCGACTCCTTTTGTCCACTGGTTTGACCTACCTGTTCAAGAGTAGGAAGTGGCCCTTTGCCAGAATAATAGTCCTCGAGTTTCCGTAAGAAAACTCGGCAGTTACGAAGATCATGCCCTTTTTTTTATGAAAAGGACACCACCTTGGTTTGTCGTTTCTCCGATCTTGGCGTTTGCCTTTACCCTGATCGGCATTTTGCTTGGGGTTGCGTGGCTTTTTATCGCTCACGGTTAGGACCTCCTTAGAACCGGCAACTGGAGATCTTTGCCTTTTTGCCATGTTCTTAGATTTCCTAGCCTTTTTATCTTTTTTCTTACCACTTTCGCCTGCTTCCTTGGGTATGTCGTCTTTGAGATCGATAGTATTGTTCCATTCGACCGCTTGGCGACGATCGCATATCTATCAGCCATCTCAAAGAGCTCAGCGACGGTGGCAGGTGGATGTAAAGCGATGTCCTCTGTTATTCTTCTGCTACGGACTCCCTGCTTGAAAGCTTGAAGCGCCTGATGAATTGGCGTAGCGTTTCATGGTTGTTTTGCCTTATCCGGTGCAGGTCATCTTCCTTTCCTAGGCGATTGTAAGTGCCCTGAAAATTCGCCAACAATAGATCACAGAGGTGTTGCCACCAGTAGATCGATTCGAATGGCTGGTTTAAAAGCCACGATCGCGTCGATCCTTCGAGTACAGTCGGAAGGTAATTTGCCATGACATGCTCTCCTCCTCCTGCAGCTCGGATAGCTGTAGTGTAGATTTGGAGAAACTCAATGGGGTTTTGAGTTCCATCGAATTTCTCCATGTTCGTTGGTCAAAATCGAGGCGGCCAACGAACCGCTCGAAGGTCGGGTGAGAACGCCCGACATCCCGAGATAACCTCTTGTCTTCTTCTTTGTAAAAACGAGGGGTTAATGTCGCCGGGTGATCTAACTCGTCGATACCCAGCCATGAGGGGACTAGGCCTACAATAGGTCTCGACCTTACGAGGAAATACTCCTCGTGCCCCACTTGCCGCCGTCGTCTTGTCGCGAAGTGGTGAAAGATCACCTCTCCGTGGGCTTGTGGCATTTTCCTCATGTCGAGAGACGGCGTGAGGAGAGTCGTGCCGCCTTCTATGCGACGAGTTTTCTGAACGACTGACAGAAGAAGTAGCCGTACTATTACGACTTCTTGGTTGTGGTCGACGAGTCGCTCGAGTTTGGCCATCGTGTTACGAAGCCTTTGCGTGATCTCCTCTGCAAAGAGGTCATAACCTGGTGCTCGAGCGAGTTCTTGGGTCGGGTTTTCGAGCAAATCATTGATGTGCTGGAGCTTTTGAGCTTCCTCCGATTGGAAATAAGCGCTCGGGAAGGTTCTTACGAGCCACTATTCTTTTCCGTCGAGTTGCCTCGAATGGTGCATTTCATACCCACGAGCTTGCTTTAATGGAGTGCGAGCGTTGAGGATGTCCCGCACGTTCATTAAATTGTTTGTTTCGTTCGCGGCGGTGGTGTCCTTGCCGTTCTGACGGGCGGTGTAGAGTATGCTCGGCGGGAAGTATGTTCGATCCCTCTTACGGGAGAACGATCCTTATCGAGAGGAATGACAAAGACCTCCGTGGATGACCTCCACTTGCGCTCGAGACCTCCTCACTTGAGGAGCGATCGGCGACACCATCTGGCGACTTGGGTAAACCCCTCCGGTGGGAACTCGGGTTATAATCGTCTCCGTCTGCAGGTAGGTCCTGCGTCGGGATGGCTGGATTTGGATGAACAACATGTTCGATCCTCTTCCCTGCGGAAGCACTTGGAGAGAGAGGACCATCAGATGTGATGGAGCTCCGGAATGATGGCCTCCAGAACTTGTCTTGCTAAATCGTACTGCCTTGGGGGGACTCGAACACTTGGAGGAAAAACTCTCGTCGTGTTGCGAGTTTGCCCCGAGACAGGCCTGTTGCTAGTCGGGTTGACCCTTGCCTCCCGAGGAAATTGATCCATCGGCTGGGAGTACTGTCGTGGGGGATAAGGATCCCTCCTCGACTCCGGTGGTAATGCAGTCTCCGAGATCTGATAGAAGATCTCCAGAGGCGGCAACACCGTCAGAAGATTCGATACTCGGTTCGTAGTCGAAACCGGCGTCCATGTCGACGTCAGAAGACCCCCACGGTTGGCGCCAACTGTCGGTGTTTTAGAACCGATCTTACGTAAAGATTGTTTGATTCGGGGGGTCTCCACAATTGATCACGCAGACGAAGGAGACACGGAGATTTTTATACAGGTTCGGGCCTTCTCGGATGAGAATAATAACCCTACTCCTGTATCTTGTATTTACCCTCTAGATTACAATCGTGAAGGTTTTCCTAAGCGTCTTCCAGAAAGGCTCTCTGTCCCCAAAAGGGTCATCTCTCTACTATCTCTAAAGACACCTATTTATACTAAGCGATGGTGGGCGTCGTCATTCGAGCTAATTAGTCGCTCATTATTGCGCAATAATGAGAGTAATTACGAGTAGTAACCTCCCATCTTTGTCAAGCGGTTATCGATCAGAGATAGTGGGGAATTATCAGCAGATATGTCAAAATATAACTGTGTATTTTGACTGTTTGGATCCTCACTATTTAGTGAATCTTCTGACGGGTGGGTCCAGTAAATCGTGAGGAATCTGTAGCAAAGCTAGTCGTAGAAAGACTTACGACCAGACGTAGTCGTAACGATTATACCATAGTCGTAGAAGAACTTACGACTAGAGGATAGTCGTAACGATTATACCATAGTCGTGGAAGAGCTTACGACTAAGAGGTAGTCGTAGGATAACCTACGACTTCCTGACTCGTTCTTCCCTTATAATATTCAAGGGGTATGCTTTGTGACGTTATATTTCCTGATTAATAAATGAGGATTATTTAGATCCTCGTCAGTTATAGATACACCCACGTGTGTGTGGTATGTGCATAAATGTGTCCTGCGTTAACTTAAAAAAACATACGATTTCGTCTGCAGCAACACAGCTCCACCATGATTGATGATCAGAACGATGTAGAAAATGTCCATGGAATCACTAACAGGTTAATTTGCGGGTAATAATGCAATACATCTTCACATGATCACAATCACAAGGCCGATCGAGATAGCTGAAATTACTACATGACAGATCGAAGGCGTGCGTAATTAGAGTGCTAATTAATTAAGCCCTTCATCGTTTTCACAGATCGAGCAGGAGTAACACGATGATCTGAGTGCGAGCACTGAGCTTCTCTCCTCTGAATCTCTGATTCATCGGTCTCTCGTTACGGCCTGTACAACCTGCACATGCATGAAAACGTTTACAGTCGGCCTATGTACGTACTAGTTTTTCTTCTTCTTCTTCTTCTTCTTCAGTTTTTCTAGGTTATCTCTTGTATTTGAAAAATGGGCAGTACGTACTCAAGCTGATATATACGACGACCTTATAGTTAAACAGTGTCAGCCCAATTTGGATCATGTAATTTATTTTTAATATAAGCATATCGTGGTCATAGCCTGGAATGCGACATGAACTAGGTATTAAGAATGCAGTGAGGAACGTAGCAATTAGGAATACAAGAGTAGACCGGAGCTGTCGTGATTAACAGCATCACCATCGATCTTGTTCCCAATTCTCACGGGCCGGGGTGGTTGAAAGGAACAAGCTCTCCATCGGTTCGTCGATTACGACAAGCGAGCGGAATAGCACCACTAGTAAACAAATTCCTTGATTAGTGGTAACCTTGGTCAATTAAAACGTGCTTTCACGCCTGCATGCATAAATTAATCCATGCTTAATACTAGTACTAGTATACATATGGACAGGAGATCAACCAAGTTCCCCGGAACCGAAGCAATGAGGCTGCTCCCTGCGTAATTTTGTGGTAAGAGGCACTGCTCCTAGTTTGTGTCTGAACAAATGAATCTAGCTGGAGGTAACTGCATGCACCAGCTTGACAGCTGAGAGTAGCACATGGATAAAACCCAACAAACATCGTCAGCTTATGAGCTGGAGTAATTAAGCAAGATTTGACTAGTATCGATGAATCATTTCTCTTACTCCAACTTTTTTATATATAAAAAAATGTTGCATAGACTATAGTGAATGAAAGTGTAACGTGTGTCTGTGTGTGTGAGAGAGAGAGAGCGCCTGTACGTACCTCTCCTTTCGCTTCTGGAAGAATCGCCTCAAAGATCTCTTGCTTGCAATGGGCAGCTCTGCGTAACAGATCAAGAAAGAGCACTTATTCCTTCACCTTTCCTATACATAACCATGCATACACGCAATGCACCTTAATTAGCTCGATCGATAGGAGTATATGCGCGCGTGCATGTGAACTTAATCCGATCGAAAGGCACTTAATTAATCCCCGGTCTATAGAGAGAGTCCAAATTAAGATAGACTAAGAAACTATCGCTCGATCGAGAACCTACCTTGTCTTAGCTTGGCAAGCAACTCCTCGCCGTCGTTTGCTGATATTGCTGCTGCCGGGACGCCCAGACGCCGCCGGCCACCGCCACCGGCATCCTCCTCCTCCTGACCCGCCATGGTCATGATATCCTCTGCCTAGATATATATATAGAGAGAGAGTATGCATGTTCATGCCATTTGATTTATTTCATATATAAAACATAGTACTGCTACATATATATGAAAAATTGTATCTAGGGATTGGATGGACCTTATCTTGGGCGAGATGGAATATGGTGACGCTGCCGTTGTAGAACATGGTCAGAGGCTTCGTCGTCGTCGTCGTCGTCCTTGTGCCACTGCATGCAACCAAGCTAAAGAACTATTGAGTTGCATGCATCAACCAATTCAACGACGGACAGTTCACTTATATTTCAACACTCTCCTACACGTGTAGACTCTCTCGGACCTAAGACGTGGAATAGAAGTGGACTACAATTAATTTCTTTAATTGTGCCAACCGGAACTCAAGACCTCTTAGCTCTGATACCATATTAAATGTATGTACCAATCAATTCACCTAAAAGCTTAAACTAACGAGGAACGACGGACAAACCACTTATATTTCAACAGGAACTAAGTAGCTGCATGGCAGAGGACCAAATAACTTGAATTGATCATCTACCTATCGGGTTGAGTTTGATAATTACCTGATGTCGCCGGAGCTAGCCATCGTCTGCGAGGACGGCGGTCCTAGGACGACTGCTACCGGGGCCGGCCGGCCGAGCAGTGGAGATGCAGTATGTATCAATCAGGTCGATGAATTGATCACACGGAGAGATCGAGGCAAAAACAAAAGAAACTAATTAAGCGATGCACATGTATAAGATCGATCTATACAAAGTTGCATGTATGCTTGCATAATATAAAATATTACCTTGAGGCGGTGATGAGGATGAGTTTGTGTTGTGCAGCTCACCAGGCTCGGCTGCTGGGTTGCCGCCGTCTTTGGACATGGCAGCAGTAGGCAGTAGCTAGCTGCTCTCGATCGTTCGGCTTCCTACAGCTTGTACAGGGCGGAAGCACGGTCGAGGAGGAGGAGGTAGAGGAGACAGAGAGACACGGCCAGAGATGCTTGCTTGGGAGAGGTTGGCACGGCGTTGTAATTGGTAAAGAAAGAAAGATAATGCTAGCTCCTTCAGGAGACTTTTCTTTTTCTTTCCACCGTTTGGTACTTCCGGTAGTCCCACTTCGAATATACCACTTAAATAAATATATTATACTTTTTTAGTATTTTCAGTATACTTAAATATCAATTATAAGATATTTTAATACAACTTAATTGAAAAATTTCATTGGAGCCTTTTATTTTTGTTATATGCCTTTTTTCATATATAAACAAAGTATATACACAAATTACTATAAAATGTGGACTTTAATGATATTGTTTTTATAAAACTCACTTTAAAGTATCTTATAATTATTACTGGAGTATGTTCAAATTAATACAGATATATCATCGTATAATTTAAGTAGTACATAAGAAGTGGGAGTACGTACTCTCAGGAGTATCGTACTATTTTCCTATATATATATCTCGATCCCGCCGCGACGATAGCTTATGAAAGAATTGATGTTATACCAATATTGAATGGCGAAATGAGCACGAGGAAAATACGAAGAGGCCTGTCTGGGCGTATGATACGGGTTCCCTTTCATTGCGTCGCTGTTTCGCCGTAACAGCTAACATGCACACACTGCGCTGCTGGCTGGCCGGCCTTAATTCGCTTTGCCTGATTAGCGTTGGGCTATTGTTTAGTGCAAGCAGACGCAAGCGAGATCGATGCCAATGCCAAATGAGAATAGCTTTCAGATGCATGGAAGTATGAGTTCCGAAGCAACGGCCTGGATCGACCAACAGCATTGCATTTTTTTTAATTTTTTGAACGAGACTAGCTAATAATAGAATTGCTACTGTGCGGTGTGGTGCCTGTATATCGATAGATGACACGCACGTACGTGACCAGGGGCGGGGCTGAACACAGGCCAAGCCTTAGGTCGGCCAGCTGATTTTGGTCCAAAGCGTATTGTACTGATTTTCTAAGGATTTTTGGATTTTATCCTCAGCCTTAGTCCATCGCCTCAGAGGGCCAGGGCCGGGGCCCAGCTCGTGTACGTGACGGTGGTGCTTGCTTGCATGCATGTAGGCTTTATTCATCAGGTAATTATTACTCCATCCATCCGCTCAAAAATATATAACGCGGTCAAATTTACTTAACTTTTGATCACTAATATATATATAACTATTTGTATTGATCATGTGAAATGATATCATTATATTATACATGAATAATATTTTCATGATATAATAATTTCCTATTATTTTATAAACATATTAAAAATTAATGGTCAAAATTGCATGTGAACATCCAAAACAACGAAGTACAAAAGTACGATCGGTCGATCGAACTATGGATCTCCATCTATCGAGGGAGGGTGAATTCTTTATATGCTACCGAAAGTTTGTAGGGAAATGATATAACGCTTACGTACGGAACGATCAGACGTCTCGCACGTCACGCCCCACGCACCGAATTTACGATGACTTACCGACAGCAGTTTGGTCCTAAGCCCGCACGTGGCAACGCAAATTCCTGGCAAAATTGGTGGAAATCGGGCGACATTTATCCAAGGAGCAGCGCCAGTTCCAGAATTCTTGGCATTTTTGGCTCCTGTGTATCCGAAATTCCAAGGGAAATGATATCATCCGAACGTCCGATGCGGAGAAAAAAAATCAGACTCCCTCGGCGCGTGAATCGTTGACACACGCGACCAACTCGGAGAAGCAGGTGCATGCATCGCTAGCTAGCTCCCTAGTCCATATCCACAAACTGCTGCTGACATGGGTGATCGCGCGATCGATTGCCCTCTCGACGGACAAAGCCGATCGATTGCCCTCTCGACGGACAAAGCAACAGGGAAAAGCATACATTTTGTAAGGTGCAACCATTGTCTGTGGATATTACAACTGTTATCTTAGAATATTGTAATCGTTGTCCAGAGATGTTGCAACCGTTGTACGGAGATGTTGCAACCGTTGTACGGAGATGTTGCAAGTGTTGCATCTGTAGAAAAAAAATGTTGTATCTGTAGAAAAAAATGTTGCATACTGTTCACGACGATGTTGCAATTTTTTCCAACGCGTTTTTTCAGATGCTTTGTTTTTTGATTTGTGATGTTGCAATCGTTATCCGGGGATGTTGCAACCGTTGTCCGGGGATGTTGCAACCCTTGTCCGGGGATGTTGCAACCATAGTTCTAGAATATTGCAACCATTGTTCTAGGATATTGCATGCCTAGTGGTTTTGCGATTTTGTTTATACCAAAATCTTTTATGGTGCTTACTCGTATAAATTACAATTACGATGTATACATGTACATATATGTGCATTTCCTCATGTGCGTCATACACATATCCTTATGTCTTGTGCATCATATACATACACATTTTAATGGTGGAACGGTTGTACTACATCTAGGCGTCGACACAGGAGGATCGTACGGGTGGAAGCTCCCACCCAACAGATAATGATCAAGCCACATAAAAAATCCAACAAGTACTTCCATGAGCAGCATTACATCTACATGCAGGGTGCATACGTGCACTCACGTCTACTGCATGCATGGTATGTGCTCGTACGTATGTATTTTGTTCAACTTGAGCAAGGAGTTGGTGACGAGCGCGGCGTCTTTGATGACATCTCCGGTGGACACGACAACTTCATGGGTGATGACGACACCGACGTAGGTTCGTAGTGTATACGGGCGCGCCGTGACAGGCAGCCCGCACCCAGCTCGTGGACGGCTTCTGCAGTTCGACACGGGGGGATTTCCGATTGGGAACTGGGCGTTCGATTCCAAGACTCAAATCGGATGTACGGCTTCTAGTTGCGCCCAAGTTTGTATCATCCCTTATATGCCACTCATTGTTTCACGGGGCAATTTCGATCCCTATATGTTACTGAATAACTTTGTTTGTTCCTTATATAACACTGATGTGTAAGTGACCCACATGTCAGTCTCATAATGAGTGACATATAAGGAATCATGTAATTTGTCAATAGCATGTATAGAATTAATCCTTGTTTCACTAACATATGGACCCATTGACACAATAGTTTACGAAAAATTCCAGTGGCATGTAAGGAATTATCCATCCATATATATGCAGGCAGGCCACAGCTACTGTCCTGGGCCTTTTCGAGCCAAAAACCGTGCGACATGGGGCCGAACAAAGCTCATACCAGACTAGGGATGACAATTGTGTCCGATTACCCACGTACCCGTGGGTGAATACCCTAATGGAGGCGGGTATGTGCGTCTTTCTTTGCCCACGGGCATAAAAACGGGCACAATTCCTTATCCATCGGGTAAACAGGCGCGGGCATGGGTAAGCTCCACATGTGCCCGATTACCCGTCACCTACATTGACAGGTGGGACCGTGAAACACCCTCACCGAGTCACTGTGTAAAACCCTAACCACTCGCTCGGTCAAGTCCCAGCTCCCAGCCTCCCACTTCCCAGTCGCCAGAAGCCTTCTCACTTCCCAGTCGCTCTTCCTCTCCCAGTAAATCTCCTCTCGGCCAACCGCCCCATCTCCGATCCAGATCTTCCTCCTCTAGTAAATCTCCTCTGGCGGACATTGCCCCCGACACCCATCCTCCTCCCGGCCAGCCGCTGCCCCGTCCTCCTCCCGCCAACCACCGCCCCCGTTGGCCCATCCTCCTCCTCTCGCCCGGGCGCCCGGTCATTCTGGTCGCCTCCTCCTGAACGCCGGTCGCCTCCTCCTACTTGGCCTCCTCAATCCGGCTGACTCGCTCCTCCTCCTGCCCGGCGCCGTTTGCCCGATCACCTCTTCCTGAACTCAGGTGCATGAAGTTTTTCTAGCTTGGGATTGAGATGTGAGAAAGTCAGGTGCATGAAGTTTTTCTGAACTCAGGTGCATGAAGTTTTTCCGATCCTCATCCTGAACTCAGGTGTAGAAAGGCCTTGACTCCTTGGTTCTCAAGTTTTTCTGGCTTGGGATTGAGATGTGAGAGGGAGGGTGAATGATTATGATGTCTGGGTCACGCACACATGAGGGCTGTGAGGCCGAGAGTGGAGATGCATAGAGTAGCAGATCTAATGTAGCAGATATTGTAGTAGGTCAGCAATATTGTAGCATAAAGTAGGAAAATAAACCCGAGAATCAGCAATATTCTAGCAGATCTAATGGCATGCACTACATGGATGCTAATGTACAACACTACATGGTTTTGAACCAGATTTTTGTTGGTATAATACATTCATACTGTATATATTTTTTGTGCCTAAAATTTACTTGAAGGCTTGTGAATTGTGACACAAAATCGAATTGGACATTGTATATTGAGTCAACTTGAGTTCTGCATGGAATGCCTTTTTTTTGCTTCATTCACTCTTGAGCTAATAGTTGACTATTGTTTTGTAAGAATGTCCAGACTTTCAATATGCATAAGAGTTTTACATCGACGGTTCCTATTTAACTAATGCCAGGTCCTATTTGACGGTGCAATTCTTCCCAGTAAAAGAAGCATATGTCATATACATTGCTCATGTTATTTTAGTTGTGCATTAACATCTCCGCTGGGTATTTGTCATTGAACTCCCTATGTTAACTTGGTAGAGGAATGCAAATGTTTATGTGTGACGAGTATGCCCGAAGGCGATGGGTACCCACGGACGGCAGTGCATTGTTCGCGGGTAAACGGGCATACCCGCAGGCGACGGGCATAGGCGAGGTTCTTCGCCCGTAGTCCTTCACGAGCATGCCTGTAGGGGGAAATCAGGGTCCCGGTCATGGGTATAGACAAGCACTATCCGTACCCACCGTGTCCAATTACCATCCCTATACTAGACTCACTGGTGCATTATCATTACGGGGTATAAACTATAAAGGGAACATCCGCGAATGGCTGCATTTTTTTGAGAGAAATCATAAACAAAACATAGACACTCCTCTCCTTTTATTTTTAAATTTAAAAATGCTCCTCTCCTTAATATCTCTCTCTATATAATCTTTCTTTCTTTTTTGCGATCATCTCTCTTTAGAAATAACTCCTCTCCTCTCCAATGTCAAAGAGATGGGGAAAACACTTTTGTGTGATTGACTCAGGTTTGATTTCAAACGAAAAGAAGAAGATTGTAGGACTCCACCAGCGCACCCTCCAAACTAATCTCAACAACCTATAGTACTAATCACTCATCAATTAACTAACTAAATGATCAACCAGTTAAGTAGATTCTAATAAAATAGTTATCCAACAGGGAGGAGGATTTTGTTGCGGAATTAGCACATCGGGCATACAATAAAAAAAAAAAGGGAGAAAAACACAAAGACGCAGTCGCAGCCTTCACTTGTTTACCGATACGAGAGTATACAAAATATGATATCGCTTAGTCTATATTTCTACCAGAATTGTACAAAACATGTCCCCGTAAGCTTCCAACATGTACAGGTAGGTGCCCATGTAAGTTTCTATATACACAACGAATTTCTATTTACGATGAGTCGATGGTTAACTCGATGCAACGCAAGGAATATCGGGATCACGTCCTCTCTCTCTCTCTTTCCCACGCCACAAGGCAAGGCAAGCAACCAAAACCGAAGGGAACGATAGAATTAGCACCACAGTGCAGATTAGATTAGAGGACGATTAGAGGTATGTATAATGATATAGATAATTTTTGTCTATAGCAACTCTTTATGTCATATGTAGAGACAGTATTAAAGTCAGCTCATACAATGGATTGTCTTTTTACTCGTCTCTATAGATCACACAATCTTTTAGTGCTTCCATAGACCTAAGAAATGTGGTTGGATAGCTTCTTTGTTCTAGCGATACAGTTGGCTACATGATTGTAAACATCATATTTCTCTCTCTTTATTTTCTTTCATTCACATTAGCTTAAATCTTATATGGCAGAGACTATAGACAGCTGATGTAAGGGTATGATAATGGTACAGACCGCTATTGTCTATAACAACTTTCCATATCACCCTTAGACAGCACTAAAATCAGCTCATATAATGTGTTGTTTTTTTACTTGTCTTTATAGATTACACAAACTTTTAATACTTTTATGGATCTAAAAAATGTAGTTGAATAGTCTTCTTAGTTCTGATGATACAGTTGGTTACAAGATTGTAGATAATATATATTTTTTTATCTATATCAATTTAAATTTTACCTAACAGAGATTATAAATAATTGATATAAACCATTGTACATGACCTAACCTCGCTGTACATGGCCTTACCAGAGTTTAGAACTAGTACTACGGCTTCCTTCCCCTCTCCCGTTCCATTCGCGTCCCGTTGTTCCCTAGAACAGCAAGAGAGTTGCAGGGGAAGGGAAGGGGAGGGAGGGGAAGGGAAGCGAGGATGGTGGACGTGTCGCGCGTGCAGAAGGAGCTCACGGAGTGCAACCGGGACATGGAGGTATCCGGCGTCTCCATCGCCCTCCACGACGGGGGCTCCAACATCTCCCACCTCACCGGCACCATCGCGGGCCCCGTCGGAACCCCCTACGAGGGCGGCACCTTCCTCATCGACATCCGCCTGCCAGGTATGTACATCCCTGTCGTCTCTCTCCTTGTTCGTGTGGGATTCCATCGTCGCCGCCTCCGCCCCGCAATCGCGCTTGTGATTCGTGGCGATCGGCGCGAGGGTTTAGTCCGTGGCCTCTGCGGACTGCGGGGCTGGGTAGATTGATCGATGCGTAGCGCGATTCTTATGTGAGAGGTTGATTAGGGTAGGCCCTCTTCCGTTCCATATTAGGATTCCCTTTGGGGCGTAGAGAAGATGCGTGCGTTTGAGCAGACAGATTTATAATCGTGTTCAACTTCTGCAGATGTAAATATGTAATTCAAGGAATCAAGTTGTATTACTCTTTTATCTTTTATGATGTGAAAATTTTGTGATGTCGAACAGTATGGCTCGAGCCCTCGGCATAGGGCCCGAAATGCTTGCCGAACACCGTACTGTTGGGGTGAGAAGAATTATCAGTGTCCAATCTTCAATTGATTGGATTTTGGTGGCTTTGTTAGTTGTTCTGCTGCTTCAATCTTTTGTGTATCACCGCTATATGCTAACAACTGAAGCCAAAGCAAGATCTGCAAAGGCGTGGAAAATGTTATTATCATCTAACTGATTGATTGTGGTCTTTGATTGGCAGGTGGCTATCCCTTTGAGCCTCCTAAGATGCAGTTCATCACCAAAGTATGGTATGTAAGCTTTCCTTCTCCATGTGGTTTATTCTGTGTATTCCTCTCTGTGTATATGCCTTTTCAAAGGAGGATCTCGATGTTCCTTGTTTGTAGGAATCCATTACTCTGAGCTAACAATTTTCGAGAATTGATATGGGTTATCCTATCACTTTCTTATATTTGTTGTTGTTTGATCAAATAAGGACATTAACAGTAGTACATTGTAGTTCAAACAAACACGGCAAGTAGAAAATCTGTTATTTCAGTGTTGTTATATTCTCTTAAGGTATAACGATGACTTTACTCTTCATGTGGTGGTGAGCCATCCATTATCCAAAAATATACTGTGAACTATCAATTGTGATTACCTAACTGCTGCTTCCTGACAAGGCTTGCACTATCTACAACTCTGATTTCTCCTCTAATCTATGTTGAAGGCACCCTAATATTAGCAGCCAAAATGGAGCAATTTGCTTGGACATACTGAAAGATCAGTGGAGCCCAGCCCTTACCTTGAAGACGGCGCTGCTATCCCTTCAAGCTCTGCTTTCTGCTCCTGCACCTGATGATCCCCAGGATGCTGTTGTTGCGCAACAGGTCTGAAATGGTTCTTTCCTATTTAGTTCCATGTTTTAACACACCTCTTACTTTTGCCCTGGGAGCAACTGTGCATTGGGAATTAAATTGAGATTTCCTCTTCTTGGAGCAATCCTATAGCCAATGAGTCGGATGTCTGTTACTCCTGAAGTTCAGTTTGTGTATTTACGCAGAACTGCCACATAATGCCCCTGGTAGAATAGCAGCAAAGAGTGTTACAGTACTTGTAAATATGAATTTGTTAAGTGATAATGAAGCAGCCAGTACATGAGCTCTGTGTTAGTACCTGTGACACAACTGGTAATGTTATAGTTCTCATGTTGTGTCTGCTACTGTGCATTTATTATACCTATTCCAGTGGCAATTTTCATGGCAACTTATACACAACTATTTTCATCATTACAGCTGGTATTTTTCAGCCTATGTGCATTTGATACCAGATATTTTGTGTGCTCTATGTATAGTTGACGCTTGATGACAAGCTAGGGTGTGAGGTAGTTCTGATCAGCTCAGCAAGCTTTTCAGCATTCAGTATTATTTCTTCCTATGTCCTTCGCGCAATTGACGCAACACAAAAAGGCAAAAAGCAAAGTATAAGATGCTTCGAATCAGCTCTTCAAGTAAGGCGCACTATGGTATGATCAGATTGTTCATTAGTCAATCTAGCCTGACCTGAACTGGAGGACAACTAAGGCCAATCAAAGAATTCCATATGGTGTCCTATTAGTGAGTAAAAGTGGCAATAATCAGGCATATAAGCAACATAACTCAGCTGGGTGCTTTATTTTAGACTGTACCATGATATTGGATGTTACTTGGTAAATCAGGCTAGGCAGGTCCAGAGTCTAGACTGGACCTTATTTAGGCTCCATGATGGGCCCGAGCGAGTCCCTCCTGGAGTTTTGTACTGTGATTCCAGTGATGCAGAAGCATAAGGCCTGAAATTTCCCTGCGATTGTCATTCATGAATAGAACAGCCCTACAAATGCCTACGGATTTCAGGACAAAGGCTTAATTGACAGGTTAAAATAATCACTGTTGCATACTGTTCCACTCATTATCTTTCATTTCATCTGTTTTTGCAGTACCTGCGTGAATATTCCACATTCGTTGGTACTGCTCGCTATTGGACAGAGGCATTTGCAAAGAGTACCTCCACTGGCATGGAAGAAAAGGTACTGTTATAAAATGTTTATCATTCCAATGGTTATAGAAAAGCTGTAGATATTGATGAATCTTAGTAAATCCTTCATCTGTGCAAGTGCAGGTGCAGAAGCTGGTTGAGATGGGCTTCCCTGAGGATTTGGTGAGAAGTGCTCTGAAGAGTGTCAATGGCGACGAGAACATGGCTCTTGAAAAGCTCTGCTCCGGCTGAAGCTTTATGACTGATATGAACTGTAAATTGCATCCCCGTTCATTATAATGCTCCTGTTCTGCCATTTCAGTGTGGCCTTTATGACACTATATATTTCAGTGTGGCCTTTATTGGACCATGGGACCGAACTGAAGACTACCTATCATAGCTTACAGAGTTCATTCATTTTCTTTATCTTTCCCCATGGTTACCTTCGTTTCATCCGCGAGCCTGAATTAACAGGGTTGTGTTGAACTTCGCCCATGAAATCCCATTTCTGTCCGAGGCAAAGCGTCGGTTTTACAGCAATCAGATGATCTCAATGCGATGGGCCATATCTGGTAGGCGTACCGATCTTGGTGGTTTTTGTGTCGTGAAAAGCTTATGGGTCCAGTGATTTTTCTCGATTTTCTTGTTTGGGACGGGATGCTCCACGCGCTTGCTTACACAGTTACTCAAGGTAAGTACTAATCAGGAGTTGTCCGTGATAGCCGTACCATGAATCTTGTTTGTGATTCTTGTTGCTGTGCGGAAAGGAAATCGCAGAAATGAGATTGCAACGTTTCGATGATCGCAATGCATGCTGGAGTATCCGTATCACACGTACAGGAAAATGGCTGGCATGAGATTGAAGCAGATTCATCTTAAAGGAAGACATGGCGATGATCTTTATTTTTGTGGGACAATAAAACAATTGTCCCGACTCCTCGTTAACTAGGATTACATGACAATGATTTGAGGCATCATTATCACCACTTAGGCGCCCTCCTTTGTTTGTTTCCAATCATGGGTGTCATCTCAAAGAAACTGCTTGTTTTTCCAGATGGAGAGTGACTGCCTCGGATAGCTTCAGCGGAGCTTGAGGGGTGGATAAAAGAGGAGAAGAGTTGAATTTGCATCCAAGCCAAACAAACACCATGTTGTGCGGTTTGCAAATCCTATGTTCCTGCCTTGCGAAGGCTGCTCCATTTTCTGGAGGGGAGGGCCCGTGCAGGGAGGAGAAATAGCACAGCAAGAACGAGTCCCATGGAGCGTACCATTGGCTAGAAACCAGAACCGTTTCTTCATCTCATCTAGTCAACATTGGAGAAGCTCACCTCCAAAGACTGGTTGAATCAAGGAGGTCAAACTCGTACGCCACAAGCCGACGCTAGCTGACATGAAGAACCATTCTGCATATGCAACTCGACGCCTATCTAGTTGTACAGCTAATTGCTCCCTTTCTCTCTCGAGAAGAAAAGGAAAGAAAAGAGCAGAGAGAGAGAGAGAGAGATCGTTCCTACAACCATTCGCAGACTAAAATGTCAAGATTGTCTCTCGGTCAGTGCGAAATGCCAAATGGCAACTGCAGCGATTGAGAGGGAGTGGTGGGGGAGGAGAAAGGGCGATGCACTAGCACAGCTTTTCACACCCGCACCACCAAAGCCGCGTTGGTGTTCAACAGCGTGGTAGACCCTCCAACGCGGCGTCACACACGTCCTCGTCGTGTTTTTAAGACCGCTTGCTTGACCCCAAAAGCAAGGCAGGAACGGGACATAACACATTAAATCTACTGCTATCTTCGTTCAGAAATATTCAACCACGTCTTATGAAACGTGTAGTCAAACACTAATATATACAAAATTATTTATATTGGTTATGTGAATATAATATCATTTGATTAGTCAAGCTTTTTTATAATATAATAATTTTATATTATTTTATAAACATATTTATATAAAAATAATAATAGTCAAATTTGCATGTTAGAGACTGTGACGATGTTCAAAACATCGTATATTCTTGAACAGAATGAGTAATACTTGAACAGAGGGAGTAATACTAAGCATATCTTAAAAGTCCTATCTAGCCCTAGCCCTAGCTAAAATCCTACAAGTTGTGAACAGGTGAGGAGGCTACGCTCATCTGTTCATGTTCGTTCTCAAAGAGAAGAGGGGGGGGGATGATGAGCGAAGGTGACATCCATCATCCATTTTTTAAACGAAGAGTAGGAGGACTGCCGTTTATATTGATAAAGTGGGAAAAAATAAAAGGAAAAAATACAACGGTTCACCGACAGAGAATACACTAGACGGGAGAGAACCCACACTAGACGCACCTCGTAGCACCCTAAACAACAACACCAGAGCTAGAGGCGAAAACCAATCAGCATACGTCTCAACTCCGACTGCTTTGCCTTATACACATCATGGCTAAGGGAATGACAAACCTCCCCGCCCAACGCATAGAGACTCCAAACTGGCTAGACCGGGGCAGCGTAGATGTCTAGATGATCACCAGGGCACCAGCTTGAGAGAGAAGAATACAAGCAGGGGCAAGACGAATCTACACGCTAACAGGACAACCAACAAGGCGCTTCAAATGAATTGGGTGAGACAGCGGCTCCTCCCCTCGGCGATGACGGAGGACAACAGAACACAACACTCGCCAACTCCAACTCCTCGCCACCTCCTCCCACCAACTCGTCCATGGTTCCCTAGACCAGTTGCTACAAACAGGGCCTCCGGGGCGGTCGTCTTGCACCTCCTGACGACCCTTCAATGGCAATGGCCCGACTCTCAGGCCTCTTCCACCGGCTGGCCTGCTACTCCTCAGGTCGATGGTCTACACTTGGAGCACCCTCGGTAATCTGCGAGTGGATCCTCTCGTAATTGTAGCGGCGAGGCCGGGAGGAAGAAGGGGCGCGCGGTGCAGGGGTGAGGAGGGCTCTCTGTTATGGCGGACTGTTGCGCTTGTTGGTCTCAATGCCGATGGTACGCTTGGTGGCTTATAGACACGTCCAGAACGTCTGGCATAGCCGTGGCAGACTTGAGCAACATGTTCCTTGTGCACAGTGTCGTCGACTTGACGTGTTCGCCGGTCGTGGTGGCTCCCGACGTCGGCTACTATCGACGGCGTTGGCGACCTCCCCGGTGTGGAGCACCGCGCATCCCGCAGGGGATCCTCCCGACATGCTCCAGGTGGATTGCTCGGCGGCTCCACAGTGCCCCGTGAAAGCTCCCTCGGCGGAGCCGCCTCCCAGCCCACATCGGCGGCAGCAAGGGGAGGTTGCCCGGCAACTCCACGCGCCGCCCACAAAGACACTCTCGGCAGCAGCGCCTCCTAGCCCATGGGTGCGACAGCCGCGATGGTCGACCGGCGATAGTAAACGGGGAGCTTCGGTGGCGCAGTGAACGGGTTCCAGATCTAGATCTAGAACAAGCCACCAAGGGGTGCACCAGCTAGTCGTGAAGGGGCCCTAGCGGCGGAGGGTCGGGGCCGGCAGCGGCTCGTTGTGGACGAGGACCTCAGGGACGGCAAAGACATCACCCCGCCAACCAGGATGAGGGCGCGGAGGGCCGGGGCCAGCGGCGACTCATTGTGCACGAGGCCCTCGGGGATGGCAGAAGCATCACCCTGCCGACTAGGATGGGGGTACGGAGAGCCAGGACGGCATCGACGGCGGCGGGGACTCCTTGCCATTGAGGCTCCCAGATCTGGCCCAAGGACAACTGCGGGACGAGAGGCTTCCGATCCGGAGAGAGAGGAGGTCGAGGACGAGGAGGAGACTTTGGATCCCCCAGAATCCTAGGCCAACGGCGAGGAAGAACAGAGAGGGGGGAGGGAAAACCAGGGGGAAAAAAGAGGGGAAAGGGGAGCTCTGAGAAGAATCCCCCCCCCCCCCGCATTGATCGGGGCTGTAAGAAGGCAAGAAGGCGGCAGCGAGGGGGGAAGCTACAGCAGAGGGCTTTGGCACGGTATTTTTTGGGTCGCCTCCTGAGTCGCCGAGAGTGGCTCATAAGACCAAGAGAAAAAAGAATGTCTCCTTTTTGACTTTATCACATCCATCATCCATGATTCCATCACATTTGGCTGGCATCAGGATTTCAACCTGCTGAGACAGACTTGACCACATCCATCATCCATGATTCCATCACATTTGGCTGGCATCAGGATTTCAACCAAGGGGTTGGTGTCTTGCTGAGACTTTGCTGGTGCTTTGTCACTGCCATTACCAATTTAGCACTGGCAGCATGTACTCACAAATGCATGCAATGCTTTGTAGCCAACCACTCCCATGGTGGTTAGGCCACAGCCCCGGCCTGTATGAATGGCACCTCTCTAGTAGAAAAAAACCTCACGCGTTTTTTTTCTTCAGAGGGTAGGTTGCCTGGCCATGACCAAGGGCCTGTCTCACTATTGTGTGTGTCTGTTTGCAAGCAGATCATCTGCCTGGGACTGGGAGTATTTAATGTAGACGATTTATGGTGCATGCTATTAGGAGCGATCTCTATCGTCCGATCAAAAATCAAAGGTCGAGATCAATAGTGCTACAGTGATTTCCATTGCATTAAATATTTTGCTGATGCTATAATACCACTGCAGAGTACTACTGTTTGCACGCTCACAAACTATTGCCATACCGTGGACCTCTGTATAAATGCAGAGGATCCGGATCCTCTGCCTTGAGGTTCAATCGGCAGGAGGACAATAAGTTGCCAATAAACGAGCGGCTCAGATCAATTGCCACTTATTTCCGTACTTGCTGCTACAGTACCATCCTTGATTGGACAGCTGAGACGTACAAAGGCACGGTACCATTTGAACCTCAAGTCAGAGGATGTGAATCCAAACATGTGTACACCGAGAGACTCAAGTCAGGTCACAAGCCTATGGTGTATAGAACCTTGGTTGGTTGCCAACACAAAAAGAAATGGTATTCTCTTCGTTATCTCGTTGCTCCAAAAAGAAATAAATAAATCTGTTAGTTCAGACTCCAAACAGGTAGCTGGGGTAGGTACCGTTCATATGATTAACTTGCTTGTTTCGCTTTCGAACTTTTCCCAGCTGACAGAGACCACACATGCTGCAAAATTAAGGCCATAAACTCGCTGTACTTAAGGGAGTAATGTCGGAAGTTAAGCCCTAACTGCAATTAGTGACATGATCTAACAAACTCGGCAAGCTAAGCTTGAGTTTCATTCATCACTGGTTACTACCTAGTAGTAGTTCTTTCTTCTGATTCTTTTTGAGAGGAGGGAGTCTTTTTTATTCTTTAATCTTTTTAAAAAAATTTTTAAAGATAGTCTCTTTCTAACTTTATTTTCAATTCTGACCACCTTTAGTCACGTCATGACCCGTGACGTAACTAAACTATGCTGTCACGCCACCGATCACGGCGTGACCAAACTGTGTTGTCACGCCACCGGCCCCTTTGAACGTATCCGTTTTTGAGCTAAGTTCTGTCACGCCAACAAGAATGACGTAACAACACAATTTGATCATACCGCGGTCTATGACGTAACAACACAGTTTAGTCACACCACAGGTCATGACGTGATCATAGAGGTCAAAATTGGAAATAAAGTTAGGAAGAGTTTATCTTTAAAATAACTTAAAAAAAAATAAATAAAAAAATTCTTTTGGGAGAGACTACGGGTAAAATACTAACTCTGATTCCAAATATAAGTCGTTTTAGAATCTATACCATTGAACAATGTAAATAAAATATATTTTATATAGTGTAGTCATTTTTATTTGAAACAATATATTTCTATAGAATTTGATGATCAAAGTATCACCCGAATATTGTTTCAATACCGAAAACGGCTCATATTTAAAATTGAGTATTGTTTTTCAAAGCACGTGCTGCCGCGTGGTCAGCGATGCAGTCCAGCGAGCTGCCATGCATGCAGTCTGCGCTGACACGTCAGTGTCGGTGAAAAACGAGGCGACCAAAAAAGATTACACTTTTGACGGCTTCATCGAGACGGAGGGACGAAGGAGGTTTTACATTAGTCTCAAGGCAGTTTTTTTTTTTGGGTGACAGGGACTGGTGCAGGGGACAGCAGCATACTGTACTTACCTCGTTAGTATAACCGTAGGTGATGTTTTGTTAAGGTACACGATCTACAGGGTGGGTTTCAGCTAGCTATTATCCAAGCATCATTGTGTCCTAACTGACGTTTGGTTACCTGTCCAACCGTCGAATAGGGGATTCAGAAATGGAAAGTTGCTGTTTAACCAGAGGAGACGGCCGGCAATCAAGACCTACTAAGATTCCAGATCAATTCTGAAATGACTCATGCCACGGTGATGGCTGGTGTAGTGGGAGTGAGCATCAGCAGAGCACTAATAAAGATTTTCAATTTGGTAGTAACCAATCCTGACCTGAAGTTTCAAGTTTGCTGCCACTAGTGTGTTGTGTTACTGTCGCGCTGCCTTCCTTCTGCTGCTTCAGCTCTCCTGGCCGCTTGCTGGCTGACTGACTGCCATCCTTGCATGCAGACATGCATACCCGATGACTCCGACCGATCAGGAATTCAGGATTCAGAAAAATCACAAGGATGCAGCAAGAAAGAAAAAGAGCCTGCAGAAAGGGCTAGGAATCCAGCGAAGGATGTTTCCTTTCATTTCTTCCTTTGATCACGATTCACGACCGTACATGCAGCAAGAACCCAGGACTCGGGAGAATCCAACAGAGATCAATTACTAAAAAGGTCTAAAAGAAGGTTAATTACTGAACATGCTGTTATACGAACGAGTAAATTGCGTTTGTTGCTTTAATTCAATTTTCTGCCTTATTGAATTGCGCTATCAAGCAAGAAAACACTCGAGGGTGGAAGGGACAATTCAATTTGCTAGCAGTTCTTTTCCGTTCCGTGTGAAGCGTGAACCTCTTAATTCCGGGAGAACCTTTTCTTTTCAAACAGATGGGGGGCCCTTCCCTATCAACTCCAAACTTCAAACCCTAATTATTAGGGAGCCACCAAAAGATTTAGCAGATGAAAGCGAACCATTTTGTTACATATCTCATTCTAGATATTAATTTCATATTAAAAGAGTCCTCCTTATCTATCCACACATGGATAGGAATTCAGTAGAGTTTAGGACACCCTTTCTAGCTTCTTTTTGCATGAAAATTGCATGGATTTTAGCTTGGTTCAACTTTAAGATTTGCATAGGGTGTGTTTGGTTGTCTGTATGTCCCTAGCCTGGATCCGTATGAGTTATCTAGGCTAAACCTAGCCAGACTGAGTTGATACAATGGTGGGTTGTTTGGTTACCTATTTCTGTTGAGCCATGCTGAAATATTATTTGGTTGGCTGCATTAGAAGAGTAGATGCATGACTGGATGGATGCAATATTGGTTGTTTGGTTGTCTATATGTGGTAGAGTGCGCTCACATCTTCTAATGAGTGGTGAGAATACCCCTTGTAAGAATATTTGAGTTGGATGTAAAAATGGCTAAGAACATGACTTCACTCCCAAAAATAGCCAAATAGTTTCAGCCTTGTTGAACTCAATTGTCAGTATAAATGGACAAAACTCAAAACTAATAATCATGTAGGGAGTAAAAAAAACATAAAAGACCAATATAAAAAAATCATAACTAATGTAAATGTAGTACAAAAATTGTCATTTAGGAGTACAAAAATTCATAACTAACACTCAATTGTCATTCGATAGTATCCATAACAACCAATGTAAATGTACAAAAATAAAAGACCTGGAAGCCATCACAGTATTGTCATTCGGTGTTATTACTACTTCGGTTTTCCACACGTGGGACCCATGGTCAGTTCACATCTAAACAAAACACACCAAGAGAGAGGGAGTATAGAGTAGAGGAGATACAGGGGAGGGCAACGGAGGCGCGGTGGTGGGCTCAGCGCCAGCAACGGAGGCGACGACGGTGGCCGGTGAGGGCAAAAATGGAATGCCCAGGAGGAGGCGGTCCCATTGGAGGTGGTGTCGCGGCCGGAACCGGGGGAGTAAGAAATGACAGCGGTGCTGGAGAGGGAGAGGGGGAAGGAGGAGGCGAGCACGAGCACCAGGGAGACAAGGTAAGCTCACCGGACTAGTTGGTGGAGGCAGGGAGCGACCGAGGAAGGCTGGCAACGTGAATCTGAGGCGACGCAGTGGGTTCATCATGGCGGCAACGCTACGGGGAGGGGGAGCCGGAGTAGGTGGTGGGGGGAGGAAGAGGGAGGTGAGGCGATGCTCTGGTAGAGAGTAATTAAGGAATGACTCACCGGGGAGAGGATGACGACGGTAGAGGCTGTTTCAAGCCGGAGTTGGAGAAGAAGATCGTGGCGCAAGCTCCCATGGACGATGTTTGCAATTGGTTGGGGGGTTTGACCGTGATGGTTGGGAACACGACGTGACGCGCAAGGGAGTGGGTGAGCTCATTGGATTGACGGGGACGACTTGGTGGGCATGGCGGCCGGCGCGGGCGTCGGCTCAAATTAAGTTTCAAGGAGGGGAATGCGGCAAAGAAGATAATGAGAAAGACAAAAGGAGGAAGAGGAGCGAGCGAGCGGTGAGGGGAGGCGAGAGCAAGGTTGAGGCAGAGAGCGGTGAGAACAACTTGGCTCGGCAGCGAAGGTCATGCACGCGCGAGTGCATCGTCCGTGCCTCGGAGCCATGTGCGCCTGCATCCGCTTAGACTGGCTCAGCAGTGAAGGTCGATCCTCGCGTTTCTGCTCAGCCAGGTCCAGGAGAGATATTTGCATGAGTTGAGCCTGACCCATCGTAGCATGCAGGCAACCAAACACTTGAAATGTTGCATCCGATAGTGCGAGCCAAGTTCATGTGGGCAACTAAACACACCCATAGTGTTTTCTTGAAAATGTATAAGGCTAAACGAGGGAGGCTATCATGTTTGGCAAGCGTGATTATACAATTCTTAGCATGTGTATAGAACTGATAAGAGGAGCTCTAGAGACAATGGTGGCCGAACCCACCCACCCAATGGAGCCTCACTTCTACCTTAAATACGGAGTGTGGTGATATGTCTTATACCTTTGCACCATCGTATAGAATGGATAACATATATACATCTCAAAATTACAATCTTTTAATAAAAAAAAACTCAGTTTGAGTGCATATATATATACTCTCACTTCTAATATACCACTTAAACAAATATATTATACTTCTTTATAACTTTTAGTATACTTGAATACCAATTATAAGATACTCCAATGTGACTTGATCGAAAAATTTTCATTGAAACCCTTTATTTTTGCTATCTACCCTTTTTCATACATAAAAGAAGTATATACACGGATTTTGGTATAAAAAATGGATTTTCATGAAAATTATCATATAACTCACTTTAAGGTATCTTATAATCATTATTGGAGTATACTCAAATTGATAAAGAGGTATCATCATATAATTTAAGTGGTATATGAGAGGTGGGAGTACGTACTCCCAGGAGTACCATACCATTTTCCTATATATATATATATATATATATAAAGTACAGTAGAAGTTGGTATTTTCATAATTTTGTCTAAGAATTTAAAATACACAAGCCTAGATAAAAAGTAAAGCTGGTAGTAATTGCATACCTTTAGTATAGCGAGTATAAATATTGTAATATTCTACTTGATAGATACAAAAGCAAGCAAGCATAAATAAAAGAAATGGAGTTAGAAGTCCAAGGTCCAAACTGCCAAACCGTCGTAACAAAAGAAAGACTCACTGTCACTGCAGTCTAGACTGGCCTCCCATTTCCCTCTCTTAACTTCCCGCTTCCTCCCTTTGTCCCCCTTCGTCTCCTCGCAACCGCAGGCGGCCGCCTTTGACCGTGCCCGCGCCACATGACGCGCTGCCATGGGATGCCTCCTCGGTAAGCTCGCCGCCGCGCCCGGCTCCTCCCTCTTCTTCCCCGCTGCCGCTGCCGCCGGGAGGAGGAGGAGGAGGAGGAGGAGGAGGAGGGGACGAGGTGCAGCTCAAGGCGCCGCAGCCGGAGCACATCGCGGCGGTGAAGAAAGACTCGTGCGGGTGGCCGCTCTGGCTCTCCCACGCCGCCGGGGACGCGCTCAGGGGCTGGGCGCCCCGCTGCGCCGACGCCTTCCACAAGCTCGAGAAGGTGAGGAGGATTCGGATTTCTGTTTCTGCGCGTCCGTCCTTGTTTGGTAGTTACTGAAAAAAGTTTAGCCTTTTCTTGGAAACGGTTGTTGCGGGATAGATTTTTGACTTTCTTTTTCTAATTCTGTGAGTTTTGTTGTGATCTTTCGTGGTTGTCGTGTGTGTGATCGTAGTTTGCAAAGAGGTGAATACTTTGTGAACTTGCAGATTGAGTTCTTGCTGATAGTTTTTTTTTTTTTTTGAAAATCCAATATTTTCTTCGAGTTGCAAAGAACAAGGGTGAAAGGACAAAAAAAATGTTGCCTTTTCATAGTTCAATACATAAACAAACTCCAAATTCCAAGAGTTGAGCCGTTAAACTAAACAGAGATGAACAAATCCCCAGCTTTATTGAGATTAAGAAATCCGCAACCTTTCTTTTGTTCATACTTTATACTGTCCGCATCACAAGAATTCGTAATTTGCAAGGACAAATAGAAAAGTCAACTTGCGGTGTTCGTATTTGATACTTGTTATCGTTATCCTCACCATTTCAAATAAACCGAGTTGAAGAAGAATTTCATTTCATTTTATTTTAATTCGGAAAACTGAGTCGAATATTCAGTGAAAATGTAAGGAAACCATCCAAATTTGCTTACCTACTTCATCCAGGATGAATTCGAGCAAAACATTTACAAAAGCTGCGATCTTTTTGTGCAGATTGGGTCGGGAACGTACAGCAACGTGTACAAGGCGATCGACGTGGAGAGCGGCCGTGTGGTGGCGCTGAAGAAGGTGCGCGTGGATGGCGTCGGCGAGGCCGAGAGCGCGCGGTTCATGGCGCGGGAGATCGCCCTGCTCCGCCACCTCGGCGACCACCCCAACATCGTCCGCCTCGATGGCCTTGTCACCTCCCGCCTCGCCACCGCGCCGTCACTCTACCTCGTCTTTGAGTACATGGACCACGACCTCACCGGCCTCGTCGCCGCCGCAGCTGCTTCCGGCGCCGGCTTCTCCTTACCCCAGGTACGGTCATTGTGCTTGCTAGTATATACTGTTCCCTTAATCCATGAAGTGCACCTTCATCATTGATATGTTCCTCAAAATTAGTAGTAGTATTTAAAGCTCAATACAGTTTGTTAACACAGTTTGCGAATTGGATACTTATAATGTGCGCAAGATGATTTGTATTTACAGTTAACATAAAGCCTACTTTTTCTAAGTTTAGATAGGCTATGAAACTTGAATTAAGGACGTTCTGGTGAGGTGAATCACATCCAAGATTAGTATGCATGACAAAACTAAACATCTCGGTTGCATTCGAAGGGATGACAATTTTCATGGTCGTTTTATTTCTTTGGTTTTAGTTTTCTAGAAGGGGTTAGAGTATATGAGAAGTGCAGCTGCTTGGTTGCCTGGTTACCTAAGATGCTTGAATTCTGATTGATGATGTGCTGAGTTGAACTATTCTTTTAGTCTCCTGATAGTGCAGATTAGGGAAGTTGTCAAAATAGTTCGCATCACTCAGCTTGATTACTTGGGACAGTCAGCTGACTCAGCTCTAGTATGCTCGTGAATGGAACTACAGTGGAGGGATGATCTCTAAGTAATATAACATGGAGTGCTTCTATGTTGTCAATACAAAACTGCACGTATCCTGAATCGCTTGTAATTACTCTTAGTAATGGTCAGCACGGGCCATCCTAATTTTTCATTTGCTCTAGTATATGGCATTATTCTTTTTAGAGGAGCACAGAAGCATTTTCCAAATAGAAGATCGTATGGATGGCATCAAAAATCCAAAACAATAGTAGTGTTTGCAGCAATTTGAACTGAAATTTAGAAGTAACTTACTGAGTAGGATACGGCAATTTCGAAGTATATTCAAGTCAAAACTGAAATTTGAACTACCTGATGCAACCAAAATTTTCTTCTGTTCTAGAAGAAGAATCATTGACTGATTATTCATAAGAAACTGCGCCTGTAGCTTTTTTGTGAAGAAGCAAACAAATCCTTCAGACAGAAAAACCGCAATGATGTGGGCCTGGAAGTCTATTAGACTAGTGAGTATTTACTAGGTTTGAACTTTGAACACAGGTTCCAGTCCAATTGACAAAGACAGGCATTATATGTTTTTGTTCACACATTGCTACAAGAAATCCCTTCAACGAACTACAGATGTTTCAACTGTCAACATTGGCTGCAATTAATTTATTTGCGTTTAGAACTGTCAAAGTGTGACATGTCTTTCTTTAGAAGGCCCCAACCAGGACAACTTTTTTCCAGCAAAACAGTAAAGGACACATGTATGACCGTGATTAAATTATACATGTTTTTCATGAGGTCTAATTCTTTGTCTGCAGGTGAAGTGCTACATGAAGCAGCTACTATCCGGGATTGAGCTTTGTCATAACAAGGGTGTTCTGCACCGTGACATCAAGAGTTCGAACCTACTTGTCAGCAACGATGGAATTCTTAAGTTAGCTGACTTTGGACTCGCGGCGTCTTTTGACCCTGATAACACGCGCCCCATGACTAGCCAAGTGATCACACTTTGGTATCGTCCACCTGAACTCTTGTTAGGTGCTACTCACTACGGTGTTGGTGTTGATCTTTGGAGTGTGGGTTGCATATTGGCAGAACTTCTTCTCGGCGAGCCTATATTCCCCGGAAGAACAGAGGTACTTATCTGGTCCTTATCGCCTTCACATAAATATTGCAGAAAACTGCATGATTGAGAGACTAATTTATGGCTATTCAGGTGGAACAATTGCACAAGATTTTCAAGCTATGTGGTACTCCACCAGAAGATTACTGGGAGAAAATGAAGTTCCCGCATCCTACATTCAAGCCATATGAACGGTGTATAGCCGAAAAATTTAAGGATGTGGCACCATCTACCCTATCACTTCTCGAGACTCTCCTATCTATTGACCCAGATATGAGAGGCACCGCAACTGATGCTCTGAACAGTGAGGTTAATACTACTCATCACCCTCTATTTTGAACCTTTAGAAGTCGGTCTCAGTCAGGAAACACTGCCACTGCAACAAATACAAAAAGTAAAGACTGAGCAGATAGTACGCAAGAGGATAATTTACAATTGATCGTGATAGAATGGATTAAATTGAGTCAGCATCGATGTAATATACTAGATACATAATATCGGATAAGAAGCCAAGAAGTGGTTTTGTTCACCTGTACTTACCATTTACTGTGAATTCAGTTCTTCAGGACAGAACCATATGCCTGTGAACCATCAAGCCTTCCCCGGTATCCACCATGTAAAGAAATAGATGTGAAGTTGAAGTACGAGAAGCACAAAAGGTCCTGCTCAACTCTCTGAAACTTATTTCAGCTATTTTCTTGTGTCGCCAAAAGCTTCAACATCTGTTACATCTTGCAGGAAGTTGAGAGCTAATGGGTCGGTAGAACGTCAGACAACGACCAGAAAGCCCGTGTCCCAAAATCCTGGGCGCAGAGTATTTACTCCAGATGTCAATAATAAGCTGCAAGCGAACCCAAATGTATGTTTCCTTCTCCCTTTTCCTCTGCTAGAATTGTGTCTGAACTACATCATACTGAATTTACCACAACCCTAACAAAATTTACATAAATAGCTATGCTACTTGTGTCCTCCGCTATGTGATGCTTTATCAAAGGCTATATTCACACTGAATACTTGTGTTCATTGTATCTAAATGTGAATTGTGTTCATTGTATCTTCAGATCCCAAGATTGGTGACGAGCACGAGCACGACCAAACTCGAGAGATTTCCTCCGCCTCATCTGGATGCGTCAATTGGTTTTAGTCTAGATTCCTCGGCTGATGGAACCACAGAAGAGTTCTTGTCATCATCGGTTGTGGAGCTAAAGAAAATGCCGAGCCTAATATTTGGTCACATGAAATCTTACCTGAACAGCCCAAAGAAGGGGATGCACAAAGCGAAGCCAAGCCTCAATATGGCGCCTTCCACCGTTCTCATCGGCGCATTCCGGCCATACTCGCTTGGCCATCCAATGGAGGTGAGAAGAAAGAGTAGGGAACAGTTCAGAGCCAAAGGAAGATATGCAGTAGGTGCAGTAAAATGACAAGCTAACCATGTCCCTTTTCCCTCTTTTCTAATCTTTTCTTCTTTCTTATTTTCTTACATCCCAGTAGCTGTTCATTTTTTATCCACAATTGATAGGTAATACTTGTATAGTTTGAGAGTATAATAAAGGAGAGTTATGAATAATGAATTTATGTAAAAAGGAGAGTTCACACAAATTCATCAGAACATTCAGGCAATTTTGTAGCTTCAAGCTTTGGCTTTTCACCATTTACTCATATCAGGGGGGGAAAGAGAAATGAACACCGAAAATAATCAGACATGATCTTAATCTTGGCCAAATGTTTGTTCTCAACCCTCTAGATTTCAGAAACGCAGAGAAAAATTCACAGAGCAGAAAGATTGAATGAACACTTTCCAAATTAGTATCCTTCTCCTTTTTTGAACACTAATAGGTATACTTCTCTAATAAACAAAAGGAGCATTGCAGTACTGATGCTCCTTACATCATCCACGAAATCAATTCCTCAAATGCAGGGTAAGCTTACAAACAACAAGCAAGATTAAATACAGCAAATGATGCAAAGCATCATAGAAGGTGACTGAATCAGTCACATTTTACAAGCTGAGATGTAAAATGTAAAGATCCCAAACAGCACTGCCTGGTTAGGGATGAGATATTGCAGCAGCAGCTAGAGGCGCTGAAGCAGCACAGGGACGATGACATTTCGCAGCAGAAGGAGAAGCTGAGTGACGACTGAACAAATTGTACACCGCTGTGGCGACAATTGCCAGGCCTCTGAACTTTAGCCACCTGTTTACATCTTTCGATTTTGACAACTGTATGTTCGTACATCAACAAGAGTTAGAATTTAGAAACAGTAGAAGAGAAGCCATAGGTGCAATGCTCAATTTGGTGAGGTAACATGAGGAGCTCATGCATGAACCTACATCGCTGGTGTTGTGTGCAAGATCATTCTTCTTGGTCGCCTGAGGAGTCTCTGCAAGCAAAAGGATGATTCAAGTGTCAGTGCAATGCACCTCAAGAAAGAAACTAATCTGATGCAGAGGAAGTAACAGAGAAAGGATGAGAGGAGCAATTACCCGTGATTCTGACGGATCCGTCGCTGTCGCCGCCGTTCGTGTCTGCGGCGGCCACCAGCGCGTCGATGGCGGCCGCCTTCTGGCAGTAGAACCGGAAGCTGGGTGATCCGGGCATTGCCAACGCCGCCGCCGGCTCCTCCTCCTCCTTCGGCTCCGGCGCCACCTTACATCCCCGCCTCCTCCCGGCCGCCGCCGCCACCGACACGGACACCGACTCCTGCTGCCCTTTCTGATTCTGCGACACCAGAAGCCCCGCGGTAGACGCCTCGCTGTGCCCCAGCGCCCGGCCCCGCCTCCGCCGCTCAGCCCTGTCGGTCGACGCCGCGCACCCCATCGCAGGAGAAGGGGAGGGAGAGCGAGAGGGGACGAAGAGCTGGAGCATGGGATGCCTCGTCTGCGGCACTGCTCGCTGCCTTAGTAAGGACGCGCGCGGCGCGAGGCGGTTGCACCGTTGCGGCGGCGAGGATTTCGAGGAGGCGGAGCCCAAATTTGGCGGGCTGGGTAATGACAGCTGGGTCCCACCAGGCAGAGGACCACTATGGATGGGCTTTGCTGGCCCAAGTGGACTTCGATGCATTGCAGTATTGGGCCTCAAGAATGCACGGCCCAGAGACCCAGATGTAAGATCTCCCAATGGAGATGGGCTTTTACTGGTAGGTACACCCTCTTTATCTTTTTTTTAGAAGTATACCCTCTTTATCTGCACATATTATTGATTTATTGTACATGTTTTTTTGTTTATGCATATATTTTTGCGAGGTTTTGTTTATGCACTCGACAAACTTGACAAGTAGTTTTTCTATCTAAAAAAAAAGACAAGGAGTTTTCTTTTGTAATGCAAAATTTAAGGTCACCCAGTTAGCTCCAGAGTATTTCTTTACCTGTTATTTCAATGTGAAGCGAACCTATCATTTGTTGAATAGCAGTAGACCTCGTTCCTCATAGGTCGTAGGTTTGGTACAGAACTAATAATAGTAACTGAAAAAGTGGCAGATCTTTAAATCAAGCAAAAGACTTGGGGGTGCAATTTTTTTCCTTCAGACATGTGGCTGCAGTAACCAGGCAAGTGCACGACACCCTTCAATTCAGGCCCTGCCAATACTCGGATTCCATTTCCTACATGGAACTCCACTGATTCATTATTCTCATTCTAGAAGCCACCCGATAACTTCAGAATCCTGAAGCTTAACAGAGTCCATTGATTGCAAAACAGATGCATCTTGCTCTTGCAGGCAACTTGTGTGCCCCCTACAGTACACACTGTGGATGCTGAGTGCTGTTACTGATGATACATAGCCAGACGGTGCTCTCAATGCCTAAAGCTACTCGGATGCTTGCAGGCAACTGACACAGCCCTCCTCTACCTTGCACAGTTGTGTGCAGAAGAGGGACTTATTAGAAATGGCGCCTTGTGGTTGCTTTCACCAACAAGCCCTCCATCCATTCCCACTGGGCAACGCTACAGGTGAGAGAGAGAGAGAGAGAGTTCAATGATCTTGCTTTGTTTCTTGACTTGTTTTGGATTCCCTTGGAGGGAAGCCAACTTAACTACCCTCTCCTAGTCTCCTCTTCCTCCCTACAACTAGTACTAAAGTAGTACTAATCAATGAATTAATTGAGAGGGTGGTTCTTTCAGGCAGCTGCCTGCCTAGCTATTCCAAAGGAAGTCTCTTCTTCCACTCCACTAATTCCTTTTTCCTTTGTTCCTCCTCCACTACTTGCTCCTTGTCCATGGACACCTCCAATCCATGGGCTCCACCACATGCCAATGTCCGCACTTACATGCAAAATCCTGACAGTCAGCAAGCAGCAACAAATTAGAGTTCGGTTTGGAGCGGCTTGCATTGAGCCTGCAAGTTGCTCATCGGCTGGGAATGATCGCTCAACTTGAGCTTTGTTTTTCAACGCATTCCTCTGTGGCTGAACATTGCCTAGTAATTAACACATGGCCCCAGCATCAGATGTGCTGATGCATAGCGGCTTATTAGCGTCTATCTTCCGAATAGTATATCATGCTGTGCATTGCAAATCATTCAGTGATAATAATGTAACTAACTATTTGCACGTCCTGAATCATAAATAAATCATGGAGAGAGAGAGAGAGGGGCGGCAAGTGCATGAGCCTTGGGTGCGTTTGGTTCGTCGAATCATTTGATCCTGAATCGTCTGTTATGAAAAATGAGATCGTTCAGGTGTTTGGTTGGTTGAATAGAACCAAACCGTTCGGAATGAGATAATTCAAGAAATAAAAATATTCCATGTTTATGCTGTATCATCCCGTTCGGAAAAAATTCGAACCACACCGTTCACTCGAATCCAAGACGCGTACGAAAAAGACAAGATTTACGAGCTTCAAATGACCATATTTTCTAAAGTGAGTATCCGATTTACGATCCGATTGAACCGTTGTGTTCCTTGTCATTTAATCAACAAAACAAGACTACTCTTAGCATATTTTGCTGCAAAAAATATTATTCATGTATCATCCTACCCCATCAACCAAACACCATCTTGAACCATCCAGAATCATCATATCCTACCAATCAAACAAAATTATATATCATCCTATCCCACCAACCAAACATCATACTTGAATCATCTCATTCAGGACGATCTCATCCTATCTGTACCATCACATCCCATTCAATCTCATCACACCAACCAAACGCACCCTTAGTCGCTTGTTTTGTGATCTAACTAAGGAGAGGCCAGCCGGCCGGGGCGTGGTGGTTGGTGGAAGGAAGGGGGCAGCGTCTGTCACTCTGTCCACTGTCCTTGCTGGCCCCTAAAAACTACTACTTGTGGTTGCATTGCATGAATCATGATGACTTACTTGCAAGCGAGGAGGAGCCCATGACCCATGGACTTTTTGGGGTGGCCGTCCCCGTGCGTGGGGCTGGATTGGAATGGATAGCTAGGCTGGCTAGCTAGCTGGGGAAGAAAGAAAGGGACCGGGTTATGGTTGACACTTTGATGGATAGATGGATGGATTTGGTCTTGGAAAAGGAAGCAAGCAACCAAGCCACAGCTGCAAGCTAGGACTAGCCCTAGTATACTCCTCTCTCTATTCTCTTGTAGAGTTTTTTTTTGTTTAATTGGCACTGATTCGTGACGACGTAATAGCAAAAATAGTATTCCATCTCCGCGAACGAATTAACAAAAATAGCACCACAACACGTGCCCATGCTGCTCCCCCACCACCTGGACCCCCCCTGCCGCGCCACCACCGCGCGACGGTCGGCCTACCATGCAACAGAGGGATACGGGCAATGGGAGGCCATCACGTGGCCCTGCCGAGGCATTTGAGTGTGGAATCGGTAATATTTTTGCTAATTCATTTGCGGTTGACTATTTGTACTATTTTATTGTACAACAGTGTCATTTTAATTAATAACTCTCTTTTTTATATATATACACACGAACGGCCTATATATATATATATAGATAGATAATAAGAGAGTATGACTTTGTGGCAATTGCAACTGGGAGTGGCGTGCGTGAGCTAGCTCCCAAAATCTTTAGTTGGGAGGTGGTGATCCGATCTCAAACGCCGACGTACGTACGATGGCAAGCAAGCCCCTTCCGCCCTTTCGGTCGGTCCTCGAGCAACGTGCCATCGCATGCACGTAGACACCACCACCACCGCATCACTCGTTTTAGACCGATCGATAGATTAGTCGAGAAGCCATCAAGGCAGCCACTGTTAATTACTCATTCATGCAGGTAAGATGGCACTGTGCAGGTGCTTAATTAATTAGTGAGCGGTGGTATACGTACGAAAAAGTTTTTACAAAGCGGTCAATCGGAGATTCCACTAATTTAGGGGTCATTTTGAGCCTAACCTTTGATTATTAATTGTTTAATTCATATATAAGCAAAAGTTGTCCCCTCAATTTTCTCTTTCTCCATTCATTTTCTTTTGTTGTTGCACAAACACGACTACTATTGTCCCTTAGTTATCGTAAGCAAAACTGATTCTCCCTCATTGAATTCTCGTTCTGACATTGATTGTTTATTGTGAGTTTCTTTGCGAGTTCAAGGCATCAGGCATATAATTTTTCTTTGCAAGTTCAAGGCATCAAGCATATAATTTTTTTCTCTCAAGCTTGTTGTCTTGTACTTTTGATCTTTGTGCATCACCGTCATTGGACTCTGGTGTTGCGTCACTTATTCGTCCCAATGGACCATTTGTGCTACGTTTGAGCCATTGAGAACCATACGTGCACGGTTGTGGTCTCGTCTAACCGTTGTTCTTAAATTTTTATTACTAGTCCATTTATTATTGCAATTCTTTCTTGTATTTGTGCATATAGGTGATGTTCTATTTTTCAACCATGTTTTCTAGAAATTAACTTTGATAATAATGTTGGTGAGGCTATGTCAATAGTTTTAATGTTGAACATGCTACCTTAATGGTAACATCGACGATATTGATGTTCATTTTTCGTATATACAGCGCATGACGATAATTTTTAGCATAGGGTCCTTAAAATGTCAGCTACAACCCTGCTACGTGTTCCCCGGTTCACAACTTACGTAAGCTAGAGGCAGTAAATCTTGTGCTTCTTCCACACGTTCATGATTTTGTCTCAACAAAATCGACTGTCGCAGCAACACGTTTGGCCGAGGCTACGAACACGAATTTCAGAACCACGGCCAGAGCCACTGAGAAGAGAGCCTTGCATGGCTGTCACGAGACAAGAGCTGATGCGTTAAATTTTGAGAAATTTTACGGTACATTCTACCGATAAGTATATGTCAGTAGTATAAATCAAATTCGATTATTGATTTGTTAAAAGTATAATAGATTTTTTTCTTTATATTTATATTTTTCATGAGAGTATCATGGATTTTTCTAACTAGAATAAAAAATATTACTCTGGTGCAATGTGATCCTATGTGAGCAATTAGAACAGTGCAGCACCAACTCTTGTGAAGTTGTGGTTCGCGATTCGTGAAATGCACCGATTTCTGCGAGATTATTTGTTTCTAATTAAAACGAGTTTGGTGCTGCTGTTCTTGCTTCACCCTCAATGTATGACCTAAAGTAACTACGAAATTATATAGTAAACCATCCCAAGCCGAGGCTTGCATGCGTGCTTATGCTTTGCTACCAATCGCAAGTTGAGATATCTCAATAAAGTAAATCAATTAGGTCTAGATTACTAGGGTACACCCTATGTTCTGACTAAACAAACCATGATAATTCTAAAACATACCGTGCTATACTATGACATACCTTCTTATGGACAACAGTCTTAGATTGGATCAGAGTTGCGAGATACGGTATTAGCGTGCACGATATTAAGAATAAAGTAGATGAACCTTGTAGAGAAAACCAAATAACAACATCGAAATAACAACGATGAGATAGAAAGATTTGACGAAGCCGGCCGCAGATTTTCTTAAGCACAACATCAAAAGAGTATGAGGGGTTGACGCTCTCTCACAACTCTATCAAACCTTTTAGGACTATCAGATCCTTGCTCTATACAAGAATCTAGTGCTAAAAAACAATATAGTCTTTAATCATCGGGTGCACCTCTTGCTTTGGATGAGTTTCTTGCTTTGTTGCTTTTTGCTTGCTTGTTTGGGTTCCTAATGGCTTTATATAGTGCCACCAGTCCTCCTCCAAAGGGAGGTAGAAATCATACTCTAAAGATGTAACAACCTGTTTTTCAGTTTTGGAACAGTAAATTCAGAGTCTCAGTTTCTTTGCAAGTTCAAAAGTTCAAGTTCATATCTTCAACTCAGTTTGGCTCAAATTCAAAAGAGATTGTCTATTCATAAGGTGACTAAAATTTTCTTAAGCATAAGTCACCTTTTTTATCCATTAGATCAATATCCAATCATATGACACATCAATCTCTACACAAATCCAATGGTCACAACAAGTGACTTAAACTTAAGAAAATTTCAGATGATTTAAAAGCAGCAAGACTGAATTCAAAATTTCGGATCCCCCCTTGGGCTTAGCCTAGCCCAACCTCAGCCCTTTTCTCCTCTGGCCTAACCCGGCCCAAGCCGGCCATGTTGCTCTGGTGTCCAGCACGCGCTCTGGAGCGCCTATCCCGTCCCGGCTTCCCCAGCGTCGCTCCCGCCAACGCCATGCCCACGTTAACACGCGCCTGAAGCACATCACAGCCGCGTCACCACTCCGGTCTTCCGCTTGCCACCTTGCCGTCCTGTCCCGGTTTTACCACCGCGTCCACGAGCGTGCTCCCGATGCCACTGCAACGTACCACCCTCGGCGCTCTCGCCATCATCGAGCACAACGGGTCCTTCACCCCCTCGGCTATTTAATCAACCCAAGCAGCCCCCTTCACCTCCCTTCCGCACCTCACTTCTTCTCGGTAAGTTCCATCCAAAGAGAACTCGAGCTTCAAAGTCAGCCGCCGCCACCCCCTTTTGTCAATCACCATTCCAGTGAAGCTTCCCTCCCCCTCTCCACGTCACTTTGTGTTCAAGAGGACGGACAAGCTTTCCCCAAACTCTATTGCTTGATTGGTCTACAGGAGCGAGCGAATTTCACCTCCGTCGAGCCCTTCCTCGTCACCGTTCTACCTCCTCCGGCAACCCCTTGTCTCCATCCTTGGTTCGGTGAGTCCCCCTCTTTGTTCTAGCCCTTGCTCCCACCAATTTTTCTTGTGGATCATCGAGCTCCATTTTCATTTTTTTTGTCGCCGCCACCTTCTCACCGCCGCGCCGGTGATCCCCTCGCCACGCCACCGCCACCATCGGCTTCGCCATGCCGTGGATGTTCCATTTTTAGTCTTGCCCGACGCTGATGTCCCCTTCTCCACCGGCGGCGAGCCTATGCCGTGGGTGCTCTAGCCCTGCTCTGTCTGAACTCAGAACCAACACAGTGCATCAGTTTTTAAAGCGCCGAATCAATGTAGTGCTAACCGGGTTTAATCATTGGATTAAATGCTTCAGTGGATCTAATGGCAAGTGGGGCCGCACCATGGTTCACGCGGGTTGACCACGCGTTTCCATGCGCGTGTGCCTCTGGAGTGCGGGCCTGACCAATCAGTTACTCTCTCTCTCTCTCTCTCTCTCTCTCTCTTTTGTCTTTTCCTGTTTTTAATTCTTGAGCAAAACTTCGGAAAATCCTTTCTCCCTCATTTTAACTCCAAAAGTTATGAAATTTGTTTCTAAAAAATTGTATATTCAATACCTACCTTTTGGTACTAGTTTTGCTTAGTTTGGAGTTTATTTATTATTTATTGTACTTATTTGTTTTGTTTGCTCGTTTGTTCTTTTTCCGGTACATTCGTCCGATGAGAGTTTGAAGAAGCGGGAGATCTCCAACTTGATCAAGCTCAAGAATATCAAGGCCTTCTAGCCTTAGACCTAGGCGAGTTAATACTTTGATAATTTTGAGCATACATTTTATGCAAATTATATTCTTTTAAAATATCACATTGCATGTTTTAATTCCTTATGCAAATGTATGTCAAATAATCTTAAAGTAGTTAAATACCAACTTGATGATTAAATAATTATTATACTATTCTTGACGATTGAATAACCTTGAATCCTTGTCAACCTAGCAATTATGTGGTAACCATAATAATTATAGGCTGTACTTAAGTGACATACTAGTCTTGCTTAAGTATCGGGGTATTATCTACCCCAATCATCATCTTTTAAACATGAACATGGTTTTGGGCAGTCATTTGGGTGTAAATAACTGAGATGGTTTAGTTAATATTTTTTATACCTCTCAAAAACTTATTAATTGATGTTACCACAACTAGACGGATGGTATGATGATGGGTGCTGATCTAGCCCAAGAAATGTTGGAATGCGGTATGAACCGCCCTGATGGTCCCTAAGGATTTAATCTTATGATGATCCTCCAATGTAAAACAGTACAACCACAAGTCTATAATGGTGTCGACCTGGCCAACTAATCCACCAATGCGAGTTGCACCATTGGAGTGACCCACGAGTCGTGTCGCTGGCGTAAACCATCGTGGACATGGGTCGGGATGCTGGCATAAGCCGTCGTGTGGTGCAAGAGGGGGTTTGGGGCATGGTTGACACAAGTGTGTGAGCGTAACCACTCTCAGATGAAACCTTAACGGGTGCAACTAATACTGTTTGGTGCATTGTAAAGGCCTTATGGTAATCTCCCCTTATTCACATGTCTAAGGAGGTGCGTGTATATATCGAGACGATTATCTCTTCCGGGTAAGGTGTACAGTCTCTGCAGAGTGTAACAAACTATTCGAATAGCCGTGCCTACTACCGGACCCTCTCGGGATGCACTACGAAAGATCTCCCAAGGGCTCTTAGAGAGGTCCGACAGGACCACCCAGAGGTCTGGAAGGTCATCCAAGGTCACCCTAAGAGGAGGTCCTCCAGGACCTCCTAGGAGATCATAAAGACCTCCCGGAGGTCTGACCTCTGTGCACTGAGCTAGTCACAGGAACCGAAGCTAACTCGCACAAAATAACATAGGTGAAATCATAACCACACATTCCAACAACAGGAGTAGCAGGCAAAGAAAGACTTATGTTAGACAAGAGTTTTATGGCCAAGGTTGTTTACAGAGGTTGCCAACGAGGGCTTACAAAAATCGACAATAAAACCTCACAACGGAACCACCAAAAGCGCTTGAAGCCATCCGGCAAGTCCACATGCTGTCGAGTAGACGACGTCTCCTAGAAGGTCAGGTCATCGAAGAACTCCTCCTCGAAGAGGACTGAGATACCTTGACCTGGATCATCTTCGGCCACTGTTCAAACAGAGGGCTTAAAGCCATGAGTACGTTGAATGTACTCAGCAAATCGCAGGGAACAAGTATGTACATAATATTCATGCAATGGCTTGACAACGAAGAGTTGTAGGGTTAGTTTGCAGAAAGCAATATTTGACAGTGAATAACATAAATAGATTGCAAAGTTTAAGTTAAAAGAGTAATACATAAGTACAATTGTTTAAAAGGAGGTCGTGAGCACCAACTCACTACCAAGACCACTCGTGGGAGGTCTGGGCGCACCCACAACCAGGACCACCCCCACGACCAGCCTAGAGCATCAACTCTAGAGCTCTCAAAGACCACCCTAAGGCTCCAAGACCTCCCCGAGCACCAACTCTAGAGCACCTTGGTCCTTGGACCACCCTAGGGTTCACAAGACCTCTTTTGAAAAGCTACACCTTGCGCAATAATCACCAGGCAATATCCATGACCAAGGACTTGGCTATTCGAATAGATTTTTCACTCTGCACAAGTGTACAACTTTACTCATAATTCACGACCTCTCTAGCGGGTCGGGTTCCCATCGGAACCTTTTGCTCATTTCCGAAGATGAGCTGTCTAGAGAGTACGACAAGGCCTTTACAAATCTTTGATTTGGCTCAGTTCTGCCCGCTAAGGTTCCGCTTCTAATGGGTTAAACACCCACCAAATTCGTGCCCCCTCTTGTGCCAAGTGTGAATCAGCACACACTTCCACCACAACAGAACCGAACCATCTCATCGCTAATTATTTGGCCCAGACCAGCCCCATAAAATGGTCTTGTGGTTGCACGGTAATACCCGGATCAATGGAACACAAAGTTAAGTCCGTAAGCCACCCAAGGAAGACAACCTCATCCCATAGTGCGTATAGCACCTCCCCTTTACTGCACGATCACTTCCCCGGGTGATAAAACAGTTTTGGGTTCAACCCGACCAAAATACCACCCTAGTCTTGGCACCATAGGTTTTAACAAAAGCGGCATCACACCACAATCGACACAACGGTGGCATCTCACCACAGTTCTATAGTTCAATTAGTCAAGATTATTATTAAAGAATCATGGTTCTTGAGACCAGCGTTTCTAAGGCAAAGTTAAGCATAATGTCAACATGTCGAGTACAATTATCCAAATAGGCATAATGTCAAGTAGGGGAAAATAGCTACTGCCCAAACCATTTCTTATAAAAATAGCCATGCATGTAAAGGTAAAACAATATATCTTTGAAATGCTAGGTTCAATATAATAAAAGGCTTGCGACTTGCCTTCGTTGAGAAGTGGTGAGGCTTTGGCAAAGACTGCTAGGTCCAGGTACTCCACCACGAATTTGGAATCTACACGTTCGCAAAGAACCAAATTAACAAAGCAACTTGGGGCAAAAGAACTTAAAATACCAAGAGAACCTAAGCAAATCAACCAAAACCAGAAAAGCAAGAGGTCCTGGCAAAAGGGGAGGTCCAACCTAAAGGAGGATGAAGCTCCAGGTATAAGCACAGAGAGAGCTAGGCAAGAGCAAGGAAGGTAGAAATAAGGAAAAAGGTGATGAAGGGAGGCATGCTTGGGCTACTTATAGCTAGAGATGGCAGAGAAAACACTAAGGGGCTCAGGGCATACGTGTCAAGGGTAGGTGAACGACAGGACAAATAGAAGACAAGACATGCCATCAAAAGGAGGAAACGAAGTACCTCAGATGTGACCGCATTTAATATGATACAACAGCCATTAAATGCACACAGGCTTTTGGAGGAGGAGAAAAAGAGGGCGGGCAGAACTGACAAGTAGGGCTAGTCAAACTCAAGAGAACAGACCAGTCAAAGGGGTGGTCTCAACCCGCAAAGGTGGTCTTTGCAAAAAGACGATAGGTCGTGACCACATAGGGTGGTCGTGACCAAGGAGGTGGTCTTTGCAAAAATACTAGAGGTTGTGACCACATAGGGTGGTCGTGACCAATGAGGTGGTCTTTGCAAAAAGACCACAGGTCGTGACCACATAGGGTGGTCGTGACCAAGGAGGTGATCTTTGCAAAAAGACCACGGGATCGCGAAGAGAAGGAGGTTCAAAGGACTACGAAAAAAAACGCAATGAACCAGAGCCATACGATCTTGATCGGGTGGTTCAAGGAGATAGAAACGTTCGGACCACGCGAACGCGCACTTACATCGGGGCCGCCCAAACTCAATCAAACGCACCGCAATGTAAGGAAACGTTCGGACCATCCGAAAGCCTCCTCACGATCGGACCATCCGAACAAGATCTAACGGCCTTGAAGAGGGGAAGGGGCGCACTGAGTCTGGACTTAAAGGATGTCCAGACAAGGAGGGGTTTCAACGGACAAGATACAAAAGGGGAAAAGATCTGACGGAGGAGATCCAATGAAAGAGGTCCAAGGAGGTCCTAACAGCCAGGATGGAACCAAAGGAGATCCCGACGGTTAAGATAAGATCAGAGGAGGTCTCAACGGATAAGATACAAAAGGGGAGGTCCTGATGGTCAAGATCTAACAAGGGGAGGTCCTGACGGTCAAGATCTAACAAGGAGAGGTCCTGAAAAGAAGTAGAAGGAGAGAAGTTCAAGCGAGAGGAAGGTCCAAAAAAGAGAAACTCAATTCAAAATCGAATTTCAGAAATCAAAGGGGTTTGAAACACAAACCCGAGTTTGGAGCAACTCGTAGGTGGTCAGGACCCAACAAGGGAAGGTCATAACCAAAGGTAGGTCTAGGCCAGAAGGGTGGTCTAAACCCAAAAGAGGAGGTTTAAAACCACAAAGAGGTCTGGACAAGGGAAGGTCCAAGGGAGGGAAAACTAGGCGGAGGGACACACACACAGCAAGCAAAGAAGGGAAACTACAGGCCAAAGAACACCCGAGAACTCCAACAACGAATAAAGAGCTGGTTTGACTTAGTTGAAGTTAATTTAGTTCAAGTTAAACCTCCAATCTTTCCAAAGTTCTAAATTAAGCTTGAGCAACCCAATAAACCGAACGATTCCTTTTTTATTTTAAAAACTGGCAAGAACTCTAAGACAAACGGGACGCTACACCTACGGTCAAGGGGACATGAAAACTTACATGAGTTAGTTCTATTTATAAAATCTTATGGGTGGGATGAAAACGTATCGAACTGATGTAACCCTGAATTTGGTTTCCCTTGGGTGGAAGTACCCCAGTGATGTTAATAGGTGAATGTAACCACCATAAAAAATAAGCATAAGGTGGATGTAACATTTGCCATCTATTATATTATTAAAGCGATAGAAAAAGAAATCACCACATTCGCTCTCAAGGGTTAGAAGTTCTCATGTTAATTAGTGGAAAAAGATAAACATCTACACCGTTAATTATGGTAAGTCCAGATTATAACGATCTAGATTAAACGAAAGAGTCCATGTCAAGCATAACATTGAAATAAGAGTCCATCTCAAGTACAATGCAAAAAATAACTAAATTCCAGAATAAAAAAATAAAAATAATAATTTAATTTTGATACGAATTCCTAAGTAAAATCATAAACATAATTCAGAATATTTTTAAAAAAACAGTAAATGGATTAGTATACAAATTCCAACAAAAAATAACTGAAATTCATAATATAAAATAAAATTAGCAAGTTGGTTTTGATACGAATTCCAAAGTAAAATCACTAATAACTGTAATTCTTATATATACATGCATGCATCCTACGAATAGAAGTATGGGCGTACAGAAACAAAGGAGCAAAGAGCTCGGAGTAGAGATTTTGCAATGGTAAGGACTAGGCTTGGGGGCACTGGAGAGAGCACGACGGGTGTCTCGGCAGGATCCACGATATTTGCACACATATACGTGTAGATATTACAATAGTCATCATTAAGCGATAATTAGAGAGAAGTAGAAGATAACTATGTGGTAGAGTATCGCATTGGAAGAGGTAGCAGCTGAGAGATATCGATCAAGAATTGTGCTTGCTCTTGGAGGTTGAAGTAGGAAAATTGTGACGGGGAGAAGAAATAGAAGACACACGGTTCGGTAGGGCAACCGACGTAAGGGAAAATAAGTTCAAAGTAGACCGCCCATGGTGCATCGATGTATACGTGGGCAAGGTACTCTAATACCATATAAACTAATAAGATAATTTTATTGCACACAGAATCAATGTATTGCTTGAGATTAACAGAGGTATATGTGCATGCAAACATTTTAGAAAAGAGTTAAAGGCATGCATCTACATGATGCATATATAATGGAGAGTGGTTAACTTATTATACTTATGATTTTCTTCAATTAAAGCTCATACTTCAATTACGTTACCCAAGTTGCATTTTACTTCATGCTTCTATTGTTATTTTCTAATATTTATGATATCTTAAAAATCTTAATAACTACAAGACATATCACTAAGTTATATTATTTTCTAATATTTATGATATCTTAAAAATCTTAATAAATATATTCTGAAGCATCTAAGTTATATTATTTATCACTACAAACTTTAAAACAAATCTAGCCGCGCAAATGCGCGGGCCACCCTGCTAATTATTAATATTGCATATTACTCTCTTTAATAAAATGCAGTTTAGTCAAAATGCTAAGTGGTAGGATTTACTAATAACGATAATTGAAAATATTGTTTTAGCAAATAAAAGAATCCGAACCACCCTTGTTAAGCCTTGCATGTATATTATTGCATCATGTGTGTGTTGGCTCGCTAGCACGGAAGTTATGCTCATCCTCGCTTTTTCCTAAACCCTCAGAACCCGGGGATTATGGAGATTACGCCTACTATGAGGATCCAGATGTCGATGAGCAAGACAATGATGAAGAGTAATTTAGTCCCCTAGTCTAGGTCTCGCCTTAGCCTAGCTGGCTCAGTCGGTACTTGCGTACAACCTATATTATCTAAGCCCTTGGTTAATATCGGCCGTACACAGGACACCCCAGTCGCTTGCCTGTAGAGACGTGCTTTACCCTTTGCTTCCGCTACCGTTTTCGAAATTTATGTAATGTACTCATTTGATCTAGTCGGCCCTATTGTAAACTCGACCCGATGCGGTCTATTTGAACTCAGATGTTTGTGTTATTATGAATGGTTCGGTCTACGTAATATATGAATTGATTCAATGATGTATCCCGTGAGCGCTATCTACTGATCTAAGGAATAAAGCGGTGTTGTTCACAGGAAGATTCTGGATTGTAAAATCCGGGTCCAACAAAAGAAAAATGGAAATCCTAATTATAGAAAGATTAATCTTGGTTTTCTTGGAGCGCACCTTTCTAAATCCAGTAGATTAGGACAAGGAGTATCATACTCAACAGGGAATCATCGAACTAAAGACGTCATACATTACTATTACGATTGGTTGCTATCTCCACGCATCCGGGCCAGTAGTGATTGATTCCAGCAAGCCCCCACAGTTAATTTGGTTGGCTCCCGTGTCTCATTCAATATTATTTCACCAACTACTACTGCTGCTAAACTAGATTTGCAGTGACAATAATTATCTGCTCTGCTGCCTGCCTACGAGAGAGAACCGCCAACCATGTACTTGAAGTGTGTGATTCAAGCTAACCCCCTACAGGAAAGAAACCAATGAAGCCAGCCGATATTTTCTCCATTCCAAGTTTCCTTCCTTCCTTTCCATCGTCAGTACCGAATGGCATATACTTCAATTGTCATGCATGCATTTGTCTTGTTGGTCGCCAGTTGCGTGAGGGGATCACAGGTTCACATGGCCGCTAGAGCGATGCTGGCAAATACGAGCAGCGTGTACAGTGCACGCATAGGCAAAGCATGTAGCAAAGCGTCGAGTTGTTGCTTGCATCCGTGGGGCTGTGTGCGCATTGCGATCGAGCTGCACGCAGAGCGAAGGAGAAAGTCCCAGTGCGTTTGCAGCGCAAGCAAGAGAGGACGCATAGTACGCGCATTGAATTTGGGTGTTTTTGAGCGTGAAATTGTGAATGAATCCTAGTGATTGATGAGATGCGATGCGATGGCGATCCACCTCACTGATTGCCGCTGTCGTCTCGTCCGTCCCTATATATGCGGACACTTGCGGCCACCTCGCGACCTCTGAAAAAGCTCTCGGGCTGTCTTGAATTATTGGCAACCTCCTGTGCTGCCTCTGCTGCTGCTGCCTCTCCTGTTACGGTCCATTCAATACGGCTTTGACTCCTCTGTTTCCACGATGTTGACCAATTGCTATGTTCAGTTACTGTCATCTATCTGAGAAATCCATATTTCTTTGCTTCCTCTTCTGAAAAACGAACAGAGAAAGACAAAGAACTTTCGGTACAGTATTTAGCTGCACTTTGTAAAGGGCATCTCCTATGTATCGACCCAAATTGGTGGTAGGGTGGGAAAACATGGCTTAGTGTTATTTTCTGTAACGCATAGAACTATCTCCATCGTGCCACCACAAACGGCCTCTAATGGTGCCACCGCAACCGGCCTCCATCACTTTTTTTTTGCTTCGAATGTATGGGGGTCGACTATAAAGCCTCACTCTCCTCCTTATCATCGGATGGATCTGCCCGGTTTGACCATCTACTGCTTGACAGAACCTGAATTTTACTGAAAATGAGCGTTTCGACAAACCCTCACCACTACTATCAATTGTATTATTATCCTAAAATTATAAGCATATCTCTGTAATATGCACAGTGGGACCACGTGGCCTAGCTTCGTATAGAACACTTTAACAGAATCACTTGTGAATTACAGAAGTATCAGTCTGCACTTATCAGTTAGAGATAGTGACCGTGTGAATCTGTTTCGGTGTGCGCGAAAAAGAATTCCCCAAATCTTCGATCTTATGCTAACAGGTATTCGCTTTGATATGATTCAACGCCATGTCCCAAAGTGAGTGAGATGCTTTGCGATTGCAGGGACCAGACCGGAGAAGCCATCCACCCAGAGTGCAATTGCTGAAATTATTCCTATTCCTATTCCTCTTGCCAATAACAGGTTCCTTATTCCTCTCATCGTCCCATGGAAGGGCCCCTCAAGAAGAAAGGCATCTCTTTCTCACACCACGCTATCTTGTCTCACTCATGCTGGCTGGAGCCGTATCAGTCAGTATCAGTGTATCATCGCACGCACACCTCATCGTCTCCTTTCTGTTTCCCTGAAGTGCATTGGTCTTTCTGCCCTGCTTCTCAGCACCTCTTTATTCTGTCTCGTTTTTTTTCCTCTCTTGCCTTGCTTTGTATATATGCTCATTCTTGTTGTTCCTTGCACTGAAGCTATATGTGTGTGTCGTGTCCTGGCATCAGTTCCTCGTGAAGCTTAACTTTCGTTGCTTGGTTATTAGTAGTAGTGTTTGGTGAAAGGAGAAAAAAGGAAGCGAAGTCACCAGCACATCAAGCATCTGGATGAGAGAGTATTAAGGCTAAGCAAATGAGAATGAGATGGAATTTGTTCTACTCCAATTTCTGCTTGGAAACTCTAGGAGTAAACAAATGAACACGATGTGAAGGATAATGGATATCATTCTCTGATAAATAAACACTCTGGATTCGCAGTGAGCTCAAATTCAGGCAGAGAGGTGGTTTTCTTAGCTCATTTTTGTTTCTCTCTTGCTAGGTACGTACTACTGAGGGATGAGGATTATACTACCGCATTAGCAGAGCAAAGAAGGGCATACATTAGAACATGACACAATAATTAACGGCCTAGTCAGCTCTAATCCTCTCATCATGGATTCATGGCCAATTAGAAGCGACACTGCAGCTGTTGCTGTTGCTGCTGCTCTCTCCTTCCTCTTCCCCGTCGCCGGAGTTGTTGCAAGCCTCGGTTACGCAAGACGAGGCAGAGGACGGCGATGACGGCATGTCGGCGTCGCCCCTCCGCCGCACCGTGCCGCGAATGTGCGGCAAATGGGCGCCGCCGCCGCCGCGGTGAGCCGGCGTGGTCTTCTTGAATATGCGACAGACCACCCAGTCCTTGGCCTCGGCCGCATGGCAGCTCATCTGGATCACACAATTCACCAAGAAATTAAGGGCGAGCAATTAAAATACATGAAACTCACATCACATGTGTATTAATTAGCACAAACACCGGGATTAATCCTTGCACGCACATGGGGCAGCGAGTTCTTGGCGGCGCCGGCGCAAGCGTCGAGCCCGGCTGGGAGGAGGCGGTACTCATGCATGGTCCAGTCGGTGCGCGCGCCGCCGCGGTGGCAGAAGACGAGCGTCCGCTTGGCGCCCACGGGCCGCTTGCACCGCGGTCCGACGACCAGCTTCTCCTTGCCGGACACCCTCCACACGCCGGTGCCGCCCGCCCTGCTTACCCCACCGCCCTTGCGCCAGCACCTCGTCGCCGGCAGGTGGAAGAAGTACCTCTCCCCGTGGGCGTCGCCTGCGTGTCCCCAGCAACGGCACCCACGTCAATGCAATGCACCGTCAACACAATGCAGTTGTGTGCGTGCGTCAGTGCATGTGTCAGTCAGTGTACCTGGCAGCTCCCATGGGTGGAGGCGGGCGAGGTCCGCGACGGGGATGATGTCGGCGGGGAGGGGGCAGGAGAGGGCCTTGCGGCAGAGGTAGTGGAGCAGCAGCTCCTCGTCGGTGGGCCGGAAGCGGAAGCCGATGGGCAGGCCGGCCAGCCCAGCCTGCAGCCGGCAGCCGCCCGGCCCCGGCCGCCCCTCCATCGGCAGCTGCACCATGAACGCTGACGCGCACACAATCCAACAAACCAACCAAACAAACAAACAGAAGGAGAATATGATGGTGTTGGTGATTGGATTGGATTATTGGTTGCTCGCTTACATATCAGATTAATTGGTACATCTATCGAGAGGCAGAGGCAGGTGCGCGTTGGATGGAGTTGTTGGTCTCGTGCAGTGCAGGGGCGGAAAAGGGGCGGTTGCTTGTTTTATAGGGCAGTGGCGTGGAGCAGACTCAACTGACATACACCTCTCTCCTCTGCCTTTATCTGAGCTCTTTTTTCTTTTTGGAGTCTTTCTCTCGAGCCTTCCCTCCGAAACATGCAAGGAACAGTGTGTGTGTCCCGTGGGTGTGGTAATGTGGTAGTAAGTAGGAGTAATGTGCAGTGCTTGGTGAGCGTAAGCTTAAGAAGCAGAGAGGGGGTCAGTGGGAGGCTTTTGGGCTTGGGTTTTGCCTAGGAACAAGGCATCTCGACGACTCACTCTCTTTTTCTTTCTTTCTTTCTTGGCTTTCCCTGCGCCTTCTCCTTTTCCTTAAATTCCTTCTCATCTCCTCCTTTCTTTCTTGCCTTCTTTCTTTCGTTCTTTCTTTCTGAAGAGAAGGGAGAAGGAGAAGCTTCCACGTTATTACAACTACCCCTGCCTCCTCTGCTTACCTTACCTTGGATTCCAACATTTAATTTACATATTCCCTCAGAAAAAAAGAATCAAAGTTACTGACACCTCTCATGCCGTAGAATCTCTTCCTCCCTCTCTCTCTCTCTCTCTCTCTCGCTGTTTCTAATCTTTTCCTGGCCAAGGCAAGTAGTGTCGCTGTAATGCTGTATCACCTATTCTATTCACACTCCCAGGTCAACACCTTTGACCTGCGGGTGCTTCCGCTTCACCGACGAACAGGCTGTGAGGAATTTCTGCGCCGTGTTCGGCTCATCACGCGCCAGACAAACCGCCTGTTGCTTGCTCCGGGAAGAAGGTGTTGTCACGCAGCAGGAGTACATAATAACAGGGAGGAGAGGAAATCAAGAAAAGGAATGCCGATGCATCGCAATCAAGCTAGGTGTTGAACGGAGACGAGCTTTGATTTGAGCTTTCCAAGCTGGCTTCAGCTTGCGGCTGACGGCATGGGCGTGCATGCATACTTGCATAGGCAGTGCGGGCTTGCAGCGGCCGCTTTGGGGCAGACTTTACACCGCCTTTCGAAGTCGAATGCATGCCCTTGCCTTTGTCTTTGCCTTTGCAGCGGCCGCTTTGGGTCCGGGGCTGCATGAGTGCACGGCACAGGCACGGTGCCATGGGCGTGGCATCACCTGCATGAACACTGCGTCCTTCTTCCATGCCGTGCATGCGTGGACGATCGGTCTGATCCTGGCCTGATCCATCCTGCCCGGCAAGCAACTCGATCCGGTGGCTAGCCCAGTCGTCTTCGCCCGCACTTCCGTTCCACCACATGAGCCACACCGGCTGCCCGTTCCATTAATCGCATGCGATTCTTTTCGGTGATCGAGCTACGTACGTGCGTGCGTGCGCTTGCCGTCCCGGCAAGTGCTAATTAAACAAGGCCAGCGGCAACGGAATGCCCGCACGCCCGCGAGCGCACGTCGCCGGGCGGTGATCCATGCGTCCTCAATTCAGATCCCTATATGCGCGTACCATCTAACTAGAGATCAATGCTCGAGATTAAGAGAACAGCGTTACGCGGCCTTGTGATCCGGACCGCGGCGATGGACTGCAGACTTGCAGTGACATTCGTGTGGGGCGTAAACATCTCGCTGCTACTCCTTAATTTTCTTCTTCTGAAACGAGACGTCGCGGCTTAATTTGCTGGTGGTAGAATTCTCGCGTCCCGGGCAGCGCGTGAACCCGACCAGCCGGTAGCGGTAGGTCACCGACGAATCAGTGGTGCCTTCCGGAATCAAATGGCGCCGTTTCGCGCACTGTTTTCTGACAGAGAACGAACGTGTCGCTCCCACCCTTGTGTGTTTTCTTAAAGGAGAGGTTTCAGTCAAAAGGATGAGACATGAGAGAGTGAAACCCCTGTTACTTGGCTTGTCAGAGAAAGCATATTCTGTATTCTTCCACGAGTAAAAATACTTTGGTGCATCTCTCTCATAAGAATATCCTTTTTGTTTTACTGTTAACTTTCCTTTTTAGATGGAGAATTGAAAAAAAAATTAGAGGGGAAATGGAAGTTAGTTACTAACTGAAGTGAAGGTGCTAATCCAACCTGGTGGAAATAGTTATTGGGCCCAGCCACTTTTCGGCACCGAAACGAGCAAAAGTCTCTTACTGGGCCATCGCCACAGCTACTTCTGTTGGGCCCATCCACTTTCCTGCAACCCATGGCCGCACGACCAGAGCTCCCTTTCGAGCTGGGCCCACGGAAAGCAGCTGGGCCCTACTTCACTAGTGGGCCCACACGCGATTTAATCCATTTGGTAGTACAATTCCGGGCCCACTGGCCCAGGTACACTTCAGTATGGGTTGGTTCATGGATAGCATACGCGTACGGGAATGATTGGGCTAATGGAGTGGCATAATCAATTATCGCAGCGGCCGTCAAATGGAATGCTTTCGGAAATAAGTGGGAGAGAAGAGATGTGCAACGCAGCCGCAGCCTTCACCACATTTCAGCCTGTTTTTTTTTACGTTTCCCACTCTGCTCATCTGATCTCATCTCATCTCATTACCTTCCTGATCTTGATTGATTCCATCTTTTTGCTTCTTGAGTGGTTTTTTCTTCCAGTTAAAAAGCAGAGGTGTTTATCTGTCTGTAACAACAAACCTTAGTTTTCCTATCTTTGCAATGCTCAATGCTGACTTCATTCATCCCTGACTGTACAACTTCTAGCTTTCATGGTCACAGTGACTCAGTGAGCACCTTTCTGGGGAAATTGAGGGCATGATGACAATCACATACTTGAGGCAGTACTTCTTCTGTGTGCTTTGGGGAGATTTTTCAGTCTGTCTCTTTGGTACAACAACAACGACATGTTTTTTTTTTCGACCTTTGTGCTTTCAGTTGTTCGACAAGCCAACTGATCCCACTCACAGAGAAAGAAAGCTCTTTGTTTTTCACAAAGGAGAAATGGGATTTGTTTTGCCTTTGACCTGACAATGACTTGGACCATAACCACTGGGCTATTATACTACTTGTACTAAGCATTTGATGATATATTTTTTGCAAGGAAATTAAATGCAACAAACCCTCACAACTTTGTTCGCCCACTAACCCCAAAATCTCCTGCCAGCTCAAGAATTTGGTGGACAATCTGGTGCACTAAACCCAACCAGACAACCTTTATTTTTGTTTACAAAAATCAAATCACAGCAAAACCATTAAACAAAAGGATCTAGAAAGTGGAGAAGCTACCTATAATATACAAATGGGAGAACAAAGCTCTAAAATTTGGGGGTGCTTTTTGCAAAAACAAAAAAGAAAGGAACCCGGATATTACTACACGTCCCCAGCTGGAGGCACCCCTCCATTTGATTCGATCCCTCTCTCTCTCTTTTCTCTCGTGTCTTGGCTTCCGATATCAGCGGCCGGGGGCGGTACTGGGAGCAGACGTCAACGACGGCGATCACCGGAGGGGGAGGAGCAAGGGAGGCAGCTTGCTGCCGGCTATGTCGTGATCTGCGGCGTGATCTCGCCGGCGATTCTTGGTTCGGAGGGCCGCGGCGATGAACGGAGCAAACGCCGGCGCCGGTGCTGGCGGCGAGGGGCCATTGGTGTACCAGGCCTGGAAAGGGAGCAATGTGAGCCCAATGCCCATCCTCTGTCCCCTTCTATATCTTTCTTTCTCCCTCCATTTCTTTGGTGCATGTGTGGATCTGTGTGTTCTTGAGGCGGTGACTCGAATTGACTGTTTCTTTCTAGGGACCTCGATTTAGGAAATGTTAGGATTCTTTTTGTTGAGCTATCTGTAGATGATTGCCCATTGTCCCCCATCTATTTTACGATTTTGTGCATTCTGTACTTGGGAATGTAGGTTCTGGGACATGTATGGTGTCCTTGGTCATGAGAAGGACAAGAAACGTGAGTGGATAGTTTTGGTTTAGTGTTAGTTAAAGTGGTAAGGATTTTTAGCTGAGACTTAATACTAGTGCATTAATGATCCTTCCCTTCCACTTAATGCTGTTACAATGTAAAATGTTTTTTTCTTTGTTCCGTTTCGAGTGAGTTATGCATAGAGAAAGTTGCCAATGGTGCCTACATAGCTTGAGAGATGTTGTTAGTATGAAATCTTCAAACTGTTTTTGTGTAGGTAAGAAGTGGAAAAGTGTGATTGCAACTGATAGCTTTTATTTGTTTGCAGGTATTTTTCCTTGAGGGGAGGTTTATGTTTGGACCTGATGCAAGGTCCTTGTTTGTCACCATGTTCCTCATTATCGCGCCAGTATCAATCTTTTGTGTGTTCGTTGCAAAAGAATTGATGAATAACTTCTCTTATGGTCTGGGGTTACCTGTAATGATTGCAGTAGTTGTATTCACAGCATATGTAAGTGTTATTCTTAGCCTTTTCAAATCACGCTCTTCATTGATTCCCATATTGTGTGGCACTTAATATATGCATTTTTTTTGGAATAGTACATTGAATCTTAATTAGCTGCACTGCAAGATGCATTTCAAGTTCACATAATGTACATTGTGTGAATCCATTCTGGATTTAATCATTCAATGTGATTATATGTGCATTTAAATAAATTAGAAACACATGAGTGGAATTAGAGAATGTCTATTTTGAATATGTGCCTTTATTATGCGTTGCACGATAATTGGCCAAGTGATTCCAGATGAAACAGATATGAACCGTCACATTTTATTAGTTGTTGCTATATTGAATTGTGATATTCTGCCATTATCGTGCATGGTGTGTTAATTGACCAAGTGGTTATTGAATGTATAAATGTAATCGAGTTTTTGGATATCAAGGAAGAGGATCATTCGGCTTGTTGCAGCCTTGAACTTGCTGCCCACTAGCACTAGCATATTTTGCTGGTGTCCTCCTCTCATCTTGCAAATTGGATATGTTTTGTCTGTGTTTATGATCTTGCTAGTAAACAGAAAAGTGTATATGCATAATACCCCCTTGCTTACTGCTTTAGGCGTTTCTGTCACTTTCCAGGATTTGAGTCTTCTACTTCTCACTTCTGGGAGGGATCCAGGTATCATACCTCGGAATGCACATCCTCCAGAACCTGAAGGTTTTGATGGCAATGCAGAAGTTGGAGTTGGAGCTAGCCAGACTCCACCGTTGCGTTTGCCCCGAGTGAAGGATGTTGTTGTCAATGGAATCACTGTGAAGACAAAATACTGTGACACCTGCATGCTGTACCGACCTCCTCGTTGTTCCCATTGCTCTATATGTAACAACTGCGTCGAACGTTTCGACCATCACTGCCCATGGGTTGGGCAATGCATAGGACTTGTGAGTTCATAAACTGAAAACACTCAAATCAGATAGCATGTCCTACTTTCTTACATTGTTTGATTTTTGTGCATGTCGTGTTCATCATTATGGTTCTTGAGGATCTTATCTATTGTTTCACCTGCTTATGCTCTACTAGCTGCTTCTTGTTGTAGTAATATAGAGCGTCTCTGCTATTCCAAAATGTTCAGTCCCCTGCTTTGAATAGATTTTGAAACACTTCAAAGTCCTTACAAGATTGCATATGATTGTGCAGCGGAATTACAGGTTCTTTTATATGTTTGTCTTCTCAACAACTCTTCTCTGCCTCTATGTCTTTGGATTCTGCTGGGTGTACATTATTAAGATCAGAAATGCGGAGCAGATAACAATATGGAAGGCAATGGCAAAGACCCCTGCGTCTATCGCTCTGGTAGTCTACACATTTATTGCAGTTTGGTTTGTTGGTGGCCTCTCTGTATTTCACTTGTATCTCATGAGCACCAATCAGGTAAGTACTGTTTCCTGAGAGGATATATTCCTTGTTTTGCATGGGGATTGTATTCTGACAATTGCTAATCAGTGGTGCCTTTTACTTTTGTAGACAACATATGAGAACTTCAGGTATCGCTATGATCAACGAGCCAACCCATACAACAGGGGAGTTGTGGAGAACATTAAAGAGATCTTCTTCACACCAATTGCTCCTTCCAAGAGCAACTTCCGTGCCAGAGTTCCACAGGAGCAGGGCCTGAGGCCTCCCTCGACAAACGGTTTCATGAGTCCAAACATGGGGAGAGCTGTTGGTGACATCGAGATGGGTAGAAAGCCAGTGGCATGGGATGAGCCAAGGATGGCAGCTGAGATAGGTGATTTGGGAGCAGGTCTGAGCAACTTGTTGGAGGACAAGGACGGCAGGTTCCGCAATGCATCTCCAGATCTAAGCCATGATGCCCGTGCGGTTGGAGGCTTAGATGAGCAAGGCTCCTCGGTGATGCACCCAGGGCGAACAAGCTGGGGAGTTGAAGCAGGTCGATGATGGCAATGGCTAATTGGCCATTTAAGCAACTACAACGGAAGGCTCCGGGATGTTAGTGGCAGCTTGTTGCTAATTTGGTCTTTTGGTCTAGATTTGAGGTAGCTAATGTTCGTAGGCCTATGACCTGGTTGGTCCCTCCTTTTTCTCATTTTGTTTGTATTCTCTGTATCAGTGGTTTGAAGCAGTTGGTTGGTTTGTGAGGTCTCCAGTTTAGTACAATTCTAATTGCGTCTGTATATAGTTGGAGCGGTGAACCTAAAAAGGATTGATTTGCCTGGCTTTCAATGTCAATGATTGCGAACAAGATTGTACCTTCGCGGTAAACGAACATCACTCCATCTGAGCTGCCATTCCAAGCTTAAATCTGTTGGTTTTCTAATGATAAGATGTTATTATTGTTACAATGTTTATTTGCTACTTGTTACCGCTCAATATAACTTGATAAAATAGCTCATGAACGCCAGCATGTTACAGTGACAAAAATTGTTTTAAAAAAACATGAACATCAAATAACCATTAATGTCATCAGTAGTATTGAGCAATTTTGGAAAACCATTGTTATATACGATTTACCACAAAGGTCTACTTCAGACAAGCAGAAACAGCCGAACGGATCAACCAAGCAGCAACCCTCTGAAATTATTTGACGTATTATGGAGACATCTCCTGTTCAACTTAACTTCCGAAAATGTAAGCTCTATTGGCAGGAATCATGCATGTTTTGCCAATTGACATTCACAGATTGTATTTCTTGTCTACTTCTACCACCTCACTTTATTCTGAAATGCTATGATGCATATATAACTTCTCTCCTGTTAAGTATGGTATATTTGATCATTACAGCTTGGAGAACACAGGCTTCCGCTTCTGCAGGAAGGCTTTGATGGCCTCCTTCAGGTCATTAGATCTCAGCATTGCCGCATTCCACGTTGCTACTGTTGGAATGAATCCCCTGTGTATTCCATGGGCCAAAGGCCAATATAACAACATGTTCAAAGTAGGCAAAATGCAAAAAAACACCTTAAGCTATATACATATGTAACAGCTACATGCTCCAGGCCCTGCTCCACGGTTATATCCCTGCTCCTCAGCAACACAGCCTTTGTTTCCATCACCGCCCATGCCGACTTCTCGGCTATTTCTGAAACAATTAGTCAAATTTGTCACTTGATTAATCAAAAGCCGCGCTAGTTGAGTTTGTTTTGTTGCTGGAGGTACACTGGAACAGGCAGCAAAAGGTGGTGGGCATGTTAAACATGGAAATGCTTATGTAAATGGAACAATACCTGCAATCAAACCTATAGATGTATACTTATGTCACGAATAAATCTAACTTGCTTCTGACTCATACGATACACTGGTGAATTCCGAAACCCCTTTAATCATCATATCTGAGTATTCATCGGATCAAAACAGGAGCCGAAACTCAGAAAGTGATTTGACTTCAAGTTAACTGTACATCACTAAAACACCCAAACTTTCCAGTTTACCCCCATTACATTGGGAAAAGGAGCAATGGATCTCCCCAACCGATCAAGAGAGTAATGGATCAGGCAGGTGTTATTTCAAGCTAATTTCCAGTTTAAGCTAGTAAAACTGTATAAGAAACTTATAACCAACCACTGATACGCCATTCAACACACAAAAACAAATACACAAAACGCGGGAAATGATAATACAGATTAACCTATATGCATGTCAGGGGCATTAGAGTCCTAGAGAGCTTGTTAAAAGTTAAAACTGAATCACGTAGTAGAACTAAAATAGCAGCAAGCAGAAAGTCAGCAATTATACACTGTTATAAATGTTTCCCTTGAGGATATTCGTAGTTTTTTTTTTAATGGAATGAATGACACATGGCCCCTGATTCTCAATAACAGAAAACAAAGCAAGTTTACTTCCCAATGAATGTACAATTCCAGGTACATCAATTAGACCACAGAGACAAAAGATTTGTCGACAAAAAGAGAACTTTTTTTTATTATTTAATCTTTTTTAAATTTTATTTTAAAGTTAACCCCTCGCAAACTTTATTTCCAATTCTGACTCTTTTGGTCACGCCACCACCTGTAGCGTGATAAAACAACACTGTCACGCCACAAGATAAGTCCTCAAAATCGCACTTTTTGTCACGCCACTGGTGATGGCGTGACCAAACAACACTGTCACGCCACCACCAGTGGCGTGACAAGACTTTGACCAGAAATGGGTTAGCGTGACAGTGTTATTTTGTCACGCCACGGGTGGTGGCGTGACCAAAGGGGTCAGAATTGTAAATAAAGTTCGCGATAGGTTAACTTTAAAATAAAATTAAAAAAAGGATTAAATAATATAAAAAAATCACAAAAAGACGGTTTACAGTCTTACAGATATGTATGGCAGATTGGCAGTGCAAGCAGTCTTACAGAAACCCAAGAGAAAACACAATGCTGTCGAGTTTATTCAATAAAATTATATCCACATGAACTACAAAAGCATCTCGAGATGTCACGTCAGTTTGAAAAATTGAATTGTGCAGTTCGTGTATCACATTTTAATGGAGCAGCGCCTCGCTGCCCGTGGTTGGTTTGGATGTGTGCCGATTGTTTATTTTAGGTAGGGCTCTGGGGCAGCCGTAAACTTTTTTCACGAGGGGGGCAGAGGCCGAACTTGTCCCCTATACTTTTTTAGATAGAGCTCCGGGAGAGCGCTAACCTTTTTTTTTGCAAGGGGGAGGCAAATTCGAGCACCATCCCCCATACTCTTTTAGGTAGCGCTCCGGGAGAGCCCTAACCTTTTTTTTTGCGAGGGGGAGGCGAAACCGAGAGCCACCCCCTATAATTTTTTAGAAAGGGCTTCGGTAGGGCTCTAATCTTTTTGCGAGGGGGAGGCGAAGCTGAGCACCACCCCCCATACTATTTTAGGTAGGGCTCCGGGGGCGCCCTAACTTTTATTTTTGCGAAGGAGAGGCGAAGCCGAGCGCCGTCCCCCATACTTTTTTAGATAGGGCTCTAGGGAAGCTCTAATTTTTTGCGAGGGGGAGGCGAAGCCGAGTGCCATCTCCCACAGTGGGCCTCATGGATCAGAGCTGGGCGTGGTGTCTTTGTTTACACACGTGTGTGTCTACAGAGGGCATCGGGGTGCTCCGGGGCTGTGAGTCATGCGTGGTATCTTATTTATACACGCATGCCTGCGGAGATCATCGGGGTGTCCCGGGGATGTGAGCCATGCGCGGTATCTTGTTTATATATGCATACCTGCGGAGGGCATCGGTGTGCACCGGGGCTGTGAACCATGCGTGGTGTCTTGTTTATACACGCGTGCCTACGAAGGGCATCGAGGTTATGAGCCATGCGTGTTATCTTGTTTATACACGCGTGCATGCAGAGGGCATCGGTGGGCACTAGGGCTATGAGCCATGCGCGGTGTCTTATTTGTACACGCGTGCCTACGGAGGGCATCAGCATCGATGTGCACTGGGGCAGTGAGCCATGCGCAATGTCTTATTTAGTTCACATGTTGCTTTGTCTTCATGGGTCAGGTATACTTTGTTAATGGGGGCGAGGCGCTGAAAGTTATACATAGGTTTTTGTATATGCCTCCGCCCCTTTCGTGGTAGGGAAGCGATACTCTGGGCGCGACCAAGTTTTTATAGTGGAGCGAACCTAGGGATAAAACTTGCGGAGGCTCTTGGCATTCCACGTGTGGTCCAGCTGTTGGGCCTCCAGTGTTGCGATGTTGTACGAGCCTGTGCTTGCTGCGCGGGTGATGATGTATGTCCCTTTCCATTTGGACTCTAGTTTGTCCACGGTTGTAGGGTTCGTGACGCGCTTGAGTACCATGTCACCTAGCGTGAGGGGTCGGACCCTGACCTTCTTGATGTATGATGCCACGATGCCCGCGGTGTATCTTGCCATGGTGGTGATGGCCTGTACGCAATTTTCTTCGAGGAGGTCAAGGGACACCTTGCGCTCTGCTGGTTGGTGATCTGCCGTGGTGCGAAGGAACTTCGCGGTGAGCTCACCTGGGGTCATTGCTTCATCACCAAAGTGGAGTTTGAATGGTGAGAATCCCATGGCTCAGGGGAGGGGGCGAAGTGCCCATAGAGCCTTCAAGAGTTTCTCGGGCCAGAGGCCCTTTGGCATGCCTACGAGGCGCTTGGTTAGCCCTGTTAGTAAGCTGTCGTTGGCTCGTTCGACTACCCCGTTGGACTTGGGTTGCCCTACCGATGTGAATCATATGTTTGTTCACAGTCTCCGCAGAATGCCTTGAAGCATGCAAAATTGAATTGGGTGTCGTTATCGATGACGATGTCGCGCAGCACCCCGTTTTGTAGATGATAATCTCTATACGAATCGTTGGGCTACTGTAGCAGTGATTTTTTGCTACGAGCTTCGCTTCGAACCATCTCGAGAAGTACTCGATGCCGACAAACACGAAGCAAAGGTTGCCTCTGGCCACTGGGAACGGGCTGATGATGCCAAGCCCCCACCGTGCGAAGAGTTAGACTTGGGGTAGGGGCTTGTAGTGAAACTGGCAGTGCCTTCGGGCTGCGCCCGGTCCACTGGAATCCCTAGCAGCATTGGACGAGGTCTTGTGCGTCGTAGAGCACTGTTGTCCAATATAAGCCTTGACAAAAGGCCCTTACAACGAGGCCCTAGGGCGCTTGGTGAGCGCCATAGAGCCCTTGGTGAATTTCCCGGAGGAGGGATTGGCCCTCATTTTGCGATACACACTGCAACAGGGGCGCAAATGCCCCTTTTGTATGGTAAGCTCTTTACGATACAGTAGTTTCGAGTGCGGTGCCAGAGGGGCTTTGTCTCGATAGGGTCCTCTGGCTCTACGCCTTTCGTGAATCGCGATGACGCCCCACCGCCGACCGTTGATGAGGGTGGGGCTCGACCGTCGCGTAGCCCTTGTGCCGGTGAAGCCCCTCACGCTCGATCGCGCCTGCGCCGTGAGCGTACCAAGGTGCGCGTAGTACCTCGTAGAAGATGTTCGGCGGGGGGGGGGGCGTTGTGCGAAGCTAGTCAGTTTTGCAAGTTCGTCGTCCGCCTCATTGTTTTCCCTTGGGATGGTTTGTACTATGATGCCAAGGAAGTGCTTTGCTGCTCCTCGGACCGCGGCCAGGTACGTGGCCATTTTGGGGTCCCTCGGCGTGAATGACTTGCCAAAGTGGCCCGCCATGAGGCAGGAGTCGCTTTTGACAATTATGTGCCTAGCACCTAAAGTCTTGACCTTGCAGAGGCCCTGGATCAGGGGCTCATATTCGGAGGTGTTATTTGTTGTCGGAAAATCAAGGCGGGCGGCGGGCGGCATACTTCGCCCGTATAGGGAGACCAGGATGGCTACCACGCCTGCCCCGTTGGCACACCAAGAGTCGTCGGTGTAGATTGTCCACGCAGCCTCGCCCTAGGGTATGTTGGTAAGGCATTTGGACGACGTCGAAGGTGACGACTTCAGTCCGCGACGCAAAGTCATCGCTGAATGTGACAGCTAGATCAATTTGGCCTAGGGCCATCACGGGTCTTCTCCCGAAGCCTGCTGGCGGCTATAGGTTGTTTCTGGGGATCATCATTTTGTCGAAGGCGTCCGCGAAGAGTAGGTCTGTGGAGCTTCCCCCATCCACGAGGACACGTCTGACCTTGAAATCTGCGATGTTTACGAAAAATGACGGGGGGTGCTAGTGGGGAAAGTATAGACCTTTGGCATCCTCAGGGCCGAAGGTGATCGGTATCTCGACGTAGCGAGGTGGGCTTGCAGTGGGGTATGTCACGATGTGGTGTATTTGTTGGGCATACGCGCGGTGCTGCCTTTTGACATCATGCTGAGCGAGAATCCTTCGGCGATCATGTTGATGACCCTCTAGGGGTGCTCCACGTGGGCCCCTTCTATATGGGGTCTCTACAGTGGGGTGGGCAGCTGGTTGCCTGGCCTCCGCCCCTCTTCTCGCTCGGTCGGCTGTTGGCCGCAATTCATGTAGTCTTGCATGGCCGCAATGGTGCGACAGTTCCTGGTCGTGTGTGACCCTTCGCCGTGGAGGTCGTAGAATAGCGGGAGGCCCCTGGCAGTTTGGCACCGATCATGGCGTCTGAATGGCGACCCCCGCCGCGACCTCCTCAGTCCCCTCGTTTCCCCCTTCGGGGAGTTGTCCATTTTCCACATGGTAGACACCCCCGCCACTTCCGGCGGTAGTCGTTGGCCCGTGGTTTACCAGTCATCTATGTAACGATGGTCGTGGGATCCTCCTTCTTCCTGGACAGACTGCCCAGTGCTAGCACCGGGCTGCCGATATCAGGGTTTCGACCATTCAGGTGATGTCTTCTTCCGCCCGAGCGTATTCTTCCATCTTGTTGAAGAGCTCTGCCACCATGCGGGCAGGTTTGCGGGCTAGTCTTTTGGACAAGGGACCCTTTTGAAGTCCACATGTTGCTGCATTGACGACAGTGGTCTCATTGACCCTCTTTACTTGGCACTTGAACTTTGCGACCTTCTTGAAGAAGTTGTGCAGGGACTTGCCCTAGGCTTGCTTTATTGAGAATAGGTACCCCGCGTCTTTTGGTTTGGTGTAGTTTTCTTGGAAGTTGCTGCTCATGAGGTCCCGCAACTGCGCCTATGCGTATACGGACCGGGGGGTGGTGAAGAACCAAGTCAACACCACGCCTCCGAGAGCGAGGGTGATGCTCTTTGCCTTAGTGGTGTCGTCTCCCTAGCCGCCTCGATGGCAGTTTCATATACGTGGAGGAATTCTGAGGGGTCTGTGATTCCCTCGTACGGCTCAATGTCCAGCATTTTGAAGCCCATAGGCCAACGGTCCGCCTCCAGTCCTGCACTCAATGGGGAGTTCGGGTCCCAACGGAGCAGTTGTCCTGGCGGTGTCATTGGCAATGCCGAAGAAAGGCCCCCTCTAGGCTGGGGCGGGGCTGCGGGGGTCTCTATTGCTGGTTGCCAGAGGCTCGGCATCTCCTGGCGAAGGCCTGCCAGCTCTTTATGGAGGGTCTCGTACGCTTCCCGGGTTACCCCCGTGGCAACGGGCTGATGCGGGCCCGCCTGATGGTTCTTGGGGTGAGACTCCTTGGTGGGTCGAGTGTCACTCCCGACGATGTCTCTGTGTGTGAAGTTATTGGTTCCCTCCTCTGTGGCCTCAACGGTGGCTGCCGCTGTAGCGGAGGTGCTACTTTGCTTTGGACGCAGAGACCTTAGGTGTGCTCTTCCTCCGAGGGGGCATGCAGGTGCTTTGGGATTGCACTTCGTGACTCTCTTGTCGCTCCCCACGGCCGGCGCCAAATACCGTAGCAACGGGACAAGACAGTGTACAAAGGGGGACCTTGGTTACCGTGAGGGGAACCAGGGGATCCTCGGGAGAGGGGACCGATGCCAAGAGAGAAGTTAATGTGTATTATTTGTCTTGAAAAAAGTCCTCCCTGATTGCATGGGGGAGACGGCTATTTATAGTATTCTGACCAGGGTACACGAGATTACAGTTTTACCCCTAAAAAGACCCTACTCTTATAGGGGTTGTTGGAGTTTGTCCTTCTCCTACGCGTAGCCTTCGTTCTGTGGTGGACCCTCTTGGTCCTGATCCATCTGGTCAGTACGCGCGGTCCACTGGTACCTTTTTTCCTTCGCACCGTGCAGGGTGCCCCCGGGGCGAGGGCCCCCGGATGCCCTTCAGTGCTCAGTAGGTGGCCCTGGGTAGGGATCTCGGGGACCTCCTCCCTCCCGGATACATGGTGCTCGGGGCCTTCGTGCACCCCAAAGGTACTTGTGGTACCCTTCGGGTTGGGGTGAAGTGTACCTTCTGCCTGTGGCCCTCGGGCGCCCTTCTCCCCTCCCCCCGGAAGGCATATTTGGTGCTCTCCGGGGCCCCCTAGCTACGCCTTCAGCCTTGGCCCCGAGGGCCTTTTGGTGGTCTTTGTGCGCCTTTGTGGCTTCCTCAAAGGTATATTTGGTGCCCTCTAGGGGTCCTTAGTCGTGCCTTCGGCTTGGGGGCATCCTTGTAGTCTTCGCCTGGTCGTTGGGGCTGGTGGCCCACCACGCCCCAACGACACTAGTGACACAAGCGAGGAAGGAGAATCGGAGGGGCACGATGGGGAATAAAGACAGAGAAGACGTACAATAACCGATCGACGGGAACATGTGGAGACACGACGCGCGAATGCAACGGACGACAACACATGACTAGGATCAAACGACGTAGGTAAAAAAACCAACGTGGCCATGCTTAGGGAGCCCCATTTCGGCCTCCTTTATAAAAAAGAAGATCCTCCATGAAAGTACAACAACAATGTAAGTGGAGTGCGTAACACACACAACCCAAGCAACATTTTCGGGCCATTCAAGCAGCGTTGGCCTTAGCGAGGGAACAAGGGAAGGAAAGGAAAGCCGCTGGCTCCTCGACAGTTGTGCAGCTACTGGCCGTATCTATATCTAGGGATGGAAACAGATCGAATAGTCTCGAATACAAATACGAATCCATATTTTTAAAATGAATACGAATTCGAACATTATCGAATACGAATCGAATGTCGTAACGAATACGAATCGAATGTCGTAACGAATACGAATTCGAATCGAATATGTACTCAATTCGTCCGAATGCGAATATCCTACAACTTTTGTGATAAATTTATGTAACATGACTACACGTCTACAGTCTACACGAGTCATAACAACACCCAACAGTCACAGATTCGGCACCGAATCAAAGATCCCGTCAAAACAGAAACGCTCTGGGAAGAACATATAGTATTCGTATTCATATTTAGGAAAAAAGGATAATATTCGTATTCGTATCAGGGGAAAACGGATAATATTCATATTCGTAGTATTCGTTTTTTCTGGATACTATTCAATTTTTTTCCGAATACGAATGACACCGAATACAGATATAGATACTATCTATTTTTCTCGGATAGTGCTTATTTTACATTCAAATACGAATTTTACTTACTATATTTACGTTTTCTCAGATACGAATATAAGATAAAACCAATTATCCTTTACCATTTCCCGCCTGATTCTATATCGCACCTATTCACGTCAGCCCCACACCCCGTGATTGACACGCGGGCTCCACCTTAACGAGCACGCGCACAGCACAGCAGCCCACCTCCTATATCCGTCTCCCTCTCTGACAACCGGACCCACCAGTCCCATGGCCCACGTTTCATAGGGTGACGTGATAGCAAGCGCCGCGTAGCGCTCCCGTGATCCGTCCATCCGCCCACCTGCGCCGCGCATCGCCTCCTCCTCCTCGCTGCGGCAGCGAGCAGTAACGTCTCCCCCTTCCCTCCCATCCCATCTCGCGTCCCACTCCCAGTTCGGATACCCTTCCCCGCCACATATCCATCCCCTATTCCCCGAAATCCCCATAAACCCTAGAATTCCCCCCTCTGCCCCTGCGCCCAACCCAATGCGCGATTCGGAGGCGTAGCAAGGTCAGAGATTTCCTTCTTCCTCCCCCGTGCTCCCTCTTCCTCCATCTCCCTCCTCTCTCATTTGATGTATCTTACGACTCCCTCCGCCGCTCGGGCTGTTAAAAGTTCTCTGGATTCTTCCTGGTTTCTGGGCCGGGGCCGCGGTGCGTCGTTTGGTGGGAAGGGGGGGAGATGGTTCTTGCCCGGAGATGTTGTATTCTTGTGTGGGAAGTTCCCGATTCGGTCGGTGCTGGAGAAGGATTTCATCTTTTTTAGTTTTTTTAGTGATTCTTTAGGTGACTATGTTGATTGGAGAGATGAAGATGGGATTTTTTTGGGGGTCATCGTGCTCCTGGGTGCAAAGTTCGTGGTTTGGTTTGTGGCCCCCAGGCCGCTCGGAGTTAGCCTTGTTCGTTGGTGGCAGCCTTTTGCTGCTGCTCATCCCCAAGTCCACAAGAAGGATGCAGATTTCATTTAGGGCTCTCTACCTAGTTCTGTGTCATATTGGGGGCTGCGAGTGTGACCTGAGCACAAAGATTATATTTTTATTGCCCCTCGTTTGGAACGGCAGAGTAGGACTATATCTGTGTGTGCCCAATCAATGCTGGTTTGGTGACTTTGTAAACTGGCTTTGAAGTGCCTGTCTGTGGATTTATTTCTCCATCTTTCTTTTTGTATAGGTGCTTGCAACCTGCGCTTCTGTGCAATTACGTTGTTATGAATAATAAATATGGATCTTAGATTGTGTATTTGTTAGTCTGCCTCTGCGGTATAGGTTCCGAATGAGGACATTAAAACAAATCTTGTTCATTTATTGTCTCATCAAGAAGTGTGTGTTCCCGAAATATTTATCGGTACACCTTTTCCGCTATCATTTTATCTTTAGCACACGATCTGAGTGCTAAGTTATCTGTGGTTCCCTTGAACTGTTTGAATCTCCCCTTTTATGAGTGTCATGGATCTGGCCTAATGTACTTGTGTGTGTTTCGCAGGTTTCCATTTGCGGTGGCATTTGGGAGATTCTCAATAACAAGCCAAGTTACATAACATGAATGCTGGATTCAGCACGCAGATCTTGGCGCAGAAGCTTGCGAAGCTTAATATCACACAACAGAGTATAGAGAGTATCCTTCTTGATAGTTACAAAGTGTGATCCTGCAACTTTTCTCCATCTTTAACTTGGCGCTTTCTTTTTTATATTTGCTTTAGTGTAACTGTGGCCTAGCTATTGTTTTGCATAGAAGAGGGTGGGTTAGATACTTAGATTTTTATAGTTACTCTTCGGACAACACACAAACAGCACAAACTAATCATCTTTGTCTTAACTTCTCGGTTCTCACTGATAGATGACTTAATCTCACAATTCAGTGGTTTATATGGATTGGAAAGTGCAAAGTCATAGCACATAGCTTATGGAAGAGGCCAGCGTTGTTAATCTTAGAATTGCAGATGAACAGATCACAGTCGCAATGGACCTTTTGCATCCAGTTGATAACTGATCATGCAGCATTATGACCAGTTGATTAATAGCATTATGCTAGCCTTTCATTGGCCCTTACTCAAATATGTGGCTTTGTGCCTTCCTGAACTGTGTCCAAAGACAACTTGACTGCTTTTGCTAACTATCTATTTATTTGATTATTACCCCATTTGCTACATTATTTTGCCCATTCATGTAATGTCATGCTTAACAAAAGAAAAGCTTTATCACATTGGTGTGTCTTTCATCATCGTCACTGCCGACAAGTTGTTGAAACATGGGATTCCGAGTTTCACTCAGCTCCTCATGAAAGGAGGGTATCTTTGTTGTACCTTGCAAATGATATTATGCAGAATAGTAAGAAGGAAGGCAATAGATATATAAGTGAATTCTTGAGGGTCATCCCCGCTGCCTTAAATGATGTGTTCATCAACGGCGATGATTTTGGTCGGAATGTTGTACAAAGACTGGTATGTGAAACATATTCTTGATGTTTATATGCATGGAAACACTTAATTACTCACATCGTTCAGATTTATGATTTTAGCTATTATCTCATAACAAATTTGCAAAGATAACAGTGTCCTCCTTATATAGATGTGCTAGAGCCTAATAGTTAGAAACAACCTAAAAGGTAATACCTAACGAGGAAACTAACCAAAATGAAATAACTAATAAGGAAACTAATCAGTCTAATCAATTTCCCAACGTCAAAAGTGCCGATGGGTCCCACGCGAACAATACACATGATGCTACGCTGCAAAGTGAACAGTAATGTGTAAACGAAACAATAAAGACTTGCATCAAAAGCTTTTGCAATGGAGGGAATCTTTTCGCATGGCCCTTGCCCCTGATTGCCATCCTCTCTTTGGCAAATGGCAACAGATACATCTGACAAATAGAATAGGGAACAATAACAGTCAAACACAATGGAATGAATCGAGCGGCGCATGGATGTGCCCGTAGGAAACAAAAGCAACAGACATGTGCAAAATATGGTTTGGTTTCCTTTTTAGAAGTTCTTCTATGCACTCTGACAAACTAAATTCACAAATTCTAAATTGGTAGAGTAGGTGGTTGCTTGTTGCAAATCACACCTTTAATATGCTTTAAAATTTGTGCTTTTCACTTTCTCGGAGAGCACCGAAGCACTACTCGTTCTAGTTGAGCTTGAGCCGAGCTGGGCTAAGCTCGCTCGAGCTCATCTTGAAGCCCATAGCTTCCCATGTGTAAGAAGTTCTAGATCCACCACAGTTGTGTTCGCGAAATCGGCCTGGGCGCTCGACGTTGGATGGCCGCCGCTACCAGGGCCATAGTTGGCTGCCTGCCTAGGTGGTCCAAGGCGGGCGCGGGGCAACCAGGTGGAGCTGCGACGATGAGAGGGAGGAGGGAGAGGAAGGGGAAGGAGAGGAGGAGCATGGCACCTTCATCGCCGTTGTTGCTATGTCGTAGTCGCCGTCGTCGCCGCTGTCGCAGGGAGGTCACTAAAGGGAGAGGGAGAGGGGCGGCCGAGAGGGAGAGAGAGAGAGAGCTGGCAGCTGCGAGCCTGCGAGAGAGAGGGTAAGGACATTGTTAGATTTTGGGAGAGGAGAGGAATAGGGGTTGAATTGTTGATTCTATTCAAAGTGCTCAAGGGGCAATATATAGTGTACAAGAGGAACCCTAGACTAGAAACCTTAGCTAAACTACAATTATATAACTATCCCTAACACTTACATAACTATTACACTTCTACCACACATTACACTACTACCCTTAACACCCCACTCAAACTCCATGCGTATGCCATGGTTATTAAGGCGTCGCCTAAGAGCGACGCTTAGGCGGTAAGGCGCTGCCAGTGTGCTAAGGCGTTGCCCCGCTTTGCGTCGCTCCCGCCTTGCCGCCTCCTCCACGTGGTTCCTCGTCGCACGGCTCCTCTCCCCGGCCAAATCCACCTCCCCGCCGCCAGATCTGCCTTCCCCGCTGTCAAATCATCCTCCTCGCCATCGATTGGGCCACCCCGCGGTCGGATTTCGCCTCCCCCATCCAAGTTGGTGGAGAGGACAGGAGAGGGAGAGGGCAGGGAAGAGAGGAGAGGGCAGGAAAGAGAGGAGAAGAGGAGAACTTACCTCATCCCCGCCGATTCCGGCTCGCCACCGGTCAAATTGATCTCCGCCGTCGCCGGATCTGCCATCCCCGCCGTGGGATCCGCCATCCCTGCCGTTGGACTCCGCCACCCTGCTGCCATGAGGAAGGGGAGGAAGGGGAATAGGACGAGAGAGGGAGACTGGATCTGGGAGAGGACGGGAAGGGGAAGAGGAAGGCGTCCATGTGTTGCGGGTAGAGGGGATGCGCTGTGGAAAGAGAGGATGGCGTCGCAGAGAGAGCGAGGAGGGTAGGGGAAGAGCGTTGGCCGAAGAGGATAAGGAAGCGTCGGCCGAATGACTCGGAGTGCATCAACACTCAACAGTGATGGTCGGCCCGGTTGTGCATCAACAGTGATGGGCTTGCTGGATTGTGCAGTAGCAATATGACTCTTTTTATTTTTTCTTTCTTTTTATCCTTTTCATCTCCACTTCCTTGCTCCCTTAGCGCCTTAGGATGTGTAAGGCGTCGCCTCGCCTCACGCCTTAGCGCTTAAATGGTGTGAGGGGGGGGGGGTGGGTCGCCTCGCCTTACCGCCTTGATAACCATGACGTATGAAAAATAGCATTGAGTTTGAAGAGGTCAAACACTAAGATAAAAGATAAATCCGAAGTCCGAGTTTGAAGATGTCGTCGAAGCATGCAACTCTTGAACAATTTTTTTCCTTTGGCTCTTCACACACGAGTGTCTTGATTTTGAGATGATGAAACCGATAGGAATAGAGAGATATGTCAAATCAAGCCGACGAAGAGAGAGAGAGAGAGATGAGGACACGAATCAGATCCGCCCACCCAAGAAGTGAGGTGACGGTGTCGAATTTGGCGCTCGACGAAGGCAAAGACGACGGACCAGATCCGCCCACCCAAGATGTGAGATGACGGTGTCGAATTTGGTGCCTAATGAAAACAAAGACGAAGAGACAGTTGATGATAACAACAAAGAAGGCTATTGGTCAAGAGTCGCAATGATGCGAAGATGTGTAGCAAGATGGCTACAAGAGAGGGCCAAGAGGGCAAAGTCGCATCAACAACGATGATGGGGGCAACCACACTCGATCCAATGGACGGACCGTGGCAACCCGAAAAGGAAGAAGCAATCGGCTGATTGACAAAGGATATGATGAACTAGCACGACTTCGATGAACTCAAAGAGAGATACAACGAACTTGGATGGACTTGATGGAAATCAAAGGAAATAGACTAAGCAAGCAACAAATACTATACTAGCAGCAGATACTAGTAGTAGTTATGCAGAGCAATCAATCAACAGATCAGATGCAACTAGCAATAACCAAGCAGCAGTATGAGTATCAGCAGATCAGAAGCAGTAATCACCCACACCCATACGAACTAGCAGACAAAGTCCAGGGTGCCGAAGCAGGAGGCGCTGGAGCGCCAGAAGAGCTCCCGGCGTGGACCTCCAAGCGTCGGAGAGGAGACGGCCAGAAGAGGTGGCTCGGCGACGGGGAGGTCCTTGAGATAGCTGAACTCGGCGACGGGACGCGTGATGCGGTGGGGGAAGTCGGTGATGAAGACGCGGCGGGTTGACCTCCGGGCTTGATGTCGTGCTTGGAGGCAGCATGAGGTAGCGCCGGGTGCTGAGGATCGAGATCGTCGCGCGCATATCCGGATCGGGATCGAGATCGTCAGGGCAGAGGACCCGGTCGCTGGAGCAGAGGACCCGGTCGAGGCCCCGGTCGCTGGAGCAGAGGACATGGGTGGTAGCGATGAGCTGCAAGGCTCGTCGGCTCAAGCAGAGGTGGGGCAAGGAGGCGTCCAGGCAGCGAGCTCCGGATCCTGCGGATCTAGGTGCAGATACTGCGGTGAAGAAGACGTGCGAGCTCTGGCGCTGTTGTGCGATCCCGACGGCATCCGAGGCAGAGATGGCTCCCGAATCCGAACGGTGGCGATGAAGAGGCTCCTGATGCCCCGGATCCAAGCGGTGGCGATGAAGAGGCCCCGGATCCAAGCGACTCCGGATGGGGGCGACGGAGAGCTCTGGATGGGTGAGGTCCGGATGTCGTCGGGCAAGACGGCGACCTTGAAGAGGTTAGGCCGGCGACTTCGGGTCTTCTCTACTCCGAATTCGGCCGGTGTGAGGAGACAGACCGCTCGGAGGCGAGCGGGGAAGAGGTGAGGACGGTGTCGGTGACTCGAGCAGGGGAAGAAGACGAGTTGAGGACGACAGATCCAACTGGCAGACGGCTAGCCGCCCTCCCCGTTGTCTCCACCGCAGACGCGCTGGCGCCAAGCCTTGTCGATGGCGAGCTTTGGAGCAGAGGATGCGGCCGGATCTGGTGCACAAAGTCACTCCCGCTGGATCTGCTGCTCGAAGAAAGGTGAAGACCGATTGCTCGCTCGTTGCTACTGTTGCTACTTACAATGGTTGCTATTGCTGCTACTTACAAAGAAACTAGTGATATGGTAAATATAAAAAACGAGATTGAGTGCTGCCCCCAGGATTGGAGATTTCTCCCCCGGGGCTGCAGTGGTGGATGAAGATGGAAGCTAGGCTATGGATCTAAGCTCTAATACCATGTTAGATTTTGGGAGAGAAGAGAGGAATAGGGGCTGAATTGTTGATTCTATTCCAAGAGCCCAAGGGGTAATATATAGCGTACAAGAGGAACCCTAGTTAGACTAAAATTACATAACTATCCCTAACACTTACACAACTATTACACTTTTACCACACGTTACACAACTACCCTTAACAAGGTTAGGTTTAGATCAGACAGCTGGGATATATTTAGATCGGACGGCCGAGAGGACGCGACCAGCCAACCATCTCCTTCTTCTTCCCCCTTGCCCCTTCCTTCCCCTCGCCACCGCCTCCTGTAAGATCGAGGAGGCCGACTAGAGTAGGGTGAATAGGCGGTTCTAAAACTTTAGGCTAAAACCTTGTTTAATGCGGAAACTAATAATCAAATCGGTTTTGTTCAATTAAAACCTAAAACAACTAGGCTTGACTAAGTGCACCAACAAAGATAGAACTAAAGATAATGATAGCAGTCAAGCATACAAGTAAGCAATCATACAAGACAAGATAAACAATTTAATACAAGTATGTAAATTACAATATAGTAAAGCACAAGTGAATGCAAACCACAAGGAGACACAAAAATGTTTTACCGTGGTGTTCGGAGACTTACCGGTCTCCCCTAATCCACGTTGAGGTAAGTCCAAAACAATTGAACCGGCTCCACAAATTAAGCCTTCCTCTGAGGTAAGTCCAAACCAATTGAACCGGTTCCAAAACGAACCAACACATTGCTGTACTAAGGTTGCTCTTTCCTCCACACCGGAGATGGTGAGCACCACACCACTCACAAACTGCCCGGGTCTTCTCACAATCTTTTTTGAGAAGCTCACTGGCGCACGACGCCTCCACGCCGTCTAGGAGTCGGCAAACTCCAAGAGTAACAAGCCTAGAACTCTCACTTGAACTAATCAAGTGTGTAAGCTCAAGTGGATACTCAATCCACTACTTGATGCAACACATGCACTAGGATTTGCCTCACAAAGCTCAACAAGTGCAACACATGCACAAAAGGGTGTAGAGGACTTGCTCTTTGCTCAAAGGAATAGAATGGGACTCCAGCAACTTTCCTTCACACGACCAAGGTGGGTATTTATAGCTCACACACAAAAACTAGCTGTTGGGTGAAAACCTGCTGAAAAAAAACGACACAATCGGAAGTACCGCCAACTAATGTCCGGTACTCTACCGCACTTGACTTCAACGGTCGGATTTCAGCAGCAACACATGCTCTGAACTAGCCGTTGAAAAGACGGTGTGGTACTACCGCCAACAAATGCGCGGTAGTTTCGATCTTCGGTAGTTCCGGAGGAGCAAACATGTTACAAAAACATGTGTTCTGGAAAAAGCATACCACACAAATCGGAACTTTTGACGAACGGTAGTTCCGCCCAAAGACTGCTGGTACTACCACGTCACGGTCGTACCGCTCAACATACTACGGTACTACCGCTACACAAGCGTGACCAGAACATCTTTGCCCGATCGAACTGGCCATGTGGACCGCTCAGATTCAATTGAACGTTCGGACCACGCCTCTTGGCCACACGATCAGTTGATACGTTCGGAGGTTCGAACGTCCACCGGTAGTTTCGCTAAAGGAATTGCGGGACTACCGCAGTGCGGTAGTTCCGCCCAACACACGTCGGTACTACCGATGTTCCTGACAACACAGAAGATTGCATTTGCTTCAAACTCAATTTGCAAAACACATTTGCCAAATTGATGCAAGATGCAAACAAGGCATGAAGGCAAGATTCTCAACAAGTTGCAAAATACATTCGCCAACTTTTAGAATCAAAACCACAACTAAAAGGTACATGGACTTAAGACATTTACAAAACACATTTACAAACTAAAGTCCCATGCTACAAGGAACATACATGAGCCTCAATTATTTACAAAACACATTTGCTATAAACACATTTGCAAACAAATAGCATCATGCCACAAGGAATAAGGTACATGGATTTCAACCATTTGCAAAACACATTTGCAAATTATAGTCACATGCTACCAAGATTAACCATGAGCCACAACCATTTGCAAAACACATTCACAAATGTTAGCAACATGTTAGAGTGAACTAGAGCAAACACAAGAGCTATCAATACATGACTAACTCAAGTTACTAATCAAGCCCCCTCTTAATAGTACGGCAAACTATGCTAGCAGTCTGGTCTTCAACCAAACACCAAGACCGGTAAAAGTTTAGGAACAAAACCTTAGCCCTAGCTAGTCATACCTTTACCTTGCACATCTTCTTGAAGCTTAATGACGCACATCCTCACTTCAAGTCCGGGTCCTTGACATTGAACATCATCAACACATGATGACTTCCTTTGCTTCGAGATCTTTGACTTGATGCTCATCAACACATGATGACATCTTTCATTCCGAGTCTTGATATGCATCAACACATGATGCCATCTTTTGCTTGCCTTTCATCAACACATGATAGACCTTCTCTTGTCTTGATGATCAACTCATGATCATCTTCTCGTCTTGAACTTGATATGCATCAACACATGATGCATCTTTTACTTCAAGCTCTTCACTTCAAAGTCATCAACACAAGATGATTTCCTTCTTCCCGAATCTTGACTTGATGACCATCAACTCATGATGTCATCTAAAGTCTCCAATCACTTTGGAACATAATCTAGTTCACTAACTCATGGAAATGTTAGTTCTACAATATGATTATCATGAATTACCACAACATACTATTAACTAATAATAGTGGAACAAGATATACAATCTTTCCCTCTTTGGTAATTGATGAAATAATTGAATGTAAATTTGTATGAGTATATATGAGCTACACAAGTCTTATATACTCATTGTAAGTCATATGCGTATATGTGAATTACACAAGTCTTATATACACATTTGACTACAAAGGTATCAGTATATATGAACTACACAATCTTTATATACTCAAGGATATGTTTCAAAGTAGATATCCCAAATATGTGAAAGTGGAATATTGATCAATACTAGTGAAACAACATAATATAAAGTGAACTCCCCCCAAATATGTGCATACACGAATGTGTAATAAGAACATATGCACATATTCAAGTCAAACTTTAAGTGGAGTTCAATCTATATTTTGGATCCAAGGAATACAACAAGATATAAGAATGTGATGTCGAATGCATACCTCTTTAATCTTTAAATTTTACTGAGACTAAACATAAGATATAGCAAAAGAAGAGTTAGTCTTACAAATAGATTTGCCATTGTGAATGTATACCTGTTTGGATTTTTCCTTTTATACCAAAACTGAGACTAAAACAAGGTATATTAATAAGAATGTTAGTCTCACAAATACAACAACAACAACAACAACAAAACCTTTGATCCCAAACAAGTTAGGGTAGGTTAGGAATGAAATCTCCTCAAAGTCAAAGAGACGAGAGCATTGCAAATAAAAAATAAAATAAAATAAATATAATAATAATAAGAAAACCTACAAGGCTAAAATCTTAAGTTGTACATCCTGCCAACCGAGCAAAGAGTCTAAAAACACAGCCTCTAAACTTTCTTATGGTTCCGATACGTGGATCGCTAACTTCCATGCGTTCCTATCCAAAGCTAATTCTTTAGCTACATTCTAATCTCTCAAATCCCTTTTAACTGCTTCCTCCCACGTTAGTCTTGGTCGATCTCTGCCTCTTCTTACATTTTTAGTACATCTTAAAATTCCACTACGTACCGGTGCCTCAGAAGGCCTCCGTTGGAGATGTCCAAACCATCTTAAGCGATGTTGGACAAACTTCTCTTCAATTGGTGCTACCCCCACACTATCACGTATATCCTCATTGCGGATTCGATCTCGCCTTGTGTGACCACATATTCATCGTAGCATCCTCATCTCCGCTACACTCATCTTCTGTATATGTTGTCTTTTACTCGCCCAACATTCTGCTCCATATAGCATCGTAGGTCTGATCGCCGTCCTATAGAACTTACCCTTTAACTTTTGAGGAAGTTAGTCTCACAAATACATTTGTCATTAATCACTAAAATACTCTATTAACTCATAATGACGGGTTTAGATTCTTCACCTCCTTCTTCCCCTTGACCACCCCGCGCTCCCTCCGTGCCTCGCTCCCCCCCCCACCCCTTCGCTTGAGTCAGGCGCCCTAGGCGCTAAGTGCTGGTCCACCGTCCGATTAGCGCCTAGCGTCTTCATGAACATTGATCCACCATTACCCACAGCACCCAAGCAGGTCAACCCCGATACCAGTCTACAGTTGGCGAATTGCCTCCTGTTACATGGCTTTTGCCCCACATTTGTGCTTGAGGGCAAGTTTGTTATAGTGCCTATTTGCATTGCGTGTATATATGCCGCTTCACTACTTATGAAACTCTCTCTTTGCACATCACTGTATGGCCAAGGCATCTCTTGGTAAGTTTCTTCTTGTGTTTCCAGTTCTGTCTATTCTTCTTTTCCCCTGTGCTGCCTGCTGCAACCGCCACTGCACGATTTTCTCATCCTTGCTTAGGCCAGTTATGTTAACCTAATTGAAAAGCATACTGAGTTTATTAGATCTGCTCTGATGAACTGTTGAGGTGGAACCGTGTAAATCTACAGCAGTAAAATAACTAGTGTCTATGCTTCTTTCTGCGCTCTTTTGTGTGTGTCTGCCCTGGTGAAGTCTTGTGGTGCAAAAACCAGAGAGAGAGAGAGCCTGCGCATGTAAATCTTAGCTCCTTAGTAAATTCACTCACTTGGGCATGATTTGGTCTGTATTTATGTCTCACTTTCCTGGCAGATAATAGCTGTTCAATCTCACAACTTCCTGTAAACATTGCAGGTTGACATATGGGAAGATCGTAAAATATTAGGCTCTCAAGGACAAATGCTCAAGGAAGATTTTTCTAGAAGGTTTAAGGAGCTCAAATATAAGTCGGTAAGTGGTCTAATCTGATTCCTTTTGACTGATACTATATCATTAAGCTATGCCTGTGGTATTATACTGTGTGCAACTTTTAATGGTTTTTACATTTTTACAGAAAAAACCTGGTGGAGAGCTGATGGAGATGGTTATCTCTAGCTACAAGCATATGTTGAATGCTCCTATAGATGAGGATACTCTAATGCGGGAATGCCAAGTTGCTCTTAGCTTTGTCGACAATCTCAACAAAGAGTGTGGAAATAACTCTTATTTAGGTAAGATATATATCCATAAGATATTCTTTTACATCTCATTTAGTTTTTAGTAATTAATATACAGGTCATAGCCTGTGTTATGATCTTAGATCATTACGGGGTAAACACCGTCAGGAAAAGGCTGGACGACGTCAACTTGGTGGGATGAGATTAGACTATAGACTGGGATGATAGAACCTTAAAAGGGAAATTAGATTAATTCATCTTCCTTGCTTGGTTGATAATGGATACATGCTATCTCTTTTATAGGGACGACCCGACTTGAACAATCTCTATTTTTAAAGAAACTTATCTCTATTAGATAGAATAGATCTCTAAGGAAATAAACTCAACTTACAAGGAAACTAACTATTCTTATCTCTATTTCCAACTACTAATGCACCTGTGGGCCCGGCACAAAGCATGAACAGTGCATGGCGCTACAATACCGTATGTACTGTTTACACATGTGAACAGTACCCGCCCATGACGCTGCTTCCCTCCTTTCGCGACAGCTCGTCCTCGAGCTGTGGCGGCGGCCATGGCCGAAACTCTAGGAGACCCCATGTTGATGAGAGACTACGATGACGACATGAGTCCTTGAAGATCACTGCCTCCACGCGCAGTTGCGGCAAACTCACTGGATGCTGCGGTAGACATGATAGCAACCCTGGCAGCGTCGCAGTGGCCACGACATACTTCGGTAGGACCGCGACATGCTTCGACGACGCCATGGTAGGATGCGGTAGCGGCGCGACAAGTTTCGATAGCATCACTGTGGTTGCTGGAAACGCCGCCGCCTCTTGTTGCGCCTTCTTCTCCTTTTGATCCGCGATCATCTTCTCTAAAGTAGCACGCATGTTGAGGAAGATGACCGCCATCTTCTTGTCGTTGCCGTTGGTACTCATGGCCATCTTGTTGGCATTAGCCTTTATCATAGCCAACGACTCGGCGGCAGGTCTGATGGTCTGATCTATCGCCATAACCATGGTAGCAGAAGTCGTGGGAAGGGATCGACTACTATGATACCAAATGTTACCAACCTTAGTTCATAACGGGGTAAACACCACCAGGAAGAAGGCCGGACGGCGTTGGCTTTGTGGGATGAGAGATTAGACAATAGACTGAGATGATAGAACCTTAAAAGGGAGACTAGATTAATTCATCTTTCTTGCTTGATTGATAATGGATATATGTTATCCCTTTTATAGGGACGACCTGACTTGACCCTTAAGAAACAATCTCTATTTCTAAGGAAACTTATCTCTATTAGATAGAATAGATCTCTAAGGAAGTAAACTCAACTAACAAGGAAGCTAACTTGAGTGATCTCTATTAGATAGAATAGATCTCCAGCTCTACGCTTACTCTGACTCCACTTGGGTGAGTGATCCTGCTGATTGCCGATCCATCACTGGCTACTGTATCTCTCTTGGTATTTCACTCATTGCCTAGAAGTCTAAGAAGCAGACTGCAGTGTCACGCTTTAGTGCGGAAGCTGAGCTTCGAGCTCTTGCCGCTACCACCTCAGAGATCATTTGGCTTCGATAGCTCTTGATTGATCTAGGTGTCCATTGTGACAATCCCACACTTCTCTTTGTGACAATACAAGTGTCATTCAAATTGCTAGTGATCCAGTCAAGCATTAGTTGACAAAGCACATTGGTGTTGATGCATTCTTCATACGATCCAATTGTCAGCAGTTGACCATCACCCTCAAGTATGTTCCTTCGGAGCTTCAAGTTGCAGATTTCTTCACTAAAGCTCAAACTCGAGAACATCATCGACTTCATCTACTCAAACTCAGTGTATCAAATCCTCTTGATCTACCTTGAGTTTGAAGGAGGGTGTTAAAAGTAGTGTTGGTTGTATATTGTGAAGAGTTGTATTGATTGTATATTCTCTCCCTCTCTTAGCCTATGTGACCCATGTACTCTTCTCTATATATACTCTCCTATTAATGAATAAGTTGCACAGTTGTGAATAACAAAATTCCTCCCCAGATTCTAACACTTCCCAAGTACCCATCTAAAACTGGCCCAACCTGCATGGACCCAGCTGTGTACAACTGTACGCCTCTAGACTTTTGTTGTTACTTAATTATAAGGTTGCAAGTTAATCAATTACCTTTGATTGTCTTCTTTTCCTTGGACCGCCTCTAGTCATCACTCATCAGTCTTTGAAGCTCAAATATCTTCTCTTGCATATTGGCAGGGTACAGTAATGGATCTGGCTTTGCGGGGGAGCTGCAGGAACAACATAGCATCCTGAGAAACTCCATTGAGCAATTCAAAACATCAGAATCACAAAGGGCCACTCTGATTTCTCATTTGAAGGAAGCACTCCATGAGCAGGTGTGTAAAGTAAAGGCCTATAGGAAGTGTAATATCTATTTGATTGAACAAAGTATTTGTTCGATGGATCTTTTAATGTTCCCTATAATGTTTCTTTTGTTTTCAGGAGTTCAAAATGGAACAAGTCGGAAACCAGCTTCAGGTATTTTCCTATGTTCAGCAGTGCTTTCTTTTTCTTAGAAAATTTGGCCCTGCAAATTTCTGACAGTACGCTTTATGAATTTTTTTGGAAGGATGTGATATCACTCTATGCTTCTCAAGGAATAGAAATTTTTTTGTAGAGCAGAAGTGCATCAATGCATGTTGCCATCCTCACATGCTCGGGGGACATCTATTGGGATGAATGGAATTATTGCCGTTCCAGAAAAAAAAAACTGTTACTTCCCTATAAAAATGTAAATTTTTGGGTGTGAACTTTTTATAGGCAGGAGTGGGGACTGGGGAGGGCAGGGGCTGTTATCCGCTATCCGTGCCTTTTTACAACTGGAATATTTCGTTGCAAGCAGTTTAATATCTCTGTCACCTTTGTATGTTTCTGATAAGCAAGCTGCTTCTAACTAAACAATTAAAGCTCCTTATGTTGGGAAAAAATTCTTTCCTTTGTACTAACTTTTTCCATTAATAATCAGGCAGCTCAATCCCGATACAAGAAAGCTGATGACCTCTGCCAGAAGCTTGGAATACATGTGGCAAGGCAGGAGCCATCTAATCAAGGGCTTAAAAACTCAAGTCTCTCTGAAGTGCCCGTTACCTTTGTCCCAGATTCAGGTAATGCTGATTCTCTTGAGAAGGGACAATCGACTGCAGTGATGTATTCACAGGAAGGAAATGGTGGTGAGCACGAGATCCTCAACAGTGTTTTGTCTTCACGAGCCTCCAGGGACAACATTGAGCAGAAAATAGAAGAGCACTCTTCTGGTAATAAAAGGCAGAAGCTAGAGAATGATGTATATGTTCCTCAGACCCAATCGCAGCCACCACTACCCCCACTCCCGCATCCTGATACATATCAACCGCCGCCGCCGCCGCCTCAGGATCCTCCGCCACCAGAATCTAGTCCGCCATCGTCGCTGCCCCCACCACTGCCAACTTCAATGCCATCCTCAATGCCACCACCACTGCCAACGTCAATGCCATCCTCAAGGCCACCACCACAACCTTCTGCAATGCCATCCGCAATCTCACCACCACCACCTACTGCAGTTCCAGTTCCTGCTGCCTCAATGACAGGAGTGCCATATGGCGCTTATACATCATTTCCTCCAGCTGTAAACTATCCCATGGTCAACATGCCGGGTCCTTACCCTGGTACTCTAAACCCTCGTCCAAGTTTCCAGAACCCGCCAAGTTTCCAGGGATTAGGGGGTCCGTTCTATGGCCCTCCTTAATCCGCAGCGCCCCCACCGATGAACAGGAAATAAAAGTAGTTCCTTACCTGCAGATTAGTAGCGATGGCCAGGATGAGATCGTGTTACTTAGAACTTTGGAAGACTGTCCGTTTCTTTGAAGAATATGATCGTGATGATTCATCACCATGTGTGTTGTGGAGGTTGGAAGACTATTCCAGTGTTGTACATTTAGTCAGTCAGAGAGATATTAGCGTGCTCAAACAGTTAATTGATGCTGTTCTGGTCTTAGTCAAAGATTTCGATTGCTAGAGAGAAAAATTGGAATTCTGACAGCCGAAGACAAATGCTATATAGCATGACATGTTTGTAACTTATTATAGCCTGTGTTCTGTGCTAGACTATCGTGACCGAGAATATATAGCTGTGCTTCGGATGTTCTGTTTAATTCTCCTTTCTTGCTCATTGCTATGCTTGTGTGGTGCCCAGTATTTTATGTGTCTATTTATTGTGGGGCCGAATCAGGTGCACATGAGCATATGTGTGCACATATGCACAAACCGCATCCGGGTGCTCCATCGCCAATCGAACGGCAAGCGCACGAGCGGATGGAGAGGTGCGCATGCGGGGTGAGTGTGGTCGACATTTTGTGTCCTCCCCATGAGGATTTCGTGCCGAGCTGTGTAGGGTTCCTCTCCATCCACCACGTGTGCCGCCACTGCGTCGCGCTGTTGCCCTCCGCGGCGTCGTTGACGTCCTCCCGAGTCGCCCTGAGTCGGAGCCCCCAAGCCAGCCGGCGCCCTTGTGTCGCGCCCCATTCGCATCTGCTCCCGAGTCGCCCCCTCCACTGACTCCGAGCCGTTGAGTCGGCTTGCTTCGTGCCGCCACCCCTGCCGACTTTGCCCCATTGGCATCTGCTCCCGAGTCGCCCCGTCCACTGGCCTCATTGCGTAAGCTGTTGTCTCATTGTGTGTTCTGATAGTTCACAATTGATATGAGGGGGATGTATGATGGTGGATTGCTTTGTTTTGATGTGCAGCCGCATGGACGAAATGAAAGATGTGAGCAGCTCCGTGCGACCACTAGCTTTGCCTAGTCTAGAACCCCTCGAAATGGCCGATGCACACTCCCTCATTGCAATATCGGATTGTAAAACCCCTCGGAAGGTAGCTAGCATCCCATTCTGCGTGAGTGTGTGCTCAATTTTTAATTTGCATGATTAATATCGTTCTAGGGTAAATCGTTGTTACCGCTGTAGGGATCGTCATCCACACCGGTAGTTACTGTGTCTTTGACACATGCTAAGGGGATGATTTTTGAAGATGAGGACGTAGCCTTAGAGTTTTACAAAGCATATGCGCATGTTGTGGGCTTCTCTGTTTGTATTGGACAGCGGACGACTACGAATGGGGTGTTGCAATAAAAGCGGTACTATTGTGCCAGACGTGTGTATTAGGAAGAAAAAGGTAAGGACAAGGTGGATGTCAAAGTGAAGAGGACATATGAGTCTAAATTGAGTAGGTGCGGTTGTGAGGCCATGTTTGGTATTAAACGGACTAAGGACAATAAGTTCATATTAGAGACATTTGTTGAAGTCCATAACTATGGTTTTGTCTTACCTAGTAAGCAGCACTTAATACGGTCTAATAGACAAGTAAATGAAAAGACTAAGACTATACTGTTCGCATGCCATCAGGCTAGCATTGACACTTCCGAGCATTAGATATCTTCATGTTAGTGAGGGTGGATTTCAGAATGTAGGATGCACAAGGAGGGATTTGCAAAATTATCATCGTACGTTGAGAGAGAGTATAAAGTCATCAGATGCTCAGATGTTTCTTGACAATCTAGCTAGAAAGAACGAGAATAATGTTGTATTTTATTTTGACTATATTATTGACGAGAAGGGTAGATTGGTGCATGTGTTTTGGGCGGATGCAACCTCTAGGAAGAATGAGGATGACAAGAAGGTAAGGAAAGTCACATGTGACACTAACATCATGATTGCCCAATGCTCATGTATGTTGTTTGGCACTCATGGGATTCCTTGCCGTCACATTATCCTCGTATTACGAGGTGCTTTGCTGAATGAGCTTCCAAGTCATTATGTTTTGAAAAGATGGACTGCAAATTGTAAGAGGGAGGTTGTGTTTGATGAGAATGACAATATTCTAGAGGAAAAAAAACCAAAAGATCTCACAGAGGAAGAAATTAAAAAGTTGGCTTTGAAGATGCGCAAGGACGTAGAAGAATTGATACATCGAGCTACACCTTCACTACCTTACATGCAGACTGCGAGAGGAAAACTTAAACAGTTTATGCAAAACATAAACCAGAAAATTCTTGCCCGACCACAAAGTAGAGTGGAGGAGGTTGAAGCATATATTGGGTGTGGCATCCCTCATGGTATCGATATATTGCCGCCTACCGACAATCTTACTAGAGGCAAATGAAAGAGGAATCGGCCTAGGAAGAGCAAACCGAAGAAGTTGAAGGGAAAGGTAGTTCGCATGTGCAGGACTTGCAATGAGATCAGCACCCATGACAACCACAACTGCCCTTTAAGGAAACAAGCAAAGTAATGGCCTAAGGTAGCTCACTGTCTAGCATTCCATTTTTTTAAAGTACTCATTGTCTAAGATGTTCAGTATTCACATTTGCAAGAGGTGGCTTTGTAGGTGGCTGCAAAGGAGTGATGGTCAATGGTTCAATGAAATGCTACTTGTAATATTTGCTTTTATGCTATCTTACATGCTACTTGTAATGGCCAATGGTTCAATGAAGCTAGTATCTGTTTTGAATTAGTATATGTTTTCTGGAATACTGGATTCAATAATGTGCTTTGTATGTTGTCTAGATTCAGTAAATGTGCTTGGTATGCAATGAGCTCCTCGTGTTTATTTACTTGCAGCCTTTTTTTTTGTTTCAATTGGGAAGAGTTTTGTAACGTGCCTCTTCAGTTCCAGAAACTTATGCTTGTAATGTGCTTCCTTGTAATGTGCTTCCAACATAAACTCTTTGAACCTGATACTGTAGCTGGTCAGTTCTGGACTTCAGACCCAGGATGCCACATTTCAGATTACACATTCCATACAACACATTCTAGACTCAGAATGTCACATTTCAGACCCAGACTTGAGCACAAGAAGATTGCCAAACCATTTCAGATTCCACATTCCAAATTTCAGACCCAGAATGTCACATTTCAGACTAACAAACCATTTCACATTCAGAAGCCATTCTTTCACATTTCATAATACAACTCATACATGTTCCAAACTACATTACATAAGACTAGGAATATATCGAAATTACAAACTCAGTTGCGAATGTTCCCAATGCACATTCCTAGCAGCAAGAATAAAAAAGCGACAACAATCATTTTTTATCTTTTCATCAGTAGCAGTGGACTTCCTGATGGACATGTTCATCTGGTCCAGTGAGGATTTAATCGCAGCTAAATTTGCCAACACACGGTGGTCAACTTGGGAAACCATCTCCATTCCAGTGCTAAACCGCTTCTCCGGTTCCACCACATGTATCCTACTCAAATGCCTCAAGTATTGATCTTTCCACATGAAAGTGTCGCATCCCATGGAATAGATCTGGACAAAAATAAAGCACCCAGCTTCATCACCAAAACAAAGCACCTGGCAATACAAAAAAGCAAATTTCAAACTCAAATTGAAGACAAAAGGGAGTATCCTACACCGTCATTTCTCGGGCATTTGTAGTACTCCTTTCCTCGATTCTTCGAGCTCCCGGACACGACCTAGATCATCTTCGCGTGGCACTTTGGGCATGGCATGAGAGGCAGCCCACCGCTAGGATCTATCGCTGTCGCCGACCACTCGAGTGCGCCTCCGCGCAATCTGTCATCTTCTACATGGTGCGGCAACACGCAGACGGAGGGCGCTAACCCTAGACTCGCCTGATGCGGCACCGTGGGCGGAGGCTCAAATGCCCTAACCCTAGACTTGCCCGATTTGGGAGAATTGGGGGAGGGGAGCCATGATGGGAGCACAGACCACAAGGGAGGCGGGACGAGGCACTCAAGGGCGGAGGAGCGGCGCCGCCACGCTCGCCTCGGGCGATTTGGGAGGAGGGCGAGAGGAGAGGACGAGAGGATTTGGGGATGAGTGGGATTTGGGAACTGGCGAGCGGGACGAGGGATCGTAAAAATTACTGCTGACCCGGGGGGGTGTAAGATCGAGAAGGCCGACTAGAGGGGGGTGAATAGTTATTTCTAAAAAACTCTACGACTAAAACCGATTTCTAAAACGAAGCTAAATATCAATTCGGTTTAGCCTAAATCAACTAGGTTCACTAAGTGCACCAACAGTACAAGTCAATTGATAATAATCAATCAAGTATGGACTTGTAAGCAATTCAATTTAAACAATGTAAATAACACATAGCATGGTAAGCATTCATACACAATGAATGAGCAACTTAATTATATGAATGTAAATTGCAATATGGTAGAGCTCAAGAATGCAAACCACAAGAAGACACAACGATGTTTTACCGTGGTGTTTGGAGACTTGCCGGTTTCCCCTAATCCACGTTGAGGCAAGCCCAAACCAATTGGACCGGCTCCACGAATTGAGCACCCACCTCCGAGGTAACCAATACCTCGTTCCACTAGGGTTGCTCTTACTCCACTCTGGAGATGGCGAGCACCAAGCCACTCACAAACACCGGGCCTTCTCACAAGCTTCACTTGAGAAGATCACCGGACCACGACGCCTCCACGCCGTCTAGGTGTCGACAAACACCAAGAGTAACAAATCTTAGACCCTCACTTGAACCAATCAAGTGTCTAAGCTCAAATGGATACTCTATCCAGTACCTAAGGCAACACATGCACTTGGGGTTTTCCTCCCAATCCTCTCTAAGTGCAACACATACACAAATGAGTATAAAGGGCTTGCTCTTTGCTCAAAGGAATAACTAAGGCACTAGCAACACATGCTGTGACCTCCACAATATCTGCAGCCTTGTCTCCCAACCACCAAGGTGACTATATATAGCCCACACTCACAAACTAGCCGTTGGAAGCAGAATCCCGAACGAATCAGGATAAACGGAACTACCGCCGTTCAATGGTCGGTACTACCGTACCACCCAAAAAAGCATTCATCAACGGCTAGCGCAGACGCATTAAATGCTCTAACATAGCCGTTGGAATTTTAGCGCGGTACTACATAGCCGTTGGAATTTTAGCGCGGTACTACCGTCAAGCAACATGCGGTTGTTCCGCTTCTCCGTTAGTTCCGCACAAGGCACTGTGGTACTACCACAAAACCGAGAGAGCAACATATGCTCAAAAACGTGGCTGAGGACCAAAAAACACATGTTCTGGAATTTACGTACTGCTATCAAGAGATCAGTCGTTCCGCGATCCGGTCATACCGCGCCCAAAGCGCCGGTATTACCGTGCTTCCAAGAGAGCAACAAACGCTTCTCCAAAAGACACGTACTGTCACATAATCGGTACAACCGATGTGCGGTAGTTCCGCTCACATAGAGTCGGTACAACCGCCACATGGTAGTTCCGCTTAAGACACGCCGGTATTACCGTTTTACCAGAGCAACAGCAACAACCTCAAGGATTAGCTATGCCACGTGGACCACTCAGATTACATAGATCTTTTCGGACCACTGGTCTTAACCGCACGATCGGAACAAACAATCGGATGTCCAAATGTGCTCCGGTAGTTCCGCCAAGGAACATGCGATACTACCGCACCGCGGTAGTTCCGCTCAGTACATTGCGGTACTTCCGATGTTCCTGAGAAAGGCACAAACTGGCTTTCAAGGAACAACTCAATTGCAAAATACATTTGCAAATTGAAGCCAGATGCACACATGGCATGCAGGCAAGATTCTCAACAAGTTGCAAAACACATTTGCCAATTTTTTAGAATCATGGCCACAAATTGCACTCTGCTTCAACTTAATTTGCAAAACATATTTGCACAATTGACAAGCGATGCAAACTAGGGTTAAAGTGAGATTCTCAACAAGTTGCAAAACACATTTGCACACTTTTAGAATCACACCATAAGGAATAAGGTACATGGACTTAAGCCGTTTGCAAAACACATTCGCAAACTAAAGTCTCATGCTACAAGGATTAACCATGAGCCACAACTATTTGCAAAACATAATGAGCTATCAACACATGACTAACTCAAGCTACTAATCAAGACCCCTCTTAATAGTACGGCAACCTATACCAGCAATCCGGTCTCCCAACCAAACACCGAGATCGGTAAAAGACTAGGAACAAATCCTTAGCCCTAGCTAGTCATACCTTAGCCTTGCACATCTTCTTGAAACTTGATGACGCACATCTTCACTTCAAGTTTGGGTTCTTGACTTGATGATCAACTCATGATCATCTCCTCATCTCGATCATCATCAACTCATGATGATTTTGTTCTTCGAGATCTTGACATACATCAACACATGATACACTCTTCTCTTGACCTCCATCAACACATGATGGATCTTCCAGACTTGATGATCAACATATGATCATCTCCTCTTCAAGGTCTTCATATGCATCAACACATGATGCATCCTTTACTCCAAGCTCTTTACTTTAATATCATCAACACATGATGATATTCTAGTCTTCGAGATCTTGTCTAGAACATCATCAACTCATGATGATTTCTCTTCATCCCGAGTCTTGTCTTGATGACTATCAACACATGATATCATCCAAAGTCTTCAACCACCTAGAACATAACCTATTCATCCAACTCATGGAAAATGTTAGGTCTACAGGGTGATTGTCATTAATTACCACAACATACCATTAACTCATAATGGTAGGACAAGATACCACAATCTTTCCCTCTTTGGTAATTGATGACAACCAACACAATTACATATAATTAAATATAATTGGTATGAGTATACATAAACCGCACAAGTTATATATACTCAAAAGATATATGAGCATATATGAACTAAGCAAGTCTCATATGCTCATATGAATATATAAGAACTACACAAATTGTATATATTCAAGGATATGAATATATATGAACTACACAAGTTACATATACTCATATGAATATATTAACTACACAAGTTAAATATATTCAAGGATATGTTTCAGAGTAAAGATCCTTAATATATGTGGAAAGAGAATATGGATCAATACTAATGAAACCACAAAATATAAAATGAACTCCCCCTAAATGTGTGCATACACAAATGTGTAGTGGAAGCATATGCACATATCCAAGTTAACCTTTTTTTGATGGAGTTTAACATATATTTTAGATCCGAGGAATGCAACAAGATATAATAAGAAGTAGAATGCATACCTCTTGTATTTTCATCTTTATATCCAAACGAGACTAAATAATAGCTAATCAATAGAATTGTTAGTCTCACAAATAGATTTGTCATTAATGAATACATACCTGTTTGGATTTTTACTTTTATATCCAAACTGAGACTAAACATGATATAACAATAAGAGTGTTAGTCTCACAAGTGTATTTATCATTAATCACCAAAATACTCCATTAACACATAATGGCGATCTAGATCCTTCAGGGGGGACGCAAAATGTTGACCGCGCTCGCCCCGCGCGCGCCTCTCCATCCGCTCGGGCGCTCGCTGTCCGATTGGCGATGGAGCACCCGGATGCGGTTTGTGTATATGTGCACACATATGCTCTGTGCACCTGATACGGCCCTATTTATTGTATACTTCTCAAGTCATCATCTGTGCCTCGGTTCCATGTGGAATCAAATCATGTTATTCCATCCAGCATCATTGGTTTTTCCTGCTGCTTTGAGGTAGGAATGTTTCAATTGCAGCAACTGGGGTAATGTTTTGTTTAGATCCCTGACGGTGGTTGCTAGTATCAATCATGTGTGTTTGCCTGCCTTTGGTATTGACCTTGTTTCAAGTGAAGCAAAGGAACAATAATGCATAGCTTTAATCTTTTGTGGAGCCCCACACACTTTGCAATCCAGTGCGTCCATGGTTGACTTGGCGATGTGTATATGCCGATACTAATTTTGCTGTCATGACTTAATAATGCATAGCAGATGTCTACCAATTTCATCGATCTGGAATGAAATTTCTGAAAATTACTCGTGCTCATGGAATATAAGAGTAGTAACTATCTTACACTGCATTGTGTCGACATAGAGCTTAATCTGCAAGTGTTGCCAATATTTTTCCTTGTGAAAACATTTCATTTCACACTGTAGGTTTCATGGCAGCATGGTCCTGACATCTACCTGATGTGCCTGTCCATCAGCATGTAGACTCTTTGTTTAACACCACAAGGTTTCTTAGTCATCAGCACTCACAAGTCGTAACCGCAATAATTGGGAATCGAGGGAAAGCAACGTTTGCATGAGTCCAGTTTGTTTGTCTGCCATCAAGCTCGTTCTCTTTTCACACTTTCTCTTCATCTTCTTAGTTGGCTCTATAATTGCGTTTAGCAGATAAACCTGATATAACCTCAGTCCTACATATTGCCGTGGCCTGTTGGATCCTGTTACAGCTACACACGAAATGTTTTACGAGAGTTCTATACACAAGAACTTTTTTTTTTTAAAAAAACATGTATATACCTAAAGATCTTGTATACGCAGTCGATTTGTATAGTCAAGAGGCCTACAAATACAAGTCAAATATTTAGGATTGACGAATGCATGTCCATCTGTCAATTCTCCACTTATACCCTTGTCCAAAAGTCCAAACAATGACCAATCATACCCATCCATGGCACATTTGTAGGCTGTGGTTCTCTCTGAATAAGTTCTGCATAGTGCTCCTACACTGCACATTCTTGTTGCAGCAGCAGCGCCCCTAGTTTTTCTGGATTGGAATCTGTGGATGGCAAGACGCTAGCTCGTCATGCACGCGTTGCCCTTTTGGGCGGTAGCCGTCGCCGTCGGCCTCACCGTGCTCGCTCGCTCATCCTGGGATCGAGGGAGTCAAAAGATTGTGCCACTTTTGATGGACAATGCATGTACATCCTAATCTAGGCATCGACTATGTGAGCTTTGTGGATGATTGCCATCTCATGTGGCTGTGTATTCGCCTGGGAGGCAAGTTGTGGTGCACCCATACATATATAAAAAATAAAAAACTCTTTTTTTGATTATTTATAAACAAAACAAAAAGGGTTCTTATCAAACCCACCATAAAATTAGAAAGAAAGATAAAGTAGATCTGACTCCTTGAATGATGCCTCTATCCACTATTCTGATATATAAATTCGATGTAGATGAAATTGTATAAGCGGATTTTTTGTATTTCCTTAGACTTAGATCGCGCAAGGCAAGAATTTTTCGCAATTTACGATTTCATATTCTTGTTACTAGATGTTTTACAGGAATAATCACAACTCCTTTCCGCTACACATAAAAATTGATTTCGAAAGTCAATTTTTTTTCAATATCTTTCTCTTTTTTTTTCCAGAATCCAATTTTTGTTCTTCCACCCATGCAATAGAGAGCGAGTGGGAAAAGAGGGGTTACTTTTATTTTCATTTTTCCTTAAAAGATAGGCTTTGAAATAGGAGTCATGGAATAATGTTGAATTCAAATGTTTATTTCTATAGTATAAGAAAAACTATTCGAATCAAATTCATGGATTTACCACGGCCTCGGTTGTGACCCCATAGATAAAAATAAAAAAAAAAATCTATCTTCGAGACCTTTGAAAAAAGGCATTGAATGAGAAAGAAATCGTCCACAGATAATCAAACTATCGTGAGTGGCCGTGTGGTTTATCCTATGTATGTGTTGTTCCTAGGATAGCGACGGCTAGGTTTTTCAAAAGCAAAAGGGTTAAGATAGGTGGTTCCACTTTGTATGTTTTTTCTCTTAGGAAAATGTTAACTAGTTGATAGTAACTGTTAGTTTGATAGTTTTGAGCTGATCTAATGCCGTCAGTTAACTTAGCCGCCACTAATTGATAAACTTTTAGCAAGAAGGTGTGCTTGTTGAGATTAACCGTCTTTCTAATGACCTTTTCTCCTAAATATGTTCATGTTTATATTGAAATTAATTACGTGGTTAACTCCAAGAACAAAATCGAGGCTTCATAATTTGGAGATTCCATATTAAATGTAACTCAAACTAACATGGTATGTATGTTACGTAAACCCTAAAAAACTATTCCTAACATAACTATCTAACTTGCCAACTTACTAAGTCGCTATGCGTAGGATATCAATTCTACACAGTAAAACTGACTAGTTTTGGTTTTTAATGCTATCTTATCTAGAGCATTGCTATACACATGGCGTTTTCACATTTGATACTCGTACGACGCACCTAGGGAGGAGGGAGGCAACGGGCGGGGCCAGTGGTAGGAGAAGGATGAGGCGGGCGGAGGCGCACGAGCCGATCGTCGGAGAAGGAGGAGGCGGGCGTGGGCAGGAATCGTCGTACACAGAGCATTTCCAATCTAGAAAATGCGTAGAAGTCTCATGGCCCATCTCATCGTGGTATAGAAAACTAGTAGTGTTGGCTAATCTATCACTGTCAGTGATAGATGTATATGTCTAGACAGATGGATCTTGTATGATAGGTTCCTTTCCTATATATCTCTATATGTCGTTAGTGATAGGTTTTATAGGACTGGACGATCCTATTTGGTCAAATACTGAACGTAAAATTCCTATTTTCTTTTTATTAAGGTACGAGGGCTACTTATTCCATAGGAACGAAAGCATCTTTTCATTCTTTCATATATTAGGGGCTTTTACTTGGAAAAGATAATGTTCTATACTAAAGGATTCAGGTCCATAACCACAAGTTCCAGTGCACTAGATCTTGTAGCACTTAGCAACGAAGCCTTATCCATTAGTATTCCACATAAGAAATCCATTATAGAAACTAATACAATTAGATTGACTCTTCATAGACAAATTTGGGGTTCGCGAGCCAAGGTAAGACCGGCTCGGGAACATGGGACCTTTTCTATCAGATAGGAGAGGCTCTTGTACAAAATAGACTTCTAAATAATAACCCCATGTTACGACGATCCATTTGTCTAGAGATCGTCATATACATACATATAGGGATGTCACGTTACCCACTATGCACATATAATTATATAGCACAGTAAACCGGGGAGCATTGTTCTTGCCGTATGATAAATGATATAATTTTGGCTTGCAACCATCATAATATGTTGCAGTGCTTAACCTCCCTGCATTTTTCGAAACAGGGAGATCTCTTAATATTCCTTTTCCATTATTAAACGGAACATAACCATATTTATAGAGAGAAACAGAATAGAGTTTTAAGGATGACAGTTTATCTCGCACTAAGCAGAGACTTCTGACTAAAAAGCAGAGACGTTGCCCATTCTTTCCACCATCACGGAAAAAATGACTCTCGTGTCGCTCCCACGAGCAACCCGAGAGTGAAGAATCTAGACCCGTCATTATGAGTTAATGGAGTATTTTGGTGATTAATGATAAATCTATTTATGATACTAACACTTCCATTGTTATACCTATTGTTTAGTCTCAGTTGGATATAAAGGTGAAAAATCAAATAGGTATGCATTCGACATCATATTCCTATATTTTGTTGCATTCCTCGGATCCAAAATATAGGTTGAACTCCACCAAAATGTTAACTTGGATACGTGCATATATTTCTTTTACACATTCGTGTATGCACATATTTAGGGGAAATTCACTCTATATTTTGTGGTTTCATTGGTATTGATCCATATTTCTTCATCCACATATATTTGAAATCTCTACTTTAAAACATATCCCTGAGTATATAAAACTTGTGTAGTTCATATATACTCATTCTTTATATTCAACTATTTGTAATTATGATGGTTGCCATCAATTACCAAAGAGAGAAAGATTGAAGTATCTTGTCCCACCATTATGAGTTAATGATATATTGTGGTAATTAATAATAATCATATTGTGGGAGTAACATTTTCCATGAGTTAGATGAATAGGTTATGTTCTAGGGTAATGAAGACTTTGGATGATATCATGAGTTGATTGTCATCAAGTCAAGAGCTTGGAGTAAAGGATGCATCATATGTTGATGCACATCAAGATGTCGAAGAAAAGAAAATCATCATATGTTGATGATGTTCGAGAAGAAGAGATAATCATAAGTTGATCATCAAGTCAAGAAAAGGTCCATCATGTGTTGATGGAGGGCAAATAAAAGATGTCATCATGTGTTGATGATATTCAAGTCAAGAACCCGACTTGAAGTGAAGATGTGCATCATCAAGCTTCAAGAAGGTGTGCAAGGTAAATGTATGACTAGCTAGGGCTAAGGATACGTTCCTAGTCTTTTACCGGTCTTGGTGTTTGGTTGGATACCGGATTGCTAGTATATGATGTCGTACTATTAAGAGGTGTCTTGACTAGTAGCTTGAGTTAGTCATGTGTTGATAGCTCGTTGTGCTTGCTCTAGCTCTCCGTGGCATGATGCTATTATTTATGAATGTGTTTTGTAAATAGTTGAGACTCATGCATAATCCTTGTAGCATGTGACTTTAGTTGACAAATGTGTTTTGCAAATGGTTTAAGTCCATATACCTTATTCCTTGTGACTTGATTCTAAAAGTTGGCAAATGTGTTTTGCAACTTGTTGAGAATTTTGTTTTCATCCCTTGTGTGCATCTTGCATCAATGGGTAAATGTGTTTTACAAATTGAGTTGAAGCAATATGCATTATCTATGTTCTTTATCTCTGGCGGTCTGACCGCAGGTCGTTGGTCGATCTGACCGGCCATTGAGAAATTGACTGGGCTGTGTGTCGGTTTCTTGTTCTGGTAGTCTAACCTCCGTGGTTGACCGGCCTGACCGGTGGGGTGTCAGTTTGACCGCTATGTGTTGGCCCGTCTAACTAGCATCTGGTCGAATACCTTGTTGAACAGTAGTCGAAGGCCTTGTCGTGAACAGTGGTCGTAGACCGTGTTGTGAATAGTGGTCGAAGACACTGGTCGAAGACTTGAGTGGTCGTAGACCTGCGTGGTCATGGACACTATGGTGAACAATGGTCGTAGACCTGCGTCGTCGTGGACACTGTGGTGAACGGTGGTCGTAGACCTGCGTGGTCGTGGACACTGTTTGTGAACAGTGGTCGTAGACCTGCGTGGTCGTAGACACTGTTTGTAAATAGTGGTCGTAGACCTGCGTGGTCGTGGACACTGTGGTGAACAGTGGTCGTAGACCTGTGTGATCGTAGACCTGTGTGGTCGTGGACACTGTTTGTGAACAGTGGTCATAGACATGCATGGTCGTAGACCTGGTCGAAAACCTGTTCGAGGACCTGGTCGAGGACCAATCGGTATGACCGCATTCCTTGAGCGGAACTACCGCGCTCCGAAAGTTTCAAACTTTTGTTGGCGGTACATATTTTCCAGATAGACACCTTTTGAGCGTGTTTTTGCTCTCCTGGAAAGCGGTAGTACCGGGCTCTTTGAGCGGTACTACCGGAGAGTGAAACTACCACATGTTCCTTGGCGGTAGTACCGCTCTGCTTTTGCAACGGCTAGTTCAGAGCGCGTTTTGCTGCTGATTCCAACCGTTGAGCTGGGTACGGTAGTACCGACCGGTGAATGGCGGTACTACCGCCCGTGCTGTTTTTTCTCAGAACTTTCCCCCAACGGCTAGTTTTTGTATGTGAGTTATTGTAACATTCCAAGGTTGTTACCAAAATAAAATAAAATAAAGTTAATGTTTTATTGGATTTTCTGAATTTGATAGAGTTTCATTGCATTATTTGAATTTCTGAAGATTTAAAAGTCAAAATTTAAAATTTATTTGAAGTTCTTGAAGTTTTATTAGATTTAATTTGAAAAATAAAAATTTACTTAATTTCTAGAATTTTCTGAGTTTTTAAAAGCCTTTTTATAAATATTTTAAAGCCAAAACAATTTATTTGCAAAAATAAAAGCCAACATTTAGTTGGAAATAATTTTATTAAGTCCAAAATAAGTATGGGAATTTCTGTGAATTTTTCCATATTTTTTTGGAATTATTTTGCTATTTTCTAAACCCTAAATGAATTTCTGGGATTAAAATAATTAAGAAATCAATTAAAAACCCTAAAATTCAGTTGGGCCTAAACACCCGCAGCCCACTCCCATCTTCCCGCGCCGGCCCAGCTCGCCCGCGTTCTCGCTTTCTCTCTCCCTCACCCCGGTCCCACCCGCCAGCCACCTCCCCGTCGCCGCCAGGTGGCCCCGCCACCCCTTCTTCCTCCTCCCCTTCTTCTCCGCTTCGCCCGCGCGCAACCGCCATGGTTGCCCACCGGGAGCTCCATCCAACCGCCTCCTCCAACGGCCCCACACCTCTTGCACATGCGCGCACGACCCGTAACTTCAACCGCCCTCGTCCCCACTCCATTTCTCCACCTTCCCCTCTCTTTCCCGCCGGATCGCCCGCGCGCCGCAACCGCCGCCGCCACGACCTCCGCACACGATCTCCCTCCTCCGTGCCCCTCCGCCCCTATAAAAGCAAGCCTCGGGCGCCTCTCTTCACGCCAACGCCGCCTCCACCATTCACTTCCCCTCTCCCCCGCCGAGCTCGCCGTAATCGGCGTTTTTCCGCCGTCAGCCGCCGCTCACGCCGCCGCCTATAGCACTGCCTCCAAGCCTCCCCGGTTGCCTCTGCCGCCGCCATCAGCACCGCCTCGTCGCGGCGCACACCATGCGCACCTTCCCAACACCAGAGCACCACCGGAGCTCCATCGCCACCAACGGCCGAGCTTCGCCGCCGCCTATCTCCTCGCCGCCGGCTATCACTGCCACCTCAGGTGACAAAAACATGCGCATCGTGACCCCCATCGCCTCCTCTCTCCGTTGGTATCATCCACACTCGCCGGAGCGCCGCCAATCACCGGCGAGCTCGCGCCCGAGCCGCCGCCGGCCGTGGCTTGCGTGGCACCGCCACATGGCTGCCACGCCACGCCATCTCACCGCCGCGTCAGCGCCACCTCCTTCCCTCCATCCACGTGGCGCGACCGCGTGGCAAGGTCCACCCGGCCCAGAGCCGAAGGTCCCATGGATTTGGTCCATATGGACCATGTCAATGACACATGGGACCCACGTGTCAGAAATTTATTTTAATTTATTTAAATTCTGAAAATTAGCTGCTGATGTCATCATGCGCAATAATCTGATTTTCCTTTAGAAAAATAAATCCAAAAATCAAAAATCAGAATTTAGGTCTTTAAATAGATTTAAACTTAGAAAATTCATATCTTTTGCATCCAAACTCCGATTGAGCCCATTCAAATTTCTAAATTTATCTAAATTCAAGATATAGCTATCTAAACCAAATTTATTCAATTTGGAGTTAATTTGAATCTTTTTTGAATTTGATTTGAATTTGACTTATTTTCGCGTATAGATTTCGACGACTTCGGAGAGTCAGATTTCGACGCCGTTGAAGAGCACATAAGAGGATGGATTTTGACTGTGTGATCATCGTGCTTGTACACATAGACTACCTGGAGAAAGTGCTTGTGAGCACTGGGTGACCTGTTAAGAAAAACAACATCATCTCAGTATCAGTTGATCTGTTCACCTCAAACAAGGCAAGTTACATTCTTGATCATATTTGCACCATTATTTAAAATTATTTAAATTCTATTTCAAATTATTATTGCATGCTTATTTATATTCAGTAATTTAATCCCTGTTTTAAATTTATAGTTATGCTCAAATTCTTTGTATGGCCAACTTTGTTATCAAATCAAACATATTGTCACCCTAGATAAAAACCTAGTTGATACAATAGTATGGACTAGGATCATTTGGAAAATATTGTGCTTAGTCATGCTTATAGATCACATATGTTTCATTTGGGGGAATTTCAGCCAAAAGTCAAATGTTGTTTAAATTGTACCCTTGGCATTGGTGTGTCATAGGAGTTTTACAAATGACTTTAAAAGATAAAATAAAATGATGGTTTGGACTTGGGCGAAATGGTCGTCTGGTGGGTGTAGGTTTATGCACGGGCTCAATTGGTTAGGTTGAGGTCCAGGGTTTTGTTGGTTGTCGCCCAGGTCAGTTAAGGACCGGTCTTCGAGCCGCATCTTGCTATGCCACCACCGTACCACCACATGTCCTCAGTATGGAGAGTAGGACCTGACTGACTAATTTGCAAAGTTCCATCGCGGTCGATCCAACTGTTTCGGTGGATTGTTTTTCATGACTATGTTGTTCCACCTGGCTCAAGAGGGGGCCCTAAGCCCGGCGGACTTCCATCCAAAGGGGAAGGCGAAACCTTAGAGAGGAGGGACTACGGTGGAATGACGTATTGTAAAGGCCTTGTCACGTGCTCTAGACTGTTTACCTAAGGTAGTGAGCGGTGGTATCGACGGATGCCAAACAAACTAGAGAAGTCGTGTCTTGTGGGTAAAGTTGTACAACCTCTGCAGAGTGTAAAACTATTCGAATAGCCGTGTCCATGGTCATGGACATGCTGGCAAAGCCACTCAAAGTTAGACTTCGATTTTTTTTTTTGTAAAACAGTTTGGCATGGATGGGTGTCCATGAGAAAAGTTATGGGTTGAAGCCCCGCGTTGGTGCCCGTGTTTATGTTGGTGTTAGGTTGGTGCCTACACTATCTTTATCAATTCAAAATCAATTTTAGTTTTTTTTCTCTAAAACTTGAGCTCTTGAACTTAGTATGGTATTTAATGTCAAATGATGTTTTTGCACAATTAACCCTATAAGCCATCCTTTGTTACATCCATGTATGCATGTCATTCTGTTAATTGACGGGTGTAACTTGCGAGCACGGAAGTTGTGCTCATTCTTGCTTAATGCAAACAAATTTCAGAGGAGAAGGACTTCGCTTCAAGTGTGGATCGTGACAACTAGGCCGCTACCCTAGTCGATTGCCTGTGGCAGATTGCTGGACCCTACTACCTCTTCATCGTCTTCCGCTGTGTTTATTTAATGTTGCCCTGTAAGGCTATCTTGTAATCAACTCTGTTGTCATTTAATAAATTTTAACGTTTATGGTTGTGTTATCACACTTGTTTACTGTGTGAGCTAGCCACTGATCATGAGACTAGTTCAGTTATGCACAGAAGATCTGGGGTGTTAATCCCGGGTCGTTACAGTTATAAATACCCACCTTGGCCCGTTGTGGGAAAGCCTGCGTAAGGTTGCTGGTCCCATTCTATTCTCTTTGAGCTAAGAGCAAGCCCTCTCCACTCTTTTGTGCATGTGTTGTACTTAGTGAGCTTTGAGAGGTAAATCCTAGTGCATATGTTGCATTAGGTACTGGATTGTGTATCCATTGAGTTTAGACACTTGATTCGTTCAAGTGAGAGTCTTTGGCTTGTTACTCTTGGTATTTGCCGACACCTAGACGGCGTGGAGGCGTCGTGGTCCGGTGATCTTCTCAAGAAGCTTGTGGGAGGGCCTGACGGTTTATGAGTGATTTGGTGCTCGCCATCTCCGAAGTAGAGGAAGAGCAATCTCAAGTGGATCGAGGTGTTGGTTCGTTTTGGAACCGGTCCAAGTGGTTGGGCTTACCTCGGAGGTGTTGGCTTAATTTGTGGAGCCGGTTCAATTGGTTTGGGCTTACCTCAACGTGGATTAGGGGAGATCGATAAGTCTCTGAACACCATGGTAAAACATCATCGTGTCATTGTGGTTTGTTCTCTTGTGCTTTACTTTGTACAATTTACTTGTGTAGAATTAAATTACTTATTCATCTTTGTATGATTGCTATCAATCAATAGTCTTATATTGTTGGTGCACTTAGTAAAGACTAGTTGATTTATGTTTTAATTGTGCAAAACCAAATTGATTTAGTTTCCGCATTAAAACTCGGTTTTAGCTAAAGAAGTTTTTAAAACTGCTTATTTACCCCCTCTAGTCGGCCTCCTCTATCTTACATAGAGGCGACCTGCTCCTCCTCCGGCAGTCGCCCGTCACCATCTCCCCGGCGGCTGTCATCGAGGCTCTAGTACTAGGGGACACCTGTCATCTCCCCAGCGGTCGCCGCTGAGGCTTTGGTACCGACAGCCTCAGCGGCGGTGCCCCCATCCTCCTCCTCCTTCCTCACTTCCCTCTCTTGCCAGCCCTAACTCTGAGAGAAGTGTGTGTCGAGGCGGCAGGGAGACGCCCCCCGGTTGCCTCCATGGTCCATGGGCACCCCGACCTCCGGTGGAACCTGCCACGGCCTTGCCAGCGCCTCCTCCTCCATGGTTTGTCCTAGATCTAGAGCCCACTGCGTCTGTCGCGCCAGCGGACTAGGAGGTGTCGTTGCCAAGGGAGTCTTGCCGAGCGTGGAGTTGCTAGTCAGCCTCCCCTTGCTACTGCCGGTGTTGTGCCTATGGGAGGCGCCCCCGCCGAGGGAGCCTCCTGGGGCACTGTGGAGCTACCGGTTTGGAGCCGCACCGGGAAGGTCGCCATCGTCGTCGATAGCAATCATCGCCGGGAGCCACCACGACCAGCGAACACATCAAGTCGGCGGCGCCGTGCACAAGGGGCATGCCGCTCAACTACCACGGTTGGTTCGGACGCGTCTAGAAGCTACCAAACGTGCCATCGGCGTCGAGACCAACAAGCCACAGCAGTCCGCCATAACAAAGAGCCCTCACCCCCAGACCCGGAGCCTCCGCGTTACCTCCTCTGCCCTCGTCACTATACGAACTACCGGTTTCCAAGTGCTGGTGTGGCTGCGAGAGAAACCAATCCTGTTGCTTATCGAGGGCACTCCAAGTGTAGACCAGTGACCTGAGGAGTAGCAGATCGGCCGATGGAAGAGGCCTGAGAGTCAGGTTATTGCCGTTGAAGTGTCGTCAGGACGCACAAGAGGCGCAAGACGACCGTTCCGGAGGCCCCGTTTTGTAGCAGCTGGTCCAAGACTCCATGGACGAGCCGGTGGGAGGATGTGGCGAGGAGTCGGAATTGGTGAGTGTTGTGTTTCTGTCATCCACCGTCGTCGCCAATAGGAGGAGCCACTTTCTCACCCAATTCATTTGAAGCGCTTTGCCAATTGTCCTGTCAGTGTGTGGACTTACCTTGCCCCTACTTCTATTCTTCCCTCTCAAGCTTGTGTCTGGTGATCCTCTACACTGCCCGGTTTAGCCAGTTTCGGAGCTTCTGTGCATTGGGCGGGGAGGCTTGCCCTTCCCTTAGCCATGATGTGTTCTATGTAAGGTAGAACGGTCGGAGTTATGGCGTTTGCTAGTTGGTTCTTGCCTCTACCACCGGTGTGGTTGTTTAGGGTGCTACGAGGTGCGTCTAGTTGCGGTTTCTCTCCCATATGGGGGGTTTCCGTCGGTGCACCATTGTATTCTCTTTTATTTTGTTTTCTCATGCTTCATCAACATAAAGGGCAGTCCTCTTGCTCTTCAATTCAAAACCAGAAGAAACCACATCCTAACACAAGTTTAACCATTGGCACTTAACCAGAAGCACAATTTGCTAAAGCCAACCTCCCTACATGTATGCATGTGAGTCAGAAAGCTAAGCTAGCTTCACACTTCTGATTGGTTTATATACTCTCACTTCGAATATATCACTTAAACAAATATATTATACTTTTTTGTCATTTTCAGTATACTTAAATACCAATTATAAGATACTCCAATACGACCTGATTGAATTTTTTTTATTGGAGCCCTTTATTTTTGCTATATACCCTTTTTCATATATAAAAGAAGTATATACACAAATTTTGCTATAAAAGGTGGACTTTAATGATTTTTTCATAGAACTTATTTTAGGGTATCTTATAATCATTATTGGAGTATGCTCAAATTGATAAAGAGGTATCATACCATTTTCCTCTCTCTCTATGTTGGCTAAAGAAAAGAGTTCATCTACAACCGTAAGTTAAATTGTATATATAAATCATTTTCATGGCACGATATATGCACATTTAACTAGAATAAACCGGGGAACATTGTTCTTGGCAGGTGACAAATGATTTAAATTTGGCTTGCTAATATGTCGCGGTCCTCCCAGCATGCATGCGAATCAGAAAGCTAGCTAGCTTCACATTTCTGATTGGTTTAATCTATATATGTTGGTAGTAATAGATCGTGCTGTCTCTTACCATTAATTGCAATATATATTATTGTCAATATATATGCTCCATGTCTGAAAATTGCACGCCTACAATATCGAAACTAGTGATAGCTATGGAATCTGTACTGGTACGATGATCTTTTCCAAGTAGTAGAACGTAATCATATAGTACCGCTACAGAACAAAACTGTGTTCATGGCCAATATAAATAGTTTTTTTAAATATAAGCGGTCAAAGTTAAGAAAGTTTGTCTGCATGTTTTCTAAAACATCGTATATTTCCGAAAAGAGAGTATTACCAGGCTTACTTATATAGATACGAATATGGTATGAAATTTTTCCATCCGATTTGTTGTTTTATCCGAACTATTCAGATTCATATTTGGATTCGATGAAGCAATATAATTATTTTATTGCAATATAACTAATTAGTTGGACAAGTTTTTTAGTTTCAATGTGAATTCATGTCCTTTTGGTGGAATAAATAGATTAGAATAATTAAATGTGACTATACAACGATAAAGCGTACATAAGTTACGAGGATATTCAGATTCGATCGAATTAAGTACATATTCGATTTGAATTTGTATTCATTATGACGTTCGATTTGTATTTATATTCGAGCATATTCGAATTCGTTTAAAAAATACGAATATGAATATAATTTTGCTACTATTCAATACGTTTTCACCCTACGTGTGTACGTGGCTAATTTATAAAATGCCGTGTCTCCGGGTAGGCGGCATCTAGCGATCGATGTAACTAAGGATGAATCTAGTGAGACGCTTGACTAAGGAAATCAAGTGACACACGTTTAGATTTTTTTAAAAAAAAGTCAGGGCTGGCTCATCTCTTGAAAGTTCAAGCTGAGACCGATCCCCAATTTTGATTTCTTTAATCGATTGACTAGAGAAAAGCTTTCCATGGCTTGGTATTGAAAAATATACTTTAGGGATTGTTTTGATTGTACACATATATATACCTCGAATGAAGGCAGAGATAATAATGTGTTCAATTAATTAATTGCAGCACAAGTTGGGCCGGTTAGAAAGACGCCAACCGACCATATATATCGTATACTACTAGTGTCAGTGACAATGAACAAATATTTTCTCTCTCTTCAAAGCAATTAATTTAACGCAAGGAAGATTTTTTTTTGGCTTGAAATGTTTATGAATAATTCCGGAATTCCGTGCCGACATATGATAATATTGATTTTTAAAAAGGGAAACTGTTCATGGCAACTAATAGAGTAGCTATTAGTAGTACTCCGATACGATGGTAAACACGTTAGCTTACGGTTGAGATGAAGACTACGCTAGTTAGCAAGTGCGGACAACTAGCTAGTACTGCAAGAACGACATGCCAACTTGATCGCTGGATTAATTCTTGTAAACAAAATGTTTGCTGTATCAGGAAATTTTTTTGAAGTAACGGCAGGAGAACTGCCCTTAATGCATTAAAGAAGGTTTGAAGTGTCCAACCAAGAAAAAGTCAAAAGCGAGACAGCAAGCTTGCATTCGCAATGCCCCCTCTCGGTAGGTAGGCATCAAGCTTGGTCGTCCCTGTTGCCTCGTTTTATTTGGTGTTAGAAGATTCTTATGTTTCATTTCTTCCAGAATTGCCAAAGAATCAAAATAATTAGTGAGGGCTTGACCCTTAGTGTATCAGAATTCAGAGGCAACATTAATTTGATCACTAGCTAGCCGTCGCCTACACCTGCACGCATCTGCGTCTCGGTCTGTTGCTAAGAAAAAAAAATAACCAGCAGACTGATGATGAATCGAATCTAGCCCAGTTGCCACAGGATCGGTCCGGACCGATCGAGACACGCGAAGAAACTGAACATATATGGAGCTCATCTCTAGGACCACAGGAACACTGTACAGCTACAGGTACTTCAAGAAAATATTTACTATTGTATTATATATATATGATATGATATGATATTCTTGGGAGTACGTACTCCCACATCTCATATACCACTTAAATCGTATAATGATATCTCTTTATCTATTTGTGTATACTCCAATAATGATTATAAGATACTCCAAAGTGAGTTTCATAAAAAATTTCATGAAATTCCATTTTATAGCAAAATTTGTGTATATACTTCTTTTATATATGAAAAAAGGTATATAGCAAAAAAAAAAATGGCTTTAATGATTTTTTTTATAATCAAATCGCATTGGAGTTTCTTATAATTGGTATTTAAGTATACTGAAAGTGATAAAGAAGTATAATATGTTTGTTTAAGTGGTATCGGTCTTTTTTTCTACTCCCGGGTGTAGTTACTCTTTATTCCGTGTCTCACAACGTAGAGAGTATCTTGCGCAACCGAGAATATGTATGTGTAGTATACGAGTATATAAGACCACCTAGGTGGTATTCACACTTTTTCAGTGGTGGTATGTACAATTTTTTAGATACACTTCTTTTTATGTGCGAGTATGTCAAATTCTTTTAAGTGATATATCAAAAGTGAAAGTAACTACACCCAGAAGTAGAAAGTACTTTTCGTATATATATACACTATGTGAAAAGTGTCAAGCTTTCTTATCCGACAATACCTTAATTTACAAGGTTGTTCCCTGTTAAAACTTCAAACAGTAGTGAAAAACAGTGATCTTGTGTTAGATGTCTACACCTCCGGCGCCGCACTTCCTCTGCCCAGCTCAGACCGCATGCGAGTCGCCAGCAGCACGCACAAAACAGGATCGGGCTGTGGTCTCCAGCCTTATCCCTTCCTCTTCTCTCACCAACAGATGGGCCCACCTTCTTTTCTTTTCCATTTCTATCTTTTCTTTTCTCAAAATAAAAATTACTAAATAACCCTCAAAAGTATCCACGGAGAATTCGAAGTGATAAAGCAGTGCTCAAGATGTTAGATGTCGTTTCAGACACACATCGACATGGCCTCCATTAATACATATCTCTGGCCCTTTTTTAATTTTATTTTTTTCTAATTACATGTCTCCGATACTTCCGACGTCAAAACGAGTAAATATCTGAATTCTCCATATAAATATCTTAACCAGCAACCTACGAACTGGTACTGGCTAGTTAATCAAATCACAGAGATTGTAGAGAAGATGCATCAGCTGGTACATGTAGCTAGCGCGCCTATTTTCCACATACATACGGAAGGCATTGACCATGAGAGCACCGAGACGATTATTGAGCATTTGAGCTCCTCCAAAGTCTCGCTCAGTCTAACGAAAACGACGAAGCAGCCACACATGCATGTACCACTTGCATGTTTTCTCCTTTGATGCCCATGGAGCATCTCTCATGCAATTCTTACTTGTATATATATATATATATATACACACTACAGGTCTACAGCCAACACAAACACATATTGAGCTTTGAGCAGGTGCATGCATTAGCTCCCATCTCCTAAATTGTAACCTTCTCGAGATCAATACTGACCTCAGTGCATACGTAGAGGTAGTATACTTCCTCGTCCACCTGGCTCTTCTTGCATGTGCGCTAGCTCTTGAGTTGAGTTGAGTTGAGTTGAGTCTTGGGCAATTGATCACACCGGTGGCCAAGGACGGCACGGCGGCGAAGGCGGAGAGCAAGGAGATGAGGAAGAGCCTCATATCGAGGACCCTGGAGCGGTGCAAGTCCGGGCTGAGCGCCGGCGCCGGCAGGTCGGTGGCGGGGTGCTTCTCGGTGTACGTCGGGCCGCAGCGGGACCGCTTCGTGGTGCGCGCCGAGTGCGCCAACCACCCGCTCTTCCGGCGGCTCCTCGACGACGCGGAGCGCGAGTACGGGTACGCGGCGCAGGGGGCCCTCGCGCTGCCGTGCGACGTCGACGCGTTCCTCGACGTCCTGTGGCAGATGGGGCACGGCGACGACGACGAGACCAGCCCCCGTGAGATCGCGATGGCGGCGGCCGCGGCGTCGCCGATATGCGGCCTGCGGAGTAGCGGCGGCAGCAAGGGCCGCTCGGCGGGTTACCGGATGCTGAGTCCGGCGAGGACGTCCTTGTCGACGTCTTCCCCCATGGTTAATGGAAGGAGGAGGTGAGCAGAAGGAAATTAATCCACCCTGCTCTCAATAAACCATATTTAACGAGAGTGACTCTTGATTAGGTCATACCAAGTTCTGTAAGTCGTTTCCTGTTTGGAGATTAATCTGTGCTCACCTTGTATAATATGTGTGCGTTTGCAGAGAGAATTGCATCGATGCGATCTCTCACACGTGTACAGTGGCGAAGCTACGATGTAAATAAAGGGTGGATTTAAAGTCTCGAATGACTAAACTAATTTAAGACAAATATAGTTTTGTATTCTTGTGCAATTAAATTCATACATGAATAAAAGCAATGAGAAAAAGAGAAATACAATGAAAGTACTTCGCTAAAGGAAAGTGTATCCCCAAAACATGTAAATATGATTCCAGTGAGTAACAATCTGTAGATCAAAATTAGAAAAATTAATGATACAATAGCAAATTATATTTAAATGATCATGAACATTCAAAATAAAAGAACCATACCACTAAGACACTAGCTTGAATCACGACTTTCACGAGGCAAATTCATTCTGTGAGATTTCATGTACTGGAAGGGTCTTATGATTCTATCATCATCAAAAGATCTAAATATGTCTCGCTCGGTGTAGCACACCATCAAATCATTCAGTCACCCATCCGATACCTTATTGCGCAAATCTGTTTTAATAATAGTCATTGCCGAAAATATTCTCTCAACAGATGTTGTTGTCACTAGAAGAATCAAAGTTAGTTCGATGAGACGATATACCAATGAAAAAACTCTATCTTTTTTTGTTTCAACCATCAATTGAGCAAGTTTTGAAATATCACGATGTCCATAAAATTCCTTACTTCTCCTAATGTTAAGAATGAAGGTCTAAAACTGATTTCTTAAAATAATCGATCAGCCACCATGGAACCATCAGCATAAATCTCATCAAGTCGACAGGCTTATCAACATTAAACTTAGAGAATGAGTTGCTTGGATCAAGACAGGACATGCATACCAATAACTCCGAGGAAACTTTATTGAAGCGATGATTCATCTCATTCATTGTTGCATCAAGAGCAGTATTGAAAATGTCAACTTTGTAATAATGATGTTGAGCCACTGTGTGGGGACCCCGGGTTATCTCCGTAAGACCGAGACTAAGCATGGTCTTAAGGACATAACTCTGGATTTCCGGTAAATGGATTCCAACTTAAATCAATCTAAATGAGAGGCTTGACTGAAAACTAGAGCCCTGACGATCATACGCGCCGCTCCTCTGCGAGCACTACATGATTGTCGGTTCTCCAACAAGTCAAGCACTACACTTAGTGAGTTAAATAGGAAGCCATGATCAGCGAGTATGACTTATATTGGCTCCCAAGATCAGCGACCAATATAACCATACTCTCATACAACGTTGATCGCATCTATACAACACTCATACATAAATAGTACAAAAGTCATACATCAAAGTTCCAAGTTTACAACTAATACAAGTGGCCGACCGGCCAAATTAAACAAGTTCATAAAGTAACAGCAGAAGCAAGTTAATAAACCAAAATACCAGCAGTGGTATGCCCCATAACCCATCGGCAACCGACTGGGAGTTAAATGATAGTATTACCCATCAGTGTCGCCTAAATCGGCACTAACAAGCTCGTCGGGCTAGATATCTTCCTCACCTGTAAGAGCCATCAAACATCTGGCTGAGTACAAAAGAGTACTCACAAGTCTTACATAAATAAAAATTAGTTATGCATAAGACTGTTCTAAAGGATGGCTCATATTGGCTTAGTTTTGCAAAAGAGACGCAACAAGGTACAACCTACACATACTAGTTTTTCAAGTGTCATTTCAAAATCAGATTTGAAGTAGAAATAAAGCATGTGAACAAGTAATGAATTCAATAACAAATAAATCATACAAATGGCAAAGTGGTTGTCCACTTTGATACAACAACAAGCATGAACATCTCATTCATGACAATACCAAGTTATAACCACAATTTTAATTCCAAGTCTAACAATAGTAACTCCCGAACTCAAGCGGTTGTCCATAACCGTGGACACGGCTATTCGAATAGATTTATACCCTGCAGGGGTGTACTACTTTACCCACACGACTTGATTTGCCCGTAAGCCTCCAGATGCCTCCGAATATAGCATACTTCCTATGGTATGCCGGCCGGGTAAATCAAGATATGGTCGTTTTTAGCAAGAAAATCCCATTGAGCTAAGTCCCTCAACCCAGAGCTCCTAGGAAACACAAGACATTAACGTCTCCATCCTATCGGCCCAAAAGGAAAACATAGGATTTCGCGGTCCTATGCCCTTACAATTTCACCACCGTGGGACTCAACACAACAAAACATTCCCCCTACTTAACCATACAGCACCCATATACCGCGTGTGGTAGCACGAATGTACTTGAATCAACGACGTTACCAAAGTTCGGTCCTTAATTGTCCAGACAAGTCCACCACTTACCCAAAGCTCGTGCACAAAGCACCATCACTAACCAACGCTTGTCCAGACCAAAAGCTTATTTAAAATGACAAAATTTAACTCATAGAACAGATACGAAGATCTGAAACAACGGTATATAATGAAAGTTGTGTTTATCCCATAATTGTCGGGTTATTCCCGACAATCAGACTACCGTTTCTAGACTTGCATGGCTAAGCAAACCCGAACAATATAATTTCACACATCCTATCATAAGCATTTCAGTACTGGAATAATTCATGGATAGCCACAATGACAAGATAATAGGATGTGTCTAACTATTCATCACAAAAATAGCGACATTATCAAAATAGCATGCAAGCAATTAACATTACACTAACTTAACAAAAACTGGGATCAAATATGATGCAAAAGAAAGTTCAAATGATGCTTGCCTTTCTGGTAGAGTAATTGTTCACCCTCAGTAGCGTATGTATCAATATCAATCGCCTCGGAATCTATTAAGTGTAACACCGAATAAACATCGAGAAATACTCAAAAATTCAAAGTGCTCAAAAATACATGATTTTTCTACAGTAGTTAAATCATGATTTTATATGAATTTAGGCAAAAGAATTATTCCATTTTGATTTAGTATATGAAAGTTATAGTGATTTGAATTTCAGATTTCAATATGTCCTCTTTGAGTAATTTAATTATGAGGTGAAAATTTGTAGAGTAGTGGAGGATACAAGGATTATATGGATAAATAGAGAATATTAATACAAGTTCAGAACAGTTGAGTTTGCTTCAATTGGAGTTTTCATGATTTAGTTATGAATTTCTAAAGTTATCAGCATTTTCTTTTGTAAAAATAATAGTGTTAATAGCTCAATTTCCAAAATAATGCTCTCTGTTACAGAGACATGTTTGAAACCAATTTTAATATAAATTTCATTAAATATGAAAATTACCAAAAGTGGTTTCACTTATTTTGGAGTTGAGATGAATTAGTTATGTATTTTTAAAGTTTTACATATTTTACAGTGCATAAATATATGGGTTTCGAATTTCTTAAAGTATTTATCACTTTTTCTACCAAGCGCTTCCTAGCCGCGGTCACTGACCAGCGGGCCCAGAGAATAGCGCATTTTCCATTTTAACTCAGATTTTAAATACTGAACTGACATATGGGACCCGCCGTCAGTGACATGGTCCAAGGGACTCAGCCCACCGGCGCATACGCACGGTGAACGGGCTTAAAGCCTAGGGCCCACATGTCAGTCACTCTTCATTTCGGTTTAACCCCGCCATTTTCTGTGCTCGGGGCCCACGTGTAAGTGAAACATTAGCGTCGCTTAAGACATCAACTAATGGCTAAGCCAATCATTAGGTATTAATGACCGTCATTTGCCGTAACCCCCCAGCTACAGTGTTGGTCGGGGTACGACAACGGAGTTTCTCCCGTGCGTTTGCCCGGCGGTTCGCCGGCGAATCCAGCCACGGCGACGCCGGCCAAGAGCGTGTGCAGAAGTAAAATAGCAATGCGCTCCCAAAGATAGTTGTCTCGACGACTGAGCCGGCCCAGAACGGCGGCTAGCCGGAGTGGAGCGGCGACGCTCAATACGGCAAACATGACAACAGCAAAGTGAAGCTCCGCAGTGCAAACAAGCGGGTGCCCGAGGTCCTAGGGGCTACTAAGGGTCTACCTGAGCGCTGGAGCGAGGTCGAGATGGTCGGGGAAGGCTGGAGCAGCGTCGGCGTCGGAGAAGAAGGTAGCAACGGCACGGCTTCACGTGGAGAGGATACTGGAAGCAAAACGAAAACAAAAGAATGCTCGGAATAGCTCAAAGACCCTATGAGGATGCTGTAAGAGCAAAGAATCGACAAAAAGCTTACCAAACCAAAGTGGGAGATGAAAGGGTTTGAACTTCGGCCGAAAGGGACAAACTCCAATTCAGCAAGACCCTGCCACGTTTTCATGAAATTGCTTGAGGGGTTTATAACCTCATGTCAAAATATACGAGATGACACGAAAGAAAAACTAAGGAACTCACCAGAAACCAAGAACACCACTTGGTGTCCTCGAGAGCGTTCTCTGGAACAGCCGAGAACACGACAAAGGGGCTGGACGCTACAAGCAACACAAGGAGCTCGTATTAGCAAAATGGGTAAGGCATTGAACAAGGAAAAGAATGGCATCACCCGGTGGGAGCTTACCCGCGTAGAGAGCAAGAACGAGTTTCCCTCTCCTCGGTCAACAGAGGAGAAGTGAGGAAGAAGAAGGGTGCCGAGGGGGTATTATGCCTGAAAAATGACGGAGATGGAGGCGGCATTACGCGGGGAACGCTCCAGAGTGACCAACGGCAGCGGCGGATTGACGGCGTCGAGGAGCGTCAACTGAGCGTGTCGGGGTGACATGGCCGCGTGGCGCGTGTGTTTTGAGCCCGCAGCGGGAGGTAGGAGATGAGCCTGACATGTAGGGCCCACCGTGTCAGCGACTCAGCGCTTGGGCGCGAATGTAAGTTAAGTGGATCAGCGCACGCCGTTGGATCTCGGGTGGACGGCTTGGATTAGAGAGAAGGGCGCTCGGGCCGTGACAAAGGGGTACGCGATCTGGGCCATCGAGTTTTAATCGGACGGTCCAAGTGCGGTGCAGCTAGAGGGTTGGGTCAAGCCAGTTCGCCGATTGACTCGGGTCGGACTCGAGCCGGTCCAACAGTGCTCGAATTTGAGTTTAGGGTTTGACTGAGAACTAAACCAGTTTCCCTACTTTGACCAAGGTGCTAAAAATAGAAATAAAATTCCTAAACATGTGAAATAAATCACAGAGGTTCCTGGGTAGGTCTAGTGTCCATAAAAATTATTGAACCCTATTGTTCATGACATAAAGTGTATTATTTAAATTCAAACATGATGTTGGTCTTTAAATTGTGTTTGAATTTTCATAGGGTTCAAACCAGTCCCAAAAATTTAGGAAAAATTATATTTATTCATGAAAATTAATATAGTATTAGAATAAATTATTTCTAGAGGAACTTTAGTAGCATTTATTTCAGTTTTTAGTTTGGAGTTCAAATTAAAGTGTATGTTCCATATGTATTTTGAGATTTTCCAAGTACAATATTTAAATAAAAAGTTTCAAAACATGATGCATGCTAATGAGATGCATAATAAACATCTTTATTAATTTGGGGATGTGACACATTGTATGCTTCCAACGTACAGATTTACCCATAACTCCAATGACATCATTCATATTTGGCACATCAATCCCATATGCCTCACAAAAACTTTTGACTTGGTTGAACAATGGCTCCCACCCATTGTCCCTCATATCTTGCAAGCTTTCTTTTACATCATGTATTAAGTCTATAGCTTCAACGATGTTTTGATGCTTCCTTTGTAAACAAGTGATAGCTCATTTGTTATGCTCAACAATGTTATCAAAGAATGCATGATGAATACAAATTAAAAGGATTCCATCTTTTTTATCAAATCTGCTGCTCCACCATGACAAGTGTTTTGACAAGCATCTTCACTTATAAGCTCTAGCACATCTTAGCACATCCAAAACTGCCTCCCACATTTGGTATATACAAAGCAAGGTTTTGATATGTGAGCCCTACCGGGTATATCCAGGTCTAACTAGGCCAGATTCCTGATGCAACCCTCTCCTAGCAGATATCAAACCATTCTCCAATAGGATATCATGATACTTTTCAATCAACACATATTTTTCTCTTGCAAGATGCACTAACAACGGTCACTATCAAGGAAACATAGTTGAAGAAATTAGCAATAGCTTAACTACAACTTGCAACAGTGACAACCACCAACTGTAACTGGTGGGCAAAGCAATGGACATAGAAATCATTTGGATTCTCATCCCGAATAAGTTTTTGCAAGCCATTAAATTATCCTCTCATATTTGAAGCTCCATCGTATCCCTGCCCACGAAGTATAGAAATAGGTAAACCATGACGATCAAGCAAATTAACCAAAACATCATTTAATACCACAGATGTACAATTTGTGATATACTTGATAGCAAGAAACCTTTACATGACCTTCCCTTGATTATTCACAAATCTGCATGGCACAAATTTTGCAAAGTTAGAACAACAGTCCAACACAACAATGTAAAAATGGTATTTGCTCTTTTATTGATACATCTCAAGACTCATCAATAAGCACTGCGAACTTCCTATCTCCAATCTCACCCTTAATCACTTTCGTGATCTCTTGTGTGCAAGCTTTGGAAAGCTACTTTTGAATATCTGCATAAATCATATCTGCATGCCCTTTGTTGATGGAAGTGGAGGATTCATCATGTCCACGAAAAGCTTCACCTTGCACTATAAGATATCTTGCACAATCTAAAGATGCAGTCAAACGAATTTTGTATGCAATTTCGGCCTCCTTAGAGTAAGTGCTCATTTTACTAGATACACTTAACCATTAATTCTTGAAGTCAACGCACTCACCCTTTGCAATGTTGTAGAAACTATTTGGACCACCAACATGCTTATTAAAAGCATCTATAGCCGTCTTCCAACGAGAGAACTCAACTTTTATAAATACATCATTACCAAATGTGTTGGGTTGTGATAGTTTCTTGAAAAGAAAACAATAGAAACAAAAGACAGCATCCTTTTCCACACTATATTGTAACCAAACTTATTAAACCATGATTCTTGAAAGGATCTACACACTTTGCCATCCAATATCTTTGGAAAGGTATGCCCGATTGCTCGAGTTGGACCATTCAACAAATATGCCCTCCTCACTTCATCTCTAATTTCATTGGCAAAATTTTCTATTGGTATGCGATGTGCTGGATCGGCAATAATTTCATCTGGATTAAATTCTAGTCGATGCTTCTTTGGTTGAGTTGCACTCTCATCGGTTAGGGGGGTACTACTTGAATTGTTTGCGAAATAATTGTGCAAAATTCGTTTCTCCATTATTGCAAATCTACGAATAAATTGCTAATTGAGTATATACCATAATACCACACTATATTCTAACAAATTACTAATTGACTAATTGGGAAATGTGTTATGAGTATACGGTATACCACTGTAGTCAGATGACAGAGGCTTCAATCTTAAATTCTTCACATTTCATAGTTCACACTTCCATTGTCCACAAAATCACAAATTTTCACTTTCCTCAGTGTTGCCTGAGCCGTTCGGCTGTCGGCACTGGCTACTCGCCTAGTCGCCTCCCCCTCCCAGCCTCCCTCACGCCTACGCCAGTACGCCACGCCCAAGTCCCAGACCCAGAGAAGAGAGAGTCAAAGAGGCCACAGGCCTGCCTAGATCGGCAGATCGCCAGATCCATAGAGCGGCAGAGGCGCATACGGGTGACAGGGCGACGGCAGATCCTCCTCCTTAGGGCTCCTCCTCCCGCGGTCTGCCTCCTCTTGCCTCTGCTCCTCTAGTCCTCCTCTTCTAGGCTCCGGTTGGACCAGATCGGCGGCTCCCACGCCCGGGCCCAACCTCCCTCCTCGACCTCCTCCGGCTACCAGCGGCGTTGCTATCGCCACCTGCTTGCCTAGCGCCTCCTCAGCCCTCAGTTGCACTTCTTCTCCTCACTGAATTGATTTGGGATTTGGGGAATTTTGGAATGGGGAACACCGAAGGATAGGGAACTGTGGGGATGTGGCCACATGGGTGGATGTGAGTTCACTGAGTTGGGCCTAGGCTTTGCTTTGCTGTTGAAAGCATCTAGGCCCCTAAAGGTGATTTTGGTAATTAATGACAACAATGTGTTATGGGACTAATATGTGTGCTAAGATGCTTTAAATGTTTAGTCTCGGAGTTTGAATGATGATATAGAAATGGCAATGCAAAGATGATAAAAGATCGACATGGCTCAAAGCAAAGGTATTGTATAGCCTAAGGATCATTTTATAGTTTTTACCGGTCTCGGTATTTGAAGAAAATACTAGATTTGTAGGCTAGATACGTACTATAAAGAGGGATCATGGCTAGTATCTTGAAAGATTATTTTGTGTCATTTTGATCAACCAAGTGTTATGCATTGAATTCAGAAATGTATCTAGAAACATGTCCAGTAAAATCGGTATGACCGCAGTTGGTGAGCGGTACTACCGCAGTGCAATAGGACCGAATTCTAGTTGGCGATATGTTTTTTTCCAGAGAGCATGCTTTTGAGAGTTTTTCATCTCCCCTGAAAATGGTATGACCGCATCCTTTGAGCGGTACTACCATAGTGCGGTAGGACCGATGTTTTCATAGCTATACATAATTTCCAGAGAGGATGTTTTTGTCAGTTCTTATACATTTGGAAATCAGTAGTACTGGTTTAGCCGAGCGGTACTACCGCTGTGCGGTAGTACTAGAACTTGTGAGTGCGGTAGTACTGCACCTTTTTGTAACAAGTAGTTCAGAAGCATTTAATGAACAGCAGTCGACCGTTGAACAATGAGTACGGTAGTACCGTGTTTGTACAGTGATACTACCGCAAGTCCTGAATTTTTCAAGGGTTTGTTTCAAATGGCTAGTTTTATGGTTGGGGGCTATAAATACCCCCTACCTGCACCAAGCTTAGAATCTTGGACCTCATTGAATACATTTGAGCCTCTAGTGCACTCTCTACTACCCATTTTCCCATATTTCTCATTTTTGAGGTAGTTGAGAGCATTCAAGTGCATTACATCATTGGTTGATCATTTTGGCACTTGTTTTCTTCAAGCAAAAGTTGTGGTTTATTATTCTTGGTGCTTGCCGGCACCTAGACGGCTTGGAAAAGAGTTTGCGCGGTAATCTCTTCAAAGAAGATTGTGAAGTGACCCGGTAAAGATTGTGAAGTGGTCATTTGCTCACCATCTCTGGAGAGGAGGAAGAGCAACTTTAGTGATTGAGGGAAGTGCTCATGTGAAGCCAACTTGATTTGTTCAAGTTTCCTCAACGTGGACTAGTGAAGACCGGCAAGTCTTCGATACTACTGGAAAAACATGAAGTGTATTTATTGTTGTTTTTCTATCTCGGCTTTACATTTTCGCATTTACATTTGTAGCTCTTACTTATGTAGAACTCTTGCTATAATTGTTTTAGTATAGCCTTGGGTCGATATAGCAAAATACTTGAATATAACTTGCAACTTGTGCTAGAATACCTTAATTTGACATTCGTGATTAAAATTATTAATTAAAGCATAGAATTTTTAGAAAACTCCTATTCACACCACCCCCCCTCCTCTAGTCGGTCATCCTTGATCCTATAGCTGCTTTAGCAAGGGCGCAAGGCTCAAACAGGGGCGCAAATCTGTGACTGAGTACCTCCATGAGTTCAACCATCTTGCGAGGTATGCTCCTGCTGAGGTGGCCACTGATGAGGCCAAGCAGGAGAAGTCCATGGAGGGTTTGTCTGAGGAGCTTCAGAACAAGCTCTCCATTGTTGACTTTGTAGACTTTCAGACCTTAGTGGACAAGGCCATCGTCGCCGAGCACAAGGCGAGAGCGCTGGGCGAGTCCCGCAAGTGCAAGTGGGAGGCCCATCAGTCTGCTCGGGTCGGCCTTGTTCGTCCTCGTGTTGGGCCAGCACCGGTAGCCCGCCCTCAGGCTTCCCTACCACCGAGGCCTTCGGCACCAGCTCCACGTCCCCGCAGCCGTGGACTCGATCCGCGCTGCGATCCAGCGCAGGTGTTCCCGCAACCCACCGCCGACGCCACCTGTTTCTACTGCCACAACAAGGGCCACTACGCGAGTAGTTGCCCTAAGAAGATTGGAGCGGCCCCTCGTCCTAATGGAGGACGCGGGCAAGGGAGTGGTCACCCACCTGACCAGAAGACCCAGGGCATGGGGAGCGACCGAGTCAACCACATCTCGGCTGAGGAGGCGCAAGAGGCACCCGACGTCGTGTTGGGTACGCTCCTTGTCAATTTACGTCCTGCTGCAGTTTTATTTGACTCAGGAGCTTCGCATTCTTTTATTTAGAGATCTTTTGCTGCTGATAGTGGTCTCCACTGTGTTCCTTTGGGGGTTCCACTACTTATTCGCTCTCCGGGTTCGGAAATGAGAGCTGACCAAGGATGCCGGGACGTTCCTATCCACATCGAAGGAGTGGGATTCTTGGCGAATATTATCCTACTCGACTCGGCGCGCCTGGATGTGATTCTTAGTATGGATTGGTTGTCCCAACACTTGGGGCAAATTGATTGTGCCAGGAAGATTGTCTACCTCACCATCCCCTCAAGTGAACAGGTTGGGTTTTCTCCGCAATTGCGAGAACTCCTTCTTTGTGCACTTGAAGTGAAGCCAGCCTTGGAGATCCAGGATGTTCCCACAGTATGTGATTTTGTGGATGTTTTTCCCTAAGATTTGCCCGGGATGCCTCCCGTTCGAGACCTGGAGTTCGTTATTGAGTTGCTGCCCGGTACCGCCCCTATTTTGAAGAGGCCGTATCGTATGCCTCCTAATGAGATGGAGGAGTTGAAGAAGCAACTAGGTGAGCTGCAAGAGAAGGGTTTTATCCGTCCTATCTCATCCCCTTGGGGTTGTCCAGTTATTTTTGTGAAGAAGAAGGACAGGACCTTGCGCATGTGTGTTGATTACCGTCCGCTTAATGAAGTGACGGTGAAGAACAAGTATCCTTTGCCCCGTATTGATAATCTTTTTGACCAGTTGACCGGAGCACGGGTGTTCTCCAAGATTGACTTGAGATTGGGCTATCATCAAGTCAGGATCAGGGCCGAGGATATTCCGAAGACGGCCTTTGCTACTCGTTACGGTCTTTACGAGTACACCGTCATGTCTTTTGGTTTGACCAATGCTCCTGCTTTATTCATGAACATTATGAACTCGGTATTCATGGAGTATTTGGATAGGTTTGTGGTGGTATTCATCGATGATATCCTTATCTACTCCAAGAGTGAAGAAGAGCATGCTAAACATCTCAAGCTTGTGTTGGGCAAGCTGCGCGAGCACCAGCTGTATGCAAAATTCAGCAAGTGTGAATTCTGGTTGAAGGAAGTGGCATTCTTGGGCCATGTTCTTTCAGCAGGAGGTGTGGCTGTGGATCCTAGCAAGGTCAGTGATGTGCTATCTTGGGGTCAGCCCAAGTCAGTCACCAATGTGCGGAGTTTTCTTGGTTTGGCTGGCTACTATCGCCGTTTTATCGAGAATTTTTCCAAGATTGCGAAGCCTATGACCGAATTGCTCAAGAAAGACAAGAAGTTTGAGTGGTCTGCTGCTTGTGATGTGAGTTTTCATGAACTCAAGAAGCGGTTAACCTCAGCCCCAGTGCTTGTTCTTCCTGATATCCACAAGAGTTTTGATATCTTTTGTGATGCTTCTCGTCAGGGTCTTGGTTGTGTTCTTATGCAGGAGGGCAAGGTAGTGGCCTATGCATCAAGGCAGTTGAGGCCTCATGAACTCAACTATCCTACACATGACCTGGAGTTGGCTGCAGTGGTTCATACACTCAAGATTTGGCGGTATTATCTGATTGGTAACCGTTGTGAGGTGTATTCTGACCACAAGAGCTTGAAGTACTTGTTCACCCAGCCAGATCTGAACCTCAGGCAAAGAAGATGGTTGGAATTGATCAAGGACTATGATATGGGCATCCAGTATCATCCGGGCAAGGCGAATGTCGTTGCGGATGCACTCAGTCGAAAGGTGTATTCAATATGTTAATGCTCCAAGAGCAGCAGCCTACCCTCGTTTCAGAATTTCAGCGTCTCAATTTGGGTTTGATCGAGCACGGTTCTCTTGCTACCTTCGTTGTGCAACCAACCTTGGTGGACCAAATCAAGGCTACACAGCAGACAGATGTTGGTGTGAGCCAAATCATGCAGAACATCAAGGATGGGACAGCCAAGTGCTTTTCAGAGGATGAGCATGGAGTTGTGTGGTTTGGGCAGCGTCTTGTGGTCCCTAAGGTCATGGAATTGCGGGATTTGATTCTCCGCGAAGCCCACGATTCTCCCTTGTCTATCCACCCTGGGGCAACCAAGATGTATCAGGACCTTCGTCAGAGATTCTGGTGGACCCGTATGAAGCGTGAGATTGCCAAGTTCGTTGCCGAGTGCGACGTGTGCTGTCGTGTGAAGGCCGAGCATCAGCGTCCAGCAGGTCTTCTGCAGCCTCTGCCAGTGCCTGAGTGGAAGTGGGATTCCGTTGGCATGGACTTCATCACCGGGTTGCCCCGTGCTTCTTCTGGGAAGGATGTCATCTGGGTTGTCATTGATCGATTGACAAAGGTAGCACATTTCTTGTCGGTGCGTACCAACCTCAGTGTCAGTCAGTTGACGGATCTCTACATATCCTGCATTGTGTGCCTGCATGGTGTGCCACGAACGATTGTGTCAGATCGTGGCTCTCTTTTTACCTCTCGGTTTTGGCATCAGTTGCAAGAGGCCATGGGGACACGTCTTTCTTTCAGTTCAGCTTACCATCACCAAACTGATGGTCAGACGGAGAGAGTCAACCAAGTGTTGGAAGATATGCTCTGTGCTTGTGTTCTTTCCTATGGGAAGAATTGGGAGAAATGTCTACCGTTTGCTGAGTTCTCCCACAACAACAGCTATCAGACCAGTCTTGGCATGGCACCATTTGAGGCCTTGTATGGGAGAAGGTGCAGAACCCCATTGAATTGGTCAGAAACTGGTGAGAGACAGTTCTTCGGCCCAGAGTCGATTAATGAGGCCGAAAGTCAAGTCCAGTTGATTCGCGAGCATTTGCGCGTGGCCCAGTCCAGGCAGAAGAGCTATGCGGATCACCGTCGCCGTGAGTTGAGCTTTGAGCCCAATGACTTTGTGTATCTCAAAGTCTCACCTTTGAAGGGCCATCAGCGTTTTGGCATCAAGGGCAAATTAGCTCCTCGGTATGTTGGGCCTTATCGCATCGTCGAGAGAGTTGGGGTTGTGGCATACAGATTAGAGCTGTCAGCTACACTTGAGGGTGTGCATGATGTGTTCCATGTATCCCACCTTAAGAAGTGCCTCCGTGTCCCAACTGAGGAAACTCCGTTGGAGGTTCTCGATGTGCAAGAAGATTTGACCTACCGCGAGCATCCTGTTCGTATTCTCGAGGAATCTGAATGAAGGACAAGGAACCGGGTCATCAAGTTCCTTAAAGTTCAGTGGTCAAACCATTCTAAAGATGAAGCAACTTGGGAGCGAGAAGATCGTCTTCGTGCAGATTACCCATCCTTCTTCTCCTAGCAACCAGAATCTCGGGTTGAGATTCTTGTAAGGGGGGAGAGTTGTAACATCCCAAGTTTTAGACTTGTGTTTCAAATGTAAGAAAATGAGGGAAAATTAAAAACTTTTCTTACATCATGTATTTCCTGTTTGTACTGAACATTTCATGTACAAGACTTATGGAAATACAAAGGCACAAGTCTGTTTATTCAAATCTTGATCCTTCAAAAACATTCTTGTCAAATATTTTGATCATCTCCTGGAAATATTTATCCTAAGTTCTTGGGATGGTATGTGACCCCTCTGAAAAATTTCACAATTTTTAGAAATTGTTTGAATATTTTTGGAGGTCAGTCAAACCCAAATAAATTCTGGTCAAACTGTGGACCAGCACCTTGTGGAATTTTTGGAGGAAAAAGTATAGCACAAAAACCTCTGCAAAATTTACACAAGGTCAATAACTCAGCTAGCAAGCTCCTATAAAAAATTTATAATTTTTGGAGTTAGTTTGCTGCCTCAAATAATTCTCCAAAGATCAGCTCTTGTTGGAACTCAGATTTTGAACCCTAGGTCTGAGTCTGACTCGGACTTGAGTCCGACTCAGCCTATCGGGCTCGGTCGGGTCAGCTGTGAAGACCTCCTCGGGCTCGTTCCTTTTTGACCGTTGGATCTCCATCCAATGCCCCAGACCTCCCCGCTACTCTGAAAGAGCTCTTGAGCACCCTCAGCCGGCAGATCCTAATCCAGCGGTCGACGACCTCCCCTGGACCTCCTCGCCGCGAAGACCTCCTCTGCCTCGGGTGATCTGGGACGTCCAGGACCACCCCGAGCGCATCTGGGACGTCCAGGACCTCCCTCGGTCCTGTTTTTCTTCCTCCCGACCTCCCTGAGGTCTAGTCATCATGGTTTTCCGCGCCGCACCTATGTCGAGACCGAGCGATTGGGAGCAGTGAGATGTCACCTTTTGTCCTTGTCAACGGCTCTTTTGGTGCCATGCATTTAATGCCCTGCGACTTTAGCCCTAAAAGTCTTCACCGCTCGCCACTCGTCCTCCATGCGTGCTCAGGCGCAGGCATGGACCTTGTTCACATGTGAACCGTCCGAGCCATTGCCAAGCTCCCGCTATGTATAGCATGTGGTCTTCTTCCTCCTATTCTTTCTCCATTCCTTATGTGCTTGAACTCCCTCGGTGGTGAGTGAGAGCTCCAAGCTCAAGCACCCAAGAACACCACCCGAAACCACCATTCTTTGGGCTTTGAAGCTCCTCGATGACCAGTAGAGCTCCAGTGGTCCCAGCATTATTCTTGCCTTCTTCATCATCATCTTGATCACCTAGAGCTTGCTCTAACTTAGCTTGTTCACCATTGCGAGGTGAACAAGTTGGGAGCCGCTTTGGGTCGAGATCGTCTTCTTCCTCTTCACCGTGGCGCTTCCTCGCCGGACTTCTTCGACCTTCTCCGAGCTCCTCCGACCTCCCTGGTTCCCTCTCGGCCCTCAGGTGCCCTTTCTCTTAGCCAAGCTACCGTTTTCTAGTCGTCGAGAGCTCGTATCGTTTTTCGTAGTTGGCCGTATTAGACTTCTTCCTCTCTCTCCGGCTCGCCGGTGTTCCAGGCCGTCGCCGCCGTCGAGGGCACGTCCTTTAGGTTCTTGACGTTAATTAGAACTCAACCATGTCCTTGGTTCCCGCCGACGAGCTCCCCGTCGCCGGCGGTGAGCTTTTCTTTAGCTCTGGAGTTTTGTCGTGTCATACTCGGACATGTTCTGTAGTTTAATGATTGGCATTAATGTTGTCCGAGGTTGCTCATTAATGCTGTCTTGCTGGCAAAACGCGCGTGCCACTAAGTCCCAGACCTCCTAGAAGAAATCGTAGCCGTTTAAGAGCACCTCGAGTTAGATCTGTGCGGTAGAACCTTTCTCGCGAGAACCTTAAGTCTCCGGACCTCCTAGGGTTAATCTCGGCCGTTGAAGACCACTCTGGATTAGCTCTTAGCCGTTAGATCCTCCCTCTGTAAAGTCGTTAACCGCAGGACCTCCCCTAGCTTAATCCTAGTCGTTGAGACCTCCCTAGGCCTTATCTCAGCCGTTAAGACCACCTCTATGTTTCCGCTTAGGACCACCATGGTCATTTTACGAAGACCACCCCCCTGGACCTCCACCAAGGTCCTTTTTGCGAAAAGACCACCACGGCCATTTTGCAAAGACCACCCTCAGGGTCCTCTTTGTAAAAGACCACCCCTGGTCTTTTATAAAGAGAACCTCCGGACCTCCCTCCACTTTAATCTGGACCGCCCAGGACCTCCCTCGTGTAAATCCCAACCGTTCAGGACCTCCTTCGCTCGATCGTGACCGTTAAGACCTCCCTTGCGAGATCTTAGCCGTTCAGGACCTCCCTCTGGAGATCTTGACCGTCTAGGACCTCATCCTTTAGATCCGTAGCTTTAGGACCTCCTCCTCAGGTCTAAACCGTTAGATTTAGATCTAACGGGCTAGACCTCCCTCCGTAGATTTAGCCTTAGGACCTCCCTCGGAGGTCAGGGCTGTCAGATCTTGATCTGACGGTCCCGACCACCTGTAGGCGCGAGGACCTCCTCTGTGTGCGCTGTGCATGCACTGGTCGTCGCCGTTGGATCCAATCTCAACGGCCCAGACCTCCCCAGAGCGGGAGGAGGTCTTTTGTGCGCTGAGCTTCGAGGTCTGTGGCCTTGCGATGCAAGATCAACGGCCCACGACCTCTCCATTTTCGTTAAGTCTGTTAGACCTCCCGAGAGCTCAAATTTTCAAAGTATTTGGATTGTTCAAATTTCAAAAGTGCATAACTTTGTCGTTTTGGCTCCTTTTTGAATGATTCCAATTGCTTTAGCTCTGTTATTGAATGAACTCTAATCTGAGAATGAATTTAGCACTGTTATGTAGCAGAAAATGATATAAACTGCATGATCTTGTTTAGTGAAAAAGGTTGTCTAGAAATTCATTGAAAATTTGTAAAATGCATAACTTATTCTCTGTAATTCCAAAGTGAGCAAACTAAATTTTGTTAAAACCCACTAGGAATGTACTGTAGTGTAGAATAGGCCTTAATATGATCCTTGCCACTGAAATTAATGATCTACTAGTTTTAGAACTTAGAAAAATCATAACTAATTCATTTCAACCCCAAATAAAGTAAACTCAACTTTGATGTTCTTAGGATGACCTTAGCTACCTACCATAAAAAGTTTAGATTCCAGATCATTCGAGAAATTTGTCATAAACAGTAACCGAAATTAATTTAATTAGAATTTTTCAGGCTGAGAGAACTTAGTTTAGCCATAACTTTTTTTATGCTAAGTCCAAATGAAGTGATTCTTGCTCCTAAAATTGTCTAAAATCAACCTCTTACTGTTGTATAAATTTCATGGGATTTGGATGTCTTTTGCTGTTGAGTTTTGTTTGGTGTTCTTCGTTCTTATTGGTTTTATCGCCTTTTTGCGTTAGATTCCGAAGATTATATTGAACCTGAGAATCCTCCTCTGCAGCAAGAATAATTGTAGCAAGGAAAGCAGTTTGATCATGTTAATCCCTGTATTTTTAAGTATTTATGTTGTTTGCAAATTCTATGTATGCATTGCTAGTTTGTGTTAAACTATTGTCGTTAGTTTACCTAGTAGATGCATTTCCTTAGGCAAATGATTATCCTTTACTACCATGAGCCTAGGTTATTGCTGTGATTAGAGTTCGTGGATGAACTCTTATCACTTAGTAGTTTTGCGGATTAATTGCTTAGTCATGCTTAGCTTCCGGTAGAAATGGACGGTTATCGACTTGTCGATAACCTTGATCACACAAATGCTTACTATGTATCTATATTTCGGCTTGATGCTATGTTCAATTGCAAAAACCAAAACTAAAAGCAAAATGATTTAGACTTGGGCACAATGGTAAGACGGTGTGATTTTTGGGTGTGACTGGAATAGTGCCCGAGTCAATTAAGGACCGAACATCTTGTGAGTACTTGTTATCCGAGCAATTTGTGCGTGCTAACCACACTAGAGGGTATGGGACCTCTCTTGACTTAGTACTTTGGCGTGTATTGGCTTCGGGTCGCAGGGAGTCGCAGGAGGGATGGTGCTGGGAGCATTGTAGTGTCCGAAAGGCTTCACCCGTGATGGCTGGTTGCCTTTCGGCTTGCAATGTAAGCGTATGGGTTTCTATCCCTACGAGCGGCTCGTAGTTAATGCACAATATTGGAAAGCGTCTCGTAGGACTTAGCCGTGTCGGCATACCTTCGGAAGTGTGCTTTATGGCTTAAAGGCGGTCTAAAGTGTGGGTACATTGGTACACCCCTGCAGGGTTAAAACTATTCGAATAGCCTCGTCCTAGGTTATGGACACGCTTGGGTAAGCTTTTCAAGAGTTAGACTACAACCTTTTAATTAAAACTTGATGGGTGGTACGAATCGGGGATTCGTGCTATGTTGTGGTGGCTATTGGGATAGTCACCTCCAGGTGGTTTCTTGTGTTTATTATTTAATTCGCTGCTATATTCAACATCAAAACATATTTGCATACTTGCTTTTCAATGTATTACATTATTGCAACTAAAGTTGGCTTTGCGCAAAATGAGACATATAACCTCCACTCAAATAAGTCTGCATGTAGCATATGAATAGGTCTGCTATTCCACATGTCAGTCTTGCGAGTACCTTAGTGTACTCAGTTGTCTTGCTTAAATGTAATTGTTGCAGAGGAAGAATGTGAGCTTGAAGAGCCTCACTTTTGTGAGCTTTGTTGTGGTAGCTTGCGGGGCGACTAGCTTGGCGGCCCAGGTCGGTTGCCTTGTGGGTTGTGTTGGCTAACCGGTCGACTTTTGTTCTTAGCCATCTTATGGCACTTTTGCTTCCGCTGTCATTCTTATATATTGTGTTATTTGGCCGGTCGGCTCTTTTGTAATAACTTTACTTTATGTATGTCGTTGTTAAACTTAGTGTTAATTGTTGTATGGAAATGATGTATGATTTTGTGATGATGAGCGTGTGCTGCAATTCTGGGAAGCACATGTCCATCGAGGCTTAGGATATTTAATTAGTAACGCTAGAACCAAATGGAGGTTAAGTGTTACTAGTTAAATACACCGGGTCCTCACAAAGTTGGTATCAGAGTCATACTGACCGTAGAAACCCCTAGCTCATATGATGGCAATCAACATATGATGTCATCCAAAGTCTTCAACCTCATGAAACATAACCTATTTCACCAACTCATAAAAAAAATAGTAATATAATTATCATTAATTACCACAGCATACCATTAATTTATAATGGTTGGGGCAAGAAACTACAATCTTTTCCTCTTTGGTAATTGATGATAACCACTTCAATAGCAAGAAGTTGAATAGAGATAAACATGGGTATATATAAACTACACAAGTTGTATATATTCACATGAATATATTAACTATACAAGTTAAATATATTCAAGGATATATGAGCATCTATGGACTACACAAGTCTCATATGCTCTCATATATTCATATGAATATATTAACTACACAAGTTAAATATATTCAAGAATATGTTTCAAAGTAAAGATCCTTAATATATGTGGAAAGAGAATATGGATCAATACTAATGAAACCACAAAATATAGAATGAATTCCCCCTAAATGTGTGCATACACAAATGTGTAATGAAAACATTTGCACATATCCAAGTTAACCTTTTTTGTGGAGTTTAACCTATATTTTGGATCCGATGAATGCAACAAGATATAATAAGAAGTAGAATGCATACCTCTTGTATTCTTATCTTTATATCCAAACGAGACTAAGCAATAAATAATCAATAGAATTGTTAGTCTCACAAATAGATTTATCATTAATGAATACATAGATGTTTGAATTTTTTCTTTTATATCCAAACTGAGACTAAACATGATATAACAATAAGAGTGTTAGTCTTACAAGTGCATTTATCATTAATCACCAAAATACTCTATTAACACATAATGGCACGGGTCTAGATCCTTCACTCGCTGAGATCCACATTTTCTGACGGCCTCCCTTCTTTACCCTAACTCCATTTTCATTGGTTTTGTTTTGCTTTCGGTCTTTTGGCTTTTGCTAATAATGGAAATGTGGGTAGGATTTTGGGGTTGGCCGAGGAAGGTCCTATGCTTCTAGCAATGCACGGACAGAAGATACGAAAAGGGGTTCGACGCTACCAAGCATGCAGAAGTTCATTTGTAATTTTAATCCATGTTGTAATTTTTATTTTATTCGATGCAACGAATTCCTATAATTAATTCGGAGTTTGTATTAATGTTTTACTTCCGCTTGTAATAAATTCTTGTAATGGACTCTGAACTTGTACCAATGTTGTATTTTTGCTTTAGGAGTCCTGTTGTACACTCTTGATAATATAATCTTGTATTAAACTGTTGTGTTCAATATTAGTTTGTGATTACTGCTTATCACTGTTTGGACGAATTTAATTTACTGCTTATTATTGTTTAGATGAGTTTAAATGTTAGGGTTCTTTCAGGCTTGTTACCTTGATTTCATTTTATGGCGTCTCTTAAGTGCCGCGGCCGCTAGATTTGGCCGTCCTTGTGCACTGTGAGCTCGTGATTCGGTTCTGCTTTGACGATGTGTGGTTGAGTGGGGGAAGGGAGCGGACATTGCTTGGTCTCATCTGTTAATTAGAGTACGCGGAGCGGGTGCGGCGGCAGACGCAGGAGGGGGCAGTGGAGAACTACGGCGCCTCATCGCCATTCTCCATCGTGCACGTGCAGCTCGAGGGGTTCAGCAAGCACCTCGAGGCACCGGTAATGCAGCTGATCCCAGCTCTTAGCAACCCTTTTTTTGCGCCCCTTTGCATCACAGTTTGTCAATTGCCGCTGTATATGGAGTAGTAGCTAGATCTCAGTCTGTTGCGTGGAACTTTTATCTGGTAATCAGAAAGGAGTAGCCCAAGCTATATTACAACAGATGCAATTCCTTGCTATTGCTTCAGCGCAGTTGTACCCTATCAAAAATATATATACTATTTAGGAGTTTCGTTTTAAAAGATTTAGTGGTCGTTTCATCGATTTGGTTTAAGCCACTCATTGATATTTTCCAAATTGGTTTGTATACACTGGATATTCCTGTTACAGATCATAGGTGCCTTTCAGTGGATACCAAGATATTGCAGTATTTTGCTGCTTTCCTTTCCTATATATAATGCAGCACATATAATCTATAACTATATTTTTAGGTATCCTATGCTGAACCATGCTTACGGTGAGTATATTTAGTGTTATTCTTCCTAAATTAAATGGTTGATTTCAGAAGAAACTTGTTGCTGAAGCAGGTAGCTGTTCACTATTTACATGGTAGTTGATTAATGACGGGAACACGAGCATCATTAAACTGTTGACACGGCACCTTCTGTCTCTTGTTAGCAGCAACAGGAGAACATGTGTACCCTTCTATTTCTGCATAGCAAGTAAGCACTTTGTTCATGTTTTTCATATAAAGAATAGTGCTTGAATTAGTGTTGATTGTTGAATAACCGATGGTCTATGCAAAGAAGCTTGTCTGGGATCTAGATGGGAATTTGCAGGTGTGATCATATTTTTTAGATAATAGAAGTACAACTCTCGGCCTCTGCATCAATTAGGGATCCACACAGTCATTACAGCATCATCAACTAAAAACTTAAAACAAAAACGCCAAAAAGCCAACAATGGCAAACAAATTGTCATGCAAAGTTTAGCCTAAAAAAACCACCTAGCCCCGCCTCTGAGACCAACCAGGAGATCGTCCACATGCGAACAGCAGCTGCGCACCAAAGAGATGATGATGGGTCAATCTCCATAGCGGCGCCTCCAAGAAGGGATACGACTCACGTCATTGTCATCGGATCCAACCAGCGAATGTCAGATCGGAGTTTTCACTCCAGAGTGCAGGTACTGGTTCTCCAAAGCAACACCTTTAAGAAAGTAACGCCGCTCAGGTCGACGTTGTTGCCAGATCCAACCAGCGAATGTCAGATCAAGAGTTTTCACCCTGGATCGAAGGTACCAGCGCTCGAAGACCACGCCACAGTGTAACCTCATCGCTAGATCCAACTAATGAAAGCCAGATCGCCAAGACTACATCAGCAACATCCCCAGCGGCCAACCGCCGCAGCACCAAAGGAAGGCGACATCCACCGCAGCCTACGCGTCGGCCAGTTAACAACCGTCCACCGAGGAGGAGTCGAGCGCCACACAAGCCAGCGCCACTGAGTCGTCGCGATCTCTACCAACTGTGACAAAACTGGATCTGCACCGCGCCACCTCTCTCGTTATGCCATCGACGAAGCCGCGCCGCTGGAAGAAGCCGGAGGAGAAGGGCCCCGAATCGCCACGCCCGAAGATAAGCCGACAGAGAAGGGCCCCAAATCCAACCCTAGCGAAAGTTCACACCGTTGGTAATCGGCGGACAAACGTCAAGCGTCGGGAGCGTGATGCAGATCAGGCGCCACCATCAAGAGGAAGGGAGGAGGAAAGGGGGGCTTATTTGGTGGTGGCTAGGGTTTCTCTCGGCTAGGAGAGTGGAATAGCTAAATAGTTGTAGAATAGGTGTGATCACATAAGTCGGATAGGGAGAAAAAACACCAAACAAACTCATATTATCGGAGCCATAGAAATATTGTTTCCATTGCTGTGATCTCGGCTTGCATTGCACAAATTCATTGTTTGGCGCTTTGGCTACAAGAAAACAGATCACTTAATCAACTTCTGCTTCCTGCTTGTTTTTATGGGCTTTCTGGCATGTACTCTTAGTGCACAACATTGATAAACGAAGTAATGACTTCAGAAGATTGGACCTTTTCACTTGATTATTTCGTAATGGCACTTTTGGATGGAAATTGTTTTCTTGCCTCTTATGTTGTCTTTTATCCTGCGTATCCTGAACTCAATGAAGCGGCCTACACTTCCTATCTGTGTATAATGATCATGTGGATTTACTGTTGCTCACGGATGTATTTACGTCATCATTTGAAGACTTAATATGAGGGACATTGCGCTGTCGCGCCTCCCTTAGTGCATGACATACGAAGACTACAAACTTGTGCTTCTTGCTTAGTTCAAAACTATTGTTGAGTAGCATATTGTTCATAACTTCATTTGTTGATAAACCTGCGGAATTTTAAGGTGATATAGATTGTGATCCTTCAGTGTACTGAGGTGTTGTACAAAATTATTAATATAAAATTTTGATTTAGTGCCATCAAATAGGAATTATATTTCTGTTCTACTTGAGATTCATATTATTTTATTCCAGATTGCAAATAATGCTTTAGATCTCACTAGGCTCATTACTGAAATCATGTGATTATTGCTTTCTTTTTTTCTTTCAGTCATGTCACTGATATGTTTAGATTTCACAATTGTAAACAGAGACTTCACAAGCTGACAATGATCTAATAATCCTCAATTCATTAAATTGTTTATATGGTCAGCCATTCATCATTTTCTATAGTTGTGCCTTTAGTTGAATCATACATTATAGTGCAGTTTCACCTGCTCTTACCCTTAGGAGTAAGTGTTGACTATTCATTTCCTCTAATTAAACTCTTTTTCGACGAGGTTTCTATGCTTAAATTCTTAACAGCAATTGAAATTTATTTGAGTATAACTTTCTCATCCTAACGATTATTTAGTAGAGTCGTGCCCAATCCTAGAATTTGAACCCGGCCGTTAGGCGAGGGAATAACACTACCTCTTCACCGAATTAGCCACTAGATGAGTCGCGATCGAGTGTAGACAGTTCCTGTGGTCTCATGTGGTAATCAAAACGTGTATATTCGGGACTCGTCGAGGTCAGTCTTTATTTATTTATTTATTTTGTTTTTTTGCCATGGTTAAAGTAGAGTGACTCATATCCTAATCAACTAGACTTGAATAGATGTGCTACATAGATCTATATATGAATCCTAATATTAGGATTAGGATTTCGGCTTCTCTTTATAAGAGAACTAGAGTGCACTATATAAAACCATGAAAGGTGATTATGGAGAACACAAGTCACAAACTAACTCATCCAAAGTAAGAGACACACAAGAAGATTATATGCTATGTTATTATTTAACACTATATTCTTGTATAGGGTAATGATCCGAGAGTCCTAAAATATTCGAGATAGTTGTAAGAGAGCGATAATCATTTATACTCTTTTGAGGTCATGCTTAAGAAATTTGTGGTATCGGTTTGTCAACGGCTTCACTATATACCATTTTTCTAAGTTGCTCTATATTTTTTTGGCGAATTCTCCTTAATCACCGAGTACTTTACCTCATCAGAGAGACATATACGGATTGTACCGACGGTTTTCCGCTCCATCACCTTCCGGTCTTCATCGGATGTCTTTCCCGGTTTGTCCACTTCAAAAGTATCGATTAATCCTTACTGTGTAATGACATCCTTCACCACACATTGTTACACGCTAAAATTTCCTCCACTATCAAATTTCTGTATTTGACTCCACATCATTGATATTGATTTTGTGCCAACTGATGCTCGGTAGAAATGTACAATTTTTAAGGCGCGTAATATGTTAGGAGTCGTCGTTGGTTTATGCATTAGGATTTATGATATCATACTAATAATTGAGTAATTGCAGGTAGTATATGTGTATGTAACATTGTAACCCACGCTAGTTCTTGATCCTCGATCAAGAACCAAAACGTATAAAAAGTCAACCAGAACCTCTTAGTTGCAGCTCGTGCGCCGCTCTGTCCATGAGGATTCACTCGTTCAGGACGCGATCACCTCCTCCACGAGCCGCTCGAACTCGGCCATGGCCGCGGCCGGCAGCCCCAGCAGCACGCGGACGCCGCCGCCGCCCTCCTCCCCGCACGACAGGAACAGCGCCACCTCCTTCTCCGGGAGCGCCGCTGGGCCGTACGCCGCCGGCGGGCCCCACCCGAAGTCGGCAGCGCTGAACGGCAGCCGCGACCACGCCGTGATCAGCAGCGTCGACGCCAGCGACGGCCGCGCCCGCGTCGCCTCGAAGTAGTCCACCGCCGACCGCATGTACGCGTCCGTCACCGCCTCCGCGGCCCCGCGCACCAGCCGCACGGCGTGCGGCAGCGACAGCTCCCCCGCCGCGCACGCCGCGCTGGTGAGCACTATGGCGTTTCCGAAGTACCCCGCGGGCAGCGGCGGCGAGAACCTCGGCCGCCCGTCCACGGCGAAGAGGAGCTTGCTCTGCCGCGGTGGGCCCATCCCTAGCGCCCTCGTGCGCGCGCTCCACACGAGCCCGGCGAGCGCCTCGAACGTCGTGCACGCGCGGCCTTCCAAGGCGTCGCCGTCTTGCGCTGCGGCTAGCGCCTTGACGAGGGCGATGGACTCGGGCGTGAACCGGAACGACCGGTGGAGGAGCGGCTCGTCTTCGCGGTCGGCGAGCTGCCCTGGCCAGTCGGCGGCGGCGGCGAGCTGCGCGAACTCGTGGTGGGGAAAGTCGACCTGCGGCGGGTCGCGCGCGCGGAGGATGGCGCGGTCGAGCGCCGGCGGGAGCGAGATCCGGACGCCGCGGGCCGTCTCGCCCCACGAGTTGACGAACTGCATGGCGCCGACGCCGTCGAACATACAGTGGTTGATGGCCAGCCCGAGCACGAATCCCCCGCACTTGAACTTGGTCACCTGCTGGTTCATGATCATCATTAGCATTCGCAATAAATCAATTTGATTAGTGTTCAATGCCATTGCTTAACCACCATGAATGCACGTCGCACGTATGCCCCAACTAACGTACTCCATTAATTACACGTACCTGAGCTGCAAGAAGGGGCATCTCGAGTATGTTCTTGGCACCGGGGACACTGTATACGAGCTTGCCGAGCACGGAGGGGTCAGGCTCGGTGATGTCGCCGATCTCCGACATGGCGCAGTCCGCCTCGGCCTCCACGAACACGGCCCCTTCCCCGGTGCAGTCCACGACCAGCTTCCCCTCGCCGCTGATCATCAGCCGGCCGGCGAGGGGGTAGTAGGGGACGAGCATCTTCCCCAGGGACTCCCTCAGGACGTCGCAAGCTCCCCCGCTGCCGACGCCGGTGACCTTGAAGCAGTAGACGGTCTGCACGATGACGGCGATGTTCTGGTCGAGGTTTGAGAGGTAGTAGAGCCCCCTCTGTGTCTCCTCTGCAGGGGCTACCAGTGATGGCTCCCCTTGCTCGATGTTCAGCACAACCACGTCGGCTTCTTGCACCTGTACGTAGAATTGTAGACATGTAGGAAATAATGTGGTAGCTTCAAAGTGAGAAATGGTGAGAATTTGATGAGCAACTGGATGGACATGACACTACCATTGTTGGATCAGTGCTAGATACCGATGAGATGAATTCCCGTGTAGCGAGTGCAAGAGCTAGGAGGGTGACTAATGGAGAGAGTACGTGTATAAAAGCAGGGGGTCTCCTCTTTCTACCCTACCTTTCTTGTGCGTGTGCACGAGTTGGTTGGGACATTTGGATGGAGTGCGTTGCCCACTGACGCAGAACCAAAACGCCACCAGCATGCACATTGTTCTCCGTGTAGGTAGGAATCGGAGGAGCCCGTCCAATGCAACATCGTGCCGTATTTGAGATGGACTTGCAGCGAATTAACAAACCGAACTGTGCTGCGAAAACAAGCCATACCCCGAACGAATATAGCAAATGGTAAGTGGCAAGCAGAGACGACAGGAATGCAAGACAGGAAGCTGCTGTGTTAAAAGTTGAACTCTGTTGTCTTCGAGAACAACCCAGACACCCAGGGACAAGCACACATGAGCAAACCAAATGGATTAGCCCAGACGGTAGGCCACCCAACATGGCATTCTAGATTCCACAGATAGTAGTAGCTTCCGAGCTTATCTGCATAGACAAATGATTCAAGGTGTTCTTCCATGTATTGTTCAGAAAAATTGACAAATTGTAGCTTCACCAACATATCTACGTTCTGTAGCTTTGAGAATCCATGCAGGCCTGGAAGACCTGGAGACACAGAGAAACCCAATCAAAGTCCACGGATTCGAAAACAGACAGTAAATTCAGAGTTTTTGGCTTAATTAGCACTGTTTCTCAACGAAATAGCAAAAATAATTCCTCCATAAACTAATTGGCAAAAATAGTACTACAAATGTGCCCGTAGACGATACAACTACGTGTCCTCTACCGTGCCCCCACAATCACCACACAACAAGTCACCTGCCGCGTGATAAGCGCACAAGGGGATATAGGCAATGAGAGGCCACCACATGACCTACATGGTGGGCATAGCCCCCTACTGTGCTGAGGCATTTAAGCACAGAACAGATGTTATTTTTACTAATTCACCCACAGAAACTATTTTTATTATTTTATCGTACAACCGGTATTATTTTAAGCAATAGCTCGTAAATTCAAATCCGGGGAAGATATGTATGCGTAGAAGGTGCTGTGTGCTGAATGCTAATACAAGCCATCTAATTAAGACGGCAGGATATCTCAGGCTTTCAGTCATACCTAATGAAACACATAACGGAAGACCCTAGCTTATATCCCATCAACTCATACAGATAATAATAGATAAGCAGCAATTCAAGATCACCTCAACATTGCACAAACCGCAGCAGTGCACCTCGCCGAAATTGAAGCAGTCACCTGAAGAGACATGCCCTTCAGACCAGGGAAATGTGTGCAGCGTCGACCTCCTGGATATCTTGACAAGGTGAAGCAGGTAGACATGCAACAAACATAAAAAAAAAATCGGAAGAATTCGCTGTTTGACATGGATAAGCGTTAGGGGCAAACGAAGAATTATTCTGCATATTACAGTCAGGGCTAGCTACCTAAGCAACGAAGTTATAACCGCACAGCTATTGTACATGACCAGCAACTAGACTACAGGTCACTACCAAAGTCGAGCACAACAACTAGGTGTGTATGGCTATCCAATGGTTAATAATATTGTACTACCAAGGTCACCAATTCGTTGTTGTGGTGCCCCAATTGTACAGACCCAACACTCCCCAAACGGGAAGATTGGCATGAAATAGTCCTGCATTCCATAACACTAACAAACACAAGAAACCGCTCTGATCACATATGTCTGGTTCACTGAATTACTTTCAGTCACCTCCGTCAGGATCCTCCTTTGAATTCTCCTCCTTAGCATTGCCTTCTGCATCATCTTCAGCGTTTTCTTCCTCACCTTCCTCATCATCAGACATACTATTTATTACTTCCTCTATGATGCGCTTCACCTCTGACTTTCTATCCATGAGGTCCATCTTAAAATGAGCTCCTGGAGTGAATAATCACAACCAACATGTAAGTACATTTATAGATCAGATATTTCTGTTTACTGTGTCATGAATAACTCAATGATGTCTTCCCAACCTACTCCAATGAAACATAAGAAAGAACAGAACAAAAAAGTACCTAATTGCCGGAGAATATCAGCCAAAGTTGCCTACAAAACAATAACTGAGAGTCAGCATGCAAAACAGGGCAAAAAAAACATGGGACGTGTGTAGAACATAACCATTTGCTTACCGTATTGAAGTCCACTTCCTTCAATATGTCACTAACAACAGCATGCAACTCTTCAGTGGTTGGGGCTAACCCAGCATTTGTGCTGTACTTGCCTTTTCCTGTAGAGAAGAGATGGAAAAGAGTGAGTATGGCTACAATCTAATAGTTAGACTAGTTTTCTCAATGGCATCTCACAAAATGTACTCTCAAAAGTCGAAATAGGCCTTCCAGCTGAAACTAGTTTTGGAAAAATAACTTTAGGAATGTGAATTCTTAAATCCTACCAGAACAAAATACACTTGACCCTGCTCTAGTATGATCGTAACATAACAATGCATCAGAAACAGCAAAATCAGATAGGTATTTGTATGAGCTGGAACAACAAGATCAATTGATATCTCACATAAAGACACTGGAGATCTAAGTAAACATACTAATAATAAAATAGAAGTGACACTGACAATGGTAAGAATTACATATTTGTACCTCTATTTTTGTTGGATGACTTGGCACCATCCTTCTTGTGTGCCTTATTGTTCAAAGCACCAGAATTACTGCTCTGGCCTTCTTTTCCATCAACCTTTCTGGGTTTTGGAACCCTCTTGTTGGCCTTATCTACAGGTACCACACTTTCCTTTGAACTCTTTGAGGCTTTCTTGCCAGCCTTTTTGCTCTCTAGCTCCATGTCTGGCTCATCTTCTTCAGTGTCAGGCTTCGACACACCTTTTGCAGGTTTTGTAGAAGACTTCTTTCCAGATGCATTCTCCTTTTCTTTTGACTTAGAACCAGCTTCCTTCTTTGCTTGTTTACCATCAGTTGACTTTTTCTTTGCTGGAGGCTCATCAGGTTCTTCGTCACTCCCAGCATGATCTTTCGCTTCAGAGTCCTCATCATCTTCCTCTCCCATTGATGCATCCTCAGAACCAGCAGGACCAGCATCATCTTCATCATCATTCTCTTTCTCAGCCTCAACTGCTTGCTTCCGACTCTTTCTCCTTTTCTGTTTATAAAGACACATCAGGATTCCAGTATTAAGTACTAATGTAAGAGGACAGTTGCAAGAGACACTAGTTTTGAACATTCCATGACTAATTATAAACAACCACTTTTGCTCACCTAAGTGCAACTTCCAATAAAATGCTACAATCACCTAGAAGCAGAATACCTAGTCAATATATATAGAAGTTCAGGAGTCCACTGTCCACGTTTCCTTTTTCATTTAAGTCTGTTTATTTCTTTGTCCGGAAAAGCACAAATAACTATGGATAATGGAAAGAAAGGATGAAGAATATACATGGTGGAGAATCGAACACAGACTGGAAAAAGGTGTAACAGAAAGAAAAAATGTGTTCAGCTACAGTACAACAAGAGCTGCTGATAAACATGTGGTGTAAATACAAATGTATTAGCTTATTTTTCCAGGTATGCCTCCTTAATTTTCCATAACACAATTTCCAAAAAAACAATCAACAAGGTGGCGTCATGCTCAGCATATGGTCTTAAAAAGTAGGAACAGCAACTTTCCATAGGAAATTGGAAGTGCTTCCTAGAATGCCAAGGGAGGCTAGCATAGCAAACAAGTGGTGAGAAGTTTAATTGCAACAATGTTAAATTGGTAATTTCTAGATAATTCATGATGGTAATTAGAAATGAATGACAACAAAGCAAAAAAACACTTTTGAGTTCTCAATGTTCTCTGAACATCTCCCTGATGCACATGATTCAGCACCAGACTTCAGGACAGAAATGAAGGCAGTACAGGATATATGGATTTTTTGGCAGAACCATAAGAGTGAAAAATAATTTCTAATTTTAGCTGCACCAAGCACCAAAAGTTATTACCTTCTCTTCAGAAGCACCTTCAGCAGTTGCCTGACCACTTCCTTTAGACCTCCTCCCACGTTTCTTCCCTTTCTGCAATGGCAGCAAAAAGAACACATACTTCAGTTTGTGGTGCCCATGTTGTACAAAAAAAACTCCAGAAGAGAAAGCTCAGCGTTAATTAGAGTTTATACCTTCTCATCAGTGAGAACAACATCTCTGGTGATGCAAGGAGACTCCAAAAACTCCAGCAATTTGGCAGAAACTTCCTCCTGAAGTACAGCAAACAGTGTTGCTACAGGTTTAATACTTAGATCATCAAAAGACATGTGGCTCAGCCAACTAACCTTCTTTGTAGTTGCTTTTGAAACATGAATATCAAGTATTTCACAAAAATCTAGCAACTTCTCCTTGTTAAATCTGTCAAGCTTTTCCTTTATCCTGGCCCTGTGCTTTTCCTAATCATGATTATAGGCAGACATCCATTACAAAAAAAAAGGAGCTCAGCACATAATACCTACAAAAAAAAGACATGTTTCGCATAACACAGTATCATCCCAAAAACTTACTTGATTGTCAGTCCAAACAAAACCAGAAAATTGGGATATGTTTCTCTTCAAGAAATGGACCTGCAGAGAATCAATACAGTTAACAAAGTAGATGAAATGAATTAGACTAGAGCTTGACAAGGTGTGTAAGTCTTACATTTGATTTTCTCCCATACATTAAAGTATGAAGACTCTGGAGATTCTCATCTGCCTTTCTCTTCGATAGTTTGAAGGAAACTGGTAGGAACAATAGGCAAACAAATGATTAATACAAAATTGTGAACTAGGATGCAGCTAGTCCCAAAAAATATCTGATTTACAATGAACTATCAGCTACAAGATAACAGCAGGGCAGTTCATATTATCAGTTCATTAACTCAACGTTAATGTGTAACATGGCATTAACAAAAGCAACCATATTAGTAAACAAATAGAGCAACTTGAAGGATAGAGCACTCAAAAATTTGTCTAAAGGGCAGTTATGAACATGCAGCACCACAAAATCCAGACTTCAAAAAATATGGTCCATATTTCAAAGAGGAATATTTTCGATCCAGGAATATGTATTTCAAAGAAAATGGAGCAGGTGAATGTGTGAAAGGAAAAAACTTATTGCAAATACTGCATTAGCCTGCTTAATGCCCAGGTTTAACACACTACATTGTAGGAAGGGGCAAAGTATCACAAATGTAAACCAAACTAAGCAAAGATACATGTGTAAACACGTATTCATGAGCTATTTACAACATCATGGCCCCTGGACTAAGCAAAGAAACTTCTACCAGTCAATTTGTTCTCTTTTTTTTGTGTGTTCTATCAGTTATGGCCTCTGGGCTAAGCAAAGAAGCATACAAAGTTTATTCAATAATCCCAACAAAGGCTCCATTGCTAGTAGGGGTGGATATCGAGCCAAATACTCATCTTGCCAAGCTTTTCCCGAAAGCGATATTGTTCAATTTAATGTTATTTTATTAATAGTTTGGAAGTATTTGTAGAACCGAGCTAACAAGGCAAGAGCGAAATCCAATTTCATTCGAAATCAACTCATTTTAATGTTTAACCAATTAACAAGCATAATAAGAGCAATTTTGCACCAAGCCAACAAGCCCCACTAACAAACTTTTTTCCACCCCTAATTACTAGAAGACTTCCCTCTGCTTCCATTTTATTGTGTCCGCATCACACCAAATCAAACTCCTAAAGTCAAGCATTTCTACTAACAAATAAAATTGGTAAACGAACAGGAGAACAGTATCACAGTTTTCATTCAGTTCTTTAATGAAACCATCCCCCGAATTTCCATAGCTACTACTTATGCCTCAAATACCAAGTAGATCCAGTTTTTGCTGTTGAAACTTTCACCAAGCCACAGATCATTCATACCCATAAAGAAATACACCCTCAGAAGAAAGACCCCCCAACATTACCTCCGTCACAGGGAAACAGAGGCATCTCATTCTAAAAACTAGGTAAAGCTTAAGTGGTTCTTGACCACACTAGATAACGCCACAAGCAAACGGGGACATCTACCAGTAACAGCAACACATCAGAAGATATTTTAGGGGCAAGAAATTACCGTTGGGAATGTCCTTCAGCTTCGTTCCAGAACCCTGCAAGACATAAAGCACCATAAAGAGATCAGCAAATGAGAAAACGAACAAGCTTCCCAATATCAGCAAAGGCAAAAAAAAAAAAAGCGTACAAAAATGGGGGAGACGCTACACGCAGATCGCTAAGCCTCCAGCATCCTAGAAATAGCGATTTTAAGCATGTCACCATGAAGGCAACTCGGACGAAAATTCCAGCTTTGCGACGGCATAACACTAGGCATCGCGTCTCGAAACAACAGATGAGAGCAAAAGGCGCGCGAGAGAGAGACAGAGGAAAGGTGATGAAGGGGAGATTTGACCTGGAGAATGGCGGGTGACTTCTTGGCGGGCGCGGAGCGCGGGGTGAGCTCGGAGTACCTCTCGACCGTCTTCCTCTCCCTGGACGGCCTCTCCACCGTGGGGGTGGCCGGCGCTGCCTTCTCCGCCGGCGCCTTCTTCTCCGCCTCCCCCTTCTTCCTCCTCCCCCGCTTCCTCTCCGGCTGCGGCTCCTCCTCCTTCTCCTCGGCCTCCGCCTCCTCGGGCTCGGGCTCCGCGTCCTTGGCGTCGTCGGCGGGCGGATCTGCAGGGGCGGGGGAGGCGGGCTTGGCGTCGGAGGCCATGGGCTGGGCGGGGCGGGGAGGAGGGGAGCTAGGGTTTTACGCTGGCGGGGCGGGGGGAGTTGTTGGAAAGGGGGGGAAATTTTTGGGAGGCGGAGCGGGGCGGGGGGTGCGGAGCGCGTGTGGGTTTGGGTGTCTTGCTCGGCGCACTCTGTTAAATGGGGACGAGGCAGAGAAGGTGGTGGATTGGGTTGGGCGCTTATTCCTGCGCGCACCCCGCGGCTCAACCCGGGGAATCGGCTGTGTCCTGTGTGCGGGGTTTTCCCTTTGGTATTTTACCGTTTTGCCCTTTCGTAATATTAGTTGTCCTTTTTTCAATCTTTGAAATCAGCCTGCTAAAGTGCCATGTTTACAACGGAAATTTTATGTTTCCGAAAAGAACTCGTACTGTAAAGCGAAGTGTCACACTATGTTGATAAGTTTAACCAACTAAAAAACTTCTCTTAAGCTCGTTATGCAGAAGGGTAAAAAATCCAACTAAAAGAGGAAGATTTAAATGAAAAAGATCCAACCGACCACCATACAGATGCAAATGCTAATTAAGCGTGCCGGGGCAAAACAGTAAATGATAGCGCCGCGGGACCACAGGGCAGGGGACGATGTTGGTGCTGGGCGCCGGGCGGCAGGCGAAAATCGTAGGTTCGTAACCGCGGCGCGGCCGGGGTTGGGTTCAAAATTTGGGGACGAAAATTTTGGAGCGAGAGGCGGCGTCCGCCTACGCGTAACGCGTTTCCCCCTTTCCCTCCCGTTGATCCGCCAAAATTTTCCCTCGTGCGAATCCACCCTGCCCCGCCTGCCTGCTTCCTCGGCCAGTGGGCCTCCACTATTTGGGCTACATATGGGCCGTATCAAACGGACTGACCAACGATGCCACGATGGGACTACGTAGTCTTTCATAAATTTAAGCATTTTGGGCTTTCCATTAGATCGTCGTCATTCATCGTAAGCCCATTAGCCCAGCAATGGTATTTTCTCAGTAGGTGGTTTTTGAAACATGCCAAGGGTGGGTTTATTTGCGCCCCCCACACACACACACAAATTTGGTGTAAATTTGGTGTCGTTCAAATTTTGACATGAAATTGGCCATGCATGACTTGCCCATGAATTTGCGGGAGAGATTACTAAGAGCCTCGTGGGAACTTGTGAATCCTAATCAACCTTGCCAAATTGGCGATCGTTAGGCCCAAATGAACACGACCCGATTTTGCTTACATAACAAAAGCGAGTTCTTGTATAATTCAGCGGCCAAGGATTAAGAAAATGACATAGTGACCAAGCAATAAAAAAACTAATATTATGTAGACAAGTAAAAAAGATGTTGATCTATAGAACTCGGAAGGCAGGGGCAGAGCTACAAGAATGCATGGGGGTGCAGTCGCACCCCAAAAAATTTTGCACAAATAACTGATATACACCCCCCTTAATACATAAAGTATACACTACACATACTAATATACATACTCTCAGCCAATATACGTACTCTCAACTCCTGGCAGCCGGCAGCCCATTTATTTTTCGGCCCAACACTCCAACAAAGTCCGCAAGTCATTGCATTTCTCTAGTTCTCTTATCTCTCTCCCTATTTCTCTCTTTGTTCGATTTTGGTGGTCTCCATACTCTAGGTCTTGGCCGTCGCCACCCACCGCCCCACTGGTTGCTTGTCCTCGCCGCCGGCCGCTAACGTCGCCTCGGCCTCGCTCGCTGGCCTCTCGCCGGGCGCCGCGCCGGCGCCCTCGCCGTCGCCGCTTGCTGCGTCGGCGCTCTCCGCCGCCGCCGCGCCTCTGCCTGCGCCGCTACGGCGCGGCTTCTCGGCCGCCTCTGGCCGGCTCGACCTCGGCCGTCGGCGCTTCATCTGCATATGACGTCGCCGGTTGACCGGTTTTGGGAGTGATGCTACTATCCTACCCCCTCTCCTCTCCAATCTCCATCCTACTTCCTCCCCTGTGCTTTGGACCTTTGGCAGTGCTCTGTGAATGGGTGATATACTGATGTTATTGTTTGGCTCATTGAGTTAGTTAATTGATCATTGAATCCCCTGTGCTTTGGTAGTGCTCTGTGAATCAGTGAATGGGTGATGCCGTGATGTACTGATGTTATTGTTTGGCTCACCGTCACCGAGTTAGTTGATTGATCATTGAATCCCCTGTGCGTTGGTAGTGCTCTGTGAATGGGTGATGTACTAATGTTATTGTTTGTTATTGTTTGGCTCACTGAATTAGTTGATTGATCATTGAATCCCCTTTGTTGATTGATCGTTGATGTATGGTCACGGTCAACCCTCCCCTTCATGGCAGCTGGTAGCCCTTCTTGATTCTGGATTATGTGGTTGCTTACTATTTAGTGATTTGGTTCCATATGTTTGGAACTTTCTATGAATTGCTTATTGTCTAGTTTGTGGGTTAAAATGGTTTTTGATTTTTTACTTGTATTGTTACCAATAATACCAAAGGCTAATTCTTACTTATGGTCAAATGTTGTTCTATTGTAATGTAGGTTTGTTAACATCTTTTATAGAGTGCTTATTCTGCTAAAGTTCGCACCCCCATCGCCAAAATCCTGGCTCCGCCACTGTCGGAAGGCCAAAAACGTGTTCGATGAAGGGTATAAATGAGGTTATATGGGTGCAAGGCAAAAGCTATTTTTCAAATATGTCAGTGAAATTTTCCCGTTGTGGAAACAAGCTACATTAGTCTAGTGACGTTAGCATGCTAAAAGGTCATAAATTCAAGTGTCGTTGGGACCTATCCTATGCACTCATCTTTGTGGTGCGCTCAGGCTCTCGGTTTGTCCATCAAATCTTTATTTTAAATGATTAAAAAGAATCTAGTGGGGATGAATGATGGGTTCTTGTTCCCTTCCCCTCCTAAAAAGTGCCGACTAGTGGGCCCATGACTCGTTCCCTTCCCACCCGTGGTGCCCTCATCTCTATCTCGCACCTCTCACTCCCCACTCGCGGCCCTCCCTCCCTCCCCATCCACGGCGCCATCCCCATCTCCCGCCCTGTAATATCTCGTTTTGTCGTTAGTGGGTGTAATAAAAATTAGAGAGGGAACTAAAAGAGAAAATTCAGAAATTGAGAGAAGAATGGGCCGACAGCCCGTAGTCAAGCAAGCAAAAATAGCCATAGTGGCCCATGGCTCATGGGGAAATCGACCATCAACAAAAGGAGGAGGGGGAACCCTAGCTCTGCTACAGTACTGCCTGCTACAGCGCCACCGTCGTTACTATAGCACACCCTCCCCTTGCTGCCACCCCCTCCGTGCCATCATCCTTGGCCAAGCCATGTCGCCCTCTTACTGCCCCTTGCTACCAGCCAAGGAAGAAGGGAAGAGGAAGGAAGAGTGAGAAGGAAGGAGAAAAATGGAGTTCTCGTGGGGATTTCAGCGGGTTTTCGAGTGTCTTCAAGGGTGAATATCAATTATTCGTTGTTTTTGTTTAATTCTTTTCTATGCGATGGATTTTGGGTAGCAGATCAGGTTTCCCTGCTGATAGTTGTACTGTAGATTTGAAGTCTGTAACTGTGAAATTAATTTTGATCATCTCCTAAAGAGTTGTGGGTAATTTCAGTAGCTTTCCGTAGAATCTGAATTTACATTATTCGGATAAATAGTTTTCGAGTTATGGTCTTTATAATGTTGCTGTCCGGAATCTCTGTCAGGTTATAGCAGTCATAGTAATTGATATATTGAAAATAGATAATGGTCGAATCAGCGATGTTGACAGCATAACTTTTGTAAATAATTCTTTTAGCTTTCTAGAATGTCAAAGAACGCAATTTTTATATCAACATAATGAAAGTGCTCTGCGATGGGAGATTGGGAGTGCAGAGCACATTTTCTGCTCGACCGGGAGTGGCGAACCGCACGCACGGGAGAAAGGATGATCGTCCCTCACGTCGCACGAAGGAGGAGGAATCCAGCGGCTCACGTCGCACGATAGAGGATGGACGACTACCAACTCTAATTTTTAAGTAGTAGAGATGTAAAGTAAATCGAAAAGTCCATCTATTTCATTTTATTTTTCCGTATTGTTTGATACCCAAACGGTTAAACCAAGAGTTTAGTACATACATAAGGGTACTTGCATGGAATATGTTGCCGCTTTAAAAATTGATTAGAACTGAGTGGTTATAGCATTTCATCAATCCAATGCAAAGCATTTTTTTTTACAGGTGGTTACACGCCGGTAAACTCAAAACTCAAAAGTACCTGCGCAACCAATCATCAATGTTTAAACTATCTCTATGCATTTGCCACCTCACTTGGAAAATATGACAAATTGAATCTACCAAAACCAAAATTACTAGCAATGCCCGCAGGGGCGCAGGATCGAAAAATGGCGGCCGAGATTGAATGGCACCCCTTTATAAGCTGGAAGCCCTCACCCGCTCTCCTCTTCCTTCCTAGGGTTATTCCTCCCGCCGCGCCGCCACTTCGCCCCCGAACCCCACGCGCGCCGCAGCCGACGCCATGGTACGCACGCCGGCGAGATCTATACCGTCCCGTGGAAAAGCATAACATACCATTCTGTCTGACGGTGACGAGATCTGCCTGTTTCGCAGGCTCCGAAGAGAGGCGCGAAGGCCCTCGTGCCGGCGAGGAAGAAGGCGGCGGACAAAGTGGTGAACCCGCTGTTCGAGAAGCGGCCGAAGCAGTTCGGGATCGGCGGCGCGCTGCCGCCCAAGAAGGACCTGCACCGGTTCGTCAAGTGGCCCAAGGTGGTTCGGATCCAGCGGCAGCGCCGCATCCTCAAGCAGCGCCTCAAGGTGCCCCCTGCGCTCAACCAGTTCACCCGCACCCTCGACAAAAACCTTGGTTCGTATCCATCTGCTCCCGGTCGCCCATCTAATTGTGTTAGCTGTTGCTGGTCTGGGAAGCTCAGGGTTCGGCCAACCAGATTAGCTGCTTACCGCGATGGGGTTTTTGGAGTTGTAGTTGCGAGAGTTATGGACTTACCTGAGATGACAGGGTCAGGGGGCACCTCAAATGGCTTCAAAATACTTCTACATTTTTGGCATTTGATGATCAGCTGATCTGGTCATCTGGCTCTCATTGGATAGTCCAGTGGTATGGTGATGGTCTAATTGCTTTTCTTATATATGCTTCGAACACAAAATAGCTTCATTGCAATTATGCATATTCCCTTTCGACACGATGAGTCTCTTTACTTGGATACTTGGTTTTGTTGCGTGTAAATATGTCTTTATCATTGTACAACGTGTAGTGCTGGGGCCACGATGAGTCTCTTTACTTGGACGCTTTGTTCGCTGTGTAAATGTCTTTACCATTGATCAACGTGTAGTATTGGGGTCATAATGCTGTAGCTATTTGATCGATGTTACTATACAACATAAGCCGCATGTATGTACCTGTGGTTTTTACTTGGCTGGTTGCAAGCTGAAGTTTTTTTTTGTTTGTTTTTTTTGCTGTAATGCAGCAAGTAATTTGTTCAAAATGCTATTGAAGTACCGGCCTGAAGACAGTGCTGCCAAGAAGGAAAGGCTTTTGAAAAGAGCGCAAGCAGAGGCTGAAGGGAAGACTGTTGAAGCCAAGAAACCAATTGTTGTGAAGTATGGCCTTAACCATGTGACTTATCTGATTGAGCAGGTATTTTTTTTGTTAGTGCTATAGCTACTACTTTGAGCATGCTAGTTTGACTATAGTATATAGGTTTATTTGTGGCAGTTAATCATGTGCTATTACTCATTCTTATCTGCAGAGCAAGGCACAGCTTGTGGTCATTGCTCATGATGTCGACCCCATTGAGCTGGTCGTTTGGCTCCCAGCCTTGTGCAGAAAGATGGAAATCCCTTATTGCATTGTGAAGGGAAAGGCCCGCCTTGGATCGGTACGTGTTGCCATTTGCTCTGCTCTATGGGCAATGTCGTCTTCCCCTTACAACATTCCCCTTACCTCTGTATATTATACAAACTGCAACTGAAAATATGTTAATTGCGTTGCTGAATTTCTTGTAGATTGTGCACAAGAAGAATGCCTCTGCCCTGTGCTTGACAACTGTGAAGAACGAAGATAAGTTGGAGTTCAGCAAAATCCTTGAGGCCGTTAAGGCGAGGATATAAATAACTCATGCTCATCCTCTGTACTCAATTCATTTTCATTTATTGTTTGACACTTCACTAACCGTTTACCTCACTCCCAGGCGAACTTCAATGACAAGTTTGATGAAGTCAGGAAGAAGTGGGGTGGTGGCATCATGGGTTCAAAGTCACAGGCCAAGACCAAAGCTAGGGAAAAGCTCCTCGCCAAGGAAGCTGCCCAGAGGATGACCTAAGAGCTAGGCTTGCATTACCTGAAAATTTTGTTTTGTGGTTGTTAGTTGTTACTAGAGAGTAGAGACACATTGTGATCTCAGACTTTGGTTGTTACGTACTTCGCCTATGGACTGTGATATGCTTAGACTTATGCTATGTGGACTAAACAGAATCTTTGGATCATTGAATGACTTTTTCCTGTTCTAATTTTGGATGTTTTTGTTGGCCGCATTTTTATTTAGTTATTACAATGTAGACTATAATTTGACAGAAATTATATGTTGATCCTGTGATACCATGCCAAAGCAATCTTGTCACTGTTTGGTTTGTGTGTGCTAAGCTGGTCCCATGTTTTTAGAACCTATAGGGCTGGTGTTTCTTTGAACAACAGCTTCTTTTCGTCCTTTTGATATGATTTGCAGCCGTTCTTGTTCTTGAGTAGTGTTCAATCAACAGTTTCAGAGCTGGCTGGCTGGCACGGTACAGGAAAGATAGCGACGATGACAGCCCAGTTTTTGGCAGGAATAGGGAGTTGTCGATTTGTAAGTGCTGTGTACTCAACCATGCTCAAGTTTTGTTAAGACACTGTGGAAGAAAGATCAGCAATTCAAGTTGTCCACTGCGGGTCAATAGAAGTTTCGAGATTTTTGAATGCACCGTCGCCCATGGCACTCCACTTTTCGTGGCCCGTGTAATCTTTTTTTTTTCTTATCCGTTTTGACGTAGAGGCGATAGGTAACCAATGACAACATCTCGTAATCAAGATTAATTACTATAGATACACCTAGATGCTCGCTTAATGATGTGATTTAACATGTAGTCTTCTAGGTTTTGGTACAATTATAATGGTAAAATGATCATATCTATAACTTCATTGAAGTTCAATCAGTTCGCTATCATAAAATTTGAAGTCTCCGGCGAGGAAGATAAAATGTACAGTACATTCACCGATTCAAAGATTCACCGAAGGTATTTTTGTCGGACGGGGCACCGAGAAGTGTTTTCAATATAAAAGTGATACTCATGTGGAAAACTCTCTACTCACGTGCTTTAATCTCGTGTTACTAATATAAACCCGATGCTCTTAAAAAGAAAGTTCGAGGGGCCATTGGAACACAAGATGTATCTAAAATGAACGTTTAGATGTTTTTTTTGCTTGAGATGGTAAAATTGTAGCTTATGTCATTGGGCACTGCATATGATTATTTTTGCATTTGAAGGGAGTTCATGTTTAAGTGTATGCATTCGTAGCCTCGAAGAACGGTCTTACATGTAAAGATCTAACAAAACATGTACTATTTGAAATATGTCGGTCTATGTTTAGATTCAATCAATCAGTAAGATTTTTTGGGGGGCGATTTGTTTGTTTTTTATGGCCTATGTTTGCCCTCGTTATGTCTAATCCTTGATCTAAATTTAGGGGTGGCAAGGGATGGAGGATGGCAGGGAGCGCCCCATGGCCCTGCCCTGCCCGAACTTTTTTAAAAAAATGTATTTTAAAGATAATCTTTCCAAAATTTTATTTTTATTTTTGATTTTTGGCCACACCACAACAGGTGGTGTGGCAAAAGCATGTTGTCACGTTATAGATCTCGGTGTAGCAAACGAGTGATATCACGTCAAAAAAACGTACTTGTGTTGGTTCGGAGGGTTATTGTGGCAGGTTTGGCTATGCCGTGGTCGATGACGTGACATCACAGTTTGATCACGTCACAGGTCATAGCGTGATCAAATGGGTTAGAATTAGAAATAAAGTTAGGGAGATGTTATCTTTAAAATATTTTTAGGGGGGAATTGGCCCTCACGCGAGCCCCGCGGGATTAAAGTTATAGTTTAATTATAAAATTTTCCTTGTTAGTACGCCTTTATCTTATTAATCTATAAATACTTATGTATATTTTTCGCAATATGTAACTTCAAAATTAATATACTTTTTCAAGTTTTAATTCAAATATATAAGAAAAGAATACACATTTCATATTAAAAATCTATAATATTTAAACAAAATATTCTACCTTTGTTTTTTACCGGGTCCCTACACCCCAATGGAGAGGTAGACCTTTGCCCCTTCCCCATTTGACATTTCCCTGCAGAGGGAGTTTCGCCCCGCCCCCATGGGAATTGTGCCCGCGGGGGAAATTGCCATCCTAATCTAAATGTAGACACATCTAATACAAACCATTCATTAAGCGTGATTGTCCAAACCATTTTGATTAGAGCATTAGATCGGCTTGAATCTTCCATAAAAGATTGATAAGGTGGTCTATGTTGTATTGCAGCACCATTTAAAAATTCATGTATAAACTCAAAATGTGTTAGGGAATGGAGAAATAGGAACAGGAATTTTGCTCTACGTGTAGTTTTTGCCCTTTTCTTTTAGCCTACGGATTGCTAGTAATTTATCTTTTCTCTTTTTCCTCAACACAAAATGAATTCTGAACTTGAAATTTTAAATGAATGTAAGAAAGGACTATACCCACATTTTTTTTTTGAAATTTTCATATTAATTGACATAATTGGATATATGGCACTTCAAAAGATGATACTTTGAAAAATGCCACTCTAAAACATGAAATTGGAAAGTTGCCACTCGAAAACTTGTCTCTTTGGATTTTACCATTGTTGGACACTTTTTGCCCTCCATTCTTCCTCCTGATCGTCGGCGCCACCACTTCTCCGGTGAGCTTTAGCTACGCCACAAGCCGCGAGTCACGCCGCCACTGTGATGATGGAGGTGGAGCCCGGAGGAGATGATGAGGCGGAGGACGATGGCATCCACGCGCGCGACCTCACCGACGAAGCCGAGGGCCGTGGCGTTGGGGAGGGGGGGCGCGGTAAGGAGGCCGCCGCCGGTGCCGTCAGCAAAGGTTGACGAGGGAGACGAGGTGCTTGTTGACCTTGTTGACGAGCACCGTCATGACGACCTCCATGGTGAGCACGTCGGTGGCGCGGAGGTCGTTGTGGAACTACGACTCGACGCCGACGCAGAGCAGCTAGGAGTTGATCTTCGGACCGCCGCCATGGATGCCGACGTAGGAGAGGAGGATGAGCGTTGGATGAAGGGGAGCGCCTCCGAGAGCACGTCCATGTGTCTCAGTGCCGCCACCGCCGAAGCACCCGACATGCCCGTGGATGTGGTAGAGACGTGGAGGCGACGACGATTGGCTTGATGTGGTTGGGTTTGGTAGTGGGGCTAGAGAGCGGCGTGGAAGTGGGGGTGGGGGGGGAGAGGAGGAGTGGTGGCTTTGGAGCTCGCCGAGAAGTGGTGGCGCTGGCCGGTCGAGAAGAAGAAATGAGGAGGAGGGCAAAAGGGCAAAAGTGACAAAAAATATAAAAATGCAAGTTTGGAGTTGTAAATTTCCAATTTCATGATTTAAAGTGATATATTTTCAAAGTGCCATCTTTTGGAGTGACACGTATCAAATTTTGCCCATACTAATTTGATGCTCGAATGCTCAAAGCAAAGTGGCTTATCACATAACGTATGGTTTGCACTCAAATGTGTTTTTAAGGGAAACCTATGTGAGTATGTGACACAACCTTATACTCAAGATCGACGTGTAGGATCAATTTCACCCTACAGCAGTTTCCCCATCCAATAATAACAATATTTCCTTCATCATCACCAAGAGAAGGAAAGAAATAAACAAACAAACAGACAAAGAGTTCGCTAAAATGCAATTTTATGATTTTATCCCCTCCCTCTCTCTCATCATCCCTCCTCCCTTCGCTCGCCTAGTCGCCTCTCCAAACCAAACACCCGCAACCGCAACCGCAACCGCAAAAGCCAAACCCATCGAAAAGAGCAGCGAAAAAGCCTCCCCCCCGAAACACACAGCTCCCAACCCAACCAAACCCGCTTCCCCTCTCCTTCTCTCCGGCGACCTCACGCCACCCTCTCCAAACCCTAGCCTCCCCTCCGCTCGCCTCGCCGTCGCCGTCGACTAGCCCCCGCTCGCCCGCTCGGACAGCGCCGCCGCTGTCGCCCCTCCGAAACCCTAGCTCACTCCCCACGCTCGGATCCCGCTGGGCCGCGATGGCCGAGAGGAAGCTGGATCGATTCGCGGCGCTCGGGAAAGGTGAGCCGCCCGATCTGCGCTCCTCGTGCCGCGGGAGATCCGATCTGCGGCGCCCGTTGATTGGCCTGGCTCAGATCTGTGTGATTGATTGGTGTGCGCGTTCGATTTGATGTGTGGTTTTTGCGCAGATGGGCTGTCGCTTGGGATCGAGGAGGATAGGTCCGCTGCCGCCGCCATGGGTTTCGTCGACGAATCTAAAGGTCCAGACTGTTCCCCTCCCTAAACCACATCATTGTTGCTTCAGTTCCGATTTTTTTTGTGTAGCTGTTGAGGAATTATTATTGCACATATGTTGCTTTTACTCTGCCATATGTATGATTTGGTTATGGATATACTACTTGTGCGTGTGCGCTCGCGCGTGCGTGCGCGCACCTGTGCCTCCCTGCGTGAGACTGCATACTTGCGTGTGGGTGGGAGTGTGAGGGTGTGTATGAGTAAACGTGTGTGAGAGAAATAGCATGGTTTGCTGAGTCGTTGACCATGGAACTCTTTGCTATGCAGATCAGCAGCACCTGGAAAACAGCATTCCTCTGTCCCCCCAGTGGCTTTATGCCAAACCGACTGATGCGAAGGTTTGTGATTGGTGCCCTCTTCGTGTATCCATTCAGATGCGTGGGTGTAGTGAGAAGTTTTAAGGAGGTGTTGTTTTACTTGAGTGTTTATTGGTCGCTGGTACAATTGTTTATTGACTATGAAGGCTCTCGCTTGCAGATTTCAGTACCTCATGCGTCTTTGCTTGAACCTGTTGAGAAGGAAGTGAGGATGCTAGAAGGGACTGGGGATAAGAAAGAACACCGTTGGAATGTATTTGATGCTGACAGCAGTCTTCGTTGGCTTGTTGAGGAGAGGGAGACAAGCTTACTTGGGAGGAGGGAGCGCAAGAAGGAAGTGGACCGGGATGTGGAGAATCGTAAAAATGATCGCCGATCTGACAATGTTTCTGCCAGGGACAACAATGATTCACGAGCACCTCCTACATCTGAAAGGTGGAATGATGGCTCCACCCGCAATTCGGGGAATGAAGGTCGGCGTGATGGCAAATGGTCATCAAGATGGGGACCTGATGACAAGGAGAAGGACTCCAGATCAGAAAAGAAGATTGATGCAGAAAAGGATGAAACCCATGCTGAAAAACAGACATTTACTGGTAGGCTGCTGGCTGAATCAGACTCCCGTGATAAATGGAGACCTCGTCACCGGCAGGAGAGTCATTCTGGTGGGACAGCGACATACCGTGCTGCTCCAGGATTTGGATTGGAGAAAGGACGTGTGAAGGATTCCAGCGTTGGTTTTGCCCCTGGAAGAGGCAGGGCAAACTCCAGCTCAGTTCCATCCTTCAACCGACCATCATCCGCTGGACCAATTGGTGCTCCACCTGTGCATGGGAGGCGTGCAACAACTGCTCTTACTTTTCGCTATCCAAGGGGGAAACTTCTTGATCTATACAGGCAACAAAAGACGGTGTCACCCATCAATGATGGCCACCAAATGCTGGAGGAAGTTCCTTCCATTACACTATCTACTTCTGTTAAACCACTAGCCTTCGTTACACCCGATACTGATGAAGAGGTAACATCATAGTTATTTTGTTCCTACTTTATTTTACAGTGTGTGTTCATCAGTAAGCTTTTGTCACTACTTGTCTGTATATTTATCTGCTTGTGCCACTCATAGGCTGTTTTGGAAGATATTAGGAAGGGCAAGGTCATCAGCAGTGAAGTGATGAATAGAACTGGAACACAAAAGGATAGAAAAACAGAGCTTGAAGGTATGCACATAATGGGATGTTAGTTGTGGCTACCATTCTTATAGATCTTAGATTGCATGTATTACTGCCAGTCACATGGTTTCTTCATTTCCTATTTAGCATCATCTAAAGATAACTATTATTTCAGAACCAGCTTGTGGTATTGATGACAATAAGGATAAAGGCACTCCAGCGTTTAGCGGGTTGGGTCATGAAGGATCTGCTGCTTTAATCTCGGAGATGGACGCCTTCTACGATGAAGGGATGTTCTCAAGTGGTATTACGTGTCCACCAAAGAAACTTACCGAGGAAAATGCACCCAATAATCAATATGGGCTTTCCGGCATTCGTGAAGATATGAAATTTGACGATGTCAACTCAACTGCTGATCTTGATCTTAGTGCTAAGCTACCCAACGATTCAAATACTCTGTTCAATGTACCAGACATTGACCATACCCCACAACCCCCTGTGCTGTACCAAAACAGTGACATAGACATAAAAGCTAGTGGCCAGACTAGTTTTCCAGAAGAGTTGACCTTATATTATCTGGATCCCCAAGGAGGTGTGCAGGGTCCATTTCTGGGTGCTGATATAATCTCCTGGTATGAAGATGGATATTTTGGTTTGGAGTTACCTGTTCGTTTAGCTCAAGCTCCAGATGAATCTCCTTTCCGCCCACTTGCTGAAGTCATGCCACACCTTGGACAGAAGCCCCAATCTCTTCCACCCGTATCCCGTGGTGAAAGTGCTGAATCTCCGGATTCTGTACATAATAATTTTGAAGATGCACTTCCTACTTCTGGTTCTTTTGGGAAGAGTGATCAAACGTCTAAATGGGATTCTGAAAGTTACACAGTTAATCCTAAAAGAGGTGACCATGAAGCACCAGTAAAGTCACATATAAGTTGGTTACCTTCACCTGAAACAGAAAAGCCTGCAGCAAACACTGATATTCGTCAGCAGCACATTCCTGAAACAGTGAGCCACGATGCTGAGGGTTAGTTCCCTTCAGAGTTCTCATCTTTTTCTTCACAATCCCCTGTCCTGTCTGTGTTTGTTTTCAGGTACATGCTCATTTTTCTTTTCTTTTCTTATAATACTTATTGCAGAAGTGTTGTACACTGGGAGACCTAATAGCAGCATGGGTCAATCTCAACGGGACATCGATAATGACCGTGCAAATTTCCAGTTGACATCACATGATCCCCGTTCTGGGCTGGGGGAAGCTAATTTGCCCCAGCATGATGCCCTGAGAGAGAGTGAACTGAGTCCTCTAGGCTTACTTTGGTCTGAGCTGGAAGGGATGCATCCGAAGCAACCTCTCTCATCGAATGTACTCGCTGTAAATGAGCGAAGAAATCCCAAGCCTACAGCCCCTAAGGATATTCCACCTGTAAACATTAGACATGGGCAGCTTAACAGGATGAATGAAGCTCCCGTTGTGCGTGATGAGTGGCCCGCTAACCTCGGGCGGCTGGACAGCATTAATGATGCAAACATTTCAGGTCGAATTCCTCAAGTTGAACCTGATCTAAGTCATTTGAATTTGGAGGAGCAACTGCTGCTTCAACAGATTCGAAGGGAGCAACTGCAGCAGGAGCACTTGATGGCTCGTAACAGTTTGGAGTTTTCTGGACCATTTGGAGGGCAAGTGTTTGATTCTTTGCATCAACACAGACAGTCTATGAATCAATCGGTTCCTGAGGTGGAACATCTTTTTAGAGTTCAGTTTGAACTTGCACAACAGCAGCGCCGCCAACAGCTCCAGCAAGAGCAACACCAAAGGCAGGTGCAGCAGCGCCAAGCCCAGCTGCTGCAGCAGCAACAGCAGCAGCAGCAGCAGCTGATTATCGAGCAAATGTTGCAGCAACAATTGCAGAGTTCAAACTTTGGACCAGCTAACATAGTCGATCAAGTCTTACTTCGGGAACAGGTATTGAATGACTTGCATCACCAGCCCCATCATTTTCAAAGGCAGCATGATGCAGCGATTGAACAACTCATTCAAGCAAAATTTGGGCATGGCCCTCATAGGGAGCATCACAATGATATGCTGGATGTTCTCTCACGTTCAAATCAGAGGCAAATGCTTCCTTTGGAGCAGCAAATTCTTTTAGGCCTTCAACATGATCAATTCCAATCACAACAATTGGCCAATGCTCTACGACAACATGCAGGCAGGGAGGAAGAAAGGCATTTAAGCGGGGTCTGGCCAATGGATGACTCTGGTCAGTTTATCCGCGCAGGAACCAGTCCAAACCAAGGCCACACCTCTAGACTTGGTCATTTCGATCTTCTGCAATCCCTTCAGAGACCCTCATCCTTGGAGCATCATGACCATATCGACCGAAGCCTATCTTTGCATGAGCGGTTGCATAGGGGAGGTCAAGGTATTCACTCCCTTGAGCGGTCTGACTCTTTGCCTGGTGGTGCTCCTTTACCAAATCCAGATGTTGTAAATGCCCTAGCACGTCATCATGGCCTTGGTCAGTTAGAAACACATGGTGATTTATATTCCTTAGGCCAAATGCCTATGCTTGCCTCAGGAGTTCATCCCCAGCAGCATAGGCTTCAGGAGCAGCTTTCTGGTTCTCACATGGGAAGGCTGGAAAGGCATTGGTCAGATGCCAATGGACATTTGCAAAATAACCTGATAGAATCTTCACGCATCAGCCAGTTGCAAATTGAAGCAGAGAAGCAGAGGAGGAATGCGGAAATGAACCTTTCCATTGACAACCCACATGCATGGGCATCACTTATGAACAAAGATAGGAACACAGAGCAGGATTTGAGTGATATGATCCATCAGAAACGGGCTCTTCAATCACAACAATCTCGGGGTTTTCCTGATGTTCCAGTGCAGGCATCATTTGGACGTAAAGACCCTTCTTTACTCTTTGCACAGACTGCTGCAGATAATCCTTTAAGATCACCTGTGGATAGGTTGTCTTTTGATGATTCACTTGCAGAAAGGTCACTTTTTGCAAAAACAGGTCAGACAGGACAGGAGGGATCAGTAAATCTAGATAGTTTACCTAACAGTATTGAGAACAGTGGAAAATTGAGCCTTAGATCAAACTCTGGGACAATGCTTGATATTCAGAGGGGAGAATTATCAGATGTTATGGGTGGCAGTGCATCCGCTAATCAATTGGTTGGGAATGTCAATGAGGTACCCAGGGGGAAAAAACAGGGTTGTAGTGTGAACTTGGCCGGGGATGACAATGATTTTGCTGAAGAGGCGGTTTGCAACTGGTATTATTCTCAACTTTGTAGCTGCACCACTCTATTTTCGAGTTTTTTTAAATCTCACAACAAAACTTTTTCATCGGTCATTCAATATTTTTTTCCTTTGCAAATAGCCATTCTAATATTTTATTTGCCACAAACCACCCAACTTTTGTTTTTTAATTACCTTAAAGCATTGCCTAATGTTAATCTGTACTATGATTCTTGTTAGATTCTCCATTGCTTATAAATGCACATTTCCGCGAACTGTATTTGTACAAGAGTTGTGATTCTGTAGTACTTTGTTAATGTATATCCATGCAATTTTTATCCTCTTATCTCCAGAGAACCAGTTTGTTGTTTTTGTTCAAATTATTATCGGAGTGTACACATAGTGGTGCATGTGAACACACTAGTTGGTCTTCTAGTGCAATTCTTTGTATCATATATGCGATATATTTTTCATATGCAGGGCTGATACTGGCATCTCAAAAGGGAGCTCTCATTCCTTGCTAAAGCGCACAACAAACCAACACACTGCTATATCACAGGCAGTGTCTATTGATCTGTCTTCAACCATTAGGCTGAGGAAGGCAAGCCATGCATCTTCTGATGGTACGCCTTGTGCAAAATATCTGTGTTTCATGCAGTGAAACTGTTATATTTGCAGTCAGGATAATGTTAAATATGGGAATGTCTAGAATAGTAAACTGGAACTACTATTTGGTGAAGTTCACTGTCAATGAACAAAAAAGATATCTAGAGCATAGACTGTATGGACACCCTTTTACCGATGCCACTTGTTACTTGCTAGCAGTTGAGCAGTGTGGAATTGCTGGCTCTAGGATGGTTTGTTTGAGAGCCGTCTTAGACCTGAGTGGTTTTACAGTCACAAATGACCTGAAGTGTTCTGCTTTCTGCTCTAACTGGAGGATTCCATAGTACATGCGATTCATCCTAGTTTGGTGTTTTATCGGTTTCAAACCTTTGATGTAGTAATCTTGTTGTGCAGAGCATAAGCTGGAATCAGGAGTCGCCTCGGTAGCCCAGGCTGTGGAAGCCCCTGTTTCAACCAACAAAGAGACGGGGACGTTCGGCATGCCATCAACCACTCATCTAGATGCCTCCGGTCCTTCATTCAGTGAAATGCTGAAGAGCACAAAGAAGCCTACCTTGCAATACGATGCCTCAGAATCCGCAGATGGCGGCCCGGGTGGTAAGGGTGCGAAGAAGAAAGCGAAGAAAGGAAAGCAGATTGACCCTTCTCTTCTTGGCTTCAAGGTCCACAGTAACCGCATCATGATGGGTGAGATTCACCGCCCTGACGAATAACATGCTTGGGTCGTGACATTTTGTGTACATGTTCACCTCTGTGTAACGCTGCACAAATTTTGTACCATTCCTTTGGTGGCAACTGATCCCTTTCCCACTTTTGTTCTTTCCTTAGCCTTAGAATACCAAATCAGCCAGAAGATCAAGTTGAAATTAGGGAGGTTTTTTTTTTTTTTGTGTGTATCTGTGCCCTCAGTTTATAGAAGAGACATTTGTACAGGATGCTGAAATCATCAGTATGCATTGTACAGGATGCTGAAATCATCAGTTTGCATTTTTGTCCTCCTTTTCTTTTTCCCCAATAATCTCCTTCAGCAGTGCAAGGTAAGGATCATCTCAATTCTCAGAGTCCTTTTTCTCCCCGTTCGATGGCACTAGTCATGGTGTGTTGTGAACTTGTGATTCAGGGCTTGCAGATTGACTTTGTTGACTCGTCAGTTTCGCCGAGCTGGTATTCGAGCTGTACGGTACTGAACTCCACAAAGTCCAGCTTTGGTAGATTTGCATGGATCATCTTCTTGAGGTGCCACCTCAACATAGGAGGGTGCTACTACATGATGGTGATGCTGTTTGCTCACCAGAACCCTGTGCCCAGATCTTGGGCCCATGCCAGGAGAGCTGGCAAGAGTAGCACGCTGTTTCCAAATGGCCTATTCGCTGATCCGACGATGCATGAACCAAGGGCCAGATGGATCGAACGAGAACAATGCCACCCTGTTGCTACTTGCTTGTGGGGAATATCGAGGAACAGAAGATCAATGTGGGCATGTACCGAGCGTGCTGGTCTTGGCGGGAGCTCAGCCTCAGCTACAAGCAAGCACGGCAGCCACGCACCGTACCGACGTAGCTGGCCCACGCCATGACGCATTGGCTTTTGTCGCCGCCTCTCGTCTCATCAGATCGGTACACTCGGCAGGCTCGTCGTACCGCGCTGCGTCGTGGCTCCGCTCGGTGTCATTGTATTGCACTAGAGTCGTCTGGTCGTGCTAGATCATCGCGTCCTTTTTCCCCATCCCATACTGTTGAGAAGTCACAGACACGCCATCGAAGGAGTAAACGCAGAGCATCTGCGGTGCACGAGCATTTGGAGTAATATTTACTGTTTGAAAAAATATATGGAAGACCGAAATTGAGAGCACTGTTCTCCACTGTTGCTATAGTTTGATACAACACTGGCAGAGCCTAGTTCGCTCTCTTGTGAAACACTATTCATACAACGGGTCTCTCTATTTTTTTAATGTTTGAGATAACCTCTTTTGCTCACATTAAAGAAGAAAACAAATGCCCCTTCTGTGAGATACTGAGCCTCAGCTCAGCCCTCGTCGTGAGACACACGAGCTGAGCCGAGACTCGCCAGGCGAGAGGCCTGCACAGCGGCGGCACCTCCGCTGAGCCAGCGCTCAGTTCTCACAGTGGATCACTGTAATACTGCGGATTATCCGCATCCCGCACACGTGCTTGAATCGAGCAAGAGACCTGTCGTACGTGCAGCAAGGAGAGTTGCAAGCAACCGAACCGACGAATCCATGACCACCGGGCCAGTGATTGATTGGTTGTTCAGACAATACGGCGCCGCTTTTTCGGAACAGGTTCCGGTAAGCTGAGGTGATGCGTACAAACATGATTCCCAGCTGCGACATGTTCCTTGTGCCGTCCACGCAGATTTTAGTTTAGTCGAAATTTAGCTTAGTCGAAATCCAAACACACTTATTTCGCTAAATTTTAGTTTTATCTATTTTTTTGCTACTAATATTTGGTGATAACAATAAAAATTTGGTAACATCAACGAAATCCAGTTATGCCAAAAATTTTAGCTTGTTCGTTAGGGTGATAAACCAAGCAGCCCTCCATCGACTATGCCACGACCCAACGAGAGAAGTGTTGAGGAACCGTCATGCGCAGTCCAAATCAACGACACTCGTGTATATAAAATCAAGAATCGTAAGAACGATGCAAGAACACAAGAACACAACAATAGATGAAACATGTGTATGAGAGGGGATCGCAGTCGCTTTTTATTGCTCTTCCAATAATGAATTGTGTACATGATTTGGGGGTCCCTCTCCTATTTATAGTCTACAGAGATGAGGTGCCCACCCGGACCTTGACTCACTGGTGGGCCCGGCTTCCTAATACTCCTCTTGGGCTCTCATCCTTCATGTCCATGCCTCGCTAAAACTCCATAAAACCCAAATGGGAAAAATTTGGAGAAAGAGTACATGTATCATGTTCTCTATGTCGCACTTAATTGCCTCATTAAAAACCTTAACCGAGAAACTTCAGAAAACTCGTCAAGGGAAAAAGAGTACAATTCACCCAATTTATTTAATCTCCGTGATTTGCTCTTTGGGTACTCGATCTTCAGAATCAAGCTTTAGTAATGAGTTTGTGAAGGTTCTCCTCGACTCGCACTTCTCTAAGTCTTATCATTCCAATTCCACATACGCACCTTTCAAAGCTAGATGTCGAAGTGACTTAGTGAACAAACTGCAAGATTTTCACATGACTTAGTATGCAAGACTTAATTTCGCCCATCTTTTGCATTTCATGAGCATAGAAGAACTTGTGGTTGATATGCTTTGTGAGAGGACTCTTCACATAACCCATTTGCACTTGTGCAACACAAGTCGCATTATCTTCATAGATAATAGCGGGGTTTGTGCGTATTCAATCCACATGATCGCCGGATGTGGTGAATCATCCGCCGGCCAAGAGCATTCCCGCGGCCTCGTATAGTGCTATAATTTCGAGTGGTTCGTCGGGTTGATACCAAACTCGCTTCGATGATTTCCATGAAATTGCAGCCCACCACACAGAATACATAGCCTGCTTGCATGACTTAGCCGTATGGTCCGATAAGTACCCAACATCTCGCATAGCCAGTCATTGTAAGGTCCTGGTTCTTTCAGAGAATGTGCCAAGATCTTTACTTCCTTGGAGGTATCTAAGACATCCTTTATTCCCCGCCAATGCCTTTTGGTAGGTTCTGCACTATACCTTGCTAAGAGATTCATCACAAAGCAATGTCCGGTCTAGTGCAGTTTGCTAAATACATGAGTGCTCCAATCGCGCTCAAGTATGGGAATTCTGGTCCCGTGACTTCCTCCCCTCTTCTTTAGGTCCGAACGGGTCCTTGTCTTGCCGCAAGGATCTCCGATCATTGGCACTTTGAAGGATATGCCTTTTCAAAGCCGAACCTTTCCAACACCTTCGAGTGTAGGTTGACCGATGTACTAAAATCCCTTCAGGTATGCTCAAGCTGCAAGCCTAGGCAATATTTGGTTTTACCCAGATCTTTCATTTCGAACTCTGACTCCAGGTAAGAGCTTGCTTTTCCAATATCTTCTAAAGTCCCGATGATATTCAGATCATCTACATATACTGAGATTATACAGAATCCATCCTGGGATCGCCGTATAAAAACACAGGGACAATCCTCACTGTTCGTGTAGCCTTTCTTGCAGAGAAAGTCGCTTAGGCGATTATACCACATCCTGCCTGATTGCTTCAGTCCATACAGTGACTTTCTGAGTTGCACACTGTATAGATTTCTATTTGCTCTGTCTTGGTTCGGTACAGGGATACCTTCAGGTACCTTCATATAAATTTCCGAATCCAAGTTCCCATAAAGATATGCAGTTACCACATCCATCAATTTCATTTCTAAATTCAGATTTACTGCCATTGAGATTAAGTATCTAAAGGTAGTTCCGCCCATGACCGGGGAATAGGTTTCTTCATAATCGACTCCTGGTCTTTGAGTGAAACCTTGTGCAACAAGCCTTGCTTTATATCTTACAACTTCATTGTTTTCATTTCTCTTTCGAACAAATACCCATTTATGCCCCACAGGGTGCACATGGGGAGGTGTACGGCTTACGGGCCCAAACACCTCTCTTTTATTCAGAGATATTAATTCTGCTTCTATTGCCTTCTTCCAATCTTTCCAGTCTGATCTTTTCTTGCAATCAGCGAGCGATGCAGGCTCTGGGTCAAGATCAATGATTGTGGCAATTTTCTTTGCAAAATAAATGTCGACATTAGCTGTTGCTCTATTCATAGATTCTCCCGTGGTCACATAATTTATAGCTATTTCTTCATGGGGCGCTTCGCTAATGCTTCTACTTGTTCACCGCCGCTTTCAATTGCGGGCAAGTCCTTTAGTTTTTCAAATTCGATGTGCGCACACATCCATGCCGATGTCTCTCCGTGGAATATTCAAATCGTATGCCTTTTGTCGAAGTTCCATACCAGCTGCAGTCTCAACCGCTCCCTTCTGCTTGTGGGAACTTCATGATCGGTTGTGACAAGTCCTTCTTATCCTTTTCGCCAAAGGCCCCCGACATTTGGGATTCGAGGGGCCGAGTTCTCGCCCTTTATTCCGAGGCCTCGGACGGGATTAGGATACCTTCTATTTTATTTGGTATTTCAACCTCTCCGGCATTGCGTGCGAACACATGCAACTTGGTCACGCTTCAAATCACTAAAGTGGTCAGCATTGATTCGCTAATGCTTGCAAATCAATTATCTTCCGGACTTCTATCCGCTTCACTAGTGCGTGGGTCATGTGCATTAATTCCCGTGGCTTGCCACGTTATTTCCGACATTTTTCATCAAGAGGTTGATTTCTCCCTAATGACGGAAACCGTCTCATCAAATATGTCGTCCGCGAACGGTCAGATGCAAATCTCCAATATTAGGTCCAGATACACTGACATGGATGCGCCTCATAACCAACGATATCCCGCATTTTTCGAGAGGCCCATTGCGCCACAGCGGTGGTGGTATAGGCACATAAACCTTGCAACCAAACCTTCAAGATGAGAGATTTTCTGGTGACCCTTGCGCTAGTTGCATAGGTGAATGGATGTTGTATGCCGACGGTCTAAAATTGATGAGAGTTGCTGCATGCAGATCGCATGTCCCCAACATGTAGTTGGTAAATTACAATTCCAGAAAAGCGGTCGGCAATGAATTTAATTCTTTTAATCAATGCTTCGCTAGTCCATTCGGGTGTGGACATGTGGTACCGAGTGCTCAACGGTAATTCCATTGCCATACAATAATCATCAAAGGCCTTTGAAGTAAATTCTCCTGCGTTGTCCATTCCGATGGACTTTACATGATGATCGTGAAATTATTCTTTATTTTAATTATCTCATGAGATCACTTTGCAAAAGCATGGTTTCTTGTAGATAACAGCATACATGCGACCATTTCGAGGAAGCATCGATGAGCACCATAAAGTACCTAAATGGCCCCGACAGTAATGAATAGGACCGCAAATATCTCCCTGGATTCGGTCCAGAATGCGTGGATTTCATCCTTCACTTTCAGAGGAGAAGGTCTAGTAATTAATTTCTTGGCACATGCAGGCACACGAAATCTTCTCGATTCGGAAATTTTTACATTAATATTATGTCCCCGAGAATTGTTAATTATATTTCTCATCATTCTAAGACCGGGTGGCCTAATCTATCATGTCGAGATGTAGAAAAGTTCAGAGCTTCTAAAAGATGTTTTCAGACAAGATAGGTCGCAGTGCCCTAATGTGAGTGTAGTATAGCCCATTCATATGAAGGAAGTCGTTCTAATACCCTTTTCCCATTCTCTTCACGCTTTGTAATGAGCAGTATTCCTTACCATACTCTTCTTCGCCTCTACATGGAGACCATTAGCGAATATCTTTAAAACTTAAGAGAGTTCTAGTCGATTCCGGCACAACAAGGCTTCTTCAATGACCAATGTCGTGCTCCATTGTGAGTATAATTGTGGCTCTTCCCGAGCCTATTATACAAGTATCGCGCCAATGATTGTCGTTAAGACTACCAAAGATTCTTGCTAATCGATCGGAAAAATTTGTCTCTCTTAGTATGGTATTCACAGCCGCTATCCGCTAGACACACTTCCTCCATAGGGCGCCACACACGCTCGATATATAAAGTATTTATCAATATGGAGCAAAACAATCCACACATAAAGCATACTTCAAAACAGTAACAAAACTTGCTTTATTAATACGGAAAAGTCTTGGCCGACCCATCATAAGAATTTAATGCTAATGCTCTTCTAGAGCTTACAACCTTTATTCAATAAAATCCTAACATAAACCGCAAATGATCAGAAACTAAGTGCCATGCATGCACTAAATCGAATCAAGTAAGAATTAACTTCACTCAATCTCATCTACTTCTATCTTTTCTTCTTCAAAGAATTACTACCGCAAATTGCCGCAATGTCCAATGAAGGAGTGATAGGAGCCGCTGAGGCATGTCCACATCCATAGGTGCACCAATGACCGTGGATCTTCTATGCTCGCAATGGCGAGGTGCGCCTCGTCCGCCCTTTGCCCTTCTTCTTGCCTTGAAAGCATCAATCACGTCGTCGCGCTCACTGCACACACGTGACCAATGTCCCCAAGTGCCACATTTGTAGCGCTTTGGTCCCGCCGACCATAGGGCTTCTCATCGCGCTTCTTTGGTCGCTCTTTCTTGACTTGAGCATTTTGCTTAGTTTTGTGGCTCATGACCTTACCCTTCCCGCCTCTCTCGCTTCGAGTGAGGCTTTCTTACCTTGTAGCCGCTAGCATTGACTTCATGGCCAACTTTGCTACTAGGTGGTCGCGAGATGTAGTTCTTTCGAGAACCTCATCTTGAGCTTCCGCAACTTGCATAATATCAATCGGGCCAAGATATTCCTTGAAACCATCCTGACGATAGTTGCGTGCGGATTGCACCGCATTTGGGTGAAAGGTAGATAGGGTTTTCTCAATCCTTTCTCAGATCTCGTGATTACTTTACCACAAAGTCAAGATTTGTACAAATTCATGCAAAGCGAGTTGTACTCCCTACGGCCTTATAGTCAAGAAACGTAGTCGAGTCCATTCTCGCTCGCTCGGCAGGTGATGGTGTACTTTTCCGAACCGCTTCTTCAGGGGTCCATAAAGCCGCGCTCTTCTCTCGCCATATACTCATTCTTGAGAGTTAGACAAAGATGATGTCCGAGGAAATGAAGTGCTTGATCATTTTCTCAAAGCTTGGAACGACATCCCGCAAGGCGCCGAGTCCAATAGCAAGACGGAGCTTCTTGGCTCCCGAGCACAATCTCGACATCCGATGCCCAAGTCAACACTCCACGCTATGTTGGGCCTCCTCAACTCCCTGTCAGAATTCCAACATCGCATATTCATGCAAGGAATGCATAAGATTACTACTGTAATGTACATAAAAGGTTGCAAGAATTCCTATAATATTCCCGTATTTTTCTACGCATTTTCACGATTTATCGCTATTTTTAATGATTAAAAGCAATATAAATAATTACAAATAATCAAAACAAGAATACAGAAAATAAATTGCATAGAAATAACAATAGCAATAATAAATATGCTTCAAATTTCAAAATATGCAAAATTCGATTCCCGAGGCCTTTTCTCACGGAAAAGTTACTTTCATTAAAATCGCAAGTTTCGTGGGTTAAAACGCTGAATCTCGCCTGAGAAAATTTATGCAGAATTGCATATTTTCCGAGGGTTTTCTGCAAAATCGAATTTCCTCCCTTTTTTTTCTTTTTTTTTCACGTATGGGCCACCATGTACGAGGCTTTTTTTTTCCTTTGGGCTGTTTCTTTCTTCTTTTGGCCCGTGCGTTTCTTCTAACCAGGCCTTTCTTTCCCCCCTTTTTTTGTTTGTTTGTTTGGCCCATGCTTTATGCACTAATGCTCGGTTTCCTAGCTTCGTGTTATTCCACGGCGGCGGCCAGGCCACAGCGCCGCAATGCGGCGCCACGCAGCCACGGGCGAAGCGGCGGGAGATTGCTAGGCGGCCGCGGCGCGAGGCGGCCAAGACGGCGCGACGCGGACGCGGCGCACATCTGCGCGGATTTGACGGCGCGGCGGCGGCTGGTTCATCGAGTTGTCACGTGATGTTCGTTGTTTCGACAATGCATGCATGGTGTTAATCTTGTTGCCCAAGCATCATGAGTAGCATCCATGTACGCATAGATCGCCATGCTTCTTGCTTCATCTTCTCTCGCCTACGCGGAGGATTGGCGTCCGCAATGCGCCGCGGCGGAGGCGGCGCGTTCATGCGCAAGGGCCCCGAGCGCGGCGACAAATGGCGCGCGCGACGGCTAAGCGGTTGGCGCGGCGTGGCCTCCATTGCGCTTACGCTTTGGGCACGGCCGGCACGAGCGCGATGGCCACCGGCGCGAGCATGGCTTTCGCACGGCGCCGAGGCCGGGCCAGGCCGCTGGCGCGGCGACGTGATGGCTCCAAACCAATGCTTGGCTTCGAGCCGCAAATTTTTTCATACAATTACCGCTTATACAACTTTCAATCTACGCATAATCGACATCCGCTTCTTTCATACAATCTATCGATCGGCATTGTGCCGGCGACTCCAAGTCGGCTCGCGATAGATTAGAGCAAATTTGCACCGTAGAAAACCAATCTAGAAAGCAAATTTGCAGAATTGAATGCGATCTAGAAAAACAATTCAATATACGAGTGTCGTTCATCGACGGTTACCTTTTCGATGCGAGGAGAGTCGATCGTGCTGATAACGTGTTGAGGAACCGCCACGCGAGTCCAATCCGAACGACACACAGATATAAAATCAAGAATCGTAAGAACGATGCAAGAACACAAGAACACAACAATAGATGAAACACGTGATGAGAGGGGATCGCAGGCCGCTTTTTATCGCTTCTTCCAATAATGAATTGTGATACGATTTTGGTCCCTCTCCTATTTATAATTCATAAGATGAGGCTTCCACCCTGACTCCGACTGAGCCCGGTTTCCTAATAAGAAGAACAACGACCAAGAACATCAGTGTATTTTTTTGCCCCAAAAAAACAACATCATCAGTACAGTTCGCTAGATGAATTAATACACGGCCAGCCCATCTCGTCTCATCGGCATCCCTATCCCTTTGTGTCCAGAAAAAAAAAAGGGAAAGAGAAGAAGAGAGAAAAATGAGAGGGGGCGAGGCGTACGTCCAAATCAGAAGAGCAGCGACCAACCAAGGATAAGCTAGGAGAAGTTGGTGTGTTGGTGTGGGTCCCACGTACGGGGTGTGGATAGGCCGATGACGAAGAGAAATGCTGTTAGTTAGAAGAAAATTAACTGATGGAGCCCTCCTCGTCAATCGTTAATTCCTTTTTTATTAACAAAATTAACGGCTGATAAGAGAGGGCCTCGCGTGAGGCCTACCCACGTGAGATTTTCTTTCTGTTAGTTGGGGCGTGGGTGGCGTTACTTATCGTTAATAAGCTAGATTTCAATCTTATCATCCCATTATTATTGCCCTAGTTGCCCTAGTTAAAACACCTCATTTGATCAACAACTTCTCGCTGAAGATGTGTATTATTACAATGCCCCAAATGAGGTCCATGAGACATAATAAGCTAATGCTAATCCACATGCTCCAATGCTAATGCTAATGCCGACAGCCAGGCCTAGTAATCACCGGACAGAAATTTCAGCTGAATCCCAACATTTTTGGGCAAACTAATCCCAGTTCTTTTATTTCACCTCTTAACCCTCATCAACAATGTGAGTACCAACTGATTGATGCTCATGAGCCATAAGACTGCACTTTTATCTCCAGGGGAAGCATGGAGCATCTCAAAAAAAAAGAGCAGGGAAAAAAGAAGAGGAAGCTAACCTAGGAGGCTGAGAAGCAGAGGGAGGTCCAGGCAAAGTGTGGAAAAGGAGCGCAAAAACAAAGCTTCGCACGAGACTGGACGAACACAAAGCCACCATGGCTCTGCAGAATAAAGCTGCCACTGAGGAAGAAACAGATGTTGGTATCTCCAAGTACCCACCTGTACTGTATCGCTTTTGATGAAAATAAAAAAGAGATCCCCCACTAGAGGGATTGTGCCCAAGATATGCGAGGTTTTTAATAAAGAAACTTTTGCGTTTCATCGGGCGTGGCATTGTCGACACGCAGCGGTCTAATCTTGGAAGAAGGTGAGTGGTGCAAGCCATAGTGATTGCTTGTATTTTGAAGGGCGGCATGACCCACATGTCAATCAGGGCACCTTCCGATTCAACCACCGGAGATGCTTCACGTACTGATACTAATAAACTTGTGAGAAATGTGTTAAAAAAAACAAGTGACCTAGCAATTGATAACTAAGCATGCTTAATCACATCCTACCTTTCATCTGCACCAAAATGTCTTCGATCCGCAGACTCCAACCAAAGTTTGCATGTGTTGTGTGGAGAAAAGTTTATATGTATGCGTGGTGCTCTTGTCCAGCTATTAACCACAGGCACCAGCACTTATGATTCACACAAGAAACAAAAGTGCGCACACGAACAGTGACTAAATAAGATCCCAATGCAGTCATCATCCATCATCTTAACTTCACCAAAATCACACTATCATCAGCCCGAACAGAGGATAACATATGATCACCAAAACGAAGTAGATGACTCTGTCCGGTTCCATGTCTGATCAAAGGTGGAGGCAGCAAGGGCATACTATCAGTAGAACCACAGACACAGAAGCATTGCAAATTGGAATGCTGGTGGTGTTAAAAGTTAAAGCCCTAAATTACCATACCACCAATGGATATTAAACATGAAAATGCACCCTGTATCATCTCAAATAAGAAACTCAAACATATTATCACCATGCTTGAGGCGTTGCTCTTCACATTTTCACAATCAAGACATAAACTGCCATTAAGCAGCATACAGGAGACTTGAGTTCCCAAAAAGAAACATGGAGGTGAATGATGACATCTATTCCTCTCTGGGACACACCAAATAAATGTAACTAGGGTTGAGGGGAATGGGAGCATTCTGCATTCAGTCACTACAACCAGAAAAAAGAACATCAAAACAAAAATCTGTTTTTAAGGGTCTGGAACATTTCAGGATAGGACAATGCTGATGTACTACCATTGACAGCCCACCATGTGCCCTGACGATACCAAAGTACCAGATGCAGTTCGGTTTTATGGCAGCTGGGCAAGATCCAACAGGTACCAAATAAATATCTTTACCTCACATTTATGGAAGATTTCATAAATGAACGTAGCAAGACAAAACAAGTGAACATGAATGGATTCCATGCAAACACAAAAGAGATGCAGACAGCATGAACATTAGTATCACTCCATCTTGAGCAAACTAGAACCTTTCCACTTGGGAGCAGACAGTCAGCAGTTGCAGTTGTTGTAAATAAACACTCGAAGAAATAAGTACACATGAACATGGGGAACTACAGTTCTCGAAAAAACATGGGGTACTACAGTTGCCAGCATAATCATGCTGCCCACACAGAAAAAACACCTTTTTTGGGGTTCTCTCTCGATGACTACAATGAACATGGTGCTCTCCAACTTCTAAAGTCATTTTGAATTGAATGTCCTCTTCAGCATGTTTTTCAAGTCATTTATCTTTTACTGCCTCACCAAGGAAAAGAAGGGAAGTTTTTTGAAGTGTTAGATGAGTTGGACAAAGAAACTAATCTAAAACAGGTATGCAGCTTTCCCTAATTCTGTAAACCTAAATGGCCATCTCCTCGCCACTTTTGTTGAGAATAGTGGCTAGTGATCTCCACCATGACAAGAAAATAGACAACAATCGTAGAAGGTGTGCAGGGTGTTTGACAGTACTACAGATTAAAAGAGCACACCAAAAAGGTTCATGCTGAACTCTTCATGCAAGATTATTTAATCAGGGTTACTGTTAATCTGTGTTATGGAATATCAACTCCATCTTATCATTCTGGAACAGCCGAACAGCCCAAAGGTTTCGTACGCTTCACCAGCCGTTTGGTAAATCCCTAATATTTTCAACTTTTAAGATATTATAGTTTCCATTCCAATGAAACTCAAGAATGCAATATTTCAAGGAAATTTCTGTTGCCATCATTGCACCAGCTTTTATGACGGACCGAGTGCAAAGCTTTCGAATTTTGTTTCTGAATCAAACAGCATTGCCTTTCTATTATCATGTGCTGTCAATTGAGTATTGAGGCATTGAAAGTATTAGACACACTTCACCAAATACGACTACGAACACATATCTCTTGATCTTTCTGCTACCTCATTTTGTCAATAGACAGTTCCTCCTAGTTAAGAAATCGACTAAAATACTACCACATAAATCAACCAACCAGACAGGGTGTGTATATTCACGAATCATGACAAAAATAATAATCAAGAGACCTTGAAATCAGTAACAGATCATTGGCATACCACAAAAGAAGAATCAGATAAGCATATAGAATCAGGTCTCTAGAAATGTATATGTATCGTATTTGAGTTGCAGAAATAGCTCGTTGAGGAGGATCAATTTGCCAGCTATCATCTTTATCGCTCAAATGCGCATCATCATTCCCATACAAAACACCTCCTTAACTGCAAAATTACCTGAATATCTACACACCTTGCAATAACAAATAAAGCACTCACTCAAGGGCGAACGATCCAATACATCCAGCTCTCAGCTACTACTATACACCTGCAATATGCACATATGCCAAACATTGATACGTAAGCTCATTAGTCAATCAAACTCCCCTCTCAAAGATCCCCACATGTGACATGCTGAATGCCAAAAGATCAAACTTTTACCTAAACTCGGAGCGAAGACTCCGGCGATCATCCATGGAGTAGCGGGAGTGGGAACTGAGGATGATCCTGATCCATTCCACCAAGCCCCCGGAGCAAGAAGCCTCTTTTGAGTTTTGACACCACACGAGAAAAAATCGACATAAAAACCCATCACAACCCCAAGAAGAACAACCCAACAGTAACAAAAGCATCCCATAGCTGCATGCATACACTTCTCTCCCCTTCCTCCCTTTCTCCGCCTCGAGAAACACCAAGAAACGCAGGGATGGATGAACGGCCTACTACTGCCCGGACTCCTCGTCGGAGTCGCCGTCATCGCGGTCGTCCTCCCCGTCCTCCTGCTGCTGCTGCTGGTTTGGTGATGGTGATGCTGGTGAGGGTGCGGGTGCTGCAGCTGCCCGCTGCCCCCGGCGCCACCGATCTGGTGGTAGAACTGGCTGAGCGACTGCGCGGCGAGCACGCCGATGTGGCCGTCCTGCGACAGCCCGAGCTCCAGGCCCGGCATGGCCGCCGCCGCGTGGCCGGCGAACATGGGCGCGAACCCGATGTGCCCACCGACGCCCAGGCCCCCTCCGCCACCGCCGCCCGGCAGCTCGAGTCCGGCGGGGAGCCCCATCCGCTGTATGAGCCCGCCGATACCCCCGGCGTCGGCGCTGCCCGCGCCGGCGCCGGTGGAGTTCAAGAACCCAGCCGGGGAGAACCCTGCGGACGCCACCGGCGGGGCCCACATGTGGTGGTGGTGGTGGTGCGGCCTGGCGAGGGCGGAGTTGGGGGAAGGGAGCGAGGGCGCGACGGAGGCGAGCGCGGACGCCGGTATAGTACCGGTGCCGGTGGCAGCAACGATGGCCGGCTCGGCCTGCTGCAGCAGCCACTGGACGGTCTCGCCGTCGGACTTGTGGCCGAGCTCCCGGGTCAGCTGGAAGATCCGCGCGGCGCAGAGAGCCGGCATCCGGATCCGGCGCCCCCTGCCGTCCACCTTGGTGTGCCGGTCCTTGTTGGAGCTCCGCTTGGGCCCCAGGCCCTGCACCCTCCGCTCCCCCGCCGCCACCTGCAGCTGCTGCTCCTTCCCGGCGTCCCCATCCGGCTGCTGCTGCGGGTGGACTTGGATTTGCAGGTGGTGGTGTTCTTGGTGCGGGTGGTGGTACTGCTTGGGATCCAGCTGCTGCTGCGCGCTCGTGGTGGAGGTGGTGGTGGTCGTCGTCGTGTTGGTGGGCTCCGTTTTGCTTAGCGGTGGTGGTGGGGCAAACTTGGGGTCCATCTCCACACACACACCAAAACAACCACACCAAACAACTCCTCCTTATCAAATCTATCTCTTGTCTTCCTTGCTTCACCTTCTCTCTCTTTCTCCCTGCCCTGAAACCAACAACAAGAAGGGGAGGGGAAGAAGGGCAAAGGGAATGGATTGGAGATGTTGACGGGGGAGAAGAAGGTGAGGAGAGGAGAAGAGAAGGGGAGAGAGAGAGAGAGAGAGAGAGGGAATAAGAAAATCTAGGGAAAGATACCACACCCACTTTCTAGATTTACTCTGCTATTTGAACTTTATTTTTCTCTGGAATTCTCTCTCTTCTTATGGCCTTGTTTTGGGGTTGGAGTTCCCTTTTTACCAGCTGTTAATCTCTCCAAAGTGATGCTTAGCAGGGTGCTTTAGCTCCTTTGCTAATTTACTGTCCTCTTTTGGAGTTCACCTGTGGTTGGTGGAACTCACTGAGAGGGGATAAATGAAAAAACAAAAGCAGGGGAAAGAGTGGAGAAAGTTGTCAGCCACCAACACGGAGGCATTTTCTTACATCCACTTGGATTAGTACCCACAAGACTAGTCTATCATGATCATGAGAGATTGAAAAATACAACTTGGTTATTATTTAAATCTTATATTACTAGTATTAAGTAATGCATTACCAATATGAGTTTTATAATAAGTAGATTTGGTAATACACTATACTACTGACGAGATCTTATAATTCTTAATTAATTTAATTATTTATTTGTAATATTTATTATAGATGATCATGTCTTTATACAACTTTCAAGGGTACCTTTCAGTATCAACAATGAGGGACATTATAAACACTTAGTAGTCGTAAGTCATTCTATGACTATCCTATATGATCGTAAGTCATTCTACTACCACTTTATGGTCATAAGTTCTTCAATGTCCATCTATTGATCGTAAGTTCTACTATAATAATCTTATGATCGTAAGTTTTACTACGACCACCTCATGGTCGTAAGCTTTACTACAATCAGATCATTCACGACTACCCTATGGTCAATAAGAACCACATATATATAAACCTAATCGACTAGGGACCCCATACACTGTGTTTAATTACACATAGTAGGTAATATGTGCCGTTGTTCTCTGATATAACTGCACATATTAATCTCTATCTCTGGCATAACAGCAAGACAAATGTGGGGTATTGTCTCTCTGACGATAATCGCCATCAACGTGCGCATTTCATCAACCATTGGGGCGCTTCTTGACATAGAAGATTGTCACCCCCCTCAAACACTATATAAGAGATAACATTGATAGATAGAGAGGAAAAGGAGACAAGTAACAGAACAGACACGAGTCATTAGTCTTAACCTTAAGTGACTTTTTTTCTTGTTGTAAACACAATCAATATAAGAACACATGATTAAGATCGTTATTCTCTTAGGAGAATGCCCAAACCTGTCTAAATTCCACATATCTCGTCTCTGTGTAGTCTTGAGCAAGGAGATCCCTTTTTAGCATTCATTTCATAAATTCGATATTAAAACATCGACAACTACTCAATGTATTATTCAACAAATAAGCTAGTACAATGGTTAAATGAGAATGTTGGAGTAACTTTGAGAGAAATGACCCATAACTAGACCTGGGCATTGGGCGGGCTTTGGCCGACCACGACACGGCGGCCGGCAAGACGGTGAAAGCACAACACGACCGAGTATCGCTGGGGCGTGCGGCGACGACACGACTCCTAAGGCCGTGCTGGGCCTTGCTCTCCGGCACGCCGCCGTGGGCCGTGCTTGGGCTGGCACGGCACGTTCGGGCTCGGAGGGCCCAAAGTCGGCATGGCATGTTCAGGCATGAAGTCGGCCTAGCGCGCGGCGAGGCACGGTGGCACACGGTAGGGCGCGCTGCTGTACGGCCGCACCTAGCAGTCCGACACCCACCGGGCCAGGCGGCTAGCGCCTCGGCCTCAGTCGCGCTCGCGCTTGAACACCGCCGCCTCCGCCTCCGCCTCCGCCCTCGGCAGTGTTCATTCGAAGTTGGAAAGGCAAAATGCATCATTCAACAGAAACCACACACAAAAAATCAAGCGCAAAAACCGAATCAAACCACACACACAAAAAATTGCTCATCAGTCATCACCATTCACCACTCCAATCCCAAATCAAGCATTGCCCAAAAGAAGAAGAAATAGACGGGAGGGCATCCTTCGCATGGCGGAGGGTGTCGTGGTGGGCGATCGGGCGAGCTCGGCGAGGAGGGTGGCGAAGCGCGGTCAACGATTCTGGCGAGCGTGTTGATGCCGCCGTCGTACTTGACGGAGTAGGTGCTCTGGAACGCCTTGATGAGCCCGACCGCGCACGACCGCACATGGCGCCGAGGCACTGCGCCACCATGTACAGCAGTGCGTGCACTAGGGACACCTTGCACGCCAGGAACAAGCCGAACGTCACGAGCTCACGCCTCACGGGGCGGGTTGATGTGGTCCCCCTCGCAGAGTGGACAGGGAGGCAATCGAAGGGGAAGGGGGAGGGGAGGCGTGGGGAAGTGGAGAGGGAGGCGACTGGAAGGGGAGGGGAAGAGGGGAGGTGTAGGAGAGTGGAGAAGGAGGCGGCTGGAGGGGGAGGTGTGCGCATGGACCGTGGGGGAGTGGAAGGATCCGGAGTGGAATGGCTGAATGGGGATTGAGGAGGGCGGAGGGCCAGAGGGGAGATGGACAGGCGTGTGGGAGTGGGACTATGTGGTAATGGAGATGGGCTAATGGTTGGCAGTGGCACTTGCACACTGCAATGGGCATTGGCACTGGACAGTGCTGCAGTAGTGGGCGCTTCCAACGTCTGGAAGAAGCTGAAAGGCCCGGCATCCAGTTCATCTTCTTGTGCGCCGACCCGGTCTCAATGGAATCCAAGAGTAGAGATCAACCACTAACTCGACACACCTTTTGCGGACACCGAGCTTGACTTCGCGGATGGCAATGATGTCAACCTCCTATTGTGATGGAAGAACCACCAGCGTATTTATCCCATGCTGTCACATTTTGCACGAGATGTACTTGTGGTTCCGATATCGATGTGTCATCGGAAGTCACTTTCAGTACGGTCAGGAGGATCATCGAGCCAAGGAGGTCGTCTCTCACACCTGAGATGGTTGAGACACTCACATGCCTCAGACTGGGAAAACGCAGATGAACGGACGCAACATCAACTCGAGGACCCAGAGATTGTAGAAGCGATAACCGACCTAGAGAATCTCGATGTCAACTAGTTTATCTATGTGTATGTAGCTGCTGCACTCTTTTCCTTACCAGGGGTACCCCACATTGGGGGTAAGGTTTTTAACAAGGCAGCAAACTTTGTATTTCTATTGTATCAAACAATGAATAAATTTTAGTTATTCTCCTGAATATTTATGTGTTACTGCATTATGAATATTTTTTATTTCATTCTATATTTTCTATATTATTTTTTATTTTCCCTACTTTTTTCTAACCTATTTTTTTTCCCTCCTTTTTTTCCCATTCCCTCTTTTTTTCATTCTCCCTCCTACTCCTCACAGCCGAGTGGTCTGAGCCGAGAAGCTTCTCGCCTTTTTGGTTTCTTTTCTCCCATAATCCTTCTTCACTATCCTCCCATTCCTCATCCGCCGTCACGTAGCCCGCCAGCCCCACACCCCCACTCCGCCTCTCCACGCAGCTGCGGCGGTGGCCAGCCTCTCCCGTCCCCGTCCCCCACCTCCTCTCCTCCTTCCCTCGGGCTCCGCCGCTACCCTTCAGCTCCCTCGCATCGCGCGGATGGCGGACCCAGCACTCTGGCTCACCCCTCCCGCCTTGGCACCCCTCCACCGACCCTTCATGAGGCGCATGGCCGGCCCCCCTCGCTCCGCCCGCGCGCCCGTGCCTCAAAGTCACCCTCAGGTGCATCAATGTGTGGAGCGGTGAAGGTTGACGGCGGCGGTCCTCCACGGCGACGGCGACGGTGCCTAGGTGAGATCGCATGTTCTCTCCTCCCTTGCCCTCGGTGGCTCGTTCCCTGACCCCCACTCTATTCCACAGCGCGTCATGCGAGTATGCAATGGCAACGGGATCGTGCTTTGGTATGCACCTGGTGCGTGCTTGGGCTATAGAACAACTCGGCAACGGATCGACCTATGGCCCATGGTGCCGTCTTGGTGCCCGATGCACGCGGCCCGGTCTCGGACTACCCTTAACAATCTTCTAGTACTTGCGTAACGTTTTTATCTTACAATAGAAACTATTTGAAAAGAAAAGATTTTTTTATTCCTTTGGATCTTTTTAGGATATTTCTTTGGCTCTTTTGAATATATGCACAAATCCTTTTCCTATATAGAGTAGTACATTTTTGGTTTGTCTGGAAGACATAAATTCCGCAATAAACAATTTCAATTTATGTAAAAGTCAGGAACATTCTCGCGTTTCAAACAGACTTAGCCGTAATATTATATTTACTATTGGGCACATCAATAATTCAATACTCATATCGAAAACAACATTAAGGTTTCTCGACAACAATCCCAAGTTCCAAACTTATCAATACCGTTCTGGTACCGTCGGTATGACCGATATATACCATACCTAAACAGGTGCAAAGCAACCCAACGTTCAATACCGGTCTCGATACCGGTCAATACTGGCTATATGGGACGATATCGGCCATATCGATGGATTGATAATATTATCTACCGTACTCATTGAATTATAAGTTATATTTGATCATACTACTATGTATTCAGAATAATATTATAAGTAATAAATATATACTTATATATATATTATTATATTAAACTCTGAAATAGTACAGGGTAAAAACCAATACTAAAATATCATATTTTAAGAGTTAAACGATATAGTCTTCGAAACGGTACAACAAGTATGATCCCATGTGGCCAAGTGCACCACCAGGCCCATTACAGATGCGGCCATAGGCGTGGGTGCAGGGTGAAGGGTGGACACAGCACATGCATGGGAACTCGGCCCTCTTTTTCAGGGGCCTGTGTATTTTCATGTCATTCTTGACTTTGTGCGCGAGTCTGTCTGCCGTCCGGACTGCGCCTGAGTCCCTGACCTCCCTCCCTGGCCCCTGTCCCTGTCGTACAGTAAACTCTGCATCCTATGCAAACACAACGCAAAACACACACAACTTGACTCCTCGTAGCCTACTCTGTCTGTCCCACAAAGCACGCTGCAAATTGCTGCCGGTACTCTACTCTTCCGGCCAGACTTGCAGATGCAAATGCAGCTAGGCATCCGATGCCTCCGTATAGAGCTGTTTAAATGGACCGTTCCGTCTGGGTTTATCCGAAGCATGACACTGTTGATCTAGTGTAGGCACGACACGATTTGATATTTTTGTTGGGTCGGATTGGCATGGTCCGATCGGCCATACTGTGCTTGGGTTGACAACCCGGCACGCACAGTTACTGGCCAGGCATAGTCCGACTAGGCACATCGTGCCAGCCAGGCGGGTCGACATAGCCCGGGCGACACGCTTACGGCCGTTGGGCCCGTTTGGGCATGTCGGTCCGTTTAGGCACGATTAACTCAGTTATGCGTGGAAATAGTCAAAAATTCAATTTTTTGATTGTTTTTTAGTTGTTGGGAGGTTTAAAATACTATAAAAAAATAAAAAAAACTTAATTTTTTTTCTATAAATAGCCATTGTACCTCCGTTCAACACCCATCCACTCCTTGATCTCTTCTACGAATTTTGTTGAGCAAATTTAGATTCCTTGTGTGAAAAATTGGCAAAATACAAAAAAATGTGCAAAAAATTCAAAAATTCGAAATCCACGAGCAACTTACAAAATAAATAATAGTGTAAATTTTGATTTGCAGTTTTTGTGATGAAAAATTATGATAGTTTTGCTATTGGTGATTACGGAATTTCATCGATGATCTTGCATCCTTCGTGAATCTCGATGTCTCAAACCAACCGGAGTTACTGAAAGGCCAAGGAGGAATACCATCATTTGGGTCTACGACAGTACCTTCGTCTGCAACCACCGGAGCAAAGAGATCCAGGTCAAATACATCAGGAGTTTGAGAGGAGTTCGATAAGACAACCAAGCAAGGCGCACAGGGAGTTCAGGTAAAATATGTTATTTGTAAAATTTGTAAACATAAATTCTCTGCAAAGTCTTCAGTTGGAACAAGGCACTTGCTTAGACATGCTGCAAGATGTAAAGCAAGACAAGGGTTGGCGATGAGGTGGTCACAACTGCAATACAACCCTGATGGTACGGTACGTAGTTGGGACTATATTTCTGAGGTAGCTCGTCAATCTCTTTGTCGTTTAATCACTTCGGAGGATTTACCTTTAAACTTTGGGGAATCTAAATCTTTTAAAAATTACATAAGGACTGTGCATAATCCTAGATTTTCTTCCGTTTCTAGACATAGATTAATTAGGTATCTAGTTAAATACTATAATGAACGCCGTGATAAATTAAAATAACTATTTAGTACTTGTACATTTTCGGTGGCTTTCACCTGGGACATATGGAGTGATCGGGCTAGGGAGGATTATCTTAGTGTATTTGCTCATGATATTAATGACAACTGAAAAAAAATATGGTTCAAACCAATTGATGTAGCACACATGAGTGAAAATTTTTGCGGACTATATTATCAAAGTTGTGAAAATCTTTGGTCTTACACACAAAATATTCTCAATAACTTTAGACAATGCCGCTGCAAACTCTAGGACAATGGATATTCTCACTCTGTTGTTTAGTGCATACGTCGAATACTTCTTGCTACATCAACGACACGCCTATCATATTATTAATTTTATAGTAAAATACGGTTTGAATTAAGATGTTGGATGCATATATTCGTGCTAAAATTTTGAGATTTTTCGAATGTACAAAAAAAGTTTCAAAGAGTTCGCTTGCAACGATCTCCATTACCACCTACCACAGCTAATAAGACAAATGTGTGGGGCAAAATCTAGGGTGGAGGTTCTTCATCCATGTCCAGCGGGTCAGATTCTACAACGACACCTCTCAAGCAAGATCAATCGTCCACCCAAGGAGTGGAGAACTTTCCGCCTATCTGAACAACGATTCGTTAGATTTCAACGCAGATGGCTTCGAATTTCTTTGCAATGGTGGTGTGACCATAAGGTAACATATCTTATATTATCTATATAAGCACATGATGTGTTAACTATTCTTGTTTCCACGGTTTTCTTTGAGTTTGCTTTCAACCTTTCTCGAAGAATATTGGAGGGAAGAGGAACAAGTCTCACGAGTGAGATAATGGAGATACTTTAACTGTCAAAGACTGTGAACAAGCTGATGCACGAGCACAACTCTCTGTAGATAATCCGGAGTTGGTGGACATGCACAAAAATCTGTACCTAGACAACGACATTTAGAACATGGATAATAGATGTATGCACAACTATAAGCTGTACTCTTTTTCCTTTGGCAAGGTTTTCTAATGTTGAGTTTTTTACTTGGCAAATATTTTAAAGAGGCCACCATGTAAGCATTAATAAAGCTATTTATTATATTTATCTCTTTTATGGGTATAGAACACATTTTTTTACAATTTTAATGTGTATTTTTGAATTCTATACATTTTTGGTTTTTTTTTTAGTCGAGATGGGTTACACGGGCCAACCCAACCCGTTGACTAAACGTGCTCGGGCCGACCTGGCATAGCCCGACAGGGCGGCGTGTCATGCTTGGGTTGGCACCCCTGCCCACGAGCCGGTCATGTGGGGCCTAATCGGGCCCATGTCGTGCCGTGTTGGGCAGCCCATTTGGGCAGAAATACCTCCGCATGCTAGAAATTTGGCGAAAGTGTTACTTGAACTCCTATTTTGAAAGGACCAATGTAATTTCTTTGAAATTCCTATATGATTCCTCTGCGCCAAACAGGTCGTGTATTGCTATACATGTTCGTACAAAATACTGAGGTAGCTCCATACAATAAAACATTCTGCCCATAATCTTTTGTGATGTAGTAACATTTTCAAGTAGCGAGGAGAACATTTTGTTCCAGTTACCACAACACTTCAGATTAACATATTGAAATGACTAGTAGGGTGCTTGTGCGTTGGAATGGAACTCCAAAAGAGAGTGATACATATGAGCAAACAGTATCATAAACCGCATAATAAATATCAATTTTATTTCACACATATAAACAGAAACATTAACTCAGCATATTGCATCTCCTGCTACTACTACTACCCAAAAATTAAAATTTTGAGCTCATAAATTGTTTACCTTTGAAAGTTCAAGTTGATGCCGACATCCATCCCTGACGTGCTGTCTATTTTCGGCCATTGTTGGACGGCAAGGAAGAAGGCTACGCGTCAACGATCACCTTCTTTCGCCCTGAACCCAAGCTGCGACTCTATTCTCAAGATCATTGGTCTCTGCAGTCCTCGCTAGGCACATGACGAGGAGGAGGTGGGAGTCTAGGGGAGGAGGCGGTGGCGACGGCGCAGTGGTAAGCAAGGAGGAGGTAGTGATGCTTGCTTGACCGGCGTGGAGCAGGAGGTGGTGGCGGTGCAGAGGAGGATACGATATGGTAAACTCGAGACGGTGGTACGGCGAGGGAAGGACGCCTTCATCTCTGCCTCTTCCTCATGCGCCGTCGTTGCCTCTCCTCCCTTCCCTGGCGCCGCTGCTTCTCCTCCAAGGTACCTCTGCCTCATCTCCTCCCTTCCCTCCCGGTGCCTTCTCCTGTCTCCGACACTGCTTTACTATGCCACCGCCTCAACTCCCAGCTACCTCCTCCTGTCGCTGGTGCTATCTCACACTACCTTCTCCTATAGCCGACGTTACCTCCCCACGCTGTTCATGGCTAAAGCCAAGTGTGTCACACTTTGCAAATGCTAAAATTCTTACAGTGCCAACTCCTACTAAGAACCTTTTCCCAAGAGAAACACAGATGCTCTGTCATAACAATCCCTTTATCCTAGATAATGCAATATAAGGTAATGAAGATGTCACTATCTCTCCCAATTGATCAAGGACAAGATCCTCATCCACTACACTCAGTCTAACCCCAGAGACTGGTTTTTATTTTTTGAGCCAGGCGGTATGTCTGTCCTAACGGAAAAAACAACTTTTTGGCTATGCATGATCACTTTGGTAACCAGACCTAACGAGTACATCTAATTAAAGCCATTAGCTGTACAATTGGGCTTGTTGAGAGAAGTTAGTACTATTCTACTGTATTGGCCTGTGGGTAAGGTAAAAAAAGTTCACCATTGTCAGAAAAAAACTGAACTCTAACCAGTAGAGTTTGCTCGGATATAAAATAAACTGCTAGCAAGTAGTTGTTGATGGGAGAGCATTGGAAGATAATTTTTCACAGCCCTTCTTTCCATTGTAATTGATGATTTGCCACTAAAAAAAAAGAGATGGGATTTGCCTCTTCTGCTGCACCTATATCTAAACAGGGGCTAGTATCTCGAGAACAACTAAAGCAAATATTGACAACACATCTTTTTTATAGACTATAAGCTGATTTTATACATCTTCACATTCAGGAACTACACAAAGCAATAATATCCTAGGCATGATAACATAATTAGGAGTGAGGACAAATAATAGACACCATGAAGGCATGAAGTAAATCACATGGAGATCGACAAGCCATAGGCGTCAATCAGAAATTAGAGTAAAAATTGCAAGATCACCAAACAAAAAAATTGGAAACCTCACGCACCAATTTAACATGTATCTGCCAGCAGTTTATATCCATGGAAAATACATGGAGGGAGAAATTTTCACTCTCATTTGCATCACCCCTACAGAGAAGAAGGGAACCCGTGGCTTTGTTTGCATATGCGCTTACCATTCTGTTAGGAAAGAAGCATAAGCAATAATAAAGCAGGTCCAATTCTGATGTTAGCCAGAAGTTGTCAATGCCCTACACCAATTCAAAGCGAGCTATGAAAGGGTAAACAGTTCGAAGAAAACTATAGAGTGTAAAGCGAGACCTCAGTAATAGAATCGTATTTAGATCGGATAAAATGCATTCTGCATACAAGATCACATTGAATTTCAATTGTGATATGATTGTGCAAGTAGTTCCATGCCGTACCATATGAAAATATTCAACGTCAAGCAAATCTGTTATTCCCATGGCACAAAACACATCGGGGCTCTTGAGATTAATATATGGATAAATTAGGTAGCACACGTAAATTCAAAGAAAATGCAGTAGAAAATGTAGCGATCATTCTTTCGGACCAATTTAGGCATGGCTAACACATGAAATCGCCTTCCTGCTCGCCGCTGGCGGCGGCGGTGGCCGCCGACCAGCCCGCGGTGGCAGCGGGACTTCTTCTTCTCAGTGGTGGCGCCTGATTTGCATCGCCCGATGCCTGACATTTGTCCACCGATTTTCAACGGTGTGGACTTTCGTCGGAGTTGGATCTGAGGCCCTTCTCCGTCGGCCCATCTTCGGCGTGGCGATCCGGGGCCTTTCTTTGCCGGCTTCTTTCGGCGACACGGCTTCGTCGATGGCATGATGATGGAGGTGGCGCGGTGTAGATCCAGATTTGGCGCAATTGGTAGAGATCACGATGGCTCAGGAGCGGTGGCTTGTGCGGTGCTCGACTCCTCCCCGATGGATGGTTGTTAATCGGCCGACGCGTGGGTTGCGGTGGACGTCGCCTTCCTTTGGTCTTGCGGCAGTTGGCCGTTGGGGATGTTGCGACGCGTTGTCTTGGCGATCTGGCCTTCATTGGTTGGATCCAGTGAAGAGGTCGTACTGTGGCGTGGTCTTGGAGCGATGGTACCTTCGATCCGGGATGAAAACTCTTGATCTAACCTTCGCTGGTTAGATCCGGCAATAACGTTGACCTGAGCGGCGTTACCTTCTTGAAGGTGTTGCTTTGGAGAACCGGTACCTGAGCTCTGGAGTGAAAACTCCTGATCTGACCTTCGCTGGTTGGATCCGGCGATGACGACGTGAGTCGTATCCCTTCTTGGAGGCGTCGCTACGGAGACTGGCCCATCATCACCTCTTTCTGCGTAGCTGCTGTTCGCGTGTGGACGATCTCCTGGTTGGTCCCGAAGGCGGGGCTAGGTGGTTTTTTAGGCTAGCATTTGCATGACAATTTGTTTGTCATTCTTGACTTTTGGCCATTTTTTATTTTAAACTTTTAGCTGATGGTGGTGTAATGGTGTGTGCATCCCCTAGTTGATGGAGAGGTTGAAAATTGTACTTCTATTATCTAAAAATGATAGCATAATAGCTCCACATATAAAGAAAGCATTAGAGCTGACTTGAGGCTATCTAAAAATGATAGCATAATAGATCCACATATAAAGAAAGCATTAGAGCTGACTTGATGCTATCTCAGGAACCGGGATATTGGTGTATCATCTACATGTAGTTCCTGTGAGAGCTGCTCTGTGAAGCAAATATGGCTACCCATCAGTTTTATCAAGGTATAAGCCTCTCATCCACCTGAATAATATCGTAGGAAAGCACAACAACACAAGCAAATTCGAAAAAACATATAGCACATGAATATGTCTTCACCAGCACACCAACAAACAATATGATCAGTGGACCATCTCTAGAGGCAACCTGAAAATGTGCAACCTATGCAAAGAAGCATAATGAACAAAGGATGGCAATGAGCTCTTGAGATTATCATGGATAAAATTGGTTAAATCATTTACTTGAATTGAACTAAGTTCAAGATAAAACTGTTAATTACCTCAGCAGGATGAACATCCAAATGAGATTACGGCTGCAAGCCTGCAACTACCATTCCATCGATCTGTATTACAATAAAACAATTAGGTGATTTTATGTAGCCATTTTGCTCTAGTTGCAGGCAAAGATCACTTGAAATCAAGGAATCGTTGCTTGCAGAGATGAATATACGGAAAAAACCGGGAGCATGTGCATTGAACATATGCAATAGAACGAAAACCTGACTCCATATCGAAGTGGTTGATGTTGCCATAGCGATGGAGGAGGCGGTCGAGCTTTGAGTACCGGTGTCAAAGCCCAAGTTCTGCATGAAAGCATGGCATGATCCTCCCCACCTGGCCTGATCCTCCCCACCAACGACCAAGAATCTCCGAGAAACCGAGATCATACAATAAGAAATCCTAAAAATTACAGAAAAATCAAGAGTAGAAGTAAATTTTGGGGGTAGAAGAGCAAAGATCTCACACCAAAACTCAGAAACCGTTGGCAAGAAGAGGAGAGAGAGAGCAGTGAGAAGGGAGAGGTGGAGGCGGAGAAGGAATGGTGCACCAAGGCCGGGGTGTTATCGTATCTGGAGCATGCTACAATCCTGCCCAACACATCCAAACCAAAGGGAAACAAAGCGGGATGACCTTGCAGACGTTGTAGGCGGCGGCCTCCCGCTCTATGCGGGACATGAGGCAATGGGGTCGCGAACTCCAACTCCATGGGACAATACTCTGGGGCGTGCAGGAGGCCGCAGAGCCACACCGGCACAGAGGGATTCGACGTACTGGCCGCAGCAAGCGGCTGCTGCAAAGGCGACATGGGGAGCTGGGGAGCGGAGGGGAGCATTTGGGGGTTTGAGGTGGAGGGTGATGGGAGTGGGGGTGGAGATTGTGAAGATGGTGTGCGATTGCGTGGGAATCGTGTGGGGGATGTAGGCGGTTGCCTGGCAGGGAGGCACGGTTGTGAGTCTTGGGTGGGGGATGGGGACGATCGTCCCCACTGTATGGGGGTAAACTCAATCTTTATTAGTTAAGACAAGATAAGATAATATGGTAGTTTGGTGCTTAGAGAGAAAAAAAATCGGACTTGATTTTTAGTATTTGCTATATCTGTATTTCCACATAGATATCATTTAACAAATATACATAGTCGAACTTTTAAAACTCTACTCACTAACGACAATGCTTAGACGGTTAGACCATATCTTATACTGTATCTAAAACACTAGTGTACTAGTGCCTATACCCATAAAAAGAGATTTGTGGGTCGGTACTAGTAGTACAGTTAAAGATTATGGAACTATATGTGATTTGTAGGTAAGTACTAATAGTACACTGTTTCTTTCTCTCTCTAGTCTCCACCAACTGGCCGCGGCAAGTGTGGCTTGAGATTTCTTTCTTTCTTTCTTTTTGGATGTGAGGAAGGAAGGGAATATGGATAGGTGTGGCGTGCAAGTGGGCCAAGCTCCAGTCAAACACGATGGCCCAGGCTGAACGATAACTCATACTGGTCCTAACATAACATAACCGACCTAACCTGACCTTGTCTATTCCTAACCCGACAGCCAAACTGGCATATAATTACTCTATGTTTCGACTTAATTAGTCAAAACATTTAATAACTTTTCTAGTATAGTAGTACAGAATAAACACACTAATGTAAGTATATTTTTATTAAGAAAGGAAAAAGGCTTAGTTTCTATATAAACCTATATGACACTCTTGTTAATGTTTTAACACACAACCTCCCTATACACATGATGTCTTTCCAATTAGACTAGCAATACATTGCCTACTTAGTAATATGTCAACGTTAAGGAAGAAAGAAAGAAAGCTTGAGAGATGCAGTATGTCGGGACCCGGATTTACCATCCAGAACCCTCTGTGTATACCAGCACTAGTCTCTGGATTAGTAGCTAGTGCACACAGTTACATCATTGAATATCAAATACATATATAACAAAAGTAAAACTATTATATAATATTAAGATTAAATTCCACTTTCGACCATGTAATCTTACCATGTTTTCACTCTACACCATCCTTAGCAAAAATTTTCGCTTTGTATCACCTCTTTTTACCATGTGTTGCACTTTACACTAGGGTAAGAATTTGGCCGCCTTCTTTGGTGCTCGCTGACGGTGAACGAAGGCGTGGGAGGCAGTGGCGAAGCACAAGATGGAAAGAAGGGAGGTAGATGGAGCTAGAAAATGAATCGAAAAAAGGAGAGGAATAGCTAGAGCATCACTAGCGACGGCCATAGCAACGACAGCGATGGCAAAACAGCTCTCTATCACTATTTTTGTATTGCCACCACCTCGTCGGCAGTGCCTCGATGTTGGCAAGCTCCCTGCATACCTCCTATGTTTTCCTCTCGCTGACAGCACATTCTCCTAGTGCAAAGTGAAACAAAAAGTAAGAAGAAGTGGTGCAAAGTAAAAAAGATTTGCTAAGCGTGGTGCAAAGTAAACCATAGTAAGATTATATGGTCTAATGTAAGATTTACTATAATATTAAATAATACATAAATAAACCGTACAATCGCTTGACTTACACACGGACCGATAAGGCCAAATACATTAAATATCTGTATGAAAGTGGAATCACACAACATGTGGGACCCTCAGTATATGCCCATAGGCAATCGACTAGGGCTCGCGACCTAGTTCTTGGCCTCTTTGACTTACAGTCCTATTAGACATAATTAAGTATTGACAAAGTCTTGTGCTTCTCTTACTGAAGGATAGTAGTTGAGCAGCACTGAGTTCGAACGTACTCAACAAGCCACCACACATAATACAATTATAATAGATACAAGGTGAACAAGGAAAGGGTACAAGTTCTTTTATTTACAGAAAGCTATATTTGAATTAGAATAAATAAAAGGCATGAGACCTAGCATTTCGACTGAACCAATGTTATGAAATTGAGTAATGTTGTACAATACTAGTGAAGATTTCATACACCTGCTAGTGGAGAATGGTTCCCGAAGGTTCCATCCACCCACGAGTAGAAAATGGTTCCATCCACTATATGCTATATCATTTTTAGGGTTACATCCACCCAACATTATCCACTGGGTTATCTCCACCTAGGACAAAAATGCAAGGCTCCCTTTGCTGATTGTCTTATCCCACCCACAAATGGTTTTTATAAAATAGATACTAACCAAGCAAGTTCTCATGCATCGCTTGTAACCATTGGTATGGCTGTCCATGCAGTTTTCACTCTTTAGGGGTTGTACAACTTTACCCACAAGAGACGATCATATTGTAATGTTAACACATTACAGTAGACATGCGACTAAGAAAATCATCACACATCATTTCCAATGCCTCCCCCTAACATTTACCCGCCCGCAGGGTTGTACCCCTTGTCTCCGACGAGGAACCTTTGTTGTGTCGGAAATTATCCCTCGCCTCTACGAGGAACAATGGTGCCCCTCCGCCATGTGGAGTTCAATCTCTGCTACCTCGGAATCACTTCCCTCTCCACACTTCCTCAAGTGGATCAAACACCACTTGCACCCTAAACAAGTGGATCCAACACCAATTGTTTCAGTCTACGACATACATGGTAAGGTTTGCCAAAGTAATCAACTAGGTAGACACCATTATAGACTTGTGTTTCCATTGTTAGTACACGAGAGGTCATCACAAGATTCGGTCCTTAAATTAACTCAGGTGGAACTACCAAATCATAAGCTCTCATGCTACCTCCGCACCCACCTCACTTACCATCCGCCCAAGTCTAAAACGGTTTTTTGGTTTTTTTGCTTTTAAAATCTTTTCTAAGTTCAGCATACTAGCCATCTCCGTCGAGTAGCTGCCCAAATCAAGTTTTGATGTTTGAATGATGTTGGGGCAAATTAATACCCATATGTCAATGTATCTAAGCAAGGCTAAGCATATCACTTAGATACAAACTTAATGACTAATTAAGTTTACCATTATTCCTAAGGCGGCAAAGGATAGTGTCCAACATTAAGGAACAAGATTTAATAGCTCACTTAACATTAAAGCATTAACTACGAGCTAATGTCAATATAATTGTAATCAAAGTAAAGCATGCATTTGATAATTTAAAACAATATACTTTGCATTCAAAATGTAGGTGCAATATGATCAAAGTATTGACTTGTCTTGCTCAATGTTTTGATAATTTTGGTCTTGTGCTTGCTCTTGCTCGAACTGTCGCTCCTTTAGGACTTCGAATTCTAAAATGCAAAATATGATCGAATTCAAAAATGCCTAAATACAACCAAATGAAACCAAATAAATTCAAAGGCGTTCAAATAGATCCAATTGAATTCAAACCAGCAAAAAAAATCCCAAAATTCAAATCTCTGGCACCAGGGTGTGGATTTAGATTTTAGATGAATTTAGGATCTGGAACCATTTGTTCGGAGTTAGGACGAGAGAGAGTGGGCTCTCAAAAGATTCGTGAGTGGAGCAATTATAGAAAAAGAGAGAGAATAATCTTGAGAATATCCCTCTTAGGTCATCTAGATGGGTGAGATTACGTTAACAGGTAGGATCTTGCTGATCTTTATTTCTTTTATGAATAGTTATTCTATTGGAAATAGGTAACCGTGGTTGATACATATGATCAACTTAACTTTGATTTGTTTTTGAATTACTGTTGTTTCATTGAGAACACCTAATCGTGACTCACACATGAGGTCTAGTTCATTTAATTAATTCCTTTATTAATTTCTATTTATCAAGGAAATTCCATGAGTGACAAGTGGGACCTATGGATATCATTAGGGTCCACATGCGATAGATATAATTTTAACTAACCAAATTAATTCTAGATTTTACATCGTTAGGATCCCCATGTCATATTAACATATGAGGTTTAATTTCTGGTTACTTGAATGATTAATTTAATTACTAACTAAAATATTGGGCCAACTATTTAATTAAATTCTAAATTATTCTTACACTAGAAATATACCTAAGTGGTCGACATGTCATACTAATATTATAGTAACTAACATCTAAGAAATATACCTAAGTGGTCGACCTCATCGCTGGATCCAACCAATGAAGGCAAGATCGTTAAAACGACGTCCACAACATCTCTAACAGCCAACCGCCACCAGTACCAAAAGAAGGCGACGTCCACCGTAGCCCACGCGTCAACCGGTTAACAACCGTCCACCGGGGAGGAGTCGAGCGCTGCACAAGCCATCGCCACCGAGCCGTCGCGATCTCTACCATCTACGTAAAATCTGGATCTGCACCGCGCCACCTCTGTTGTCATGCCATCGACGAAGCTGCGCCACCGAAAGAAGCCGGTGGAGAAGGGCCCCGGATCGCCACGCTCAAGATGAGTTGGCGAAGAAGGGCCCCAGATCGAACCCCGACGAAAGTCCACACCGTTGGAAATCGACGGACAGATGTCAGGCGTCGGGAGCGCGATACAGATCAGATGCCACCACAAAGAAGAAGAAGGTCCATCGCCGCCGCTGGCCAGCTGGCGGCGGCGAGGAAGAAGGGAGGAGGAGGGGGGGTTGCTTGTGTGGTGGCGGCTAGAGTTTTTTAGGAGAAGGGAGGAGCGTTTCTCCTCTTGGCCATGTATGCTTGAGTACAAATTTTATGGAAGGTTAATCATTAAGTCTGGAAGCCCAGTTAAAATTTCATAAATTTTGGAGTTGATTTGATGCCTCAATTAAATCCCCAAAAGTTTCAGCTCAAAAATCAAATTCTAATGGGTTTGCCTTGTTCATTGGACTCGAGTCGGACTCGGGCTCGAGCCAACCGACTCGGTCGAGTCAACTAAGCGTCTGCGGCGCGATCGATCGGGCGCGCGGCGCTCGAACCGTTGGATCTCCATCGGACGGCTCGCGTTCATGTATGCATTCGGACAACTCGGTTGCCGGATTCGCGGCCGTTGGATTTCAATCGGGCGGTCGGCGTTCATCGATGCCGTTTCAATGTGATCGCGCTAGCCCTTGGATGCAAATCGGACGGTGGCCATCGTCGTCCTCCTCGCGCTCGCTCGCCGGCCACTCGCGCTCGCTCTGCGCCATGGCGAGAGGCTCGTGGCGATAGCGTCGCGTCCGCTCACCTCGGCGCCAGGCGGTGCATTAAATGCGGCGTCGTGGCGCCCGAAAGTCCACTGCTCAATCGCTCCGTCGCTCGTCACGGCCGTGTGTGGCGGCATCGAGGCGCCAACGGTGCCCGCTGCCCCCGGCTGCTTAAGCCCCAGTCACCTCCGTTGGCTTCCTTTCCTCTCCCATGACTCTCTCTTGCACCCTCGAGCTTGGTGAGCCCATACCACCAGCGCCCATTTCGCCATTCTTGAGCTTGGAGCTCCTGCCGCCAACGGTGCTCAGGTGGCTCTCGCCCGATTCTTCCTCCTGCTCTTCCTTTTACCTCTGTGGTGCTTAACCCTCACTCTATTTTGGGTTTCCTCTACTGAGGCGTGAGATGGAGTTTTGGAGCTCGCGACGCCAACACCCCCTTTTCTTCTCCGGTGCGGTGGGACCCCATTTCCCAATCCACCTCCTCCTGGAGCTTCTCTATGGTATTGCGAAGCTCATGGTACCACCGGTGTTGCTAACAGCCCAGTTGACCTCCACGGTGAAGCTCTTCGCATCGCCGGCTTGGACTTCGTCGCCGGGCTGCTCTCGATCATCCTCAGTCCACCCCAACCCGTCATCATCTTGATGAACCCACTGGTGAGCTTGGCTATCCGTTTAGCTTTTCTTTGCACCGTGGTCATGGTTCCACTGTTTCGGTCGCGCCGCCGCCGTTAACCTTGGCTCGCCGCGGCTACTGATTTGGGCTCGGTTGGTCGCGTTAAGTCCATAGGACCCGTCATAGCTTTTGCACCCGTCCATTTCGCGTAGCTTAGCCTTGTCATCGTTTCGTTTCCGTAGCACTCCTCCGCCTCTCCGCCGCCGCTTGCACGTCAGTCACCGTTGGCCTCGCCGCGGGTGCCATCAGTCGCAATAGTGCTAGGATCCCATTTGGCCCTTGGCGGCGTCGCCATGGCGATCCTCGCGGCGACACGGCAAGCAAACTTCGCGGGGAGCTCCTCTGTTGTCGGACGGAGCTCCAGGTCGGGGGCGACGTGGCCCATTGGTGGTCGTCCGATCCAGAGATCTCCGGACCTCAGCTCTCCACATCGCCGCCCTCCTCTGCGCGCTCAGTGCCTGTGTCGCTCGGGTTCAACGGGGGCGTCCGTTCGAGATCGGCGGCTCTCAATCGTCTCGTCTCGGATGCTAGGAAAGGTCCCGAAAGTGCTAAGTCCGAAATCAGTATCACATTTGGGTCTTGTCATTTTCATATCTTTGTCATATTAGCTCCGAATTAGATGATTCCAATTTTGTTAGCTTCCTTATAACTTGAACTTAAATATAAAAATAATTGTAGACCATAATCAAACCTGGAAAACCATTTTCAAAAATAGTAAACAGTGAACATAATCTGTTTTCAGAACTTTAGCAAACTTGTAAAATGCATAACTTTTAATCCATAGATCATTTTGTGTGAATCAATTGGTTTAGCTTCCACTGGTAGTGTATTTGCTAGGAAAATTGGTTTCACAAATTTCACTGTTTTTAGAAATCATAAGGATCATATTTTAGTTTAATAACCTAAACAATTTAGACAAATCATAACTTTTCAATATAACTCCAAATGACCTGAAATTTTGTATGGGTTACCACTATACCAGTAGGTAGCTACCATAAAAATTTCAGCTTCAAATCTTTCTAGAAAATATTTTTGCTACAGTGTTAATTATGGCGAAAATAGGTTTTTAGGGAATATCTTTTGTACCACAAATCCAAATTAGGTTTTCCAATTCCTATGTCTAGGTATATTCGTATTCTACCTTGTGTATAATTTTAAATGCATTTGGATAATTTTTGGCTTGCTCTTTTGTTTAAGTGTTGCTCGTCTTATTGGTTGTTTCGCTCTTTCGCTTAGGATTAGACATTTGCGGTAACCCCGAAACGACCCTCCGCAACAATTTGAGCCACAACAAGCGGGCAAGCGGTTTGATCATTTCCATTGATCCCATTACTTTTAAAAGTCTAATATTTTGTTTAACTTCTATGTATGCATTGCTAATTTGTTGTTAAATTGATTAGTTAATCCTCTAGTTGCATAATCTGTAGGTAAATGATTATCCTCTACTACCTGAACCTAGGTTATTTGCTGTGATTAGAGTTCGTTGGATGAGCTCTTGTCACTTAGTAGATTTCGAATAAATATTGCTTAGTCATGCCTAGTTATCGGTAGTATTGGGCGATCATCGACTTAGTCGGTGATCTTGATCACACAACTACTTATACTACTCCATTATGTCCAACCCTTGTGTTTCTTGATTTACAAATCAAAAGCGAAAACAAAACTATATCTTGACTTGGGCACAATGGTATGTTGATGTGATCATTGGGTGTGTGGAATGGTGCCTAAGTCCCCAAGGGCCGAGTTACTTGTGTCACTAAGCCAGCGCTTATTGCGTGCTAACCACACGAGGGGATATGGAACCTCTCTTGACTAAGTACTTTGGAAGGTGTTAATTATGAGTGGTGGTGGGTGTGCTCTTGTGTGTGTGTTTGGAGGGCATTAGCGGACCGGTTAGGTGGCTAATGTGTCCTTCTCCCGTGGGTTCTGGCTCTTAATTAGCATCGTCCATTGGAAAGCGTCTTGTTAGACTTAGCCATGCACATACCAAAGGAAGTGTGCTAACCGTGGGTGGTGGAAAGGCGGTCTATCGTGTGGGTACATTGGTACACCTGCGAGGTTAAAACTATTCGAATAGCCTCGTCCTAGGTTATGGACATGCTTGGTAAGGTCGTGCAAGAACTAGACTACAACCTTTTAAAAACCTAAACTTGACATGGGTGGTATGAAGGGTACTTCATGCTATTGTTGTGGTGACTATGGGTTAGTCACTTCTAGGTTAGTGTTGTCATCTATCTATTGTTATTATTGTCTCTCTTTTATTTGAACAATAAAAGTTAATTGCAAACTTGCTTTGAATCTATTACCCTATTGCAAATGTAAACTTGCTTTATCTGAAAATAAGTCGAGCCTCATCCACTTAAATAAAGCTTGCATGTAGTTAATTATAGTCGTTATCTCACACGTCGGTCTTGCGAGTACAAAACAAGTTTTGTACTCATCCGCTTTTTAATAATAATTGTTGCAGAGGAAGAAGGTGAGCCCCAAGGGCCTCACTTTTGTGAGTTGTGTTGCGGCGCCGTCTGGGACGATTAGCTTAGCGGTCGGTTGGTTGCCTTGTGGGTAAAGGCACACCGATTGGCTTTGTTTATCGCCATCTTATGGCCATTTTGCTTCATTGTGTATTTACTTAATTGTATGACTTTTGGCGGTCGGCCTCTCTTTTATAATAACTCTCTTTATATTATCTATGTCTTTAAGTTGTTGTTTTTGCTTGGCTCTATGTGTATGAATGGAATTGATGCATGATTTTGTAAGGGTGTGTATCTCTGCAATTGCAGGAAGTATACATATCTCGAACTTAGTTTATTTGATTTGTCTTGTTAGGACCAAGTGGATGGTTAAACAGCAAGCCCGAATAAACCGGGTCCCTCACAAGTACAAGACAGGGACAAATTGATGATGCGTGAGACCGATCAGTGACACTGCATTTGAAACGAAACTGCACGATCACATCAAACACGGCATCTCTTTTCACTTTTTCTTCTTCTTCTCTCTTTTTTCTCTTTCCTTTCCTATTGAGAATGAGATCGATCGATGCAGCGGCAGCATCTTTAGGCCTTTACACATTCGGCGAGTTCCTTAAGCCTTCTCAACAGTTTTTTCACTGGGAGATCATTGGTGGCTTGTGTGAGCTCTATTGTGGTGCTATTTTTCGGCAGTGGATAAGTCTACAATGAATCTTGTGTTGGTAGGCCCTTACAAATTCAATGAGGTCGAGATCCTGTAAGAGATGCCACCGCAATGCCAAACAGAGCATTAATAAATGAACAAATTAATTAGCAGCACAAAGAGTGTTAAGATTACAGTAGGGCTAAGTCGGGTCAAATTAGGTGGTTGATTGGCTGTCGAGTGTAATATGATAGTAATCTGTAGGAACTTTGAAATTTAAGATTAGGCCTGACTTGACCATGCATGTGGCTCAGACCATTGAAATCCATGGGCCGCGGAACGCCCCAGAAGTAGCAGCTACGATCAACACTGGCGGATACCACCGAAGCTTTTGAGGATTCCCATCGATGTTTGCAGCCGGCACAAGTGGCAATTTTGGTGTAAAGTGTAAACTAGCTAGCACCGGCTTATCTAAAGTTTTACCGCCGCCCTTGATCTTCCCGACAAGTACAACAAAAAAAAGTTAGTACTAGGTACCAGTAGGCCAATTTTTAATGGGAGCTAATACGGCGAAAAATTCCGAAAAACCAAGCCTAGTATTAATGAGGTCAAAGGGGAGGACTGGAGGTAGGAGGGCAGGTGTCCCCTGAGGATAGGGAAGATGCCGCCATCATCGTCTGGCCACTGTGCTCCCTTGATTGCTCACCACCATACCGCCCCGGGAAGACGGAGAGGCTAGGAGAAAAGGCAACGCCAGGAGCAGGAGAAAGAGGCAATCATAGCCACCAGAAAAGAAAAGCAAAAGCACGGCCGATCGACGGAGACAACGGGATTGCTGCCTGCACTGACCGACACGACCGAGTAGAGAGCTTTCTTTTCTTCTATTCTTACCTTCCAGCTTGTCTTACGGTTCCATGTGTATATATATAATCATGCATCGATCGATCACGCATGGCTAGCTGCTGATGGATGCCCTTCTCCGAATGTTCATCCTTCTGAACCTACGTGATGATGGGTAAACACCGACAGCTAGCTTAGCTTGCCTGCTGATTCTAATTTGCACGTAGATTCTAGCTGGTGATGATTTAAGCTCGACTACTAGACTTCACTGATGGCTTATATATATTACCATATTTAATTGCCGGGAGATTGCGCCGCCGGCCACGGCCACGGCGGCCGCTTTACGCCCGCCGTCCGATCGTGCCAAGAGCCGCTCGCGGCCGCCGATCCTAGCCGCTTTGTGTGGTTGAGCGTGTGCCATGTCGATGAGGATACACCGTCCGCTCGATCGCACACCCGCGCGTGCTCGCGCCTGCGCTTGGACCAGGACGTGCCACGTCGAGTACGGCGCTCGGGACCGCACGATCCGACTCAACGTCCTTCCCCTTTATGCGGCCCACGCCGGCCCGCCAAAACGGCCCACGCCGGAGGGCGTGAGTGCTCTTCTAGACTTCTAGGTAGTGTGTAGTTGCACTGCAAGCCTGTGACTAGCTAGCTTGACTTGCATCCATTCTTTTATTAATCAAGGGAAAAATCCAAGAACTCATAAGTTAAGTTGACGTGCAAATAACCCTAGACCACATATTAGCACTATTTTCCGTGGTTTTTACTACCTATCACTTGTTTTAGCGGTGTCAACACTTGTTTCAATGATGCTAATACTTATTTTAATTATTTGGATGATTTTGGTACTTGTAATGCATCGTTTCATTACTAATGTTTCAGTGCTAAAATATTGTATTACAAATACCGAAATCACTCAAATACTGAAACAAGTATTGATATCACTTAAATAAGTACTAAAATCATTAAAACAAGTGCTAAAGATAATTAAGACCACGGGAAAATAGTGCGAACATGCGACCTAGAGACATTTGGAAACTAACTTAACTTAGGTGGGAGGACAAATTGAAAAATTATGTGATTTATGGGGGGTGTTTATTGTTTTTCCCAATTAATTAATTAGTTACTGTGTGTACGGTGATTGATCAATGATCAGTGGTGCATGGCTCAATTGTCCAGCGTATTGATTGTTTCCTTTCATGATTTCATCCAACTTGTTGAACATAGTACGACATGCTACTACTGCTATTGATTCAAAATGTAATAGTGCACATTTTTTCAATGGTCAAACAGTGCGTTTCCAAAATCATACTAGTAAAGGAATTTAAATTTGGGTACACCCCAAACAAGAACAAAACAGATTATAGCAGTAAAGTAACCTATTGTGCGTAATCGTTTTGGGTCTTTTTCTGTCTCTCTCTCTAAAGTCTATATATTCAGAATCGAGATTCGCACAAAACCAAGAGAAACTCACGCAGGTCCAGACATGCTGCAACACAATATGGCAATATCAAATCCAAATGGGAATCGGCAAGGCGTGATGAGGATGAGGCCGAAGCATGAAAACAACTATGCCTCTGTCATGTGATCCCCCCAAAACAGAGGGAGAAAAGAAGAAAACAACTACTGATAAACAAATACGACAGTTCATCCACAGTGAAAAAGAAGAAAACAACTACTGATAAACAAATATGACAGGGACATGTAATCTGAGTTCATCCACAGTGAATAAGGTGGCCATTATGCCCTTGCCCTCCTGTTCCCGTATCCCTCACGACACACACACATATTGCAAGAACCACGATCCTCTACAATAAGGAAGTTATCAGTATCGCAATGTTGAGTATTTATCTAGATAACTGTACTTTTCAATCAGAGAATGTACTGCGCTGTAGCCATAAGTACCATATTCTCCAGTGCACATAATCAGGTCGAGAGTGATTTTTTAGAAAAAAAGAAAAAAAAAAAGAAAAGGTCCAGTGTGTGTCTAAAATAGAAGAAAAGGGAATAAAGCTAGTGTGCAGCCTGCCCAATCAACGTCCCTCCAAACATTGACATCAAGCTTGGCTTCCAACTCACAACCGTTCCACCGATCGGTTTCTCCCTTTTTTTGACGTTTTGATTCCATGCCCGCTTCCCAATCCTATCCAATTTCATGGGGAAAAAATGCTACAAGGAAAAACAATCTTGATGCTTGCTACCTGCTTTTGACCGCTGGTTGCTGCATGATATGCATGCTAATGCTGGCGATTTCAGCTGTCCAAATTCACGCAAGAACGACTGAAGTGGACGGGACAAGCCAGGTTTGAACTTTTCATGGCACCACGACGACATCTGAACCGTGCGTGCCAGGAGGGGAGTGAGATGCATGCCTAGCTCCTTTTCTCTTCTTTTCTTTTTGTAGCGTTCAGCGTTGGAAGACGATGTCCGTTTTCCCGGGTTTAAGGCTGTGATGTGATGGGCTTAATTTCATTCGACGGGGATAGGGTGGATCAGGTCAATGTTGCTGTGCGTAATTGAGCTAGACCGCCTCATTATCTGCTGGTCCAGATTCCTTTTTTTCCCCAGCTGATTGAAAAGAGATTTCCTTTTTTCTCGTCAACCGAGTATTGGTATATAGAAACATATATCACAAATTCAGCTATTCATTCCTTTTCCTTTTTCAAGCGCATGGAGTTTAAAATTTAAATTCCTTTTTCTTTTTCAAGCGCATGGAGTTTAAAATTTAAATAACGTCAATAGAAAGTCGCTGCGATTATACCACGATACGCACGATTGCTTAAGTTCACTGAATGACTTTACGAGGTTTCTGTGTACATGTTTCTATTTGCTCTGTTGGAGACGATGATACATTCGGTATCTTCATATAAATGTCGAATCAATATTTCATAAAGGTATCTTTGGTACCCATCCATCAATTTCACTTCTAACTTCAAGTTCACTACCATTGAGATAAATATTTAAAGGAGTTCCGCCATGATCGGGGAATAGGTTTCTTCATTATCATCTTACGGATGTCGGTGAAACCTTGTACAACAAGCCTTGCTTCTTTTCATTTCTCTTTCGAATAAATACCCACTTATACCCTACGGGGTGCACAAGGGAGGCGTGCGACTTACGAGCTAGCGTCTTTCTTTTATTCGGAAGAAGAAATTCGATATCTATTGCCTTCTCCCAATCTTCTCAATCTGATCTTTTCTTTCATTTATCGAGCGATGCGGTTACGGATCAAGATTGACCAATAGTAGTCCTGTTATTTTTAAAGCGCAATAGTGATCAACAAGAGCTTTTCCTGCCTCATAGCAGAATTTTTTTTTTTAAAAAAAATTATGCATGGCTTTCTGTTCGGTTGCCGCTGTGGAGACACGAGGCGGCGGTGGACTGGCTTGGCCCCCCAAGCGTCTGCTCGGGCAACTGATGGGCAGCGCCCGTCATCAAGCAATCAACTACGCTACGACGGAGTGGAGAGTTGGAGACACCACTTGGATCACTGCACTGCAGTTTGACGTGATTTTGATCGCTGCAAGAGGCAGCCAAGCCGGCATGGTGGTGGCTTGCGAGATTTTTTTTTTAAAGATAATAGAAGTATAATTCTCGATTTTTGCATCAACTAAAGATGTATATAACTATTACATCATCATCAGTTAAAACTTAAAACAAAAAATGACTAAAAGCCAACAATGACAAACAAAATATCATGCAAAGGCTAACATAAAAAAGACCACCTAGTCCCGCCTCCAGGACCAATCAAGAGATCGTCCACACGTGAACATCAGTTGCGCAGCAAAGAGGTGATGATGGGTCAGTCTCCGTATCGATGCCTCTAAGAAATGATACTATTCACGTCGTCGTCGTCGGATCCAACTAGCAAAGGTCAGATCAGGAGTTTTCACTCCGAACTCATGTGCCAGTTCTCCAAAGCAGCGCCTTCAAGAAGGTAACGCCGCTCAGGTCGACGACGTTGTCGGATCCAACTAGCGAAAGCCAGATCAATAGTTTTCACCCTAGATCGAAGGTACCAGTGCTTCAAGTCCACGTCACAGCACGACCTCGTCACTGGATCCAACCAATGAAGGGTCCGCAACATCCCCAACGGCCAACCCCTGCCAGCACCAAAGGAAGACGACGTCCACCGTAGCTCATGCGTCGCCCGGTTAAAAGCCATCCACCGGGCAGGTGTCGAGCGCCGCACAAGCCACCGCCACCGAGCCGTCGCGATCTCTACCAACTGCGTCAAATCTGGATCTGCACCGCGCCACCTCCGTCGTCATGCCATCGACGAAGCTGCGCCGCCGAAAGAAGCCGGCGGAGAAGGGCCCCGGATCGCCACGCCCGAAGACGAGCTGACGGAGAAGGGCTATAGATCTAACCCCGACGAAAGTCAACACCGTTGGAGATCGGCGGACATATGTTTAACGTCGGGAGCGCGACGCAGAACAGATATCACCACCGAGAAGAAGAAGCACCGCCGCCGACGGCGGTGAGGAGGAAAGGAGAAGGAGAGGAGGACTTGTTTGATGGTGGCTAAGGTTTTAAGGCGGAAGTGCGGCCATGGTGCGAGAGAAATAGAATCGCAATTTATTCGGTGGCGCCCGCGGGTTGGCCGGCTGCCTCTATCCGTGTCCATTCCTATTCGTACGTGAAATGAGTCATGCATCTCGTCTAGACCCCTCCTTTTCACCGCTTTTTTGTTGTTGTTGCCCCCGGCTCGCCCGTGGCGTCCCGCCACACAGCCCGCGCATGAGCTGCCGCTGCTTGCACCTGCGTACGCCGAGGAAACTGCACCTGTTCATCGAAGCTGTTGCTCCCGTGAATTTTGGGGCACGCAACGCAAGTGGCACGGCGTCCGTATATCATCTTTGCAGTTTTGACGCCGCATCACGCGCGCAGGACGTCAATTCCATTCCTGTGACCAGACTTGTTCCTCGGTTCTCACCGACGGGTATCAGGGGTTGTGCGTTGCTGTTTGGGACTGCTCGCTCATGATGAGCAGACAAACCTGTAATTGAAATACTGCTGTACTACACATCACAGGCACGCCACGCCAGTGCCCAGTAGTCACTGTGGCCAGGGAAATGTTAAAAAGCCACATGGAGAGACGGGCCCCCTGCATGTAAGCTAGGCCCATGAGGAAAGAGAGGAAGACCGAACGAAACCCAACCTCCAGCAGCGCACATGACACACGCCCCCTCCGGCATCAAATCGTCACCTCACGACGCACCACGGCAGAAGCCCCATCCGGTTAGGTTTACAGCCGCGGCGGCCCAGCAGACAGGGGAAAGACGGCACATACGCTACCTTCCACAGTGCCACGCGATGGCGCGGACGCCGAGAACCCCAAACCCCACCAGCACCAAAGCGGCCCACCCACCTCGGTTATTCTCCCCGCCGCCCGGGCCACCAGCTCGCCACCGTTCAAGCGTAAGCGGCCGTTCGGACGTCGTGTTCCTCGTGAGTCGGCCGCAATTCCGCCCCGCACCATGCGGCCCAAACGGCCGGCACGGTTTGGGCTGTGCCACGCTTTCCAGCGCAGAGGCCCAAACCGCACGGCACGACCACGGATGCACGGCTCCGCGGCCGCATGCGGCCAACTCAATAGAAGCCCAGCCAGCACCACGCGCGAACCAAACTGAAACCCTAGACCCCGACCTCTCCTCACTCTTACCCTCGGCACAGGCAGCCAGACATCACCTGCCTCCCCCCTCCCCCGCGCGCGCCACGAGCCTCGCCGTTGGCCTCCTCCGCCCGCTTCCTCCGACCACCGAGGTACCAACGCCTCTCTCCACCTCTCCGCCAACTACCTGGACAAAAATAAAGCCTCGCTCTCTGCGTTATCGCCGCCTCGTCGGTGCGGAGATGATCTCGGCGATATCCTGGGTGCCCAGGGGGGCGGCCAAGATCGTCCCCATCGAGGCGGAGCCGCCCACGCAGGAGGAGATCGAGGAGGCCATCAAGAGCATCGCCTTGGATAGAGAGTGAGCGCGCTTTCCCCTCCCCTCCCCTTCCTTACCGACCTGCATTGCGCACCGTTGCGGTTGTCGTGACGATTACCGTGTAATTTTCAGTGGTGGGAGTGACGCTGACGAGGGCGATGGTGATGATAATGGCGACATGGAAGTCGATGGTGCTGAGGAGCAGGACGAGGAGGAGGTCGACGAGGTCGCCCAGGCCAAGGCCGCCGCCAAGGCGCTCGCCAAGAGTTGCTCGGGAGCTGTTGATGGTGTCGCCGATGGGCTTGAAGAGCTCAACATGGATGATTACGATGAGGAGGAAGGTAGGTGGTTGTCTTCGTTTTGATTCCGTCGTGCGAATTCGATCAGATCATGCGCAGTTGATATTTCAACTTGATGTAATGGTTGTAATGGTAAACTTTTGGTAATGTTAGGGCTCGAGATTTTCAGCTCCGGTTTGGGGGACTTGTACTACGCAAGCAACGACATGGACCCTTATCTCAAGAACAACGATGTGAGTATGCTTTCTCTTGATGTGAAGGAGACTACGTATGCATTTCCATTTTTTTGGGGGTATCAACTACGGAGATGGAGGTGAATGACTCCCCTTCTTTGCCTTATTAGGACGACGATGACGAGGAGGAGATTGAAGACATGACTATCAAACCTACCGACTTGATGGTTGTTTGCGCACATAACGAGGATGACATCAATTCTCTTCAGGCAAGTGTTTTTGCTTTTGCTAAAAATGATTACTGTGGTTTTTTTTGTTTGATTTTGATGAAATCTTTTCTTAAGAAGAATCTAAAGGGGAAACCCTTACGTGGACTAATAGAACACTCATTGGCATAATGCTCCTTACGTGGAGTAATAGAACACCCATTGGCGTAATGCTGGCTGCACTGAGTAGGTTTGTATTCTCAAATTGATTTGAGGTCACTGCGATACTTTATGGTGTCTACTCTACCCATGTGTGAGGATATAGAATATACTTAATTCACATTAGTTTTTGTTTCTGACCCTGCCGGCCTGCCTTGCCCCACTGTGCTGGACGTTATTATTTCAAATACTTTGTGGGTATGTGCATGTAAGCTGTGACTCATGAACTTATTATCTATGGCAGGTAAATATACTTGAAGAATCAGAGGATGGGGAGCAAAATATGTTTGTGCATCACGAGGTCCCTCTCCCTGATTTTCCACTCTGCACAGCTTGGATGGATTTTAACCTTAAGGGTGGTGACAAAGGTAAAACTGTCGTGTCACTTGAGTCTTGAAAAGTAACAAGTGTCAATTTGTTGCTTTAGAGGAAATTTCGACAACTTACTCCTATATCTCATTTCGTTGCTTTCTCTGCATTTTTGTATTGCAGGGAATTTCATAGCTGTTGGCACCATGGATCCTGCAATTGAAATATGGAACTTGGATATTGTAATGTTTCTAGAAACATACAATACTATCATTTCATACAACCATGAATTGTTTCTTTGCAAAGCAATTTATGTTCTCTTTTGTGGACTTTGATGTCATTCAACAGGTTGATGAGGTCCAACCTCATATGGTGCTAGGAGGACTTTCAAAAAAGAAGAAAAAGGCGAAGGGCAAAAAGGTTCGCTATTAACTTCCCAAGTTGAGCTAGTTTGGACTTTGGACTTGTCATTGCTTCTTGTGGAATATTTTACATGTTGGTCGTGCCAAATGCACCTTTTCTTGCTCTCTTTGTAGAGTCCTAGTCAAGACTCCTAACATTCCCCTAATTGAATGTTGAAGTTTTTGTTATAAATCCAGTAGTAAGTTATTGTAGCTTGTTAATGATGTTATTTACTATTTCCTTTTTTTTCTTTGATCTCCATGGCAACCTCAGTCTAGGTTATCGCATGGGGCATCTGCCATTTAGTGTCTTAGCTGCTAAACTTTAGGCTAGATCGACTGAAACAATGCTGACCTAGCATAGCACCAGCCTGTCACCAGCAGTTGTGTGTAGCTTTGTGCAACCCTAATTATACCGAAATAAACTGGTTGAGATCCAGGCTCACTCTATCTAAACTGAATGCACATGAAACGAGTTTGAATTGATCCATTTGATTGGTCATCGCCTAAGTGTAAAGGACTTCACACTGAGTTCCTCCTAGGTTCAGTGAGGAAGTGCTGGTTGGGTTCCTTTTTGGCTGTCAGATTGACGATGATAGTTGCCATGTGAATGCTTAACAGTGCGATGTTTTTACAAAAATGATGCTGATTAGATAAATGTACTTGACTAGAACGAATGTCGGTACTGTATTATATGATATTATGATTCACATATGCCTGTGTGCAGGTGAGCATTCGTCTCTTCTTTTGAACTCTTTGTTAGCAACACTAATATTCATGCTGCATGACTTCTCACGCCCAGGGGAAAAAATACAAGAAGGGAAGCCATAGAAGTTCTGTGCTTGGTCTTGCATGGAACAAGGAGGTGAGGTGCGTTTTGGTTTCAACTCAAGTAATGGTGCATCTCTTCACTTACTGCCCCCCTGATGAATGACTTGTTGTTCTTTTGAACTTAAGGAATGTTCTAGCTAGTGCAAGTGCAGACAAAACTGTTAAAATTTGGGATGTAGCTGCTGGTAAATGTGCAGTCACACTGCAACATCATGATGACAAGGCAATGATTGATACTCCTTTTCTTTGTATTTCTGAGTCTGAAACATTATGATGGTGTATCACGCTTGATTTTCGCTTTCCTCGGCATGTAGGTTCAATCAGTTGCTTGGAGCCGACAGTCACCTGAAGTTCTTCTTAGTGGATCTTTTGATAAATCAGTTGCCATGGTAATGAAAATCTACTGGTCATTATGAGAACTATTATTGAATTAATTTTTCCTGAAATTTCTGCTGCTGCTGGTATACCTGTTTGTTTTATTGGACACTTAATGTTGTTATGTTATATGTATTACAACTGCTATATGGTTTTTTTACCAGATTATAAGCAGCATGTTGATTATCATATCTGTGTTGTGTGATTGAATTGTGAATACATGCCTGTTTTGGATGAGAAGCCAATAATTGAAGGTGTTTGTGTCATGCTAATTGTATAATATATTGCTTATTACCTTTTTTTTTATTTTATTCTGGGAGTTTGTCTTGAAAGCCCTAGTTTTTTCTTGCACGATGAAAGAATCCAGTTGCAGTGTTAACCTGACATTCTTGTAGAAGGCTGTTGCATTATTGTAGAAATTTTGTACTTACATCCCCTGAACTAATATTGGATACTAACATTTTACAGAATGATGTGAAAGATGGTGGACAGAGTTGTCATAAATGGTCTGTTGAAGCAGATGTAGAAAGCTTAGCTTGGGATCCACACAATGAACACTCGTTTTTGGTGAGTAAATGATTTGGTTATTTTTTTCTAAATATGCTAAAACCCACTTATCTGTCTTGTCAAAAATATATCGGAAATTGTTGACAAGGGACAACAGCCTTTTGCTAACCTTTAAGTGAAGTTTCCGTTATAAAACAGTATGGCCAAAATCTAGATGGACAGAGTTATTGCTCTCTGTTGATGAACGAAACATGTTTGAGCAAAAAGTAGAAAAGGGGTGAAGATTTTAGCAGTGGAGGGCTATAGACTCAAGCATGGTATAAGTGGAAAAATATCACTTCCATCTCTCCACTAGTCTGCAAAATTCTCTATTTTTGGTCCGCTACAGTATTCACCTAAGGCTAGACTAAGTTGTAAAAGCAGTTTGATTCTGCAGTTTTGACCGTTTTGTTTGGTCTCTGCTAAGGTTCTAAATTAGTCTGCTGGGGTTCTCTTAGTCAAAGGCTCTTGTGTCTTCCAGGTTAGTCTTGAAAATGGGATGGTTCAGGCATTCGATAAGCGGACAGCTTCATCAAATTCAAATTCTGTCCGGCCCACATTTACTCTACATGCACACGGAAAGGCTGTTTCTTCCATCTCCTTCGGCCCGTCTATCCCTAATGTAGGTTATGTTTTGTATACCTGAGTGCAGTCACTGAAACTGATTTACTGATGGAAGCTTTTTTTCCTTGCAGTTTCTTGCAACAGGTTCAACAGATAAAATGGTGCGAACTTTGCAGAGTTTGACAACATTTACATATTAATTCAGCCTATACTAACATGTCAGTAAACACAGGTGAAACTCTGGGATTTATCAAACAACCAGCCGTCATGCATTGCTTCTCTGAATCCAAAGCTTGTATGTGCTGAAGTGAAATTGGTCTTTATATTTGAAAGGAGCTACTTCAATTATTTTGCTCATGCACTTTGTTGTTGTTTCAGGGAGCTATTTTTTCAGTGACATTTTCAAATGACGACCCCTTCTTGTTAGCCTGTGGAGGATCAAAAGGCAAATTAAAGGTAAGCACCACGGCCATGTCTGTAGTCTATTCAAGCTTTGCCTGCCATGTATGTATACGCCTTCATTGACACCCTTTTGCATGTGTGACAGGTCTGGAATACGCTGACGGAACCAGCGGTAGCTAATAAATTCGGCAAATAGAGCTGTAGGAAATTTGATTGGCCTTCCGAAGATTGATACAAGTGATGCTGGAAACATAATAGCAGCCAAAATTGTTGGCTCAAGTTGTTTCTGGCTATATATTGCTACACTTGAGGGTAGGTTTCAAGTTATGGTGAAAGTTTTGCCCATGTGATCAAACTCCGATTTTGCTGAACGAGTGAAATGCAAGCATCGATTTTTGTATTTTGGCGCTTGTACAACAAATGACATGCGAAAAGGTTTGAAGTGGAATTTTCACAACTTATCACATATTTGGACTCCATTTTCTTTGCACGGTCTGTTAACTCAGCATTGTTAATCCAGTGCAAATGCGAAGCCCCCTCTCTCTCTCTCTAAGAACAAAAGCATTGCCGTCAGTTCTTACTGGTGCCGGTTTAAGTATACGCATTATCATCACTGAATTCACTAGACGCTCTACTTCAGATGGGTTGAGAAGAATGTAAACAAGTGTCTCAATCTCATTTGCTGCCTAGGGCCTGGGCATTATGTTAGTATCAGAACTCAAGATGACACGTTGATGCGAGCATATTATTTAGAACAGGTACCAGTAAAACTTCTAGTGCTAATACTATTCTACTAAATACTGCGCGTTCTAAATAACTCCACTGGGATTATATTCTGTGGTACGTACATACAGTAAAATAACATGCATAGTTGCATACGAACGATGCCCTTTGCTGTATGATTTATCTTTTCCTCTTTTGTTCTCGCACAAGCCGCACTGCTCGCGTGGAATACGCCTTTTTCGTGTCATGTCGTGCGCTTGTGTTGGGTGTTTTTTTACATTGAAAGGACATGTGATCTCATCGCAGGCAACAGCATGCATGCAACTGACACTGATCTGAATCAGCAGCCGGAAAAGCAACCCCAGCAACAACTGGCTCCGATCACTCGTAGTAATCCACACAATTAATATTTTACAACTAATTTACCTTTTTTTTTTTGGCATTGACAAATCTTAACAATTGCATGTGCATATGCAGTCAGGTGCCTTTTGCTACTATTATTAGGCCTGAACATTCAGCATTGCGTGTGATCTTTTTTGTTTTTTATTTAGATCAACACATGCACCATTTTCATCTGTCTTCTTTTGATTTTTCATTGGTATTTATGTAAGTGCATATATAATATATGCATTGTTTTGTACCCGAGCGTAGAATAAGATTGTATGCCCCACCATATTTTGTGGGTCAAAACACAGATCCCACCTTGGTCAAAGGTTGTAAAAAAAACCCATCACCTTCCACCTCTGTCAACCCATGTTTTTCTCTCTACCCGCTCTCTGCACTTAGCGTGGCAGTAAATCTCCGATAAAGACGTAGTAAAGACATAAGGAGTGCAGTAATACTAAGCGTGATAGTGTATGTCCTGTATAGGGGTGAAAACGGGGAAGATAATTCCCGCCCAATCCGATGCCGTATCTGAAAAAATCCAACCGAGGTACCATTTTTTAGTCCCAATCCACATCCGATATTATCTGTATCTGTATCAGAAAAATAGCATGGAGTATTGGTTATGATATGGGAAGATCAATATCCGATCCGTATACGCATTTTATAGAATATCCGATAAACATCAATATCCTTTAATGTCATCTATGGTTTTATAGTCATTGACTAATATGTAATATGAATTTACATTTGATTATGTTTATGTTGTTAAGTAGGATAAATAATTCTCTAATCTTCCCAACTGCTAAAGCTGGAGAGAATGGCGCAAGGAGGGAAGCCCCGTACGTTTAGTCCTCTAGTAATAGCGCGCCACGCGTCAGCTGTGTGACACGTTTTCGCAGAAATGGCGTGAGCGGGGTGCCAATCCGGTCTCACGGTGGCTGGACCTCGTGGGCTAGTCAGTCTTGCGTTCTCCAAGCAGTTAGTGCTGTTGATGGGTCGGTGATGCTGGCCTGCTTCAGAGGCGCTTGCCTAGCCGTCAAATGAAGATGGATAGCTCAGATTGGGTTCCCTCCCCGTGTTCGGTCCACCATAGGTCCACAACCCTAGCCGATCTCGAGCCCCCTCGCTGCACTCTCCTTCTTCTGCCGGTCTCTTCTCTCCTCCTCATCCCCATCTCCTCCCTCACCGTTGTTGCCGAAACGCCCCTCCTTTCTCCTCCTGCTTCTTAGGCCTATCGCCGCAACACCCCTAGCCGATCTTGAGCCCCCACGTTGCACTTTCCTCCTCCTCCTGGACTCCTCCTCTCTTTTCCCCACCGATCTGGTGTGTTTCCTCTTTGATATGGCAGCCGATTGCTGCGGACCACCATTGAGTGCCCTCTTCCCCCCTTCTCTCTCTCTCTCTCTCTCTTATTTTTTTGGCAGTTTTTTTTTTTGTGTATGTAGGGATTTAGGATAGAGGCAGTCACTAAAGAAATTGATTCGTGCCTCACAGAAAGTTTTTGCCAGTTATTTTGTTGCTGATTTCACCTCATTCGTCCTGTGGTCAACGTAAGTTCTCTATACACGTACTTTCTCATTCTTTGTTTCTTTTAGTTTAGTTTCCTATACGTTGTTTCTCGTTATGGAGCATAGTGTAGTTGTTTTCTATTTTGGATGTCAGGTTTTCAGATAGATACTAATTGCTCTCGCCCGGTACCGTTGCAAGTCCATATATGCAGAGCTTCAGGGAGGCAATATTAAGCTTTCGAGGCATGCAAAGCCACATGTATGATTGTAGTATTGGTCTTATATGAAGAGATTTTTCATTGCTTGTGGAATTGTCGTTACTGCAGTTTTCCATAATCGTCATGCCTACAATGTGAGTTTGATCTACCATTTTTTTGTTCTAGATGCACTTCCGTAGTGACCTGTATTAACATGCATGAGACTATCGAATTCCAGCAAAATAGATTGTTGGTTTCGACATGTGCACTGTTGAAACTGGAAGGTCATTTGTTGGCTGTTTTGTGTTCCTATGTCTTATCTTGATTGATATTTTCTGAAGTTGTACAAGTGCATATATGTACATAAGACAAGCATTATATGCTATACATATGGTGCTGGCAGAAATCAACAATGATGTTTATATTTTCTTTCAAGTTTCAAAGGTGTTTATTATTGGTCCATCTTTCCTATTTGTCATAATTTGCTTTGCATTCAGTAATAGTTTGAATCTAAATGTTTATGTATTCCTTTGTTTTCCTTCTTAATTAGGCTCTTTCGTGTGCTCCCCCCCCCCAATTTTGTGTAGTTGCTTTTTGTACGTCATTTCTTCTCGGTTTCACTTACGCATTATCTTTGTTCTAAGTTTTTATCTTACAAATTGGTCTTTGTTTACGCTTATGCTTACAGCTTTATGATGCAGCTGTGGGGAGCCAGAAGACATGTCATAGCCCTAACGTAATGTTGCAGGTAACGAAACTATATGCTTCCTTTTGCTATGGTTGTGTAGTGATGTATCTTCCTTATACTTAGTGCTGTCTGCAACGCTATGACCTAACTGTTGAGTACATTTGATTCCATGGTTGTGCTTCACAATCAGTAATGTGCTATGAGCAGGTATTACACTCAACTTTCTTTTTTAGTTGTTCATGCCTACTAAAGTGATTGTCTTAATGATATTCAGGTAGAATATTAATTGTGTGTATTGCCTATTGGGTAATATGCTGACAATGTTATAGATCATTAAAAGAAGCGTAATGCATGCTTGTGATATATTGCTGTATGAACATCCAAACTGTGGTAGAAAAGTTATTTGTTCTTTATTCTAGACATTGCATTTGGCTGGTCATGTTGCATCAAATTTTTTGTTACTTAGTGTCTTATTTGCATGGCTCAGTAGTTTCAATGTTTCCTACCCGCCTTGTAGAAATAAACAGTTTTTTTCATGGAAAATCGCTTCGTCTTTTACATTGGTTCTTCATTACCGCATAGCCTCATCTTTTGCATTAAGATTACAATTTTCAGCACACCCCTTGCAGTTTGGTGCCGATTTGTCTTTCTAGATTTTTCATCTTTTTATGATGACTTGTTATACATTGCATGACTGAGAAATATTTGGATGCAGGACGGGAGAGAGATTGTTGATGGCAAGGATGTCAGCTATGTTATGTGTAGAACATTACTACTCTCACAATAACCTAACATGCACGATTCATTTGCTCCCATAATAATGCTATTTCCCTGAATGTGTTATTGTTGGATAATTTCGAGTGACACATTTGTTGAGTGGTCGTCCTCACCCCCTTCAACATCGTTCAAGATTTCAGGTCCTATTATAGTTAGGGATCATTGACACCGACTGTAATTTTTTCCCTTAATTTTTTATTGCCCAATAATGGCTATTGCTTTACTCATGAGGTTATAACAAAACTTAAATGTTGTGATTGTTATATGCATGCTGTCTCATGAAACTGAAACATTATTCTTACAGACAATTTTTCATTGTTTCCATATCTTACCGTTTTGGTTTTGTTGATATTTGAAAATAGAAGAAGGGCATGTATCTTAGACGAATGACATGTGATGGTGGTTTGTCACAACACAGAGCTTGAGATTTACTTTGCATGGATTGTCATCAGGGAGAGTTTGCGATGAATAAATCTGTTGAACTATTCATTTACCTATTCAGTGTAGTCCAATCATGTATGTAGGGTTTCTTTACTACTATTTTTTGTGTGTAGTATCTATTATTATACTGAGAGCATAAAGAGAAGTGCAATCACTAGTGTTGTTATTTGTACGTCCAAAACTGAAGAAATTACATGCCTGAAAACTGAAGAAATTACATGCCTTCTTTCATGTCAATTTGTATTTCATTTCCTTTTCTCTAACTTACTATGGTGCATCCTTGGGAAAAGATGTTGATGTCCTAAGCAAAGCAGTGGTCGTTTGTCAGTATATATTACACTGCTTTTGCCATAATTCATTTCCGTATCTCTATCGCTCCACATTCTATGCCTATATGCCAATGTAGTGACTCACCATGAGACATATTACAGCTGTGGTGCCGAAGTTAGAACGCCACCTCGCCGGATTAAAATCGCTTCACGCTGTCAATTTTACAGACCTTAGGTCACCAAGTGCTGCACGGGCGTGGTGTAGAGCGCCCTCCCTATCTAGTGCAGTCACTATACTGTAATGTGATGGCGGCCCTGGCATCGGGAAGGGCAAAGCCGGCTGTTGCCTTTGATCAACAAGGGATAGCACTAGCGGCACTAGTAGGTAGTATAATTTGACATTTTCGTTGGTGAAGTTATATCCTCTCTTTTATGCGTACACTATCCGTCAAGTTATCCGTGACCGATTTGAATCCGATCCGATCCGCGTCTGCCCCATGCCCATATCCCAAAAAATCTGTATTTTGGGTATTCGTATCTGACTCCGAATCCGGGTAAAAATATGGGTTAGGATATGAAAAGAGCAATATCCGCCAGTATCCGACCCGTTTTCACATCTAGTCCTGTAAAGGCGCAGTAAATCTCTTGTAGTGTTGCAGTAAAAGCACAAATGAGGTCACAGTAAATCTCTTGAAATGGTGCAGTAAACGCAGAAGGAGGTTGCTGTAAATCTCTTTTAATGATGCAGTAAACATTAGGAGGTTGTAGTAAATATGTGATAGAGGTTTTTTCGTGCTCAGACGATACAATAATTGACTAACTTAGGTAGAGTAAATCTGAACTTTCGGTGCAATATTTGTTTTTTACAGCGTTAAAACATGTTCATCATGGACCTCTTTTTGTTAAGCACATTTTTTCCCAACAAAACACTTCAAATGGATTATAAATAGGTTAAATAGTTTAGGAGATATTTGTCGTTCAAAGTTGCAATCAACCCACGCTTCTCTTTCCACCCGCTCATTTGCGCTCAGCGTGGCAGTAAATCTCTTGTAGTGTTGCAGCCTGCCCCTCTGCGCCCAGCGTGGTAGTAAATCTCTTGTAGTGCTGCAGTAAAAGACACAACGAGTGTGTAGTAAAATCTCTTGTAGCACTTTTGTAGTGCTGTAGTAAAAGGCGCAATGAAATCACAGTAAATCTCTTATAGTGCTGCAGTAAAAGCACAAGGAGGTTACAGTAAAAGGCACAATGAGATCGTAGTAAATCTCTTATAGTGCTACAGTAAAAACACAAGGAGGCTACAGTAAAAGGCACAATAAGGTCGTAGTAAATCTCATTATAGTGCTGCAATAAAAGGTTGCGTGGGGGCGCACGTGCTTTTACGGTCTTACGGTCGGTTGTGTGGGACACGCGCGGGGGGAGGGGGGGGGGTTACCGTCGGTTGCATGGGGGCGAATGCGGTTTTACTGGCGGTTGCGTGAGGCGCACGTGGTTTTTACAGTTAGTTGTGAGGGCATGCGGGGGTTACGGCCTGAGTGTAGAACAAGCCATTCTACGCTCAGACGCTGAATAGCGCTACTATATATATGTGAACTATTCTATAGCTAAGCATAGAATAGCTATTCTACGTGCCAGTCAGTCCATCGTGCCAGCACGGGTACACAACCCCCGCACGCGCAAACCCAGTCCGAGCAGCCCAATCTGAACAATTATGGGCCAAGAACCCCCGTCGTCCCACGCACAATGCATATCGAAAGTAATAGGTAGTGTATGTGACGGTAATTGTAATAGCATTTTTATTGTCGGACTAACTCATAGTGCACTGCTTTTTTTTTCGGGCCATGATCCCACGATCCGCACATGCGCGATAGTAACTTGCAACGGTGAGAAAAGTAATTGTGATACCCTTTTTTACTGCTCCATCACACCTAAGTGAACTTTTTTCCTTGGGTCACAATCCCACGCCAACCTGCATTCAGTGTGGTAGTAAATCTCTTTGTAGTGCTGCAGTAAAAGGTACAACGAGATCGCAATAAAATCTCTTGTAGTGTAGTAAAAGGCACAATGGGGTCGTAATAAATCATTTTTGTAGTGTTACGGAAAAAACACAAGGAGGTTGCAGTAAAATACACAGTGAGGTCGCAGTAAATCTTTGTAGGGCTGTAGTAAAAGGCAGAATGAGGCCGCAGTAAATCTCTTGTAGCGTTACAGTAAAAGCACAAGAATATTATAGTAAAAGGCATAATGAGGTTGAAATAAATATTTTGTAGTGCTGCAATAAAAGGGGTAGTCGGAAGAGGGGGTGGGGTGGTGGATTGAGGGGCACAAGTGGGTTTGCGGTCGGTTGCGACGTGCTCAGACGATGAAGTAATTGATTGACTTAAGTATAGTAAATCTAAACTTTCGATGTAGTAATTTTTTTATAGTGTAACACTCACCTTGTATCTCATTTTGTTAAGCATGTTTTTCCCCAGCAAAACACTTTAAACGGATTGTAAATAGGATAAATGGTTTAGGAGATATTTATGTTTATATATATATATATATATATATATATATGAAGTTTTTTTCGTACTCCTGGAAGTACATAATCCTACTTCCAATACACCACTTAAACGAATATATTATACTTCTTTATTACTTTCAATATACTTAAATACCAATTGTAAGATACTCCAATGCGACTTGATTGAAAATTTTTCATTGAAGTCCTTTATATTTGCTATATACCCTTTTTCACACACACACACACACACACACACACACACACACACACACACACACACACACACACACACACACACACACACACATATATATATATATATACACATAAATTTTGCTATAAAAATAGTTCTTATTTTGTTTTTCCTTTTTTTTTTCTTCCCACCTTTGGAGTGCCCTTACCATAGGCGCTTATGCGCATCACTGCGATGTGTGTGATGGTATCCGGGCTAGCTCACCGAAAACTCCATCTAAGAGCTCATTTGTTGTGTAGTTTGGTTAACTACACCTCTAGTTCCTACAGCCCTCCATGCCATTGGTTTGTACCGCCTCTAAGGTCCACCTTCTTGTCGGTATTCTTCCAACAGCTCGCACCTTTGCTTTTGCGCCTACTAGATTTTGCAACCGTCACATCTTGCTTTTTCCAACAGCTTGCACCTTTGCCTTTGTGTCTACTAGATTTTGCAATCGTCTTTGTATTTTTGCACATATATAACTGCATATAAGATTTGAGTACCTACCGTTGATGACACGGTTTTCTTCTCCTGACTAGGATTTTTATCAAACCTCCCATTGGCTGCTCTTTCCTTATGATTACCCATTAATCAGTATCCTCCATTGCTCTAGATACTTTTCATGATTACCTGTCCTTTGCAAGTAACTCGCATGACTCCACCTCGAAGTGATACATCATAACCTTCGAGTTCAAACGACCTCACATATATTATATTATTCTTTAAGCCATGAGCATACCGAACTCCTGTCAATATGCGATGTGCTCTATTATTCATCCCCAATGTAACCATTCTCACCTTAGTAATTGCATACTCCTTGCAATCTGCTAAGTGAACAGTTCCATGTGCTAAATGTAGATATCCTCCATCAAACATCTCTCTCGTCGAACATATATATATGGAAGGAACAAATTGAATCTAATATCCATCCATGAGAAGTACTTGATTGACTGATGACTAGGACATCCCAATCATCTTTCGCCACCGATACTGAGCATGCTCCCTTCATTTGCTTAGATAGCATACACGTGTACCCTTGCTCTTGCCCTTGTTCTTCCTGTGACTTTTGCTTTTGACTGCAACACCTACGACAACTAATGCTTGATCATCCGATGATGAAGAATCTGATGACTTCTTCAAGGAGTCTGTCTCTAATAGATATGCCATTGCCTCATTAAAGTTGAGAGTATTTTTTCCGACGAGAATATTCATCACCAATTACTACCATGATGGTGGTAGAAATGACGTCAATATGATGACCTTGTCGTTCTACTCGATTTTCTCATCCACACTAGTCAGTTGTATGATAAGGTTGTTGAAGACATTGAGATGGTCAACGAACTGTGTGCCTTCCTCCATGCGCAACTTGTAGAGTTTTCGCTTCAGCACCTATCGGCTTACCAACGACTTTGCCATATACAATTCTTCTAAGTAACTCCATAATTTCTTCGGTAAAATTTTCTTAATTACCGAGCACTTTACCTCATCAGAGAGACATAGACGGATTGTACTAACAGCTTTTTGCTTTATCACCTTCCATTCTTCAACAGACGTTTTTTCTGGTTTGTCCCCTTCAAGAGCATCGATTAACCTTTACTGGACAAAGATATCCTTCACCACATATTGTCACACGATGAAATTTCCTCCACCGTCAAATTTCTCCACTTGATTCCACATCATCGACATCGATCTTGATTTTATGCCACCTGATGCTTCGCCGACCTTCTCGCAAATCATATTAATCTGGCCTCGCTCTGATACCCCTTCTTATGCGCAGTAGACCCCAGATCGGATCAGAGTTGCGAGATACGACACGAGCGTGCATGGTATCAAGAATGAAGTAGATGCATCTCGTAAAGAGAACCAAATAACAGCGACGAAATAATCAAGATGAGAGAGAAAGATTTGGCAAAACTGACCGCAAATTCCTTAATCACAACCTAAAAGAGTACAAGGGATTGTCGCTCTCTCACAACTCTCTCGAATATTTTAGAACCCTCGAATTCTTACCTTATACAAGAATCTAGTGCTAAATAATAACATAGCCTCTAATCCTCTCATGTACCTCTTGCTTTAGATGAATTTGTTTGTGGCTTGTGTTCTCTAAGACCACCCATCATGACTTTATATAATATCTCCTAGTTCTCCTTCAAAAGAAAGTAGGAATCTTAATCCTATTAGGATTCATATAAGTATTCTTGTAGCACACTTCTTCAAATCCTAGTTGATTAGGATATGAGTCACCATACTTAACGTATAAGAACTTCGTAAAATGACTAACCTTGTGTCGTTATAGTTGGTTGTGAGCAACTTTGTTATCCCGACAACTTTGTGAGCATCAGGTTGAGAGTACTCGATCTCCCTGTTCCCCAGGTAAGTGCTATAATCATAATGGCATCATGCCACTAGACTCAAAGCAAGATAAGAGAAAGACACAATGCATCACTTTCCTTTTTGCTTTTTCAAAGATCACACACATCCCTTCTCTCTCTTTTTCTCTTCCTAATTCTTGCATGGCTACACCTCGGATACACTGTAAGTGCATGCCTAAGTGCCAATCTGATACAGTGGAATATGTTCTTCTTATCTCTTACCCTAAGAAGATAGAATTAAGGATAGCAGCAAAGCATTACAGATCCTTAATTTGGATGCAATCTTCTTTTGCATCTTCCAAGTCCAAGGAAATTAAGTAGCTATGCACATAGTCATCGATCAGTGTCAAAGAAGCTCTTGGCTTCTAGCCTCCTTTGCCTCTTGACCCTTGCAATGAAGTCTTCCACTCTCTTGTGCAGCTCTTCTTCTTCTCCTTCCTCTTCCTCCTCCTCTCCCTCTCCCACTCCTCCGACCAGAGCATTGTGATCAACGACCACCACTGCAGTCGTCGTCTTTGCGCTCGTCGCGGTGTTCCTCTTCACGTGCTCCTCGTGAATGTCACTCACCTGGGAAGCAGGCTCGCTCCTCGGCGCCAGCCTAGACTCGCCGACGAGGAAGGCGACGATGAGGTTGCCGACGACGAAGAGGCACTTGGGGCTGAGCAAGAAGGCTGTGGCCAAGTCAGGGAGGGTGGTGAGGAAGAAGAAGCTGAGGGGTGAGCACAGCCTAGGGAACCAAACAGGGCTAGTGAGCAGCAGGCAGAGAACCAAGGTGGCCACCATGTAGTGTGTGAGAGTAGGGAGCAGCTGTTGCTGCCTCCTGCTCTTGCTGTACTTCTTCATGGCCTAATCTTCTCTATGCTAATGGGATCCATTTGGACACCTTGCAATTAAGCAATCAAGTTCTTGCAATGGAAACCACAAGAACTGATGGATGTGTGATATCTATACAAAAAATGTATATACAGAGACCCGAGGAGGCTCAACTCAAGAAGCTAGCCACAATGAGAGGGGAAGAAGGGTGGTGGGAGGGTTTTATATGTGGTTGGGAGGAAAGCTGGCCATGAAAAGGTAGAAGAAGATCATAGATGCATGCAATGTCTCAATGCAAGAGGGGTCATATAAGGGTGAGGGCAAAGCACATATCTCCTATTGGTGGTAGAGATGAAAAGCGACACATGTATGCCTCTTTTGCAAGGGGGCATTTCAGATTTTATAAATTGCTGTGTTGTGGGTGGGGGCATTTCTTTGTCAGAAAAGATATTGTGGCTGCCTTCCTTCTTTTTACCCCTTTCTTTTTCTTTCCCTCTCCTGCCCTGCTTTGGGATCCCCTCCGCTCTCATGATCCTGATCCTTGATGGTTTTGATCTTGGAATTTGGATGCCTCCAAAAGACCATGGATTCCAGTGGACAAGGGCTCAGGACGTAGTGTTTGGTCGGCAGCAGCCCGTCTCGATATTTACAGCTACAAACTATGCCAGAAATTGATAGTCCGTACTCCATACTCCATAGCTATGTAATGTAGTACAGCCCAAATGTAGCAATTGTTGGTAAGTATTAATGTTTCATAGTAGAATGCCTCCTAGCAGTTGCACTTGCACTTGAACAATAATCATGTCAGTGTGACCTCTAACAATTATGGACCATTAGAGGATTCACTTTGAGAGCCAAATCAACCAATTGTGGCAAGACTATTGACTATATCTGCTCATGTGATATGCATTTTAGTGGTACAGTTGGTGCAAGTTCACCTCAAGTTGGTTTGGATTCTCTTGAATAGGTCTTTGTGTCAGGAGCTGAAGTAGCCATGACCAAGTGCCCAACAGTACAACTGGTCTACCACTCCCTGATCTGTTAGAATGTTATTGCAAAATGGAGTTTAAATCCAGCAGGTTGGTAATTACACTTTAGACAACTTGCAACGAAAAGAAACTATAGTACCAAGTAAAATGTCATGCCTAGAAAACTCCGATCCTCTGACTGAAAGGTTCAATGAAAAGGTGATGACTTTTAATTGAGTAATTGATTGTCCGAGATCAGCTAATCAAGCAGTCAAGGTTAACACACAACAGTCTTAACATACCAAAAGTTTCTACCAGAATATGTTTGCACTGGTGGGAATCTGAATTATAGCCTTTTAGTTGCAATGTTCCATTTTATCCTCTAATAAACTAATGCAATATATGAACTCAAGTTTGATACTGACATCTTATGTTTCTTTATCAAATCAAAGGGATACTGAGGAGACGAGGACCATATATTCTCCGAATTTTGAAGAAAGAATCTATTATATCTATGATCATTGCATCAGCAAATCGTTCCAACATTCAACATAACCTCATTTTACAACAAAATAGTGTGCAACGTACTATTGCTACATCAAATAAAAAAGAAACTTAAGGACTAAGGAAAGATGAGGTTAAACTCGGTCCAGTCCAATCCAACAAACACTAGTGCAGTAGTGCCCATTATCCCCTCCCAAGGACCCAGTTTTCTCTCTTTAGTAAGACTACCAAGGTGCCTGCCAATTGAGTGCAGCGTAGAACCGGTCAATCTTGAGCGAGGCAACACAAAGGTGTGTGTTTGTCCCTGCAATTTGCCTGTCATGACTCATGACAATGTGACATGCATTGCAAGACAGGAAGGGTTATGGAATTATGGCTACCACACCAGCAGAATATGCTTTAGGCTAATAATTGAGCAGAAAAAAGGGAGCACAATTCTTGATAAAAAAAGGGTTTCATCAGCAGTTGGTGGACGCCTCTTAGCTTTACAATTATGTGGTGTGGTGTGTGGACTGTGTGGAGTATGAACGCCAAGGAGAATTGGAGAGAAGCATGGCTGCATGGGTGAAGGATGGATGATTCCATTGGTCCTCTCTTGGTCTGGAACACAAAATTCTCTCTTAATTGATTGGGTGAAGGATGGAAGTACTTTCTTGGTATTAGCTTTGCCCACTCTCTCTGAATGAACGAAGATCTTTTTTCCAAGGCAAAGAAGTTCCATCAAAAGAGATTCCCTTGTTAGATGATCCTAGAGATCTCACAAGCTTCTTATATACTCTTCCCATCCTTGTTCCACATAATCTGCACCTAACAGAAGAATTTACAATTGATGGTAGTGTATCTATATTTTATGTATACATTATACGCACGTTTAAATTTGTGTATAGTTACAAGTAAAAGAAAAGAGTCCATATAACTTGCTCTAAACATTGATGAAATCTTTAATTAGTCTCCTTCCCTATTTGTAGCCTAAATGCACCCCTTAAACACACCTATATAACAAACAAATGCAATTATGCATATGGGCTTTCAATTTTGATTCTCAATATGTAATACCGTCAGCAAGCAGTAACTGAAAAAATTTCACAAAAGTTGCATCTAAAAGTCTAACAAACAATGATTTCTATACCATAAACAATGATTTCTATACCATAAACAATGATTTCTATACCATAAACAATGATTTCCAGAAGCATATTAGAAAAAGGAATAAGTCCATTTTCAACCCTATACTATTGCCCGAGTCCGGAAAACAACCTCCAACTTCAAAACCGTCCACTTTGTATCGTTGAACTATCAAAACCGTTCACTTTTCACCCCTAGGCTGGTTTTATGAATGGTTTTCGCCACGTTGGTGCTGACATCACTGATCACTACTACAGAAAAGGTCTTCACAGACGGTTTCGTGAGCCGTCTGAGTCTATGTGTCAGTGATGACATGAATCATCACAGACGGTTCTGAGTTAATAACCGTCTGTGATAGTCTACATATCACAGACGGTTTGTAGATGAAATCGTCTGTGATATTTGATGCATCACAGACGGTTTGTAGATTAAACTGTCTGTGAGAGATGATGCATCACAGATGGTATGTCCTAAAGAACCGTCTGTGATATTCTTTTGTATTGACAAATCTATTTCCGTTTATTGGCTAACCTCAGGAAATGCCAGCCATGCCCTCTGAAACAAGCTGAAACACAACAAGTTGTATACATCCAATTCACATTCATTTCAGAAACAAACACATCCAATTCGCATTCATTTCAGAAACAAGTAACAAATCAATTAACTAAAATTAACTATTCATGTACATTTACACACATGTACCGTTAAGTTCAATATCTTATCCCAATCAAGTTCAATCTACATTGTGGAACTTCCCATATGGATTTATGACCTCACGGTTCAAGAATGTCGCAAGCTGTCCTTGAATTTTTATGAGCTGACACTGTTCCAACGTAGTTTCCGCAATTGTCGCAACCTGTCACTACGAAGATTAAATTTGTGCATATATAAATTGATAAGTATGAAATAATTATTGCAAGATTGACAAACATGAGGATCATTGGTTATCGCGGAACCGACGAGTAGTTCCATGTTGTGGCAAACATAGAATCCACAGAGGTTGCAGGCCGACGGCTACTAGTGGCACTGCAAAAATAGAATTGGTTGGTTCGAGAGGCATTACTATGAAGTGTTATATAGGATTAATGTGTACTAGGAATACCGGAAAATTTAGATCGTGTCGTAGAGTCCCTCCCTTGCATATCCCTCCTTTTGGATAGTACGTCTTGAATGACCTACGTGATTCCAAAAACTTAGCCTTAACCATTGCAAATGAAGAAAAGACTGCACAATAGAGTTATCTATGGAGAAATATGTTTACCTGTTGATTAATTCTCGGATAACTGTGAAGTTGTGTGTGACCCTCTTTAGGGAATCTAGGTATATTACCAAGTTCTGTTTTGGTATAATTACAATTAGAATCCAGTGGAACCTACACAGGTATGTCGCCATGGTCATTAAACCTAAGTTGGTGTTGCTTATAAAGTACAAATCAACAAGTATAGCTACTAGTGCAGCACTTACTCCTGGTTGTAGGGCAAAAGTATGAATTTCTTGTTGCGGTGAGTTAGCAATGAGTCCGCCATGTAATCCTCGATGAATTGTGCATTCTCCTTGATGGTTTGCTCGCAGACCATGTGTGGGTCGAGGAAACCTACCGGTGAATGCCTTACTTCTGCTTCAGAAATCATGTATATATATATATACACACACACACACACACACAAAAGTAAGGAGTTATATATAACATTTATCGGTATTACACGAACATTGACTGTGATTGTACACACTTACAGTGTCCAGCATCGCATGAGTGAGACGTCGAAGGAGTTGAGGTTGAAGAGATTGAACATGTCATCGAACATCACCGTGAAGACACAGTCTAGAGCCTCGTGGTTAAAATGATCCTTCTTGAACTTGACGGTGACACCCGAGCGTCGTTATTCATCCGTCTTGTTGGCCTGTTCCATGTACCATGTGTGCAATATCGTGTAAGCCAATCCTATGGTAGGGTTATCTAACTTCTTGATCAACGGCTCGTCTAGCACGAATTTTTGAGCCAATGGCAAGAAGGGTACTATATCAAAACAAGAGTCGACCGTCTTCGATCTGCCCTTACTGCCTCGCTTTGTATAGGTCGACTTCACGAGAGTCGACCGAGCATGAGGTGTAGATGCACCTGATGCACCGGACCCTTGCTGCTTCGGTGCAGTCAGCTCCGGTACAGATACTTCCTGTGAAGTTGACATCGGTGCAGGTAGCTCCAGGCATATGTCTCTCTTGGGTTACTGGATGAATGCTCCAATGGCTTGCCCTAAAGTCACGATCTCATCGTTTGGGGGCTTCTCCAGCTGGACGACCTCGAAATTGGCATAAACACCATTCACATTCACTTTTGCGAAACCCAGCGCTATATTTACACCGTGCAGCAAGGCCCCGACACCGGATGGATACGTCTGGCCCCAAGCAGCATCCAGGGCAATGGAGCCACATCTCACTTGGAGCTTGCACTTCGTAGCCCCCTACATAACGATACAAAATTAGCTACTCCAACAGGCCTATCAATGGATTGATCATTCTAGGGATAATAATTATTACCAGGATGTCATCAACAAGAAATCTGTTATCGATTTCTAAGTTATGGTTGGATGCGCAGCTACTCGGACGTTTGGGGGGCTAGCTAGCACAGTAGCGGCGGGGGCTTCCAACTGATTTGTGAGGGATGCACGAATCTCCTCTCGTACGACATCCCGCATCTTCTCTAAGGGATGCATGAATCTCATCTCGTATCTCTGCTTCGCGCTCGACTTTGGCTCTCTTTCTACTCCCGTACGTCTTGGAGTCTTTTGAGAATCCTTTGTTCCAATCAACATAAAGACCAATGCTTCTCGTGCGACCCGGATGCTCCTTGTTTCCCAGGGCCGCAGAGAGTATATCTCTCTCCCTGTCTGCCTGGAATGAGCCTTGGGAAGGTTGTGCAGTACTCAGCTCTTCCTGCAAGAGCCCGATATGTTATTTCACTTCCTATGATGTTATCGAGTAATTACAAACTAGGTAGTTCGATATCTTACCATGCGTCGTAACACTTCCACGTCTACGGGGTTTGGAAAGGAGACGACCCCCGAAGACGAGGTAGATAACCTCGCCCTTAGCCACTGTTGGGAACGCTCATCAGTGATGCTCGCAAATGGCGGGGAGGCGTCCAACTGGCGTGCACGCTCGTTCTGATCCCTCCATTGCGCGATTTTACCCGCATACCCAGCAGTGCCGAGTCTGTGGAGGTGCGTGTTTTTTGCCTGGAGGGCCCAGTGCGTCTCACTTTCAATCCTAAAATCATTTGTCTTCTTCTTCGCCACAAAGTCTTCCCAGTACTCCTCCACGAACGGATACTTCTGGAAGGGCGTTAAATCCTTCTCCATGTAATCCTTGATAAGCGTGCTCTTGAAGTTCGTCCACGCTTTGCACGCCGCTAGCAACGCGTATCGTTGCACGGAGGCCTTGTGTTCTTCTGGTATCTCGAACGATTTAAAAATTTTCTTCAGCAGCACAGCTTTGTGATTGTCAACTTTGGTGTACTCCTTCCATGAATCATAGGTGATCTTGACCCGTTTGCGTGTAACTACTTCGACCGTTGTCCAGAATGTAGACGCTTCTCGGGGAGGACTCAGAGGGACCCCAGACACATGGATTCTCATGATGGTATATCGGCCCTCCGGCCTTTTCGATATTCCTCTTTCCTTGCGCTTGAATTTTCCAGAGGACGGCACATCAGACGCATGAGGCGACGATGACGAAGAATGAGCGGATGACATCTTCACGAGAAATGGAGGTTCTGTCACAAATCAACATATTATCATAAGATTCTCAAGCCCACTACACCATATTTCAAAATGAACATATCAAATGCAAATGGGTAATAAAATTGAAATGTTGTGATACTCACGAAGCAGATGGCAATCAAAGCCAAGCAATCAGAGCAATATGCGAGGGGAGGACGAGCAGGGAGCACCGGAGCAGCAGGGCGGCGTCAAAGGGGAGGAGGGGCGCCGGGTTCAGGAAGCGGTGGCTCGTCCTAGAGGAGGAGGCGACGGGCTCAGGGGAGGAGGCACGCCGGGCTCAAGGAGGAGGCGACAGGCTCGGGGAGGAGGCACGCCGGGCTCAAGGAGGAGGCGAACGGGCTCAAGGGAGGAGGGATGTTATAGAAACTTAATCGTTTGAGTGGGGGGGCGCGGCAAACCTAGAATCTGAATATAAATAGGGTTGGACATCACAGACGGTTCCAATAAATAACCGTTTGTGATATCTGTATCATAGACGGGTTGTATATGGAACCGTCTGTGATATCTGCCTTATTGCAGACGGTTTGTAGAAGGAACCGTCTGTGATATATGATGTTTCACAGACGGTTTGTAGATGGAATCGTCTGTGATGTCTGATATATCATAGACGGTTTGTAGATGAAACCGTCTGTGATATATAATCACAGACGGTTTGTTCTAAGGAACCGTCTGTGATATTCTTTTGTATTGCTAAATCCATTTCTATTTATTGGCTAGCCTCAGGAAATACTAGCTATGCCCTCTGAAACAAGCTGAAACACAACAAGTACATGTATACATCCAATTCACATTTATTTCAGAAACAAACACATCTATTTCACAAATTCAGATATGACACATTCTCATATACATAAATGCAAATTCACATATGACACATTCTCATATACATAAATACAAATTCACATATGACACATTCTCATATACATAAATGCAAATTCAGAAAATATGACACATAAATATTTTATTCATCATTCCACTTGCTTATCTCCTTTAAAAATTAGCCCTTCATAATGATCGACGCGTATGTAGCTAGTTTCGTCACGTCGTTCTTACTCGACCCTTATGCCGTTTTCGAAAGGAGGCAACTCATCAAATTAATTGTATTCTTTCTCGTCCACTACATTCTTAACTCCGACAATCCTTCTTTTTCCATGAAGAACTACGTGACGCTTCTTATTTGCCTGGTCGGTTACATAGAAGACTTGAACAACTTGGTTAGCGAGTACGAATGGTTCGTCTTTGTATCCGACACGTTCGAGGTCCACGGTAATGACGCCGTACCTGTCAACCTTCACCTGTGGGAGATGGACCCAACGACACCGAAACAGCGAGATCTTGAAAAGCACGTAGTCGAGCTCCCAAATCTCCTCTATGAACCCATAGTAGAAGCTCCTCAACCCATCGGTACTAAATGCATCTATACGGACACCGCTGTTCTGGTTAGTGCTCTTTATATCATGAGCCTGCGTATAGAATGTGTACCTATTTATGTCGTATCCTTGCCATGTCACAACTGTAAATGTTGGCCTTTTTGCTAACCATATCAGCATATCACTTGACGAGCTCTTAGCGAGTCGCTCCTTCAACCATTGGTTGAACCGACTGTTGTGCTGTCTCATGATCCAAACATCCGACCGCTCTGGATTCTGTTGCCGAAGCACGTTCTTGTGCTGGTCGATATACGGGGACACTGAATACGGGGACACTTCAGTCATGTATTGCAAGACCGTGAAATGGGCTTGAGCATACGCTCTCATCTCTAGAGTGATTGTTTTCCTTCTGATGGTCCCGATACCCTCGAGCCTCCCCTCATGGCGAGATCGAGGCACACATATTGGTTCGACCTGAGCCATGTAATCGACGCTGAACTCAATGACCTCTTCAGTTGCATAACCTTCAACGATGCTTCCCTCCGACCGAGATCGATTCCGTACATAGGACTTGAGAATTCCTATGAACCTCTCGAACAGGTACATGCTACGTAGGAACACGGGCCCACACATCTTTATCTCCCTCACAATGTGAACAATGAGATGGACCATGATATCAAAAAACGACGGAGGGAAATACATCTCAAGATGACATAGAGTCGTCACCACCTCGTCCTGCAGAGCATCTAGTCCTTCGGGATCGATGACTTTCTGAGCAATTGTGTTAAAGAAATAACACAACCTCATGATTGTCTCTCGGACCTTGATCGGCAAAATACTTCTAATTGCAACAAGGAGCATCTGTGTCATCAACACATGACAATCATGAGACTTCATGCTAATTAACTTCAAATCTTCCGTCGAAACAAGTTTCTTCATGTTGGCAGAGTAACCAGACGGAACTTTCACATCATGCAAGCATTGACACAGTTTACTTCTCTCGGTCTTGGACAGAGTGTAACAAGCGGGGGGAGGTACGTTCGTCCTTTATCGGTCTTTGTCGGTGCTAACTCAGGTCTGATGTCCATATCAACCAAGTCAAGTCATGCATTGACACCATCCTTTGTTTTGTCACGAATGTTTAGTAAGAGACCAATCAAGATGTCACATACATTCTTCTCTACGTGCATAACGTTGATGCAGTGGCGAACTTCTAGGTGCTCCCAATAAGGTAAGTCTCAAAATATTGATCTCTTCTTCCAAATGTTCTTCTCACGGGTCATCGATTTACGTCCCTTTTCGAGCACAACATCTAAATCCTTAACCATATCATAGATCTCTTTTCCGCTTAAATGTCTTGGAGCTGAACTGTCCTCCTTCTCTCCATCGAATTGTTTCTTCATCCTGCGATATGGGTAAGCCCTCTAGAGGAACCTACGGTGACGTATGTACACGGTTTTACGCGAGTGCTTCAGCCACACACTCTCGGTATTATCTAAGCAGTGAGTACATGCTTTGGCCCCTTTTGTACTCTGGCCTGACAGGTTAGCAAGGGCGGGATAATCATTTATAGTGCAGAACAACAAGGAGTGTACGGTGCAGTACTCTCGTTTGTACGCATCCCATACCTGTACCCCTTCGATCTACAATATTTTTAGATCTTCCATCAATGGTGCTAGGTACACATCAATATCATTCTCAGATTGCTTCGGCCCTTGGATAAGTATCGACAACAAAATATACTTCCGCTTCATACACAACCAAGGAGAAATGTTGTACATACAGAGAGTCACGGGCCAAGTACTATATCGGCTGCTCATGTTACCGAAAGGACTCATTCCATCTGTACTCAATCCAAACCTTATATTCCTCGGTTCCACACCGAAGTCTCCAAACCTCCTATTGATGTTTCTCCACTGGGTGGAATCAGCAGAGTGTCTTAGCTTTTCATCCTGCTTACGCTCCTTCGAGTGCCAACGTAGCAGTTTTGCCTCCTTTGGGTTTGTAAAAAACCGCTTCAAACGGGGAATTACAGGAAGATACCACGCCACCTCAGCAGGAGGTCCTTTCTTCACCTCGATTCCCTCGCCATCATCTGATTGATTCTTATGCTTGTATCGGGATGCGTTGCACACCGGACATACATGCATGTTTGTGTACTCTTTACGGTAGAGGATACAGTCGTTTGGACATGTATGTATTTTTTTCTACTTCCATTCTCAACAGACAAAGAACATTCTTGGCTCTGTAGGTGGTTTTGGGCAACTCTTTTCCATCCGGAAGCATGTCCGCTAAGAGACCTAACAGCGACATGAAACTCTTGTCGGACCAACCGTTGCTTGCTTCTTCAGCAGTTCAAGCACGGATGACAACCTTGTGTATTCCGGCTTGCAGCCCGGGAACAAAGGCTTCTCCAAGTCCTCCATCAAGCCCTCGAATTTACCAAACTTTCTCTCAAATATAGTTCACTTCTGCATCGCGAAGCATCTGATCCAGATTGTCATCGTGCAGTCTATCCTAATCGGAACCATAATCGACATCATCCGGCGGCATATCATTGACTTCGTCGGTGATGTCATTATTACTACCTTCTTGTATAATTTTCTCTTCACAGTGACTGGTCCAACGTGTATACCCCTTTTTAAAACCCCTTCGAATCAAATGTGATTGGATATGCGCTTGGTTGTCAAACATCTTTAGATTCTCGCAGTCAATGCATGGACAGTACATATATTCTATCCTCTTATTCAACATATCCCTCTCGGCAGATCTTGTAAAAGCACACATGCCATTAATATACTCTTCACTCACACAATTCTTAGTGTATATCCAGCTTTGGTCCATCACACGGTTCGTGTTGAAAACTCTGAAAATAAATAAAAAGGTAACCATGGGTTTCACTAGCGATTTCGGCGTAAACGTCTGAAACTACTCAAATTAAAGGATGCTTATGCTCCAGTAGCTCACCTCGATCATGAGGAAGGTGTCAATGAAGTCGGCCGGGGAAGGTCCAAGGCGGCTGGTCGTCGGTGAATAGAGGCGACGACGGCAAGCTCCTCGGTGACAGGTCTTCTCGGTGGAAATAAACTGAAACGAAGCACATGCACAGCTTTAGGGGGACATATAGGTGGGGAAATCAACCTTGGTGGGGTCGAGCACTCACCGGAGAAGAGTTGGCGTCGATGGTGGCGGCGGTGACATGCAGCTCGGTGTGGGCGACAATAGCTGAAATGGACCACACGATCGATCGAGTGGGCTCAGTGAGGTGAGACGATACTAAAAACCGGGCACGGAGTGGCGTCGATGGACTCACCGTAGCGCCAGAGATGGAGAAGAAGACTGTTGAGGAGTACACTGCAACGGATGATAAGTAAGCGAGCAAAACGGCGCACCGTTTGTGATGGGATAATTATCACAGACGGTTTTCAACAAAAAACCGTCTGTGACATGAAGTAATAGCACAGACGGTTTCTAACATAAAACCGTTTGTGATATGTAGCAATATCACATACGGTTATTATTACGAACCGTCTGTGATACTTTACAGACGATTTTTATCATGAACCGTCTGTGATATTACCTGTTCACAGACGGTTTTTAGCGCAGCCAGTAACACAGACGGTCTCTAAACCAAAACCGTCTGTGATGTCATGTAATACAGACGGTTTTGGTCAACTGTCTGTGATGAGACGTCCAGTATGTGCCTTTTTGTAGTAGTGGATGTTGGCTAACGTGGCATCCCAGTAGGCAAGCTTATGTTGAGGGAGGAAGAAGAAGAGGTATTAAGGTATGACAAGTGGGACCCAAGTTTTAAATATACTATTTACTTCTTAATTTGTCCTGGCTAATTAGAATACCACGTTAACATATATAAGCTTGCCTATTAAGATGCCATATCAACCAAAAGAAGTTTTGTGGCCGCCATCGTAGTGAAAACCACTCATGAAAACATCATAGGGGTGAAAAATAAACAGTTTTGATAGTTTAAAGATACAAAGTGGATGGTTTTGAGTTGAAAGTTATTTTTCGGACTAGGTCAATGGTTCAGGGTTGAAAAATAGATTTTTTTTTCCCATAAAAAACTCTATCATGCCCGGTCAATTATGATCTTTGTGAAAAAGTAGATATTTTGTGAGAAGATTTTAGTGATATTCTATTCAACTAAGTAGGTTATCGTAGATTAAGATAAAGCACCGGTGGCTGACTTCCTGTAGCAATCAAAATCCATCATGAAAGCAACAATTGGAAGATTCCTAGAAATGTGACAAGGGAAGAAAAAGATGATATATACACAGTGCGCAATGAATATGTGGTACAGCTATTTCAGACATTGTGCACGTGCTTAACAACCTAAAGTTATTGGTCTCCTAAGGTTATTGAGCCAATGTATGGCCACAAATCATAATGTTGCATTACTTTAACTGAACTTCGTTAATGAGGTTAATGGAGCAGTATTTTATCCTGCAAGTTGCATAGTCATCATTGGGGGTATATATATATGGGAAAATAAACTCTTCAGAAGGGAAAGTGTGGCTTGAAATGTTTCAAGCAGCCCCAAGTACTGTTAATAAACTGTTGTCGGCATGGTAAATAATCCATGTCAAAAAGAAACCATGACACATGATTTTACACTTGTGGTACTATGCTGATTTCTTTGCAAGATTCCACATGCAAGAAAAAAGATTATGCATATGGGAACATTGAAAGAGAAAAAGATCTAGTAATTGGCATACTTTCTGCCCTCTCCATGGTTCCACTTGCACAAAGCTTGCGGGAAAACAAGGTGGGCTCACAATAATGCTTGCCTTGGCACCATCATTCACCAGTGCTGCTAGCTCCTGCATTATAGGATGAGACATGGAGAAGAGAGAGTAAACAAGAATCGTGCTTCTTGATCCATTGTTCATTTGTTATTTCCTTTTCTTTTCTTCGTATTGTGTTTCTTGATGAAGAATTGTTGCCTTAGAGTTGAGGGGCCAAGAAAGGGTCCCATCTACCTTGTGGTGAGCCAATTTTATTGGACAAAAAGCCCACCTGAGGGTCATGCCCCTCTTTGCTTTGCTTCAGCAAAAGCAAGACGGCAGATAGACTAAACCATGAGAGAGAAAAGAGGGACCGAACACTATAGAAATGCCCCCTTTTATATTTCTTTGTTGAATAGACGAGATCAATACCTAATCCATAAGGTTACTTAAGAAAAGAAACGCTAAATTTCTTTATTTTTCTCTAATAATTAATGATATAGTGCATTGCTGCTGTCCCCTTCCTTTGAGCTGAATTAGTCACTGACACTATTTTCTGTTGTTACTTGGTTAAGTAATATCAGAATGTAACAGTATTGTTTTTGGTTTGAGGAAGTGAGATCTAGCATCTCTAACTTCTAACAAACTAGCAAGGTGACCCGCGCATTTGCACAGCTAGATTTGTTTCGAAATTTCTATAAACGCTTGAGAATATATTTACGTATTTTGTAGGTTATTTAGATTTTTAAGTTATTTTCTACTTCTTCCTAATTATTGTTTAATGCTAACCATTGCGACATCAACACGCATACGTATGCAACTGTCACCGATCCTAGTTAGGGACACATGTCACACTCTCTCGGTGACCCCGAGCATATTTCATACGGCTGTGCCATTTCTACTCAAGCTTTTTTGCTTCTGTGTCTCTGTACGCCCGCGCTTCTATTTGTACAGATATATGCACGTACATACGCATGCATGATGTTATATATGCCCGATGTTCTCTTCTCTCGTGTCGGTCGCTCTTCTTCTTCAACGTTGGCCAACTCAACGTTGTAGTTTCCTCACTAACTGCAGCGACCTCCGTCTTTACTGATGTCGGCATGTCTGTTTTGGTTGTTGTCTAACGATAATCTTTCCGTCATTGCCGGCGACGACGTGCCCCTCACCATTGATGACATGCTCCTAGCTACCTGATAGCTCCGTATCGTCTATAGCTCGTCTTCAATGCAAATTTTCATCTCCTCTCCGCCGGGGCTTTCCCATCATCGAAGTTTCTTGGCCACTAACTTCTTCAACGTCGATGCTCATCACTTGTCATCGCAGTCGTTGGCCCCTTCAACACTGGACTTTCTCTTTAAAAGCTCCGGCGAGCAGCACGAGTACACGATATTATCCTCGTTGAACGGCTAAGGTGAGTAGTACGACATTGTCCTCATCTCCGTCGTGGCCGCCTCGGCTCTTCGCTTCCCCATGGGTCAATGTCTTCTTGTAGGACAGATTGATGTCATTGCACTCTTTCGTAGTCTCCTTTGACGCCATTTATGCTATCATCGTTATGACTTGTGTTTTTTAATTCAAAATTTTAGTTATTTTTTATTTTTATTTTATAGGAAGCAACAATAGAAATACGTGACCTTGAGAATGTGGTAACTTCTTTAGTGTCTCCTCCAACACCATTCACGACATCCTCGTTATAACTTTTATTTTTATTCACCATTTTGATTATTTTTATTGGAGTTTGTATACAAATTAAATTGCTAACTTTGTTTAATTTATTTTGAATTTTACTTATTTAGGTTTTTTACTTTGAAATTCGTATGAAAATCAAATTGTAACTTTTCTTTTTATTTTTTTACTTCAAATTCCAGTTGTTTTCCCTTGGAATTCGCATCTGAATGCAATTCCTATTTTTTCCTTAATTTTTATTCCGAATTACAGTTATTTAGCAATTTTACTTAGGAATTCGTATTGAAATCAAATAGCTAATTTTATATTATTTTTATTTCGAATTTCAATTTTTTTGTTGGATTTCGTATACAAATCTAATTGCCAATTATTTATTTTTATTTTTATTCTGAATTATAATTAATGGAATTTGTATCAAATCAAATTGCTAATTTTATTTTTTATTTCAAATTTTATTTGCTTTTGTTGTATTTCATATACAAATCTAATTGCTAATTTTTGTTTATTTTTTTATTCCGAATTATAATTATTTATGGATTTTACTTAGAAATTCGTTTGGAAATCAAATTGCTAATTTTTTTTTATTCCGAATTTCAATTTTATTGTACGTGACATGAACTCTTTTACTTAGGAACTCGTATGAAAATCAAATTGATGATTTTGTTTTATTTTTTATTCTGAATTCTTGTTTTATTGTACTTGACATGAACTATTTCTTTTAATTTAGACTGTTATAATCTGGACCGTGATAGTATAGATCTTTCTGTTTTTCCACTGATTAACGTGAGAATTTCTAACCCTTGAGAGTGAACATGGTGATTTCTTTTGACTCTACTTTAATAAGATAATAGATGATTAAATTTCAATAAATTTTTGTACTATATATAAATACAGTACTAGGACCCTCAAGAATAGGGGGCATCAAAGAAGGAAATGTTGGGAGTCTGGTTGCAGGCTTGCAGTCATCAACAAACCTAAAACCCTCTACAGCCCTACATGCCAAAAGAAACTTCTTTGCAAAGATAACTCTGCAAAGTTGTTTCTAATACGGCATGAACCACATAACACGTCCCCCAGAGAGAATGATGGTGGTGCATTGCAACAATGTGGCATCTCATGAATACCACTACTTTCAAGGATCAGGTCAGCTTGCCACAACATCCATCACAATATTACGTGGAGTTTGTGGTATCTGAGAAGTTGGAATGGACCCCACCTAGTCCCTAAAGTGTAACTGCCTGAAAAGGCACAACAGAGAATATAGCTAAACAACGAAATGAAACTGGGCCTTGTATTCATCTTGCAGTCTATGATTTACATTTAACACGGATTGCGAAAAAAAGATAAGTACGATACAGGAAACTTATCAGCAGTCTGCATTGATCTCAAAACTTTCATCTGCAGCTGCCAATACCAATTGTGGCTCAACAGTTCCCTCTGATCTTGCCTTCTTGCGTTCACGCCGCATACGGAAGTACTCTCTCTTCCTTGCTCTGTAACTGTTCGGATTCTCAGGCTGTTTCTCGTATGGGTAAACGCTTACCTGTAAAATAAATAATTAGATGATCATATCTGGCATCCCCCAGAACCTGGCTTAGATGCAGTTACTATTGCCTTTGACCTTTTTCTTGTCGGGTCCATATTTCTCAAACTTGACAAGTCCATCAATCAAAGAAAAGAGGGTGTGATCCTTGCCCATTCCAACATTGTTTCCAGGATAGACCTGAAATTTTCAACACAAATGTAAATAAGAAAACGCAAGAACAGGAAGAGATGCACTCAATGACTTATATAATAGGTGCACTATCTTATAAAAGGTACATATGGCAGAAATCATACATCATCCATAACATGCAGAAATCTAGAATATTGCAGGGGTGTCAAAAACTTAGAGCTGTGATGTACCCATAGTTCAAGAATATACATCAAAGGAGTGGGGAGGAAATTGTACTTGCATATTGAATCTCTGGGGAAAATAACATAACTATGGAAAGCACATTAAGTTGCTTTACAAGATGCACAGTACATAAGAGGACTTGTCCTGACAACTTTAAGATCTCCTGGCAAACCACAAGTCATTGCATGATCTTCAATTGTCTGATATGTTAGTTCATGCATTTGCTTTACAAGATGCACACATTTGGGAAACTTCCATGGAATTAATACTGACATATGTCTGCTGATGCCTCTTGAAAAAAATTATCATCAGTTGGCTCTTTAGTGTATTTAGAATACATTGTAACTCGTTCTCCATTCTCCAACATCAGTAGGTAGATAGCTTTTTTTTTTTTTGATAAAGGACCACCCTGCTTATATTGAAACTTGAAAGCATATAACAGAGTTTGTTCTTACAACCTACTACAAAAACAGAACAAAAGCTAATATAAATATTCAATAGTGAGACTTGCATTTCCCCTCCCTTCAACTTACATATGCACAGAAATACATATTGCACTCTTCTATGCCCTTGCAGAGCGTTAGACTAGATAGATATCAGCATCCAGTGCCTCTGAAGAGTGTAATTTGTAAGCTTGTACGACATGCAACCACACATTAGCAAATGAGTGACCTAGGAGGAAAGAATCACACTTGCTATAGGATGCACTTTAGACTATTAGAGCATGGTCATTTTCAAAAAAAAAAAAATTGAATGAATAGTCATGCCATTGCTATGTCTGAAATATGCTTCCAATGCAGTTAACATGAAAATAGCAGCTGCTAACCTGTTACATGCAAGACTTTTAGCCTCATACTATCAATACTACGGGCGTACATTGTTCGATGAATGAAGCTTCAAGTACTAAACAACTAAAGCAGGAACTACACATTCCACTTGAAGTACTTCAGACTTCAGAGTCGATGGTTTCATTGCACACTGACAGATAACAGCTGACAGCCTCAGAGTGGGCAGGAAGTGTTGCTACTTATGCACAATGCAGAAACAAACATTTGCAGTTTGTAGGTCAATCACCACAATCCAATCTCTATAGCTCCCCTCCTATAAAAACCAAGTTGGTAAATCAAACCGTAAAGAGCGCCAGAAGCAGGGGTGGATCTGGGGCCTAGAAAAAATTGCAGTGTAAAATTCATCCTATGTAGGCCCAAAAAAAGATGCATAGTAGCCCAGCCGAAGACTTGTGGCTCAGCCCGAGGTCCAGCCTCCCCCACTTCCGGTCTAGCCCACTCGGCCTCACGCCCCAAATCCCAAACTTCTTCCACGCCCTGCGCGTCTTGCACACCCGCCGCCGCTGCGCCTGGCCCCTCTTCCACGCCCTGCGCTCTCCTCTTGCATGCCCCCCGCCGCCGCGCCCTCCACGCTAGCCCACCCTCCACGCCTGCCCACCCGTCCACCCTACTCTTTCGCCGGCCCTCCTCTCCTCCCATACCCACCAGCCACCACCAACATGGTCAATTGGTGAGCTCCTCTTTGCTACCTCATTTAGTGGTTCGATCCAATGACTCATTGAGTGGATTTATGTAATTCCACTCAAATTGGTGAAGAAATGAAAATGTAAAAATTCTATCTAGTACCTACAGCAAAAAAAAAAAATGTGTGGATTGACTGGATTCCACAAATATATATCTCGATTCCATTTCAAGTTAAAACAAGAAAAGAAACAATTATTTCATTAATGTTGCAAATTGTAATGATAAAGTGGTATGTCAAGTTAGCATGCCTTTTGTAACCTGCATGGTATGTTTAGTATCTAGAAGCATGGTTACTCGTTGTCCTAAAGTGGGAAGATGGATAAGCTAAAAATGCTTGTTATTGTCCGAGTCAACCCCAAAAATGCGCCAGTGTGTGCTAGATCCAAGGTGCTGTGCGTTTAAACACAAGCAATGCAAGTGGAATATCCGAATCATTTAAACTGAACATCTCTAGTTTGCATCATAATCTTTTGTAATTACCAAAACTTAACCAAATTGGTTTCTTTCTATGTTCCTGAAAATTCTGTGCTAGAGTCAAATGCCTAACTCAGCTTTTCAGAACAGTACTTATAAGAACAGCTGATGTTATCTCCCAGTAAGCATTAGCAATACAAGACATTTCTGGGAACTAACATCTTTGTTGTTTACTATGTTTTCTTGTCAAACAAAAGAAGACGCTTTCTTTCTTTGATATTTGTTTTGAAGTAGTTTGTTCTTCTAACAAGATTGTACCTGTCGTGACTCATGTTGCAGCTCCTGAAGAAAGCTTAGAAATTAGTTACAAAGTAAGCTCAGCGCAAGTGGAGATTATGAGAATAATTGATAGTCGACCCCATTACATCGTTGCAAAGGTAACAGCTAAACAACCGATTTCTTCCTTTTAACCAATTTGACTTGTTAGTTCTTACTTGGTTCATTATACAGACTTTGTATATGCATAAGATAGCTTGTGACGGCACTGCAAAATTTTGCCATTTCTGGAATTGTCACTAATAAGTCAAAATATTGCTTCTGTTTTCTTTGACCTTTACCATTATGAAATTCTGAGATAGAATTACACCTACATGTTTCCTTCAGAAACAAAACAATGTGTGCAAGTGCTAATGTGCTAGCAAGCGCAAACAAAATGATTGGGCCCACAAGTTGTGGCTTATTTTTGTTATGTCGTGGTGTGGGTATAAATTGGTGTTAGTTCTAGGATGTTAGTCTATTAGAATTTAGTCCGAAGCATCGTGAAATTCTAGATCCGCAACGGACCAGAAGGATAGCTCTTGTTCCCCAAATGGTTAAAGCATTCCCGCAATTTACCACTAGACATAGCTAGCTTACTCAAGACAAGAAAGCAACCATCCAAGAATCAATGCATTAATAGTTAGAAATGTCTATTCATAAGTTGACTGAAGTTTTCTTAAGTTTAAGTCACTTGTTGTGACCATTGAATCAATATCCAATCATATGACATTCAGTGGATCAATATCCAATCATATGATAATCATATGACACATCAATCTCTACACAAATCCAATGGTCACAACAAGTGACTTAAATTTAAGAAAATTTCAGATAACTTAAAACTAGCAAAACCGTAATAGTTAATAGGCTAATCCAAGAACCGGTAATAGAAGCAGAGCAAGAGGAGGACCCTGGTGCCGCGCTGGCGGATGATGATGGCGCCGGGCTTGGCGACCTGGTCGCCGAATATCTTGACGCCGAGGCGCTGCCCCTGCGAGTCTCTCCCGTTCTTGGTGCTCCCGGCCCCCTTCTTGTGCGCCATCTGAATCGTCAGCCGCCGCGCCGGCAGCGGCACGCCCATCCCGACGCCGGAGAGCGCGACGCGGTCACCGCGAAGGAAGGAGGAAGATGATGAGGGGCACGGGGAGGAGAGGGACAGGCCCTTGAAGGCTCCCACCAGTGTAAACGCCATGGACGCCATTTCGCAAGGGTGCAGAAGGCTGGAGGCAACGACGGACAGTTCCACGGGAGATGGAGCGAGGACAGGTGATAACGAGGGGGTGGAGGGATGTGGGCTCTTAGTGGGCCCAAAATATTGCGCTACTCGTTAAGTTTGGGTCTAAATTTTTGGGTCGAGCGATTCTCGGAAGAGTGTAGAGTGAGAAGCCCAGTTTGGCCTTGTAATGGTCTCTCGGTCGCACAAACAAGTACTCCATTGTTTAGAGTTTGGGCCCATTTCATATCAAAGTCATGCGATTCTTACAGCCCACTTAGTAAGGAATCTACTTTTGTTTGTTTTGACAAATCCTAATAGTAAGATCAGCATCAACCACAAACAGAAATGGGATATATTATATATATATATATATATATATATATACACACACAAACAAGACAAGGTGAAAAACGGTTTGTCTTGAAGGCGGACTATGCAAACATGTAGCCAGGGTATATCGCCGACCTCTTGTAACATAATCGTGGAAAAAAAACTCCTTGTACGGACGAACCTCGTAAACAAATCCTCGTGTCTATTATGTGTTTGTAGACAAATTCTCGTGTCTGTTATGTGTTTGCTGTGATTGTTCTCTCGCACTAAGGGTTGTCGCCGGTTCCAACCGGTTTGAAACCCACTGGTTTATGTCCCAATCAGGCAGCACACATGAAAGGTGTCTTCATTTCCTTTTTCTCCTCTTTGCTTCACAAAATTGGAGGGAATTTATAGTAGTTATGAAAACACTACACATTAGAAGGTGACAGATAGATTAAATCAAAAGTTGGGATTTGTGTGGTGGAAATCAATAACTACACGAGATTTCTTTGGAACAAACAAAGGTGTAGGTGAAGGTGACTTGAGTGAGTGCTTGAAGAGGGAGGGAGGGGGAGTGGAATTAGGGCCACCGGCATGTGGGGAAGCTAGAGGAGGAAGGAGGGCGCGGAATGTGGATGGAATGGAATGGGTGAATATGATTGTGTCCTTGCATGGACACTGGGCATGATTGGTCCTTGACAAAGTCCCTCGCAATGGGGTGGATGGAATTATAGCCCAAACCCCACCATCTCCTACGCTCTCCCTCTTCCTGTTCCCGTTGCCGTTGTTGCTCTCTTTCTCATCTCTCTCCATGTCGGTCTGTGGTCAGAGGCATTGGATAGCCCATTAACTCGTTGAGTGGCTGGGTTAATGGGTTAATTTGTGAACGTCTGTCAAGTGGAAGCACACCTCACCTCAGTGTCGCTGTCGCTGTGCATACGGGTGGGTTTTTTTTCCCTTCTCAGTGATACATATTCCAGAGTGAAAATACTGCCACTGAACTTCTCTGGGTCTGGGTAACCAAGAGTTTAGAGTGTGATAATTGATAACCATATAACTCTCTCTCTCTCTCCCGTGTCGCTCGCTTCGGACGACCGAAGAGGCGATGCCGCAACCTCCTAAAGCCCCCGCCACCCCCGTCAGTCGTCGCCGCTGCTCTGGCACCGGCGGGGGCCCCCATCCCCCCTCCCGAACCTTCCCTCCTTCCACTCCCTTCCCTCCCCCTCCCCCCCTCTCTTCGTGCTCCCGCTGAGGGAGCGGTGGTGTTTGCCGTCTCGGAGGCGGCGAGCCCCCGGCGGACCTCCGGAGTCAAGGAGCGGCCCTTCCCCCTCGGCCGAAGCTCTCAGGTCGCCGGCATCCCCCAGGAAGGCCAGATCTAGATCTGGCCCCAGTTGGACGAGAGCAAGTCTTGGCGCGATGTCTTCGAGGAGGGGCCTCGCTGGCGGGACTCATTGGTGAACAAGCTCACCCCCACGGTCCGCCGATGCTCTTGGGTCGATAGTGCCCCCCGGTCATCGGTGGCCGCACCACCCAGGGGCGACCAACACCCGTCGTTGCAGCCTCTAGATGTGGGAGCGGGGGTGCTGATGTCGAGGAGGAAAGCCGTCGACTTCTCTCACGCCGGGAGGCCCCCCGTTGTGCAGGGAGCTACCGCCTCCAAATCTCCGAGGGCCATTGTCGTCTTCACACGTGCCCGGAGGCCCCCTGCCGTGCATGGAGCTGCCGCTGCCGCCTACGCTTCCCTGGGGCCGTCGCCGCCTTTGCTTGCCCCCGGTGTTCCTCGGCGCTCCAAGCCGGAGAGCTCCCCCCTGCGGAGTCAATCGGGGTGGCCGCAGCGGCTGTGGGCCCGTCGTGGGAGATTGCGGACCGTCTACGCCGTGGGAACCCCTCACTGTCGCCATGCGAGGGCACACCCGTCAGCTAGTTTACCTAGAGTCCATCCTGCTAGAAGTCTACTCACCCCCCGCACCAGAACCCACACCCCTGAGATCTCGTTGTGAGCTCGCCAATCTGCTCGAGGCAGAGAAGAGAAGGTTGGATTTTCATACTGCTATGTCGGAGGCGCTCCGAGTGTAGGCTATATCCCAAGGAGTAGCAGGACGGCCGTTGGAAGAGCCCGAAGAGGGGGCTATTGCCAGTGGAAAAGCCCGAGGAGGAGGCTGTTGCCGCTGAGGTGTCATCTCAAGACGCATGCGGCGCAAGACGACTGTCCCAGAGGCCTCGTTCATAGCAGTTGGTCCAATCCACCTTTGATTATGCCACGCGGGTGGAGGGGGAGAGGAGTCGGAGTCGTCGTCCTTCGGTTCTGCATCATTCACTGTTACTGCCGAGAGGAAGTAACACATTCTCACCTATTGCATATGAAGCTCCTCGCTGGTGGCCCTGGCAGCGTGTGGATGAACCTGCACTCGCTTCTATTCTTCTCTCTCAAGTCAGTGTTAGGGAGATCCTCTTCACGGTTCGGTTCAACGAGTCCAAAGCTCCTATTGGTTGGATGGGAGGTGTTGTCCTTCCCTTAGCTTTGATGTGTGTGCAACAGAGCTAGATGGTGTTAGGGTGTGGTTAGAGTTGGCTAACGGTGTTTATAGCTTCGGTGATACTGATAGTGTTGCAGGCGCGTCTCAGTTGCTTTGCCCTCCCGTCGGGGATATTTTCTCTATCGGAGTGTATCTTTATTTAATCTTGTTTTCTCCTACTTTATCAGTGCAAAGGGCAGCCCTCCTTCCTCTTTCCTTCAAAAAAGAGTTCAGAGTTGGAACACAATACTACATTTCATCCCCTGGCCGATCCTGGGGGGAAAAAAATGAAAAGCGCCAAAACATGCATCGATCGACTGATCGATCAGTCATCACCATCATCAAGATCTTGGCCGAAACAAGGTGGCTCAATGGCTCACCTGGCAGCTGCCTGGAACATCTCTCAATCAATCAGTCCGTCCATCCGTTGCATCCATCGTGCAGAACCGCCCATCAGCTTTAATGTACATCCCCTCCCCTCCCTCTCTGTTTTGACGGTGCCAGTGGGTCACAACTCACAATTACGCACAAGCCCAGCGCAACACAACCAACAGTTGGTGACGCGACGCCGGCGATCATTAGCTGGTCTGACCATGAGCTGGGTCCTTGCAAGGACAACAACACACGATCGCTGCCGGCACGGCAAGGTCTAGGTAAAGGGTAGTCCTTGTGGAAACCAGGGAGCAATTGCCGCGCTGAAACTTCAATTGTAGCTTCACATATCTTTAATCTCGCCAGTTGTTTATTCATTAGTCGAACCTCAACGGTGTGCCTGGACGTGTTTAGTCTCGCCGGTCGTGTTCCTGAACTTGTCTAATTGTTATACCGCCTGTGCTTCAACAGAAGTTGCTGAGATTTTACATAGGAATTGGTTAAAGAAGATCTTTCCGTGATGATTTTCAGTAATGATGGTCGAAACAAAAAAACAAGGGATGTGGGGGGAGAAAAAGACGGTGTCGGTCGGTCTTGGCGAGTATGATGGGCGATCGATAGGATTCAAACCACGACTGTAAAAAGAGAGATGGGTAAACAAAACACTCGATGCCTCCACCCACCTTTCTTTGTAGGTTGGTCATCAGCCATAATGATCGATGTGATCCCAGTTCCATCCCAGTAATTACCAACCAGTTCCATCTTTGTGTATGACTCCATGAGGTGGTTAATGGACTAGACTGGAATTTCAAGTTGGTGTGTCGGCATGAGATGGTTCATGGCTGTGTACAGACCATTGACAATATGGCTGATGACCTGATGCACTGTTTCAAACAGAGGGTGAGTGCTAACTATGGCCGAGTTTAAGTTTGGATATGTCTAGAGGCGGATCCAGGTCCAGGACCAAAAGGCTATGGAAGCCACTTGAAGAATTCAAAAAAAAAAAAAAAACAAAAGGATAGAGGGCTCAGCCCTCGAAGAGCTAGCATGGGGCATGGTCCATCTCTGGCTCCATCCTTGGATATGTCAATACGGGTCAGATAGATCTAACCTAGGCTTAACCCGGCAGGTCGGGCCGGCCCGGCCCAAGTATTCGAGCAAATTAAAGTGGTCGTTTATCCGCACTAGTGAAATGAAATGTGTTAGGTGGATTTGATGGTAACATGTTGTTCACCTAGCGTCTTCAATCTAAAAATCAGATACTATTTATACTTTAATCTTGTCTTATTAATAATAAACCAAAAGATCCTTCTTTTAAAAAAAAGTTGGTTCGTATCCACCACAAAACATTTCTACACATGCCCTTTCTGGTTCTGTTACTCACATGTGGAAAATAGATAGCTGAAAATAGTAGCAGGAGTTGGTTGCAAAGGATCATGCCATTTTGAATTACGTTTCTTGTTTCTTTCTAGACGCGATGCAACACAAAAGCAATAATTAAGCAACTAAAATAAAGGGGAGATGGCCACCAACACCAACACCAACACCAAATCCATATGACCTATCTACCAGCCGAGACCACACCTCCATATCTTTTGGATTTGTATTTGGATTTGGAGCGTTTGTTGGTTGGGTTGCCTGGTAAGTTCGAGAGGATGAGTGCCTTTGTTGGCCATCATGATCCATCCATGGCTTACTAGTTGGAGAACTCATGATCCATCCATGGCTTGCTAGTAGGAGAATTCTGTAGGTTGTAACCACTATTCTTGCTTCGCTCTCTCTTTCCATCGGTTTGTGTGGTTATATTGTGCCACCTTTTCTGATCATAGGCGACCCGTCGGTTAAGAAGAATTAATTGATTGCACCAGTAGATCCATAACTTCTACTCTGTAGGGGTTGCTACTGATTTTTTACATGTTTAGTATTGTAATTTTCTAAAATCTAAAAAATTTACAAGGCGAGAAAAAGAATAATTGGTCATGGGGTTGATGATCAATCTAGTGGTGTTGTCTTTCCAATTGGTCATGAAGAGTTATGCCCGGTTAAGTGCTTTAGTGGTGAAAGAATATTATTGCTAATTATTACCACAAGGGGCAAACCTTCAAAGATGCAATGATCCCACGCATCCAAAGATGAGATGGTAGATCGGAGAAGAAAAGGCAAAGGAAGAAATTCCCAAGAAAAAAAACGATGGCCAGCCATGGGAGAGATTCAACAATGCAATGATCCCTACCATCCAAAGCTGTTAGATCAGAGGGAAAAGCAGAAATAAAAAGGAAAAGTCTTTAGGGAAAGTAATCTTTGGGTCAAGCCCTAATAATTTAACCCCTGGTTAAGGGATGTCTTCTATCCTAAACCAGGATGTGTGAAAAAAAAATAAAGTAAAAAAAAAAAAAAAGGTGAAGCGTGTGTACTGCTCCCAGCCAGCTGAAGCTGGTTGCACTTGCACCCCAACTTCCACACGTGCGAGGGCCACCGTGCGGGATTCACTTTTGTTTTACTCCGTGCAGTGTCTCCTCGGCCTCTTTTGCACACATCCATCGAGCAAAATGTTAAAATGTTAATGTTAATATGTTTAGAATGTGGGAATTTTGCGGGGGGTTTTTTTTATATGAAACATTGCAATTTTTACGTTCCTACGAAATTCCGGCATCCCAAACAGGGTAAACATTTTGCTTGACGAGCTGTAGCAATGTACTAGCACTAATTATGAATCATTAGGATTGTACTTATGGCGCAAAAGAAATACAATGGAATGAATTATATGATGGCAATGCCATGATGGTTTCCCTATATGGGCCTGATTATGTACACGTATCATCACTAGTATTGTTGTTGCAAGTGTTGATGAATAAATGTTACGACTCGTATCGTTCGTATACTGATACTGATTGCGTTTGTGTACGCAACTGGGCGGCCAGCGGTTTGTTCGTTGCAGCGATCGATTACTCACTCCACTTTGGTGGTGAGGGAAGTTACCATCGGGCATCGGGGCTTCAAGCGCCCATGATGGCGAATGGATGAGTGAATAGAATCCATCTGCCTCCGAACTTTGGCTGCTGCCTGCCGCTTTACTCATCATGGAAAGCTCCCTTGGAAGCTATACCTCGCCATCGGATCAACTACCTATGTAGCTGCATTATTATTGTTATTGTTTACTTGTAGGAGAAATCTAGGAAACGAATCCTCTACAGTTGAGAAGAAAATTCACTGTTGCACAGTGATATACATTCGTCATCCGTCATTGATATAAAAAAAACATTTATTACTGTATCATCCACTGTTTAGTGTACAGGAATGCTATTGTAGCATCCGCTCTCTTTGTGCAAGATAGCTAGACCAGTGTTGTAAAAAACGGAATACGGTTGTCAGACGGTCGTCAAGTAATTAATCGAAATAAGGATGATTAATCATAATTATGCAGACAATTTGGTGTTTTCACATATTTGATGATAATGCTAGTTTTAGAGATATTTGAACATATTATATTGTCAATACTATCAAATAAACTTATATCACCCTTTAATTGTACATCATAACTTCATTACTAACTCAAAAATAACAAGATTGGTCGGCTGATTATTATAATTCTACTCCAAAGTATGACTTGCAACGAGTTTAGATAATAGATTAAAAACATGTATTGTCATATAGACTAGACTAACTTAAAACACTGGCGAGACGACGACCAAAAGAATTAAATTTTAAATTTAAATACACAATGACCCACAACCACGAGAGAATCAGTCATCTGAATTATTGTCAAGCACAACATTACCACCAAACACTTCGGTCTCAGGTTCATCAGAAACAAGGAAATCCTCTTTAGAGGCAACCAACTCCTTGTCACTCTCACTTTCATCAATTGCTAGTAGTGTAGATTTGGAACCACGACTGGATGATGCTCTGTGCGACAACCTTTTTGTACATTTTGTTGATTTCATGTTGTAAAAAATGATTGGAACGACCAATTAATCGTCTGTTTATGCGGATTATGCGGGATGATTATACGAAAAATGCCGACTAATCGGATAATGCGGCCGATTTGGCGTTCACAAACGTTAACTGTACTCCGATTCATGTATATGTGACGTTTTGCCTAGCGACTCCGACTAAATAGACAATAATCGCCGTTTCGACCGTGTTTTACAACACTGAGCTAGACAAGCCTACTATCTAGAATTTAAGCTCCTCGATTGACAACTTTGTGCTGAAGAAGAAACACTTAAGGGTTTGTTTGGGAAACTCATTCCTAGGCGGGATTCATGTGGATGGGCTAGGAATTTGAACTAAAATATCGGCCTATCCATATGGATGAGCCAAGATTTTGGCCCACCCAAATAAGGCCTAAATAATAGTCAGCAGGGACATCGCTAGAATGAAACAAGGCTGTCCAATTGAAATATCGTCAAATGAGCAAGTCGATAATACATGCGATAGGAGTATAATTAAAATAACCCAAAATTTAAAAATTTCAAACTTTTTGGAGTTTATTGAGCTAAGTTTGAAAACTTGTCAAATTCGGAAAACCTCAATCCTTTCCGCTTTCCCCTTTTGGCCTTTCTGTTTTTCCTTTGTCAAAAACATCATCTCCAAAGCCGCCACCCCCTGTGCTCCTTGCCTGCGTCGCGCCGGCAATCACTGTGCCCCACTCCCTCTCGCCCTCGCGCTGTCCCCGCTTCGCGCCAAAATGCCACCAGTGTCGCGCCACCTCGCTGACCACCTCCCCGTGCCATTAATGCCCGCACCAGCACCGCCGCCTCGTGCCCGCGCTAGCTCTCGAGCCACCCGCTCGACGCGCCGTGAATGCCGCAGTCGCCCTCGCTAGCGCGCACCCTCGTGCTAGTGAAGAACCACCGCCACCGCAACACCACTATACCGTCACCTCACCCTTGCATCGTTGACGCTTCCTGCTCCGCCCACATCGCCGCCACGCGCCACGGTTGCCCGAGCCGCGCACTGGCGGCCCGCCTCCTTGAGCTATAAAAGCCGCTCCACCCTATGCCATCTTCTCCGCTAACACCCACTGAACTCCACTGCCTCCTTTTTCCCAAACCCGACCATCTTCCTCAGTGACCATCGCCCCTCTTTCTTCACCGGTGAACCCAAAGGCAAATTCGCCGCCACCACCTTACCCTTTCCCTCCCAACCCCGTCACCACCACCGCCCCATCACCCCGAAGCTAACCCACCTCCTTTTCCCTATCCCCGCCGCCACCTCGCCGGTGCCAAGCCCCATCGCCGCACCGCCCACGGCTCACGTTGCCGAGTCACCACAGAGCCCCCCAACCACGCCACCACCACCCCCGAAATCCCCTTTACCTGCCAGTGCTCAAGCTCCGACCAATTTGGCCGGAGCATGGCCAGACCGCCGCCATCCTCCCGTGCATCGGCCGTGTGCCATCGCCGCCCCATCTCTAAGCCACACCAACCAACACAAAGCCCAAAAACGGGTTGCACTAGTTGAGGAGGTGCTCGCCGCACCACCTGGCGCTGCCACTCGCTGTCGGAGTAGCCGCCATTGCTGTCGCTACCTTCCTCCCCAGCTTGGGAGCGCACCCGGCTTTGAGCCTTGCGGTGCAAGCCGCTCTAAGCTTTGCCTTTAGGCTTGGCCCATTTGACCGCCGGGCCAACTGAGTGTTGGGCTTAGCCCAACGCTGTGCAGCCCGCCATAGCCTCAAGCCCAACCCAAAATCAGCCCATTACTATCAGGCCCATTACTGTTTACCCAAACCCATTAACCCGCAACCCAACACTGTTCATTCAACCTGATCCATTATGAACAGTGCAAACCTGGTACTATTCATCGGGCACATTACTGTTTGTCCAAACCCATTTATACATATTTATATCCTTTTTGACTATTTCGAACCCGTGAATCCCATTTTCAACTCCGTTTAGCCAAATCAAGCACCCAATAAATCCTAATCGCCCACACCACCTTTCTTTTTATTTTTCTAGATTATTTTATTTCATGTTATTCCCAGCTTACTCCTTGTTGAGTTCGGATTTTTATTTGGTTTTTCTTTTGTGTTAGGTTCTGACTTCAAGAAACAAGCCCCAGAAGACGACGATTAGTGCACCGGAGGAACAAAGGACACCGAAGACCTTGATCAAGGAGGCAAGTTGCATTCATTTGATCATTTTCAGTATATATTTTATGTACTTATAATATTACTTTTATTATCATATTTATACCAATTACTTTGTTACTATAATTATATTTTTGAATGTCATGATACTTAGATAAATCCTAACACCCACACACCCACAACTACCTATTCTTTGTAGGCTGTAATTATATTTAAGAATGTCACGATGCTTAGATAAATCCTAACACCCACAACTACCTATTTTTTGTAGGCCATATTCACCTTGACAAGTTTAAGATGCATAAAAAATAATAAATATTCGGCATTGTTACCAATGTGTTTACAAATTCTGAAAAGGGGTATTGGCTAATCGTCAATGATTTTAGTGTAGAATTGAGGGTTGAGACCAGGAGATTAGACAACCCAATAGACTTGATAAAAGTGAGTCGAAGGTGGGGCCAAGAAGATGGGTAGCCACGAGTTGGTTGTTAGTTCACCTCTCCACTAGAGACGGGTAAGGATTAAAATCTTGTGCCAAATAACAAACACATAACTCGCTCAACCACGTGTTTAGTATATCCAACTTGGCTTAGTACACTGCTCTCCTGATTGAATATCTACAGGATGTCACTTGCTCTTGTTGTATAGAGCAGCCGCGGATTGGGGGTGGGCAGAGAGGGACACTCGCTGATCTACATAACGATAGGTACAGTCAGCATCGGACTGCGTATTCTACTATTAGCCGATGGTTTCCCGATGGTTGTATTGTCCAAGAACCTACTGGGTGGAGGCTAGAAAGGTTGAGCAACGAAGATGCTTTGTTATCTCAACCCAATCGCACGCTATTGTGTTGCGTGTATACAACTTGACAGTATGAGGTTGAGGTACCTGGTGGGTAAAGTTGGACAACTCTGCAGAGTATAATTAATGGTATTCAGATACGCTGTGTTTCCAGTTATTGGGGTTGTGTTCATGGGTGATTCTAATATATGAGGCATAAGTAGAGATTTACATATGTTAAATTGATTAATTCAGATGTTGAAAACCACTGATATTATATTAGTATGATTTTTATTGTTTTAATGAAAAATCTGTTTGAAACTAAATGATGCATCCACATACTCCAATTATGGTAACGGTTCCATTCCCTCGAAAACCCTGGCAAGTAGTTAAATAGAGTTTCCCATACAACTTGGTGAGTACGATTGTGTTCATACTTGCTAAACATCAACAGATGAATTCTGGGAGGACACAGGTGATTACTTTGAGCGGGAGGAGCCACTGGATGGCAACAACTACTGATATTAGGTCTCAATCATGCTCGAGCGTGCATGTGGTTTAGTAGTACTTTTGTGTTGTAATATATTATCGTTGGGCTTGGATGCCCTTGCTTGTGTCCAAAGTGACCGTTAAACCCTATTCTCTGTAATAAAGGTTTGCTTCTTTTTGTAATCGTGAGCTTAGTTGTGATGCTACTTCTTACTTTACAACTACACATCCTGGATGATTGTGAAGGTTTTGATGGTCAGAGGAATAGCGTTGTCATAATAATTTTTCGATGGTTATTTCGAATATTAATTGCGTTGCATGAAGCGTCAAAATCATCGTTTTCAACTGCTTTTGCCCGAGGATAACGAGTCTTGGGGCAAAAGAAAGTTGCATAGGCGAGGTGAGATACACGATCGGTACATTCAGCCACAAGAGTTCCCCACTCAAAATCTGGTTGCATATACGCCTTTTGAGCTTAGGCACAGAATCCACCTCGATGGAGACAAGTTGCCACCGAATCTACTCATCAAAAGCATTCAAAGCTACGCAACGAAAGAAGCCCATGAGTGAGTTTGCAATTTTTCATAATTGTGTCGCTCGAGCCAAATATTCATATTTGACCATTTTACGCCTTCAAATTGAACTTTTTGAGGAGGGCCAATCGTTCCGTGCAAACACAACGCATCAGCAATGTAAAAAGACGATATAAAAAAAAAAGAAGCTATGTACAAAGTCACTGAATTATACCCAGTTCAGTTCTGAGTGTAACCAAACTTCTCTGGTGTCAGTCTTCCAAAAAAGAATAAAAGCTTCTCTATCGATTTTATTTAATGGTATTGTAAAAGTACTTTGATAGCTAATCGATTTATATTATTGCCGTGTACCAATCTAAATATATATGTTTGGAATATTTGATTGCATACATATACATGCAGAGGTTTTGGTACATTTTTTTTTTAAAAAATTTATTTAATATCACATTTCAATGTGCAAATCAAATTTTATTTAAAGTAATCAAATAATAAGGTGTGTTTCTCTGAATAAATTTATTAACTCGTTTATAGTTTTTGATCAAGGTGGTGGATAAATGATAAACATAGATAAAAGCTCAGTCCAATATCTTGCCTATATATAATATATAGAGAAAAGAAAGTAACATTGGTGGGGTAAAAAAAAAAGCTACCCCTCCTTTTGCTTCCCGCCTTTACCTCTTTGCCGCATACACTTTTCTGTATGGTTGGAAAACCGTTTGTAACTATTGGATTTGCCTGCTACTCTCCTCATCTGTAGGTTAGTAGTGTTTGTCCTATGGGATATTCAGCATGGTTATTTGCACCATGAGTGTGGTTTATATGCTGCTACACTCTCCGAGAATTCATTGTGGGACAAGCTGTGTCGTGGTGAGGCTAGAGTGTAAAGAATATTTCTACACTTTATCGTCGTAAGTTTTCTCTTGGCACTCTTCAGCGACCCTACAAAATTGTATATACTACACTTTCCATGTTTGCCCTAAAGATGCTAGCTCCAGGTAATTCCATAACACGCACAACTTCTAAAATATGTCCTGTTTCACAATTCACAATCAAACTAGAATGTTATCGTAGCTATTTACGGGAGGCAACGATGGACAACATTTCTAGAAATAGTACCACCCTACGAGTGACGCGGCATAAAAAAAAATATTGTGTCAAAGACTGTAGAAAGAGATGTATAAGTCTGGGTCTATCTCTACCCCAACTCCAACACCAACACACATAAGAGCATCTCCAATAGTTAGAGACAATTTTGTCTCTAACATATGTTACATCATCTTTAGAGACAACATCTCCAATAGACAGTCTCTAATACGCTCTCTAACATTTATATTTTATATTTTTTCTTTAAAACGGGTCTACATGTCAATTAGAGTAGATTAATGTATCATGTCTTGTTTCGTGTGCACGACCATCTCTTCGGAAGAGACGACATGTTCTCTCTCTCTTCTCCTCTCTCATCCACGTAAGATTTTATTGACGTGATATAACTAAGACACGATAATAAATGTACTTTTGGATATACCCTAGAAGCAATTATGCTTTCTTAAATCGCACCGCACCCATATAAGCAAAGCAAGCAACCGAGGCGACCCCGGCCAACCGTAACACACGAGAGATTCACGTAGAATAACCAGCGGCCACACGCACATGGCACACGCGACGCGCGCACGGCATATAGCGAGCGTCGCACACGCAGTCACGCACGCACACCGTAGTCTCGCGCACTCGCGCACGACACAACGCGGCGAGCATTTTTAGGGAGGCAGCAGAAAGTAGAAAGCCGAGCCGAGCCGAACCAAGCCAAGAAAAGAAAGAGGAGGAGAGAGCCAAGCAGCCGCCGCGGCATAGGGGGAGAAGAGGGGCGCCGCCACGACGACGGCGGCGGCGGCCGGAGATGGGGGAGGTGGCGGCGCTGCGGCAGCTGGTCGGCCAGGTCCAGGGGCTCTGGGACCTCTACGGCGCCCACTCTCACCCCCTCCCCAGGCAAAACCCCTCCCCTTCCTCTCTCTAGCTTTCTTTCTCTCCTCCGGTCGATTCATTCGGATCTGTTGGCTGCGTGGTCTATCCGGAGTTTATTGCAAATTGGCCTCTCAATTTTTCTTGATATTTCGACCCTGGGGAAATTGGATTGATCAGATCTTCGACTAACATGCTTAGCTCAGATCCTCCGGTCGATTCATTCCTTCTTGGTATTATTACTGTTTTTTTTTGCGGCAACTCTTAAATTTCTCCCCTTTTTTCGCTTCGTTATGTTGGTGGATTTGGTCGAGAGGGGAGGGGAGGATTAATCTGAGGAACGGTGGCGTGCGGTACAGAAAATGGAAAATTATGTGGCTTTTCCCGTACTTCTTGCTTCCTTCCTTCCTATAATTGTTTGCTAATAATACCTACCCGTTTCCGCGGTTATAGCTTTTGACATTGCCCCAAGCATAGGACAAGATTCGTTACGCATATCCATGGAATTAGGCACGAGAAAGTCCGCGACTCGAGATTATTTTAGAGTATGCGAGGCTGCTGATCTTAAGATATCCTAATTAAGTTGACTTTGGAGGTGCACCGTTTGTACTACTTTGTAGGCAAGGAACCAGGGGAAAAGAAACGGCGGTTATTTTGATAGCGAACTCTGTTAAAAATAGTCGCAAGGCTTAACTGGGAAAGCAAAAGAAACACCATTACTAGTTCTGAGGTGTCCTTGCTACCATTGCGACTAATTCAAGCTGTCGTGTCATCTACCTTATGTATATGAACTGCATAATGATGTTTGCTTATCTATCAGATTCCTGCTGTGCTTCATCAAGCATTGCACCTATAGTGCTGAGATTTGAGGATTATCTCTAGTATAGTTAAGCTGTGCATTTTAGCAATGAAGTATACATTTGTCTGTTAACTTGTATGGATCATTCCCATAAAAAAAAATCGCATTTTTGTAGATGAGAAGTTGGTGTTGTTTGGTTGTGCTGAGTATTACTAAAACAATAAACAACGTATACTCAATTTTGGTCATATTAGGGGTTTTAGTGATGGTTGAAACATGAAGTCTGCATAGACCGTGCACGTGACCGCATTGCTTATCTATACCATAAAGAATATCCTGTCAGCTTCATCCGATATTTGTAATGTCTTTTCCTCCTGCGCAACCTCTGTTGGTGTCCGCAAGAGCATGCTGCAAGTTTCACCCTCTGGATAGCAAGTCTAGTACTTGTGAAATGTGAATAACATCTAGTTGGCTTCACTAGCAACATAAATTGCTTTGTCTGATCAGGGTACTTCTGTAATTACCACATTGGACGAGGAACCTGATCACCGTGCACTATAGAAAGCTAATTGATCAACCTACCCTCGTTTCCGGTTTGAAAAACCTGCAAACACAGTTGCAAAGCCCTTATTTTTTGTGCGTAAAATCATACCTGAATGGATGATGTAAGTATGTAACTATGATGGCATATATAGTCGAACTCGATAGTTCCAATAGTACCTGAAACAGAGTAATTTTGTTAACATGGTGTTCTCATACAGTTATATCCATTCAAAAAGGTAGCCTGTGCTTTTGGTGGTTACAGTTACACTTAAGTGTTACCATAGTAATCTAGTCTCAATGTTTGATCATCTGCGCTACATATTTTGCATTTCTTATCTAAATTATGTCCATCTTGTTTGCCACGGAATGCTAGTTATGAAGTCAGGTGCTCCAGTTTCATCTAAACTGATCAAGACATAGAGTAGATGAGTTCATCACATTAGCCATTAGTAAAAAAACAAAGAAATACAATGAATAGCTACTGGTGCAGAACTAGTCATGTCTCCTTCTGCAGACAAAATCACGGGTTTCCTGCTCCACAAAGCTGTAGAACCTCTTATCTCCTTTTTCTTTGCAGTAAGAAATTCTTGTTGCTACCCTTTCCAGTATTGCTTTGCCATAAAATAAGATGGACTAATTGGGCTTATGGATATCTTACAGGTGGTATTTACTTGACTTCGAACATGGTTCAGTCAAGGATGATTTTTGTGGTGGAAGAACTGGATACAACTCGGAATTGTTGAAGATCATGGAAACTAACCAATCTCCTCCTCGCAAGCGACCGTGTAGAGATAGAAACCGTGAGAAGGCACCCTGCTTGAACTCAACTGAAGTAATGAAACAGGAGATTTGGAGAGAATTCCATGAAGACCTTTTTGAAACTGTCATTGCAAGGCTTCCAGTTGCTGCAATTTTTCGATTCCGTACTGTTTGCCGGAAGTGGTATTCTGTGTTGGGCTCAGACAATTTCTCTCAGCAGTACTCTGAAGTTCCACATGGACTGCCATGGTTCTATACAATCACCCATGAGAATGCCAACAACAACGTAGCAATGTATGACCCTTCGCTGAAAAAATGGCACCACATTTCTGTTCCCCTCGCTCCAGCAAAGATAGTAATTCCAGTGGCATCTGCAGGTGGCCTTGTCTGCTTATTGGATCTTAACCACAGGAACTTCTACATATGCAACCCTCTGACACAATCACTCAAGGAAATTCCACCCAGGTCTGTCCAGGCATGGTCAAGAGTGGCAGTAGGGATGGTGCTGAATGGAAGAACTTCTAATGAGGGTTACAAAGTAATGTGGTTAGGAAATGACGGGAGTCATGAAGTCTATGACTCTATACAGAATATGTGGTGTCGGCCAGGCACTTTTCCTCCAAGCATCAAACTTTCACTTGCTCTAAATTTTAGGTCACAACCTGTAGCTGTTGGCAGCACGCTATACTTCATGTGTTCTGAACCAGAGGGTGTTTTGTCGTATGATGTAAGCACCGGGATTTGGAAACAATTTGTCATCCCACTGCCACTGCATCTGACTGACCACACACTTGCCGAGTTCCAGGGAAGAGTTATGCTTGTGGGTCTGCTGTGCAAAAATGCAGCAACCTGCGTCTGCATATGGGAGTTGCAGAAGATGACTCTCCTCTGGAAGGAGGTGGACAGAATGCCAAATATCTGGTGCTTAGAATTTTACGGTAAGCACATGAAGATGACCTGCCTGGGCAACAGTGGTTTGCTCATGCTCTCCTTGAAGGCGAAGCGGATGAACCGTCTCGTGACATACAACCTTTTAAATAAGGAGTGGCAGAAGGTTCCTGATTGCATGCTCCCATGCAGCCGCAAAAAACAGTGGATAGCATGTGGCACAGCATTCGGTCCATGCCCCTCTGCTTTGGCCTGACAGTTTTTTTGCTTTCTTCAGAAAAGGAAAGGTTGAGGTCTCAGCCGTTTCGTATCCTTGGCCTATCCATGTTGTAACTTGTGAGAAGGTTCTCTGTTATGTACAAATTCTTGTCACTGGTTGTTTTTTGTATCTCGCTGAAGCAATCAAATTGTTTGGTTATCATCACCTGCAGGAATTTGGGTCCGTGCAACGTCAACTGATCAAGTTGTATTGAATCTATTAAGGTCCTTGTGGTCAAAAGGCTGAACAGCAGTCATCTGTTCGGTCTTGATTTTTGTTTGTTCCGTTATTTTCTATTGTCTTCAGTGTGTAATATTTATGAATCTGCAGTCATCTGCCCAGAATTGAGTTTCTACTCTATAATAATAACCGGGGTTCAATCGACGCTCCCACGTATGTATGTTATTCAGTATCAATTGTTTCAGGTGCTTGTAATGTGCTGATACTAATGCATGGAGATGGAGATTTGATGTTCCTACTTCCTAGTTACCATGAAAAGATGGTGGCATTTGTGTCAGGCTGTCTGGTACCTAGACCACCAAATGATGCTGAATTCTTGAATTGTTTGGTATGACTTTATGTAAGTTCAGCAGTAGCATTCTGAAACCTAGTAACAGCTCCCATGTCAAAGTTCAGTACTCAAAAGTATTTTTCTAGGTACAATAGAACATCAGGCATTCAGACGATTCTTATGATTCTAGTAAGAGAAGCATTGCAGTACATAATATACGATTCCACAACGCAGAACACCGTAAGTACCTACTGAAGTACAGCTGGATTGACCGTAAACCACAATAAGCACGAGATTGAACAGGAAGAATGACAAATGGATGAATTCAGCATCTGCACCAGCAAAACTATATTTGGAATCCCATTGCAGCTTCTCTATCGTCAAGGCATATGCTCTGTGATGTCGATTTAAGCACAAGAAACCAATAGCATTGCATAAACTTTTTTCAGGTGCAACAAAAAAAAATGACAAGCTAACATGCTAAAGAGATTTTACAAAGCTCAATGACTTCTAGTGGCGGTCAGACAAAATGCTACATCACCTGAAGCTCACGAGTCATGAGAGCTGCCCAGATCAATTTGTCCATTAAAAAAGGCCACCACCGCAACAGCCAGAAAAATATTACTACTATTTAGAAAGCATTGCATTTTGTGGCAACTATGATGAGATCCATAGACTGGGGTACATATTGTACAGTTCTAAAGATATTATTAACATCTACTGCTCTAGGTGCAACCATCAAGAAATAAGAATGTAATTAACTCAGCAGGTATATTCAGAGACTTGAGTACACTTTAACCAAGGTATGCTTACCCTTAACAGGATGCTGCAACATCAGCACAACATGGGGAGCTTACAGACAAAAGAACACAACATGGGGTACATATTGTACAGTTCTAAAGAAACCAATATTACCCAACTAACTCCAGGTGCAAATAAGCGAAAGGGAAGAAAAAAAGGTTCAGAGCAAGCACCAGCTTCAACTGGAAAACTCATTCAGCATCATCAGACTGGAACTACTTGAAGTAGTTCCTTTGGAGTTAAGCCTGGATCCAGTTCATAACACCCCTTGGGAGAATTCTGAGCTTCTTCGCCAGTAAGGACATGGAATGGCACCTGCTCGAAAACCGCAGCATCTCCTCTTTTGGAATCCTCCTGCTTTTCGTTGGGTCAAGAAGGGGCTTAAACACTGACACAAACCCCGGGACTTTCACTATAGGCATAACAGAAACGCCTTCACTTGGGTTGTAGCTATCAACAACCTCTACCAGTTCATACTTGTACATTGTATCATCAGGTGTAAATTCATTCCAGTCAGGAGACCAGTTCTGGTATAGGGCCCAGATATCACCTTTCTTAGGAAAAATTCTGATGATGCCACTTGGAACTTTCTCCCATGTGACGACATGAGAAAATGTATTCAGTTGGTCGGTATCTTTGGATGCACCAACCTTGAAATCACCGCAGGTCTTCGAGTATCCATATGAGATCCAATCTGAAGTTCCAAATTCATTGCAGTCCTCCGCTTTGAGGTAAGCCAGTCTAGCTTTAAAAGGGTGTGTGGAGAGGACTTTCCTGATCAAAGCATAGTAGCGAGGCATACCGTCTTCTTCATCATATACGGCCCATATTTGATCATTCTGAAAAGAACTTTCAGAATGATCACCAAAATTGTGGAAATCTGCATCAGGGACGGGCATTTCACCAGAGCCTTCATTAGAAGATGGTTCTTGGTCCAAACAGCTATCTTCGTCATCCAAATGGTGCTGCTGTGAAGAATTAGCACCAACTGGATCCACTCCAGGTTCTTTCTTGTGTACCTTGCGGTTTCTCCTTGTGTATACTATGCGTATTTCAGGTAACCTCCACTTCCATGTCTTCTCTTTTTCTTCTAAACCAAGATGTTTACTGCTCTGCGCCCTCTCTTTTTCTTCTGAATCAACTCTTTCGCCAGCCAGCTCCTTACCATTATCTTCTGCTGCAATCTTTCCTTTATTTCTCAAATTGGCCTTCTTGCTGTTGGACTCTTCTAATTTTTCCCGAATTTGAAGTTTCAACTTCTGGATTAGTATGCCTCGGACATCCAACTGCTTGAGCACTTTACTAAAGCTGATCTCAGCATTACCAGAAGATTCAAAGTTAAGATCACCAGAAGACACTTTGTGTCTTTTTGGTCCCAACATTCCCGTTGTAGAACCAGGCTTTCTTTTTGCTTGGTGCATCTGTAAATCTGAGTCACCATTAGGGCCAGAACTTGTTGATTGCCACGCCACTTTCTTGTCATCGTTGATGCACCTCCTCTTTGCAGCTTCCTTTTCCTTTGTTGCTGCACCTTCTTTCGGAATGGTCTTGGCTGCTGAAACTGATGATCCCATGGAAGAGCCTGAACGTCCATGTCTCCTAACACACTCCATAACATTTCTGCCAAGATTTGCCTCTTCACTTCTGGCTACATTAGCTGCAGCTACCTCCTCTTTTCTAACAGTCTCATGTGTCTGTTGGACTGGATATCTAGTAGTGTGTGCACCGGCTGAAGATCTGAGAAAAGACCACTGCTGCAGCATAGGATCATAGTTCTGACTACCACTAGCCACTCCTGTTCCTGGCGTTGCCCTGACAGTGTCACGAACTGCTGAGCCACCAATGTTAATATTAGTATCCATTGGCCTTGGCCCATTAGGGCAAATTGGAGTGCTTGGAGGAGGAACTTCAACAGCAACAAACACTTTTTGGTCCACATATTCCCTGGAGTACTGGAAGCCCATGCTACAAGAACCACAGTGTGTCCAAAATGTGCTTGGTACTGAAAAATTAGAAGGCGGCACAGTGGTAGGTGGGGCCGGACCAGAATTTTTGCCGGAAACCACTCATACTTGACATAGTGGAAAAACCACTCATACTTGACATAGTGGAATTGGAAGTGCTATTAGCATTTACTTGGGAGTTCTGATGCACTCCTAGGGAACCCATATACCTCCTCTGGTCATATGCTAACCTCTTGCTTTTATCAGACAACACACCCCAAGCATCTGAGACGAGCTTAAAGGCGCCATCAGCGCCAATGAAGCTATTCTTGTCTGGATGAGTTTGGAAGGCCAACTTCTTATATTGCCTCTTGATTGTCTCCTCATCTGCCAAGGCTGATACTTCTAGGATGCCATACCAATCATCCTCCCCTCCAATCTTTGTCTGTGCCCTTAGGTAGACATTCAAGGCAAAAATCATGTGACAAATGCCCTCAAGAGGCTCGAAAAGATCCTTTGCTTTCAAGGAAAACTTTGCTCCCGCAATATCGTTCTCCCTGAACTTCCTTTCAGCAATCTCCTTTGATCGGATCGCATCATCTCTGTTGCACTCCATATCTGTAGATATATTTTATCAGTCTTGTTTCATAAAGCAACCATTAATCATAAGTAACTTAAAAATATAGCATTTAGCTACCACATTTTCGGACACTTCATTGAGGGAGTGCACAAAATGTTCGATACACAGCGTGTGCACTCATTTCAATGGCGCCAAATCCAATATTCATAGGAAACTACATATTTAAGGAATATTACATGGCTTTCACACTGCTCACGAAATGTAATTGGAACTAAACCAAACATCATTCCAAAAGAAGCAAACAAGAATATTACTAATACATCAAAACTCCATAGCATGAACATTTCTGTTTAGGTTCCAACCATTCTATTTAAAACTGCTACATATACTTGAAAACTGGATTTGGTTACCACATTCCCAAGCACTACGGTCATTCAGGGGATAGTATAAATTGTTCGGTACACTGCGCATGCACTTGTTTCAGTGGTGCCAAATCCAATATTCGCAGAAGACTTCATATTTAAGGAATATTACCAGGCTTTCACACATTTCACCAAACATGATCAGAACAAAATCTAACAACTCCATTCCAAAAGAAGCAAACGAGAGTACTACTACAACATCGAACTCCATAGCATTAGCATTTCTGTTCAGGTTCTAACTATTCTATTTAAAACCTCTACATTACTCAAAAAATGGATTCAGCTACTTCAAACACTATGATTTTTATTTTCTAAAAGAAGAAGAGCAATCAAACACTATGTCTATTGAGTGGATTGAATGAAATGTTTGGTAACACCACATGCGCACCTGTCTCGATAGCATCAAATCCAATATTCACACGAAACTCCGCATTTATGATACATTGCCAGGCTTCAACACTTTCCACCAAGTGCAATTGGAACAACATTCAACGAACATTCCAAAATAAGCAGCATCTCGAGCCATCAAGCGAGTTAATGATTGCTCACTCTTCATAGAGCTAAAACTTAAAACCCTTTGCACCCCTAGTACTTACAATCACAACTGAAAACTAAAACAGGAATCATATCCAAGCCATGCAAGACAATAAAGAGCACCACATTCTCCAATCATCCTAGAGGTTATAGCTAAATCCAGCAAACTACACATGAAGACAAAGTTAATCAAACATTTGCATTGCACCCCTAGTGCTTACAATCACAACCGAAAGCTAAAACAGTAATCATATCCAAGCCATGCAAGACAATAAAGAGCACCACATTCTCCAATCATCCTAGAGGTTCACATTCTCCAATCATCCTAGAGGTTTTAGCTAAATCCAGCAAACTACACATGAAGACAAAGTTAATCAAACATGCCTCCGACAACTCAGCACATAAGGAAAGCAAATGTGTGCTGATTACTGAATCACAGAGAGAACAAAAATTGTAATCCATGTGTATTACACACACCTACCTAGTTGCATCGCAAACCGCACTCTACGCAGGGAATTGCAACCAAGAACCATCCCCCGCATTCAGATTGAACTACACCCACCCAAAGCTGCAGATTTTGCCACCAGAGCCTATTCGATTGCCACTGATCCACCAAACCCCAAAAGAGGAGTACTAGAAACCCTACAAGTTGCAACCGATCTGCTCGGATGCTACGCAAAACCATTTTTTTTTCCCAGTATTCCGAAACCTAAACCAACACAACTCCCACTACCAGAGAACCGGCGGCGGCGAAACCTATGGCCTTCGATGGCGAGATCGGAGCGGAAGAAGTGGCGGCTGCACATCGCAAGAACCATCCTAGAATCGTGGAGGCAGTTTTTGAGCGCAAGATCGCGTCTCTGTAGCAGTTTGCCCAAATTGCGAAAATATGAAAGAGAGACGACAGCAGAGTACAAATCGATTTCGGTGTTCGGTTTAAATATGAAAAAAAGTTTGTAAACCCTAAATAAAGGTGAGTTTTTAACCCATGGGTTGAGTTAATTTTTAACCCATGGGTAAATTTCATTTTTGGAAATCAAAATCTGAGTGTGTTCCCACGATGGTATCTTGGTTATTTTACAAAGTGTTTTTAAAATATCAAGGGCTGTTGTGGCAAGCTAGAGGCGGGACAAAAATCGACAATATTATGCCGCATAGTATGGAGGCATGCACCTACTTTCATGATATTTTTGTTTTATTTTCGCTTGTTCTTGTATCTTGTGGCTCTTTTTCGCAAGGCATGCACCAGTGGTACGTTACAATATTACGCATAAGCTTAAACTTGTTAACGTTAATATATCCACATTCGTCGCCTTTTTTACAAGCAGTCACCACTCTTATTACGGTGTCACTCACACTTTTAACTAATATTCACTTTGCACCGCGTCTAATACTAAAAAAGGGAACACATGTTTTGACTAGTGTAGAAGTCTAAAAACGACATGGATTTAATCTAGTTCAACTATTCTTAACTAGATCTACATGCAAATGCGATATTGAGCTCTACATGTAAAATTACGATGTCATTAACACATTTAATAAGCGGTTCTAGTTACGATGTCATCCACACTTTTGACAAATGACCACAATTTTAAGACAGTAACGCTTTCCGCCGAATAGAGTTCTAGACTTTTTTTTTTGTGTGAGGGAATAGACTTCCAGACTGATATAGACTATCACCAAAACCTAATCCAAGATTTCCACACTTAAATCAGTATAACGACATATTTAAGCTCAATGATCATTGGTGTTGTGAACTATCTGCAATTCCTTTCGAAAACAACTTTTTTTTTTTAAGAATAGGTAGGTGAGTTGTCTAGTATATTAAGAAATGAGACTTAAGTACACGTGGTGAATTGCTCCAAGCACTTGGCACAACTTTTTTTTTTGTCTTTTAGGAAGAGCGATGGTACATTGCAAGGAACACTAGCTGCCCATCATTTGAAGAGGAGCATAAGAGTAAATCAATCGTTTGCTCGGGGGCATATCCATTAAAAAAATCCCGTAACCAACCATCACGCGTCTTTGACGGCTAGATCAATTTTCGCGGCCTTTCGGACATCTAATGTCAGCAGAACGGTGGGAAATGAACAAAGGAAATCACACCCAACCGGGTCTGAGGCCCACATCTGGCCCATAATACCCAGGCCCGTCTTGTATACTAGCCTTACAACTGCAGCTCAACTTTCTCACAAACGGACTTGGATATTGCAAATTGCGAAAATGAGAAAGAGGGAGAATGACATAATACAAATCGATTTCGGTATCCAGTTTAAATATGAAAAAGATTGTAAACCCTAGCTAGGGTGAATTTTTTAACCCATGGATTGGGCTATTTTAAACTCGCGGGTAAATTTTATTTTTGGAAATCAAATCCTGAGTGTACACATAATGGCATTTTGGTTATTTTATAGTGTTTTTCTAATATCAGGGGCTGTTGTGACATGCTAAAGGTTGAAGTGCAATTTTTTTTGGCGCCGCAGCAGTCTTATGTGTATCGTATTTATAACACCTAGCATAATCCACGTACCGAAATCGACAATAGCATACCATATAGCATGGATGCTCGCACCGAATTTCCTAATATTTTCCACACATTTTACCTTTTCTCTTATGTTGTAGCTCTCTTTTACTAGGCAAGCACCAAGCGGTACTTACGCAATTTTGAGTGTAGGCCTCTACTTGTTACAAATTCTCTCACACATCCGACAAACACATTACAATGTCGTCGTCCCTTTTGACAAGCAGACACCACTCTTGTTACGGTGTCGCTGACACACTTTCGTGATGACTTGTCGCCGGGAGATCTCTTTGTCGATCCCTCCCCGATCTACACCGCATAAAATCAGGACAACAAGTGATGAAGGGCCGAACTTCTATGCCTCCTGGTGTGTTCATAGCCCACGAGCTCGTTGCCCTTGTCCAACACAAGAGATCGGCGCAACCATTGGAGCAACTGCCATCAAGAAAATCCTCGACCAAGCCGTGCGTGAGTTTGATATAATTCTGTCAACTTGATCGATTCACTATCTAGTGGAACTAATATGTGTTATTAGATCAATTAAACTCAGCGTTGCTAGGACTAAAATCAATCTGTTGATTACCTTCATGTGGCTCTATTCGATCCGCGCATCGTGCACAGCCACAACAGCTGAGCCGCCGTGATGCGCTGTAGCCGTGCTGCCCCCGAGGCCTTTGTGCGAGCCCGCTGCCGCGACGCCCAGAGAGCGCCGCTGCCGTGAGACAGTCGAGCCCCCGCCCACGCCCGCGTTGCCGCCGCTCGGCCTCCCGTGTGGTGCACACCTTCGACCGCCCGCGAGTCGCCGTGCACGTGCCGCGTCACCTCTACGTGGCCTTGCGTCGCGCCCGTAGCTGCCCGTACGCCGGCACCACGCACCGCCGGTCCCGCTAGCCGCCCCCAGGTTGTGCGCCGTGCGTGCTCGTCGCTCCTGCCGCACGTGCCTGTCGACTGCGCATGCCCAATGCGCCACGCTCGCGCCGCACGCCGCCGCCGCCACTGGAGAACAGGGCAGGGGAAACCCTATTTCCCTCTGCGCACCTTTGACCAAACCTGTATGGATCGAATGGGCCCGGCCAAAGTAAAAACCAGAAATGCAAAAAAAGAAAAGAAAAAGAAATATTGAGAGAAAAAAATGAAAATACCAAAAAAAATACAAATAAACCCTCATAATTCTAAAAAATTACGAGGAAATTTTCGCAAATAAGAAAATTTTGCAAAACCCCCCTCGAGTTTGGGAAATTTACATCAGATTTTGGTTTTTTATATATTCTTGCAGAATAACCTATTGGGAATCTGATTTTTTTTACAGATCATTTTGTTCTATGGTTATTTTTAATCTAAACTCTCGTCTTATGGTTATTTGCTTTAATATTTATTTTTATGCAATAACCTTAAATAATTCTAGAAATTAAATTTCTAAGGCATATGAGCTTCCATAAATTTGTGAAACCTTAGACCTAATACACCTTGGAAGTATCATATTTTTATGGTTTATTTTTTCTTGGTATTGTGTGTTTGAGAAATTAATTAATGGGCTTAGTAATTCCGAAAATTGCTCCCAAACCTTAAAAATAAAAAAACCTAAAAATACCAAGAAAATTATGGAAAATGTATAAAATTATCTACTGAATAGATAAAATTAATATTTACTATTTTGAACTTATTTTATGTATTTAAAATACTTTACCAGCTGTAATCATAGAAAATTACATGAATTATGTAGAACATGTTTGATATCACTAAGTGAGATATTCGTTTGTCCTGGATGATAACAATGATAAGCCAATATTATACTCTATGGAGACCCATAGCAATCTTCTAGTTATTCCTTAACTTTGTTAAGATGTCGTTTTTATTGCACGAGTTGCATTAGTAGTATAGATTCAACTCATGTCAAGCTTGGTCCTGCTCTTGTTGAGCATCTCTTATCTTTTGCTTTATGATGGAACCTTATGTATTAGATCGTTATTTCCCAGATGCCTTAAATAAAATAATGGTCTAAGTTGTTCTATTAAAGCCTTATCTCCTGCTGAATAGTTGATTAAATCTGCTTAATAGAATATATTGCCAGTAACATACCTTATCTGTAGTAAACTAATCTTGCATGGAATAAATTTGTAAACTGTATGCCTGAAAATTGAAAATATGTTGCCATACCTTGCTAACAAAATGTTGTACATGTACTCTTGATATCTAATAAGCCTTAATTCACTAGTTTGTAGTGCATGAATACCCAGATGGCAAAAGGGAAAGTATTTTTCTCAGTGGCACCGGACCAAGCCTAGTCATATGTTGATCTCTGATGGATCACTTTAGCTAGAAAACACCAAATAAGTACAGAATAACTTCAGCCATAAGACTTAGAGTCTATATAACATTATCTTCCACCACACTGATTTCTTAATAGAAGAACTTTGTAAGTAGAATGTTACATAGTATATATTGGTTTCATAGCAAAAAAAATTGTACTCTTGTTGGAGTATGATAGCAAACCTTTAACTCCGAGTTGATTTTAAGCAAATGCCTGACGCACACGCTATCACTCGGGATTTTTATAGTTAGCGTGAAAAGGGGAGGATATTGGGCTTGTGTGGGATATTGGAATCTAAGAGGCATAGAAAAATATTTAAAATAAAAGTCATGTTAGGCACAGTGGCATTTCATAGGTCAAAGCTAGAAGCAAATTAGCTTGAAGCAATAATTTAATCTAGTTTATTTTAGGAGATAATTAAAGTAAATTGCATTATTATTATCCTTATCCAGTTGATATGGAAAATTGCATTTACGCCATTGTCGATACCCATGTTGTTGGCAACCACAATCATTGCTGCCCATGAAAGGCAATTGATTTGTATATTTAGCAATATGTTAACTACCAACAAGCGGGAATGAACTTGGCAGATCAACGACTGCTTGATGCAGTCGCACATATGCCCATGTTCGGCTATGCACCAAAACATGGCGTACTCATCAGAAATGAAACATGCATAAATTGGTAAGTGCAATCTACAAGTGCATCACCGCCATAAGCCATATCACTTGCTTGAAGCAAATATAACCCCCGAAAGAAAGATTACCTATTGGACTTTGTTGATCCTAAATGATCTAAATTTGGCCATGAAGATTTTGCTAATTAAAATAAGGCATACAGTTTATCACCCTTAATTAAATTTGGTTTTCCTGATGAACAATAAATATTCCTGTCAAATAATTATACTATTTGGGTGATTCAACTAAGATTTGAAGTCGAGAAGAAAATATTGTATTTCTGTATAGATTAACTATGGTCAAATATTTTATGTTCCAGCATTATATTTATATTCCTGAAGAGCATCATGTAGTTTAATACTGTTTGAACACACAACTTATGACCATAAGTACGTTGCGTAATTATAAACTTGAAGTTTAATGATCTAAATTATTTAAAATATGGTATGAAAAATTGGATCAAAACTTAGGCAAATAATAAAGAAGATAGTCTATAGAATAAGTCTGTCAACTCTCGGACCCCGTATGGGACCTTCGCCGCAGACCAATAACCAACCAGAAGTTGGAATATCCTATAAAATATCAGGATCATGTAGTTTTCTTGCCACAGTACTTATAAAAGTCTAGCTCACTGCATATAATTATTAAACCCCTTGTTGAAATAAGTGTGTGTTGAAGGAATCAAACGTTTCTCATATGTTTATCACCACTATAGTATACACCTTTGGGCCACCACCAGTTGTTGAAAATCATGTTGGATCTGAAATTCAATCGATCATGTGCCCATTTTAGAGGAATTTTGTAGTATTCTATTAATAAAGATCGAATCTCGGTATTAGGGGGGAGAGAAATGCTCAAAAGTTCGAATGTCGTCATATTTTCCAGAAGGAAAAGATCTTTAGTACGAAGATACACACACTAGTCAAGCTAAACTTAGGGTTTAGTTTATACTCCTGTGCGCCAGAAGCAGGGAGCCTGCTAGATACTTTTCAATTATAGAGGAGTTACCACAGTGTTAACTTGAAGTAAATACGTCGCTAAGAGTGGAATACCTCGGTTGAATAGTATATCCACCTCTACGAAATTGACTTATTGATTTTTGATCTAAAATCTATGGGGACGTCCACGGGTCTAAGATCTAATGACACTAGTCAAAACAATTATTAATTACTCCTTTAACTCTCCTAAAGAGAACTCACCTTGAAGGTGAAATACCTCATGAAGAGGTTCATCATGAAGATGAAAGCCCCAACAATTTGATGTGCACATATCACTATGCTGGAAATGCGAAACGACCAAGAATATTTTGTTTGAAAAATGACAGAGATCTGATTAACACTGAGATACCCTCAAGTTAGAGCATATGGGAGAAAAATTATCGACAATCACTTTGCCTCTATAATTGCTAAAGTTTCTCTTAATTATGAGAACATAGATCCGGAACCAAAGTCCATGGCCGAGCGGTTGAAGCATTCATATCGGGTCACATAATGAAAGCATATGAGGCTGAACCAAAATTGTTAAATAAAAGTCTTAGAACCAGATAGTTCAAACTTAATAGGTCATTATGAAGATAATGAAGTGGTGAAAGCTATAGTTCAAAGGTCCCAGTAGAGACTGTTACTCTCCTATTATGAATGAAATAATATTCTATTGCATAATAATTCTAGCAAATGGCATAAACAAAATACGGAGTCAATGGGTTTTTAAAATCCTTGATGAGATTCTCGAATGACTCAAAATTCCCAGTAAGAAAGGAAATAAAATCGCAATATGTATAAAACTCATATCCAATTGTCTTTTACCTGTAGTAAGAGTATCTCCCGAAAGAGTGAGTATCTCTTTGAAGGAAAATTATCTTACCAGTCAATCTCCAAATCACACCAATGATCATATGATCCCTAAAAGTGAACAAGGATCTATCAAGACCCAATAGAATGAAATGAAGAACCTAAAGACCAGAAGTGCACCACACAAGCACTTATAAAGCGCATCTTCCACCATAAGTTAGTGGAATAGTGATTTCCTCTAGTACCATGAAGGTATGACATACATTGGTGATATTAGCAATTAGTCCCCTAAACATCAAAACTAAGATTAGTTATATTTTACTCTAGAGTGGTACGACTATACTTTATAGTTATGCAGAACAGACTATTCGTTGTAACTTTAACCACCCAAAGATAGTTACAAAATATTAAGACCCTGAAAGGTTTTGATAAATCGTATCCAAAAGCATACAACTTTGCAACTAGTATTACCCCATATCCTCTGTAAGGATAATCTACTTATGTTGTATAATTAAATAATGGTATTTGATAAGTTAAACATATTTCTCCCGAATAGTGTTTATCCTAAACCTCCAAATGAGTAATAGGATATTTGTATGTAAGACTCTACATTGTGGTATTCTAGTTGATTTGATAACAATATACTTGCCTGTATTCATTTTTGAAGAATATATGAAAGGCATTAGAGCAACAAGACTTCAATGGAAGTCGTCTTCAGGGGGAGTATATGCTAAACACTTATCATCATACTTGAGATTTTGAAAATCTTAGTCAAGCCTAGAAGGTGTTGATACAATGGTTACTAATTAAATTCATTTTGAAGGTTTTATCACTTAACAATTTAGATCTAGTTGATCGACAATGGAAAGATCATGAAGATCATGCATAAATCCTGATGATCATTACTAAATTCTGAAACTATTTGTCAAATCTCTATAGTGCAAAATCCCAGAATAGATTTATATTACTTTGTGGTGGTGCAGTCATCTAAGCAGATCTTGGTGGCTATTTCTACCAACCACTTAGAGATTATAGCACTATATGAGGCCTCACTTGAATGTGTTTGGCTCAAACGTATGATTAACCATATCCAAAAGCATTGTGACATTAATACCTTCAATACCCCCTCGATTATCTATAAAGATAATGCTACTTGTATTACACAAATGCAAATGAGTTATGTCAAGAGCAACATCACGAAGCATATTGCTCCTAAATGTTTTCTATCCTCACAGAATCGAGAAGAATAGTGAGGTAAAGAACCTGCAAACAAAGCCTTGTGAAAATCCAGTTGATTTATTCACTAAGTCTATGCTTGCATCTAGTTTTCAAAGATGCATTCATGGCATTGGAATGAGACGGTTTAAATAGTTGCAGAGTTCAGAGGGGTAAAGGCCGGGACATCCTCGAGATGTACTAAGAAGACCTTCTAGGACCTCTTAGGGAGGTCCGATAGGACCAACTAGAGGTCTTGTAGGTCCTCTAAGAACACCCCTGGAGGAAATCCTCCAGAACCTCTCAGGAGATCTCAAAGACCTCCCGGAGGTCTTGGCTATGTGCACTGAGTTAGTCTTAGGAGCCAAAGCTAATTCGTACAAACTAACACAGGTGAAATCACAACTACACAGTCCAACAACTAGAACCATAGTTAAAGCACAATTTACAAAAGACAAAGGCCTTATGGACAAGGTTGTTTACAGGAGTTGCCAACGAGGGCTTACAAAAATGACAACAGAGCCTTATAGCAAAAACACCGAAAACGTGTGGAGCCATCCGACAAACCCATAGGCTGTCGAGTGGAGGATGTCCCTAGAAGGTGAATCATCAAACAACTCCTCCTCAAAGAGGTCTGAACCACCTTGAACCGGGTCATCTTCGGCCACTGCTCAAACAGAGGGCTTAAAGCTATGAGCACGTTGAATGTACTCAGCAAATCGCAAGAAAATGCTATTACTATTTATGCATTGGCTTGACAATGGAAAGCTGCAGGGTTAGTTTGCAGAAAGCAATATTTAACAGGAACTAACATAGCTAGATTGAAAGCTTGAGTTTAAAATAAAACACAAAAACACAACTGTTTTAAAAGGAGGTCGTGAGCACCAACTCACTTCCAAGACCACGTGTGGGAGGTCCTGGTCGCACCCAAGTCCAGGACCACCCCCACGACCACCCTAGAGCACCAACTCCAGGGCTCCCAAAACCACCGGTGGAAAGTCCTGGCCGCACCCACGTCCAGGACTACCCCCACGACCACCCTAAGGCCCCAAGACCTCCCTGGGCACCAACTCTAGAGCACCCTGGACCACCCGAGGGTGCACAAGACCTTTTTTGAAATGCTACCCTTTGCACAAAATCACCAGGCAATGTCCATGACCAAGGACTTGGCTATTCGAATAGATTTTTACACTCTACAGAGATGTACAACTTTACCTATAATTCATGACCTTTCTAGTGGAGCGGGTTCCCGTCGAAACCCTTGCTCATTTCCAAAGATAAGCAATCTAGAGAGCGCGACAAGGCCTTTACAAAGCTTGGAACTGACTGAGAGCTGCCCGCTAAGGTTTCGCAAATCCCCCCTGTTGGGTTATTGGGTGCCCTCTCTTGCGCCAGCGAATCACACGCTCAATCACAACAGAACCAAGCCAGCTCCTTACTAATTATTTGGCCCAGACCACCCCCATAAAATGGTCGTGTGGTTGCACAAAAAACCCGGATAAAAAAACACAAAGTTAAGTCCTTAGTTGCTGCTCAAGCGAGACCGTCTACAACCCAAGGCGCACACAACACCAAAGTGCACACAACACTAACCACTACTCACTCCCAGCCTTCTCGCCCGAGCATAAAACAGTTTTGGGTTCAACCCAGCCAAAGGACCACCAAGTTCAGGCACACAAGTTTTAACAAAGGTGGCATCACACCACAATCGATACAACTGTGGCATCCCACCTCAGCGGCACAACAGTGGCCTCACATCACAGGTTCCATAGTTCATTATTCAATATTATTAAAAAGGAAAAACAAGGTTCTCAACACCCGCGGTCCTAAGCTAAGCTAAGCTAAGCATAACTACAGTCCCAGGTTGGCAAAAACAAAGAGTGCCAACAAAACCTGTCCCACTAAGGTGTTCGAGGGAAAATCATGTCAACATGATGATTACAAATATCCAAGAAGGTATAGTGTCAAGTAGGTAAAGCTACTGCCCAAAACTTTTGCTATAAAAGTAGCCATGCATAATAGAGTAAGACAATATATGTTTGAAATGCTAGGTTCAATAATGATCAAATGTCTGCGACTTGCCTTCGTTGAGCAATAGGGAGGCTTCGGCAGAGGCTGCTGGATCCAAGAACTCCCCGAACTCGGAACCTATATGATCGCAAAGAACCAAATAAACAAGGCAAGCTTGGGCAAAATGACTTAAAAGAATCAAAGGAACTTAAGCAAATCCAACTTAAAACCAGAAGAACGTGAGGTCCTGGCTTGAGGGGAGGTCCAACTCAAAGGAGAGTGAAACTTCAGATCTCAAGCACGGAGAGAACAAGGTGGAAGCAAAGAAGCTAGGAATGAGGAAAAAGGTGGTGAAGGGAGGCTTTCTCGGCTACAAATAGCAGGAGCAGGCGGGAAAACTCTGGTGACACAGAGCACGTGTCAAGGGTAGGTGAAAAACAGTATAGGGATAAGACAAGACAGGCCATCAAAAGAAGGAACAAAGTATCTCAGATGTGACTACATTCAATATGCCACAACAACATTAAATGTTCAGAGACTTTCTGCTGCAAGACGTGCAGAAAGGGGAAAAGAGGACAGGGTTGGCTCAAATAAAGAGGTTGATCAAAACAATAGGAAAAAGTCCAACTACGAGGAGGTCCTTAAGTGGTCTCCACAGAAGGCAAGGGAGGCCCTGTTCCACAAGAGGGTGATCTTTGCAAAAAAGACCAGAGGTCATGCCCACATAGGGTGGTCGTGACAAAAGAGGTGGTCTTTGCAAAAAGACCAGAGGTCATGACCACATATGGTGGTCGTGACACAAGAGGGTGGTCTTTGCAAAAAGACCAGAGGGAGGTTCTAAGGGCAAGGAGGTGGCCCAAAGGATAAAATGAAAAGCGCAACGAACCAGGGCCACACGATCTTGATTGGGTGGTCCAAAGGGGAAAGGAACGTTCGGAGCACACAAACGCGCACTTACATCGGAGCCGCCCAAACTCAATCGGACGAACCACAATGCAAGGGAACGTTCGGACCATCCGAACGTCTCCTCAGGATCGTACCATCCAACTAAGATCAAACGGTCCTGAGAAGGGGAAGGCGCGCACTGAAGTCTGGACTTAAGGGAGGTCCAGACAAGGAGGGGTTTCAACGAATAAGATTAAAAGGGAAAAGGATCCAATGGAGGAGATTCAATAAAAGAGATCCAAGGGGGTCCTAACTGTTAGGATAGAACCAAGGGAAAGTTCTGACGGTCAAGATCTAACAAGGGGAGGTCCTGACGGTCAAGATCTAACAAGGAGATGTCTTAACGGTCAAGATCTAACAAGGGGAGGGTCCTGGAAAAGGGAAACTCAACTCAAAATTGAATTTCCAGAATCAACGGGGTTTGAAACACAACCGTGAGCTTTGAACAGCTCGAGGGTGGTTACGACCTAAAGGGAGGTCGGAACCCAGGGGAGGTCCAAACAAGGAAGAGGTCCAAACATAACGAAGTCTAAACCTAAGGAGGTTCAAACCAAAAGATAACACAGAGGAGGTCTAGACCACAGGAGAGAGGTTTGAACATTAGGGGAGGTCCTAACCGAGGGGGAGGTCACGTGTAACAACCCAAAGCTAGGGTTTGTGTTTCAAATGTATAAAAGTATGAGAGTTTAAAAACTTTTGTTGTATCTCATGATCATGCTCTTGGTTTTCTAAAAAATTGTGCACAATTTTAAACTTTTGATGTTTGTATTAAAGTTTGTGTTGAAATTTCAAACTTTTAAACTTAAATTCAATTTATATTTGAATTCTAGAAAAATGTATGAATAAAAGTTTCTAAAAATAATTTATTCAAATACTAGATTATTTATCTTGAATTATAATTATTTTTACCAAATTTTTAGAAGTGATTTTGACTTCACCAAAATTCAAATCAAATCATTAATGCAGATTTGAAAATAATTTAATTCTAACAAATTTTAGTATATAAAGTGTTTGAAACTATTTTTCCTAAGTCATATTTGATTCTCAGAATACTCACAAAAATTTTCAGAATTTTATTTCTATTTTAAACTGCTAGGTCAAACCTTTTGATTTTCGGTCAAAACTAAATCCTAACCTAAACCCTAACCCGACCCCGACCGCACCACCCGACCTGGTTCGACCGCGTCATCTCGCTGAACCCGAGCCCGAGTCCAACTCGAGCCACCCTCGCGCGGTTTCCTCGGTGCCGCTGGCGGGCGGGCCCCACTTGTCGGGCTCAGCATCGTCTTCTCCGCTGCCTATTGGAGCTCGCTGGCGTTCGTGCATGCGCCATGCAGCTCGTCGCTGCCACATCGTGAACGCGTGTCCACCTCCGAAGGATCGCCGGGATTTCATCTACCCACTGAGCTCACCCATTTCTCCTCTCTCCCATTCTCGTGTCTTCTCCGCCCATTTCTTGGTTTCGGCCGGAGAAGAAGCCGAGGGCAGCGCCACCACCTCACTGCCGCTCGAGCACCCGCGATCCCAGCGCTGTGCTCGTCTCTCCACGCCGCATCCATTTTGGTCACTCTGGGTCTTCGTCACCCACTGGATCGCCGGGACGACTTCTTCGTCTCCGCGTCCGGCAGCCGCGACCCCGCATCCTTAAAGGCGTTCCAATGAGTTTCTAGCCTCGACGTTTGGTCCCTTATGATCGCATTGCTCCACTGAGTTTAACGGTGGCTTTATTTTGTTCTTTGATGCATCACCGAGGGAGTGCGACGCTTTCTTCTCCGAGCTCGGCAAAGCGCCGCCGTGTCGATTCCGGGCGCCACCGTCCTCCTCCGCCATCAAGGTCGTGGGCGTATCGTTCCTGGTGCCACCGCGATCTCTAGGCGCGCCTCCCCAAGCCACCTCGTGGTCCGTAGTGGCTCGTCCTCGAGAGCCACCTCTTCGGCTTCGCCTCCGACCGTCGCGAGCTCGCCGCCGACATCCTCTGGACTCCGCGTTGTCGCCATCACACTCGTGAGGTTGCTACGCACCTGGAGGTGCTACTCTCGAGCCCGGAGCGCCTCTCTTTCGCGGGTCACCCTCCTCGCCGCGTGCTCGCGCCCGGGACTTCCGACGAGCCGCCGGTAGTGTTAGGGTATAACCCCTCTCATTAGTGCTAATCTTCTTTTAAACTGTATCATTGACATGTGGACCCCCTGGCTTAAACGTGTTTAGAAGTTTAAATCTAACCGTTTAAAATCCTTTGAGTCGTTGACATGTGGGCCCATGTTGCCGATTAAGTATATGTGTAAAGTTTGAGGATACACTTTTTCTTAAAGGAAACGTATTTATCTGTACGTTTAGGTTGTGGTTACGCTTTTAGTAAACTGAAGACGTATTCATATATTACGCTTTCGACGTTGCCTTGGTAATGGGTCAAAGTCGACTGGTCAACGCCACTCGGTCCCTACCGGCAAGGATCGTGGTCGGCTGAGCGCCGGTAGAAAAAGTATTTAATTCTTTTAGAAATTCTAAAATTGATAAAAGTTGCACTATTAATTCCTTTAACTTAGAAAATCCATAACTAATTCAATTTTGCTCCAAATTGAATGAAACCAATTTTGTTAGTCTTCATTTTTAATGTAATTTTAACTATAATAGGTTTTAAGTATGTATCTGTTTCATAAAATTTTGATAATTAATTTAATGGTGTTTTTATGTATTTTCAACTTGGAAAATTCTTAGAAAATTCTTCTTAACTCCAAATAAAATGATTTCTGTTTCTAAATTTTTCTGAAATCATTCTCTAGCTATTGTATGAATTTTGTGCATATTAGATGAAATTGAAATCTTGGTTATTGTCTGTGTTATTCGTTCTTATTTGTTCTTTTTCCTCGATCGATAGATTGCGACGATTCAGGTATTTGCGAGAGTGAGCCTCAGCAACATTTTGAGCAGCAGCAACCAGGTAAGCAGTTTGATCATGTTAATCCCTTTATTTTCAAAACTAATATTTTGTTTGCAACTTGTATGTATGCATTGCTATTTTGTTGTTAAATTATGGTTTGATTAGTGGGCCCCTTTTAGTTGCATAATCTGTAGGTAAATGATATTCCTCTACTACCTAAGCCTAGGTTATTTGCTGTGATTAGAGATCGTTGGATGATGTCTTGTTACTTAGTAGATACGAATTAAACTGCTTAGACATGCTTAGCTAACGGTACAAATGGGCGGTTATCGACTTGTCGATAACCTTGGTCACACAAACTTATTATGATCTTTATGTTTCAGCTTTGAGTTATGTTTAAATTGCAAAAACTAAAAATAAGAACTAAAGAAATGATTTAGACTTGGGCACAATGGTATGTTGGTGTGATCTGTTGGGTGTGATTGAAATGGTGCCCGAGTCAATAAGGACCGAGTTACTTGCGCCACCGTGCTGAGCATTTTGCGTGCTAACCACATTAGAGGGAAATGAGACCTCTCTTGACTTAGTACTTTGGCGTGTGTTAGCTCCGAGTCGTAGGAGGTCGCAGGAGGGATGGTGTTGGGAGCATGGTAGTTGTCCAAAAGCTTTACCCTGAGTGGGTAGTTGTCTTTTCGGCTTTATCATGTAAGCGTATGGGTTTCTATCCATACGAGCGGCTCGTAGTTAATACACAATATTGGAAATATCTCGTAGGACTTAGCTGTGCCGGCATACCTTCGAAGTGTGCTTATTGTGGCTTACATGCGGTCTGAAGTGTGGGTACATTGGTACACCCCTGCAGGGTTTTGATCTATTCGAATAGCCTCGTCCTAGGTTATGAACACGCTCGGTTACGCCCCGTGAGAACTAGACTACAACCTTTTAGAAACTTAAAACTTGACATTATTGTACTCATTTACTTTGCTTAATGTTATTTGTTGCAGAGGAAGAAGTTGAGCCCCAAGGGCCTCACTTTTGTGAGATGAGCTTCGGGTTTGACGACTAGTTTGGCGGTCCAGTTGGTTGCCTTGTGGGTTTAAAGGCACACTAATTGGCTTTTGTTTATCGCCATCTTATGGCACTTTTGCTTCCGCTGTTTACTTAGTTATTTGTATGTCATTTGGCCGGTCGGCCCTCTTTTGTAATAACTCTATTTTGTATGTCTACTGTTTGGTAACGTGTTGGTTTGGATTCTATGTCTAGAATGGAATTGATGCATGATTTTGTGAAGGGTGTGTATACTGCATTTCTGGGAAGTATACATATCTCGAGGCTTAATTTATTTGATTTGTAATGCTAGGACCAAGTGGATGGTTAAACATTACAAGCCAAATGAACCGGGGTCTCACATCAGGACCAAGGGGAGGTCCAAAAGAAGGAAAACTAGGCTAAAGAGCACCCAAGGCAAACAAAGAAAGAGGGCCAAAAACCAAAGAACACTAGAGAACTCCAGCGACGAACAAAGAGCTAATAGGCAATAGTTGGAGTTTAGTTAGTTCCTGTTAAACCTCTAATATTTCCAAAGTCCCAAGTTAAGCTTGAACAAACCAATAAACCAAATGGTTCATTTTCGATTTTGAAATCTGGCAAGAACTCTAAGACAAACGGGACGTTACAGTAAATCCCTAAATCATGACCCTTATCAAATCCTAAGAATTTATCCAAAATCTTGAAGATTGGATCCCGAAGATTAAACGTTGTAGTCTTTTCCTTGGTGAGTTTTTCTTAAGCTTTCTCACATGAAGGTTTTTAGTGTAACTCAACAAGTGTAATGCAACTTACAAATGTAATGTACTCTTTTCTCCATTCCTTTTTTCCCAATGGATTTTTGGAAGGAGTTTTTAATGAGTCATTTGCATATCGTTGTCTATTGTTCAAGGGGGAGTGTTACGAAACCAACTTGTATGGGCAAAAGACTACACCGTCCCTAGAGAACTTTCACCCCTTGTGGGCTATAAATATGAGGACCCCCATGTGGAAACGATATATAGATGAATAAAGATACTAGCTCTCCTGTATACACTTGTCTCTTGGTGTTCTTGTGTGATTGATTTGTGCCGATATCACGACGACTACCACTATTTCTAAACAAAATTGTGCCATTTTTGTAATTTTTCCAAATTATATCTTCGCATTACAAGAACTACTATGACATGCTACATGCTGAAATGCAATTCTTTTTGTGCATAATAGCCTACGTGCACCGCATTTGTACCTAACATGATATATTGTACCAAAATCGGCAATATTATACCACGTATACATAGTACGGAGGCATGCACCGTCCTATTAGTTTCATGTTATTTTCACTTGATCTCTTATTTTATAGCTCTATTTTACTAGGCATGCACCAAATAGTATTTATGCAATTTTAGTCGTGGCCTTCTACTTGTTACACGTGTCATTCATGCTTACCACAAAATAACCACCATCCTTACTGCAGTGCCGTCTACCACCGTCACCACTCTTATTACGGTGCTGTCGCTCGCACTTTTAACAAGTACTCCTTTTGTATTGCCACCTACTGACCTAATATATAAAAAAGGGACTGCTTGTTTCGACTAGTGTAAAAGTCTAAAAAACGACATTAATTTAAACGCGTACAACTAGTATTGATTCAATCTACTTGGGAATGTTACGTTGAGCTTGACGTGTAAAATTACGATGTCGCTCACTGAATTAAATTATTTATCTATAATTATTATTATAGATAGCAATATCTTCATACTATTCATAAGGATACTCCCTTATCATTAATAAGGGAGAAACTTAGCTAAATGGTCGTAAATCATTTTACGACCACCCTATATGATCATAAGTACTTCTACGACCACCTAGTGGTTGTAAGATTTCCTACGACCATCTCATGGTCGTAAGCCTTACTATGATAACTTCACAATCGTAAGCTTTACTACGATCAGATCAACTACAACCATCCTATAGTCAACAAAACCCACAGATATGTGGACTCAATCGACTAGGGATACTTATGCGGTGTGTTTAATACACACAGTAGTTAATATGTGATGTTATTCTCTGGGGTAACTGCATGTATTGAACCTCTGTCTCTGACATAATTGCAAGACGACGTGGGAGGATCAGTCTCTAACAATAACCGTCACTGAATATGCACATTTCATCAAATGGTGAGACACCTCTTAACATGGGACAATTATCACCCCTTCACGTGCTATATAAGAAGAAGGAACAAGAGAGACAAGGACAAGGCAATGAACACAAGACAGAAGTCATTAAACCCTAGTTCTAGTGATTTCTTTCCTATGGTAAAGTATAGTCAATACAACAAGAGTAGAGTTGTTATTCTCTCAGTAGAAGGCCCGAACCTGTACATAATCCCCGTGTCTTTTTCTATATGGTTTAACTCAAGAAGAGTCCCCATTGTTTATTCATAAGATCAATATTAAAACATCGACACTCACACATTTAGTATTTTAATAAGTGTAACATTTCTTGTTACAGTGTCGTTCACACTTTTGACAAGTAGCCACCGTTTTAAAATAGTAGTGCTTAGCGTCGAATAGTGTTCTAGACTAATATATACTAATATATACGATCATGGAAACTCAATCCAAGATTTACACGTTTAAATCTTGGAGGCAGTATAATGATATATTTAAGCTCATTGATTACACTGGCTGCCCATTATTTAAAGAGGGGCATAAGAGTAAATCGATTATCAGTCGTTTGCTCGGGTGCATAAATGTCAATGTGCGCCTTTGGCGGCTAGATCAATTTTGGCGGCTTCGGATGCCAGCAAAACGGTGAGGAATGAACAAAGGAAGTCACACGCAACCGGGCTCTGAGGCCCACACATAGCACATACTAGCCAGGCCCATCTTATGCACCCGCAGCACAAGTTTCTCACAAATGGGACTAATAGGCCCACTAAACTCGATCTCTTTGCATCCGCCGAGCATGTGTGTCTAGGCCCGATAGCCAGCCATACTGGGCCTATCCATGTCGGCCCAAATGTATACCATACGCATGGTTGTGTGTGTGTGGAAAGCAAGCAACAGGAGCACCGTTGCACGCTGAAATGTATCCTTCGGAAACAGGGACGTTTCAAACCGTAGTTGTACAACATCACGGCGCAACAAAGCTACTCTTTCTTTTGAATACTTGTCAATTTCGATCAAGATTTTCTTGCACACATACTTGGCACCTTGCGATTTGCAACGCGTGTTTTTTTCCCCAAACTACCACTATTAACTCTACACATCTATGTCCACTTCATTGCGTCGTTGCTTGTACTTGAGATCCCACCAAAAGACTTTTGGATCATATTTGACGAGATTATTGACAAGGTCAACTTTGATCTTAGTCAAAGTCAAAGTAGATCCATATATCAGAGGCTAGCTCTATACAAATTATGAACCTATAACTGGTACTTAAAGGAAGTGTAATACCTTTTACTCTAGCTCCTTATACAGTTTACTTGATTTTGTAGTTTTTCCATAATTTTATATGTTACGAAATTATCTCGACAAATTAAGGATTTAGGTTTCGAAAATTAGGACGAAAGGTTTCAGAAATTAGGGCTTTATGATTTCATGTGACTTGGAATGTGGGAAGTTTAGTACCACATGACTACTCTAGGTAAGTGGCACTCCCTTCTCTGTACATCATCCGCCGCCGTCGTTCTTTGTCCTCCCTTGCCCATGATGCTCGCTTTTATGGCAATTGTTTGATTGAGTAATGGGGTTGATGGTACCAGTAGGTGGCATAAGTGATTTCGTTGGTGTTTCCAATTCCACTATAGAAATAGGTTTGTGCATCATACTTGGTGATTCCCCAGCGGCTATAGCAAAGGGTGTAGGGTGAGTAAGTACCAAGTGACCGTTGGGTACCATATTATCGTCAGCAACGTCAAACGGCCATTCATCATCTTCAGGTTGATCAGGATTGACTGTTCCGTTTTCATTGTTCTCTCCCATGTTAACCAAATTGTGCTCATCAGCTTCCTTCTTAAATGCATTGTACTGCAAATGATCATTCTCCCTTGGATTGTTGTTTGCAGTTTGTATTGTTTCTTCAACGCCGCGTTGACTAGCACACCGGTATGAGCATGCACGTTGTCCTTGCAGAATGAACAAATATGGTGGCGGGATACGATAGTAACAAAAAACCATATGGGCTTGCATTTAGGTCTCAAAAATCTGGATTTTAGGTTTAAGAAATTAGGGTTTCATGAATTCCCACACAAAGTACTCATAACAGAATTAGGGTTTCGGAAATTAGGGTTTCTAATGGAGTTACAGTGTACATGTTCATACATAAAATTGATGGTATTTTATTTTTTTGAAGCTTTTAAAAGACTCTGAAAAGGGCAAACTGGAGATAAATAATATCTTGGTCGCTTCGGTTCTTGATCACATTACTTTTCTATGGTGGAGTACTTTATGAAGCTTGTACAGAATGCAATTGAAGGGGCTCAGAATGCTCGTTGTGATTATGAACATGCCCTAAAATATGGAGGAATCGATGTCAGTGCAAATAATTCTTAATATAATCTATTTTTTATTCGGAATTACAGAAATGATACTATTTAATTTTTAAAAAATAATCAATTGTATGTTGTTTTTTCAAAAAATAAAAGTGTGGTGACAACGTTGGTTGGTCTGTTTGTTATTTTCATAGAATATGAAGGGTACGAAATTTGTTAGACTCGCAATAACATTTTGTGATCGTTGTATATTATTGTAGCTTGCTAAATTTCTGAAGAATTTTGTGAGAACGATTGAGATAGTAATGAGTCGTAAGTAGGAAGGTAATTTTTTTTTAAAAAATAATCTATTATATGATGGTTTTTTTTGAAAATAAATGTGTGGTGACAACGTTGGTTGGTCTGTTTGTTATTTTCATAGAATATGAGGGGCACAAAATTTGTCAGACTCGTAATAACATTTTGTGATCATCGTATATTGTTGTAGTGCGCTAAATTTCTGAAGAATTTTGTGAGGACGATTGAGATGGTAATGAGTTGTAAGTAGGAAGGTAAGTGATATTACGATGCGCCTGTTAAAAATGATGGAGTTAAAGCATATTACTTTATGGAGATTCTACAAAATGCAATTAAAAGGGCTGAGAACACTCGTTGTGATTATGAAGATGACCTAAAACAGTAGATTGAAATGTTGGGGGCCAGAAATGTTGTGGTTTCATACTCTACATGCACTGCAGAACAGTACAATTTGGCACGGAACCAAAACTACATTACAATTCGCGGACAGAAGCACGTTACACGTGGTCATATGGCATGATGGTTTGGCTATTTGCTTTAGTCTTCGTCGCTACTACTACAGTACACTGCGACATAAGCATTCGGACCATGTAAGTATACATGCCTTTAGGGGATAGTAAAAACATGGATGGTAGGACTGGGTACTAGTACGGAATAGCCCGACACAAAGTACTCATAACAGAATTAGGGTTTCCAATGGAGTTGCAGTGTACGTGTTCATACATAAAATTGACGACACTTGAAGCGTTACAAGCATTACATGATACATGCGTGGGTTTATTGTAATAGAGACACTCTTTGTTAATTTACCAGTTTATTGTGGATGATATTCTTTAATACTGTATTATACCACATACTAGATAAGCTTGTGCATGAACCAACTGAGGGAAATATTTGGCATGCAGATGACATAACAATGTGCAGGCTATGGTCTATTGTTATACGATCTGCATGCCACACATTTCCCTCTGTTGGTTCATATACAAGTTTATCTAGCTCGTGATATATCTGATATTAAAAATATCATCCACTTTAACACTGTATTGTACCACAGGATAGACAAGATTGTACATGAACCAACAGAGAGAAATACGTGGCATGCAGATCATATAACAACGTATCGCAGCCTTCGACTCGTGTGCGTTTCGAAGGCTACGGTACATTGTTATATGATCTGCATGCCACGTATTTCCCTCAGTTGGTCATGTACAAGCCTATCTAGCCTGTGGTACAATATAGTGTTAAAGTGGATGATATTCTTTAATACTGTATTGTACCAACGTCATCCACATTGAACCGATAAATTAACAAAGAATATCCTATGTATCATCTATGGTGGCTGGGCTCTGTCGCAGGAGCCTTTCCCTTCCCCTTGTCTCGGGGCTCCCTATGTCGGTGTCGTAAGTTGAAGCTATCCATGTCCTGCGATTCAATGATGTAAGTGCACCGTACAGTGAAAAACGTAACAAGAATGTAAATTCTGCATAACTCACTTACGACTAGCTGACTAATAACTATGACTACGGTAATAATGAAAAAAGATTCGACAAATTACCTGTCCTTCAGGGGAAAGCAATAAAAAAAAAGTCTGAGCGATGAGCGACGAGAAGCAAGCAAATACTTAATCTCCCCCCAAAAAATAATTATGTTATGTTCTCTGAGTCCTCAATGATGAGTGCCAGAACGAGAAGTGAAACACAATTGAGATGAGCGACTGCGAGAGTTCAATATTTAAAGACGAGCAAAGGAGGAGCCGCGGCGTTGGCGCCGGGAATTCCGAAGTGTTGGCGCGAGAATTCTGGACGAGGCGACAGATGTGCGGAGGAGGGAGGACGGGCGGTGGGAAAGGTGGCCCTTGATCATTGAATTTTGTTTTTACCACTGGTGGACACATCACAATCCTAACAACAGTTCAAGGGATCCCACAGTTAAAGATACAAAATGTAATATATCACATATGCAGAAGGGAACAAAAGGCATGAGGCAATTACCTTCCATATGCAGCCTATATGGTTTTGCTGTTACTATCGTATCCAAGTCACCATATTTGTTCATTTTGCAAGGACAACGTGCATGCTCATACTGTGTGCTAGTCAACGCCGCTGCTTGAAGAAGCATAAAGCGCAAACAATAATCCATGGGAGAATGATCATTTGCAGTACAATGCATTTAAGAAGGAAGCTGATGAGCACAATTTGGTTAACATGGGAGAGAACAATGAAAACGGAACAGTCAATCCTGATCAACTTGAAGATGATGAATGGTCGTTTGACGTTCCTGACGATAATATGGTACCGAACGGTCACTTGGTACTTGCTCACCCTACACCCTTTGCTATAGCCACTGGGGAATCACCAAGTATGATGCACAAACCTATTTCTATGGTGGAATTGGAAACACCAACGAAATCACTTATGCCACCTACTGGTACCATCAACCCCATTACTCAATCAAACAATTGCCATAAAAGCGAGCACTGCGGGCAAGGGAGGACAGCAGCGACGGGGCGACAGATGTGCAGAGAAGGGAGGGCCACTTACCTATAGTAGTCATGTGGTACTAAACTTCCCACATTCCAAGTCACATGAAATCATGAAACCCTAATTTCCGAAACCTTTCGTCCTAATTTTCGAAACCTAAATCCTTAATTTGTCGAGATAATTTCGTAACATATAAAATTATGGAAAAATTACAAAATCAAGTAAACTGTATAAGGAGCTTGGAAAAAAATTCATAATGTTTGGACCTAATTTTCTATATTAAAAAATTTCTACAAACAGTATAATTGAATGAATTTTAGAGAAAAAATAGTAACTTATAAAATTCTGAAAAAATACACAATCAAATACACTGTGCCAGGAGGCTCCACAAAAAATTTCATAATTGTTTGAGCTCATTTTATATATTTAAAAATTCCTCCAAGAAATATTCTTAAATGTATTTTCTCTCTCCTTTTGGATTTGCGTGCGCCGGGGGAGGAGGACTTGCTGTGTCCCTGCACAAAGAAGACTTCTTCTTTGCCGACGGGCATGGTAGCAACTTGTCTTTGCCAAGCGGCACGACAACGACTTAGTCTTTGCCGCCAGCGGCATTAGGTGCTAGGAGGGGGGCCAAAAATAGAATTTTGATGCTTAGGGGGCTAGTTTAGGAATTACAGTGCACTATGGGGCCAATACAGTCCAAAACTCCAATCCACCAAGAAAACCAGTGGACGCCTCTCTCTCTAGTGCACGGTTTACCATCTGATGAATATATGCAACCTGTGAAAAAGAAACCTCTAAACGTGATCACCACGGAACACAAATTAGAAGGCATGAATTGTATAGATTCAGGGCGCAGCCCAAGAACGACGATTCTTGATCCATAAAGCAAACACAAACCTGTTAGATATATGCGCACTTTTATAATTATTATAATTTCTAAAACAATAGTTGAATCAACAACAGAATATATAGGCGCATATATACTACGTATATTTGGAATTATGAATAGTAGCATGATCATCACCTCAAATATATCTATCTTATATATATACATGCTAACAAGGCAAAGCCTAGAACAAGAACACTACTAACAGAAGTAGGTATCAACATCATCACATGATTTATTTTTAGGAAGCAAAGCCTATCCATATCAAATGATATCACCGTGACTTACAGATAATCGCTCCGGCGAAGGTCACGGTAAAGTCTGATGCAAAGAAGACAACACAAAGCGGATGATGAAGGAAGCCGTGAGGAGTCGCGCGAACACTTTTCAAAAACCTGATTCGCCCTAACTCGTGCAGGATCACAAGAGACGCCGGCTTCGGAGACACTGCTCTCACACGTCAATGCACGCCGAGGAAGAGATGGAGTAGACGAGGTTGTGCAACACAGAGGAACATGACTATCTATTCTTATATTGATCTTTCTCTATGTGAATCAGTAGCCAGCAAAAGAAACTACATAACTGCCTAAAAGCCCCATTAAAACAGTGTAATTCAAACTTCCAATTTTGATTCATATGAATGGTTTCTGGCTCTATCTATGCCTGGCCCAAGCCACCATTGGTGCCCGGCTCCTCACGCCGCAGCCCAACTCCCTGACGCGGCCTGTGCAACTTGAACGTGTTTAGGCGTCTCCTGCGCCTGCACGCCCCCACGCGCTTGTCGTGGCACCGGCCCATGCACAGCACCTGTTCCACCTACGCCTCCTCCTCCTCCTCGTTGCGGGTCACAAGTACCAATGAGTAGTAACTTGTCTCCCCAAACCCGAGCTCCCTTTCCACCGCGCGTTTCGATTCGGTCGAAGGGATACGCCACACCTCCTCCCCCAAAACCTCCTACTAAACCCTAGAATTTTCCTGCGCGGCCAGGAAGCTGGCGCTTTGCCTGAATCCATCCATATCCAACGTTGTTGTTTGTTGTGTACTTGCATCTCTTCGATCGCGTATGTCGATGGCAGTGAGTCACTGGTCGTTTGCACATATACTGCAGTTGTAACACACTGGCTATTCGAAAGCCAAAATGCTACCTAAAGACCTAACATAATATCATACAGTGGAATAACTTCGACAATAATTCATCAACTAAGCTAAACAGATCAACATCAGTTGGAACATAACAAGAATGTAATAATGGATCCACTAAGATAAACCTATCAACGAATGATCAATGAACAACGAAGGATCAATGAACATAAACAATTATTTAAACAAACTCCTCGAAAGGAAGTTACCATCCATGTCTAAGTTTAGTTATTACAATCCAACAAATAACGAATGAAAGACAATAACAATTATGTTATTGAATCTAGTGTAGAGTGAAATATTTTTGAGTAGTGCGTGTCTACTCCCTCCCAAGAGAAACTTCATCAATGGTCAACTAAAAACAAATAAACAAAGCAAGAGTGAGTCCAAGACTCGGCAAGTACATTGAATATAAGAACAGGACCTCCAATATGAACAAGATCACCTCTTCACGGTTTACAACACACAAAGACATGAATATTTATGAATGCATGAGATGAATGGAAGTAATCGAAGGAAGGATCGCATACGTGCTTATACTGGTATAGCTAGTGACACACCGTCGGTGTTCACTTAAGCCCGCACCTTAACAAAAGCGCGGGGATCCAAGTCCCGTATGAAGAACGTTTCATCTGGTGTCCAAATCGCCCATCTTGGAATTGATGGGTCTTATATGCCCATCTTTGAATTGATGGGTCTTTCTATCCACTCCGTGGGCGGGACATGACAATGTCCAAATCGCCCACATTGGAATGGTGGGACTTACAATCCACTCCCGTGGAGGAAACATGAGTTATGGATGCATGGAATGAAATTTGAACAATGAAAGACATCATCTCGAAATATGGAATCAACACATATGAGCGAACATAGACTTTTCACCTTCTCATGTATCATAAGATACCACAACATGAACATTTAAGCATTCATCAATCACAAGCATTAATATTAGCAAAGTACTTGCCTTCGCGATGCGACGCGTTAGCGAGCAACGATGATGCTCCCAAACCCGTAGCCTCGCTGCCTAAACAATTAAGTAATTTAAATAAGAACACATTGCCCACAACACTTCTCGACACCGTTCTACAACGCTTCCCCGGTGACTCAAGATTCAACTAGAAACTCTAATCTGAAAATTGACTACTCAGGCACAAACCAAAACTGGACAGCAGTACGGTAAAAAATCATATCTATTGATCTGGAACTCGGAATGAGGTGAGACCAGTTTCTATGGATTCTTAACTGACATATCTACAATACTCTAGTTGACAAGGTAACCCAATTCGGCCAATTTAATTTGCTAATTGATAGATGAAATTATAGAACAGAAACTTCCTAGATGAAAAAGACAGCAGCACTAAAAAGATCATAACTTTTATTCTACATTTCCGATTAGAGTGTTCTTTAACAATATTGAAATATTATAAAATTACCTACAATAACCTAGTTGTCATGACATTCATATTTTGCCTTTAACAAAAAGTGGCACACAGGTCAAAACTAATTATAGAAACTGACACACAATCTGGACAGTCACATTGAAATATAAATAACTTTTGTTCTACAAATCCAAATAGGGCGTTCTTTATCAATCCTGAAAGCTAATGAGATCACGTACAAAAGTCGTTATGGGCAAGACTTCTGAATCATCTTCTATCTAAGTCATAATTTAACAATTACAGTGACTGCTAATTCTCGTCAGAATTCTGGACAGCAGAAACTAAAACAATCATAACTTTTGATCCGTACGTCGGAATCAGGTGTTCTTGGCGGCCACCGAAAGCTAAGAACAATATCTAAATAACTCTAGGTGATAAAATTTCCTAATTCTGCCTTTAAGCACACGAAAGAGGCCGCGCAAGACACTGAACAGAACTGAATCTTCAGCAGACAGAACTTGATCCGATCAATCCTAATCAAGTTCACCTCTACGATTAATCCAACAACATAAACGACGATCGTTACCCTTGGAGACCACAAGAATGACGCTGGAACTTCTCACGAAGATCACCCCCACCTTTCTTCTTCTTCCCTTCCCTTCTCCTCTCTTCTTCTCGATGGCCAGCAGTAGGGAGGATGGCGCTAAGGAGAGGAGGAGCAGCAGGAGGCGGAGCATGGTAGCGTGTCGCTACTGTAGCATGGCTACTGTAGCGCGGTGACTACTGTAGCAAGGGTGGCTAGGGTTTGGTCCCCTCCCCTCCCTTGCCTTCTAATGGGCTGCCAGACCACTCATGGGCCTTGGGCCACTAAGGCCGGCTCCTCTCCTCTCGAATATGGGTTGGCGGCCCATTCCTCTCCTAAAATTCTGAATTTTGAACTTAATTCTATCTCTAAACTTTGTTACAATCGATATTGAATAAATTTCCCTCTCCCGAATAATATTTTCTCCAATTGATATTTGGGGTATTACAACAGTAAAGATTAGGGATTAAGAGTGGTGTGGACATATGACCAGACAAGGTATAGGGGATCCCTCGGACTACTTCAGAGACAGATTAACACCTAAGCAAATGCTAACAACACTTCCAATTGCACTATGTCAAGTACAAATAGTTTCTGCAGACAAAGTTCTGGTCCAGCCCAACCTACTAATTCTTAAATACAAAGCATATTTTCAAGGTGATGCGGTTCTTCTCGCATGAGTGCATCCTTAATGTATATGGCCCATAAGGTACAGTGACGTGTCTTAGCGTTATCACCGCAATGAATGGAACCCCAATGGGTACCAATGTGGAACCCACAACTTAATAAAATATCATCTTATCCCACTTTCTCTCCTCTCTCTCTCTCTCTCTCTTTTGGCAATAATTTATTCCTTGAGACTAGGCCTCAAGCTTGGGAGCAGGTCCTTCAAACTTTTTCTTACTGCCCGCACCTAGGGCTAGAAAAATAGGTCGAGGCTTACGAGCCAGCTCGGCTCGGGCTCGTGATGTTACCGCCCTGTCCTCCCCGCGCGCCGCTCGCTTTGGCGTTGTGTGGAGAGAGAGAGAGAGGAAGGTGAGAGAAGTAAAGGCTTAGGTAGACATGGCGGGACGCAAGAAGCTAGAGAGTAGGTGATGGGAGCAGCAACAAAAGGAGAGCAAGGCGGCCATGGTGGTGAGGGAGAACGAGAATGGGAAGGGGAAGGAGTATAAACTGGTCAGCATCAAGCTAGAACGGCATTGTCTGCGTGTACATTGTTGTATGTTTTTCGTTGGTTGCCTTGATTCTCACTTTCTCAGGGTTGAGGGTGGTACTTTGTTTGTTTGCCTTGCTTGTTCAATTTACTTGATTAGAGTTTTTGCTCTTCTTAGTGCTTGGTTCGCGAGCCAGCTCAAGCCTACTGCTGAGCTGAGCCGAGCTAACCTTCTGGCTCGTTATTGAAATGAGCCAAGTTGAGCCGCCTTTTTGACCGAGCTTGAGCGAGCTCGGCTCATTTCTAGCCCTACCTACACCCACAATGTATGGAGTTGGCCTCAAGGGTGCCACATTAGCCTTAGGACCCCCTCTTGTTGCCCACTATGGTATCCTTGAGCTTTCAGTTCCCCAGGGAATATGTCGATCGATATCTCAAGTGTTCGGTTTACAGAGCAGTGTTTGTTGCTATTGAAGTTCCTTCGAGTGCAGTGGTCTTTTCTCACATCTACAGCTAGTGCACAAACTACTGGATATCCAGTCTAACAGACACATGAGACTGTTAGAAAAGAGGAGGTAGCTGAAGCTAATGTAGCTAGAACTGAAGAGGTAAATCTTAGTAGAAAGGTAATGGAGACTGTAAGGAAACATGCATTTTGAGGTTGTTCCCTTGGATCATCAATTTCAGCAACAAAGATCATTCCAAGAAAAATGTGCACCAGCTCTGTGTTAACCTCTGTGAGGAAGAAGACTTTGGTTCCTGGTGCTTGGTGCTCTCGGTTGCACTCGACCAGTGCAATTCGGTGGTTCTTGTGCGGCATTCCCCGTACCTTGGCTTTGTCCTTTCGGTGTGCCCTGAATTGCAAAAATTCGCATTGTATCTCCAACGACCTCATTCGTTCTTCGTGGCACAGCGAGGCGATTGATTTTTTGAGACAGCGCCATTCGGCGTGCCTTGCCTAGTTCACTACTCGGTGGCTTTGAGTGTCATCCGCTTCTTAAGTATTACTATTTTCCATTTTTTTTTTGCATTACTATAGCATATATGCTGTGCTAGTTGAAGTTTCAAATTGTGTTGATTAACACTAGTACTGGGAGATATTGCTTGGTAATGTTGTGGGCTTGCTGTTAATGCTCGATGAGGATAAAAGTCATATACTGAAATTGAATTGATATCTAGTTCAGAGTTGAGCTTTAATTGTGTTGCTTACTACTGTCATTTGATCTTTAGTTTTTTGTGTGTTACTTTCGGTTGTGCTTAGATGAATCGAACTATCTAGGTTCAGTGATCTCTAGCAATTCACTTGCTTGCTCTTCTGTTAGCCAAAAGGCTTTATTGCTGAACTTGAGAATCTGTAATCCATCTGATATTTGTGAATTATTCAAGTTCTGTTGGCTGACTGGAGTGTTGTTTTTGTGATCACTTTGCAATGATGATCTTTTGTGAGCTGAAAGTTTAAACTGTTGTTTATTGTGTATAACATCAACTTTTAACAGATTAGTAAAGCATTATTTAGAGCTCAAAGTTTGAATTTTAATTGTCATATTCAATTAGTGAATAGTATAGACATTAGTGTTGTGAAGGCCAAGATGATATCTTGTGCAGCTCGACATCTAAGAGCAATAAACAAACAATTAAATCTGAGCATAATGATGATTTTAATTATCCACATGTTCTATGTTTTGCGCATATTATCTTGTTTAAATGACATGGAGATTTTACATGGTTATATATTAATTTTGTCATGTAATTGTTGCTGGAAATATGTTTTAATTATGATTAATATTGCTGGAATTAATTCTGAATATTTGCTAGAACTGCCAATTTTTAAGCGATACCGACGAGGAGGAAGCAGAGGAGGCGCGTTGACGAATAAAGGAAGACAAAACGCACGGGAAATGAGACAACAAACCAATGTGGCGAGAGGGGGCAGCGCGTGGGAATGCAATGCCCAGATTCGATCGGACGACGTACACGAGCCCAGCGGGATCGGGAGGCTAGGGAAAAAAGGCACACATGACTACCTGAGGGAGCTCCCTTTCTGTCTCCTTTTATAAAGAAGGATATGCCTCTGATCTTGTAATGATGCTTTGATGGGAAAAATTACATAGGACCTCGGTCCTTTTCTCATCCAAAGGACCTCCTTCTTCCACATGACACATATTCTTTCACAATCTCAAAGCAAACCTCTCTAATCCCCTCCTAATCCAGTCAATGCATGCCGTTAGGCTTAACGGCGATTCATCTTCGCTAGCATGGCGCACCGCAGATCACCCTCCCTAGCTCGTGTGGGGAAGAAGAGACGGTTCTAGGAAGTTGGGGGCATTGGCGGCTTCCCTACGACGGACATCGTCCTCTCAAGCCCGTGTGTGCCATGTGTCGAAGAGAAAGCTCATTTCCCACCCTGTTGTCATCCCTATATGCACTTGTGAGTGCAACTCTAGTAGGAATTTTATCAGGTCACAACTCTCGACCTCTGTATGTCTAGACGTGTGCCTATATAGTAGGCGTGCGTGGTAGTGTGTGCGTGTGCATTTACCCGGGTAAAAAAATGAGAGATCGAGTAGGAGAGTTGCGCATATAATTACGGCCCACCGAATTCTCTTTGCTTATACCTTTTCTTACGTACCGACCCAGCTTTGTACAACGGGCCAGGCCCAGTTTGGGCTGGGCATGTACATATCACAGCGGGCCCAGTAGCTCCACCGGTTCTCTAGCCAATTAGCCATGGCAGGCTAGCCCAAATGAAGCCAATTCATCGTTAACTCGTTTCAAGTTGGGCTTTGCCTGCCTTTCGGATTCAGAAGAAGGCAAGCAGGAGACAGTGGAGAGAAAAACGCTTATTAGGGCGATAAGACTTATTCCCCGCAACCACGAACCAAGTATCTAAGAAGAGATAATTTAAAATCTGATCGAGTTGACAAGTCCATCACTATACCTCGGAGGCAGCAGAGAGAGACAATGTATGCCCTGCCCTGCCCTGCCCTGCCCTGTTCTAATTGATGAGGGCCCTGCCCTACATTATCACTGTACGTGCGTGCGGTCGATCGCAGGCATGCTTGATTTGAAGAAGCCCAGCAGCAGCAGCTAGCGTCGGCATATGGCCATTCGGCAATGCGATGCAGGCTGTCGCCGATCCATGGGCCACGCACGTACTCCTCGCTGGTGGTTGATCTCGTCATCTGGCCCCTGGCCGGAGATATCAGCATCGCGTTTACGCGGTACGTGTACCTGCCGGCCATCCATTCGTTCCCCAGAGCTGGCCGGGGCGGGTTGTAACGTACGCACCGGCACCGGATCGATCGAGCACGCGCCGCAGCGTCCAACGGTGGCAGCCGGCTCTGACTTGCTGCATCTCCTACGTACGCGCCGGTCGGCCGGGAGCATTAAAGCCGGCCCATATACTACAATATACGCGGAGTATTTTGTTGCGTCTTCCTACCGGTACAGGCGTGCACACGCAACCTACATATCTGTACTCGTAGCAGGTACATATGACGCGATGCATCAGCATGCATGCAGCCAGCAGCACAAAACGTGCGTACGTCCTGATCGATCCAGCTACGTACCTAGCTCCACAATAAAAACGGCCGCAGATTAATTAATTGGCGCGCGAATATCGATCCCACGAGGATCGCTCGCTCGATCCGCTTGGATCTGTATTGTAGTAAGCTTACTTGCAGTACACGCGCGCGCGCGCGCGTGTTATACGTCCACATTTCGATCAGTTAACCCAAATGTACTGCGAGAAAAATAAAGGAATGAATATGCACCGTGCATGGATGAACCATATGATCACGAGATAGATTGTCCGGCCGGCCAGGCCCCCTAGTATGTAGTACTGTACCGTGGATACATAGGATTTTCCTCGGGTATTAAAAGTTATAGTATCCAGTGCGAGTTTCTACTAGTAATGGATACGTACGTACGCTACGCACTCCAGGATCGATCGAGTTACGAGACGAGCTAGACAGGTCAACCGAGCCGTACGTCTACCAAATCCAATTCAAAATGTGTTGTGCATGGAGATATTCCGTTCCCGTACGTAGGCCGTACGTGAATGCATGCTGCCTGCCTTGATCATACTGACGCGCGCTGGACGGCCGGGCAGTGCATATATGTGATGTCAACCCGGCCGGCGTACGTACTGATCGACGATCTTAAGGTACCGCTCCTTCATCCCCTTCATTCATGGCAGTTTTTTTAAAGTACTAGCTACCCGCCAGTACGTACATACAGATTCAAATCCAAGATATATCATTGCAAAGATACACATATATGATATCTCGATCACATTTACACGTACGCACGTATTGCATTACTGCAACAAGCTAGCCCCTACGACGTACGTGCTGTACTGTAGCGCTGCGATCGACGCGAGCGATGATACATGACCGTCCCATGCATCGCGCAGCGCGTACGTACTTGGCTCCGGCAGATCCGCTCGTCGCCGGCCCGCCGTATCCCGTACACCATAACATAAAAGCCCGGTAGAGACGTCTATTTTATGAGTTAAAGATATTTTCAATCATCTTTATCTCTATAGTGTCGTAGAGTCGTTTTTGTAAAGCTCTCTAGAGCGTCTCCCCACATACCGTATCAAACATCGTAGAGACGTATTATTAAACGCGACTACAATGATATGAGTCATTTAGATTGCGTCTCTACAAGCTTGGAGACGCTTTCATATATGCATTTCCATATCGTCTCTACTCTCCCTAGTGACACTTTATTTAAGAAACATAGATACACATTCATAGACATATTTAGATTAAGTTAGAGACGTCTATTTTTATTTTGTTCAATAGAAATATTTTATCGCTAGTTAAACTACAATGATTTAAAGGGTATAGTATCATATATTTTCATAAGAAGTTTCAGATCATAGGTACGTAAAGCCATTCCAAATGTAGAATTACATTGTTGGTATATTAAAAAAACCAGAAGAAAAAAACATAGACACTCCGTTGCGGAGTGAATCAAGTTAACAACTGAATCTAGCATCCACATACAAAGGTGCAAACACACCGAAAAAAAATCCTACAAATCCTACAACTGAATCAGGCGACGAGTGGCTAGAGGGAGGCGGCGTCTTTAGGAACAAACAGTCAAATCCACCTCCAAATAACAGAACCTGGTACATGTACAGTGATAAACTTGTTTATTATATCTATTCATGTCTCAAAAAGAAATCATGCACGTATGACATAAGAATGGTTGCATTTATCGAAAACAAAGGAAATACACAATACGAAATTCCAATCATGGGTCCACCACTGTAAGAAGTATTATTTCACCTAGTAGGAGATAGCAAATGCAGAGAGCTCAAGGTGAAAACTGACAGCAGTTAAACTTTTAGCACAGTGCAACATACTTTCCACAGAGAAAAAACTGGGTATATATCTACCATTACAAACTAACGAAAAACACTTACCATCATGACAGTTTCTCCAAGACATTTTACACCATATTTCTTTGTTGTATGCGACTCAAAGATTCTGATTTCATAATCACACTCGATACAATAATGACATTACTTGGCGAAGGAGCATTCACCTACAGGATACAAATCAATATGACAAGCACAACACATATTACCAATTTACAGTTTTTTAATTAAAAAATAAATAAGATTAATAAATGAATGGTAGAAGCCATAATTGTACCCAAACTTGACCATTTAGTCCAACAGCTATCTCAAATGATAGTTTTTTTTTCTCAAGTGCCTCTAGGGAAGGAGCCCCTACCCCAGAGCCGTTGGATTCAGGGGGAGGGGGGATGAGTGGTGGATGATCCTCCTCCCGGGGCCGTTGGATTCAGGAGGGGGGTGATGAGTGGAGATGAGGGAGGGGCCTCTCCTTGGGGAGAGTGAGGCCCTGTCCCAGAAGATTTTTTCCATGCCTCTAGAACTGGACATGTTGGAGAACTTAACAGTCTATAAGCAGTCAACAGTAGAATACATAAGGAAAAACAAATGCTACTGTTCTTTCAAAAAAAAATGCTACTGCATTGTTGAAGAATTATGGTGTGTATTGTCCTCACATTCTTGATAGGCCAGTTGATGTTTCAAACATATAGCCGTTTTTCAATTGACCAAATTCTCCTGCCTTTCCTGTAGCTGCAAAATAAAGTTTGTAGCATTATTGATAGTGGTACCACGAAACTAATAGAATGAGTATACTACAACAGATCTAGCAGAAATAGTATCATTTACAAGGTGAAAAATTCTCACACCCAAGGAATGAAGGTTCGCAAGGTGAGTTTTCTTTTATATACTTCTAAGTTCTAACGGACAAGCAACAATTAGAAAAGCTGAATTATAAGCTAAAAATTTTACCATCCATGCACGAGAGCTCTAGATTCATGATGCTATTTGCTTTCACCACTTGGGCATATATTAACGTACCAATCTGCAGGAGAAAACCCGTGGTAAGGTACTATGGTGCATATATAACTCTGATGCACCAAGCTCAAGAGAGAAAGCGAATATTAGGCCTCAACAACTGTGGCGCCACCTTTTTCAATTAAAGGCGAGATCATATTAGATAGACACATACTCCCAAGCTGACTATAACATCCAGGTAAGATATAGTTTGCATCTCACACTCTATTGCAAACTTGGCCATACGGTACTCTCTGGTCTTAATGATCTCAATTTAGTAACTGGTTGACAATATCACTTCTCCACCAAGAGACTAATGGACACAAATCTAGGATTCTAGTACAACCAAACAATCAAGAGAAAGCGGACTTACGGTGGCAATCCATTACGCACGAAAGGTATCGACTGACACGACCAAACCGGATGCCCAATTCACGCACATCAATGTTGTCCTACAAGAAGAAATTTTGGTATATTCATCAAGAGTCGTTGTTTGTGTTGAAAATATAAGCATTTTTCAAGTATTTTAATCCGAAATTTGCTAGATAAAACATGAATAAAACTATAACTAAGAACACTATAGTTATACTAGATTCTAGAAGAACGAAGCTAGCATTCCTATCTCGATGTTCATAACAATATGAAAAATAAAACTAAGTAAGCGACAAGCGCGAGATAGGCATACCCGGATCTTTCGGTGGAAGGAGTAGAAGAAGTAGAAGCGAGAGTCTTGGTGAGGTCGTCGTTAGTCATGGCGTAGTGGGCGTCGTGGTAGTAGTTGTTCGGTTGATGTAGATGTAGCAGAAACCGTGGATGTTGTGGCGATAGTCGTGCGGATGTAGCGAAAATTAGATGAAGCGGCGATCGCGCGAACGCTCCCAAAACCTTATTCGTCCTCGCTCGTGCAAGCCTTCGAGGGCGGGGTTCGAGACTGCTCTCCCGATGCGGCCGTACGTGCCTCGCGGGATGGAGATCGTCGAGACAACAAACAAAGCGTGATTACGTATTGTGGAAGTGGAAAACTTGGGAACCGAACCAGTACTCTCGGTTTCTCTTAAATAGCCAAAAGAAAGGAGTCCAAAGGCCAACAGTTACCATTGATTCAACAGAATCGAAAGGCCAACAGTTGCCATTGATTCGGCAGAATCGAAAGGCCAACAGTTGGAATATGAAAGACCAAAGGTTGCCATTGATTCGCCATCAGAACTGACACCATTGATTTCACCATCTAGCTCTGGTTGTTGTTAGTAATACGATTGGTCAAAGATGGTACTCAACGTAATCCTCAATTAATGAATATTATAGATAATGGTATTCTAAATAAACCCTAGTATATCCCTGGTTGGTGATGCTTGCCACAACCAGATAAGGTTATGAACACCCCTGGTTGCAAAGCCTATTATGATCATGTCAAAACACGACTATCTGCTGGTCAATAAGTCTTATCTTATCAACTAGAGACCATGTACACCATGCTCAACTATACGTGGTAGTTAATACAACACATACACATATGTGTCTCTAACATAACTACACACCCCTCTCTCCGTCTCTAGCAATTACTAATTTTAAGTTTGGCAGGTGGGCTCTACTTGTAAGGTTGACCGAAAGTTAGGTCTATCTTGTCATCTCCTTTTTGTCCAAAAACATGTTCCTTGAAAAAAGTATAAATTTTACTTTGGACCATGTAATTTTACCATAGTTTCGTTTTGCACTACGCTTAGCAAATCTTTTCAGTTTACACCACCTTTTTCTTACTATGTGTTGCACTTTGCATAAGGATAAGAATTTGACCGTCTTCTTCGATGCTCGCCGACGTGGGAGGCGTCGGTGAGGCACGGGATGAAGAGAGGGGAGGTAGATGGAGCTAGAAAATAGGTCGAAAGCAGAGAAGAATAGCCGGAGTATTGTTGATAGTGGTCATAGCAACGACGACGATGGAAAAACAGCTCATTTGCTCTATTTTTCGGGTTACTGCCACCTCCCCGGCCATGCCTTGTTGTCGGCAAGCTCCCCGCACGTCTCACATGTTTTCCTTTCGCTGATAGAACGTTCTCCTAGTGCAAAACAAAAGGTAAGAAGAGGTGGTGCAAAAATGAACCCATAATAAAATTACATGGTTTAAAGTGAAACAAAACGTAAAAAAAAGGTGGTGCAAAGTGAAAAGATTTGTTAAGAATGGTGCAAATTGAATCAATGGTAAAATTACATGGTCCAAAGTGAAATTTACTCTTGAAAAAAAGTATAGAGTAAATTTCATTATGAACAATATAATTTTATCATGGTTTCACTTTGTACCATATTTTCTTACTTTTTGTTTCACTTTGCACTATCTTTTCTTACCTTTTGTTTCGCTTTGCACTAGGAGAACATCTTATCAGTGAGAGGAAAACATGGGATGTGTGCGGGGAGCTTACTGACAACGAGGCACGACTGGTGAGGTTGTGGCAACCCGAAAAATAGAAATCGAGAGCCGTTTTGACGTCGTTGTCGTTGCTATGGTCACCGCCGGCAACGCTACGGCTATTCTTCTCCGCTTTCGACCCATTTTCTAGCTCCATCAAGCTCCCCTCTTTCTATCCCATGCCTCGCTGACACCTCATGCGCCAATGTTCACCGTCGGTGAGCACCAAAGAAGGCGATAAATCCTTACCCTAATGCAAAGTGCAACACATGGTAAGAAGAGGTGGTGCAAAATGAAAAGATCTATTAAGAATTGTGCAAAGTGAAACTATGATAAGATTACATGATCCAAAATGAAATTTACTCAAAATTATAAAGCCTAGTTTTTTGCATTATATTTGCTCTAAAACCTGAGGTTATGTGAAATTTAATCAAAAAATGTTAGTAAATTAATCTATACATGAATTGAACTATATATTATACGTCAAACTCTACCTATGAAACCGATCAGTTCGTCCTTGTAGTAATACATAGCGACCCACTGGCCCTTGTACATTACTGCAGCTAGAAGGTATCCATGCAACAAAATTTTTCTCCCCCGTACGTACTCGTATCTGGCTCACGTAAGCAGCAACAATAAATGATGAGGAATGATCAACTCGCTTCTCTCGGGCCTCTTCTCCCCCGGCCTACCTTCCAAAACCAAGCCTAGCTTGTCCCATGCGAATTAAGGTCAAGCCCAAGGTCTCAACAGCAAAAAAAACACGCGCACAGTTTACCATTTACTCCCCGAATTTACTTTGATTCGCCTTTCGCTCGCTCTCTGTTCAAACCGGTGCCATCGTTGGTGCCAGCCTGATGGCCACACGTGCCACTGTTCGTGAAGAGGCCTGAAAAGGTCGACGAAACAGAGGAGCCAACACGGGGTGTACTCATGGACGGAACTGCGCTAGCAGCAGCAGCCAGAGTGAGCTTGCAGCAGCAGCCAATCTATCGATCCAAACATATGCATCAGACTGGAGTAGGAATACTACTCAGCTTCTTACCTCACCCAATCGATTGAAAGGGAAAGTTGTACATCAATTACTCTTGCCCTCAGCTCTTGCAGCTTCTGCATGCTCCATCAAATTAATAAATTTCTTGTGCCTAGCTTGCCAAAGACCTTATTTCAACCCAGCCAAGGGATGAATGAGATGGCTGACTCTTCTATGTATCTTCTTCGCGGCTGTTTAGCTCTCTGTGACCATGTCAGTGTCTAGCTAGGATGATTCAACCAATTTAGATTCTAAAGAGGAGAGAAATGAGAAACATTGCGATTTCACCACCCATAATTCATGTTTGTTTGGTTGGTCTTGACCTTCACATATACTCCACCATGCATAGCACTACAAGCAGGGTTTTTATTTTCGGCCGAAAACCGGCCGAAAACCGGTTTTACCGGTTCTATCGCCCCCCGGTTAGGCTACAAATCGAGCCTAAATGTTTCGGCCCATTTTGAAATTAGCCCGTGCTGTGCATCTGCAATGCCGATTCATTTGTTGCTCCCTAGTCCCTTCGTCGCCCTAGCATAGCGCAGCGCCGCAGCCAGTGCTCGGGACGAGAGTGTCTTGGCGGTGGCTGCTGCTGCTCCTCCAACCTCCCAAATCCAAGCGCACCAAGGGGGCAGGCGAAGAAGAAGATCTCCCCTCTCGTCCTCAACGACCGACGATCCCGAGCTCCAGCTCTGCACGTCCTCAACGGCGCATGGAGGCCGGCGGACGCGCAGCGGCGGATGTCGGCATATGTTTTCAATGATGATTTGGACATTCCATATGTTTTCATCTTTTGTAGTGTTGTTTCTTCTGCTTCATTATTATGTCTGCTTCATTATTATGTGATCATCATACATCCTCCATTGTTTTGGAATTGCAGAGGGCATTAATTGTGTTTGGAGCCATGGGGATCAAATAGGGGTCGGATTCAAGTGCAAATATTGTTTAACGACTTTCGTAGGAGGAGGTGCAATCCGGCTTAGGCAGCATCTAGCGGGCATAATAGGCAATGTAAAAAGTTGCCAGCAAGTGTCATCGGAGGTTCGTGATGCGATGAGGACGTCTGATCGGGCAGGGAGGCAAAGGAGGAGACAAGAACACACACCGAAGCTTAGAATCGAAAGAGAGATTTATGAAGAGATGAATGCACCAATTGATGTGCCCAGCGATGAAGATTTACAAGAACAGATGGCTATCAATGCGTCATTGAGGGACCTTCATTTTCGGGAGAGGGTGGAGCGTAGTGGTGGGACATATGAGCATGGATGTGGGAGTGGCAGTGGAGGGCACGTGAGTGCAACTAGTAGCAATGTTGGTACTAGTGGTAGTACTAGTAGGATTCATACCTTGTTTCGCAATGCAAGGTCTGCTGGTAGAGCCTTTGATTTTGATATAGCACGCAACAACTCTCCTCAACAAACTCGGGTGGACATATTGTTCGGCAAGAAGAATAAAACAGGAATTGGGGAAGCTTGGGCGAAGTGGTTTCATGCGAACGACATCCACAGTGTGAAAGTTCGCCCATACTTTAAAGGAGCAATAAAACTAACTCAGAATGCTGGTAAAGGGGTGCAAGTTCCTAGAGGCATAGATATCGATGGACCGTACTTGCAAGCCAACTTTGCGAAAATGGAAGGGTATATGGCGAAATTCAAGGAAGATTGGCCTGTATACGGTGTTACAGTCATGTGCGACTCATGGATTAGGCCTACATCGATGAGCATAATTAATTTTATGATTTATTGCAATGAGCGCATGTTCTTCCATAAGTCTGTTAATGCAACTGGCCATATGCAGAATTCGGAATACTTGTATGACTGGATCAAACAGGTGGTGGTTGATGAGATTGGCCCCAAGTTGGTTGTTCAAATAGTCACAGACAATGGATCTAATTTCAAGAAAGCTTGTGCTCAGCTTGTCTTGGAATACCCCCCACATTATTTGGCAACCATGTGCTGCTCACACTGTCAATCTAACGCTGAAGGACATAGGTAACGAGCTAGAGGTTCAGAATGTCATTCGTAGTGCCAAGCGAATCTGTAGGTTCTTCTACAACCATGGCAGGCTGCATGCTGAGATGATGAAGAACATTGGTGGAGAGCTCATTAGACCCAATGCGACAAGGTTTGGAACAATGTTTATCTTCTTGCGAGTTTACGGATAGAAAAGATAAATTCGCGATGGATGGTGTCGAGGCTTGGAGGAATAATGCATGGAGCAATGATCCTGACTATGAGTATACAGATTCCTGCTTGACAAGCAGTGCATGGTGGGTGGATGTCAAGTGGGTGCTAGATACAGTGCAACCACTCTATCGTGTATTACGGTTTGCCGATACACAAAAAAAGGCCACAATGTCCGGATTTATGCCATTGATGATGGGTGCTTTGCATGAAATGGAAGCTCATTTCAGCGATAGCCCAAGAGAGATGAGCAAATACATGAGCCTTGTGAAGACGAGGGTGAAGTACCTCTACAAGAACACTCTTATGGTCGTAGGTAATGTCTGGAGACAAAGTAATTTATTTATTAATTATTGTTGTCATGAACTTTATGGTTATTTTCCTTGCTCATGCAGCCGGTGTACTCGATCCAGAAGCACACTACAAGTACGGCTATGGGAAAAATCCAACATTTGCGAAAGCACTGAAGAAGGCTACTGAGAAAATTGCTAACTCGCCTCAGAGTGAGGTGCAGGCACTTGCACAATTTGATGCTTTTCGCTCTTGTAGAGGCGAATTTGACAATTGAGGCGCACGACTTGCGTCATCGCAAATGAGCCCATGTAAGTGCTTATACTTGTCTTTGTCTACTTGTACGATGATAGATATAATATGCCATTGTATGAATATTTTGTGGTGTTTATCGCAGCCGCCTGGTGGTACATGTATGGAGGACATGCGAAGGTCTTGCAAAAGTTTGCAATGAAGATGGTATCACAGTGTGTGTCCTCAAGCGGGTGTGAGCGCAATTGGAGCACCTTTGCGTTGGTTCACACAAAAGTGAGAAATAGACTAGGTTATGACAAGCTCCACAAGTTGGTTTATGTCCATTACAACTTGAAGTTACGCCTTCAAATGCAAGAAGCGGTCATGCGAGAAGGAGTTGGATCCTTGTGCGATTATGATGGATACTGACTCTAGATGACCAAGACAACCCAATTATGGATTGGTTGTCAAGATCGATTAGGGAATCCGAGCCTTGTTATGGATGAACATGGTGATCCTCCTACTCCTTCAAGGGTTGTGCTTGAAGAGGTGCGGGTTGTGCTTGAGGATCCTCCAGTGCCTTCAAGGGTTGTGCTTGAAGATCCTTCAATGCCTTCAAGTTCAAGGGTTGTGTCTGCAAAGTCTGGTGAAGCACTCCTCGACAAACCTCTCAATGTTTGGATATCAAAGAGGAAGCGACTTGATATCACAAGGAAGAAACAGGCGAAGAAAGGGAGGAAGGACGAAGATGAAGATGATGTGGAAAGCGGCGAGGACAGTTCGACTCCTTCTAGAAGCCTTAGTTATGTAGACACGGATGACAACACTTCTGTGAGTGATGATGTTGGTGATGATGACATAGTTGATCTCATTGGAGGAGGTGAGATCACAAAGGTACACACAAAGAAGACAAATGATCTTTCCAGCCTCTACTAGACTAATTGCTTTCTAGGTGAGGCAAATTTAATCCATTTCCACAAGTTCTTTCCATAAGTCCAATGACAGGCTAGTTTCCCTACAGTCTACTGCTATAATTTGTTGTATACATTGGTTGCTTGAACTGATTGAAAAATAATTTTTCTCATGGCAGGAGGTTGAATATGCTAGTGGAGGGATCCCCTTGAACTAATGTCATTTATGTTCCAATTGGTAATATTCTTTTGAAGTTTTACTACTTGGAAGATGACATCTACACTAAGGCCTTACCCACTTTTTGAGGTGATCCTCATTCCTGAACCGTTTGATGGTTATGTATTGATATTGTGAGTAAAGCATCTTGTGAGCAATCGCTTGAGAGTTGAGACTGCCAGAATTTAACCATATTTCTGTTTTGCAATTATCATCCAACAATGCTTGCAACGGATGTGGTAAGTAGTGCATGTCCCAAAATAAATGAATCATACTGTGTCAGGTGATGTTGCGTTCTTAGCTGTGTGGTGCACTGGTGCTCAAAATAGTTCTTGTTTTTCAGGGTTTTGTTTCCACAAATACTACAATCTGTCAATGCATAGCATTCTGGAAATCTGGACTGGATCCTTTGCTGTTGGCTTCTGGGAAGGAGGACAATCTGCCAATCTGTTGGCTTCTGGGAAGGAGGACTGGATCCTTTGCTGTTGGTAATCTGTGGAAGCATTTTGACTACCTTTGATGTTGTTTTGGAGTATGAAAATCTGTAATCTTTAATGTGTGAATGCATTTTGGACCTGGAGACATGAGAATATCAATATTGCTGCCGAATCTGGGACTGCCGATTTTCGGCTGAAATCTTGCCGATTTTTTCAAAGAATTTCGGCCGATTTTTGGCCGATTTTTTTAAAATTTAAATTTTGAAAAAAAACGATAATCGGTAAAATCGCTTGTATCGGACCCCCGGATTTTTTTTTTGCCTGGTTAAACCCTGACTACAAGTAGCTTAGCTAGTGTTGTTCCCATTTGTGAGACAGCAAGCTAGCTCCGGTTGCTGTTACAAGGAGTAGTACGTTTGGTCAAAGATGGTACTAGTATGTTTAGTTCGTGTTTCCCTAGGTAATGCAGTTGGATGATTGGTCGTCGTTTGTTTGGTACGAAATTGATAGGGTTGAGGAATCTCCGAACCGCCTAAATTGGGGGAGGCAATTGACCGAAATATAAGTACCCCAAGCAACCAAAACCAAACATGTCTTCCCTTCTTTTTGCTAGTTCCCTCTCTCCCAAGAATTCTTTTACCTTATCTGCACAAGTCACCAAACATGCATGTCACCATATGCAATTGTAAACTCTTAATTAGCTTAATCACCGAGTACAGTATCGTAAATTAATTAATCACCAAACATGCATGTTACCATAGGCCGGTGTACCACTTAATTAGGAGTAATAATTACTGGATCAAAACGGTAATGAGTATAATGTGTGTAGACATAAAGTTGTGTTAATTGTATCGGTGCACTGCATCTTGTTTGAATCTAGTAGCTGGATTTGCACAAATGTAGGCCATTTTTCTCCTTTTGCTCCAAAGGTGCAGTGCATTGTTTGGAGTAGGTACAGGCTGCTGCCTCGCTATGAGTTTGAAGAGGACTCCCAAGAAAAAGGTCCCCCCAATGCCATTCCATGGAGAGAGAGAGAGAGAGAGAGAGAGGCTAATATATATGCAGCCCAATCAAAGGGGAAGCCAGTGAGAGGGGTAGGTTAAGAAGCTTGTTTGGTCATTTCCATCATTGCTTTGGAGTCCATAGTCTAGTGTTGATATATACACATATTTTCTACTTCTCTCTCTCTCTATCTATCTCTGTGCCTTTTTGGCTGTAAACCAGTGACAGGAGGGCTAGCTTGAGTTGAGGGGGATGGCTGCACAAATCAAATGCTGAATGCTTCCTGACCTAAATGGTCCAACTCTCCCCCATCTTTAGGTGGCTTGTCTCTGTTCACCACACATGATAAAAAGCCCAAGGGAGCAATGAGGTCAGTAGTGCTGGCCGGGCCCCCTCACTCCCAAGCTAAGCTATAACCAAACCTTTTCCCCTATTCCCTTCTCTCTATCTCCATCTGCATCTCCACGTCCCCAATCCCTTTCTTCTTATTATTATTACTACCATTGCATTGCATGACCCTGTGCATGGAATCAAAGTTCATGGAGAACTGATCAGAGAGAGAGAGAGAGAGAGAGAGAGAGCAATCTGTCCTGAGTTTGAGGATCTTGATAGGGCTATGTCATCCATTGTGTAATGGTGCCTTTCATCTTTATTATCCCCAAGGATTAGGGTTTAGGATCATCTTTGAGTTTTATTTGTGGAGTACTTGGTCTGGTCTTATCCAGTTATATTTTCAATCCAGTGCTTTTGACAACAGCTGGGATAAAAAAAAACTAAAAAAAAATCAAATGTAGAAGTGATGTGATTTGTTTGTGGGTCACTTAGCAATAGAAGGAAGATTAAAATTAGTCTCCCTTCCCTTTGATGTCGCCGCCTGTTACTTTCACACTATTATCTTTTGGACATCACATCATGCCATGAGAGCAAGCCTAACTTTGGAAAGGGAAAAAAGTAACATAATAATTCTTTGCAGTAGTAAGCTAGACTAGCTAGTTTATTGCAAGTTGGGTAATTGAAGGAACATTCTTAATTCTATTATAGTGGAAGGGTAATGCAAGTAATCTATTATATATAAACACGTGTCATATTCGGAGGGGAATGCCCGCTCAAAGTATTCTTTACATCTCTATCACTTTGGACATTAAGATCACGTACTTAACCCAACCTCTCCTCATGACGTGTTCTTTAATGCTAGCTATCGAATGGATTCCATTAACCCAACATGAGCATTAAAAATCCGGACACCATCAAGCCAAACGCAAATGCTACAAACTACTCCAGTAGTAATACGTTAAGACGCATATATGTAGGTCTTGAATAATTCTTGTGAATATATATATATATATATATATATATATATATATATATATATATTAATTGCTACTACAATACTTAGGACTTGATTTTTTTATATTAATTAGACATTTTTAGAATTTTATTTTAAAGTTAGCTCTCGGCGCACTTTATTTCCAATTCTGACTCCTTTGATCATACCACCATCCGTGGTGTGAAAAAACAACACTGTCACGCCAACCTGTATTTGGGTAAGATCTTGTCACGCCACAGGTGGCGTGACAGTGTTGTTTAGTCACGTCACAACCAGTGATGTGATAAAAAAATATGTTTTTAGCGGACTTATCCTATGATGTGATAATGTTGTTTTGTTACGACACGGGTGGTGACGTGACCAAAGGGGTCAGAATTGGAAATAAAGTACGTCGGAGTTAACTTTAAAATAAAAATTTTAAAAGGGTTAATTAATAAAAAAAAAGTTCTTAGGACTTAGCAGGTTACTATATCTAAGTAGACTTTCTTTGGAAGCCAAGCTAGGTTCAATAATTAATTTTGTATGAAGTGCTACTATGCACTAGCTAGCCAGTAACATTACTAGCACAAAATTGTTATAGAGCTAGGCATTGGTCTTGGATCTAGTAGATGTCTTGATTGCGGATCGAAGTGTAGGAGCCTGGCATCCTCGTGGATGCATGCGAAAGCAACAAAGTATGTGCTCTCTTTTTGTTCTAGAATATGCGATGTTTTGGATATTGGCATAGTATTTAACATACAACTTTGACTGTTACTTTTTATATAAATATATTTATAAAATAAAATAAATATATTATTTCAAAAATCATGGCTAATCTAATGATACTATTTTTACATGACTAATGCAAATAATTATATATATATATATATATATATATATATATATATATATATATAGTGGTTAAAGTTAAAAAAAGTTTGGTTGCGTGCTTCTAAAATGTCATTTATTTGTGAACGGAGGGAGTAGTATATGGGAGCTTTAGGGACTAATAAGATGATAAATACTAATTAAAAGGGCTTTCTTGGAAGTGAGGTCCCTAACTTTAGCATCAACCTCTTAAAGGCAAAGGGGGTGGGCTAATTGATAATTATATTAGTGGGCAAAGACACATAGTACGTATTAGCTAAACCTAAGCATCATGAAAGGCAATGCCCGAGTTTTGTTATGTTAAAGCATAGGGTTTCCTTGCTTTAGTGTTGCTTCCTCCTCAAATTTGGTTCCAACACACCCAACCACTAGGCCCTACAGAAAGAAAAGGCCCCAAACACCACTTCTCATATGGAGGAGAAAAGAGTGGTAGTTGGGGATCAATGTTGTGGCCTAATAATACGATACATATATATATCATCAATTAATTGGAGATACATTAGTTTAGCTTAGTGGGAATAAAGCAGCTCAAACTTTAAAATGGAGGTATGTATACTCAAAGTCAAGACAAGAAACGATACAAATGCAGCGTTGTTCCAAGGCTAATATTGTAGCCACTTTCATGGTTCGCAGTAACATATAGGAAAACTGTGAGCAGAGATCGTAATAAAAACCTTTCGGTAAAATAGCATTTATTCGGGGATGGTGCGAGTAGAAAAACAACGTGATTTACTCAAATTAAATATAACTTACCGACATATAACAAAGCAAAGGCGTAAAGAATTCTACCAGATCTTATTCCGGCCGGGTAACTTTGCGAGGCAGAGAATGCTTTCACTACTTAAAATTAATAGAATGTTCCTGAACTTCTTCTTTTTTTTGTCATCTTCTAGAAACATTTCAGTTCAGAGCTTAAAGCAAATGATGCCAATGCTTAGCAATGGACATCGCCATCAGTGGTAAAGCGGCATGCATTGCGTCTATGTTAAAGGAAGCTAGCACAGGTACAACATCAGCAAATTGGTGGATTCTTGCGGCATGTGGAACTATATATTAACATCGTTGGTCTCGCTCATAATTAAATGCCTTGCAAGGAACTCAATCATCACTGCAATTGGCGGGAAAGAAACAAAGAAGCGACCATGGATGGATGCTGGCATGGTATCCATCAAGGCTAGCTTATCTAGGGTTCTTTTCTTGTTCTTCTCCCCCAATCCCAATCCCAATCCCAATCCCAATCCCAATTCCATTTGTTTGATTATCTATCCGTATTATCTATCCGTTTGTTTGATTCACATTCGTTGGAACAAAAGAAAAAGAAGAAGAAAGATACTAAAGTCTCATCTGAGCCGTCCAGTTGGAGGAGAGTAAGATAGTCCCTGTCGACCGACCTCGAAGCCACAGGGAGGGACACGGGGTAGGCGGCGCAGCGGGATCGGCGGATCCACCTGGTGCGGAGGCGCCACGCGTCGCGAGGCGAGTGGGCGGCGGGCGTCCGTGGGGGATCCCACGTGGAGGCATCTGCAACCGTCCAGGGGGGTCGCTGTCGTCGACTGGGATGAGAGGGAGGGTTGGTGATGAGCTAATCATCGAGCAAGCAGGCCCATCGTCCAGTCCAATTCGTCCAGCCCTCCCCAACATTTATATCAAACCTAAAAAAGAGGCTTTTCCGAAAGGGGAGCGGAATTATGCATACTAGTAGCCCGCGCGCGCCGTATGGCGTGCAGTGAAAGATTGTTATGTATGTTGGGCGGTGTAGATGATGTGGTAAGGAAAATAGCTGGTTACACAAGATTGGAATATAGACGGTGTGTGCAACTACTGTTTTGGCAAGCGTATTATACAATATGTAGCAGGGGAAATTAAGTTAAACCTAAACATAGATGACAGCGCACATTAACAGGTACCATTGTTGTTACAAAAGAGTGCATAGCATGTGAGCCGCACATACAGCGTACATAGTTGTTTGCGAAACATTAGAGGATGTTTTACGGTACGATATATTACATAAAGTGGGTCCGTAGTTACTTAGTAAACACAAAAGTTGGCCAGAGTATGTCATTGCAGTCCACAAAAGTAGGCCTATATAGCATGGAATGAGCTCGGATAGACGATGCGTAGGCTAACCGGAAGCTCTAAATCCCTGTTACAGATAATGTGGAGAGGGGTTTTATATGTCACATATTACAGGCTTGAGGAGGTAAATATGGATGGATAAACTGGCATACCAAATCTGGCATCTATCAGTCGGTTGATGAAGCGTGAGTTGATCTGCAGAGAAACAACGGTAAGTGAGGTTTTGATGTGGGAAAAGATTACTAACGGCACCATGGAGTCTGTATTCTCTGTGGAATGAACATGATCAGAATACTAACTTTGGACGGACAGAGTATTGACAGTTGTTGTAGACTGTACTGTTTGATGTGAACTAAGGTTACAAAGGAATTGTCCGGCCAATACACAAAAAAATTTATACGTGCAGGTAAAACATTCAAGAATTAAACTGATGAATCAACAGTGTACAATTTTGTATGATGTAGATTTTAGGTACTCTGCACATGTAGAATTGTGACTGTTAATCTGTTTTGGAATTAGATTTATAAGACGAGCTATAACGTGTTCATATATCATAATATGTAGTCTGGCAATAGAAAAGCTACAGTTTTGTATTAATGTATGTGAGAAGCGATTCGATAAGGCAGGCTATAACACATTTCTATGTGCGCACATCTAATCTGTCAACAAATCACCTACATCATATAGTAGGCGAAAATATCTAAGGCGATGGAAGAACGGTTTGGACAGGTCGAGCAGGCTGAAAGTCGGATATATATCATGTCGAAATGGCAGAGAGGATGAATATTAACTACAGTAACGCACAGGTTGATAAGCTTGTTTACCTACATATCTTGAGTTTTTTCTCTGCAGCGGGATTGATCTTATCATCAGCGATGCCATGAGAAGTATGTTCTTCGGTGGGATTTGTGTTTTGTATATTAATATTCTGCAAATAAATATTTATAGATAAGTTACAGGGTAGGTAAAGGTTGTATTGAGAGACTGTGATTGCATCACTAACCTGATCTGAAGCTGTTGCAATATCAAAGAGTCTTTTTTTAGCGGAGCTGGTTGTGCTATGCGTTGTCTGTAAGCTGAATATGTTATAGAAGCATTGTGTTAGCGATGACATCGTGGTTTAGATAAAAGAAATAGAACAGGCAGTATAAAGGACGATGTACTCTTTTTTTTCTTTGCCCTCGGTGATAGACAGTCGGGTTGAGGCGGGGGGTGTGTGTTGCAGTATCTAAAAATAGTTAAATGTCAGAAGATGCAGCAGGAAAGTAAATTCTTTTGTAAGATGAGATATAGTGCCTATCGTTTGTGCATGCTAACATGACCATCTTAGATTACCATATGATTAGATACACGTTACCTCAGGAGCTAGAGACTTTCCGAGCGTGCTGTCTTCAGTATAGGCAGTTGGTTGAGAATCTGATGCATCTGATGTTGCAGTATGCACTAAATGGTATAATCGTGGAATAACAGCTTGTCTTCCAAAGGCTGTAATGACACGGTTGACCTGAAAAGTTTTTTTTGGACCATGAAAGCTTTTTTCGGTTATGTTGATGTGCCAGCTATATTTCGTGCAGATAATCTGCGCAATTTCGTGGTATTTGGTCGGTTGCGGTTTGATCTAAGGACCGCGCCTACTTGTTTACCAATCACCGTGACCAACATCTCCAAAAGCATAAGTGCCTTCCTGTCATGTGCAGTCGGTGGCTATGGCCTTGAGCTTGTATCTACCATAAAAGGAATTGTGCGGTAAGAAAGTAGATTGCATCTAAAAAAGGTGTCGTCAGGATAGATAGTAAAAGTACCTTGGTTTGGCAGCTTTGCAAGGACATGAAGAGCATCGGTATAATGTGCCTTCCGGCAATGATTTTTTGCTGCACTTGTTGCACGAAAAAAACCACCATGTTTGATTTGGGCTGAGTCTAGAGATTGTTACAGTGCATTCTAAACCATCACGCTGTATAAAGGGTTAGCAAAATCACTTAGCACATACTGGTAATGGATAAACAATAATGTATTTGGAAAGTAAGGGAGCAGAGCTTAACTGGAAAATCGAATGGATTGATATCAAGTATGTCTTTGAGTGTTTTATCTTCGTATTGTTTCAGGGTAATTTGGGCGGTACGTGTTCGATCATGAAGGACAATACGTGAAACGGGCTGAAAGCTTGGTTGTAAGCTGTTTTTTAAGAGTGAAGAAGTAAATAACACCTCTTCTATATACAAGCGTGTAACAAGCGGCGATGTTGGTATAAGAGAAGTGAACTATTTTTTTATGTGGTAGGTGCGTACTAATATAGTTCGCGTACCTTGACGTAATCGCCGCTGCTTCAGGTATATTGGGCGAAATATACCAACGGCAGGCTGCGCCTCCTGAGAGACCTTCGTTCTCTGTAGTAATGTGAGTAAAGTTAGATACAGAAACGAAAAATGTTTGTTATGTGTATCAAATTTAGGTGCTGCACGAAAAAACTCTGTTAGATGTGTATCAAATTTGACACGTCAATCTAAAGTCGAAACATCATTGCTGTTATAGAGGGGGTTCTCCAGTTTGAACGTCTCCAGGGTGTAAACAGCTAACAGAAGATGGTCCGTTGAATCTGTAGTTTGGAGTACTCTCTTGTTGTCAGTAAGCGACAGGTGTGGATAAAGTTGTAAACATGATCACTGCCGAAGATGACATGTGCACTGCTGCTACTAAATAGGCATACTATTTAACAAATTTATCTTAGACGAATTTCAATTTCTTAGTACTGATGTGACCTTTTCTATGAATCATGCAGAACGATTCCATGGGGCTGACTATATAGGTAAAAAGCAACATGGTGACCACGCATAGAATTTAGGATAGGTATATAGAAACGACAGATGAGTATGTAATGTAAAGTGCAGAAAATAGTAGATTGTATGTCGTAAGTACTCACGTCCATATCTTTTCATAAGAACGCCCACAAATAGGATTGGTACGTGATTTTTACGTCCTTTTCGTAAACACATTCACCATCAAAATCTTTTGCCTGCTGTCCCCAAAGAGTTCTTGTAGTTTCGCAATCTCTGTAAACAATAAGATAGAATCTTAAAAAAATTAACAACATAAAGCATGTAGACAACTGCAGTGGATAGAATTTGTAGAGTACTAAAAATATGTTGCTTTTGTACTTGGCATCTTTGATAACGACCAATCTTTTGGTAGTAGGAGAAGACTGGTTTGATCCATCAATAGAAGCAGCATTTGAAACAGCTTTAACAACACCAACAACATCTGTAAGAAAAAAGAGATATATTTTTGTGACATGATCCAATATATTGTGTACACAGTATATAGCATCTGCATTTTTTTTTTATAAAAAAGGTGAGGTGAGCAATGTAGGACACACCTAGAAAATTCCTAGTCTCACCAATATAGTTTGCAAGATTCTCCAATGGTATAAGGCTATATGCGTACATTGGAAAGTTGGAGTCTGACATCAAGTCATTCTTCAATTTTAGTGTAGTAACCGATTTCAATCATGTATTCACCTGTCAATGACCATATTTTGCTTTGTTTGAAGCTACCAGGAACCTGCTAAAAGTGTAAATATGTTTCTCCTGCAATAGAGCCCTTTTTGCCTCTACATGTTCTTTGGGTATTTCAGCATACATAGCATTGCCCTATCACCAAAAAATGTAGCATTTTGTTAGTCACAGAACAAAATTGTTAAGGTAGAAATTACAAGCAAAACAATACCTGTTCATCAACAAGGACAAGATCTAGGTGCTGAATTTCTGCATCGTCCACATTCCCACGATATTCCCATAAAGAGATACCACGGCACAAATGTTCCAATGTTTGCTAGTCGGTCTGATTTCTGATAACAGACTATATGCCATTTGTGTAGCTGCAGGAATAGAAACTATTTAGAGGTCTGTAAGTTTACATAGTGAAATTATAATATAAATGTAACATTACATGGTGAGTAGATTTCCGAAAGACGAATAAAATGCATAGCTTAGTTTTTTTTCCAACTATTTAACGGATAGGAAGATATAGAATACGAAGCAAAGGAAACACTTATTTTAATACTATGTCAAGTAAAGAGATATACATAGACAAATATTAGTTTGCAAAATGTAAGGGGCGTGTAAACCAAAAAGGAGTATACTCAGTTTAAGATTATTTATTTGCAAAGCCTGTAATAAGCAACACAAGCACATATTACAGTGCTTGTAGAATTTCTTGGTAGACAATATTCTTTGTTTTCGTCCCACATGTGCAGTCCTCATTCTCAATAAGGATTTTGAGACCCTCTCTGCATGTAACTCGTGAAACAGCTACGTATAGTTGTCCATGTGTGAAAACAGTTTTTTTTAGATATATGCCTACACTTTCAAGAGTCTGGCCCTGGCTTTTGTTAATTGTCATTGCGTAGCATACTCTAACAGGGAACTGGCGACGTTGCAGCTGAAAGGCCATTTTTTGTCTGTACTTATTAATGTAATGCGAGGAATATACACAGTCTGTCCCATGGCAGAGCCAGTCATAATGGTGGCTTCGATAATTACATCAGCAAGCCTCGAAATTATAAGTCTTGTTCCATTACAAAGGCCAACCGATTGATTTAGGTTTCTAAGCAGCATAATGGGGACACCTACTTTCAGCAATAACTTGTGTTGGGGGAAATTATTTGGATTTATTGAATTTAGAAGCTCTAAAGGGTATAGAAGGTCGTCGTCACTGTGTGTGTCTGTGATTTAGAGATTGTGTCACAACTCGTATGTTCGGTTTGACACTGGGCACTTTTGTTAGAACAAAAGAATTGATCTCATCAACAATTTCGTTTGTAGGCGATAATATGGCTCTCGCTACGTAAATCGAAGGTGCGCAAAAATTCTCTTCAAAATCGATGTAAACGGCATTCACTATGGCAGCTACTTTGTTATCTTGGGTAAGAATCAAGAATTCTGCCGGAATCTCTATCCAATAAGCTTCAGATTCACCCTCATTTTTTGTTGTGGGGAGCCTACCATCACCTAGATCTAGAATCCATTGGCTAAAACTTGTTATGCCGACATCAATATGTGTAGTTTGGTCTGCAGCGGACAATCTCATGTTAATAGTCAAAGGAAGTATGGTAACGTAGTTCCATAGAGGTGACTTTACAATGGCGGCATCAACTATTTGAGCTCTAGTACCTCCTTCAATAACAAGTAAGATCATCGCGGATCGCCACCAAGAACAAAAACTTTGCCACCGAATGGCATAGTATGAGCAGCAGAGCCTACGTCAGCTAAGATATCACGGAAAGTTCTATCTAACGCTTCAAAACATTTTCTATGAGCCATCAAAGCTTCGTCCCAAATAACAACACAAGCAGTTTTAATTAATTCCGCTAACATAGTTCCTCTTTTAATATCACATATACTTGTCTCATCAATGTCAATAGGTATCTTAAATCTAGAATGAGCTGTACGGCCTCCAGGCAAAAGTAAAGAAGCAACACCAGAAGAAGCAACTGTAAGGACCACCTTGCCTGTAGACCTTAAGTACGATGTAATAGCATTCCAAAGAAAAGTCTTTCCAGTGCCGCCATGACCAGAGACAAAAAAGAAGCCAGGTTGGTTTTGTGCAACTCGCGACACGACACATTGGAAGGCATTTTTTTGATCGGGATTTAACATGGAACACATTTTTGTGGATTCATTAGCTAGGTCGATAATATCGTATGACAACTCATCGCCTATCATTGTGTTTGTGTAGCAATGGCTAGCACGGGTATTTCTTGCGGGTAAATTGAAAGAAGCTATCCTAGTTCCATTTCTTTTTAACATAGCAGAAATTTCATCTAGCAAAAGATCTTTTAGATCATCAGCAGGCATAGCATAATATGGGTTGCAAGTAGCACGACGAATATGGTATTGGAAGTCTTCTGATAGATCCAACCAGAATCTATTAAACAACGAATGCTCATCATTAATATCACAAAAAAGCAACATTGTGACAAACAAATGTCTAAGCTGAGACGATGAAGCCCATCTAGAAGCCTCTTCAAGAGCACGATACCATTGACATCATTCCTAATAAGCGCGAGCAACGCAAGCCTCTTTGTACGTATTATACACAATACCTTGGAAGATGCGTAAGTCTTCATAGCTCTTAGCTCCTTTGACTAACATAAGAAGCATTCTCAAATAGTATTGCTCACCACAAGAAGGATGTACAAAATACAAGCGACCTATTTTTTCCCAGTGTGTCTTTTACGCAAGATCTAGTATTTGTGTCCCAACGCCATCTAGAAGGGAATTCGCAATAAGTAAGAGAATGGGCTTCATTATAGCGGCTGTTTGCTACAAACCATTCGGTGAGTGGTGTCCTTGCTAGGAAAGTGTTGGAAACCACGTTTGATAGATCGACATTAGGGTTAAAGCAAGGTTGTTCATCTTAGGAAGATGCACACCGAGCCGCTCCACGGAGGAAAATGCCTATGGATATCGTATTCAAGAATTCGCCAAATGGCATCGTGTTCGCATATGTAGCGACATTCAAGATATTCTTGAACTTCATTGTGGTGATGTGTGAGGATCGGATGGAGCATCCTCTCCTCGTGAAGTCTTTGTAGAGATTTTTGCATAGTCTTGGCCTTTAGTGACGTATTTGAAGAGGTACTTTAGAACCTTTGTTTTGTTGCACCACTCAACATTAATATATGCGCATATTTCTTCAATAGGGACATATTATATGGAACAACCCATCATTGTTTAAGCGAGCGTTTCCTTTTCTAACATATCGTCCATTGTCGACTCGTTTGTAGAGAGCAAAGCCATCTTTGTCGATCACTGTCTCATTTTGGAATGGTTTTGGGTAAAACTTGGAGCAGGAAGCTTTTTTCATACAAGGGCATCTATCATTGAGCAAGCCACATGGACCATGCATCATGTGCTCTGAGACTAAAGCGTATCCTAAAGGGTCCAATTGCGGATCGGGTATGTTAGCACTAACAAAGCTATCGATTAGAGCAGATGTTGGTTCAGCTGTATCTCTAGCAAGCCAAACAATTATATGAGCGTGAGGAAGCCCACGTTTTTGGAACTCTACGGCGTGAAGCACTACGAAAGGCCACAATAGGAAAATGCAGGGAAAAAGTTGAAGAAAATATATTAGAAGGAAACTACACGGTAAGAAAGTAAAAGCCATGTAGAAGAGCAAAGTAGATGGATACTTACATGCATTGATAGGACCAAATGCAGACCCATCTTTAATATCACTCAATAGTTCTTCCAACTTCATATTGTAGACTCTATCAACAATATCAGCTCTATCGGTGACCCGTTCACCATGTTCGAAAGCCAATGTCTCGGTTATTTCGGGCCATTTTGGGTTGCATGTAAAAGTAACAAATAAATCGGGTGGACCATGGATACGGCATATAGCAATAGCATCATGGTAGTTCTGAACCATATAACGTCTACCTCCCGTATAAGATGCAAAGCGACACTATCGTTTCCCAACATCGCTACCATCTATAGAGCCACTCGCGACGTAATCGGCCACACCGTAAAGTTTCAATCCTTAGCTCATCTTGATGCTCCAATATGTATTGGATACGGCATTCATCAACGCATGCACGAGCATCGACCTTTATTTGAGATGATAGCCTCCCGCAACTTAGATAAGGATTGTGTTGTCCCTTTCTGTAGTGGAAGAAGTATCGGAAATAGTCTTGCATCGTGACTTTAGAGCGGTTGCTTGATCTAAGGAGTCATTACCAGCGTAAGGCACACCGAGTTGAAAGCCACGCTCACCATAAGGAAATAACAATGGGTATTGCAAAGCCATGAATGCGAGGATGCAAAGGGGATATTCGGCGCGCCGTTAGACCTATTGTGGACAACAATATCTCTTTTGTAGGTTTCTAGAGAGAAATCTCCAACCACTAACAACGCGAGCTCATCACGGTGGGCAAGTTATATTGGGTGGATCACCGACTTTAGCGCCAACAATTCTAATACCCACGGACTCATCACGATTCACGTGGCGGTCTCTTGCACAACGGAATTGTCGAACCAAAGGATTGTGTTCGTCAAGCATGCGCATGATATCCGAGACTATTTCATGATCTAGATCCCCCTCAGTGTTCTCAGAAGGATCTAAAGCGCGGATCCTGTTGTGGATCTCATTGTCGGTATCATATATATAAAGCTCTATAAATTTTGGAGAAGAGCCGCTAGAAGGAAGAAGTGATCCAATACGGTGATGTACTTGCCCACACACACTGAATACGTATGGTCCTCGCTGTTGATTAATCGATCGGTTTATTCTACCACCCATGGAAGTAAAGGCAAATAAGCAGTTGTATTGCCTTATCTTGCGGCGAAAGTTCTTAGAGCGGGCGTTGCCATCGAAACTAAGCAAGCTAGCTAGCAAAGCAGGGGGTTTTTTAAAAGAAGGAAGAACAACTTTACCGCCCCTACAGCAATTGTTGTATGTAAATCTTTGATCCCTGACCGAGGAGTGACGTTTTGTGCGCTCACGAAACCAGAATACGGCGGAGCAATGAGAGCATGTGTATCCAGGCCTGCCATAGTAGGATCTGCCTGCGTAGGAGGCTTTTTTGATAGAGGAAAAGAAGGAAAAACAGAGGAACATAGGTTAAGAAATGTTATGCGCTATGAAATGAAGGAGGTAAGGACAAATAAAATACAATAATTGATAGATGTAGACAAAGGTACCTTTGAGGGCATCAATATAATCTTGAGGAAAGGGAAGACAGTCAGAAGCATATACACGGCCAACAGTAGGTCCTAATTAGGGGCATAAAAAACACCAGCGCCATAAGAGGCGTGCGCACATACGTATATGGTACTAATATCGCACACAATGTAGGGAGTACTGAAGAGAGCAGTTTTGTCTTTCCTTTGTGGGCCATAAGCAAGCGGGACAATGGATAACACGAAAGAAGGCATGTTTGGTTCAAAGGTAGCATCTTGAACACATTGTGTAAGATCGGTTGGAATTGTTTGTTTCAAAGAAAGTAGAAGTACAGAAAGAGGGGAGTTCTTTCTTCCTTTCTGGTGCATAAGCAAATGAGATTATGGGGAACGGCAAAGAAGACATGTCTGGCTGAGAGGGGTACCATCTCCAGAACTTTTATGTAAATTCGTTTGATATAGTTTGGTTGAACAAAAGTAGAGCCAAAGACCTGTTTCAAGCAGCCGTTTTTGAGCAAGAAGCCGGCGCCTTTTTTTACGATTCTGACTCGATTCGTCTGCGGAGGGTATAGGGTAATGACTTTTCCCTATATTTAGGAAATTAAAGTCAGGGTAATCATGTGAACACGGCTAGCACAAACAAACTTGAATCAAATTTATATACCTAATCTCCTACACAACGTAGGTCCGGCTGATGTCTCTACAGCAGACATGCCTGATGGATCGTGCACTAAATGGAATAAGAAGGCACAAGGAGCCTGTGCCGGGGATGTAAGAGATGCGGTGAGGAAGCAAATACAACAGACAACCGACGCACCAGCAAGGCAAAAAAAAGCGAACACAGCCGGCAAGTACGTGGCGAAAAGACGAAAAAAGATGCACCAAGCAGCAAAATTAACACATCTAGTATGGCACAAAGAGTATATAAAGACAAGTGAGATACATCCAGTGCGCGATACGGATTACATAGAACTTAAGCGTAGACTAATACCTTAAAGAAGGCAACCGCAAAGTCCACGAAGATTAGTAAGCGACAAGTGAAGATCGTCCAGCTGCAAGATAACCTGCAAACCAGGGATAAGGAAAGATGAACAAACCGATAAGAACCACGCAAACATGAAACAGGGAGACGACGTATGTAAAAACAATAAAACTTAGAACACACAGCACCAAGCGCGTGCACAGGATCGACGAGACCAATATGCATTTTGTGCAGACCAGAAGGCAGCGACCGAACCAACAACATCAAAAAAAGGTGGAATAAATGAGGCAAAAGCATCGCACGGCGCGGCCAGCAAGCAGCATGTAGCAGGTAAAAAGGTAGGACAACACATACCTAAAACAAGCGAAGTGCCAGCACCGATGTATCGTCAGCAAGCAGGGGCGAACTGTTCTGCGAAGAAAGGAAAAAAGAGTAAGAAGATGCAAAGAGAATCGTAGCAACCGAAATAAGAATAGAATACGAAAACCGAAAACATAAGGCAAAGAAAAGAGCCGAGAGCATCCATCTTGTTCCAGGCAAGGAAAACGGGCGAAGCAACGGAGCCTAAAAAAGGCAAGAGCGTCTTTGGCGGGAACATAGAACGTCATGGCGGTGAATACAGATCGAATGCCTAGCCTAGCCCGGTGCGCCCGAACCACGCGAAGAGCGGTGATGTCCAGAAACCCAGATCTGGATGTAAGATAAAAATGTAAGGCAAGCAAAGGGGAAAAAACATAGAAGAAAGAAGCGAAAAAGCAAAGGTCGGATCGCAAAGCAGAGGTGCGTGGCGAGGATCGGTATAAAGCGAAACGATCCGTATGTCTAGGCGGTAGGAGTTTGCCTCGAATCACACGAAGAGCGTGCGGCGACAAACACAGATCTCGATGAGGGAAGAACGCTGACGCCCATAAGAACAAACCTGGATGTAAGATCGAAATGTAAAGCAAGCAAAAAGGAAAAACCACAAAAAGGAGTCCAAAATAAATAAGGTAAATCCGGGCGGCGAGCGAACCAAAGCGGCGATCGGCTGCGGGAAATGCGGCGCTAGCGATCAAACGAGATCTACAAACAAGAACCGCAGGAACAACGGATCGAGCAACACCAACACTAAAGGAAAAGATGAGAGGAAGAGGCAAGCGCGCGAGAACAAGCGAACCACGAAGAGGATGAAGATGGCGTTCAGCGAAGAAACGAATCAAGGCAACAGAGCGAGGCGAATGCAGAAGGCCATGGGACAAGCACCAGCAAAAAGCGGCAGCGACGGAGCGACCAAAGCGTCCGATGCGGAAAAGCCGGTGACTGCCGAAGACGAGAGGCTCGAGACGCAGTAAAGCGGACACAGCGGTCGGGGAAAACGCGATCCGCGCTGCCACGCGCCCAGGCAAGGAGCTCGCGTGACGATCTAAGAAAAGGATCAGCGTGCACGTGGCAAGGCAAACAGGAAACGGCGGAAGCGTCGGAGCGCAGCGAGAAACAAAGGACGGAACCATCGAAGCGAGCCGGAATCGGACGGTCCAGAACCAAGACAGCGAAATCGGACGGTAAGGACGGGACTTGTCGACGTGGCCACCGTAAGCTTGGCCAAAGGCTGCCTCGAATTATATATAAAGATGGGTTGGGATGGGATGGGAGCAAAGGTTGTTGACAGACAGATGCCTGATGACCCATCAGGTTCTTACTAGTAACAAGAGGCCATGTGATTATGATTTCCAGTAATTGATGAAATCACTAGTACTACCTGTGTTTTTCTTTCAGCAGAAGAAATTACTTGTTCGGTTGTTCTGGGAAAGCAGGCACGTGATGATCTGTAATATACTCCTGAAAATCAAGATGTTCACGGTTACTCATGCATCTAGCTTAAAATTCTTAAAAGTACAGTTCAAACCGTGCCTTCTCTAGATCAAATCTGATCCATCCATTGACAACTTACACGAGAGTTTGCATGGCACGATCATATACTCCTAAGGACGGGTAAAATCTAGCATTAATTTCTTACCTACCATTGAAAATTGGCTCGGTTTCTAAAATACCATCGCAAAATTGCTTCTGCCTTCATTGCCATCGGATACTCCTACAGACATGTAATATCTAGGATTAATTCTTTATTTGCCGCAGAAGCAGGAGCACAGGGGGGCAGGAGGCCGGGTCGGCGGCATGGACAGAGGGAAGTCGGGCATGAAGGGAAAAGAAAGAATGAGGATGAAGAATGGAAGAAAGACGATGGGGTAAGATGTGCATTTTGATATATTTTTTTTAGTGGTTAACGGTAGCCGGACGTAACGGCACTAACATGAGCAGTAAAAAACAGGATGAAAGTTAAGAACCGATGATAATTCCAAGGACAAATATGAAATTAATCGTAAAATCTAACCGTGCGGATTGAAGTGAAGTCACAGGATGCCTGGAATATGCGCGCACGCACGCACCAAATCTATCCCTTCACCCTGTCGTGGACGATCCAATGGTTAGATCGATGGCAACAGTCTATCCACAGTGCATCGTCACCTTGCTGTATGCATCGTGTCGCAACACAAAGTATGAAACTTTTTTGGCCCTTTTTTCTCCCTCTTCGTCAGGCACGCACATTCAGAGAAAAGAGGAGAGAGAAGGCGGGGGGGAACAGCCAGAAGAACAACACATGTCATGCTGTACAAATGCTGAAAACGACCACTCCATACAACATGCATGCCGTCTTTGAGGGAAAAGGAACACATCACACACGCACCATACCCCCCCCCCCTGCCGTGAAGTTACGCGTATGCCCCTGCAGGGATGGGCAATTCCCCCACGGCTGCTGGAGCTGGCCTCATCTGGAGAGCACCCCACTGTTGCACACATGACGCGTCACTGCCTCTCCTGTTCTTCTGAGGAAACCACCGTGGCCACATGAGAAAAATATTTTCCCATGTTCGAGTGTAAAGCAGAGCTCAGAGTCTGGAAAAAGTTTAATTCCTACGTGAATCTAAAAGATTTCCTGTAAGTTATATTTACAAGTGATTTTTTGTCGTAAACTGGCTGGCTAATGCTAGGAATCGGAGAGACCGGTGGTAGTACATGGTGTATATCTCCGGCTTTCGTGTTTCTAGTATTACGTTGTTTTATAATTTACTTAGCAGTGCTCCATCTGACTCTACCATCTTAAAAGAAACATAAGGTTAACTACGCCGTTGCTCAACTGACTGTGATCCAGCTCTGAAACTATGACCTGACATGGATGTGGCATTGACTTTATGTTTCGAATTAATCAAATTAAGAGGCACACTTCATTAAGGTACGAAACGCTTGGATTGGGACCCTTCTAAGTTCAAAGAGATTAACAGGTCAAAATAATGCAGTTCCAAAAAAAGAAAGAAAAAAATGTGACAATGATTTGATGGGAGTTTGCTACCCTCTGATCTACTGGAATTATTGTAGTTTAGATGTCTTCCAAGCAATAAAGAAAGAAGCTTAGTATTTGTCCAACGTATGCCCATAAACTACACGCGGTTCGTACGATCAAAGAATTTGACGTGCATGGTATTGAACGATCTCCAATTTTAAATGAACATGAAGCTAGCCGGCTGTCTTTAATGTTTGTTCGTTCCCATTGTTAATCTCGCCCATCCTTGGATTAAAATTTGATTTGCTCTTTTAATTTAATCTGCCATGTGGCCTCAGGAAATGCAGCAGAATTGTGGCATCACAGGATCTCTTGCAGTCTTGCTTGCTTATCCTTTTGCTTTTGTTCGAGGTCACTCGTGTTTTCATCCTCGTCTCTTTGAGAGCCTCCACATTAATTGCCACGTTATGTTCATGTACCAACTACAGTACACTGTAATATACGGTAGGATGCAGATTCTGACTAAAATTCTGTAGATTCAATAAAAAATGGTGGACACTGGCTAGCTACCTGCTCGTCTTTTTTCATCCCCTCCACATGGCTTATCAAATGATTTATGTTGTCATCTTAATTGTCAAATGATTTATGTTGCCATGTTAGTAGTAGTACCTTTTTTTTTTTATCGCCGTTGCACTTGCATCTGCTGCATCTTAGCTCATTTGGACAGAAGAGACATATAAAAGTGGGGTAATTAATTAACTAGTATCGAAATTTTGACATATGCTAGCATATTTTTGGCAAAGACAATTATTCTTCAGCATAGCATCCAGAACGATTCCATCCTAGCATAGCATCCGGAACGATTCCATCCCGCGCAAAAGAAAGAAACGCAGGGAGGGGTATCTATCCATCCATTATCTATTCTATCCTTCCCAGAAATGAAGAGATAGGCTTAAGAGTATCACTAGGCAGAGGCAGAGCTATCAAGCCGCGGAAGTGTGTAAATTATATAAGAGTACTGCCACTTGGTCCGGGCAAAAGAGGAAAAAGAAAATGAAAGCAGAGGAAAGGCAAGACATGCACGCTCCTAGCTAGGGGATGGGAAAATAATTACATGGGGCGCAGTGAGCATCAATTGATGTGGGCAACTCAGGCATGTGGCACGTGTCTTTCGCGAATATCAGCGTGGCGTAATAGCCTTCATTATCCAATTCGTGAAAATTCGCATCGGTGATTTATGAGGTTGTGCGCTTTGAGATTAAGTAAAAGGACACGTGTCATGCGGTGTTGGTCCACATCAATTGAGTTGTGGACCGTCCTATAAGATTATTTTTCCGGGGAGAACGCGGGTCGAACGCCACGGCCCCCGCTAAGCCTCCTAGCGTAGATGACTCGTCATTGGTTCCTGCGGGGATGTAACCTAACCAGGATCCCAGGGATTAAAGTGCAGGTTAATTTTTTTTAATAAAAAACATGATTTTATATTAATTTGTAAGTATTTAGGCAAATTTTTTTTTTTCAAAATGTACATTCTAACATGTAGATTTAGGTTTTTTTTCCCCCAAATATACAAGAAAAAATACATCTTATATAAAAAACTTTAATATATAATAAAAAACCATTTTATTTATACTAATTACTAAATCCCCATAAAATCCTACAGGGAGAGGACGACCCCGTCCTACACCCCGCCAGGCCTCGGTCCCATTCCCCGTGGGAGGGGTGGAGGTCACCTCGTCCTCACCACCCATGGGGTATTCTCCATCAACACCCCCCCCCCGCCCCCCCGAAATTGCCACCGCTACTCCTAGCTAGCCGGCAAGTAAACATGAATAGGATAATGTGTAAGGTGCGTTTGTATGGATGGATATATTTTTTTTGCCTGGGGGAGGGGAGGGGAATAGCAAGAGAATTGCCATTAATGTATTAGAGAAGGAGTTGCTGACAAGTTACAAAACCAAAAGAATTGCCATTGTATGGATGGATATAATTGGAGGGGCAAAGCAAAGCCTCCACAAAAAGCATCCATGATTCCACTCACATTACTTTCTATCTCGCTCCTTTCTTTCTTGAGAGGCTGGCAATTCATTATCCATCACAGTTGCTGTAATTTCATATAATTCGTGCTACAGTTATACTACTTCATGTGAAGCATACACGGAATTCACGTGATTTTTCTGCGTTCCTACCAATGCCCTTATTTAGCAAAGCCCTAAATGTTCAAACCCCGATCCGCATCTCCTTCTTCTGCCGGTACTGCCACCATCACATCAATTTAACATGCATGCACGTCTTTTTTTTTTTTTTTTTGTTGTTGTTGTTGAACATGCATGCGTGCCTAGGTACGTAGCCTTTCTCTCCACATGTGCGTTTAAATGCCCCCCTTAAATTAAAGAGGCGCGAGGAAGAGGGTATTAATGGCAAATTAAACCCCGCTGTAATTACCGCGCAGAACTAGGTGTGGCGCCGGGCGACTCCCTTTTTTTTTTACCGGATCTTAGCAGCAGTGTAGATCTTAGTTACAGGGCCAGTAGTAATTAACCCGGTCTTGTCAAACAACACGTAGAGTTGGAGGAGTACTGAAGGGAGGTTAACGCGACAGTGCCCGTCCTTGTCATGTGCAGGGATTGCAATTAAGTTTAAGCTCTGCAAAACGCAGGCTCGATCGGATCGATCGGCCGCAGCCTTTTGTGGTGACTGTGTAATTTGCCGGCCGTTGGATCTACTAGAGGGAAAGCCTTGATCTGGACCGTCGATCGCCCGACCCATAAAATCATGGACAGTGCAGGCTGCAGTATATGACACTCCGTTCTATATGCCACTTTGGGGTGGTAGTAGTAGTAGTATTTATTTGCTCAGAGAAAGAGAAGGCCCTTACTGTCATAGACATGGCTGGAGGCTTGGTGAGATTGCACTTCCATCGATGGTCATTCTGATTTCGCCCCAAATTAAGGGCAACAAAAAAATCGGATTTGCTATGTTAAGTCTAAAATTGCAGTACCAAGTGGTGTGTAATTTTAGCACAACTCTACTGTAACTTTTAGTTCTATTTGTTTTTGATTTTTTTCTATTTGTTTTTGTATTTTTGGTATTCGTAGGGTTTCCTAGATTTACTTTTGCCTAGTTAAGTTTTTTTTTTTGTTTTTTCTGTAACGTTTTTCTTGTGTCGTTAGATGAAAAATCTAAATGTAGGAACAAGTGGTTGAAAATAACAAATTTTCAGGCAACTTACACATAGATAGTTCCAAAAATATATACTAGAAAGAATGCACCTAGTGTGAGTGTTAGTCGCAGACAATGGCATCAAAATTCACAAAATGCTGCTGCTGCTACTTCTTCTTCTTCTTTTTACTGGAGAATCCATTCTTTCTTTCTTGTCTTGGCATGTTTAAACGTTGCCGTTGGACGGGCACCAGCTCAGCGGATAATCGCGAGCAGCTGCAATGAAGAAGAACAAATCTAAATGGATCTTTTTGGAAACGTAATGGTTAGTCAGCTTTAATCTGCACCTCTTTTCTGACTGCAACCGCACAGTGCCATAAGGAGGGTGAATAGCTTGCGAGGAAAAGATGCCTCCTGTTTTTGTAACAAGAGCGGCATAATAAATCTTCTGGCAACGTCGTCGCTACATGAGATGAGAATGAGATCATGAGATGAGAGTTTCCTTTCGAACTGGAGCAGCACGCTTAGTCCTCCGATCGATCGAACTCCAAATCCCCTGTTTCCAAGGCTGGAATTTCCGTCGAAACTACTACACTGTGTTCATGCGTGAGCTGATATTGCAGCTTCCGCGGCCGTCGGATGGGAAATGCGCGCTCGGTTTTCATTTGTCCGCACGTGTCACGCTCGGACGGCTGAGGTCGATCCTTTTCCTTGGGAAAATAAAACCATCGGCGGTGAGCCGAGGCTGAGGTTGGAATTAACTGCCCTCTCTCTTTCGTGTCCACTCACACACACACACACATCATCAACACGACCAAGCAAGCTAAGCATCCATGATCCATCTCATTCTTTCTCTCTCATATAATTGGGGGATAGCAAGAGTCCAGAGCAGAGCTTAGCTAGGAAACAAAGCGAGCGGGCAGACGATGGGGGAAGGGAGTGCACGGCATGCGATGCATCCCAGGACCGGAACCCTAGAGAAGCAGAGGAGGAGGAGGAGGAGAGAGCATGCAGCAGTGCAGCTGCAGCGAGCAGCGAGCAGCTAGCGCGCGGCGAGTGATCTGCATCTCCTCTCCTCCGGAGGAAGACAAACAACTTCAGCATGTCCCCAATGGTGGCGGGCTTTACGCGGGCCCCGCGCGCCTTATCATTCCTCGTCATCCCACTCCCCACCCCCACCCCCACACCACTCCATCCGCCCACCAAATTGGTTTACCCAGACCCAACTCATCACTTAAATCAGTCCGCATCATCCCTCCCTCCCTCCCTTGTGTTTCTTCGTTAAATGAAAAGATTTAAGCCATAAAAAGATACTAATGATATGATGGTAAGTTTTATAAAAGAAGCACCATATAGGACCGCATCTATGGTGCTTCTTTTTTTTGCAATCGCGACAGTTTTTTCTATTTGAGTAGAAGCGAATGGTTCATCTATTTGTGCCTAATTGTAGCGAGAAGTAAAATTCAAGTATAAGATATAGGGCGCAAGTGTTCTGTTATCTCTTGTTTGCATAGTTCCACACGAGATATAGCAGACGGAGATCCGGTAGTACTTTTCTTTTATTAAACTCTATTTTAGTTTGACATGAAATAAATGTAAGCATAAACAAGAGCACACATTTCTTCAATGAGACAGTACGCTAAAAACACATGGTAAACGTATTAAATCGCTCCCTTGTCCATTAAGGCTCCTCTAACCAAGCCCGCTCTTAATAAAGGCATAAACAAAACTTATCAAGCACTACTATTCCTATGCTGCTTGTGGGGTTTGTTTTTCTGCCTTTTGTTTTGAGGCGGAGTGAGAGGAGGAGGCGGAGGAGGAGAGCAAGAGGGTAGGCTCATAAAGGCAAAGTAGGGAGACCCACAAAGAAGAGAGAGAGAGGAGAGAGGGGAAAGAGGAGCCAACACTTGCGTGCTGGCCTCTCCCACTGTTGTGATTGGTGCCACCTCCTTCCCTTCCTTTCCCCAATCCCATCCAATCCCACCCCTACTGCTGCTGCTCCTCCGCTCTGTTACTCTCCCCTTTTCTCCTTTTCCACCTCCACTCCAACCTCACCTCACCTGCTTTTCTCCTCCCTGCTCTGCTCCAATCAACCCAATCCCCTCTCCAGCTTCCCTCCCCAATCCTTTGCTCTCTGTAGTCTGTTCCTCTCTCCTCTACCTAAGCTAGCTTCCTGTCTCCTCTAGCTGCTCCAGTTGAGACTTGAGAGAGTTGTGGTTGCTTTGCTTTGCTGCTGTTGCTGTTGCTGTTCTCTTCTCATCTGGCCATCTCTCGTCTCCTCTTCCCCCTGGTCAAAGGCCTCCAAGATTTGCTGGCTGGCTGCTTCTTGGAGAGGCAACAGGCAGGCAGGTTCGTGAGAGGCAGAGCAGCAAGAACCAAGAAGAGAAACAAGGGAGTAGAGAGGGGGGGAGAGACAGAGAGAGGGCAGAGCAAGGGAAGAAAGAAAGTGTGTGGGTGTTTGCTCCTTTTTGGGCATTGAATTGAAGGCAACAGTGAGGGTGGCGCTGCTACAGCTCGGCATCCATTAATTTGCTGCCTCGTGTACGTCTGCTTCTCCGGCTCCGGCTCCGGCTCAATCCTGTGCTACTACGTATGCGCCGCGAGAGAGGGAGAGGAAGCAGGGGAGCGTCCTCGCCGGCGATGTAGCCAAATGACCGGTGCTCGCTGGAGAAGAGCCCGGGCAGGAGGAGCAGGGATGGAGGGGAAGGGTGAGGCGGCCGGGCTGGGCTTCCTGGGGCTGGGGCTGGGTCTGGACAGGATGCGACTGCTGCTGCCGCTGCCGCTGCCGGAGAAGCTGTCGGCCAAGTCGCTGCGGAGCCACGTGTACAGCCACTACCTGGGGTCGCTCAAGGTGCGAGACACGTGGTGGCGATGGCTGCTGGTGCTCTGGGTCGTCGGCTGGTTTCTCGCCTCCTGGCGGATCTGGTCCCTCATGAACTCCCAGGCCATCGAGAAGCGCCGGGAGTCGCTCGCCAGCATGTGCGACGAGCGCGCCCGCATGCTCCAGGATCAGTTCAACGTCAGCATGAACCACCTCCAGGCCCTCGCCATCCTCGTCTCCACCTTCCACCACTCCAAGAACCCATCCGCCATCGACCAGGTACCTGTTGTACCTTCAACTTAATCTTTTCTTTGCCTTTTCAATTCATGGCTAATTGGTGGACGGTCTGATTGCAGAGGACGTTCGCGACGTACGCGGAGAGGACGGCGTTCGAGCGGCCGCTGACGAGCGGGGTGGCGTACGCGGTGCGGGTGACGCACCCCGAGCGTGAGCAGTTCGAGCGGCAGCAGGGGTGGAGCATCAAGAAGATGTACTCCTCCAAGAAGCCGTCTCCGGGGCCGGGGGACGCCGCCGCCGGGGAGATCCGCGAGCCGGCCGAGGAGTACGCCCCCGTCATCTTCGCGCAGGACGCCTACAAGCATGTTGTCTCCTTCGATATGCTCTCCGGGAATGTGAGTGAGGATTTTTTTTCTTTCCCACAAATCCCATCAGTGTTTTTTCCCCTGTCAAGATTTGATCTTTTAGCCTAGGGCCGTAAAAGGCTGCAATCTTTGGTGCTCACCATGTGGTTTCACAGCTCAAAACTGTGGCTAGTGTTTTATCCATGAAGGGCAAAAATAATTATTACTACCTTACTGCGTGGTTCCTTGTTATTTTGGCTTTTACTTTGTAAAGAACTGTTGATTCAGAGTTACCGATGTTTCCGTCATAGTAATTTTCTTTGCGAATATTGTCTGCTTTGCTTCTGCAGGAGGATCGCGAAAACATACTGCGAGCTAGGGAATCTGGTAAGGGTGTTCTAACTGCTCCCTTTAAGCTACTGAATAATCGCCTCGGGGTGATCTCGACATACACGGTGTACAATTCTGAGCTTCCTGCAAACGCGAGGCCACAGGAGCGCATCCAAGCTGCTATCGGGTAAAATCTACATGAGCCTGCTATTCCAATCTGAAGTCATGTAGCAGAATCCTTCCTAACTGACTGATTTTGCTTGCAAACAGCTATTTAGGTGGCATATTTGATATAGAAGCACTTGTTGATAAGTTGCTTCATCAACTTGCGAGCAAGCAATCCATCATGGTGAACGTGTATGATACAACTAATGAGAGGCCCATCAGTATGTATGGTTCGAATGATACAGGCAGTGACATGCATCATGTCAGCATGCTCAACTTTGGCGATCCATCAAGAAGGCACGAGATGCATTGCAGGTGATTGATTTGCTGCTCTCCCTTTTTAGGAATCCTGCAAATGGAATGTATTCAGTATAGTGTTCATGTGATCTGTTCTTTTAAATCTGCCTGTGTTATCTATTTCTCTTCAACAGGTTCGTGCAAAAGCCACCACGGCCATGGCTGGCAATAACATCATCATTGGGGACTTTTGTGATTGCTTTACTGACTGCTCACATATTTTATGCTACTGTCAATCGTATTGCCAAAGTTGAAGACGATTTTCAAAAGATGATGGGGCTCAAGAAGCAAGCGGAAGATGCAGATATTGCCAAGTCACAGGCGAGTAATCTTATTGCAGCACATAATGTCTTGTATAAGTGAAAACAACGTCTAATTCCATGTAATTTTTGCTCGTATGCAGTTCTTGGCTACAGTTTCACATGAGATCAGAACTCCAATGAATGGTGTTCTAGGTGAGTGCTTAGTTAATCTAATCCACAATGTATTTTTCATTGTTATTTAGAGCGCACGGATTTAAATGATTTTTTTTTCAGGAATGCTCCAAATGCTCATGGATACTGATCTGGACACAACACAGCAAGACTATGTTAGAACCGCCCAAGCTAGTGGAAAAGCTTTGGTATCTCTCATAAATGAGGTTCTTGATCAGGCGAAGATTGAGTCTGGCAAACTCGAGCTCGAGGCAGTGCCCTTTGATCTTAGAACAGTTTGTGATGACATTTTGTCTCTCTTCTGTGGAAAAGCTCAGGAGAAAGGGCTGGAGGTAATTAGAGAGTAGATTCATGCACCACAGTTTTGCTGTATTTTGTTAGAATGCACTAACATTGTTTTCGTTTTTCATGATTTTGTCATTGTGATATACTGCGAGAGCAGTTGGCAGTCTATGTCTCTGATCAAGTTCCACAAACACTTATTGGTGATCCCGGTAGGATGAGACAAATCATTACAAATCTCGTGGGGAACTCCATAAAAGTAAGAAATTGATAGTACATGAATAGCACAAATGGAAATATGAATCAGTTGTATATATATTTTCATCTTTGATGCATTCTGTTATTTGTTGACTGACAGCTTCTATTTTTCACAGTTCACAGAGAGAGGGCATATCTACTTGACAGTTCATGTTGTCGAAGAGGTCATGAGTTGTTTAGAGGTGGAGACGGGAACTCCATGTTCGAACACCTTAAGTGGCTACCAGGTAGCCAACAGGAGGCATAGTTGGGAGAGCTTTCGACTTTTCAATAGGGAATTACACTCATCTGAGATGGCTTTTACGCCCATCACATCTGACTCAATAAGCTTGATAATATCTGTTGAAGATACTGGTGTCGGCATCCCGCTTGATGCCCAATCCCGCATATTCACCCCTTTCATGCAGGTTGGTCCGTCCATTGCCCGCATCCATGGGGGTACTGGCATTGGATTAAGCATCAGCAAGTGCTTGGTTAATCTCATGAAGGGAGAGATTGGGTTTGTAAGCAATTCCCTTGTTGGTTCTACTTTCACCTTCACTGCGGTGCTTATGAGGGCATGCTCCAATGGAAATGAGAACCAATCATCAGAGTTTAAAGGGATCAATGCATTGGTGGTTGATCATAGGCCGGTCCGTGCGAAGGTTACCAAGTACCATTTGCAAAGACTTGGAGTTCAAACGGAATTGACTACTGACCTAAATCAAGTTATTCCTAAAATGAATTGTGGATCACTGGTTGCAAAGCTAGTGCTAATTGACAAAGAAACCTGGCTGAAGGAATCTCATTCCATGCCTCTTTTGGTTAGCAAATTGAGGAGCAAGGATCAGTCAGACTCTCCAAAGTTCTTTCTTTTGGATAACCCTACAAGTTCTATCAAGAGCAATTCACATATATCCAGGGAGCATAACTTGAGTGTAATCATGAAGCCGCTTCGTGCAAGCATGCTTCAGGTCTCACTACTGCGAGCATTGGGCGGGGTAGATAAAGTGCATTGCAGGAATGGAGTGGTTGGCAATTCAATTTTGGGTAGCCTTCTCCACAAGAAGCAAATCATTGTGGTTGATGACAATGTTGTGAACCTTAAAGTGGCTGCTGGTGCTCTCAAGAAGTATGGTGCAGAAGTAACTTGTGCAGACAGTGGGGAGAAAGTAATCACATTGCTAAAACCACCTCACAGTTTTGATGCTTGTTTCATGGACATACAAATGCCAGAAATGGATGGGTAAATCTTCTGTGGCTGCTCATGTTTCTTTTGAGTATTAATCTGTCATTTCATAGATTGCTTAAGTTTTTTACCATGCATTGGTTACTTTTTCTCAGATTTGAAGCCACTAAGAGGATTAGAGTAATGGAAAGAGATCTAAATGAACGAATAGAACGCGGTGAAGCGCCACCAGAATGTGCTAATATTCGGAGGTGGAGAACTCCGATATTGGCCATGACAGCAGATGTTATCCAGGCTACACATGAGGAGTGCCTGAAAAGTGAAATGGATGGCTACGTCTCTAAGCCATTTGAAGGGGAGCAGTTGTACAGAGAAGTAGCTAGATTTTTCCAAAATCATGACCAAGTTCAATAGGTAGTTCTGTATGGAGTGTAAATTAGCGGAGGATGTCGCCACACGGTTCACTCGTCATGGCACAGATAGTTTTGCCGAAGCTGCAGTGTTTCCAAGAGTAAGCTCGTCTCTTTAACTTATTGGAGTTCTATTCCCCCCATGCTTCTTTCTTCCACTGTAGTATATCTGCAATATTTCTACGATGCAGACTAAAAATCTTGATTTGTCTTGAAAATATGTTTTTCTCTGATTTTACTTGGTTCTGTTATTCAATATATGTGCTGGTGCACTTCACAGTAAAATAAAAATGAGTAGCAACAACTGTTGGTTCATATCTTTATAGGATATCATTTAATTTGTACATCAGCATTGTTTGACATTGTTAGAAAGTAGCACGGAAAATGCTAAATTTTAGGGCTCATACCCAACATTCCATTAGTACTGGTATGCGGGCTGCAAATAGGACCCTTTTTCATGGCTTTGTTTCTGAGATAAAAAAAATTGTCTTGAGGTGTTTCAAATGGCTATTTTAGAATCAAAATAGTGCTGATAGGCGATTGATTTGTAAGGTCTTTAAAGCTTAAAAATTATCTTACGACCCTTTTTTGCTAAGTTTGTCGGTAGTGGTTCTAAAGAACTATGACACTTTCTTAAAGCAAGTTCTGATGTTGGGATCTTTGAGTTCATTATTTTAAGTTCATGGAATACTTCAGGTCTAATGTCATGATTTTTCTCAATTCTTTCAGGTATGAAGCTCAAAAAGCTGGAGATGGAACCACCCATGTTCTATTTCTTGGTACACCATCTAATCAAGAGGCAAAATAAGTGTAAAATTTCTTGAAATGAAGATGCATGTGCAGCAATTTATTCAGCAATTTCTCGAAGTCAAGGCGTGTGAAAAGGAAAAGGCCAAGTGCATTCACTAACTGCAGGTGTCAACTAAGTGCTGGTGACAATTTGACAGATATCCTCTGCCTTTGTAATATAAATGTAGGGAGAGAAAATTTTCCTTCCTCTTTTTCCCGGGAATTTTACGGTGTACATATTAGGTGTTGGTGGTTTGTGCAGGCATTTCTTGGTATATTTGAATGTGTTTTTTGCGCGGTGTGTCGAAGCTGTAAATCACACATTCAAAGATGAAACCTTTTTTTTTTCTTGACAAAATAGTGCCGTCATCGACTCTGCTGTGTTCTTGCCTGTCCTTGTCGTCCTGAAGTTTCTCCTGCTGTTGGGTTCTCTTACCAGCTAAATATTCTACTGAATACTGCCTGTTGGGTATGGCTTTTGTGATGTCTGTTTGATGAAATGGCTTTCCCTGATGTCATGGCTTCCCTTGTTTAATATGTGACCCGGAGCATTGCGATGGTACCTAACTGCTGCATTATGTTTATCGTCTCCAAGGTCCAAAGTGACGCACTTTCTTGGGGCTAAACTAATGGTAGTGGTTACAATGGTCTAATCTTGTACTGCTTGCTCCAGCATTGCATTGGAGTCTCCTGGTGCTTGTCCAGTGCTTAGTGTTTACACCACTAATACACGTCTACCTATTTGTTTATGATTCCGTAGGTAATTACTCATGATATCGGATCTTGTGCTATCCATTGGAAGCTGGAGCCAAAAGGATCAAAGGCTGGAGGTTGCTACTGGATCATGTTATCTTGTTCTTTGATTGATTTGTGTACTGAATCACGATACAATTCAGTGAACATTTAAGACATTTTAATAGAAGACCATTCATCATTCCATGCGCAAAAGATGGGAGTACTTCTCATTGACAACCGAGCTTCGTTTCAAGATTTATCATACATTCATTACTCATGTACACGGCTAGCAAATGTGAAGAGGGTACAAACATACGTCACAATTCACAATACAATGAGCTGTCGGTTTCATCTACGTTGGTATCTAGGCTCTTAAAGCGTCCTCATATACAAACACCTTACACCTTTTAAACTTTAGCCAAAAGTAAGCTTTTGCACATGGCGTTTTTACGTACACGGAAACAACATTTTCAGCATGAATTAGTGATGGTACTGGATCACCGATAAACTCTTCTGTTTTCACAGGATCCGCTGCCCAGTCAATCGCCAAGGTTTTACTGTTCTTCACGCAGCCAACTGCTCTTCAGATCATTTAACAAGGGAGGACATAGGAATAGTGGCTGGCTAGTGCTTCTTGTCTTGACATTGTGGCAACACGTGCTCACTGAATACTGTCATAAACACCAGCTTCTAGCAGAGTTCCTACTTTCCATGGTCATGCTGTGTTGGGAAAACCATTTTAATGAGTCCAAGTGAGCAATAAGGAACAATTTCCTTGCAAGAATTGCTTGACATATGGAGTGGATTTTCTCTATAGAGTCAAGTATGCTCATGCAAGTTTTAAATTGAATCCCCTTCAATAGATTCCATAGTTCATAGTCTCACCTTTGCTTGCTGGTATTTTTCGAGCATCCTTCGGTACTGTTGTCTTGCAATAGGACAACCAGTGATAGATGATACCCTCGAAACAGCTTCATTGAGAGCTGTTTCCACTCTTTGCTTCCGGAAAACCCTGACGATGTCGTCTTCCTCCTCTGCATCAATTGGCATTGCCCCGGAATTGAATCCTCGCAAACCAATACCCTTTCGGAACCATCTTAGCATCGCCTTTTCAAGGATGCCAACACTCCGAAGTAATTCCTTGTACTTATTTATTTCTTGGTGAGCTCTGACCCGTGCCTATAAGGATAAAGAGAAGGACTAGCTTATCAGCCGTACAAAATCTTCAAGTCTTCAACCACAGAATGCACCAGTACATATTGTAATTACTTTGCACATGTTATGCCTATATCATCATCATTGTAGACATATCTTGTGAAAACTTACCTGTATCTTGATGACATTTTTTCGCATTTTCAAAAATTCTTTACGTTTTTTCCAGCACCTGTAGTTCTTCTGGATAGATAATGCAGCTTTCTCAAGCATAGCACGTGAAGCACCACCTGCCTCACGAACGGACAAGATGTAGCTATCTCTATTCTGAAGAGCCATTTCTTGCTTCTTTCTGAAGGAAAATACACGGAAGGTGGCTTGTATGCGCCCAGCAGCTTGAACGGCGTTTCGGATAGCTCCTAGGGAATCCTTAAGTGCAAGCTGATCATCAGTTCCGCCATGCACATGGGTGAATTTGTCTGATATTCTATCCACAGCGCTAGATATACCCTCGCCACAAGCATGGTCTCTGAGATTCAAATTTTCTTTTGATTCCAGAGAATGAAGATGAGTTGTTAGTTCTGCCTCTGAAAGGAATGCAGAAAGGCCCTTGAAACCATATACAGAAGCCATTGAAGCAGGTGTTTTGGCAGCAGGATCTTCGGATGTTGGGTCTGAAAGTGCACCAGCTGCAGCGCCAGCAGCAAGAAGAACCACCACCATCTCTTCTCTGTTGTTTTTATTAGGCCGAAGTCAAGAGGAAACCCATATTAGATGAAACTAGGAAACAAAAGACCGGCTGCTTAAATTACGCATGGAACATTTTGCATTTTGTTGCAAGAACAGGAATACACATGTAAAAAGTATGCATATTTTCTTTGCATGCAATGGATAGATTATTAATACCTGCCGAATCGTGCAGCCCAATGCAGAGCGGTCCATCCATTTGCATCACGGTAGTTTATAGCCACACCGGACCTAAGAAGTGGTTTCAAAGCCCAGTCGTATCCCAAGGCAGCAATTGTATGTATAACACCATGGTATTGCTTAGGAAGCAATTGATTTCCTTCACTATTCTGTTCACATTTGGATGATAACCAATCTTCGAACTTGTTGTTAAGCAGTACTTCCATGACAGAATTTACGGTGTTCCCATGGTCCAGCTGCTCACATGTTTTCTTTATAATCTCCGAGGGATTAACTTGGAATCCACACTCGAGATTTGGGAGTGTCAACCTGAACTTTGAAAACAGTCCACAACCATGACCATCAAAAGCATATGCACATAGTTGAGAAGCAACAACAACTCATCACTGCTTTTGGTAAGCTTCTGATGTAATTCAAATTCTCGTGCTTCACTGCAGAGTTTCCCATTCCCATCAATCATGTTTTTGGTAGGCTTCTCATGGAATTCAAATTCTCGTGCTTCACTGCATGGTTTGCCATTCCCATCAATCATGCACATTCTCACCTTTCCAGAATCAAGGCATGGAGTATGGCAACGGATGACACCTTGCTGAACATTTTCCACAGGTACCTTAACATCACCAAATAGTATTGCCCATGAACTGTTGGAGGGATTGCAAAGGAAGCCTCCTGCAATCATAACCTGCATTACATTTTTATAGGTCTCCAATCAATTGTTGTAATATCACAGCAGAAATTGTCTTAAACAAAGAATCAACCTAACGGACAAGCCTTTTGACATTGAGGCAATATATGAACTCAGCCATCATGCACACTCTGATCATTATGGCATATATGTTAATATAAATGTCAAGTGTCAATATGCCCACATGGTTCAATATCTTACCAATAGAAAAGAAGCAAGATGCAGTAATTTAATTCAGAAGATCAACTTCTAGATCCATATGATACCTTTGTACTTTCAGAGCAAAATGCCCATTCTGGAGAAACCTCATGAATATGGAACCATTGGTTTTCAGTCACTGTCAGAGAAGCTGAATGCAGAATAGCTTCAAGTTGATCCTCCTCCAACCATGTATCTGATCAAGAAGACAGACATGCAAAAGTTGCCAATTTTTAGAAAGATTTCCACTATATTTCATCCAGACATTAGCAATGAAAGAGTCGGAATGCATGGTGTTTGCTGGTACGAGATTAGTGCACCTGAATTTTTCAGGACATCAATAGCATTGAGATAAGGATGGGTTCCAGTTTTTTCAATATGATTGTCTTCACTAAACTCCAGCTCATTAAAGATATGTACAAGAGTTCTAGAAGTGTCTGGTTCTTTATTCTGAATCCCATGCACAAGAATAGGTTCATTATTTGACAGAACCTCTTTGGTGTTAACATCATGGTGTTCATTGTCTTCCAGACTCAGCTGCATTTTAAGCTTCCGTAGGGCTGCCTGATTACAATGTTGAATCCAATCAGATGGACTTGTATTATTTGTTTCATTGTTTAGGGTCACAATCTGGGAACTAACTTCTTCTGCGGATCCTGGGCTGCATGAGTGGAGACATGGTGCAATTAACCCGTTAGTCAAACCGGGTGAACTGTGTGCTTCAGCTCTGCTAGCACTGCCACTATGATTGGATGTTGATGAATCATTTAGGGATGATACTGAAATGCTGCCCTGATAATCAATCAACAAATTAAAGGTGAGACACAGGACAGACCAAAAATAATGTGGTGGCTTCAATCACTATAATAATGTGCACTAGCATGACAGGTGAGTTAACCAGTGGAGTCTACACAATATCAAGTTCAATTTCATCGATGCCTCGTGCAGGGATCAAAATCCCGGCCGGTTGGTTTTACCAGTGGGGATCAGGTGAACAGTAACTGGCAGAAAATTTTTAAATTTGAATTTGATTTTTTGACTGCATAATGCCCTTCCTAGGTTGGTTTAGGTCTTTTTTGTGCTAGATTATATATTGTATGAGTTAAACATGTTTGAATTATTGTATTAGCAAGTCCCAGGCAGTTTTTGGACTTGGAAAGCATGTTGAATTATAGTATTCTCACATAAAGGATATCTATTGTGTCAATTGTTGATGTATAAGCAATTAGTACTTGGCAGGATTCATTTTAATGTTCATTTTAATGATTGTTTGATCAAGGGTTTGTTGGTTTAACAAAAATAAAATCATATGCCAACACTGATCTGAGGGCATACTAAATGGAGTTTGATATTAGGAATAGCCTATTGATCTCCGGTTTTTTGGCCGGTTTTCCCGGTTACCAGACCGGTTACCGGTTTTCAAAATTCAAAATTTGGTTCGTGAACTTCATCTGGTATTTCCCCGGGTTTTCCGGTAACCGGCCGGTTACCGTTACTGGCCGCCGACCGGGATTTATGCCGGTACCGGGATTTCGATCCTTGGCCTCGTGTCAGCGATTAATTAATCTGATATCTTCAAAGATTTCTGACTGTTGGAGTGGATAGATATCTGTGGCTAGTAAAGCAAGTTTTTTATTTACTCATCCTAATCGTAATCAGTTACTTAAGAATCAGAAGTGCAGACGTGCTGTGACAGAAGGAAGGTAAAACAGAGAGACAAACCTCTAGGACATCTCTATAATGGACAAGAACAATGTGCTCATAAGCCCTGCAAAGATTAATTGCTCTCATTATGATGCAAATTGATTTTTACACATTGTCAAACTAAATTTATTTTTAAAAATAAATAAATCAGAAAATCATAACCAACAGCAGAAGAAGTCATAATAATGACAGGGTATAATACCATCAGTGCCTGAAATTTATTACTTCAGGAAATGCAGCACCTATTTGTGAACTCGTAATAAAGTACAGTTTTTAACTTGTCAGAAATCTAACATCTCACAACACAAATAAAAAGTAGAAGAACATTGTACAATACCATAAATTATAGTATCTCTACAAGGAATTGGTGCATAATGATCCAGGATGGTTTCTTGTTCTTGGGAATGTCTCGGATGTTCAAAGTAACACAAATACATGGGGTCATATACATGAATAACTTGTTAACAGGAGTTCCCCCTAACACAAATACCATAGCACAAGAACAAAATACTACATGTAGTGATGGACTGCTCATGAGTTACTCCATGAGTTTCCGTTCAAGAAAAAAAAATCCTCCATCAGTAGCATGCAAACAAAGTTGGTATTGGTCGTGTTCTAAGGGGAAACATTTATGATTTTACAAAAGCCCAGAGTACAAGAAAAGTATGTGTGAAGCTTCTCAGAATTTGAAAGCATACAAATATGATGCGTACATTATCCCCCCTACAAAAGTAAACAGAGTTCTTACGGATCAAGCATCCAATATATGCGCCTCTGAAATCTAGGATTTTTGTCTGCATGAGCATAGTAGCAATTCAGTGCCTCCACATTATCAACCTGAAATTTCCAGTGTCAAAAGAGAAAGCATATTAATTACACGTCTCAATATGCTAAGTGCCCATTGCTACCCATCTAATTCAGTTGCCAAGATGATCGCCGCCAAAACATATTATGATTAATACATCAACTCTATTTACTTTAGAAAGACCTTTAACCTAGATGCCAAAACATATTATGATCAATACATCAACTCTATTTACTTAGAAAGATCTTTAACCTAGATGCAAAAGATGACGAATTGAACAGACCTTAAGGCGCTCATGGGCTTCAGCAATGGTCTTCCCGTTCTTCTTTTTTCGCCATTCATATCCATCGTTTCGGAAGTACCGAAGTACTCTACGGTTGAAAAGAAACCAAGAACCACCTGCGATTTCAGAATCAGTTTGGTAAATCACATTCAGGGTGTGGATATCATGGGGATATGCTCATGATCTTAAGAGGATGATATAATTGGCAATGGTGTTGAGGGTTTGTCGAAAAATGTGTTTTCGGCAAAATTCAGAAACTGTCATGTCTCAGGCGGTTGGATGGGCCATAGTGGCGGTCTAGCCAGCCTTGGTCGGTGGTCTGACCGGCCATCCTTGGCGGTCAGACCAGCCATGTGCAGGCTAAAGGGCTGATGGTCAGATCGGTCGTGCGCGACTGTCTGACTGGCCAAAACCTTCGTGAAATTTTGGATTGGGCCAAAAATTGAGGGCGTAGGTAAGAGAGGGAATTCTTCTACACTTGGTTTAATAATTTTTGGAGCTTCGAGCCAAAAGTTCTATTCGTTTTAAATTTCCAGAGAGGTTTCGAATTTCTAGGGAGAAAATCTGGCTAAGTCCTTGTGCTGCGGTCAAACCATCCCAGCTGGGCGGTCAGACCGGCCAGGGGCGGTCAGACCAGCCATGGGTGGCGGTATGACTGGTTTTACCCTGCTCGCTGGCTGGCATGGCGGCGATGTTCGTAGGTTAGGTCAATTTCATGGGTTTCGGTGCGTATGTGTTGCATGATTCATGTTTTGACTAACGTGGGTCAAGTTGCGAAGAACTTGTTCCTAGAATCGATTTCTTGGTTTATTGTTGTGCAAGAGGCTTGGAGGTCAACGACGGTCAACAATGAGGATGATCGGGACTAGGCTTGGAGAGCTGAGGTCCAGAACAATCGAGGATGCCGAGTGAAGTCAGTGGACTCAAGTATGGCGCAAAATGGACAAGGATGACCGAACGGGACGTTCGGTGCGACGGGTTGCATCAAGTGGCGCGGGGGTCGACGCAAGTGCCATGTTGGTTTCAGTGGAAGCCGGATGGAAGAAACTTGCTGACATGAAGAGAGTCGTTGATCAACCTACACGTGGCGAAGCATGAGATTGCTTCATGAAGATTAGACTCGGTTTTTGGAAAAGGATCGAGAAGAGGTATTTTGGTAACTTCACCAAAATACCGCCTTGGTTACCTTTAGCTAAACCGCGGCGCAAGACGTCGCAAGGAGAGACGGTTTCGGTCAAATGAAGATAAAGATCGCGAAGAAACGTATTCGGGAAGCCCGATTCGTCATCCGCTTTGAAAAGTGTGCGTAAGTATAGACCCGTTTGTGTGTGGGCTTAATGGGTGTCTGTTAGGGTCTTCTCTCCCAACCTAGCCTCCACTATAAAAGGGAATGTCCAGATGTGGAATTCCTATGTCTCTCCAAGAGAGAAAAAACTAATTAGTTGAGGCTAGGGTTTGAGAGATGGATTGATTGTGCACTCAAGTGTTGAACTTTTGTCCTTCATGGTGGAGTAGCTGCAAACCAACATCTATCTCAAATCAATCTACACAAGATTCCTTCAAGGCAAGCCTCTTCTTATTCTTACTCTCTTTGATGACTTTTAGGTTTTGGTGATCCTTTGATTTTCTTTTGGTTTCTTGCTGTGATATTGCTTGCTGTTACATGTGGGAATGCATTTAGGGTCATCTTGACCATATTTTACCTACGAGCAAGTTTTAGGATCAAAGTTTGATTTTCCAAGGTTCTTATGCTCTCTTTCCCTCATCTATGAAATTCATAGAACATTGGCCTTGATTTTCTCGATCGTCGATAGGAATAGATTCCTTACCTTCTTGATGAGTTATGGTTGAAATTTGAAGGGATTTGAATCACCGGATCAAAAGTTGAGTCGATTTGTGATAATTTCACTGTTCACAATGCTGGAGGTCAAACCACCCCTGGTGAGAGGTCAAACCGCCAAACCCGAGAGGTCTGATTGTCCAACTCACTTTGATTTGACTTTTCAGTGTTTTTGGTTGTTGTGCTTCGGAGTTTTGATTGGATTCAATACAAGACTTTCGTTGTACTTTTACTTCGATCTTCATAATTTTCATAGCTATTGGAATAAGAATTAAGTTGCCTAGTCACCGTTTCGGTCCATGAAAGGGCTCAAGCAAGTAAGCACAAGCTTGAATAAGATATCTCACAAGCTAAAAGAAAAGGCTACTTTTATTACTCGGTGGCTTTTGAGGGGTCTTATGTGCGACCATGGACTGCTCATGATTCTGTAATATCTGCAGAACCTCTTTAGGCTTTAACCACCGCGCCTTCACTTCCTGTTGTAGCTTTTGTATATCGAAGCCTGAAACGGTAGTAAAGCAAAACGTAACAACGCTTACGAACCAGAGTTAATCGCAGAATTCAGAACACATAACAACTCAAGGGATCATAATTTCAAAGCACTCAATGAATCATGAACCATGAATTATGTAATATAGATGGATTCGGCTACAAATTTATACACCTATTTACTACTCTATAATGGCTGTCTGACAAGAGAGGCGCCGGTCATCTCCTGCCACTGAATTGAGCATAAGCAATTTGACAATGCCCCCCCGATCCCTAAAACCCCCTAAAGAAAGGCTTCCCTCGAACCAAGTCGTTTTTTGACAGCAACCACACCGACTAATAGGGATAGGGAGGGAATATTACCATTCAAGACTAATAGTGGACTAAACCTCGCCTGGCGCCCAAGAACTCACAGAAAAAGACCAATTAGTTGCGTTTCTGGATCAAAGGAGGCAACTTTCAGCTGGCCCCAACCCCACCCTACCCACCCGGTTCTTTATAACCAAAACTAGCCGCAGAAATCACGCATAAAGCAACGAAAGATTGCAACTTTGTAACAGGGCATCTAGGAATTCGCCCTTACCTTGCTGCTGCATCGCGCTCGTCCGACGAATTTGCGCCCCTAAATGAATCCAGCGAGAAACCAAGAACTCGTGGGGTGAGACTGCCTGAGGTCAATGGCCGAGTCGCCAGGCGGTAGTGATAGTATCAGTGGTACCACTCGCTAATTTATTGTTCGTTTGGGATAAGTAAAGAGATGTAGTAGGAATGGAGAACGATAAACACGCGAGGAAGAGGGGAAAGTGCGTGACAGATTCCTCAACAGAATCCAGCGAGAACTCGTGGGGTGAGACTGCCTGAGGTCAATGGCCGAGTCGCCAGGCGGTAGTGATAGTATCAGTGGTACCACTCGCTAATTTATTGTTCGTTTGGGATAAGTAAAGAGATGTAGTTAGGAATGGAGAACGATAAACACGCGAGGAAGAGGGGAAAGTGCGTGACAGATTCCTCAACAGCGCGGCCGGTCAAAATGTGTCATTTAATAACCTCTACAAATCTGTTGCAGATATCTACCAAATCCTGTATTATGATGGCAGGCACACATGGAATTTCTTCTATTATTTTATTATTTTTTATTAATATTTTAAAGTTAATCCATCGCGAACTTTATTTTCAATTCTGACATCTTTGGCCACACCACCACTTATGGCGTGATAAAACCACACTGTCACACCACCGGTAACGGCGTGACAAAACATGTCACGCAAGCCCTCGACCGCGTGTCGTGCCAGCGTGGAGGGTTTGTGTGGCATCTGTCACGCCATAGGATATGGCGTGACAAGCGTCGGCATTTAAGAGTATCAGCGCAGCCCATTTTCCCTATCTCCCCTCTCTACCTCCCGCCGCCTGCGCTCCTCCCCGAAGCCGGGTCCTCCCACCGCCGACCGCCCTCCCCGTGGCGGCGCATCCTCCCGACGCGCCTCTCCTCGCCCTCGCGGCCCCGGACGTCGGGTCCTCCCGCCGCCTGCGCTCCTCCCCGACGCCGGGTCCTCCCACGCGCTGCGCTCCTCCCACCACCGGCCGCCCTCCCCCTGGCGGCGCATCCTCCCCGACGCTAGCCTCTCCCTCCGTCCTCCGCCCCTCGCGGCGGCCCTGACGCTGGCCTTGCCTCCCGCTGGCCCTGACGCCCTCCACGCCTCCCGCTGACCCTGGCTTCGTACTCCATGCCTCCTGACGAGTCCCGGCCGCCCCTAAGGTGTGTATGTCTTGCATCTCCATGTATTGAATACTTGTGTGGTGAATGCGTTCATGTATTGAATACTTGTGTGGTGAATGCCCCGACGCCATTGATGTATGCATATTCATGTATTGAATACTTGTGTGGTGAATGTGTTCTTGAAATGATTGATGAATGATTGCTAGAGAAACTAGAATACATAGGTTGTATATGTATATTGCTCTCAGTTTTTTATTTTCATTGAGCTAGTTGCAAAGATCTTTGTGTAGTATCATGTTCTTACGAAGAACTAACATAAGTTCTTTAGCAAGAACACGCGTATTGTCAATTTGAAAATAACTAGCATGTGTCGGTCCTTATTCTCAGTTTCTTGCTCTAGTAATTTATGTCTAGCTCTTGAATGTGAGAACAAGGACATGATAGAATATATGGTAAATATGTCTAGCTCTTTGCATGACCCATGTTGCTAATTGCTCATTCTAATCATGTCTTATGGTATCAAAATTTAGGATACCATCATGATAGATTGATAGTAGTTCTTTCCAAAAGCCATGCTTAGATGTGTTATAAGTTAATATGGAAATCCCTAGCACAAATTTATCAGTACTACGTTGGGAATGGAAGCACCTAGGTGGCATGTAGAATTCACAATGAGTTTTGACATTGTATTTAGAAGTCTGAAACATGATGTTCCGGTTAGAAACAATTGAGGTTTGTATAATTAAAATAGCTCGTCAGCATTCTGAAAGTAATCAAGTGTAATTAAAGAAATGAAATACAGGTTGAAGGTGAAAAAATATGACTTATCTGATTTCTACATATTAGTTTTCCTGAACGAGTGGTTCGTGGCACTCCGAGCGTGTAGCTCTAGCGTACCCACAAGCGAAGTCCTAGCCGTACTCAGGAATGAGCCCTGAGCGGTCCCAAACACGTGGTTTGGGCGGTCTCGAAAACGGGATCTCTAGCGTACCTGGGCACGTGGATCCAGGGTAGTGTAGGTCGCACTTAGAGGCAGGCTCTGAGCGATCCCAAACACGTGGTTTGGGCGGTCTCGAGAACGGGATCTCGAGCGTGACTGAGCACGAGAGACTCAGGTAGTGTAGGATTTGGATCTTTTTGCATCTCCTTATTTCTTGGTGTTATTTGACCACTGTATATGGCCTAACACACTTTAATAAAGGGTTAGTCTCCGCCAGAGAAATATGAGAGTTATAGATCACAATTTGCCCAATTCAAAAATTAAACAACCCAAAAACTTCATTTAACAAGACAAACTATTCCATGATTACTGTAAACCATCATGCTAGTTTCTGTAACTACAACATAGTACTGACACAGTACAAAACTATAATAAAGTTGTTATTAACCATTAGTTTGTACCTTCAAACTGCTAGCATGTCCACTGAAACACAGTTTTTGTTTTGTACAATGTTGATAATGATATTTTATTCATATAGCATACAGTACTGACTTTGCAATATTTTGTTGGATGTAGATAGCTAAAGTTGTACGTATATTTACTGGTGGGCCGATTAGCCAAACGGGTAGTTCTATCGACTTTGGTGGTATGGAAGCGACCGTTCTTTTGTTTCGCGAATCACCGAACTATCAAACTCTTGTGATTAGGATTAAGTCGACCTTTGGATGAGATGAGCCCGGGATTGTTGTCAAAATGCAGGGGTGATATGACGCAGGGCTGGGTTCTAAGGTTCACGCCTTGTTGGTGCCAATCTTGTCCGCCGATGATTGGGATATGTACAAGGATATTGTGCTCGCATCTCAGGTCCGGTTGTTGGAGGTGACGGTGGAGAGGACAATTGTTGTTGAGGATTTGCCAGACAATTTGGATGTGGTGAATGACAACACGGAGGAACCAGACCTTGCTGTCCATCATTCGCGAGGCCCCCCAATGAAGAAGCAACCTTCCGAAGAGTTCGTTAGCATCAGTCCTACCAACCATGCCCCCTGTTGGTGGATCTGCCTATTTCTTCCCCGCGACATGTTATTGACCCTGTGACTGATTTCAATGGCGCTGTAATGAACAACAAGCTTGAGGAGGAGTTGTTTCGCGATGGAACAACCCATGAAGTGGAGTTCGACGAAGGATGAAGCTCGACCAAAAATGATGCTCCAGCGCTTTACTCCTCTGAGGAAGGGTGGGTTCTTCGTAGTATTGTGGGTGAGGTCCCGTTGGTGCACACATTCGATGATGTCGGTATGGTTGATAAGGCGGTTTGTGCTAATGGGTTGAAGAGTAGGAATGGTATTGCGGATCCGGAGAATGACATAATATGTAAGAACATGTTCTTTCCAACCTTGGAGGACATAGAGATTTGGCTACAAGAATACTCAATGCTACACCATCGTTCGTTCGTAGTGACACACTCCGATGCGAATAAGAGGTACAATGTGAGGTGCGAAAAGGGGTGCGGATGGAAGGTATGGGAGGTGCAAAACTAGGGACAATCAATGGAAATTAGCGAATGTAAAGCAGCCTCACTCTTGCGGGACTACTCGAGTGTCGGGGGAGCACCTTCAAGCGACTGTTAATTTCATTGCAAGACGCATTACCGGGGTTGTGGCTGTCGATCCTGATGTGACTGTCGTCACCCTCATTGAGGTTATATTTGGGTTCATTAAGTACCGCGTGAAGTACGAGAAAGCATGGAGGGCTAAGTAGAGAGCGATGCAGTTACTGTGGGGTGACTGGAAGGAGGCTTACGAGTTGCTTCCTCGAATCCTAACCGCTATGCAGGCCAAGAATCCGGACATGGAGTTTTATCCTTTCCACGATAACCGAAGAGGACTCGATGGAGAGGTTATGAAATATGTTCTTGGGCAGGTGTACTAGTCATTTGGGCAATGCAAAGAGGCCTTCAAGCATTGCAGGCCCATCATATCAGTTGACACCACGTTCCTTACCGGGAAGTACTATGGTGCCTTGATGCTCGCCGTGGGTATTGATACAGAGGACCAGCTGATTCCATTAGCATTCGCATTGACAGAGGGTGAGAACAGTAAGAGCTAGGAATTGTTCATGGATATAGTTTGTCTATGCCTCGTTAGGCCTGGACAGGTTGTTTGCATTGTCTCGGACAGGCACCGTGGGATTCTGAATGCTGTGAAGAGCAGACTTGACAGACACCCGGATGTGCTGCACAAGTGGTGCATGCGTCACTTAACTACTAATTTCTTTAAGAAATACAGTAAGGAAGATCTCACCAAAAAGTTCAAGCTGTTGTGCGGATGTTTGGAGAAGAGGGACTTCGAGGTCAAGTTGACGGAGCTTAGGGGACTGACCAACGAACGGAATAATACGTGGTTGGACGAGGCCTTGCAGCACAAGACGAAGTGGGCACAGGCATACAATGAAGGTGGCTGTCGGTATGGCATGATGACAACGAACATCTAGGAAGTGTTCAACAACATTATTAAGGGCATCCGTGCTATGCCAGTATCGACTATCTTGGAGTACTCATTTCGGAAAACCAACTTATACTTTGTGGATCGGTGGACCCGTGCGAGGGATGCATACAACGCCGGCCACCGTTAGGGTGCAGCTGCTGCAAAGCACCTTGCTATCGCCGAGGCAGAGTTATGCAATCAAGAAGCGGAGGAATACGATCCCACTTTGCACATATACGCCGTCAGGGTAACCGGGGGCACATCGATAGGGGGCAAGCGTTATGGTGGCCGAAACCATAGAGTCAACCTGACAGCGGGAGATTGCACTTGGATAGTCCTGACGTTGTTATATGTCCCATGCTCTCATGTCGTCACCACCTGTCGCGTGCGTGGTGTAAGTTACCTTTCTAACACATTCATTGCAGAAGAATTCTCAAAGCTATCCACGATGAGGACTTGGGAGAATATATTCGAATCTTACCTTGATCCATCGCATTGGCCGCCGTACGTGGGGGAGGAATACATTCCCGATAAAAATATGATGAACAAGCGACGCGGTCGAAGGAAGAGGAAGAGGCTTCGTAATAACATGGACCTCTCACAGCAAGATGGTAAGGACATGTACTATCTTGGGGACTTCGACAACACCACAATAAGCAATAGGTGCTCGGAGTGTCACGAGCACGGACACACTAGGGCAAAGCACGTGACTGCGGATTCCCAGCCGCGTAGGGTAAGGTGGCGCCGCTCTCGTGTGCAGCCCCCTTGAGGTAACCATTATTGTTGTTGTGCAAAAAATTATTTTTATTGATAGAGGTCACTCATTTGTATTTTCTATAATGTTTTGTACCTCATGTGATATTACAAAAATCCTATCTTGTAATATAGGATGCCACAGCACGCATAGTACACCTTGCTCCTCACGAAATACGATGACGACCACCGTGCGCACCGCATAGCTGATGAGGGTGTGGTAAGACTAGATGATATACTATTCGGCCATGCTTCCAACTTATTGAGCATGTTCTTGTTTCACTCATTCATTTGCCTATCTCTCCTGCAGGTACTCCAGCCGCTTCACCCTCGCATCCACACACCTCTACATTGGGATGAGCGGTATGAGCCACACGTCCGTCAGGCTGGTCTACTTGCTTTGGCACGGACAATGATCAACGGGCTCCCCCGTATGGATGGTGCTGCGCTTACTGCACTGGTGGACCGGTGGCGCCCGGAGACTCACACCTTCCACCTACCACAGGCGAGATGACCATCACGCTCCAGGACGTCGCCATGATTCTAGGCCTCCCCATAGAAGGGCGCCCAGTGACTGGGGACATCAACAGTGTGGGTTGGCGAGACCAGGTGGGAGAGTGGCTTGGAGTTCGACCGTAGGACCCGCCTGCCGACTTGAGGGACAACCGGCCATCCACGGTGCTTGCGTCCTGGCTGTGAGCGCACTTCAACGTGTTCCTGCCGAACGCAGATGACGACACAGTGTGGCGCTTCTCACAGGAATGGATTTGGCATCTTCTCGGCTCCTTCCCGTTCCCAGACGGTACCAGGAACGCCATCTCCTGGATTTACTTGCCACCTCTGGCAAATTTAGCGATGGCAGGGACCTACAGTTGGGGTGCAACGCGTGCCGATCAAGGAGTGTGGACGACAACTTGGGCGGGTGTGCATAGCTCCTGCAGGTATGGATGTGGGAGCGTTTCTCCGTTGGTCGGTGTAACATCCCTAATTTGCGAGTTTTTGAAAAAATTTCAAAAAGTTTTAAAAGTAACTATTTGGTTTAAGTTGCAAAAAGCTTAAAATTGAAATTTAGGAATCAAAAACCTTTTAAATGGAATTAATCCAACTTCAATTAAATTAAAAAGTTAGTTTATTGGAGTTTCCTGGATTTTATTTGGATTTTAAGCCTTTATTGCATTTTTTGGATTTTAATTTGGCTTTTCCCTTTTCGTTTGAACCCAAAATCTATTTTGTTTGCAAAATTAAAAACTGAAGTATAGCTAAAAGTATTTTTATTAAGTTCTAATTAATTCAAGGGACTTCTCTGAATTTTCCTAGAATTTTTAGACTCTATTAACTATTTTCTAAAAGTCTTTTTGCTTTTTCGGGATTTCTTTATTCGGAAATCTTTTTAAAATCCTTTTCGGCTTGTGGTCCGAATCTCTTCCTCGGCCCACTTCCCCGGCCCGCTCCGCCCGCACGCGCCGCGCCCCTCCCCTCCCCGCACCGTCTGATCGAAATCGGACGGCTCCGCCTCCGCCACGCCTCCCTCCACCCCCGATCGTCCCATCTCGATCGGACGGCCGTCGCCCTTCGTCCCCGTGCTTTCATCCACCTCCGGACCCCCCTCTCTCTGCCGCGCCATGCGTGCATGCCCGCCGATCGCACCGCCGCCTCTCCCCGTCCCAACCTCCCTGACACGCGCATCGAGTGTCGCGTGCTCCGCTGCACTCATTGCCGTCTCCCGCACGTGCTCCCGTCTTGTCCCTTCCCCGCGCCGCACGCATCCTCGCCGGACCCCCCCCACCGCCGTAGACCTCCGTCGCTCTCCACCGTCCGGGCCCCCCCAAGGCCTATTTAAGCGAGCCCCGGGACCGCCTCCTTCCCCTCTTCTGTTTCCCCAATCTCTCTCCTCCTCTCTCGCCCTCCTTCACCCCCTTTTCGCATTTCTTCGCTGCCGGCCGTGAAGCTCGCCGCCACCGATTGCGCTGCCGCCAGAGCTCCTCCAGCGTCATCGACCCCGCCTCCGACATCGCCAGCGCATCGCCTCTCCCGTGCGCGTCTCCCCGTCCCCGGACCGTCCCTGGACCGCCCCCGGAGCACCGTCGCCGCCATAGCCTTCTCCCCGCCGCCGCCTTCTTCTCTGTTGTCGGCCGCCTCTTCGCGCCACGTCGTCAAGCCGGTGAGCAACGAGCTCACCACAAGCTCCTCTTCGCGCTGGTGCCCTCGCCGGCTGGCCGCCGTCCAGCCAAACGCCGGCGAGCCATCGGGCCCCGAGCGCCGCCGGCTCGGGTGTCGACGTGGCCGCCACCTGGCGCCACGTACACGCCACCTCAGCACCGTGAGCCCGCGTGGATGCCACCTCCGCAGCCGTGTGTGCGCCCAAGCAGCGCCACCGAGGCGCCCCGTCAGCCGTTTTGTCTACGTGGCAGCTGACGTGGCATTTCCTTTGATTTCCCGTTGAAAATTAATTCGGTCGGAAAATTAAAACCCCTCGCTGACGTCAGCTGGCGCAATAATCCGAATTTCCTTTGGAAAAATAAATCAGAAATTGAGGAAAATCCAATTTTCTTCATTTTATGTGTTTTCCAAACTTCGGAAGGCCATAACTTCTTCGTTCGAACTCCGATTCGAGTGATTAAAATTTTTAAATTCATCTAAAATCTCCCTCTTGCTGTTAGTGCTAGTTTGGTATTTATTTGGAATTTATTTGGAGTTGTTTTATTTATTTTTCTCTTTCCGCACGTGTAGAAACCGGCTTTTCGGAAGATTTCTCGGATCCAACAACCGAAGCACCTCAACTCTTCAACGAAGGCAAGTCATAGACCTTTGATCATATTGAACCCATATTTATAAAACTATATTGTTTTACATATACATGCATCGCTAGTTTTATATTAAATTGTTTCGGGAGTAGATAAATGCCTAATTGATGTATGCCTCCTTGATAAATTGCTACTGACATGTATCCTTGAATGACATGAACCCTTGGACACCATAGGAGGGTTTATATTAGTTGGACACTGATAAATTACCAACCCGGGTATCGTTTTATGCTTAGCCCTGCCATAGTTGTACGTCAGGACTCTTGATCACATGCTTATATGAATAAACGTGACTAAAGGAATTATGGAATCGTGGTGTGGCCACTTTTATTAAAAGATGTTGTGCCAAGGCTAGGGTGGTGTTTGTCCGGGTTGAGCTGAAAATGTTTTATGCTCGGCAAGGTAGTCAGAGTCGAGATCCTAAGTTGGATCGATTTACCTCCGGTAGGATCGAATCGTAGTATCGAATCGTAGAATCGGCGATTCTACGGAATTGTAAAAATACACATATTTAATACCTATACTATAAGTTTGTATGATTCTTATATGGTTTACCACTTACTTATAATCCAAAAAGAGACAAAGCACTTTTTATCGCACAACAGAAAAGCATAATGGTACTGACATGATAGGTGATATAGTTCTGAACTACAGGAGAACAACCAATGACTATGACTAGTTTACTACAATTACATGAGAAATATTCACAACTTTTGTAAACCAATATCTAATTGAAACACTTGCATGTTCCTTAAAAGCAGCTAGACATACAGGAATAAAAACAACTTATCATTATCAAGCTCAACATTGCTCATGTCATAATATAGATATTTGTACTAGCATTACCATACTGATATTTATAATTTCATTCTTAGAAATTAATATCAATAAATTTTGCTCTAAAACAAAATATCAGCAAACCATGACCTCTAAAAAAAATAAAAAAAAAATTGCAAAAAAATGCAATTTTTTTTGGTCCAAACGACTCTACCACGACTCTACTCTGCGATTCTACACGATTCTACACGATTCTACGATTTGGATCGCGACTCTACCACGATTCTAGCTTATTCCGATTCACGGTGCGATTTGGATCGACAGGCTGTCGTGGGTTCGTAGAATCGTAAGATTCTAAGAGTAGGATCGCGATTCTAACTACCTTGATGCTCGGGCGAGTGGATGGTGGTAAGTGTGGGTGCCGTAACGCATATCGGGATGTGGATTAGTCTCGTCTGAGCAGCCAACTAAGGACTTAACCTTGAACCATTGATCTGGGTCATATCGTGCAACCACATGTCCAGGATGGGATGGACCTGACCTAATAATTAGCGATGAGCTGGCTAGGTTCTGTTGCGGTGGAGCGTGCGGAATCGCTGGCGCAAGAGGGGGCACGAATCTAGCGGGTGCGAAGCTCGTTAGAAGCGAAACCTTAGCGGGCAGCTCTTAGCCAGTTCAAAGCTTTGTAACAGCCTTGTGATAATCTCTTAGTCACACGCCTTCGGAAGTATGAAACGCCTGACAGTATAAGATGATTATCTCTTGTGGGTAAAGCTGTACAACCTCTGCAAAGTGTATAAAAACTATTCGAATAGTCGTGTCCCCGGTTATGGACATGCCCGGTGATTTCACTCAAGGGGTAGATGTTTTCTTTAAAATGATGGAATTGATGGTTTGGATGGAAAGGATGGGTTGATCTCTAGTTGTTTCAAAGAACTGAATTACTTATGTACTAATCTTTAAAAATTGTGCTTTCAATCTACTTATTGTATTTACTGTCAATATTGCTTTATGCAAAATAGCCATAAAGCTATCCTTGTCTAGCCTCGCATGAATAATAATTGCATACATTTTCCTATGACTTGCTGAGTACATTCAAAGTACTCACGGCTTGCGTCCTGTGTGATTAATCCCCACAGAAGAACCAGGGAATTCAGAGTTTTATGAAGAGGAGTATCCCGAAGACTTTGCGAACTAGGTCGCATCCTCCACTCGATTGCCTGTGGGCATGTCGCATAGCCACCACGAGATATTATGTTTTCGCTGCAAGTGTCTTTTGTTGCTAAGCCCTGTGTGGCGCACTAAGTAATACTTGACCATAAGGTTCCTTTTGCTACCTTTTAATATTAATTTGTCCGCTTCTTCGTCATTTTGTTGTATGGTTGTGATTACACCGATGTTGTAACTGTGCGAGCTAGCTACTGATCTGGGACTAGTTCGGAATGCACAGAGGGTCCCGGGGTTGTATACCCGGGGTCCCGACAGAGATGGTATCAGATCCATATCGACTGTAGGACGTAACCATAGTTAGCAAGGTCGCATTAGTCAAAAGATCCAAAATTTATTTTCTAAATCAAACCAACAATTAACTTGAATAGTTATTCTTCTCTTACCTAATTCTATTATTCCCTTATCTCATTCTTAGATTCCTACCTCTTCTCCATTCTGAAAATGGTTTTCAAATTTAAATTGATCCTTCTCACCCCTGTAATCTCTAAAGGATCGGGTCTTGTTTTTGGTCGACCATCCCAGATAAGCTAAATTAGAAGTGTTCTAATAGGGCTACCCTCCTAGCCGTAGTATCGTTTAGTTCGGCCTTTAGGCTTGAGTTTTGTTCCTTCTTGGTAGCTTTTCGGCTATCTGTCCTCCGGGTTTAACCAAACATCCCCAATTAGGTTGCTCTATCTCCCCCTGTTCTTCCTCGTCTTTGTGCTTTTTCCTCTTATCTATCGTGCTTTCTTCCTCTCGTCTACTAAACCTGGAAATATTTGTGCAGATGGTTCAGACCCGCAACACCGCAAGCCAAGTTGACCTAGTGGATCTCAATACCTCGCCACCACCACCTCCTCCAGTAGCCACGGCAAATCAAGGTCTAGGTCAGTTCATGGCAGCCCAGACACAGCTGATGAGCTCAATGATGCAGAATATGAACCAGATGATGACTCAGCAGAGCCAGACCACTGCTGCCCTTCTCGCCATAATGAACCAGAACAGTCAAGCCACTGCCGCAACCCCGCCACCATCACTAGCTTTCCCTTAGTCCAGGCTGGCTGAGTTTATGAGGACTCATCCCCCTACATTCTCTAGCTCCTCCGAGCCACTGGATGCAGATGAATGGCTGCGCTCAACTGAAAAGAAACTTACCATTACCCGGTGTGATGACCGTGAGAAAGTCTGTATGCTGCACACCAACTTGAAGGTACCGCCGTAGAATGGTGGGAGAACTATTGCGCCACCCATGAGAACCATCAGAACATTGGTTGGACTGAGTTTTCTGAAGCTTTCCGCCACTCCCACGTCCCTGATGGAAAGGTGGAAATGAAGAAGAATGAATTTCGCGAGCTGAAGCAAGGAAACATGTCCGTGAGTGAATACCTCAATAAGTTCACTCAACTCTCGCAATATGCTCAAGAGGACGTCGCCACAGATAATGCACGCCAGAAGCGCTTCAAGCGTGGACTCAACCCTAGCTTGAAGGTTCAAGTCATCGGTAATGACTATGCAGATTTCCAGCAATTGGTGAACAAGGCTATGCTCATAGAAGAGTCTCGCCGTGAGCTGACAGAATCTCATAAGAAGAAGATGATGCAGCATGGTGCTCATCAAGGCCATTCACAGAGAGCCAGGACAAATGTGCAGCGGTTTTGCAGCCCCAACAACAACATCAACAACCAGCCTCCAAGAAACCCCAATCCTGTCGCAGGAGTCACCTGTTTCAACTGTCAGCAACTGGGGTATTACGCCGTTAACTGCCCGCAGAAACAAGGCCCTTCGCCTATCAGATTCAACTTGGGAGCTACTCCAACCGTAACCTCGTGCCGGGCGGACGCGGAGCACCTCGGACTCCACCGCACGGCTAAGACCCTCACCTTATGGAAGAGGCCGTGAACCACGTCCACGATGGAGGAAGCCCAGATAGCCCCGACGTCGTCTTTGGGTAAGTTCTAGTAAATTCGATGACTGCTCTGATTTTGTTTGATTCCGGAGCTTCGCATTCGTTTGTTTCGCGGGTTTTTGCTGCAAAGCATCAGTTGAAGGTTTCAAACCTTAAGACTGCCTTGTTGGTTCAATCCCCCGGTTCGGAGTTAAGCACGAACTAGGGTTGCCCACAAGTTAAGATGATCATAGAAGGGGTAGAATTCCTAGCCAACCTGATAATCATTGACACCAAATCCCTAGATGTGATTTTGGGTATGGATTGGCTTGCTAAGCACCGAGCAGTTTTGGATTGTGGTGGTAGAAGTATCACCTTGGTCAGTCCAGTTGGGACTAAAGTAAAATTTGAAGCCCCCATGAAGAAACATGATGGAGCTTTAGTCTGCAGTGTCAAGACCCTATCCTTGGAAGATGTACCGGTAGTCAGAGAATTTCCAGATGTCTTTCCTGATGAATTACCTGGAATGCCACCAGACAAGGACCTAGAGTTTGTCATCAACCTAGTCCCACGGACCGCACCAATTTCCAAGAGACCATACCGCCTGCCTGTTGATGATTTGGTCGAGCTGAAGAAGCAAATCGAAGAGATGCAAGAAAAATAATTTGTCCGACCCAGTTCCTCACCTTGGGGAGCCCCGGTCATCTTTGTTGCCAAGAAGGATGGTACCCAAAGAATGTGTGTGGATTAACGCTCACTCAACGAAGTCACCATCAAGAACAAGTACCCTCTACCCAGGATTGATATTTGTTTGGCCAACTAAAAGGAGCCGGAGTGTTCTCTAAGATAGATTTAAGGTCAGGATACCATCAGTTGAAGATCCGCCAAGAGGATATACCCAAGACAGCTTTCTCAACCCGATATGGACTGTTTGAGTTCACGGTCATGTCTTTTGGATTGACCAATGCCCCTGCTTACTTTATGAACTTCATGAATAAAGTATTCATGGAGTATCTGGATAAGTTCGTCATTGTCTTTATTGACGACATTCTAGTATATTCCAAGAGTGAAGAAGAGCATGAAGAGCACCTTCGCTTGGTTCTGACTAGACTTAGAGATCATCAACTCTATGCTAAATTCAGCAAGTGTGAGTTTTGGATGAAGAAAGTCACTTTTCTGGGACATGTCATGTCTGCAGAAGGAGTCACTGTCAACCCCAGTAAAGTTAAGGATGTGCTCAATTGGGAGTCACCTAAGTCAGTACCTCAGATCATAAGTTTCCTTGGTATGACAGGATATTACCGCTGCTTTATAGAAGGTTTCTCCAAGATAGCGAGACCCCTCACTCAGTTGTTGAAGAAGGAAAAGAAGTTCGCTTGGACGCCAGAATGTGAGCAGAGTTTTCAAGAATTGAAGAAGCGCTTGACCACCGCTCCAGTGTTGACTTTGCCAGATGTCCGAAAGGATTTTGAGATTTACTGTGATGCATCGCGACAAGGTCTCGGTTGTGTCCTGATGCAGGAAAGGAAAGTAGTAGCTTATGCTTCGCGACAATTGAGGCCGCATGAAGTAAATTACCCCATTCATGACCTAGAATTGGCTGCAGTAGTGCATGCTTTGAAGATATGGCGTCATTACCTCATTGGTAATTGCTGTGAAGTCTATACTGATCATAAGAGCTTTAAGTACATTTTCACTCAAGTTGATCTCAATATGAGGCAAAGAAGATAGTTGGAATTGATCAAAGATTACAACGTTGGAATCCATTACCACCCCGGCAAGGCTAATGTGGTAGCAGATGCTTTAAGTAGAAAGGTCTATTGCAATATGCTGATGATCAAGGAAAGTCAGCCAGCACTACATGAAGAGTTCCAAAAGCTCAAGCTGGAATTAGTGGAAGAAGGTTATTTGGCTGCATTGGAAGTGCAACCAACTCTACATAGTCAGATCAGGGAAGCCCAGATCGAAGATGCAGATATCAAAGAGATCAAGAGTAACATGAAGAAGGGTAAATCCCTAAGATTTTCAGAAGATGAAAAAGTAACTATTTGGTTCGATAAGCGTATCTGTGTACCGGACCAAAAAGAGCTCAAGCAGTTGATACTCAAGGAAGCTCATGAAACCTTGTATTCCATTCACCCTGGAAGTGCTAAAATGTATCAAGATCTTAAGGAAATGTATTGGTGGCCTAGTATGAAGCGAGAAATCGCTGAATACATAGCACAGTGTGATGTTTGCCAGCGAGTTAAAGTTGAGCACCAGAGACCAGCTGGACTCCTACAACCCTTGTGGATCCCTGAATGGAAATGGGAAGAAATTGGCATGGACTTCATCACCGGCCTGCCAAGAACAAGAGCTGGATATGATTCTATTTGGGTAATTGTAGATCGCCTGACAAAAGTTGTCCACTTTATCCCAGTCAAGACCACCTACTCAGGAGACAGACTTGCAGAATTGTACATGGCAAGGATAGTATGCCAGCATGGAGTGCCAAAGAAGATTGTGTCGGATCGAGGATCCCAGTTCACCTCAAGATTTTGGCAGAAGCTGCACAGCGTTTTGGGCACTAATTTGAATTTCAGTACAGCCTACCATCCTCAAACAGATGGGCAGATAGAAAGAGTGAATCAAATCCTAGAAGATATGTTAAGAGCCTGCGCTCTCGAGAACCAAGCCAGTTGGGATCAAATGCTACCTTATGCAGAGTTTTCATACAACAACGGTCATCAATCAAGTCTACAAATGTCCCCATTTGAAGCCCTTTACAGGAGAAAGTGCAGAACACCCTTGTATTGGACTGAAACAGGAGAGGGACAAGTACTTGGACCTGATATCTTGAAGGAAGCCGAAGATCAAGTTCGGGCAATCAGAGAGAAGCTGAGAACAGCTCAGACTAGGCAAAAGAGCTATGCCGGTAACCGTCGCCGGGATTTAGCTTTTGTGCCAGGAGATCATGTGTATCTGAAGGTTTCACCTCTCAAAGGAATGCGTCGTTTCAGAGTAAGCGGGAAGCTTGCACCGAGATATATTGGACCTTTCCTAATCCTTGCTAGAAGAGGAGAAGTTGCTTACCAATTGGAGCTCCCATCTCAGCTGTCAGATGTGCATAGCGTCTTCCATGTGTCTCAGTTGAAGAAGTGTCTGCGTGTGCTAGAAGAGCAGATGCCGCTAGAAGCCGTTGACCTGCAAGAAGATCTCACCTACAAGGAGCAACCGTCAAGATTCTGAAAGAGTCCAAGCGTGTAACCAGAAGCATGATCCTTCGTTTCTGCAAAGTTCAGTGGAGCAACCACACTGAAGAAGAAGCCACCTAGGAGCGTGAAGAGGACCTGAAGGCCGAGTTTCCGCACCTATTCTCTAGTCAGCCTGAATCTCGGGGTCGAGATTCCCTTTAAGGGGTGTAGGTTTGTAACATCCCTAATTTGCGAGTTTTTGAAAAAAAATTAAAAAGTTTTAAAAGTAACCATTTGGTTTAAGTTGCAAAAAGCTTAAAATTAAAATTTAGAAATAAAAAACCTTTTAAATGGAATTAATCCAACCTCAATTAAATTAAAAAGTTAGTTATTGGAGTTTCCTGGATTTTATTTGGATTTTAAGCCTTTATTGCATTTTCTGGATTTTAATTTGGCTTTTCCCTTTTCGTTTGAAGCCAAAATCTATTTTGTTTGCAAAATTAAAAACTAAAGTATAGCTAAAAGTATTTTTATTAAGTTCTAATTAATTCAAGGGATTTCTGTGAATTTTTCTGGAATTTTTAGACTCTATTAACTATTTTCTAAAAGTCTTTTTGTTTTTTTGGGATTTCTTTATTCGGAAATATTTTTAAAATCCTTTTCGGCTTGTGGGCCGAATCTCTTCCTCGGCCCACTTCCCCGGCCCTCTCCGCCCGCGCGCGCCGCGTCCCTCCCCTCCCCGCACCGTCGACGTGGTAGCTGACGTGGCATTTCCTTTGATTTACCGTTGAAAATTAATTCGGCCGAAAAATTAAAACCCCTCGCTGACGTCAGCTGGCGCAATAATTCGAATTTCCTTTGGAAAAATAAATCAAAAATTGAGGAAAATCCAATTTTCTTCATTTTATGTGTTTTCCAAACTTCGGAAGGCCATAACTTCTTTGTTCGAACTCCGATTCGAGTGATTAAAATTTCTAAATTCATCTAAAATCCCCCTCTTGCTGTTAGTGCTAGTTTGGTATTTATTTGGAATTTATTTGGAGTTGTTTTATTTATTTTGCTCTTTCCGCACGTGTAGAAACCGGCTTTCGGAAGATTTCTCGGATCCGACGACCGAAGCACCTCAACTCTTCAACGAAGGCAAGTCATAGACCTTTGATCATATTGAACCCATCTTTATACAACTATATTGTTTTACATATACATGTATCGCTAGTTTTATATTAAATTGTCTCGAGAGTAGATAAATGTCTAATTGATGTATGCCTCCTTGATAAATTGCTACCGACATGTATCTTTGAATGACATGAACCCTTGGACACCATAGAAGAGTTTATATTAGTTGGACATTGATAAATTACCAACCCGGGTATCGTTTTATGCTTAGCCCTGCCATAGTTGTACGTCGGGACTCTTGATCACATGCTTATGTGAATAAATGTGACTAAAGGAATTATGGAATCGTGGCGCGGCCACTTTTATTAAAAGATGTTGTGCCAAGGCTAGGGTGGTCTTTGGCGGGTTGAGCTGAAAATGTTTTATGCTCGGGCGAGTGGATGGTGGTAAGTGTGGGTGCCGTAACGCACATCGGGATGTGGATTAGTCTCGTCTGAGCAACCAACTAAGGACTTAACCTTGAACCATTGATCTGGGTCACATCGTGCAACCACATGTCCAGGATGGGGTGGACCTGGCCTAATAATTAGCGATGAGCTGGCTAGGTTCTGCTGCGGTGGAGCGTGCGGAATCGCTGGCGTAAGAGGGGGCACGAATCTAGCGGGTGCGAAGCTCGTTAGAAGCGAAACCTTAGCGGGCAGCTCTTAGCCAGTTCAAAGCTTTGTAGCAGCCTTGTGATAATCTCTTAGTCACACGCCTTTGGAAGCGTGAAACGCCTGACAGTATAAGATGATTATCTCTTGTGGGTAAAGCTGTACAACCTCTGCAGAGTGTATAAAAACTTTTCGAATAGCCGTGTCCCCGGTTATGGACATGCCCGGTGATTTCACGCAAGGGGTAGATGTTTTCTTTAAAATGGTGGAATTGATGGTTTGGATGGAAAGGATGGGTTGATCTCTAGTTGTTTCAAAGTACTGAATTACTTATTTACTAATCTTTAAAAATTGTGCTTTCAATCTACTTATTGTATTTACTGTCAATATTGCTTTCTGCAAAATAGCCATAAAGCTATCCTTGTCTAGCCTCGCATGAATAATAATTGCATACTGACGAGGATCTAAATAATCCTCATTTTATTATTTCATAATCATGAAATATGACGTCACATGGCATACCCCTTAATATTATAAGGAAAGAACAAATCAGGAAGTCGTAAGTTCTTCTACGACTACCCCCTAGTCGTAAGCCTTTCTACGACTATAGTGTAATCGTAAGTCCTGATACGATTACGTCTGGTCGTAAATCTTTCTACGACCAGTATCCAGTCGTAGGTCTTCCTACGACTACCCCCCTAGTCCTATGTTCTACTATGACTAGGTCTGCCACGAATTCTTCACGACTAACTGGGTCCACCCGTCAGAAGGCCCATTTAATGGTGAGAATCCAAGCAGTCAAAATACGTAGTTATGCTTGATATAACTACAGACAATGCTCCACTATCTCTGACTGATAACCGTTTGACAGCATGGGGAGGTTACTACTCCGGTAATTACTCTCATTATTGCGCAATAATGAGTGGCAAATTAGCCTGGAACGACAACAGCCACCACTGCGTAATATAAATAGGTGTCTTTTAGAGATAGAAAGGAGAGGCTTTTTTGGGGGAGACAGTTAGTAAGACCCTCAGCTGATTGTAACCCAGATACCCAATACAAGATACACAGGAGTAGGGTTGTTATTCTCACGGGAGAAGGCCCGAACCTGTATAAAAATCCCTGTGTCTCTTTCGTCTGCGTGATCAATTGTGGAGACCCCCCGAATTAAATAATCTTTACGTAAGATCGGTTCTAAAACACCGACAGTTGGCGCCGTCCGTGGGGATCTTCTGTAATTCCTTGTCAACAGTTCTTTCTTTTCTCTTTCATGCTACCATGGCAGGAGAATGGAACGAGGAGAATTGGTTCGACTTGGCCGATTCTGTGACGTCGGCATGGATGCGGTCTCGAATCTGAACCGAGTATCGAATCTTACGATGGTGTTGCTGCCTCTGGAGATCTTCTATCAGATCTCGGAGACTGCGTCACTAACAGAGTCGAGGAGGGATCCTTATCCCCCACGACAGAACGCCCCGTCGAGGGACCAACTTCCTCGGGGGGCAAGGGTCAACATGACCGATAACAGGACTGTCTCGGGGCAAACTCGCAACACGATGAGAGCTTTTCCTCCAAATGTTCGAGTCCCCTCAAGGCAGTACGACTTGGCAAGACAGGTTCTGGGAGCCATCATTCCGGAACTCCATCGACACCTGATGGTCCTCTCTCTCTGAGTATTTCCACATGGAAGAGGATCGAACACGATGTTCATCCAGATCCAACCGTCCCGACGCAGGACCCACTTGCAGACGGAGACGGTTATAACCCGGAGTTCCCCTACCTGGAGGGGTTTACTTCAAGTCGCCAGATGGTGTCGCTCGACTACTCCTCAAGCGAGGAGGTCTCGAGCGCAAGTGGAGGTCATCCACGGGAGGTCTTCGTCCTTCCCTCTGATAAGGATCGTCCTCCCAGAAGAAGGATTGGCGATGCTTCCCGACGAGCATACTCTACGCCACCTCGTCGCAATGGCAAGGACACCACCACTGGCGAACGAGGCGAACACTTTAATGAACGTGCGGGACATCCTCAACATTCTCGCACTCCATTAAAACAAACTCAGGGGTCTGAAATAGACCGTTCTGAGACAACTCGACGGAAGAAAATAGCGGCTCAGAAAAACCTTCCTGAGCGCGCTTATTTCCAATCCGAGGAAGCTCAAGAACTCCAGCACATCAACGATTTGCTGGAAAACCCGACTCAAGAACTCGCTCGAGCACCAGGTTATGATATCTTTGCAGAAGAAATTACACAAAGGCTTTGCGACACGATGGCCAAACTCGAGCGTTTTCATCGACCACAATCAGGAAGTCGTAGTACTACGACTCCTTCTTCTGCCAGCCGTTCAGATAACTCGTCACATAGAAGGCAGCACGACTTTCACTCACGTCGTTCTCCCGACCTGAGGAAGATGCCACAAGCCCACAGGAGAGGTGATCTTTCACCACTTCAGCGACGGGATACATGGCGGCAAGCGGAGTACGAGGAGTATTTCCCTCGTAAAGCTGAGACCTTTCGTAGGTCCGGCCCTCCTGTGGTTGGGTATCGACGAGTTCGATCACCCGGCGATATTAACCATTCTTTTCTGCAGAGAAGGAGACAAGAGGCTATCTCGGGGTGTCGGGCGTTTTTCACCCGACCTTCGAGCGGTTCGCTGGCCACCTCGCTTCCAACCGGCGAACATGGAGAAATTTGATGGAACTCAAAATCCCATCGAGTCCTCCAAATCTATACTACAACTATCCGAGCTGCAGGAGGAGGAGAGCATGCCATGGCGAATTACCTTCCTACTGTGCTCGAAGGATCGACACGATCATGGCTTTTAAACCAGCCATTCGAATCGATCTACTCGTGGCAACACCTTTGTGATCTTGTGCTGGCAAATTTTCAGGGCACTTACAACCGCCCTGTAAAGGAGGATGACCTGCACCGGATAAGGCAAAACGACCATGAAATGCTACGCCAATTCATCAGGCGCTTCAGTCAGGTTCGAAATTCTATTCCGGAAGTTTCTGACTCATCCGTGATCAGGGCTTTCAAGCAGGGAGTCCGTAGCAGAAGGATAACAGAGGATATCGCTTTACATCCACCTGCCACCGTCGTCAAACTCTTCAAGATGGCCGATAGATATGCGACTGCTGCTGAAGCAGTCGAGTGGAACAATACTATCGATCGTAAAGACAACATCCCTCGTGAGGCGGTAAAGTGGTAAGAAAAAGGATAAAAGGATAGGAAATCTAAGAACAAGGCAAGCAGACACAAATCTCCGATTCTTTGGTTCTAAAGAGATCTGGCCGTAGCGACACAAGGAGCCACGCAACCCCAAGCAAAATCCCGATCGAGGTAAAGGTAAGCGCCAAGATCGGAGAAACGACAAACCCAGGTGGTGTCCTTTTTCATAAAAAAGAAGGATATGATCTTCGTAACTGCCGAGTTTTCCTACGGATAGACTATTACTCTGGCAAGGGGCCACTTCCTACTCTTGAACAGGTAGGTCAAACCAGTGGACAGAAGGAGTCGGATGATGAGGAGATGCCGTTCTAGGATCCACAACACACCATTGATCATATCTTTGGGGGATCTTCGACATACGAATCGCGGAGACAGTTGAAAGCTGTTGAACGTGAGGTAAACACAGTCGACTCCCCTCTTGTTAATAAATTACCGAAGTGGTCGGAAGTCACCATTACCTTTGAGAAAGGTGATTGCCCGATCCCTTCGACTAGACTAGGTCGATTTCCGATAGTGGTCGAACCCACCATCAACAATTGTCGAGTCAATCGAGTTTTAGTTGATGGTGGAAGCTCGCTAAGCATACATTTACGTAGCACAGAGCGAGATGCGGTACCGGGACAAAGGTAAGGCTGGTACGATATTCATTTCATGGAATCGTACCGGGGTCTTTGGCCAAACCAATTGGCCAAGTTTCTCTTCCTTTAACGTTTGGATCACCAAAGAATTTCAGGACAGAGAAGGTCTCCTTTGATGTGGTCGACTTCGATACGGCGTATAATGTCATACTCGGACGACCTACTTTGGCAAAATTCTTAATAGCTACTCATTATGGATATCAATGTCTTAAGATGCCAGGTCCCAAAGGAGTGATCATGATATACTGTGACAAGAAGATGGCGCACTCCTACGACCGTCGCTTCCTCGAGATGGTTGGAGAACTACCAACTCGGGATGAAAGTCAGCCTTCGACTAGCAAGTCGAAGCCTAAAACTACACCTAAGCCGAACGACCAGGTCAAAGAGGTTCCTCTGGACGCAGGGGAGCCCTCGAAGACTGTTCGCATTGGGGATTCTTCCGACCCCAAATAGGAAGACACCCTCATCACTTTCCTCCAGGCAAACGCTGATGTCTTCGCGTGGCAAGCATCCGACATGCCCGGAGTCCCCAGGGAAGTGATCGAGCATAGGCTAACTTTATGGCCTGATAACTACCCGTAAAACAAAAGTTACATAGATTTGCCCCTGATCGACGAGATGCTATTAGGTCAGAATTGAACAAGTTGCTTAAGGCAGGCTTCATAAGAAAAGTCAACCACCCAGAGTGGTTGGCCAACCCTGTAATGGTTAGAAAGTCTAACGGCAAGTGGCGTATGTGCGTAGACTTTACTGATCTTAATAAAGCTTGTCCAAAAGATGATTTCCCTTTACCTCGTATCGATCAGTTGGTTGACTCTACCGCAGGATGTGAAATGTTGAGTTTTCTGGATGCATACTCTGTTTACCACCAGATTAGCATGTGTCGAGAAGATGAGGAGAAGACCGCATTTATTACGCCATTTGGGACATTTTGCTATGTCAAAATGTCATTCGGCTTAAAAAATGCTGGAGGTTCTTTTCAGCGTTTGATGCAAATGACTTTCGCTCCTCAATTAGGCCGAAACTTAGAAGCCTACGTTGATGATCTAGTCGTAAAAAGCATCAAACGACTCAACCATATCACCGACTTGCAGGAGACTTTCGACATCCTCAGAAAACATCACTTGAAACTTAATCCCGAGAAGTGTGTGTTCGGGGTCTCTTCAGGAAAATTACTTGGATTCCTGGTCTCTGCACGAGGAATCGAGGCAAAATCCCGAAAAGATAAAAGCCATCACTCAGATGCGCCCCCCGACCACGAAGAAAGAAGTCCAGAAACTCACAGGATGCATGGCAGCGTTAAGTCGTTTCATAGCGCGACTAGGGGAAAAAGGACTGCCTTTCTTCAAACTTGTAAGGAAACACGAAGGCTTCGAGTGGTCAGAAGAGGCTAACCTAGCCTTCGAGGAAGTCAAGAGGTATCTTACGAGTGCTCCTGTTCTAGTTTCCCGAAGCTAGGAGAGCGCTCTTAATTTACCTAGCTGCCACGCCACGAGCAATAAAGCGCGATCTTTGGTCGTGGGCGTGAAAACATACAACGACCAGTATACTACGTGAGTGAGGTTTTACACGGACCTAAGGAGAGTTACCCTCATGTTTAAAAACTTCTATATGCCCTCCTTATGTCATCGAGGAAATTGCGGTATTATTTTCAGGCGCACAAACTAGGCTCATGCGTGCGAGTTTCCCTTGGAGCGATCCTCGAATAGGAAACAATGGGGCGCATGGCAAAGTGGTCGATCGAACTTAGGGCGTTCAACATCCATTTCGTGTCCCGAGCGGTTTGTTAAATCGGATCTTGGCGGACTTTGTCGCGAATGGACAAATCTGAACTGTTCGAGATCCCGATCGATTCCCACGACCAGTGGACGATGTACTTTGACGGGTCACTTACGATAAGTGGCTCGGGGGCTGGGGTGGTCCTGGAATCTCCTACAGGAGAAACCTTGAAGTATGCCATACAATTAAACTTTTAGGCCACTAATAATGTGGCAGAGTACGAAGGTTTGCTAGCTGGTATATGAGCCGCGAAAGCGCTCTCGATTCGATGACTACTCGTAAGAGGAGACTCTCAACTAGTCGTGAATCAAGTTGGAAAGGAGTACTAGTGCTCTAATTCGACCATGTCCCGGTACCTATCCGAAGTTCGCAAGTTGGAAAAGCACTTTTTGGGTTTTGAGGTACAATTTATCCCTCGAAAGGATAATTTCCTCATGAGACCAAGCCCAGCTCGCCTAGCTTCCTCCGATCCACAGTGCGAAAGGGTGTTTTGGAACAACTTCAAAAGTGTCTATAGTCGAAGAACTAGAGCGCCCTCTATAAAAACAACCTCTATAAGTGCGAAGATACATGGATGGCACCCATCTCACGAGTACCTTGAGGCGGGTTCCTTACGATGGCGATCGAAGCGGTCGATTATCGAAAGGCCAAAATGTATGATTTGGTGAAGGTGTCCTCTATAAGCGAGGAACCCAAGGGTGCTCATGCGGTGTGTTCAGCAGAGCGAAGGATTAAAAATCCTTCACGACATACGGAGGATCAGTGGAACTCATGCTTCCTCTGAGAACACGGTTGGTAAAGCCTTTCGACAAGGTTTTTATTGGCCATGACCCTCACGATGCGAGGGTGGTTAAAAAATGTGTCGATGCAGTTTCATAGCCGGCAAATACACCAACCAGCTCAGGCGTTGCAAACAATTCCTCTATCCTGGCCTTTTGCAACCTGGGGTCTTGATATCCTAGGACCATTACCTAGAGCTCCAGGAAGTTTTGAGTTCCTTTTTGTGGCCATCGATACGTTCACAAAATGGATAGAAGCTGAGCCTATGACTGGGATAACAACAGAAGCAGCAAAACGGTTCATGATGAGATGCGTGATCACTCGGTTCGGAGTACCAAGTCGAATTATCACAGATAACGGCAAACAGTTTACAAGCGCAAAATTTCAGAAATTTTGCGGCGAGTTGGGAACTTCGTTTGTGTTACGCTTCGTCGCCCACCCCAAAGCAGCGGGCGGTCGAGAGAGTGAATGGCGAATAATGAAGGGAATCAAACCCGAGTCTTGATCGACTTGTCAAGCACTCGGGGCTTGGGTACAAGAATACCTTGATATTATGGGCAATTAAATGCGACGACTAGTCGAGCTACGGGAGAAACACCTTTCTTTCTAGTTTTGATGCGAGCCATGCTTCCACCGAACTAAAGATCAGTCAACACGGGTCGATAAGTTTAACGACTCCATTCAAGAACAACCGAGCGGACGACATTAACTGCTCGAGAAAAGAGAGATCGGGCTTTAATCCGTTCGCGATCTACCAACATGCCTGCTTGCAGATACTACGATCGTAGGTCAACCTCGCGACCTCGTTGTAGGTGACTTGGTATTGAGGCTTATCAATCCCGTCTAATCGGAACAAACTTTCCCCAAGTGGGAAGGTCCTTACACGTGGTCGAAATGCGCGTCCGAGATCGATCGACTTGCAATAGAGGGCGGCCGCGTTCTCTCAAACTCTTGGAACATTGACCAGTTACGCAAATTTTATGTGTAGCAAGCTCCTACGACAATAAAGTACCAGGTTCTCCCTACCTTTTTTTGTCTATTTTTCTGAATTTCGCTTTTATTTTCAACCAGTTTTTATGCTCATTCCTACTGTACACTGGTCACCAAAAGGACAACACATTTAGTCGAAGTCTCTCCTCTTTGCATGTGGTCCTGCCTGCTGGAAGGAGTTTCCTAATGTCGCTTTGTTCTTTACTACAACAACTAGTACAACGCTTATTGGGCTCACAAACATGGTCAAAAGTTGTTAAGCAAATTCATGTCACCTTAGCTTATTTATCTTGAAAAATAAACTAAGAAGAGTGCACTTTTTGGGATACGTTCGACTACTTTTCAATTAACTTGATTGGTTTTTACTGGCCGGAGGAAGAAACACACCTAGTCAAAGCTTCTCCTTTCTGCACGTGGTCCTGCCCACTAGAAGGAACTTCCTAGAGTCGTTCCGTTTCCTACTTTTGCTGCCAGGACAACTTCGTCAGGACAAACGAAAATAGTCGAACGAATTCTTAAGGTACTCTAGACGTTTGTTTCGCTCAAGTTGTTCTTATTGACTTGATTAATCTGGTCGGGGATGGTAACATCACCTAGTCGAAGCCTTTTCTCTCTGCGTGGTCACGCCCACTAGAGGAACTTCCTAGCGTCGATCTGTTTTCACTCTCTCGACTAGTGCAAAAGAGTCGATACTAGACAACTACAAGTCGGACAAACCTCTATGTTTTCAGAAACCCTTTCTTTACCACTTTCTTAGTTTATTCCTAATAAACTAAGTAAGTAGTCGGGGGCTAGGATAAAGTTATAAACATGACTTCATTTCTTAGTCTTAATTTTTCCAAGTTGTCATCTTACGAGTTACTAACTACTCTACGAGATGATTTGCAGGGAAAATAAAGGAGAAAGGAGGAATCGCTCATATCTAGTCTGATTATTTCTTCCTTTTTCATTATCTTACGAGATACTAACTACTCCACGAGATAATTTGCAGGAAAAATGAAAAGATCATATATTTATGCATCACCACCAAAAAGACATGTCTTTACAAATTTGTATTACAAGACTACTCTGTTAAGGGAGATTCTATTTGCATCTCCTCTGCGACCTTCTCGCCAACCAACTGCATCTCTTCGATCAGCTTCTCTGCTTCAGATTCGGTGCAGTCGAAGTCGGCTTCAACAGAATGAGGATTAAGGTTAGGATCACGGGCCTTGAGTTTTGCGAAAACAAAACTCACAGCTCCTTTGACCGCTTCCCCTATCGAATCATTCTGGTTGGTCTTTAGAGTAGACACCAACTCGTTCAAAGTACCGACCTATTCCCCAATGGCACTCGTATGAGCAGCCATCGTGTCGTCGCGAGGAATAATCCTCCCGACACGAAGCCCATCGAGTACATTGTTCAGGAGTGAGATATTATCTTGAAGATTGATCTTCATTGATTTTGTCTCCTCCTGGGAATAAGTCGAAGCCTCGTGGAGTTGTTTTATTTCAATCAATCAATCTGGAAAGAGTAAGGATTGATTAGATGAAGCAATTCTATGAGAAGATAAAACAAATCAATAGCAGGTAAAGTTCTACTTACACCTAATTGAGAACCTGTTCTCGATTTCCGATCTTTCTCCTTCGCAATGCGGGAGACTTCACGGACAATTAGGATTTCTCACGGACTTGATCCGAGAACCCCACCTCGGCTTGAAGGGCCTTATTTTCGACTTCTTTTTCTATAAAAGAATGAGAGGTTAAAAAAAAGAGGGGTGGAAACCGAAAATCAGAAGCAGTCGTAATTACACATATGTTTATTTTTCCCGCAGCATTGGGTTGCGAGTTAGTCTCTGAAGCTTCTTCAGAGGTGGTTAACTTTATCCCTTAGCTTTTTTCGACTCGGTTTTTTCAAAGTCGAGTGAATCAGCCAGGGTCCTTTCGTCACTCTTAAACCTGAAAGGGCAAAGGGTAGACACGATCACACTTAAACAAGTGGTCGTAAGCTTTTCTACAACCAATGAGTGGTCGTAAGTTATTCTACGACTACCCCCCTAGTCGTAAGTCTTTCTACGACTAGTACTAAGTCGTAGGTTTTTCTACGACAACCCCCATCGAATACTGAAGAAGTGATCAGAATGATTACGGGAATCAGTTACTCACCACCTCTCTGCTTGCTCGCAGAGTACTGCCTTCTCTTGTCGAAGTTTGACAAGTTGCCGATTGTATTCGCAAATCGTAGCGACTTGCTCCACGGCTCTCTACAAGAGAGAAAAACGATAAGAGAAAGAGATAAAATCATGAGTAAGTATCGATGAATACTTACATTCATGTTTGACCAAGCAAACATGGAAACTATTCGTGATGGATCCTTCAGCCCATCCATCTCCTCGACTTGTTTCCACCATACCCCTTCGAGTTGTTCATTGTCGAAGACATCCCCACAATTGGGAATACTGCTGGGGTGGGGAACTCGGTCGCGAGAATGGTAGGCAGAAGATCCTACAATGGAGTCAGGGCCAAAGAAATCAGAGCAAAAGTTGAAATACTCTTCTTCCTCTGACTCTGTGACGGAACATCACCTAGAGGGCGAAAGAACGTCTTCGGCAACCTCCTTACCGGCACGGCGGTCAGCATTCTCGCTGCCACCTACCTCCGGTATCTCTCTCGAGGCCTCTGTGGCCTCCTCTGCAGCCTCTACGACAGCTTCGGTTGTCGTAGCAACTTCGACATCCTCGGCGATCGTAGCGACCTCAGCAGCCGCAACTTCTTCCGCCGCGGGAATGGTAGCTGGATCTTCAGCTACTACTGCAGTCACGCCCTCGTCAGTTGGAGGGGTGACAGCGGGATTCTCCATGGGAGTATCCCTGGGGGCTGAAGGCGTCGGGCTAAGATTACAAAACACAGAAGTAAATCCCCTCTTAAAAAACAAACAGTAAGTAGTTATTACACTAATGTTTTTTTTTACATACCTCTGTGCGCTAGACCTTACTCGAAACTTGGGAGCAACCTTCCCGAACGAAGATTTCTTCGACCTCTTCTCGACCACCGCTGGTCGAGATGCACTCGAGACGACAGGAGTCACCTCCTCCTGACTTCCCGGACGGTCGAGATCAGTCTCGACCACCTTCAGAACGCTGCTCCCCTCGGCCTCAGATTCCACCGGAGCAGCGGTTTCCTTCACAAAAGACATGAAGTCCTTCCAGTTCTCCTTTTTCTAGTTGTCTTGTGAAGCCACGAGAAGCTGAGACTGCGAATGGCTTGTTGTCGTAAAAGAAGGGTACCTTAACCTTGGGGACCTTGCGTTTAAGGGCAAGGACCTCTTCTTCTGCTTTCTTCTTTGCCACAGCTATGTCCGCGGCAAACTTAGCAAAAGGAGCAGGAGGAGCCGAGCTCGAACCCCCCTTGTCGCCGACTTTCACCAGTCGACGCTTCTTGGTTGGAGGGGACTTCGCCGACTCTGCCTGCGCAGTTGCCCCCAATGTCCACCAAGTCGACTTCCTCGTCGTCTTGGCGGTTCTCCATGCCAACTTTCTGTTAAAAAAAAGGAGAGAAAGTGGTCGTAAGATCTTCTATGATCACTAGCCGGTCACTAGTACGACCAGCTCAAAAGTCGTAAGTATTTCTATGACATTGTCTAATCGTAAGTCATCTTACGATTACATTGATAAATAAGTTTTCTCGATCGATATCTAGTCGTAAGTTTTCTCGGCAAACCCGTTAGTCGTAATCATTTTACGACAACAAAAGCGCCTAAAGGCAAAATCGTTCGATTACCTTTAGGCGCTCCTCTTCTCCTCTGTGGTCAAAACCGCAAGGATTTGAGGAGCCACGTGTTGGCGGATGCTTCTGCAAATGAGCCCGACACGCGCGTCAACCTCGCTGCGGAAGATCGAATGCATGGACAACACGATTAACGACTAAATCGGGATTAATCAAGGACAAAGCCAAAGGGTAAGTTTTCTACTCACCGTCCTTGTAGTCCTGGTTTGGTCGTCCTTTCCTAAAATACCTCCACATGGGAGGAACCCTTGTCTTTAAAGGGTCGATTCGGCGCGTGATGAAGTCCTTCACCGTGCCAACCGGTGAGTCCCTCCGACTTCAAGTCTTTGTGACTTGAATGTAGGGGCTATCCGTCGAGATGCAGGAGTTGAGTTCGGGAAGAAGACCGCTCGGCGGCCTTCCGTGAATGAGAGGTTGTCTTCCTTGGTTACCTCCCGTAGAACCACCTCTTCTTCCACCCCGGCCATAACGACCGGGTAAACATCTGAATGTACTCCTTCGACTTGCCGTCGTGGAGCTTGAGACCACGACTACCGGCGATCTCGGCTTGATGAGCCATTCCGTAGTAATCTTGGAAAAGCTTGAGTCTCTTTGGAATCCCGAGTAGGCCTCACATAGGTACGAACACGCTCAGCATTGTGATGGAATTAGGACCAAGGTTCACTAGTTCCACCCCAAAGTGCTCGAGCACGAGTGTGAGGAAGGGGTGAGCAGTGTGAGACCCCGGTTTATTAAACTTGTAATACTTAACCTTCCACTGGTTCTAGTATCACAAATAGAATAATCCGCGTCTCGATGAACATGTGCCTCCCAGAACAAGCGGCACACATACATCAATTCCAAGCATGCATCATTTCCATACAACGGGTATAACAAGTCTACCAAAAGACATACATAATATAAGTTATTACAACACGATCGGCCAGGCCAAATGACATAAGTAGCAAATAGATAACAGCGGAAGCAAAAGTTGCCATAAGATGGCTTAAACCAAAAAACGACCGGTTAGCCACATAACACCACAGGGCAACCGGCCAGGGCCAAGCTAATCGCCCATAAGCGCCACGGCACAACTCACAAAAGTGAGGTCCATCGGACTCACTATCATCCTCTGCACAACACAAGCGATGCGGTGAGTACAAAAATGTACTCAAAGACTTACAGTAGCAAGCCTATACATAGCTACATGAAAGGCGTATTCAAAGGAATGTGGTTATATGGTTCTTTGGGCGCATGAAGCAAGTTTCATTTGCAATATTGTAATAGATTGAGCAATGGTTTGCAAAATCTGTTTTTAATCATTTAAATAACAGAGTAAACATAAGTAACAAGTATCCACCTAGAAGTGACTTTCCTAAAGCCACCACAACATAGCATGAATCACGATTCATACCACCATCAAGTTTTAATGTTAAAATGGTTGTAGTCTAACTCTTGAAAAGCTTATCCAAGCGTGTCCATAACCTAGGGCGAGGCTATTCGAATAGTTTTAAACCTGCGGGGTGTACCAATGTACCCACACTTGGACAGCCTTTTTGCCAAGCTATTAAGCACACTTCCTTTGGTATGCTTAAGCGCGCTAAGTCCTCTGAACCCTTTCCAATGGAATATGCTAATCAAGAGGCATACGTATGGGGTTAATCCTTAGTGATCTGCCGGCGAAATATGGATCACAAGGACCCATACGTGGAGCAAGATACCCGACCTCGGCGGGTGTTCTCCTCCTACAAGCGTGTCCATGTTGCATATAATCAAATATGCAACCCACCCATGACTCATTAATTAACACGGCCCAAAGTACTCGGCTAAGAGAGGTCCCATATCCCTCTAGTGTGGTTATACGCTTTGTAATGCTCGGATAACAGATACTCACAAGTAGTTCGGTCCTTAATTGACCGGGCACCATTCCAATCACACCCAAAGATCACACCATCTTACCATTGTGCCCAAGTCTAAATTGTTTTCATTTTCAGTTTTAGTTTTGCAATTTAGACAAAGCACAAGGCTGAAATGTACCATAGTAATAGTTTGTGTGATCAAAGTTATCGACAGTCGATAACAGCCCATTTCTACCGATAGCTAAGCATGGCTAAGCATAATGACACGTAAACTACTAAGTGACAAAGGTCCATCCATCGAACCCAAAATCACGACAAGTAACCTAGGCTTGATGGTAGAGTGATAACCATTTCCTCTCGATAATGCATCTAGTAGGCCAACTACCGACAATAGTTTAAAACAACATAGCAATGCATACATAGAATTTGCAAACAATATATTAGAATTTGAAAATAGTAGGAACAATATGATCAAATGAATGCTACATCTGCTTGCTGGTGAAGTCACAGTCGATGGGCTCTTTGTGGCTCAATATCAAGATTAATAATATTGTCTTGGAACCCTACGAAAAGGCGATAAGCAAATAAGAGCGAAGAACCCCAAATAAAACTCCAATAGCAAAGACAACCAAACCTAATGAAATTCACACAACACTAGGGAAAGATTTTATAAAGTGACGAGAACAAGAATTACACAATTTGGACTAAGCATGCAAAAGATATAAGCAAAATATCCTTTCTCGACTGCTAACAACCTAATTAATAATTACAACATTCATGGCGAAATTTTCTAGAAGGATCTAAGGTTTGAAATTTTTATAGTAGGTAGGTTATGATATCCTAATAACACAATGTTGGATTTACTAAATTTGGAGTTATGCACCTTTACTTATGATTTTCTAAGTTGTAAATCTAATACAAATCATTTTACAGAATTAGGAACATGCTCAAATCCTATTTTACATGAAAGTATACTATGAGACGAATTTAACAAAATTGGTTTAACACAATTTGGATTTGTACTGAGAAAAGATATGCATTTTCAAGGTTAAAACTATTTACGGAATATTCAAAATGGCAAATCAAGTTATTCCTAGTTACACAATTTTACACTCTTGAGATTTGCTTAAATCCATTTTTATAATAAACTAAAGTGGTAACACAATTTATTACAGATTGGAATTATCTAAAAGCGATTAAAATGAATTAGTTATGAGTTTCTAAAGTTTTACATCATTTTGATTGCTAAAAAATACTTACAAAATCTGAGAACAACCCAAATAAAAGGAAGCGACGTGGACAACTCCCAACCCTTGATCTAACATCCTACGGCTCACGCGCGCAAAGCAGCGCAGCGCGAAACCTATTAGAAACCCACCGTTGGATCAAGATCCAGCGGCTCACACGAGTGTATGCAGCGGGCGGTGCGGTTGCTTGGGCCAATCGGCCGCGGATCGGCGGATGGGCGGTCGAGCGCACCAACAACCGGATTGTCCGGTTGCACACGATCTCGACCATTGATCGCAAGATCGGCGACCAAGAATGATCAAGGCATCGGAGGTCGAATGCACTCACGATCAAGGCGCGGATCTAAAAATGAGCGGTGGATAAAGATCGTAGTTCAAAGGGATCTTGACACGTGGGACCGCATGTCGGTGACTCAGAGTCATGACCGCAGCGATTTAACCCACGTGCACGCAGCTGGGCCCACAAGTCGGCGGCGAGAGAGATTTCCGACAACGATTAAACGCCGACACATTAATTAACCAATGATTAGCATTAATGATGTCGAACGGTGCGAGATTGAACGAGAGAGTGATTTAAGGCTATTGGGCCCAGCGGTCGGTGGCTCAGCGGCGATGATTAAGACGCAATTAATAACTAATGATTGGTAATTAATGTGTCCTAATCAAATAGCGAAACGGAAGCTACTGCGGCAAGACCGAGTGACTTCAGCGCGAATCGCGGCGACAACGGCGTGGCGGCGCCGAACAAGACCCAAAATGGATTCGCAATAACACAACGAATCTAATGGAAGCATCCTCGCGGCGGTGGGGACTAGAACGCCGGCTAGCCGGAAGCGAAAAAGGAACCCTCATTGCTAAATGCGAAAATCGCGATGAGCTCCACTGCAAGCCTAGGATGCGGTGCCAAAGCTTCTAAGGACTAATAAGAAGCTACCTTAGTGACAAGAAGCTTCAAAGATGGCGGAGATGCTTGATCACGGAAGAATCTCATGGACTTGGAGAAGAAGGTTTGAAAATGACACCTGAGCCAAATGAGTGATACAAAGCATCAAAATAGCTTCATAAAGACCCACGAAGCTACATGAGCAAGTAATTTGAAAATGGAGCACTCACACAGTGAGGAAAAAGATGACCAATTTCGGCGAATTTGAACAAACCCCAAATTGGACAATTCACGAGAATCAAATCCAAAATTAAGTGAGGGGAAATGTTCAAGGAAGTAAATAGATAAGATTAGAGCAAAGAAACGTGAAGGAGGACCACTAGAACACCAAGAACACCCAAGGAGCTCCACGGGTCAACAATGGCGATTTGCCATTTTTGAGGTATTAAGCCCCAACACTTTGTGAGTGAAGCTTGGTGGTGGTCTAAAGACATACCGAGGCATTGAGAGTGCTTATAAAGCCATGAAAGCATTAGGGTTTGCACCACTCCTCTCTCGGGCGGCAAAACACAAAGCACAAGGTGCGGTGACAAGGAAAAAGAGGTGAAGGCGTGCATTAGGGCATGGCCTGTACAGTACCTCCCATACCCTTACACGTCGGCTAGGGTGGCTTTAGGGAGCAAGAAATGACACGCCATTACTCCCCTACGATGCTCGCGGCAGGAGGTAGAAGGCGACCGCGAAAGGCTCGGTGATTCACGGTAGTAGGATTCAAAGCGAGCGCGGAGATTACGCCACGCCTCAGGGTTAAAGCACGCGGAGATTGCGAACCCTTGGATTAAAAACGAGCGGCTCAGTTGCTCCACGTTGCAAACTCTTATTTACAACGAAGAAGTGCGCGGCGTTGGATCCTAATCCAACGGCCACGATTCAAAAATGCAACCGCGGAGGGTCAGAAGGTTTCGGAGGACCACGGCGGTTGGATTGAGATCTAACGGTTGACAACCAAACTTGCAGCGGAAGGTCAGAAGTGATACACGCGCGGGCGTGCGATTTAGATCTAACGGTTGAGATTCACGCGCGTTTTAAAGTGGCTCAGTGCGATTAGTTATTGGACCGAATCAATTGGCTCGAGCCCGAGTCGACTCGAACGAGTAACGATAAAACCAAGTTTGATTTTGAAATAAACAGAGACTTTGAAAGATTTATTTGAGGTAGCAAATTAACTCCAAAAATTATGAAATTTTCACGGGAGCTTGCTAACACAGATATTAACCTTGTGTAAAATTTTGAGAGGTTTTATCCTGCGAATAAATCTCCAAAAATTCTGCAAAGCTCTGTTTTAATGTTTGACTGAGAGTCAAACAGGTTTGACTGCCTCTAAAAATATTCAAACAATTTCTAAAAAATTGTGAAGTTTTTCAGAGGGGTCACATACCATCACAGAGACTTAGGAAAAATATTTCCAGAGGATGATCATAAGATTTGACAAGATTGCTTTTGGAATAGCAAGATTTGGATCCAAAGGACTTGTGACAATGTATTTCCATAATTCCTTGTACAAAAATTGATTGACACAAAAGGAAATACATGATGTAAGAAAAAGTTTTAATTTCTACTGATTTTCTTACATTTGAAACACAAGCCCAATATTGGGATGTTACAAAACCTCCCCCCCTTACAAGAATCTCGCCCCGAGATTCTGTTTACTCGGAGAAGAAGGATGGGTAATCTGCACGAAGACGATCTTCGCGCTCCCAAGTGGCCTCATCTTCAGAATGATTCGACCACTGAACCTTAAGGAACTTGATGACACGGTTCCTTGTCCTCCGTTCAGATTCCTCAAGAATACGAACAGGATGCTCGCGGTAGGTCAAATTCTCCTGTACCTCGAGAACCTCCAATGGAGCTTCCTCAGTCGGGACACGGAGGCACCTCTTCAGGTGTGAAACATGGAACACATCATGCACACCCTCAAGTGCAGCTGGTAGCTCCAACACATGCGCGATGTTGCTCCAACTTTCTCGATGATACGATAAGGCCCAACATATCGAGGAGCCAACTTGCCCTTGATGCCAAAACGCTGATGGCCCTTCAAGGGTGAGACTTTGAGATACACAAAGTCATTGGGCTCAAAGCTCAACTCACGGCGACGACGATCTGCATAGCTCTTTTATGCGGGTGGGCGTGCGCAGATGCTCGCGGATCAACTGAACTTGACTCTCGGCCTCATTGATCGAATCTGGGCCGAAAAATTGCCGCTCACCAGTCTCTGACCAGTTCAATGGGGTTCTGCATCTCCTCCCGTACAGAGCCTCAAATGGTGCCATGCCAAGGCGGCTGAAAATTTGTTGTAGGAGAACTCAGCAAATGGTAGGCATTTCTCCCACTTCTTCCCATAGGAAAGAACACAAGCACGGAGCATATCTTCCAACACTTGGTTGACTCTCTCCGTCTGACCATCAGTTTGAGGATGATAAGCTGAACTGAAAGAAAGACGTGTACCCATCGCCTTTGCAGATTATGCCAAAGCGAGAGGTGAAAAAGAGAACCACGATCGACACAATCGCTTCGCGGCACACCATGCAAACATACAATGCGAGACACGTGAGAGATCCGCGGTGACTAACTGCGAGATTGAGTGCGCCTTTGGCGAAAATGTGCCACCTTCGTCAATCGATCAATGACAACCAGGATAGCATCCTTCCCGGGCGAAGTGCGGGGCGGGCCGGTGATGAAATCCATACCAGCGGAATCCCTTCCATTCGAGATGCGGCAAAGGTGAAGAAGGCTGCTGGGCGTTGATGTTCGACCTTGACCGCGACAACACCGTCGCGCTTCGACCGCGAACACGGCAATCTCGCGCTTCATGCGAGTCCACGAGAATCTCGTCGAAGGTCTTGATACATCTTGGTAGCCCGGGATGGATAGACAAAGAAGTCATGGGCTTCGCGGAGAATCAAATCCGCAATTCCATGACCTTGGAACCACAAGGCGCTTGTCCAAACCACACAACACGTGCTCATCCTCGAAAAAGCACTTGGCTGTCCCATTCTTGATGTTCTGCTTGATTTGGATCACACCAACATCAGTCTGCTGGGCAGCCTTGATTTGCTCCACCAAAGTCGGTTGCACAACCAAGGTAGCAAGAGAACCATGTTCAATCAATCCCAAATTAAGCCGCTGAAATTCTTGAGAAGGGTAGGTTGTTGCCCTTGAAGTGACAAGGTATTGCAATACACCTTGCGACTGAGTGCATCCGCAACAACATTGGCCTTGCCCGGGTGATACTGAATACCCATATCATAATCCTTGATCAATTCCAACCATCTCCTCTGCCTGAGGTTCAGATCTGGCTGGGTGAACAAATATTTCAGACTCTTGTGATCGAATACACCTCTAGCGGTTACCAATAAGATAATGCCGCCAAATCTTGAGTGCATGAACCACTGCAGCTAACTCCAAATCATGGGTAGGGTAGTTGAGTTCATGAGGCCTCAACTGCCTTGATGCATAGGCCACTACCTTGCCTTCTTGCATAAGAACACAACCGAGTCCCTGCCGAGAGGCATCACAATAGATATCAAAGCTCTTGTGAATATCGGGGAGGACAAGCACAGGAGCTGAAGTCAACCGCCTTTTGAGTTCTTGAAAGCTCAAATCACAAGCAGTAGACCACACGAATTTCTTTTCTTTCTTGAGCAATTCGGTCATGGGTTTTGCAATCTTGGAGAAGTTCTCGATAAAGCGGCGGTAGTAGCCCGCTAAACCAAGGAAACTTCTCACGTCAGTGACTGACTTGGGCTGCCCCCAAGATAAAACATCGCTGACCTTGCTAGGATCTACTGCGACACCACCTGCTGAAAGAACATGGCCCAAGAATGCCACTTCCTTCAACCAGAACTCGCACTTGCTGAACTTAGCATACAGCTGATGCTCACGCAGTTTTCCCAATACAATCTGCAGATGCTCAGCATGCTCTTCTTCACTCTTGGAGTAGATAAGAATGTCATCAATGAAAACCACAACAAACTTATCCAAATACTCCATGAACACCGAGTTCATAAGATTCATGAACAAAGCTGGAGCATTGGTCAAACCGAAAGACATGACGGTGTACTCGTAAAGACCATAACGAGTAGTGGCCGTCTTTGGAATATCTTCATACTCGATCCGGACTTGATGATAGCCCAATCTCAAGTCAATCTTGGAGAATACACAAGCTCCAGTTAACTGGTCAAAGAGATCATCAATACGAGGCAAAGGATATTTGTTTTTCACCGTCACTTCATTAAGCGGACGGTAATCAACACACATGCGCAGGGTCCTGTCCTTCTTCTTCACAAAAATAACCGGACAACCCCACGGAGATGAGCTAGGGCGGATGAAGCCTTTGCTTGAAGCTCACCCAAGCGCTTCTTGACTCTTCTAACTCATTAGGAGGCATTCGGTACGGCGCCTTAGAAATTGGAGCGGTACCGGGCAACAACTCAATCACAAACTCCAAGTCTCGAACTGGAGGCATACCAGGCAAATCTTGAGGGAAGACATCCACAAAGTCACTGGTGTGGGCACCTCTGAATCTCCATGGTGGCTTAGCTTCAAGGGCACAAAGATGTGGCCCTGCGGTGCGGTGAAAATCCAACTTGCTACTTTGAGGACTAGTGAGAAAACCATCTTCTGGCACAATCGATTTGCCCCAAGTGTTGGGACAACCAATCCATACCAAGAATCACATCCAGGCGCGCGAGTCGAGTAAGATGAGATCCGCCAAAATTCCACTCCTTCAATATTAATAGAAGGCATGACATTCTTGAGCAGCTCTCATTTCCGCTCCGGAGGCGAATAAGCAAAGAATCCCCAAAGGAACAAAGTGAAGGTCACATTCAGCGACAAATGATCTCGAAATAAAGGAATCGATGCCCGAGTCAAACAAGACTACTGCGGGGCGAGAACTAACAAGGCGTACCCAACACAACGTCGAGTGCCTCCCGAGCCTCCTCTGCCGAGATGTGGTTGACTCGACCACTCCCGGCGCCCGAGTCTTCTCGGATCACCTTACGTGGGCGTGTGACCATTCCGCGTCCTCCATTAGGGCGAGGGCTGCTCCAATCCTCGAGGGCAGCGCTAGCATAGTGGCCCTTCTTGTTGCGGCGAAGCGGTAACGTCGGCGGTGGGTTGCGGGCGCAACTTTCTTCTTTGGTCGCAGTGCACGTGGTTGAAACACGGCTGCGGGGGCGAGCAATCGGCGCCGGCGGCCTCGGCGGTGGTGAAGCCAAAGCACGAGCCCACGGTGTGGGCCCAACACGGGGGCGAGTGAGGCTGCTGTCTGAGGCCGATGGGCCTCCCACTTGCGCTTGCGGGACTCACCCAGCGCCTTCGCCTTGTGCTCGGCGGCGATGGCCTTGTCAACCAAGGTGCGGAAGTCGGCAAAGTCCACAATAGACGGCTTGTCCTGCGGCTCCTCGGACAAGCCATCCATGAACTTCTCTGTTTAGCCTCATCGAGGCCACCTCTCCGAGCATAACGAGCCAAGTGATTAAACTTCGTAAAGGTACTCGATCTGATCTTGCGCCCCTGCAGCGCAAGAAACTCCTTCTTCTTGAGCTTCATCGGGCCATCGGAATGTGGGCCCGACGGAAGCGGTCGAAACTCATCCCACGAGACAACGTGTCTGCGGGCTGCATGGCGAAAGTTCTCCCACCAAGAGAGTGCACCCTCAAGGCGATGGGATGCAAAGAGTGCCGCTCTGCTCCACGGCGGGCGATATTGAGCTTTCGCTCAACAAGGCGCGACCAATCATCCGCGTCGAGTGGATCCTCCGTCGAGAAAAGTGGGTGGCTGCGTGCGGAGAAACTCCGCAAGCCCGCCACGAGGCGGTGGCCACCACCTCCAGATCTGAGCGGCGGGGGGCGGAGGTGTTCCTGCAATGACCTCCAAGATCGGGGTGCGGTCCATGCGATTCCGCTCGTCGAGCGAACCTCGACCATGGTCGGAGGAGGAAGCTCCTCATCGGAACGGTGGTGATTATATTGCGAGTGGTTCTTGTCATCTGTTCCACAAAAATAGGTTAAACACAACTCCGAGCAGGAGACAAAGAAAACTACTAACCACTAACAAAACCATCCTTAAAAGCTCAAGTAACCACATAGAACTGCAGCAAGATCACAAAGATAATATCCACCTTCCCATTATGACCAACTCGTATGGAAGAACGAGTAATCAATTTTCAGGAAGGCAAATTTCAGGATAATAATTTCGGTTTGAAAACAGCAAGGAAACAGGGTGGGAAATTTGCTAAAGAAGGGTTAAATACTTAGCTATGTCATATCACTTCTTACCCTTTTTATCCCCACAAGTTTTAGTGGAATTAACCTCTCATTTCAGCACCTTTACTACCTAAATGCTAGCTGTCCAGAAATTATCTTGCTTGCTGTCCAGATTTTCCTATTCAACTTCTGGCCGAAATTTGTAGCTCCCAGCAACTGCCAAACTTCTCAAGACAGCCAACACTTTCATTTTATAACTCTCATGATTTACCCAAAACCAATCTACTCGGTAAACAACTATCTTTTGAAAGGAGATGAGAGGAAAACTCAACCTTCAAATTCAGTTCAGAACAAGGTGAGATGAGCAAACTAAGATAGATAAGGAGTAAAATCGAGAACTTACTTAAGATTTTCAGAAAGCAACGATATTTGGAAAGTAAGTTTTCAAAATATACTAGGGACGACCAAGCTAGGGGTTTCTACGGTCGGTATGGCTCGATACCAAGCTCTGTGAGACCAGGTTTATTAAACTTGTAATACTTAACCTTCCACTGGTTCTAGTATCACAAATAGAATAATCCGCGTCTCGATGAACATGTGCCTCCCGAACAAGCGGCACACATACATCAATTCCAAGCATGCATCATTTCCATACAACGAGGTATAACAAGTCTACCAAAGACATACATAATATAAGTTATTACAACACGATCGATGGGCCAAATGACATAAGTAGCAAATAGATAACAGCGGAAGCAAAAGTTGCCATAAGATGGCTTAAACCAAAAGCGACCGGTTAGCCACATAACACCACAGGGGCAACCGCCAAGGCCGCCAAGCTAATCGCCCATAAGCGCCACACACAACTCACAAAAGTGAGGTCCATCGGACTCACTATCATCCTCTGCACAACACAAGCGATGCGGTGAGTACAAAAATGTACTCATAAGACTTACAGTAGCAAGCCTATACATAGCTACATGAAAGTCGTATTCAAAGGAATGTGGTTATATGGTTCTTTGGGCGCATGAAGCAAGTTTCATTTGCAATATTGTAATAGATTGAGCAATGGTTTGCAAAATCTGTTTTTAATCATTTAAATAACAGCGAGTAAACATAAGTAACAAGTATCCACCTAGAAGTGACTTTCCCTAAAGCCACCACAACATAGCATGAATCACGATTCATACCACCATCAAGTTTTAATGTTAAAATGGTTGTAGTCTAACTCTTGAAAAGCTTATCCAAGCGTGTCCATAACCTAGGGCGAGGCTATTCGAATAGTTTTAAACCTGCGGGGTGTACCAATGTACCCACACTTGGACCGCCTTTTGCCAAGCTATTAAGCACACTTCCTTTGGTATCTTAGCACGGCTAAGTCCTCTGAACCCTTTCCAATGGAATATGCTAATCAAGAGGCATACGTATGGGGTTAATCCTTAGTGATCTGCCGGCGAAATATGGATCACAAGGACCCATACGTGGAGCAAGATACACCGCCCTCGGCGGGTGTTCTCCTCCTACAAGCGTGTCCATGTTGCATATAATCAAATATGCAACCCACCCATGACTCATTAATTAACACACCCAAAGTACTCAGCTAAGAGGTCCCATATCCCTCTAGTGTGGTTAGCACGCCTTTGTAATGCTCGGATATGAGATACTCACAAGTAGTTCGGTCCTTAATTGACCGGGCACCATTCCAATCACACCCAAAAGATCACACCATCTTACCATTGTGCCCAAGTCTAAATTGTTTTCATTTTCAGTTTTAGTTTTGCAATTTAGACAAAGCACAAGGTGAAATGTACCATAGTAATAGTTTGTGTGATCAAAGTTATCGACAGTCGATAACGCCCATTTCTACCGATAGCTAAGCATGGCTAAGCATAATGACACGTAAACTACTAAGTGACAAAGGTCCATCCATCGAACCCAAAATCACGACAAGTAACCTAGGCTTGATGGTAGAGTGATAACCATTTCCTCTCGATAATGCATCTAGTAGGCCAACTACGACAATAGTTTAAAACAACATAGCAATGCATACATAGAATTTGCAAACAATATATTAGAATTTGAAAATAGTAGGAACAATATGATCAAATGAATGCTACATCTGCTTGCTGGTGAAGTCAGAGTCGATGGGCTGCGTGGCTCAATATCAAGATTAATAATATTGTCTTGAACCTAACGCGAAAAGGCGATAAGCAAATAAGAGCGAAGAACCCCAAATAAAACTCCAATAGCAAAGACAACCAAACCTAATGAAATTCACACAACAGCTAGGAAAGATTTTATAAAGTGGCAGAACAAGAATTACACAATTTGGACTAAGCATGCAAAAGATATAAGCAAAATATCCTTTCTCACCGCTAACAACCTAATTAATAATTACACTTTGTTCATGGCGAAATTTTCTAGAAGGATCTAAGGTTTGAAATTTTTATAGTAGGTAGGTTATGATATCCTAATAACAGACAATGTTGGATTTACTAAATTTGGAGTTATGCACCTTTACTTATGATTTTTCTAAGTTGTAAATCTAATACAAATCATTTTACAGAATTAGGAACATGCTCAAATCCTATTTTACATGAAAGTATACTAACAGATTTAATTTAACAAAATTGGTTTAACACAATTTGGATTTATCTGAGAAAAGATATGCATTTTCAAGGTTAAAACTATTTACGGAATATTCAAAATGGCAAATCAAGTTATTCCTAGTTACACAATTTTACTCTCTGAGATTTGCTTAAATCCATTTTTATAATAAACTAAAGTGGTAACACAATTTATTACTGATTGGAATTATCTAAGCGATTAAAATGAATTAGTTATGAGTTTCTAAAGTTTTACATCATTTTGATTGCTAAAAAATACTTACCAAATACGAACAACCCAAATAAAAGGAAACAGCGTGGACAACTCCCAACCCTTGATCTAACATCCTCGGCTCACGCGCGCGAAAACAGCGCCAGCGCCAAAAACCTATTAGAAACCCACCGTTGGATCAAGATCCAGCGGCTCACACGAGTGTATGCAGCCGGGCGGTGCGGTTGCTTGGGCCAATCCCACCGCGGTCGGCGGATGGGCGGTCGAGCGCACCAACAACCGGATTGTCCGATTGCACACGATCTCGACCATTGATCGCAAGATCGGCGACCAAGAATGATCAAGGCATCGGAGGTCGAATGCACTCACGATCAAGGCGCGGATCTAAAATGAGCGGTGGATAAAGATCGTAGTTCAAAGGGATCTTGACACGTGGGACCGCATGTCGGTGACTCAGTCATGACCGCGCGATTTAACCCACGTGCAGTGCCTTTGGGCCCAAAGTCGGCGGCGGAGAGATTTCGACAACGATTAAGCCGCCGACACATTAATTAACCAATGATTAGCATTAATGATGTCGAACGGTGCGAGATTGAACGAGAGTGATTTAAGGCTATTGGGCCCACGGTGGGTGGCTCAGCGGCGATGATTAAGGCGCAATTAATAACTAATGATTGGTAATTAATGTGTCCTAATCAAATGACGCAACGGAAGCTGCGTCGCAAGACCGAGTGACTTCAACGGCGAATCGCGGCGACCTTGCATGCGCGCGGCGCGAACAAGACCCAAAATGGATTCGCAATAACACAACGAATCTAATGGAAGCATCCTCGCCGGCGGCGAAGGACTAGAACGCCGGCTAGCCGGGAAACGAAAAAGGAACCCTCATTGCTAAATGCGAAAATCGCGATGAGCTCCACTGCAAGCCTAGGATGCGGGTGCCAAAGCTTCTAAGGACTAATAAGAAGCTACCTTAGTGACAAGAAGCTTCAAAGATGGCCGGAGATGCTTGATCACAGAAGAATCTCGCCGGACTTGGAGAAGAAGGTTTGAAAATGACACCACAGCCAAATGAGTGATACCAAAGCATCAAAATAGCTTCATAAAGACCCACGAAGCTACATGAGCAAGTAATTTGAAAATGGAGCACTCACAGAGTGAGGAAAAGATGACCAATTTCGGCCGAATTTGAACAAACCCCAAATTGGACAATTCCTGAGAATCAAATCCAAAATTAAGTGAGGGGAAATGTTCAAGGAAGTAAATAGATAAGATTAGAGCAAAGAAACGTGAAGGAGGACCACTAGAACACCAAGAACACCCAAGGAGCTCCACGGGTCAACAATGGCGATTTGCCATTTTTGAGGTATTAAGCCCCAACACTGTGAGTGAAGCTTGGTGGTGGTCTAAAGACATACCAGGAGGCATTGAGAGTGCTTATAAAGCCATGAAAGCATTAGGGTTTGCACCACTCCTCTCTCGGGCGGCAAAACACAAAGCACAAGGTGCGTCCGACAAGGAAAAAGAGGTGAAGACGTGCATTAGGGCATGGCCTGCACAGTACCTCCCATACCCTTACACGTCGGCTAGGGTGGCTTTAGGGAGCAAGAAATGACATCGCCATTACTCCCCTACGATTGCTCGCATCGGTAGGAGGTAGAAGGCGACCAGCGAAAAGGCTCGGTGATTCACGGTAGTAGGATTCAAAGCGAGCGGCGGAGATTACGCCACGCCTCAGGGTTAAAGCACCGCGGGATTGCGAACCCTTGGATTAAAACGAGCGGCTCAGTTGCTCCACGTTGCAAACTCTTATTTACAACGAAGAGTGCGCGGCGTTGGATCCTAATCCAGCGGCCACGATTCAAAAATGCAGCGGAGGTCAGAAGGTTCGGAGGACCACGGTTGGATTGAGATCTAACGGTTGACAACCAAACTTGCAGCGGAAGGTCCGAAGTGATACACGCAGCGGGCGTGCGATTTAGATCTAACGGTTGAGATTCACGCGCGTTTTAAAGAGTGGCTCAGTGCGATTAGTTGGTGGACCGAATCAATTGGCTCGAGCAGAGTCGACTCGAACCCAGTAACAATAAAACCAAGTTTGATTTTGAAATAAAACAGAGACTTTGAAAGATTTATTTGAGGTAGCAAATTAACTCCAAAAATTATGAAATTTTTACGGGAGCTTGCTAACACAGATATTAACCTTGTGTAAAATTTTCAGAGGTTTTTATCCTGCGAATAAATCTCCAAAAATTCTGCAAAGCTCTGTTTTAATGTTTGACTGAGAGTCAAAGCAGGTTTGTACCTCTAAAATATTCAAACAATTTCTAAAAAATTGTGAAGTTTTTCAGAGGGGTCACATACCATCACAGAGACTTAGGAAAAATATTTCCAGAGGATGATCATAAGATTTGACAAGATTGCTTTTGGAATAGCAAGATTTGGATCCAAAGGACTTGTGACAATGTATTTCCATAATTCCTTGTACAAAAATTGATTGACACAAAAGGAAATACATGATGTAAGAAAAAGTTTTAATTTCTACTGATTTTCTTACATTTGAAACACAAGCCCAATATTGGGATGTTACAAGCAGGCAATCGGAGACCGCACTCACAGTACGCCTACAAAACCGGAATTTGGCCTTCCTCTCCTGACGGCCAATGCTTCGCTCATTCGCAATCCACCTTACGAAAGTCCATCGGGGATCTTCTCGGCGGCGTCGCGGTCATCTTCGCGTCATCCATCTCCAACTCACCCCTCGAGACAATCACGGCCATTTCTCTCAAAGCGGGAAGAATTGGATTTAGGAAAGCTCCAAGAAAAAGTGCGAGTCACCGGCGGAAGAGGCGAAAGCAACAAACGTTGGCGAAAAGGTAAGAACCCTAAGTTTTACCTCCACGGCCCATTTATAACCACACGCACAGAGCGAAGCGTCGTGTAATCCCAACGATCTCCACCGCCGGGAATTGTTTGACGGACGGACTTTTACTGCCGATCGAAAGTCGAGACACCTTTTCACACCTCAAGTGAAATTACCATCTTGACCCCGGGTCAAATGAAAAGCCGATCGGAAGGTTTTGCTTAGGTCGTAAGGCCCGATCGCCGAAGTCGTAAGATATTCTACGACATCTTGCCATCGTAATGGTCTTAACAAATTACCTCGATCAAGCATATTTCTGGTCGAGAGAAACAAGTGTTGAAGAGTTTTTCCTTCAACGTTTTCCCCGTGACCTTCTAGTGGTCAAAGGATCATCAACAACCCTTCGGTCAAGTCAGCTATTTTCACTTGAAGCTGGGGAGCTAGATGACGAGGATCTAAATAATCCTCATTTTATTATTCCATAATAATGAAATATGACGTCACATGGTATACCCCTTAATATTATAAAGAAAGAACAAATCAGGAAGTCGTAAGTTCTTCTACGACTACCCCCTAGTCGTAAGCCTTTCTACGACTATAGTGTAATCGTAAGTCCTGATACGATTACGTCCGGTCGTAAGTCTTTCTACGACCAGTATCCAGTCGTAGGTCTTCCTACGACTACCCCCATAGTCGTAAGTTCTACTATGATTAGGTCTGCCACGAATTCTTCACGACTAACTGGGTCCACCCGTCAGAAGACCCATTTAATGGTGAGAATCCAAGCAGTCAAAATACGTAGTTATGCTTGATATAACTACAGACAATGCTTCACTATCTCTGACTGATAACCGTTTGACACATGGGGAGGTTACTACTCCGGTAATTACTCTCATTATTGCGCAATAATGAGCGGCTAATTAGCCTGGAACGACAACAGCCACCACTGCGTAATATAAATAGGTGTCTTTTAGAGATAGAAAGGAGAGGCTTTTTTTGGGGGAGACAGTTAGTAAGACCCTCAGCTGATTGTAACCCAGATACCCAATACAAGATACACAGGAGTATGGTTGTTATTCTCACGGGAGAAGGCCCGAACCTGTATAAAAATCCCCGTGTCTCTTTCGTCTGCGTGATCAATTGTGGAGACCCCCCGAATCAAACAATCTTTACGTAAGATCGGTTCTAAAACACCGACACATACATTTTCCTATGACTTGCTGAGTACATTCAAAATACTCACGGCTTGCGCCCTGTGTGATTAATCCCCACAGAAGAACCACGGAATTCAGAGTTTTATGAAGAGGAGTATCCCGAAGACTTTGCGAACTAGGTCGCGTCCTCCACTCGATTGCCTATGGGCATGTCGCATGGCCACCACAAGATATTATGTTTCCGCTGCAAGTGTCTTTTGTTGCTAAGCCCTGTGTGGCGCACTCTGTAATACTTGACCATAAGGTCCCTTTTGCTACCTTTTAATATTAATTTGTCCGCTTCTTCGTCATTTTGTTGTATGGTTGTGATTACACCGATGTTGTAATCTGTGCGAGCTAGCTACTGATCTGGGACTAGTTCGGAATGCATAGAGGGTCCCGGGGTTGTATACCCGGGGTCCCGACAGTCGGCCCATTTGTGCTCCCTTGTAGGTAACCATTTGTTCCATTCGTCATAGATGTCACCTTCGTCCAGAAATGCAACTGAAAAATATCTCCTTGCAAGCATGGCCCCTTCAGGACCCTACGTCTGGACCGACGGTAGCCTACCTTTGGAGCTCCATCGTTGCACCTACTGGGCGTCCGAGGTTGCGGTACATCACGTATACAAACGAGCTCAACGTCACCACGCAAGACCAGGTACATACCTCATAAGTTACTATCTTCGAACAATGATGTCATCGCTACTGTCGTACACATCTGGTGCAGGTCACGTGGCTGCCATGCACCCGCGATGAGGTCGTCAAAATGGAGCTAAACCCGATGTGCGAGCAGGACATCGCCTTATGGATGACGCTCTCACCGCTGATCTTCTTCCATGCGGTGGAGTACTACTTGCCCCACAGGCGATGCGGCAGTTTGGGAAGCTTCAGGCTACAACACTAATGGTGTTCTCGACAGATATGAATCTTCATGGGTAAGGGTACCTACCGCCGTTCCTTTGCAGCTCCCGTAGCGATTTTAATGCTAACAATTAGATTCTGCACGTCACGGGATGAACCGGAGGCGGAGGTACCGCCACACCGACTGGGCCGCCTATCACCATGTCTACTTGTTGGAGTGGGAAAATTGGGTTAATCGGTCGAGGGACGCACACCTGGTTAGGGATGGCAACCGGGCGCGGCGGGCACAGGTAGTGCTTGCCCATACCCATGCCCGCAACCCTGATTCTCCCCCACGGGCATGCCCGCGAAGGATGATGGGCAAAGAACCTCACCCATACCCATCGTTCACGGGTACCCGTCGCCCACGGGCATGCCCGTGTACCCGCAAACCTCGCCTATGCCCGTGAAGTGAATGAGAAGCCCGCGAACTTCAGACATTAAGCAATCAACGAGCATTCAATAACTAAAATGAAAATGAAAATACCAAGCTATTAACAGAGCTATTAAGCAATCAACAGAGCATTCAACAACTAAATCAACAGAGCTATTAAGCATATTAAGCAACCAATAGAGCATTCAACAATTAAATCAACAGAGCTATTAAGCATCAGTGATCTCATAAGATGTTCAACAACTAAAATACTGCACCTCAAGCTTGAGGTGCAGAACTATGTCTTTGATCAACGTGTGATCTTCTGAATACTGCACCTCAAGTTTAAACAACTAAAATACTGCACCTCAAGCTTGGTTGTAGACATAGTTCAACAACAACATGATTTCATAGTTGCATCACATTCACACAATCACACATCAACAGGCATCACACATGTTCGCTACTACTTCCTGGAGTCGCCATCTGAGAGTTGAACACAGATATGAGTTGACAAAGTCACAAATATGAGAATTGAACACAAATCAAAAGTAATAGTATTTGAGTGGTCAGCCATCCTAAATTAATCATTGCTCTATTTCACAAATTAGTATTTGAGTGGTCACAAATTAATGTCAACATCGAAAAGGGTCTACCAGTTTCGACGTTGCCTGCACCAGAACACCAATCCATCAGCAAGAAAAAGGAAGTTCATGCAACCAATTGTGGAACCAAATGCAACTGCGAACTTGTGGCTTTTAGTTTTTGCCGGCGGAAGAGTGCCTTGTGAGCTCAGGTTGTAGGACACTAGCATTGGTACTGTCCCATAACTATCTTGCTCCGTATTCGCATCACAGATGAGAGGATGTTCGACTATGCTGCAAGAGAACCAACAATAGAACAACCTTACATCCAACACCTGCTACAAGCTCCATACTTCCATGGTAAAAACTATGTTTATTCAAAGAAGAACGAACCCAAAACTACAGCCGGGAGGTGTTGAGGAGGAGGCGACCAGGCTTGAGGCCGAGCTTTAAGGTCAGCCGGGAAGAGGACGGGGCGAATCTGGAGGATGAGGATGTCAGTCGGGAGGAGGACGGGGTAGATCTGGAGGAGGAGCGACAGCAGGGTGGGGCAGTGGCTGGTCGAGAGGAGGACGTGCAAGGCAGCCTGCCGGGAGGAGGAATGGAGGATGAGCCAGCCGGGATCTAGAGAGTGAGGCGGATTTGAGGCTTCGGCGCTTTGCGTTGGTGTGTGGCGGCTGGGAAATGGAAACTCAGGGTCGAGGAGAGAGCGACTGTGAGTCTGTGACTTCGTGAGAGTGAGCAGTGACTAATCCTACTAGGGTTTTAGTGGTCCCATCTGTCAGTGCATGTCACGGGTAAACGGGCGAGACGGGTACGGGTGGAGCTCACCCATGCCCGTGCCCGTTTACCCGACGGGCAGAGATTTCCCCCCATTTTCATGCCCATGGGTAAAGAAAACAGATCATACCCAGCTCCATTAGGGTATTTACCCATGGGCACACGGGTAATCGGGCATAATTGCCATCCCTACACCCGGTCCATCAGAAGGCTCAGTTCGGTCGCTACCTCTAGTGGCTCCACGACGTCGCGTGTCTCCGCCTTAGACCGACCATGACCGATGCGGACATAGGGGGGGCACTCGTCCGAGGAGGATATCGTGGACGATTACGATGAGTTCGCACGGATGGGCACGCTGCCGGAGAGGGCCCCATCAATGCCTATTACGTGAGTAATTTAATCCCGCTACTATTATGCGAACTCAGGGTGGGGAAACTAATTTACTTTGTCTCATCATTTCGCAGGGAACGCAGCTTACACACATAACCAACGAGGCCGGTGAGGCCCTTAGGATACCCGAGGGTTCCGAGGGGAGCTACCAGCACTTGAGGGATTTTGCTGAGGTAGCAATTTATTCCTTTTGTACCGCATTTTACAACACTTAATGTTTTCATACCCATGTTATTCCTTTTATTGTATTAAACTTAAATATCTATTTGTTGGTTAACCTTGCATATGGTTCGCCGCCGATGCCGGCGATTGGCCACAAAAATGAACTGCGCGGCGGCAGCGGGAGAAGTCATGCAACCTGCCCTGGCTCGGAGTGGCTCCTCGCGTGCTACAACATCGGGAGCGACGACATCTGCTTCGGCCGCATGAGACGAGGATGCGGAGGATGACGAGGAGGGCGGCGAGGACGAGGACAAGGAGGAGGATATCGATGCTAGGATTCCAGATGAGATGGTCCTCCGAGACCTTGTTGGTGCACCATCCCCCACGCAGCCGACTCAGACCACGCCTTCACGCCCTAAACGGCGTGATCGCGCGGACATTAGTTCGGTAAACATCATGGAGGGCACATGAGGCCAGCACCCAGCAGCGAGGTTCACACCAGGGTCAGGTGCGCGCCGAAAGCACAAGTGATGAGATGAATGGGTGTATGCATGTCTGTATAGTTTATATTGAATGAAATTAGATGACTCTGCTAGAATGAAACTTTCTATGACTTTGTTCGAATGAAATGATTGCATGAAATTAATTTTTTGAGTTGATGGATTTTGAATGTTGAATGAAATGAGATGACTGATGGATGATTCTTGTTGCATGAATTGTTGTTTGAATGAAATGACTGTAATGATTCTTATTGCATGAAATGTTGATTCAATGAAGTCAACTCGGATGATTGCATTGAGTCTCTTGCTACTACCATGCCATTTATAATGGCATGACAAGGCAGTCATGTCACGCCAGGCTACATGGCGTGACAGTACTTAGCACCACAACGCTAGCCTTTCTTTGCAACGCCTCTAGAATGGCAAGCAATCTGGCGTGGCAGCATGGTTTTGCCACACCATTGATAGTGGCGTGACAAGGCAGTGGTGTCACGCCAGGCTACATGGCGTGACAGTACTTAGCACCACAGCGCTAGCCTTTCTTTGCAACGCCTCTAGAATGGCAAGCAATCTGGCGTGGCAGCATGGTTTTGCCACGCCATTGATAGTGGCGTGACAAGGCAGTGGTGTCACGCCAGGCTACACGGCGTGATAGGACTTAGCACGAGCGGCGGCGCTTTCGTAACGCCTGCGGAATGGCAAGCAATCGGCATGGCGGCATGGTTTTGCCATGCCATTGGCGATGGCGTGACAAAGCGATGCGTGTCACGCCCGAGCTACGGCGTGGCGGACTTAGCACCGCAGGCGGCCTTTCTTCGCAACGCCTCTGTAACAGCAAGCAATCTGGCGTGGCAGCATGGTTTTGCCATGCCATTGATAGTGGCGTGACAAGGCAGTCATGTCACGCCAGGCTAATTAATTCATGCGACACATCGATGCAACAGTCCACCATTTAGTTACATGCTTTACGAGATTAAACATTGTTGCGTACATAAGGGGAGACTGCCGAGGTACAAGCTTCGCCGTCCTCCCTAATGGTAGAAGGTGCCTCGCGCTACCCACATAGAGTGTTGTACAAGGGGGCACCTCAGACGTGACTGGTCGTCGTTGTAGTTTAGGGTTTAGGGCGGGTTTAGGGTTTTAGGTTAGGGTGTTAGGGTTTAGAGTTTTAGGGTTAGGTTAATGCATATTGATGCCTATAGCTTAATGCATGCGATACATCGATGCAACAGTCCACTCGATAAAAGGCAACCGCAATGACGCGTCGACTATTCAGTTACATGCTTTATGAGATTGAACATAATTGCATACTGAGGTACAAGCTTCTCTGGCCGTGCCTAATGGTAGAAGGTGCTTCGCGCTATCCACATAGAGTGTTGTACAGGGGGACACCTCGGACATGGTTGGTCATTGTTGTAGTGGCACGTACATATGCAGCTAGGGTTCGCGCAGCAGCATGTGAAATCATAGAAACTTTTTATGCTCACGACCTCCTCGTTGCCCCTCTCACGCTGCATCTGTTGGCGGAGGTCATTGTTTTCCTCATTGAGATTGTCAATCCGCTCCTCCAACTGAAAGATTTGGTGCCACAATGTATCCACATATATCATAATATGTCGTTCATGGGGAGGATCGATCCAGCGGACAAAGTCGCATTTCGACATCTACTGGAAAGGAGGGTTAACATGGAAGCTATATTAGCAATAACATAAAGCAAACTATTTGCTAATTGTACCTTAGAGTGTGGGCATCGGAAGAAACATCATCCGCCATCGAAAGGGCTGTCCGCGACCTGCACGACAGCGTCCTCCCTGTGTCCGCATTTCAGTCATACCAGTTGAGCACGCTTGTTCGGCATCAACCGGTAGTTAGGTCTGAAGTCCTCCCTCCTTTCGAGGGGAAGGTCTTGCTTCGGCGACCCCAGTTGGACTGGTCCCTCGGCGTCTGCCATGGTATGTTACTGTACGACGGAGAAGTTTCTTCTTTCTACGGTTTGGAGGGTCAAGTGATCCTACTTTCGGAGCGTGAGGCGTGCATTTTATAGCCCCCCAGGGGAGGCTCATAAAGCGGGTAATGTGTTAGCTTTAGGGTTTTAGGTCATGGGGTTTAGGGTTTATGGTAATAGGTTGTGGGGTTGGTTAAGGTTTAGGGTTTAGATTCAGGATTTAGGGTTTAAGGTTTTATGGTTTAGGGTATAGGTTCAAGTTCATGTTTAGGTTTAGGTTAAGGCTTAGCTAGACAATATTTAGGTACACATTGCAGCTAACCTCAATGGATGATATGGAGATCAATTCTAGGTAGTAAAGATAATTTCACAAGTACGAGATCTCCAAAGGACATCTTAGGGTTTATGGTTTAGGGTTTTAGGTTCAGGTTTATGTTTATGTTTAGGTTAGGGTTTCAAGGTTTATGTTTAGGTCTACGTTTAGGTTTAAGTGAAGGGTTTAGGTTTAGGTTTTAGGGTTCAGGTTTGGGGTTTAGGTTTAGGGTTTAGGTTTACGGTTAGGTTTAGGGTTTAGGCTTAGGCTTTTCAGATCGACTTGACAACCCTGACCTCCTCACCAGCTTTTCAGATTGACATGACAACACTATACCTACTAAGCTTTTCAGACCAAAAAGACATGACTCTGCAAAGAAAGACGTGACAACACTCTGCCTCGTGACTTTTGAGGCCAGAAAGACGAAGACTCTGCAGCGAGACATGATTTCTCTGCAGCGAGGATGAGACTGTGATTTCTCTCTGCAAAGTAAGACGTGACACCACTCTGCCTCGCCAGCTTTTCACATCAACATGATAACACTCTACCTCATCAACTTTTCAGAAAGACAAAACAACACTCTGCTTCACAGGTTACTCACATGAATTTAATAACATCATGCCAACCCTAGGGCTTATAAAAGGAGGTGACCGTGCTCTGGGAGAGAACACTACACAATCAAACTCAACACTACACCAAAGCTTCCTTCACCATAATGGGATGGATAAGAGGCAGAAAAAGCAACGAGACAAGATGACGAAGGAATGGGACGAGATCCACGAACAAGCGAGGGTCGCTGGGGAGCGAGACGATCGAGCAAGGGCTGCAGCAGCCTGGGTTTGGCAAGAGGAGCTTGCCAAGATGGTAGCTCTCTGCAATGAGGCCCCCGTAGCAGTAACCCCATCCTGAACGTTTCAACCGAGCCTTCGCCGCAACACCCGCCCGAGGGGGAGACACCGCCCCTCTGCTGTTGCAGGGACCCATGCAAGTTCTTCAAGTCCAAGCGGTGGCTAAGCCTGGGCATACGTTACTGGGGTTGCGCAAACTACTCCTGTGACTATCCCGATCGACGTTGGGACACGGCAGCCTATCGGCGGACGATGAGGCGATTCTGATGTGTTTCCTACTATTTCTCTTCTAAAGTACGCACTAACAACCTCTCCGTCTATCCGTAGTCCTCGGATCCGTTATGTGGCTACCGCAAGTGGATCGACCTAGAAATCCACCACATGACCAGTGGACTCTCGACTGCAAGGAGTGGGATGTCAAAAGGGCCCGCGAGATCCGGGAGGAGGAGGGCCTCAATGATGAGCAAAATGAGCGTATATGCTGGGAGACGAAAGCTCATCTCAAGACGTGCAGACGCAGGGAGCGCGAGGCTCACAAGAGGGAGCGTGAGATAAAGAGGGAATTGGCGGCCAAGGCCAAACAGGACGGCGAGGAGTTCAACGCCAAGCTCGCAACGAAGGGAAAATGGCACCAATCTACTCAGTAGGTCGGGCCATTCCCAACTAGTCCCCCAAAGGTCGAATTTATTCCCATTCCAAAAAGGCACATATGTATCGTAAGAGTACTTCGGTTTGTTGCATCGTGCATGATGTTGTTTCGTATGCGCTGAACCAAACCCTGTGCGCCGTGTAATTCTCAGCTTTATTATAAAGTCTAATTTAATTCACAACTTTAAATCTCGTCATCTTTTCGCATTCAATTGTTCGCGTAGCAAGGCATCCAACAACATAAAAAAATGAGTTCTGGAAGTAGGCACGAAATGGTCTACGACCACAAAGTGACGAAGAGCACCACCTATCATTCCAATAGGAATCCTAAGGTTCTTTCATCAACGGGATTGTCTAGCATATGTCCATAATTGTGCCTTATGTTGTACTACACATTCCACATATTAGTCATTTTTTCGAGGATGCAATATGTATCACTTGTGGGACACAGCCTGGAAATATTGTGCGGATGTTTGTGATGGATATATACACTAAAGTGCCAAAGGTTATCAATCCACAAAAAGATTATTGGTCCACATATTTATTTACTACCAGTTAAAAGGATGGATATATTTTGTTCACGGATAGATTCTCTAATTTTAAATTATGGATTGTTGAATGTTACGTGCACATGGTGTTTTGTATCACCGTATCTTCAATTGTTTTTTATCTTTCAAAAGGAAGTCTTTTGTTACCATCTTACCACCAAATCCTAAAGTTCGAAATCCATAAATAGTGTTTAGGCTTTGGCACGCCACATATGACGGTGTGACAAGGCAGCCTTGTCGGCGTGACATATGCCACGCCATGAATTATGGCGTGACATATGCCACGCAAACCCTCCACGCTGGCACGGCACGCGGCCGAGGGATTGCGTGGCATGTTTTGTCACGCCGCTACCGGTGGCGTGACAGTGTTATTTTGTCACGCTCCGGGTGGTGGCGTGGTTAAAGGGGTCAAAATTAAAAATAAAGTTCGCGAGATATTAACTTTAAAATATTAATAAAAAAAGATTAAAAAATAAAAAATTCGCACACATATGCATGTTCCTTTCAGAATACTCAGAAACAATACTATGCAACACGCATATTGGTATAGAATAATGCTCTAGTTGCAGTGTACAGCCCAAAAAGATAGATGGTAGTGCTATAAAAAAATACTTTTATTATCTATCAATAAAAGCTGGTGCATGATGTTTTCAGGGAGAAAAAAAAACATTATTATATCTGCTACAACAACTACGGCAATCAATTATGTATGGTTAGAGGGGTATGGATGCCCTGTTGGCTGTTGCCAGAAAACAAGCCTGGAAAAGAAAAAAAAAGCAGTTTCAGGCTAAAGTGCAGTGATAGCTAGCTTGGTTTCCCAATTAATAAGATATCAGATTCTTGAGCAGTTTCAGTCCTTTTCCGTTTTAGTTAAGATTAATTTCTTCGTTTGATTCTAGGAAATTTTGTAGAACATTTATCGAGTTAACAGGTCCAAAAAAGAGAGAGAAATCTCTTGTCCTCTCGAACAATTAGAACCTTCCCGGCTTAACGCCTCCCACATGCACTTGTCTTGCGCTGTAACTATCTTGAGAGAGAGGGAGAGAGAGAGCTTGTGCATTAGGCGCTTGTAGTATCAGGCATCGTACGTGTGGAAGACGACGCACGCTCGGCTCTGCTGTTATGTAGTAGCGATTGGTATCACGCAACAATCATCGATCATATTAAAAGCATGCATGTTCGTTGAGATCGATTCTGTTAAGTCTGAACTTTAGGATTCCACGGGCCCAACTCAATAATGATAAGGGTAATCATACAACTTAGAATGTCTTTCGAAAATATCAGACGCTCTCTCCAATTTTTCAATCCACTTCACTTTCCCCACCTGCTCGCTTTTTCCCATGCTGCTTCTAGCCACCCATTCCTCATCCACATTTTCTTCACCACCCATGGCTCTCCTTGAGCCGAGCGAGGCAGGCTTTTGGCCGGAGACGCGGGCCCTGGCCACCGCCTTGGCGTCACGGTGGGTGCGGCGGCAGAGCTTGATGAGGGAGACCGAGGATGTTGGCCATGTTCTAGAAGCAGGTCGTGCACACAATTCAGGAGCTCAACAGCCCCCGGAGCAGCACAACGAAGCCCAACAACCCCCGACAAGATCCTCAGGGACTTCCACACCGTGCACCCCACCGACGCCTTCTCCACGTCCTTCGGCGGTGACGCCGCGCTCGCCTGTGGCGGCGCGCACGCGCGCAGCCTCTCTGGCTACCAGTGGTAAACTAAACTATTGCATACTCCAATCACAAGGGCTGGATAACGTGTTGAGGAACCGTCGCTGGCGAGTCCAGTCCGAGTGATTACCTCGTAGACAAGCGTAGAATCGTAAGAACAATGCATGAACAACAAGAACAGAATAAGAGATAGAACACAGAGATGTAGGGGGACTTCTTGCTTCTCTTTATTCCTTCATCCATCGATCAATCTTTTACAATGAATAGCACCCCGTATTTATAGGCTACGACCCTGCTAGGGTTTGGGATGAGAGCCCACCTTGGGCCAGACTCCGGTCCCGGGCCGGTTTCTAACACTCCCCTTGGGCACTCATCCTTCATGTCCATGTCTCATCAAAACTCCATAAAAACCCGTGGGAAAAATTTGGAGAAAGAGTACATTAATCATGTTCGCTATCTTTGCGAAGTGCCTCATTAAAACCTTAGCGAGAAACTTGGAAAACTTCGTCAAGGGAAAAAGAGTACAATCCACCCAATTTCATTTAATCTCCGGATTTACCTTTTGGGTACTTTTCGGTCTTCGTGATCAAGCTTTAGTAATGAGTTCGTGAAGTTTCTCCCCGATTCTGCACTTCTCTAAGTCTCATCATTCCAATTCCACATATGCATCTTTTAAAGCTAGGCATTTGGAAGTGACTTAGTGAATAAATCTGCAAGATTCTCACATGACCTAGTATGGAGTACTTTGATTACGTTCATCTTTTGCAATTCATGAGCATAGAAGAACTTGGGGTTGATATGCTTTTGTAAGAGGATTCTTCACAATAACCCATCTGCACTTGTGCAACACAAGCTACATTATCTTCATAGATAATAGTGGGAGTTTGTGCGGTATTCAATCCACATAACTGCTGGATGTAGTGAATCATCCGCCGAAGCCAAGCACATTCTCGTGAGGCCTCGTGTAGTGCTATTGTTTCCGAGTGGTTCGTCGAAATCGGTACAAGACACTGCTTAGACGATTTTATGGAATTACGGTTCCACCACATAGGAATACATAGCCTGTTTGTTATTTGGCTGTATGCGGGTCCTACAAGTACCAAGTATCGCATTGTCATTCATAGTTAAGTCTTTGTCCTTTCTGTAGAACAGACCAAGTTCTTTGCTTCCTTAGAGGTATCGGGAGATGTCCTTCATTCCCTGTCAATGCCTTTGGTAGGTTCTGTACTATACCTTACTAATAGGTTCACGGCAAATGCAATGCCTGGTCTAGTACAGTTTATTCAATACATGAGTGTTTCTATCACACTTAAATATAGAATTCGGTCCCGGACTTCCTCCCCTCTTTTCTAGGTTTGTGCGGGTCCTTGTCTTGTCGCAAAGCTCTCCGACCATTGGCACCTTCAAAGGGTATGCCTTTCCAAAGCCGAACCTTTCCAACACCTTACGATTGTAGGTTGGTGATGTACTAAAATTCCTTGAGGGCATGCCCAAGCTGCAAGCCTAGGCAATATTTGATTTTCACCCAAATCTTTCATTTGAACTCGACTTGGTAAAAGCTTACTTTCTTAATACCTTTCGGGGTTAGATGATATTCGGATCATTTTCATACACCGAGATTATACAAAATTCATTATGGAATCATCGTATAAATACACGGTTTATTCTCATTGTTCGTGTAACCTTTCTTGCATAGAAAGTCGCTTCTGCGATTATACCACATTCGCTGATTGCTTAAGTTCGTACAATGACTTTACGAGTTTCACTGTACATATTTCCATTTGCTCTATCTTGGTTGGGACATTAATACATTCGGTATCTTCAATGTCCGAATCCAATATTTCATAAAGGTATCTTTGTACCCCATCCATCAATTTCAATTCTAACTTCAAGTTCACCGCCATTGAGATAAATGTCTAAAGGGTTACGCCATGATCGGGAATAGGTTTCTTCATAATCATCTCACGGATGTTCAATGAAACCTTATGCAACGAGCCTTGCTTCTTTATTTCTCTTTTGAACAAATATCCACTTATGCCCTACGGGGTGCACAAGGGAGGCGTGCGACTTCGAGCCCAAACACCCTTCTTTTATTCGGAGAGAATAATTCGATTTCTCTGCCTTCTTTCAATCGATCTTTTCTTTCATTCAACGAGCGTCTGAGCTCGAATCAAGATTGATGATTGTGGCAAGTTTCTTTGCAAAGTATATGTCGACATTGGTGTTGTCATATTCAAAGATTCTCAGAGGTCATAAATTTTATAGCTATTTCTTCAAGAGGCGATTCTTCTAATACTTCTACTTGCTCACCATTGCTTCAATTGCGGGGCAAGTCCTTTAGTTTTTCAAATCCGATGTGTGCACACATCCATGCCGATGTCTCCCTTCATGGGGATGTTCAATTGCAGTGCGCCTTTTACGAAGGTTCCATACCGGTGCGGTCTCAACCGGCTCCCTTACGGTTCAGGGCACTTGGTGATCGGTGTGTCAAGTCCTTCTTATCCTTTTCCACGAGCGCCCACGGTTGCCGGATCGAGGACGGAGTTCTCGTCCTTTTCTGAGGCCTCTGGACGGGATTAGGGATACCTTCATTAGTATTTCAACCCTCTCCGGTGCATTGCGTACAGGCAAATGCTACTTGGTCACGCTCTTCAAATCACTAAAGTGGTCTGATAGTTAATTTGCTAATATTTGCAAATCTATTATCTTACGGACTTCAATTGTCTTCTAGACTTCAATTCAATTATCTTCTGGACTGTAATTATCTTCTGGACTTCTCTATTTGCTTCACTAGTGCGCGGGTCATATGCATAGATTTTAATTATCTTCTGGATTTCAATTGTCTTCTAGACTTCAATTATTTCCGACATTATTATCAAGGTTGATTTCCTCCCTAATGACGGAAACTAATCTCATCGATATACTATCAACGAATGGAATTATGCAAATCTCCATCATAGGGTCCAAACACTTGATTATGGATGTTGTTTCATAACCAATGTATATCGGACTTTCGGAGAAGACCCATTGCGGTTCATTTGCGGTGATGGTATAGGTACATAAACCTTACGACCAAACTGCGAAGATGAGTAGTTTTCAGTCTTGACCCTTGCGCTAGTTGCATAGGTGGGCGGATGTTATAAGTCGAAGATCTAAAATTGATGAGAGATCTCATGCGGCGGGATCGCACGTCCCCAACATGTAGTTGGTAAATTACAATTCTTCAAAGTTACGTTAGTCCATTACGGGTGTGGACATGCGATGCAGAATGCTCAACTTTCAATTCCCATTTTCATGCAATAATCATCAAATGCTTTCGGAGTAAGTTCTCGGCGTTGTCCATTCATGTGGACTTCTCATGATGATGAGGAAAATATTTCTAATTTAATTATCTGCGGATTTAGCTATACAAAAGCATGATCTCTCGTAGACAATAAACATACGTGCGACTATTACGAAGAAGCATTGATGAGCACTATAAATACCTAAAATGACCCTTACGGGGCTATATAGGACATAAAGGTCTCCACGGATACGGTCCAGAATGCAAGGACTTCATCCTTCGCTTTGAGCAAAAGGTCTAGTAATTAATTTCTCGGTGGCACATGCGGGCACACAAAATCTTCTGATTCGAGAAATTCTTAACATTCATATCATGTCGGTGAATTGTTAATTATATCTCTCATCATCCTAAGACTTAGACGGCACAATCTATCATGCGGAGATAGAAAAGTTCGAGCTTTTAAATACGGTTTTCAAGGCGGTATAGGTGCGGTGCCTTAATATTAATGTAGTATAGCCCAATTTCATATGAAGAAAGACATTCTAATGCTATTTTTACTTTCTTCACGCTTTGTAATGGCGGTATTCATACCATACTCTTCTTCGTCTCTACATGAAAAGCGTTAGCGCAAATATCCTTGAGAGTTCTAGTCGATTCGGGTACAACAAGTCTTCTTCAATGACCAAAGTTGTGCAGTTGGGAGTATAATTATGGCCCTTCACGAGCCTATTATACAAGTATCATTGCGATCGTCGTAAGACTACCAACATTCTTCTTGATCATTGGAAAAATTTCTATTTCTCTCGAAATGGTATTCGTTGTGCCGCTACATGCTAAGCACACTTCCTCCATAGGCGCCACACGCGTTCTAATATAATGTACTTCATTAATATGTAGCAAAGCAAGCAACACATAAATAAAATACTTGATATCGAACATAACTTGCTATTATAAAACGGAAAATAAGTCTTGCAGGACTCATAATAAGAATTTAATGCTTTGCTCTCCCGAGCTTGCAACCATTAGTCAATAATTCAAAATTCGCTTCAATTACAAGCGCAAGTTTCTATAAAGGTCCGAGTGCAATGCGTGCCTTTGGATCTAATAGCGAAATATTCGAGAACTTCGCTAAATCGACTCCATGCGCGATCTTCTCCTCTTGGGCGACTACGGTGTGGCGCTGTGATGTCCAAAGGAGGGATGATGGGGCCGCTCTTGGTGTTCACATTCATAAGTGCGGTAATGGATGTGAATCCTCTGTACTGCAATGGCGGTATGCCTCATGCTATCATTTGCCCTTCTTCTTAGACCGGAAAACATCAATAATATGCGGCGCACGACCTTACCCTTCTTGTTTCTCTCATTCGTGAGAGGCTTCATCACCTTGTAGCTGCTAGCGATGGCTTCATGGCCAACATTGCTACTAGGTGGTTGCGAGATGAAGTTCTTTCTTAGAATATCATCTTGAGTTTACGCAACTTGCATGGCGTCAATTAATTCGGCATACTTCATGTAGCCGTCTTGACAATAGTTGCTTGCGGATTGCACGCGTTGGGTGAAAGGTAGAGGTCTTCTCGGTCTTACGCTCATCCGTGATTATATTACCACGAATTGAAGATCGTTATAAATTACGTACAAATTACGACCATACTAGGTCGATTCTCGATTCGATTCGTGATGCGATCATCTTCATATTCATGCAAAAGTTCAAAGGATTCTGCTGGTAATCTGCATAAAATGGTTGCAAAATTCTCACAATGCTCTTGAACTCGAGTTCGTGTTCCGTATTTTTCTATGCATTTTCATGATTTCTCGCTATTTTCAGTGATTAAAAGCAATATAAACAATCACAGATAATCAAAACGATAAATGCGGTAAATAAATCGCATAGAAATAATAATAACAAAGTTAAACATGCTTCAAGTTCAAAAGTATCAAAAAAAATGGATTCGAAGCCCTTTCTGCTGAAAAATGATTTTTAGTGAAATCTGCAATTTTCAAAGCGGCCACGGGGAGCGCTGGCGCGGCGCGCTACTGAGCGGCGCGCCCGGTGAGGGGAGCGCTACGGCGGCGGCGGCAATGCGGTGGCCATTGCGGGGCGCGGCGGTCGCGGTCTTGTCGCGGCCTTGCGGGGCGGAGATGTCGCCGCGGCGAGCGTGGCGCGGCGATCGGTGCGGCCGCGCGCCGGCTTTGCGGCAGCCTTGGCCGAGCACGGCATGTCGGCTGCGGGCGTAGCGGTTCGGCGGTGCGGTGCGGCGCGGCGCTGCACGCCCATGTGCGCGGCAGCAGGCGGCGCGGTCGGCGGTCGCGCGGCCGGAGCCTTCTTCCTCCTTCCTTTACTTCATGCCATGGCGCGATGCGGCGGCGCGGTGCAAAGTGGCTACGAGCCATGGGCGGCGCGACGCAGCGGCGACGAGGGCGGCGGTACCTTTACGGAGGTGGCCAGTGCCGCTCCGGCAGCGCGACGGCCGGCGACATCACCACAGCGCATGCGCGCCGCGCGAGATTTTTTCTCGTTCATATGTAATCACTGTTCATATGTGATTCTGTTCATCCGCGATCATCGTTCATCCGCGTCATCGTTTTCGCGGCGATCACAGATTCCGCGCGGCGACGATTTATCCGCAAATCACATTCATGCGAGATTCGCATTCCGCGAGATTACGCATTCATCCGCGCTCATCGTCGTCGCAAATCCGCTCACGCGAGATTACTGTTCATCCGCGCTCTTGTTCATCCGCAAATACTGTTCGTGCGGCGTCTTGTTCATCCGTGTGGTCTTGTTCATGCGGTGCTTTGTTCATCCGCTATGATCTGTTCATCGCGGTGCTCGTTCATCCGCAGCGGCATGCATTCACCACGGCGTACCTTCGTTCATCGATCGCGGTCTTTGTTTATCGCGGGCATAGCGGCTGCCGACCTCGTGCCCGTCGCGCGCGTGGCGGTGCCATCTTGGTGGCGGGTGTGACACCAAAATCGGCGGCAACGCGGCTCTGCTGTGGTGTCGGCCGTCCCCTTTTTTCTTGTTCATGTATGCGATACAATATAATGTATTATGAGATTACCATGAGCGCGGCTTCATGCGACATGTGCGTGCTTGCAGCGTGCTAGCGGGTGGTCTGTCGTTGCCTCGTGGCGTCGTGATGGCGGACTATGCCGGCCGTAGCGTGTCGCGGAGGTAGTGACCGCCGCTTGCGGCGTGCCGTGCACATGATGCCTTTCATGCGATCGCATATACAACCTACGGTACAATCATCATCTACTCTTTCATGCAACCCACCGATCGGCTTGGCGGCGACTTCAAGTCGGCTCGCGGTAGATTAGAGCGGTTTGCACCGTGAAAACCAATCTAGAAAGCCAAATTTGCGAGTGAAAGCAATCTAGAAAAACGATTCAATCTACGAGTGTCGTTCATCGGCGGTTACCTTTCGATCGCAGGAGAGTCGATCGTCGCGATAACGTGTTGAGGAACCGTCATTGGCGAGTCGGTCAGAGTGATTACCTCGTGACAAGCGTAGAATCGTAAGAACAATGCATGAACAACAAGAACAGAATAAGAGATAGAACACAGAGATGTAGGGGGACTTCTTGCTTCTCTTTATTCCTTCATCCATCGATCAATCTTTTACAATGAATAGCACCCCGTATTTATAGGCTACGACCCTGCTAGGGTTTGGGATGAGGAGCCCACCTTGGGCCAGGACTCCCGGTCCTGGGCCCGGTTTCCTAACATAATCTACTAGGTAAATGGAAGGAAATTAGGAGATGGTAAGGTCCTAATACATACTGACCAAGTAGTGGTGATCCGAAACTCACTCTCTGCCTAGTTTCTTGACCCAGCACTACCATCATGGTGAGATGTCTTTTCAATTTGTTGCTAAATTTGTTGCAATAGTTGGCTTGAAATATTGCATGTAGCATTTTTTTTTATTATTGCGATGTTGTTGCATCAAATGTTGAAGCAAGCGGTATTTTTTTTTTGCGATGGTGTTTTTGATTTGTTGTACAAAAGTAAACATTTTGTTGCAGATCCTTTAGTTCTTCATCATTTGATTGTTGCATCATTGTTCTAAAAATGTTGTAATAATTATTTTTGAATATTTCCACTGTTATGTTCAAATTTTGCAACGTTGTAACACCATAATTTATTTGTTTGGAATATTTGAACTAGTTTTTAAAAACACAGCTAGATTCTATACTGATGGTTTCATGCGTTTTCAGTCAGAATATGATACTTTCCTTTTTTTTTCTTATCATGGTATTTATCATTTGTACATTTTGTTGCACATATAGATTAAATTTATTGCACACATTATGTATAAATGTTGTGTCGAGCGTAGGATGAAAAAACTTCCCATCGTACTTCCGGGTCTAGTTGCTCCCTAACGATAATTAAGCCGAAACGCAAGCATGCATGCATTCTATTCGTCCAAGTCTTGGCATCTCCACATCACCTGCTAATTAATTCTCACATTTACTTTGTACCATGCACGGAGTACGTGCTAGTGATCAACACTAGACCCTGAGCCTTCAGTTGGTCCTCCCGATCGAGTTGGAAGGTCCCTGGTCCCTGGTCGGTGGCAACGAAAGATGCACGCGATGCGAGCGAGCGCCATTGCTACCGACAAAGAGAAGTCATTGTGTTGGAGGTGGTCATGCAAGCATGGTGCATCCTATCTTCTGACCGCAAGCATGAGCAGTGAATGCATATGTCGATCTATATATACTACGTAGGAACCTAGCTACGATATATCCTTTCATCGGATCGATCGATGTCAGTGCTAGCTTTCAATTAGTTTTGGACAATGAATTTTAAGGCGCAAACGGTCCATGCATGGCTGTTGTGCTAACCTCAGTGGCTGTGGCCCTGGTCATTTTCTCGATCTGTTATTAACTACACTTCTGAATTCGTGCTCCTTCGATACATTCTGCGCCACTGCTGAGGAGGACCGGAAGAGCGAGTTGTTTAAAGCACATAGTTTACCACTTGTTGATTGAGATAATAAAAAAAAAAAAAAACTGGAATCAAATTCCCCTTGCCGCCAAAAAATGTATATCTAGCATTCTAGCTGGTTATGGAACTTAAAATCTACACCTGAGGATGGGTGAGGTCCGGCCATGAATGCCTTGGCCAGCCGTAACCCATTTGTTGATTTGCATCATGATTTGTAAGGAGATAAAGTAGCCTAATGGATGAGTTTTGTTGAGCTAGAAAGGTAAAGGTCGTGTCTTGGATCCAGACATTTGAATGTCAATTTAATTAGTCACTAGAGTCTTTTGAGCATCCCATCTTGTCAGAGAGCGCATGTCCTTTGGTCGATTTTTAGCTCGGGCTGCTCGCTAGACCACCGTCTCTTCGGCCGGGGGCGCTTCCATCGGAGGAAGAAAACTAGTACCAATGTACACACGAGCTGTACCGTATTGGAAGGGAAAGAAAGAGGGAAGGAATGCATCAGTCGAGCGCGTGAACGAGAGGCAAACATGCGCTCTAATGCCGCCCAAACCTCGGCCAATGTGGTCATGAAAAGGATATGATCAAGGATCTGTTCAGTAAAAGAGGAAAGAAGCGCGCTCAATACCAGTTGATCCTGTTGAAACCATAAGGTATACTCAGTATTGAGAATTTGGTGTGCTCTGGTTTCACTACTTTCGGCAATCAAAAGCGGTGGTGTCTTCACAGATCCTTCGACGTAGCCCAGAAGCTACTGGCTTTGTATGTAAGGCACGATCTGTGCCTTCCACAGAAGAAAATTATCTCGGTTGAGACGCACCGTGATGAACTGGTTGAACGACGGCGTTGAATGAATCCCTGTTGCTGCTGAAGTCATGGATGAGGATGCGGAAGCAGTACTGCTGGAGATGGACGATGCTATGATACCATGTAAAAGTTTATGTTTGCCACAATAAACTCAATTGAGTTCGTCATATATGTATACTCAGATCGGTTTACAAGATTACAAGAGATAGATTAGTTTGGTTACAATCGAATCAAGGATCAAAGTCTGAATAAAACAGAGATAGCAGACTTTGCCCCTTACGAGCTACAGTACCGATACTAGACTCTGTACAGTTCGAATGTTAACTGAAGATTGAACCGTTATCTGAATACAGCCGACTTCGGTATCTGTCCTACGTCGTGAGGCTTCCGATCTTTGTACGATCTGCCTTCAGACGATATCAATTCAGTTAACGGTCATCCCAGAAAAGGCGCATGCACGGCCGGAGAGCCAGTCGGCCATCAGAAGAGACAAGGCGCCCGCGTACGTGGAACAAACAACGAATGAACAGTTAGCCGCCGAGCGAAGCGTGCACGGCACCGCGCGCGAGGACGATGGCCGGCGCAGGGCAGCACGCGCGTACGGCCGAGCCAAGGTGACCACAGGGATGAAGCCGCGCCTAGTCAAGGAACGCTTCGGATGCGCTGAGGAGGTGCGCATGGCCGGCCGGGGCCGTCCTGGCACGGCCGTCAGGTCCGTACGCCCCCTCCGGCCTGGCCTGCTCGTGCTTGGTGTCAGCGCGTGATGAGCCGTGGTGCAGCCGTGCATGTGCGGTGTTGGACTTGGATCTGGGGGCCGGCCGGCTCGCTCGCGAATTCCCCGGAGTTGGCGGGCCGGACGGACGGACCCAGCAGCTAAGCTGGCTCTGCTGGGTGCAGTGACTCCCAGTGCCTATACCTGTGCTGCACGCACGTACGTTGGGCTCGTACCGCTCCTGCTGTGGATCGCACTGAAACATAGGGTAGGATGCATGATGCATGGGAGCATTTTTCTGCCGGCCGGTACAACGCCTGCGTCCCATTGTCAGGGCGCGTACCACGTCAAATGAATGCCAATGTCAAAGGCGAGCTAGCCTAGCTGTAGCGCACGTCAGGACTTGAATCGATCGATCAGGACCTCGTGGTGAAGGACTGAAGGCCTTGCCGTTGGTTTGGGCCACTCAAGACTGGTCCATCCCATGGGCTGTGGACGACGGAGCATGCATGGCTAGGGCCTAGGGCTAGTCAGCTAGGGTGGTCGCATGCTCAGCGAGTGGTGCAGAAATGAATAGTCGACGACGAGTTTCGCGCGACCGACTTTCGCTGAAATGGACGCGAACGTCGCTCCCTGCCTGTTTGCGGTGGATTTCACTTACTGATGCTTGCAGTTGCAGCTCCACCACCACAAGTGTCATACTTGTGCTTTCACTTTTGGGAATCTCTGCACTTCAGCAGCGAACATCTTGGGGGCATGCATATGCTACAGCACAACACAACCACCCATCTGGACCTTAAGAGGGGCCTGTGGGCTGGCATGAACACGGCACTTGCTAAAGTCGCCCAGTTTCACCTGCTGCCCATGCTAACCTGTGGGCTCTTCTGAAGGCTTCGGCCACTTACCGACCTAGCACCACCCCACGCAAGGAAAGTGGGGTCCGACGCCGTGCCGTAAGTCACGGATACCTCTCCTTCCGAGCCTATATGAACCCACCAAGACTCCCTTTGCCGGAGGAATCAAGCCAAGACGCTCATTGGGACCCCCCTCTCTGCCATTGATGGATCCAATATTAAAATTTAGGGGAGGTTAATAAGACTTGCTCACCTACCTGTGACTTGCCGAATGCCGAGTTATCGGCCAGTAGTAGTCTGTCTGAGTGCGGTTGGGCTGGGATGCTAGGAGGGTACATCATGAGCCGTGGCGATGAAGTCTTGCCCCTCCCGGTCCTTGACTCTCTGCTCCATATCTTCTTCCATGATGTTGCCCCGAATTAGGAGGGGGTAATCCTTATTCTTCCCTTGGGTTTAGGGGATCTTACAATGTAATTGACACTAGTATTATCTATGATGCTTTTGGTACTTAATTGCTTCGACCAATCTATTTGATATTGCTTTATTAGTTAAAGTACACGTCAACTTGTTAGTTGCTAGGCTGAAACATGGTATTTCGATTTAGTTAACCGATCTATATAAAATAGTGCAGAGCTTGCTAGCTAAGATTAATCTCCTCACATGACAGGTGTACAGGGTGAAAAAGTTAGTATTGATATGTAGGGTGAGAACGATCCTAGCTTAGTACCACATCTTAGATTACTTGTCAATTGCACGCAAGTGAACCGGGCCTAGGGAGGATAAGCTTAGCTTTGTTAGAACCTAGTGATGTCAATTCTCCTTCGTTTCTTAGTTCTTGAATCTTAAATCTTTCATACAACATTCTTGTTAATAGTAATTGCTAGACTTAGTAGTGATCACATCTGTCCCCTGAGTTCGATAACCCTGAAATACTCAGGTGAAAAGCTACAACTGACCCGTGTGCTTGCGATTATAATAGATTGCACATATATAGCGTCAACGCTTTCCTTAATGGAGAGTTGGATAAGGAAATTTATATAGAACAACCTAATGGATTTGTGGTACCTGGACAAGAGGGCAATGTATGTAATTTATTGAAACATTTATATGGCCTCAAGCAAGCACGTAAGTAATGACATGAGAAGTTCGATAGAACTTTGACATCATCAGGCTTTACGGTAAATGAAGCCGACAGATGTGTATACTACCGCTATGGTAGGGGTGACAGAGTAATTGTATGTTTGTATGTTGACTACATCCTTATCTTTGGGACAAAAATAGATGTGCTTAACGAGGTTAAAACATTCTTATCCCAAAGTTTTGATACAAAGGATCTAGTAGAGACTGATGTGATCTTAAACATCAAGTTGATCAAGAGTGAGAATGGGATTACTCTTCTGCAGTCCTATTATGTGGAAAGGATCTTGAGCCGATTCGGCTACATGGACAACAAGCCTTCTCCAACACCCTATGATCCGAGTCTAGTACTTCGAAAGAATCGAAAATTGCAAAGGATCAATTGAGATACTCTCATATTATTGGGTCGCTCATGTACTTAGCTGGTGCTACCAGACCTAACATCTCTTTGTTGTGAGCAAATTGAGCCGGTTTACCTCTAATCCGAGAAATGATCATTAGCGCATTCAAGCGGGTTTTGCACTATTTGAGAGGTACAATGAATTATAGAATTCACGATACTTGTTATCCAAGTGTACTTGAGGGATATAGTTATTCTAATTGGATTTCTGATACGGGTGAGATTAAGGCTACGAGTGGATACGTATTCACTCTAGGCAGTGCTGCCGTTCCATGGAGATCTTGCAAACAGACCATTTTGACGAGATCAACCATGGAAACAGAACTTACAACATTAGATACAACCGTTGTAGAGGCAGAATGGCTGCGTGAGATCTTGATGGATTTATCGGTGGTTGAAAATCCAATTTTGGCTATCCTTATGTACTGCGATAACCAAACAGTTATCATCAAGGTGACAAATGCAAAGGATAACATAAAATCCTCAAGGCATGTAAAAAGGTGATTGCAATCTGTCAAGAAATTGAGAAACTCTGGAGTGATAGATGTGGATTATATTCAAACAGCTAAAAATCTGTCAGATCCCTTTACAAAGGGATTTGTCGCGAAATGTGATTGATAATGCATCAAAAGAGATGGGAATGATACCTACTTGAGTTACACCGCAGTGGCAACCCATCCTACGTGATCAGAGATCCCATGAAGTAGGTAATGGAAAAGTTATATGTTTGGGTAACTGGAGAGTACACTTCTATGTTATATCTGTATAGTAGGATGACTTTGTCTTAATGTGTTTTGAAGCTTTAAATAGCGAGATACTGCCCTATAGGGTATTCTTGCAAGAACAGTAAAACACACCAATATGAGTGTGATTGTTGATCATGGTTTATGAGACATAGGAACTCTATAAGAAGTTCATGAAGAGACACTCATGTATGACCTATATGCTCTACCCTGAGGTGTAATCTATCAACATCCAAGTATCAGCTTAAGCTTCAAGTGAAACTTGTCCACACAAAATTGTCAATTCGAGGCTTAGTCCATTGTGTAGTTATGGGTGAATGGAGTTTGAGGTTCTAAGTGGATATTCAACCTTAACATATCTCCACTGAAAAAATGGTATATCAACAACATTTTGTAACAATTGGGAATCTTTGTAGCTTTAGCACCTTTGGAATCTGGTGGGGGATTGTTAGGGTTTTACTCATTTGAGCCGAACCCAAATAGAAAAATCATAAAGACTCATCCCTTGCATGGTAGAAGGTGAGAAGTTCAGTGCCACATTGCTACTCTAGGTGGAGGAACACCTATTTTATAAAGTGAGGATGGGTGTTGCCTAGTTGAAGGAAGCAAAAGAAGCACACATGCGCGTGCGCTCTCCTCGCCACGCCACGCCATCACTCACCCGCCAGCACGCATGCGATGTGCATGTGAATGGTCTGACGATTTTGTGCTCGATGCATGGCTGGCAGTGTCGCAACTTCCTTTTGCACCTTAAAACCATGCGTGGTGACATGGCTAAAGGATGAGAATGGCTCGTTCAAATTCGAACGTGGAGAGATTAGTGTGGTTGTTATGGTGCACATTAATTCATTTCCATATATTTCACTGCACGTTAAATGAGGTTTCCAAATCATGGGTTGGATGAGTCTATATAAGAGATGGAGATGTCTCTTTGAAAATAATAGAATAGAATCGTCACCCTTCTCTATTCCTTTTGTGTTGCGCTGCATTCGACTACTCCGTTCCTGCGGCCGACGTGCGCCGTTCGTGGGAAGAGTAGTGTCTTTGAAGCCAGGGCCTCTCTTGATCCTACACGAGTTGGGGCAAATTAGTTTTGGAATAAGTCCAATTTACACCCATAAACTATGGCCCGAGTCCAAAAAATACCCCAAACTACAAAATCGTTCACTTTACACCCCTAAACTATTGAAACCAGAGCAAATCACCCCCTCGCCTTAAACCACCCGGTTTTGGATGACGTGGCGTCCACGTGTACATGACGTGGTATCCACGTGGCATACTCATGACGTGGAATGCAGATAAGAGAGAGAGAGAGAGAGAGAGAGAGTTGATTCCTCCTCATGTCCACATGTGCCTCCCAGCTTCCCCGTGCGGCTCATGCTCCCTGGTCGTCGTGGACCAAGTGCAGGCGGCAGCGACGTGGGCGGCGTTGATAGAGGAGGTGACACGATAGCCGTAGATGTACAAAATGGAGCAGGCCGATGAGGACGGTCCCAATGAGGGTGGTGGCGCTGCTCAAGGCAGTCAGTGGCGCCCGAGAGGTGGATCGCGGTGGTCGATCGTAGGGACGAAACGGTGCGGCAGCGCTAGAGAGGGAGAGGAGGGAGACTAGGGGGAGCATGGGCACTAGTGGAGCTTAGTGAACTCACCGGTGCAGTCGGGGGAGCCGAGGTGGCTGGAGGCGGGCTGGTGGCGGAAGCCGGAGGTGGTGCTGGGAGGATGTCGTGGGCGGCGACCTGGGGAGGAAGAGAGAGTGGGTGAGAGGTTGGGGGGAGGTAAAGGGATGTCTGAGGATGCTCGTGGAGGGAGGAATCGGAGGAGGGTTCGCCGGAGGAGAAGCGGCGGCGAGAATGGCGGTTGTGGCCGGAATCGGGGAGGATGACGATTGCGGGGTGCTCTGGTTGCGGTATCTTCAAATTGACCGAGGGGAATGCCTCCTTGGGGAGTAGAGCACGCCATGACGCGGCCAGGGGTGGTCGGAGTTCGTCGGAGCGGCCGGATTGCTTGGAGGCGGCGCGACAGAACCAAAAATGGCATCTGGGTTTGAGCCCGCGCGACCCCCGGCTCGGGCCGCCTCCTCTCCACCCGGTTTTGGCCACCACCACCCTACCGCAGTTCAGCCACACGGTGAGTGTTTCACTGAACCCACCGCTTCACCCCGCGCTCCCAACCCCCCTCTACTCTTCCCCCACCTCCACCCTTCTTCTCCGCCACTGAGAAGCTCCACCGCCGCCACTCCTTCTCCTTCGCCCACGGTCACTGCCGCCCCGCCACCACGGCCACCCCCAGGCTTCCCCGACCCCATCGTCGGCCTCCCCACCCCCGGGCGCAGCCCGCGCGCACCCCTTCCTCCTCCCTGCACCACCCCACCGCCGACGCTGCACAAGGCCCGAGCACCCGCCGCTGCCTTTTTGCCCGTGCCGCCACTCCACAACGCTGCCGGTCCCATGTGCCTCCCCGGCCCATGCGCCTCGGCCCAGTCTGCTGGTCCACCGCCGCCTGGGATTGCTGGCCCGCCACCGTCGCCGCCTCCCCGGCCCGACCTCCCCTCCAAGGCACCACCTCCTTCTGGCTCGTTTCCTCTCCCGTGGCTACCAACCTGGCTAAAACTAATGATGTGGCTGCCAACCTGGTGCCACGTAAGTCAAAACTAATGATGTGGTTGTCAACCTGGCTAAAATCACCAATAAAACCGATCTAAGGTGTAATTTGCTCTGGTTTCAATAGTTCATGGGTGTAAAGTGAACGGTTTTGTAGTTCGGGATGTTTTTTGGACTCGAGCCATAGTTCAGGCGTGTAAATTGGACTTATTCCATTAGTTTTTGGAAAGCGCTCGTACGACTACTCGCTGTCTTCTTCCCGTCGTCGCATCATCGTCTACATCAACACCTCGATAGATTACATGATTGGAGCATTCTCTCTCTAAGTTCTCCAAGTTATTTTGTTGGTTTACACTATTGTTGTGTAGATTACATAAACGTAGCCTTGTTATCACTATATCTTTGATTGCATTGTTGGTTTACGTATACTAGTTATTTGCTTATTGGTTTACATAGCTATGTTGTGGTTTACGTGAATTGTCTTTTGGTGGACTAATTTACGTATTCCTGAAATTAAATTAGTCATGTAAGTACACATATTTTTTAACAGTAGCATTCAGATTAATAGTGGACTAAACCTTGCCTCGAGGCTCGAGCACAAGAACAACACGCAAAAAGGGCCAATTAGTTGCGTTTCTTGATCAAAGGGGGCACCTTTCAGCCGGCCTCAAGCCCCACCCCACCCCACCCACTCGGCTCTTTGTAACCAAAATGAACCACAAAAATCGTGCATAAAACAGCTAAAGATTGCAACTTTGGATCGACGTATCTAGGAATTCGCTCTTACCTTGCTGCTGCATTGCGCTCGTCCGACGAATTCGCGCCCCCAAATGAATCCAGAGAGAAACCAAGAACTCTTGGGGTGAGACTGCCTGAGGTCAATGGGCGAGTCGCCAGGTGGTATCAGTGGTACCACCCGCTAATTTATTGTTCGTTTGGGGTAAGTATATACACTCACACCACAGATGCTAATTCCGATCGATAGTAGCGGCAGATAGAGAGAGCGACAGGAGGAATGAAGGAACGATGAACGCGTGAGGAAGAGTGGAACGTGCGCGACAGTTTCCTCAACACTGTGGCCGGTGTCAAAACGTGGCATTTTTCATAACCTCTACCAATCTAATGCCGATAGTTACACAATGCCCTGTATTATGATGGCAGTCACGCATGCATGTTCCTTTCAGAATTCAGAAACAACTAGGTGGGATCACGTGCTACGCTGCGTGCGCCGGCATTACACAAATTTTTGCAGGCAAATGCAAGCTGTGCGGCTTCTCCTAAGTCCTAACATTGAACCTGTAGAAGCCATATTTGAAACTATGTACATGTTTGAGGAGCCTAAAACAACGCAAAGGTTCCTCATAAAAAAAACTAAAAATGGCATATCGACATTTGAACATAGTAGTTCCATACAACAATATTTATAGCCGACAGACAGCAACTGATAAACGTCTTGCAAAGCCATGAATCAGATAATACAACCATCCTTTATTTATTTCATTCTCATGTATAGTTGTATGCTGACAGTATCAGCTTCATGTCATATCTGATAGATTACACAGCAGTATCAGAAAGAGAGAGCATCTGGGTGTTCACAGGCGGAAGAAAACTAAGGAGAGGAGAGGTATAGAGAGTCAGCATCATCGTCATGCCCGTGGCCCTCAGCCCTTGCCTTCTTCGTCTTCATGAGCTCATGGGACTCAGGATCGTGGACACCATCGTTCCAGGCTTTCGAGCCACCACGAACATCATGGTAGCTGTTCTCACCACCCCAATCCACCTTGAACCCTCCCTCCCCAATCCTCACCCAAATCAGATCTAGGCGGCGAAGTCGTCGATGTGGGCACCGTTGAGAGAGGGGAGGGGAGAGAAGGGAGATGGAACCTCTCCCTTTCCAAGCAGGGGCGGATCTAGGTGGGGTGCCGGGTATGCACCGGCACTCCTAAAATTTTGAGAAAATAGTAAAGATCATATCTTCAGAAATTCATGTTTCAGCCCACCCCAATAGTTAAGTCGCCAGGCCCAGCGGTCCAAATCTTTTTTAGCTCTCCTAGTCTCCTGATCTCCCCATTCCCAAATTGGCCAATCCCCAACCTTAAACTCTCCTCCCACTAGCACTCCCCACTGTCCAGACCCCGATTTGGGAACCGAATTACCGAAAGGGAAGCAGCGCACCAGAGCAGGTGAGGCCGCGCGGGAGCAGGCGCCAGGACGTCGTCGGTCGGCCGTCGGCGGCATGCAGCGCGGGAGGGCGGCGCGCGGCACGGAGGAGGCTGCCGCCGTGGCTGGCTGGCTAGACGCTCGAGGCGGAGGCGGTCGCCGGGAGCACCGCGCGCGCACAACACCGGGCGAGTGCAGGGCGTCGCCGGTGCCGGTCGGTGTCGGCCAGCGCGCGGCGGCGCGCGCGCGACGAGAGAGGGCGGGGCGGGGCTGGAGCCTAGTCCGTCTCCGACCTTTGCGACCCCGCCCTGATGCTTTGCCGCTGGAACAATGGAGCGTTGGATGTTGGCAGTTGGCCGAATGAGTAAATGACTTGGAATTGGACTATTGAGAGAGCCTGTTTTGATATTTTCTTGGTATGTTTGTCTTATTGTCTAGTTGTCTTGATAGTTTATAGTTGATAGAATGAATGAATGATAGACCATTAGACCAGTAAACTAGTAATGTACTAATTTGAAAATCTTGTTATGATATGTCAATGTAGATTGTAAAGACATGAAGAGAAATAGAGACATCTTTTTTTTTTGGGATCGCGAAGTGAAGGCAAAGAATATTTCATCTTCTTCATCACCGGCTGAAGGGGTCCGGGGGTAGAGGAGGCTCAAGAAGGTAGAAGAGGAACTTAGCAAGTAGGAATCAATTAACTTCTTCTCAGACAGAGAATATTGATGCTGTGATTAATGTTGTGGTTACTGTCAATGACCAACCTCAACCCCAGCCGAGAAGCGCAGGAGCTTCAAATACACTTCCTAGCAGTGAGAAAAACATTTATGATGTTGAGCTTCTTCCACATGATTCAGGGAAAAGGACACCCATCACGAGCTATGATGTCAATGATCAAGATGCAGTTCAGAGAGGATATATTATGAAAGGGTCATGCCAACCTTATACATATGATTTTCCTATCAGGGGAAATATCAGGTAAAAGACGTTACTTCAGTCTTAATTGGTTTGATAAGTACCATTGGATTCAATATAGTGTCGAAAAGGATGCTGCATTTTGCTTTGTCTATTATCTGTTGAAGGAGAAAACTGTGGGGGTGATAGCTTTGTTAAAGGTGGTTGGAGAAATTGGAATAAATATGATGCACTTGACAAACATGTGAGGGGTATAAGAAGTGCTCATAATCAAGATCAAGATATTTAACTTCTCTGTGAAACAAAAACATCAGTTGCTCATGTTATTGTGAAGCGATCTAAAGAAGACAAGCGTCTTTACAAGGCAAGGTTATGAAATCATTGTATAAACTATAGAATTATGAGTGAAGTGTGCACCCCCATCGTCTAATTTCTAGATCCGCCACTGTTTCCAAGTGGAGGAGGCCCAGATGCATGAGTTTTTTTTGTGCGTGCAACAACGACGGCGGTGGTAGTGGGGAGTAGGGGAGGCAACAGTGACGGGTGACACTGGCGCTGGCATGGAGGAGGCCATCGTGGGAGCGTGAGGATCTTTTCGTGCGTGCACCAACGACGGCGGTGGAAGAGGGGAGAAGGGGAGGAGACGATGGCGGGCGGGCACGACGACGATGCGCGACTCAGCTGACGGCGGGGAGGAGGCAATCTCGTGGGCGATGGGTAGGGCGACAAAGGCGAGCGAGAGGCGTGGCACCATTGCCCGTGGCTGGCTGCTATGTGGGCTACAAAGAAAGGAAGGGAGGGAGGTGAGTGCGGCGCACAGGAGGGGGAACCCTAGGTTCAGGGTTGTGGAGGTGGGGCGTCCGCATTTGGGCTGTCCGTTTCAAAGCTGCGATCCGATGGCTCTGCACCCGCCCGAATCCGGCCGTACAGACGCGATCTGACGACTATGAACCGAGGCCACGATCCCATGGCTGTGCACTCGGTCGAATCCGCCACGATCATGATCACGATCCTAATCACGATCCGACGGCCGTCGGTCGCCGAAACGGACCTCGGTGTGATTTCGAAAACCTCAAGGGGTTTTCCGTAAAAATACCGACGTGGACACTTCTAGGCCGATCTCTTGCGCTATTAGAAAGAGAATATATGCAACACGCATGTTGGTGTAGTATAACGCTGTAGTTGCAGTGTACAACCCAAAAGTCAGAAGAAAGACGGTAGTGCTATAAAAAGCTTTTGTTATCTACCTATAAAAGCTGGTGCATGATGTTTTCAGAGAGAACATTAGCATATCTGCTACAACAACTACGACAATCAATATATATATATATATATATATATATATGTTTTGTAAGAGTAGGAATTTTTTTTAAAATAATATTATTTTTAAAGATATTTACAAAAATAAATAGCCGTTTAAAAAATTACAAAAATGTGCCTCTGTCGCTTGATTGAATGGCGATTCATTCTGTCGCGGTTCAGCGGCGGCGAGGACCTATCCCATACATGCGCGATTGAGGAATGAATCACCGATTGAAGCGGCGGCAGACTATCGCCGATTGAGCGGCGATTCATTCCCAACCCTAGCCGATTTTGATTTTCCCCATTTCACTTAGGCGGTTTGTGATTTTCATACATTTTAAACGATGCAAATCTGTTGGACTCGTAATAACATTTTATCATCATCATATGTTGTTCTACTACGGTTAATTTTGGAGAATTTAGCGAGGGCGTTTGAGGTATGAGCGATTCAAAAAAGGAAGATAAGTGATATTGCCATTCCCAACCCTTATTTTCCTATTTCACTTAGGCGGTTTGTGATTTTCATAAATTTTAAGCGATGCAAATCTGTTAGACTCGTAATAACATTTTATCATCATCGTATGTTGTTCTACTACGGTTAATTTTGGAGAATTTAGCGAGGAAGTTTGAGGTATGAGCGATTCGTAAAGGAAGATAAGTGATATTGCCATTCGATCGAAATTCGTACTCGATATTATAGAACTTGCGGAAGAGCGTCATAACACTTAACTAAAATGATAATTGACAACATTGATAATAATATTTTTGTCGTGGTCGCGGCGTCAACGTCTCCCATGTGGATGCCTCTAGTCGGGCACGGATGAGGTCCCCGTGGTGACGTCGGAATGCCGATGTCTCCTTGGTCTGAGTATTTCGCATGGGGCATGTCTTGAAGGTGTGGCGGACTCCTGCAAATGGAGCACTTCTTCGTGCGGCGTCAAATACGCCTCGTCCATATCGTTCACGATCGTCGTGCACATCGGCCAACCTTTCTCTTGAGCCTACCAATGTCGCGGCCCAGTTAGTTGCTCCCGGGATGGATGGCGGTGAAATGGCCAACAACGGCGTAACCATACATCTCTCCACTCCATGTTTGCATCACCGCCTCCTTGGTGAAATAGTGAGAGAGGTAATGATCGGAATCTTTGCGCCACCGTCGAGCAGCGGCCATGACATGGGAGCGGGGCCTATGCGAAGAAGGGCACATTACAAGTGCAAACGCAGCTATCGCGGCGTGGCGTGCACTCATGGGTGATCCTCTCGCGGTTAGTCCCGCGATGCCCTTTATCCCTGCACATTATCTCGAAGCGAAGCTCCCTCGTGCCCATCTTGAATGCCCGGTGCATCTCACCCTTCTTGCTCTTCTCCTCCATGTATGCGGTGATCATGGCGGAGTAGAGTACTCTGTCATTGCCATGGTGAGCGACGCATTCTTTGCATCTGTTAACAAAGTAGTTTGTGGTACCGCGGAGAATTGCCTCCACAATACCAACCAAAGGAGGCACTGGCGCGCGCGCATGACCCGTTGTAGACCTCGGCTAGGTTGGTTGTCATGATACCGTGACGAGCACCACCCACGTCATGCGGCGACCACTTCTCCTTAGGCTCGTGCTCAATCCGATCGAGAAGCTTTTGACTGTGCCCAGTCTTCCTCGTGACACTAGGAGCGTCGTGGGTAGCGTGGCAATGCTTGGGGGCACAGTGGCGCTGGGCGGCCCTTGTCGATGCCTCCCTACGTGGGTTTTGTCCGGTCGTCGAGAATCTTCCGTGAGTGTGTCGAACTTACGCTCTGCCGGTTACGGTTGCCTGGTAGCTTGAACATGTTCATCAAGTCCTTGTTGCGGGCGCTTATAGAAGTTTGCACCCAAGTGCCTCATGCACCACCGCTCTGTAGATCCGGCCATGGAAGTGGAGCGTTCTCTCCTCGCGTAGCGTGTTATTGCGGCAGCAGGCCCGCATGCCGGTCATATATGAGGCATACGTTGGGGCGGTCTGCTGGCAAATCCTCACATTCTTCAGAACCACGACCCGACTATCAGTGTTCTCGCTTTCAACGGCGAATGCCACGGAAGAACGATTGTTTCCGTCCGTCGCTATTGCGGTCGATGTCGGCCCTTGTACCGCGATCGGGAATGTGCCATCGATTAGACACGGGCGGGCGGGGGCTTCCGGGTGGCCGAGGCGCGGCCGCCCGGCGGTGGAGGCCCGGCCGTCGCGAATCTTTGTTAGGGTCGCGGCGCGGCACGCAACCTAGGGCGTCTTTGGGCGGCTCGCGGACGACGGCGAGCGGCGCGCGACGCGCCACGCCGCCACGGGCGTGCTCGGGCGCTGCGGCGCGATCGGGCGGTCGGCACGAAGGCGACGCGAGCGGCGGCGAGGCACGGTCACGGCGGTAGCGCCGCCGCGACTGCCGCCCACCCGGCACGGCACCACCCAGGCTGGGCGGCGGCGCCTCGGCCTCGATCGCGCTCGCCTGATCGCACTGAACGCCGCGCCTCGGCCACAAACAAAAGTTGAGCGCAAGAAACCGAATAAAACCACACAAAAAAATTGATCATCGGTCATTCATCGGTTCATCACCATTCACCATCACCAATCGGCGATTCACCACTCCAATCCCAATTCCCAAATCAAGCATTGCAAAAAAAATATAGACGCGAGGTGGGAGGGCATCGCTTGCCCTTAGCGCGGAGGCGTCATGGCGAGTGAGCCGGCGAGAGAGGCGCGGCGCGGTCGGCGGTTGTGGCGGCGCGCGTTGGCGCCGCCGTTGTGCTTGATAAGTGGCGGTGCAGACCGCTTGAGCGGCCCGACCGTCCCCTACATCACCGAAGCGAGCACCCGTGGCGCGGCTCGAGGCGGCGCGCGGCGGCGCCGCGAGTGGGAGCCAGCGACCTCGGATCTGTGACCTCGCCGCGCCGCCTTCCTCGGCCGGGAGAACCGTTGAGGGCTGGCCCGACGAGAGAGGGAGGGGGCGGACGGAGAGGAGAGAGTGGAAGAGGGGAGCCGGCCGTTGGAGAGGAGGCGTGGCGTGCGCAGAGGAGCCGGCCGTTGGGCTTGGCGGCAGAGGCGATGGATACGGAGAGGAGGAGGTAATGCGGCGTGGCGAGATGGCCGTTGGGAGTCTGGCGCTGGCCTCTGAGGAGTTGAGCGGCGATGGGACCGAGAGAAAGAGGAGAGGATGGGACTACGAGCCTTCGGTCTTGGATGCGTGCGGCGGTGTGTGCGGTTGCGTGCGGCGGTGTGGGCTGGCTTTGTGGGATGGGATGGGAGAGTGGGAGATTATGGGAGGGCCGAGGATGGGACTACAGGCCTTGGATGCGGCGGTGTGTGCTAGCTTTGTTGCTGTCAATGTATATGTCTTTGTCGTGTGCGGTCTTTTTGCGAGAGACGTTGTAGTTGAATTCTTGGGGATCTGAGTTCACGCCTCTTCTTCGTGAATCCTTCTTGTCTATAAATTCTCTCCTCTCCTCGTTTGTTCACACCACACATCTTTTCTTGTGTTCTCTCTTTGCTCTCTATTTGATCTCTCTTTTCTCTCTAAATTCTAGTATTTCAGTATGTTTGGAAAGAAGAAAATAGCAGGGCGGAGTGGGAGAACACGCCCTCGCACTCCTAGTCCTCCTCAGTAGAAGAAGTGCAAGAGCAAGAGATCGATCTCGCCGACTCTCCCGGGCATGGGAGACTATGGTATGGATGATCAACATATGGATGGAGCGGAGGCTTGAGGATGCCCATGTCTCCACTCCGAGCGTCTCCACCCGAGGCGTCGGGGCGGTGCAACGGTGCATGCAGCAGTGGAAGCTCGTGCGCCGGCGTGCATGGTGTTGGAAGCATATGGAGTACAACATAGAAGCGAAGGCGGGCGTCGGTACCTTATGCCACATGTAAATATTGTCATACTAAATTGTGCGCACGTTCGGTGGAGGTGCAGGTCATCTCAAGCGACACGCATGGCGTGTTTGAAGAAGATAGCGGTGGGCGGACGCAAGGAAGGAACGTCGGACCGGCTTAACTTTGGCCCGATGGTTGGTAAATACATGGATGTACAACCCTCGGGTAGCTAGAGGCGAAATTGCTAGATATATAGTTCGCGAGGATCTTCCGATTAGGGCGGGCGTAAGCTCAAGTTTGAAAGAATGATCGGCGTGGTTTTGCCCGCAATACCAACACGTAAGTAGGAGAACAAGCGGGCGAGACATAATAGAACTCTACCAGCGTAAATGTGTCTAGTTTGAAAGAAAACTTTACGAAAGTTACATTTTCTTTGCTTTAATCTCGATATATGGACTTCATCTCACCAAAGGCGAGCTATCTTAGTGTTGTTGCACATTACTTAGATGGCGATTATAACTTGAACAAGCGAGTTATAGGGTTTAGGTCTATCGATGAGGCACACAGGAGAGGCCATTGCACTGCGCGTATTAGAAGTAATTCAGGATTTTAAAATAGAGAACAAAATTATTGCCATCACTCTTGACAATGCCTCAGCTAACACGACGGCCATGGAGTTCCTCACACCGCATCTGCAGTCCTACACTGGTGGTTTCGTCCTCCACCAAAGATGTATGTGCCACATCTTGAACCTCATCGTGCAGGCAGGCTTACAGGTAATGAAACCTAGTCTAGACAACATCTGCGATGCTATCCGGTTCATTACGATTTGGGCCCAAGATATGCTCGGTTCAAGGACTCTGCAAGGCCAACAATAAGAGGCCAGGAAATTCAACACAGACATGAAGGTGCGGTGGAACTCCACATATACTATGTTGGAGCGGTGCAAGGAGTGCAGTACATCATCACTCTCTTCGTTAATACTAATTACGGTAAGCAATTGGTTCTTGAAGCAGTTGGCTAGTTCTTTGATCGTTTCGTGATTTTTGAAAGTATTTTACGATGCAACCACAATCTTATCGGTGTTTACTATCCTACTTCTTGCTTGGTCATCAGTGGCTTTGGACTATTGCTAACGCTTTTAAAGAAAACAGAGATGATGCCCTTACGAGACCTATTATTGAACCAATGCGAGAGAAATTTTAAAATATTTTCAAGCTATCCCATCTCTTTTGTTTTGGTACTATTATGGACCCTCGGAGAAAATTAGCGGATCTGAAGGGGGCTTACGAGGGTGGAGAGGCATTTGATCTTGATTTTTCGATGCTTACACTCACATTCATGATGAGCTTTTGAGTTTTCGATTTGTATTATGAAAAGTTTGGCGGCGCAAGTCAATCGAGAACAAGCGCCTCAACAACGCAGGCAAGGACATCGCAATGTGGCGCTTCCAGCGTCGGAAGAAGGTGAAGGCTCGACATCCAGTTCATCTTCTCGTCGCCTTCCGGTCTCAATGGAATCAAGAGTAGAGATCAACCACTACCTCGACACACCTTTGCGGACACGAGCTTGATTTTGCGGATGGCAATGATGTCAACCTCCTCTTGTGGTGGAAGAACCATCGTATTTATCCGTGCTTTCACATTTTGCACGAGATGTACTTGTGGTTCGGTGTCATTGTCTCATCGGAAGCCACTTTGATGAGTGGGGAGGATCATCGAGCCAAGGAGGTCGTCTCTCACACGATATGGTTGAGCACTCACATGCCTCAAAGGCGGGAGATGGCGGATGAGCGGACGCAACATCGGCTCGAGGATCGGAGATAGGCGGGTGCGATAGCCGACCTAGAGAATCTCGGCGTCAACTAGCCTATCTATGTGTATGTAGTTCTTTGCCTCTTTTCTTACGAGGTACCCCTTGCTGGGGTAAGGTTTTTAACGAGGCAGCAAACTCTGTATCTGTATTGTATGAAACAATAAATAAATTTTAGTTATTCCCCTGAATATTTTTGTGTCGCTGCGTTATGAATAATTTTTTATTTTCAATCGTAAATTTTATTTTGTCTACTTTTTTTTTCCTAACCCCTGTTTTTTTTCCCATTCCATCCCTTTTTTTCCTAACCCCTCTTTTTTCCCTCCTATTTTTTCTCCCATTCCCTCCCCTTTTTTTTCCTAACCCCTCTTTTTTTTCCCTCCTATTTTTTTCCATTCCTCGTTCTGAGACGAGAGCAGCCAAAATCCTGTTTCTTCGCCAAAATCGTTTCTGAGAGAGGCCGAGAAGCTTCCTTCGCCAAATCTCAGTCTTGGTCTTCCCCATTTCTTCGTCTTCCCAAATCCTGCCGCCACAAGACCACCCCACCTCCTCTCCTCGCGGCGCGGCGGTGGTGGTGACCGACCTCCGCCCCCGTCCCAGACCTCCTCTCCTCCTCCGCTCGGGCTCGGCCCGCCTCTCCCCGTCGTGCGGACCGGCCGGCGCTCGGCTCCCTCCACAGGGCTCGCCCCTCCCGTCCGCACCCCTCCACGGCCCTCCGTGGGCTCATCGCTCGTGGCGCAACCGCGCAAGGAGGTCGTGGGCTCGTGGCGGTGTTCAAAGTTGCCCTCGGTGCGGGGTGCCCATGAATCGAACAATCGGGCGTGGAGGTTGAGTGGTTGGCGACGACGGCCCTCCACGGCGGCGCGGCGGCGCCCGGTGGTCGCGCAAGGAGGTGCGTGGGCTCGTGGCGCCGGGCGGCGTTCAAAGTGGCCCTCGGTGCGGCGAGTGCATCGTTGCTTGAGGTTGACGGCGGCGGCGGCGGTCATCCACGACGGCGCCCGGTGAGTCGCATGTCCTCGGTCCTCTCCTCCTCGCCCCTCGGTGGCTCGATCCACGAGACCACGACCATCCCTCGTTTCCACAGCGACATGCGGCAATGGCGGCGAAGGACGTGCTTGGCGGCGCGGCGCGGCGGCGACAAGATGGGCTCACGGCGTGCTTGGGCTCACCGGAGATGATCGGGCGTCTGCGCAGCGGCACGGCGTGCCGGCCGGCCGGGCGGCGCGGCGCGATCGACCACAGCAGCCCATCGTGCTGCGTCTGCGAAATGCGCGCGCGCGACGCCATGCCAGTGCGCCATCGATACACAAGATTGGGCGACGATCGGGAATGCATTGATGCATGGACCAAGCGCGAAGAATGCTCGTTGTAGTACCCTCTTATTAGGCCGCCGGATGCGTGGCGTCTTGAATGTCGACATGAGTGCGGGATTCTGTCTTGTATGACTCGAGTTGCCCGGGAGGTTGTGGTAGGAATCCTCGAGCGTCTGAACCTTGATTCCAATGCCTTCGCTTTTGCCCTCCAAGCTTTGGCATAGGCGATAGTGTCTGGAACCTTGCCTCAATGGCGAATGATGGATCGTGGCTCGAAATCTAGGTTGTCCACGATCTCACCGTACATGAGATTGGCAATGAAGCGATGACGAGTTCCGGTGGGGCTGGCCGACTTCGGCGGCGGCGCATGTGTGAGGACCACTATGGAGCACTTCGGTGAGGTATCCCACTTGGTGAAAAGCGTGCGCGCGCCAAGGGCATCCTCAATGTCGCACTTCACGTCGTTGCATCTTGGGGTAGACTTGGCGGCGGTGAATGTGCGTCGAACCGACAATGCCCGAATTTGACCGCATCTTGCACGGCCTCCTTGCATTTGTCGTAGCTCCTAGTCGACCTCGCTCGGTCGTACTCCCATGGTACATGGGAGCCTTCGTTAACGACGAGGTTCTCGAATCGGTATGTGTTCCACTCGGATGGAACCGCTGGCTTGGTCGCATCATCGTCGTCATCGGAACCTTCATCTTGAACAATGCCATGTAGTCTTGGTCTTGAGCTCCATCATTTCCACGAGTCTTCGGCTCCTCCCCTCGTCGGCAAGCCCACTGCTGCCTCTCAGAATGAGGTAACTCGGCGACATCGGCAACCTCTTACCCATACGCCATTGTGTGCGCGCGTCTTTGGAGTCACCTATTTCTTCCTCGGTGTCGACAACTCCTACTTGTTCTCGATGCAGATGCGAGGAGTGGATTTTGCAAGCGCTGGACCGAAGGACCAATTTCCACCCCTCTCCCTCGCCATGCGTACATCGACCGCCATGAATTTGTTCCCTTTAGTTGAACTAACTCCCAATCGTGGGATGTCTGCCGGAGGCGCGGCACTCAATGTCGATCGTACACATCACGGTCCACTTGGGCGTGTGGAACAACCACCGCATCACGGCGCAGAATGTGCGTTGCTCGGTCTTGGTAGGGAACGCGTCCGCGGTGGAAATAACTCAAATCAATTCCTCGGGACCCTCCATAATAGTCCCTCGGTAGTAGTAAATTTTGAAATTGACGACGTCGGACATATTTGACGTCTTTGCGATGTGAAGAACATTTACGATGAACTACATATGTGCAACTAAATATCCCACCAAAAAACTATGTAAAGCAGACTTCACTCGTATGACACATCAAGAATCATGTAATCCGTTCATTAAGAAAATTACCCGAGGGTGGGCAAGCTGACGAACAGTAACCGCTAGCTTTTCGTCCTCCTCTCTTTGTGTCCTTCTATTTTTGGTGAGTAAGACCGAGTCTGTGTGGAATTTCGACGGTTGCAAGAGGATTTTGTAGAGTCGGACCACATGGCGGTTTAATCGGCGATACCTTCCTGTCGCTTGATTGAACTGGCGATACCTCTTGTCGCGATCGCTATTTGTTGTTGTGCAATGTTGGAAGATTTTTGGAGGGCGATTGAGGATTAATGATTAAATGCACGTACCAAGGCAGGCGATACTAAAATGTGTTCGGGAATCTCTGCACAACTCCGTTGGAGAACTCTTGGGAAATGACTCAACGATAACCACACGACATTTCATCCGACAAGGGGATTACATGGCACGCAGGACAACGAACCGAGCACGGTACACGCATGCCTTTAGGGAAATTGAAATACATGGGATATGTGGAGGAATATGGTAGAACTACTGAGTCGAACGTGGCCATTTACCCTTACGGGCCAGCTCGGCGTTGTACTCCTCACCTTGCGCCTTGGCTCTCGCCGCGATGGCCCTCTTTCGCTCCCTCTCGGCCTCCCGTCGCCTCGCATGCTCACGCTCCTACTCCTCGCGCTGCCTGTCCTGCCTACCTTGCTCGGCCTGCTCAGCTTTCAACTCTTTGAGGTGCCTTTCACGGGTCTCGATGTGCTCTCTGGCCCAGCTCTTCCGTCTCAGCAACGACCACATGTCGTAGGGGTGGATCTTGTCGTCGATCCACTGCCGGAAGTCGCATAGTGGTGGCGGAGACTGCGGTGGGTAAAGAGAGTTCGTTACCCTGTTTTCTGGAATAAAAAAAGTATTGTACCATGAAATAGGGTTTCATTACCGGATGCCTGTTGTTGTAGTCAACGGCGTAGTTTGGGCAGCACCAATAGCGCTGCCCAATGGTCCACTCATCGGTTGATTTCACACACTTGCGGCGTCCCTACACGGCGATAGGGTGCCACCCTATCGGGGTCCTTCCGAGGCGTTCGCGAGCATAGGAGGGTGTGGTGGTCCCGAAATCGTTGGGCGTACTACGGCGACTTCCTAAGATCCACGATTCGGAAAGGTTTGGTAGGTGAAAGGCTCGACTAGCGGCATGATAGCGGCGGTGGTTTCATGGGAGACACCCGTCCTTCAAAAGCTTACGGATTTTCTCCCATTCCTTCTCCTTGTCCATGTTTTCTACTTGGTGGTGCTTTGTTGTGGACTAGTTGGACGAGTTCTGCCTGTATTTATAGTGGAGTGGATGGAGCCGTTCTTGGGATTCGTCTTGGTAAGTCATCCACAAAAGCTGGCCCGCCTGGTCACATTGTCCTGAAAAGCTAGTCCGTGTAGTCACATCGTCCTGAAAAGCAAGCCCGTGTGGTCACATCATCCCGAAAGTCGGGTCCGGGTCACATCGCTAAAGCGGTCTACTCTGGTGCCATCGTCCTGAAAAGCTAGCTGGTGTAGTCACATCGTCCTGAAAAGCTGCCTACTCTGGCTAACTTTTAAGGGGGATGCTACAAGACGGAGCAGCCTTTAAGGACTCTGTCAGCGCCCGTGTTGTCGCATCGCCCAAGAAACCTAGCTCGTTTTATCGTGTCGTTGCGAACAGTTGGATCCGTTGCCGGGCTTCTCGTCTTGGTAAGCCGTCCCCGTACGCTCTCAAGTCCACATGTGGTCGTCCGATCTGGAAACGCTCCAACGACCACAGCTGCGATGGAGCGGGCATCCCGAGAGGATGGGCCGTCCACGCCAACGGCGGCATCGCGCGTCGCCGCGGTCTTGCGATGCGTCGCGCCGCAAGACGGCGGACCACGCGTCTTCGGGATCCGCTCGATCGGTGACTTCGGCCACCTCTGCGCGTCACGGATGTAGTGCTTGTCCGCGCCGTCGCCGTGGGAGCTCGGAACATCACCCACCCGAACAACCATAGCAGGTAGGCCTCGAAGTGCCTCGTAATGATGACGGGCGCCGCGTCGCGACCATATGCTCGGCCGCAAGAAAACACGTAACGTCGGCGGGGTTCACAAGCGAATTGTTACGAGAAAAATAGTTAGGAAAACACTTACGTGAACCGGCGAGATCCACTTGGCGTGGGCGTGCGGTGTTGAACTCGGCGTCTGTATTGCACGGTGGCGGATATCGCGAACTGGCTAAGAGGTCCGTGCGCCACGTGGCGGGGCGTCGTGCGCCACCATCGGGCGCTGCGCGGGGCAACCCGGTGAGGTAGCTCATCTGCGGCGTCGGCGTCATCTCCCGCACGGGAGATGGGCGTGTGGGTCTCGGCCTCGGCGGTCAACGGCGCCGTCGGTAGGGCGATCGTGCGGAAAATGCCTAGGCGTCACGATCGGCCGCGCGGTCTGATCGTCCTCCACCGTCGCCTACACCATCCTCGCGAGTGGAAGGAGGCTGCGCGCTCAACTGCGTCCAAGCGATTAAGCACAAGCGAGTCAACGCAAAATAATCGACCGCCATTGAGTGCATGAAGGACACAACTTCACATACCTCGGAATCGATCTCGGTGCGACCTCCATGCCACGATGGAGTGCGTGGCAAACGCCCAAGCTCTATCGGCGTCGGCCCTCGGAGCACGCAGATCGAGGCGGCTACGGTGATGCTTGTCAATCACTAGGTCAAGCAACTCGTACTCACTCGCGTCGGCCATACACGAAAATGCGACAAGATAGAAAGTTCATATTTTTCCATGCATCTTTACATAGCCTATGTAGCAACTACGAATTTTCTTTACAAATTTAATACATGTCATGCTACTTTTCTAGTTAAGCGGTGTTTTGGCACTAACAGGATATTGACCGCGCACTAATACAACTAATAACAGCGTACTAACGGGATATTGACCGCGCTAACACAACTAATAACGCGCACAAATATTCTCATTGTTTTTAGACCTAAACAGCTACTCAGTGTTTTCTCACAATTCAAAAATGTATCGTGCATCAATTATGTTACTACGGTCAACAGCGCCATACTCAATTCTATGTCGCTATTGTCGCAATTCTATGTCCAACTCAAAATATGTACTACAGTTCGGCTACATTTATGTAACCTACTCGATTCTATATCGCTATTGTCGCATTTCTATGTCGCTACACAACTCAAATTATGTCTTTGCATGTTCGACTAAATTTATGTAACCTACTCAATTCTATGTCGCTATAGTCGCAATTCTATGTCGCTAATCAACTCAAAATATGTACTACGAGTTCGACTACATGTATCTAACCTACTCAATTCTATGTCGCTATTGTCGTTTGCTAACCTACAAAGTTTGGGCGTAACATACGATTTGAAAAAATTTACATAACACAAGATGATCGATCGAAGCGATGGTCTATCAATCTCTCTCACCGCCACGAACCGGCGAGGACTTGCGTAATTTCTTCTCTCCTCTCCAACCTCTCTTGTTTTTACGGAATTAAAATGAATTGGATTGATTTTTCGGGATTTTATAGTGTCGTCCTCTGCGCTTGATTGAATCGGCGGCGAACCTATCGCCGATTCAATCGGCGACAAAAATCGCGCGACTTCACGCCGCCGATTGAACTGGCGATAGGTAGTCGCCCGGCAGCGAGTGGCGGCGAGTTCCATGTCGCCGATTGAATCAGCGATAGGTTCCTGTCGCCAGTTCAACTGGCGACAGATGCACATTTTTGTAATTTTTTTAAACGGTTATTTATTTTTGTAAATATCTTTAAAAATAATATTATTTTTTTAAAAAAAAAATCGTAAGAGTAGTATGCCTGCCCTGTTGGCCGTTGCGAAGAAAACAAGCCTGAAAAAAAAAAAGAATCAGTTTCAGGCACAGGATGTCCCAATTCATAATATGTCAGGTTCTTGAACGGAAGTGTACAAATGTCACGATGAGGTATTGAGGACTTGAGGTGTGGCTCTGCCATCCATATAAATATATAACACACCATTGATGATTTCCCCCTACCCAGTAGTACTTCATTCAATAATGTATCACTTGAAAGGGGCTAACCTTTGTTCTGCCTCCATTAATCTGTTCTCCCTTTCACCAGTAATACGCCCACATCCTTTGGATTTATATAACCTCCATGATGATTAACTCCTAAACCTTGTCATTCTCCGGACAATCTACATCAGCTTGTGGACTTTGCATTTGATTTTGTGTTACATGATGACGAGTCCTTTTCCGTTTTAGTTAAGATTAATTTCTTTGTTTTGTTCAATGAATATTTGGAGAATATTTGTCGAGTTAAGTCCAAAAAAAACAAAAGGAAAAAAAATCTCAGTCACACACCCGTATCATGTTGGCCTCTCGATCCATTAGACTCTTCCCAGCTTAACGCCTCTCTCTCTCTCTCATGACGAATTGGGTGCATGATGGCAATTAGCTCAATGGGTTGGGTTCGTGTTTCGCTCATTGGTCTCTGTGTCTTCACTTTGATGCCTTTTGATTAGGGCCGTAAACAAGCCGAGCTCGAACGAGCCCAGGTAGTCAGGCTCGGGCTCGATACATGCTCGAGTCGAGCTCGAGCGGGCCCAATGTGGGGTTCGAGATTGGACTTGGGCTCGAGCTCGTCTCGGTCAAGCTCGACAAAAGCATCACAACACAACAGCGATAGGGAAAAAAAGAAAGAAAATGAAAATGGGAAGGAATTAGAGGGAAACTAATCTAAGGAACTCGTCGAGGAAGGAGTCGTCGGCGGAGGAAGAGGCGGCTGTCGGCGGTGGAGCCGTCGATGAAGGAGCGAGCGTTGCCGCGTCAAGGTGGAGAGATCGTCGAAGGAGGCTACGACCCGCGGTGGAGATGTTGAGGGAGGAGAGGGCGTCGTCGCGTCTGGGTCACAGGGTGGAGGGATGTCGAAGGAAGCAACTGGTGGTGGTGGAGCCATCGAGGGAGGAGTGGGCATCGAAGTAAGTGGCAAGGCCGTCGAGAAAGACCGAGGTGCGGGGGAATTGATCATATACCACACCTTTAGTTCACATTTAACAAAATATCACGAAGAACAATGTAATAGATTATATAATACACCTCTCATTGCATTCTTTATATTTTGCCATTTCGGTTATTTAAATTATTTTATTTTCTTTTGCTTTTTCAATGCAGGCGAAATGACCATAGTGCCCTTTCCCATCCTAGCGGTGTTGGCTATGTGGTTCGGTCGAGCCCGAGCGACCCGACCCCAACCTCTCACTCTCACTCCCTCTCTCTTTCCTCTCTCCTGACCAAAAGTGGCGGCGATGGCGACCAAGGTGACAACGGCCTCCTCCCCCAAGTCCAGCGGGAGGTGTCGAGGAGGATGCCTCGGTGGGTGAAGAGGGGGCAGTTGGAGATCTCGATGCCGCAGGGGACGACCGGCTGTCCTCCCGCGGTGGCGGCGCTGCCTGCCTAGGAGAGCTAGGAGAAGGTCTTGAGGCCGCGGAGGGCGCCCCAGGGCGTGGCAGCGAAGACATCAACAAAGGTGGAGTCGGTAGGCACGGATAAGACTCGTCGACGACGGGGCCGAGCGGGATGACGGGAGTAAAGACGGAGAGCGAGAGGCGGACGGGGCGCAGGAGAGCATGTAGCTGACCGGGAAGGCATCAGCGGCGCGTGGCGTTCGGCCTGGATGAGACGGGTGTAGTAGGCAATGGCGTGGCGGAGCGACTGATGGGACAACACGGCTCGGATGCTGAACAACGGGGAGCGTGGCGCGACACCACGGATGGCCACAAGATGGACGGCGGCTTGGGTCACACCTGCACCTTTTGAGGCGGCAGTGCATGAGCGGCGGGTGCAACACCTGGATGGGGGAACACGAGGAGGAGGAGGAGGAGGAGGAAGGAGATGCGGCAATGCTGCCATGACCGAGGTTAGGAGTGGATGAGGAATTTTGACGTCTCCATGGAGTGAGCATTGGGGGACCCGATCAGTGGCTTTGACTTTGGTCGTCGGAATTGAAAAAGGAAAAATCATTTAAATAAACTGAAAATGGCAAAAAAAAAACTATAAAGAATATGTGGATATCATGGGGGTATGCTTACGATCTTAGGATGATGAGACAATTGGCAATAGCGTTGAGGGTTTGCGGAATCACCCGTTTTCGGTGTTGCTCCAGCTGCTATCAGGCCTCTGGCGGTCTGACCGGCCACGGTGGCGGTCAGACCGGCCATGCCTTGGTCTTGTGGGCTGATTTGGTTGATGGCGATCCGGCCGCAAGGTTGCGATTAGACCGGCGGTGTAGCGGTTTGGCCGGCTTTGCTGGCGGTCCGACAGAGGTTCTCTTCTTGGTCCCATAATTTTTGAAGCCTCCAGGCAAAAGTGATATTCATTTGAAATTTCCAGAGAGGTTGCGGATTTCCAGAGAGGAAATTTTGGCTAAGTCGAGGCGGTCGGGCCGACCTTTAGTTGACTCGAGCCAGGCCGGTGGGCGATCGAGCCGACCAAGGTGGCGATCGGACCGGTTTTAACTTGTTTAAATGGCCGCGTGGCGGCGATGTGTGTTTGTTAGGTAAAGTTCATGTTTATTAGTGCATATGTGTTGCATGATGCATATTTTGGCTAACGTGGGTCAAGTTGTGAAGAACTTATTCCCGAAAATAGTTTCTTGGTCTATTGTTGTGCATGTGACTTGCAGGTCAATGACGGTCAACGACGAGGAGGATCGGGAGTTCGGGACTAAGCTTGGAGAGCTGAGGTCCAGAACGATCAAAGATGCCAGGTGATGTCAGAGGACTCAAGCGGGGCGCAGAATGAACATGGATGACCGAACGAGCAGTTCGATGCGACTGGTTGGATCAAGCGGCGCGGGAGTCGTTGCAAGTGCTCAGTGGTGCCGGTGGGATCCGGACGGAAGAGACTTGACGACATGGAGCCGTCGATCAACCTACACGTGGCGAAATAGGCGATTGCTTCACCAGGATTGGACTTGGTCTTTTGGAGAAAGATCGAGATAGGGGTATTTTGGTAATTTCATCAAATACCGCCTTGGTGACTTTTGGCTAAACCGCGGCGCGGGTCGGCGCATGGTGAAGCGGTTTAGGTCAATCGATGATAAAGACGGCGCTTTGAGATGCGTGCGTGTGTTAACCCATTGTGTGTTAGGGTTTAATGGGTGCCCTAATGGTATATTCCCTAGATGTTTAGCCTCTATATAAATAGGGGTGTTGTGTTGGCTGTTGTTGCTGCTGAAGCCAAAAGGAGAGCCAGTCAAACCCTTTGCACTTGTTGCCCTATTTGGTTTAGGGTTTTTGAGGAGAGAAAGGGAGAGCTAGGGTTTAGGGATTAGATTGAGTGTGTGCTCACGTGGTGAGTTTTGTCCTTCATGTGGGAGTGGCTGTAAACATTAATCATCCATCTATCCAAATCAATTCAACCAGATTTCACAAGATGAGTCTCTATTTCGTTTTTGTGTTCATCCTCTTTATTTGATGATTTTAAGGTTTTCTTTGATTCGCGAGTTTTTGTTTGGTTTCTTGCTCTCATCTACCTTGCTGTAACATGTGGGAATACATCTAGGATCATCTAGATTATCAATCTCACACGAACAAGTGTTTGATCAAGTTTTCGTTTTTGCTTGGTTTTGAACCCTCCTTCGGTAAAATAGAAAAAAGGTCAAAACTTTGTTGTGGATCTACTCAATCGTTGCTTGGAATATGTTCCTAATATCATTAGGAAGATGTGTTCCAAATTTGGTCAAGTTTGGACCGTGTAGATCAAAAGTTAGACCGATTTTAGTTTCGATTTTCGGGCTGTTTTTCTGCTCTGTCTGCTGTTCATTGTCAGGAGCGGTCAGACCGCTAGGCAAATCGGTCAGACCGCCCCTGTAAGAGGTCTGACCGCTAGGCAAATTATTCGACCCGATTTCTTGAGAGGTCAGACCGCCCAAGATATTGTGATTTGAGTTTCTGTTGGTTTTACTTCGGGGTTTACATTGGATTTAATACAAGTCTTTCGCTGTGCTTATTGATTGATCTTCGTAGCTTTCATAGCTATTGGAGTAAATATCGTTTTGAATCCGATTTAGAAGAAAAAGAGTTTGTGCTCCTATTCATCCCCCTCTAATCGTCTTTCCGGTCCTACAGAATATGATGGAATATGTGGTATATGATCTATTATATTATTTTTATGGTATTTTGATAAAAACGAATCAAAGGTGTGGTATACCATCAATTCACCCCGGATCTGGAGAGGCGGAGAGGGACGAAGCGTCGAAGACGACGCCGTCGTGAGGAACGGAAGGCGTGCGTGTTTGAGTCGTGCAGCCTGTGGGCTTCAGTTGGTTTAGTTTCAGCCGGTTGTGGGCTTGGGCTGTGGGAAGTTCAAACATGAACATGGGCTGCCTATTGGGCCCTTTGGCGGAGGGAAGGAGTGAACCACCACACAAACTATCGAGAGCAAACGTGTTCGACCTTTTACCCAGCAGCTCGACTCGGCTCGTAAAAGGCCCGAGCCTTGATGTAATTTTTTTACAGCCTACTTTTGATGATTCCTTTCTTTCTGGTAAATAAATACTAGAAACAACAAAAGGGAAGTTCAGCAAGGTAATTAATTTACTTGGTAAAGCTATCAGAAAAGAAAAACATCGCATCCTACAACTGAACTATATTGAGGCAACGGTTAACTAGTATTGCGAATCTAGGCCAAATAAGTACGATACATTTAGAGCGTACCAGCAACGTGACAATCATCATAAAGTTTGAGTAACAGCCAGAAATACATCATATTTTTACCCGGTGAGACCCTACGTAACTGTTCTAATATCATTTGTCAAAACGGTTGGTAAGAAATTAATTCACAGCATGTACACGCTATAATGTACTGGAGGCAGGAAGCTTTCCTGGAAACCAAATGCATTCCGCTCTAAACAGCCGGGCAACAAAAGCGGCTCTCAAAAATACGGTGTGCATAAATTTTACATTTTGCAAACTGCTAGGCGCTAGCTCCTAGAGTCCCTCCATAGCATCGTGCCAACAGTCCAGTACAGTTCTTCGAGCTCTACTTCTCAAGGAATTAAGTCTGAACTTCGGTAAAGGAACTACCATACTTTAGCCCCAAAATTGCTTCAGAAATAAGGATTAGCTTGCAATTGTAGGATCTGTGGTAAGCCCAAAAAAGAAGTGACATGGAAGGCTACATGATGATCACCATCACATCATTCATTCGTGCTGCTCATATATTTGCATGTAGGCCTCTGAAAGAGCTACCATCTGAGGAAGAGTCTCGGTGACATGGAGATCTTGCATTTCATACCTGAGGTAAAGAATGGTCAAATGATTTACTAGGTTCCCAACCCAAGGCTCAAATAAACAAATACCCATGCTAAGAATGAGCTGAAGAACATACCATGCCTCTTCTGATTTCCGCTGTACAAAAACTCTGTAGCATCCTTCACCTGGTTTGCCATCGTGGACAATGTTTGCTATGAGATCATACTTCGAACGTAATTTCTCACTCTCTTTTGGGTTAGGTAATGGAATATAATCCTTCAATTCCAAGTTCTTCACAGGAAAATTTACTGTACATAAAATACGGAAACCTCTTAGGATTAGTGAGTTACCAGGAGACTGCACAGGGGCACATTCAATCAAAAGAACACGAATGCTACCTAGAGTAGGGTTTTTCTCTATGAAGAAATTGTTTTTGGTAAATCGTCGCATCACTCGATACCTCATCCGAGCAACAGATGGCCGCACCACCTCCGTAACTGTCTCGCCATCAAACTTCTTCAGTATATTAAACAGTGGTACCTGAACATCATGCAAGCTTTTGAATCCCAATATACCAAGTTACATAGAACTAAAACAGAAAAAGTTCAATCTAAAAAAGAGAAGGGCTGAAGAGATGCCAAGATTTCATGTGGTATCTAAAATTGTAAATTAAATATATCCCTTCAGTGAATGTGGTTCTAGATTGGCACTGTTTAAGCACAATCGGGCGATCAGCCATTTGGCCTCAAAACTCTCAAAGTAACCTCAGTTGTTCTTGTATTTACCAACCAAGCAAATGGTCCCTGACTTGCTGTGCATTAACATTTAACACGCACATGCACACAAATATTCTGCAAGCATGATCATACACACAAATATTCTGCAAGCATGACCATACTACACACAAATATACACAAAATGGAAAGAAGCGGATGAAGTTGTAAGACTCGTAAGTATACTCTAGCCCTAAGTGCAACCATCTTTATCGTAAACAAAAAACATAAATAGAAGCGTAGGCTTGCAGTGAGGTAAAGTTTGAATCTCTAAGTAGCAAGAAATACATAACAGAAAGTGGTCCTGTATTTTTTTTAAGAAAAAGGTGGTCTTATATGTAAGTTGAATTAGAAATCTTGAGAAACAAAGGCTCACCAGAATAAGTCTAGCAATTCACGCTGGAGAGTCAAGCCTTTAGTTATGTATCAACAGTCTAGCTAACTGTAATAGTCATTTAGTTGGTTCTCACATCACCAACCTCGAAAATCTTAGTAGCACACATTATCACACTAGTTTTTTGACACTTTTTTACATGCCAAAACTTAATATGCGCGGTGAAATCTAACAAGAAAATAACAAAGATAATTGGGAAAACAAACCTGTGGAATGATATTTTTCTCCATGGCGTCTTTGAAAAGAGGTGGAGGTGGCAGATCAAGACCAAGCATCAAGAAAGGGACCCTAGACGTTTCAGTGACAACACCATCATTTGATGTTCCAACCTCTGAACCTGCCTCACCATTCTGCTCGTCAGCATCCTCTTTCTTTTCCATTATATGCTTCCTGTGAATTTCTTTAACAACTTCAAGTTCTCCCTGCCAAAAAACAAGATTCTAATGTGACCACTGACCAGATAAATTGCTCGCAAATTTTATTAATCACACTGCTGATATCCAGAAAAGCTAACCTGAAAGCAATCATGTATGATACTTCTATTTTTCTTCTTTGAGCTTTTTAGTTTTGCATGCAGTGTGTTCAAGAGCCATGACATAAATTCCACTGGATCAGATTGTACACCAATCTGGAATCTCTTGTCGCTGGCCTTCATAACTGCTTGCAGAAACTCATGTGGACTAACCTGAAGAGAAACAGATGTTAATTTGCAGACAAGAGTGGAGGTAGAGGGATAGCAGTATAGCACAGATATGCAGCTGAGCCAACCTGGCCCTTGAAGTTCCTAGCATGCCAAATCTTGCGAGTTAGTTCTCCAAAACGATGAACCAATGAGGATTTGCTATGCTGGTAATTTTCAGGTATGAGAAAGAAATTTCTTAAAGGAGTAACTCTCATTAATGACTGTATTGTGACATTCACAAAGTCAGTCTCCTTGATGTTGTTAAGACCAACCTGCAAATTTGAGCAAAAAAGGTGATTCTTAGCATAAGATAAAAGGCATCGATAGCCAACTCCCAAGTGCTTGCAAATTCCCATCCACATTCAAGTGAAAAAGGCAATCTAAGCATGCTCTTAAGTTGTGACATGGTGACATCCATATAACATGACTCTACAATAATGTAGCGTAGAATTAAAAAAATCAAGTAAAAAAATGCCCATGAACAAGTGGCTGGTCATTTGTACGTAAGTCACAACATTTTTGGGCTTCCAATGGCATTGCAATGACTTTTTTTTTTTAAAAAAAAAAAGGCTTTATTTTATTATTTCAGATACATTAACTAACTAAGAACCTCTATTTTAGAGCAAACACAGAAATGTTTTGCTAGGATTGGTAAAGATTTCCTTAAACAGGATTCCACAGCACAACAACAGCAAACCGGCCTTTGGGGGTGGGGGGGGGGGGGGATCATCTAAGTGCCCTTATTAGTTTCGCATACACATACCATTCCAGGTAGATAATTGGAGCCATCAAGAGCTCTTGACCATTGCTTGTTCTTGTCAAAATTTAGAACCTGCTCTCTCGTGAACCTGCCAAAGCATAACAATCAGTAAACCACAAAACTGATCGCCAAAGTCGACAAGGGCGTGAATGAGTGAGTGGCTTTTGGAATATAATAATGTCAGAAGCAACGAAAAACACCTTGGGTTGAGAACATGTCGAATATCGTCTAATGATGGATCATTTATCTCATATCCATCAGGAAGACAGTAAACTTTCTCAGTTTGAAGGTTAATGAACACATGGTGGCCTGCTTCAAGACTGTGAGTATATGCATGTGATTTCAAGCCTCTTCCTTGGTAATACTTTCCACAAACCAAGCATGCATACACATTCAAATTTGATAAGGAGATCGAGCAGAACTTCTCAAAATCAAAATCAAGGACCTACAAAGCAGAATAAAATATACTCGGCCATCAATAACCATCCATGAGAAGTAACAAAACAAAGTTACACAGAACGGTTCGACCATAAATTTTGCCAAAGAAGAGTATTACAGCATATAAGTAACTGCATAAGCTATCATATCATGCTAGCAGTCTATAATAATAAACAGCCTATGTAGGACACCGTTAAAGATCTGTTAGAAGCTATTAGGTTGTAGATCAGTTATTATTTAGCAAAAGATTATGCCCACACGATACGATTCATAGTTTTTATATAGTTCAAGGGTTTGCTGAGGCTTATTGTCCTCGATTAGGAAGCAATGACCATAGAAGGGTGAATAATTTCTTGAACACATGTACAAAAATACTCGCATCAAACCACACGAAATTCGCAACTAAATGCTAGTAGCGAATGTTATACCTGTCGATTCACGGTGTCGAGGTAAGGGCAGTCTCGGCGCAGCTCCACCTGCCTCGGCCTCCTCTCTGGAGCCCTCCTCACGTCCTCCTCCTCCTCGGCATCGTCCTCTTCCTCTTCCTCGCGGCGACCATTCGCGTGGCCCCAGGCCGCCGCCTCCTCCTCGTCCTCGTAATTGGCGAGCCCCAGCAGCGACGCCCCCTCCGAATCATCAGCGCGCGGGCGCTTCTGGGCGGCGTCCCCGTCGGCGAGCTCCTCCTCGCGGTCGCGCTTCCGCGTAGGGGATGAGTGCTCGTCTGCGCTCATCGCCGCCGGGCGCCGGCGATCACCGAAACCCTAGCAGACCTTGTTCGATCGAGCGAGCGCGAGAGGTTTTTGCGAGAGGCGCAGGACGACGCGGTGAGATGGAGGAGCAGGAGTCCCGTGAGCTACGCTTCTACTGGCTTAGCGACTTGTGCGGGTTACGTCGCCTCGCCTCGCCTCCTACTCGCTCGCGTCGCGAGTCGTGGAGACGGCCGACGGGATGGTCGGGTCCTCGGCCTCGGGTGGTGGAGAGCGGACACTGAGTCGAGGGGCCGAGAGAAAAGGCAGCGGTGCGAGTTGGGCTGGGCCTTTGCTAGATGATGGGCTGGGAGCTGACGCTGATCGGAAATATCTCGGTTTTTATGGCCTATTCGGTTTTTCTGACATAATCACACAAAAAACACCGAACCAATTACAGGTCACGCGTTATAACAAACTAGAAGCCTGCGCGCGGGGAAAGGCACGGGCGGTGACCAGGGAAAATAGAATTGCAGAGATACAATATATGATACGAATTTAGTGAAGAATCTGGGTACATAGTGCTTCACGTTCAGTTGCTTGTAGGCGCGATCGCTGTCGCAAAAGATTGATGCGCCTGTAAGGTCGTAAAGCTGACAATATGTTACGCATATATATGAATAACTTATAAGATGAACATAAATCATACTATATGTTCTTTAAGATAGAGATGGTGCTGCTGTCCTCGTATAGAAAAATATATGAATAATAGAACATGCGAGCTGAGAATATATCTAGATCTATTTTTTGGCTTTCTCGTCCGAACGTTCTTCTCTTACACCCATATCTACGAGTGTGTTTGTGCATGGCTGCAAAAGAAATGATATCTACGAGAAAGCATTATCTGCAGGCTGAAATTGAGCACAAAAATCTTAGATCTAGTGCATTACAAGGTCAATAGTATCGAAAAAGAAGATAGCTAAATAGCAAACTACATACGTGTATATCTGCTTCTATGTTAGGATACTAAGGCCTTGTTTGGATTTTGCATTTAGTGAAAACCAGATTTCACTAAATTGGTTTTAGTCTGGTTTTTAGAAAACCTTTGTTTGGACATCCTAACTAACTAGTGGATAAGTAAAACTCGCTTTCCTTAAAACCAGAATTCCGTGTTTTAGTAAAAACGAGTAGGCATCGTTTTTGTGAAAATCGGTTTCCGCTATCCCTGTTCTCAACAGCATTGTATCTCTGTTCTCCCACTCACACACGATTGCTTTGCCGGCTGCATGGAAAGAATGTCATCGAGGTGTCGTACAAGCACATGAGGTCTTTGCGACTTACCCTTCTCGACACCATCCACGGATTCTACCTACGGGCTCTCGCCCGGCTGCCAACCGATGAGCTGCAGCCCCGATACCATCAAAGCTTGCTCAAGGGCGTCCACTGCTACGGTCCCAAGTCTCCAACATCATCCCCAATACCGTGTGGTACGGCGTCGTCTTCCCACACATCGATGATCTCTAGCTAGCTGGACACGGTCTCCACGCGGGGCCTGCTTCGCGTCTTGGCACGTTCATTTTACGGCCTCGCCTCCCTCTTCGGCACCCGCTATCCCAACCTCAAGCTCCACAACACCATCCGCGTGGGACACCTTGCCCAGGGCACGCCTCGCGTGCCTCGCGTGGACCAACCAGGTGGAGGACGGGAGTGAGCGGCTAATGCTCGACGAAATCGGCGCCGCCGTGGACAGTAAGGAAGAAGAGGAGGGAGGAGGTTGTTTGATGTGTATAGCAACGCATGCATTTCGTCCGTGAGGACTGAGGAGAGAGAGGAGGTTCTGTACATCTCAAACAAACAAAGTAGTAATTTAAACTCATTCTAGTTTTTCTCATCCAAACAAAAATATTATGAAAACCCAAATAACATAATAACAACTTAAAACCAATTTTCCTAAAAATCATACTAAAACCAGTTTTCTGAAAACTTATTTGTAGTTTATGTGATCCAAACAACCACTAAATGACGATCTGATTGGCCGTGAATAGTGTCGTTACAAAGTCACAATACTATGGCAAGTAGCACGGATATACAGTAGGACCCAAAAGCACGCTTGCATATAGATAAATGTATATGAGGCTGAGGGAGGATGCTTGCTATTTTTTAATGCGCACTAGAGGTCTTTTATTGTATCAGAGAAAGTATCTCTAGAAATGGTTTTGCTAGTTTTAAGTTGCCTGAATTTTTCTTAAGTTTAAGTCACTTGCTGTGACCATTAGATTTGTGCAGAGATTGGTGTGTCATATGATTGGATATTGATCCAATGGTCACAACAAGTGACTTAAACTTAAAAAAATTTCAAGCAACTTATGAATAGACAGTCCCTCTAGAAATACATGCGTTGCAAGGCCTAACAGTAAAAAATATGTAGTAACATGTAAAACGGAATACTACGTGAACAATGTATGATCATGTATATACATGTGTCTTGATAATGGTACTCTACAATACGGCAAAACCTGTTTCTTTAACATCAGTATGAGATATACATGTGCTATTTTGCAACCGAAGCACGACTATTTCAGCACAAAAAGAAAACAGCAGTAAGACTGATCAATAAACAAAAACGATTCTGAAATAACGAATGGCTCATCGGTAAATGGTGTAGGTTTTAGAAGGCGCTTCTATTTAGCACTGTGAAAAGGTAGCAATCACGTGGACAGTGCACTGATCTAGGGCTAAATAGATACTAAATATAGATAGATTACTTTGTAATCTGACCAGGATGACTTCATTATGAATCTTAAAAGAGCACAAAGTTTAGATAACAGCCAGCTGTGGCTGTGATCAAAGTGTGACTGACAGTAGGGTGATAAACAATATCGAAAGTACTGCACTAAAAACTAAGCAAGATGTAAGAAAATGAGAGCTAATAGGTAACAATAAACTGTAATTAAGCATCAACAACTATCGACCTGGACTGCGATTCATTCTCAAGAGAGTCAGCTGGGCTATTTCTGTCGGTGGAGAAGATCTTCTCTTTGGAACAAGACTTCTCAATGGTTGAAAAGCGCAAAATAGATCAAATAATGATTAGCCGAACACGCGAGCCAGCTTGAAAATTAGTAACATAGCGAGCATTCTGTTGATTGCTGACCATCCTACTATGATTTTTTTTACTTCTAATCAGGTACAAAATATCTGGGCACATTTCGGCAGTTACCTTAATGTTGTCCGGTGACATTTCACCATCAAGGAAAAATTTCCTAGAATCTTCATTCCCAGTGTAAGCAAGAACCTACAAAGTTATAGAGCTGGAATGTACAAAATAAATAGACACAACCAAACTAAATCAAAGTCAACTTGTGGCATTCTATTTCTATGCAAGAAACCAATGGGCAAACAAACATGACGAAAAACACAAGACATTACCATGGTCTCTTTTCCGGTCATACCAAAGTAGTTGGCAACTGGTTTACCAATTTCTTCATTGTCTCGCTCCACAAAGACAAATAAAAGCTGCAATTGAGTCACACACACCTCATCAGTGCTTAGTAAGACAGACAAACACATGGAGGAACACATAAATTACAAGGAAAATGACTAATGAGCTGGATTAAAAATTTGAGTTCACGGAATAAGAAAGAAAGAAGTTCATCAAACATTGGATGGATCAACAGAAAGAATTACCTTTCCCTTGAATGATTACTACAAATCTGTTCTTTTGTTGTGGCAACTAACAAATCTGAAGTTTTTGGTTTAACGGAATCGAATTGCAAGCTGTGCATGCGATGCGATATAATCCTGTTCTAAAATCCGCTCAATGCCTAACTCACCCATCGGGTGGACCCGTGCATGCATAGCACCATATTTATACTTTTGTTATTGCTTCATGTAAAATGGTTAATCCGTAAGTGCTACGTTTGGACTCAATATACATTATATACTACCATAACTTACTTTAGACAAACAAATGGGATTAATCCCACCATCACAACTCCACATGGGCCACATGGATCACACTGCGAACGGGCCGAGGTATTGCACTCACCCTCCCTAAGGGCTGACACTCTCGGCAGCACACCGTATACATAGCAAATTCTCAGACCGCTAGCTAATGAAAATTCATCACTAGCAACTGTAACCAGAATAACCAATGAAAACTCATCACTAGCAACTGTAACCAGAATAACCAATGAAACTCATGAAAAAACAATAAATCTTCCATAGAATGAAAATGATTAGTGCAAATTCATCTACAACATCTGTAGCTAAGGTTACCAAAGGAAAATTCTTCACTATTGACGTACCATGAGTAGTGATATAACCTGGTCATGCCCACGGCCACAACCACGACAAGAAACTCTACCTCTTGGCATAGCTATTCATCACAATTAAACAATCATACAATGAGCACATAAGCATCAATCTCATAACATTTTTAATCAACAATATAAAATAATGGAAGCGTAAATGCAATGTTTGACCCCAAATTCATTCTATTGTGCACCAGTGTGTTAAGTTTAAATTAATTATTTATCCTAAGTCAAGCTTTACAAGTTAATCAACCTAGGTCAAGTTTAAATTATTTAATTTACCAATCTTAAATCAAATTTTAGTCTATTAATTAATCTTAGTTGTCAATTTATTCACCACGGATCTAAAACTCACTCTGATACCATCTGTAACACCTTAGCCCAAAATCTGCTCAATGCCCAACTGCTGGGACCCGAATTTATAGTTCGAAACCCTCTGTGCATACCGCATTATTCCTTGGATCAGTAGATAGTGCACACAGATGCATTGTTGGATCATACACATACATCGCACATGAACACACTATAATTAATATTACACAACACTTAAATAGAACGTATGGTCATTTGTTTTACAATACAGGCTAGACAGGCCAAACACTTAACATAGAGTTCAATACAGAAATCAGAGATAGATGTGGAAGCAGAGAACAAAAGGTGGATCCATCAGCACTGCCCACAGGCAAGCGATTTGGGGTCCCGGCGTACATCCCGCCATCGTCTTCTCTATCTAGTCTGGACGCAGCGAAGTAGGCGTAGGGGTCTTGGTCAAATGCCTCTGAGTATATTTATGATGAGCGAGTGTGAGTACACAGTCATACTTTGCAAGCCAACACACATAATGCAGTTATAATAGATGTAAGTTTGATCGAAGGAAAGGCTTGTGCTATTTTATTTGCACAAAGTCACAATTGAATTAGATTAAGTAGTAGACAAGTCCTTAAAACTAGCATTTTAACTAACACAGGTTTTAATGAAATTGAGTAGCCGTTATATAGTACTAACGAGACTGCAACCTCTTGTTACATAGAGTGGCTCCAACCACTAAATGCTATTTTTCTAGCGAGCTACAACCCGCACTTTTCACTGGCTACAGCCAGGAAAAATCAATATATCAGGCTACAACCCAGCTTTTGTAGCCAGTGACAAATCAATATATCAGGCTACAACCCAGCTTTTTCACTGGCTACAGCCAGGACAAATCAATATATCAGGCTACAACCCAGCTTTTTCACTGGCTACAACCAAGACAAATCAAGCCACGAGCTACAACCCGCGCCTTCCACTGGCTCCAACCAGGACAATTCCAAACCTCGAGCTACTGTCCGATAGTTCATCCCACCCACAAATTGTTTTATAAAAGTTGAGACTAACCAAGCAAGTTCTCACACATCACCCATGACTGTGGGTATGGCTATCCGAACAGTTTTCACTCTGTAGATGTTGCACAACTTTACCCACAAGAGACAATCATCTTGTAATGTCAACGTGCTACCGTAGGCATGAGACTATGATAATCATCACAAGACCTTTACAATGTCCCACCCCAACGTAGCTCCATCTGCTAAGGTTTCAACCATCGGGGCCTACAACCGAGCCAGATGCCCCTTCTTGCACCGTGTGATTTTCCTATGGCTCCAACCATGCCACGTTCCATAGGATGGTGATACAAACGTTGAGGCAAAGCAAACTAATTAGCTAGGTCGATACCATTATAGACTTGTAGTTGCATTGTTTGTGCCCAAGACACCATCACAAGATCGAGTCCTAAATTGACTTGGCGGTGCTTTCACATTACCCACTCTTGTGCTTTCATCTGCACCCGCCCAACTTACCATCCGCCTAAGTCTAAAACAGTTTTTGGATTTTTGTTTCAAAAATCCTTTCTAAGTTCAACATACCATCTATTTCATCCAATGGCTGCTCAAATCAAGCTTTGATGTTTGAATGATGTGAGGGCAAATTAATGCTCACATGTCAATGTATCTAAATAAGGCTAAGCATGGCATATCGATACAGACTTAGTGACTAATTAAGTTTACCATTATTCCTAGAGAAATAAAGGATGGTGTCCAAGATCATGGAAGGGAATTTACTAGCTCACTTCACATTAAGGCATTAACTACAAGCTAATGTTAACATAATTGTAATAAAAACATAGCATGCAAATTTTGTAATTTAAGACAATATAATTTGCATTCAAAATGAAGGTGCAAAATGATCAAAGTGTTGACTCTCCTTATTCAAAGTCTTGCTGGTCTTGGTCATGCTCGATCTGCTACTCTTCTGGAGCTTCAGGATCTATTTATGTGAAATTCAACCAAATTCAAATAACTCCAAATGAACTTAAAATGCATTTAAAAATTCAAATAAACTCCAAAATTCAAGTGTTTGGTTCTGTTAGGTAGGGTTTGAATTTAAATGAATTTAGAAAGTTGAATTTGGATTTAAAATAAGAGAGAACGAACTCTCAGATGTTTTAAATTAGGGGAAATCCCAAAACAAAAGGAGAGGGTAGGGTATCTCTCACTGACAACTAGGGCCCACCATTTTTAAAAATTTTGATTTATTTTTCAATTAGAAATTCCTACAGATAGGTGGGGCTTAGGGTATTATATTTTTTCTAATTTATTTTCTAATTGGAAATAGCTACCATCACTAACAGGTGGGGCCACGGTCCGCGTGGACTCAATCCACGGGAACACTACATGGGCCAAGGGCCCATAGGTTAGTGGCATGGGTTCTACAGACCGGGTCTACACAATGTATTTTAAAGGGTGGGTCCCACATGTTATAGACTTAGAACTTAAATTAGGCTTTAATTAGATTTTTCTAATCAACTCGACTCACATGTCATACTAACATTAACTATTAATTAATGTATTTCCTAATGATGTCATTAAACCTTAATGATGTGCTACAATTATCTTCCCCCAATTCGCACCGGAATAGGGGAAGGCCACCATGGTCACGCTTGGTAGAGCTCAACGTTGGCAAGACGGTCCTCGGGGATGACCCGAGAGCCCCAAAATGGGTTCTCGTGTCCCTCGACAACCATAAGGGTGGCGACGGCGAGGGCAGTGATGGCCCATAGCAATACCGTGGCAGCACGAGGCGACAACGATGATCTAGACTGCGGTAGTGGTAGTGAACCAGCGGCTAATTCGGCAAATTAGTGTGTGTGTGTGTGTGTGTGTGTGTGTGTGTGTGTGTGTGTGAGCATCTACACCCCAAGAGCGTTCTAATGGTACCACCAGCACGACACAGAGAGCTCCACGACGAGGCTAGGTGGTGAGGAAGGTTGGCGGCGCAGCTTCGAGGTCGACGGCACCAAGGAAGAAGACAACGGTGCTTCGGACGATGCTGAGCAAGGGGGGAGAAGAAGGTGGCACCAAACAGAGAGGACCAAGGCAGAGCCAAGGGACATGGGAACTAAGGTTGAAGCTCACCGGAGGGGTTGGCATGACATAGTGAGGTGGGGCGGGGTGCACGACTCGGTCGTTGAAGAGGAACAAGATGGGGTGGGTGGTACCGATTTTGCGGGGAAGGAGACAAACCGAGGTGAACACAAAGTAGAGGGGGGAATAAGTGGGCCTAAAATGCCAAGACGGAGCGGCAGGGGCTCACCCGAGCGCCCGGAGCGGCTCTACAATGACAGCAGTAGCCGAAAGCACAGCGGGAGCTCTCCGAGCTCTTTCTCACATGCGGGCGAGAAGGAGAGGAGGGAAGAGTAGGGGGAAATGGAGCGGAGGTGAAGGTGGGCTTGGTGCATAGCTCACCCATGGCTTTAAAGGGGCGGGGAGGCTAAGCGAGAGCAGCGGGGGCTGTGCGCTCAACGCGACAGCAGTGGGCAGCGAGGGTGCAGAGCGACGACGTGACACGAGAGAGTGGGTCGCGTGCGCGCTGGTTGGGGCGTGGGAGCTGACAGGTGAAGCGACGACGACGACACTGTGGCGAGGAGGGCGGTGATGCATTGCATAAGGCGACGATGTGGGAGTAGAGTGGCGAACTCAGTGAGGTCAGCGTGTTGCAAGAGCGAGCGCGAGGGTTGGGAGGAGGAGGAGGCCGTGCGACTCGGTTGCGCTGGGTTGAGGAAGGAAGGAAGGGAGTCAGGCGTGAAGCTGGGCTGGGGAGAGGAAAGAAGGTGGCCTGGCCTGAGGAAAAATAAGGAAAATGGGAGCGAAAAGAGTAAAAATGAAAGGGGGGATGGGCTTGGCCAGATGGAGTTTGGCCCAAACCGAATTTGGAGGTTTTTAATTCCCTTTTTATTCCCTTGCTTTTAAAATCAGTTTGAATTCAAATATTTGATTCGGTGATTCAAATTCAAATATCACTTTAATTTAATTTCAAGTTTATTGACTTTAACCAATTTGTATTCTATTAATTGATTTTGATAAATTCAAAATACAATAAAACTCCAAATAACTCACAGAAAACCCAAATAGCTCATCATGCATAAAAAGAAGAAAAAACCCACATTTTTATGTTTTTCTAGTTACAAAAATAGGGTGTTACACCAGCTCACCCATAGGGCGGACTCGAGCTTGCATAACACCCCAATTACACTTTCGTCCTTGCTTCGTGTTAAAGGGTTAACCCGAAGGTGCTATATTTTGACCTAACAATTATTATATACTACTACAACTCACTTTAGATAAATAATGTGGGACTAATCCCACCATCATAACTCCACATGGGCCATATGGACCGCACTACGAATAAGTTAGGGTATTATATACGCATTCTGAATTTCTGAACAGCTCAAGATCAGAAGAACGGTGGGCGGTGATTGGGTGTGTTTCAGACAACCATCTCTGCATTGTGGACAGTTGGATAGTCCTTCCATGACCATGACTCCATGAGCTTCCATCCATGCATGCATGATTAAGCATCAAGTCTAGTACCAGGGGCAGACCCTCAGTGGGCCATGGGTGTCCAGCTGAACATCCTATTTTTTTTTAGCAAAACATCTAGTATATTAGGTGTATATGTTGTTAGTTGGGCTTAAACTATATAGTTGTGTCCGCAAATGAATTCAGTCCGCACTTTTCACACCTTGCGATCGGCCCATGTAACACATTAGGCCTATTTTCCTTCCCACCTTAGCCCACAAAACCCTAACCTCTATTCTCTCTCTCATCACGTGTCTGTCTGTCTGGGTGGGGTGGGGGCTTTGGCCTCCAAGTGGCAAATGGGCAAAGATGCGGACTGCGAAGGCAAGCGTTGATTGGTGGGCACGGTGCTGTGCTACGACGACAAGCAGGCGTGTGGCAGCGCAGGGCAAGCAGGTGATGGCGCGGCAAACATGGAGGCAGGGAGCAGCACAGTGGCCGGGATGGAGCATGGCAGCGAGAAGGGAGCAGCGTCTCTAGTTCACCGTCGTCGTCCACTCTCCAAATCCAGGTGTGCTCTGCCCACTCCACTTCTTCTCCCTAGCTCTGCTATGCTCTGCTCTGGTTCTTTTTAGAGTCTAGCCTATGCTTTCTTAGTTCTTTCCAATAGATGTTGTACCAAAAAAACACAATCTTTGCCTTGGGCAATGAGCAGTTAGTTTGGTCCTTGTTACATATGTTTAGATGCTATTTTTTGCTCTATGGAAGAAGCATATTACATATAGCTTCCTCTTAGATGAGGGGTTCTTTGTGATGGGAAAAGAGCAAAAAAATAGCAGGATCAGCAAGCTATGCAACTGTTATTTTTTTAAAAAAAAAAAAGAAAAGAAAAGAAAGAAAGCATGACCTCTGCCGATCACTATTAGAGGAAGAAAATAAATTTTAGCAGTCTAACTGCTACAACCCAGAACAGAAAAAAGCCCCACAACAACAACATAACTCACCAAAATCAAAAGCCTAGAGCTAAAATAGCGTTGTTCCTAGTTTCCACCTCCTCAACTGTCATTGATCTCTATAATTTGTTGTTTAATTCATTTCATTATGCTCTCCTTATGTCACCCATTACCTCGTAAGAAATAATTATTTTTTGTATTTTATTAATATATATGTATTGTGGCATCAGTGTTTTGGGGGTGGCATGTCACGGTATCTGTTTATTGGTATTGGCGTATTTGAGCAATCGAGCTCCAAGTCCTAACATCCATCCTAAAAATCCTGGGTCTGCCACTGTCTAGTACCTAGTACCAAGCAATAAAAATGAAACGGAGGGAGAGAGTGCGGGGACGGGAGGAAGTGACAAAACTGAGGAGAGAGATTGCTGATATTTTATTTAGCTGTGGGTCCCATTGTAATAGAAAAGTACCACCTCCGATCCTAAATGTAGGTGGTTTTAGAATATGTGTCGGCCAAATATATTTAGGTTTAACCATCAATATATAAAGAATTACCAAGATTGACAATATGAAATTGGTGTTACTAGATCCATCATGACATATACTTTCATAATGTATAACTAGTTTTATTTGAAACACCATATTTTTATAGAAATTTATGGTCAAAGTGTCACATTAGAGACCGTATCAATATCCAAAACAACTTATATTTGGAATCGGAGGTGGTATATGCTAAAACACTAGAGGGAAAAAAAACAAACTTAGCAGCTGGATGATGTAACATTTCTTAGCGCTGATATGGTGGTACCTCATGCTGTGTATGGCATAAGGAAGGCATCTCGGATGCGCACGTTGCCGATCAAGCTGCCTGCTCGCTCGTGCTCGGCGTCAGCTGTTAGATTCCACGAATTCCTCAAAGTTGGCAGGCCGGCCGGCCGGACCCAATAGCTAAGTTGGCTCTGGCTGGGGTGCAGTGACTCCTAGTGTCTGTATATGTACTTAGTGGCGGATCCAACAGGGGGCTAAAGGAGGCAAGCACTCCCTACGCCCGGTCGGACCATGGGTACCCCCTAGCACTCCTATCCATCAGGCGCCATGACTTGAGACTTAGCTGCTCTGGGGTTAGAAGAATAAGAAAATGATTTGAGCCGGAATTCCCTTGCATAGGGTTGCCAAGCCAAGTATTGGTCGTTGTTGTACTGGGCCAACTGGCCAAGCCCACCAAACTCATCTATCTCACTCTGACTCTGCTCTCTCTTCCCACCAGGCATCGAGTCCCACTCTAATGATCCAGTCCATAACCAATTCTCCAATCTCCATCATTGCGAACCCTAGCGACTAGCACCGCGGCTGGCGGGCATGGACTTGGACGTGCTGGGCGGCTAGCGTAGGCATCAGGTGCGGCGGCAACCGAGCAGCACTACGTAGCACAAGCCTGTGTGCAGCACGGCAGTAGGCAGGGTAGGTAGGCATCGTCGGCAATCGGGCAGACGGGTAGTGCGTGGCCGGGTAGGCATGCGACAGCGCGGGCAATTGGCAGCGTCCTATTAGCACCCCTAAATTTTATTCTGGCTATACTGCACGCACGTACGTCGGGCTCGTGCCGCTCCTGTTGTGGATCGCACTAAAACATAGGATAGGATGCAAGGTGCATAGGTTCATTTCTTTTCTGCCGGCCTATACAACGCCTGCGTGCCATTGTCAGGGCGCTCACCACATCAAATGAATGCAATGTCAAATGCGAGCTAGCTGCAGCGCATGACATCGATCAGGACACGTCAGGACTTCGATCAGGACCTCGTGGTGAAGGCCTTATCGTTGGTTTGGGCCACTCAAGGATGGCCCATCCCATTGGCTGTGGATGATGGACCATGCATGGCTAGGGCTAGTCAGGTAGGGTGGTCGCATGCGCAGGAAATGAATTCTATGGGGTGGGGTCTCACCGTGAGGCCCCGCCCCCGGACTGTTGGATCAGGGGGTGTGAAAATGGACGGAGATGGGATGAGGCCTCCCGTGGGGCAAGGGCCTAGAAAATTTATTTTCCATGCGCACCTAGTGGTGCAGAAATGAATAGTCGACGACGAGTTTTGCGCGAGTGACTTTCGCTGAAATGGACGTGAACGTCGCACCCTGCCTGTTTGTAGTGGATTTCATTTAACGATGCATGCAGGATGCAGCTCCACCGCCACTCACCACTCATGTCATGCCCGTCCTTTTAATTTTGGGAATGGAACCAGCACTAAGGCAGGGGAGAACATCTTGGCCATACATACAACTTATCTAATAAAATGAGTTTACCTAATAAAGGGAGAACAGAGGATGCAGTGGTACCTTAGAGGAGAAGCGGCGGTGTAAGAGAAAAGAGGGGAGACAGCGATGGCGCATGAGGAAGAGGCAGAGATGAATGTATGGTAGGAGCAGACGATGCAATAAGTGGAGTTAATGTCTCTGTTTATGTGTGTGAAACAAAATTAATATTTATTATGCGGTTTAGCAACAGGTAACATAATAGCACGTGCATCAATCAATCTGATGTGTGGTATTGCAAACAAATGAACAATTATGATCCATTGTACAATGGTGATAAGCATGGAGACTTACGACTGCAACCACCAAAATTTTATCAACACCGTGTGTGAACATATGTAGGCGGTAGGCCAAGGCGGTCATCCACTGCCGTCACATTATTACAGATTTTCTCACAAGAATTAACTACACACAGCCATTCTGGTCATTTGGATAGTCGATGTAGTAACATTTGTATCATCAAGACAAAAGCGTGCTCACTGTCGTGCCTGCAAGCTACGCGCCTGCTCTCTTCAGGTACGCCATTACGCCAAGACCTGCGACTAGAGCCGCCCCAGCCGCAACGGCGCTGTACGCGGAAGCCCATGCATCTCTTCCAGCATACTGGAAATCCGTGGAACCACCCCCTCTCTTCCGGCGGCCAACACCAGCATAATCCAGGTGCAACCTTAAACTCTGCAGGCGAAGCTTAGATGAGCACCCCTTGGCAGGGAGAAAAAAATCATCTTTATCTGAAAACGACATTACCTTCCAACCGATTTGTCTTGCATGGTCCACTGCAGCTACAAGGTCACTGTCTGATGAAAGTATGACCTTATCATGATCCTCATCTTCATACTGTGAAATGACAATCAGGAAAGAAAACAAACCTTCAGAAAATTGTCATACTGGTATGGGTATGAATGCATATTGACGGAGTTTGTCCAGTACCAAAATTTGCGGTAGGTTCTTCCTATCAATGTCATCACCAACTCTCTGTAGAATGCAAGTTATCAGTTCTGTCAAGCTGCTCGTTTCTGAAATTTGAAACATGTCACACATGAAACTCAGAATGCAATATAAATCACTGGGCATAACAAAAGGCAGAAAGGATATTGATAAAATAATTCCTTGTTAGCATGAAATTAAGATGTGAATGCATACCACAGTTAAATCTGTGCATCCTGCCTTGTTTGTCCTGAATCTTGAACCCAAAAGTATTTGATAAACCAGAAGCCGGATAATGGGCTGATCTTCCTATATCCGTTGTCTCAGATGCCACTTTTGTTGACCCTTCACTGAGAAAATGCCAAGAGAATTAGTCACACAAAACCGTGTCATCAGAATGACAAGACGCAAAAGAGATGCTAACCTTCTGGAGTCATCGTCATCATCAAGAGGTCCAATGGACATTGCCGAATCCCAGAACCTCTGCATCATAGCAGATGTTGCCTCAGATCCGGCTGCTCCACTGTTTCCGACCTGAATACAATGCAACAATTAGAGATGCAAGGCTCAGTTGTAGCAATTTCAGCACACAAGCTACACTACTTAATGGCCCATATGACATATATCTTGCAGTTTGCAACAAGTTACAATGCCATTCAGCAGTTTAAGGTGCAGACTGAATAACCAAGTATTGTGGGGACTGGGGACCATCATATTGTCAACAAATGTTTGTAATTCCACATCCAAAAGTACAAACACAGGAGTAGGCCCAGAGTTTGTGTACACAAGGAAAGGCAAACTGTTTCAACTTTCAAGCTAGATTCAGTTGGAAGGAAATTGTCACTCACCGTTGCAATTGCAGCATGAGTGATGTGAAGGACATCAACAACAGTTACAACATTTCCATCTGGATAGAGAAAACATATCTTTACCATTTAATAGCACTCCAAAAGAATTTAGTTAGATCTAATTTGATTGTAATTCATAGACGTACCCCTGTCTAAAACAGGCAAATGTAAAAATTTTCCATCATGCATTGTATGAAGGGCGTCGAGTATTGGAGTGTCAACTGTGGCACATTCAGGGCTCTGAGTCATGACCTGCACAAAGGAGTTCCAGTCATGATCACATGATAAATGAAAAAAAACAGAAGAACAAAAGGCAAATAGATCAAAGAACGTGAAAAGTATCCATATTGCAACTTATTTACCTTCTCAACTGTAGTAGACTCGGGAGGAAGATTTTGGGCTATAACGCGCATCAAGATATCTCTAGAACTGAGGCAAATGAAAGAAAGTAGCTTTCAGACCAATGCCAATGTAAAAATTACCATTGGTATAATAACATTGAGAAAAGACACTCACGTCAGAATTCCCCCAGGCTTGTTTTCGATTGCCACAACTGCTGAACTTACTTTTAGTTCAAGCATCTTTTTTGATGCTATCAACACTGTGTCAGTTGGTGCAACAGTGACCACTCTAAGTTGAGGTCAGCTGACATAAGTAAGTAGGTCTAAAATGGCAATTTAATTCTCTAAATGCTAAACGTATTTATTTAAAAAAGATAGGGTATTACCTACTTTGAATTCTCAGAAATAATGGTAGACAGTGATGGTCTAAACATCCGTTCTCGTAGAGTTTCAATAAAAGTATTAGGACCTGCAAAGTAAATGAAGAGGATTAAAATGGCACTACAAAAGCCGTGCAAAGCCAAACATTCAGATGAGCAATCATTTCATATAAGTAATCAACACAGGACAAACATAAAAGAAAAGGGTAGAGTGAGAAGAAAAACAGACCAGATACAGATGTTCCCCAGTGCTTTTCTACACCCTCAACAGCAGCAGCAATTGCTTTTCCTTTCTCAGCAGCCCTTTCCATTCGTGCAATAGCATCATATAGGCACTTGGCTATGTCCAACAGTGCAATGACTTCACCATTCTCCACAACAGGCAAATGTCTGAACTTGCCTGGAATCAAATTATACTTTTTTCAGGCACCGTTAAGAAAACTGCTAAGAAGGCACGCCAAATATTGTCGGATAATTACGCACCTTGGACCATCTTCTGCAATGCCTCAACCGCAAGTGTGTCAGAGAGAACAAAGAGAGGGTTTCTAGTCATGACCTTTGAAACTGGTGTCTCCTCTAGCTTCAATTCGCGAGCAATCACCCTTGTGGCTATGTCCTGATTTGAGTCGACAAAAGGCAGCAGATTGTGAGAAATGAAGAGTCTACCAGCAAGCGCCTGGAGCAGATGAAGTGAAGAAACATCTCCCTCGCCTTGTCGGTAAGGATCCCACAGAGCAAAGCATTGGAGTCCGTCAGCAACACGGCATCAACTCTGCGTGCGGCCATCCTCCGACAAGCCTCGTACACAGTTGTGTGATCTGGTATCGTCAATGCTTTGGACAATCTCAGCCTCTTCACGGTTCTCTCCCCGGTCATTGACCTAAGGAAAATTTTGTGAGGCAGCATTTTTCAGCAATAATCCCCTACCATGGGACTCAGTTTTATTCATTTTGCGGCACAACCATGGTTTACGACGCACAATTTAATGGCAATCTTTGTCGTTTTGGAGCCAAGCTTGCTTCTTAATGAAATGTGTATACCTTACGTCAAGGGCGGATCAGGGCCTCGGCCTGGGTAGGCTATAGCCCAAGGCCCAGAAAAAATTTCAGTGTAAAATCCTCTCTGTATAGCCCAACAAAAAAATTGTTTAGTGGCCCAACCTGAGGCCTAGCCTACCCCACTCTTCGTCCCATCCCACGTGTCCATGACCAGCCGACCCAGCCCATATGGCCTCGCCCCCACACCCCCAAATCCCAATCCACCTCCTGGCTCCTCTTCCGCCCCCTCAGCCGCCGCGCCTACGCCCTCCACCTCCTGGCTCCTCTTCCGCCGACGCCGGCGCGCCCTCCTCGCCTGCCGCCACCGACGCGCCCTCCACCCTCGTCCGACCGCCCTCCACACCCTCCACCGCTGGTCGCCCGCCTGCCCTCCACGGCCACCCTCCACCGCTGCGGCCTCCACGCCTGGTCGCCCGTCTGCCCTCCATGGGCGTCCGCCTGCCATCCAGTCGGCGCCAGTCACCATCGCATCGCCTCGTCGGACGCCATCACAGGTAAGGTACTACCACTTCCCTCAAAAGTTTACTAACCTTTCACAATCTTGCATCGATTCTTTGTTCCTTTCTGCTCTTTTTGTCGAATCCCACCCTAGGTGCTTCTGGACCATGGGTCCTTGGCTTCTTGCTAAATTAGGGATAAGATCGCACTGTGGTTGTAGTTTTTGTTCCTTGGTTGGTGCCTTGGTGGCGTAGAGGTAGGTAGGAGCTATACCAAATCAAATTGTGTTTGATTGTGCAGAATCCAGAGGACCTTCAGGCCCAAGAAGAGCGCGCCCCATCCGGGAACAAGGTAGGAGCTATACCAAATCAAAGCCTGTAAAATCACGATGCTCGAATCAGTATGCTTGTAAAATTTGAATGCTTCCTTCCGGATTCATACACAATTGTCTTATAGTCTATCTGAATTTATGCATGGAACAAATGTATTTACTTGTGCAGCTAATTCTTGTCACTTCAGACATGAGGAGAATTACTGAATAATTAAAGAGGCAAGTGATGGTTTGGTGTTGATAGTGTTAACTGCATTAGGTGTTGCCCTTCCATCAGCTCAGCTAACTACTGAACTACGGATGGGTTGTATCTGAAACTGAAACCATGCACCTATTCCTTTGTTTTGTCATGCAGCCTTGTTTCCTTGTTGGCATTTAGCTAGTTTTCTTGTAACACCAAAACTCTTCAAGCTAACTGTTTACTGCAAACTCTCTAATAAGAATTAAATCTTTAGTACATGTATGAGTACAGATGGGCTGATGGAGTCAAGATCAAGAGGCCTATTGAAGTATCTGCACCAAAGTATGTGGAGTACCTGATGGATTGGAATATTGGATAGAAATCCAGCTCGACGATGAATCCATATTCCCACAAAAGCTTGGTAGTTAATTGTTCGTTGCTAAGAAGAGCTGCAAAACTGTGTTTTGATTGAGAATTTTGGTCTGAATTCTGATCATGTTCTCTGGTTCAAAATTGTGATGCCAACAGGGGCTCCATTCCCTCCAAACTTCCGCGAGGTCATCAGGATGATCTTCAAACGCCTGTTCAGGGTGTATGCGCACATATACCACTCACACTTTCAGATGATTGTGAAGCTCAAGGAAGAAGCACATCTCAACACTTGATTCAAGCACTTCATGCTGTTTACATGGGTAATTCTTGTTTGCCAATCCACATCAATTTACATTTCTGAGCACTTCTTAGGATAGAGATGAAATCTTCGTTATTTAGGTACTCAAATTGAATCTCTTCGATGCTATATTATTTATGTTTTGCCATGTTTTTCTTATTATGTTTTATGTTGAAGTATCGAGCTAAAGTTTCATGTTAACGATGCATTTGTGGCTTATTTTTGTTATGTTGGGTGTGGGTATAAATTGGCGTTAGTTCTAGGATGTTAGCCTATTAGAATTTAGCCCGAGTCATGGTGAAAACCTAGATCCACCACTGCCTTACGTAACATAAATTCCAAAGCCATGCATATGCACATGGTTGTAACAGATCAATGGGATCTAGCACTTTCTGTTGCAAATGGAAACAATCATATTGCTATATTGAATACTGATCAAAATGTCCTCAGCTGCCGCGATTCCATCAAATCGAATCGAATCTAGCCTAAGCCTAAGTAGCAACAAAGCGAGACCATGAAGCTATTTTTCCATAAAACGACTTAACTTTCATCACGCTTCACAAAGATAACACTCAAATCCGATGCATCTAGACACCATCGCCCAATCCAACAGCAACAGAAGCAACGTAGAAATAAAATAAATCAACAAGACGATGCAAGAAATCCGTACGACGAGGTTCGGGAGATAGAGGTGGAGGACCTCCTGCCGGCGGCGTCGTGGCCGTTCTCCGCCGGGGGCCCCCTCCTCCTGGAGCCGGAGGACGAGGAGATGCTCCGCCGGGAGCCGTGCGCCCCTCCTCCTCCTCCTCCGCCGCCGTCCATCTCCAGCCGCCGCAGGAAAAGGAAGGGCCTCCGATCGGCGACGGCGCTGATCTGGGGAGGAGGCCGGCGGCGGCGAGTCGTCCCTCGATCCGGGAGCTCCGAATAGATGGGATCGGGGGGGGGGTGACCGGAGACGGAAGCCGAAGGTTGCGGTGGCTTGCGGCTGAATTTCGGCCAATGGAAAAAAAATTATATCGATTTTTAGTATGGAAAGGCGAATTAATTTGGAGCTCCCATTTTTTTATGCGCACGGAACGAAAGGTTGGATGGGCGTGGAGGTCACACACTCGCACACACACATTGCTGCAGTGCTGCGTGCACCCGACGCACTGTACACTGGTAATGCTCGCGGGTGACCCATTGGTCCACGTGGACGCCTGGCGGGTGGGGCCAGATGAAAATATAAGGCCGGGGAGCGCCGGACGCCGGACCAGTGCCAAATTGGCAACGGTTGGTTGGATGGAGATCTCTATATTCAAATATTCGAGGTAGAGAATTTATGGTGGTATGGTATTAGGAATGATTTACGGGGGTTGATCAAAGCCGAAGGTTTATGGGTTTGTTTGGTTGGTGATCTAGATTCTATGCCTGTAAAAAAGTTGTGTCTAGAGGTAGCTTGAAAAGTAGATGATTTTTGTCTGGTCAGACAAGCCTGGGGATGTGGTGTTTGGTTGAAGTCCTAGGTCTGGAGAAAATATAAAGTTAAAAAATAACATCTTGAAATGGTTTAGAAATAAATAGCATGACAACAGTTTATTAACTAATAAAAACGGTTCATTAACTAACTTCTAATCGCAATTAGCTAGTATAAAACAATGCGACCCTCGAACTGGCGTGGCTTCCTAGCCTCGTGCACCCACACTCGCCTCTAACCAAACAAAGCTGTCATCTAGGATGGTCTCCAATGATGAGATCCGCGCCATCCAAACACGCCATATATCAATCGTTGCAAGATATTTTACATCGTTGTTACAGTGTTTACTAGCACTTTGCCACGATGCAGAGTATTTTTGCCTTTTGTTCAATTCGTTCCTTCGGATGAAAGAGAATGAAGAGAGATTTGAAAAATATTGCCGCAAGACAGCCGCTAATAATCTTGTCTGCATTGTCCCACCATCACAGCACGCAAAACCAAGAAAAAAATTAGCATTAAAATATATTTTTTAAAAAAATTGTGTGTTGTCTACAACCCTATGCGCCCACCATCATCATTTTTCGTTTTGTTTTTTTTAAAAATCATTTATGTTTTTGTTTTTTTAAAAATCATTTATACATATTTTTGTAAGAATTTTTAAATATAGTAAACAGAGTCCAAAAATTATGAAATTTTTGTGGAGCCTTCTGACACTGTGTACTTTCTTGTGTAATATTTTCAAAATTTTATCTATTATGAATTTTCTCAAAATTCATTTAAGTATATTGGTTTTAGTCTTCATCATTTATGTGACATGGAATGATTTCATGAAATTTTGTCCATTATCCCATTGTACATACTCCTCCGCACATCCACGCTCGTCCCTCTAACCAAACAAAGCTTCTACGCTAACGTCGCGATCTAGGGATGGTCTCACTCGCCGTCGCCATATCACCCGAATGGTCGATTGATTCCATCCAAACACGCTATATATCAATCGTTCATAATTAGTCACGTCACTAGTCGATATAATTTTAGTCGTAATTAGTAAGTTGACTAGTAATGAATTAGTTTAGTACTAGAATTAGTAGTGGTAATTAACTTTGTTAGTCGTATGTAGAAAAATGTTATGGCTTAAATTGATACTTATCTTCTCTTAATTTCAAAAAATTAGATGTGTTTCATGAACACCTCGTTTGTTGCCTTTGGTTTCAATGCAGAGTTGTGGTGCATACTTTAAGGTTTGGGCTACGTCCACCGACAGCAGTTCATGGCTTCACTATCAACAAGTACGGCGGAAATGTGGCGATATCACCATCTACTCAAGAGCCATCTACGAGGAGACATATCCTATCACTTCACGGTAGAGAGGAGCCGGACAAGCTCGGGATGCAAGATGAAACCCTAATGTGGATACTATTCTTTACCGCACCACAGTTCATAGGCTTGTACATAAACCAAATAGGAGAAATACGTGGCGTGCGCAGATCATATAACGATGTATTTGCAAATATGATCCGATGCCATTTCTCGCTTGGTTCATGTACAAGTTTATCTAGCCTGTGGTATAATATGTGTTGTCATATTGTATATCGACGGAGTTGCAATGCGATACATGAAATGAAATGATAAAACCTATTTACAATATACTTAAATGAATTTTCGAAAACATTCATAATGGATAAAATTTTGAAAATATTACACATGCAAATACACAGTGTCAGAAGGCTCCACAAAAATTTCATAATTTTTAGACCCTGTTTACTATATTTAAAAAATCTTACAAAAATATGCATAAATTATTTTTTAAAAAAAAACAAAAACATAAATGATTTTTTTAAAAAAACAAAAACGAAAAATACTACAGTGGTGGGCACAGGTGAGCGTGCGCCCACCACTATAGCAAAAAAATTTAAAAAAATGTTTTACATCTAAATTTTTTTAAAAAAGACAAAAAAAAAAAAAAAAGCGTCTGTGCGCGCGAGGTGAGCGTCTGGCGCGCGCGCTGCGGTGGTGGGACCGGCGCGGCGTAGTGCGCGCCGCGCCGGCGTGGCGCTGGCAATGGCGGCGGCGGTGGCCGTGGCGCTCGCGTTATTTTTACAAATACCGTTTGCCAATAGTCAGAAGTGTAAATACGATTCGTAAACTGGCCGTATCCGCCAAAGATTCGTTCCTTCTGCATACGTATCATACGGTTGTATACTTGTACGGTTGTACCTTAACCAAACGTAAGCACGAAGCAACGGGTTTCGTCACCACAATATCTCGATGCTGCCGCATCCCGAAGGAAACCAACCAAACAATTTTGTTTAGTAAGCCCATGGGCTAGCAAAGGGAATGAATGTGATTAATCGGAGAGTTTGCAAAATTCCTGAGTTGCAGACAGAACCTCAGTCATTTACTTCTTTTGAGCCAAAATTCGGGTTGAAGGACCTATATAGCGTAACCAAACTTGGTTGTCTCTTTTGTCTGATTTAGAAATTGTTCGACTAATTCCCCAGAACGGTGCTTATCGGCAGAGGCGGAGCCAGCGTCGGCCCAGCATATGTTAGCCCACACCTCAATTTACACAGTGAAAAAATTTCATTTAGCTAGCATTTTTTGGCGGGCCTCAGGCCATTTGCCCGCCTGTGGAATTGAACTGGTATACCTGTTTTTTTTATATATATAGTGAAAATGGATGACTGGTTCGGCCTTGTTGGGCTGCAAAAGTATGGATAAGCCTACTCGGTCATTCCTCGTTCCGGGTCTAGAATAGGCTTTGTGGCCTAGCCTATATCAGCCCACAGGCCCAATAAGTGTGTTGACTCGTCGGTGTGTTCCTTGCTTTTCGAGATCACTGTCAACAAAAACTGAAGTAGAGGAGCCTGGGAATAGTACTACTGCAGACACGTGCAGTTGATGCTAACAATTCTGCCAGCATCAACTCCAGAGTCATCTTTATGCTACTTTGATCATAATTATGATCCGGCATTCCGGCAATCGTACCCAATCCAGATCGGAATGTTTTAAGCTGTTAACTTACAATCTATTATTCCCTTCCGATAGGACAAAACACCGAATGGATCGATGATAGTTCACAAGAACTAGTAACAATACTACAATAGTGAATAGCGCATAACATCAGACGATACATTCCGACAGCACATATGTACACTTCACAAATCACAACAGAAAATGAAATGTCGGTAACATTAAACTCTCGAAACAGAAGCCAAATTTATGTTCAGCAGCTGTAAGCGCAGAGAATAATGTGTGAGTAATTCCTCACTCCAGAACTTTTTAGTTTTATATGCTGTTTCTGCAGCTTCGTGTTACAGCCGACCGGTTCAGAGCAGGCAGCACTCAAAGAAAAAGAACCATCCGAAGGAAGAAGAAAAAAGCTGATTAGGCTAAGCTAAGCAGCGTATACGTGTATGCCGATGGCGACGACGAAGATGGTGAGGAGGCAGAAGAAGATGACGGCGTGGACGAGGATGGCGATGGCGCTGGTGGCCATGTTGCCCAACTCCACCACCCTCGTCCTCGCCGGCAGCTGGAACAGCAGCCCCGGCGACAGCAGCACGAACAGGATCACCGCCACGATGATCGGGCCCCAGTCCGTGCTCGGGCGAGGCGGCATGCCACCGTTCATATCCTTTTGCAGACAGCGAAGAACACCTCACCTGCCTACCTCTGCCTAGCTCTTCTTAGCAGCTCTAGCTATGCAGTATCCTCTCTCTGTATGTATCTATAAACTCAGCAAGTTAGCCAGAACAATGTAGAACGTGCAGATGATGCATATGTATGTAGCGAGGTTGCTTAGCAATGGCTTATCGATCGATGGAGAAGGAAGGAATGCATGCCCTGCTTGTGGGCTAAGCAAGGGGATATGACCAGACGTACAGATGCTTCGTTTTGCTTTACAGTGTAATGGGGGCTCCAGCTAGGTGCATGCTATCTTTTGCGTTAGTTTTGTCGAAAGGAAGGGAGGAAGCAGAGAGAGAGAGAGAGAGAGCAATACTAAGAAGATGCGTAGAAAAGCTTAAAGGCAACGCGTTTTGGGGTGGCTGGATGCCCTCTCCTCTCCTCTCTACTTGCTTCCATTTCACTTTTTACAGATGCTGCCTTGCTGCTCTCTACCGGCAGACATACACAACTCCTCCACCAAGGCTGAAGGTGTGCAAGTCTCGGCAAGAACATATCCTTCACCTGACCTTTCAATTTCCTTGTAGACTTGTAGTTGCAATCTTGTAAGGTAAAGGTTATCTTGAGAGAAGAATTACAACGAGCGTGGAAAAAAAATGGCAGTGTAGGTTGACTTGCAGCCAGTGACAAAGCTTGAGCAAAATCTCAAGAGAGGTCAAAGATCAAATCAAATTCAGAAGCACGATACTTACTACTGGCTGCACGTCCTACGCGGAGCAAGGACTTGCCTCTCCGGCCATCGGTTGTGCATCTGTCGTCACCGCCGGGCCTAGCCGTGGTAAGCCCGCGACACACCAACAGCCAGCGCCTCGTCAATTGCTTCCGTGCTTCGCCGCCGCACGATTGAAGTCGTTGTCTCACTGAGTAGTAGCGTAACTAGTAGCAGACAGTAACAATAGGCCTTCTAGATGGACTTGACCTAACCAAATTGAGCCTGTGAATTGTATACATGTTGTTATTTTTTTTCTCCTGAAATGCTACGGGGCTACGCCCAGGTTGGCCGAGCCCGCGCTCCGTCCCTGTTTGCAGCTAAAGAGATCACACATGTTTGGACCTTCACATTGACATGTACAAGACTCCAACTAGTTCTTTGGAATTAAAGGTTGCTTGATTGCTTGGGAAACAGATGAAGAACTCAAGGCTAAAAGATCACATACTTACATCAAGTAATCAACATAAAAGAAGGGAGAAGTGTTAATTTGTTCAGAACAACCCTCGCCAAAAAAAAGGTTCAGAACAGAGGACGTTGCAAGGAACAATCCACAAACAGATCCTGCTGCTCTATAATCTGACTGAATGCCATATTACATCTCAACCAATGCGAAATTTGGACAAGAGTGGCCCTGGAAAAAACAACAGGTAATTGACAATTAATAGGTATGTCCTGGAGCTGCTCAGTCCTACCGTGGTAGGATAAAAGGGCGCATGTTTCCGCGCAGCTCGTGGTGGCCACGTCGCTCGGATTCTTCTTGGCCGCCGGATCCCGCACGTAGCTCGTTCGCGGCCGCACGATATTTATTTTGCTTTGCGTGCCCATTTGCTTTCTCTCGTCGCTGCGCATTTATTGCTTCAGTTTCCCCTCCCCTCCCCTGCTCGTTTTCCTTCCATTCTTCTCTTCCTCCCCATTTCTCTTGGTGCACTTTGCTCCCTGCTGAATGGAGGCTCCATGGCGCCTCCTCCCTCCGGCGCCGTCCTCGTCCCTGCACCCCCTGTCTGCCGCCGCCGGCGGCTGCGCCCAACGCCGGCTCGGGCCGCCACTCCCTGCGCTCCCTGCGTCCGCCGCCGCCGGCACCGGCGCCCCGCGTCCCCGCGTCTCCTGGCTGGGTTCCTGCGTAGTTCTGGAGTTTGCGGAAAGCATCGAACTTGTAGCATTCAGTAACTAGCATGACTGTGCATTGCCCAAATGACTTGTGTGTTACACTGTCTCTATTGCAGTAGTATTTAGTTCTTGCCTTTTGTGAGATTTGACTGACCTTTATACAAACTGAGCAAATAACTTCGAATGTTCGAATCTTTAATCAAAATAGGGAATATATGATGTATTTTGCATTGATCACTTTGTGGTTTGCAAATATTTACAGTTAGATTCAAGTTTGCTTCTCTGATGGCCATGCCATGTGGTGGAAGATGGATTTAATGCATATATTTCATGAAGGTCCAATTGTTACACATACTGATTTGTGCCCTTTGTGGTTCTTAGGAAGACAGTAAGAAATTGGGAACTTTAAGTTTAGGAATTTACTTCTGATGTTTATTCTGTCACATTTGGAGATCACTGATCTCAATCGACCGTGCAATGATTCAAAATGGGTATATCTTTTTACGGGCCCTCATCCTTTCTGTAAACCTGCCCTTGCATGAATATTATCATTAATTTTTTTTCAGAAGATTGTTTGTCGTTTTAGAAGGATTTGGTTTAATGCAAGGATTATCACCTAAAATTACCTGTAAGATTGTGTTACTTTTTTACATACTCTCGCATTTCGTTCTGTCAGCAGCCTCACAAACTGTGAGGAAAATTATTGAGATCCTTTTGTTCCATAAATCTGTCATCAAAATTGTACAAATCATGTTTTCATGTATACACATATCATTATATCCCCCTCAACAAAATGTAAACAGGTCGATGGAGATGATGAATTTCAAGAAAGCTACAAAGTCAGGTGGGTAAACAAACAAATGTGGAATTGTGAACCAAGTTGAACTTTTTTGAAAAATCCAGGGACTCAGGGAGTAAACATTCTTTGCCTTTCTTCCAGGTGAAAGAAGAGTTTGCAAATGATGCTTCATCACCTACAGTTGATAGTGCTGCACAACCAAATGGACTTGCAGAGTGACTCCAATGCAGATAATGTACCCTACTTGCTCTTACAATTTCTCAAATTAAGTTTTTTCTATGCAAAAGCAGCACAGTCACTTGCCTTACTTATGCCTATTAGTCCTAGGCTCCTAGCTACATGAACATGTGACTGAACTGTAATAGTTAGCTCTCCCATGCCTCACCAGCCGAAAGATGAAACCTCGAATGCAGAGCTGCTAAACTCCAGTGACGCAGTTCAGAACAATAATGGAGATGCTACTGCTGCCAATGATGCGCAGGTATGCTTGTAGTTGATGTCACAACAACTTTATCACTTAGTAGACACTGAGTGCAATAATGACATATCTAATATTCTGTTAAACATAGGAAAAGGTGGAAGTTGTTGATGTTGCTAGTGGCTCACCTTTGCCAGGAATGAAGATAATCGTTTCCATATGGATTTGTAATCGTTTCCATATGAATTTTCTCAGTGTATATGTTCATAAGTGAGTGGGAGTTCAAAATCAAATACGGATCCGGCTTGTTGCTCATAATCTCTATGGTAGAGTGGTTATTAGATAGAAAACCATGTATTATTCTTTTGATTGTTTAATATTTCTGTAAAAATAATCAAGTTATTAATGACAGGACGAAACCAAGAAGTAACCCTTTATGTGTGAAATTATAGAAGATCCCCCTTTAAGATCGAAACTCGATGAGGTAATGTCCCTTACGGTTTCCTTTTTAAATCCCAAAGATCTGCAGCAACAGCTTGATGAATCTGTTAGGATCCTCAAGGCTACAATAGACAATCTAAAGGATCAAGTTTTTGGTTTTGACGCATTTTTTGTGACCAGTCAGGAGCCTTATGAGGTGAATATCTGAAATGCCACGGTTTACCTTCTTGTGTGTGCATCATAATTTTGTAATAATTCCATTAAAATTGCAATATCACTTGCAAATGTTTTTTTTAGTAATTGTGTTTATAAAAATGCGTCCATATACAACTCATACACGGCAATACCAGAAGGCATTCAGCTGGGCTATCTTGGTTTGCTCCATACATCATATATCATACTATATATGTACGTCTAGCTTCACAGTCTCATTCATTTACGCATCTGACATATCATCGTTCTGACACTTTTATTTTGCCTCACATTAGATCCAATGTAATCCTAAATGTATCTTATAAATATAAAAATAGAAAATAAATGAACGTGAGTCTTCCTACAGCGCACCAGCGCGCGCCGGGATCTAGTCTCTGTGAAAGAAGGTTCATAGGTCAACCGCCAACGGGTACGGAAATTTCCAGATTATTTACATGCAAGTGGCCTCGTACGAGAGTTGCACATTGAGTTAAGTAATTGTAAATTTCACTTTGGATCATATAATTTTACCATGGTTTCATTTTACATCATTATTAGTAAATCTTTTCATTTTACACCACATCTTCTTACCATGTATTGCACTTTATACCAAGGTAAAAATTTAACTATCTTCTTTGGTACTCGCCAATGGTGAATGGAGGTGCAGGAGGCGGCGGCGGCGAGGCATGCGGTGGAGAGGTAGATTGAGCTAGGAAATTGACCGAAAATGGAGAAGAATAGCATGAGCATCACCGGCGGCGGCTATAGTAACGGTGGCGACAACAATATATATATATATATATCTCTATATATATATATATATATATATATATATATTTTCAGCCACCACCTCACCGGCCATGCTTTGCTGCCGGAAAGCTTCCTGCACGTCTCCTATATTTCTCTCTCGCTGACAGAACGTTCCCTTAGTGCAAGATGAAACAAAAAGTAAGAAAAAGTAGTGCAAAATGAAACAAAAAGTAAGTAAAGATGGTGCAAAGTGAAAAGATTTCTAAGAGTGGTGCAAAGTGAAATCATAATAAAATTATATAGTCTAAAGTGAAATTTACTCTTAAGTAATCAATAACAGTATAACATCACAATACTACATAAGAAGTAAACATGGTCAGTACAAGCCATGTCTTACTATGGGCAGATACTTAGGAAAAGAAAAACAAGGCCAGAGACCCAAAAAAAAAACTACTGTTCTGTAATGAACTACTCCCTCCAATCACAAAACATAAAAGAGTGACGTTTTGGATATTGATACGGTTCTCGAAATGTAACTTTGATCACTAATTTTTGTTATAATATAATAATAAATTATAATGTTACGAAAGCACTTTTCGAGATAAATCCAAACATATCATTTTCAAATACCCAATCTAAATAAATATTCATCGGAATATCGGTAGCTAAAGTTTATAAAGTTTGACTATATATATACCAAAATGTTAATTTTCTGTGACCGGAGGAGTAATCATTGGGTTTAGTAAAAAGAAATTACTAACAAAAAGAAACTTGTTCTATCCGGTAGTTCGGGAGCACCAGCCAAACACTGAGGTTCTTTTATCCAGTAGTCCCGGAGCACTAAAAAAATGTTCAGAACCTTCAGGTACTCCTTGAGCGCACAGATAACCAATCATGGGACTTTGCATCGAGCGATCGATCACGTCCAAGTTAGCGGACGTGACGACCATTACTAGATCAGCACTGATTGTTGCTACAGGGAGCCCAGACAAGGAGCAAGATCCTTATCATCTGACAACGACCATTAAACTATCTTCTCAACGCTTCTAGACGCGATCACCCAACGCGTGTGTCGCATGTTGATTACTTATTATCACAGGAGCAGGTAAAACGAACACACTACTCAACACTCACGTCACCTTCAGGCATGGCGACCAGTCTACTCCAATTAAAACTTGTACACTTTTCTCACCACCAAGAGACACAGAAGTTACGGTAGCGAAGTAGTAATACTACTCTACAGTCAAGGCATCAATGGGTTTCCTGACCCTACCGATCAAGAAAATGTGAGATCCATACAGGCAGCAACAAGAAGTCTCATTTTTCCTATCATACGACAGACTCCTGCCTTGAAATTATACAGATAGTTATACCGAGTAACATTGCTATTATCATCCAGATTTCTCCTGAAGCTAGCATAAGTTTAATAATAAGAAACAGAACATGATGATTAATTGCTCATCGGAGAGTGAAGCAAAACATGATGTCATCTGCGCGCAAAATTCTCGATATGGAACAAAGAATCGTTGCATCCGTCGGACGCATCATGTTGTGAAGATAAGTTTCCTAGTTGTTGTATAGAATCCAATCACGTTTGTACACAGCAGTGATTTCCTCCTGTATCCCTTGATTATAGGATCAGGATTGTAACCTTCTGTATATGCATGCATGTGTTATAAAGGAAGGAAGAGGCCAGCGTATGTTGCACTGAGCCAAATCATTCAATTAACTTTCTTTCCTGTTATTCTTCATATGGTATCAGAGCGTCTTCTTCCATCGCACGTCTAACCTACCTATCCATCCATCCATGGCATCTGGCTCAACTTCCTCCGGCAGTGCCGGATCTTCTTCCACCTTTGGCTTTGGTCATCTCGTCAACGTGAAGCTAGGGCAGGAGAATTATCTCCTGTGGAAGGCTCAAGTTCTGCCGGCTCTCCGCGGTGCCGGCCTCGATGACTTCGTTGATGGAACCTCTTCTGCTCCCCCAAAGATGGTGATGGGGAGTGTCATGGAGGACGGGAAGAAGGTGGACCGACTGGTCCCTAATCCGGAGTATCAACTCTGGGTACGTCAGGAGCAGCAAGTGCTCAGTTCTCTCCTAGCCTCGCTTGAACCGGAGGTGCTGTCACAAGTCCTGCTCCTTGACTCGGCTGCCGTAGTTTGGACGGCGCTTGAACGTATGTTCTCGTCGCAGTCCAAGGCGCGGCTTATACAAATCCGCCTGCAACTCTCAAGCCTTCGGAAGAACGACATGAGTGCTGCCGCGTACTTCCGTCGCATGAAGACCCTTGCTGACACGATGGCATCTATCGGCCATCCGCTCAGCGAGGACATGCTCATCTCGCACATCTTAGCGGGACTGGATGTCGAGTACAACCCGTTGGTGACCTCGATCACAACAAGGGTTGACGACATCAGCCTCAACGAGTTCTATGCACATCTCTTGAGCTTTGAGACACGCCTAGAACAGCAGAACGTGGCGCTCCAGATCGGTGGTTCTTCGGTGAATCTTGCCTCGCGAGGCAATTATGCCAATGGTGGAGGTGGTCGCGGCAAGGGTCGCGCGCCACCGCCTCCTCAAAAGAACCGGCAAGGCGGCGACAACTTCAAAGGCCATGGTCAGAACTCTGGCTACAAGAAGGGCGGCAATCGACCCACTTGTCAGATCTGTGGCAAGATTGGGCATATGGCGATCAAGTGCTATGAGAGGTTCAACCACTCCTTTCAAGCGGATGAGCCTCGCGTAGCAGCCTACGCCAACTCCTACAACGTCGACACCAACTGGTACACCGACACAGCGCCACCGACCACATCACCGGCGAGCTCGATAAGTTGACTGTCCATGACAAGTACCATGGACGAGATCAGGTGCAAACTGCGAATGGGATAGGTATGTTTATTAGACATATTGGCCATTCTAAAATCAACACCCCAACTCATGATCTTCTCCTCAAAAATATTCTTCATGTGCCCAACGCTACAAAAAATCTTGTGTCTGTTCATCGTCTCGCATCTGATAACAACGCTTTTCTTGAATATCATCCTGACTATTTTCTCGTTAAGGACCGGGCAACGAGGAGAACTCTTCTTCGCGGGGAATGTAGGGGTGGGCTCTATCCCATCCAGCCACACGCAGCCGCACCAAGCAAACAAGTTTTTCTGGCCACTACACCTACCCAAGAGAGATGGCATAGTCGCTTGGGACATCCGGCGTTTTCTACTGTTCAGCAAGTCCTTAGAGTCAATAATCTTCCTTGTTCTAATGTTTTGCATAAAGTGTCGGTCTGTGATGCGTGTCAACAGGCCAAAAGTCATCAGCTTCCATTTCCTAGATCCAATAAAATTTCATCACATCCTTTGGAACTTGTGTACTCAGATGTATGGGGTCCGGCCATCACTTCAGCGGGCGGATACAAATATTATTTGAGTTTCATTGATGATTTTAGCAAGTTTGTTTGGCTATATCCTCTTAAAAGTAAAGCTGATGTACTGAAACTCTTTGTCCAATTTCAAACACTTGTGGAACGTACTCTTGATAGGAAGATTATATGCATGCAAACGGACTGGGGAGGGGAGTACCAAAAATTACATTCTTTTTTTCAACAAGTTGGCATCGATCATCGTGTCTCTTGTCCACATACTCACCAACAAAATGGCGCAGCTGAACGCAAACATCGCCATATTGTTGAGATGGGTTAGCTCTTCTTGCGCATTCTTGTGTACCACTCAAATTCTGGGATGAGGCTTTTAGCACTGCTAGCTACCTCATAAATAGACTGCCGAGCAAAATCATCCAGAATTCTACTCCTCTTGAAAAGTTGTTCAATACTAAACCGGATTATCCTTTTATGAAGACATTCGGGTGCGCATGTTGGCCTCACCTTAGGGCCTACAATGCTCGCAAGCTCCAATTCCGGTCTCGTCGGTGTGTTTTTCTTGGTTATAGTAACCATCATAAAGGCTATAAGTGCCTTGATCCCCAGTCTGGACGTGTGTATATTTCCCGTGATGTCGTCTTTGACGAAGATGTTTTCCCTTTTGCCAACTCTTCCTCCGCCGGCCCACGAATTGTTTCCGAACATGCACTCCTTCCGCCTCTGTTATCTGTGCCCAATAGTCCTTTCCTAAATGGCCATATGACTAATGAACTACCTTTTAACCATGTATTTTTGCAGCCTGATGTTTCTGTGCAGCTGCAGGATGATGCTAATGAGCCGTTGCCTCCTATGCATGGTCCTATTCTCATGCAAGGTGCTGCTACTGCCTCCCTCCCGGTGTCCTCAGCTGCTAGTACTGGACATGACGATGTCCCGCCTGTGCATGCCACTTTGGACGTGCACACTCCTGCGGCCTCGCCTGGTAGCGCGTCATCCGTCTCGACCGGTGCAGCTTCGGCCACTGGGCCGGAACCACCTGCTGGAGCAGCGGATGCGCTAGACGGCGCGCTTGCTGGTTCGGCGGCACCCACCGTTGCTACCGCCCCAGCTCGTACTCACCCGATGACGACAAGGCTCCGCAACAACATCCATGTGCCCAAGCAGCTCACCGATGGCACTGTGCGTTATGCATACAGTTGCTCAGTCGAGCCCGAGTCTCTCCTAGAAGCTCTAGCAGATCCTAACTGGAGCCGTGCCATGGATGATGAGTATGCTGCACTTCTAAGGAATGACACATGGAGCCTTGTTCCTCCGACACAGGGTAAGAACTTAATTGACTGCAAGTGGGTTTATAAGGTGAAGCGCAAAGCGGATGGCAGTGTTGATCGTTATAAAGCACGTCTTGTGGCTAAAGGTTTTAAGCAGAAGTATGGGGTTGATTATGAAGACACATTCAGTCCGGTTGTGAAGCCTGCGACCATCCGGCTTGTCTTGTCCATTGCTGTGTCCAAGGGCTGGGGTTTGCGGCAGTTAGATGTGCAGAATGCGTTTTTGCACGGCGTTCTGGAAGAAGAAGTGTTCATGCGACAACCTCCTGGGTATGTTTCAGCGGCTCCCAATCTGGTTTGCAAGCTCCATAAGTCCCTATATGGCCTCAAACAAGCACCCCGTGCATGGTATTCTAGGCTTAGCTCCAAGCTTCAAGAGTTGGGTTTCCTACCGTCTCGTGCTGATGTCTCTTTGTTCGTCTACAGCCACGGTGGTACGGTGATGTATATCCTCATTTACGTGGATGACATCATTCTCACCGGATCATCTCCATCTGCCATTCACAGTTTGCTTCATGATTTACAAGCTGAGTTTGCCATTAAAGATCTCGGTGATCTTCATTTCTTTCTTGGGATTGCAGTCCAGAAACATGGTGATGGGCTCATCTTGTCACAGTCTCGGTATGTTGGTGATCTGTTGCAACGTGCAGGGATGACACAGTGCAAGGGTGTGACGACTCCTATGTCTACTTCTGAGAAGCTCTCGGTCTCCGCCGGTACACTTCTCAGCTCTGCTGACGCCACCAAGTATCGCGGCGTTGGTGCCCCTCGACAGCACAGTGCCGACGGCCGATATCGCTTTTACATCGCGAGTGCATCGGTTTTGCATTCTCCAACCAGCGTGCACTGGACGGCGGTAAAGAGGATACTTCGGTACCTTAAACACACTGCGACGATTGGTATGGTAATTCGCAACTCGACATCGACCTTAGTGAGTGCCTTCTCTGATGCAGACTGGGCTGGGTGTCCAGATGATCGTAAATCTACAGGAGGTTTTGCAGTATTTTTGGATCTAACCTGATCTCGTGGAGTGCTCGGAAACAAGCCACGGTCTCCCGGTCGAGTACGGAGGCAGAGTATAAAGCTTTAGCTAACGCAACAGCTGAAATTGTTTGGGTGCAGTCACTGCTTGGTGAGCTTGGCATTTTTCAGTCCCGAACAGCTTGTCTCTGGTGTGATAACCTCGGCGCTACATATCTCTCGGCAAACCCGGTCTTTCATGCACGGACTAAACATATCGAGGTAGATTTCCACTTTGTCCGAGACAGAGTAGCACGAAAGGTACTCAACATTCGATTTATTCCATCACAAGATCAGGTTGCAGACGGCTTTACGAAGCCGCTGCCTATACGACAGCTAAATATCTTTAAACACAATCTCAACCTCCATATGTTGTGATTGAGGGGGAATGTGAAGATAAGTTTCCTAGTTGTTGTATAGAATCCAATCACGTTTGTACACAGCAGTGATTTCCTCCTGTATCCCTTGATTATAGGATCAGGATTGTAACCTTCTGTATATGCATGCATGTGTTATAAAGGAAGGAAGAGGCCAGCGTATGTTGCACTGAGCCAAATCATTCAATTAACTTTCTTTCCTGTTATTCTTCATACATGTAATCAACAGCCAACATCTCTCGACTTAAACGTACAGAAAAAAGGACGCGTTTTTACTGGGATTACCGTATCCTAATCCCGGAACAAATCCACGCTATGCTACTACAAACTTATCCGGAACAGGGCTTATCGCGCCCTTGCAGCGGAGGCCGGCGGGCTTGCCGAAGAACCCGTAGGAGAGGGTGGAGACGGCGCCGGCGAAGCCGAAGAGCAGGGCGATGCCGGCGACCCAAGGCATGAGGAGGAGGCCGATGGCGAACGTCACCGACCCGCACAGCATCAGCGCCATCGACGCGCCCAGCAGCATCGACGCCACCGCCGCCGGAGACATACCCGTCGACGGCGTCCGCGTGAGACTCCTCGTATGCTGCTGCTGCTGCGACGATGGTGGGGAGATGACGGCGACGAGGAGAGCGCAGAGGTGGCGGAACAGGCGAGAGTAGTGCTCGCCGTCGCCGCTGGTCTCCGTCATGGCTGGCGCCTACCTCCTAGAGAGCAGAAACCTTAGCCCTTATCTTAAGCTTAGCGACGATTAGGACACGAGGAGAGGAGGCGCGAGGATGCGAAGCGAGAGAGGATGGGGAAGAGAAGCGAAGAGGAAGGCGAAGACGAAAGCAGAAGGGAGAATGGCAGGTGGAGCAGGTCTTTATAGACCCCACGGCCCAGTGGCCGACGTGGGCCCCGTTTTCTGCTCCAGTAGGGACCCGATCCGCGTCACAGTCCACGCACCGCAGTAAAGAAACCAAAGCTTGCTACCCAGACATGTGGGATAACACACGGATGGGACCCAAGTGTCAGTGAAACTAGCACGTATCAGTATGGGTTGGTTTGGTTGGTATTGGGACGGAGGTGATCGGTGTCGTTCCGGATAGGGAAGGGGATTAAAAATAGCTTTTCCTACCTTCCCGTCACCCGAAATTTTTATGAAACTCAGTCACTTATAATTACAGTTCTAAATTTAAAATTATATTACCAAATAACATGCAATTTTGGTATAATTTTACTATAACTTTTAGTTTTATTTATTTTTGTATTTATAGAGTTCGTCTAGATTTAATTTTATCTAGTTTAAAGACTTTTAACATGAAAAAACAGAAACCATTGAATTGAATGCTGTCCAATCTATCGAAGAAGATTGTGCTTTAAAGAAAAATCCAGAGCATGGTAATTTAATCGGCCCCTTAAAAATAAGACGCACTACACGCGTCATCTAACTATCTCTATCCGCCGCCGAGTCATGGTCGCATCGTTCTCATCGTTGATTGGTGTTACTCCCTTTTCTGACAGGTCGCCCCACGTGGCGGCGGGAGCTGTGTGGCTGCGGAGTTTTCCGGGATATTTTAATGACGTGTTCGTACGGGAGTAGTGGGGCCAAGAAAAGATAACGGAGGAAAGGCGTAGGCGAGGTAACGTGGCCACGTGGGCGACGCGGAAGATACGAGAGCTGGCCCCACCTCTTGGCGCTTTTCCCGTTGGGGACCACTTTTGTAGGCCCATCCCCAGACCGGCCCGGGCTTAAGATATGGGCCGAGCCGTAAGGGCTACGAGCAAACAGGCCAGACTCTGGTCGTACCGTTGCTTACCCGGGCTTGGTACCATGGATTGTACAGGCCGACAAGGTCCGGCCGGCTAGTATAATGGGCCAAGCTTTGTAGCAGAAAACGACCCAGAAATAAGCCCGAGCTGGGCAGTCCAAATCTAGTATATGGCACTTGATGCCAACAACTGGAGAGACCGAATCCAGCAAAAGATGAAAATCTTGGCATTGTACATGCTCCGGTCCCAAAGTCAAGAAAACAAAAACTACGAGTCTACTTGTAGGTGAAATAGGGAGGGAGACAGGTAAAGAGAGGGGAGAGAGAAAAATAAGTGACGTGTAATTTAGTTGTTGGTCCACATTCAGAGGTAGCAATTTGCCTCGCTGGAGCGGGGAATATCCCCATAGGGGGCGGGGATGGGCCATTCTCCCCCACAAGATGGAGCAGGATCGAAGTCCCCCATGGCGCCGTGGGGACTCACAAAAAAATAAGGAATAATTGGTTCTATAGCAATGAAATATCACCGGTTTAGGTATATACCACTGAAGTTCCTTGGTACACTTCATTACCACCGAAAGATCATTCTGTTCCTTTTTATACCACACCGTCCATTCCCGTGGGTGTTTTCTTGATTTTTCATTTTCTTTTGTCAAAAATCAATTCATGAAATTCCACAAATACCCTCTCCTCTCTTTGCACTCTCACCCCCAGTACCCCTCTCACCGACACTCTAGCCGATGATCTCCATAAAATCTGAGTCGACGATCTCCACGTGTCGGCCGAGGGTCATTGTGTCCTCGAAACTCCCAATCCAGAATACAACCCTAATTCGTTCTCACCCTTCCCAACACTCCCCTCATCCAATGCGTCCTCAACATCATCATTATTAGAATCACCACTTCCCCGGATCAATCTCCCCACCACACTGCTCCCATTCTCCTTATAGTAAGCTTCGGCTATCAATCGCACCTCCTCGCTTGGTTGCCCTTCCTCACTGTGGTCATCACCGTTAGAAAGAACCCTATGAATGCCATTGCTGGTAGTGCCGACACTTGATCCCTGGATGTTGACAGCATTAGAGCTGCGGAGGTCAGACTCTATGTTGGAGCGCGAGTTCTCGACCTTGGCAGGAGCGATGGCAGAGTGAGCACGCGCCCTGTCGGCTCGCGCGCTCGCAGCGCGTGGGTTCTTCCTGTGCAGAGAGGCACCAGGGGCGCAGGAGCGCGTCAGGGATGAGAAGTCGTGTCGCGGGGCGCTCGTGGCGGTGGAGGATTTGCTACTCTGGTCCTCACTGTTGTCGAAGTCGGCGCCGACTGAGAAGCCGGTGGAGGCGATGAGCAGGCCAAGATCCGGTCCAGCCGCGGCGCGGCTCTGCGCAGATGAAGCGGGACTCGACGAAGGCAGTGGAGCTCTCCTCCTTGACGGCCACCTCGTGCCTCCCTTTCGGCGCATCGGCAGTAAGGGGAACCCGGTGTTTGTGGAATTGCGCTGAGTCCTCATCGCTCCCAGCGGTAACGAAGCCTTCCCTGTGGTGCTCCCGCGGGATATGGCGCCATCGACGGAGCCCGTGGCCTTTGGTCATGGGGGCGGGAGAGCTCCCTGGAGAATCCCCTATACCTGCCGCTGGCGACTCGACGAATGACTCGACAGCGTCGTTCACCACCATGATATCCATATCGGCCGCCGAAACTGGCATCAAAGAAGTGGACTCATTGCGGTGCAGCGCACGGGAGGCACGAGTTGTTGGGATCAAAGAGCATGGCAGGGCTGGAGATAGAGTGATGGATCTTAGAATCGAGAGGAGGGTGGGGTTCTTCAGAATTCTTCAACTCACGAGGGAGATCTAAGGAGAGGAACTGGAACTGGAAGACGAGAAAGAGAAACAAGGAAAGGGAAGGGAAAAGGGGCGTTGCTGACGATCTCCATAAAATCCGGCGTCAACGATCTCCATGGAAAAGGAACTGGAACATTCAAGGACGCCCGCCAGTGTTGAAGGAGGTGAGAGGGATGGAAAGGTTCGGAGGGGCAAAATTGACATAGCAAACGACAGGACACCTCAAGTTGACGAAAATGGTAAAATAGGTAACGGGGGAAACTTTGGATGGTATTAAAGTGTACCAAGACTTTTCGATGGTATTTTGCTAAACTCATGATCTTTAAGTGCTACAGAACCAATTGGCCCAAAAAAATAAATATGTGTTATTTTATTTCATCTATTATAGATTTTTAATATGATATGGGTCTTTTTATCTTATATGTTTGACTAAGACTTGTATGCATGCATTTAATTTAAGTTTTCAAACTATATATTTCAAAAAGTATACACAATAATTATAAATCATAATCTAAAATCGTATTAACAAATAATTTTTGTATTTAAACTATATTTTTCAATCTCCACAGGATCCCTGCGGGGCTCGGGGCCCTATAGGGGTGGGGACTTTTCCCCACAAAGTTTGAGGGGACGAGGCGGGGATTGCCTAGCAAGATCAGGACGGGGTTGTCGGGATGTCCTCGGGTCATCCCCTGTTGCCATCCCTACCCACATTTTAGAAAGAGATCAAGTGGTACATACCAACTGTTAAATAATCGATGTTGTAGTTAGGAGACGGTCAATCCAATCACACCAATGAACACCAAATAGAGACACAGAGTATAGGATAGAGCTCTGTTATTCATCATCAATCACTCTTTATAGTGGTAGTGCTTTGTTTATAGACTATGACCCCCAGGGGTAAATTCAATATTTGCCCACTAACACCCTAGGATAAGGGTTTTGTAACCGACACATCTATGGGCCAAAAGCTCACGGCTCCGGAGGCATGGAATGCGGGCCATGCATCGCGCAGCAGGCACTTTGTAAGGTTGAGGAGGCCAACTAGAGGGGGGTGAATAATCTTTTCTAAAAAGCCCTAAGGCTAAAACCGGTTTCTAATGCGGAAGCGAAAGTCAATTTGGTTCGGCACAATTAAAACATAAATATTCTAGTTTCCCTCAAGTGCACCAACACCTTAACTCTAAGTCAAGGTTTGCAATCCTAGTTTGACATGCAATTAATTTAATTCTAGAAATGTAAATTGCACAAAGTAAATCACAAGAGAGCAAACCACAATACCACAAGGATGTTTTATCGTAGTGTTCGAAGATTTGCCGGTCAACTCTAATCCATGTTGAGGTAAGCCCAAATAAATTGAAACGGCTCCACGAATTAAGCTAACACCTCCGAGGTAAGTCCAAACGAATTGGACTGGCTCACAACTTGAACTAACACCTCGATCCACTCGGGGTTGCTATTCCTCTACTTCGGATATGGCGAGCACCAAACTACTCACAACACGCCAGGCCTTCTCACAAGCTTCTTGAGAAGATCACCGGACCACGACACCTCCATGTCGTCTAGGTGTCGACAAACACCAAGAGTAATAAGACAAGCCTCTTGCTTGACTCTTACCAAGTGCAACACATGCACAATTTGATGCTCAATCTAATTCTAGTTACAACACATACAATTAGAACCTCTCTGTTTGCTCGCAAGGTGTAACACATGCATAATTGAGAGGAGAGGCTCACACTAGCTCAAGAAAGTGAAATAGGATGCCAATAGTTGCCTCCCAACTGGTCATGGTGGGTATTTATAGCCCACACACCAAAAACTAGATCGTTGGAGGAGAATCTGCAGGAAAAAAAAAAGCAAAACCCGGTCTGACTGTCAACCAACGGCCAGTCAGACCGGGATACAATGCAATGACTATAAAACTAGCCGTTATAGAAAAGTCTCGGTCAGACCTCCCTCACAGGGACGGTCTAACCGGACCCACAGTTAGTCCGGACCAGTCAGATCGGACTTCCGGTCCATCTGGGGCAGTTAGTTTGGGCCTCAATTTCAGCATAGGCTACACTAAAAAAATAGTCATAACTTTTGACTCCGATATCGAAATTGAGTGATTTTGGGCTCTATAGAAAGCTTATTTAGAGGGCTACACAACTAATCTGTTTGATTGATCTCAAATATGTTTGATCAAATCAAGAAACACAACTTCAAAGAGCCAACACATGGCCTAAGTCTAAGAAAAGAGCAATCAGCAATCTTAGACCATACCAAGGAATGATGCATGGACTTCAACAATTTACAAAACACATTTGCAAACTTTAGTATCATACCACAAGGAGTAGGTGCATGGACTTAAACCATTTGTAAAACACATTTACAAATTATAGTCTCATGCTACAAAGAGTTAATGCATGAACTTCAACTATTTGTAAAACACATTCGCAAACAACAACATCATACCTAGAAGAGCTAGAGCAACCGGGATTGAGCTATCAACATATGATGAGACTCAAGCTACTAGACAAGACCCCTCTTAATAGTACGACAACCTATACTAGCAATTCAGTCTTCTAACCAAACAACGAGATCGGTAAAAGATTAGGAACACATCTTTAGCCTATGCTAGTCATACCTTTGCCTTGAGCATCTATCTTGAAGTGATCACTTGATGACGAACATCTTCACTCTAAGTCCAGGTTATTGACTTGATAACCATCAACACATGATGATTTCCTTTACTCTAAGTCCTTGATTTGAATATCATCAACACATGGTGGTCTTCTTCACTTCGGAATCTTGTCTTCAATATCATCGACACATGATGATTTTCTTTACTTCAGGATTTTGTATTGATGCTCATCAAAACATGATAACATCCTTCATCCCGAATCTTGACTTGATAATAATCAACTCACGATGCCACCCAAAGTCTTCATTATCATGGGACTCAACCTGTTTCACCAACTCACGGAAAATGTTAGTCCACATGACGATTGTCATTAATTACCAAAATACGTAATTAATTCATAATGACGGGTCTAGATTCTTCAATCTTCCTCTTTTTGGTGATTGATGACAATCCATTGCAAATAATTGAAATTGAATTAACATGAGTATATATCAACTACAAAACCTTTATATACTAAATGATACATTTCAAAGTAAAGATCCTTAATATAAGTAGATGGAAGAATGGGATCAAAACTAGTGAAATCACAAAACATAGAGTGAACTCCCCGTAAATATATGCATACAAATATATGGAATGAAACAATATACACATATCTAAGTTTGACTCTTGGTGGAGTTCAACCTATATTTTGGTCCAAATAATGCAACAAGATATAAGAATGACATCGAATGCATACCTCTGAAGATTTTCATCTTCTATCCAAATAAGACTAAACAATATGTATATAAAAAAAATGGTCTCACATATAGATTTGTCATTAATCATCAAAATACTCCATTAACTTATAATGGCGGGTCTAGACTCTTCAATTTCCCCCTTTTCGGTGATTGATGATAAATCATTTATCAATAGCCACATTTGGATAATATAGCTTAAATACGGATATAAATTAACACATGATAAGAATTTAAGCTAATGAACCATACATGTCAATGAGAAATTCAAGCATAATGCACATGAGTATGACATGCTAGTACATATGATGCATATGTGAGAATATTCGTATGAATGAAATGATCTCCCTCAAAACATGCACTGAAATGTGGTGAAGCCACAATAGAAGATATCAATTTGAAAAACACCATTGGGGAAACACTCAAATGTGGGAATTTTAACGTAGCTCACAAAAAATATTCTCCCTGTTTTGGTATTAAGCACCAAAAACCCTAAATAAAGTTATGCCAAAATGAAGTCTTTTCAAAATAAAGAGCTTGGCAAATAATTCATTCTAATTTAGTCATCAAGTGTTTGAAATAGATAAATATGACCTATATGGGAGTTTGACTTCAAGAAATTTGAAGAAAACCACACAAGTCACAAACTCGCTCTTTATGGCCTAAAAGAGAAAAAGAACTTAAAACGAGGCCAAATTTTGAGCTAACCAAAGGAAATGATATTTGAAACATATTTAAATAATATCACTCCTCAAATTTCCTCAAAAAGTTTTACAATATAATAGTTTACCTATTTTAAACAAAGCTCAAAACGTTTTTTTATTTTTGCCAAGAAAACCCTCTTTTTAGGAAAACTCCCTTGCACAAAGATTGTACTCCTTTGACAAAACTTTATCCATCCAACCAATATCTCCCGCTTTGTCATCTCTTTGAAATATACCCATCCAAAACTAATGATTACTTCAAACTCTTTTCTTTGATCATTATTTACAACCAAATTCTTCCCCTTTGCATTAAGCACCAAAAAATATATGTATGTAGATCACACTTGAAAGATAGTCTTTAAACATCACTTGTGGATAGCACAAGTCAACAAGACTTGAAATTGCAAAGTACTTAAACTTCTCTCACAAAGATCCTCAAGGAAATCATCCAAGGAGAAGAGGGAAAGAGATAATCCACTCGTATACGGAGAGTACTTGAGCTTGATCAAGAGAAGTATGCTTGACAAGGAATAAGATATACGAAGCAATTGCCGAGGTCAAGATGATTAAAAAGAAGCTACCACTTGAAGAATAAAATTGCATTTGTAATCAAGGAAAACACTAGAGGGCAGCTTGCAAAGATATCAAAAAACAACTTGACCAAAGGAGGCAAACAAGGTGGTCAAAAGAAGTAGAAATCGATAAATAGGCCATCTACTGTTGTTGACATGTCCAGCGGTGGAACATCGTGCGTCGGTGTGCTAGCAACAGCACGAACATGGAGGTGGTGGCTCGGGTTTCAGTGGGTGGTGCAACTCCATCCCAAAAGCTCCACGCCTCCCCTTATAAAGAGCCCACAACAGATCCAATCTGAACTAGTTTATTCCAACCCGTTGTGTGTGACCCTGTAGGTTCATGTGTAATCAGTCATGACCCGAAAACTCCTTTTCGATCCACAAGTCGGTAGTGGTTCCTAGTAGGACATAGTGACTCCCGAATACACATAAAGATCAAATTGGACAAACCTTATGCAATATGATATGCGACCAGGTCCCTATCATTCACGACCAATTCGTAACTCCTTACGGCCAGTTTGTATCTGGTCACGACCAGTTCGCCAATCAATTTGTGATCATGTATGACCAGTTCGTATATGGTCGGAATAAACGACCTGCTTGCATATTCTCTTTTTGCCTCGCGATATCTTATCGAACTCCAGGTGAGATATATGTCATCCATGGACTGCTCAATCATTTCTCGATCTAGTGTTGGATAACTTCGTGTGGTCAACTCTTCAACCACTTGCGGCACAACCATGCACTTCCTTTATTCGAGCACATCGAGGGGCCTAAAGATATCTCTCTTGTTATGCTAGGAGGAGTAAATCTCATATCCGACCAATCATATCCCTCCGCATGTTTTATAGCATACCTGAAAGTTTCCTTTATAACTACCCAGTTACAGAGTACTATTTGGTAATCCCTAAGTGTACTGTTACACATGTAGAAAACCATGTTGATATTAGGTCTAATGATTATATATCATCCTTGCTTGAGACCAACTAATAACACATGAAAACATAAAAATCTCAATAGTATCAATGTGGGTCAATCTAGCATCATGTTCTCTAACATGTGCTCACACTATTGATTTGATATCCCCTATATCTATGACCGGTGAAAGGTGGTCATTAATCAATACATGTATGCTGGTCTGTAAGTTACTAGTGTCCCGACCAGTTACATTCGAACATGGATTCTTTTAGAATGATATCATACAACAAATAAAGAGTTTCACCAACGAGTCACATACTTGCTAATCTTTATAAATGATAATTCATGAAAGGAACATAACAACATTTATTCTATAATTCATAAACATAGATGTAATATAATCATCTCCGTGATTGACTTAGAGAGCATATCGGTAACACTTGTACGTAGAAACAAAAAGCCGAGTGAGCGATGGCAAGCAGGACCGATTGACGAGAGCGACATCGCCTGCCGATGGGAAATGGATCCTCTGCATTGAAGGGTTCAATGCAGAGGATCTACAGTGCCACACATTAGAAGCCCATCTCCACCATCCGATCGAAAATGCAAAGGTCCGTATCAATCGCTACAGTGCTTTTGCCACAGTAGAATCGATGTCGTGACTATTTCGCTATTGCTACAGTATTCAATACAGTACACACACACATGTCGTGTTTAAATGGAGTACAAAAAAATATCACAACTGCACATACCTGGAACCCAACGTGGGTCGATCCTCTATGTCATGGGTGTGCGTAGACGGAACGCGCCAAGCTCGATGGGTGTCTCGCCAGGTTGGGGCTGGATGGTATTGAGGCGACTACAGTGGTTGGCGTCAACAACCAGGTCCAGTAGCTCTAAGGGCCATTGTGCAGAACCTCTTGCGGACACCATACCTGAAATAATATATAAAAAAGAGTGCGCTTACATTATAATCAATAAGAAACATAAACATTAAAAATAAAATAAACAATATTAACCGTATTCTCAAGCCAATCGTCATTCCAAATGGCGACAGAGACAGGAAGATAGAGCTCTTGTCGCCCAATCCAACCGGCGACGGGGGCATATCACCAATCAGACTAGCGACAGGGCCATATCACCAATCGGACCGACGACAGGGCCATATCGCCATTTCATACGTCGACATAAGCCCATTTTTATAATTTTATTAGACGTGCATTTGTTTATTTAATTTTTTTTAAAAGTACTACTAAAGTACAAACATGTCTACAACTGAACTACACATACCTAAGAAGATTTACTAGACTACAAAACTATACATCTAAAAAAATCTACATGAGTAATGACATATCTAAAACTAAACTACACACTCTTAAAAATAATTTATTACAAATAACTACACTACGTAACCATACATCTAAAACTATTTAAACCATTCAATTACTACACCATAAATAAATTCTTTACGCCTATCCATATTTCTATAACTAAACTACACACTCCTAAAAAGATGTACTATATCGAACTACATTACATAGCCATACATCTAAAATCATCTAATCCATTAAATTAATGGCCTACTAATTTCAGTTGCTAACCTACTAAGGTTTTGAATTTAAATGTAAAGAAAAAAAAATACCTGCAATGTGGGTAGCCGAATCTGCTCCTCCATCTCTCCCCTCCATGGCTATGGACGGACCGAGCTTTCCTACCTCTTCTCCTCCCTCTCTCTTTCCTCCTCCTCTTGTCGCTGTGAAAAAAATGAATCCTTTCGTAGCTCATCATTTATCGGCAAAAATCGAACTATGTCGACAGGAAAGTCGGGGATTACATTTGACCACATACAAGCATAATTTACATGAAGAGCTTTCCTGTCGCAACAGCGCGCAACTTGATTAGCTAACCTATTAATGTACCGGAGTTCAGATCCCTGAAAACACCGGCTCATATATTGAATTTCTTAGATGATGTGGTAGACAGCCGATCGTTGGCTTGTAGCATTTTTCGACAGGTTGACGAAGGCTCGACAATCAGTTTCCAGAACAAACATGCGGCACTCCTCTTGCTTCTGCTACACCACTGCAGGCTAAAAACTGGATCACGAGGGGGTCATAAATGTAGTGATACTTCCTGCAACCTGCAATCAGAAATTTCCCTTCGCCATCTCTCAAAATTGCGCCCGTGCCAGCCATCTTTGTACCGTATTCAGAGCCCCATCAGTGTTTATCTTTAGCCATCCCGCTTGAAGTCTTGACCAAGACTCCTTTTTCCTCGACTCTGAACTGAAGACATCAAACCACCAGAACACCACTCCAATGAGGATACCAGCTCATCAATCGATTCATTGACCGTTCTGGAACAAAGTCCTTTTGCGAGATGCAGCATACCACCTTTTTTTGCAGATGTTTATCTCATGTTGTCCTACACCAACTTGACAAGAAACATCTGCATAGTGCACAGACATCTGTCAAGCACACACCTGCTTACTGTTACAGCGCCAGAATTTTGCCATTCAGTTGCACGTCACAAGTGAGAAAAAGAATAGTCAAGATTTGTTCACGGACAGAACCAAGCTTTGTTACCCCATGGGCCATGACGACTACATAAGCTGGGCTATATAACATCTTCATCGATTTAGCAAACACATCAAGGATGCGTTTGGTACATGTAATCTCATATTCCCTAATAATCTAATATTCCTCTCAATCTGATTACTGGGAAACACATTACTAGTAATCTAAGATTCCAACGTTTGGTTGATTTGAAAGAAACTACATATTAGTCTTTATCATAGTTTCAAACCAGGAAGGTTAACATCTATAAATTTTGAATTTTACAATTTAAAATTCCAACATTTTGAATTTCACTTTTTTATGATTCAAAAGTTCAAATTTTGGATTTTGAAATTTTAAATTTTAAATTTTGAGTTTTGGAGTTTAAATTCTCAGTATTTGAAATTCTAAAACTCAAAATTGAAACTTTCAAAATTTGGATTTATAAAATTTAATTCTCGAAATTTGAATATCTAAATCTAGAATTGAAAATTTGAAAGAAATAAATAGATTTTTGAAACCCAACCTTGAGATTTTGAATTTTAAAATTTAAATTGTCTGAATTTAAGATTCCAAAATTTAGGATTCAATTTTTTGATATTTTGGTTTCGAAATTCATATTTTCAAAAAAAAAAATTAAATTCATAAGCTAGATATTCAAATATTAAAATAAATCACAATTTGGATTTTGAATTCTGAAAGTTCAAAATTTGACTATGATGAATCAAAAGCATATGATAAAAACACAATAACAAGATTCCTTTCCCTTGGTAATATAAGATAGACACTCTTTTCAACGGGAAACAGATTTCTGGAATTGATGGCAATCTGTTTCCCAAGGGAATCTTAGATTTTGGCTCATATTCCTGGATGTTTTACCAAACAAGATAATCTTATAGGATTACTAAAGGATTCTCAGTAATCCTCGAAGGATTCCGCCAACCAAACGCACCCCAAGAGTCTCGATCCAACAACTAGACTTGCAACATCCAAAGAAGAAAAAGGAAGCACACCTAAGCATCCAGCAAGGCTACATCTCTCTCTCTCTTAGGCGCACGGAGCGGCGCTGCGCGCGCTCAGTGCGCGGCGGCGCGCGCGGCAGCGCAGACGGGCGAAGCGACGACGAGCGGCGACGGAGGCGGCCGCGCGCGCGGCGGTGGCGGCGCCGAGCTCGCTGCGGCGCCACGAGGCGACGTAACGCTGGCGGCGCGCGTCGGCGACATGCGGCGATTACGCCGCGGCGGTGCGATGGCTGCGGTGGCGCCACGCGCGTCGGGCGCGATCGCAGATGGTAACCAGCAGGCCGGGCGCGCGGCGGCGCACGGTGGCGGCCGGTGGTGCATGGTAGTGGCGCCTCGGCTTCGGGCCGACAGCGGTGGTGGCCGGCGTCTGGCCGGCGCAAAAAAAAATTCGCGTATGAACTATATTCGACGAACATGCATATTCGATCTAATTGCGACGATTAGCAGTAATTAATCGTAGATATCGATTAAACAGATCTAGAATCCTAATTAGCAATGAACATATGTAATCGGGTTCGAGCAAAATCAATCTACTATATTGATTCATAGCGAAATTGGAGATTGAAAGATGGAATCTCGATGACATTACCGATTCGGCTATATAGAGCGATTCGTGCTGATAACATATTGAATAACGTAGTCGTCGTAGGGAGACAATCAAACCGATCACCAATGAGAGATAATAAACAAAGAGACAACAAATAGAAACACAATATGAGAAACATCATTATTCATTAATCAATATCTTTCCGTGTACATGATGTCCTATTTATAGACTAAAATCCATCAGAGATAGTTTCAGTATTATGTCTATCAACCCTAAATCCAAGGTTTCTTAACAAAAGAAACCACCATAGTTTGGATCCGAGGGGGAAGACTAAAGTTTATAGTTGTGAATTGGACTTTATTTTTTAACAAATTGCAAGTATATAACATTATCAACACATATCTTATCAGGCGTATCTTGGAAGCAAATTAGAACCGACACGTTTTGTATGTCAGGCTCGCAAACTGCTTTTGTTACATGCAACAGTATATATCATCATCAACACACATCTTATATCAGGCCGTATCATGGAATCACAAGCCTGGGGAGAACTCACAACTGACTACTTTTCTACGTCAGTCTTGCAAACTCTTTTTGCTACATGCAACATGCCACCCTCTTTGCATGATGCATGCAAACCTGTACCAACTTTAGTAGTAACATCTGCATAGAGATCTTTCAGGTACCCACGTCCTTACAGCAACCAAATTTGCCATTCAGTTGTATATCACAAGAGATGGGCATCAAACCATAATTCCTCGAGGGACACAGCAGATTGACAGGTTCAAATAAACATCACACAAGCCAGTATGGTATATCAATCAGTCCGATCAAGCAGCAGCCATAGGAAAGCACGAGGTAAAACAACATAAACCAGGCCTCCTTTAGCAAGGACACACAATATTCTCCCAACCTTTTATTGAATCCTTACAAGCAGCAGCCTTAACTCTTTCCTACCCAAGAACAGCGGAAGAAAGTGGCAGCAAGAGGCGCTTGCACTGTTTTCCTTGTACCACATGCATGCACAGGACACCAGTGCTTTGTGCTCAAGCCCTTCCTTCCTCCTGTGCCCTAGGCCCATTGGAGTTCTCTCCGCTTGTACTCCCGCTGCTATTTTGTTTCACCAACATCTGCACTCCAACAGACAAGAAAGCAAAGCTGAAACTAGCATATCAGGGGGACTTGAAACTAGATTTAGGAATTATGTGCATTGATTCATAGTAGGCAGTAATATCCTGTTTTCAGGCAACTGACAAGCTCCATTCTGACGAATGGCACATTTTGGATGTCATTTCAGGCAGCCGGCAATACAAACAGGACTCAATGGATGCCAGTTCTGATATCCCTATTCTGATGCCAGGCTTACAAATGCTATGGAATAAGAAACACTATTCCAGACAAACCACTTGTCGCAAACATACAAAAAAACATCAGTAGAAAATTAGAATACAACAAGAAGATATGCTGACATCTGCTACCTTGTCATCACACGACACACAACTTGTGCCCACCAACAAAGCTTTCTCACAAGGCTATTGATGGAAGGCCCACCATTTTCAGTACCGAGGTTAAATTTCTCTCTGCATACGATTGTCCATTGCTTGTATGATATCCACAAGTACATTTCTACATATTCAAGGGCTGTAGTAGAGTAGCAGTTGCACACATACAGGGTGCAGTCGTTTATGCTGAATTTAGAAAATCCACTAACAATTAACTTACGAGTTATCCTGAAACTATGTAGATTACCACATGCATAGAGACGTGGCTCAAGTTCCTTTGTAGGACTGCTGCTATCATTTACCAAGATGTAGGAACTAGTATACACACATTCAGGCCCATTGTCTCAAGATGCACCTAAGTGTATTTTATTGAATGCTTTTCCTTGTCTGCTTAAGAATAGACAATCAAATGAAAACTCCAGACCCTACACCACTGGATAATAGCAACATCTGCTAAGTAGGAGAAAATATTTCTGTTGAGAAACCAACAGGGAATAATTATGTCTAGTTGAGTCCAGCTTGAGACTGTTGAGATAACATAATGGTAAAAATGTGAGATGCTGAACTAGCCACTGAAAAAACCCACACTTTTGGAGTCATCTTAATCTTAATCAGGTGCAAAGATGGCAGAAAACAAATCCATTTAAGTATACTGTTATGGTCTTGTTTAGACCATAACGGGTAAACACCACCAAGAGGATGGCCGGGTGGTGGCGATGTCCTTGGAAGAGAAGAGACTAGAGATGAGAATGAACTTTTTATTCTTTCTTTCTTGCTTCCTATGAATGGTGCGGCTCCTCTCTTTATATAGATGAGGTTAGCCCCTAACAATATGGAAACTATCGAATGTAATGAAACCAATCAACTAAGGATAAGATAATATCCATACTTTCTAAATATGAAGATATGCATCTAAGGATGGCAATTGTGCTCGATTACCCGCGTGCTCGTGGGTAAATACCCTAATAGAGCCGGGTATGGGAGCATTCTTTGCCCATGGGCATGGAAATGGGGGCAATCCTCTACCCATCGGGTAAACGGGGGCGGGCATGGGTGAGCTCCACCCGTACCCGTCACGTCCGTTTACCCGCCAACCCACACTGACAAGTGGGCCCGAGAAACCCTAATTCACCAAGCCATCACCTATTCCATTCGGCCAACGCTCCATCAGCCGCCGCCCTCCCGCAATCGCCCTCTCCTCAATCTCAAATCCCCTCTCTTGACTCGCCTTCCTCTCCGAGCCGCCCTCCCGCACTCGCCGCTCCTCCTCCTCCACCGCCACCTCCCCGCCCCTCTCCCTCGCATTCCTTTCCTCCTCCGCTGCCTCGTACACCTCCCTCACCGCTCCTTCTCGCCCCCACCTCCCTGCTCCTCTCCCTCTTCTCCCTGCTCCCCTTCCTCTCCCTCCTCCTCGCCCTCTGCAAGGCGGCGTCCAGATCTTGTCCCTGCTCCCCTTCCTCTCCCTGCTCTCCCTCCAGATCCTCGCTCCTCTCCTCCCGCCCAGCGGTGTTCAGATCTTACGATGAACTCTTCTTATGAGCTCTAATGCTACAGAGTGCACCACACCTTCGAGCTCTTCAAGGACTGCTCCTCCGCGATGTGCCTCAGGAACCGCAACATCGAGGCGCTGGCTACCGCCGCTCTCGTGCAAGCCATCCGCGAGGCCCAGGAGCCCAGGGCGCTGCAGGTTTGTGATGCGCTCATGCTCACCATGTGTTTGTTGAAATGCCATCGTGTAGAGATAGATAGGCATAGCCGTGTAGGTGTGTGTTTCTCTAAGCAATTAGGATTTATGGCTAGCCAAGCAATTGTTTGCTCTGAAATGAAGATTTCTACAATGTTATTCAAGATTTGTTTGCTTGTAAATTAGGGATTTTGTTCATCAATTCTAATCAGCTAGTACTTTCATTTTCCAAGCAACTTAACAGATGATTGCCGTCTGGAAAGAATTGTTGTTGGACGATATGCTGCTTTCCAGTATACTGAATTGCGGACCTAAGTCACCAAGTCAATTTAGTGTCAAAGTACTCTACTCAATATCCCTTTTCTTAGTTGAGCATCCTCCAGCTCAATAAATCTGCTCAGGTATCAGATGGGCTGCAAACTTGAAACATTATGCATAAAACCAAGTTTGGCTTTTAACATATCATCTGTCATTTCCTCAGGAACTTGCAGCCTATATCGGCGAGGTGGTTGTCAAATTATGGAGTAAGTACAATCTACTCCCTTTTTATATTGTGTAGATCTAACTGTCAAAATTGGATATCGAATTTGACTAAATCAAAGTTGGATATCAAATATATCATAGTTGAAACTAAATCTGCACCTTCATATTTATATGATAGTTGGATATCGAATTTGACTGAAGATGGCATACAGTTTATATAGAAAATCAGCAAACAAACACTAGAAACGTCCAATGCCCTCCTTTCAGTGTTATTCTGTCTTTTTACTAACTGAATCCTAATATTTTTCCTCAAATTAGCTGGATAGCAATCGTTACCTTTTGTCTAGACTTTAGATATCACAGTTTGATATCACAGCTTCTGTAAGAGCAAAGGCGATTGCTGATTTTAAACTAAATGGACATGGTCATGTTCATGACTCAAGACTCAAGAGAAACGGGTGTTTCCGATCTTGATGAAGAACTAACTTTACCTGAAACATTGTCCAAAGGACTGATCAATGAAATGAGACGCCTTTCTGATGACACAATTAAAGAAGTGGTTGCATCATCTGGAAAGAAACATCTCTTGACTACAGAGGTTACACATTCTGTTTTTTTGGTTTAAAGGAAATATTAAACCTTGATCATCGCAATACCTTATGCATGTTTTAAAGCACTGTACTGAGCACTTTCTTTCTCAACTGCTTCAGGTTGAATCAATTCTCAAAGACTTATGGAAAAATGAAGTCAGGTTCTGCATGCTATTTTGTGACTTCCAGCAGAATGCATAAAGTGTATCAGAAAAGAGAAGGGGCTATGAGCTGTTTTTCTTGAGGAGTCTGCTGTCTGCTTGTGGCACCAAACAGATTTCGTCCCTCTACTAACTCTAGTCTTGGAGTAAGTGGATCCTAGTTAGTCTCACTGAATCTTGTTCTACACTAACAACTTTAGGTATTTGTTATAGATTATGGAACATCAATAAAATGTTCTGCTAAGTAAAGGCAAGAGGCCATTCTTGTTGAATGTGTGATGCACTATTGATGTGTGAATTGTGATGAATTTGATGCTTGCATTGTTTATGTGATGAGTATGCCCGCGGGCGATGGGTACCCACGGGTGGTGATTTCGCGGGTAAACGGGCATGCCCGTGGGCGACGGTACCGTGGGTGATGGGCATGGGCGAGCTTCTTCGCCCGTCATCCTTCGCGGGCATACCCGTGGGGGGAAATTAGGGTCGTGGTGCCCGCCGCGCCCGATTGACATCCCTATATGCATCTAACTATTCCTAATATGAAGATATGCTTCTAACTATTCCTAATATGAAGATATGCATCTAACTATTCCTAATATAAAGATATGCATGCATGCGCCTCCTTGCATGGTCGTAACCCTCCAAAGGCCCACGCACTTGACACTTCATCCTCCCGACAAGCAGCTCATCCTCAAGCTGCAGGGTGGTGGTCATGGCTGCAGCCCTAGGCTGTTGACGTCGGTTGACAACGACGGTGCTGGAGCCTTACCGCTGCCCGGTATTGGCGAAGATGCTGCCGACGAGGGTCGCCAGTGTGGATTCCTCTTCCTGCCACGAGACACAATGGATGTGCGAGAGACGTGACAACGTCGCAACCTCCCACACATCACCCGTCGCACAACACACCTCCAAAGGCACGTCATTGGCCGGTCACGCACAACGCACCTCCAAAGGCACGTCGTTGGCGGTCATGATGTGAAGATCGCGGTTGCCTCGGCAGACAACGTGGCAAGCGACACACATGCTCCACTAACACCGCAGTTGGCTGCGACAACCATGGCAAGCTCCGACGGAATTGTGATTGCCATCGCGCGCGTTAACAAAGATGGCAAGCGGTGGTCTTCTGCGGGCGAGAATCGCGAGACCTCACCGCCGCGCGAGCTCTGGCAGCGTTGTGGCAGGCGCCGACGGGACCACCATAGGCTTCGGTACGACGCCGACAACTGTCATGTGGAGCGGCGTGGCAGCAGGGGGCTGCGCTGAGCAAGCCATCACCCGGTGCGGCAACAACAGCCACGAGGGTTGCGCCAAGCAAGCCGTCACTTGGTGTGATGGTCCCCGGTTGTCAAGACGGAAGTTGATGATGGCCAATTGCGCACCATGCGCCTCTTGTGCCTCGCTGATCATCTTTAGCTGCCTTAGTTGTGCAATGATCTCATCGATTTTGGTGGGATCAATACCACTGCTGCCCATGGACGAAGATGCAGCGGGTACCTATGATACCAAGTTGTTATGGTCTTGCTTAGACCATAACGGGTAAACACCACCGAGAGGATGGCCGAGCGGTGACAACGTCCTTGGGGATGAGATGAGAATGAACTTATTATTTTTTGTTGCTTTCTATGAATGGTGCGGCTCTTCTCTTTATATAGATGAGGTTAGCCCCTGATAATATAGAAACTATCATATCTAATGCAACCAATCAACTAAGGATAAGATAATATCCATGCTTTCTAAATATGATGATATGCATCTAACTATTTCTAATATGAAGATATGCATCTAACTATTCCTAATATAAAGATATGCATCTAACTATTTTTAATATAAAGATATGTATGCATGCAGCTCCTTGCATAGCCATAGCTCTCCCTGGGCCCACGCCCATGACATATACCTTCTTGGATTTCATAGTCCTCAAAGCATCTGTCAGGAGTTTCTCCAATTTCTCTAGCTTATTAGCATCGGACTCGTCAGCATTGTTTTGGAGAGACCTGCAGGTTTGTCACAATAATCAGCTTAGGGTTGAACACAGTAAATAAACCACTGGGAGACATCGCGAAAAGTCAGGAGTGCTACCAGGCAGCAATCTCCCTAAGCCTTGACTGTATATTTGAAGAATCTTCATCCTGGTTCAGAACCAAAATATCTTGTTAGAGATATATATAGAGTACAGATAGTCGTACAATTTGGCCATCTTGGATACCCCCCCTAGTATTAGAATATATATGGTTTGTTCAGATAAACTAGTTGCTACATTTCTCAGAATTTTACCATTACTGATTTAGTTTCAGTTGTCCTGGTCCTGTGCATAGGCTACACATGTAATCCTGGCATGTAGATACTTGGTTTACATCATGTACAGTGAGTTTCCATGGCAAGTGCAGCACAGGTTCCATGATGGATTCCACAACAGGATCAAAGCTTGGCAGCTAAAGGTTCCATAACTAGACAAGCTGTAAGCTATGCATTGAAAAAAAGTTAAGAGATTTTTTACATTGTTGCTACTTGCATCTCCATCATTCATGTTCCTTCTGGCTCCCGCAAATTGCTGACAGCGGTCATATGTACCTTCTATGCTGAAAAGAAAAATATGTATCAGAGATTACTTTACATTTCCTACTGGAAAATCACTATACTCGTCAAGTTTAAGGCTTTAGCCGGCAATTTCAAACAATATTCTAAACAATAGGGGAAAGTAAAAAAAAAATTGAGCTTATGCCTCCCTTATAAATTGGCGAAGACGTATATAGGTTCAGAATGTTGTGTCTATACAAAGAATGTATTCTTTGTAATAATCAAAGCTTTTGCATCACAGTTTTTCTAGACTGACAGCTTTGTGAAACCTAATTATTTAAAGAAACATGAATCTTAAATTAGCCATAATATATCTTTAAGTCTTTTTCTTAGCCCTGCACACCATTGCCACGCGCAGAAAATACTGCACATGAACAGTAACGAGGGTACTGTAGCAGGCCCACGTAGAGGATTAGGATGGCTGCTTATTATCTATTTTCTTGAATAGTGTGATTAGTTTCCTAGAATAAGTATCACTTGTTTGGTAGCCTATCTATCAGTTAAGAGTTATTATTAGATTGATCCCTATCCATATTGGTTAGGAGAGCCTCTATATAAGGAGGACTATTATCTTTCAAAGGCAAGCAATACAAAGAATTAATATAATCTCCTCCCAAGTTTCTTCTCCCCAGCTCATGGTCTCCCCTTTCTCCTAAAGCCCCTCTCCTTCAGCTGTGCCGTCCCAGTCCTTCTCTGTACAGTATTTACCCTGATGAACTAAGGTTCATTATATTTGTTATCAAAGCCACTCACCATAGCTTCTACTGCTGAGTTGCTGACCTTGATGAAGGCTAACAATGAGAAGAAGATGGCCACCACCGACGAGATGATAGCCACCGTCGAGAAGATGAAGGCCATCCTGGGAAGATGATGGTGACGAGGGACAAGAAGGAAGCGCTACGCGAAGTTGCATCGGCAACACCGCCTTTGGCTGCACGAATGGTGACTCCACCGTGGAAAGAAAATGTTGTCGTCGTTTCACGACAACCTCCTCCATGCCACTGGCCAACGCCGTGCCTTTGGTGGTGCGGAACGCGGCGGGTGCCATATGGGGGATCGCGACGTCGTTGCATCTTTCCCACCATCGTTGAGAGAAGAGGAAATGGAAAAAGAAGCATCTTTCCCACCATCGTTGAGAGAAGAGGAAATGGAAAAAGAAGCATCTTTCCCACCATCGTTGAGAGAAGAGGAAATGGAAAAAGAAAAGAAAAGAATTGGCGGGGCCCACCTGTCGATGAGAGAAGGGGAAGAGATAAGGCTGGAGACTATCCTTCGCGTGTGGGGCTTCGGCTGCACCCGACCGTGGCAATGGCGTGGGCGTTTTATGCGGCGCGGCGCTAGCGGCCGTCTTGCTCTGGCCAGTGGCCGTTGGCTGCCATCGCGTCGCTCCCCTCCTCCTCCTCCTTAAGGTAGCTCCTTTCTCCCTTTTCTTCACCCCGAAAAAAGCTCTGCCCTAATTTTGGTTCTTCTTCTTCCCGATTTGGCTTTGGATTTGTGGGGCTTTGAGAGCTGCTACACTGTTGTGGTTGGACCCAGCATCGTCGGCGGTGAGAGCTGGTTTCCCCTCTCCTTGCGCATCTCGTTTTTCCCTCTTGCTTCCTCTCTCTGTTGAGGTGCGGTGGGGGCTTCAATTTACACCGATTGTAGGTGGAACCGGTTGGCTTTGGCTTGATCTTGAGTGGAAGAAGGCTTTTGGTTTTTTGGTGATTAGTGCTCCTTGGTGCATTCGGCCGGTGCATCTCGTTGGTGATTCTTGTGTGGCATTATTCCCGATACCTCGACTTCACGTTTGGTGTCCCGAATTGTGAGGAGCGGCATTATATCTCCAACGACCACGTCCTCTCACCGCGGCACAGCGGAGAGATTGGTTTTCTAAGTCAGCGCATTCGCGTGCCTTGCCCGGTTTACTACTCAGTGGCTTTAAGTGCCATTTGCTTCGTGAGTATCGTTGATTTCCATTTTGCGCATTACTTTACCAAAGTGTGATGTGCTAGTTGAATCTGTAATTCTGACTAGTACTGGGAGACTTTGTTTAGTATTGTTGTGGGCTCGGATTAATGCTTGATGATGTATTGATGTCAAATTGAGGTTGAATACGACAATTGAGTATAATCTGGTCTTGCGCTAAAAGTTTACTTGCTGTTTTTTTATTGAGTCATGCAATTCATGCTTGTTCTATACATGTAATTCATTCGGTCTTTAGTAGTTGTCCACTGTGATTCACTGTGTTTCATTCGGTTACTTCATTTGGCTCACTGTGATTCATTTAGCTACTATCTTCAGTTCACTGTGATGATATTTTTGTCACCGTAATATCCTCTCGTCAATTGTTACAATTGCCTATTATTAGTAGACTTTGAATTGATGATTTGCATGAAGTGAAAAATTAGATAAGGTTTTATTTTTAGCTCAAGGCCTAATTTACCTCTAATGATTGTCATATTCAATTTGTGATTAAAATTTTTTGTCGTAAGGGTCAAGATTGCATCTTGTGCAATCCGACGGAGAGCAATACTCAAACATTCTAAATCTGAGTAATATGCTGATTTTGTATATTTTTGTGTTCCATCTAATAAGCATATTATTTTGTTTATTTGACAAGAAGATATTGCATTCTTATATGATATTTTTGTCATTTAAATGCAGTTAGAAATATGCTTTAATTATCGTAATTTATGCTGGAATTAATTTTGAATATTTGCTAAAACCACTAATTTTACCACACTTACGAGAGGCTAGGAAAAAAACGGAATTAAAAAAAAATGGGATCGGAGCGAATCGATCGAGCCACGCGGCGGATCCTATTGGGCCAATTCGGCTGGCTACAGAAGAGTGAGTAGCAATTCGGGCAAATAAATGGAGGAAGGGCTCGCACCTGGAGGAGGAGTACTCGTAGAGCTTGCCGGCGGGGGAGAAGACGAGGAGCGCGACCTCGGCGTCGCAGAGGAGGGCGAGCTCGAAGGCCTTCTTGAAGAGCCCCGCGCGGCGCTTGGAGAAGCGCACCTGCCGGCTCGCCTTGTCCTCGATCCGCCGCAGCTGCACGCGCCCGCGCCGCGCCATCGATCCCTGGGAACCCTAGCCTCCGCCGCGCGGCTCCTTCTCTGTCGTCGGTGAAAGGGACGCGAGAGTCGAGGTGTGGTATGTTGGGGGTGGGGAGGGGAGGAGAGGGACGGGTGTTGTCAGTTGTCACTGTTGTGTGTGTGCGCGTGGTGGGGTCGTCCCCGCCCGCTTGACGAACTCTTGTACACCTCAGAGGCCGCGCTTCCGTGGGTACCTATGTTGGGCTCCCAAGCAGCTGGCTGCCTCCCGTGGTTAGGTCGGTTACGCCTCCGGCTTTTTGCTTCGCGCGCACCATGGCCCACGTGGGAGCCCTTGGTGTGCTCCAATTCCAAGTTTATTTCGTTCTTTTCTTTGGTTTGCTTAGAGCATGTACAATGGGTTTATATCAGTTGTCTATAGTCTCTACCACGTATGATTTTTGCTGACGTTGATGAAAGAGAATGAAGAGAGAAAGATCATGCCTACAATCTCAGAATGTGTCAGAACACAAGAAACAAGAAAAACATTAAAGATTGTGTGTTCTATAAAGACAATTAAAAAGACAAAGAATTGTCTGTACTATTGTATGAGTATGCTTTAGATCATCGTCTATAGGTGACATGGAAAGTTGTTATAGACAGCAACTGTCTGTACTATTGTACATACCCTTATGCTGTACTTTTTGCAAAATCTTGGTCTTCATAAAGTGGGTTGTTGGAATAAACACAAGTAGGGCCATGTTGGGCCTCATGCGGAGGGAGGTCGAAAGATATAACAATTGAGGAATATGGTACTTTATCTGTTTAATAGAAAAATGTCAAAAGATATGGTGTGGTTGCAAACCACTTCTGTAGCCATCTACAGTATATTGATGTACTTCTATAGAGAATGAATTAGTTGACAATGATGAATAACATGTCCTGCTACAGTGACATTGCTTCCTTTGTTTGGACGTATTTATATTTTCTCTCTCCGTTACAAACATTTACTTCCAATACATCTACACTGTAGATAATACAATCAGTTCCATGTATTAATTAATCCTATAACTTCCTCGATGGTCAAAATAGGTTTTGAAAAAGGAACAATGTTTTTTGCGAGAAAAATGATAGTGAAGAGAGCAAATTTCACCGCTTTATGGTTCATTGGCTACCGTATGCATGTGTAATTTCTCAAAAATAACAAATAAACTGTTGTTTATTTTTTTTGGGACAAATGCAAAGAAACCCTACTACAAGTTTGATTAGTGGTATAAGAAAAAGGGGAAGCAAAATTATCTCTTAGTATTAGTACTGTACCAAGTACTACATCCTAATTTTCAATCTATATGGCATTTAGCTCTTAGCGAAGACTAAAATCTGAAATCAACATGGCTTTGTAGGTTCGAAAAACAAACAGAGAAGAGATGACATGATAAAAAGTTATTTTTGAACTTTGTTCAGTAATTAGCTAGGGCCATTAGTGCTTGAGTTCTGAGAAGTAGAGCCCCAATGAGGTTAACTAAATGCAAGTGTTTAAACCTTTTGATTAACCATTAGATTGCTCAAACCTTTTTAGCCTGTGAATTAGGGAGTCCAGTGAGAAAATTGTGTTGACAGCAACTCAATTTCAGTCAACTTCTCTGTTGTAGGGCATAAGCAGTAATCTGAAAATAGAGGTTTAGATTTGGCAAATAGATCATTGTCATGGTTAATATAATGGTTAGCAAAATTGTGCCTTCAAACCCCCCATTTGAACACTTAGATTTCAATAACCATCAATTTGAAAACCAATACTAGAATATGAAATTTTCAGAAAACCAACAGAGTTTCATAAATGGTTAAGTCTCAAAACTGAAGTGAGTAGGTGTTTTCTCTTTTTCATATCTTTTTCAGTGTAAGTCCAAATTGGATGATTCCAATTTTGTTAGCTTCATTATAACTTGAGCTTAAATGGAAAAATAATTAGAGACCATGATCAAACCTTGAAAACCATTTTCAAAAATAGTAAACAAGTGAACTTAATACTGTTTTTCAGAACTTTTAGCAAACTTGTAAAATGCATAACTTTTAATATATAGATCCTTTTTGTATGAATCCGATTGGATTAGCTTCCACTGCTAGTGTATTTGCTAGGAAAATTGGTTTCACAAATTTTACTATTTTTAAAAATCGTAAGGATCATATTTTAGTTTAATACCCTAAACAATTTAGACAAATCATAACTCTTTCAATATAACTCCAAATGACCTGAAATTTTATATGGCTTATCACTATACCAGTAGGTAGCTACCATAAAAGTTTCATTTTCAAAATCCTTCTAGAAAATATTTTTGCTACAGTACCTAATTATGGCGTAAAATAGGTTTTAGGGAATATCTTCTGCACCATAAATCCAAATTAGGTTTTCCAGTTTCTATGTATAGGTTTATTCCTATTTCACCTTGTGTATAAATTTTGTGTCATTTGGATGCTTTTTGCTCAATATTTGTGATTAGAGTTTATTGCCTTATTTGCTTTTCAGTCGTGTTATTTGCTTATGCGATTAGGTGACGAAGAGTGGTTGAGCCTCGAGAGCGATCCTCAAGAACTTTTGAGCAATGCAAGTAGGCAAGCAGTTTGATCATATCCACTCAATCCCATTACTTTTAAAATCTAATACTTTGTTTTACTTGTATGTATGCATGCTTTTGTGTCAATGATTAATTTTGCCGAATAGAGGTAGCTAAGCCTAGTGCATTGTTTCCCTTAAATTGTTCACCCCTGCCACAACCTTAGGAATATTATCCTCGCCGGTGAATTAGAGCCCGGTGAATGATTTAGGGCCTTTTATTTGTCTTTGCGTTATGATGCTTAGCAATGCTTAGTATCGGTAGTATTGGGCGATCATCGACTTAGTCGGTGATCTTGATCACACAAATGCTATTATTATTCCATTATGTCCAACCCTTGTGTTTTACCAATTTGCAAATCAAAAACTGAAAACAAAAATTATATCTTGGCTTGGGCACAATGGTATGTTTGTGTGATCTGTTGGGTGTGATTGGAATGGTGCCTAAGTCCCTACGGACCTAGTTACTTGTGCCATTGATCCAAGCAATTATTGCGTGCTAACCACACTAGAGGGATATGGGACCTCTCTTGACTAAGTACTTTGGAGGGTGTTAATTAATGAGTCGCGTGGTGGGTTGCATATGGGATATATGCAACATGGACATGTTTGTGGGGAGTGGAGCGCCCGCCGAGGCAGGTGTCTCCTACTCCACGTATGGGTCCTTGTGATCCATATTTCGTCGTGAGATCACTAAGGGTTAACCCCATACGTGCGGCTCTTGATTAGCTCAATCCATTGGAAATGTCTCGTAGGACTTAGCCGTGTAGGCATACCAAAGGAAGTGTGCTTAATAGCTTGGCAAAAGGCGGTGCAAGTGTGGGTACATTGGTACACCTGCAGGTTAAAACTATTCGAATAGCCTCGTCCTAGGTTATGGACACGCTTGGTTATTTCTCGCAAGAACTAGACTACAACCTTTTAAAACTTAAACTTGACATGGGTGGTATGAAGGGTACTTCATGCTATTGTTGTGGTGACTATGGGTTAGTCACTTCTAGGTTGGTGTTGTCATCTACCTATTGTTATATTTGTCTCTCTTTATTTTAATAATAAAAGTTAATTGCAAACTTGCTTTGAATCTATTACCCTATTGCAAATGAAAACTTGCTTTATGTTTGAAAAGAAGTCCGAGCCTCATCCACTTAAATAAAGCTTGCATGTAGTTAATTATAGTTCGTTATCTCACACGTCAGTCTTGCGAGTACAAAAATAATTTTTGTACTCAGATGCTATGCTTAATTGTTTTGTTGCAGAGGAAGAAGGTGAGCCCCAAGGGCCTCACTTTTGTGAGTTGTGTTCTGGCGCTGTTTGGGACGATTAGCTTAGCGGTCCGGTTGGTTGCCTTGTGGGTAAAGGCACACCGATTGGCTTTTGTTTATCGCCATCTTATGGCCATTTTGTTTCGTTGAGATGTTCTTGGTGTACGCTTAACAAAACTGGAAAGGTTGATCTAAAATCAAGAAGGCTGATTGCCTCCCACGAAAACAAAGGGGAAAAAAAAGACTGCTCGCCATTGGGACAGCACATACGCACAGGTCAGAAAAAACCAAGGCCGACCCAGGGAGGAGAGGAGGTAAACGTAGTAAATTTCTAGATTAGGAAAGCGAGCGCTGCACGTGGTGGACCGGGCCAGGTGCGACGTGCGCAGCCTGAGGGACGCGTGGGCCTCCTCCCATCCGACATGTCTATATCCAGACAGAACCATCTCGTGCGGGCCCCACCGCCGTCAAACCTGGCCCACGAAAGCCGTGCACTGCAACAGAACAAAGCCGTGCGTGTGGAGTGTGAACCATAGTTATAAACCGGACCGGTCATCGAGACGTCACTGAACCGGTGGTCACAATCAACCATCGAATCACATATTTTAAAATTTAATATATATATATATATACATACTACAAAAAAATAGAATAAAATCAAGCATACATAAAAAATAATAATAATAATAAATCTGAATTCTAAACAATAAATTAAGTCAGTCAAAGATGCACATCATAGGCTCACGCATAAACCAAATCATTCAACCGTTAATGTTATAGTCTTTTTTTAATGGATATGTTTAAATATGCTCTAATTCCTCTCACATCTGGGTGCACTACATGTTTAGCTTAATACACGAATTGCCAACTTAAATCTTACTGTATACGTCTTAGATCTAACTATATTAATCTGTACTAATATCTTATTAGAAAATATAATAGTAAAAAGCTAACACTTACATCTTAAGAGACTACAAAGTAAAGACAAGCAAAGCAAGCAAGTGGGGGAAATACATCGTATGCTGATGGAAGCTGTCGAACCCGGATTTGGCCAATCCAAAATCCTATGTGATTCCACTACACTATTCTCTGGATCAGTGGATAGTGCTTACAGATACATCACTGAATTATTTCATGCGCCAATACATTAATTACAAAACATCATAGTTTACATAGACCGCTGTCGAACCCGGATTTGGCCAATCCAAAATCCTATGTGATTCCACTACACTATTCTCTGGATCAGTGGATAGTGCTTACAGATACATCACTGAATTATTTCATGCAGGATGTAAACCGTACCATACATTAATTACAAAACATCATAGTTTACATAGACCGCATCGGGTAAAGTTTAAAATAAGGCCGATCGGGCTAAATGGATACATTACATAAAAAAAGCGGAAGCGGTAGCGGAAGCAAAAGGGGAAGACGCATCTCACCACAGGCAAGCGACTGATATTATCCAAAGGCTTAAATAATATTAGTGCGCGCAAGCACCGACTTAGCTGGCTAGACTAGGGTGAGATCTAGACTACTAGAGCCTAAACTACTCTCCACCGTCTTCTTGGCCATCAACCTTTGGATCCTCGTAGTATGCGTAATGCCCTTGGTCCATGGCTTCTGAGGTATGGAGGAAAGCAAGGGTGGGCACAAACAACTGTGCTTGTGAGCCAACACACAGAATACAATATTTATACATTCAAGGCTTTACCAAGGATGATTCGTGTTCTTTTATTTGCTAAAAGCAATATTTTCAATTACAATAATTAGAAACTCTTAAGACTTAGCATTTTAACCAAAGTATATTTTATTAAAGAGAGAAGTTGTGCAATGTTTATAACGGCGCAAGTTCCATTCACCTGTTACACAGTTCCATCCACCAATGCTTAATTTTGATTACTACGGTTACATCCACCCAATTATCAACACTCGGTTACACCCACCTTATTAGCAACACTGGGTACATCCACCCAGAAAAATCCAATATCATGGTTACATCCACCCGACGAGTTTTCATCCCACCCACAAAGGTTTTTAAAATATAAACTAACTCGAGTAAGTTCTCATGCCCTCCCTTGACCATGGGCACGGCCGTTTAAATAGTTTATACTCTACAAAGACTATACACTTTACCCACAAGAGATAATCAGCTCATTATGTTCCACACATTTTCTTAGACACGTGAATCAAGGAGAGACCTTTACAATGCATCCCCGAGTGTAAGTTACACCCGCTAAGGTTTCACCTGAGAGTGGCTATGTCAACCACACCCAAACCCCTCTTGCGCCACACAACGACTTACACTAGCATCACAACTCGTGTCCACGATGGTTTACACCAGTGACACGACTTGTAGGTCACTCCAGTGGTGCAACTCGCACTAGTGGATACAAATTATTAAGCCAGATCGACACCATGACAGACTTGTGGTTGCACTATTTTACATTAGAATATCATCACAGGATTAAGTCCTTTAAGTCATACCACCAATTCTCATGCTACATCAATATCAACCATCATACCATTTGCCAAGATATGGTAACAGCAAGTTATTAGGGTTTTGGAAATCATAAATTAGGTTATAACAATTATACCAGTCATTTCCCTCCGATGATTGTCCAAAATAAGTTCATGATTTAAAAGATGATGATTAGGGCTATTAATGCCCCAGTACTTAAATAAGACTAGCATATCGCTTAAGTACGACCTATAACTAGTAAGGTTACCACATAATTATCTAGGGTGACAAGGATTAAGTGATTCAAATATCAAAGGATGGTACAATAATACTAAAGTATCAAATTGATATTTAACTATCTTAATATTTGACATACATTTGCATAATGAATTTAGTATGCAATTTGGTATTTTTAAAGAATATAAATTTGCATAAAGTGTAGGTTCAATATGATCAAAGTATCGACTCGCCTGGGTCAAAAGCAAGTGGGTCTTGAAAGTCTTGAGATTGCTCGAACTAGGGCTCTCCTGGGTCTTCGAACTCTAATCTTACGATCGCATCGGAAAAAGAACATACAAATGAGTAAAGAAAATAAATACAAAAGAAATATCAAATGTACTCCAAATTAAACAAAACCACTTCTATTAGAAAGATCTTGAATTTAGAAAATTTTATAAACAAATTTCATTAAGCTTAGAGTTAAAACGAGGAAGAATGAGTTCTCTGAAGTTTAATTGGAAATTAAATCTAGAAAAATAGCAAAGGAGAGAGAATTCTCTCTCTAACACGTGGGGTCCACTGCACAATATTTATTTTCTTCTAGTTTTTAAAGAAAAATATTTATTAACATGTGGGGCCTAGCTATCATTGGCTCAGCTCAGGAGAACAGTGCATGGACCCAGGGTCCATGCGCACTATGCGCGGTCCACAGGTGGTTGCACTGTGCACTAAATGCTTCGGGGTCCATATGTCATTGACTCACAGGAGATCTAGGATTTAATTACCCCGTATTAAATCTTCTCGGGCCCATACATCAGCCGTACACAACAGCAATTAAACCAACCCAAATCATTAGTATTTGGGATGAGAAAGGGTAATGGATAATCCATTTTATCCGATATTCGATCCGAGGAAACGCAAATGCGGTAAGTAAAACCCGCATCCGAATGGAAAGCGAGTAACATCCTGGGAAATGGATAGTATTCGTATCCGGTTAGTACATGTATCCGTATTTTGGTGTTATTCGTATCCTGAAAAAACGGATAGTATCCGAGAAAACGAAAACGAATACTATCCATTTTTCCGGATACAAATATGAATATGAACACTATCCGATTTTTTTTTTCTAGATACGAATATGAATACTATCCGTTTTTCCCCCAGAGCGTTTCTATTTCGACGGGGTCTTGATTCGGTGCCAAAATCTGTGGCTGTTATGGTGTCGACGTGTCGCTACGACTTGTGTAGATAGTAGATGTGCAGTCATGTTACATAAATTTATCGCAAAAGTTGTAGGATATTCGCATTCGACCGAATTGAGTACATATTCGATTCGAATTCGTATTCGAGAATATTCGAATTCATATTCGTTTTAAAAATATGGATTTGTATTCGTATTCGAGTCTATTCGATTTGTTTCCATCCCTAATTAGTATGTCCTAATGATATAGATTTGGTTATTAATGGCGTTGCTACAGTGGTGGTCCGGTTCGGACAAAACAGAGAAGTGCTTAGGCGTTGGCTTCCCGTGCTCGTCGTCGGCGAGCCTGGCCTCAAGGTTGGCTCAGGATACCTAAAATTGGTTCCCCTCGAGCTCACGCACCTGATGGTGTCGACGGCGATGGCCGAGATGGCCTACAGTGGTAGCGCTACGGCAAAAAGCGGCGGCGGCGCTATGACTTTGGCGGCCATGGCGACCCAGCAGCGCTTCAAGCAAACCAACGAGCGCAAAAGCATCCACGAGGTTCAAGGGACTTATCGGAACAACGAGGGAGGACAGAGGGGGTCGGAGGGTGGCTGGCGACGATGCTCGCGGCGACGGCGAGGTGGGCGCGGTGGGGAGCTTGTCGGAGAGGAAGAAGATGGCCGGTGAGGTTGGGGATGTCTTTGTGACTTCCATTGGTTGCTCCTGGTGCAGCCAATTGGTCCAAGATGTGTCGAAGCTTGATTGACGATGATGGCGACGAAAGTGACCAGAGGCGGGGAAGAGAGGGAGAAACTGGCTCTCGGGGGGCAAAGGAGATGATGGAGCAACGATTGGGGATATGGCGAAGATGAGGGAGGGCTTTTATAGCAGGGGGGGTCGTGCGGGTTCCCAAGGCGGCGCTGGGAGCGGCGCTAGGGTAGAGGCATGGTGGCACCGGTGGGAGCTACAGGTGCGAGAGAGAGAGAGAGAGAGGGTGGCGCGGCACCGATGTGAGGTGCGGTAGGATTTAAGGGCGAGGATGCTATAGTGGCAGGTGGGAGCCGGGGCGGGGGAGCCGGGAGCGTGCGCTCGTCGGGCACGCTCTGGTACGGTCTGGGCCGACTAGGCCACAGGGGGGAATAAAGGGGCAGAAGGGGAGGAAGAGAGAGAGAGGGTTGTGTTGGGCCAAGCCCAAAAGGTTTTGAGGTTTGAAAATTTTGAAACCTTTTGATAAAAGAGAGAGAGAGAGGGTTGTGTTGGGCCAAGCCCAAAAGGTTTTGAGGTTTGAAAATTTGAATTTTGAAAAATTTGATTTGCCTTTAATTCAATTTGATATTTGAAAATCTGAAGCTTGTTCTGAGCAGAGAACAGAGAGGAGTCGCCGGCCAGAGTGAGAGAGTGGGAAAGATGGAATTTTTTTATGTGTAGTCACTATTTCACAAAAGGGATTCCTACTAAAACCAAACAACACCCAGAATACAAATATATCATTCAGTTCTGTCTTGAAAAGCTCTATCATTTTAGGGCTTTCTTGTCTATTGGTTTAATGGGCAAAACCGGCCAGGTAAACCAACTGAGTCAGTCGAGTTGATGAAAAACCGATCGTGTCGGACGGGTTTTCCCGATCAATTATATTTTCGGTCTTGTGAGTGTGCCCGGCCCGACAAAAACTCCGGGCCTGGGTTTTTACGGCTCAACCGTCTGTCCGATCCGAGTTTTATAACTACAACGTGAACACGGCCAACCGGGACGATACTGTTGAGGAACCGTCGCTGGCAAGTCCAGTCCGAGCGATTACCTCGTAGATAAATAGAGAATCGTAAGAACGATGCAAGAACACAAGAACGAAACAATAGATGAACACAAGTATGAGAGGGGACTGCGGGCTTCTCTTTATTGCTCTTTCAATAATGAATCTGTACATGTATTGGGGTCCTCTCCTATTTATAGTCTCTGATGAGATGAGGTGCCCACTGGACCTGACTCTAGCCGGGCCGGTTTCCTAATACTCCCCTTGGGCTCTCATCCTTCATGTCCATGCCTCGCTAAAACTCCATAAAAACCCAATGGAAAAATTTTGGAGAAAGAGTACATGTATCATGTTCTGCTATGTCGCACGAATTACCTCATTAAAAACCTTAACCGAGAAACTTTAGGAAAACTCGTCAAGGGAAAAGAGTACAATTCACCCAATTTATTTAATCTCCGTGATTTGCTCTTTGGGTACTCGATCTTCGTGATCAAGCTTCGATGAATGAGTTTGTGAAGGTTCTCCCCCTGAATTCTGCACTTCTCTAAGTCTTATCATTCCAATTCCACGTATGCACCTTTCAAAGCTAGATGCTGGAAGTGACTTAGTGAACAAATCTGCAAGATTTTCACATGACTTAGTATGCAGTACCTTAATTTCTTCCATCTTTTGCATTTCATGAGCATAGAAGAATTTGTGGTTGATATGCTTTGTGAGAGGACTCTTCACATAACCCATCCGCACTTGTGCAACACAAGTCGCATTATCTTCATAGATAATAGTGGGGTTTGTGCGGTATTCAATCCACATGACCGCTGGATGTGGTGAATCATCCGCCGGCCAAGAGCATTCCCGCGCGCCTCTCAAATGCATGCTATAATTTACGAGTGGTTCGTCGAAGTTGATACCAAACTCGCTTAGATGATTTCCATGAAATTGCGGTTCCACCACACAGAATACATAGCCTGCTTTGCGACTTATTCAGATGCGGGTCCGACAGTACCCAAAGATCTACATAGCCGATCATTGTAAGGTCCTGGTTCTTCTGTAAAATGGCCAAGATCTTTACTTCCTTGGAGGTATCTAAGACGCCCTTTATTCCCCGCCAATGCCTTTTGGTGGGTTCTCAGACTATACCTTGCTAGAAGATTCACTTGCAAATGCAATGTCCGGTCTAGTACAGCTTTGCCAAATACATGAGTGCTCCAAGCTGCGCTCAAGTATGGGAATTCCGGTCCCGTGACTTCCTCCCCTCTTCTTTAGGTCCGAACGGTCCTTGTTTTGTCGCAAGGATCTCCGATCATCGACACTTTGAGGATATGCCTTTTCAAAGCCGAACCTTTCCAACACCTTTGAGTGTAGGTTGACTGATGTACTAAAATCCCTTGGGTATGCTCAAGCCGCAAGCCTAGGCAATATTTGGTTTTACCTGATCTTTCATTTCAACTCGACTCTGGTAAGAGCTTGCTTTTCCAATATCTTCTAAAGTCCCGATGATATTCGGATCATCTACATACACCGAGATTATACGAGAATCCATCCCGGGATCGCCAGATAAACACACAGGACAATCCTCACTGCTCGTGTAGCCTTTCTTGCAGAGAAAGTCGCTTAGGCGATTATACCACATCCCGCTCGATTGCTTGATCCATACAGGTGACTTTCTCGAACTTGCACATATAGATTTCTATTCGCTCTGCCTTGGTTCTAAGACAGGATACCTTGGTACCTTCATATAAATTTCCAATCCAAGTTCCCATAAAGGTATGCGATTACTACATCCATCAATTTCATTTCCAAATTCAGATTTACTGCCATTGAGATTAAATATCTAAAGGTAGTTCCGCCCATGACCTGGGAATAGGTCTCTTCATAATCGACTCCTGGTCTTTGAGTGAAACCTTGTGCAACAAGCCTTGCTTTATATCTTACAACTTCATTTCTTTCATTTCTCTTTCGAACAAATACCCATTTATGCCATACAGGGTGCACATGAGGAGGTGTGCGGCTTACAGGCCCAAATACCTCTCTTTTATTCAGAGATATTCATTATGCTTCTATTGCCTTTTTCCAATCTTTCCAATCTGATCTTTTCTTGCATTCAGCGAGCGATGCAGGCTCTGGATCAAGATCAATGATTGTGGTAATTTTCTTTGCAAAATAGATGTCGATATTGGCTATTGCTCTATTCATAGATTCTCCCGTAGTTACATAATTTATAGCTATTTCTTCATGAGGCGGTTCTGCTAATGCTTCTACTTGCTTACCGCTGCTTTCAATTGCGGGGGCAAGTCCCTTTAGTTTTTCAGCTCCGATGTGTGCGTACACATCCATGCTGATGTCTCCCTCCGTGGGAATATTCAAATCTGGTATGCCTTTTGCTGAAAGTTCCATACCAGTGTCAGGTCTCAATTGGCTCCCCTTCTATTTGTGGGGAACTTCAGTGATCGGCTATGACAAGTCATTCTTATCCTTTTTCGCCAGGCGTCCCCGGTTACTTGGGATTCGAGGGGCCGGAGTTCTCGTCCTTTTATTCTGAGGCCTCTGGACGGGATTAGAGATACCTTCTATTTTCTTTGGTATTTCAACCCTCTCCGGTGCATTGCGTGCAGCCACATGCGACTTGGTCACGCTCTTCAAATCACTAAAGTGGTCAGGCAGTTGATTCGCTAATGCTTGCAAATCAATTATCTTCTGGACTTCTCTATTTGCTTCACTAATGCGTGGGTCATGTGCATTAATTCCCGTGGCTTGCCACGTTATTTCCCGATATTTTTCATCAAGAGGTTGATTTCCTCCCCCTAATGACGGGAAACTATCCTCATCAAATATGCTATCGGCGGCGTCAGTATGCAAATCTCCAGTCATTGGGTCCAGATACCTGATTATGGATGCAGTCTAATAACCCACGTATATCCCAGACTTTCTGAGAGGGCCCATTGCAGTTCGCTGCGGTGGTGGTATAGGTACATAAACCTTGCAACCAAACCTTCAAGATGAGTTTTCGTGGTGACCCTTGCGCTAGTTGCATAGGTGAATGGATGTTGTATGCCGACGGTCTAAAATTGATGAGAGTTGCTTTGCATGCAGGATGCGTGTCCCCAACATGTAGTTGGTAAATTGCACTCAGTAAAGCGGTCGGACAATGAATTTAATTCTTTTAATCAATGCCTCGCTAGTCCATTCGGTGTGGACATGTGGTACCGAGTGCTCAACGGTAATTCCCATTGCCATACAATAATCATCAAAGGCCTTGAAGTAAATTCTCCGCATTGTCCATTCGATGGACTTCACATGATGATCGTGAAATTATTCTTTATTTTAATTATCTGCGAGATCGACTTTGCAAAAGCATGATTTCGTAGATAACGTATATACATGCGACCATTTCGAGGAAGCATCGATGAGCACCATAAAGTACCTAAATGGCCCCGATAGGCTGAATAGGACCGCAAATATCTCCTGGATTCGGTCCAGAATGTTGGGATTTCATCCTTCACTTTAGAGGAGAAGGTCTAGTAATTAATTTCCGTGGCACATGCAGGCACACGAAATCTTCTCGATTCGGAAATTCTTTACATTGATATTATGTCCCGTAGAATTGTTAATTATATTTCTCATCATTCTAAGACCGGGTGACCTAATCTATCATGTCGAGATGAGAAAAGTTCGAGCTTCTAAAAGATATTTTCAGGACAGTATAGGCTGCAGGTGCCCTAATATGAGTGTAGTATAGTCCAGATTCATATGAAGGAAGTCGTTCTAATACCCTTTTCTCATTCTCCTCACGCTTTGTAATGAGCAGGTATTCCTTACCATACTCTTCTTCAGTCTCTACATGGAGACCGTTAGCGCGAATATCTTTAAAACTTAAGAGAGTTCTAGTCGATTCCGGGTACAACAAGGCTTCTTCAATGACCAATGTCGTGCCCATCGGGAGTATAATTGTGGCTCTTCCTGAGCCTATTATACAAGTATCGCTGCCAGCGATTGTCGTAAGACTACCAGCATTCTTGCTGATCGACTGGAAAAATTTCGTCTCTCTTAGTATGGTATTCGTTGTGCCGCTATCCGCTAGACACACTTCCTCCATAGGGCGCCACACGTGTTCTGATATATAAAGTATTTATTAATATGGAGCAAAAACAATCCACACATAAAACATACTTCAAAACAGAACAAAACTTGCTTTATTAATACGGGGAAAGTCTTGTTGAACCCATCATAAGAATTTATTGCTAATGCTCTTCTAGAGCTTACAACCTTTATTCAATAATTCAAAATTCTAACATAAACTGCAAATGACTGTAAAACTAAGTGCCATGCATGCACTAGATTGAATCAGCGAAGTAAGAATTAACTTCTGCCTGAATCTGATCTACTTCTATCTTTTCTTCTTCAGCAACTACGGCTGCAGCTTGCTGTAATGTCCAATGAAGGAGTGATAGAAGTCGCCAGAGGCATGTCCACATCCATAGGTGCAACCAATGACCGTGGATCTTCTATGCTCGCAATGGCGAGTGCGCCTCGTGCTGTCCTGTGCCCTTCTTCTTTGCCTTGAAAGCATCAATCACGTGCTGCGGTTCACGCCCGACACGTGATCAATGTCCCCAAGTGCCGCATTTATAGCAGCTTTGGTCCTGCTGGCCATAGGGCTTCTCATCGCGCTTCTTTTGTTCGCCTTTCTTGGCTTGAGCATTTTGCTTAGTCTTGTGACTCATGACCTTACCCTTCTTGCCTCTTTTCTTTGATTGAGGCTTTCTCACCTTATAGCTGCTAGCGTTGACTTCATGGCCAACTTTGCTACTAGGCGGCTGTGAGATGTAGTTCTTTCTGAGAACCCCATCTTGAGCTTCCGTAACTTGCATGATATCAATCAGTTCGGCGTATTCCTTGTAGCCATCCTGACGGTAGTTGCGTGCGGATTGCACCGCATTTGGGTGAAAGGTAGAGAGGGTTTTCTCAATCTTCTCCTCTTCTGTGATTACTTTACCACATAGCTGAAGATTGGTACAAATTCTGTGCAAAGCAGAGTTGTACTCCCCCACGGTCTTATAGTCAGCAAAACGTAGCCGAGTCCATTCCTGCTCTGCTCGAGGTAGGATGGTGTACTTCAGTTTCTCGAACCGCTTCTTCAGGGCGGTCCATAAAGCCAGTGCGCTCTTCTCTGCCATATACTCATTCTTGAGAGTTAGACAAAGATGATGTCTGAGGAAATGAAGTGCCTGATCATTTTCCTCAGCGGTTGGAACGACATCCTGCGAGGCGCCGAGTCCAATAGCAGCACGGAGCTTCTTGGCTCCCAGTACAATCTCGACATCTGATGCCCAAGTCAAATAATTCTGGCCATGCTGGGCCAGCTCCTCGAACTCCCGGTTCGTAATTCCAGTCATCTGCATATTCATGCAAGGGATGCATAAGATTACTGCTGGTAATGTACATAAAAGGTTGCAAGAATTCCCATAATGTTCCCGTATTTTTCTACGCATTTTTCAAGATTTACTGCTATATTCAATGATTAAAAGCAATATAAATAATTACAGATAATCAAAATAGTAAATACAGAAATAAATTGCATATAAATAACAATAACAAGAATAAATATGCTTCAAAGTTCAAAATTATGGAAAAATTTGGATTCCCGAAGCCCTTTTCTGCTAGAAAAATGACTTTTCGACAAAAACTGCAAGTTTCAGGGGCTTAAACACGAAATCTCCGTTCTGAGGGAAATTTGCACGTAATTTTCATATTTTCCGAGGGGTTTTCCGCAAAATTCCTTTATTCGCGAAAATTCCGCGCAATTATGAACACTTCAAGGTTCTTTTTGCAAAATTCTGGGTTTTTTTTCGGCTGAACCCCTTGGGCCTCCTTTCCGGCCCATTGGCCTTTCCCGGGGCCCAAGTCGTCGGCCTGTTTTGGTTTCCGGCCCACATGGCCCATGCGGCAGGGCTATATGTCGGTGCTAGGGTTTCCCTAGCACCGTGCCTCGCGGGTGGCGGCGGCGGCGTCGTTTCGGGTGGCGGCGTGGGGGGCGCGCGTGCGGCGCGCGGCGGCGGCGGTGGCGGCCGGCGGTGCGGCGCGGCGCGACGAGGCTCGAAGCGGCGATCGCGCTAGCGCGCGCGGCGGCGACCTCGGCGGCGGCCCGGCCGCTCCGCTACGGCCGAGCGAGGCGGCGCTCCTCCTCCGGCCAAGCGACGGCGGCGCGCAGGAGGCAACGGCGGCCGCGCTGCGCCAAGCGTCGTGGCGGCGGCACCCGCATCTGTGGCGCCTCCCGCGTCCGTGCAAGCGGCTGAAGTATCTAGACCCGTCATTATGTGTTAATGGAGTATTTTGGTGATTAATGACAAACCTATTTATGAGACTAACACTCTTATTGTTATACCATGATTAGTCTCAGCTTGGATATAAAAGGAAAAATCCAAACAGGTGTGCATTCAAAATGACAAATCTATTTGTGAGACTAACACTTTTATTGATTACCTATTGTTTAGTCTCATTTGGATATAAAGGTGAAAAAGACAAAATGTATGCATTCTACTTTATATTTATATATATTGTTGTATTCCTCGGATCCAAAATATAGGTTGAACTCCACCAAAAGTCTAACTTGAATATGTGCATATGTTCTTAACACACATTTGTGTATGCACACATTTAGGGGGGTTCACTCTATGTTTTGTGGTTTTATTAGTATTGGTCTATATTCCCTTTCCACATATTTGAGATTTCTACTTTGAAACATATCTTTGAGTATATATAACTTGTGTAGTTAATATATTCATATGAGTATATGAGAGCATATGAGACTTGTGTAGTTCATATATGCTTATCTATCCTTGAATATATTTGACTTGTGTAGTTAATATATTCATATTTAGTATATACAACTTGTGTAGTTCGTATATACTCTTAGTATATATAACTTTTGTAGTTCATATATACTTATACGTGAGTATATATATAACTTGTGTAGTTGATATATACTCATGTTTATCTCTATTCAATTACTTGCAATTGAAGTGATTATCATCAATTACCAAAGAGGGAAAGATTGTAGTATCTTGTCCCAACCATTATGAGTTAATGGTATGTTGTGGTAATTAATGACAATCACATTGTGGGACTAACATTTTCTATGAGTTGGATAAATAGGTTATGTTCCATGACGATGAAGACTTTGGATGGCATCATGAGTCGATGGTTATCAAGTCAAGGTTCAAGAAAAGGAAGTTATCATGTGTTGATGGTGTTCAAGAAGAGGAGATGATCATGAGTTGATCATCAAGTTAAAAGAAGATCCATCATGTGTTGATGGACATTAAGTGGAGAATGCATCATGTGTTGATGCATATCAAGACTCGGGATGAAGGATGTCATCATGTGTTGATGAGCATCAAGCCAAGATCCCGAAGTAAAGGAAATCATCATATGTTGATGATCATCGAGTCAAGGACCCGGACTTGAAGTGAAGATGTGCGTCATCAAGCTTCAAGAAGATGCTCAAGGCAAAGGTATAACTAGCTAGGGCTAAGGATGTGTTCCTAGTCTTTTACCGGTCTTGGTGTTTGGTTGGAAGATCGGATTGCTAGTATAGATTGCCGTACTATTAAGAGGGGTCTTGTCTAGTAGCTTGAGTCTCATCATGTGTTGATAGTTCAATCTTGCTTGCTCTAGCTCACCGTGGCATGATGCTATTATTTGCAAATAGTTGAGGCTCATGCGTCTAATCCTTATAGCATGTGACTATACTTTGCAAATATGTTTTGCAAATTGTTGAAGTCCATGTACCTACTCTTTGTGGCATGATCTAAGTTTGCAAATATGTTTTGCAAATTGTTGGGATTCATGTATTTTCCCTTGACATGGTCTAAGATTGCTTGTTGCTAATTATTTGGACTTAGACCATGATAGTGGCTCTTTTGAGTTGTGCTTTTTGATTTGATAAAATGTGTTTGAGATCAAATCAAATAGGTGGGTTGTGTAGCCCTCTGAATAAGCTTTCAATAGAGTCCAAGATCACTCAATTCCGACATCGGAGTCAAAAGTTATGATCGTTTTTCCAGTGTCGCTCAGACTGAAATTCAGGTGCGGATCGACGCAGCTTGAAAGCCGGACTAACCGCCATTTGCTCGCGGATGACCACCCTTGTAAGGCCGGTCGGCTTTTTCCAGAGCATATTTCTCGGTTTTCTACCTCCCGGAAGGCCCGGATCGGCGGGTCCGGTCGATCGGACCGTGAGGGCGGATCGACGGGGTTGTCTCTAACGGCTATTTTTATAGCCGTTGCTCGTAGCCGGACCGACCGCCCTGCACGTGGGTGGACCGGTTTCCCTGATTTCGGCTGATTCTCTTCCAACGGCTAGTTTTTGTGTGTGGGCTATAAATACTCACCTTGGCCGGTTGGGGGGCAACTCTTGTCATCCCATTTCATTCTCTTGAGCTAGTGTGAGCTTCTCCTCTCAATTGTGCATGTGTTGCACCTTGTGAGCAAAAGGAGAGGGTCTAGTTGCATATGTTGCAACTAGAATTGGATTGAGCATCCAATTGTGCATGTGTTGCACTTGGTGAGAGTCAAGCAAGGGGCTTGGCTTATTACTCTTGGTGTTTGCCGACACCTAGACGGCGTGAAGGCGTCGTGGCGTCGTGATCTTCTCAAAGAAAGCTTGTGAGAAGACCCGAGCGGTTTGAGTGGCTTGGTGCTCGCCATCTCCTGGAGTGGAGTAAGAGCAACCCTAGTGGAGCGAGGTGTTGATACCTCTGAGGAAGGCTTAATTTGTGGAGCCGACCCAATTGGTTTGGGTTTCCTCAACGTGGATTATGGGAGACCGGCAAGTCTCCACCACCACGGTAAAACATCATTGTGTCCGTGTGCTTCTTGTGATCACTTTCATATGCTTTACTTTGTGCAATTTACATTCATTATATAATTGCTTATTCATTTGTATGATTGCTATCTTATATGTGCTTGATTAATCATATCATTAGTTGATAGCTTACAAGTATTTGCTAAATTGCTCTATTTATTATTGACTTGTATTGTTGGTGCACTTAGTGAACTTAGTTGATTTAGGCTAAACCGAATTGATATTTAGCTTCCGCATTAGAAATCGGTTTTAGCTCATAGAAGTTTTAAAATGCCTATTCACCCCCCTCTAGTCGGCCTCCTCGATCTTACAGGCGGCGCGGCCGAAGCGGCGGCTGAAGCGGCGGCGGGCCGGCGCGCGCCCCCCTTTTTTCTCTCTCTCTTTGCTTGCCGGCGGTGCCGATGGTGGGGCCGCTACGGGCGGCGGCGAACGGGGCTTCGGGCCGGCGGAGGCGGCCGGCGCCGCGGCCTTCAAGGCGACGACGGCGGCGGTGTATTGGCCTGCACTTCATGGCCGGCAGTAGCAACCTTTTTTTTTTTTTAAATTACTGTTCATCCATGTGTGTACGCGATGTAATACGAGATTGCAACGGGACGCGCGGCTTCATGCCTACATGTGCATGCTTGCCGCGTGCTGGCGGCGTGGCTCTGTCGTTGCCTCCGTGGCAATACGTGATGGCGGACTATGCCGACCGGTAACGTATCGCGGAGGTAGTGACAGCCGCTTGCAGGCGGTGCCCTGCACATGGTGCCTTCCATGCGATTGCATATACTACCTACGGTACAATCATCATCTACTCTTTCATGCAATCCACCGATCGGCTTGGCCGGCGACTTCAAGTCGGCTCGCGGTAGATTAGAGCGGATTTGCACCGTAGAAAACCAATCTAGAAAGCCAAATTTGCAGAATTGAAAGCAATCTAGAAAAACGATTCAATCTACGAGTGTCGTTCATCGACGGTTACCTTTCCGATGCGAGGAGAGTCGATCGTGCTGATAACGTGTTGAGGAACCGTCGCTGGCAAGTCCAGTCCGAGCGATTACCTCGTAGATAAATAGAGAATCGTAAGAACGATGCAAGAACACAAGAACGAAACAATAGATGAACACAAGTATGAGAGGGGACTACGGGCTTCTCTTTATTGCTCTTTCAATAATGAATCTGTACATGTATTGGGGGGGTCCCCTCTCCTATTTATAGTCTACAGTAGATGAGATGCTCACCAGGAACCCGGACTCCTGGCCGGGCCGGTTTCCTAATAGATACGATACGAGCAGAGTAGGGCAGGGTGGTAACGCGCTCGAACCCGTTCGGACCAGAGGGTTGAGCAGCGGCGTGGTGGTCGTGGTCTCGTGGATAGGGGTGGGAGTGGATCGGTCCGGACTGGATAGGGTCTGTCCCGTGTGGTCCATGGATTAAGAAGGAGTTAAAGGGTCAACCTTTTGATTGTGCTGCCATGACCCATATGATCCACTGGATCACATGGGTCGACCCTTGCAGCGTAAGCAATAGCCTCTTTCGGGAAGCTTTAGCATATCTCTTACAGCATAAGCTAGCTATAAGTCAGGCATCATGTAAAATGCATAAGCAATAGCTTTTATACAGCAAGGTTTCCTGATATGAGTATTACATGATTACACCAATCAAGAGCTGTCTTGCAAAATGCATATGCTCAACTGAAAATAATGGGATCGCCGTGATGCCATGTTTGCCTCGTGCAAATGAACAACAGAAAAAACATTCAGTTCTTCTCATCTTAGACTCTTACAAATACATGCTACTACCACAGTTATACCAGGTGTAGGGAGAAGTCCAAATGACAGAATCACACCAAGCCCAAATGAAACTGATAAAAGTTTTATAGCCAAGAGGAGCTTACACCGCCAGATCTGACAAGAAAGCAAACTGCAACACATACCATTAGCAAGCAGACGAGAGAGCATTGATGATGACCTCCTTTGCTCATTGCCGTGTACCACAACAATTCTTGGAAGGGTCATCAACCCAATACGATCTATCTTCAACTGTGTTACAGTAGGAGGTAGAAGAGGCAATTGACTTAGTTCTGGACAGCCTTCAATTGCCAAAGTATCAAGAAAAGGAGGCAGGCCTTTGTCGACAAATTCATTCCTCTCCTCTAAAGCTGAGCGCGAGTTCTTACGGGCAATTTGCGTACCACAGCAATTCTTGTCTCCATCTTTTGCGTTCTTACGGGCAATTGGCGCTTGGAGAGGAAGCGATCCACGTAGTTGAGTGCGAGGTAGGCGACCCGCGGGTGCACGGCCAGCTCGCCGTCGTACCGCACCTGGGCCACGTACCTTGGAGATGAAGCCGGCGGTGTCGCGGCGGGCAGCGGAGGCGGCGGCGGAGATGGACGGCGAGTGGTGGCCCTCGGCGTCGAGGAGGCTGGCGATCGGCTCGTCGGCGGGGCTAGTGAAGGGGTTTCCAAGGTTGAACTCATACTCGTACTCGTAGGCCTCCTCCTCCTCCCACGCCATGTCCATGGCTGCGCCCGCGTCCGTACGAGGAAGGCTAGGAACACGCCAAGAACCGCAAGTGGCTGCTTTATGGGGGAGACGAAGCCACCATTGTCCGGCGTTGGAAGGATGACGACAATGCGTTCGGTTCGATCCACTCGAACCCCAGGAACCAATAGATTCCGAATCTATTGAACGGAGTTTTCTACTGGGTTACCCCTCTAGCCCATACTACTAGAATTTTTGTTTCGGTTCGGTGCCCCCAATGGATAAGGCCGAACCACTCCCACCCTACTCGTGGAGGGCCTTTAGCTGAGCTGCGCCGGCAAAATATCTCTCTCTCCTTGTCACGGCCGATGAACCGAAAGTGGTGAAAAAAAGGTGTGCGGATAAGATGCCGTGAAGGGTAAGGTCGGCTGCTGGAGCCGCCTACTTGATCCGTCCAACCGTTTTCCTTATCGGAATCGGAAGGATCGGAATCGTGTATCAAGTGCTCCCGGAAGAGGCCGGGTGAAGTGATCGATGGTGCAATCCGCGCATGCGATTGCGGCGGATGTAGTCAGGTGGCACCAGAATATCAATATATGGTGCGATGCATGCAATTGAGGCGGTGGTGCAACGCGCAAGGAACACTTTATTCTTTGCAGATTAGTGCAACCGGAAGCGTTTGCCATGACGCCATTGGATATACCTACGATGCATGTGTAGGCGACAAGCACATAGAAGAGATCCAACAGACCTTGAATAACCTATAAACAACTCCTAAAATTTAGTTGCAGGATTATGTAGATATTTTTTTGACATGTTTATTCAGCAAACCGAATTAATAATCTCATGTATGGTGTGCACATGCTTTGTTTTTTAGGAGAAGATAAAAACATATATAGATTTTCAACTAATTAATTTACCATTTAGGATGTGTCCAAAGAAGGATTAAGACGGAACTTTAATCATACTACTATAAAAATCAAGTGAGGCAAAATTCCACTGGAGTAGCTCCAAAGACATGGGTCTGTGCCCAACTTTTTTTACCGTCTGAGCCCCAGAGCCGAGCACGATTTAGTCCCGTTCCCACGAGATGCATCTCGGCCCAGCGCAGATAGGCCCTACAGATCCAACCTCAAAAGGCCGAGAGGCCTCTTCCGCAGTGCAGCCCCCACCAAATGCCGCTCAGTTCGTGCCTTGTCGACCCGCGTCGCGTCTCTGATTCTTTCTTCTTGTCCCCCATCTTGGAGTGCGAATCCACCCCCCCCCCCCCCAAAAAAAAGATATGTATTGCATCATTAGTAATCAGCGAACACGCATGCACGGAACTTTGGTTTCATTCAGAAAAACAACACCTTTTCTTCGAGCTAAGATGATACGGCCGGCGCTTAATTAGTCATCTGATAGACTGATACTACTGATAATGGTCAGCCGGCCGGCCGGACACGATTCCCCCGAGAACTGGAGCGCGGATAGGATACCATACGGTGTTTGCCGTCGCATCTGCCTAGAAATTCTAAAGACCGACGATTCCATATTCCCGGTGGATAGGGATGCGATCAGAGCGGATATAGATAAATATCGCTCATCTCGTATCTTTTTTTTTTCTTCTCTGAATCGAAGTCGAACACGGACAGTGCCAGATACGAATATGAATGCGGATAGTTTCGATTATGAATATGGAGCGAATACATGCCAAACCGAATACGGATTCTCTGGGTCACGAATATTTAGTTAGGATATTGCGTGAAAACAGAAACCATATGTATCACACGTATAAAGATCAATCAACCATAGATGTCCTAGATGCAACTACATTAGCAATTTAGCAAGCCAACTTAACTACATCATACTATCACGGCGGTTAGCTAAAAAAGTAGTAGCAAGTAGCAAATCATAGTGATAGCAGTACAAAAAATGTCCAAAATGTAAATAGCCAATTACATAACTGGATAGATACAACCGGACCAGTAGCAATAACTAGTTACGGATAAACAAAATGTTGACCGGTAGCAAGTATGCGGCATCCCAATTTTCAAGTTTTTCAAAATATTTATTTCAAATAAAGTTCTATAAAATTTTCATGATTTTCTATAATTTAACAAAGCTTAAATAGAATTTTCAGAAATAAAAATAATTTAACATGAATAAATCAAGCATCCATTAAATTCAAAAGTATTTTTATTTAAATTACTTATGTTCAAAAGTATTTTTATATATTTTTGAATTTTTCCAAATTTATTTGCTATTTTTTTGGCTTATTTGGATTTCCTGTATTTCCTATAAAAATAAAAAATATTTAAATACTAGAAAGCCTCGTGGGCCGATTTCTCTCTTCGGCCAACTGGGCCTAGAGTTTACCGGATATCCAGGATGGTGTTTACAGATACTATCCGATAAATTATCAGGATACCTCCGAATCCCACAGATACCTCCTTCCCAAATCCATTTTCGTATCCAGCTAAAACTATCCGGCTCCGAAATTGAAATCCGAGAAAACCCCAGATATTCAGTTCACGCTCAGAATTAGATCCGAATTTATTCGAACGAACATACGGTCGAGAACTATCCACTCCATTTGCCCCTTTACCCTAGGATAAGTTCGCTACATCCGCCTAGTCATCTTTTCATTTCCTAGGGTCATGTACCGATGTACATACCAAAGCAACTGCACTTTTCCACGGACGATGCTCCATATACGCTTGATTGCTTGGTCAAGTCATCACCAACGTTCCACCTGAGGCAGAGGCAGGCAAACAGAAAGAGAGACAGAGATGCGTGTGTTTAAGCAACTACTACTGGACTCACCGGGTGAGATAGTTTCAGAGTGGGTGTGTTTTTCAGTACGTCATAAAGCGCCCGGGCATGTCCCCATGAAAGAAGCTTCAGCTTTCGACCTGACGACCATTGGTAGATTTGCTTCATCCGCCAGGCGAATCCAGAACCCAATGCTTGCACTTGCTAGTGGTCGTCCCTCTAGTAAATATCAAGAAGCATCAATTGGATATTGTTGTTTCCATATATGAATGCCAGTTGTGCATCCATGGATCGATTGATGTTTTCATGCCGCTACGTATCTATTTATTATTTTATTAAAGTGGAGTTAAAAAAAGCTATCACATTCGCTCTCAAGGGCTAGAAATTATCACGTTAATCAGTAAAAAAGAGAAAGATCTACACCGTCGATTGGTAGGTCCGTATTATAGCGGTCTAGATTAAAAGAAAGAGTCTATGTCAATTTGATTAAAGCTGAAATTCATAATAAAAAATACAACAAAATAAGCAATTTGATTTACATACGAATTCCTAAGTAAAAGAGTCCAGGTCAAGCACAATAAAACTAAAATCCAGAATAAAAATAAAATAAATTAGCAATTTGATTTCCATGCAAATTCCTAAGTAAAATCCTTGAATAATTATAATTCAAAGTACAAAAAATAAACAAAAATTGGCAATTAGATTTGTACACAAAATCCAACAAAAAAACTAAAATTTAGAATAAAAATAAAATAAAATCAGCAATTTGATTTCTCTATAAATTCCAGTAATTATAATTTAGATTATTAAAGCTGCATCAAACGAAGCTACCACATTCGCTCTTGAGGGCTAGAAATTCCCACGTTAATCGGTGGAAAAGAGAAAGATTTACATCGTCGATCGTGGTAGGTCTAGATTATAACGGTCTAGATCTAAAAGAGTCTATGTCAAGTACAATAAAATAAAATTAGCAATTTGATTTTCAAACGAATTCCTACGTAAAATTCTTAAATAATTATAATTCAGAATAACAAATAAATAAAAATTAGCAATTAGATTTGTATACGAAATCCAATAAAAAAATAACTGACATTTGAGAACAATAAAATTAAATTACCAATTTGATTTCAATACGAATTCCAAAGTAAAATCCATAAATAATAGTAATTCAGAATCAATTTTTTTTTATAAAAAAAACAGCAATTGGGTTTGGATACAAATTCCAAGAAAAGAATCAAATTTTGGGATAAAAAATAAAAGAAATTTTGTAATTTGATTTCTATACGAATTCCAAAGTAAAATCACTAAATAACTAAAATTCAGAATAAATTAAATAGATTTAGCAATTTGATATGTATACGAACTCCAATAAAAGTAACTAAAATGTTGAATAAAAAATAAAAGTTATAACGAGGATAACACAAATGGTGTGTAAGTTTCAGATAATAGGATCTAATAATGAACTTCCCTTTGGAGCAAGCAGGGCACATAAAGTCTTCAGGTTTAGGAAAGTCTGTGGTTTTTATGTTATGACCAACAGAATTATTAATGATTTTTCGCATCATACCCAAACCAGGATGACCCAAACGATCATGCTAGATTTTAAATAATTCTAAGTGTTTAAATATTGTTTTCATTGCAAACATATACTTGAGGTTTTATATATGTGTACAATCTTGACTAGAAAGGATGTTTTTTAACCACTTGCTTCTGGCATCCGTTAGACTTAGTTATGAGTAGGTATTCTGTACTATCCCCATTATTGGTTTCTACATGAAATCTGTTCATACGAATGCCTTTAAAGCTTAGGAGGGTACGTTTAGATTCGGGATACCGAAGAACATCCTATACTACTATATGGGTACCCATAAGGAGAACTATGATGGCCCTTCCAGTGCCAACAATGAGAGCATCTCTTCCAACGATGGTAATAATATTCCAAGTTTTCTTAGTTAAGGTTTGGAAATAGTTAGTTTCCCTATGAATTGAGTTAGTGGTGCAATTGTCTACAAGACAGGTTTCCTCTCTCGCCATTGGGTCATACTGAGTTGTTCTATAATTAAAACATGATTTAGTATCAAACAAATGTTCATCAAGAAAAATAGTTCAAAAAATAGAACAAGCATAGACCAATAAAAGGATGAATGAAATAGTATGAAAAGGTAACAATGCCAAGTGTCTAGCCTAAGCAAATAATAAAAGATAAATGCTCGACACGAGCATGAATAAACCAATGTTCATCGAGAACTTAAAAATAAAACTAATAAGCAAATGTATTAAGGAAATCTGACATCGACAAGCAACTGAAAGGGTAGCTAGGAGACTACTTTAGGTCTCCATATAGGTTCTGGGTATCCTTCTAGAGGTCCAAGAGCTCCATCCCAAGAAGGTCGTCATGATCCATGGAGGTGTCCTCTCCCTGGGCCACGTCGTCAAGAATCATGTCACCATTCTTCTCGACTTCCTGGCTAGCAGAGGGCCTAGTCGTAACAGGCTGAGCGATGAAGTGTGCCTTGACCTTATTCCCCTGAGTATTCCTGGCTCTACCAGTGGATTGCATGTAAAGGTCCACCAAGGGTTTCGGGGTACGGCAAGTACACGACCAATGGCTGGTGCAACCATACCTAAAACAAGGTTATGGAGGATAAGTAGTCTTGCTACGTGTATTGCTTATGGGACTTTCCTTTGACTTTACCTCTACTTGGGGGCTTACCCTTGCCTTTCTATATTCCGACCTTATCCCATTTCCCTTATTTGGTTTTGGACCTTTTCCGCGGTCTTGGCTCTTGCTAGCCTGCTGAGCATTGGCATGCACTTCAGGCACAGCTATTGTCCCTGTGTGACATACATGATGGTTCTACGTCAGGAGTTCATCATGTTTTTCTGCATCTAACAAAGTGAATATAAGCTCAGAATACTTCAAGTACTTAGCATTTCGATATTGTTTCTGTAGTATCCTCATGTTGGGGTGGAAGGTACAAAGAGTCTTGTCTATTTTTCAGCTTCTGTAACTTTCTGGTTGCAGAATCTTAATTTGGAAACATGCTTGTGCATGGCCGAGTTATATGCTTCAATAGGCTTAAAGTCCTGAAAACGTAAGTCGGTCCATTCACACTGTGCTTCTGGGAGCAGAATGGATCTTTGCTGGTTGTAGCATTCCTTCAGGAATTCCATAGTGCCAGCAGGTCTTCCTCCATCAAGTACTCAGCCTTCAGGTTTGGGTGGATGTGGTGTCTCGGGAAATGCAGGGCTGCACACTTAGTGGCCTCAGGAATAACAGGGGCGTTAGCTTTTGGGTGTGCAACAATGGCTCCCAAAGATCGAGCTGTCTGGTTGATCTTAGCATCCATCTCCCAAGTAAGGTAACTGCTGCCATTCAGGGCAAGCTTAGTGAATTCCTTCTTAGTGATGTCTGATATATCCTACACTAGGTTCATGCAATGTTCTATAAATTTTACGATGAGTAAAATAGAATCTAAAGCATGACCATCGTGAAATTAGTCAAGATTGGTTTCTATCTATTCAGTAGATAATATTCAAATTTCCCATAATTTTTGTAACATCCCAAGGTTATCTTACCAATTTTAAAAATTTAATAAACATTATTATTTTGAATTTTCTAAGTTTCAAAAGAGTTTTCATGATTTTTTTTTATTTTCCTGAATTTTAAAAGTAAAAAATAAAATCATGGAGTTTTATTGGATTTAAAGTTAAAAAGAAAAATTTAATTAATTTCTTGACTTTTCTATTTTTTAAAATATTTTTCCTATTTTAAAAAAATTAAAATAATTTATGGAAATAGTTTTGTAAAGTTTAAAATAAGTCAGGGAATTTCTATGATTTTTTTTCTTAATTTTTGAACTCTATTTGCTATTTTGTAAAACCTAAATGAAATAACTCAATTTTTGTAATTGATAAAACAACAAAAATCTGGAAATTCGTTTTGGGCCGAAAGCCTTTGCTCCTGGTCCCTTTCTTCCTTTGCTCTGCGCGGCCCAGCTCAGCGCACCCAGCCTCCCTCCCCTTTTCCCCTTCTCTCAGTGCATGTGGGGCCCTCGTAACTTCCTCCCGTGCCTTTCTTCCGCGTGCGCAGCCGTGCCAGGCCGCCATTGACACTGTCAAAAGCTCTTGCACAACCGTGATTCCCTCTCCACTTCTCCACGTGATCTTGCGCATGAAATGCCTCAGATCCCTGCTGCCTCATTTCGACCGTTGCCCTCCGCGAATCTCGCGCAGATTCTCCGGAACGCGCGAATGTCGTCACGCATCTTAGCGACACTCTGCACCTGATATCTTCCCTCCATCCACTTTCGGCCCTATAAAGGGAAGCCCTGTGCGCCCCTCTCCTTCCTCTTTTCTTTCCCCCAAATCTCTCCATCTCTCTCGCTTTCTCCTCGGCGCATTTTGAGTTTGATGTTCTCCGACCGAAGCTAGCTCCGCCACCGACAAGGACGCCCCAGCGACATTGACCTCACCTCCGACACTGCCTCGCCATGTTCTACATGGTGCCCCCTCCACCTTCATTGGACCATCGCCGAGAGTCGCCCCACCTCGAACCCGCACCGCACCACAGCCGGTCATTCGCGCACTTTCACCGATGACAAGGTGAGCATCACCTTCCCCTTGCTCTCCTCTTTCTATCGCACCCTTCGCCGCTCACCAGAACGCCGCCGTTTCGTCGGACCACCGCCGCTCGTGCGCGCTACCACATTGTGCCAACATGGCTGCCACCTGACATGCCACGTCATCGCCTCATCACCTTCACTACCTACGTGACAACCCATGTGGCTTTTTCCCTCTTTACCTTAAGAAAATTATTTAAGATGAATTCTTAATTCCTGTGCTAACATCATCATGACAGTGAATTGATTTTCCTTTAGAAAATCAATTCCATAATATCTGAAATTCCCAATTTCATCATTTCATGTGATTCTCAAACTTGGGCGTTCGTTCACCTTCATACGAACTTCGATCTCGACGATTCAAACTTATAAATTCATCTAAAATCAAGATATATATATATATATATATATATATATATATATATATATATACTGAAATTAGTTAATCTAGAGTTCATTTGAATTTATTTGAATGTGGCTCGTTTTTGCGTATAGAGTTAGATCCTCAAGCTTTCGAGCAAGGCAAGTTACATCTTTGATCATATTTGAATTCTAATATTTTAAATTATTTAAATTCCTTTTAAAATTATTATTGCATGTGTATTTATATTCAAGTAATTTAAATTCTTGTTTTAAGCTTTATAGTTATTCCCAATTCCATTGTATAGCCAATGTTGTTGTTGAATTAGCCATTCCTTGATACCATAGTTAAAATCTAGTTGGTACATTAGTATGAACTAGAACATATTGAAAAACTTTATGCTTAGATAGGCTTAGACCAAAAATATTGAATACGGGGAGTTTTAGCCAAATGTTCAATTATTATTTAAAATAAGGTTGTGGTATTGCTTTTTCTATAGAAATCTTAGCAAATGATTTAACTTAGAAACTAAATAAAATTTGGTTTAGACTTGGGCGAAATGGTTGTTTGGATGGTGCAAGTTGTTGCACGAGCTCAATTCGGGAATGGTTGAGGCCTAGGGGTTATTTTGGAAAGTCGCACAAGTCAGTTAAGGACCGGTCTTCGAGCCGCATCTTGTAAAGCTCCACCGTACTACCACAAGTCTGGAGTGGGACAGGCTAAGCTAAATAATTTACAATATTTCACCGTGGTTGTGCCATTTGGTTGTGTGGGTGTCAGAATAACTTACTTTTTATATATTCCCACATGGCGTAAGAGGGGTTTCTGGCGAACTATTTAATCCAAAAGAAGTGAAATCTTAGCAGGCATAACTACGTTGGGATGGTGCATTGCAACGACTTTCTAATAATCACTTAGTCGCACACCTACAGAAGTATGTGAAGTAGACATTATAAGTCAATTATCTCTCGTGGGTAAAGTTGTACAATCTCTGCAGAGTGTAAAACTATTTGAATAGCCGTGTCCACAGTCATGGATATGCTGAGTAAAGCCACTCAAAGTTAGAATTTGGTTTTTGATTTCAAAAGTTGTTGACAAATGATCTTAGATAGTTTATCCAATTGGGAAATTAGGCGGTTTGCCATGTGACAGAAAATATCCTTCACCAATTCTTGTATGGAGGTTATATACTATAAAACTATCATTTGAAACTTGATTTTAGCTATAGAATAAACTGCTTTGGAACTTAGTAAGAATATTTAAATATAAAATTTTGCTTTATGCAAATTGAGCCATATAAGTCATCTTTTGATAAATCCTTGCATGAAGTATAATATGTTATTGGGTGTAACTTGCGGAGTATATTTATTTGTACTCACCCTTGCTTAAGACATTATTGTTTAGAGGACGAGTACTTCGAGGAGGATGAGAACTTGGACAACTAGAGTAAGTCCCCAGACGATTGCCTGTGGCGAATCGTGTGGTCTACCTTATTGTTTATGCTTCTGCTATATTTTGTTTATTGGCTTCATGCCCTTTTGTAATAAACTTTAATTATTATGAATGAATCGCGTAGTATGGTTATGTTATCATCTTTTGTTTTGACTGTGTACAATAGTTGTTCCTGAACTAGTGTATGAAACACAGAGAATCGGGGATCATTCGCCCCCGGGTTCGACAATTTTCCTAGTAATTATCATGAGTTTTTGCTAATTATGGAGGTTTATGAGCAATTTTCATAATTACCAATATGACATAAAATCAATTTCAGTCAATAAAGCCAGGACAAATAAAACTCATTGATATGAAGCTTCCAGGTTGTGCTAAGTCTCAAGCTTCACAAATTATGGAAGCTCACATACCTAAAATTCGGTTTCTAGGATTTAATTTTTGCCATGAATTGGTGAAATAGGTTGTCACATGATGATCAAATCAATGTGTTGAAGGTCATCAAATCAAGTGAGTGACGTTATGTGTTGATGCTAAAGGCAAGATGCGTGGTCTTGGAGAGAAGATGTGAGTCATCGTCCAAAAGCTCCAAACGGATGCACAAGGCAAACATATATCTAGCATAGGCTAAAGATGTCTTTCTTAGTCATTTTATCGGTCTCGTTCTTTGGTGTGGAGACCAGATTGCGAGTGTAGGTTGCCATACTATTAGCTTGAGTGTGTCATGTGTTGATAACTCATTTTGCTTGCTCTAGCTCTCCGTGGCATGTTGCCGATATTTGCGAATATATTTTGTAAATAGTTGAGGCTCATGTATAATCTTTGTAGCATGTGACTTTAGTTTGTGAGTATGTTTTGCAAATAGTTTGAATCCATGTACTTAACCCGACATGATTCTAAAAGTCAGCAAATGTGTTTTGCAACTTGTTAAGAATTATGTGTTTATTCCTTGTTTGCATTATACGACAATTGGCGAATGTGTTTCACAAAATTGTGTTGAAGTGTATGCAATTTGTCCTCTGAATTTTTTTAGTGGCCGGTCTTACCACCATGTGTTGGCCGGTCTAACCGGTCATTGAAAGTCTAACTGGATTCAAGAGGTTTGAACGGACTAACTACCGGTCTAACCAATGAGCGATCTGACCGCTGGTGTTGAGCGGTCTTACCGGTTGGGTTCCGGTTTGACCGCCATGTGTTGGCCGATCTAACCAGCCCTCCGTCAGATCGCGTGGTCAACGTTTTCCAGAGAGCTTCGTCTCTTGTTTTTCATTTGCTCCTCTATGGAGTGATCTGATCGTCTTCTTTGAGATAGGGAGGATCCGACAGAAGCATGAAATTTCGCCCCATTATGTTATGGAAGAATTTAGCTTCTTGCTAGGCTAGCTATTCAGAGCCAGCAACTGGTTGTTGGATTTCATCCTGTCTGTAGCGCTTCAAAAGTCACTCTGGCGTGGCACTGCTGGATACTTCTGTCAATAGGAATAGGAGGGAAAAAGCTTATGATGAGCATCTATTGGAGTCGATCATTTCCAAGATCTAATCCTAGTTTCTTATTATGTAGTGGAAACGCCTCACAATCTTCAGTTTTACGCTTACGCTTAAGTGAAGAAATGTTCTTGGTGGATGCAGGCACTGGTACCCCAAAAATTTGTACGCAAGATGAGCTTACAGGATTGCCAATCAACTGAGCCACCAGGTTTGAGAATAAGGTGGAATCCAAGAATGTAGTGGCTGGTGAATCACTGATCAAAAAGCGGATTTTTGATATATTCTTCATCGATCTAGTTGCCAGTTAATCACTGATCAAAGAGCGAGCAGCCACAAGGTTTAATGATTTTGTGGGATCCCTGGATGTAGCAGCTGGCGAACCACTTCTTCCACAAAGATTCAGACAAAATCAAGCTTGGATAGAACTTGTAACACCCCAACTCTCAATGAGCCTGGAATGCTACTGGAACTAAACTATTCTAGCACAGCCTACAAATTTTCGGCAGAGCCTCCTTTGTTTAATTAGCTATATCAAGAGTTCAACATTAAATCATGGCATATAACAGATTTTTCATAATCAAACTTACTCAATCATGCATGATAACCAACGAAAGAACCAAAACTGGCAATCTCATTATTACAAATAATCAAACTCAAACCAAACCATCTATGGGTGACTATCGAACAGTCTATTTGTCTCTAAATTGAAGCTATGTGGCAAACGCCTTAAGGGTGTGAGGTAGTGAGTGCATCAACTTCTACTCCCTCCCATGCATGTCGTTCCTGCCACTGGTACCTAAAACACATTAAAGCAAGAGTGAGCCCAAAGACTCAAAGCAAGTATCAACAAGGCTATAAACATGAACTCAAACATAGCATCGATAATCCACAATAGCATTATACTAAACATAGCCATTTATCTCATGATATGCAACCAATGCAATGCTCCTTTGAACTTTATCTCTTTTCGCATTTTACCGTAATGCGGGGTATACAACCGTCGTCAGATACTCTTGCACGTGCCCTCCGCACAGGGACCAAGAGCCTATACACCACATGTATAGGGACCTTTGCCCATCATCTTAATGATGGAGACCTCTTGTTCATAGCCCACATTTCACGAATGTAGGGACCTCAACCCGTCATCTACATGACGGGGACTCAATCAGATGTGCTTGGTCACCACGTGACCAAGGCACTGTATGCTCTCAACATGCATATGTACGAATGTAACTTTCAACAACAAGTAAATACATGAGTACATACCATATCTCATTTACGGATAACATGTAGAGCACTACCACATTCCAAAATTACTCTTTAATTACAAACATGTTGCAACCAAGTCTCATTCACCATGTATATATCACACTATCATCTATATATGACTTGCACGGAAAGACACAACCAATTTCAGCAAGCAACATAAATATTCTGCAACCCGAATACTTGCCTCAACCGCGAGAACGGTGGACGCGAAGAGGGTGCTGCCCCTGGAACCGCGCTCCCACCTGAACATAAAGGTATCCCAATCTAAGACCAACATGCTGGACCAAGAGCATAAATAAAACGCAACAAAACTCGCTAACTCTCAAGTGTAAACAAAACCTCCAATTTCTAGCGATCATTTTGGTGCTTACTGAAACAACCAATTTCTAAAATGCATAACTTCCTTCTCAGGAGTCCAATTAAGATGCTCTTAGACTTTCTGAAAAGGTAATTGAATTACCTAAATAAACCTAGTTGGGGAGCCCTCTTGATTCTGCCCTTAACTTCCCCTATCAAACCAACCATCAGACGACAGAATTCTCGTCGGGTTCTCTGGACAGTACGCTAAAACCACCATAACTTTTGCTACGAAAGTCCAAATCTCGTGTTCTTTAACTCTATGAAAAGGTACAGAAATTACCCACATTTTTCGTTATTCTGAGACCCCCTGATTCTCCTTTTAAATAGCAGTTTCAACACAATTACCACAGACTGCCAGAAACTGACAGAACCACTGGACAGCAACACTAGAAAATTAATATCTCCCAGACCGTTAATCGGATTTGGGCGATCTTAGCGGCCAACGAAAGCTAAGAACATAACCTACAACTCTCTAGGAGATCCAAACTTCTAATTCTGCCTCTAACCACATGAAATCGGCCGCGCAAGCTACTAGTCAAAATTGAACAGAGAACAGAATTAAAACGATGCAATCGATCTAATAGCAATCGCTTCTAATGACTATCACACAACCCAAGAAACCCGTCGTTACCCTTGACGACGTGCTAGACGACGACGAACAGGCCCCGAAGAGGTTCCTCCTTCTCCTCTCTTCCTTCTCTTCTCCCTCTTCTTCTCCCTTCTCTTCTTTTCCCCTTCTTCTTCCTCCATGGCCGGCTGCAATGGAGCTTCTTCTTCTCTTTGGCCAGCAGCAATGGAGGTGGAGGAGAGGTAGGAGGTGCGCAAGGAGGGTGGAGGAGGTGGGGAGAAAGTGGCGACCACAAGGGGAGAGGTGGGGCGTGAGGGAGGGGTGAGAGGCGGCTAGGGTTTGGGGAAGTGGCACCTCCCTGGTCGGCCAGCCCACCGGGCCAAAGCCCAGCCCAGTTGGAGTGAAAAGCGAAAACCCCTCTCTTTACTGATTTGATGATTTTCGAATTAAACTTTCCCCGATTAATTAATCTCTCCGATTAAATTAATTTATCCCGATTATTGGCTTCTCACACTTCTAGAGTATTACATTCTACCCCTTAACAGATTCGACCGAATCTAAACACGCTTAAGCGAAAGAACGACCACGATCGAGAATGAACAATGGTAACCACGCACCCGTTGCTGAACAACACCGGCTAAAGCTCACGTACACGAAAATTCCAGCTTCCCAAGTAGCCTCTCCCTCGGACTGAAATTACCACAACACCACGACGACTGAACTAACACTCAACCCGGTACTTCCAGGTACACTCATCGGACAAGACTCGAAGGTAAAATCTCACTCGATGGTCAATGGCGCAAACGAAACCTCAACCTCTGGATCTTCCAGGTACTCACTTAACACGGGAACATACAAGATGATACGTACTCCGCGCACAAACTCGAGATATCCCGGCGATCGCCAACTAGCGAAAACAACCCAATGTATCTTGGGTTAACTTTCCTAATGATACCGAACCACACGACATGCATAAAGAACACGGAACTTGTGTTTCACTTCTCAATTATACTCTTCACTAAAGCAAGGATCACCTTCTTTAACCAGAAACGTACGACAAAACTCTCTTTAAGCAAACTCCTTTACCAACAAAACCCATTTGAAAAGAAAGATTCACATCGCACTAAGCGTTACCAGTTCGGTGCTAAAGAGTCAAATCCAGAAATCGGAATTTCATCACGAAAACCTTTCCGCCTTCCAAGTGGCAGTTTGCGAAAAAGCATCACGAAAAACCAAAGGAGGAATCATTTTAAATGCCCAAATCAAAAACTTCCCTTATCCCTCCTGAACTGATAAGAACCACACATACCAAAATCGAGTCAAACTCATCTTACGAAAGACATTAGTCAACAAAGACAAAACTCAAACGTGAATCGAGGAAACGATTCACTTCTTTGAGGAAGTATCAATTTATCGGTTTCTCTTTAAGACCAAAATTTCCTCAAACTATGGAATCTCAATCATCACACAAAACACTAACTTCTTACTCTTAACTTGGCAATCTCAAAGACCACACCCAAATCAAACACCTTGGCTACACCTTTGAAGATGGATTCTAATGATCTCATAAAATATTCTCTAACCGATTTCCTTCTTGTGAAATTCATTTGACGGATGGCACTTTAAAGTATCCCCAAATTAGATCTCTCACACAATCATATCACTTCAACCCTTTTGAGAACAAACAACTCGTAATTCACATCACACAATCTCATGTACTACCTCAGAAGGGTGTTATCAATGGTCATCCCACTGTTCGCAATCCACCTCCTTCTAATTCTTCTACACCTAATCATTAGGCGACTCAAAAGTCCTAGCATAACAATGCAAATCCCAAATTTAACCTCCAAGACTCTTGCAACAAAATTCTCATATAAAAGATAAGAAAATCCTCAGATTAAATCCCTAAAATTCCACAATTCCATCATACTCGCTTATTAACATCGTCATGAAAATATTTTCTTAACCCGTTTACCTTTACAAAGATTATAACTCTCAAAAAAAAATTGCTCGTTTAAAGCCAAATCACTCTTGACATTACTCAACATTTTTCTTTATCTCATTAATTGACATGACGATTCGATTACTTTGTAATCCCACTCTCATTAAACCACATTATCAAGAATAACCATTCACAACCTCGCAATACTACCAAATTGCGATACTCTATAAAATTGATCAAGATTTCCACACTTTCGTAATTCTAATGTTCCACCAAGTGAACAAAAGATCTTAGATCACAATCACTATAGGTTCTACTAGTCTGTAACAATGCAATCGCTTTAACCTCATAAGACAAACTTCCATTGAGATAGACTTCTCTCAAAGAACTATATTACGAAATTATTTCACCCTCCAATGCTCATCGAATAACTTGCAACCCAAAGTTTCACAACTACAATTATTAAACACCTCAAAAGACTCAGGTGAAACAAATAGGTTGATTATTTCTTAGGAGAAAGAGCGAACGAAATCAATTTTTTTTTCATCAACTAGGAAAACATGTGCCACCGTAGTGAACACAAGACCAAGAAAAATAGTCACTTAGGCAAGGCACTCGGAAAACATAAGGGAAAGTCAACGGTTTAGGGCTCAAGCCCTACTGAAAGCGAATACCAAACCACAAATGAGAAGAAGGTACTGCCCTTAGAAAATTGATAAACTCTTTGGAACAACTGCAAGATGCGAAACGTGACTCAAATCTCAATTACTTATACTTCACTCCTTCCTTTAACAAGGAAGGTTATTTTCTGTGATCACTACATCACTTTGCCAGCTCAAACAAGATAAGCTCTTAAGACCAAATCAAGGAACTGCTTAAGAACCAATAAAATCTTTCAACATGTCACTTGGCTCAAAGCAACTCAATCACCACATAACTCAAGAGGCCCAAATGATCACCAACGCAATCTCGAAACACTTTTACTAAATCCAAATTACGAAAGACGATCAAATTACTTTATTTCCAAAAGAATCATCTCCACACACACAAGTCACCATCTCTTGCAAATAATCTTTCTAACATCAAGAATAATATACTCTGAATACGAATATTTATCACCAACTATTCCATTAGAAAGCCCCCAAGGTTTCACCAAATTGTTCCATACTACCTTTTCATCTCATCTTCAAAATGACAGTATACCCAAAACCATACAACCTCACTACATCGACCTCTTAAGTTTAGAAGGGGTCTACTACACGATTGAAAAGCTCCTACCAAAAAAACCCTTTCATCCAGGACACATTATCATCCAATTATTCCACAACCATGTAGGCATAAGCCACCTATTATATCATATCAGTTCAACTTTTAGCGATGCTCATCATCAAACTTCAATACACAACATTTATACTACAACTATTGTTGTTGTCAATTGGCTTCATTATGAAATCTAGTTGCTACCTACTTTCCTTCCCAATTCACATGGACATTAACAAACACATATTCAACTGTTCCTCCTCACATTGGATTTCGGCAAAAAATACACTAAAACTTCAAAAATCGAAATCTTCTATCGATCAAGAGTCTCAACAACACTACAACCAAATTCATCGCATCATTCTACATAGAAGAACTACATAGAACTCCTCCCATAAATTCTAAATCCATCGATATTCAATCCATTCAACCGGTTGTACACAATTCCAATAACTAACCATACTAGGGAATATGTAAATCTAGCATTTCCTCTAGTTTCCCTTTCCACACTTTTAAATTAATCCATGGGAACCAAAGAACCCAACCAAGTAGCAACCTAAACGATGTTAATGACCAGACTAATTCATCTATGTTCCATACTTCTTAATATCTCTTTTGACTCCAAATAGGTATGGACATACTCCAGATCACTACTCATATATACCGTTCATCAAGAACTAGTAGAAGACAACATCAACTTAATCAATTTTACTTCCAAGGTTGCTAATTAATAATAATTATGCACCACACCAAAAATCTCAACTTGATACCCATACCATATCAAGTTATTTAATTACAATTTCTGATTTAACCATAACAAGGTATCACAAAAAGGATTTTAACAATTTCCACCAGAAAAGAGATGCATTAGACTTCAACACTCGGAATAATCCAAAAGAAATACCTAGAGCCAAAGCTTCCTCATGTTATCAAACTTGCAACAGAAACTCTCATTACCCAAACTATCAAACAAATACATGAGTCATTCTTTTTTTCCAATGAGAAAGAAGGAACAACCATGAAAATATCAATATTGCCAATTGAGGAAGATCACAAGTAGTAAAAACAGCTCAACAGTCGGAAAACAATACTTGTTTCAGAGAACCATTAGAGACCATTGAAACACAACAATTAACATGAACCACGAACCCAAGAGAATTTCATCATCCACCATAGAACAAGAATTTGCCAAGATTGAGGTCAAGAAAGAAATCAACTTTCTAAAACGACTCACGCTCAACTCCCCGCAACTAAGGTATTCAGGGTAACTACTTTATACGTCTACCACGAATAGTGGTATAGCCTGACAAAGTCCAAGGCCACAACCACGGCCTCCACTTCTTAACAACCATTATCGACACGCATAAACAATATAATCATACATGATCATCTCATGACAATCATAGAATAGATTCATAGATATAAAATGTCATAACATATCATAGCATAGGCAAGAAAGATAGCACTGGAGCAATTCAACAATTGCTCAACAAATAAAACAATCAACAGATAATGCGGAAGCAATGTAATTCCCAACCCAACCTCATCGTACAAGTGTGTCAATTTAATATTTTTCTATTAACCACGGACCTAAAGCCCGCTCTGATACCAACTGTAACACCCCAACTCTCAATGAGCCTGGAATGCTACTAGAACTAAACTATTCTAGCACAGCCTACAAATTTTCTAAGTGAGCCTTCTTTGTTTAATTAGCTATATCAAGAGTTCAACATTAAATCATGGCATATAACAGATTTTTCATAATCAAACTTACTCAATCATGCATGATAACCAACGAAAGAACCAAAACTGGCAATCTCATTATTACAAATAATCTGAAACTCAAACCAAACCATCTATGGGTGACTATCGAACAGTCTATTTGTCTCTAAATTGAAGCTATGTGGCAAACGCCTTAAGGGTGTGAGGTAGTGAGTGCATCAACTTCTACTCCCTCCCATGCATGTCGTTCCTGCCACTGGTACCTAAAACACATTAAAGCAAGAGTGAGCCCAAAGACTCAAAGAAGTATCAACAAGGCTATAAACATGAACTCAAACATAGCATCGATAATCCACAATAGCATTATACTAAACATAGCCATTTATCTCATGATATGCAACCAATGCAATGCTCCTTTGAACTTTATCTCTTTTCGCATTTTACCGGTAATGCGGGGTATACAACCGTCGCTGTATACCCTTGCCTGTGCCCTCTGGCACAGGGACCAAGAGCCTATACACCACATGTATAGGGACCTTTGCCCATCATCTTAATGATGGGGACCTCTTTGTTCATAGCCCACATTTCACGAATGTGGGGACCTCAAGCCCGTCATCTACATGACGGGACTCAATCAGATGTGCTTGGTCACCACGTGACCAAGGCACTGTGATGCTCTCAACATGCATATGTACCAGAATGTAACTTTCAACAACAAGTAAATACATGAGTACATACCATATCTCATTTACCGGATAACATGTAGAGCACTACCACATTCCAAAATTACTCTTTAATTACAAACATGTTGCAACCAAGTCTCATTCACCATGTATATATCACACTATCATCTATATATGACTTGCACGGGAAAGACACAACCAATTTCAGCAAACAACATAAATATTCTGCAACCCGAATACTTGCCTCAACCGCGCGAGAACGGTGGACGCGAAGAGGGTGCTGCCCCTGGAACCGCGCTCCCACCTGAACATAAAGGTATCCCAATCTAAGACCAACATGCTGGACCAAGAGCATAAATAAAAACGCAACAAAACTCGCTAACTCTCAAGTGTAAACAAAACCTCCAATTTCTAGCGATCATTTTGGTGCTTACTGGAAACAACCAATTTCTAAAATGCATAACTTCCTTCTCAGGAGTCCAATTAAGATGCTCTTAGACTTTCTGAAAAGGTAATTGAATTACCTAAATAAACCTAGTTGGGGAGCCCTCTTGATTCTGCCCTTAACTTCCCCTATCAAACCAACCATCAGACGACAGAATTCTCGTCGGGTTCTCTGGACAGTACGCTAAAACCACCATAACTTTTGCTACGAAAGTCCAAATCTCGTGTTCTTTAACTCTATGAAAAGGTACAGAAATTACCCACATTTTTCGTTATTCTGAGACCCCCTGATTCTCCTTTTAAATAGCAGTTTCAACACAATTACCACAGACTGCCAGAAACTGACAGAACCACTGGACAGCAACACTAGAAAATTAATATCTCCCAGACCGTTAATCGGATTTGGGCGATCTTGGCGGCCAACGAAAGCTAAGAACATAACCTACAACTCTCTAGGAGATCCAAACTTCTAATTCTGCCTCTAACCACATGAAATCGGCCGCGCAAGCTACTAGTCAAAATTGAACAGAGAACAGAATTAAAACGATGCAATCGATCTAATAGCAATCGCTTCTAATGACTATCACACAACCCAAGAAACCCGTCGTTACCCTTGACGACGTGCTAAGACGACGACGAACAGGCCCGAAGAGGTTCCTCCTTCTCCTCTCTTCCTTCTCTTCTCCCTCTTCTTCTCCCTTCTCTTCTTTTCCCCTTCTTCTTCCTCCATGGCCGGCTGCAATGGAGCTTCTTCTTCTCTTTGGCCAGCAGCAATGGAGGTGGAGGAGAGGTAGGGAGGTGCGCAAGGAGGGGTGGAGGAGGTGGGGAGAAAGTGGCGGCCACAAGGGGAGAGGTGGGGCGTGAGGGAGGGGGAGAGAGGGCGGCTAGGGTTTGGGGGTGGCACCTCCCTTGGTCGGCCAGCCCACTGGGCCAAAGCCCAGGCCCAGGTTGGAGTGAAAAAGCGGAAAACCCCCTCTCTTTTACTGATTTGATGATTTTCTGAATTAAACTTTCCCCCGATTAATTAATCTCTACCGATTAAATTAATTTATCCCGATTATTGGCTTCTCACACTTCTAGAGTATTACAGAACTAAAGAAGATTTGGCGAACGAAGAAAAAGGTCAAAGGATTTATTATTTAAAAAAATCGAAGGAGGTTATTCAGTAGCCATCACAGGTTTCATTACTTTTCTTCCATTCAAAAATTCTCTTACAAAAAGGATAGCAAATGTAAAAAAAAAAGGATAGCGAATGATCAATTCACCATTGATAGCTTTAACCCTAAAACAAGCGATATTGTGATAATAGCGGTAGATCAAACAAGAACTTGGTGAAAAAAAAAGAAAAGATATAAAAAATTATTAAAAATCCAAAGCCCACCTTAATCCATTTTGTTGAGGATCTTGCACTTATTCCGACCCTATATTTAGATAGCCAAGAAAGGCTCTAGCGATCATGCGTGACTACGGAGTGTCTATCGTCTTGGCACAACTCTCTAAAATGCATGTTGGGTTAGGAAGGCAAGAGACTTCGACTAGGGAGACGAAGAATGGAATTGAAGAAGGCAGCGTAGTCTAAGATAATAGAATGGAACATCAACCAACATGTAAGTGGTGGATTTGGATGGAGTCTCGCAGAAGAAGAGTACGTGTGCTAGCGTGCCCCAAGACGTTAGTCCTTTTTCTGCTTGCTGGCCAAGGTCAGTTTACTAAATCCCTTCCAAACACCATCCCAATCTCCATTCCTTGATGGGAAATGAGCAAGACCACATGTTTCTAAAACATATATCCCCTATATAAACCTAACCCTTACTATCCCGACTTCTTACCTTCAAATAGGACTAACTTCCAAAACCCGCTTGCTTATCTTCTACGATCTAATTAAGCAGTGGTTATTTTTTTTAAGTTAATAGAACTTCTATCAACTACTATTCTAGCACCCAGTTGTGCCATGTGTTTATTCTATTCTTCAGGTATTCCTTTGAATAACTCATCTTTTCAGGTAAGACAATTTTAATATCTTCTTAGTCAGCCTATCTGTATGCTTATCCTCTAGTGCGGATCCAATCCGATTTTATAAAGCCAAGGCCTAACATCCATTGTGGGGATCATCTTTTATCGGGATACATGGCCTGGTGGTTTCTGATCAAGATTCCTAATCAATAGGGCTAAGAACACTTCGCATGATTTGGTCCTACCTTTTTTGTCTACGCTATTTTTTTTGTTCGTTCTCAGCTGCTGTCCTTACTCCAGATATATTGGAACACATTGATTACGTTCATTCCCGCCCTTCGCTCCAGGCCATAGTGCTTCTGAATTATTCCTATGCCCCTTTGATGATGCATTCTCTGACTCTCGTGGTTAAACCCCTACTTGATTAGTCAGAACTTCTTTGTCTCAACTCATGGACCTATCTATCTTCTTCTTTATAAGAGATAGGGGCTTGTTATTCTCACGGATTGCTCATATTTATTTACCCCATTTAAAAGTTTTGCCTTGTTTGAGCCCTTCCTTCATCTGAACCTTCCAGTACTAATCTATCTTTATGGGAAGACCCTTCATCTGACCTCTGAGCTACCTTGTCAATTGTAAAAAGTAGTTGAGTCATTTCTTGCAGGAACAAAAAGAGTGAAATGAGGACGTAATCCCATAGGTCTTCCTCTTCCTTCTAAATTAATTGCTTTCGCTCGACTCTTCTAGTAAAAAATACTAAGTGGTTGAAGGAAAGCAAAAAGGAATAGCTTTTTCACATACCAAATCTGGTGAGCCAGACATCAATAAAAAATGGACATATGATCAAAGAGTAAGGAGCAGTTATTTGCAATGATGGGTGGATTGGTTAGAGCTGCAAGGAGAGACTCTGTTATGGTGCGATAAAGAGCTTGCTTCAGTGCTCGGATTAGGTAGAAAGTAAGAGCAGTAGCATATCCATAGGAGATCTTTGTACTTGAAATTAGTAGTCATGGTAGTTGGAAAAAAGCTCTGAATACATATTCAAAGCATCAAGATAGGTAGTCCGATCATTAGTTGGCCAGTCATAGCAATTTAAGGAGAAAGCTAGCTTCAGGATCAGATCATTCAACTAAAGCTGTCAGACCGGGTAGGTTTTGAGGAACATTGGGGAAGGGGGGAGGGGGTTCCTTACGCTGTGGCTGAGCAGATATGTCTATTGTGCCCAGCAAAAATAGTTTTGCAGGGAGTTTGCCAAAGGCTTTCTCATTCAGAAAAACAATTTCAAGTATATTTCCCTTCTCCATTCTTTGCTTAGATGATTGCTGCTTGTGTGAATTTCATTGTTGTGGGTCCCGTGTGTGCTCGAATAAGATTGTTTTAGGATTCTATTTAGTTGAATTTATTGACTCCGCGGTGCCGGTTATCGAGTTTATGGCGCCGTCAACCATCCAAAAAGTTAAAGATGGCATCGACATTTACTTATTATGCTCTCTTCTAATAGTGGTCCTTGTGCGTTCCTTTTTCTTTTTTTTAGGATGTTGGTCTCATGTTTGATCTGGTAGCGATTAAAGAATGAATCTTGCTCTGGCGATCATGGTGGGATTAGTACACCTATATATGCTGTAAAATGAAGGTACTCTTGAGTTCATGCTATGACCGTCGATTGTTCCTGTGACCACACGCCGTACCAACAGAAAACTATCAACCTATTGGTATGGTTTCTTGTTCACATGTTATGACCTCGCTCATCATATTGTTCCCCCCTCCCCTGGTCAATGGCGGCGAGTTGATTGACCAAGGCCTTTCCTTACGACGATGGAATTTCTTCCATCGGCAAGAGTACCTTTATTTGTCGCCTTCAACTTTAATGAAAAGCCTAGTCTCTCGATATTAACTAATTAGTTAGGAGAGGTGCCTACTTTTGTAGTTAAGGATTCATACCCCATCCCATTCCTTTTTCTTTGAAAAGAAAACCTTACCATTTTTGGGCCGCTGTTACCATTTCCATTTCCAGAACCTAAACCTAACTAATACTTAGTTGTTTCCATTTCCTCATCTGGTGATAGATCCTCATCTTCTTCTGGCTCGAATCCCTTTTTCATATCTAGGCCATGCTTTAGGTACACTTTAGTTTGAAATCATTAAAGATATGCTCGACCTTGTTTATGTCCATGGTACCATTGTACGTACCTTCTACTATCAACCAGATGAGATAGGCCTTGGAAAGGTTAGAGTCAGTCCGCTCTTTCTTTTAGGTCGTTTAGCAGTTCCCCAACCAGCTTTTTCCTCGAGAAAGCCTTACTAAGATTAAAAGAAAAAGGTTTGAAGGTTGATATGTGGGATTAGTGATAGTTCGGAACCAGCAAAGAGGGGCTGAAAAGCCGTAGTGCTAATGCACGCCCTGTAGTTTTGAAGCAGGCTTCGACAACAGCGAGCTCCACGTCGAAAAGCGAAGCGAGCCAAGCTATCGCGCTACTCTTCCTTTATGAGTGAGACTATATCCAAATCTATTGATCTAAGAATTCCGCGAGCGAATTGAGCAATCCATGAGGCGCCTATCGGTAAGGCTTGGAAAAGCCTTAAGTTTAGGCTCCCTTCCTTCACTGAGCTGATTCACGTGGGTCCAAACCTGCTGAGCTAGCTAATTTTTCCTTTACGAGATCTCGTCTCTTCGGAATGATTGGAGAGAGCCCCGCTTCCTCTTGGTTGGTGTCGGGCCTGAGAATGATGGGACTACTTCCTGAAAGAGCCTTTCGTTTGAGCTGGCGGGAGGGCCCCTGATCTATCAATTGTGGGAGCAAAAAGCATGATTTGCCCCCCTTTTTTAAATAAAGAAAGAAACAAGGGTCGAAGTTTAGACCACTCACAGTAGTTCTACCCATAGAAAAGATCATGAAAGAGGGATCATAATGGTACCCAAATCCATTTATGATCATGAGTTTCTAGACACATCGCACTTTCGTTCGGGTCGAGGCTGCTACTCGGCCCTCAGACGGATCAAAGAAGAGCGGGGAACCTCTCACTGGTTTTTGGAATTCGACATCAGGAAGTGTTTTCACACCATTGACCGACATTTATTCATCTCAATCTTGAAGGAAGAGATCAACAATTCAAAGTTCTTTTACCCCACTCAGAAACTATTTTTCGCCGAATGACTCGTAGGAGGTGAGAAGGGCCCTGTCGAACCCGGGAGCGAAGGATCCTGAATTCTCTGTGTTCTTACACCGGTCCAGGATTTCCAGTGTACACAGTCTCACAAAAAAGGGATATCACAATCATATCACGAAAACGTAAATGACATTAAATAAATAATTATTTAATACAAATGAGTCTGAATAATAATATCAAATGTCAAATGATAAACACAGCGGAAACATATAATAGAGGTGAGCCACACGATACGCCACATGCAATCGTTTGGGTCAAAAGGCCTACTCGTCCGGATCCTCACCGTCGGGGTAGAAGTCTTCTCCTGAATAAGATTTATTCAGCAAGGATGAGCACAACTTCCGTGCTCGCAAGTCACACCCAATATTGAATTAAAATGCATGCATAAGGTAACAAGTGAGTATGGCAGGGGTTGTTTTGCATAAACAACATTTTTAGCGTAAATAATCGTAGTAATTTTCTAAGGCAGTTTTATAATAAGACTAAAATCATATTTTGAAATGACAATATTACAATGTGAATAACCTCCAATGTTTTAGTGAAGGATCCCCTCCTAACACTTGGCTTCCCGCCTAATTTTTCATAAGGATTGACCATCCTCAGCATTTAATAAAGCATTTAAAAACCAAAAACAATTCTAACTTTAAGTGGCCCTGCTAGCATGTCCATGACCATGCGACGCGCTATTCGAATAGTTTCTACTCTGCAGAGTTGGTACAACTTTACCCACACGAGGTAACATGCTCGTTATGTCGGCCAATTCACGCTTCCGTAGGCGTGTGACTGAGCAATTACCATGAGGCCTTTACAATGTTCTGTCCTAATATATTCATGCCCGCTAAGGTTTCGCCCCTTTGGACTAACCGTCCTCTGGAAGCCCCCTCTTGCGCCAAGTGGGAATAAAACGTCTAACCGACACCCACATAATCACATGACATAAATATACTAGAACATCACAAATTAATTAGCCAAATTCTGCCCATACAGGACATGTGGTAGTACGTTATGGCATAGCAATAAGCGGCTCAAAGACCGGTCCTCAATTGACTTAGGCGTCATTCCTACAATCCATGGGCCTTAATCTTAACCAGATCAATCCTGTGCATAAACCTGCACCCACCATTCCGACCCTTTCGCCCAAGTCCAAACCCATTTTTGATTTTATTTTGAATAAAACTCTATTTATAAACCCATGTGGTAAGACATACCACAATATCAAGTTTGAAACAAATTTATAGAAATTTGGTGTAAACCCTCCCAAATTCTGTAAGTGTGAACTAAGCCTGGCTAAGCATATATTTAATTTTGATAATACTTTGCCTATGGTATCAAGGTAGTCAGGTACAACATTCAAATTGGCTATACAATAACACCTGGAATTAACTATATGTAAAACAGGACATTAAAATATTTATACCAACATATGCATGTGATAAAGAATTTAAAAACTGAAAATAACTTAAAATACTAGGGGTAATATGGTCAATGGTGTAACTTGCCTTGGTCGATGTCTTGGAATTCTAAATCTTCAGATTGATTGAACTCTCCGGAGTCGTCGAAGTCTAAACGCGAAAATACGATAAATTCAATATTCAAATTCAAATAAATTCAAAAACATAGATCAAAATAACTCCAAATTGAAATATTTTGGTTTAGTTAGCTAGATTATAATTTTATATAAATTTTGCAATTTGAATCACCCAATTTGGAGTTCATATGCAAAAGTTATGAATTTTAGAAGTTTTAAACCTAATTCTGAAATTTAATTGAATTTCCCGAATTATTTTTCTACTGAAAAATCTATTTATTGCCCAATGCTGACGCTAGCGAGGGATTTTCGGAAATTAAAAGAATTAAAATGATTTCTGACATGCGGGCCCCACGTGTCATAGACACAGCTCACGGTAGACTGGATCTACCGAGTCGAGTGGACCCGGGTGTGGTGGATCACCCACGTGGGCGCGCACGTGGCGGTGACTGGGCGCCACTCGTGCGCCACGCCAGCAGAGGCGGTGAGGTGGCGCCTAGGTGGCATCACAACGTCGGCGGCGGCGGCGCGCGAGGGCCGATGGTCGCCGTATTTGTCTTTACGGCGAGTCGGCGAGTGCGCCAGAAGAGAGAGGAGAGGTCAGTGATCATGATGCTCACCACGGCGACTGGGGAGAGTGAGGCGGTGGCCGGCGACGTGGACGAAGGCGGCGGCTAAGGTACGGTCGTCGACGATGTAGGTGTTCCGGCGATCCTCCGGTGGAATGGGTGCGCGCACCAGGATCGCGACGAGGTGCCGATGGAGGTGGTGGCGAGATGAGGGCGTCGACGACGGCGATGAAATCGGCGGTGAAAGCTTGAAGCTTGGCGGCGACGAAAACTCCGATTCCGGCGAGCTTACGGCGAGAGGGAGAGTGGGTGGTGGTCTCGAGTTCGGAGTGAAGAGGGGCTCCTGGTGCTCTATTTTATAGGGGCCGGGGGTGACCGGGGAAGGAGATCGTGTGCGGCGGTGGTTTCGGCTCGTGGGCGAACCGGGCGCGGAGATGGGGAAGAAAGTGGAAGCGAGGCGGTTGGGCGTGGCGAGCCGCGCGGCGACGCGTGGAGTGGATGAGCAAGGCGCGAACTCGGAGCTCCATGGACTCGGTCATGGCGGCGATTCGCGCGGCGCGCGGAGAAGAAGGAGAGGAGGAAGAAAGAACGCGGCCGTTGGATTTTGATCCAACGGTCCACGATTATTAGAAGTGACGTGGCGGTATGGGCGAGATCTGGCCGTTAGATTAAGATCGCACGGCTCGCATTGCTTATGACATTCGGATGGTGCGGTGGTTACAAAAGTTCTTGACCGTTGGTTCAAGATCCAGCGGTGGAGATGGGTTGGGGTGCGTGTGTGCGGCGCGTGCGTTGGATTTCGATCCAACGGTGGATGCGCGAGGGGAGGAACGGGCGCGGGGTTGTGGGCTGGTGCGGGCCGAGCGCGCGGGAAGTTTTGGGCCGAAGCCTTTGGGTTTCGGCCCAAAGCTAATTTTTGGATTTTCTTTTGCTTTTCTATTTGTTTTAATTCTGATAATTCATTTAGGCTTTAGAAATTAGTAAAATAATTCCAAAAATTATGGAAAAATTCACAGAAATTCCCATGCTTGTTTTGGACTTAATAAAATTATTTCCAACTTTATGTTGGCTTTTAATTTTGTAAATAAATTTGTTTTGGCTTTAAAATATTTATAAAAAGCTTTTAAAATTTCATAAAATTCCACAAAAATAAATAAACTTTTATTTTTTATTGAAATTTGAAATTTGGACTGTTAGAGGCCCTAACTCCGTCCCAAACAGTGTACTACTATCAGCCCTACTAGGCAATATCTACCTACACAAGCTCGATCAGGAGATAGGGAGAATCTAGCAGAAGCATGAAATTCCTCTTGTAGTGAAAATTTGCTAGGGAGGATCCTCTTGTTTACCATCTCTATTATAAGAAGAAGAAGTTTGCTAATCACAAATTTGTGAAGTGGAGTTATTTGGGACAAAATCCACTTTACAATGGGCCACACCGTCTTCTTCGGGATATGAATTTGAACTCTTTAGTATCTTTGAAGTGCAATGCTCACACCAAGGCCATAAGATAGTTCTACACCACCGTCTTTGTATCTCTGGATCATGACCATCTCATTTGGATGATGGGAGGCACTCAACTTGAAGCTTAAAGAGATGAATTCCAAAGTGTTTTGGGCATAATTGAATCAAGTGGAATCGAAAAGCATATTTAAGAACCTCTAGCTCTCACTCAAGTTGATAACTACTATGATCAAGCAATTCACTTTGTGCATGAAAAAGTAAGTGGTCTACTTCCTCTTCTTAGCATAATTATAGTCTGCTCCAGATTCTCAAACTCCAGATTCAATTTTTTGTTGGAGTTGTACCGTTTGGCATGGCTCCACCTACTCCGACCATGAAGCTGGGAGTTGGAGCTATGTCAAACAGGGCCTTAATAGGATCATGAGAGTTACATTCTTTCCTAGAAGTGAAAATAATGATGAAATACATGGACGTGCTTGGAATTTCATTAAGTACACTTTGGAAGGTGCTAGATTTGATGTCATGGATTTAATCATGAGAGAGATTGCCATATCAAAGGGAAAACAGAAATTCAATCAAAAGCGGTATCCAAGCTAAGTCAAGCCTCAGAAATCAGAGCATAGAAAGAGGCTGGGCTGGTTACTTAAATGAAAGGATTTCGAAGCAAAATCCTTGCTAATTTGACAAGGATTGTATTCCTTAATGATTTCTCTATTTTTATTACTTAATTTAAGAATTCTTCCATGTTATTTGGAGCACAATGAATATGGACCTACAGATGCTCCTCCTCCTCTTCCACAACCTCAAATGCAAGCAATACCACCTCAAGCATATCAAGGGCAGCAAACACACCTAGGGAAAGATCCAGTTTTAGCAGCTCTTCTTCAACTCTAATCAAGCTTCAACCGCATGGATACCAAATTCGATCGTATGCATGATATTCAAGTTGATACAAGGACTATGGTGGGAGGCTTGAACACTATATTTGATATGGACTCAAGGATCACACATCTTGACTTGAGGGTCACTCATGTTGAGCAGCAACAGGCACCTCTTGTTTATCGGCGTTTTGGGCATGGTCATCGTCCTCCATGCTCATGGTTCACTCATGTTTCTTCTTCGGATGCCCCTCCTCCCTCCTAGGGTGCCTTGATATGTCACTTTTGGTATTTGATGCTAAGGGGGACAAGAATGAAGGAATGGATGAAGGAACACCTCATATAGGACTTGTATTCATCAGTTGAGGATGTGTCGGGCTGTGTTCTACAAGCTTTGTGCTTGCCTTAGAGACAATGGACTACTAGCTGCCACATTTCATGTTTCACTAGAGGAGCAAGTTGCAATGTTTCTTAAGATGGTTGGACATCATCATACAAACTCTTATGTAGGATTTTCCTTGTGGCGATCCGGTGAGATAGTGAGTAGGTACTTTAATGCCGTGCTACGTGCCATGGGTGAGTTAGCTCGTCAACTAATTTGGTGAGATGTATCGAAACACATGTTAAGATCACTAGCAACCCGAACAGATTTTATCCCTATTTTGAGGTAATACTCATCAGTACGTTAAAATAGTGCATATTCTAATGGAGTTAGCTATTGGTAATATTTGACATGTGCTCTATTTTCGAACATAGGGATGTATAGGGGCACTAGATGGCACCCACATCAGGACAAGTGTGCCTATCATGTTCTTCCATCTATTGGAAGAGTTATTTGTGGACTCGGCCCAAGCTGATGATTCTCTTGCACTTGACCAGTCCACTGTCAATGTTGCAAGTGACAGTGCTAGCAGCGAGAGCGTGAAGGAGTTGGAGACCTATTCATTGACAGTGGAAGATGATGGTAATGATTCTGACACCATGGCTTGCAATAGTCCGAGAACTGAAGGCATCAATTCGAGTAAGAAGCGCAAGCGTATGAAATCACCAGCCAAGAAGCAGTCGAAGGATAAAGGTAGCCACGGTAAAGCATCAAATGATGAGATGGAAGTTGGTATTATGAGGCTTGCAGACTCTCTTGTGTGTGCTAACCCTGCTGCATTTGTTAATCAGAATGCTCAATCAGACCCTAATGCTAATCTCTGGAAGCATATAGAGAATCTCACCATAACAGCAAAGGACAAGATCAATATTGCATCCTTTCTCGCCAAGCCAGAATAGGAACACTTCTGCGGTTACCTCAGCATTGCAGGTGATATGACTTTCCAAGCTTGGGTCATAGACTACTTTGAACACAAATATGGCGGTGGGAGTGATTTTGGCTCTGTCTGATGCTCATGGTGGTATCTAGGTTGACAAGAATATTTTGTAATGCATGTTAAAAAGGATGCTTCAGTACTTGTTCCATGTTAATTCTATTTTGCTTGCTTATAGCTGTAGTCGCAAGATCTAGTGTTGTGTTCCAAACCATTGTAATTTATCTAGCTCCTCCTAGTTATTTTGTGTTGTCTTGGATGCTACCAGTAAGTCATATCACTGGATGATTTTGTGTTGTCTTGGATGCTACCAGTAAATCATAAAACTGGATGCTAGCTGATCCTTCAATGGAAAACCGGTTGGTGACAACTGGTTGCTGATGGAAACTGCATGTTAATTCTATGTTGTTGACTCTACAAATTTTGTTTTCGTATCATCTGTAGTCTTGATTGTCATCCACATTTGTGATCCTGTTTAAATATCCATCTTGACTTCAGAATGGTCAAGCATTGATCATGCTTTGTTAGCTGCTTATGAAAAATGACATAAGTATTAATCAACTGGGTCTTTTTTTCCGTCAACCTGTTCTCTGGTCATTCAGTTGTAGCTGCCTGCAATATATCATGACATAAGTATTGATCAACTGGGTCTTTTTTTCAATACAATTAGGAGTTTATGATTGACAACAAGTGGAAGTGAAAGGAGGTAATCTCACGTCTACATTGGTAGGGTGACTGGATTCTAATTGACTGCAAACCAAACAATAGAAAACAACTTTTCCAAAATTTTGGTAATCTATTTGCCTTCAAACCAAACAATAGCTCAAGCAACTTTACCAAGTATTTGGCTCTAGGTTGGTCACAAACCAAATACCATTATTTTGCTAATAATTTGGCACTGCCTAGGTATGGTTATTGCCAAAATTTTGGTTTGACAACTTAAGGACACAATCCAAACAGCCTCTAAGTTCGCTGCACTGCATCCGCCTAGTCATCTTTTCTTTTCCTAGGGATCATATACGCACCAAGGCAACCACACTTTTCCACGGACGATGCTCCATATATGCTTGATTGCTTGGTCAAATCGTCACCAACGTCCCAGCTGAGGCAGAGGCAGGCAGGCAAAGAGAGACAAAGAGAGAGATGCGTGTGTTTAAGCAACTACTGCAGGACTCACCGGGTGAGATAGTTTCAGAGTGGGTGTGGTTTTCACCGCGTTATAAAGCGCCCGGGTATATGTCCCCGTGGAAAGAAGGTGGGTGAGATAGTTTCAAAGTTTCAGAGTGGGTGTGGTTTTCACCACGTCATAAAGCGCCCGGGCATATCCCCGTGGAAAGAAGCTTGGTGAGATAGTTTCAGAGTTTCAAAGCGGGTGTGGTTTTCGCCACATCATAAAGCCCCAGGCATGTCCCCGTGGAAAGAAGCTTCAGATTTCGACCCGGCGGCCACTGGTTGATTTGCTTCATCCGGCAGGCGAATCCAGAACCCAAGGCCTGCGCTTGCTAGTGGCCGTCCCTCTAGTAAATCTCAAGAAGCATCAATTGGATATTGTTGTTTCCATATATGAATGCTAGTTGTGCAGTTGGTGCTGTGCATCCATGGATCGAATGATGTTTTCATGCCACTACATATTATTAAAGAAAACCATGCAAAACTAGAGGTGATCAGATCCTTTTGGCTAAAAGAATAAAAATTGGTCTTCAAGAGAAGCGCACCTCACAGACTCATAATACTTGAGAACCAGGACATCTAGCTCATGTAATGTTTACCAGACAGAAACCACCTCTTTTTTCCATAGGTTCATTCTTTGTTTCTTCTCCTCACCTCACAGCAAATTAGCACATCAATTTCAGTTCCTAGGTATATGTGCAGTGCCACCTAGCCTCCGGAGACTGGAGGTCACCCCATTGCTATTGTCACTTGTGAAGGAATAGATACACGGAACCTACAGCCATAGGTGAAGTAATGGCTGTTTCACAAGGATAGAGAGGAATCTGTTGAGGATATGATAAACGATGTTGGAATAGGATATCCAAAGCAATCTTTTCTGATCGGGGAAAAGGCAGGAGACCGAGGCAAAGAACCTTGGCGAGGAGGTGCACATCTGGATTTTATCAGAAGACCAGCCGTATTATTACCATGGTGCATTTGAGAGCTTTGCTACCTCTCACTCACACTGGTCCCTTCTGAGCTTGGGACTCGCTTGTCAGTGACTGTTCGTAAATGCTTCGTGCGTAACGCTGGCCAGTAGATGGATGATTATTCTTGTTGTTGCATGCATGTTATCCATTGGGATCAAAAGGCAAGATGTGACCTGCAATGTCTCATCTCACACACCAACCTGCATATATAGGGTACCTCATCCTGCGTTGCAAAGTAACCACAACCAAGCCAGCAACGCAACAACAAGTCAACAAATATAATGGAGGCAAACGTTAAGAGTAGTGCCAGAGGAATCAAGGGGAAGGTGGCGATGGTGTACTCCAAGTACGTCAAAGCCCAGAACAACTCTGCTGTAAGTGTTACACAGGCTTACCAGCCAAACTACTCTTCTCCCATTGATGCAGTAGCAAGCGCCTCCTACAGCGGCGGCAACGTCGACGAGAGGGCCACGGCTTACATCTTGGCCGTCCGAGAGCGTTTCAGGAATGAACAGAAGGTGTAGAAGGTCGATATGTCCAGATTCCAGAAGATATTTATATTTGCAAGAATGTCTTCTGGGTGGCCATGGATGAATTTAGGTAGTAGTAGTATTGCGAGTAGTAGGCTTTGTACTTACCATGTTCTTCTTCTCCTTTTGTGAACTACAGTTTGACCAGAAGAGTGGAAGGAATGAATAATAGCTTCCTTTTCTGAAACCTTGTAGAGATTTGCTTCTCTGGAGTACATACTGGGGTAAAAGAGCGAAAGGGATGAATAATATTTCCCGTTCCTGAAACCTTGTTGAGATTTGATTCTCTATAATATATACTTGGTTGGTTCTGAATAGTTTTTCAAAATCGCAACTTAAAAAACATGCATAGTTTGTTAGGATATCACCGTGCGCCTAGAGAAATTTTATGGTACATTCTACCAGTAATATATGGTGGTAGTATAAATCAAATATAATCATTGATTTATTAAAGGTGTAATAGACTTTTCTTTGTATTTATAATTTTTTCGTGAATATATTATGGACTTTTTCAACTAGGGTTGAAAATATTACTCTTCTATCATGTGATCATCGCATGAGCAATTACAATTCTATCATATCAGAATTCTACTACTCATACTATCAGGTATGGTATAACCAAATCCTAACTAATCTGAATTATTAGATAAAAAGAATGAACCGTAAAAGAGCTCTATGCCTAAGATAACCAGGATAAGCATGAATGAAAGAGTACATAGCACACATTTAAGGAGAATTGAGCATCAGCTAACACAAATAGGAGGCACCTTGCTGTAACTTGCAAGGTAATATGGGATATGTACAAACAATGGGAAACGAGGCTGAATAGGGAGTTCGTAGAATTCATGTCTCTACCATTTTTTTTCTTGAAGAATTTTCTGTAACAAAATCCCTACACAACTTCCAAACAGTGGATTCGAAACAAATGGTTGAAATCAAACTCTACCAAGTGGATTTATCCCCTGATGAAACATGAACAAAATTACAAAGTTTTCTTCGTAAATGGTACCAGAAGGTATCACCTATCAAGATTATAAATTAGTAGCAGCTTTACGATAATCTTACGAGTAGTGCTTGTATGCTCTCCAAAAAAGTATAGTAGTAGGAATTTTTTTAGGTACAAGAATAGGATTTTGTGAAAATTAATTGTCACCAAGACATAGTGCGATTGCATCTTAACAAAATGAATCTGAAACTAACAGCTTCCTAGATGGTAAAAAAATTACTTGATGACATTCTTTTAAGGGATTACTTGATGGTATAATCCTCCTCGAGTCATCAGTCGCCCTCGAGATATATGCTAAAATGCACTGAAATTGGACTTTGGAGGAATTTTGTAGCTTCCAATCTGTCTTATCTCAAATAGATACATGACACAGCGCATAGCATGGATGATGGAACTACACCTCTTTACACAAATGCACAGCAATTCCCAACGTTTTTCCTCTTCCAATGCATTTTATGATCTTTTATTTTTTTAGGAATTAAACTCTTCTCAGTGCATTGTAGACATTGATCTGTCTCTTCCGCCGAGCCTTGCTCCATGACATCTTTTGCAGCATGAGGAAATTTGTTTAGTCCAAGAGAGTGGACGGAAAACAAGGAACAAAAATTTAAAAATAAGCACTAGCTAGGGCATAATTATCTGAATTGTGAACTTGTGCTCCTAGAACAGCGGCTACAGAAGTGGTCCAAAATGCTTAATTTAATCACTGTTCTTTAACAAGATCCCTGTTGATATACAGCATGTGAAAAACAAGCAGCTCCACACATTTAGAATAATCAATGGCCCCCCATCTTTTGAGGGGCTAATTTGACTTTTCAATAGAGTTAGTCTGATCTGTATGGTTTCTGCGGAACTAGCCCTACCAAGCAAGTGGATGTCCAAATGTACAAACCAACCAAAACAGTACTGCAGAATGACTTCCAAAATTTCACACGCTCAAATGGTGCAATTCTGAATCATTAGAGGAATTTACCATAAATTAGAAATATCAGTACAAGTTTAAAAATAGACATATCTTGGTGATGTTTTCAGAATCATCAAGACTACTATTATCAGGGACATATTTGGTGGACATATTTGGTGAACAAACAATACCAACTGCCAAGGATCTGATTGATCAGAACAACCCCTCTTACGCGCGAAATCGGATTCAGGAACCCCACTACCATGATGAGAAGGGAAGGGCCTGTATGGCACCATCTGAGTTGCCCTGATCAGCATTCACATGGTAGTAGCTATGGTATTGTAGCTGTGTTGCAGCGGCACTGGTAGCAGTAGCGGTAGCAGTGTGGCTAGTAGATGTGGTCAAAATGGACGTGTTTTTGTCTTCCACCCTTACATAAGACAGCCGTGTGAGCGAGACATCGCTGTCGTTGGGCAGCCGCGCCACGCTGCCGTACTGTATCCCTGCACCGCCGAGTGGCTGCGCCGCGGGGATCATGATCTGTGCCGGTGTCGGGTTGTCTGACAGAAGAGAGAGAGCACAGTTGTCGAGACCCCCGTCGTGGGCGAACATCTTTCCGTTGCTGTGCCTGCTGCTGTTGCTGCTGCTCTCTGAGGAAGGGGTGATGGTGAACGGTTGGCAGCTAAAGACCGTGGCCGCCGCGTCGCCGTGGTCCGTCAGGAACGGGAAGTGCTTCCTCTCCTTGCCGTGGAAGAGGGAGGCGGCGCCGTTGAGGTGGAGGGCCGGGTAGTACGGCTCGTGGAACGCGGTGCTCTCCGTCTTCACGGCGCTGGCCGGCCACTTGGGCTCCGCCATGGATGTTGTGGAGAAGATTTGCGGGTACGATGCAAATCTTGTTGCTCCTGCACACAGAAAATGATGGAAAGCAAACCGTTAGACGTTTACAGTTTACTGTTGCAATTTGCAATAGACAATACACTACATGTACAAACTACATGTAAGTAGTTTATTATAAGGAATTTCAAGTGACTATTTTGTTGCTAGGCTAATAATTGCATGTAAGTAGTGTTCAATTTATTCAGGCTAATAATTGCATGTAAGTAGTGTTCAATTTATTCAGACATTATCAACTGGTTTCACATAAGTGCAACTGTTTACGGGCACAAAGTTCCAAAGAAATTTCAGGCCTACATATACTCTTGCTTGATGATTCCATAGGAAGTTCTTGGAAATGGCTAGTCAGAAACTGAAACTACTTTGGCCAAAACCAACATGTTCATAATGATAGTTCAGGACTTGCAGTAGTCAACACCCTTTTCCCATCCTGTTTTGGAAAGAAAAAACTTTGTGCTTGTTAGCTATCACGTGTGAAATGTTTTTGTGGATAGTACTGCCAGTCAACTGAAATGGGATAAAAAGCCTAAAAAAACTGAAATGTTAAAACTAAGAGCATATGATCGGTCAAAAGCATCATCTTGACGCCATATTTATATTAAGGAGTTGTGTTTGCCTCCTTTTGTTTCAGATAAAATGACTCTACTCTGAAAACGCCAGAGCAAAGCACTGAAAATGTCAAAATCCCTGCTTTCCAACTCATTGCAGTTGTCAGCTCTAACAAAATTAATGAGGTCCTTTTAAACTGTACGCTGATGCATGCCTATTCCGGACGCTAATTTTTCATGTTGTCTAAAAAGATTCTAAAGGATGTATTACCGTGGTGATTAGAAAACAAGCCGCCAGGATTCAGAGGATCTGGCTGGGGCTTCCGGCGGCGCCTGTTGTGTCCATCAAGTCGCTTCCTGCAGCTCCTCTTCACCTCATCAAACTCTCCAAGCAAATGAAACCTACAAAGAAGAATTCCACCCATCATAAGGATTTCCTAAGTCAAGTCACCATGGATACAAAGCCTGAATCTGATTTCACAATTGCGTGAAAGCTAGTGCAAACCGACCAAAAGTTGTAAAATGCCTTGTTGATGCTACAAAGACAAAGACTGTTGAGTCACACTCACACCCATATGGTCTAATTTCCACATTGCTTCAACCTCATGTCATAGATCACTATAGTAAAAATCAAGCACATGGAATTATGCTAACTTCAAGCTGCTCTGTACACGAGTTAGCATGAACTTCTACTCGTAAACTTCACGACACGAACTCAATTAGATGGCAAGAAAGCTAGTCCTGCTCCAGATCCTTCTCTTCTAGAACAAGCATGGAAGAATTTTTCTGGCTCGGGAAACATTTGGAATGTGGAACGCATGGAGGCGTCGCGACAAGCAACGGCGCAAGGGACGCACGCGCCAGAGTACCAGAGGAGAAATTGTCATCCGAGTGAGCCCTGAAAACGACGGGAGGCATGGACCTGAAAGTCCGGTTCCATTGTATGTGCTGCATCATCGCTGTAGGGACACCCAGGAAGCACGGGTGGGCATGAAGTGATTTGGCACAGCAGCTTAATGGTGTCACAAGGTTGAGGACGACGACGACGGAGCGGCTGCTTGTCTGGTTCACACCTTGAACAATTTCGGACCAGAGCTCAGAGGCCGCTCAAAGTTCATCTCCAGGTTAATTCTTCTTCTTTTTACGAATTTTAAAAAAGGTTAATTCTGAGCTAATTTTAGTTCCTCAAATGGATTTTGTAGAAAAATTACACCTATTGCATAAAAATTCGATTTTTATGGTTGCTTGAACTGGTTTACTGTGCTTGGCAAGTTTTTTCTTTGCGTTTCACCGTGAGTCGGAAACAGATGGATACCAGAAGTTTTGGCTGGTGCACGTCGGTTAATTAATTGCAAACGCCAAACATCATGATAGCAAAGGGACAGGAACTGCTTCACCCGACAGCGAATTGTTGTTCGCCGAAGCAGGATTAAATGACCGTGCTAAATGCATACTCGAGTAATTACCAAGAAATTTACCCAAACTGATGATTTCAAACAACAACAAAAAAATGCATGCAACTCTCATGAACAAAGAAAGCTTCGTTCTATTCAAAATTTTAAAATGTTACGAAAAAACTGTGAATTAAAGAAAGAAATAAAAGAATGCATGGCTTGTTTGGTCTCAATTAATTACTGTACCTGCTGCACTGTTGGCAGAAGCGCTGCTGCTGGCCGGCGACGGTGACGAAGGGCGTCTTGGAGTGCGCCTCACAGACCTTGTGCCGGCGGTGGTACTCGCGGCACTTCGACAGGTCGGCCGTGCACCCCTCCACCGAGCACGCCGGCACCGCCTGCTGCCCCTGCCCCGCTCGCGGCCGCTTCCCCGGCCCGGGCGACGGCGGCAACGGAGCCACGGCCGCCGCCTTCCAACTCGTGGGGGCGCCGAGCTTGAGGTCGAGCGCGCCACCGCCAGCGACGCCGCTCGGGCCGACCACCGTGCCGAGGTCCCAAGAAGGCATCTTGGCGTCCCAATCCATGACAAGAAACCAAGGCAACTACAACTACGTGTACACACACACACACACACACACACACACACGTAGAGATGTATAGCTCGGGATCTTTTCTTGGGATTCAAAGAATGGTAGCAATTTCTTGCTTGCTCGTGGGGAGCTTGCTGAGCTTCTGCTGCCTAGCGATGGCCACTGACAATCAAATTGGTGGCTTAAAAGGCTTTCTTGCTCGACTTGTGCGTGTACAGAAGCAGTTTGTCTGAGACAACTGCTCACCCTACCTGACCTCTCTCTCCTCTCCAAGAAGAGTACACACACCAAAAAGAAAAGTTGATTGGAAGCAAAAGCTTAGCAGGACAGTGAAAAGGAGGGAGATGTAGCGGGATGGATAGAGAGAGGAGGAAAGAAAGAGATCACAACAACAGCATGCAATTAAGAATCCAAGAACAGCTGAAGCCAACAACCAACCAGGGATGGATCAGGCTCAGAGCTGGCTAGGTGCAGTAGTTTAAAGCAAGAGGATGGATGGATGGATGGACGGACGGACGGACTATGGAGGGAGGAAGCAGTGAATCACCAACCCCAAAAAAGAGTGAGCAGAGTTGGAGAAGGTAGTAGATGGGCAGACAGGGAAGAGACAGTACTTGCAGACGACACAGGGGGAGGAGAGGAGACTCCTATTGGAGGACTCCAAACTCCAAAGGTGGCAATAATTGCCCAGAAGGGGGCACCTCACCTCACCTCTCCCTCTGCTGCACTGTACACTCACTTTAATTACCAATGCCTGTAATATAGAGAGAGAGTGAAGGGAGTCATGTGTTAGGGGAGACTAGGTGGGAAGAGCAGATGTGGCAAGAAGAGAAGAAAAAAAAAAAACTAGTACTCCATATGGAGCAAAGGGAAGAAGAAGTAGAGGAGCAAACCCATCAAACACAAGAGGAAGGTGCTTGGTGGTAGCTGTTGCCTTCACTGCCCTAGCCTTTGCCTCTTTGGGGTTTGGTGGTCAGTTCTTTTTGGGGGCGGAACCGTGGAAGGCTGGAAGCTGAGTGCAGGTTTCTGTACCAAGAAATGGGAGTGGATGAAGGGGGGAGAGCTGCACTTGGAATAACAGAACATGTGAGGGCTGAGAAGGACTAAGTGCAGGGCTTCCCCCCTTCACCTTTTGTAGGGGGTGGAGGCAGAAAAAAAAAGTACAAAAGTTAGGAAAAGGATGGATGCTCGTGCATGGAGCAAGGAAAAGGAGGATGGGAAAGAGCGAGAATGAAACGAAGGAGAGAGAGAGAGAGGGATGCTGCTGCCTGCTGGTGGTGCTGGAGGCTTTCTGTGTTTGTATTGTGTGTGTGGAGTGTTGTTGTTGCCTCATTTCAGCTGACAAGATGTTCACAAATGACAACCACTCTTTCATGTGTATTGCTTCTTGCACTTCTAGATGAACCTCCGTTTACACACTGAAAATGCACGAGGTCGTAGGCTTATAGTCCGGTTGTATATTTGAATTGTGGTTTTAAGTTGTATGGGTATATATAAGTAGGTTTGACGTAAGATTAAATAATTTTATGTAATATATAGGAGAATTATTGGGAATAGTGACGGGTGTGAGAAACGATGCAACGGATCGTAGTATGATAGAATCCAGAAGATTGGCTCAGAAATAACGTATTGGTATTTTATCCTTTTAATGATAAAAGTATGGATTCGGTGACTAAAATACATACAACTAACAAATGAGGTTTCATGGAACTGGAACAAACTAATAACTTATTCATAGTTGTGCGGCAACTATTTTTTTAATAAATATACGAAAGTAACCTTTTAAAGTAGACTAAACTGCAGTTTTTTTCCCCTTCTGATATGAATGTGCTATGTGCTCATAACGTGGTCCCTCTAGCAAAGGTATTTTTGCCTTTCTTTGTGCATAGTTATTCTCCTAATGAGATTATTTATCACCACTGTCGATGCAGCTATGTGAGGTCCAAGTTCCAACTCTTAACGAGCTACTATCCATTGTTTTCACACATTGACCAGTGGTAAAGAGTCATATATTTACTTCGGTAAAAAAGAGTCGTATCTTTACTTTACCAACACCCAGATTTTGTACTGCCACCTTGTTGCCAAGGGTAGGGCGGTAAGAAAAGTCTTGAAATTCGGGAACCCCGCCGCAGGTCAAAGCTTTGGTCGAAGGAGATTAGGAGACACGAGACAAATTTGAGTAACTAAAACGTCAATATTTCATCTTAGCGCTCAATTGAAATGCGGTGTTTTTTTTTTCATTTTTCTAGGAAACGATCTGCTTTTTTGAAATTACTGGTCAAGACGTAAATATTTCATCCGCTTTTTTAATTCTCTTGTTTTTAATTAGTCGAACCTTTATTGCAGCCACGTGACAACATATTTTAATTTGTTATACAACTATAATACTCATAATAAAAATAAAGCTGTATGCCTTTTACAACTGTTGCGATGAATTCCGGCCGAGTCGACCAAAAGCTGGTTCGACATTTGAGCTCTCGCCAGATTGCAGCTCTAGCGGGCGAAACAAATGCACGCAGTTGTACTAGCAATAGCAAGGCAGTGTAGGCTAGCAAGGCAGCAAGAAACATGTCAGAGACATACATGTACTACACTGTGCATATTCACCCGATTATTTATGATGCTAAGAGAAAAAAAAATGGGTGGTACTGTATCAAATTTGCCCACAAGTGCCCTGCTTGTCCATTCTTCACTAATAAAAAAACCATGCATGTTCTGATCAATTTGTAACCTCATGACAGTATGCTGTAGTAAATTAATTAGAACACCGAGCACATGTCAAATAGAACAAATGCAGCAATAGGCATGCAATAGCATGATACAGGCAACAATACAGATTTGTCGCGTTTATTGGGATGATAATAATAATTAATACAGGCAACAATACATATGGCTCATACATATGCTAGTACCTGGAATTTTGCATTGGAAATATGTATATGTTTCTTGTGTTGGCTTCCTGTACAAAGCATGATACCCCTGACAAAAAAAAAAAAAGAGAGCCACAGCTCGCTGTTTTGTCTGTCCTCCCAGAGATTGGTCAAATCGGCAAAGTCTCCATCTCATCTCATCTCACTGGTCATGGTCGGGAAAAAAAAAATCACAACACAAAAGAATGTGCTTTTTCCTTGCCGTTCTGCCGCTGCATATGCGTGTGGACATGTGCGGAGAAATTGACATAAAATATTTGGCAGTGCAATGTATGAACACAAACTCATACTATGCTCCTAAAAGATGTTTTTTAAAGGCTGCTTAGCACTAGCTAATGGCTACAGTGCTAAGGCAATGCCTGTTGCGTCCATTTTATTAAGGGGGCCAAGTGGCTTTAATTCTCTTGTATTATCAAGGCTCAAGAGTGCACGAAGACAGTGCTCAGTGCAGTGCTACTTTAGGGTTCAGAAATTTTGTAGAAGAGATTTTATTATTTTTGCACTTCACCATCAGCGACAGATGAGATGAGTTGCTTTTCGCAACCTGTGTGAAGAATTGCTCATGTTTTTTTTGTGCGTATCATCAAGCGCTGGTTCGTTCCTCTGGAAGCGTTGAACAGCAAAAAATTCCGAGAAGGCAATAATAGGTGGTACGGCCGGGCAAGAGAAAGAGCAGTCAAGATTTCACCACAAGGTATCATCTATCTTGTTGGCGACACAACCATTACAAGTAGTACGACAAAGACATCATTGTTTAATTTTCACCAGATATATGATGCTTCACTTTGACCATGTATAAATCTCTTCCTCTAGAAAGAAATAGCACTACAAGATAATGCAAATATAGACCAAGCTAGTTTTTTTAAAAAAAAAAAAAAAAAAAACAAAAATCGTCAAGCACGGCATGATCGCACGAATAATCTTGACATGGGCGGTCATCTGACAACAGGGGCTAGCCGATGCAGAGCCAGCCGCCACGACCAACCTCGACTCGACCGAGAGCTGGCTCGTGCACGCACAGGCATGTGCATGAATGTGTCGCTTTACACATGGGTCGATCGCTACAGTCTCCCCGGCCAACTTTTCACGTTTCCTTTCTCCCTCTCTTTCTTCCGTTGCCACGTACCGTGGTCCAACCACTTAATTTGGTTACTGTATTACGCTTTTGTGTCGTGTGTCTAATCTGACTATATGCATCGGGACCCCTTGCTTGGCCGCCATGCATGACGTCTGATACATTAGCTGGCTAGACAGACAGGAATAGATAACCATACAGATGAGCTGATGGGATATTTTGGACGGTGTTAATCGACACATTCTCCTAGTGCGTGACACTGTGCTCGCCCGTTACATCCATCGCGGTACTCGGCTGATTTGTTTGTTCTGATCTTCGGCGGTTTTACCTGCAAAATTAGGTGTTCGGTTTGCCTCCGATCCGCGCGCGCGCTCTCGCCGTTTTCTTGTGCAGTGGCGTACGCGTGCCTGACCCGTGATGATGTGTGAGAAGCTGCCCTGGACAATTCCAAGGCAGACGTTTACACGTGACGTGGGGCGTTGCCATCTTTGCTTACGGAAGGTCGCAATTAATCCATGTACAGTAACTAATTAAGGTCAGGTGACCCACAACATGGTCCGTTATTACCACGCATTTTGTCACGCTCAAGTTAGCTATTTATTTTTTTATCGTTTACAACCGACAGCTCTTTGCCTCTTTGTTGATTAATGGGCTGTATGTCTGGCGCATCATTTTTTTGGCGCAACTAGTGCTCGGATCGTACGGTTCAAGCACTAGCGTCATACGTCAGGCTCCAACGTCGGATTTTAAAAGATGTTATTCAGCCATCCATCTCGCACGAGCGAACCTTCTCTCGAACATCTCGCGCAGCACAAACAGCATCAAAAAACAAAATCATTGTAAAAGAATTTGAGTCGCAACTTTTTTCAACGAGTTGCAACATATCAAAAAACAGGATGCAACATTTTTCTAACGGGTTATCAAAAAACAGGATACAATATTTTTTTTAACAGGTCATAATATTTTTTCAACGGATCGCAACATATCAAAAAACAAGATGCAATATTTTTTTCCTACGGTCACAACATTTTTTAAAAAGAGTTGTAATATTTTTTTTAACGGGTCGCAACATATAAAAAAACAAGTCACGACATTTTTTTCAATGGTCGCAACAAAAAAGAACTGGAGCATGCAACATATCAAAAACAAAAGGAAAAACATCTGAAGAATGTTGAGTATGAAACTAAGCACTCACCATTGGACACCCTAGCTCCCTCCAGAGTGTCCATCACGCAGAGCTCATCTGGCCATGGCACCACCCGTGGAGGTCATTCTTGGTGGCCAAGCCGTGGAGGAGCTTGAGCAGCGCTCGCTGAGGCCAATATCCGGGAGGTGGAGCTCGCAGATGCCGCTGCCAGGATCCTCGCACAAACACGAGCATCAGTGACCTCGTGCGTTCTTGGATAAGACACCGACGGTAGGCCTGCACGAACTCGAGCAACAGCAGCAACCTAGCAACTCCCCTCTGCATTGACTTTGGTCATAGTCATGTGCAGAGAGAGAGATGGAGTCAGGGACAAGCATAAAGATGGGAGGAGATGAGTGGATGAGAAGGGGATGAAACGGATGGGTGGAGGAGGACGTGAAGAGAAGTAGCAGCAGTGGTGGGTTTGAGAAAGTTTTGATGATTGGGAAGGTGTATTGGATAATGAGATTACGTCCAAACGAATGGACAATAGCATTTCCCTACTTTCTTACTACCCCTAGCCTGGTTACCCAGACATGCATTCTTGCCGAACTTTACCATCTGTGGCGGTTGACTTTTTTTCTTTTTTTTTTTTAAAAAAGGAACTTGCCACGGTTTGGCAAAGAAACAAAAAAGTATGGCAACATTTGGTTCCAAGCAACGACTCTCAAGTATCTCACATGTACACGTCCATGTATGCAAGCATTTGATGTGTTAGCTTTTTTTCAAGACTTCAGACTTCAAGGAAAGCTATAGAACCGCTACGTACAGCGTATTTCTTCCAAAAATATAGTTATATTAGTCTTACGACTCAAACATCTATATGTTGTATTTGTCACATACAATTGTAACGACTCTAGTAGATATTTGATTAATCTGTACCGTTATAATCTGGTTCTACCAAATTAACAATGTGAAGTGAGAGAACTCCTAAGGTTAAGGTATTACTATGAGAATTTCTAGACTTCGAAACAAGGAAGGTATATTTAATCTCACAAATTGTTTATAAATTACACATTGATTGCATGTACTAAAAATAGTAGCCATCTGCAAAGTTACTACCTATTTGAGCCTGCTAACCATCATTGAAAAGTGCATTCCAGGTGATCCGTTTGCCCGGTTTGATCCCTGGTTGCCCAGCAAGCAGTACAGAGAAACTGTTACAGGTAGTATAAAGCACAGAAAAAGGTAAAACACAGTTCTGAAGCTGCAACACTCCTGGCCGGACTGCACCTAATCTCAATTTTCAACCTCGAAGCTGCTATCTTGGTCCTACCGTTTGAAACTTTCAATCTAACACAAATATAATTCTTATATTCTCTTTTCCTTTTAACTTCTGACATGATCATCGAGCGATTTGCTGCTCACATGGAGAAATAACACCAAACCAATTAAATCAGCATGCATGTGAGCATGGTTAGCCGCTGGCTCGTACATTTCGGTCCACCCCTTCACGCGTGACCATTTAATATGTAGACAACCCCACCTTTGCGTTGAATTCTTTGCCCCATGGTAAGATCTGCAGTGAACATCCGTACATACCAGATCAGAATATGCTTAAGGCACCGGTTAGAACGCAAGAATCGAACCGTTTTCTTATGGAATTCCAAACATGACCTACGTCTCAAATATTTAGGAGGGTCCGTTTGGATTCCAAGAATTGAATTATTTCTTGTGAAATTTCCGTAAAAATTCCTGCGCTCCAAACAAAGCCTAAGACCCAAACATTTAGGCCGTCATCCTGTGTAGTCTCTTAGAATAAATTAAAGGAACCAGCCGAACAAAAGAAAATGCCAGGTGATATATACTCGGTGCCCGGTTGATGGCGAGAAATATATATATATATATATACTATTATCAAAAGACGTGAGGTATATACACCTTCGATTCTCCACGGTACAATGCAACAGTTAATTAAACGAACAAGTACTGCTACGTTCCGAGCAACAGGGGACCCTGTCTTGGTGGGCAGAATATGGCTGCCAATCCAGCACTCACGAACGCGGACGCCAGCACGCACTGCCGCGGATGCATGCACCGGCCACGGCACAGCAGGGCAGGCCGCGCGTGCGTGTCCCAAGGGGAAAAAAAAACACGGCGTTTCTCCGCAAGATCCAACCAAATAATTAAGGCCGCGCGCGTCCATTTCCTTGCGATGGACCACGACGTGCATGTTCACGCCGAATTGCCGAGAGATCGAGCACGTACGTGAGTGGTGTGCGTGCCCATCTAGCCGCTAACTAGTAGGCGCGGGTGATGGCTTTATTCTGGTTTGAAGAGGTGACTCGGCCCGGTCTTTACTCTGATCTGATCTGATCTGATCCGACCGGGGAATTGATTTGAGTCGATGACTAGCAGTACACGACTCAAGCTGTCGATCAAAGTCAAACGGTAGCCAAATGCATGCTTCGCGTCCTGGCCTGCCCAACTACAGCAATAATGTAGGCCATTTAGGACGACCTCAAGTGGGCGCCTTCCCGAGAGAGTACGCGTGCGTGTCCTCTCATTCTCTCTGTCTTCGAGCTCATCCGGTTGGAAAAAGCGACACCTAGAGCGAACTGATCAGGCGAAACTAACGATTCAATGTTTCTTGTGTGCGCGATATCTATAGGCTATAGCTGTGCCACCCAGGGGTATCACTATCGTCAGTCCGAACCAAAACCTCTTGAAGAAAGAAATACGGTAATTAGCAACTAATTTATCAGGTAGGAGTAGGAGTACATTCACTGGCTAGTGGGCCCTCCAAATTCTTCTAGCTCCATCGGTGCATAAAACGAAACAACGACTTGCCAGTTGCCACTGTTCACAAAAGCTTGGGAGACATGTCCCAGTTGTACACGCGGCAGCAACATGCATGCACTCCCCAGAGAGGCAGGCAGGGGCACACGCGTAGACGCACAACCACTGCGTATGTGGGAGCGACCGACCAGCGACTTGCCAAGTCTTTCATGCACCGAACATGTATGCATGCAGAACGCAGCTGCAGCTTCAGCCCCCAACGACACGCCGGCCGGCCGGTGACGACTGACGACACTGCTCACTGCTCAGGCCCGCCTATCCGAACACGTCACACGGTTTCTAGCACGAACTGGTACTGCTGTCTTACTGCTGGTGCCCACTCCATCCCGGTCTGAATTTCAAGTCATCCATCAGTAACGAACAGGAATTCAGCACTGTAGCAGTCTGTGATGGGGTAAATATTTCGGCTAATACATGCATCAATTGCTTGCTTGATTAGAACAAGCTAGTCGTCGTTTTTCCAGAACGTTTTGACCGTATGTGATACAGAGTACCACTGGACTTTCACAAACGGCCAAACTTAATTAGGAGTAATGATCGATCACCCGGCCAGGGAACTGAAACTGACGGCACGTCAAAAGGACTTGGATTGGATGCCTTCCGAATCGATCTGTGGCCACACGAAAAGAGAAAGAAAAAAAAAAGGAATGGACGACGGACGCGTGTGGATACTAGCTTAGATACTCCACGTAGCATCACACGATAAACGCAAAATTGGCTTAAGGAACTTTTTTTGACATTTGCTCAAACACAGTCTTTTTTTTTGTGTATATTTACTAATAGACACTAAATTTTAGTGACATTTTGCCGTAAGACATTCTGCTCATTAAAATATAATATTCGTCTGAGAGATGAGAGAAAATATGTGTCAAAAGTCTATTTAGCTTCTAATCCCTTGGAAATTTTTGGACTGACATGGGAGCTCACGGCCATCAACGACAGCAGTGCAAGAGAAGATCGAGGGCCGACGTGAGAAGAGGAGGTAAGAGAGAAGAGAGGAAGAAGAAATATTCATATGCAAAAATAAACTTTTCACCTACCTTATCTCTCCTCTCTCGTACAAATAGTATATTTTAATATGCGGAGTCTCTTACAGCAAAAGTCAAAAAAAAAAAAAGTATCTTTCAGTAAAAACATAAAAATACAGTGTTCTAAAGCGAATGCAATAAAAGTTGGATATCCCGTGTCCAATTTTGTCCGTTTTAAATGCAGTAGAACCGTGGAATGGAAGTGTACTGGTCAGAGCCAGAGGCCGTGCGTGCATGTAGGATGTAGCCCGATCGCGACTCCGGTCAGCGCTAGCTGTTCGGTCGCTTTGTATGTCTCACTCGCCTGCTCTCGGCCGATCGTACCACCTGCGTGCAACTTTCAGACAGAGCCTTTAATTTCGTATCATTCTGTGCGTGCACGTTTTTTTGGACGACTCCGTTTATGCATGCCGAGATGTTGCGGAGGGTGTGTTTGATTCCAGAACAAATATTTACTGATCGATTTGCTAATGGTACGCACGGTACCTGTCTTACTTACTCTCTCCGGTCACAAACACACCATCATCTTAAATATTGACACGGCTCTAAAACCTAACTTTCATAGTAATTTTTATTATAATATAGTTGTGACACTCAATAAAATTACAATATTATGATAATACTTTTCGGAACAAATCTAGACAAATGATTTTTATGTATCCAATCTAAATTTTAAAAAAGATATCGATAGATAGTTTTGAAAGTTTGGTTGAATGTACGGTAAATTCGCAACCATATAAAGCTAGCTGATTGAATTGGTACGTGGTGGTAGAAGGTGCGTAGTAGATCGATTATTAACCACAGCACACGCATGGTCCCTAGACCACACAACACTATGCATCTTTCGAAAAGTATACTAGCAAGCACCATCTAAAAGAATTCAACTTGGCCACATTTAAATAAGGAGATGGAAGTACTGCTAATTAACAAATGGATTGCGTTCTAGCTTATATACCGCCCCTTGCAACATCATTTTGGACGAAGTGACTTGTTTGAGCTAATCTAGGCACACATATGCGATGTGTGAAAGCTAACTTTATGTAGTATAGTGTTGCTTTATAAAAGGAAACTTTACCCCAAAAAAAGTGGGTTACTATTTTTTCAAAATGAATGGATTTGTATCCACGTATATAATCAATAACTCCCTCATCCTCAAGGCATCTCCAATGCTTTAATGTGCGGCAAGTGGTTAGAAAGAATGTGTCAAAACTTAAGTACAGTGATTGCAGGGTTGTTTTGTGAGTTTATGTGTGTAGCCACGCATATGAGAGCATCTACAATAATTTATTTCTTAACTTGTTACTAAGAAGATATATAGTACTCAATATAATAAAAAGAAATAAGCCTTCAAATAGATTATTTCTTAAGCTTATATCTAAGACTTTAATTGTTACAAGTATGTATGACCCACAAAACGAGTTTTTAGTAACAAGCAAAGCAAGTCTCTAACAAGTATTTTGTTATTTCGTATGTTTTGGTATCAACAACTTGCTTGTTCTTCGTCTAGTAATAAGCTCACATTCTCTTCGCACCATCTCTTCTCCACGTCACTTAAATGCTGATGTATTTATCTTTTAGTAACAAGCAACATGAACTATTACAGAAGCTCTATAGATGTTTGCATTGGAGTGCGGATTCATAGATGGCTGCTTTGCAATGCAAAGTCACTACACACCTCATGATCAAAGTGGTCTCTTGATCCACGGGGCAGGGCAAAGACAAACAAATTAAGCTTTAATTTGAGAGAGTTGTTTATTTAGCTTTCGATGGTATCTAGAACTAGACCCTGAAATGAAGAGCTGAGTACGTGAGTAGTAGTGGCAGCACAAAGCTAGCGTATATATATGGCGTCTTTGGCACGAGACACACAATAGTAGACTAGTAGTAGTAATACTACCTGCGCGCTTAATTAACCAGCTTTCTTTTTTTGTTAATTTGTTTAATTACACCCTATGCAACGTGCACGTAATTAACCCGCGTAAAAGCTGCATTTGATTGGACCACTAGTTGCCTTTTAAGCATTGTAAGCTCCAGCTTCAGTGTACCTTCTTTTTATTTTTTTAGATCAACTTTACCTTTTCTTTCTCGGGAGTCAGGACCCGTTTTGAACGCAAAAACATCTATCTATCTATTATCTTATTAAAGTAGAGTAAAAAGAACTATATTCGCTCTCAAGAGCTGAAAATCCCACATTAATCGGTAAAAAGGAGAAAGATCTACATCATCAATTGTGGTAGGTCCAGATTATAACAGTATAGATTAAAAAAGAGTTTGTGTCAAGTACAATAAAACTAAAATTCCGAATAAAAATAAAAATAAAATCGGCTATTTTATTTCCATATGTATTCGTAAGTAAAAGAGTCTATATCAAGTACAATAAAACTGAATTTTGGATTAAAAATAAAAAAATAGTAATTTAATTTCCATACGAATTCCTAAATAATTATAATTCAGAATAAAAAAAAAAAACAGAAATTAGATTTATATACGAAATCCAACAAAAAACTAAAATCTGGAATTAAAATAAAATAAAATTAGCAATTTGATTTTGATACAAATTCCAATAATTATAATCCGGAATAAAAAAATAAACCATAATAGGATATTAGATTTGTATACGAAATCAAACCAAAAAATAACTAAAATTCATAATAAAAACAAATTAAAACTAGCAATTTGATTCCAATACGAATTCCAAAGTAAAATGTCTAAATAATTGTAGTTCAGAATAAAAATTGAAGTAAAATTAGCAATTGGATTCATATACGAATTCCAACAAAAAAAGATCTGAAATTTGGAACAAAAAATAAAAGAAAATTTCCAATTTGATTTCCAAAATAAAATCCCAAATAACTAAAATTCAGAATAAATTAAGTAATTTGATTTGTATGCGAACTCTAATAAAAATAACTGAAATATTGAATAAAAATAAAAGTTATAACGAAGATGACACGAATGGTATCGGAGGAGACACAAAAGAAGATACCATGTTTGCTCTCAAGGTCAAGCGTTTCTATTGTTGCTTCCTATAGAATAAAAATAAAAAATAGCTAAAATTTTGATTAAAAAAAATACAAGTTATAGCGATGATAGCACGAATGATATCAGAGGAGACCACAAAGAATGCAATGACATAGATCTATCATGCAAGAAGACATTGACCCGTGGCGAAGCGGAGAGCCGAGGCGGCGACGACAGAGATGAGGACAATGTTGTGCAGCTCACCATAACCGATCAACGAGGACAATGTCATGCTGCTCGCTAGAGCCATTGAAGAGAAAGTCCAGTGTTGAAGGAGCCAAGAGCCACGATAATGTAGGATCAAGAATAACTGACTAAAGGGGGGTGAATAGGAGGTTTTAAAACTTTTGACTAATTAACAAATATGATAGAAAAGAACTATATCTAAACTAGATACAATTCCAGCTAAGCAATTTTACATGAATAAATTGCTAGAAATGTAAATGCGGAAGTAGTAAAGACAAAAATAAACCACAATAGAGACAATGAAGTTTTTCCCGTGGTATCGAAGACTTGCCGGTCTTCACTAGTCCACGTTGAGAAAACTTGAACTAATCAAGCTAGCTCCACAAATTAAGTCTTCACCCTCGACCATTATCGTTGATCTTCCTCCACTCCGGAGATGGTGAGCACGCAACCACTTCACAATCCTTTGCTAGAACTCTTTACAATCCTCTTTAAAGATCTCACCACGCAAACTTCCTCTAAGGCCGTTTAGGTGCCGGCAAGCACCAAGAGTAATAAACCAAGTGTTTGCTTGAGGAAGAATCAAGTGCTAACAAGATAAACTAATGATGTAATGCACTTGAATGCTCTCAACTACCTGAAAATGAGAATTCAAAGCAAATGAGTAGTTGAAGAGTGTTTGTGAGCTCAAGAGACATCAATGCAAGTGTACAATGCTCAATGATCTCAAGAGTTACTGCTTGAAGGCAGGTGGGGAGGTACTTATAACCCCCACCAACAAAACTAGCCGTTTGAGTTGAAACCCTAATGAAATCAGTATTTGCGGTAATACCGCCGTTCAAGCCCAATATTACCATAGATGACTATCAACGGTCGACTGTTGTTCATTAAATACGTCGGTTATAGCCGTTATAGAAAAGTTGTGGTGCAACTGCCAACTAGAATTCGATATTACCGCACAACGGTAATAATGCACGGCTATATCGGTATTACCGATTTTCAGAGCTCAAGAATTCTCAAGAAAACAAGTTCTCGAAAAAACATACCGCTATATAAACTCGGCATTACCGACCTACGGTAATACCGCAGTTAAAATGCGGTCATACCAATTCACGGAGAGAGTCACAAACACTTGAAAACATTCAGACCAAACGATCGGACCACCCGATTGGACCAACATTTGGACCGTCCGATTTGATCTCCCGATCAAACTACATGTTTGGACCACTCGTTTGGACGATCCGAACGTTCACCTGACTTGCGGTAATACCGCTTTTCACATGTGATCTTACCGATTTCAAGTTTCAAGAGAAAACCCCCAAAACATGTTCTTTGTTAAAAACATACCGCCACTTATATCGGTATTACCGACTTGCGGTAATACTGCTTATACACTACGGCATACCGAATTTGGGGTTTCAAGAAAATTATCCAAAACATGCTCGCTGGAAAATTCATACCGCCATATAAATCCGGTATTACTGACCTGCGGTAATATCGCTCAATACTTGCGGTCTAACCGATTTTTTCTGAATAGTTTTCCAGAGGCAAAAGCAAATGTAATGCGTGATTCCTAATTGATCAAGATGACACAAAAATATATCATCAAGCTACTAACTATGATCCCTCTTTATAGTACATCATCTAGCCTACAAATCCGATCTTTCCTCCATACACCAAGATTGGTAAAATGCTATAAAAGGATCCTTAGATCATGTGATACCTTTGCTTGAGCTAAGTTGATCTTTAACACCTTTACATTGTCATTTCCATGTTATCATTCATCCTTTGGGACTAATCCTTAAAACATCTTAGCACATGTGTTAGTCCCTTAAACATTGTTGACTTTAATTACCAAAACCATCATTGGGGGCCTAGATACTTTCAATCTCCCCCTTTTTGTAATTGATGACAACCCAAATAATATGAATGGTTTGAAAGATTTTGAATATATACCAAATTGTACATTCTAGTTTTGACATTTCATTTGCAATTATTTCTTGAATTGAGTTCAAGGAGATGAAGAGTTAATTGCATTCAAAATCTATCAATAAATAAACAAATCTCCCCCCTAAAGATATGCATATGTATTCAAGAGGTGTTTTTTATGCACATTTGGTATTGTTAGAAATTTTGGCAGAGTTTCCTTTATTTATTGACTACAAGGAGCTTGTAAATATTCAAGCAAAAGATAATAATCAAGATATAAACTTGAATACTTAACAGAACTTAAGCAGGGATAATAGTCAAACATTGCATAACATAAGAGTCATGATGCAGCCAAATTGACTAGGCTACTACCTATTACAAGCACACAAGTTCCAAGTATTTAAACAACTCAAAGTTAAAACAACACAAGTCCAACAGAGATATATATAATAAGATAGATAGGTTCCCTAAAAGCTAAGCTCCCCCTAAATCTTTCAGTCTTGATCTTGATCAAACTTCTCCTTAATCTTTACTTCTCCCCCCTTTGGCATCAAGTACCAAAAGGAATCACTCAACAGGATCTTGAGGAGGTGGTGAAGCTTGAGAGGTTGTAGCTTGAGGAGGTGTGTTGAGACGACGGCGTCCAAACCGAGCTGGAGTAGTTAAGGCTTTCTCAAGAGCATTCACACTTTCTGTCAAAGTAGCCAGCCTATTGTTGGTCTCAAATTAAAATTCTTGCTGAAAATTTCGAATCTCCAAAACAACTGAATAAATCTGAGAGAGAATGATTGGATCTTCAGCTAGAGCATTTGATTGCACCTGTGGGGGAATTGCTGCATGAATTGGACCCCTATCCCTTGGCTTATATGCCTTATGAATTCCTGGACGTCCATCTCTGAACTGGATATTTCTCATGATAAGAGCCATAATATAAGGAGCAAAATAGATTCTTTTGATCCTATTATTCTTGGAAGCTCCAATTTCTCTGATGATGAGATCAACAACATCGAATTTCTTTCTATTCATGATATTCTCTATTATGTTCCAGGCATGTCCTCGAATTGCATCGAAGTTGCCACTTTTAGGAAAGAAGGTATGATTGATAATCCGGTTGATCAAACTTGGTAATGGTTTCAGTCCTCCAAGTTTTCCAGGGACAAAATTTACAGCTTCATCATAGAACTGTCGCCAAGTCTGAATTCTGAGTGCTCCTTTGTCATAGATGTTTTCTTGAGTTCCTATGTATGCCCTTAGTGCTCGCTCAAACTCAGATTTTGTAGCTTGCAAACGCTGATTCCCTGTTGACGAGGATCTAATAATCCTCATTTTACTATTTATCTATAATTGAGTATTATGGGTAAATATGACGTCACACAGTTATCGAGTATACCCCTTATAATAGTAAGGGAGAAATCAATCAGGTGGTCGTAAGCTTTTGTACGACCACCCCCATAGTCGTAGGTTCTCCTATGACTACCATGTAATTGTAAGTCCTCCTACGATTACCTCCGGTCGTAAGTCTTTCTACGACCAGTACTCGGTTGTAAGTTTTTCTACGACTACCCCCTGGTCGTAAGTCCTTCTACGACCAGTCCTGCCATGACTTCTCCACAGATAGCTGGGTCTACTCACCAGTAGGCCCTATTAACTGTGAGATCTGAGCAGTCAAGATACATAGTTATTCTCTGGAATAACTGCAGTTAACTCACCATTATCTCTGATTGATAACCGTCAAGCAACGTGGGGAGGTTACTACTCCGGTGATTACTGTCATTATTACGAAATAATGAGGCGCCCCTGACCTGGAACGACTACCTCTCCACATACAATAAATAGACATCTTTCAGAGAGAATAGGGAGGGACTTTTGAGAGGCAATCAGTAGCAGTATTAGCGCAAGTCTTTCCACTGATTGTAATCAGGATACCCAATATAATACACACAGGAGTAGGGTTGTTATTCTCTCTGGAGAAGGCCCGAACCTGTATAAAAATCCCCGTGTCTTTTTTGTCTGCGTAATTAATTGTGGAGACCCTCCGAATCAAATAATCTTTACGTAAGATCGGTTCTAAAACACCGACACCTGTCATCCATTTTAAAAGATCAAAGTGTGGGGATACACAAACAGTTGCATAGAATTATTGAATCACTTCTTCAATGTAGTCACACTTAAGTCCCACTATCTCTTCCAGACCGGCTCTTTGAAACAGACGGCATGCTCCAACAAAACGGTTAATTTTCTCCAAATGTGCCCAATATATATATCTGTGATCAGCAAATTGACGTAGATGGCTATAGAGTTGAGCATAGACTTGTTGCTGGAATTTGGTATGAAACCTTGGGTCCATTGAGTTAGCTGGTTTGTCAAATTGATTTGCATGACACAAATTAGCATAATCGTCGCTTGAAATATGTGTTAAATCAACATCAGGCTCTTGGCCTCTTCCATATCCTCATCACTTCCTTCTATCTCAGAGTATTCCTCATCTTCTTCATCATTTTCACTTGATGGTTCTTCTTCTTTGTAGGACCGTAATGGCGACTAGAGTGGGGTGAATAGGAGCGTTGTCTCTTTTTCACCTTGATCGAATTCAACACTATTTTCACTCCAATAGCTACGAAGCTATGAAGATCAATATATAAGCATAGAGGAGACCTGTATTGAATCCAATCAAAACCCCAAAGAAAATAGACCAAAATCACCAGAAGCTCAAAACTGAAAGAGAGGGGCGGTTAGACCTCTCAAATGGATAGTCTGACCTTTGGTCTAGCACGATGAACAGTAAAATCAGCCAGAACGTAAAATCACAAATTGGTCTATCTTTTAATCCACAACTCCAAACTTCACGAAACTTAAAACAAACCTTCTCTAGGATGTGAGGAACCTATTTCAGTCAAGGATCGTGAAGATCATTGCCAAAGTTTTGACCTTTTTCTGATTGAGTGAAGATTATTTCAAAACTGAGTCAAAACCAAAATATGCTCAAAAACTTGCTCGTGGGTAAAAGATGACCAAGATAATCCTAGATGAATTCCTGCATGTTATAGCAATCAAGATTCAAACAAGAAACCAAAGAAAAACCAACGATTCAAAGAAAACCCCAAAATCACATAAGAGAAAGCAAGAACAAAAAGAGACTCGTCTTGAGGAATCTTGCTTAGATTGATATCAGATTGGTGTTGGTTTACAGCCACTCCATCCTGGATGACAAAAGCTCAACACTTGAGCACACAATCAATCCAACTCTCTAGAACCCTAACCTCTCCACTTTCCTCTACCTAAACTACAAACTAGGGTTTCTAAAAATGCCAGGGTTCCCCGGTGCACAGCCAGCACCCTCCTCTATTTATAGTGACGGCTAGCTTCTAGAGGAAGACATCTAAACAGGCATCCGTTAAGCCCTTACACAAACGGGTTTCACTTACGCACGTATATCAAAGCGTCGTCTTCAACTACTCTTGATCTAAACTACCTCTCCTTACACCGTCTTGTGCCGCGGTTTAGCCAAAAGCAATCCATCACACCGAACTGGTTGTTTGGTCATCCTTGTCTATTTTGTGTCATGCTTGAGTCCAACCATCTCACCTGGCATCTAGGATCGTTCGGGCCTTGGTTCTCCTAACCAAGTCCCGATCCTCCTCACTTTTGCCTATAGTTGACCACCAAGCGACCTGCACAAGAATAGACCAAGAAATTGATTCTGGGAACAAGTTCTTCGTAACTTAACCCACGTTAGTTAAAACACATATCATGCAAAATAGCATCCACGACCACTGTCTACAACCAGTGTCCAGGACCACTGTCTACGACCAGTGTCCACGACCAGTTGATTGAAAAGGGTTACGTCCACCGACCTGGTCGAAAGAGTTACGACCACCGACCTAGTCGAAAATGGCTACGACCACTTGCAGGTGTAGCCTTCTATGACCAGTGAAGTCGTGATCTCCTCTACGACCAAAGTCCAACGACCACGCAGTACTCGATGAACAGAACTTGAAGCCTTCGACCACTCGGCACTCGTGGCTACAGTACTCGTAGCTTTCGACCACGCTACAATACTCAAGCCTTCGACCACTCAGCACTCGTGGCTATAGTACTTGTGGCTACAATACTCGAAGATTTCGACCACGCTACAGTAGTCGATGAACAGTGCTCTGAATGAACAGTATTCGCAATAAACAGCGCTCGATACAAGGCACATTCGGACCACCCAGTTACGACCACCTGGTTGCGGTCAACGCGCTGTGGTAATACCGATCCTCTATTGCGGTCAAACCGATCTTACTGAACTTTGCTGAAAACGACTATTTCAACAAACCTTCAACACCATTGCCAATTATATCATCATCCAAAGATTATAAGCATATCCCCATGATATCCACATTCTTGTCATTCTCAGCCACTCAAGGATGCTATGATGATTGACCTTGGTCCTCTCTTGGTGTTGTTGCCTTCTTAGAAGATGTCTTGGTTCTTGGAGACATGATTGCTAAGGCAAGAGAAGCAATTAGGATAAGATGGAATAGGATTGATTAAAATAGTATGATAAAATCAATTTTTGTTCTCAAAAGCCGGTATATGAAATCCATCAAAAGCTGAATTTCATAATAAAAATAAAATAAAATAAGCAAATTTATTTAGATATAAATTCAAAAAATATAATTCAGAATAAAAAAAAGAAACAATAATTGGTAATTAGATTTGTATACGAAATCCAACAAAAAATACTAAAATTTGAAATAAAAATAAAATAAAATAAGTAATTTGATTTCAATGTGAATTCCAAAAAAATCCGTAAATAACTATAATTTGGAGTAAAAAATAAAGGAAAAATAGCAATTGGATTCAGATATGAATTCCAAGGAAAAAGGAACTGAAAGTCAGAACAAATATAAAAGAAAATTTACAATTTGATTTCTATATGAATTCCAAAGTAAAATGCCTAAATAACTAAAATTTAGAATAAATTAAATAATTTAAGTAATTTGATTTGTTTACGAACTACAATAAAAATAACTAAAATGTTGAATAAAAATAAAAGTTATGATGATGATGTCACGGATAGTGTCGGAGGAGACACAAAAGAAGTCATCGCGTTCGCTCTCAAGGTTACGTGTTTCTATTGTTGCTCTTATGGAATAAAAATAACCTAAATTAAAAATAAAAAATAAAAGTTATAACGAAGATGGCACGAATGGTATCATTGGAGACCACGGAAAGTGCAATGACATCGATCTATTGTGCAAAAAGACATTGACCCATGGGGAAGTGAAGAGCCGAGGCGGCGATAGAGACTAGGACAATATCGTGCTACTCGCCAAAACCATTGAAGAGAAATGCCAATGTTGAAGGAGTCAAGGGGCGCGATGATAAGTGGTTAGCGTTGGTGTTATTGAGGTAGTTAGTGGCCAAAGAAGCTCGATGAAGGGGAAGCCCTAGAAAAGATGAGATGAAATTTGCATTGAAGACGAGCTATGGGTGATTAGGAGCCATCGATTATCTAGGAGCGTGCCATCGCTCGTGAGGGCACGTCGTCACCGGTGATGGCGAAAATATTATCTATATCATTAGGCAACGACTAAGGTAGATATACCGACATAAGTAAAACTGGATGGTTGTCGCAGTTAGTGAGGAAGCCAAGTGTTGAGTTGGCCAAGGTCGAATAAGAGGAATGATCGAAATGAGAGAATAGTACATCAAGCATGTATAACATCATACATGCGTATGTAAATGCATGCATCCGTACGAATAGAAACGCAGATGTACAGAGGTAGAGGAGTAAAAAAAACTTGGAGTAGAGATGGTGTAGTCGTAGGGAATAGGCTTGGGGTGACCGGGGAGAGCATGACATGGTTCGGTAGGGCAGCCGACGTGTGGGTGAAATTAAGTTCAAGGTAGGTCACTCATGGTGCATCGATGTATGCTTGAGCAAGGTACTCTAATACCATATAAACTAATAACATAATTTGCGAACACATAATCATCGTATTGCTTCAGATTAAATAGTGGTACATGTGAATGCATACAATTTAGAAAAATAACTAATAGAGTAAGAATAGAGGCATACAGCTACATGATTTGTGCATGATGGAGCTTGATTAGTTTCTAAGAGCCCCGAAAACCTATTCTGCTCAATGATTTTCTCTATCAAAGCTCATACTTCAATTACGTTGCTCAAATTGTATTTTCCTTCAAGGTTCTATTGCATTTTCAATGTTTATTATATCTTTAAAATCTAAATAGCCTACAAGATACGTAAATATATTCTCAATCATTTATACAAATTTTGAAACAAATCTAGTCGTGCATTGTGCGGGCTACCTGCTAGTTACAAAAGAAATGAATGGTTCAAAAGAGGTGTTTAGGTGTTTGACAGGAATTTTTTAAAAAAGAGAGATCGAGAGGGTGCATGTTATTATTAAACCCCTTTCAAGTAGCTTCAAGTCTTACACATATTAGAATTTTCTAGTGGATATATTGAATGCGTTTTTTTCACATATACATACGGGTACACGTGTTATCACCTCGATATTGATGCAAACTTTCAAAATTTAAACAATCATCCCATCTTCTAATAATTTAATATCCCTCGCATGAATCATGAGACACTTTTGAGGGTTAAGATGTGTATTTTTGGGATATATTTGGTGATTTTGGCTTGGAAAACAAATTTGGGAATAAGAACATAAGCCTTGTAAATCAAAGCTAAGCTAGTCCAAGGCAAGAGGGGAAGCAATTATCTATTATATTATTAAAGCGATAGAAAAAAGCCACCTAGTTAGCTCTCAAGGGCTAGAAATTCCCACATTAATCGGTGGAAAAAAAGAAACATCTACACCGTTGATTATGGTGGGTTCAGATTATAACGATCTGGATTAAACGAAAGAGTCCATGTCAAATACAATATAGAAATAAGAGTCCATCTCAAGTACAATACAAAAATAACTAAATTTCGGAATAAAAAATTAAATAAAATTAGCAATTAAATTTTGATATGAATTTCTAAGTAAAATCACTATATAAACATAATTCAAAATTTTTTAAAAAATTAAAATAGTAATTGGATTAGTATACGAATTCCAACAAAAAATAACTGTAATTCATAATATAAAATAAAATAAAATTAGCTAATTCATTTTGATACAAATTCCAAAGTAAAATCACCAATAACTATAATTCTTAATACACACACATATTAAAAATAGTAATTGAATCAGTATACAGATTTCAACAAAAATTAATTAAAATCGGGATAAAAATAAAATAAAATTTGTAATTTGATTTTTCATATGAATTCTAAAGAAAAATACTTAAATAAATAAAATCCGAAAAAAAAACATCATCAAGTTGATTTCCATACGAATTTCTAAGCAAAATCCTAAATAAATATAACTCAAAATAAAAATAAAATCAAAAATAGCAATTGGATTAGTATATGAATTTCAACAAAAAAATAAATTGAATTTGGAATAAAAATAAAATAAAATTAGCATCTTAATTTAGATACGATTTCTGAAGTAAAATCTATAAATAATTGTAATTCGACATAAAATAAAATGAAAATTAACAATTAGATTAGTTTACTAATTACAAAAAAAAAATTAAAATTATGGACAACAAATAAAAGAAAATTTACAATTTGATTTCTATACAAATTCCAAAGTATAATATCTTAATAACTAAAATTTTGAATAAATAAATATAAGTTATAATGAGCATATCGTGAATGGTGTCGGAGGAGACCACGAAAGAGTGCAATGACATCGATCTGTCCTACAAGAAAACATTGATTTGCAAGGAAGCGAATAGCTGAGGCAGCGGCGATGAAAATGAGAACAATTCCATGCTGGTCACCTTTTCTATTCGATAGGGACAATGTTGTGCTACTCGCTGGAGCCATTGAAGAGAAAAATCGAGTCATAGGAGCTAAGTGTTGTGACGACGAATGGTAAGTATCGACGTTGTTTAAAAAGTCATTGGCTAAAAAAACTCGATAATGGGGAAGACAAAGTAGAGAGGAGATCAAGCTTTGGATTAAAGACGAGCTATCGACGATATGTGATCATCGGGTAGCTAGGAGCATGCCATTGTTGGTGAGTGACATGGCGTCACCGGCGATGGTGAGAACATTCTCTGTATAGTTAGACAATGACTAAGGTAGACATACCGACATCAATGAAGATGGGAGGTCATCGTAGTTAGTGAGGAAGCCACATTGTTGAGTTGGACAACATCAACGAAGAGGAGCGACTAACACAGGAGAAGAATATACATGCATCCATCCTACGAATAGAAGCATGGACGTACAAAAACAAGTGAGCAAAGAGCTCGGAGTAGAGATAGCTCAACGATAAGGAATAGGCTTGGGGCCACAGGAGAGAATGTAACGGGTGTCCCAACAGGGATCGACGATATTTGCACGTATTTACGTGTAGATGTCACAACGATCATCATTAAACGATAATTGAAGAGAGAAGTAGAAGATAACTATGTGATAGATTATTGCATTGGAAAGGGTAGCAGCTGAGAGATATCGATTAAGAATTAGGCTTGCTCTTGGAGGTTGAAGTAGAAAAATTATGACAAGGAGAAGAGATAGAAGACACACGGTTTGGTGGGGCAACTGATGTAAGGAAAGATAAGTTCAAGGTAGATCACCCATGGTGCATCGGTGTATATGCGGGCAATGTAATATCTTGAATATTCAAGTGAATGCAATAAAGTTTGGAGAGAACATAAATTGGAGAGGAAATTACTCAAAAATTCAAAAATTGAGAGGGTTTTGGATCTTAGGCTTCCGGCCCAAGGCTTTGTAGCTCTTGTGGGCCGGCCATAAGGAGCCCAAGAGGAGGGAGGTGCCCAACTCCCCAAAACCCTAGCCGACCACCCTTTTTTGATGCAACACGACACTGTAGCACCGCCATTACTGTAGCACGATTACTGTAGCATGCCCCTCCCTCCGGTGCTTCTCCATTGTTGCCGGCCAAAGGAAGGAGGAAGAAGCTCTTTGCGCTGTCGGCCATAGTAGAGGAGAAGAGGAAGAGGGAGAGGAAGAGGAAGGAGTAGAGAAGGGGAGGAATTTGTGAAGGTTTTAGCGCATCCCGTGTCATTCTTGTGGGTAAATTCGTGATCCCCATTAGTTTTGGTAGATCGATCTTATGCGTATTGTCTCCATATGCTAGATGGTAGCTGCTGTGTAGATCGGTTGAATCTGTCTATCTATTGACGCGCGGGTTTGAATTAGATCTGAGCAGATTTAGGCACTAGTGTCTCCTAGAGATTTGTAGGTCTCGTTCTCATCTTTCAATAGGTTCAAAGATCACCCAAATCGGAGTTGTGATTTAAAAGTTACATTGATTTTACTGCTGCTGTCCAGAAAGTCTGATGAACTTGGGCAATGGCCTTGTTCATTAATTTAGATTTTGTTAAAGGCCGATTCAAGGATGTTGCCCAAAAGATTTTTGTAGGTAATTCTATTAACTTTCAGGATTGATAAAGAGCACCCTTTTTGGATCTGTATAACAAACGTTATGTATGTTTTAATTTTACTATTCAAAACGTATGTCAGATTCTGACAGTAGTTTTGAGTTGTGGGCTAAATTTTGTCAAAGGCATAATTTGAGGGTTGATCCAACTAGACTTTTGAAGGTTATGTTATTAGCTTTCCATATTGATAAAAATATTGATTTTTGGTTAATCCAATCAAAAGTTATTAATTATTTACTACTGTTGTTTAATTCTGTCAGACAGTTTATGGTTTAGAATTTCATCTGATAATTAGACATGGAAGTTTGCCAAATTAGAAAGGCTTGCCAACTAAGTTATTGTAGAGGATTTCAGTATATTTCCATAGAGTCTAAGATCACTCATCTCCGAGTTTCAGAGCAAAAGTTATGAAGGTTTTAACACCGCTGTCCAGTATAGTCTCCTGCTAGACTATCGTCTAAATTGAATAGAACAATTATATGAACCTTGGGTATAGGAAGATGATATTAACCATTGTGAGTAATGTCATGTTCACGTTGTTTTTATTCAAGTAATTCAATTGTGTAAGAGGTGAGGGTTAGAGATTAGTGGTTCATCCTTGCCTCCTAACGCATCACAATTCGAAAGGCAAGTACATTGTGTGATGTATTGCTGTTGTTTGTTCATATTACTTGATGTTCATGCCATGACTAACTACTATAGTCTATGAGTAGTTTTCAATTATTTCGGTTTCGATCCATGTATGAGAATCCCTACTTTTTGAGATTTCGTTTCACAAATTCATATATTCATTCATTCATTCATTGTTCATGATTCACCCACGGGAGTGGGATGTAAAGACCCATCAATTCTAGTATGGGTATGTAAGACCCTACCATTCCAATGTAGGCGGATTAGATCTGTTATGAAATATTCTTCATACGGGCCTTGGATCCCAACATTTTGATAATACGGGCATGAGTGAACACCGATGTGTGTTCACTGGCTATACCGGTATAGCAGAAGTGGAGTTCATGCATTTCATTCATTCATGTGATTTCTGCTATTCTATGTTCATATTCTATGATGTGATTGTCATGTTCTTATTCATTGTTGTTCATATTATTCCTTTATACTTGCTGAGTCGTGGACTCATTCTTTCTGTGTTTATTTGTTTTAGGTAAACATTGAGGACGGCATACTTGGGAGGGAATAGTCACAGAACACTTCATTCACATTACTTTAATCAGCTTTAATTAGATGAACTTGTTATTACCTTCTATTGGATAAATGTTGGATTGTAATAATTAGAGTTTGATGGTTAACGTTCTCTTCCATTATGATATGTTGAGATACTATTTGCCTAAGATCTTCATATAGTCTATTAATAGGTTTATCATAGATGATTCAATATGATTAGGCAATTAGAATTTGATATGTTGTTGAATTCTGATTCAATTCTTAAGATCCTTCTATCATTAGTTGATTCCTACATAATATTAGTTGATAGATTGCTGAAATTATTTCGTATTGTTGATGTATGTTAGACTTTTAAGTAATATCTTAGCTTCCGCATAGCCAGGGTGTTACAGTTGGTATCAGAGTGGGTTTTAGGTCCGTGGTAATTGAAATATTAAATTAACACATTGTGCATAGTAGGATAGGATGGGTCAAGCAGTGCATTTCCGTTTCCGTTATGTCGCATTGTCAATCTATGTTATGGTATTACTTTCTATACATATGAATTTATTCTATGATTATTATAAGATAATCTTGTATACTTATAATTGATTATAATGGTTATTTATGATGGTAGCGAATGTCGAGAGGTAGAGGTTGTGGTTATGGCTTTGGGTATTGCCAGGCTATACCACCGTTCGTGGTTTGGGATAGTCGGGTAACTTAGTTGCATGCGATGAGGATGAGTTCTTTTGGGAAGATGTTGTCTTCCTTGAGTTTGTATTTGGTTTTCTAGTTATAGTTGCAGTTGATGAATTTTCTTGAGTTAGTGTTATATTTCAGCTGGCGAGTTTTCATTGGTCTTTCTTGGTTCCATAAAGCGACTACTTGTTCTCCTGACTGTTGATCTATTGTTGCTTCTTGTGAACGTCGATTATCAGCAAGATTGATTTTTTCATGGGAGTTCTACCCTTCTTATTGAAAAAATGTGACTCATTTATTCGCTTGGTATTTCGAATACTGAGAGTTTTCTATTGCAAGTTATTTAACATATGAAAGTTGTGGCTTTATGTATTTCTTTTAGATTATTTCGAGTGTAGAAGTTTAATACCTCTTTTTCTAAAAGAATGTGTTAAGATCCTTAAGTGTGTATTGTCATGCTTAAGTAAGAGGTGTTAATTAAATGAATAAATTGTTATGATATGAGTTACCTCGTTGGGTTGTTAGCATGGTGCAAATCAATTATTTTTAACTAGTATCCATGGAAGTGAAATTGATTAATTTGAAATGTCATTGTATTTGGTACATGTTGAATTTTATATAAGAGTTTGTCCATATCTGTTCAGAACCTATTGTTCTTAAGAAGTGTGGAAGATTAATGAACCAGTTTAATCATTAAGTTTGAATAATCTGCTAAAGTTGTTAGATGAATTGGAATCTAGGTCCTCTTTCGGTTATTTTAACCGCTAGTGATGGTTAAGTTAAGGATGCGCTCAAATTTTGTCTTGATAAATATTAATCTTGACTCTGTCTTCTATTTAGATACTTGATGAATTTATACAAATGCTAGATTCACATGTTTTTACCATACTAAATTGTTGATATATGTATGAAGCAATGGATGAAGGTTATTGTATTGACTTGCGGGACCTTGTCTTATAAATATTCTATTGTTGAAGTTTAAAGATATTTCATTCTAATTTCTGACCAAAAGGTAGAACGTTGAACCTATACTTATATCTATTTGTGTTTGCACACATAGGTAGGACCACGAATGCTTCCCTGATTAAATAATCATCAAATGTTAGTAGTAATGGCTAGAGTACTATTGGTGTGTGCTATATTGGCGTTGAGCGTCAGTAAGGGTTAAATGGGCGAAATCTATTAAGTGGCCTAAACTGGTGTGTTTTATGAGATTGTCTTGTACTAGTATGATCTTGTTAAAAGAGATTTGTTTCAACTTTGTGGCTTGCGCACTACGTTTCTTTTCTACAATAAGTCGTTATTACAATCTTATATAGGGCTGGAAACGAGTCGAGCCGAGCCAGCTCGAGCCAGGCTCGTTTCAACAGGCGGCTCGGCTCGGCTCGGCTCGAAAGGCGGCTCGAGCCAGCTCACAAGGGCTCGTGAGGCAGGGGCAGCGCGGTGTTCATTCCTTCGTTCTGTTCGTTCGCAACTCGCAAGAATCACTTTGTTCGTTCGCAACTCGCAAGAAACAATCATTCACAAGACATTCATTTCACAACAAAAATATGCATCCTCACCCAAGTGGCCAAGTGGATGAATCAGATCTGGCCATCAGGGACTGGGGTGGGGCGAGGGCGGCAGGGCAGCTCCGCGAGTCCGCGACCGCGAGGCGACGGCGTGGTCGGAGCCTCGGAGGCGGCGGCGAGGGCCTCGCCGCGTTGGGGCAGCTCCACGAGGCGACGACGTGGTCAGAGGCGGCGGCGAGGTCGTCGGGGCAGCTTCGTGACTCCGCGAGGTGATGGCGCGATCGGAGACTCGGCGGTGGTGTAACACCCCAGCTCAACATTGAGCCTGGAATACTACTAAAATTAAATCAAATTAAACTAAACTAAGACCAATTACCAATTTTTGGCAAAACCTCCTTTGTATATTCAACAATACCAATGTTCCAACAATTAATCATGGTATTTATCAATATCTTCATAATCAAGGTTACACAAGCATGCACGATGATCGAATAAACATAATCCAGACTTGCTATTCTCTTTATCACCATTAACATAAATAATCAAACCATCTATGAGTGATTTTCAAACAGTTTACTTAATCCTGATATGAATTTAAATGGCAAACGCCTTAAGGTCGTGAGGTAGTAAGTGCATCCAACATCTACTCCCTCCCATGCATGTCGTTCCTGTCAGTTGTACCTAAAACATATCAAAGCAAGAGTGAGCCCAAAGTCTCAGCAAGTATCAACAAGGCTATAAACAAGAACACAAGCATAGCATCAATGATCCACAATAACGTTACACTATTCATAGCTTTCATACTCATGGAATGCAATCAATGCAATGCACCTTTTGAACTTTATCTCTTTTCGCATTTTACCGGTAATGCGGGGTATACAACCGTCATCAGATACCCTTGCTGTGCCCTCTCAGCACAGGGACCAATAGCCTATACACCACATGTATAGGGACCTTGCCCATCATCTTAATGATGGGGACCTCTTGTTCATTAGCCCACATTCCACGAATGTGGGACCTCAAGCCCGTCATCTACGTGACGGGACCTCTATCAGATGTGCTTGGTCACCACGTGACCAAGGCACTGTGTGCTCTCAACATGCATATGCACCATGATAACATTTTCATATGCAGAATACAACATATTCTCATTGCACGGAAGCAATAACAACATGCGGAAGAACCTTTAACCATAACTAGCAATCATCAAAATAAACAAGAACTCATCTCATAAACAGGCATGCAAGGCTATACGATCAAGATACACCACAATCATATCATGCAAGCATACATATATTATAGCCCGAATACTTGCCTCAACCGTGCGAGAACGGTGGACGCGACGAGGTGCTGCCCCTCGGGACCACGCTCCCACCTGAATTTTAATATAACCCAATCTAAGACGAACATACTGAACCAAGAGCATAAGAACAACACAAATGAACTTGCTAAACCCCCAAGTGTTTCCCAACTTCCAATTTCTAGCGATCGATTTGGCGCTGCTGTGAGACAAATAACTTCTAAAATACATAACTTTTTGCTCAGGAATCCAAATAAGATGATCTTAGAATTTCTGAAAAGTTAATTAAATTACCTAAATAAACCTAGCTGGGAATCCTTTGATTCTTCCATTTACTTCCCTACCAAGCCAATCTACGTAACATCGAATTCACGTCGGGTTCTCGGACAGTGCACTAAAACCACCATAACTTTTGCTACGAAAGTCCGAATCTTGTGTTCTTTATCTCTATGAAAAGGTATAGAAATTACCCACATTTGTAGTTATATTGAGATCCTCTGATTTCGTCTTTAACTAATAGATTAATTCAGATTTCTACAGGCTGTCCCAATACTGACAGACCAGCAGGACAGCGATACTAAAAAATTCATAACTTTCTAACCGTTAATCGGATTTGAGCGTTCTTGGTGGAAAATGAAATCTAAGAACAAGACCTACAAATCTCTAGGAGACCAAAACTCCTAATTCGGCCTCTAAAGACATGAAACTGGCCGCGCAACATTCTGGACAGAATTGAACATTAAACAGAATTAATCCGATCCAATCGATCTAATCAAATTCACCTCTACGATTAACCCAACATCAAAAACGACATTCGTTACCCTTGAGAACACCCAGGGAGACAACGAAGAATCCTTGAAGAAGCTCCTCTCCTTCTTGAACAGCAACCCCGCAAAACTCCTCTCCTTTCTTCACGAAAACCGGGGGACGGGCTGATCGGCACCGGGAAGGAGGTGGCTCAAGGGGCAAGAAAGTGCAGCACCAAGGGAGGCACCAAGAAGGGTGGAGGAGGCAGGCGCAAGGGAGAGGGGAGGTTGGGGCGGCGGCCATAGGAGGGAGGGGTGGGAAAGTGGGGAGGTGGGGAGGTGCTAGGGTTCCCCACCCTATTGGCCGGCCACTTATGGGCCAAATGGGCCAAGGCTCAGCCCAAGTTGTCCCACTTTAGCGAAAAACCCCTCAAAACGCTAAAACTATTTTATATTTGGTCCCTCTCTGTTTCGATTAATCTCTCCGATTTAATTATTCTCTCGGTTAAATCCTTTCGATTACTTTTGGGGTATTACAGTGGCGTCGAGCACGGAGGACGACGGTGCGGAGGAAGGGCGGCGGTGATGGTCGCCTCGCTCGATGCCCCAGCCGCGCGGGGAACGGCGGAGGTGGAGGTGTGGAGCACGGGCTGAGGTGGAGGCGTGGAGGCGAGCACGGGCGCGACTGGAGGCACGGGCGCGGGAGCACGCGGTGGACGGGGCGGCGACTTGGACGAGGGCGGTGAGGAGGAGGCGGTGGGTGGAGGCTGGCAGGGCGGCGGAGGACATGGGGGAGGACGGGGCGGCGGAGGAGCGACGCGGTGGACGGGGCGGGAGCCAGGAGCCCGGGAGAAGGGGAAATGGGGAAATGGGAAATTTGGCTGCGTCTGCGTGGGGTTAGGCCATTAGGGTTAGGAATTCACGTGGGCTGGGCTGGGACATCGCCGAGTGGGCTGGCCGGGGGGATTTCGTCTGGCTCGTTGGCTTGTTTGGCTCGCGAGCGTCTCGAGCTCGGCTCGAAATCTGATCGAGCTGAAAGGTGGGCTCGGCTCGGCTCGAAAATTCACGAGCCGAGCCCGAGCCGAGCCGTGACGAGCCTGAGCCGAGCCACAAGTCTCAAGCTATTTTTCCAGCCCTAATCTTATATGATGATGGAATTTTTTTTATGACATGATTTGTTGTGTTTCTTTTGGAAGACTTATTGATGTGACAGCAAGGTATATTGAATTTTACCAAGAATGTATGTTATTAATATTAATGAAATGGTCAGTAATGTGAGGGGTGATGTTGATTATTCTTTTATAGAGAAAGAAATTTGATCATCTTTCGTGATATCTCTTAAATGAAAATATTTCAAGTTTTGCATTCATGATCTTTTGGGGTTCAAATTTTATGTGGTAATCGAAGTTTGTCGAGCAAAGCGATATGTTGCAAAGTTCTATTGGTTCTTAAGTGATTCGTGTGTTTTAATCTTAAAAGCTCTTTTGTCTGAGTTGGCAACGTGGGGTGGCAATCAAAGAGAATTATTATGTTGGTTCCTTTAAGAAAAAATTGCTTGCTTTTCGTGATATTCCATAAATGAAAATGTTTCGAGTTTTGTGGCTGAGATTATTTAGATCTCATGATTTATGTGGTAGTTGAACTATTCAGAGCAAAATGACGTGTTGAAAGATTTTATTGATTCTTAAGTGGTTCTTGTGGTTTAGTCTTAAGAACTTACTTGTTCGAGATGACAAAATGTTGTTATAGTCAAAGGATTAATTTCAGTGTTAAAGGAAAGAGTGTTGTAGGAGTATTTGAGGATTGGAGTCAAGTTTTGTAACTTGCGGTTTATTTGAAATGTGCCTAAACTTTCTGCTCTTTTCGCACAAGAGTTGCCGAGTTTCAATTGCAATGTCATATTCTTATTAATTGATAATTGCTATTCTTTTTCGAGGGTGTGTGCCCTCAACTATTATCTCAACTTTCGTTTTTCAAGATCATCGTTATTAGACTACTTCTTTTGATTTCTTGCTCGTTGTGAGGAGCAACGTTTCCTTATATGTCGAAACTTGGCCTTGTTCGTCTCTTCTTTTTGAGAAAGGATCAACTGATTTGTGTTACAAGGTTTTACAAAGCGTAAACTGGCAATGGTTTGGTGGTGGTCAAGTAACTGTAGTGGTAAGATTTTGCTACCAAACTATTGGAGGAGTAATAGAAGATGAATTGGTTTTGACCTGTACCGCTTAGAGGAAATTTGATTCAAATGGAATGTTTGTCGATGAAGTAAAGCTGATTACTGTTATGACTAAGTAGAACCTATGGTAAAGTGTAATTCTAGAACCTTAGTTCATGTTGAAATGTTGGGAATTATCGAAAGTATAGAAATCTTGATCAAGTTATAGAGTGTCGCGATTGGGTTGTTATTGCGAGGTTATGTATGTGATTCATGATGATGTGAATTAATGAGACTGGGATTACAAAGTAATTTAATCGTTGTGGCAATTAATGAGATATTGGGAAGGGTTGAGTTGATGTCAAGAATGACTCGGTCTTATTGAGTAACCATCTGAGAGTTATAATCTTTGTATGGGTATTCTGGACAGGAAAACGTTTCCATGATGATGTCAATGAGCGAGTATGTTGGAATTGTGGAAATTTTAGGGATTTAATCCGGGAATTTTTCCTATCTGTTATACAAAAAGTTCGTTATAGGGGTTTTGGAGGTTAAATTTGGACTTTGCATTTTCTATGCTAGATCTTTGGTCGCTCAATGATTTTGTAGAGGTAACAGAATAACCGACGGATTCCGAACAGTTGGATGATTATTGATAGAACTCTTTTGATGTAGTACATGAGTATGTGTACTGAGAATTCTAGTTGTTTATTCTCAAAAGTTTGAGGTGATGTGATTGCGTGAGATCTATTAAGTGGTCTAAACTGGTGTGTTTTATGAAATTGTCTTGTACTAGTATGATCTTGTCAAAAGAAATTTGTTTCAACTTTGTGGCTTGCGCACTACGTTTTTTTCTAGAATAAGTTGCTATTACAATCTTATATGATGATGAAATTTTTTTTATGACACGATTTGTTGTGTTTCTTTTGGAAGACTTATTGATGTGATAACCATGTATATTGAATTTAAGGTACATATGCATGTAAATATTTTATAAAAGAGTTAAGGGCATGCAGCTATATGATGCATAGATAATGGAGAGTGGTTAACTAATTATACTCATGATTTTGTTCCATCAAAGCTCACACTTCAATTACGTTATTCAAGTTGTATTTTCCTTCAAGCTTCTATTGTTGTTTTCTAATATTTATGATATCTTAAAAATCTAAATAATTGTGTGTATGTGTCTATATATATATATATATATATATATATATATATATATATATATATATATATATATATATATATATATATAGCAATTGGATTAGTATAGAATTCTAATAAAAACAATTAAAAATCTAGATAAAAATAAAATAAAATTTACAATTTGATTTCCATATGAATTCCAAAGTAAAATTTAGAACAAAAACATCATTAATTTGATTTCCATACGAATTCCTAAGTAAAATCCTAAATAAATATAACTCGGAATAAAAATTAAACAAAAATAGCAATTGGATTAATATACAAATTTTGACAAAAAATTGATTTTAGAATAAAATAAAATAAAATTAGTATTTTTATTTCGATACGAATTTTGAAGTAAAATCTATAAATAACCGTAATTCGACATAAAAAATAAATAAAAAATAACAATTGGATTGGTTTACGAATTCCAACGAAAAATAATTGAAATTAGGGACAACAAATAAAAGAAAATTTGCAATTAAATTTCCATACAAATTCCAAAGTAAAATATCTTAATAACTAAAATTTCGAATAAATTAAATATAAGTTATAATGATGATATCATGAATGGTGTCGAGGAGGCCACGAAAGGGTACAACAACGTCGATCTGTCCTACAAGAAGACATTAATCCACAAGGAAGCGAATAGCCGAGGCAGTGGCGACAAAGATGAGAACAATTTTATGTTGCTCACCTTAGCCGTTCGACAAGGACAATGTCATGCTACTCGCTGGAGCCGTTGAAGAGAAAGACTGAACTCAAAGGAGCCAAGTATTGTGACGACGAATAGTGAGCATCAACGTTGTTGAAGAAGTCACTAGTCAAAGTAATTCGATAATGGGGAAGACATAGCAGAGAGGAGAATAAGTTTTGAATTAAAGACGAGCTATCGACGATATGTGACCATCGGGTAGCTAGGAGCATGCCATCGTTGGTGAGTGACATGGCGTCATCGGTGATGGCTAGCAGATTCTCTCTATCGTTAGACAACGACTAAGGCAGATATACTAACATTAGTGAAGATGAGAGGTCATCGCAGCTAGTGAGGAAGCCACATCGTTGAGTTGGACAACATCGAAGAAGAGGAGTGACCGACACAGAAGAAAAAGACATCGAGCATGTATAACATCGTGCATATGTATATACCAACAAAGGAGCAAAGAGCTCAGAGTAGAGATAGCGCAACGGTAAGAAATAGGATTGGGGCCATTGGAGAGAGTGCGATAGGTGTCCCGACAGGGATCGACGATATTTGCACGCATATACGTGTAGATATCACAACGGTCAGCATTAAGCAATAATTAGATAAAAGTATAAGATAACTATGTGGTAGAGTATTGCATAGGCAATGGTAGTAGCTGAGAGATATCAATCAAGAATTGGGCTTGCTCTTAGAGGTTGAAGTGGAAAAATTGTGGTGGGGAGAAGAGATAGAAGACGCACGGTTCAGTGGGGCAATCGACGTAAGGGAAGATAATTTCAAGGTAGGTCGTCCATTGTGCATCAATGTATATGTGGGCAAGATACTATAATACCATGTAAACTAATAAGATAATTTTGTTGCACACATAATCAATGTATTGCTTGAGATTAACAGAAGTACATATGCATGCAAACATTTTGGAAAAGAGTTAAGCGCATGCAACTACATGATGTATACATAATAGAGAGTGATTAACTTATTATACTCATGATTTTCTTCCATGAAAGCTCATACTTCAATTACGTTACTCAAGTTGTATTTTTCTTCTAATTTCTATTGTCATTGTCTAATGTTTATGATATTTTAAAATTCTAAATAGCTACATAAATATATATATATATATATATAAAGCATCTACGTTATATCTTTTGTCGCTACAAACTTTAAAACAAATTTAACTGCAAATACACGGAGCACCCTGCTAGTTATTAATTGAAGGCAGGAACAGGGCATGAATCGTTCCGAAAGCAGTTCCGAGCGTTCTATGTTGCGTACAGAGATTAGAGTTAGTACAAAACTACAAATGCAACCAAAATCCAAAATCACGTACACATATATAACAACTACGTACTCACAGTTTCCGTGCGTTGCGTGTTGATGGACTTTGTCGCATGCATGCAGCTGTACACACATGTACGTCCTTAATTTGGCCAACTTTTGTAGGTCAGTAATATATATATTGTATTATTCATGCATGTTGGTGAACTACCAAACCCGTTTAATTTAGTGGTTCCGGTCGGTACGTACTTGTGGTCCAATTAACGCAGCCAATGAATCTCTACGAGTAACTACTATGTATGTGGTCCGCACATACATATGTACGTGCGTGCGCGCACCTGGCCTGCCGGTTATCTAGTACTACGCACACTAATTAGCATGAGAATGTGAGATTAATGAACCCTAGGTCAGGATCGTTGGCTCGGACAAAACGTAGATTAAGGGACCATTAACGGTGGCACCATGTTGCATTAATCAACCAATTAACAATTTAAAAGAATTAGATACTGCGAGTAGTAGTAGTGTACTACTATCTATCCGCAGGGGGTGGTTTAGTTAGGTCGTCGTTTCTGAATCGTCTGACGATATGTATGTGCTAGTACTACTGTACTTGAGTAGTATTACTTATATTAAGTACGTGTGATGAGTCTAAAAGAAAAGTAGCACTACCACTTAGCGTGTAAAAAAGTACAGCTTTCTTTTGTCTTTCGTTTAGTATTTTGTGTGTGTGTGTGTGTGCAAGTGCAATTTGCACTTTCTTTGCGCTGCTTATGTTATTTTATATGCTTTGCTTGTGAATCAAGGTTTTGCTTAAGACAGGCTTAATTGCCCGTGAATCCGGGACAGTGCATATGTGCACCACGCATGTTGTTAACTGCAAAATAAAATACTAGTCATGCTGCTCTCAATTAAGTACTAGCGTGAAAATAAAATATTGTTCCGTTGCGTTGATGTAGACATGCTCTGCACATTCTCTGCCAAGCAAATTAAGCTTTAGTAGGGCCGGCCTCTCTCCCATTGTTTAACCAAAAAAGCAACTTTTGCAAGTGAAAAAGCAATTAATCACTTCATTACCAGGAATGAGGAATCACCTAAAAGTAACATCAAGCGGGCCAACCAACATAAACAACTGTGCTGTGCATGGAGATACTCTGATCTAGCTAGCTCCTCCAACCAATCAACACTCAGACCACAGACTTTCCGCTCAGTTTGATGTTCAGCCTGCCCATGTATGTATCCCGTGATCGAGAATTAACCTGCGCGCGTACGATGGATCGATGCAGCTAGCCAGCTATATACGATAGGATGCCGCCATTGACACTGAACTTCACTCAGCCATGCATTCTCATGTCATCATCAGATCTACTAGAAGCAGCTGCTTGTTGACTGGGAGTTGTGAAAACTCGCAGCGAAATGATGACAAGTAAATCAGCGTACGTCATCGATCCTCCATCGTGAGACTCGTTTTCGTCCTCGTTGAAGCCCTGCCGATATCATACGTACGGAGCTACCATTTTTCGTAACATAGCCAGCCATTCTGGCCTGAATCATTCGATTACTAGCTAGCTAGAACCAATTCCACATTTCCACGGCTCAGAATGATCAGTCGGTTTTCAACGTTCGCGGTTGGCGTTCGTACAATTACTATACATAAGTGTGCTGACATCGTGTAAACCTGGTCGATGTATGGCTGAATCAGGTGAAACAGGTACTGCTGCCGCTGCTGCATAACAGTGAGAATTAACAAGAGCACCGTACCGTCACCAACCTAGGCCTGCATATATCAATAATTAATAGCTGCCCTGCCTAAATCAAATCTTTTATTGGTCCTTTGAGCCTTTCAGGTACTGCTAGCTAGCTGACTAGCTCTAGCTTAGCAAGAAAGCCCAGTGGCATGCAATAAGTGTGTGTGTGTGTGTGTAAAAGAAAGCGAAAATTTGATCTGAATGGCAAGCTGGGGTCGCCTTCGCCGTGGAGTGCGCGGCGGCCGAACCTTTGTTTTGCCCTTTTGGAGCAGACAGCTAGTTAGCAGCAAGCATTGGTTAACTGTTTGTGTTGTCGATTTGTGCGCGCCGGCCGTCCTACCTCCAGAATTTTGGCAATTCTTTATTACTGCGTGGATGCGTGCATGCATGGCGCGTTTCTAGCTCTTTCCATGTGTTCTACTGCTCATGTCATAGATGGATCATGGATGCACCAGGAGGGCTTCCATTGGACAGTATACTAGTACTACTTCCTGTTGAGAATAATAGCATTTTTCGAATTACTTTAATCCAGAAATATAGTAGATAAAACATGATAAATATTCTAGCCACTTTCATAAAGCAAGTAAGCAAGAACACTATAGACATACTAATATCCAGACGAACAGAAACTAGCATATCTATCACAGTGTTCAAGGTAACAACTAGTAATATTACTAACCAAGAAGTACATATGAAATAGACATACCCGGATCCAAAGGAAGGAGCAGAGTAGAAGAAGCGGCAACCGAGTCTTTGTGAGATCGCCGTTTGTCATGGCGTAGTGGTAAGTAGTCGTCGCAATGGACGCCGCGGTAGTAGTCGATGCGGTTGTAGGCGTAGGCAGAGTCGAATGGAGAGGAAGCGTGAGCGTCGCGCGACGCCCCAAAACCTTATTCGCCTTGCTCGTGCAAGCCTTCAAGGACGAGGGTTCCGGAGGCCTGCTCTCCCGTCGCGATCGTACACGCGCCTTGCCGGGATGGAGATCGCGGAGAAACAACAAAGAACCGTGGTGTCTTTCGTGGAGAGAATTGGAGAACATGACTGCTCCGGATAATGACTATATATAACAACCGCACGAAACGACCACCATCACTCACTAGTAACGGCGGCAATTCTTGCCTAGTCAAGAGGCGAAAACGGTCACCATTATTCACTAGTAACGGCGTGTTCTTGCGCTTAGTCAAGAGGCGTAAACGGTCGCCATTACTCACTAGTAACAACAACCGCTCTCGCCGGCCATTATTTGAATCGATTGCAATCGTTCTTTCAATTTGCAAAAATGAAGAGACCGAAACGATGCAATTATTGCCAACCGTTTATTGCGAGTCGGTGCGTTCGATTTTCGAATAGATAAAGAAAACGCGCGACGCACTGACACGCTGCGGTACGCGCAAGCACGCGCACGCACACGCACACGCACACGCACACGCACGCGCATCGCACGGCACGGCTCGGCTCGGCGAGGCGAGCGAGCGCCGCGTGTATTGGCTCTCTCAATTCCACAAGAGGACTCCCGCCCACCTTATAAATTGGTGTAACTCCCTTTAACTCTCCATGTGGGACTAAAAGGTTTAGCACATGCACATGGGCCTTTGGGATTTTCCAGATTTAATTAGAATTAAAGTTTGGGCCTAGCCCATATTAAATCCAACAATCCCCACCGATCCCAAGGGCACATGTCAAATTCCTTGATCCACGTATTGTTTTAATATATCGGTGTTTCGATGGAGACCGGTTAAGGTTGAACATCCATCTAGAATGGTTACACTTATCCACAATCGCACAATGGACTAAGCCTTGAATTGGCGCTTTGTGTGAATAAGTTTCACTTAAGTCCTTAATCGATACTAGGTGCCAGCATCCCGCGGGTTGGAGCATATAAGTCATACTCTGCCTATTCATGAGCTTCCTAGAGATTACCCTATCTCATAGATCGTGACTAGCAATCGGGCTCATATAGGTGTGTTCTTTCAAGATCGCTCAGAGGACAAAGATCTTTGCTTAAATAAGCCACTTGAACACATTAAGATAAAATCAACCTACCATACAGATTTAGGAGAGAATTGCATCTCCAATGGAGTGGGTCTATAAAGGTACTCTCCTCCCGCTTAACCAAAAGCTTGTTTCGCTAATCCTACTTCACGGATCTCCGATCATATAGGATGGGTTACCACTATGGTATAACTCACGTGGGTCTCAAACCCATCTCCTTGATGCATTGTCTATCACATTCGTGATAAACCCTTTGTGAAGGGATTCGCGATTCTTAGTGTTTGGATATAATCCAAAGCTATTACTCGGAGTTTCTCATTTTCCGACAGACTTGATCTTCTCTTCACATGTCTTGATGATTTCATATTATCCTTAGAACTGCTCACCTTGACGATCACAACGATTGTCACGATTCATCGAATAGCGTGCACGGTTTATCAACCACCGGCAGGTCCATCAAGAGCTCACGAAGCCATTCGGCTTCAACAGTGGCAGTATCTAATGCTGTGAGTTCTGCTTCCATTGTTGACCTCGTTAAGATGGTCTGCTTGCAAGACTTCCATGAAACAGCGCCACCTCCAAGTGTGAAGACATATCCACTTGTGGCCTTAATCTCATCAGCATCAGATATCCAGTTTGAATCACTATAACCCTCTAGTACCCTAGGGTACCCGGTATAGTGAATGCCATAACTCATATTACCCTTTAGATAGCGCATTACCCTCTCAAGAGCATGCCAATGATCATCTCCTGATTAGAAACAATCGGCTTAGTTTGCTCACAAAGAACGAGATGTCGAGCCCGTACCGCTAGCTAAATACATAAGTGAACCAATTATCTGAGAATATCTCAATTGGTCTCTGGCTATTCTCCGATTCTTCCTAAGCAACACGCTAGGATCATAAGGTGTTGGAGAAGGTTTGCAGTCGCTATAACCAAAACGACTCAGAACCTTTTCCACATAATGAGATTGCAACAATGTAATCCCACCATCATCACCTCTCAACAGCTTGATGTTCAAGATAACATCAGCTACTCCCAAATCTTTCATCTCAAAATTCTGAGACAAGAAATCCTTGACCTCCTTAATCACATTAAGGTTGGTCCCAAAGATCAGTATGTCATCAACATACAGACATAGAATGACTCCCTCGCCCCCACCATGGCGATAATACACACATCTGTCAGCTTCATTTACAATAAAGCCTGCAGATGTTAAGGTTCTGTCGAATTTTTCATGCCACTGCTTAGGTGCTTGTTTAAGACCATACAAAGATTTCAACAACTTGCACACCTTTCCTTCTTGACCATTTACTACAAATCCATCTGGCTGTTCCATGTAAATTTCCTCGTCCAACTCTCCATTTAGAAAAGCCGTCTTAACATCCATCTGATGAATGAGAAGACCGTGTGAGGCAGCCAGAGATAGTAGTACTCGAATAGTGGTCAATCTAGCCACAGGTGAATAAGTATCAAAGAAATCTTCGCCTTCCTTTTGGGTATAACCCTTGGCCACAAGCCGTGCCTTATACTTCTCGATAGTACCATCAGGCCTAAGCTTCTTTTTGAACACCCACTTACATCCTACATGTTTACAACCATAAGGACGCTCAGTGATCTCCCAAGTTCCATTAGAGATGATGGAATCCATTTCACTGATTTGCTTCCTTCCAATTATTCGCATCCGGAGAAGCATATGCTTGTAAATGGTACTTGGAGTATCATCCACAAGGTACACAATGAAATCGTAACCAAAAGACTTTGCAGTCCTTTGTCTTTTACTCTTCCTCAGAGTTTCATTGTCTTCCTCCTCGGGAATTTGATCAGGGGTTTGCTCAAAATATTCCATTGGAATGGCAGGTTCAGGAGTTGTATCAGGCTCCTGACTCGATAAACTAGGCATATCTTTCATCGAAAAATATCCTCAAAGAAAGTAGCATCTCTGGACTCCATAATTGTACCGATATGCACGTCGGTACTCAGATTTCACCACTAAAAATCTATATCCAACGCTATGGTGAGCATAGCCTAAAAGACGCAATCCACGGTTTTTGGTCCAAGCTTACGCTTTTTGGAGATTGGCACGTTGACTTTCGCCAAACAACCCCAAGTGCGCAAGTATGAAAGTGATAGTCTTTTCTTCTCCCATTGTTCAAATGGAGTTATCTCTTTATTCTTTGTGGGAACCCTATTTAGGACATGACATGAAGTCAATATAGCCTCCCCACCATGCCTTGAAAGACCCGATGTGTCTAACATGGCGTTAACCAAATCAGTTAGAGTACGGTTCTTTCTTTCGGCAATCCCATTTGACTGGGGTGAATAGGGAGGCGTCCTCTCATGGATTATACCATGTTCCTCACAGAATAAATTGAACTCATTAGAAAAGTACTCGCCGCCACGATCAGACCTAACCCTTTTGATTTTCTTTTCAAGTTGGTTCTCGACACGCCTTATAGATTTTAAAGTAGTGAAAAGCTTCATCTTTAGTTTTTAAAAGATACACATAGCGAACCTAGTGGAATCATCAATCAAAGTCATGAAATATCTCTTACCACCTTTTGTCAACACACCATTCATCTCACACAGATCTGAATGTATGAGTTCTAATGGTGCCAAGTTTCTTACCTCCGCGCCTTGTGAGGCTTACGAGGTCGCTTTGATTGCACACAAACTTGACATTTAGAACCTTTGGCAAGGGTGAATTTCGGGATTAACTCTAAAGCAAGCTAACTGCGTCATGCAACCAAAATTTATGTGACAAAGTCGTGAATGCCAAATAGTAGTCTCATTACCACTGAAAATATGATTCACAACATTATTACACAAATCTGAAGAGATAGGCGGAACAAGCCTCCGACACATAGCCTTTACCAACAAATTGTCCACATTTGGACATTACAAATTTATTGGACTCAAATACCGCCTAAAGCCATCTCTACACAGAAGAGATCCGCTCACGAGATTCTTATTGATAGATGGCACATGATGCACGTTCTTCAGTTGCACAATCTTTCCCGAAGTAAACTTCAGATCGACCGTGCCAACACCATGAACAGTGGCATGTGACCCGCTCCCCATTAGAACGGCTGAATCCCGAGTGACCTGGTAAGAAGAAAACAATGAAATATCAGCACACACATGTATATTAGCACCAGTGTCTATCCACCAATCGGTAGATTGACATACGGAAAAAACAGTAGGTAAATTACCATACCACAAGTTCCGTCTCGAGAGTACCAACAACAATATTGGCGGACTTGGAATTCGCCCTTGCGATTCTTCACACCCTTGCGTTGATCGCAATCCTTGGCCCAATGACCAGATTCGCCACACACAAAGCAAAGACCATCCTTTGTGTTCTTCTTCTTCTTTTAAAGCTTGTTGTTTGTGCAGTCTTGTTTTTGCCTTTGAACTTTTGAGCTTGGCCATTCTTTTACGCACCACATTGGCACTAGAATGTCCTCATTTCCTCTTGTGTGTGTATCTTTTGCCCTTGCCTTTTCTTCAACATCAAGAGACCCAATGAGATTTTCAACAAAAACTCTTGTCTCTTGTGTTTGTAGAAGTAGCAAAATTCCTCCACGAAGGAGGAAGCTTGGCAATAATGCCTCCCGCGACAAACTTGTCCGGTAACACACACTTGAAATGCTCAAGTTCTTTGGCCATGGATTGTATCTCATGAGCTCGCTCAACTACTGAAACGCCATCTACCATTCTATAGTCATGGTATTGCTCCATGAGATACAGCTTCACCGCTCGCATCCAAACCCCAAACTTGGCCTCGAGTGCATCCCACATATCTTTCCCATTTGTAATCACCATGTATGCATCAACTAACTTCTCACCAAGAACGCGATCACGGCACCTTTAAAAGGTTATCGCACCTCGAACGCTTGCTCTGCTCAGAGTAAGTGTTCCTTCAGCTTGCCTTTGCCACATGAAAACGTTCATGGCGGTTAGCCAAAGCACCATCTTGGTGCGCCACCTCTTATAATTCGCACCATCGAATTGAGAGGGCTTAAGCGCAAAGAAGAAAGCCGATTGTTGAAAAATGCCTATTACGATAAGGTTTTTGGATTGTTGAGAATAATAGCATTTTTCAATTACTTTAATCCGTAAATATAGTAGATAAAACATGATGAATATTCTAGCCACTTTCATAAAGCAAGTAAGCAAGAACACTATAGACATACTAATATCCGATTTAACGAGAAACTAGCATATCTATCACGGTGTTCAAGGTAACAACTAGTAATATTACTAACCAAGAAGTACATATGAAATAGACATACCCGGATCCAGTGGAAGGAGCAAAGCGAGTAGTAGAAGAAGCGCACTGAGTCTTTGTGAAATCGTCGTTTGTCATGGCGTAGTGGTAAGTAGTCGTGCAAATGGACGCCGCGGTAGTAGTCGCACGGTTGTAGGCGAGCGTAGAGTCGAATGGAGAGGAAGCAATGAGCGCGCGAACGCTCCCAAAACCTTATTCGCCTTGCTCGCAAGCCTTCAGGACGAGGGTTCCGAGGCCCGCTCTCCGGTGCGATCGTGACACGCGCTTTGCCGGATGGAGATCGCCGAGACAAAGAACAAAGAACCGTGGTGTCTTTCGTGGAGAGAATTGGAGAACATGACTGCTTCGGATAATGACTATGTATAACAACCGCACTGAAATGACCACCATCACTCACTAGTAACAAGCAAATGCTTCGCTTAGTCAAGAGGCGAAACGGTCGCCATTACTCACTAGTAACAGCAAACCGCATCGCCAACCATTATTTGAATCGATGCAATCGTTCTTTCAATTTGCAAAAATGAAGAGACCGCGATGCAATTATTGCCAACCGCTTATTGCGAGTCGGTGCGTTTCGATTTTCGAATAGATAAAGAAAACGCGCGCGCACCCGACACGCCTGTGGTATGCGCGCGCGGACGCGCGGCGACGGCACGCGGCACGGCACGCACGCGCACGCGGCGCGACGGCACGACGGCGGGCGAGGCGAGCGAAGGCGCGTGTATTGGCTCTCTCAATTCCACAAGAGGACTCCACGCCCACCTTATAAATTGGTGTAACTCCTTTAACTCTCCATGTGGGACTAAAAGGTTTAGCACATGCACATGGGCCTTTGGGATTTTCCAGGATTTAATTAGAATTAAAGTTTGGACCTAGCCCATATTAAATCCAACACTTCCTAGTCTTGCCGGCTCTTCAGGGAGTTCTGAATCACTGCATCCTTACCTTCCAAGTCCCAATTTCAGAAGCACAATCCAAATGAAGACCCCCGTTTCTGTAATTATCACCCATAAAAGCGAGTGCGCGCCGTGTGCCAACTTCCGTAGGGTCGTCTGGTCGAGGAAGGCAGTGGCAGTGGTTTCTGTCGTACGTACAGCAACGCATTTGACCTAGCTTTGATTAGAGTTGCCAACATGGTCGGTGCGCGCGCGCGTTACCCTTTCATCTTAACTTGTATATAGTACCATATTCAGTTCACGAATCACGACACTGTGTTTATCACATCCTTAATCAGACAACACCTGCTCGCATAATCCTGCTGTTTCTTAAACACATCCTTAATCTGACAACACCTGCTGCAATAATAAAAAAAGTCGCATAATCCTGCTGTTCCGGCAAGTAGTACGTACGTGCTGACAGATGCTCTTGCTTCAATTCGTCGTCAGGAAACAGTACGAAAAAACGCAAAACCATCGCGGATTTCTTATTCGTGCTCCATTCCATGTATCCTGTGTGCTAGCGGCGGGCTGGTTAAAGCACTAAAGCGGTAATGATCGGTGTCGATCGTCGTCGTGGATTTCGGCTGCCGCGGGCGCACCAATCAAATTGACTCTACTGGACTCAATCATCACGTACAATCACACGATCAAGCAGCTCGCACTGCTGAGGCTGCGAAAGTTCGGATGCATCAACATCAGCAGCAATGCACGCGTCATACATGCCTGCTTCTTCAAACCTCTCGTGCTGAATCGAACTTCTTCTTGCTTCCTTTTCAAGATCCATGACAAGTCATAATGAGCCTGGACTTTGGAGGGGTAAGAATATCACTGATCGATAGCGAAATGTGCTGTACTTGCGCCAATAGATGGCATCAGGCTGCCTATAAGCGATTAGTAACGGCTCTATCACCTGTTGTTGGCACAGTGCTTTTCACATTCAGAATGACACATCACCTGCGGCTCTGTGCAATCGCAGATCGATCATTCCTGTGGCTGTGACCCCGTACACGTATGCTCTGCATGCTGTTGCTTCCTCTTCCTGAATTTCTTCGTGCCTCTTCTCCACTTCTGTTTCCAACCAATAATACATGCGTGTCGATACTAATTATGTCAGAACGACATGTTATTCGTTTCAGAAAAATGAAAAGTCAGAACACTGTGGATAAGAAACAGAGCTCAGAAAAATGGAACAAAGAGGTACAAATTAGTGGATCAAGTAATTGGCCACATTTTGTAATATACTACCAGTATATATCGCCTATATATCCTGGAGATGGATGGAAACTGGAAGCAACACAACTCACGTGTTACGTATTTGCAAGTGTCACATTCAAGCAGACCAACACAGCACATATCACATAAAAACATACAATACTATAGCGCATAATAATATAATATACAGGCATTGCAAACATAAGGCAATCTACCCCGTTTTCCCTTGCCCCAATTGGTAGCAACGCTAATTGAGTTTTTCAGAGTCAAAAGTTGGGTGACTTACTCACTAGCTACGTCAATTTAATTAATTCCGGCCCATGCATGCAGAGATCTCCTATATATACCAGCTGCTGGTTATATTACTGCTGGCCTAAGTGCTTGTGCATAAACAAGTTTACCTGTCGCTGCAGCTCAGACGCACTCCGATCCTAGCAGTAGGATTCCATGGCTCCATCTTGCTTGGTCATTTGAGGGTGGTTGGGTTACTAGCTAGCTTAGCTAGCTAGAGGAAGTAGCCTATTGTGGAGTGGTTGGTTGGAACAAATCTCGCGTGCGATGCAGTCATCTTTCATGCATCATCGCCTTAATTGTTTAGAATATTCTAGCTTGCATGATTCTTTTTTTTTAAAAAAAAAGAAAGCTTGCATGATTCTTCTTAAACACTGCAGTTGATCCCATTTTCTTCTTATAAACAACCAGTGATTTGGATCGCGGAGTTACCACATGATTTATATGCTCAAGACTTATAATTTGATCCCGAACTTTATCTTTCACAACATAATACTTTATGTCAATGTGTTTGGCAGCACCACTTGACTTATTGTTGTGGGCATACGTTACTGCGGGTTCATTATCGCAGTACAACTTAAGTGGTCTATTGGTGTCGTCAACCACTTTTAAACCAGGTATGAACTTCTTTAGCCAGTTCACCTGCCCCGTAGCCTCATAACATGCTACAAACTCGGCATACATTGTGGACGATGTAGTGAAGGTTTGCTTTGAGCTTTTCCACGATATAGCTCCTTCAGCGAGAGTGAACACATATCCGGATGTAGACTTTCTATCATCTCCCGCAAAATCAGAATCTGTATACCCCACTATAAGGAGTGAATCTGATCTTCTGTATGTCATCATGGGGCCTTTTGTTCCTTGCAAATAACGCAAGACTTTCTTTATCAATTTCAATGATCTATTCCGAGATTGCTCGAATCGCCAAGTAACCCGTAACAAACGCTAAGTCGTAGCGCGTACACACTTGAGCATACCGCAAGCTTCCGATACCAAGCATATGGAACCGCTTTCATTTGATCGATCTCATATCGTTCTGGGCATTGAAAATCCCCATATCATGCGCCCTTGACTATAGGTGCGGTGAAGGACTACATTTATGCATACCAAATTTCTTTAAGACTTTCTCTATGTATGCCTTTTGTGACAGTCCCAATATCCCTTGTTTCTATCCCGGTGAATTTCGATCCCTAGAACGAACGAAGCTTCACCAAGATCTTTCATATCAAAGTTTGAGGACAAAAACTTCTTTGTCTCCGATGTGATGACATCACTACTAGCTAGTAGAATATCATCCACATACAGGATTAGGAAGATAAACTTTCCATCTTTAAACTTTGCATAAACACAGTTGTCCTCTACATTTTCTTTAAACCCAAATTTTCTTATTGTCTCACAAACTTCAAGTACCACTGTCTTGAAGCTTGCTTTAACCCATAAATCGATTTCTTTAGGCGGCATCCCATTCTTTCATTTCCTTCCATGACAAAACCTTTCGGTTGTGCCATGTAAACATTTTCCTCCAAATCCCCATTAAGAAATGCCGTCTTTACATCCATCTGATGTAACTCTAAATCATAATGTGCTACTAATGCCATTATGATTCTGAAGGAATCTTTACATGAGACTGGAGAAAAGGTCTCATTGTAATCAATCCCTTCTCGTTGCGTAAAGCCTTTTGCCACAAGTCGCGCTTTGTATCTTTCTACATTCCCTTGGGAGTCAAGCTTTGTCTTGTAGACCCATTTACTGACCTCTCTGTTTTGGCTCCTTTAGGAATAATTTCAAGTCCCGCACTTTATTAGTCTTCATGGACCTCATCTCCTCTTCCATGGCCTCAAGCCATTTTGAGGAATTTTCGCTTCTCGTGGCTTCTTCAAATGAGATGGGATCATCCTCCATTTGAAATTCCTCTGTATGATAAATCTGATAATCATCAAAAATAGCTGATCTTCTTACTCTTTGAGACCTCCTCGGGGCCTCCTCATCTGGTACATTTTCTGTTTGAGGCTGCTGTTGCTCCCCCTCATCGGTGGCAATGGCTTCTATAGGATCCTGAAGAATAGGTTCCTCGTTCTCATTCATTGTTGCCACAGGAGGAACAATAACAGGTGCTGGCACCACAGTGTCTTGCACCGTCGGTGCAACGATAGCAGGTAATATGAAGAATGGTTCTTGAATCATCGGAGTGGGCGCATACACCCGCTTCTCTTCAAGGTCAATCTCACGAGCTACCATACTACCTCTCATCATTTCATCCTCTAAGAAGACAGCGTGTCTCGTTTCTACAAACTTTGTATATCTGTCTGGACAGTAGAAACGAAAACCTTTTGACTTTTCAGGGTAGCCAATGAAATGGCAACTTCATCGCTTTGGGATCAAGCTTCCCAAGGTTTGGGTTAAATACTTTAGCCTCAGCAGACTCCCCACACACGTAAGTGGTTTAGTGAGGGAACTCTTCCTGTCCACAACTCGTACGGTGTTTTGGGCACCGACTTACTAGGCACTCTGTTGAGAATATGAATGGCGGTTTTCAACGCCTCCATCCATAGACTCAATGGCAGTGTGGAATAGCTCATTACGCCGCACCATATCCATCGAGTGCAGTTGCGTCTTTCACTACTCCATTTTGCCGAGGTTCGCCCGGTGTTGAATACTGGGCTACTATACCATTTTCCTGCAAAAACCTTGCAAAAGGTCCAGGAACTTGTCCATATGGGGTATGTCGACCGTAGTACTCCCCCCCACGGTCAGATCGGACTATTTTAATCTTTAAATCGTGTTGGTTTTCAACTTCAGCCTTAAATATCTTGAATTTATCCAAGGCTTCATTTCTTTCTTTGATTGGATAAATATATCCATAACGGGAGTAATCATCTGTGAATGTTATGAACGAGTCATATCCATCCACACTTTTCACGGAAAAGGACCACAAATGTCGTGTGAATAATTTGTAGAATTCTGTGCTTCTTTTGGCGTCTTTCTTAATTTTCTTTACATATTTTCCTTTAATGCGCTCTCAGATTGTTCTAAGTCTGAGAACTCTAATGGAGGAAGAATATCATTCTTAACTAGTCTTTCTATTCTCCCTTTCGAAATATGGCCTAAACGACAGTGCCATAATTTCGACGACGCATCTAGAGTTCTCTTTCGTTTCCTGTTTACATTCGTTGACGAGGATTCATTTACTTTCTCGCACGCGATGTTCTCTTTATCGCATACGACATTCACATCATCATATAATGATAACAAATAAAGCTCATTTTGTAAGATGGCAAGACCAACACATTCTTTATTAAACATTATTTCACACTTGCCATTTCCAAAATGACAATCATAACCATCATTGTCCAAACATGAAACACTAATCAAATTCCTCAGAAAGAGGAACATAAAGAACATCTCTAAGTAAGAGAGTGAAGCCATCAGCTAGCTCTAATGAAAGATCGCCAACAGCTTCAACTTCAGCTTGGACTCCATTTGCGACTTTAATGCATCTTTCTTTTCTTTGCGTATTCCTCGTCGAACGGAATCCCTGCATATTATTGGCAACATGAACAGTTGCACCTGAATCAATCCACCAAGTAGATTTTGAATATTGTACATACATGGACTCATTTATGAAGGTAATAATGTCCTCACCTTTCTTTGACATAATCATTTTCAAGAAATCGGACAATCTTTCTTGTAATGTCCCTTTTCTTGCAATGAAGGCACCGATCTTTTCTCTCGCAAACTTATTCTGTTGAGGTGATGGATGAGGCTTTTCCCTTGTTCTTTGAGGAGAAGTTCTTGTTGAAGTTCCTTTTCTTGTTGTCCTTCACATAGTTGATAGAACCACCATGTGAGGATTTAAATCTTTCCTCCTCTTGCACACACATAGCTATGCACTTTTCTAAGTCCCATTTCTGGTGCCGCATATTGTAGTTGACAACAAAGGTGTCAAACTTTTCTCGCAAGGAAGCAAAATCAAATGAATTAGGAACTCATCCTTGAGAGCCAAATCCATTGGTTTAAGCTTGGATGCCAAGTTGCTCATCCTTAGTATGTGCTCTCTTATGCCACCGCCAGAGTACCTTTACACAAGTCGCTAATCACCGTGTGTCGCATATGTCTTTGAAGAGCCATGAACCGATTCTTTATTTTCTCAAGGTACTCTGTGATGTTGTCACACTCTGCGATTGAGCCCACAATTGCAGCTCAATCGTGTTCTTTATCACGACCAAACATTTCTTGTTGGTCGTGGTCCATTTCTTATGCTCAAGGTCATAAGACATCCGTAAGGAGCATGGTCCTCTGTCTTTTCTCGCCAGCAAGATCATCCTCATTTTGATCCTCACGGTGCCATAGGCTCGGTGGGACGTGCTGTAGTGAGGACCCAGTCCACCTCAGCCAAGATAAACGCTAAGTCTATCTTTTTCTTCCACTCTCCATAATTATCTCCTTTGAGAGTGGGGATCTCTCTGATACAACTCATCAAGTTGTATCCGCCTAGAAAATAGTTCAAGTAAAGTGAGAACATAACATTAAAATTATATGCCTTATTTCCAACGTTGGTCAAAAATACGACACACAATTTAAAACAATTTTATCTATGCATTAAATCTACATCACCGTTGGGCAGAAATAGAAATAACGCATAAAAACATCAATTAAAAATTATAATACTGTAATTATCAACGTTGGTCAGAAAATAACAGTATCATAATTATCTGAAAATTATCTTTATTTTTCCAAAATTAAATTCTCCCGTTGGTTCGAATTTAATAATGAAAATTAATCAACATTAGCTTTTGCAGCGGAAACTGTAATTATTCTAAAATAATTCATTATTCAGAAGCATTATACTGTACACTTTTAATCTCTGAAAAACTAACACGTTGGTGCAAAAATTACAGAGATTTTGGATCAATTTTTCATTCAAATTCACTCAAAAAAGCTTCTGAAAAACATTAAAACTCATTTTCTCGGTTTTACTGTTCATAACACCAAATTGGCCCATTCACTAGCGGCCACGGCCCACGGCGGCGGCCTCTTTCTCCACACGGGCCAAAACCGGCCGGAGGAACTACGGCCGTCCGATCGCATCCGAGCGGATCGGACGGCCGACCGCAGCGCCCCCAACCCTAACCCTAACCCCCGGCCGCCCCATTCGGTTCAATCCCAAATGGTGGATCGGATCGGCCCGAGCAAGCGGCGGTAGCACGCGAGAGGGGTTGTAACATCCCAATTTTAGGCTTGTGTTTCAAATGTAAGAGAATGAGGGGAAATTAAAACTTTTTCTTACGTCCTGTATTTCCTATTGTACCAAGCAAGTATTGTACAAGAAGCTATGGAAATACGAAGTCACAAGTCTTTTGATCCAAATCTTGAGCTTTCAAAACAATCTTGTCGAATCTCTTGATCATCTCCTAGAAATGTTTTTCCTAAGTTCTTGGGATGGTATGTGACCTCTCTGAAAAATTTCACAATTTTTGGAAATTGTTTGAATATTTTGGAGGTCACAAACCAATTTAAATCTGGTCAAACCTTGGACCAGCACCTAGCTAGATTTTTGGAGGAAAATCCTCAAAGAAAAGCTCTCGAAAATTTTATGCTAGGTCCTCGTTTGAGTCGGCCAACTCCTGTAAAAATTTCAGAAATTTGAGTCGGTTTCTTGCCTCGAACATTTCTCCAAAGAGCACTCCTTCTAAAACCGAAAAACTAAATCTGTTGAGTCGGACTGGCTCGACCGAGCCCAACTCAACCGACTTGGTTGGACCACGCCGCCACCGCGCTCGGGCCCTAGGCGCATTGCGTGCAAGGTGAGTCGTTGGATCTCCATCCACCCGCCACGACCTCCCATCGATCCGAGGACCTCTTGGCGCCTCGCGCCTCGAGGTGGTCCAAGTCATGGATGTCCGTCGTGGGGCTCACGACCTCCCAGACCTCCTCGCCGCGCAAGACCTCCCCACCTCGGCGATTCTTGGACGTCACAGGACCTCCCGAGCACATCCGGGACGTCCGGGACCTCTCCCTGGCTCTGTTTCTCTTCCTCACGACCTCACGGAGGTCCGGTCATCATGGTTTTCCCGCACCGCGTGCGTGTGTCGTGGTCGAGCGGTTGGGGCGGTGAGATGTCACCTTTGCCTCTTGTCAACGGCTCTTTCTCTCGACATGCATTTATTGCCGCCGGCTTTAACCTCAAAGTCTTCACCGCTCGCCACTTGTCCTGCGTGCGTGCCGTTGGCGTGGGCATGGTTCTTGCTCACGATAGGTTGCCCTAGCCCTTGCCAAGCTCCCGTGCTATACATAGCACAAAACTTCCTCTCCTTTTCCTTTTCGTTCTTGTCGTGCTTGAGCTCCTCGGTTGAGTGGTCCTCGACTCAAACCCCAAGAACACCACCACCCCGAAACCTCCATTGTCACCCTTGAGCTCCCCGAAGCTCGAGCTCCGGTGGTTCCATCAACGTTCTTACTGTTTTTCTTGTCATCTCGAGCACCTCGAGCATTCTCTAACTTGCCGTGGGTTGTCCATCGCAGGTGGTCAAGTTGGGAGCCGCTTGTCGGGTCGAGGTCGTCTTCTTCTCCTTCGCAAACACATCACCGCGGGACTTCATCGACCTTCTCCAAGTCCTCCGTCTTCCTCGGACCTTCCCTACACTCGGGTGAGTTTATTTTAGCCTCCTAGAGCTCGGCGCGTGTTAGGTTAGGTCATAGCGGGCCTTTTCATATTTTTGGTTTTGTCAAAGGCTTGCTCACCGCTCCTCTCGGCTCGCGGCGTTCAAGGTCGTCACCGCGCCGAGTGTCTCTCGTTAGGTCCATTGCGCTATTGTGAGCATGGTCGTGCTCTTGGTTCCGCCGCGTGGCCTACGTCGCGGCCGGTGAGCTCGTTTAGGTGCTCGGGCGTTTTTGCTTGATGTCGCACTCGGACGGGAGTTGTGATCTAATGATTGGCATTAATGTCGTGCGAGGATGTTTAATGTCAGTCCGAGATTGCCCTTCAAGGTGTTTTTCTTGCAAAAGCAGGCGTACCACTAAGTCCCCGACCTCCTAGGCGTATTCATAGCCAGTTAAGACCACCCTCGGTTAGATCTGTACCATAGATGGCTTTCTGCGTAAATTTCTAAGTCCCAGACCTCCTTAGTTCTATCTCACCTTAAAGACCTCCCGGGATTAGCTCTTAGCCGTTAGATCCGGCTCTGTGTTAAATCTTTCGCACTAGGACCTTCCTGGTTAGATCATAGCCGTTTAAGACCTCTTGGAACTCCATCGAGCCACTAGGACCACTCTTGCGCAAAAGACCTCCTCGTGGTCCTTTGTAAAAACCACCCACTGGACCTCCACTGAGGTCCTCTTTGCAAAAGACCTCCCCTTGGTCATTTTGCAAAGACCACCTCAGACCACCCTCGGGTCGTCCTTGTAAAGCCACCACGGCCTTTTACAAAGAAACCCCGCTGAGACCTCTTAGGCTCAATCTCGACTGCTCACGACCTCCCGGATTAGATCTCGAGCGTTAGATCTCTTTTGTCAAATCCTTAGCGCTCGGACCTCCCTCCGCGTCGATCCGGACCGTTCAAGACCTCCCGTGTCTAATCGAACCGTCCGGATCTCCTCCGATAAAACCCTATCGCTAGGACCTCCCGAGAAGATCTTGGCCATCCAAGACCTCCTCGTGTCAATCCCACCGATCAAGACCTCCCTCCGGAGATCTTGACCGTCTAGGACCTCCTCCTTTGATCCGTAGCGTTAGGACCTCCTCCTTCGGTCTAAACCGTTAGATTTAGATCTAACGGTTAGACCTCCTTCGTGGATTTAGCCGTAGGACCTCCTCTGGAGATCTAGACCGTTGGGACCTCCTCCGTGAGATTCTCGACCGTCCGACCTCTTTCCTGGATTTAAAGCCTTAGGACCTCCCCTAGTGCTCGGGACCGCGGATCTCGATCCGACGGTCCACGACCTCTGCAGCGCATAGACCTCCTTGCGCGCGTGGCACGCACTGGTCGTGATCGTTGGATCGATCTCAACGATCCGGACCTCCCAAAGGGAGGAGGTCTTGTGCGCTGTGCGTGCTGAGGCTCGTGAGCCGTCGACCTTGATCTAACGGCCCACGTCCTCTCCTTTGTCTTCTAGTTCGGTTGGACCTCCAGAGCTCAAAGTTTCCTAAGTCTTTTCTTTGTTTCAAATTTCAAAAGTGCATAACTTTGTCATTTTAACTCCTTTTTGAATGATTCCAGTTGCTGTAGCTTTGTTATAGTATGAACTTTAATCTGAGAATGAAATTAGGCCCTGTGTTGTAGCAGAAAATGATTTTAATAGCATGATCTTGTTTAATGAAAAATGAGGTCTAGGAATTCATGGAAAATTTGTAAACACATAACTTCCTCTCTGTAGTTGCAAACTAAGCAAACTCAACCTGTAAATTTGGCTGTAGACATGCTTTAATTTGATCTAGGCTTTGTCTTTATTCATGTTCCGAGAAATGATATATGCTAGTTGTAGAACTTAGAAAAATCATAATTAAATCATCTTAACTCCAAATGACCTAAAATTTTATATGGGTTACCACAATACCAGTAGGTAGCTACCATAAAAATTTCAGCTTCAAAATCTTTCTAGAAAATATTTTGCTACAGTGCTAATTATGGCCAAAATGAGTTTTAAGTAATATCTTTGCGCCACAAATCCAAATTAGGTTTTTCCAGTTTCTATGTCTTGGTATATTTGTATTCTACCTTGTGTATAAATTTCGTTGTATTTGGATGATGTTTGCTTGCTCTTTTGTTTAAGTGTTGCTCGTCTTATTGGTTGTTCTTTGTTCTTTTTGCCTTTCCGCTTAGGGTTCGACATTTGCGGTAACCCCGAGAACGACCCTCCGCAACAAATTGAGCAACAGCAAGCAGGCAAGCAGTTTGATCATGTTAATCCCAGTATTTTAAGTATTTATGTTGATTACAAATTCTATGTATGCATTGCTACTTTGTTTTAATAGTTGGCCTAGTAGATGCATTTCCTTAGCAAATGATTATCCTCTACTACCATGAGCCTAGGTTACTTGCTGTGATTTAGAGTTCGTGGATGGGCTCTTGTCACTTAGTAGTTGCGAATTGATTGCTTAGCCATGCTTAGTTTCGGTAGAAATGGGCGGTTATCGACTTGTCGATAACCTTGATCACACAAAACTTATTATGATTTATGATTTCCACCTTGTGCCATGTCTACTTATGAAAACTAAAACTAAAAACAAAATGATTTAGACTTGGGCACAATGGTATGATGGTGTGATTTTTGGGTGTGACTGGAATGGTGCCCGGGTCAACAAGGACCGAACATCTTGTTACACTAAACCAAGCATTTTAGCGTGCTAACCACATTAGAGGGTATGGGACCTCTCTTGACTTAGTACTTTGGCGTGTATTGGCTCCAGTCAGGAGTCGCAGGAGGGATGGTGTTGGGAGCATTGTAGTGTCCGAAAGACTTCACCCGTGATGGGATTTGTTGTCTTTCGCTTGTAATGTAAGCATATGGATTTCTATCCATATGAGCGGCTCGTAGTTAATACACAAGATTGGAAATGTCTCGTAGGACTTAGCGGGCCAGCATACCTTCGGTAGTGTGCTTGTGGCTTGAAGGCGATCCAAGTGTGGTACATTGGTACACCCCTGCAGGGTTAAAACTATTCGAATAGCCTCGTCCCTAGGTTATGGACACGCTTGGCAAGGTCTTTCAAGAGTTAGACTACAACCTTTTAAATTAAAACTTGATGGGTGAGTACGAATCGGGATTCGTGCTATGTTGTGGTGACTATTGGGTTAGTCACTTCCGGTGGTTACTTATTGGTATCTTTACTTATCATTACTTTGATAACAAAATAAATTTGCAAACTTGCTTTTAAAATGTATTACAAGATGTGCAAATAAACTTGGCTTCATGCAAATGAGACATACAACCTCCACCTAAATAAGCTTGCATGTAGTTTATGAATAGGTCTCGCTATTCCACACGTCAGTCTTAAGTGTACAAAGACAATCTTTGTACTCGGATGCTATGCTTAATTGTTTTGTTGCAGAGGAAGAAGGTGAGCCCGAGGGGCCTCATTTTTGTGAGTCGTGTTGTGGTAGCTTATGGGCGACTAGCTTACGGCCGTCGGTTGCTCCTGTGGGTTATGTGGCTAACCTGGCGACTTTTGTTCTAGCCATCTTATGGCGTCATTGCCTCATTGTCATTCTTGTATATTGTTCTATTTAGCCGGTCGGCTCTCTTTTGTAATAACTTTCTCAGATGTATGTCGTTGTCAAACTTAGTGATGTATGTGTATGGAAATGATGTGTATTTTGTGATGATGTGCATATGTCGCAATTGGGAAGCATATGCCCATCGAGGCTTAGAATGTTTAATTAGTAATGCTTGAACCAATTGGAGGTTAAGTGTTACTAGCTAAATATTCCGGTCCTCACAGGTTGAGGCGCGACGCTGGCTCCGGCGAGCGTGATCGCGCGGCGGCCGGCGCCAAGGCGGCGAGGCGCGGAGGCCTCGCAAGATCGCGCCGCAGGTCCCGTGTGGCGCCGGCGCCAGGCCGCATGAGCGGGCGCGGGCGAGCGAGCGGCGATCGGCGACGGCAGTTCCCGGCCGCGACTTCGGCGGCGGCACCTGCCGCTCGCCTGCGGCGGCACGGCACAAGCAGCGGCGCCGGCCGCGGGCTTTCGGCGGCGGCGCGCCATCTTGACGGCGGGAGAAGGCCCGACGCGGAGCGGCGCGCGACTACCCGGCGCACGGCACGGCCCGGGAGGCGGAGCGTAGCAGCGGCGGCGACCGCACTCATGGCGGCGACCGGGCGACGCAACCGGTAAGACTGGCTCTGATACCATTGTTGGTATCTACTTTCTTTGCACTGGGGTTCTAGATGAGAGGGAAGGGAGAGTGAGAGGAATGGGGTACCGACCGTCCGTCGTAGAGGATGAAGAGCCGGCCATGGCGGCGACGTCCGATGGCGGGGAAGGGGAGCGGCGTCGTAGGTCCGGTGACGGCGACGGCGTGGTGGGTCGATCCCGTCGCTGGAGCGCCCCCTCTAGATCGGGTCTAGGGTTTTGTCGGTGGTCCGCGCGCGACGGTGAACCTCGTCTTACGTGCCGCCCCGGCCCCCACCTCTCTTTTATATGGCGCTGGCGACAGGGGCCCACCAGCCAATTGGGCTGGGCGCCCCCGATCAGGACGCGGTCAAGGGGTTGTATTTGGTCGTTGGGCCAAATGCGTGAGATCATTCTAACACTAGACCCTCGTTTCCAAATATTTGACCATGCAGTGACGACGCTCCTTGCACTGCAACGTGTAGGTGAACCACTTGCAGTGACATGGCAGAACGCGACGAGAGGGCTGCAAATGAATGCGATTACTGGGGCCATGATCTGATGGAAGTGAGAAATAACTTGCTCTGGGCCATGATCTGATGGAAGTGAGAAATAACTTGCTCTAGCAACTATAGGCGCTACAGCCTACCAGAAATAGGAAAATGCGACCCAACCTACTCGCCAACCATCACAAATCTACGCGACATATCATATCTGCTAAAAAAAACGCGTAAGCACACCCTAGATCGAGATTCCGGAATATCTTATACCTAGTTTTATTTAGGAATTTTATAGTTAAACGCTTGCTCTAGCAAGGAAAGCGACGTTGATTTGACAAACACAGGATCCCAATTAACTGGACGGTGACACAAGTGAACCCCTCCTCCCTCGCAGCGCCGTCCGGATGGGCATTGCAGGCTGTTATAACTGGGCCTTTTCTTTCGAAAAGGAGTCGGGACTGAACAAACAGGCCTGAAATCTGATCGCGTCTAATCGAGTCAATACTATATAGGCCTGCATGGCTGGTAGCCCAATACTACATAGAGATTTACGACCGTCTCAGACCGACGGAAGAAAGCATGTCGGCCGTAAATGTGAGCCCGACATGGGCAAGTAAGTATTTACTCTCTTTATGTTTGCGATCAGGCAAGCAGGTATTTACTGGGCCTACAAAACCATAATGTTACAGCAGTTACGTCATCGAAGCAGGGCCCAGCCAGAGGCAAAACCACCCATCAGGCACGGAATTCCACGGGTGAGCTCGAGCTAGGTAGGTAGGCTGTCTGACACGAAGATGTACGGAATCATAGGAAGACGCATGGGTCGGCGCGGCGGAAAGCGACCCGACGACGTTGTTGCTCTGCCGTCCGTGCCCGCGCGCCCGGCAAACTGCGAGATGTGCTCCATTCGATGGCCTGCCATTGCCAAAGACGGAGAGGAACCTCACAGTCGCAGTCGCAGGCGGGGCAGAGAAAGCGTCGTCGGCATGGGCGAACCAACGGATAATATGGTGGTCAGTCGCTGGTGCTCTGGCTCTGCCCACTGCCAGCCGATCCGCGCCACCGGTAGTAACGGCACCGGGAGCGCTGTTGTTCACAAATCACAGCCTGCTCGGAGGTGCTACGCTGCCAGCCGTTCTGCTCAAACAGCAAGCGCGAGTGGCACGTTATTTTCTGAGGAAGAGATGACAAAGTGTTTTACTTTACCTCTCATGAACTTAAAAGAGAAGATTCAAAAGCAAAGGTCGCAGTCGCTGCAGTTGGCTCCATGACGCGACTGACTGACTCTCGCTGACCCACGGCCATGGGAGAGTCCTCGGCTGAAATGGCGCTGCTCGCTGTTGCGTGACAAAATAATAAAAATAGCTATCACAGGTGAATTAATAAAAATAGCACCGTTTCCGCACTTAAATTACATGACAAGAGGCTTACCTCACCCTGGGCGCCCTGCCGCACAGTGGGGGCACGATAAGGAGACCCGACGGTGGGGACACAGCAGAGAACACGTGTCACTTATCGGAACGTTCGTTATGCCATTTTGATACTCTGGCTCACGAGAAGCTACTTTTACTATTTCATCGTACAACGGTGCGAATTAAGCCAAAACTCACCGTTGGAGAGTTCGGGATCCGATGCCAGGCCGTGGAATGATTGGTGGTTGGGTGGGTAACTGGGTTGGGTCGGGCTTTAAGCTAAGCTGGGCGCCACCACGTGATCCGTCCACCCTCCCCTCCTCTCTGCTTTCGGGTGCGCGTCATTCGGATTCAATTCCGCCCGGCCAGCTACGTACCACTGCTACTATACCCCGCCCGTCTCACCCACCCACCCACTGATCAAACGACGACGGCGTTTCCCTGCAGCTTCCCGCCTCGTTCGAACAACGCTGCGATTCCATTCCGAGCATAGCTGCAGCTGGTCCCAAGAACCCCCTGGCGCTAAGCCGCTAAGCTCGCGTCCCGTCCGTATACCTATTATTGATGCGGTTGTCGTACGTCCTGACATGCCATTAGGAAGAAGAAATTATACAATCGGGTGCCAGCTAACTATAACTAGCCTTGTATTATGCGTTAGGCACGGCTTGTGTGGACTGGCTCTCCAGGCATCAGCTGAGATGGCCTGCCGCTCACTGTAGCCGGCACATGAGTTGCAGCTAACCGTACTATAGTACACGTCGTTAACTGATATACAGCCACACAGCCAGGGAATGCTATTTACATGCTAGCTAGATTTTTTTGGTCATTCGACAGACTCAGATAGATGGTAATTAGGATCCATTAAGAAGGCAAGAATTTTCTAGATTCCTACGAGAATTAAAATGTTTCTCACGAAATTCATGCATTCCAAATAAGCGCTAAGTGTTAGTGTTATGCCCTAAGAGACAGTCATAAAGATGATTGTATCGCGTTTATGTTTATGGATTATAGAATAAATATCATTATGTTCCTTAGATTTTTTTTTTTGCCGGCATGAGCAGGAAACCATTTATCGCATTCTAGTTGGATGCGCGGTAACATGACAAGTTTGGGCGCGATTCTTAAGGCGGGTCGGGTTTCAAGCCGCAGCTCCTGTTGGCCAAACCTCCCTCCAAGATCACTGGATTGCAGCAAGAAACTCCGAAGCTAAGCATCGCATGAAAGAACTTGACTCGTGCATAATTCTCGTCTCTTGGATGATTTGGAAAGAGCGAAATCAAAGAATTTTCGAGAATATCGTCACTTCGATCAATCAGTTTCTTGTTCATATTCAAGAAGAGCACCACCTTTGGCGCATGGCGGTTGGTCGGGAGGCGCCCGTGGATCATGAGTAGTTCCGTTCTTTAACCTAGTTTTCGGTCGTTTGCCGTAATGGGCGCTTTGTGAATCGGCAGTCATTTATTTGTTCAGTTTTGGTAGGCTTATCGGCCCCCCCCTTTTCTTTGTTCTTTTCCGATATATGTTCTGGTTTCCCTTCTTAATGAAAAGATGTGCAAAGCTTTTGCACTTCCTCAAAAAAATATATGTTCCTTAGATGAATTATCATTTATAAAGATTAACAAATACGTGACTTGCTAGTGAAACTCTTTATTTGTTGTATGATATCATTCTAAAAATATTCCTGATCGGATGTCACTAGTCGGGACACTAGTGACTTATAGATCAATGCATGTATTGATTAGTGATCATGTCTCACCGTTATAGATATAGAGATATCGAATCAATAGTGTGAGCACATGTCAGAAAACATGATATTGGATTGACCCGCCTTGAGACACTATTGAGATTGTTATGTTTCTATATGTCATCAGTTGGTCTCAAGCAATGATGATCTATAATCCTTAGACTTCAGATCAGCATGATTTCGTACACATGTAACAGAAAAGGGTTACCAAACGTTACTCCATAACCAGATAGTTATAAAGGTAATTTTCAGGTATGCTATGAAACATGCAGAGAGATGTGACTGATCAGATATGAAAATTGCCTCTCCTAGCATAACAGGATAGATATCTTTGGGCCCTCGATGTGCTCGGATAAAGAAAGTGCATGGTCGTGCCACAAGTGATCGAAGAGTCGACTGCACGAAGTTATCCAACACTAGATTGAGAAAAGATTTAATAATCCATGACGACATATATCTCACCTGGAGTTCGATGAGATATCATGAGGCAAAAGGAGAATATACAAGCAGGTGGCTTAGTCCAATCAGATACGAACTAATCGTATGGGGATCTAGACTAGTCATGAGTTGGTCGTACATTATCACAAACTGGTTGTAAAGTGTTACAAACTGGTCGTGACCAGATGGAACTAGTTGTAAGAAGTTACAACTGGTCGCGACTAGATGCGAATTGGTTGTAAGGAGTTATGAACTGGTTGTGAGTGATAAGGATCTGGTCGCATATCATATTGCATAAAGTTAGTCCGATATAATCTTTTTGTGTATTCAGGAGTTGCTATATCCTGCGAAGAACCGTTACCAACTTGTGGATCGGAAAGGAGTTTTTCGGGTCATGACTGATTATACATGAATCTATAGAGTCACACATTTAAAGGGTTAGAACAAACTAGCTTGGATTGTATCCATTATAGGCTCTTTATAAGGGGAATATGTGGGGGCTTTTGGGATTAGAGTTGTACCACCTACCGAAACCCTAGCCATCACCTCCCTGAAGGCTCCCTGCCGCGTGCGCTGGTGCTACATCGGCGCACGACGCTCCACACTGGACATGTGGACACCGTAGAGGCGTTGCTGCGCCAATCAAGAACGATCCATGACTTACGAAGGGAACACGAGAGGTTGTTGGAGGAAACAATCGGTGGCCAAGGGCGTTGGAATATCGACTACGACCACTACATCCACGCGCGTGACGTTAGACTAGGATGCTCCAACTCTTCTTTTGTTATATTGCGCGTTTAGTGGTAACGATCTATGATCTATTACTCGTAGCCCTGTACCGTGAGGGTGTGCTGGATGATCAACCACACATGGCCCCACTAATTAAGGGGCTCATTTTTAGTCTAATCTTTATTATTAATTGGTTAATCCTAGTATTATTAAAAGTTGTTCAGTCAAGTTTCTCTTTCCCCCTTCATTTTCTTTTGTTGTCGCAGAAACATGGCGACTACTGTCTTCTAGTTATTGTAAGGAAAATTAATTCTTCCCACTGAATTCTCATTCTGACGTTGGTGTTACTTATTGTGAGTTTCTTTGTGAGTTCAAGACCTGAAGCACACATTTTTTCTCTCAAGCTTGTGTTGTTGTCTTGTATTTTTTATCTTCGTGCATCACCGTCGTTGGGCCTAGTGTTGCATCACTTAGTCGCCGTAATGGACCATTTGTGTTGCGTCGGACCCATTGGGAAATTGTACGTGCATGGTTGGGGTTGCGCCTAGCCATTGCTTTTTTTTTTAATATTACTCTACTTATTATTGCAATTCTTTCTTTTATATGTGCATATAGGTGGTGTTCTATTTTTTGATAATGTTTTCTATAAATTAACTTTGATAATAATGTTGGTGAGACCACATCGACAATTTTAATGTTGAGTGTGCTACATTAATAGTAACATCGACAACATTGATATTCATTTTTCCTATATACAGTGCTTAACGATAATTTTCAGCACATGACCCCTAAAATATCATGTACGACACTGATTACTCGTATGATTTAATAGTTTATGTGGTATAATTTTTAATTAGTTGCTAATGTAGCTCCCTTCGCCGAGCTCGGTCACCTTTGGTTCTCCGCGACATAACACCTTAAAGCGGATGGGACTGTCTATGCCTCCTTTTTTTTTAGATTGACTGTGTAGCCTCCCTGACTCAATAATTTTCACCTGCGACTAACGTGACTCGACTGATCAGTTGTTTACCGCAGTGCGGTGCAGAGCAGTGCGCCCTGGTGTGAACAGCTATTTTTACTGCAACGCGTCGTTCCTGCCACACTTCACTCGAGTTGAGGCAGCGGTAAGTAAACGTGGAAAGCGGGCGGGCGCGCGGGGTGGTGGTCGTCCCCAGAAACGGGCGGGCGCATAAAGAAGCGCATCAGCAGACAAAGATCTCAGAGCGCATATGCAATTCTGCGTTTCTTTTTCCCTTCCCACTTGATGTGATCGATAAATACGCGTCAAGTCGCTGCCTACGCCTCCCTTTCTCTTTCCCTTCCTTGCTCGGCTGCCCGCGTGTGAGATGTGCTTCTGCTGCTGATGCCAATGGCATCGTGCGGCTAAAATCCTTCCAGCTCCTCCTCCTGTTTGGATACTGTGTCCAAGACAATATCACACAAGTACTCAAGTCGCTCCGACCTCTACTAGTGACGCTGCATTGCTTGGCAATGGACGTCGTCGAGCCGGCGCCTCCTCCAGAATGCGGCGCCGGCGAGTCCGGGCTGTCCTCGCCGTCCCCGGCCGCGTCGCCGGAGTTCGAGTTCTGGATGGTGGGCAAGAACCCGTCTTCGTTCCCGTCCCCCGCTCTGCTCACCGCGGACGAGCTCTTCTCCGACGGCATTGTGCTTCCGCTCCACACCCTCCAGGTGCCTCCCCCTGATGGCGACGGCAGCGGGGACGCTGATGCCGACGCCGACATCGTCAAGGAGTCCTCTGCGTCGCCGGAGGCCGCGCAGCCGCTCGCGGAATCCGGCCCCGCGCCGACGCCGGACCTCCCCGCGGTGACGTTCAAGTGGAAGGACATCTTCAAGGGGGCCGGTGGCGGCGAGCAGAAGGACCGCAAGAAGATGGAGCGTCGCGTCAGCAGCGTCGGCGGGAACACCGAGCTGATCAACATCAACATATGGCCCTTCTCCAGGAGCCGCTCCGCCGGCCACTCTGCCGGCGCGGGCGCCTTGAGCAGGGCCAAGGCAAATCCCAATGCCAACGCTAATGCCGCCGCCGCCGCCAGCGCACCGGCGGCCGCAGCGCTGGCCGGGCGTATGGTGAGCAGCGCGCCGTGTTCCCGGAGCAACTCCCGCGGAGAGTCCTCCGGGCCGGGACCAGCCATTGCCACCGCGGCAGCAGCGGCGGCGGCCGCCCCGGCGGGTCCATTGCCCGCGACCTCCATGTTGAGGAGGTGGGTACCCGGGCAAGGCCGAACAGGCCTCGGCGTCACCGGCATCCGCCTCGGCCGGGCCAGCCCCGTCTGGCAGCTCAGGCGCAACAAGCTGCAACAACAAACCGCTGCCGAGCAGAAGCAGAACGGCAACACCGCCATCAGTGCCAAGAAGAAGGCCGTCCCCGAGGTTGCCACCATCCAAGACGGCGACGGCGAAGACAAGGCGGTGCCGAGCGTGAGCGCGCCAACCGCCGGGTGCCGGAACAACGCGAGCTGCTCGGAAGGCGGCGAGGAAGGTAACCCGCCGCAGGGGCTGTTCGGCCTCCGGACCTTCTTCTCCAAGAAGGTGTACTGATCAGTGATCACCAGACCACGGCATTCACTGTACATACAATTCGAGCTATGTCTGGCTCATTTCTTGCTTATCTTCTCCTCCCTCGCTTTAATTCAAGTAGCTTCTTCTTCTTCTCTTCTGTACTGTACTACTAAGCTCAACTCAAGCAGCCGTCCAATGGTGAATCACCCGTGTAACGGTAACATGCATCCATGTCGTCGTGTAACAAAACTGTCCCCTGCATGGTGAAACATTAGTTAATGGGGTTGGTTGGTGACTTTGAGTGAGCTCAGCTCAGCTCAGTGATGAGATGAGATGAGATGCCAAATGATTCGGGGCAAAAGGCTTGAAAAGTCAGGCAGGCAGGCAGGCGCGTTCGGTGGCCTCTGCAGCGTTTGTCCCATCGAGCGGATGCGGATCGGATGGGCAAGTAGCGTAGATACACAGCACAGAGAGAAGCATGCGGCGGCTAGCTACGCAACAAGCATATGCCATTGCCTTTGCACATGCATGCGCTTGCTTGCATGCTATATACAGCGTCAGATCTAGAAATAAATTTTAGGTCACTCGAGATAACAACCATGTTTTTGTTTTCGTTTGCACAGATATTTGCATCCGCGTAATACAATTCTAAAATAGCTATTCAAATCTAGCAAATCAAACATTCAACCAATCACAAATCTCAATCAATTATATTTTCAACTAATTTCCTCAAGCACCAGTGGTCGAGTACTGCTTCAGGTCTGCCTCGCACGGTAGCCGGCAGCCGCTAGGGCTAGCTTGACGCTTCGATTGGACTGCTCGAGCTTCCCTCCTCTAGAGTGTAGGAGGGAACATTGACCATATGACTAGTGGATACTAGGCTATGCCATACTTAGTTTCTCACTATACGGTCCAATATTCTCCCTCCCCCTTGGCCTAGCCCCCCAGAACACCGATGACCTTGGTTGTTCTTCCACTCATCGACGCCGAGTAGAGTAGAGTTCACTCATGACGGATGTTGGGTGAGTGGGTTGGAGGTCCCACCGCCTGCCGTACCTCGGGCGAAGGCTCGCCCTGTTACTAGGTCCGTCCCTGATTATACAACTGTCCGCGCCGTGCCGTGTCCATACTGTTATCTGGGCAGCATTTGCTGTGGCAACCATCCTGTTGGGTTTTGGGTCTGGACCATGCATGCCCTGCCATCTGCGGTAAGATAACGAATTACTTATGGGATCAAATTAAAGTGTCAACAAAACTGGAGCTGATGAATAAATGGCACTAACAGTGGTACTACCGCGCGATGTAGAAGAAGCGAGCATGTACAGTGGCGCGTTAAAGAATCGCTCTCTCGTTCTTAACTGTCCAACTAACAAAGTGAGTGGTAGTAATGAGCCAGTACTGCATGCAAGGTTACTCTTTTCCAGAAGCCACAAGGAGTCAAGGACTAGCAAGTAGGAGCAGAAGGTAAGATGGATTAATCGGTAACCGGTACTTCTGTAGTAGTACTACCCCGGATCACGCTCGCTTCAAGTTCAAGATTGATCACTTGGAAGAAGAAATAGAGAGAGAAGATATTAATTAAAGCGTGCAGCATCTAATGGGGTATCCAATCAAACTAAATATAATGCTTGATGCAGTAGAAGTCAGTACGGGCGTGAGCCGTTGGATTTGCAGGCAAGTGGCCCGGCAGCTAGCGGCTGACCCCGGCGCCTCGATGGCGAGTTGATTCATGCAGAGCCTTCGAGGTTGCTCACGACGCGTAGGCGTAATGCATGCGATGCATCACTTGATCTTTTTCTGCTTTGCCTTGCTTTTTTTCGCTGGACAAAAAGTACAACCAGCCGTGAGCGAGAGGGGAGAGGAGGGAATCAATCGAGACGCATCAGCTTTGACGTATCATAAGCCTTTTGAGATTTGGGGAGAAGCGAGCAGAGCAGGCAGGCAAGCGCCCATCCCGAGCCGAGCAGAGCTAAGCTAACCCAGTAACCCGGCCCATGTGCCGAGTGGCACCGCACTTAAGAATCGGTCGAGATCAGTTGGTGGTTGCAGACGGACGGAGAAGGGCAGTGGTGGTGGTGGTGGTGGTGGGGGAGGCGGCAGCGGCAGAGCAGAGAGCACATGCCATGTCGATCAATGAAGGGAATCCATCGGATCGTCATAGTTCCATTGGGTTGGATGAACAACCCTAATTTCCCATTGGAAGTTCGGAACATAACAAATTACTGCTGTATATTTGTGGTTAATTTTGTTTTAACAGAGCTAGCAGTTAACAGGTCTGCTTGACTAATGGATCAAGGTTGGAGAGGAGGTGCAAGGTCACAAGCCTTGTGGATGCATGTTAATTTACATGCGAGAATTGATCATCGATTCTCGGCAGCTAAGGATTTATAACCTACTGTATGAATGTTTTTGTGGATGCATTCGTACAAGCGCAAGTTATTCGTACATGTAACACCGCTACATCGCATCATGGTAAACGCGTGCCATGGACATGTGGGCCCACATTCCAGTAACGCGTGGGCCCCACATCCTTAGATGAGTTGACCCCTCGAACCAACACTCCGTTAGCTACCTCCATCTCCGTGTGCTCCCTCACTCAGCGCTGCCTGCTGCCCGCTTTGCCCCGTCCAATCAGGCGCCTAAAAATGTTTATGACTAGTAGCTAACACTACTTTCTCATATAGTTACCACTATACTCTCAGCCTCACTACACAGACGAAGACGATCGTATGGTTAAAACTGCAAAACTAGTAGCTGACGACAATTAATATTGGATTTGTTCACACAGATTTTGCTAATCGATCGTTTGCCACGGGTTTTCAGTAAAATCGATGAACAGAGGCTTCTGTTCCAGGATAGATCGACGTGCATAATTGGCCGTGTGTTGCTCCGGAAAGAAGGGAGCAACCAATGCCCAAGCGTCGTCCAGCCGGTCAAACGGCACGAGAAATCAGCGCAACTGCGCAAGGAAACCTCAACTGATCATGCATATGTCCGAACACGAACAGCATATAAAACCCAGAGACGCATTCATGGACGCGTCATGTGCTTGAAGGGACAATGCCTGCTTCAGTTTCTAATCTTCTTGGATGATGCGATAGGCGTATATATAACCGCATAAGTCGTGATAAATCGAAGACTTGTTGACAAGATGGTGCAAGTTGCAACGGCTCGGACTGATGGTAGTACTACAGCACTTACATATCCATCGTGCGTAAGACTGCAAAGACAGTAGTAATAACAGCAGCTGCGACGCGATCGACCGAGAGGCCGGCACTGTTGGACGATGTGAAGCTTACTCGTCTATGGGTCTCCATCTGGGCTAGCTGGGTGGGGCATGGGCTAGTACGCACGTACGTGCTGGCCTGCTAGCTGCTGCAGCGCAGTGCGGCGCAGAGCGTAATGTGCCGGCCGATGCGGGAACAGCAGCAGGTCCTCGCCCTGCAAGTCTCCACGCCACCCCGTGACTCGCCCTATCAGCAGTTTTGTTCCTCCGCCCTTCATTTCACCTCCCCCTCCTCTCTCTCTCTCTCTCTCTCTCTCTCTCTCTCTGAAATCTGAATCCTGATGCGACTACGAGCTTTGAATTGCAGCAGCTGCCCCTCTGATCTGATGAGAGTGACGAGAAAGCAGCAGCTAGCGCTCAGAAGCCGTGCGCAGCGGACCAGCGAGAGCACTGTCTGTGTGGTGTATGTGTCAACATGTATGCTGCCGCTGGCGCGCGTTTGAGTGGTGGATCTCTGTGGCTAGCTTCTTAATAGGCTGCTCGTATGGCCCCGGCGGCCCGTATCTTTTGCTACTGTTCTGTTGATTTCTTGTCTTCCATCTTGCTTGCGAACTCAGGTTCAGAAGTGAGGGCCCGTCCGTTTGCAACACGGGAGTTTCACGAGGATCCCAAGAGAATTACATGTAGTTAGTTATCTGCAAACTTCTTGTAGAATTCCCACATTCAGAATAGGCAGGCCCCAAGGGAGGAAACAGTGGAGCTCTTGGTCAGTCAGTCTCAGCTCTCTCTCTCTCTCTTTCTCAGCAAAAGAGATACTACTACACTGCCAAGTGAAGTTTTTTTTTGTGTGTGTGTGTGAGAGAGAGAGAGAGAGGTGAAGTTCAAGCAGAGAAACTATATATACGCTTGCAAATTTCGGGGTGGGAATGGACAAAATGGTACGCCTAAAATGGGTCTCCAATTGCTGCACTCTGTACATAGAAACGGCCCGGAACAATACATAGACGCAGACGAAGATACATGGGCTGAAAGAGACGGGCCCAAGAAAATTCCCGTTGTAACCTACGTACTCTATTCTCTACTCACCCGTCCGGGAACAAGGAGACAAAAAGCATTTTCTCAACAAAAAAAAAAGGAGACAAAAAGCAACGACCACTTCGTTCAAGTTCGAAGATTCCAACGCCACGGCCTCGCAATTCCCGTCTCCTTCCCATCCCCATCGACAAGATTAGAGGTGGGAGTCGGCTGACCTATTCCGTGCTCACTCGAGGCCCAGCCGACTCGGCATGACTCAGACATGTCACGTGGCGGGCCGAACTAGTACAGTATGAACGGCGGGCCAGGCTAGGCCTGGAAAGATGGCACGACGGGCGACATGACATGGCCCGGTGTGGCATGCCGTGCTCGTGCCGCCGGCCAAAGTAACCGCACGCCGAGCACGCCGCCGACGGCCAAAGACGTAGGCGCTGGCGGCGCCCGCCGCCCCGTGATGCCTCCTTCAGCCGCTTCAAGCCGAGCGCTGCGCTGCGGTCGACGATGCTATCGCGAGGACAGCGAGCAGCGGCAGCGGAAGCGCGGGCTAGCGTGTGGCGAGGCCGAGGCGCGGTGGCGGCGGCTCAGGCGCAGGCTCGCGGAGATCCACAGCTCCACCTCGCCTCCCGCTACACCTCGCCTCCTCGCCTCCCGCTGCACCTCCTCCGCTCCGCCTCCCGCAGTCCCGCTCCACCTAGCTTCCTCCACCTAGCTTCCTCCACCTCGCTTCCTCCGCTCCACCTCGCCTCGCCTCTCCGCCCCACCGCTCCACCTCGCCTCGCCGCTCCGCCACGCATCCTCGCCTCCCGCCTCAGCTCCCGCGCCGCTCGGCCTCCTCCGTCGCGCCTCCTTGCCTCCCGCTGGGCTGCTTGGCCGACCGCCTCCCGCGTCGCTCGGCCAACCGCTTCTCGCGCCGCTCGGCCATGTGGTGGACTGGTGGGGATGGGGGATTAGGGGTCATGGGCTCATGGCCTGGTAGGGATGGGGATTTGGGGATTTGGGGGAATCGGGAAGTAAGAGAAAAAGAAGATTAGAAAGGAAGAGAGGATAGTGGCCGCTCGCGCTGGGTGGTGGTGAGGACCGAGGAAGAGAGAAGATTCAAATCGAGAGAGACAGGGAGAGGGAATCAGGGGGGAAAAAGATAGAGGGAGACATGGAGTGATCGGTGTACGGGTCATTAGCAACGTTCGAGAGCTGCAGACAACGGTTGTTAGCAACGTTCGGAAGCAACGTTCGGGAGCAACTCACTGTGGCTATAAAAATCAACTCTCACCAAGCATCCGCCGTGCTCACTGTGGCTATAAAAATCAACTCATTTTTTCATTTCTTCACCATCCATCCACTCTCCTCATTTCTTTACCATCCATCCACTCCATGGGGTGGCCAGGGTGAGCCGGCATAGCATGACGCAGCCTGAAGCATGGCGGGCCCATGCCGTGCCGGCACGGCACGGCCCAATGCCCAGCTCACTCCCATCAAAACCACTAGCAAATACCAGCGGTGACGACGCGCACAACTACAGCCTGCACAATCCCTCCACGTCCATCTCCACCGATCTGCATGGCTTCGTTGGCCGCGGCGGCATGGTGGTGTTGGAAATATGCATAATATTTTAATTACAATTTTTTTTAAGAAAGATATCATAAATAACTATAGATGTATAAAACAATAATAACAGCAGATAACACGTTGTACTTCGAAATATATGCAGTAATATGATTATATCAGAGTTGTTTGGTCACACTAACAACTTACAGTCGGACTTAATGAAGAACAGAAAGCAGTGTAGGCTCGATGCAATGCAGTACGTAGATGAAGTAGCAAAGCGAGCGGTCGCGTAGATTCACTATCTAGAAATCTTATTGCCGCCCCGTGCAGGTGCTCTCTATGAGGAATCATCACCAATGATGAGCATATCATCAATATACAGAAGAAGCAGTGTCCTACCCCGAGATGAGATATGGACAAAAAGAGCAGGATCGTGAAAACTAACAATGAAATTGACAGCAGTAATCACTGAGGTAAAACGTGCAAACCAGGCACGAAGAGCCTATTTAAGGCCATAAAAAGCACGACAAAGACGACAGACATACCCATCGGGAACATAATACCCAGGGGTGGCTACATGTAGACCTCCTCATGCAAAATACCATTAAGAAAGGCATGCTTAACATTTAGCTGAGAGATAGACCACCGACGAGTAGAAGCAACCGCAACAAGAGTACGAGCAGTGGTCATATGGGCAACAGGGGCAAAAGTCTCATCGTAGTCACGATCGTACTCCTACTGAAAGCCATGAGCCACAAGGCGAGCCTTGTAGCACTCGATAGTACCATCAGGCAAGGTCTTAATCTTATACACCCACTTGCACGTGATCAGACGAGCATGCACAGGTGCCGGTACAATATCCCAAATCTCCGTACATCGAAGAGCATCAAGCTCCTCTGCCATGACGAGGTGCCAATCAGAATGACGAGCAGCCTCACAATAAGAACTAGGCTTAATGACAGAAAGAACATGAGATATCGAAGCAAATCCAAGACAATCAGGAGGTTGAAGGGATGTCCGGTCATGAAAGACGTAACGAGGAACATCACTAGGAGGATCAGATATGGGTGTCGGAGAGGAGACTAGTGAAGCACGAGGATGCCTAGAGTAGTGAATATAAGAGAAATAAGATGGTAGTGCTGCAGGAGTAAAAGGCGGTGCTGTAGGAGGCAGCACTAAAGGCAGAAGTACAGAAGGAACCACTAGAGATAGACCAAGGAAAGACTATGATAGTGGATAAATGGGTGAAGAGTCAGAAAGGGACAACCCTGAAATCGACTCAACGGTGGAAACAGGAGGAGGAGCCGAATCTCGATAGAAGAAAGGTCGTGATTCGTCAAAGACAACATCTCGTGAAATCCTGATCTGTCGAGCAGAAGGATCATAGCAGCGATAACCCTTATGCTCAGAACTATAACCAAGAAACATACACTCAACTGACTGAGTCAATAGTTTGGTGCGCTCACGAGGCCGCAGCAAAATAAAACAAGTACAACAAAAAACATGAAGGTGAGTGTACTGGGGGGCTCGAGAGTAGAGACGCTCTATAGGACTAGCACCCTTAAGAGCAGTGGAAGGCTGCATAATGATGAGATATGTAGCCGTAGAAATAGCCTCAGCCTAGAACTGTGGTGGAACGTGAGAGGCAAGGAGAAGAGTATGAGTAGTCTCAATCATATGACAATGTTTATGCTCAGCAACTCCATTTTGAGTATGAGCACCAGGATAAGAAAACTGGTAAAGAGTGCCCTGCTAAAAAAAACTGTCTAAAAGTACCAGAACAGTACTCGCCAGTAGAATCACATCGAAAGTACGGATGAAAGAATCAAACTAAGAATGAACCATCATTGCAAAGCTACAATAGATCGCAAGAAACTGATCATGATTTTACATAGGACAAAACCATGTAAAATAGGAATAATCATCAATAAAGATCATATAAAATTTATGTCTGCATTTAGAAATAATAGGCGCAGGTCCCTATACATCTTAATGAACTAAGGAAAAATCATGAGAAAACAAGCACTCGCTAGAATGATAAGGAAGTTACAGCTGCTTGCCTAGCTTACAACTCTGACAAAATATGGTCGTGTCAATAGTAACACGTTCAAGAACACCCTAACGAACTAATGAAGAAAGACGAGACCCACACAAGTGACCTAGATGATGATGCCACTACGCAAAAACTCCAAAGATGGTGGCAACAATGGCAATGGCGATAGACGTAGAGGTGATAGGAGCAACTGAAGTGGACGGAAGGTGGAGGCGGTCAAGGATGTGGAGACCCTAACGATCCCTATGGTGTCAGCCAGTCCCAAGTCTGTCGGTCTTGGATGAAATAGGAGTGAGAGTCAAAACCAACCCTAAAGCCAAGATCGATAAGCTGACCCACTGAGAGAAGCTGCATGGTAAGCTGAGGAACATGTGAAACAGCTGAAAAAGAAAAATCAGTGGACAAAATAGTGCCTTGACAGTTGACAGACAAAGGAGTATCATTAGCTGTCTGAACAGAGATAGTTAAAACAAGAGGTCCTACTGAAGTGAGAGATGTGAAGTCCGGTGTCATGTGAAAAGAGGCACCAGAATCTAGATCCCAAGAAGTACCTAGAGGAGACGCCTGAGCTAGACTAGTAGAACATGCTGAGTTGTGAGAGAGCTGCTGAAGTAAAGCTTGGCAGAACTATTGAACAGAGTCACCTCGCTAAGAAAGTCTTGACGTGCTAGTCTATCCTCCCGTCGAGGAAGGGCCTCCCTGCCCCTGGATCGTCCATTCCCACGTGCCTTGTTCCACTTTTTTTGCACCGTACAACTCTGGTAGTCATACCCGAAGTTCTTGTAATAATTGCACTGAACCCCAGTTGGTGCAAAAACAGGAGTGGAAACAGACACCTGAGGATGGGCTGTAATCGATACAGAAGCTTTCAGTGTAGTTGAAGAAAAAGGGGTAGCAAGCACAGCCGAAACAAACTGTACTGATAACCCGTGGCGAAGCTCCTCAACACGAAACGTCAAAACAGCCTCGGTGATTGTCGGTTGTGGTGAGCGACTCAGCAGTTGAGCCCAGACAAGCACAAACTCTGGGCAAAGATGGAAAACGAAATCATAAAGGCGAAGGCGGTCATGATCCACCTTCTGCACCTTATGGCACTCCTGGCAGAGCGGAGAAGCTAGCTCGTCTAGCTGGCACCAGATACTGGCCAGGGTTCAGAAGAAGGCGTCGACAGAGGAGTCCTCCTGGCGAAGCGACTCCAACTCATGCTGTAGCGAAAAGAACTGAGCATCGCTGCTCTGCTCGTATCGCTCGCGAAAGTACTCCCAAATCTGACGAGTGGAACGCAGACTAACAATGTCTGGCTGGATGGAGTCATCAACGCTGACCACTAGGATGGCTCGAACACGGGCCTCATCAGCACACCAGTGCTTAAAAGCGTCTATGGCATACTGAAAGGCCACATCAGCAGCATCAGCAGCAGCGGTGGCCTCTACCTCCTTCTTGGTGGCCTCATCTCCTGCAGAAAGTGCAGAAGTAGGCTATTTGGGAGGAGGCTGAACCGACGACGACGGATAAGGTCGAGCACCAGTTGCATATCCCAGAGGCAAAGATCATCGAGCGTGATCTCCGTGAGTGAAGACAACAACCTGTAGTTTGTACCATGAAGCTTTGTTCCCGAGAAGGGGATCGCAACTGATAGAACAAAAACCATTGGTAGGCGACGCTGGACAGCGCGGCGATCAAGACAACGAAGTCTAACAGGCGATGCTGGATGGTGCGGCAGCTAGATCGACGTTCAGTTTTTTTGGGCTAGCTAAAACGGCCTACTGGTATCACAAAGGGACATGCGCACACACAAGGGAACTAGGGTTCCCCTTGCTGGTGGCACCAACTGCAGCTGCGCTCCGGCGACGGGTGACGAGCTTAAGCACGCGGGCGGCGAAGGCGCGGCACACAGTGGCGTGGCCTCGGGTCGTCGTGGCTTCAGGCACGGGGATGGCTTCTGGTGCAGCGGCGACACGGCTTCAGGAGTGGCGACTCGCGGTGGCGTTCGGGCCGAACGCCGTCGAAAGAGGTCTGTCTGGATCAGGCAATGGCGGCCCAGCCTTGGGTCGACGCGACCTTGGGTCGTCGCAGCTTTGGGCGTGGGGACAGCTTCGGGCCTAGTGGCGGTGCGGCTTCGGAGCGGCGACTCACGGTGGCGTTCGGGCCGGCGGGCGACGATGTCGGACGATGGGGCGGCGGGATGGTAGCGGAAAGATCTAGGTTAGTGCCTTAGCTCTGATACCATGTTATGAATATTGTGTGCATATTCATGAGGCCCAATGGGTAATATATAGAGAGAGAGTACAAGGAGGATATACTATATACAGATAAGGAAATACAAAAGTCATACAAGGAAATACAGATAAGAATTCCTATTTAGCATGCATCATGGGACCTGCTACGTCCACTTTGGAGATTGCAAAAGACACACCTACCAGGAAAAGACTTGGGACAAACCTCCTAATTTCTGGTATGCCATCTCAACTCCCTTGGAGAGTTTTTCTTGGTCTTTCAATGGAACTTCTAATGCTCAGATGTGTTGGAAGGTACCCGATCCAACTCTTCGCGATGAGCTTCGTGTAAAGATTCTAGAGTTTGTTACTCGAGCCTACCATGCACACTTGGAAAGTCTGAAACAGTCTGTAAGACAAAATGCTAAGGATTTTAAGGCGCCGTTGGAGAGCAAAAATCAATGAATTATTTGAAGGATGAAATAGCAGCTTCCTTTCTGTAAGCAAAAGTTTAAAAATGAAGACCACAGTTAAGGCTGGAAAAATAGCTTGAGACTCGCGAGCCTACTCGAGCATGTAGCGGACCGAGCCTACTCGAGCATGTAGCGGACCGAGCCGGCTCGGCTCGAGCTTGTGATTTTTCGAGCCGAGCTGAGCCTGAGCTGCTTGGTATGGCTCGAGAGGCCCACGAAAGCCCGGTCCTGCACGAGTGCACCCCTGAGGTACCATGAAGTGCTCCTTCACTCCTTGCGGCCTTGGCCTTACCCTAGACCCTTCATCCCGATTCCCTTCGTGGCTTCCTCCAGTCCTGATCCCCTTTTCCTCTCCCTGTCCACCCCGCGCCGCCGCTCGTCCACCCGACGCTGCCGCTTGTCCACCCAATGCCGCAGTCCCCACCCCGTACTCCCCATCCTCCTCACTCCTCAGTCGCCCCGCCCCCCTACAGCTTGCTCCCTTCCCCTCCGCCACACCGTCCACCCCGCCCCTCTCCACCCCGTTTTGTGTGGTCGTGCGCCCATGCCCCATCCACCAACCTCTCATCTGTCGCGCTGCCCTGTCCTCCTCAGTCGTCCCTTGCTCCACTCCGGCGGGGCCATGAAACCCCGCGCGCCCGGGCCCATGTGGCCTCCTGCTGACGATGTTGCGCTCCTCTAGGCCATCGCTGCGCACCGAAAGATGCACGGCAGGTTTCTGTCTCTCAACGACCTCGTCGCAACGCTCTCCCACGGCATCGTCCCGGTCAAGGTCCTCAAGGACGACGACCTCAAGATCTACAAGCCCTCCCTTCCCTCCTCCCCTTCATGACCTCTGGCCCTCCGCCGACCTCCCCGCCTTCCCATGGGGAGCAACAGGGGCCTCCTCCTCGTCGCCGCCTCTCGTCCTGGACCACCGCAAGCGCATTCATGATTTGCCTCTCTATTTCGATGTTGGTTCCTTTGTTTCCTCAGATCGATGTTGGTTCATGCTTTGGATTGTTTCTTGAAATGTAATGTTTGTGTAGTTGTATTGATTTTCTTATGTTGATCCTCGTTGGTGGTCAATTCTGGAAAAGATCAATGAGAAGATCCACCGCGAGCTAGTTTCTGGGTGGTCTGTTGTTTGGCTCGCGAGCCCTTGCGAGTTGGTTCGAGCCTGATTACGAGCCGAGCCCCAGTGTAACATCCCAAGGTTATGTTACCAAAATTAAAATAAAATAGAATAATTATTTTATTGAATTTTCTGAAATTTGATAGAGTTTCATTGCTTTATTTGAAGTTTTGCAATTTTAAAAGTCAAAATTTAAAATAAATTTGAAGTTCTTGAAGTCTCATTTGGTTTTATCTGAAAAAATAAAATTTTAATTAATTTCTAGAATTTTCTGCTTTTTTAAAAGCTTTTTCCTAAATAATTTAAAGCCAAAACAAATTTATTTGCAAAATTAAAAGCCAACTTTAAGTGGGAAATAATTTTATTAAGTCCAAAATAAGCATGGGAATTTCTGTGAATTTTTTCATAATTTTTGGATTTTATTTGCTATTTCTAAAAAGCCAAAAGGAATTAACTGATTATTTAAAATCGCAAATCATTTAAAATCCGGAAATGCCTTTTGGGCCGAAACTCCCTCCGGCCCACTCCTTCCCACCGCGCCTCCGGCCCAATTGGCCCGCCCGATTTCCCTCTCTCTCTCCCTCACTCCCCGGCCCCACGCGCCAGTCGCTCACCCCGCCGCTGCGAGGTGGTCCCGCCACCCCTTTCTTCTTCCCCCGCTTCTTCTTCCTCTCGCGCCCGAGCCGGCCACCATTTCCGTGCGCACGGAGCTTCACAACCGCCACCTCCCACTGCCCCGCGTCCCCCGCGTTCGCGCGCACGACCCGGAGCCCCTAACCGCCTCCACCCCCACCTTATCCTCTTCTCTTCGTGCCTGGTTCGCCCGCGAGCTCTAACCGCCGCCGCCGATCCCGCGCGCACGATCTACTCCTCCGGCCACTCCCGGCCCCTATAAAAGGGAGCACGGTGAGCCCCTCTCCCTCCTCGTCTCCTCCCCGTCACTCACTCTTCCTCTCCCCCTCTGAGCTCGCCGCAATCGGCGTTTTCTCGCCGCCGGCCGCCACCTCTTCCGTCGCCTCTAGCGCCTCCACCGCCGCCGCCGCGTCCACGCCGCCACCACCATTGGCATTGTCGTGCCTTCGCGGTCCCGGTGCGCACCTCGCCCTCGTCGGAGCACCACGGGAGCACCTCCGTCGCCGGAGCCCGAACCACGCCGCCGCTTCTTCCACGCCACCGGCCGCCTCCGTCCCCCTCCGGCCACCTGGGTGAGCGCACCATGCTCCTTGCACTCCCCTCTCCTTCGCACCTCACCGGCCGTCGCCGGAGCCTCTATCGCCGGCGACCCTTGGTCCCAGTGCCCGCGCCGCTCCGTGCTCACGTGGCACCGCACGCAGCGCCACCATGTCACCACGCGGGCACCACCTCAGCACTCTCGCCTACGTGGCATGCCTACGTGTCACCAGCGTGGCACGGTCCACCGCTACCGGAGTTCCAAAACTCGGTGGGCTTGGTTCACCGTGAGCCGAGTCACCGACGCTTGGGGCCCGCATGTCAAAATTTATTTTAATTCTTTTTATTCTGGAAATTTATGCGCTGATGTCAGCGTTGCGCAATAATCTGTTTTTCCTTTAGAAAAATAAATCGAAAAATCTAATAAAATCAGAAATTAGGTTTTAAAAAGGATTCAAACTTCAAAAATTCTTATCTTTTGAATCCCAACTCCAAATTGGGTGTTTCAAATTGCAAAATTTGTATAAAATCATTATCTAGCCAACCATATCAAAATTATTTAATTTTGAGTTCATTTGATCACAAATTTATTTAAACCCTAAATTTATCATTTCATGTAATTTTAAACTTCAAAAGCTTATATCTTTTGCATCCAAACTCCGTTTGAGCCCATTCAAATTTCTAAATTTGTCTAAATTCAAGATCTAGCTAACTAAACCAAAATTATTTAATTTGGAGTTTATTTGAATTGTTATTTGAATTTTGTTTGAATTTGGCTTATTTCGCGATTAGATTTCGTCGACTTCGGAGAGTCAGATTTCGACGCTGTTTGAAGAGCTCATAAGAGGATTGATTTTGACTGTATGATCATCGTGATTGTACACATAGACTACCTGGAGGAAGTGCTTGTGAGTACTAGGTGACCTGTTAAGAAAAACAACATCACCTCAGTATCAGTTGATCTGTTCACCTCAAGCGAGGCAAGTTACATTCTTGATCATATTTGCACCCATTATTTAAAATTATTTAAATTCTGTTTCAAATTATTACTGCATGCTTAATTATATTCAAGTATTTAAATTCCTGTTTTTAAATTTATAGTTATACCTAAAATCCTTTGTATGACCAATTTTGGTAATTGAAGCAAGCATATTGTCACCCTAGATAAAAACCTAGTTGATACAATAGTATGGACTAGGATCATTTGGGAAATATTGTGCTTAGCCATGCTTATAGATCACATATGTTTCATTTGGGGAATTTCAGCCAAAAGTCAAATGTGGTTTAAATTGTACCCTTGGCATTGGTGTGTCATGGGAGTTTTACAAATGCTTGAAAACTAAAATAAAATGATGGTTTGGACTTGGGCGAAATTGTTGTCTGGTGGGTGCAGGTTTATGCACAGGCTCAACCGGGTAGGTTGAGGCCCAGGGTTCTATTGGTTGTCGCCCAGGTCAGTTAAGGACCGGTCTTCGAGTCGCATCTTGCTAAGCCACATCGTACTACTACATGTCTTGTATGGGCAGGACCTGGCTGAATAATTTGCAAAGCTCCATCATGGTCGTTCCTATTGATGAGGTGGGTAGTCTTTCATGACTGTTGTTAGTCCCACCTGGCGGAAGAGGGGGCCTGAACTCTGCGGACGGGTAGTCCAAAGGGGGTGAAACCTTAGCGAGGGGAGGCTATGGTGGAATGGCGCATTGTAAAGGCCTTGACACGTGCTCTAGACTGCTTACCTAAGGTAGTGAGTGGTGGTATCGACGGATGCCAAACAACTAGAGAATTCATGTCTTGTGGGTAAAGTTGTACAACCTCTGCAGAGTGTAAAACTATTCGAATAGCCGTGTCCACGGTCATGGACATGCTGACAAAGCCACTCAAAGTTAGACTTCGATTTTTGTAAAACAGTTTGGCATGGATGGGTGTCCATGAGAAAAGTTATGGGTTGAAGCCCCGGGTTGGTGCTCGTGTTTATGTTGGTGTTAGGTTGGTGCCTACACTATCTTTATCAATTCAAAATCAATTTTAGATTTTCTAAAACTTGAGCTCTTGAACTTAGTATGGTATTTAATGTCAAATGTTGTTTTTTGCACAATTAACCCTATAAACCATCCTTTGTTACATCCATGTATGCATGTCATTCATTAATTGACTGTAACTTGCGAGCACGGAAGTTGTGCTCATTCTTGCTTAATGCAAACAAATTTCAGAGGAGAAGGACTTCGCTTCAAGTGTGGATCGTGACAACTAGGCCGCTACCCCAGTCGATTGCCTGTGGCAGATTGCTGGACCCTACTACTTCTTCATCGTCTTCCGTTGTGTTTATTTAATGTTGCCCTGTAAGGCTATCTTGTAATCAACTCTGTTGTTATTTAATAACTTTTAACGTTTATGGTTGTGTTATCATATTTGTTTACTGTGTGAGCTAGCCACTGATCACGGGACTAGTTCAGTTATGCACAGAAGATCTGGGATGTTAATCTCGGGTCCTTACACCCAGCCTCCTCACTGGCTCATTTCCTAAACGAGCCGAACCTAGCCTACTGTTCACTTGAGTTCACTTGAGCCAAAATGAGCCTAGCTCGAGCCAGCTCGGCTTGGCTCGTTTCTACCCCTAACCATAGTGCAAGTAGAGGCTTTAGATATTGTACCTTTGTTTTTGGAGGAAACAGCAAGAGTGTCATTATTGTATTAAAGATAGGAGCAAGTCACATACAAAAACCAATAATGAAAAGGAAAATAAAACAAAGGAAAGGAAAGGAAGAAGGCGGAGGAGCAGAGAAAACAAAAAGGAAGAAACACTATTCACAAACACTTCCCCGCTTACATCGGTCCTCTAACGTGAGTATCCTCCCTGCCCTATAGATAGATCTGTAGTTTGGTCGCCTCGATCTGTGTCCATGCCCAGGCCTCTTCTTTGATGACCGCCATCAGCCCCGCTGGTGCCTGTCTAAGATGTTGAAAGATCCATCTATTTCTTTATTTCTAGATATGTCATAGGGTAAGAACTATCAACGAGACTTGGTCTTTCTTGTAAATGTCATCTTCAGAATGGAAGACATCGGTCCACCAGTCAACTATTTTTAGGCGAGTTGTCCAATGTATGGGGTTTAGATTAGCGTGCTGCACCCAAGTGGCCATTAAAGACCAAGTATGTCTGGCATAAGAACACTTCACAAACAGGATCAACTGAATTGGCTTAATAAAAACAATATTATTGCTAATGGACGTATTTTTGTATATAAATATATACTTAGCTTAGAGATTAACCTCTGTGCCAGATGAATAAGGATCTAGTTTTCAGACCATATTGTTCTGAGTGAGGGTTGTTGCAGGTTTCAATGCTTACTTGCATATGACTACCGTGGAATGGAATCAGCAACTTACGTCAGGTCTCTGTTCTTGTTTTCTTTTCTGAGTTCTGACCACTGTCTTTGAGTTGAGACTTGAGATGGTCTATATGTTGGCGCTTGGCGGTTGACCGGAAAGGTTGGAAGCCTGGAACTGGTTAGGGCTCTCCCAGGCTCGAGCTCAGTACAAGCTCGAGCGAGCTTGAGTTGGGGGTCTGAGCTTGGACCTGGGACCTGGGCTCGAGCTCGGCTCGGTCCAAGCTCGAGTATACTTGAGCTCGGCTCACGTAAGCTCGGTAATAGTAAAAAAACATATATTAATTTTTCAATAATTAGAAAAGCTCGAGTAGGCTCGAGGGAAGTACAGTAACAATTAACATACACCAATTTTTAATAAGATATGAGAGCTATTTGAGCAATTTTTAATAAGATGGGAGGGTTATTCAAGAGGAGTTTAGTATCAGTTACATTTGAGCTCGGCTCGTTAAGGCTCGCGAGCTTGAGATTAAGCTCGAGCTCGGTTCGTTTGGAGTTCAAATCGAGCCGAGCTCGAACAGGTCGAGAGCCTCGAGCTTTTTTTAGGGCCCTAAACCGGTGGTCACCATGCATTGAGGATAAGCACATTGGGACTTGGGAGTTCAAAAAATAATAATAATCCTGACATATTTTTCCTTTTTCAGGGACAGAAAAGGTACAATTTCACATTTCAATTAGTTAATGTATCGAGAAATTTTATCTTCATTTGGTACTGTACTTTATTATTGTTAAATCATACAATGATCACAACTTTGTTGCCTTGTCTGTTGTGTTGGCTCTACTTGGCCTCTTCCCGCTTGGAGATTTGAGCTACCTTCTGTTTCCTACTACCCTGACAGAGACATCATCTCCTGTTATCTTTATGGAATCATTCCCTCCTGAACAAGAATGTAACATCGAAAATGGTGGAGACGAACAAGGAGAAAAGGTCGGCCACTGATATAAACATAGCATCAGCAGCTCTCTATAGATGCAGAAAACTGAAGCTGGTCCGACAGATATGACGGGGCACGCTCTGGGCCACGAAACGATGCAGCCGTTGCAGGCAGTGTTAGCAGCAGAAACAGGTGGAGAAGAAGAGAAGGTACACTTGGCGTTGGACGTAGGGGATGGTCACAAGCTGCAACGGGCTCTGCACCTCATTCCGACACGGAGAAAAGTAGTTCTCGTCTATATCCACCGACGAGCAATGATGATCCCAATCACAGCCTGTAAGAAATGCCCCTGCTCATATAAATGCTGCAGTTTTTGCTTGATTCTTTCCTTGATTGCTTATGTACAACTATGTTATCTGTTATTGTTAACATTTATAGTAATTTGTTTCAGTGGGTGCCACCGTACCTGCAAGCATACTGAAAATTAAAATTGTCGAGGAGTATTGGAAAGAACAAAGGAGTCAGGCCGTCCAAGCCTTGGAGGGCTACTTGGAAATCTGTAATAGAGCAGAGGTGAATGATAAATCAAGAACCATGAGTTTTAGATGGCGTGTTCTGGTGGATGATAAATTAATAACATCCTACTTTTTTTTTTCTAGATTCAAGCAGAGATTCTGGTGATTGAGAATGACAATGAGTCAGCCGGGATTCTGGAGATCATTGCCGACCATAAGATCACCACACTGATCATCATTGGTATCAGCAAAAGTTGGTGTGTACTCTTACTAGCTACCAGAGGATTTTCTTCTTGTTTTGGTTATTTCAGAGAAATTTGCATCTTTTGGCACAGGGTAAATAGATCGAGGAGAAACTTAGCAGCAGCTTTGCAGAAAGGCACCAACCCTTCTTGCAACATCTTATTTCTACGAAATGGAAATCTCATTTCTATTAGGTACTAAATTAGAAACCAATCTATTCAATGCACTACAATGCAAAATTAGAAACCAATCTATTCAACATTGATTTAAGCATTTGATAATCCTATATAAACTAAGGACAGCTCGATATTTATTCCATCGCTGAGTTCATAATCAGTTGAGTAATTACAATTGAGCTGTTTGCTTATTGCTTGATATGATCAAGAAAGACTACCCTTTCCAGGGTGTGAATGTTTTAAATTTCTGTCTTCATCACAACTTCAATCCTTAAAAACCTCTTATCTGTAGGCACTAAAGGGTCCTAGAATGGCAACCTTATTTGTTCATTTCTGGAAGCCATATATTATATATCGAGTTTAGCATGGTCCTTACTATTTCTTACTATGTTGGTATTGAATAGAATTGAATTTCAAGTGTATTGAATAGAATTGAATTTAAAGTCCTCAACGTATCCCCTACCTTTCCTTTCATATCACAATGCCTTTTTTCCCAACATGCCAACCATTAATATTCTTAGCTATTTGTCTATTTGTTAGTATTGAGTTGCATGCACCAACCAGTTCACCCAAAAGCTTAAGCTGGTGAGGAAAAACGGATAATTCACTTATACTTCAACACTCCCTCTCACGTGTAGGTTCCCTCGGATCTAAGACGTGGAATATAAATGGGCTGCAATTATTTTCTTAATTGCGTCAGCTGGGTCTTGAACTCTAGACCTCTTGACTCTGATACCATATTGAGTTGTATGCACCAACTAGTTCACCCAAAAGCTTAAACTGATAAGAAAAGGTGGACAATTCACTTATTTCAACAGATAGTGTGATGACCAGGTCAACTGAGGGAAATATTATCACACAATGCATTGTATTTTGCAGACAGCAGGATGGCGGTGTCTATGCTTTCAGAACAAACGAGACACCTTCTTTCGTAAGCAGTCGCCGCCTCTCCCTCTCATGCGGCAGCAGCTATACCAGTAGCACCCCGTCTTCTTTCTTATGGGACTCACGTAGCACGCCTTCATCTTTCTTCTGGGATTCACGTAGCACACCTGATAGTTTGGACCCTACACAACTAGATGACCCTTCTCTGGAGAATGCTGGCTCCATATTTGGTGATACCAGGTTCAGTGTTATCCTAGGTCACGAGTCACTCAACATTTTCAAGGAGTTTACTGGCCATCTGAGTTTGGCTGAGTACTCACAGGAGTTGCACCAGGCATTTCACACCAAATATTCAGAAATAACGAATAGGTGTCAGTTCATTGGTGGCATCAATTTGGCTCTTGGAGTAGACTGCGAGAATTTTGAGGAGGAACACTGGAAGACCATCAAGGGCTGGCCTGCAGTATTTGAGCATATTGTCAGGATTCTCCTTAAGCAGAGCGGTTGTGAATGCGATGGACTCACACATGACAAGCTTTTAAGAGCTGCGGAAAAACTTATAAGTCGACTTCTCAATATTGCTTTGGTTGCTACAGAGGTGAGGAAGTCGCCAGAGAAGCTCTTCTGTGTATTGTACATGTGCAAAACACTCATGGATTCAACTCCCTCTCTCAGGAAAGTGTTCTCTGCAGATTTTGTCAGTAGAGTTGATGGAGTCCTTGCAGTACTGAACGATTTTGCAAGGGGAATACTTCGCGAGGTTAAAGCCTTGATTCAGAATTATAGCTCGCAGAAAGTAGTGCAGGACGGAAGCATCTTACTGATAACCGGGTACCTCATGAAATACATCAGGTTGCTAATAAATCATGCTGGTTCACTTGACACCATTCTATGTCATGGTCAAAACGATGATATACTGTCAGTTGAGGGCATAAACTCAACGGGCAGTCTAGTATGCAGGCTTATCAGTGATCTTAGCAATGCAATTGAAGAAAAATCTAAGCTATATGCGTGCGAAGGACTCCGGTGTATATTCTTGATGAACAATGCCCATTTCATAATCCAGGAAGTCGAGAATTCGGATATACAGTTCATTGTAGGAGCTGAGTGGCTTAAGCAGCGCCACCATGACATCAATCAGTACATGAGGGGGTACATGTCCGCATCATGGGAACCGATCACATCCCATTTGGCGAATGCATCAAGTCCTCATCATAAAAGACGTAGGTCCAACATCCTCAGTTTCTTTTATACAACTCCGCACCCTTCGCAGAGTTTTGCTTCATCTTTCAATGAAACTTGTAATGCTCAGATACACTGGAAGGTACCTAGTCCAGTTCTTCGCTATGAGCTTCGTGTAAACATCTTAGAGTATGTTCTTCGAGCCTACCGTTCATACTTGGAAACAATGAAACAGTCTGTGATGGGCGCTAGTGAGGATTTGGAGCCGGAGCTGAAGATCAAAGTTAGTGAACTGTTTGAAGGGTGAACAAATACCTTTCCTTCTTTCTTTCTTTCTTTCTTTCTTTCTTTCTTTCAATGTGGCCTCAATGATGAAAACCGTAGTCTTTTGCTGTCCTTGTATTTCTGTGATTCTGTCCAGTAAATTGAGCCTTAGTTGTATGCCGTTGTTTCTCCCCCTGTAATTGAAGAATTGACGACCACGGTGCAAATTGTTCGAACGGTGAACAAATACCTACTTTGCTGTAAATAAAAGTTCAATAATGTACACAACCGTGCAAATTTGTACCTATATTTCGTCCCTGTAAATGATCGACTGAATCAATTTAATTAACACGGTATTATGTTATTGAGCGAATCTAATTATCTGTACAGACTACAGAGGCAGTTCCATGGACTGTGAGAAGAGAACACTCTGCATCGGATGAGTAGGGATATAGTTTGCAGGCCGTACTTTTTTTAGATGAATTTAAAGGCCATAGTGTTCTGGAAAGAGAGAGAGAGAGAGAAATTTTTTTTTGCATATTTCAGCACGTACTTGCATATGCTTGTAATGTCTCGACTCTCGAGAGAAGAAATCCTAGCTAGTACAGTAGCTCCTATCATCCTTGAGTACGTCCAACACGAAGTACAACCTGAAGCAGATTCTATCCTGCCACTGCAATCAAGAAAACACGACGAAACGCTCGATAGTTCCAAATCAAGGGCAACCAAGGTACTTCTTCTAGAATACAAGGACAGCCAAGGTACTAGCTTCCTGACAACACTAGACTTGTTAACCGGCACGTTACATTGTTTTTACAGCCAGCTGATTCTTGCTATGTTGTTGTTGCCCATTGTTTTTTTTTTTTACGAAAAAAAACAGAGCCCGCTAATTTCATTGAATCTGAGAGAGAATTTACAACAAAAAACAAGGAGAGGAAAAAAACTAGCTAAGAAAAAGAAAGAAAGAAAACAAAAGAAAGGGATATAACTAAACTAAAGCCATGAGCTAGGAGCTAAACATCTAAGGCTGGTAGCCCCGACTTCTTGCCGCTTTTGGTCCTTTAACGCTCTGTAATTCTTAAACTAGCACTGTTAGCTCCGAATTTTCACTTTTGGCTCTGTGCTGGCGCGTGCTGCGGCCGTGGACCGCAACTTCTCATTTGCTGCACCCCTCCACCGTAGCACAACAAGGTGCTGCCGTCCCACACAACAGTAGCTTCCCTCCCCCTGGCGCATGTAAATCCAAGAGGAGAGAGAAAATACATTTAAGAATATTTTTTGGAGGAATTTTTAAATATAGAAAATGAGCTTAAAAAATTATGAATTTTTTTTGTGAAGACTCCCAGCACAGTTTAATTTCTTGTGTAATTTTTGCAGAATTTTATAAGGTATGGTATTTTCTCTAAAATTTCTACAAACAGTATACTTAAATAAATTTTAGAGAAAACATCATAACTCATAAAATTCTGAAAACATCATACAAGCAATTACACTGTGCTAGAAGTCTTCACAAAAAAATTTATAATTTTTAAAGCTCTTTAGGAATTACAGAGCGCTAGGGGCCAAAAGCGGCAAGAACTCGTGTCTCCCTCCACAGAACTGCTTCTGCTCTGATTTTGCTTGCCAGGGAGGAGACCGAAATTCCTGAAAACTTGAAGACTCTTGTGTTCCTTTCCAACCAGATGGACCACCAGAACAGAATGATTAACGAATTCCAGGTTGATCTATTTGTCGCGGAGATGGCGATGTTCGATGAAATCCACCATTCTTGAATTGTGGTTGAGAGGGACGGAAGCGGAATTCCTTGGAGTCCCATCCAGGTGAAGAGGAGGCTGAGTACCGAATTTGTATAGCTCCATTCAGCAAGCAGATGTTGAACCGTTTCTTGATACAGATGACACATCGAGCAGACTAGGTTACGAGGCAATCCTCTCTCTGCCAAATTATTAGTCGTTAGGCATTTGTTTTGCATAGCTAACCAGCACAGAAAAAAAAAATTGCATTTTAGCGTCCCCCACGACTTCCAAATTAATTTGTGCAAGGCGTACCGCTGCGATCCCTCGAAAAGCAGATTATACACCGACTTAGCCGAAAACTCTCCCGACGAATTCCATCGCCATATTATCCTGTCTGGCTCGCCCACAGCCAAGCTGAAGTGTTCCAATGCTCGCCGCAGAGAAATGAATTGTTGAACTCTCTCCTCGTAGTCTCCAGTTGTCGTTACTCAGGCATCGACAGCGTACAGATAACAGATGTAACATGCATGTTCATATGAAATCACCTTGGAAATTTCTGTGCCGTGCACGGCATGGCCTAGCCTTCGAATGTTCCATCAGCTTCTTGTTCAGCTCCTGATGGGTGTGCTGTGTACAAGCCTGGCCTAGTATACGGCAACGCCGACGCCCCCACCGCCCACTCCATCTTCGACATCGTCGGCCTCCTCGATCACCTCAGCCTCCCCAATTCTTGGTTTCTTGGCCACTGTGAGTCTGTGAGTGAGACGTCGTCGATGCGTTTGGTGTTTCTTGGGTGGTGATCTCAGGTGTTGGTGTGGCGTCGCAACTCTGCCTGTTTCGGCCGGACCGGTGGCTCGCGGTCGTCACCCTGTACTCCCCCAGCAGTTTCTGCCCGGTGGCGGAGTCACTTGCGAAGCGGCGACGGCGGGGCACGGCGCGCTGGAGCGGCGGTGAAGGGGCCGCGGTTAAGCGGCTCGGCGACGGCGACGGAGGCGGCTGTCTCTACCAGCGAGTCCGACGGCCGGTCCACCGATCGACCCGCACCTGGTCTCCGTGAGACATTCGATCACAGTTTTGCAGCCCAGATCGAGTAGCCAAACCTAGCGCAGGAACTTTTTCACGGAGGACCCTTTCGATATTCGGTATGTTCCGTTTAAACCCTCCCGGATACCGATCGCGGGTAATATTCGCGATCGTACACCGTTTGATCAATGTGGTGCGGCTCACATTGAGAAGGTTACCATGTGACTTGGACGCAATTTTTCACGACAGATCCTTGTATTATTATCTATTATCCGTTTACACTCCCAGATTTGGATCGCTGATAACATCTGCAATCGGGACCGTTCGATCAATCTTGGGCGGTTCCGGCTGAGCATAAATTAATGAGTCGTGGCCGCACTTTTTCACAATGGCCCCTTTGGATTATTTCACAAGGGCCTTAGCGCAGACGATGGCTGGAGGGAGGCGGGGGCGAGGTGGCACCGAGTCCGCGCCAGTGGTTCTCCTCCTTGACGGCCCCCCGACCTCCGCGTCCCCTCCGCCTACTCCGCCTCCCACCTCGTCGATGCGTCCTGCATAGGCAGTTCTAGGTGGCGATCCTTGGCCGGATCTCCTCTTGATTTATGTATTACTCCATTCTAGTGTGCAATCTTCATGTCGTGGGATGCATCCTATTAGTGGCTAATTAGTGTTCTAGAATCACCATAATTCCAGAAGTGGCTCAAACCAGGGTGGCAACACCCCTGTTCTTGGAAAGAACATCTAAAGCTCACATAAAACTGTTATTCATAGGAGAAGTGAGCGCTTGCTCACCTGGCCAGCGCGGCGTCGCCCGCCAGCGCCCGCCCGTGCTCGAGCCTGGGGCCGGCACTGGGTGTCTCACCCGGGGGTTTTTCTGAGGACTGGGCAGGGGCCCAGGTGGCAAAGGGGAGCTATAGGCTCTCAGCCCGCCACGGTTTGAGCGCTGACTCCCGTGGTGCCTCGAGATGGGGGTGTTTCTTCTTCTTTAATGTAGGCCGGATGGGGTAAAATCCCGGACATCAAAAAAAAAAAAAACTGTTATTCATAGTAGTCGGCCATGAGCTGTGTTTGTCACCAAAATCAGTGTCTTAACTTGTATATATTGGTCTGTACTTAGCAGTGAGCACCATAAATGCTTTCTGTATTGAAGAAAGACCAACTCATGCTCAGCATGATGTTGCCACCGTCCTGAAGAAGTTCTACGTGATCGAAATAGATGAACTCAATGCTCCTCTTGGTGTAAAGATCATAGATTTGCTTGTGACACCCGCTTTGCTACCTCCCTGGATCACTGAGGATAAACTGTCGCAGTACGCTGAAAAAATTCAGAAATCTGGGTTCACTGGACTAATGGACACTTAATATTCTTATCTAGTTACCTTCTGTGCTCTACTTACACTAGTCTATGACAATTGCAGGAATTGGAGACTTACTGTACCCTGGCAAGGTACGAAAATTACAGCGCCAGCAAAGTTCATTGTTGGTGAGAAGGATATCAGATTTCTGGTCCTTTGGAGTCGAGGACTACATCAAGAGCAGGAGCTTCAAGTTCAATGTCCAGATCTTGGGGTTGCCATTATCTAAGGTCACCATTTCCTCCAGCAAGAGCAGGCCGAGAGAGTGAAATATGAGATACTGTCCTACTTTGACAAGTTTACTATCGACATGGCATGGCGTTAGTCTGAAACTCTTAATCAGGACCGACAAAGTTTCAAATTGCGAGAGTTAGATTTTCTGAAATGAAAATGGCAAAGCTCATAGACCTCTGAAGTCGAATAAATTTGAGAGCTAGACATTTGTTGCCTTGATTAGGGATAGAAGAGTATGTAAAATACTCGATGCTTAAACCGTTTGTAAACTCATGCCGTTGCATGGTGTTATTTATGTCCTGTAAATTTTCCAATACATCTGCTCCAGATTAGCCCTTCATGGCAAAAGATAGAAATTCACGATTTTTTGGCTCATTTGACCTGTTTTGGGGACGAAATAGCAAACCTAGCACCGTTGATGGATAGGCAGGCGACATTTGTCGTATGCAGTGCTCCCGGAACACTTCATGTAACATCCCGTTTTCGGACGGCGATTAGTAATTACTTATTTGGTTTCATTCTTCGCTCATTTATCAAATTATCAACTAATTTCAAAATCTCTCCTAGTACTTTCTAGCCCGGGTTTGTGTTTCAAACCTTTTTGCAATTCTGGAATTCAAATTTGAATTTGAATTTCCTCTTTTCGGAATTGGGCCCTTCTCGAATCCTGCCCTTCTCTCTTTGTGGGCTCAACCCGTAGCCTTCTTTGGGCTCAGCCCATGTTTCCTTGGGCCTAGCCCATTCTCCCTTTGGCCCACCCAGCTCACCCACCCCTTCCCTTGCTTCTTCTCCCCTAGCCCGTGCGTGTCCCCTGGCCTACGCTGCTCCTGCCCGCACCACCTGCGCCAGACCGCCAGCCCTCGCTGCAGCACCCCGTGCGCCCGTGTGCCGCGCTGCATCGCCCTCCCGTGCGCCCAGTCGTCGCTGCAGCACCCGTGCGCCACTCGGTCAAGCTCCCTACGCACGCCCATCCCGCCGTCCTCCTTGACATGGTACGATCGTACCGTCGAGGCTTGGTTGTAATATCTCATAACCCGTTCGCGATCGTCTGAACTTTTAACAATATCGCATGGAAGAGTGAATTGGCCTTTGGGAGTGGGAGGGAAGATTTATATACAGGCTAGCAGCTAGCTGCTTGATGAGTTTTCGTGCATGTCTCCAAGCTAGTGTCTTCTGAATTGAGCTGAGTGTGAAGTGGGATTGAAATTGAAGTCAGAATGTATATGAATTGATCTCAATGGCAGGTACACATATAGTGCAATGCATATAGCATTTGTCATGGTGCACTATGTATTTCTTGAGCATAAAGCTGAAGGAATGAAGCAAATTGATATGGAATGGATTAATCTACTCTCTATGCAGCGAGAAAATTTAACACAGAACCAGTACGATGTGATATCACTTGACAGCCGCAGGGAAATTTCTTCAGTTTCTTCAGTCTGATGAACACGTCCAGGCACGCGCAGGAGGAGCAGGTACAGGCTGGTGGAATTCACCGCCATGTCCCCGCAAGACATCCAGGAGGTGGCCGGAGGTGGAGGTGGAGCTACGGCAAGCGGCGGCGGCCGCCAGAGCGGGGAGACGTCGTTTCGTTGGATACCGCTCCGGGTCTCCGTGAGACGTCCAATAACAATTGGGCGGCGTAGATTGAGTAGAAAAACGTAAGTGCGGGGACATTTTCACGCATGACTCTTGCGATGTTCGATATATTCCGTTTACACCCTCATGGATTCCGATCGCGGATAGGATTCGCAATCATGGGGCGTTCGATCAGTGTTATACGGATAAGATTGAGAAGGAATTCGCGTGACTGGGACGCACTTGTTAATAAAGGATCCTTGTATTATCCTATATTAGTCTTTGACACCCTCCCAGATTTGGATCGCATATAGCATCCGCGATCGTGGGTCGTTAGATCAGCGTTGGGCGGATCCGATTGAGTAGAGGTTAATGAGTCGCGGTGGCACTTTTTCACAAGGGCCCCTTCACAAGGGCCTTGCCACAGATCATGGCCAGAGGGAGGCGGAGCGCCGGTGTAACGTCCCATTTTCGGACAAATATTAGTATGTGTTTTTGTGGATTTTGATTTCCTTCATTTGTTTTTGTGTCTTTAGCCTCAAATCTTCTAGCTTCTTTTAAGCTTAGGTTTGTGTTTCAAAACTCTTTGTTTCCGTAATTCAAAATCCACGTTTGATTTCCTCCTTCTTCAACTCTAGCCCTCCTCCTCTTTTGACTTTCTTTTTGACCTTCTTTCCTTTTGGGCTTAATCGTTCTTCATTCCCACGCACCCGCGCCTCCACTCCTCGTGAGCCGTCTGATTATAATTGAACGGCCCGATCACTTTTGCACGTTCGTCCGGTCCGAACGTCCCACTCCTTGTGAGCCGTCCGATCTAAATCGAATGACCTACTCTATCCACTCTTTCACGAACTGTCCTTTTGTAAAGACGACCCTCCTTGGTCGCAACTGTTCTGTTGCAAAGACGACCCTTGTTGGTCGCAACTGTCCGTTTGCAAAGACAACCCTTTTCGATCGCAGCTGTCCTTTTTGCAAAGACCACCTTTCTTGGTCACGACCGCCTCTCTTCAAGACCTTCTTTCGGGATCTCCTCCAGGACCTCCTCCTGGACCTCTCTTCAGGATCCCCTCCAAGATCTCCCTTCAGGACCTCCTCCTAAACCTCCCCTCAGGACCTCCTCTCGGATCTCCTCCAGAACATCTTCTGATTTCTTCTACGACGAGGTGTGGTAACTCCTTCGAGCATGCGTAGTTGAAACCTCGAATCAATACTCGATGTTTAGTACTCATGTTGAACAGTGATCAATGGAGCAGTTGTTCTTCTCAACTCCCGACTACCCCCCGTGCTCTTTGCTGCACCACACCTACTCCCTCTGCACCACCAACTCCCTGCCATCCCTGTACCACACCCACTTCCCTGCTCTCCGCAACTTTGGCGCCTTTCTTTGCCCCGTCGTTTCACCTGTGCGTCGTATCTTCTCCGCGCCCTCGCCATGGCCGTCCTTGACGTCCTCGCCGCACCAGTACGCCCGATCCAAGCCCCGTGCCTGCGTCAGTCGACCCTTCAAAGTCGTCGCTCCTTTGACGCCCATCCCTGCAACCACCTGCCCCGCCCTGTCACTTTTGTGCCAGTGCACCCCCACCTTGGCCGCCTATAAAAAGGCTCATGTGCCCCTTGTTCTTCCCCCACGCCGCTCCCTCTCTTGACCCTGGTGAGTTTCCCGTGTTTGGACCTCCCTCTCCGTTGTAACTTCGGTTGCGGTGTTTCTTGTTTCTACGTTTGTTCTGGTTCAAGATCTTGCTATGGCATAGGTCTTGTTTTATTTCGTGCTCTTTTGTTGTTCCTTTTGAACTTATTGGTTCTTGCTTGCTTGTTGTTTCTTTTCCGGTGCTTTCATCCGCATAGAGTTCGAAGACGTCGGGGATCTCCAAGTTGATCAAGAGCAAGACTACCAAGACCCTTCAGCCTTTAACCAAGACGAGTCAATACTTTGATCATGTTGAGCATACTTTTATGCAAATTACATTCCTTTAAAATATCAAACTGTATGCTTTAATTCTTTAATCAAATGTATATTAAAACTTAAGGTAGCTAAACACTCATTCGATGATTAATTATTTAATATGTCGTCCTTGACAAATTGAATCCCTTAAACCTTGTCACCCTAGTAACTATATGGTAATTACTAGCTATAGGTTGTACCTAAGCGACATGCTAGTCTTTCTTAAGTACAAGGGTACCGAATGCCCCAACCATCATCTCTTCAAATATAAAAATTGTTTTGGGGCAGCCGTGGGAGGTACATGATTGTAGGCTTGGTTATAAACTGGTTTTCTCCTCAAAACCCCAAACTTCTTCTACCACGTCTGGGCGGATAGTAAGGTGGTGGGTGCGGATGTAGCACGGGAATGATGGGTATGTGGTTGAACCACCCAGGCAACTCTAAGAACTTAATCTTGTCACGACCTCCCGTGTACAACATGTACAACCACAAGTCTGTAAAGTATAACTTGGCTTAGTAAAGTTATTAAACCCTAGAGTCATCTCACTGGAGGGGATTGAGGATGTACAAGTGGCGGAGGTAGTCCAGCTTGAAAGGGACACTGTGTAGGGTGAAGTTGCCAGCTGCGCTAGTCGTTGTGGTGAACATCATGTACAACATATGGGTGTAACCCCATATGGGTGAAATGACATAAGGGGTGAGATAGCTAGAAAGGTTATTGTGACGGTCGCTCAACTACATGACCAAGGAATCATATGGGGTAATGAGTACAACTGTCTCTTGTGGGTAAATTGTACAATCTCTGTAGAGTCTAAACTATTTAAACAGTCGTACCTACGGTCAAAGGCGGACATGCGAACTTAACTGGAGTTAGTTCTATTTCAAAAACTTTTTGGGCGGGTTGAAAACTGGTCGGGTGGATGTAACCTGGACCTGGTGTTGTTCCTGGGTGGTCGAACCCAGTGTTGTCTAGTGGTGGATGTAACCACGTTCAAAAGAATAAGCATAGGTGGAGGTAACCTCTGCTAATGCATTACTGCACAGTTACTCTCTTTACAAAATGCAAATTAGGTTGAAATGCTAGGTGATAGGAGTTCATAATTATGATAATTGAAAACCTTGTTTTAGCAAATAAAAGAACCGAGCCATCTTTGTTAAACCTTGTATGTATAATACTGCATTGTGTGTTGGCTCGCGAGTACGGAAGTTGTGCTCATCCCCGCTCTTTCCCCAAACCCTTCAGATAATGTGGATGATGGAGACTACGCTTTCTTTGAGGACCCAGAGGTCGACGAACAAGGAAACAAAGAAGAGTAGTCTAGGCTCTGTAGACAAGATCTCGCCTCAGTCTAGTGGACTCGATTGGTTCTTGTGTACAATCGATATTAGCCAACCTCCTTGAGTAATATCAGTCGTACACAGGACACCTCAGTCGTTTGCCTGTGATGAGATGAGCTCTACCTCTTTTGTTTCTACTGTAGCTACCGTTGGTCTTTTGTAATATAATCAATTTGGCCTGTTTGGTCCTTATGCAAAGCTCGACTCGACGTGGTCTATGTCATATTGTTGATTGTAATATATTTTAATATTTTAATTCACGTCTTGTATGAATGATTCAGCAATGTGTCTGTGAGTGCTATCTACTGATCCAGAGAATAACACAGTATTTTCACAAAGAATTCTGAATTAGGAAATCCACAGCCGGCGATCAGGGACGGCTGCGTCGGCGTGTCCCTCCACCTCGCCGCAGCAGGGCCCCTAGTACGCTCCGGCCGTGGTCCTCCTTCACGGCTCACGGAGCCCTGGATGGTGTTCTGCGCAATAGGCGTTCGTGGTAAAATCCGGTGATGGAGTCTATTGCATCGCGTATTGAGGGGTTCTACATTATGCAGTTATAGTTGGGGATCCTTAGCCTCATCTCCTCTTGATTTATAAATTACTCTATTCTAATGTGCGTTTGTCGTCATGGCTATTTATTAGTGTTCTAGAATCACCAAAGTCTAAGTGGCTCAAACCAGGGTGGCAACACCCATGTTTCCTCTATTGGAAAGAAAACCTAAAGCTCACATAAAACTGTTCTTTATAGTGGTTGGCCATGAGTTGAGTTTATATTCTATGTTCCACAAATTGCCATTATAGGATGTCACCAAAATCAGCGTGTCTTTAACTTGTATTGGTCTGTAATTTAGCACCATAGATGCTTTATGTGTTGAAGAAAGACCAACTCGTGTTTGCAGGAGCCTGGAAGAGCAGAATAGGAGTTTGCTCAGCATGGTGTCACCACCGTCCTGAAGAAGTTCTATGTGATCGAATAAATGAGCTCCATGCTCTTCTGTAGAGATCATATATTTCCTTGATAATCCTGAATCACTATCTCCCTGGATCACTGGGGATAAACTGTTGCACTACGCTGAAAAATATCAGAAGTCTGGGTTCACTGGACCCCACCCCTCAACTGTGTAATGGACGCGTAACATTCTTACCTAGTTACCTTATGTTCCTTGTCTTGTATTTTATTTAATTTTACTTATACTAGTGTATGACAACTGCAGGAAATGGAGGCTTACCTAGTTGTCATACTGTACCCTGGAAAGGTGCCAAAATTACAGTGCCAGCAAAGTTCATTGTTGGTGAGAAGGATTTCGGGTTTCCGGTCCTTTGGAACCGAGGAGTCGAGGACTACATCAAGAGTGTGACTTCAAACCCAATATCCCAAATCTTGAGGTTTTTTTCCAACTTTGAAAGTCGCCACTCCTCCAGCAAGAGCAGGCCGAGAGAGTGAATTCTGATATACTGTCCTATTTGGACAAGTCTACTATCGACGAGGCATGACATTAGTCTTAATCACGACAGAGAGAGTTTCGGATTTGTGAGTTAGCTTTTCTGAAATGAAAATGACGAAGCTCATAGACCTATGTACTTGAATAAACGTGAGGGCTAGCCATTTGCTGCCTTTATTAGGAATAAACTAGCATGTGAAATACTCGATGCTTAAACCTTTTGTAAATGCATGGTGTTATATATTAAGTCCTGTAAAATTTCCAATCCATCTGCTCCAAATTAGCCCTTGATGGCAAAAGGTAGAAATTCACAGGGGCACCATTAAATTCAGTTAGCCTTTTTTTTTTTTTTGGGGGATTTCGAATTTTGTTTTTTTTTAAAAAAAATATAAACGTCACAACTGAAATTGTTTCAGTTTGGCTGACTTTACCAAGTAGCATTGCTGCTGCTGTGTGTTTTGGTGTCTGCTCCCCGGCACCTTCAGATTGCTGTGATGTCTTGTGATTGCTGTGATGCCTTGTGAGCCTCGGTATCTTCAGGTTGTTGGGATTGCAGCTGATCTCATGCATGTGGACATTGCGGCAGTTCTTTCAGCTCTGCAGCATCTTGATCTTGACATTTCCGTTGTATCATCATCTGGGACTCCTCCATGTCTTATCTTCATGGAAATTAGTAACCACATTTTGTGGCCCTCTTGTCCTCTTTGACATGGTAAGATCGTACCGTCGAGGCTTGGTTGCATTGCATAACCCGGTCGCCATTGTCTGAACTTTGAACAAGATCACATGGAAGAGTAACTTGCCCTGTGGGAGTGGGAGGGGAGATTTATATACAGGCTAGCAGTTAGCTGTTTGATGAGTTTACGTGAATGTATCCAATCTGGTGGTTTCTGAATTGAGTTCAGTGAGAAGTGGGATTAAAATCAGCATGTATATATAGCGCACAAGGAAAAGAAGCTTCTGAATTTATCTCAATGGTAGGTATATATATAGTGCAATGCATATAGCATTTGTCAGATTCAGGGATGATGATGAGGAATGAAGCAAATTGATATGGCATGACCGCATGAGTTAATCTACAATGTGTGTAGCGAGAGAATTTAACAAAGAACCAGTACGATGTGAGATCCCTTGAACCCGCTGCAGGGAAATTTCTTCAGTTTCTTCAGTAAAAGAAACGAGGACAATTCCTCAGCATCTGATCACTCACAATGTAACACTCACGGTTGTTCTAGAAATAATAAGGATCAAACAAGAACAACAGGAGTAAGAATGTACTGTTATCTTCATGAATGTTCGTTTCTAACCATGGAAACGAAGATGGCAAGGAGCAGTGAGCACTCCGATGGACGCTTCCGGGCCACGCGCAGGAGGCGGCGTTGGTGCCGGGCCTGCAGAGGCCGAGGGGCCGGCACGGCAACGGGAGGTCGCAGTCATTGTCCCCACACGGTGGGTAAGATCGCGCGCGTCGTGGTGTGGGGAGTAGCTCATGCCCAGCACGCGCAGCTGGCCGGAAGGATCCACCTTGAGGAGCTGGGACTGGGCTTTTGTCGCCGGCGACGGGGAGATCGAGCAGCCTGGAGACCGTGTTCCTCCCGTTCGCGGTGAGCAGGTACATTCCGGCCGCATTGACCGCCATGTACGCAATACATCCAGGAGGTGGCCCGCAGTGGAGGTGGAGCTACGGCGAGCGGCGGCGGCGGCCAGAGCGGGGAGCCGTCGCTTCGTTGGATTCCGCTCCGGGTCTATGTGAGACGTACGTTCACACTTGTGCGGCGTAGATTGAGTAGGAAAACGTAGTGCGGGAACATTTTCACGCGGGACCCTTGTGATGTTCAGTATATTCTGTTAACACCCTCCTAGATTTCACGATTGTAAGCCGTTCGATCAAATTTTATGTAGCTTTGATCGAGGCGGAAATAATGCGTCGTGGAGGCGCTTGTTCAAGAAGGGTCCTAATAGTATTCATTATTATCTATTTACTCCCTACTAATCAAGTGCTTGTGCTGCTACGAAACATCTCATAAATGTAATAGTTTATCAATTAAAGTAGATATAATATATCGTAATTCGTCAAGGAGCACGGAGCAGAGCAGAAGAGTGGGGGTGGAGAGGAGGAAGTAAGACCCATCCCGATCCAGACGATGGGAGCGGCGAGGGGGGGAGCGCGCAGAACAGAACAGAAGAGTGGGGGGTGGAGGCGAGGGTGGATAGGAAGAGGAAGCGCAGACGGCGTCGCAAGCGATATCGAGAGAGGAAGAGTATGGAGCACACGATATGAGAAGATAGTTTATATGTCAATAAAGATGAACAGGAGTGGAAGGGTAAGGAGGACGAACGACTATCAATTCTAATTTTTAAGTAGCATTGATAAGATTTGGATCGTTTACCTCGTTCAACCAGCGTTCTGCGGCTCAGATAGAGGGAAATTCAATATGGCCATGGAGGCATATTTTCACAAGGCCCCCTTTGAATTGTCTTACATATTCACTTACTCCTGTTGCAGGCCGGAGGGAGGCGGAGCGCCGGCGATCGGCGCGACCGCGTCGGGGGGAGATGCTGTCCGGCGATCGTCCACGCCGACGAGTGGCTCCACGAGACCCTTCTTCTTTGAAGCCCTCTGAGGTGAGGGGCGTGAGGCCCCTCTGTGTCGATCTCTTCGCTTCGCTTGGCGGCCGGTTTGGACTCATTTTCATTACAGATCGGATGATGGCGCAATTTGCAATGGTAGTGTCAAGCTGTTACTTCACATCGATTCAGTCTTACGCAGCATTTGGGAAGATCCATCTAGGTTTCGATGTTTTCATGCTTATTAAAGATACGGTTTTGATTTTTGCCGCTGTCGATCGTATCAATAGCATAACCACTCATGCTGCTGCCGAGAACCACCGTTTCTTATTCTGCATTCGTCTGATGGTGGAAATTCGAAAGAACACCAAACATCGTATTCTGCTGATTCTGTGAATACACAGGAACATCATCTCTCGTCTGCCATTGGGCACGCAAAAGCCATTTTGGTCGGTCAGAAACATGGAGCTGATTCCTCGGGCGTGCCGTGTGCAAACTTGTTCAAGGGATTATACACTATTCCATCTCTGCCTGAATCAGTCAAGGTGCCAAAGTGAATCCCCTGCATCAGCATGTGTCCTCGCTGCAGCTCCTTCTGAAGGTTGATACCATGCTCTCGTTTGGCGTCGATGGGAAAGACAGATTTGGCAGCTCTAACAGCTATCTTCTCCCAATGACGGATTGTTATCAGATGAAGGTACAGGAAAGAACTTCGACTTTCGTTTAGAATCAGCTCCTGAATGTGATCCGTAGTACATATGTATGCCTAGTTCAGAGTTTGGTTGTGTTGGTGCATCCAAAATGGCTGCTGAATGCTGATTATTAGACTCACATGGCCATATTCTCAGTTAGGACTAATCAATGTTTTTATGAGTGCTTTATTGTCCTGGAAGTAGCTAAACCTGCTTGCTTTTCTGATGAATCTGCATGGATTGCTACAGCCAGCAGCTGCACCCAGCACAGATGATCGTGCTTGGCAAGGGAGTGGAACAAGGCCCACTAAACGATGGGCCGGGAAGTGGGCTAGGTTGCTCAGATGAGTGGCCCATCCACGCTCGCTAATGGCAGCAAGCCTCATCAATCATCACTCCATCACTGGGTACTACTCGTTAAACATCCCAATCGCCGTAGCTCTTTGGTATAATTGTATTCCGTCACCTGAATCTTTTCTGTACACCATCATATGCCTCTTTTATTTACAACTACAAAATACTAAACCGACAGGCCATTTGTGAGAAGAATAAACCTCGTGACTGACGGGTGCGACTTCTAGATCCGTGAGCAGTTATATCTTACAGTGGTCATGTAACACCCATTTTCGGTCAAGATCTTCAAAGATCTTTTGCCCAACTCTGAATCTTTCCCAAATTGCAAGATCACATGTTCTAGGGTTCTCCCCCCCCCCCCCCAAAGTTTGCCCAATTTGCTCAAGATTCGGTTTCCCCCCCAAAAGTACCGAGCCCTCCTCCCCCTCCTCCCCCTAACCCTAGCCCTCCCCTACCCCCCTAGCCCTGCCGTCGCCTTACCCCCGGCCGTGTCAGCACCTCGGTCCTCCGCCCCCGCTAGCCATGGCAGTGCCTCGCGACCGCGCCCTCTCACCGTCGCCCCTCTCCTCACGGGCTCGCTCCGTGCTCGCGCGCGCCACACGCGATCCGAACAAGGCCCTGCATCGCCTCGACTCTTGCGCGCCCTAGGTCATCGGCTCCTTCCCCGGCCTTTAAAACTCAGCGCCTCCGCTCCCTCTCCTCCACCCCCTTTCTTCCCCAAGCAAAACCGAGCAAGAGGAAGAAGACCGAGAAGAGAAGAGGAAGAGTCTGAAGGACTCACCTTCGGGAGCCGTCGTCGTCGTCGACTTTCTCGTTGCTCGGTGAGCCTCGCCTTCGTGCCCGAGCCGCCCCGCTCCCCGCCGTCGCCGTTGCCGTCGTCGTCGCCACCTGCCTTCCCCGAGCCCCCCCCCCCTCACCTCCCCCTCCATGCGCGCCGCCGCCCTCCTTCTCCTCTCCGCTGCTAGCATTTCTTCCCCGCGCTCGAGTGAGCACGGCCGAGACCCCTCGCCCTTCTTTCTTGGCCATGGCCTTGCGGGCAGCTATGAGCGCTAAAGCCGCTCAAGGCTACGAAAGTCGCAGCCGAACGAGCGAGCACATGCCGCTTTCCTTTTTCTTTTCTTTCTTTTTTTTTGTTTTTCTTTCCTTTTTCTTTTTAATTCAAAAGAGAGGCTTTAAAATCTCTTTTCTTTCCCTTTTCAACTCCAAAAATTGTGAAATTTGTTTCTAAAAATTTCTAAAATCAAGCTCTTTCTTTTAGTGCTAGTTTGGTTTATTTTGGAGTTCATTTGTTGAGTATGGTTATTTATTTATTTTGTTTGCTCGCTTGTCTCTTTTCCGGTACGATCGATCGCGTAGAGTTCGGAGACGTCGGAGATCCCCAAGTTGATCAAGCCCAAGATTATCAAGATCCTCTAGCCTATATCCCAGGGGAGTCAACACTTTGATCATATTGAACCTACATTTTATGCAAATTATGTTCTTTTAAAATATCAAATTGCATGCTTTAGTTTCCTTATGCAAATGTATGTTAAAAACCCTAAGGTAGTTAAATGTCAATTTGATGTTTAATTATTACTACACCATCCTTTGATAATTGAATTGCCTTAAATCCTTGTCACCTTAGTAATTATATGGTAACTATACTAGTTATAGGCTATACTTAAGCGTCATGCTAGCCTTGCTTAAGTATCGGAGTATTATCTACCCCATTCATCATCTTTTAAAAATGAACATGATTTTGGGCAATCATTGGATGTAAATGACTGAGATGGTTGTGTTGATGTATTTTTCCTACCTCTCAAAAACCCTAAAAATTGCTTATCACATCTGGGCGGATGGTATGATGGATGGTATGTTGGTGGGTGCTAATGCAGCCCAAGGAATGTTTGTTGTGGATGGTATGTGGTATGAACCGCCTAGATAGTCCCTAAGGACTTAATCCTGTGATGACCTCCCAATGTAAAACAGTACAACCACATGTCTATAATGGTGTCGACCTGGCTAAATAATTTGTATCTGTTAGTACGAGTTGCACCAGGCAGATGACCCGCTACACCATAAGCCTTTGTGGTTATGGGTTGGGGTGTACGACTTACGGGTCTATGTGAGCGTAAGTCGTGTGGCGCAAGAGGGGGTCTGGGTAAGGGTTGACGGGTCTATGTGAGCGTAACCCTTCTCAGGTGAAACCTTAGCGGGTGTAACAAATACTGGAGGATGCATTGTAAAGGCCTTGTGACGATCTCCCCTTAACTCACATGTCTACGGAAACATGGGTACATGTCAAGATGATTGTCTCTTGTGGGTAAAGTGTACAACCTCTGCAGAGTGTAATAAACTGTTCGAATAGTCGTGCCCACGGTCAAGGGCGGATATGGGAACTTACATGAGTTAGTTCTATTTATAAAACCTTTGTGGGCGGGATAAAATATGATGGGTCGTTGCGACCCTGGTTTTGTTTTTTCCTGGTTGGAAGTACCCCAGTGTTGTTAATTTGTGGATGTAACCACCATAAAAAATAAGCATGAGGTGGAGGTAACCTCCGCTGTTATAAATATTGCAGAAGTAATCTCTTTTAATAAAAATACAATTTGGTAAAAATGCTAAGTGATAGGACTTTCTAGTATTGGTATTTAAAACGTTGCTTTGCGCAAATAAAAGAACCCGAGCCATCCTTGTTAAGCCTTGCATGTATATTATTGCATACTGTGTGTTGGCTCGCGAGCACGAAGTTGTGCTCATCCTCGCTCTTTCCCAACCCTCGGAACTGCGGATCATGGAGACTACGCCTACTACGAGGACTGGGCGCAGGAGCAAAGAAATGAAGAGGAGTAGTATAGTTCCTGTAGTCTAGGTCTCGCCTCGCCTAGTTTACTCTGTTGGTACTTGTGTACATCCTATATTATCCAAGCCCTTGGCTAATATCGGTCGTACACACTGTACCCGATCGCTGCTGTGGAGAGACTTGCCCTACCCTTTGCTTCCGCTTATCGTGCTCGAGGTTTTGTAATGAACTCATTTGGCCCGATCGGCCCTATTGTAAACTCGACCGACGTGGTCTATTTAAACTCATTTGCTTGTATTAATGAATGGTTTGGTCTACGCGATGTATGAACCGATTCGCAATGTATCATGTGAGCGCTATCTCGATCCAGGAATAGCGCAGATTTTCACGCAGGATTCGGATTACGAAATCCGGGTCAAGACAGAGCCGTATCGTGAGCATACGATCAGAGGAGCCTTAGTTAGATTGGTCGTTGCCTCAGGACTCGAGTCCTATTTTCAAAACCTAAGAAAAGCTTTGGCAAAATATAGCGCATTTATTGCTCTCACTCATCCCTCTTAGTTCTCTACTCATCTCTACTTCACGAGCTTTTACTCTGTTGCTGACTCTCCTGTTTTCAAAATGTTAGATGGCCACACCGTCGTCTGCTTGCCCGTGGGACTTTTTTTTTCTCACGGAGAAGACTTCGGAGAGTTCGTGGAGATTCTTCGCCAGCTGGTGCAGCACCTGGACTACCATCCGCCTATCTTCATGGGCCGGATGACTCAGATCTTGGACCGAGAGACCTGGAGCATGGAGGTTTTCCTCTATGCTAGGGAGGGTGAGTTCAACCCTTATACCTTCAAGGCAGAGCACCCCAGGAGCCGTGCTTTGGATGCTGTCCAGGATGTAGCACGACTCGCCGCGTCTCGCTTGTGCCAGATGCATGGAGACCTTCTGCTAAGGTCGCCCTTCTACTTCTATCCGACTCTCCAGGAGGGAGAGCTTTATCCGGTGATCCACCACGTCCGGGCAGACGATCCGCACTTGTCGCATCAGCTCCAGCTCACGCAGGCTTTGACCACTGCCCACGTCAACGCCGTTGATGAGATTGGCACGCTTCGATTTCTCCTCACCAGCAGCTACGAGCACTCTGACACCCTCCACGACAACATGTTCAGAGATGATGAAGCCCACTGCGAGGTAGAGCGGGAGAGAGACGCTGCTGTTGCAGAGTTGGCACGTCTCAGAGCCGCCACTACAGCCGTCGCCCTAGTTCCTGCTGCTGCCCCAGCTCCTGCTACTCGCGTCGTCGTCCCCGGCAACCCGGTGCCAGACCGACGTTTTCCACCTAGAGGACCCCACACCCTGCTCACGGCACGCAAGAAGGTGCGTCCACCGCCGTCCGGCCGCAGCTTTGGAGAGTCCAGCCGTGGACGCAGCCCCAGTCCGCCGCCTGGATTCGACGAGTCCGACCGCAGGCGCTACCTCAGCTGTTCTCGCTCGCCCAGCCTCGGCAGCGACCGTTCTCGTTCTCGCTCGCCGACCCTCAGTCGCAGCCGTTCCCGATCCCCGGGTAATTGTACCACTTGCGGTGGTAAGCACCCGATGGAGGAGTAGCCAGGATAGACTAGGTTAATTAGAAGTGCTTGCTAGGTAGTCTTCTGGGTTGCAAGCACTTTCTCTATCCACCTTTTGTAGGCGTTGTGTTTTGTATCTCGTGTCATGGCTTGCATAGCCTATATGCTGTGTCTTAGGAGTCATGTAACACTTAACCCCCCTATTATTAATGAATTGCAGCTATTCCGGCTTTGTATCGCATTTGTGTTGATCATTCGATTTGAATTCTTTCTTCTGTGTGTGCTTTAGTGGGCTAGTGAACCCTCATATACCCCCCCTCTCTCCAGTTCTAAGCTTTAGTGTTTCTTCAGATGGCACCAAGGAGAGCTGCTGCCCCAGTCCGTGGTGCTTTCGCAGCAGGCCGAGGAAGAGGCCGTGGTGGTCGTGGTCGTGGTCAAGACCTACCTCCCCCACCGCCAGAGCACCCAACAATGGCACAAGTTATGCAGCAACAAGCCCAAATCCTTCAAGCCTTGCTCGCTAATCAACAAGCAGAGAGCAACGATGCGCCACTCTAAGTGGCGATTTCTTAGACAAGACCTCTTACCTTTGCATCCGCAGATGAACCCTTGGAAGCGGAAGATTGGCTCAGGGATACTGAAAAGAAGCTTCGCCTAGCCCGATGCTCTGAAGAAGATAAGGTGGACTTTGCCACCCACCAGTTGAAAGGAGCCGCCGCCGCTTGGTGGGAAAACTACCTCACTGCTCAAGGTGATGAAAGCCCGATGGCGAGAAAGAAGAAGCGGCATGCGGATCCACGCATCGAAATCGGCAGGATTCGCCGTCGAAGCAATTGTTTGAAATACGATTGGATGAGACCAAACCTGCATGGCAGCCAATCTCCTGGAACGAGTTCAAAACCACCTTCAGGACTAACTTTGTACCCGCTGGTACAATGAGGCTAAAGAAGAATGAATTTAGAACTCTCAAGCAGGGTCAAATGACAATTAACGAATATCTAACCAAGTTCAACCAGCTTGCTCGCTACGCTCCTAGTGACGTAGCTGATGAAGAAGAAAAGATTGACCGCTTTGTGGAAGGAATGCGTGGGGATATGAGAAGCCAGCTTATCCTCCACGATTTCCCCAGCTTCCACCACTTGATCAACAAAGCCCTCGTGCTGGAAAACGAGAAGAAGATTGCGGAAGTTAGCCGCAAGAGAAAGATGACATTCTAGAAGCCGCAAGGTGGCATTCCTCAGAAGCCAACATTCCCTGGCAACTCATCATTTAAAACAGCTGTAGTTTCCCCACAAGGAACTCAAGCTCCAGCCCCGCGTACCAATGGAAATGGTTTTCGCATTCTTCGCCCCGCCGGACAGCCTGCAACAAGCAATCCAGCAGCTCATCTCCATTGCTTTCACTGTGGAGTAAAAGGACACTTCGCCAACCGATGCCCTCAACGTCAGAACACCCCCACGAAGTTCAACTCGGGAGCCGCACCAGCTCAAGGTCAAACATCAGCTCTAAGCAAGAACCACCAGGCCCCGCAAGCACCTAGATCTACCTCGACACCAAACCGCGGCCGTGTGAACCATGTCACAGCCGAGGAAGCTCAGGAAGCTACAGGAGTTCTAATGGGTACGTTCTCTCATAAATCGCATCAAAGCACAAGTTTTGTTTGATTCTGGAGCTTCACATTCTTTTATATCAAGAAAATTTGTTGAAAGGCTTAAGTTGCCAACCTTTAAGCTAAAAAAACCCGTGGTACTTAGTTCGCCCGGGGGATCCTTGACTACTACCTTAGTAAGTCCCCGAGTAGAGATTGCTATGGAAAATTTTGGATTCCTAGCAAACCTCTTAGTGCTTCAGTCTCAAACTCTGGACATCATCCTAGGGATGGACTGGTTGGCCCGATACCAAGGTATGATAGATCTGTACAATGAAAGGTGGTACTCACAAAAACCCGGCACCACAAAGAAGGTTAATGTAGATCGCCTCGTGTTTGGATCGTACAATCCATAACCTCGAGAAGGTGACTCTGGAAACAACGCCTGTAGTTCAAGATTATCCGAAAGTTTTTCCAGAAGAACTACCTGGCATGCCACCAGACCGAGACATAGAATTTGTGATCAACCTAAAGCCAGGAATAGCCCCAATTGCCAAGAGGCCATATAGGATGGCAGTTGATGAGCTTGAAGAGCTTAAGACACAGATGGAAGAATTACAACAAAAAGGATTCATTAGACCTAGCTCATCCCCCTGGGGTTCGCCAGTACTTTTTGTAAAGAAAAAGGATGGCACCGCCAGATTGTGTGTGGATTACAGAGCTCTCAATGAGGTGACCATCAAGAATAAGTATCCCTTGCCCCGCATTAATGATCTATTCGATCAGCTGTTAGGAGCAACAGTGTTCTCCAAGATAGACCTAAGGTCAGGATACCATCAGCTTAAGATTAGGGCTGAGGACATCCCTAAAACAGCTTTTACCACCCGGTATGGCTTGTATGAGTTCACGGTCATGTCGTTTGGCTTGACAAATGCGCCAGCCTACTTCATGAACCTTATGAACAAAATATTCATGGAATACCTGGATAGGTTTGTTGTCGTGTTCATAGACGACATCTTAATCTATTCCAAGACCAATGAGGAACATGCTGAACATCTACACTTGGTCCTGGAGAAACTTAAAGAACATCAGTTGTATGCCAAGTACAGCAAGTGTGAATTTTGGCTTCAAGAAATTAGTTTCCTCGGACATATTGTATCCGCGGGAGGAGTCGCAGTTGACCCATCCAAAGTAGAAACGGTGTTGGGATGGAAACAACCAACCTCAGTGACCGAAGTGCGTAGTTTTCTCGGTTTGGCCGGATACTACAGACACTTCATTGAAGGATTCTCTAAACTATCCAGACCAATGACCCACCTGCTCAAGAAAGGAAAGAAGTACGAATGGACAGAAGCTTGTGAAAAGAGTTTTCAAGAGTTGAAGAAGAAGTTAACCACTGCACCAGTGTTAGTATTGCCAGACATACACAAGGACTTTGAAGTTTATTGTGATGCTTCGCGCCAAGGTCTTGGTCACAGACTTATGCAAGGAGGAAAAGTCGTGGCATATGCATCCGCACAACTCCGTCCACACGAAGAAAACTATCCAACTCATGATTTGGAGTTAGCAGTCGTAGTGCATGCCCTAAAGATTTGGCGGCATTACTTGATTGGAAATCATTGTAATATCTATACGGACCACAAGAGTCTTAAGTATATTTTCACCCAAACAGACCTCAACCTCCGACAAAGAAGATGGTTAGAACTGATTAAGGATTATAACTTGGATGTTCATTACCATCCAGGAAAGGCTAATGTAGTAGCTGATGCATTAAGCCGTAAGTCCTACTGCAATAATGTTATGGTACAAGAGCAAATCAAGACCGCTCAGAAAGGACACCCTAGAGTTCAAAAATTTAAACATCTCATGGCCAAAGGAAAGGCCTCAAAGATGGTTGAAGACCAACAAGGAATCCTATGGTATGGGAAACGTCTCTTTGTTCCCCACCAAAAGGAGCTCAAAGAATTGATTCTAAAAGAAGTCCATAGCTTAGCGTATACCCTACACCCAGGCAGCACCAAGATGTACCAGGATATGAAGAGTGTATATTGGTGGCCGCGAATGAAAAGAGACATCGCCGAGTTCGTAGCTTGTTGCGATGTGTGCCAATGGATCAAAGCAGAACACCAGAGACCTGTAGGCTTGCTGCAACCACTGCAAATCCCTCAGTGGAAGTGGGAAGAAATTGGAATGGATTTCATTACCGGTCTGCCGAGAACCAAGACCGAATATGATTCCGTATGGGTCATAATTGACAGATTAACCAAAGTTGCCCATTTTATCTCTGTGAAGACCACCTACAAGGGAAATAAGTTAGCCGAATTATATATGGCTCGTATCGTATGTCTGCATGGAGTACCCAAGAGAATAGTCTCGGATCGAGGTTCCCAATTTACCTCGCATTTCTGGGCTAGTCTGCACGATGCACTTGGAACTCACTTGAACTTCAAAGACAACATATCATCCTCGGTGATGGGCCAGATGAGAAAGAGTAAATCAGATTTTAGAAGACATGCTTCGGGCTTGTGCTTTAGAATTTACCGTAGACTGGGACAGATGTCTACCGTCTGCAGAATTCGCCCGCAACAACAGGTACCAATCCAGTTTGAAGATGTCTCCGTTTGAAGCACTTTATGGTAGAAAATGCAAAACCCCCTTGCATTGGTCAGAATCAGGAGAAGGTTATATCTTCGGACCAGATACTCTTAAGCAAGCAGAGGAGAAGGTCCGGTTGATCAGAGTTTGTCTACAAGCTGCACAGTCTAGACAGAAGAGTTATGCCGACAATCGTTGTAGAAAGTTAACTTTTGAAGTTGGAGATTATGTATATCTCAAGGTGTCACCACTTCGAGGACTACGAAGGTTTAAAGTGAAAGGTAAGCTTGTGCCGAGATACATAGGCTCGTTCCCAATCACCGCCAAGCGTGGAGAGGTAGCCTATCAACTGGAATTACCAGAAAGTTTGTCAGATGTCCATAACGTGTTACACGTCTCTCAGCTTAAGAAATGCCTCAGAGTACCTGAAGAGCAAGCTCCAATTGAAACCATCGCACTCTAGAAAGACTTGTCGTATCCAGAACATCCGATCAAGATTCTTGACGTCGTGGAGAAGCAGACAAGACGCCAGATCATCCGCTTATGCAAAGTGCGATGGAGCAACCACTCGAGAGAAAGCCACGTGGGAGCGTGAAGATCACCAAATTGGATTACCCTACCGCTTCTCTGAGTAGCTCGAATCTCGGGTCGAGATTCTTTTAAGGTGGGTAGGTTTTGTAACACCCATTTTCGGTCAAGATCTTCAAAGATCTTTTGCCCAACTCGGAATCTTTCCCAAATTGCAAGATCACATGTTCTAGGGTTCTCCCCAAAGTTTGCCCGGTTTGCTCAAGATTCGGCTTCCCCAAAAGTACCGAGCCCTCCCCAAATCCCCTAACCTAGCCTCCCTACCCCCTAGCCTGCTGTCGCCTTACCCCGGCCGTGTCGGCGCCTCGGTCCTCCGCCCGCTAGCCATGGTAGTGCCTCGGCGACCGCGCCTCTCACCGTCACCCTCTCTCTCCTCACGGCTCGCTTGTCCTTGCCCGCCTCGGCCATGCCGCCTGTCCGGACAAGGCCCTGCATCGCCTCGACTCTTGCGCCGCCTAGGTCATCGGCTCCTTCCCTGCCTTTAAAACCTGGCGCCCTCCGCTCCCTCTCCTCCACCCCCTTTCTTCCCCAAGCAAAACCGAGCAAGAGGAAGAAGACCGAGAAGAGAAGAGGAAGAGTCCGAAGGACTCACCTTCGGGAGCCGTCGTCGTCGTCGACTTTCTCGTTGCTCGGTGAGCCTCGCCTTCGTGCCCGAGCCGCCCGCCTCCCCTGTCGCCGCCGTCGTGCGCTTGTCTTCCCCGAGCCCCCTCACCTCCCCCTCCATGCGCGCCGCCGCCGCCCCGTTTCTCCTCTCCTCTCCGCCTAGCATTTCTTCCCCTCGCTGAGTGAGCACGGCCGAGACCCCTCGCCCTTTCTTTCTTGGCTTGGGCCTTGCTTATGCTGTCTTGTAGGCACAAAGCCGCTGCGCTTTCTTTAGAAAAGTGGGCGAGCCGAACGAGCACCGCGGGCCGCTTTCCTTTTTCTTTTCTTTCTTTTTTTTTTTTTTCTTTCCTTTTTCTTTTTAATTCAAAAGAGAGGCTTTAAAATCTCTTTTCTTTCCCTTTTCAACTCAAAAATTGTGAAATTTGTTTCTAAAAATTTCTAAAATCAAGCTCTTTCTTTTGGTGCTAGTTTGGTTTATTTTGGAGTTCATTTGTTGAGTATGGTTATTTATTTATTTTGTTTGCTCGCTTGTCTCTTTTCCTAGACGATCGATCGCGTAGAGTTCTGAGCGTCGAAGATCCCCAAGTTGATCAAGCCCAAGATTATCAAGATCCTCTAGCCTATATCCCAGGCGAGTCAACACTTTGATCATATTGAACCTACATTTTATGCAAATTATGTTCTTTTAAAATATCAAATTGCATGCTTTAGTTTCCTTATGCAAATGTATGTTAAAAACCCTAAGGTAGTTAAATGCCAATTTGATGTTTAATTATTACTACACCATCCTTTGATAATTGAATTGCCTTAAATCCTTGTCACCCTAGTAATTATATGGTAACTATACTAGTTATAGGCTATACTTAAGCGCCATGCTAGCCTTGCTTAAGTATCGGAGTATTATCTACCCCATTCATCATCTTTTAAAAATAAACATGATTTTGGGCAGTCATTGGATGTAAATGACTGAGATGGTTGTGTTGATGTATTTTTCCTACCTCTCAAAAACCCTAAAAATTGCTTATCACATCTGGGCGGATGGTATGATGGATGGTATGTTGGTGGGTGCTAATGCAGCCCAAGGAATGTTTGTTGTGGATGGTATGTGGTATGAACCGCCCAGATGGTCCATAAGGACTTAATCCTATGATGACCTCCCAATGTAAAACAGTACAACCACATGTCTATAATGGTGTCGACCTGGCTAAATAATTTGTATCTGTTAGTACGAGTTGCACCAGGCAAATGACCCGCTACACCATAAGCCTTTGTGGTTATGGGTTGGGTGTACGACTTATGGGTCTATGTGAGCGTAAGTCGTGTGGCGCAAGAGGGGGTCTGGGTAAGGGTTGACGGGTCTATGTGAGCGTAACCCTTCTCAGGTGAAACCTAAGCGGGTGTAACAAATACTGGAGGATGCATTGTAAAGGCCTTGTGACGATCTCCCCTTGACTCACATGTCTACGGAAACATGGGTACATATCAAGATGATTGTCTCTTGTGGGTAAAGTGTACAACCTCTGCAGAGTGTAATAAACTGTTCGAATAGCCGTGCCCACGGTCAAGGGCGGACATGGGAACTTACATGAGTTAGTTCTATTTATAAAACCTTTGTGGGCGGGATAAAATATGATGGGTCGTTGCGACCCTGGTTTTGTTTTTTCCTGGGTGGAAGTACCCCAGTGTTGTTAATAGGTGGATGTAACCACCATAAAAAATAAGCATGAGGTGGAGGTAACCTCCGCTGTTATAAATATTGCACAAGTAATCTCTTTTAATAAAAATGCAATTTGGTAAAAATACTAAGTGATAGGACTTTCTAGTATTGGTATTTAAAACGTTGCTTTGCGCAACTAAAGAACCCGAGTCATCCTTGTTAAGCCTTGCATGTATATTATTGCATACTGTGTGTTGGCTCGCGAGCACGGAAGTTGTGCTCATCCTCGCTCTTTCCCCCAACCCTCAGAACCCGCAGATCATGGAGACTACGCCTACTACGAGGACCTAGACGCCGAGGAGCAAGGAAATGAAGAGGAGTAGTATAGTTCATGTAGTCTAGGTCTCACCTCAGTCTAGTTGACTCCGTTGGTACTTGAGTACATCCTATATTATCCAAGCCCTTGGCTAATATCGGTCGTACACCGGTACCCCAGTCGCTTGCCTGTGGAGAGACTTGCCCTACCCTTTTGCTTCCGCTATCGTACTCGAGGTTTTGTAATGAACTCATTTGGCCTGATCGGCCCTATTGTAAACTCGACCCGACGTGGTCTATTTAAACTCATTTGCTTGTATTAATGAATGGTTTGGTCTACGCGATGTATGAAATGATTCAGCAATGTATCATGTGAGCGCTATCTACTGATCCAGGGAATAGCGCAGTATTTTCACAGAGGATTCTGGATTACGAAATCCGGGTCCGACAGGTCAGCAGACCAACTTTTCTACTGAACGGTTGGTTTCACTGTTCCAGATCGTTTTTTCAACTCAATGTTTTATCCATCCATTCCATCCAGACATCGAGTGCTGGGCCCTCCTTGTAGCAGTTTAAATTGTTTTCCTTTCTTCAGCCATGGCTCTAGAAGAGTTCAGGTGGATTGGAATTCTTCAGCAAATAAGGAAATCAAAAGTAGTGCTTCATGCATTACCCTCCCAGTACAAGCTGCACAAATCTTGAAGCAAGGAAAGGGGTAATCACCATTCACCCTTCATTCATGCATTAATATTTGTGCAACTTTCAAATAGTGATGCATAGAAGCACCTCCCGGGAATCAATCATGCACATAGCAAAATACTACTGCTTGCGGCCTTGCCGGTCTTTTGTTTCTCTGAAAAAAAAGTTTGAATTTTGTATGCTCCACAATGTTCAATGATTTGTATTGTGCTAGTATTTTAGTAGCATTGACCTGAAAAAAGTCGTTCCATAAATTATGCATTATCCTATTCAAATTCACTAGACCCACGATTCCCTAACCATAGTTTATTAGACATCAAAAAGCAAAACATCAAGAGATATTTTCCCCAATTTCTTGAAGCTTCCCAAAGCTAAATGAATTGAGTAGCTCAATGATTTGTATGTTGTTCCAAGTCCACAAGCAAGGTATACAATGTTAAGGGTATTTGTGGTATTACTTCTAGTCTAGGGTTTACTCTTGTCTGTTCTTGTACTATATATATTGCCCTTTGGGCTATTGCAACACAACCAACTATCCATATTTGCACTCTCCCTTTCCATCTAACATGGTATCAGAGCACTAGGTTCACTCCTAGTCTCCGCTCGTCCTCTGTTGCCGTTGTCCCCGGGAAGAGTAATCTCCACTCCCGGGAGCGGTCTCCTTCTAGTAGTAGTCTTCTTCTTTGAGTAGCAGCAACATCACCTGCCGATCGGCCCGATCCATGCCCTGGAAGCAGAGGGGGGAAGCCCGTCAGAGAGAGGTCCAAGAATCGCGGTCGCCTCCCGACTATCAGAGTGGGTTGCGAAACCCTAGCCACCGCCCACTCATCTTTCGTTGTCGTTGCCTCCAAGATAAGCAATCTCCACTCCCGATGGCGGCCTCCTCCTAGTCGTAGTCTTATTCTCAGTAGAAGCAGCTGCAGGCCTACTATTAGTTGTAGTCATTGCCAAATTAGCCTCGTCCCGAGCCAGATCCAACGAGATCCCGTGTTGCCGCCGCGTCCCCAGCTTGATCCCAGTCGGATCTGGGTCTCTCCGTCGTTGCTAGGACATCTCCTGGAAAGATCCAGCCTGGATTCGCCGCCGATTGGCTGTCTCCCGGCTAGATCTCGCGTTGATGGGCCGACTACCAGCTGGATCCAAGCCGGATCTGCCTGACGTTGCTGGAGGTCGAGTAAGTCATCGCCACCTCGTCTTCATCGCCCGACGCCACATCCTCCTCCGCCTCTTCACCCGATGGCTCGGCGAGGGCCGCAATGTAGACTACCAGATCTGGCGCGGCCGTCTTCGCGCCCCTACGCCACCCCTGCGCGCTCCCTTATGTCCTCCTCCACTCGACACAGCAGCGAGCGCCAAGCAATGGAGTTGTGAGCTCGGCGCCACGGGACTCCACGCCAGCCCCGTCGGCTTCTATGCCTCCCCGCGGCAACGCGTCCCCTCGGCGCCACCTACTGCGCGATCATTGTGCCCTCGGCCGCCGGTGCATCGTCCACGCACCTCGACGCTGCTTCCTTCGGGGAGGGAGGAGGCGACAAAGACCACCAGTCGGGGGAGAAGTCCTCTACCTCCACGGTGCAGTACCAGCTCCTCGACGAAGGCAACGAAGCCGGTGGAGATCCCCCGCGGGATGTCATCGAGCGAGTTGGAGATGGCACTGTTGAGGGCGTCGACAAACCAGAGGAGCGGTCGATCTAGTTTATAACCAGATCTAGCCAAAGCTAATCCGGCTCCACTGGCTCCGGATTCTCTACTGGCTTCTGCTTTTGCTTCTCCGGCTCTGGCTTCTTGCAACTTCTTCCGCTATTAAAGAGTATTGTTGCTAGTATCTGCTGCTCATTTGAGTTATTTTTCCCTTTGAGTCCATCCAAGTTCATAACACACTATCTTTGAGTTTCGTCTAAGTCGTGCGAGTCCACAAATTCCTTGTCAGACAGCTGATTGCTTTGCTAGCCACGGTGCATCCTCTTGGATCGAGTGTGGCCCTCTTCTTTCCCTTTCGTATGGCAGCAGCCGACGCTCTTCTCTTTGAGCCACTGCAGATAGTAGAAGTCATTATGATGCCGCTGCTTCTCCTGGAGCCGCCGCCTCGAGCTTCTATGGCTGTCGCGCTTCTTCCGCACTACGTCTCTGTTGCACTTTTTGTGCACTACGCCACCACCGGCTCGAACTTCGATCTACGCCGTCATGCTTCTATCTATTCCTATTCGACTTCATTTTTTTTTCAAGAAAGTGCAAAAGCTTTGCACAACATTATATTAAGAAGGACCAACAAAACTTTAGTTATCCAATATAACTGAGAGAGTCGGGGGACAAACACAAGAAGCAAGAAACGAGAAAGGAAGAAAACTAACAAGAAGAGGGAAAACCGGGAGGACCCGGCAACCGAAAGACGGGGAACATTAACGACTTGATTTGACATCCCTTTGTCTCTACTTTCTCAGCTCCTACACCTTGTGCTTTATGGGTTATCGCACATCCTCGGATGGAAGGAGGTTTTTGATACTCAACTATTTTCTAAGAGTTGCACGCTACAACGATATTATCAAGACTCGAACTTTGGATTTTCTCTATTTTAGTGTCAACGCTTTGAAATGCAATATTATTGCATATGCCTTACATTTGAGGGGGTGTTAAGGGCATTTGTGGTATTACTTCTAGTCTAGAGTTCACTCTTGTGTGTATCCTTGTACTATATATATTACCCCTTAGGCTATTACAACACAACTAACTATTCACATTTGCACTCTCTCTCCATGTGACATACACAACTGTACAGTCTGTACTACACCGGAAGAACAAATGAACTGCATGCACTACATTAAAAAAACTAAAAAATAAACGCAGAAACATGCATGTGAAGCTAATTGCCAGATTAACGCCAGGCTATATTGTTCTTTCCCTCCCGCTCACGCTAACCCAACTGGTAACAGTTTTGACTTGCTCGTCCTAATCATGCAGGTCACGTCTTTAATTAATTTGTTTTATTTTTTGTATTATTTTACTCGGACGTGACACATGGCGGTGCATGCCAAAAGCTCCTCATCGCTACAGCGCTGCTGCTGTTGACTAGCGTTAGACTCACTAGCATGATACTCCATCCGACTAGGAGAAAAAGAAGAGAATTTGCTGTCTGGAAACTGCAAAAGTTAGCAGGCACTGTATATTATCATGTCGGAAGAACGCCTGTTAATTGCATTAGTCTCTCTTTTTTTCTTACACGTATTGTCTTGTATTATGCTAACCCCTTCTGTAAGTTACTCTTATGCTTTTAGAGCATTGGAAGTAAACTTCTTCAGAGATATGTACATGTGTTCTTCAGTAGAGCGTTTATGCTTCTGCATCTAAAAGTCTTCAGTTTGTTATCACAATTTATACCTCTACTATTAGATTTTGAAGAAAAGGGATCTCTAATTCTGTATCCTGTGCTGTTCTGGGAAAGAACTATGGTATGTGCAATCAAGTCTAACACTGATGATTTAGATTGCAGAAACAAGACACTATGAAACATTTGAAGTGCCTGGTAGAGGACTGAAATATGGCAGGGGGTAGTATGTAAGATTTAGATTAGGTGTTGTGTTAGGTCTGGGGTCTATACATAAGTAGTGTACCCTCCTTTTCCATGTTTGTTCAGCATGGAAAACACATTTGCTGTAACCAGCAGACAGCTGACAAATGGACCTGACAAAACTGAGAAACTTAGCCGGTTATTCTCTCAACTCTGTGACTAGCATGGCTTTTATATTGATCAATTATACTATGATATGGACAGGATAATACTAATTGGAATGTGTATTTTTCCCAAGGTTGCTTTTGGAAGAAGACTTGTGAAGTGTAGGTTATGTAGTCAAATTTAACAACTAGACTGATGTCAGAGCTTTGTCAAGATTGGTCATGACGTTGGTTCAAATGTATTTGGTTTCTTCCATTTGTTTCCTTTTGCGCTGGTGATATGTAAAGCCTTAAGATATGCTGCTTTGTCTGGAACCTAATCCAGTTCGCACATAAAGTGATTAGTCATTTCTAGATTAATAATGCGCTTTTGACGTCACCGACCGAAACCAAGATTAGTTAATAGATGGCAAATTTCTGCAATAGTAGATTGCTTGGTCCTGCACCAGCTGCTGCTGTTCCCTTGTTGTTTAACTTATCAGGATTGTTCATTGTGTACTGCCTCAGGCGTCCATTTGAAAACTCCGTGTATGTTGACAACTCCAAATTTAACAGCTCCTGGAGTTTCTAAAGGTATATTTTTATCAACTCAACTGACAAGCTAAGGTTTTCAATTGCTTGGTTCTGAAGAGTTGTTCATATGAGCATATCACTATATCGGTACTGCTCTGTCCCCTTCCAGTCACGTACAAATGTCAGGAAAACAAAGCCGCACAATCATTTACCTGCAGTTACGACTTTCTTTGCTTTTCTGAAAATTTGAGCTGCACTGACTGACATGCTGTTATCATGGGATGTTCCTTTCTTTCTTTTATTCTTTCCAGAGAAAAGCCTGCAGTTGAAGCAGTTCTCATCATAGTTATCAAGTTACCATCCTCCTTTCTGAGGAGAGTGAAATCATCTCCAAGCACTGAATTTCTCAGATGTATTTCTTATCCAGCATGATTCTTGTCTGTGCATCTTTCAAACATGTCTCTCCCACTCACTTGTTTTTTTCAATAAGCGTTTTTTTTTCAGTTGGAACATGCGAATCTACTGGTATTTCAGGCTACTGTTCAAAGATAGTCATATGATCATATATACTGTATGACAGCAGTTTCGCAGCTCAGTTTTCTCAACTAGGTCAAGCTCTGCTGATCCCGAAGGATCCAGTTGCTGGTCAAAAGGTCCTGTCACTAAAATCACCAGTTGTTCGGTTGTTCCTGAGTTTTCCGGTGTTCCTGAGTTTTCGAGCGTTGTGATTCCTCAACAGCGCGTGTATATTGACTTAACATTGGAGATTGCTTACTCATTTTGCCAAATATAATGTTCGTGAAGTCGTGCTTCTCAACAATTCTAGCCTGCACACTGAACATCTCTGTTCTTTATCAAACAAACTTTTCTTTCTTTCTTAATTTCTTGATGCAGTTATTCTGCCTATGCAGCTTCAGTGAGCACTATAAACAAAAGGACATTGCAGCTCAATGCCAGCATTCTCTCGGGCTGTATACATCTCTGCTTTGTAGCTGAAACAAGCAAATCAACTGCAACTACTATTAACAAAGGGCCTCTTACTCGTCTAATCATGGGCGTCACGTCTCCCTGATGCATCCATCCGCTGCATTATTTTACAAAGGACGTGACACCATGGCGGTGCGCCCAGGGTGTGCTCTGTGGCGTCCTCTCACCGTCAGATGCACATACATCCACGTCAGTGACATTTAGAACACAGTAACCCAGAGAAGATACAGAGAACAGGGCGCCCCTTCTCCTTCCATGAAGTAGGCGTTGCAGATGGCGTTTGGTCTGGTGTTTTAACCATTTAATTTCATGCTAATCCTCAGTTCCTTTGTCCTAGTATGGCATTAAGAGTGTTATTCTTCAGTAGCCATGATACAAGCCTGCTATTGCTATGTATATATATACATACATCTGAATAGCTGACGGTGTATCTGTTGCTTTCAGAATTTATTTCTCCAGAATATTTGGAGTAGGTTCAGTGTTTAGATTGACATTGTATTCATTCGTTTAGCCTTTCTGTTAGATAAGAGAGTTATATATACTTGAATGTTTCAATCATATGGAAGCAAAAATGTAGATTCAGTATGTCTCCCATATAGAATTGGAGCTGTGTTTTTACATGAGTTGTACTCTAGTTTGGAACTGTGGCTTTTGCTCTAGGTTTGGAGTTAACATGTCTGAATTAAAGGAGCTGTGGTGGTGTCAGCACAACGTAAGGATTAGTCAGAAGTCATAACCTTAGCTTCAGGCTGTTTATACTACTAAATTGTAGAGTTGCCTGATTAGTTACTTGTATCTGTAAGCTAGTCCTTATTATGATAGTGTTTAATACATATTAATTACCTGGAACAATATACTAGTAGTTTAGTTTGTGTTCGTCACTTTTTGCGTCACAGATCATGTTTGTACTGGAACGGCAACTTTGTACTACTCTTCGTCAGTCAGTTGTGATCCTGACAGCAACAGCAACTGTGTCTTCTCAGTTGTCTTAACCCTTAACTGTTTCATTTTTGTAGCATATCATTGTTGTTCTTTGATTTGCTGGCATTTCTTATCTTGACAAGACATTTGGCATTGTCCAATCCAAGTACAAAAGGGAAGCCTTTTCCGTCATCTTTTCCCTTCAATTAAGAATCATAGGTTGCAGTAACTGTTCAAATGAACTTGTTCGTCAGATACACTGAAGCATGAGGCCATTCTTAATGCAGTGGTTAGCGCTTGGTAATAGTTAATGCATGCCAGTGCCGGAAGATAAGTATAGGCATGGTGGAGCAGATGCAGGCAATTCTATTGGCCTTTTCCACAGTTTTTGAACCATTCATGAGAATTACGTAAGCAAAGCAAAAGATACAGTAGTACCAGTAGTTAATTTTGTTCCTTTAGATTCTTTCTACAAGCTCCAGCTGCATCTTTTATATACAGTACTACAACTATTTCATTTGTACCTTTCTACATGTGACATGTGAATCAGCATCAAGCAAAAGTGCCAGAGCAATCTGATTAATCTATGCACACTTGCACAGTTGCTCCAGCTAACTCGTGCAACAACTAAACTACTTCTTGCTTGATGCCAGAACACAGAACAATACAGATCCTTAAATTCTCCCCTACAATTAAAGATACCTTTTTGGAGCCTTTGAGAGCTTTCAAACAAGAATTAATCACAAGCTAGGGCTCAACTGATTAAGAAAAAGGAGCATAATTTAGGGCTGCGGCTCAAGAAGGTTACAGCTGCACTGATGGCAACACATGTAGTGATCCCATTGGCCATGAATGCATCTCTATACCTCAATTATATAGTACTAGTACTCCCTTTCTAACCATGGACGTCACGTCTAATCAGATCAGATGCCTGCCCTGATGGCCATGTCAATCGATACTAACCATTTATTAAAAGCACAGTGACACTATGCCGGCGCCTCCAAAGTGCTCATTGCCATGACCTCTCACTCTCAAAGGCAATCAAAGGCAATGTAACATGAACCCCACATTAACCATCTTTGCAAGTATCCTCCAATCCTGGTCAGTTTTTTCCCCCCTTATCCATCTGAATATCTGATATCTAGATGAGATCTGACAACAAAAACGGCTTGTCTCCGAAGTTTGGGGGAGTGAGTGGGTCATTCTTGCTTGCATGGAACAGGCTTGCTAGTAAATTGTTTGTTTGGTTCTTCCCTATTAAACACTTCTTTTAGGTATGCCTCTTCCTAACCTCGGCTAGCTATAATTGCCGCCCAAAACCTAATTTAGATTGTAATTAGGTTGTGGTTTGAAGGGTTGGTCTTTGTAGACTGTGTTAGGTTGCTCCTATATATGTATGCTCTTGCTTTTCATGTGTGCCCCCACCCCCACCCCCCAAGGTTGACACGGTTTTCAGGCTTTTTCGGCAGGACATGAAAGGAATATTTCTGGACATGTCGACCATCTAAACTCCTACAAGTTACCTTGAAAATCCGCCATGTCGACCTAGTACCAAGTTGACTTGTAATACAATTTGTACTTTAGAATAAATAGTTTTTTTTTGGGAAATCTCCTTATACTGATAAGCAAATGGAACTGAGCACACATGACTAAATTGTCATACGTGCTCAAGTCCACGAATAAGTGAAAACTACTATGAAAACGAAATGATTACATTAGCAAATAGCAATAGTACGGAGTTGGGGGGAAATTGCCACCAGCTTGACTGGAATTAAAACTCTTGAGGACAATTAATCTGCCTACTAACTGCATTCTTGGAAATTTTAGTGTTTCAACTGCCGTTTTTCGGTGAGAATGACATGTCCAAGAGGGAGAAAAAAAGAGAGGAAAAAGGTCGCTTTTCTTTGTCAAGCTCCGATTCCACCGAGAAAATGTGCGCAACACTACACCTCGAATCTTGACAGCATTGGATATCGAGAGATGTGAATGTACATCGCCTGTATATCTTTCTGACAGTAACATCTTTGGCAACCAAACCCTAAAATCTCCAATAAAACTGTGGCCAAAATACGTTACACAGGAACAGAGACAGGTACCACTCTAAGCCTGAGACTGAACTGTCCAGGTAAAGAAACGTATCGAGGTTTTGTCCACCTATTGTTGCACAAGTAGTACTTTCTGAAGAACACAAGAAGCATGATCTTGTCCAAAGTCCTAATCCATGTATCTACTTATACGAAATTATAGAAGTACTGTTATACAGCTCAACTCGAACTCTTCTTACTATAGTTCTGTACTGTTCAGTAGATATAGATGCCATTGATTAGGTTACTACCAGATTCTTCAGACCTGCCAAATTAAAACTCTACAAGTAACTCCAACGTGAGTCCATGTTGGCCTACTCTTATGCACTCTAGAAACATAAAGAAATTCGCATGATAAGAGTATACAAGACTTGAACAATTCTGTTTGAAGACCAAAGCTTTGTTAATTTAGGGCTGAAACCTCATCAGTTGACAGTGAAAACCTGCAGGAGAAAATGCATTGTAATACAGATGTCGCTTCACATCGAACTCAAGTCACCGCGCGATTCTTTCAAATTAATTTGTAACGCGACATGAATGGAACATCGATGATGGGGACATCATCAGTAGCCATTGCAAGTAATTAAGATTAACAATGATATATGGACTACTTACTACTGGTCAAACTAAAAATAACCGGCCGCTCCTGCACAAATCAACGGCCGTGCATTTCTAGATGGTAGTGGTTGTTTGGACGGCATTCTTTTTTATTGGAGGGGTGACTATGTCATGCTGTCTGATCATACATGAACAGTTTTGCTTGCACTATTAAATACTACATGAACTTGTTAGTTAATGCCCTTTTGTTTGCTAGTAAGATGAGATGTGCCATTGCCAATACCATCTTAGTTTAAGGCTCTTGGGGCACACCTAATGAAAGGGAAGTTTCTTCATTTCTTGGGAGTGCAGCTCTGAACACCACACATTGCAAGGTAGCTTAACCAAAGACTAGATAGCATGAGGGTTATATGGGCCAATTAGTTCGTGATAACATGATATCATTTGCAGCATTTGTCAAACCCGGGTAGAAGGATTCCGGATTCTCTGTGTTTTCCACACTAGTCTAGAAATAATTGGTGTACACAATTTAACAAAAATAATAGCAGGTCAATATCACGCATTTTATTCATAGTACCAGAGTTTTATTATAAAAAGGCACAAGGTCTAAAGAAAAATACAACGGAAAGCATAATTAAGGTAGTAGTAGGTCACACGATACGCTACAAGCAATCGTCTAGGGCGCAACCTAGTCGTCCAAGTCCTCACCAGCAACGTAGTACTCCTCCTCTGATCAACAGTTTATTAAGAAAGGTGAGTACGAAACGTACTTCGCAAGTTACACCTAATAACAAGATATAATGCATGAAGGTATGACAAAAGATGGCTTATATGGCTAAGTTTGCATAAAGCGATATTTTTAGTTTAATATTTTTACTAAGTTTCAAGGCAATTATACTATATCTAGAAATTGATTTTAAATGTTTAATAATCATTTTGAGTGTAGAATAAACCTCCATACATGATTGGTGAAGGAATAACCCCCTTAACACCAGGCTGTATGCCCAATTTCCATTTGGATAAACTATAAAAAACATTGTGTTTAATTATTTTTAAATCAAAATCTAAAATCTAACTTTGAGTACCTTTGCTTAGCATGCCCATGACCGTGAATACGGTTATTCGAATAGTTTTTTACTCTGCAGAGTTTGTACAATTGTATCCACAAGAGATAGTCTGCTTAATATGTCGATCAAGACACGCTTCCGTAGGCGTGCGATTAAGCGAATATCACAAGATCTTTACCCTACACTATCCTAACGTAGTTATGTCCGCTAAGGTTTCGCTACCGCAAGGTTTCACGCCAAGCGATAACCCCCTCTTGAGCCATGTGGGTATTAAAAGTAGGTCTTCACGACACCCAGACCTCAAAATGACACAACCACAGTGAAACACTATAGTTTAGTTAACCAGGTCTGTCCAAATCCAGACTTGTGGTAGTACGGTGAAACTTAGCAAAAAGCAACTCTCACACCGGTTCTTATTTAGCTGGGCAACTTCCAACTAACTCCTGAGCCTCAATCATTCGCTGAATTGATCCCATACATAAACTTACAACCACCATCTATCCAAATTAGCCTAGTCTAAATCAGTTTTCAATATATTTTGTTTTACAGATCATTTGCAAACCTCTATAGCAAAACAATGTCATAGGCTCATTTTTAAACTAAGTTGAATATTTGGCTAAATTTTTAGATTAAATATTTATGGTATAAACATGTCTTTGCATAGTATTTCTCCAAATGTTCCTAGTTCATATTATTGCATCAACTAGGCTTTATCTAGGGTGACAAATATATTCGATTCAATGTCAATGTTGGACGTACAAAGGATTTAGACATAACTATAAATTTAAAAAAGGAGTTCAAACTAAATTGAATATAAATAAGCACGCAGCGATAATTTAAAATAAAATTTAAATAATTTAAAATATTGGGATCAAACATGATCAATAATGTAACTTGTCTTGCTCAAATTGTTGTTGATCAGACTCGTCGAAGAATTCTAGCTCTCTGGAGTCGTCAAAGTCTATACGTAAAAATAAGCTAAATTCAAATAAAAATCAGATGAACTCCAATTTTTATAATTTTAGTATATCTAGCTATATTGTAATTTTATATGAATTTAGAAATTTTAACCACTGGAATCAAAGCTTGTATAAAGGAGAACGAGTCCTCGAAAGTTTGAAATATAAAGAAATTACCCTAAATTCAATTTTCTAGAATTAGTGAATTATTTTTATGAAGGAAAACCTAAATATTACGCAAGAACAACGTTAGCGGTTGAATTCCCTTTTTTTTGGCCGAATTATTTTTCTATAGGAAAATCCTAACAATCACTGACATGTGGGCCTTCGGTCCATGGACCGGGTTCACGCGAGTGCACTAGTCCATGGTGGACTAGGCGTGCGGAACAGTGGCTAGCGCCACGCAAGCGGCCACATGGGCGCTGACGAGGATGGTGCAGCTGACGTGGCGCACACGTAGCTGCTAGGTGGTGCCACGTCACTCCAGTGGCGATGGCGCTCGGGACCAAATGTTCACCGATGCTACGCGCCACGGCGATGAGCGTGAATGGGCACAAAAGAAAGAGGAGGAGATGCTTGACCTGGCGCGCACGGAAGCGACGGTGCGACCTGAAGAAATGGCCGGCAACGAGGAAGAAAGGCGGCGGCGGCCCTCCGGTGTTTCTCCGGCGAAGGCGAAGCGAGCACCGTGTAGAACGTGTGACGGCGATGCTCCCCATGTAGATGATGAAGTCTGGGCTCCAACGATGGTGGTGAGCTCGAGCACCGGCGGCTTCAACTCAAAATTCCGACGAAGTGAAGGGGGTTGGGGAGCTAGGGCTACGGTGTGAGCACGAGGAGGGGATTGAGAAGGGGATGCTCCCTTTTATAGAGCGAGGGGATGGCCGAGGCAGCGAAAATGTGTGCGGTAGTTTTAGGTTGGTGTGGCGACGGTGCAAATGCGAGTAAAAGGAGGAGGAAACGGCCGATTGAGTGCGCATGTGAGTGGAGGAAGATCATGGGCGTAAATGTGCATGATCGCATAGTAGAAATGGGCGCATTTACGCACAGGAACGGCGAGAATGGCGGCGGCACTCACACAGCTGGAGGAGGAGGAAGGAGCTGACAGGGTGGGCCCGCCTGTCAACGAGGGGAGAGGAAATGGAGCAGGCTAGCGCGGGGAAATGGGCTCGCACGGAGGAAAGAGAGTGGGTGAGTTGGGCTAGGCTAGCGGAAAGGAAATGGGTCGCGGGGAAGGGTTTCGGCCCGAAGGTAGTTTTTGGATTTTTAATTAATTTTTTATTACAGAATCGAGAGAATTCAAATAGGCTTTTAAAAAATAGCAAATAGAGTTCAAAAATTCAGGAAAAAATTCGCAGAAATTCCCTGAATTATTTTGAACTTAAATAAAATATTTTCAACGCAAAATTGGTATTTAGATTTGCAAATAAATTATTTTGACTTTAAAAATCAAGAAAATTAATTAAATTTTCTTTTTAACAAAAATAGAATTTTGGGATGTTACAGCATTTAAGGCAAGCGCACATATTTATGTTGCTTTCTTCTCTCTTTTTTTTTAAAAACAAAGATTTGATGGTACTACTGTTTTGGAAGCTGTACTGTGAATTTTACTTTAGGAGTTGGGCAGGAGCAGGGAGGATTTTGAGTACTAAGTTGGTGTAACCAATTAATCCGGGTCATGCACCGACGCCTGTTGTGTTCATCTGGCATCATATTGGGAGCAATTAAATTGTAACTTTTCCCCTTTTCTTTGCAAGCAAGCCAGTAGAAGCTAGATTTCGCGTTAGCTGCACATAAGTTTGCTTTTTGTACATGAACAGTAGACATTAATTTTAAAACTCTACTATCGATCCTTTTCCTTTTTGACTCTTTTTGACTCTGGGATATTCTTTTAATCGGTCTTATATTTAGTAGTAGAATGCTTAGATGCTTTTGTTTTTTTACCTATTGCATCCAGATTAGAGCATCTCAGTGGCCCTCTTGAGCCTCAAAACCAAATTTGAGGCTTGAGAGGCAAAAATAAGTCAGTGGGCCCTACTAAAGCCCTCAAATTTGAGGGCCCTAAAATCCCCTCAGCCCTCATTCACAGGGCTCTGGCCAAGCCCCAAATCACGATTTCGTCCCGATTCTTCCCGCCATCCTTTTTCCCTCCGCGCCCGCTCCTTCCACTCCCGCGCTGCGCTGCTCCTTCCCCTCTGCGCCTCTTTCCCTCGCGCCCGCTCCTTCCTCTGCGCGCGCCGCTCTCCGCCTCCCGCGGCCCGCATGGCGTCGCGTTGCCTCCTTCCCCTCCGCGCCCGCCCGCCGCGCGCGCCGCCGCCTCTTTCCCCGCCCCGGCGCGCCGCCTCCCGCTATCCTCCGCGACCTCGCTCTCCTCCGCATCGCCGGTCTCCTCCGGCCTCGACCGCATCGCCGACCTCGCCCGCATCGCCGACCGCATCGCCGGCCTCGACCGCCAACCCGGACATTCTTCACGCCAGGTTCGCCCGCTGCCATCTCCTCGTGCGCCACCTCCACCTCCATTGTGTCACCTGTTCCTTAGTCGCTCTGGTTTGGTGTTGCGACTTGCAAGTCATTATTTTTTAGATTCCTTTAGAATTTGGCAGCAATTTGGACTTCAGAGAAATGAAAAGGAAGGCAAGTCCTCCGCCGCATAAGAAGTATCTTTAGTGGGTGAAATGAAGTGAATTTTTTTCTCTCTATGTTTTGGCAGACCATAATCTACATTTTTTAGTGACTCTGGGGTGTTCCACAATGATCCCGTGGCAAGTAGAATGGAGATTTATTGTCTAAAAATCTGTATATAGTTTTATGATTTCACAGTGCCACTGAAGTTCTAATTCACCTGATCTATTAATTCTATGCAAAACTTCACAAGTTTCTATTGCTTCTAGCATGCTTAATGTTACTTTTCTTGGATGGTTGTAGGTGTTTGTTTTTGTGGCGTCTGAGTTTGATACTCCACAGAATGCCTTGAATCAAGTAAGTTCATCGATGATTATCCTTGTATTGGTACTATTAGTTCAAATATGTTTATGTGCTTTTGTTCTGTATGAAAAACAAAATGCTGACAATCATATATCAAGCATCACTTTTTGTATCAAGTAAGTTCATAGATGATTATCATTTACTACAAGGCTCTGCGACAGCTACCCATAAGAGCATGAATCTTGGACTGGTGATGGTAGCTCAATTTGTTTTGGATCATATTTCGCACTCACGCCAAAACAACTCTGTGCTGAAGTCGTAAATAAACGAGTCATACATACCAATTGCATAGCCCCGTCATAACCTGCATTAGTAGCCCACTTGTAAACCTTGGTGGTTTTTGCACCGGACAGAAGTCTAGGACAGAAACTTCCATAGCACTCCTTCAGAGTCATTTAACATTGAGATCAGATTGCAACTTGAATTATCATCATTGACATGAACATTCAAATTACCTAGCTTTTATCAAAATCTATATACCACTTACAGGATCCATGAGAAAATAGAGGGAATTAAGAAGTAGGGGCCTGTTTGAGGGCTTGGCTGAGTCAGCTGAGCAAAAAAGTCATAGTAGGGAGCCTCAAATTAAAAGTAGGGGCTCTGTTTTGAGGGCTCCTGCTGAAGATGCTCTTACATGTGCAAAACTTGAGGCAGAATCCTCTAGAAAAGAATGTGAAGATTTCATGTTCAAAACTTGAGGTATAATCCTCTTAAAACAACTTGAAGTGAATCAGTCCTGACCTCTTTCTTATCTGCTTCGGAAGCAGTGTAGTTTTCTTCTTCTATGTAAGCATGATAGAACCACTTTTCTTGTAATGTTTGACAGAGTCTTTTTTTCCTCAAAGAAAATGCTTGCCACTGTCTAAGCTGTCTTATTGTGCCGGATTACACATCGCCCAGCTTTCTTCCAGTGGAGTACAGATCAGACATGCCCCAGTAGCAAGAAGCGGTGCAAAAGGGGCCTAAGCAAGTGCCTAATGTTTAGCTAGCTGTGGTGCAACGCAAACCATCCCCTAGGATCATTCTTGGCTCCTGGACATATATTGCTGCACCGCAACAGCCAGCAGCAACTTGATATACAGATGGTCTTGATTGGTGCAAGAGATGGAGGAGAGCGGTAGGTAAACAGGCGACTATACGTACAGGTCTACGCGATCCGTACCAAGCCCATTAACACATGCACCGAGTAGTAGAGAGGAGCGTCTACGTACGTACGGACACATGTGTCCCTGCAGGTGGGCCTGAGGCGAACTTAGATCAGCAGCCGCACGCAATTTTTGGGCTTGGGGTTTTGGAGATGAGAGACCACCGGTCCAGATTGCGCGAGCTGTGCCCCGTGCACGCACGAGGCACGACGCGAGAATCGGGCAGACGGCGGCAGCGCATGGATGGACGCGGAATTCGCAGATCAGATCTCGGCCAGATTGGGTTCTCGGCCGGAGCTAGTGGCGCGCGTCGCGAGGACACATTCGCGCGGGCGCACTGGCGCACTGGCTTATCCTCTCTCTCTCTTTCTTCCTCGCGCAATCCGGCGCGGGGCTTTGGGTTGGCTGGCTTGGCTGGGCCGCGCGCCTCCTCGCAACGGGAGCCACACGATCGCGTTACCCCGGGTCGCCTCTACGTTTAACCACCTGAGCCGCTCCTTTTCGCGGCGCACCAGTTGTTTCTTCGATGGTTTGACCATTCATGTGCTATCTAGCCAATGGTGAGAAGGGAGCAAAGTGGCTGCATGTTGGGCTTGGAAATATCGCGTGCGTTTTCGGCGGTGGCTGACTGGCTGTATATAGATCTATTCTTGCAATCGTAATTACAAAAATGACGCTCTCCATTATTCTTAGGAGGCATGGACGGCTCCTGCGCTGCCACGTCACCCTTGTTCGCACCACTGTAAGACGAAATCATCTCGTCCGCACCACCATGAGACAAGCAAGATGCGGGACGCCATGTGGCCCCTCGTCCGCACCACCATGGGACGGATAAGGCGCAGGACGCCGCGTGGCCCTCGTTCCGTGCTTTGTTTGTCTCATGGTGGTGCGGATGAGGGGCCACATGGCTTGTCCGTCCCATATTGATGCAGACGAGGGGATTCTGTCCACATGGTGGTGTGGACAAGGGTGACGTGTCAATACGAGAGTCATCCGTACCACCTAGGAACGGTGGAGAGCGTTTTTTTGTAATTACAACTGCGAGGGTGTTATTTTTGCTAATGCCGCTTCGAATAGTGCTATTTAGGGCAAAAACTAGTGTCATGTTCTCTATGTGAATGTCTTTGATGTGACGCGGTAATATTCTTGGTCGGATATCAACCTGTAGTTATTTTCCTTTTGGCTTTTGAGTTTTGTCGAGCTAAGGAAAAAGTAAGGGGGAAATGAGTTTAAATCGAAAGGAAAGAAATGTTGTTTGTTTAGTATGGAATATTGTATATTTGTATTGAAGGAAACTTCTGAGGGTACGTTCTTGCAGGCGGTCATATGTTAGATAGTCAGATTCTCAGTGGTCAGATCAAGGTTCAACGATGGATCTCCCTCCGTTATCGCCTCCTCAACCCTAACATTACTCCTGCCTCAATTGTCGCTGCCGTCGTCTACCACCTCCACCGCTTCAACAAAAGGTGACACCCCTGCGACTATATCCACCGTCGTCACCACAAAACCGAACACAATTGTTGCCACCGTGCGCCTAATAGCAGTGTCCCCGCCACCTTGCTTCCAAGCGATGCCCATGAACAGGCAACCATCACCCATAAGTATTTTGCTATTGTTTCATCCGAATCCCGACGGAAGACATGGTATCCTATCTCTCGACTATGTTTTGGCTTGGAATGATGTATCTACAGTGTGAAGTACCCGTCCAAACGCTATAAGAAATACCACATCACTCTAAGTTTGTCCTCCGATATTTAGCACCCTTCCCCCCCCCTCCCTCCAAAGTGGGACCACCCTCTCTCTTTTCCCTCCCCTGAGTCATAGGCGTGTGGGTCCGTTAATTTAATTAGACTAGCGTCGGTGCTTGGAAAATTGACTTGGCTTTTCCTCGCTCCAGTGTCGCACCGATACAAGGGGCACGTTGAAGAAGCCCAGTGTAAAAACTAAAGGCATACATGAAAAGGGAAAATTATAGAATGAAAAGCCGTAGGAGTTTAGGTCATTGTACCTAGAGCAAGCGAAGCCAATTGAGCTACAGAGGTAACTTCTTGTTTGAGAGATGATCAAGCTGGTTTGTTTGAGTGTGCATTTACTCTCTTTTTAAAAAAATCGATCACTAATATAGGTGAAACACATTCAAATTGAGTCTTCAAGATTGTGGTGGTAGGCTTTTTTTAGAGTGCTGGATGCACATTCGCACCCCTAACCATTTGGCTGCATGCCAACTTGTGATCGTGGTGATAGACTAATAAGCTAAACTCTGTATATTTGTCGATAGAGTGAAAAACTCTAAATACAATATTGTATCTATAGGGTAGAACTAGCGCCGGACGTATGATGGGAAGTCTCCCATCGTACAGTACTCCTCTTCACCGTCAGATCTGACTTAAAATGATCGATCTCAACCATCCAATTTAGCGCAATAAAATCGGTGAGGTGCAACAATTATTTAGTAAGTTTGCAACAAATCATCATCCGATGCAATAAAATATATTATGTTACGACACCGCAACACTCACTCTCAAGACACAACAAAAAACATAGTAATCACAACAACAAATGAAGCAACATCTAGCAAACCTACTACAATAGAAAAAAAAAATCTTGTGCAACAAATCTGCAATTCAACAAAAAAAAAAAAACTTAACAACAAATCCGTAACCCAAGTAGAACAAAATTTCTCTTGCTACAACATTTGAGAAAATATGTTGCAACAAAATAAAACACCTCATACAACAAGGATACCAGAGGAGGAGGACACGTCCAATGTTTGCACAAGGCGGAGCACAATGGCGTCGTGACGGTAGTAGTGCCTCCGCATCCATCACAGCGAAGGCCTGAGGGCGGTAGCAAAGTAGTTGACGCCCTCGAGGACACCGGGATGGTTGTCCTCGACGCCGACCTCGTTGGGGGGTGGGGGTTTGTCCTTCGGCAAGGTGGGGAGAGAGATCTCTATGGCATAGCCGTCTAGAGAGTGATTACAGACATAGGGAAGATGGAGATGAAAGGAGAGAGCGTGCAAGATTCCCTCCCTCTCTAGATTCTTTCTCCGCACTTGATCCACTTTGATTTTGTTGTGACTGTAGAATGAGGAGAGCAAATTGGGTTTGGGGGAAAAAAATCTAAGTAAGGCGGCAAGAGTGGGAAATGGAAAGACGAAGCATCAAGTGGGAAAAGCAGCTAACGGGGCTCACATACACACTGAAGACTGAACTGAGAAGACGAAGCGTAGTAAGCGTTCGATGGATTGCATCTGCGTCGGACGTAGGTCTTATCATTATCCATATTTATATGATCTAATTCCAGGCTTTATGTAGCATTGAACGCATAGTTTATTGAAAACTGGACCACCATCAACCCGCTTGCCTTCTGGTTCACGGTTCATTGGTCTGCCGGTCTAATATGCCTTAATAAAATAGTTAGTTTCCCATAGAACAAAACAACAAGCGTGCTCGTTTGTTCAGCAGAGGCAGCGTAAAGGCCTCAAAAATCACGTCCTGGGTTCGTGTCCCATCCTCGCAAATCTGCTTTCACAGATATTCCCGCCTCATGCACAGCATTAGCTAATCTTCCGGTCCAACCGGCGCCGGTTTTCACGCGCTTTTGTGCCAAACCGGACGGTTTAACAGGGATATCTCCGGTTCAGAGCGGCTCAACTCATAGACGATCCAATAACAAAACCGGACTGGACTGAGCTTTGGTTCCTACCAGGCCGGTTTTAATAAATTGTATGTCTACCTTATATTCGATTTTTGTTTTTTTTTCTCTCGAGACCTTGCGAGCATCTGCACTCCACCCCTTTCTCAAAGAAGTGCAGGCAGGCCGGGCAAGGTACTGTGGCAACGCATGCAACGCATTTCAGAGGAAAAAAAAAGGTCAATGGAGTGGAGCTCGAGTCTTTGGCTGATTCAGTCTTTTTTTTATTAGTAATACCAAAATTAGTCTTCGTTCATTCGAAAGTGTAAAAATAGCACCATAAAGATTACATAGGTGTCGTGTGTCACCTGCAGTATTTCTGAACCACAGCAAAAGGCACCGAGCGCGCAGGTGGTATGTGTGGCTCCGCGCAACAAGGATGCTGCACTCTCCGCAGACCGCGCAAAAAACTTACATCGCTCCTGGTCCACAAAACACACGTGCATATGAGGCCCCTCCCGTCGCACCGCATCGCGCTATTACTCTCATGCCATGGTCTGAAAACACTGCGGATTACACGCGGTATCTGTAACCTTTCACAATACCATTTTTGTAATTTTGTACTAGCTATACTGCTATTTCGAATCAAAAGTACACCAAATCAGTTTTAAAAAATCGTGGTACTCCTACGAGAAAGAAAAGAAGAACGCCTAGGAGAAGAGTACTGCTCTGTCTCTGTGCATCGGAATCAATCATCCTTTCGGGAAGAGTGGTGAAGAGCGTGGTGCTATTCTGCTCCTCTTGGCAGTAGTGGATAAACAAATGAATGAATGCGAATAGCACAAAGAGGAGGGGGAGAGACGAGGACGGACATGGCAACGGCGGGGGTGCAATAAAGAAAGGCGTCAGGGTCAGAGTGCGGCAGGCGGGCAGCGCGGGAGGAACCCGAGGAGCGACACGTGGAGATCACCACTGCCCCCAAACGCATGGCGCCGCGCACCAAATCATCTGACGACCCACCCGAGAGCGCGAGGCCCAACCACCAAAACCCGACACCACCGCCGCGCGCATTGCCACGGCCGGCCGAGCTGAGTTGAGCTAGAGCTAAGACGCCGCTCGGCATCAAGTTAGGGCTGTCAATGCCCACCCGCCTCACCGCGCCGATGATGCCGAGAAAAGCAAGGCATTTTCCGTTTGAAAAATACTACAAAACACTATAGCGCTTTTTTCTTCTCAATTCAACAGTACAAAGAATCCACATCCGAACAAATCATATATCCTAATAGCCATCTGATTTCAAGGCATAAAGCAACTTTACCAATCCTTATCATTTCCCTAACTCCAACCACATTGCATTCATCTTTCTTTTCAGAACCATCTCTTGCTCTTGTCAATCACTTAATCTCAATCCATACCGGTTGAATTGCCACTAACGCTAGTGTGTATCTACGCGCCATCCCACATTAGGACGGCTGAGGGCAGAGGGTACGACCGCGTGTCGTCGTGGGAAGGTGAGGAGGTGTGGAGCGGAGCGGGCACAATGACGGAGTCAGCGGGTGGACACGACGGCGTGGTGGGCAGCCTGCACGCCGCCGCGTCGCATTGCTACCTTGGTTTCCCTGTTCTGCCACACCCGCACATGTGACGTCGTCGCCTGCCGCAAGCATTGCCACTGCCAATCAAACGCCACCCACCGTTGTAGCGGGAGGCCAACGACCGCAACGTCGCGGCGAGCGCGGAGCTGTGGCGACGAGTGATTGTGTGGCCACGGGTGAGCACGTCGGGATTTATTTGCTCTTGTTTGATTTTTGATAAAACTTGTTGAAACATGTTAAAATTTGCTGAAACTTTTTGAAACTTTTCTGTCTCAAACTCGTTGAAACTTTTTTGTCTGAAACTTGTCTAAAACTCAAGTTATAAAATCCAAAATTCGTTGAAACTTGTTGAAACTTTTTTTTATCTGAAACTTGTTTAAACTTAGGTTTGAAACTTTCTTGAAATCTTCTGAAAATTTCCAGAAATACGTGGAACTCATTGAAACCTGAAACTTTTAAAATGTATTCACGCGACTTCTTAAAACTTCATAAAACTTCTTGAAACTTGGGTTTGAAACTTTATTGGAATATTATAAAATCTGAAACGCATTGAAACTCAGTCGAAACTTCAAACTTGAAATCTAAATTTTTTAAGCAACTGAAATTTCACGAAACTACATAAAACTACTATACCGTTGGAAATACATTACATTTCAACGATGTATTTCCAACGATATTGTCAGAACCCTCTCGGGGAGCACTGGGAAAGGTCTTCTAGGACCTCTCAGGGAGGTCCGACAAGACCACCCAGAGGTCTGGGAAGTTCTCCAAGAACTACCTGAGAGGAGGTCCTCCAAGACCACCGAGGAGATCTCAAAGACCTTTCGAAGGTCCCAGCCTCTGCGCACTGAGCTAGTCACAGGAAACGAAGCTAGTTCACACAGAACTACATAGGTAAAATCACAACCACAAAGTCCAACAACAGGAACAACAAATAAAATAAACTATATTAAACAAATGCCTTATGGCCAAGGTTGTTTACAGAGATTGCCAACGAGGGCTTACAAAAACCGACACAAAATCTCACAGCGGAACCATCAAAAGCGCTTGAAGCCATCCGGCAAGCCCACAGGCTGTCGAGTGGGGGATGTCTCCTAGAAGGTAGGGTCGTCGAAGAACTCCTTGAAGAGGTGTGAGCCAACTTGACCTGGATCAACTTCGACCACTGCTCAAATAGAGGGCTTAAAGCTATGAGTACGTTGAATGTACTCAGCAAATCGTAGGGAATAAGTATGCACATAATATTCATGCAATGGCTTGACAACGGAGAGCTGTATGGTTAGTTTGCATAAAGCAATATTTGACAGGAAATAACAGAAATAGATTGATTGCAAAGCTCAAGTTAAAAATAGTAATACATAAGTACATTTGTTTTAAAAGAGAGGTCGTGAGCACCCACTCACTCCCAAGACCACTCGTGGGAGGTTTGGGCGCACCCACCTCTAGGACCACTCCCACGACCACCCTGAGCACTAACTCCAGAGCTCCCAAAGACCACCCTAGGGCCCCAAGACCTTCCCAGAGCACCAACTCAGGAGCATCCTGGACCACCCTAAGGTTCACAAGACCTCTTTTGAAAAGCTACCCTTGCGCAAAATTATCAGGCAACGTCCATGACCAAGAACTTGGCTATTCGAATAGATTTTTCACTCTACAGAGGTGTACAACTTTACCCATAATTCACGACCTCTCTAGCGGGTCGGGTTCCCGTCGGACCCCTTTACTCATTTCCGAAGATGAGCAGTCGAAAGAGCGTGACAAGGCTTTTACAAAACTTTAATCTGGCTTAGTTCTGCCCACTAATATTTCACTTCTAACGGGCTAAACACCCGCCAGATTCGTGCCCCCTCTTGCGCCAAGTGTGAATCAGCACACACTTCCACCACAAACAGAACCGAACCATCTCATTGCTAATTATTTGGCCCAGACTACCCCCATAAAATGGTCTTGTGGTTGCACAGTAAAACCTGGATTAGTAGATCACAAAGTTAAGTCCTTAAACCACCTAGGCGAGACAACCTCATCCCATTGTGCGTATAGCACCCCCTTTACTGCACGATCACTCGTCCGAGTGAGAAAACATTTTGGATTCAACTCACCAAAAGACCACCCTAGTCTTGGCACAACAAGCTTTAACAATAATGGCATCCCACCACGCCTGACACAACTGTGGCATCCCACCACAGCTGCACAACAGCGACATCACACCACAATTTCATAGTTCAATTAATCAAGTTTATTAAAGATGAAACAAGATTATCAAGACCAGTGGTTCTAAAGCAAGTCTAAGCATAACTACGATCCCATGTTGGCAATATCAAGCAATACCAACTAAAATTACCCATTCTAAGGTAAGTCAATGACATGTGGGCCAGGAGGGTAAATCATGGTCTAAGAGGAGGGTATATGATCAAATTTTCCTTCTAAGGTGTCCAAGGGATAACATGGTGAAAGCATCTAGGCCCCTAAAAATTGGTTTTGGGAATTAATGATAATATGTGTATATGCGATTAATATGTTTATTGAGTTTTTACAAGGTTAAGTCCAAACTGTGAGGTTGATCATGAAGAAGTATGCTAAAGGACAATTTAAAGATCAATATGGATCAAGGTTAAGGTACAAATAGGCTAGGATCTTTTTATGGTTTACCGGTCTTAGGAGAAATAGTTGGAAGACTGGATTATAGGTTAAATGTCGTACTATTAAGAGAGATCATGTCTAGTAGCTTGATAGCATGTTTTTGTGCCTTTTAGATCAATTTAGGATCATGCATGCATATGAATTTTGTTTTGGAAAGCCAATTATGCTCTGTCAGGATAATCGGTAGTACCGGCGTTGGTTGCGCGGTACTATTGCTTAAAGGTACTACCGGGCTTGTAGTGCGGTACTACCGCACCCCGGTTGTTCCGATTGTTACATGGCGGTATGTTTTTTTTTCCATAGAGACATTATTTTGAGTTCGAAGTGAAAACCCTCTGTGCGGTAGTACCGCAATTGTAGAAGTGGTATGATCGGAACACGGTAGTACATCTGTTCTTGAGCGGAACTACCGCACACCGGTCATTCCGATTTTGTAGCGGTATGCATTTTCCAGTAAGCACCGTTTTGATTCTCTCGTGAAACGGCAGTACCGCCCTTGCTGTGCGGTATGACCGGACATCGGTAGTACCGCTTGTCTGTTGGCGGTAATACCGCGGTACAAATAAAACGACTATGTCAGAGCAGTTAATGCCACTGTTATAGCCGTTACAGAGTGGTTGGAAAAGTGCGGTAGTATCGTATGGTACTTGGCGGTAATACCGCATTTCGCTGAAACTTAGGATTTCTTCCCCCAATGGTTACAATTGTTGGTGGGGGGTATAAATACCCCTCCACCTGCTCAAGGACAGGGTGCTAGACCACATTTAACCTTATAGAGCCTTGAACATTCATACAACTCCTCAAATACTCTTGTGCATTCATTGTGAGGTAGTTGAGCCAAAATTCAAGTGCATCCATTCTAGACTGATCCTTTTGTACTTGAGTGTCGTCAAACGAAGGTCATTGATTTGTTACTTTTGAAGTTTTGCCGAACTCCTAGACGGCTTAGCGGTGATTGCACGGTGATCTCTTCAAGAATATTGTGAAGAGGCCCGGTGCCAAGATTGTGATTGGTTTGGTGTTCACCATCTCCGGAGCGGAGGAAGAACCAGTAGTGATCGAGGGAAGGCTTAATTTGTGGAGCCGGCTTAAGTTGTCAAGCTTCCTCAACGTGGACTAGTGAAGACCGGCAAGTCTTCGATACCACGGAAAAAACTTCATTGTCTCATTTGTGATTATTTCTTGTCTTTACTTATTCCGCATTTATAATTCTAGCATTTGTCTCGTGTTGAATTGCTTAGCTAAAATTGTATCTAGTTTTGATATTAGCTCTTTATTGTAGTAAGTTGCTTGATAGTTCCTTCATTATAATGTGTTAGAAAGTATTTGCTAGAACTATCGTACTCTAAGTTTAATTTGATCGATTAAATTTAGAAGCCTCCTATTCACCCCCCTCTAGTCGGTTATCCTTGATCCTACACATGGTAAAATGTCGAGTATAAATATCAAGGAGGCATATTGTCAAGTAGGAAATAGCTATTGCCCAAACCATTTCTATAAAAATAGCCATGCATGATACAGGAACACAAGGTACTTTTGGAAAACTAGATTCAATATGATCAAAGGTCTGCGACTTGTCTTCGTTGAGAAATGGTGAGGCTTCGGCAGAAACTGCTGGGTCCAAGTACTCCTCCACAAACTCAGGATCTACACATTCGCAAAGAACCAAATTAACAAAGCAAACTCGGGGCAAAAGAACTTAAAAGGCTTAAAAGAACTTAAACGAATTCAACCAAACAAACAGAAAGCAGGAGGTCCTGACGAGAGGGGAGGTGAAGCTCCAAGCACAAGAATGGAGAGAACTAGGCGAGAGCAAAGAGTTAGAAAAAAGAGGATAAAAGTGATGAAGGGAGGCATGCTCGGGCTACTTGTAGCTGGGGATGACGGTGAAGCACTGAGGGACTCAGAGCATACGTGTTAAGGGTAGGTGAAAAACAGGACAAAGATAAAACAAGGCATGCCATCAAAAGGTTGAAATGAAGTACCTCAGATGTGACCACATTTAATAGGATACAACACACATTTAATGCACACAGGCTTCTTGAGGCGGAGGAATTGAGAAAACAAACAGGGCTGACAAGTAGGCCCAGTCAAACTCAAGAGAACAGACCAGTCAAAGGGGTGGTCTCAACCCGTAAAGGTGGTCTTTGCAAAAAACCCAGAGGTCTTGACCACAAAGGGTGGTCGTGACAAAAGAGGGTAGTCTTTGAAAAAAGATCAGAGGTCATGACCACATAGGGTGATCGTGACAAAAGAGGGTGATCTTTGTAAAAATACCAGATATCATGAGAAGGAGGTCCAAAGGACCAAGGAAAAGGCGCAACGAACCAGGGCCACACGATCTTGATCGGGTGGTCCAAGAAATAGGAACGTTCGGACCATCCGTACGCCTCCTCTCAATCGGGCCATCCAAACAAGGTCTAATGGTCCTAGAGAGGGGAAGGCACGCACATGATCTGAACTTAAGGGAGGTCCAGACCAGGAGGAGTTTTAATAGGTGAGATTCAAAGGGAAAAGGATCTAACAGGTAGGTCCAATGAGGTCCTAAGAGTTAGGATGGAACCAAGGAATGTCCTGACGGTCAAGATCTAACAAGGGAAGATCCTAACCAAAGGAAGACCTAGGCCAGAAGGGTCGTCTAAACCCAAAAGAGGAGGTTTAAAACCTCAAGGAGGTCTGGACAAAGGGAGGTCAAAGAAAAGAAAAACTAGGCGGAGGATACACACACAACAAGCAAAGAAGGGGAACTAAAGGCCAAATAACACCAAATAACTCCAACGATCAAAGAGCACGAACCAACTGAACTTAGTTGAAATTAAATTAGTTCAATTTAAACCTCTAATATTTCCAAAGTTCCAAGTTAAGCTTGAGCAAACCAATAAACCGAATGATCTCTTTTTGGTTTTGAAATCTGGCAAGAACTCTAGGACAAACGGGACATTAAAGATATAGTGTGGGCTAACCGATCCTATCGTGTTTCCGTCGGGTCCAGGTGGAGCGTACGGGGAAACGGGGAATCAACGACTCTTTTGTAGGGCAGACCTCGCCAAACGGGTGGCTCGGCTCGGCACAACACGAGGCCGACTAGGCATGGTCCGTTTAGGCACGACCCATTCTGGCCCAGCTACTATTTGTGCCATGTCGGGCCATCCACGGACTAGGGTGGTGGCCCAAGCACAGCCCGTCAGGCATTCGTGCTGTGCTGGGCCGGCTCGAGCCCGTTTAGCCCGTCGGGCTAAGTGTGGCCCATTTAGCCCGTGTGGCCTGTCAGAATGAAAAAAAAATCAAAAATAAAACTAAAAATTAAGAAAAATATGTAGAATTCATAAGTAGTAATAAAAATTGAAAAAAAAATAAGACAATCATGTTGAAAATATAATAAAGAGTTTATTAATGTCCAACTAGCTGCATCGTTAAAATCTTCGTCAAGTAAAAACTCAAAATGAGAAAATATTGGCAAAAGAAAAAAATTACAACCTATAGCTTTATAATTCTACATACATGATACATCCTTATTCACAGAGTGTTGTGTTCATGAATCAGCTTGTTCCCAATCCTTCAAAGTTAGAAGAATCTCCACTATCTCACTTGTAAAACTTGTTATTCTCTCTTCCAATATTCTTTCAGAAAGACTGAAATTGAAAGCAGGCTTGGAGGAAACCGTAGAGACAGGAACAGTTAACACATCACGTGCAAGTATGAATAGCACGAGATATGTTTATTTATGAGCTTGCCACAATTGCAAGATGTCAAAGCCTTTTAAATTTAAATCCACTATATCGTTGTCCAGATAGGTGGATAGTTTTTCGCTTCTTGTGGGTTTTGGTTGAGCAGGCGTTGGTGTAGAGGAAGAAGAAGAATGCTTGGACCTGGACCTGGAGGAATACACACCAAAGATCGCGCCCCACATATTTGTCTTCCCACTTAAGGTGGGGGCTACTAGAGGTCGTTGCGAGCGGACTCTCCATAACTTATTTTCATACCTTTAGTAAACCTCGTATAGCCGAGAACGAAATTCTACAAAATAGTCAGTATAGTCTAGCCTCGTAGCATCACTAAGAAGATCAAGTACAGTAACAAATACACCAATTTTAGCCCTAGGATCTAGAAGAAATGCAAATGCATATAGGTAAGGGATTTCTCTCCAATATTTAAGGTATTTAGATTTCATAGAAACAACAGCATCACATAAAACTAAGTCATTTTTATATATTTTTAATCGAGTAGCATTCCGTAAAATAGTATGCATAATGATAGAAGATGTTGGATAGTAGACAGCGGACAAAGCAACAGTTGCCTATTAAAAAAAATCTAAAAATGATAGTATCTTCTCAGCAACTAACCAATGTTGCTTAGTTAATAGTATAGTATCGTCAGTGCTAGGATAGTGCGTTTGAATAAAAACAGAAAAAGTGCTCTTGTATGGTAAAAGATTCTTAAGCATGAGGTAAGTAGAGTTCCACCTTACCTCCATGTCCAATCTGAACTTTCTTGGACGTACACCCATCGCCTGCAGAAGTCTTATATTGTGCTATTATTACGTTAGAATTATTCTAGAAAGAAATCGCATCACGAAATGCTTTAATATACGGACTCAACCTCTTCAAACCACATTTAACTATAAGGTTGATAATATGACAAGCGCATCGTTGATGTAGTAAGAAGAAATCGACATATGTACTCAACACTGGAGTAAGAATATCCATAGCCCTAGAGTTTGAAGCGGCGTTGTCTAAAGTAATTGCGAATATTTTGTCTGTAAGACCAAAGTTTTCCACGACTTTGATAATACAGTTCGCAAAATTCTTCTCCTGTGTGTACTACATCAATTAATTTCAAAGTTATAATCCTTTTCTCTATTAACCTGTTGTCATTAACATAATGCGCAACTACACTAAGGTAATCCTCCCTAACCCGACTACTCCATATGTCCAAGGTCAGGGCCATCGAAAATGTGCACGTATTAAATAGTTCTTTTATTTTATTACGATGTTCATTATAGTATTTCACTAGATCCTTAATTATTGTTTGTCTAGAAACGGAAGAAAATATAGGATTATGCACAGTCCTAATATAATTTTGAAAAGAAGCAGACTCGCCAAAGCCTAACAGTAAATCATCAGAAGCAATTAAACGACAGAGAGATTGCCAGGCACGACCCACGAGAACGAACCGGCCCGCTGCTCGGCCTGTCCCCACCGCACCCCTTGTCCTTCTTCTTCCCCAACGCCTGCAGCCCCGCACTCGCACCCCCACGCCTCCTCGATCCTCGCAGCTCCGTGTGCCATGTCGCCGCCTCCTCGGTCGTCGTAGCTCCATGCACCGCGCTGTCGCCTCCTCTCAGCTGCGTCGCCTCCTCCGTGCCTTCTTCCTCTGTGCCGGCGACGCCCCGCCCTCCGCGCCTTCTTCCATCACCGCTGCTGACACAAACCTTCTTCCACCATCACTGCCGCCGCGTCAGCGAACGGAATGGAGGAGGTGGCGCGGGCACCGCGCGCGCGCGCGCACGCGTGTGCATCATCGGGAGCGATGGCGGGCGGCAGCGCCTACGATGGCGATCGCTTCACGCGCGCCACCGAGGTTGCTCGTGCTCTTCGAGGTTGTTGGGCCGGCTTCTCCTTCCTCGGCGTCGGCGACGCCCCGCCCTCCTCCTTGGCTATTGGCTCCCTCCCTCGCCGTCGCTGCCTCGTCGGCCTCCCTCGACGCTGACACCTCCGCCTCGACGACTCCCCGCAATCGGGTCGTGTCGGGCTACACGGCGTCGGGTGCCAGGCACGGCCCAACACTTCATGTCGTGCGGCCACCACGTGTCACGCGGCGGCCGCCCACCGTCTAAGTGTCGGCCCAAGCATGACACAAGCTTTCGTGCAAGGCCGGTATGTCCCATAAATAGTGCGGATCATGCCGTCGTTCGGCCGGCACTACTGTAGGGGTATCAGGTATCACGTGCCCCCGTGATAAACTAGTGCGATTCCCTATCGAGGAAATGTACCACGATTTCTTTTCGTGTCGGAACAAATCTCTCTTCCTTTTTTCCGAGGATGTTGAAATAAATTTCAAACTTTACAGTGCTAAAAGACAAGACCAGAACTCGTGTAGACATCAAATTTGTTCTAACCAATGTGGTAGCAACAAGCTGTCGCAAGCATCGAGCGTTCAAACCAAGCGTGTACCAGAGCAGCAGACTACTACTAGCTAGCCCAGAATTAACCGTCCAAGCGTTATTTACCCGGAAAGGCCTCGTACAATTCAGCTGAAAATCTTCAACCGAAAAAAGTACCCCACTAGTATATGGGTCCGTCTATACAACATTCGACTATTTTCTCAGTCTAAAATAGTCAAATTTTATAAGTTCAATTACAACTCTATTATACATAAGTTACAGTAATTTAGTTATGTAATTTTGGTTCCTGGCCGCTGTAATTATTTTTTAAAGTCTTAATAACTCATATTTTCATCACATAATTCAAAATCTCACACGTATTTTGAGAGATTGAGCAAAGACAAAGACGAAAAAAATTATATACCATCAAAATACGGTAATGTGGTGAACCCGTTATGTTCTTCACACTTACTTTGAGAGGTTGAGCAATAACAAAGACAAAAAAGAAAAATCTCCTCGACGCCTCTTGATGAGCTTAAAATTCGACATCCAAAATTAATTCAAGTTAATGAACAATCTATCTAGCAGCTGCGAGCTCATGGAGGATCGAAAAGTCAGAAGCCATGGAACGTCTAAATTATGTCTTGGATAGACAGGAGCGTCTCTGGGGCTACCAGCCGGCGCTCATATCTCCGGCGAGCATCTTCCGCAACGCTGCGTTCACCAGTCGGCATAGAACTGGCTTGAGCCATTTCCGGTCTGGCCGGTGTCGCCATCGCGGGGTGCCGCAGTGGAGCACGAATGCAATGAGATCTTGGTAGACATTGTGCGGAAGGTGTTCGTAGGCGGATGATACAGAGTGCATGCATCTTTGAAGGGCATAGATACATAGCACGAATCTTACAATAAATCCAATGCACAAAAAACTGACAGTTTTCATATAAAAAAACAGTCGAAAGATAGATAGCAATTCCGCTAGTATATATCCGTTCGATACTCCAGCCATATTTACAGTATCCCACTTTACGTACGAGTATAATATATTTACCCCATATTCTGCTGACTGCAAACGTAAAAGCATACGGTATCGATACGAAAGTGAAACTGTCCTTATTTTTTCCAGGCTTTCTTTTCGAAAAGGCTGGCTTTTAAAAGTCCAGCATTCATGTCTCTCCAGAGGCATTGCATTTATGTCATGCCCTGCTGCTACTCTGCTCAGCCTAAAGAGTACTGGCATGAAGGGGAGGAGATGAAAAGTAAAATCCAATTAAACGGAGGTCTGACATCCGGGGCCACCCCACCCACGGTACACTGGCCTGATACGCGCCACTCGTGTATAAAAGCCCTCCTCTTGCTCTCCCTTTTCCGCACCATTACCGGCACCGCACCGCTCCCCTTCTTCTCCGGACACCAGCCTGCGACGGCTCGCGCGGAGGGAGGCATGAGGACGAGGAGCGGGTCCCTCTATCCCGGCGGCGAGCCGGCAGTGGTGGGGCAGAAGAGGAAGAGGCCGTTGGCGCAGTCTGCCGCCGCCGGTGAGTGCCCCGGCGGCGGGCGAAGGAAGCGGCAGGCCGGGGGACCGGACTACCTGGATGAGCTCCCCGACGACCTCGTCCTCTCCATCCTATCCAAGCTCGCCGCCTCCGCCTCCTCCCCGTCCGACCTCCTCTCCGTCCACCTCACGTACGCCCGCACCCCCACTTGCTTATTCCTCAGCTCGCTTGCGTCTTTCCCAAAGCACCTCGTCTTTCTTCGAATTGCAAAGGTCCCCTCGCGAGTTCTTCAGAATGCGTACAACAGGGGCCGGTTTGCAATTTGCGGCAAGTTTGGGGGTGGGATGCGGATAAGGCGGAGAAGCGAAGGATGGCCACTGAAATCGTCTTATCTTTTGGCGTTGCAGGTGCAAGAGGCTGAACGGGCTCGGGCAGCATGACATGGTGTTCGCCAAGGCCTCGCCGGCGTCACTGGCCGTCAAGGCGGCGGCGTGGTCGGATCCGGCGCAGCGGTTCTTGAAGCGCTACGCCGACGCCGGCAACCTGGAGGCCTGCTACATTCTCGGCATGGTACGTACGGAGCGTCCAAGAACCCTAGACAGCTTATACAAGCTGGATGGGTTGATTGCTAGACATGCTTGGTGAGATGAAGTGCTGATGAGTGTTTGCGCTCGTCTTTGTGTAGATCCGGTTCTATTGCCTGGGTAGCCGGAGCGGCGGCGCGGCCCTCTTGGCGAGGGCGGCGGTGGGCGGGCACGCGGCAGCGCTGTACTCGCTGGCGGTCATACAGTTCAACGGGAGCGGGGGCGCCAAGTCGGACCGCGACCTGCGCGCCGGGGCGGCCCTGTGCGCGCGCTCCGCGGCGCTGGGCCACGTTGACGCGCTCCGCGAGCTCGGGCACTGCCTCCAGGACGGCTACGGGGTGCGACGCGACCCCGCCGAGGGCCGTCGCCTCCTCGTCGCCGCCAACGCCCGCGAGCTCTCTCTCGCGCTCGCCGCCGCCGCCTCCCACCGCCCCTTCGCCGCGCTCCCCCTCGGCGGTGGGGGCGGCTGCCCGCTCCTCTCGGACTTCGGGTGGAGCCTCCCGGAGGCGAAGCCCCACCCGGCGAACCTCTTCATGGTGGACTGGTGGGCGTCGCGAGGCGGGCAGGCGGCCGCGAAGAAGCCCGGTACCGAGGCAGCCACCAGCGATAGCGACGGCGGCGAGCTCCGGTTGTGCTCCCACGTGCGGTGCGGGCGGAGGGAGACGCGGCGGCACGAGTTCCGGCGGTGCTCCGTTTGCGGCGCGGCCAACTACTGCTCCCGCGCGTGCCAGGCCCTCGACTGGAAGCGCGCGCACAAGGCGCAGTGTGTGCCCATGGACCGTTGGCTCCTCGCCGGCGGCGAGGCCCAGTGACGGAACTCCCAACCCAACGGGTAGTATTCTAGCCTCGGTCCACCGCTTTCCCGATGGACCGGGTGTAGGGAAGGAAGGGGCTGGAAAAGGGTGAAGCGTTTCGGCGTTTCTTTTGCCGTTTCGGCGTCGTCTTGTCAGATGTACGTACTCTACTAGGGAAGAGGAGACGAGAGATTCTACGGATACTCTCTACTCGAGCTTTTTTTTTTAAAAAATCTCTTAAATTAAAATTCCAACCTTTTTTTAACCAAGTTTTTGGAGTTGAAACCCGTGCCTAGCTCTAGAGCGTTTTGTCGTCTTGTGTTTTGGATGGACGCTGTGGAGGTACGGACAAGGCAGTTCGGCTGTTTTGTTTGCTTCAATGGATTGGGCGGCTTGGCTTGTTTAATGGTTAATCGGAGAGGTTAACTCGTACTTAGCGGCAGCAATGAGAAGACGTGCTGTTCTTGGTGTGTCGTGCCCACCTTTTTCTTCTCGAGTGGTGAGACAAGTTGGAGGTTTCTCTCTGGCTGGTTATGTTGGACGTGAGGAGGTGGCTACTGCTAAAGTGAACATCAACTTTTATTTTTCTCTCTGTTTCCTTGGTCATGGAAAGGATTCAAGATGATGGCCTTTCTCTTTGTTTCTTATCGCTCGAATACGCTGTAGCCTATAGCTGCAGATACGTTATACAACTAGATTACTGGAGTACGACTGAGAAAATAGGAGAAATCCGGGTGTAAATTGAGAAAGTAGGAACCCTGACCACAATAAACAGATACCAAACCGGTTGACCCTACCTGGTACTGCAATGAATGACGATACATCATGAACCCATGCTAACACGAAATTAATCTTGTGCGGAGAAACTAAAAAGGCAGCGCAGATTTTGGCATGTTGCAGAGATTGGATTGCTGTGCGGAGAAAGGCACCATCAACGCCGAATGAGATCCTCTTAACTAAATGCAGGGGTCCTTTATACTCTGTACTAGATCATCTTTCAACCGTCGGATTATAATTTAACGGCTTAGATCCAGTGATACAGGGAAATTTTTTGGCTGCACGGCGGAATCGTGAACCTTTGCTACAGTGACGACCATGATACCATACAGTATTTACTGTAGCGAGCTCGTTTTGCTGGGATCCGGTTCCACGTCAACGCTCCCTTCCCCTCTGTTATTGGCCTTCCCCTTTAGAAAAGAAAGAAGATGCAACGCGACGCGCACGGTATTTCCACGACTCAAGACATATGCGGTTGCCAAAGGAACCTATAACGTGGAGTCACTGACATCAGAATAAATAAGCAACAAATCGGTATAGTAATTTGATTGAAGCTAAAGCCGGCCTGGCCTGCCAAACCTAGATCCGATCTTAGCAAGGGCTCGGAGTTTTCGTCGTTTTGGTGGGGGCAGCCACCCAGACAAGGGCCGAAGGGCGTTCAAATTGCACATCGGTATAGCCCGACGGTGCGGCACCAGCCTGTCTGGCTGTTCGATTCCTATCGATCTCGAGTTTTGTGTGGATTTTCCAATATGATTTTAGAGATTTGAACTGGTGGCGTATAAGTTGAAGGTGACTAAATTAACCAATTATCTCTGCTCTCTCAAAAAAGCCTACTGAATACATACGCTCCTTCCACGATGGGTCGTGGTCATGGATGCTATTGTCGCCGTGACTGGCCGGTCTCCGCGGCGTCCAGCGATTAAGCACGTCGAAAGTACCAAGCCAACTTAGAAAATCGCCGATCGTGATGCCGACACGTTTGGCTTTGCAGGGCAATGAACTGTGTCAGGAAGCGAGAGATCGTGCGCGCGAATTGGGATAATCTGTGTTAGATGGGGCGCGAGGAATCGAATTGGTCGGATTGATTTTAAAATATTTTCTTCGTAGAGGAGCAGCAAGCAACTGTATTTATAATCCAGGTATATCTCCCTGCAAAAAATGGTGCGCATGCATGGAGGAAATTATTGAAATTTCCAATTGGGCAAGCAAAACTGATTGATGCTTGTTCAAAGAGAGAGAAAAAAACACACTGATTGACACGTTAGTTGACGGTATGGTTTTCCTTTTCTTTTAGTAACATGATGTAGCTTCGAGTCAAGAGCCCTCAAGGGACAGATTAATTAAGCTTGATACCACTCCATAATTTTGCTCTGATGGTCAATGCCTATCAAGGGACAGCATCTCTTGAGAAGTGTGTGCCGGTTGCCATCTAGTTTTCCAGTAATTACCGCTTGTTCATACCCAGCAGTGTTATGATTATCATATGCACCTCCCAATCGCAAGTTTGAGCTACATGTAGGAGCATTTGTTAGGCTACCAAAGCCTTTGGTATTTACATGGGCAGGGTCTCTACGAGGGAATCTTCTTAAATGGAGTGTATGCAAGAGTTGGTCATGCATACCGTACTGCAGTTGGTACCTGCTCAATACAAATTCCTTAGCAATGCAAAGAGAGCATGGAATTAATATCATTGTTTCCGCTACTCAGAAATACATGAATTTTGGAAAGCTTGCAGTTAAACCTTTCTAGTTTTGACCAGTCATATATAGAGTATTGTGTAAATTGGCTACGTGGGAACGATGTCATTATATTTGTAGTGAGAAATATTTTCATAATAATATTTTCACTAATATATTCATTTTAAAAATAAATAGCCAAAGTTAAATGCTGAGAACCGCGTCAAGATATATAAAATATAATATATTCTTGAGCAGAGGGGTCAGTAGTTTTCATGTCAATGGTTTTTGCAGTAGAGGAGACATCAGGTCTCACATGAGAAAGAGTAATATGGAAAGAAGGGAGGAGGAGCAGACAATGGACAAATTGATTCTGTACAACATGTTCAGACGTTTGACCAAGAGCACTCATGTAGGGTCGTCCAACTATCTATGGACTATATTATTGCATCTGCTTTGATTTGTTTGATCACTGGTCTTGTTGCCACTTGCATGTTGCAACAGTTCGCTTCATCAAGGCGAGTTCATTTTAGCCTTAACAAGTAATACTCCTACTGAGTACTGATGGAATTAAAAAGGATCCATTTTCCCTAATCTCTTTCTCTCATTGAAAACAAACAGGAACTAGTAGCACTACTACATCTGTACTGTGTAGTTTAACGTGATCTTCATTCGTGCAATGCGACCTTTAAAAAGCTGAAAGAAAAAAAGGAGACAAGGTCGAACGAGAAGCAGTGCAGCGGAATAAAGCTGAAAAGAAACTATGCTCATGCTCCTACTCCTTCCCCTTTCCTCCTTCCTTTCTCTCCTTTTGATCATCTCTCCCCACTTTTTTTTTTTTTTCTCTCCTCTGATTGCTGTGCATTTGCAGGTAAAAGCTCGCAGTCGCAGCGTGTGTCTGACTGATTTGAGCTGATCGATCTATTACTACTATTTATTATAGAGCTTGGGAATCCTATGGAGGTGTCGGCAACTGTACAATACCAGCGCAAGTACTGGTATATATTGTTTCCTACTTGCAGATGCAGATGGAGATGCAGATGCCGTTGCCATGCCTTGTCCGACATGTCGCATTATTGTGGAGTTTATTTGCTGTACTGGATGTGGATGGATCGCCATGGCAGTGCAGGGAGAAACGGAGTATATATTGGATTGGATGCAGGCATGGAGTTCGTTGAACAACCCACGGGTATTTACGAGGGCGATCTGGGAGTGGCAGCAATCTGAATGACCGTATGATACTACCACTGCTGCGTTGTGAAAGTGAGAGGCTTTCCGGCCTTCTGATGCTAAGTAGTAGTTGTGTGTTGAAGCATAATAATGGAGTACTTTGCTCGCTGATTCTGAGAGCTTGCATGTCAATTATGAGTACGTCCTGGTGTGGTACTACGTACTAGTACTAGAGAGGTGCTCTTCACACTACCCGGTAGTATAACTTGAGGGCTGATCTGAATGAATCTGTTGGTAGTGTAATTGGGTCTCTGGATCTAGGCGGATGCACTCCTCTTGATTTAATTTTTAGAAGGACTAGGGGGTTTATGGATTTTGATTGAAAATTATAGCTAAGATCATGTACAATGGACTTATGTCAGCTGTTTATAATCTCTATCACGTAAGATTTTTTCTGACATGATGAAAGAGAATGAAGAGAGAGAAAGATGCTTTCTACAATTATGTAGTCGACTGTAGCACCAGAAACAAAAAAATATTAAAAGATTGTGTGTTGTCTACAATATTGTAGCTGACTGTATCACCACAACTATTATATAAGCTGTTTTTAATCCTATCTACAGGTGATATAAAAATTATTATAGACAAAAGCTGTCTATACCATTATAGATACCATAATTCATGGTTAATGCAAACCTTTCAACGGCCCTGAAACATCGGGCGTATTGATTCAAGATGTCGAGGTTGTTTGGCAGCAACATTTATTACTATACGACTCACCTAGTCTTGTCTTTTAGGAATGACAACTTGAATTGAGCCAAAATTTCTAGATTTTACAGATCTAACCTAGTCACATCGGAAATTCAGAACAGCGCGACTGCCCCGAAACATGACACAGACATGCGGCACTGCAGGAGCGCAACACATACGAGCTATCCGTCCAAATCATCATCATAAACGTACTCACCGGGTTAGCCTGCGTAATCTGAAAATTTCGCCGGGCCACTTAATTCCTAATCTGAAAGGGCAACCTCACGAAAAGAACACGAGTAAGCACGAGCAGCGACGCGAAAAAATACGCCATCTTTTTCCGAGACAAATTTTACTTGTGTGCGTTTGGAGACACCACGGATTCACAGGAAAGCTAGAGAAAAAGAGAGACCCGCACATGCGCGGTTTTCCTTTTCTTTTTTTGGTTTCGTCAGAGTCCACACGAAGCAGCACGAGAAGGCGTGATGCGCTTTAATTCGGCCACTTCAGTTTGATTTGATAGCCTTTTTCACTGTTTCTACAAGGGAGTAATTAAGGTAGCTTTACTTTAGTTTCCCTTTAGCAAGTGCACTTGCCCCTTAAATAAGTCACCTTTGCGTCGCGGTTAAGTTGAGCACTGACTTGCTGAACCGGGTCAAAAAGGGGCAGAGAAAATCTAACAGTAATCATTACTGTTGAGAGCGGCAGTTTCTCTAGCAGTTTTGTGGCAAGGATGAACCGCCATGAGATCGTTGGCAAATTTATCTGATTTTAGTTGCTGATGTGTTGATTTAGTAATCATCATCTAACTGAATCATTTATGGTTACTGCTACTGTCACACCATTTAATACGAAATGGAAAGGCTAATTTCACAAAGGAAAAAGAAAAGAAAAACAAAGATGAGGGTAGGAAAATGGGGGTAAGAGTAAAGAGACAAATACTAGTGGAGTACAAGGAATCCAAGGTTGAAAAGAGGACAACAAAGCGTCATCTCGCAATACACATATGCCCACTATACAATCCTACTAGCTATCTCTGCTCACAATCTCTTTCTCACTGTCTTTTGAAACAAAAAAAAAAGTCTGACAAAAGAAAACAGGTCAAAAGAAAGAAGCTTGAGAAAGAGATGAAAGGATCAACCGATCAAGTGTGTAAAAAAAAAGAGTCATATTTCTGATTCGATTCCAGCGTGACACAACGGCCAGAGCAAAAGGGCAAACAAAAGGAAAGTACCAGTAGTGAAAAGTTACTAGTATATCGTCACAAAAAAAAGGATTCTTGGATGCAGCAAAGAGATAAGGCAATGGGGGTGAGAACGAAAAAGCCATTGCACCCACCATACGATTATATCCTCTCCTAGCTTTCTCTTTCTCTTTATCCGGATTTCCATCCCACTAGAGACCGAGCGGCATTCTCTCTCCCAAGTGGAGTTGTGACGGTCGCTTACCACTAAGCTAGGAGCAGCTTTCTTGTGCCGGTGTTGTTGCTGCTTGTGTTGTAAAATTACGGTTTTAGTAAAAAATTACGGTTTTAGTAAATATTAAAAATTAATTTTAGCATAAATTAAAATAATTAAAACATATTTTCAGCAACATTTAAATGACAAAAACAGAATAAAAAACTTTTAGTTGCAGTATAAATTAAAATAATTAAATCATATTTCCAGCAGCATTTGAATGGCAAAAATAACATAAAAGCATGTAATATCTTCATGTCATTTAAACAGGATAAAAAACTCAAAAGATAGAACTTAGCAATAAAAGAAATCAGCATAATGATCAGATTTAATTTGCTTGTTTATTGTTCTCAAATGTCGGATTGCTCAAAATGTAATCTTGGCCTCCTCGTCATGTTTGTCAATATTATTCACTTAATTAAATATGACAACTACAAATCAGACTTTGAGCTCAAACTAATGCTTTCCTAATATGTCAAGATTTATCTCATAAACAACAATTATACTTTCAGTCAACAGAGGATCATTTGTTAAACGGTGTAAAAGGAATCACAATTTCAGCACATTAGCCTTTCGACAAACATGATATCACAGAGCAAAATAATCAAGCTCTTTTTAGTCACAACCAAACTACAGAGAGTATCATAACAAAATTGCTAGAGATAAAATTGACAATATTAAGCAATACAATTAGCCCAAGTCTGATCTAGTTATCAATTCAATTTCATAACATGACAATTATCATCATCGAGCATTAATCCGAGCCCATAACAGTACCAAAACAAGTCTCCCAGTACTAGTCAAATTTACAGAATCAACTAGCACAACACACTTTGGCAAAGTAATGCGCAAAATGAAATCAACGATACTCACGATGCGGATGGCACTCAAATCCACTGAGTAGAACCGGCCAAGGCACGCGAATCGCGCTGTCTCAGAAAACCAATCGCCCAGCTGTGCCGCAAATGAACGGACAAGGTCGTCGGAGATACAATGCCAATCCACAAATCGGGACACACCAATTTGCGAAGTCGAGGTACAGAGGATGCCACACAATACCAACAGAAGTGCACCAGCCGAGTGCACCCGAGAACACCAAGCACCAAAAACCGAATCAACCACCACACCAAGATCAATCCAGTACCGATAGGAACTCAAGCTCCAATCGCACAGACGCCAAATCCTCTCACAGTACACCCAACAGAGGAGAGGGCGCAAGAAAGGAACCAACGAGATGCACAAGGAGAAGGTCCAGAGCTCACCACCAACGGTGCTGGGATAACCATGGAGGTGCAGGAGATCCAAAGCCCCAAAGCTGAAACCAAATCTGGAGGAGGAGAAGCAGTTCAAAAAAGGGGAGAAAACTCACTGATCTTCGGGCGCTGAAAAGAAGAGAAGGACAACCTTTTGAAGAGGAGAACCAGAGCACACAACGCGGTGACAGCGAACAGCTAACTCCAAAGAGCCTAGGACAGCCTGCGCCACTGCCTTGCTCGCGGGAGCTTCAAGCGACCAAGCCGCATGCGCTGCTGAGAGGGAGATAGGGTTGGATACAAAGTCTCCAACCTTATCTCTTCCCAACCAACAGGTGGCCCCCACTCTCTATTTTCCTTTTCCTTTTCTATTTCTTCTTTTCTCAAAATGAGAAATTACCAAATAGCCCTCAAAATATCCAACAGTCCCCACCAATTTATCAATTTGATAAATGATGTTCAAAGTCTTATTTAATATACAGCTATTCGATGATGGGTACCTTGCGGGTTTGAACCCAAAACCTAGCAACAAGGACTACGACTCTGCACAGATAAAGGATGATTTTGCCTTGATCTAATGCCTTTGTGTGAGAATTTTCGCCCAAGTTACATTCTGTACGGTGGCTTGCCCTTTTCCCTCTCGGGTTGGGATGTTACTGTCATGTCCCCGTATCTAGCTCATGAGTATTTAAGAAAGTATACCCTTATCTTCTTTTGATCGCGACCTTACGACTATACTCAAGTAGGTGAATTCTTTAAGGAATCCTGTAGGATTATTCCCGATGCCATATAGTTATCGAATTTATTAAGAGCTATTGCACAACCTCTCATACAGAAAGAGCACTGAAGCTAATAGGACCCTTAGATGTGCTCTCTAATCCCACACAGTTTGTTGTACAAAAGTATAGTTCACGGGATCTCCGATCTACTAGAATAGGTTACCACCAATACGAGCCTTTACAAGGGTATGAGCCTCATTCCCTTTGACGCTGCAAAGATGGCCTTCTGTGTCAATTCTTTGGTGAAAGGATCTACCAAGCTCATTTCAGACTGGATGTATTCCAAAGAAATAACACCCGTCTCTCTGACATGCCTTACCGACTTAAGTCGCCTCTTTATATGTTTTAAGGACTTCATATTGTTCTTCCTACTCTTCGCCTTAACCAAAATGGTCTGATTATCGCAGTTGATTAATATAGCTAGAATTGGCTTTTCCAGCACATGTAGGTCAGAAAGGAGTTCTCTATTCCATTCTGTCTCTACAGTCGCTGAGTCAAGAGCTACCAACTCAGCCTTCATGGTGGACTGTGTAAGGATAGTATGTTTAGAAGACTTCCACGAAACAGCCCCACTTGCTGGAGTAAAAATATAGCCACTCGTAGCCTTCATGTCATACGAGTCACTGATCCAGTTAGAATCACTGAATCCTTCTAAGACTGCCGGATGGCCATAATAATGTATTCCCAAATTTGTGATCCCCTTTAGGTACCTAAGTACCCTCTCTAGTACTATCCAATGAGCATCTCCTGGATTGGCTGTATAATGACTCAATCTGCTTACAACATATGAGATGTCCAGTCTTGTTGCACTAGTTAGATATATTAAGGATCCAATTATTTGAGAATATTTAAGCTGAGCCTTTTCATGTCGAGTGTTTTTATGTAGCTTAACATTTGGATCATAAGGTGTGGCTACTGACTTACAGAAACAATCCATGAATACAAATCTGGTTAGGACCTTGTCCATATAATGGGATTGTGATAGAATAATCCCATTCTCACCTTTTATCAGCTTGATGTTTAAGATAGCATCAGCTTCACCCAGGTCTTTCATATCAAAATTCTGGAAGAGGAAATACTTTGTTCTATTGATTGCATCCATGTTGGTCCCAAAAAGCAATATGTCATCCACGTAAAGACACAAAATGACACCTTCGCCCCCACTAAACTGATAGTAGGCGTATTTATCGGCTTCGTTCACACAAAAGCAGATCGAGGTCATAGTACTATCAAATTTCTCATGCTATTGCTTGGGAGCTTGCTTTAGACCATACAAGAATTTAATCAATCGACATACTTTCTTCTCTTGCTCTTCAACAACAAAACCATCGGGCTACTGCATATAAATCTCCTCATCCAAGTCTCCATTTACGAAAGCTGTCTTTACATCCATTTGATGTACTTGGAACTTGTATGCGATAACTAGTGCTAAAAGCACCTGAATTGTGGGTAACGAGCCACAAGAGAGTATGTATCAAAATAGTCTTGACCCTCTTTTTGTGTGAAACCCTTAGCCACTAAACGGGCATTGTACTTTTCTATAGTACCATCAGGTGTATGCTTTCTTTTAAAGATTCATTTGCAGCCCACTGGCTTGTATCCAGATGGGAGGTCCGTAACCTCCCACGTTCCGTTAGCTATGATGGAGTCCATCTCGCTACAGACTGCCTCCTTCCAGTAATCCACATCCGGGGATGCATATGCCACTGAAAGAGTTCGTGATTCATCATCCATGACATAGGTGACATAGTCATCACCAAGAGACTTTTTAGTCCTCTGCCTCTTACTCCTCCTCAACTCCAACTCTAGAGCGGTGTTATCCACACTAGGAAGAATAGAGTGTTCATCTGAATCATTAGGGTCATTGACTTCATTTGGTCTCATAGGGAACACATGTTCAAAGAACATCGCATCACGAGATTCCATAATTACATTTGTAGAGATGTCACTCATCTCGAATTTGACCACTAGAAATCTATAAGCTGTGCTATTTTTAGCATACCCTAGAAAGACACAGTAAATAGTCTTGGGACCAAGCTATCTTTTCTTTAGTAACGACACATGCACTTTTACAAGGCATCCCCACGTTCGAAGAAATGATAAAATTAGATTTTCTCTCCTTCCATCCTTTATAAGGTGTTTCCTCCTGATTGCGAGGTGGAACCCTATGGATGACATAATTAGCTGTGAGAACTACTTCACCCCACCAATAGTTCGACATACTTGAACTTTGTAGCATGGCATTAATCAAGTCACAAAGAGTTCAGTTCTTCCTTTTGGCTATTCTATTCGATTGGGGTGAGTATGGTGGAGTAATTTCATGGATTATTCAACTTTCTTCACAGAATTGAGAGAATTCATTTGAGATGTATTAACCGCCTTGGTTTGACCTTAACCGTTTATTTTTTTTTCTAGTTGATTTTTCACTCCGGCTTTAAAATTTTTAAAGTGTTCTAGTGCTTCATCTTTCGACTTAAGTAAATAAATGTAGCAGTTCTTAGTCGTATGATCTATGAGAGTTAGAAAATATCGTTTGCCACCTTTAGTTAATATTCCATTCATCTCACAAAGATCAGAATGGATTAGCTCAAGTGGAGAGGTGCTTCACCCTTCTACGCTATGAAAAGGTTTTTGGGGTTACTTTGCTTGCACACACACTTTACACTTAGAACCCTTCTCATAATTATAGGTTAGAATTACACACATTTTGCTTAACCACGCGATGGCTTGAAAGTTAACATGACATAAACGAGAATACCAAACTTCATAAATTTTATTGTAATAGGAAACATTAAAAATATTTACATTATTGAAATCAAGAATGGATAAGCGGAACATGCCTTCGCTATCATAGTCTTTGGCCACAAAATTATCAAATTTGGTCAACAAGACCTTATTGGACTCAAACGCAACCTTTATTCCTTGTCTACACAACATATACCCACTCATCAGATTGCGAGTCATGGTAGGCACGTACAGTACGTCTTTGAGGATGAGTGTTTTGCCTGAAGTGAGCTTCAAGCAAACATGTCCAATCTCACGTACTGTAGTAGCGGCCCTATTCCCCATCAGGATAGATCTATCACCTTCATCTTGAAATGAAGAGAAACAAGATTGATCAACACATATATGTCTGGTGGCACCCGTATCAATCCACCAATTAATAGATGGACTTGTCATAAAGGCCTAAGGTAAATACCCTTCTGAACTGGAACTAGCTAGTACGAAATTCACTTTAGCTTTATGGCCTTTATGCTTACCAGGAGAAGGACCCTTGCCTTTACGATTGTGGCAATGGTTGGCTTTATGACCAACCACTTCACAAACAAAACAGACAATTTCCTCCTCCATCTTCTTCATTTTCTTTCCTTAGAGCTTGGTTTGGGGCCGATTCTTGAATTTCTGTTTCCCAAAGGCTCTAACATTTTTGACCTCCAACTTATGAGCCTAAACTTGAGCCTTTCCTGTACTGTCACTGGCTTTTGCAAGCTCTTCGACATTAATAGCAGTTGACAACTCATTGAGAGTCAAACGCTCCTTTATATTTCTGCGAGTGGTCACAAAGTCACATCATGAGAGCGGTAACTTAGCCAGGATGATATTCACTTGAAACTTCTCTGGTAGGACGCAGTCGTACTGACTTAAGTCACGTACATGGAGTTGTAGCTCATGAAGCTGCTCCATCATCGACCGCCCCTCAACCATCTTAAAGTTCAAGCAGGTAGTAGTTATGAATGACTCATTCCTATTACCTCTTTCGGAATATTTCTCATCAAGTTCGTCCTAGACTTGCTTAGCATCTTTGAAGTTAACATACACGTCGAACAACCGGTTGGATAAGATGGTTAATAAATGAGATAAGACTGAATTGTTTGCATCCTCCCACTACATCATAGCAGCAGTTTCCAATAGGAACATTGAAGGATTTGAAATGACCCAAAAAAGTGTGAGGTCAGTCAGCCATAGTTTTGTTTTAGCCTGCCAACGTTTAAAGTTGGCACCATCAAATACTTCTGACTTAACGACATCAGACGAAGAAGCCATTTCTTCAAATATTGGTTTTATGAATTGTTGAAAAATTGGCGGTTTTTAGCAAATATTTAGAATTAATTCCAACATAAATTAAAATAATTAAAGCATATTTCTAGCAACATTTAAATGAGAGAAATAACATAAAAACCTGCAATATCTTGATGCCATTTAAACAGGATAAAAAGCTCAAAAGATATAACTCAGCAACAAAAAAAATATCAGCATAATGCTTAGATTTAATTTGATTGTTTATTATTCTCCGATGTCGGGCTTGTCAAGATGTAATCTTGGCATCCTCGCCATGTTTGTTAATATTCTTCACTAATTAAATATGATAACTACAAATCAGACTTTGAGTTCAAACTAATGCTTTACGAACATGTTAAGATTTATCTCATAAACAACAATTACACTTTCAGTTAACAGAGGATCATTTGTTCAACGGTGTAAATGGAATCATAATTTCAGCACTTACGCCTTTCAGCAAACATATTATATCACAGAACAAAATGATCAAGCTCTTTTCAGTCACAATCAAACTACAGAGAGTATCAAAACAAAATTGCTAGAGATAAAACTAACAACAATAAGCAATACAATTAGCACAAGTCTGATCTAGTTATCAATTCAATTTCATAACATGGCAATTATCATCATCGATCATTAATCCGAGCCCACAACAGTACTAAACCAAGTCTCCTAGTACTAGTCAAATTAACATAATCAATTAGCACAACACACTTTGGTAAAGTAATGCACAAAATGAAATCAACGATACTCACGATACGGATGGCACTCAAAGCCACCGATTAAAACAGGGCAAGGCACGCGAATCACGCTGTCTCAGAAAACCAATCGCCCCGTTGTGCCACGAATGAACGACGAGGTTGTCGGAGATACAATGCCAACCCACAAACCGGGACACACCAATTTGCAAAGTCAAGGTACAGAGAATGCCGTACAAGACCAACAGAAGTGCACCGCCGAGTGCACCCAAGAACACCAAGCACCAAAAACCAAATCAACCACCACACCAAGATCAACCCGGTACCAACTGGAACTCAAGCTCCAATCGCACAGGCGCCAAATCCTCCCACAGTACACCCAATAGAGGAGAGGGTGCAAGAAAGGAACCAACGAGATGCACAAGGAGAAGGTCCAGAGCTCACCACCAATGACGTCGGGATAACTATGGTGGCGCAGGAGATCCAAAGCCCCAAAGCCAAAACCAAATCTGGAGGAGTGAAGGATCTAGACCCGTTATTATGTGTTAATGGAGTATTTTGGTGATTAATGATAAATGCACTTATGAGACTAACACTCTTATTGTTATATCATATTTAGTCTCAGCTTGGATATAAAAGCAAAAATCCAAACATGTATGTATTCATTAACGACAAATGCACTTGTGAGACTAACACTTTATTGTTATATCATGTTTAGTCTCAACTTGAATATAAAAGTAAAAATCCAAACATGTATGCATTCTACTTCTTCTTATTATATCTTGTTGCATTCCTTGGATTCAAAATATAGGTTAAACTCCACCAAAGATCTAACTTGAATATGTGCATATGTTCCTACTATACATTCGTGTATGCACACATCTAGGGGGAGCTCAAACCATGTTTTGTAGTTTCATTAGTATTGATTCATATTTCCTTTGTCTATGTATATTTGGGATCTCTACTTTGAAACTTATCCTTGAATATATATATAACTTGTGTAGTTAATATATATTCATATGAGTATATGTAACTTGTGTAGTTCTTATATACTCATACCAATCTATTCAATTTTCTAAAATTGAGGTGGTTGTCATCAATTACCAAAGGGAAAGATTGTGGTATCTTATCCCAAATCATTATGAGCTAATGGTATATTGATGTAATGAATGATAATCATATTATAGAACTAACTATTTCCTTGAGTTGAATGTGTAGATTGAGTTCCATGTGGTTGAAGACTTTGGATGATATCATGTGTTGATAGTCATCAAGTCAAGATTCAGGATAAAGAGAAATCATCATGTGTTGATGATGTTCTAGACAAGATCTTGAAAAGAAAAAATATCATCATGTATTGATGATATTGAAGACCAAGAGCTTGAAGTAAAGGATGCATGATGCGTTGATGCTTATCAAGTTCAAAAAGAGGAGATCATGTGATGAAAACTTTGGATGACATCATGTGTTGATGCATATTCAAGTCAAGAACCCGGACTTGAAGTGAGGATGTGCGTCATCAAGCTTCAAGTGTTTGCTCAAGGCAAATGTATGTCTAGCTAAGGCTAAGGATGTGTTCCTAGTCTTTTACCGGTCTTGGTGTTTGGTTGAAGACCGGATTGCTAGTATAGGTTGCTGTACTATTAAGAGGGTCTTGACTAATAGCTTGAGTTAGTCATGTGTTGATAGCTCGTTGTGCTTGCTCTAGCTCTCTTTAACATGTTGCATATATTTGCGAATGTGTTTTGTAAATAGTTGAGGCTTGTGGTTAATCCTTGTAGCATGTGACCTTAGTTTGCAAATGTGTTTTGCAAATGGCTTAAGTCCATGTACCTTATTCCTTGTAGTGTGATTCTAAAAGTGTACAAATGTGTTTTGCAACTTGTTGAGAATCTCACCTTAACCCTAGTTTGCATCGCTTGTCACTTGTGCAAATGTGTTTTGCAAATTGAGTTGAAGCGGAGTGCAATTTGTGGCCATGATTCTAAAAGTGTGCAAATGTGTTTTGTAACTTGTTGAGAATCTTGCCTTCATACCTTGTGTGCATCTGGCATCAATTTACAAATGTATTTTGCAATTGAGTTGTTCTTTGGAAGCCAATTTGTGATGTTATCAGAAACATCGGTTGTACCGACGTTGTTTAGGCGGAACTACCGCTTGTGCGGTAGTACCGCAGTTCCGTGGCGGAACTACCTATGCCTTTGTGGCGAACTACCGCTTAGTGGTAACACCAGTGTTCCTTTGAGAGGAACTACTGCACTTCGGTTGTACCAACTTTTGTGGCGGTACGTATTTTTCAGAGAGGCATTTGTTGCTCTTGTGGAAGCACGGTAGTACCAGCGCTATATGCGCGGTAGCACCATATCTCGGATGTACCGATTTCTGTGCGGTATGAAATTTCCAGTAGCATTGCTTTTTGAACTTGGTTTGCTCCAAGGTGGCGCGGTAGTACCGGCGCTTTGTGCGCGGTATGACCGGACTCGCGGAACTACCGTTTATATGTTGGCGGTACGTAAATTCCAGAACATGTGCTTTTTGGTCCTTAGCCGCGATGTTGAGCATGTGTTGCTCTCTCGGTATTGCGGTAGTACCGTAATATGTTGTGTGGAACCACCGATTATCGAAACTACCGCGTATTAGTTGGCGATAGTACCGTACCTCTCTCCAATGGCTAGTTTTATAGTCGTTACTGTGCTGATTCTTTGCTTTCAACGGCTAGCTTGTGTGTATGGACTATATATACCCACCTTGGCCGTATAGGGGAGAAGTAGCTGAAGCGATTATACATTCTCCAGAGCTCAAAGCAAACCTTCTCTAGCATTTGTGCATGTGTTGCACTTAGTGTGGTTAGAGAGCAAACCCTAAGTGCATATATTGCCTTAGGTAGTTGATTGTGTATTCACTTGAGTTTAGACACTTGATTGGTTCAAGTGGAAGTCTAAGATTTGTTACTCTTGGAGTTTGCCGACTCCTAGACGGTGTGAAGGCGTCGTGGTCCAGTGATCTTCTCAAGTGAAGCTTGTGAGAAGACTCGAGCAGTCTGTGATTGGCTTGGTGCTTGCCATCTCCGGAGTGGAGTAAGAGCAACCCTAGTGGATTGAGGCATTGGTTACCTCTGAGGAAGACTTAATTTATGGAGCCGGTCCAATTGGTTTGGACTTCCCTCAACGTGGATTAGGGGAGACCGGCAAGTCTCCGATCACCACGGTAAAACATCACCGTGTCTTTTGTAGTTTGCATTCTACTGCTTTTACATTATGCAATTTATATTTCTTGTATTAAATTGCTTATTCATTGTATATGAATACTTGCCATGCTTTGTGCTATTTACATTGCTTAATTTGAATAGCTCACAAGTCTTTGCTTAATTGCAATATTCATTATTTGACTTGTATTGTTGGTGCACTTAGTTGAATCTAGTTGATTTAGGCTTTAACTGTGCAAAAACTGTATTTGTATTAGCTTCCGCATTAGAAATCGGTTTTAGCCCATAGAAGTTTTTAGAAACGCCTATTCACCCCCTCTAGTCGGCCTCCTCGATCTTACAAGGAGAAGCAGTTCAAAAAAGGGGGAGAACTCACTGATCTTAGGGCATCGAAAAGAAGAGAAGGGGGCGACCTTTTGAAGAGGAGAACCAGAGTATGCGACACGGTGGTAGCGAATGATTGACTCCGAAGAGCCCAGACCAGCCCGCGCCTCCTGTGTCGCTGCCTTGCTCGTGGGAGCTCCAAGTGACCAAGCCGCACGCGCTACCGAGAGGGAGATAGGGTTGGAGACAAAGTCTTCAACCCTATCTCTTACTCTCTCCAACCGACAGGTGGGCCTCATTCTCCATTTTCCTTTTCTATTTCTTCTTTTCTCAAAATGAGAAATTACCAAATGGCCCTCAATATATCCAACAACTTGCTCCGCTAGTCATCACACGTGCAAGCATGTGGATCTTTCATGAGTCATAAGCCACTCTCACAGTCTCACGTGTGGCCCCAAGGATCCACTACAGTCGATATAATTTGAAGAAATTATCAATATAAAGGATTGTGGGGTGTATAAAGACATACATATTGTCTGGTATCGGTATCAACGCTAAGAAATACCACATCATGAAGGTGCTAATTCACTTCAAACCGTCCATCTCTGGTAATTTCCATACCAAGAATTTTCTTTACTGCATCGGGATCCTTCATCTCAAATTCACTGCTCAATTGTGCCTTAAACTTTGGAATTTTTGATTTGTCTTTTGTAGTAATCAACATATCATCAAAATATAGGAACAAATAAATAGACGAGTCATTAACAGTCTTTAAATAAACACAAATATCATAATAAGATCTTTTGAAATCCTAAGAGATCATGAAGAAGTCAAATATCTTGTACCACTGTTTGGGTGATAGCTTGAGACCATACATAGATTTCTTCAACTTGCAAGCATAATTCTCTTTTCTCGGAAAGATAAAACATTTTGGTTGCTCCATATAAATGCCTTCCTCCAATTCACTATGTAAGAACACAATTTTCATGTCTAATTGTTGCAGCTCATAATTATGCATACCCACTATGCTGAGTAAAGTACGCATGAAACTATGCTTCACAACTTGGGAAAAGACAAATGTGAAATCAATACCTAGAATTTGGTTGTATCCTTTAGCAACAAGCATTGTCTTGTTCATAACCTCTTCAGGTAGTGAAATGCATTCTTTCTTCATAAAGATCCATTTGCAGCGAATAGCCTTTTTATCAATTGACAACTTGGCCAGCTCTCAAATGTTATTCTTCTCAAGAGATCGCATCTCATCATGCATAACAACCATCCATCTCTCTGAATCACCAGAAAAGATAGTATCTGAATAAGTGAAATGTTTTGGAGTACCTTCAATTTTGTCTACCACATTCAAAATATAAGCAACAATATCAGCTTCTACAACCAATATTTTGGGAGCTTGAATATTCCATTTAGGTCTATCAGCTGCAATGGAACGTTGTGGTGGTTGAAAGACAACATGGACATCTTATATATATTTTTTCGGCTTCTGGTGTACATCCTGAATCAATAACATGCTCCACATGCATGCTTAATTTCTGTAGTTTCTCAACGGAAACATCATTATATGGTTTATCATGCAACATAATAGATTCATAGAAAGTAACACTTTTTTTATTATATAATAACCACATTTCTAGTTCTAGAATTCCACAATTTATATCATTTAACACCATATTTATAACCTAGAAAAATACACTTAGGGGCTCTAGGCTCTAATTTGACATTATTAATATGAGCACAAGCAGAACATCCAAATATTCTCAAATTTGAATAATCTAGTGGAGAACCAGACCATATCTCAATGGAGTCTTCTTATCAGTTGCTAGGTTGGGTGACCGGTTGATCAAATAATAAGCAGTGAACGTGAGTCTTCTTATCGGTTGTCAGGTGGGTGACCGATTGATCAAATAACAAGCAATGAACGCGGCTTCAACCCAATAACTCCTAGATAAGTCAGAGTTAGATAACACGCAATAACCTTCTTCATATGGTTATGTTCATACGTTAGGCCACACCATTTTGACGAGGAGTACCTGTGACAGTGTAATGTCTCACAATGCCCTCTGATATGGATAAAGCTTAAAAAAATTTAGAACAAAACTCCAAGCCATTATCAGTACGTAGCTTCTTAACATGCTTATCAGTTTGCTTTTCAATCATCATCTTTCACTCCTTGAATGTCTTGAACACATCCGATTTGTACTTCACAAAATATAGCCAAACTCTTCTTGAATAATCACCAATGATGGTCAACATGTAGCCAACACCTCCAAGGGATGAAATGCGAGATTCTCTCCACAAACCATAGTGAACATAATCCAATATGCTTTTTGTAGAGTGAATTGTTGTGCTGAACTTCACCTTTTTTATTTGCCGAAGATACATTGTTCATAAAACTTCAACTTGTTGATACTTTGACCATCAATGAGTCCTCTTTTGCATAACTCCATGCCAATTTCACTCATATGGCCCAGAAGCATATGCCAAAGATTAGTAGCAACTGAATCAGATGATTTATTTGAGTCAACAATAATATTACCTGAAATTATAGTATCTTGCAGATAATATAGTTAACAATTTTCATATCATATTTTATCACAACAAAAAAAGCCTTTGAAGATCTGTAGAACTCCACCTCTATATGAATACTTGTAATGTTTAGCATCAAGAGTACTCAGCGAGATAATATTTTTCTTAAAACCTAGAATGTGTCAAACTTTCAACAAAGTTTTGATAGTGCCATCAAACATCTTGATCTGGATAGAACAAATACATGCAATCTTGCATGGTAAATTATCAACCAACAACACATAATCACTTAGCATAGCTTCATAATTTTCGAACCAATCTTGGTTCGGACTCATGTGGAAAGTGCAGGCTATACCAAGAATCCACTCATCAACGGTTTTAGAACTATCTGCAAAGGCAATGAGAATATCTCCATTAGAATCCTGCTTAACACCAATAATGGCTTTAGCATCATCCTTTTGTTGATCCTTCTTAAAATTGTTATTTATTTTCTCATTTTTATTTACCCACCAACACTCAGATATATCGTGCCCATCTTTCTTGCAATACTGTCATGATTTGTATTTGCCTTTGAATTTTGATTTGCCTTTGTAATTTATGCTCAAGCTTTTGCCTCTTGAATCGTTGTTTGAACTCCTCTCTTGTTGTCTGCCACGGGCAACCAGACCTTTTGTATGCTAATTTGAACTTTCGTTCGAAACACATGAGTTTCATCTTTTCCTTCGCATGTAGTGCTTCATAGACTTCATTAAGTGTAATAGTATCTAGGCTATATAGAATAGTATCTCTGAACGTAGAGTGCGAACTAGGTAGTGAGCATAAAAGAATAAGACATAAATCTTCATCATCATATTTTACCTCCGTAGACTCGAGATCTGAGACCACTTCTTTGAACACTGTCAGGTGGTTCAATAATGACTCACCTTCCGTCATCTTGTGCGAATAAAACTTCTGCTTCAAATACATCTTATTGGGATGATATTTGGTAATACAAATCTGCTCCAGTGTCAACTATAATGTGGCAGTGGTATTCTCCTTCAAAACTTCATGCATACTATTATTTGATAGATGAAAATGAATATAAGATAAGGCCTTACAATATTTTATTTGCTTCTCCTCAAGAGACCATGCAGCGGGCATCTTGTCGATTCCCAATAAAGCGTCATCCAAATCGAGCTGTAAAAAAAGTCGTATCTTGACTTGCCATAGAGAACCTCGTGTCTCAATCATACAGAAGAAATCCCAAATTTAAAGGCGCAAATGTGTGTGTACCTAGCAAAGAATTCCCAGAATCTTAGGCACACGTATGTGTACATGAAGCAATAAAGACTAGAGTTGTTGGTTCGTTTGCTCGTGTGCACTTAGCAAATCGCTTGGTGTGTGTACGTAGCAATTTCCGTTGGGATGAATTCAAGAACTGAAGCTAGCCGACGGAATCTATGCCTACTCGTTTTCGGGTTTAGTGTTTTTTTTTCTTTGCAATCAATGCTGCCGTGCTACCTTTTCTCTTTCTAGCAATCAATGATGTTGTTGCTTTGCTCGCCCTCGTGATCTGTGTTGCGCTTCCTGCTTTATTCCGTGCAAGAAACAACTGGTCATTGTCTTTGACACGGAGAGGAACTCGAATTCACCGCCGATTCATATTGCAACTCGCGAAACGCAACAAGAATCGTTCCCTAAATCTCCCGTACTCTGATACTACTTGTTGTGAATGATGCACAAAAAATAGAAACTAGAGACATATTTTACGTGGAAAACCTTTTTGAAAAAAAAAACCCACACGCACGAAGGCAATATCAGTATACGATGAGATGTTTACAATAAAATTCTTGCTCTTCCTATGAACTATATAGATATATTTATAATGGTACATTAAAGACTCCGTATAAGAGTAGAATTATAAGTTGGAGAAAGAAACTCAATTAATTTCATATCACACGGAAACTCAACGCATTATAAGTTAGAGTAACATACTCAATTCGTATCGCGGTCAAACTCAACAACGCATTACGACCGTATCGACCGCCGGTGCACATGCGCAATTTACGGTCCGGAATCTAGATCGACGGTCTCACGACGGTTGGCATCCCGACATTCCGTTGGAATGAAACGATACATTCCTAAGATCTAGGCGATTGAAATCGCGAGTGCTACGCGCGTCCTATTCGGTGTTTTTACATTTTGCTGATCGTCTAGATCTCATCCGTCGATTCCGATCCGACGGTTTGTTATGATGCTACGGAATTCGTGTCGAGGATGAAACGATATATAGGCACGCCGCGCGTCCTATTCCACAGTGATCGTCTGATTAGTGATCTTTTTCTACGGGACGTGCTGATGATAATGGCCTGCAGTTTGTCATCCATGCTGCCGATGGATCTATTTCATGGAAAGAGACGACCCCTCGGGTGTGTACCAACAAGCGTGTTGTCAAAGCCACAAGGGCTCTAAGTTGTGTAAGTGGGCGTCTACTCAGTTTGGAGCCGAGCCTGCTTGGACCACTTACATTACCAGTGGCCGGCTATACCTAACAGTGAAAGAGAGAGCAGAGCATTCTGGAACTTGGAGTGAGCTTAGGAGATGTCATGATCCGCGTTCTTGTTGCAGCGAGCTTAAGATTGGGGGATGGAAGTAACATGACAGAATTAATGCTAATCTCTGCCTTTAATTAGGGAGCCATCGGTTTATGCTGCTTTGGCTGTGGCAACACAGATGGGGCAGGACGAGGGCACTAGGTTTGTAGTACTGCCTCAGCCTCAGTGCTACTTGACTGCTACTGCTCTCGATTTATTTATGTTTGCCTGTGCAGTGCTAGTACATGCGAAAAAGGACCTTACATTGATCAAGGCATAATTTTGTTTTTTCAAAAAGAAAGAATTACTCCGTGAAGGAGGAAAGAAATCGCACTAGCAGCTTAAACTGTTTCTGAACAGTAATAAGAGAGTAAGACCAACCAAAGGGACATCCAAAAATCAACTAAAATACTTGTGGTAGCTCATTTTCTTCAGAAGAGCACATGGGTAAGTCCCCCCCCCCCCCCTCAAATGGAGTAACTAACTAACAATGACCTAACCTAATTCATGTTAAGTAACTTCCCATGCACCATGCATGTGGTGTGATCATGTGAGGAGCTCAACTCAACCATGAAAGATGAAGCGTGGCAATTTCTCCTTATCAGTTGTCACCCTAGCTTAAAAAGTAGTAGTGTTAGTAAAAACTCTAGTGTTGCTGCTGGCTACCAAACCTGATATGTGATCCGAATTCTTTTTCGAATTTGTTTCCATCTTTGACTCAATTCAGTTTTATGCCACTATATATAACCCTTGTAAGCCGTACGGGAAGAGTTGACGACTCATTAAAATTCCTGCGTTTTGTAAACACTTTTATGATATAATGAAGATCACCGTAGTGCGTCCGTGGTTTTTTCCCGCAAGAGTTTTCTCCATAAAAATCGGTATCTCCTGTTCTTGATCTACTTTGTTACTTGCCGGTCGATTTCTAACAAAACCAAACCAACAAACCATATCAATCGCCTGCTGCTTGGGTACCAGTAACCAGTTATTAGTAGGTGTGACCGTGTGAGTGCCCAAAAGGCTGCAACGCCTTTAACCGCACCACACCACACCAGCTGTTACACTAAACGTACGCTACTCTGCTGGCAAAGCAACCACACATCCATCCATCGGCTGCTTGTTTGCAATGCTTGAGGCAGGCAGGCCGGCAGCCATTCTTCTCTCTCTGACCACCACATGAATGTGGGGGCATGGCACTGGCAGCATGCATGATCGTCGGATCCAAAGATGATGGATTAGAACGCACGAAACCACCCTCACTAGCTGCTGTTTTTGTGTGGATATGTGTGTGTGTGTGTGAATTTGACTAGTATTTGCGCTGCGATTTTGTTATCTCACTGACTCATTTCAGGTTTGTCTCAGGAAACTACTCTCGTTGTGGATAGAAACACTTAACCTCCTTCAACTTGGAAGAAGGAAGAAGGCTAAGTGTTTCTGATAATTTGTGTGAGGGCTTAAGGCTCTTTCAGGAGAAACTGGATTGTTATGGAAATAGGTGGAGCGCGACATTTCAACTTTTGAAGTAAAAACAAACTACCATTTCGACATTTCTTTACGCTTGTGTTGGATTTAAGCTGAATCACTGTAAAATATATATAGGTCTCTACGGTGAAAAAAGAAGAAGAGTCGCACTGATCCTAAAGTAGAAAGAAGAGCATAAAACAAGGAAGTCTTATCAACAAACATAACCAAATCTCGAACCATTAGCAAACTATAGTTAGGTGGTTTGAGATTTGTGCATTAGTTGATTTTCTAAAAGCTATCAAAGTACTGATGAAAAGCTAAAGTTTCCACAAAGTTTTTGGCACGGCAACGCACCAGAATTAAGATGGGTGCTAGCTCGATCAGGCTGCATGGTGCATGTGAGGCAGAGGGCATGCATGAAGTCCAATAGTGGCGAGGGATTGGTTGAGTTTTCTAGCACCTAACAAATGTAGTCCTAGGAGGAGGGGGCCCAATTAACTCAAGTCAAGAACATCTACCTGTTGCTGTCCAATTAATCAGCTTCCTTGCTATCTCAGCCAAAGCACTGCAGCTAGCTGGGAAAAAAGAAGGCACAAGAAAGGGAGGGAGAGAGAGAGAGAGAGAGAGATGCTGGGGTTGGGTGTGGGCAAAAGGGAGCAAGGCACCCCATGTTGGCCAGGCCACCAACAAGCCTTAACTGCTTACTTACAAGTGCAAAATACACAAGAAATGTACCACTAATGATGATCCAAAAGTCTCACAGCCTAGCTAGCTTCACATCGATCTCACGAGATGAGAGGAAATGAAATGATGGTAGGGCACATGCATTGGCATTGGTGATTGGCTCAACAGTGACGAGCAGCAGAGGCTGATCGACCGGCCGGCATGTCATCAGATGGGCTGGGGGCCAGGCAGCAGCAACTACGCGCAGGGTGCATGTTGCCACGATCGCAAAAGGGGAAATTACTATTCGCTGCATTTGATTGGCGCAGGACATCTGCTACTGCGTACACGTCTCGTGTAGCTTATTAACCAGTTCATCATGCATGCAACGCAATGCAATGCAATGCGTGCATCAATGCACACACACATTCTCTCTCTACTAGTACGTACATGTATGTATTGCACGTACGCTACAGAGGTTTTGGTGTGGGTGCACTGCACCGTGGTCACGACTGCCACCATCATGTTTGAATTAGGCTACCCAAAGCTTGTACGACGGCGTTGCTGTCGATCTACACGCCGCCCACAAACAAGCCTTGTAGGTCTAGAGTCTTGTTGTTCCAGCTTGGTGATTTGATTCTTGACTTTTGGGTCAACACAGAGAAATGAAGTGTCGCTCCCAAAAAGGGACCCAAGAGCGTCAGTGCACGCGAAATCCTCCCAAAAAGCAATGTATCCAAATGTGTTGACAAACTTGCGTTTTTTTGCTGGTACGGTACTGGATCGACGGAGGCCACAATAATATCACCACTTGGTCATTAGAACAAACGGCGCCGATCGAGAGCCGCCCGATAGGCTACCCAAAGCTTGTACTTGTTCTCATCGATATCAAGCGTTGGTATCTTCCCTTGGGTTTAGGGTCGCAATTAAGCTTGTGCCGTTCCAACTGAATGGCGGAGGACATAGATCTCCATTCTCCAATGGCAATACTCTTCCTACTGATCAGAAGAGAGAGAGAGAGAGTGCATGTCGTTTTATGTGTGTCAGCGTGTGTGATCTGAGGGAGTTGCTGCTTGCAACGCACTCATCGAGCCGACATAGGGTGGTGATGAGGCATGAGTGACCATGCATCGCCATGGTCCGGCCGCTCCTGTAGCTGCAGCTCGTCGCAATCGCAGGCGTGAGAAGGAAGCATCCCTGTTGGATCCCCACATCAACCCTCAGCTCAGCTGCTACAGCTCCCCTTTAAGGCATTTTTGTCCTCAACAGAGACCAGCAGCAAGCATGCATATGCATTATGGCCTATGAATGACATGGGTTAGGTCCTAGGAGACCGGTACCTGCAGTTACTACCACTGCTGATACAGCAATGACGCTGACGCCATTCTGATTGGCCAGGAAGGCAGGCTTGGGTAAGGGATCATCGTCCATGATGGATGGATGGATGGATGGATGGATGGACAGGCCAGCCAAGGCAGGGAGCTTTTCTTGATTTGCCAGGAACCAACGCCATGCTACACAGCATGCACGGAGACATGGAGTGCATGAATCAGATGCTAGTAACATGCGGCAATCAATTCGGAGCCCTGGTGTGTGGGATCTGGAGCCCCCACACGGCTCGGCGACGAAGAAAATGCGTCGCGCTGCATGTGCGGTGCCGATGCGAGCCTCCCGTCTGGAGACGGGAGACCTGCATGCGCACAGGCGCATCAGCAGTGCGGTGACTGATACGAGACCGACCGCTTCTTTTCTTTCAACCCAAACGCCTAGTTCCTCTCCAACCCCAATCTACTCGATCAGCAGTAGCCGGTCATAGTCAGTCGCTACCGTACCGCAGGACCAGAAATCAAAGGGGGGGACCTTGTTGCTTGAGAAAGACCCGGGCAATTCCAACAAGCAAGGAGCGGTAAATTTGAGATCAGGGTTGAGCCGTAGGCTGTAGCTGTGCTGCACGTTAGGCCTAGTAGTAGATCTTGTTAATGCTTTCGGTGTGCAGGTAAGATGGCAGGTCTACATGTGTACCAACAGGGTCTCTCTGACGAGGATTCCAACAAACTTCGGAAGGGATTATACGACTGCACACATTTTTATGCAGAGAAGAAAATGTAAGAAAACGATGTTATTATCCGCAGCACTGCATTCCACTTCAAAAAAGAAGAAGAAATCCAACAGGACCTCACTGTATTTGTTGAACAGGCAGGCAGATTTCTTGTAAGGGATTCAGAGAATGTCAACAGTCGTTTACATTTATTAGCTGCATACCTGCTGAAAGAAGCTTAAGGAAAGAAAGGATGCCACTTTACCATACGCGAACAAGAGATGAATCCTCATCAAGGCTGGAAAGGAAAACAGGCATTGAAAATTTTACCAAACCGTGACATGGAAACACCATTTCCTCTCCATACTTGAACTAACTCCTAGCAGTCTGAGGCACTTAACATAGGCACGCCACTTGCGAAGTTGATCCATCTCACCTTGGAGGTGGCGGAGGGAGCTGAGATTTTGCCATTCCAATCCAAGCAACGACGCCAACACCAAGAATCACCCACCCAAAGACATCATACCAAAGGTCACTATCCTTCTTCTTCCTCGATTGCTGCAAACCACCATATTGTCGTATTAGGTAGGGTAAGGTATATATGGCATGTGAAAGCACAACATAAAAAATCAAAGCCACTTCACGGTTTGGATGAGAATATCAACTCCTATGACAAGTGGTGCACCATAAAATTGGCAGAATACGCACAATCAACAGCTAGTATATCAAACAGTGGCTGAATTTTAGAACTCTGATACTAGCAAATAAGAAACAACACTCAAGTTTCGATAACTAGATGGTAAAAATGCCAGTGAATGGGCTATTAATTGCAATAGATAATGTTAGATTGTTAGGTTGGTGACTAATTCTAGCAAATGATTATAATGAGATGAGTATCGGACAAAAGGATATAAGTGTGCACAGACACCCCAGCACTAAGAGTTACACAAAGACTCATAGAGACTCACTGCCAAATCAATTTCTTTTGCCCCCTCTTTTTGTTCATACATACTGCATATTCAATTGGCATATACAAAGTGCCTAGAATATCTCAGGATCACACATGTATGTGGACACAAACCTAGTTAACAATGCACTTTTTTCACGACAATGACAAGAACCTCTGTTTTTATTTAAGAAATAAGAACAAAGCCAATATATAGTAATAAAATCAGGGACTTGCATACAGATCTAAAGAGCAGACTAGTCATCAGCTCAAAAGAGGCCAGTAGTAAGTCACTGATTAATAATTGAGGAATGCTTATGAACAAGAAGCGTGCAAGTGTAAGGGGCGTGGTTACTGTTCATACATGTACTGTTTATCCACGAATAGTTTACTTCACTGCGAATATTTATTTCCTTAAATAGTTTATTAGTTTTCTTGTATATGGATTAGGTAATTGGAAAGGTTACCTATTAGTTAGGAAGATTATCTAATGAATAGAGAAATTCCTAGTCCCTAAAGTTCAGTTGTGATCGTTCCCTTGACCGGTTATTCTAAATCTATACCCCCTCCCCCTCCCTCTCCCCCTAATCGGTGCCCTCCTTCACCTAGCGCCGTTCTATGTAAAGTCGTCGCCGTCTGACGTCCTTCCGACGGATGTTTACCTTATGATCTAAGGATCATAACATTTGGTATCAGAGCCAACACTATGGCTTCTACTGCCGAGCTATCCCTACAAGACAACCTGATGGAGTCAATGAAGACGACGTTGAAGATGATGCTCCAACAGATTTCGCCCACCCCATCGGAGGAGTTTGTCGCCCTATGTTGTAGCTCGAGGACGAGCTGTTTCACTTAGAGGTGTAATTCAGGGTGTGGTTACTGTTCACATATGTACTGTTCATCCACAAATAGTTTCCTTTGTTACGAATATCTATTTCCTTAAATAGTTTATTAGTTTCCTTGTATAGGGATTAGGTAATTGAAAATGTTAACTATTAGTTAGGAAGATTATCTATTAGTTAGGAAGGTCATCATTTAGATTAATTTTATCCATCATTGATAGAAGAACCCTCTATATAAGAAGGCATATTGTAATCGTTGACATTAAACAAAGATGAATAGAGAAGTTCCTAATCCCTAAAGTCCAGCTGTGGTCGTTTCCTTGACCGGCTATTCTAGATTTATTCCTCCCCTCAATCGGTGTCCTCCTTCACCTAACGCCGTTCTATGTCAAGTCGTAGCTGTCCGACCTCCCTCCAACGGATGTTTACCCCTATAATCTAAGGATCATAACAGCAAGATTATGAAACAGGCAGTAAAGAATGTGAAATATAAAGTACTATATATAGGAAAGGAAGTAGAACAGTGCTCATGTAATTCTGATAAGCAAGAAAGTAGTTATGTAATGCTAAACAGAATACCCTTGCATTTGAGGTCGAGGATGCAGCTTGTGAAGCTTGAGATGCCATTTGCCTATGAATTTCCAAATGCAGCTCTGGTGCCTGAGATAATTGGAAGCAAATGTTACAACAAGGCTCATCCAAATGTCATATGAGCATAATAGCAAAATATGTTATCAGAAAAAAAAAAGGTTCACAGTTAAAGATGCAAGGATTCCAATCTACCCATTTAGCCTACTATTAGAAGTTCTTGTACTGTTAGTTGTTACAACGTTAAAAAGAAAGAGCTCCTGGAACCTGATTCATACCTTCAACCCAGATAGGCAGATACCTCACATGGTTTAATCCCAGAGCATGGTTGAATGTTTGCATCATATATTCATCTCTTAACAAAGATCATGGAAAGATTGAAAAACATGAAGAGAAATCAAAAGGTACCTTAGATGACAAATCCAAGGACTTCCTGTACAGATCATTTGATGGTTCCTACGAGAAACAGGACTGTACCTTAGTTTCCAGCTAAACAAGAGGCACACAAAGATAACAGTGGAACATAAGTGCTGTGTATAAACACTTCTTTTACAAAATCCTTCCATAGGCTTGTGCGTGGACTGGAGCGCATGCGATGCATAGACCGCATGAGCTCAGACTTGAGGGTCAGCCTCTGGAAACGATAAAAAATGTGTTTGTATGCAGAGCAGCACTCTAGCAGATTATACATACCACATCAACAGCTTTCTGGAAACACTCAGTTGACTTTTCAAAGAACTCATTAGCCTTCACAGTGTCTGAAGTGAAGAATCCATGAGAGGTCTGAGCATTCCCCAAGCACCAGAGTGCATCAGCTTTGTTGGGATCAATTTTCAGTGCTTCCTCCAGCTTGGATTCCGCATCTATAACAAAAGTCACTGGGTTAGCATACTTCACTTTTGACCACATTCCGTAACTTTTACCACTTGAAAAAAGTCTATGAAGATACGTACAACGGAACTCCCCTCATGCGCATGCTACAACACTATATACAAACTCTCTGAAAGACCGAAATAGTAGCACCACCACTTTCATTGGACAGGGTAAAATGGAAAAAAAAATCCATACTTTCAAATACTCGATTCTGCACCCTGCATATGATCCTACCTAATTGGTGACAGCTGATTTTGAAAAACGTCACTGGATTTGTCCAGTACAGACTCGGACTGGTATTGCAGTGTGGCCAGTATAGATTTCCATCTATCAACCACTCTGATATCTGATGGGCAGTGTATTCTCCAAAAATATCTAATGGGCAGTTTTCCAGCAAACTCTCTTAAAAAAATCGATGAATCTCAGTAAGTCTTGTTTCACCCGAAGAACATGTCAAACCATAAGTGAAGCCGTTCAAACTCATGCATAACTTGGACTAATATCTCACTCCCTAAACTGTTCTGTTTACCCAACCACCGTCAGCAAAAACAGCAGTTTTCTGAACCGTGCATAGAAAATGCACCTAATGTCTCCTGAATGTCGGGTACAAAACCACACTTCATCACGATATGCAAAAGCAGTCATCTATCCATTCAAGTAGGCAAAACAAGTTGCGACCATCTTCCAATGGCTAAAGCACACATTTTCAGTAGCCTTGCGTGCCGAAACTTTTTTTTGTCAGTGTGGTTGCTAATACTGCAGTGCTTAGCAAACAAACCGTAATATGTCTCCATATTCTAACAATTAAAGTGGAACTTATTTTTCAAGTACACTTTCAATTCAATTTACATGAGTCCATAAACTTTATAATGCTGGAAAACACGATGAAAAGTTCGGCCCTTCGAACCCACAACCTTTATAATGCTGGAAAACACGACGACATCCCAAGCCTATTAGTTGTAATTGCACCTAGGAAGCATCTATTTCAACTTCTACACGAGGAAGCAATCTAAATCTAATCTGTACAAGCAAGCGTCAAAATCTCACGGTATACCTTCCAGGCACTTGAGGCTAGCCTCGCCGTTCTGCATCTGCGACAGCTCCAGCAGCGCGCCGCCCCACCGCGTCAGGTTCTGCGATGCACAAACACGGACACACAGAGAGGACAAACACCATCAGATGAGATCGGATAGCGTCGCATCTCATCCAATTAGAAGCAACCAGCGGAAAGCAAAAAAGGGGAGAGACGAGGAGGAGGAGGAGGAGGAGGCGTACGTCGGCGTCGAGGGGGTTCTGCTCGTAGGTGGCCTTGGCGTTCTTGCAGGCGAGGTCGAAGAAGAAGAGCCTCTCCGGGTCGCTCATCGCCCCCATGTCCATGACGGCAGCGGCGGCGGGGGCTTCCACTCCGCGGCGGCGGGACCCGATGCGATTCGATTCGGGGGTTAGGGTTTTAGGTCTCAATCTCTCTCTGTTCGATTTGGGGAGGGGAGGAGGTGGGCGTGGGGGCGGAGTGCCGGAAGTAGTTGTAGGAGAGGAGGGGATCGCACCGCTGTTATAGGACGCCGACATGTGGGCCTACTGCGGCCCAGATGTCAGTGGCAGGAGACTAGTGTGGGTCCCGCAGGGATGACTTGCGAAAGGGACTAGAGGAAAAAACATATCTGGCGGCCCAACGCAGCACGGCAGCCGAAACGCTTGAGTTGGGACTAAAACGAAGCCCATTCATTATACATGGCTTTCTGCTGGCCCATATGTAATCTTTCTTCTTCTCTTTTTGGAGTTTTTTTTCCCCTTCTTCACCCGCCAAATGTGTGCATGCTGCATTGCTGCCTCTAGTAGTATTAGTATAGCTCCCTTCCAAAAAAAAAAAAAGGGGGGGGAAAAACTCAGAGCTCAAAGCCCGGGCTGCAAACCACTTGTCAGCTCGCGCGAGAATGACCACCCTCATTCAGGCGCGAAGCCGTTGGGAAGGACAAATCTGAGATCCGCTCGCAAGCGACCAGAAACAAAAGGAATTAAGCCAAGAAACTGAAGAGGCTAAGCAAGCAAAAGGAGACAGGAGGAACAGGAGAGCAGAGAGAGGAGGAGGAGGAGCCATGCAGGCGAGGCGTGAGGTTCGGACGAGGGGGGAGGAGCGGGATGAGGCGGCGGCGGTGGAGGAGAGCCCGCTGGGGAGCGCGCGGTGGAGCCCGGAGGCGGAGATCGGGATGCGGGTGGAGGACATCTGGGACAGCTTGGACCAGCCGCAGCTGAGCCGCAGCGACAAGCTCAACAGCTGCTTCGACGCCATCCCCGTCGCCTCCTTCCCGCACACCTTCCCTAACTCCGGCCAGGTCGTCGACATCCCCTCCGACGCCACCCTCGCCGAGGCCGTCGACATCCTCTCCAGGCACCGCATCATCGGCGCCCCCGTCCGCAACGTCGACGCGCCCGACGACGCCAGCTGGATCGACCGCTACATCGGCATCGTCGAGTTCGCAGGCATCGCCGTCTGGCTGCTCCACCAGTCCGAGGCCTCCGCCGCCATCGGCGCCGACGAGATGGCGGCCAAGCTCGGCACCGTCACCCTGGAGGAAGCCGCCGCCGCGTCCGCCGAGCGGGAGCCCGAGGGGGCGGTCGCGGAGGCGTTCGGCGCGCTGCCTTCCTCGGACCTGTTCAAGAAGACCAAGGTGAAGGACATCTCCGGGTCGTTCCGGTGGGCGCCGTTCCTGGCGCTGCAGAGCTCCGACACCTTCCTGACGATGCTGCTGCTGCTGTCCAAGTACCGGATGAAGAGCCTGCCGGTGGTCGACATTGGCGAGGGCACCATCAGCAACATCATCACGCAGGCCGCCGTCGTGCACATGCTCTCCGAGTGCGTCGGCCTCCACTGGTTCGAGGAATGGGGCACCAAGACGCTCGCCGAGCTCGGCCTGCCCATCATGAGGCCCAGCAGGCTCGTCAAGGTCTCACTGAATCCACCATATCAATCCCGGGTTCTTCCCTTTCGCATCGCGGTGATGACGATGATGATTGGCAGGTTCGCGAGGACGAGCCGGCGCTCAAGGCCTTCCGGCAGATGAGGAAGAGAGGGGTCGGAGGCATACCGGTGGTGGATCACAACGGCAAGGCCATTGGCAGCATAATGATCAAGGATGTGAAGCATCTCCTCACAGCATCAGAGACAAATAGAGACTACAGGTAAGATTATATTTGGAACTAGTGCACAGGTTCTGAAATTTTTTAGATTCACACACGCACGGCGAAGACGATCAACAATTTACTGCTTGCAGGACGCTAACGGCGAAAGAATTCATCGCAAATGCGAGGCAGAGCTCGGGCGAAAGGCAGATGAGCATCATAACATGCAAGAGGGAGGACACCGTGAAGGACATCATCTTGAGGCTGGATGCAGAGAAGAGGCAGAGGATCTACGTGGTGGATGAGGAAGGGAACCTGGACGGATTGATCACCCTCAGAGACATAATCGCCAAGTTGGTGTATGAGCCGCCTGGCTACTTCGGGGACTTCTTCAATGGTGTCATCCCTCTACCGCAAAACAGCAGGGTCTGAACAGAGTATAGCCAAAACCAGAAAATCTTCTTGCCATTCTCTCCTTTATCTATTCCTTGTGTAGTACACTAGTACTTGGTATTTTCCTTTCAATTTTCTAGTACTCCTTCACTCCTTCGAGTCCTTCCTCTGTCTGTCACCTCTGCATAGCTAGCCTAGCTTAACATAATGCTTCCACATGTGGAACAATGTGGTTATTTTCATGTTTTAAGTCGACCAAGTAAAAAAAAAAACACGCCTGGAATGTAGCCATGGATCTCCGGGTACCGTTTATCATGTTCCAACTTCCAGGGACTACAGAGAGATTGCTAGCTAAATTGGTGTTCAATTGCATGATGCAAGACAATTTCAGTCATTTGACATAATATCATACCATAGTCTGTTTGCACAATAATGTTAAGATTTAAGACTTAACACATTTGCCATGGTTCCCTTGTTCTAAACATTGCAAACCCTACTGAAAGTCTGAAACTACAAAAAGCCACCAATACTCCTGAATGCTGTGGAAGAAAAGATTTACTACCACAATACCTGTCTATTCTTAGGGTGTCCTCAAATGATTTTAGAATCTAAGCACTAAGGGAAACAAGGATGTAAATAATGTCTAGATTGTACATCTCTCCCTAACGACATGTAATTACCTCATATCTATATATTGGACAATATATGAAATTATGAATAGGCATATCAATCCTTAGGCATTATACATTTTCCATATGTCATCTCCTGGAGGACCTGGACCATGCAACATCAACGATATACACAAAAAATGGTCCCTAACATGTATCAAGCAAGCCAATAAAAGACAAGGTGCCAACATCACAGATCAAATAGCAGTATAGCACGACAATAAATGGAAGCAAGGTGGATAAACAGAGAACACCACTTTATGAACCGACAAGATTAGGAACAATAGAAGGTATCACGAAATTGCCACACTACCTTATGATCAGAGATTGACAAATACAGGACAATGGTACCAATGCCTTAAGATGCAGCTTTGGTTAACTGACAAGCTACTATACTTTTGATCATCAACAAGTTACTATAGTTTTTTTATCAGCAACAAACTAAACTGAAGAAAACAAAAGGCTGCAACAAGGTAAAAGTGAACATAACTGCTGGTATAGATTGTACATAAAAATGCCAAGCACCAACAATTCTTTTGAAGTCAAACAAAAGTCACGGATGTCACAATCAACAAAAAAAGGGTAAAATTTATGAATTACAGTTACACAGCTCACGGCGGTGTCCTAAGTTCCATGTGGAAGCCCCGATATAGTCAGCACTCACCTTGACAAAATCAAGGACGACAAGCTAAGTATTCAATTCAGGTTGCTTTGCATTTCACACAAATTCTGGTAGCTTTGCAGTTCACAAAATTTCTGCTCCTTCAGGCAAAACTGATTTCTCCATCTTCAAATCCTCAAAAGGATGTCAGCTGGTCAAGTTCCCAGTACAGTGGCGCCAATGAAAATTGCAAGGGACTTGTAACCACCATCAATGATATGAGCATCCCTAAACATACAAATGATCAAGTTGATAAGCTTGTTCACCATGCTCATAGAAATTTCTCTGAGTACAACATGACAAGCAACAATGCAATTTTATGAACTTGTTAATAATTCGTCTAACAAGGACAACATAGTAGCTGAAAGTCAGTCCACTGCACCGTATACCTTAAACAGTGGTTCTTAATTAACATGATGTTCTACAGGGATTGTACAGGGTTCAGCAGAAATGTGGCCTTCCTGTAGTAAGACAATTGGAATAAATGGCTTATATGCAATCAATATCACTGGTTCAATATGCAATTGTTTAAAACCCTTTTTGGATTTGGAAGATATTTAGGACAAACATACAGTAACATAAATCAAAGTTGCAGATTAAGAAGCATAGCGAACCATGATCAGATCTGTTACTCAGTTCGGAACAAACACTAGAAATTACTCAAGAGTTTATCGTCAACATTGCCTGATAAACTACAAAACTACTGAAATAATGTATATGGCCGATGTGCTTTTACGACTGGCAAGGTAATATGGGGATGCAATCTCTGTAAAGTGTAAACATCTCAATAGTTGGGTTTTTGAATAGCTGTAGGTTTGTAGCATTATACCATCCCAAATGCTAAACTGAAGCAAGGCACCATTACGATCTTGCAAATTTAACCACCAAATTAACAAAAAAAAAAATGACTGCAAAGCCTTCTATTAATCCATATGACCTATATATGGAAGCACAATCTGGAAGTTAGCACTCACCTTGACCATCAAACCTGACTAATTGATCAAGCATTTAGCCTTCTCCCTTCAAAGAAATCTGAGACCTGGTTCTCCAAATCCTCAGGGTTGTACTTTATATACTTTGCTGAACTCCTTCCCCCCTCTAGCTGGCCTCGGAATCTTCCAACAAACGAACGGTATGCTGGAAGGACCTTCTCTGAGATGGAAATCTTCAACTCCTCTCTTAACTGAGGATCCACAACCCGCCATGCTGTTTGTGTCCTGTACAACTCCTCAAAGGCCAAGTTGAAGTTCTTGAACCTTTCCTTCAGTGCAGCCTTGAGTGCACTCGAAGAACCCATTGTCTGTGGCAACCCATCATCCCTCAGACAAGCTAATACCCTAGTCCATGAGGACCGGAGGTACCCTGTAGAGTACCTCCTTATCTGACCACGGCGCTTACGAATCCAGTTATCCCCGAGCAAGGTCTTTAGCTCTGAATCCTTCACCTTCTGCACAATGTACAGCAGATTGTTCATCAAAAATATGTTCTGCAGCGCCTCATCCTCGTACAGTTTTGATTTCTCCTCAATCTTGGACTGTAGATGTGTAATCAGTATGAGCACACAGTGCCCTGATGGAGTCATATTCACATTCTCACCCCCATTTTCCAGCTCCGTCTCCCAGTCATCAACAAAGTGATTCAGCAAGCGGCTGTAATCTGCAAGCAGTCGGACATAGTTCATGACGTACCGCGTGAGCGGGTGGATCTCCCCGCCGGGCAGTGTCCTGCGAGACGGCTCCCCCTGTATCGCGTTGGCAAATTCAGCAACTGTTCCACGCACTGCATCCCCAAGCCTCACGAGTATCCCCTCTGCCTCTTCCTTGATGAAATCCCTTGCCTCACCTGAGAACAAGCCCTCGAGCTCTGGCAGAACCTCAGCTAGCGCCTCATACATACCAAGAATGCGAAACAGCTTCTCCGATGATCTCTTCCCAATTGCAATGGCATCACCAAAGTTGAGCAGCTGCAGAACGCACCCCTTGGCCGCCTCAGTGAAGCACTCTTCCTCGGCATCGGCATCAGTCGCAAGGATCTGGCTGCAGATGCGGCGCTCCTCAGCAAGAAGCCCCCGGACGACGACCTTGAGCGCCTGGATCCACTTCTTCATCTTGCCGTCGAGGACGCCCCACTCCACGCGCTGCACCTCCTCCAGGCTCATCTTGTCGACACCAAGCACGGCGAGGCACTCCATAAGCGTGTCCCGGCGCACCTCGCCGTAGACCTGGCACAGCTCCGGCGCATAGCCTGCGCGCAGCATGACGTCCGCGATGTCCTTGAGGTGCTGACGGTGTCCTGAGTGATGAGATAGGGCGAGATCTCGTCGTCGGAGACCGAGGTCCTGCCGCCCGCACCGCCGGACTCGTCTCCCTCGCCAGCGTGGTTTGCAAAGGAGGGGCAGTCTAGGTCGGAGGCTGAGGAGGAGAAGGATGGTACCGTAAGTGAGAGCCGGCGGAGGAGGGAGGCGTGCAGGTCCTCGGCGGCGAGCGGCGACGTCCCGCGGATCAGCAGGTGACGGAACTCCTCCTCGAGCTGCGCCATCGCGGCCTGCAGCGCCGCCTCCGCGCGCGCGCCGGGCGCGCCCACGAGGCGGGCGGCCGCGTCCAGGTACTCGTCCGCGTCCTCCGACGAGTCGAACACCAGCCTATCCCCGCCGCCGGCGACTCCCACCGCTCCACAACCCGCATCGCCTCCTCCACCGCGGCGTCCCTCTCCTCGTCCCGGGCCACATCGTCGGGGTCGGGATCCTCCCGCTCTTCTCCCGCGGAGGCCTCGTCTTCCAGGATGGATTCGGGCGCGGTGGCCGCGTTCGGGGGAGGCGGGAATAGGTCGGACATGAGGGAGAGGCGGTTGTCGAACCCGGAGAGGATGCGGATCATGTCGTCCGCGGCGTTCTTGGAGTTGGCAAGCGACTTGACGATGTGCTGCGCCGTCGCGATCACCTTCTCCTGCCCGTCCGGCGGCGGCGCCGCCATCCTCGCGTCGCGTTGGTTCGGATCAGATGCGAGGAGGAAGACGAGGAGGAAGCTAATGCGAAACGGGGGAGTCGGGAAGGGGAAGGGGTGCGAAAAGGAGTCGACTTATTAGCGTTGCTAATCTGCTGAGCTGGGTGGGTTTGAATAAATCGTCGGGTGGTTTTGACGTCTTAAAAGCTTGTACTAATCCCTGCCTCGTCGCTCGCTTTTATCGTACGGATCGGAGTTTGTCTGTCCGACGATCCTTGCAGGGCAACTAATCTGATGATCTGATTTGGGTCATCTGCCACCATTATGTTCTAATGGCACCGTGCTATGATCGGTCTGAACCATCAGATCAAAGAAGGACGCACAAGATGCATTCGTTATTGTAGTGTTTTACTTTAGAGAAAATTCTTCACACGCTATTGGAAATGTTACGGATCTCTGATATGCTATTGCAAAGTGACATCTTCTTTACATACCACTGCAAAGTCGACATCTTACCTCTTTATGCCATTGTTTCTTTTTAGAACGCACAAAAGAATTGCACATCATTCCATTAATCAATAGAAACACAAACAAACAACAAGAAGAGGGGAAATGAAAATCGGAAAGCAACCTAGACAATAAAGAAGAACACCCACGAATTACAGATACATAGGGGGAGGGGCGACCTAGACTAACAACACAGAACTACTGACTACTCGAGAGTAGGTCGCGCCTCCAGACGTTGAGATTCCGCCATGCGTCATTGGCGGTGCTCGTCCCAAATTTGTTGGAGCAGGAGGTCTATTGATGTTATTTCGTTGTTGAACACTCTCTTGTTCCGTTCCTTCCAAAGGATCCAACAGATGAGTGTAATGTATGAGTCTATAGCATGTCGTTTCTTCCCCGGGAACGACATACGCGTCCCGATCCAAAAGTTTTCGAGCGTTATTTGGCCTGTCGATGAACATCCGTTGAAACCCACTCGTGGAAGGAAGCGCGACCAAACTTGTGAAGTCACTGCACATTGAACAAGCAAATGATCAATAGTTTCAGGTGTGCAATCGCAGAAGATGTTGTTTTCATGGTTTTGAAGCCCAGGGCGCTCAAGTCTATCAACCATCCAGCGGCGTCGTCGCAGTGCCAGACACATGAAGCATTTGCAACACAAGGGCACCCTAGCTTTCCAGCATGTAAGGCCTCTGCGACCATCCTTATATTCCGAATTGCCCTTGGAATCAAACTGACGAGCGTGGGCGCTATGGGTGGTATGCTCCATCCGTTAAGCCACCGTTTTGACCAAAACAAGGCACGCTTGCCATTACCCAACCGGATTAGAAGCGAGTTTTGGAACATATTGCGCTCTGCACTGCTACCTTGGATAGTGTGTCCATGCCACAGCCGTGCAGTCCAAGTACGCTGTAACCAGAGCCAGCAGATGCAAAGAGCATGGCCAAGGGTGCGGAGATTATGCAGACCAAGCTACCAAGCAATGACCACCCATCACTGTTTCGGTTTCTTTCCAAAGGAACGCACATCTACGCTTGTCAATCTCCTTGATCACCCAAAGAGGAGGGTCAAGAGCCATGAAGGCATAAATTGGAAGGGCTGTGAGGACAGACTTGACCAACACCACGCGACCACCTTGGGAAAGCATGCGGGCTTGCCAAGAATGCATGCGATCCGTGACTATGTACAATAGAGGTTGAAAGTGTTTCTTCAGAGGCCCTAGGTATTTGCATGGGAACTCGGCTGTGAAGCATTGGAGTTCATGATCGATAAGATGAAAATGCTCATCGGAATGAAATTGGTGTGCCCCAGGGCCTCGATTTAACACACGGCGTGCTTGGGGGGGGGGTCCGGCCCCCGGGGTGGAGGGGGAGTTCGGTCCCCTAGGGACCAAACTTGGTCAGGTGTCGGCTGTCGGCATCTCCATAGTGTCATTTTTGGCATTACAGTCGAGAGGGGATAAAGTTGTAATTACACCCAGTAACAGTGCCATATGAGCCAAAAACTCCATGAGCTATAGATACTACATTACTACTACACCTCAGCATTGTTGCTGAGTTGGACTCAGCTTTGGGCTTCCCAAATCGCAATGATCTGGTGTATATTGTTGTTCTTGATGGGTCAACCAATCCATGCACACAACAATTAACAATAGTCAGCGGTTTGTCGGAATCATCTTTCAGGTCTCCATGACATAGTTAAAATATTTAGTGCAGACAATTCATACATGTCATGGTTCCCATGCTTTGGCCTCTTGATATCTTTTTTTTTCCTTCTCAAAAAGACATGAAACTAGGACAAGGACTATAAAAAAATCCTCTATAGTTTCCTGTCATAAAAAACAAAGGACTATAAAAGAAGCTTTTGTTGTGATCAGCAGAACATGTCCATATACAAGGTGGCATGGCCTCATCTTAACTACTGAATATAGATTAACTTCGCGGGAAAAAATATTGGAATTGCAATTTGAAGTAAAAAAATATTGTTCATGTACTAGCAAAAGTCAATATGATAAACATGTGAACAATGATGATCCTAATGTGTAACATCCCAAAAATCCCGATTCTGGAAATCGGATAAAAATAAGTGGGAGGATAATTTTGGGCATGTTGGCATGAGGGAAATTTTATTTGAGAATGTTTTGTGATTTTTCATCAAAAGTAACAATGCATTACATGAAAACAGAAATTTGTAAAAATTGTCGAGAAAATCACAAAACAGATAAAATCCAGAAAAATTTACCTAAGAAACTATACTGGGTCACGAACCCTCACAAACATTTTCGTAAATTTTGGACCGGTTTGCTCAGTACAAAAATTCAGGAAACACTCAACCATATTTTGGGCCAAATCTGAGCCGGCCCATTTTTGCTCACCCAGCTCCAGCCCGCACCAACACCGCTCACTCTCTCTCACTGACGGGTGGACCCTGTCTTCCATCTCGCCCTCGTCATCGCTCGCCAACGCGCCCCCGCCCGCGGTTTCTCCTCGCCGCCACTGTTTTCGAGCCTCACCTACCTCCGTCACCTCCATCTGGCTTCGCCCATGCCATCTACTTCCTTAATGGTGCTCAACCCCCGTGCTGGCGGAGACGCCGAAGCGAGAGCATGAGTTTTTTTTGCCGCGCATTTTCTCGCCGCGAATCTCACGCGATGCTCGCTGCTATTTAAGCCTCAGAGCTCGTCACCATCTCTCTAGCTCGACCCTCGTTCCATCTCGCGCTTTCTATCGTCGATAATGAATGTGTCATTCCCGATGCCGGTGAACGAGCTTCACAATGCCACCTCTCTGGTGAGCTTCCTTGCCCTAGCCAACCGCATCACCTCGTGCCCTTTTATCTCACTGATGCTTCTCCTATGCTTGATGTAGCTCTGGGAACCCTGTAGCGTGAATGGGACATCGTCTTCTTCACCTTCGGCGCACACCCCATTCTAGACCTTCTTGTTCTGACGTTCTGGTGAGTTTGAACCCCACGTGACGACGTCATTCCGTGTCCTATACTTCACAATGCTTTTCCCTCGGTTTATGATGTTCCACACGTAGGGAATCCCCCGAATCGATCTTCTTACTCATTTCTGGCCACCGCAACTCTTTTCCAGTTAGTCGCCACCTTAGTGAGTCTCTGGTCGATTCTTTCTACCCCTACCATCTCAGCGTGCATGCGAGTTAATGCGCACCTCCTTGTAGCATCTCCATCGCCGTAGCACGCCGTCACCATGAGCCATCTTTGCACCGTCGCTGCTCAATGTCGCCAAGCCACTTTGGTCATCCCCCAATGCTGTCAAGGACCCTAGTGAGATTCTAGTAGTCCCCTAGAGCTTTTGCGCGCATTAGATTGGATGATTAGTTAGGTTAGTGTAGACTTCCTCATGGCCAATCATGGCATTGTCCCGGGAAGCTTTGTCGCCACTGCTCCAGTGATCATTGGTCCCCGAGCCACTGCGCGTATCATCGTAGTAACCTCCTAAAGCCAATGTGCACCACCTTTCGCCGCTGATTGGCTCCATTCACGAAATCCACCTCGGACCTGAGGAGCTCCGTCACTCTTCTCCGGCATAGCACCGCCTCCGACCTCCACAACCACCTAGTGGCATCGCCGTCGAGAGAGGACCCATTTTGCCATTGTCCCGAACCTTCCCGTGCCTTCCTCGCTGCCGGCGAGCTCGCCATGGCGCTCGGCCATGCACGCACCCACCTCCGATCTCTCCATCTCTCTCTGACCAGTGGGACCCACTTGATTGAGTATTAGCTTAACGCAAATGGCAGTAATTAAGTGAAACCAATCGATGATACTCGGGACCAGCTGAAAAGATAATAAAAAATCTAATTCTAAACGTTTTTAGTAAATGTATCACTAACGTGTGGCAACACGCACTATTCTCGGTTTTAAACACGTTTTAAAAACCCGAGGAACTGACATGTGGGCCCTAGCCGCCAACTAATTAAAATTAGAAATATGTTTAATCATTAGTTAATAAATAATGAGTCTATGATATGTGGGTTCGCCTCTGTTTTATAAATAAAATCAATAAAACAAAAAATAAGTCAATGACGAGTAGGCTCCACATGTAAGTTAATAAAAATAAAAATAAATGGAAAAACCACTTTTATTATAGAGGATATTATGTTTTCTCTCTTGGAAACCGTAAACCTCAGTAGAACTCAAAGAAAAATACACTTTCTCTATTGGAAAACGTAAACCACAGAGAATACGCTTTCCACGTTAGCACTTTTATAATTTCTAGAATTTTCAAACCGAAGCAAATTAAAACGTTAATAATTTTTGCATACAAACTCTAAATGAGATGAATATTTTTTATAAATCATCTAAAATCATGATCTACCTAAATATTTAAAAATATTTGGATTTTGTTGCTGTTGAATATTTTGTTGGATATTTAATTTGCTTCCATCTCTTTTAGACGTCGATCGCCCAAGCGATTTTTGCAACGATACTCCATCCTCATATTCAGAGCAACCAGAGCAAGGAAAGCACCTCCTTTTACCATGTTGATCCTACTATTTTAATTATTGTACTTCTTTTTGCAAAATCTATTATACATGTGTGGATGTTTGATTAAAATTGCTAAATTTGGGGCTAATGGTAGTCATAATCATATTCGATGCATGAACCTCCTTGAAATATCGATGTCCTTACTATTGTAGCCATTAGGTTGTGGTATAGGTAATAGATGATGTCAATTTGGAAAATTTTGAGTGCGAGCATTGCACAGTTGCTTAGTCAAGCTATAGTCTTTACTAAAATTTGCTAAAAAGGTGGCATGATGAACATGTGTTTGGGAGATTTTGAAATAATGGTCTAGATGGGTTTACCTCTGTTATTTTGTATAAAAATAAAAAATGAAAAACTCAGTTTGCAACATGAGCGAGTTATATTATATTCTGAGAAGTGTGAGATGTATATCTCACAAGTAGATAGGGGGAGATCCTCACCTGGGTCAATTAAGAACAGAACACCAGCAAGCCCTATCTAAGCCTAATTGTACAACCACATGTGTCGATATAGGACAACATTAGCTAATTAAGTCATCGAAAACTAGCCTTGAGCGTTGGTAGGCCATAGTAGTGCAAGCATGACCGGTGTAGACATGTTCGAAGGGGCTCCCTTCACCAAGGTGTTGGGAACAATGCCTTCCGACACAACGGTGAATGCCTCACTGAGACGGGGGTGTACCCGGGTGAAGTAAGGGTGTTCATTCGTCGGGCTAGTGCAAGGATCGGACTAGGTGATGTAAAGACTTCGACGCGTGCTCTAGACTACTTACCAAAGGTAGTGAAGAGTGGTATTGACAAACAAACAAACTAGAGAAATTGTGTGTTGTGGGTAAAGTTGTATACCTCTGCATAGTATAAATCTATTTAAATAGCCGTGCTAGCGGTCATAAGTGTGCTTAGTGCAGTCTTAATGGGTATAATCTTGGTTTTCATAAAAACAATTTTGTTGAAAAATGTGGGAAATGGTTTGTTGGTTATATTTGAGTTGAGTGCCATATCTATGGCTGAAAATAAAATATTACTCGCAGCCGAGAATGGTTGCAAGTTGTTATTTATTCACTTACTTACTTGTTGTCCATTATCTAGTTAACTGCTCTTTAAAATTTCCATTGCAAAATACTACATATTGATATTGCAAATAAAATTTGCTTAATGTTGAAAACAACTTGTAGCATAGAACCTCATATCTTGTTAGCCTTGCATGTATACAAATTTTGCGATACACTACAAGTGTTGCTGAGTACACAATGTACTCAATCTTGCTTAGATTATTGTTCATACTTAAAGGATGAGCCTACGCCGGATGATACTTTCTTCGCACCTGGAACCGGTGGGTTCGGTGATGGGTCTTTCTAGAACTTGTCTCTAGTCGGTTGCCTGAGGGTTTGGATAGGCATGCCGCTGGAATTTAGGACTTGTTACATATTTTACTTCCGCTGTTACTTTTGCTACTTCTGATACTTAAGCTTTTATTTGGCCGATCGACCCTTGTATTGCAAATAATGTAATCGCTTAAGTTATGTATCATAATTTGTTTTATTCTGTATGTATGTGATTATCAATGTTGTGGATGTGTGTACTAGCCATTGATCATGGGACTAGTACGGTACACACGAGGGCTTCGGTATTCAAAGCCCGGGGTCCGACATGATGTGCCTCGGAAGAAACGTTTCTTTCATCTGATTTTTTCAACAACCTTATTCCACGTTATAAAGTAATGAAACCAGAACATCAGGTTCAGATTTTGACAGACAAGTTTGTTTAATCACAAGTGTAACCGTGTAGGATCCCAACAACCCAAAGAAAGTCCCATCAGAGTTTTCTATATTTAGTTTTCATCAAAAGGTGAAATGAGGTAAGAAAATCACATTACCACATGAAACAGATAGACTAAACATATCGAAACCTCCAAGCAGACAAGCAGTCAAAAGACTCAAAGTAGGAATCATAGTGAGAAATGGTATCTACCACGAATACATTGCAACATCCAATATGTTAGCAACGCTTCTGTCTTTCTTAAAGGATATAATACAAATGCTTTTGTATTATAACATTACTACACTATTGTTTGTTTCCACTATTTCGTAACATTGGGGGGAATTCGTCAGGGTGTCATAAAATGAACAAGAAAAGACAATAATGTTAGTGTGTGTCAGTAAACCATCATGTATTCAGATCCATGGTGGTTAAGATGAACTCTTGGTGCACAAGCAATGACCAACATGAATTCATCATGCACCCAAAAATGCCAGTTTAGCTAGCAGTTGATATGATAATATGTACACGATTCACCAACTTTCATCCCCACCAGTTAGGAATTTTTAGTCTCCTGTTCCTGTGAATTGCAAGATTAACTACAGGGAGTTTGTGCCTCACCTGCCGCCATATCATTTTCACGGCATCACCCTTCCTGGGGGGATACTGGAATAATTCATAGTGACGAGAGATATTTTTTTTAGCTTTGACTGCATCTGAACCCACTTCCCTTTAGGGATCTATCTGAGCTGATTGAGCAAGTAATCAGGTCTTAAAGCTTCTTCAACCGAGAAGAAAAGGGAGAACTCACTGTAATCAATCTCATCTTCAAAAGGGAGCTCAATCCGACTGCTGACAATCACAGGAACACAATGATCAACAATGGCATCAAACAGGCGGCATGAGGAAGGAGTATCTCCGGCAGGATGGAGACAAAACTTCGATGACCATATACCTTCTGTAAACTGTTAAGATCAACCATTTAGAAAATGTCATGTTGTCTCATTAAGAAACCTCGATACAAAAGAGTTAAGATCACCTCGGCATATTAAAACAATAAACAAAAAGGCACTATTCATTAAGAAGACACTAGTATAGTGAGGAGGCAAATCCATCCAAGTCTATGTCACTAAGAAAAGAAAAGAAGGATAAAAATGATAGAGATGCCTTACTGTTTTAATGCCTTCGCCCGTGGCAAGGCTATTCTCAAAGCGCACACCACCCTTGCCTTTTAATATCTTTGCGAGTTTTGCACGGATCTTCCCTTCCTGAAAAAATAAACCCCAAAAATGTCATATTCTTCAAACTCTAGAATTATGTTGTTTTTTTATGTCGAGACAAGTTCCACTAAAAATAAATAGTGAACCAAATGGGCAAATTAGGAAGAGAAGTGACAAGGGTAATTATTACAATCATACATCAATTCCATACATCTTTCCTGACAATGAGCCCTCAAAAGAAAAGCAGTGTAGGACGAGCCTCATCATCAGGGGAAGGAATCTACAACATAAACATATGGTGCCACAACATCTTTCCTCAAGGAAACCAATTCCTGTGTATCTCCCAAAGTCCGCAACTATAAGAATAGATGCATTCGCCATATCTCGGAGAAATCTAAAAGCATTCGGGTGATGCATTGGAATCACGTGGTCACGGCCTGCAGATTGTTGCCAATATTTAGACTTCCATAGTGTGTCCATAAGTTCAACTTACAAGGGGGAAAATATAAAATTAAATTAAAAAAGGTTAATTAATAATTCATGTATTTATTTTTCTTAATATTACACAGATATAGGGCATCATGAAACTTTTACAAGGCATCATACTGCATACCAGTGACTAGAGATGTCTTGTTCAACACCACCCCTACTCAGCTCCAACACGCCAGAGGAGTGACGGACTAGTTTTTATTTGATTGTTTTTCTCGTATATGCCTTAGAAGACACAAGGGTTGGGACCATTAAATATTCTACAACTAGGGAGAAAACTATTTGTTTGGCTAAGCAAACTTTATAAATTGGCACGACAAGATAACAATCAATTAGGTGACAAGCACTAGTTTCACTATCACAGACCTCCAAAGATATTGTTTATGTCCTTTGCAGTCCACTATTGTCGCAGTATTGAACAGTGAATCACCTGAATCCAACACTGCCTCATTTCCAACTATGACAATGTCTCTGCAATGATTGCTAATTATAAATGAACCATAAACATTGTGTGCATCAAGTCAGCTTCAGGCCATTTTGTTTGGTTTTGCCCATCTTGCATGGCTTACAAGATGCAAGGGTTTTGACCCATTAAATGCTCCCTCCGCGAGGGGTGAAAACTATTTTGTTTTGGCTAAGCAAGCCTTACACATTGACATGACAAAATAACAATCGAGTGACAAGCAAACAACACAATTTTTTTTGCAATAGAATGTTCTTTGCCTCAAGCAGCAGTTTCAGTACCACAAGTCTCCAAAGGAATCATCCATGGCCTGTGCAATGCACTATTCTCAGGTATTATTGATGACTGAACCATGTGAATCCAGCCTCATTGTCATGGTCTCATGGAGCACTTAATCATTGTCATATCATCCTCATAAACTCTTCATAAAACCAACCTAGCCTAATTGCCAACAATGAGTCTGCAGTGGTTGCTAAGCATGATAAACGATGCACAAACATTCCATGTGTCAAGTCAGCTTCTGGCCATACCACCCACAAGGAGCAACATCGATTAGCGTTTTGACATATATAGGAAGCATCACACACCATATCTAATCGAGTGTCTTGAACTCCTGATAGTTCTAACCATATGCAAAAATAATGTAAACTGTAATAAATACTGACAGGCAAATTCACCATTCCATATCTCAATTTTGATTCAGTAATTCAATTCCAAAAAACACATCCTTAGAGGGTTATCAAAGCCTATCAACCTGATACAAGGACTGTCATACATAAGACAGCCAAATCTTGAATACAAAAACTCTCACCATAAACCTGATACAAATCATAATACCTGATTCTTTTTTTTAGGAAGTGCAAAAGCTTTGCACATCTTTTCATTAAGCAGAAAAAATATAGTCGAATATAGATAAAAAAACAGAAAAGACTCTGAACAAGACTAGAAGCACGACTCTCAGAGAAAAAACTACAATAGAGAAAGGCAGAACACGCTGCCACGCCAGAGCAAGGATGCCAACATGAGGCCACGTCAACTCCACTCACAGCCGCACTGCCGGCCAAAGCTACAACGAGGAGAGGGGAGGTCAAAGACTCCAAGCCGACACCTCCAAGGAGGAAACGATGCCGGAGGCGTCGCCGTCAACCCATCTGGTAGGAACTGGATCTGAGGTTTTCACCCCAGAGTATACAACAAGAACTCAGGAAGGATGAGGAACCAAAGCTCCAAGACGACGGCTCCAAGGAGGAAAATGACGCTCAAGACGTCGCCATCGCTGGATCCAGCTAAAAGCCGGATCAAATGTTTTCACCCGGAACATGGCACCACACCACCCCCCACAAGCTCCCGTCGTTGCCCACCATAGCCGCCCCGCTACAGCACCGCTACAGCCACCTTCACACCGGCCATCGCCTAAGGGCCAACCGGATCCAGTGGAGACACTAGATCTAGACGGCTCAGGCACCCGGGCCAGCCTTGCCGGCCACCTCCACTAACTCCTGTAGCAGGAGCACCGTCGGCCGACAACTAGGGTCAGGGCCGCCCCCGTTGGCCTAGATCCACCTTCGGTCCACCTTCGCTCATCACCTGAAGGACTCCCGCCGAAGGAACTTCCTCAGGCCGATTGAGGAAGCACATACGGCGAGGGAGTGAGCAACAATCAGGAAAGGAGGTTGCCGGCGAGCACGATCGAGGCGAGGACGGCTGTCGGGAGCGGCAGTGCTGCGAGGAGATGATCAGGGGATGTGGCAACAAACTATAATAGATCAGATCCTAAGCAAATTGGATCCGGACTGTTGCTCCAAAACCTTCGACGGAGAAAAAAACTTGAGGCAGCAGATGGAATGGCAAGGAAGAGGCGGCAGATCGAAAAGAATCGAGAGCATATACATGCATGATGGCATGCTTAAGGACTACGCACAACATGCATGCTTACATTTGGCTAAGAGAGGAGAAGATAAAGCAAGAAGCATGGCAGAACACATGCACATGCGTACATGCATGCTATTGGGGCAACAAGATTAACATCATGCAGGCGTCGACGTGAGCAACGAACATCACAACGAGAACTCAATGAGGCAACAGGCAATCACGGTATGGAAGAGGCATGGTCGGAAAAGAAGCAAATCCGATCTATTGATCAGAGGACAACATAGATCGGAGAAAAACAAAAAAAACATCTTGCACAACCCCCCAGGAGATTAGATCACTGAGATTGGATGGTCTCTCCCAGGGGCAGCATGCAGTCGAATTTTTGTGGTGGCTATGAATAGGGCCAGATGCAAACTCGCTCTGATACCATGAAGGAAGATAGAATAGTCAGAATAATTGTTGATTGTATTGCTTGAGCCATAGAGGCATATATAGAGTACATGGTAACTTGGAAATCAAGTCAATCTACTAGAGATATAGAAGGTTACTAGAGATATGGAAGGAACCATATCGGATATAAAATCATCCTAATTGGTTCTATTCTATCTGCCATACATGTACTCTCGTAGGCTTGAGTCTTGGGATCGGTCATGTTGCGGTCGTGCATGTTGAAGCTGAGCGATGAGAAGAATGGCACGAAGAAGGGCTTCGTTGCCTTCAGATCCCCCACCGTCACGGTGTCCTTCCCTTCCAATCCACCTCTCCGTCCTGCAGCGATGCCATCATCCTGTACTCCACGTTGTGCTGACGCCTGATCCCGCCCAAGGACGGTGGCCACGTAGGGAACCCCGAGGCAGGGGCCGAGGCGGAGGAGTCCATCATCATGGTGATGTGGAATGTCAGGTTCTGATAAATTGGAATCAGATTTAGAAATAGAAGCTAATAGTGGGGAATACTTGGACGGCTGAGATCTCGCGATACCCTTTCATTATGTATATCTAACGGTAGGAGCCCAAGGATGGCTTATTATGAAGATCTAACGACTGATGATAGAACGTACCCCTTCAAGCAAGATCATATGGCTAGAAGTAATTGTAGTAATCACTATTACCGGTAATCTCTGTTGATCTTGCCGCCAAATGACACTGGTGACATCATAGCCAGCTACACACTCCATATAAGTAGCCGATTGCATCGTGCTTCATTATCGAGATATTGAAACCCCAGTTTATCTCTTTGCCATGAACTTTCCCCAATTACCTACTACATTTACTTGTCCTTTTCTTTTAAATTCTTGCAAATTGGTTTGAAATCGTAGTTAGGATTCAGATTCTACCCTCGGGTTGTAGCAATTGGTATCATACCTACTAAATCCTCGGCCAAAACCTTGGGATTTTTGGTTGTTCATGAATAGAGAGGGTTGGAGGAGCATAGTTTCCTCTTTGAAATTCCAGATCCAGCTCTTGAAAACCCCGATCTGTGAAAGGGTAGGGCCATTGGTTAAACTAGTGGAGAGGGTTTGAGAGGATCTTCGATTTCTCTCTGTAAAATTTCAGATCTACTAGTGGAGGCAAAAAAAATCTTGTCAAGATGTCGAAAGGTAGAAGGCAGTGTAGTTGAGGAGGAGACAAGATCTCATCTAGTAGGTGAAGTGGAGTAAATTAAAGGGAAGATAGTAGAGATGAATCGATAGATTATACAGATGGGGGAGAATATCAAGCAGTTGCAGATTCAGATGCAGAAAATGCTACTCAAATGTAGAAGCAAATGGAGGCATTCATGAACATGGTCTTGGCTAAGAATGGACAAGGTGAGCAACCAGCTAGAGTTGCAGTACCTGCAACACAAAAAGGCACTAGTAGCCAGTTGGGTCTAGAATGTGAAGGCTCACCGAGCTTGACAGATCGAGTGATGGGAACTCCAGGGAGTGAACATTCTTTTGCTTTGCTAGCAATGTGTTTAGGTATGAATGACTTACTTGCTATACCTATCATAGCTCCAGGTACTAATCCTATAGCAGTCCCTGTTACACTAGTTCCTACCCAAGTCAGTAATGTCAATTTGCTACTCGTAGCTTCAGTTTTACTGGTTCCACCGGTGGGGGTGATTTCTCAGTTTCCTCCAAGAAGCACTTTTGCACCACAGTATGTCAATGCCACCACTAATAGTGTACCTCCCTATGGTTATGCGCCTTATCAGTACTATGTTTATCCACCTATTAGACCTAAGCAATACCGGGCTAGACCAACAGACTTTTGGAATGGGTATCAACACCATGGCAAGTTCATCAGAACAGAAATCAGTACAGTCAAGCATTTATTAAAGGCACGTAGTTTGAATTTCCAAAATTTGATGGTGACAATCCTGAGGCTTGGATTAGAAAGGCGAAAAATCTTTTGAGCTGTCAAAAACTCTACCCGAGCAAAGGGTCTCAATAACTGAAGTATACTTGATTGGTAGAGCTAAGCAATGGATCAGCAGTAACAACATTGACACTAGTAATATGACTTGGCCTTAGTTCTGTAACTTGATTTGTAAAAGGTTTGATGCAGATAACAAGATTGATATTGCAGATACCTTCAGAGGGTTACAACAGAATGGAACAGTGAACGCTTATATTGACAAGTTTGAAGAAGTCATGGCATTAGTGAAGAAAAACAATCCAACCCTAAGGGATGGGTATTTCTTGGATTTCTTTTTATCTGGATTGAAAGATTACATCAAGATACCTCTGAAATCCTTTGACCCAAAAACATTGGTTGATGCATATGTCCATGCTAGAAATTACAAGAATATGCCCTTGTACAAGAAGCCAGTAGTATGGTCAAATACTGCCAACTTCAAGGGAAGTTGGTAGGGCAGTAACATAACTAAAAGTAATGCTTTGGTGAACAAAAAAGAAAAATATGCAAAAGGAACCAAATCAGCAAATTCTGGAACTGACAAGTGGAACAATGGAAAATGCTTTAAGTGCAAAGAGCCTTGGACACCAAGACATGGTAGTGTATGTAAATTTAAAAAGAGTGTCCATCTCATCACTATTGAGGGTGATGATGAAGAAGAGGATGTACCCACATTCAACACCCCACCCTCTAGTCTTGAGCATAAGGAGGATGACAGTTGAGAGTTGCAAGTCTCAATGCATGCCATCTCAGGTACAAATACTGAAGCTTCAACTTTTACATTAAAAGTGATAATGGGTAATTTGATAGCAGTAGAACTGGTTGACACTGGAAGTACTACAACCTTTATAACTCCAGTACTAGCATTGAAGGCTAAATGCAAGATAATGAACCATGAACCCGTGAAGGTGTCTGTAGCTAATGGAGGACTTATTATGAGTGAAGCAATATGCCACCATAATTGCAGCTATACTATACAAGGGAAAATTTTCAACTCAGATTTCAAAGTATTGAGCTTGAAGGGGTATGACATTATACTGGGTAGTGGCTGGATATACTCTCACAGTCCAGTAAGTATGAACCTGAAGACTAGGGAATTTTCTATATGCGAAAGCAGTGAAGGAACAATATTGTTTAAAGATGAAACCTTGCCTGGTGAGAAATGTATTGTGAATGTGCACAAGTTGCAGAAATTACTAGACAAGGGAGTGATAGGAGCAGTGGTGTACTCCAAGCCTGCACCATCTCTTAATGATCTTATTGGAGATGTACCAGGGGAAATTCGGGGTGTTCTTAATTAATTCTCTGATGTCTTTGAAGAATCACATGAGTTACCACCAAAGAGAGAACAAGATCATAATATTCCATTAGTCCCTAGGGCTAAACCAGTGAATATCAAGCCCTATAGACTCCCTCGTCATAAAAAGGATGCTATGAAAGGATTGACTTATCAACTTCTAAAGTCACACACCATAAGGTTGAGTGTAAGCCCATTTTCTTCTCCTGTGATACTTGTGAAAAAGAAAGATGGCACTTGGTGTATGTGTATAGATTATAGGCAATTGAATGCCAACATAGTTAAGAATAGGTACTCAATTCTTATAGTAGAAGACTTACTTGATGAACTACATGGGGCCAATTATTTTTCTAAAATAAACTTGAGATCTGGCTACTATCAAATAAAAATGAACATTGAAGATATCGCTAAAACAGCTTTCAGCACTCATGTGGGACACTTTGAATTTATAGTCATACCATTTGGTCTCACAAATGCTCTAGGAACCTTCTAGGAATTAATGAACAAGATTCTAGCCAAGTGCTTGAGGAAATTTGTACTACTCTTCTTTGATGATATATTAATTTACAATGCTTCATTAGAAGAACACAAAGGGCATCTGAGAACTATATTGGCAATATTGAGGGAGAACAAATTATTTGCTAAAGGCAGCAAGTGTGTCTTTGGAGAACAGAAGATGGGGTATTTGGGGCACATTATTAGTAGAGAAGGTGTTTGCAGTAAAGGGTTGGCCTACACCAACTAATATGATAGAACTAAGAGGATTTTTGGGACTTGCTGGCTATTACAGGAGATTTATAAAGAACTTTGGTGTCACATGCATACCATTATTCGATGTACTTAAGAAGAATGCCTTCTATTGGGAAGTTGAGCGACAACAAGCATTTGACAAGATCAAAGACTTGCTATCCACTGCACCTGTGCTAAAACTTCCGTACTTCACACAGCGATTTGTCATGGAGACTGGTGCTAGTGGGCATGGGTTGGGAGAAGTGCTAATGCAGGCAGGGCGACCATCTCATTTCCCAGCAAATCCCTAGGGCAAAAAGGTAGCAGCCATGTCTATTTATGATAAGAAGGCCTTAGCAATCTCGGAAGCATTGAAGAAATAGAGGCAGTACCTAGTGGGAGCCGAATTGGTGATTAGAACTGACCAACAAAGCCTGAAATACATTAATGAACAGAGGTTGATAGAAGGTGTATAATACAAACTAATGGCTAAGCTACTGGGTTACAATTATAAGATTGAGTACAAGAAAGGCAAGGAGAACAAGGTAGCAGGTGCACTCTCAAGAGTACCCATGCTCAAGCATGTTATGTCTGTAACTGTAGCAGTTCCTAGCTGGATAGAAGAAGTACAACAGAGATACCAAGGTGATGAGAAATGTCAAGAATTACCGACTAAACTCAGTGTGGATAATCAAGCACAACCTCCTTATACATTACAAAATGGTATAATCAGGTATAGGCGACTATATGTGGGAAATAGTACTAAAGTCAAGAATCAACTCCTTGATTCATTCCATTCTTCAGCTTTGGGAGGGCACTCAGGTGAAAGAGGTGCTTATAAAAGACTCAAGTTGCCATTCTATTGGCCAGGAATGAAACTTGAAGTGAACAATTATGTGAAGAAATGTCCAATATGCCAGGAAAAACAAATAAAAAATGTGCATTATCCTGGACTATAACAACCCTTACATGTTTTAGAAATGGCCTAGGCTCATGTAAAAATGGACTTTATTGAGGGTTTAACTAAATCAAAAGAACATGATGTGATACTAGTGGTAGTTGGCAGGTTCACCAAGTATGCACATTTTATATCCCTGAAGCATCCTTATACAGTGCAGAACATTGTAGACTTATTCATTGAGAATATATATAAGTTACATGGACTGCCATCAGTGATAATCTTTGACGGGGTTAGGATATTCACTAGCACATTATGGTAGGATTTGTTCAAGGCCTTGAGAGTCAAACTTCACTTCAATGGTGCTTACCACCCACAGACTAATGGTCAAACAACAAGGGTTAACCAATGCCTAGAAAGGTATGTCAGATGCATGGTTTTTGCAAATACTAAGAGGTGAAAATTTTGGCTATCTCAATCTGAATGGTGGTATAATATATCTTTCCACACTTCATTGGGAATGACCCCTTTTCAAGCCTTGTATGGAATGAAATCACAAGTGACAGAGGTAATGCTCCCTGATGTAGCTACAAGTGAGACTCAAAATATCCCTCAACAAAGGATGGCAGCATGTTAGTCTATCAAAAACTCATTACAGAAGGCTCAATCTAGGATGAAATACTTTGCTCACAAGAATAGGACTGAAAGAATATTTAGTATTAGTGAGGTGGTGTACTTGAAAATGCAACCATAGACACAATGCACTTGGACTGCATAACTCTGAAACTGCACTCAAAATTCTATGGGCCTTTCAGGGTTGTGGAGAAAATTGGGCAAGTGGCTTACAAGCTCTTATTGCCAAATGGATGTCAAATACACCATGTCTTCCATGTAAGTCGGTTGAAGAAGCATGTTGGTCCTAGAGTTGTTCCCAGTACTGAATTACCTTTTGTGGATCTTGAGGGTGATATCTTAACTGGACCATTAGCAATAGTGGAAAGGAGAGTAGTACCAAGAAACAATAAGCCAATGGTGCAATGGTTGATACAATGGGTGAATCTTCCTGTAGAATCTACTACTTGGGAAGATGCTGATTTTATTTCTAAGGTATTCCCAAACTTTCATCCTTGAGGATAGGGATCTTAAGGGGGAGGCAATGTTAGGTTCTGATAAATTGGAATCAGATTCAGAAATGGAAGCTAAGAGTGGGGAATACTTGGACGGCTGAGATCTTATGATACCCTTTCATTATGTATATTTGATGGTAGGAACCCAAGGATGGCTTATTACGAAGATACGACGGCTGATGATAGAACGTACCCCTTCAAGCAAGATCGTATGGCTAGAAGTAATTGTAGTAATCACTATTACCGAAAGTGTTCACCTAGGCGCTAGGCGGAAGGTGGGCGAAGGGTGGCCGCCTAGCGCCTAGCCCGCCTAGGCACCGGTCGAACAAAAGCAACAGGAGGGAGAGGAGAAGGAAGTGAAGAAGAAAAGGAAAGAAACTTACCTAGATGGCATGGTCCAGTCCAGCCCAAGCCCATCACTGATTCGATCGCAACATCAATCGATAGGAATAGCCCAGCATTCCTCTACCTCCGATGCCCTTCCTTGTCCTCTTTCCCTATGTGAGGACCCGAGTTTATTTGGCTTGTAATGCTTAACCAACCACCGGTCCTAGCAAAGACAAATCAAATAAAGCGATCCTCGAGATATGTATACTTCGAAGCAAAGATACACACCTCGGTACAAAATTAGACATCAACTCCATTCCAAACATAGAGTCCAAACACTACACTACCAAACGGAAGATAAACAAATAGAAGAGTTATTACGCACAAAGGCCGACAGGCCACAAGGTACACAAATAAACAAGAACGACAAATGAAGCAAAGTGCCATAAGATGGCTATAAACAAAGCCAATCGTGCCTCCAACCCACAAGGCATCCGACCGACCGCCAAGTCTAGTCGCCCACGAAACGGCAACACAACTCACGTAAGTGAGGCCCTTGGGGCTCACTTTCTTCCTCTCGCAACAAAAACATTAAGCAAAGCACCGAGTACAAAGATTGTCTTTGTACCGCAAGACCGACGTGTGAACTAGCGCACTGTTCATAAGCTACATGCGAGTTTATTTGGTGGAGGTCATATGTTTCATTTGCATAAAGCCAATTTTCATTTGCAATAACATAATACTGCTTTTAAAGGCAAGTTTGCAATTCATTTTAAGATTGAAATAACAATAAGGATATTAATAACAAAAGCGAAAGATAAACAACCTAGAAGTGACTATCCCAATAGTCACCCCAACAATAGCACTAATCCCGCATTCGTACCACCCATCGAGTTTTAATTTAAATGTTGTAGTCTAGTTCTTACGGCGATCCGAGCGTGTCCATAACCTAGGGCGAGGCTATTCGAATAGTTTTAACCCTGCAGGTGTACCAATGTACCCACACTTGCACCACCTTTAAGCCAAAGCACACTTCAGAAGGTATGTTTGCACGACTAAGTCCTACGAGACTTTTTCCAATATTGTGTATTAACTACGAGCCGCTCGTATGGATAGAAACCCATACGCTTACATGGTAAAGCCGAAAGACAACTACCCACTCAGGATAAAGCTTTTGGACAACTACCATGCTCCCACCTCCATCCCTCCTGCGACCTCCTGCGACCGGAGCCAATACACGCAAAGTACTAGGTCAAGAGAGGTCCCATATACTCTAGTGTGGTTAGCACGCAAAATGCTCAAGACGGTGGCGCAAGTAACTCTGGTCCTTAACCGACTCGGCACCTTTCCAGCACACCCAACAGATCACACCAGTCTTACCATTGTGCCCAAGTCTAAATCATTTTTGTTTTCATTTTTAATTTTGCAATTAAACATAGCAGAAATGCTAAAACATAGTAAATTTTAGGTGATCAAGGTTACCGACTAAAGTCGATAACCGTCGCTTCTACCGATAGCTAAGCATGTCTAAGCAAGTTGACCGGATCTACTAAGTGATAAGAGATCATCCAATGATCTCTAATCACAACAAATAACCTAGGCTCAGGTAGTAGAGATCAATATTTTGCCTACAGGATATGCAGCTACGGCTTTAACTAATCAATTTAACACAAATTAAGCGATGCATACATACAGTTGAAACAAAATATTAGACTTTAAAATACTGGGATAAACATGATCAAACTGCTTGCCTGGCTGCTGTTGCTCAAGTTGTTGCGGAGGGTCGTTCTCAGGGTTACCGCAAATATCGAATCCTAACGATTGAACAAAACAGCGAATAAGAACGAATAACACTGACAAAACTCAAATATGCAACAACAAACAAACACACTAAGCTTTTCACAGCAGCCTAAGCATGACATAACAAAATTTTAGAAACAGAGAACAATTCATTTTAAGTTATTAAGAACTTTCTATGAATTTTCTAAGCTAAAAACACAACAAGACACTAGTTAATTACTTAACAAATTTTCATAAACAGAAACAGTATCTAAAACCTATCCTAACAATTAGTATACCGAAAATAGAATTTTACAGAATTGGGTTCATCGAATTTGGATAATTATTGAAAGAGATATGCATTTTCTAATTTAGAAGATACCTAAGACATCATTTTATTAGTTAACAGATTTTTGCTACAGAGACATGGATGAAGCTAATTTTATCAAGTAGTACACTTAAAATGAAAATTAACAGCACTGGTTTCATGCAATTTGGATAAAATTTGAATTAGTTATGCATTTTCTAAGTTTAATTGAATTAACAGTGCATCAGAAAAGCATTACAGATTTACTAAAGCGCTTAATCCTTTTTCTACCCACGCTATATCTAGCCCTGTGCACCGACAGGCGGGCCCGCGCAAGTGACGACTGCAACAAACGCTCACGAAAGTGACGTCGGCGTATTCTAAGAATACGTCTTGACTACCAAAGTGTAAACGACATATTCTCACAAAGAAATACGCTCCCAACGGAGAAGACGCAATACCGAGCTACACAACCCTAAGCGACATTTCGGGCCCACATGACGAGACTCAAACTAAAAGATGATTAGAACTTAGAAGGGATTAGACCTTAACCACCGGCGCTCGACGGAGCTCACACAGCGCGACGCGGCGAGAGTGGGGATCCGAGAATGGCCGAGGCTCGAGCTCGGGGATGGCACGCGACGGGTGCACCGCACTCCACGAACTTGATGATGATGACGCGAGCCCAATGGTTGCCGGTCGAGCTTGCGACGGCCGGAGGCGGAGAAGAAGCTACGGCTCTTGTGGAGGAGGTGCTACGGACTTGAGGAGCCGAAGATGCGCCACGGAATCGCCGACGACTCCAGGAGCAATAAGCACAAGATAACGACGAAGAAGAAGGTCCGAGGCGGCCGGAATTGCCACGGCGGCGGATCACCGTGCGCGAGGAAGAAACACCCGCACGCCCTCCACGATGCACGAAAGACAGAAATGAGCCCACCGTTAGACTCAGAGGAGAATTGCGATTACGAGGGACCAAGCGACGAGGCTAGAGACTCACCAGAGCACTAGCAAGCTCGCGGGGACCGAGATCGCCGAGGCGACGACGATACCGCCCACAGTGATCCATCGACGCCAAGGACCCGGAATGGGCAAAATGGAGGCGGCGAGGCAAGAGGACCACGACGGTGCGGTCGCTGGCTCAAGGGCGGCGCTAATACGGCGGCGCTACCTTCGTTCTCTTCTCCGGCCGAAACAGAGAAGCGGGCGGAGAAAGCGAGAGAGCGAAGGAAACGAAGAATGGATGAGTGCGGTGAGGTTATAAAGCTCTGGCGATGCTTCGGAGAGGGACACGCGTCCCCGACGTGGCAGCGACGAGCAGCGTGGCAAACATGCGCACGCGGCCGTGAGCTCCGGTGAGGTGCGGAGAAGACGAGGCACATCGGCAGTGGGGCCCATATGTCGGCGACAAAGCGGTGCGAGCATTTTCTTTGAGACTCGATCAAAAATGTATCGACCGTTGGATCTAAAATGTTCTACCGAGATTGGTGTATGCATTGGACAGTCGGTTGCGCCGCGACGTGGATCGCTCGATTTGCATCGGACGGTCACGATCGATTGGTCTCACAGCAGTGCAGCTAGTTGACGCGACCGAGTCAAGTGGTGCGGTTCGGTTTGAGTCGGACTCGGGTTCGAGCCCGACAAACGATGATTCGATTTTGAGTTTAAAAGTCGAGAGAGTTTTAGGAATTTTAGAGATAGCTCCGAGCTCCAAAAATTCCGAAATTTTTATGGCAGCTACTTGAGACAGAGAGAAACATTTCATAAGTTTTCCAGAACTTTTTATGCACTGAGAAGTTCTGCAGAAAATTCACAAGCATGCTTGACCTAGGGTTTGACCAGATTTCCAACTAGTTTGACTCGGTCATTTGAAATAGCAAATAAAATCTAAAAATTGTGAAATAATTCAGGAGGTAGATAGGATGATCAAGATGACAGGAAAAATATTCCTAGGGATGATCACAAGTTTGAAGGCTAAGAATGTCTGACAACAATTTCCATTCACAAGAATTTAATTCTAGAAAATGGAAATTGCTAGAAAATTTGGAAAACTACCAAATGATTTGATGAGACAACAAAAGTTTTTATTTCTCCTCATAATTTTACATTTGAAATACAAACCCTAAGTTAGGGTGTTACAAATCTCCCCCTTACAGGAATCTCGCCCGAGATTACGATTCATCGGAGAAGAAGGATGGGTAATCTGCTGGAGACGATCTTCCCGCTCCCAAGTGGCTTCATCCTCGAGTGGTTTGACCACTGAACTTTAAGGAACTTTATCACACGGTTCCTTGTTCTGCGTTCGGCTTCTTCGAGGATACGAATGGGCGCCACGATAAGACAGATCTTCCTCGCATCGATATTTTCCAATGGCGTTTCCTCCACGGGAACACGAAGGCACTTCTTCAATTGTGACACATGGAAAACATCATGCACCCCTCAAGTGTAGTGGCAAGTCTAACTTGTAAGCAATCGTTCCCACTCTATCGATGATGCGGTAGGGTCCGACATACCGAGGAGCCAATTTGCCCTTGACGCCAAAAGCGACGATGACCTTTCGGAGGTGAGACTTTGAGATACACAAAGTCATTGGGCCGAAACTCAACTCACGGCGACGCCGATCCGCATAGCTCTTACGCTCGGTGAGCCACGCGCAAGTGCTCACGAATCAATCGCACTTGACTTTCAACCTCATTGATGGAATCGGACCAAAGAACCGCTCTCCCGCCGACCGGTTCAATGGGGTTACGCATCGCCTCCCATACAAAGCCTCAAGCGGTGTCATACCGAGACTAGCTCGAAGTCGTTGTTGTAGGAGAACTTCGGCAAGCGGTAGGCACTTCTCCCAATTCTTTCCATAGGAAAGAACACAAGCACGAGCATATCTTCAAGCACTGATTGGCGCTCCGTCGACCATCGATCACGAGGATGATAGGTGAGCCGAACGAAAGACGGTACCCATGGCCTCCGCAGATCGTGCCAAAATCGGGAAGTGAAAAGAGAACCACGATCTGACACTATCGTTCGTGGCACACCATGCAGACTCACAATGCGAGATATGTAAAGATCCGCTAGCTGATTCACATCAATTTTTGATCGCACTGGAAGGAAATGGGCCACCTTCGTCAATCGATCAATGATAACCCATAATGCATCCTTCCCCGCAGGAGTACGGGGCAGACCAGTGATAAAATCCATGCCTACAGAATCCCACTTCCATTCTGGTATAGGCAAGGGTCAAGAAGACCAGCCGACGCTGATGCTCGGCCTTGACGCGGCAACATATGTCACATCTGGCCACGAACCTGGCAATCTCGCGCTTCATGCGAGTCCACCAGAATCTCTGACGCAGATCTTGGTACATTTTAGTGGCACCGGGATGGATGGACAAAGGCGAATCATGGGCCTCCTGAAGAATCAAATCCCGCAACTCGGGGACCTTTGGGACCACAAGCCGCTGCCCAAACCATACAACACCGTGCTCATCTTCTGTGAAACACTTGGCTGATCCCTTCCTGATGTTCTGCTTGATTTTACCCACTCCATCATCCGATTCTTTGTCTTGCCTTGATCGATCCACCAAGGTTGGTTGCACAACCAAGGCAAAGAAAGGAACCATGCTCAACCAAACCCAAGTTGAGACGCTGAAATTCGCAAGAAGTGCAGTTCTTGCTCTGGATCATCAAAGTATTGCAATACACCTTTCGGCTAAGTGCATCAGCAACTACATTGGCCTTGCCAGGATGATACTGAATACCCATGTCATAATCTTTGATCAATTCTAGCCATCTCCTCTGCCTGAGGTTCAGATCTGGTGAGTGAACAAGTATTTCAAGCTCTTGTGATCGAATACACCTCACAATTCTGCGATCGATAATGCCGCCAAATCTTGAGTGCATGCACCACCAGACCAACTCTAAATCATGGGTGGGATAATTGAGCTCGTGAGGTCTCAATCGCTGGATGCATAGGCAATCGCCTTGCCTTCCCGCATAAGAACGCATCAAGTCCTCGACGAGAGGCATCGTAATAAATATCGAAGCTCTTGTGGATATCAGGAAGAGTAAGAACTGGAGCTGAAGTCAATCGTTGTTTGAGCTCCTGAAAGCTCCCATCACAAGCAGAGGACCACACAAACTTCTTGTCCTTCTTGAGCAATTCAACATCGGCTTGGCGATCTTGGAGAAGTTCTCGATAAAGCGCGGTAGTAGCCCGCTAAACCGAGAAAACTCCGCACATCGGTGACTGACTTGGGCCGCCCCCAAGATAGAACATCGCTGACCTTGCTGGGATCCACAGCTATGCCTCCAGCTGAAAGAACATGGCCCAAGAATGCCACTTCCTTCAACCAGAACTCACATTTCTTTGAACTTCGCGTATAGTCGGTGTTCTCGCATTTGCCCAAAACAATCTTGGATGCTCGGCATGCTCGCTTGATCTTGGAATAAATAAGAATATCATCAATAAAGACCACCACAAATTGGTCCAAAACTCCATGAATCTGAATTCATTAAGTTCATGAACAAAGTCGAGCATTGGTTAAGCCAAAAGACATGACGGTGTACTCGCATGACCCATAACGAGTAGTGAAAGCCGTTTTGAATATCCTCGGATCGATCGACTGATGATACCCCATTCTCAAATCAATCTTTGAGAACACTGGGCTCGGTCGGTGATCGAGCAGATCATCGATGCGGGGCAAAGGATATTTGTTCTTCACCGTCACCTCATTGAGAGGACGGTAATCAACACATGCGCAAAGTCTTGTCCTTCTTCTTCACAAAGATCACCTGACAACCCCAAGGAGATGGCTGGACGGATGAAACCCTTTGCTTGGAGCTCACCAAGTCGCTTCTTCAATTCTTCTAGCTCATTGGGAGGCATTCGACACGGCGCCTTGAAATCGGGCGATGCGGGCAAAGCAACTCAATGACAAACTCAAGGTCTCGAACTGGAGGCATCCCGGGCAAATCTTCAGGAAAGACATCCACAAAGTCAGATACTATGGGAACATCCTGAATCTGCAAGGCTGGCTTCGCTTCTAATACACATAGATGTGGCCCCTGAAGCGCGAAAATCCGACTGTTCATCAAAGGCAGTGAGATAGACAATCTTCTGGCACAATCGATTTGCCCCAAGTGTTGGGACAACCAATCCATGCCAAGAATCACATCCGGGCTCAATGGAAAGCGAGAATAAGGTTTGCCAAAACCCCACTCCTTGGACTATGATAGGAACATCACGACATCAGAGATCGGCTCTCATTTCCGACCCGAGAGCGGATGAGCAAAGGAACTCCCAAAGGAACACAAAGAAGACCACTAGCAGCAGCAAATGATCTTGAAATAAAAGAATGCGATGCTCGTAATCAAATAATACTGCGGCGGGACGAGAATTAACAAGAAGTGTACCCATCACGACATCCGGCGCCTCCGAGCCTCCTCACCGAAAGGTGGTTGACTCGACCGCTCACACCACAGGTCTTCGGATAATCTTCGGTCGGTGGGTGACCACTCCCTGCCGCGTCCTCCATTAGGACGAGGCTACTGCAACACTCGAGGGCAAGCGTTGGCGTAGTGGCCCTTGTTGTGGCGGCGAAAACAAGTAACCTCGGCCGCCGGATTGCGAGGCCGCTCTGTCTTGGATCGCGGCGCACGTGGGCTGGCACGGCTGCGGTGGGCGAGGAGTGGTGCGCAGATGGCCTCGGCGCCGGTGGAGCAAAAGAACGGGCCATCGTGCTTGCCCACCCAGGACGAGTGAGGTGGTGTGAGTAGACGATGTGCCTCCCATTTGCGCTGCGGGACTCGCCACGCCTTTGCCTTATGCTCAACAACAATGCCCTTATCTACCAAGGCACGAAAGTCGAGAGAGTCCACAATAGATAGCTTGTCCTGCGCTCCTCGGACAAGTCATCCATAAACTTCTCCCGCTAGCCTCATCCGAGGCCACCTCCTGGAGCATAACGAGCCAAATGATTGAACTCGTGCGGTACTCAAATCACGATTTGCGCCCTTGTTGAGCGCGAGGAACTCCTTCTTCTTCACTTCATCGGGCCATCCGGGATGTGGGCCCGACGAAAAGCCGACTGAACTCCTCCCACGCGACCACATGGCCCGCGGCCGCATGGCGAGATAGTTCTCCCACCATGAGAGTGATGCGCCCTCAAGGTGGTGGGATGCGAAGAGTGCCTTATCTGCGCTCGCACCGAGCTATGTTGAGCTTTCGCTCAACCATGCGCAGACCAATCATCCGCATCGAGAGGTCCTCGAGCGGGAGAAAGTCGGCGGTGCGTGCGGAGGAACTCGCAAGTCCCCGCGAGTCCGGTGGCGCCACCACCGGCAGAGTGGAGGTATTCCTAGCAATAACCTCCAAGATGCGCGTCGGTCCATGCGGTTTCGCTCGATCGAGCGAGCACCTCGACCATGGTCGGAGGAGGAAGCTCCTCATCATGACCACCTGCTGATCGCCACGCGCTCTCCGCCATCTGTTTCACTAAGACAAGTTAACAATAGCCTAAAACAAGAAGTCGACAACCTCACGCAAATAACTTACTAACACACAAAACAAACACAAGACTTTTAAATTACAAAACCAATCGACAAAAATCGGACATTTAGCAAACTCATATCTTACCCTTATGCCCCCACTAATTCTCTATGGTTCTCCCAAAGACCGATTCTATCGGTAGTAACTATCTTTTGAAAGGAAAGAGAGAAACCAAGTTTTAAACTCAAATTAGAGTAAGATGAGAGTAGAAGGCTAAGATAGGCAAGGAGTAAAATCTGAGAATCTGCCTAGGTTTTCATAAACCCTTTTTATACTTTGAAATTAAGCTTTTTCAAAATATCCTAAGGACGACTATGCTTGGGTTACTACGGTCAGAATGGCTCTGATACCAACTTTGTGAGGACCCCAGTTTATTTGGCTTGTAATGCTTAACCAACCACGGTCCTAGCAAAGACAAATCAAATAAATCGATCCTCGAGATATGTATACTTCCCAGAAAGCAGTATACACACCTCGGTACAAAATTAGACATCAACTCCATTCCAAACATAGAGTCCAAACACTACACTACCAAACGGAAGATAAACAAATAGAAGAGTTATTACAGACAAAGGCCGACAGGCCACAAGGTACACAAATAAACAAGAACGACAGCGGAAGCAAAAGTGTCATAAGATGGCTATAAACAAAGCCAATCAGCGTGCCTCCAACCCACAAGGCATCTGACCGGACCGCCAAGTCTAGTCGTCCACGAAACGGCAACACACTGACTCACGAGAGTGAGGCCCTTGGGGCTCACCTTCTTCCTCTGCAACAAAAACATTAAGCAAAGCACCGAGTACAAAGATTGTCTTTGTACCCGAAAGACAGACGTGTGAACTAGCGCACTGCTTCATAAGCTACATGCGAGTTTATTTGGTGGAGGTCATATGTTTCATTTGCATAAAGCCAATTTTCATTTGCAATAACATAATACGATTTTAAAGGCAAGTTTGCAATTCATTTTTAAGATTGAAATAACAAGAAGGATATTAATAACAAAAGCGAAAGATAAACAACCTAGAAGTGACTATCCCAATAGTCACCCCAACAATAGCACGAATCCCAGTTCGCACCACCCATCAAGTTTTAATTTAAATGTTGTAGTCTAGTTCTTACGGGCGTATCCGAGCGTGTCCATAACCTAGGGCGAGGCTATTCGAATAGTTTTAACCTGCAGGTGTACCAATGTACCCACACTTGGGCGCCTTTAAGCCAAAGCACACTTCCGAAGGTATCTTTGTACAGCTAAGTCCTCGAGACTTTTTCCAATATTGTGTATTAACTACGAGCCGCTCGTATGGATAGAAACCCATACGCTTACATGGTAAAGCCGAAAGACAACTACCCACTCGAGGATAAAGCTTTTGGACAACTACCATGCTCCCACCTCCATCCCTCCTGCGACCTCCTGCGACCGGAGCCAATACACGCCAAAGTACTAGGTCAAGAGAGGTCCCATATACTCTAGTGTGGTTAGCACGCAAAATGCTCGATGCGGTGGCGCCGTAACTCGGTCCTTAACGACTGGGCACCTTTCGATCACACCCAACAGATCACACAGTCTTACCATTGTGCCCAAGTCTAAATCATTTTTGTTTTCATTTTTTTAATTTTGTAATTAAACATAGCAGAAATGCTAAAACATAGTAAATTTTGTGTGATCAAGGTTACCGACTAAAGTCGATAACCGCCCAGTTCTACCGATAGCTAAGCATGTCTAAGCAAGTTGACCCGGATCTACTAAGTGATAAGAGATCATCCCGCGATCTCTAATCACAGCAAATAACCTAGGCTCAGGTAGTAGAGATCAATATTTTGCCTACAGGATATGCAGCTACGGCTTTAACTAATCAATTTAACACAAATTAGCGATGCATACATACGGTTGAAACAAAATATTAGACTTTAAAATATCGGATAAACATGATCAAATCGCTTGCACGTTTGCTTTGTTGCTCAAGTTGTTGCGAGGGTCGTTCTCGGGGTTACCGCAAATATCGAATCCTAACGATTGAACAAAACGAATAAGAGAACTAATAACACCGACAAAACTCAAATATGCAACAACAAACAAACACACTAAGCTTTTCACAACAGCCTAAGCATGACATAACAAAATTTTAGAAACAGAGAACAATTCATTTTAAGTTATTAAGAACTTTCTATGAATTTTCTAAGCTAAAAACACAACAAGACACTAGTTAATTACTTAACAAATTTTCATGAACAGAAACAGTATCTAAAACCTATCCTAACAATTAGTATACCGAAAATAGAATTTTCTGAATTGGGTTCATCAATTTGGACAATTATTGAAAGAGATATGCATTTTCTAATTTAGAAGATACCTAAGACATCATTTTATTAGTTAACAGATTTTTGCTACAGAGACATGGATGAAGCTAATTTTATCAAGTAGTACACTTAAAATGAAAATTAACAAAGACTGGTTTCATGCAATTTGGATAAAATTTGAATTAGTTATGCATTTTCTAAGTTTAATTGAATTAACGATTGCATCGAAAAAGCATTCTGATTTACTAAAGCGTTTAATCCTTTTTCTACCACACTATCTAGCCCTGAGCAGCGGCAGGCGGGCCAGCGAAAGTGACGACGAACACCGCCACGAAAGTGGCGTCGGCGTATTCTAAGAATACGTCTTGACTACCAAAATGTAAACGACATATTCTCACAAAGAAATACGCTTCCCAACGAGAGAAGACGCAATACGAGCTACACAACCCTAAGCGACATTTCGGGCCCACATGACGAGACTCAAACTAAAGATGATTAGAACTTAAGAAGGATTAGACCTTAACCACCGGCGCTCAGCGGAGCTCCGCGCGCGCCGCGATGGCGAGTGGGGATGCGGATAATGGTGAGGCTCGAGCTCGGGGATGGCACGCGCGGTGCACCGCTCCACGAACTTGATGATGATGACGCGGAGCCCAATGGTTGCCGTCGAGCTTGCGGCGGCGGAGGCGAGAAGAAGCTACGGCTCTTGTGGAGGAGGTGCTACGGACTTCGAGGAGCCGGGAAGATGCGCCACTAATCGCCTCGACTCCGGAGCAATAAGCACAAGATAACGACGAAGAAGAAGGTCCGGCGGCGGAATTGCCACGGCGGCGATCACCGTCGCGCGAGGAAGAAACACCCGCACGCCTCCACGATGCACGAAAGACGAAATGAGCCCACCGTTAGACTCGAGAGAGAATTGCGATTACGAGGACCAAGCGGCGAGGCTAGAGACTCACGAGCACTAGCAAGCTCGCGGGACCGAGATCGCCGAGGCGAGACGACGATACCGCCTGGTGATCCATCGGGCGCCAAGGACCGGAATGGGCAAAATGGAGGCGGCGAGGCAAGAGGACCACGACGGTGCGATCGGCCGCTCAAGGCGCGCGCTATACGGTGGCGCTACCCGTTCTCTTCTCCGGCCGAAAGCAGAAGGCGGAGAAAGCGAGAGCGAAGGAAGCGAAGAATGGATGAGTGCGGTGAGGTTATAAAGCTCGCGATGCTTGGAGAGGACACGCGTCCCGGCGTGGCGGCGGCGGCGGCGTGGCAAACATGCGCCGCGGCCGTGAGCTCCGGTGAGTGCGGAGAAGACGAGGGCATCTCGACAGTGGGGCCCATATGTCGGCAGCGAAACAAAGCGGTGCGAACACCGCGAGACTCGATCAAAAATGTATCGACCGTTGGATCTAAAATGGACGGCTGAGATTGGTGTATGCATTCGGACAGGTCGGTTGCGCACGCGACGTGGATCGCTCGATTTGCATCGGACGGTCACGATCGATTGGTCTCGCGCGCGGTGCAGCTAGTTGACGCGACCGAGTCAAGTGGTGCGGTCTGGTTTGAGTCGGACTCGGGTTCGAGCCCACAAACGATGATTTCGATTTTGAGTTTAAAAGTGAGAGAGTTTTAGGAATTTTTAGAGATAGCTCCCAGCTCCAAAAATTCTGAAATTTTATGGCAGCTACTTGAGACAGAGAGCAATATTTCATAAGTTTTCCAGAACTTTTATGCACTGAGAAGTTCTGCAGAAAATTCACAAGCATCTTGACCTAGGGTTTGACCAGATTTCCAACTAGTTTGACTCGGTCATTTGAAATAGCAAATAAAATCTAAAAATTGTGAAATAATTCAGGAGGTAGATAGGATGATCAAGATGACAGGAAAAATATTCCTAGGGATGATCACAAGTTTGAAGGCTAAGAATGTCTGACAACAATTTCCATTCACAAGAATTTAATTCTAGAAAATGGAAATTGCTAGGAAAATTTGGAAAACTACCAAATGATTTGATGAGACAACAAAAGTTTTTATTTCTCCTCATAATTTTACATTTGAAATACAAACCCTAAGTTAGGGCTGTTACACCCTACACCTGACCTCCTCTTGCTCTCCCCCTCTCCCGTCCCGTTGCCGCCTCATCCCCCTCCCATCAGTCCAAAATCTGACGTCGGGGAGACAAAATTAGGCAACGAGGAAGCGGAATTGACGGCGGGGAAGCGGCAGTGATGTCGATCTGGTCAGGGAGGAGGTGGCGCGCGAAGGGGGGCTAGGGAGGAGGTGGCACATGAAGGGGAGCCAGGGAGGAGGCGGCGTGTGACGAGGAGCCGGGGAGGAGGCAGAGGGGATGAAATCGAAAGCTGCTATGGTTTGGAACCACACAAGTGAGAGCCTCCTCACTTACCCCTCTTTTCTCCCATGTGTCGCCGCCCAGCTCCGCTCGACGCCGCCCCGGACCACCCAGCCGCCGCTACGCCTTGCCCGCCTCTGTCCGCCTTGGACCCACGTTGACCGCCTAGGCAGGCCGAGCACCTAGGGGGCCGACTGAGCCCAAATCGCGATGGGTGGCTTGCACCCAGCGCCTAGGCGGGCAAGGCGAGCGCCTAGGGGAACACTGATTACCGGTAATCTCTGTTGATCTTGCCGCTAAATGATACTGGTGACATCACGACCAACTGCGCACTCCATATAAGCAGTTGATTGTATCGTGCTTCATTATCGAGACATTGAAACCCTAGTTTATCTCTGACATTTACTTTCCCCGATTACCTACTACATTTACTTGTTCTTTCAAATACTTACAGATTGGTTTGAGATTGCAAAGTAGTTAGGATTCAGATTCTACCCCCGGGTCCTAACTTGGAAACGCGGGGGCAGGTCGTACATGAAGACGTGGAGGGGTGAGGCGGCGGCGGCGGCAAAAGACTTGAGGTTGAGGAGGAGATCGGGGGAGGCAGCGGGGGCGGAGGAGGAGGTGAGGTAGAGGAAGGTGGAGGAGAGAAGGAACACGAGGAGCAGGAGGGCGTGGCCATGCCGCCGGCGCCGTGGATGGATTTGGGAAACGAGGCTACACTAAGTAATCACCAGCAGCGCTGGTGTTTACTGGGGACGGTGGTTGCTGGTAGTATAAACGGGAATACAGTCGGTCGAACTTGGACAGCTCACATTGTGAAGCAACCATGTGCCGTGCCATTTGTGATGGCGATGGGTGATCTTTCCGCGTGCGATGCTCTACTGAACACGACTTGCCTGTCTAGCCATTATTCATCTGTTGCGAAGGACTCCTATAAGATTATTCCGATTAGCTGAGAACATCTTTTTAGTAAAATCTTATTGAAACTGGTAAAGAACCCTACAACTGACAATGAAATAAGGTTATTTTTTTCAGCATTTTACAATCGGAGGAGTGTTATTTGTATCTTTTGCTCATTGGACATCTCGGATTATGAGATACCATTTGCCCTAAGTTTTTGTTGTAAGATCACATAGAAGAAATGGCTTCACACAGGTACCTGAACCACCGAATTAATTGCTTAATTTTCTTCCAATTTTTGTTTAGCTGTTTCTAAAAGGGCAAAAGGAAGGAGAAGATTTGTATATACGTAGTATGTAGTAGTAGTAGTTTGGACTTCGGAGGCCGCTCCACGACACGATCCACGTCATGAACAGTTACACGCCTTAAATATATTTTAGTACGACGATTCTCTTATAGGGATTAGGGAGTCTCCTGTCCCGTGATTTAAAGCAACAACTTGTCGGGGTAAGATCGATCTATTGTCCGTCACGCTGAACAAAAGCGCACACACATGTAACGCTCTGCAGCTGCTAGCTCTCTCCAACGTGTTACCACTTTGCTTGCATACGAAAGAAGAGATAAATAGATGATGCTGGCAGATGTAGCAAGCAAAGTCCACTAAGGGCTCGCGATCAAACCATGATTGAAAGAACTGGGGCAAGATTTACTAGCAGACACTATGCTACTGACTCCGATCCTCTGCTATATCTAACGACTCTCAAATCCTATACTATCTCATCCTATCTGACCTCATCCCACCAACCAAACACAGGCTAAGTAATGGTACTATACTGCAGTACTGTACCTTTACTCCTCGACAAATCACAAATTCATATGGGGCAAATTGCTCTCTACCATCGCAAAGATCATTCGAGTAGAATAATATCATCGATGTGTCACTGACATGTAATCCCAGGACCCACTTGTTAGCCTCATGTGATGGTAATTTTCAATTTATACATCTTTTCGCTGGTACCTGTTAGAGATATGTTAGAGATAGAATAGGGAGTCTTTTATATTTCCTTATCTGTACCTATATATATTGCCCATTGGGCCTCTTCAATATACACACAATATTCATAACATGGTATCAGAGCCAAGATTAGGTTAGATTATCGCAGCTCTGCGCGCCTCTAATCTAGCCTCGCGCTTGCTGCCCGGAGGAGCAATTTCGCTCGGGGCAGCCAACCTCTGGCCTCGTCGAAGTAGCAGCAGCATCATCCGGTCCTCGCCGTCACCGCCGAAGCCGTCTTCATCGCCTAGCCATCCGCACGAGCCGCCTCGCCTCGTCTTCATCCCGCTTGGAGCTGCTGGAGAGTACACGGCGGTGGCGCGCGTCATGGAGTGGCTGCTGCCGGCGGCGCTGCGCATCTTCCCGCGGCACGTGCGGTTCCTCGTCCTCCGCAGCCTCCCGTATGCGGATCGGATCGCCATCGCCGGGCCTCTCTTCGGCTGCTGCAATCAAGCTCGACTCCCAGGACGTCCTCCAGATGGGCGACGCGCCGCCTCAGCTTCCCTGCTCGGATCCTGTTGCCGCTGCTCCGTCTCTGCCCTGATCCGGTGCCGCTCGTCGCCATTGGGTCATCTTTGCTCGGATCCGCTTGCCCCTACACCGTCGCTACTGCACCAGCTCTAGCCTTCTGCTGCTCCTTTCTTGGAGTGATGCCGCCGCTGCCCTCCGTTGGTATTTGCTGCTGGTGGATTGAAAAGTGACTTTAACTGGTGGTGGAATGAAAAGTTGGTGATGCTGTTAAGAAGATGGGTCTTTTAGGCCTTTTCACCAGAGGACTTCCCCTTCGTTTTGCTGGTGTCGGTGGAGATGGTTGGAGACTTGGAACTATTGTTGCTCGTCCGACTACATAGTATTGCTGCTGCATCTTTTGCTGATGGTGTTGGCTGATGGTTTTGCTTGAGAGTTGAGACTAAGGAGCTCTGTTGGTGCTTGCTGCTGTGTGCTGTTGGTGGAGATCGAGTATTTGCTGCTGTTAGTCTTGCTAGTTTCTACTGCTAGCTATTTTTGCGTCTTTTATTTATATGAGTCGTTTCTTCCGCTGCGTCCATCCAAGTCCGTAACTCTTTATCTGTGAGTTCGTCTTAGCCATGCGAGTCCACAAATTTATTATCTGTCGTAAAAGCATAGGAATTTCTTTTGCATGGCAGCAGCCGCTGTTCTTTTCTTCGAACCGCTGCAGATCCATCGCCCCGCTTTTAAGGCCGCTGCACTTCTTTCGCACTGCGTCTCCGGTGTACTCTTTTGTGCATTGCGCCGCGCTTCTTCTGCACTGCGCCTCTGTTGCGCTTCTTGTGCATTGCGTCGCGCTTCTTTTGCACTGTGCATCCGTTGCGCTTCTTGTGCTCTCTGCGTCTTTGTTGCGTTTACGTACCGCTGCGTCTGCTTGCGCTCACGTACGCTGCGCGTCTCTGTTGCGCTTCCCGTGCACTGTATCTCTGTTGCACTTCCTGTGTACTGCGTCGCCGCCGTCTTGGGCTTCGATCTGCGTCGTCATGCTTCTATCTATTCCTATTCGACTTGACAGTTTTATCTTTTTGTCGGTGTCATCATCTTCTTCGTCATGTTGCCGCGGTCGACTTTGTTGCGGGACCTTGGATGGGAGGAGATCTTTTATCGACATTTTCCAAGAGCTGCATGCTACGACGACATTTATCAAGACTAATATTCATAACAGTACCAAGCTAATTTTCTCAATTCCATATAATCAGTCTTATTGTCTCTAGTTTCTACATGCTTATGCTTCTAGAGGGGCCTTCCAAGCAGGAAAAGGTTACTCGAGAAACTAATTTACAGAATCAAAGATACATGTTGGCAATCATTAGCTATGCAAGTAGTCTCGAGAAGGAACAAAAACCGTATAAGGTTGAATGGAGTAACTAGCAGTTATTGTACAAAATTCCATTCAGGCAGCAACGCTACGAATCAAAAATCAAGCTAAATCATGGCCATGCTTTCCATTCCAATTGGGATTGTTATCTTCTGTGTGGCTGCTTGGCATATATCGCTCACCTATGCAATGTTGGGTAGGACTGCGACATGATCAGAACAACAAGTGAAGTCCATCCAGTAAACGACCTTGCACCCTTTCCGTTCCCTTTGTTCTTCTGGTCGTAGTTTTCCCAGAAGAACCCAGTTTCATGGTAATTCCGTGCAATATTCCTGCAAATGTAAGCAGACAAGTAGCACCAGCAATCTATCAGACAGGCTGCAATTCAGCTGATTCATTCAGCTTAGCAGAGTGCAGAGAAAGGTGGATATACCGGATCAAGTTTGATCTTAGCTCGTCATACAATTCCCCTGCCCTGTCCACGTACGGACCATCCTCTACAGGACAGCACAATGTTAGATCATTGTGCAAACAGTAAAGTTTGCCCAGGGTAGAAACTAGTCCATTTAGCAGCATCAGTTAAAGATTTACCATGTGCATAGTGATGTAGTGCTGAAAGAATCATGTAGTTCATGTTTATCCAAATGGCACCTCTCCAATATGGGGGATCATGCTCCGTATTACGCTTCATATATATTGAACTGGACCATGGATCGACCAGACCCCAGTAATTGAATAAACAAATAATAACGTTAAATAAATGTTTTTAATGTTGGTTTTCATGCATCAACCATCTCGGCGTCATATCAAATTTCATACACCATTTCACCGTTTTTTTTCTTCACAAAGTAAACTAAATAATGATCTTTAGATATACCTTGTTCGAGAAAGTGACCGAAGGCCATAATCTGTCCACAGGATAGAGCTATTAGATATAAGATCGAGCTGCTTCTCAAGAACCCACGATTCCTGAACAGTCAAATGGTTGTTATTACTTTAGGATGAGCATCAGTGGACTGGGATATAAACTACTAATGAGAGAAACATATGGAAGTAAAGAGCATACAGGTGGAATGGCCCGCATCATGAATGGGAAGAGACTAACATAACCAACATGAGGTACTAATTGCAGCTTAGGGGGTTGTAATGTCTCTCGCAAGAGTTCTCGTCTCATAACATCCTTGTCTTTAACTTCATACCATCTCAATCGAATCTACAAGAATTATCTTATGATCAAAATTAAGAATCATGCCTGGCGAGCAAAATGACTAAGTTGAGAGGAAGAGCAACACCAACCTTTTCTGTATGGTTACCATAGTCGAAATAGGCCCCAATCTTGTCATCCAAGTGCATCTGAAAAAATCCAATACTTACAACAGAACTGAATATAACAAACGATTATCAAATGCAAATGGAACTAAAGCAATATCGCATTATAGAAGAAACAAACAGAACAGAGTTCACAGCATTACCAATTATATAAACATATGAACTCTAGTGATCGCTTCTTACATACAGACACTCAATAACAGTTAATAAGAACCATTTAGTAGCTAGCTACTCTTTGATTAACGATTAAGAATAAAAATTCATAACTCACATGAATTCCAGGCATTTGTGCAATATTTTTTGTGTCCACTTGGCACACGGGAACCATAACAGAAAGCCCAATACAGCTTCCAAAACTATAGCAGGAAATTTGTTTATATAACCCTTGAGATTTGGGCAGGAACTAAAACTACAACACTGGCCACTAGCCCACCACCCATTACACTGTTTTCGTCTATGTGTCCATATAAGAAATTTGCATTGCAATCATAATTATTAGCATTGCATCAAGAACTGCTAATCATGTCCAAAAATGTAATAAACCATTAGCTGTCTGATTTGCAGATTAAATATGTGATGGACTAGGATTAGTTGGCCCTGGACGCAAGCAGCGCGACATCGGCCATGGAGGCAGCCGCACCACAAGGGCAGGATAGAAGAGATTGACTGGGGAACTTGGATATATTTCTTATTACTTGATTGATTCCTCACAATGGTTACGATAGGCCTTTTATATAGAGATTCTCCTAACCGATATGGATATAGAATTATAGATCAATCTAATAATAACCTTCCTAACTAACCGATAGACTACCAAACAACTAACCTTTATCTTAGGAAACTAATCAAACTCCTTAAGGAAATAGATAATAAGCGACCATATTAATCCTCAAAGTGGGCCCTCTGCTACAGTACCCACTGGTGCTGTTCATGTGCAGTAATTTCTGCGCATGGCAGAATATCTGATTGATCGATAAAACAAAAAAGATAACCATCCCAGAACGAGAAGAAATTTCAGAGTGATACCTTGTTAAATGTCCCAAAATCTGACAGCTGATTTGACATCTTGTAGTAATCCTGTAGAAGTTCAACAAAGGTTTTCAAGAAATGAGTCAAAGACAATGGTTGAGAGTTGAGACAAAGCAACTAGCAAGTCAAGGTCCATTCATACCGCAGTACCTTCTCAAGAGAGCTATCCATTTTAAGAAACTCTGCAATTGAGCGCATACAATTTGTAGCTAGAAGCATCCAACACCGAAGGTCAACATGTCGCTCTTCATCATTGGGGTGAGATGCACGAGGATAGTCATCCAACCCAGATGTCAAAGTCTGTAAAGTAGTCAGCAACATTAGGAGTGATCATGCAGTTGCAATGACACATAAGAGATAAGTGAAGAAATTCTAATATGGCTTCTGGCATGACAAAAACTCAACATAAGCTTTTTTATTTATTTTTTGGGATCAATTGATCAGTGAGGGAGCAAACAACTAAGAATTGCTCAAAAACCTTTGGATTTAACTCCCTTGTGGTAATGTTGTCTCTTCCATGCCAATAAAAGGTGCCTTCATATTTCCCTATGAACAAGTTTTAAGGTCAAAGAAACTTTAGGATAAATAAGCCAAAGGTAGGAAATTTGACATGACAAGCAGAAATATATACTAATGGTTATTCAACGGATAATGGAACAAGCAAATGTATATCAAGGGTTCACTGGCTAAACAAGGATGTAACTTTTGACTTAACTAAAACAGATATCTAATATCTTAAAGCTTACAACAGTTTGCACAAAGCTTTAATGCACAAAGTGATGCAATGTGACAATAAGATGGAGCATATTTCTTTGGAGGTCATCAAAACTGACTCACTGTGACCTACCAAGTACCAATGTGCATGTTTTCTATTTTTGAATAGGCAGATCCTTTGGTTGGACCAGAAGGTACATAAATATTTCATACTCTGAAGAGTCAGAAAGTTGAGTTCACGTTTCTTTCTCACTGGAACAGTGGATCTGTGGTATAACAGCTACTGAGCTAGTTGAGGACTAAAATATATTTTTTCCACCACCTTGAGGAGCGAATACAAAATATAGAGGAATCGGGGATCTTTGATGACTAAACATGGCGTGAAACTGAAGGGAAAACAAATTACTTATAAAAAGGAAAATCTAATGTCTCTGAAAGAGAGAAAAGGATGAAGTCCAGCTGATCAATGGAAGAACAATTTTGTCAGTGTTATACTCTGATACCCCTCCTTATGCGTTGCAGCCCCCAGATTGGATCAGAATTGCGAGAAACGGCACGAGTGTGCACGATATCAAGAATGAAGTAGATGAATCTTGTAGAGAGAACCAAAATAACGGCACTGAAACAATCACAACGAGAGAGAAAGGTTTGGTGAAGCCGACAGCAAATTCCTTAAGCACGACCTCAAAAGAGTATAAGGGATTGTTACTCTCTCACAACCATCTCGAATCTTTTAGGATTCTCGGATCCTTACCCTATACAAGAATCTAGTGCCAAAAAATAACCTAGCATCTGATCCTCACCCTATACAAGAATCTAGTACCAAAGAATAACCTAACTTCTAATCCTCTTGTACACCTCTTGCTTTGGATGAATTGGTTTGTGGCTTATGTTCTCCGTGACACCCCTCATGGCTTTGTAGCGCCCCCTAGTTCTCCTCCAAAGAGAAGTCGGAATCCTAACCCTAGTATGATTCATATAGGAATCATTGTAGTTGTAGCACACCTCTCCAAGTCCTAGTTGATTAGGATATGAGTTGTCAGGTTTGCACCTCTAGACAAGCTTAGGTTACACTTATCAGAAATTAAGCTGACTACAATTAGTGAACCGAAGTCAGTACTACTTGACACTAGAATTCCTTAACCCAAACATTCCTTAAAAAGGTAATAGCAAAAGCCTTGATTTTATCTATTCTTCTGATAATTTGTATCATACAACCACAGCTAGCCCCTAATATCAGTCAACTGAGCATGGTAACCCTCATCTTCAACAATATATCCATAATCATATAACAGCTTGCAGGTTCAGCATGTTTGTGTGTTTTCTGAACGCTATCATGACTACAGCCCTAAAATAAAGTGAATATCCAATCCACACATACTGTTACATACTTGCCAGAGCAAAAGCTGACTATTTCCATCTTCACAAGCACCAATGGTTACTCAGTTCTTAATAGTTAATATAGAGTACATAACATGAAAATGGAACAACAAGACTCACCTGATTGTGTACTGTTGAACCACTGAAACCAAGAATTCAGACGTACGTAAGCCCTTTTAAGGAAAGTGGATATCTTTTCAGCCTCCTCATCTGAAAACTGGTTTGCGTGTATTCCACTTGCCAACTCTGAGAGAAAAAAAATGACAAGATAAATAAACTCAAGAGATTGCAACCACTTGATCACACACGTCCATACACAAACTTTTGGTGCTTGGCCAGATCGCAGACTTCCATACATTAACAAATTTTTTATGCTTGGCCAATGTGAACAATTTTCTCTTGGTACTTATATTGATAAGTTGATACGCATACACCAAAACAATGCAAACTAACATAATTTGTAAGACTTCAAAGACAGGTTTTCTGTTGTGACAGGTTTTCTGTTGTGGGAGTGTTATTTTCTATGCCCTTTTTCTTGCTATTATGACACTAAGATATTGAAGAAAGAGGTATAAAGACAGAGGACTTTACAGCGTAACTTGATTTTTCTAACTTGAAGAAAGACAGGTTTTCTATGCCCTTGTCATTTTAAAGCGTGCAATACGTGCGAAATCAAACTACATGTACAAGAAAGCCACAGAATCTAGATTGTAGAGAACTCGATTCTCAACACTGATGCAATCAACAAATCATCAAAATGAAGAATAAGGAAGAAAAAAACAATGTCTTACCACGTAGCGCAAGAAATAAGGTTGGGGGGTTTCCATTGGAAGGGTACTGCAGAACAAACTCCTCAGGAACTTTACTGCATGAAGCCAAAAAAAAAGATGATATAAGCGGTGCCACACTAAACTTATCACTACCTAGGACCTAGTTCATAGCTTGCAGTGGGAACCACCTTAAAGCTTCAGCTCCTAAGATTTGCTCTCGAGGAATCCATCCATCTGCATTAATTAGATCTAACCAATGGCCAATTATATCCATCGATATGTGCACATCCCAACGCCTGTACATCACCGCCAAGGATGTGCGTCAAACAGAAAGCAATAATACCAGTACAGACGCAAAAAAAAAAAAAACTCGCAGATAATGAACTTAAGTAGCAGGAGCCATGCATTGAACATTAAGAATTGATGGAATACTTACCAAATGACTAACTGATGGAAGCCCTCGTCCCACAGAAATCCCCTTGGGAAGAATGAGCGACTGGGCACAGCTGTATATAGTGCGGCAGGCCAATATGGAATATACTTATCCCCATTTTTTTGCTGCAAGAGAAACTCTTGAAGCATTAGATTTTGTGTGTGTGTGATATGTAATCGGCTGGGATTTTGATCCAATCTACTATAATACAGTAGAAAAGTACAAAGCAGCACGGTACTAACAAAAAAAAAGAAAATTATCTGGGGATAGCAATATCTTAGACTAGAGCAGATCACAACATAGAGTGCTGTTGCAAACAGTAGGAAAAGGAAATAGATATCAGGTGAAACTCTAAAACTTACTGCAAAACCTTTTGGAAGTGCAATTTTTGACTGCCCATAGAAGTAGCCAATACCACCAAGAAGATTTGACAAGGCAGCTCTACCAACAGATAATTCTTTGGAAATAATCTGCATCGGAGCAACAATAACATCAACATAGGTTCAGCACAAACTTTTTAGTCAAGCTTTATCAATTGCCTGCAACGCTGCTTAAGTGTCTTAACTGTAAAGCACACAAACATAAATAGAAATGCAATCACACTATTGAGCACACCCACATATACACACAAACAAATACAAGAGTCGGTAAGCTACTGGGTGGCATCCCTTGAGGAAGACACATTTGCCACTAAATAAACGCAACTCTTAGGAAACAGAAACAGAATGAGGAGGGGGGGAAAACTGTAGACACTGCCCAAAAACTGTAGAAACTACAAAGCTCGCCCAAGAGACCACACCTTATTATTTACATTGAAAATTTGATCATATCTCTCTTCAAAATACTTCTGTTTTGATTCAAGACGGGTGCTCAGCATGGGACCTGACATCATTAGTGATATAACAAGCAAAATGAATATATTGTGCTTTCAACATCCTGAAGTTAAGGTTCAACAGAATGACAAGATGCAGGTAAAACAGATCTGATATCAAATGCAAGGAAGCAAAACAACGTCAAGAGCCCATGTTGCTTCCTTCGAAATGCTCAGTGCATACATATTATGGATGAAGGCTATAGCATCCCATGATGAATAGAACGAAAATACGCATATGCAGTATGCACTATACAGCAGAATCACCTGTTAGCCTGTTAATGCGTTCTGCGATCATTTTATTTTTTGAGGCTGCCCCTGACAAGAACACTATGTCTATTTTGGAAGGAAGTTTTATGGAAACCTGTGAAAGCGGAGGAGAAACATAAATCACAATGCCAAGAGAAAATACGACTTAGGTTCTGGCTGTACATTAACCTATTCTAGGTTTGACACATACATAAAGGTGTACATTATATTGATGGAATAACTCTTTTTTCACCTTTGAAGTACCTGATAGATCATTATATTTGAAGAATCTTCATTCATGTCTGGCAGATTAAGATTCCCACTTTGCATTGCCTAGAAAAGTCCACAGAAGTAGATAAATGGGAACGCAACTTTGTAACATATAAAAGATTCTGAAACTTGTTTTTTCCAATAATAGGGTAAATGATGAGGAGTTTAGACATACATTAGTCGCAAGGGCTTGTTGTACTAGTTCACTTAGATTATGCATGCTATTTGATTTGAATCCAGCTCTGTGAATTTCCAAATTGTCCTGTGAGAAAACAGTGTTCCATATATGTCAACATAAATGTCAGCCATATGGAATTGTATTGCCATACATTAGTAGCAAGTAATACAGAAAAGCGTTAACTAGGACAAACAAGGTGACAAAGTTACTAAAACATTGTATACCTCAGATCTCAAGTAGATTTCCCAATCACCAATCTCCTCATGCGACCCAGATGCCAAAAGAACAGGACCTCTTGAAGAAGGCTCATGTGAACCCATAGTGATCGACTTTCCGGCTTCGTCGGCAATGTAGAAAAACAGATGTGTGGTACTTTCTTGGGCTTCACTTAAACTTGACCTAAATGAAGCATGACTACATGGGATGAATTTCTTTTGCTTCCTTAGATAATTTTGCAGGTAGCAGGTAACTAATGAGTAATGACAGATGGTATAGTGCTGATCAGGGATTTGGCAATGAAAAAGTCAACTCAAGTAAAACTTGTCATTATTTCCATCTCGTGCTTGACACTAGAAAATTGTTTACATCTCCTCAGTGAAAACAGAAATTTTCTCTTCAATTCGCCACAAATGAATATAAACTTACATCTCGTTGTTAGCGTCCAATCGAACTGCCCAGTCACCACCATAGCCACTGCCCTCTCCTTTCTCTTTTAAAAAGCTAGTGGTCAACAATAAGCCATGATCAACCAACACTTGACGCCCATAATCCCTACCATTGTGGTCTGTCCACCCATATGTGCTAAGCTCATCAGAATCTTGGCAAACATGACGAAGAAAATATTGTCCATTTTTCAAGCCAATCCACATCAATCCAGCAATTAGAGACAGCGGAGTTCTGAAACATAAACCGTATTAGCATGAAGTTTTCACAGGTCTGGCAGTACAGAGTAGTAGTCACATAGAAATATTATTTGATTATTTCCGACTAGTAGGGAAAAAATGCCACCAGCAGGGCAAATGGTACACCACCCGACAAGGTGCAGTACAGGAATCACCAAAATAGCATGTCTGCTCTTTTTGAATTAACTCCACACAAATGGACTAAGCAAATGGGAGCCAAACTCCTTAATGTGCCTAATGTTCATGAGACTAGTAAGGTTAAATCATCAAAACAAATGATGCTAGAAATATGAAGTTTCCCAAGTAGTTATAGCACGTCCTAGAGGACTAGGAGAACAGAATCCTTCCAATTAGCATGTTACAAGGAACAACGGGAAGACATCACAAAAGTTAAAGTACCTTGCACGAATTCCAAGATACACATTTGGCCTGTAAGTACCCCAATACAAGCTTTCCTTGTGATCGCCTTGGAACTGCAGCCAGTAAAACATGAACCATCAGATAGCTAATCTAGTTACTACCAAAACTCAACAATACGGAAAAAATGGGAGCCTTACATATGAATTATCAAGAACTTACTTTTAGGCGGAGAGTAGATCACTCACTCACCTAGAAGAGAAGTAGAATGCATATGCATTTGAAACTAGTATATTTTATCAAAAGCGGAATTAGGTTGCCTATAGACTCTACTCTACTTCACACCTCCTAACAAGTTTAACGACCATTGTCAAATCGACGGGAACATTTACTATTGCACATTAAGGAAAAATCATTACAACTCAAATAAAGCACAAACGATTCATAGTTCAATACCTCAATGCAGTAATGTTGCCAGATGCTTAACCAGGTTGATTAACCAGCAGTCATCTCTACTTTGCGGATCAAACATAAGCAGTCCTTGCCGAATCCAGCAAAGTTCCCAAATAACAGTGGCATCCTTCCCCTATTTGCTTAGCTCTTACATGATTTAAGGTCTTAAAGTGCTACTGTTAACAGCAGATCATGCATAACTTACAGAACCGCACCTACGTAACCAACTGAGAAGTTGTGATCTATAGCTACTTCACAAAACATTGAAGGCTCGACAAAAATAACGCGACGAAGTAATAGTCATCACCTGAGGCAGATCCATCATCCTGGGCGCGTCAAGCGGCGTGACGGAGCGCGCGACCCTGCGCAGAGCCGCCGCGCCCTCCCCCTCCCCCTCCGCCTCCTCCCACCACCCGCCGGTATACGCCACGAAGGCGACGGCGAGGAGGGCGAAGGAAGCAATCCCTAAGAGAAGGAGGGCTCGGGCGCTCACGTCCATGAGGCGCAGGGGGCCATGGTCGCCGCGGCCACGGCGCCGCGCTGCTGTGGCGGCGGCGGCGGCCCGGCGCGTGTCCGGCTCCGACTCCGAGGGGGAGGGATTCCCGCGGCTCCTGGATACGGCGGAGGGACGGCGGCTGGTGCCGCTCATCTGAGAACTCTCGGCGATCTCCCCGTTTCTGGTGTGGTCCGTGGATTCGTCACTCGGGGAGACTGGACTAGAGGAGGGAGAGGGAGAGGAGTGGGGTTTGGGTTGTTTCTTTCAGCTTTCCGCCTTTCCACTGCGTACGGGTAACTTTCGTCCAATTTCCGCCTTTCAGTTGTGTTAACGCAATCACATTTGTGCCTTGCCGTGACGTCGTGACGACCAGATGTGTGGATCTCTACGGCCCATGTTCAGCCCACAGGCCATCTTTTCCGATTTTCTATTCATAAGTTGTTTGAAATTTTTTAAGTTTAAATTATTTGTTGTGATCATTTGATTAATATCCAATCATATGACATTTATTGGATCAATATCCAATCATATGATATATCAATCTCTATACAAATCCAATAGTCACAACGAGTGACTTAAACTTAAAAAAATTTCAGACAACTTAAAACTAGTAAAATCGTTCCAAGAATTATAGGCCCATCGTTTTAAAAATTCTGGAATTTTTCAACTGATGGAGCTTGCCCTCTCAAAAGAAACAACCCTAATGAAGCTTGCGGTTTGATTAGGATGTTCACAGGCTCACACTCGCAGGACATACGGCATTAATGATTTTGCTGATCAATTCCAGTATCTGCCTAACTTCTTGGTCAATCATAGATTCATAGGAGGATCAATCGCCATGTTGCCATCGAGCATAATGCTCAAGTATAAGTTAGTTTAGCTTAGCTAAGTGTGCATTCTCTTTTCTTAACCTTCATTTCGCTCTATTCGATCAATCACTAGCTAGCACTAGTCCAATGCACTGGCCGATGAGAGATGACCGGCCGGCCTAATATTCCATACATCATGGTCACTCACACGTACACTGTCATTTAGTACTCCAGTAGAAACAAAGCATGTCATTGTCATAAACATGCAGACAAACAGCAAGTCATGCTTTTCTAATTGAGACAGAAGGGAAGACTAAGGATGCTAATAATCTTAATTCAACATCGCATACAACCTGTGGACTATAGTATTACATGTATAGTAATTTCTGAAATATGAGCAATGTAATGAAACAACACAAGTATACAAGACATGAGGCGTGCTTTCTTCCATGCCACACCAACCCCCAAACAGTGTGAGCAGAAATGTCAAAGCTAGCACTGCAGCTGCAAGAACCATGGACTCCTCTGATCAAGATATCAATGTATGCACCTTCCCCCTTCGAACGTCCAGCCTAGCTTCCCCATCCGCCGCTCCCACAGCGGCCGCGCCATGTACTGCTTCCAGTCCTTGATCACATTCTTGAGGTCGTGCAGCTTGTTCGCGAGGCCGATGCAGCAGGTCATGTGCACGGTGGCGATACGGTTCAGGTCGCGGCCGAGCTGGCAGAACCCGCTGACGGTGGCGCTGTCGATGAACCTGATCCGGACGCCGAGCGCCGCCGCGAGCTCGCGCTTGATCTCGTTGAAGACGAACTGGTCGTGGTCCCCGGGAACCGCCGCCTCGCCGCGTGCCAGTACGCCATGGCGCGGGCGTTCTTGGCGGTCGCCTTGAAGTAGATGAAGCCCGTGTTGGGGAAGTTGCCGAGGTCGTCCGGGCCGCCGAAGTAGAAGTCGCTCGACGTCGTGATGTCCGGCGCCACCGTGATGTGCACCAGCGGATTCCGGAACCACGCCAGGTCGACGTCCTGCGCGATGTCAACGCCTCGTAAAACGCGCGAATTATACTAGTACATCGCATCACTGATTCTCAATGGCATGCGTGCCAAAAGGAGATCAAGAACACGTCCCACAAAGAAAAAAATCTATGGGAGAACAGCGACGACGTGCCGTGAAGAGGAGGTTGTAGCCGAGCTCGAGCACGCGTTGTTGGAGCTTGAGCTTGCTCCAGACGAGGTCGAGGTAGTCCTTGGTCATGTAGCTCTTCGCGCCGGAGAGGTCCAGCCCCTCCACCTCCGGCAGGAGCAGGTGGCAATGCGGGTGCACGGCCCGGCACCGCCGGAGCGCGCCCTTGTCCATGGCAACCACGACGATGTGCTGAACGAAGTGCGAGATGTTCTCCCCCACCCGGAAGCTCTCCAGGAACGAGTCCAGCAGCGACCCCGGCGCCGCCCACGCCTCGTTCACCGACGTCATGATCACCGTCCGGTCGTCCATCGCCGCCCGCCGCAGCATCCGAGCGAACGCGTCATCGTCCGCGCCCGTCTGCAAATTAAAATCACGACACCGATCGATCACCTTATCTCGGCATGAGCGCCTCCAATATTTGCTCTGTTCTTGGCAGCAAATTAGAATGCATGCACATCCAAGAAGAAGGAAACTTTCAGCTATTCTTGGATTTGGCAATCAATGAAGCAGAGAAGTAATAAACTAGCAATGACGCAAGAACAAAGCATACTGCATTAGTGGGACTGGGAGCCTTTGTAACTCTTGCCCTTGCTCTCCTGTGTTGCTCTGACACGGCTGTCCTGTTTGCCCGTGGAGTGCAAGGCACACTAGCCACCTGCCTTCTCCGAGGAGTGGTCTCCATCGTGGACCACGCGGGCCTTGTACTCGCGGTGAGCAGGAAGACAAGCAGCACGGTGACCGAGGCCGCCCCGAGGAGGAAGACGGCCACTGGGGAGAGGTTGTTCTTGGAGCTCGGCATACCTGCTTATCTGGTTCTACTACGCATGAGCAAAATAATACTGGAGAGGTAGGGAAAAAGGAAGAACTAGGTGGGTTCATGTATTTGTCAAGCTTGACTTTTCTTGGATACTGACAGCCTGATAGAACATCATGAGCCCAATGTGCCAGTTCGCGGACTCTGTTGGATACTTGGTGAGGGATATTTGGTAATTTCTCATCTTAAGAAGAAAAAAGAAAAGAAAAAAAGAAAAGAATGTGGGGATAAGGCTAGAGACTTAGTCTATAAGGCTGCCCTATTTTGTCTTGCGGTCTGGCTCGTGCGGTGTGGGGAGCTCTTGGGCGAGCGGCGCAGGAGGCGCCAGCGGCCCATGCGCTTCGGCGCCGGCCGTTGGCTGCAGCCGCGGTAGGTGTCCCGCCTCTCCTCCTATTAAGGTCATCTCCATCTCCTCTTTTTGGTAACCCGAATCACAGTGAGGTTTCCCCTTTTGTTGGTGTGTTCTTTCTCTCCTCCGATTGAGCCTCGGTTTTGAGTCTTTGAGCTGCTGGGTCGCCATGCTTGTCTCGATGCCGTCGACTGTGAGGTTGGGCTCCTCCTCCTTGAGCACTTCCTGTTCGGTTCCTTGCGCCTTCTCCCTGTTGAGGTTGCGGTGATGAAATTTGGGGGTTGCCCCCACTGAGGCTTGAATCTGGCCGGCTCAGGATCGATTTGGAAGAGAAGAACTTGACTTTGGTGCTTGGTGTTCTCGGATGCACTCGGCCGGTGCACTTCTGTTGGCCTTATGCGGCATTCTTTGTACCTCGACTTCGCAAATTGGTATGTTCTGGTTTGTGGATTGGCATTATATCTCCGATAACCTCGTTCGTTCATTGGCGGCACAGCGGGACGATTGGTTTTCTAAGATAGTGCGATTCACGTGCCTTGCCTGATTCTTCTCGATGGTTTTGAGTGTCATCTGCACTGAGTTTGATCTTTTCAATTTTTCGCATTACTTAGCATTGTGTGTTTTGCTAGTCAGATTACATTCTGTAATTTTATCTTGTACTGAAAGACTTTGCAAGTGATGATTGTGGGCTCGGTTAATGCTCGATGATAAAGTGATGTCAAATTGAGATTGAATGTGATAATTGAGTATAGTTTGGTCTTGAGCTATCAAATTACTTGTTGTTTTCTCTTGTTCTAAGCATTTGATTCATTCTGTTATACTTGCTATTCACTGTAATTCTTTCAGTCAATATAATCTGCTCTCTGTGATCCAATTTTCGGTTATACATATTTGTTAATGGTATATTGATTTTGATGATCTATTACCTGTTGTCCAACAAAGTTAGAGTTGATGATTTGTTTAAACATGTCTAATTAGAATAACAAGATTTTATTTTGAGCTCGATGACTAATCTATTACAAAGTAATTGTCATATTTAATTTGTGATTAAACTTTGACATAAGTGTTGTGAGGATCAATATTTCATCTTGTGCAATTCAACATCAGAGAGCATATAAACAAATATTTAAATCTGAGCATTATAGTGGTTTTAATTGTCCACATGTTCTATATTTTGAGTATATTATCCTGTTTAATTTACTTGAAAAGTTTACATGCTAAACTCATTAGTTGTATGTTATTTCTGTCATTTAAATGCTATTGAAAATATGCTTTTATATTCATAATTGTTGCTGGAATTATTTTTGAACATTTGTTAAAACCGCTAATTTTACCAGAGACTCCAATTCTCATATTCCATGCAACATTTTCTTTGAATAGTTCCACCATCTGCAGTCGCCAACCTGGTATCATTCGTGTCAAACGCATAAAAATTGGGGCATTGTACTTTGTCAGTACTGGACAATGGTTCTGGATCGTGTCCGTTTTAGTATCTCGGGGATCCCCGAGCCGTCGATCAAGCGATGAACGGCTCGAGCTTCGTGCAAAAGAGAAGAGGATTCAGATGGCAATAGTTTTATTCTTCTTCCTTTGAAAACAAGGCGTCCTTTATTAATATCAAAGAAAAGCTATTCAGATGGCAATAGCTAGTTACTTTGTTTGGTTATGATACAGTGGAGATAGAATTATTCAGATTCTAAGTTGAGTATGGTACATGGTTCCATCATTAAGGATATGAGATCCGCTTTTTATAGCTGCAGAATCTTCTGCAACCGAAACTAGTGCTATAGTATGTCACTTAAATATTTAGATTCTGACATGCATGCATGATTGTTGGAGAATTTTGTATGTCAAGAATCCATAAAGAATAGAGATCGAAGAAGTGTTAGCAGTAAATCATATCATCTGCTAGAGAAATGTGTAGGCAGTTGTGTGCACACAACCAGGAGGGAGGCCCATCCCCGTCGTTAAGCTGCGAGAATTCTGATGACATCTTCCATGTATCTCCACATAGTACGATCAGACAAGTTGGTCACGGCAGAGACAATGTGGTTTGGTCCTAGATTAGGTGATGAATAATTGGTATCGTTGTCGAAGAGTTTAGGGAGTTAACTCCTTGTTTTGCAAAAGCAGACCTATTGTCATGAGAAAGGTGATCTGACCGGCCGTGGGGAGCCGTCTCACCGGCCGTGGCCGGGCGGACTAACCGGAGGTCAAACTGACAATGCAGTTTTGGGGAAATGGACACCAAAAACTTGCGCGGGGTGTTTGGGGATGTGTTTGCACCAGGTGCTATTGAAAATAGAATCTGGATGCAAAACTAGATAGAGATTAATGAAAAGTCTATATATGAGTGTTTTCTGATTTTGGAAAAAGGTCTGACTGGCCACTCTATGGTGGTCAGACCGCTAGTGGTTAGACCGGTGCCCTGTTACCGGTGGGTGTGGTTAGACCGGCCCGGCGGTGGCGATCAGATCAGCCCGGCGGCAACGATCAGACCTGTCATGTTGGTTCAATGCACAGTGATAAAATTGTTGCATATGTGTTGCATGATGCGTGTTTGGCTAACGTGGGTCAAATTGTAAAGAATTTGTGTCTAAAAATGGTTGTTTGGTCCATTATTGTGTAGGTGTTTTAGAGTTAATTATAGTCAACGGCAATGAGAACCGAGACTTGGTTAGGAGAACCAAGGTTTAGAACGGACATGGATACTAGATGAGATGGTTGAAATCAAACAAGATGCAAGATGGATAAGAACCATAGAAGGCAAAACTTGAGCTCAGACCATTTGAGGTAATGTGATGCTTTTGGGAGCAAAGTTTTGAAGGTATGCATTTGTGACTCATCAATTGTATAAATTGATGATTTTGTGTGTGTGTGCGGTGCTACATGACGGTTTGGTTGTCAGTGATGGTTGTAGAACTTCAGAGCTATATCATGGTGAGGTGGACGGGATTGAGATTAAGCTAGGGGAGCTGACGTCCAAAACGATCAAAGTGTTGCCAGAAGATAACTAAGTCTACCGGGGTGGTTACAAGCCGAGAGGACAAGGAACCGGAGCGGGAGCTACTCGTAATGGACATGACGAACAACACCAAGGTGGACCGAGACTAAGTTCAAGGAGGAGTTGAGGTCCAGCACGGTGAGAGAAGCCGAGTGCGGTCATGGTGCATGGTAAGGTATGTAGTGCGCCAAGTGACTTAGATCCGTTTGCAAGCGAGAATGGTTTGGTGGGATCCGAATGCTTGAGAGGCTTGGCAAAAAGTCATTGGGGCCACATGGATGATGGCGAAGCATGGGTGATGCTTCGATGTAAAGGAATTAGAAAAGGTCGGTAGAGAGGTATTTTGGTAAATTGTCTAATACCAAAAAAGTGGTGGTGTACGAAACCACGACGGTGGCCTAAGTAGATTAGGTCAAGAATACTCCATGAGGAGGACAACATCACAAAGAGACACATTCGAGATCGCCGAGTTATCATCCGCTTTGAGAAGCGTACATGAGTGAGAGACATGTTTGTGTGTGGACATAACGGATGCCCGTTAGGATTTCTCTCCTAGCTCCTAGCTTCCACTATATGAGGGTTGGTGCATGATTGCAACAACTAAGCCTAGGAAACCCTAATTTGATATTTTGGAGAAAGTTGAGAGAATAGGGGAGGTGTGGTTTGAGAGATGTATTGACAGAAAAAATTGTGGGATTGGGTGTTCATGAGTGAGCTTTTGTCCTCCACGGTGGAGTGACTATAAACCCTCAATTCCTCAATATCAATCCAATCAAATTTATGCAAAGATTATTTATCTCTTGTTTTTGCTCTCTTTCTTGAGATTTTGGGTTTTTGTGTTCTATGGTTTTGCCTTGGTCTTTTTCTATGATCTAGCTTATTAGAACTTGTGAAAGTTGATCTAAAGTTATTTTGATCATTTTCAATCCACGAGCAAGTCTTTGGATCAAGTTTAGGTTTTCACCCGGTTTTGAGCCATCTTACTCTTAATCAAGAAATTCATGGAATCTAGGCAATATCGTCTCGATCTTCGATTGGAATATGTATTTACCTTCTTGTTGAGCTATGTCTAGAATATCAGGTGATTTGGACTTGTAGATCAAAATTTAGGTCTTTTGTGGATCCAAAATCGTGTTGGTTTCTCTATCATCCTGAGGGAGCGGTCAGACCGGCCACCTTTGGGCGGTCAGCCTAGGCACCTTTTTGTGGTCAAACCGGTCAAAGGAGGTTGTTACGTGATTTTTTTGGTTTCAACTCAAATCTTCTGCTGTAATTTTGAGATTTTAATCTTTATAGCTTCACATAACTATTAAAATAAAAAATATATAATTTCAGAGGGGAAAAAGTATACTCCTATTTACCCCGCTTTGGTCGTTTCCTCGGTCCAATAGTCACTACGATAAAAAGACGTGATCAATACAATTCTATACAGTAGTATCCCAAAATTTTAAGACATGGTAGCTAGCTAGCTACATTGAGCATATGTAAATTAAGAGTAGACCAATGATAAAGAACAAGTCATTTCTATGACACATTAGGTGGTCCAATGAACTGCGAGAGACTTTGCTCTGAAAACTCTAGATCACTGAAACTCAAGTGTGGGAGAATACAGTTGAACTTTTTCTATTCTTTTTTCCTTCACATCACACTCATTAATCATGGGGAGAGAAAAAACAGCTCAAGAGACAAGTGCTTCTCAACCCATTCTTCGCCTCCATTCAAGTTGCAACAAGTTTCTGAACTGCACTGTTTTTTGTCTCCATCGACTAATTAAGCAGCAGCATAATTAGCACTCTGGGGAAGGACAAGACGGTAACATTTTTCTGACCTCTTTGTATATATGTGTTGTTTGACACGAGAAATCTCTCTAGGATTTCTTTAAGTGGGAATTAAGATTGTGGACCTGCCAGTGTACTAAAGTATAAAAAAATTAATAAACACAAGAAGTAAAAATATTAAGAAAGCATGCATTTTACTAATCTTAAGGGATTAAAAATACAAGTCCCTTATTATTATATGTGCTCTATAGCCTGCCGATGAGGCAAACTTGATTTGGCGATGTGGTTTCCTGGTTACCGGGGCCTCGGAAAGCTCCCGGTTAATTACTCCAGCAAGATGCACTCGCAGTCCGCAGAATACCTCTGATTAAGTTGCGCGCTGGTCATCATCTAAGGTCTTCGCTTCATGTTCTCCATGCATGTGATGAAAGGTTGATTACGTTGACGTTGGCATGATCCATAGCCTCATCAGTCTATGTGGCCGTTGATAGCGTAGCATTTGCACCGGCTACGCCGTCCGGCCTCGTCGGTATGGAATGGCATGTTGAGTTGAGATGAATGAGAAGCATTCATGGTTAGTTCGTTACGCTAGGCTTGGGTGATGCGACCGTACAACGTCGGGATAGATAGGTACAGTTCGTGTCAGAATAAAGTTGGTGGAGATGCGGAGCAGCGGAGGCATGCGGCGGCTTAAGTCATCACGTCCAGCTGAATCGGCCATGCACGGACGCGGCAGCGGCTCTGCCTAGTAATGGGCTAAGACCCAATCCTAACCCTATCCAACCCCAAAAACAACCACGAAGGTCCTAATCCCAGCCCAGCCCACTAATTACGTCTAAAACCCACTCCACCCTTGGCCCAGAAAGAGGAAGGCCGTGGTGCATACTGACCCTTTCAGCCCTTCGGGCTGAGGCCATTTTAGTAGTAGGATTAGGCCCTTTGGGCATGCTAGCTTGTCACAGCTACAACCCATCCTAGCCCAAGCGACGCATGAAATCTTTCGATTTTTTTTTTAGAGATGATGGAGCCGTACGTGTGGAACTTTCAGCCCTCTGGGCCATTTTAGTACTAGGACTAAGCTTTTGCTTTTTTTTACAAGAGCATCGATGAATTCCGGTGATGATAATCCCAGACTAGTCCAAACCCACTTGCTACATGTTCCACAAAAGTCACCAGCGGAACATGATGCACATATACGACGTGGTTGCTTGGCTAGCTGCGCCTAGTGGTGGCTATAGCTCCCCTAGGCTTGGTTGCTGGCCATTATTGCGGTGGCCCCATTCACAGTACAATATATTCAGTAAAATCACAAAGTGCATGCTACGGACTCTAGCCTCTTGATTTTTATGAACGCTTGCGCACACAACGCTGCAGCCTAACATAAATTCCTTGTCCTCTTAAAACACAAAGTTCTTTGGGGATGGAATACTTGCCTCTGAGCTTCGAAACTCTTGCCTGCATAGCATGTGTGCGCCGATCTTTGGTAGCCACGAGAGGCGACGCACCGAGGCTGTGGTGGCGAGGCTGGGGCGGGTGTGACGAGGGCGGCCCCGGGCGGCGCCATGCCCAAGCCGGAGCGGGCGGAGTTGCTGCGAGGGGCACTACTCGAGGGGCCGCGCGGGTGTAACTTCCGAAGTGGCCTTGGGGTGATGCTTCCCTCCATTCGCAGGCCGCGCGGGGGCTTCGGCTGAAGGCGGAGGTGGCCCTGGAGGAGGTCCGAGAGGGCCCCAAGGCGGGAGCAGGCGGTCGTGGAGCTTTGGTGCGAGGCTTAGGAGGCTGAAGGTAGGGGTCGAGGTGGAGGCGAAGTGCTCCGGCGGCCCGAGTGTGCGGTGCTTCGGAGAGGGCCGAAGTTGGGCACGCGCCGAAGGCGCCCCGAGGAGGGCTCCGGACCGAAGGCGGCGGGCCGGTGGAGGCTTCGAGCTTCGCTGCCGAGGGGGCTTCGAAGGGGGCCCGAGGTGGTGGCGGAGCGCCCGAGGGTGCGGTGCTTCGGAGAAGGCCGGTTGGGCACGCGCCGGCGCCCGAGGAGGGCTCGACCGGCGGCGCGGTGGAGGCTTCGAGCCACGCCGAGGGGCTTCAAAGGCGGCCGGCGAGCCCGAGGTGGTGGCGAGCGCCGAGGTGCGGAGCCGGAGAAGGCCGGTTGGGCACGCGCCGGCGCCCGAGGAGGGCTCGGGGCCGGCGGCGGCGCGGTGGAGGCTTCGAGCCACGCTGAGGGCTTGAAGGGGCGGCCCGGCGAGCCCCGAGGTGGTAGCGGAGCGCCCGAGGGGCCGAAGGTTGCCGACGCCGAGGGGTGTCGTGGAGGCGCGACACTGGGTGGCCTCGATGCCGAAGAGGCTGCGACGAGTCTTGGTGAAAAGGGACCTCGATCCCGCCTCGCGGTGCGCTCCGAGGTGGCTTCAGGCGGCCGGAGGGTCTTTGGGGCCTCAGGCGACGACGAGATGGCTCGGCGTCGTGGCGAAGAGTCCAAAGCGGTGGAGGTCCTGAGGTCGCTAGGGCTCCGCAGCGGCCAGCGGCGAGGCTCGGTGGTGCTCCGGCGGGCGTCGCGAGGCCCAAAGCGGCTCGAATGATCGGAGCGGACCCGATGAAGGATCTCCGGGTGCTCTGGAGGCTGGTGAAGATGCTAAGGGCTCGGGGTTCCTCCGGAGGCGGTGGCGACGCCGAGGGCTTCGGCGGTGGCGACGACGCTAAGGGGGCCTTCGGAGGCGGCCCGAAGTTGGGGACTCTGGTTGCGGTGCCCAAAACTTTTGCTTTTAGGCGAAGGTTGGCTTCGGCCAAAACTTTGGTTCGGCTTGGTGTGGAGGCTTCTTCCGAAGAGGTCTCTTGTACTTCGGGTCTGCTCCGAATGGGGCTTCGGTATTTTTGAGCTTCGGACAATTTTTTGGGCTTCGGCCGAATTGGGGCTTCAGCTCCTCTTCTATGTAGCTTATTGTTCGATCCGCACGGACGGCGCCAACTGTCGTAGCGTAAAGAGGTTAGACAGTGGGTACGGGGACCCTCCGTATGCGATGACCCTTCGTACCCTTTTGTCTTGGAGAAGGACCGAAGGAAGAGAGGGGCTAATGACAATGAGTGAAGATATGTATTGCTTGTGTGTTTGAATGAGAGCCCTCCCCCCTGTTACATGCCCATGGGGCTCTACTTATAGGGGACAAGAAGGGATATTTACCTTCTTGCCCCTATGGGCGAGAAAGAGACAAGGGGTATTTAGGTATATTGGCATAAAATATATTATACAAGCTAGGTCTCCATATGTATAGTATTCCTGACGGCACACTGGTATTCCTGACGACCCCAGGGTGCGGGGCACCCCATGGGACCTGGCTACGACACTGGGAGCATAGGACTCATTGGAACTGAAGTTGGTTTGGTCAGTGTTTGGTAAATAGCTTCAGCAGGCTACCTTCAGCAATTAGCACTAGTCACCAGACATAACAAGTTGTATTAACAAGTGAGTGAAGATGTACATTATCAACGTTTAAACACTCTTCTAGTTTGTAGGAGAATATGGTTGCAACTTGCGATATAAAATGAAGAGGGAGGAAAACAAAAAGCATAATGCAGAGATAAGGAAAACTAAAAGACATGGAAACTCTAAAGCACAAGCACTACAAATGATTGATTTCTCCCTGATCATCAAACTAAAACAAGTATAACAAGGCATAACCAGTTTGCACTTTGTAAACTTGGTTCATTTTATTCCTCTTCTTTCCTACGTCATAATATATATGCAAAAATCCTAACTCTATTTCTTTCTGTTATCCACCTTTAAAAAACTGTTATGATGCAGAGATCGTTAAGGCATCCAGAGTCGGGTAGGTGTCCTGTTCACCTCTGGGAGGTAAGTAAATCATACAAACTAATACACACAATCATCAAACAAACACCTTAGGATGTAGGACACCAGGTAATGCTGCATACTAATACAATATCGGAAGACAGCTAACAAGGACAAGGGAAATCTAATGGTACATCAGACTACCGAAATCGTTTCCATAGGATTGATTGCCTTGACAAAATTTAAGATTTATGAGGTTGGTGGAGAATGTAACGCTATTTTTTTCTTGATAGGACCTTTAACACTCCCGGATGAGTCTGTTACGTTGACAACATAATAAAAATGAGTGGCCTGGTTAGATAAAAAAAAAATCAAATTACACTATTATATCAATATACAGAATGAAGCATGCTAACTCCGAAAGCAGAGTGAAAACGACCACTTCGATCAGAACCAGCCTTAGATCCTCGATATGTAGATTTATAAAATGGTCGAGACCTTGTTTCCTGAGAAGCTTTGGTCCATAGGTGATAGAGAGTTTGTCAGGAGAACAAGCAAACAAATGACATGAATCAACTTAAACACCAGAAATTTTAAAATGCACTAAAGATTACCCCGAAAAAGGTATTCGGGTGCAACAGCTTAGTACCCACAGAAAAGACATCAAAGCAACAACAACCAAGAATTTTAAAGCAAATGCAGTATTATAGAATGCACAACAAATCTAATTACTCATCCACGTGATATATCAGCCAGCATGTAGCACGGGAGAGCAACCCATGTTTCTTGATCAGTACAGGATTGTCTAATCAATGGCCCTAAGCTCGCCTTAAGATGGAAAGGTAACTCTCACACAAAATAAAAAGGGTGGGAAGCAAAACAGTGAACTTCTTTAAAGCTGGGGCATAAGGAATCCATGGTTCATGTACTAACCTCTTTTTTCTTGTCACGCCTTCTTCTCACTTCATGATTAGACCACCTAGATCTGGCCGATGAAGTGGGGGATGAGAAGGGGGCTCACTGATCCGATCAAGCTACGCGACGGCGGCGCGAGCTTGTCGATCCTCGTCGGCGGCGGCGGCAGCGCCATCTTGGCCGACGATGCTATTCGATAGGCTCGTGCGATTCAAAGGGAATAGGCGGCGGCGATCGCAACGCCCGGGCAAGCGGCATCGGCGGCGTGCGCGCGTGGCGAGAAATGGAGAAAGCGAGAGAGACTACACGGGGGAAGGAAAGCAAATCGAGCGAGAAGAGGGGAGCACGGACAAAGCGATAGAGCCGAACAGCAAGCAAGCGAGACTACACGGGGGAAGGAAACCAAATCGAGTGAGAAAAATGGAACGACAGAGAAAGCGAGAGATCTGGACAGTTGAGGGACCAGCGGCGCGGCGCGCAGAAGATCCATGGAGGCAGGCGTGCCTTCGATCCGGCTCGATCGGACGGACGAACGCGTGAGGCCGAGCACGACAAGAAAAACGCGAGGACGCGTGCATGCATGCGTCTAGCCGGGTACGTCCGCCAAACGCGGAGAGCAGCGGAATTCCACCAGGCTTAATACGTTAACGATATGCTAGCGCTAGGTATTGCCCATTGGGTATTAAGAAAAAGATTCCTATTAATCTAAGTAGTAATTGATTAATTAATGTAGGAGCTAGCTGTACTTTCCCATGCATGATGCATGCTAGCTGATTGAGCATTACGGACATCAGTAATTGATTAATTAATGTAGGAGCTAGCTGTACTTTCCCATGCATGCTAGCTGATTGAGCATTACGGACATCACACATGGTAGGTTTTAGTTTTATTGCATGCGTTGTGAATGTGATGGCCCTTGGAAATTGTTGCCCTCGTCGTTTTCCAAGGGCTATCCCGCGGGCTGAATCCTTTTTCAACCCCATCTCGCCGACTCGGATCTAACCCTAACCCATCCCATTCTAAGCAAACCCAGCCCGATCCTACCCATTTTGAACGATAGCCCATTTCATAGCGCCCGATTATAGCCCGTGAGAGAGCCCAACCCTTTAAGCCCTAGCCAGCATGGCCCATTACCAGGCCTCCAGCGGCGTTGTCGTGATCTTTGCACGGGTGCTGCACGTGGGCGTCGAGTGCTGACGACGTCACCGGCGGCTCGCAAATGGATTGATGTAGCGGCGGCTCGCTGGGGAATAAGCTTCCAAGTTCCAAGCCGTGTCGCGTAGACTGATTAATTCAGTAGTGACCGCGCGGCTCGGCGAAGTCGGCATGGTACATGCGTTGTGGTCGCGGTGCAAGGACTCCGTCGTTACGAGGGAAGCATCTGTTGTAAATTGAGGGCTATTTTGGTAATTTCTCAATTAGAGAAAAAAAGAAAAAGAAAAGAAAAGGAATAGCGGGCCCACTTGTCGGTGAGAGAAGAGGGAGAGGATAAGACTGGAAACTCAGCTTCAGCCCTATCCTCTCGCATGTTCGGCGTGGGGGCTCCCGGGCGAGCGACGGCGGCGCAAGAGGCACTGGCGGCTCGTGCGGTTCGGCGCCAGCCGTTGGCTGCAGCCGCGTCGGGTTTCTTCGCCTCTCCTCCTCTTAAGGGCTGCCTCCTTCACCTCTTTTCTTCAGCTTAAAAAGTGTAGGCTTTCCCCCTTTTTGTGTTTTCTTCTTCTCATCCAATTGGGATTCGGTTTTGGCCTTTGGGGCCGCTGCTCTACCGTGGTGGCTCGACGTTGTTGGTGGTGAGGTCTGGACCCTCCTCTTTGCGCATCCTGCCAGCTCCCTTTTTGTGCCCTATCGTCTGTTGGGTGTTCGATCTGGAACCTGGGACTTGCGCATTGGGAGAATTGATCTGGTCGGCTTTGGCTTGATCTTAAGTGGAAGAAGGCTTTCGATTTTGGTGCTTGGTGCTCCTTGGTACATTCGGTCGGTGCATCTCGTTGGCGATTTTTGTGCGGTATTATTTCCGATACCTCGACTTCACGTCTGGTGTGTCCCGAATTGTGAAAGGTGACATTGTATCTCCGACGACCACGTCCTCTCACTGCAGCATAGCGGGGCGGTTGGTTTTCTGAGTCAGCGCATTCTCGTGTCTTGCCCGGTTTACTACTCGGTGGCTTTGGGTGTCATCCTCATTGTGAGTATCGTTATTTCCCTTTTTTTACATCACTTTCCATATGTGTTGTACTAGTAGAAATCTCAAATTGTGATTGATTTGTTTGTAACTAGCACTAGGAGATATTGCTTAGTGAAATTGTGGACTTGGATTAATGCTCGATGAGGAGTTGTAGTCATTGTGATAATTGAATACGACAATTGGATATAAATTGGTCTTGAGCTAGAAGTTAACTTGTTGTTTCTCTATTGTGTCATGCTATACATACTCATCTGGTCACTTTGTTCCATTATGGTGGTAGCTTCTGCTCCGTGTGTTTCATTGTGATTATTGTTAAGTCATTGTTTCCATTCCAGTCAATTGAAATATTGTATAGATAGGTTCAATTGCATATGGATAGTGAATTCTCAAATGATTTACATTTAAGTAATTGATTAGATAAAGCAATATTTATTTAAAGCTCAAGACCTAATTTATTTTAGTGTGATTGTCATATTTAATTTATGATAGAATATTGATCCAAGTGGTGAGAAGGTCAAGATTACATATTGAGCAGCCCGACATCTGAGAGCGATAAACAAGCATTCTAAATATGAGCAATATGCTGATTTTGTATGTTTTTATGTTCCATCTATTGAGTATATTATCTTATTTATTTGATATGAAGATATTGCATGCTTATATGATATTTTTGTCATTTAAATACTGCTAAAATATGCTTTAATTATCGTAATTTATGTTAAAATTATTTCTGAATATTACCGCCAATCTACAGTAGAAACTTTTTTTTTTCAAAGTATTCTTCACTATTCTTTGCTACAATGAGCTTGCTAGAGGGAAAAGGCCTCGTAAGCCTTGCAGCAAGCAAACGGAAGCGCGACCGAAACTCACGGATGACTAGTTTTCACCAGGTGCAACGCAGCCCGTGAAGCTTCCTTCGTTGTTTTCTCGCCGCACGACTCGCCGGATCGCAGACTCGCAGAGCCGCGCCCACTAAATCTGGCCTAGAAAATTCTAGAGACTGTCTTACGTGTAAGTTACTTAAAAATTTATTATTTTTCAATTATTTATTCTCATCTTTAGATTTTCATTTAACAGTACGAAAAATATATTAAAAAATACAAAACAAAATTCTAAATTAGACAAAAGTAAACGTAAGTGAACCCTACGAATACAAAAACTAATAGAAAAAATACAAAAATAAATAAAACTAAAAGTTACAGTTAAAATTACGCATAATTTGGTATTATAATTTTAGATTTTGTACTGTACAACTATAGACGAACGATGGATAAAAAAAATTAAGCAACTGAAAATTATAAAATCCGAAAATTCTAGCCCAACGGCGTTGCCCTCAGCGCAAGACCGAGCTGCCGAAGCCGAACGCCGAACAGGCGTGAAGCACCAGTGCGCGGTTTGACCACGACGAAATCACGCAGACCGAGCTGGAGAAGCCCCGGTGCACGCAGGCTAAGCCCGCGCGGCGCGTCGGGACGTGCATCCCAGTCGCCTAGGACCGTGGGTTCGCGCACGGGCCACGGACCTGTGGCCACTAGGGCGCTCACAGTCGCAGGCCACGAAACTTGGCAGCCAATACCAAATGACCAGGAGCCAATGGACCAATAGTGCGCCCGCGGCCGAGGAAATCACGCAGCCCACGGCCCGAGCTCCGTCCGCCTCCAGTGGATCTTTACGGCGTATCGCCTCCAGTGGATCTTTAAGGTGCAATGCAAGTTGGCATTGCTAGCGTTCTAGCAGTATTATTTTATCACCGACATATTGATGAACACAATTCATGTGTGCGTTGATTGCATGCCTTAAGATCATGAGTTTTTGAATTCGACCATGAGTCTGTAGCCTTCTATTTTTTAAGGTGCTATCGTACCTAGTCTCGTATGATACACTCGGATGAATATAAACTGATTATACTCATCAGCTCATGTTAATGTTGAACCAAGGGATATAGCTATGGAATATTTCACGTTAAACTTAGATAACCTACCACCTTGATCTTCCGTGATTTATTGTCCAAACCATCAGGGTTATCATTTTGTTACTTTTAATTGTTTGCGTCTCAACTTTTCTGAGTATTTCTCAATGAAATTTAGCAGTGGGCTAATGGTTGGTCGTTTTCAAAACCAGAGGAGCCCACAGAACAAACAAAACGAAAGGTACACATGACAATATGACTTGCAAAACATTGGAGCAAATGCTATGAGACCGAACCTTTTCTGCAGTAGGTGCTGAACCGTCGCTTGTGAGGTTAGCCGGTTCAGCCAGCCGGGGCGAATCAGCTGAGCTCCATTCCCCAAGCTCGATATGCTCGACAACCGCTCGCCCAGCCTATCCGACGCCAAGAAGAACAGCAAAACAGTAGGCAGAAGCCAGAAGAGCCCCAAGGAAGAAAGAGATCAAGTTGTTAAGGCCGTTCTGCTTGCTCCGGCTCCCCATGTCGATCAGGACTTGTCTCCAAGAACAGTGGTGTGGTAGAGGCCTAGATGGAAACAACTGCTGCAAGCCCGGGCCGGTACTTAAAAACACCTTGGTCGAGCTGTGGATCGTTTCAAAACGATGACCACCGACGCAAGAACGTAACCACATCTGTATGTGCATTGCTGAATTCGCACGTAAAATTCGCCTTCGAGTGTTTGTTTTCTTCAGGTGAACTGCCTTTGAGCTCTGATTCGGCAACACGGTTATACGTTTCAACGATGAATGTTAGTTTGAGAGCTATCTTTTACGGTACATTAAATTTAATATGGATCGTTTATTCTTTTTGATCCAATAATTCAGATTAGTTATAATTTTATTATACTACACCTGTTAGGATAAGTAGTAGAATGCTAAGGGATGTAAAATTGTAATTGCTAATGTAGGGATTACATAAAACAAGAGTAATATTTTCAACCTTAATTGAAAAAGTTCATAATAACTATACGAAAAATTATAAATACAGAGAAAAATCTATTATACCTTTAACAAATCAATAGTTAGATTTAATTTATACTACCTCTATATACTATCGGTAGAATATACTGTAAAATTTCTCTAGTTTGAACCCTAAAAGCGTTTAACTAGTCCATCCGTATACCGTTTTGGGAAGCTTCCAAGTTGGACCTATGCCCTGGCAGGCATCTCTCAGACGCTTCAAAATAGAAGTCGTCTACAGGAGTCGTCTTCCCAATCAAGCATGCATGATGTGATTCAGGGCGTATCCGGAGCCTTGAAAGCGGAAGAGCTAATTCAAGTTTAGTCAACTCAGATGATTCATTGATCAACAATGTAACTACATTAGCTTATAAAAAATCGAAAGAGCAAGCAATGTAACACATGAACCTCTCTTCTCGCCACTTGGCGCCTACCTGAAGTATCACCGGAATCAGCCCCGTTTATCCGGCGTCCCGCACTTGGCCGGAACACGCCACGTGAAGTTGCCAGTCTTCTTCTCCTGCGGCGTTAGGCTCGTGTAGTTCTTCCACTGGTCGAGCACGTCCCTCAGGTCGTGGAGCTTGTTCCCGAGGCCGACGCAGCAGTTGGCGTGCATCGTGCAGGCCTTGCCGATGTCGTTGCTGAACAGCTGGCAGAAACCTCCGAAGCGCGCCGTGTCGAGGAACTGGATGCTCACCCGCAGGCTGCCGGCGAGCTCGTGCTTGATGTAGTTGAAGATGGTCTGCTCGTGGTCCGGCGGGTACCTCGCCCTCGCCGCGCGCCACTGCCGCAGCATCTCCACAGTCCGGTTCGTCGACTTGACGTAGTAGAAGCCGGTGTTGGGCCAGTTGTCGAGGTTGTCGATGTCGCCGAAAAACTGGTCGCAGGACGTCGTCATGTCGGCGAAGACGGCGATGTGCCGGAACGGGTTGCGGAACCACATGATGTCCACGTCCTGGAGATGAAAAATCATTAATTTGATTGTGCAACCATCAGCTGAAACGCTAGTTAACTGGTAGATTCGATTCCAATAACAAATCTTGACTCTTTTGGTTTCAGTATCATCGATGCGTACCGTGAAGAGGAAGTTGTAGCCGAGCTCCAGGACGCGCTCCTGGAGCTGGAGCTTGGTCCAGACCAGCTCCACATAGGTCTCGCTCATGTAGTTATTCTCCGAGCTCAGGTTCATGGATGTCACCTCGAGGAGGTAGCAGAAAGGGTGCACGGACTTGCACTGGTTGAAGGCCTTAGCGTCGACGGCGACGACGAGGACGTGGTTGAGGAGGTGCTCTATCTTCTCGCCGATACGGAAGCTCTCGCGGAAGAGACCGAGCAGGGAGTTGGGCCGCGCAAACGCTTCGTTCACCGATGTGATTATCACTGTCCTGTCGTCGGTTGCCACCTTGGGCAGAAGCTGAGCCAAATCTGCGAATTTGGACTGGACGTGCAGTTCAAATGGTGTCAATCTCATCATTATTTTACAGACACAAAAGGATTCTTTTTAATGTTCTAGCTATACTTTCCTGAAAGAAAATTACACAATTTATTGGAGCAAGATTTGAGCGCTCAAATGGTATTGGCCTCATGATTCTTTTTAATGTTCTAGCTATGTTTTCCTGAAAGAAAACTGTGCCACAATTTTTGGAGCAATATTTGAGAGCTCAAAAGATGACAGCCTCATGATTCTTTTGCAGACACAAAAGGATTCTTTTGAAGTGCTAGCTATAATTTCCTGAAAAGAAAACTATATCAATTTTGAAGCAATTGATAGTTATGAAACATTGATTTGTACCTAATTATACAGCTTTTTTTTCAAAGAATGAATTATTATCAGCCTTGCTTTTGTCACGACTCACGTGTGAATGTTGCTTGTGGAGTAAAATCTCACTATTCAATACTCCTCAGAACAATTTCCAGTTTTTTTTCTTCTAATTCATACATTGCTCATAAATGCTGTATTCCTCCTTTAACCTACTCAATTATTGTTTCCATTGCGATAAGTTCTTCCGTATCCTAATTCTTAACACACACCCCTCCGTCTCTCTTCAAATCCTTTATTTTTTAGATGTCTTTTTTTTTCCAATCATAAGGCGTACGATATTTTTTTAAAAAATGTAAGTAAAAATTTCTAACCGTTCGATTGTAGATGCCTGTGCTTCAGCAATTGGATGTTGATATGATGGACAAATAATTGGCTTACCCCTGATAAAATATCAAGCGAATGATGTATAAAATTTTAATCTTTCGTGATCCAAAACAAATGGGCAAAGTCGGATGATAGGATTCAAATCATTTGAGAATACCCAAAGTTAATATAAGTTGGAATGAGTCTAGCTCATCTAGGGTTTGTTTGGATATGGAGAGATTAGAACCAATACCTTCAGATTGAAAGAGATTTTACAAATTCCGAGTTAATCTGAAAGGATTGAGTCGAATCACAATATATCCAAAAAGAATCCTTAGTGGGACATGTGGATGTACACCTTAAAACCTAGATTTGAGTCCTCAAATCCTCTCTGACTTGAATTTGGATGTCTTTCTTCCTCCTACCGAAAATATATCTAATTCCTCCTAGACCCAGGATTTCATAGTGAAATAAAAATACCGGAACACTACGGTCACGGTGATGTGGCAGAGATTTAGAAAAAACAAAAGAAAAGGGCATCGCCTTCAGTACACAAACATTACCTCGTTAGAATTTCTGTCGGCAGCAATTGCTTCTTCTCCCGGAGGAGCTATTCCGATCCAACCGCAGATGCTCCCTGACAGCATGTCCAGTGATCTCCCTCTGTTCGCGAGAATGGATAACAGGATCAGAGCAAGGGTAGTCGCAACCCACAGCTTGACGAGGAAGACGATGACACGACGGATATGGGCCTGACGGAACTCCATGGCAATGGGCAACGCAAAGGCCCCTTGCTTCCGAGAGACCGAGAGGGAGAGGAGACACGGAGAACTTCGCACTGCTGACTACATTTATAGGATGGTATAAGATCAAGTAGTACAGCTAACGCGGCCAGGGATTGATTAGATAGTATGAATGAATGCGTCCTACTTGGCTATAAATACATGGAAAGCAGCAATTGCCTTCTAAAAACGTATGCATTTCAAACACATGAGGATCTTGACGTCTATGGCTTGCTATAAATTTGGGGTAATGCTAGGTGTCCTACGTCTGATACGATCGGACGCCTCACTCCACCGACCAACTCCCTTTTAAAAGAGACACGAGCCCAGTCGTTTTTCCATCCGCTTGAGCCATTTGTTTCTCCATCTACTGTACTTCTTCCTCTCTCCAAAATCTCTCTTCCCCTTAGTCAGGTGGTCAAAACCACGCCGGCCGCCTCGCCTCTACGCCGGGCCTCCTTTGTTGCCGCGCCCCACCCGTACCCGCCACCCTATGCGCCCGGCCACCCCTGTCACCCCACTCCCCAACCTCCCCGCGCCAGGCTGCCACTGCACCGGGCCCGGTCATCTCATCCGCGCCAGGCCACCTCCTTCGTCGTGGTCGCCGTGCTGTTCGGAGCCTAAGGCCGAGCGCGTTGTCGCCGTCATTGAGGGCGAGGCCGGTGAGTTAGGTGCTTATTGCTATTATAGTTTTTTTTATTGCAACAGGTGATTTGAGATATTTGTGATTGTATTTTTTTAATGTTGCAGAAACAAATTATTGAAATGGTTTTTCCCCATATTATTGAAATGTTTGTTGGTTGTTGCACAAACGAAATCAAAATGTTTCATAATTTAGCCTCAAATGTTGGACCGTTTGAGACATCTGATACTTTAAAATTTGTTGCAGGGGTTCTAATAATTTATTGCAATTGTCCCCCCAAATTGTTGCACATGTGTTCTTAAAATGTTGCAAAGGTTATAGCATCATTGATTAATGTTTTTTCAAACTTTTGTGCTATTTTTTTAAGTATATCTATGTATGCTAATGAGATTTTTAATTTTTCAAGTGAATTTTGATAAGAATTTGGACCCCTCTCTATTTTTTGAGATCCAAATATTTTGTTACATATGTTGAAATTTTTTATTGCATGTGTTGTCGGATATGTTGTGCGGAGGAGTCAGGAGCGTACGACGTCCGGGGCACTAGTTGCGTCTATAAATTTGAGATGCTTTATTTAGCGGTCATTTGATATATCTCAAGGCGGTGGGTGCTTTCTCCACTACACCACCTCCTCATGAGTCATGACCCCAACCCTGCCATAGGGACTGCATATCCCACCGTAGTTGACGGCGCCGCCATCGACGTCTTCACTGCTTGCGCTCTTCCACGCTCGCTATTATCTCGCCGCTCCTTCTCATCTTCCCACCCGTCAACCAACCTTGAAACCTAACTTCAGTCTTGAGATCGCTGTTGCAGGGCCAAGGCCGGCGGCAGCTCGTTGCCTTCCCACTATGTTGCCTGTCGCTTGCCGCCAAGGAAATCTAAGATTCGGGTTTGATGAACCCACCTAGTGGGCAAATGAAAAGGTGACTGTTGGAAACAGTTGCAGCGGTTGCTCATAGATTAGGAATTTCAAATTTTAACAATGTTCTTTTTTTGCGATTTTGTTTTTCCCCTTTCACCAGGGGGAAAATGTGCAGTCGTGTGTCGTTCGAAACTGAAAGTATGACAAACTGGTGTGTTTCCCCGAGAAATTATCAATCTCTCGTGTAATCTCGAACTTAACCAGTTAACCGTCCAATGCAGCAATCCAAGGTGCAAAGATCGCGCGGTACACGCATGACATGCGTTGTCCATACGAATCATGCCGTCACCCACTCACCCTCCCGATGGTTCAAGTACAAATGTGGTATCAAGATGATACGAGACTCATGTGGATTTGAATTTCCGCGAGACAATGTAACAACTCGATCAGATACACATCTCTGTCTCTCACCGAACATACACATATGGCAAAGAATTAGTAGTGAAGAATCTGAAGATCATACGCGCTTCCCCCCCCTTTTTTTTCCAGTTTTGTACAACAAGCAATGTACACGCATGCAATCAGTGGATGCATATGCCGGGGACCTTCCACCGCACGGGCCCCCGGCGCCGGTAGTCGTCGTCCATCTCCCTGTACGCCCGCCACTCCCGCAGCAGGTTCCCCAGGTCGTGGAGCTTGGCGCCGAGGCCGACGCAGCAGTTGGCGTGCATGGTGTAGAGCGTGTTGAAGTCGCGCGTGTTGTTGCAGAAGCCGCCGTTGTGCGCCGTGTCGAGGAACTGGATCCGCAGGCCGCGCTTGGCGACGAGGTCGAACTTGATCTCGTTGAGCACCTGCTGCTCGTGCTTCCCCGGGAACGACTCCCGCGCGGCGTGCCACGCCTCGAACGCGCCCACCGTGCGCCGGCTCGATTTCACGTACAGGAACCCCGTGTTCGGGAAGTTCGCCGGGCTGTACGGGTCGCCGAAGTAGAAGTCCGACGACGTCACCATGTGCGCCGCCACGGACATCCGCTCGAACGGGTCACGGAACCACAGGATGTCCGCATCCTGCGCGCATCATTCTACCGTACATTAGGTATATCCCGCATCTAATATCCTTCATCTACCTTTTTTTAAGAAAGAAAACTTACATTCTATAATTTAACTACAAAAAATTTAAGAAATTCCCATAAAATTCCTGCGCCGTATCAAAGTGGTATTTACGATAGATATAACCCAACATCAGCTCGCAATTCATTGCGGAGAAAAAACTACATTTTTTTTCAAGTACTGCTATATAGTATGTCATGTAGAAAAATAGCACTTATTATGAATTTGATAAGTGAACCCTTGGTCCACGTGTCCGTGAGGTGGTAGGTGATGTTCTTCCACCGATGCCACGTGACTAAGAACCTCAAAATTTATTTACCTTGTTAGAGGGATGTTTTCGTAAAATGTGCTCGCATTGGACCGTTTCTGAAATCGATTTAATTTCCTTAGTCAATACTCAAGTCTCTACAGACTATTCCAACTGCTATGACGTACCGTGAAGAGGAAGTTGTACCCGAGCTCCAGGATCCTCTGCTGCAGCCTGACCTTGCTCCAGACCAGGTCGATGTAGTCGTTGCTCATGAACACCTTCTCGTCGGAGAGGTTGCGGCCGGCCACCGCGAGGAGGTAGCAGTGCGGGTGCACGGTCCGGCACCTCTCGAACGCCCTGCCGTCGAGGGCCACGATGAGGAGGTGCTCCGGGAAGTGCGCGATCCGCTCGCCGGCGAGGAAGCTTTCGAGGAAGAGGTCCAGCAGCGAGTCCTGCGCCGCCCACGCCTCGTTCACCGACGTCATGATGATCGTCCTGTGCTCGTCGGCCACCGCCCGCAGCAGCTCCTCCAGGTCTTGCTCCGGCGCCGCCGCCTGTCGATAAAAAAATATCAGATGTTAAGGGATAGCATCAAATTTCAACTTTGTCTTTGCCACAATTGCATGAACTATCAAAGATTCGAACTGCTTGACAACTTGCCAAGGCAAGGAAAGTATAAAATTACAGTGAAGTAAGCAAAAATTGCAACTTTGTAATCTGAATTTCTGAAACCTGGCTAGCCTTTTCCTCGGCATGAGCAGCCTTGCTTGTCATGTTAGCCTCTTGGGCTGGAGGATTGGTCCAGCTCGATATGCCGGCAGTCGATCGCGCGCCCAGCCCGGCCGACGACAAGAAGAACAGCAACACCAAGGCGACGGACGCCCCGAGGAGAAAAGACACCAATTGGTTAAGGACGCTCTGTTGGCTTCCCATCATGTACCTGCAAGGATTGTCGCCAAGAACAGAGAAGGGGAGAGGAGAAGTGTCGTAGAGGGAAAACTGCTCTTGGTCTATACTTAACTCTGGTGTTATGATGTTGAACTTTTCAAACAGGGTGTCATTAGCCAATGAGACCAATTCTATTTGGTCACAGTATGGTTCAGGGTATGATAATTTTCCCCCCTCTTGCATGTGCATTTCTAGTTCTCATGTGGAAAGTCAAACCCTCTCGATTTTGATACGGAAATGCGCTGTGCTCTTCAGTAGCATGAGTTTGGAAACTGTTAGTCCATGTGTACATATCACATATGCCATCAGAAACTTCCTACTGGGGTATACTGTATCCATGACCAGCATTAATCATTCTTTGGAATGCAAAAAAGTACTGAGCACATCATGATGTACTGTCCATTCTTTCATTCCTGTGGCAATTATTTATGTGAGTTCGAATGATTCTTCTATGTACGAGCACTGCAATGGATGTAACCATGTAAATTCTTTATGCGAGTCCGAATGATTCTCTGGTGGTTCGTTGCACAGATGGGACACCTCAGTTTCTTGTACTAACAGTATGGAAACCCACCTGAATTATCGTTTCTTCTACTATTCTTCATTTTATTGAATGCTTACCAGAGAAAACTTTGTTACAGTACATGCTATGTTGAACTTGAACCACTGGTAATTTAGCATTTGCAGTTGCTTTCGCCAACAACTCCTTAAATCATATAGATTTCACGTGGCCCTTGCTTACGAAAGCGCAGATATTACAAAATAATCGTCTACCTATGGGCGAGCCGGTTCATTGTCCCGATTAAATCTGTCAATTCGTACGGGCACCGTGTTTGACGAAACGGGTTACTTGGGCTAGTAATCTTCCGGCAAGGGAGTCTTTTTTCCTCACAGATCAGTGACTTTGTGGTGAGTAGAAAAGCGTGGTTAGCCATGCTCGAGAAGAGGAAAAGTAGCGTTTTGTTGCCTCAGTTGCTCAAGCATCTCCTAAACTTCGCTTGGTTGAACAAAAACTCCAAACATAAATTTGTTTCAAAATCGATGCGAACCACCATGGCCCGGCCCGTACAAAGAAAGGCGCCACAACCCCACAAACCCGTCGTCAAATTTGGGCCTAGTGCGCGCTCGTTTCGGTGCGGTTTATGACAAGGGCGCTCAGCAACGGTGGGACCATACAGCCCACTTGCACAGCCCATTACGTCCGGCCAGCTAAAAATTCATCGTCGCAAAAGGAACCCGTATTTTTTTTATTTCACTTTTGTTTTTGAGAGGGATTATTATTTCTTCGCTTTTCATTTATTTTTTTACTGTCGCCCCTACCGGTTGGGGTGCAAATGATGCGCTCCGATCCGGCCCGTTCCCTGACTCCATGTCCCACGTGTAAAAAAGAAGGGTAAAGGATCGGCCCAACCCTTTCTTGGTGGGAGGCAGTTGGCCCGTTGGGGTCCGTTGCCAGACCTAATGTTGTCGGCCTGTTTGCTCTGATGCAGTGCTCCTGGGCCATTTCGTGTACTATACCATATAACATCTTTGGTTCTCGGCAGAAGATACAGAGACCGAGCGTTTGCTCGAGTGGTTCGCCAGGTGTCGTGCGAGCAAACTCGTCCGGTTGTATCTTGGAATGACGCCTTGAAGTCAATCGAGGACCGGTCTTTGAGCCGCTTATTGCTATGCCATAACGAACCACATTCGTATGGGCGGCTAACTAATTTGTGATGTCCTAGTATATTTATGTCATTGTTAGAGGATCCTTCACTTTATCATTGGAGGTTATCCACATTATATCATTGCTATTTCAAAATATGATTTTATCTATAGTATAAAATTGCCTTAGAAACTACTATGCTTATTCAAGCTCGAAAATGCACGCAAAACAACCCCGCCATACTCACTTGTTTCCCTATGCATGCATCTAAATTCAATATTGAGTGTGACTTGCGAGCACGGTAGTAGTGCTCACTCTTCTTGAATAAATCTTATTCGGAGAAGACTGCTATCTTGACGGTGAGGACCGGACGAGTAGGCCTTCCGACCTGACGATTGCTGTGGCGCATCGTGGCTTCCACTATTATGTTGTTTCCATTGTGTTTATCATTTGACATTTGATATTATTATTCGACTCATTTGTATTAAGCAGATATTTATTTAATGCCATTTACGCGTGATATGAATGTGATATTCATTTTTGTGAAACTGTACACCGAAATCTGGTGTTTGAACACGAGAATTCGGGATCCTTCGCTCCCGGGTTCGACACGTGTCTTATCGGGTTTTTTTAGGAATAGTACACGTACATGTGGATATGTTCAGTGGTCAAGGTGTATACCCGCGCTCCGTAGGGTTTAAACCCGGCTCTAGTTTAAGTGTGTGTTTAGGATGTACCCACGTGTGTGGGGACGTACGTGTAGTGTATGTGCGTGAGTGCGTCCCGCGTATACTTCAAAAAGAGAGCAAAAGATACATATTCTTTTTGTCAAACAGAAGATAAACATAGCAACTTATAGCATGCATCAGCTAGCCTACTAGATGCTAAAGATAGACATCTGTAAGTTCAAGCTCCATTAATTTAGTTTTGGTGATTAATGACAAATGTATATGTGAGACTAACATGTTTGTTGATTATGATATTATTTACTCTCGTTTGGATGAAAAGGTAAAAATCATAAAGGTATGCATTCGACATCATATTCTTATATCTTCTTCCACTCTTTGGATCCAAAATATAGGTTGAACTCCACTAAAAGTTTAACTTGAATATATGCGTATATTTTTATTACACATTCGTGTATGCACACATTTAGAGAGAGTTCACTCTATGTTTTGTGGTTTCATTAGTATTGATCTATAATTTCTCTATCCACATATATTGGGGATCATGGCTAGTAGCTTGAGGATTTATTTTGTACTACATTGATCAACAAAGAGTTATGCATTGCATTTAAAACAACTTATAGAAAAAGTTCAATAAAAACAGTATGACCGCACCTGAGGAGCGGTACTACCGCGGTACGGTAGGATTGATTTCTAGCTAGTGGTACGTTATTTCCAGAGAGCATATTTTTTGGACTTTTTCGGTTTTTCCTCCCTGGAAAAGGGTAGTTTCAGTTGAGTCGAGCGGAACTAACGCCAGACCTTGTGTAATTCATATATACTCATATTGCTTTATATCCAATTGTTGTGGTTATCATCAATTATAAAAAAAAAGTGAAAGATTGAAGAATCTAGACCCGCTATTATGAGTTAATGGTGTATTTTGGAAATTAATAACAATCACATTGTGGTACTAACATTTTTTATGAGTTGGATGAATAGGTTATGTTCCGTGATGAGCAAGATTTTGGATGACATCACATGTTGATGCACATCAAGATCCCGAAGAGGAGATGATCATGAGTTGATCATCAAGTCAAAAAAAAGACCCATGATGTGTTGATGGGGGGGCAAGTGTAGGATGCATCATGAGTTGATGCATATCAAGACAATAAACCGGACTTGAAGTAAAGATGCGGATCATCAAGCTTCAAAAGGATACTCAAGGCAAAGATATAAGTATCTAGGGATAAGGATATGTTTCTAGTCTTTTACCGGTCTTGATGTTCGGTTGGAAGACCGGATTACTACTATATGATTGTCGTACTATTAAGAGGGGTGTTATCTAGTAACTTGAGTCTCATCATATGTTGATAGCTCAATCTCGCTTGCTCTAGCTCTCCATGGCATGATGCTATTATTTGTGAATGCATGTTACAAATAGTTGAGGCTCATACATCTAATCTTTGTAACATGTGACTATACTTTGCAAATAGTTGAAGTTCATGTACCTACTCCTTGTGACATGATCTAAGTTTGAAAATATGTTTTACAAATTGTTGGGATTCATGTATTTTCCCTTGGTATAGTCTAAGATTGCTTATTGTGACCATGGTAGTGACTCTTTGGAGTTCTTGTGCTTTTGTATTGATATAATATGTTTGATATCATACAAATAGATAGGTTGTGTAGCCCTCTAAATAAGCTTTCTATAGAGCCAAAGATCACTCAATTCCGACAACACGGTCAAAAGTTATGACAATTTTTCAAATGTTGTTTGTGCTGAAAATTGCCTACGGTACTACTCGCCCTTATACCTGCAGTATGACCATCCAAAGGTAGTACCGGCCCCTGTGAATGCGGTAGTATCGTATTAACACTTTAACGACTAGTTTTTGTGCATTTAATGAACCCCAAAATAGTCGTTGAATAGTAGGTGCGACAGTACCAGCCACCCTATGGCGGTAGTACCGCAAATGTCGTTTTTTTGCTGATTTTCGTCTCCAACGGCTAGTTTTTATGGTGTGAGCTATAAATACCCCTTATACGGTTGTGATACCATCTCTTAGCACTCCACTTCATTCTCTTGAGCTAGTGTGGGTTTCTCCTCTCAATTGTGTATCTGTTGCACCTTATGAGCAATGAGAGAGGTCTCTAGTTGCATGTGTCGCATCTAGAGGTGGATTTCATATCCACATGAGCTTGTGCATTTGTTGCACGTGGTGCAAGTCAAGCAATGAGCTTGATTTATTACTCTTGGAGGTTGCCGACTCCTAGACGGCGTTGGAGGCGTCGTGTCTGGTGATCTCTTCAAAGAATATTGTGAAGAGGCCCGTGTTGTGAAGGTTGGAGCTCACCTACCCCGAGTAGGAAAGAGCTACCACTAGTGGAATTGAGGTGTTTGGCTTAATTTGTGGAGCCAGGTCCAATTCGTTTGAACCTCAACATGGACTAGGGGAGACCAGTAAGTCTTCGAACACCACGGTAAAACAAACTATGTCATTATGGTTTGCTTTCTTGTGCTCAATTTATATTCAAGCATTTAACATTCTTAGAATTAAATTGATTGTTTGTCATTTTAGGATTGAAAACCTTGACATAGACTTATGTTGTTGGTACACTTAGTGAGACTAGTTGATTTAGACCTTAATTGTATAAAACTGATTTGATTTACTCTTCCGCACATAAACTCGGTTTTAGTCTTAGAGATTTTTAGAAACGACTATTCCCCCCCTTTAGTCGGCCTCCTCAATCTTACAGCATCAGCATGCCAATATTTGTCTTAATGAATCTGGAGTATGAAGATAATAAAATCATATTGATGCCTATTGCCTCGCCCTTTTCCAGCTCAACATCAAGGTAAGACTGGGAGAAAGTTGAAAACAAAGACATAGCAAATAAAACAGGTCTCCATATTAGCTGTGTACACTTTAGTAGTTCTAAATATGTTCCAATCCAAACGAAGCATCACATCAAGTGCAAACTACGTTTATGTAACATGCGTAACACATTTGCCTCCAACCTTTAAAGACAATGTTTTGAATTACTAAACAACAGTCCAACTCGATAGCCAAAATAGTACGTAGAGTCTAGTTTTGAGTTTGTTCCTTCAGTATATAGTTGTTTCTTGCTCTCCTTTGGCTGGTTAGATGAAAGACTCAACCATCCAGATATTAGTGTCAATTGATTCATCAAATACCTTTAGTTCAGTACTTGGACATTTTGGAGCAATTATTGATTTCATATAGTATTTTGCTCTTAAAACATGATAATGGTATAAACAAATAGATGTTACACGTTGGATGAACTAAAATTGCAAAACAAGTAACAATCAAATTCTAATCAAGATGACTTGCAAGCCGACAAATTTAGGAATTTATGCACAATGTTTTGGTATATGCAAGTCAAGTTGATATAGACGAAGTCCTCAATCATATAGACTAAGGCGTTGAAATATCAGAGAAACTATGGCTTGGTGAAAACAATAAAAACATGGCGAAATGATTAATATAGACAGGTCTACCAAGCAAGATGACAAGATTCAAAACAGAAGCCTAATTCTTGCTAAGGATATAAACACATCAATAAAAACATTATACTGATTTTACATAATGCTAAAAAAAATAATTGCACATTTTAATGATCTGGCAACTGACATAAAACTGCAAATCTATCCAGCAAGTTCCTTCTATAAATGAATATTAAGGACTATGTGGATCGTAGAAAATTTTTATTTGAAATCTAAAATCTAACTATAGATTTTGAAATGATGACAAAAACCTAACTACCATATCAAATTTATTGGTTAAATCTAAAATCTAACTACATAATCTGAAAATCTTACATGACAACCAATAGGTATGAACAAAACAATCATCACAAGACAAAACCTACAATATGCTACAGAAATTGAGTTTCAGAGACAAATCTTATAAGACAAACCCCTAAACATTTCACATATATGACTAAAAAACCTAATGAATAGGACCTAGGCCTGCTAAAAAAACAGCTCAAAGCACCCCTACAAACCTCAGAAAATTTCATATACATATTTTTGCAAGTACACCTTACAGGAAAATCCATAAGAAAAAAATATCACCAGAAAGAGGTATCATATACCAAGGATGATGGCAACACAAATCATGTTATTCAGATCATGGTGATGACTAACAAATCAGCACACTTTAATAAGTGTGTTTGAGACTAAACCTTTTGTGCTAGAATATACAAGCCAACTAAAAACCAAGATTGCTCAAACCAAGAAACTGACACCACTAATGTAGTATGTCACCGTTTGATACATAGACTGATAGACATAGACATAGACAAACATTTAATTTATACTAGGGAAAAAATAAATTAACATTGGTAAGCCCCGATAGAAATAAAAAAAATCTTCTAAGCTAGTCAAAAAATAACCCAACCTTGGTGAACCCAGACATAAAACAAAAACAAAAAAAAACTAAGCTAGACAAATAAATGACCTAACCATGGTGAACCTGTAGAAAAACCCTACATCATAACAAGGTACCATTCTAAAAACAACCTATGTTTAGAGACTTGTACACCCTAAAATTACCCAATGACATTAGTTTCATACTGAAAATTAAAATTGTAGTACAAAGCAATAGAAATTGCAGAAAGTTCAACACTGTAATTTATAAATAATTAGCTTACAATTATTGAACTATCTAGTAAAATAGCAAAATACATCATATTTACTACCCATAGTTAGCAATAATTCATATATAGGTATAAAAATTAAGTTCACAACACACTTCAAATAAGATAATCATCCCAAAAGAAGAAGAACATCATCTCACAAATGGTCACTGTAAATAGTAGCTCCAACAAACTCCTAGATATGACCATCTAACCAACCCATTATTTCAATCAAAAGGTCTCGAACTTGAATATCCAAGTAATTTCTAAGTTAGTGTGGTCTAAATTTCACTGAATAAATATAAGGACTTGTGCGAAAATGCATCATTTTGAAAATGTGGTCTAACAGATACAGTAATCTTGCCTAAATTCACTGAATATGTGTGATTCAGACATGCCAACACAAGTAATTTTCAAGTTAGTGTCTGAAGCTAGAATGAACCCAAAGGTGCACATGTGTACAAATATATAGACAAAATAGATTATTCTAGGCCAGACAATAAACCCCTACTGATTTGAGAGAAATTAACATCAAAATAATGAAAAACATATGCCTCCCAAACCTAAGTTCATTTCAAAAACTGATTGCACTCATATGTACAAACACCAACAACAAATTGATTAAATTAGATTTGACCATGAAACAAAACATAACTTCAGTTCTAATACAAGCAAATTCACACAAATAAATCAACCACCAATCTAATCATTCTAGCCCACATTTCATCAACATATAGAACAATCAAACCCTAGCACATCTGTTAGCTAACAAAAGCAGAGCAAAAACCATAGCACATCTGTTAGACCACAAAAATAGATCAAACAATCGAGTAGACGGCCGCTGCCGCGTGTCGCCCGTGCCAGAAGCTCACCAGTTGCGCGTCGAGCGCCTGCCCCTCGCCCAACATGCGCCCGCCACTCGATCATCGCTCGTCCGCCGCACCGACGGTCTTCTCCCCTCGATTTTTCCATTCCTCCAGCCTCTCTAAGAATACAGGATAGAGATAGGCGCGAGTACCAATAAAAACAATAAATTTTTTTGATTCAGGCTAACAGGAGCGGATTGGGCTTGGAGACAAAATCTGTAACCACCAACAATAAATCCCAGTCCGAAAACGTACGAATATTAGCACTAGGGGTGGGAGTGGGGTGGGGCGAACCGACCCTGACCCATTTTGGTATAGGGTCGTTGGTAGGAAAAGGGTCGACCCATTTTGGCGTTGCTACAGTACCCCACATGATCCAATGGATATTAAGGATCAAACCATTTTAACATATCAACTGATGAAACGCTACATGTATTAGGGTATTACAACAACCACTGTATTACAACCGCTTGTATCAACTGGTGAAACACCACAGGAGTGGTTCAACCATTGTATGAGGCCATTGTATTTCAACCATTAATTGTTCAATCGTGCAAAATTAGACTATATAAAGCAAAATCTCAACACAGTAGCTTCAACTGAGACAACCAGAAACGCCTTCTAGGGGCATGCTTAGCAAGGGGACTTGGACACCAAGCTGCACAAGAGCCAAAAGAAGAAACAATATCAGATTGTGTGCTACATACATAGAAATATTGTGCAGGTAAAATGGAATCATACCAAAAACTAGCATAGAAATATTGTGCAGGTAAGATCTGGTCACACATATCATATTTTCATGAGATCACACTCTGCGATCTAGCCACACATAACAATTTAGGAAGTAACTACAAGCTAGAAGAGAAAGGAAACAAAAAGAATTGTCATATCACAAGCAAAAGGACTACTTTTAATATGACAAAGGAGCTCTCCCGTCTAACTAATTTTGTGCATGAACTAAACTATAACTGCAAAATGGATCGGTATTGTTATATGAAGTTGAATCCATCCAATATAACAAAGAAAGATTTTCATAAGACAGGGACATAAAGGAGCCACAAATTTATTAAATGTAGTAAATCTCTACTGTCAAGATTTCATAAAGTAGAAATAATTCATTTTCACCTTTCTAAGTTTAAGACACCGTTAGAAAATATATAAAGCTTGCTGGGAGTCATGTATCAAATCAAATGCAATCATAAGGATTAAGGGGAAAGGCATAAGCCAAGTGATTGTTGGAAAGACTAAATTTACATAATGGGAATGCATGCAGCATTGCTATATGCTAAGTCCGGACAGAAGTATCACAATTAGTGGCAAACACATTGGTCCCAAATAAAGAAGACTTTTGTATTCAAAGCAATTATAATTGTGTTAGTATAGAGTTCCCATGTGCAAATTGGTTTTGGTTCGAAAAAACTTCCTTTAGCAAGACATTTTTCTATTGCACCGGAAAAAAATTAATATCACAAATGACTAGTGTGTTGAGGACATCTTATTTTTGAATCTTTTATTGCAAATAGTGTTTGATACCAGGTCTTACAAAAAGCAGTTAAATATGTCAATGGGAAAGACTACTAACAAGATGGACATTGCACTGTTTCTGGACTAGAAAACAAACTACTATTTTTGGACAAATCCAACGAGGCTAATACTTCATAAAACAAACAGGTGTACTATCAGATGAATGAATCAAACATCTGGCAAAGTGACAAGTAAAAGGAAAATATTCACAAACGAATTTTTAGCTGATTTTTCAAAAAAATGATCTATGAAGTTGTAATACAAACTCCCTTTAAAGTTTACACCATATAACAAATCAAGCAAATAAATGGTAAGCAACCAAGCAATGTTCCTTTTCCTCACCACACACTCCAATTTGTAAGCAAAAGTGGATAAACTTCTTCTAATGTGAGCAAAATCTAAACCAACTAATCTAACAAGGAAATGAAGGAATCATTTACCATCCAATTTACAAAGAGAAGGTACCTGATCCAATAGGTTATAGTTGAAAATCATCTTCCTCAATAAAGTCGTAAATTGAATCCATCTTAAGTTGACAGGTACCTATGATTCAAAAGGAAAGAAGAATTATTGCATTTAAATTTCACATTGTCTCGGTAGAAACCCATGATTATATAGAACAACCATTGTCTATTTAAAGTTTTACCAGATGCTGTTAGCCAATCCTATAGGCACACAAGTGCTTCAACTGTCTCGGGAGTCATCCGGCTTCGAAAATCGAAACGACTCTCTGACTCGTGCTAAAAGCCAACTCGGATGCTACCGTTGAAGCGCATAGCCAAAACAACCTTAGCCATTCGAGCAAAAGTGGGATATTCAAGATAATTCATTTTCCACCAGTTCAAGATATCAAAGTAACCACCTCGAGGGAGTGGGTGCTTCGCCAAATATGTCTCAAGTTTCGAGGACACCAAACTCGCCGAGCGAGCCTTAAGGCTAAGGTGATGATCCCAATCTACCAGCGATGGCTACCATTTGCACCCATCTCCACATTACCACTTTCTTGAGGTGCGAACTCTGAGTTGTCATTATTCAATTCAGCATATGCACTAAAGAGTCGTCTGGACACCTTCTTCACTTTTACAAGTTTAGATGTAGCATTATTCAAAGCTTGGACAAACGAAACGAAACAAACTCCAAAAATCATGTGTTACAAACTTGAATGGGTTAGTCCAAAGTGTTAAGATACTATCTTCCCAATGCATGTTTCTTATGGTTTAGTATCTTAATTTGTTTCATTTAATACATGCATGTGGTTTTAATCTAAATTAGATACTAGACTACCTCTCTCTTCATTAACTATGGTGCCACATTATTATTTTGCTTACATGGCAACTAAGATACACATGGTGGTTTTAATAAGGTTGTTCTTAGACCAAATTGTAGAGGTAAACTCCAAAATGCCTAAACCATAATGTGAAGCTAAAATCGAATAACACAATGTCAACCTACTATCCACTGTCATACCATATCAAAAATTGACTCTTGTAAGTTGTAATACAAGAGGCAAACACCGGGTTAACTAGATGAATATCTTCACAGAAGCAAGAGAGCTTCATAGAATGCATCACAAGTAGGGTAACTACATTCACAAAAATGAGTGATCAAATCTCACCATTAGAGGTACTGATAAGGGCAATCGATGTAACCGGAGACCTCATCACGGCAGAGAGCCTTACCGTCGGAGACATCACCATCGTAGCCCTTGCTACCGGCGACGATGAAGAATAGCCTTACCGCCCTTCTTGAATCTGGATCTCGACCCCGCCGCCGCCCTCCTCCTCGCTCCCACCTTCGAAATTACCCTCTCCGCCGCCCTCTCTCCTCACTCCCACCTTCGATCCGCCTTGATCTTCCACCCCCACCGCCGGCCATCACCCTCTTCCTCTCTCGCTGCTCGTGCTCGGCCGCCAGCCGCTTCATGTTCGCTTCTTCTTCCCCTTCTTGTCTGCGCACGGGTGGAGGGATGGAGACGGGAGCGCGATAGAGTAGAGGGATGGAGACGGGGCGTGATAGGGTGGAGGATCGAAGCGGGGCGCGTCGGAGGCGACAGATCGAGCGGTGACGGGGTGGAGGCGTGGGACTTTGGAGCGGTGGCAGCGGACTGGGGGAGGAGGCTTAGCGCGATAGAGTCGATCCTTGACGATCCAACGGAGCTTTAGGTTCAATCCTCTTCCGTGTTGATTTTCTTTTGGTTCGATCCTCTGGCCCATTTGACCAAAAATTTTTTGAGTCGGATCGGTGGTCCATTGGACCGGCCTGATCCATCCCACCCCTACTTTGCACAAATCGGATGGATTGAAAATCTCGTGTGATTTTAAAACCGGCGCTTGTGCGCCAGCAAAAGAGAAGAAAAAAAACATCTCGATCTAGGATCCCCTCGCTCCTCCCCGACCTCTCCTTTCCCCTCCTCCAGCAAAACCCTAGCCCTAGAGGCGGAGCTCCCCTCCCGCCACCGCACCGCGCCCATGGCCGACGACCACTTCTCCTCCGCGTCGTCGCCGGCGGCGGCGGCGGCGGCGGCTGCCGCGGCGGTGGGGTCGTCGGTGATCCCGATCGTGAACAAGCTGCAGGACATCTTCTCGCAGCTGGGGAGCAGCTCCACGATCGACCTGCCGCAGGTCGCGGTGGTGGGGAGCCAGAGCAGCGGCAAGTCCAGCGTCCTCGAGGCGCTCGTCGGCCGCGACTTCCTCCCGCGGGGCTCCGACATCTGCACTCGCCGCCCCCTCGTGCTCCAGCTCGTGCACCAGCCGCGCCGCCCCGCCGACGCCGACGCCGACGAGTGGGGCGAGTTCCTGCACCTCTCCGGACGCCGCTTCTACGACTTTCGCGAAATCCGCCGCGAGATCCAGGTACCCCCCTGCCCTCATAATTTATCGTTTCCGTCGGTGATTGAGTTGGTTAGGCTTTGGAATGGGGGGTCAATCGATAACGAGATAGATTTGACTATGCGGTTTGTGGATAGTGTTCGTGAGTTTAGTCGCAATAGCATTGCCTTGTGTCCATTTACTAGGGTTATGTAAGATTGTTTAGTTGCTATTTTAGTGGTTGTTTCGGTTAATCATTTGTAAGTTGGTACTGGTTTCTGATGTGTGTGGATTGGGTTATATAGGTTATAGAACGATTTGGATTGTCTTAACAGGTTTTTGGATTGGGATATGATGCTTTTGGATTGGAATGGTAATAATGCTGGGTTAGATGACACCACATTTAGTGGTGGTGATGTTTTTTACATTCCTGCTTTGTGGGGTGATTTTTTTTAAAAAATGTTTCTGGGGTGATTTTCGTGGCTGCCGTCTAGTGGTTGTTTTAAGGGCACAGGCTGTAGATTGTTACCTCGTTGATTTATTTACCGCCCTTTAGATTTTGGTATGCTCAGAGATAGGATATATTGTTATTAGTTTGAACGTCTTAGTGGTTTGCTTGAATGATGAGATTGTTTGGATACTTTTGTGTGGATTTAGTGGGGTCAATCCTATTGCTGATACAGTGTAATTACATTTAGTGGTTGTTCGAAAATCGAAATAACTGTTAAACTTTAGTAGTGAACTAAAATTTGGTAGCAGAGAAATGTGTAGTGCAGCAATTTTTGTTTAATTTTTCTTTCCAGTATTTGGTAGAATAATGATACTATGATAGTATGTGTCAATGATACACTCCTCCGCATCAATGCAGGCAGAAACTGACAGGGAGGCGGGTGGTAACAAGGGTGTGTCAGATAAGCAGATACGTTTGAAGATTTATTCTCCAAATGTGCTAAACATCACTTTGGTCGATTTGCCTGGAATCACTAAGGTGCCAGTTGGTGACCAACCAAATGACATTGAGGCCAGAATAAGGACTATGATATTGTCATACATCAAGCACAAGACATGTATCATCTTGGCTGTTTCTCCAGCAAATGCAGATTTAGCGAATTCTGATGCTCTTGAAATGGCTCGAACAGCTGATCCTGATGGTATGTATGCCCTTCAAAGTCCATGTGTAGTCCAGTAGAACATTTCTATTAAGATCCTGTATCTTACTAGGCTGATTCATTGTTCTTGTAGGGTCTCGAACAATCGGTGTTATCACAAAGGTTTGATCATGTACCTTAAATTTTCTACGTGATTGAAAAAACAACATTCTATTCATATCATCCCACTTCTGATCTTGGCTGCTCTTCTATTTCCTTGCAGTTGGACATTATGGACAGGGGCACTGATGCCCGCAATTTTTTGCTGGGAAATGTGATCCCATTACGACTTGGTTATGTTGGTGTGGTAAACCGCAGCCAGCAGGTACTTTAGTTTGCAGCATGTTTGTTTTATTTGAGGGCGCAGCTGTGTTAATGTTCCTACTGCATCGCTGCCTTTTCACAGTTCGATAGCGATCTAACTTGGTGATCACTGAGTTCATTGTGTATAATGATCTGAACTTCCAGATGGAGTAATTGTGTGGTATTACTGCTTGTTGCCTGTTGATAAATGGCGGTTAATAACAATAGCTCCTCTAAACTTCGAACTTCATACTTAGTTCATATCATCAAATATCTTTTTCAGAATTTTGTCTTAGTAATTATAGGAATGTCTTGGAGGTATTTTGCTATTGCAGTGTTAAGCGTCTTCTTTGATGGTGTAAAAGGTTAGTCTAATCTATATTTTTCTTAATATGCAGGATATCAACTCAGACCTCAGTATCAAGGATGCTCTGGCCCGTGAAGAAAAATTCTTCCGTGCTCAGCCGGTATGCCGCAGTGAAGTTCACTATTTTTTTCAACTTACGTATTCTTTGTTTTACAAGTTTCTGAAATGTGTTCTCGTCCTTTTCAGGCATACCAGGGTCTTGCTCAGTACTGTGGGATACCACAGTTAGCAAAGAAGCTAAACCAGGTATTTTTGTGGATAGGATATACAGTTGTAGTCCATCTTATATAACTTTCAGACACACGTTGTGATTTAAACTAAAATTACATTTACATGGTTTCAGATTCTGGTCCAACATATAAGGACTGTTCTGCCAGGACTGAAGTCACGCATAAGTTCTCAGCTGACAGCTATTGCTAAGGAACATGCTTTTTATGGTGATCCAGTCGAGACCAAGGTCTGGTTTGAATTAATATTCTTTGGTCAAAGTGATAATAATCATACAATTTTCTTGTGAAATCATTTTTAACAGGTTATATTGTCTGACTTGGTTTATTTAGAGCCTAATAAAATCTGTCTGCTTCATCTGTCTTCTCTGTTATTCTTTTGGTCTCTGCCTTGATGGTCCATATCTGTGTTTCATGGTTGCAGGCTGGGCAAGGTGCTAAGCTTTTGAACATTCTAGCTAAATACTGTGAAGGTAATTACTGAACCGTGAGACTATATGTATGCTTGTCTTGTAGTTGTTCCTTTGTTCAAGCCTTATCTCTTACGTTGTTGTGTCATTATTTGTAAATGTTAACAACGTGTGCATGCTGTAGCTTTGTCCTCGATGGTGGAAGGAAAAAATGAAGATATATCCACAGTTGAGCTTTCTGGTGGTGCAAGAATCCATTATATTTTTCAATCTATCTTTGTTAAAAGCTTAGAGGTTTGTAATTTTGTTGCATTTACTGGCTTACTGGATCTTTCATTACGCTGCATCATAGCATTCATCATATCCATGTGATCATGAGGTTATCAAATCTCTCTCATAGGAAGTTGACCCTTGTGAGGATGTCACCGACGAAGACATCCGCATGGCTATACAAAATGCAACCGGTCCTAGGAGTGCTTTGTTCGTACCTGAGGTATGATGCACTTGTGTCCTTTTGGGTACAATACTGAGAGAGCAACTGTAGAAATTCATGGACGTTGCCCAGTTGAGCTGACATAACTCTTCCTTTGCTAACATTTTGTTAGGTACCATTTGAAGTCCTTGTCCGTAGGCAGATCAGCAGATTGCTTGATCCAAGTCTTCAGTGTGCAGATTTTATATACGATGAACTTGTCAAGGTATAGACTTGACTGTCAATATAGCTATGACCTTTTTGGCAGTTTGTCTGATGTTATTGTACGCTAGTGCCTGTGTGGCCATGTACCATAGAAGTCATAATTTGTTCTCCAATATGCCAGTCCAGTTGTAAAATCTAGGAAACCGAAACTGAAGCATCTATTTTGCTCACTTCACATATAGCGTTAATTAACATTTAACATGCTGATAGGTTGTTTCTATTGTTACTTCTCTTGATAACTTCTGTTTTGCTGTAGATGAGCCATTGCTGTCTTGCCATTGAGCTGCAGCAGTTTCCTATACTCCGGAGGAGCATGGATGAAGTAATTGGGAAGTTTTTGCGGGATGGGCTTAAGCCGGCACAAGATATGATAGCACACATTATTGAGATGGAGGTAAACATTTTCTTGCTTTGTGGATGTTAATTGTTTGTTTTGTTCCTGGCATAGTTACCGGATTCGCTATAAAACCCCGCGAATCGCGAACCGGGTTCGTCGAACCCAAACCGGTTTAGGGTACGGGGTTCGTGTCCGCAGTGGAAATTGGAAGAAAAAGTGGCGAACTACGAACCTGAATCCCATATCGCGACTCGGACGAACCGCGTTTCTGGTAACTATGGTTCCCGGTACCCGTTGGAGTTTATAAACATGTGACTTACCCATATTTGATCCAAACTTCTATATATAGTGCTGACCAGGGATTAAAAACCCGGTACCGGACCAAATCCCAGCTAGGGGCTGGGAACGGTAACCGGCCGGTTACCGGAAATACCGGAAATTTTTCGGCTGGAATTTGCTCGAATTTGATTAAAAACCATTCAAAATTCAAAAATCAGAATTTGAATTTTAAAAGCCTGAGAAAACCGGCCGGGATTTCATTTCCCGGTACCCACCGGTTACCGCCGGTTTTTGTTTCCATGGTGCTGACCACACATGCACCATTTTGTAACTTATTTAATGAAGATTTCGATAGCATATTACTTGATATGTATTTGATCCGAAGTGTTTGTTTCCTTATTTATTCTGACTTTGCATTGGTATGTGGTATATGGTTTTCATTATTTTCACTTGCAATGATATTAACTGTGCAGGCGGATTACATAAACACATCTCACCCAAATTTCATCGGTGGCAGCAAGGCTGTAGAGCAAGCACAGCAGCAAGTTAGGTCCACCAGATTGCCGGCAACGGTGGTTAGAAGAGTATGTATATGTTATATGTACCATTATAGCATAATATCTTCTGTTCTGGTTCTGAGAGCAAAAGTTTAGAATCACTGTCAACTACAAATGAACTCTTTATTTCATATAAGCACCCAGTGCTTCTATTTCTTAATGACATGGACGTTACCTTAATTTTAGGACAATCGGAACTCGGAATTAGACGAATATTTAATGATGCTTTTACAAATTATTGTTTATATTTGATGGACAACTTTTTCCCTATAAATATATAGCAGGCTAGCAGCTACACTGGTACTTTTCCAGTAACAGTTAAAAGTATGTTGAATTTTTTCTTTCATGAAATCATTCATGATGACCCTGTTGTTATGCTCAAAACCATAATGGATATCAATATGTCATTATCAAACCATTTATTTCTTTTGGAAGAGGCATGGATCATGACTAAGCCAACTCTAGTGGTAGGCCCATGTTAGAACTTGTGCTGCTAGAACGAAGGATTGTAGACACGCGAACACCTAATGTTTATTTTGGGCACACTTTTGGCAAGTTGAATAATGTATTCAGAGATATTGATTCTTTTAGTAAGTTATATGCACTTATCACACACATCCTTCATTTGCAATTTGATCCAGTCCACATCTTATCAACTATACACAAGTATTTACTAATACCACATGGCAGGATGGAGCAGATGCCGATAAGCTACAGGCTCCTGATAAAACTCAAAAATCACGTGCATTATTGGGTAGAACTGCTGGTGTAAATGGAGTTGTCACCGACCACATCCAGGTTTTTCTCATAACCATTTTTTTTTGTAGCGGTGTGATGACTATTCATTTGGTGGAATTTGTTTCTGAGATCGTTCTCCTTTGCTTTTGTGGTCCATTGCCAGGGGGTACGGTCTGCTGCTGAGGCCGAGAGACCAGGCTCGTCAGGTAAGGGTTCTGTTGCAAATGCGATAGATCCTTTGGTATATTTGAGTGCAATAGATCAGCAATAGATTCTTTGATATATTTGAGTGCAATAGATCAGCCTAGTGTTTTTGAAACTATCGTACTATTTTTACTTCAGCCAATTTATTTACCTGCTAATCTTTCAGGTAGTGGAAGCACATCTTTCTGGGGCTCAATATTTACTTCCAATGAGGACCGTCCACATGCTTCTGCAAAAGATAGCTCAGTGAACAGATCTTATACTGCACCTACTCCCAACCTGGAACATTCATTCTCTACGATACAGTTAAGAGAAGTAAGCTATCTTATTAATGTTTTTTTTATATTATTTCTCATAAGTATTATTTGAACGTGCAAGTGATTAATGGAGACCATTGTTAAACAGCCACCGACAGTCCTCAAGCCTTCAGAAAACCATTCTGAGCAGGAGGCCCTTGAAATAGCAATTACAAAATTGCTATTGAAGTCATATTACAATATAGTCAGGAAAAATGTCGAGGACTTTGTGCCAAAAGCAATTATGCATTTTCTGGTATGATTCTTGTCCAACTCTTCCATATTTACTTAAGAGTGCATAACATAACTATTTCTTTGTGCACATCATTTCCATTATAACTCCTTATAATTACTTGGGTATGTATGATGACAGTTTCTGTGTGCAATTCTTGTGCTATTTTCTTAGTTTCATGGAAAACATAGATGAGAGAGTAAACAAATATTAAAATCTACCATTGTTTTCGCCTCAACCATTGTCAAGCATGGTTAAACACCAATAATACTGTTTGTTGGCGGCATATCAAACATTATTAAGCATCACTATTATTGTGGATTGTAGTAGTGAGTATTGATAGTATTTTCCTCTTAATTTTTAAGTATTTGTTTTTTCCCTTTGTGAATGCAACTAATGAGCTTGCATTGCATTCGACCGATTGCTCTAAAACAGTGTTCCTTAATTCTTTTTAAATAAAAAATAGAGGTGGATTTGATTGAATCTCTTGCCTCCTTTCTCTGTCCCCTTGATTCATCTCTGTGCATTTCCTAGTGGAAGGGAAGCTGAGCAGAAACCCTAGTAATAAATGTATGTCTTTTCAGTTGTTGTGGCATGTTCATTAAGGAATTGATTCTCTTGCAGGTTAATCACACAAGAAGGGAGCTACATAATTTCCTTATAACTACCCTTTATAGGTGAGGAAAGGTCTCTACTCTTATTTGAATGACGTCCACCATTGCATGATAGCAAAATTGCTCGCCACTGCTGCTATGCATTATAGTTCCCCAAATGCTTGATAATTCCCTATGAACCGATGCAGAGACGAGCTCTTTGGGGACATGCTCAGAGAACCTGATGAAATAACTATAAAGAGGAAGCAGATAAGTGATACCCTCAAGGTCCTTCAGCAAGCATACAAAGTATGTTTTCACAACCCTTTTAAATCCTTCATCGAAATGCCTGGTACTGCTTGATCTGACCACTACTTGTTCTTTCTTTGCCTTATGTTTCTTTGACAAAATTCAGACTTTGGATGAGATACCACTTGACACGGAGTCGGTTGAGAGGGGCTATCCCTGGACTCTGATGCAACAGGTCTACCACGGGTCCATGGGTTTTCTTCATCCTTCCACAGCGACGGGAGCTCACCATATTCGACCCCGAAGCAAACAAGGTCTAGGAAATCGAGACACTCGGGAGCAGACACCTTTCAATCCCAATGCGAGTGGCAACGGATTTTGATACCGCCTTTCACGACCGTCACCCTGATCGGTGATTGAACCAACAGAAGTGCTGGTGGCACACAGCCACACACTATTCTGCATTCAGTTTGTTGGCACCCAATAGATATATGTTTTTCTAGTTGCTATATTCTTTTTTAGTGCTGCGCCCAATGAAGCATGCCACGGTGCGAGTTTTGCCGTTTACCTTTTGTACAGTATGTCGCTGCCCAATCATTTCGTCTTAAAAATGGCATCGGTGATGGGTATAATTTTTTGTTGAAACCCATGGAAGAAGCTGTGGAAACATGCTAGTTTTAGCGCCAAGTGTGCCTGTATCATAACTCGGCTGGTTTTGCCGTGAAAAATTTGGCATGGTTGGCATGGAGATTCAAAGTTGTGTTGCAATGAAGTTGCTACCTTAATCCCATTATTACTTTGATAATATTAGTTAATAATAGTTGTGATTTGCAAAGAGGTGTTTACTAATATATTCTTTCGACATGCAACAACCCGAGTAGCTTAACTGAAAGAAATGCGTCTTTACAAAAACTACAGTGGATTTCTTGCACTACGGGCCCATTTGGAACACCATTTTTTTTCTTCTCAATTCTTGTGGAAATTGAATTGTTTCTTGTGAAATTCCTACAAACGGTGTCTAAAATCTGGGGACTTAAGTTGGAAACTTGGATACTACAGCTACGTTCTGATGGGTTTGGATAAAAATCACAGAATAGATATTTCACAGTTATACTGCAATTAAGCGCGTGTTCTCGTATCTGTGCACTGCAGCAGCAATAACAAGGTGCGTCTGTGGAGTAATCTCTACATTATACTTCTGGACAACAAGGTCGAACCAATACGCGCGGCCAAAATCTGATCAAACAGCCGATGAGATCAATCACCTCGCCGCTTGAAGTTTCCATCTTAAGCAAACCTGCACACAAATTTTGAATGCTAGTAACTAATAATGCAAAAACTTGATAAAGTTCCTGATGTTTTGAGGAAAACAAGATATAGTTGAGCAAGTTTCTTGAATTACCTTGCTCTAATTTGACCTTGAGCTGATGCTTGGTTAGGAGGGTGTAAAATTCCTCACAGCAACCCATAACATTAATTCTATACTCCATCTGGATTGGCATGGAGAGGCATTAAAGATGCAAAAACAACCAGCAGATGCTACCTTAACCCACCACTTCCAGTCCCCAAGGTATACCAAATTGTTTCTATTAGCCTTTTGGTAGTCTATTAGGCTTTCTTCTTCTTCGCTTTCTTCTTTTTCTTTTGAACAGCTTCTGATTCCCGTTTGAAGATCGCCAGGACTTCGATGCTGCATCAGTAGTTTCATTTAATTAATGTGATTCAAGAATCAAGACTATATCAATTAGCCAGCACACATATAAATAACTAATGTGCAAAAAATAAGAATGGATTAAATGGGGCAGAGAGGGAGCAGCAAGCTAGAGTTATTTAAACAGGTCATCAAAGCCAGATAGCTTTAGGCAGGTTCGTTAATAACATCTAGAGTTCTAGACAGCATCCTCAAGTTAATTATTTTGAATTTTGATCAGCAAAGCCTGGGCAAAGTCCATGTTTAAGAAAGTTAAATATACATAAGAGACCACTCTAATTCTGTCATCAAACTACAGTAATGTTTCTCCCCTATCAGAGTATGGTAAACTTAATTGATACTATAGAAGCTTCAAGTCTATATATAATGACCCAAGCCAGGTGGCAGCCATGGTTAGTGATTTTTTATTATTTTTTTTGTAGTCCTATAACTTGGCACAATACAAAATATAAGAGACTTTTCCAAGAGCAATTGCAGTAAAGTATAAGAGAGTGGTAAGTTGCAGTCAAGAAGTTGAAATCAGTACCTATCAGTGCCAGGGAAGAAGTTAAAAGCATGAGCATTTTCCAAATTCCAGGCCTGGCTGGATATCAAGCTTTTGCAGTCCTGCAGAGGAAATAATTATAAATAACAAAAACTGCACCAAAATAGCAACAGAAATTTGAGGAAGTAAGTTTTGGAAACTCTTAATAAGCTATCATTCCATAACGCAAACAAATCAAATTCCGGAACTTTATGATCCATAAGCAACTGTTACCTTCTTAAAACTTTCCCATCCACAGCTGATGTATATAAGGGTTTCTGGCCATGTTTCACTACTTTCTTCCGTTGTTGTGCTATCAACATGAACAGCTGCCTCCCTTGCTCGTAGGATCCATGGTCTCTTCTCATCTTTGACCTTTGTAAGTGAACTGTGTTTAGAAATTGAATGCCATTATTAATAAAGTTACCACAGTGGACAAGGATTTTACAATCGAAGAAAACTTAGTGGACATATTATCACATAACTGGAAATAAAAGCATGATAGCACACAGACTGCGAATGGTACTTTTTATTTCTACCTTTTAGCCTTATACGCCTTGCTCTCAGACAAAGCAATTTTCTGTAAAGCACTGATAACAGAAGGGTGCAATCCTTTCCTGGGAGGATCCACGATAACAACACTTGACCCTTTAAGCCAGTGAACAGGTTCCTGGTACCATGATGCAGGTTCCAAATGAATCCTTGGAATATGAGATGTAACAATAGTAGAAAATACAAGTTCGATTGCATACAATTGAAGCATCGGTATTGTGCCAAGTTATGGTACAACCCAGGTTTGTTGGAAGCCGGCTTGCTGACTTCTCAAAAGACATCTTCGACATTTTGTTGATCTCAACACATTTCACAGACCTGGAAGTATAAGAACTTATCATGAAACATCTGAATAACAGAAGCATGCCACCAAAAAGGATACACTGAAAGTAGACATGGCCATGGACAGCCTGGGCTGCCCTGAATTTCGAGGCTTGAGTCAACCAGCTTCAGAACGAGTTTTTATAAACAAGGATCCAATAACCATTCCCGTATGAAATCCCGGCCAGCCACCGGTACTTGTAACCGGCCGGTTACCGGTCAAACCGTTTTTCAGATGAAATTTGCTCGAATTTGATTAAAAACCATCCAAAATTCGAAAATCAGAATTTGAATTTGAAAAACCCGGGAAAACCGGCCGGGAATTTGATCCCTGCTTATAAATATCTTAGTATATTTCACTAAAAGTAATCTAAATCAATATTTTTAGTGAAAAATAAAATACTTGTTTTTTTTTCTCAGGCTGGACTTTTTTGGGGGGCTCTTTTGCTGAGCCAGACCAGGCTCGAACTTAGCCTTTTCAGGTCAGGCCTGTAGCAGGTTTGCAAGGTCTAGCTGAGACAACCCAATGTTTTAGCTCCCAGAATGGTATACCTATACCAACCGGTCTCCATACCAGTACTGGTCTACTGGATTTGACTTAGTAGCCTACAAGGAACACAAATAGTCTACTGGATTTGGCTTAGTAGCCTTAGCCTAGAAGCAAGGCAAACACCGTTAAGTAAACTGATGCCAGCAACAGCTATTAACAAGTATACCAAACAGGACGCAAATCCTAACTCTTAGAACTAAAACGTCGATGAAGTATTCTATATTGTGCATGCATTAAGATAGTGCATAAGGTTGTGAATCATTTAGATTTAGTACGTTAACGAACATAAAAATGTGTCTCCTCAGCATCCCAATACTGTCATCCTGACTAGTATATTCATATCTAATCTTGACACATCCAAAACAGAAATACAATATGTGTCAGTTAACATGCATTTTTTACTCACCTACATTTCCTAGAATTGGCAATGGATAACCCAATAACACCAGCACCAGAGTACAAATCAACAACTGCTGAGCCACGTGGTACATATTTGTTCAACCTATGCAGCAATGAGTTAAAAGACTGCAAAGAAAACAAATCACTGTGTAAGAAAAAGATGTTATGACAAACTTAGAATAAGGTAAGTAAACAATGGAACTTCTGCTCCAACTATATCCAAGATCCATATGCAGCAAAGAAATGTGGTGCATGGAATGGTTCTAAGGTTAATCGCTAGCTCCTAGCAAATATAATCACCTAGAAATTTTTTGATAGAAAATTTAATCCTGCTGTACATGGATAAGTTCTACATGAATAAACACAATTTTAATCACACATACCAGAGTATTAGCCTGCCCAAAGCTATAAGGATCCAGAGAAATATCAACTCCTCCGAAACGCTCCCACATGTCTCTCTCTCCAATGAGATGTCTCCATTTATGCCCAAAAATTATCTGCAGATGTAACAACATTATTATTGGGGAAAAAAAACATAGATCCTGAAGGTTAGTAGTTGGCAGGGAATATATGAAGTTGGTTGCCCGACAGGGAAATATTAGGGAGTTAATCATTAATCAAGGCACATATGCATCAGTGTATTGTAACTTGTAAGTAAATAGTTTAGAGTAAGAACAAAATGTCAAAAAGGAACATGAAGAAAGCCTTGAAATTTTTTGTCAATTCTAGTCCAAACAGGATTTGCTCACGGTGTGCATCTGGTATATATATCCTTACAGGTTGCAGAAATGCTGACTTTAGCATATAGTTTCTATATGAGCAGGAAAGTGGTTTTGAGCACCTACATCCCCCTCGAGTACTTCCATACCTCTTAACGAATATATGCATTATTGGAATAGAACTCAAATTCTATTCCATGGGGCCAAAGCCAACATATTACATGTACAAGGGGCCAAAGGACTCTACACAAAGAGAAACTAAGACCATACTCTCAACACCCCCCAAAACTCAGGGTGGATCAACAACATTGAGTTTAGAGAGATACAATCGATGCTAAGCTCTAGTTTGTGCCTTTGTAAAGAAGACTGCCAACCGAAGCTCTGAAGTCACATACTGAAGTGCAACTACCTGCTACTGCACTTGTGACCACATGTAGAAAGCATCAACCCCAATATGCTTGGTGAGCTCATGTTTCATTGAATCTTGAGCAATGTTGATCGCACCAATGCTATGAGACAGTAACGTAGTAGGTGCAGGCACTGAAACACCAAAATCCTCAAGAAGCCACCATAGCCAGGTGACCTCAGCTGTCACTGACACAAGAGCTCTCAACTCAGCCTCAGCACTAGAATGAGAAACTGCAGTCTGCTTCTTACTCTTCCAAGCGATCAAGGAAGAACCAAGGAAGACGCAAAGGCAGAAAGAGACCGACGATCAGGAGGATCACTAGCCCAAGTCGAATCAGAATACGCCTGAAGCTACAAGGAGCTGGAGCGAGGGAAGAAGATGCGTTGAGTGATAGCTCTGCGAAGATATCATATAACCTGCAGGATGTGACAAACAGACTCAAAATGTGAACAACATGAGAGATGTCAGGCCGAGCAGTGGCAAGGTAAACCAAACTCCCAAGGTCGAGTAGTGGCAAGGTAAACCAAACTCCCAACAAGATGACGATATCGAGTGAGATTCTCAAGGGGAGTACCATCAATGGGCCAAAGCTGAAGGTGGAGCTCCATAGGAGTGTCCACCGTGTACTGGTCAGTGAGACAAGTACAATCAAGGAGATCCTAGATGAACTTCTGCTGGGAAAGGTAATAGCCATCAGGAGTGGAGGTGACCTCAATCCCAAGGAAGTAGTTAAGGGGACCTAGATCAGACATCTAAAACTGCTCACTAGGGCGCCTCTTCACAAAGCCAATATACCGAGGGTCATCTCCAGTGATGAGCATGTCATCCACATAGAGAAGAAGTGTTTGACCATGAGAGGAAGTGTGAACAAAGAAAGCAAGGTCATGGTCACTGGCGGAGAAGCCAACAACGGTGACAACAGAAGTGAAACGCTCAAACTAAGCACGAAGGGCTTGCTATAGCCCATAGAGTGAACGACATTGGCAACAAACCTGACTGTCGGGAACAGAATACCCAGGACACGGTTGCATGTGATAGGAGTAACTTGAGTAGGAAGACTGGAAGAGGAACAACATCCCAAGTACCGGTCCACTGAAGAGCATCAAGCTCCTCGGCCATGGCAAGCTGCCACGCCGGACAAGAGGCAACCTCAAGATACGAGCGGGCTCAACTGCAGCAAGAGGATCAGCTCAAATGAGAGGGGTTGTCTAACAGGATCAGGAGGAAAACCAAGGCGAGAGGGAGGCTGACATGCCGAAGAAGCACGATCACGAAGGTTGTATCGTGGAACAGGAGGAGCTAAGAGAGGAGCAGGACCCAACAAGGAGGGTGAAGATGAAGCCACTAGAGCAGGACCCAGCAAGGATGGGGCTGAAGTGGAAGGAGCTAAACGAGGACAATGAGTGTAGTAAAACGGAAAGGGAGAGATCTCAACAAAAGAGCTAGAAGGATCCTCCGATGGGGAAGGAGGAAGAGGGGAGACAACGGGAGTGGAGAGATGGGGATCAGGGAAAGTCATAAAAGAGATCGACCCAACAAGAGAGTCTAAAGTGGAAGTAGTGTCACGAGGATAGTAAGGCCGAGACTCGTCAAAAGTGACATTGTGTGAAATGCGCATCCGATGAGCAACAGGGTCATAGCAACGATAACCCTTGTGCTCAGCACTGTAGCCAAGGAAAACACACTCAACTTACCGCGCACTGCCGCACTCAGCTTCGTGAGCTCACGAGGTTGAAGAACATAGCAAACACAACAAAGTCAACACGAAAAATACAAATGGTTGAATCAAACTGAGTATGAACCATGGTAGCAAAGGAATGGTATATAGAAAAGACCTGGCTACGAGAAGACATGAAGTAAATCCAAGTATAGCGAGAGTAATCATCAATAAAGACCACATTGTATCGATGACCCCCTTTCAAAACGAAGGGAGTCGAACCCAAACATCAAAGTGAATCAAATCAAAAGGACGAGCAGAAACAGAGTTGCTAGAACTGTAAGGGAGCTACAGTTGCTTGCCAAGCTTGTAGCCCATACAGTGTAAGGAGGTATCACCAGGAACCGACCCAAGGACACCACGACCAACTAAAGAAGAAAGACACGACCCACACAAGTAACCAAGACGATGGTGCCATTGAGCAAAATTGATAGGAGTGATGGCGGTGAAAGCAGTGGCAGTGGTGGTGGTATAGAAGTAGCGAGGTGGAAGGGAGAGAGTTAGTCAAGCTCCTAGAGACGCTGAGTCACGGTGGAGGCGGCCAGCACCAACCAGAGCCCCGGTGTGATAATGTTGAACGCAACACGAATCAGGCTCAAGAATGATATGACAATCATGATCAGCGATCTAGTCGACAAACATAAGCTGCATAGCAAGCCTAGGAACTTGAGAAACTACAATAACATGAAAGTGAGGGGTAGAAAGGGTGCCTCGGCCAGTGATAGGAAAGGAGGTCTCATCTGTGGTTTGAATGGAAAAAGAAAGAATAGGACTCACAAAAATGAGGTGGCAGAGTGTGGTGTCATGTGGAAGGAAGCACTAGAATTCAAGATCCAAGGAGATGAAGAAGACTGAGTAGCAAGGCATGCATAACCAGACGAGCCTGAGGACCCGTCCACGACAGGGCGCTGAAGCAGAGAGACCAAGTGTTGTTGAAGCAGATCGACGTCGCCTGGCGCGATGTCTGACCCAAGCTTATCAACAAGAGGCAGGGAGAAGAGCTGTTGTTCGATGTCCTGGCAAGGATGATCAACAGCGATCATCGGCACAACTCCCGGTGCAGTGGGAGCAGTGGGCGCTACTGGCACAGTGCCTAGCAGATCTGGGGCCCGCCAACGTGAATGAGAAGGCGACAACGACGCAGATCCAAGAAGGCCCTTCGCAAAAGAGCATGGCAACAGCTTAGGGTCAACATCCTCAGCTGCGGCAGTTGTCCCCACCCAACCGGAGCCAAGCTTGACGGCGACGCAGGACCAAAGACGGCCAAAGACATAGCGGGAACGGTAGCGCTCGGTAGAGCGCGCGGTGCTCGACGACTCTACACCCAAACGAAGCAAAGCTCGACGATGGTGCAGGACCAGAAAAGGGTTGGCGACACGGCTCCGCACCCAACCGAAGCCAAGCTCAATGGCGGTGTCGGGTAGGAGACACCTGAGATGGGGAAGTTCACACCGTGCTCGACAACACTCAGCAGAAGGATCGACGCAGGAGAAGGACTCGACGATAGAGTATAGGCAGCAGCCATGGATTGCTCATCAGCTAGTGACCCGTCCACTTCTCTGGCTAGAAGCAAGGCATGGCAAGGTGGCTGAGCAGAGGTAGAGGCAGAGCAAGGCAGCGACGCTCCTGGTGGAAGAGGAGAATGACGGGGCCCAGTGCAGGGTCCGGCGTTGATGGCCAAAGACAGGAGGCCCAACGACAGTGACCTATGGCTGCGGAGGAGGGCGACGACCAGATCCAAGTGGCGGTGGCCGGATCTGAGAAGACGGCAACAACGCGAATCCGAAGCGGCAACGTGAATCCGATCAAAATAGCATGTCGGAATCGTGGTCCATGTGAAATCCAGCGGCAGCTTGAGAGGAAGCAGCAGCAGCAGCCGAAACTAGACGACAGTGACTCAGAGCACGAGCGGCAGCGGCCAGATCTAGGCGGCAACGATGGCCAGATGGCGACGGCTGCTGCTACTAGATTTATGGGCTAGGGTTAGGTTTTCTAGTGGAGAGCCATGGGCTCTGATACCATGTTGGAATGGAACTCAAATTCTATTCCATGGGGCCAAAGCCAACATATTACATGTACAAGGATCCAAAGGCCAAAAGGCAAATAATCAGAAAACACCCTATACAAAGAGAAACTAAGACTATATTCTCAACATGAATAAGCTTCTTATATCTGGGGCACTGTTTTCATCCATCGCTAATACAAAAACTAGAAAACGTAGGGAACTACACATCTTTTTTATTAAGGTAGGAGATGGGGCTCGAACTCATGATCTCAACCGCCGCACCTAAAAAGTGCTTTACCACTACGGTGCAAGGTCTTTTCCTTAATCCATATTTAGTGGATAAGTTTTGGAAAACATAGAACGACTAATATTTGGATTTGTTGAGATGGGAAGTGGGTAGCATATGAATTATCTACTCCATATTCCATCTTTAACCCTATCATCACTATGCCAGAAGTTCTAAGAGTGAATTGTAGGATCACTGTCTGACTACACAACAAACTTAACTATTTACACTATCCATAGTGGAAATGGCAAAAACATTATTTGTATTAATCAGACAACAAGAGTAGAATAAGTATAGATATATCCACCAAAATTCACATGCATATCTTACATTGCTGGTTGATGTCTGAAAATTGGCCCATATAGAGTGAACCAGATGCACATTACTTCTTGATCCACCATTTCTCCATAAGAACTGTCACAAGTATAATCACAAAGATTGAGGATAGAGTAGGCAAAAGCAAAGTAGAATGTCTGGTAGAATAGTTCCAAGGAAATAGGAAAGGTAAAGAACAGCTATATGTGTTACAGAACCTCAGTTTGAACAACTCACTTCTGACAATAAACTCAACTTCTCCGCATTTTGGGAGCGCTCGTCTCTTGAATTCCAAACGAGTGAAACTTGAACTCTCCCTGGGTAGGAAATAACATGTTTCAATCACTTTGGCTTGGAGAATTGACACTACAACTAGCACATGGAGAATCAAGCTAACCTTGTTCATATCTTTTGGCAACTGGAATGGATGTGTTATATGTTGTCACAGCCATCTAGAGAATATAGTAAAAGAAATCAAACTCATCAGGGTTATTGGCACAATGACATGCAGGAGTTTCCGAAGGAAGCAACATGTTGATGAAGACCATATTGCGTCATGAATTGCAGCAAGGGGGACTACTATATTCTACTTGCCCTTCGTAAGTTTGTATTAGAAGTTACACATTAACAAATAGCATCTATAAGGTCGTATACTCATATGTTCTTAGTCCAGAAAAAAATAGAAAAGTTTTATTTCATATAGTTATACATAGTTATGTACATGCTATTAAGAAAAGTAACAATTACCTGCACATATCTTAGTTCACCAGTACCAGCATCTTCATCAAATGGCTGAATATTCAACTCAGATATACCTAAAAGACCAAAGTTCTAATATATTAGGCTTCACTTAACAAATTGAAAAATATATTTTTCCATATCCATATGAAGCAAGCAACAACAGGAACGTGCCTTGCCTCAGAAGCTTAACAGCAGCGTTAATGCTCGGGTGATGAGCTGAAAAAAAATATGAAAAACGAAATGAGGATTCATAAATTGCAACTAAAAGTAACATGTAGCACACCAAAGTTCAAGAGGATCATGACAATTTATTGTGTAATTCTTATGATTAAGTATATTTTGATAGCTAACCTCTGCACTCAGGAATATTTATAACCGTATGTGTCCCTTCCTGATATAAGCCAATCAACGGGGTCTCTGGAGTTCCACGCACCGCTAGCTTTGCCCGGCACCGCCATTCCCACTAAAAACACCGTCACATTTAGCGGAAAAGCAAACCCACCAACAAACCACATCAATTTCTTGCATAATCTACATATTTACTGGAAAAAAAAAACTAAAACATAAGTTTCTTTCCGGTTACCTGATCAAGTAACCAGAAGCCATGCAAACTATTAAGCTTGACATCAAACAAGCATGCAAACTATTAAGCTTGACATCAAACAAGTATATCAAGATACATTTATAGCTACAGTTTTCAGGTGGAAACATAACTTGAGTAGCCTTAACACGCAAGCTTCAGTTCATCAAACCGATTTCCACATTGAATAAAAACCACGCACGATTACAGATTACTCACAAAAGCTAAGCTGATTACCAAATCAGAGCTGAGTTCTAGTGATCCGTAAAACTATTTTTTGGCACCAGGTATATAAACCACCCAAATAGCACAAAATTACATGGGCACAACCAAAATTTCTGGAAGCTACACGTACCAGTCTGCCCCTGCTGAAGGTGAAATCTCCTACTCCGTGGCCCTTGAAGAAATTCGCCACCTCCTCCAGCACCGGCGGCTTGTCCAGGTTGAACTCGTGCGCGCACCCTGAACACCTACGAATCGGGCTGGGAAAAAATTAGCTCACACACACGCAAGCGAGCGCGAGCGCATCGGGAGAGAGAGAGACATACGAGCCGAAGTGGAGGCATTCGAGGCAGGTGGAGGAGGCGGAGGCGGTGGAGGTAGTGGAGGGAGGCAGGGGGGCGGAGGTGGTTGGGTTTGGCACGGTGGGTTCGAGCCGAGGTGGCGGCGGTCGAGGGGAGGGGAGGGGAAGGAAGGGGAAGGGAGGAGGGCGAACGCGATTGCGAGGAGGGGGACGCGTTTGGGTAGTGGTGGCCAGGCGCGGGGCTGTCGGCGACGGCCAGGGAAGCAACCCCGCCGGGGGAGACATCGCCGGCGGTGGGGTGGGAAGCGGAGGAGAGGCGGGAAGAAGGAAATGGAGCGATAAGGAGACGGCGATGCCTTTGGATGTTGGATGAGATATTTTTCATGGGAAGTAACAACGTTATAACGAGAGAGTAAACTCATATGTCGTGCTTGGTAAGTGTATTCTAAACTGTAAACTTAGATTAAATACATGAAAATAATATGCATATATTTGTATCTAAAAGAACTTTTGGAATATTATAATTTTGTTAAGTTTTATAAATATATTATAATGAAAATTAGGGTGCTGCTAGCTCACGTTGTATCGTTGGAATGTATTTTCAATGGTATAGTAGTTTCGTGAAATTTTTGTTGCTTAAAAGTTTTAGATTTCGAGCTTGAAGTTTCGATTGAGTTTCAACACATTTCATATTTCTAGAAGTTTCCAGAAGATTCTAAAAAAGTTTCAAACTCAAGTTTCGGATTTAGGTAAGTTTATGTGTTTTGTTCTTTCTCCATGTCTGCAACTTGGTTATATGCAAAAGATTTTATAAAGTTTTAAGGTGGCTAAAAAGTCCATTTGTTCTATGAATTGAAGTCCTCAATAATTTGGTAAAAAGATCCCCACGAGCAGGTGAGCACTTCATTGTCTATGATGTGCAGTTTCTGATCAAGACTGAAGTTCATATCGGAGAGAAGCAACATACTAGATAAGCGCTTACCAAATTAAATGTCTTCTGCTTTCTTTTGATGGATATCAATTTTGACCACTTTCAAGAAAAAATCCGAAGAACTGGTCGAAAAGACTAACCAGTTAGAAGAAAGGTCATAGAAGAAATGTAATTAGGATTTTTAAAAAACTTTTGTAACATGTAATATGTATCTTTTGGACTTTAAGAAATAAAGTTTTATTTCATTAGCTTCGATCGCATCTTTTGAAATCAATTCCTTATCTTGTTAGTAAGAATGAGGGTCTGACCAACACTAAGAAGTTTCTTCTTGTGGGCAAAACTACGTATAGAGAGGAAGGCTTCGACTAGGTGACTTTCTCATTTTACGACTAGTGTAAGGGAGATCAAAAGGTATAAAAGGAATATAAGAAAAAGGATAGCTCTTGAGCACTTGCTTAGTACTTGTATCTCTTTTTCCTTTGTTGGTTTGAAAATGATGGAAAGACCATAACCGATTTGCTCAACCACAAAAAATAATCATATTGCAAAGGTTAAATATCAAAAAATAAGCATTAAAGAGATGTTGCCTCTCATGATCATGAGATCAAGAAGCTTTGACTCTCGCATGATAGGTAAGAATTCGTTACCTACGACCAATTTTCTTTACTGGTCTTTGAGAAGTGTTTTTTTTTCTAACTGGTCTTGCTCTATCTTTAGAGCAAGCAGTCGAAAATAAAACGACTTCAGGAAGTTTCAACCCCTAATCAAGAGGAAATGAAGGCTGCGAAGATTAATCTTCAAGACAATTTTTTTTCCTAAACAATGTGCTCGGTGGACTAGGTGTTGAGATGGTAACTCCTCTTAAAGACACCATGGACGGTCATACGAGCACTATTGGATAACAGGTTGGGAATCTACATGAGTTGATAACTACTTTGAAAACCAACCAAGCTGATTCTATAAGACAAGCGGTCAAATGTGTAGTATGTTTTGCTCTTGCGAATCTTAAAGCTCATGACCGGAATATTAGCCTTCAACCAGTCGAAACTGACTTCGATTGCCCTGAAGCAGAGGCAGCACAACTGATCGAAGAAGTGCAGACAGTCGGCAAGAAGGTCGCAGAGGAGATGCAAATCGGATCTCCTTCATCAGAGTAGTTTGTAATAGGATTTGCTTTGTAAAAACAATTTCACATTTATGTATATATAAAGCTTAATTTCTTGCAATTTATCTTTTTTAGTAGTTAGTAACCCATAAGATAAGATAAAAATGAGAATTAAAATATTAAGACTATGAATTAAAGTCATAATTATAGCTTTATCCTATCCCCAACTATTTCTTCGTTTAATTAGATAAACTAAGTAAATAGTGGAAAAAGACTTGCTTGAACAAGTCGTTCGACCTTTGTTGTTGATCTCGATTTTGTTTTTATGCTCGTAGTAAGAGTTAGGAATAGATCGACGCTAGGAAGTTTCTTCTAGTAGGCAAGACCATATGCAAAAGGAAAGACTTCGACTACGTGATGTTACTTTCTCCAACCAAGTTAATAGAATCAAGTACATTAATAGTAGTCGAACAAACTATAAAAGCCCAAACCACTTAGAAAATTCTTTGTAAAATGAAGTAAAGAAATTAAATAAATAATTAAAAAGATATCATTTAAATTTATTTTGACCACATTTTATTTGAACTCATTTTCTTTATATTGGCACCTAAAGTTAGGAATAGATCGACACTACAAAGTTCCTTTTAGTGGGCGAAAAGCTTCGACTAGGTGATGTTACCTTCATTCAACCAGTGTAAGGAAACCTAAATGTTGTAAAAGGTGATCGAAAAATTATTGAAGCGTTGCTCAAAAGATGTTATAAAGACAATAAAGATTGAAGAAAATATAAACTTTATTAAGAATATGGAATTTTACATGTAGAATTTCCGTAATTGGTCGATATTCCATGAATTAGAAAGAACTCTGCCATCTTCCATTGTTAGTTGTACCGAGCCTAGTTGCGACACTTTGAACACTGTGTAAGGACCTTCCTATTTAGGAAAAAGTTTGTACCAATTAGACTGGGATTGAATCTTTTTCAATACCAAGTCACTTACAATAAGGTTGCGAGGTTGAACCTTACGATCGTAATATTTACGTAGGGCTTGTTGGTAGACTGTTGAACGCATTAAGGCTTGGTTCCTCTTTTCTTCGAGTAGATTAATATGATCAATTCAGAGTTATTTTTGCCAGAGTCGTTATATGCTTCCGCCTCTGGTTCTGCAGGCACAACGCCTTGAACGTCTTTATAACTTGCTGACTGCGGAACTGTGTGAAGAGGTTCGATGCAAGATGCCTCATGTATCACCGGTTTGCACATCATTCCACTGTTGAGGGGTTTCGTCCCTTTTTTCACGGTGTTCAATGCCGACAATAAACTACGGCTACAACCAACTAATTAATTACCACTAATTATGATGCATTAATAAACTACCGATGCATTAGCTACGACTAAATTATTAACAACAAAAAACTACGGCTTAATTATTAACACTTATTTAATTAAGAATACAAGCTATATTAATTGCGAATAGCTAAGTAAGACTAATTAACTATGACTACGATAATAACGACAACTGCAGCGGACAAAAAATTACCTACCCTTCGAGGGGACCGTTGAAAAGTGCTACGGTCCTAACAACTAATTCAAACTATACTCCCAAAAAATATTTAATTATGTTCTACATGTCCTCAGCGACGAGTGCGAACGAACGCGATTGGGATGAGCGGTGAGCGAGTGCGAGAGTCTGGAATTTATAGCCGCGCGGAGGGAGGTTAGGCTGTGTTGGTCGCGGGAATCCTGGAATGGAGGTGACGGATTAGAGGGGCGAGGGATGGGTGTGCTAGGTTGTCGTGCTAAGCGGCGCGTCTGGCCGGCCACGGGCCGGACGAGGCGACGTGGAGGGAAGTCTGGCCACCTACGGACCCAATGAGGCGACGTGGACAAAGTCGGGCCGCCCACGGGCCGAACTAGGCGACGTGGCGAAAGTCCGACCGCCCACGGGCTGGACTTGGCGACGTGGTTCAAATCCGACCGCCCACGGGCCAAACAAGCCAAATCCGGCCGGTCACGGGCGGGCTTCGCCATGTGTCGCATCAATAGTGAGTCCGGCCGGCAAAAGGTGTGGACGAGGTGTCAAAATTGCAAGTTCGTCACGAGAGACGCTATCTGCGTAAAAAAACATTTGCGACAGTGCTATTTGCACAAAAAAATCACAATACTGTCTAGTGCTTTCAAACAAGGATTCAGATCTCTGCATTAGAACCTACTAATGCAGAGTTGGCATTAGCTTGCTTACATCCTGGCCAATTGGCCATCTATACAAAATGAACAGATCAGATCAGTCATCGGTGGGAGATGGAAAGGGCACTGGCCAGTGACAGTGAGCGAGAAAGCGCCAATCCCATCATTTTTGGGCGCCAAAACGCCTATTGCTCTCCGAATTCCCTCCTTTAGGCTGTCTCTTCCCTCCTTTCGCCTTACTTTTCTCTCATTACGTAAAAAAAAAAACTTTTCTCTCATTCGCTCTCAGCGTGTGAAGATGCATCCACGAAGAAAGCAGTTGTGCAGCTAATATACACACAGATGTGAACATTCAGAGATGTGAACAGTTTTCAATGAAGTTCTTCCCTTGCTACAATTATGAATATATTGAGATGAATACATTGAATTAAACAGTGTAAATAATACACGAGTTACAGATCGAAAATCACTTCTGTAAATTTGTAGGGGAGAATACTAAAGGGAAGGAACTTCCATGGGATCCACTAGCGAAGGAATTTCCATCCATCAGAGCCATGCATGGAGCTTCCATGGGAGCCAAATAGCGAAATCATCGGTGATGAGGGTCAAATAATCAATGACGAGGGCCAAGTAATCGTCTGGGGGTGGAGTCGCACCGGTCGAGGTTGCAGCGGGGAGGAGCCACGGCAAAGCAGAGACGCAGTCAAGGTTGCCGGCGGGAGGAGCCTCAGTGAAAGAGGTTGTCGCGGGGTGGAGCCTCGTAAAAGCGGCGGTCGAGGTCGCCGACGGGAAGGAATTGCGGCGGCCAAGGCGTCGTCAACCTAAACAACTTGCTGGGCCGAGCCACCACATATTTTTTTTCTCGGCCACGACGATTGGGCCCCACTTATGCCTGGGCTTCCTTCTTCCCTCACGGCGTGGCTGACGCCCACGGAGAAGGCCCAATAACCCGCACGGTGCACAAGGCCGATAACCCGCACTCAAATGCAAAGCATAGCTGGCCGCTACACCGGTGATAGGACGTATAGGAGGCGGAGGAGAAAGAGCCACGAGACGACGCAGGAAGGAATTGAAGCAGCAGAGAGACGTCCAACCCCAATCGGAGCATGTAAGCGAGCTAATCGATCCTCTGCTGTTCGTGCGCGGTGCGCGCGTCCTGTTAATCTCCGGTTTGTTCTGTCGATCGATCAAATCGGAGCTATTATTAGTCGAGAATTTACACTTCCTCTCTTCTTTTCTTTTCTTTTTTTTTCTTGGGAAAAAACTCTGGCTCTGATGCGTTGGGCGATGGTTTTTGCCAGGAGAGCGTCGATTACCCGGCCGCCGACTCCGAATCCGGAGGAGGAAGGGCAGAAGGAGGCTTCTCTTACAGAGACCATCAACATCAAGGTACTGCTTGCTCCCATCTTCTTGCAGAAATCGAGCAAGAAAATCGTGGATCGCGGTTGCTTTTTCTTTGCTCGGAATTAGAGTTCTTGGTGCACAAAGGTGGGGGGTTTTGCGGCTGCTGGTGTGATCCAATTGGGTAATCATGATTAGATTTGGTTAGGGTTTGGTACGAAGGGGAGAGGAGGGTTTGGGATAGTTGAGGCTAGGAGGATTGTTTTAGGGTGCTTTTGTTTGCTGCTTGTTGTCGTTGAGTGTGGTAACAGTGAGGTGGGTTTTGGTTTCTGAAGTTGGTAGAGAGTGGGGAGAAGGAGAAGCTGATGGAGCTCCTCCGGGAGCGGCTCGTCGAGTGCGGCTGGAGAGATGAGATGAAGGCTCTCTGCAGGTTTGGCTCCTCATCCATTGAATTCCAATATAATCGTTAACATGGTCTCTTAGCATAAAGAAATTTGTGCCGATCAGAGAAACGATGGTGTTGTTTTTAACTTTCAATTATAGTTTCAATTCAAATGATTTAGTTGGATTACAACCGAAGCATAGAGGTTTCTCTTGGTTCTTCATGAAACAAACTTACAGTAGGCTTATCACTTTCTGATGAATGAGTAAGTGGATGCCTCTAGTACATGGTTACTGCAGTTTATGTCAATGTAACATTTGCAATTAATTACATGTTTTGTTTCTTAAATATCTTCTGCAAAAAATTTAGAGGTTTAAGTAACTCAAGCAGCATGTATGCTTTTAGACATATGCTTTACTGAGCATGATAGAGGTGCTCTTAAGTCTTAACTCTTTGCTGCACATTGCTACTTTACTGTTTGGTTTCTGCAGAAAACAGGGCCATGTAGTACTTTTAGTCAAGTTCTACCTTAGCTTTAAAACATCTCCAGCCTAATTCTGAAACCCTGAAAACCCTGAGCCTTTGCAACCACCTAGCAATTTGCCACTAACATGTATGCTGCCTTACGTTGCCGCATTAAAGCATTCTGGATTTGTGCTATATTACACATTCCGTTTGTTTGGAATTAAGATGCCATTGTTTTACCTGGAGAATATAAGCTATATTTCCCTTCCCCATTATTGTAGTTAACAGCTCTCATTTTGTTTCGTCTAGGGCCTATGCAAGGAAGAAAGGAAGAAATAATGTGACAGTAGATGATCTTATTCATGTTATTACTCCGAAAGGAAGAGGTCAGTGATTTTCATTTGTCCATTGATTTCTTTTCTGCTTGCAAAAGGAACGATATGTAATTCCAGTGCACAACACATACAATTTGGAAGGATCATTATAAATTGATGTAGTCTTGCCATGCATTTGTCCATCTTTTCACTTAAGCTTATTCTTGCATACTATAACTGGACTTTGGACAAACAAATGGACAACCCATTAACTTGCACGTCTCTCATCCAATTCTTGTCGTAGCCCCTTGATTGTGCATTGCCTGGCAGTTTATGATGCCAAGTGGGAAGTGTTTCTTTTGTTTGGTCTTGTTACAGTGTTCTCATTTTTTCCCTCGTCTCTGAAACAGCAACAGTGCCTGATTCTGTGAAGGCAGAGCTCCTGCAACGGATCCGATCCTTTCTCATGTCTTCCTCACTTTGGTAGTCCAGCTATCATAATGGTTGGAACTTGGAACCACAGGTATGAAGCTTAAAAATTTGATCTTGCGGGGAGCAACACTGCAGGAAAACAATGCATCAGGCAATATAATCGACAGAAAAGGATCGAATGATCTTTGTAATGCTATCAACATGTTTCTCTGTCAGGCAGGCGATTGGACCTGTTTCCCGGCAGTACCATTACCGTACTTAGTTGTAAACCTTAAACACTTTATTTTTAATGGAACCTTCCAGCTTGTGATGCGACATTGTGTTATCTCGTGGTCGCCACTTGATATCGTAATTACAAAACTGGTATATCTTGATAGTACTCATGTGCCTCATGTGAGACCTGATTTGAGTGATCTTCATTGGGCCCCAACGAGAATAGACACCACTTTGTCATTGTGTTGTGATAATCGTGGAGGCTATAATGTTGTCGGGTATTTTTTTTGTACTGGTTTGTCGGTTGTATGGGGGTGCCAAATTTGACCTTATTTGCTGCTAATAATCCTTGTTTGGTTCATTTGATCCCCACAAAAGAATTTCACGATTGTATTTTGCTTTGCTGCTTGGCTGCTGATTAGATTTTGTGTGCTTTTCTGGTCAGACTTGAATGTTAAAACGAGTTTACCCAATTTTTTTTTGTTAGAACGGGAGTTAGAACTTTTCGGCCATTTATGTAGCTTAATCCATAAATCGTTGCTACTAGGAAAGAACAGAAATGACTAAGACAGTGGTGTAATGTTCCCCATAGTGAGCAGTTGGCATGTCATTGTCTTAAACTCGATCAAAGCACTGCAAAAACACGTTGATGCCATCAAGCAAATGCCAAACCACGAATCCGGCTCCATTCATGGCACAGATGCCAAATCACAAATTCTACTTTGTTTATGCGTAAGCCACGCAGATTTGTCCGGGGAAAAGTATTGGACAATTGGTATTGGATAGAGCAATCCATTTGTCCGGCGTCAATCAAGTTGGCGCAAAAAGGGCGTCACAGATTCACTAATCAATCACATTGTAAACTATTGAAACAAGGCATGGTATCCCACATGGCACTGTTATGAATAACGTTCGTATTCATCATGAGATCAATGTGTCAATATATATACAAGTACATGTATGACATATATGTAGATAATCATTTATACAACAGGGAAAATACACAGTTAATAATACTCATCTAACACCCTCCCTCAAACTTATACTAGATCAATAACATGAAGTTTGGAGAGATAGAAGCTGTGCTAGGCTCTGGTCTATGCCTTTGTGAAGAAGTCTGCCAACTAAAGCTATGAAGGTACATACTGAAGAGCAACAACTTAGTTATGCACCTGTATCTGTATGTAGGAAGCATCAACATTAATATGCTTTGTAAACTCATGCCTCACCGGATCTTTAGTAATGTTGATAGCACATGTACTGTTAGACAAAAGAGGAGGTGGTGCTGAAACAGAAACACCAAATCCTCAAGTAACCACCGTAGCCAAGTAACTTTCACAGTCAACAAAGCCATAGCTCGCAACTCAGCCTCAACACTCGAACAAGAAACTGCTGTCTGCTTCTTAGTTTTCCAAGTAATGAGAAAATCACCAATAAAAACACAATAGGCAGAGAGAGAGATCGGTGATCAGAGTGATCACTAGCCCAGATGGCATCAGAATATGCTTAGAGCTATAAAGAGCCGGAGCGAGGGAAAAATAGACGACGAGTGATGGTTCCACGAAGATACCGTAGAACACGAAGAAGATGACTATAGTGAAACTGAGTAGGAGCAAAAATAAACTGACTCAAGATATGCACAGGGTATGAAATGTCAGGATGAGTGATACCCAAATAAACAACACTCCCAACAAGGTGACGATAGCGAGTAGGATCGATAAGAGGCTCACCATCAGTGGGCCGAAGATGAACATTAAGTTCCATGGGAGTCTCAATTGTGCGCTGATCGTTAAGATAAGCACAATCAAAAAGATCCTGGATATACTTTTCTTGGGACACATAGAATCCCTCAGGCGTAGAAATAACCTCAACCCCAACAAAGTAGCGAGGAAAACCCAGATCAGGTATGAGAAACTGCCTACTAAGACGCTCCTTGATAAAAGTGATGTACTGATAATCATCTCCAGTAATGATCATATCATCAACATATAAAAGGAGAAGCGTCTGACCGCGAGACGAAGTGTGAATAAAAAGAGCAGGATCATGAGCACTAACAGAAAAACCAGCCATAGTGACAATAGAAGAAAAACGATCTAACCAAACACGAGGAGCTTGCTTGAGGCCATAAAGAGATCAGCGAAGGCGACAAACCATACCTTTAGGAACAGAATACCCCGGTGGCTGCATATAAACCTCACACAGCTCAGCATTGAGAAAATCATTCTTGACATCAAGCTGAGAGATGAACCATGTCCAAACAGACGCCACAACAAGAAGAATGCGAACGGTAATCATGTGAGCCACAAGACCCACTTGCTTGTGATAGGAGTAACACGTGCGGGAAGAGGGACAAGATCCCACGTACCAGTACGTTCAAGGGGCAACAATGTCCTCTGTCATCGCATGATGCCACTCCTGATGAACAGCAGCATCACGATAAGAGGTCAGTTCGGTAAGAGCAGCAACAACAAAAACAAAGCGCAAGAGGCCGAATAGACTAGCGATCACGAAGAGCATATCGAGAGGCCGAACAAGATGACCCATCAGAAGAAGATGATACATCAAAAGAATCCTCAACTCGTGGACGACGAGTGTAGTAGAGAGGATAGGAAGGAACAATGACAGGAGGAACCTCTGGAGAGGGTATCAGTGGCGAAGGAGGCGGCGGTGGTGAAGGAGCTGCCGACGGGGAAGGAGGCAAGGAGAGACTAAAGGCTGTAGTAGAGGTGTGGTGGCTACGGGGTTGGCAGGAAAAGTTAGAAAATAAAGTGGCTCGACAAGATATGCTGGAGTGATGAAAGGAGAAGGATGAGGGTAGAAAGGACGAGACTCATCAAAAGTGATATCCCGAGAAATCCTCGTTCGTTGGCCAATAGGATCCCAACAACGATATTCCTTATGCTCATGGCTATAGCCTAGAAAACACAATTGATGAACTAAGCAGTCAGCTTGGTGCGCTCACAAGGTGCAAGAAGAACATAACACACACACACACACACACACACACACACACACACACACACCAAAGAGGCGAAGACCAGAATAATCAGGAGTCTTGCCACAGAGATACTCAACTGGGATCCCTCCTTGAAGAGCAGAAGAAGGCTGAATATTGATAAGAAAAGTGGTAGTAGAAACAGTCTCAGCCTAGAAGTATGGTGGAACAACAAAAGCAAGCATAAGAGCACATGCTGTCTCAAGAAGATGACGATGTTTTCGTTTAGCCATACCGTTCTGGGCATGAGCACCAGGGCAAGAAACTAAAAGAGAGTGCTCTGCTCAACAAGAAAACTACGAAGAACTCCCGACAAGTATTCCCTAGCAGAATCAGCACGAAAAAACACGAATAGGATAGTCAAACTAAGTACGAATCAAAGTGGCAAAATTCTTGTAGATGGATAGAACCTCACTACGAGATAACATAAAGTATATCCATGTGTGTCGAGAAAAGTCATCAATAAAAATTATATAATATCGATGACCTCCTTTCGAAATGAAAGGATTTGGACTTCATATATCAGAATGAACAAGATCAAAATGATGCTGTGACACTGACTCACTGGAAGGATAGAGGAGTTGAGGCTGTTTACCAAGCTTACAACCCTGACGATTTAGAGAAGCATCACCAGATATAGACCCTAAAAGACCACGACGAACTAAAGAAGGTAGACGCGACCCGCAAAGATATCTCAAACGATGATGCCACTGAGCAAAAGACGCAGTGAAAGATGCAACAACAACAGTTGAGGTGGTGGTGGAGACGACAACACTGACAGGAGTAGCGAAAGGAAGATGAAGCCAATCAAGCTCCCAAAGATGCCGTGAGTCATGACGGTGAGGGCCAGTACCAACCAGAGTCCCCATGCGTCGATCCTAAACATAACAAGAATCATAATCGAAAATAACACAACAACCATGATCAGTGAGTTGACCGGCAGATATGAGCTGCATGGTTAGTTTGGGAACATGAGAAACAACAAGAACATAAAAAGTGAAATTCGAAAGAGTGTCTCACCCTGCGACAGAAAGAGAGGTACCATCTACTGTTTGAACAGTGATAGGAGTAGCTAAAGGACTAATGGAAGTGAGACCAGTGGAATCATATGTCATATGAAAAGAAGCACTAGAGTCAAGAATCTAAGGTGATATACCTGAGGAAGAAGGAGAAGGTGGTCTCTCAGCACGAAGGCGAATCTCCTTAGCACAAATAGTTGCAAGGACCTCCAACAGAGTCACAGAGGGTGACGCGCCAGCAACTGAGTACGAGTCTACTCATACTCAACCTAGAGACGTGTCAAGAAGTCATAGATATGACGAAGCTCCAGGTGATACTGCTAACGTTGACAACACTGACAAGTGTGGCAAACATATGGCTCCAAAGAGTCAATCTGATGCTATACCATGGACAACTGGGCATAGAACTCGTCCACAGTGGCATCGCCCTGCTGCAACGACTGCTCCTAACACACAACAGAAAGATACAAGAAGTCACCAGATGGCTCGTAGCAGTTGCGCTGATGCGCCCACATCAACTGTGCTGAAGCTAAACCAACCACATCTCCAGTTAGATGCACTTCAATACAAGCAACCAGAATAGCAAAGGCACGAGCATCCTCATCAATCCATGTCTTATAGGCAGCGCACTTAGTCTGAAAAGTCTCCATGGTATCTTCAAAAACATCAGATGCTTCTTTACGGGTGTCTTCGGAAGCGTCATTCGGGAGCACGAGCTCAACAAGTGGAACAGGTCGAGGAGGACAAGGCAGCTCGCCGGTGAGAAAATCCCAAAGACACTGACTACGCATGTGGATGCGCATGTGCTAAAGCCAGTCCCGATAATTGAGACCATCGAAGATCACTGGGTAACGAGGAACTGAAACAGTGCCTGAAGAGACCGGCATTTTTTTTTTGGAAAGCCTCTGCTTTTAATAGAAACTGAATCAGTTTCTATCAAAACTAGAGAGGAGGCTTCCGCTCAATCCAATCGTGAGGGCGACGACGGCTAGGAACACCAGCAAGCGCCGACGGCAGCTAGACGTCAGAGCACATGCGACGACCGAGCTTAGCGGCGGAGATGGTGCCATTGCTGTCGGCGTCGAAGACCCAGAAGGCGTGGCGGAGGTCCTCCTCGACCGCGGTCGTGTCACATCAGCGGCGTCGAATGGCGTTGGGGTCGGACGGCGTCAAGCGGTCGTCGAATTCGGCCGACAGCGGCCTGATTCAGCCGTGGAGGCATGGAGTGCGATGAACTAGTCGAGGCTGATGAAGCCATCGGAGAGACCCAGATCTGGATCAGGAGCGTGACCGTGAAGATGACGCGGGTGGAGAGCAGCAAGCAGCACGGCAAAGCCAAGCGACGGCAAGAAGAAAACCAATGTCGGCTTGACGAAAAGGAAAATAAACCCTAGGTTTGCTCTGATACCATGTTATAAATAGCGTTTGAATTCATAATGAGGCTATATATATATATATATATATATATATATATATATATATATATATATATATATATGAAAATGGTGTACAACATATATTCATATATGCAGCTAACCCCTTATACAACAGGAAAAATACACAGGTAATAATACTCATCGAATAGGCACATGGCACATGCATTCATTCTGACTAACTGCTGGCAACTGAAAAATATATCTGTAAAGATTCAATAAGATATGCACAAACTGAAGCATTTCTTGAGCTAGATTGCATGCCCTTGCAGTTGATTAACATGGATACAGCACATGAATTCCTCGGAGTGACTACTCGCTTGATTATTACAAGGATATAGTACTCTCAACACTTGCCTTCTTTACAGTAACTTCAGGGCCGGATCAGGTAGTATTGTAGATACAGCTCAGAGAAAGGGAGCACCAGAGCCGCATTGTCAAACAGCACAAGGAGCACCAGAGCCGCATTGTCAAACAGCACAAGGCCTAGGGCTCATCTTCTGCCTCCTCTCATCTATGGTTAGGTTATGAACAAAGCTCGGCAAGCAACAGCGTCCGGTGTACCAAGCCTTCTCTTTCCGACTCTTGGCATCTCTGAAAGGTGTCGGTTCCGTGCTGCAAGCGGAGCTGGATTCGGACACTGGCTTCCCAGCTGCAGAAGCAGATTGCAACTGCTGCTTCTCGTTCTTGCTGGTACCTGGCTCTCCGGTTGCATCGGTGCTTTCTTCGGAGCCATTTTGCATTGCCTCCTGCAGGAGGTCAGCTAATTTTCTCCGCCCAGTTGGAGAAGGCTCCGATGATTTGGAATTATGTACATTATCAGGTAGAAAGACGTTGCTCATCATTGTTTGTGCTCTGGGTTGATAGTTTGGAGTGCTGCCACGAGATGGAGTGAAATCTGCATACGAAGAGCATATCTTATGTTTATGCATGGGTTGAAACAAATCACATGGTCTGGTAGACGATCTAGTTATCCACTATTGAACTTCTGAAAATGTCACAAAAGGCCGGAATAAGTGTCTTTATTTCCAGGATTTTGCATGACTTATAAAATTAAGGACCACATGGAATAGGTAACTGGAGCTAAAGGTGGGGGTCCAATGCAGCTCATAGATATTAGATGCCAAGAAGCATGATAGTGCCAAAAGAGGAAATCAAAGGCCTCAACCTTTTGTCTCAAGAAGTAATCAAAGGCTAAACTAAGCCCCTTAGGATCTAGAGAGAGAAATAAAAGCTGTATCATCACCAACTCAATCAGAGCACATGCAGATTGGACTTCACAAATGGAACAAGCCTCATGCTACTGATATAATAATAGAACAGCCTAAAAAAGGAAGCAGCATAAACCAAAGCACTGGCACTACAGTAATGTCAGTATGAGGGGCCAAAAATAATTGCACACAAGAATAGAAGGAATCTGCTGCACTAGCCTAAAATTCCCTTAGTTAATAAACATGTATAGCTATTTGATTACCTCCATTCACACTGTAAAAGTCATCCTCGCAGTCAGAATCTAACCATGCTCGAGAGTCGAAGAACATTTCATCCTTGCTACCTGCAAATTAAGTTCTGTGAGTTTCGCTCTTCATACAAAGATCAAGAAAGGATCCCAGAATGCTCAAGATTATCTGCGCAGGATCAAATTCCTGGCTGATCAATGGATTCAGTTCAGAGAAACAAATGCTACAAAAGGCAGAAAATTGATCAGCTCTATTAAATCGCATAAACATTTATGCATCAATGAAGGCAACAAATTCAACTAACAGGTAAAAAAAAGTGTTCAAAGATTGACAAGTCAAGGGCTAGCATTTGATTTTGGACAAAGCAATATTTCAGGCAAACTCAGGGTATTCAAATGCTATGAAGCAAGCACCTTATTTGGTGCACAGGTAAAGACATACGAGATGAAAACCATGCATTGGAAATTTAGGACTTAATAACAAAGCAATAAGATGCAATCCTTCCATTAATACTTCAAAGAGTAGCACACTTGGAATAATAGGACATCGTGATTTGGACAAGTGTCTGATTTTTAAGAGCAGTAAATTGTAACAAGCCTTTCCATTAGTAGATTTGGGATCGGAAATGGAACGATGAAAAGTTTGGATAACCCCTGAATCCAAAACCAGTATGTGTCAATAAAATTGCTTTCTGTTAAGATCAGTACCTATTGAAACAAGCAGCCTGTATGATCTTCAGAAGCGATTACTAATACAGTAATACCAATACACTTCGCTTTCAAATCCTTAAATCCAGACCCGAATAAATCAATAAACAAACCCAAAAGGCCCCTTTCCACAGAAAGAACTGACTAGTCAGTCATCTTCTTCTTTGCCTTGGAAGATAAACTTAACTAGCTACTAACTAATCAAGTAAATATAAACATCTGCACCTCACTTTAGAAAAAGACCAAAGAAAGCAAAGATCGACCAACATACCAGCATCCGGGCTCTTGGGGTCAAACCCTGCTTGCCGCTGCTCCCCCTCAACCTTGCGCTTGAGATCAACAACAAAGCCATCGCCAACCGGAGCACCACCGCCACCCTTCCCGTTCACGGCCTTCACCTTGGGAGGCGACGCAAGAAACAGCTTCTTGGGGAACCCGAGGTCCTTATGAACCGAAGCGCAAGAACCCATCTCTCGCTCCACACTCCACTCCTCCCCACCTTTAGTAATCCATGCAAGCGCGCCCACAGAGCAAGCTAGTAAAAGATCCTGCAGAAAAAGAACCAAGAAAGGGAAGAAGAGGAGATGGAACCCCAAGAAGGATAAAGAAAGAGAAAAAGTTCTTTGGGGAAGAACGAGGAGGGGGAGGAGGAGCGAATGCTGCAGGTTGCAGAGAAGTGGGAGTGGCTTGGGACTAGAGAGTACCGGAGTGCTGAATGGCCGATCGTTCTACAGTATTTCTTGTACTGCTGCACAATAATATATGAGAGAGAAAATCAGAGAAGACTTTGCAAAAAGACTTTTTAGAGAGAGCAAAATGACTTTTGTTACCTTCAGAATATTCATGCAATGTGAGCTTTATTTTGTAGAGGAAACTTTTCTGTTTGCAAGAAGACACCTGTGAAAACCAAGGAAGATATGCTAGAGTATTTGTTAGTACTACATTTTTACAGTGTGTAAAGTTGGGTAGCATAACTATCTGAACGCATAGTAGCTAGCGTACATGTTAGCACTTGATCAAATCCTGTACAATATCTAAAACTTGATATTTAACACACACAGTAATCTATGTGACTTAAATGCCGCGGTGCCGCTTTTTAGCTATACAACCGGGTTGCGATTAAACCAGCTAGACTAACCGGTGAAAAATTGGAGAGCAGTTGGCTAATATAAACGAGAAAGCGAAGTTTATGAGTTTTCTGTGTCGTTTTTTCGGTTGGTCCTCTCTCTTTCCTACTAAGCAAGGTGACACCGTGAGACTTTGACATCTTGGAGTCTACTACGTCCACCCATGGTTTTCAGCGTGTAAAACTTGGCAAGATGTGCATGACCCTTAGGCTGCTTCTATTACTTCACATTGGTAAGTATTTTAAAACTGTCACATAAACAAAAGTCGATGAAAGAGAATGCTCCACTTTGAATATTCTTTGTATCTTGAAATGACCATATAGCACTAAAAAATAATGATGTGAGATCATGTGTTAATGAAGAGAGAGAGTCATATCATCACATCTAATTTAGATACTACTCCTTTAAATCAACGCAAAACAGTATCATGTATGTGATTAAATGAAACAGCTTAAGATACTACAATATAAGAAACCATGCATTGGGAAAATGGTATCATAACACTTTTTATGTACTAAGAAAGTATTTTAAGACTGTCACATAAACAAAAGTCTGATGTGGTACTGCAATTAAGAAAATGAGAGAGCAGACTAGTATCTTATTTAGATACCACTCATATACAGTATCCTAGGTAGAAATACTAGTAAAGACCATATATTAAAGGCTTAATATACAACACTTTAAAATATCATGTATTAGAAAGGTGATATCTAAATGTCTTTCATGTAATAAAAAACTATAGTAAAAAATCATCTACTGGAAGCAGCCTTAGGTACGGACCAAAGGGTTTTCCTTCAATTTTAGCAGAGAGCAACATCGATGATTCTTCCCTCCTTGCTCATTCAATTCAAACTCCAGCCATCTATCTCGTGTCCTCGTGTGAGTTGTCGATCGATGCAGATCTTTCTACACCTTTTCTCCTGTTGCTCATGTTCCTCTTAGATGCTCACTCGAATTTGTTGTAATCTTTACCTGCGTCCTGTTCTGCAAGCTACACAGCGGGGGAAATCGATGTCAGCTGAAAAGTCCTACTCGGGAACAGTAGTAGTTAATGTTACCAATAAGATGGAAGGCCATGCGCGTCAGGTAAGGAGAGATAGAATTCGACCTTTGATGCTTCATTATCCTATTGTAATCAAAATCATTATTATTTGTTTTAGAAGAGACAAATTATCTTGTTAGTATCTGGATTTAACACTACAGTCTCCAAATATATGCCTCAATCATAGACCTGTCAATCTCTTCAACAGTACTAGTCCATTATAATTTAAAAGAGTCAATAATATCCTCTTAGGTGTTACAAGCCCGACACTCATTGGCTGGTAACGCAACACAATATTGTTCCCTGATGAGTACCTTTTGTCTCCGCATGAAAAATGTGAAAAGGACGAAAAGGAACCAACAAGGAGGAGAAAAAATAGATGATACGAACATGGAAAAACGTGTTAGTTCTCTTTTTTTTTGTGAGGAATCAGGCGGTAGTATTATGTATTCTCATTCCTTTTTTTAGAGAGAGTATAATGTACTCATTCCTGATTGTATGGATGTTATCAAATATACCATTTTGGAGAATAAGAATAACTAATTAAATCGAAGTAGCTAGGTAGTAAATTTATTCATTTATTTTTTGGGGGGAAGCTAGACAGTATTAAAGTGACATATATAAGATGCAGCACCTGTTAAGTCAGCAAATACTGAAAATAATCGAATAGTGCGTAGTATATAATCTTAAGAACAAGTCCACTTTTTGTCCCCTAAACTTACATATCGAGTACGAATAACACCTTCAACTACGAAACCATTCGCTTTGCCCCTTGAACTAGCCAAACCGAGTCATTTAACCCCTCTCGTCCTAAACCATCATGGTTTTAGCTGATATAGCACCTACGTGTACAAAATTTGCCGACTTGAATGCCACATAGACACCACCTGCACCCTTATCCAAGCCTCTGCTCCTCCTAGCTTACTGTCGCTGCCGGCCACGCCCTACTCCTTTCCCTATCCTCCTCCTTCCTCTTTCTTCTTCCCCTGATCCCCCCCACTCTCCTGCTTCTAATCGTGACCACCACCTCGCCACTCCATCCATGGCCAACTCCTCTTGGCCTCAAATTAGAGTGTGCATAAACATCCTCTTTCCTCGCCACGTTCCCAATTCATCCTCGAGAAGACCACCAGCACTCGCCACTGGCCACCCCAGTCTTCTTCTCTAGATCTGGTTCACCGTCGCGTGGAAAAGCCACTGATGATCTTTGCCCGGGAGCATGGGCACAAGCTAGAACACGATGGTGGGCACCCAGTGGCGGTGGTTGTTTGCGCCATGAATAACTAGAGCAGCAGGGATAGCACAGTGACGACAATAGTAAACTGTGACGCCTGAAACAGGGCACCCGGCGACGGTGAGCTCTAACGGTATCCTCCATTGTCGAGCATGCTCACGGGATGCAGTGAGTCAAGGCGAAGCCAGTGGTGTGGTCGCTCGGTGCTGAGGAGGTCGGGAACGACCGGAGCGAGGGTGACAGGTTGACGGACACGAGTGAGGTGAGGTCACCGGTGACGAACTCTGACAGCCCCCAGCCTAGCTAACGGGCACACAGCCACGGAGTGACCCATGCGACCCATCCTGTAGCGGCATCTTGGTCCAAGGCAACGCGAGCGAGGCCCACCATGGCATGGTGGCAGAGCCCTGTGGCGGTGAGGTGCGGAGGCTATGGCGATGGGAGGGCGGCACAGTGAGGATCAGGAGGTTGAGACTGTTGTGATGACGCACTCGATGTGAACGAAGATGGTCTGGAGTAGCATATCGCCTGCAGTGCGCGAGGAGGCAGGGCGAGCACAGGAGCAGAAGCGAGGAACACCACCGTAATGGGATCTGATGTCGCCATAGAGAGAGGGTGCTGCGGCGTCTATGTGGCATCCAAGTCAGTAAAATTGAACACGTAGGTTCCAAGTGAGCTAAAACCATGGCGGTTTAAGATGAGGGGGTTGAGTGACCCGATTTGGCTAGTTCAGGGGGCAAAGCGAACGGTTCCATAGTTAAGGGTGTTATTCGGACTTGGGGCATAAGTTCAGGGGCAAAAGTGTATTTCTTCCATAATCTTATGAAGTTATCTGCTGATCGAAGTGTATATGATTAACGGTGTTTTCCTATAAATAAGAAATACTGACGACCAAGCCGTAGCTCGGTTGGCTTGAAGCAAAGTTGTTCGCTCTGCCCTTCTGGGTTCGATCCCTGGGGATCGTATCCGCATGTCTCACCCGAATAATTAGAATATGGTACACACGCGTGCGCGTTTAGTGAAAAACGTGTGTTCGTGCTTCGTGAAGTCTTAATACCTCCGCAAAATTCTCAGTGTATGTAAAGTGACACACACACACACACTCATGTATATGTGTGTGGTGGTGTGAGTGAGGTGTGCATTGAGTGTGTGGGTTCGCTTGTACCTTCAAAAAACGGTTGGTGGTCCCAGACATTTTTTTAAAAAAGAAAAAAAAAATATCAGATGGTGTACGCGCGTTACATTTATAGAGGACACGTCGAAGAAACTCCGAGTGACATCAGGTCGGCATGGGAAAAGATATCAATCGATCGTCGAGATCGACATGCGTGCATGCTGAAAATTATGCGTACATAGCGCTGGAAACGGTGCCATACTGCATGTGCGACTTGCACAGCCCAATTTGGGTCGGAAGATACGACGGGTCAGTTTGATGGAAAACGACCTCGGCCTTCTAGTGTTCTGCATGAATCAATGGATGCATATTGGAATATATGTAGGAAAATAATGAAGAAAAAAAATAACCGATCGTACGCCATGGCTTGTGGATTGATGGGAATTCGTAGCATACACGTCAGGGAAGACACGGGAACCCTGTAGCAAAAAGGATCACACACTTGACCCCTTCAAAGAAATGAAAAGATCACACTTGACAAGACCGCAGCTTTAAAATCTTCATGAAGTTATCGACTCATCGTACTCATCTTAAACCAGCCTGTTATCTTACAGACATCAGGGTCAGGCTGTTAGAAAAGTACTGCTCTGCTAGCTAGTACCACTAGTTGGCCTTTTTTTGGGTGCCCTTGTGACGTGATAAGTACTCCATCTAGCTAGTTCTTGTCGCAACAGCACGAGTCGATTGATCACACTTGAAACAATTCTGAATCACCACATAAGTTTGATGTATGGGCTGGGAGTTTCATCTTATATCACTCGGTAAATAGCATGGATTCGATGCACAACCGCACAACCAAATAATAGTAAACGGGAGCAACTACGGCTCGGACGTACGGTGGGAACGGTCCGGATCCAATGCAACACCTCAGAAAGAGTAGTACAATATTTTTTTCCCTCTTATTGCAACATATCAAACGCTCGTATGCAATATTACCTAAAAATTTCAGGATCAAACAAATAAAAATCATCAGAATCAAAACGACGCAAAACATTCTCAGAATCAAATACGCACAACATCTGGAGGATGCCCAACATATCAAAAAAAGATGCAACATCTAAGAAAATCATATGCAATATTTTTTCCTCGTGTACAACATTTCTCCCCCTCGTATGCAATATTTTTTCCACAGTTGCAACATTCTTTTACAAGGGGTGCAACATACCAAAAGGGCATATCGAGAGGATCTGGAAGCTCTGGTGACCACCTCGCGAGGAGGGGAGGAGACACGAGGGAGGTAATCCGAGCTCAACAACCTCCCCGCACCCCTCACCGCGACCAGAGGAGGTGCCGAACCTTCTTCGTCCATCCGGGGGCGCCGTGAGCTCGGTGGCGGAGCCGGACTCCCCCGCGACCACCTCCCTCTCCGGCCTTCTTCGTCCATTCGGAGGGCGCCGCGAGCTCGGTGGCGGCGGCGGGCTCCCCCGCGACCACCTTCCTCTCCGGCGTCTCCTCCACCTCCACCTTCGCCGCGCCACGTGCTCGCCTCCGGTGGCCATACTGCTCCTCGTCGCTCCTCTAGTTGATTCTGCTTCCCGCTCTCGCTCACAAAAGTAGGGGATTCGCGAGAAGAGAATCGAGCTGTGTTTCACTGTGCGATTTCAACGGGATAAGATGAAGTGAAGTTGCGCTTGGCGCCCGGTGCGTCGGATGTCCTCAGCCTATCATTACCCATAGTAAACTTGATGGAGTTTACTAGGTAGCTAGCTAAGTTTCGATCTCGCTCTAGCTTTTCTTTTTTCTTTTTTTAGCGCTCTAGCTTTATGTGTGTGCGCTATGCATGGTGTGTGGGCTACAGATTACACACGCACTTCTCGGTTTCGCTATGGGCCTCGACAGTCGACAGTTTCTGGTACGCGACCGGTCAAGCGGGAAAAAGCCTACCAGGTTAAGCTCGTTGTCCCGAGGCCCAATCAACACGGCGGCCCTCCTGCCGCTCGCCGTGCGGTGCGAGCCACGGCGCGGCACTTGGCGGCAACGCGAGTGAGAAGTATCTCTTGTTCCTGAATTCTGACCGCGGCAAACCGACGTACGCTAGCACCGCACCCAGCGCGATGTACTTCTCTAGCGCGGACAAGCGGCTCGGCGTGGCGCGGGCGCCTGGACAGCGCGCGGGGCGGCCGGGTTGGATTGGAGGAGGCCGAACGCGTCGATCAATCGGGATCGGGGGACCGCGCCTGCATCTCCTTGCCGCAAGTCGCACCGCACGGCCGGCGCGTAACGTAAGAACATAGTCGGGCTGCCAGGCACGTAGCCCAGTAGCCGAGCGGCCGGCCCAGCCACAGCCTCCCTCCAACAACGGATTTGACGACGATACATTCATTCCAGATATCACTATCTCCTCTCGCACGCCCATGCTGCTATAGTGCCATCTCATTCTCATCTCTGACTAGTAACTCTAATTTTGGCTAATTTACCGTCTTTTTAAAACAAAATAGTAACTCTAACCCATCTACAATTAAAATAACAAAAATAGCACCGCAGTAGGTTAGACAGACGACACGTGTTCTCTATCGTGTTTCCCGTTCGCAGAAGCCACCTTCCGCGACCTCCGTCCGTGGTAGGCAACCTGCCGCGCTCCCAGTCCACGGCAGGACACCTGCCACGCCCCCCGTCCGCGGCAAGAGCGTGCCTACCTGCAGTAGAGTTTTTGGGTCATTTAGTCTTCTTTTAAAATGAAATATAAAATGTAGCACAATGTCCGAAATGACAAAATTGGCACCGCAGAAGGCTAAGCAAGCGACACGTGTCCCCTACCGCACTCCTAATTCGTGGAAGCTACTTGTTGTGCTCCTAGCCCGCGACAGATCACCTATCGTGCATTCCGGACAGTGGTAGCCCGTTCACGTGGTCACGTACCGTGCTCCTCGAGTGCTGTAGAAACCTACAGTAGACTCAGTTCGCGGAAGGTTGCAATGCACACACACTAATCATTATAGGACAACCCCCTAAACACTAAAGGAAAAAAAAAAGCAGAAAATGCGGGAGGTGCCTGCAGTACTCCGAGAGCTCGAAAGAAACCCGTAGCGATCTAGGAGCGCTGCAGGTGACCTACTTAACCTGCTGCGCGGCAGGGGGCTACTGCGCACGGGGAGCACGGTAGGAAGGCTTCGGCGTATGGGGAATGCAGCAGGGGGTGCTGTGCATGGCGGCACGGGGAGCATGGTAGGAGGGGTGTTGCGCACATGGAGCATGGTAGATGTGACATTTTTGTCATTTCGAATTTGAGAAGACTAGATTTGCTATTTAGCCTCTTTTTGAAACAAAATAGAAAATGTAGCCCCGCGTCCAAAATGACCAAATTGGCACCGCGGTAGGCTAGACAGGCGACACGTGTCCCCTACTACGCCCCTAATCCGCGGGAAGCCACTTGTCGTGCTCCTAGTCCGCGATAGACCACCCGTCGTGCATTCCGGACCGCAGCAGCTGTGCGCTCCTCGAGCGCTGCAGGAACTTGCAGCGGACTCAGTTCGCTGAAGGTTGCAATGCACACACACTAATCGCTATAGGACAGCCCCTTAATCAATAAAGGGCAAAAAAAAAAAAACGCGAGAGGCGCCTGCAGTGCTCTGAGAGCGCGAAAAGAACCCGTAGTGATCTAGGAGCACTACAGGTGACCTGCCTAACCTGTTGTGATGCCATTTTTGCAATTTCGTAAGAACGAAGGCTACTTTTGCTATCACGGATTAAAAAATGGCTAAATCGGCCAAAAACTCACCATGGTGGCATGCCATGTGGTGCACGACAGGGAGGGCAATGCGATTCCGGTGTGTGGCAGGGGGCTTGACAAGGATTAAATTCCTAATTATTGGGTTCACACTTAAACCAAAAACCACACAGCTTATGTGGTTGTAAACCTCGAGGCTAACGACCTCGGTGGTCATTAGAATCCCAGAGGTAGCTCTGCGAGTAACCTGGTCAGAGGGGGTCCTGTACCCATTGCTCGATCAGATGACTGCTCATAAAGACTTTGAACTGGTACTTGGATCCGATTCCAAAGATATCCGTTCCGTATGAAGAATGGGATATGTGCTTTATCAGCTCCAAACCACACGACGCTTACAGCCCTGAGTCACTGACAATAACTAAATCACGGTTATCTCGTCTCCTGCCAACACTAACTGGCGATCAATTACTCTCTTATTGACTGAAACTGTCTCTCTGACCAGTCGCATCACTTCCAAGAGGTGTCTTCTCCAGGAGTAACTGCCACCTCTTCGCTAGTTATTTATGAAGAACAACCAAGACAAACGGATTTTGGAAGATAAACAAACCAATTGAAGCAGTAATATAGCAAGCAATACACTCATTATAATTATAGCTAGTCTGTTGCCTTGTTTAAGGCATCTCTATAATAACCAGTTCATTGAAATAAAGAGCAACCATATTCTCCTTCAATAACTCTTAGCTATTTTTCTCTTTTTATTTCGTAAGATCGGCGATTTGATCGTCGACAGGGCTGCTACGCACATAGAGCGTGGTAGGGGGTGCTGCACATGAGGAGCATGGTAAAAGGGGTAATGCCCACATGGAGCATGGTAAATATAATATTTACTAGATTTGCTATTTCGTTTAAAAAAACCAAACGAGCCCAATAACTCATCGCCAAATCATTGTGGTCACGTTAGGTGGCACCGTGGCACATAACGAACAGAAGCTGCGGCAATTATTTATCTCCAGACGAAAAGGGCGTGATAGTCGCCGGAGTTCTCGCTGCACGGTCGATCGACTCGACCCTCGAGATATCCATGCCAAGTCAGCATTCGAAAAAGCGCCCTTTCGGAGCTACGTGAGTCAGTTATGCGCACACCAGGTGGCTATCACCATGCCATTCTGCTGGCTCCTCTCTCTTTCCGCCCCTTAATTTCTCTCTCTCTTTTTTTATGACTTAAGAGCAAGACTGTCTCATCCTGCCATCCTCGCGTTACCTGTCTCATCTTCTGGTCGTGTAAATGATAAGAATAAGCTTAGCAACCAACTAATTGGACGGATTTGCGATACTGTAAACTATAAAGATAATGGATAATAGTAAATTTGGCTGCCGAAAATGACGATCATTGTGAACGAAATCTATATGGTGCGTGCGCATGCTCAATCGTTCTTCTAAGAACGAAATCTATTCTGTTTACAAGTTACAGATCCAGTCTACGGCCTCCTTTTGTTTTCTAAATAGATGATCTGTTGGTTGCGCTTTCAATTCATTATAGTCAATGAAACGTCACATCAGCTAATACTTTGAAATATATCACTCCTCAGTTTGTGGTTTTGAAATATGTCACTCCTCATTTTTTCTTTGAAATATGTCACTCCTCAGTACAAAGAAGAGTGACATATTTCAAAAAAAAACTGAGGAGTAGTATATTTCAAAATCACAAACTGAGGAGTTACATATTTCAAAATTTGACTCGATAAATCGAAGCAAATGCCAAGTAATAAGTCCATTGCAATCTCAGCTATGCTACGTTTTTCATTGGTTGTTACGTACCGGTTCGGAGTACCACGTATTCTGCTACAAACTAATCCCTATTTCATTATATTTGTTCATGGCTTCGGAAGTATCCGTTTTAATATATTTGTCTATTGAGAGAATGTACAGTGTAGTTATTGTAATTTTTACTCTCTACCCATACTAAAATACTTCAAAAGAGGTGAAGTCGTTGTGTTATGTCATTTAGTAGGGGTATATGTGGTCATTACTCATTAAGTATTTCTTAAATTTAGTGCTTCTTTCATATTGAGCATGGTGGGATGTGGATAAATATAGTAAAACGAAAGTCACAAAATAGCAACACTTTTGTCTTTTTGAAGTCAATAAAATGTCACTTTACCGCTCAACATTAGTATCATATATTTGAAAAAGTAACAAAAGTGTACTATTACGAAAGTATGTGTAATGACAAATTCACATGTACATTTCCATATATGAAAATAATATATTTTAGACAATATATTTGATCAAAATTGTTATATTTGACTGCACCTATTAAAGCATGTTTTTTTTTTACCGGAGGGAGTAGCACCGTACTGCACTTGACTAGTGTATTTTTAGTCAGACTATTACTAGACTACTAGTGTTCCCTAACAATTTGTCAGTGACGTGTTCTCCTGTCGGACCTCTTACCGTACATGGACTGTGAGCAAGAAATTCAATCAAGTATGGCACTTGGCGTAGCAGAGGTGATGCATCGATGGATAAGACCATGAGATGCATTTGCCGCCGTACACAAAACAACATAAAACAGCTGCTGCAGATCCTATCTTGAAATTAATAATAAAAAACAATTTACAGTTCCAAGCCTTTTTGTGATGCATGAATTTCTGTATAAAATCTGAAGATCCAAACCCTGAAATCGAAATCGTAATTCCAACAAGGTCCATGAAGGACGATACCACAAGAGAGCAAAGGACACGGAACGAAACTACGGCAGAGAACGAAGAAAAGGGCATGTTTTAATGATTGGAGTCAGTAGTACAGGCATGCAACCTCACGAAGCAAGAAGTGCCAAAAATCATAACTATGTGGAGTACAGCGAGAATTCATGACAATTTGTTTCGTTTCAAATCAGACTTCCCACTTAGTATAGGTCCACCATACTACAGTTATCTATAACCAGTTTATAAAGGAATTACGACTAAACTAGTCGACTATGGATATCGTCCACCCAACACTTAGCACTCGGACAATTACCGACCACCTAACGGGCCAGGAGACACTAATAGTTATCCACGTGACTGGCGGGAAGGCGGCTTTTGACGTATTTAGCAATCTACGACAGTTGGCTAATGAAGACGGCGGTTCAAAACTCTCATGATGAACGTACGTGAAGATAGAGGCACATTTAGCGGCATTAACTGCCATCCATTCAAATACTATAAAGGGGTACCCACGTTCTCTGTAAGAGATAGAATCAGAAGTTCAATAACCATAACAAATAGTGTGGTTAACTGTATTACTCACGACCATTACGATAATTCCGTAACATCCTTTGTATTATCATACAAATACTCAATATATCCACAACAATATGCGGTCTTCATTTGATAGTGTTCTCACGTTACATTCCCGAGTAAGTTTGATTAGGAACCCCGTGTTCTGATTATCAACGGCTGGCGCTAGAAGGAAGGCGCTATCAATATGAAGATCGTCCTTTGAATCCGAAGATTTCTTCACTGTGATGTCCTCATGGCCTCGCTGATGGACCACGAGGAGAATTCCTTCGATCTTGACGACTACGCACACCTCACAATGGAGGACTACGCCCCATATAGGCGTGCAAGTACAGCTTCTTCAATGAGTACATCTCAGAGAAGAAGTCGTCACCACCCTCAAACCAATCCGTTGGGAGTAAGGCGATCAGGACGTCAAATCCACTCACAAGCAAATCTGAGAGTGGCTATGTTCCAATTTCTGTCTCAAACCGAGAGAGAAGTGACCATGGTGCCAATACCATGGCAATTCATGACGATCTCGATGATGAAGACTATGCTGAGGCGATGGAAGAATCGTCTCCAAAGCATCTATTCCATCAACTCCGAGGGCTCAGCTACTACCACTCCTCCGATAAGGATGGGACGTTCTCACCATCTATGTGCTCTGACTTTTGTGATTGTGCAGTCGTCAATGCCAATGAGATCGACGAACAACAGGCATCATGTGAGCAACACGAGGCCCAAGAACAAGCCTAACGTTTGGCGTAGGAGCGAAGCAGTCAGATCCACGCAGCCAAGTAAAAGACAATGGATGAGGCCCGTCAACAGCACCACAACAACGCATTAGGAGCATCTAGAAGACATGCAATTGGTGAACAACATCAACCAATCACGCCCCAGGTTGCTCCAAGGACGACGATAAGAGATCTCAACGTTTTATCATCACCCTCACAGGCAGAGACTACCGTTGATAGAGTACAGATACTCTTGAGTGCAATTACCAACCACCTGACAGGAAATGACGGTGAACAGGACTTTTTGGTCATTCGTTCACTCGTTGCAAACCTGCAAGAGGTCGCTGTCGAAGTGCAAACCCTCTCGCTATCATCAAGAGCTCAAAGCAGTTCTAGAGCAGACCAGTCTAACTCTAGACGTCATCATCATGACGCCAATATTCGTCAAGAAGACGCTTCGCCTCGTCGGAACGTATTCGACAGATTAGGCCTAGGTGAGTGCCCTAACTGTGGTCGTAGACAACCTTGTTCCCCTAATAATTATGACAAATGTCATAATGTACATCCACGATTGGGACCTTACACAGGGTGCGAAGCTTTCTCACCCAGACTAAGAGATGTCAATTGGCCTACAAGGTTCAAAACAGGGCGTATAGAAGGTTACGATGGAACTCAAAATCCTTTAGAATTCCTTCAAATCTACACTACCACTGTCTAGGCTGCGGGCGACGATGAAAGGCAATGCAAACTATTTACCCACTGTCTTAAAAGGAACTACTCAGACTTTGTTGTTCAACCAGCCCAGAAATTCTATTTTCAGTTGAGAAAACCTAGAAAGAAAGACGATTTACATAATCTCTGTCAAATTTCTGGGGAAAACTTGCGTCAGTTTGTTAGGAGATTTATAGAAGTGCGTAATACAATTCCTAACATTACTGATGATTCTGTTATTCGAGCATTTAAGCAAGCGGTGCGATACAAGAGGTTTACTGAAGACCTCAATATTAATCCACCAAGGACTGTGTCAAATTTGTTTGGCAAGGCCGACTACTATACAGATGCTAATGGAGCAGTACAATGAAACTGTATGGTTGACAAGGGCCATACGCTCTCACAACCAGGAATGGATGTTTCTAACCAAAAGTAGTCCAAGAAACCGACCAGACCTGACAAAGGCAAGGCCAAAAAGAAAAATAAACCAAGGCCTGTACAAAGGGTGGTCGTTGCATCGCCACAAATGTGCACACCAGGTCCAACGTCTCCTCCTCATTCTTTTGCGTACACGACGTTCGTTGTCATAGCGTAGAACGTCGGCGAACATAAGGTCCCGTGCGCCACCACTCGCCGGAGTGACATGGCCTCCATGTGGCACCACCTGGCAGCCACGTGTGCACCACGTTAGCTTCATCTGCCCAGTCAGCGCCCACGTCATCGCCTACGTGGCACCTGCACCAACACATGTGTAAAACCCCGCATTATTTCACAGAACTAGTCCATTGTGGACCAAAGCACTTTCGTGGATCTGGTCCATAGACTATGTGCCCACTTGTCAGAGATTCAATAGGATTTTCTCGTAGAAAAATAATTCAGCCAAAAATGAAAATCCGCTGCTGACATCATGCTTGCGCAATATTTAGATTTTCATTTATAAAAATATTTCATTAGTTTTGAAATTGAATTTAGGATAATTTCTTTAGAATTCAAACTTCCGAGGACTCGTTCTGCTTATACGAGCTCCGATTCCAGCGATTTAAATTTCTAAATTCATCTAAAATTATAATATAGCTAACTAAACCAATATGATATAATTTGAAGTTCATTTGAATTTTATTTGAATTTAGCTTATTTTCACGTATAGACTTCAACGACTCCTGAGAGCTAGAATTCTTCGACGAGTCCGATCAACAACAATTTGAGCAAGGCAAGTTACATTCTTTAAATTATGTAAAATCTATTTAAAATTATTACTGAATGCGTATTTATATTCAGTTTAATTTAAACTTATGTTTTTAATTTATAGTTATGCCTAAATCCTTTGTATGGTCAACATTGACATTGGATTGAATATATTTGTCACCCTAGATAAAGCCTAGTTGATGCAATAGTATGAACTAGGAACATTTGGAAAAATGTTATGCAAATACATGCTTAGACAAAAAATGTTTAATTTGAGAATTTAGCCAAATATTCAACTTAGTTTAAAAATGAGTCTATGTCATTGTTTTGCTATATCAATTTGCAAATGATTTGTGTCGATGTTTTAGAACTGATCTTACGTAAAGATTGTTTGATTCGGAGGGTCTCCACAATTGATCACGCAGACAGAATGGCTCAAGGATTTTTATACAGGTTCATGCCTTCTCCGAAGAGAATAACAACCTTACTCCTGTGTGTATTGTATTGTGTATGCTGATTACAATTAAGGTAAAGTCTAATGCTTGTGCTCCTGATTGTCTCTGCCCCTATTATCTCTAACTGAAGCCCTTTTATAGTGCACGGAGAGATAGTCGTTCCTCCAGGTCAAGAGGCGCATCATTATTCCATATAACGGACGTAATAATGGTAGTAATCACCGGAGTAGTAACCTCCACGTCGCATGGCAGTTACTTATCAAAGATAATGACGCGTTACGTGCAGTTACTCTAGAGAATAATAGCGTATATTAACTGCTTAGATTCTATAATCAATAGAGCCTACAGACAAGTGGGCCCAATTGATTACGGGGTGGTCGTAGCTGAGCTGGTCGTAGAAAAACTTACGACCAAGGGGTAGTCGTAGAAGAACTTACGACTGGGTACTGGTCGTAGAAGAACTTACAACCAGAAGTGATCATAGAAGAACTTACGATCATGAGGTAGACGTAGAAGGATTTACGACCACCTGGTTGGCTTCTCCCTTATAGTTATAAGGGGTATACTCAAGAATCGTATGACATCATATTTACCCATGATAATAATTACAGATAAATGATAAAATAAGGATTATTAGATCCTCGTCAATTTGAGAAACAAAGTAAATTAAAAAATGATTTAGACTAGGCTAAGTTGGATAGATGGTGGGTGCAAGTTTATGCATGGGATCAATTCAGCGAATGGTTGAGGTCTAGGGGTTACTTGGAAGTTGCCTAGTTAAATACGGACCGATCTGAAAGCCGTTTTTTTTTGCTAAGCTTTACCGTACTACCACAAGTCCAGAATGAGACAGACCTGGCTAACTAAATTACAATATTTTCACAGTGGTTGTGCCATTTTTAGGTGTGGGTGCCGTGAAGACCTACTTTTAGTACTCACATAGGAGCAAGAGGGGGTTACCGTTTGGCGTGAAACCTACGATAACGAAACCTTAGCGGGCATAACTATGTTGAGATAGTGTAGGGTAAAGGTTTTGTGATAGTCGCTTAGTCGTACGTCTACGGAAGCGTGTCTTGGTCGATATATTAAGCATGCTATCTCTTGTACGTAAAGTTGTACAAACTCTATAGAGTAAAAACCAATTCGAATAGCCGTGTCTAGGTCATGGACTGCTGAGCAATGCCACTCAATTAGATTTTGGATTTTAATTTTAAAATGATTTAACGCTATGTTTTTGGATAGTTTATCCAAATGGAAAATTGGGCAAACAGCCGGTGTTCAGGGGGTTATTCCTTCACCAATTGTGTACGATGTTTTATCCTACACTCAAAATGATGATTAAAAATTTTAAAACCAATTTCTAGATATAGAATAATTGTCTTAAAATTTAATAAAGATATTTAAACTAAAAAATATCCCTTTATGCAAACTTAGCCATATAAGCCACATTTTGTCATACCTTCATGCATTATATCATGTTATTAGGTGTAACTTGCGGAGTACGTTTCGTACTCACTTTGCTTAATAACATTGTTGATCAGAGGAAGAGTACCACGTGGCTGGTGAAGACTTGGGCGGTTGGGCTGCATCCCAGACGATTGCTTGTGGCGTATCGTGTGACCTACTACTACTTTATATTTTCGTTGTACTTTTTTCTTTAGGCTTGTGCCTTCTTGTAATAAAACTATGGTGATTTGAATAAAATGTGTGATATGAGTTTACTATCATTTTTATTGAACTATATATACTAGTTATTTATAAACTAGTATAAAAACACAGAGAATTCGATATCTTTATGCTCCAGGTTCGACAACCATTAAGAGTGTCTAATTTTGTTACTACCGACGGCAACCGTGCAAAAACTCGGGACATTCGATGACTTTCCATCCATCATCCGTACCGTCCCCACCGTCCCGAATCTCAAGGCGCGGAGCTAAATTTAAGTCTAGCCCCCGCAGCAGTTGCCCATCCATTCCTTTCTCCCTTCCTTCCCACACCGTCGCGAAGTTCTCGCTCGCGTCGCGTCTCTGATCCCTCTGCCATCGATTAGTACCCTTACGCCTTCAATTCCATCCGCTCCTGCTTTTAATGGGCTTTCCCTCCCTGCGAAATGGCCGGCGATCCCCGTGCCCGCGTCGCCGGTGACTCCTCCGCCTCCTCCACCTCCTCCACCGTCGCCGTCGCCGTCGTGCCTGGGGGTGGCCTCGGCCTCGGCCCCTCAAGCCTCCTCCTCCACCTACTCCTCCTCCACTCGCTCTTATAGCCCGCAAAGGGGGGCCAGATATGGCCGCCGTGTTCTTCCACCACGTCGTCGGCGACCTCACCGTTGGCAAGCCCGAGATCGCTGAGCTGCACGACACGGACACGCTCGACGCCGCCGCGCGGGCCATCGCCGCCAGCCCAGAGGGCGCCGTGTCCGTCTGGCGCTCGCGGGTGGCGCCCGACGAGCCGCCGTCCGGGGCCAGGTTCCTCGGGATGATCTCCGCGCTGGACATCTCCGCGTTCGTGGCCGGCGCCGGCGACCGGGCCATGCGCGCCGTGGTCGGCGAGGTCGTGCAGCCTAACCCCGGGCTGCTCAGGGAGGTCGATCCCGGTACGAGGTAAGCTCTCCGCCGTTGTTTCTTGATGTCTCTTCTCGCTGCTATCTCATCGCTACCATGCCGCGCCATCTGGCCAGAAAGTTCGGTTTTTGGTCGGTGTTTCGATTGATCCGCAACCCAAGATTGGATTTTTAGCATGATTCTCAGTGCCTAATTTCTAATTGTGGCTTGGCAGTGTTGAATTGATCAAGAAGTGTGTGCGCGTGCTTCGATATGTTTTGATTGATCCGTGAGCGAAGTGGAATCTTTCCACGTTCTAGCTGCTAATTGTGTTCTCAACTTGTACTTTTGATGTGTTCTCTAGGCATTTCTTGTTACCGATTTTATGTCGTTGGTAGTAGTAATTCTAGTTTATGCACTGTGGTTACTGGTTCGTGCTCAGCTCGGATCTGTCCCTGCTTTAATACAGATTCTGCATGAACCTTTTTAATGTGATCTGGCTGGTGATCTTTGTCTTATACGTATCTTTGTAGTTTGACCTTTGGAGAAAGGCGTGGGTACAGAGTTACTAGTATTTCTAGGTCCATCTAAGTCTTTAAGAGATCACATGGGTTTGTGGTTAAATTACTCTTGGATGCTGCTGCTGTTGAATGCAAATGCTAATTGCTTACTGAAGCTGCCTACCTTGCGCTTGTTATCATAGATAGTGAAACTGAAATACTACGCACAGTTAATGTATTAACACAATCCGTTCTTGCCAAGCTCTTTCAGTCGAAAGCATAGTGGGTTCGGCGTGATCTTGTTGTTCTGTCATACTAGGCCGCATCACATAATGGACCAGATTGATTTTTGGGTAGAATTGAAAAGGTTGATCAAGTGCCTTTAAAACAGAGGCTCAAAGAAGCTTTTTCTTTCTCTTTATATTTGGTTTGTGTGAGCCTAGGATTGATGCTTATGAGTTTATTACTATTCATGAAAAGAGCTGAATGGAATTTTCATATGGAAAAAAAATGTAGCAAACTAGACATCGTTTTGCTGGATCATGTGTAGCCAGCCTTAGTCATAAGTCTGCTCACATTTAAGATATGCTCTCCCTGTACATATGTACAGTGCTTTTCTTCAGTATCCAAAAAAATGCCACACTTGACCATGCTTTCTTGGGCACACTACCATTTTAGTTGTCCTTGTGAATGTAAGTTAGGGATTATTTGCTCACCACAACTCAGAAAACTATTACATTATAACTCTTCACAGTCCATTATGAAAAAAAAAATATAAAAAAACTGTAACTCATAGTCACTTCCAGTGCACAGATTTGTTAGGTTCTTCTTGAATTTTCTCAATTCCTGGATTGTAATAGGATTTTTCCAATTTAGTTTGTATGTTTTATTCTCTTCTAATGTGACTTTGGTCTTCCTATATGAATGAATGTCTATGTTTTGGCCAAACTGCAGAAGACATGATAATAACTCAGTACTCCTCTTTCATCGAAGAAGGGACTTGCATTTTCATTCCATTTCTACAGATTGCCGTTTCATGGAAGCCTTCTATTCAACTCTCCAGATTTGAGAGATTAATTTCTTACATTAGGTTCCAAATAAAATAATTCTAGATATTGCACTTGCACATATCCTACTTCTTGCATTGGTACATTGACATCACATAACTTGGATAGTTGGCATTTCTGACTTCTGCACCAAAATCTCCAAAGCAAACCGGTGATTAAGGGGTGATGGCTCAATTAGTCAATCTCATCAGAAAATACAATGCTCAGCCTCATTCTGTTATGCATATCATCATTAGTTTTTTCCTACATGTATCTGTGTTGTTAAGATATAGTGCTTTGATGTTGCTTGCATTGTCTGTTGATTTTGGAATTACTCAGTTATCACCTGAAAATTAATGCTTTGATGTTGCTTGCTTGTTTCTTTGTGATGAGCTGATATCTTCCATTTGTGTGTTCAGTAAGTTCTATTTATAGGAAAAAAAATGCAAGTGTGTAATAATGGAAGTGAATAGATTTTTTTGTAGTAATAGCTCGACAGCGGCACCAAGTACTTGGCACCCCAATGTCCTGGTTCTGAGCTGAGCAGATCTTCATGAAACATAGAATAGCAGTTTCATGTTGCAAAATGATGATCTGATCAACCCCATTTTAGCCTCTCTTATTATTTTTTTCAAAACTTAAACAAGCCAGACGGATTTCACGTGGCTCAGAACTTGTCCTCCTTATTGTGTTGTAGTAAGAGGAACAAAGTGGGGACATGATTCCATTTGGCAATGTAATGTCAGAATCAGAAGGTAACAATCTGTGTGGAAGCTGTACAGGCTGTTAATGGATTCATGAGTCAAGACAATAATTTAAATGCATGAGATGAGCCCACACATGAGTACATGACACATGCAAGGCAGCACAATCATGTCTCGAAATGATTTGGAAAGACTGGGTAGTGAGCTATGGTCATATTCTTGCAGTTGATAAGGTAGTTCAATAGCAAATAACTGTCTGAAATGCAAGCAAGTTTGGCCTGCATTTGCGGTGATGTTTTATCTGTTTTGGAAAACATATTTTTGTTGTGTCCACTTACAATACTTCACTGCATCTTCACCTGTTATTTAAATAAGTGTTATTGTTTTGTTGTCTTTCAAGGTTGATCGATGCACTGGAACTGATGAGGCAAGGAGTGAAGCGCTTCCTTGTTCGCAAGAGTGGCACTTGGACAGGCATCACCAAGCGGTTTTCAATGCTTTACAACGGGAAATGGCTGAAGAATATGGAATTAACATCTCCAAGCTCAGGTAGCGGCAGTAGGCAGCTGTCTTCATCTAGAGGTTCCGTGGACAAGTTTTGCTGTCTGTCAAGGGAAGACATTCTCCGGTTCCTAATTGGATGCCTCGGTGCTCTCGCACCCATCCCACTGTCACCAATCTCTTCCCTTGGAGCCATCAATCCAAACTACTGTCATGTAGAAGCATCTGCACCAGCCATGGAAGCAATTCAGAAGATCCCTCAAGACCCATGCTCCATAGCTGTAGTTGAGACGACACCAGACGGAATTCGGAAGATAATAGGAGACATCTCTGCCTACAAGCTGTGGAAGTGTGACTATGTTGCAGCTGCATGGGCGCTGGCAAACCTATCGGCAGGGCAGTTTGTCATTGGCGCTGACGAGAACGGGTCGACGCCTATCTCAGCCATCCCAGAACCTCCCATCAGCTCATCGCCGGTGGAAGAGATAGGGTCCGGGCGCTCGCCCAGGGCCAAGAAGTTCAGCAGCAGGAGCATCGGGTTCCTGAACAGCCAGGCGAACCAGATGGCGTTCGGGCGGATGAGGAGCATGTACCGGGGGCGAAGCACGCCGTTGACTTGCAAGAGCACGAGCTCCCTCGCGGCGGTCATGGCGCAGATGCTGTCCCACCGCGCCACGCACGTGTGGGTGACGGACGCGGAGTCGGAGGAGGACGGCGTCCTCGTCGGCGTGGTGGGGTACACCGACATCTTCAACGCCGTCACCAAGAGCGCTTGCCCGACGACATCTTGATGCATAGCAACATGCATGCTCCGTTTGGTGATCTGCCCCCGTGCGTGCCGTGGACTGTACACTGAATACCTGGTTGCTTTGTTTTGTTTTTTTTGTCCTTTGACAGTTCAGAGTTTTTGGTCTGCATGGGACTGAACTGGAAACTGGATTTTATATTGTGCATTCGTTGTGTATGGTTCTAATAAGGCAGACTCGGGCTTTTGCTTGGGAATCGATTGATCATATGTATGCTCCTTGCTCCCTTCGTCTTTAGCGGTGTTCTTAGTTTTTTTTTGAGGAGGCTGTGTTCTTATGCTTGTGTTCATCAGTTCATGTGCTTTAGTTACATCCGAGTTAGTCAAGGGAGTTGCTTGGGCCGTTATTCTGGTTGGGCCGCACACGTGATAATGAATTAACGAGCCGCGAAGGTGGCTTTGCTTGGCCCATGAGCCTTAGGCCGTCGGTGGAGCTCTCGACCTTTAGCCCTTCTTTGGATGTATCTTCAACTGCGAGCCTTTATTCTGAATCTCTGATCGAAATTATCGTATGGTTCCTAACCGGCTGGGAGACATGTCTAGGTAATATATCAGTTGCGATCCATCTTTATGGTGTAACCTAGATTTTCTTTCGGCACCAAATCAACATTTTATTTTATTTATGATGTATTGTATGGAGTGTGTAGCAGCACCCTTTGAAATTCCAACTTCAAACTCAAAAGTTTGTAAGAAGAAACAAGGAAAAATGATAATTTATTGTGGATAGAAGCATTTGTCGTTTTCTTTTCCCTTTTCCTTTTGATATAACATTTCTCAGGATTTCTTCCTCATTTTTGTTACTCTTAAGCCTTAACACAGAAAAAATTGAGCTTGAAATTTCATTATACATAGATATATAGAGTATATTGAGTAGTACCAGTACCTATCGATGCACAAGAGCTTGAGTTGAGCGGCTTGAGGTGGCAGTGGCACACCAGCCCGTGCATTCAGGCTTTCACAGACGAGAGAATCATACGAGACGGGGAGCGCACACTTGGCAGCCGGAGCCGGAGCCGGAGCACCGTGCCCTACATGCGCGCTCGAACACACGCACTGCACCTGCAAAGCGCGCGCATGCACGCCGCCGACGCCAACCAACCGCCCGGGAAGGGAGGAATCGAATCATCCTCGGTATCATCGACCACCCCCGACTCATCCTCGCCTCGTCCCCGTGACTCCGTGGAAAACTTTTTTGTTTTGGCCCTGTAGCGTTACGTAATTGCAAATTTAGCGTGGTCTGCAACGTATTTGCAATTGTAGCCCCGTTTTGACCGCGGAAGAACCGGGTGGTGACACGTGCCCCATTCTGCGGTCCGTGAGCGCGGAAATGAAACTTTCCCCGCGGAAATTCGGACGAGCGCGGGACCGAAGTGATGAGGCAACTTGCTGCGGTCGTCGAGGGCGGAACGGCGCCGTGTCCTTTCCGCGGTCGCTGGGTGCGGAAGCTCGGTGACCTTCCGCGGTCACCGAGCGCAGAAGCTGGCCGCTCCCTCCACGCGGGCGTCCACGCCAGGCGAGCCCGCGCGCTGCCGCTGCCGAGGCGCCGCGTGCCACCGCGCGCGCCCGGGTCCTCCCGCGATTCACTGTGGCCACGTGATGACCCGACGTGTGGCCTGGGAAAGCAAAAGAAGTCACGGCGTGAACATAAAAATTGAGCCCGTTGCTCACTCGGCTGCCACTTCTTCATTCATTTTTCTTTCTACGAGAGACCGAGAGAAGAAGAGAAGAAGAGAAGAAGAGAAGAAGAGAAGGCGACTGAGCGCAGAATCCGAATATGAAGGTTTTGCAATTGTAAAAGTTGTAGATCGGCTTGCGAGCGTCAAAAAAAGGTATTTTTCGTGAACATGCGACTACATTTTTAGGTAGTTGATTAGCATGTAATTAGCGTAGTGGTCATATAATTATTACGGTAGTGGTCATGTAATTAGCGTAGTGGTCAAGAAAAGGTATTTTTAGGTAGTAGTTATTGATTGTGTAGAATGTGTTAAGTAACCATACTTAGTTGACAAAAATATTTAGTTTATGTGAATGTCATTGTTAGTTAATTAGCACGTAAATATATTAATCGTTCATGCAGTAGAAATCATGTTAATGGACAAATTATTAGAACCGAGGACGGTGTGCATTATTACCGTAGTGGTAAAACAAGTAAACCGCTCAAAATTGTAGAGAATGACTATAGAAATGCCTAATGTGAGTAACATGTTGTCGTAAATATAAATGTTTAGTTAACGTGGATATCATTGTTTAATTAGTCGTGTTAATGTCATCTTAGTCGAAAAATAATGTGTTTAGTGTTATTTGATCGTTACTTTAGCGTAGTTAAGTAGTACATTTGTTGAGGTAATTAATCATGCGATTTCTCGGGTAGTACGTTGTACTTTCATTGTATGCATGCATCCTTGTGTATGTTAGGATTTGATGAATTTAGTAATGAGCGATTGATATGGTAATCCTTCGTGCAGTAAAATCTCTATTTTGAAACCATGTAAATAAATGAATTATTTGAATTGTTTTTGTTAAAATAAAATTACATTGTGTAGTTATTCAACCTAGTGGGATATTATTTAGTATTGAAATAGAAGTATGAAATACATTTAGGAAAGATTAATCAAGAGCAGAAGAAGTCGCATAGCCAAACTACAAAATATATTAATAATTTTTGTTACTTGATTACCCATTTAAGTCCTGTGTTTTTCTTTACAACTCCATATATAGAATTGAATCCTATAATACTCAAGTAAATGTTAATTAGTAGGAGCAAAATTAATCCAATCTATTAAAATTCAAGTTTGATACTAACATCACATGGTTTCTTGATACAGTAGAGTCCTTTCTGCTATTTTTGTCTATTGGTTAATACTCACGTAGTGAAGTGTATTTATTTATTTATGTTTTTCTCGTTTTGTGCATAGAACACAACGCTGTCTTCCCTGAACATGTCGATTCAAGACTTGTTCGTGTTCTATGGCGATGGTCTCGTACGCGATGGGCCGTACGGAGTGGACCTGTCAAATTGTGACCGGACCCAAATCCGGGCACCAGGCCTGAAGGATATGAGTCTATGCGAGCTAAGGAGGTGTTTGCGTTCCGCGTTCGATCGGGACACCGGAAGGAAGAAGTTACGCATCGAGGCATTGTATGCCTCGGTGGTGGGTGATGAAGGTCAGACGTTTTGGCAACTTATGAAGGTGAGCAGTGACGCTTCGTGGACCAACTACATGGAGGTTGTGTGCAACCCCGCCGCGGCAATATACGGCAGGCCGATGGTGTATGTCCAGTTTGTGGAGAGGACGGAATCATCTGCGATGGGTGGTTCTGGTGGAGTTGATGCAGACGCTGCTGTTGGTGGAGATGTGGGCGAAGAAGTGGGTGAGAAAGTGGGTGATGGAGACTTGAGGAGGCGTGCGGAGGCTTTCGAGCCCAACGAAGGCGTGGAAAGGTGGTGGGCAGCCCGTATTGACTGCCACGAATACCTTGCGGAGCAAGTTGAAAGCGAGGAGGAGGCTGTGGATACAGCTAGTTCTGGAGAGGAGCCTGATGGAGAAGTTGGTACGGGAGGTGTATTAGGTGGTGTTGTGACCACCGACGTTGCGTATGTCTCGTCTAGATTGGACGACATCGCAGTGACATCCCCGTTCCGCCGCAACGAGGAGGCGGGTGGGGCTTCAATGAAGACACTTTGCTCTTAGGCGCCGCTTCTCCAACAAGAACGCCGCCAAAGCGTGCCATTGCGATACGTCATCAACATTAGTCGGACGATCGGTGCATGTGTCCAACCACGACACGTACATCGTGAAGTGTGTGGATGGATCTTGCCTCGCAAGGTTCGTGCGCAATGTTCAGAGTGCCGCCACGGACTTCCGCATAACAGTGCTGAAGGATCACACATGCGAGCTTGCAGAGCCACTTCATAGGCACCGCAACTTGACGTCGTCATATATTACAGAGCTGATAAGCCACCTCGTTGTAAGTGATGTATCTGTCTCGCCGAAGCTGCTTTTGGCAGATGTTGTCAATATGGTGGGCTTCCCGGTTGGATACAGCAAGGTGTGGCGGGCGAAACAGAAGGTCCTAGAGCGTATGTTCGGCACATACGAAGAGGCCTACGACTTTGTCCCAAGAATGCTCCATCGTTGCGTAATCGAATCGTGGACATTCATTGACAAGTGGACCGAGTGCATCCTACGAAGGGCGAATTGTTTTATCCTTGATGAGTATTCGGCCTTCCCCAAGCGATTAGAGGGTTCAAATCTCTGGTCTTTGTCTGTCGATGGATGCAGACTTTGCAAGACGATTGGCCACTCGTTCGCCACCGCCCAAACAGCCCGTCAAGCAACGCGCCGTAGCGACGAAGTTTCATCGGCCATATATGTATGCTAGATGTTTGTTGTAATGTGTTATGCGCTCGTGTTATGCGTGTTGGAATGTGTCGGACAATGGTCGTTGTCATATGTTTGTTGGCTATGTATGCTATATGTATGTTGTGTTAGGTGTTATCATGTTTATGCGTGTTGGAATGTGTCGGACAATGGTCATTGTCATATGTTTGTTGGCTATGTATGCTATATGTATGTTGTGTTAGGCGTTATCATGTTGTACTTGTTGGAATGTGTTGGACAATGGCTGTTGTCATATGTTTGTTGCCTATGTATGCTATATGTATGTTGTGTATGTATGTCGGACAATGGTTCTTGTCATTTCTTTGTTGTGTATGTGTGCTATATGTTTTGCTTTTATTTTGCCTTTTTGTATGTCATGTTTTATCTACACACTAACTTGTTGTTGTACGTACCTCAGGAGATGGAGCAGCCTGCAGACGACGTCGCGACGAGCCGCCGACCACGGTGGGATCGAGGACACCGATGCCACGCGTGGTCATCCCAAGATGGGCCCTCCGTGCTTTGTCCTCAGGAGTCCCAGAGAGCACTGGCCTTTGGACCCGCGGTACGTCCCACTACTACGGGACACCGGGCTTTTGCCCATTGCCCGCCTGTTGGACCTGGATCACACGTTTCAGTTCGATGCGCCACTGTTGTCCGCCCTCGTGGACCGTTGGAGACCGGAGACACACACCTTCCACTTCCGGTGGGGGGAGATGACCATTACTCTGCAGGATGTCGCTATGCTTACAGGACTACCACTGCGGGGTCATGCAGTAGTGCCACCTCGGCGACGAGACTGAAGGTGCGGATGGCTGAGAGGTTCGGTGACCCGATCCCGCAGAACATGTCAGGTGTGCCACATTCCTGGCTACGACGGTACATGGTCTGCCCCGTGGACGCGACCCAGCAGGTCATACGGACACACTTCCTTGCGTACCTGTTGTTCCTCTTTGGGTGGGTCTTGTTTCCTACGACTCAGGGAGATTGGGTGCACCCTAGCTACATCCATCTTGCTGGGGCGTTGGCGACGCCGGCCCAAGAGGTGCCAGAAGATTGGGGCTCGCTGCGCTTTGCCACGCATCGAGGCTTGTGTGATGCCTCACGGTAGCATGACGGCCGGTGAGCCATCCTCGCATTGAACATAATTGCATAAATAACGAGAGTACAAAGGTACAAGCTTCTCGGGCGTGCCTAATGGTAGAAGGTCCTCGTGCTAAAGGCACATGATACATTCAACATAATTGCGTAAATAAGGGGAGAGTACGGAGGTACAAGCTTCTCTGAACGTGCCTAATGGTAGAAAGTGCCTCGTGCTACCCACATAGAGTGTTGTTCAGTGGGGCGCCTCGGACGTGGCTGGCCGTCGTTGTAGTGGCACGCACATATGCACGTAGGGTTCGCACAACAGCATGTGGGATCATAGGAACTTCCTATATTCACGACCTCCTCATTGCCCCTCTCGCGCTGCATCTGTTGGCGGATGTCATCGTTTTGCTCATTGAGATCGTCAATCCGCGCCTCCAACTCCAAGATTCGGTTCCACAATCTTTCAATGTACACCACAACATGTCGTTCATGTGGAGGATCGATCCAGCGGACAAAGTCGCATCTCGCCATCTGCTGCAAATGAGGCTTAACATGGATGCTCTATTAGCAGTAACATAAACCAAACTATTTGCTAATTGTACCTCAGAGTGTGGGCATCGGAAGAAACGTCGTCCGCCATCGAAATGGCCGTCCAAGACCTGCACGACAGCGTCCTCCCTGTGTCGGCATTTTGGCCATACAGGTTGAGCATGCTTGTTCGACATCAACCGGTAGTTAGGCCCGAAGTCCTCCCTCCTTTGGAGGGGAAGGTCTTGCTTCGGCGACCCCGGTTGGAATGGTCCCATTGCTTCGTCTGCCATAGTATGTTGCTGTATGGTGGAGAAGGTTCTTCTTCCTATGATTTCAAGGGTCAAGTGGTCCTACTTTTGGAGCGTGGGGCGTGCATTTTATAGCCCACGAGGGGAGCCTATAATGTGTTAGCTTGCATGTGACAGCTTTGCGCATGACAAGACCACACGGGGTAGCTTTGCGCAGTGACAAGACCACACAGGCCAACTTTGCGCAGTGATAAGACCACACAGACCAACTTTGCGTAGTGACACGACCACATAGGGCAGCTTTGCGCAGTGATTAGGCCAAAGGAGACAGCTTTGCGCAGTGACAAGACCACACGGGGTAGCTTTGCGCATTGATAAGACCAAAGGAGACAGCTTTGCGCAGTGACAAGACCACACGGGTAGCTTTGCGCAGTTGATAAGACCAAAGGAGACGACTTTGCGCAGTTGATAAGACCACACGGGCGGCTTTGCGCAGTTGATAAGACCAAAGGAGACGACTTTGCAGTGATAAGACCACACGGGCGCTTTGCATAGTGATAAGACCACACAGGCGACTTTGCGCGATTTAGGGTTTAGGTTCGTGGTTATGCTTTCGATTGACTTTACAACCCCGATCGCCGCCACCATACGGTGAAATTATCCACACCATGCCAACCATGGGCCTTATAAAGCGGGTTCAACCAAATGGCTTGAACCAAACACTACACAACAGATACCCGACTATGGACTCTTCAAAGAAACTTCTACGCGAAGATGTTGCGAGCGCAAATGGCTTGCGAAGAGGAAACATCTACAATACCCAGATCGAACAATGAAGGATGCTCAAGTACCACCACGTTTTCCAATCCCGCAGTGTGTGTGTGGCGAACAGGCAGAGATCATTCAGTCCACACACCCAGACACCGCCGCCCGGGCGTACTACACGTGCGGGCACCACCTCGTAAGCGTTTCTTTTGCGCACATCGATTTTCGTCGATGTTGAATTCCTTAATTTTTGAACATCATCCCCACGTAATGGCAGCCCGAGATGCGCTGCCACTTTTTCCAGTGGATCGACGGCCCGGAGATGTACGATAGGGCATTCCTCCAGCAGAAGTACATGCTGAACTACTCAGTGCGGGCTGAGAACTTCGTGCGGTGGAAACCTTACGTATCAGGCCCTGTTGAGGACGCTCCTAAGGAGCCCAGAACTCGCCCGGGTGTAATCCATATCGACGACGCAAGTTACGAAGAATTTACATCCTTATTACGATTTTCGCTGTTCGGTGTACTTACATCATACAATCGCAGGACATGGACGACTTCGACATACCAGCCCGAGGTGGACAGTCCCGCGACAAGGGCAAGGGCGAGCTCATCAAAGCCGAGCCCGCCGCCACAACAGATCCGATCGCGGCGTCGTCCATATCCACGACGTGAGTTATGAAGAATTTACATCCTTATTACGTTTTTCAGCATGCGACGCGACTTATATCATGGAATCGCAGACATGGGCGACTTCGACATTCCACCGAGGTGGACGATCCGCGACAAGGGCAAGGAAAGGCTCGTCCGGTGAGCCCGGCCGCCACAAAGATATCCGGCCGCCCGCCCTAATCCGTATGGACGACGTGAGTTATGAATAATTTACATCCTTCTTATGCTTTTCACTATACGGTGCACTTACATCATGGAATCGCGGGACATGGACGACTTGACATACCGCCCGACGTGGGCAAATCCGCGACAAGGGAAGGGGAAGGGAAGGAGAAGGCCCACCAGAGTTCAACGACGAGCTAGCATGGAAGGAAAATGTCCCCGGTCCACGCAGAGGTTAGGTCATTACGTAGTAGTCCCCGCCCTACCCAGTATGTTTTTACTATCCCCAAAGGCATGTATAGTTACATGGTGCGGATGCTTGTGTCGCAATGTACCGTAGTAGTAGCGACGATGACTAAAGCAATTAGCCAAACCATCATGCCATGTCGATGCGTGTAATATACTTCTAGTTTCGTATGTCCCTAAGCCTATATTGTAAGTATGCCTCTTCTAGTGGAATTCCGTGAAAGAACCATTCGCACCGACATCGAATCCTCCATGTTTTAAGGCATCTTCATAATCACAACGAGCGTTCTCAACCCTTCAATCATATTCTCTATAAGCTTCATAAAGTACTTCATCGATCGTCGCCTATATATCGCTCACACGACTTCATCCAGAGAGACTCCAATAGTTTCGACAACAAGTGTTTTAGCACACACTTTGCTTGGACGACATCCTCGACGTTATACCTCGCTCGATATGCTTATCAACCATCCTTTCTCTAAACGAATAAAATTATACAAAAATTAGAGAAGCAACAACACTATGATGGGAGGCTCCACAAAAGTTTCAGTAATATTCCTTAACTCATTTGCTATATTTCAAATTACTACAAACAATAATAAATTACGATGAAACCACGATTTCCGAGAAAACGAAACCACGATTTAGGGCTTCCTTTAAACGTTCCTTATACGTATTGTTGCTTCAGATCGGTGCTATTTTATCCAACTTCTAAAATACAACAAGTGTTTCAATCATCCTTTCTCTAAACGAATAAAATAATAGTTTCAGTAATTTCTAAACTCATTTGCTATATTATGAAATTACTACAAACAACACCGAAATCGTAACCTCGATTTCTGAGAAAACGAAACCCTAATTTACAAACCTTGATGCTTATATTTTTAATGAATGTTTTTATAGTGTTGATATTTTCTCTACTGCTCAAACTATAGTTTTCTATTCGTAAAACGCTCTACCACCGAGTTAAAGGGCTTTTATTCTATTAAAAATTAGCCACTTTGATTTCTCATTATGAGTCTCTTGATAATTTACATAATATATATAAATATAGACATTATATATGTATATATCGAGATATAGAAGTTTATTCATAGCGAGGTTCAAAATCTTGAGAAAATAAAAAAATTATAAATTATTTTATATTCTCTTTATACTTGCACAAAGTTGAGTTTTTTTCCTTTTTTTATATCAAAAATACATACGTAACCTACTAACTGGCGCTCAACCTAAACCCTAACAAATCAAAACCCTAACCGCGCTTACCTCCCGCGCCCGCCACCGCAGAACTCCCCCTCCTTCCGCGCTCGGCCACTGCAGGAGGTGCCCCCTCCTTCCGCGGTCGGCCACAGCAGGAGGTCCCTTCCGCGCTTCACACCGCAGAGGTGGCGGTGCGCGCTCGCCCTCTTTCCGCGCTCGACGACCGCGGAATTAGACACGCGTCAGCCCCCTACCAATTCCGCGCTCGTTTGAGGGTTACTTTTGTAAATACGGTGAAAAGGGTGCTAGTTTTGCATTTGGGGCGGCGCTACAGGGCCAAATCGACAAAAATTTCGACTCCGTGAGGCCGTCCCCCATCGCCGCGCCTCGGTATCATCGACCACCCCCGACTAGCTTTCGCAGGCCCCTCCGGCCGCGTAAGACCCAAGGATTTTCACGGCGAAAGCATGTGCTGCTGATGTGCCTTTCCCCTGTGCTTCCGCGGCTACGTATATAGGAGTATCCCGCAGGCCAGGGTGACAGGGCTACGCGCGTACGCACGCGAGGAGGGAGTACACTTGTCGCCCGCGACGGTGCGTGGGGCGCCTCGCACGACCCGCCGTTGTCGCCTCGTGCCCCACGGTGGCAGCCTCGCACGGCCCGCCGTTGTCGCCTCGTGTCCCTCGGCGGCAGCCTCGCGCTGCGCCGTCGCCAACTGTCGCCTGGGCGCGCGCGACAGCGTACGTGCGCCGACCAACGGACGCAATCTTGGCGGCGCGCTGCTTGCCACCTACCGCGCTTACGTACCGCGCCCGCGTCGGAGAGGGTAAACTGAAACGCGCCGTGGCCCGTGGCAGAGCTGTAAAGGGATAATGTGAAGTACAAGTACCAGTAAAATAGGAGTGGAATTCCGCCGTTGCCCTTCCAACATTTACAGGCTACCTCCTTCGTATGTCTCCTGGTTCAACAAGGCATCACGTAGACCTGTTTATGGGCAGCCTGCCCATAGCCCGTCCGAAGCTATAAAAAAAAGCCCGACAGTAATAATAAGTATTCATATTTTTATTTTATAAATGAATCAAATATTAATATTTTATTTAAAAAATCAAAATAATAATATTTCAAAAAAAAAAAATGAATTTCAGTTTCAGACCGTGATTCGTGCCTGTTACACTCGTACCTATTTAAGATCAGGCTTTTTCAGACCTATCCTGTAGCTATTATAGCATCACACTTGCCTGTCTGAAATCTGGGAGAAAAAGCGACCGTGTCTAAAACACAAGATAATCTCACCACTTCGTCTTCACACAATTTTGTGATCTACCAATCTCTGCATATCTTCTCCGGGTTACCCACCACTCAATTAATACATTATTATCGTACTAGCTAGAACAATGACGCGGAGTAGTACGATCTGGACTACATGGAAAATACAGATACCCCTTTTGAAAAAACAAAGATGCCTTTTCTTTTACTTCGTAGAAAAGGAGATTAGACTCCTCGCTAAGAAAAGAACAATTTGACTACCTAGTAGGCGAGGAAAAAAAATTCAGAGAGGCAAATCAGTAAAAACGACACATAAGAAGAGAAAGAGACATAAATAAAGGGCCCGAGCGAGCCGGGGCATCCAGCACTCTGGCACTCGTGGTTCTGGACCTCTGGCAAGCGAGCACCGAAGCAGAAAACCTGAGGTGGAGATCGCGCGAGGCAACCCATCTCTCTCTCTTCCTCGCCACCACCCACATCTCAATCTCTCTCCTCACCTCACGAGCAGTCCACTGTCCGCCACCGCCACCGCCACCGCCACTCCCGTAAAACCGACTCCTTGGCGGCGGCGGCGGCGGCGCGCGGCTCCCCCGACGATGGCCACCAGGATGGCGCTCCGTCCCCACGACGTCACCCTCTGCCTCTCCCCTCCCCTCGCCACCGGCGGCAGCCGCCACCGCCGCGGCAGCGTCAGGGTCTACGCCGTTGCCTCCACCCCGTCCACCAAGTAAGCCGGGAGCAATCGCTCCACTCGCTTCTTCTTGAGTTCTCCTGTAAAAGATTGGTTTCTTGGATTGGATGGATCGATTGCTCTGCCCTCCTAGCCGCCGTGTCAGGATTTGAGTGCATTTGTTCTGGATTGCTGTGGTGATTCGGGCTGGGTTTGCGTCGCGACACGAACACGTCTTGTTGCTCGAAATGTTGGATCAAGATTTGACACCCCCCCGGTCTCCTTTTCTCCGCTCTTGTTGGCGCTCGTGTCAGGGTTGTCAGATTCGTCCCTGTTTGCTGCGAGCTCCCCGTCTGGGTGGCGCTAACATCTGCACATGGGCGCTGCATCTCGCTGTCTTCTCAGATCAGTCGCAAAGCCTACAACTTTGCCATTTAATTCTGCATGGGTAGGTCGGTTTCCCTGTGCGGATTGGCCTGGCGCCCCCGGCTCCCTTGGGTTCTTGGTTTCTTTGCCTTCCACTGCAAGCGAAGCGAGCTCCTTTTTGTGTGCGCGCGTCAGTCCTTTTCACATTTATTTTGATGCCTTATTTCCTCGACATTAAATTTTCTGGGACCTTCAAGTTGCATCCTGCGAGCGTGTCTCTTACTCAGTTTGCATTCTAGAATTGCTCCGGACGTACCATGCCCGCCTTTAATTGGTGCACTGTAGTTTGTTGTACTGGCCGGCCAGGGAAAATCGGTGATACAGATGGGTTTCAAGAACCTGTAATCATGAGGGGTGACTCGTCTCCGTAGCATTTAGCTTCCTTACATCGGAGGCGAAGGCGTCCCATCGTTGTCGGCTCGATTCGGTAGCCCGTGGTCCATGCCATGTTTTATGACAGCTCTGTGTTGTTGATCTGCTTGGTTGACGGGTTCGCGGAGTCATTAAATACAGTATGACATTGGAATGAAACTGATTGTGTCAAAGTCCTAGGTATATTAATTCTAAAATGGAAGCCCATCCATGCATGGTTCCATGCTGTCCTGAATTTCTTGTTTCTTACAATTCCGTTTGTTGATATACACTCATTGATAATTTCTAAACCACTAGGTGTTTATCTAGGTAGATTTTCTACTCTAAAGTGCTATCTCAATGAACCTGCTTTGAGCCCACATGTAGATTTTGAGTTAGATCTGGCAGGAAGGTTAGAGTAGCAGGTTTGACAGGTTTTTCTCTTAGTAGAACCTGGTTGGTTTTATTTCTACTTCCGCGGAGTACTTTTTTAGTTTCTTTTCCATCCAGGACATTTGCTCAGTGACAGTGATATGAAGTACTTTGAGACTTACATCAAGGAAATAACTAATAATGGAGATGCAATCCTTGCATTATTATGTTCAGTATGGGTATCACATCAGGATTTGTATGGGACACATCATGTGACTGTAATGTGGAGAAGGTCAATGACATTAGCTTCCAACCTAACTGCATTTATGTACGTATACCTGAGAAGCTTGAGGCTAGAAGCCTAATGTACAATCTGGTTGTTTATGCATATTCTACTTCTTTGTCAATAGAAAAACTGTACAAGCATAACTGATTTTGTTTTTAAACCTGAAGGGAAAAAAAAAAGGCTGACCAGGTAGACTATCTTCCAACGTATATAAAATATTACATGTTAGCTTATGCTTACAGCTATATGTTGAAAAGTATTAGACCATGCTATACACCAATACATTGGAAAATGTTACTGCATAGGTAAAGAGTGGCAGCTCAATCCCTTCTGGATTTGAATTTTGATGTTATGACCTTTTTTCTACCCTTGCATCTGCTCCAGCCAATATTTATTCCAGATTTTGTACATGGCCTGCCTTGCTTTTGTGGTATTTTTATTATTTCAAAACAAACAAGAACAAGTATGACTGTTGTTAATTTCCTGGTGCAGTTTGATAGGGATCATACTATATAAGTTCTGTGGGTACAACATGTATCCAAGGTTCTTAAAATTGGTAACAATCACTCGACAGCCGACAGGTCACCCCACCTAGTAGTGATTATAAGACATAACTGGCCCGATTATGCGGTATAACCGGCTAACAGGTAGGTCACCCGTTACTTGTATACGGCCAATTATACGGCCTAGCAGGCCTGTTTTTAGAACACTGCATGTATCTTTATTATTGTCTGTACTCTGTACCATGAATAGCATACTGCATAGATATGTAACATAAATGAATAAGTGGTTTGAATCTGTGAATGCATATATATTTATGTATGCTCGTTGGCAACACAAATTGGAGAGTAATGATGGTGATCACATATGTGCTGGGGCTGATGATGTGCTTCATTTGTAACATGTTCATCAGTGATTTGAACCGAGCCTATCCCCTTTAGTTTATAAGCACCATTTTCACTATTACCAGAAATCTTATTTATCTTAGACAAGCTGAGTAGAAATGTTATCAGCGTTAACCATATCCACATATGTCTTCTCCCAAAGTGTAAATTTGTTGCATGAAATGCCTAAAGCAGGTGAGGAGTCATCATGTAACTGGAAATTGCTCAAACTCTGTTTCTTTTTGTTTCAGGGTTGAGAGTAAGAAGTCATTTGCTCCTCCAAAGGAGGTACATGTCCAGGTTACACATTCAATGCCGCCTCAGAAGATCGAAATATTCAGGTCTCTTGATGATTGGGCTAGAGATAATCTCTTGGGGCATCTTAAACCAGTCGAGAAGTGTTGGCAACCACAGGATTTCCTACCCGATCCAGCATCTGATGGATTTTACGATGAAGTTAAGGAACTCAGAGAACGTGCCAAGGAAATTCCTGATGATTATTTTGTTTGTTTGGTTGGAGACATGGTTACTGAGGAAGCACTTCCTACATACCAGACTATGCTTAACACCCTTGATGGTGTCCGAGATGAAACAGGTGCAAGCCCCACTGCTTGGGCTGTTTGGACGAGGGCATGGACTGCTGAGGAGAACAGGCATGGTGACCTCCTAAACAAGTATCTGTACCTCACTGGGAGAGTGGACATGAGACAAATTGAGAAGACAATTCAGTATCTTATTGGCTCTGGAATGGTAACAGCTTTCTTCAATTCGTTTGCTAGCTATTTTACTGCATGTCTTTTTGAACCTTGATTTATTTGTTCAGCCGTTCATGCTTCTTTTACCTTACCCATTCTCTTTTAGCTTGTTGGCATGTATCAACATATGATGCTCTCATGAAATTCTTTTGAGAGCACTAATAACACACTAAATCATACTCTCTCTTTTTTTTTTGGTGAAAATTCGATCTGAGACATTTTTAAATTGGTATTTTATTTTTAGTTTTGCATCATTGGTTCGCTACCTTTGTTTACTTTGAACTGTTTTACTTTTTGTACATGTTGGCTACTGCATTGAGAAGTATGTAAAACTTACATGTTTTTCTTTTGCTGTGTTATTTTCAGGATCCTAGGACAGAAAACAATCCTTATCTTGGCTTCATCTACACCTCCTTCCAAGAGCGGGCGACCTTCATCTCACATGGGAACACTGCTCGCCATGCCAAGGATTATGGTGACCTAAAACTCGCACAGATTTGTGGCATCATTGCATCAGATGAGAAGCGGCACGAGACTGCATACACCAAGATTGTTGAGAAGCTGTTTGAGATTGATCCGGATGGCACCGTTCTTGCTCTAGCTGACATGATGAAGAAGAAGATCTCAATGCCTGCCCACCTGATGTTTGATGGGCAGGATGATAAGTTGTTTGAGCACTTCTCAACGGTGGCACAGAGGCTTGGTGTTTACACCGCCAGAGACTACGCTGACATCCTTGAGTTCCTTGTTAACAGGTGGAAGGTTGCCGACCTGACTGGCCTTTCTGGTGAGGGAAATAAGGCCCAGGACTACCTTTGCACCCTTGCTGCAAGGATCAGGAGGCTGGATGAGAGGGCCCAATCGAGAGCCAAGCAAGCTGGTACAATGCCTTTTAGCTGGGTATACGGTAGGGAGGTTCAACTGTGAGCATCAAACTTGCTCAAACGCCATTGTGACTGCTTGAGTTCCAGCGTGCCGTCTGTCATGCATGTCGAGACGCATCTTGAAAACGATATTCGGTCCTTGTTACACAATTCTTCAAGTTGACCAGATGGGCTGGGAGCATCTGTTCGTCAGTATCGTTTCTCAGAGGGATAGGGAGAAGTGCGTCTGTGTTTTAGCTTTCTTTTCTGCTTTCATGTACAATTTCTGGCCGTGTGGATTAGACATGAACTGAACATGCAGTTTGTCGTTGGCCGTGTCTGTCTGCTCGTGTGTTTCAATGCGCTGCTTATGTTGTTAAGATCCGTTAAATTTTTTTGACCTGTGAAGTAACTAGAACTTGTGATCCTAAAATATTTTGAAATCTGCCATGTCAAAAATAATGCAGAGCTTCAACTGAAGATCTCTGGAAATGGTAGAGCTGCAGTGAATTAAATCTCACAAATAATGAACTCAACTTTGTAATGTAACTGTCCGTCTGCAGATGGGCAGTATATGATTCACCTATCAGTTCATTCAGTGATATTTTAGTATCTGCATAAATCAGCTGTTGCTATCAAGCTGCACTGCTGCACTCGCTGCGTCGAGAATTCGAGATGTGGCTAAACGCTTGCCATTGTTAGTGCAAGTTCTCTCGCTCGTGTGCTTGTACAGAATGGTTAATATACGAAATGCTCTACCAAGATATAATATGCTCAACAGTTGAGATTCCCTTCTCTTCTTCTAGCAGCCATATGTACTGTACAAGTTGAGGAGGGAGTGCCTAAACTGCTTCTGACCATTCAGTCTTCCCATTTGCAGCATTTGAACTCAACTCGCTCTCCTTGCTTGCCACTCATTCGGCATTCTGTTTTCAGCTCAAGAATGGCCGTCTCTGCCTTTGTTCCAAACAAACGGCCGCGAAAGTTTCTCCAAATAAATGCTACTTCTGAAAATGCTGATAAATCAATATTTCTGTCGAATGCAATTGCAAGCAAATCTGAATTTATATTCTATATTCTTTTAATACGAGATTCTGAATTATTGTATTTGACAAACTTTTCAGTAGCTACCACTGACAAATGGGCCCACGATGAAGCCGTCCTAGACCCGCCTGTCAGATATCATAAGGAACAATTCCTTTGTGTGATGATCATGCTCTGAAAACAAATGAGAGGAGAGATGCCATTGCCACCAACACTGAGTGAGCCAACCTCTGTTCAGGACGAATGCTGAATTGCTGACACATAACATGCAGGAAATATGCCGGCTTCACTTCAAGCTTCTAATTGGCACAATCCATTATCCACCTGACGCAAAGATTCTTTCTGCTACCTGAAAGGGAGGTACGTATATGGCCAAGTTGTAGGGAGTAAAGCAACTGCAGTCGCAACTGCATTGAGGGAGGCAAATTAAACTAGTAATCTCTTCATGAAACAGCAGCTGATCGACAAGACGTTGAGATGGATTCGAATTTGGAACAATTTCATGCATGCCCAGCTTGATCAGATGTTGCAACTTACCCATCAATGCGGCTACTTTACGTGCGGTAGCAATTGGTTCGACAAGCAAATAGATGGATCGTGATCATGCATGTATGAATGTGGGGGATTAATTCCTGATCCTCTCTGAAGATAAGCTGGCGAGTGGGAATATGTGGACATCGCTAGCTAGCTCTTTACTTTGCTAAATTATTATAGTTGCAGAAAGAAAAACCGCAGAATGTTGCAATGGTTTCTGAATTAGGTCAGACGAATCGTCCATCTTAGATAATTAACATTATGGATGCAGATAAAAAAGAAGGCCGGGGCTTCCTTTATCTGATCTTTACATGTACGTGCAGATGCTATTATGCTAATCTGCTTATGCTTTGGGTGTAATCTGTGTTCTGAGTGCATGTGAACACTTATTTTAGTTAAGGTGCTATGTTGTTAATGTTGGTGTACTAATATAGTAATTAAATTGCCTGACTATAATTAGTAAAGAGACGTTGACATTGGCATGGTTACCGAAACGCGACTTTCATCACAGATTTCTAATGTAATATATTTGTAAAAGCCAATAAAATTGATATCATTTTCATAGGATTATAACATATTATAAACGCGTTAATGTAAACATGCACAAATCACAAATACATTGATGGGAAATTTTCAAGTGGTTTGGCAACATTAACACACTTATCAGATGACACTTGTGACATAGGAAGTGTAGTACTTAAATTTACGGTTTTGTAAATTATTAGGCGTCTGAATTTTTGTCAGGTATAAGTCAGCTTTTCATACCATTACCCTCGCGAAAAAAATCAGACAATTAGATGTGCTTGGAGATATGTGTCTTTTTGATGTTGATCCATCTGATGGACGGGATTTAACTAATCCCAAAAAATCAAACGTCTAATGTATAGAAAACCCCTAATTTTATTTTGTCGTATGCGCATGTAACTTCACCGACAATTTTTTGTGTGATAAGAGGAAACGAAAACTAAAATACGCAAGCTAGGTATTATGGCAAGGCGTAGATTCCAAATCACTCTCCAAGCCAACCTATGACACCAATTCCCTAAATCTTGTTCCCTTTTGTTTCAAGATCAAAGATGCAGAGAAAACAATAATTCGGACAACATGCATAGGGCTGGAATAACCACTGCACCGTATTCCTTGTGTTGATATATGCTCCGGTACACTCCACCATGCGTCTCCCTCTTTCTTTCTGCTCAGCTACATATACGTGTGAGAATACTATTAGCTTGCTGGATTGCTTTGGCTACCTGCAGGAGATGCTAGAAGCTAGCGCACCTTTTGCAGCAATACTGACCTGACCAACTGATGTTGAAGCATGCATGAGTAGTAGCATTATGCTAGCATTTCCCCGTCCATTCTCTTTAGGCTTTGTATGTAAATAAATTATATACCGTTATCTAGTTGCCCAAGTGCTAGGAACTGACACTACCGGACACAGCTGATTTGCCGAGTACAAAAATATTTGCCGAGTGCCAACTATCGGGCACTCGGCAAAGAGCTATTTTGCCGAGTGCCGCACTCGGCAAAGAAATGCACTCGGCAAAGGATAATACTCAGTAAACGCACGCTTTGCCGAGTGCCAGGCACTCGGCAAAGGAGGGCACTCGGCAAAGACGGCCTGAGGTAACGGTCCCCGCCCGACGTCAAATTTTGCCGAGCGCCGGCCGTTTGGTACTCGGCAAAATAAATCTTTGCCGAGTGTCGTCTGTGTGGCACTCGGCAAAGACCCCCTTTGCCGAGTGCCGTGCTCTGGCACTCGGCAAACATATATATATTTTTTTATTTTGGTCTCCAAATTTTTTTTGCAGCCCTACTACAGTACCAGGTACTCTATGTTAGGATTTGGTACATTTTTATGGCTTTTTGTTACACTTAGTTAATTTATTTCATTTACTATAATTATTTCGGAAAATGCAAATTTGAACTGCACGTGCATCGAATAATGGAATTTAATGATTCAAAAAATGATAGTCATGTTATTGAGTGTAGTGTGAGGCCGTATCCAGGAACGGATCCGAAATTTCGGACATCTTGTTGACGAAACATGACCGTGAACTTGCGGGCGAAGTGTTTTTAAATTCTATAAAAAGCAAACAAAGTCCGAAAATTATGAAACTTGTGGAGATGTCATGATATCATATGTGGAGGCTGTGATAAAAATTTGAGAAGGTTTCATGCACGTTGTCACGTACGATGCTTTCAAACCAGGACATCTTCAGCTGGGATTTAAGTATCACATGTGGTACACTCCACCATGCGTCTCCCTCTTTCTTTCTGCTCAGCTACATATACGTGTGAGAATACTATTAGCTTGCTGCATTGCTTTGGCTACCTGCAGGAGATGCTAGAAGCTAGCGCACCTTTTGCAGCACTACTGACCTGACCAACTGATGTTGAAGCATGCATGAGTAGTAGCATTATACTAGCATTTCCCCGTCCATTCTCTTTAGGCTTTGTATGTAAATAAATTATATACCGTTTTCTAGTTGCCCAAGTGTTAGGAACTGAGTCTAGCTTAGTTGGTGGGAAGGTGTGGATGTACACCCTCACCACCTAGGTTCAAGTTCTATTCGAGACGGATTTAGGTGACTATTATGACTGTGTGCATCTTTAGTTGGTGCAGAGGCCGGGAGTTGTACTTCTATTTCTAAAAAAAAAGTTGCCCAAGTGCTTGATCTGGAATCTTATTGTCAGCTATTGCGTTGGACTCATGTAACAGGGGAAAAGATTGTAGTGGTAACCGGTAAGTTAAGTAAGTGATTTAAATCGCGATAAAAAGAGCTATCGCGAAAGCTATGCTACATCGCGGTCACATATAAAATGTTGTTTTTATAATTTTTCATATTGTGAAAATACCTGCAAGAAACATCTTTATCATTTAATAGCAGTCCATAGGTGCCCAAACGACACCACGTTATATATATATGCAGCCATGACAAACTAGTTCATAATTTGCACCTCCAATCACAATTCACAAGTAAGGAACGGCCCACAAACTCAAAGAGAAACCACTTGCTAGCTACTACTTACTAATTTCACTAATTTATTACACTTGGCTACTTGCTTCACTAGCATACAACAGGATAACGAGATATGCGTGTATGCTACTTAGTAATTCACTGCTATGTCTACTAAGACACAACACGTAACACAAATCAAAGATATATTCACTTGCACAGATTAAAAACGGCAAGATGTAGGATGCGAATCAAAGATCAAGGCCAGGGCAAGACAGGCTGCACCTAAGTCGCCGCCTTCCTCAATGGGCGGCGGCCGTGCAGCCGCCGCCGGCGAGAATCCCTGACGAGGGGAGCAGCTCAGCTCGAGTCGAGACGAGCTAGGGTTGTGCTGTTGATTTGTGATCCAAATTCTATTCATCAACTAGGCCAGCTTCTGGACGGAGCGTAGCGGAGGCCCGTCGCCGGAGGCTTAGGGTCGGAGCGGAGCGAAGTCCTGAAGCGGCCCATTGTGCAAGGCCCGTGCACCTGTGGACGCTGGGAGTGCGCGGTAGCCCCGCGTATGGATCCTAGTCGAATTAGGGTTTCCCTGATATATATATTTCCTGTAAGTCGCTGTTTGGGATATCGAAATTAGAGTTGTAAATCCCCAGCGTTGTAACCTCATCCCGATATAGTGAAGATTGTTGCTGGCTGGCGCCCGTGGTTTTTTTTCCCTCTCGCATTGAGAGGGTTTTCACGTTAAATCTCGTGTCTCTCTGCGATTGATCTTGTTTACTTCGTCGTTCCTCCGCCGTCGCGTATAACATGTGCTACTGTTTGGGAATTGGACTTTGGATCAGTGGCAGCTGGTTTTCAGGGTTCAACTACATATCAATAGAACTGACAAAATATGGCCATACATGTGTAAATCAACAGTCTTGAACCATAGCGGCCGCTATTGCAGCTAAACGCCCGTAGCTATGTTAGCTAAACGCTTCCTTGCTTAGCTTAATGTTAGGGTGGCCGAAAACGCTATAGCGTTGCTATAGCCAGCTATTTTAACTGTTAAATAAATGAAAAGCTAAACCTGGCAAAGGAAATTACTGGTAGATTAATGTGATGGTAATCACAGTACGTACGAAGTGCAAGGCAATGCGAAAATAAACCATGCACGTACGTACACCGGCCGGCGGCCACTACTCGGAGCGACCGACCGAAAGTGAGAGCCCACACACGGACTTGGCTTTCGGCCACTGTTGCACACACCTGAATGTCCACTTCAATCTCTCTCTCTCTCCTCTCTCCCGAAAGCAAAGCCACAGTCGGTCCTCCTATTTCAGATCCGACTGCTTACCCTAGTCTTGACGGTGCTCTTCTGTATCTCATATTCTCCAGGCCTGACCATGGAAATTTATTTCGTTTTTGAAAAAAATTCGTTGGGGCCGAAATCACCGAAATTTCAGATTTTGGTGGGTTTTCAAACTGGGCGAAATCTGGACTTGAAATTTGACAAAATTTGACCAAAATCAAATTTAGGATGTAATTTATCCAAATTCAAATATTTCCAATTTTTTTTGAAGGAATTAGAAATATTCCGGAGCGGGGCGAAACCACCAAAATTTTGGTGAAATTTTGCCGAAATTGTTTTCTCTGGGCCTAACGTCACATATGATATGTTCAACAAATTTGCTTGCACATGAATGATCCTCGGACAGTCACCTGCTCCTGGTTAAGTGTGTCCTTCAATATCTCAAAGGCACCTTGCACACGGTCTCCAACTCACCCGATCCGCTCCCAGTGACAGAGTTTCAGCGAAATTTCAAGGGGCCAAACTACCAAGGCCAAGGGCCGTTGACTGGACTCGTGGATTCATATTTGGGAGGGATTCAAGCCGAATATAGCATATTAGCACTGCCAAATACAGCAGCTTTTCTGTACAGGGAATACTGTTGAATACTTGATGTGCTGAACTTTGAGTAAGCAAAGCTGTTTCTTGTTCCTTTCTTGTCCTGCCAACGAACAAGTAGGAGCCACGTTGTGTCGTCCACTTCGGAAGGCCACCATCATGTTCTGTGATAATATCAGTGTCGTTTACATGTCCAGTAACCCGGTCCAACATCACCGTACAAATCACATCGAGATTGATCCCCACTTCGTTCATGATCGCGCTGCCATGGGGCAGATTCACAAGTTACATGTCCCCTCGTGATCACAGTTTGCTGACATGTTTACCAAGGGACTACAATCATCGTTCTTCCTCGACTTTCAGACCAGTCTTAATGTCCGTCAAGCTGTCGATGCGACCGCGGAGTGTTAGCATGTATAGTATGTGTGCCATGCATGGAAATGTATGATTTATTTGATATTCTTTGACATTGTTTTCCATCTTGTATTTCTGTGTAGTTGGAAACCTATCTGTATATCGATACGGTTCTCAAAATACAACTTTGACCACTAATTACTATTGTGAAATAATTGTAAACCCCAATAAGATTATAATATTATGAAAGTACTTTTTGAGATTTTCGTATATCTAATCTAAGTATTTAAAAAGATACCAATAGCTAAAGTTTTTAAAGTTTGACTGTACGCATTCCAAAACGACTTGTTTTTTTGAACCGGAGAGAGGGTAATATATCGAACCAATGGATCGATTGGGCTCTTTCCCGAAACTTACACAAACCATGCAAAGCTCTCTCTCTCTCGATCGATCTCACTGCACGCGCGCGCGCATGCACGCATGCAAGCATTCCCATTAACCTAAAACCGTCCGCTTCGTCAACCTCCCACTACTTGATCGATCTGCAGGCTGTACAGTGATACGAATCTAGCAAAGTTGAAACCAAAGCCAAGCCTCGCCTCTCTCCCATCACATCGATCACATCCCTTTTCCTTACCACTAATTCCCGGCCCGTTCAATTCGATTCAACGGCCACGATCCACCGACGGACCGACCCCTGGCAAAGATTGCATGCCCATGCATGACGTGGCCGCACAGGCACAGCGCCCCCCTCTCGCTCGCGCGCTATAAAAGTCACCACCGCCACACATCTATTCATCTATACCAACTCGATCGACCGTGGCTGGAATTAAGCTCACTAGCTAGCGATCGCATTACACGCACCTTGTTCTTGCACAAGATTTTTGTATAGATATAGCTAGTACGTTCTCCATTTGCTAGCTAGTTCTTCAACAAGGAGATCGGGAGGAGAGTCGGCGCCGGAGAGGAAGAAGATGATCGGGTGGGGCGACGTGTACAAGGTGGTGGCGGCGACGGTGCCGCTCTACTTCGCGCTGTTCCTGGGATACGGGTCGGTGAGGTGGTGGCGCATCTTCACGCGGGAGCAGTGCGACGCCGTCAACCGCCTCGTCGCCTTCTTCGCGCTGCCCTTCTTCACCTTCGAGTTCACGCTGCACACCGACCCCTTCCAGGTCAACTACCGCGCCGTCGCCGCCGACGTCATCTCCAAGGCCGTCATCGTCGCCGTCATCGGCGCCTGGGCCAGGTTCCTCGGCAAGGGCGGCTGCGCCGTTAGCTGGTCCATCACCAGCTTCTCGCTCTCCACGCTCACCAACTCGCTCGTCGTCGGTGTGCCCATGGCGCAGGCCATGTACGGCGAGTGGGCGCAGCAGCTCGTCGTCCAGCTCTCCGTCTTCCAGGCCATCGTATGGCTCACGCTCCTGCTCTTCGTGCTCGAGGTCAGGAAGGCCGCCATCGGCATGTACGTCGACGGCGCAACCGACTGTGACGGCGCTCTTCCCGAGTCGCCGGTCAAGGATGTCGAATCAAACGGCAACGGCGGCGGCGCGGCTGTGGCCGCCGAGGAAGGCGTCGTTGCGGTGAGCGGCGGCAAACCGTCGCTGTGGGTGCTGGTGAAGGTGGTGGCGCAGAAGCTGGCGCGCAACCCCAACACCTACGCCAGCTTCGTCGGTATCACCTGGGCCTGCGTTGCCAACAGGTACGTAAACCCGTATAAGTACGTATGTATTTATACATGTATGCCCGTATATAAGCATTTGCACACTATTTTATTATTATCAAGCTAAAATTAGCTACAGAACATCACAATTTCGTATCATTAATTGTAGGACATCCAAATTTTATATCTTTACTGAAAGGCACTACAATAATGTGAATATTTATCGTAGGACACTGAGACCATAATAATAATAATCTTCAAAACAAAAACAGTTCAAAATGAACTTTACGCCCTTCTCCTCTTTTTCCTCTCTCCCTGTCCTCTGCTTCTCTCTCTCCCCTCCCAACTCCTCATTTTCTTCCCAATTTTCTTCTCTCTCATATGTGACGCCCTCTATGGCCACCGATATGAAGCCCTTCTTCCTAAGGCACTAGTAGCGGGCGTCGTGTTGCGTGACCGGGCATGACGACGATATGGTAGACCTGTGCGACGTCGTTGCGGATGAAGAGGGCGATGGGGGCGAGTCAGCAAGAACTACGATGACAAACGATGCTGCACAACAGAGGAGCTCATTGGTGTAGTCGATCGTGGAGGCGGGGCAACAATGGTAACGGAAGGTGGTGCTACGGTGGCAGGGCTCCATGGACGCGATGGACCGTAGATGACTGATGGGAAAGATCGAGGTGGGTGCGAGGAAGCTAAGGGTGCACTCAGTTTTAGACAGAGCTCACCGGAGGGGAGGACTTTGTCGCGGTGGCAGGGCTGATCGAAGACGAAGAAGACGTTAGCCTCAGCGATTTAGTGCATAAAAGAGGAAATTTCTTGAGGGCTTTTGATGAGCGAGGTATATGGCGCATTTTGATATGAGCTAAATCTCATGAGTTCCCCGGATTGAAGAGATAGCACAGCGGCGTGCCCACCGGCGTCGAAGAAGACAACGACGTTCTAGGCGACGACGCTCTCTAGCGGAGTAACGGTGGTGCGGATGGGAGCATGCCATGTTCCCGAGGGATGTGAACTCGTTTTTGTTGGCGCGCGAGGACTGGGAGGACCACGATGGCCGGAACGGGCAGGCGAGGGCGGTGGCCGTGGAAGAGAGGAACTCACTGACGGCGAACTCCGGTGCTTTCCTAGCCCTGCTAGTGGACACAAGATCACGGTGTGGTCATGGCTACCTCCTTGGTGGAGACAGCCTGGTCAGAGGTGGTGGTGATGACATGGTTGGCGAAGTGCATGGGGAGGTCGGAGGCGGTGGGACGCCAGGCGCGATGGAGGAGCTAGCAGCGTGGCCCAGCGCCAGTGTGGTTCCGTCGACGATGCGAGCGGGGAAAGGAGTCAACATGATTGTAATGGAGCAGTTGGGGCGAGTAGGGAGGTTGCTGAGGGAGGCCAACCGACTAGGCCAAGTGACTGAAAGGCAGTATCAACAAATACATTTTAATGGTTTCAGTGTCCTGCAACAAAGAGCCATAAAATTTTTGTGGTTTTCAGCAAAGACACGAAATTTAGATGTTCTACTGCTAATGACACAAAATTATGATGTCATTTAACCAATTTTGTATATTATTAATCGCAGTGTGTATATATATCTATATGTATGTTCTACTATGTAATATGTAATCGTAGTTGCACCAAGGAAATACCTAACCTTAGTAATACAAGCTCCTATATATACACGTACATATATACATACGGAGTTGATCTGTATCAAGATGCACGATGCGTGCATATATGGTTGGAGATGGGTTATTCGGTTTGCCGGTTTGGATAGTGATGTACTTAACGTAGCTAGTCAGATGCATCGACGTGTGCTCTGACGTGTAGCTCACCTGCATCTGCATGCATGTTGCTCGATCTAATGCTAGCTCCACAGGCTCTCCCTGGCTATAATTTATTTATCATTTCTTTTCTGCTCCCCGAATGCATGCATGATATGGTATTGCGATGTAATTCACTGGCCATTATTATCGAATTAACGAGTTTTGCAATGTGCGATCTGACGAAATATTTCTGCTTCTGAAATTATTAGGTTGCACATCGCGTTGCCGAGCGCTTTCGAGGGTTCGGTGCTCATCATGTCCAAGTCAGGCACAGGAATGGCCATGTTCAGCATGGGTGAGTACTCAGTAATACTACATTAGATCTTTTTTTTATGTGGTAAACTACAGTTGAAATGAATGTTCAGTTCAGGACGACACGTACTGAAATTCTATAAACCGTTGAGCTATCGCCCAGTGAACTACCTTTTTATGAATGACTTATTCCCCACTGCACGTTTCATTTGGTATCTAATACTCCAGCTAGTAATACATATTCCATTGGATAACTACCCAAAAAAAATACAAAGAACCCTATGAAAAAACACAGCAGAATATTTTCAGAGGAACCGAACAAAAGGCATAAGTTCCACATATCTGTACGAAGCATGCTATGATCGACAGAACTGAAAAAACAGTGAAAGTTTAAAAAAAAAAAGATTTACGACAAGACATAAAAAAGACAAGAAATTCTGGAATCACGTAATTAATTAACTTTTGGAGCGTACGTCGTTTTCGGATGCAGGATTGTTCATGGCGCAGCAAGAAAAGATCATCGCGTGCGGGCCGAGCTTTGCGGCGCTCGGCTTCGCCCTGAAGTTCGTCCTCGGCCCCGCCGCCATGGCCATCGGCTCCATCGCCGTCGGTCTCCGCGGCGACGTCCTCCGCGTCGCCATCATACAGGCATGTACCAGCTTTCTTCTAACTATACATCCATGCATCTCGCTTTCATCATTAACTTGCTACACGTGTTCATGTACTTTTCTTAAGCTTGGAGCGGCGAATCCTAAAAAATTTGTCCTTTGTAGTGGCAACTGGCAACTGGCAAACATCTGATTACCCCCAAGTCAGTTGTATATCCAGGCTCTGTTTACTGATGTCTCAAAACCACTTAGCCCCGTTTGGAAAACAGGAATTTTACATAATCCCAAAATATCTGGGCAAGAAATCCCCGAAAAGAAATTCATGCGCTCCAAACAGGTGCAGAGTTACTAGTATATATATGTAGTACTATTAAGTTTATTAGGAAGACAACGTTTTCGTTCAAATAGCAAGGCAGTGGCATATACAGAGGAGCAATAAGATGTTGTATGACCATTGAGATGTGATGGTTGGTACTTCATAGTGGTTAGACTTAGACCTAGGCTATGACTCCCCAACTTAGCTGCTTAGCTAGTCATTAACCTCGTGCTTTTGCTATGCTGCATATAGTACATGCACCTTCTGTTGTTGGTTGCTACGTAGAGTTGATGGTATGCTGATGTCAATCTACCTTTCGTAGGCATGCAACTTAAATATAAATATTTTACCACTTTACAGCAAAGTCTCGAAAGTTTACTTTTGACAAAAATGTCTCCAGCTCGAAGATTCCAACTGAACGTTGCGTTACACGACTGATTGATACATGCACACAACAATGCAGGTGTTTACTATTTTTCTTGTCACGTAGGACAGTTAAGATGCTTATTTTTGTAGCATCGATGTTTGATTAGGTATCGGTACTTATGTATATAACTATATATAATTAATAGATAATACAATTATCTAAGCACCTAGAAAAGAGAACTATATATAATTAATAGATAATACAATTATCTAAGCACCTAGAAAAGAGATGTTATGTATATAACTATATATAATTAATAGATAATACAATTATCTAAGCACCTAGAAAAGAGATATTTGTATTGGAAAAAATGACTTTTACATAGATATTTGATGATGTTGTTACATTTTCTTTCTTTTAAGTACTTGTATATAAACATCTTGTATTGTACATGTCTTCCATGCTTACCCTTATTTTGGACATATATATTAACCTAACTTTAATTTTAAAAACAAAAACAAATGATTTCACGAAGTCATCAACCATGATTGCATTTCACCGACATTAGATCGCATCCACAGCAAAATATTATCACAGGAGCCGCCCCAAGGTTTTGTTTAGGCATGGCACACGCGTAGTGCAACATTGGAGAATAAAGGTGTACTTAGTTGCCCACAAAATAAAAACATAGCTAGCTTAGGTATACGGCTAGCTAGCAATGTCTCAAGACAAAGAGAAAACAAAGAGATACTTGAACAAATGGAGGATGAGAGGATCAAATGTGAAAACTACACGTACGTTCCACTGCAATTCCCACGAGAGATTCGAGTACTAGTTTGTCAGCACCGCACGGCACCACTAACCTGACCCACTTGGGGCTTTAAGGCCAATGCTGCTTGCAGAGCCACAAACATGAACCCTATTGCTTAAAAACTAAGCATGACCAAAGGCGCAATAGCAGATTAATTAATCGCAACGTTACATGGTCGGTGTGCAAGAGCGCATTCCAAACAATAGTTGTGAATTTGCGATCAGCATTAGCATGATCATCTTGGTCATCTTGATCTTGTTTAAAAGCATTCGAATCATGCACAAACAGAGGTCAAACACTAAAACATGCATGCATGAACTGATGAACCCTATCCAAGAACATGGAACACGAACCGGTATTGTTGCTGTTGTTGTTGTCCGGAAATATTCAACATCTCTTTTGGGTAGTGTCTTATCCATGGGGTGGATTGGCCTTCAATGGGGCGGTGCAGCTTCTCTTTTCATACCAACAAGAGTGCATGTCCCTATTGCTTTGCCACATTTTGACCCCTGCCAAAGATATGAGAGAAGATCATTGAAATCGGTCTGGAATTAAAAGTGTGGTTAAAGTAAAGAAATTTTTGTTCAAATAAAGTGCAGCATGGGCATAGCACCTATGTGGCGGATCTGTTTTGGCATGTTCTAGGGCCTGTCCCCACATGATTCTTGTCATCCGCTAAACAAAAGGGCATGTCAAAAACAGCAAGTCATTAGCGACCACTCATCATATGCTTATCGCACAATGATGAATCAAACTAAATCGTTAGTTAAACACCAGCACCCATACAGTAATATCAAAAGTTCGACAACATAATCATGTTCAAGGTTTTAAAAACCAGTAGTTGCTATTGTGGAGTTGGCACCTAGAAGATGCACCAGGGCAGTCCTACCCGTCATGTCAGCTAATGCGCATTTTCACTGGAGATGCATTAACCTCATCTGAGACGCCAGTTTGCTTTCTGGGGGGAAGCAAACTAATTTGATGTATATCACAGTTAAATAATAAACAAGAATAATTTGACCTCTTTTCTGCCTGTCTGATATCCCTGTCATCCCTTCGTAATACCCACATGTGGCCACTTCCATCCCTATATATTAACATATCTAAAGATGGGAAAGTGGTAACAGTTTGCTTTGGGGCGACATGCGCTTCTGAATATTAAGGTAAACACTGTTTCAACTTACCAAACTGGAGGTAACGAGGGGAATGTTAAATTGAAAGTGATCCTTGGAACAAGTGTGAACTCAATTCTACTCTCCAAGAATTGGTGGTCTAAAAGGAGGGGGAAATTGGTCTCTACCCAGATAGTGGGGTTCAGAGGAAGCGAACGAGCTCGCTTGGCTAGCTGTGGCGTCGTCCGAGCAGTCTGCCCAGGCTTGAGACTTGGTCTCAGCGCTGGATGTCTCACTTGGACTGTGCAGGGGGCATAGTTGTGAAAGAACTGTGCAGAGACACAGTGGTACAAGAGAACTTTAGACTTTCAGCCCGTCACGGTCTGAACGTTGCTCCCGTGGGCGCCTTTAGATGTAGGGTGTTTTTTCTTCTTTAATGTGGGTTGGATAGAGTAAAATCCTGGACATCAAAAAAAAAAAGATGATGGGGAGGTTATCTATCATCTGGTAGGTGATGCTCGGGTTGTGTAGATCCGATCTCAGAAATCGAACATATGTTTTTCTCTATATCACAACGCTTAATAAGCTCTTGAGATTAACATGAGTGTAAAAAGTTATTGTTTCCTTTTCTTTTTTAAAACAAGATTTCCATGTATACATTATTATTCTGTTGACATTTTGTCTCTTCCTTAAATGAGGAAACTGTGGCCTTGCTAACCTTTGTTTGAACATTTCTGCAGGCCGCGCTACCTCAATCCATCACATCATTCATATTTGCAAAAGAATATGGGTTGCATGCCGATGTTCTTAGTACTGCGTAAGTATCTTGAACTGGCTACAAACTAAAAGTTGTTGAAGGAAAATATTTCTGCAGACAGCAAATTCTTAGTCTTACACCATTTTGCTGCTCAATTTTGCAGGGTGATTTTTGGGATGCTCGTCTCCTTGCCACTGCTAGTTGGATTTTACATAGTCTTAGAGCTAATTAGGTAGACGCTGAGCCTTCGATAAATCAGGAAAATATAGTTTTCCCTTGAGGTTGCCCAAAGATACATGCTGACAACAAATGTTGTACTATATCTCTTACCTACATTCCTCAATGCATAAAACTACAATGGGTGTTATCGAGTGCTATGGAATACTTTTAACACATATTATGTAACAAGAATGCTTACTTATTCTGTTATTCAAAAAATGTGTTACAAGAATACTTGGTTCTGAGTCTGATCTCCCTGAGCCAGTCACTTCAGCAGTAAGCAGTTAAAATTCGATATTTATCCAGGATAGTATCAAAGAAGTCATTTGCTCCTTTGGAAATGTATGAGGGGTAAAAATGTGAAACGGAATAAGAAAGAATAGTTTCAACGGTACTACCTCAGTATACGTTTCAATGGTGTCCTGCCTGCATGATAAGTCATGACAACTGATAATCGAAATTAATACCATGCAAAGTGAAGAAAATGGAAGGGAAAAATAGACATAGGACATGTTTGTTTAGGCTTTTTTTTTTGTTTAAAAGTAAAAAAAGCCTAAGGCTAAACAAAGAGGTAACTTTTTTATTCAGCTTATAAAAAACTTAAGCTAATTTAAGCCTAAAAGTTATAAACTATGGGAGAGATGTTTTTTTTTTTTTTTTACTTTTGCAGAATGGAATAACAATCTGCCACTGAAGTTCGTTAAAATTACCCACGAAATGCCATTGTATATAAATCTCAATTCTTCCGTTTTTTCGCTGTTTCAGCTCCCCCCCCCCCATTCCCTTCGTCCCCACCCCCACCACGCCACCGTCTCCAATCCTCCCCACCACGCCGACACCTCCCCTCCCCTCCCCCCACGCAGCCACTCCTCTTCCTCTACACCACCACCTCCTCCTCCTCTCCCCAACGCCGTCGCCCTCGCGAGGAAGACGCCGCCGTCTCCCCTCCCCTCCCTTCCCCCACACCGCCACTCCCTTCCTCCTCACCGCCATCTCCCCTCCCCTCCTCCAACGCTGTCGCCCCTGCGAGGAAGACGCCGCTGCCTCCTCCCCACGCCGCTGCCTCTTCCTCTATGCCGCCGCCTCCCCTCCCCCAACGTCATCACCCCCGCGAGGAAGACGTCGCCGCCTCCCCTGGCCCGCCGCCTCCTCCCGATGACCCCAACACCGGCCCTTCCTCCTCCGACGCCGACTCCCCCAGTGAGTCTTTGTCTCCTCCCCTAGCACCATTTTCCTGATCTTGAGAAAGCATTACTGGAGCAAAGGTTGAAGCTGACGGGTGAAAGAACTCACAAGAATTTAGCATAGAAAAGAGCAAGCATTACTGGAGCAATGCTCACTGGATGATTGAAATCAATACTTTGATGATTGAAATACTTTGATCTTGAAATTTAGCAATACTAGCATATATTGCCGAATGTCAGATGTGATGATTGAAATTTAGCAATACTAGCAATACTTTGATCTTGAAATTTAGCAACACTAGCATTAATTTTGCCAGAATGCTCAACAGGATGATTGAATGCTCTACTTTGATCAATATATACTTTGATCTTGAGCAAGCATTACTGGAGCAATGCTCACTAGAGCATTACATCAATATATACTAGCATTAATTTTGCCAGAATGCTCTACTATGATCTTGAAATTTAACTTCCTTTTAGAAATACTAGCACTAATTTAGCAATACTAGCATATATTTTCTCCTAAAGTATCGATATATGAATTGGTATTCTGTACAGTCACCAACCAATAGGCAATGTGCTGACAAGCTGTGACATTAGTATTTTGCCAGAATTAGTATTTAGCAATACTAGCATATATTTTCTTTCTGTTTTGACAGGAAGGAGGTTCTTATCAGCAACATGTACTTGTTGAGTATCTAAAAGAGATACAAGCTAGAGCAGAGGAAATTGTGAAAGTGCTTCAAGGACCAACAGTGTAATGTCTGGTTGTTGATTTTACACAATAGAAGTTTTTTCCCCAGTTTGACCATAGTTTGATGTGCCACCTGGCTAAAGCTTTTAGGATGTGGTCGCAGGGAACTAAAATAGGTATGTTTTTCTCCTTTTGGTATGCAGTTGAGAGCATCAAAATTCTATTCCATGGCCTCTCAGATGTCTGATGCAGGGGCCTGCTCAGACAAAGGAGGTAAAGATAATAAGAAACGGAGAGACAGAGCCCGGAGAAGTGCATAATGTCAGCATATCTCATATGCTTGTTCAGAGTGACTGCACATGCATCTCATTTGCCCAGTTTGGCATTCATCTGGAATGGCTGATTTTGCTGTTGGGATGTTCCATTTTTTTTGGGTCTGATTGATATGTGATGCCTCGCGCAATCAGTTTGTCTGAGTGAAAGTTATAATATCGATACTCTAACTTGTAAATCAGTTTATTCAAGATTCAGTGATGAGCTTGAGGTGTTAATAGGATGCTTGGTTATCCCGTTTTGATCTAGCCTGTTCCTATTTGCACTTCATACAAGCCATTGATGAACTGCTAGTGTTGACGCCTCGATGGATAATGGATCCCTTGTACAAATCCACTACTGTTACAAGTCATGATGCTATTTCTCGTGGGAGATTGCCATATTGACATATCTCATGCAAAAATAAGTTTAAATACATGCTTAACAAGATCCTTTAAACTATTAAAGGTAATTCAAACTTTTTATCCTTCACACACAACTCAATAAGCCAACATCCTATAAAAAGTCAGATTACCAAACATTCAAACTTGGCTTAAAAGCTAAGAGGTTTATAAGCTAATTAAGCCAAAAGGCTGACTTTAAGCTATAAGCTAAAAAGCCTAAACCTAAACAAACAGGGCCATAGCATTAGTTGCACATGCGTGCATATACCCACACTACTCAAACCAACCTATCCCCAATACAAGCAAGCATGAAAATAATTTGAACTTGCAGTACGTCTATTTTGTGTCATTTACATTATCATTTCCACTCTTTTTAAGCTGACTGGTTTTTAATATTCAAAGGAGAGTACAGAAACAAACCATTGGCAGCTCTACAAAATTGTGGTTCAAGCCCCCCACAAAAATCCTCCACCCCATCATAGTTGAGCCAACGATCTCTCAAGCCCCAACATATTGTTGTCTGTGACTACTCTATGTATTCCATGAATCACTTGCTAATATGCTCCTGATGGATTTTATTAAGGGTAGTAGTGTAATGTGTGGTAGAAGTGTAATAATCATGTAAGTGTTAAGGATAGTTATGTAATTGTCTAGGGTTTCTTGTACACTATATATAGCCCCTTAGGCTCTTGCAATAGAATCAAGAATTCAGCCCCTATTCCTCTCCTCTCCCAAAATCTAACATGGTATCGAGCCTAGATCCATACTCTAGCCTCGATCTTCTTCCACCGCTGTTGCCCCGGGAGGATCAATCTCCTCTTCCGGGGGCAACCACCTAATCTTGTTTTTATCTTTAGCCTATAGTAGTTTCTTAATATCAAGTAGCAGCACAGTCTCAGTCTTTGTTTTCTCAAGCAACACAGCAGCAGAGCAAACATCTTCAAGAAAGTCTCGGTCTTCGTTTTCTCAAGTAGCAGCAGCTGACCAACTAGATCCGCTCAGTAGCAGCAGCAAGCACCAAGCTTCATCTCCATCATCGTCAATAGCATAATGCGCCGCCGGCTAATCTTCGCCGGATTCGGCATCCTTTCTGTCAGCCGGAGCTCATCCTCTTCGCCAGATCCGGGTGGGATCTGGCCATCCTCGTCGCCGGAGCTTGCCTTCGCCATCACCGACCAGATCTGTTGGTCTCCACCGTCACCATCGTCGCCTGGGGCATCGCAGCCGGTCGGATTCAACCAGATCCAGCGCCGACATCATCTTCCCTAACCAGACCCGGACGAAGTTGGCCAGATTTGGCGCTACCATCCCAGGATCCATCGATCCCTACTATTGCCAGTCTTCATCTTCGTCGCCGGCCTCATCCTCGCCGGATCCGGTGCAGCTCGTCGCCACCATCCATGTCCTCTGCTCCAGCGACCGGGGCCGTGATCGGGGCCTCTGCCCCGACGAACTCGATCCCGATCCGATCCGCGCGCGACGATCTCGATCCTCAGCACCCGGTTGAAGGCGATCTCGAAGCTGAGGTCCCCGCTCGCCCGTGAGAAGTCCGGATCCATCCCGATTCTCTCCTGACCCTGCCTCCTCAACCAGCGCTGCCTCACGTTGCCTCCAAGCATGACATCGAGCTTGGAGGTCGACCCGCCTCGTCTTCATCACCGACCTCCTCCACTGCATCACGCTCGCCGTCGCCGAGTTCGGCTATCTCAAGGACCTCCCCGTCATCGAGCCATATCTTCTGGTCGTCTCCTCTCCGATGCTTGGAGGTCCACACTGGGACTCGTCTGCCGCTCCAGCGACTCCTGCTCTAGCACCCTAGACTTCATCTGCTAGTTCGTATGGGTGTGGGTGATTACTGCTTTTGATCTGCTGATACTCATACGGTTGCTTGGTTATTGCTAGTTGCATCTGAACTGCTGATTGATTGCTCTACCTCACTACTGCTAGTATCTGCTACTAGTATCCTAAGTCTATTTTCCTTTTATTTCCATTGAGTCCATCCAAGTCTGCTGCATCTTTCTTTGAGTTCGTCGAAGTCGTGCCAATTCATCATATCCTTTGTCGATCAGCCAACTGCTTCTTCCTTTTCGAGTTCTAGGGTTTCTTGTACACTATATATAGCCCCTTGGGCTCTTGCAATAGAATCAAGAATTCAGCCCCATTTCTCTCCTCTCCCAAAATCTAACAAATTCAATGTAAACCTGTACTAAAACATCCAACTTAGAACATATAAATTCAACAAAACAACAGCAAGGAGATAGATGAGCAAACTACCTTAAGGTCCTTTCCCATAGCTCTCCTTGTTACGTTAAGTGCAAAACCAGAAGAACCAGAGACAACGTATGGTCTTCTATATACCATAGCATCTTCCTCCTTCATCATGTATGGCCCACTACTAGTCAAGGTCTTATCACTAGCTCTGAGAGGATCCTGAAAGAGTTCAAACTTCAAACAAAGGAATTTGCATTTCAAATCACAAACCAAGGCAGTTATATAGGGTCTAAGTTCAGTTGACATCATGTCTGCTGACCTGGGAAAATATCTCGCCCAACAAGAAGTGGCTGAAACATGTAAGGGTGGACGGAAGCTTCGCATGTTTATCGGTTATCTAAAATATGAGATATTGTGTGATTAGTCTGTGACTCTGAAATATAATGAAGCTTTAAAATGCATAAATATGTGTATCATCAAAATGTCTCTGCAAAATCTATATGCTAATGAAAAAAAACTCACCGGTGGATTAACTAGTATAAGATGGTTCAACTTGTCTTGATGTTCGTTAGCATATTTGACTGCAATTGGAGCGAAGTAGCCCTGCAAGTTTTACATTCTCGTATAAAAAAGACCCACAGAGATACATAAATATACACCCACATGATGAGAAGCACCTGAACAACAAGGGAGTGTTTATCAGGAGCAACAACATTGATCAGTGATTCCAGGGACAAAGTATATTCTGGAACATAGGAGTTCACATTACTACGTAGTTTAATACACATATTTGGAAGAAAAGGAATACTATGTAGATCATTTCACCATCAAGAGTATAGTCAATACCATATTTGGGTTGAGGCTTGTCAGAGAATCCAAAACCTGCTGATACAAAGTTTTTTTATTTTCGAGTTAGATGAATATAACTCACCAAGCAGCATTAAACAAAAAAAAGGCCCAGTTGTTTAGGAGACTATAAACCTGTTGCAATATTTATTTATTTTTTAAAAAAGGTAGAATATTTGGGTGGCAAGCTAAATCAAATTCTGGTTCTTATGTTCTTGAGTTTTGATGTCAAAAGAAGATGATAATTGGTACTAGTGATGGCTTTCTACGTTGGTCTATATACTCTTCGAGGATGTATTTTTTGCCAATATATGTGTGACTTTTCTTTTTATCTGCCAACTCATTTGAATATTTTGCATTTATCAAGCACCAAAAGATGTGTATAACTCACCAAGCCAATCAAAAGCAATGGCATGATATTTGTCTGATAGTACAGTACAGGTAGCACATTTTGATAAGAGTATGCATGTAACCAAGAAACTCTCAGTTCAGTCATTGTCTGTGTTAGAGTTCTTCTATTACAGTGCAAGAAAAATGGAAGCAAACAACCAGCTAAAACCAAACCTGAGATGGAAAGCCATGAATTAAAAGAACAGAAGGATTAGAAGAGCTCCCCGCCTCCACACAGAACTACCTGAGTCACAATGAAAAGGTACACACAAGAGCTATGATCTTCTTTGCTGTAGTTAACATACTTCTCCTAAAGGAGACCCATGGCTTAAAAGTGTAAGACCAATGCTGTACACTTTTGTACCTTACACCCTGCTAACCACTTATATAGCACTGTTCACCTGAAAACATCTTTTGAAGGTTGCGATCCCGATCCCATTGAGCCCGAAGATGGGATCTTTTGCCTTCCGGCCTTCCCTTTGTTCCCGTATACTGGATGAGCTTTTACCTGCAACGAGTATCATCAAAATTTCAACTAGCATGTAATGCAGCTAATTTGCAGCGCACCACAAAAATCACATATCGGCACAATCGTACACTCGTTGCCATCGCCAGCTCAGATTACAATAGTCAGATAATTGATAAAGTCAAAAGTTCACGGCACATTGGCATGGTGCTAAATTACCAAGCGAAAGGCACAAACATCTAACAAGTTGCTCAATCTCTGACTTATGAAATGCCAAATCAAATGGCGTGCATTGGTCGGCGCAAAACAACACATCAAAACAGAGAGTGAATGAGTGATCGCATCATACCATTCTCTCCTGAGCAAACCACTCGTCTGACTTACTCGGGCCATCCGTAAACTTCCCTGCACCAAGCCAAAACAACAAGAAGAAGAAGTTAGCAAACATCAGAACCGATAGGGACCCAGTTAGTAAAGCCCAAAATTCCGCACCTTCCAATCCCCAAAGGCCCAAACAGACCCTAACTCGCCCCCACCGAAAGAGAAACCGTCTCCGATGGACTCGGGCGAGTCCATCAAGTAGTAATCCTACAAAAAACACCAAATCAGACCCAAATCCAAGTCATAAATCGTAAATGTGGGCGTGGGTGCGGGCGTGCGAGACCTTATTGTCGGGGCGCGCGGGGCGGCGCCAAGAGGGGAGGAGCTTCTGGGGGAGGACGCGGCGGGGGAGGGCGGCGTGGAAGCGCGGGGCGGCGCCACGGGAGGTGGCAGATTGCCATGGGGGTTCAGATTCTACTGGGGTTTTGGAGTGAGGAGGGGAACTGGGGATAGGGTTTGGTTGGCTGGTGCTCCTCCCGCCACAGTTCTAACCGCCGTGATCCGGACACTACGATACGAAATTATGTGGGTCCACTTGTCAGTTACTCCAATCGACTATAACTATACTTATCAATTCCATTATAGTACAGGCGGGAACATATCATACTGGCACACCATAGGCTCAATCCCATATCGGCCTCAATACCGGTTAATACCGACCATTCTGCCATTCCAGTCATTTTGGTACCGGTCAAAAATTCAAAATTGAAGTGAATGCTTCTTTGAATCAACTCAGAAGATCAAGTCCAAATACTACTATTTCGGTGGGTGAAATTATGTTAGATTAGTATGCTAGACTATGGTAAAATATATGAAATTACGAACTCATGTTGTATTATTTAACTATGTGCCATTTTTATTCTATAGTTATGTATTTGAAGTGAGATTTCAAGTGAATTTTTTCATAGAACTCACTTTGAAGTATCTTATAATCATTATTGGAATATATTCAAATAGATAAAAAGGTATCATCATCACAAAAAATAATTTTTGAGTTTATTTGATTTAAGTGGTATATGAGAAGTAGAATGCAGAGTTCAACGTAGGAACTCGTCGGATGTACCGATACTATTTTCCTATATATATATATATATATATATATATATATATATATATATATATATATATATATATATAATCCAAAACATTGCGTCGGAATAGACTAGTACTCCATACCAAGAGACTTCTTTTCCCCTGCATTTCTCATGTTCTCTACTCCATCGATAAATCCACTTACTTTTAGCTCGAAAAAATGGTTTTAAAGAAAATAAAAAGTGGTCCATTTGAAGATGTGACGAAAGTTATCTGTTCAATTTTCACGAGTTATACATGTGCTACCGAAGGATATAAATTTTTTGTTTAGCTTCTTTCCTTCACTTTTCTGAGATAATTGAGGATCAAAGCTGCAGCCAAATCTCTGCCATGTACAAGTTAAAGCGACATGTCAAAACTTGATCGATCGACCTCTTTACCGGAAAATATAATAATTACGTCATCTTTGATTCTAGCTTTGCTTATTCCCTGCCGATCAGAAGAACAAACAAATCTGTACATCATATATGAAGCTCTGAGCGCTCTAGACCTGTAAATGTGTTCTTGTATATATCTAAGCAAGGTCAATCAGCCCGCCATTGCTCTTCATCCATCCGCCCGCCATTGCCGGCGACAAGTCGGTCGATCAGCCGGTGGTCGCCGGCTGCGGGTAAGGATCGGTCCAGCACTCGTCCTCCGCCACCGCCTCCTTCCACCTCCTGTTTAATATCTGCATCTCGGTGTAGGACCGCCGCCTCACCGCGTACCGGTCGGCCGCCGACGATCCCGACGACGACGGCACCTTGTTGCCGTCGCCGAGCGTGGGGATGCCCCGGTGGAGGACGTACTCTCTGTCTACGACGCCGACGTTGAGCCTCCGGTCGCCCTGCGCGCAGTAGCCGAGCTTGAAGTCGAGCCCCCACGCGTAGATGAGGTCGTTCTGGATCATGTACCACGAGCAGCGCCACGCCGCGCGGGAGAACACCGGAACCATCATCTCCACCCACCTGCACAAACAACCACGAGTTTCAGAAACTTGGCAGTTTCAGAATCACGAAGCAAGTGACCAACACCGTGGAAATGCCATGGCCATGCATCTTTGTAACCCTTATGTTACAAACAAAACGCATTGCGTGCGCAGCTCTCCTGCGTATTCTCGAGAAAAAAAAAATGCATCTTTGTACTGTGATTACCCTGTGCAGGGAGGCCCCGTGCTGTTCCCGTAGCACCTTCCTTTTCCAGTCGTCTTATAGAATCGCCTGTTCAGAGACACGGTCAGTTTCAGCCTCAGTTCATTCATAATGAAATGACAACGTCTGTCCTGAAGAAAGAAATGGATAGTTTTTAGTTACCTGTGAACTGCTCCTCTTCGCGCACGGGCCGTGAGGCGATGGTGAATCTGAGACCTATGATCGAGCGCGGGCTGCGATATCTCGAGCCCTTCCTTTCTCACGATCTTGAGGTACCTAAGGGGATCAAAGCTGTCCACCTCAATGTCCTCGTCCCAGAGGAAGATGTAGTCGTACTCCGCGACCAGGTCGGGGTGCAAGAACCTCTTGCCGAACCACCATTTCGTCTGATCAATCGCAGAGACGTGTATCGCCCGGTCAGACCACCTCAGGTCTCTCCACTGGTCGACCACGCCGTCGTAGTGGAACAGCATCACCGTGAAGTTGGCGGCGGGGAACTGTCGTGTCGTGCAGTCAGACAAAAACAGTCAGTCAGATCATCACAATGACACACAAAAGTACAGTGTTATTACCTGAAGAAGCAAGCATGAACAGTTGAGAGAGGATGCAGCAAGGAACAGTCTGATCATGGTACCTTGGAGACAAGTTTGTCGACGACCGCCTTCTGCTTTATTCCGACGGGGATCGCGAGGAGGCTTTTCGACGGCCTGCCGTCCTCCTCCCGTTCAGGATTGCCCCCCAATGACTCCATTTCGAAGTTGGATTTCTGTTGCACGATGCCTCTCGGCAACGGTTCGCTGCCTGGAGGCCTGCATTGATTCTGCAGAGTTTGCAGCACAGCAACTGTTCAGTAACTGCTCTTGTGAAACTAGTCCTAAACAGTCAATTTCTTATGAACAACAGCAATAAAGTTTTGCAGGTGTCTAACCGCGCAGATGTTGCTGGGTTCTTCCTTTGGCGTTGGCTCGACGACGCGCAGATCACTCGTCGGAGGCCTGGTCTCCTCAGTTGCAAACACTTCTCTTGGATGCAACTGTAGTATTGACAAATTCTGCAAAAACAATTGAGCAGGTGTGTCAGAATTCACTCTATCTACACACTTGATATAAACATCAAGATAGCTATTAGTACACACCTCCTTATGATCAAGCGTGACGATTGCACCGGCAACGAATATTAGCACGAAAAAGATGAGCGCCGCCGGTGGTGCGATGCTGAAGAACCGCTTCTGCGACGAATCATTGGGTGCCGGACCCTGCGGTGAGCCGTCAGAAAGAGCAACCAGTGAGCACATCATACATGTCTTGCTGCATTGCGTCAAGATTCAGAGAGGACACGGCCAGAAAGCAACATCTAAATCGATTGCATTGCTCAAATTTGCCTTGATCGGGAAGCAAGAGCTTCACAGAGAGGAAATTAAGAATGGGAGAGGAAGGCAAAGGCATATTCCCTGAAAACCCAAGCGAGGAAGGTAAAGCTATGCTAAAACTCACTCTGAAATCTACTGCAAGTGTGACCTAAAAGCAAAGAAACGTTCACTAGGAGTTAAAAACTCAGCAACTCAAACCTGCCGCTCAAGCTCACAAAAAAAAACAGCAGTAAACGGATGCGCACGTACGCGCAGAAATCAATTTTAAGAGAGAATTATGCTGTTCCAATCAGATTAACACAAGCTCCGCCTGCCGAATACTAACAGATATTCATGCAAAATATCAGGGTTAAGCAAATGGTCGCTTAATTATTGAATTAAAACAGGACAGTTATTTCTGATTCACTAGGCTATAATCCCACAAGCAGCACCTTCAAAACTAAATCAACGGATAAAACAAATAGACAAATGCGTCTAAGAAGGGTGATAAAACTCCAATATTTTCTTCTCAGAATTACAAAAATCCTATTTTTGAACGCAATTCAGTGAGTTCCATGGCCAAATCAATAGCACAACATAAGCAGAATAAACCTATCGTAGAAGAACCAACAAAGCGATTTCACAAAGCTTATAATAACGAAAAAAATCATTAATGGATTCTTACAAGAAAACTAACATCAGAAACCATCACGTACTTATCAAGCTTGGAAAATCCAATTTCTGAACTACTGTAAACTGAAGAAAACGAACAACTAGTCGCGCAAACAGCAGAGCAGCGTAAATTCGGGGAAGAACGTTACTTGTTTCTTCTAAAAAGAATAAAAAATATTAACAAAAATCTATCCAAATCGTCTCCAGTCACCGAAAAGGATAACCTAAAAATTCTGAAGAAATCAGGAGAAAAATGATGGCGAAAAAACAGAGGAGATCAAGAAAGCGCCTTACCATGGCGAAGTGATCACGAGTTCTTCGAGAAGTTAAAACTGTTGTTGATAACCATTGATAGGCTGGGGTATGCAATCCGAAGCGAGGAGCAATCGGAATTTGTGATGCGAAGAGGAATTCGGAATTGGAAACGAAGAGGAGTTGGGATATGAGTAATGGAGGGATATTTTAATGCTTTAGCCCCTCGTGGCTTTTGGTTTCGCTTCATACTAGTATTGCCTTTTCCCGAATACACCCCTGCCATTTCACTGATTTGAAGGAACAACCCTAATGGATGTGTTTCATGCTAGTATTGCCTTGGGGGTTTTAATTGTAAAAATTAGGGATGCATTTATCAGGTTATCTAATCAAAATTCGAGTATAAAAGCGCTTCATCAAATAATTAGTCGTGACATTTTAGTGATTGCCTTTCTATACAGTGCATTCTTTCGCATAAATAAAATGTGAAAATTTCGAAAACTGCACAATAGCATCCACAAATTTGGTTAAAGTCAAGGATCGTCGTGAAAGATGCTGGAATATTATTCGTGGAAGTCAAAAAAGATGACCACTAGGAGGACTCGTGCCTTTTCAGTTTCCCCCCACCAGCTAAGCACAATCTGCTCAATGCTCATCAAACCTCTTTTAACGGTAACAAAAAACGCTTAAATAAAGCAAATAAAAACGAAACGAAAAAATAACGGAAATCAGGGGCCGGCCGTTGATGTTCTTCACGGGTTTTCTCAGGAAAAAAAAGGGATTTGTCTTCGCCTTGTTCTTTCTATCATTAAATTCAGATTTGGTTTCATTAATTTCGAAAGCATAAGATATGGAAATCAAATGATATTTGGCCAAAAGAAAAAGAAGAGATTTATGAGTGACTTTAGGAGGAGGGGAACGACCAGAATCCGGTGTGTCAGTGGGAGGGTTGGCTCACAGTCTGACAGGTGGAGAGGATTATCTGACATGTGCAGCGTCAAGAGAAACGCCTAGCCAGAAATTGGAATTCTACGTTTCTGGACTGGACTGGCAAGATATATTCTGAATATTGCACACAACAAAAAATAAAAGAAAATGTATCCTCTCTGATGCATTCGCATTGACAAACAGGCATTAGTCTCACCAATGAATGTAATTTAATCAGACCTATTTGTTGATGAAAACCCATAATAGTCTGTAAAAGATCACAATAGTTTATTCATGCACAGGGTCATTCCTTGTTGCAAACAATAGTGCCTTGTCACAGCAATAGACAATAAGAATGCTCCAAAGCTATTAAAAAGGTATCCATCGTCCCTCAAGCATAAAGTTGATCTTTTCGAGTTGTAGCCAGAATAACTAAAAAGACATGATGCATAGCCTATTGGATAGAAATCTATCTCCACCACTGAGATGAAGTCATAAATACTCCCCAAAGAAACGTGCCGTTGCATCCGCCATCCTAACCGTATCCACATCGTCATCAAACACCAGAAAACAGCCGGCAGTGTTCCACATCTCTCAGCCATCATCTTCCTTTCATTTGTTTATTTTTTGCTTGTTTTTCATAAATCTAGTATGGCCTGCAATACTGTTATGTCTTCGCCACTTCTAGAGAAATTAAGCCAATGTCTCCATCAAGAAACTCAATCATGCACCCTAACCAGATGCTGGGAGGCGACAAAAGTTTGAAATTTTTCAGAGAAGAAAAAACACTTGTTCTGGCCCCACAATTGTTTTGATGGTGTCATACATTGACTATGCTAAGAAAAATAAAAGGTTTCTTGCAAATATGTCATTGAAATCCTTATAGATCAATTATTTGAATTGGCCCAAAAAAAACCTCTAGCTGAGCACTCATTTTGTGAGAGATGATGTCAAGATATCCCATTTGGATAACCTTGAAAAAGCTCCATTGAAAATTGGAAGAAAAAAAATTATATGTCACTGCAAATATTTTGAATTTCTGATCTACCATTGCAAAGTCAAAACCATATCATTCTATGCCGTTGTTGACTAATCAAGACGTGAAGTGACTATACAAATACCATTTTCCCCTTTTGGTCAAATACTTCCTCTCGCGCCCTCTTCTCACTCTCCCTCAGCCTCCACCGATAGTGAGTGAGCTATCGTAGCCGAAGGAGGCAACCGTCGCTCGGACGTCAAGGCACCGTGACAACTGGGATGTGTGAGGATCGACAATGAAGACGACGCCGGAAGAGGTAACGGCGCGCTCGCACGAGCTCGCCCATGGCGGTAGCGCAGCTTAGGTGAGCTGCAGACCGGCGCGGGAGGCGACGTCGCCGATGGTGACACGGCCGCCGAAGTGTTCAATGACGTCCATGGCGCGGTCGTGCGCGTTGAAGGGGAAACGGTCGGTCTCCACGGCGCCGCTTGGGCGCGCGAGGGTTGGTGCCTAGATGATGTCGGGCGCGCCCTCACAGCGGGCCGCCACGACGGCGAGGGCCGGCTGTGGGCAACGCAAAGGTGTGGGAGGTAGAGGGGGAGGGGGAGGAGCTTGCCCGCCGGCCAGAGCGACAACGGTCGTGCATGTAGAGAGAGGCGGTGGCGTCTTGTGAACTAGAGGAGAGAGAGAAGCAGGAAGGGAAGAAAGAAATGAGGGTATTATGGAAAAAGTTGACGGAAAAATTTACGAAGGTGATGGCAATAGCGTAAAAGGGTATGGTTTCGACTTTACGGTGGCATAGAAGAATATGTTACTTTGCAATAACAGATCATAGATCAAGAATATTTATAGCGACATATAAAAAATTTCCCTTTGTAATTGGTGCAACACATTGCTAGTAGGAAGCATGCAAAAGGGAAGAGCAGAGCAGCAAAGCTGCAGTACCAGAACCAGACAATTTTCACAGTTTGGTGGCCTGTGTTGTATGGCAACCTTTGTTGGGAGGTCGCTAAACGAAAGTACACATTTGGAATTTGGGCCACCGAAACTCATGTCATGTTGCACTCTCGTATCTTGAACTGCCTTCATTCCAAGGCATCAGATCAGAGCAGCACATGGTGACAGTCAAACCAACAAAGGATACGAAGGAAACTTCGCTGCTAAAATTTTGGGGATTTCCTATCATACAAAAATATGAATTGTGCCCAGGTCCATATGCCATTAAATGTACGTGAGATATATACTCATGAATTAACCATTCCGGAAGCATTCTTTCTGACAAGATCTAATGGTGAGGTACAGGAGCTACATGGAATTTTGCCTAGCCATTTTTTTTCCAGAAAATAAGATCAGGGACATAAACACGTAGCCTACTCATCAATCTCCATCGTCCTAATAATCGTTCCTGTCCAACCCAAATACCCAATCCGACGTCCCAGCACTACTGGGAGACGCCGTATTTTGACTCGAGGCGCAGCCAAATTTGATGCATACAACACGTTTTCAACTCGTATTTGCAAAAATGATTATCGAATTCACGTATTTGTAGAAATAGCAACATTGGTGCGCCAACACCTGTCACACCGCCATGTGGCCCTCCCGGCCGACCCCGCCGCCACCTCAACGCGTTGGAGCACGGTTACCGTGCGCCGCCACGTGTCCCTCCCTCCCCTCCGTCGCTAGGGTTTCAAGAAATTAAAGTTTTGGAAATTCGGGTTTCACTGCTATTTGTAGAAATTATAAAATATAGCAAATGAATTAAAAAAATATGTATTTTTTTGTGGAGCCTCCCGACACGGTATACTAAAATTGCTATATTTTATCCATTCAGAATTTTTCTCACAATTTCATATAAATGTACTGTTTACGAATTTGTAGATGTAGAAATTGAGCTCAAAAAATTATGAGTTTAATTTTGAAGACTCATCACGCAGTGGACTTGATTGTGTACTATTTGGACAATTTGATATGTGCTCTAGAATTGTCTCGAAAATATAGGATTTAGGTCACGAAAAATTAGGGTTTTATGCTTTCATGTGACTTCAAATGTATGAAAAAAAAAGTTGCATTACAACTCATTCGAGATGTCGATATACAATATGACGCAGGAGTACAGTACACATATAACAACCAAAATACGCGTACAAATATAGAAAAACAAAATATGAATACAAATATACCCAAACATAATCGCATAACACGGGATATACCAAAGTCTAGATAAGCTTGTTTATGAACCAGGATGAAGGATGACGGGTATTATCACATGTAACCTGATCAAATAAGACGCTCTTTATTAATTTATCAATCTATTGTGGATGATATTATTTAATACTGTATTGTATCACAGTCTAGATAAGCTTGTATATGAACCAACTGAGGGAAACGCGTGGCATGCTGATCATATAACGATGTATCGTAACCTCTGACTCGTGTGCATTTCAAAGACTACGGTACAACGTTATATTCATACACAATCTTATGTAGTCTGTGGTACAATATAGATCATCCAGGGCAAACTGATAATTTGACAAAGAGTGTCCAATTTAATGATGTATGCAACTAGTCTCCGCGGCGCCATAGCGAGTGCCCCTTGTCTCGGGGCTGCCCACGATGGCGGCGAGTGTCAGTCATCCATGTCCTGCAATTCCATGATGTAAGTGGATCGTACAGTAAGAAACGTAATAAGGATGTAAATTGTATATAACTCACATCTTCGATAAGAAGTGCGCCCGATCGGCCGGATACGCTACGACGTCGGACGGCCTTGGTCAAAGGAGCCTTCCCCTTCCCCTTGTCGCAGGACTCTCCATATCGGGCTGGTATGTCAAAGTCGTCCATATCTTGCGATTCCATGTTGTAAGTGCACCGTACAGTGAAAAACGTAACAAGGATGTAAATTTTTCATAACTCATGTCGTCGATATGGATTACGCCCGGGCGATCGGATACGCTATAGCGGCCAGGCTCAGCCGCATGAGTCTTTCCCTCCCCCTTGTCGCGAGACTCTCCATGTCGGGCTGGTATGTCAAAGTCGTCAATGTCCTACGATTGCATGATGTAAGTGCGTCGTACAGTGAAAAATGTAACAAGAATGTAAATTCTTCATAACTCACATCGTCGATATGGATTACGCCCGGACGAGTCACGGGCTCCTTTGGTGCCTCCTCAACAAGGTCTAGTACGTAAGGTTTCCACCATACGAAGGTCTCAGCCCGCATCGAGTAGTTCAACATGTACTTCTGCTCGATGAACACCCTGTCATACATCTCTGGGCCGTCAATCCACTGGAAGAAGTGGTAGCGCATCTCGGGCTGCCATTACATAGGGATGAAGTTAAAAATTTAAGGAATTGAACGCAGGGAGAGGAAAATCGACGCGTGCGAAAGAAACGCTTATGAGGTGGTACCCGCACATGTAGTACACCCGGGCAGCCATGTTTGGCTGTGTGGACTGAATGATCTCTGCCAGCTCGCCACACACACTGTGGGACCGGAAAATATGGTAGTACTCGAGCATCTTTCATTGAAAAATCTAGGTATTGTAGATGTTTTCTCTTCTATGCAAAGCCACTTGCGCTTCTGTAACACCCTCGCGTAGAAGTTTGCCGAAGAGTCCATAGCCGGGTATCGTACAAGTTTACGTTGTACATAACAAACAAGGTGGAAAAACATTAACATTACGACACTGAATGACAACCGGACGAGCTGGGTCTGTTCAAACAATCTTTCATTGAGTGCCCAGGGGTCTTGCATATCCTGCACTTGATTGTGCGGCTAATACTGGTACATTGGCTAGCATCCATGTCATTCCAGAAGCGCCGCGTCTGCCGTCGCCCCTTCCCTATTCTCTTTAAGTCCCTATTGGAACCCCATTGAACCATGTCCATCCAAAGATTCTTGTAGTTCATTTCCAAGCCGTACGAGTAAAACTCTCCACTCCATGTACTGAATAGGTGCTGTATGTCGTAGTACTCAGAGATGTACAACGTAGACATCTGCCTCATTTGCGCACACGCCTTGTACACATGCAACCATGGCTTGTGGAGAAGCTTTGACTTGTTGTAGGTGCATGTTGCGACATCACTCAGGGTGCATGCCTATTTCCTTTCCCCCCTAGCATGATTGTTGACGTATTTCTACCGAAGCCTGATCTCGTACTTCTGCCTGAGGCCATCGATCACCCGGATGTCGTGCATTCGGGCCTTCTCCATCTTTCGGTCCATGTGCCTTTGCATGTTCCCGGATCACTGCTTGCTTTCGTCCATCTGTTGCTTGGTTACGATGGCTCTATTGATGAAATAACCAACAGTGCGAGTCTATATTTCTTGGACGATCGCGGTGATAGGGAGGTACCGCACACCTTTGAGGACACTGTTGTAGACCTTAGATATGTTAGTCGTCGTAATCTCATACCTGGCACCGTCTATGTCATAGAGAAAGGACCATTTCTCCAATTCAGGAGCATGGCCATGAATCCACTCCGAGAAGCTTATAGCACTGCTGGGTTGCTCTCTCTCCGGAGTGGACTCCCCTGTATGCCTCGTAGTCCGGTGTTCGAGATCTCTCCAGATGGACTCAAACTTCTGCCTCTGGTTTTGTAAACACAATGCCTTGAACGTCTTCATGACTTTCTAACTACGAACCACATGAACAAGTTAGATGTAAGATGCCTCATGCGCCACCTTGATTGCATGTCATTCCACTAGTGAGACAGATCCGTCCCACGCTGCATGATGTTGATGGTCGCCAACAACCTAGCATTGCGATATGTGATTACACAGACGTTGGGCCGATCTCCCACCACCCTCGTCTTCATGTTCTCCAGGAACCACAGCCAGCTGGATGTGTTCTCGCTCTCCACAACGGCAAATGCCACCGGGAGAAGCTGGTCATTCGCATCGACCGCCACCGCGGTGAGGATGGTGCCCTTGTACCCCCCGCCGCTTGGAAAGTGACATCCATCGTTAACACGGGACGACAAAACTTGAAGCCCCGATGGCCTGAGCGAAAGCCCGGAACACCCTGTCCAGTATGAAGCGGTTGGGCTCTTTTCTAGTATCTTCATGGTCAAGCTTGTTTACGTACGTGCCGGGGTTTGATTCGACAATCTCGTGAAGCAATCTCGGCATAAGGTTGTACGCCTCTTCGTATGTTTTGTACATGTTCTCGATAACCTTCTGCTTGGCTCGTCGGGCCTTGTTGTAGTTGACTGGATAGCCAACCTGATTGGTGACTTCTGACATTAGCATCTTGGGGGAGACAAACACGTCCGCCTCAACTAGGTGCGTGATGAGGCTTGCAACATATGCGAAAGTCACGTTTCGATGCTGCCGCACAGACTCGTTGAGCTCGTAAGTGTGGTCAATCAGCACCTTGACCGTGAAGACTGAGCCGAAGATCTTTGTTCGGTGAGCGTTGACCTTGCCAGGGCAGCCTTCTACTACGCACTTCACTGTGTATTTTTATGGGTTGGACCGGTGCACTCGGTAAGTACGGCTGATGGACAAAGCGTATAGTGCTATAGCTTGTTGCACAACCACCTTGTCTGAGAAGCGCTACCTAACTAAGAGGGTGTCGGTTTCAAACCCCCATTGGGAGCCTTCTTCTTGCGGCAGTACGAGCGAATGCACTGCGATATCATCAAGTCTCGATGACACGTAAGGACCACTGGCTTGGTGCGTGTCCTCGTGTAACAGCCCTAACTTAGGGTTTGTATTTCCAATGTAAGATTTTGAGGAGAAATAAAAACTTTTGTTGTCTTTTCAAATCATTTGGAAGTTTTCCAAATTTTCCCTAGCAATTTCCAATTTTCTAGAAGTTAATTCTTGTGAATGGAAATTGTTGTCAGCAAATTCTTAGCTTTCAAACTTGTTATCATCCTCTAAAATTATTTTTCCTATCATCTTGACCATCCTAGCTACCTCCCTGAATTATTTCACAATTTTTAGATTTCATTTGCTATTTCAAATGCTCAAGTCAAACCAGTTTAGAAATCTGGTCAAACTTCTGTTCAGCAGCTTGTGAATTTTAGTGGGAGAAACCTGGTGCATAAAAACTCCTGGAAAAATTACTCAATGTTGTCCTCTGTTCCAGTAAGCTTCCATAGAAATTTCGAAATTTTTGGAGCCCTGGAGCTATCTCTAAAAATTTCCCAAACCTTCTCTGTCTTTTAAATCAAAATCTGAAAACACTGTTCCTCGGGCCCGAACCCAACTCAGGCTCGAGTCCGACCCGCACCACTTGACTCGGTCGCACCGCCTAGCTGCACCGCCCGCGAGCCCGATGGCTATCAGCCGTCCGATGAAGATCGAACGGTCCACATTGCTTGCCTCGTCGACCTGTCCGAATGCATACACCAATCTCAGCCGTCCATCTTTGATCCAACGGTCGATACATTCTTGACCGAGTCTAAGCAACTGTTCGCACCGCTTTGTTTCTGTCGCTGACATGTGGGCCATCCCTGTCAGCATCACCCTCGTCTTCTCCGCGTCTCACCGGAGCTCGCGGCCGCGCTCGCATGCCTGCCACGCTGCTCGTCGCTGCCACGTCGGGGACGCGTGTCCCTCTCCGAAGCATCGCCAGAGCATTATAACCTCACTACACTCATCCATTCTTAGTTTCCTTCGCTCTCTCGCTTTCTCCGCCCGCTTCTCTGTTTCGGCCGGAGAAGAGAACGAAGCTAGCGCCGTCGTGCTAGCGCCGCCCTCGAGCCAGCGACCCCGCCGTCGTGCTCCTCTCACCACGCCGCCTCCATTTTGCCCAACCCGGGTCCTTGGCGTCCAGTGTATCGCCAGGAGCAAGTTCATCGTCTCCGCCTCCGGCGCCCTCGGCTCCGCGAGCTCAATTGCGTTCCGGTGAGTTTCTAGCTTCGTCACCTAGTCCCTTAGGATCGCATCACAGCACTGAATCTATCGGTGGGCTTGTTTCTGCCTTTTGTGCATCGTTGTGGGCGTGCGACCAATTCTTCTCCAAGCTCGGTTTTCCGCCGCCGTAGAAATTCCGGCCGTCTCGGGCCTTCTTCGTCGACGTTATCGTGTGCTTCTTGCTCCTGGTGTTGAGGCGAAGCTTAAGCACACCTTCCGGAGTCTTCTAGAAGTCCGTATCGCCTTCTCCGCGTGGACCGTGCTTTCTTCTCCGCCTCCGGTCGTCGTGAGCTCAACTCCGGTGACCATCGGACCCCGCGTCGCCACCACCGGGTTCGCAAAGTCTCTGTGGACCCGAAGGTATCACTCACTCGTCTTGAAACTCACTGGTTTGCGAGATCCACTGTGCGGCCGCGCCGCCGTCCCCGTGCGTGCCGGCGAGCCGCCGGCGGAGTTTAGTTATCGCTAAACTTTGTTTAGTTAGGTCACTGACTTGTGGGCCCTCGCTGGTTAATCGTGTTTAGAAATCCTTTAATCCAACCGTTATGTTATTTTCTTAGTCACTGGCATGTGGGCCCATGCTGTCAGTTAGGGTTGTGTAGCTCTGATAATGCGTCTTCTCTGTCGGTAAACGTATTTCTCTGTGAGTATATGTTGGAAGTACACTTGTGAAGTCAAAGACGATTCTTAGAATACGCCGACGTCACCTTCGCGCGGGGTGTCTGGTCAAGACTTTCGCGGGCCCGCCCGTCGATGTGTCACGGGGCTAGTTGGTGTGGGTAGAAAAGGATTAAGCGCTTTAGTATTTCGTAATGTGTTTTCAGTGCTCGATAATTCATTTAAACTTAGAAAATGCATAACTAATTCAATTTTTATCTAAATCGCATGAATCCAGCGCTGTTAATTTTCATTTTAAATGTACTATTTGCTAAATTATTTTCAACCTTGTCTCTGTAGCAAAAATCTGTTAATTGATTAAATAATGTCTTATGTATGTTCCAGATTAGAAAATTCATATCTCTATCAATAATTGTCCAAATCCAGTGAAACCAATTCAGAAAATTTCATTTTTAGTATACTAATTATCAGGATAGGTTTTAGATACTGTTTCTGTTCATGAAAATTTGTTAATTATTTAACTAGTGTTTTGATGTGTTTTTAGCTTAGAAAATTCATGGAAAATTCTTAATAACCTAAAATGATTTGTTCTCTGTTTCTAAAATTTTGTTATATCATGCTTAGGCTGTTGTGTGAGTTTTGGCATGTTTTGATGGTATTGTATGTTTGATTTTTGTCGGTGTTATTCGTTCTTATTTGTCGTTATTTGATCGATCGTTAGGCTTCGACATTTGCGGTAACCCCGAGGCGATCCTCCGCAATGAGTTGAGCATTACGAGCAACGGCAGCCAGCAAGCGCTTTGATCATGTTTATCCCAAGATTTTAAAGTCTAATATTTTGTTTCAACTGTATGTATGCGTCGCTTAATTTGTGTTAAATTGATTAGTTAAATCCGTAGCTGCATATCCTGTAGACAAAATATTGACCTCTACTACCTGAGCCTAGGTTATTTGCTGTGATTAGAGGTCGCTGGATGATCTCTTGTCACTTAGTAGATCCGGGTCAAATTGCTTAGACGTGCTTAGTATCGGTAGAAATGGACGGTTATCGACTTAGTCGGTAACCTCGATCACACAAAATTTTCTATAACTTTATATTTCAGCAATTCTGCTATGTTTAATTGCAAAACTAAAAATGCAAACAAAAATGATTTAGACGCGGGCACAATGGTAAGATTGGTGTGATCTATTGGGTGTGACTGGAAAGGTGCCCGGGTCAATTAAGGACCGAACATCTTGTGAGTTTCATTATCCGTATTTGGCGCGCTAACCACACTAGAGGGTATGGGACCTCTCTTGACCTAGTACTTTGGCGTGTATTGGCTCCGGTCGCAGGGGTCGCAGGAGGGATGGAGGTGGGAGCATGGTAGTTGTCCAAAAGCTTTATCCCGAGTGGGTAGTTGTCTTTTCGGCTTTACCATGTAAGCGTATGGATTTCTATCCATACGAGCTCGTAGTTAATACACAATATTGGAAAAAGTCTCGTAGGACTTAGTCGTGTTGCATACCTTCTAAGTGTGCTTTGGCTTAAAGGCGTCCAGTGTGGATACAGTGGTACACCCTGCAGGTTAAAAACTATTTGAATAGCCTCGTCTTAGGTGATGGACATGCTTGGGTAAGCTTATCAAGAGTTAGACTACAACATTTAAATTAAAACTTGATGGGTGGTACGAATCTGGGATTCGTGCTATTGTTGTGGTGACTATTGGGATAGTCACTTCTAGGTTGTTTATCTTCCTCTTTTGTTATTATTATCTTTACTGTTATTTCAACATTAAAAACGAATTGCAAACTTGCCTTCAAACTGTATTATATTATTGCAAATGAAAATTGGCTTTATGCAAATGAAACATATGGCCTCCACCAAATAAGCTTGCATGTAGCTTATGAACAGGTCTGCTAGTTCACACGTCGCCTTGCGGTACAAAGACAATCTTTGTACTCGGTGCTTTGCTTAATGTTTTTGTTGCGAGAGGAAGAAGGTGAGCCCCAAGGGCCTCACTCGTGAGTCAGTGTTGCCGCTTTCGTGGACGACTAGACTTGGCGGTCCGGTCAGATGCCTTGTGGGTTGGAGGCACGCTGATTGGCTTTGTTTATAGCCATCTTATGGCACTTTTGCTTCCGCTGTCGTTCTGGTTTATTTTTGTATCTTGTGGCCTGTCGGTCTTTGTCTGTAATAACTCTACTATTTGTTTATCTTCCGTTTGGTAGTGTGGTGTTGGACTCTATGTTTGGAATGGAGTTGATGTCTAATTTTGTAACGGGGTGTGTATACTGCTTTCTGGGAAGTATACATATCTCGAGGATCAATTTATTTGATTTGTGATGCTAGGACCAGGTGGTTGGTTAAGCATTACAAGCCAAATAAATTGGGGTCCTCACACCTCGTCGCTACCATCTGAGCTTGGGTCGGTGTCCTCGTTGGACTCCAACACGAGAGGCTCGTTTGGTAGATACTCGTGGCAGTTGATGCGAGCCGACCACTACGTTTTTGCCCCCTCATTTGGCACAAAATTAGGTGTGGGACTTCCCTCCGAGGAAGCACAACATTCTGTGCTGCCATCTTCACGCTCGGGCTGCGCTTGCCCGCTTGTAGAGGCCTCGGCATCATCAGGGTTTCCCAGCGCCCTGCGCACAAAATTCATGTACACCATAGGTTTCCCATGAATGGGCGCCTCAGGCTGGGAGACAATCTCCATGTACTGCCTCCATACTATGCTTCCATTCATCTTGATGAGCTCCCACACATAATTCATGCAGGTGATCGCCTCGATCACAACTTTCTTCGTCGTTGGCTCCGTGATGAACTCCCTCCGGATGCAGCTTCGTAGCTCGCAAATATTCATCGCGTGGAGCCCTTCCGCTTGGACCACCTTGTACTGGCATCTCGACAGGTTCAACCTATCAGGTCCACCCTATACTAGACCATCGTCGTAAAACACGAACAAGTCTTGTATGTTCGAAAATACATACCAAAAGCCACAACAACCACTAAATAATTACAAATGAGTTATGCCTAACTAATTCCTGCTTAACTAATTATGATTGATTAATTACCACTAAATAAATTACTAGTAGTTCATTTCCACTAATTTAATATGCACAACTGATTATGATTGATTAATTACCACTAAAAAAATTACCAGTACTTCATTTTCACTTATTTAATATGTCGTAACGATGACTACTAAACTAATTACCACTAAACTAATTACAACTAATTAATTACCACTAAACTAATTCATTACTAGTGAACTAACTAATTACGACTAATTAATTACGTCTAAACTAACTAATTACGATTGATTAATTAGCACTAAAAAATTACTAGTACTTCATTTTCACTTATTTAATACGTCGTAATGATGACTACTAAACTAATTACGACTAACTAATTACCACTAAACTAATTCATTACTAGTAAACTAACTAATTACGACTAATTAATTGCTCCTAAACTAACTAATTATGACTAGCTGACTAAGACTGATTAATTACGCCTACGGTAATAACGACAAAAGCATCCGACAAATTAGCTACCCTTTGGGGGAAAGTAATAAAAAAGGTCGAGCGACGAGAAGCAAGAAAACAATTAACCTTCCAATAAAAGTAATTATGTTACATTTTTAAGTTCTCAGCGACGAGCACAAGAACGAGAATCAAAAAGCAAATGAGATGAGCGAAGAGCGAGTGCCATAGTTCGGTATTTATAGTCGAGCAGAGGAGTCGCGGCATTAGCGCCGGGAATTCTGTAAGTGTTGGTGCATGAATCTCTGGACGAGGCGACAGATGTGTGGAGAAGGGAGGAGGGACGGTGGGAAAGATGGCCACTGTGCGTTTTTTTTAATTTTCCGCAGAACAGTCCAAGTGTGTGACGGGTGTGGCGGGCGAGAGGGAGGGCCGAAGGGGGCGTGTGTCGGGACAAAATTGCAAGAAAAATTATGAACGAATAAAATTATGGCAAATTTACACCGTATAGTACACTGTGTCGGGAGGCTCCACAAAAAAATTCATATTTTTTTGAATTCATTTGCTATATTTTTATAATTTCTACAAACAGCCGCAAAACCCGAATTTCCAAAACTCTAATTTCTCAAAACCCTAGCGGCGGAGGGGGGTGGGACATGTGGTGGCGCACGGTGACCGTGCTCCAACCGTTGGCGCACGGTCACCGTGCACCAACGCGCTGAGGTGGCGGGGTTGGACGGGAGGAGGCATTGGCGCACGGTGACCGTGCGCCAACGCCACGTGGCGGCCGGAGCCGTTGGCGTACGGTGATTGTGCGCTAATGGTGTCATTTCTGCAAATACGCGGAAGTCGGTGGCCATATCTGCAAATACGGGTTGAAAACGTGTTGTATCTGCCAAAAATTCGCCAAATGAGACTTGCAACCTGGGCATTGCTGTGCTCATGTCATGTTATGGCTCATGCCACAGGCTTTTACCCGTGTTTCCTTGTGTGACGCACGTCCTGTCGCGTCTGGTGTTGAGGTGGACAATATGATACCGTTATCTCGACCATTTCTTAAAGCGCTACCGTTTCCTCCGTCCATCCTTTCTTATACTAGCTATTGCCCTAGCCACTGCCCATGTGTTACAACGGTTTTCAAATAAACATAATGTAAATTATTGATCTAGAAAACCAATATTCATAAGGTAATTGTCCTACAAATAAAAGTTTCATACATAATTTGCATCTAATCAACAAGCCACATATAATCCTATCACAAGCCACAAGCATAAATAATATAATTATCCACATAAGATCATTTAAGTAACTTATGCATATATACATATCTATCCACAAAACATCCTACCAACTCAAAAGGTGAGGAGAGGAGATGGTAGCCGGCAGGCTCATCGCCATCACAACCAAGTTCTTTTTTTTACAATAGTAAAGATGATTGCAAGAGTTCATTCAAATTTTGGAGGAATAGTACTGATTCCCATGAAATTCTAGCATTCAAAAAGGTAGTGCCAAAGTATGCTCTAAGCGATTATACCCTAGAAAAAAAAAGAACAGAATCACGCGAAATCCACGGGCTCTTACACGGACGTAACAAACTTACGTGCTACCGCGTGTAGTAGAGTGAGCATTAAAATACCCCCCTAGTAAGGAAAAGTTAACTAGAGGATATTACATTCTTCTTGCTATAATATGACCAACAAAACAAGTGGCTTTTAATCCGAAAAGCAACTTGAGAGAGCAGCACTCAGAAGAAGAAAAAAGAAGTAGACCTCTTGATGCAATTGGCGCCCTACTTGGATTGATTAACAAGGAGAGGAGAGGCTAAAATCTCAAGTCTGAATTCTTAAAGGTAGCTAAGGCGCCAAGCTATACGAGGGAGGCGTTACCTAATGCCGCACGCATATACATATGGGTGGAGGTGGAGGTGGAGAGGATATGCGCTCGCGTCCACATCTGTATGCCCACCACCCCTCCTCTTCCCTTCCCTTCCCTTCTACTATTGCATCGCGGTCGGCGTCAATGGGTGGATGGATTCGTTGTGTGCGCCACAGCCACAGCCACAGCAGCAGCGCCCCTTGCTTTAGGCTAACTGGATGGCAACTGACAAGTACCCGTCGATTAAGACCCAGCACTATTTTGTATTATTCAGGCACACAAGCTCAATGATCGTTTTGATCAATGGGCATGCCATCACCAGCCGATTGTTTGAGGATTGGGAGTCAAAAGCCGGTAGCTCGACTGGTATGGTATTTGGACTTGCTCTCATGAACACCGAAGTTGCGATACTATGTATTGCTGAATGATTTGTTAATCGAAAAAGAAAAAGATTTGGTAGGGTTTAATCTCAGTCTTCGGTGGCTACATCCAGGACATGATCTCTTCTCCCTCTTCTTCTTCTTTGAGAGAGAGAGAGAGAACAGTAGATGCCTGATGCTCCTTGGTGATAATGGGCTTGAGGCCCTCTTTACCAAGCCCGTTTTTCCAGGCCAACAGAACTCTAGTTGACAATTCAAGCCCAGAAAACTTCAACAGAGCTCTAATTGACAATTCAAGCCCAGAAAACTTTTAACTCGTGCCTCCCAGGCCTAGAAAAGTCATATTCTGCAGAAGAGGCAAGCAACGACAGCCGGACATCTTTTGCATCACATACAGATTAGATATTTCTTCGCACATGAAGTGCACAAAAGCAAGAAGTCAACCACCAATTTCCACAGAAAATACTACGGTATTCTTTACTAAAAAGGATGCAGCCTGGTACGACGTCTTGAGTGCCAAGGGCAACATCACTTGTTAAATTGTTTGAAAAACTGTTTGCTAATAATAACCCTGTGAATAATTCAGATACAATCACCACAATGCCAATGCGGAAAGGGTCTGGATCAGTTTATTCCGTGGTCGGGAGGTACACTCGGTGGAAGTTGTTCATGGTCAGCTTCCTCCGGCAGGTAGGACACTTCTTCTGAACCTTAATGGAGTTCCCGATGCACCTCTGGCAGAAAATGTGGCCACAGATGGTCGATGACGCATTGACCAGCTCACTCATGCAGACTGGGCAGGTGAACTTGGGCTCCTTTGGGACTTCCTTCACAGGTACAGGGGGTGCCTGCATCACCGTGGACAGCAGCATTTAAGCTAGCATTACAGAGCTGATAGCAACTATATTATGGTATTGGACTATTGGTGAAGTACATGGTAGAGTTCTTACCACTATGGTGTTGATTTCAGGCGTGTCCGATAAATTTATTATAGGGCTGTGGTTCGATGCTCTCGAACGATCATGCCTAGGGTTCATCCCCAGAGACAGTAGTGTGTTCACATGCTCATCAAGAGCTTCCCCTAGACAGAAAGTAATACACACCAAGTTAATAAATTGGAAGAAAATATGCACCGGTCTACAGCATAAAGCTAGTAAAGCTTTGAGACTGAATAGTGTCTATGGCTTAATTTGGAAAAACGTCATACAAGAATATTGGCAAATGTTGTCAGACTGAGCATTGTCATATCCCATTTCTAATTGATAAGACATACCACACAAAAATAAAAGTAAGTACAAGTCACCGAGGAAGATACTTAATGCTAATTTTCTGATGATGGATCTTTAAAGCTAACATTTTACTTATATGGACACTAAATACATATTCAGTTGGCCTAGTGACAGCTGTAATTATAAGATAACTGAACCTACTGAGGCCAGAAAAATTGTTTTGTGACACTCAAGCCCTTACCACGATGATTAATAGCCTATGTCAATATCCAGTACCGCAGAAGACAATCTAGAGTGATCGTGTGAACACTCTCATACTGTTTATTTTCTAGTGTCAATGGGTAATTTCAAACAGATTGTGTCTGTTGAGTCTTACACCCAGATAGAGCCCATGGGCAAGACTTGAATTATGTTTGGAATTGTGGAGCTGTGTTATACTGCTAAGTGAAGCATATATGGAAGATATATTTGCGATAGTTACAATAAAAAATAGAACCTTATAAGGAGGTATTACTGAAGTACTAGATATTCAGAATTGGCGAGGAATAAGGAGTATATATTGTAAAAAAAGCCATGACAACACAAACAATTGATACTTGATACATGTAGCATAGTATCTCTTGATGCTCAGCAAGGTAAATTGTCCAACAACTAAGTCGTCTTAATAAGACGTAAAATCTCAGGCCTTACAAATTAGATGTTAGCAAGTTACAATAGAAATTTAGTCTGTTAACTACCCTGAATTTTACAAACTAGAAGCTGCCGTAAAGGCGGATGTAAAACTACCCTAGATGTATTCCAAATACCTCTGTTATCTGATATTCCAAATAGCCTTCCCATATCAACAGATGACATGACACATCATAGCAACAAGCACAAGATTTCATTTTATATTCCTAATAGAGATGGCAAACATTACTTTGGATGCACAACACTGAACGGTCACAATTATGGTTACTTACAAATTTATCATGCTAATCGGATGGGAGATAAACCAAAGCTGCATTATGATGTTGTCTACTTAAGGAAAAATTGTTCAATATTAGAGAATGGAACGAGAAGTACGAATTCATTTCATACAAAAAATACATGTTTACATTCAAATGGCACAGTATGGGTCAAACAATTCATGCTGGGGATACCTGTCGGTCCAGCAATAGTCTCAGAATCATCATCTATTATCACAGTGATACGTCCCGTCCTGGTCGACTGTTGCCTTGCCTGAAACATAAAGTAAACAACAATATCATCAGTGTCCCTTCTTCTCAAACAATCATAAAATAAGTGAAATCAGCAAAATAAAAACATGCACGTGTACAAAGAGAGATTAGAACCAAGGATAAGGAACATACTCGAGGGAGTGACCTTCTTGAAGAATAGATCACAACATCATCATCAATGGCTTCCACATCGATGGGGAAACTATTCATACCAATGTGCGACTCTGCAGCAGCCGCTGGTACCAAAAGCGGTGGGGTCTCAGCAACAACTGTGCCAGAGGCCTGGCTGTGTGAGACAGGCTCACTGCTGGAAGGTGAACCCACACCACCAGCTCCTTCAACTGGAAGCGAGTTCAGGTCCAGAAGCTGCGACGCCTTGGAAGTCCGCCGCCTCTTCGGAATCCTCCTCAGGAAACCATGGGAGTTCATAATGTTGCAATGAAAGCTACAGCCTTGAGCAAAGCTAATAGAACCCCTGTAAGTTTACAAACTTCAACATCATATACAGCCATAATTCCAACTGTTTTGGAATGAATAAGTAAAGAAATACAATATTGTTCTTGAGAAGGCATAGTTCGACAAATCTATCATGATATAAGCTGATCCAAAGCAGCGAAAGAGTTGGATTCTAAAAAAAGGACCAACTTTTACCGCCCCCCCCCCCACAATTAACCCCCTTTTTCTTCAGAAATCGGCATAAACGGCACATACATACACAATTGAATAAAAATACAGTCAAAATCTAATCTTTTCATGTTCTCCCCCATCGAATCGGCTCCAATCAACAATCAAACCCTAAAAACTCGATCAAACCTTTTCAAAAGGCGTCTTTAAGCCCAAACGCCCCTCCCTAAAGGTCCGGACACCGCATCCAACAAAAGGCGACCAAAAAATTGCACCTTTCCGCCGCTTTCCCCAAATCCGCGTCCGACCCAGAAAAATCCCCAAAAATCCCTCCCAAAACCCCGTATTTCTACCAAAAATCCTCCTAAATCCCCTAAAATCCGAGCATGATTTCAGCATTTCCTCGCCCCCACCTCGATCCGGGTCCGACCCAGAAAAATCCCCAAAAAATAAGAAAAAATGGAGAAAATCGCCCGATGTAAAGGATGATACAGGGATCAGTGGGTTGGAAACGAAAATTACCAGCAAAAATTCGGGTGAATCGCTTGGGTCGCGAGGAGCGACTAGGGTTTGAGGGTTGGTGGGGAAGACTCGTTGGGTTTCTTCCTTCGCCCGCTGACCAGCTCGCCATTTAAATAAGGACCGGACGTGGACAGTGTCAGGGACGGCTGTCCCGCGGGCTGGTGCGCCGTGTGCACCATACAACTCATCTCGACCGTACGACCTCGTGGAGATTCGCGCGGAGGCAATCCGGCGTGTGAGCCTGGTGTACGGAGGGAGGCACTCGGGTTAACTCCCCTCGCGGCTAGAGGAGATGGGAAGACGCGGTGGGGACGTGACGTGGCGACGAGAGGATTGTTTTTTTTTCGAAACCGAGTCCGTGCATGGCATCAGATCTCATATAAATTACTAATACTACAGTATATGTTTTTAAAACCACTAAGAACAAACCGAAGTGATTTATACAAAGAATATAGAACTGATCAAATCAAAGTAACAATATATAACAAATTTTTCATAACCATTCCAGTTAGCAAAGAACTAAAATAATTGTTATTGCAACCAGAGTTCACATAGTTATTACAACCAGAGTTCAGATAAACTAAAAAAAGGTAATCGTAAACGAAAAGCACCAAGCTAACCACACTCCACATCAATCTATTTAGACGAAAGATTTCCCTCTATCTTTATTATAAACCAGCATAAGTAAAATACACTAGTGTTACTTGCTTCACAAATCAAGATCAATCTCACAGAAAATACTGACAAAAAACAGTCTCCTAACTGAACTAAGAGAACCCCATGAACCTGCTAAACTAAAGCCTACCAACGCCTACTTGAAACAGGATCACAAATGTTTTTGACATAAATTACGCTTAAAATCAGAAAACTCTCCAGCTAGTCACGAAGCATACTACCAAGGACACACCAACACAAAACTCGACCAACTCCACTGACATTCCGGCAACAAAGCACAGCCATATTAACTTTGTGACCACGAAAACACCATAAAGCTTTTTCGTTAAACCTGGGTTGAAGGAACGCCTTGCTACATGCAATTTCTGCAAATCTCTTGACCTCGTTGATCATGCTTTCTAATTCCTATGTCTCCTCACCCAACAATTTCCCCAGGCCTGCATAAATGATAAGACCAATCTCATAGAAGATAGACCCTCGATACCCTGGCACTTTATTTTCAAATACATAATCAATGTGAGTACGACAAAGAGCCCAACAAACACATCCAAAACATAAAAGAGTTACCGTATTGCGTTTAGTTTCTCCCTGAAACATCCACTGTTCAGTGAATTCATGCAAACCGCAGTGTTCTATCCCAGTCAACATCCAAAATCACACACCACACTAATTTGCAACATGACACTTACAAAATATGTGGTCTGCCGATTCTGTCTCTCCGCACAGCTTACAAAGTGCATCACCTCCATTGCCTCAAAAATGGTAGCTCTATAAAGAGATCAACAAGTGTATTTCTCAGTTGCATTCAGAGCCCAGTCACACTATCAGGATCCTCATTAAGTTGAATAGTATGATGTTGAGACATAAAAGCTTAACACTCTGCAACTTCCTCATCACCAAAGGTTTACCAAAGGAGAAAGAGTACCTTCCCAAGCATGGCTGGTTATCTTCACCACTTACGGTTACAGTCCTTTGAACTCACTTAATCCCTGTTGTCCATTTTCTGTGAAAGCAACAACGAACATATATCCTAAAGGGGGACACAGTGAGCCAGAGTTTACCATATGTTCGTAAATTTCCTACTTTACATGGAATTAAGTGAACTGTTACACAACATGAGAGGTTAGCTTTGGACTGAAGCTACTCTGGTCCAGACAAATAACAAACATTTCTAAACAATAAATCATGGCGAAAGATTCGTGAGGAAATGGAGAAACACACGAGGCATGTTTGGCTGGCATCTACCATGAGAGATCAGAACATAAAGATGGTGCTCAGTAGAGTCCAAAATCAATCATGGTTCAATCTATGGGGAATTCTTTAGTGAAGTAGTTATTTCAGTTAATTAGTGATTTTTATAATTTTGGTAAGACGAATTACAGAGATAAAATATTGAGCACAGTACTTACAGAAGCTGCTATGCGTTGGCATGAGAAATGATTGGACAGCCCATTTTTGTGATATTGATTCCAAGGTTTGTCTTTTTAGCTGCAAAAGGGTGATATATGAATCAAACAAATAATGGATAGAAAAAATGCCGACAGAAAAAACGAATCTTTTCTTCTTATAAGAAATAGCAGCGGAATCAAAGAAATGCCAAATATGTAGCCATTCCTCCCAAAAGTTAAATCAAGACAAGTAGATACAGCAAAATCTAAAATTCAAACTCAAATACTACTGTAGGCACTGAAAATAACTTTTTTGCATGTAATCAGCAAACTATAAGATCTACCAAATCCATATCCAAAGCTTCCTCATGTCTTCTGCTAATTCCTCATTCTAATTTCTGAAATAATACAATCTTTTAGCCCAAATCAATGGATTTTGATTGGTTTCCCATACCTGCCATGCTGACTTGCACAGCTGCTCGAGCACATGCCAATATAGGAGCTTGGGGCTGCCTGAGGTCGGAGGCAGCGTCTTCGGTGCATTGTTTACCCCAACAGAAGGGGAGAGGTGTGTGGTGCCATTGCCTATCGCCACTCGAGCCCCCTGATCTTCCATCGATAGAATTCGATCTGGTTCCACGGCATTGTCCTCACCAGATTGAACGATGCAAACGAAGGGAAGGGAGAAGAGGGGAGAGGGTGGGGATTTGGGGTGGCGCGGATCAGGAAGAGAGGGAAAATGGGTCCCGCGGCCTTGAATCAGGGGAAGTCGCAGCAGCCTGGCGGCCTGGCCGCACCGCTATTGTGCTTGTGGGGAGAGGGTGGGGGATTTGCGCTAGATCGGACGCCCGATTTTGGAAGCTAGATCGGACGCCGGGTTGCCGCGCTTTTGTAGTAGCTCACCATGCATCTCATCGATTAAACGAGGGGCGCCTGCTGGCCACGGGGAGTCCGGCCGGCCTGACACGCTGTGCGCTTGCAGAATATGCTGCCCGGGCAACAACTCTTCTCGAGCGTGTCCATGCATCTACTAATCAATCGATGACACCGGTGCCTACATAACCTTTTGCAAAAAAAAGTGCCTGATGTACTGTTCTAAAAATACACTAAAAAAAACTCCATGTGTAGAGACACGTAGCGCACCTATAAAATTCAACACAAAATTTGTTCTTACTGTGTAGCACCAAAAAAAAATACGCGTGTGCGTAACTTTTCATGTCCTACCTTATTCTTTTCTTTATCTTTAATCTTCGCACCATTATAGTATATTAATTACGTCGCGACACCATCAAGAGAGAAAACGCACGGAAAACACCATCACGCAAAAGGGGCTGAAGTACGCCGCTGCATGCAACATCCTCCGAACACGATTGCAACATCTTAGGACAATGATTGCAACATCCTCGGACAACGGTTACAACATTCCCGGACAACGGTTGCTACATTCATGAACAATGGTTACAACATCCCCGGACAATGGTTGCAACATCCCCGGACAACGGTTGCAACATCTTCAACAACGGTTGCAACATCACAAATTAAAAAAAAAAAAGCATTTGGAAAATAAAAACGCGTTAAAAAAATTGCAACATCGCCGTAAACCGTATGTAACATTTTTTTTCTATAGATACAACACTTGTAACATCCCCAGATAATGGTTGCAACATCCTGGACACTGGTTGCAGCATCTTCGGACAACGGTTGCAACATCTCCGGACAACGGTTGCAACATCTCCGGACAACGATTGCAACATCCTAGAACAATAGTTGTAACATCCCCGGACAACGATTGTAACATCGTAAATCAAAAAACAAAGCATCTAGGGAAAAATGCGTTGAAAAAAATTACAACATTACCGTGAACAGTATGCAACATTTTTTTTCTACCGATGCAACACTTGCAACATCCCCGGACAACGATTGAACATCGTAAATCAAAAAACAAAGTATCTCGATAAATATCTTCTAGCCACTGACAAGAATCAAACTCAGCAGTGACGTCAGGATACGAGTCGAAGCCACCGTAGCAATTTATTAGTAAACAATGCGATATTTTCAAGAATCTAACACCATGGCCCCCAAATAACATCATTCACATTAACGTCAAGCCATCCTCGAAAAAAATACTACCACCAACTCAACTATATACTCCTTGTTCGAAAAAGCGCATCGCCTTTTAGTCTGGAAAGGAAAATTAAAAGAAAAGGAGGATGGTGAATGTACAGTGTACGAACGGAATACTCGCTCCGGATGCAGGGGCGTGAGCATTTTCCATCTAATAATCATCGATTAATTAAATTATTTATCTGTAATTGTTATAATAGATAGCAACATCTTCATGTTGTTAGTAAGGATACCCCTTACCATTAATAAGAAAGAAGTTTAACTGAGTAGTCGTAAACTATTTTAGACCACTCTATATGGTCGTAAGTGCTTCTACGACCACTTAGTCGTCGCTAGGGGCGGAGCTGGGCCTTGGGTCCTAGTGTAAAAATGCAGGTAAAAGTCAAAATTGCAACATCAAAATACCAGCTAGAATCTAAATTTGGGCCGAAAAGCACTGGGTCGGCCCGAGGCCTGGGCTAGTGCTGGCTCCGCCCTTGGTCGTCGTCCCACAAAGCAACTAGGTCCAATCGCGTGGTGGGCCAGCGACTAGCTGACATGGGAGGGCCAGCCACGTGACAAAACCGTGACTGAGGCATTGGTCTATCATGTGTCTCAGTCATGAGCTGGTGACGCGTCTGAGGCTCGTGCCAGGCACAATCATCGGTCCATAACGCGACTGAGCACGGTCACGTTCCCATCCACTGATAGAAGGCCTCCTCCCACTGCGCAATCCAAGGAGCCATGTGTCTCCCCAGTTGGTACGTCTGCCTTGTGCACCATTCTCGAAGTACCTATGAAGAGTTCATGTTATTTAGTAAGTCATGAAAATATTATACAACATATACGAACAACAAAGATAAAAATACTTACGAGTTCGTCATGGGTGGGACCAACTGTCCCAACAGAACTGGGAACTGTTGTCGTCGTCCGAACTGCCTCATCACGTGGTGCACGGCGTAATCCTTAACGAAGATGTCGAACACCAGCTTCCTCTGTATGAACCAGTACGCCTGGTCCTCGTGCAAAGGCTAGATTGCCCTCCTGGTGGGTGAGTGCCTCCATAAAGTACTCATAGACATTGCGCACCTGGAACCTCTGTAGTAAATTGTTTTGCCAGTCTTCCCCGGGCTTCTCTGACACGACCGGAGGTCGTGGATCGGTAGCTTGGTGAGCATGCACATATCCTGTAGAGTGGGCGTCATCTTATGCACACATCCTGTAGAGTGGGCGTCATCTCACCACACGACAAGTAGAAAGTGTGTGTCTTTGACCGCCAACGGTCGACGAGAGCGGTGAGGAGTGAGCGGTCTAAAGGGAAGTGCCAGGACCGCTCAACGTTCGCCGCCGAGGCAACATCCTGCTCGGCATCGTCCTCTTGAGTGGCTTGCAACATCCGAGCGAGAGGAAGGAGTCCGACAGCTCGCAACCTATAGTGCAGCTAGAGAAGGATGTAAGTACATGAACATTAATAAATGTTAGATGAAACAATCAACAAGTGTCATACTTAGAGAACCAACGCCAGTCCAGCCTCCTAGACTTCGACAGAGTGCGAGTCGACAATACTCCTAGCTCATTGGGAACATATCCCTCTGGCGGAAGTGAAGTACCCAGCCGACTGCTGTGCCGACCGTCTAGTCCGCGGTCAAAAAGGTCTTACGGCTAACCAGCGTGTACATACTCCCACTTCGAATATACCACTTAAGCGAACGTATTATACTTCTTTTTTATTTTCAATATACTTAAATATTAATTATAAGATACTCCAATGTGACTTGATTAAAAAAAATCATTAGAGTTTTTTTTTTTTGCTATATACCCTTTTTCATATATAAAAGAAGTATAAACACAAATTTTGTTATAAAAAGTGGACTTTAATGAATATTTTCATAGAACTCACTTAGGAGTATCTTATAATCATTATTAGAATATACTCGAATAGATAAAGAGGTATCATTATGCGATTTAAGTGGTATATGAGAAAGAAGAGTAGGTACTCTTACCATTTTCATATATATATATATATATATATATATATATATATATATATATATATATATATATATATATATATATATATATATATATATATATATATATATATATATATAACCTAAAACCGACATCTCTAGGTCTTACAGATCTAAACCTAAGCATCCTAGATCTTCCAATAATCGATCTACTAATAGAGGTCCCTAACTTTGTACACCATAATAAATACATAAATATCCTACAATATAACACTATACGCGACATTAACCCTAACCTAACATTGCGGATCTACAACTACAAACCCTAGTTCTATCACTAAGCTATATTTATTGTTGCTAACCTAACATGTTTTTATTTAATTGACTAACAGATTACATGAGTGGAATAAACTCACCGCAAAAAGATGAGTACACGAAGGCATGCCAAGCTGTGGGCAAGATTTCCTCCTCTCCTCTCCTTCTCTGCCTCCAGCGTTCTCCTTCCCTCGCTTCTTCTCCTCTGTTTGTCTGTCACGTGAGTAAGCAGCCGGCCCCCAGTCACGACATGTGTGTTTTCTTATCATAGGTCTGTCTTTCCGGTGCTTACCGCTTCTTTTTTATCTGTGTGCAACACTCGAAGTGCCGGCGACGGTTGCTCTAAGCCCACGTACATGCCTACTCCGTGTGGCGTTGGCATCATCACTAATGCCGACCTTGACATAGCTAGGAGTGGTAATAGTAGACTGCCAGTAGACGTACGAGAGGTTGTTCACAACCACAGCGAATACAATACAGATCCAAATTTACCCACTATCAATATAGCCATCAGGAGGAACGAGCAATGCTCGCTTGGCCTACTGGAGCTGATTCCAGGGGCATGTTGGGGTTCGAACCCCAGCTCTTCACGCGGCTGTGTTTGTTCAGTGAAGTGGGGCTGTGTATGGGGTACAGTGGCGGGGGCTTTAGGACTTTTGCCCCGTCACGGTTGAAGCGCTGCTCTTGTGGGCGCTTTGCAGAGTAGGGTGCTCTTCTTCTTTACGGCTGTCTAGACAGGGAAATCCTAGACCTTAAAAAATAAATAGCCAATAGTGAGTGACATATTTAATAATTGAATTAACTGACAGACTGGATGACTTGTACTATGTACGAGGACAAAATGTGCAGTATTTTGTATGGTATTTAGTTTTTTATTTTATAAACAAAAAAATTATGACATTTACCGATACCAAATCGAAAAAAACCGAGCACACTTATCTATCCTTTCGTTGCCTTTAAGTGACGTCATATTCTAACTTAGATATCCCTGTGATTCCAGGAGGCTATCGATGTTGGATCAAGCCGCCACAGTGCCGCCGCTCGCTACTATGCGCTCTGGATGAATGTGGCGGTGTGGCTGCTCAACCTCATGCTAGGCACCCCCGCCGCGCATGCATGTGCCAGCCCCTAATTTCCTTGGTACATGCATTCTTTCCTACCATAGAAGTGTTTGTTTTGGTGCTTACATATTACTAAAACTAACTCCCGGTGGATTCCGTCGCAGCCCGCAAGGCCACGTCGATCAGGAAAAAAGCGCACGTCGAATCAGCGCCGAGCGGCCGGGATAGTGTGCGAGCAAGCCTGCACTTTGGGCATTTCTTTTGCTCTTCTTGTGACGCGCGTCTGATGGGCCTATCGTGCCTCACGCGCCCGCGCCTCAGATGCCTGCACCGGCTGACGTGGGTGTGCTTCTAGTATACATACTTGGATAACACATGTTTCATAAGATAAAATGACGGCCAAACTAACTCCCGGTGAATTCCGTCGCAGCCCGCAAGGCCACGTCGACCAGGAAAAAAGCACCCGTCGAATCAACGCCAAGCGGCCGGGATAGCGTGCGAGCAAGCCTGCGCTTCGTGCATTTCTTTTGCTCCTGTTGTGACGCGCGTCTGATGGGCCTATCGCGCCTCAGACGCCTGCGCCAGTTGACGCGGGTGAGCTTTTAGTATACATACTTGGATAACACATGTTTGATAAGATAAAATAACGGCCAAACTAACTCCCGGTGGATTCCGTCGTAGCCCGCAAGGCCACGTCGACTGGGGAAAAAGTGCCCATCGAATCAGCGCCGAGCGGCCTGGATAGCGTGCGAGCAAGCCTACGCTTCGTGCATTTCTTTTGCTCCTGTTGTGACGCGCATCTGATGGGCCTATCGCGCCTCACGCGCCCGCGCGGCCGCGCCTCAGACACCTATACTAGTATGCCTTCTAGTATACATACTTGGATAACACATGTTTGATAAGATAAAATAACGGCCAAACTAACTCCCAGTGGATTCTGTCGCAGCCTGCAAGGCCACGTCGACCAGGAAAAAAGTGCCCATCGAATCAGCACCGAGCGGCCGGGATAGCGTGCGAGCAAGCCTGCACTTCGTGCATTTCTTTTGCTCCTGTTGTGACGCGTGTCTGATGGGCCTATCGCGCCTCACGCGCCCGCGCCAGCTGACGCGGGTGAGCTTCTAGTATACATACTTGGATAACACATGTTTTATAAGATAAAATAACGGCCAAACTAACTCCCAGTGGATTCCGTCGCAGCCCGCAAGGCCACGTCGACCAGGAAAAAAGCGCCCGTCGAATCAGCGCCGAGCGGCTGGGATAGCATGCGAGCAAGCCTGCGCTTCATGCATTTCTTTTGCTCCTGTTGTGACACGCGTCTGATGGACCTATCGTGCCTCACGTGCCCGCGCCTCAGACGCCTGCGCCAGCTGACGCGGGTGACCTTCTAATATACATACTTGGATAACACATGTTTGATAAGATAAAATAACGGCCAGAGATTTGGATAATATATTCGAATATTTTTTTCTACGTGTAGCTAATGTTTGTAACTTCATGTACACAACACGAAAAAGTCATATATACTTCGTGGTGACGAATCGGACAAAGGAAACTTTTGAGATCACAATACTTTGTTTATTCGCCCCATATCCACGAAAGTGCAGTACCACACAAAACATTTAACCATACAAGAAAATAAAGCAAACACAAATCAGGTAATCCACCGTAGTATGCCTACAAACTAAAAATAAAAATATTAGAGAGTACTGTAACTCCAAAAGAGTATAAGAAATATGCCATACACTGTCCTATATGGTAGAATACGTGTATGTAATGTGCACTCGTAGACATTATCATGTACTAACACAATCACACACACGACGCCACGTAAATAGTGGAGATCCCACTCAACAGCCACACAAGAACACAACCCCACGCTCGGTTGACGAGATTGCTTCCGACGATGCTGCAGGTTCGAGCCGTTGTAGCGCCGTGGCTGCTCAACCCTATGATGAGCACCCTCTCCCTGCGCACGCCGACCTCGCCCCTTTTGGTCATGTCAAAGCAGTAATGTAAGTGCATCCTAACTTCCTCTTTATATACATGTGTTTTTTTTAGTCTTTGTCATATATATCTTTGAGAAAATCGCCGCTCTTGCTCTTGCCTCCTCTGAGTCGACCGTGAGAGAGAAGTATATTCCCAATGCCAGAGCAGAAGCTAATTACCCTGCACGAAGTCCATTTGGTCGTTTGCTAACAGAAAAGGCTAAGCTGGTGAATCACCGTGAGAGAGAGAAAGAGAGAGAAGTATTGTGCCCATACTCTGGCACTGGAAATGTATTTCTCTCCATACTCAAAGCTCCGCGAAGACGCTAGTACGGTGCATTTTCGGGCCTGAAGAATCCGTTTTTGTCGGCATGAGGTGATGGGGACGATGAACACGGCTGGAACGGGGCAGCGACGAGTCAACCAGACTCGGAGGGGATGAATTCGCCGGCATCACATCTGACGAACTTCACTTCAACTCAAGTTCAGGGAGTAAGTGGCACAACCTCACAAGTTCAGAGGGTTGAACGGGGCAGCGACGAGTCCACCAGACTCGGAGGGGATGAAGTAGCTGGCATCGCATCTGACGAACTTTATTTCAACTCAAGTTCAGGGAGCTAAGTGACACAATCTCGTAAATTCAGGGACCTACAGTGCAATTTTCTCTATATCTTTTTATTGTGTGTACAACTGTGTCCAAGTGCCACCACCGCCGGTTCCTCCGATGCCACATATTAATGGTGTGTATGTTCTCCCTGTGGCGTTGGCGACACCGTCACCACCGTTGACCCTGACGTGGAAGCGTTAATTTGGACCTACTTGCTGAGCGCCTAATGATATCCTACCCCAAGCTCGGCGATGAAGGGCCGTTAGGGGCTGCCTGCAATGGTGGCAGCGGAGGGGAGCAGTAGATGCACACTCACGGAGGTCATGGCTGGTGGCGGCGGCATGGTCCAATAGTGTGTAGCGCTTGTTTATCTATAGTTTGAACCGGTCTTACTTTAGTTTTATTGTCTTAATTTTACTTCATATATAGGAGTGAGAGTTAGAATTGTTGTCTGAATTTTACTTCTCAGGGGTGAGTTTTACTTTAGTGTTATTGTCTTAATTTTACTTAAGAGCGAGGGTTGCAGTCTTTGCTTGATTGTACCCCCTATTGTTGTAGTTGCACTCCTGCAAGTTTGAAGGTAGGGAGTGTTTCATGCGTGTAACAAGTGCAATAAGATGAGACATGCATGTGTTTGAGAGATTTGAAGTCCACTAGTAGATTTCGTTCGACCGAGTAGATGCTATGAAACTTCTATGAATCCTAGAGTGAGGTAAACAGTCCAATGGTATGTTCTTCATCTTTTTTTTTAAAAAAAAGAGAGAGTACATGGAGGAGATACCTCATTCACGCCAAGTACACACGAGCCTATGCTTTCGCGACCCTCCATCCGGCCGGCGGCACGACCGAGCTCCGAGCGCGCACGACCCTCCCCACTCGGCTCGGCTCCCACTACCCACCCACTAATCCCCACCGTCGCCTCGTGCCTCGGCTCCCAAGTCCCGGCGCTAAACCTAGCGCTAGCGGCGCCACCACCAGCGACGACGCGAACGGCAGGGCGCGCGCGGCCGGCGGGCGAGTCCAGAGGGCGAGGCGGCCAGCGGCGAGGGAGCACAGCGGGATGCGGGTGGCGCAGGCGAGGCTCGAGGGCGCGCGCGCGCAGCGCGGCGCGGCGGTCTCTCTCCGCCGGACGCCCGCCTCGGCTTCCTTTCCGCTCCGTCCTCCGGTCTCCGGATCTCCCACTCGGCACTCCGCTCGCCGCCGCTCGCCTCTCGGACTCGCCGCAAAGCAGCGACTAGGCGAGGCCGCGAGGCGCGGCGCGCGCGGCGGCGGCTTCCCTCTCGCTCGGCCTCGGCCTCGGCTCCCCTCTCGCCGCCGGCGGCCTCCGGCTTCCCCTCTCCGCTCCGGCCTTGGCCTTGCTTCCCGCTGCCCTCGGCGACCGCGCCGCCGACCCGAAGGCGCGGTGGCGAGCCTGAAGGTAGTTTCTGTGACTAATTGTGTGATCTCTACTGTGAATGTGAATTAGTGACAGTGTCACAGTGAGTGTATCAGTGTGACTGTGTGAGGTCAAGGTGAGTAAATGACGAGTTAAGATTATGTGATTGTGTGAATTGTTGTTGAACATTGTGATATTGTGTGATTCATTGTGTGAATTGGTGTTGATTGTTGAATATTGTGTGATTCAGTGTCTCAGTGATTGTGTGAATTTGTGTGAAGTCAAGATGAGCAAGCAAGGCAACAATAAGATTGGGGGGAAAGCTCCAGTAAGTATCTACATGATAATTGATGTCATTTACATGTTGTAATGAAATTGAGTATTGAAATATGTTGTTGTTCGGTACTTATTTTATTTGGTAGAAATGGATTTGAAGAGGTATTTTAACAAAGTGTCGAGCACAAGTACTAGAGCAAGCGGAATACCGACCGCACAGGCACAATCTCAACAATTAGACCAACTTCAAGAGACTGCACAACAACCACCACAAGAACAAGAGATTGCACAACCACGACAACCGCAACAAGTGGATGAAGGTATTAAAGAATTTAACCCGGATCACATCATTGCTGATCCAGGACTTCGCATACCAATTGAGGATTTTCATCCTGACATTAGAGATCAAGTAAGGAGGGCTTTTTTATTGAAGGGTCCTACTCAACCTATTGGTCATAATTATCCTCGCAAAACATATGGAAAGAATCTTAGGGGTTTTGGTGAATCATGGTTTAAGAAGTACGATTGGTTGGAATATAGTGTGGAGAAAGATGCGGTATATTGTTTTTATTGCTTTCTTTTTAAGCAACAACCTTTACATGAACAATTTGGTCATGATGTCTTCACCAAAATAGGATATAACAATTGGAAAAATTAATACAAAACATATGGCGATCATGTTGGTGGGGTTAGTAGTGTTCACAATAATGCAAGGAAATCATGTGATGATTTTAAGAATCAAAGGAGTAGTGTGTCACATAAGGTGGTTACTTATAGCAAGGATGCAGAAATGAAATATGAAACTCGTGTGACTGCATCTTTGGATTGCACAAGTTTTCTCCTAATACAAGGTCATTTATTTCGTGGGCACAACGAATCTTCTTCGTCATTAAACAAGGGTAATTTTCTAGAGATGGTTGATTGGTACAAAGAAAGGAAGGAGGAAGTGAGGCTTGCATTTGATGAGCTATGTCCTGCAACTGCCAACATGACTTGCCCAAAGATTCAAAAGCAACTTGCAAAATGCTGTGCGCAGGAGGTCACCAAAGTGATAAAGGAAGAGATTGGGGATAGTCTTTTCTCCATTCTTATTGATGAATCTCGTGATATATCTATCAAAGAGCAAATGGCCGTGATTGTGAGGTTAGTAATCGTTGTTGTCACAAGTAGTTGCTCTTCTATTCATGATTTCTTCGACTATGCGAATTTAATTGTGACCACCACTAGTGCATCTTGCAAGAGAAAGGATGTATTGCTTGATAAGCATCGCCAAAACATTTTGGGTAAGTTGGAGAGTGGGCAGATTTTTTCCGGAAGAGGGAAGCATCAAGAAACTAGCTTGGCCAGACCTGGAGACACTAGATGGGGCTCTCATTATGCAACCTTACTCCGTATTGAGTCAATGTGGGATGCAGTGACAACTGTGCTAGGCCTTGTGCATGAAGATGGGCGTAATCCATCTAAGGCAGCAGGTTTGTTGCATATAATGGAGAGTTTTAACTTTGTGTTCATTTTGAAGATGATGTTGAAAGTGTTTCGTATTACAAATGAGTTATCTCTTATTTTGCAAAGGAAGGATCAAAACATTGTCCAGGCCATGTCTTTGCTTATTGATGTTAAAGCCCGTTTGATTAACTTGAGGAACCATGGTTGGGAGCCATTATTTGGAGAAGTCAAAACATTTTGTGATGCAAATAAGATTCCGATACCAAATATGGATGAAGCGATACCAAGATGGGGCCGACCAAGGCGTGATGGGATAACAGTCACTCAAGACCATCATTATCGTGTTGATACCTTCTTTACTGCTATTGATGCTATTACCACAGAGATGGACCATCGCTTCAATGAGGTATCTTCGGAGTTGCTTGTATGCTTTTCTTGTCTTGATCCAAGAGATTCCTTCTCTAAGTTCGATTTGGATAAGATTGCTCGACTAGCGGAGATCTATGATAAAGATTTCTCCATCGCTGATCGTGCGACTATAAAGGATCAACTTGAAACCTTTATACTTCATGTGCGAAGAGTTGATGATTTTATTGTTTGTCATGATCTTGGAAGTCTGGCCGTGAAGATGATCGAAACTGAAAGACATATTGTATTTCCATTGGTTTACCATCTCATGGAGTTAGCATTGCTACTACCGGTGGCAACAGCATCGGTTGAAAGAGTCTTTTCGGCTATGAATATTATCAAGACCGATTTGCGCAATAAGATATCAAATGATTGGCTTAATGACTTGATGGTGTGCTATGTTGAACGAGAGATATTCAAAGGACTTGATCGGGATAGAATCAAGAAACGGTTTCAAGGCATGAAATCTCGTAGAATGAAAATGCCTCGTTCTCCTAGACGCAATTAGTGCTTTAGTGGTGTGTATTTTGACTTCCATTTCTTCTATATCTTTCATGATTTATTATCAATTAATTGTAACACTACTAAATACTAATCATTCTCTTTTTGATAGGTTGTTTCTTTCATGTCTTATATTTTGTTCAAACTATTATGTTCGATGACTTGTGGCAAATTGTTGAGTAAGCTTCATTTGTAAGGTATTTTTCTATGTCGTACATCCATCTTCATATGTTCGCATGCGAATTGTAGTTGTTGATTCTATTTAGTGTCATATACTCATATTACTGCGATTACAATATAGTTTGTTTATGGATTTTTTTGTTTTAGATAATCCCCTTTGATCAAGGTTTGCGATTCTTGCCCTACCTAATATTTAGTCCTGGGTCCGCCCCTGCCTATGCTTGTCCTTGACATATTCTTCGTCTGTAAATATGTATGGTTAAACATGCGGTTCATATCCTTCAAACTTTGAGTGTATGCATCTGCTAGCTAGTTTTTCAAAATTTCTTCATCAGTCATTGAGCAGAGTTACATTTTTGGGATAGGCTGATGATACACTTGTCACTCCAAAACATGCATTGAATCGTACATAATTACATGCAAGGCAAGGGCGTCAATGGTCCCACTGTAGTTGGCCGTTGCTTCCCATGTGTACATACTTGTACTCGCTGCTGAGAAAAATCGCAATGAAAATCTAGGTGGGATTCATAAGCTCACCCCCGTTGGTTCTAAAAAAAACGAGAACTACAACCGAGCTTCTGACGTGCTGCAGGTTCGAGCCGCAGCTCCTCGCTACCGTGCGCTCTTGACGAGCACGACGCCGCGGTTGCTCAACCTCATGCCAGGCGCCCTATCCCCCACTAGAAAAATAGCTCGAGGTTCGCGAGCTAGCTCGGCTCAAATTAAGCTCGTCTCGATTCAGCTCGTGCTTGCGAATGTCCAAGCCAAGCCTAGTTCCTGGCTCGCGATTTTTTCGAGCCAAGTTCGAGCCGCTCGCGAGCTGCTCACTTGGCTCGTTACCTCCTTCTATTATTTCTCCCGAGTTCTTGGCTTCTAGTTCTTTCACATTCCATTTCTTCTTCTCTCTCTTATTTCTTTGCTCTGGAGCTCTTGCATCCCTCCTCCACTCCCAATCTCTTTCTTCCTTTGCTTTATCCACCAGCCAAACATGCTCCAGTACCAAGAGCCTTGCTTCTTCCCATTCTTCCTTGCTATCCCCCATTCTAATTCTTCATCTTCTATTCCCTTGGAGCTTCTTCGGCTGCTGCTCTCCACGGCGCCGCCTCCAGTGTCGCCCCTCCGGTTCCATCCACGCTCTCATCGACCAAGAGATGGACGGCGGCAGCGGCAAGGCGAAGAAGGCAGCCGAGAGGAAGCTGGGTGGGCCGAAGAAGAAGCCAGTGTCATGCTCTATCAAGGCGGGGCTCCAGTTCCCCGTCGGCCGCATCGGGCGCTACCTCAAGAAGGGCCGCTACGCACAGCGCGTCGGCACCAGCGCCGCCGTCCTTGAGTACCTCGCAGTGGAGGCAAGCAACGAAACCCCCTTCATCTCCCTTTCCGTCCTGATCTAGCACCGTAAGTTTCTTTCATTGCCATTCGACCGGGCTAACGACGGAAGCGATCCCTACAGGTCATCGAACTGGACGGGAACGCGGCGCGCGACAACAAGAAGAGCCGCATCATCCCGCGGCACGTGCTGCTGGCATCCGGAACGACGAGGAGCTCGGGAAGCTGCTGGCGGAGGTCACCATCGCGCACGGCGGCGTGCTGCCCAACATCAACCCGATGCTGCTCCCCAAGATAGAAGGCCACCGAGAGGGCCTCCTCCGACGGCGAGATGGCGGCCAAGTCGCCTCCAGTGTCGACGCGGCGACGCCTTCATCGCCGTCGCTTGGCTTGCGAGCCCGTTTGAGCCCGCTCGAGCTTTGGCATGAGTCGGGCCAAGCCTCTCTTGTGACCCATTTCGAAAATGAGCCAAACCGAGCTGAGTCTACTGTTCACCAGAGCCCAAACGAGCCTGACGAGTCGGCTCGGCTCGGCTCATTTCCACCCCTACCCCGCAGCCTGCCCGATGCTTCCCGTAGTTATGAAGCAGCACTGTATGCCCACTAACTTGCTTTGTGCATATGCAATTATTTTTTATCATAAATATGTTAAAGTTCTTTTTAACTTGCACTCACTTTCTAGCTAGAAGTATGGCCTAAATGTCAGAGACATTTTGTGCGCCATAAAATGTCTGGCGTCCCACTTTGCCGTATTTTTTTGGCAATGTGTGGCTAGCTTTCGACCATCCAATCATGTAATCATGCAAAGTGTAGCCGTCACCTATCAATTAAACGATACTTAATTGCTCTCGTCGTGTACCCACAACGCATATTAGCTTATGCTCCATTTGAAACACAGAAATTGCACAATAATTTCACATAAAACAGTTCAATTATCACGTCCTAGATTGGAACTTTTTTATTATTTAATCTATTTTTTAAAAATATTTTAAAGATAACATCTCCTAATTTTATTTCCAATTCTGACCCCCTTTGACCACACCACAACGCGTGACGTGGTAAAAACACGTTGTCACGCCACAGGCCTCGGCGTGGCAAACGAGTTCTGTGACAGGACTTAGCCCCAAAACGGATGCGTACTGGTTCGGAGGGCTATCGTAGCAGGCTTGACAATGCCGCGGTCGGAAGCGTGACAGTACAGTTTGTTCATGTTACGGATCATGGCGTGACCAAAGGGGGCAAAATTAGAAAGGGGTTTGCTAGGGAGTAAGCGAGATGTTATCTTTAAAATATTTTAAAAAATAGATTAAATAATAATAATAATAAAGATTGAGCCTTAGGAATAGAATTTTTAGTTTAAGCGGTAATGGAAACATCAAACGACGTACTCCTAGCTGGACGCAACTTACTTTGTTGTTATCACCGAATTTCTCCGGTGATCATGTCATGGACACCTTGTTTTCATGTTTTGTACTAGCTAATTAGCTTCATGCACCATTAGCTTCATACATTAACTTGGTGAATCGTCGCTTTGACCATACGGTGGAAGCACACCAAACGTAACTCAGTTTTTCACACTGTGGCACACGAGCTGTACCATACGTTGACGATACTGCGCGCCCTCGACGGGTTTGACCAAAACACGCGGCTCGATCTCTACGGGCCTTGTATTCCCACACACATGAGAAGGATGTCTACTTGCTCGAACCGGTATCGAGATGTCTCGGTAAATTCTGGCCCCAAAAGTGGTAGGCTCGTCTAAGCTTTGGTCCGAGATTTATTATGGGCCAGTTCACGCAACAGGTTCGGCCCGCTTCCATCAACGTGTTGTGTACATACTGGGCTCGGTTAAATACACACTTCTCTTTTTCTTCTTCCAAAATAAAATTACACCTCCCACTTTTTCAACGGCTACAAGCCTACAACAAATCGAGGAGATGCGTTGCGTGTACGTATGCATCTACAGGCAGCTTGTGAGTCGTACAGCATCGAAAGAAACCCATGGCACAATCTTAATTTCGCTCGTCAACGTTTCGGCTGAAGCTGGTCGACGTTGCTTCCATGCAGGCCATGACATGCTTTCTGTTTCAAGGTGTTGTGATGCACATGGATGCATATCCACTTCGGAGACTTAATTCGGAGAGACACCATACCCGACCCGCGTGTGGTTCTTGTTTGTTTCCAGCACACTCCAGCCGTTTCCTCCAGGATAACGCTTCGGCTCGTGCGTACGATAAAAAGCGACAAATCGTATGCCACGCAGAGCTCCACTTGCACACGCAACCCGCAGCCACGTAGAGCTCCACTCGCACACCGACACACGCAATCCTGCAACCCACGCGCGAGTAATCCTTCTGCGCTTCCTCTCTCTCTCTCTCTCTCTCTCTCTCTCTCCAGCACATGCTAGTGACCTCTACGAACACCACTGGGGCAGCCGAGGTCTGCCACAACCGAGTGTGGCCGCATGTCAGAACCGAAGAAACCAAACTGGGAAGAGGATGCAGTCTGTTGCTGTGTGGAATAGCTCAGGAGGAAGTCGGCAGCCAATCTACTGCTTCGTCGATTTCGTCTTAACCCAAGGAAAGGCCGAGATTGGGTCGTTGGAGATCCAACGGTCAAGGATGACCAGTTTATTTACTGTTTTTAGTTTACTGATTGTCGATGGAACTCTGAACTGAACTTCACCATTTTACTTTCACTCGCTGTAACTTTGAACTGAGTTCCCTAGCTTATAACCCAGCGGAATCTGGAATGAGAGGGCAAGAAAGAACAGCATATTCGTATCTTAGGTAGCTAGCTTCGTAGAAACCCTAGTGCGTGTTCTTCCCTTCTCTAGCTGCCTCTGTGTTTGCCCAATAGCAATTCCTGCTGAACGTCTGAAAAGTTGGGATCTGACATTTTTGGTATCAGAGCATCCGACGATCCTTGGTGTGGAGGTCTGTATGAGCAAGGGTTCGAGTAACCAGGCGTGTTGCTGCCGTAAAATTCCTGAGCTCAACCAGATCTGGAAATCGAAGAAAGCTGTAAACTTCGCGGGTCCAAGAGAGCAAGCGCGGCAAGCAGACTCGGATCGGGATTACAGAGGTTAGTACTGGGTGCTAGTAAAATCCCTCTAAGTAACCTGGTAGATCTGAGTAGATGGTGGTAAGGACTCATTCTCACGGATCCATCGAAGAAGAAGACATTGAAATGGAAAACCGGGCTGAAATTGTCAAGATTCATGAGAAGCTGGCTGAGCTGGAGACTTTGAAGTCGGATGTGGCTGAAATTAAAGCATTATTGATTACGAATCTCTCTCAATCATCGACATCAGGCAATGGGAAGATAACAGGAGGAACCTGGAATGAATGGCCGTCTCTGACAGAAGCAGGTATGGCTTCCGCTGCACAACTCAGGCACCTAGATGTATCAAATAGTATAGCATCACAACACGGTTCTAGTCACATTCCAGTAGCGACGAGCATGACATGGAATCTAGAGCAGAACAAGAGTGGGAGAAACACATCCCCATTCTTTGTGGAGCCAAATACAGTAATACCAGATCTCTCCCCAGTATTCTCACCGGCGGTCAGAACCACTGCTCAAGTTGAGACAGTCACAAAATTGGGAGGCATTCAGATGGGAAATCAACCAAGTCCTGCAGCAGTAACAACAATGGGTTCCCAAGTATTTCACCCAGGAGTGGGAATTACTCCTGTACCTCCATGGTCGGGTCAAATGACAAATCAAACAACTGCAGCCTTGATGTATTATCACCCAGTATGGGGTACAAACCCGGGTCAGGAAACACTCTTGAACCATTGTGAGTTAAATGGGAACATGGGTTGGAACACAAATGGCAACAAACATCAATCAGTGGATGCTATGATCCGAGGACCAAAGCTAGAAATACCATTATTTTTGTTAGAGATATGTTAGATATAGAATAGGGAGTCTTTTATATTTCCTTATCTGTACTCTTATGTACCCTATATATATTGCCCATTGGGCCTCTGAATACACACACATAATATTCATAACATGGTATCAGAGCCTAGGTTAGGGTTAGGATTACTGTAGCCACCGCCGCGGCTCCTAGACCGCCGCTCGGCTTCCGCTGCCCCCGGGAGAAGCTTCTCCGCTCCCGGGGGTGGCCACGCGTCGCCCGGTGCTCGACTACGTCGGCTTCAAGCCGCCGCTAGTCTTCCGCCGCCAGATCCCGGGCGCCACCGCACGAGCCTGAGCCCGAGCTGCTGCCGAACCAGACCTCCCGGTCGCCACCGTGAGCCTTCGCTTGAGCCCGGTCGCCCCGTCGACTGGTACGCGCCTGAGGTCTTCTTGGACTCATCGTGGTCCAGATCGCCGACGCCGCCACCCGAAGCCGCGGATCGTCCCGAGTCTCCGTTGTCGCCGAATCCGTCGGATCTGGGCACCAACACGGCCGCTGGGTGAAGATCCGGGCTCCTACCACGCCGCCGCTTCGAGTCGCTCCCGGCCCAAGCCCCTGGCCCGAGCTCCTCTGCTCTTCACCCGCGCTCGCCCCCAACTCGAGCTCGGCTCCCGAATCCGCGCCGCCGTTGCTGAGCGGGGAGGAAGAGGGGAGCGAGAAGAGAGGAGATCTGTGCTGCTTTGGTGTTTGGGGTGCTCGAGAAGACAGAGGCCATGTGCTCCTGGAGGACAGGCCGACTACTAGTCGGTGGAGATTCTTCTGTTGCTAGCTATGCTGGCCCGATTGCTCGATTGGTTATTCGGTTGTGCTTGGCTTGGCTGCTGTCTACATCTCGAGGAAGGATTCCGATTGGGATTGGGATGGCTCGGTTGTGCTTGCAATCTGGACTACATGCTGGTGTGCTATCTGCTATTCTGCTGCTGCTAGTATCTACTGCAAGTTATTCTTTAGGTTTTTCTTTATTTGTGTTGTTGCTTCCGTTGCGTCCATCCAAGTCCGTATCTCTGAGTTTGTCTAAGCCATGTGAGTCCACAAATTTATTGTCATCGTAAAAGCATAGGAATTTCTTTTGCATGGCAAATAGCCACGTTTTTTTTTTGAACCGCAGCATCCGTCGCCCCGCTTTTAAGGCCGCTGTGCTTCTTCCGCACTGCGTCTCCGGTGTACTTTTTGTGCATTGCGCCGCGCTTCTTCTGCACTACGTCTCTGTTGCGCTTCTTGTGCATTGCGTCACGCTTCTTTTGCACTGTGCATCCGTTGCGCTTCTTGTGCTCTCTGCGTCTTTGTTGTGCTTCTTGTGCACTGCGCCGCCGTCGTCTTGGGCTTCGATCTGCGTCGTCATGCTTCTATCTATTCCTATTCGACTTGACAGTTTTATCTTTTTGTTGGTGTCATCATCTTCTTCGTCGTGTTGCCGCGGTTGACTTTGTTGCGGGACCTTGGATGGGAGGAGATCTTTTATCGACATATTTTTCAAGAGCTGCATGCTACGACGACATTATCAAGACTCGGACTTTGGATTTTTCATATTTTAGTGTTAACCTTTTCCAAATGCAATGCTATTGCATATGCCTTGCATTTGCGGGAGGGGGGTGTTAGAGATAGAATAGGGAGTCTTTTATATTTCCTTATCTGTACCCTTATGTACCCTATATATATTGCCCATTGGGCCTCTGAATACACACATAATATTCATAACAATTTTTAGGTGATGAACCAATTGGATGGCTAGAACAATGTGAGAGATTCTTTGAGATGGCTGGCACTCCTAGGGAACAATGGGTTAACATAGCAACTGGGCATTTCTCAGGAAGGGCACATACGTGGTTTAAAGGGATAGGCATACCGTGGCAGGTACTTAATTGGCAAAGATTGTGTGCTATGCTGGCTGATAGATTTGCTGAAGCTACTGCACATGAAGCGGTAGAAAGACTACAAACAATGAAACACATAGGCAATGTTAGCAAATACATTGACTATTTTGAGAAGTGCGTGGAATTGATGAGGAGAGATCACCCATATCTACAAGAAGCTTTCTTGATGAGTTGTTTTATTAGGGGCCTAAAAGATGAGATCAAATATGGGGTGAGTAGGCACCAACCCAAGGGACTCTTAGAAGCTTATTGGTTTACTAAGCTAGAAGAGAAAGCATCAATGGCTAGGAGAACTAATCAATCGGGTGGTCTGAACAGGAATAGAATCAATGTTGGTAACAATCGGCCAGTGGTGCAAAGGGGTATCAATACAGGAGAGGCTGACAGGGTGAAAACAAACACACCGGAAATCAACAAAAGGACATGTTGGCACTGTAAGGAACCTTGGACTCCAGGACACAATCTGAGATGCAAAGTTAGGAAGGCATTACATGCTTTACTGCTGCAAGGAGAAGAAGAGGTGGAAGAAGAGTCGGGTGATCCTGCACTAACAGAAGAGCAGGAGTATGAAACTGCTCCAGAGAGTCCTGCTGAAAGGGAAGAAGATTCAGAAAGGGACAAGCTTATGTTGATTTCTGATCATGCTATGAAAGGAACCACAGGACCCGTGACATTCTTTTTAATGACAATGATAGGAGGAAGAAGGGCAGTAATGCTTGTGGACAGTGGGAGCACAAACTCATTCATGGACTATGAATTTGAATCAAAAGAAATTGCAAGCTGAATTATAGGCCAGCAAGGAAAGTGGTTGTAGCAGGGGGAGGAGAATTGTGCACAGATGCTAAGACTGATGACATTTGCTATATGATTCAAGGATACACATTCACCAACTCATTTCAGTTATTAAACCTCCGAAGCTATGATATAATCCTCGGAACTGATTGGATATATCACCACAGTCCTATTGGTTTGGATCTGAAAACTAGAGAATTGTCCATATGCAAGGATGGCCAGACTGTGACTTTCAAAGACTATACCTCTCCCACTAAACACTACATGGTAGATGCAGCTCAATTGGAGAAGATCATGAGGAGAGAAGTACTAGGGTACTTGATCCAAGCAAATTGGGTTCAAGAAGGGGAGCTCAAGGAGTCTAAAGAAGTACCTATGGAGATTCAGAAGGTAATACACCAATACAAAGAAGTGTTCAGCGAGGCTCAAGAACTACCTCCTAAGAGAGGATGTGACCATGCCATTCCTCTTAAGGCTAATGCCGACACTCCCAACATCAGGCCATACCGAATACCACACCACCAGAAAGATGTGATGGAGGACATTATTAGCCAATTGTTGAAATCCAAAGAAATTAGAGAGAGTGTAAGTCCTTATTCCTCTCCAGCTGTGATGGTTAGAAAAAAAGATGGTTCATGGTGGATGTGTGTGGACTATAGACAATTGAACTCAATGACAATCAAGAATAAGTTTCCTATGCCAATTATAGAAGATTTGTTGGATGAACTACAAGGAGCAACAATATTTTCAAAACTTAACCTTAGATCCGGATACCACCAGATTAGGATGGTTGAGGAAGATATTCCAAAAACAACGTTCAGGACTCACTTGGGACATTATGAGTATATTGTGATGCCATTCGGTTTGACGAATGCGCCGGCAACCTTCCAATCACTTATGAACACCATCTTTGGGCAGCACTTGAGGAGGTTTATCTTAGTCTTCTTTGATGATATCTTGGTATACAGCAAGAGCTTGTCTGATCATGTTGAGCATTTACACACAGTTTTACACCTTCTACACCTGAACCAACTTACTGCAAGAATGAGTAAGTGTTGTTTTGCTATGGCAGAGATTGGGTATTTGGGACATATAATCAGCGAGGCAGGAGTATCTATAGACCCAAGAAAAATTGCTGATGTGGTTAATTGGCCTATTCCTTGTAATGTCACCAAATTGAGAGGATTTTTGGGGTTGACAGGCTATTATAGAAGATTTGTGAAAGGGTATGGAAAGATATGCAAACCTTTATTTGATAGCCTAAAAAAAGAAGCATTCATATGGGGAGAAGCTCAAACCATAGCATTTGAAAGATTAAAGCAAGCAATGACCACATGTCCCGTATTAGCATTACCAGATTTCTCCAAACCATTTATTCTTGAGACCGATGCTTGTGGGACTGGTTTGGGTGCAGTTTTGATGCAGGAAGGTAGGCCCATTGCATACTATAGCAAGACATTGGGAGTTAGAGCTGCTGCACAGTCACTATATGATAAGGAGGCTATGGCCATCTTAGAGGCACTTAAGAAATGGAGACACTACCTTTTGGGCAATCCATTGGTGATCAGGACAGATCAAAAGAGCCTGAAATATATCACAACTCAGAGGTTAGTTGAAGGCATACAACACAAATTACTTCTTAAGTTGTTAGAATTTGATTACACGATGGAGTATAAAAAAGGGAAAGAGAATATTGCAGCGGATGCCTTATCCAGGAGGGATCAAACTCCCAAGGAGGTTGAAGGGGGCTGTCATGCTATAGTCACCATTATGCCCAAGTGGGTCGAAGATGTTAAGGGCAGTTATATCTCTGACTCAATGTATGAAAAGCTGGTGAATGACAATCAGTTGTCGGCGGGGACTGATAGTAGCTATACCATGGAGTCTGGTTTGGTAAGGTAAAAGGGAAGGATATATGTGGGAATGAGCAACGACATTAGAACAAAAAATTTAGAATCATTCCACTCATCTGCTATTGGAGGTCACTCAGGTATGAGAGCAACCTACCATCGTATTAAGAAACTTTTTTATTGGCCAAGGCTCAAGAAGAATATATAAATGCTTATTTCTGAATGTCCGGTCTGTCAACTTACAAAATCTAAGCATATACATATTCCTGGATTACTTAACCCTTTGGAAATACCCGATATGGCCTGGACTCGTATCAGCATGGACTTCATAGAAGGATTGCCAAAGTCTATGGGTAAGGAAGTGATCTTGGTCGTGGTTGATAGATTTACCAAGTATGCTCATTTCTTATCATTAGCTCACCCATATTCAGTACAACAAGTAGTGCAAGTCTTTATGGATAATATATTCAAATTACATGGATTGCCTATTGCTATTGTGACTGACAGAGATAGAATTTTTACTAGCCACCTTTTCCAAGAGATTTTCAGAACCTTGAAGGTATCTTTGAGGCTAAGCAGTGCATATCATCCTCAAATGGATGGACAAATTGAGCGAGTAAATCAATGTTTAGAGTCCTATTTGAGGAGTATGACTTTCCAGCAACCGAGAGAGTGGATATCTTGGTTAACTCTTGCCGAATGGTGGTATAACACCTCCTATCATACAACGCTGAAAATCTCACCTTTCCAAGCTTTGTATGGTTACCCCCTCCTCAAATTGGTGAATTAACTATTCCATGTAACGTATCAGAAGATGTCAGAACCCGGGAATTAATACTCCCAGATCCTCTGTATAAAATAAACACAATGGAAGGCGAAGAAGTAGTAGGGTCCAGCGATGCGCCACGTGCAATCGACCGGGGAAGCGCCTAGTCGTCGGGATCCACATCGTAGCAAAGTCCTTCTCCTCTCAAATTTTGTTTGCATAAGCAAGAATGAGCACAACTTCCGTGCTCGCAAGTTACACCGACAAATAACGAATGACATGCATATATGGATGTAACAAAGGATGGCTTAAGGGTTGATTTGCATAAAGCAAGATTTTCTTTCAATACTTGTACTAAGTTCCAAAGCATTTATTCTATAACTAAAAATCATTTTATAAATTCTCAATTTTTATAGTCAGATAACATTCACACATGAATGGTGAAGGATACCCTCCTATCACATGGCTTCCTGCCCAATTCCCGTTTGGATAACCAGTTTTGAAGGAGTCATTTTCAAACAAAACCAAAGTCTAACTTTGAGTAGTTCTGCTAGCATGTCCATGACCGTGGACACGGCTATTCGAATAGTTTTACACTCTGCAGAGGTTGTACAGCTTTACCCACATGACAAGACTTCTCTAGTTTGTCTGGCATATATCTATGCCACCGCTCACTACCTTGGGTGAGCGGTCTAGAGCACGTGTCAAGGCCTTTACAAAGCGTCATTCCACCATAGTTACCCCTCGCTAAGGTTTCCACCACCCCCTTTGGAATAAAGACCTCCGGTTCGGGCCCCCTCTTGCGCTAGGTGGGACTAACATAAGTCGTAACATGACTACCCATTTCATCTGTAGGGAACGACCACGGTGGAACATTGCAGATTAATTAGCGAGTCCTACTCCCATACCGAGGACATGTGGTGAGTACAGTAGTGGCATAGCATCATGCGCTCGAAGACCGGTCCTTAGCGACTTGGGCAACTTTCAACAAAACCCATGGGCCTCAACCATCCCGATTGAGCCCGTGCATAAACTGCACCCACCGAACATCCATTATGCCCAAGTCCAAACCATTTTTATTTATTTCATTTTCAAAGTCATAAACTTCCATAACATACCGATGTCATGGATACAATTCGAACAACAATTGATTTATGGTGAAATTTCCCAAAATAAACATGTTTGGTCTATAAGCATGGCTAAGCTGATTTTTCTCAAAATGTTCTAGTTCATACTATCGTATCAACCGGGTTTTACCTATGGTGACAATATGTTTGTTTCAATTATCAAAATTGGCTATACAAAGGAGTTTAGGCATAACTATACATTTAAAACAGGACTTTAAATTCTGATATAAATAAGCATGCAAGAATAATTTAAAGCAGAATATAAATAATTTGAAATAATGGGATCAACATGATCAAGGGTATAACTTGCTTGCTTGTTTACTCGTTGCTCTTAAGCGGCGTCGAAATCCGGCCGTCAAAGTCGTCGAAATCTATACGTGAAAACGAGCTAAATTCAAATAACACTCAAATAAAATCCAAAATAAATACTGGGAGGAAGGTATTGATTTTATATGAATATAGGAATTTGAATCGACGGAATCGGAGTTCGTATGAGGAGAACGAAATTATAGAAAATGACATGCATGCATAAGCACTATTCATGCATGGTACTGTAGCTTGCATGCACGTGAACAGTAACTCACAATGCAAAGTTTATAGAGAAATGGCGATACTGGCGAGAAAAGGATAGATGGCGGTGAACCACAAAAATGGAATCCGAGCAAAGCGGACCCACCGTGGTGGTCGCGTTGGTGAAGGTCGGTGTGGCGGCGGCGACGTGCAAAACAGTGTCGGATGAATAGTAGCACCGATGAGCCGGGGTATTTTGGAGGAACGGAAGGGAGCATCGCGTAGAACGTTGCGAGGCGAAGCCAACGGTGTGGACGATGTCGTCGGGGAATCAAAACGGCCCCGAAATGACGATAGAAGGTGGTTGGTCGCTCACAAAAACTTTTACTTGCGGCGGAGATAGAGGGAGAATTCTAGGGATATGAAGAGGACGTCGAGGGCACGCCGCGACACGGTCGGCTCGGAAATGAGTAATCGAGGAGAGAGAACGGAGGAGATATTAATAATGGACCAAAATAAATGACAGAAAATAAATAAAATCTAAAATTACGAAATAAATACTAAAAAATAGTAGAGAATTTAGGTGAATTTAGGAAGAAGAATCAACGGATTTGGAGTTTGTATGTGAGAGAAATGATTTTTGGAAGATTAAATATGTGTATGTACAAACTTGCCATGACTAGATAAATATGCACTATTCATCATCTTCTTCAACGAAACAGCCACTATGGAAAGAAAAGAAAAGATGGCGGTCTTGGCCAAAGGAAAGGAAAGAGTGATCGTGAACGACAAAAATGGATTGCTCACCTTGCAACGAGGCCGTAGGAGGTGGCGGCATGGCGGGCGGTGGCGGTGGCGGCGGCGGCGCGCAGAGTGCACGGCAGGCGGCGGGCGCTCGGCGATGCTCGGCGGCGAGAGGTGAGCACGGCGTGACCACGGCGTCGCGATGCCGAGAAGGTGACGGTGGTGGAGGAGCTCCACCGACGGCGCTAGAGGCGACGGGCGACGATCGGCGGCGAGAGAAAAGCTTCACTGCGTCGTGGAGGAAGGGAGGGAGGAGCTGAGTTTTCAGGGGATGGATGAGCGAGAGGAGAGGCACCTGATGCTGCTATTTATAGGACCGGAGAGGAGCCGAGGAGGGAGAACGGGAGGCGAGATTAATGGTGGACAGTGGCGTGATTAGCGAAATTGAGGTGCTTAAGGAAAGGAGTAATGGCCTAAAATGGGGGAGGTGATGACCGGAGAATTGAATTCCATAAATTTCGTGAAGAAATGGGGTGGGAATCACGGATATGGGAAGCTTTTGTTGGCCTCTAATGGCTGTCGGGGCTGTGCATTGCTCTCTGGACAGAAATGGAACCGTTTCGTTTGAGGAAGAAAGGGAGGAGAAGAAAGGAATAAATGAGACAAAGGAAGGTATGCATTGATTGAAAGCAAACCTGGCAAGGTGGTAGTGCATGCATGGAAGGTCTTGGTGGGTTAAGTGTGCTGTCCCCTGAGCACTACACGGATGGGTGACCCGAATGGGAAGTTGATTTTTTTTTAATTATTATTTTCTTTCTCGAAATTACTGTTCATAGTGTACTGTTCAAGTTACTGTTCATGAGATTCAGACGGTCCGAATATTTTTCTTGATTTTTGGATTAAAAACAAATCAATAAATCAAATAGATTTTTAGAAAATAGCAAATAGCGTCCAAAAATTCTAGAAAAATTCACAAAAATACCTTGAATTATTTTTGATTTAATAAAAATAATTCCAACTTAAAGTTGAACAGTAATTATTTTTGTTTTAGTCAATAGTAAAAAGTACGTCATGAGCATATGATTGAACAATTAAAGGTGAATTTTTTTTTTGCCTTTTAAAATCTTAGAAATTCAAGAAAACCAAGCACAACAGAAATCCAATAAAAGAATAACTTTATTAATTTTTATTTTAGTATGACACACTTTGCCAACAATGATTGGAGGTCGCTAAAAGCACTTCCAAATTGGGGATATGGTATAACTCAAAATGCAACCCTATAGGCAAACAACTTTTGGGATAAGGGGCTCCCTAAAGCTTTGATCAAAGTATTATGGGCCATTCAGAATTCTGAAGAAATTTGGTCCTGTGGCTTATAAATTGCAGCTGCCGGAAGGTACGGTAATTCATCCCGTTTTCCATGTAAGTCAATTGAAGAAGCATCTGGGTTCGCAGGCTGTACCCATGCCAGGACTACCATTGGTGGGAGAGAATGGAAAAATCAAAACCGAGCCAGCTGCAATCCTGGACAGGAGAATTATACCGCTCCAAAATGAACCAATAGCCCAATGGCTGATTCAATGGTTGAACTTGGGTTCAAAGATGCAACCTGGGAGGATGCAGCATTCATTCAAAGTACTTTCCCAAACTTCACACCTTGAGGACAAGGTGGAGCTCAAGGGGGAAGGTAATGTCAGGACCGAAGAAACCAAACTGGGAAGAAGATGCAGTCTGTTGCTGTGTGGAATAGCTCAGGAGGAAGTCGACAGCCAATCTACTGCTTCGTCAATTTCGTCTTAACCCAAGGAAAGGCCGAGATTGGGTAGTGGAGATCCAACGGTCAAGGATGACCAGTTTATTTACTATTTTTAGTTTATCGATTGTCGATGGAACTCGAATCGAACTTCACCATTTTACTTTCACTCATCAGAACTTTGAATTGAGTTCCTCGCTTATAACCCAGTGAAATCTGGAATGAGAGGGCAAGAAAGAACAGCATATTCGTATCTTAGGTAGCTAGCTTCGTAGAAACCCTAGTGCGTGTTCTTCCCTTCTCTAGCTGCCTCTGTGTTTGCCCAATAGCAATTCCTGTTGAACGTCTGAAAGTTGGGATCTGACACCGCAGTGTCTAGCAGAGCTTTGCCGTCGCCGAGACCACCAGGGGCTTTGCTGGGGCCACAGCCAGTCTGGCCCCTACCAAATCGGGGGTTTGTCGGTGACAAGGCAGCGCATCGGGTCTCCGCTTCCTCATCAGCCGACCATGGCGGAGAGGAGCTCGGCGACGTCCGTCGATCCCACGAGGTTGTTGTCGACGAGCGCCCTGAAGCCATCGATGTAGGCCTTGGATGTCATCTCTGGGCACCACATCAGCTTTATCGGGTACGATTTGTTGCAGGTGTTTGTTTAATTTATTGGAACAATTGACTTGAAATATTGCATAAATTGTTTTGATTGTATGATGTCATTGCATCAAATATTGCAGCAAGATGTATTTTTTTTGCAACGATGTTTTTTATTTGTTGCACAAGAGTAAAGTTTTTTTGTTGCAGTAGGGATGCCTATTTGTTGCACCGAGAATTTGTGCTTGTTGCTTCGAGTTGAGAATTTGTTACAGGCTTACTAAATAATTGTTGCGTTTCACCGATTTTTGTTGCATCAGATCGGATAGCTGAGATCGACTATTTTAAATATAATCAGAGCAGGGTGAATAATCGAATGTGTTGTTTCCTGCATTAACCTGGATGCAGCAAATGCTCCTTAATCAATTGCTAGGTGTTGTTTGACCATGACTTGCAGCTACATTTAGAATCCCGCGCGCGCTTATGTGTTTCGAAAATCTTGGTTCCGGGAGATTTCCACGACAATACTAAGTAATGCCGTTTGTATTGTACACTTGTATATGCATTGGAATGCAGATACAAACTGTATGCAATGACACAACCTATATTTGTACGCATTGCAGTTTCGTTTAACGGAACTAGAGATGCGCAACCGCCTCAATCGAGTTCAGTTTGGGTCATCTCTCTCAAAAAAGTTCAGTTTGGGTCAAGTGTAAGCTTGAGTTTGAGTCTGTCAGAAAACATAAGCCATGCACGTATACGCATACAACCAGCTGTGATCAATGCCTTACTAGCTGCTCATGACCCTGTCCACGCCACTGGCAAGCAAATTAATGGCAACAACTTATAACAGCAAGCAAACTTTTTTTAGAGAGAAAGGAGCAAGAATCTATCTACTGGTCATTCTTTAGTGTGAGTGTGTCGTCTTTTACTTCTTAAGGGCTTGTTTGGCAAGCTTAAATTCCCGGTCTATCCCAGTGAGATAGGCCGGCACTTTAGACTTCCAAAACAAGGTCTCTAAGTGAGTTGTAGTCTTTGCTTTGGGTTATACCCTTGTACTATTGTTCTAGTTGCACTCCTGCATGGTTGATTAGCCAGGGTGTTCGAAACGTCATTGCAACATCAGGAAATAGATGGGCACTGGTTAAGGTAGGGAGTGTTTCGTACGTGTAACCAATGCAATAAGATGAACCTTGCATCAGTTATATTTCCGGGATATGCTGATTATACACTTGTCACTCCAAACTTGCACACGATCGTACAGATTTACATGCAAATTATTTCGTGCCAATGAAATATGGGAATGGAATGGTTAGCTCCTTAACCAATTACTAGGTGATGTTTGACCATGACTTGCAGATACATTCATGACCCGTATATGTTTAAAAAAAGTGGTTCAGGGAGATTTGCATGATAATATTGAATAATTCCGTTTGTGTTGTACACTTGTATGCATTGAAAAGCAGATACAAGCATAGAACGGTACAACCTACGCATGCGTTGCAGTGTGCTTGAACCAGCTGTGAGCAAGGGTAAGCTTGAGTCAGCCAGGAAACAACCGCCATGCGTGTGCATACAGCCAGCCGTGACTGAGCAGATGCCTAGCGAGCTGCTCATGACCCGACCCACACCAGTAGCGAGCCAACTAACGGCAGCAAGCAAGAACCTATCTGGCTAGGCAACACACAGCCAAACCAAAACCATGCTTGCGAGCGCCATGCATGATGCATGTGGTGGCTTTCCAGAGGCAAATTAACAGATCGGGTAAGGCCTTGTCGACCGGCCCATATACAACATCGCCCCGAAGTAATGGGCCTGCGAATGACACCCCTCAATAAAGTCGTCCCAAAGGTTAACAGACCATTTTCGCCCCCTGAATAACTCTTCCTTTCTTAAAAAAAAAAACCTTTCATGCTGGCCACTATCTAAAAAACAAAAAAAATCAGAAGAAAAAAAACAAAAGAAAAGGACGAGAAAAAAATGAAAAAAAGAGAGATGAACGGTTGAAAAAAAGGTATACTTCTATTGCAAAAATTATATGTAGAGTGTATAAAATGCACACTTCAATGTCATAATTTCTCCCGATACACCCACTTTCAAGCTAAAAAATGCCGCAAATGTCATAAACACTATACGCACCATAAAATATCTTGCATACGTCCCCCCATTTTACCGAATTTTATTTTCGGCTGAAGTGTGTTTTCTAACTAAACTATATGTGATGCGGCTATATATTAATTATCTTAGAATATTTCCTCCTCGTTTTAGATCAGGATTGTAAGATAAGTTCATTTTAGAATCCAGCAACGTGCTTAAGCAAGCGAGCCCTCTGGGATGAACTCCTCCCATTTCTTTTGTTTTATCTTGTTTTGGTTTATTTTCCCTTTGTTTATAACCTTGTGCCCTCTTTAATGCAATAATGGCTTTTTTGCCGTTTCCTAAAAAAAAAGAATCCAGCAACGTGCTACATGATTCTAGCTAGCCAAGGGTTCTTTCAGCGTTTCACCGTACAAGCGAGAGAATAATTGAGTTACTCCAAGTTGTCACGGGGAGTACTTACCATATCTTTTTTTAACGAGGGCAAAGCTCTGCTGTTCAATTCGAGGAGAAGAGAAATACACCTCTGAAGGAGAAACACTAAGACACCAATACCAACGGCCCCAAAAGAAGGGGACGTCAACACTGAGAAAGGAGCCCCAAACTGAACTCCTACCAAGCACTTATGGCATCAAGAAGGCAAGCACCTTGTGGAGCAACAACAACGACCCCTAGGAAAAGGGAGAGGGGGTGACTCCTCCACTCACATTGCCGGCTACCACCACCACGCCAAGCATCACCATGGGCCGTTCGATGCGCACCACCCACCAATGTGTCACGTCATGAGTCATTATCGCCTCCCGTCACATTGGCGACGCAGCAACTCCAACTCCGACACTCCATTGTGACCCGCCTTGTTGATGCAAGGCCCTCAGCCGCCGAAGCCATTGCTAACTGCGTTCCCCAACGCTCGTCGCGTGTCATCATTGCACACCCGCGACATGACAACTCCAACTTCGCCGTGAGAAGCATCACCGGAGCGTCCAAATCGACGCCTGAAGCGATGCCTCAACTGAGAGAACGATGATGTCTAAGCCTGTACCTGAGCTTGAGCACGCCCGATAACAACAAAGCCACCACCACCTGCACGCCCGATGCCATGCTAGGATGCTCATCGCGTGTCATTGCCGCTGCCCCGTCGCACAACCATGATGCGGTAGGCATCACCGAAGCGTCCAAAGTAATGCTTGAAATAATGCCTCAGTTGAGCCATCACCGACGCCCAAGCACAGGACAAGCCTAAGCTCGCCCAAGACCACCAAACCACTGAAGCCGTCACTACCTATGAACCCCGACACCCCACTGTGATGCCTGTCACACGCGCCGCTACCATAGCCCATCACATACCCGTGACGCGGCAGCTTTAACTTCGTAGCGACACGCATCACCGAAGGGACCAAAGCAACGCATGTAGCCCAACCGCTCATCCCTTGTGCGGCCACGACTAGGCCCACTCACCCACGTGCACACCAACATGCGGTTGAGGCCAGGCCCGACCAGCCATGCTGAAGAGGACGACTGTGCTCTGCAACCACCGACGTGTCGCTTGCCAAACCGCTCACCCCGCGCGCCGAGGCCAGGCCAGGGAAGCCACGCGCGGCTGAGGCCAAGCCCAACTAGCCACGCATGAGGAGGAGGAGGATCGTGCCACCGCAACCACCGACGCGTGTCGCCCACCAAGCCACTCACCCTGAGCGGCTGAGGCCAAGCCTGGTCAGCCACGCCAAGCCACTCACCCTACGCACCGAGGCCAGGCCTGGCTAGCCATGCATACACCCACGCGCGGTCTAGCCCAGGCTCGCCTAGCCACGCTAAGGAGGATGTTCATGCCGCCCCGCCCGCTTGGCCACTCACCCCCCGTGCAGCAGCGACCAGGCCTAGCCAGCTCCATGCACACCCATGCGCGGCCGTGACTAGACCCGGCTAGCCACGCCGAGGAGGAGGACGATTGTGCCACCACAACCATCGGCGTGGCGCCAGCCGAGCCGCTCACCCTCAGTGGCTGAGTCCATGCCCGACTAGCCACACGCACACCCACATGCGGCAATGACCAAGCTCGGATAGCTACGCTGAGGATGCAACGGGACCCACGGGTGGCTGGAGGACGGCCAAGCAGCAACATCAACAACCGGATCTGGCAAGATTCGGTGATGCTCGAGAGGATGGCGACGGGAACAGCGGCAGATCCGAAGAGGGAGAAGGTCGAGAACAATGGGGAGGCTCTAGATCTGTTGGGATCCGAGATCGGTTGTGGCTGGAGGCGAGGAACAAGGATGCAGGCGACACCATGAAAATTTCTAGATCTGCAAAAGGAGGAGGAAGAGGGAGGAAAGGAGGGAGGAGGAGGCACTACTACAGAAAAGCTCATCACAGACGATTCAAAAATGTCACCGTAGATGGTTTCCTGAACCATCTGTGCTTATGGGTCAGTAATACCCTAAGGATATTATAGACGGTTTTTGAACCGTCTGTGATAGTGTATTATCACAAACGATTTTAGTTAGAACTATCTGTGATAGTCTATTATCACAAACGGTTCTAGTTTAGAACCGTCTGTAATAGCATCATATCGTTATCATAAATAGGCCTCCTTCCGTTCACCAGCATTCTTTGATTAAACAGCACAATAAAAATACAGATGAACCAAAGCAGGCCTATTTATGATAATGAAATCACCATCGTACAATAGACTTTGGCGCCATATCTTCATCTTGCAATAAAACATGAATTTTAACAAGGGCTAAACCCCTAGCCATCCATCAATCATCACAAGAACTAGAGGTATCAACAATTAATTTTCACACGCACAAGCATCAAGATTTATATGGTCAAACCCTAGCTATCCAACAATTTCATAATTTCAGATCCAAGCATCAAGAAAGAGAGGAGAGGGGAGCGGATAGGGATATCACTGGTGATGAAAAAGAGGCAGCGGCAGCGTCACCGTTGTGTCACGACGATGACATTGCACAAGACACTCTTACGACAAGAGTGCCTTCTGCAGTGAACCGTGGTGTCACAACCGGAGGCGGAGGAGCTCATGGCGGTAGTCGGTGTCGTCAGGGGACGGGGCGCTTCGATCGGTTTGGGGGAGGTGGCACCGCTTCGGTTTGGGGGAGGCGGTGAAATCGATTTGGAGTAGTTGGGTGTGTGCAGGCAATAGATATAAGGAGATTTAGGTAGCAAAATCGATCTGAAGTAGTTGAGAGGTCGTGACGCCGCTTCGGTTTGAAAGTTTGAATAAAGGGCCAAGGGCGGCCAAATCTAGAGAATATATAAAGGGACGACGAAATATCATAGACGGTTTTTTAAACACCGTCTGTCACAGACGGTTTGTATTAAACACCGTCTGTGAAGTATTATAGACGATTGTTGTTCAGAATCGTCTGTGATACTTCACAGACGGTTTTCAACAAGAACCGTCTGTGATATTACCTTTTCATATATAGTTTTTAGCGTAGTCAGTAACACAGATGGTCGCTAAACCAAAACCGTCTATGATTGTATGTAACACTAACGATTTTGATCAACCGTTTGTGATGAGACGTCCGGTATTAATCTTCTTTTTTTTGTAGCAGTGAGGGAGGCTCGAAAGGAGGAGAGGCCGCCGCCCGCGTCTCATCAATGTATGCTTACGACGATCGTAACAAAGAGGTGGAGTCACTCGGATTCGAATTTAACCTACGGTGAAGTACGTACTGCGGTATCTACAGGCGGGCAGGACGGCGGAATGTGCCATGAATATTCCCAAGGGCTGTACGTGCAGGTAGCAAGCCATGGCAATATTGTAGTGACCGGTACGTGCTTCATCGAGATGAGAAGAGGAGCAAGAGGAAAGCGACGCGTTGGCGCAAGAGGGCAGGCAATGAGAACTGAGCGATGGCGAGGAGTTTGTCCCGCGCGCCCGATCGATCAATATCACCAAGTCATTATACAGCGAGCCAAGCCAAACCAATTAACCAAACCAGAGCAAACCAGAGCACGGCAAGTGGTGGTCGCGCTTGCCGCTGCCTTCTCCTCCTGTAGTATATATATATAATATGTATTGCTTGTTTCCCTTTTAATTCCTAGCTTTGCTGCGGTTGTAAAGCCATGCATTTTGTCGTGGACAATGCTGCGTGCGTCACTGCAGGATACCAGCAATCGCCTCGCCTCGCCGGTGTGGTCGGGCGTACGCGGTTGGTGTCATGCATGTGTGGGATATATATATCGGGTGGTTACAGATGGAAAGGATTTGAGGGGTGATCGATCGATGCAGCCCGGCGCATCCACATACATGCGCATCGTTCACGCTCCGGCATGGAGTACGTATATATGCTACTAGTTCGATGTGAGTTAATTCACACGACATGTAGGCTTCAGCACATACGCATTTGGCTGCGTACGTGCACGTATTCCCTTCCGTAGATGAATATATTTCTCTCCGGCAAACTGTTACCAACCGATGCACAACTCGGATCATGCAGATAGATAGATAGATAGAGAAACGCTGCGCACCACCGGCCGAGGCCGCTATGAGTATTGACTGGCTGCCCACGCGGGCAACATGCCAAAATCCTAAACTCGCAACGAGAGAGAGTCCGTGTCCTCTCATCCCCACCTCTCTCTTCCCTCCAGTCCTTTCGTTCTCCCTCCCCCTCGCCTTTCCTTCTCCCTCTATCTCTCCACTCCTTGTTGATACGTGGTAGTGTTACCGTACGTACCCGCTTCTCCTTTTCCGTTTCTCTCTCTCTTATCAGTTAACATTTCCGATCTCCTCTCTCTGCCGCAACGCAACAGGAGAGAGAGAGAGAGAGAGAGAGAACCAGAAGCGCCGCTGATCATGCTCCTGTGATCCAAGAACAGGAGAGCCAAGCAGCCGTTCGGGGATGGCGGGGAACGAATGGATCAATGGCTACCTGGAGGCGATACTAGACAGCGGCAGCGCGGCGGGAGGAGGAGGAGGCGGCGGCGGAGGGGGCGGTGACCCGAGGTCGCCTGTGGCGGGGGCGTCGTCGACGGCGAGCCCCCGCGGCTCGCACATGAACTTCAACACCACGCACTACTTCGTGGAGGAGGTGGTGAAGGGCGTCGACGAGAGCGACCTCCATCGGACGTGGATCAAGGTCGTCGCCACCCGCAACGCCCGCGAGCGCAGCACCCGCCTCGAGAACATGTGCTGGCGAATCTGGCACCTCACGCGCAAGAAGAAGCAGGCAAGCAAAATTCCCTATCTCTCTCCCGTGTTCCTAGTTGATTTCTCGTTGGTTGGTGCCTTTTCAGTTGGGTTCTTGTTTTCCAGGGAGAAATATATAGTGCACTCTGCATGACTGAATCAATTATCTTAGATAAAATTTATCATCGATGCTAGTCTAATACTAACATGTTTGGAACGACTTCGGCTTCCGGCTTTCGGCCGGAAAAGTCGGAAGCCGTTCCAAATGGTCAGCTTTTCGCAGCCGCTTCCGCCGAAGCGGCTTCCTGCCTCAATGGGAGAAAGCCGAAAGCCGGAAGTTGCCCTTCGGCAGCTTTCCGCAGCTTCCCACCACTCCCCTTCCGAACTTGCCCCTCAACTTCAAAGATTATTACCCGCTTTTGTCATCACATAAATAACTCTAACCCAACCGGCTCCCCCCTCCCCCCTCTTCCCCCCGAGCCCCTCCTCCCCCGCACTCCTCCCTCCTCCCGTGGCCCTTCTCCCCTGGCGGCCACCCTCCTCCCCCGGCGGCCAGCTCCTCCTCCCTGACGCCCTCCTCCCCGCCGGCCTCACCCGGATCCAGATCCAGATCTGGATCTGGATCTCGCCTCCACCTCCCCCCTCGCTGGCGCCCCTCCTCCACCTCCCTCCTCCCCGACGCGCCTCCTCCTCTGACTCCGTCCTCCCCTGATGCGGCGCCTCCTTCTCCGACTCCGTCCTTCTCCTCCTCCCCCGAGTGGCGCCGCCCCGCTCCCCTTCTCCTCCTCCTCCCCGGACAACTTCTCCTCGACGCCCTCCTCCCCGGTGCCCTCCTCCTCGAGCCGCTGCTGACTCGCCGCCGTGGCCACATCCTCTGTGCCGCCTTTTCCTCTCCCGACGGCCGACGCCCAACTCTCCGCCTTCTGGCCTCTCGCTCCGCCACGCAAAACCGCCGCTAAGCCTGACCCTAACCCTAGCTTTCATTTTTTTCTTTTCTTTTTTCTGTAATGATTATTGTTAATTGTAATTGTAATAATAGTTAATTGCAATAATAGTTTACTGTAATGGTTATTTATTGTAATTATTTATGTAATAATTATTTTATTTTAATAATTATGTGTTGTAATAATTGTTAATTGTAATAATTATCGTTAATTGTTGTTAATCACGGTAATTATGCGGTATATTGCAATAGTCGACCAATTGCCCTAATTGTGGTAGTCGATGTTAATTGCCCTAATTGCGGTAGTCGGCGTTAATTGCCCTAATTGCGATAGTTGGCATTAATTGCCCTAATTATGGTATTTATCATTAATTGTGTTAGTTCTTTATTGTCTTTAAATGTCATTAATTATCGTCAACTGTCGTTAGTTTTCGTTAAATGCTGTTAATAGTGTTAAACGGTATCAAACAAGCCGTTACTGTTCTCAGGGGGTATTTCAGACATTTCTTATCTCGGAAGCTGCAGCCAGCCTATCTAAAAGCCAGACAGCCAAACACCAAATCAAAAAAGCTCACCATTCACCGGAGCCGAAAACCATACAGACACACCTAAGCCGCTTTTAGAAAAGTCCATTGCTCCAAACAGGGTCTAAGACTAGACCAAGCCGTAGGCATGATGTGTTACAGTTGAAAAAAAAATTCAGGACTGTGTAATTGATGTCGGATACGATTAATACACGTTTACGTTGGGTATACTCCAAAAAACATGTTCATACAGGTAGTCTGCACTCTGCACCACTACGTTTTTCTCCAAAGGCAGAAATTTGTGGTTTCATGGTATCAATAATGGCCGATGAATTTGCTCTACCTTTTCATTTTCAACTACAGGGAACTGATTTTTTTTCGATGAAATTTTTAGTGCTGCTACTGATTTTAATTTTTATTTATTTTTGTGGGTGTGTGGTGGTTGACGATGAGCAGCTGGAGCTGGAGGGCCTCCAGAGGATGTCGGCACGGAGGAAGGAGCAGGAGCAGGTGCGTCGCGAGGCGACGGAGGACCTGGCGGAGGATCTGTCGGAAGGCGAGAAGGGGGACACCGTCGGCGAGCTGGCGCAGCACGACACGCCCAAGAAGAAGTTCCAGAGGAACTTCTCCGACCTCACCGTCTGGTCTGACGAGAACAAGGAGAAAAAGCTTTACATTGTGCTCATCAGGTATCATCATACCGCTTACTTATTGTTGTCATTCTTCATGGTAACTGAACAGACATAATTTTTTTTAAAATCCATCCCAGGAGGAATCCTGCCATAGTTATCTGCTCTGCTGTGCTAATAATTAGTTTAGTGAAAGCAGATTTGCTCTCTGTTGTGCTAATAATTAGTATCTGAAATCCTTATCTTGCAACATTTGCATAGTTAACTCCCTAAAGGTCTAGAGTACATGAACATGTTTTTTCGCCCTTGTTTGCTAGTCTACATGGCCTTGTCCGAGGCGAAAACATGGAACTGGGTCGGGATTCAGATACTGGTGGCCAGGTAAACATCATTGTTCTTTTAGTTGGAGAAACTATTTATTAGCATCAAGCTTTGGATGACTGAATGCTGCTGTCTTTCTTGTCTTGTAGGTGAAATATGTTGTCGAATTCGCAAGGGCACTTGCAACGATGCCTGGCGTGTACAGAGTGGACCTATTCACTCGTCAAGTGTCGTCTCCTGATGTGGACTGGAGCTACGGGGAGCCAACCGAGATGTTAACCTCTGGTTCCACTGATGCGGAGGGAAGCGGTGAGAGTGCCGGGGCTTACATTGTGCGCATACCGTGCGGGCCAAGGGAGAAGTATCTCCGGAAAGAGGCCCTGTGGCCTTACCTCCAAGAGTTTGTCGACGGAGCTCTCGCGCATATTCTGAACATGTCCAAGGCTTTGGGCGAACAGATTGGCAGTGGGAAGCCAGTCCTGCCTTATGTGATCCATGGTCACTACGCCGATGCGGGAGATGTCGCTGCTCTTCTTTCCGGTGCGCTGAACGTACCGATGGTGCTCACCGGTCACTCACTTGGGAGGAGCAAGCTGGAGCAGATTCTGAAGCAAGGGCGCGTGTCAAAGGAGGAGATTGATTCAACCTATAAGATCATGAGGCGTATCGAGGGCGAGGAGCTGGCCTTGGATGCAGCAGAGATTGTCATAACGAGCACAAGGCAGGAGATTGATGAGCAGTGGGGATTGTATGATGGCTTTGATGTCAAGCTCGAGAAAGTGTTGAGGGCACGGGCGAGGCGTGGGGTTAGCTGCCATGGCCGTTTCATGCCTAGGATGGTGGTAAGTGTTCACTAATAAACGTAATAGTTCTGTACCATATCTGGCAAAATTCTGGCAAATTAGGTATTTGAGGTGACACATGTGGCACACAATTTCTTTTTTCACACATTGGCTTTGTATGTGTGGCTTCTTAACAGGTAATTCCTCCTGGGATGGATTTTAGCAATGTTGTGGTTCCTGAAGATATCGGCGATGGAGATGGTGATATCAAAGATGATGTGATTGGTTTGGAGGGTGCTTCACCGAGGTCACTGCCCCCAATTTGGGCTGAGGTTGGTGGTTGATTCCAAATTTCCTCTGCAGACCTACAAGGCCACAACAATTTCCTTTACAACGATCTTAATATTGCTGAACAAAACTGCTTGTCACAGGTGATGCGCTTCCTGACCAATCCTCATAAGCCGATGATCTTGGCTCTATCAAGGCCTGATCCGAAGAAGAACATCACTACACTTGTCAAAGCATTTGGAGAATGTCGTCCACTGAGGGAACTTGCAAACTTAGTAAGCAACAGTAAACCTGAATAACTGCATTTTAGTGGTACACTTTGAGTAACCATGTCTGCAGTTTTTATGATCAAATGCCAAAAGTACTGTCCATCCATCATGCTTACCATGTAGAAAGGTTTCTTATTTCGAGTACTAAACTAAGTCTGGTGTTTCTGAACATTCGAGTACTAAACCAAGTAACAAAATTTACCTATGTTTTCAGACTCTGATCATGGGGAACAGGGATGACATCGACGAAATGTCTGCCGGCAACGCGAGCGTCCTCACCACAGTCCTGAAGCTGATCGACAAGTACGATCTGTACGGAAGTGTGGCCTTCCCCAAGCATCACAATCAGGCGGACGTACCCGAGATCTATCGCCTTGCGGCAAAAATGAAGGCCTGTTGCATGTCATGCCACTCTCTTCATCTTTCAGCTTTGGCCACTCACCGAGACATTGTCTTCTGCAGGGCGTCTTCATCAATCCTGCTCTCGTCGAGCCTTTCGGTCTCACCCTGATCGAGGTCAGCTTCAGCTTAAGTTCTCTGACAATCACTTGATGTTTTCCTATTGTCTTGAAAACAAAACTCAATTCTGACGAACTTATGGCCTTTAGGCTGCGGCGCACGGACTCCCAATCGTCGCCACCAAGAACGGCGGTCCGGTCGACATTACAAATGTAAGCATCCATGCTTTGCGCATCCTATGTGTTCTGTTGCAGTGGACTGTGTGTGGAAGAATGTGTAATTGTGTTGTGCATGCGCTTGTCAGGCACTGAACAATGGACTGCTCGTGGACCCGCACGACCAGAACGCCATCGCCGACGCGCTGCTGAAACTGGTGGCCGACAAGAACTTGTGGCAGGAGTGCCGGAGGAACGGGCTGCGCAACATCCACCTCTACTCGTGGCCGGAGCACTGCCGGACTTACCTCACCAGGGTGGCCGGGTGCCGGATAAGGAACCCGCGCTGGCTGACGGACACACCGGCGGACGCGGGCGCCGAGGACGAGGAGGCTCTGGAGGACTCGCTCATGGACGTCCAGGACCTGTCGCTCCGCCTGTCCATAGACGGCGAGCGGGGCTCCCTGAACGAGCCTCCGTCGTCGGACCCGCAGGATCAGGTGCAGAGGATCATGAACAAGATCAAGCAGTCGTCGTCATCGTCTCCACAGGCCACGTCTCCGGACGCCGACGGTTCCAAAAGTCCAGCCGAGGCCACCGCGGGCGCGATGAACAGGTACCCTGTCCTCCGCCGTCGCCGGCGGCTGTTTGTCATAGCCGTGGACTGCTACGGCGACGACGGCCGCGCTAGCAAGATGATGCTACAGGTGATCCAGGAGGTGTTCAGGGCGGTCCGGTCGGACTCTCAGATGTCCAAGATCTCGGGGTTCGCTCTGTCGACGGCGATGCCGCTGTCCGAGACGCTCCAGCTTCTGCAGCTGGGCAAGATCCCCCCGACCGACTTCGACGCGCTCATCTGCGGCAGCGGCAGTGAGGTGTACTACCCCGGCACGGCGCAATGCATGGACACCGAGGGGAGGCTGCGCCCTGACCAGGACTACCTGCTGCACATCAACCACCGTTGGTCTCACGACGGCGCGAGGCAGACGATAGGGAAGCTCATGGCCGCACAGGATGGCTCCGGCAACGCCGTCGAGCCGGACGTGGAGTCTTGCAACGCGCACTGCGTCTCCTTCTTCATCAAAGACCCCAAAAAGGTTCCCTACATGTTCTACTTTTGATTAGTCATAGTCACCTGACTTATTGACAATGCCTACTACTTTGATTGGTTTCTGAATCTGAATTCTCTGGATTAATCAGGTGAAGACGATCGATGAGATGAGGGAGAGGCTGAGGATGCGTGGCCTCCGGTCCCACATCATGTACTGCCGGAACTCGACGAGGCTACAGATTGTCCCTCTCCTGGCATCGAGGTCACAAGCACTCAGGTAAGTACATGCGTACTCGATCCTTGACACCTGAGAAAACAAGTACTATACCTTGTAAGGTGATCTCTGACCGACAATTTCAGGTATCTTTTTGTGCGCTGGGGCCTGTCTGTGGGGAACATGTATCTGATCGCCGGGGAACACGGTGACACCGATCTCGAGGAGATGCTATCAGGGTTACACAAGACAGTGATCATCCGAGGTGTCACCGAGAAAGGGTCGGAGGAGTTGCTGAGGAGCTCAGGGAGTTACCATAGGGAAGATGTCGTCCCATCTGAGAGCCCCTTAGCTGCTTACACGCACGGCGATCTGAAGGCCGATGAGATCATGCGGGCTCTGAAGGATGTCTACAAGGCTTCTAGTGGCATGTAAATTGGTTGCTGGGAAGCCCGTGATCTCTGACGCCTTCAGGAGTGCTAGCTTCTTAATATCTTCTTGTTGTTGATAACTGAAAGACAGACTCATTTCTGTTTTTTCTTCACTACATAATCTTATGAACACTACCACGAGTATATCTTGCAGTGAGAAATAATTAGGACACTGCTGATGCCACTGCTAATGTTTGTGAACTAATTCAGTAATATATATAGTTTCTTCAATAGCTGTAACCAGAGCACATAACATTTTACTTCCTGTACTACTCTTGAAGTTTCCAGTATACATAGCAAGGCAAAACTTTTGCTAGTTTTGGTACTTGTTCAAGATTACATTTCTGAAACATTCTCCCAATCTGTACCGGTTTACAAACCAATGTCTCCAAGAGCTCAATCACCCCGATTTGCTGCCAAGATATAGATGTTCAGGACCTCATCCGTGAGTTCCAGTGCTCGGTGCAACTTTTCCCCTGCACGTACCTGGGCTTACCTCTATCTGATAGACGGCTCAAAAGAGTAACAAGAGGACGGCTAGTGCTCGTCAAGTCAGTACTATCAGCTACTCCAATTCACTTCCTGCTAGCTACTCAGCCACCCAAATGGATCATCAAGCAACTCGACAAGGCGAGGCGCGCTTACGGGACAAGACAATGCATCCGGCGGAAAATGTGTGCACACCGACCTGCTATGGAGGACTGGGCATATCCAACCTACACCACATGAGCACTGCTCTCTGCCTACGTTGGATGTGGCACGCCGCAAATAGCCGCCTGCAATGGATTGGCTTACCCATACCGGTTGACAAAATTACTCGTGCACTGTTTGAAATCTCAACCTATGTGCAGATTGGTGATGCCACAACGACCAAGTTCTGGAAAGGAAATTGGCTGCACGGCAGCACACCGGCGTTAATCGCCCCTTGGTCTTGCCGGCCAGCGAACACAAGCGGAGAATTGTGCGAGAGGCGTTGCTCAATAACACTTGGATTTCGGACATTGGCGACTTGACCACGTAGGAGGAGGTTCTACAGTTCATTACTCTTTGGCGAGCTACAAAATTACACCTTCAGTGCGGACTGTTACGATTGAAGAGGCCTAATAGGCAATATATCAGTGGCAGAGTCACATGAGAGTATGGGGGTACAGTTGCACTCCCAAAAATTTTACATGCAAACCTATTATACAGTATATATATCTAGTATAGTAGACATACTATACAATGAATTATAATGTGTTATTCTTAGCAATCAATAGTCAGTAACTCACCAACACAAGCTATATTTTGTGATATCGACTGTACTAGAAATATGTAATTTGTTTCATTTGAACCTTTACCATGTCATTTAAACTTTATGTTAGAATGCGTCGTTCGCACATTTATGCACATGCGAGTGCACTTTCAGTACAAATTTTGTACGGTCGCGGATTTATTCCCGGCCTTTGTCTTTCTAGATATGTGCTAAGAAGGCGCACTCATGCGCGTGTGTGGTGGTGTGTCTTCCTTATAATCGCAAAAAAAAAATTACACCCCATCGTCGAAATCCTAGCTCCGCCACTGCAATATATATAGGGTACAAAGGGATATACCCTATACAGGTAAGGAAATACAAAAGGCAGATAAGGAATACAGAATAGTTCATATTCTATTCTAATATCTTATTTTAACGCCCCCCTCAAATGCAAGGCGTATGCAATAGTATTGCATTTGGAAAAAGTTGACACTAAACTATGGAAAATCCAAAATCCGAGTCTTGATAATATCGCCATAATATGCAGCTCTTGGAAAATATGTTGACAAAATATCTCTCATCCGGTGTCATGCGACAACCCATAAAGCACAAGGTGCAGAAACAAAGTCGGTCGCAGCAACACGATGAAGAAGATGATGAAACCGACAAAAATAAAGAAAACCGTCAAATCAAGCTAAAGAGAAATAGACAGAAGTATGACGGCGCATATCAAAGCCCAAGACGGCAGCAGCGCAGTGCACAAGAAGCGCAACGGAAACGCAATACGGAAGAAGCGCGTCAGCCTTAGAAACTCAGGGCGGCGGCTAAGAGAGAAGCGGTGGCAACATAACGACTTCTACGATCTGCAGCGGCTCGAAGAGAAGAGTGGCGTCAGCCATGCAAAAGGAAATTCCTATACTTCTATGAATGACAATAAATTTGTGGTCTCGTATAGCTTAAACGAACTCAAAGATAAAGTTGTACGAATTTGGATAGATGCAACGGAAGAAAGCACAAAAGAAAAAAAAAGACTAATTAGCAGCAACATAACCATGCAGTCGGATGGCAAGCACAGCCAAGCCATTCCAATCGGGCTAGCACACTTCAGTACGTGTGGGTGCTTGACAAGCTTAAGGCTGAGCGTGAGAGAAGCATCACCATCGATATCGCCCTATGGATCCAGCTCGGACGTGCAGGAATCGGCGTAGGCGGTGCTGATCTGGCTCAGGCAGCACGGGGAGAAGCTGGATCCGGTGCAGGCGATGTGGATCCAGCTCGGGCTACTGCCGTCGTGCTAGAGAAGCTCCACCTGCTCGCTGCCGAGTGCTCCCGCATCAAGGTGGCACCAGGGGGTCGGAGCGGGGCTGAGGAGGTGCGGATCTGAGCGGGGGCAGCAGAGGCGGTCCAAGAAGCTCAGAGCGACGACAACTCGGGAGGTCCGGCAGGAGAGCACAGGCGGAGCGAGCAGGGGAGCTCGGGTGCGAGGACGATGAGGCAGTACGAGGCCACCCTAGGGAGTAGAGATTGCTCCTCCCGAGGCAGCGGCAGCGAAGGACGAGTAAAGGCTAGGAGGCGGCGGCTACAGTAAACCCTAACCTGCTTATTCTAATATCTTATTCTAACACGGACGAGGAAGACAAAACAGTCTGGAGATGGACTGCATCGGGAGAGTATACAGCTAAGTCGGCCTAGAACCTGCTTTTCAAGGGGTCACACCGCTCGTCCCTTCACAAACTGATTTGGAAGCCGTGGGGGCCGCTAAAATGCAAGTTCTGCTGCTGGTTGGCTATGCAGAACAAATGCTTAACGACCGACAACTTGGCAAAACGAGACTTAGTGTATGTTCAGTTTAGCTCGTCCCTTCATAAACTGATCTGGTCACTTGTTTTCTGATTTTTGCTTTACAATGCTTAGTGTGCTGTGCTAGTGGAAGTTTCAAATTTTATTTGTTATACCTTAGCACTGGAGGACTTTGCATTGTATGGTTTGTGGGCTCGGTATATACTTGATGAAGGTTTGATGTCAAATTGAAATTGAATACAACAATTGGATATAAATTGGTCTTGAGCTTGAGATTACTTGTTGTTTTCTATTGTGTTATGCAATTGTTTCTCTCGGTTGCTGCTAGCATTCCACTGTGATTCGGTTTGTTAACACTTTTAGTTCACTGTAGTGCATTCGGTTGCAGTCTCTTGTTCATTGTGATTCAATTTTAATAACTGTTATTTATTCTTGTCAGTTGATATCTTTTGTTGTTGATTCAATTGTCTGCTGTTAGTGAACTATGGATTGATTTAAGTGACTAATTAAGAAAAGCATGATTTTGTTTAAAGCTCAAGGCCTAATTTATTTAAGAGTAATTGTTATATTTAATTTGTGATCAAATGTTTGACCCAAGTGACGAGAAGGCCAAGATCTCATCTTAAGTAGCTCGACATCTGAGCGCAATGAACAAACAACTAAATCGAGCATTATGCTTATTTTGTATGTTTCCAAGCTCTATCTTTTGAGCATATTATCATGTTTAATTGACATGAGAAGATTGCATGTTTATATGTCATTTCTGTCATTTATATGCTGATGGAAATACACTTTAATAATCATAATTGTTGCTGAAATTATTTCTGAATATTTGTTAAAACTGATAAATTTACAACACCTAGTTCTTGGTCTTAACTATTAACTTGTTCGTTGTGTCTTTTCCTATTCTTTTCTTTTGTCTTTCGTACTTTAGTTGTTTCTTTTTTGTTTTGTTAGCTAGCTAACCGTGTTTTTTGGTATGCTTGAACATTATATCCTTTGTTGAATTGAAATAGCAGGTTCTGTTTTTCTGTAAAAAGAATCATTCTCCCAATGGCTTATTGGCTTATGTGCAAAAGCTAAACAAGAGAAGATAATGCTAGACATAAACCGCCATAATTAGTTTTTTCTTTTACAAATTTGAAGTGACAGCAAACTCCATCAAAGGAAACGTGCAACACACACTGGCTGACTGATAGTTAACACTGGTTCTGACAATAAGTCCATTATATGAGGTTGCCCAATAACCGAAACTTCTTCAATTGTAGTAGGGAAATGATATGATCGATACGTCTGACAGCATGGAAAAAAATTGAACACCTTATTCTTTCACCCTCGTCCATTCACTCCCTGACTTATCCTTTTGTCCTCATCCACACACTCCTCGACTCCCCGTGACTACCTCCTCCTTCTACTCTCTCTCTCTCTCTCTCTCTCTCTCTCTCTCTCTCAAGCAAAAACGAAGGCTCACCTGTTCTTCTTCTTCGATGCCGAGTGGCTCAGGGTGCCCGGTAGGCGCGCGGGATGCCTGTGTGCTCTACACCAAGTCGCTGCCACGCAATAGCAGCATCTTCATGTACAAAGGGGACACGCCCTTCTGCAGCGAGTAGTGCTGCTTCAAGCAGATACACCTCGACGGCACTTGCTTGAGGCATGACAGCAGCCAGGGGAAACAGCAGGCGCAGTGCAGTAGGCACGAAACAGCGGCAGCTTTGTCGTAGTGTGGGCTAGTGTCGATGAGGTGGTGCAGCGACGGCGATGAGGCCTCCCCAAGCTCAACTAGGAGGTCGTAGTGTGGGCTGTTGTCGCCCCTGTGGCATCCGGGCTCGTCGATGACAAAGATGATGATGTGGGTTGACCATCACCACCTCCTCGAGATTACAATAAAAGATATTGCAATCGGTAAGTTGTGTTGTTGCGGATACTATTTTTGGATGTTGCAATACGCCACACTCAAAAAGCTAAAGATGTTTAGCTTGTTTCTTTGTTGTTGCAACAAGGTTTGATTTTTGTTGCAATAGGTTCTTGTATTTGTTGCTTAAATAGTTCAAGTTTGTTGCATATTTTTGTTTACTGATTCTGTGTTTGTTGCATCGGGACCAAAGTTTTGTTACAAACTTAGGAATTAATTGTTACGCTTCTGAAATTTTTTTGTTACATCAGATCATATTAGATGTTTCATCCTCATTCATTCACCCATGATTTTAGATGTTGTGCAAGCAGTTCTTATTCATCTCCAGATTTTCTCCATAATCCATACCGTTCTGATCCACCCTGGTTTGTTACAGTCCCTTCTAAAAATATTGCAACAATTATTTTCAGATATTGGCACTATTACTTCAAATGTTGCAATATTGTAACATCGAATTTTGTTTGATCGGGATATTTGAACTAGCTTTAAAGCACAACTAGGTTCTATACCGATGGTGTCGATGTTTTAATATTCAACTTATGAAATGAATACTAGGAGGCTCCTTGATCGAGACTACGCAAGATGAGACACATGGATTTTAGATAGGTTTCGATCTTCTTCTGAGACAATACTAACCATACTTCTGTGTTCTTGTATTGATCGTGCTTATAACAGGAAGGGAGTCCCTAAAGGATATATAACTATTCATTTTTTGTTTTGTTGCTTGTGTCGCTTCTCCCTCTATCCACTGGCGTTATCTCTTATATAACATCTGAAAGGGTGGCAGTTGTCCCGTGCTAGGAGGCGTCTCAACATTTGATGCAATGCGCACGTTTTGATGGCGGTTACTGTCATAAACACACTTCTCCCACGACCGTCTTGCAATTATGCCAGAGACGGAGAATTATGTGCAGTTATATTATAGGATAACGACACATGTCCATCTACTGTGTATAAATAAACACAATATATAAGATCCCTAGTCGATTGGGTCCACATGTCTGTAGAATTTATTGACCATAGAGTTGTCATGATTAACCTGGTCGCAGTAAAGCTTACGACTATGAGGTGATCGTAGTAAAATTTACGATCAGGAAGTGGTCGTAGAAAATCTTACGACCACATTATGGTAGTAGAATGACTTACGATTATATAAAGTGGTCGTAGAATGGCTTATGACCACTAGTTAATTGTAATCTCCTCATCATTAATGATGAGGGGTACTTCTGAAGGTTGTGTAAAGGCATTATTATCCATAACAGATATCACAGATAAATAATTTAATTAATTGAGGATTATTAGATCCTCGTCGGATGGTTTCATGCATTTTTCGGTGAGAATATGATTTTTTCAACCTTTTTTCTTGACATTATATTGTTATTTTCGTATTTTGTTGCACACATAAATTAAAATTATTGCATATATTATATACGAATGTTGCGCGAGAGCTTACGATTGCAAGAGCCTGGAGAGGTGGTGCGATGGGCTAAACAAGGCGAACAAAAGACTGAAGACAGCTGCAAGAAATGACGAGGGTTTGTCAGCCTGGTTGGCCTCTCCATGACAAAACTCAGAATGGAGATCAATTGTGTGTGTTACGTGCTCATTCTGCAACAAATAATCATCGGAGACCTGGGTACTTTTTGCAGGCTGTACGTAGTTACTGAACAACGATGAGTTCTCGCCGCGACAGACACTTCAGAGAGTTATTTCTCCTGCATGTTTTTTTTTTTTTAAAAAAAAAATCTTAAAAGATGTTCAAAGCAGAATGTTGAGAAAGATCCTTTCAGTACATAAACAATGCGGTATAGTTCACATGCAGAGATGCTACCATATATGTCCTCGCAAAGTTCAGAAAATAAGGTTTCTCTCTCTGCAGGAAGACGAAGAAGAACAAATAGACAGAAACTAATTAAAACCCATTGCATTTTGCATGCGTGCAAGGAAGGACCTGTTTTTAATGCGACGTTCCAAATTAAGACTCCAAATTTAGGATGTACGCACACCATTAATTGGCCTACGCTTGAGCAACACCACAACATCACGAACACTTCCCCTGAAACCTCTCCCCTCCACACTTCCGACCCCCTCTCCCCACTATAAATCCTTCAAGAACACCACCTCCTCCACCCGCCAAGCTTACAATACTCCATCTCAATAAACAAACCATCCATCTCTGCCAATCTGTTCTTGCATTTGCGGTTGCTAAGATACGCAGGCGGCGATGGCGGCGAGGTCCGACGATCTTCGCGTGACGCTGCTGGGCCTGGCCCTGCTGGGGCTGCTGCTGCTGAGCCACCACGCGGCGCCCGTCGACGCCGCCGGCTCCGGCGGCATCCGCAAGAACAGCTTCAGCATGAACAGCCCCGGTGCCCGCCACATCCACAGCTTCAGCATGAACAAGGCCGAACCGGACCACCGCAACGGCGGCGGCCACCACTGATCGATCCATCGATCCATCGCAAGTACTACCATTGATTAATCCATGGCTTATACAGCACCGTTACTACTACATGCAGGCGTGTGGGATCGATCGGCCAACCAACCGGAGCGTGTGTAATGCTGCTGCGTTGTTAAGTTACGTGTGTTCTTGATTTGTTCGTGTGATTTAATTGGATCTTTTTCTCTGATCTTGGTCGCAGTTGCATGCGTGCATCTGCCTGCATCGATCGTTTCTTCTTCTTTGTAATTTTTGGAGTAAAACAACGACCTATAGTAAGGGTCGTTTGTTTGTGTACGTCTTAATTGTTAATTTACTTAACCGTGTCTGGATTAAAAAATTGTTGGGATCGACTATCTTGAGGATCCGGAGGGTACTCGAATTTCGAACTGGTAGATCTAGATCTAAAGGATCTCATCCCTCTCCAAACAATATATATACTTCTTCCTCCCCTCCCCTCCCTAAACCCTAGCTGCCGCCCCTTCCCATTGCTGCGCCATCGCCACACCCCCACCGCCGTGCTGTCGCTGTCCCGGCGCCGGCGAGCCGCCACTCCCACCTCCCTCACTCCCGCGCTGTCCTTCTTCCTCCTCTCCGTGAACCGTCCCCATGACCACCACCTTATTCCTCCTCTTCAGCGAAATCCCCCGCACTGTCCTCCTTCCTCGTCTCCGACGGTGGTACCACCGGATCCACCACCGCCCTCCTCTGACCCGTGGCGCCACCGCAGCCTCGCCGTCTCCCTTTATACCCGGGGCTCCGATGAACTCAACTCTAACCCAAAGTGAACCCTAAGCCTAACCTCGCCGGAGTCACGCCACCGGTTGTCGGAGCCACACAGAGAGCACGAATGCGAGGCAAAAACGGATAATCAAAATTCGAGTAATCCAAGATGAAGAAATACTGGAGTACTCAGTACTCTTAGCGATTCCCTACTTCTCTAAACCCTGCTTGAATTTGTTACTACTTGCTACTCACAGTTGAGTACCAGTATTTCACATCATTAGTTATTCCGATTTTTTATTAGTAGTAAATAATAAATAAAAAATCACAAAGTTAAGCAAACTAGATTCCACCTCCTTGCTTGTCATGCTCAAACGAACTAGAGAGCCACTCAACCACAGATGAAAAACGCTTGTGATACTGAAACCATCATTCAAAGAACCCGGCAAGTACACACCATGCTACTTCTCTCGGGTTTGTTTGGATAGAAAGCGATTATAATTAATTCCTTCATATTGAAAGAGATTTTAGTTCAAATTTCGTGTCAATCCGAAGAGATTGAGTCGGATCACAATTTATCCAAACAAACCCTTTGTAGAAATTCCTGATGTGTAACAAAATGTGCAAGCAATATAAATCTCCATCTCCGTCCTGAATTCCTTATCCATGCTTTACCACTGCTGCACAGGTGTAAATTTTATAATAAGCATCGATTTTGGTGGTGGTCTTACAAGTTTTTTTTTTTTGCCGATTTAGCGTTGTTGCGATCGATAATTACAGAAATAGTGTTCGCCGTGAAGAATTTACAGATTTGGTATCAGGTTCGCACGACCACTGCGCGGACAACCATACAGACGACTGCCGAGCCAACACGCACCCCTACCGTATTGTCACCGTGCGGTGGAGCTCACTCCCGTACGGTCACCGTGCGGTGGTGCTCTGGCCACCGTGCAAAAGTTGCATGCATGCAAATTCTTTTTTAAAACAAAGCAACTGTGCCACCATGCAAAAGTTATAAATTCTTTTTTATACAAAGCAATTGTGCCACCGTGCAAAAGTTGCATGCATGCAAATTCTTTTTTTGTACAAAGCAATTGTGGTCGTGCTACAAAAGTTGCATACATCTTTTTTTTAATACAAAGCAACTGTGGATGTGCAAAAGTTGCATGCACATTCATTTTTTATACAAAGCAACCGCAGTTGATACTTAAGGCTTAATGTTGATTTGATATTCCCAGATGAGGCTTGAGTGAATGTACTATCAGCTTATCTCGGGTGGCTACCGCACGGATATCCCTCCTCCGCACATCTGTCGCCCCGTTGTTGTTGTCCCTCTTATTTAATACGTTCACTCTGCGGTACGCGATATAACAAACATGGTACATAATAAACACATATTTAATACGACTGAACTGATTAATTAATAATACATAATTACAAGTAATCTAATCGTCACTAATTACCCACGGCACAAATTGCATACAAGTGATCGATTATGCCAAACTAATTATCAGTAAACTAATTACGACTGATTAATTACCAATAACTTAATTACGAGCGGCAGGATGGGGAACATCCGTCCGCTCCCTCGCCCCCCTAGCCTCTGCCCTCGGGTCCTTCAAATCGGCAGCTGCTCTGCTCGGGCCCACGGCTATGGCCGCCGCCTCACCGGACGGCCGGAGGTCGGACGGATGGATGGAGGGTGGTCTGAAACCTGATAAAGCCCTCCGTTGGAATTGCCGCTGCATCCATTGCATCCGGCCTATCAATCAGACGCATCGTGGACGTGGTTGGGCCCTCTGTGTGGAGACGATCCCTATGTCTAGAATTGCCTGCCTTCGCATTTCAAGCGAGAGGTACGGGGATCAACAACCCACATCTCCATCTCTTTTTGTCTTCTGGTTTTACAAACGTTAGTACAATTCTTTACTTTTTTTCGTTTGAAACTAAATGGAAATTTCTTTCACCTTATAAAACCTACTCCCTCCATTCTTTTTTACTTACACAGTTAATTTTTTACGGTCAATTTTTTTAAAGTTTGACCGCCAATAAATTTAAAACTATCTAGATTGGCTATATAAAAAATATATCATTAGAATTGTCGTTGAAAATAATTTCATAATATTATAATTTTATTAGTACATCTTAATGTAAAAGTTATAAAAAAATTATAGTCAAAGTCACATCTCGAAGACCGTGAAAAATTAACTGTGTCAAATAAAAAAAACGAAGGGAGTATAACAACAGTATAGGATGAAAATGTAAGCTCTAAATTAAAATTGAGAAGGAAACAATTTGAGGCTCCCGTCACTTTTTTCCCCATAAACTAGCACTACTCAAGCAAGGCTCACGTCGGTTTTTTTGTTTGACCAGAGATATCATACAACCAGGGCCGTTCCTGGGCATGGGCGAGAGGGGCGATCGCTCAGGGCCCCGGACCCGGAGGGGCCTATCTTGTATGCACTTGTTTCGTAGTACTATATTAGTAGTACTTGAAGTTATGTAAATAGTAAATAAAGCAAGTTTTCCTTGCAATGACATATCTTCGTTCCTTCTCTAGCTGCCGTCGTGGCAGTGGCAGTGGCAGTGGCAGAGCTCGGCCACACATCAAGTTAATGAATTTCATTAGAAAGAGGTGGTTATTTTTATACTCTATCGCTTTGCTAGCCTTGATATCCATTATCATATCCAAAGACTAGCAAAATTGAAGGGGGTCATGGCCCATGTCAATCTTCATTAAGCTCCGCCCCTGGTCGTGGCCATCCATTGAGGCTAATGCAACTATAGTATCATTCTGTAATGTTTAGTTGATTTTTCATTAATTTTTCATAATACAGATTGTGTAGTCCGTGAAAATGCTTGTTCATGATGTTTTATTTTTGAGAGGGTTAGTTCATGATGTTTGTATTGCACTTTTGAATAGCTTTATTGGTAATGTAACAACCCCAGAAGAGAGGCGCTAGAATCCTTACAACTGTCCAGGATGTTCAGTTGTAAGGACGTGGTTTCATAAGCAAGCAAACGAAAACAGCAAAAGACGAACTTTTATTACAGCAGTTAAGGCTTAACAGCCAGTTTAAAAGCAGAAGCAGGCATCCAAGCCCAAACGTAATATATTACAAAGCAAAAGTGAGCCAAAACCACAGGCAAGCTTGGGCGTAAAAGAGACCCTAGTACCAATAGTCGTCACCGTCCCACGGTTCTTCCTGAAAGCTGGGGTCACCTGAATCTTCCCAACACTCCTCTGTTGATGTTTAGTAAGAATGAGTACAACTACCGTACTCAGCAAATTGCATGGAAGTTCTATTTAACTACATGCTAGGATTATCAATGGAGGGTTACAGTTTTACCAATACAGGTATATGTGGAATGCAATAGTTGAATTTGAAAGTTGTACAGTAATTAAAAACAGTAAAACAATAATAGGTATAGTCACAGGGGTTTATAACATCTGAAATTACCAATTAACATCTGTAAAAGCCTACTTATGCCTTGTATATTGGAATCACCCATGAACACAGCTTCATTAACCGGAAGCACGGCGTATTCGAATACCTTTAATTATTCACTCTGCAGAGTTGCCCAACTTTACCCACAAGATATCTCATGCTCGTACTGTCATGCAATATACACGCAACACGTTAGCGTGCGACTGAGCTAAGATAACAAAGCCTTCTCACTGCTCAACCCTTTTTAGTCTCTACACGGTAGGTCTTAATCCATACAGCTCAGGAGACCACCGGCCAATAGTGGAATCCGCACTCCGAGGCTGACGGGCCCATACCGTTGTGTAATTCACCGGGTGCCCTAAACGGTCCACCCCTGACTCACCCCCACTCCGCGTCTGTCCTATCACACAAGCAACCGTTGACATCCTGTAGATATTTAATCGGATGAGCAGTGTACTAAGCCAGGGAGGAATGACCACGCATGTGGTTGAGCGGTTTCAGATTCATACTTGGCACAAGGTTCTTGTCCTTACCTGTCATCCAGTGAGGCGATGGCCCAACACCAACTCGTGGTTGTCCATCTTCAGATCTCACTGATGACTCACTTTTTAACGAGTCTATTGGGTTGTTTAACTTCCTAGACAATCCTCAACTCTCCACCAAAACCTATTGGCTTAAAGCCAATCTTCCTTAACAGTATTTAGAAATGAGTTTTGTATGACATTGTGGAATGTTTTCTATTAATTTATGTAGGCTAGATTTGTCAATGTGAATATGGCTTACAAGAATGGGTGGTTTAATATGTGGAGTGAAGGGTTTAACTATTTAACATGACATTTCAAAGTATTATTTCTTTATTGAAATTGTAACACCCCAGTTCGTCATGAACCTGGAATGCTACTAAACAAACTCTAAAAAAAACTCTAAGGAAGACAATTCTAATAAATTTCGGCAGAACCTCCTTTGTAAAGTTAATTACATGAAGGTTCCAACACACAGGATAATCAAATATTAATTAAACTTCCATTCCAAGTCAGCAAAGGATAATCAGAAACATGCTAAGAATCCATCATAACTAGAGAGGTATAAAAATTCCACTACTCCTCATTATTACATTTAATCCATAGCATAAAACAAATCATAATATTCAAAGATCAATCATTCTCTGAAGAGCATTCATCCTTATTTAGTTCATGTGGTATGTGAGTGACTAGCAGCCTACTTCCCCATGCATGTCATTCTTGTCTCGGTACCTAAACAACAATAAAAGCAAGAGTGAGTCCATAGACTCAGCAAGTACATTAAGAAACCATGGCAATAACACACATATAAAGGAAATTAACATTAGAACATCTTGTATGCAAATGCAATGCTCAAGGACTTTATCTTTAACTTCGTGTACATTACACTGTAATGCGAGTATGCGACCGCCGCCGCATACCCATGCTCAGGCGCGCACGCACAGGACCAATTGCCGTTACTCGCAAGTAACGGGACCTCAAGCCCACACTCCACGAGTGAGGATCTCGGCCCGTCACATTCATGACGGGATCTCCAAAGGAAACATACTTGGACACCACGTGACCAAGCCTCAACATGATATCTCTATGCAAATGCTTATCATGTAATCATCATCAAATTACCAAAGTACAACATCACTTAATCATAGTAAAGCATGAGCATCATTTGAGCAATAACCATACTTAAGCATTCATTAAGTATATCATCTTGCAATGCATCCATACAAAGAAATAACACACAATTTAGACAATCATTCAAACAACAATGCACTTGCCTCAACCGTGCGAAGGTGGATGTCGGAATGAGGTAGTGCTCCTGAGCCAAACCCACACCTGACAACAATTGAGACAAGCTAAGGCTACCATAGGGTCTAAAACAAAATCATAAACATAACATGAGTACATCGTCCACTAAACGCAACCCCAACGTTAAAGCGGGCTGTCAGATTTCTTTTCCAGAGAACAGCCCTTCGAAAAATCATAACTAAATGTACAGAAATCCAAATGGAGTAATCTTGGACATTCTGAAAAGGTTAATGAATTCCCTTCTAAACCTAGTTGGTGGGGTTCTCTGATTCGGCCATTTACTAGCCCTACCAATCTAAACAACAGAGTATCAATTTTCGCGTCGGGTCTCTGGACAGCAACAATGAAACTATCATAACTTTCTACGTTCGTCCAAATTTCATGATCTTTAGTTTTCCTGAAAGCTAGAAGGATTATCTACAACTTTAGTTATACTGGGGTTCTCAGATTTCCACTTTATCCATCACTTTTAATTGGTTTTCTACCATCTGCCTAAATACTGACAGAGCAGTGGAACAGCAGACTTAGAAAATCATAACTCTCTAACCGTTAATCGGATTTGAGTGAACTTGGCGGCCACTGAAATCTAAGACAATAACCTACAACTCTCTAGGAGACCAAAACTCCAGATTCGTCCTCTAAACACATGAAATTTACCCGCAAGCCACTGGACGAAAATTGCATAACAGCAGGTCGAGTGCCATCTAACAAAGACTAACCAAAATCTCTTCCAAGACTAATTATCCTTCAAGAACAACATGTTACCCTTGACGACGCTGCCGAATGCGAACCCCGGATGGCGATCCCTCCCTCTTCCTCTTCTCCCTTCTTCTCCCTCCTTTCTTCCCTCCTTTCTTCCTCTATGGCCGGTGCAAGGTGGGCTTTTCTCCTCTAGGCCGGCAGCAATGGAGGGCTCTTGGAGGAGGTTGAGGCGCAAGGGGAGAGGAACCAGAGCAAGAGAGGCGTGGGGAGGGGAAGGAGAGGTGGCGCCGATTGGAGAGGTGGGGGTGTGGGAGAGGGAGGGGGCTGCGGTTAGGGTTGGGAGGTGGGGAGTGCTGCCCCCACTTTGGCCGGCCACCCCTAGGCCACATGGGCCGCCCAAGCCCAGTTGTGCTACAACAGGTCAACCCCTCTTTAACAATTAAATTAAGAAATCTCCTGTTGGTCCCTCCCAAAAATCCATTGAATTCCTTCCTGAAAGTTTAACCTCTCCCGATTTCTTGTTCGATACAAATTCAGGGTATTACAGTCTCCCCCCCTTAGCAGGATTCGACCCCGAATCTAAACGACAAACCTCAAAAGGGGTAACCGAGACTAGTAACTTAACAACAAAGGGTATGTACCTTAAGAGAATAAGTCTGGATATAGCTCGCGCATACGAGACTCAGCCCAAGTGGCCTCCCTCTCAGTCTGCTGCGACCAAAGCACTTTGACATACTTCAGGGTTTTGTTCCTCAATTCTTTCTCTGATCTTTCCAGAATTCGCACTGGTTTGGACTCAAAGGACAGGTCCTGCTCAATTGTTAGGGGTTCTAATGCAATATGATGTTCGGGTCCTCAAGTATTTCTCAACATGGACACATGAAAACATTGTGCACTCCACGCATAGACTCGGCGTGTCTAAACGATAAGCCAACTTCCGATTCGAGCCAAGATCGTGAATGGTCCTATGTACCTTGGGCTAAGCTTTCCTCTGTGCCGAACCTCACCACACCTTTAGTGGGGACACTTTCAAGAGCACCGATCCCCACTTCAAATTCCAAGTCTCTTCTTCTCACGTCGCATAACTTTTCTCTGCTCGCCTGGGTCGCTAATAGGTTCTGTCTCACCAGAGCCACTCGCTTCTGATCTTTTGTACCCAATCCGACCCAAAATCGCTTCTCACCCACTGGCTTCCAGCAAAGTGGTGACTGCACTACGCCCATACAAAACCTCGAACGGAGCGGCTTTTATGCTTGAATGATAGCCGTTGTTATAAGCAAATTCTGCTAAAGGCAATTGATCCTCCCAGCTACCCTCCAAGACAAAACACAAGTCCGCAACATGTCCTCCGTGGTCGGATGGTACGCTCCGCCCGCCTGCCTGTCTGTGGATGGAATGTCGACTCAGACGGAGTGTGTGCCCAAGGCACTCAGTAAACTTTCCCAAAACTTGAGACAAACTTGGCATCTCTGCCGGAAATGATGGTCTTTGGCACCCCATGTAATCTCACAATCTCCGCACATAGATGGGAGCTAAATCACTTCTGAGTTAGTAGTGCGACTGGTATAAAGTGTGCGATTTACCGAGACGATCCACTACCACCCACACCGCATCCTTACCCCTTGGTGACCGGGTAACGCGACTACAAAATCCATAGAAATATCGTCCCACGGCCATTGCGGAATCTCTAAAGGTTGCAACAACCCCGCAGGACGCGTTTGTGTTCCGCCTTCACCGTTGACAAACACCACATGAGGCCACATAATTAGCTATGTCCACCTTCATCCTTTTCCACCGAAATTTCGCTTTAGATCACGATACATCTTCGTTTCACCCGATGAACGATTACGGGTACGATGTGCCTCTTTCATAATATCATCCTTGACCTTCGCTCGTGGTACGCAGGCGCCCTTAAACCGCAACGCACCACACTCATCCAAACTGAAATCTCCGCCCTGCCCAAATCCACCGCCAACCCTTTGTAGTAATTGATCTTCCTGTTGTGCTTCCCGCGACCCGCCTGGAATGGCCACTCCAAAATCACCGTGTTTCAACACGCAAACCCGCATAGCAAAATGATATACCCATACGGTCAAAGTCGGCAATGAGATAATCCATCAGCGGGCGCCGCTTTGCGACTAAGAGCATCCGCCACCACATTTGCCTTCCTGTGATGGTATTGAATAGATAGATCATAATCTTTAATTAGCTCCACCACCACCTACGCTTTTAAATTCAGATCTTTCGAGTGAAAATATACTTAAGACTCTTGTGATCTGTAAAAACATCACAACCCTCACCATACGTATAATGCCTCCAAAGTTTGTGGCAAACACTACACCGCCAACTCTAAATCATGAGTTGGGTAATTGCTCATGCTTCTTCACCGCCTTGACGATAAGCTATCACCTTCCTTCCCGCATAAGGACACAACCCAACCCAATCCGAGACGCATCGTAGTACACCGTAAATCGCTTTCGGTGCTCGGGAAGTGTAAGGACAGGGCGGTCACCGCTTTTCCTTAAGGGTTTGGAAACTACGCCACGGTCATCATCCCACCGAACTTCACATCCTTCGTGAGTCCGGATAAGGGTTTAGCAATAATGGAGAAATCCCGCACAAAACGCCGATAGTATCCCGCCATGCCGAAAGCTTCTCACTTCTTTGACATTGGTTGGCGTCTTCCATTCTACCATCAGAAATCTTACTTGGATCAACTGTGATTCCCTTATCATTGACGACATGCCCGTAAATCCCACTTCGACGCCCAAAACTCGACTTTTTCGGTTTGGCATAAAACTTATGCTCCCTTAGTGTTTCCAACACAAGCCTCGTGTGTCGCTCATGTTCACTTCATCTTTGAATATATCAAGATATCATCTATAAAGACTACCACAAAATCATCCGTATTCATGCAACATCCTGCTCATAGTCTCCATGAAAGCAAATAGGGCGTTCGTTAGTCCAAAAGACATAACTTTAAATTCAAAATGCCCATACCTTGTAGAGAATGCCGTCTTCTCAATATCCTCCTTTCGGACAGGATTTGATTATAACCTGATTGAAGGTCAATCTTTGAGAATACCTTGGCCCTCTCAACCGATCAAATAGATCTTCTATACGAGGCGAGGATACTTATTCTTGATGGTTAATCGTTAAGAGCACGATAATCAATGCACATGCGCCAACTACCATCTTTCTTCTTGGTAAAAGAACAGGCTCCCATGGAGACACACTGACGAATGAGATCCTTTGCTTTTAAATCATCCAATCGCTTCTTTAGTTCCTCCCGAACGGACGGGCCAACCGGTGAGGTCATAGAGACAGTGCGCGCGCAGGTACCAAATCAATTCGAACTCTACAAGACGAGGTGGTGGCATCCTCGGTAGTTCTGGAAAAACATCCAGAACTCCCGAACGACCAAAATTTCTTCCACTGCACATGATGAACTCGGCTTCTCCACTAGAGACAAAAGAAACCCATTCTTCGCCGCACGCCACCGGAAAAAGACTAGCCATCACAAAAGTGAGTGAGATGGAGCGCTACATTGAATACTATCTCCGCCTGCACGGAGCTTGCGGGGTTATGGTCTTCCAAAACAGAAATGACAAAGACGGTAATTATGCAACCACCCATCCCCAAGATGACATCAAACGGCTCCATCCTCATAACCATCAGATTAGCAATGAACTCTTCTCCATCTAACGAAATCACACAACCAGACAAATCAGAGCTAGAGAGAATTCCCAGAGAATTAACTAGAATCGACCGAGCTATTGGTCACAGACTCAAACTCGCCTTACTAACAAAATCTAGTGATACAAAGAAAAGGTAGCCCCGAATCAAATAGAACAAGTGCCTCATCAATCCACCAAGAGCGCACTGTCACCACATCAGACGACTCACCGACTCTGCCGTCGGCATAGCGTAGGAGATCTGCTGCTGGGCGGTAGGGGCTCCAACACCTGTACGGTGGTGCGGGAATCGCTGGAGGTGCCGGCGCCACTATCGGAAATGGGGCCACGGAGGGGCGGCCAAAAATACCACGCGTGGAGCTCCTCCAGAGCAGGAAGTAAGGTCAGGCGGTGCCCAAGTAGGAGTAGGAGTAGCCGCTAACATCTGAACCGACCCTCGAGAAGAAGGCTGCGCGCGACACCGACATCGCACAGTTCCCACTTGATGATACCGGCGGATTCCGCCGACAAACCAATGCCTTATGGCCCTCCGACCACAATGGCGACAAGACCGAACCACCGCACTCAAGCTCTATGCTCATCGCCGCACTTGAAGCACTTCATGCCCGCCTGGACCGGACGTAACCTAGGTGCACCGCAGACGCCGCGAGGTAGAAGAAGACGTGCCCTCGTGAACTTGGTCTTGAATGATTTCTGCGACCTTTGAACCTCTTGGAAGTGGGCCTCGAAGGTTCCACCCCACCGCTAAAACCCTCTTCTGGCCGCCACCGCCTCTGATACCACGCTTTCCTCCCGCAGCTCCTCACCAAGCCGCATCTCTAGTTCCATGCCCCGGCTTGCTCGACTGCAGAGCTGAAATCCCGCAACTCCAATGCTCCCAATACTGCCGGAACTCTTGCCCGAGCCCCAGTGAAACCTCTTGGCTTTTTCTCATCATTTGTGGCCACAATGAACAAAACGAACCAAAGTTGTTAAAACTCGCTTCATACTGCCACCGCTCATCTTCCCTCGCTTGAAGTTCTGCAAGGAGACTTCCATTCGCTCCACATATGAAGTGGATAAAACCTCTTCCCAAGTGCTCAACAAAATACTCCTGTAATCGGTCCATGAGTCATTGTCTCAGCCATCGTAACTCCTTCCCACCGATATCCGCATGCCCTTCAATTGAAGGCCACGAACCGAGCCCTCATTTCGATGTCATCCCCGAGCTCGAAGTGCCTCTCCATGTGTCGCACCAATTAGTCTGCGTCAACAGCGCGTGCGACCCGTCGAAGGTGTCCACCTCAAAGCGCTCCATTGATGTAATCCCATGGCATACGCCGCAGTGCATCTGCAGGGCCACCACAGAGCGACAACAGCGCACTGGCGGGCTGGTTCTCTGCATCACTGAAGCAACCTCTTCCTCGACTCGCAGGCTAGCTTCTCCCACTACGAATTCGAACTGGCGGGCGATGCACTGCCTCGCCTGCCTCCGCCGGCCTCGACCACGACCTCGGCCTCCACCTCTTGCCATATCTAATCATCACAAAAAACAATCAAACAATAAGCAATTTCATCATCTAGGACCACAAGAGTAGTCTATCTAGCAGCTATCACACAAGAGAAATCAAAATCTCAAAAGCAAGATAATGCAATGCATTAACCCATTCCCACCCACTGTGTATAGTGTGTCAAATTTAACCTTTCATATCCCACGGACCTACAGCCCGCTCTGATACCAACTGTAACACCCCAGTTCGTCATGAACCTGGAATGCTACTAAACAAACTCTAAAAAAAACTCTAAGGAAGACAATTCTAATAAATTTCTAGTGAACCTCCTTTGTAAAGTTAATTACATGAAGGTTCCAACACACGTGATAATCAAATATTAATTAAACTTCCATTCCAAGTCATCAAAGGATAATCAGAAACATGCTAAGAATCCATCATAACTAGAGAGGTATAAAAATTCCACTACTCCTCATTATTACATTTAATCCATAGCATAAAACAAATCATAATATTCAAAGATCAATCATTCTCTCAAGAGCATTCATCCTTATTTAGTTCATGTGGTATGTGAGTGACTAGCGCTACTTCCCCATGCATGTCATTCTTGTCTCTGTACCTAAACAACAATAAAGCAAGAGTGAGTCCATAGACTCAGCAAGTACATTAAGAAACCATGGCAATAACACACATATAAAGGAAATTAACATTAGAACATCTTGTATGCAAATGCAATGCTCAAGGACTTTATCTTTAACTTTCGTGTACATTACACTGTAATGCGAGTATGCGATCGCCGCCAAGATACCCATGCTCGTGGCGCGCACGCACAGGACCAATTGCCCGTTACTCATAAGTAACGGGACCTCAAGCCCACACTCCACGAGTGAGGATCTCGGCCCGCCACATTCATGACGGGATCTCCAAAGGAAACATACTTGGACACCACGTGACCAAGCCTCAACATGATATCTCTATGCAAATGCTTATCATGTAATCATCATCAAATTACCAAAGTACAACATCACTTAATCATAGTAAAGCATGAGCATCATTTGAGCAATAACCATACTTAAGCATTCATTAAGTATACCATCTTGCAATGCATCCATACAAAGAAATAACACACAATTTAGACAATCATTCAAACAACAATGCACTTGCCTCAACCGTGCGAAGGTGGATGTCGGGAATGAGGTAGTGCTCCTGGAGCCAAACCCACACCTGGACAACAATTGAGACAAGCTAAGGCTACCATAGGGGTCTAAAAACAAAATCATAAACATAACATGAGTACATCGTCCACTAAACGCAACCCCCAACGTTAAAGCGGCTGTCAGATTTCTTTTCCAGAGAACAGCCCCCTTCGAAAAATCATAACTAAATGTACAGAAATCCAAATGGAGTAATCTTGGACATTCTGAAAAGGTTAATGAATTCCCCCTCTAAACCTAGTTGGTGGGGTTCTCTGATTCGGCCATTTACTAGCCCTACCAATCTAAACAACAGAGTATCAATTTTCGCGTCGGGTCTCTGGACAGTAACAATGAAACTATCATAACTTTCTCTACGTTCGTCCAAATTTTATGATCTTTAGTTTTCCTGAAAGCTAGAAGGATTATCTACAACTTTCGTTATACTGGGGTTCTCAGATTTCCACTTTATCCATCACTTTTAATTGGTTTTCTACCATCTGCCTAAATACTGACAGAGCAGTGGAACAGCAGACTTAGAAAAATCATAACTCTCTAACCGTTAATCGGATTTGAGTGAACTTGGCGGACACTGAAAGCTAAGACAATAACCTACAACTCTCTAGGAGACCAAAACTCCAGATTCGTCCTCTAAACACATGAAATTTACCCCGCAAGCCACTGGACGAAAATTGCATAACAGCAGGTCGAGTGCCATCTAACAAAGACTAACCAAAATCTCTTCCAAGACTAATTATCCTTCAAGAACAACATGTTACCCTTGACGACGCTGCGAATGCGAACCCGGATGGCGATCCCTCCTCTTCCTCTTCTCCTTCTCTTCTCCTCCTTTCTTCCCTCCTTTCTTCCTCTATGGCCGGCCGCAGGTGGGCTTCTTCTCCTCTAGGCCTAGCAGCAATGGAGGGCTCTTGGAGGAGGTTGGGGCGCAAGGGGAGAGGAACCAGGAGCAAGAGAGGCGTGGGGAGGGAAGGAGAGGTGGCGCGATTGGAGAGGTGGGGGTGGGGAGGGAGGGGCTGCGGCTAGGGTTGGGGAGGTGGGGAGTGTTGCCCCACTTTGGCCGGCCACCCCCTAGGCCACATGGGCGGCCAAGCCAGTTGTGCTACAACACGGTCAACCCCTCTTTAACAATTAAATTAAGAAATCTCCTGTTGGTCCCTCCCAAAAATCCATTGAATTCCTTCCTGAAAGTTTAACCTCTCCCGATTTCTTGTTCGATACAAATTCAGGGTATTACAGAAATAATTGGCTAAAATATGCTAATGAAAGTAATAATATAAAATATATGGAATGTAGGTTCAATATGTTCAAGGCATGCAACTTGCCTTCCTGCTCGAAGTCCTTGAACTGTCCTGCTGCTTCTATGTCCTGTCCGGTGATGTCTTGAGCGGGCTCGTCGGTGTCGAGATCTAGCGTAAGACACAAAAACGAAAATAAATACTAGGCTCGACAAGGAATGAGCCTGACACGAATCCAAGTACAACAAAAATATAAAAAGAAGAAAAGAAGCAACTTAAAGAGGTAAAAAGGTTTGACAGGAGTTGGATATGACTGAACGGGTCTAAGAATAGGCTTTATGGGTTCGAGACGGTCAGAATGGATATAAAATGTCAATTTAGGGTTTTGATGAATAGTGACTATTTTACTGTTCATACTTATGAATTAATAAACAGTAATTAACCACTAATCTAGTGTTAGGAACAGTAAACACTTTGCTGTTTGAACGGTGCATGGGCTGAATTAAAAGAATGAACAGTGATTGGATTTTTCGTGAACAAGAACGGCGAAATATCGCGTGCAATGAACGAAGACGTGTTATGCATGATGTTGGGCCACGGATCGGGTCAAGCCCACTTGGCAAAGACGACTTAAGGCCCACGGCCTTTAGGTCTTAGGGGGGCCCTGGCCGAAGGCCATAGCGCCTCTGCCGCTACTGCGGGAGGCGGGACGCGGCGGCGGCAGACGGGTGGCGGACACCGGCGGCGCCGCGACGGCGGCGGCGGAAGAGAGGCAGCGCGGGAAGGTTTCCGTCTAGGTAGGTGGTCTCATCCTCTCGGGTTTTGCGCGGGGTTGAGTTTTGAGGGATGGGTTCTTGGATTTGGGGGTGGCGGCGATGAGTGAGAGGGCGGCGCCGGTGAGGATCCAGCGGATCTGGGTCGGAGGGGTGGGGGAAGGACTCGGGTGCTTGAATGGGGTTGGTCTAGAGAGGGAAGGGTGAGACCGGCTTACGGGGGTGGATGAACCGAGGCGGCGGCGGCTCTAGCCAGCTCTGGGACGAAGGTGGGTGGAGAGGGGGAAGGATTTGGTATACATTGAGAAGGCCGGGTGGGGCGACTCTTATAGCTGGGTGGAGGCGGTGGGAGCAGTGGCGAATGCGGCGCCGGACGGTGACGTGGCGGTCGAGGGCGTTTCACGCTGGGGGGTGGAGGCATGGCGCACATGGGGCGGTGTCGCGGTGGCGGCGCTCCCTCACTGGAGCGGAGCGGGAGGTGGCACGGCAGGGTCGCGGGTTGCGGCGCGGCGTGGGCTGCGGCTCGGCGCGCGCACACATTGAAGGCGAGGGAGGGGAGGTGGCCTGGTTCTCCCACTGGAGCGAGGCCGGGAGGTGGCGGGGCAAGATGGCGGCGCACTGGTGCGGCTTAGGCGTGGAGCAGCGGCCAGGAGCGGTAGCGGTGGCGGTGACGACAGGGTAGAGGCGGGTTTGGGCAAAGGCGCTCCCGGGGATGGGAGACGGCTTGAGCGGAAGAGGAAAGCGAAGATTGAAGATTTTGATGAGTTTTGCTGAGATTTGAAAGAAAACGAAAAATCAAAACTCAAACTCAAATTGTTTTTGAAATTTTGAATTTTGCAGATGTTTCAGGTAACAGCATCAATTCGAGTTACAAAGAAAGAAATCATGCATATTCATTTATTAGTCATAGAAAAACTATAAATTTCAATACTAATCATGTAAAGAATAAGTAGTTTAATATCTTTAAGTCGCATATCTTGGTTGCAATCATCTTATTCAATTGAACTTTTTTGTTTACTTAAGTTTCAAACTTGGGGCTGGTATGAGTTCTTAACACTAAAAACATCTTTATTCCCCATTTGGAACGCGGATTTTTTCCGATTTCTGCTAGTGTTGAACTTTCTCCTATGGAATTTTTGTGTTCCAAACACGCCCTTAGTATGTAGCCTTTTACGGATGCTTAAGTTCATAGCTAATTAGATGCGTAAAGGTATGTTTTTCTAAAAAATATTTATATATTAGTAAAAGGCCTTATATTTTGAGGTTTTGGCTTATATAGCATTGTTGCGGATGTAATACCAAAATTAGCCTTCTTCTGACTGTAATATCAAAAATAGCACCACAGAGCTGCCAACTTCAACCTCTAGGGCCGAACTTCATCTCCATTGTGCCCTAAAGGGCTAAACTCCCCCTCCACGTATCTAATCCGGTTCTCTAGGGCCGGATCTAGCAGAACCGTGTCCTTGGAGGCCGAACTACCCTAGGGCACAGATTCGCCTAGTGCACTGCCCTGTCCTATGTGCATAGGTAGGAGTACAGTACTACAGTCCATGACTTGCATTCGTGAATATTATTTATTCTTAGTGCCTTCATAGTCAAACTCAAACTTCAAGTTTGCTTTTCACGATTTAACAAGGTACAGGGATTTGCAGGCACGCATGGCACTCAACGATATTGATGCTGCAGTTGAGAGCTTCAAGTATGCATTGGAGTTGGATGGTTTGTATATTCTAATGCCAGCATGTACAATGAGTTTATGTCAACTGTTTATTATCTTTGCTATGTAGGATTTTTTCTAACGTGGATGAAAAAGAATAAAGATAGAGAAAGATGTTGTCTACAATCCTGCAGTCGACTGTAGCACCAAAAAACAAGAAAAAAGCATTAAAAGATTGTGTGTTGTCTACAATCTTTTAGTCGACTGTATCAACACAACCATTGTATGAGCTGTCTTTAGTGCTGTCTACAGGTGACATGGAGAGTTGCTATAGACAGTAGCTGTCTGTAACATTGTACATGCTCTAATAACTGTTACTTTTTTTTTCCATTTGCAACTGAGATTGTTGGTTTCTGTATTTATAATCTTTGGGAGGAATTAAACGAGAGTTGTCTGCCGCAAAGAAGAACGTTAGTCTATTATTAAGTCTACTAGGACGGCAGCGCGCCTTGAAGCGAATCGGCGAGACCGAGAGGCGACGATCTTGTCTGGCCGGGCCGGGCCCTCTCCCTGAAAGCTGCTGGCTAGTGCTTGGTGCGCTCCCTGCGTTGGCTGCCAGTGCCAGGCTAGGCAGGCTGCGAGGGCCAGGCGGTCAAAAGCAACGCTCAGGAGCAGTGTCTGGGAGCCAGTTATTCTATCCACCGTTCGTAGCTTCGATTCAACGTTTTATATTTTAGATATAGGCTTTCAACCAAAACAACTTATCTTTAAGTTTTTCTAATTAAAAAAATTATTTACTTTTCAAACTATCTTCGTATACTAATTTTTTCAGGCATAAAATTTAGGCTACCAACCAAACAAGCCCGACGTGACGACACGCAATGGAACACGTCGCAGCAGACCAGCACGTTCCACAGCGACACTGCCTCGGCGCGCACGCAAATCGAAACGTACCGGCGAAACCGAGAGGGGACGAACGTTCCAGCGCTCCATCGAACGGCCGAGGCAACGCGCAGCGTTCCATCGAACGGGCGAGGCGCGCGCGAGACGACGCAGTTGAAGAAATTCGAGGGGCATGCGGCGACGCGCGTTTTGCTGGCGACGCCCGGGAAACGTGGGGAGGGCAGCGTTTTGTAGCGCTGGAGATCAGTGGATGTTCATACAGGATGTTGCTGAATGCTGACTTGTCACCCTTGCTGACAGACGAGATCAGGAGCGGAAGGCATTTTCCAGGATGTTCCAACCTTCAGGAAGTTCAGAGAAGATTGATGAAGTACTTTTCTAATACCACATTCACGATTTAAAATCCTGGTTCTGGACCTTTGGGCATGACATTAGTAGACAATGAGTCATTTTGCCGCTAATGTTGTTGAACATGCATCAGATTCTTTCTTGTTCCACGTAACTGATGAGAAGGACACTGCAGTGCACTCCGCGAATCGGTGCCGCCACAACATGGGCAAAACCGTGCCCTTGTCACTCGACAAATCCGTGCCGCCAAGGGTGGTCCGGTCCCTAGGGGCACGGTTTCGCTAGGTGGATTAGACACGTGGATGGGGAAGGGGGAGTCCGCCTGGGACTAAACTTCACTAGGTGTTGGTCGTTGGTAGTTTCGTAGTGTTATTTTTGTATTACATCTAATAATAATGCAATATAAACCAAAAACTCTTATACTTTTGTTTTGCCCCGGCCCACCAAATATCAGGACCAGGCCTTGCATACAACGCTACTGAAGCTAGGCATGCATGAACTTGTCTACGTTTAGAGTATGCACAATGTGCTATATTTTTGGCCTCCAAGAGAGTGTGTGCTCAGCCTCGAAGGTTTTTTTTACCGCTTAGAGCATGTTCAATAGTTGTTGTCTCAAAAATAGCCATGTCATCAGGAGACAACTGATGAGACAATAGACAATAGCTCCAACATATTGTCTCTAAATTATTATTTTTATAATTTTTTTCATTTGCAGCTGGTCCCACCTGTCAATGTTTTTTTAATAAACTTCATCCACCCTCCCTGTCTCTCTTGCCATCAGCCAAGCCATCCAACACCGCTGCCTCCTTCCTTGCCATCGGCAGAGCTCTCGCCGCCGTCACACTCCGCCCCCTCCCACGGTCGACTGTTGGCGCTATCCTCCCTCATCGCCTCCATCCTCTACCTCATCGCCACCACCGCTAGTCTCCCCCTCCCCTTCTGTCGTCGGCCTCTATCTCCCCTCCCTCCTCCCATGCCTCCCTCCGTATTGGGCCTCACTACCATCGCCAAATTGACGCCGTCGTTGGCCGAATTTAGGAGTCCAGCATGTAGATCCGACCGGATCCTTCTCGTTGGCTTGCAAATCCAACGGATCTGAGTTGTGGGCGCTAGATACAATCATGGTGATGTCGTGGCCTTTGTCTTCTCTACCGTCGTGGTCGAGGTTGCGGTGAGGTCGCCGTTGTTTTCTCAGCCGACACCAGCGCCATGGAGGATGCCATCTTCAACGCTTGGGCAAGCGACGACAACCCTCTAATAGCGTGCGAGGTTGTCGCTTCGTGCTTGGAGTCTGTACCCAGGTCATATGTTCGATAAGCAACGGACTTTCTCTATCTATTTGGTATCTCTCCCCCACCTCAAAAAATCTAACGTGACATCTCTTAGAGACAGCTGAAGTGGACTATTGGATATGGCCTTAGTGGATTCATTTCATTGCTCTGTATCTTCTATTGTCTTCAGTGGATCTGTTCGCGCCTACAATCTGCTCCTCTTCGTGCTGTGCCATGCATGCGCACGCGATGGCCGGCGGCGATGATCGACGAGCCGACGCCTAACCGTAAGTACGGCAGGACGACTCACTCGTGCAAACGCGCGGGTGCGAGAAGTTGAGTACGTACGTATACCACTACAGCTGCAGGGACGGTCGGCACGGCAGTCACCGGCTGGCAGGTGCTAACCAGGTACATGCTGCACAGTGCATACAACGAACAACAACGTATACGTAGTTAGTAGTGTACGTTAAAGTTCTGAATGGCCGAGTTTTGTTGTGTGAATCGGTGAATACATATAACTCAGTACAGTTCTACGCGAGGGGTGACGGTGATTTCGTTTCGCTTCCAATCTGCAAAATTGCTATGATGTTGATGTAGCTCGGATGGTAGAGCCCTCGCTTAGCATCCGACAGGTAAGGCTTGCGATACCCCGCAATTGTCTTTTGTTTTTCCTATTTGTTTCAGAACCAGCAATACATACAATGCATGCGGCAAATCTGATACACGTTATGTTGGACTGAAACGATGACTAGAGGGGGTTGAATAAGAGCTCACTCCATTTTTCACTTTGATAAGATTTAACTCAATTTTCACTCTAATAGCTATAAAAGCTATGAAGATCAATTTTCAAGCAAAGTAGAAGTTTTGTTTTGAATCCAATCAAAATCCCAAAATACACAACCAAAAATGCAAAAAAACGATGGTAAGCAGTATTGTGGACAGTACAATCGAAGCTACCGATGAACAATAGTCAGTATTACTGGATGAACATTAAAATCGAAACTACTGCTGAATAGTTGTCGGTACTACGGATAAATAGTAAAATCAGCCAATGAATATGTAAAACAGGCTGAAAACAAAATCAAAATTTAGCATAACTTTTGATCCACTAGTCCAAACTTAATGAAACTTGAAACAAGCCTTACCTAGGATGTCATGAACCTATTCCAACCAAAGATCGTGAAGATCCTTGCTAAAGTTCTCACCTTTTTTCTTTTGAAAGAAGGTTGTTCCAAAACCAAGCCAAAATCAAAGTTGGGTCCAAAAAACTTTCTCGTTGATGAAAGATGATCAAAATGATCTTAGATGCACTCCCACATGTCACAGCAAGCAATATCATCATAAGAAACCAAAGGAAAAACAAGGGATCATCAGAAACCCAAATCATCAAAGAAAGAACAAGAACAAAGATAGAGATATCTTGATGAATCTTGCTTGGATTGATTGGAGATTGAAGTTGGTTTACAGCCACTCCATCATGGAGGACAAAAGCTCAACACTTGAGTACACAATCAATCCAACTCTCTAGAACCCTAACCTCTCCACTTTCCTCTCTTCTCCCTAAACACAAACTAGAGTTTCACAAAATACAAGAGTTAGAGGGTGCATAACCAGCACCCTCTCCTATTTATAGTAGAGGCTACCTTCTAGAAAGAAAACCGTAATGGGCACCTTTTAAACCTACACGCAAACGAGTTTACTTACGCAAGCATTTTAAAGCGTCGTCTTCAACTTCTCTTGACCTAAACCACCTCTCCTTGCATTGCGGTTTAGCCAAAAGTCATCAATGTGATATCTTGGTAAAAATACCCCCCTTCTCGATCCTTCTCCAAAGATCAAGTCCAATCTTTATGAAGTAATCGCAAGCTTCGTCACGTGTAGATTGATCAACGGCTCTCTTCATGTCGGCAAGTCTCTCCCATCCGGCTCCCACCGAAATCACCATATCACTTGCACCGACCCCGCGTCACTTGATACAACCCGTCGCACCGAACTGCCCGTTCGGTCATCCTTGTTCATTTTGCGCCACGCTTGTGTTCATTGGCTTCACCCGGCATTCTCGATCATTCTGAATATCAGCTTTCCAAGCATAGTCCCGATCATCCTCGTCGTTGACCTCCTCCAAGCTTCCTGCACAACAATAGACCAAGAAATCGTTTTCGGGAATAAGTTCTTCACAACTTGACTTACGTTAGTCAAAACATGCATCATGCAACACATATGCACTGTAACCCATGAACTTGACCTAACAAACAAACAATTCGCCAAGTTGGCCGAACTTGAAACGAAATCGGTACTACCGCCATGTAATCAGCAGTACTACCGTACTGCGGTCGTACCGCTCCAATAATTGTGGTGTTACCGATTCTCTGAGAAGATCAAAATTCTCAAAAACACGTTCTTTGGAATTTACGTACTGTCATATGCATTTTGGTACTACCGACCTGCGGTAGTACCGCTTTTTACTTGCGGTCATACCATGATGCGGAACTACCGCTCTTTGCTTGCCGGTACTACCGCACTGCGGTCGTACCGCTCCCTCACTTGCAGCCTACCGATTTCCGAATGTTCGGACCACTCGTTTGAACTATCCGATCCACCTTGTGAACATTCGGACCAAGACCTGCGGTAGTACTGCTCACACCCTTACGGTCATACCACGCTGCGGTAGTACCGCTCCTCACTTGCCGGTACTACCGATTTTTCTGATGCTTACTGAAAACGAGTTTTTCAATAAACCTTCAACGTCATTGTCAATTGTATCATCATTCTAAGATCGTGAGCACGTTCCCATGATATCACACGTGGCTCATTTTTATTTATTTTTTGAACGGCAATTGGCATGCACGCATGGCAGTGCTTGTTCTGCCGTCGGTGCTAGCCGAGCAAACGCTGTTTCGGCCCGAAGGAACAATGGTCCGTTCCAAGGCCCATTTCGACCGGCCCAAAATCGACACATGAATATTTCCAAAACAAAAAAGTCTTTCCCGAATTACGACTTTAACGGCTAATTCGACGCTATAGATAGGTTCGTTTCTCTATTCCCACGCCGCTTCGCTCCCGTTCCCATCAGAAAAACCGAAGGGAAGTCAGAACGAAGAAACCAAATCGCGGACGACTCCCAGTTATTACTCTCTGCTACGTGGGACCCCCCTCCGAGATGGACGGGCCCCACATCGCCGGAGCCCACGCCGCGTCCTCGTCGGCGGCGTCGGCTTCCTCGTCCGGCTCCCCTGCTCCCGCCTCCCGGCCGCGCAAGGGGGTCCGGTTCCGTCTGCGCCGGCGGCTGGCGCCCACATTGGCTTCTCGGGGTGGCGACGGCGACGGTGGAGGGAATGGAGGCGGCGGCGTGCGGGACGACCTCGCGCTACCTCTCGGGATGTCGTTCGCGGCCGTTCTCGCGCAGGTACGTGCTAGCTTCTGGTTTTCGTGATTCAACCCCCAAAAAATGTTGCGATTTTTGCGGGTTGAATAGAGGTCAGGTCACACAAACAACGGCCTCTTTCAGCTCTTTTGCCTTAAGAAGTTTACACTTTTGTCTTAAGAAGTTCACTGTTCTTTTACTCTAATAGCATATCCAATAGCTATGTAGAGCTATGAACTCCAAGCTATGCTACGAAGATCAGAACCTAAACTCTCATAATGAAATCTCTAACAAAAACCGAACAAAATAAGTCAAAACTTACCTGGGCGGTCACCTCTCGGGCGGTCTGAGGTCTTCCTCAGGACACTGCTGAAAATAGCATGATTTCAATTCCAAATATTTATGAAACTTTCAATCCACAACTCCAAATTACTTGCATACATCTTGCCTAAGATATTGTGAACCTAATCCATGAAGAGATCCAAGCAAATTTTTCCAAAGCTTTGATTTTTTTCGATCCGATGACAAGTTGCGCCAAAACCAAGCTAAATACGAAATCAATGATTGATGATTGAGAGGAGCTTGTGGGCGGAATCAATCCAAGATAGCAACGATGTAAAGGTCTATTAGGTGGCACGGTCCGAGAAGATGAAACAGCGTTGTCGCTCAAAGGAGAAGTAAAGTAGAAGAGCCACAATCACTACTCGCCCTTGTGTCAGCACTAGCCACACACATGCCATGACAGGGGCAATGTGCATTGCTAAAATCCTGACCACGCACTCGGCGGCAGCAAAACTCAACAATATGTCTATCTTTCTTACAAAAAGTGCAAATGTACTTATCATTAAGAGATGTACCATGTGAAGAAGCATCAATGTTCCTAGAAGTCCCTTGGACAACACAAAAAGAACCATCAAGAGTTTTGCTAGCCGGAGAATAATCACTCAAAGCAATGACAAAAGTACCAACATCAAATAACTCATGTGCAACACGAGAATAATCCAAATCCGATTGCAAAGACGCAAAGGCAACTCTCAAAACATCAATCTCGGATTGGAGAAAACCAGAAGAGTCACAAGACTTGGCGCTCATATCATCACGCAATTTCTTGAAAGACTCAACCTCCTTTTTCAATGCAAGCAAGATGTGCAAGAGATCAATGATGCCTTCTTAGTATGCATGCAATTCAAAGTATCAACTTCATTTTGTAAGCTAGCATAGTTTTTGCAGGAGACTAGACCATCCTTAAGCATTTTGACTTTTCTCTAAACACATGCTATAAGGATTAGCTCAAATCTGAACAATTTCAGCCCTAGCATGATCAAGTTGCTTTACACATGTGGAATTAGCTAATTTTATCTTTTCAATTTCAGCATGTAAAACATGGCAAGAAGCACATTCATCACTATCATGGTCCTTAGCATTAACAAGTTCGAGAGTCAAATTCTCAACCTGAGAATCTAAGTCCTTAGCCCCAGCCATGACTTTTTTTAAGAGCTTTATATTGACTAAGCAATTGATCATACAACACATAAGCAATTGCATGGATAACTCATCATAAGAGAGTTGTACCTCATCAGACGTATCGACAAGATCATCATTGTTGTATGCTCTGAGGCATTTGTCAGTGAAGTATTTGGCCTTGCCTTTGTTCTTCTTTTGAGGGATCTGCACCTCCTTGTCTTCCTCGCTCTCGGAGTCCACTTCACTCAAGAAATGATCTCCTAAAGCAACAAGGACCCGATGAGTGGCCTTCCTAAGCTTGGAGGGATCAAACTTAGCCTTCCGTCCTTGAGGCTTCTTCCATATGGCTTGACCTTCGCTCTGAAGGAAGACGTGCATCATATTCTTCAAATAGGTATAGTCGAGCCCATCGAAGATAGGTGGTCTGGTGGAATACTTGTTCGTCGCCATCTTCATCGATCGGTTAAGATCAAGTATGAACTAACCGAGCTCTGATACCACTTGTTGGACCGAGGAGACGACTATAGGAGGTTTGCATAGACGCCACTCAAACAACAGCCTCTTTCAACTCTTTTGCCTTAAGAAGTTTACGGTTCTTTTACTGCAGTAGCTATGCAGAGCTATGAAGATCAGAGCATAAACCCTCACAATGAAATTTCCAAGAAAAACCGAACAAAATGAGCCAAAACTTGCCAAGGCGGTCTGTCCTCCAACTAGTGGCCGATCTGACGGCTCCTCTTGGGCGCTCTGACCTCTCTCTTAGGGCAGAGCTAAAAATTAGCACGATTTCAAATCCAAGAATTGATGAAAATTTCAATCCACAACTCCAAATTACTTAAAAGTTTGCATACACCTTGCTGAAGATATTGTGAAGCTAATCCACGAAGAGCTCGGAGCAAATTTTTCCAAAGCTTTGACATTTTTTTTATCCGAAGGCAAGTTGAACCAAAATCGGGTCAAATACGAAAATGATGATTAAGAGGATCTCGTGGACGAAATCAATCCAAGATTGCTAAGGATGGTTTCTCATATGTCCTAGCACCCTCAATCACAGTAAGAATCAAGCCAAAAGCTCTCAAGAGCAAACCCTCCGAAATCACCCTTTCTTGCACCAAAATCGGGCAAACTCAAGAACTTGCAATAGAAAGCATATAGATGAATGGGATCTGCTCTCCAAGAGATATCTCCATCACTTACGCATGCTAGGTACAAAGCAAGAACAAGAGGGGAGGAAGAAATACCAAAAAACAAGTCAAATCAAGAAATCAACACTTTGAGTATATAAGAGGAAGACTTGGACAAATTTGAAGATTTGATTTCTACTTGGAGATGAATATTTATAGCCACTCCCTGGGGAGGACAAAGCCACTAGGGCAGCACACACACAAGTGCTCTCATCTCTCTCAATACATCTCTCAAACCCTAGCCTCCTATCTCCACTTTCCCCAAATTTTGCAAATTAGGGTTCCAAGGCTTGGTTGTTGCAATCCTGCACCAATCATTATATAGTGGAGGCTACGAGCTAAGAGAGAAACCGACATACTAACGGGTCTCTCACTCACACATAGGGGTGAAAACGGATCGGATAGTTTCCGACCGATCCGGACAAAAGCGGATTCGGAATGTCTCGGATCGGATAATTTTCGGATCGGAAACGAATTCGGATTTTTTTTGTCGGAAGCGGAAACGAATACGGTAGCCATGCTATCCGGCGGATACGGAAACGAATACGGATTATTCGGATAAGACGGAGTCCGGATTTCAGCCCAAAAGAGAAAAGGGGATTTTAATTGATTTCCGAATTTCAGAAAATGCAACAAATCAAATAGTCTTTTAGAAAATAGCAAATAGAGTTCAGAAATCCTAGAAAAAATCACAGAAATTCGTTGAATTATTTTTAACTTAATAAAATTAATTCCAACTTAAAGTTGGTTTTTATTTTTGTATATAAATTATTTTAAATTTCTAAAAATAGGAAAAACCTTTTTAAAATACAAAAAATTCAATAAATTAATTAAAATTTTCTTTTTCACTTTAAATCCAATAAAATCCCAGAAAACTCAATAATTTTTTTAAAATTAAAAACTAGGAAATTAAATAATTGACTTTATTTTATTATTTTTCCTTTTTAACTAGGAAAACTCTTTTAAATCTTCGAAAATCCAATAAAATAATAACTTTATTAATTTTATTTTTGGTAACATACTTTGGGATGTTACAGTCATTTGCGTATAGATTAACCATCCAGTCTAATCGATGTTAGTGTGAACTAAATTTTATGTATCTGATGAACTAAGTGTGAATGCGTGACGACTTTGTGAGTTATGACTTATGAGCTAAATATGTTAAACTAAGTGTTATATTTGTGATGAACTAGTTAATGTAACTTGCTAGTGTCAATGTTACGTGTGGTTGCTGAAAATATGAACAATTCATGAATGTTTACATCAAATAAATTAGTTATATGTTTTCGTTAATTTCTGGCATACAATTTAAGGGGTTTTCATGTTCCGAAAAATATCTGTGACCGTATTCGTTTCGATTCGTATTCGCTCCGTATTCGTATTCGTATCCGAATCCGGGAAAAAAAATGAAAACAAATATGGCAAAGTCATTATCCGTCCGTTTTCGATCCGTTTTCACCCCTACTACACACGCTTCTCAAAACGCATGACGATTCGACGCTCCTGAATCCGTCTTTTCTTGATCTTATCCTCATGGAGTATCCTTGACCTAATCCACTTAGGCACCATCGCCGTGGTTTTGCGCACCACCACTTTTTCGGTATCAGGCAATTTACCAAAATGCCCCTCTACCAACATTTCCTGATGCCTTCACATTGAAGCATCGCCCATGCTTCGTCATCATCTATGTGGCTCCAATGACTTCCCGCCAAGCCTCTCACGCGTCCGGATCCCACCCGAACCGTCCTCGCTTGCAAACATGCCCAAGTCACTTGCGTATCATATGCCTTACCATGCACCATGATCGCACCCAGTTTCCTTGACCATTCTAGACGTTAGGCCCTCCCTGAGCTTAGTCCTGGTCTACTTTGCCATTGTCCGTCATGTCCACCACTCCGCAAGCATCAGTCATCTTCCGGCGACACCTTGATTGTTCTAGACCTAAGCTCTCCTAGCTTATTCCCGATCCCTTCCGCTTCATCATAATATAGCTCCAGAGTCTCACAACCTAGGATGCACCGATACGCAATACCGGTACGACGATACAGATACGGCGATACCACATTTCTCCAAAAAACCCGATACAACGATACGGATGTGTATATATATACATATATATATTAAAAATAGTAAAAATATAAAATATGATACTTGATAAGTTTGAGTCAAGGGTTTACCAATGTATGTAAATTTGACCATGTATGTATGTAAATTTACTCCATTTGTCCAGTATATATGTAAATTTATCAATGTATCAATGTATCTTTTCTCCTAGCCAAAACCGCCCCTCGGTCTCCCCTTATCTCTTCACCTCTTTGCTCTTTCTCTCACTCTCGCTCTCTCTCTCTCTCTCTCTTTTGCTCTCTCCGGCTCCTCAGCCTCCCCTCCGGCCGAGCCGCTCCACCGAAGCTGCTCCTCCCGTCAATCGCGCTGCGCCGCGCCGCCGGTGGTGCTCAGCCGCCTCCTCTAGTCCTCCTCTCTCGGCGCCTCCTCACGCGCGCCTTAGGCCATCGGCACTCGGCCCGGCGCTTGGCCACCGGCGTGCACACACCGGCGCGGTCCCTCCCACCGGCCTACATCAACATCCTAACCCTCACTTCAATCACCAGATCCGAGAGGACGCACCTGGCTAGAGGTGCCGGCCGCTGGAGAGGAGGCAGCACCGTCAACTGCCGGGAAGGAGGAGCACCGGCGGCCGTTGCCCGCTAGAGAGGATCGACCCCGCCAGCCGCTGGCTACAGAGGGGGTAGCGCGGAGGGGATGGCGCGGAGGAGGATCGACCTCGCCGGCCGCGGAGGGGATGGCGCGGAGGAGGATCGACCTCGCCGGCCGCGGAGGAGTGGAGGCACAAGGGAGGGAGCATCGTCGGCCTCCAGCCGCCGCTCGCCGGGAGGCGCACGGAGGCGCAGTGAGGAGGATGGAGGCGCACGGATGGCTGCATGCGCACGAGGCAGTGATTTAGGGTAGGGTGTGGTGGGTCGTTCGGTTTGGGCTGTGAACAGTGCATTTTCTTTTTTCCCCGGCTGGACTGTATTTTGGACTGTATCGATCGCCGTATCGTTGCGTATCCGGTATTTATTTTCCTTTTTAAAAAACGTAAAGATTTCCAATACCTCCCGATACGTCTTGGGGCCGTACCCGTACCCGATACGTATCGGGATACCGGCACTCCACGTCCCAGCCGTATCGGCGCATCAGAGCTTACAACCATCATCGACAACCAAACCGTCACATAACACCGCACGACACACAAAATCATCAATTGTTGATGAGTCAAGAACACATACCTTCAAAGCTTCGCTCCCGGAAGCATCATTTTACCTAAAAAGGTTTTTGCTTAAACTTTGTCTTCCATTGTTCTTGTCTATCTTGCCCCTTACTTGAGCCCAACCATCTCACCCAACATCCATGACTGTTGTGGACCTTGGTTCTCCTAACCACGTCCCGTTCCTCCTCGCCGTTGACCATAATTGATTCTAAGCCACCTGCACAATAATAGATGGAGCAACCATTTCTGAGTATGAGTTCTGCACAACTTGACTCACATTAATCCATAAATGTATGATGCAAACATATGCACCAAACCCAAGCTTTTAGGACCAACTCTCAAATTTCAGCTCAAGATCACAGGTCACTACGTCTTGCAAAAACCAATCGGTCTGACCGCAGCCACCATGTCGACCAGACCACCAACCATTGGCCAGTCTGACCGCGCCCACCGGTAACAGGACACCGGTCTGACCGCCATAGTGTGGCCGGTCTGGCCACTTCACTTTAGTAGAAAACAGTCAAAACAACCTCTCTGGACTTTTCAGTAAAATTCTATTTAGTTTCAGGTCCAGTTTCTATTTTCAATGGGACCTCAAACATATCCCTAAACACACCTACACAAGTGTTTGGTATCCATTTACCCCAAGCCTGCATCGCTGGTCTGAGCTTTTGCAAAACAAAGAGTTAACTCCCCAAACTCTTTGATAACGATGTCAATTGTTCATCACCTGATCTAAGACCAAACCACATGGTCTCTACACTAATTTTCAATTCTATTAGCGACCGGTGACACACACAGAGTCTGAACAAGATGTTTGTTCTGTTGAGGGTGATTTCATGGAGCAAATGAGCTTTAGTGTGACCGTTGGAAGGATACTTAAAAACGTAAAATGTACGCAAATTTCAACAAAAAAAAAATGACTGTTTGCTTGTAGAATGAAAGATGGAATACAATGGGGTATAATTTTGGACAGCCATCACTGATCACGAACAAGACAGGAGAGGAATTTGGTTGTTGTGGCCTAGTGCTTGTCCACATTGAGTAATCTTGTCAATTAAGTAGCGCAACATCTGCTATCTATTTCAATTCTCAAAATTCAACATTAGTATTCATTTCCATATTTGTGGTTACCACTGAAGGCAGTAAAATTAAACAGTCCGATGTGCTACCCCTTCCTCATTCCTTTCAAATGCATCAAAATTATGCTTGTCTGCTCACAATACGGCATCTTTCATCGGTTCGCAGTTCGCACAATTGCGCACACATTTCTTCAGCAACATCTTCGACACACATGCATGTGCGTGCCTACAGTATATCTTATATTCACCTGCATACAACTGCACATTTGCATCATCATTTGTCATCATTTTATATACTAGTTAACCCTATTGATCGGAATAATAAGGAGCTGCCTTCCTTGATTGCAGGTTATGAATACGAATAATGGTTCGGGACAAAGATTACATCCGGTTTTCCTTTCCAAGGTACATGCTTTCTAGTTTTACTGATAAACTCTGCGAAACATAAAAAACAAGTTGTCTGAAATTGGGTCCGAATGCAGATCTGTACCTCAGCAGTGAAGGAATCTTTGACAAATGTAAGCCGGGTTTTCATTATTGTTCGGTGCTCACTTTCTGTTAACATTCCTGGTATATCTTTCCCTTATCATTTGTATAGATATATGGCGACAGGTTTGACAGTTTCATGAGAAATTTTGAGAAATCATTTAGCAGCACATTGAGGACGCTTCATCTTATTAATGAGATACCTGTCTATGAGAAAAGTCCTATTCCTGAATGTTCTTTTAAGCATGAAAGTTCTGTAGCTGTAGACAACTTGAGCACTGTTGATTCACAAAATCGGACACACAAAGTCAAGCAAGACCTTATGAATTCAGTGGAAAGTCAACTTGTTCTTTATGCCAGAGACAGTCAGCAGCTGGCTCATCTTGCTCGTGGCAGATTCTCTCCTGAAGCTGGTCAGCGCATTCTTAATACATTTGAGAGATCTGTGAAGGAGCAAGCTCGATCAAACGAGCTCAAGGAATTTGAGATTGGGCTTAACATGAGAAAGTTGCAACTGAAACAGTCCCAATTAGCTCTTAGCTCCTACTCTCACATGTTAGAGAAGATTAAATTATCTTTGGGATTTCAGAAAGCTTCCTTCCAAGGGGACAAATTTAAGACTCAGATGCAGGACACAAGACATGCACAAATCCTTAGGACACTTATAGATTTTCTCGTTAGTGCAGTGATAATTATGTCAGCGTGTTTTGGATATGGAACTTATATTTATTCATACCAACGGATAACTGATGTTACAGCAGCTTGTTCGGTTGCTTCAAGGGTATGTTCATGTACTTTTGTTGTCGATGAATAATACTCTTAACACGTCTCTTTAGTAATCAGAAACTCTCTCTCTCTCTCTCTCTATTTCCCCCTCATGCAGGGACCTAAATCGTGGTGGATGCCAAACTCTGTGTCAAACTTCAATTCTGGGTTGCTCTTTATCAGATGTCATCTAATAGCATCAACACGTATGTTCTTTGGCATAGTAATGATTTTGGCAATTGCTTGGTTAGCACTCCAGCGTTCTGCGATGACTGGTTCAAATATGCCTGTAACTTTCAATTTCATTTTATTGGGAGTTATTTGCGGCTTCGCTGGAAGGTTTTGTGTCAACACTCTAGGCGGAAATGGAAACATCTGGCTCATATGCTGGGAAGGCCTTTGTTTCATCCATCTAGTTGGAAATTTGTGTCCATCTATTTTGTACCGCATTCTTTATGGTCCTGTTTCAATATCTCAGAGGAAGGAGGTGGTCTGGTTGCCGTATTGGGTTCGCCGATGCATATTTTATGCTTTGCTGGGGCTTATTATTCCAGCCTTGAATGGCTTACTACCATTTGCTTCTATTTCTGACTGGAAGGATCATTTTGTTGTAGAGATACCATCCTTCTTTGTTGGTGACAAAATTGAAGCCTGAAATATCTTGGATGCAATGATTGGCAAAATGATATCCTATTTGTGTCAGTCAGGTGCTCCAAGTACATCTTTTGGACTTTTGGAGAAGTAAAATATGTTGCATTTGAGACTAGCCTCGGAAATTTAGGTTTGTGTTCTGTTATTGATATGCCCTTGAAGCAATTATTTTATATATTTATAAACTTTTAAATAATACATTATTTCGTCACTTGAATGTAATATATCATTTATATTGATTGTCAAGTATACTTGTTTGTGAAACTCTCTATTTATGTTTATGATGTCATTCTAAACATCTCGGACTTATGTTATTATGTGGGATACTTATGTTTTATGGATCAACGTGTGTATTGATTAATAATCACGTTTCACGAATCATGGAGATGAGATGAAATCAATAATGTGGACATGTGTTGCAGAACATAGTATTAGATTGACCCGCTTTGAGACACTACGAGAATTGTTATATTTTTTAAGTGTCATCTGTTGGTCTCATAGATAGTGTATGTGATTCTTATATCTATCCAACATGTGTAATAGTTTACTTATGGGTTGTCAAACGTTACTCCATAAATGAGTAGTCATAAAGGTAGCTTTCAGGTTTACTATGAAACATACGAAGAAATATGAGAGATCAAATTGGAATTTGCCCATCCTCTTTAACGAGAGAGATATCTAGATCGAGTGAAGAATCGAGCTATCATAGGATGACACATATCTCGCCTTGCATTTGATCTAGTATCGTTAGGCAAAGGGATCAACATATAAGCTTTATAAAGGTTTTGTTCAATATAATCTTTATGTGTATTCAGGAGTCGCTATGTCCTGCTAGGAACTACTACCGACTTGTGGATCGAAAAGAAGTTTTCAAGTCATGGTTGATTACGCATAAACCTACAGGATCAAACACTTAATGAGTTGAAACAAACTAGTTTGGATTGGATCCGTTAGAGGCTTAAATCGGATTATAATCCGTACGTGGTTAAGAGTCTTAATGGGTTTCTAACATAGAGTTCGTTATGGACTTTTTATAATGGGAAGTGTGGGGGCTTTGGGGATGGTGGTGCACCACCCATCGAAACCCTAGCCACCTCCTCCCCAAAGGCCCTATCGTGCGCGCTAGTGCTAGTACACCGGCGCACAACGTTTCACCCCTAGACGCGTGGATACCGTAGAGACGTTGTTGCGCTGATCGATGATGATCCGTGACATATGTAAGAAACACGAGGGGATGCTGAAGGAGACGATTGGCGGCCAAGGACATTGGACGATCGACTACTTTCACTACATCAACACGCGCGACGTTGGACTAGACTGCTCTAACTCTTCTCCTGCTACACTGTGTGTCTAATGGTAGGGATGGAAACGGATCGAATACGAATCGAATAGTCCCGAATACGAATACGAATCCCTATTTTTTAAACGAATACGGATACGAATACGAATCCCTATTTTTAAACGAATCGAATACGAATCGAATATTCTCGAATACAAATACGAATCGAATGTCGTACGAATCGATTCGAATCGAATATGTACTCAATTCTATCGAATCGAATATCCTACAACTTTTGTGACAAATCTCGGTAGAACAAATAGTATTTGTATTCGTATTCGGAAAAAGATAGTATTCGTATTCGTTTTCCGGATAGTATTTGTTTTTCTGATACTATCCGGTTTTCCCGGATCGAATAACACGAATACGGATCGAATACTATCCAATTTTCCGGATACGAATAACATCGAATACGGATGCGAATAACGCGGATACGGATATGAACGATGATCGAATACATTTTTACTTTCCACATTTGTGTTTTCTCGGATACGAATATCGGATAAAACGGATTATCCTTTACCATTTTCCACCCCTATCTAATGGTAGCGATCTATGATCTCTTACTCGCATTGCTTCCTAATTTATGTGGTAGAAATTTTTATTATGCGCTAGTGTAGCCTATCAGTATCCCAACAGTGGTATCAGAGCCATCTAGTGTATTATTTGATCTAGATTGGTCGTATATAGTTGACATGTGATAGTAGTAGAGTGGATCTTTTGTTGTTCTGGTACGATAACCTAGATAAGTTCGTATGGATGTATTAGTTTAGGCATTGGTTGATGAGATCAATCGGCTTCGACGATAGTAAATGGGTTCGCGTGAGGTATGAGTTGATAGCACCATATGATTAGTTACGTTTGTTCATGGTCGTATAGCACAATACCGCTACCAGATGGGATTTTGCCATCAAGGTAAACCACGATGTGCAGCCATATGGAGCCAACAGATCGGTTTTTATATTCTTAAATGTCATCAGTTGATCTCATACATAGTGTATATGGGATTTTTAGACCTTAGGTCGTCACGGTTTCCTATATGTATAATAGTTTACTTATAGATTGTCAAACACTACTTCGTAAATGGGTAGTCATAATGATAGCTTTCGGGTTTACTATGAAACATGTGTAGGAAGTACATGGACAAGCCGAATATGGTTGAGTGGTCAACTATAACTAAGTAATTCACTACAAGATCGAGTGAAGGATCGAGCTATCATATGATAGCACACATCTCACCTTGAGTTCGATCTAGTATTGTGAGGCAAAGGGTCAGCACATGAGCTTTATAAAGGTTTCATCTGACGTGATCTTTATATGTATTCGAGAGTCGTTGTGTCTTGCTAGGAACTGATACCGATTTCTAGATCAGAAATGAGTTTTCAGGTCACAGCCGATTACGCATGAACCTACAGGGTCACACACTTAATAAGTTATAACAAATTAGTTCGGATTTGATCCGTTAGAGGCTTAAATCGGATTATAATACGTATATGGTTAGGAATCCTAGTGTGTTTCTGACGTAGCGATCCGTTAGGGGCTTTTTATAAGGGGAGACGTGGAGGCTTTTGGGATGATGACACGCCACCCACTGAAACCCTAATCAACTCCCCCCCCCCCCGAAGGCCTTGCCGTACGCACTGATGCTAGCACACCGGTGCATAGTGTTCCACCTCAGACTTGTGGATACCATAGAGGCGTTGCTACACTGAACGAGGACGATTCACGACATACGTAAGGAATGCGGGGGGTTGTTGGAGGAGACGTTCGGCGGCCAAGGATATTGAACGATCGACTACTTTCACTACATCGATGCGCGTGACGTTAGACCGGGTTGCTCCAGCTCTTTTTCCGCTGCACCGCATGTCTAATGGTAATGATCTATGATTTCTTAGTCGCATAGTTTCCTGATTTACACAGTAGTTTTTTCGCGCTGGTTTAGGCTACTCGTATCCCAACTTGTTATCCGAAGGAGAGATGTTGGATGAGTTGAAGGTATTGTCGACCACGAAGGAAATAATTGAACTTCTCCAGTAGTAACCGGCATATCTCTTACTCAACTTGCCTCCATCCTTGATCGTAATTTAATGAAAATGCCATCCTCACACTTCCAAGTCAGCTTCAGATGGTGCAGCCTTGTTGGATGTTGTGATCTTGCAATCAGTTATCAGATTTCAAATGCTTCATTTTGTTGTATGTATTTTGTTTCCAAGATGCAAGGTCATAACTCATAACATAGTGTAGAGTGTAGACGGTTAGTTGCCAGCTTCGTTGTAGCTCTGTTCTTTTAATCTTTTTCCTGTAATGCTGTATCATTCTTTGTTCGTTGTAAATTCTAACTACCCTGATATACAGTTTATCTTGTATTGACAGCTTACTCCTGAAAGGTTTATGTTGCTATTGTTTCGTCCCCAGGCTTGAGGGAACTCATCCTCAAGTATTTACATGCAAGCTCAAAAGTACGCACAAATCCGAGTTTTGCCGAATCTCTTGATAATGCTTTTTTTTTAATGTGTATGAAGTCATGTACTCTTGTGCGTTAGTACAGTACTTTTTCTGCCGCTTTCTTCAAGAAGTTGAGAAGTATATTTCTGTTTTGACAATAAGTTTTATACCATGCGACAAATGTACTGATTAAGTATATTTCTGTTTTGACAATGACAAACATCGTGGATGATAACCATGCGACAAATGCACTGATACAGATTGACTGTTATTGGCACTAGCACTTTGGGGAGAAAATGTACGACATCCCAAACCAGCCATTATTATATTCACAAGAGAATACATTTGCAGTTCTTAGCATCATATCAGACACACTGATGTACACGAGAAATACTCGAGTAAACAACTGTTGCAACTAGCATTATGTCCAAACCAAAACTACGGCCTTCTCAACCAAACTACATGACCATGCTGGAGAATCACTAATTCACTAGGTTTTTTAGCCATGTCAGTTCATCACCATAGCTCTGGGAATTGTTTCAAGTAAACCGAATAACCGATCGTGAGTTTTGTTTTCCATGACTTGTGAGTTGTGACAATACAATCCCAGTCTGTAAGATAGATTGCCTGCCATCACAGAACTCTTTTGCATGAAATGGAGGTGACCATCTCCTCATCCCGTGGACGCTTTGCGTGCCCGTTGACGAAGCTGCAAGAGAATCTAACTGGCTGCTGTGTTTCTGCTCCATTGACTGAAAATCCAATGCAGGAACAAGGAAGCGCTCAGATTTCAGAATACGTTGTAGTTTGTTTATGAATATGAATTTTTTGTTGGCTGAGAGCTTTCTCAGTTGTCACTCACCTGAGCTGTATTCTACTTGCTTAATCTTCTTAGCTGGACTAGTCTCGTCCAATCTGAGTCTTCTCTTCAAGCCAACGGTGATGTCATCGCTAAGTAGCTCATCAACAGATTTTGACAGAGATGAGCTGATCTCTTGGAGCTTGCTCTTCTTAGAACATTTTTCGGCTTCCAGCCCGGATTTTCGCTTTGAAAGCATATGAATGATAGGATCTAAAGAAATATAATTTGCAGATTCAGATCAAAATTTTGTGGAAGTATTTGAAATCAGCTTCTTCCAGTGTAATATATGACATAACGGCATTCTTCTAGCATTAAGCAGATAAGGTAATGATTCATATGATCACGAAATATGGGTAAGGAATCAAACTTGGAGATTGACAAGTAGCATTTGATGACAGATAATTGATCCACAACAATTCAATGAGGATGCTGTGAGCCTATGAGCAGGTGTAGTGTCAGTGGTCTCAAAGATCAGTGATCAGGAAGAGTTAACGTTGCAAAAATTCAGACTAAAAAGCGAAAGACACAGTACTGAAGAATGGCACAGATCTTTTCGACTTTGTGGTCTAGCTCAAATGTTTAGACTCAATTTTGTTCAAGCCTTGTTGTAATGTTGCTCTTCGAATTTAAAGTTCAACCATTATGAGTGACACATAGAAATTTTGGTAATAAGCTCTTGCTGCATCATCATTGCCAAACACAGACAACTAGACAAGGGATACACTTAGAAACAAAAGCCTAGAATTTCTAGGACTTCATCATACCAGTACCAGGGCAGTTCAATATCTCAATATCCTTTGGTGATAATTAATTCCCCACTCATTCCTAATCTAACTACGTCTCCAATTTGCTCAAACCAGTTGGTACTATTGTCTGTTGATCATTGAAACTGACTCAAAAACCAAGCACCGACTATGAACAATTCTTCACTGCTACTAGTTAAAAGGAGCATGCTTCAGAGAATCAGAGACCAACCCGCGGGTAAGGCATCCCACACAAAGCACAAAAATTCACAAGCATGATCAAGCATCCCACATGAGTGACCTCTCGATCCGACAATGTAGTTTCCACAGCCGCGGTTGACAAAGTAAATGTGAGAAAATAAGCATACACACAATCCAGCCCTGTTGCTTCTTAGTAGTAGCATCAATCAAGAACTCGCGGTTCCTCAATAACACGGCAGCACCGAGTGCGCTGCGTAACCAAAGAAGAGAGGCGCACCTGAGGGCGGGGGCGAAAGCGCGGGCTTGCCGTTGACGGCGATGGGCGCGGCGGGGTCCGCGCCGGTGGGCAGCCCGCGTGCTGCGAAGAAGGCGAGAAGCGCGCGCCACGTGACGGCGGAGGAGACGTGGCCCGGCCCGCGGCTGAGGAAGTAGCCGTTGAGGCGGACGGTGGCGGGGTCCAGCCCCAGCGCGCGGCCCACCCGGGCGAGGTCCACCCCGCCTCCAACCTCCGCCGCGATCGCCGCCTCCGCCGCGGCGGGCGGCGACGACCAGCGGAGGTGGACGGTCCGGAGCGGCGAAGAAGCCATCGCGTCAGCCGGGGGCTCGCCTTGCTTTGATATTCGCGCTGCTTCGATCGGAGAGACGGGCAGAACAACGGCGAACGCTCTGGTTGCTGCTGGATTTTCTAGAAGCGTCGCCGCGCGGTCGGACATATACCGTCACTGCAGCGTGGGCCCAGCCTTCGGCTTTAACAACAGAATAATCCAGCCCATTGCAGCTTGGGCTAGTTAGACCTAGGCCCATCGTGGTCAGACTGGCCCAATTGTGTTTCTAACTAGTTTGGAGTGGGCCTGAACAGGACCAACATAATCCTTTCTGCGTTGGGCTTTGGCCCCACTTGTCACGGCAAAAATAGATTTGTTTTTTCGAGAGATTAGTTTACACGAGATTACCACCAACTTTCGAAGGAAAATTATAGGGGCGTTTGGAACGGTTTCAGCTTCCGGCTTTCAGTCGAAAAAACCGGAAGTCGTTCTAAACGATCGGTTTTTCACAACCTTTTTTTTCGAAGTTGGAACCGTTATAACATTGTAAAGCCGGAAACCAGAAGTTGTAGAGGGGCAGCTTCCCACCCCTCTCCTTTCAACTTTTCCCTCGAAGTTGGGGGTGAATTACGCGCTTTTGCCACCGTACAAAACCCTCCCAACTAGCGCCCGAAACCCTAGCCCCCGCGGTCGCCCACCCGCTGCTCCCTCTTCCTCCCCCGCGCCGCAATCCTCTTCCTCCCCAACCGCGCCCCACCTCCTCCCTCCTCCTGGGATCCTCCTCCTCCCCTAGGTCCACGCCGGCGCCCCACCTCCTCCCCCCGAGCCGCCACCACTCTCCTCCTCTTGCCGATGCCTCCTAAATCCAAATCCAGATTTGGATCTGGACCTCCTCCGCTAGCGTCGCTTCCCTTCTTCTCTCACGTCGTCGCCCTCTGCTACCCCTTCTCCATCCTCCTCCCGCATGGTTGCTTCCTCCCCTCGCTCCTAGAAACCACCACCACCTTCTCCCTTCGCTTCGGTTCCCCTCCAATTCAGCTCTCCTCTCACGACTCCATTCCCTCTTCCACTCAAACCCTAGAGACGACGGTGCATGGAAGACTTAGCGAGCATGGCCGGTGTGGCTGGCAACTTGAGGCTCCTGACCTTCACGCAGCACGTCCCTCTTTCTCCCCCTGTAAGCGGCGACCATGATCTACATATTTTCAATGCCATTTTTAGCAGTAGAGGGATCACCGTTTCCATTATTATCAACATATGCACAAAAAGAATCACACAGAGAACTAGAGTTTAATTTGCATTTTCACTACAATTTTATTACTACATGTAGATGACTAGCTATATGATCAAAGTAGTTTGTTTTGACTAGCCATTAATTTTGGAAATTGAATGATTGTTTTGAGGTCAAAGTAGTGACCTATAATCAATCCAATTCAGGTTTTGAGGTCAAAGAGTACAATGGGACAATTAAATGCATTTCAGGTTTTGAGGCCAAAGTAGTGACATCTGATCAATACAATTCTGGTTTTTATGGGTTAAGAATCGATTTTTTGCTTGTTCCATATTGCCTGCCAAAATTCGTTTAGGCAACAAAAACATTAGTTCCAGCAAATTATTCACTAGTTATATGCTCTGTCCTTGTGCTTTTGTCTCATGGAGTCCTAAACTTCTAAATTGCCAAATGATTGATATAGTGTAGAATATTTTTGATATAGTGTATCACTTTGTAATAATGCTTCCTGTGTGCAATTCTCTTTATGTTTGCTTGCCAGTTTAGAAACATAAATGTTATTTTGAGCCATAACATATAATTGATCAGAAGTGCATATATTCATATTTTGGGTGATTGGTGCAGTTGTCTCGGCTCCTTGCTTATATGCATGAATAAAGGTGCTAACTTATGGGATAACTAAAATGCAGAAAGGATCACAAATGGTTCCTTTGCGGTGTTGAGCCTTGCTGGCTCGATTGCTGATGCCCTTCAGATATTGTGCAATTGCCTTGATTGCTCTGTCATGAAACTAAAAGTTAATGCTTTTATGACTTAGCTTTTACTTTAGTTGGATTTTCTTACTTCCACTCTGTGCGGTGACTTGGTATTTGTTCAAACAATTGAATTGACATACAATTGACTTGGCATATTTTTTTAGCCCATGATGATTGCAGGCTCTTCCAAATTCTCATTTTCCTGCCATGGTTGTATTTTTATTTATGTAGTCATAACTAATTTTGAATGTAGTTCTTTTGTTTGTTTATTTTTCTTCTTTTCTCTTTGTTACTTTATTTTTTAGGGCACCTGTGAGGATGGAAGTGCCTAACACTAACGACGCTAGTCCTAAGCCCAAAAAAAGTAGAGGGGGCATAAATTATTCAAAGTTTGTAGTTATTTCAAATGATTCAAATTACGCGACCAATTGCCCTAATTTCGGTAGTGGTCATTAATTATCGTTAAATGTCATCAGTTACAGTAGCTATCGTCAATTGTGCTAGTTGTTTATTGTCTTTAAATGCCGTTAATTGCGTTTAGTGTCGTTAATTATCGTCAACTGTCATTAGTTGTTGTTAAACATTATTAATTGCATTAAACATCAAACAAGCCGTTAATATCCTCAAGAGCATTTCAGATAATTTTCATCTCCGAAGCTGCAGCCAGACAGCCAAACACCAAACCTCTTCAACCTAGCCGTTCAGACCTGCAGCATAGCTGAAAACCGCTTTTCAAAAAAACCACAGCCGTTCCAAACACCCCGTATTCATGTGCGATCCAGCTTCGCTTCGAGGGAAAAGAATTTTAAAAGGAGGCCGATTTTTTTTAACATGAAAAGGAGGCCGAGATATGCGCGCAATCCAGCTCCTTCCTCGGGAAGACACTGTGCAAGTGTACATACACGCGCGTTCACACGAGCGGGAAAAAACAAAAAAAACCTTTTTAAAAAAGGGCGGCCTTGACCCGGTCGCGTGCAAAGTACGCGCGGAGTTTTAAGTGCCTCACCCCAAAGCGACGGCCGCAGACGATCCGGCGCCCGAACAGCCCGCACGCCGTCCTGGCCACCCCGGCCAATCCCCGGGGAGGGGGTACGGGGACCACAGGGCGCCCGCGCAGGGTGGATCCGGACTCCAGGGGAGTGTTAAATTCGACTCTGAGTCGCCGCACTATAAGAGCCTTGGGGTCCGCGCAGGCAGAGAGGTATCCGTAGTCAGGTCGTCTCCTTCAGTTCGTCATTGCCATCGATACAGATCATTGGATCGTGTTGCAGAAGCATCAAATCTAACCTGTCCTTCGTTTGGTACGGAGCTTGCGAGGAGGAGAGGATTGGAGATGTCGGCTGCGGTGGGAGAGGAGGACAAGAAGCCGGCGGGCGAGCAGGGCGGCGGCGCCCACATCAACCTCAAGGTCAAGGGACAGGTCTGCCTCTGCCTCTTCTCTCCCCTCCACTCTGCGATTCTTGTCTTATGCACTGAGATTTTTTTCCCTAGTTGTTCTTAGTATTGTTTGAATTGCGTGATTCGAGAATTGAGATTGGTAGGGCGGCCATGTCGTGGTGCTGTTGATTTAGTGTGTTGTTCGGCTCTCCGAGCGATGGATTCAGAATTTCAGATTGCTGTGGTATTGCTGTGGTGCTATTGTGATATAGTCTATGCCTTAGGTCGTTCTAGGCATGCGTCCGGCATCCCTAGTCTCGTTGTAGTATGACTCGATTTGCTCGTGTGCGTGTTTGTTCCTGCACATAAGAAACGCAATGGGATGAGGTTTACTGCATGCTGTACTAGTTCGAATTTCAATTGTTTTGAGCCATTGTCTGAATTTAGAGCAACATCTTAGTTGACTTTACTGTGGTTCTTGTTCTGTGCCGGAGTGCCATACAGGAAAATCCTAATTTTTTCCAGCAACTGGGATGATGTGGAAATATGGTTAGTAGTAGTATCATCTTTAACTCGGTATGGCTTGGCAAGATATACTTTGAAATATCTATGTATCATCTATAACTTGCCATTTTGCCAGGAGTCCTATCGAGGATTTTTTGGAACTAGTGATGACCGGATGGTTACTGTTACTCTGTTAGTCTTCACAACCATCATGTGAAATTCTTTCAAGGCAACATTAGAGATGCATGAATTCTATTTGGGTGGAAGAAAGTCTTGTTTATACTAATGTGCATACCTGTTTGCTGATTCTGTAACAATATTCAGAGAACCATCCCTTAAAAAAAATCAGAGAGCCATATTTAGTTTTATATCTGGCGCATCTTATTTCAAATAAATATAAGGTTTTGTTGTATGCATGTATTCTTATGAACAGTGTCATGCTGCATCTCGGGATAATTGTTCCTGTTATGTTTGTTTGTCAAAAAATAGTAGGGGTCAATAGAGCGCTTATGTTATTATTGGTCTCACAGACTCATAGTAGAATCATAGTAACAAAACAACACTGGTGGAAGACCAGGAATTGAAAGTAAATTTTCTTTGTGGTCGTGAGCTTTTTCAACGTGTGTTATTTCTGGTTTTCTTGAGATAAAAAATTTCATGAAATTTTCTCCATTTACTCATCTAGCTCTGTTTATAATGATTGCATATTTTCAGATCTTACTTGTCGTTGGAATGGTTCTAGGGAAGTTTCTACAGTTTGCTTTTCACTGCCATGTCTTAACATTTCCCTTAATCCTTCGTTCCATAGGATGGCAATGAGGTCTTCTTCCGTATTAAGAGGTCAACGCAGCTAAAGAAGCTGATGAATGCTTACTGTGATCGCCAGTCCGTGGATCTCAATGCTATTGCATTCCTGTTTGATGGTCGTAGGCTCCGCGGCGAGCAGACCCCTGACGAGGTGCAGACCCTGCAAAGCTTTGTAAACTAGTAGTTCCCTAACATGCCATAAGTCCATAATTGATGTTTTCCGCCCCTGAGTTTTTCTTGTCTGCAAACTGTTTCAGCTGGAAATGGAAGACGGCGACGAGATCGACGCCATGCTTCACCAGACTGGAGGGTGCCTGCTTTCTTGCCTAGTGCTTAGAAGAAGCTGCTGCAGCCTCCATTGTTTTGTATCTTGTGCTATCTTAGAGTAAATGAAAGACAAGAACTTGTGAAGCTTTGGTCCTGCGCCATATCCGAGGGACATTTAGGAACTCTGTTTATTGAGATTTGGGTACTTTTGCTGTCATGACTCGATTATCCATGCCTTAGTATATCTATCCATCTTGTTATCTATGAATTGCAAATTGTTTTCGTTGCTCGTGAGTGGTATTTTATTGGTATATGGGGTATGATGCAGAGTGCCATGCTGGCATCCCAACTCTCTAGCTATTGAGGATATATATTTTTTATTCATTCGTTTTTTTTTATGGAACAACTTCCTATTTGGCTGCAGAGATAGCATGAGAAACGAACTAGGAGTAGAAAAAAAGGAGTATGTAGGTGCGTGGGAGTATATATATGGTTAAAGGAGTATTTAGGTGTATAGTAGTATGTAATGTTTGTACAAGAGAATACTTTATGCTAAAAGTAGTTGTATGGGAAGTATATAATGTTTATATGATAGTTTCTTGTATAATAAAAAGAGTACATATGGAAATGAGTGTATGTGTCTTGGAAATGGGATAATCGATTGGGTCTCTCACATTCATGATATTCAGCACCGTTAGGCTCTCATCAAGCAAGGAACGATGGATGGAGTAGGAGTAACTACACTTGGGAGTAGTTAGTGTGTGTTGTTTGTTTCGTACTTCTGAGAGTATGTACTATCACTTTTAATATACTATTTAAACGAATATATTATATTTATTTATCACTTTTAATATACTTAAATACCAATTATAAGATACTCCAATACGACTTAATTAAAAAATTTATATTAGAACCCTTTATTTTTGTTGTGTACCATTTTTCATATATAAAAGAAGTCTATATACAAATTTTGCTATAAAAAGTGTTTTTCGATGAAATTTTTCGTGGAACTCACTTTAGGGTATCTTATAATCATTATTGGAGTATACTAAAATAGATAAAAAAGATATCACCTTACTATTTAAGTGGTATATGAGAAGTCGGTCTCTGAACCGGAGCTTACACGATGGCCAAAACAGCGAGTCTGAAGAATGTCAACTTGTGTTCCTTCACGTCTTTTTCCTCTTCTTAAGTTCGACCTCTAAGGCCCCTGCCAGGAACAAGTAAATTTCCCTCTTTTTTTTTTTTTACAAAAGTGTGCTATTTTGTTATTTTTAGAATGAAGTATAGAAAACATTAAAAAAAATGACAATACTATTTCTTCAAACAACTCTCTAAGATGTGTGTGTCAAAACTAAAGCACCTCTTTACCTCACCAAACCTATTTTGTTTGCTACTTAAAAAAAAAACATATTGGTGATGGTGGTTTATTCATCTCGACCCTGACCCCGCCTCTTCTGTCCACTCACGCGCTGACATGTAGGCCACGCGTGTCATTCTGTTCCACGTCCCAGCTCTCCCTTTCCCCTCCCTAAAAAATCTACTCACTCCGTTTACAAATGTATGACATTTTAGAAAGCGTGCGGTCAAACTTTTCGAACTCTAACTAATAATATATGAACACCTATTTAGATTTGTCATGATGAATATTTTCATAATATAATGATTTTATAATTTTTACTAACATAATTATATGGAAAATAATGGTCAACGTTAGATATTGAAAACCGTATTGATGTTAAAAACATCATACATTCTTGAAGAGAGGGAGTATAACACAAAACAAAACAAAAAAAATTATGAACAAACAAATACAACCTCCTTAAAAATTCTCTTTAAAAAAATGCTCTATCAGTCGAGGCGGATTGCATGGTCGAGGGCGTGGGCTGAGCATGTTGATCTAGATGATACTGACTCGATGTATTTAAGGTAATGTGATGTTTGTTTTATCTGTAGCAAGGCATGAACATTCAAGGGGTGCACGGACCCCTTGGAGTTCTTCCGGGTGTACGAAACCGCCATCAAGGCGGCTAAAGGAGATGACACCACCAAGGCAAAAAACATCACCCTCGCTCTCGGGCGTGGCGCTGACTTGGTTCTTCATCATCCCTCCCCAGTCCATATACGCGTGGGAGTAGCTGCGGGACTCGTGCGCAACAACTTCCATAGAAATTACGTTGAACCAAAGGGCGGGGGCACCTGTTCGCAATAAAGCAAGCCTACGAGTCCCTTCGCAACTTCCTTAAGAAATTTGCGGATGTGAAGTACCAAGTGAGGGGGTCAATGAAACCACCGTCATAAACGCGGCCACATGCGGACTTCAGAGGGGGCCCTGTCGGAAAGATTGGCTCGCAAACCCTTCTACACCATGGCGGAGCTTTTCGACAAAATGGAAGAATACGTCCGGGCGAAGTAGGACAACATCCAAAGGGCGGAGGTCCGGGCGCCAGCTGCCTTGGCACCGCCACCGAGTGGACCGCTCAGGAAGGAGGGAATCACGGCTACCACCACTGGAACAGCTGCTAAGCCGCGGGCCAATGACTACAGCCAAAAGGGACGGAATGTGTACCACGTGGATGGCAGGCAACCCCCTCGAAGGGGGAGGCGAGGAAGTCGTGGTCGTGGTCGAGGCCGCAAGCGTAACGACGGGCATCAACCAGACACCCAGGTCGATGCTAGAGGCCCCCCGCTATTTTGTGATCTCCACGGCGAGGGATCGCACACAACCAGAGACTGTCGCACCATTGTGACCATACAAGACCATATGAACCGCGATCAGCAGCCTGCCGAGCATGAAGATGGGCGGGGAACAGGCAACCAGCTGGCCTAATCTATCATGCCAAATATCATGCGGGGCACACAAAATCTTCTTGATTCGGGAAATTCTTTACATCGATATTATGTCAATGTGAATTATTAATTATATTTCTCATCATTCTAAGACCTATGTGGCCTAATCTATCATGCCAGATACAAAAAAGTTCAGAGCTTCTAAATATAATTTTTAGGGCAATATAGGCTGCAGGTGCCTTAATATTAGTGTAGTATAGTTTAGTCTCAAATGAAGAAAGTCATTCTAATACCTTTTTTCACTCTCTTCACGCTTTGTAATGAGCAGGAAACCGTTAGCGCAAATATGCTTGAAACTTAGAAGAGTTCTAATCAATAGGAGGGTTATAATCGATTCTGGGTACAACAGTGCTTCTTTAAAGACTAAAGTTGTGTCCATCGGGGGTATAATTTTGGCCCTTCCTGAACCTATTATATAAGCATCGCTGCCTACGATTGTCGTAAGACTACCAGCATTCTTGCTGATCGACTGAAAGAATTTTATTTTTCTCAATATGGTATTCGTTGTGCCGCTATCCGCTAACCATACTTCCTCCATAGGGCGCTATACACGTTCTAATATAAAGTATTTTATTAATGTGTAGTAGGAAGCAATCAACACATAAATAAAAACTTCAAATATCAAAACATATCATGCTATTATTAACTGAATGAATTAAATAATATAATCCAAACATCACGAGAAATAAATTGTTTAAGGCTCTACACAAGCATACAACTATCATCCATGCGAAAGCATAACTTATTCCACATACAAAATAAATAACATTTAAAGTTTAAGTGCATTCTGTGCACTAGACTGAGTCCACCAAGAAGTTAGAGACTTCAGTTGCTATCTTCTCAAGGGTGACATGCTCTTCCTACGAAATCATGGTGGTAGCTGCTGCAATATCAAGGGGGTGCAACTATAAGAGCAGACTCCACCTCCATCGGTGCAGGCAGCTGCTGTGAGTCCTCCCCCTCAGCGAAGGCAAAGTGGGTTTCATGTTGCCCTTTGCCGCCCTTCTTCCTGGCATGAAAAGTGTCGATGACGTGGTGCCGTTCTTCACAGATCCACGATCAGTGCCCCCACTTGCCACACTTGTAGCAGGTTTGGTCTTGTTGACCATAGAGCTTATCGTTCCGCTTTAGCTTGTTGGCCTTATTTTCCTATGGAGCATTGGGCTTGCCTTTCTGGGTTGCGGCTTTGCCCGTTCTTCTCTTTTTCTTCATTATAGGCTTTCGCACCTTGAAGCTCCCAACGTTGGCCTCACGACCAATGGAGCTGCCAAGTGGCTGGGCGACGAAATTCTTGCGGAGAACGTCGTCCTAAGCCTCTGCAATCTGCATAATATCAATCAATTCGGCATACTATTAGTAACCGTCTTGACGATAGTTGCGCGCAGACTGCACTACACTACACTGGGGTGGAAGGTGGGGAGTGTCTTCTCAATCTTCTGCTCATCTATGACTTGCCTGCCACAAAGTTGAAGATTGGTGCATATGCTGCGCAAGGCAGAATTGTACTATCTTACGGTCTCGAAGTCATCAAACCTCAGCCGAATCCATTCCTACTCCACCCGAGGAAGAATGGTATACTTTAGCTTTCCGAACCGCTTATTCAGTGCAGTCCACAAGGCTAGCATGCTCTTCTCTGCCATGTACTCATTTTTAGTGTGAGGCAGAGGTGGTGCCTAAGAAATTAAAGTGCCTGATCATTTTCCTCAGGGGTGGATTTGGCATTCTTCGATGCACTAATCCCAATGGCAACTCGGAGCATCTTGGCTCCAAGTACAATCTCGATGTCGGAAGTCCAAGTCAAGTAGTTTTGGCTATGCTGGGCTAGCTTCTCGAACTTTCAGTTCGTGATGCTTGTCATCTACATGTGCATGCAAAAAATACATAAATTACTGCAGGTAAAAAGCATAAAATAAATTGGATATTGGTACAAAACTACTCTCGTAATGTTCCAAAATTTTCTACGTATTTTTCTATAATTTTTACAACTAGGTTTCAGTGATCAAAGGCAATTTAAGCAATCACGATTAATCAAAACACTAAATAAATACAGAAGAGCATAGAAAATAATTAGAACAGTGCTAAAAATGCTTCGAATGCTAAAAACGATTCAAAATTTGAATTCTCGAGGCCTTTTTATGCTAGAATATGAATTTTCAGTGAATTCTGCAATTTTCGATGGCTAATTCGTTAACTTTTAATTTTGAAAAAAAAATTCACGTAATTTTCCAATTTCTGAGGGCTTATTTGCAGTATTTTGGAATTTCACTTTTCTTTCTTCCGATTTATTTCTCTCGGTTGTGGCCTGGGCCGTTTGCCTTTTCGGCCCACTATGGCCCAAAACGGGGTGGGGGCGGGGGGGGGGGGGACATAGGGTTTCCCTTGCCCCTGTTCACTATGGCGGTGGTGCGACCGTGCGGGACTGGTGGCGGCGCTCCCAGTTTGCACGCGCGCTCCTACTGCGCTAGTTTTTTTTTTCATTCAATCTACAATACAATCATAATCTACCTTTTCATACAATCTACCGATCAGTTTGGCCGTCGACTCCAAGTCGGCTGGCGGTAGATTAAAGCGGATTTGCACCGTAGAAAATAATCTAAAAATCAGAATTTACAAAATTGAAAACGATCTAGAAAATCGATTCAATCTACGAGTGTCGTGCTTCGACGATTACCCTTCCGATCCAAGTAAAGGAGGCTTAGAGATAGGCCGAAGCAAATCGTGCTGATAACTTGTTGAGAAACCGTCGCTGGTGAGTCCAGTCCGATCGATCACCTCGTAGACGGAAGTAGCATCACAGACAAGTACAACAATAAAAATAACACAAAAGGCAAAGGTGTAGGGGTATTTTTTTTTTTATATCTTTATCAAGTTCTTACAAAATATGAAAATCTTTCTATATATAAACTAAAAGATCCTGCGAAGATTGAATGAGACGTTCATTCTATGGACCGCCTGCTAGGCCAAACCCACAGTTTTCCAGAGCAGAAGCGGATAAATCCGTCGCAACAGAATAGGGTGGCCTGGTCCGCGTGCAGAACACGCGCGGCCCACGGAGCAGGCGCGGCCGCAGACGATCCCGAACCCGAACAGCCCGCACGAGCCTGGCCAAGCCAAACGGCGGGAACACGCGGCCCACAGGCGCCCGCGCGGGGAAGATCCCGGACGCGGGGCCGCGTATCCAATCCGGCTCTGAGCACTGAGCAGCCGCCCCATAGGCCATAAGATCCTCCGAGTCCGCCCTCCCCGTCGACGCATCGCAAACACCGCCCCGCTCCAACTCCGATCGCCGGACTCTGCGGCGGCGCGACAGATCAATCCGACCTACCCGTGCGAGGAGGAAGAGAGGCTTGGAGGAGATGTCCGGCGCGGCGGGGGAGGAGGACAAGAAGCCGGCGGGCGAGCAGGGCGGCGCCCACATCAACCTCAAGGTCAAGGGACAGGTTTCCCTCCGATCCTTCATATCCTCCCCCACCCACCCCTGAAATCCTTATGCCCTGGTCGTGATCGGCCTCTACTAGGTCGCCTCTTGTGTTGGTAGAATTGGTAGAACTGCGTAGGTTTGGGTGAGATTGGTAGGGTAGCCGTCGATGGCACGGCGCTGCTCGTTCGTTCTAGGTTTCGATTGAGGCATGCTATAGGCCTAGGGGGTTCTTCGCATGCATGCGTCCCTGATGTCGCCGGTATACTGCATGCTCTGTACATGCTAGATTGAACTGTACATGCGTCAAACTGAAATAATGTAAAGTGTAAAGTAAACTAAGAATATGTACCTCTCAAAGATGACTCTCGTCTCTTCATTCTTCTTTCAGTCAGTTCATCAATCATCATATGTTCAATTGCTCCTCTCTACCGATTTCCATTTTTCTAGAATGATGAAGAACAAGCAATCACGAACAGTAAGAAGAACAAGAGCAGGAAGAAGAAGAATCACTGCCAGTTGCCGTTTCTGGTCGCCGATGGGGGGGGGGGGGATGGCGAAGGAGGTGGCGCGATGAGGGAGTGGGCGCGCGCGAGGCGGCGCGCTGCTGGCTGCTGTTCCGTCTGTGGTCGTCTGAGGGAGCGGGGGCTCGACGAGGCAGGGCGCACGAGGGGTGAGAGGGGGCGCGCTGCTAGTCGCCGGAGAGGGGGAGGTGCGGCGAGGGTGAGGCGGCGTGTGAGGGTGGCGAGGCGGCGTGCGGGGAACAGGGGATGGGGGAATTGGGATCGAACGATTGGCTGGGGTTATGGCCAGCGCATTGGGTTGGACCGGCTGGGCCGTGTCGCATGGTTGGGTTGTGTCGAAACCGTATCTGACACGTGTCGGGAATTTTTAAAAATAAAATTCGCTGTTTAATTGATGGACACGTCACAGACACGTGTCGGCGGCTGTCCGTGTCAGACACGGATACGGCAACAAAGTGAAGAGTCCATGCTTCAGAGACTGCTAGTACATTTGCAGTCTTGGTTTGGGGCCATAACCCATACGTACTAGTTTCTAGTAGATTTGGTGTTCCCTGATCTCACAAAATCCTAATTTTTCATCTAGTGTTGTGGGAGGGTATGTAAATTTAGTTGAAATTGGTGATTATCATGTATAACACAGCGAGGCTCCTCCTATGTGTTTCTCCGAATCGTGTTTTATGCTTTGACTGGGATTCCTTATAACTTGTAAGTGGTAGTGACTGATTTGTTACTGTTGGTTTCTGCAACCCTTGCGTAATGTTCTTTCCATGGTAAAATTGGAGTTGCTTGTTTATGTAAGTGGTTAATACAAGTTTGTATTTCTTGTTCACAAAGGAGTACATGTTCTATGTTTTGAGAATTTCTTGAAGTCAAATAGATTGTCTCAGGGACTCAGTCCTTTATACCCAAGGTAGGCATTGAACCCAGTTGTAGTAAGGCGGTAAGGCGAGGCGCCAAGGGACCGCTCGACGCCTAGGCATCGCCTGAGGCGACGCCATACCAGCGGTCAGCAGAAGAAAGCGATGAAACCAACAATGAAAACGTTACTGGCAGAGGAAACGGAAAAGAAAAAGAAAAGGAGGAGAAGAAATTTGGCCCAGCCCAGCCCAGCCCATCATGCCAGCCAACTGCCCAACATCCACCAGTCTCCCCATCCGGTGCCTAGCCCTAGCCGCCTCTCCTCTCCTCATCTCCCACGTCTCTCTCTCTCTCCCTACCTCTGCAGCTAGATCCGCAGCTAGATCCGGTGGTGATGAGCCGAGATTCAGCGCAGAGAGGAGGGGAGAGGACGGGAGAGGAGGGGTGTACCATGCTGGACGACGGGCGACGGGGATGGGCTGGAGAGGGCGACGCCGACTCGCTGAGGCAGGGAGGATGCTGGAGAGGGCGACGCCGACTCGCCGAGACAGGGAGCTGCAATGGACCAGATCCGCCGTAGCCGGAGTTGGAGAGGGCAACGCCTACTCACCGAGACAGTGAGCTTCAAGGGACCAGATCCGCCGTAGCCGGAGTTGGAGAGGGCGACACCGCGTAGATCCGCCGTAGGCCGCGGCGAGATGGAGGCGCTGCCGCCTAGGGTTCCAAGGTGAGTCCTCTTCCCCCTTCTCTCTCGCGCTAAGGCCTGGTTTAGCCAACGCGCTCCTCGGCTCCTCCTCGTGCTAAGGCCAGCAGCCCAGCACATCGTGCTCCTCCTCTGTCTAAGGCATGCGCGGCAAGGCGGGGGCGACGCCTTGACCCACGGCAGCGCTTATCGCAAGCGGCGCTTAATAACCCTGGCAGTAAACCCTTTCCTTTAGCCAGTTTCATACCTGAATTTAACTTAATGCAAAATGTCATTAAGTCGCAACATAATTCTAGTGCTAATATCTAAGACACAACATATCTGTTTATAAACAGGGGATGCTTGATAGTTTGTCGTTCATTGCCAGTAGTGCGCAGTTGGCAAGTATGTGACAGAAATATGTTTTTTAATCAAATAATGCAGTTAGAATTGAACTTTGGTTGAATAAAGTCCTTTTTACAATATGAATATATGTTTCCTACTTCTGTGATGTTATTCAGAGCAACCAGGTTCATATTATCTAGTGAATGTCCTACTTAAAATTATCTTTTGTTGTACATATTCTTTATGAACGTGCTCATGCAGCATATTTGAATATATGTGTGTCGAAATTCAGAAAAGGCAATGGGCCAATTGCAAGCTTATTGCTGGTTGCAGACTCAGTAGATGCACAGCATAGCAAAAATAACACTATACAAAGGCTAGATGTTGATAGCATGAATTTCTTTGAGGTTGTGAGCTTTTCCACTGGATGTGATCCTTCAATTCAAAAGTTATAGAATCCTTCATGTATTTACTCATCAACCCATCAAGCTTTGTATGTGATGGTGGGATGTGTCCACATTTTAACTCAGTGTGGAATTGTTTTACGAAGTTGCTGCAGTTTGTGTTTTCTCGGTGCCTAGTCTTATCGATCTCATCCCTTGTGCTGTAGGATGGCAACGAGGTGTTCTTCCGCATCAAGAGATCAACCCAGCTGAAGAAGCTGATGAATGCCTACTGCGACCGCCAGTCTGTGGATATGAATGCTATTGCATTCCTGTTTGATGGTCGTAGGCTCCGTGGCGAGCAAACCCTGATGAGGTGCGTGGCGATCAATCATCAAACTTGATCAATCATCAAACTTCCCTGCAAACTTGTTAAACTATTAGTTCCCGAACATGTGATAAATATCTGAATTTGCTTGTGTGCGAACTGTTTCAGCTCGAGATGGAAGATGGCGACGAGATCGATGCCATGCTTCACCAGACCGGAGGCTGTCTTCTGCCTAGTGCTTAGAAGAAGCCATTGCAGCCTGCCTCATTATTTTCAGCCTAGTAGACTCTTATCTATCTTTATACTACATGAAAGAAGTCTAAAGAACTTGTGAAGCTTTGGTCATGTCTGTGTCATAGCTGAAGGACATTAGGAGAGCTTTGTTTAGTAAGATTTGGTGCTTTGCCTGTCATGACTCGTTTATCCATCCCCTAGTATATCCACCTCCTTGGTACTCCCATCGATCTGCTAATTTGTTTTTGCTCCTCGAAGCGGCATGCATCGTTTTGCTTTGCCGACCGTCCGTTCTGTCTCCAGTACGTTCGGTACAGGGCGATGGGCGGTTAGTTTTATGTTACCGCGGCATCGGAATTCTTGCGCTGCACGTGTGACTTCGATTGTCGTGTGATTGCCACGAAGATAATAGGCCATGAGAATATTTCCTCTTGTCGAAATGTTTGTTTGGTAGCATTACTCCTGATCGCCATTCGTCTGTATCATGAGTACTGGCGGTACACTGACTGCAGTATTGGGGCATAAGTTGTAGAGAAATCTAGGCATATATTGATAATTGACGCATAGCCTCGTGTATTGCATTCGGATTTCCTTTGAATTTGTGCAGCGTCTAGGCCAAAATACCTGTGGTTAAGTATCAGTTACCTACATGTGTAGTGTTTTTTTCTGCAAACTGTTCAACAATACCTAAGTTTATGTAATTTACTCTAGAAGTTAAGATTGGGTGGTCTGAGCCGATATTCATCTCGAGAACGGACGGCGTGATGAACACGTGATCCACGGTACGAAGGTTCTGTCGTGTTGCTTGCAAACAGATCTGAATGCAATTCGTCGGTACTGGATAAGATCAATATCCAAATCTTTTAAACATAAACTTTAATTTTTGTTTGCAAAAAAAGTAGCGTGAACTGCTGCGTCGTGGGCCTTTATTACGATGACCTCAGCCTCGCATATACATGGACAAGGTATACCTGTGGCGCTGGCGCTTGGATGATTTGGTGGAGATATGGACAGCGAATCCGGGCCGTCCAAAATAAAATCGGTGGCCGAGATCATAGCGGACCAAATCCCACCTCCCCCCAACCCCCATTTGTTTCTCTCGTATCCCCCTGACCAAATCCATCCCCCCTCCCCTCGGCGCTCCCACCCCCGCTGTAACAGCCCCAAAATGACCTTCTTAAGATGTGTGCTTCAAATGTAACCTAATATTAGGTTCATGTTTCAAATGTAACAAAATGTGTACATGTTGAAACTTTTCACACATCTTAACCTCTTAGAACTATTCTTATATTTCTTGTAAAGAAAGTTCATAAATTGAACATTCAAAATTCATAGTTTAACTCGAGTCAAAAATATTTTGAGTATTGTCTCAGGTCAAACCCATTTTTAAGTTGGTCAAACCCCAGTTTGTCACTCCTGAAATTTTTAACATAAAATATAATGCACAAAAACTTTTGAAAATTTTAGGGAAGGTCAATCTTGTAGCCAATAAGCTTCAGTAAAAATTTCGTTCAATTTGGAGTTGATTTGATACTCCAATTAAATCTTCCAAAATCTCAGCCAAAATTCAATCCCAAACTGGTCAAGTCATGTTCATACGACCGAGCGGACGAGTTCGACTCGGCGACTTGATTCGACCGAGCCAACTAACAGTACCGGCTCTGGTTTGGACTCGTCGGCGTGGCTCATCGGGGGGCGTTGGATTCCCATCGTGCGATTCCCGTTCGGACAGCAAGGCGTCGACGCGGCTGCGTGTCCTCCGTCGGATCCAGATCAGAGGGCCACAACGTCGTCTCCTTCCTTCGGCCTCCACGCCTCGCGGCGTGGCGAGCCGGAGCGGGAGGGTCCTCCTGCGTCACCCTCGTGCGCCCCCGCCAACGGTCGTCGGGCATTTAATGCTTGCCAGTGAGCCGCGCTCGAAGTCGTCGTCGCCAGCCTTTCACCTGCTCCCGTCGCTCGCAGCGACCTCGCGGCAAGCGACACGAGGCGAGCCACCGTTGATCCTTAGTCCTCCCGCCTTCTTAAGCCCTCGGCCCTTTCGCTTGACCTCCTTCGCCCTTCCGCGCTTCGCTTGCACCGCGAGCACCGAGAGCCTCAGCGCCCAATCGCGGTCGCGCCATTGCCAAGCTTGGAGCTCGGTGAAGCTTGTGCTCCAGTGGATCTCGTGCCCTCTGTTGTCCTGCGCTTCCTCACCCTTGGTGAAGCTTACGCCTCATCTAATTTCGGTGTGAGAGGAAGGAACCTCGTGGTTTGAGCTTTTCCCGGCGCCGCCGTGCCCTTCGTTCTCAAGTCCGGTAGGGCTTCCTCCTCCGATCTTTTGCTCGAGAGCATCCTGGTGCCTCCTCTATCTAGTGCCACCACTCATTGGGGCTCAATGTCTCCCAGTTCTTTGCACCGTCGGACCTCTAGCATCGCCGCCGGTCTTCGTCGCCGGTCGGCTCGGGCCTCCTCGGCCGTCGGCGGCGTCATCATCTTCCCGAGGCCCCTGGTGAGCTTGAGCTCTTCTCCATTTGGCTTGTGCTGCACCGTGGCCGTGTTTCTTTGTTTCGGTCACGCCGCCGCCACCGTTAGCCTCCGGCTCGCCGCCGGCTGCCATTTGGGCTCCGGCTGGTCGCGTTAAGTCCGTAGGACCTCGTTATAGTTTGTGCACTCGTCCATTTGCGCATAGCATGGCACATTCTTTGTTTCGTTTTGGTAGTAGCACACCCCTCGCCTCGCGCCGCCGCGCGCGTCCCGCCACCATTAACCTAGTCGCCGGTGCCATCCGGCGCATAGCGATGAGTTTCGATTTAGCTCTTTCCGGCCTCATGCGAACTCCTCGCCGGCGACACGCCCGGCGAGCTCGAGTTTTGCTCGGCTCTGTTGTCGGTCGAGCGGCAGCAGCGTCGGGGCGACGTGGCTCTCCGGTGGCCGTCCATCGCATGATCCACGGTTCAGAATCGGCCACGTCGCGAGGCATGAGAACTTGTCGGTTTTGCTTAAGTCCCAGATCAGAACCACATTAGGGTCTTGTCATTTTTGTATCTCTGTCCCTATAGCTCCAATTTCGGTGATTCCAATTTTGTTAGTTTCCACATAACTTGAACTTAATTATAAAAATAGTTTCAGACCATGCTCAAACCTGGAAAACCATTTTCAAAAATAGTAAACAAGTGAACTTAATACTGTTTTTCAGAACTTTTAGCAGGCTAGTAAAATGCATATCTTTTTATCTATAGCTCATTTTTGTATGAATCCAATTGGAGTAGTTTCCTCTGATAGTCTAATTGCTAGGAAAAATTAGTTTCATAAATTCTACTGTTGTTAAAATCATAAGGACTAAAATTTAGTTTTAATACCCTTTTAAACCATAAAAATCATAACTTTTGCAATATAACTCCAAATGACCTGAAATTTTATATGGGCTATCACTCTACCAGTAGCTAGCTACCATAAAAATTTCAGCTCCAAAATCATTAGGGAAAATATTTTTGCTACAGTAATATAAAGATGGCCGAAAATAGCTATTTCCTTAATATCTTTTGCTCCAAAAATCCAAATTGAGTTTTTCCAGATTCTATGTCTAAGTATATTCCTATTTTACCTTGTGTATAAATTTTGTGTCTTTTGGATGCTTTTTGCTCAAATTTTGTGATTAGGATTTATTGCCTTATTGCTCTTTTGCCGTGTAATTGCTTATGCGATTAGGTGACGAAGAGTCCGTTGAGCCCGATAGCACATCAGAGCAACCTCTTGAGCAACAGCAGCCAGGCAAGCAGTTTGATCATATCCCCTTAATCCTATTATTTTCAAAGTTTAATACTTTGCTTCAACTGTATGTATGCATTGCTAATTTGTGTTAAATTATGGTTAGGAATCCTTTAGTTGCATCCCCTGTAGCTAAATGTTTATTCCTCTACTACCATGAGCCTAGGTTATTTGCTGTGGTTAGGGTTCATGGTGGGGCCCTCATCACTTAGTAGTTACGTGTTATATTGCTTAGCCATGCTTAGTATCGGTAGTATTGGGGTGATCATCGACTCTGTCGGTGGTCTGGATCACACAACTACTATTACTCCTTTTATCCAACATTTGGTGTTTGGTGCCCTGATTAATTTTGCAAATCAATTTAAAAACAAAACTACAAATGAAAAGTTGGTTTCGACAGGCACACCGGTATGTTGGTGTGATTCTTTCTTGGATGTGATCGGTTGGTGCCCGTGTCAATTAAGGACCGAGCATCTTGTGAGTCCCGTTACTCGAGCATTTATTTGCGTACTAACCACACTAGGGGCATATGGAACCCCTCTTGACCGAGTACTTTGGCGTGTGCTAGGGCGGGTGGCGGTGGTTTTGTTGATTGGGAGCGTTGCGATTGTCCGAAAAGCCGGGCCTTTGTGGCGCTTGTCTTTTTCGGTGGGCAACGTAGCGTATGGATTTCGGTCCATACGAGCGGTCGCGCCTAGTACACAATATTGGAAAAGTCTCGTAGGACTTAGCCGTGCCGCCTACATACGGTAGTGGGTGAATCATGTGGCTTAAAGCGATGCGAGTGTGGGTAAAGTGGTACACCTGCAGGATAAATCTATTCGAATAGCCTCGTCCTAGGTTATGGACGCTTGGGTAAGCTTTTCAAGAGCTAGTGTTATAACATGTTTTAAAACTTAAAACTTGATGGGTGGTATGAGCGGGGAGTTCATGCTATTGTTGTGGTGACTTTGGGAGTCACTTCCAGTGTTAGTGCTCTTTTATTTATTGTATACTTGGTCGCTTGCGATTATTTTGAACCCTTAAAATGAATTGTAAACTTGCTTTTAAATGTACTACATTATTACAAATAAATGTTGCTTTATGCTTAAATAAACCATATGACCTCCAACTAAATGACTGCATATAGCTACATTATAGTTCTGTTATTTCACACGTCGGTCTTGCGAGTACAAGTTGATGTACTCACATGCTTTGCATACTAATCTTTTGTTGCGAGAGAGGTTGCTCATAAGCCAAGGTACTACGTGAGATGTGCTTGGGTTGGGAGAGCGAGTAACCAGCGGCCTGATCGGTTGCCTTGTGGGTAAAGGCACACCGGTTGGCTCTTTGGTTCACCCATCTTATGGCGCTTTGTTTCATTGCTTATTTACTTTTGTGCTTATTGTCTTTTGGTGAAAGCCCCTTTGTAATGACTCTGTTTAATTAATGTATGTCTTTTCTTAAATCAGTAATGTTTTGGTTCTATGTGATGAATGGAATTGATGCTTATGTTTGTATCGGGTATGTATCTCGCACTTACTGAAGTATACATGTCTCGAGCGGTTTTATTTAATTGGTAATGTTTGCAAAGTATTACGAGTTAAATAAATCCGAGTCCCACACCGCGCTCCTGCACCCCATGGGCATAGGGCTTGTTTGATTGGTGTCCTGAATTTCATGTTTGAAAAAAAAGTGGTGTTTGAAGGTAGCCTGGAAAGTAGATGATTTTTGCTTGAAGATACAGTGTTTGATTGATGACTTGTGCTTGGAAGAAAATCTTCACACCTTGGAGGGTTGCCTGGACCAGGCGCTCATTTTTTGAGCCTGGCTTGGAGGGGCTGCATGGACACCAAGTTTGCAACCAAACGATTTACTGGCAGACATCCAGCAATGCCCTAGCCATGCAACCACGTCCCAGGACATGATCCAAACAAACCAATACTCTTCCACCAGCTCGACCCCATTCGATCTCCTCCCCGAATTGAGGTAGGGTTAAAGGACGCCTCCGCGCCAGCCATCACTCCATCGCGCCCCTACCAAGCCCCTCACCGGTGACGCTCCGCTGAACCGACAGTGACACTCCTCTATCTGGGCGTCGTCCTCCATCGCCTCGGTGCACCTCACCTCGCCGTCACCCCCTTCCTCGGTGCCCCTCCCTCCACCAGGCGCCTCCTGATCTGACTACTTCTTGTTGCTTTTTTGTGTTCCATGAGTGGAGAACACATGTTCTTTTTTTTTTTGTTCTTTTTCAGGGAGAGTGTAATATTAGTTGTAGAATGCATGGATGTAGCAAGTTTGTAATATTGGTTGAACTAGTGTTTGCTACCTGCATGTAGCTTTGGTTGATGATGTTGTCCTGTGCCTACTTGTTTTTCTTTCAACTCGTCTTGTGGCTACTTGTTGCTACTACTACAAATTGACGACATGATCTTGCTGCTGTTGCCCATGACAATGTGATGAATGAAAATGGTTGAATGCTGAAAATTCGAGACAGTTTTTGTAATGAATGAAATTGTTGGAAATTGCAATGAATGAAATATGTGACAAATCACTGCTAGGTGCTGCTATTGCCTGATATATGAACACTTCAACAACAACAACAAAGCCTTTGGTCTCAAACAAATTGAGGTAGGCTAGGAATGAAACCTCCTCAAGGTCCAAGAGACGAGAGCTTTGTAAATAAAATATAATAATAATAATAATAATAATAATAATAATAATAATAATAAAGCTAAATCATAAGCCATACATCCTGCCATCTGAGCCGAGAGCCTAAAACACAATCTCTAAATCTTCTTATGGTTCCGGTACGTGGATTGCTAACTTCCATGCGCTCATATCCAAATTTAATTCTTTAGCTACATTACAATACCTCAAATCTCTTTTAACTCCTTCCTCCCACGTTAGTCTTGGTCGACCTCTACTTCTTCTCACATTTTCAGTACGTCTCAAAATTCAACTACGTGTTGGTGTCTCAAAAGGTCTCCGTTAGAGATGTCCAAACCATCTCAAATGATGTTGGACAAGTTTATCTTCAATTGGTGCTACCCCCACCCTATCACATATATCCTCATTGCGGATTCGATCTCGCCTTGTATGGCCACATATCCACCGCAGCATCCTCGTCTCTGCTAAACTCATCTTCTGTATATGTTGTGATATATGAACACTTGTTTTGACAAATTGTGATGACAACAACCCTTGAGTTGTAAATTGAAACAGAATAAAATTGGTAGCAGCACCCGGAGCTATTTTGACAGCAGTCCTTGGGGCAAACACTGATATGCTTGTGTTATCCCCATTTGTTGGAAAGCTATACTGAAAAATCGTATCTTTTGAGGAGGATAGTGTTGCTCTCAAACCTTGGAGAGGGGGGGAAAAGCTCAATTGGTCGTCAGATAAGTAAACAGTTTGTGAATTGCTGCTCTTAACAATGGCATTGCAGTGCTCTTGTTATAGTAATGAAGTATACATGAGAACCAATTAAGAGCCGAAGCATAAAAAAAAAAAAACTGTACATGAGAATCAATTAGTTCACGCAAGCAATCAATTAGTTCACGCAAGCAGGGGGTACAATGGTTCATTACATCAATAAACTCGCACATAAGTAGGGTTATATTGGTTCATTACATAAATTAGTTGACAAGGAATGTCAAACTAAGCCGAACTAAAAGCCTCCCAGTGATCGCAATACTCCATGGCCTCCACATGCGAGGCGCTTTTTTCTTTGCATAGCAGGAAGCTCATCTTTGACTTCATCCAAAAACTTCTTATTTTTTCCTTTCACACTGATTTCGGCCATGGACTGTGCATCTACCAAATCACAACTTAGCAAAGGTACAGGACGCACGATGCTGCTCACATTGTCCTGAGACTCCATGTGGTTGCAATGTCCAAGTTAAGCCCATAAAAAAAAATCGACATGCCTCATTCATCACCCAAAAAATAATCAACAGGAATAAGACATACCTTAACGAGGCGACGAAGGTGTTTGCCGGATGACTGTGCCTAGGAGCAACTTGAGAAGATGCAGCGATGGGTTGGGCAGGGGCAGCGGCAAGGAGCAGCTTCAGAAGGATGTAGCGGCGACAGCAGCGGCGGTCTCTCTCCCTAACCCTACGTCGTGTGGGGGATTTGGGGAGACTAAGAGTTTATTTAAATACATTGTGATCCGATTTAATCCTTTCGGATTGACTCGAAATTTAAATTAAAATCCCGATTAATTCTAATCCTTTCCTATAGGTTTGAGGAGCCGAGGTCGACAAATGGGTTTTCGTAAAACCGAGTCAGTGACGCAGGGAAACGCCGTAAGCAAGGTGGTCGGAGCACCCGCCTCAATCTTGACCGTCGATTCTGGCTCAGATGGCTGAGACGAGGCTTGCCCATATGTCCACTAAATCATGGATGCGCATAGGCATAGGATATGTTGCCCATCTGAGCATATCTACATGCGCGGGTGGGCGACACGTTGCTACGGGCCCGCGCGCGCATACAGGACAGGAGCCCCAGCGACGGCACCTGCACTGCAAGCTTCGCTCGCCGTATGACATTCGCATTCGCAAAACCTCACCGCCCGTTTCACACACCACGCACGAAAAAGTTAAAGGAGAAGCGGATAAGTCTGCGTGCAGATCACGCGCGGGCCACGGAGCGGGCGCGGCCGCAGACGATCCCGAATCCGAACAGCCCGCACGAGCCCGGCCAATGAGATCGACCGAAACACGCGGCCCACAGGCGCCCCGCGCGGGGGAGATCCCGGACGCGAGGCCGCGTATCCAATCCGGCTCTGAGCTGCCGCCGTATAAGATCCTCCGGGTCCGCCCTCCCCGGCGACGCATCGCGAACGCCCCCCGCGCCCAAACACCGATCGCCGGACTCTGCGGCGGCGCGACGGATCAATCCGACCTATCCGTGCGAGGAGGAAGAGAGGCTTGGAGGAGATGTCCGGCGCGGCGGGGGAGGAGGACAAGAAGCCAGCGGGCGAGCAGGGCGGCGCCCACATCAACCTCAAGGTCAAGGGACAGGTCTGCCCCCGATCCTTCATATCCTCCCCCCACCCACCCCTAAAATCCTTATGCCCTGCCCTGGACGTGATCGGCCTCTACTAGGTCGCCTCGTGTGTTGGTAGAATTGCGTAGGTTTGGGTGAGATTGGTAGGGTAGCCCTCGATGCCACGGCGCTGCTCGTTCGTTCTAGGTTTTGATTGCGGTAAGCTATAGGCCTAGGGGGTTCTTCGCATGCATGCGTCCCTGATGTCGCCGGTATACTGCATGCTCTGTACATGCTAGATTGAACTGTCGATTTTCTCAGTAAGCATTATCTGAAGACGGTGTGAAGAACAGAAAATGCTTAAGTTGGCATCGATCGATCGAGCCAATCTGTGTTAGGTCTAGTGGCTGGGTGCTGAATTTCTAATGGAGGTAGACAATGGGGAAGCAATATGAAACACGGTGTAATTAGTAATCATGATAAAGAATTTCAACCCCAGGATACTTAGTAGTCCAATTGTTTTGGAATGGTTGACAGCGTGCAGTGCCATGCCGTGGGTCTATCGAACAGTGCTGCTAGTATATTTGCAGTCTTGGTTTGGGGCCATAATCCATACATACTAGTTTTATTAGATTTGGTGTTCCCTGATCTTACAAAGTCCTAATTTTTCGTCTAGTGTTGTGGGCGGGGTATGTAAATTTAGTTGGAATTGGTGATTATCATGTATAACATAGCGAGGTTCCTATGTGTTTCTCCGAATCCCGTTTTATGCATTGACTGGGATTCCTTGTAACTTGTAAATGGTAGCGACTGATTTGTTACTGTTGGTTTCCGACTTTCTGCAACCCTTGCATAATGTTCTTTACATAGTAAAATTAGAGTTGCTTGTTTATGTAAGTGGTTAATACAAGTTTGTATTTCTTGTTCACAAAGGAGTACATGTTCTATGTTTTGAGAATTTCTTCAAGTCAAATAGATTGTCTCAGCGACAAAGTCCTTTATACCCAAGGAAGGCATTGAACCTAGTTGCAGTAAACCCGTTCCTTTAGCCAGTTTCATATGTGCATTTTACTTAATGCAAAATGTCATTAAGTCGCAACATAATTCTTGTGCTAATATCTAAGACACGACATACCTGTTTATAAACAGGGGGTGCTTGATAGTTTGGTGTTCACTGCCAGTAGTGTGCAGTTGGCAAGTATGAGCTAGAAATAAGTTTTTTAATCAAATAATGCAGTTAGAATTGAACTTTGGTTGAATAAAGTCCTTTTTACAATATGCATGTGTGTTTCCTAATTCTGTGGCATTATTCCGAGCAATCAGGTTCATGCTATCTAGTGAATGTTCTACTTAAAATTATCTTTTGTTGTACATATTCTTTATGAACGTGTTCATGAAGCATATCTGAATATACGTGTGTCGAAATTCAGAAAAGGCAATGAGCCAATTGCAAGCTTATTGCTGGTTGCAGACTCACAGTAGATGCACAGTATAGCAAAAATAACACTATACAAAGGCTAGATGTTGATAGCATGAATTTCTTTGAGGTTGTGAGCTTTTTCACTGGATGTGATCCTTCAATTCAAAAGTTATAGAATCCTTCATGTATTTACTCGTCAACCCAAGCTTTGTATGTGATGGTTGGATGTGTCCACATTTTACCTCAGTGTGGAATTGTTTTACGAAGTTGCTGCAGTTTGTGTTTTCTCGGTGGTGGTTAGTCTTATCGATCTCATCCCTTGTGCTGTAGGATGGCAACGAGGTGTTCTTCCGCATCAAGAGATCTACCCAACTGAAGAAGCTGATGAATGCCTACTGCGACCGCCAGTCTGTGGATATGAATGCTATTGCATTCCTGTTTGATGGTCGTAGGCTCCGTGGCGAGCAAACCCTGATGAGGTGCGTGGCGAGCAAACTTCCTGCAAACATGTTAAACTATTAGCTCCCGAACATGTGATAAATATCTGAATTTGCTTGTGTGCAATCTGTTTCAGCTCGAGATGGAAGATGGCGACGAGATCGATGCCATGCTTCACCAGACCGGAGGCTGTCTTCTGCCAAGTGCTTAGAAGAAGCCGTTGCAGCCTGCTTCATTATTTTCTGCCTTGAGGACTCTTTTATCTATCAGAGTACATGAAAGAGGTCTAAAGAATTTGTGAAGCCTTGGTCATGTTTGTGCCATAGCTGGAGGACATTAGGAGAGCTTTGTTTAGTAAGGTTTGGTACTTTGGCTGTCATGACTCGTTTACCCATCCCCCTAATATATCCACCTCCTTGCTACTCCCATCGATCTGTTAGTTGTTTTTGCTCGTCGAAGAGGCTTGCATCGGTTTGCTTTGCATAGTGTTGACCGCCCTTTCTGTCTCCTGTACGTTCAAAACACGGAGACGGACGGTTAGTTTTATGTTACCGTGGCATCGGATTTCGTGCGCTGCACGTGGTACTGTTCGATTGTCGTGTGATTACTATGAAAAGAATAGGCCATGAGAATATTTCCTCTTGTCGAAATGTTTGTTTGGTAGCATTACTCCTGATTGCCATTCATCTGTATGATGAGTAGAGATGAATGGAGTCAGTGGAGTGGTCTGACTGCTTTTGGTTTTTTGTGATGAGAGTTGGGTGTTCCTCGGGTGCAGGTCTGTTGCGTGATTGGTACACCGGAACCATGAACACTTGCAAGCCATCTACTCTGGATCATTAAAACAACTCGTTTTAAACACGGTTTCTAAAATATAACTTTGAGCATCAATTATTATTATAACATATTTATAAACCCTAATAAATTTATAATATTACGAAAGTATTTTTCAAGACGAATCTACACATATGATTTTCATTTATCTAATCTAAATATTTAAAAAGATATCAATAGCCAAAGTTTTTCAAGTTTGACTGCACGTATTTCAAAATGATTTGTTTTTGTGAACTGGATGGAGTATTATCTTATTAGAGCAGATTCACAAGAAGCCACCACGTTTGCTTTGAAGTGCTAAAAATTCTCACGTTAATCGGTGAAAAAAAGAAAGATTTACACTGGCGATCGTTGTGGGTCCATATTTTACGGTCTAAATTAAAAGAAAGATTCCACACCAAGTACAATAAAATTGAAAATTGAAATAAATAAAATCAACAATTTGATTTCCATACGAATTCAAAAGTAAAAGAGTGAATGTCAAGTACAATAAAACTAAAATTTAGAATAAAAATAAAATAAAATCACCAATTTGATTTCCATAAGAATTCCTAAGTAAAATCCTGAAATAATTATAGTTCAGAATAAAAATTATGAAAAATGGAAAATATATTTGTATAAGAAATCCAACACAAAACTGAAATTTAGAATAAAAATAAAATAAAATTAGCAATTCGATTTCATTACGGATTCAAATAATCATAATTTGAAATAAAGAATAAACAATAATTGGCAATTAGATTTGTATACTAAATCCAACCAAAAATAACTAAAGTTTGGAATAAGAAATAAAATAAGCTATTTGATTTCAATACGAAATCGAGTAAAAATCCTAATTAACTATAATTCAAAATAAAAATCAAATAAAAGATAGCAATTGTATTTAGATACGAATTCAAGAAAAACAAACTAAAATTCGATTTTTATAAAAAAATGCAATTTTTCCCATACAATTCAAAGTAAAATACCTAAATAACTAACATTCAAAATAAACTAAATAATTTTAGCAATTTGATTTGTATACAAACTCCAATAAAAATAACAAAAATATTGAATAAAAATAAAATTCATAACGAGGATGACACGAATGGTGTTGGAGGACACACAAAAGAAACCACTACATCACTCTCAGGGTCACGTGTTTCTATTGTTGCTTTCCTATGTAATACAAATAAAAAATAATTAGAATTTTAATTCAATAATAATAATTATAACGAGGATGGCACGAATGGTGTCGGATGAGACCACGAAAGAGTGCAATAGCACTGATTTGTTCTTCAAGAAGACATTGACCCACATGGAAACAAAGGGTCGAGGCAGTAATGACAGAGATGGGGACAATGTCGTGCTGCTCGCCAGAGTCATTGAAGAGAAAGTCCAATTTTGAAGGAGTCAAGAGCCGTGATGACAAGTAGTGAGCGTCAGCGTTGTTGAAGAAGTTAGTTGCCAAAGAAGCTCGATAATGGGGAAGCACTAACATAGAGGAGATGAAACTTTGCATTGAAGACGAGTTATGAACGATATATGGCCATTAGGTAACTAGGAGTGTGTCATCACTAGCGAGGGACACGCTGTCACGGACGATGGCAAAAAGATTCTCCGTATGATTAGAACAACGACTAAGGCAGATATTTCGACATTAGTGAAGATGGGAGGTCGACGCGGTTAGTAAGGAAGCCACAACGTTGAGCTGTACAACGTCAAAGAAGAGGAACTACCAACATGAGAGAAGAGGATATCATGCATGTATAACATAATACGTGTGTATCTACATGCATGCATCCATATGAATAGAAATACGGGCGTACAAAGGCAGATAAGCAAAAAAAAAAACTTGGAGTAGAGATGACGTAGCCGTAGGAAATATGCTCGGGTCACCAAAAAGAACATGACACGTGTCCCCGGCTGGGATCGGCGATAGTTGCATGTGTATGCGTGTTGATATCGCAATGGCTAGCATTAACAATAATTAGGGAGAAATAGAAGACAATTATGTGGTAAAATATAACAGTAAGGGGTAACAGCTCAGAGAGATCGATCAAAATTTGGGTCTACTGTTGGAGGTTGAAGCAAAAAAACTGTGACGACGAGAAGAGAGAAGTCACATGGTTTGGTGGAGTAGTCGGCGTGTAAGGGAAGATAAGTTCAAGGTAGCTCACCCACGGTGTATCGGTGTATGCGTATGTAAACTAATAAGATAATTTTCCACACACACAATCAATGTATCGCATGCTATTAAATAAAAGTACATGTGCGTGCGTACCATTTGGGAAAAAATCTTACAGAGTAAGAATAGGAACATACAACTACATGATTTATGCATGATGGAGAGTGATTAGTTTCTAAGAACCCCATCAATTTATTATGCTAAATAATTTTCTTTCATCAAAGCACATACTTTAATTACGTTCTTCATATTGTAATTTCCTTCAAACTTCTATTATCATTTCTAATGTTTAAGATATCTTAAAAGTATAGATATCTTACAAGATACGTAAATATATTTTCAAACATTTTTACAAGCTTGAAACAAATCTTAGTGTGCAAGTGCATGACCACCTGCTAGTTGGATTATAAATTAGGGTAATTTACAACTCCATGTATTGGGGCATAAGTTGTAGAAAAACCTAGGTATATTGATAATTGACGCATAGCCTCGTGTATTACATTCGGATTTCCTGTGAATTTGTGCAGCATGTAGGGCAAAACACCTGCGGTTAAGTATCAGTTACCAACATATGTATTGTTTTCTGCAACTCGTGCAAGGTGCAACAATACCTAAGTTCATGTAATTTACTCTGAAAATTAAGAATGGATGGTCTGAGCCTATATTTCTTCTCGAGAACGGACGGCGTGATGAACACGTTGATCCACGGCACGAAGGTTCTGTTGTGTTGCTTGCAGACAGATCTGAGTGCAATTCGTGGCAGTGGCTAAGATCAAGATCCAAATCTTCCACACATAAACTTAGATTTGTTGACCTGCACAAGTTGCACAAAGCTAGAGCTTGGATCACGAATTCACGACGGATCCGCGAAGCCGGATCAGGCACCATGTAGATGGAAACCACGCTTTTATCTCACCACAATCTTTAAATCAGTCCCCCTAATTCTAATCTCATCTGACGAATCACAGAGCTGACATTCTTCGAATTTACTGTTCTGGCCATAATGCCCCCATGTGCAGCCCTAACCCACTCCGGCTTTACCTTTCGGTTACCGCTTCTTCCCGTAATTTTCTACCAATATCCACCAACTCATGCTTGAATACTTAATACGCCAGATAAGATACGTGGGTTTTTTTTTTTTTTTTTTAGGATCGACCAAAGCTCAGTTGGCATGAGTGGTCGTCCGATCCGTATTCGATATATGCTCTCTTCTTCTTTAAGGCAGCCACGAAAATAAAGATACGTGATTTTCTCTGACAGGTGGGCTACCCAGGTTGCGCCCCACGTGTCAGCTGCTGCTGGTGGGCATACTGTGACAAGTGGCGGAGGAGCGTTCAATGCTGCGAGTCACATGAAGCCTCAGGTCCCATATTTAATGGTCACGATCCACCCCAGCCGCTTCCCTAGTTAATGCATTAATTGTTATTCATGGTATTTTCGCTAATAAATTAACTTCACAGATCTTGCACGTCCTCTCACAAAAATCTAAGCACTTAAATATCAAATTATCCCAGCCGTAGAAATCACGCGGAAATGTACAATGGAATGAAAATAAAACTCTGCCATTACAACCAATTAGCATATACTTAAAAAAAAGTTAGTGCGTATAGCATTGCCACTAGTCACTAATGCCAACGGTTCGCAGTAAATGTATCATGTATAGCTTTTGATTTGCTTCCTTCTGGTACAAGCCCCATTTGTGCAAATGTTCAATCCTTAACCTCTGCTGTAACTGCTCAAGTAGTTAACTAATCAGTCACAATCATCTAATCTAAATGGCCATAAGATAATCAGCCATCACTTGCCTTGCTCCTTTTGTTTTGTTTTTGTCGGTCTCCGTGCCTCTGTGCAGGCACATTGGAGAGGGAGAGGTTTTTTTTGACGTTAGAGAGGGAGAGGTTTTGGACTTGTTTAGGGAGAGAAAGAGACAGTGAGGGGGAGAGCGGTGAAAGGAACTGCCCACTGTCCGCTGCCCACTCTCCCCTCCAGTTCTTCCACCTCCTTCCCACTTCGCCTTCTCCGTTTGTTCTGACACTGATTTCTTGATATTTACCTGTGTCCATGAAGAACTAGTAGACTGAATCTTGGATCCAATCCCTGTGTGTTGCCTTGCGGGGATGGATTTCGGCGTTGGCGTTGGCGATCAGAGGTGAGCTCTTGCCTTCCCGGTTTCTTGATCTTTGCGTGATTCAGCTCCGTACGGCGCAAGGGTTTGGGAAAAGCGGGGTTTTTGATGGGCGGGTTGGGGCATAATTTCGATTTGCTTCTTCTCTTCGCTTTAATTCTGTCCTTGTTGATCCCTAATTTTGCTTTCTTGGTACGGTTGTTGGGTGCGGTACTAGTCGCTGCCAACTGTGCTGTGCCTTTTTCTTCTTGATTTTTATGGCGTGATATGATGCTAGGAGGCAGGAAAAAAGACTTCTAATTCTGGGAGAAAAGGATCATGGTTTCTTTTGCAGGAGGCTTTGTGGCTTTTGCTCTTTTGTGGTGTACTGCGTTTCAGTTAGTTGCAGTTAAGTTGGCCGTGTTGTTGATAGTTTTTGCTGTTAGACCCTAGTTGATGGTTGTTCATGATGTTTGTAGTAACGATTGTGGTGCTGAACTGCTGGTTTTATTACCTGATTTCTTGTGATTTTAACTAGCCCTTGTTTAGGCATTTGTTTAATGTGCCTGCCTGAACTTTCCTAATCACCCAAGGTTTCCTTTTTCATATCTGAGCATTCTGGCATTCTGCAGCAAAACCCTTGTAATGTTGTTCACAAGATGAAAACTTTACCTTGGATACATCATCTTCGTCTTTGTAGTTGTTGGTTGCCTTTCACATCACTTACTCCATAGATACAACGATCATGATCTAAATTGTCCTAGTTGAACTTCGAGTTCAGGTGACCAATGTAATTTACTGTTCAGATTGCAACTCTTCTTATATCATAAGCATGTACAAAGATATATGCTTTACGTTTCACTCTTTTTTTTCTTCAAGTTTTCCACAAGTTTTTGCCTGAATAATCAATCCTTAATGATGATCTTCAATGTGGAACTTCGTACAGTGAGATGTGGGGATGGCAGAGTCAGGAGTATGATCTGCAGAAAGATTTGTTAGCTGGTTTGCAACACGCTTTGCATCATTCCTTCTGTCCTAAAACTGCACCCGCACCCATACAAAGATGCTGAGATTTTTGTTTCCTGATTTGGCAGATCCTTCTAGCTGCTTGTGGGGTGAAGCAAACCACAATGTGGGTGATGCTTGGAGCATGTTCGATGAGCAAACTCCAATAAAACATTGTACAGACATAGATTTTCAGTTTTGTGATATAGGAGGTAAAGTAAAATTTTACTTGCATACATATCATGGTTACCATTCAACACTAATATACTCTACTATCAGAGAGGGATTCCTAGCACCTTAGTTATGAAGCACTAGTATGTTTCTACTACCCATATCCTGTATTGAACCATACACTCCCTTGCTTCTTTCTTTTAGATGCTCTTGTATTGATTTTACACGTAATTCCTGATCTCTCTCGCTTTTTGGTGCATATCCAAAATGTGCTTCAAGTTTAGTGACCTTATGTAAATATAACGCAGATATTATTGTCAAGGACTTTGATGAAGGAAAGGAAACCTTACAAGCTAAACGAAGGCGCATGCTGCAGTTCTGTTCAGAAAATGTTGAGGTGCGTGCTCTAGTAGGATTTCTCGAAGTCACATGTTCTAAAAAAAATGAAGTGAACTATGCACTAATAATTTTGGGTTGCAAACAATGTCAAATCAATGACCAAATGCGTTATCATGGTGTTTTAAATCCATCAATATGATGTCTTTTTATGTGTAGATGGAGTGTCCTATGACAGAAGATGGACTCTCGGAAAGTCTGCAAGTGAATTTGGATTTCTCAAGTAGGTCTTCCATCATCTCTGTTAGTGTTAGACTGAGATGATTCTTCTCCATTTCTCCTAATTCTAGAGGTGACTCCAGGTGACGAGTGTTTGTTAAACTGTGATGGGACAGAGGAACTACCCGAAGAATGGCTAGTTAATTGCTCACAAGATAGTGAGCATCGTTGCCTGCCTGAAGAAATGTATGTTTTTTTGTCTGAGCTTCACCTTGTGCATGGCTTAATAGTATTTCAATTAACTGTCAAACGTGAAGTACTCTTGTTTCTCAATTGTTTCTGATCCTTCTCAACAGGAATAGTCCTGCTGCTGCCATGGAAAAAACCAGTTTCTCTGGTTAGTATAAACCTCTCAAGTGTTCCCAGAATTCCATTATTGCTGTTTATCGCAAATATAAAGTTACTAATACTCCAAAACTTGAATTTTCAGTGCATCAGAATTCTTTGCCTCAGGAGCAAGCTAACATAGTTCAGAAGAACCCTGTGCAATCTCAACCTACACCTCTGAAAGGTGTGCCCAACTCTACTGCAGTTTGATCAAAGCACCATCAATTTTGTTGTTGTTTTCCCACTTATTCCCCCCCCCCCCCACCCCCCACCATAATGTTGCATAGTGGACTTTGTTTGCTGCCCTCAGGCAATCTGTAAACTCATACATTGTTCTCTGATTGGCAGCTGGAAAAAATATTATTAGAGCAAGAAAGTTTAAGACATCGGTTGCCTATCCTTTTGAGCTTATCAAGCCGTGCGGTTTTCATGGTGATGTCACCTTGCGTGACATAAACCAGAGAATTCATGCCCCGCCGCCATACAAGATAAAACACAAAAAGGACTACGAGCCAGTTTCATATCAGACCTCAGCTATTTCTGGAAAGCCTGTAGTTCACAAGACCAAGATCCATACTGAAGGAGGAAGGGGCAGCATCACAATCACAAGAACGAGAGGCTGATTAGGTCAATGCTATGCAAATAGGGTGCATATCTGGTCCTCGTGCTGTGCATTTCTCGTGCTGTGCATTTCTGGTTTGTCTCAATGATTTGTGTCGAAAGAAATACATGCCCTTATTGGAACATTTTACCTGTGCTTGCTTGTTAGTGTGATAGTGTGTGTAGGGGTGTGGAGGGTGTGCTTCTTTTTTGTTCTTGTTTAAAGGGGAAAGCTGATGTCATCAGATAAGTATGGACATATTGGTTTGGTGAGATTGTATTCTGCAAGATCTCAGCTTCATAGCTACCTAGTTCTTTGTTGCTTGAGCTGTTCATATCTGAAACTCTAAATCCTGAAATCCTTGAGAAGTACGACAAGGATTTGCCCCATGCTATGAAATGTTGTTCCTGTTCATTGTTCAGAAACCTGAATTGATAAGCAGATGAGGAAATGCTGCCTTATATGCATGGTCCCCTTCTTGCGCATGACTGTCAGAATTTGCAGTTGTACTAAGATTTTGCATGCTGGATCTGATGAAGCGAGGACTGCTATCTGCGCCCGTCATGGTCGCTGCTTAACAGTCTGGCTGGACGGAAGATCCTTTCAGAGCATTAACCTCCCTTTGCTCGTCCTGTAAGAACTCGGCATGAGCATGTTGCACAGTGCACAAGCCAGAAGGCGCTGGTGTCCTCTGCTCACCCATGCAAAACCGACGGGTTCTGGACAAGCCTTAAAATCCATCCTGCGTCTGCATGCTCGGTCCATCCCTGCTCGCCATATATTCCGATCCGTGCATGACAGAATGAGATGTCGAGATGGATCTCTCTGCTCTGTTCAACGATGGCTGCACTATCTGTTCGTCAGTTACTGGCCGGCTTCCAGCATCAGCCTGTAACCTCTCGTGCATGCATACAGCGACGACGGCCCCTGAAAAAGTCAGAATTGCCACTTGATTCTGTAAACGCCGAATGCTTAATTACTTCAATACCTGCATGCATCGATGGATGGGATCTTGAGTGAGTGGCGCCTCGATCGAACGGCATCGTCGTCAGACGCCAAAACTCTACGTTACATCAGAGCAGGGACACGAGGCCCTGGCGTCAGTCCAAACCCCAGCTCAGCCTGGCTCCTGGCTGGCTGGTAATAAGAACAATCTCGCGCGTTGCCACTGGAGAGCTAGCAGAGGACGAAGCAGATAAACCCTACGCAAGCATGTAGCCATCGATCACAGGCTGGCAGAGAAGGGGAAGGAGATTAGCGATCATTTGTATTTGTTGGTGCAGAATTTTCCTGGGGTGCCCCAGTGCATGTTAGGATGTACCCAATTATTCCAGCCTAATCACGGGGATGGGTACGCTACGTTTGGTTTATTCCTGGGGAAAAAAAGACTGTGCCAGATGCTGCTCCTGCCGCTGCAGATCCAAGCCAAATGCTCCTTTTTGGCATCCCTCCATCGGCAACGTCCTCTTCTGTACCTCTCCGTGTTGTGACCTGTGACATTCCCTTTTGCAATGTCTCGTGTACTGTACTCGTGTGGCGTAAATCCATAGTCATAGACGACATAAAATTCCTGTCTTCTTGGCATCGTGTTCCTCCCTGCCACGCTGCTGCATTGGTTTCCTTAGCTTTAGGTTCACTACACGAGATGAAAAAAAAGAGAGAAGAGAGTAAATCTCGAGATGGTGCCATCTCACCTAATTCTTTCGGTGAACACCTTGCAAATTGCAATTATACCTGAACAGTGAAGAGCCATTGGAGCTCTCGCTCGCAATTAGCTTATGCGATGAGTGCGATGTCTGTGTGTATTGCGCACATTTACAATGCGAAGTGGTTGCAATAGCTAAGCGACAGGAGATTAATTAGCGTTAATGCAGGGACCCTGAGTTTTCTTGTACTACCAGCTAAGACTTTTCATGTCACCGAACACGCGGCTATATACAGTAGAGATAAGAGCTTAAATTATGAGAAATTTTAATGTACATTCTGTTATTAAGTATATGATGGTAGTATAAATCAAATCTGATCATCGATTTGTTAAGGGTATAATAATTTTTTTTATATATTTATAATTTTTCGTGTGGGTATTATGGACTTTTCTAAATAGTGTTGGAAATATTACTCTTGTGTGATACGATCCTATACATGAACAATTACAATTCTACCGTTCTCGTGATTCTATTACTCATACTTTCAAATGTAGTATAACTAAATCTTAACTAATCTGAGCCACTGGAACGAAAAGAATTGACAACCATATTGAATTGAGTGTACCGTAAAAGAACTCTAAGTCATGTCTGAACAGTGAAGGGCCAGTGATCGGATGAGACGAGGTGCGGTATAGAAACAGAATCCAACCTTCTTTCAGGCATGTTTACTCCTTTCCCTCTATAAGTATTTTTCGTACTTTACTTTTACCATGAACTTTCAAAGTTAGCAAATTAATTTTGGCACAGTAAATAATTAGATCTAAGCTCCACGGTAATTTACGCTCGATCGCCGCACTAATTATAAACCGGAGTTTTAAAAACCCGCGAGACCCGCTCCACCCTTCCCTCCTGTCTCCTTCACCACCTCTCCTCTCCTTCCTTCCCCCTCATCGCTCGCGCCCAACCCAACCATACCATAAGACGCCGCCTCCCCTCCTCCACCACCACCACCACCTTATCGCCTCACCCCTACGAGAGGGAGACACCCGGAGACGCAGCAGCGGCGGTGGCGGGCAAGAGAGATGGACCGGCGGCCGGAGATGCGGCGGACGATGACGCTCTCGGAACAGCTGTCCGCGCCCGACCCGGCCATCCGCGACTTCCTCAAGATCCCCCACGACGACGACGGAGAACGGAGGCCGTCCACGCTCATGGACGCCTTCGGCCGGGACGGAAACGGCGAGGGTAGCCCTACCGCCGCGGACGCGGACGCCGGCAGGGGCGGGGGCATGATCAACTGGAAGCCGCTGCGCGACCGGCTCCGGCTCCGCCGCGCGGCGAACGCGTGGACCACCCCGTCGCCCAAGCCCGCCGCAACGAACAGCGCCGGGAGCCTGAGCAACAGCAACAGCAGCCACAGCAACAAGTACAACTACTCCCCCGGCGAGGCCGCAGCGGCCTTCTCCCGCGCGCCCTCGCTCCGCGTGACGCCCACCTTCTCGCGCGTCACCTCCACCCGTGTCGGCCCCACCTCTACGTTCGCCAGCACAAGGCGCGCCGTGGTCCACGACGGTGAAGACGACGACTACGACGAGCAGGAAGAGGAGGAGGAAGGCAAGGACGAGGCGCCGGCGGCGCAGATGTCCCTCATGGCGCTGCTGGAGCAGACGGACAGCCAGTGGGACGACGATGACGAGGAGGACGGCGCCGGCGCCGGCGCCCGCAAGAACGCAGTGGGTGAGGACGACGAGGACGACGGCGAGGGGCGGGAGGAGGAGATGGTGCACGTGTGCTGCGTGTGCATGGTGCGGCACAAGGGCGCGGCCTTCGTCCCGTGCGGCCACACCTTCTGCCGCCTCTGCTCCCGCGAGCTCTGGGTCAGCCGCGGCAACTGCCCGCTCTGCAACGGCTTCATCCAGGAGATCCTCGACATCTTCTGATCCAAATCCAATCACTCCTCCAACTCCATCGCTCCTACTCCATTTCTCCATTCCTCGTCCATCCATCGGATTCTTCAGAGCAATCGTGCGAAGCTCTTGCTATTATGCTAGCAAGATCGACGGCGAGTGAGTGGCCAATGCGCCACTCCGCTGTGAAACTGAAACCCGTATATCGTAGGTTGATTGATCGTTTGAGTTGTTGCAATGTGGAACACGAACACTTGTGTTTGCTGTTAAATTTCGGGATGTGATGGATTGTGTTAAGCATGTTGATTGTTTGGAATAAGAATAGTATGCGTGTATATTTGTGTAAATTTTAGGACGGCTGTGACTAACAAATTGGCACTGAGACCGTATGGTTGTACCTGTTCCAGTGTACCTTTACATCTAAGAACTAACAGACCAGTGCAGCTATGGATTCTGTCTAATCCGATTTGTTTAGCTCATCGTATAATAATATTGTAATAAATACATTCTATACTTTGTAGTATATGATTTTCTTAATATGTACCAAGAAATTAGCCACCAAAGTTGTATTTCGAAGACCGTGTTGAAGTCCAAAGCGTTGTGTATTTGCATTTCAGATACGATAGCATCTTTAATTAGGAGACTGGTGCCATACTTCTTTGCTACCGTGAATGGTAGGTGTACAAACGAGCAGATAATTCCCGATCGATCGAAGACTTGCAGAACGAATACAAAAGGGATAAATAGGTATCTGACACTATCCGTGTCCGACTCCGAAGAAAAAATACGAAACATGACATGGGATGAGTAATATCTATTCGTATGTATCCATATGTCAGGTGGTATGAGAAATGTCTGTTGTGACTTCACTTAGGAACATAAAAGGGATAAATAGGTATCTGACACTATCCGTGTCCGACTCCGAAGAAAAAATACGAAACATGACATGGGATGAGTAATATCTATTCGTATGTATCCATATGTCAGGTGGTATGAGAAATGTCTGTTGTGACTTCACTTAGGAACATGATAGCATATAGATGGGTCGTTGCATCTGAGCAGGCAAGAGATACTGAGTATTTTTCTTTCGATATCTCAATGATTAATCTCTCTGTATTCGCTCTGATGACAGTAAGAGTGCAATGGAAGCGGATAATTTCCATCCGGCCGACCGAAGGCTCGCGGAGCAAATACGAGATAGAGAAATAAGTACCTAACACTATCCGTGTCTGACTACGATTCTAAGAAAAAATACGAAATATAATAAATGATAAACGATATAAGACAGCCCTAAGCATGGTCTCCATGGACCACCTAACTATTATCTTCGGCCCATAAAATAATAATTCAGCATAAGGGTCGCGAAATCCAGCCTACCAATTATAAAGCCCACTTGCATGCAAATCCAGCCTGCCATTATCGATGGGCTTATCGTCTACTCCCAGCACCCAACTGTGGCCTTCCAAAATCGCACGCAGCACTCCTTCATAAGGCCATAAGATATTCAGGTACATTCCTAAAAAAAGGAAAGAAAGGTCTAAGCACGCGTGCGCTCTCTCTCTCTCTCTCTCTCTCTGCGAGGAGTTCGGATGTAAGCTCTTGCTTACTGGACAAAAAAAAATATGGCACTCAGCTACGTGACCTCGTGCACGTATGCATTTAAAACATTTGATCAAATCTTAGTTAATATATAACATTTGTTACGTATCGTGAATCTAGAATTTAGGACTGGTGTTACGTACCATCGAGCTAACCCATCAGAAACGGAATATAGACAAACATAGTATGAAATACCAGCTGAGAGCTTCAGGTATACGCAGACAACAACATGCAATGCATAACATCAATTAGCTTTAAAGAAGCTCGTATGTTTTTATATCTGATTGTGCAATGTTTATGTTTTTTTTTTTTAGTATGAGATCGTGCGGACACATCACTGAACTTGTGAAAGGAAAACAGAGGAAGAAAACCTGCATTTGGATGTGGTTTTTGGGACGCAACAGCAGCAGGTGGGGGGCGATTAAGACGGCGGGTACGTCCGTCCGATCAAATTCATGGCAACCGCCAATCGCCGAGCATACGTACGTGCACCTCGCTGGCAGGAGCGTGAGGCGGAACACGAATACGGCACACACGGCTACAGTACTAGAAGCGTACATACACGCGATGCATGCATCCAAGACTCAGAGAGAGAGAGAGAGAGAGAGCCGAGAGCACTCATCCGTATCTCCCACGCAAATCTAGTATGGAACACCTACCACACAGGAAGAGTGAGTCTGGATGAGTGGAGTTTCGGTAACATACTTGTCGATAACATTCCGGGATCATATCGGTTTGTCTTTTAGAATGGTATAATCTGGTACTAGCTTATACTGATGCACTGTTCTGAAGTTTAATATAATAATATATATTTATAAATATATATATGTTTAATTGTATGCACAATAAATTATACTTGCAATATTACTAAAATAGGGTTGTCTATTTATAAGATGACTGAATTTGTTTAAGCAAAGTCACATTTTTTTTATCCTTTGGATCAACATCCAATCATATAGCATATCAATCTCTATACAAATCCAATGGTTACAAAAATGGATTTAGACTTCAGAAAATTTCAGGTGACTTAGAAATAACAAATCTGTACTCTGAATGCATATTAGTAGGATCAAATATAGCATATATTTCAATTAGTTCAATAGACGGTATTATCGATTCCGTTGGTATGACCGTTATTATCCGGTATCAAGATCGGTATAGCCAGATAAGTTTCCGTTTCAGTCTTAGAGCATGTACAATGGTATAGACAATTGCTGTCTGTTATACTCTCCATGTCATCTATAGATAAAATTAAAGACAACTCATACAATGGATTGTCTTTTAAGTTATGTATATATGACCCCACAAATCAGATAGACAATATGGATACAACAACTAAAAACAACCGTCTATAAAGGCTTTATAGACTGCTCATTGCATGTCGAATAATTTTATTCTCTCTCCTTGTTTTCTCTCATCCACATCATTAAAAATTTTACTTAGTAAAATTATAAACTACGGACTGTACATAACTTTAGAGAGACCCAAGAAAAGAGTAGTGGGCACTGACAGAGAGAAGCAGTTGGCCATTGGTCCAGGCAAACCGAACCTTACCCATCCATGCGGCGCAGCAGATGCAGGTACCCGCTCGCTACTGCCTCATTTCATATCACCAGTCGCACATCCGTTCGTTCATCCGCATGTTTGCACTTTGCTGCACGTCTATGCTTCCATCCATGCATTGCTGTGCTGTCGGTTGTCACCAAAAGAGGCCTTGGTGAGGTGGGTACCAAACCCAACCCACTCCCCTCTCCTTCCCCACAGAGGCCACAGTGCGTGTACACTGGTACACCATAACCATATCAATATAGGAGTAGGCGAGTAGTAGCAACCACCAACCGGGTCCGGATGCATAGGACACTGTGTGATCAGTGTTTTGTGTTAGGCGAGCAGCGCATACTTTTAGCAACAGCCGTTAGGATACCACAACGGTTTTGCTGTAGCAACTGTATCGATTAATCTTTGCATTCGCTTTTAGATCGAACGGTGGAGATTATTCCTAATTTATGTACACTGTAGCATATCTGTAGTGAGAGCTCTAGATGTCACTCCGTAGAGGGGATCGTAACAAAGCTATTCCCTGTCGGAGAGTGGTGGAACATCCTCATCCTCGAGAGATGGAAAATTTCTCATCCCTGTCCCCACTCCTGTCCTCGGGTGGTACTCTCCCCTGTTCTCCGTCCTCATCAGGTTATCGAGGCTCCACGGAGACCCATACCCGAAAGTTAAATCTCGAAAAAGGAAAAAATAAGATCCATAATATTATAAAATGGGTATGAATATCCATATATAATACTAAAATGACAGTATTTTTTATTAATTAGCATCTAAAAAGTAAAATATGCAAATGAGATTTTTTGACTATCGTCTTATCGGGTTGTATGATAGTGGACTAGTGGTCTACATATCTTATCAGGAACCTACGTAGATAGCGGGGATAAAGAGTAGAGAAATAGTTCTATCCTCGCTTCACCCCATAGAGTATCTTTGTGTGAGCGAAGAAATAACCTCCCAGTCCGTAGCAACCAGCAATAGTATAGTGGCAGTGGTGCTACTACTCCTCTTGCTAGTATAGTATTATTTCTCCCCCCTGCCCTGCAGGTCGCCGCTTGCTTGCCTCCTCTTCTTCTCCTAATACCAAACTTGGCAATCAGTGGCCGGTTCAGTTGTAGTACCACTGCCGCGTGCATACCTAAATACCTAATATATATTTATTGCTCGAATCAAGGCTCACCTCGCCGCTTGCTTGCTCACACAAGCAGATCAACAAAAGCCAGCGCTGGCCGCCCGGATTGATTTGGTTCTTTGTAGCTAGCTAGCTAGATTGGTCGCCGGCCATGGGCAAGGATCAGCGCCGCATGGAGCGGTTCATCGTCATCCCCTTCTCCAACTGCCGCTCCGACTCCAGCGTCGACGTCGTCGACTCCCGGCAAGCCAAGAAGCCCCAAGGTGTGTGTGCAGAGGCTTCTCCTCCTCCTCCTCCTCCTTCTCCTCTATTAATTGGTGCGTGTAGGTGGCGGCGATGGGGCGGCGGGCAGCGCGGGGAAGCCCAAGGGGGAGTCGCTGGTGGCGAGGCTTCTCAGGGCTTCAAGAACCTGTCCCAGATCTTCGCCGTCTACGAGGACGACGACGACGAGGGAGAGGAACAGCGGGAGATGGTGATCGGGCTCCCGACGGACGTGAAGCACGTGGCCCACATCGGGTGGGACGGCAGCACCAACACCACCAACAGCGTCCGCTCCTGGAACCGCGCCGCCCCGCCGTGTGCCGCGTCCACGTCCTCCGCCGCGCCAACACCGCCGCCGCCGCCGCAACAGTCCTCCACGCCGGCCTTCTCCATGCGGCAGTTCGAGCTCGCCATGGCCGCGCAGGCCGCCGCCGGCCCAGCCACAGCAGCCAGCACGAGTACTGCCAGTACCACTGCTCGCCAGTACTGCCACAGCTAAGTTGGCCGTTGTCTCGGTCACAAGTCGTTGTCTCTTTCTCCTTTGCTCAGTTGCTTTCCCCTTCTTCCCATGTGGAACCGCGCGTGGGGACGTGGTGGTTTTTCTTCCACCCTTTCTTTCTGCCCGCGTCGGAGTTGGAGCTTGCTCCGATCCGACCGTTCGTGTTCTTGTGCTTTGGCCATTGGTGTACGTAGCCATTTTCCCGGGATTTTGTTCGGTTGCTACTTGTTGCGTGCGTCTCCATCTCTCTCTCTCTCTCTCTCTCTTTTTTCTGCCTTCTTTTTTGCGCTGCTCCGCTCGTCGTCGTCTCGGTGGTTGGGCTCTTGGGTGGGTGGGGTGGGTGGGACGTGCATGTGAACTTCGCGTCTAGATCTTTTGCTCCGCTTCGGTGTGGCCGGCGCTGTGTTGTACGTGTACGTTCGTGTGTGTGGCTGCCTTGGTGCGCCTGGCTGCCTCTGCACGTCTCTTAGCAAGTGATCACTGTCGTGCGAGCGAGCGATCGGTGCGAGTAAAAGCGTGTCTGGTTTTTTACCGACACGAATCAAACCAAATTGCGGTAATATCAATAAAAATTAGTTATCATTTGATTTGCTACCAAATATAATTAGTTATCATTTAGTTTGCTATAAATATCTGTTAATGTTAACAAAAATTTGATAACCCTAACGAAATTTAATGTTACGTGTGGCAATCCGAGCATTAGGAAATCGTTCATCAAAATTTTGGTAATACTAAAATTTAACTTAACCGCAATTCAAACAACGTTGAACAAATTTTAGTTTTATCCAAGTTTTTACAATATCAAATTTTGGCAACAAAAAAAAAAACCTACATACATTGCATGTGTTCATGTGCTGTGTTGCGAGTGTGTGAGGTGTACTGGCGTCATGCTGTCAAATGTGGCCTTCTGCTGAGTCCATGCGGCGATCCATTGTTTATCGTCTATGGGCGCGTGGATTTAGGCAGCGGCCGTTCGTGGGCTCGAGTTTCGAGTGTTCACTCCTATCTGCTTCGCCTGCTGCGTTACGGAGGTTTCTGATTTCGAGGGCTGCTAATCTAGCTTAAAATTTGAATCTTCTTCTGGTAATCTAGCTAGAGCGTCGGGCCAAGATCGGTCGAGTTTCTTGGTCACGGGTTGGTAGCAGTAGCAGTACTGTTCAGTCAACCCTCCTGACGTGTGCAGATATTCCTCAGCACTCGTAGTATCTCTTACGGAATCTTACGGAATCATAAGAACAATACATAAATCACGAGAATAGAATAATATATTGAACACAGAGATTTATGGGTTTTTTCTTCTCTTTATCCCTTCAACAATCGATCAATCGTTTACAATGAATAACATCTCTTATTTATAGGGTAGAGATCTTGCTAGAATTTGGGATGAAGAGCTCATACATAAACCGACTTTCGGACCGAACCTATAGTTTCTTAACAGTATCAGTTAAGCAGGTAAGGAATCTCGTTTGAGAACACGTACTAAGAAGAATTTTTATGTCCAATCTGCGGATATTTGGGGGAAATTAGGCCACAGTGTACAATTTTTTCCCCCCGTTGTCTGAACACCCCTGCCAAGAAGTACCAGTACTACCATTTATCCGAGTGTTTTTTGGCCGATGTTTTAGCAAAACTAAATCATAAAAATAGCACCATATTAGTCTAGACAGGTGCCGCGTGGCACCAAAACTGTTCTTGAACTCAATATGTCGAGTCACCCTTAACTTACATCACGCGATAGCATCAAGGCGTCGATCTGCACTGCACCCACGTGAAGCTCTTAGCAAGTTAGCACTGACGGTTTCTCAAAATATACTGCTCCATGAAGCTGTAACAACTAGTACTATTAACAAGCTTGGTTAGGTTACTACCGGGTTGAATGGCTAAGGATATAGTATACTGCAACAGGAGAGAGCGAGTGCTCACCTGAGTTGTCGATCGAGGTGGGTCGCCCGCTGCGTTTGGGGATGAGTTGAAACGCATGCCGTTGTCGCCACCTTCCTCTCCGTGTCCTCTTTCGGCTCACGTGATTTGGACGGCTCAGCGAAAACTCACCATCTTCCTCGATCCAAGACTTCGGTTGCTTCGAGAAACGGATACACGTCTCGGGTTGGGTGAACTATAATACGAGGTTTAAAAATCTTATTAATATTAAAGTTTATAATTTTTTTTTGAAAAATAACCAAACATTCCACGCCTCGAGCTAGCTGGATTACAACCTAAGGCCTGATAATCTTATTAATAATAAAGCCTATAAAAATCTTTTAAAAAATCATCAGGGTATATACAATAGTACAGACAGCTGCTGTCTATAGTAACTCTTCATGTCACTTATAGATAGTACTAAAGACAGCTCATACAATGGGTTGTGATGATACAGTCGGCTATAAGATTATAGACAACACACAATCTTTAATGTTTTTCTTGGTTCTGATGCTATAGTCGGCTGCAGGATTGTAGACAGCAATATTCTCTTTCTTCATTCTCTTTCATCTACGTCAGCAAAAATCATATGTGGCAAAGACTATAGACGACTGACATAAGCTCATTGTACATACTCTCAGACACTCAAATTTAGACTAACAACATCTTCCTCGATCGAAGACTTCGGTTTCTTCGAGAGACAGACACACGTCTCGGGTTGGGTGAGCTGTAACCCGAGATATGAGAATCTTATTAGTATTAAAGTTCATTAAAATCTCTTAAAAAATCACCAAACATTCCATGCCTCGAGCTGAGTGGATTACAACCCAAGGCCTGATAATCTTATTAATAATACAGCCAATAAAAATCTCTTAAAAGTCACCAAACATTCAAATTTAGACTAAGAACAGCTGATCCAATCCGAGACTTAAGCTGTAGTCGGCTCCGCGCCTAGGTCGCTTCCTTCCCTCTCCCCGGCCGGATTGAACAGCTAGGCCCCAACACGGTGTTACCCCATCAAACATTTAACACTGCCACACGTACCACATGTTCGGTTCAATCCGTCACGAACAGTCACTGACAAGCGGATGCTGCGACCGGTACACATTTTAATTTGGGTATCACCGAACTGGTGAATTTCGCAGAGGCGAGTGTTCGTACCGGCCGGAGCTAGCATGCACGTCCGTGACAATGATAATGGCGATCTGATGAGCCGTCCTTGTTGTGATGCGTGACCTAAGACGCTAATCTTTCTCTCTCTTGCTAATGATGGTATATATGTGATTGATAATCAGGGCGGCAGATGCTATACCAGTTGTCTTGTAATCTGGGGGCAGGGCAACGATTTGCATCGTGAATTCGCCATCATGTGATTCGACCATGTATGTAGTGGGATCGGGATCGTACCAGTGCCCGTGCAGAGCAGAGCTAACTGTAGGTAGGTGATGAGATCATGAGATGCATGCCGTGTGCATCGTGCACTGGGTCGGCCTGATGGTTCAGGTCGGATTGTTGTTCCTACCTGTCCATGATTAATTGGCAAAATGGCAGGCAGAAACATGAAGCATTTAGGGATGCTTGTGATACTGCTACGATTGCTGTTCCTATCTGTCCATGATTAATTGGCAAAATGGCAAGCAGAATCATGAAGCATTTAGGGATGCTTGCGATACTTCAACAATATATATGCTGGTTTTCTTGGCCAAAGAGTGATGTGCAGCAGTGCAGGCTACCAACTGTACCCAGCATAATGTTGGGTCCAGCAGAACAGTGCGTGCCTCTGCCTCTGCCTCTGCCTCTGCCTCTGCCTCTGGGTTGGGGGATCTAGCAGGCTCAGCTAAGCTAAAGCCGAAAGTGTTTGTTTGTTGCTGTGACTGTGACAGGCTTCGCTAGTTGGATAGTTGCAGCTACGTTCTTGTCTCTGGTTCGAGCCGTTGCATCGGTTCTTGTTCTAGCGCATTGGCACTGGCACGGGCGTTTGTTTGTTTGCTACTACTTGGCCTTTGTTCCCTGCCGATCGATGCCATCGGTTTTGCAATATAATGTGCACATGGATAAGTTATAGCGTACGTACCACATTTTTCGTCGAGAGGAAATAATTTGCGCGTGTGATGGATTAACTGGTACGTAGATCAGCAACCTGGCTCATGAGCTTCCGTGCAAGTTTCACGCACGCACCAATTAGTTCACTCAAATGCTTAGTACTCCCTCCGGTTCAAGAAAAGATGTCGTTTGGGGCTTGGCTGCAGTTCAAATGTGGAGATCATGGGTAGATGATCCTAATCTTAGTACAATAAAATGATGCTGAGATGTTCGGAGAAACCCTCATTTTCGGGTCATTCCTGCTGACTGTCAGGCTGAGGCGGTCTGACCAACCCTGTGGGCGTTTGGATCGGCTGGTGGCTAGCGGTCACTGCCAAAAATGAAAAGTGGTTATCGATGGTTTAATATCGATCTTATGAATAAATGCTGGGGACTTTTCTTGAGTTAGATTACACAGAAAAAGACACGGGGATTTTATACAGGCTCGGATCTTCTCCTAAGAGAATAATAACCATACCCTCATGTTGTTGTATTGACTATGCTTTCCAACATGGATAAAATCACTAGAACTAGGGCTTAATGACATCTTTCTGCTGATCGTGTCTCTATTGTTGTTGCTGCTTTGGTTGATTCATCCTCTGTCCACTGACTTTACTCTTTATATACCGCATGAAGGGGTGACAGTTGTCAAACCCGGGAGTGAAGGATTCTGGATTCTCTCTGTCTCTCAGACTAGTCCAGGAACAGGTAGTGTACACAGTTAAACAAAAGATGATAGCAAATACATACCACGTAATTTATTCATGATAATCAGAGTTTATTATAAAAAGGACATAAGGCCAAAAGAAAAGTACAGTGAAAAGCATAAATAAATAAAGTAGGTCATACGATACGCCACAGACAATCATCTGGGGGCGCAGCCTAGTCCACCAAGTCCTCACCGTCGATGTAGAACTCCTCATCCGAACAACAATTTATTAAGTAAGGATGAGTACAGATAATTGCACTCCGCAAATTACACCCAATAACAAATATAATGTATGCAGGTAATGTCAAAGATGGCCTATATGGCTGGGTTTTGCACAAAGCTATACTTTCGTTTTAAATACATTTACTAAGTTCCAAAGTAATTTAGTCTATAACTAAAATCAAATTTAATTTTTAATCATCAATTCTTAAGTGTAGGATAAATCTCCATACACAAATGGTGAAGAACTACCCTTGCACCAGGCTTTCTACCCAAATTTCTCAATTGGATGAACTATCCAAAAACATCTGAGTTTAAAACTATTTTTAAAACAAAATCAAGTCTAATCCACGAAAGGCTTTGCTCAGCATGTTCATATTAGCGGACACGGCTATTCAAATAGTTTAATACTATGTAGTATTTGTACAACTTTACCCACAAAAAATGGTTTGTTTAACATGTCGGCCATGACACACTTCCGAAGACGTGAGACTAAGCAACTGTCACAAAGCTTTTATCCTACACTATTTCAACGTAGTTATGCCAGCTAAGGTTTCATTACCGTAGGCTTCACACCAAATGATAACCCCCTTTTGCGCCATGTGAGCATTAAAAATATGTCTTCACGACACTCACGCCTTTGAATGACGCAACTACGGTGAAATAATACAGTTTAATTAGCCAGTCTGTCCCATACCAGGCTTGTGGTAGTACGAGTGTGACTTAACAATTCGCAGCTCGTAAACCGGTCCTTAATTGATTGGGCGACTTCCAAAACAACACATAGGCCTCAATCATTCACTGAATTGAGCTTGTGCATAAACCTGCACCTACCAACTATCCAGTCCATCCAAATCCAAACCAGTATTATTTTATTTTACATGCCAAATCATTTTCTAAAATTTCTATAGTAAAAATAATACCATAATTTCATTTAAAAATCATAGTTGTCATTTTGGCTAAATTTCCCAAATTCAATATTTTTGGTCTAAGGATTGACTAAATATAAAGTTTTATAATTCATTTTTCAACTAAGGTTACAAGGGAATGACTAATTAAATATCAAAATTGTATATACAAAGGAAAATGATTAACTATGAATTTAAAATAGGAATTTAAAACAACTGGAATATAAATAAGCATGTAATAATAATTTAAAATAGAATTTAAATAAATTTAAATACTCAGATCAAAGACGTAACTTGCCTTACTCAAAAGCTTGTGGGTCTACTTCGTCAAATAACTCAGGTTTCCCGAAGTCGTTGAAATCTATACCCGAAAATATGCCAAATTCGAATAAATTCAAAATAATTTCAAATGAACTCCAAATTAAATCATTTTAGTATATATATATATATATATATATATATATATATATATATATATATATTGATTTTAGACGAATTTAAAATTTTGAATCGTTGAAATCGGAGCTCGTATGAAGGAGAATGAGTCCTCAAAACATTAAATCCTAAAGAGTTAAACTAAATTCGATTTTTGGAATTATGAATTATTTTACTAAAGGAAAATCTATTTATGACGTCAGCACTATATTTCCTTTTTTGGTTGGATTAAATTTCTACTGGAAATCCTATCGAGTCACTAACATGTAGGTCTATGGTTTATAGACTAGGTCCACGAAAGGGCTATGGTCCACGGTGGACCAGGTCTATGCAACAGTGCAACGCATGTGCTGGCGCAGCCTGTCTACATGGCTCTGACGTGGGCTAAAGGAGGTGATGTGGCGCTTGCGTGACGGCCAGTTAGCTGCCACATCACTCCCGACGGTAGCGGCGCACAAGGGACGAGGGTCAGTGGCGGTAGAGGCTATGGCAAGGTCCCGCGAGGGTAGAAAACCTAGTGCGCACAGTCTCGACAGAGGAGCGTGACGGAGCTGCCGACGGTAAGGGAGAAGGTGGCGGCGAGATGCGGTTATCGATGGCGATGGAGCTCGTGGTCTTCCGATGATGGGAGCGGGCGCACGTGGTAGAATGTGGGATGGCGAACTCAATCATGTAGAAGACAGCGGCGGGGCATTGATGACGGCAACGCAATCGGTGGGGGAAGAGCACACGACCATCGATCTTCAAATGGCGATTCCGGTGATGTGAGGCGAAGATGAGGAGGTGAAGGCGATGCCAGGGTGGTTTTTATAGGGCGAGGGGATCACCGAGGCGGCGGGGAGCGCGAGATGGCCATCCGGTTTTGGCGGCAGGATAAGGATTTGGTGGCGAAGAAAGGGGGATAAGTGTCAGAATGTGTGAGGTGAGGTGGAGGGATAAGGACGGCGTCGACGACGTAGGAAAATCGGGGCGAATCGAGCGGCTTCGATAAGCTTTGCGCGGCGAAAATGGCGGAGGGGTTGGCTGTCTTAAGGAAGAAGAAGAAGGAGATAGAGGTGGGGCCCGTATGGCAGTGAGTGAGAGAGAAGAGAGGCGAAGGATGGGCCTGGCATGGGTGGAAAAGGGATTGCGCCGAAGAGATTCGGCCCAAAAGCCTAAATCTGATTTTCGATGATTTAATCAATTCAGAATTTGAGATAAATTAATTGTGCTTTTAGAAAATAGCAAATAAAGTCAAAAATTATGGTAAAATTTATAGAAATTTCCTGAGTTATTTTGGATTTAAATAAAATATTTTCAACTTAAAATTTCTATTTAGCTTTGCAAATAAATTTATTTTTGCTTCAAAATAATAGGAAAAACCTTTTTAAATCCAAAAAAAAAACAAGGAAAATAACTAAATTTTATTTTAACTAGAATATAAATTTTGGGATGTTACAACAGTTGTTTCGTATCATGAAGCATCTCACCGTTTGATGAAATGCACGCGTTCTGTTATGGTTATTATCAGAGACTAACCTTCCCACGTCGCTTTGCAGTAATGTCAGAGACAGGGGCTTAATATGTGCAGTTATCCAGGAGAATAATAACACATATTAACTACGTTGTGTATTAAACATAGCGTATAAATATCCCGAGTTGATTGGTCCCATATGTCTGCAGGCATTGTTGACTATAATGTGATCGTAGTAAAGCTTACGACCTTGAAGTGATCGTAATAAAGCTTGCGGTCATGAGGTGGTCGTAGGAAATCTTACAACCACTAGGTGGTCGTAGAAACACTTACGTCCATATAGAGTGATCGTAAAATGGTTTATGATCATTCACCTAAGCTTCTCCTTATTAATGATAATAGGTATCCTTACGAATAACATGAAGATGTTGCTATCGATAATAACAATTACAGATAAATAATTTAATTAGTTGAGGATTATTAGATCCTCATGAGTGGTATTTTTTAAAATCACATGTGTAGAAAGGTGAGAGGATCATTGAAAATATTGTTTTGAGGAAAAACTAGATAGAGTTTGAAATTTTCAGAAAGAGTGCAGTTTGAGGACCTCGAAAAATTTTCGAAGTCCCGCACGGTCTGACCGACCAGGCGGCAATCAGATCGGTGGACCGACGGTCTGACCAGCTAGTGAGCTTTCATGCACCGTGAAGGCGGTGAATTTCATGGGTTAGGCCAAAGTCATGGGATTCAGTGCATAGGTATTGTATGATGTATATTTTGGCTAATGTTGGTTTGGAATCGATTTCTTGGTCCATTGTTTTGCATGTGGCTTGGAGTCAACGACAAGGATGATCAGAACTAGGCTAGGAGAGCTAAGGTCCAAAATGATCAAAGATGTCTGGTGAAGTGGTTGGACTCAAGCATGTCGCAAGATGGATAAGAGCGACTGAAGGGGTGGTTCGGTGCGACGGGTTGCATAAAATGTCTTAGAGGTCGATGCAAGTGTCATGGTGGTTCCGGTGGAAGCCAGATAGAGAGATTTGCCGATATGAAGAGAGTTATTGATCAACCTACACATGGCAAAGTATGGGATTGCTTCATGATGATTGGACTCGGTCTTTGGAGAAGGATCGAGAAGAGGTATTTTGGTATCTTTGCTAAAATACCGAGTGATGACCTTAGAGAAAACCGCGGTGCAAGATGGCACAAAGAGCGGAGGTTTAGGTCAAGAGAAGATGGAGTTCATGAAGAGACGGTTTTGGGAAACCCAATTCGTGATCCGCTTTGAGAAGTATGAATGAGTGTAAATATGTTTGTGTGTTGACTTAACGGGCACCCGATAAAGTTTTCTCTCTATACCTAACCTCCACTATAAAAGGTTAGAGTGCAGGATTTGTACTTAACCCTCTCAAGTGAAGAAGCGCTAATTTGTGATTTTGGAAAAGTGGAGATAGAGGAGAGGGGTTGCGAGTGATGGATTGATTAAATGCTCAAGTGTTGAGCTTTTGTACTCCAAGCTGGAGTGGCTATAAACCAACAATCTATTAAATCAATCCAGTCAAGGTTTTCCTCGAGATGAGTTTTTTTATTCTTGCTTTCTCTTCGATGTTGTTAGGATTTTTGTGTTCCTTTGGGTTTTGGTTAGGTCTTTATTGTGATCTAGCTTGCTAGGAGTTGTGGGAATTGATGTAAGGTCATCTTGATTGTCTTCCACCTATGAGCAAGTTTTTGGATCAAAGTTTGAATTTCCTCGATTTTCATACCCTTTTGACCTCATCTAAGAAATTCGTGAAACCTTGGCTTCAATCGTCCCGATCGTCGATTGAAATAGGTTCCTGACATTTTTATGGGCTATGTTTGAAATCTCATAGGATTTGGATTTTGGAATTGAAAGTTTGGTCGATTTGAGATCATCTTGAGCTACTTGCCCTGTAGCTGGCGGTCAGTCGGCCCATCCACGATCAGACCGGCCAACTCCTGGCGGTCAAACCGGCCAGGAGGTCTTTGCCTCGGTATTCTCGGTTTCAACACAAGACTTCTGTTGTGCTTTTTTCTTCATAGCTTCTATAGCTACTGTAGTAAAGAAGAAGAAGAAGAGGAAGTTGAATACCGTTAGGGTTGAAAAAGAGTATGTGCTCCTACTCACCCCCTCTAGTTGCCTTTTCTGTCAAGCACCAAAAAAACAAGTCGTTGAAGGATTTTCACAGTCATTTCCCAGTTATGCCCCCTAATTACTCCAACTGCATGTATGCTCATCCTAATTACATTAATCCACTTGTTGCTATTCTCAAAGCGTGATCGTTGAACTACTTAAATCCGTGAGTTTATATTGCTATGGACTAGTACTAGCACTAGCACTAGCTAGAGCTGGACAAACAGACAGCCGACCCGCCCCGGCATAGGCCCGTACTGGCCCAAGAACTAAACGGGTCGTGTCATGCTGGCCTATGCGCCGGCGAGGCAACCTAGGCATGGTCCAATGGCCTTTCGAGCCGGGTCGTGCCGGCCCGAGCCCGTTTAGCCCGATGGGCCAATGCCGGCCCATTTAGCCTGTTAGGATCAAAAAAAAAAAACAGAAACAATCCTAGAAAATATATAATTTTTAAAAGAACAAAATAAATTTATATATACTTATAAATAAACTATATACAATTTAAAAACTATAAAATAAAACCATATAAGTATTAAAAAACAAAAACAAAATCTTACAAATATTAAGAAATAAATACCACCCCTGAGAAGGGTGTAAATACCACCTATGTAGTCTTATATACTCAGTATACTACATATACATACTCTCTCATTGCAAGATACTCCTACGTTGTGAGATATATCGATACTGAATAGTGAGAACTACTCCCTTGGGAGTAGAAAAGCTTCACATATATATATATATATATATATATATATATATATATATATATATATATATATAATGAACGGACCGTGTCGTGCTGTCCTGAACTATGAACAGTGCGGGCCCGACGGGCACAGCCCATTTGACCAGCTCTAGCACTAGCACTACTCGCGTGGGAAGAACAATGGACAAACAATCCTCCGGTATAATTGGGCGCATGTTTCACGCCCAGAAAGGACGTCCACGTCGCTACGATTCTTCTTGGCCGTCGGATCCCGCACTTCCTTCCTTCGCGGCCCTCTGATATTTTTTTGCCTACCTGCGCCTGCGATGCCTTCGTGTTGTCCCTCTGCGTGGCTCCCTCCCGCATCGCATCCTTCTCCCACGCCCTCCCCGCGCCCTTCTTCCTTATCCCCTCCACCCCATCCAATTCCCGGCCCCTCCTCCTCCGCCTCACTTGGGCCCCACACTCGTCTTCGCCCCCTTCGCCTCCGCCCCCGCGCTCCTCCTCCGCAGGCGCAAGGGCACCCGCTCCATCCCGTCCGATGACTCCGACTCCCCTGCTCCGCTCGCCCTGTTCTGGGTTAATTTGGTGGGGCGCCGCGCAGCACTGTGATGTGTCGTCGCCTATTATTGAGCACAATACCTGCTACCGGATGCAGTGGGGCGCCGCGCCGCGCAGCGCTGTGATGAGTCACCGCCCGAGGACAACGAGGATAAGGGTACGTCGTGATGTTCTTGTTCAATTCTAGCTTGGATCTTAAAATGTTGTCTTTGAGGGACCATCTCTTATTAGTAGTGTGGTTATCATACTAGCATCTTTGATGGAGATACTGTGTTAATTTGGTGAATTATATGGACGTTTTATTTTTTAGCCGATGGAATTCGGATGGCAAATTGTGCTGAGGTTGCTCATTGGATTCTTCGGAGCTACGCTTGGGAGCGTAGGTGGAGTGGGTGGCAGTGGGATCTTCGTCCCAATACTGGCATTGATCATTGGCTTTGAAATGATGTAATATGCTTTACTTCATATTTATATTCCGCAAAATTTTTGCCAGTTTTGAGAATTGCAAATTTTGAAAATAAACATATTTAGCATGAATGGTCGCATAAGTCTTGTTTTACTTGTCTTACATTCATTATATTGGACTGTGCGTATGAAAAAACACACAACATTACCATACTCACAAAAATAGATTGTCCATTGTTGGTGAACTATTTTCTAGAATTATGGTCTGTCTCAGAACGGGAAATTTAGAAAATGAAAAAAAATTATAGTAGAGTCAAATTATCAATGCGAAATGAAAACACGGAAGATTGGTGTGTACTGCTCATGCACTAGGATCTAAAAGTGCCAGTATAAAAAAATGCAGTTTTGTACTCAAGACGTGCATATAGAAGCACTTTGTAGTTTGAAATGCAAGATACATCTCTAGTGTCAAACTGTCTGAGAAAGCATAGATATTTTGTTACTTAATCCATTTATTACACATGGATTTGAAGCTCTTAACGTTTAGCATAATAAAAATATATTGAAAATAGAAAAATCATGACAAACATATTTGTGCAAGGTTTGTTAGGTTCATAATTGTTATTGACATAGGATACTCTTTGGGTCAGGTATGATCATGGGCGTAGCTGTGTCAACCGTATACTACAACCGCAAGCTGAAACATCCAACTTTGGACATGCCAGTGATCGACTATGATCTAGCCCTGCTCATCCAACCTATGCTCATGCTCGGGATCAGCATTGGTGTCATTTTCATTGTCATATTCCCGGATTGGGTGGTCACAGTTCTCTTGATCCTCCTCTTCCTAGGTACTCACGTTTGTCAAAAATTTGCAATAATGGTTTATCCTACTGATTTTAGTTGACTTCAGATCTCATTTCCAAATTAAATTCTATGTGCTTCGACTAAAGCTTTTCTAAAGGGTATTGAGACATGGAAGAAAGAGACAATAATCAAAAGGGTAATATTTTGACTTCTTTGGGCCCTGTATTATATAAGCTCTTTTATCTTCGTTTCCTTCATTCATAATACAATTATGCTGATAAGCTCTTCTTCTGGTCTCTCGCTTCAGGAGGCAGCAAAACGATCAGAGCAAACCAGTGAGTGAGACAACCCAATTACTCATTTATCACTATATGCAGAAACTATTGCTTATATTTTCTTAATCTATCAGGTGAAGAATTGGAGTATACACCACTGCCTACGGGACCTGATGTGCGCCGTCGACCTACCGTCGCTGTATTTTCCACAGGGGATGAATTAGTGCAGCCATCAGCTACGACTCTCAGCCGTGCCCAGGTTATTTCAACTACTTTATACGGTTTGATTCCGTAACCATTTTTTATTCCATATTTACTAAAATGAGTAACCTCCAATCTTCTTGAAATTAATAAAATTGCAGATTCGTGATTCTAACCGGGCTATGCTACTTGCTACTGCTATTCAGCAGCAGTGCAAAGTGGTTGACTTGGGTATTGCAAAAGACACTGAAGAGAGTCTTAAGGAGCATATGGATGCGGCTTTACGTTCTAATGCTGACAAAGTCCAGACTTCTGGTGGTGTTTCCATGGGTGATAGAGATCTTGTCAAACCTTGTTTGGCAAATATGTGTAAAATTCACTTTGAAAAGGTATATTAGAAATTCTTCTGAAACTATCTTTACCAAGAGGTAGTTAGGCAAGATGAACCTACAGTTGGGGGATAAAGAAATCATAGCACGCTATTAGCAAGGTATCCTTTTGCGGAATTAGCTCCTAATCAACTGCATTATCAGTGTTTGCACTAGATCAAACTTAAGATTGAATATTTTCCTGTTGGCCAAAAAGAAGCTTTCGAACTTGGCACTACAATCCTTCTCCAATTTTTTTCAATAATTTTAATAGTTTGCTGCTTTTACACACACAGATCCTATGAAACCTAGCAAGCCATTGGCATTTGCTTAGATCATCACAAAAGACACATCAAAGCCATCTAAAACCATTCTCGCATTTGGTTTGCCTGGAAACCTAGTGAGCTGTATGGTTTGCTTCAATCTATTTGTTCTTCCTACAATACGTCTGCTCTCTGGTTGGTCCAATCCTCACTTCCCGAGGTAGTAACTCTCATGCTGCTTATGTTGTTAGTTTTGTTCTCTTAGTATATTATTGAGGATGCTTTTCTTCACTAATAGGTTTCTTTCAGATGATTAGTTTCAGATGATTAGTATGAGAGTTACTTCCCGAGGTAGTAACTCTCATACTGCTTTTCTTCTCTTAGTATCATTTTGTTGCTACTTGTTTCATATTATGCGTTTCATCATACTCATTGTTCTATTCAGATGATTAGTTTCGTAGGTCTCCCGTCTATCAAATACATGCATACGAAAACATTACAATGTATTAAATTGATCTATCAGTACTCTAATTTTGCTCTTCGTTTAAATACTATTTCTACTCTTCATTGCTATTTTTCTTTGCTCCTGCATAAAGCGAGCGCGCCAAGGCGCGCACAGGTGCCTAGTAAAATAAGAAAAACTTGCAGCAAGGTGAAGAACAAGGTAAGCTCCATTAGTTCATTTAGATCCCCTTGTTGTATCTGATTCCAAATTTTCAATAGTAGGTTCTCCTACAGTAGTGGTAACGTCGTCTTGTTTGATGAAAGGATGCAGTGGTGTATGTATAAGACGCAACAAGCATACTGAGCTAACAAAAAATGTGGCGCCAAAGATGGGGAAATCAAAGGTCACAACAAAAAAAGACTTGAAACATTCATGAGTTAGGTTTACATTTAATTTCAACATGCTGTGTCCCAATGAAGGTGAGCTAATAGGGCTCTGAATCATGTCTAGAGCGACTTCTTTTGTTGAACTTGAGAGAGTAGCTTATTATGCCATCTTTAGTGTAGTAAACCGATTCAAATTCAATGGCATGCCAAGTGAGCATTTAGATGAATCAACATATTTTTTTCCCAACGTATTGAACCAGTTTCTATTTTTAGGTGGGACCCATGTTTTATTAATTAATAAACCAAAAAAACTTATCTATCTCAACTGTTCTCCTCTGTCCCTCTCCATTGATCCATTCGATTCCTCCCTCGCTCACCTATCTCCCGCTTGATCTTGAAGCGATGACCGACGAGGATTGCTTCCCCAACCTCCCAGTGGCCAGATTTGGTGGCGATGGCCGGCGAGGAGCCCCTTCGCTAACATCCCATCCACGGGCGACTGTGACATGGCGACCACTTCCCCTTCCTCCGTCCTACGACCGTCGGTGGTGACCCCTCCTTGCATCCTGGGTGACCCCGTCGACAGCAACAACAACACCAGGTGCTCATCTGACATGCGGGCCCAAGCGATTTGTTTATTGCTTGGAGTCGATGCAAGTTTTGGGTTTGATTCCACAAATTTTTTTGTAGGAATCGGAATCAATTCGATGTGTTTTCTCTCCTCCTATTAACCGCTTTAAAACCAACATTGTAGATGGCCTTAAGTGTTAGGAAAGACCAACGGGTGGGCTTGTACTTTTGAAGATTTTTGTGAACTCTCTGGCTTTTATCAACACATGTTCATGTTCACTTCTCGTTTTGCTACCTTTCCGGTTTGCTGTTAGTTCGAGGAGTAATCAGTGAAGAGGAGGAAGGCAACCACGCCTCTGCCTACTGTGCTTGTACAGCTGAGCTACTAACCTCTCTCGTTTGGTACACAGGCCCAAATGCCCAATCAATCTCGGTTGGGCTCACCCGTTTGGCTAACGGGCCCGGGTGTAATGTCAGGCGAGCATCCCGACATGAGGGCCTGGCCTTTTGCTTAAGCAAATACAAGAGTCTCGTGGATGGATTGTGCATATGCATGCACTGATGCTTGATGCTGGTGACTAGGGGTGATATTGGAGTGGATATAGATGGATATCGTCCATTCAATATCATATTTCGTATATATTTTTTCTCGGTACGGAGTCAGATGACACGGATAGTATCGGATAAATATTTCTCCATCTCGTATTCGGTTGGTTGGAAGTTATCCGCCTCTTTTGCACCCTACACAGGACAGTGGACAATAGGAGTGCAATCAGAGCGGACACTGATAAACTAATCGCTGAGATGTCGAAGGAAAAAACACTTAGTATTATCTGCCTACTCAGATGTAGTAACTCATTTATATGTTATCTTGTTCCTAAGTGAAGTTACAACAGGCTTTCTTTATACCATTTGATATACGGACACATACAAACACTTATCATGTATCATATTTCATATTTTTTCCTCGGAGTGAGAGTCGGACACGGATAGTATCGGATACCTATTTCTCCATCCTATATCCATTCCGTGAGTTTTCGGTCGGTCCGAAATTATCCACTCCGTTTGCACACTTACTGGTGGTTGCTTCCCATGTGAAATTGTTCTTGAGGCATTTTACGTGGCCTACAGTTAATCAGTGTGTAGCAGGTGCCAATTGTCATCTCATTGTAGGGAATTTTAGCCGAGTAACGGGCATATCACTAGTTCAGTTACTCAATGGAGTAGATGTATAATGATTACAATTCATCACCGGCTTTGTACTGCTTGGGTTTCAATAATGTCCATGTGCCATTTTTTTTGTGCAACTCAGGTGGAAGGTGCAGATAGACTACTGGCCTACTGGGAAAAGAACTACATGGTGAAGGAATATTCTCTAGAGATTACATGGTGCTGTAGCCTTTTGTTTTTGCAAGACTGAACCACGCATGCATGGGCTTGTTCTTCACTCACCCCTGAGAATCCTTGAGCAATCCAACTCCACATCCTGTCATGTTCTCTAGTAATACAGCCTCGTGCTATAATCTGGACTGAAATACGTACGGCAATCCTCCGGTCATGATCCATGGATATGGCAGGCACAGAAACATCTGAATTCTGAACTACTCGTTGCTGCATCTAAACATTCTCTGAGGATTCAGTTGGCCTGCCAATATATACCATTGCCGTCAGTATAGTATGACTGCACAGTTCTATGTAGTACTTCAGCACAGGAGTAACATATTTTCAGTCAAAGCAGCAGCACCAGTGATACCAGAGAAGAATCCTATGAGCATCTTCTGAGCTATTGGCGATCCTATGAAGTACTTAAAACACCAGGGGCGGGGGGGGTACTTTCAGTCAAAGCATCTTCTGAACTTGTAAAACTTTAATTACTGTCATAAGAATTACCGGAGGAGACAGTACATGGATCCAGATTAAAAGAGTACAGCACAGCATTAGTCCCAACTACAGCCTGAACATGAGCAACATTAGTTTCTCTCATTGCAGTCTCTAGATAGCTTACTCTAGGTACAAGTTACCTACCATAGCCTACATTATTACATCAGTGTCAAGAACTACTCTCGTTGATCTTCCGGTTGCACTGTTGTATGCCAAGATCATGCTGCCAGGCCAGCATTACATGTCCCTGGAGACTGTCACCACCAGAGGCCCACATTCCATCGTCTGGGTCGTCTTGAGGCCCTTCACCACCTCCAGCATGCTCGGCCTCTTCCACGGCTCTTCGGCGGTGCAGTCCCGAGCAATGGCGAGCACGCGCGCCATCTGTTCCCGCCACACGCCTGAAACTGGAAGGCAAGGATCAAACAGCTCGTTCTCCTTACCGTGCGCGATCATCCACCGCACCCAGCCCACGAGGTTTCCACCCCCTTCCACCTCCTCTTGCCCTGTAGGTGGCCTTCCAGTGAGCAGCTCCAGCATGACGACGCCGAAGCTGTAGACATCGCCTTTCGCAGTGGATTTCATTGTCAAGCCGTACTCTGGGGGAATGTATCCAAACGTACCGGCAATGTCAGTGCTGACATGAGTCTCGCATGCGCTGATTATCCTTGCAAGGCCAAAGTCAGAGACCCTCGGCTCGAAGTTCTCGTCCAATAGAATGTTGCTTGACTTCATGTCCCGGTGGATGATATGTGGCACAAAGCCATGGTGCAGGAATGCGAGCCCGCGGGCTGAACCGAGGCAGATCTTGAGACGGTCGGGCCATCCAAGTGCTTCAACTGCATCTGCTCGGTTCCTCAGCCACATCTCAAGACTTCCATTCTCCATGTACTCGTAGATCAGGAACCGTTCATCACCACAAACACAGTAGCCAAGTAGGGGGGCAAGGTTTTGGTGCTTCACCTTTCCTATGGTCTCCATCTCAGCCAGGAATTCACGGTCACCTTGGAACTGATGGCCACCATGAAGCCTCTTGATCGCGACTCTCCGGCCTTCAGGGAGTGCTGCCCGATAGACAGTGCCAAAGCCACCATCACCTATGATGTGCACCTTACTGAAATTCTCAGTGGCTTTCAGAATATCATCTGCGGTGACCCTCAACAGTGCATGCTCAAATGTTGCAAGATTGATACTCAGAGGTTCCCGTGACTTCTTTCCTAGGAGTTCGTCGCTTGAGTTTGGCTCAACAGTAGCCTTGGCCTTACTGGCGGGTACAAGAGCCAGTGACCTGCTTCTCAATAGCTTCCATCTCAGGTAAACCACCAGAAGAACTAACACAATGATGACAGCGAGTGTAATGGCACAGATGGTTGCTGCTCTTACAACTCGATGAGATGGATGGATCACTTTACGATCAGTACCAGTAGTGGAACAAGCGCCTCCTGCAGCACAATCTGCTAAGCTGTACATGCCAATCTGGTTACCAGAGAAGTTGGCAAACGTAAGGCCAAATATATTGCAGATACCACAAGGGATGGCACCATAGAAATCGTTGCTTGAGAGGTCAATATAGTTCAAATAAATGAGATCAGAAAGTGCTGAAGGCAAGCTTCCAGTGATGCTATTGTTGTGGATATCAAGAGAAGACAGTTGTGTGAAGTTTGAGATAGACTCATCTAGGCTCCCTGAGAAATGGTTACTGCTTGCATTGAAGAATAGCAGTGAGCTCGAGGATTCTCTGTCTATGGGACAAGAGAATGGAATTTGTCCAGAGAGATTGTTATTACTGACATCCAGATGGTTTAGGTATTTGTTGCGGAGCAAAGACGGGGGTAGAGTTCCAGTAAGTGCATTACTGGACAAGTCTAGCATTGAAATTTTGGGAAGAATTCGGCCTATCTCAACAGGAATAGAGCCATCTAGGTGGTTATTAGAGAGAATAAGGCCTTGCAGTTGTACCAATGGTTCAGACCAAGGAAGCATCGGTCCAACTAATGCATTAAAAGACAGATTAATGGTTGTAAGATTTGTCAGCTTGCCAAGCTCTGCAGGAATGGTGCCATTCAACAAATTGCCTTGCAGATTTAGCACCATCACCATAGCACACTTCTTTATCGCTGTCGGGATCTGACCGGCCAATCGGTTGTATGACAAATCAAGAAGGCCGTGGTGCTGAACAAACTCCGAGTCAGGGTGAGCCTCATTCTCAAATCCCACACAGATCTCAGTTGGGATAGCACCAGACAACTGGTTATAAGACAAAATCAAACTATTGAGCATTGTCAAGTGAGATATGACCCTTGGGATGTGGCCAGTCAGATTATTAGAGCTCAGGTCCAGCATGACAAGGTTTCTGCAGTTGAAAAGCTCTAGTGGAATGTTCCCAGATAACCTATTACCATGTAGAGACAGATTAGTCAGATTCCTTAGAGCGCCGACAGACCGTGGGATGGGTCCTTCCAAATAATTATTGTCTATCTGCAACCTCTGCAGGCTGGAGAGCCTACCAATGCTCTGAGGGATCGGGCATGTGATCTGATTATTGCCGAGATTGATCTCCAAAATGGTTGATGACTCCCACAACTTGTCAGGCAGCATTCCCATAAAATTGTTTTGCGACAACTCCAGAGTAACTAGAGGTAGTTCAGCCAAGTATTCTGGTATCTCACCATGAAGATGGTTATTTAATAAGTTCAGCTCAGTGAGGCTCGTGCATCCTTTAAATGTCTCCTGGATACTCCCAGTCAGATTGTTATCATGCAGCATGAGTGAACGCAGGGAGTTGGCTTGACATATCTCAGCAGGGATAGAACCTGAGAGAAGGTTGGTGTGTGCAGAGAAACTAACCAGATGCTGCAACGGCAGCACTGCCAAAGGTCCATCGAACAAGTTTTGAGCCAGTGTTATGGATCTTGCATTTGCCCAGCTCCGAATCCAATCTGGAATATGGCCCGACAGTTTGTTCCCTTCCACGGTAAATGTGACAATAGCTTCTAAATCTGCAAGTTCTTCAGGGATAGAGCCAGTGAAGGCATTGAAGGACAGATTTATCAGAGTAAGCTTCTTGCAGTTACCTAGTTCTTTCGGTATGCTCCCACTGAGACCTGCACTCTTTGCAATCAGCTGCGTCAGATTGCCCAGTTCACCAATCGATGTTGGGAGTTCAGCATTGAAGTTGTTCTCTGATATGTCAAGTTCCTTCAGGCTTATGAGACCACCGATTGACCAAGGAATGGTGCCCGTGAACTTGCATTCTGGGAGTTCAAGTACTTCTAGCCGCTTCAGGTTACCAATCCCTTCCGGAATGCTTCCGGTGAAATCATTTTCTCCCAAAATTAGCAATTCCAGATTTTTCAGTTGACCAATCTCACTGGGTATTGGCCCCACAAAACTGTTTGACGATAGATCAAGCGTCAACAGATTCACCAACGAGCTTATTCCTGGGAATATTGATCCAGTGAGGTTATTCTGGCTTAGATCAAGGTGCAAGAGCCTAGACAGATTACGAAAAGCTGCTGGTATCAACCCATTCAATGTGTTCATGTGAAGGTCCAGGAACTCAAGGTTCTGGAGACTGCCCAGCTCTCGAGGAAGGCCTCCAGAGATGGAATTCGTGGATATAGATAGCTTAGTGAGGTGCTGCAGCTGAGCAATGGCAGGGCTCAACTGTCCAGACAATATGTTGTTGTCAAGCACCATTTCTTTCAGCATCTTCAAGTCATATAAAGAGACAGGCAGAGGTCCAGTAAGCTGATTATTGGACAAGTCTAGGTATTCGAGATGCTGCAGCTTCGCCAAGGATTCTGGAAGCTCACCACTAAACCCGCATCCACTGAAGTTGAGCCGGAGAAGTGACCGGAATGCCCCAATGCATAACGGAAGCGGGGCATACAGTGGCACAGAGGACAAGTCGATGACCACCACAGTAGGCCCCACACATGTTATGCCTGACCAGTTGCACGGGGGAGTTTCTGAATCAAACCAGTTACGGAGGAAGCCTTTTCCTTCAGTGACTGAGTCCCTCAGAGTGAGCAGAGTATTTATATCATTTGATTCAGCCAAAGAAGAGCTGGTGATGAGGCACGTAAGTAGGATGAAATGGCAGAAACTTTGAAATCTCATTGCCATTTTTTTGGGTACTGTATAAAGTTTAATCTGCATGAAGAGATTAACCATGTAAATAGCTGCAAATTTTCATTATGTTCACTGTAATGACTCCAGAATGATATATCAATGTGACTGCAGAACAAAAAGAAAATTTCACCTTTTTCTTAGCTTATGAGAAAAGGCATAGTCTATATTTATACAAACAATCGGTGAGATTCAAGCCACCTCATTCGTTTTAAGAGTAGGAAAACCACACAATAATCCTGAAAAAGAAATAATCCTATAAATTCTCTAATTAATCGAGAGAAAAAGAGAAGGATCCGCACCGCTTATTTTGGTTGAGCCAAATTATAAAGGTGTAGATTGATCATATATAGGTATTAGAGTTGTATAACAAATACAATTGTATTTTTAATAATAGGGACTAGAGTTATATAACAAAGACATAATATTTAGCCGCACAATTGCACGGGTAATTCCGCTAGTTAAAGTAATAATCAGGCTTCATTTGTTTTGGACCAAGCTAGATGTTGAAGCCAAATAGCTAATTTATGTCAAACAACAGATTTGAGATTTTGGCTAATGTAGATGTTCAAAACTTGTATATGCTTCCAACAGAACAAAAGGAGAAAAATAGTGATGTCTATCAACCATCCCCTACTTGGACAAAATTTGTTTTTCTCCCTACTTCTCTGATTTTAGAATTTGAGTGTGTAATGGCCGAACTGTAGATACAAAGTGTCTACTAAGTTGAGGTTGTCACACAAAAGACATTAGAAACCAAAGATCATAAGACAGCTGGATGCATTTTGAACACAAACAAAAAACAGTAATTTATGTCAATACCTTAGAAGTTATAGCCTTCTTCTGTCTTCAAGAAAGATATAGATGACCGATAACCAAAGCTGCTATGCATACTCAGTACATATCCTGGAAAAAGTTAATGTCACTTCATTGTAGAAAACTTTGTAAAGTTTAAGAACACTTGGATGATGATCATGAAAAAAATAACAACACTTGGATGGAAATGATCAGAATGGGAGGAGGAATTTAAATTGATTACCTTCTGAACCACGACTCTCTTTCTCTGCTTCTCATAAGTTGCATCAGTAATGCAGCAGATGAAACTATCAAAAGTAGTATGCTCTCAAAAATCCATCCTAATTCCTGATCCTGAAGAAAAAGAAAAGACAGCACACTCAGCTTCATGTAATTGTCAGCTCAAGGTACAAGAATGATAAACTAGCAAGCCCATCCTACTTCACTCAATCAACGTCACACAGCACAACTGGAAAACCGCGAGTTAAAAATGTATTCTCACTTAGCACTCCCAGCATCTAGTCAAGATACTCAAGACAATGCAGGTGGTGTTGTGTTTGGCAATTGGCACTATGGCTCCCACAACGATATACTACCAGTAGTATCTTAGCCTCCAAAAGTAACACCACCATCATAACAAAACCAGGAAGTACAAAGATCAAAGGATAACAGCAGCAGAAGTTACAGAAACCCTCCTAAAGCCAAAGAAGGGGAGACAGGCACAAGAAGCCCATGAAACATCCATCCATCCATCACAAGCACTCAATGGTTTTACTACTCCAGAAGAAAAGAAAGGGCCACTACTACAACATGCTAGGGGTACAGCTTTACATCAAATCAGATGAAACAAAACCAACCAAGCATCATAAAGGCAGGGCAGGCCACCTCCTGCATAGGAAGGAAGCCACCAACACTCCCCAGGGCACAAGAAAGACTACTCCCACACACATCCCATTGCCTAAAACCTCACTTCACACACAAGCTTCAGCAAGTGGCAACACATACGCAAGCTGAACAGAAACACTAGCAGTAGTACCTACACCGCTGCAGATTAAATGAAGACAAGCAGCACATCAAATCATGCCCCCCAACACAAGAATCTCTGAAGCCTCTGCTCGGGCTCTCTGAACTCACTTTTGTGACCCTTAACCCCACACTGCCAGGGAGTGCCAGGGACAGAAATTGGGCCAGTCCAGAATGGCAATTGCTGCAAATGCTAGAGATTTTGAGGGGGGTGTAATTGCAAGAAAAAAGTCACAGGCATTTCTGGCTTGAACCTATCCGGCTTACTGCTAATCTCAGCAATCTGGACCTCTTTGGATTGTAGGAATTTTGGAGAAATTTTGAAGGAATTCGATCCTATAGAAAAGTTTCCTACATAGCCCTTTGGAACAAAGGATAGAGCCCATAGGACCCCTATGAAATTCCTAGGGAATGGCTCATTCCATACGAACTTTGGAGGAATTACAACATGAGGTTGAACCTCATGGAAAAATTCCTTTGTCTTACATGCGCACTCTCTCCTCGAATCCTGCAAAATTCCCGTGAAGCATCCAAACACCACTTTTGAACCGATTCCTTTGTTTTGGGTTTCTTTAGGATTGCACCTTTATTCTATTGCATTTTTTTTGTGTTTTTCTTATTCCTACGTCTGATTAGTAGAATTAGTGGTACTACTGCTTGTCCATGAGCCTATGTATGTCTAGGTAGTGACCTGGAGAAAAAAAACTGGGGATGTTCCTCTCCCTGCGTTTTGGACCATCATTTGGGCGTGATTTGTTTATGGGGCCGTGTGGAGCCTGACCAACCAAGTACAATTACCAGTACTATTAAAATAGCAGAAGCATTTAAGAGGAGTATTAAACTATGCTCACAAACGTACTACTCCTACTATAGCTACAGTAAACTCGTAAACTCTAGCACGTAGACCGGGACAGTACGAAGGAATTGAAGCCATGGGGGGTGGAATTTGGAGGAACAAAAGGAGCACTTTTTGGAGGAAACGACGAGCAAAGGAAATGGATTTGGGACCGGGAAGACGAAAGGCTGCTTTTGAGCAAAAGCCAAAACGGATTATGTGGGGAGAACAAGATGAACAGAATAGGAGCGCTCCAGTAGTGCTGCTTCACGTACGGACCATGAACAGAACAAAACAAAACAAAACAACAAAGAGATTACTACAAAAGAGAGGCAGAGACGGGGGGACGGATCTTGGTTACCTAGCCTGGGCCTCTCGCAATGGCAGCGCTCGCCGGCGATCGGGAAGGAAACGGGTGCGCGCCGCCGACGGTGCCGTGCTCCTGCGGTGACTGGGGCGAGCACAAGAGAGACGTGAGCAGCGGGAGTGGGAGGAGAGTGCAGGAACAGAGAAGCGAGGAGATCGGTCTTGCTTACCTGGATGGGTCTCTCGCAATGGCGGTCGCCGGCGGTGGCGTCGACGGTGCCGTGCTCCTACGGCGATCAGGGCGGCCACGAGAGGGGCATGATGAGGAGCGAGTGGGAGGAGAGCGTACGAACGAACGAGCTGGGGGCGAGGAGAGAGAGAGAGAGAGGAGAGCGAAGGAGAGGTGTTGTGTTTTCCTCGCCTCGCTCTCTCAGCGCTTGGCCTAGTAGTGCAGGAGTGGCGGTCACTTGTGTTTTTTGATCTTTACCGCCTCCCTTTCCGGAAGTTTTTAAGGGTTGCTGACACGGGTTGCTAGGGTTTATTGCTTGTTGAAAGGAAGAAAGTCTTACCATACTCTCTCCTTGGGGGATTTGGATGTTCCATCGTGTAACTCAGTGTATTGACACTCACGCACCGCCTCCTGCACCACACGCATGGACACTTCGGCCCTGTTTGAAATACGGTTTTTATTTTTTTGATTGTCTATTCGTAAGGTGATTAAAATTTTATTAAGTATAAGTCATATGTTTTATTAATTAGATCAATGTTCCATCATATAACACATCAATCTCTACACAAATTCAATGATTACAACAATTGACTTAAACTTAAAAAATTTCAGACGACTTACAAATAGCAAATCCGTTATTTTTTAGTTTTTCAGTTATTTGTCATCATCGATATGAGTATGACATATGATCCCAGGACCCACATATCATACTCACATACAGTGGCAAATACTAAAACTCACCCAATTGCAATGGCAAATACTCAATTATTCCTTTTTAATGTTTCGTGTGACTCGAACTGTCCGATTCTTACGAAATTTCATAAATTACCAACAAGACCTTATTACGAAATTTCATAAATTACCTACAAGAATTGAATTGTTTCACGTAAAATTCCTACCTAGCTCCCGTCTAGGACCCTAAAATTGAGCTGTCTCCTATAGGTTCCTAACTTTCGGACGGACACTTAGTTCGCTAGATAGTGCTTTAAATCCTTGTAGTGACACGTTGGATAAGCTGTTCAGTCAATCACACGTGATCTTGCCACAGAGATTAAAACATTGATTACTCTCTACGACATGGTCGTGGACGCACAGCACACAAGACAGGACGCGGATCCTCCGTAACAGCACTGTGCTACACTGCTTTCGACAGCTGTTCATACGGCATCACCACAGGTACTGTAGCAACAGACTCAAAACAATGGTGCTACGGTGCTCCTCTGGAGTGCTGGAGAGGATCGGATCCCAACATCCCCTTTTCGTTTTCATGTGAATTAAGGCGCCCTTTAGTTTGATGGATAGAGAAGGGCAGTTTGCCGGATTGGGATCTTATACATTGAATTTTAATATAGATGATCTATAGTGCATACCAATAAGATCGATTTTCTGTCTGATCAAAAATTAAAGATCGAAATCAAAAGAGCACTGCAAAGTAATGTTTCTATACTATTAAGATACTGTTCACCTAGTTGACCTTCTGCAGTAGTGATGCAGAAGATATAGATCGCAGCTTGCCATACAGGTGCAGGCCCGCAAACCCAAGTCAAAGTGGAACACGTACGAGTGCACTATGCTCACGACAGCAGTGACCGCGACCGAGCACTGAAGCTATCAAGGTTGGCAGCTCGCAGCTAGCTTGGCCTCAAACCTCTGCCCTTAATCTGTCCGGTTAGATCGAACGGCCCATGATCCGTCGTTCCAATGGATGGATGGGATCGTGTACTAGCGCTGTACATCACGATCAGTACATCTACTGGTCAGGCAGGCCGGGTCAGGTGAGCCTGACTGGTCGGTCGGTCGGTCTTGCTGTTCAGAAGACTAGAGGTGAGGACTCGTACAAGTAGACTGTGGTCGTTGTCCAACCCCAAGTACCAGCACGATTGGTCGACATCTTAGTACGTACTAGTACTCTCTCTCTCTCTCTCTCTCTCTCTCTGGTCTCATGATAGCACGTATGACACGCAGAATCATACGGTTGCAAACAAGCAGCTTTAGCTTCTTTGACTACCAATGGACTCACTCACTTTGATCGCGAATCAGTTGCCTCTCTCGGCATGTACGTGATGATTAACATTGATGGAAACATGATAGGATAGGACGTTGATCGATCTCTATCTCTGGAATGCTCCTGCTACCTAATTATTACGGGAGCTAGCACTCCATCAGCAACTTTAGCGTGCAGAGCAGTGGCTGCGTGTAAAAATAAGGCGGGGAGGGAGGTGGATTTTTCGTTGCGACTTAAGTCGCCTTGCCTTGCCTGCACACCTCCCGCTTTACGTGCCTGGTTCGCCTCACGCCCCGTCCCGCCTTTATGCAGCAGCAGGCAGGCAAATTAAGCAGTGTGAGGCACGCTAGCTCGTCGGATGCGGCCTGCGTAGCTACACGTATGCATGCACGCGACGCCAAACCAACTTCACCCAACGCGCTACACAGCTGCGGTCGGGACCCGGATTTGTGGTCCGCGTCTCTTCGTCTATATCATATCACCACCAATTCTGGATCTGTTTCTCGTGCACATAGTTGCATTATTAAATATTATATTCATATCTTATTAAAGTAAAGTTAATTATTACGTATTATTATACAATATGTAAATATACCTTACGACTTTTGACTTGAAGAACAGCTGAACAAGCCAAATAACTTTAAAAAACAGTAGCGGAAGCAGAAATAGGAACAACACCAAAGTGAGACCCCCAAGATATGCCCACAAGCGATCGATTGATGCTTGTGACCTAGTCTTTTCTCTCCTTCCAAATCGTACTATCGCATTTGAGCGCTAGTATGGTCTTTTCCTTCACTTACTGAATAATAGTATTGAGCGAGTGTGAGTAAATAACCGTACTCTGCGAATCAACACACATAATGCAGTTATAATGTATGCAAGACTGATAAAAAAAAAGCCTTGAGATCCTTTTATTTGCATAAAGCCATAATTGAAATAGATTGAGTAGTAGACAAGTCCTTAGACCTAGTATTTTGACTAAACCAATTTTAATGAAATTGAGTAATGTTATATAATACTAGTGAATGTTCCATTCACCTGCCAGCGAAAATGGTTCCCGAATGTTCCATCCACCCATGACTAGAAAGTGGTTCCATTCACCTTGTGCTATATCATTTTTTAGGGTTATCTTCACCCAATATTATCCACTGACTACGTTCACCCAGGATGAAAATTTAGAGTTCCCTCCACCCGACAGTTTCATCCCACCCACAAATGATTTTTATAAAACCAAAACTAACCAAGCAAGTTCTCACGTATCGCCCAAGACCGTAGGCACCGTTGTCCAAACAGTTTTCACTCTGTAGAAGTTGTACAACTTTACCCACAAGAGACTGTCATCTTGTAATGTCAACGCGCTACCGTAGACGTGAGACTAAGAAAATCATCACAAGGTTTTTACCATGCACCATCCCAACGCATTTACGCCCGATAATGTTTCAACCGTCGGGGGGCTACCTCCACCCGAGCCGGAGGCCACCTCTTGCGTCGTACAGAAAAAGGTCTACCTTCAACACAATCTCGTATCCCACCGAATCGCGTAACCAACGCTGAGACAATGTAAATTAGTTGTCCAGGTCGACACCATTATAGACTTGTGGTTGCACTGTTAATGCCCGGGAGGTCATCACAAGATTCGGTCCTTAATTGCCTCGGATGGACTACCACAATACCAACTCTCGTGCTATCTCTGCACTCGACCCACTAACCATCCGCCCAAGTCTAAAAGAGTGTTTGAGTTTTTGTTTAGAAAATATTATGTAAATTCAGCATACCATCCATTTCCCTCTGGTTGCTGCCCAAACCAACTTTTGATGTTTAAATGATGTCAGGGCAAATATTAGATCATCACATACGGTTTTCAAACCGTCTGTGATGCAGACCATCACAGACGATTATTAACTTAGAACTGTCTGTGATGGCTGATGTATCACAGACAATTTGTAGATGAACCGTAAGTGCTAGCCATGCCTAAATAAGCATTCAGCATAGAAAAAAATTCTAAATGCAACCAATTAACCATCTCCACACCCAGAATCAGCTAATACTAACTCTGATAATCTAGAGGCCGGATACTACTCAAAATATTATAGATAATAAATAATAGAAAAAGAAAATAGCAATGTATCAACGAAACAGTGCATCTGGTTGGCTTTGCAAAGATTTATGACATCAATATAGGCGATACTGGATTACTAAAAATTTCCAAAAGATCAAGCCCTACACTGTTCTTGCATCTGTCAGTATGCATTCATCTATTCTAAAAAAAAATTGTTCTTACGTCTGTATCTCTAAAGCTTCTAATTTTTCTTTCAAAAGATCAAGCCCTACGTTGTTCTTGCACAAGTATGAAACTCCCCATATGAGAGTACGCCGAGGAAGGGGTAGAAGATGTTGATTGACCTCACCGTGGAAGAAGCCGTGTGCGCCGGGGAAGAAGAGGTCGCCTATTTATAAGAATGAGATCACCATTGTGCAATAGATTTTGGCACCATGTCTTCATCAAGCAATAAAACATGAATTTTAACAAGGGCCGAAAACCCTAGCCATCCATCAATCATCACAAGAACTAGATGCATCAACAATTAATTTTCACACGCACAAGCATATATCGAGATTTACATGGCCGAAACCCTAGCCATCCATCAATCATCACAAGAACTAGAGCCATCAACAATTAATGCTCACACGCACAAGCATCAAGATTTACATGGCCAAAACCCTAGCTATCCATCAATTTCGTAATTTCAGATCCAAGCATCAAGGAAGAGAGGGGAAGGGATATCACCGCGATGAAGGAGAAGCGGTGGCAGCGTCACTGTTGTGTCATGATTGTGACATTGCACAAGACACTCTTACGACAAGAGTGCCTTCTGCAGTGAACCGTGACGTCGCAACCGGAGGCGGAGGAGCTCACGTCGGTACTCGGCGTCGTCAGGGGACAGGGCGCTTTGATCGGTTTGGGGGAGGTGGTGTCGCTTCGGTTGGGGAGGGCAGCGGCGAAATCGATCTGGAGTAGTTGAGTGCATACAGGCAGTATATATAAAGAGGATTTGGGTAGCGGAACAAATCTGGAGTAGTTGAGAGGTCACGGCGCTGCTTCGGTTTGAAAGTTTGGGTGGCAAAATATCACATACGATTTTTAATACAAACCGCTTGTGATGAGTTAATTATCACAGACGGATTGTATTAAACACCATCGATAAAGTATCATATACGGTTTTAAGGAAAAATCATTTGTGCTAATTTTATGCTTTAACTATGATTATTATTGCTGAAATTATATCTGAATATTTGCTAAAACTGCTAATTTTACGATAAACAGTTGAACGCCTGTGCAAAGAACTTGGCGTACTCATGCCTAATCCTGGAGTCATCGTTGCAGAAGACGACGTAGTCGCCCCACCCACGCTGTAGCCAGTGCTCGTGCATCAGTGGCCGTCCTCCGGTAGCGTCAACACCGCGCGTGCGGCCCGGCCATCTTCTTCCACATCACCTCCTGGACCGCATTCGCAGCGAGCCTCCGGCACCGCCTGCACTCCCGGTTGGTCCTCTTGGTCGTCTCACACCTGCCGGCGGTTGGCTTACCCTCGACCTGGTTGATGTAGTGCTTTCCAACGTTGCACACCTCGTCGGTCGTGTAGAGCAGGAGGCTGAGCACGTAGGGCGCGACCTTGTGGCCGGCAACGGCCGTCCAGTTGAGGCACACGTGGCCGCACTGCATGTCCTGGTGCGCAGAGACGAGCGTGAGGCCTACGCCTCCGGGTCGCCGGCACCGACTAGGTGGTTGATGACGGCGAGGTAGCGCTCGTTGTCCAGCCACTTTATCGCCTTCTCCCGCTCGAGTGTCATGCGCCTCTCCACGGCGCGCTCCTTGGACGCCTTGTATATGGTATTGCAACTCCAATATATGTACACAATTCAAGATGTCAGAATTACTTATAAACAAAAAATTAAAAGGCCAAATTAAGAGCGTTGTTGCTAGTCAGATTAGTGACATGTTTCTCAAAAAAATAATATAAAAAATAGTAACATGTATGCATGCATGGATTGGTTGCCGCCACAATAGTAGTACGTATTTTTGTAGGTATATAAATATGTACGTGGCTCGTAGGCTGCAGAGGCTAGCCATGGGCTGATGAGAGCTCACGGCCATGAGGTCGACGATGTCGACGACGACATCGTGAGGAAGAGCGACGACGTAGAGACCGGGTCGCATGTTGGCTCGATCGAGGCGCTGGCGGTATAGCGACAGCGACGCTGTGGCGAGGACGACGGCGATGCAACGGCTATAGGTGCGGCGAGTGGCAAGCGTGGCGTGTGGGCTGCAGGAGGAGGAGAGTGGAGCTGGGTTGCGTGTTTGGGCTAGGAGGGAAGAGGGAGGCCGGGTGGGTCGGGCGCCAATGGGAAGGGAGGAGGGGAGAAAGAGGTGGGCCCAACGCTGGTGGGTTGGGAAAAGAGAGCAAGGGGTGGGTCGGCCCAAGAGAAAAAGAAAGAAAAGAGGAGTTAGGCTGGGTCGACTTGATTCTGGCCCAACTAGATTTTTAATTCCTTTCCTATTTTCTTTTGTCCAATTTTTTATTTTCCAAATCAAAAATTTGTTTGGTGATCTAAATTCACATGCCATTTTAATTTGTTTTCAAATTTCATTAGTATTTTCTAAATTGATTTCTGGAAATTCAAACTCGACAAGATTTCAAATAAAATATTGGAAATTCGAATATCATCCAAATGCATTAAAAAGTTTTAAAACTTTCATATTTTCAAATAGAATCTTGGAAACTCGAATATCATCAAAATTTCAGGACGTTACAGCTGCGCTACCTGCTGTCTCTCTCTCTCTATACGAGAATTGAACTGCTTTCTACTAAACTCAGGCAAAATCCATGTGAAATTCTTCTAAACTGGGTTGGGTCTAACTCCCGTGAACGAGAGGGGGCTTGCATGCACGTCAAGCACGGTGCATTGAAAGCCAGTGGAATCGATACCGTAGTCTGTAGATGACAAGGCATGCATGCAAGGCAACCACGAGTGAGCTGGTCCAGATGCTTCTTTCTTTATCCAAAAGCTGCAGCGTACATGTACGGCCTGCGTGCAGGGGTGAAGGCTTGCAGGTAGGAGAGATCAGACATGGATGGGTTTGGACTTTGGGAGCGAGAGAGAGAAAGCGAAGATGGGAGGGTGGCTCTCTCGCTGCGACGTGGGCCCCCCCTCTGCAACCGCGATCACGGGAAAGATCAGAGGGCACAGGCATCAGGCCGTGCCATGGAATGGAATGGAATGGAATCGAATCGAATCCGGTGGCGCGGTGCCGCTGCTACGATATCTCCGCCCGTGTCTGCTGCTACCAGCAGTGTGGTAGAGCTGCGCTTCTGCTTGGGGGCGTGGCCGCGCACCACCTTTCCGCCGCGTTCCTGTCTCTCTCGTATCACGTACGGCCTTGCTTTTGAAAGGCACGGATTTTCGCATGATTTAGTTAGTACGATCCTCGTGTAATTTCTGTCAAAATCTCCGTGTTCCAAACGGGGCTAGCTAGGCGTGCATGCTTACACAGCCTAAATGACTCCAAGCTGTGTGAAGTAATTTAATCAGTTTTGTTTAAAGTAATTTAATTAGCATGGAGTTGCTAGTTGCTACTGTGTTAAACTGAATGGGTACATTTCATAGGGAAAAAAGAAAACAGACACAGAGAGAGAGAGGAGGTGTGACTGGGCCAAGCCTGATAGGCCGTTTCCACTGAAATTGTAAAGTAGTCCAGATAGTGGTCTTGGGAGGTGTCAGAACTCAGAACAGCGGCTGATCCGGCCCAAGTTTATCAGTTCACTTGGACGTGGCTGAGGCCATACACGCCCAATGGGCCTGATGTAGCTGCCATTGAACCCACACGAGCACACATCACCACACGTACGCACACACACACGCAGATTTTGATGTATTTATTATTATTTTTTTAAAAAAACTACATGGAAGATCACTGGTCCTGCCAGGAGCATATTGCAAAACTCCTGCATGTTCAACATGCTGATACCCGCTTTTCATAAAAGAAGAACAGAACTTTTCGAAAGGAAGGGTATTCGGCAGTATTACTAGACCTCTACGGTTAGAAGGGGTTGCCTTTTCTTTTGAGATACACGCACACATCCAGCGCCACAGGATCGGCATGGCATCCATCAACTAGGCCTCTCTAGCTAGGTACGTCCGTGCTGACCACCACGCACAAACCTACGAGATACCACATCACTCGCGCAACCCAGTCGGAGCCCAGAGGAGGACCGAGACCAAAGGCCCAAAGTCGCCGGACCGTATGTCAAGGCAAAAAAAGTGGTCGGTGAGCGCCAGGAATGGAAAAGAAGGCCCTACCACGGCTCTTTTTCCCTTCATGTCCTGTTATCTGTGTCGTCAATTTTTTTTTGTATAGGTTGATTTAAAATTATTTAGATTGGTTATGTGAAAAATATATAATTAGATTTGTTGTTAAAATACTTTTATGAGATTATAATTTTATTATTACATCTTGATTAAAGTTATAAAATGCAGTGGTTCCATCTCGAATACTGAAAAGTCAAAAACTAAACAAGAATAAAGGAGTACGTAAAAAATACAAAGGGATGGGACTCATCACTCATGGGAAGAGCTTGGGGGGACAAAAAGGAAGGGGAAAAAAAGCATAAAAGAGAGAGAAGCAAAACAAAACAACATGAAAAAAAGAGAGGGGGGAAAGGAAGCCGAAACGACTGGCTGAGGCCACTCCACTCCCACGCTCTTGCTCCTCTCCTCACAATTCACACCCGAACAAGGAGGCCAGAAACGCATCAAAGGCGAGCGTTCCTAACCCAAAAATAATAAATAAAAAAACACGCCAACACCGCAACGCGCGAGTGCACGTAGCAAGCCGCGCACCAAAAAGAGGAGAGAGAGCGAGAAATAAATACAAGGGCAGGGCAGCCAAAAAGCGCCCTCCTCTCTTATTCCACAGCGCACCGATCACCCGCTCCTCCCCCCTCGCCGGAGCTCCGAATGGCAGCTCCCGCCGCCGCGATCGCGTGATGGACGCCGCCCATCGCCGCCGATGGACGACGCCGGAAGGGCCTCCGCTCCCGCGGTGGTGACGGTGACGGCCTCCGCCGCCGCTCCCTCGCCTCCTCCCCAACCCCCGCCACCGACACGCCCTCCCCCGACCCTGCCGCTTTCTATGAAGGTTAGGGTTTTCCGCGGCTCTCCCCGCTCGTGCGCGAGCGGTCGGGATGTTTGGGGGACGCTTAATTCCGCCGCGTAGGTTAAGCTCGGGTGCGTAGTTTTTCCTAATTTCCTGTGGAAGTAGTGGCTGCTCCCTTAGTATTCTGGTTTGGATCACGGAGTACTAATCCCACCGAATTAGATGGTAATGAAAGCTAGTGTTTTGGAGAGTGCAGTGCTCTTCGTGTGGGCGTGGAATTGGGGTTTTCGTGGTGTGCCTGATTATGTTAGACGGTGATATGTCGATTAGTTTCCATGTCTTGTATTTTTACTCTACTTTGTGACGCATATACAATTAGTAGATGCTTTTGTAGTATTTTGTTACAACCACGGTGAGATATTAGTGAATTAAGTGGTATCCGAGGCTATGTGTCGTGTGTATGCTGTTGCTAGTAAAATGTGGATAGTTTTGTAGCTCAAACCGGTTTAAGGTGTGATTTTACATTGCAGACTTGTTGATATAGTTTTTTAATTATTTGTGGTGGTTTTTGGTTAAGTTCTAAGTGTGTGTGCAATGCTGGTTGCAGAGGGGATGTGGCAGCAGATGACCATGAGCAGTGGTGCCACTATGCAACCTGGGCCATATCCTGAGCATCCGGGGGAACCGGACTGCACTTACTACCTCAGGACTGGATTGTGTAGGTTCGGCATGAGCTGCAGGTTCAATCACCCTCCGGATAGGAATATGGTGAATAGCTACTTTTCCCAACTGTTATTATGTTGCCAAATTGCTTTGTATCACTGATTCACGGAACAGTCTCAATCAGGAAATAATCATCAGGGTTACGTTTTGCATATTTTCCAATAGGTTCTTTTTCTCATGTACATAAAAGCAGCACTGTTAAAATGCATTTGCAATCGGAAGAGAAGCATCTTGTGTTGATTTGTTCCCATTGCACCATGTAATGAAATGCAAGAAGTAATGTATGAAAAGCACTGTATCACGATTTGTTTATATGACCACCTTTAGATATTTAATTACTCTCTCATTTGGAGGCACATAAAGATCCCAGCATCAGTATGCTGATAAGACGATTTTAGCTTGATGACTGTCAGTGCAGCTATTTTTCCTTGTATCCCATGCCTCTATCTGGTCATGTTGAGGTAAAATTTGGGTTAATTGCCACCCAAGGCCTGATGTTTCCCAGTCTGTTCTATTTTTTCATTGAGAATGGTGATCTGATCTTCTAAACATAAGTCATGAGCTACTGTCGGTGCTAATCATTTCTGATATAATTTCCAAGAATAGACTAAAACTAGGAAAAATTTCTGCAATAGAACAAGTTTAGCTGTCTACCAGGTTTTCATATGAAACTGCCATTTGCATTTGATAGTTTGCTAAATGTTACTCATGTTCGATAACTCATAACAGATAGAAAGCCTCTTTTTCTTTCGGATAATTGTCACCAGCATGCTGCATTTCTTTTGGATAATTGTCACCGGCGGGCTGCAGATCCTTGTTTAGTGATGCATTACAGTAGTGACTGCCAGTGTTCTGTAAAATTATATCTTTGTATGTTTCGTTACTTCATATCTCATATTTTTGTTCTCAAGTTAGATTGAATCTGTTTAATGTTAGGCTATTGCCTCTGCCAGAATGAAAGGAGAATATCCTGAGAGGGCGGGACAACCAGAATGCCAGGTAATTATGGTTATTAACTCTTCTGTCATTCAGAAGTATGGATTAGTGACATTAGTCATAAGTTTTACATGGATTCAGGCATCGGTGTATTGGTTAACAATGGTTAACTATGTCATATGTGGCTTGTGTTCTGCTTACACGATACTGGGAGAAGCAATTGCTTATCTGGTTAACATATGTTTAGAGAAAACATGTGGGTAAAACAGGGTATTAAATTTGGTTGATGCACTCGTATAGGTTGACAAAACATTGAAGTTCATATGAGCACTTAGCAATTGTCTGACTTCTTTCATCGGTATTTCGCTATACAAACTGATTATCATGTGACAACGGTAACCAGACAATAATTACAAGCATTCGTAAAAGTACTCATACAACAAAAAAAGAACTGCTAGATGATTAGCTTCAGTTTTCTTCAGAATGATAATCACACACTTTCAGAATGTCCTTTTGTATAAAAAAACTGGCTATTTTTTTTGTTTGTCTTGACATGTTTCTAGAGTCTACATCTTGCAATCCAGGGGTGGTACAGTTTTATGTCGTGGTAAACAAGTATTGAACTGAAAGATTTTCTCTACGTTTTTCATTTAGTACTATCTGAAGACTGGAACATGCAAGTTTGGACCTACATGTAAATTCCACCATCCCAGAGAAAAGGCAGGAATCACAGGGAGGGTGCAGCTAAACACATTAGGATACCCACTCCGACCGGTTTGTAGTTTACTGTTGGCAGTATATCATTTGTCTGTCTTTTTCTACCTTTTTCTGTTTGATGTACTGAACTGAAGTCTGTTTTACTGTTGTAGAATGAAAAGGAGTGTGCATATTACTTAAAAACAGGACAGTGTAAATACGGGAATACATGTAAATTTCACCATCCAGAACTATTCAATGCGGTGGCTTCTTCACGTGGTTCTCCTATTTATCCTTCTGTACATACCTCTGCAACCGCTGGTCCACATTCCTATACTGGAGCTATAGCAAGCTGGAATTTTCCAAGAGGTTCTTTTATTCCAAGCCCTAGATGGCAAAGTCCTTCAAACTATGCACCAATGATTGTACCACAGGGTCTTGTTCAAGTACCAAGCTGGAACTCATACCCTGTAAGATAATTTCCTCTCATAGTCATGCAGCATGACAAATATTTCTCGTGGAATTATTAGCATTTATCTGATTGCTATGTTAATTTGCTAGACCAACAGGGGAAAAAAGAAGTTCAAGTCAAGTGTAAAATATGACATTATCAACTTTAACTTGTGGTTTGCACTTATTTGTATTTCTGTAAATGTAACCTTTGAATTCCATTTATGTGTCATGGATCTGTTTATATAGCGTGTCTATGCTTGCATTATGTTTCTTTTATGAGATGCTTGCATTATATTATAGTTTGAATTCCTATTCCCATAATGATGTTTTCTTAAGATCAATCATTCAACTAGGTACATAATGATTTGCTTAAAGGAAAGAAATAAGTTCCATCACAAATGGGTCTATTCTATATGCATCTTTTTTCTTTCTTTCAAGGAAGTGCATAAGCTTTGCAAATCATTCTATTAAGATTAAGAAGAAAGAGACAACATACACTTCAGTTTCCAATACAGAGAGAGAGAGAGCCGAGCACCGAAAGACGGTGAACGGCGAAGACCGGCCAGACATAGAGAAAGTGACTACTCCTGCCGGCTGCACGACTCCAGATGAGCGGTGGCCGCCAATCGCCATTGGCAATGCTCGTCAAGCATATACTGGAGAAGCTGCTCGCTAGTTGCCACCGCGTTATTGAAGATCCTTTGATTGCGTTCCTTCCAGATCACCCAGGAGATGAGAATGACACAAGAATCAATCTCCTTTCTTCGAAGCTTTGTTGCCGACTTCTGAGCGCCAATCCAGTGGTCTTGTAATGTTGGCTGACCGACTGGAATAGCGCAAGGCGAGCCAACCTGAATTAGAAACCTCGCCCAAACTTGCGTTGTCACCACACATCCTACAAGAAGATGGCCTATTGTCTCCTCTTGATGACCACAAAAAACACAAACTCCTGATTAGGCAACCCTCGACGTTGGAGGCGGTCGGCCGTCCAACAACGTCGGCGGATTGCTAACCAAATGAAGATTTTGCATTTAAGAGGTGCATGAACTTTCCAAATGGCCTCCGCACACGGGAAACCGAGCGATCCTACGAAGAAAGCCATGTATGTCGACCTGGTCGAGTAGCGACCAGATGTCTCCTAACACCAAATAACTGAGTCTGCGATTCCCTGCTCGAGCCGGATGGGTAGCAGCTTGTTCCAAAGCCGGATGAATTCCACAACATTTTGAATGTCAAGTTGGCTCGAAATATCCGAAATCCGGGTCCCAGTTGTGAGGGCTTGAGCTACTGTCCTTTTTTTTGATCGATTGTTTAACCATCCTGGCGATTGACGGTGCGGACTTAGTATTGTGCGACCGTCGAGCCAACGGTCCTCCCAAAACAAGGAATTTTTGCCATTCCCAACTGTGACCGAGGTCGAAGCATTGAACATGGCTTCCTCCACCCGGCTGGTCTCTGTATGTAGTCTTCCCCACGGCCTTGCCGTCCAAGTCCTATGCAACCATTGCCATCTTGGGAAGCTTTGTTCTAGCATCTTGGTCTATTATCTCTTTTTTCCGTCTCTAATGTCTTAGTTTCTCTACAAAAAACTATGACATCAAAACCAACTCTTACATCAATTGGAGTCTATATTTAGGGTTTGATATTTGTGATTTTGCTTACCTCTCAAGGGCCAAATGCTACCTGCTTCATCTTCTGAGAGTCGACTGCAGTCACCAGGGGCTCAACAAACCTACGGAACTTCTCAACAAGGTGAAGCCAGTGCTGGCAATCAGGGAATGTTATCACGCTACAGATCCAGTTTGTATCCTGTACCTCAATACGCACTGCAGAGAGAAAATGTATTTCCTGAGAGACCTGATCAACCAGAATGCCAATACTACATGAAGACCGGAGATTGTAAATTTGGTGCAGTGTGCAAGTTCCATCATCCCCGTGTGCGATCACTGCCTCCTCCAGACTGTGTCTTAAGTCCAATGGGTCTTCCACTACGCCCGGTAAGTTACTTGTCAACCCTTCTCCAGTGCTGTGTTATCGGTCCTTCTTCCATTGTCCATGGTAGTTTGTTCCATATTTTTATAGTCTGTCTGTCCATTTGTTGATTGCTGTACCATCTCACCCTTTGTGGGAGAGAGTAGACCCTTATAGGAATGCCTTGTTTAAGCTGTTGATTTACACATCTGTTCCACAGTATGTCACTGAGACTGAGATGAATTGTAGAATCAAAGATGTGTTGTATGTGTAAAAAGATGGAGAATTATGATAAATGAAAAAAGAAGAAGGATGTTTCATATATTGTCATGTTCCTCAATTAGGTGATTGATCCTGCAATGGTATAATTCTGATGTTCATGATCAATATATTCTCCAGGCAACAAATGTACTGCATGTTAATTTAGTAATGAAGCTAAATCCTGCGGATTAAAGGACTATTTTAAACCATGCATGTCTTGGTCACTCTGTTTTATCAGGAAAACTATGTCAAAGTCAGGGCTGATAATCCTACCATAGTAGACAAAGGCTACTTACTGATGTCAGTATACCAATTAGAGCATTGTTATTAAGATGTCAATCTGACAGGGCAGCCACGAAGTACCTATGTTTAGTTATTGGTTAACCCACCATATTTAGCTGTAGAATGAACAGTGCTTAGTCTGAGTTCTGCTAATTAAGAAAAGGTGCATTTTGCTTAGTTAACGTTTTTGTTGCACTTCCTTGAATAGTTTACCTTTGATTGTTCCAAGAAAACTTGTTGGGTACTCGTTGATTATGACAATATATCTGTTTCGATATTTTCAGGGAGAAGAGCTGTGCAAATTCTATTCTCGTTATGGCATCTGCAAGTTCGGCGCAAATTGCAAATTTGACCATCCAATGGCTACTCCAATGGGAGTCTACGCGTACGGTTTCTCTGCCTCTGCCTCTACTCCAACTAATGTACCTATGGTTCGGCGCCTCCTGGAATCCCCGTCTGGATCTGCATACACATCCTAGGCGTCTTCGCAGTTGACCAACCTTGATGTATAAAATCCATCGCACGCCGGCTCAGGCGCTGCGAATGTTTCCCCTAACTCCCCGGAATCAAGTTCTGTAAATTGAGTTGCTACCGGAGATGTACAGTTATCTATTTTTTTTTGTTAATGAAATATTTGGAAAAGCCATGTGCAACCGAAATAATGTTTAAATGCGTATTTCAAGTTTTCAGGGTTCCCGCACTATTGACATTGCTGCATCAAAGGTTTCTGACAGGTAGCGAGGCAGGAAAGGCTGTGGAAGAACTGCAGGTGATGTTCCCCCCCTGCAATCCCCGATGCATCATTACATGAAGTATTTGTAACCTGCATTCAGGTGTTGTAAGCTAAAGCTATGTTATCAATTAGTAGGTATTGAGTTTTCATTTAGCTATTGCACGAACTGGGAAGGTTGATTTTAATTATCTGCAATGGATATTGCTCTACCACAGCAAGATAAAAACTCTTGAAAAGTGATTTACTGCAGATCCTGCAGCCTGCTACCCGCATCCACAAGGAATCAGACACATGGTGAGGTAAAATGAAGAACAAAAGTGCACCTGAATTGGGCTGTCACATCACCATCATTATTCGGCGCAGAAAGTTTCTGAGGTAACCAGCTTCCCTCCAACGAGCCAAATTAATGACGACATGATAAGGTGCCGAACCTGGTCCAGCCACATTTCTTGCGGCAAAGTGAGCATAAACACCTGCCTCAAACGTATGGTAAATTCCTCTCAAAGGTGATTGATTTCTGCGAAGATTTCACGAGTAATCTACTGTGCGTCTCACCCACATTCTCTAGTCTCAACTCTCCTCTCTAGTTGTGCGTGTCAAAACTGTAGTACATCTTTAATATCTCTGCACAGGAGCTCTGTATTTTTTTTACATAGGAATGAACTAATAATTAATTTGCACACAATAGAAGACAGGTGATATCCCATTCCCTGGTTCGATGAAACACCTCTACCATAATTTTGTTTTTGCAGCCTTGATCCGGCGATCGTCCGGGTTGGGTGATCCTCCATAGCGAGGCCTGGCCGTCCGCCCGAATCTTGCAAGATCTCCCTGTAACCGGATTCATCCAACAGGAGATTGTCAGGATGGGACATGGATGTTGGAATCAAGCACCCGACAGATTCCTTCATGGAGATCAAACGTATTAGGAGACCCCATCTCCTGCACCCGGTAGAAAGATTTACCGTCAAAATCTGCATGAATTACACAACCCATTGCAGGCGTGCTCTGATGCTCTCACTTAGAGTATCTAACAGTCCACATCAGCTTTTACTAAGGAGTTGCCACATTAGTATTTAGGTGATGTGGAGGAGAGAAGGTGATGTTGTTTCTAGATGAAGAAACTATCAAATTGTTAATACCAAGACATAAAAACAACAACTCTATTGGAGACTTACTTGTTACCTAAAAATGAATTTTATAGGTTCCACTGTCTTAAAGCAAAATATCCACTCAATAATTTGTGCAGTCCGATTTTATTATTGATATAATAAATGAGCTAAAACATATATACTATAAAGTTATACTTCATTATTGATAATCAAGAATCATGCACACTTTATCAATTAAAGTCATTAGACATAAGCTTAAAAAATAATTCATTAAAATACTTATTTTGTTTTATTAGATTGAGTACTCTCTTCTCTTAGTAACAAACTAAAAAAACAAAGTTATTGTAGATGCTCTTAACCCGGTCGCTGAAGTCGATGAGCGATTTGAGATTTCCCAACGAAGAGAACAGAAGGGATCAGTTGAAACTCGAGTGTTTCCATCCCCACGCGGCCATGCGCTCTGGGTGAGCTGAGCACACCAGTTGCCCCTCGAGTGGACACAGAAACGTCCCATGACGACAGCTGGTGCGCCTTTCTCCCAAATCTCCCAGGCCGTCCCCTCCCTCCCTCTCCCCGAAAAAGAGCCTTCCTCCTCTTCTTTTAGCCCTTCACTTCACTTGCTTTCCCAGTTTCCCTCTCCTGATCCCTCCTCTCCCCCTTCCCATCTCCTTCAAACGCCCCCTTCCCTTCCTCTCCAGCGTCTTCCACAGCTCCCCCGCCCACCACAGCTGCACACACCACCTCCATCACAGCCCAAGCCAAAAACCCTAAGCAAGCAAGAATGCTCACTTCCACACCCAGTCTCCTCTTCCTCCTCCTCTTCTTGGCCGCGACCTCGAATTGCTCCCAGGTAGGCATCTTCTTAGCCCGTCCAATTTTCCAAATCTTGGTCAGCTTCCTTGCAATTCTCACATTGCCTCGCGCAGGTCCCGGGCGCGGATGCGCCGCCCGAGCCGGCGGCGCGCATGGTGCCGATGGCCACGGCAACTGGGGCCGGGTTCAGCGCCATGGTCCTGAACGAGACGCGGCGGCGGCTCGGCAGCTTCCAGCTCTGCGCCCCCTGCACCTGCTGCGGTGGACCTAGGGGCGTCTGCGTGCTCTCCCCCTGCTGCTACGCCATCAACTGCAACATCCCCAACCGGCCCTTCGGGTTCTGCTCCTTCACCCCCAAGTCCTGCGACTGCCTCGGCTGCAACCTCTGAGCAGCTGCTGCTCTGATTTGATTTGGTTCTTGCGCGGGATTTGTTAGTGAGAGTGAGAGTAATGGTGAGAGTGGGGTAGGGAAGAATATATGAGTTCCCCACTAATGCTTAGTTAAGTGCCAATTGTTATTGTTTCTAGCTATTTTACTGTGATAATTACTATATGGTGTAGTTGCTAAATTGGAATCGGTTAAGAGAGAAAAAAAGGGGTTGAAAGGAAAACTTACAAGCGAGCCAGTCCAACAAGACGTCTATTTATCCTAGATCCTCAAATTCAGATTCATTCGTGTCTTTCGGAAAAGAAGAACCATTTTCTATCCTTTTCAAGTTTTCATATTCCTGGCTAAATCTAAGTCCTCCCAAATTCAATGTAGCAAAAAAATATTTTTATGTTCTATGTATGGAATACGCTTTTTATTCTTCGTTTGAATCCATTTTATACCAGTTGTCCAATTCTGTTAGGTTTTCCTAAGCCAATTGTTATATGTTTTATCCACCAGAAGTTAAGTTATCTTTCTTCGCGTGGGGCGCAAGTCCTCTTTATTGCGGACTAGCCTTCGAGACAACTTTCGCAAATGTTCAATCTTGCAAGGCGTATGAGCAAGATTTTGAGTGAGCAAGATTTTGAGTACTCTCCCGATCTGTTAGAGGCCACCCTAATAAGCAGAGATTCCTGGGAAAACGTTGCTCAACAAGATCTCAGTAATCAACTCGGAAAAGGAGACCCTAGAATAACAAGTGGTGATCTCGGTACTAGAATAGAAGCCCTGCTAATTGTGAAGAACCCACAGCTGGGAGCGTTAGCAACTGAATTTTCCCACACTCCGTTTTCACTTATACCCACCCTTGGGGGATGGCTTGGTGCTAATGTAGGACTTTCAGAATTGTTTGCGGCTCTCCTCTACCAGTGGGGTCTAATTTTCTTTGTTTTCTCACATGGATGTGTGATTAGGATGCTCGTCTTGAAAGTGTGTAGCTGCTAGTTTTTTTAGTGCAGAGATTCAGTGCCTTCTAGTGGATGGTATGGTATCTCTTCCGTCTCTCTCAATCGTTGTCCTGGAATGTGATATTGGTCAAATCAGGCCAACTAATTTTCTAAGTGATTAGATTGACCGGGTACATTATCTTTTATTTCTTTGCTTTCTTCTTTGTTGTTTTTGAAAATAATGTCTTTTTTCCTGGAAAGTTGGCAGCTCCACTTTCAAATGTATGTGCACTTGGCTTGGTGTTAGTGTTAGAATTGGTCTCACGGACATGATGAGTACATACTATGGAAATATACGTGCCTGAGCGATAGAATGTCCTGCACTGAGGACCATGTTCTTTTCACTGTTTCGGTAAATTTGAATTATGCAGGACATTTACGAGGTCATGTTCATCCTATTAGCCATTTATATATACATGCAAATATTATTGGTGTGCAATAATATGTCTGGTCGATCCACTGTTATTCGAGTCTTACCCAGTTTATAGAGAGATATTGCTTGGCAATTTATTAAGAAAAGTGGCATTTATGCCAGATATTACCCCGTACATTTGTCACTGGATCCTAGGTTTAATTTTGGATTTCATTTTGCTGCCAACTTAAAGGCTTACCTGTTTTCCACTTAACATTATGACTGTTCTTACTTTTAAGGAAGCATTTCCTCTCCTCTTAGTTGGTGTCATCTTTTGTGACTTAGATAATTAGCATCAATAGGTTCTCAAAATAGTATTACACTGGTTTTCATGGGATGATGGATTTTTTTTTCATTACTAATAAAGAATATATATAATCAAGCATTTCATTCTGCTTCACACTATTTTGATGAACTTGTTTGTACCTTTCATGTTACCTTTGTAGCTTCATAACTTTACATTGAATTTTTAATTGTGAAACATACACATACATCATAGTCAGTCCTTGTTCATATAATCATATGTTAACTTAGCAAACTCTATTGTTTACTTGAAAATATGCAATCAAAATATGTGTTGAATGCATAGCCTTCTATTCTGATCTTTTTCAGACATTCAGTTATGTAGAAATGCTACTCCTAAGGCAAGCATTGTTGATATGTTGTTAAAAAGCCATTCTGCACACGAGTTTTTGTCTTTTTGTGTTAGTTTTTAGTATTGTGGGGGCGTTTAGAGTTATATAACAAAAGGTAGGAACATGCCAAAAACCTTTCTTTACTGTTTGTTCTGTTCATAGGACCAAAAGATAGCTCATGTGCCAATCTTTCAGTAATCATCAACACACAGCTTTTCTACCCATCTGTGACTATGGAGTAGAAGTGCTTGAACTTGCATCTTATTCCATCCATCAGACCATCACTGCCCTTGTTGCCTCTCCTGCATGCAGTCTCGTTCTAAAGAAAAATAATAGATAGCTTTGGCCATGATTGTGAAATGATTTTTTTGACCTTACACTGTAACCTGTTTGCACTGGCACGTTCGCTGCAAAAGTGAGTATTGTCTTAATCTCAGCTTGAATTCCTTCTTTTCCTTCTTGCTTATGTCTCAGTCTCAGCTTGAATCCATTCTTTCATTTTCCTCCTTGCTTGGAAATAACCTGTAAACCATCTATGTCCACACTTAGCTGCTGTAATGTTCAGTAAGCGTGCCCTTGTTTCAGTAAATGTGTAGATCTCTCTCTGTGAGATTGAAAGCTATATGTAACTATGTTGAGATGCATCATTCTGAAATGTACATGGGAAAATTCCTCCCATTTGTCACTTTTGGCATATAAATTGAGAAAAATGTAAAAAAGAACCCTTCCTGCAAATTATTAAGCAATGCTACGTTCCTTGTTCCTTGCGGGACAGAGTGGCAATAACCTCTCCATGTGCAGAAAGGCATCAACAGCAATGAAAAAAATTGAGGAAAAAAAATAGAAAATCCTCAAATTTAGACAATATCGATGCATGCTTAGTTGGATTCATTGGTCAAGTTGACTTTGATCTGTGTGCTTGCAGCATTCCGTGCTTCAGCTGGTTAACCAAATGCTTATAATAACATCTTGAAGCTGTTAAGTTCTATTTGCTCCAACGAAGGCGTGGTCTGGTCTCTGGGATTCTGCGTTTAATTGAACTTAAGTGGATTAGTTCTAGACTGCATAATCTTATTCTGGAAGAGGGTGGTGATACTGCCTGTCATAACCAGCCTGTTCAGTTGTAGCGCTTGCCTGGCTGTCACACGACTCTCAGAGGGCTCCCGATTCATCAATGTTTACGGGACATAAAACGGCTAAGAATTTGACACGCTGGCACGCAGCTTCTGGTCACTTGGTCATCAGAACTAGGATAAGCCCCAAACCTCTTCGACCAGGCATTTTCTGAGGCAGAATATTTTGAGAAACCCCAACGAAAATATTGAAATGCTACACGAACAAAGGAATGCGGGCGGCGACTCTGCTGGTGGGGTCAGCCTGTCTGTGATCTACCGAACACGGTTTCACTTCATACGTATGCATAGCAGGCAGACAAAATGACTGCATCTGAAAGGAGAATAGTAATTTCTTGCACTGCAATACGGATAGAAGTTGGTTCACATTGCCATGATTTTGCACCCAGCAACATTACAGAAAGCATACTCTTAAATCTTAACAACATTCAGATCTGCAGAAGCATCTGCTTAAAACTTGCCAGTCAATCCTATTCCAAGTCTTGATTTAATTTAGGATGTGATAATACGTAACTCAACAGCAAACAAAATGATCATAGTCGTCAATCCCATGGAAAGTAGCAAAGTATAGAAGCGGCATATTTTGATCAAAAAAAGAATTTATCATTATGGAAATGTTTAGTTAAAAGTGGTAAACTGAAGACTACAGTACAGGCTATAGCATTTCATATCCAGACAGCCTACATGTGAAAATACATCACTTCAGAATAGCTCACGCTTGATGCCTTCAACATATCTGATCTGTAACCTTTTCTGTTGAACCTTTCCTTTTTTTTCCTTTTATTTATCCAAGTCATTCTGCACACACAACGACTGAGAGAAAGAACAGGGAAGACAGCATCGACTGGAAGACAGCATCGACTTACAGACAGGTTCTGAGGAGAAAACAAGGGAGCGGCAGATTTGGACCCAATCGGCATGGCTTTGCTGATGCTGCACCATCATTTTCTCCTGGAGAACCGGAAAGAGGAAACCATCAAGACATCCATTTTGGAGAAGACTGAACAATGCTCCGTCGAGGCTTTGTGGGCTGTTGCTGTTCCATGGAGTTCCTCTTCTTCATAGCCGACGAGACCGTTGGGCTCAAATAGTCATGACTCCTCTGTGGCAGAGCCGTGTTCTGCGAGTGCGTCTTCCGGACAGGGATCAGTGTGCGCTGCTTCCTCAAGGTTCCGTTTTGCATTGACGAGGTCCTTGGAGAGCTCCACCTGCTGTAGGTGACACAACTCTGGCTCCTCCCGACGTGCTTCTCCCTGGGGCTTGGAATGTTCCTGCTCTCCATGGTTTCGGCTGAGTACATTGTTTCCTCCTCGCTGCTAAACTGGTCTTGATTTCCATACTCTATTATCTCAACAGGTGACGAGCTCGACTGCCCCTGACTGCTGCAGTATTCACGCAGAGGAACAACCGGAGGATCCCTAGAATCAGCCTCACCATTACGGTGCCATATCAGCCCTGATGGAAAGCCATTTTCTCTAGATTGATTTCTAGGTTTGGATGTCTCCGCATTGTTCTCATCAGAAAGCATTTGCTTCAGAGGCAGTGGTAGAAAGATAGTTTTTGGAGCCTTTGGTGGGAAGTTGATATCCAAGAGTTGAATTGGTGCAGCATCCTTCTGACCCTGACAAGAACTTCGCCTCGGTGACTCGTATATTTCTGGAGATGAAATTCCTTGCTCATTGTTCGTGCGTAGATCAACCAGAGGGTTTGCATCATGTGAAATCCTTGCATTGGCTGAGCTACCTGATCCCTGCTGATACTTAGGCTTTGAAGTCACTTGTGAAGAAACCGATGCATCATCATTCTCGTCGTCTGCAGGCTTGAACACATGGCGACGAGTGAAGGAGGTGCTTGAGTGATCGCTCCTGCTGGACATCAGTCGAACAAGAGGTAACTTTGGCTTGCTAACCTCATCCAAGTTGCCCTGCCAATGCTGATACAACCAGTCGCAAACCACAGATATGGGGACCCCGAATTGCATTGGGTGATCCTTCTTCGATGAATGTGATGAGGACGAGGATGCTGAAGATGACCTTGCGGTGGGGGAGGAGGCCAGCTTCATCGGATCACAGATCATAAAAGCTAAGTTCCCTTGGGCATCGAAACCGGCAGATCCAGGGCACCATGTCACCCCATCCGTCGAGAGCTTTATGAGGTTGTCTGTGCCAATCACTACTTTTCCCTCACCAATCACCAGTTCCTTCTTTCCAGTATGCCCCAGCAGGTACACAACACTCCCATGATCTAGGCTTGGTTTGCAGCATGTTTTCAAATAGTGAGGATGCTGAGCCTGCAAGGGCAAGTCATTCTCTGTAGAATCAAGACCGACTATTGTAAGGTCAAGAATCGAGCTGGTGATGAAGAATCTGCACAAATAAATGTTTCAGGAAGAATGTAAGCAAGGATAGAATTAGAAACAGTAATACTAAGAGGCCGGCATTGAAAAATTTGTCAAACAGAAAGCATACATCTAATAATCATGTACTTTCCAAAAAAACGTTTTTGACTGGGCAGCAAAGTTCATCTGACCTGATCTGACATGAGTACATGACATGACATGAAATGAAAAATAAAGATACTTTGGACTTTTCATGACCCCAAGTTTGCTGCTTTTTATCATGAACCACTTATTGCCTTATTGCTTGTGGGTGTCATAACTTTTCTTGTTTGTCATATCCCTAAAAAATCTTTCCAGGGAAGAAAAGAAACAAAAAAATTAACCAACTCTACGATCGCCAAAATAACAGTAATTTTGTGTTCCTGTTTGCTTTGATCCATTCAAAATCAAGTGAGATCTGTGCTTGCTGCCTTCTCCAAAAACCAATGGCACTTTTCACCTCTGCTTGTGAAACAGCACAAAATTATTAAGACTTTCTCACTCCACAAAGCAATCACTCCTTCCTTTACACTAATCAGCTTCTGATCACCATCATTACAACGACGATCGCACATGCTCCAACTACCAAACAGAAACACCACAATTGACTAGTAATTCGGTAATTCCCTCTCCCTAATCAGCCGCATTATGGCTAATCATCACCGGCAGCAACAGCTCTCCCACCACCACAGACAAATCCGCCCAGTGCCGCCGCGTGGGAACCGCTCGGCAGCGGCTGACTGGTCTTGCTTGCCGCAGATCTTAGCCTAATCACTCTGCAATAATCACTGCAAGAACCGAACCAAACCGAACAAATCCCCAATCCAATAAGGACGCAAATGCGCACAAAAGCTGCTGTGAGGGGCCGGGCTTGCAGGGGGTGGAAGAAGCGCAAGCACGCGCGCGCTCACCTGTGGGGCACGAGGCGGGCGGCGAGGCGGCCGTGGCCGAGCAGCGCCTCGGCGTCCTCGGCGGCGGCGGCCGACGGCAGGTTCCCGTGGGTGGTGAGCAGCAGGTTGCGGTGGATCAGGAGGCCGGTGCCGTGGCCACTGACGGCGGCCAGCGCAGCGGCCTTGGCCGAGAAGATGGCCGCCTTGACCCGCTCCGACCGGCCCCCGCCGCCGCCGGAGCAGAAGCACCACCCCGCCCCCTCCTTCCACACCCCCATATATCTATATGCTAGCAGCTAGCTCCCACCTCCTCCCTCCTCCCCCCTCTGATCCGAGCAGCTAGCTACTGTCGCGGCTCCATTCCTCCCCGCCGCATTCCTCGGCGGCGGCCGGAGTTGGTCTCCGCTCCGGTACGGCGCCTTCTTCTTCTACTTGGTTGTTCTGTTTTGTTTTTTCTCTTTTGGATTCCTCTCTTTCAGCTCGGGGACACACACAGTAAAGAGACCCGGGAAGTGAGGTGGGGTTCGTATTAAAGCTGACCACACTGACACCTTCTGCGGCGGAGCTCAGCCAGTCCTCGTACCCCAGCTAATCCCTATGACGGGTGGGGTCTCTTGTAACGGGACCCTCGTGTAAGTGATAATCTAAGGTGAGGGACCCTTGGTGTATGGTGAGGCGGTAGTAGTAAAGGATCAGTAGACCTTAATTAGTACTACGTGCAGCGTGCTGTGGTTTTCGGGTGGCAAGGAGGAGGCTGATTTTTGCTGTGCGCACCGACAAGTTTTAACGGCCGTGACAGTGACAGGTGGGACCCACGAGGCCCCGTGCCGCTGTACGGTGGAACCGTCGGCGAGCCCGTGGTTATCAACCGGCTTTCGCCGACGTAAACATGCTCCCAATGATGACGTGACCTGCTGGTACTTTGGATGGTTATTACAGAGCGTTAGTACGCAGATTTTTTTTGTTTAATAATATTTTAAAATTAACTATCGTTAATTTTATTTCCAATTCTAACCCCTTTAATCGCGTCATGATCCGTGTCATGGCCAAACCATTCTGTTACACTATGACCCCTAGCGTGGCCAAACCTGTCACGCAAACTCTCGTCCGCGCGTCGTGTTAGTATAGAGAGTATACGTGGACGTTGTCACGTTCACAGTCTTGGTGTGACAAGGCTGCTTTGTCACGTCAACTCTCATGGCGTGATAGTGCCAGCCTTTATTTGACAAGGGTTATAGCTCAGTTCAGTAGAGCAACTCGTTTACATGTGCGCCAATGTGGGAGCTTATTATGCAATGAACATAATTAATCTAATTGCAAAATCAATGTCTTACTTCATAGATTCGACAGAACAATAGAACAAAAGCCTGACAAACAGCTGGTTCGGTCTGATTCTGGTGCCAATTCAGGTGCCTAATCAAATAGAACCCCTATTGATTTGATAGTATCTAAGGTAAATATCTAGCCCCACTCAATGCTAGGTGTAATGAGGATAAGGGCCTAAAAACAACTTTTCGTTCTATGAACTTTAAGGTTTATGAAGTCTCATATCCACTCTTGCAGCGGAACGATAGAGACTCCATTTAACTTAGGTTGATTTCATGCCAACTCTCGTGGTGTGACTGTGCCGGCTTTTATTTGTAGGTGTTCCCAGTCGAAGAAATGTTACGTTTGTTGCATAAGATATGTGGACCATTTAGCACGAAAGATAAAAATTTGTACCTGCAAGGTAGGATGAGTGGACCAACCCACTGGCAAACGCTCCCACATCCAGACTTGCAGGAGGTATGCGTAGCCACCCAAGTTGACGTCGGCACTCCATGGGCGGCACGCATCGCACAACTGCCGGTAAAGGCAAGCCAATGTGGCAGAACCCCAACTGTAAGTCTCTGCCGCTTCGAAATCAGCAAACATGGGCAAGTAAATCCAGGAAATGGCGTTGTCGGTACCGCCTGGGAAAAGGAAGGAGCCGAGTAGATGCCAAACCCAAGCCCATGCGAAGCGCTGCATTGTGACCACATCTATGTCCGACGGGCACATGTTGAAAGTGCACACGCAGCCAGGACGCAGGCACCGCGAATGCCCGGTTGTCCCTCGAGTCCGTAGGCGAGTCCTCCGGTCGCACTCCTAGCCACTCTCCCACTCGGTCTTGCCAACCCACGCTGTTGATATCCCCAGTCACTAGAAGCCCGTCTGTGGGGAGGCCTAGAATCATACCGACATCCTGAAGTGTGATGGTCATCTCGCCTGACGATAGGTGGAACATGTGGGTCTCCGGGCACCATCGGTCCACCAGTGCGGTAAGTGCAGTACTGTCCACACGGGGAAGCCCGTTGATGACAATCCGCGCCAAGACAGGGAGACCAACATCGCGGACGTATGGCACGTACCGCTCATCCCAATCCAGAGGGGTGTGGGTCCGAGGGCGAAGTGGCTGGAGTACCTACAAGAGAGATATGCAAATAAATAGGTGAAATAAGCACATGGTCAATAAGTTGGAAGCATGATCGAATAATAGATTAGCAAATCTCACCACACCCTCGTCAGCTATGCGGTGCGCGCGGTGGTCATCATCGTACTCCAAGAGGAGCAACGCGTACTACGGGTGCTGTGGCATCCTGTATTATAGGAAAAGATTTTTTTTAGTATACATGAGGTACAAAACCATCTAAAAATGCAAAGGAGTGAACTCTATAAATAAAAAAAAACAATCATTTTCGCACAACTACAATAGTGGTTACCTCAGGGGGGCAGGAATGTGAGCGTCGCCGCCTAACCCTATGAGGTAGGCAATCCCTACTCATATGCTTTGCCCTGGTGTGTTCGTGCTCATGACACTCCGAGCACCTGTTGATTATGGTGGCGTCGTCGAAGTCCCCAAGACTGTACATGTCCTTTTTGCCTTGCTGTGAGAGGTCCATATCATTACGAAGCCTCTTACTCTTCCTTTGACCGCATCGCTTGTTTATCATTTCTTTGTCGAGAATGTATTCCTCCCCCACGTACGGTGGCCAATGCGAGGGATCAAGGTAAGGCTCGAATCTCCTCTCCCAAGTCCTCATCATGGCTAGCTTTGAGAATTCTTCTGCAATGAAGGTGTTAGAAAGGTGACTTACACCGCGCACGCGACAGGCGACGACGATGTGAGAGCATGGGACATGTAGCAAAGTTGGGACCATGCAAGTACAATCTCCCGCAGTCAGGTTCACTTTATGGTTTCAGCCACCATAACGCTCACCCTCTATCGATGTGCCCCCAGCTGCCCTGACGGCGTATATATGCAAAGTCGGATCGTATTCCTCCATCTCCTGATTGCATGATTCTTCCTCCGCGATAGCAAGGTGTTTGGCAGTAGCCACACCCTAACTCTGGCCGGCATTGTACACATCCCTTGCACGGTCCACCGATCCACGAAGTATGGGTTAGTCTTCCTAAATGAGTACTCCAAGATAGCCAATGCTAGCATAGCACAGATGCCCTTAAGAATGTTGTTGAGCACCTCCGAGATGTTCGTTGTCATCATGCCATACCTACGGCCACCTTGATCGTATGCCTGTGCCTAGTCCGTCTTCTGCTGCAAGACCTCGTCCAACCACTTATTCCTTCTTTCGTTGGTCAATCCCTTCAGCTCTGTCAACTTGACATTGAAGTCCCTCTTCTCCAAACATCTACACAACAACTTGAACTTTCTTGTGAGATCTTCTCTACTTCATTGCTTAAAGAAATTTGCCGCTAAGTGACGCATGCACCACCTATGCAGCGCATTCGAGTGTCCATCAAGCTTGCTCTTCACAGCGTTCAAAATGTCGTGATGCATATCTGAGATGATGCAAATAACCCATCTAGGCCCAACGAGGCATAGACGAACTATATCTATGAACCATTGTCAGCTTGCATTGTTCTCACCCTCTACCAATGTGAATGCTAATGGAATCAGCTAATCCTCCACATCAATACCCACGGCGAGCATCAAGACACCATAGTGCTTTCTGGTTAGGAATGTGGTGTCAACTGATAAGACAGGTCTGCAATGCTTGAAGGCCTCTTTGCATTGCCCAAAGGACCAGTAGACCCACCCGAGAACATGTTTCATAATCCCCCTATCGGGTTCCATTCGGTTGTTGTGCCAAGGATAAAAATCCATGCCTGGATTCTTGTCCTGCATAGTGGTTAGGATTCCAAGAAGCAACCCGCAAGCCTCCTTCCAAACACCCCCACAGTAACTACATCGACCTCTGCTTTGTTCTTTACGTTTTCCCGTACTTCACGTGGTACTTAATAAACCCAAAGATAACCTCAATGAGGGTGGCGACGGTCACATCAGGATCGATAGCCATAACCCCGGTTATACACCTTGCAATGAAATTAGTGGTCGCCTGAAGGTGTTCCCTGAACACTCGTGCAGTCCCACAAGAGTGAGATTGCTTCACATCGCTATTTTTCATTGCTTGTCCTTAGTTTTGCACCCTCATACCTTCCATCCGCACCCCCTTTCGCACCTCATGGTATACCTCTTGTTCACATCAAAGTGTTGTACTACAAACGGATGATGGTGCCGCACTGAGTATTCTTGTAGCCAAACCTTCATATCCTCCATGCTTGAAAATAATATGTTCTTGCGTCTTATGTCATTCTACGGGTCCGCAATGCCATTCCTACTCTTCAACCCATTTGCACAAACCGTATTATTAGCCATTTTGACTTCGTCGAATGCATGCACCAAAGGGACATCACCCATTACACTACGAAGAACTCAGCCTTCCTTAGAGGAGAAAAGCGGAGTGAGCTTCATTTTCGGTTGAGGTCCAGCTTTTGTCGGACTCAAGGTAACCAGTTGTTCAATCTAGGAACACATCCTCCTCAAGCTCGTTGTTCATTACAGCCATTACTACAAAACAGGTCATAGTAGACGCCTCATCACAGATGGTTTGTTTGGATCCGTCTGTGTTGTCTTATCACAGACGGTTCGTTTTGAAACCGTTTGTGATAGGTCATTATCACAGACGGTTCGTATTAAGAACCGTCTGTGAAGTCACGAACCGTCTGTGATACTTTACAGACGGTTCTTAGTACGAACCGTCGGTGATACTTTACAGACGATTCTTAGTACGAACCGTCTGTGATAATGACCTCATCACAGATGGTATTTAATACCAACCGTGTGTGACTTGGATTTTACCATGACTTCAAATTTGTCTTAGTATCTGATTTTACCATGGCTTTAACTATCTGATTTTACCATGGCTTCAAAATTTTCTTACTCTCTCATGGTAACATACCATGGCTTGAAATTTTCCTTACTCTCTCATGGTAAATCTGAGTCACAGACGGTTCTTAATACAAACCGTCTATGATAAGTATCTCATCACAGACGGTTCTTAATACGAACCGTCTGTGATGAGATACTTATCATAGACGGTTCGTGATACCAACCGTCTGTGATATGTCATCACAGACGGTTTTTATATGAATCCGTCTATGATTTGCAGCGCTGGAGTTCGAAAATTTTGAATGCGTGTGCGGGAGGCAAAATATTTTGGTGTTTTTATATATTATGGCCGACCTCCTCTGGCCGCTCAGTCTCGCACTCCTGCAGTCCCGGTCCTCCTCTGGGCTCGATCCTCCCTTGCTCCCGCAGTCCTCCTCCGAGCTCCGGCTGGTCGCTGCTCCTGCGGTCCTCCTGCAGCTCTCGGCCCCCTGCTACTCCTCCACGCTCCGGTCCTCCCTTGCTCCTGCAGTCCCCAACCTCCGACGTGGTCTTCCTCCCCAACAGCTAAGAGTCGACGTCGACACCAACGCCGACCTCCTCTAGTCCTCCTCCGACGCCGACGCCGACCTCATCCAGTCCTCCTCCGACGTCGACGTCTCTGGTATATGAGGTTTTGTTGGTACTTTTGTATATGAGCTTCTGTTAGATTTAGATCCAGATTTGTATGTATGTGCTTGTGGTACTTATGTTAGATTCATATCCAGATTTCTGTTAGATTCTCCTCCAGATTCTACCTATGTTGGTACTTGTATATGATCGAGTGTATTAGTGTATCCATGAATCCATAGCTTGAGAAATTTATTGGGAGACTTGGGACTTAGAATCCATGTATGTGTATCAATGAATCCATGTTTGGGAGGCTTGGGAAATAACAGTGTATGTATGAGTGTATCTATGAAATGACAGTATTTTTTTTTTGCAATAAAAAAAGATATCACGGACGGTTCTAATTATGAATCGTCTGTGATATCTCACATATCATAGACGGTTGGTAACTAGAACCGTCTGTGATATGTGGATATCACAGATGGTTGTTAACTAGAACCGTCTGTGTTGTGACTTATCACAGACGGGTTTTTTAACAGTCTGTGATAACCGCCAGTTATCACAGACATACAAAAACACAGACGGTTTCGAACCGTCTGTGATGACTGTTCCGAACCGTCTGTGATGACGTTTTCTGTAGTAGTGGCGCTATTAAAATCAGTCACGGGGTCACTAACATGGTGCATGGAAGAAACAGACACATATGACCGATTCACCAATAGGGGGGCATCGTTGTTAAGACTGACGCCAACAAACTCTTAGAAATGTTGCTCCTCCATTGGGGGCTTGCAAAAGATCAAGAGTGGATTCTAGTTCTGCCATGTTGCCATCGACCACATCCAAATTGTTCCGCAAATCCTCAACAATGATCATCCTCTCCACCACAACCTCCAACGACCGGACCTAAGATGCAAGCACAATCTCCTTGTACGTGTCCCAATCATCGTCGGACGAGATTGGTATCAACAAGGCGTGCACCTTAGAACCCAACCCAACATCATATTATCCTGCATTCCAACTACGACCCCCTGGCTCATCTCATCCAAAGGTCAATTTAATCCTCGTCAAAATAGTTTGAAAGCCCGATGATTCTCGAAACATAAGAACGATCACTTCCATGCTACCAAAGTCCGCACCACTACACGTTTGGTTAACAGGCCTACCAGTACAAACACGTACAACTTTATCCATCTACATCCAACAATTTGAACAAAACATTACAAAATCAGTACTGCATGTGAAGTTTTTAAGCCACTATCACTATTGAAGTAGAGTGTGCAAGTGGACCAAATACTAGTGTACTTGTGCATGAGAAGTGGGAAGATTTTAAGCCACTACCGCTAGTGAAGTAGAGTGTGCAAGTGGAAATACTACCTTCAGAGATCAGAGTGGCACTTAAGAAACTAACTTTGAATCTTCATATACTCTCATCAGATACAGTTTTGACAATTTAGTAGAATGGAACAAACCATGTAAAATGGTAAGAACAAAGTACTACATTAGTTGAGCCTAAAGGAATAATCCAGTTGCTGAGAATAAAATTCTGATCGAATAAAATTATGGCAAATTTACACAACCAAATACACTGTGTTGGGAGGCTCCATGTAAAATTTCATAATTTTTTTTAACTCATTTGCTATATTTAAAAAAATGCCACCACCGCAAGCCAAAACCAAAACCCTAATCGATGTTATGAGCATTTACATAAAATAAAAATGACTAAAATTATTTTAAAATTTACACAAGAAAGTACATCATGTCAGCAGCATTCACATAAAATTTTGAACTCATTTGCTATATTTAAAAAATCTCACGACTACAGCCGAAACCGAAACCCTAAACTAAACCCTAACCGGGAGGGGGACACGTGGCGGCCGGGTGGGCCACCGCACGACGGCCGCGTCACCGCACGGTGGTCGTGCGGCAGCCACATCGCCACAATGGCCGTGGCGACAACGCCCCACCACAATGGTTGTGCGGCAATGGCGGCGTGGCGTCGCGGTCATTGTTACGCCGACGGTGGCCGTGTGGCGGGGCGCTATTTTTGTTAAAAAAAAATTGCGACGACGACCATTTATATAAATACGAGGCGCAAACGTGCTAATACTGCCAAAACGTCGATCATTTTTCAGTGTATATAGCCGGTACAAAGTAGATGGGTGTCTATTTCTACGGTGATCTATGCTTTCTCAAGTTTAAGTCACTTTTATTTTTAAGAATCGGATCAATTGGCATTGAAACACACATATCAAAGCTAATCCAAAGGCTAACTAAGAATGTTGAGGGAAAATTAGCATAGACACTTTACCTAAACCGGCTCATTAGGGCAGCAGGCCAGTAGATCCATTATCGTATTTTAGTCTCATATTGTTTATTCTATTATGAGAGGAGACCACCTCTCCCTATATAAAGAGGGGACATAGGGCTCTTATTATACACACATATAAGATATCAACAAAGAGATAGAAGACTGTCTCGGACTACACGCTGTGTTATAGTTCATGTTCTTATATGTTTGTTCTACGTTAGCATCGTAACTGCTACTCGGAATCACTGATCCTTTAACAAAGAAAATCGTTATAGAGTTTTTATCACGCAACTTAGAAATTATAGTAAACCCGTTAAAGTATTCACCTGGAATCGTAGAGAAGGGGTGCTCCAAATGGCAAATGATCCCATTGCTTCTGACAAAAAGACACACGAGGGGGCCGGACTAGAACTGCGCTAGCTATGAGATCGGTGGAAACTACATCGGCAAAGCATGCAAAGATGGATCCATACAGGCATCCGTCCAGCTTTGGTTTGGTGACCATCGTCTTTTCTGTAAAGAAGAAAGAAACGATGCATGCACTGATCTAATCTAGCCCGGCTAGGTTACGATGATTAAGGATGGTAATCAGGTGCGACGGACAGGACTAAATTTTTTTTTGTCTATGGGTATGCCTGCTAAATTCACCTATACCGTCGCCCGTGGGTACCCCGTCTACCCACCCCTGGGACTTGTATCAAGGAAATCACATGAATCCAAAAATACAACCAAAAGGACGTCAAGAACATACAGATTATACCCTCGAGCCATTAGAGTAGGGTGATGATTAGGTGATTACTGCACACATTTTAATAAGTTTAGAGATTCTTTACTGACTACTCGTTATACTAACCTCGAGAGCACAAAAAAGAAAATGATTGAACAGAAGCAATAGCTCCAGCCGAATGGAATCAAGCACATGCAGATGCAGCAAGCAGCATGCCGGCATGGCGTCTTGCCTGGGATCTGACAACAAAGTGCGCACCCTCCAGCTCACATGGGCACACCAAATCACTAGACAAAGCCAGCCCGTGCACTCGCGCCCGAGTCCCAACCCAGCACGCGCAGCCAGCAGTGTCGCCATGCCCCAACCGGTGGTGGCTGGGGGATGGATCAGAAGCACGATGCTATGCATTGCATCTCAACCGTCCGAATCGAGAGCCCAAGAGGAGATCGATGTATAGCATGTGGATCGCACATATACAGAGAGAGAGAGTACCAATTACTCCCCCCATTTACAAAAATAAGTCGTTTTGAAATACGTGTAACCAAACTTTATAAACTTCAGCTATCAATACATTTCTAAGTATTTATATTAGATACATGAAAGTCATTCATATGTATATATTCGTCTCGAAAAGTACTTTCATATTATTATAAATTTATTGAGTTTTATAAATATATTATAATAGTAATTAATAGTCGAAATTATATTTTAAAGGCTGTACCGATATCAAATACGTAAAGTTGTATTAATAGGAGGAAGTAATATTATATGTGTGGGCGAGGGAGCAGTGTCGTTAGGTTGTCTAGTGGTACACTAATGCATGCGGCTGGGTAGGTACGTCTGAATTAATTCCATTCATTTGATCCCAATCATGCGTACGCCCAGCATATACGTACGTTACGATACGTGTGGGGCATACAAAACAAAAAACAAGCCCACAAATGACAAGACCGTACATACGTATTTGCATCGATCATTGCACGCACGAAGTATAACTAGAACAGTTTGGTACGTACGGACCGTGCAGTGTGTATAACTAAATACTTTTTTGTTCTTTTGAGATGGTGTATAACTAAAAACTGACCGTGTTGGACTGCTAGGCTTGCACTAAAAAAAATTCTTACAGGATCCAGGTTCTATATAGTCATTTTGAGAGGATCTCTTGTCCAACGAGCTTAAGGCCATCTCTTTGTATTTCCTTCTCTCCAACGTGTGGAACCGATTCTCCCTCCGAGTGGGTCCCACATCATAATTTAAAACCCAAAAAAGAAATAAAAAAGCCCTACCTCTAGTCTCACACAACCGCACTCTCTTTATATACTAGACTAGAAACGCTCGCGTGCCTTGGCGCGCTGTGCTGAACAAAAACCATTCTTGTTACATTTGAAAGAGATGGCTGTATAGCAAGGTTTGTTGTATGTATCATATATTAAATATCTATAATCTGCTGAACAAAAAAACGTTGAATCTTTTGGCCTTTTTCAGCAACTTCAAATATGATGGTAGAATGTGTTAGAATTGAACAGAGTGGTGTATAGGCAATCAGTGTTAGTAAAAGAAGAACTGTTTCAGGTTCTATATCAAATATCAGAAAGCACGCTAATTCAATAAGAACGTTATAAAAGGTTATAGAGCCTATGCTTTATTTTGCGTTGACAAATCTGATAAAGTTGCTATACAATTGAGATCACTATCCTTTCATCCTTTGGAAATTGGAATATAAAAACTACAATAGCATGTACCATGCTAAGCTTCAACACTAACTGATTGATCGTTTTTCTGAAATGTTATCTTCAGGAAGATGCTAAGCTTAAACAACATACAAAATTCGTAGGTGAACAGATGACAGAGAAGGAAAAACTGCACCTTAATCCCACCAACAAGCATTTGCAAGCAAGGGTTTTTAATTATGTTATCAATTGTTACCCCATGCGCAGTTCCAACAAGTTGAACGCTTGTTTGAGCAATTGTGCTTGCTGCCATTGCTTCAAGTTCAATACCATTCACATCGATTACAATAACCTCTGGCATGTGATTTTCAACAGCTTCAATCATTACCTAAATAAAAACCCTTTGCACTAGTAAAGTTTTACGAAATAATCCAGGAATTCCTCAACAATATACGAACTATATCAAAGAATATGGAGGACCTACACTATGTTGAATGCTACCTTTGGGAACTTGCATTCTCCTAGAACGCCCAATGCCAGAATGTGGGAAGAAAATTCTATGAGGGAGGGTCTCACCGTGAGGCCCCTCCTCTCCATCGTCGATCTCCTCACCCCTTTTGGCACTGTTCATCACTGAGGCCCCTCCCCATAAATTTTTTCCCCATAATGTGGTACATCCCCATCACCTCCTATTCCGTTAGATGTGTCCACTGTTAGAGATATGTTAGAGATAGGAATCATTTTGTATTCCTTATCTGTATCTCTGTACACCCTATATATATTGCCCATTGGACCTCTTCAATACATATACAATATTCATAACATGGTATCAGAGCAAAGGTTAGGGTTAGGGTTACTGTAGCGCCGCCGCCGCCAAGCCTCTACTCGCCTCCGCTGCCGCTCCCCCCGGGAGGACCGATCTTCGCCGGGGTGGCCTCCTTCCAGTTGTAGTCTTCAAGCAGTAAATAGCAACATCGTCATCTTCTTTGGCATCAAGAATCATGGCCGTGCCTATTCGGGCTGTTCATCGTCGGATTGCTTCTCGTGGTCTCGACTTCTACTGCATCGACGGAAGGCCATGGCCCCCGCACCAACACCAACATCTTCCTCGAGCTCCCCCACCGGATCCGGTGTCGCCAGTTCTCTTCTCGCGGATCCGGTCAGATTCGCCGCTGCCGGCCTTGGCTCGAGGAAGACGGATCCCCCCCCAGGCGCACTGGTTCGCCACGCTGCCTCGTTAGCCCCGAGCTCCGCCTCGTCCTCATCGCCCGATGCAGCAGCCGACTGGGTCCTCTACACCCAGGTGCTCTGCTCCACCGGGACGCTCGATTGCCGCTGCAGCTCCCTTCTCCCTTGGGCTACCGCCGCGTCGCCGGGCTCTCTCGGGCACTGGTTGTGGCGATGGGTAGAGAAAAGTGGGAGGGAGCAAGTTGGAGACGAGTTGATGCTGCTCGATTGGAGATGCGGAAGGCTCTGGATGGAGTGTGCTTTTTCCCTCCAGCGATGTGTGCATCTCGTGCATCTTCTAGTCCATTGGTTTCCACGCAAGATCGTGTCTTCCGATCATGAGCACACACACGTCGCTGCTGATGATGTTGCTGGTTGGATAAGGAGATGGGTCTTCTGCTACTGCTAGTATCTATTGCTAGTTATCCTTAGGTCTTTTCTTCCTTTGTGTCATTTTTCTTCCGTTGCGTCCATATAAGTCTGTACCATTCAATCTTTGAGTTCGTCGAAGTCATGCGAGTCCACAAATTTATTATCAGTCATAGAAGCATAGGAATTGCCTTATGCATGGCAGCCGCCGCCGCTCCCGCTCTTCTTTCTGAGCCGTGTGCAGATCGTAGAAGTCGTTATGATGTCATCGATTTCTTAGCCGCCGCCCCGAGCTTCTAAGGCCGCCGCACTTTTTTCTGTGCCGCCGCCGTCTTAGGCTTCGATCTGCGCTGTCATGCTTCCATCTATTCCTATACGGCTTGATTTGACAGCTCTGTCTATTCATGTTAGTTTCTTCTTCTTCTTCGTCGTGTTGTCGCGATCGACTTTTCAACCCCTGCACAATGTGTTTTATGGGCTGTCGCACAACCCGGATGGGAGGAGGTCTTTTGATACTCGATATATTTTTCAAGAGTTGCATGCTACGACGACATTATCAAGACTTGGAATTTGGATTTTCTATATTTTAGTGTCGACTCTTTTCAAATGCAATGCTATTGCATACGCCTTGCATTTGAGAGAGGATGTTAGAGATATGAATCCTTTTGTATTCCTTATCTATCTTTTGTATTTTCTTATCTGTACCCCTGTACACCCTATATATATGCCCAATAGGCCTCTTCAATACATACACAATATTCATAACATCCACTATGATCACGTGTTTCTTACCCTCATCTGACAAAACTGTAGTTATTTCCATGTATTATTGAAAGCATTTTGAATCGTTACCATCATATTGAACACTCGTCAACCTATCTTTGATCTTTTCAATTACTGCACCAAATTAGTAACATGTGACTTGCACTACATGACGACAACCGCTGAGCTAGAATATTTGTTTTTGGAATACCGCTGATCTACAAAATTAGAGTACCACTATCACAAACTGCCTGTAGATGCATACGTACACGCGTCTCTTCAATTTGCTGTAGCCATAAAAAAAGTGAGAGAGTAACTTCATTTGGAAAGAAGAAAATTAAAGAGGAGTGTATTTACCGAGCCCAATCTATTCATACACAGCACGTTGATGGAAGCGGCCCAACTTGTTGCGTGATGGCCCATAATTTACCTGAGATTGCAAGGCCTGTAAACCTGTTGCCGTCGACACAAACCATATATATAGGGCACGCGTAGGGATGACAATTGTGCCCGATTGCCCGCGTGCCCGCGGGTAAATACCCTAATGGAGCCGGGTATGGGTTGTTTTCTTTGCCCACGGGCATAAAAATGGGGAAAACTCTCTGCCCATCGGGTAAACGGGCACGGGCATGGGTAAGCTCCACCCGTACCCGTCTCGCCCGTTTACCCGCGACCAATACTGACATGTGGGCCAACAGTGAATACTACCACTAAACCCTAAACTCCTCACTCACTCTCCTTTCTCCACTCACCAGTCTCCCCAAGCCCCAATTCCCAGTCGCCACTCTCCAGTCTCCACTCACCAACTACTGAATCCAGATCCGCCTCATCCAGTTATCCTCTTCCCGGCCGTCAATCTGATAGTCTTAGCCAGCGCAGTTCAGTCACCGCAGGAGTGGGTGTGCTGCGTTGGATTCGCTGGGGAGGTGAGTTTTCTTGGGTTTAGCAAAGAAATTTGGTGCTGGTGTTTGGCAAAATAGGGTTCTTTCTTTGTTTGCGACGCATGGTAGGGAATTTCCTTTGTTGTTGCGGTGCTGACTTGATGGAGATGTGGATGCGGTCAGCTCGTACGGTGAGAGGGACATTTCCAGATCTTGGTGCTTCTTGGGAGGTTTCGGTGGTTTCTTGGAGAAATTTTATCCTAATTTTGGCATCGTGGGAATTTTGACAAAAATTCTTGGCTGCCCGAGGAGTGGGTGAAGGCCTCTGGTTCGGTGGTGCTAGGAGCCTGCAAGATCTTGGTGTCTCGTGGGAATCCATTGCTGGATTCATAGAATGGGCAAGATCTGGCATTCATGCGATTTCCATGGTAGAAATTTGGTGCTCACCTGGGGGGTTGCGGGGGAGTCAGTGGTCTCTTTGTGGCTGATTCTGTGAGGTTTTGGGTTTGACAGAGGTTCCTGGTTCTTGTTTAAGTTATATGATTTGCTAAATTTGATAGTATTGGTCTGAATGTGTGATGTAGTGTTCAATCTGTTCAAGATTTGCCTTCAAAATCTGAATGTGTGATGCACTGTTCAATCTTAAACAATCAAACAAACTCGATATGCAGTGCTTTGCGAATATGGTGCCTCATCCACATTACATTTTTAAATGTTCGTGGGTACATGGGCATGCCCGCGGGCGACGGGCATGGGCGAGATTCTTCGCCCGTTGTCCTTCGCGGGCATACCCGTGTGGGGAAATTGGGGTCGCGGGCATGGGTATGGGCGAGCATTACCCGCACCCATCGCGCCCGATTGCCATTCCTAGGCACGCGGCATCGTCGACGTTACGACCGGACCGCAGTGTGAAAAAACTGAAATTACGTATGGTGTGTGCTTCCATCGTGTGGGCAAAGCGACGATTCAACAAGTTAATATGAATCCAATGGTGCATGATCACCGGAGAACATTGAGCGATAACAACAGGGTAAGGTTGCGTGAGTACGTCGTTTGATGTTTCCATTGCCGCTTAAACTGTATAAAATAAATCTATTCCTTCGACAAGAACTTTTTTTAAAAAAATCTACAGTCCACTTTCTCATATGAAAAAGAGATCCTAAGGCCAATTTGGGACACAGGAATTATTCCCGATTCCTGAAAAAATTGAATTGTTTCTTGTGAAATTCTTGTGAAAGTCCGTGTTTCAAATGGGGGCATAAGCTAATATATGTTGTGGTTTACGTGAAGGAGCAAGTATGTATTGTTTAATTGACGAGTGTTGGCCACACTTTGCGTGATCACATGATTTGATGGTCGGAAGCTGGACACACTTTGCAAAAAAAAAAAAAAACGGGAATGTGGGTCACTAGACAATTTATGGCCCACAAAATGTTTGCGATATTTGGGACAAACTTCCAACTAGAAAGTGAGTGCAGATTAAAAAGAACTTTAACATATTTATGATATAAAAAAATGCATATGCACAAAAGAAGTTAGTGGGCATACGATACTGCTCCGGAACTACCGGAAGCATCGCGGTAGGCGGCGGGGGATAGAGAACCCCAGAGACAGAGCTTCAGCGAAATCGTAAGGGGCCAACCGGCAAATTCAGAAATATTCAAGTGCTAAGTCATAACACTACTATATGGTATAATTTGTAGTCATCAAAGACTTGTAGATTGATATTTTTCATACATGGATTACAAAATACAGATTACGAGATACTACATGTACAACAACTCTCAAACAAAAATATTTATATCAAAATACAACTTAACCATGCTAAAAAGCTGGGGCAACAGCCCACGTTGTCGGTCACTATCCTCCGTCAGTGGGAACCCGATATGAGGTTGAGCAACCGCGGCGTAGCACTCATCAAGAGTGCACGGTAGCGAGGGGCCGGGCCATCGCGGTGGCTTCAACCTGCAGCATCGTTGGAAGCCATCTGTTATAGTTCTATCTTTTTTTCAGACCCAACAGGGGTGAGCTTATTAATCCCCACCTAGATTCTCATTGCAAATGTTCTCAGTAGCGAGTAAATGTATATATACACCGGAAGCAATGGCCACCTGTAGTGGCAACGTTGACGAACGTATGGTGCGATGGCCTTGCATCTAATTATGTATGATCAAATAAAAGTTTTGGAGTGAAAAGTGTGTCATTAACCTATCTCGGAAATGTAGCTGATACATGGTGATCGCTAGCTAGCTTTGCTCAATAATGACTACGGCGAAGAAATTTTGAAAACTAGCTAGCAAATACATACACATCGTTTGAAGGATGAGAACCACATGTCTAATCATACGTAGTTGCATACGAAGAAGACGTGAAGGATGTCTAATCAAATTTTAATTCATTTACAACTTTACTATACATAAATTACAGTAAATTATTTATGTAATTATTCTCGAAAGTCTTAATAATTCATATTTTCATCACATAATTCAAAATCTTACATATACTTTGAGAGATTGAGCAAAAATAAAGACAAAAATAAAATAAAATTCTATACCAATAAAATACGGCAATACGATAAACTCGTTATGTTCTAAAGAAGAAGAAAAATAATAATAAATTCAGATCCAATTCATCAGATAAGAAAAAGTATAAATCTTTAAGCATATCAGACGGATGAAAATTCGATTATTTTGACAAAAGAAAACGGCCTAATGTTGTTTAGCAATACGATAAATTCGACCATTGCAGGCTCGCCCTAACGGCGCCGGGCACCGCCGAGCCTGGGGTAGGATATCATTATGCGCTCGAACGGGTATGTCCAGACGCTTCCACGTCAGGGTCAGTGGTGGCGACGGTGCCGCCGGCGCCACGGGGAGAACGGACACCCTATGACTATATGTCTATGTGTCGCTGCCTGCTCGTGCTAAACCAGCAAACGTGACCATGTAAGGCTACATCCTTTGGCAAAAATAGTACTAGTACTCCAGTTGCTTTGTTTTGTTGCATACAAATAGATGGGAGCGACGCCCACGCCCACGCCCACTGTGAAGTATTAAACCCTACCCCTCTTCCTCCCAAACCACGCGCCGGCGCCATGAATCCGCCGCACCCTTCGCATCACCACCACCGACTCCACCTCCACCTCGATCCCCGCCACCACCACCACATCCACCTCTGCCACCACAGCACCCACCTGCTCGCTGCCGCTCCGCCCGCCCAGCAGCAGCAGCCGGGTCCCCACTTGTTCACCAACGCCCACCCGCCGCCGTACCCGACCGCGGCGCCCTGGCAGCCGGAAGAACCACTCCACGCCGCCGGGCCGGCCAGGTAGTGCACTACGGCGTAGCGCGCCGCGTTGGTTCCTTCTGGAGTGGTTCGATTATAGTTGGTTCCTTGGTTGGGTGCAGGCTGCAGGGAGAGGCAGCGAAAGATTTGGAGGAACTGGCGCTGCAGGTGGAGCAAGGAGAGGAGGTTTTCCTCGAGGAGGACGAGGAGGAGCCGGTTTTTGTTCTTACGGACGAGTGGGCAGAATTCTTCGCCAAATCCGAGGCCAAGAGGAGACTGGGTAATCATCTCGTCTCTGACACACTCTGCCTTTCTGTTTCCTCTCGGCTGCAGCTCACTCTCTTGTTCGACAGCCAAACAGCAGAAGAAGAACAAGGGTCGGAAGAAGTAACTGTCCGGGCCGTCGTAGACTCAAAGCTCAAACAATGGAGAAGGGCAATGATCGGCCACTCGGCCAGTGCCAGCTTACTCGGACATCAATGGACTTGTCGCCTTATCAGAGCTCGTAATACTTTCAACTTCCTCTTTTTTTTTTTCCAATAGTAGAATTCGCAATACTTGTGCTCTGTTGTAAGAACCTCAATACTATATGCTCTGTTCTAAGAGCTTGCTTGATTTTTTTTTCTTACTGCGTTCTGATAATTCAAGTAGGCACCTACTATCCCTTGATTGCTTCTCAGCAACTGTCATTTTACCTCCTTTTCTGTCACATTGATCGACATAATGGTCTATCACCAGAATGGGTAGTCATTAACCAAGAATCCGAGGAGGGGCAGCCATCGCGTAGATACAAGGCAAGCAACACCATCGATAAATGACCGAAACAAAACCACAGCATTACGTAAAGCAAGACGTGCAATCATCTCTGCGCAAACTTGAGTAAAACTGGACACAAAAATAGGTTCATGCAAGCATTATAACTGTACTACTATGTACAATCCAGTCAATCTGCCACCTATATTATTATTCCTAGATGGTGCAAAAATGGCAATCCAAATGCTTCCTACAACCATCGTATCTGCAGTTAGTTTGAATTACAAAATAGCTGGACGGCGACCTGCTCATCCTTGTTTACAGTACAAAATCTGGCCAAGTTAAATATGGCCCATAAGTTTGTTATTTGCATTCCACATTGTTTACCAAAAAAAAATGTATAAAGTTAAACCATGGTGTATCTCCTGATGCTGTGTTTGCATCGACGAACTTCTATTAATGGTACTCGGCAGAAGGATCGATTGTCTGGCCCCTTCGGCCCCAGCATATCTTTCTAAGAAACCAGGCATACACCCTTGAATGGTCTATGTAAATATGCCGAAATACGTTTTCCTGATACAAGAAAACGTGATCTTGTTGGCTGTTGATCATGCGCCTCTTTATGTAGCTCAAGTGAATTCATGTTATTTGGCATTGATTAAAATTCTCACAAGTAGACTACTTCCAATGCTTCCTTTTTGCTTCAGCTCTTGGCCGCTTTTCCTCTTCCCATTCTCTCTCATGCATTCTGCAACTTAAACAAGGCTTGTTAGAAACTCTTTACCACAAATTGCTGCTCAAGCAGAAGATGTTACAATACAGTAAATGTTGTGCAGAAATTGAAAGATAATCGTACCAGCGATCATTTTTTTTTCTGCAGGATTTATTTCTAATTATACCTTATGACTGCAACATATTTAAGAGTGTACTTATTTCAATGTGATTACTCACTTTTGTATGTATAACTATCACCAATTTATTATGAAAAACTCAAAATATATGCACCAATATGAGGATCATCATAATTTTGAATACAAATATCTAGGAAACCACAGAATCATGCAGTTAAAATATGCTTCAAGATAATTATGTGAAATTTGAACGTTTACTTCTTTTTAGATACTCGTACACGTTAAGGAAAAAAACAATTTTTCGGGTACGCCGCTTCTGCATACACGATCCATTGATCATGATTTGATGGCTCGGATTTAGCATGGTGTCGCCCATGACCATTAAATAGGTCATAAATCTCAATATTCACTATCGAAGGAAATAACTAATTTGGAAACTACCAATTCTTGGTAAGAAATTACTCCATTGAACTGTTTGTGTGATGTTTGTACACCGTCATAAACATGAGAATTAGTGTGTGCACATGTTGTCATCATCTGATGAATGCACGGGCCAGACAGACATACATCTGTCAATTGAACAAGACAAAGACCAAACTTTTACAATATGCAAGAGCAAGTGATCTGAATGGTTCTGTCTAAATGAAACCAAAGGTGGTTTCACAAGGATTAAAAACCACTTTTTAGATGCAATCACCACGTGTGATAGAGATGTAGTCGTATAGGTATTGTGCTCGGAACATAATTGGTTCGCTGCCAGCTACATAGTGCCTCGCCAAGTGCGTGGCACCACGTGATCTGCCTAACGGGTTGGTAACCCGGAATAGCCATTTTTTTCTTAACTAAATCTATCTTTCATCATGAATAGTTAGGATTTATCTACAAATCTTACCTCCCTAGGGGTGAGCGGTGTATGCTAAAAGAGCTCAAAGAAAAAAAGATTGACTACAATTTGCGCAAGGTACTGTCGTCTGTGACTTGTGTGCAGAACATGGGTATTTTAAGGGGAAACAATTGTAAAAGCCAAGATTTTGTGACTTCATTCTCGATACAAAATTGATCCTTCCCGCAACACAGATTATGTGGTTCACATGACAACCAAGATATGAAAAATACATGCTGCGAATTGTAGTAAAGTGTGCAATGCTTATTTTAACGGGAAATTATCATTTCCTATACTTTGTTGAATCCTTGCCATGCATCCTAGGAAGGTCATCATCAACCTATACAGACAACAAAGGATTAGCAAGTCAAGCAGGTATGCTCTTTTGGTTACACACTGCAAACTCACAAAAGGAATGATTGCATGTCCCCGAAGTCAAATCATTAGACATACAGCTGTCAAGCGACAAAGCGAACAAGTACCGAGCACAAGACATACGTTATCAATAGAACTAAACAAGAGAGAACAGTGGTCACAAGTCACAAGAGAGGGAGGGGGCAAAGACATTTAAACATCCCTATCTTCACGTTTTCTATCCCGGAGATCTTCCTCCCTTCTGTGCTTCCCATCATCCTGCAACGACGAAGCATTCTCCTCCGAGTGCCACCTTTCTTTCTCATCGCGTCTGGGAGATAACCGTTGAGTATGCTTGGTGCTACCACCCCTTCGGTCACTATCTTCATCTCTTTGGTTAGCACCAACCGATTGGGGTACAAAACTTGTTGGAAGAGGTGGAGGTGGTGGCAAGCTTTGCCCTCCGAACCGTTAATCAGAAGGATCCAGTCAATCTGCCACCTACTATTATTCCTAGATGGTGCAAAAATGGAAATCCAAATGCTTCCTACAACCAACATATCTGCAGTTAGTATGAATTACAAAATAGCTGGACGGCGACCTGCTCATCCTTGTTTACAGTACAAAATCTGAATAAATTAAATATGGCCCATAAGTTTGTTCTCTGCATTCCACATTGTTTAGAAAAATATATATATACTATAAGGTTAAACCGTGGAGGAGGCTGTCGTGGATTGATGAGGCCGCCGCTTCACCATGGATCGGGCGGTAGATCCGGCAGTCTCCGCTGCAACAAATTTTATTGCTACAAGATTTGAGAAAGACCTATCGCAACAAACAATTTTTTTGATAAAAGGCTTGCAACCCATTTCCATTTAAAGGAAACCAAACTACAAGATTCAAAGGACAGTAGAATATACATAACTGGAGCCGAAAAGCATCCAAAGAGATTAAAAGCAAAAAAACAGGTTATGGGAGAAGCTGAGACAGCCCCTTAACAAAAGTAAAGCTCTATCCATTTCCATAAACTAATCTGTTTGTCCATGTCGTCCATCTGCTTCTAGCTCCAAACACTTGAGCAGTCACCTTCTCGATTGCTCTAGCGCCCTTGAGGAGTACCTCCCGTTCTTCCTCCTTCTGTAAATTAGCCCAAAAGTCAATCCAATGGCAGATAATGTAGGGAAACAGGTAGGCTACACTAGCGCAAATTAAAAAATTCTACCCGTAAACCAAGATCACTGCAGTTATAGATCACGGTCTTACCACTAGACGCACAGTGCGGAAGTTGATGCAGACGTCGGGCGGTGTAGTCGTACTCGATTGATGCGATGCGTCGGGCGAGTAGTCGTACTACTTCCTCGCCTCGTCGCGGCGTCCACGTCTGACTCCTTTCTTGCGGTTCGTCCCAACGCCACGGTGCGGCGCCTCAAAGGTATCCACACGCGACGGGAGGAAGCGACGACGCGGGACTACTAGATCCGCGCGGCGACTAGGGCGTGGGAGGGTGGCGGCGTGGTTTGAGGATGTCACGAAAAACTCAACTCCCAACCGCGCCGCCTCTCCTCCTTTTATAGGCGTCCTTATAATGGGCTTCTACGAATAGAGGCCCATTAGGACTCAATGCCCATCTAATTTAGATCCAATCCGAATTAGGCTTCACTTCTTAAGTGTGTGACCCTATGGTTCACATATGTTTAGACATGACGCGAGTACACATACTTGGTCAATAGTTGGTAGCGCCTCTAGCAAGACGTGCAACTCCTAAACATACGTAAAGATCATATCGGACGAACCATCACAACGTTATGTACATGCCAATCCCTTTGCCTCACGATATTCAATCGAGCTCCAAGTCGACCACTCTTTCTCGATCCGTGATCCTAATCCCTTACTAGGTTAACTCTTAACCTTAAGTAGCATGGCCATGCATTTCGGATCCGATCACTCGAGGCCCAGAGATATCTCTCTCTGTAGAGAGGGCAAATCCCATCTCGACCGACCATGCCTCGCAGACATGCTTCATGACAAACCCGAAAGCTACCTTTATAACTACCCGATTCACGAGTAGCGTTTGATAGCCCTAAGTAGGTCGATTCACATCTCAAGTACATGCGACAATCTCGTGTCTAAGGACAAGGCGTACACATTGTGTAGAGAGAACCATAAGAATAATTACTATGTCTCATGTTGGGTCGGTCCAAACCCATGTTCTAAACATGTGTCCACATTATTGGTTTGACATCTCCATGTCTATGACCTGTGAAACATGGTCATCAACCGATACATGTGCTAATCAATCATTCACGTGTGTCCTCACATGAACTCCGACTAGGGACAACTTTAGAATAACCATACAAGTAAAGAGTTTCACAAACAAGTCACATACTTGTTAATCAACACAAAGGCAATATTCAAGGAACATTTATTAAATCATGGATACAATGAAATATCATCATCAATATGATTGCCTCTAGGGCATATCTCCAACAGATAATATGAATCACTGAGATAGGTTCTGCAGGCCATTTTTTTTTTGAAACACGCTGTATTGCGGGCTTTCCAGATGCTCCACAAAATGGCTGCTACGCCAACCAAACAGCTTCCTGGTTTTCCTAGCAAACTTCCTTACCGACATAGAGAAAAACCTGGTAGTATCTGTTGGAGGACTAGGCAGGCCAAACGAACATCTCACTATATTCCAAATATATCTCGTCAGAGGACACATGAAGAACAAATGATCAATACTTTCATCAATCCCACAAAACATGCATTTTCTGTCACCTACCCAACCCCTGTGGGTAAGATTCTCTTTGGTCAAAATGCTGCGCTTGAGCACTAACCATAGAAAGATTTTAATTCTTAGAGGTAGTCTAACCTCCCAAATGAATTTCTGTGGGAAAGCAATATCTGCACCCTCAAAAAATTATAGAAAGATTTGACAGAAAATGTCCCCGAAGGAGACAACAGCCACCACAGCCTATCACAATCCTCTGACAAAATAACACCATTGCAATCCGCTTTCAGCTTATTCCATTGAACAAGCCCTTCTCCGCACATCGTCCTTCTAAATTTAATGTTATTGTACCCCTGCTCGAAAGCCTTTGCTACAGAGATATTTTTGGGAAAGGTAATATTATAAAGTCTTGCATACTTCACTGAGAAATGTACGTCTCCAAACCACACATCCTCCCAAAATCTGGTTCTGGTACCATCTCCCACAATTCTTTTGCAACAAGACAAAAAAATATCCCTTACCCCTAAAACACCTTTCCAAAACCAAGAATCTCCCGCCTTAGGTATCGCATGAGCCAGCGTATTCTTACTAAGATATTTCGCTCAAATCATCTGTTGCCATTGCCCCTCCTCATTTTCCAACCTCCAAAGCCATTTGCCCAGCAAGGCTACATTCATGTCTCTCATTTCCAACAAACAAAAATACTCTATGCAACAATATAGTAAGGGACGGTGCACCAAATTCAAGAAACGCCTGCAACAAAACCTCTTGTTAGTTGTTACAAGATTTGAGAAAGACGCATGGCAACAAATAAAAATACTCTATTGCAACAATGGAGAAAGGGTTACAATAAATTTAAGAAAATGCCCGCAATAAAAAAATACTCGGTGAAGGAGCGTATGCAGATGGCGGGGAGCTCGTCGGAGGAGGTAGCCGACCCATTGTCCCAGTGTGTCGTCACCGGTAGAACTGGATTTGGCAGGGGGGAGACTGCCCTTGTGCCTCATCGTTGGCTCACCCTGTCTCGCTCTCGTCGTCGTCGCACCGCTTACCATTTGTCGCCTGTAACATCTCAATTTTCATGAGTTTTTGAAAATTTTTAAAATAAAAATAACTATTTGGTTTTGTTGAATTTCTAAAGCTTAACTTGAAATTTTAGAAGTTAAAAGCAATTTAATATGAATTAATCAAACTTCAATTAATTCAAATTTGGTTTATTCTGAGTTATTGGAGTTCTCTGGTACTCGGAATCCCTTTTCTCTGTTCGTTTCGTTTTTCCACCAGTTCGTTCCTCCCCCCTCAAGACCTCTCCTCAGGACCTCCTCCTTAGGACATTCCCCTCCTCAGGACTTCCTCCCTCCTTAGGACCACCCCCTTGGTCACGACCAACCTCTCGGTCACGACTACCCTCTTAGTCACGACTATCCTCTCGGTCACGACCACCCTCTTGGTTTTGACCGGCCCTGCCTGTCAACCCCCTGCTCACCTTCTTCTTCCTCCCGTCGCGTCACGGCTGATGCGAAAGTCTTCGCATATTAAATGATGTCGCCTCCGCTGTAACCGTTCCCTCTTTGGTCTCCTCCCCTACCTATCCCAATCCCCTCCCTCATTTGCCGGCAGTGCGCCCATGCCACGCTGCCGCAAATCCCGCCGCTGCATCTTGTCGTCCGGTCTTCCCCCTTCTTTCGCTATAAGTAGAGCACCTAGGAGCCTCGCCCCTCCTCTTGTTCTTTCCCCAGCTCGCCCTCTCTAGCTCCGGTTGCTGCAGCTTTCCTGAAGCCCCGAGCTCCGTAATCAGTCGCCGTGCACCTCCTCTCGGTTCTCACCACACCAGTGCAACCCCTTTTTCACCCGCATCTTTTGGTAACCCAAAGCTCCTTGAAGTAATCCCCCTCACTCTGTTTTAGTTTTGTTTCACAGGAGTTGCTGTTTTCCCTTCCTTCTCCCGTCCCGGCTGACCTATTCACCACCGCCTCCTTTGCCCTCGGCTGTGAGGTTCCTCGCCGCCGTTTCGCCGTCCGCTGACCCCCTCCGGTCCATCTCTCTCGGTCCTGGTGAGTTCTCCGTACCCTGCTTTCTCTTATTCTTTTAGTCAACTTCCCATGCCCTATTCTCTTTCCCCTTCTCTTTCGATCGCTGCTGAGTAGTCGAATTCCTCTTCTCTTTCGACCGTTGTTGAGTAGTTGTATTCTCATTGTCTCTTTTCTCTTACGACCACGTTGAGTAGTTGTATTTTCTCTTATAACCACGTTGAGTAGTCGTATCTTATCTTTCGACCAGTCGAGCCCCGTTCCGACCTTGTAATTTCAGATCTTCCGAGAGCTCGTTCCCTTCGTTCGAGCTTCGATTCGAGTGATTCAAGTCTCTAACTTCCTCTAAATTCAGTAACTTTCTTTTGATTCTAGTTTGTTTTTTTGGATTTTTTGGATTTGTTGTATTTACTTGTCTCTTTTCGCACGTATAGATTCTGGCGTTTCTGAAGAGTTCTTGAACCCAACGACCTCGACCGAAGCATCTCAACTCTTCAACGAAGGCAAATCGTTGACCTTTGATCATGTCGTATCCAGTTTATAAAATTATATTATTTTCTATCAACATGCATGACTAGTTGTATAAAAACGGTTCTAGGAGTAGTTAAACACCTACTTGGTAATATGACTCTTTGAATAATTGTGAACGACATGTTGACATGTACCTTTGGACACCATAAGTTGGGTAATCTTAGTTGGACATTATTGTGATACCAACATGTGTGCGTATTATGTTTAGCCATGCTTTAGTTATACGATGCCTCTCGATCACATGACTCAATGATGATAAATTTGACTAAGTGATTATAGGATTGTGGCATGTGTTGCCGTTAATATTTAAAATTTGTTGTGTAATGGCAAGGGTTACCATTTGGTCGGGTTGAACCAAAAATGATTTCTTACTCAGCGAATGATCGTGCAGTAAAGGAAGTACATGAAGCACATTGGGATGATGATGTTTTGCCTGAGTAGACACTAAGGACTTAACTTTGTGCACCATTGATCTGGGTCATACCGTGCAACCACAAGTCCATTTATGGGGTGGACCTGCCCAACTAATTAGCAATATTTTTAGTCGGTTCTGTTTGGGTTGATCCGCGACGCAAGAGGGAGCTTGTGTGGCAAAACCTTAGTGAGCGCGATGCAAGAGGGGCCCTGTGTGACGAAACCTTAGCGAACGTGGCATTAGAGGGGGCTTGTGTGGCAAATCCTTAGCGAGCAGAACCGAATCAAAACGGAGCTTTGTAAAAGCCTTGTGATAGTCTCTCCTTGATTCACATCTATAAGGAAACATGTGTTATATCAAGCGATTCTCTCTTGTGGGTCAAGTTGTACAACATCTGCAAAGTGTAAAGCTGTTCGAATAGCCGTGTACCTGGTTATGGACAATGCTTGGTGATTTCACACGAGAGGTAGATTTTCTCAAAATCGTGTCTTGGTTGGTTACGAGTGATTTGGAAAGTGAACTGAGTGTTCACGAGTGGTTTGAGAAGTGAACTGTGTGTTCATGAGCTGTTTCAAAGAAACTTGTTTACTTATGTATTAATCTTTTAAATTGTGCTTTCAATATATTTACTGTATTTTCTATCAATACTGCTTTTTGCAAAATAACCATAAAGCAATCCTTGTTAAGCCCTCGCATGAATATTATTTGCATATATTTTCTTTACGACTTGCTGAGTACATTCAAAGTACTCGTAGCTTTACGCCCTCTGGTTGATCAGTCGCCGAAGAGGACCCAAGGAGCACCGAGCTCTATGAGGACGACTACCTTGAAGACCATGCGATCTAGGAGACGTTCTCCATTCGATAGCCTGTGGATGTGTCGAATGGCTTCTACGAGTTGTTTTGATTCCGCTGCAAGCTCTCTTTTGTTGTTAAGCCCTGTACGGTAGATCTTGTAAGACTTGATCATAAGGTCTTTTGCTTCTATAAATATTAATTTGTCTGCTTCATCTTTAGTTTGTTATATGGATATGATTTCATCTATGTTGCAATTGTGCAGTTAACTACTAATCATGTGACTAGTTTGGAATGCACAGAGGGTCCCGGGGTTTCAATCTCGGGGTCGCGACACCACCCCTACTCCCTCCGCTCATCGTCCGTCGCCTTGGATCCTCCGGTCACCATCCCCTTTCGTCTGATCGCGATTCACTCCCCCTCCACTTTAGTTTGTAGCTCCACCACTCCACGCCCTCTACAAAAAGTGACCAAATCTGCCCGCTCTCTTTGCCCACAATGCTGCTTCTTTGCTTCCGACCGGTTAGCGCCATTGTCAAGCGTTGACTCCACCGAGGCAGCACGTTTTTGTTGGGCAGCTTGGAAAGATGGTGGAGATGGATAGGAAGGGATGCAAATCCACTGACTTCATGTTCCAATGTCATGGCGCTACAGTATCATAACATTGCGTAGCAGGCATTGTAAATACTGTAGCATCACCGCAGCAAGAATACTACGCCATCAACACTGTTCATGGACACTGCAGCAGTTCATTTGAATCGTTCTTTCCAGATCGGACGACTTAGGTCTGGACAATATCATAGCACTGTAACACAGTGACATTGCCCATGGAATGAAAGAGGATGCAAACCTGATAGGAAGGAGGAGAATGGGGAATAGGGGTGGAGCTGGGGAGGAGACGACGCAAGTGCGGATGGGGACAACAGGGGGTGTGAGGCGTGAGGCGTCCGATGCCACGAATTAGATTGGGCATATGGGCCATAGGGTTATGGATATTAATATTATGAAATTGACCTTAAGATATGTTTGTTTCTATCAGTTAATTTCTTAAAGATCTCTCTAGTTTCAATTGACGTTTGAGTAGCATCATTTTTAAGCGAAACATAGAGAATGTTAGAACCATCCGATCTGGACAATTGACGGCACAGATGAGATCCGGCACAACCAAAGCAGTAATTGCCCGTATTTTAGACCCGGACCACCCGGTTACGTACTCCTCATGTTTCCCGTTTCCAGAACCCGAAAGCTCAACCAAAAACAAAGACCACGGCATCGTATCACATTCGCAGTTTCACACACACCTCCGCCTCCCTCGCCGTCTCTCTCCCCATCTAGCACCACCACCAGTCCACCACCTCCTGTTCCTCAGGCCTCGCCTCGCCACCTCCCATGAAACCCTAATCCCCCCAAACCCTGACCCGACAACTCCTCCGCCGCCATGTCGCCGCCTCGCCAGGCGCCCGACTACAAGTACATCACCGAGGAGTGCCTCCGCGAATGGAAGAGCCAGTCCGCCGCCGCCTTCCGCCTCCCCGATCCGGTCCCCATGGCGCGCTTCCTCTACGAGTTCTGCTGGGCGATGGTGAGCTCCCGCCAGTTTGTACTGCCGTGTGATTAGGTTTTGCTCTGCCCGTTGTTGGTCGGTTTTTTTTGTGCTGATCGCGTGGGTTGGGCTGCGCAGGTGCGAGGGGACCTGCCGCCGCAGAAGTGCCGGGTGGCGCTGGATTCTGTGGTGTTCGTGGAGGAGGCTCGGCGCGAGGAATCCGGCTCGGTGCTTGCCGACATCGTCGCCCACCTAGGGCAGGATGTGAGAGACAGCTCTTTTTTGCTGCCTTGTGGTGCATAGTGAGCTTCGAATGGCAAAGTGGAGTGCGCTTGATTAGTCAATTTGCTAGAGGGGGGGTCGTAGGCAGTAACACTGGACGCATGACTTAGTTAAATTGGTCAGTTTGTAGTGCGTGTTACTTGTTGTGCTGGCTGAATTGACAATTGGTTGAATTGTAAGGTGTTTTCATGATGAATAATCTCTCATTGGAATCGCTAGAATGTGGTAGCCCTGAAAAGGGTTTAAAGCTATGTTTGGGGGGAAACTCACTGAAGTTGTAGCAGAAACAAGTCAAATTATGCTCTTCCCGGTGAACATGAAAGTATCAACTTTTGGAATAACAGAAATGAACCTTATAATGGTCGAGAGCAGGGAATAAATTCCCGGCCGGTAACCGCCGTTACCGCCGTAACCGCTACCGGACCCCTCGGAAAAGCAAAACCGGAAATACAACATCCGGTTTAGTAACTTCAAAATTCAAATTTTGAATTTTAGACGAATTTTAAGCGAATTTGAATGAATTTCAGCCGAAAAAACCGGGATTTCCGGTAACCGGCCGGTTACCGTTCCCGGCCAGGCAACGGGAAACACCCCGGTAACGGGTTTTGGAACCTTGGTCGAGAGTCAAGGGATATGCTTATGAATGTTCAGACAGCCAAGCGGTCCAAATCTATCATGACTCGAACTGGTTAGCTTTACATGCTCATGCGCATGAACATGCACTATGCCTAGCAGCAGATGACTTCTCTTTGCAGCGATAGAGTGTAGATATTTTATTATCTTCTGTGGGAAGTGCAAAACGCTCTTCCTGATAAGCAAGCTGATTAATTGACAAAAGCTCGTGCTTTTTCTTTTCAGTTTTTGATGGACTGATTCAAATGTTCACCGTGCATGGTTCTAGTTGTCTTGTTCGGTGTAATCGTTATAGATGTCGCTAAGCCGTTTTTTCCTTGTTCTAATGGTATCCTCCATTCAATCTCTTACCACTTCCTATCGTGACATTTGTTTTTTTTCTTGATGTTGTTTGCCTTGCTATATACTCACTATCAACGGTCTTCAACCTATAACTTTTTTGCCACCCCCCACCCCCAATGAGCTTATGACCTTCTGTGACTTCTTCTTTGTGTAGCATTTTGTTTTGTTGTTCTTTTGATTAGTGGCCATGCTTAAATTCAAGATACATTTATTTCAGAATCATGTAATATGTAACTTGGCTTTACCCCTAACATTTGTATTACTATTTCCTCGGAATGATTGGGTGTTGTATTAGTAGTTGAGCTGACCTATATCAACCTGCAGATTACAATATCTGGCGATTATCGCAGCCGTCTTGTCAAAATGGTAACAACTCTTTTTGATACTTTTACACCTACTCATAAATTTAGTAATTCAAATAGACTATATATCTTCTCGGTGCTTACCTTCTTTTGGTTATAAATGTGGTGTTCACTAATCTCTAGCTGAATACTCTTCCCTGCAGACTAAGTCATTTGTGGAGTCGTCGTTGATTGTACCTAGGCTTCTTCAAGAGCGATGTGAAGTGAGTATTTTTGTCCCTTGTACTAGGGCACCACATATCCGTTGACACCACTTTCAAGATTGAAGCTGACACATGCTATCTCTATTTCCTCTACTTGCACACTTGAAGGAAGAGTTCCTCTGGGAGGTTGAACAGAGCAAGTCAAAGGGCCAGGATTTAAAAGCAAAGGAGGTATGTGTCACAAACTAATACATACATATTGTCTGGATTTCATGTTAGGCTGATATCTTTTTGTGTGTTCATGGGAATTACAATGTATCGTGACGCATTAATGCCCATACTTTTTAACCATGGTTCTTGATCAATGCACTTCTGCCCATTTTGTTACTTAATTTGCCAAATTACATGATTTAAATTTTTTGTTTACTTTACTCATTTACTGTATGGTTGTTTGATGATTGCTTCAAATAATTGGTAATAGGTCAGAGTCAACACACGACTTCTTTATCAGCAAACTAAATTCAACCTTTTAAGAGAGGAAAGTGAGGGCTATGCCAAGTTGGTATGTATATCTATCTGTCAAACTTCTGACTCTTTGTTCTTGCGATGATTGCACATTGGTGTATATTTTCTTTTGTAAATTTCAGTGATCGCAATCTTTTCCACATGCTGTTTGAAATGTCTAGCAGAACCCAGAATTAGAAAACTGTGCTTGATGTGCTTCTAGTTTCTACACTGAGATACTTTGGTTAGCGGCACTGCCTTAAATTACTTGATCAGTATTTGATCCAAATTACTGAGTGGACAAGTTGGCAGTTCAAGGGATGTCTGTAAAGCAATTAGCTAATTCCAATATTTGATTTATGATTGGTCCTAAAATTGCAGAGTTGGATTGCAAAATAGTGGCAAGCAAAGAATCCATGTTTTTCAAAGTATTTGTTTAACGTGTTTTCTACTTAATCTAGAGGTCGCACTCTCCAATCTTAGATACTAAAAACAAACAATTGCAATTTGTTATTACAAATGTATATATCCACATACTGTGTTCTTATTTTGTAGTTTGAAAATTATTTGTGACTATATCTCGCAATTATCTAAAATGGCTTACCGAAGTTTGGTGTTTTTTAGCCTACTTAACTTTGTTTGTTTGGATAATTCAGGTAACCCTCCTTTCTCAAGTTGATTCAGATTTGGCTTGCCAAAATGTTTCTTCAGTTACTATCAGCATTATAAAGGTTGGGCATTAGATTCTCCTATGTTACGATTTGAGCATGTAAACAGTGTTGTGCAATAACATAATGTTTTTTGTGACAGTCACTGATTGGGCATTTTGACCTGGACCCCAATCGTGTATTTGACATTGTGAGTTTTCATGTACTATCCCATTATTATTATATAATATATTAATATTGTAAAAGTATGTCGTTGAAACCATGTAATTCTGTTATTCTTGTTTGTCTGCTAGGTGTTGGAATGTTTTGAACTCTATCCAGATAACAATATCTTTTATCAGCTTATACCTCTTTTTCCAAAGGTATTCATTTTAATACAATCATGTAGACTGCCTATAAAGATTATTATCATATTTCATGTAGTATTTTCAGCCCATCTTACAAGGTACCTTTATTACAGTCCCATGCTGCTCAAATTTTGGGGTTCAAATTCCAATATTATCAACGATTGGATGTCAACAGCCCTGTTCCATCTGGTCTTTTCCGAATAGCAGCCTTGTTGGTCAAATCTGGTTTTATTGACCTTGATAATCTGTAAGTTTGCCAATTGTCCTGTTTCTCTAGATTTCCTGATTACAAACAGTGATTTTAGATATCATCCTTAAAATGTATCTACAACTTTGTATTCTTGAAAAATATAAATATACAATTTTAAATAATTTGAGATCAAAGTTTTAATATGGCATATGTCCATGTAGATTTAGTACTTTGATATTACTTTTCTCTCGTGATGCTCTTTCAACTTTATACCCTGTTTGTTCTTCAATTTTTGCTCTTTACTTTTCTGGCTATTTCTTTTAATTATGTCATAATTTTACAATTCTTTTATTATTTCAGCAGTACTAGACTTTTATTAGTTCATTTTCCTCAAAATGAGTTAGTAGTTCATTTTCCTCAAAATGAGTTAAGTGCAAATGTTGCTGAGTTAAAGGAAATTCCTATGTAGTATGAATATGATATCAAGTTCTTGTTTATTTTTATTTTCCTAGTTCCTACGAGTCTACGACGTTGTATGAGTATGGGTTGGTGTTGCTGAATATGCTCCCAAATCTATTTATTTGGGAATAGCCTTTCAACTGCACCTCAGATGTTTCATGACACGTTTGCGGCTTTTGTTTCAGCTATGCTCATTTACTTCCAAATGATGATGAGGCATTTGAGCATTTTGACTCCTTTGTTGCAAGGAGAATTGACGAGGTCAGTACCCATTTTGTCTTAATTTATTTTTCTAAAAAAAGATTTGCTGTATTTGACAGGATTGTAAGGGGGAATTGTATATATGCCACTACAATGCACTCAAATAATAAAAGGGGCAAATTGCTCCATACCATCGCAAAGATCATTCAAGTTGGAAACTACCATCGATGTGTCACTCAGGGCCCACTTGTCAGCCTCACATGCGATGGTATTTTCCAATTCATACATCTTTGCGATGGTACCAAGCTAATTTTCTCAATAATTCAAAATACCACCCCAAAGATGAATAACTTTAATAACGCCACTCCAAAACACATCTATTATATTTTTGCGATCTGCTCTTTTATGGAAACAAAAGCCATTTCTACCATTTTTAAAGAGCAAAAAAAGACCATGTATTGAAAAATTGAAATCATGGTTCTATTTATACAAATAATGTCGCCATGGTAATGCAGAGGCCTTGGGATCCAAAACAAGCCATTTTGGGGGTAAAGAACTTATGTTGTGGTATGAAAGCACTGGGGGTACCTTATGGTTAACAGGGGAGATGGAACATGGCTAGGACGCTGAGCATGATCATGAGGGGACAAATGCATGGGGTCCGGAATTGGGAAGAAGAGAAGTTTGGGTTTTTGGGAAGAGGGTATAATTGGATTTTTTTTTTCAATCTAAAATGGGACTAGAGTGGCAAAAATATAAGAGTTCTTTTCGATTGGCATTTTTGTAGTTATTGGTTTTGAAGGAGTGTCATGTATACAGCTATTTCTAAATATAATTATCACTCTGTCAACAGCAAGATATACACACTGATGTAGCAGTACGATTTACTGGTTGTAGAATGACATAACTGCGTTTTTAGTAACTGGAACAATTTCAAGCTGCACATGTGGATTTGGTCTTACATTGATGCCAATGGCAGTATTTATCTTCAATACTTCAATAATTATAGGACACATTGAAGTTTCAATTTATGGAGCTTAGTCCTCTCATGATTCCAGGCTAGTAAAATAGGCAGAATAAATCTCGCTGCTACTGGAAAGGATCTTATGGATGACGAGAAGCAAGAAATAACTATTGATTTGTACACAGCATTGGAGATGGAAAATGATATAGTCCGGGAGCGAGCCCCTGAGATAGAAAAGAACCAGAAACTTGGACTTCTTCTTGGTTTCCTCTCAGTTCTTGATTGGTAATGTCATGTGTTCCCTCGATTTTAATTGTTGTACAATTATACAGCGAAGATTTTGAACAGCAGCTATACTCAATTGGTTATAATTGCATTTCTGCAGTAAACACATCTGTCTTTTTTCACATGTTACAAATTGTTAAATTTTACTGATCGAACTCTGCCATTATTTGCCAGGGATCATGCACAGCTACTCTTTGAACGTCTTGCACACCTAAATCCTGTTGAGCATATTGAAATTTGTGAAGGTTTATTTAGGTTTGTCAATTTTCTCTGCATATGCTATTAAGAGCCTCAGCATCTGTATACAACCTGCACTTCTGTGCAAAAATGCAAACATGGCATTTGATGGTGTGCTTGAGTATGTGTTTTGTATTGCAATGGTTATGTTCCTCTGGTTTATGTTGTTTAATTCTATTTTTCATTTGTGCAGAATAATTGAAAAGACTATTTCTCCAACCTACGATAAAATTTGTCAAACGTATTATAAAATCCCCCGTAGCACCGATGCTTACATGATGGACGCATCACCTGTCTCTTTGCCGAAAGAGTTTTTCCAAATGCTTGCCGCATGTGGACCATACCTTCATCGTGACACACAATTATTTCAGAAGGTACAGTCAAATCTTTTCCTGCTAATTCTTCTCGTATTAGTACCTGCTCACTATCATGATATACTTGATGCTAGCATATTGTGCATGATTGGAGGTTTTCTCCAGTGCATTTATGTCATATATTATTGATTTGTGCTGTCATATTTGTACAAAAAATACCATATCACGAGTTTTTCCATTTCATCAATTGTGTTCATGACCAGGATTTCACAAAAATGCCATCCTTGTTACCTAGCTGTAACAAATCAAGAATATATTTTGCAGCTTATAACACAAAAAGGTTGTCATTACATCCTTTTAGAAAGCATTTGAACAGCTGTCCTATGAATACTTTTGCTTGCAATTTTGCAGTTCCATGTGAAGCCTCAAGTAGCCAAAAAAAATGTTGGAAATGGTTTACTTAATATTCCATTCTACATGTTAACTTTTCAGGTTTGCAGAGTACTAAAAGCATACTACCTCTCATCAAAAGAATCAACCCGTACACCTGAATCAACCCGTACATCAGGTGCAATATCACCGGAATCTCGGATTGAAGAAGCACTTGGGTCATGCGTGCTTCCTTCATTGCAGCTTATACCTGCTAATCCTGCTGCTGATATGGAGATATGGGGAGTTCTTTCCCTTCTTCCTTACGAGGTTTGTCATGTTGCTTCATGCTTTGTTTTACTGCCCTATTCGGTTTTAAGCAATTTGGTACCATTCATGTTTAGGTCCGTTATCGTTTGTATGGTGAATGGGAGAAGGACAGTGAACAAAACCCAATTGTCCTTGCTGCAAGGCAAACTGCAAAGGTTGCCTACTTATTCCGTGACTGAGGTTTTCTTTTCTTTCATCTTAAGCTTTAAATTCACCGGCATTCTTATTTTTAATTAGCTGGACACCAGAAGGCTCTTAAAACGGCTGGCTAAGGAAAATCTGAAGCAGCTTGGCCGCATGGTGGCTAAACTTGCTCACGCAAATCCAATGACTGTACTTCGGACAATTGTCCAACAGGTATCTTGAACCAACTTATGTGCATATAATTGCTAATTGGGGTAAACTTATTCAAAGCAAGTGTAAATACTGCAGTTATATCTGAAACATAATGTTTCCTTTGGAAATATGAGATATACCCACTTCCATTTGGATTAGAGACTGTTGATTTTGTTTTTGTTTTGCAAATGACTTGTGCTTATTCTTTTTTCCTTCTCTGGTGTTGGAGATGGCCAACCATTGCTACATCTGCTGATAGCTCCATCTCCACTGTATTTGGCACTTCTATCCCCACTGGGATTTCTTGATACCAACCTGGTTGCCTGATACCATGTTATACAATGAATCCTCATTCATTCATTGGGCCAAAAGGCCAATATGTACAGCTACATGAGTGGGCAAATAAGCAAATAGCCCCCTATACAAGTAACTAATCACTCAGCTTATATTGTGCTTACTGAATTCAACCTCTGTTTGTTTTGACACCGGCTGCATCAGCTCTTTGTGTAGTATATCCGCCGATGGGTGTGATCCGTGATTCCTTTCCTTGGCCGTGACCTATCTAGATCTACTCTAGCCTTGTACTGTTAACACACACCAGACCCCAAATGTTGCTCTGCCGTCGCTAGATCATCCTATGTTATGCCTTATAGGATCTAGTTGCGATAAGTCACTACCCAGAATGGGACATAGAGGAGAGAATAATCAAATTGTAATTTGTAAATGACGAAGTGGAATGTTCATCTCATTAATGTTGAGTCTGGATCAAGGATCAAAATCTCGGAACCGGAGGAAAAACCGCCCGGTGGTCGGTAACGGTAACCGGAAAAACTGGTGAAACTTCGAATACTGAAATTTGAATTGGGGATGTAACCGCCGGGATTTTGAATTTGAATTTAAATTTGAAAAATTTCGGCTGGTTTTTTAGATCGCGGTTCCCACCGGTTTTTCCGGTAACCGCTGGGATTTTGATCCTTGGTCTGGATCAACTTAATGCGGTCATTGTTGATTGTAATGATGCTGATAAAATGGTAAAGGAGGAAGTTTGGCCAAAGGATTTCTAAAGATATTTTTTTTACTGGGTTAACTATGATAATTCAATGATTCTGGGAGTTCACCTTTATAATCCTTCCTTGATTGTTTGGATTCTGCTTTATGTTCAACTCTTCCATTTTTTTTACCTCTACAATACATTGTCACAATTTGCAGGTTGAAGCATACAGGGACATGATAACTCCAGTTGTGGATGCTTTTAAATACTTGACTCAGGTATTAGCCCCGTATGTGATGTATGTTTCATGCATATGCTTATACCCTTTTTTATAGTCTCTATTGTAATTGTTTTGCACATGTCTTTGGATTATTATAAGTTCTATTTATAGCATTATTTAAATGTGCTTCATTTACAGCTGGAGTATGACATCTTGCAATATATTGTAATTGAACGCTTGGCTCAAGGTGGTCGTGAGAAACTTAAAGATGACGGTCTTAATCTGTCAGACTGGCTTCAGTGTCTTGCATCATTTTGGGGGCACCTGTATGTACTTTTGACTCCTGAACTGTGTTTACATTCTTTACACATGACATGATATACTGACTAGTTTTTAGTTAAACCTTATGATCTTTTGAATTATAAACATGTACATTGTTACTTATTCGTTTTTAGTTAAACCTTATGATCTTTTGAATTATAAACATGTACATTGTTACTTATTGGGCACCTGTAATTGCTTTCATCATAAGGCTCAAATAATGATATGTGTATTTATTCAAATTTTGTGTTGACATTTTCTTGTGTTTCTTCCATAGTAGTTAGAATACAAAATAAAGGAAATGACTATCTGCGTAAGCTGCACTTGTTGGATATTAAATAATGCAAAGATATATTCTTAAAAAGTAATTAATAAAGGTGGCTACACATAAATACTAACATTTTGTCGCACACGCATGCGAATGATGTTGAATATGCTAATCTTAGCACAAGGTAACTGACTTATAACCTAAAATTTAGAGTTTTTTTGTTTTATTATTAGGATCATTAGCAGTTATCTGGTGCAGATTCTTGAGTGGTCCCAAATTTTTAACGCATTTTGACCGCGCTTCTCATATAATTTGTATCATGAAGATATTACAAATTTGCTGAGACTTGAAATTCTTGCTCTTTGTTTTGTTAATCACACATGATCTTGAACTTTGATGGATGTATAATCAGTTGACTAGTTGAATAAATCTCTTCATGTTTTGAAAATGACAGCATTATTTCTTTTAATGCTATACACCTTTCTAATCACTGTGGCTCCATGGGTTTCCCTTATCAGTATTAGGGTTATTATCTTTTATCTTTATGCCCCTATTCGTGCCTGCCATCATTAATGACAGACTTTGTACTGCTATTGACCTTTGCTTTGAACCAATAAATTTTAACAGGTGCAAGAAGCATCTTTCCGTGGAGCTAAAAAGCCTTTTCCAATACCTCGTTAATCAACTGAAGAAAGGCTCGGGCATTGAGCTTGTTGTACTAGAGGTCTGTTGGCTACCTTGAAACTTCCTTACCTTGGGATTGTATATGAATCTGAAGTGTAAAATGATCAATCATGCAGGAACTCATTCAGGAAATGGCAAATGTGCAGTACACCGAGAACATGACTGAGGAACAGGTCGATGCTATGGCAGGGGGTGAAACGTTGCGGCTTCAAGCTTCACTGTTTGGATCAACAAGGATCTATAAGGTTGCAAGGAGCCAAGGCTCCTTTCTCAATGCCATTTTAAGGTCAAATTCACAAAAAACAGGTTACCAAATCATTTTATTTTGTAGGTCCTGAATAAGTCTACAAACAAGTTGAGGGATTCTTTGCTTCCAAAAGAAGAACCTAAACTTGCAATGCCTCTATTACTGCTTATTGCTCAGCATCGATCCAAGTAAGATTTTTTTTTTGAGCTTGCAAAATCCTCTGTGGCCCGTCTCCACATGCTTGCATGCTTTGGCTTGCCTGGGCACAGATTGTCTTTATTTTCCTTCTGCGTTCTCGTCTTCTCGACTAAGTGGACTTTAGTCTTGGCACAGTTATGTACTTATGTAATATTATAATTTTAATATAGATGACATGTTAACATTTATTCTGGATGTATGACCTAGGATCTATCCTAATTAAATGGCTTCTTGAGTCTTGAGTCTTGACTATATTCCTGTAAATATTTTATTTTAGAAGATGTTGAAGAAAATACCCAGAAAGCACCCAGTGGCTAAAGCTTTATTATCTGCCTTGTGGGATCCCTGTATAGGAAATTCATGTCGGCCATAGAGCCTGTCATATTCAGTTTTTACTTTTCCGCTCCACTCTTTTAAACTTGATAATGTTGCTATTGTTCTTAGGATTATAATAGATGCGGATGCCACATATATCAAAATGGTCAGCGAGCATTTTGATAGGTGCCATGGAATACTGCTTCAGTATGTTGAGTTTCTTTCAAGTGCAGTAACTCCAACAACCTATGTTCAACTAATACCTCCGCTGGAAGATCTGGTTCATAAATATCATATCGAGCCAGATGTAATACACTCCTATCTTGTGTACTCCCTGTATTTTTGTTATGTGCTTGAGCTTATTTCATTATTTGATTACACATCAACTTGAGTAAACATGGTAATACTTTCACTTTATTCTAGGTTGCTTTTCTTATATACCGCCCAGTGATGAGGCTTTTCAAAAACACTAATGGAGGTGACACCTGTTGGCCTCTGGATGACAACGAAGAAGGGGAGTCTGTATCATGTGATGATATGATCTTGCATGTTGACTCGTCTCAGAAGTCAATCATGTAAGTCTTTTATGAACATCTGCAATGAGTTTGCATGTGCTTCATGACCTTTTACTTCATGATGGAGATGCTATAATACTATAATAGTATCATACCATTGAACACAATCCCTAAATATCATATAACCTGCATTACTTTATACACTTTTCATAACATGGGCCGCTGTAGTTCGTATGCAAGATTCATAGTTTATTTGTGTATTTCAAGTATCTATTCACTAGTATGGATTATCACACCTTAGTTATTTCATTTTCACCTTTTGAGTCATATTGCTATATACTTTTGTTGTTCTCGTTTATGCTTCTTGTAATCCAGTCCTATATTTCTTCCTGTAGCAAGTACCAGGTACAAGTCTAGCTAGCTGGTTCCTCTATTTCTCAATTGCGTGTTCATTGTCCACAAAACTATCAAACTTTTACCGGCTTATACACAACATTCAGTCAACAGAAGTCTTTCAACGGGTGATTTTTTTCGTCATTAGAAGTATAAACGTAAAAAATAAATTGCAAATTAAGAAAAGTTAAGAGAAAGTATACACCCTTAAGAACGTCAGAGCAGAATTACGAGAACTTGATGCCAGATCAGGGCGATCTTGAGATCCCCGGAAGCTGGTAGGGAACTACCGACTATACCTTGAATCATTATTGCTTTCAGAAACCCATTAATTTAACTTTCGAATCTTCCTTGACTTGAGGTTAACTTTTGGTTCAAATATTTTCCTGTTTCTAATTGAGAATGATACTTCTTTGACATATCTATGGTGTTTTAGGTTCTCGATTCACATGCATTTCTCTGTATTTTGTTTTACTACAGGTGGTCAGATCTTCTGAACACAGTCCGGACAATTTTGCCAACAAAAGCCTGGAACGGTCTTTCGCCTGAATTATATGCTACATTCTGGGGCTTAGCACTATATGATCTTCATTTCCCAAAAGATCGTTATGATGCAGAAATCAAGAAGCTGCATGATAATCTCAAACAACTGGAAGATAACTCAGATAACTCTAGCATTGCAATATCACGACGTAAGAAGGACAAGGAGAGAATCCAAGATTTACTTGACAAATTGAACAATGAATCTCAGAAGCACCAGCAACATATAGCATCAGTGCTCCAAAGGCTAGCCCGTGAAAAGGATAAGTGGTTGAGTTCTAGTCCAGATGCACTGAAGATCAACATGGAATTTCTCCAGCGTTGCATATACCCACGCTGTGTTTTTAGCATGCAGGATGCCGTGTATTGTGCTACGTTTGTCCAAACACTGCATTCACTTGCGACTCCATTTTTCAACACAGTGAATCATATTGATGTCTTCATTTGCAAGACACTACAGCCAATAATCTGTTGTTGCACAGAATATGAAGCCGGCAGGCTTGGAAGGTTTCTTCAGGAGACGTTGAAGATGGCCTACTATTGGAAGGTATTTTATTGCTTGAAGTGTGCTACACACGCTTTACCATAGTATTCATGGTAAAGAATGGAGGTAGCACACATTATTGGATAGCCTTCCTGCTGGCTATTACATTTTTTATAGTGCTTCTGAATTTGCATTTACAACATTTTGCAGAGTGATGAATCAATATATGAGCGTGAATGTGGAAATAAGCCGGGTTTCGCTGTGTACTTCAGGTTTCCAAATAGCCAGCGTGTGTCTTATAGCCAGTTTGTTCGAGTATGCTTTACTTACTCCTTGAAGTTATACGTATCGTATAATTAAGTATTTTTCAGTATGTTTTGTCATTTCCCTTATGGAATTAATGAAACATAGAGAAGCTTGTTTTGTGCTTCGATCACAAGAATTAAGAAAATTTTACGACTAAGCTACATACTTGTAGATTTGTAGTGATGACCTTTTCCCTTATGGAATTAATGAAACATAGACATCATAGTAGAGTTTGTTTTGTGCTTCGATCACAAGAGTTTAGAAAATTTTAGGACTAAGCTACATACTTGTAGTGGTGACTGGTGACTTTTATAATAGGATAAGTGGACAACGACATGGAACCCCAGTATGGCATGATATGGTCATATGGAAATTTCCAAAAGTTCCAAACGTGGCTTCATGGCTGTACATATGTAAAAAGTAAACTCCATATATGTTTTTCAACTCAGGAATTAATCCCATGTGGAATACTAGCGCACAAAACCATGTTTAGGTGCTAATATTCTAAATCACAATATGAGCCATTGGATGAGGTTTTGATGCACCAGATTTAGATGGACTTGAGTGCATGGATTTACAAATTTACTAATGAACCCCTTCACAAATTCAGAAACTACATTAAAGGAATTGAGCCTCCTCATTCAACCTAAATCTAGTGTATTCAATACACATCCAATGACTCACATTAGAGTTAGCATGCTATTACCCAGATATGGATACTTCCCCTAATTAGCGAAAATCTTTTCTACTCGTGTAGTTTGTCATTGGCTACATTTTAAAAAATGTGGCAAATTAGCGTATTATAAAGAAGCAGAGTTTCTCTGTTGTTTCTTATGCCAAATGCATTGAGGCTCAGTTCTCGAATTGTATTTTTGTCATTCTGCTTTTTTTATTTTTTATTTGTAAGATCAGAAACAACTTGATGCCAAATGTGAAAGTTGGTACCGCATGTGCAAGACATGTTGGCTTGAGTGAGCTGTACAGTACAAATTGGTCATGTGAGCTCTGAATTAGATTTGTAGTGGCAAGCTTTGATATGTTAAAACTTGCAAGTTTTCCAGCAAGATAGCACCATAATGTGTAAATGCATTTTTTTACCCACTGCATGCATTTCTGTTTATAAGTATCTCCCCATTTTTTTTTTGGGTGAAACTTCTGTTTCTTCAATCCATGATACAGATTCAGCATGGTTTCACAGACTCTAATATTTATTGGTCATTGCTGATTTGCTGTATATTTTTGTCACGTGCACCTGAAAAATCAAGAAAAATAAGTAAATATCTAATATCTTAAATTTTATGGGGTCATCCTTTGATTTGCTATTTTCTTTACATTATATGTTTCTGAACATTCTTTTTTTTCTGTACTTTTGAAAGGTTCATTGGAAGTGGAGTTCAAGAATCACCAAGGTGCTTAATCAATGTATGGAATCAAAAGAATACATGGAAATCAGAAACGCCCTTATTGTGCTCGCAAAGATATCTAATATTTTTCCTGTGATTCGTAAAAGTGGTGTCAATCTTGAGAAACGGGTAAATCCACTATTACTCAATCATTCGTGATATGCTGCTGGGCTATTTCTCACCAATACATTTTCCCAGGTTGCTAAGCTAAAGGGGGATGAGAGGGAAGATCTGAAAGTTCTGGCCACTGGTGTAGCTGCTGCTTTGGCAGCTCGCAAGGTAAGTGTTACATCTTTCCTAATTGGTACTTCTTTTCTGCCTACCATTAGACATCCATTTATGTATGATTATGAGATATATATGTGGAATGCTCAATATTATGCAGAGTTCATGGCTATCTGAAGAAGAGTTTGGCATGGGTCACCTTGATCTGAAGCCAGCACCGGCAAAATCTGTTCCTGGTAAATAGAAACTACAAAAGGTGTTTTGTTGAAACCATTATGATTAGCTTGAGCATGACTAATCTTTTGATCTCCTTCAGGAAACCTGTCAACAGATCCCTTGACAGCAAAAGATCAGAGTGTTCGTGCAAAATCTACAGATAGTAGACATGAAAGGTCAGAAGGTGCCATGAAGCCCGATGCTCAACCAAAGAAGAATGCCTTGTCTGCAAATGGATCTGATAGTCAAATACCATCTTCCTCTGCACAAGGAAAAGTTTCTGGTGTTGTACGTGGTGCAGATGAACCTCTAAAACTTCTCTCTGATGATGGAGTTAAGGTTTCAAAGCCTACAGCAGAATCTGAGGTACCTCCTAGTTTATTATATGGACAAGTTAACCTATTATATAAATAGGGTAATTTATAGTGCTATATTATGTTCGAATGCATAGCAGGAGTAATTTTGGGCTGACATTTATCTTTGCAATCTGTTCTAACTGTTTTTACTACAACAGACAAGGGCGCCACAAAAGCGTGCTGCACACAATGTTGGGAAGGTATCTAAGCATGATACGGTAAAGGAAGATGCAAAATTTGGGAAATCTACCAGCAGGGGTGTCAATCAACAAGCCTCTGCTGTTCCTGTTGATAGAGAAGTATTGTCTCAGGCAGCTGATGGTGTGCAAGATACTAATTGCACTAGTTCTTTGGTTGGTACCAATGGTAACGTACATCCGGCGCCGCCACGAAAGGTATCAGCATCCTCCCAAAGATCAACGGTGTTGGCTACACATAGTGGTGGAACAGCTAATCCCTCCAGTGAATCTACTGACTTGATTGACTCTACCGTGAAACAGCAAAAAAGATCTGCTCCAGCTGAAGAACAAGATAGAGCAAGTAAACGGAGGAAAGGAGAGATTGAAGGACGGGATGGTGATTTGACAGAACACCACACAGACAAGGAAAAAAATTTGGACTCACGATCAGTAGATAAATTTCGTTCTGTGGATCATGGGAAGAGTGCTAATGAGGAACAAAACCTAAGTAGGACAGAGCAGTTAAAAGAAAAAATTGATGAAAAATATGATAGAGATCCTAGAGAAAAAACAGATCGAACTGAGAGGCGTCGTGGGGAAGATGTGGTTGAGAGATCAACAGACAGATCATCGGAGAGGAGAGAGCGTTCTACTGAAAGGATGCAAGACAGAGGGATAGATAGAGCTCCTGAAAAAGGAAGAGAAGACAGGAATAAGGAGGAGAGGAACAGAGTTAAGCATGCTGAACCCTCCATAGATCGTGCACATCCTTCTGATGAACGGTTCCGAGGGCAAAGCTTGCCACCACCTCCACCTCTTCCAACAAGTTTTGTACCCCAATCAGTTGGTGCTAACCAAAGAGATGAAGATAGTGACCGGAGGGGTGGTAGCACCAGGCATACTCAACGGTTATCTCCCAGACACGATGAGAAAGAAAGGTGGCACTCGGAGGAGAATGCTTCGTCGTTGCAGGATGATGGGAAGCACAAAAGAGAGGAAGATCTCCGGGATAGAAAGCGTGAAGATAGGGACGTTTCATCTAGCAAGGTAAATGTCTTTGCCCCCTCCCTCTTTTGTGACTTGTGACCACTGTTCTCTCTTGTTTAGTTCTATTGATAAAAGTTAACGTATGTCTTGTGCTCGCTTTGTCACTTGACAGCTGTATGTCTAATGATTTGACCTCAGAGACATGCAATCATTCCTTTTGTGTTTGCAGTGCGTAACCCAAAGAGCATACTTGTTTGACTTGCTAATCCTTTGTTGTTTGTATAGATTGATGACAGGGATAGGGACAAAGGTAATAATATGAAGGAAGACAGTGACCCAAATAGTGCTTCCAAACGGCGAAAATCTGCTTTAGAAGCTGGGGAATACACACCTGCTGCTCCACAGCCTCCCAGCCATGGAGTTGGTAGCTCTCAATTATTTGAAATACGAGAGCGCGAAAGAAAGGGTGCTATTTCACAGCATCGGGCATCGCATGCTGATGACCTTCCTAGGATGCATGGCAAGGATTCAACAAGCAAGACAAGTCGTAGAGAGGCTGACCAGTAAGTATAGGAAATAATAATTTCTCATTAAAATAAGCATTGCACACTTTACTACAATTTGCAGCATGTATTTATCATATCTTGGTTATGTGAACCGCATAATCTGTATCTAAAAAGAAGTAAAGGTTCAAACTTTACATAATTATCTTGAAGCATATTTTAACCGCATGATTCTGTGGTTTCGTAGATATTTGTATTCAAAATTGTGATAATCCTCATCTTGGTGCATATTTTTTGTGTTTTTCATAATAAATTGGTGAAAGTTATACATATAAAAGTAAGTAATCACATTGAAATGAGTATACTCTTAAAATATGTTGCGGTCATAAGGTATAATTAGAAATAAATCCTGCAGAAAAAAATGATGGCTGATACGATTTTTCTTTCAATTTCTGCGCAACATTTACTGTATCTTCTGCTTGAGCAGCAATTTTTGGTAGAGAGTTTCTAACAAGCCTTGTTTAAGTGGCAGAATGCATGAGAGAGAATGGGAAGAAGAAAAGCGGCCAAGAGCTGAAGCAAAAAGAAGCATCGGAAGTAGGCTACTTGTGAGAATTTTGATCAATGCCAAATAACATGAATTCACTTGAGCTACATAAAGAGGCGCATGCTCAACAGCCAACAAGATCACGTTTTCTTGTAGCGCTACAAGAAAACGCATTTCGTCATATTTTAACAGACCATTCAAGGGTGTATGCCTGGTTTCTTAGAAAGATATGCTGGGGCCGAAGGGGCCAGACAATCGATCCTTCTGCCGAGTACCATTAATAGAAGTTCGTCGATGCAAACACAGCATCAGGAGATACACCATGGTTTAACTTTATACATTTTTTGTAAGCAATGTGGAATGTAAAGCCAAACTTATTGGGCCGTATTTAACTTGGCCAGATTTTGTACTGTAAACAAGGATGAGCAGGTCGCCTTCCAGCTATTTTGTAATTCATACTAACTGCAGATATGTTGGTTGTAGGAAGCATTTGGATTGCCATTTTTGTACCATCTAGGAATAATAATATAGGTGGCAGATTGGCTGGATTGTACATAGTAGTACAGTTATAATGCTTGCATGAACCTATTTTTGTGTCCAGTTTTACTCAAGTTCGCGCAGAGATGATTGCATTGCACGTCATGTTTTACGTAATGTTGTGGTTTTGTTTCGGTCATTTGTCGATGGTGTTGCTTGCCCTGTATCTACGCGATGGCTGTCCCTCAGATTCTTGGTTAATGACTACCCATTCTGGTGATAGACCATTATGTCGATCACTGTGAAAAAAGGAGCTAAAATCACAGTAAGGCGATTAGTATTGAGGTTCTTACAACAGAGCACAAGTATTGCGAATTCTACTGTTGGAAAAAAAAAGAGGAAGTTGAAAGTATTACGAGCTCTGGTAAGGCGACAAGTCCATTGATCTCCGAGTAAGCTGGCACTGGCCGATCATTGCCCTTCTCCATTGTTTGAGCTTTTGAGTCTACGATGGCCCGGACAGTTACTTCTTCCGACCCTTGTTCTTCTTCTGCTGTTTGGCCTTGTCATTGCCCTTCTCCATTGTGAGCTTTGAGTCTACGACGCGTTGGTGAACAAGTGGGATCATTGCCCTTCTCCAGTTTGAGCTTTGAGTCCAGTTACTTCTTCCGACCCTTGTTCTTCTTCTGCTGTTTGGCTGTCGAACAAGAGAGTGAGCTGCAGCGGCTGCGAAGCTGCTGGTGGGCGGAAGGAACCAACGCGGCCGAGCGGCAGCGAGCAGGTGGGTGCTGTGGTGGCAGAGGTGGATGTGGATGTGATGGTGGTGGAGGGGATCGAGGTGGAGGTGGAGTCGGTGGTGGTGATGCGAAGGGTGCGGCGGGTTCATGGCGCCGTCGCGTGGTTTGGGAGGGAAGGGCGGTAGGGTTTAATACTTCACGGTGGGCGTGGGCGTGGGCGTCGCTCCCATCTATTTGTATGCAACAATGCAACTGGAGTACTACTGTTATTTTTCCCAAAGGATGGTCTATTTGTATGCGACAATGTTGAGAAACCGTCGCTGGCGATCCACTCCGATTGATCACCTCGTAGACAAACGTAAAATCGTATAGAACAATACAATAATAAATAGTAGATTAAACACAAATATATAGGAGAAACTTTTTAATATCTTTATTTCTCTTATAATGATCAACATTTTACAATAATTAACACCCTTTATTTATAGATTATAGATCTTGTTAGGATTTTGAATGGAACGTCCATCTATAGACCCGCTGTTAGGCCAAACCTACGGTTTCCAACAAATGCAACCGAAGTATTACTACTAATTTTGCCAAAGGATGTAGTCTTACAAGATCACGTTTTGCTGGTTCAGCACGAGCAGCGACATACACTGACACGTGTGCTCCTCCATCCTTTACTACTAGTCATCGTTTTAGGATACGTTTGGACAACTTTTAAAAAATTATGCTGCAAATATACTTAATAAGTATTTAGACTTGTCGTATTAAAATTATACAGAATGTTTTCTACCATATAATAAAAAGCAATCCAAATGACAAGCAAAACAGAACGGAGGCAGTACATCGCCTAACTAATTAAGGCGTGAAAAATAAGTTGATTGTCACAGATAAAGGATTTTGGTCTCTCTGTTCCTGTGCTAAGTGCTAACATTCTCTTTTCTAGTTGAAAACCCGTCCTCTGATATTTCAATATCTTGTTAGAATACGGTTCTTCCAGCGCAATAGTAGTAGAGTAACTGTTTCACAGCATACGACCTGTGTAAAATTCAATCATTTACACCTTGTCGAGCGTACATAGCTAAACAGAATAGACATATACCTCGCGTTATTGTGGGGGGCAAAGCGCCAAAGCCAATGGCACAAGTGAAGTTTACTCCATGTTTCAAACACAATCAGCTTTGCGTCAACCATCCAGACATGTCCAAAACATCCAGGCATCCAGAGTTGAACAACCTTGCCCAAAACATCCAAGCATCCAGAGTTAAACAACAACACAATAACCGCTCGTCCGATCAACAGTCAACAATGCATGATAGACCAGGCACCATCGCACTGCGAGCACGTTATGTGCTTTACCTCAGAAGAATACACACGACTTGTCATGCACCATTCAAAATAAACCAAAACGAAAATACGATAGCACCAGATCTGCACCTAGGAGTTCATCGATTGCAAATAAATGACAAAACATGGTCTAGCATAAGCCACATCAGGTCCTAAAGCTCATTATTTAAATTTAATAGTAAGTGCTCTTCTTAAAAGGCATCCTGTCCTCCAGACCCACCAAAACTGCTGTTGCCATAGCCTTGGTTGCCACCGCCATAGCCGCCGCCACCACCACCACCACCACCGTAGCCACCGCCACCATAGCCACCACCACCACCACCACCGAAACCCCGGTTCCCTGCAGGTCTCTCATTCGCCAAGTTCACACGGATGTTCCTCCCTTCAAGATCCTACAAGAAATGGAAAAGGCATTATACACTGAAGCAAGAGTATATATCAAACATAGCAATAAGGTAAAGTCAGACACAAAACATTAGAACATTCAATCATCAGGGAGGTAAAAGGAAAGGAAAAGAAACACCCTAACAATTCAAAAGGGGCATCATGAAAAGCATTCATCTGCATCTTAACCCCATTCACCTGCTCTAGAAATTGAATTGAATCCCTCAACACGATAACATATTTCTCTGGTGTAGTATTCTGACTCTGCACTTGTTTCATTTAATTTTAGACAAATGGTACTATTCAGTAAATCTACTTAAAACAAAGCAGCATGGGTCTAGTTCTGACTAGTGTTACTTGGACAAGGGTACTTGGACAAGGGCACGGGTGTTGGAATCTGACTCGGATTTGGGTGTCTGATTCGCAAAAAAATGGACACGGGTGTCCAAGTAACACTGGTGCTGAGTCACCTGACCGTCCATGCTAGACATAGCATTCTTTGCCTCTTCTCCATTGGAGAAACTCACAAAGCCAAACCCTCTTGACTTTCCAGTATCTCTGTCAGTGATTACCCGAGCTGCAACATTAAAAATATTTAGATCTTGAAACAATAAATATAACATAAAATGAACCACATAAGAACAAACAGCAGATAAGAATGATGACATCAATATTATTCGACAAAATTCTCAAGTTTCGCTGCACATTTAAATCTTCAAACACAAAATATGACATTAAATGAAGGATTAAGTACATTGTTTGTCCCTCAACTCTTGCCCTAATTTAAAGTTCGTCCCTGAATTGTAATACCGGATAAAACGTGTCCTCCAAGTATCAATACCGTGAAAAAACCATCATTTATCCCTGTTTGAGAGTGGTTTCGTGCCATGTGTATTGATACTTGGAGGACACGTTTTATTCGGTATTACAATTCAAGGACGAACTTTAAATTAGAGCAAGAGTTGAGGGATGAGCAATGTAATTAATCCTTAAATGAACCACATCAGAACAACCAACAAACAAAAATGAATATGAAAAACTCTTCATGTATTGCTACACAGAATTGATGACATCAATATCATTCGACAAAATGCTCAAGTATTGCTACACATTTAAATGTTAAATGAACCACATCAGAACAAACAGCAGACAAAAATGACTACAAAAAAATGTTCATGTATTGCTACACAGAAGTGATAACATCAATATTATTCAACAAAATGCTAAGTGTTGCTACACATTTAAATCTTCAACACAAAATATAACATTAAATGAATCACATCAGAACAAACAGCAGACAAAAATGACTATAAAAAATGTTCATGTATTGCTGCTACACAGAACAAGGCTTCAAAGTATACACTGACCTTCAACGACCTCCCCAAAGCTGGCAAATGCATCTTTCAGCGATTGATCATCAGTACCCCAGGAAAGACCTGAAAAAGGACACAGAATAAGCCCTGGTGAGCTCGACAAGTTTGTGTACATACTGCCTCTGATTCCAAATACAAGATGTTTTAGACATTGACACGGGTCTCCAATCTGATACTTTGATCATCATTTTCTATGAAAATATGTTGTTTCCAATAAAAGTAATTATATATTATGAAAGTATATTTCATGATGAGATTTATACAAATTTCATGTTGTCAATCTTGGTAAATTTTTATATATTGATGGTCAAATCTAAAAATGTTACTCGCATAGATTCTAAAATGACTTATATTTGGAATTGGAGGTAGTACATTGGAAAGCGAAACAAGAAAACTCACCGCCCACGAAAAGCTTGGTGGACATGAGCCGAGCAGCATTGAACATGGCAGGAGCTGAGCCGGTCGAGGCACTGCTCACCAAAGCACTGTGCCTAAAAAGGCTGCCAAGCTTGTTGAAAGCCGCCATAGAGGAAAGACAATCTGCACAAATATGTAACCACGCATCTTCAATCATCAACAAGAAAAGGAAACAGAGAGATAAACAAGGGCAAACAATAGCAATCATACACATGAATTATTGAACAAGACACTGTAACAAAGTATGATGCAAATTTGCTATTGTTGAAGAGTTTCTGCCGCAAACTTTCCAAGAAACATGATATCTGATCTTTTACAGAAGCCATGCAATCTAGCTCATGCACAAGATTAATCTAAACCAAACCAACCTAACTAGATACCCCAAATCACAACAAATCAGAGAGATTTGACCTGTTTCAGCCTAAGATCTCAGCTATGTTACATGTTAAAACCAGAGACTTACAGTTAAAAACCTGCAATTCGTACCACCAATGACAACATCCCAAAAAACCAGTATAACAAACGTCAAATTTCCCTTCTCCTCCCTACTTTCTAAAGGAAAGAACCAGGTATTAACAACACGCATCCGCAGACCATCCCCTTTTACTCCCCCCCTCCTCTTTGAGACGACCCACAATGAATCTAACAGAAGGCAGCGATAATGGATCACCAGATCCGTCGGGGCACGGAAGCAATAGATCAGATCAAGATCAACAAGGTAGGACCGTAGGAGGGAGCCATACCTGAGGAGGATGAGACGAGACGAGACGGCTGGGAGGGGAATGAAGCGGGGAGGCAGGGGTCGGGGTTTAAGAGAGGCGGAGGCGGCTAGGGTTTTGTGGTGCCTTGCCTCGCTATGTATTGCTGGGGCTAGTTCCGTCTCGGCAGAAACAATATCTTTTCATTTGAACGTATCAATGAAAATATCTCGTAGCTGGCTGCCTGGCTGGATATCAATATGATAGTGAAATTGCCACGGGTACCTCGATTTGTACCAGAAAAGAAATTACCCCCTTTAACTTGCTGCTTTCACCGACATGCCTTTCAATTTTAATATTGTACATCATAATAGGAAGTGGTAACTAGTAACTACAAATTTACAACAATGGCCGTATAAAAGTATTTTCAAATAGAAATATATGTGCTATTTCATAGCCACCAGTCCACATGTATGTATTGTAAGATTAATTCTTTTTTTTCATATGTTGACTTTAGTAATATAAAGGACTTACATGATAGTATAATAGAGGGCCCATGTCCCAAGGCATCATTACAAATATGTATATTTCCTTGCAAATCTGCCCAAAAATGCTATCATCTTACCGTACTTAATTTTACTCATTCAGCAAAAATAAACATAATAGTAAGCTTGCGAATGTTTGAATTTTCTGAACATTCTCTCTTTCTTTGTCTCAAAACAAAAGAGAAATATCTTGCACACAATCTTGCTTTGTGGTTGCTACCCCGTGTTTGCGTAGCACTTCCTTGGAGCAGCATGCATTTGCGCTGGGACCCACAGAGCTTTCGAGGCAAAACTAAAAAAAGAAAAAGGCTACGTGCCTACGTGTACTCCTTGTTGCACACTGGCGATTCAACTCTAACCGGCGTCTCATGGGCCGCTGATTGATCCCTTTGTCGCGCTCATGTCCAACGGAACTCACTCAGGCCCAGCCCACTTAACTGGGCCGGTAGGTCACACGGCGCCGCGCCGTAGTACCGGCATGGCGACATCACGAGCCTGCGGTGCGGAGGGTGCCCGGCACACACGGTCGGGCACAGCGGCGCACGCGGCCGGGCCCGGTGTTCCTTCGGTTCTGAGCAAATTACTGTACTGTACAAAGTGGCGCCCAAATTTCGGCATGCCTCGAGTCTCTCCCCGTGGACGGCGGCGCACACGATAGGACGGCGGCGCGCATACTTTCCCTGAAACAATGGTAACATGGCACGGTACGTGTGGGATTTCATTTACACGTGCCTGTTGCGCTGCTCTTACCGTGCGCGTGATATCGGCTATATTCATTCATCCCGGTCTTGTTAGGAGAACTAAGGTTCAGAATAGTTATAGATGTTGAGTTAGAAGGTTGGACTTGAGCAAAGTGGAGTAAGATGGAAAAAAAACTATGGAAAGCAAAGTTTGAGCAAAAATATTTTGAGGTAAAATGATGCTTTCAGAAGCAAAGGTTTGAAGGTATGTATTCATAACTTATCAATTGTTTCAATTGATGATTTTGTGTATCGTGCGGTGCTACATGACGGTTTGCTTGTTTGTGATGATTGTAGAACACCAGCGCTATGTCATGGTGAGGCGGACTAGATCGAGACTATGTTAGGAGAACCGATGTCCAGAACGATTGAGGTGGTGCCAGAAAATGACTTTGGCTAGCGGAGTGGTTACAAGCTAAGAAGACAAGAAATCAAAGAGGAAGCTACCGGTGATGAACATGACGGGGAGCGGCAAGGTGGACCAGGACTAGGCTAAATGAGGAGTTGAGATTCGGACTAAACCCTGGGAGGAGTTGAGGTCCTAAATGGTCAAGGAATCCGGGTGCAGTCATGGTGAGACATATGGTGCGCCAAGTGACTTGGTCTCGGTTGCAGGCGATGACGATTCGATGGGAGCCGGACGCGTGAGAGGCTTGACGCAAAGTTATTGGGGCCACATGGATGATGGCAAAGCATAGGACGATGCTTCGATATGAAGGAATCGAGAAAGATCGATAGAGGGCCATTTTGATAAATTGCTCGATATCGAAAAAAAGAGTTTGTGCGAATCCACGTTGATGCCCTAAGTGAATCAGGTCAAGTATACTCTATGGAGGGCAAAGCATAATGGATTTGGCTTAATGGAGCTAAAAATGAAGATGACTCTTTGAGAAGTGTGCGTAAGATAGACTCGTTTGTCTGTGAGTTTAACGGGTGCCCGTTGGGGTTTTCTCTATAGATCTAACCTTCACTATAAAAGGGAGGAGTGCATAATTTGCACATCCAACCCTTGTAGCCTAGAAACCCTAATGTGTAATTTATGAATAAGAGAGAAAAGTGGAGAGACTAGGGTTTATGATAGATGTATTGATTGAGTGCTCAAGTGCTATGTTTTTTGTCCTTCATGGTGGAATGGCTATAAACCTACAACCTCTCTAATCAATCCATGCAAGATTTGCCCCAAGATTAGTTCTATCTTATTCTTGCTCTCTCTTTGATGCCTTTAGGATTTTTGGTGTTTTTAGGTTTTTATTTAGAATGTTGTTGTGATCTTGATTGCTAGGATATGTGAGATATGATCTAAGGTCATTTTGATCATCATCCACCCACGAACAAGCTTGTGAATCAAATTTTGATTTTGCTCGGTTAGTGAAAGAACATGTTATTTTGAGAGTTTTGCTCTTGAGTAGGGGTGAAAACGGATCGGAAACGGACGAATAATGACTATGCCATATTTGTTTTCACATTTTTCCCGGATCCGGATACGAATACGGATACAGATAATATCGAATACAAATCGAAATGGATACGCTCACGGATATTTTCGGAACATAAAAAACCCTTAAATTGCATGCCAAAATTAACAAAAACATATAACTAGTTTGTTTGATGTAAATATTCATGAATTGTTCATATTTTCAACAACCGCATATAACATGGGCACTAGCAAGGTGCATTAATTAGTTCATCATAAACATAACACTTAGTGTACTACATTTAACTCATAAGTCATAACTCACAAGTCAACATACATAAAACTTAGTTCATCACATACATAAAACGTAGTTCACACTTCTTTAGCCCAATACTCTGTAATCATCTTGCCATCAGATCATTTCTTCTTTTTCTCATATTTTGTGCAGTGCTCCCAAACATCAGAGCTGCACTTCTTTGCTCTCTTTGCAGCAGGAGCAGGAATGTCGGTCTCGACACCAGTCTCACCGGTCAAATCAACTTCATTCCTTGGCACCAATGCACCGGCAACTGGATCATTTGTAGCAGTGGAAAGTGGTTGTGTCACCAGCAAAGCAGGAAATGTATTGCTTACACTTGCACTGCTACTTCCAGTTGTAGATTCCATCACAAATCTAGCGCAAGATAATGGAGGGAATACATAAGATATCAATGAGGCATGCATATTCTACAAACTACGAAGATGATCTAAATATGTGTATTAATCAACAACAGAATATTTAATCATAGAAGGACTAGCATCATAAAAGGAAAATAAAAATGACTAGCATCCAACTAGTTTGGCATGATAACAATTTTGTTCATAAAACCAACAGGACACAAAAAGCAGTTGTTAATCATAGAAGGATTTAGGTTCTCTGTCATCCTGTCAAGGCTCAGGATCAAACCATTACTCCATTAGTAGGTACTACAAATCTACAATAAGCATGGGTCATCAACACATCTGAAATTTAATTAGCAAAAATATTAAACGAATGGAATTTAATTAGCTAGCAATAGGAGTTCTATCCATTGATTAATTGCCTCATTGGCCATTGATTCTTTGATTCACTGTCAACAACAGGGAGCTAGCACTAGGAGCTCAATCCATTCATTCACCATTCATTGCCTCACTGAATCAAGATCCTTGCCTTGGGCGAGGCGGGCGGTCGACGGCGACGAGGGGGATCCGGCGGGGCCATCGTGGCCTCGTAGCGGGGAGCCGCGGCCGTGATGAGGCCGCGAGGTGGGGCCGCGGGGGAGCGCGGAGGTGCTAGGATCGCTAGGGCGGTGAGGGGGAGTCGCGGAGGTGCTGGATTGCTGGGGCCGGTGGCGAAGCAGGATAGCCACGATGAGGTGTTGGGGCTGATGAAGGCGCAGCCGCGCAGGGGAGCCGACGGGGGACGCGACGAGGCGAGATGGCCGGCGGAGGCGAGCCACGGGCGAGGTGGCCGCCGGCGGGGAGGCGAGGGCGACAGCGCGACGCCACTGGACTGGAGTCGGCGGCGAGGCGAGGATGGCTCTAGGGGATGGATTATGGGCGAGATGGCTGACAAACGGGCGGAGGCGGGCCGTGGGCGAGGTGGTCGCCGGCGGCGAGGCGAGGCGAGGGCGGCGCCACCACTAGACCCCGCGGCGTGGATTGGAGCGGCCCAAGTGCTGAACTGCCGAAGCTCCTGCGTCCCGCCTAGGGTAAGGATAGGACTAAGGAGTTAAGTGGGCCGGCTGGGCTGGGCACTTGGGCAGTCGGCCAAATTTTCGGATATCCGGATTAGACTTATTCGATAATCCGTTTGATCTGGATACCATGGCTACCATATTCGTTTCCGTTTCTAAACAAAAAAATATCCGAGAAAAATCCGATCTGGGATATTCCGAATCCGTTTTCGTCCGGATCGGTTGGAAACTATTCGATCCGTTTTCACCCCTACTCTTGAGAGCTTTTGGCTTGATTCCTTCTATAATTGAGGGTGCTAGGACGTGTGAAAAACATTCTTAGCCATCTTGGATTGATTCCTCCCACGAGCTCCTCTCAATCATTGTTTTCGTATTTAGTCTGGTTTTAGTGCAACTTGCCTTCGGATCAAAAAAGATCAAAGGTTTGGAAACATTTGCTTTGATATCTTCATAGACTAGGTTCACAATATCTTAGTCAAAGTGTATGCAAAATTTCAAATCATTTGGAATTGTGGATTGAAAGTTACATCGATTCTTGGATTTGAAATCGTGCTGAATTTCAGTTATGTTCTGAGGGAGAGGTCAGATCGCTCGACACAATCTTTGGCGCTTTTTGTTCGGCTTTTTTTTTGGAGATTTCATAGTAAGGTTTTAGGCTCTGATCTTTATAGCTTTGCATAGCTATTGGAGGGAAAGAACCTTCAATTTTCTTAAGGAAAAAGATTTTGAAGAGGTTGTAGTTTGTATGGCGCTTAGGTCTTTAACCTTGGGATTCATCGGGTTCAACGCAAGACTTTCGTTGTGCTTGTGTTTGTAATGTTCAAAGCTTTGATTACTATTGAGGTGAAAAAAGTTAAATATTGTCGAAATAAAAAAAGAGTAGCGCTCCTATTCAACCCCCCCTTTTGTCGTCGTTCCAGTCCAACAAATAGTATAACATGAAGTTTTCACATAAACCACATCATGTCCCAAAGCTCGTTATTTTATTTTTGAATAGTCTGTGTTCTTAAAAATGCATCTTAACCTCCAGGAAGGTGGAGCTTAGTGAAGGCCATCTCACGCCATGGCCTCCCTTCAATCTTGAAGTATTTGTGAAAAATAATGGATATTAGGTCTGTTGCAAGTACTTAACATAAAAATAGGCACCACTTTCTTATGAAATCCATCATCATTAGATAGGCCAATGTTTTCTTATGAAATCGATTATCTTTAAATGATGACCTCTACTTGATTTATGTCCAACCTCCTCCACTAGGCTCCAGCCCACCCAAAACTGTTGTTGCCTTCGCCTTGATTCTCTGCAGGTCTTGCATTCGCAAAATTCACACTAATCTTCCGCCCTTGAAGATCCTACAAGTTATGGAAAGACATTACACACGGAGCCTAGCAAGAGTATACACCAAACATAAGTAACTAGGTAAAAACAAACAATACATTAGAACATTCATTTGGGAGGTAAAAGGAAAGGAAAGAAAAAGAAAGAAAAGCCCTAACAATACAAAGGGGCATCATGAAAAGCATTCGTTTACATCTTAACCCCATTCACATGCTATAGAAATTGAATTGAAATCCTCAACATGATTAAATGTTTATCTGGTGTAGTATTATGACCCTGCACTTGTTTCATTTAGATTTTAGACAAATGCTATTATTCAATAGCTCTATTTAAAACATAGCAGTTGCATGCCCACTTCCAATTCACCTGACTGTCCATGCTAGATATAGCTTCCTTTGTGTAGTCCTCATTGGCGAAGGTCACAAAGCCAAACCCTTCTAGTGTCATTGTCACGATTACTATTACTACAACATGAAAAAACTTTAGATCTTGAAACAATAAATATAACATTGAACGAACCACATCAAAACACATCACATAAAACTAACTATCATATTTATTCAACAAATCGATCGTGTATTGCACACATTTAGATCTGGAAACAATAGACATAACATAAAATGAACAACATCAAAACATAGGGAGCGACTAGCGCCCAAATGTGTACAATGGGAAGCTTCACATCGTACGCTCCTCCCCACCGTCAAATCTTCATAAACCAAAGCGCTATCAAGTATCAACCATCCGATGCCATCCACAGTAGCACAAAAATAAAAACCATTAAATGCACGCAACGCTTCCCGTCGGGCGCTTCTCCCCTCCCATCCAACATGTCGTTAGACGAGGACAGCACATGAGGAGGAGACTGCAGAAGTGGCCGCACCACCTTCCTCCTTCGATCACCAGATGGCGCGCCGATGTGACACCCCACCATTGTCGGTCTAGAGAGAGAGAGAGTAGGAGGAGCATGGCTGCGATGGCGGCTGGCTCTAACTGCCAAAGACTGGCAAGCCACCAGAGAGGGAGGAGTCGGGATGTGAGGATGTGGATTTGGAGGCGTCAGCTTTGTGGGTAAATGGATGAGAACGAGCTAACTAATATGATCCAGTGGAACAAATAAATATCAGAAGATCAAAAATTAGTTCCTAAGGTTGCAACAAATATTTGCTCGGATGCAACAAACATGAAATCAACAAATAAAGATGTGCATCAAATTTGAAATATTAGGGCAATAAATACAAGAACCTATTGCAACAAAAATTAAACCTTGTTGCAACAACAACAAAACCATTGAAACATCTGTAACACTTGATGTCTTGTGCTGCAATATTAAAAAATAATAGTTGCAACAGTGTGCAACCAAGGATGCAACAACCACAACACCTGGGATAGATCTAACAAGAAATGGAGAAAATGGTTGCAACAAAACCAAGAAAATCCATGCAGCAACTTTACTGGAGCTAAGCCCGGGAGAGGAGGAAGGAGATGGACGCCCACACCACTGCCTCATCGTCGGCTAGCCCGGATTTGGTTGGGGCGAGGCCGACCTAACACCACCGCCTTGTCGCCCCTTGACCACCTCCTCCTCATCTCGTCATCAACACTAGCTCCTCCGACCTCGGCATCGCCGGCTCCGATGAGCTCCGGCCATGGTGGTGACTACACCTTACTTCATCTCTAGCTCCAACGGGGATGCCTCTGCCTCGCCAACTGTTGATGGGACTATGGGAGGGAGCGTAAGCTATAGCGATGCAAGGATGATTACTCATCTCTACAGTACCGTTAATGGCGGAGCATGATGGAGCCATAGGGGCACGAGGATAAGCAAGTGAAGCAGTGCCCACGGAGGGTGGGGGCTCGCCAGGGATGCGGGACATTGCCAGTTGGAGGCGTAGATGAAGTGATGCTCTCTTCTCATGTTGTTATGTGGGTGTAGATGGATAAGGATGGGGATGTGCGGTTGAGTGAGCTAGTTAACTTTGCTGTTGGGAGGGACCTATAGAGTGAGTGGAGTGGTTGGCATCCGATGAGTCCGGACACCCGAGCCGTATCAATATCCAAACAAAAAAACAGACAAAAACGATGTATCAATAATATTCGACAAATTGTTCATGTATTGCTACGCAGAACAAGGCATGCTTCCTCCGATGTAAGCCTAAACCAACTTTTAATGCGAAAGGCTGCATGAATGCACAGATGGTTAAGGGGATTTTTTTGATGCAAAATCTATGGAAAGGGGACCCGGATCCTCTAACGTTGTGAAGCAAAGTCATGGTGCTACAGTATTGTAACTTTACTTCCTAACCGACCGATCAGAAGGATGAGGGCGTTTCTACTGTAGCAGACCTCACATCAAAGTACTATAGCATGGTACTGTGCTTCATGCTGTAGCATGCAATCTAAGATGTCCATTTTTTCATCTGACGTATGAGATTAGAGCAAAATCACGGTACTGTACCTTCCTGACTTTTCTAGCACAACGAGTCCCTATCCTGTATCGTAATAAGTCACCTGCCGCGGTGGCCAAAGCGTAGTAGGTGAGCCACGGTCAGGTAGGAGGCCAAATCCTCTGCACCCCAGGCTCCTAGCTTTTGCTACAACACCTGACGAGGAGCTTGTAAATCCTGAATTCCCGATACATCTTGGTCCAACACATGGCTACTCCACGCCATCATCAATGACGACCATTGCTGATGCTTATTCAGGTCAACTCCGACGAATACATGCTACATATATCCTTCGTGACCTCTGTACAATCCTGAAGAGGTATGCCATCTGAAATAATCTTGGTATTTGGCGGGAAGTCAAGTGCTCTCTAAAATGTACCGTAAAAAATCTTCAAAACAAATCAATGATCAGATATGATTTCTACTACCACCCTCTCTAGCAATAGAATGTACTGTAAAAATCCTCCAAAATAAACCAAAACGAAAATACGATAGCACCACATCTGCACCTAGGAGTTCAACGATTGCAAACAAATGGCATAAAATGCAAACCATGAAAATTCGATAGCACCAGATCTACACCTAGGATTTCAACGATTGCAAATAAATGGCATAAATGCAAACAGTAAAACATGAAGTTTTCACATAAGCCACATCAGGTCCCAAAGCTCATTATTTTAATTTTTAATAGTTCGTGCTCTTCATTAAGAAGGCATCTTGACCTCCAAGAAGGTGGAGCTTAGTGAAGGCCATCTCGGGCCATGGCCCCCTTCAATCTGCAGGTCTCGCGTTCAAAATTTTCGCATTGATCTTCCACCCTTGAAGATCCTACAAGTTATGTAAAGGCATTACACACTGGAGCCTAGCAAGAGTATATAACAAACATAAGCAATTGGGTAAAGGCAGACAGTCCATTAGAACATTCATTAGGGAGGTAAAATGAAAGGAAAGGAAAAGAAACGCCCTAACAACACAAAGGGGCATCATAAAAGCATCCGTCTGGATCTTAACCCCATTCACATGCTATAGAAATTGAATTGAAATAATCAACATGGTAACATGTTTATCTAGTATAGTATTATGACCCCTGCACTTGTTCCATTTATTCTAGACAAATGTTATTGTTCAGTAGCTCAACTTAAAACAGAGCTGCGCATGCCCACTTCTGAATCTCCTGACCGTCCATGCTAGATATAGCTTTCTTTTCGTTGTCCTCATTTCTGAATGTCACAAAGACAAAACCTTCCAGTGTCTCTGTCACGCATTACTATTACTACAACATGAAAAAAATGTTTAGATATTGAATTTATTTAACAAATCGACCATGTTAGATCTGGAAACAATAGACATAACATAAAACGAACAAATCAAAACATATCCCCCAAAACACCAAATGTACCCCTAGCTGACAAACGATTTTCCGTGGTACCATAGCGCAGCAGGTGAGTCACGGTCAGGGAGGAAGCCAAATCTAGAGAAAAAAACGTTTGCTAGGGGGCCATTTCGGGCAATAAAAATGGCCAGGGGTGAATATGCCCTGCCTTTCAAGGGACCATTGAGGATCTGCCCAAAGCTGCTAAACGTATCTCTCAGCGCCTGACCATCGGTACCCAGGAAAGACATGACAAAAGAACACGACATATGTCCTAGTGGGCTTACACATTTTTTTTGTGTACATCATAAGCAAAACAAGAAAACTCACCACTGACGATAAGCTTGGAGGGTACAATGAGCCGAGCAGGAGCAAACCAGCAGGCCTAATTAGATACCATAAAGCACAACAAATAAGAGGATTTAACCTTTTCAGGCTAATAACTAACAATCAATCTAGCAGAAGCGATAATGGTTCGCCACATCTGCACGCCATGAAGCAGTAGATCAGATCAAGAGGATACGTACTTGAGTTGGGATGGATGAGATGAGATAAGATGAGACGGTTGGGAGGGGAATGAACGCGGTTAAGCTAGGAATGGGCGTTTAGGGCATGTATAATAGTGTGAGGTCAACTGTTTATAAGTCTTGTCACGTAGGACATGTGATGATGTGGATGAAAGAGGGAGAGTATAGCGAAAACGGTCGCGGAGGACCAAGCATGACAGGACAATGGTGGTGACGGATCGACGACGACGGTTCCGAGGTAAGGGTTTTTTCTCGGGTTAGGGTTTTGGGTGGATTGGCTCTGATACCATGTAGGATTTCGGGAATAATTGTGTGCGTCCTTTAGGATCCCCACACTCTTTATTTATAATGTCAAATATTACAGTCCAACTCGCACATGACTTGGACTCTTACAGTTAGAATAGCACTATTCAAAATCTAATAATACACAGTTACCCACGTATCTTGTAAGCTGACAGTGAGAACAGCAAGAACATAAGACACAAATCTGGGGTCCTTGCGAGCTACAGGCTGCCAGCATGCATTTGACATAGACTGCAGAAGATTCTTACTTGCACAGAGTAAGTGGCTGCAGATAAAATGTGCCTCATAAGTCACTATGTAGGTTTCACAACACAAGGCGCGATGATGATGTGGATTGTCTTCATGCACGTAGGTGCTTCAATGTTCGCCTGAAATTGGCAAATAACAGCACGTTCTGTAAGATCTGAAATTGGTAAAGGAAGGGTTGAAGTGTTGAACACAAGCAAAATTGTTATTATCTTTAGGATATGCATGAAATATTTAGGAATTAAGTATAGCCTTCTGGTACATGAAGTCATGAACCCTTCAGATTCAAGTAGGCCCTGGACCGAGATAAAGAAAGACAACAGTAGTATCCAGTATCCACAGTAGTTACCGAGAAAAGAGAGAATCATGTAGCAGCATTTGTAACTGCATCTTGAATTCTTGGTCCAGACTGAGACCAGAATGTGAACAATCAAACTGTACTGAAAGTTCCACCATATTTCCATGCCCAAATCAAGGATATGAATGGAGGAGAACTGGCCAAAAAAAAACATGAAGATAAATTGCACATTTGCCAGCGGAGAGGGTCTCCTTCCAGATTCAACAAAGGATTGTGTTGCAGTCTTCAATATCAAGCAATCGCATCTTCGTGTATGCATTTCTGCAGAGTTCAGGTCAACTAAGAATGAAGTGGGTAAAGTAGAAGTCGATAATTTTTGCCAAGAAAAGGATAGCCAACTAACTGGGCTACTCGATTAGTCAGCACTCAGCAGTGCCAATAAAAGTTTTTTCACCGAGCTCTCTCTTCCTTACCCAAACAGCAAACAAGTCTACAGTAGCACACTTCCACAAGCAAGAGATATGCTAATGCTAGCGCCGTACCTTCCAAGGAGATGATAATTCTCGTGCAAAGAAGTGTTTTTTCAATGTAATCTTGCAGGATCGACGCACTCTGGGAGGGCAGCGCAGCCAACTGTCCACAGAAACTCCGTTCTTGACGCCAAGTCCATCGAGCAAACACCTTATGGGCATCCCCTGAGGCGCCGCATTTGTAGTACGTCGCGATAAGCGAAGACTCGACGAACTCGCTACCGATGCACGATGGATTCAGGAAGTGGCCATGGAATTGATCGCCAAGGAGCGAGGCGAGGACGAAGAGGCCGGTGCGGAGGCCGGAGTGGCCGCATGCGCCGATGCGCGGGAGAGGAAGAGCCGAGGTTTGGGAGGTGGAGCATGTCCTACTTTCCGTGAACGACACGTAAAAGCGTATTTTTGACGCAAGAGTTTCTTAAACTTGCAATAAAACCAGCCGAGCCATCTCGGCCGTCAACCAGATCAGCGGGCGAGATCCGACGGCAACCAAACCCGGAGGAAACCGACTAATCGTTCGCGATGGGAACAACTTCGATCGATTCTTCTGCTTCCTATCCTCTGCCGCCGCCGGCTGTCACCTGGTCGTCACCGGAGGCACACGGCCGCCGCGCCGTTCGCCGGAGAAAGGTATGTCTCCCCTTCTCGCCTCCTCGCCCGCTCAATTCCTGTATTTACTCGCGCCTGCCACAGATTTCGACCGTAAGAATTGGATAGTTACGCTCTAACTATAGACTCGCGTTGCGCAAAACGCAAAAACGCTGGATCCGCTCGATGCGATTGGGGCCCAAATGGCTGATTATTACGTACAGTCTCGTCATATGATCAGATGTTGAGAGTAGCCTTGCTGATTCAACGTTTTATCTGCATGCCTGATGTGATTTTGTGCATTGGGTGTTAATATTAGGGTTTAAGTTTTGTTTTGTTGCGGTGCAAATTAAGAACTTGAGAGTGGTGATAGAGGATTCAGGTGCGGTTTCTGTTCATAGATTACAAGGTGAGTGGATTTGGATATCGAGAAGATGCATTGCCAGGCAAATTCGAGTAGGCCTGACAGTGGTGAAGACATGAACTGAACAGCCTCTAATTGTTATATTGCTACACATACATTAGGATTGTATGGAATCATGGGGATTTGTGAGTGTGATTTTAGCACCAAATAGTAGTAATTGTGAAGGTATTAAGGTAATTGTGCACTGATACACTTATTGACTTGTGTTGCAGATTTGTTTAGTGAGCATAAGCTGCTGAAATTTGGCTAGGCGCACGTCATATTTATCTGTTGCTTACTAATGGACAACTCTCAGAATCAGCCATTACCTCCTGGTGTTGGGACATGGCCGCCGCCACCTTCCAATCATCCTTCACAATTTCAGCCTAGTCCACATTCTTATCCTCGACCATATGACACCAGACCCAATTATGGCAACAATTACTATACAGCAAGCCTCTTCTCTGCTGCACAACCCAACACGCCTTTCCCTCCCGCTCAAAGTATGATTCTTGGTGCCACCACGGATGCTGGGAATGGACAATCAGATCTTAAGGGACATCAGACAGCTCATGAGGCCACCAATCATAATGGTAGTGCAGCAAACATTGAATCTGCTGTCCAGGAGGCTGTTCTTCACGAACAGGTATTCTTATCCTCTAGAGGATCTAGATTATACTTGCAGTTATGTTGCTGTTTTAGTGTTTTATTAATGGTGGTTATATATGATAACTAGGATATTGAGACTCAGCAAGTCATACAAAATCAAAGGTTTGTTTTTTCCCATTTTATTCTGTACGGGTTGTCTGCAGCTGCTTGATGTAGCTGTTTCATGTGCATTTTTCCATTCAGACAAGCAAAAGCAACAAGCGAGCCTGCAGAATACGGGGAAGACATACTTTCAGGCCGACGTGACCCTAATGCATTGAAGGTGAATGATCCTTTTCCTTTTGTGTAATTTTCTCCTTCATTTGTTTCTCTATGAACTTCATTGGTTAATTTAGTTTTGTTACCTTGAGTTTTTTTAGGAACACTTGCTAAAGATGACGTCCGAGCATCGTGCAGAGATGGCAAACAAAAGGGGAAAGCCACTTCATCCAGATAATGGTCATTATGTTTCCATGATAATACTGTATTTGTTTATTTCCATTCTCCTTCCATTTTTAGTTTCACACGTCTAGAGTGTGTAAGCAACTATGGTGAGTATGATTTTAAATTCTATAGCAAGCAATAGTCTTAGGAGGAGGAGGAAAACACTATTGCATGCAAAATAAATTAGATCCTACAACTTATGTTTTCTTGGACATTTTGGCTATTATTTTATTATGTTATGTACCTGTTATACACGTTGTTTATACTTAGGACGTAGTTAGTTCCCTAGTAATTCACTACTTAAAGATATAATGTGAGGTAGCTCTTTGCTAATCTGATGATTAAGCATGCTTCCAGGCAATGTTGAAATTGGCAATGGCTATGGTGTACCAGGAGGATGTGCTTATTATGCTGCAAACTTGCCAAGTGCTCAAACAAGTATGCCACTTCTCTCTAAGTCACTTGTTGGTTATAGCTTTCTAGTATCATATGCTAATTCTCTCTAAGTTACTTGCTGCTTTCTAGTATTATAAATGGAAGGGCTAACTAATATTCTTTCCTTTAGATAAGCCTAGAGATGGAGCTGATATAGCAAAAGGTGCTGACGATCTCCCTGAGTTTTTGAAGCAGAGGTTAAGAGCCAGGGGAATTCTTAAAGACGAGACAGCAAATAAGAACAACACAACTAAACAGAATGCAAGTTCTAATTCTTTAACTAGTTCTTTCAATTACATTTACTCTCCCCTCTCTTTTTGATAGAAAAGGATGCATGGAAGTTGGAAACTGAATGCTGGTAGATGGGAAAACCTTGAACTAGTGCTAGCATGATCTTATTATTCAATGATACACACAGAAATCAGTTGATATTATGTAGGATCATGTGTGTACAAGTGACTTAGATGAAGATAAGATGTTGTGACATAAACCTATAAAAGCTGTATGGTAAAAAAAAGGGCTGAATCTACTGATGCCTACAATAGAATGCAGCAAAACTGGGGAAGTTGGTTTATACCAGCTGAGAATGCAGCAAAACTGGGGAAGTTGGTTTATACCAGCTGAGGATATACTGACAAAAGTAAAAAAGATGCCTTTTGTCTTTGGTCTTAACCTCTCTTCTGACTTTTGAGAATATGCACAGTTGATCTTTATCTCACACATTTTTTTGTTAATGTATCATTCATTTTGTGCTTATCCACTGGATTCCAGGTGGCTTCTCAAGAAAGCCAGAACAAATCTGCCCAAGAGTTGCCTCCTGGTTGGGTAAGTTTATGCTAATATTTTCTTCTGTTCTGTGATGTGGTTAAGTTGTCTAGCTGATATGCGTAGCCAGTGTATCTTGATTTTCTTGGTCAATTTACAGTGCATTTCTTCCTTATCAAACTAGTATCTGGAGTCATCAGTTTATTACTTTTCATTTGCTATGTAGAACTGGATGGGCTAGTATACGCCGTATCCTTCAACAACTAACATTTGTTGTGTATTTGCTATATTTATTGATAGTGAGATTATAATAGTTACAACAGTTGGTTCTTCTGCATTAAGAGCTACCTTATTTCAATTTAGGTTGAGGCAAAGGACCCAACAACTGGTGCTTCTTATTTCTACCATCAAAGCACCGGAGTGAGCCAATGGGATCGCCCTGGTGGTGCTGTGAATACTGTGCAACATCAAGCTGCTCCATCCTTGCCAGAGAATTGGGAGGAGGCAATTGACGAATCAACAGGTGTTCTATCTTTTGTATCAACTACTCTCTGTTTATAAGAGTGAACAATGTTGTCTCTGAACATTTGAAACATTCCAAAACAATCTTGAATTTCCAAGTCCAAGGCCGGAAACAAGTCATATGTTAATTCTATAAATGGGAACCTGAGTTGAATCCGTCAATATACATGACATCGATAATTGATTAGTTGTTGACTTCTTGTTGATGTGCAGATCCAGCTTGACTAGTAGTTTATTTTGGCATAAGAGAAACCATCCCTAAAACAATTATATACAAGATACAGTTTAAGTGAAATTCAACTGTCCAGGAACGAAAATCTTTTTCCTATGTGCTACTCCCTCTGTTCAAGCATGAAGCATATATGACGTTCTGGACATTGACAAATCTAATGATACCATTTTCACACGACCAATCTCTCTCTCTCTCTCTATATATATATATATATATATATAAGAAGTCAATGTTAGAGAAGTTTTACTGCACGTTTTCTAAAACATCATATATTTCTGAATGGATGGAGTACTTTTTTTTAATGCCACATTGATATGGTTTGTGCATTATTTTAGGCCAGAAATACTATTATAATACGAAGACACATGCAACACAGTGGGAGCCACCTACTTCTGTGAACCCAGGTGCTGTGCCACATGCACCCACCAATGCTGCAGTTCAGCCGGCCGCTCAAAATGCTGATCTTTGGAACCCTCACATGCAGAGGTGTTTAGGCTGTGGTGGATGGGGTGTTGGTCTTGTCCAGCCGTGGGGATATTGCAATCACTGCACAAGGTACTCTATTGACAATCTAATCTTGTAAATAGAGTAAATGTTATGTTGTGAAGTTTTCAGGTGATTTATCTCTATGATGTGGGTGACATGATCTTGTCGGAAAGTATACCTACTTTTGGATCCATCTCCATGATCTTTTGATCTATATCATTGCAGATGTACTAGCAGTCTAACACCAGATCTAAACTTGCATGTGCTATCTTTGTATTGTAAAGGAATTAATATCCATACCAATAAATGTTGTTTTGTGATTCTCCTTGCAGGGTTCAAAATCTGCCTTTTCAACAGTATCCATCTTACCCAAACAATACCGTGCACTCAAGTGGTACCAATGCTCCCAAAAGTCAGGGGAATGTTGCAGCTAAGGACAGGTATACGAGACTAGCACTTGGCACATTACCTGATTCCCCAATTGGTTATGCTTCTTCCGTATGTTCTCTCTCCTAGTTTATGCCGCTAACATATTTCCAGCCACCATATACTTAAGTACAATAGTATCATAGTATGCATGGATATTGAGTGTGTCATATACGTGCAGATCAAGCTCAAAACCCCCATTTGGCAAAGCAAACAGAAAAGATCACCGCAAAAGAAATCGCCTTGAGGATGATGAGCTTGACCCAATGGATCCAAGCTCTTACTCAGATGCTCCACGGGGTGGCTGGTACATGATCTCTCTCGTCCTTGTGGCTAATTATGATTCAGTTGAAATTGATAATATTACTGGCAGTTGTAGTTAGGAACTTAGGATGTGCTTTGAGGAAGAATGCAAGTATATTAAGTTAACTGTCTCTGAACTAACAAGTTAATCCTCTGTTTTTTCAGGGTTGTAGGCTTGAAGGGTGTACAGCCACGAGCAGCGGATACAACTGCAGCTGTATGTTATTTGATTTGCAAATTTCCTTTCTCTGCTGTTTGAATGGTTATAGTTTGCCTACGGCGGCGCCTGTTAGTTATTGTGAATTTGTATTGTCTGTGCGCAATTCCCATGTTTCTTGATGTGTTGTGGGGAACTGGGGATTATGTGGAAGTTAGAATATCACGCTTGGGATCTCCCTAAATACCTACAGTATCTTATGATTTCAACTATAGACCAAACTGTAATAGTATTCCGTACTGAGAATAATGAGGCCCTTTTTTATGATTTGATAACAGGGACCTTTGTTCCAACAAAGACCGTATCCCTCACCTGGTGCTGTGTTGAGGAAAAATGCGGAGGTAGCATCCCATGGCAAGAAACGCGGTGGTATGGCTCCGATCAGCAAAAGAGGGGATGGCAGTGACGGGCTTGGGGAGGCAGATTAGGCATCTTGGTGGACTTCCCTTGCAAGTTGCAACCAGTAGACTATCTATCATTTTGATTTTGGAAGTTGCTGAAACATCGGTGCACCGGTGGCTGAAAAGAAGCAAATTGTGAGCTGTAAATTTTATCATGTGGAAGTTCAGTGCAGGAGAGGCTAGTGCAGTGTGAGATCACTGATGTTTGTTGCCTACATAAACGGTGGCCGTGATGTAAAATTTGCTTGAAATCTGCGTGTACACTTGAAAGGGGTGGTACTCTGTAAGGCAAACAATTTTGGTTATGTAATAATGTTGTTATAAGCGACTGATTTCCTAGATTGACAAGGTGAATGGGGCTTAGTCAAGATAGAGATGCACCATCCATGTGTGTACGTTAGTATGTACCGAAATTATTCTGTCGAATTGAATTTAGGTGTCGTTTTGTGTATAATGCAGTGACCAGATGGGAAAAGGGCGAAGGAATAGTTTGCTCTGTGCTCACCACCGTGCAGCTGCGTACGATGTTAGCGTCTTGTTTGGATATATTATGATATGATTCAATTCTTTTGGATTGATTTAAAATTTGAACTAAAATCCCTTCCAATCCAAATTCCAAATGGATTATTTCTAATCCCTCTTTATCTAAACAAGCTCCTCAAGTGATTTTCGTGGCATAAATAGCTAGTACGACGCGATCAAGCTCCTTTCAAAGTTTCTCAATGATCTTGGGAATTAACATGTGCGAGATGGTGTTAGCATTTCTCCGTAACTGCTGACATCTTTCATCAAGCGTAGTCGTCGTTCTCTTGCTACAACAGAGGAACAACGAAGCTACAGCTAGCATGATCCACCGTTAAAATTCCCCGGTGTTCTTCCTTAGAAACGATCAAGGATATTTGAATTCTAGCATGTTATTTGACCATTGGTTTACAAATGAATAACTTGTGTTGGTCAAATCAAGTTTTAGGGCTGCTTGCAACGCTAGCATCTTAACGTCCGGTCCATTGAACGGATTCGGAGAGTTTTGCATTCTGTTACTGCAAGGAAGTTTGTATTGCGTATCGCTTGATACAAGTAGACTAGTATTACACCCGACTTCAACTTACAAACGGAAGTACAAAATTCTAGAGAAAAACATTCGGAAATTCAAGCTAGGATACAAAATTCTCCATCAATAAAAGGAAAATAAAGCAAAAAGGAGACACAATAGAACAAGACTTCCCTTGCAAAACAAAACAACCCAAGTAGTAAAAAAAAGAGAAAGGAAAAGGAAAACCAGAGCCTCCCTCGCTAATCCGATCCCGATCTCCTCCTGTACCCCCAAACCCACCTCCCAACTCGGCCGATCCAGATCTCCACCTCCTCACTTCCCCACCCCAACCGGACGCTTCCGTCGTCGCCGTCGCCGGCGGCGACCAAACTCCACCGACTCCAAGCATCGAACCGAACGTAATGGAGCAGCTCCGGACGATCGGGCGAGAGCTGGCGATGGGATCGCAGGGAGGGTGGGGGCAGTCGAAGGAGTTCCTGGAACTGGTCAAGTCCATCGGCGAGGCGCGCTCCAAGGCGGAGGAGGACCGCATCATCTCGCGCGAGCTCGACCACCTCAAGCGCCGCCTCGCCGACCCCGACGTGCCGCGCCGCAAGATGAAGGAGCTCCTCCTCCGCCTCGTCTACGCCGAGATGCTCGGCCACGACGCCTCCTTCGGCCACATCCACGCCGTCAAGATGACCCACGACGAGTCCCTCTCGCTCAAGCGCACCGGCTACCTCGCCGTCGCGCTCTTCCTCGACGAGCGCCACGACCTCGTCATCCTCGTCGTCAACACCATCCAGAAGGACCTCAGGTCCGATAACTACCTCGTCGTCTGCGCCGCGCTCACCGCTGCCTGCCGCCTCATCGGCGAGGAGGCCATCCCCGCCGTGCTGCCCCAGGTCGTCGAGCTGCTCGCGCACCCCAAGGAGGCCGTGCGGAAGAAGGCCATCATGGCGCTCCACCGATTCTACCAGCGATCCCCCTCCTCCGTCTCCCACCTTGTCTCCAACTTCCGCAAGGTCCAAACTTTTCCCCTTATCTTTCTTTCTTTTAGCTTAATTCGACCTATTTCTAACTAGAATAGAAATAGAATAACTAGTCCTCGTCATGACTTAGCTTCTCAAAGCTGCAAATTTGTCTCTAAGACGCACAACTGTCATGACTTTGCATGTGTTTAATGTGTCTCTCTGTCATTGTGTATGTTGAGTTGGAGCACCTAGCAATTGTCTCCAATTGCATTTATGTTGGCTTGAAATATGTGATTTTTTAGTCTTAAGATGTGAGTATGTGACTTTTGCACGCCTTAGATGTTTTTAGTACATGTCATCTAACATAAATTAGCTATTATTATGTTGCAATTTTGGCCCAAAGATGCGGTTTTTTAAACACCAAGGATGCATTTTTTTTCTGTGCAATACAATGATACATGTTTAATATAATTTCATTCATTTGTACTTTCATGTAAGATAAAGCAGTTTTTTCTTATCTTAAATCGTGACATAGAGGGAGCTCCGATAGCTACCTCAATACCTCATTGAGATCTCCAGGAACACTTGGGTTTCCCAACTGTTAGTGAAGCAGATGCAATACTGTTTGTGAGTTAGATTCTGAGTAGTGTTGCTTATTGTTGTGCAGAGACTCTGTGATAATGACCCTGGGGTGATGGGTGCAACTTTGTGCCCCCTCTATGACCTGATTTTGGAAGATCCAAATTCGTACAAGGATTTGGTTGTTAGTTTTGTTAACATTCTCAAACAAGTTGCGGAGAGGAGGCTTCCGACTTCTTACGATTACCACCAAATGCCTGCACCATTTATTCAGGTATGTGAGTTCTATTGAAATTAGTTGAAGTATTCAAGGATTCTAGGTTTTGGTATGAGTTATGTTTCTTCGAGCAGTGTGGAGTCTTCAATGGCTACTGTCTTATTTCCCTTAGATTTTTGTTATTATTTGCAGATAAAATTATTGAAAATCCTTGCTGTGTTGGGTAGCGGTGATAAGCAAGCAAGTGGGCATATGTACACAGTCTTGGGTGACATATTTAGGAAGGGTGACACTGCTAGCAACATTGGCAATGCAATATTGTATGAGTGCATATGCTGCATTTCATCCATTTTCCCAAACCCTAAGATGCTAGAGGCTGCAGCTGAAACAACATCGAAGTTTCTGAAGGTTTGCACATAATCTTTATTATAGGAGATAAAGACTTTCATAGTGTTGGTGTTCATTGGAAGCTAACCCACTTGATTATCCCTTTGTTGTTTGCAGAGTGATAGCCATAATCTTAAGTATATGGGCATTGATGCTCTTGGCCGGCTAATAAAAATTAATCCAGATATCGCAGAAGAGCACCAATTGGCTGTTATCGATTGCTTAGAGGTGAGTGATATGGCAAGTTAAGCTTTTGGGAATGCATGACAAATAATGGATTCTCTAACATGTGCGGCTGCCATCCTAGTGTACTTGTTGCATGCTTCAAGATAATGAAGCTTCTTCCTTTTATTAAAATCATGTTCTAGCTACAGAACTTAATTTTACTAGGAACGGTGATCTGTAGTTTATTTCATGTTTCCTCATGTAAAATTAGGTCAGCTGAAGAAGTGACTGTAACGAGCAGAAGATTATATCGGTTTGTTTGATTCAATACTGTTTACCTAGTGGTTTGTTTGTCACTATGCCACATCCATTGTTATGGTTATTATTTTGTGACCTCAGTAGATGCATGTCATTGTATGAGCAACTTTTGTTGCTGTGTTTTCCCACTAGTACTTTGGTTTCTGACTCATTGAATCTTCTTTTGAATAGGACCCTGATGACACTTTGAAGCGCAAGACCTTTGAGCTTCTCTATAAGATGACAAAATCAACAAATGTTGAAGTGATTGTTGATCGGATGATTGAGTACATGATCAACATAACTGATCACCATTACAAGACAGAAATTGCATCACGTTGTGTTGAGCTAGCAGAACAATTTGCACCTAGCAATCAATGGTTTATCCAGGTAACTACATGAGTATTTGCCAATTTGTTGTCAAGCACTTGGTGTAATTTCCATGCATTGGTTTTTAACAGAAGATCATTTGGTTCCTCTAATTATTTACTAGACCATGAACAAAGTCTTTGAGCATGCTGGAGATCTTGTCAACATTAGAGTGGCACACAATTTGATGCGGCTTATTGCTGAAGGCTTTGGAGAGGAGGATGAAGGTGCTGATAGTCAACTAAGATCATCAGCTGTATGCACTCTGGACTTCTCATAATACTTTGCTTGATTCTTTATTTTTAACTTTCTCACTACTTGATCTATTAGTCCGTTAACAAAGTTTTGTCAGCCTTCTAGATCGGGTGCTTGATTCTTTATTTTTAACTTTCTCACTTCCTGCTATAATACTTTGCTGTCAAGTTCTTCTTACTGCTAAATATGATTTATTTGTGAATAAACACATTAAAGAAAGCTTGCGCTGATTATGCTTGATGAATCCAGCTCTAGCCGCAAACCACTATTCTTAATTCCTGCTATATTGCTCAACTTGATACTGTGGAGTCCGTTAACAAAGTTTTGTCAGCCTTCTAGATCGGGTGCTTGATTCTTTATTTTTAACTTTCTCACTACTTGATCTATTAGTATAACTCATTTTTGTTTTTTTTAAACAGGTAGATTCCTATATTCGGATTGTGGGGGAGCCAAAGCTTCCTTCTTCGTTTCTGCAGGTAGTTACATGTTTCCTCTTTCATTCCTATCCCATAGCAAGTTTTTTGGGTTATATTATATTGTTTCATTTTACTTTCAGATAATATGCTGGGTATTGGGAGAGTATGGAACAGCAGATGGGAAATATTTGGCTTCTTATATTGTTGGGAAGTTGTGTGATGTAGCAGAGGCCCACCCAACTGATGACATTGTCAAGGTATGCTCTTGTAGCTTAGCTTATGTTTCATTGATCAATTGACCTTTTTCTATCCTATATGCTCTACGCTGAAAGATGAGGAGATAGATTCTAGTTAAGGCAATACTATGCCATTTTAGTTCTGGGAAACATTACATGCTTGGAGAGTTGCTTTGGTCAAACTGAAATAGTTCCTGAGATATTTTGGGTAATAGTACCAATGTACTCCTTCCATTTTTCTTTATAAGGCACCCACACATTTCAATATTCGAGCTTTGCAATTTTTTACCATATATTAGTCCAAATATATAGGTTTAGTGACACAAAAGTGGTACCAGTAGTGTTGTAGGTATAAAAATCAAACATAAGTGAGGGGTTGGATGTTAGCCATTTGACGGGCTGACATCCACGAGAGTGAAAATGACACAGGGATATATATAGGTTCGGGGGTCTGAGAGGACGCCCTAATCCTGTTGGTGAGCCAACGGGGGTTGCCTTCAGGGTGGGGGTCCCTGAGAGCTCACCAGTTCGAATGTGCCTTTTTATTACTCAAGAGAGCTCAAGTTCCAAATGAGAGATACATGGGGTATTTATAGGCTTTTATGTACATACAAAAGACTGAATTACCCCTCTTACAAAGAACTAAGCTATATTTACAAGTGAGGAGTACAATTGTCATTTAAGTAGATGGCAGTAGCCCTTTGATCTATGCCTCTCCTGTTCCAGCACTGGTTGTACTGTATTTGTGGGGGGTCGTCTGATGGGTGGTCCTAGGGATGAAGGTATATTCTTAGGTCGGTGGGCCCACCTGTGTTGCGGGTCCCACTGGGCATGGATGCCCCTACGGTGTCCTCTGTCCTCGACTGTAGTTCCCCTGACGCCTTGAGGGGGTCACAGGGGGCGTAGGGTGATGGCCTCTTGTACTGGAGCTGTGCCAGGGACGTATCCCTCGAGGGCGAGGGCCCCCTCAGGAGCCCCCCGCGCCATAGCCTCTGAGTGGGAGGAGCAGCGGTTGCGCAGCTGCCGTCGCTGGGCCCTCGTCATCCTCATAGGATGGGTGTTAATCATTCATCCAACAGTTAGATTCGTATTTGAAAGTAGTTCCATATGATCATGGTTTTGTAGTTATTAACAATATATCGTAAGAGAAATTAATGGTCAAAGTTTGATTTTCGAGACCGTGCCTAGTCAAACCACACCTTATAAAAATAAACAAAGGGAGTACCATTTAGGAATTGTTCTGCAATTTACAATGTACTTCACGGGGTACATTATTGTTGGATAATCTAAACACTTTGTGGGTAGTTCAATCTATTAATTCTTTAGCAGTATATATATTCAATAATAATAATACTGTTGATTTCGATCGATTACCAAGTTGAATCTTCGTTGCTTTTCAATTTAACATATATGTATTTTCTACATACAAACATGAGTTAATGTGTAAACCTCAAGGTCTCGATATTTTTTCTGCGATGAAGTTTAGTCTGGGAATGACCATCAATTTTATTCCTCATACGCAAATTCACCTAAAATCTTCGTACAGGACATGCAGGACCATTTTTATAGCATGCATTCGCACAAGCTATTACTGACTTGTCTTTCTTCCAGTTTTGTAATTGTACCAAGTCTATATTATGTTGCTGATATGCATCTTCTTTCGTATGCCTTAATTGACATGTGGTGTTGTTTATTTGGCTTTGCTTGTTCAAGGCTTACGCAATCTCGGCAATTTTGAAGATATTTGCATTTGAAATTGCTCTTGGAAGGAAGATTGATATGCTGCCTGAGGTAAATGAAAATCCGCGCCTTTTGAACAGTCTCATTTCATCATTTTTTATACCAATTTATCATTAGCTGTAATCTTTTTTCAAGCCACAATAGGATTATTACATGTAGCTTTGCATGTGCATTGAAAGAGGGAAGTGGGAAGTATTTTTCACAAGACTAATAATACCTGCAAGTTAGAACAATTGAACATTGTGTTCACTGGAGTTCTATTATATAGCATTGACATGCATTAATTATCTAAGTCTCATGTTTGGTGCATTTGCCTTGGCGAGCACCTACAGTTGTAGTGCTGGTTATCTAAGAAGATGAGCAAATATGCTGCACAGACTTGGCAAATAATCTTGCATTGCAAAGTTGGAGCACCACTGATTAAAGAAAACTCAAGACTATGGTCAGCCTGTCATCTATCCTGCATGCCTGCATTGCATAATTGTATGACAACTTTCCCATAAATAATTTTTTTCGACAGGCTTCCCATAAATAATTTGATGCCATGATATTATGCTGGTAAAGAAGCAAAACTGCAAAACCAGTGTTTGATCTGGCATATGATTTAGTTCTGAATGATGTAAAGCAAAGCACATTTCATACGAGAGGAAAGCACACCGATGTGTGCGATGTAAATATTATCCACATGGGGGGGGGGGTGTTGTGGGGAGGGCACAGAAAAGAAACATCGGCAACATTTCTTCAGACAAAGTTGCTTTACCATGAAGTTGGAAAATTCTTATTGTAGATTTGGTACCTTCTCTGGTCTGTACTTTAATATTTATAAATCTGCTCGTCTTGTTATTTTCAGTGTCAATCATTGGTAGATGAATTGTCAACTTCACATTCAACAGACTTGCAGCAGCGTGCATACGAGCTACAAGCTTTACTAGGCTTGGACAAACAGGCTGTTGAAAGTGTAATGCCCCCAGATGCAAGCTGTGAAGATATTGAGGTACTGTTATGCCTTTCTTTCAACTGCGCCTGTTACTTTGATTGTTTAGTTTGCTTAATTAGGAAATGTGTATATTTAATCACACGAAATGCGGCCTTGATTTTTGTTTCTCCGTCTGCATCTGCATACAATGTTGGTTATTTTTCTGTTTGAATTCTTGATGGGGCTTTTCTATGACAACCTGAGGACGAGCAGCAACGCATTTTGGTATGGTGGCGTTATGATGTGTTGGGCATATATTGCATGTTTTCTGCACAAGCAGGCATACAATTTTTAAACAAAGTTTAGTCAAGCTGAAACAAGCATATGGCATTCAAAGAGTAAATATATCTGCAAGCCAGATATGATCTTTAATTTCTTGGCCTAGGCATCATACAAACCAGAGCATTGACATATGTGTTATGAATTTATTTACTTCGAGTCTCGATGCAAAAGGCTGAGGTGCCAAGTGTTAGCATCCAAAAATATATGCAATTATTATGATTTTATTGTTCTGTACATGGATCTGATATTATCTAAAAAAATATAACAATATCAGGAATACTAATTTATGTTGCAGGTCGACAGAAACCTCTCATTTCTAAACAGTTACGTGCAGCAAGCCTTGGAAAAGGGTGCAGCACCCTACATTCCTGAGAGCGAACGCTCAGGAGTGGTTAGTGTTGGCAACTACAAAACCCAAGAGCAACAGGAGACATATGCCCATACACTTAGATTCGAGGCCTATGAGCTACCTAAACCTTCACTGCCTCTAGCAACTTCACAAGCCAGCATTTCCCTACCTACTACTGACCTGGTTCCAGTTCCAGAACCAACCTACTATAATGAAGACCATCAAATGTCAAGGTCCCAGCAGTCAGGCGATGCACTTTCTGGTGAATTTGGTGCCAAACTTCGCCTTGATGGGGTTCAGAAGAAATGGGGAAGACCAGCCTATTCATCCTCTTCCACACCTTCAAGCTCAACATCTAACCAACAGGCAGCCAATGGGGGCTCTAATTCTGATGGGGGAGGGTCAGCAAGTTCACAGGCACGGGAATCCTCATATGGTTCTAAGAGACAGCAGGGCACAGAAGTTTCAGCAGAAAAGCAACGGTTGGCTGCTTCGCTTTTTGGTTCCTCAGCTGCTAAAGTTGATAGGAAGGGACAGGTTGGTCGAAAGACAGCAAAGGAGAGTCCCTCGACCGAGAAAGTAACTGTTCCTAATGCAGCACCTCAGCCTGCCAAGGAGCAAGTGATCCCTACTGCCCCACCACCTGATCTGTTGGATCTGGGTGAGCCGGTTTCATCAAGTCCTCCATTAGCCGACCCTTTCACACAGTTAGAAGGGCTCCTTGGACCAGCATCAGCCTCTCCAGTGCTTTCTGGAACCCCAGCTCCCAGCACTTCCAAAACACCAGATCTTATGTCAATCTTCTCAGATGATGTACAAACCGGGGCGACCAGTGGATCCACAGAACCCACACTAGGTGATGTTTATTTAAAGGACTCCCACAAAGGAGCAACTGCGGTAGCTGCAAAGAAGGGCCCTAGCCTTCAAGATGCCTTGCAGAAGGACGCCACCGCACGGCAAGTTGGTGTGACGCCAACAGGGAACAATTCCAATCTTTTCAAGGACTTGCTAGGCTAGAATATGCGGCAGATGTTCAGTGTGCTCAAGTTGGGCAAAAGGAGCCTGCCTCACAACATGGTCTGATCGGTGAACCAGTGATGATCATGCTGTTTGATCAGCACAGGACATAGGGACAAGAAGTGTATTTGGTTTGAGTCACAAAGACACGACCTTTCCCCTCCCAATTGGGAGGGGGTTTGCGTGGTTGAGATGTGGATGGTCGCGGGTTTTTTTTTCTGTTGCGCATTTACATGGCAATTTATTGTTGAGACTAGTGTACATGTGTTTATTACATGATGTGTAATCTGTACATGATGAAACCGTGGTCCAGAAGCGTGTGCGGGCGCTTTTTTTTTGTTCAGCTGGGAGGGGCACCCATATTGGATTTACAGTAGCTGGACACGGAAACTAGAATACTTGTGTCATCATTTCCTTCGGAACTGGGTGGAATAAAATGTGAGGTTGTTGGTCACGCTCGTGCCGCTTTGGGATTTTAGTTGATGCAAAGCATTCTTTCCAAATAGGTTTATGCAAAGCATTCCCATTGCGTTTTATTTCAAAGTTTGATCAAATTCGGTCGGTTTCAATGAAGCAGGGCTATGTACTTATCTTGATTCATATCTGTAGATTGTGCTATCAAAGCTTGAGCTGTTCTCCCTATCTACCTCTGAGGAGAGAATGCCAATTGGCACTGCGCTGTCATGATAGCGTCCCGGCGCCCGAGCCAGGACGCGACGGTTTGGACGTTCGGTCCGCCCGGCGGGCAACGGCCGACGGCGCTGCGGCAAGCGCAGCCGGCCGCGTTGGCTCGCGGGCCTCGCCGAATGGGTGGGTCTGTAGTCGGCACGTCCGCACGGGCGTTGTGGGTTGCGCGGCGCGCGGCCCGCGGCTTGCCTAATGGGCGTGTCGGCGCGGGCGACGGCGTTGTGTTGTGGTGCGCGGGATTTGGTGGCTACCGCGGAGAAAGGCGCCAGTGCCGGCAGAGCTGGGCTCGTGCGGTTAATCAGGCCTGACAAGGGGAGGCGGCTCGCGGTTCTTCTCGTGGGCTTTTCAAGCATTCCGACCGCGCGTTCACCGAGAAGATGCGTCTCAGGTCGTGAACAAGATGATCAGGATGAAATGACGAAGGGACCGTGTCAGTTGATGCCGCCTTTTAATCTGCTTCCTGTGCCGCTCTGCAGGGGACACGTACGGTACGAGCCACGGAGAGGTGCGTAACTATTGACGTCAGCCTATACGTGAAGCATGATTGAGCATCCTGTCTGCTCGGGCAACAGTATCTGATAGGGGGCACGTATAGAAAAACATGCCATAATCGTGCGTCCCTTGTCACGTTTGCGTCTTATTTTCTTGGCTCCACAAAGTCACGGGCCGGTGCTCGCTTTCGGTGTTTGTCGCTCTACGTGATGCAGCACTACTGTAGGAACTGAAGCACGCCGATTGGCCAACGGAAGTTAGTTTCCACAAAGCTTACATCCAACCAAACGAAGATGACAAGTTCGATGCAAAGTAAAGGTTAAATTTGTAAAAAGAAAGGATTGTCCATTCGTAAGGTGACTGAAATTTTATTAAGTATAAGTCATATGTTTTATCTATTGAATCAGTATCTAATCATATGACACATCAATCTTTATACAAATTCAATGGTAAAAACAATTGACTTACACTTAAGAAAAAATTCAGACAACTTAGAAATAGCAAATCCAAAAAAAAACTGCAAAAGTTTGAGAAAACTATGCCAAGCAAGGGCGATCCCAGCAGGTGGCTTCGTCAGGCTTTAGCCTACCCTCCATCGACGCCGAACCTCCCACCCCACCCCACCCCCACCAACCTTCTGCTCTAGCCGTCCGGCGGCCATAGCTACCTCAACCAGAAGAAGAAGGACTGAAGGAGCAAGGAGGGAACAAAATCATTTGTGGGCCTTGCCGAAGCGGTAAAGACCACAAGGCCCAACGCACATCCACTGATCCACCCCAATCCCCACCTCACGTCCTCATTCCAAAATTCCTAAATCCATTTTTTATTGAGGAGAAGAGGTCGAGAGAAAGGAGACACACCTGAGGGGAGCCACCGCGGCACCGCCGGTAATCGGAGGAGGCCAAGCTGCCGAGGCCCTGAGGCAAGGAGCCGGGAGGGGGAGCCACCGCGGTGCCTCCCCGGTAGCCGGAGGAGGTCGAGACAGGGAGCTGAGCGGGGTAGCCATTGTGTCGCCGTGCCGCCACCGATAGCCAGAGGATGTCGAGGCGCCGATGCAGGGAGCCGGGCGGGGGAGCCACCGCAGCACCACGCTGCCGCCGGTAGCTGGAGGAGGCCGAGGTAGGGCGCCGGGCGGGGGAGCCAGAGTCGGCGAGGAGAGGGGTCTGGGGCGGGCGGGGAAAAAGCGAGGAAAAGCTTGCCGAAGAGAAAAAAAAATTGATACATCCACTCTTTTCATATAATGTATAGGTATCTTGCCAGAGAGAAAGCGAGGAAAAGCTCTAGATGCTGTTGCAAATTTTTACTTGCAAAATGGACCAGTAAGTTAGCCACTGTCATCCCATTCAGTTTTAAATGTCGATACTGAGTAGGGGACGTAGTTTTGAAGGGTTTAGAAAACCAAAGAAAAATCGTTCAGGTTAGAGAATATAGAAGAGCATTGGTTAAGGCACGCAGCGGCGGCGGCTCGGCGAGGACGCGGCAAGCTGGTGACTGAGAGGGCAAGGGCACGCGGCGACCCACTACGGCAAGCCGGAAAGGAGGGCATTGCGGGCACACCGGGAGGACACATGCATGCGGCGACCCTCGTGACGACGACCAGCGCGCAAGGATGGAGGCACGGCGTTTTTCTTCTTCTTTGTTTCTCTTCTATCCATGTAAGAATTTAGATTGCATAAAAGTACACGCTTATATTTGCTGTACTTGTCTTAATTTAGACTAGTCCTTTCAGCTCACTATTCATTTTCTTCCAAGTTTCGCCACTGATGGCGAGATCAAGCGGGTGAAAGTGAGAGAATCGGAAAAATGCTGGTGCTCTCGCCTTCCAACTTGCTGCAAGTATTGATGGTTTGCGCATTAAGTATTGTAACTGTGCAATCGGTCTTCACTGGTCTACATCGCCACTCGAACTCATCGTTATCCCATTGCCTGCCGGCCCATTGGCTATTCAATCGATCTAGTAAGATAAGGATGTTGCGAATCTGAGAAAGATCCTGTTCGGTATCCTTCTCATCTCCTAATTGGACTCATGTTGGTTTAGAGAATTCGTACTGATCATTTTCTAGTTGAAGCAGGTTAATTTACAGTGCTCCTTGCATGAACTCCTCTAGATATACAAGCTGTAGGCTATGTATATATGTGTGTGTCTTATTCAAGCTTTTTAGATAAAAATCATTTCCCCCCTTCTATCAACATTTTGTTTTTGAGAGAGCGAACAACATGTATTATTAGCCTAACGTACATGGATAGCTGACCGGGCACGAACGGAACGATCAAATTTGGTTCTAGGTTTTGGACAGGCCGGGTTTTCTTCTTACAGCTTACTGCTCCCTCCGTTTTTTTAACTAAATTTTGCATGCCTCTACATGATCATCTGCAGATTGATTTGCCGTATTGATCATGTACTAAGCTCTGACGTCACTACTACTGTCGGGTTCAGTTACTCTGAAAATTTGGCTCTCGACTCAAGTCCACTTAAGGCTTGTTTGGATCTCGAGTTTTATCAAAACTAGATTTTGCTAAACACGTTTAAGCACCTAACAACCTAAAAACATGTTTGGGAGGAGAGGATAAATCCAACGTAACAAAAACTGGTTTTTTCTAAAACTCAAAATACTAGTTTTGTGGAAAACGACTCCATCATGTTTTTCAGAAAACGAGTTTTGTGTATCCACATTCCTAACAACTCAACGTCAAACTCAAAATTGATGGACTTTAACAAACAATTAACATAAATCAATCTAGCAGAGGCTCCTCTTCATCATCTCGTTGTACTGCAGCCAGGAGATCTGCCTCTACAGCTTCATCTGCGAGTAGAACTTGACGATGAACTCCTCCATCACGTCCACCCCGGAATCGCTCTCTTCGCCCTCCTCCACCGCGTCGACGGTGCCCGCGCAGCTCTCCTCCATCATCGCTACAACTCCTTCGGTTTTACGTAAGGACCACGCTAGCTACCTGCAGCAAGTTTGGTTATATATATAGATAGGGTTTGCGCTAATACCTAGCTTCCAGCCCAGGAATACCATGCGTATACCAATCTGCTGATTGATTAATCACCAGTTTGTTAATGCACATCAGTACATGCAAGTAAATGTAAATTAAGCTGCTTATGTCGCTATACTGTTAGGTAGTACTGTAGCTAGAGGAGTTCGATCAACATACCTATATATCCAGGTGCGGCGGCAAGGTGCCTGTGGTGCACAGACACCTCCCAAAAAATTGTATTTTTTTAATTAGGTATATGTATGAGCATTTTTTTAACTAGGTATATATATGAACAAAAATAGAACTATTTTGTATATTATTGGTATGTAATCAACAATCCGCAAAATACTCATACAGGTTAGAAAAAACCCCTCACAGAAGAATGATTGGCCAAAAATACATGCTATGGTGGTAGCTTTTGAGTCATTTGACTTTGTTTTCAATGCACACTTGATGCTTGTCATACTTGGATACACAGATAAGTTGTCTCGATCTTTGCAAAAGAGGGACCAAGATATTATTAATGCTATAGAACTTGTTAATTTGACTAACGATAGAATACAACAAATGATGTGTGATGGGTGAGAAGAATTCCTTCAAGAAAATGTAACATCATTTTGCACTAAATATGACATCAAAGTTCCTAAGCCGGATGGTAGATATATGTCTTATGGAAGATCATCATGTTTTTACCCAAAATAAACAAATGATGATCATTTTAGAAGAGAAGTGTATCTTGGTATCATCGATAATATTCTCCAAGAGCTTGACAATCGGTTTGACAAGGTTAATATGGAGTTACTTGTTTGTATGTCTGCTTTAAATCCTGTTAATTCATTTGTTTCTTATGATAGGGACAAAGTGCTTAGTCTTACCAACTTTTATCCTAATGATTTTTCGAGTACGGATTTAATAAGACTTTCTTCTCAACTTGATAACTTCATTGATGATATACGAAGCGATGATAGATTAAAGGGTCTAAAGAATCTCGGTGAGCTTTCTACTAAACTTGTTGAAAAAGAAAGCATGTCATTTACAAATTGGTGTGCTTGCTTCTCAAATTGGTATTGCTCCTACCGGTGGCAACGATGAGCGTTGAAAGAGTATTTTCGATGAATCTTAGGAAGAACAAGTTGAGAAATAGTATGGATGATCAAATATTGAATGATTGTTTAGTCACATTTATAGAGCGAGATATCTTCTCGAAGGTTAGTGATGATGATATAATCAAGTGATTTCAAGGAATGAGATCGCGTCGTGTGGTATTGTGATTTCCATTAGCTATTTAGGACTCTTTCATTCATATAAGATTTTATTTGAACTATTTGTATTGTATTATTAACTAATTTCGAACTCTTTTGTGTAATTGTATTGAACTTGTGAAATTACATATGTGTTACATAAGTTTTTTTTTAATCCTTAAAGTGTGCACCCTAAGTATTAAATTCCTGACTCCGCTACTGTACCTATCTTTTCTGAATATGTGGTTCTAGGTACTTCTAGCTAGTCCAGTCATCAGACTGAGTTGGATAGACTTATCTCTTGCTTAGGACAGGCCAAATTTCATGCGCAGTTCCTGTGAAAATAAGTCTATACCTCGCTCTCTTCCTCTCCTCTCTGATCACTAGTAGCTCGCAAAAATGTTGTGTAGTGAGTAGGGATATTTGTTGGTTAGTTGTTGTCTTTTTGCATACGTATCCCTCAAGACGTCAACCGTTGCGTACGTATACAGTGGCAATTGCTGCTACTACCAGTACGTCTACGTCTATTACGGAGTGAGATTAATTAGATCTGGCCATTTGTTTCTGATCTAACGCTCGGAGCAAGTGTACCTATCACTATGGCTTTCCTTTTCTAACTCGACAAGTTGTCTACCTAAGGCTGCTCCCAGTGCTCCACTTTGATTGGTATCTTAGCTTGTTATGTAGGCAAAATAATAATGTGACCATAGTTAATGAAGAGAGGGTACTCTAATATCTAATTTAGATACTAGTCGGCTCGAAATCCAATACAAAACAGTCTCATGCATGTAATTAAATGAAATAACTTAAGATACTACATTATAATGAACCATGCATTAGGAAGATGGTATCATAATACTCCTCATGCACTAAGAAACTGCACCAGATATTGTCCATTAAGAGCAGCCTAATAAGGTAAAATTGGATCCTGAGTATCAAATCTAAAGTGAACAGATAAATATTAGTTTACAGATGACTATAGCTAGGTGGACTCAGAGTGTTGAGGAGACAGTTGACTTGGGCACTATATGAACGCTATGGGGTTTAGTGCAGAGGTTACTTACAGGATCGAAGGGGCATCCTATTATCTGCCTCCACGGTGACCACGGGTACGCGTGCATGCTCCAAAGGCCTCTTTTCTTTTCTCTTTCTTTTCACTCTTTACTGTACCCTTGCTGAATAATATATCTGCATCTAGTTAGCTAGCTGCTCATCAACAGCTCATTAAAACGCTCCAGATCATCATGTGTCCATGCATATACCGAGATGTTGTTTTTTTTGGACCTGAAAATCTGAAATATATATGCCGCGCGCTGTAATTATCTTTCACCACAGCAACAGAAGAAGCATCATGCGTACATATGTGCATATATAGCCTGCAGGGACAAAAGAAATCAGAGGCCGGACTTACAAACATAAGTTTGGAGTACGGCGAGGCGAGGTGATGTCGTGGAATAATAGATCGTACTTTAGCGGGCAGAGCGGCAACAACCAGTACTCGAGCTCCACCGACGTATACGAAGGCGGCCAGCATCAAGCAATCGGTGGCAAGAAACGCTCGTCGTCGCGTCTGAAGAAATCTAGTAGCAAGACGGCCGACGAGGACTACCCAAGATACACCACCCACGACGGCGACAACGGCAACTACAACAACAATTACAACGGTTACAACAACGGCGGTTACAACGGCTATGGCAGTAGTACCCCCTACAACAACGGCTACGACAGTACCTCCTACAACAACGGCTACAACAATCACAACATAAGTTTGGAGTACGACAGAGGCGAGGTGATGTCGTGGAATAACAGGTCATACTTCAGCGGGCAGAGCGACAACAACCAGTACTCGAGCTCCACCGATGTATACGGAGGCGGCCAGCATCAAGCAACCGGCGGCAAGAAACGCTCGTCGTCGCGTCTGAAGAAGTCGAGCAGCAAAACGGCCGACGAGGACTACCCAAGATACACCACCCACGACGGCGACAACGGCAACTACAACAACAATTACAACAATGGTGGTTACAACGGCTACGGCAGTACCCCCTACAACAACGGCCACGACAGTATTACGCCCTACTACGGTGGTGGTGGCGGTGGCGGCGGCGGCACCTACAATAACAACAACTCTTCCTACAGTAACGGCGACAGCTACAATAAAAGCAACTCTTCCTACATCAATAGCGGCGACAGTTACACTGGAGGAGCACCTATACCGTACAACTCTCCGGTCTCATTCTGGGCTCCCCAGGATGGCACGCGGTCCCCAATGTTCATCAGCACCAAAGAGTTGAACGTGTACGGCGCCATGCCTGGGGCGCAGTGCGACAACGGCTACAGCAACGAGCGGCGAGGCGGCGGCGGGTTCTTCCGTCCGGTGTTCGATACCATCGGCCACTTCTTCGACCGCAAGTTCGGCTTCAACGACAGGGACTAGTGACGCGCACGCATGGCCGGCGTGCATGTATGCCTGCATGCTCGCGTCTCTGATAATGGAAACTACTGTAACTAGATGAATACTTGTGTTTGTAATGCGTCGTCATATATTCCATTTGGAACTGGGTCTGGGTGGAAAAAAATGTAAGCGCTTGTTGGTCAGTAGCTGCCGGCTACCGCTTTGGGATTTTAGCTGATGCAAAGCGAGCCATGTATCATGTTTTCCTTTTCGAATTAAGTTGAATGAAATCTGTACTGTTTCAATGATGTCGGGCTATGGGTTGCTTATCTTTTTCAGTCTAAAAAAAGTTGATTTGAACCCGTAGACTAGCCAGATTGTGCTGCCGCGCCTGAGCCACTCTCCCTACGTACCTAGCTAAGTGCCCCTGAGAGGAAAATGCTGAAGCTTGGGCAAAAGTTGATTGCGGCAGCGGCTTGGACGTCGGTTAATTGGCAGCGCTACCGTGTCCGTGTCATCAGCGCGCAGCCATGGGGCACATCCGGCTCGGGCGCCGGCCCGTTGACGCTGCCACGTTTTCGGACGGTCGGTACGTCCGCCCGGCGTGGCGCGCGCGGGCGCACATCGTCCGGCAGGCGCAGACGAAAGTAATCACGCGTGGGCCGTGCGGAATCGGCGATTCGGTCGGCGGAAACGAGCTGGAAAGCGAGGTCGCGGACGCCGCTTCTTGTTGCGCAGGATCAGCTCTCGGCTGGGGCAGCACGTTGGGCCTGGGCCTCTCTCGTCTCGTGGCTTTTGAACCATTGCATGAATGCCGCCGAGCTAGCCCAGCAACGTGCGTATTGACATCATCCTATACGTACGAACATACGTGATCGGACATCCTTCCTGCTCGAATTGCAGCAAGGGCACGTAATATAGTATCCAAAAAACATAATTATGCTCTGGTTTTCATGTTAGGTTTTGTGTCTTTGGCTACCTTGTCAACATCACCGATCCACCGGTACTTTCTCGATCTAAATTATGGCGAACCCTGTGGAAACACACTGATTGGGCCACGGAGATTTCGATGAGAGCATGTAATCAAATAAAGCTGACAATCGAGTTCGTTGTTTTTTTATGTCGAGAATAGACAAGTCTGTTGTAAAATCAAGCAGTAGTTGCTAGTTTGGCAAGAACAACATGCCGAGACCTACTACCACATCATATATATATATATATACTGTATCATATACACGCACGAAAGCGAAATATTGAAAGCCAGTGTACTTAAACAACATTAGATCACTGTAGAATACGGGTGCTCTCTCGCGCTCCAACCTGCTGCAAGTATGGGCGGTCAGTATTAAGTATTGCAACTCTGCATTGTATGGTGACTGGTCGATGTCGCCACTCCAGCACGCGGTGCTACTCATCGTTATCCCATTACCTGCCGCCATGTTAATTAATATCTATCAAGTAAACTACACATTTGCGCTAGCAGTTTTGGGAAATGATCCATCGATCGATCGGACCATTGGTCTGCTCGATCGCGCTGAGATCATTAGCACTACACTACATTATTGAGACCGATGGGACGGCTGAATAGGCTCTGCCCGGTCAAAACTTGCCTATTCCCTTCTCTTTACGGTGTGTGATATATATATAGAGAGAGATCTCACAGATCTAGATCGTATCACGACACATATGGGCACATTAAAATGGAAAATATACATAAACTTTAATTTCCTCCTGCTTCCCTCGGTGAGGACACACCAGCAACAAGATTTAAGTTCTTACGATCGAGTTGTATTTCTGATCGGTACGTACATACGTTGACCTTAGTTTTTTTTTGAAAAGAAAGTGATCCCAACTTTTATAAAGCATATATTAATTTACAGAAACAAAACCAAGATCTGCGAACACCAGATTTCGCTACAAACCCAACCACGGAAGGACCAACTGAACCATTACAGAGATAATCGTTGGCCTTAGATTAGATGGGCAAGAAACATATATGTGGAATTGTGGATCAATTAAAATTTGGCTATGCATAGGATCTGCTACGTACTTCTGGCTTAAGAATGCTAATGTTAATGTACCTATCGACATGACCATCTATCCCATCTACCGATTGGTTTACCACATTGTTTATGCAAGTGCATGTTACCACATGTACGTCGCTATACACTGTCAAAATGACAGCTAGGGGAGGAAAAAATTCTATACGACTTGTCCATAACTTCATTAATGTAGATCAACCTTACTGCGTGACACGTGTCTTTTCACGAATCTTAAAGCGTGATATGCTAGCCTTCAGTATTCAATTCGTGAAAATTCACATCGGTGATTTATAGGGCTGTGCGCTTTGAGATTCATGAAAAGACACGTGTCACACAATAGAGTTGGTCTAAATTAATGGAGTTGTGGACCAGATCTTATAGAATTTTCAGGTCTTATAGAATTTTTTTCCGCTAGGGGAGGCCTGTCTATCTTTGTGAAAATTGTGGTTCTATCCAAGTCAGACCAATCAAGATGGAGTTACTCGTGCTTACGACATGCGCGAAGTAGTTCGTGCACGGTTCATGTGAAAGTCTCTTCCTCGTCTTCCTCCACTCTGCAGCGCGACCACGCGGCAATACAATGAAGTGAACATATAGCTAGTAGTGAGTTGGGATTGGTTAGGTTAATTAAGCTGATGATGCTCTAGCTGCGTACGTACGTTGCGTATCCCTCAAGAGTCAAGACGTCAACTCTGTTTAATCTTTGTTTGCTTGCTTGCGAACGTCGACGATGACAACTGGTACTACGTACGCACATGTGATCGAGTCTATTACCATGGGAGAGGCTTGCATCTGGCCCATTTGTTTCCGACCTAACGCTCATATATATCGCATTTTGGGCTTTCCTAACGTGAGATTAATTACCTTGTTGCAAGAAAAGGTTCGTTGAATATAAAATGAATGGACAAGATCAATCGTCGTCCGAGCTCCAACCATGATTGGATTAAGGGTAACTAAGTGCGATCAGAAACTTGTACTCCATCCTTTCTTTTTTACTTGATATAGTTGATTTTTTACGGTTAAACTTTTTAAAGTTTGACCGCTAATAAATTTAAAACTATCTAGATTGGCTATATAAAAATTATATCATTAGAATTGTCGTTGAAAATACTTTTATAATATTATAATTTTATTAGTACATTTTAATATAAAAGTTATAAAAAATTATAATCAAAATCACGTCTCGAAGACTGTAAAAAGTCAACTAAGTAAAAAAGAACGAAAGGAGTATATGCCCAAACATTTAATTTGGAGCTTGGACGATGGCTTTAACCGCAAATCAATGGAAAGGCACATGCACTGTTGAAAGTTCTTTGAGGGAAAATGCCTTTTTCTATTGAACGACGACGACTTCTGTTGGGTAGACCGCTGACTTGCACTGCTATATGAGCGATGCCTGGCTCGGCCCAAAGGTTACGTACGGGATCGAGGGCATCCTATCTGCCCCCCACGGGTACGCGTGCAATGCTCCAAAGGCTTCTTTTCTTTTCTCTTTCTTCTCCACCTTTTACTCATCTTGGCTAAAGATCGATCCGCATCTTGTTTTGATTGTTTGATTTCTGTTTCCATGAATCTCTAGATGTTGTTTTTGGAACCAAGATATACTAAAGCAACAGATGTACTATCGTATATGTGGATAGCATGCAGGGATAAAAGAACTCCAAGGCCGGCCGGACATATACTGCTACGTACTTATTGGAGGGAGACGATGTCGTCGTGGAACAGATCATACTTCAGCGGGGAGAGCGGGGAGAGCCGGTACTCGAGCTCCACCGACGCATACGGAGGTGGCCAGAACGAAGCGACCGGCGGCAAGAAACGCCCGCCGTCGCGTCTGAAGAAGTCGGGCAGCAAGAAGGACGACGACGACTACCCAAGCTACACCGCCAACACCAACCACAACGGCGACAACGACAACAACAACTACAACGGTGCTTACAGCGGCGGTGGTTATAACGGCTACAACAGCACCCTTTACAACAACGGTAACAGCAGTACTATGCCCTACTATGGCGGCGACGGCGGCGGCGACGGCTACAATAACAACAACTCTTCGTACGGCAACGGTGGCGGCGGTTACACCGGGGGAGCAGCTGTACCATACAACGCTCCAGCCGCGTTCTTTGCTCCCCAAGATGGCACGAGGTCGCCCATGTTCATCAACACTAAGGAGGTCCACGTCTACGGGGTGCCAGGGTCGCAGTACGACAGCGACCACAACAACGATCGGAGGCGGCGTGGTGGTGGTGGCGGCGGGTTCTTCCGTCCGACATTCGAGGCTGTCGGCCAATTCTTCGACCGCAAGCTTGGCTTCAACGACAGGGACTGACGCACGCTACATGCATGCATGCTCTCGCGCCTCTGCTAGTGTATACAGTGTACACACACATACATACACACATACGCATGTACGTACTACCATATGTTTCTGTACGTAGTGCTCATCAGGAATTGAGCGTTTGTTTGCGTGTAAGGTCGTACACGTGTGTTTTCGTTTCCTGAGCGTGCCAGTGCGTTTCCATTCTGCAGTGGTGTGTGTGGTTTGTACTTCATGTATGCTACAGAATGATGCAGATGGTCGTTATTTGTAAGCGCTTGGTATTTGTGGCTTAATTATTATTATTATTTTATGTAATTGCATGGTGATTAAGATAAAGTGCAAGTGGTTCTGTATAGTGTGATATATTTATGTTTGGGTCATCGTTATTTAGATTTAGACTTGATTTCTGACGACTGGCCGGCAGGGTTTAGTTAATTGGCTGCCACGTCGTCTCACACTCAGCTAGCTCGAGACTTCTTGATTGAACGCTTCTTTATCCTCAAGGGAAATGACCTCCGATCTTTAGGGGTGTGTCTGCTGTTTCTCTGAACTATAAAACCGTCTAATCCCCCCAACTCTCCGAACTTATCAATCCTGTCTACTTAACAGCTTTAGCTGGTTTTGCGAAAAAAAATTTAAAATTATATATATATATATATATATATATATATATATATTACAAAACTAGGTAGTCGCCTAAAAAAATTACAAAAATAGGCCCATGTTGCCAGTTCATCTGAATTTGTCTCCAAAATTCATTTAAGTATATTATTTGTAGGAATTTGTACATATACCAAATGAGGTCCAAAAATTATGAAATTTTTTGTGAACGTTCCTTACATAGTGTAATTGTTTTTGTAGTTTTTCCAGAATTTTATATGATATGAAATTGTCTAAAAATTATTAATTTAGGTTTTTGATGCAGTGTACTTGATTGTGTAAACCGTTAATTTAGAGATAATTTCACAATATAAAAAATTCTATAAAAATTACAAAAACAATTACACTATATAAGGAGCGTTAAAAAAATCATAATTTTTGGACCTCATTTGGTATATGTACAAATTCCTCCAAATGGTGCACTTAAATGAATTTTGAAGAAAAATTCCGAAGGGATAAAATTATGAAAAAAAATTACACAAGCAAGAACTTTGTATCAGGAAGCTCCACAAAAAAATCGTATTTTTTTTTACTTTATTTACTATATTTAAAAATTCCTAGAATCATGTCGCTAGTTGAACTGGCGAAAGAAACCTGCTTGCACTGTTCAGAGTTTCTGTCGTCAGTTCAACTGGCGATAGGGACCTATTTTTGTAATTTCTGGAGACGACTACCTAGTTTTGTAAAAAAAAAATTAAAAAATATTATTTCAAAAAAAAAATCCCTGGTTTTGCTGAACGGTATTGCACACGTCAAGCTCCAAGGTGAACTGCGACGTCACTCTGAACCCACATGTCATTCGCTTGAACATTCTTCTTCCTCCTCTCTTTTGTCTCTCCATCTCCTAGTCCCACCTCCTCATCACCGCCTCCCTTCCCAAGCCCTCCTCCTGCAAGCCGCCCCATGGCAGTCGCGACGTAGGTCTAGATGTGGTTGGTGCGGGCTGAGATTGTGTGAGGAGGTGGCGCGATGTAGACCATGGCCAGCGGCGCAGAAACAAGGGAGGTGGTGAAGCCGACAGTGCCAACGAGCCTCGGACATGGAATAGGATAGGGGACATAGGGGTTCAGTGCTATAGACATGAATAAGCTCATGCACGGACACTTCATATTGAACAAAGGATCAAAGAATAGCTCGGATTTTGGGAGAATTTGCGGCGGAGGAAGAATAGGGCAGCGGTGCTTACCGGGCATGCAACTGACGAGGAGGATGGGTGGGTCCTAGAAGGAGAAGCAGAGGAAGATGAGCGCGGGGCGGAGCTGGTTGGGGACGCTACAGGTAGGGGTGAAAACGGATCAGATAGTTTCCGATCAATTTGGACGAAAACGAATTCGGATTATCTCGGGTCGGATAATTCTTGGATCGAAAGCGAATACAATTTTTTTTTGTCGGAAATGAATATGAATACGATAACCCTAGTATCCGTTGAAGACGAATACGGATTATCCGGTAATTCAGCCCAACAACACTCCTTCAGTCTGGTCTACTTGTCATGGGGAAAGAGAGAAAAAGAAGGAATGATATGTGGGGACCTTGTGTAAGTGAGATAGAAGGGGAAAAAGAGAGAAAGAAACAGAATACCATGGCGGCGGTGGCGGCAGCGTGGGAGGGCCGATCGGTGGCACAATGGAACGGCGTCATCCCGAGGAGGTGATGGGAGGTGGCGGAGCGGCACGGCGACGGCGGGAGCGGCTCGAGTACACGGGAGAGCGACGACGGTGGTGCTCCGGCGGCATTCTTAGGGAGGCACCGCGAGCACGGGAATGGCGAGGGTGATGGGAAGCTAACGGATCACTCTGGGAGCCCGGGGTGGCCCGAGGCGGTGGGGCAATGTCGGCCAGCACCGGAAGAAGGTGCAGTGGTGGTGCGGCTCCACAGAGGTTCCTCAGTCGAATAGAGAGGGAGGAATGGTGGAGGACGCTCGGGAACGTGAGATGACGCATATGGCTTGGAAAAAATCATCACCGGAGAGAGAGATAGGGGTGGGGTGGGGTGGTGGTTGGCGGGGTGAAGATGACTTGGCGGCATCGGCTCGGCTCTAGAGGAGGTGGGAGTTGGGGGAATGTGTGGGGTGAAAAATCGCGGTGCGGGTGCTCTCCTTTTATAGGCGCCGGCGGTGGCTGTAACAGCCCAAATTTCAATTTCAGTAAAATTTAAAAGTTTATTTATGTTTGTGGTTTTTCCTGAATTTTCAAAAGCTTTTCATAAATATTTTTAAGCTAAAACAAATTTATTTACAAAATTAAAAGCCAACTAATAGTTGGAAATAATTTTATTAAGTCCAGATTGAGTATGGGAATTTCTGTGATTTTTTTCCATAATTTTTGGAAGTATTTTGCTATTTTCTAAAGCTATTATGAATTAATGAAATTAAAACAAATAGAAAAGCAAAAGAAAATCCTCTAACGGTGTTTGGGCGAAACCCAAAGGCTCGCCCAACTTCCCTCCATGCGCCGGCCGCCAATTGACGCGCACTCTCTCTCCCACCTCCTCATCCACCGTTGGATTAAAATCCAACGCGCGCAACGCACACACGCACTCTCCTCTGTATCCACCGCCGGATCTCGTACCAACGATCAAGATCCTCGCGCAGCGCCGCACCGTCCGAATGACACCATCAATAGGAGCCGTGCGATCTTAATCTAACGGCGAGATCTTCGTGCATCCGGAGACTTAAAACCTTCTAATCTAAACCCTTCAATCTAAATCCTACGGCCAGGATTCCTCCACGATCTTCTACTCCCACCAAGTCCCAACCGCAGGATCTAAATCCAACGGCTCCACGTCGTCGTCTTCCTCGCCTTCTTCTTGGCGGCCGAGTCGCGCGCGCCATTTTCGCCGCACAAGAGCTCGGTCTCCGCCACGATTTCCTCCCCCTCCTCACGCAAGGACGTGCGCAACGGCTTCGCCGCGCCCAACCGCCCCGTTCCCCCACCTTCTTCCCTCTTCTCCGCGGCAGTTTCACCCACGCCCACCGAAACCGCCGCCATGACTCCCACTACCTCCACGCCGCTCGAGCTTCCTTGCTCTATAAAGGGAGCCCGTGAGCCCTTCTCATCCTCAACCATTTGCCTCACTCACTCTTCCTCTCCGCCGCGAGTTCACCGCAATCCGAGGTTTAGTCGCCGCCAAGCCGTGAGCTTCCGCGCCGATTTCGTCGCGTCGTTGGAGCCGTCCTCCCGTCGCACCTCTAGCATCGCATCATCGTCCACGGCTCAGCGCGCACCCATTCCGCCGGAGGATCATCGAGTCGCCACTTCACCAACGCATCTCTTCGCCGCCGCAAAGCTTCGCCGCCGACGACCAAAACGCCTCGCGTCGCCGCCCCAAGGTAGCGCATCTGGATCCCCGTGTCCTCCTCTTGCTTTTGGTACCACTCGCCGCCGGTGAACCTCCGCCGCTGGCCGTTGTCGGTCGCACCCGAAAACGCCGCCGTCAAGTCGACGTGGCGCGTCACCTCACCATCCACGTCGGCGCCACGCCACCATTCCTGCTGCATCAGCGCCCACGCACACGCACACGTGGCATGGTCCACCGTCTTTGGGGCGCCAAAGCTCGATGAGCACGGTCCACATGGTGAGTCAGCGACCGAGAGCCCACATGTCGAAATCTTTTTATTTAAATTTAATTCTGAAAATTCAGTCTTTGTGGTAATCATTGCGCAATAAATGGATTTTCGTAGGAAAATAATTCTGAAATTCAATAAAATTTCAGATTTAGATATAAACTTGAAATTCATAACTTTTGCATTTGAACTCCAAATTGAGTGATTCAAATTGCAAAATTTATATAAAATTATAATCTAGCTAACTAAACCAAAATATTCCAATTTGGAGTTAATTTGAACTATGTTTTTGAATTTATTTGAATTTGCATTGAATTTGTCGTATTTTCGTGTATAGAATTCGACGACTCGGAGAGTTCGATCAAGCGAAGATTTAGAATTTCAAGACATCGACCAAGGCAAGTTACACCATTGACCATATTGCCCTATTATTTTAAAGTTATTTTCAGTTTTAAATTCCTTATTGCATGCATATGTTGTTATAAATATTTTAATATCTGTTTACATATAGTTAATTCCATATGTTATTGTATGGCCAAATTTGAATGTTGTATCGACTACCTTGGTACCATAGGCAAGATATTACCAAAATTCAAATATATGCTTAGCCAAGCTTAGTCCATTCTGAGAATTTGGGAGGTTTATACGATTTCTACAAATTGTTTTCAAACTTGACATTGTGGTATTGTCTTACCACATGAGTTTAAAAATAAAGTTTTTATTCAAAATAAAATCAAAATGGGTTTGGACTTGGCGAAATGGTCGGAGTGGTGGGTGCAGTCCATGCACGGTTTGATCTGTTAAGATCAAAGCCCATGGGTTGTAGGAATGATGCCCAAGTCAATTGAGGACCGGTCTTTGAGCCGCTTATTGCTATGCCATAACGTACCACCACATGTCCTGTATGGGCAGGATTTGGCTAACTAATTTGTGATGTCCTAGTATATTTATGACATGTGATTTTGTGGGTGTCGGTTAGACGTTTTATTCCCACTTGGCGCAAGAGGGGGCTTCCGGAGGACGGTTAGTTCAAAGGAGCGAAACCTTAGCGGGCATGAATGTACTAGGGTAAAACATTGTAAAGGCCTCATGGTAATCGCTCGATCCACACGCCTACGGAGCGTGAATTGGCCGACATAACGAGCATGTCACCTCGTGTGGGTAAAGTTGTACCAACTCTGCAGAGTAGAAACTATTCGAATAGCGCGTCATGATCATGGACATGCTAGCGGGCCACTTAAAGTTAGAATTGTTTTGGTTTTAAATGCTTTATTAAATGTTGAGGATGGTTAATCCTTATGAAAATTTAGGCGGGAAGCCAAGTGTTAGGAGGATCCTTCACTTTATCATTGGAGGTTATCCACATTATATCATTGTCATTTCAAAATATGATTTTTATCCATAGTATAAAATTGCCTTAGAAACTACTATGCTTATTCAAACCGAAAATCATTTATGCAAAACAACCCCCGCCATACTCACTTGTTTCCTTATGCATGCATTTAAACTCAATATTGGGTGTGACTTGCGAGCACGGTAGTAGTGCTCACTCTTCTTTGAATAAATCTTATTCGGAGAAGATCGCTATCTTGACGGTGAGGACCGGGACGAGTAGGCCTTCGACCTGAGACGATTGCACTGGGCGCATCGTGTGGCTTCCACTACTATGTTATTTCATTTGTGTTTATCATTTGACATTTGATATTATTATTCGGACTTATTTGTATTAAACAGTTATTTATTTAATGTCATTTACGTTTTCGTGATATGAATGTGATATTCATTTTTGTGAGACTGTGTACACTGGAAATCCTGGACTGGTGTTTGAACACAGAGAATTCGGGATCCTTCGCTCCCGGGTTCGACAGTGGCACAACGGTGAGGCCTGTGGTACTCGGCCGAACAGAGCAAGCGTCGGGAGGAAGAAGAATGAAAGAAAGAAGAAAGAGGGAAGATGGGCCAGTGGGCTAGGGAAAGAATAAGCTCCGCCCATAGCAAAGTGGATTTCTAGCCTAGAACCGACATTGAAATTTTGGTATTTCTATTTGTTTTTGTAGGGAATTTGAGATAGGATTTGATATTTGAATTGGAGTTTAGAAATTTTATTCAACAGCGAATAAACTTCAAATGAAAACCAATAAATTAATTTAACTTAATTTTTCTTTTTAAACTAAATAAAATTTGGGTTGTTACAATATACGATGAACTAAGTGTACTGCTATTCATATTTTTTTTTGAGACATGTATTTACTTATTATCAAACTATGTGTGCCATTAATGAACTATGTATGATAAACTAAGTGTGAACTAAGTTTTATGTATGTAATGAACTAAGTGTGAATATGTGATGACTTATGAGTTATGAGCTAAGTGTGGTAAACGAAGTGTCATGTCTGTGATGAACTAATTAATACAGCTTGCAAGTGACAATGTTATATGTAGTTACTGAAAATATGAACAATTCATGAATGGTTGGATCAAATAAACTAGTTATATGTTTCCGTTAATTTCTGGCGTACAATTTAAGGGGTTTTCATGTTCCAAAACATATCTGTAACTGTATTTGTTTCGCTTCGTATTTGTATCCGATATAATTCGTATTTATACCCGCATCAGAAAAATGGAAACAAATATGGCAGAGCCATTATCTGTTTGTATTCAATCCGTTTTCACCCCTAGCTACAGGCGAGGAAGGCAAGGTCGTCAATGAGGAAGTCCGAACTTCACCACGCGTCGCCGCAAATCCCGTCCCCACCATCTTTGCATCCTAGCGACGGCGAGACTCGCTGCATCCTGAGCCTCCTGTGGTGAAGGGCATAAGGGAGCCACACGACATGTAACATCCCAATCTTAGGCTTGTGTTTCAAATGTAAGAAAATCAGTAGAAATTAAAACTTTTTCTTACATCATGTATTTCCTGTTGTGCCAAACAATTCTTGTACAAGGAATTATGGAAATACATTGTCACAAGTCCATTTGATCCAAATCTTGTTATTCCAAAAAACAATCTTGTCAAATCTTTTGATCATCCTCTGGAAATATTTTTTCTTAAGTCTCTGTAATGGTATGTGACCCCTCTGAAAAATTTCACAATTTTTAGAAATTGTTTGAATATTTTTAGAGGCAGTCAAACATGTTTGACTCTCAGTCAAACATTAAAACAGAGCCTTGCAGAATTTTTGGAGATTTATTCACAGCATAAAAACCTCTGAAAATTTTACACAAGGTTAATATCTGAGTTAGCAAGCTCCTGTAAAAATATCATAATTTTTGGAGTTAATTTGCTACCTCAAATAAATCATTCAAAGTCTCTGTTCTTATTTCAAGGTCAAACGTGGTTTTACTGTTACTTGGGTTCGAGTCAGACTCGGGCTCGAGCAAATTGATTCGGTCCAGTCAACTAACTGCACCGAGCCACTCTTTAAAACACGCGTTGAATCTCGACCGTTGGATCTAAATCGCACGGTCCGCGCGCGTGTAAGACTTCGGACCTTCCGGTTGCAAGTTTGATTGTCGACCGTTAGATCCCCATCCAACCGTTGAGATTGCCCGAAACCTTCGGACCCTCCGGTTGCATTTTTGAATCTGAGCCGTTGGATTAAGATCCAACGCTCGCGTGTTCCTTCGTTGTAAAATGAGTTTGCGACGTGGAGCAATCGAGGCCGTTCATTTCTAATCCTAAGGCTCGCAATCTCCCCGTTGCGTTTTGAACCTGGGAGGCGTGGCGTTTTCGTGGCCGTCCGATTTAGATCGTAGGGCTGAGAATCACCGAGCATTTTTCCTGGTCTTCTTCTACCTCCGACCGTGCGAGCACTGTAGGGGGAGTAATGGCAGTGTCATTTATTGCTCCCTAAAGCCACCCTAGCCGACGTTTAGGGGTATGGGCGGTACATTGAGCTAGGCCATGCCCTAATGCACGTCTTCACCTCTTTTTCCTTGTCGGCCGCACCTTGTGCTTTGTGTTTTGCCGCCCGAAAGAGGTGTGGTGCAAACCCTAATGCCCTCATGGCTTTATAAGCACTCTCAATGCTTCCTGGTATTTCTTTAGACCACCATCAAGCTTCATTATCAATATTGGAGCTTAACACCTCAAAAATGGCAAATCGCCATTGTTGACCCGTGAAGCTCCATTGGTGTTCTTGGTGTTCCAGTGGTCCTCCTTCTTGTTGCTTTGCCTTGACCTCATCTATTTACTGTCTTGAATATTTCCCCTCACTTAATTTTGGATTTGATTCTCAGGAATTGTCCAATTTGGGGTTTGTTCAAATTCGGCCGAAATTGGTCATCTTCTTCCTCAGCTCAGGTGAGTGCTCCATTTTCCAATTACTTGCTCATGTAGATTCTGTGGACCTTAATGAAGCTATTTTGATGCTTTGGAATCACTCATTTGGCTCAGGGTATCTATCTCGGGTTTTCTTCTCCAAGTCCGGCGAGCTTTCACTGTGATCAAGCATCTCCGGCCATCTTTGAAGCTTCTTGTCACTAAGGTAGCTTCTTATTAGTCCTTAGTGGCTCTGGCACCCGCATCCTAGGCTTGCAGCTGAGCTTTTCGCTATTTTCGTGTTTAGCAGTAAAGCTCCCTCTTTCATTTTCCGGCTAGCCGGCGTTCTAGTCCTTCGCCGCCGGCGAGAATGCTACCATTAGATTCGTTGTGCTATTGCGAATCCATTTTGGTCCTTGGTGGCGCGCGCATGCGCCGTTGTCGCCGCGATTTGCCGTTGAAACCACTCGGGTTTTGCCGGCACAGCGCTCCCGTTTTCGTCACCTAATTAGGACACATTAATTGCTAATCATTAGTTATTAATTGTGTCTTAATCATTATTGTTGAGTCACTGACCAGTGGGCCCAATATCCTTAAATCACTCTCTGGTTCAATCCCGCACTGTTCCGACATCATTAATGTTAATCATTGGTTAATTAATATGTCGGCATTTAATCCCCGTCGGAAATCTCCTCTGGGTCGCTGACTTGTGGGCCCGAGGGGTTAAAATCAAATTTCAGCAGTCATTAGTGTTTATTTAATGGTAATCATTAGAAGCATTAATCCTGTCCTAACCGCCACTCTCAGTCGTTGACATGTGGGCCCTGTGCACTGTGCACGTGGGTTAAAACGTTGCGGTCATGACTCGAAGTCATTGACATGCGGTCCCACGTGTCGGCATCTCCCTTTGAACTGCGATCAATATCTACCGTTCATTTTTAGATCTGCGGCCCTGATCTTTGTGTGCGTTCGGACCCTCCGGATGCCTTGATCGTTCTCGACCGTCGATCTTTCGATCAACGGCCAAGATCGTGTATGCAACCGCACCGTCCGAATGCATACACTTGTGTGCGCCGTTGGATCTTGATCCAACGGTGGGCTCCGTTTCGAGTTGGCGCGCGTGCGCTGTTTTCGGCGCGCGTGAGCCGTAGGATTTTAGATCAAAGGTTGGGAGTTGGCCACGTCGTATTTTTTTTATTGGGTTGTTCTGTATTTCGGTAAGTATTTGTTTAACAACTGAAAATGATATAAAAACTTTAGAAACTCATAACTAATTCATTTTAACTGCTTTTTAGATATTTCCAACTGTAATAAATTTGGTTATCACGTTAGTTTATTATAAAAATGGATTTAAGCATGTTGCAGTAGCAGAAAATTGTATAACTAGGAATAACTTGATTTCTGTCACTTTGAATATTCCAGAAATAGTTTTAATCTTGAAAAATGCATATCTTTTTCTGTATAAATCGAAATTGTGCAAAACCAATTTTGTTAAATTCGTCTGTTAGTATACTTTCATATAAAATAGGATTTGAGCGTGTTCATAATTCTGTAAAATGATTTGTATTAGATTTACAACTTAGAAAAATCATAAGTAAATGTGTATAACTCCAAAATTAGTAAATCCAACTTTGCTGTTATTAGGATGTCATAATCTACCTGCTATAAAAATTTCAGACCTTAGATCCTTCTGGAAAATTTCGCCATGAACAGTGTTAATTATTAATTAAGTTGTTATAGGCTGAGAAAGAGCATTTTGTTCATATCTTTTGCATGCTTAGTTCAAATTGCATAATTCTTGTTCCTGTCACTTTATAAAATCATTCCCTAGCTGTAGTGTAAATTTTATTAGTTTTGGTGTGTTTTGCTGTTGGGATTTATTTGGTGTTCTTCGTTCTTATTTGCTTATCGCCTTTTCGCGTTAGGTTCCGAAGACAATATTATTAATCTTGATATTGAGCCACTGCAGCCATCAGACTCTGCACTTCAGCCAGGCAAGCAGATGTAGCATTCATTTGATCATATTGTTCCTACTATTTTCAAAGTCTAATATATTATTTGCAAATTCTATGTATGCATTGCTATGTTGTTTTAAACTATTGTCGGTAGTTGGCCTACTAGATGCATTATCAGTAGGAAATGTTCATTCCTCTACTACGAAGCCTAGGTTACTTGTCGTGATTTTGGGTTATTGGATGGACCCTTGTCACTTAGTAGTTTACGTGTCATTATGCTTAGCCATGCTTAGCTATCGGTAGAAATGAGCGGTTATCGACTTGTCGATAACCTTGATCACACAAATTGTTATAATCTGTATATTTCAGCCTTGTGCTTTGTCTAAATTGCAAAACTAAAACTGAAAATGAAAACAATTTAGACTTGGGCACAATGGTAAGATGGTGTGATCTTTTGGGTGTGATTGGAATGGTGCCCGGGTCAATTAAGGACCGAACTACTTGTGAGTATCTGTTATCCGAGCATTCTGTGCGTGCTAACCACACTAGAGGGATATGAGACCTCTCTTAGCTGAGTACTTTGGGCATTGTTAATTAATGAGTCGTGTGGTGGGTTGCATATTTGATTATATGCAACATGGACACATTTGTAGGGAGGAGAACACCCGCCGAGGCCGGTGTATCTTGCTCCACGTATGGGTCCTTGTGATCCATATTTCGTCGGCAGATCACTAAGGATTAACCCCCATACGTGCGTCTCTTGATTAGCATATTCCATTGGAAAGGGTTCGTAGGACTTAGCCGTGCCGGCATACCAAAGGAAGTGTGCTTAATAGCTTGGCAAAAGGCGGTGCAAGTGTGGGTACATTGGTACACCCTGCGAGGATTAAAACTATTTGAATAGCCTCGTCTAGGTTATGGACACGCTTGGATAAGCTTTTCAAGAGTTAGACTACAACATTTTAAAATTAAAACTTGATGGGTGGTATGAATCAGGGATTCATGCTATGTTGTGGTGACTTTTGGGAAGGTCATTTCTAGGTGGATACTTGTTACTTATGCTTACTCGCTGTTATTTAAATGCTTAAAAACAGAATTTACAAACTGCTGTTCAATCTATTACAATATTGCAAATGAAACTTGCTTTATGCGTCCAAAGAACCATATAACCACATTCCTTTGAATACAACTTTCATGTAGCTATGTATAGGCTTGCTACTCGTAAGTCTCATGAGTACATTTTTGTACTCACCGCATTGCTTGTGTTGTGCAGAGGATGATAGTGAGTCAGATGGACCTCACTTTTGTGAGTTGTCTTTGTGGCGATTCTGGGCGATTAGCTTGGCGGCTTGGTCGGTTGCCCTGTGGTGTTATGTGGCTAACCGTCGTCTTTTGGTTTAAGCCATCTTATGGCAACTTTTGCTTCATTGTTACTTATTTGGTACTTATGTCATTTGGTCGGTCGATGTGTTGTAATAACCGATATTATGTATGTCTTTTAGTAGACTTGTTATATTACATTGTATGGAAATGATGCATGCTTGGAATTGATGTATGTGTCTTTGCTTGTTCAGGAGGCACATGTTCATCGAGACGCGGATTATTCTATTTGTGATACTAGAACCAGTGGAAGGTTAAGTATTACAAGTTTAATAAACCGAGGTCTCACACGACACCATGCTCGCGTGTTGCATCCCAGTGACAACAAGTCTTTCGTTCACAACGGCTATACTCAGAGGTCTCCCAGCGACAATGAGGAGGGGACTATGAGGGTGGCCCGGCAGGCCACTAGCAGCTATCTCAGTGGTCAGCAGGTAGGCCGGTTTGTTACATGATTGCAGAAGACTTGAGTGGAGGAGGAAGAAAGAGGGGAGGATAGATGGGGAAGAAGGTGTGATAGTCATTGACATGTGGGCCTAGTGTGTATAGATTTATTATATATTTTTGTTTGTGTAGTCATCACCGACTCATTAGCCATATCATTTGTCAAGGTGTCATAACCGCCTCGGGGGTTATTTAGACGGTTTTGGGAAATTCGATGTGTTGTTTAGGCGGTTTTGTAGTTTAGGGGATGGAGTAGACGCATGAGCAAATCCAGGCCCGTGATAGCCTAGGATTCAGCCCAGGGTGTGTGATATTTATCAATGCAAATCCTAGTTAGGCTAACCTTCCTTCCCAGCCTAGATAGCAGTGATCTCCGGTCCTTCCTGGGTCATTTTTTTCCCTTATTTTTTATAGGAGGCATGCACGCACGCACGTATGTACTAAGATCTACATGATCATGTTGACGTCACTGGTACGTTGGATCGTATGTGAAGCCTGCGATGGTTGCAGTAAGAAAGAATGCCACAACTGGCGCACACGCAGAATCAAGCACAATCTAATTAAGCATCGACGACGCGATCGGTCAAGGCTGCATGCATGCACTTGCACTTGCAGAAACGGCCCAAGTTGACAAAGCAAAGCACCAGGCCGTGACTCCCACGTCACTCAAACGATGGGTCGGCTCAACATACACTGCAGTGACCTCCGCGCCGCTCGAAATATGGGTCGGCCCAGTAGTGAAGTGGACAGCTCCACCGCATAGGCCACTTGGCCATCTCTCGCGATGTATACGTATATGTGTATATATATACGCATAGGTATACGTATAATACATAAATACCACTACATGTACGTACGCGTACAAAACTACCTGAGCAATCGATCCAAGCGTCAAAATACCGTATTGTCCGTATACGATCCGAGGAAGAGGGAGGAACCCAGTAGCGAGTGGCGACAAGGAAGAGCGATGGGGAAGAAGCAGCCGCTCCTCTGCCTCGCCGCCGCCGTCGCCGCGGCGGCCATCCTGCTGACCGGTAACGACGGATCATCACCTCCACCTCTCCTCTGAACCTGTTCTCCTGTAAAGATTGGTTTTTTCTTGTTATGTTTCGCCCATCGCTTGCTCGATTCAGCTCCAGCTTCGGCCAAGAAGTCCGCTGACGTCACAGAGCTTCAGATCGGCGTCAAGGTCCGTACTCTGTAACTAACTGCAGTCTCTTGTCCGTTTACTCTCTATTCTTTTGGATTCTGGCGGATCTGAGATTCTTCAGTTCGTTGATTTGGCTAAGATCTGCAGTCTCTTTAGAAAAGTGTGTGGGCACGAGGTAGTGGGCGTGGGCAATTTATAGCAAGGGTGCGGACTTCAGGAAGAGGTTGGTTTGGATGATGCTAGGATAGGGAGCTGTGCAGATCTGCAAGTGCAAAATAGGTTCTTGTTTCCTTTGCACTTACGATGGGAGAGTCGTGGAATGTACTACTTAGTTTCACTTGAGTTTTATAGTGTCATTTCCAAAGATGAAATTTGGAAATTTGATTGCGGGATTGTTCTTTGATAATCGGTGGACAAACTGGAAGATGTGGAAAGTTTTATTTAACCAATTAGCCTGTGCTATTAGATTGTTCTGAAGAAACAGAAAAATGATGGTGCATACCTCTCAGAAGTCGCATTAGGACCTGTAAGGAGTGTTGTTGGAATGCTGTCGAAGTTCCCTATTTCAGGGACTTGTCAGATACTCATATGCTTCAGTAGGAAGGATGGGAATTCAAGGCTGAGCAGATAACCTGTCGTTGTGGGCTTTGGCTAGGGCCTAGGAATGTTGAAACAGAAAATTCGAAATCCATTGCTAAGAATCATACTCTGTGTTAGAAATGGAATATTCAACATTCAGTCACAAATCACAAGTGTGGTGGGTGGAGGTTTTGTGTCTTTACATGTCTAGCTTTCACCAACCCATTCATTACTTCTTAAGCAAAGATTATGCAACATTTGATTTATAAAATGGTAAGACAATCATATATAAGTTACGAGTTCATTTTGTTACATTCCAAATGATAGAATCTCTATGACTTTGCATGACATATGTTTTCTTTGGCTCATCCTACTTTCAGTACAAGCCAGAGTCATGCACCCTGCAAGCTCACAAACGTGACAAAATTAAAGTGCATTATCGCGTAAGTATTTCACCAATACTTGTATCTCAAGTAAACAATCCTATTCAATTTTTTGAAGTACTTAAAAATCTGTTCAAAAGAAAGAATGGCTGTAACTAGTTATGCCGAGCCTACGGTTGCAAGGCTCGGAAGTAAATTCTATTCAGTTTGTCTTACTGTGGTCTTCTCACGGTTGTTGCTATGCTGACTCACTTTGAAGGACATTGACCATTGGTACTATTCACACTCTCATGTTTAGGAGCTTCTTTAACTTGAATCAGTTGAGATAGCTATTTAACATGAATCAGTTGACATAGCTATGCAGAGAGTGAGAAGCAGCATGGCAGAGTGACCCTTGTAGATTCTGTCTTTTATTGTGTGTTTTACCTGGTTTGTTTGTCATGTTTGGTTCAAGAATTCTTTTATACTTTTCCTCTATCAGTTTTCTTTCCACATTTTTATCATTCATCTGAAAAGGCTTGATTATGCTGCAGGGGACACTCACTGATGGATCAGTATTTGATTCTAGCTATGACAGAGGTGACCCCTTTGAATTTACTCTTGGGAATGGCCAGGTGATACAAGGTTATTCCTTTTTCCTGAAACACTATACTTTTATTTGTTTATCTGGGGTCCATACTGGACTGGCTTGATTGCTTGAACGAACAACAAGGATATGTCATCGAAAAAAGTAGGGGAGATGGCTTGTACTGTTCACAATTCACAATTCCTCCAACCTATATCGTTGTTTTTATCTGTAGGTTGGGACCAAGGGTTACTAGGTATGTGTGTTGGTGAAAAGAGGAAGCTAAAGATACCTGCAAAGATGGGTTATGGGGAGCGAGGTTCCCCACCGAAGATTCCAGGTATGGCTGATTATTTGTTTGTTTGTTTGATCGTTCGTTCAGCGAAGAAATTATGCGTGTGTAGATTCTCAACCTTGATATGGTCATTTAACCATGTTTTATATCTGCATTTTACAACACAGAGGGCATGTGATGTGCTGTGCACAATGTACTTTTGCATTGACCTGTAACGCTAACTTGCAGTTTTGTAATCAATAGGTGGAGCAACTCTGATCTTTGACACGGAGCTCATTGCTGTCAATGGAAAGACATCCGGTGGTGCTACCGCAGAGAGCAATAGCGAGCTTTAATACACGGAAGAGTTTGACTTGTGTGTGTAGCAGCTTCGCAAATAATGGTTCATTGCGAGTTCGTTAGTTAAAAAGGATGCTGTTTCCAATCACGTTCATCATGTTTTAAGTGGTGCAGAAACCAGTTAGACTGGACCAAGTGATCCGTGCGAATGACTTACTGCAGTGCTCATGTACTATGTGCAAACATTTTTTTCTTCTTCATGGGATAAAAACTCAGAGTTGCTTTGTTGTAAACTTGTATTGGTCTTCAACGCTACAACCAATTGCATCGCAGCTGTTAACAAAGACCATCATCTTCTATATAATTATCACATGTAATTGAGTGTGGAAACATAGTACACAGTACTTATTAGCACATGAAGTGATTAGTGAAGACTGATAAGCGATTACCGATTTGACGCTGACTGGTGCAGCTTTCTTGTGGACCTCATAGAATGTGTCGATTTCTCGCAGTGTACTACGCATGAATCAGCCCAGAAGCTATAGCCACAGTGCACAGCAGAGCACAGGCAGCTTGTTTCGATCAGAATCCATGCGATTTGTCATCAACGCACAGGAATAAATATTGCTCCAGCGTGACTGTGCAGCCTCTGCATCCACGATTGCTTCTGTTCAGAAAACTACAGTCTCGAGCGGATTCGGAGAGGAACAAGTGTTAAACGGTAGAGCTGCCTCTGTAGCTCGGTACAGGTTGTGTGTGCTTCACTATGGGTTTTTCACCTCTGCAGTATACCGCTGTTTGCCGCTGGGCAATTACAGTACACGCATTTGCAGCCAAGTGCATGCCACGGCTAGTGACATCTGACCAAACCATAGATGCATCTGACGTGTCGACGAACAGCAAGGAGATCGTCCGAAACTCATGCAGATTTTGCAGGCCCGATTGATTGGGAGACTTAAAGCATCTCGATGCAAAATATACTCCGTTGTGATCGACCGTGCCCTAGCCGTCTCCTTCCGGCTTGCTTAGAATTCACACGAACTCGACAGGCGAGTCAAAGCCTAGCTGTTAGCGCCACCAAGGCGAGGAGTGCATCAAACCGGTCCAGACTCCAAGCAGATCGACGGATTTGACGTGTCGCATGCATGGGCGCGCCCACGCGCACGCGCACACGCCTTTCTGGCCTTCTCGTCCATGAAATCGTCTCGCCGTGCTGTGTCTCGAGAGGAAAAACGCACGTCGCGTCTTTTCCACCGGGGCAAACGGACAAGGCATTGCCGTTCCCTCTCTAGTGCTCAGCGACTGCGCGGTGGCCTTGTGCGTGACATGGATGCGCGCCCGCGCCGATGGTGGTGTGCCCGTGCACGGTTGGCACAAACTGTGCCTCGATTGTAATGGGACAGGCCAATCCAATTCCTCTATTTTTGCCGTGTTATGAGACATAGTAGTTGTAGTGTGATGCTACTACTCTTGTTTGCCTTTGATTTGGGAGAAGATTCCTGCAACAAAAACTAGAAAGCGAGCTAGAGAATACCCGTTATCTTTAGTACGTACTGTTTAACTGAAGTTTCTAGCAGAATTTACTTGTGACTTTGTGAGGATTCTAGCAGGGACATTCACTGAAGTCCTCTGCAAGGACAGTAAAAAAAATGCGTGTGTCGACTGTTGAGCGTGGACTGTTCTTCGCATGCTCTGTGTACTCACACTGTCGCTGAGTTGTGTTACCGATCAGATCAGAGCACACCCCCCTCTCCCTCCACTCACTCTTATTACAGCCTTACTATACTACCCTGTGCCCCTCTCATTTTTACTGGGAGAATGTCATCTGCTGCAGGCAAGGGCAGGTGATTGATTGGTGATGTCCGGGCCACAGAGGCCCTACCATCTACACCCTCCACTCTACCCCTCTACAACAACATTGCCTCCTGCAGTGAAACAATTCCCAATGATATCTCTTTCCGATTGCTCCAAAAGCCACTTGTCCTCCCTTTCTCTCTCTACCTCAGCTCTGCACCCTAGTTAGATGTACATGTACTGTGATACTCCCTTATTTTACCCCATGCACCTACCTCTCTCTGTCTCTCTTGGGTTGCAGTTACCCAATAAATACACAGCAGCAGCAGTGGAAGTAGTTACTATTAGCACTTCCTAATTTCCATCTCTCTCTCCTTGTTATTTCAATGATTGTAGCCCATGTTACCTAGGAGTAGATGTCTGTGACAGACACCGGTAAAAAGCAGCTTTCTTTTCTCCACGTCATGTCACCAGTGGAGTACTGGTGCTACTCCTACACTTACTAAAGCCTCTCTGATTGAAATAACTTGTGCTATTATTTAACACTATTTGGTGTGCCTAAGCAACCTGTGATGAGTTGTAAACACAAACCGAGTCGAAAAGACAGCATTACATTCAGCAGCGGGTTCTTTTGCACCCAATGCGGGTAGACGTGTTGGCGCTCGTTGTCAAACTTTTATCACATTTAAGCTCAACAAATTTAACATTTCGTGGCAACTGTATGGTTTGCTTGCGGATTATAGCGTACCATATTATGTTTACTTGTTAGCCAATTTTTATCACCTTTGGGATGACAATTTACACATTATACAGGATATGGCTTGCTACGCTGTTGTATAAAAGATGTGGCAATGAACCAAATAACTCCCAATCAATTCATCAACAAGAATAAGAACTAAACTTTGAGATTTTCTATGGGGTTAATCGTTATTCGTTAATGACATGATCTGGTCGGTGGGGCCGTTCAATGAGGCTGCGAGATGCAATCTAGTTGTGGAGGTGGTGGTGGTGGTTAGATCTTGACCGGACGCTAAGCTAAGGCTGATTATCTTTTGGGTTTAGTCGTACTCCCTGTCTCGGAGGATGCATGGCACGATCCCACATCGCAGAGATAAACTGACCCGCCATTGGTCACTTGCCGATTTGTTGTGTTGCCACCCTGATATGACACCACCCTTTTGTTTAGTCGCCGACCCCGAGGCAATCATTGACAAGGGATTAGGAGTAGATAGATGCCATGCACTCTTGGGAGTCAGAAATTATTGTGGTGATTTTTTTTACAGCGGATTCCGTACAAAGCCTCGGTTTTTTACCCACTAGCCGATGGACTGTGCGCGCAATTTATGTTTGCTGTAATTTTGTCGTACTAAGGTCAGACGTGCTTGAGGTATGTTACTGAATTTCGGTCACATTGGCAGAGAAGAAAGTGCAGCAGTTGTTCAAAACACGCGTGAAGACTGAAGACCTGTGGCGCGTCTAGAATGCATGTTTGTGATTGAGGTACTGAGGTGTTCCTAGCAGGTTTTTCAAGTCTGAAACATTTTACATTTCTATCTTTTTATCTTTTTTTTTATTATTTAGAAATAGAAGTACAACTCCCGGTCTCTGCACCAACTAAGGATGCATACAGCCATAATAGGCACCCAAATTCGTCTCGAAGAGGATTTGAACCTGAGTGATGGAGGTGTACATCTACACCTTCCCACCAACTGAGCTAGGCTCAAAAATCAGTTTAGAACTTGGTTCTTTTGTGTTTCCTTATCTGTTTTCTCCATGCTGCTTCTTCTTTTCATTACCCCGCAATTAGTGCTGATGTTGCTAGCACAAGACAAACACCTGGTTTCAATAATGAGTTGCATGCGTTCATCACAAGTTCACAACTCATAATAAGCTTCTAATTCTAATGGATCAGTGCGTGTTTAAACAAAGAGGAGGGATGGCTGAAATAAAATACTAGTATCCTATACTGTACTATACATTATTCACACACACACACACACAAAAAAGGCTCCAGATCTAGGATTCAAACAGAGCTGTAACCAATTTGCAAGCATTGTTTGGTAGGCATTGTATATTGCTGTGTCAAAGGTGTATGCAAAAAGATGCCGCGAGACAGGTGTTTGAACAAGGGCAACATCCCAAATACAAAAATGGGGTGCTTTTGGTTTCTAAAGTATGCGGACGAATTAGAAATGGCCTTTGCGTACCTGGCTGGCATGTTGGTGTCCCTTTGCAGAGATCAAGTATTTAACTATAGTATAATGAGTAGAAAAGGATCAGTCTCGGGCGATTTCGATCCGTCCATAACACGACAACAAGTGGAAGCAAGTTCAACTGAATTTATTTTAAGCTACTCTTGAAAGGATATTTTTCATTTGTTCAAGGACAGCAGAAAATTTTAGAATGTACATACCAAGTAATTGAGAACTCTAAACTTACGATCTCTCGTACAATGAGCAAGTTTAACCGTTGAGCTGTCAATGCTACTCAAGTAATCAATACAGTGAGTGAAGAAATAATAAGGATGGCCTTGAAATGTCAATGCCATTTTCGTTTCCCTAAAATGATGATGAAAGACAAATTCAGGTCCAATTAGCAAAAAGTATGTCTCTTCCCAAAATAATAAAAAATCGTATGAAACAATGTAGCTCGATTACCATTCTAGTAATTAGGAGGGTGCAGAGTCGATTCTGCCCGCAGCTACAGTGAAGAATGCCCCATCCATTCTGGGTTAAGAGTTTCAACACCTAATAATTTTGTTTCCATATTACTTTAAGGGAAAAATAAAAGGATGGCCGGATCCAACATTGAAAGTGTGTTCATCCTAAATTGTCTGCCAAAGAATTTCGAAACAGCAGTTTGGCGGTCGCTGCATCATCAGACAAAAATGTAGGCCTATGATACCATGTTATCCTCAGCAACCTAGAACTGGCAAATTACCTGCACGAATCTTAAAGGCATCTGATGGTCGGGAGCCACTATGGCCTAGTTATTCAGACAAACTGGCCCGAACACTTCGAGAACTTGTTGCTCTACAAACTTTGCCGAGAAACACTACTACTTTCTGGGGCCTACAATCTTGTCCATTTTTTTCAGTATTGATCAGACCAAACAAATTTTGGCAACTAATGCTACAGGCTACTCTAAGTAGACAAACAAACATTAATGATATTGAAATTTTCAAGTAGAAGTATTTTTTTTCTGGGTATGGAAATAACTCCTAATAGAGATACATACAATACAGTACATCTCTAGAGTCAGAGGATATGATAAACAGGAGGAGGCTCCAACAATGTCTGGACAAACGGTGTAGAATATGCCAAATTGCCAATGATGCATTCACGTAATAGATTGATAGCCGGGAAGACAAATGATCTTAATTCGGACCCACATGAGATGCTGCAGAAGCACAAAGGAAGGCAGCAAGAAATTTTATTTTTCTTCTAGACTGAGGCTAAATTTCTTGATCCCACTGGTAACAAAGGTTTAGACTTTAGACACTGTCATGTTGCTCTGATATCTGAAATTTAGAATGAAAATATGAATCGTCGAAGGGCATGCAGGCGAAAACACTGTTGCAGTCATCAAAGCTGAGTGACACTACTCCATGGGTCATGGGTGACATCATTGTCTCCATTGCAAATCACAAGTTCGCATCACTGCTATTGGGTTGCTTTAGTCACTGTAAACGCGTCAAACTCTAGCTAAGAACCCCTAATGTGCCAACTGCCAACAGGGCTACGATGGCTCATGTTCAGGACTATTGGTATTATTGTTATGATCAGTGCAGGGTTAGTGTTGATATGACACCGGCCTATTCTAAGTTTCTAACTGCAATGAGTTCCCACATTTTCCTTTGATCTTTTTTGTTTCTCTTTCTAAACTGTTGAATTGCTACTTGCTGGTTAAGAGATCGTGCATGTATATAAACACACCTGTCAAATTACGATCGAAAATGAATATGCACGCCAATGATACTGACATCGAAGACATGGATAGGACAAGAAAGGGAATGTAGACGGCGAATCATGAGGGATGCCTTACATCCCGTAGAACCAATGACGTCGCTGGATGTGGAGAAGGCGGTAGCGCTGGTGCCCCTAGTTTTTCCCCTTTTTGGGGGCAATATAGTGTAATAACTATTACTTGACGTTGATCACCTATTGCAAGTTGTTTATGCTATCCTTGCCAAACTCTGCCATGTTCATGAGCAGCCAAAATCACATAATGAATAATGATAGCCCCATGCTCCCATGCAGCAACACTCGTTTTCTCATGGATATTGCAGGATCTGATCTCCCCTCCTCTTTTTTCTTCTCCAACTAGGAGTCTAGGAGGCGAGGCATGCAGATGTCAAAAACCACAGCTGCATTCCTCAAACGCTGGGCTCTACCAAAATGCATGCCAAGCAAGTGAGCCCTACATTGTGTGATTGTTTTATTTGCCGGTAGCGGTTGGTGTGGTAACAACCAGCAACAGTGGTAGTAAAAATCCTGCTTAGGTCTGAGTGCTTCACATTTTCAAGACAAATGTTATGCCACAGTGACAAGACAGGGGGTGGTTGGTGGAATCAATCAACTTGGCGAGCTCGGATTGATATGGTCCAAGCCATTTTCAGATTTCTGGGTTAATTTGGACCCCCAACAAGCTGTACCTGCTGTGCATGCATGCATTCAGTAGTTTGCAATTGCTTACTCACCCAAGCCGTGTGGCTGAGACTGAGAGAGTCTACTGTATCTCGATCCGCTGTATACACTGTTGGTGCCACTAGCAGGTGGGCCTATGCCAACATGGTCTACTCCTCTAGTATACAAGCTACGGAATACTAGCTGTGTATGCAAGATGTAACTTGACTTTTGCAGAGCAAAAGAAAGAAAAGAAAGAGAAATGGAGTCTGACAGACACGGATGAGAGAATCTCTCCGTAAATATCAGGCTCCAGCTAGGACTGTAGCTGCCAAGACTAAGAGCTATGCTACTCTACAAAGGTAGTACTCTTGACTGTGAATCTAGTCTAATAGGGGCAATAGAATGGACCTTTAGTTCAGATGCTTGTTGTGATGCCTCTGCCTGGCCTGTTGTAGTAGTGTCAGCCTGTTAGGCACCACGGAAGAGCGCCGCGACTCCCACAATTAGTCAATGCAAAGAATCCATATTAAAGTGATTTTCGCCGTTCCATTGAAAAGTAAATATTTATATTAATTACTACAGTAGAGAGTACTGTTTAATTCATCATAAAACACCAAAAGGTGGTTCACTCTTGCCATTGCAAACAAAATTAATTTAATCTTGTTTGGCTAATTCATAAGTCTATCATACTAGTAGTACTATTGTTCATCTTCAGTTAATGTATTAAAGGAACATGAATTTGAGGAGCAGAAGAAACTAAACAAGTCCATGTAAATTATATACTCGCTGCACCACACCCTCGTAAGTAAAACTACAGCTGGGTGCATGGGGTCGCAAGCCCCAAACAAGTTTAGGGGCAAAAGGATTTTGCCGGCAAAGGAGAGAGAAACCAGCCTTGGGGCAACCAAGGATGGAGACCAAGGCCAAGTTTTCAGCAAAAGAAAGATGGAATCAGAAGTCACTATACTCCAGCTTACACAAACGCCTTCGATTATAAGAAAAACCCATCAGTTCCCCCCGGTGAGTAGCATGGGGTCAGGCTTTCCCAAGTTCAAACCCCATACATAATAACTAATACGCCCACCCTTAAACTAACCACACAAGCTTAGCAGGAGTACTACGCTACCAACAAAATCACCCTAGCTGGCATCAACCCCAAGAAAACCGTCTGCAAAAAATATCAAGGCCATTTCTATTGGTTCAACCACTATCAATCTCGTTGCAGGAACAGTGTGGTTTGTTGTGCTCTCTCCTTGCAGGACTTGCTTGTAGCTCACTCCAATGAGCATATATGCATTCACCCCTCACTCACTCATTTCCATCTAATGTTTCTGTTGGCCTTTCCGGGTTCCAATGATTGCCGCGGAGGTAGTAACTACCCTCCCTGCTTTGAGCTCTTTGCTTGCAACTAAAGGAGCAGACTGAGCAGCAGCAGCAGCAGCAGCAGTACTACTACCACACCAGCTGCGAGCTGGTCCCGGACGAATGGCTGTCTGCCTGCGGCCGGGTGTGGTCATGGACTCATGGGTCCATACATCGATGCATATATGCTGTAATAAGTGGCTTACGACGTGTGCTTCCGCCTTACTTCACCCACGGATCGCTCGTTCCAGGGGAGGAAACGTCTTATGATGACCATTGTTTTGAATTTCGGTCCAAAATCGGCAATTTTGGATTTACCGGTGGGAGTCGGTAGGGATACAAATCGGTTCTGAAAAAATCGGTTCGGGTGAATTTTATCCAAAAAAATCGAATTTGCTTGAAATTTGTTCGAATTTGTTTTTTTAAAAAAATAATAATAATAAATCCGAAAAATTCAGAAATTGTTTTTGAAAATTTCGGCCGAAATTGGTAAAAAAAACTCATTGGTTAAAAAACCTTTGATGATAACTACCCGCACTACTACACAAAAGATCACCACAAACGGTTTTCTGAACCGTCTCACTTTATGGATCTGTGACAATATGAGGTCATCACAGACGATTTTTGAACGGTCTGTGAAAAAAGCTATCACAGACAATTCTAAACAATAATCGCCTGTGATAGTCAATTATCACAGACGGTTCTTGTTCAGAATCGTCTGTAAAAATAGACTATCACATACGGTTTTTTAAGTAAAAACCGTGTGTGATAGTTTTTTCTATTGCAATAAATAAATAAATTTTGAGCTAAACCAATCAATTGCTGGACAACAGTTTTCATATGCTCTTTCGATAGTTTGTAAGAAGGTAATTAAAAGATACTCTCTCTCTCTCAATCAATCAATGGTTCACTCTCTGACACGGACGAGGTCGAGTAGAGGCGTCTATCTCGAACCGAATCGGCCTCCCTTGTCAACCACAAATAGGGGTTCTCACTGAGAACGAAATCTAACAAGATGGAGGGGACGAAATCAGAATGTGGAGGAAATCTAGATGGGGATTTGGGGGGCAAAACTTTGTGCTCAGCTGAGGCCAAGATGGGGCGGATCTGGCGATCTTCGAGTCAGAGCGCCGGCCACTGTAGGCGCCGTGGAAACAATGTCATGGACGCGCATGTCGCCTCTGCGGCCGCGGAAGACATGGAGCTCCTGCACGTCCTTTCTCCTCCTCGTCGGCCGCATCTCCTTGCTGAACTGCGTCGGGGAATTGAGGGCGATCGCCGGAGCTCGGCGTGGGGAGGGGAGAGGGAGAGACTGATGAAAGACAAGGCAGGGGTGGCTATAATATATAAGGACTGCGCCAAAATATTTCGCCTTCTGTGCACGCGTGCAAAAAAATTCGCCCTTCCGCGCACGCGTCCAAAATTTTTCGCCCTCCTACACTGCGAATCACAAACGATTTCAAACAAAAACCGTCCGTGATACTTCACATTAAAATCCGTCTGTGACACCCTGATTTTACCATGATATGTGATTTTACCATGACTTAAAACCGTCTGTGACTCCCTGATTTTACCATGACTTGAAACTCGAGTTAGACATTTCAAGTCATGGTAAAATAAGAGAAATATTTATCACAAAGGTTTTTAATACAAATCGTCTGTGATGAGATACTTATCACATATATTTATTTTTAAAAACTATTTGTGATAATTATAATTATCATAAATGGTTTGTATTAAAAAACCGTCTGTGAAGTATCACAAATAGTTCTTGTTAAAAACGTATATGATAATGATGTATCACAGACGGTTCTAGCCATCGCTTGTAATATAGACGGTTACGCTGGTAAAATCGTCTGTAATGAGGCATCCAGCATAGCCTGTTTTGTAGTAGCGCCGGTTCTTTGCTTGCGCGCATGTACCTAGTGCGTACGTCGTGTTTTACTAGGAAGGGGAATGCCTCACGCACGTGCTATTGCCTGTATGAGAAGGTGATGCTACCCAATTTTTTGCCTCGAATTATGGGAACTCGATTGTTACTAATTACTCACTTTGTTCAATGATATACGACATTTGAATATTAGCATGGTCTTGCAACTTTGACCGTTACTTTTTATACGAATATGTTCATAAAATAATATAAAATTATTACATTATGAAAAAAATTCATAACTAGTCTAATGATACCATTTTCATATTACCAAAGCAACTAGTTACACACACACACACACACACACTTTGACCATTACATATTCTACGCTCAGGGCAACCTACTGCATGGACCGAGCCGCCCCTATCGAGCGTCGAACATGCCATTTTGGCCCACTAACCCATGATCCCCCACGCGTGACGTCACGCGTCCAGTGTGCGCTGTAATGAGGTCGAAAGTAATTGTGATGGCAATTTACTGTTGCACGTATCACCACATTTATTTTTTACATTTGTTTCATACACGCATGGCTAGATGTGTAGTAAACTGCAAGTGGAGTCTAGTAAATCTTTTTGTAACAGTGCAGTACAGTCATGTGGATGCAGTAGTAAATCTTTTTTAGCGATGTAGTAAAAAAAATTTAGTAAACACACATAGAGGTTTTTATTTGTGAGACTTAAACGTTCGTGAATCGGAACTTCCAATCAAAAGTTATTACAAAAATGAAAAAAAAACATTCATGTACAAACACAACGAATTGATTGTTTGCTAGTTAATTGTCTACTTGTCTTTACTAGTTGGCTAAGATGGCAGTAAAGTCACTTGGAGGCCATAGTAAATCTCTTTTAGCAATGCAGTAAATCTTTTTACTAAACACACATAGATGTTTTTATTTGCAAGACTTATATCATTCTGTTACCTTCGTCGTCACCAAGCTACCCGTGAAAACCGTTCGTAAATTGGAACTTTCAATTAAAAGTTATTACTACAACAAGAGAAAGACACATTCACATATAAAACAAGGATATGTGTGGTTTACTGGCAGATTAGACGATACCGAGTTTTTTTACCACCGATTGCAATGTGCACGCTTGTGTTTTACCGCCGATCCCACACGGGAAGCACGCGAGCTAGCGCGCCTCGCTTAGTGCGAGGGAGTGTGGTGACAGCGTCATGCGTGCAACCACATTACGAATAGCTATTCAATACATGAGCGCTAAATAGCACTACCGTATATAAATATAATATAAATATGGAAATCCGTTTCGTACTCCCGGGAGTACATACCCTCACTTCGAATATACCACTTAAACAAATATATTATACTTCTTTTATCATTTTTAGTGTATTTAAATACCAATTATAAGATACTGCAATGCGACTTGATTGGGAAAAAATCTGGAGCACTTTATTTTTGCTATATATCCTTTTTCATATATAAAAGAAGTATATACATAAATTTTGCTATAAAATGTGGACTTTAATGATTTTTTTCCATGGAACTCATTTTGAGATATCTTATAATCATTATGGGAGTATGCTCAAATTGATAAAGAGGTATCATCATATAATTTAAGTGGTATATGAGAAGTGGGAATACATACTCCTAAGAGTGTCATACCGTTATACACACACACCCCTACACATATACATACACATACATATATATAGGAAAATGGTATGGTACTCCTGAGAGTACGTACTCCCACTTCTGATATACCACTTAAATCGTATGATCACACATCTTTATCAATTTGAGCATATTCCAATAATGATTATAAAATACCCTAAAGTTAGTTCCATGAAAAAACATTAAAATCCATTTTTATAGCAAAATTTGTGAATATACTTCTTTTATATATGAAAAATAGTATATAGCAAAACTAAAGGGCCATAATGAAAAAATTTAAATCAAGTTGTTTTAGAGTATCTTATAATTGATATTTAAGTATACTAAAAATGATAAAAAAATATAATATATTTGTTTAAGTGATATATTCGAAGTGGGAGTATGTATCTCAGATAATGGAGTATATATATATATATATATATATATATATATATATATATATATATATATATATATATATATATATATATATATAAAGAGAGAGAGAGAGAGAGAGAGAGAAATGGTATGGTACTCTTGGGAGTACATACTCCCACTCCTCATATACTACTTAAATCTTATGATGATACTTCTTTATCTATTTGAGGATACTCCAATAATGATTATAAAATATCTCAAAGTGAGTTTTATAAAAATAATAATTAAAATCCACTTTTTGTAGCAAAATTTGTGTATATACTTCTTTTTTATATGAAAAAGGGTATATAATAAAAATAAAGGACTCTAATGAAAATTTTTCGATCAAGTCACATTAAAGTATTTTATAATTGGTATTTAAATATACTAAAAGTGATAAAAAAAAGTATAATATATTTGTTTAAATGGTATATTAGAAGTGGGAGTACATACTCTCAGAGTACGAAACGGAAGTATATATATATAGTTAAGAAAGTTTAACTGTATGTTTTCTAAAATATCGTATATTTCTGAAGGGGTGGAGTAAATTTGTAATCTAACGCGGGGTAAATCGTACTATACGTTAGGCGGCGTTTCTTGGGAAGGACAGAATAATCAACGTTTTGTTTGGTGCAGGTTTTATATGTCGGTTTTGGAATGGAACTTTACGGGGGTGCATGGACGAAGTCATGGGGGCCGATGCATGGTCCTCATCCTTGTGTGTGCATGACTTTTACAAAGCACGCCCATATTACGCATGGTACAAAAGGATTTCTGTACGTGGTCTCGTCTCCACTCCGATCAGAGGTTAAACTAAAAGCTTTAGGAGCTTGGGGGCCAGTGGATTGGTTCATTGGTTGCAGTCCCTTCCATCCAGATGGAGGTGTTTGGTGTTTCTCTCTCTAATTTTCTCTTGCAGTACCATTTTTGTGTGTGTGTGTGTGTGTTTGCCTCATCAACAAGCATGTGACCGTCAGCAGCGATCCCAAGGCTTGCGATTAGAATAAGCAGCACATCTGTAAAGAAACATTTATGTGCCACACTGTTAGGTGCTGCTGTTTGCAGTAATTAACTGGTGATAGCCGGCTTCTTCGAACACCAGTTGCAAATTCTCATTTCCATTTTCCCTGAGCCAAGCACAATTTGCAGGTTAAAAATACAGTGAACTGAAAGGACAGCAAACAGCCACGACCTCTAGACTCGTAAGTTGCTACACATGAACATTACAAAAGAGTTTGGTAGACACGAAACCACGAGTCAACCATCAGGAACTAAACTGAAAAAATCTCGCCATCCAAATAACCCGTCCACGGCCTCGCTAGATTCTAATTATAACCCATGAAAATCGAAAACTTTGTAAGAAAAGGATCATCTGCGAGAGTTGATCGAAAAATTCGTGTGTCCAAACAGGACATTACATAACTCCTTCAGCGATATTTTCTATAAGTCGGCCATTGACCAAAGGAGATCCTCTTTTTTAAAATTTTACGATACATTCTACCGATAATATATGATAGTAGTATAAATCAGATCTCTAACCATTGATTCGTTAAAGATATAATAGACTTTTCTTTGTATTTATAGTTTTTTTAGGGTATTATGAACTTTTTCAACTAAGGTTGAAAATATTATTGTTATTTCATGTGATCCCTACATTGGCAATTTCAATTTTACTAATCATATTACCAGGTGTAATGTAATAAAATCCTAATTAATCTAAACTATTGGATCAAAAAAATAGATGGTCCATGTTAAATTTAAGAGTAAATTTCAGAAAACCTCAGATTTTAGGGCATTAGTAACACAAAACCTCAGGTTTTGATATCTTTTTTCAGAAAACCCTAGGTTTTTGAGGCATTAGTAACACAAAGCCCCACGTTTTGAGATTCTTTTTTCAGAAAACCCCAGGTTGCAACCAGTTCATATCCGGTCACGACGACGTCGGGTTTTGTGTTACTAATGTCTCAAAACCTAGGTTTTCTAAAAAAATCTCAAAACTCGGATTTTGTGTTACTAATGTCCTAAAACTTGGGGTTTTCTGAAATTTACTCTAAATTTAATGTATCGTAAAAGAGTTCTTTTTTTTTCTTGAAGTTTTTTGTACGGTGCAGGAAGGGGTTAGACATTTAAAATAGGGTGCCAAGAAACTATGCATGTATTAGGAGCAGTAATAAATAAACGGTTTTGCTAGTTTTAAGTTGCCTGAAATTTTCTTAAGTTTAAATCATTTGTTGTAACCATTGAATTTGTGTAGAGATTGGTGTGTCATATGATTGAATATTGATCTAATGGATGTCATATGATTGGATATTGATTCAATGGTTACAATAAGTGACTTAAACTTAAAAAAATTTTAGACAACTTATAAATAGAAAGTCCCATAAATAAAACTGAAATTTATTTTAGAGACTCATCACTAGTAGGTGTGGACACAGCCTTGCTCCCCACCTTTCCCTCCAACTAATCCATGCACGCTCTGTCCCGTCCCGTCAGCACCCAGGCAAGTAAGCGACCATGTCTGGTTTCGTCCGATCCATTTCATATTTTCATTGGTTGAGACGGTGGAATTAATTTGAGGGCCTTTTTAAATATTTTTAGCAGGAGAAGAAATTGGTTTTCCCCAGTTCATTCCTAACTAATTGCTATGATATCTCAAACTTTGGATTTAAATAAACGAGATCTCCAAATAAAATTGCATATTGATTGCCACAATGTGGTTCATGTCTCAAAATTTTAGGATGGGTGTTCGGACTTCGAAACTAGGTTTTTCAGATATGTCGATACTGTGAGATGTCATTTCTTCCAAAACATTGATACGACGATACACACATATATATATATAATAAAATATAAAAATTATAAAAATTAATGATTTCATACGAGGAATTGGGCGATATAAGGTAAGCATAATGGCATGAATTAAACAACAAATTATAGATATCAATGACAGTTGAGAAGATGAAAACTAGGAATAGAGCTATTTTTACTCAAGGCTTCTTATTTTGCTGAGTTATGTTGTTGTTACAGCGTGCGGTCAAGACTTGTGCTTGGTGCTCGACCGTTGTTGTTTTCTCTATTTTTTTGTTCTGGGCTGTAGCAGCTATACCGCTAAATCTTATTTTCTTTCCTCTAATAGTGATTGATAGAGGCTATATCTTCTTTTTTTTTAAAAAAAAACCGTGTTTGGTCTTGATCGTTGTTGTTTTATCACTTTTTCCCGTTGTTGTTTTCTCACTTTTTCCTGTTTCAAGTTATAGCAGCTAAACTGCTAAAATTTATTTTCTTTCTCTAATAGTGATCGGCAGAACACATGCCTTCTTTTTATTTATTTATTGACATATGCATACATTGTTGATCCTGCTCTTTTTCTTTTTTTCCCATCAGCAAGGACCTAATCTAAGAATGTCCTTCCATAGAGCAAAAATTAGCATGTAAACATATGTAACAAGGGTCCAAATATCTGTTCATTACCAATGCAAAGATTGTATTTTTGTACAACGTCAATTGAAAAGAACCAAGAAAGCAGAGGAAGCGGATAGACTCTGAAAGAATCGGAGCTGGAGCGGAGTAGAGCTAGGGAGAAGAAGTGGAGTGCACAGACCACACCTAGATTTAAAGAGAGGACGATAACAGTGAGCTGGATATGTTGCTCCCTTCCCGCCACGCTCCCTCCTAACCACCGTGTTGCTACCTTGGCATGGGCGGACCCTCAAGAGGTCATGGGTGTTTAGCCGAACACCTATTTTTTCTTCAAAATATCTACTATATAATAGGTATATTATATGTGTATGTTATTAGTTATGTCAAAACTATATATTTGTATCTGCAAATGAATTCAGCTCGCACTATCTATGTGTTGAGGGGGGGGGGGGCTCTGGCCTCTAAGTGGCGAACGAGCGGAGGCACGAGCTACGAAAGCAAGCGACGGTTGGTGAACACGGCGCTACGACATGATGGCAAGCAGGCGTGAGGCGGCGTAGGGGGAGCCTGCGGTAGTGCACCTGCGCGGGCGAACAGAGATGCGCCACGAGCAAATGGGTGGTAGCGTGACAAACAGGGAGGAAGGGAGCGAACGACACCAAGGGAGGAACGCGGTGGCCAGGAGGGAGCGTGGTGGCGGGAAGGGAGCAGCATATCCAGCTCACCGTCATCGTCCTCTCTCCAAATCTAGGTGTGTTCTATGCACTCCACTTCTTCTCCCTAGCTCTGCTCCGCTCCAGCTCTGGTTCTTTCTGGAGTATACCCGCTTCCTCTGCTTTCTTGGTTCTTTTCAATTGATATTGTACAAAAATACAATTCTTGCCTTGGCAATGAATAGATAGTTGAGCCCTTGTTACATATGTTTATATGCTAATTTTTGCTCTATGAAAGAAAATTCTTAGATTAGGTTCTTACTGATGAAAAAAAGCAAAAAAGAGTAGGATCAGTAATGTATGTATGTGTCAAAAAAAATAAATAAATAAAGGCAAGTGCTCTGCCGATCACTATTAGAGAAAGAAAATAAATTTTAGCAGTTTTGCTGCTATAACCTGGAACAGGAAAAAGTGAGAAAACAACAACGACCAAGACCAAGCACGTTTTTTTAAAAAAAAGACATAACCTCTATTGATCACTATTAGAGAAAGAAAATAAGATTTAGCGGTATAGCTGCTACAACCCAGAAAAAAAATAGAGAAAACAACAACGATCGAGGACCAAGCACAAGTCTTGGCCGCACACTGTAACAACAACATAACTCAGCAAAATAAAAGGCCTAGAGTAAAAATAGCTCTATTTCTAGTTTTCACATGCTCAACTATCATTGATATCTATAATTTGTTGTTTAATTCATGCCATTATGCTTGTCTTATATCGCCCAATTCCTCGAATGAAATCATTAATTTCTATATTTTTGTATTTTATTATATATATACGCGTATCGTCGTATCAGTGTTTTGGAGTGAAATGACATCTCACGGTATCGCCACTGTCCCTTGGTGTCGTTCGCTCCCTTCCTCCCTGATTTGTCACGCTACCACCCACTTGCTCGCGTCACATCTCTGTTCGCCTGCGAAGGTGCACTGCCGCAGGCTCACCTGCGCCGCCTCACGCCTGCTTGCCGTCGTATCGTAGCGCCGTGTCTACCGACCGTCGCTTGCCTTCGTTCGTGCCTCCACTCGTTCGCCACTTGGAGGCCGGAGCCCCCTTCAACACACAGATAGTGCGGGCTGAATTATTTTGCAGATACAAATATATAGTTTTGATCTAACTAATAACATACACATCTAGTATATCTATTATATACTAGATATTTTAAAGGAAAAAAAAGGTATTCGGCTGAACACCCATGACCTTTTGAGGGTCTGCCCATGGCTGCATGTTGAGTCAAGCTTATCGCGAGGTCGTTCTTATCCTGGTCTAAAATCCGTGGCCGGGCGACTTGTTTTTTCTTTCTTGCAGAAAAACGTGTTAAGGTGTCGGAGCATTTCTATAATTCAATAATTTAGGCCAAATTCGTGTCGAATTAGAGGTTATTTTGATTTCGAGGAACATTTGGCCGGCGCTTAGTAAACTTACCGTATTTGCACGGAAAAAAGAGCACGTTTTTTGAAACCAAAAGAAGAAGAAGAAGAACACTTAAAACTCTGCTCTTGCCTCCTACAAAACCTTCCTAGCAGAGAACAGTCATGGAAAGGCCATCGATCACTTTAAAGTTTTAACGGAGGAAAGGGTGAGTGGATGTTTACTAGGGTTTATGAAAGCAAAAGCAAGGAGTGCAGCAGAAGCAAACACGAATGACTTCGCCTTTTCCTCCTCGGGTGACTTCTCCATAAAGATTTTATCATTTTAAGGCAAAGGGGATTCAGTTTACCCTACCACCCCTGTGATTCCAAAAAACATTTCCCCATCTCCGCGCAACAGAACAGTACGTGGTCTACGTACCCATCCGGCACTGTTTGGCATGTATGCGGGAACAGGCAGCTTCACTGTTTGTGCAATTGGCCTCTTTAAAAACTGCCTGGACAAATCCGGGCTAATGATCCCATTCCACGAAAAAAGGAGCTTGCTGATTGTTCTTTGGATTAACATTTGCGTTGTTCTCGAGGTAGATGTTGTTGGTACGTGAAAGAAAATCGCAGGCCACTAGCACTTGTCTGAAGAGTGTTTACTATGCCAAGGAACATATTACTCCACTATCATTACTCACATTTCTCAAAATGTGAATAAGCTCGTGTATCAACAGGCATTCTGTGATGAAAATTGTTTTGGTAGGAGCATTCATAATTAAGCAATTACATGATCTTTTTGGAACATTGAGCCTGTCAGCGAAAATTCTGTATCTGAATATATATTTTTGCGAGGACTGTGTCAGACAACATTGAGATGATAAATGGAGTTAATTTTATCTTCATTATCGAAAACCCTAAATCGCAAATCTATCTAATAGAGACCAAACGAAATGCATCAAATCGCTCTGATACCACCTGATTCATAAATTGTAATGCGATGCCCTTCCATAGTTCAGGTCTAAAATTGTATTTTGTTATAGCAGCAGCAACAAGTGGCCTGGTATGTGTGAGGCATCCACTACTGAGTGGTCCAATGCTCTCGTTAGTGTACATCGTACAGTACGTATTTATGTTTCATGAGCAGATGGGTTGAACAAATCTCGCAGGTCAATCATAAAAGGAAACACTTTACCCCTTCTTTTCGTATTTCATGCCATTTGCATGCTTGTATATAATTATACTGACTTCTTGAGTGTACCTGAAGTAGAATTCACTTTTCCCCCTTTTCTTTTTCTTTTAACACAATAAACTTACCGGTATACTCAAATGCTATCAACTTCATTAGCAAGGGATAGAAAGTTAGAAACTACGTAGTCCTAAAGAAGAGTACCAGAAGACCCGATAAATTTCAAGAATACAAAACAAGTCAAAGATTAATGAGAAATTTTGAAGGAATAAATTGAAGAGAGAATTAAAATATGATAAGACTACCTTTCAAAAAGAAGAAGAAGATGAGATGCACACAGTTCCACCCTTGCTAAGGGCATTTACAATGGTACAGACAACTGTTGTCTATGGTGATTTTCCATGTCATATATAGACAACATTAAAAACAACTCATACAATAGTTATGGTGATACAGTCGGCTACAAAATTGTAGACAACACATAATCTTTTAATATTTTTCTTGTTTCTAGTGCTACAGTCAACTATAAGATTGTAGACAGCATTTCTCTCTTCGTTCTCTTTCATCTATGTCAGCAAAAATCATATGTGACAAAGACTATAGACAGCTGATATAACCTCATTATACATGCTCTAAGGCAGTAACTGTCTAACATACCCCTAATCTCTCAGACAAAACAAATCACACTGGTTTCCATCCAATGGGCTATTGTTCTATCCTCAAATTAAAAAATTAGAGAATAGTTAAAAATGATTGAGTTTTTTTGCTAGGAACTAGTAGGATCCAGCCCAAACTACCAAGCATCCTTTGTCTCCTTATGGCCTTCTTCCCCTCCCCAATTTAATGATTGGTTGATCTCTCAATTTCATGGGAAAAATACCACCACCCCCTGCTCATAGGACCATCACCTTCTCCTCCTTTTCACTTAAAAAAATCCCAGGATCAGAAAACAAAACACAAAACAAATGCAAAATAAAACCTCTCCAATTTATCATCTTTATTTTATTTTTAGTATTTTTTTGTTTACACAGCACAAATAAAGGCAGCAGCAAGCCAGCAATGCATCCCCTTTTCCCCCTTTCTCTCTCCCCTCCCCACCTCCTGCAAGTAACTCACCACCACCACTTCTCTCTCTCTGAGCTCTTTCTCCAGTGCTCTCTCTCTCTCTCTCTCTCTCTCTCTTCCTTCTTCCTTCATGGCAGGAAAGGCTGAGGTGATGATGCCCATAAGCCAATCCAATTTGACCCATGCCATCCTGGACCTATATACATACTGCCCCTACGCGCACACTTGCAATCTCTACTACTACTAGCCTGTTCCTTTCTCTGCCCTGCCCTTGAGTTGAGCCTCTCTCCTCCCTCTCCTCTCTGCTTTTGCCTGCAAGCTTTTGCTTTGTTTTAGGTGCTTCTTTTCCACTCCTTTACTGTTCCCTCACTTTTCCTTGCTTTGTCACGCACACGAAAAGCTCCTGCCTTTACCTTCCCGGACCTTATCTCCGCCCCGTAGTGGGATTTGGTGGGAGCTGCGCTACTTGCCGCTCGCGTTTCTTTGCTCAACTGGGGACGTTGCAGCTCGCAGCTCTCGGTTGGTCTTGGGCGCCTTCTTGGTGGGATCGGAATTCGGCTTCTTGGGAATTGGTTGTCCGATTTCTTGCCCAATTGCGGTTGCTCGCTGCGGAAAGCACAGATCTTTAAGCAATTCCGGCGCGCCGGAGATGAACTGCGGGCCTCCGGACCAGCTGCCGCCGGCGACGGCGCCGTCTTGCTTCCTGAACCTCAACTGGGACCAGTCCATGGACGCCGCCGCGGCCGGCGGCCACCTCGACCCGGAGCTCAGCTCGATGGTCTCCTCCCCGGCGTCCAACTCGACGGCCGCCGCATCGACTGAAGGCCTCGCTCTCCACGGGATCTCGCCGCAGCCGCACTACGGTGGCACCCCTCTCAGCTCGCCTCCCAAGCTCAACCTCTCCATGATGAGCCAGTTCCACCGCTACCCGCCGCCGCAAGTGGGTGGCGCCGGAGCCGGCGGCTTGCCAATCCTGGAGAACCTGATGCCCATGGCCCCCCTGGACCAGTTCCTCGCCCACCCAGGCTTCGCCGAGCGCGCCGCGAGGCTTTCCGGCTTTGACGCCCGCGGCAGCGGCGGAGGCTACGGCGGTGCCGCCCCGGGACAATTCGGCCTCCCGGACGCCGGCCCTGTCGGCGCTTTGAAGGAGCTGGAACTCGGAAACGCCCGGGATGAGTCTTCGGTGTCTGATCCGGCGTCGGCCAGCGCGGAGATGGCGCTGAAGAGGCCTTCCGAGGGCAATGCAAGGAAGCGGAAGGCCGGCGGCAAGGGGAAAGGCAAGGACGGCCCCATGTCCACCTCCGCTAAGGATCTCGCTAAGGTACGCGCAGAATTCCGCTCAGTTATGTTTGTTGTTCCGTTTCGGGAGCAAAAATTTCATTTTTTAGAGTGTTTTGCAGGGGGATTCAAGCGGGAAGCGGTGCAAATCGACGGAGGAGAGCAATGACGCCGAGGAGAATTCTCCGAAGGGGAAGGCCGCGCAGAGCAACAGTGAGAACGGTGTCAAGAAGCAGGGGAAGGACAGCACTTCGAAGCCCCCCGAGCCGCTCAAGGACTACATTCATGTCCGGGCGAGGCGCGGCGAGGCGACAGACAGCCACAGCATCGCGGAGAGGGTACAATTCTTGGGGTCTCACTTGCATTGCTCTTGTGATCATCTTTGCTGTAAATTTATGTGTTGTTTTCTCTTCCCTTTGTTGATTAATCCAGGTGAGAAGAGAAAAGATTGGCCATAGGATGAAGCTACTGCAGGATCTTGTGCCGGGTTGTAACAAGGTAACCGAAAAGCACTCATCATTGGTACCACCCACCTGTTGTCACTTGAGTAGTTTGGTGAACTCAGATTGGAAACTGTGAAATGTTACTTGTTTCAGGTGGTTGGCAAGGCTGTCATGCTCGATGAAATCATAAACTATGTGCAGTCGTTGCAACGGCAAGTCGAGGTATATGTCCATTGTCAGTTCACAGATGCAGAATGATTGTGAAACTGCAGCTTTTGCCGTTTTAGAATGGAGCAAACATCGATGTGTGCCATCTAAACCCTTGCCTTTCATATCCATTTTGCAGTTTCTGTCCATGAAGTTGGCCACTGTGAATCCCCAGCTGGACTTCAACAATTTGCCTAACCTCCTTCCTAAAGATGTGAGGACAAGAATATATGATCCCATTACTTCATTTGGTTCCTCTCTTGTTAAGGCAGCTGACTAGTTTAGCTTATCTCAATTTCCAATTTTGTCTCTGATCAGATGCACCAGTCATGCGGCCCGTTGCAGAACTCGCATTTCCCACTGGAGACCTCAGGTGCACCGCTGCCCTACATTAACCAGCCTCACCAGGGGAACCCTCTTGGTTGTGGCCTAACCAATGGAATGGAGAACCAGGGTTCTATGCACCCACTAGACCCAGCATTTTACCGGCCAATGGGTTCACACCATCCTTTCCTCAACGGAGTTAGTGATGCGGTCTCTCAGGTAACAATGCACACCTATGCATCAAGCTTTCATAATATTTGTGTGGAGTGACACTGAGGATGAGGGATTGATGCTTCACAGGTTGGGGCTTTCTGGCAAGATGATCTGCAAAGTGTCGTTCAAATGGATATGGGGCAAAATCAGGAGATTGCCACCTCTTCCAACAGCTACAATGGTAAGCAAATTTCAGTTTCCTGTTAGGCTGATGTCTGAATTAACATCACTTCAAATGGATTCTGATGTTAAATTACTGTGGATCAGGTTCATTGCAAACAGTCCACATGAAAATGGAGCTTTGACATAACAGAAAAAGTTCGATCCAAAGCTCAACGCCCGTTGTATATAAAGAGAAATCAGCTTGCCGCGACTCTGAGATTCAACCTAACAATGTTGGGCCCTAGCAGTGTTTTAGTTTCTAATTTTCATCTTGGTGTAATGATTCTTTGAACAAAATGAAACGCACCGTGTACGGTAGTTGGGTGTATCATCTCGCATGTTTAGCTACAATTACATAAGGCGGTGCAGTATATGCTCAGTCAGACCCTTCTTATCCTCAAGCGAGAGGGGAGACGTGTAATATCATTTGTATTATCATTATATTTGTAGCTTATATATATCTCTAAGATCCTTATGCCTGTCCAATGATCACCTTAAGCTGAAACCCTTATTTTCTGAATGAAATTATAGATTTATGGTTCCCGCATTACGCTAGTAAAAGACATAATATGCTGATGAGAAAATCAATACATATTTGCTCTGGTTAGCACTTGGAGCTCAGGAACCAAGTTTTTCATTCTGAAATCTGTTTAGCTAGGAAGAGAGCTCATGTAAAAAGGACATAGACAGAAGGAACAAGCAAGTTGTGTGCTGGGACTGGATTTGCGGGTGCTTTTTAGCTGTATGATAAGTACCCAGGGACAGAGACAGCACTAGGGCAGGGCTTAGGAGGCCTCCCCTCCCCCACTATTAGATTTATTTATGCAGAGATGCTAGGCGTACATCAGACAGGCAGTGCAACGCCATTCACTGCGACGCTATGCTGCTCCTGTTCATCTATAGCTACATCTGAAATTTTTTATAGATATACATCACTCTCTCCCCCTTCTCTGAACATCTCTTTTATTGTTAAGAATTCGAGCTCCCAATCTACTTCAGGGAGTCCAAATCATCCAGGCTGTGATCACGCTCCAAAACGGAATCAGCGGAGCGAGGTGTTCAGCTGATCACTCGTTTTCTTGAATTTTGCCAAGCAATCTCGTATATCCTATAGCTCAGCTAGCTCCAAATCATGACTAATTGGGACACAAGATCATATAGCAGTGTTCACTGTCCCAAATCCAAGCACTGCGATTACTATATCCCTAACCTTAATTACTAAAGTACTATTGTGACAAAAATGCATCATGATCATCTGGCAATATTTCTTGCAAATTTTCAGCACAGGAAGTACGGCAAGTTCATAAGGTATAAGAGATTGTTCTCCAACCAATATGACAAACAAAGGAAAAAAGGTGGAAACAAAGGCGGTACATTTAATAGCAAACTAGGACAGTACAATATGATGTCTCTTGTACATAAGATCGTGGTTTGGACATGAAGGGACAATGCATCTCACAAGCAAGATCGTGCTCGTCATGAAGAGTAGGCACTGCATCTCGCAAACAAGATCATGGTTCTGTCATGAGCAAACACTCGGAGCTTTTATATTTTTCTGCCGTGGCGAGACACTTGATACGGTCAGATTTGGTGCTGCGTGTATTGCTCAGGAGTGGGCATATCTTATTGCCCCGTCATTCGCCATTACCAGGGCTGGGATTGGAGTGAGATGTAATTCTCTATTAGCTTTGAAGCAAAGGCTAGTGTATATCACCTTCAGAGAAAAGCTGTGCATTAGTACAAAGGAGAGGTGATGCAATGACAGCCACAACAAGTCAAACGCTTCGCTTTTGTTAGGAGGGAGACGTGTATCGCCAGCTGAGCTAGATCTGGCTGCACACATCATGCCTGTAATTAGTGGAAATTTGAAGTGTCCCCAAACATGCATTGGATTTTGAACTCTGTGTGTTGTCATATGCAAGCAAGATAAAATTCAGAATTTAAGGATAGTTTTTGGTTTCTACGGAGGATTCGCGCTAGCATTTGTCCACATCTGAAAATTTTCTTGGGTACTAGCATTACATGACTGCATCCGTTCATACAGGCAATCATGTGGTTATGCCTATGCCTGTTCACTTCCTTTACTTTTCAAGGTCAATAGCTATGCTATCATCCAGCAGAGGTATCAAAAAACTGTTGGACAACTTTGCTAAAACCTTCAATTCTGAATCTTGCTTGCTTGCATACATGGAAAAGAGATTGAACTGCCTATATCTATTTCAGCTTTTGCACCGGTCATGCAATCATCAACGCCAACATCAAGTCAAACCATTGTTGACTTGTATGTACCTCATACAAGGTTCTTTTTTCACTAGAAGAGAGTACTGTAATTAATCACAATGCACGCCCTAATAACTGAACTAATAAGTTAGCCACCACAACCGTACGTGTGCGCGCTACCACTAGGCTACGTATATGGGTGACCCTTTTAACAAACTGAACTATACAAGTCTACGACGCAATTAAACTTTCTCACCAGAAGAGAGGGCTGTAATTAACTGCAATGCGCAGTTTAATAACTGAACTAATAAGGCCGAATGCGCACGCCATCTACGACCTTAGTTAGCACCACGACCGTGCGCGCTACCACTAGGCTACGTTATGCATGACCGGCCCTTTTAACAACTGAACTATACAAGAGTCTACAACGCAATTAAACTGTAGTGTACCTGAAACATGCATGATTAGTACACCGCATGAACATATGTTAGGTTGAAATTTAGCCCATCCGGAAAACGCCCTGCATTAACCCCCTGGCCCCTGGCTATACCATACAACCGCTGGCTCGTAGATGGCATGATGTAGATCGCCCTCCTAAGCGCCATCTCATCTCACCCGACATAAGCAAGCGCGCAAGCCGGAGGAGAACAGTTGCCGCGCGCTGTAGGTGAGCAGTCCGCGCTCGCGCACATCCCCATCAGCAGGAGACGACTCATGGGACACACACAAACGCATTATTGCACCCAATCCAAATACCCATACACATCCATCTCCGGTACAAGGCAGCCTCTTGCACTGTACGTATTACGTGCAAGCCTAAATAACCCTCGTATATATACTTTGTGTACTTACTTACATGTCCATTTCTCGTGTATACAACTGATACGGTGCGGTGCAGAGAGCCCTATGTTTGGGCGGAGCTTGATCGACAAGTGCCCGAGTTGGAGAGAGTGGGTAGGAACAGGAACTGCAGGAGGGCCACTCCTGTTCCAGTGGCTTGTGTGCGTTCGGATGTGCCTGTCTGCCTGCGGCCGTGGACCAGGACGGGCATGTGTGCATGTCACCACAGCCAAGGGACATGCGCGCGCCTGTGCAATGTAATGAAACGCAACGTATGTGCCTTGCAGCTTACACATATTCTGCTGCATGCGCCTCTACCGCCGTGGCTGCTGCCCCTGATGATGTTAATGATCGATGACAAGGGCCGGCCGGGCCGGGGAGTCGAGAGCGACGGCGTATGGTACGTACGCATGGTCCCGTGCATGCATGCACAATCATGCAGCATTGCAGTGATGAAGTCATCAGTGCCGCTCGATCTGCTCGCTCGCTCTCCGGCCGGCCGGTGGCATCGGATAAACAACCAACCAACCAACGAATGACGAAGGAACGCGCGGTCGATCGCGCGCCTCGCCAACCGGTTGCTCCCGTGGCCCCGCGCCGGCCGCGGGTTGTGCCGCGCTCGCGGGCGCGCGGCTCGTCGATCGGATGGTGAATCGGTGATGCGCCGCGCCTGGTGCTGATTTGATTTGAAATGTCCCTGCTGCGCCCCAGCGCCCGTCATGTGTTGTGGGCCGCGTGCGGTGCAGACGTGCAGTTCTTGCGGTGGATTAGTACGTACGTGATTAGTGAAATGGAAGTAGGTTGCTTGCGGGGTGGTTTCTTATTGTAGTTTAGTATTTAGATACGTATTCGTGTTGTATCTGCCTTTGATATAAATGTCTTTACCACTATTTCTACCTAGGATCAGTATCTAAATAAGATACTAGTTGCTTGCACATCGTTTTTGCTTATATGGAGCCTTAAGATACTTGCAAGGTGGAGCATTGTGGTGCGTTGGTTCGTGATACCAGGCTGAACGGGATGGTTTTGTTCAGGATATGAGTCTATCTCGCGTTTGGTTGAATGAATGGTACCAAATGATATGTGATGAGATGGTTCAATATGAGAGAATATTCCACTTTTATTCGGACCATTTCATTCGATAAAAAAGGTTGAACCACACGGTTCAGCGTTTTGCAGTGGCTCTCGCGCTCGCGCAACGAAAAAAATAAAAGAAGACACTGTAGTGTGCAAAACTATTTCTAAACTTGAATTTAAATTTAAATTAATTTATAAACTCAATTCGTGTATCATCTCATACAACCAACCAAACACAATCTCGTACCATCCTATATAACCAACCAAACACGCTGCCTATACCATCCCATCCTACATGTACTATCTCATCTCATTCAACCTCATCCCACCAACCAAACGCACCCTCAGGTGTCGGCCATCTCTAGACTAGCAGGAACAAGTTTTTTCCCCACGGGAAGAAACCGCCAGGAAATGGTTATTCCTAACGGGTTCGCCAGAATGAACCACAAGGGATGAGATGTCAGGGAAAGCGACTGATGCATGTCAGCTAACCGTCAGGAATATATTGCTGATGGTGATCCCTAACACAGCCGTCAGGGAAGCTTGTCGGCGCATCGGAGCCGACGTCGGACCTGGGCAGAAATGTTCCTGTCGGCTACTCAACAGTCAGGGAAAAGTAGAGCCTATCCTGACGTGGGTTGACACGTCCTGACGGTAATTGCCTGCCAGGGATATTGCTAAGCCCGTTAGGAATGTCTTGGACCATGAACTGGTTATTCCGTAAGGAATGTCATGGTTAATGTCGATGATCAGAACACATGGTTATCGAACTTATACAATAAATATTGTGAGGACACTATAAAAAATAAATACTCTTTATTGTTGTGGAAATACTGAGTGTTTGTATGAGAATACAATGGATATTGCATGATGATCATAATGATCGTGATTCAAAATGTAAGAACTGAATTCATCTATATATTACAGAGAACGTGGGCTACCCCTTTTGTAGTTATTGAGGGGGTGACAGTTAATGCCGCTAAAGGCGCATCGAATCTTCATGCATGTTATTCAGTAGAGTCTTGAAATATCTTGTCTTTTAACCAACTGACGGAAGTTGTCAGATGTGCCAATAACTGATTTCCCGTTAGTCACGTGGGAAACTATCATGTCTCCTGACTAGTAAATCGCATAGCTGGTCGGACGATGTCCACAACTAGTTGTCTCATGGCTTAAACTGATCGTCAACTAGTTGGGCCATAATAAAGGGTATTAAACTTCTTTTAAATCCTAGTTGTAAGTTCATAACCGTAATTGAGATAGCATAGCTCTGACATGTGGGCTTACTGTGACAGAGACTCTGACTTTGGCCGAAAAGGTTGACCTGGTAAAGAATCCTCGTCAGTTAACCGTTGGGAAAACTTGGAATGCCATGTACCATTATATTTGCATTTATATTATAGCAAATTTAGCTATTTATTGACATTCACATACACATATTCACATAGAAAACATATAAGATAACATATACAACCAAATTGGACACATCGATCACAAGCACCAAAAAATTAATGCACATGATTTCTTGTCTAATGCCATATTCCCAAACTTGTCGTGCCAACTGGCCAACTGTACATTCAACAAGTCTTGCTAAAGTTTGCCATGACTTGCTACATATGTAATACATCCAGGCATCCAACCCATGCGAGAAATTTAAAGGCAATTTCATGCAACAAAAGAGGCTAGTTCATGGCACAAAAAACCATTGGGTTCATTAAATAAGTTAATTTGACCATAGCAGCCACAATTCTTCATGTAGCAGCTCACGATATGAACAAAATATTTGCATTCACCAAAACATTTCCACCTAGCATGTACATGTCCAGATCTGCAACAAGGCTAGGCCACATCTCCAGAGTTGTTGATGTTGGTGGAAGCATAAGAGGATCCATCTACAACAACACCCCTACATGTAACAAAATAATAAATGAATCTTGCATGAGAGATCATCATATTTCACTTGATGTAGAATTGAATGTGAACTGAAACTTTATTAATTCATTGCATACATATAGCTTCATGTTCTAACTTACTTTCTACCCATATTTTCTACCAGGTTCCTAATCTACCCCTTGCTTCATTGTTGACCATACAAGTAGTAGTAAAACATTTAGGGAGCTAGCAGGGAGACCATGCAAGTAATTCACACTTATGGCGTCTAAATTAGGATTAGATTGGTTGTGATCTGGTTTTGCAATTTTAATACGCAAAGATAACTAAAAGGACATAATGATGACCCAAGTGAAAAAATTTCACATTGAATCTGTTGGTCAAGGCCTAGGTGAATTGTACATGAGAACTTCATTTTGCTTACATCTCCAGAACAACAATTTACTGACTATCATATCCAGAACATGTAACATACTTACCATCTCATCTCTTTGATGCTTAGGAACCTCTGCTGATATCTCCATTTCAAGCTTGCCATAAAACACCTACAAAGAAAGTATCAAATTAAGGATCATCTTGGGACATTCCATGACTTCACTAAGTACATGAGTGATGTACTCTCCATTCATGCATAGGATCAAATATAGTAAAACATGCTATGGTTGGATCATATTCTTGTCATGATTAAATAGTAAAGCCTATGCTATTACTTTTAAATGAACGATGCAAGTACTTCACTCGAGCTTTAGAATTTTTCCTGCAGGATGATCAAATATTATTATGTTCAGTTCTGGTATGGATCTCATTTTAACATTTGCTAAAGTTTGTAAAGTATTATGGAAATCTTTCTTGTTAACATTAACATATGTTACATATCAACACTGAAAATTGGCTTGATGTGATAAAATATAAGTGTCAATATAATTTTCTTGTCAGCCCTCAGACCCGAAGCCATAGTCTTGTTGTCCCATTCTAACAAGAAAATGATAGAACTACTATTATTTCATTCTTTCAAAATACAATGATGCTATGCTTAATATCCTACGTTTGAGTGAATGCATTCATCCTAGAATTTGTGAGTATCAAGCATGCATGCATCTAGGCATCCCCATCCCATCTCCAAAGTGAAATATAATAGAAAATCACAAGAATTACCTTAATAAGATGTTCAACACGGTATAATCATCGAGTCAAAGCTGCATTGTCAATCCTTAAGTTCCAGTTACATGGAGTTGGATGGTCTTATGTTACCTGCCTTTGCAACATTCACAATGTCACTCTTCTTCAGAACACCATCTGCTATAGCCTTGCGGCCGTGAGGCATGCCACCTGATGTGTTATATATAACTTTTCTGTCAAAAGGTTGTTGCTACCAATCATCTGGATACTTAGCTTGGAGGCTTTCATTGTAATCTTCCTTTGAAACAATAGAAATAAGCTTTCATGACAAACAAGTTCATAAGTTTGAGAATAAAGCAAAGTAGCAAATTTGACTAAACACACACAACATGTTTTTAGGCTCGATGGCTAGGGATCGGACCACTATTCCCACTGCTATTGCAGTTTTTAAGACCGGACTTCATGCAACAGTAACCGTTAATCATAGTGGCCTTCTCAGCTCCATACTTGGCTTTCTACATAGTGTGGAAAAATTTTATTATATTAATTGTTTTGCAGTCAATGATGTTAACATTCACTGAATATCATACAAATCCTACAAGCTACAACAATAATAAAGCAATATATAATTAGCACTATATATTGTGATATTAGTGCAAAAGCAAATGTCTAACCAAAAATTGTAGGGTCTCCAGCATAGTGCCAATGTTATGGTCTTGAACCACCATACAATTGTTTTGAGCAATATCTATTCATATCGATTTCAAATATGATAAAGCTATTATCCGTGAATATTGGTCCACTCTTGTTTTGAGCAATATCTTCTGATTTCTTGCGTGAATATTGGTCCGCCTACCTTCTGCTTCTTACTGTACCCAACAGAGCACCAATAATGACAGAGCAATACCCATGCCACATCAGTGAACCACTTAGGTTTGCACCTCAAGTATTGCTCCACACTAAGTTCTTTGGTCCATGCCACTGGATCCTTGATAGGCCACCTCAATATTTTATCATGAAAGTATTTCACTGCATCCACACGAGCTTAGTACATTATGTTCTTGCATTTGTTGGCTGCATATTTTCCAAATACATGGTCAACCTCTTCTCCAAGTAGTTCAAGTTCATCCTCATTTTCAACATCTGCACCCACTGAATAAATACTATATTAGACAAAAATAGACAAACATCGCTAGTTAGTGTTACACACATGCACATCAAAGTTAGCCAAAGTTGCAATTTTTTCCAAGCAAAAGATGAACTAGAATACAAGCAACACTACATTACTTACCCAAAACCCCTCCTTCACACGTTTGTAGCAATTACTTATCGTCTTCCCTCCCAATCAAAGACTAATCCCGCCAATAAAATACATGACAACAATATGTTTCCTCTCCTGCACTATTTTTCACCACAATGATAGGTGGGTATCCATGTTTCAGAATTGTCAAAGCATTGGTCCTTTCTTCATCTTATCATCTAGTGAGTAATCCACATACTCGAATTGTCTACAGTTTACATAGTAATAAAAATAAATGAAATCGCGGAAAGGAAGCAATATGCAGAAATTAATTAAAACCATTTACATTTAACTCACTTATCACCAACAGGTTTGATGGCAATTCGACCATTGCGAGGCTGTTTCAATTTGGTGCCTCCCCTCTTGGCCCTTTCTGATGGTGGCTTACTCACATTCTCATTTGTGGTATTCCTCACCAAATATCATTTATCACATTAGCGGTTAAAGCTCTTCGTCATTTCCTACCACATTACACGTTACATCAGATTATAAGTAACATTCTTTACAAATGAAAGAGGCATATACAGAAGCAAGCTAAGTCTTTAGTGCCACTTTTCAAAGAGCTAAAAGGAAACATGAAGAGGCTAAAGCATAAACATGAAGAGGCAGAAGCATAAACAATGCAGTTAGCATAGTTTTATAGCCATAACACTAGAGTTCATGCTACAACAAGTCTAGTGGTACAAATATAATTCTCAGAAATTTTCCTCCTCATAAAAATAGGGGTTGTGCTCATTATCATTATCACTATCTTCTTCTTCTTTGTCGTCGCCATCATCTTCTTCACTTGGCAATGTCTCTTCTTGATCAAGATCATTGTCATGCTTCTCTAGCACCTCCAATAATTTTAGATCAGTTATCTCATCAGAGGTTGGGGAAGTATCCGTTTCTAAGTCAATTACTAGATCAATCACAAATGTGCCTTCCAATCCATCCTCTTAAAAAATAGCATATAATCTATTGATCGTTCACTATGATTAGAATCGATGTGACTGTCAATAGAGACAAACAATCTCAGGGTGCTACATGATACACTACCCACCAATCGATCAAATCTAGTCTAGTTGTGCAAGCGCATGGAAAATAATAAACTTGTGTAATTTGACTCGCTATGACAAATAGTTCAAAATTTGGAAGTCTTGAGCTATGCTTGACCTCTACTAAGCCTAAATTTTTAATACATCTAACAGAATGATGACCAAACAGAATGATAACTAAGAGAACTGATAGAAGAACAACTAAATTTTATGAAGGGGTTCACCTTTGGGGAGAGAAGTGGCCACCTCTAGTTGTCGATGTTGAGGACTTGGGGGTCAACACATAGTGGGGCTGACAGGAGTAAATTAAGATGGCAACAACAATGGGATTAAGAAAGAACTCGAAACCTACAGCCAAAACTGAACTATAATAGGAGGAAGCACTGATACCATCAAATGGAACTACCTGCGTTACTCCAGTAAGAATGAATGGTCATTCCAACATCAAAGACAAATATTTTTGGGGGATTAAGAAAGATTCATAACATGTGTAAAATGCAAGCAACACCAATCTTTGTATACAATTCAACGGAAGACTGATTGTTCTCCTACTGATTGAGCCAAAGTTGAAACAAAGAAGATATTTTGTGACCCTCGTGAGGACATGGAAGGCTCAGTGCAATGAATGCTAACACTAAATCACAGAAACAATCTTATTAAATATTTTCCTCCTTACACCATAATCATTGAAATACTAAGCCTCTCTATTTTCCTCTTATCAGTGTTTGCTAAAAAAATGGCTGCCCATCAAAATGCATCAGACATTGTATTCAAATTCTCCTCCATGCACACCGAATAATCTTACACATAAATAATGAGTTATTGATCACAAGAACCACAAAAAATGCTTCTTGTACAATGTTGTTGGGCATGCAACAAAATAATGCCAGAACAATTTCAAACCAGTAGTAAAATTAGATGAAGAAGATGTTGCTTTAAAATCAAATAAATTGCTCAAATGATTAACAACAGGAGCCCTATATTCCTAGTGATTTGCATCTAACCAAGATTGAGTTTTTTTTTTCAATAAAGAACAACCAAGAATCAGAGGGGACCTCGCCACAATGAGGACGACAAAGGGAGACGCGTGCAGCCTAGAGCCCACCTCAGGAAGGGGAGGGGAGCGCAACACAACGGCAGAGGGGCATGGTAGTGGAAGAGGGGTGCAGCGGAGGACTCTAACAACACACAGGGCGATGAAGGATGATCGGTGGCAACCAATAATCCCGACAGCCATTGCATAAGATCTAACAACCACTTCTCTACTTGGGCATTGTGGATCTGGTGGATTTTTTAGGGTGTATGTTTGGGGAGGGAGTTTTTGGCTAATATAGCACTGTTTGCGTGCAAAACAACAAATCTAGCCTCCTCCGGAGATCAAAGACAAAATAGCGCCACAGACTTGCCGACAAGCGACATGTGTCAAGTCCATACCCAGGGGAGGGGACTTCCCTCATCCACATGTTTTAGTTGTAACCCCTGACCCGGACATCCCCTGTTGTAATTAATTTATTCATAATTAATTAGTCATAATTAATTTATTCACAATTAATTATTTGCAATTAATTAGCCAAAAATGCTATATTAGCCAAAAACTCTGGGGATGCGGGATGAGTCGAGGGGGGGCGGATGGCTATGGGGATTGTGTGCTGAAGACCAGGATTGGAGAGGACGGTAGGGAGAATGAGAGGCAAAGGGTTTTGGGGGAGAGGAGAGGTATGGGGGAAGGAGAGTGATAGCAATCAGATGGGGGAAAGGAGAGTGATGGGGAAAAGTTTGTGATTTTGTTTTTATGTGCTATTATCCAATCGAGTAAAATTAGCCCCACCTTGGGAATAACTAGCGCCCGGATGTAAGATCCGAATGCTAGCCCCAAACGTTTGTCTTGATCGTCACATGTTCTTAACACAGAAATCCTCGATCGTTTGATCCCCAAACCAGGCACAATAAACCATTTCTTGATGCAACAAAAATAAATTGGTGCACAACAAAAAAAAAACAGCCTCTGCAACAAAAAGCAATGAAAGCCTATGTTTTTCTTACTCTACCACACACACAACAAACCAAATTTCGAGCGTAACAACACATCCAATAGAGTGCAATAAAAACCATCGATTTACAATAAAATCATTAGATCCTCGAGCGGTGTAACATTTGAGACAAAATTATGCAACATTTTGATTTCATGCCACAACAATGACCAGCTATAGTTGTAACATCAAGAATTTTATGAAAAAATGCCCTTCTTCCTCATGCACTTCGGTTACAACAAATTTCACAGAAGAAGGAAACAATAGGTTCCTATCTGTGCAACAAATTAAACAACCCACTACAATAAAGATACATCTTTCTAGAAAGATACAAAAAACACTGCAACAATAAAGAACACTTTCTGCAACAATTTGAGCAACGCCTACAACAAAAATGTACTTGTAGGAGGAGCATGTGGCTAATAACGAGTAGCAGAGCTCATCGTGAAGGAGGAGGCCAAAGCAATGCTTCTTCACTGGCGCTTGGGGGCGAAGTATGCTGGCCTCACCGTCAACCGACATCACCGCCCTCATCATTGGGCAATGCCTTACCGCATCACCCCCCCCCATTCCTCTTGTCATTCGGTGGGTGACGTCACTCGAGCGAGATGGGTAGCCACCATGGGAGATGAGGCATCCTCTTGTGTAGCTCCTAGTTGCAAAGCGAGAGAGAGAGAGAGAGAGAGAGAGAGAGAGAGAGAGAGAGCAGGAGGAGGAACCAAGAAATGCTTACTTGGGACAGAGAGAGACATGTAGGGGAGGAATGGGTGGTTGTGCTTGCTTTTGCGATGTGGATAAGGTTAAGTGGCCCTTGGGAGGGGAGAGCTATGCAAGTGAAGCGTCCGGCGAACGCTTCGCATCATATGTACGAGTACAAGCATTATCCTTTTTTCTCTACCACACCAAGTCCCTCGCGCGCACCCATCGAAATTTTTGCAGTCCACAGCGCCTAATTGTCGCGCCATAAATTTCCTTCCTCTCCACCAGCGTTGAACAGCCTCACAGACAAGGATCTCCTAACGGATGCACCAAGATGTCAAGAAAACTTGTTTTTTTTGTCGGTTGACACATCCCCGTCAGGAAATCTCGACCCAATCGCGTCGGGAGGCGTAACCACTAGGAAACGTTTTTGCTCCTGATGGGGCTGGCGGGGCCATCGGGAATGATGAAATCCGTCAGAAAAAACTGATTCGCGATAGTATCTTCAGAGCTGGTAGTTAAATCTTCAACGATGTAGCACAATACACAGCACCAAAATTTATTATGTGGTTTGTAGGCTAACTTAATAAATATCTTGCAAGTTTTACAGTCCAGTTGGTTTGGCACCTAATTATCCCAGCGAGGTAGTATCAAGGTTCAAGATGTACCAACGTTAATTCTTTGTGCGAGTTAGTATATTTGTTAACGTACATCATTAGGGTGCGGATCGATCTGTATTGTGCATGAGTTAAGGGCATGTATGATAGTACAAAAAACTGCTGTCTATAGCAACTCTCCGTATCACCTGTAGACAACATTATAGACAGCTCATACAATGTGTTATATTTTTATTTGTCTTTATAGATGATATAATTTTTAATACTTTCATGAACCTAAAATATTTTCTCCTTGGTTCTGGTGATATAATCAGTCGGCTACAAGATTGTAGACAACATATTTCTCTCTCTTTATTCTTTTCCATCTATATTAGTTAAAATCATGCGTAGCAGAGACTATAGACAGCTAATGTAAGTCTATTGTACATGACCTAGAGAGGTGGAGTACAATCAACTTTTACGTAAACCAAAACATGGAAGTACGACAGTAATAAATAACCAACCTTTTTAAATAAATAAAAGCTGAAGTAAATCAAACACAGGTAGATCGGTCCTTACACTTGCTGTACAATGAAGTACGCTCATGCAATTGGTCTCCTCCCAGGCATGAAGTACGTACTTTCGTGTAGCTAATAAGACTCACTTCAACTTAAAGTGAAGGTAAAATGAAGTCATAACGTTCTCAGTTTCTAGCAAAAAAAAACAAAACAAAACAAATAGGCTCGAAGTGGTCGACCGAAATAAGCACCAAAAACTCTCCTGGCCCAGCCCACACAAGACTACATCTGGGCCGTGCGAAAACACGACGACCCCGAGAGCCAACCCGGCGGAAAGGCCGGTGTCCTCCCACGGCAGCAACGACAATTCCACGCGTGGGCCCCGTGGCTCCTCCCTCCCGCGTCCGCCGCTTTCCGAACCCAGCGGCGCCCCATGCTGACTTCGTCGCCGCGGCGTCCGCCTACAAGGCTACAAATATCCGGCGCTTTCCCAATTCCCTACGAACGCGAACGCGACGCGTCTGAACAGACACGCTCCAGAATCAATCAGATAGACCGAAACCAAAAAGCGCCTCTCCACCCTCGTCTCGTACGCGAAAGCTCGAAGCCGCGCGGCGCGCGAGTTAGGGTTTGGCCTTCGCCCCCCTCCGGCCACCTAGAAGCTTCCGGCCTCCGGTGATGCTCTCCTTGCGCCGCGGCGGCGGCGGCCCCGTCTCCGCCGGGGCCGAATACCCCGCGCTCCACCCGCACCCTCTTCCTCCCACTCCGCGGCGGCAGCAGCAATCCCTCGGCGCGGTGATAAATTCCCTGCTCCTGAACCCCCTCGAAGGTTCGGGTCGCTCCGAAAACCCCTTCCCTTCTCTCGTTAATGCATAATTCAATTCGATCCACATTTCGTTGAGACTTGGAGTTGTTAATTTGTTTCGTTTTTGGTCGGGTTCAGTAGACGAGGGCACGCGCCTCGAGATCGCGCAGCAGAGATACAATGCAGGGGATTACAGAGCGGCACTGGAGCACTGCAATGCCGTGTACATGGCTAACCCTCGGCGCTTGGAGAACCTCCTGCTGCTCGGCGCCGTCTATTACCAGGTTTCCCGCCGAATTCAGTTACGTTTAGGTGCTTCAGTGTGGATTGGGTGTCGTATTGATGTTGTTTGGATTTTGATTAGCTGAGGGAGCTGGACATGTGCATCACAAAGAATGAGGAGGCCGTTGCAATCCAACCGAATTTCCCAGAGTGCTTCAATAACATGGCGAATGCATGGAGGGTAAGGCCATTTCCTCTGTAAAAGTGTAGGTTGTACTAGGTGTGCTTGTTCTGTCCCTGGGTTAATGTGTGTTAAATTCCATTGTCTGGTGCAGGAGAAAGGCGATGTTGATCGTGCCATCCAATTGTATGAGTATGCAATTAAGGTAAAGGTACAATCTGAGGGCTGAAGATGAAATGGGGGTAGTGTTCCCTGCTTTGAAAATTCAAATTTGTCAATTGAAGATGTGAGGTGGGTAGTGTTCCCTGCTTTGAAATGGAGAAGTGCTCCTATGCTTTCCCAAGAAAACTTGCACGGATATTTAAGCTAACAAGAGTCTTAAGACTGTTTTGTGTTAGTTCCACCCAACTACTTTATAGGAAGGGTAATTTGATCACCTAAAGAAAAGCTCAGTCTGTCCAAAATCGTTACAGCCTCTGTCCATCCTTGTGGCTGAGGCAACCCACCTGTGGGGATTGCAATGGCTATGAATCTACCATGAGAACGGAAGGTGGATAAGGTTTGGCTCACCAACTCAGCCACTTCTCCAACGGATGACACCTATGAGTCTTGCACGCCATCTCGGAAGGATTCGTGCACAAAGTTCAGCAACTGGCATCGCTAAAGTAGGTGACCAAGGACCAACCGATGAAAGCAAAATGTGTTCAGCCTCGTGCAGGGAAGAAACAGGAGCACAAGCACCATGCTTAACAGAAAAATACGATAACGCGCGAGCAGACATGGGAGCGGTTACTATTTTGGGCCTGGGTTCTCATTTCAAATTACTTCTCTGCCCCTAACTATGACTTTAACATTGGTAGAAACTTTTTCTGGCGATGTTTGTGACTATGTACCTTTTGGCCCATGAAAAAGCGCTTGGGATGTTAAACTGTTTAATACTCGTTCCAAATTCTCAATCATAATGTTAGTTAACTAAGCTGGACAGGCAAGCTACATAGGATTTCATCTTTTGCTTCCTAATAGGAAGATATGAAATATTTTCTAGTTTGTTTAGATTTCCATCTTATCTGTTTTTTCATCTAAGAACATGCACAGAATGTGTTAGTCTTTTCAAATAATTTATTATAATAAGTTTGTTTGAACTGTCTGACTTGTTAGCTGAGAAATTCTAATTTTGTAGCTCCAACCCACCTTCGCTGATGCACGGGCAAACTTAGCGGATGCTTATACTCGAAAAGGAAATCTCAGCAAGGCAACTGAGTGCTACCATCAAGCTCTTGCACTGAATCCTCGTCTGGTAATTGGCACTTTTGTTGATTGGATTATGAATTTATGATGAATCGGGTGTTCTCAATGCGCTGTGGAACTTTTAATTTATTATGTTACAAATTTAGGTTGATGCATATTGCAACCTAGGTGACGTATTGAGGGCACAAGGACTGTATAGAGAAGTAAGTAGCAAAACAATAAATTGTCAGATAGATTTGATTTACTTTTATCCGTGGTATTGTTCACCAATCTGTGTTTGTGAAGAGCACTTTCTCAAGTTTGCTTTTTTATAAAAGTTGTTTGTTTAGCGCTCATGCTTCATATATCATACAAAGTTTGTCATTATTACCTATACATAAAACAATTATTTTATCATTGCTTATGGAGCTCAAATGTTGCCCTGACATTTTTCTTGTTAAATGACAACTTATTTGATATTTCCTAGCATTTTGATAGTTGGTTGTTGAAAAATACATGATAGTTGCACCACTCTTTTGTGTCTGTCAACTGAGCCGAGTCAGTTGAACTGACATGCATAGGGCCTAATTATGTCTGATTATCTCCCCAAATTCAGTTTGAAATGAAAATTTCACACATTGGTCTGTTATGCTGCCTTGAATTAAGACTCAGTGTAATAACTACTGACACAGTGTTTATATTGGTGGCATACCTTATTTGGATGTTGATCTAACTTACATCTTGTGCAGGCATACAGTTGCTACGTGGATACTCTAAACATAGAGCCTACTTCTGCAAATGCATGGTATAATATTGCTGGACTTTTCATGCAATGGGGAGATTTCAATAAGGCAGTTCTCTACTATAAGGTGTGATATGCATTGACTTGACATTGCTTCCCGTTGTAGATGCTCTGCTGGATGCATAGCTTGTCATTAGAGCCTACATATTGTGGTTTGACATAAGCAGAATTCATAACTACACCAAGGGAAATTCGTAATGAATTTATTATATCAGGGTTTCTTCACCATGTAGACTCTTGTATTCTAGCATACTTCGGTTTTTCCTAATGCTCTTTTGTGGTGTACCTGCTACCTTCTGGTATACTTTGGAGGAATTATCAATGCCACAGCATTCTAATTATTTAATATTTTGTACATCATCAGGAAGCAATCAAACACAAGCCGACATTTTATGATGCACACCTGAACTTGGGCAATCTTTACAAGGTATTTTCATTTTATCATAAATTCTGGTTTCATTCTGGAAATATCCTCCTGATATCTTTATGGGAAACATTGCTTTTAAGGCTGTTGGAATGCGCCAGGATGCAATTGTCTGCTATCAGAATGCAGTGCGGGCAAGTCCAGAAAATGCAATAGCCTATGGTGAGTGTTGATTTATGTTGTAATAGAGTTATAGAGTATGAAAAAACGAGTGAACCCACGATTTCCCTCTGAAAGTTGACTCCTGGGATAACCACAGCTACTTAATATGGTGCAACAATTTATTTTAATTGAGCAATTGGACACAGTTTTTGGAATTAATTTTGAGGGAATGTTCTTGAGGATTATGCAGTTGTCAGTTAGTTCCAGGTATTGCTTGCTGCATTGAAAAATATACTGGTAAAAATGGACATATTATTTGATGATTGAGTTTTGGTTCTGCATGAACATGTGGATTGGTTGTTTATTGCAGGCAATCTTGGCAATATCTACTATGAACAAGGCCAACTGGATCTTGCTATTCTAAGTTATAGACAAGCCATCAATTGCAATTCATCTTATGTTGAAGCATACAATAACCTGGTTGATTTTGCATTCTTCTATGCTGGTAAATCTTGGTTCCTTGTGCTCATAAAATATGACATCTGATGTGTTTTGTTTTCCACTGGAAGGGAAATGCTTTAAAAGATGCTGGAAGGAATGAGGAGGCGATTGGTTGCTACCATGTAACATTGACATGCTTAAGTTTGCTTTCATAGTTTATTTTTTTAACCCTGATGTAAACCTTGTTTTTGTTTGTGTGTTTTTCTGTTTACAGACATGCCTTACTCTTCAACCTAGTCACCCTCAAGCTTTGACAAACCTTGGGAATGTTTATATGGAGAGGTGAGTATTATTAGGATGTGTGTTTTTATCTGTTTGGATTGTGCAGGAGTTTTATTTTCTAATTACTCGCAGGAATATGATGGACGTAGCGGCTTCACTTTACATGGCAACACTTACAGTTACTACTGGATTGTCTGCACCTTACAACAATTTAGCAATAATTTACAAACAGCAGGTACTTGTGCCATTAAACATGCTTGATTCTGCCAATTAACTGTTTTGGACATACTTTTTTTGTTTAATATTTTTGTTAATCATATATACCTTTTACCTAGAAAATGACAATCTTCCTCATTATTGAAATAGGGAAACTATGCTCGTGCCATAACATGTTATAATGAAGTGCTCCGCATTGATCCTATGGCTGCTGACAGTCTTTTGAACAGAGGCAACACATTGAAAGAAACAGGCAGAGTCAGTGAAGCAATTCAAGACTATTATCGGGCTGTTACAATCAGACCAACTATGGCTGAAGCTCATGCAAATTTGGCATCTTCTTATAAAGACACGTAATTGCATTTACTACCAAATTTTTTTGCAAGTGAGTTGTGCATCTAGGACTAGGACAGCTGAGCCGTATTACATGGATGCATATATGTCAACATCTTCTCTCATCATTTGTAGGGGCCTAGTGGAGGCAGCAATTATCAGTTACAAGCAGGCCTTACAATTACGTCAAGATTTTCCAGAAGTTACATCTAATCTCCTGCACACTTTACAGGTGTGTGGAAACTCAAAAATTCCTACCTCTTCTTCTTCTCCCTTTATTTAGTATGTGCAGTCTTTGATGACTCTGTAATGGTAAAACAGAAAAATAGATGGTGTGCTAGCAAAAAAAGTAAGAGTTATATTTTTTGTCCTCTTTAATTTTGTGTAGTAAGAAAATTACAATGTTTAAAGCTATTTCGTGGTCATGTTTATATGGTTGCATTTATGACATGACTAGGTATTCAATATCTTGATGACATGCAGCAGCAGAATGGGACAATTTCTTGGAAGCAAACAACTGTTTTAGCAACTAAGATGCTTATTCGCATGAAACCTTAGTTCATGCAGATTGTTTTGTTTGATTCACTTTTGTGCAGTGTGTGTGTGATTGGGATGATCGGGAGGAGAAATTCATCGAAGTAGAGGGGATCATCAGGCAGCAAATAAAGGCATGGGCTTTTCATGCATTTGTTGTTTACCTGTTTTGTTTCTATATTAGTGCCTTATTAAGTTCTTTTCTTAATACATGTTGCTTTCATTTGGCTATTGTTCCAGATGTCCCTTCTCCCAAGTGTACAACCATTCCATGCTATAGCATACCCGATTGATCCAACTCTTGCACTGGAAATCAGGTGAGGCTTCTTTTGGTGCCTTATACTGACCTCTCTAGTCTTTATTAGGCACGAATTGATGATAATTTTTTTTTATAGATATCGTGTTTTAATTTTTGTTTCTTTTCAGTCAAAAATATGCAGCTCATTACTCTTTGGTTGCTTCACGTTTTGGGCTTCCTACATTCACACACCCCTCTCGTGTTCCTATCAACACTGGTGACAGAACTTCACGACTTAGAATTGGGTACGAGATCTACTTTCGCTACATATTGTCCTGAAATGTCTCTTCCTGACAAAATTGGTATGCCCATTTGGTTTTAGATATGTGAGTAGCGACTTTGGCAATCATCCTCTGTCTCATCTCATGGGCTCTGTATTTGGAATGCACAATCAAGACACTATAGAGGTTATCCAGTCTTTTGCCCTGTCATGTTGATAGTAGTATTTATTACTATACATACCGAGAGTGAATAGTTATGTTGAAGAGGGCAATGGTTCTTTATAAATCTGTTTGCAGGTTTTCTGTTATGCCCTGAGCCAAGATGATGGTACAGAATGGAGGCAACGTATTCAATCTGAAGCAGAGCATTTCATTGATGTGTCAACAATGTCATCTGATATGATTGCTAAAGTTATCAATGAAGATAAGATACAGATTCTTATAAATCTTAATGGCTATACAAAGGTATTTACTTACTAGGACGACCACTGATCACCATTCCATTCATTTACTGGAAATCGTGGCACTTTTGCAAACCCCCTCTTCTTTTGTTTTGCTTTTCACTCTATTTAATCAGTACTGTACAGCATTAGCAGCTAAGGTAACAATACCCTGTAACGATTTGTGAATATTCCCTGCTTGTCTGCGGGATTGTAAAAGCTTTACCAAAATTTGTTCTACACAGTGTAGATGCATGTGACATCCTGAGTTCCTGACTGTTGTAATCGTACTTTAATTTTTGACACCAAGACACATGTCCACAATCTTGGAACTGTATTTTCTTTTGGAAAGAAGTTAAAAATTTATAAACCTTAATTCTGAAGGATTGGGAATGGCAAACTGTTCGGCAATGCAGTTATTAATTTTGTGCACTACTGTGTAACTGTAATCTTTTATCCATGCAACACCAAAGCTGTGCAATATGGTCGTGCGGTGTTAAATAATTTTTAAGTCATGTTTTGTCTCAAGTCATGCTAGCTTTCCATTTTCTTCGATGCTAGTTTTTGTTCTTACAATAAAACTACTTGTTGCTTCAGGGTGCACGGAATGAAATTTTCGCTATGCAACCAGCGCCAATCCAGGTTTCTTACATGGGATTTCCTGGAACCACTGGTGCAAGTTATATTGATTATTTGATTACTGATGAGGTGAAACATTGAAGTTTCTAACCTTGTGTTATTTCAACGGCAAGTTCTTGCTCTGCCTTCATCATATTAATTGGTCATTTATTGTTGTGACAGTTTGTCTCTCCTTTGAAGTATTCACATATATACTCAGAAAAGCTTGTCCACCTTCCCCACTGTTACTTTGTGAATGACTATAAGCAGGTATGCCTAAAATGTGGTGTCATAAATATTAGGGACAAACATTGTTTTGGTTCTCCAACTCTGTGCTCAACTTCGTTTTGGGACCTAAATTTGAAGGAGTTGTTTCTGTCCCTCAACTTTCAGCTTTGGTCTCATTTTCATACTTCTGGTTAAAATTTTGTTGTCCTGTGACTCTGTGTCATTGAAATGTGGAGCTTTTAGGCTGACCTATCAGTGACATAGAAGGCTTATTTTGGACCGTGGTGCAAAGTTGAGGGAGCAAAATTGCCCATTTCATGACTTTAGGTCCCAAAATGAACCAGAGCTCAAAACATAAAGTACATACAGCAAGATCGGTTTTTGTGTATGGGTTTATATTCATAATGTATATTCATGTTCTGCCATAGAAAAATCAAGACGTTCTTGATCCTGTTTGCCCGCACAAGCGAGCCAGCTATGGTCTGCCCGAGGACAAATTTATTTTTGCATGCTTCAATCAGCTCTACAAGATGGACCCAGATATATTCAACACCTGGTAAATTTATGTTATGTATTACTGCTAAGCAACTAGTTGCATTGTTACATTGTTGTCACTTTCTAATAAAGCGGTTCTCCTTTATGAGTCTGTTTCTTTAAAAAAACTAGTTGCATTGTTTGGAAATGGAAAATATATGATCGTGTTTGTTCAAACAATTGTTGCAGTAACTAATAGGAAAAAGTCCATTTTACAACCCTAAACTCTTGCCAAATTAAGAAAATCAACCTTCAGCTACAAAACCGGACATTCAACACCCTTGAACTCTCAAAATCGTGCAAAACACACCCCTCTTCCTAACCCACCATGTTTTTGGCTGACGTGGCACCTACATGTTCAATTTTTGCAAACTTGGATGCCACGTAGATGCCACTTACCTTCCTCTCTTTACAAATCAGCAAAATAAAATAAAAATTATACAATGGACCCCACATGTCAGCCTCTAATGTGATTCTACCTCCCCATCTCTTCCTCCTCCTCCTCCTCTCTCTCTCTTCCTTCTCTTTCACCAGGGGAGCACGAACGAGATGAGAAGCCTCCCCTGGTGTTGTCACGCGTTGGTAGCTGAGTAGAGCCGCATCCTTGAGGCCGCCGCCGCGGTGGCGTCTGTGGCGAAGGGGACGGTGGCGAGGTCGACAGACGGGAGCAGATCAGCTGCCGAGGGTGAGTGGCAGTGGATGCGACCGTTGATCGGGGATGGCTTAACCGCCTCCTGCTGCGCCGGCTCTAGGGAGTCGGGGCGGGGCAGCCGCGCACGACCTTATCAAGCATGTGGCAGGGTGGGGTAGCGGGGTGACACAATTGGCGTGCGATTACACGAGCTCGCCGTGCGGCTGGTGGAGTGGGTGGCGAATTGGCATGCTGCACCGAGCCATGGCGTTCCTTGACGACGTGTTCCACGTGCTGCTCCACGACCCGCGCGTCCCCTAGGCAGCACACGGCAGCAACCCGTGGAGCAACAGCGGCAAGTCGAGCCTCCATGTTGCTGCTGTGCTCATGCCATCTCAATTTATTCTCCAATTTCTTCATGGTAGAGCTCGGCCTCGTGACAAGACGCCCAATTTCTTTCCCAATTTCTTACTCCCCTTTCTAATTTCTTCAAACCCCAAATTCTCCCAATCCCCAATTATTCCTTCATGGCAGAGCTCTGACATGGTCACATGGCTTCTTGCTTGCTGCGATGAGGAAGCTGGACGGTAGCATTGGGGTGATGCAGGAGCTGGTGTTGTAGATGCTCTCATGCTCAAGAGGAGGCAGGAGAGGGAGAGAGCCATGGCTGTTGGGAAAGAGATAGAAGAGGAGGAAGAAGAGGAAGAGAAGGAGAGTACGGGGCTGGCGGATGGGTCACTACCATATTTTTTTATTTATTATTTGCTGATTGGGCTGACTGGTCTGCCATGTGAGCTCAAAACCAACTCACGTATCAAAATCCCTGCCACATCTGCACCATGTCAGAGAAAAATCGGATTAGATTGGAGTCGAGGGGGTAATTTGTCTGGTATGGATAGTTGAGAGGTGTCGAATGTCCGGTTTTGTAGTTAAAGGTTGATTTTTGAACTTTGGCAAGAGTTAAAGGGGGTTTAATGGACTTTTTCCTAACTAATATACCAAGCATGTTTACTGGAAGCATCAATAACTGATTAATATTATTTTTATCAAAATCAGGTGCAATATTCTCAAGTGTGTACCAAACAGTGCATTGTGGCTATTGAGATTTCCACCAGCTGGAGAGATGAGATTGCGTGCATGTAACATCCCATCTCCCTTCTCTGTCTCTCACTCTGTACGGTTTCTAACTTTTCAGCTTTGGCAGATGCAATCTCAAAAGGAGTAAGGGCAGACCAACTCATATTTACGGACGTTGCTGCAAAAAATGAGCATATCAGACGCAGTACCTTAGCAGATCTATTTCTTGACACGTAATATTGCTCACTATCCATTATTGCTCTAGTCGGCTTTCTGTTCCCTACAAAGCTCTTACTTTACCAATTATGTTGAATGAGCAGCCCACTGTGTAATGGCCACACTACTGGTACAGACATATTATGGGCTGGCCTCCCAATGATTACTCTTCCACTGGAGAAAATGGCAACTAGGGTTGCAGGCTCACTGTGTCTAGCTACTGGAGTTGGGGAAGAGATGTTAGTCAACAGGTTAGTCTTCTCAGCCAAGCACCAGTCTTATTCCCTTATGGTTGAACTCCTGTTTTTAACTAGATTTGCTACTATTCAGCCTGAAAGAATACGAGGAAAAAGCTGTCTTTCTTGCCAAAAATCCATCAAAACTTCAAGCTCTTACCAACAACCTCAAGGCTGTTCGGATGACCTGTCCCTTGTTTGATACAGCTCGATGGGTAACTTTTCGGTCTTGTTTGAATTCCATATCTATATCTGTTCAGGGTTAGCTTTTCACTTTCATATGCTAAAATGGCAGGTAAAGAATCTGGAGAGGGCATATTTAAAAATGTGGCGCCTGTATTGCTCCGGTAGGCATCCTCAACACTTCAAAGTGCTAGAAGATGATGTCCAATTTCCCTTTGACAGATAAGCAGAGTTAGCAGGTGGTGTAGATATTACATGAGGTAAGTATATTAAGATAAGATAAATGGGAGGATCGGTTAGCTGTTTCATTGGGGCCTCTACCACACAGCTGACAGGAAATGAACCCTGCAGAGGTAATACAAGCCTTTCTTCACCTTAACGCATGAACGACAAAACATGTCCATGTCAAATCTCGGGGAACAAACTATACTGGTACTGCTTTTTATACAAATCAAATGTGTCAGTTGGTTGGACTCCTAGCGTATCCTATTCCTTTCCGATGCTTGAAATCCTATCAGAGCTCTCTTATCATAGTGAGCATTAGCCTTTTGTTAACCCAAGTGAGGGTGACTTTCTGATCAATGTTTGGAGTGGAGAGTTGGATATTTCTGGTATCTTTTCTTCTGCAGGCTGCAGCCTGTATGTCCAATCGGGTTGCAAACATCTGATCTGGCATGCTATCGTGAAAATTGGGCCTGAAAATGGGTGGCAATTTCGTTCCTTTTTGGGAGTGGAGTTGCTGGTGTGTTGATTTCTCCTGCACGAGTACTAACTTTTGAACCAGATATGCAGATTACTTCATGAGTTCGAGCTGGAGCACGTGATACTTCCTTGTCAACTATGCCGTTGATGCACCTCTGTGGGAATTGGTGTTGTTGAGCCTCTGATGGTGCTCCCGTGGCTCTGCTGCCTCTGCACTCGAAACTTAATATATTTTCTTTGTTGGCTCAACTGTGTTTGCTGCAGGTTATCGATCTCACTTGTCCGAAACTGGTTTTGCCAGTGTCCGCCCTGCCCGGTGTGGGATGCAAGGTGAAAGGCGTAAGAATTAGAGAGAGAGAGAGAGAGAGAGAGAGAGAGAGAGAGAGAGAGAGAGAGCTGGGCCCTTGGAAAAGTGGCACACTGCAGATTGCAGAAGGGCCCTGCAGTTTCTGCTGCATCCATTTATCCAGTGTTTGCAGCGTTCATTGGGCGAGATTGTCCTGCTAGAGCGATGATCTCGCTTACGGACGTGCCCGTGTAGCCTGCTTGCGTTGACGCAAGTTCCTGATTCTTGGATCAACGTGAGCATCAGAAATTCAGACATGGGGCAGGTAAATATAATAGTACTTGACCAACTGAAACATCAAAAGGAACCGGCGGCGAAGATTGTTGGGGGATGAACGATGGTACACGTGGATACTTATTCCGATGATAAAGGCCAAAATGACAGCCTATAACAGGATTGCGCAATTGCATCCTAAAGATTGCCGATGGCATGAGCGATCAAAGGGATAACTCGGACCAGCTTTACTCTTCTCTTCTCAAGGAACACCCGGGTCATTGTCGAGCTTAGCTCGCATACCGTGACTACTGTGACACTCCGGGGAGGAGATCAAGTGTAGGTTTAAACGACCTATTAATAGACCTAAGCTCATAAGCTTTACTGAGGCTATGAGCCTATAATACAAAAAATACTATATAAGAAAAAGAAATATGTTAAACAAGAAGGTTGCATTCACTAATAAAATGTCAAAATAAACCAGACAGAATTAGAAACACTCATGTGGTAGACGAGGCGATTTTGCAAACTAATCAAATTGGTTGGGAAAAGTACGATTTTGTTTCTCGTTTTTTTCATTGGTCCAATCAAGCCTTCCACGGAAAAATTCAAGAACTTGTGCGATTATCCTGACGTGGGACAGGGCTTGAGTTGTCCGATTGCTTCACGGATCACGATCGGACGGCTATGGACTCTGTCACCAGTCTTCACGTGAGGTCAATCACCATAGAAGCTTTTTCATAACGGGGAAGCCCTTTTTAATATTAGTCGTCCTTGTTTATCGTTATCCAGTGGTGTTCAATTTAGATTTGGGAAATTCACATCATTTTGATTTAGGATCGCTGCACTATATATAGTTAGGGACAGCACCATACTATACTTGCAGCTACTACTATTACATGAGATGCGGTACAACCGGCATTTTACTCCAACTGTCAAGACACACTCGAACAACAGATCAGATCCTGAGTAGACAATGCATTACCACATAACGCATACCCATCTTTCATCTCTACCGATTTTAGGGAGAACTCGCCGATTCAGCTGGCTGGGGGTACACGTATCCTGGCTGCCCAGCCGCCGGCACGAAGGAAACCAGCACACGGGACGGCAGCCAGGCTTTGACAGCGACGACGGCGTCGAACACCTGCTCGCCGGCGCCGTGCCCGTCCCGAGCAGCGACGCGGAGGTAGCACTTGATCCCGGAGACCACCTGCGTCTGCGCCGCCACGACCCTGGAGAAGAGCAGCCGGTGGGAGCCGCGCGGGTTGTGCTTCTGAGCCCGAGCTCCTGGCTCCTGCACCTCCCTGTCGCCCTCCACGTCCTCGACATCCGTCCTCCCGCCGACCATCCTCCCTGCACCGCCGCGGCCCGCCTGCCAGAGCTCGTCGGCGAGGCGAGCGGCTAGAGGAGGAGCACAAGAAGGACGAGGGGGAGGGCGTGGAACGTGCACCGCTTGGAAGCCATGCTTTGCTAGCTTTTGGTTTGGACTCTGCACTTTCCGGAGATGTGCAGGAGATGATGATATAGGGTGGTGTCCAGAAACGTGCATGCATGCGCGAATCCGCGATGCATGCGGCGACTCGGCGTGGCGTGCGGGCATCACGTGGACTCTGGCTGGCTGTTCCGCGCGAGCTCGGTTCGTCCGGCGTTGCTTGCCGAGGACCAGCCGGTGAAGCTAACTTTTGTGATAAAATTTAATACTAGTGCTAATAAAAAGCAATATCGAGCTCCCGTTTTTGTCACTCGTGGACGAGTTTGTTTCATCTTTTTATAGATGCATTCTGCATGACAGCATGAGACGGGCTCACGTCGTGTATTATGATGTGCCGGTGATCGGCCTTTCGAGTAAATAAAGACGGTATCAGAAAGGGAGGGGAAACTGGAAGCTTGTCGTGATGGACAGTGGTTCACCAAAACCTGCGCACTAAAGTTGAGCAGACTACAGAAAATGTGACGGCCGTGGCATGTCATGTGTGCTTAATTTCTGGGACAAGGCTCTGATTCAAGAAGCATGGTCATTTAATTTGGCGACTGCCGTAGAGCTCCCGGACCGATCTGGTGAATGACAACCAAACAATTAGACATAACATAAGCGCATGCCATGGCTCATGAAGTTGAAGTAGAACAGCATATTTATTGTAACTCTCATCTCTCTATACAAACATCGATCGATCGCCGCAACATTCAGCCTTATCCACTCTCTAGTCTCTACTACTAACCCAGTGACCACCCTTACACTTTATTTTTCATACATAGTGTACGAGAAGGTAGACCAAAGTTACAAAAACACGTACTACTGTACTACTCATTTGGCGTGGCAGCCGGGGCGAACCTGAGCAGCGTGCGGGACTCGAGCCAGGGCTTGACGACAACGACGGCGTCGAATTCGCGGTCGCCGACGCCGTTCCCCGCGCCCTCCTCGGCGGCGGCAACGCGGAGGTAGTACTTGATCCCGGACACGACCTGGCGCTGCGCCGAGACCACCCTGCCGAACTCCAGCCGGCCGCCGCGGCACTCCCGGTGGCGGTTGTGCTCGTCGACGGAGAACCGGCCGAGCTCCTGCACCTCCCTGTCGCCCTCCACGTCCCTCACCTCCGTCCTGCCCCCCACCTTCCTCCCGGCGCCGGCTCCGCTCACGCTCAGCTGCCATATGCCGGCCCCGCTCGGCTCATTAGCGTGCGCAGCAGACGTCGCACACGCAGACGCCACGAGCAAGACGAGCAGCATGCAAGCAGCAGAAGCACCGATCAAACGAGCCATTGCAACGCACGTACTTGTAGCTCTGCACCGTTCTGCTCTAGCTAGCGTAGTGTGTATTGTTGAGTTTGTGAGTGATGCCTGAGCTGTGTGAGGTGTCGTGGATATATAGTGGGGTGCTCGGAACAGAAAGGCGTTGTCGAGCTTGGCGGAGTGCGGCGCGCAGTGCGAGTGTACACGCATGGGGTGCGCGTCCCAACGCAGGGGCAGCGCCGCGCGAGGGAGGGATAGGGACGGGATGAGGATTGAGGAAGGGGAGGACACGTAAGGCGCGGTGCCGCGTAGACGGGTTGCGTGAGGTGGTGGGGCCGGTTCCTTGTGGGCGTGACAGTGTGATGTGAGGGCGTTTCTGACTCGCAAATTGGCCGTTTGTCGTGGTGGTTGTGGGTAACTTTTCGCCTTTTCTTTTCTTCCGAAGGCCATCGTCGAATACTCGAATGAACACCTACGCCTTGGTCGGATGAACGGGCGCCGTGTTAATCCTCGACCTCGGCCACAGGTCATAATCCCTTTCACGTCTTTTATTGTCTGTTTGGTTCGTGAGCCCAGTAACCAAGTCAAAATTTATCATAGGCAAAACTTAGGCAAAACTAAAATTTAGTAAAAAGAATATTGTTTAGATTGCGGCCAAATTATTTTTTGGTGTTATCAAAATTTTGATGAACGATTTCTCCACCTTCGGATTGCCCGAGTGTGACATTGAATTCGAAGGTGGAGGACCCTCAACGGCGGCGTACTCCCTGGCGGCGCGAGCTTCAGCTGAATACTTGGAGCTCGAAATCCCGGCAAATGAAGGTGGGAGAGGAAGAAATGGGGAAAAGGAAGAGGAAGGCGAGAGGCTCTGGGGCTCCTATTTATAGCAGTTGAGGGGGAGGAAGCTTGACGGCACGGACGCCTAGACGAGGATGAGACAGGAGCAGGTGGGGGAGGAGAAAGAACAGAGGGGGTTGGTGCGGAGAAGGACGGGCAATTAAATGTGCCTGCTGCCGAGGAAGACGAGGGAGAGAATCGCGCCGGAGGCGATGACTTTGCAGTGGAGGTGATGACATTTAATGCGTTGATGACATTTAATGAGTTCGGTGCGACGGGTTGGATCAAGCGGCGCGGGGGTCGGTGCAAGTGCCATGGTGGTTTCGATGGGAGCTGGATGGGAGAGACTTGCCGACATGATGAGAGCCGCTGGATCAACCTACACGTGGCGGAGCATGCGACTGCTTCGCGAAGATTGGACTCGGTCTTCGAAAAAGATCGAGAATGGGTATTTTGGTAATTTTACCAAATACCGCATTGGTTACCTTTTGCCAACCCGCGGCGCAAGACGATGCGTGGAGAAGCGGATTAGGTTAAGAGGAGATGAAGACGGCGCTTTAAAATACGTGCGTGTGTGACCCGTTTGTTTTGGGCCTTAACAGGAGCCTATTAGGGAAGCTCTTCTAGAAGGTCTAAGCCTCCACTATAAATAGAGGAGGGAGGTGGCTGCACCCCCTTAACCCTTTCATGTGTTTGAAACTCTAGTTTGCTTAGGGGGAGGAGTGGTGGAGGTTAGGGTTCTAGAGAGTTGGATTTGATTTCGTGCTCATGTATTGAGTCTTTGTCCTCCATTGATGGAGTGGCTGTAAACCAATACCATATCAAATCAATCCAAAGAAAGTTCTCTCAAAGATGAGTTCATTTGCTTTCTTTATCTCTATTTGGTGATTTTGAGTCTTTCTTTGATCCGCGAGTTCTTGGTTGGTTTCTTGCTATGATCTAACTTGCTGCAACATGTGGGAACCCATCTAGGGTCATCTTTATCATCAATCACCCACGAGCAAGTCTCTAGATCAGATTTCGTTTTTGACTCGGTTTTTGAACCACCTTCACTCAAATGGAAAAATGTCTGAACTTTGGCAATAATCTTCACGATCGCTGCTTGGAATAGGTTCCTGACATCCTTGAGAAGGTGTGTGTCAAGTTTCATGAGGTTTGGACGCACAAATCAAAAGTTAGCTCAATTTGCGTTTTGGTTTTTCGTGCTAATTTTACTGTTCATTGAACTAGAGGTCTGACCACCCGAGAGAGAGGTCCGACCGCTAGGCCACCCGGTCTGACCGCCCCCGTGAGAGGTCAGACCGCCCGAGACTTGGTGTTTTGGTTTCATGTTATTTTTGCTTCGGGGTTTTGATTGGATTCAATACAAGTCTTCCGCTGTGTTTGATTGATTGATCTTCATAGCTTTCATAGCTATTGGAGTGAGATTCGTATTGAATTTGATTTGGGAGAAAAAGAGTTTGTGCTCCTATTCACCCCCCTCTAGTCGTCTTTTCGGTCCAACAAGTGGTATCAGAGCCCGGTTAGTTCAATCTTGATCTTAACCGGTCACTGAACTTGGTGATGGATAAGTACTCCTCCAAACCGCATATCTTTGATGGGCACGACTATGCCTTTTGGAAGAACCGCATGCGTGTCTTTCTTCAGAGCGAAGGACGAGGTGTATGGGAGGTTGTTCGAGCTCCACTCATCTTGCCCAAGGTTGCTACGCTGGCTTCTGAAGCCCTCTTGGCTAACGACCATAAGGCAAAGAATTTTCTGTATGGTGGGCTTGGTAGACAGGAGTATGATAGGATTTGCAATCTCGAGACCGCACATGAGATTTGGAAGACCCTCGAAACCTGTCATGAGGGTTCTTTCCAAATCAAGCAAGTGCGTCAGACGGTCTATAAAAGAGAATATAACAAATTCGAGATGCGTCCTGGTGAGAGCATCGATGACATTTTTAGTCGCTTTAACACAGTGATAAATCAGATGAAGGCTGTTGGTATTGAATTTACCCAGTCTGAAAATACCACCCATCTTCTGGTTGCAATCAACACCATGGAGTGGGAGATAAAGGCTACCGCCATTCAGGAAAATATCAACTTCTCTGATCTGACTTTGGAGCTGCTCTATAGCAAGCTCAAGACTCATGAGATCCAGAGAGCTGACCATTCTAAGAAGGATAACATGACTTTAGTAGCAGACCCGCTCAAGAGAGCCTCTAATGGGTCGTTTGAGGTTTCTTCTGGAATTTCTCTCGCTTCTTTATCTGCAATCCAAGAAGAGGATCTTGAAAGTATTCTTGAGCCCGAGATGACACTTTTGATTAAGAAGTTCACACGGGCCTACAACAATATGAGAAACAAAAAGAGAGGCGGGCCTGTGACTTGTTATGAGTGTGGAGAGCTTAATCACATCCGGGCAAATTGCCCCAAGCTCAAAGGAAAAGCAACCACAAAGATGAAAAGCCAGCTTGGAAGAAGCCTCAGGGACGTAAGTCCAAGTTTGATGATGCCAAGCTCAGGAAGGCTGCTCACCGGGTTCTTGCCGCTCTTAGAGAACGATCCTTGAGCGATGTGGACTTCGGGAGCGAGGAGGACAAGGAGGAGGAGCTCCCTCAAGACAAGAAGAGAAAGGCCAAGGACTTCACAGGCATGTGCTTCATGGCTGACTCCGATGACATCGATGACAACAATGAGGTATCTCCCTCCTATGATGTTCTCTTTGCTAGATGCGAAGCTGTTTATGAGCAAATGGTAGGTCAGGATAAAGCCTTAAAATTCATCATGGCTAGGAATGAGGAGTTAGAGTCACAAGTAGATAAACTCACATTAGAACTTGTGAATGCTAACAGTCTTGAATCTGATGAATGTTCATCCTGCCATGCTTTACATTCTGAATTGGCTAAAATACAATCTGCTCATGATATTGTTTTGCAACAACTTGAAAGTGCTAGGACTGAGCTAATTGAAGTTAAATATGCTCCTTGTGAAAAATGCTTAGAGTCTAGCAAGTTGGTTGTTTCTGATGTGGTTGAATCTAGTTTTTGCTCTGTCTGCTTAGAACGTGAACGTGAAGTACATGATGTTGTAGAAGCAGCTAGAGCTAAATATGCCAAACTTAAGGACAGTATTAATTCTGCTACTTGTGCTTCATGTGAAGCTCTTAAGCTTGAAATTGCTCTTTATAAGAAGAGGTTTAACGCTAAAACTTGTGATTCATGTGTTAACTTTGCAAAAGAAATTGCTTACCTTAAGGACACATTAGAAAGATCTCTAAAGGTAAGAAACAGTTAAACATGATTCTTGACAAGTCAAAAACTCCTTATAAGAAGCAAGGGTTAGGATACAACTTTGCCCAGGATAAATCTAGTGGCATTCAAATTTTGAAAAATAGCTTAGTTGAATTTGATACACAACCTGCAAATATCACTTTCAAATCTGCAGGTTTTGCCCAACCATCTGTTTAGTCAAAAGGTGCTTCTCCCAGTGGTACCAAGTACCATTGCACCTATTGCAAGAAGGATGGGCATTTGGTTGAGTTTTGTTGGCGTAGGTTGAAAAATACTAGAAAAAATCTTGTTAGAATGTCATCTCATCAACCTAAAGTTTTTATGAGAAATGGTCATTTAGAAAAGAAGAAATCTGAACTAGGATTTATTGCACATGCTCATCATCATCATGTTCCTAGACAGGATAATTCTCATGTTCGTGTAACCATTGCTCATAACACACATTCAAATAGAATCAAAGATAGCACTTCTACTTTGCATACTACTCGCAGACGTGTATCTCAGTACTGGGTTCCCAAGTCATGTTTAACTAACCCTAGTGCTGAGACACATCGATCTTTTGTGTCTTGATTTTCGTGGTACCGGGAGGAAGAACACATGGCTCGTTGACTCCGGGTGTTCACATCACATGATCGGAGACTCAAGATGATTCACCTCCTTTACGCGGGCGATGGGTGATGACTTCAACACCTTTGGAGATGATATACAAAGGCAGATTGAAGGAACGAGATCAATCAGGATGAACGACAAGTTCATTCTAAAGGATGTCGTCCTTGTGGACAAGCTAAGGTATAATCTGTTGTCTGTCTCACAGATTCTTAATGTTAGCTATGAGACTAGATTCAAGAAAAATACTTGTCGTGTGCTTGATTCTTATGGTAAACTTGTTTTGGGGATTTCTAGAGTTGGTAGGATCTTTGGAGCTGATTTTTCGAATCTCTTGGAGGTTCTCTTAAATGCTGGTTACACCTTCTTCGATTTACGGCTTTGGCACCGACGTTTAGGGCACATTGGTTTTGATCATCGGCGTGAGTTAGCAACCTTGATCTCATGAGAGGTTTGCCCAAACTCAAAGCCGTCAAGGATGTTGTATGTGCGCACAGTAGGCATGGCAAGCAAGTTGCCGCCTCACACCCTTCGGTGACTATGGTCATGGTACCGACGACGGGACAATTACTTCACATGGATCTTGTTGGTCTGCTAGGTTCGGTCAATCGGTGGCAAATGGTACATTCTTGTCATAGTCGATGATTTCTCGAGATATACTTGGGTGTTCTTTCTTGCTTCGAAGGATGAAGCTTTTGGTCACTATCGTGATCTTGTTCTTCGTTTGGCTTCTGAACTTCCGAGTGCCTTGAGAGCGATCCGCAGTGACAATGACACAGAGTTCAAGAATGTCTCGTTTGCCTCTTTTTATGCTGAGCGTGGAATTGAGCATCAGTTCTCTTCTCCACACGTCCCTCAACAGAATGACGTTGTGGAAAGGAAGAACAGAACCTTAGTCGAGATGGCTAGGACGATGCTAGATGAGTATAGCACACCGAGGAGGTTTTGGGCCGAAACTATTGCTACAGCTTGCCATATTGCAAATCGTGTCTTCTTGAGACCATCTTTAGGTAAGACTCCTTATGAGCTTTGATTTGGTAGAAAACCCTCTGTTTCTCACTTTCGAGTTTTTGGATCTAAGTGTTTCATTCTTAAGACAGAAAACCTAGATAAATTTGAATCAAGAACTTTTGATGGTTTATTTCTGGGTTATCCTGCACATTCGAGGGGTTTTCGGGTTTTTAATGTTGAAACTAACATTGTGCAGGAGACATGCAATGTCACTTTTGATGAGATTAGCCCTGGAGCTAGATCTGATGTTTCAGGTGACTTACAGGTGATAGAGAGCATTTTTGTTGAAGAAGATGAGGATGAACTTAATACTGCTCCTTCACTTGTTGCTGATGTTCCTGTCCAAGCTCCAGAACCTGCTACGACTACTTCACCTTCAGTTGAGGCTCCTGCTGCATCTTCGTCATCAGCAATACCTACGGAGGTCGAAGAGATGTTGTCTCCCCCGGGCGCTCCACTTCACATTCAAAGGCGTCATCCTCCGGATCAGATGATCAGTAATCTTCATGAGCGAGTCACTCGCTCCAGGTATCACGATCCGAGTCTCTACTCCCATTCTGCGTTTGTTGCTTCTTTTGAACCCCGCGATATATCTCATGCATTATCTGATTCTAGCTGGGTTAATGCCATGCATGAGGAGTTAGAGAATTTTAAGAGGAACAAGGTCTGGAACCTAGTAGAGCCTCCTAGTGGTCATAATGTGATAGGAACCCGTTGGGTGTTCAAAAATAAACAAAATGAGGATGGTTTTGTGGTTAGAAACAAGGCTAGGTTGGTAGCTCAGGGTTTTAGCCAAGTTGAGGGGTTAGATTTTGATGAGACATTTGCTCCTGTTACTATATTGGAAGCCATTCGTATTCTGCTTGCATTTGCTACTTCCAAGGGCTTTAGATTATATCAGATGGATGTCAAGAGTGCTTTTCTGAATGGTTTTATAGATGAGGAAGTGTATGTTAGGCAACCCCCAGACTTTGAGAATCCCAAGCATCCACATCATGTTTTTGAGCTATCCAAAGCCTTGTATGGTCTTAAGCAAGCCCCTAGAGCCTGGTATGATAGACTTAAGACCTTTCTGCTTAAGAATGACTATGAGATGGGAAAGGTAGACAAGACCCTGTTCATTCTTAGGCGTGGCAATGACTTCCTGCTTGCTCAAATTTATGTAGATGATATTATCTTTGGTGGTTCTTCTCATGCTCTTGTTTCCAGTTTTTCTGAGACCATGTCCAGGGAATTTGAGATGAGTATGATGGGAGAACTCAATTACTTTCAGGGGCTTCAAATCAAGCAATGCAAGGAAAGGATCTTCATCCATCAGACGAAGTACACCAAGGATCTACTCAAGCGCTTCGAGATGGGTGACTGCAAGCCGATCGCCACTCCCATGGCGACTTCGATATTTGGATCCGGATGAGGAAGGAGAAGTCGTGGATCAACGCGAGTATCGCGAGATGATCGGTTCCCTCCTGCACTGACGGCCTCAAGACCGGACATCCACTTCGATGCCTGCTCGCGCGAGTTTGAGCGTCTCAGAGACTTCCCATCGCCAAGCCGTTAAGCGCATCTTGGTATTTACATTCTACCCTTCATATGGTATTTGATATTCTGTTCTTCTTCTTTGTCCATTCGGGGTTTTGATTCGATTTTGCGGGTGTCGGCTAGATAGGAAGAGTACCTCGGGCACTTGTCACTTTAGGCACTTCTCTTGTCTCTGGTCTTCTAGGAAGCGGTCTTACATTGCACAATCCACTGCTTTGAAGTGAATATGTAGTGCTTGCTAGTTCTTGTAGTCGATTTTGTGGATGGTGTCCACTCTTAAGGACTTTGGGTTGGCTTTTGATAGTGTTCCTCTTTTCGTGATAACATACTGCTATTAACATTGCTAAAACCCTGTGCAACACTCTAGGACCAAACACATAGACATTCGTTATCACTTCCTTAGAGACCATGTCGAGAAGGGTGATATTGTGCTGCATTTCGTGGAATCCGAGGCTTAGTTGGCTGATATCCTCACCAAGCCTTTAGATCCAACTAGGTTTGCCACCTTGAGAAGTGAGTTAGGGGTTATTTATCCCTATGGGTTGGTCTGAGGGGGAGTTTGATTTTTTTTCTTCTTCTGATCTTACCTTGTTCATCTGATCTTTTCTTGATCTTCTTTTGAACTTTTTGATCTTTTTAGGCTTTTTGAGTTTTTCTCGCATCTCATTGTATCATATTGAATTCATATGAAAATCACAAAAGATGCATTGTAATATAAGCTTTTCTGCTTGTCTTTTAAAATTGATGAAGCTTTGCTTATTACCCTCTTAAGCTTTAGTATTTTAATTCTGCTCAATGCCATGTCTAGTTCTTTGACTTGCTAGAATTATCATGCTTTCACATGTGTAGCTAAGTCTTTGCTGAATGAGCTAGAACTTTAAGACAACTTGAACTAAAAAACTGTAATTTGTGGATCTTTTAGCTAGTTGCGCAATTAGTGCTCCTTTTGTGAGATTGGCCTTGTCAAAATTGTTGTGTTAGCTCTTGAATCTAGTATTGATCATTACTTGAGCTTCTTGTTCTTTTAAGAATATAAAACTGCTCTTGTGAAAAATAAAAAATCAAATTGAAGGATTATTTTGTGCTTAAAATTTACCAAACTACTCTCACGAGACTGCATGTCATAGACATAAACTTGGAGTTAGTTTGATGATCCAGACGATCTCATAGGGACTGCTTGTCAAAACTGACATGAATCTCGAGATTTGTCGCCCTGGTAGAAGCTTAGGAAGAGTTTGTGGATGGCTCCTAGTCCAGGATCTTCTTCACTAAGATATACCTTTAATCAACTTCAATATTCATTGCAAATGAAAAACTGTTGAAACATGGGCGTTTGAGAAAAATTGAGCAAAATGATTCAATTCAGGACCTGTTTGTCTCTTAATGTGGTCATTGTTAGCTTTTTGATCTCATATTGACATTTTCACATGGCCAGTATCATCTTAGGATCCCTGTTGATGACCTTGCTGGATTTGAAGTTTTGCTTAAAATGCTAAAATTCATTGCTTTATATTGAGCTTTCTAGCTTTAGCTTTGCTATATATGTCTTATCATGATCTTGCTAGCGCATTCAGACTGATATGTTGTTTGTGCAATATTAGAAATGCTAGCTTGTTCTTTTGGGTAATCTCCAAAACTTCTTGTAATAAAAAAATTAAAAAATACAAAAATATGAATCCACTCCATTGCATTTCATGCATGCTCCTTCTTATGTTTTTCCCTCATTCTGCATTTAATATCTCTGGACGAGAGGAAGGCGTGATTCCTTGATGACTCCATTGTCAAAGGGGGAGAAGATATTTTGAGATCTATAAAGGGACGAAGATATAAAAGTGTTAAAAAGTGGAGAAAATTGGAGAATTTGAAATTTTCTGAAATCTGAGGATCATAGTGAGGGGGAGTTTCATATTTGCATTAGTTTGATCGTATTGCCATTTTTGAACTTGAATTGCAATTCTTGAGCCTCACGATGATCAAAGGTCATATCGAACAATTGTTCTTTCATATGGAAATTAAGTGAGATTTTGACTTTTTCTGGAAAATGAAGCTTTCTCGCTTTCTTTTCCCTTATCTCACTTGCCTATACTATTCTGAAGCCAACTTGGTCATTTCCATTGCTTTCTCTTGTATATGGACCAAGTTGTGCTTTTGCGCGAAAACGTCGAGTTTTTACTTTTCAAACCTCAAAATTTGCTTTTGTTGCAATGTGTTCATCAAGGGAGATTGTGGATATCATGGGGATATACTCATGATCTTAGGATGATGTGACAATAGGCAATGACGTTGAAGGTTTGCGGAAACAAGCGTTTTCGACAAAGTTCAAGTTCGTCGGGCCTCGGTGGTCGACCGCCATGGTGGCGGTCGACCGGCCGTGGTTCGGGTCAAGCTCCGGGTTGAAAGATCGGCGGGCCAGATTGGCCGAGGCGGTCCGATCGGCCAGCGGTGTGGCGATCGATCGGCCACCGTGGCGATCGACCGCCATGTAAGTGGCTGTGGATTTTTGAGCTGGGCCAAAAATAGAGGGTGTAGGCAAGAGAGGAGGTTCTATTGCTCTTGGTCCCATAATTTTTAGAGCCTCCTGACAAAAGTTCTATTCGTTTGAAATTTTCAGAGAGGTTGCGGATTTCCAAGCTGGAATTTGGCTAAATCATGGACTAGCGGTCGACCGCCTTTGGTGGCGGTCGGCCGATGGCAGGAAACGGTCCGACCGACCATGCTGGCGGTCTGACCGGTTTTGACTTAAGATGTTGGCCTTCTTGGCAACGATGTGTTGGGTGTTAGGTTAATCTCATGGGTTTCAGTGCATATGTGTTGCATGATGCATGTTTTGACTAACGTGGGTCAAGTTGTGAAGAACTTGTTCTTGGTTTCGATTTGCTTGTCTATTGTTGTGCAGGTTGTTTGGTGGTCAACGACGGTCAACGGCGAGGATGATCGGGACTAGGCTTGGAGAGCTGAGGTTCAGAACGATCGACGATGCCGGGCGAAGTCATTGGACTCAAGCATGGTGCAAGATGAACAAAGGTGACCGAACGGGCAGTTCGGTGCGACGGGTTGGATCAAGCGGCGCGGGGGTCGGTGCAAGTGCCATGGTGGTTTCGATGGGAGCCGGATGGAAGAGACTTGCCGACATGATGAGAGCCGTTGGACCAACCTACACGTGGCGGAGCATGCGACTGCTTCGCGAAGATTGGACTCGGTCTTCGAAAAAGATCGAGAAGTGGTATTTTGGTAATTTTACCAAATACCGCCTTGGTTACCTTTTGTCAACCCGCGGCGCAAGACGGTGCGTGGAGAAGCGGATTAGGTCAAGAAGAGATGAAGACGGCGCTTTAAAATGCGTGCGTGTGTGACCCGTTTGTTTTGGGCCTTAACGGGAGCCCATTAGGAAAGCTCTTCTAGAATGTCTAAGCCTCCACTATAAATAGAGGAGGGAGGTGGCTGCACCCCCTTAACCCTTTCATGTGTTTGAAACCCTAGTTTGCTTAGGGAGAGGAGTAGTGGAGGTTAGGGTTCTAGAGAGTTAGATTTGATTTCGTGCTTATGTATTGAGTCTTTGTCCTCCATTGATGGAGTGGCTGTAAACCAATACCATATCAAATCAATCCAAAGAAAGTTCTCTTAAAGATGAGTTCATTTGCTTTATTTCACTCTATTTGGTGATTTTGAGTCTTTATTTGATCCGCGAGTTTTTGATTGGTTTCTTGTTGTGATCTAACTTGCTGCAACATGTGAGAACCCATCTAGGGTCATCTTGATCATCAATCACCCACGAGCTAGTCTCTAGATCAGATTTTGTTTTTGACTCGGTTTTTAAACCACCTTCACTCAAATGGAAAAAGGTCTGAACTTTGGCGAGGATCTTCACTATCGTTGCTTGGAATAGGTTCCTGACATCCTTGAGAAGGTGTGTGTCAAGTTTCATGAGGTTTGGACGCACGAATCAAAAGTTAGCTCAATTTGCGTTTTGGTTTTTCGTGTTGATTTTACTGTTCATTGAACTAGAGGTCTGACCGCCCGAGAGAGAGGTCCGACCGCTAGGCCACCCGGTCTGACCGCCCCCGTGAGAGGTCAGACCGCCCGAGACTTGGTGTTTTGGTTTTATGTTGTTTTTGCTTCGGGGTTTTGATTGGATTCAATACAAGTCTTCCGTTGTGCTTGATTGATTAATCTTCATAGCTTTCATAGCTATTAGAGTGAGATTCGTATTGAATTTGATTTAGGAGAAAAAGAGTTTGTGCTCCTATTCACCCTCTCTAGTCGCCTTTTCGGTCCAACATAATCTTCCCGTGATGATTGAATTGTATAAAATTCATGTATTAGGTATTTAGGTTGGAGCTGCTGTTTCCGGAACATGCCCTGCTAGTGGGCATTTACCAACTCATATTTGTTATCTCACTATGGGGCAATGCTACTTGCCTAATTGTGTTTAGTTAGTGATTTGATAATGCCTCTTTTTCTTTGCACTCAAACCTTGTCCATCTTGGAGCCGTGATGACTTATTTTGCCCGCTGTTTTTTCTTTGCAGAACCTGCTCTTCCCATTTTGTATATCAACTTCATAGTTGATCTTCTGAAGGACTTTGAATTGTGGGTAGCACTGGCGCTAATTGCATTCATGACGCCTCACTTTGACTGATGTGGATATCAATACCGCACGTGAAGGCTATTTATATTGTGAAGTATGCTATGGGCCCGCCTGATAGTGATGTCGACGGCAAGATATAAACCACTTGAAAAGATGTCAACCCTTGTGTAATAAAAGGGCACCTTCTTAAGTTAGTAGTGTAGGTACCCTAGTAATATCATGGTATTCGTATCGGTCGCATTCGTACGTGCGCGTTGGGGTTTTGATGTGATCCAGCAACAACTAACGCGTGCGCATGTGCTATCAGTGTATGTATGTTTGTGCAGCCACTCCTGCTGAGCGATGGCCGGATGCTCTGCGGCTCCTCGGTCGAGAGCTGGAGCTCGTGGGGTTCATGGATAGACGTACGAGTTCAATTCTCCCCAGCTATATCAATCATCGGATCCTCTGTATTAAAAGTCTAAATACAAAAAATGCTTCACTAGGATGCATCAGAAGCAGCCCTACACTGTCCGAGCAAAATTCGATGGCACAAGTCAAGCGCTACAGTAGCACCGATACATGAAATGTCTACGGTGTTTTTTATGGAACCGAAGCTGCGGTACAGGAAATCGCCGCGGTTCTCTACAACAACTCAAATCACTGTAGAGACAGAGACAGTGCCCCTTCTGCAGAGGATCAGTATAGTTTCGGATGCATGGGCCAACTGTTCAATACAATCCTGGGCCCTGTGCTGCCGCCTCTCTCCTGCTATCATCCTCGTTCGCCCGTGCCGAACTGTGGCAAGTGCGTCGTAGACCTTCGAAAGGCCCTATCACGCATCCAAGGCCACACTTGCCGTTCCACGGGCTCGCGCGGCTGGTTTCAGCCTAGGCTGCCGCCATCCTCACAAGTCCCAACATCCGGCCGTGTGCGGATGGTGAAACGTGGGCTGCCTCGGTGTTACTTAGTTTAATTTCTACCGGAAATCGTACAGCATGGAACGGAATACAGGTTCAAATCACATTCAAGATTGGTTTAATTTCTACCGGGAACTGTACAGCATGGAACGAATGCAGGTTCAAATCACATTCAAGATTAGCAGGAGTGTCAGTGAGGTGCTTACAAAGTCCATGGCTTTCACAGGTGACCGAGGACTACGGCCGGTCGTGGAAGCGGCACGGGCCGATCTACGTGCCGCAGGGCGTGATCCAGACATTCCCGCACCCGACAAGAGCAAACGGCACCCTGCGCGTGCTCATGCGATCCTTCACGAGCCTCGGAAAAGTCATACAAGTCCGAGTCCAAGGACAACGGCCAGCTCAGGTCTCCGCACATCACGTCTGATCACATCGATCTAGTCGAGATCTGTCGACGTGTTTGCACCGTGTTACACGCTTTACGTGCACGCAGCGCGTGCAGGTATCGAGTATCGACGGGATTAGGATGCGGGAGTGACGGCAAGCTCGTGCTGGCGTACAACACCCGCACGAGGGGCAGCTCAAGGTGGCCGTCCCCGGCGACGACGGCGAGTCGTGGGGGGAGGCAGTGACGCTGGAGGACACCGCGTCCATGGAGTTCTCCTACCCGGCCGTCATCAGCAGCAGGGACGATCGCATCTACGTCACCTACACCTACAACCGGACGCCGATCAAGGTGTGACATTACACGCCGATATTGGCACCACTTTCTGATCACTGCATAATCGCTCGGTCGATAGTGATCTTATATGCTTGTTTTCTGATTGCAGCGTGTGGTTATTTAGCCCGGGAGATGACAGTTCATCTGCAGGAATACGAGATGTTTGCAGAGTTCAGAGAACAGTTTTGCTTGCAAGCTGCGATAGCAACTTATAGTTGGAATAAAAAAAAGTTCACCCCTTCTTGCACATTGCAAAATGTTACTCTTTGCATATATAATGTCGCCCCTCTTCGTGGATTTCTCATTCTCCTCACTAATCAGACAACAAATCAGACATCAACCACAGATCGAACCTGACACTTCCTTAAAGAAGAAAAAGAAAACCTGACACAAGTAAGCAAATTGTCAACAAACAGATTCCAGCTCTCAACGTCAGGGATCACATAACCGGTACTAGCAAGGACCCGTTTGCTGGCTGAAACGGTAACCGGTTTTTCCGTTTTTTTTTTCGGATAAAATTCGCTCAAATTTAATTAAAAATTATTTAAAATTCAATAGAATTTTAACTTGCAAAACCTGAGAAAACCGTCCTAAAGTTTACATCCCGAACCCCACCGGTTACCGGCCGGTCAACGTCTCTCCCTCAAGGCCACACGCGATCGAGTCTTCGGGCGCAACGATTCTACCGGTTGTCGACGCTCGGCTGCATGCACGCTCGCTCACACCCGCACTCCGTCTAGCATGGATCTCAATGGGTTTTTTTTCTCTATACTTGTACACTGATCAATAGTTCAATACAATACGTGTGTGTGAGTTTTTTTTTTACCAATCGCACAAATGAATAATTGCACGGCAACCAATAAAAAAATAACAAAAGGCCTATTGACCTGCTAATGATCTTCAAAGATCACCGCGGAATGATGCTGGAAGTGGGAAGTATCTCTCTCTACTTTGTTAGACAAGACATTAGGCAAGGATTATCCCAAGTCACTACTAAACAGAATGCACACAACACAGCACATTATCCAGATAATGTTCACTTTCCACGTGTGACACTGTCACTACTCTGGTGTTGTTTATTTCCCAATGCACAAGCCATGCATATCTGAACGAATCAGAAAAAGACCGAGCAAGTCTGGGGACAGTATCATGGTAATCTTCCTGATCATTTGTGTCCCCACTTCAACACTCAATCCTTCGTCCTTACTTTAGGTTGAATTATTGAACTTTTTTTAACTTTTTTGTGCAGACCTAATTAGAGGAGAGTGACACATACTGATCATAGCACCCGGAAAAATAGCAATCAGAAGGGCCTATTTTGTGGTTAGGAAAATTGCTTAGCAGATCTAATTTGATATGCATATGACATGATGTAATATTATAGTAGGTTGGAATTGTGGACAATATTTTAATTCTAAATTTTATTACAAGGCAAAGATCATATAAAACTAGAGATGCATAAAACAATACTAATATGGCCAAGAGTGCATGACCAGTTCCCCAAGATCCACGACCAACTTTACAAGGTCTACGACTAGCTCACTAAGGACCATGACTAGTTCCTCGAGGTCTACGACCAGTTTAGCAGGTCAACGACCAGTTCAACAAGGCCCATGACCAGCTCCACGAGGTCCACGACCAGTTCAACAAGGCCCACGATCAGTTTCCCAAGGTCTACGACCAGTTCCACCCAATTTACGACCAGTTTCACCACCAGTACTCGGTGGGAGGAGCCCTCGTCGTGAACAGTACTCGTTGAGAACAATACTTGGCGGAAGGAGTACTCGGTAGGAACAATACTTGACGAGAACAATACTTTGTGAGAACAGTACACGAGCACGACCACCACCAAGTGGTATACGACCACGTCCAGATGGTCTACGACCACGTCCAGGAGGCTAAATCATGAAAGAGATTTTTTGAGTTGAGATATTTTCGTTTGTAGATAAGATTTGGTATATATCTTTTAGTTTGATTCGGTTGTAATCTTTCCATAACTGTATTAGGAAAGAATCTTTATATGATACGAGAGTTAGAGATAGAATCGACCGCACCTGTAGGTGCTAATATAAGGTCAGGGCATTGCCCATTGTAAGGGGGAATTTGGATAAAAGAAATACAGAAAAGTCACGACGACTTTTATGGCGCAATATCTTGCGTGTTTGTTGAGGTTTTCCCATCTAGAGTTTGTTGAGGGCAGTGCAAGGCAAGAACACGTCGTTCTTGAGATTGCCGACCGAATCTACACAATTTAACTCATCTAATTTGTGATCTTTGCTGCTCACGGTTTAGAGAGGCTTTGAGTTCATGCTTCTAATCTTCCTTGTGATTGATTAGTATGTGAATATCTTACTATCCATCTACACCGCTACGAGGAAGAAGGCGCTGCTGTCGTCATCTTCACCGCAGGGTTCAAGGAGGATTGAACCCTTGCCACAAGAAGAAGGCGAACTCTGTTAATCGTACCGTGAAAGATCGGACCACCCTAACGCATCAGCTAGTTTACTAGTTGGTCCGTATCAAATACTAAAACAAGCAACTCAGTGTACTTCTAAACATACAAAACTAACATAATAGTTTGGTTACACAACTAACTTACAGTCGAGCTTGATGAAGAATAGGAAGCAACGCAGACTCGAAACAGTGCAGAACGTAGATGTAGCAGTGAAGCGAGCGATCGCACAGATGCGTTGCCTAGAAATCTTATTGCCACCCCGTGTAGGTAAACTCTACGACAATGGTTCGGAGATACCCGCTTACCTTTTTTCCCGGTGCACGCCGAGGAGAAAGGATGACTTGGTTCGACAATATAACCATCGAGCATAGTAGGACAAAGAGGAAGCGCAGATAATGGAAGTGAATCAATCATCTTAGGTCTGGACGTCTCCAGATCTTTTTAAGGTCGAGATAATTACTCTCTAGTAACTGCATAACAAAACACATATTAAACCACTGGTATCTGCTAATTCAAAACTAATTAATGGTAATTAAGCAGTGTCTTGTCATATTCTGATTATACACTGGTCTACAGTTTCGACCAGTGTATTTCGACCACACTGGTGTATGTATTCAACTATATTATTTTGACCACTGTATTTCGACCACTTTATTTCGACGACAGTGTTTCGAAGGAAAGAGAGAAATACACGGCCAGCAAAAGAAAGACGGACTAGGTTCACGACACGTTCATGGTCGCAAGTCACAAGTCACGCGAATATACACGCACGTGTGTACGTGCGTGTGTGTGACTTTAGCTATAATCCTCCTCATGCCACTCTATGTTAGTTGTCACATATTTCAAGGGGTGGCAAGAACTCTATCTTATAAATTGCTCTTCCACCGCTTGGCTGAGTAATATAGGACTAAACAATGCATATTTTAGAATTTCAGGAATGAATGAGCATTTATGGACCCAATTCTAACATAGTATATAGAGAAACTATACACGCCTGAGGTGCACTCCCATGTCACATATATCGTGCATATGTTGAAACTTTTTTGTGTATACCCGCTCAAGAATATTTCATTGTATGTTATATGTGTATATTATGCACATATAAATATATATATTAATATTTTATTTATGAAAGAAGATCATCTCAAACGTTCAGCATATGTTAATATCAGAACTTACTTCCCGTGAAATTAATTCGTGTGTTCCCGACGAGGTCTTAGTATTTGCACAACCATACATATATTTATCGATGAGAGCTCATGTATAATAAAATTATACAAAATTCAGACTTCAGAGAATGCAGGTTGTAATGAGAAACCTACCATTTTTTTTTCTTTTTAAAAAAGGACTATATATACCTCCTCCCTATCAATGAACTTCACAGGGCCTTGCCTTAATATCTAGGTTCCAAATCCTCTCAAAAGTTAATGTGCGCGTAGGTGGTGCCAAATGCAACAAGAAATGAATTAGTAAGTAGTAACAACAGCTCATACCTGTCACCAGCAAGCAATATCTTCAGGACAGAGACGAATCAATATTACTCTATTGTACAATGGCTTAACTGATCATTCGACGGGTTTGACTTGGATTAGCATGAACGCGTATGGTGATTACGACGCAGATCAGAAAAGATCGTTGCAAGTTGCAACCACGGTAGCGGTATAGTTTAGCTCAACATATGTTACGTACTTACGTGGACAATTTCCTGCCTCTGGATAAGGTCACCGTATTAGCGCGCGTACGTGTCGATGAGCATGACACGTGGAATGTTGCGGGCGAAGGAATGGTCTTTTCGCGACCGCGAGGGGCAGGAGACTGTTCCTATCGATGCAAATCTTCTGCACCCTACGCGTGCTAGAGAAAACAACGAATTGGGAATGCACAAATTAAATGGGATGATGTGACAGCGTAGCTATCAAACATGGTCAGATTTTCATCGGATAGATCCGTCAGAAAAAAAAAACATTGGATACTTTATATTATGTAACTGGCCTTTGCGATGGCCTGGATGGTTTGGGATTTAGTAGCAAGGTTTTTAGCTCAAAATTTTATGGAACTCGGGGAAAAAAATCGTTGGAAGAGAGGCAATAGGAGGAAGCTTAATTTGGTTGCCTAAAAATATAGCACCTGATTGATTGAAAAAGGGTCGTCATGTATGTGCATTAATTGTTACGCGCAAAAGTTATTTATTTCGATTTTATTTTTATCCCTATAGCATAAAACATATATCTTGAGTTGTCCGATCCACAAAGCCCACTGTCGAGGCAGTTAAATCCAGAAGTTCATGATCATGTCACTAACATATGGCAATGGTTGTGCAAACCAATATAAGGACAATGGCAACAATGTTGATGTGTGTACTAGCTAGCTCGGTGTGCATGATGCGACCTTATGTGCCACTTTGCCTAGCATATTCACCGGTGAGGCAATGGCAGGGCCGTTTCGGCATTTTGGAGGTCTGGGGCGAAATAAAATGGAAAGCTTTTTATTTTAACATCAATATATAATACTACTTTTTATATCGACTGCAAAGCTATTCAATATATAAAAAAGATACAAACTACTCATAGAAAGCAATTTCTTCTAACATTTCTTGATGCAAAGTCATTTATAATAGTATCCACGTCAATGTGGTCTAACATATCATTTTCAATGCATAAAGTGGCCAGACCATTCAACCTTTCTTGTGACATTGATAACCTCAAATAGTTTTTCAATAACTTCAACTTTAAAAAGCTTCTTTCAGCTGATGCTACAGTCATAGGTACAGTAAATAAGATTCGATAAGCAATTGAAACATTTGGATAACAATCTACATCTCTAATGAACTCAAAAATCTCAATAGCAGACATTGTCACATCTGGCAAAGTTATTTGCAACACTCTTAATTCAGATAAAAGATTATCTAATTCAACATCAGATGAATCATTTTGAGAAAAAGTTTCTGCAAATTTAGTGCAACATTTTCTTAGCTCGATATCATCCAATAACTTCATGTTTTTTGAGCTAAGTAAAAACCCAAAGATACCTTTAAACACTTTAAGTTCCTCAAATATATTTTCTATTGAAGCAATGGCCACATCCACCATGACTAAAAAGTAATTAGCTTCAAAAGGGAGACCGTAAGGCGTGACTCGTGAGGGCGTGAGGGAGGCGGCAGTGTTGGTTTCGTTGTAGAAGGATAAGGCATCAGGCATGGAGCAATCAGCGATAGGATGGGAGACTGGGTCTAGGAGTTGTCTGTTGGTGCTTCGATAGTTGACTAGTTGGGTGGACCTTAGTTGCCGATTAAATGATTTATGCCCATATCCTGGGCTCTAGCCTAGCTCAATGCCTCAATCTAGTTAGTAGTTATGCAGTCATGCGGGGCAATAAAGCATATACAGAGAATATACAATTATACATATACATATATGTAGTATGATGTATCAGAATCGAAAACCCTTGGCTCTGGTGGGCCCTGGGCGGTTGCCCCGGCTAGCCCTCCCTCGGGAACGGCCCTGGGCAATGGTCGACGACGTGCCATCATTGTTCATTCTCTCACCACATATCACTCGTTTTTTTCCCTCGTGACATTGGTGATAGTATCATTCATGTACCCTCATATATCGTCGCAACTGACAACCGTCCATGCAGCTACTTTTTAAGCGATGACCTAAAAGATTCCCTTGTTACCTGCTACGCGATGAAGCTCACCGCCTTTGTCAACCTCGCATTTGACCCAAACCTCCGTCCAGATGCGCAATGCATTGCTCGTCTAAAGGAGCCAAAATCGAGATAAGCAATGCTTGCGAAATGCATAGGCACCAACGACCCATGGAATGGTGCGTAAGTTGCCGAAGCATATTCATTGTATCTGGACGCCTTCCCCCAAGTCTAAAGGAGCCAAAATCGAGATAAGCAATGCTTGGGAAATGCAGCACCAACGACCATGGAATGGTGCGTAAGCATTATCTACAATGGTTTATTTTTTAATTTTTTATTAAGAGAAAAAAAGAGTACTCAATTTAATAAAAAGAAGCAATGTTATTAAGAGAAAAGAGAGTACTCAGTTTAATAATAAAAAAAAGTCTTTCAATGAATTATTTTTTAATCTTGTATCTAAAACTTTAATTACTACAAGTGTGGTTGGAGACAGTGGGACCCACGAAACGAGTTTTTATGTAACAAACAAGTCTCTAACAGATTATTTTGTTGTTTCTTGTGTCTTAGTATCAACGACTTGCTTATTTATTCATCCAGTAATAAGTCCATTTGCTCTCATCACCATCTCTTCTTCACATCACGATATGTTCATCTCTTAGTAACAAATAACATGGACTATTGTAGATGTAAGTTGCCGAAGCATATTCATTGTATCTGGACTCCTTCCCCCGAGTCCACAGCACGGGGACCTTTCTGAAACAAGCAACACGTACCTTTCCCTGATCACACACACAACGAAAGGGTGGGCGTGGCCATTCGGTCGCATGCTAGTGCTCGCGCCTTCGCAGAACGGGAGGGCTGGCCTTTGCCGCTGGGGTTGGGGTTGGGACGGACGGGCCGGGAGACAAACCGCTAACGGCAAACCGGTGGCGGAGTACGTGCAACGGCGAGCGAAACGGTGGGTCGATCGTGTCTGGGTCGGTTGGCACGTAGGAAAGAAGCAATACGGGTTTAACTCGGGCTGGACCGAACGGACAGCGGGGCGCGGTGGGCCGGGCGAGTCCGTCCGAGTCACTGTCCTGCGATGGCAACCAGCGACCTACCTTAATAATCCGTCGCCCGCCTGGCCCACCGGCGCCGCTCGTCGCGCTCCGGTTCCCCCCATACGTGTCCGGGTCTCGTCGCGCGCCGCGTCAGGTGTGAAGTGTACCACAGACGCAGGCTCATGGTCACGTCCGTCCTGGCTCACCACCGGTACCGGCGGATGCATCCTTCCAAGCTCTAATGCCAAATCGCTAGTGCTATGGATGTTTCAACCCGTGACACTAGCGTCTCGTACGCCTGCGGGTGACAAAGAATTGGTCTCCTCTCTCCACAAATACACCATCCATCACACACTAGGGCGTAGCCAATAGGGGGCCTGACTGGTCTCGAGCCCATCCTCTGGTGGCGGTAGCCCCCCACCCCAGCTAGTTCTAATTCCAAACTCACCTACAAGGTCATATTTTGTGTAAGAGAGTGAGTGTGTTATATGTTAATTGTGAAATTTTGTATGACATTTTTCATTGAGAAATCATATCTCCATATATAAATTTGATTACTTGAGGATTAATATTTGAATGGGAGAATTATCTAACTAATAAATTGACAGTGAACCGAATTGATCGAATGAATTTGCTTCCTTTGTCTATCTAATTTCATGATTGATTTTAGTCTAAAACTACCGTGATTATGAACTTCTCATGCATGATGCATAAATGGATTTGTTTGCGACGAATTAGTCATATTCACATTTGTCCCGGATAAATTTTTGTCATGCATCCACCACTACCAAAGGGTACGGACCATGAGCTGGTGTGTGAGGCCGACAATGCTAACGCAGGCGGTGACAACGTCAATCATGCGTGTATCGATATATAGTGTCGATACGGGCAGCTGGGAAGCTTTAGTCTACGAGTCTCTACTCTGTTTTTATCTAGTTTCGTCATAAGACGGTACGAACCACGGCTACGGTGAATAACTAACTGTCCGGTCTCAAGCATCTCGACTTGTATACACGTTAAAATTTGCTCATGAGAATTTTGTGGAAGTGAAAAAAAAGAAGGAGAATTCTTCCTGGCTTGTTTGCTCGATTTCCTTAAGAAAAAATGCGAATATACCGAGCGTCTGTACCAAACTGCTAAGCGAGGTCCACGCTGCCTTTTACTATCAAGTATACGAGCCTAGGGCTCTACCTTAACCTGTTCTCAAAAGCTGATAAGTCGAATTTATGCTCCCGATAAGTTCAACATCAAGGCAAGACCGGACCTAAGTAAAATTCATTTGAGGACCGAGCCTTGCTAGGTTGACAGGTGTTGCCGTCAAGCACGCCGTCCGCTTGGGTTCGAACCCGGGCTGCCTCACCAAAAACTATTTCAGTGGTTTAATCAGTACACGAACATTCGGGTGTGTTCAGTGATCAAAATATGTGCCGAGCTCCGTGGGTTTAGCCCTGACTTTAGATTAAACATGTGTTGAAGACACATCTATATACGTTTGGAGGGGGTGTGCGTGTGGTGTGTGTATAAGTGGTGTCCTGCGTGTACTCTCGAAAAAAGAAGTAAAATTCATTTTAAAAAATATGCGTACTGTCTACAGTGTAGATAAGGTGTATACAGCTAAACAGGTGGGGACTTCGGAGACCTGAGAGAGAGCCTTCGGGAGGGAAAGGGATGGAGTGCCGAGATGAGCAAAGGGGGCGTCCCTATCCGTCGTCTTGTCTCACGGCGAATTGCGAGCGAGTAGCTAGCGCGCGATACCCCTCGGCCGCGGCAGTCACACACGGGCGGCCACGTCCCCACGGCAACGCCAAGGGCCAAGCCGGTGTGCCCCCATGCACCTGGCACGCAGCCGCACGTGCTGACCTGGCCCAATCAATATCGACCCCTCCGTCCCGTCCGTCCCCCCGAGGCTCGCGTGACAGTGCGGAGAGGATCAAGCCCGCGATGCCACGGCATATCTTGTCACGCAACCAACCCGGCCAGGGCACGCAGAGTTGTTCTACTCTCTCAAAGTCTCAACGAAAGTACGTGTTGATTAATACCGATAATTTTGTTGCCTAATCGCATTGCTTTCGGATGATAACCTTCGTTTCTACACAAAAGGTCAAAGGCATGACAGTGTACACACTCCTAGTAAATGAGTACTGCTAACTAGTATGACAGTACGACAAAATAATACTACTGCCAGCAGCGGCAAAGCCAGGATGAAAATGGAGTGTGGGCTAAGAGCCTCAAATAACTAAGTTAATTTGAGACAAACATAGTCTCGTATTATTGTGCATTCAAATTCATACATGAATCAAAGCAAAGCAAAACAAGGTACCTCGCTAATGAAAAATACATCTCTACAACACATAAATATGGTTTCAGTGGGTAACGACTTGTACATTAAAATTAGCAAAATTAGTAATACAATCAAATTCATACATGAATAAAATCAAAGTAAAGCAAAACAAGGTACATCGCTAATGAAAAATACATCTCTACAACACATAAATATGGTTCCAGTGGGTAACGACTTGTACATTAAAATTAGCAAAATTAGTAATACAATAGCAAATTATACTTAAATGTCATGAACATTCAAAATAAAACAAACCATACCACTAGATTAGCATGGCCAAGGCATAAATGGACATCCCTAGTTCTTCCACGACTCACAGCATCCACAATTAGCGACCAATCTAGATCATTGCAACATGAATTTAACCTCGAACGCAAACAAAGCTAGCACGAGGCAATCCATTGACCACAGTTCGGTGCATCCTAAAGACGCCCATCCACCCAATCCAATCTAACATGACGAAATGGAACAATAGAATGGCTCAACGGCCCCTGTAGGATTCGATCTCGCCCTAACCCTCCATTAATCCAACAAAAGAAAAAAAATTCACCACAAGCCTACCCAACATCATATATTCTAACATTGCTAACTGACTAATTGAGAAATGAGTTATGAGTATACAATTATCGGGGCCCCCGAGTAAACAAACAACCCCTGGGACCCTTTGTGCACACCGAACTAGTCCCATGATCAGTAGCTAGCTCGCACAGTTTTCAATATAGATGTAATCAAAACCAAACGACAAGCTTAAGGTAAAACAGACAAATTAACTTATATTAATAGAGGACCTTACGGTCAAGATTGTTACAGAGGTCGCCACCACGGGCTTACAAAAACGACAACATGAACATTTGCAGCGGAACGACAAAAGCGTGCAGAGCCATCCGACAAGCCCACAGGCTATCGAGTGAAGGACGTCCCTTAGAAGGACTGATCTTCAAAGAACTCTTCTTCAAAGAGGTCGGAACACCTTTGGTCTTCTTCAGCCACTGTTCAAACAGAAGGCTTAAAGCCGTGAGTACTTTTGAATGTACTCAGCAAGTCGCAGGGAACAAGTGTGCAATTAATATTTATGCAGAGCTTGACAAAAGATAGCTTTATGGTTAGTTTGCAGAACAACAATATTTGACAGGGAAATATCATAAGTAGATTGCAAATCTTAAGTTAAAAAAGTAATACATAAGTAACAGTTCTTTTTGAAGGAGGTCGTGAGCACCCTACTCACTCTCAGGACCACTCCCAAGAGGTCGGGTCGCACCTACGACTAGGACCACTCCCACGCCTAGGTCGCACCAACAACTAGGACGTCCTAGACAACAACCACGACCACCCATTTGAGGAAAAGCTACCCCTTGCGCCATTTCACCAGGCAATATCCATAACCGGGGACATGGCTATTCGAATAGATTTACACTCTGCAGAGGTTGTGCAGCTTTACCCACAATTCACGACCTCTCTAGCTGGTTGGGCTCCCGTCGAAACCCCTGTTCACTTTCAAATGTGAGCAGTCTAGAGAGCGTGATAAGGCCTTTACAAAGCTCTGTTCTGGCTTGGTTCTGCCCGCTAAGGTTTCGCCATCACAGCCCCCTCTTGCGCTATGTGAATCAGCACACACCACCACAACAGAACCAAACCATCACATTGCTAATTAGTTGGTCCAGACCACCCCATAAATGATCTTGTGGTTGCACGGTATACCCGGATCAATAGAACACAAAGTTAAGTCCTTAGACCACTCAGGCGAGACAACCTCATCCCAATGTGCATATAGCACCCCCTTTAATGCACGATCACTCGCCCGAGTGAGAAAATATTTTGGGTTCAACCCGGCCAAAAGACCACCCTGATCTTGGCACAACAGATTTGAACAACAGTAGCATCGCACCACGATCGACACAACTGTGACATCTCACCACAACTACACAATAGTAGCATCACACCACAATTCCATAGTTCAATTAGTCAATTTTAACGACTAAGATTCATGATTCGCGAGACCTACGCAATTAAAGCAGGGCTAAGCATAAATACGCTCTCAGGTTGGTAATACCAATACAAGACCAACTAAGAATATCCATACTATGGTGTTCAAGGGGAACATATCAACATGTCAAGCACAAGTATTCAAGAAGGCATACTGTCAAGTAGGAGTTTAACTACTGCCCAAACCATTTTTATATAAGTAGCCATGCAGGTAAATATAAAATAATATAATTTTGGAAGTTAGATAGAACATGATCAAAGGTCTGCGACTTGCCTTCGCTGTAGAGTTGCGGGTCTTCAATGGAGGTCGTTGGATCCACACACTCTTCAGAGTAGCCAGAATCTACACGTACGAGAAGAACCAAATCAATAAAGCAACACCAAGTAAAGGCCAAAGAACTCTCCAAACCAGAGCCAAAAGAAAGGTTACGGAGAAAAACGGAGAAAGGAGTTTGAACCACTCTAGAGAGAGCTTGAGCAAAGGAGGAGGAGCTCGCGGAGGGAGGTCTGAAGCACAGGGACAACAAGAGAGGTAGGAGAGCTCCCAGGTGCTTTATATAGGCGTGAGGAGGTCCTAAGGAAGGAACGGGTGGCAAGCAATGGAGGACGCCACATTCAATGTACATGACGGGGCAAGTGGGGAAAAGCATTGGAGCAGGTACGAGAGGAGACTAATACATATATAAATGAATCATGGTATTGCCATGCAATATTCAATAGAAAGGATTCATTTGAAGTCAAGCATCCTGATCACAGATTTACAGTAAACCTTCAAAACAAAACATGCTCTTACAGATATTAGCAATTGTTACAATTGTCATGTTGTCATACCATATCATGCATATACTTCAGCACCAACAGGCTAGATGATTACATAGCCTCCTGTTACTCAGTTGATGAGTTCAAGAATACATATGAGCACTGCCTAGAGCCTATGGAGGGTATGCATAGTTGGCCCACATATGAGAGACCGCAACCATAAGCATCAAAATATGTTAGGATGCCAGGCAGGGTAAAGAAAGAAAGGAAAATAGAGCCTCATGAGAAGCCCAAGGCCACAGGAGTCGAAAGTGGGAACTAACATGAGGTGCGGATTTTGCAAAAGGACAAGCCACAACATATCTACTTACTCACAGAGGAAAGAAGCATTAGGTGCATCTAATACAAGTGCAAGAGCTGTAGAAGAAGATATCCCTCCTGTAGCACAATCTACCATGGTAATGTGTCACTCTTGCTTCACTAATGCAAGAGTTGTACCAGAACATATCTTGAACTAACATTGCATGTTGTCCTCGGGTAATGATGCAAATATCACAACAGAGCTATGCAAGTGTTGGGAAGACAAGGGCAAACCTACCTACCAACTCAAAGGGCAAGAAGAAGTGCATTGAGGTTCTGTACTCACAAAATTATGTAACTACAATTCAGCATGTAAGCATCTTCAAGTTTTCTACATATATTTGACCCTACTCAGTTCTAAGACTTAGCTTTGTTCATGTTTTGTTGAAGTCTGGTGTGCCAAATGAAATGATCATCAAGTCATCTGCTAAGGCCAGTGTGATAACATCGAAAGGTGGTTTTTGCATCTATAAGTCTAGAGGCTATTGTCCCTACCTCTCAGGCCAGTTCATGTGCCACAATTCAACTCTCCTCTGGTCATGCTTTAGCTCATGTCAGTGCTGAAGAGCCATCAAAGAAGAAACCTCCAAAAAAGAGGTCCACAACTCTGCCGAAGCTTCTGATGTCCACTAGTGATGTGATCGATAACAAGCAATGAAAGTTCGTACTGACAATGTGTGTGTGCGAACTGGCAGAACTACACTTATGTTAAGAATGTATTGTGTATGTGAACTTTTTAAGCTTAGGATTTCTTAAACTTATGCATGTTTCAACTTGTCTGTAACTGGTTAAATTTATGCAATATGTGAACTTGTCTATTACTTCCAGCTTATGCAGTGAACTTATGCTTATGCAACTTTTGCAGTATGTGAAATTGTCTGTTACTTTCAGCTTATGCAGTGAACTTGTCTGTAACCGGCTAAACTTATGTAGTATGTTACTTGTTCAACTTTTTGTAAGATGGTGCTGACAAGCAATTCAAAAAAAGCATTCCCATACCGTTGAACTTTTGTAAGATGATGCTGTCAAGCAATTAAAAAAGACATTTCCATTCCGGTGAACATTCAGTTTCACAACTTGCATCAACAAACTTACAACATTACTAGCAGAACATCACTATTCTTTTCTGCCATTCCAGTCAACATTACTACCAGAACATTAAGCCAACTACAACAAGGAAAGTACATGCAAACACTGAGATGATCAACATTCTATCATTTTCTACCATTTTGACCCTATCACTAAGATGAAAAACCGTAGCCTCATTTTCGACCACAATTCTCCTCAAATCAATACACTCATCTGATTTTGCAACTAGAATTCTCCTCAATTCAGCACACACCTCTTCTCTGGCAGCCACAAACACATCGAGCTTGACCTATTCATCGCTAGCCAAGGCCTTCAGTTCCTTGTCTTCCTTCCTCAAAACCTTTACACAGTCGTGTAAATCTAACAAATTCTGGTTAACAAAATCACTTGCTTCCAGATCATACCATCTCCAAAAATGGCAACCCCCAACCTACACAAACACAAGTACATGCCCCAAATTGAGAAGAAAGCAAATAGGCTGCACAAGAACACACTTCGCTGACCACACAACAGGATGAATTCCACTCACCCGAGACTTCGCGTAGGTCAAGTACTTCCTCCCAGGGTTCGCGTCACTCCAGGAGACCCATCTAGCTGACTTCTGCCCGTAATTGCAACAGACGACTGGCTCATAATCAAGCGGACCCTCCCTGTACCTTATCGGGGAGGAAAACTTCCCATCACCGCCGCGGACCGCTGAGGAAGCAACCGACCATCGAGACATCCTTGAGCTCCCGGAGGTTGCCATCCACCGCGCCGATGCAATTTCTATATCTAGGGTTTCTTGGGACGAAGGGAATTTCCCCTTCCACAAAGGCCTTGTGCGAAGCAGAGGAAAAAAAAAGGCCGCCCGCGTGTTATAAACATAGCCTCGTCAGCACTGGGTCTAGGTGGACCTCCACGTCAGCACCCAAACTAGGGTGGAATCGGCGCAGGGGGTTTTTGTCCGGTTTGCAAACTTCGAGGTCCTCTGATGTCTGGTTTTCGACTTCAAGGTTATTTTTTGAACTTTTTGAAAAGTTTAATGTTGAAAAATAAACTTTTTCCTTGATTTAATATTACAAAGTATTTTTAGGATCGAACTGACAAGCCAAGCCGAACTGAGTCAAAGCAAAATTTAATTTTATTTAAAATCAACTCAATTTTAAACTGTGCCAACGAGCCCACATCGAGCTTTTTTTCCCCCTACCAAACTAGACAGACGGAACTATTTTTAGCTTCCCCAAAGCTCCTTATCAGGGGAGCATATTCCAGGGTTCAACTCCTCAAATTCGTTTATGAAAGTAACATAATAGTAATCCTAGTCACCTCTTGAGGAATGGTTAAGTTTATCCGAGGAATAAACCCTTCTCTTGAGGAGAGAGAGCGCCCATCGCCAACTACCCTATAAAACCCGGGTCCCCAAGTGTCCGCCTCATCCCCTTCCCCATTGCGACTCGGATTCACACCACCACCTCCCCCGAGATTAAGCCGAGCGCTGCATTTCGCCGGCGACATGGCCGTGTACATCCGCCTTGACGATGCCGTCTGCGCGCGCCTCCGCGGGGACGGGGGCGGTGGGGGGTGTACGAGCAGCGGCAGCGACCACGACGCGTCCGCCTGCCTCTCCGGCCTTGTCCAGGCGTTTCTTGAGACGGACGCTACCGGCGGGGAGGAGGGGGCCGGGCCGGCGCCCAAGGGAGGGGACGGGTATGATTCTGACGATGGAGACGGTCCCGGCCGCGCCGCGGCGGCGGCGGCGTCCGTGCGGGAGCTGCTTGACCCGCCGGCCGGGGAGGATCCATTCCGGATCAGGCTGGTTGCTGCCGTTGCGGCGGCGATGGAGGCGGAGGCGGCGCTGTGGGGGCACGGCGCCGCTTTCCGCCGCGCCTTGATGCGGCGGCTGCGGGCCGCCGGGTACGACGCCGGCGTGTGCAAGTCGCGGTGGGAGGCGTCCGGCGGCATAACGGCCGGCACGTACGAGTACATCGACGTGGTCGCGCCGGCGTCGAGGGGGCAAAAGAGCAGGTACATTGTGGACGCGGACTTCCGGGCGGGGCTGGAGGTGGCGCGCGCAACGGCGGAGTACGCGGTCGTCGTGGCCGCGGTGCCGGCGTCGGTGGTGGTCGCGCGGGAGGAGGCCGTCGGGCGCGCGGTGCGCGTCGCGGCCGACGCCGCGCGCCGTTCTCTCCGGTCGCACGGTCTGCACGTTCCACCGTGGCGCAAGAACCGGTACATGCTCGCCAAGTGGCTCGGGCCCTACAAGAGGTCGACGGCCACCTCGTCGTCGGCATCCGGGGCAATGCCGATGCCCGGCGCTGCCGGGATGGACGTGAAGTGCCGCGCTGTCGGATTCTTTCCACCCCCGGCCGCCGCGCCGGCGGCAAGGATCAAGTAGCCTCGCGAGGTTCTCCGCCTCCGGGTAGATCATCAAGGTGGTGGTGTAGATGGAGAGATTAGCGTGAGAGTTTCTTTCAACTTCGAGTTGCTCTCGAATTTGTTTTGTACAGAAATTTTTGGTCGAGATTAATCATGAAGAGCAAAATTGTTCCTGCAAATCCATCATTTAAAAGGCAACGAGAAATCATCAAGTTGTACACCCAAACTTGATCTTTAGCTTGTATTTTTTAAAAAGGATAGAAGATTAAAAGGAGAGGAAAAAGAAAGCAAGAAATGGTGTACGCGGCGGGCAGGTGTAGTTGGATTAGCGTGGATGAATAGAAGGGTGGACAATTTTTGTTTATACATTATCTGTGGTGGTGCTTGTCGGCGACGAGATTTAATAGTGCAACCAAACCAGAAGACTCTGTTTCCTGTGATCTGCGTACGATATTTTCTCTTCGAAATGTAGCAACAGCATCTTGATAAGCACATGGACGGCATTCTATATCTCTTGTCAGTTGTCCCTTCGAGCTTTTACGAAATATTCTTCGACCGGTACATTTAGATCTCAATCACAGTAAAAAAAAGGAATTAGAGAAGGTATTATACTTGTAGATTGTAAGCACTGCACGCATAGCATCAGGAAACCAATCACAGTGAAAAAGGAATTAGAGAAGGTGTTATACTTGTAGGTTGTAAGCACTGCACGCATAGCATCAGGAAACAATGAGCTTAACAATCTTGATGAGTCTAGCTATGGTTGGAAGAAACATTGCAACTTTGCAAGCAATTTTTGCTCTAACCGTCTCAACCTCCACCATTCCTAGAGAGAGATCATCTCGATCGATCGATCGACGTAGATCACTAGATCATGGGACTCCCATCAGGCGAGGGGGTCAGTTGGATTTTCATGTGGCCAAAATGCAAAAGAAAATAAAAAAAATGGCATCCTCAACTTTTTTTATGAAGAGGATAAGAAAAGGCGATCGAATTGACGGAAATAATTGTCAGTATTCAGCATTCCAGGGTTAGGTGGATAATAGAATAATGAGGGGACTAGCGACGAGACCTGTCACTCGAGGAGTCGAGGGTGCATCGTCTTATTGACACATGCGGGCCATGCGTGCCCACATTCCATCGCCGATCTGCCCCTGATCAAAGCTGCGAACTGCATTCCTTCGCCGATCTGCCCCTGATCAAAGCTGCGAACTCAACGCGTAGACACTGGTGCGTGAGCGGCGCCGGCCAGAGCTTCTCTCCTGCGCTCGCCTCGCGCGCGAGAGAGGGGAAGAGGGAGGGAGCCACGTGGACTTCGTACGCGTGTACGTACGAAGGTATTTCTTCGTGTGTGAAGCATTTCCCGACATCGGCGAGCTGACGAGGCTTCGATCTCTTGGTGAAACCACCAAGAAAAGCCACGGCTCGGCTAACTAGCTGCAAGGGAAAGAGACGTTAATGGACCATCCATCATCGTGTCTCCTCGCTTTCGAAATGGTTCCATTTGTTTGGTGAAGTGGCCCCATGTACAGTATCTCTACTCTACTAGTACTATCGGACTTGGTGGTTTAAGTAGACTATCTGACTTGGTGATTAATCCCCGACTTTCTTTCCGAAAAAAATTTGCACCATAGTTCCTTAAACCTGTGATGTTGTGATAGGATGCCGACAACTTCGTCTTCTCTTAGTCCGGTCGACTCGTCGCCGCCCCGTTCTGGTCGTGTTCATCGTCTCCGTCACCTCACACGACAAAAACGGATTCTTCGGGCCTGAGAACGCACCGTGCTCTACCGTTGCAGCTTGCCACTACCCTCGCCATTGCCTCCTCTGAGTCGGTCGTGAGAGAGAAAAATGCATTTCTAGTGCCAGAGCAGAAGCCACTCACCCTGCACGAAGTCCATTTGGTCGTTTGCTAACAGAAAAGGCTGAGCTGACGAATCACCATGAGAGAGAAGTATTGTGCTCTGCTTTTGCACTGGGAATGTACTTCTCTATTTCACGGACGACTCAAAGGAGGCAAGAGCGATGGCGGCAGCAAGCTGCGACGGTGGACATTCGACGAAGACGCGAGCACGGTGGTGCGTTCCCGGATCCGAAGAATCCATTTTTGTCGGCGTGAGGTGACAGAGACGATGAACACAACCGGAACGAGACAACGAGGAGTCCACCAGACTAGAAGGGAATGAAGTCCCCGGCATCGTATCCGACGAACTTCGCTTCAATGTAAGTTCGGGGAGTTAAGTGGCATAACCTCACAAGTTCAGTGGACTGAAAAGGTAAAATACAAATTTATGAAGCTAAGTGACACAACCTCACAAGTTCAAAGATCTACAGTGCAATTTTCTCTTTCAGAAACATTTAACCCCCACTTTCTCAACATCGATTGGTTAAATGTGGTGTTCAGTCAAGCCAGAGAGAGAGATGATTTTACCAGCCACCTGGTATACCACGAAGATAATGGGCATAGCTGGTAGCTCTCCCGAGCCGTGTACCCGTCGATCTGCCCGTTTTTTGTGTGCAGAAACGCAAGTTAGGCTCACACCACAAACCGAACGGTGCTGTGTGTCAACCGGCGAGGAGCAGAGAGGAGCATGCATCACTCGTATGGGCCAAGCCGCAACCCTGAGCACACAACTGACACAAGGGATGTGGCACGTGTACAATGATAAAATGGTGATAGTGCTAGTTTGATGTGACAAAAATGGTGAAAGCTAGCTGGCCAAACATGAAAAATGCATGCCTGGTCAAAATATCTGCAGAATTGTTTGAAGTGGTCTATTGGAACTCTTTAAATTTCCAAACTGGGATTTGATTGCTGTCATGTATATCAATGATTGCATTGTGATTTGTGAGGCACGTGTTTGTTTGTAATGACTATTCTTATCTTACATTTCAATTTGTTGCAAGTCTGGGCTAGGATGAGTACTGACACATATGTTGATCTTATTAGATGTAGTGGTCCAACACGAAAAGTTTGTTAACATTTAGCCTCACTGATTAGTGGGTAAGCTTATGTCCTAGATTATTAACACGCTGCTCACATGGTTACCCAAAAGAAGAGCAAAGAGCATCCGGTGATGGTAATATGGCATAAACTAGAATCCTTAAAAAATTTAAAGCGACGTCTCCCCAGTGCATATATATACATATATATATATATACATATATACATATATACATATATATACATATATACATATATATATATATATATATATATAATGCCATGAAAGGTGTTTAATATAGTGCCAATCTATGGATCAGTGATCTTTTGGAGAAATATTGAGAAGTAGATAACATGGAGCCAAAAGCCAAGTGGCATATTCCAAGCATAGAACCTAATAGATGAGATCAAAGCTCAGATGACAACTGACATAACAATATTATCTTCCTTCCGGGAGCAATTGACGTTACTGACTAGAGAAGGGTCACAAGAGCATTGTTTAAGCTCAAGCTTGAGTCTTGATGGGAATAGAATTTGGTTCGAGCCGTACTTCTTTTCATTCCTTTTCTTTTCCCGAACAACGAAAAAGCTATTCTGAAACTTTCTTGTGAAGTGAGTAGTATATACAATTATACACCAAGCAGCAATGAGAGGGCAAGTGGATCGCTTCCCACAAGATAACTCTTGAGGAACTTGCTTAATGCTTGAAATTTACAATTCTTTGGAATACTGACCTCATCATCTTCACACCCAGTTAATTCGATCTCAAAGAGTAATGTATTTTACACTTTCATATTTTTTGCCTCCCTTGAGTAAGAAGGCATTTTATGCCAAATTCTCCAGGTAACTTTGTAGATCAGGTTATTTCCATCGAACACTTGTTTTTAGAGCACAATTCGACTTTAGGTTTTATACCTTTACTTCGTACAAAGGTTTTAGAAAGGCCTAGATGCACCAATTTGTTACTAGTAAACAAATGGCAATTACAATACACGGTTTCCTAGCCAAAAGCAGCCTCCACCAAGCTAAGTAGTAGTAAGAGGACACTTCAAAAAGAGTATTACCCTTCTTTTTAATCTTTATTTCTGAAACAGCATAGCAAGATCACGATCTGAACTTAAGAGACGCGTGTCTAGGCAAGGCCAATTCCATTTGTGCACTTTCTACAATCAATATCAACATATAATCACAGTTATAGTGGTGCACAGGCAACAGAAGAACTGTATGGCGTAGCACAGAAATTGCAGTTCAAGTCATCCCAGTAAACTGTAAATGGCAAGTCCTTTTTCACTTGTTATATCCCATACCTAGCTGACAAGTACCAAGACAGATCACTAAACATCAGTTTACGCAATAAGGTGTTCGGTTCCACAAAATTCGGAAGAAATTATATTCCCAAGAATGTGTCAGACAGAAAAAAAAACAATGATGAATCTTACAGATACAAATCAACTGCTCACTGTTTCCCATCCTCTTGGCAAGGGATTGGGACTAAAAAGCTGTGTCCCATGCCCAATCCAACCACGAACTCTCTCTAAACTCCCATTCCTCATCCCAATTGTTGTCAAAAACGCCTATAGAAACAAAAATTCCATCCAAAGCTATAATTCTTCATATCTGTGGTAAAACAACTACATGATAAGCGCTGTGATATATAACAAAGTTTATCAGCACTGCAGAACGTATCACGTGATGACAAGTAGTCAGTAAGCTTTTTCTTCAGCTTCTATCTCCCTCGAATTCTCTTAGTATAGTCTCTAGCAACATCTCATTCCATGTATCTACAGGTCCTGGCATGCACCAATGTAGACAATCTTGAGGTGGAGGCCTTCCATCTGGCCCTCTTTGTGTCTTCTTGTTTGGGTCAGGATTTCTGTATGGACCAGGATGCCCATCAGCCCTTAAGGCAAAGGGTTCAGTGATGTCCATCAATTTCAACCTGGAACCATGTTTCCCAGAATTCTTCACTGCCTTTCTGAAGCTTGTAACCTGTTTTCCGTACATTGTATCTGTGAATCCATTCCTCACCACCTCATCCAAGGGCTTAACCTTTCCAGTGCATGATCCACCAGTGTTCCATGCCCCACCTTCGTAATGATCTGGAGAATATGAGCGCACAACAGCTATACCTGTGAAATTTGGGTTAGTCGCCACAGCTGTTAGGCAAGTCTCAACAGAGACACCAAAAGCATCAATGTTGTTGATCTGCATTTTTCCAGCTTGACGAGGCCACCAGAGCTGCCCTCCAACAACATTGCCATTCAGGATATAGGCTGATCGTTTGGCAAACCAGTGTCCGGAGGAGAGGACGAGCACATCAAAACTTGGGAGAAATTCCATGAAGGTCTCATCTGGGATATCCAGGAAAACCTTGTCGAGACCCTTAGGAGCAAACCCCACAGCTTCAGTTGACCTGTGTACTAACCATGAAGACCAGATGCGGATGATAGTTGTTGAGGTTGACCTGAAGATCCACTTGTTCATCCTGCGGCTGCCACGGTTTACTGGGGCGTCTACCTGCCAAAAGGAGAACATCAGAACATCACATTGCTTCAAGATAACAAAGCGGATATTATGTTGCTCGATGACATAAGCTACAAATACAATCAACATAGAAGCGCAAAGTTGTTAGGTTGATCTTGACATTTCTGCTAGTATAGGAAGGAAAGCCCCTTCAGATGTGTTTTATTGTAGTAAGACGAATACGCCATACATGATGAGAAAAGGGAAGCAACAAAGCATAATCAGACTTCTGCTTTAATCTTAGTAATAGTCTTCCTAAGAGAAGATTTCCCAAAATGTAGAGGACCTCATAACTTGACAAAGTGTACTTTAAAGCAATTCTATCTCAGAAAGCTCCCTCTCCATAAAACTATGTCAGGATTCATTCTCAACTGTTCAGAACAACAATCAGTGTCATGAAGTTGTACAAGTTGCCCTTCAATAAATGCATGATGAAAAGAGAAATAAGTTTGCTTCGTACATCAGGAAATTATTTCGCATTCTTCTGCACATCAGCAGCTGGTCTGCTGCTTTGATAGGCTTTTCACATAAGCTGATCTTGTGATTTTATCCCAAATTCTTGCACATTCTATGAGAAAATAAAGAACTGACAGCAATGTCTACACTCTAAACCAGGTTTCCTGGAGGCTAAGATTGATACAGTGATACGGTACCAAATGTGCAAGATGACAGCATTGGTTCCTTTCTGGTTGACAGCAGATAACAGCAGTAACCCAGTAACTGGTCCAGCATCAGCCAAGACAGTTGCAAAATCTGGATAGCAGTCAACTTGGCAGCGAATCTACCAAAAAACATATAGTTTCCACCAATTTACAGACAAACTATGTAGAGCTGGTGAGTTTTGACCCTTTTTCCATTTTAAAAAGGGAGTTGTAAATAATGTTGTCATGAGCAACTGAGCAAGCATCAGAAAGCCACAAAAAACTTACCATGGGACATCCATAAGTCCATGACAACCCCTAACTCAAACTAAATCATGCATAAAAAGGCCTAGGATTTTGTACTTGAATTATCAAATTCAGAAAAACAAATCCATGTCAATAAAATTGGTCCCAAACAGTAATTGCCAAGTTACTGTCAACATAGACTATTTATAGTGCCAACTGCCAACATACAATCATGAATAGTAGCAGTGGAGTATCTCACCTGCCACAGAATGCAAAGGAGGGACTCCATCTGATTTCGAGCAACTGAATCCCCAACGAAGGCAAGTGTCTTGCCTCTCATCAACTCCAAGAACTTCCTAGCATCAAAGCGTGGGAGGATGCATTGTTCAGGTTTCCATCTCCAATATTCATAATCTTTGTCCGGTCGCCCATTTCCCTGGCAATTCTGCATCTGTGTGATCACAGGGCAAGAGTTGTTTGTGTACAGTGGCCCAGAAGAATCAAAAACCCACTCCCCGTGATATAGATCACAGCTACCTGTACAATCACAACAGCGTCAATCTGTCTTATCCCAGTCATTCCATTATCATGAAAATCTAATAAATCATTACAGTCCAATGATAAATAACATCCCATTCATGTTTGTAAGATGTTGTGCAGAAAAAAAAAAAACAGGGAAACGAACTAGCACCTCACCATGATCAGCCCTTTGAAAATCATTGGATGAATCCGACAAGACAGGGAGAGTTCCCTCATCGTGTGTCGTCCTGGTATCACCGGTAACAACTGGATCCACTACTTTATCATCAATTTCTCTTGTATTCAAAGATGCTTCGCTTGAATTCATGGTGTCAGTCTGGGCATTGTGCTCAGCCAAGGGTTCCTGGCCACCCTGCAACACTTCCCCCGATAATGGAACAGCAATGGCAGTATCATTCTTGCTCCCATCAGTACTCACCGACGAAAGCTTCCTTGGATCATTAGCTTTGACTGGGAAGTATTCATTTAGCGCCGTCCGAGGCAGAGACGAGCCCACCGACAGCGATATCACTACTAGGGTCAGCACCAGAGCCACTACCGACACGATGACGGTGGAGAGACACCGCCGGGTTCCACCAGCCCCGGCCGGAGCCTTCTTACCAGGGGCGGAATTAACGTGGGGCATGGGGGTTCAGTTGAATTCCCCAAAATTTCTGGAAAATAAACCACTCCCGCACTTGGGTACCAAGGCCTATGGGGTCATCGATCTTGCGCGCTGAAGAAGATGAAGAACCTAATCGAACGAACCATGAGTGGATGTATGGATCGAATTAGTAGGGTGCCACGCAGTAAACAAATCCGCAGTAAACAAATCCGGAACAAACAAAATGGAGAGAAAGAAAACAAGATATGCGGATTTGATCGATAATTCTTAGAACAATCAGATCCTTCCAAGAATGCTAGGGTTCCTTACCAGCAAAAGAAGAAATCAATCCATGTCCGGATGGGTCTCTACGTCGCAGCCGGCCATTGGGAGAGGAAAAACGCTGGTTAGCCACGGGTCCGGTTCAATTCGGGCGTAGGACGACGGTGGCTCGAGGAGTTGGGGCTCCGCCGCCGGAGAATGCCGCTGGAGAGGATGAGCGAGTGGACGAGGAGAAGAAGTGGCTGATTAACTGATCATGGGGCTTGCGGTTAAAGGTAAGTTTGCAGTGGTTAAACACATGTGATCAACAAATGCACTGCACTGGGTAGAAGAAGAACACCGACCTTTTCATCTTTTATATATATATTTTTTCCATATTTTTATATTCATTTCCTCGGTCTAAATAAATTTGTTTTGCTACAATATGCTAGCAATTCAAGGTAAACAAATTAGGTCTCTTATAAATGCGTCCATGTATTAATCATTTTATTTTTATGTATATTAATCACTTTATTAGCTATGGTTAAAAATAGCGTGTGTGATATGAGTTATTAGCAGATATTTAGATGATAATATTTTGAGACATCTATCTATTACTATTTTATTAAAATAGAGTCAAAAAAAGCCACCACGTTTGCTTTCAAGAGCTAAAAACTCCCACATTAACCGGTGAAAAATAAAGATCTACACGTCGATCGTGGTGGGTCAATATTATAACGGTCTAGATTAAAAGAAAAAGTCAATATTAAGTACAATAAAATTGAATTTAAAAAATAAAATAAAATAGAATTAATAATTTGATTTTCATACGAATTCCTAAGTAAAAGAGTCCATACCAAGTACAACAAAACTGAAATTCAGAAGAAAAAATAGCAATTTGATTTCCACACAAATTCATATGTAAAATTTGTAAATAATTATAATTTGGACTATAAAAAAATAAAAATTGGTAATTAGATTTATATACGAAACCCAACAAAAAAATAAAATTTGGGATAAAAAATAAAATAAAATTAGCAATTCGACTTCGATACAAATTCCAATAATTATTATTAGGGGGAATAAATAATAGTTGGCAATTAGATTTGTATACAAAATTCATCCAAAAATCCCTAAATAATTGCAATTCAGAATAAAAATTAAAGAAAATTAGCAATTACATTCGAATACAAATTCATAGAAAAAAAGAACTGAAATTAAGAATAAAATTAACAAAAATTACAATTTTATTTTCATACGAATTCCAAAGTAAAATCCCCAAATAACTAAAATTAGGAATAACTTAAATAAAACTAGCAATTTGATTTGTACATGAACTCCAATAAAAATAACTGAAATATTGAATAAAAATAAAAAGTTATAACGAGGATAACACGAATGGTGTCGGAGGAGACACATTGGAATAAAAATAAAATAAATTTAGCAAATTGATTTCGATACGAATTCCAATAATTATAATTTGGATTAAAAATTCTATAATAATTGACAATTAGATTCGTATACGAAATCCAACAAAAAAAAAATGAAATTAGGAATAAAATAAAAATACCTAAATAACTGTAATTCAGAATGAAAATTAAAGAAAAATTAACAATTGGATTCAGATACGAATTCCCAGAAAAAACACTAAAATTTGAAATAAAAAATTGCAATTTGATTTCCATACGAATTCCAAAGTAAAATTCTTAAATAACTTAAATTCAGAATAAATTAAATATGCCCTAGTAGAGAGGAGATAAAGTTTTGCATTGAAGACGAGCTATACACGATATGGGGTCATCGGGTAGCTAAGTGTGCCATCACTTATGAGGAGCACGACGTCACCGGCGATGGCGAGAAGATTCTCTATATCGTTAGACAATGACTAAAGCAAACATGCCAGCATCAGTGAAGATGAGAGGTTATCGCGGTTAGTGAGGAAGCCATAGCGTTGAGTTGACCAACATCAAAGAAGAGGAGTGACCGACACGAGAGAAGAGGACATCAAACATGTATAACATCATGTATGCGTATGTATATACATGCACCCGTACGAATAAAAGCATGTGTGTACAGAGGCATGGGAGCAAAAAGCATGGAGTATGGATGACACAGTCGTAGGGAATAGGCTCGGGGCCACCCGAGAGAGCATGACACGTGTCCCAGCTGGGATCGGCGGCAATTGCATGTGTATATGTGCTGATGTCATAACGGCTAGCATTAAGGAATAATTGGGAAGAAGTAGAAGATAATTATGTGTTAAAGTATTGCATTGGAAGGAGTATGTCAGAACCCGGGAATTAATACTCCCAGATCCTCTGTGCATAACTGAACTAGTCCCATGATCAGTAGCTAGTCCACATAGTAAACAAAATGATAACAAATTCATATCACAACTTTATTGATAAATAACAACAGAGTTGATTACAAAGGAGGCTTACAGGCCAACAACAAAATAAACACAGCGGAAGACGAAGAAGTAGTAGGGTCCAGTTAATCTGCCACAGGCAATCGACTGGGGAAGCGGCCTAGTCGTCGAGATCCACATCGGTAGCAAAGTCCTTCTCCTCTGAAATTTGTTTGCATAAGCAAGAATGAGCACAACTTCCGTGCTCGCAAGTTACACCCGTCAAGTAACAGAATGACATGCATATATGGATGTAACAAAGGATGGCTTATAAGGTAATTTGCATAAAGCAGCATTTTCTTTAAATACTTGTACTAAGTTCCAAAGCAGGTATTTTATAACTAAAATTCTCAATTTTATAGTCAGATAACATTCACACATGATTGGTGAAGTATACCCTCCTATCACATGGCTTCCTGCCCAAATTCCCATCTGGATAAACCAGTTTTGAAGAAGTCTTTTTCAAACAAAAACCAAAGTCTAACTTTGAGTAGTTCTGCTAGCATGTCCATAACCGCGGACACGGCTATTCGAATAGTTTTACACTCTGCAGAGGTTGTACAGCTTTACCCACATGACAAGACTTCTCTAGTTTGTCCCAATATATCTATGCCACCGCTCACTACCTTGGGTGAGCGGTCTAGAGCACGTGTCAAGGCCTTTACAAAGCGTCATTCCACCGTAGTTACCCTCGCTAAGGTTTCCACCACCCCCTTTGGAATAAAGACCTCCGGTTCGGGCCCCCTCTTGCGCTAGGTGGGACTAACATAAGTCGTAACATGACTACCCATTTCATCTGTAGGGAACGACCACGGTGGAACATTGCAGATTAATTAACCAGGTCCTACTCCCCATACTGAGGACATGTGGTGGTACGGTAGTGGCATAGCATCATGCGCTCGAAGACCGGTCCTTAACTGACTTGGGCAACTTTCCAACAAAACCCATGGGCCTCAACCATCCCCGATTGAGCCCGTGCATAAACTTGCACCCACCGAACATCCATTATGCCCAAGTCCAAACCATTTTTTATTTATTTCATTTTTCAAAGTCATAAACTTCCTTAACATACCGATGTCATGGATACAATTCGAACAACAATTGATTTATGGTGAAATTTCCCAAAATAAACATGTTTGGTCTATAAGCATGGCTAAGCTCGATTTTTCTCAAAATGTTCTAGTTCATACTATCGTATCAACCGGTTTTACCTATGGTGACAATATGTTTGCTTCAATTATCAAAATTGGCTATACAAAGGAGTTTAGGCATAACTATACATTTAAAACAGACTTTAAATTACGATATAAATAAGCATGCAGTAATAATTTAAAACAGAATATAAATAATTTGAAATAATGGGATCAACATGATCAAGGGTATAACTTGCCTTGCTTGTTTACTCGTTGCTCTTAAATGACGTCGAAATCCGGTCGTCCGAAGTCGTCGAAATCTATACGTGAAAACGAGCTAAATTCAAATAACACTCAAATAAAATCCAAAATAAATACTGGGAGGAAGGTATTGATTTTATATGAATATAGGAATTTGAATCGACGGAATCGGAGTTCGTATGAGGGAGAACGAAATTATAGAAAATGACATACATGCATAAGCACTATTCATGCATGGTACTGTAGCTCATGTGCATGACACTGTAGCTCATGTGCATGGCACTGTAGCGTTTGCATGTGACATGAAGAAATGGCGATGCCGGGCGAGAGGAAAGGATAGATGGCCGGTGAACCACAAAAATAGAATCCCGGGAGCAAGACGGACCCACTGATGGTGGTCGCGTCGTCGGCGAAGGTCCGGTGTGGCGGCGGCGACGTGCAAAACAGTGTCGGATGAATAGTAGCACCGATGAGCCGGGGTATTTTGGAGTAACGGAAGGGAGCATCGCGTAGAACGTTGCGAGACGAAGCCAACGGTGTGGACGATATCGCCGGGAATCAAAACGGCACCGAAATGACGATAGAAGGTTGTTGGTCGCTCGCAAAAACTTTTACTTGCGCGGAGATAGAGGCGAATTCTAGGGATATGAAGAGGACGTCGAGGGCACACGCGCGACACGGTCGGCTCGGGAAATGAGTAACCGAGGAGAGAGAACGGAGGAGATATTAATAATGGACCAAAATAAATGACAGAAAATAAATAAAATCTAAAAATTACGAAATAAATACTAAAAATAGTAGAGGAATTTAGGTGAATTTAGGAAGAAGAATCAACGGATTTGAAGCTTGTATGAGAGACAACGGATTTTTAGAAGAATTAAAATGTGCATGTACTAAGCATATACACGTGACTAGATAAATATTACTGTTCACCTTTCTTCAACCTTGAGCCGACAGCAACGTAGAAGCATGGAGCATGGAGAAGGTGGTGTTCCGGCAGGGTTCCAGCAAAGAGGGGGAATCACTGCGTGGAGAACGACGTCGCGATGCCGGTGGAGGTGCCGAAGACGGAGGATCTCCACCGACGAGGGCGCTAGAGGTGGAAGAACGACATTCGGTCGTCGATCGAAAACCTTCGACTGTGGAGAGGAGAAAGGGAGGGAGGAGCTGAGATTTCGTGGGAGGGATGAGATGAGAGATGCGCACCCGATGCTCTCTTATATAGGGGTGGAGGTGGACCGAATCGACGGGAATTCGCCTGAAATGAAGCTACAATTTCGGGTGTGATTAAAGAACGATTGAAACGGCCGAATTGATTGCATGCAAAGGAGTAAACGTCCGATTGATGTAATGGTAACGTGCGTGAAGTTAGTGCGGACCTTTCGCTTCAGACGGAATCGATTTTAATGCATTGAGTGCGGAGAAAAGGGGTGAGAGATGGAGGTCACCATTAATGGCTGCTTGGAGCTCGGGCTGCAGCAATGGTGGGGCTAGGGCGCGGCCGGGAGAGGGGAGAGGAGGGGGCGGTGCGGTGGTGGAGATGGCCGGCGGTGAGGCGGCGCCGACGGCCGGAGGTTGGTGGCCATGGGCGGCGCTGCCATGGATTGCATGGTCCGGTTGGAGCAAACAACAGAGAAGAACGGTTTGGGAAGAAGATGAATAGGAGAGAGAAAGAAAGGAATATTAAAATAAGAGAGGAGTTATAATCAGTTGAAATCAAAAGGGAAGATGGTAGCACATGCATTGGCTTTGAGATTAAGCGTGCTCTGGTTGGAGCATCTGCTGGATGGGTGAGTGACCGAATGGGAACCCATTTTTTTTTATTTAAATTATTATTTTTTTCCCGAAATTACTGTTCATAGTGTACTGTGCAAGTTACTGTTCATAAGGTTCGGACAGTCCGAATGATTACATGATTTTCGGATTTTAAATAAATCAATAAATCAAATAGATTTTTAGAAAATAGCAAATAGAGTCCAAAAATTCTAGAAAAATTCACAAAAATACCTTGAATTATTTTTGATTTAATAAAAATAATTCCAACTTAAAGTTGGCCTTTATTTTTGAACAGTAATTATTTTTATTTTAAAATAAATAGTAAAAAGTTTTTAAAATTCCAGAAAATTCCAGAAATTACGTAAAATTTTATTTTTCACTTTAGATCTAATAAAAACTCATAAAACTAAATAAATTTTATTTTTGCCTTTTAAAATCTTAGAAATTCAAGAAAACCAAGAAAACACTATTGAAACTGAGAAAATCCAATAAAAGAATAACTTTATTTATTTTTATTTTGGTAACAGCACTTTGGGATGTTACAGAGTAGCAGTTGAGAGAGATTGATCAAGATTTGGGTTTATTGTTAGAGGCTGGAAAAAAATTTGTGACAACAAGAAGAGATAGAAGACACACGGTTCGGTGGGTGCAGCCGGCGTGTGAGGGAAGATAAGTTCAAGGTAGGTCGCTCATGGTGTATCGGTGTATACGTAAGCAAGGTACTCTAATACCATGTAAACTAATAAGATAATTTGTCACACACATAATCAACGTATTGCTTGATATTAAATAGAGGTACATGTGCATGCATACAAGAATAGATGTATGCAGCTACATGATCTATCCATAATGGAGAGTGATCGGTTTCTAAGAACCCCAATAACTTATTATAGTCAATGATTTTCTTCCATCAAAGATTATACTTCAATTATGTTTCTCAAGTTGTATTTTTCTCCAAGCTTATATTGCCATTTACAACATTTAGGATATCTTAAAAATCTACAAGATACGTAAATATATTCTCAAACATTAATACAAACTTCAAAACAAATATAGCTACGCAAATGCACGACTCACCCTGCTAGTTTCCCATATGGGATAGATAGAAGCAATATCGAAAGCTCAAAATATCTACTACTTAACATAGAGAGTTGGTGGTTGATGGTGCCTTCTTTAGTTCTTCCTTTCCTAGCGCTCCCCTCGCGTAAAGAAATTTTTTCTAAAATAATATTATTTTAATTTAAAATATAAAATTAAATAGTAAAAAATTACAAAAATGGCATCTTATCGCCATTTCAAATGGCGACAAGAGCCTGTTGCCAGATAAAATGGCGACAAGTGCCAAGTGGCACCCTGTCACCCGGTGAGTCTGTTGCCATTTCATCTGGCAACAAATGGGTGAACAGTACCCTATCGCCATTTGAAATGGAGACAAGATCCACCCTATAAAAACCCCGATTTTCTCCCCCCAACCTCATTCCAGCCAAGAGAAAAAGAGGAGAGAAAGAGAGGAGTGAGGGAAAGGAGAGTTGGAGATGAGGAAAATTGAGTGGCGACGCCTTGCCGGTTCATAGCGGAGATCTAGAGAGAAGGAGAAGCAGATCATGTCGCCTACTTCGTAGGTATTTTTTTTTGCAACTTTGTAATTTAATTCGAAACTTGGGTAGGTTAGCAAATAAAATTAGCAACGTAGAATTGATTTTATTAGATTATTTTAGCTGTAGTGTAGTTTGTTTTAGTTTAGGTTATCGTTGTAGTTTAGATAATTTTTACACAGGACATAATTTTGAAATGGTAAAAATAGCAAAGTAGCTCTAAAAATTATGTAAAAATTTAAGAGTAGCTAAATTAGACCTGTTCACGGGTGGCCCGGCCCGATCCAGGCTAGGCTCAGGACTTGAATCTCGGCTTGAAAGCCCGATGAAATGCAATTAAAATAATAAAAAAATGTTTTTCATTCTCAAAATAAATTAAATATTAATTTTTATTCAAAAAAAAAGAATTACTTTTTTAATGAAAAAGGATTTTTTGGGCCGGGCTCGAGCCTGCCTGTTCGTTATCGGGCTTTTCAGGCCCAACCTGACCCGATGTTTGAACATGTCTAAGCTAAATAGGGTGTGTAGAGCCTGATTAAAATACTTCCAGCTTCAGTTCTGTTCTTATTTTTTCACGGTAAATATTTTGTATATGTCGAGATAGTCTTTTAAATATGTCTCATCTTAAATTTTAGGTATGATGGCCCTAGGAGACACTGCGCAGTGGCCGTACGAGCTGCTTGACTAGGCCATTGACGTGACTCACCGTAGCTGCCTCGGTACCATCCTCCCGTAGGAGGGCGAGCAGCCCATTGAGCTTAGCGCGTTGCGGCTACGCACGCCAATGAGGGCATGGAGGGTGGACCCACGTTGGGTTCCACAGTATGTATATTTCTGACCTTCGTGTACTAATTTTTGGTCTGACTTGTGCCGGTGGACTCATGTATGTTCTTAATCCTTTCGACATAGGTTGAGAGTGACAAGTCTCCTTACACTAGCTATGATGGTGGAGGCGACGTGGGAGGATGTCGCCGCCAGGGTGTCTACGTCGAGGCGGTTTCTGTATGACCGGTGCCTCCTGGTGGCGTTGGTTGACCAGTGGAGGCCGAAGACGCACACGTTCCACCTTCCATGCTAGGATATGACACCGACGCTTCAGGACGTGGGCTACCTGACCGTGTTGCCCTGCACAGGCTTCCCCATGGCAGCGTACGGTGTCACGAACATGTGGCACATAGACATCCTCGTGAGGTTCCAAGGGTTGTTGTCGGCCAATGCCTGCTATAGGGAGTTCTCCAGTACGCACGGGCCGACGCTAAAGTGAATCAACTAGTTCGACGTAAGTATTTATAACTCTTGCATTTCCGCTTCAATTCCTTTGTTCAACTTAGTGGTGTGTCTCTGTCTTGTTGCAGTTGGCTGCCCTAGGATTGAACGCACCTGAGTACAAAGTGAGGAGGTACTTTGAGGTATACTTGTTGTGGCTCTTCGAGTGGGTCATGTTCCCAGGGTCCCACGATGACAGCGTGCACAAGCACATGATCCGCTACGCATGGGAGCTGGCAGATGTGGAGGTGGACATGATCCTACCGTATGCCTAGGGCCTAGTGGTGCTGTGTGTGATGTACCACGGTTTGTGCATTGCATGCCACCGGGTTCGGGACAGCTCTGTCCTCTCCGGATGCCCGCTGCTTCTTCAGTTGTGATCCTTCGAGCGTTTCCAGATCAGACGACCACAGCTAGACCTGGGAGCCTACATCGACGCGATGTACACCGCTGACAACCCTGTGGACCAGCCGACCATGGGTACGGTGTGGTGTCACTGATGGGTAAGTTTTTTTGAACCTTTAGTCTTTTTTGTAATTTAATTTATTTGCATGTGCTAAGTTTTTATTATTCTATTGCACAGGTCACCTTCGCTCAGATCACTATGCACACATCCTACCTGGGCTGCGTTGCGATGTTTGACTAGTTGATGAATGACCGCGACATCCGAACACCGTACACTACCAACAGGGTGTCAACGCGTGCACCCCAAGGCGTGTCCATCCAGTGCACGCGAGACTGGCAGTACTGGTACACGCGGAAGTTCTTGATGCACGACGTCTTCTTGGAGGAGTACCACATGCACCAGGTGATGCGCCAGTTTGGTCTACAACATCAATTCCCAGTGCCTTTGGGGCCGCGAGTCCCACTAAACGTTCATGGGTAAGTTCACGTTTTATGTCTGTCGTAGCTTTCTCTTACGAACTTACAAATTTATCGTTTTGTCTTCCACAGGTACACCAAGAAGGGAGTAGCTAGTACGACTTCCTGGACTAAGAAGATGGCCCATTGGGTTGGGTAGTGGCTCTACTCCTTGGCGGACGTGCACCGGGAGACTGCTCCCTACGACCTCGAGGCGTACGGGAAGTACATCGAGTGATAATCCACTCGAACGAGGGTTCGTTGCATCAGGGTCATGGATGAACCACCATGCCACGAGGCCACGATGACTGACATGTAACCACCCCGTCGGACTCCACATTCCATCGCACGATATGTATTGAACGATCCATATTCTTATTTCCTACGCATGTTTTCGATTTCTAACTTGCTAATTTTGTGTACATAACAATCTCGTCGCATGGGAGATGCACGAGATAGCGACCTCCATGCATACTCGGACGCCCGGGGAGCGCTTTAGCGTGATGACGCAAGAGATCAGAGAGCTCTTGGACCGGTTCCTGGAGAGGACGAGGTGAACCATCCATCTTACATCGTGCTGTAGGTCAGCGAGGGACGTACGGGGGGTGAGCCACGGTGCATCAGGCCCCACGGCTCCTCACTCGGACATGGTGGACGGGTCCTTGTGGCACCGTGCTGGGAGTACCCTAGCACTTGCTCAGTTCATAGGTACACTTGAAACACTTACGTCTGGTTGTTAATTTCGAACTCCACTAGTCACTAATGAAATTTTCTTCTGGCAGGTCCTTAGTACCATCCACACTAAGGGCAGGACTACGTCGAGCCATCCGCTGCGATGCGGCAATCAGGTTTGTCTATGTTGTTTACACGCATAACATACTATTTTAGCATTTCCTTCTTGTTTACATGCATAATATGTTGTTCGGATGAGGAGCTGGGGTTACAAGAGGGAGCAGACTCTGGGGACTATGGGTTCGAGCAAGAGTTGGCGCTACAGCGAGTGCGCGGTGGGATTTCACACAATAAGAGCAGCCAGGTCTTCGTTGGGGTTTCACAACTGCACGGTGCACCAGGAGCGAGCAAGTTGACGCCGCACCCCCTCAGGACACCCCCTCTCGTGACACCCTCTCATGCTATTCGGGTCGGTAGGGTACCTCAGCCGCCGGAGCCTTTGACGCACTTGTGGCCCTGAGCAAGGGCAGAGGCCACACGTGTGGTACGCCCCAAAAGAGCCTGCGAGTATATGTATCAGCCTTGTTGTGTAAATATTAATTTATGTACGACTTATATTATGCTAGTCTCGTGTTTCGATACTATTTGTTCTTGTTGTGAGTACAGGTAAACGTGTGAGGGAGTCAGCATAGCGACACCCTACACCACCCTAGTTCTATCCTTTTCATACGTGAAATGACTACACCCTGTTCGCAAAGTACGTCGTGCATTTTTTAGAATTCATCATCGAATGGGGTTATCTTCGATATTACACCGCCGAAGAAGGCTATTTGTAATGTTGTGTCGCTGAACGAGGCTATTTTCGGTATTGCGTCGCTGAAGGGGGCTATTTTTTATATTGCACCGCCTAAAACGCATTCTAAATATATTTGGTCACATCGAAACTCATGAATTTTTCTCTGTCTCATATTTCCTTATATTTTCAAAAATTATCAATAGTGCGGACAATTAAAGATATACCAAAATTATAAATTTAATTTAATTTCGAAAAAGGGATCATGTCACCATTTGAATTGATGACACGCTCCTATCACCATTTCAATTGGCGACAGGTTCCCTGTTCACTGTTTGCAGCGGCGACAAGGCACCTATCGCCATTTCATCTGGCAGTAGAATGCCATTTTTGTAAAAAAAAATTGACTATTTAATTTTGTATACGATTTTGACAAACTTTGGCATGGTTACAATCCAAAAACATCAATTTGTACCATAATTTCGGCATTGCCCACGAATTGGTATGACTACATCCAAACATTATTTTTTGACCATGTTTTGGCATTGCCAAAATTTTGGTCTCGGTACCTGGGTCACAAACCAAACAAGAGTACATTGCGGAAACGAAGAATGCTTAGTACATGACTTTGATTTTTAAAATTTCATGGAAATTGCTAGGGCGATGAATCGACTAAGCATTGAACTTGAGCATAATGAATGCCCAATATTGTTTCAGCGTTGACAACCGAGTTTAGTGCAGATAACCGGACAATTATTCATGTACTGAATATCAGTACATGAAGACGACGCCACTAATCGTTGCATTCTTTCTCGGACCAAATAAACAAAAGTAACCGCTACGCGGAAGACAGTAATAGACTATTATGAACACAGTAAAAATAAGCAATAATACTATGCGATATTACAGTTAGAGACTTCGTATAGAATAGTAAAAACATGCTACGTGAGCCGAATAGCGCGCTCTATTTCCAGTTGGCAGATGTAACACAATATCACATATAAGACAAGACACTAAATGTGTTACTATATGAAAGTAAAAAATATGACTATTCAGCACATATCGCTGCCATCCGATCCTGCACTAAGACTGTCTTCAGCGTCGTACTCTTCCGATTCGTCATCATTAATCAACTGACGGCGTGTATCGGACCTTCCTCTCCCTCGCCCTCTACTTTCCCTCGCCCTCCCCCTGCCCCTGCCACTATTGCCCCCTCGCCCTCTGGATGAGGAGTTTTGGGGTAGCGTTGGGCATGTAGTATTGTTGTGACCGGCTTTTAGGCCGATATCTTGCACGCCCTCGTCATCTTCTTCCCCATCGGTGTAGAACTTTTCTCTGATTCGTCATCAGCTCATTTGCGACATTTGTTTTGTGATAGAGGAAACACTGATGGATTTACCCTTTTGCTTTCAAAAAGCATAATTGATTGTAGTGTGTATGTATATTATTGAAAATTAATAATGGGTATGCTTCGGTACACTTTTTTTCTCAAAAAAATACGAATCTTAAAGCAAAGTAGTTAATAATACAGTTAAACGCACCAAGAACAAAGATAAGCTAATCTTGCTCAAATGTACATCACAGTTGTGAGTTGTGACATCCACAGGCAGTGTATACTGTAACACGCTAATAAGTATAAATCACCCTTCATGGGTAGTGTACACTGAAACAAAAATAAGATTCTAACCAAGGTCCGTGCTGATGGTTTGCATGATATTACCGACAACCATCAGATCAATGATGCCTAACTAAACCAATGCTGCAAGCCTGAATGCAACCAAGGTTGTCTCAGCTAGGAGCATTCCACAAGCTATACCTTAGCGTTCCAGAGCTGGCTAAGATCCCCTCTTCGAGCACCCAGTGTGACGATAACTCCTGTATAATTTCAGAGCAGAGACACATGTTAGAACTCAATATTTTGCAAGGAGATGTAACTGGAGGCATCACGCTGGTACCTAGTGTTGAAGGGACAAGGTAGAGCAGAGCTGGCTGGCCACTCTTCATAAGGTACAGACCAACGTATGTGCATGACAAGCCTACATTTGGGGTAAAAATGTTGAGAGATGTCAGTGGCGTTGTCCTTCTGCAATTCAGAAATGGAGAGAATATTACATACCGAAGGCGTAACCGATCATCAGGCAGAGAAAATAACCGTCAGTCAAGTCCTTGCCATGTGATCTGTCAAATCTGCAACTCAAGAACAGTTCCAATTACTAGCAACAAGCAGTCCTTAACTGATATAGACACATAATCGATGGATGCAGAGACCGGTTCTGGTTTTACCTGAAACTGAAAGCAACAAGCAGTCCTGGGAAAAGAATGTCCCCAAATCCAATCATGTCATAGCCATTCCATGTATCGAACTCCTTTGGCATCTTCAGAACCATGGGAAGACTCGGTCCATCATCGGTACCACGAGCAACCTATAGTATGCGGCATATCGATTGGATTATGATTGGAACACTGATGTTGCACTGGAATTTGTATTTACTCTTTGTTACGAGACCAACTTACTGTGATCATGACGCTTTTCTTGAATATAAGGGGTGATATGAACACCCAAAATGTCATACAGAAATGCACTGACAGGAAGGGCTGATGCAACCTAAAAATAATCTCAAGACATCAGAGAGGAATACAAGATTTTTACAATCGCTAAACTTACTAAACCAACGTAGTATGCCCATGATGATCTTACTTTTATATTTGGCAGATGGACCACTTGCAATACAAGAATCATCATACAGATGCCCTGAATGAGAAGAACCAACTCAGTAAAAATAAGTACTCTAACAAGAAAACGCATTACTTGGAACACAAACACGTCATACCATGAAGTTCTGACCAACCCAAGCAAACGGTGAATTCTGATGTACAGCCCAATATATTACAATGATTAGGGCTACCGGTAAGACAAGAAGTGTCACCACACTCACGTTCCCTATTGCAGGAAGCTTTACATTTGCATCACGACACCGTTCACATGCTCTGTGCACATCAATTTTGAAGCGGTTAGACTAGCAAACAAGAACCATTTCAATCAGTGGTACAACAACGCAAAAAGATTTAGTTTCAGTGGTCATACCTCACAACGAGACTAGAGGCAACATAGTGCAAGCCCTGAAAAATACAGGAGCCATCAGAAATGAGATGAAAAAATGAGGGGAAAAAAATCCATAAACACCCCTAGAAGTCACATGATTTTTCAATTTGCCCCCCATATCTCATTTTTGTTTACTTTGCCCCCATAACTTAAGTTGGCTTGCAAATATCCCCTAGATCGTATGTTCGCACTATTTTCTTATGGTTTTAATTATCTTTAGCACTTGTTTCAATGATTTTAGTACTTATTTAAGTGATGTCAATACTTATTTCAATGATTTGAGTGAATTCGGTATTTGTAATACAAGATTTTAGCACTAAAACATTAGTAATGAAACGGTGCATTACAAGTACCAAAATCATCCAAATAATTGAAATAAGTATTAGCATCATTGACACAAGTACTGACACCACTAAAAAACGTGCCAAAGATAATGAAAAACACGAGAAATAATGCTAACATGTGGTCAGGGGTTTATTTGCACATCGACTTAACTTGTAGGGGTCAAAGTAAATGATACTTAGATATGGGGTGTTTATGGATTTTCCAAAAAACAATGCATGTTAGTCTAATGATAAACCGAACCAATTAGTTATCAGATTGGGTATGCACCTGAAGACCGCCGAGGCAGAACAGCACAACCAGCAACCATGCAGACCAGGTGGACTTGAAGAAGAACAGGAACAGCAGGACAAGCGATGCGGTGACGACGAATACAAGCGCGGTTTTTGTCTTCAGCTCCACGACTTCAGATTCAGCAGCTTCTTCTCCACCCAGCGAAGGAGCATTCTTATCCTAGAAAGAAGACAGGTGCCTGATTAAAGTCACATTGTAAATTCGTCTATTGATTTAAACGGAAATGACAATGGATTCTGTTGATCATCCTCATTTTCACCAAAGTGAAATTTCAGAAAGAAAGAAAAAGGAAACTTTACAAAAATTCGTGTCAAATTCATGCATGCATGTACCTCGTCGCCGATGACGACCACAGTCCAAACAGAGGCACAGGCCACGGTCCCGACAGCCATCAGCCAGAGGAAAGGTATGGTGCCGTCGAAAATCGGCTTCTCTGGCGAGTACATCAAAGTGTACACTGCAAATTGAAGCGCCCACATAAACGATTGCCACAAATGAATGATCAGAATCGCGTTTTACACAACGACAGCAAGAAATTACTAATCCAGCTCTCACCCTTTGCCCCATCCTCTATGCCTGAGAGGATCTTGAAGCCTGCAGATCGCGACACCATCACGACCGGGATGGTGATGTCAGGAACCGTGTCGTTCTCGGTGCAGACCATCTTCTGCAAATCTGCGGGAACATCTCCATTGGTTTTGCTTGCCACGTTTTGCCACGAGACTCTGTGCATGTACAGTTAACGGAAATGCAGATGGTAATGCATTGATTGCACAACTGACCGTCCACGTCGTTGATGAGGAGCAACGCCGGACTCCGCCGTCTTCGCCTTCTCGAGGAACGTGCACTCCCCGCGCTCCGCCACGGCGATGGAGTTGGCTAGCTGCAGTTAACGGAAATGCATGCAGCTCAGTTGTTTGTACCACTAGAAGTGCGTGTCAGGTAAAAAACTTTAGAATGGTGTGGTGGGAGACACAGAATGATTGCCTGGGTGGATGACTTGGCGCAGCTGCTCCTGGGGCTGGGAACCACGGCCTGCAGCTTCTGGCTGTCGGAGGCGGTTGCCGGCAGCATCTCGCCGAACCTCGCCGTGATCCCGGTCAGGCTGTTCCTCTCGTCGCCGTCCACCCAGTACATCACTTTCACCTGCACGCGCAAACGGAATTAATTCTGGATCGTTTCCTGTTTACTTCTCTGCGCGACGTACACGCGATCGATCGCCAGGTACCATTACCTTTTGGAAGGGGTTGTCGCAGCCGGGGAACTTGGGCGAGGTGCCGTCCTCGAAGTCCGAGTCGTCGCTGGCAGCTGCCGGCGCTCGGCTTGCCAGGAGGAGGACGGAGAGGAGGAGAGCGAGGCTGCCGCGGCGAGGGGCCGGAGTCTGTGACCGTCATGACTAGCTAGCTTGGCCGGCCGCGCGCGAGGAAGCCGTCGGATGTAATGTACGTACCTGCAATGACCTGCGCTCACGCGCCGCGTGTCTAGGCGCCTTTGTGCTATTGCTTGCTAACGCGTACTATTCCTAGGTGTCTGCCATTCATCCCCGACCTCGACGTTCCCGGATTTCGCGAATTCGCATGAATGTGTTTGCTTTCAGGTGTACACCTACGTACCGTCAGACAGGTGGTGTGATCTTCCATGGGGATCGATTAATATTTGTGATTTTGATAGTTTAGAGTTTGTAATGGTCGAATTCATTTTCACTATTCATCCAAGTAAGCGCGCGTTAACCATACAAATTGATGGGCTTCCTCTGGCCTCTGGCCCAATTCAATTTGGCCCACCGGGCAAATCCTCAGGTCATGAAGTCATTGTTTGGGAACTACTGCAAGTCGGCAACCACGAAACAAATGCCATGTCTCAAATGCCATGTCTCGTCGCCCTCTCGGCCCTCCTCTCCCGCCTCCGCGCCTGCGGCTCCGCCTCCCACGCGCTCCAATGCCACCCCCTGCTCCTCACCTCCGGTCACCTCGCCGCCTCCCCGATCCGCCTCTCCAACCTCCTCCTCCTCTCCCTCGCCTCCGCCGCCGCCCACGCCGACGTCGTCTTCGCCCGCGGCCTCCCGGAGCCCGCCTCCCGCCTCCGCTACGCCTTCCCCTGGAACACCCTCATCCGCCTCCACGCCCCCGCGAGGCCCTCCTCTACTTCACGCGCATGCGCCGACGTGTCGTGGCGCCCGACGCCTACACCTTCCCCGCCGTCCTCAAGGCATGCGGCTGCGCGCCCGGCTGCGGAGTCTGGTTATTGGTGCACGCCGAGGCCATGAGGAGGGGATTGGATGACGACCTGTTCACGAGAAACGCGCTCGTCAGCTTCTACTGAAGGATCGGGGACTGCCGTTCCAGGAGGAAGGTGTTCGATGACGGCGTGCGGGACCTCGCTTCGTGGAACTCCATGGTGGCGGGGTACGTTGGATGTGGGGAGCTGGAGCTGTTCGACGAAATGCCGCAGAGAGATGCATTCTCCTGGGCCACCATGATCGATGGGTACGGAAGCGGGAGGGAGAGGGGTAGACCGTGCGTGCGTGTTGTTTGTTCAAATGCCTGATAGGGATTTGGTGTGCTGGCACTCGATGATTGATGGTTATGCCAGGCATGGAAGGATGGGTGAGGCGGGGGCGCTGTTCGAGGAGATGCCTGAGAGGAACCTGATCGCGTGGAGCATTGTCATCGGTGGGTATGTCAGGTATGGGGAGCCGAAGGAGTATTTGGAATTTTTTCCAGAGGATGCTGAGGTGTGGTATCAGGCCTGATAGGGTGGCTGCTGTTGGGGCTGTCACGGCTTGTGCACAGCTGGCGCTCTGGAGCAAGGCAGGTGGCTGCACTCTTACTTGGAGAAGAAGGTGTTCGATTTTGTGGTGCGGACAGCTCTGATAGATATGTACATGAAATGTGGGCGCTTTGATCTTGCCATGTTGATCTTTGAAAGCATGCCTGGCAAGAGTGGTCACATGGAATGTGATGATTGTTGGACTCGGAGTCTCGGAACTCATGGTTACGGACTTGATGCCGTCATGCTTTTCTATCAAATGGAGGCTGAAGAAGCACCAATGGATGATCTTAGTGTACTTGCCGTGCTGACTGCGTGCACGCATGCTGGGTTGGTCTCAGAGGGTTTAGGGACATTTCACAGAATGAGGAAAGATTTTGGGATAAATCCTAAGGTAGAACATTATGGTGCATTGGTTGATCTCCTTGGCCGTGCTGGGCGTTTGGATCAGGCTAGGCATGCCATAGAGACAATGCCCATGGAACCAACTCCCGAATTATGGGGGGTCTCTTCTTGCTGCCTGCCGAAGCCATAGGTGTGTCGAGCTGGCTGAGCTATCAGTTGAATGTCTAGCGAGTCTTGGAGCAGATGACTCTGCAGTCTATGTTCTTCTGTCCAATATCTATACTGATGAAGGAATGTGGGATCATGTTTTGAGGATTAGGAAATTGATGAGTGTTGAAGGGATGAAAAGGACATCGGACGGAGTGTGATTGAGGTGGATGGACAAATCCATGAGTTTCTGAACGGAGGTAGTTCACATCCTCATATGGATGAAATTTACTTGATGCTGTGGAATTTATCTAACATGGCAACATCTACTTGATTGCTATGTTGTGCACCAAATGTGTCGGATCCTTCATTGTGATGTCTCTTGATTTAACACTCTTGACATGAGACACTATAATGCTGGAGGGAGCTCTTGAAAACTCCGTTATCTCCCAAGGTTTCTTTCTGAAGCTGCTTGTAATGATGGACATTTTGCAAATGTGAGTTACTTGATAATTCAAACAAAAAAAAGTAATCAAGTATTGACAGTGTTGACTTATTTGGGTCCATATTCCAGCTGATCCTCCTGAATACTGCCCAGCCTCCTTGGTTTCAGAACACGAAGTGCTTGGTTGGAGTTTGGCTTATTTCCTAAAGGACTTTGGAGATAGCAACATGATTAAAAAAAGCACCTGGTAGTTAAGCGACCTGATGGAAGCAAGCAACTTTCCAACTTCAACTTCTATCAATTTACAGCTCAAGCAGGTGTTTAGTTACTACTTGCATGCACGGTGGTCCATCCAATTATTTTTATTCATTTTGCTTACCTTACTTGCGACTGATTGAAGGTTTCCAAACACAGAGATCTTGAGTATCCATGGAGTGGTCCATTCTGTTCGTTTTGCTTGACTTACATGCACAGTGGTAAATCTAATTTGAACTTTCCGATTTCACCTGCAAACATTTGGTGGAACGAAGAAGCTCTATTTGAGCCTGCTGATTTTTACCCCTTCTTTCAGCCAGTTTTAAAGGGTACATTGCAAACAGTTTGGGCCTACCACTTGCTGATTATGGGATTTTCAAACTGATTTCAGGCCGAACGACAAGTTTGGTCCGAACTAAGAAGTCTTTTGCACCTCTATTGTGTTGGTCTTTTGCATCATCGGAATGAAAGACATATGATGATGTGAAGCTAAGATTGAAGACTGAAGTCGTTGAGATAGTACGCTATCGTCAAGAATCACGTTCTCTTTCTGTTGATTCTTTGGCTTCATATTTCAAAATTATTGCTGTCCACATCACTAATCTGTTCTGAATATCAGCTTGGCCTCACTACCTGACCCTAAATATTACTTGGATGACCATATGCAAATCTCACAAGCAGCATGACTTGCCTGATGAAACAATGAATTAAGTAGCTTGGCGCCTGATGTCAAAATGGTTGGTCATGTTTGTGGTGTCCTGCATGCTCCCGATCTAGAAGCATGCTCTAGTTTAGATTAGATTCTAATGGCATTAACAATGATGAACAACATGGAGGTACGAAGGTGCTGCAGCCTGCAGAGTGCAGGGCCATGATATCTTGTCCACAGCTGTGGTCACGTCAACCTTGGTGCATGACCCGTGTGCCATCCTATGCTGGGTCCGACGCAGGCATCTTGTGCCATGCAAAACAAAACAGCTCGAGATGGATCCTCCCGCTTACTTCCATGTGAATGCCTTCTTCCTTGCGTGCAGGTCCACCTCACAGGGAGCAACTATGACCTCTTCTTGTTTTCTTAAGAAAAATGGTGACCTCATTCTACCGCCAAAGAGTAGCCAGGGCCACTACATGGCAGCTTTGTATTCCTCTCAGTGAGGCATATATATGCATCCTCTCTCTCGTGTCACTCTCAGAATACCACTCTATTCAACTCTTTTTTTCCCATTGTCTTTTTTGGAGATCTACATGCTGGTCCTGAAGCCATTTGGAGCTACTATAGGAATAGGTGGTAAAGTTGCTGTCTTCTTCATGTGTAATCAGCCAGCATAGTGTGATTTACTTGTTTGCAGAGTTTGCCTGCATGATTGCACGTCTTGTAAGTTATAACCCTTGACGAGTTGAGGTTTATGGTTTTATTTGGTTAGGAAATTATTTAGTTCAAACGTAACTACCCTTTTAATGCGTGGGCGAGCCTTTACATGAGACATGGCTACCTCTATCGTTAGACATGTTTCTCACTGAATGTCTTGGTGATTAACTGAATATTGTTCAAACAGGCATGAGTAAGCACCATACCTGTCAATTTCTAAAGGCTTCCAAGAGTTTTGTTGTACATTAACTTATTTTAAACTAGCAGGGTGGTCTGCGCATTTACGTGGCTAGATTTGTTTTGATGTTTGTATAAATGTTTGAGAATATATTTACGTATCTTGTAGTCTATTTAGATTTTTAAGATATCCTACACATTGAAAATAACAATAAAAGTTTGAAGGAAAATACAACCTGAGAAACATAATTGAAGCATGAGCTTTGATGGAAGATAATCATTTAGCATTAGAAGTGGTTGGGGTTCTTACAAACATAACTACTCCTTATCATGTATAGATCATGTAGCTGCATACCTCTATTCTTACTCTATTAATTACGTTTTTTTCTTCTAAATTGTATGCATAAACATGTATCTTTATTTAATTTCAAGCAATACGTTGGTTATGTGTGCGGAAAATTATCTTATTAGTTTATATGGTATTAGAGTACATTGCTCACGCATATACCGATGTACTATGGATGACCTACCTTGAGCTTATCTTCCATCACACACCGACTACCCCACCAAACCATGTGTCTTCTATCTCTTGTTGCCGTCACAACTTTTTTTGCTTCAACCTCCAACAACGAGCCCAAATCTTGATCGATCCCTCTCGACTGCACCCCTTCAAATACAATACTTTACTACATAGTTATCTTCTACTTCTCCCTAATTATTGTTTAATGCTAACCGATGTGATATCAACACGTATACACATGCGACCATCGTTGATCCCTGCCGAGGACACCTATCATGCTCTCTCTGCTGGCTCCGATCCTATTCCCTACGGTTGCGCCATCTCTACTCCTAGCCTTTTGCTTCTCTCACTCTGTACGCCTATGCTTCTATTCATATGGATGCATGTATGTATATACATATATATGATGTTATACATGCTCAACGTCCTCTTCTCTCGTGCTGGTCGCTCCTCTTCTTCGATGTTTGCCAATTCAACGTTGTGGTTTCCTTACTAACCGTGACGACCTCTCATCTTCACTGATACCGGCATGTCTGGTTTAGTCATTGTCTAATGATATGACGAATTTTCTCACCATCGCTGGTGACGTTGTGCCCCTCACCAGTGATAGCACGCTTCTAGCTACCGATGACCCCATACCATACATAGCTCGTCTTTAATGCATTATTTTATCTTCTCTTTGCCAGGACTTCCCTATCATCGAGCTTTTTTGGCCACTAACTTATTCGACAACACCGATGCTCATCACTTGTCATTGTGTCCCTTGGCCCCTTCAACTCTGGATTTTCTCTTCAATGGCTCTGGCGTTGAATGGCTAAGGGGAGCAACACGACATTGTCCTCATCTTTATCGTCGCAGCCTCGACTCTTTGCTTCCTCCTGGGTCAATATCTTCTTGCAAGAAGGACGATGCCATCATACTCTTTCATGGCCTCCTTCGACACCATTCGTTATATCCTCGTTATAACTTTTTTTATTCATAATTTAAGTTATTTTTTATTGGAGTTCATATGCAAATAAAATTGCTAATTTTATATAATTTATTCTGAATTTTTGTTATTTAGGGATTTTACTTTGGAATTTGTATGAAAATCAAATTGCAAATTTTTCTTTGTTTTTTATTCCTAGTTTCAATTATTTTTTCTTGAAATTTGTATACAAATCCAATTGCTAATTTTTCTTTGGAATTTGTATCGAAAACAAATTGCTAATTTTAATTTATCTTTTATTCTGAATTTCAGTTATTGTTTGGATGGATTTTGTATACAAATCAAATTGCCAAATTTTGTTTAATTTTTATTCCAAATTATAATTATTTAGGTATTTTACTTACAATTCATATGGAAATCAAATTGTTAATTTTCTTTTACTTTTTATTCTAAATTTCAGTTTTATTGTAGTTAACACTGACTCCTTTTAATCTAGACCGTTATAAGCTGGACACACCACGATCAACAGTATAAATCTTTCTCATTTTTTCTCCAATGTGGGAATTTCTAGCCTTTGAAAGCGAACATGGTGGATTCTTTTGTGTCTCATACGGCACCATTTGTGCTATCCTTATTATAACTTTTATGTTTATTCAACATTTTAGTTATTTTTATTGGAGTTCGTATACAAATCCAATTTCTAAATTTACTTTGTTTAAAATTTAAGTTATTTAGGGATTTTACTTTGGAATTCTTATGGAAATCAAATTGCAAATTTTCTTTTATTTTTTTATTATGAATTTATCGTATACGAATCCAATTGCTAATTTTTATTACGAATTACAATTATTTTGGGATTTTACTTTGGAATTCGCATTAAAATCAAATTGCTAATTTTTTTAATTCTGAATTTCAGTTATTTTTTGTTGGACTTCCTATACAAATCTAATGCTCAATTATTGTTTTTTAATTCTGAATTATAAATATTGGAATTTGTATTGAAATCAAATAGCTAGTTTTATTGTATTTTTTTCTTCAAATTTCAGTTATTTTTTTTGTTGGATTTCGTATACAAATCTAGTTTCCAGTTTTTGTTTATTTTTCATTTCGAATTATAATTATTTAGGGATTTCACTTAGGAATTCATGTGGAAATCAAATTGCTAGTTTTATTTTATGTTTGTTCTGAATTTCAGTTTTATGGACTCTTTTACTTATGAATTCATATGGAAATTAGATTGCTGATTAATTTTATGTATTATTCCGAATTTCAGTTTTGGTGTACTTGACATTGACTCTTCATTTTAATCTAAACCGTTATAATTTAGACCTGTCACTATCTATAATATAGATATTTCTCTTTTTGCACCGATTAACGTGAGAATTTTTTGCCCTTTGGAGCGAACATAGTGGTTTTTTGACTCTGCTTTAATAAGATAATAGATACATGTTATGGTATTGGGTAAAGCACTGTGGGTTTTAGCGAGCTCTACTTGCTGTGATGCAATACCTAACAAAGAACAGTCTTAGGTTGCCTATTTATCAAAGGGAAAATTAGTTCAATAGCATCGTTTTTGGGTGTATTTAGAGAAATAACATCCCTTTGGTGACGTAGTGCAAAATAGCACCCCAAAGACTCGAAATTATTGGAAATGACATTGCCGTCAGTTTGGGTGCTGTTAGTAAAAGACGAGTATGCCCTTCCGAAATGGTGGATCTAGCTGCAGAGGTCTCGAAGAATGGATCCCAAATTGAAACGCGACTGGTTTTCTTTGTTGGGTCAATTCCGCTGCTCGATGGCAAGACTTCATTTCCTTAGGCATCAAACCAACAGACTATTGATCTGCGGTTAACCAGAAGTTAATCCAAGTGTACTCTATGAAAAGCTGACAGCGATTAACATATGCCCAGTTGTCCCTAGTAGATTAACCTTTCCAAATAAGAAGTTCAAATTCATTATATTATCCTAGCTCATACGTTGACGCTGTTGTCTATTATCAGGTTAACTTTTGTCCAAATTTATCTTAATCATAAGGAATCACAAAATACCAAAGGTGGAGATAGCCCCAGAATGGTTGCTTGTTGCGGAACAACTGGCCTAGTTTTCGACATCACCACTTCGGTGGCACTCTGCCATGCTATAGCGCATGTTCTACAACAGTGTTACTGAACACGAACCGGGTACGCTCTGCTAAATGCCAGAATTTCTACTCAACAAGAACAGTCATGTAGAAATCCGAAAAAGCATGTAATGCTTACTCGGAGCACATCCGTCTCCAGTGGAAGCGTGGAGAAATAGGCGGCGGAAAAGGGAAACAAGAATCTTGGCCCTCGTATACACAAAAGGTGGCATCTTTGGGCGGCGGTTGGGGCTACATTAACGGGAATTAGCGTTGCATCGTTGTAAGCTTTATTAGTACCATCGAATCTACAAATAATCTGATCCCTCAGCAATGCAAGAACAAGAACTGGATTGAACAGGAAGGGGTGCTCAAGAACAGCAGGGAAGGGAAATATTTGTGGCTTACCAGGAGATTCCGTTTTTTTATGTAGAAGAGCTGAGGAGGAGGAGAAGAGCGCCGCCGGTGAGGGAGGGCGAGAGAGATGGGCCGCCGTCGGGAGGGGAAAAAACTAGAGCGGCTGTGAGCCCATGAGGCTAGTCGGGTTATCACTGTTTTTTAAGGAAAAGTCGGGTTATAGAGAAGAGGGGCAGTTCTGATATTTCTCTCTCTCTCTCTCTCCCTGCCCGTCGAACATGACTTAACAGTAGTCAAACTGACAGTAATATCATTTCCAATAACTCCGAGTCTTCGGGGTGCTATTTTGCACTGCGTCACTAAAGTAATGTTATTTCTCTAAATATGCCTGAAAACGATGCTACTGAACCAATTTTTCCTTTATCAAATGGTCTTACTAAAGTAACACATGGCTCTACAAGGAACCGTGCCATCCTGCTCGTAATCTACACCAGTTTCAGACACTCTGAGGGGCATGTCATGCACAAGCAGAACTTAAAGGGTTAATTCCTTATTTGCCATTGAAAGTCGGTGGGCTCCCCAAAATACCATCGAAAAATTACTCTTCCCTCCGTTGCCACTCGATCTCAACTTCTATCCCTCTTTTGCCATTCCCATCTGCTAGCCGTGAGTTGGCCGTGAACTTCCCTGTGAAAAGTTGACTTTGGCCCCAAGCTAAATGTCTTTGCAACTTCCCAACTACCGTGAATGCACAGGGGCAATCTTGGCGCCATTTTGGCGCGCCAAAAAACTTCGCTCTCCAGCATATAAGTAGGGGTGAGCTCTCTCTTTCTCCTCTAATCTCCTGAGCATCAATACTTGAGCTCAACTCTCACCTCGCCTTCCTCAGCTCTCTTATTCCTGAGTGATAGCCATGTCTCAAGCGTCGAGCTCACTGAATCAGAGGGCCCTAGCGCTATCCACTGCTAGGCGGGTGGATTGCCCTAATTGTAGTGTGCAAGCAAATGTGTTCTACGCAAACACAGAGGGAAATACGGGTCAGGTGTTTTACAAATGTCCTTATTTCTCAGTAAGTAAACTTGAGTTTGATTTCTTACTATTTGGATGTTTCTCCAATAGGTATGAAATGTGTGTGCTATTTTGGCGTTTGTACGGTTTTGTAGGCTGGAGGATGTCAATATTTCCGGTGGGCAGACACCATGGATAGAGCAAGGGAGCGCAGCAATGCAGGGCAAAGGATGGATTCTGGATTGGAGCAGAGAATGGAAGTTGTGCTGGAGCAGAGGCTCAACATGCTGGAGTTGAAGATGGAACGTATTCTGGACCATATCAAGTTGCTAGAGAAGATTATGTGTGTGTATTATTGTTGTAATTTATGGCATATTTGTGAAGTCGCTAGTTTTCTGTAGTTTTATGGAAAATAGACTTTGTCAATCAGTGTGCTTAAGAAAGATGTCTGTCAATCAGTGTGCTTAAGAAAACTGATTTTAGTCCAAACCACATGACATTATACAACCACATCACAAACCAACATTACAGTCCAAATGACAACATAATTTCAGTCAGTACATTGCAGTCCAGAAACCAACAAAATCATCCAAATTGACAAGTTCAGTTCAATACATGCATTGCAGTTCAGTTCAGTTCAGAATGGTCCAAATGACAAGCTCAGTTCAATACATGCATTGCAGTTTAGTTCAATTCAGAATCATCCAAATTGACAAGTTCAGTTCAATACATGCATTACAGTTCAGCTCAGTTCAGTCCAGTTCAGTGCATTACAGTCCAGAAACCAACATAAATGGGTCCTAGACCAACAGAGCACATGACCACATGACATTAGACCATCACATCACAAACCAACAGAACAGTCCAAATACATCACTAATCAAGAAGTTTCCTTTTTTGCTTCTAGTCCCCATTGCTGGACTGTCTGGTGCAGCCTTCTTGGAGTTATTGTTAGCCTTGTGTTTTCCTTTACACTTGTCACTTGCAAGTGGTGGTGTCTGTTCCCCTGGAGCTGGCAGTGGAATGGCCATTGATATAGCCTCTGGTTGGTTTGATCCAGTCACAGACTTGGACTTCACTGACTTGGCAAAACTTGAGCTATTGGTTCTGTTCTTACAGAGAGCAGTCACGGAGTTAGATTGACTGTGTTGGCTGCATGAAAATCACAAAGCAACATTGCATATTAAGAACAAAGCAACAGATTAAGTCAATGAAGTAAAACAACAACTGAGAAATGCAGACCTTGGTGGATATGTCATGGTGAGAGTTGAAAAGGCAGTTGGTGCTCTATGTTTGTCGTGCTTACAACCATTTCCTTTGAGGCCTTCTTTGCCCTTGATTTCTTCACTGGTTTTGGCCTACATCCACAAAGTAGTTGGAGAAGAGTTAACAGCAAGAGTTAATAGAGTAGATAAGTCCTAAACAAGAGTACAAGTTTTACCTAGTTGCTATATAAGCTGCTATGTCTTCTGGATCACCCAGCCTGCAATTATGCCAGTGATGGCCATATCCGTTGCATATTGGGCACAAATGGCCTTTCTTTGCTTATGTCCTGTAGTTGTCAGTACATCCTTGGTACCTTCTCTTTCTTGGCCTACCAGCTGCCTTAATCAGAAGTGGTGGATGCATGAAGAAACATTTATCATACTTAGGCCATTTAGACTTGTCAGGCAATGCAGGGATATGTGAGGCATAGGCGGCCCTGAATTTATTGACTGAGCAGTATGAATCCACATACTGGTCAATAGTGAGGCCTCTAAGTGAAGTGATAAAACCTAAGGTATGTACGCATGTCTTCCCTGTAACCTGCCATTTCGTGCATGTGCATGTCCTGTCTTCAAGGTTGACAACATACCTCTTGCCATCACCCCTTCCTTCCACCTCTGCAATCAAGTCATCACACCTTGTGACCCCAAGTTCCAAACCCCTGCTCTTTTCCTTCAATTCCTTGATGACAGAGGTAAAACTTCCCCTTGTAGCCTTCTTGATATCCTCTTCCTCTTCGCATACTTGATCATTATCTGGCGTCTGATCTTGTCCATGAAATCTACTAGGTGCATGACCTTGAAGTCTTTGATCCAATGGTTGAAGATCTCTGCCAGGTTGTTGGTCACATAATCCACCTTTGTTGCTAACCCTTCAGGAGTCCCAATAGCATCTCTTAGCCTCTCCATGAACCAGAGCCAGTTATCATTTGTCTCTGAGTCCATCACCCCCAAAGACAACTAGAGACATCCAATTGTGGCCATCCACAGCACATACAATTGCCAGCTGACCCTTGAACTTGCCTGTGAGGAAAGTACTGTCAACAACCAAATAGGGCCTGCAACCTGCCAAAAAACCATCAATACATGGTTTGAGGGCAAAGAATAGTCTCCTAAACCTGACTTTATCATTCACTGTCTGATGATCAATTACTAAAAAACTACCAGGGCTTGATCTCTCAATTTCTACCTTGAAACTGAACAACTGATCAAAACTATCTTCCCAACTGCCATATAGAATTGTAAGTGCAAGTTCTTTACCAGCAAACACTCTCTTGTAGTCAACAAGGACTTTGTACTTCTGAAGGATCCTTCTTTGCAGTTCCTTTGGTCCCACAGTAGCATCCTCCCTCAACCATTCAATTACCTTATCACATATCCACTTTTTGCTTGCAAGCCTCACTTTCTCACTCCTTCTGGTACTTGAGCAAGTATGGCTAAAAGGGTTCTTCTTGATCTGCCATGACATGGACAACAATATCAACAAGTCACATCAAAATGAAGGGATACATGGATTGCACAAAGCAATTAGGATTGATTACCTGAATTGTTACTTTGTCCTCCATTGCAGAAGCATGAATTCTCCAGGTGCACCCTTCACCAGCACATGCAGCTCCCACTCTCCCTGGATTACTCTTCTGTATGTTATATTCAAACTCGTATTTAATTGCATGATGAGCTAAAGCCAGCCTAAATTGTTCAATGTTTGGGTATATACTGCCTACTGACATTGGAGGGTCATCTCTATTGTAATGTACTTCAGGAATGGCTTCAGACACATTATCCTTTCCAACCCAATTATCCTCCTCAGACTCATCATCATCATCATCCTCACCAACCCCAGGCACATAATCTGAGTCACTATCAGCTGCAGCAGTAGCACCATTGCCCTCCTCTATGTCATTACCATCTGAGTACATATCCTCTTCATCCACACCAACATGTTCATTAGCTGGTAATGGGTTGACTAACTTAGTAACATTATGTGTGCTACTGCTGGGTTGACTAGGACCGGCTTCGGCTTGACATGGGATTGAAAGGGCAGGAGTGCATGGTACATCATCAGTGCACAGAGTGTCATCTGCCTCACTTTGTAACAGACGAATAGTACCAGCAAAATTATTATTTCGATCACAGATTCTAATTGACCCGAACTTAAATATAAGGGGAGCAGTGGTTCGTGCAAAACTGTAGTATTCTACAAAGTTAAAAGAGAGCAATGCTTACGAGCAGAAAGTAGTGCCTGAACGTCATTGCATCTGTCAGTGTCCTTTGATACGGAGTTACACTAGGAGTGTCTCGTTATATAGGTGTCCTTAGGCCTCCAGTAAAAAGAGCTGTAGCTAATAGATGTTCCCTATTGAGACGAATCCTCTACAAATCTTTTGTTGAATACATACAACTATACAAGGCGCCCTGCAGGCTCTCTGCTTGCAAAATGAATGCTCTGTTTGGTAATGAAAAGTATGTTACCGACATAATATGGTACAAGTACGAAGTTACACTTGTCAATTTACGTTAGAGATGTGCATGTGATGGTCTGATATTTTTTCCCTCAGGAATATCTGCCCAGTTAAATTTAAAACATGAAGTCTGCTTTGCTGAAGGAACGCAGTCTGCACAAAAGTCTTCTTTTTTGCTTCCCCTTAGTCGTCGTCATCTTTCTTCTGTGATTTGTCTAGATGAACGTTCTGCTCCTTTGCACGGGTGGTTGTTACCATGGAAAGAGGAATGGCACAAAAGCCCATGAGAACTGAAGATGCCCAGAATAAAGAAGATACTGTGAATCTTCTGGTGGAACAGAAGAACATTTACATCATTTATACACCTTAAAGGGTCAGCACAGATGGAGAGGCCAACAGTCCCAGAACATCCAGCCTAGAAATCCAAAACTGTTCAAGCAGAAGACTACATCGAGGTCTGTTCATCGACTCACTGCATTGCTGCCATAGTAACCTATAAGGAAACAGTTTATCTACACACAAGCTTCTCATTTCAAACTTCGGATTTCAAAATTTCTGGCCATTTACTTCCAAAATTACTAGTCCACAACATGAACCAAACTTCTTAAAGTAGAAAATGCCCCTCCATCCTCTGCTAGCTAGCCTCTTGTAAATAAAATAAAAAAAGAGGAAAAAATAAAGCCTTTTTAACATAGAAAGAGAATAAAAGGAAAAGAAGAGGAAAATGAAAGCAAACCACTACTCTCCACTAGACATATCATAACATAGTAGCTCCTCCTAATTATTAAGATCACCTGTGGCAAACACACTTGTAATGGTAGGCGCTATTCATGGGGTCATTTGTATCCACTGGGACTTGCTCAGCAGTACACTTGAATCGACACCCCCTGCACTCATTATACGTGCATATTGGAGCGGTCGAACCAATCAGCATTCTCCTTGCATACTTGGGCGGTTTCTCCTTGTTTAGACCCTAATGTCAAGCATGTGAAGATCACGTTAGTTATAGTTGCTTTCAGATCTTTACCCACTTTCTGAGTTTACTTTGGTATTCATGCTTTTTGCTCTTGTTCTGAAGACTTCTCTGCTACTGTGGGGGTAACGAGAGAGGCAAGTGGCTAGCATTTCCTCCTACCAAAAGCTGCAGACTGCTATACAGCACGCAGTTGCTAGCTGCTACCATTCTCTCCTACCAAAAATTCCATAGACATCTATATAGTACTCCAAGCAAGTAGACATTTAGGAAAAACTTTCTTCACATGCGTATATAAAGAAAGCGGAGAAAAGTCGATGATATTCTTTATCGAGTGCTGCAAGCTTTTGAAAGTAGAGCACTCATAAGAACACTTAGTGATAGCTAGATGACATTGTACCTTCACGTTCTCTTGCAAATCTATATGTTCTTCAGGTAATCCCCGGTGGGGATATTGTTCTCCATAATCTGCACCTTTAAAACAAATTAAATTTAAACAAGTGAATACATAGTGGACATATGCAGTAAAAAAAGACTCAAACAAGGCACTCTTATGCAAGAAAAGATAAATAACACACTATCTGTACAAACGGGATGGGGGGGGGGGGGGAACCTGAGATGCTGCCATGGTGGCCTTGGTTGCAAAGAGCGTGGCCGATAAGCAGGCAAGAGAGGAGGTAGAAGAGGAGCAGGGAGCTTGAGGCAGTTGTGGGGTAACCATTGGCCATAACCCTTCTTCAAATGGGCAAATGGATAGGGAACGGGGGGATGGTGGTATGCTTGGATTAGAGAAACAACATAAGGGAGCAAATGCTAGAAGCTATATAGATGGGAGACTGGTGCAATACTGCATTGGCTCTTGTGTGTGCCCGCCTTTATAGCTCGGGACGGAGCCAGGAAAATATAACTAGAGGATCACTCAGTAACATTTTTGTATTAAAGGAGGCCAAATATAACTTTGGTGCTATTTCTATCTAGTACATCATGTGTACACAAGGGAATTGCATGGGGCATGAAGAAGGGCAGGGCTACCCCTGTCTCCGTCCCTCCCCGCGGCTCTGTTCATGCCTAGCATATGCATATCCCTGTGATATACCATGCAGACAATGCTGTAGAGAGGGAGCAGTGGGGACTGCGGAGACCCACCAGGTGGCTCCTCTCGTATGCACGCACGCAAGGGATAACAGAGGCGTCTGAAACTTAGCAACGCCGGACCGTCCTTGAATTATTCACATTGCATCACCTTGTCCGTTACACATGCGCTTCTCTGCATCTGATTTTCTGTATTCCATTTTGAACGTAAGAAGTCAGATACCATGCTTCGAAAGCCATTTAGTTCACCCTTTTTTTGTTCCTTTTGTTCAACAGAACCAGGACATGTAGGAAGAGGGGACAACTATTTGTGCCAATCATAGAATATCAAAACGGCGGATATGGTACGCAAAATCTAAGCGGGAGGAGTAAACTTATTCAGCGAAAGAAGATGCTTCAAGGAATCACCTAGGTAGATGCTTGGGATGGTGATGGAAGAAGATGCTCCAAGCAGGTACGGTGTATCATTTCTGAACATGTAAAGGTGCGTGAATGCCAGAGGAGGGTGTTGAGAAAGCAGGGGGTTGGAGGTTCTTGGATTCTGCATTTCTGCCTGCCTAGCTCTTGTTTTGTTCGTCACAGTCACTCTCCTCCTGTAACACGCTGGGATGGGCTGCACCTGGATTTCGGAACAATATTCAGAGCCGTACTATGCGCAGTCTGGTGATTTCTCGTAGAAAGCAATTGTTGGGGATCTGCGGTGCATCGGTTCATTTTTTTTGTGCTTCTCCCATTCCTGAAGATATTGGCCGTGGCCCGTGGATATGGGCATATTATTCAGCTGTTGTCGCTTTCAGTTTCAGAGCAGTTACCACTGGGAGATGCTGATAGTCACGAGACGGCAACCGGGTCAAAAAATTGGTCAAATCTGATTGGTAACCAAGCGGACACCGGTAGGCTGCATGCTGCTGGTTGTCCGAGTCAGGACATATATTGGCAACGAAGATTCAGCGCGTGAAAATTCTTCCCTCCAAGGATTACTCTATGTAACTACGCAATAGTGTGGTATAATAGCAACAGGCAATGCTCCCTCGATATATTTGGTGAGAGTAAGGCACAAAAAAAAAGATGTTTTATTTTTTTTAAGACGGACAAAGCGGCAAATTTTATTACAATCTTGCTATTTTTAAGTCACCTGAAATTTTCATAAGTTTAAGTTACTTATTGTGATAATTAGATTTGTGTAGAAATTAATGTGCCATATGATTGGATATTGATCTAATGGATAAAAAAGTTAACTTATGCTTAAGAAAATTTCAATCACCTTATAAATAGACAGTCACATTTTATTATTGCGGTTGCGGCAACACGGTTGAGGCAGACAGTAGAGAGTACACAACAATGACTTGAAAAAGCTCAAGATCAGGATACAGGTAGCACGACTAGCACACGCATGCAGAACCAGCCAGCCGATCGATCAGAACAAGAACTGGAAACAACAAATTAAACACGACACGATGGCCTAACAAAACACAGAACGATGCCTACCGAGCTGATTAATTAGCCCCCTGACCAACCATTTTCACTGCATCAGCACGAGGTCGGCGCCCCGGGGATGTTGCACTTCGACGGGATCTGCATCGCGCGGTCGGGGTCGATGTTGCCCATGCTCCGGAGCGCGTCCTTGTAACGGCAGAGGCACACGAAGTCGGCGTGTTCCACCGCCTTGCAGCACTCCTTCTTGGGCCCGTCCTCCGTGCTGCCCACCGCGCAGTACGAGCTGCACGCGGCCTTCATGCTGTTCGTGTTGACTTTGCAGACGACGAACCCGGCCGCGCCCGATGCCGTCGCCACGACGAGCAGCGCCACCAGCGCGACGGCGACGGCGGGGTTGCTCATCGCCTTCCTCCCGGCCATAGGCTCGATCGGATTGGCTTAGCTAGCTAGCTAGCTACGTTCGTAGGCAGAGGCTGGCCCGTGTTGTGTAGTTAAGGCACTTTTGTGTGTGTGCCACTTATTGCAGATGCGTGTTTATATAGGGTGGGGGATAGCGTGGCCCGTGGCGTGCATCAGCCCGCGCGCTTGTCTCCATTAGGTGAACTTTTTTATTATTATTAATTAACCCTTTTATTAAATTTTTTTTATTATTAATCCCACAAACTTTATTTCCAAATCTGACCCCTTTGGTCACGCTACCACTTGTGGCGTGACAAAAATAACATTGTCACGCTATAGGATAAATCCGCTAAGTAGCACTTTTGGTCATGTCACTGGTGGTAGCGTGACCAAACAACACTGTCACGTCACTAGTGGTGGCGTGACAAGAGCTTGATAAAATATGATGTTGGCGTGACAGTGTTGTTTTGTCACGTCAGAGGTGGTGACGTGATCAAAATGTCAAATTTGAAAATAAAGTTTGCAAAGGGTTAACAATAAAAATAAATTAAAAATGGTTTTCCTAGTTTTAAGTTGCCTGAAATTTTCTTAAGTTTAAATCACTTGTTGTGACCATTAGATTTGTATAGAGATTAGTGTGTCATATGATTGGATATTGATCCAATGAATGTCATATTTGATCCAATGGTCACAACAAGTGACTTAAATTTAATAATAAATAGTCCCAATTAAAAAAAGGTTAATTAAAAAAATCCCATTAGGTGTACTGGCCAGTCACGGGTAAGCTAGATCGAATCGTCGGTACGAAGCCATTCTCCACGCACGCATGCATGTACATATATACGTAGAGATACTGTCTCTACACTAGTACGCAGCAGGTACATGCGCGCGGTGCCAGTGCAGACCGGTCGTACCAATGGGCAAGCCGACGGTAATTCCTGGCTGGATTTGGATGGACGTATGGAGTGCCATGTTGTGTCAAGTGGTCGTTTTTAATTAAGTCCGCATGGTGTTCAGAGTACGACGACTTACAAAGAATGCGTGCATGGTCAGCAAATGAGACATGGGGCTAGCTAGCGCTGTAAATTAGTAACGGCTCGCTCGTTTATGAAACAGTCAGAAACCATGCTTTGGCTTGGCCTGAAATCTGGCTCGTGACGCCGAGATGCCATCAACTAGTTTCCATATGTTTAATCGAGTTGTTAAATATGAATTACTTGTTGTCAGTACAAATGAGGTGCGGTAGGTGACGAGATCTAATAATTCTCGATTAATTAAATTACTTATCTATAGTATTTATATATAATAATGTCGTTTATACAACTTTGAAAGGTACCACTTAATATTGATAATGAGGGAGATTATACACACCCAGTGATCGTAAGCTATTTTACGATCACCCTATATGGTTATAAGTTCTTCTTCGAGCACCTATTAATTGTAATTCCTACTACGATTACCTCATGGTCGTAAGTCTTACTATGACCAGGTTATCTACGACCACCCTATGGTCGATAAAGTCTACAGACATGTGTGCCCAATCGATTAGGGACATTTGTGCACTATGTTTAATATACATAGTAGTTAATATGTGCCGTTATTCTTGAAATAACTGCATGTATTAAACATTTGTCTCTGACATAACCTTAAGACGACATGGGGGAATGTGTATCTGATAATAACTACACTTAAATGTGTGCATTGCATCAAACGATAAGACGTCTCTTAACGAAGACAACCGTCACCCCTTCATGCGCTATGTAAGGATTTAAGTCAGAGGACAAAGGAAGAGGTGATCAAGCAACAAAACAGATAGGAGCCATTAGTCTTAGCCTTCTGCGACTTCTCTTTGTAAATACAATCAATACAACGACACAAGAGTATGATTATTATTCTCTCAGGAGAAGACCTGAACCTGTATGAAATTTTCATGCCTTTTTATGTGTGGTTTGGCTCCAGGAGAGTCCACAACATTCATTCATAAGATTGATACTAAACCATCAACAGTTGGCGTTGTCCGTGGGAACTCCCCTATTTCTCATTTCTTTTTTGACAAATTATCTTTATTTTTAACTCTGATGTTTTCATGGCAGGAGAGTGAAATGAGGAGAATTGGTTCGATTTAGCAGACTACGCAAAATTTGATATGAATGCATGCTATGAATACTAGCAGAGCATCATTTCGTCCAACGACAATACCATTTCCAGGGATTTTTCACAAGACCCTGGAGGCCATGCCACTGACAAGATTGATGAGGGAGCTCTCCCCCCCCCCACACACACAATATTATGCCCAGATGAGGAACCAGAATCCTCAAAGGGCAAGGGTCCATCCGACCAGGGTCCTAATCACCCCACGACGAGTACAGAGCACAGCGAGGGTTCCCCCTCCAAATGTTCAAGCCCGTCTGATCTAACACAGCAAGTCCTAGAATCCATAATTCTGGAACTCAATCAACACTTGATAATCGTCACCCTTTGGTTACCTCCACGAGGTACGTGGTCAAGCCCACTTTACATTCGGATTCGATCATACCCCTGTAGGGTTCACCTTCAACCAGAGATGGCTATAACCCGAAATTCCCCTTCCTAGAGGGGATTGCTTCAAGTCGCGAGGCGTTGTCCTTTGACTACTCTTTGAGTCAGGAGGACTCAGACACGAGTGGGGATAGTAGCACCTAGGATGGCTTTGTCCTCCCCTCAGATCCTAACCTCTCTCCAAGAAGTAAGACTGGGGTTGCTTCCCATCGCGCACTCGCTTCGGACTCTCGTGGTGATGGCGAGAACACATCTGGTGATGACCAGGATGTCCACGTTCATGAGTGTGGCCGAAATCCTAAAAATGATCGCTCTTCACTGAGACATGCTCTGGCTGACTCAGGCATTGATGATCCCGAAACCATTCAGAGAAAAAGAATTGCTACTCAGAGGTCCTTACCTCGGCACATCCAATACCGGTCAGGAAGCTTAAGAACTTCAGCAAATCAATGACCTAATCGAAAACTCGACTCAAGAGCTTGGACAAGCACCAAACTACGACCTCTTTGCTCAAGAGATCATACGAAGACTTCGGGACACAATGGTCAGACTCAAGTGGACTCGACAACACCGTCCTGGTAGTCGTACCAAGACAACTGCATCGAACGCTAGTCGTTCGGATGACTCTCTTCGTGGATAACAACAAGACAACAGGTCTGGTCGATCTCCTAACCACAACCTTAGTCAGATAAGAGTTCCACGAACAACTGGCGATCGACAAACTCCTAGAGGAGGTGGTCGTTCACCACTTGTTCCAAGAAATCTGCACCAGTAGATGGAGCACGAGAAGTATTACCCTCGTAGGGCTAAGATCTATGATAGGTCAGGTCTACTTACCACTGGGTATCATCGAGTACGATCGTCTGGTGATGTCAACCATTCTTTCTCGCAAAGAAGGCGTTATGATATTATTACCAGATGTCGGGCGTTTTTGCCTGACCTTTGAGCAAGTTCACTGGTCGCCCCGGTTTCGACCAGTGAACATGAAGAAATTTGATGGATCATAAAATCCCATCGAGTTTCTTCAAATCTATACCACCATTGTTCGAGCAGCACGAGAAGGAGAGCACGTCATGACCAACTACCTTCCTACCGTGCTCGAAGAATCTGCTCGACCGTGACTGTTAAATTTGTCACAATAGTCGATCTATTTATGGTAGCACCTCTGCGACCTACTACTAGCCAACTTTCAGGACACTTATAACCGCTCAAGAAAGGAGGACAACTTGCATAGAATACAACAGGATTATCACGAGACCCTGCACCAATTTATCAACGTAATCGGGTTCGCAACTCAATTCGTGAAGTTTCTGACTCTTCTGTCATCAAAGCATTCAAGCAAAGAGTCCGCAATCGAAGGATCGCGGAGGATATCGCTCTAAATCCCTCGGCAACCGTCGTCGAGCTCTTCGAAATGGCCGACCGTTATGCAAATACTGCAGAAGCGATCGATTGGAATCACACAATTGATCGTGATGATAAGGACACTTGAGGAGCGGGCAAAGGTAGTGAGATGAAAGATAAAAAAGGCTCGAAAATCCAAGAGCAAAACTAAAGGTCAAAAGCCTCAAATCAAAAGCTCTAAGGAGGTCTTAGCCGTGAGTGACAAGGAGTCTCGGAGCTCTAAACCATACTCTGATCGAGCAAAGGTAAACACCTCGAACAAAAGAACGACAAGCCTGGGTGGTGTCCTCTCCATAAAAAAGGGCACGTCCTTCGTAACCATCGAGTTTTTTAACGAAAATTCGAGGATTACTACTCCGGTAAGGGACCGCTTCCTACACTTGAAGAAGTGGGCAAACGAGTGGTCAAAAATAGTCGAATGACGATGAGGAGATGTCATTTCAAGATCCAGATCACACCATTGATCACATATATGGAGGATCTTCAGCATATGTGTTAAAACGACAGCTGAAAGTTGTCGAACATGAGGTAAATTCCATAGACCCTCCTCTTGTCAATAAAGTGCTGAAGTGGTCAGAAATCACCATCTCTTTTGAGAAAGGTGATTGTCTGATCCCTTCAACTCGACCTAGCCGTTTTTCGATCATGGTCGAGCCTACATTAACAACTGCCGAGTTAATTGTGTGTTGGTTGATGGTACAAAGTTCATTAAATATACTCTTTACGAGTGCCCTAGACGAGATGCAAGTTCCCATGAAAAAGATCAAGCTTGTACGATACTCATTTCATGGAATTGTTCCAGGATCACTGGCCAAGCTTATTGGTCAAGTTTCCCTTCCTGTTACGTTTGGGTCACCAAACAATTTAATGATGGAGAAAAGCTCTTTTGACGTGATCGATTTTGATACGACATATAATGTTATTCTTGATTAACCAACTTTGGCACGATTCCTACTGGCTTCTCATTATGGTTACCAATGTCTTAAGATGCCAGATCCCAAAGGAGTAATCACAATACGCTGTGATAAAAAAAATGACGCTTACATGCGACTACAAATCCCTCGAGATTGTTAGTCAAATACCAACTCGAGAAGCAAGCAAAGTGCAACCTTCGACCAAGCAATCGAAGTCTAAAGTTGCCCCAAAGCCGAACGACTAAGTCAAAGAAATTCCCCTAAATGCAGAGGAGCCTTCGAAGACCGTTCGCATCAAAGTCGCTCTCGACCCCGCATAGGAAGACGCCATCGTCACCTTCCTCCGAGCAATCGCAGATGTCTTCGCGTGGCAAGCATCCAACATGCCTGGAATCCCCAGGGCAGTGATCGAGCACAGGCTAGCTCTACGGCCTGACAAAAAGCCCGTAAAACAAAAGTTGCGAATATTTGCACCTGATCGACGAGATGCTATCAAATCAGAATTAGACAAGCTACTCAAGGCAGGTTTCTTAAAAGAGGTCGATTGCCCAGAGCGGTTGGCTAACCCTATAATGGTTAGAAAGTCTAATGGCAAATGACGTATGTGTGTAGACTTTACTGATATAAATAAAGCTTATCCAAAAGATGATTTTTCCCCTTCCTCGTATCGATCAGTTAGTTGATTGCACTGTTGGTTGTAAAATATTAAGTTTTCTAGATACATACTCTGGCTATCATCAGATAAGTATGTGTTTAGATGATAAAGAAAAAACTGTATTTATTGCGCCATTTAGAATATTTTGCTATGTTAAAATGCCATTTGGTTTAAAAAAATGTTAGTGCTTTCTTCCAACGCTTAATGCAAAAAACATTCCTTCCTCAACTTGACAAAAACTTGGAAGCATATGTTGATGATCTAGTCGTAAAAAGCATACAACGTCTTAATCATATTCCTAACCTGCAGGAAACATTCGACAGCCTCATAAAACACTAGTTCAAACCCAACCCTGAGAAGTGTGTGTTTAGTGTCTCTTCAGGAAAGTTGCTTTGATTCCTTGTCTTTGCATGAGGAATCGAAGCAAACCCTGAAAAGATAAGGACCATTGACAAATGCTCCTTCCAACCACAAAGAAAGAAGTCCAGAAACTCACAGGATCCATGTAACACCCTGTTTTTCTTAGCTTTTTGAGAAGTCCAGAAACTCACAGGATTCATGTGCCCTGTTTATTCTTCCTACGACCACGTTGAGTAGTCGTAGCTTCCTTGTATTCTTCCTATGACCACGTTGAGTAGTCGTACATTTCTTGTATTCTTCCTACGACAACATTGAGTAGTCGTATCTTCCTTGTGTTCTTCCTACGACCACGTTGAGTAGTCGTATCTTTCCTACGACCACGTCGAGTAGTCATATCCTTCTGCGGACCTGGTAGTCGAAGCCTTCTTTCGACCACCTTCTTGGTTGGACCACCCATTTGACTTCGACTGGCCCTACCTGTCAGTTCCCCTGCTCACCTTCTCCTTCCTCCCACCACGTCACATCTGTCGCAGAAATCTTTGCACATTAAATGTTGTAGCTTCGGTAGTGTCTGTTCCTCCTCTTGTCTCCTCCCTTACCTGCTCCCATCCCGTCGCTCTGTGTCAGCCAGAGCTCCGCTCGTGCACCCGTGCTGTCCCGTCGTGAATCCCGTCGCTTCATCCTTGTCACCCAGTTCTTCTACTTCCTCTTTAAATAAGAATTAGGGAGCCCTTTTGCCCTTTTCGCACTCCCTTTGGACCTCCTTCTGACCTTGTAATTATCAAGCTTCTGAGAGCGTTCTCCCTCGTTCGAGCTCTGACTTGAGTGGTTCAAATTTCTATCTTCTTCTACGGTCTGTACCTTTCTATTGGTTCCAGTTGGTGTTTTCTGGAGTTCATTTGGATTTTATTTGGACTTTATTTGATTTGGCTTCGTTGTCATGTGTAGATTTCAACGACTCCGAGGAACCCGAATACTCCAAAGAAGTAGATCCTCAAGCTTTCGAGTAAGGAAAGTCACACTCTTGACCATATTGAATCCCAGTATTTCAAAGTATCTAAATTCTATTTAAAATTATTACTGCATGCGTATTTCAATTCAAGTACTTTAAATCCATGTTTTAACTTTATAGTTATTCCTAATTCCTTTGTACATCCACACTTGAATGTTGTCTGAATCACCCTTGATGTCTTAGTTAAAAGCTAGTTGGTACATCAGTATGAACTAGAATTGGTTGCAAAACTCTCTGCTTAGTCGAAGCTTAGCTCCAAAAATATTTAATTTGGGAAAGTTAGCCAAAAACTCAACTATGATTTAAATTACTGCTATGGTATGGTCTATACCATGGAATTTATGAAATATTTTAATGTGGTAAATAAAATAAAAATCTGGTTTGGACTTAGGCGAAATGGGTGTTTGGATGGGTGCATGTTCATGCATATGATCAATTCATTTCTATGATCGAAGCCCAAGGTTCTTTTGGAAAGTCACCTAAGTCAATTAAAGACCGATCTTCGAGTGTATTTTACTATGCCTTATCGTACTACCACATATCTCGAATGGGCGGGACCTGGCTAACTAATTTACAATGTTTCACCGTGGCCATTCCATCCGGTTGTGTGGGTGTCTTTACGACCTACTTTTACATATTCCCACCTGGCGCAAGAGGGGGCCTGAACCCTGCGGATTTCTATCCAAAGGGGGCGAAACCTTAGCGAGGGGGGCTACGGTGGAATGATGCTTTGTAAAGTCCTTGTCACGAGCTTTAGACTACTCACCTAAGGTAGTGAGCGGTGGTATCGATAGATGCCAAACAAACTAAAGAGGTTGTGTCGTGTGGGTAAAGCTGTACAACCTCTGTAGAGTGTAAAAACTATTCGAATAGGCGTGTCCACGGTCATGGACATGCTGGCAAAGCTGCTCCAAGTTAGATTTTGTTTCTGTTTTCAAAAGACTTGTTTAAATGATTTTGGATCTCTATCCAAATGGGTTTTGGGCTGGTAGCCTTGTGATAGGAGGGTATCCTTCACCACTTGTTGATGAATATTATCTGACTATAAAACTTGAGTTTTGGAAAAATGAATAGAATATCTACTTTGGAACTTAGTACAAGTATTTGAAAAGAAACGTGGCTTTATGCAAATCAACTCTATAAGCTTCCTATTTGTTAAATCCTTGCATGTATTATAATCTGTTACTTGATGGGTGTGACTTGCGAGCACGGTTGTTGTGCTCACTCTGCTTAATGTTGTTAAGCAGGAGAGGAGTTCTACGAAGAGGATGAGGTCCAGGATGACTAGGTTGTGCCTCCAGACGATTGCCTGTGGAGAATCGTATGGTCCACTAGCTGCTTTTGCTTCCGCTGTAATTTGCTCATGGTTTTATGCCCTTTTTGTAATCAACTCTAATTATTTCAATGAAACACGTTGTATGGTTATGCTATCATCTCTTGTTTGACTGTGTACACTAGCTACTTATCTTGGGGCTAGTGTGGGACACAATAGGGACCCGAGATCCTTTGCTCCTGGGGTCGCGACAATCCATGACAACTTTAAGTCGTTTCATCGCATAACTGGGAGAAAAATGACTTCTTTTCTTTAAATTCTGAGGAAACGCGAGGGGTTCAAATGGTCAGAGGAGTCAAACAAAGCTTTCGAGGATGTCAAGAGATATCTTACGAGTATCCTTATTCTGGTTTCTCCTAAACCAGAAGAAACACTCTTAATGTATCTAGCTGCTACGCCACAAGTAGTAAGCGCGGTACTGGTCGCGAACGTGAAAACTTTCAACGATCGGTTTACTATATTAGTGAAGTTTTATATAGGCCTAAGGAGCGTTACCCTCAGGTCCAAATACTTCTATACGCTCTTCTCATGTCTTCGAGAAAACTGAGGCATTATTTCTAAGCGCATAAGTTAATTGTGTTGTCTGAGTTTCCCTTAGGAGAGGTCCTCCCGAACAGGGAAGCAGCGGGGCACATGGCAAAATGGTTGATTAAACTTGGGGAGTTCGACCTCGATTTTGTGTCCTAAATGGCCATTAAATCCCAAGTCTTTGCAGACTTTGTCGCCGAATGGACGAATCCTGAACATGTTCAGGGACCCCAGTACGAATTCTACAACCAGTGGACAATGTATTCATGACAATAGCCCCTTTTTCCATAGGGACATTCCCGCGGGATGGAGAGAAGGCACTGAAACAAATAGATGTTAGTACATCAAGAGGTAAATAAAAAAAGTAAGTATAATTATTTATTCTTTAAAAATTTTACAGACCTAGGCTTCATAGATATAATGTGGATATCATGGGGATATGCTCATGATCTTAGGATGATGTGTCAATTGGCAATGACGTTGAAGGTTTGCGGAAACACGAGTTTTCGGCAAAGTTCAGGTTCTGTCAGGTCTCAGGCGGTCAGACCGGCCCTGGTGGCGGTCAGACCGCCCATGCCTCGTGAATTGTCTTTGGTCCGACCGCCGGTCGGCGGATCCGACCGATTTGGTAGCGGTCCGACCGGCGTCGTTGAGCGGATCGGACCGGCAAGTTGAGTGACCTTGAAGTTTGAGGTGGGCCAAAAATAGAGGTGTAGGCAAGTGAGGAGATTCTCACGCACTTGGTCTCATAATTTTGGAGCTTCGGTCAAAAGTTCTATTCGTTTTAAATTTCGGAGAAGTTGCGGATTTCAGCGTTGAAATTTCGGCTAAGTCCTTTGTGGCGGTCGGGCCGGCCTTACGTTGGCGATCGGGCCGTGGTGTGTCGACCGCCAATCTTGCGCGCCGACCGGTTTTCCATAAGTCGTCGCTTTGTGTGGCGGCGATGGTTGCTTGTTAGGTCAAGTTCGTGGATTTCATAGCATATGTGTTGCATGATGCATGTTTTGACTAACGTGGGTCAAGTTGTGAAGAACTTGTTCCCGAATTCGATTTGCTTGTCTATTGTTGTGCGAGTTGCTTGGTGGTCAACGACGGTCAGCGGCGAGGATGATCGGGACTAGGCTTGGAGAGCAGAGGTTCAAAGCGATCGGCGATGCGGGTGAAGTCATTGGACTCAAGTATGGTGCAAGATGGACAAAGGTGACCGAACAGCGATTCGTGCGGCGTTGAATCAAGCGGCACGGGGTCGGTGCAAGTGCCATGGTGGTTTCGGTGGGAGCCGGATGGGAGAGACTTGCCGACATGATGAGAGCCGTTGGATCAACCTACACGTGGCGAGTGCGAGTGCCGCACAACATGAACACGGCGCTTTAAAATGCGTGCGTGTGTCACCCGCTTGTTTTGGGCCTTAACGGAGCCCATTAGGAGACTCTATTAGAAACCCTAAGCCTCCACTATAAATAGAGGAGGAGGTGGCAGACCCCTTCGACCTTTTCATTGTTTTGAAACCCTAATTTGCTTAGGGAGAGGAGGAGCGAAGGTTAGGGTTCTTGAGAGTTGGATTTGATTTCGTGCTCATGTATTGAGTCTTTGCCATCCATTGATGGAGTGGTCAAACTGATCAAATCAATCCAAAGAAAGTTTCTTCAAAAGTGAGTTCATGTGCTTTCTTTCTCTTTTTGATGAATTGAGTCTTTGTTTGATCCATGAGTTATTGCTTAGTTTCTTAACGTGATTTAGCTTGCTGTGACGTGTGAGAATACATCTAGGATCATCAAGATCATCAATCACCCACGTGCAAGTCTTAAGATCATATTTTCGTTTTCACTCGGTTTTGACCTAACTTCGCTCAAGCGGTAAAAGGTCTGAACCTGAGCAAGAATTATCACAATTGTTGCTTGGAATAGGTTCCCGACATCCTTAGGAAGTTGTGTGTCAAGTTTCACGGTTTGGGCGCACGAATCAAAAGTTTGATCAATTTGCGTTTCGGTTTGTCGGGCTGTTTTCTTGTTCATCGAGCGAGAGTCGACCTCCGTGAAATCGGTCGACCGCTCGAGGAACGGTCGACCGGCCGGTATCGGTCGACCGCTGGGATCGGTCGATCGCCACCGTGACCGGCCCGACCGCCGCGTGAGAGGTCGACCGCGATGTCTTCGTGTTTTGCTTTTGTGTTGATTTTACTTTGGGGTTTTGAGTTGATTCAATACAAGTCTTCCGCTGTGCATGATTGATTGATCTTCATAGCTTTCATAGCTATTGGAGTGAGATTCGTATTGAATTCAATTTGGGAGAAAAGAGTTCGTGCTCTATTCACCCCCTCTAGTCGCCTTTTCGGTCCAACAAGTGGTATCAGAGCACGGTTAGTTCAATCTTGATCTTAACCGGTCACTGAACTTTGGCGATGGATAAGTACTCTTCCAAACCGCATATCTTCGATGGGCACGACTATGCCTTTTGGAAGAACCGCATGCGTGTCTTTCTTGAGAGCGAACCACGAGGTATTTGGGAAGGCGCTCGAGGCCGCTTATCTTGCTCGAGGTTGCTACGCCACTTTCTCAAGCTCTTTTGGCTAATGACCGTAAGGCAAAGAATTTTCGTATGGTGGGCTTGGTAGACAGGAATATGATAGGATTTGCAATCTCGAGATCGCACATGAGATTTGGAAGACTCTCAAACCTATCATGAGGTTCTTCCCAAATCAAACAAGTGCGTCGGCAGTCTATAAAAGAGAATATAACAAATTCGAGATGCGTCTGGTGAGAGCATCGATGACATTTTCGATCGCTTCAACACGTTGATAAATCGGATGAAGTCATTGGTATTGAATTTACATCCAAAATGCCATCCATCTCCCGCCGCAATCAACACCGTGGAGTGGGAGATAAAGGCTACCGCCATTCAGAAAATGTCAACTTCTCGATCGACTTTGGAGCCGCTCTATAGCAAGCTCAAGACTCATGAGATCCGAAAGTGACCATTCTAAGAAGGGTAACATGGCTTTGGTAGCGCACCGCTCAAGAGAGCCTCGATGGGTCGTTTGAGTCCTCTTACGGTTTTTCACTTGCTTCTTTATCCGCAATTCAAGAAGAGGATCTTGAGAGTATTCTGAGCGTGAGATGACGCTTTTGATTAAGAAGTTCACAAGGGCCTACAACAATATGAGAAACAAAAGAGAGGCGGCCTGTGACTTGTTATGAGTGTGGAGAGCTTAATCACATCCGGCAAATTGCCCTAAGCCGAAAGGTAAGAGCAACCACAAGGATGAAAAGCCGACTTGGAAGAAGCCTCAAGGGCGCAAGTCCAGGTTTGATGATGCCAAGCTCAGGAAGGCTGCTCACCGGGTTCTTGCCGCTCTTGGAGATCGATCCTTGAGTGATGTGGACTCCGGGAGCGAGGAGGACAAGGAGGAGGAGCTCTCTCAAGACAAGAAGGGGAAGGCCAAGGACTTCACCAGCATGTGCTTCATGGCTGACTCCGACGACATCAATGACAACAATGAGGTATCTCCTTCTTATGATGTTCTCTTTGCTAGATGTGAAACTGTCTATGAGCAAATGCTAGGTCAGGATAAAGCTTTAAAGTTCATCATGACTAAGAATGAGGAGTTAGAGTCACAAGTAAAGAAACTCACATTAGAACTTGTGAATGCTAAGAGTCTTGAATCTGATGAATGTTCATCCTGCTATGCTTTACATTCGAATTAGCTAAACCGCAATCTGCTCATGATATCGCTTTGCAACAACTTGAAAATGCTAGAACCGAGTTAATTGAAGTTAAATCTGCTCCTTACGAAAAATGCTTAAAGTCTAGCACGTTGGTTGCTTCGATGTGGTTGAATCTAGCTCTTGCTCATGCTCGCTTAGAACGTGAGCGTGAATTACATGATGTTGTAGAAGCAAATAGAGCTAAATATGCCAAGCTTAAGGACGGTATTCATTCGCTACTTGTGCTTCATGTGAAGTTCTTAAGCTTGAAGTTGCTCCTTATAAGAAGAGGTTTTATGCTAAAACTTGTGATTCATGTGTTAACCTTAGAAAAGAAATTGCTTACCTTAATGACACATTAGAAAGATTTTCTAAAGGTAAGAAACAGTTAAACATGATTCTTGACAAGTCAAAACTCCTATAAGAAGCAAGGGTTAGGATACAACTTTGCCTGGATAAATCTAATGATATTCAAATTTTGAGAAATGGCTTAGTTGAATTTGATACCCAACTTTGCAAAGATCACTTTCAAATCTGCAGCTTTGCCCAACCATCTGCTCACCAAAGGTGCTTCTCCCAGTGGTACCAAGTACCATTGCACCTATTGTAAGAAAAATGGGCATTTAGTTGAGTTCTGTTGGCGAGGTTGAAAAATGCTAAGAAAAATCTTGCTAGAATGTCATCTAATCAACCTAGAGCTTTTGTGAGACATGGTAATTTAGAAAGGAAGAAACCTGGTTTAGGATTTATTTCACATGCTAATCATGCTCATGCTCCTAGACAGATAACTCTCATGTTAGAGTAACCATTGCTCACAATGAATTTCAAATAGAGTCAAGGATAGCATACGCTTTGCATACTACTCATGATCGTGTGTCTCAATCTTGGGTTCCCAAGTCATGTTTAACTAACCCCGTGATTGAGACACATCGTTCTTTGTACCTTGATTTTCGGGATCACCGCGAAGGAAGGACACATGGTTCGTCGACTCATTGCTCACGCCACATGACCGGAGACTCAAAATGGTTCACCTCCTTCACGCGGTCGATAGGTGATGTCCTCATCACCTTTGGAGACAATACTCAAGGGCGGATTGAAGGAACAGGAACAATTAGGGTGAATGACAATTTCATCCTAAAGGACGTCGCCCTTGTGGACAAGCTTAGGTTTAACTTACTCTCTGTCTCACAACTTCTTGATGATGGTTATGAGACAATATTTAAGAAAAATGCTTGTCGGGTGCTTGATTCTACTGGTGAGCTCGTTTTTGGGATTTATAGAGTTGCTAGGATCTTTGGAGCTGATTTTTCTGAATCTTTGGCTGGTTCTCTTAAATGTTTGTTTACACCTTCTTCTGAGTTCTGGCTTTGGCACCGACGTTTGGGGCACATTGGTTTTGATCATCTGACGCGAGTTAGCAACCTTGATCTCATGAGAGGGTTGCCCAAACTCAAAGCCGTCAAGGATCTTTGTATGTGCGCCTCGTAGGCATGGCAAGCAAGTTGCCGCCACACCCTTCGATGACTTTGGTCATGACCGACGGACCGGGACGCTTGCTTCATATGGATCTTGTTGGTCCCGCTAGGTTCGATCAATTGGTGGCAAGTGGTACATTCTTGTCATAGTTGATGATTTCTCGAGATACACTTGGGTGTTCTTTCTTGCTTGAAGGATGAAGCTTTTGGTTTTATCGTGATCTTGTTCTTCGTTTGGCTTCGAATTTTCGGTGCCTTGAGAGCGATCCGCAGATGACAATGGCACGGAGTTCAAGAATGCCTCGTTTGCCTCTTTTTGTCTTTGGCGCGAATTGAGCATCGTTCTCTTCTCCACACGTCCCTCAACGTAATGGCGTTGTGGAAAGGAAGAACAGAACCTTAGTCGAGATGGCTAGGACAATGCTAGATGAGTATAGCACACCGAGGAGGTTTTGGGCGGCTATTTCTACACTTGCCATATTGCAAATCGTGTCTACTTGAGACCTTCTTTGGGCAAGACTTCATATGAGCTTCGTTTTGGTAGAAAACCCTCTGCTTCTCATTTTCGAGTGTTTGGAGCTAAGTGTTTCATTCTCAAGACAGAAACCTAGATAAATTTGAATCAAGGACTTTTGATGGTTTATTTCAGGTTATCCCGCACATTCGAGGGTTTTCGGTTTTAATGTTGAAACTAACATTGTCCAGAGACATGCAATGTCACTTTTGATGAGACTAGCCACGAGCTAGATCCGACATTTGGTGATACACAGTGTGAGAAAGCATTTTTGTGGAGGAAGATGATGACGGCGATATTTGTCCTCCACCTGCCGCTTCGAGGCTCTGTCCAAGTTCCGAACACTCACGATCGCTTCACCTCCAATTGAGGCTCTGCGCATCTTCTTCATCAGTACTGCGGAGGTTGAGGAGATATTGTCTCCCCAGCGCTCCACTTCATATTCAGAGGCATCATCCTCCTGATCGGATGATTGGTAATCTTAATGAGCGAGTCACTCGCTCCGTATCACGATCCAAGTCTCTACTCTCATTCGCATTTGTTGCTTCTTTCGAACCCCGCGATATATCACATGCGTTATCCGATTCTAGTTGGGTTAATGCCATGCATGAGGAGTTAGAGAATTTTGAGAGGAATAAGGTGCGAATCTAGTAGAACCTCCTAGTGGTCATAATGTGATAGGAACCCGTTGGGTGTTCAAAAATAAACAAAATGAGGATGGTTCGTGGTTAGAAACAAGGCTAGATTGGTAGCTCGGGTTTTAGCCAAGTTGAGGGGTTAGACTTTGATGAGACATTTGCTCTGTTGCTAGATTGGAAGCCATTCGCATTCCGCTTGCATTTTTGCTTCTAAGGGCTTTAGATTATATCGATGGATGTTAAGAGTGCCTTTTTGAATGGTTTTATAGAGGAGGAAGTGTATGTTAGACAACCCCCAGGCTTTGAGAATCCCAAGCATCCACATCATGTTTTCAAGCTATCCAAAGCCTTGTATGGTCTTAAGCAAGCCCCTAGAGCATGGTATGATAGACTTAAGACCTTTCTGCTTAAGAATGATTTTGAGATGGGTAAGGTAGACAAGACCTGTTCATCCTTAGGCGTGGCAATGACTTCCGCTTGCTCGATTTATGTAGATGATATTATCTTTGGTGGTTCTTCTCATGCTCTTGTTTCCAGCTTTTAGAGACCATGTCCAGGAATTTGAGATGAGTATGATGGGAGAACTCAACTACTTTCGGGCTTCAAATCAAGCAATGCAAGGAAGGGATATTCATCCATCGACGAAGTACACCAGGATCTGCTCAAGCGCTTGAGATGGTGATCGCAGTTTCGATCGCCACTCCCATGGCGACTTCGATTTATTTGGATCCGGATGAGGAAGGAGAAGCCATGGATCAACGCGAGTACCGCAAAGATGATTGGCTCCTTCGCACTGACGGCCTCAAGACCGGACATCCACTTCTCGCCCGCCTCATGCGAGGTTTCAGCGTCTCGAGGACTTCCCATCGCCAGTCGTTAAACGCATCTTGGTATTTACACTCTACCCTCGGTATGGCATTTGGTATTCTGCCGTCGTCCTTGTCCATTCGGGGTTTTGATTCGATTTTGCGGTCGTCGGCTAGATAGGAAGAGTACCTCGTGCACTTGTCACTTCCTAGGCACTTCTCTTGTCTCTTGGTCTTCTAGGAAGCAATCTTACATTGCACAATCCATCTTGAAAGTGAATATGTAGCTTTGCTAGTTCTTTGAGTCGATTTTGTGGATGGCGTCCACTCTTAAGGATTTTGGGTTGGCTTTTGATAGTGTTCCTCTTTTACGTGATAACACTTCGATTAACATTGCTAAAAACCCATGCAACACTCTAGGACCAAGCACATAGACATTCGCTATCACTTTCTTAGAGATCATGTCGAGAAGGGTGATATTGTGCTACATTTCGTGGAGTCCAAGGCTCGGTTGGTGATATCCTCACCAAGCCTTTAGATCCAACTAGGTTTGCCACCTTGAGAAGTGAGTTAGGGGTAATTTATCCCTACGGTTTGGTTTGAGGGGAGTTTGATCTTTCTGTTTTTACCTTGTTCATTTGATCTTTTCTTGATCTTCTTTTGTTCTTTTGATCTTTTAGTTTGTGTGCATTTCATTGTTTCATACTGCATTCATATGAAAAACCAAAAGATGCATTGTTATATAAGCTTTTCGCTTGTCTTTTAAAATTGATGAAGCTTTGCTTATTACCTGTTGAGCTTTTAGTATTTCAATTCGCTCAATGTCATGTCTAGTTCCTTGACTTGCTAGAATTATCATGCTTTCACATGTGTAGCTAAGTCTTTCTTTGAATGAGCTAGAACTTTAAGACAACTTGAACTAAAAGCGCAATTTGTGGATGTTTTAGCTAGTTGCGCAATTAGTGCTCCTTTTATGACATTGGCCCACAAAATTGCGGTGTTAGCTCTTGAATCTAGTATTGATCATTACTTGAGCTTCTTGTTCTTTTGAGAATCTAAATCGCTCTTGTGAAAAAAAGGGAGGTCTCTTTTGTGCGAAAAACTGATCTCACCAATTCTTTCTCATGAGACGGCTTGCCATAGCACTAGGCATGAACTCAGGGGGAGTTTTGGATGACCTAGATCATTCTTTTAAGCTTTTTGTGCTTAAGATGGTCGCGGCAAGGCTTGAGATCTAGCACGTGGATAAGAAAATGAATTTTCAAATGGGTAGAAGCTTAGGAAGAGTTTGTGGATGGCTCCTAGTCCAGATCTTCTTCACTAAGATATACCTTTCATCAACTTCAATATTCCTTTGCAAATGAAAATCATTGAAAAATGGGCGGTTGAGACAATTTGAGCAAAATAATTCAATTTAGGACTTGTTTGTCTCTTAATGTGGTCTTTGTTAGCTTCTTTGTCTCACATTGACATTTTGACATGGCAGTTTCATTTTAGGATCTCTGTTGATGAACTTGCTAGATTTGAAACCTTGCTTAAAATGCTAAAATTCATTGCTTTATATTGAGCCTTCTTGCTTTAGCTTTGTTATATATGTCTTATCATGATCTTGCTAGCGCATTCAGGCTGATATGGTGTTTATGCAAAATTTGAGATGCTAGCTTGTTCTTTGGGTAATCTCCAAAGCTTCTTGTAATCCAAAATTGAAAAATACAAAAATATGAAGCCACTCCATTGCATTTCATGCATGCTCCTTCTTATGCTTTTTCCTCATTCTGCATTTGTTATCTCCGGACGAGAGGAAGGCGTGTTTCCTTGATGACTCCATTGTCAAAGGGGAGAAGATATTTCAAAATGTGTAAAGGGAGAGGATTTAAAAGTATTACAAAGAGGAGAAAATTGGAGAATTTGAAATTTTCTCAAATTTGAGGATCATAGTGAGGGGAGTTTCTTATTTGCATTCTTATGGTCTTATTGCTCTTTCGAACTTGAATTGCAATTCTTGAGCCTCATCATGATCAAAGGTCATTTTGAACAATTGTTCTTTCATATGGACCTTAAGTGAGATTTTTGACTCTTCTTTGGAAATTGAAGCTTTCTTGCTTTCTTTTGCCTTATCTCACTTGCCGATGCTATTCAAGCCGCTTGGTTATTTTCATTGCTTTCTCTTGCATATGGACCAAGTTGTGCCTTTGCGCAAAACGTTGAGGTTTTACTTTTCAAACTTCAAAACTTGCATTTGTTGGGAATTGCCAATGTGATCATCAAGGGGAGATTGTGGATATCATGGGGATATGCTCATGATCTTAGGATGATGTGTCAATTGGCAATGACGTTGAAGGTTTGCGAAACACGAGTTTTCGGCAAAGTTCAGTTCTGTCAGTCTCAGCGGTCGATCGCCACGTGGCGGTCGACCGCCATGCCTCGTGAATTGTCTTTGGCGGTCCGACCGCCGGTCGGGCGGTCCGACCGATTTGGTAGCGGTCCGACCGGCGTCTGAGCGGCTGTCGGACCGCAAGTTGAGTGACCTTGAAGTTTGAGGTGGGCCAAAAATAGAGGTGTAGGCAAGTGAGGAGATTCTCCGCACTTGGTCTCATAATTTTGGAGCTTCGGTCAAAAGTTCTATTCGTTTTAAATTTCCAGAGAAGTTGCGGATTTCAGCGTTGAAATTTCGGCTAAGTCCTTTTGTGGCGGTCGACCGCCTTACATTGGCGATCGGGCCGGCGTGGCGTCGACCGCCACGTCTTGGCGATCGACCGGTTTTCATAAGTCGTCGCTTTGTGTGGCGACGATGGTTGCTTGTTAGGTCAAGTTCGTGGATTTCATAGCATATGTGTTGCATGATGCATGTTTTGACTAACGTGGGTCAAGTTGTGAAGAACTTGTTCCCGAATTCGATTTGCTTGTCTATTGTTGTGCAGGTTGCTTGGTGGTCAACGACGGTCAACGGCGAGGATGATCGGGACTAGGCTTGGAGAGCAGAGGTTCAAAACGATCGACGATGCCGGGTGAAGTCATTGGACTCAAGTATGGTGCAAGATGGACAAAGGTGACCGAACGGCGCCGGTGCGATCGGTTGAATCAAGCGCACGGGGTCGTGCAAGTGCCATGGTGGTTTCGGTGGGGCCGGATGGGAGAGACTTGCCGACATGATGAGAGCCGTTGGATCAACCTACACGTGGCGAACAGCGAGTGCCGCGCACAACATGAACACGGCGCTTTAAAATGCGTGCGTGTGTCACCCGCTTGTTTTGGGCCTTAACGGAGCCCATTAGGAGACTCTATTAGAAACCCTAAGCCTCCACTATAAATAGAGGAGGAGGTGGCAGCACCCTTCGACCTTTTCATTGTTTTTGAAACCCTAATTTGCTTAGGAGAGGAGGAGCGGAGGTTAGGGTTCTTGAGAGTTGGATTTGATTTCGTGCTCATGTATTGAGTCTTTGCCATCCATTGATGGAGTGGTCAGTAAACTGATCAAATCAATCCAAAGAAAGTTTCTTCAAAAGTGAGTTCATGTGCTTTCTTTCTCTTTTGATGAATTGAGTCTTTGTTTGATCCGCGAGTTATTGCTTAGTTTCTTAACGTGATTTAGCTTGCTGTGACGTGTGAGAATACATCTAGGATCATCAAGATCATCAATCACCCACGTGCAAGTCTTAAGATCATATTTTCGTTTTCACTCGGTTTTGACCTAACTTCGCCAAGCGGTAAAAGGTCTGAACTCGAGCAAGAATTATCACAATTGTTGCTTGGAATAGGTTCTGACATCCTTAGGAAGTTGTGTGTCAAGTTTCACGGTTTGGACGCACGAATCAAAAGTTTGATCAATTTGCGTTTGGTTTGTTCCGCCGTTTTTCGCTTCATCGAACGAGGTCGACCTCCGTGAAATCGGTCCGACCGCTCGAGGAACGGTCGACCGCTGGTATCGGTCGACCGCTGGATCGGTCGATCGCCCGGTGACCGGTCCGACCGCCCGTGAGAGGTCGACCGCCGGTGTCTTCGTGTTTTGCTTTTGTGTTGATTTTACTTTGGGGTTTTGAGTTGATTCAATACAAGTCTTCCACAGGCATGATTGATTGATCTTCATAGCTTTCATAGCTATTGGAGTGAGATTCGTATTGAATTCAATTTGGGAGAAAAAGAGTTCGTGCTCCTATTCACCCCCCCCTCTAGTCGCCTTTTCGGTCCAACATATAATCTTGAAGCCCGAAGAAACCTTTTCGAGAGAAGATTTGATCTTCTTCTCCTTCTTTTCCTCCTCTTCGGTCGTGGTCTCAGCCCCTAGAAGGCTCCCCGCATCGCCGCTTTGAACAACCATGTCCCGTACGACCCCAGCTGGTCGTACATTGAAGGGGGTGGTCGGAGCTTCTTCTGGGTGGTCGGAACTAGCTTAGACCATCTGGAGGTTGTTAGTTCTTTCGACCACAGGCTCTGCTAGACCAGCAGTAGTCTTCACAAAAGAAATGTAACTCTTTCAGTGTTCCTTTTCGATTCGCTTAACAAAAGCAGGAGAAGGAGAAACTGAGAATGTCTTATCATCATAATAGAAAGGTACCTTAGCATTAGGTACCTTATACTTGAGGTCTACGACCACCTCTTCCGTGCCCTTAGTAGTTAAATCTGCTAGGAAACAACCGATGGCGGTGGTCAGTCGAGAAGTTGCATTCGCACTCCCGATATCCTTCTTTTTCTTGTCAACCGCCTTAACAAGATGACGTCTCTTGCTCAGATGAACTCTGTCTTCCTCTGAGTTCTCCTCAGCAGACCCTAGGTCCATCTCAGGGACATCCTGGGGATTGGGAACGCTAACTTGCTACAAAAGGTCACAAAACAAGAATCAACAAGTAGTTGAAACTTCAAACACTATTCCCTAAAGATGAAACCGATACACAAATTGGTTACATTTAGATGTCTTGTCCTCTCCTCCTCAGATACGACCACCAAAATCTGAGGAGCCCCCTCAACGGTCGTAGAGGCCTTCTCACAAATGAGCTTGACTCAAGCGTCAACCTCTCTCTGGCAAGTCTACAAACAGAAGAATGTGATTAATAGATGTGCTTGAATCACGAATTGATGAGAGTATATCGATTATAGTATTACCTTCTTTGTAGTCTCTGATCAGATCAATAACCCCCGAGTATTACCACATGGGATGTGCTCGATCCTTCAAGGGGCTGATACGGCGTGTGATGAAATCCTTCACCATATGCCATCTGGTTAGCCCTCCTTCTCTCAAGTCCTTGATTGCTCGAATGAAGAGGGCTAAGCGATCAAAATTCTCTAAACCTGAGTCCCAAGACTTCTTCTTCTTCGCAGGCTTGCCTTCGAAGTAGAGACTGTCGCCTTTGGTCAGGGTCCAGTAGAACCACTTCTTCCTCCATCCTAGCCACGATGACCTAGTGAACAAGAGGATATACTATTTCGACATCCTGTCGTGGAGTTGAAAACCATAACTACAAGCAATCGATCGGTGCTTACCCATCCCAGAGTAGTACTTGAAGAGGTATAAATCGGGAGCGATTCCCAGATAAGCCTCACATAGGTACACGAATACGCTCAGCATTGTGATGGAGTTGGGAACCAAGTTCACCAACTCCACCTCAAAGTGCTCGAGCACGATAGGAAGGAATGGGTGGCAAGGCAGTCGAAAGCTACATTCATAGTACGCTTGGAAGACAGGAATCCTTCCCTCCTCCGCCGATGGCCAATGCTGCCCCTTAGCATTGGTCCATTTCACCAAGGCGCGCCTCAAAATCTTCTCTGCAGCAACCAGAGCTATCATCTTCATGACACCCATATCTGATTTCTCCCACTTCGACACAACTCCAACCATCTCTTTAGAAGTTTAAGTCGGATTCGAGAAGATTTGTTGTGCATTTGGAGATTTTGAGAGAAATTGTGAATTTCTTTGGCGGCGGAGAGAACGAGGGCTCAGAAATAGTTGAAGCAAATGGAGAAATTTAAAACCCTAAGTTTCTCCCTGATGAATAGTTGTAGACGTTGGTCTGAGTAAAAGATCGTGGGATGCTAATAGTTCCAAATCTCTTCGGGAACCGCTCCCAACGGACATATTTTTCAAAGAGACGGCTGGCATTCTTTCTTCTATCTATTCAGGAAAAGCGATTTTATTTTTACAACTCCAAGTAGTGGCTGCTTGTGCCTTTAAAACTGACTTCATATTATATATATATATATATATTGTCCGTAGTATCCCAGCCACTTTCGGGGGATCGTGAGAAGGGTGAGACAGCAGCCACGGGAACTTCATCGAGCTTGCAAGTTCAAGAAATATGGCTGCCAGGAGAGCGCGTGGACATACAATTATCTGGATGTCGTCGATAGGTAATTAGACTTGACATCAAGGAATGGTTGGTTACTGATACATGAAGTCACTTCCCAGTAGGAGTACATGCGCATTCACGTCACAATTGAACATGGCGTGGACGCGTAGGTACTCCGACTGGGAAGTGGCTTCATGTATCAGCAACCAACCATTCCTTGATGTCAAGTTCAATTACCTATCGACGACATCCAGGTAATTGGATGTCCACGCTCTCTCCTGGCAACCATGCTTCTTCAACATGCAGGCTTGATGAGGTTGCTCGTGGCTACTGTCTCATCCTCCTCACGGCCCGCCAAAAGTGACTAGGACTACGAACAATATATATATGATATATATATATATATATATATATGTATATATATATATTATAATAGGCACAAGCTAGTTTTAAAGGCACAAGCAGCCATTGCTTGGAGACTTTATAGAGAAGAGATCAGGAATGGAATGAGAGGACGCACCTGGGACGCAAGGGAGGAGAACTTGACCGGCATAAACACGGTTACATAGAATACTATATAGGAACATACCATAAGATTAGTTACATGTACAAAAAAATTGTATGTGTGCGACGCAATACCGGCGGCAACACCTTCACCATGCATTAACCCACCTCCATTTCATTTACCATGCTTAATCAATAAATTAACCCACATCAGTAAATAATCAACTCACATCAGTAAACCAAAACAAGCTCAAGTATGAAACTAAAATAACAGAAAGAACAATTCATTAAAGCTCAAATATGAACTAATTATCGATTCAATTTCAGCATAAGACTATTAACATCATTGAGCAGTTCAACAGAGCATACAAATACCAATTTGCAATACTTCCTAGTACTAAGCACAGATAAATCACACAGACCATACAAACATTTCTGTCAACAACTAGCAGCACCAGCAGTCACACCCGAACACAACCCCATTCCCCACCTCCATATTCATCCATCCATCCATCCAGTAAGCCAGCAGTCATAGAGGGCAAGACAGCAAGACCAAGGGTGTCCAAACTGACCATCAACAGACCATCAACCCACATTACAGCTCGGTTCACATGAATACCAATAGCACAAACTAATAAGTGATAGATCTGTCTTACCTCGACATCGCCGGTGTCGGTGGTGAGGTAGTCTAAGCTGAGGTCAGTGGAGAGGTAGCCGGGGGTCGCGCACGCTGGGGGGAGGAGGAAGAGGGGAAGGCAGTGTCACCGTAGTTGTGGCACACCATTGACACTGCACAAGACACTCTTATTGTACGAGTGTCTTATGCAGTGAACCGTGGTGTCACAACCAGTGGCGACGGGAAGAAGGGCGGCGTCGGCGATGGGGTCAGGCGGCGGAGTCGAGGTCGGGGGCTCTCGATTGGGGAGGGGAACGGGCGAGAGTAAGAACGCTGGGTAGTGACGAGTTAGAGCTTAAACCCTAGTTGTCTCCTACTAATAAAAAGTGATACTTATCACTGACGATTCCATAATAGAACCATCCATGATATGATCTCATATCACAGATGGTTCTATCAGTGATACTTATCACAAACGGTTCCATAATAGAACCGTCCATGATATGAGACACAGACAGTTCTGACGGTTCTATTATGAAACCGTCTGTGATATGGTTGTTCTCAAGTTCTATGTTTTGAGCATATCATCATGTATACATTTACGTGACATGAAAAAAATTACATGTTTATATGTCAATTTTTTTCATTTAAATACTGCTAAAAATTTGTTTTAACTATGATACATATCACAGATGGATATTTATTCCACTAAACCGTCTATGATATATAGTTCAACATATAAAATAGTAACTTTACCTCCAAACTAGATTTTTTTTATTTTGAAATTTACATATGGCCAAACAGCGTGGTCAGTCGCTTTTTACAAATATTTCTTTTGAAAAAGTAGAAACATAAATAAACAAAGTTTTTCTAGTGGCGGAGGTAGGCTGCTATCTCCGTTTTTAAAACTTCGTAGGCGGCGGCGGCATCGGACGGTTCGTGATCATAAATGAACGAAGCCCGAAATGCGTCCACCCGTTGACGCGCTCGTTCGAGTGTCTCCCGAAAACTCTCGGACTATTGAATTAAGAAGAATTGAACCTATAGGCTCTCTTCCCTTACTTAAGGAGTCTCAGCTTGGTCGATTCGGTCGCCCGCCACCTTGATTAAGCAGTCCAAGTGACAGCAAGCCTTCTGGAGACGTGCAACGTTGTTGTGGAGGACCACGTCGATGACGCGGTACACTCGCCGGAAGTGGGAGATCACCTGGAAGATGCGGCGGAGGAGGATGTCAAGACGGTAGAAGGTGGCCGTCACCTACTCCGGCAAATCCTCGGGCAGAGGAGTGAGGACACTGTTGAAACAGTGTCCTTCCGCGGCATTCGCCAACGTACGGCTGGAGAGATGCTCATACAGTATGGTCAGGAAGGGCATCCATGCCGGCGATAAGGAAACAGAAGAGGGAGTCATTTCTTCTTTAGAAGTATATATATTGTAGAGTTTATATGTGGGGATGATCATCTTCGATGACGGATGATCCTTTTTATAAAATAAGGAATAAATTTGGCGTAGAGACGAAGAGAGGTATCGGGGAGCCGAAACGGTATTGATGCGACGAAGAGACGCATCGGCAACGACGGCGACGAAGGAACTCACCGGGAACTGTAGCGATATTATCACAAACGGTTATAATTAAAAACCGTCTATGAAATCTACAATTATCACAGACTGTTCGTGTTAAGAACCGTCTGTGATACTTCACAGGCGGTTTTCATTTTGAACCGTCTGTGATATTACCTCTTCACAGACGGTTTTTAGCGTAGCTAATAACACAGATGGTTTCTAAACTAAAATCGTCTGTGATTGCATGTAATTCAGACGGTTTTGGTCAACTGTCTGTGATAAGACGTCTAGTATTAGTCTTTTTGCAGTAGTGTATATCACCGTAACTATCAAAATTCAAACATCAAAAGCAATAATGCCGAGTCGCGGTCCCAAATGTACCATGTTACTATGTTCTAGGATGGCATGCATACAAAGTTACAAACAATAAGAAAGTCAATATTGACTACTTTAATTAATTTTATGCGCACAGAGAATACACAAAAACACAGACCAGAGCTAGCCTGTTACTAGAATGCAACACGTACGGTAGATCCATGACACAGTACATATACGTGGCTAATTTTACACACGTACGCATGCAACACGACGCCTGACGCCAGCCGACCAGAACGTACGACATTTCAAAATTTGTAGTGGCGGAACCACCCCAGGGCAGGCGGGCAGCCAACCACACCCCCCCACCCCAGCCCGCCGGCAAGCCGCCATCGCAGCGCGCGAGGGATATGGCCATACGGGGGTCGGGAGCTGCGGGCTACGGCACCGGTGCGCTAGGGTGCTACGGCGCGAGGGCTACTACGCGCGTGGCAAGCCGGCAAGGCTTGGCCTTGGCAGTGCTCCTTGAGGCATGAGCAGTGTCCGAGGAGCCAACCATCGTCCACTGAGCCACCGAGGTCCGACCGTCCGAGGCTGAGGCAGGCAGGCCGTCCGCCGCTGCGCCGTCGCAGAGTAGGTGAGCCACTGAGCGTTTGAGGCTCTGAGCTTGAGCATTGTTTTGATTTTTAATTTCCTAGAGTTACAGAGTACAATTTTAGTATTAATTATTGAAATATCACAATGCTTCTGTTTTCTGAAGCTACTGTGAGCAATCCTAGAGTACAATTTTAATAAATTTTGATTGCTTGTAGGTATTTGACAATTTGAACGTATTTAACATCATTAATTATATTAACTATTGAATCACATTGTGTGTCGGTATTTTTTACACTAAAAGTTCGCTCTGGATCTTTCGAATTCCTAATTCCGCCACTGGTCGTCTGAATCATCGATCAGCTCGAGCTAGCTTACTTAGGGCATGTACAATGGTACAGACAGTTTACTTAGGGCAATGTCACCTGTAGACAACACTAGAGACAGCTTATACAATGGTTGTGGTGATATAGTTGGCTACAAAATTGTAGACAACACACAATCTTTTAATGTTTTTCTTGTTTCTAGTGCTACAGTCGACTACAGGATTGTAGACAACATCTTTATCTCTCTCCATTCTTTTTTATCCACGTCAGCAAAAATCCTACGTGACAAAGACAATAGACAAGTGACATAAACTCATTGTACATACTCTGGTAGCACGAGGTCGGCGCCCCGGGAAGTTGCACTTGGAGGGGATCTCTGCATGGCGCGGTCGGCGTCGATGTTGCCCCTGTAACGGCAGAGGCACCCGAGATTGGCGCGTTTCGCCGCCTTGCAGCGCTCCTCCTTGGGCGTGTACTCCCTGCTGCCCACCGTGCAGTACTAACTGCACGCGCGCGCCATGCGTTCCTTGTCGACGCCGCAGATGGTGGTTAGCCCGGCCGCGCCCGATGCGGTCGCCACGGCCACCGCGTTGCTCACCTAGCTTCCTCCCGGCCGGCCATAGCTAGGTAGGCTCTGTCGCGCCTCTGTGTGCTCTGCGTGCGTGTCACGTTTGATCATGGAACGATGCGGGCGCCCTCACATAGCGTGGCCCGTGATGTGGCATGCATGATGCTCGCCGCTCGCGGGCTTGTGCACGCGTCGAACCGTCGGCACGAGCACATTCGCTATGCTATACACGCATGCATTATTGCATCTGCATGTATATATACGCGTAGATATCGATTTGTGTCTTGTGTTAGTACTTGATGATTTGATCTTTTACCTCTGCTTCCCAGCCTCTTCCTAGCTATCTATCTGTGTATATTTATAGCTACAACTTTTGTGCAAACTTCAAAAGCGAAAAACAAAAGCAAGAGCGCAAAACTGTGGTCCAAAGTGCCCCATGTTATGTTCTGTCACTGCATACTTACAAGAAAGTCAAATTGACTAGTTTTATGCGCACAGGAAGATAAGAACTACCAGAAGGAGCTAATTACTACCTGCACGCAGCAGCAAGAAAAGTAGATCTGAATGTCACTTCACTCGGGACAACTGCACTGACCCTGTACCTAAGATAAACACATCAAAAGCCTAAACACAGAGACAGCGAACTTTTAATCAAAAGGAGGAGAGGACATGTTAAAGACTTGGGAAAGATAAAGAAAAAAACAGAAAAGAAGTTATCTATGCGGGCCGCGGTTTATAAAAATCGCCTGGTTCCTAATGCTACTGTCTTTGTCAAAGTAGATTCCGAAAGGTTCTTAGCTGGCCCAGCATAATGGCCCATTGAGGTATCCACATGTACACAGGGCCCGGTCTATTGCTCCACATAGCTTTAGGTACCTTTACATTACCAACAAAAGTTTCGTTTGTTCTTAAAAAAAAAGTTTCATTTGCTTTGAAAGAGGCTAGAAGTAATTCCTCTGTCAGATAGAGAGAGAGAGAGAGAGTATAGAAGAAATTTGTTATTTGTAATAGCATCTACCTTAACACATATGAAAGATGTAGAGTAATAGCAATTCAGGCATCTTGATGCTACTTGCACTTAGCTGGGAATGCCTTAATTAGTTGTAATATCACATACTCCTTTGTGAAAGGCAGATTTCCTTTTAAGTGAGCATTGGACTATTGGGGGAACTCCTCTCTTCAGCAAGGATATACTACCATCATGAAAGTTTAGTATCATTCCATACCATACGTGCTCTTGCTGGTGACTGTCGACACACCGAATGACTTGCAAAAGAAAGATGGAGTTTTTGGTCTAAATGGTACTGTTGCGCCCTTTTTTTTTTTGCAAACATAGTGTTTCTCGCGCTGTAATGCCAAATATGGCAGTGCGGACGTGCCTCCTCTCCCACGTGTCCTCCACCGCTCTCCCCTAGCCCGAATGCACCAACATTCGTGCACCCCTAGCCCAGACGTTTTTGTGCTTGACATGTGGCAGCTCCGCACTCCCCGCGCCCAGACAAGACCACCTCCGCGCGTTTTATTACTGCTTATTATTAAGAGGTAATGAATTAGTCATAATTAATGTATTGATAATTAAGTACTGCTTAGTAATTAGTGGTAATTAATTAGTCTTTATTATTTAAGTCTGAATTAGCTAGCAGTAAAAAAAATAGTGGTACTTAATTAGTCGTAATTAGTTAGACATAATTAATTTAATGATAATTAATTAGTCGTAATTAATTTAGTGGTATTTAATAAATCGTAATTGATTAATTAGTCATAATTAATTTAGTGGTATTTAATAAATCGTAATTGGTTGAGTCATAGTTTATTAGTGGTAATTACATTAGTGCAAATGAAGTGATCGAATTTACGTGGCCAGAATTAATTTGTTGGTAACTAATTACTCGTAGTTAATTTGTGGTAAGTAAATAAATATAATTAATTATGATTAATTAGGTTTGTGCATAGTTAATTAGTCTTAATTAATTAATCATAATTAATTCAGTTGGAATTACTTAGATGTAATGAATTACCCGTAAGTAATTTATTGACAAGTAATCAATTTGTTGCTAATTAATTAATTTTTTGTAATTAATTACTTGTATTTAATTACTTACTTGTATGCAATATAATTATTTGTGTCCTAGGTAATTACTGGCAAATAAATTACTCGTCTTTAATTAGTATTAATTAGAGTAGTCCTATTTTATTAGTGGTAATTGAAGAAACAATCCTATGTAAATAGTCGTGTACAGTTAATTAATTAGTGCCAATTACATAGCATGTTTGTTATATTGCGTACCGTAAATCGGGTTGTTGTGGATTTAGGTAATCTAGAATATGCAAGACTTGGTAGTGTTTTATGGCGATGGTCTCGTATGGGACACAATCGATGGGTTGGACCTATCGAGATGCCAATACAAAGTGGTCTCGGCGGAGGGGCTCGATGCGATGAATATTCACGAGCTTAGGAAATGCATTCGGAGGGAGTTCGACACTAAGCCAACGATGAAGAAACTTGTCATCGAGGGGATCACCTGCACGAGTAAGAGATGGCAGGGTGTATGGGAGCTAGTCAAGGTAAAATAGAAGCGTAGCATGAGGCCAATACATGCAGATTGTTTCCCAGCCTGAGGCGGCGATATAGGGGAACCGATGGTGTACGTGAATTTCGTACGTAGGACGCCGGGGAACCTTGATGATGTTGGTGCCTCGGGAAGTGGGCAATCGCAGGCAGAGCTTGAAGACGATAGCACGGAATGTGCTATTTTGGAGGAAGTCCACAGGAGAAGAAGACTTGTGCATAATTTTGTACAAAATGAGGGGCAAGACTGTGGTGGTTGGCCCGCATTGATTGTCACGAGTATCTACCGGACTGGCTCTTGGGTTGGAGTCCGATGAGGACGATGACCCAAGCTCGGATGGTAGCGAGGAGGACGCACCCCAGGGTGGTGGTCCAACCGGTGGAATTGTGTTTTCGAAGGTGTCGTACGTGGCATTCATACTTGATGATATCGCAGTGCGGTCACTCGTATTGCCGCAAGAGGAAGGGTCCCAGTAGGGGTTTGATACTGACACCCTCTTAGTTGAGCAGTACTTCCCTAGCAAGGCAGTCGTGCAGCAAGCTATAGCACGATACACCTTGTACATGAGTCGTGTGTACCAGGTGCACTGGTTTAACCCAGGACATTACGCAGTGAAGTGTGTAGTAGAACGCCGCCCTAGCAAGGTTAGCACTCATCGAGTAAAGTTCTTCGGCTCAGTCTTCATAGTCAAGGCGGTGACCCATCACACTTGCAAGCTTAGTGAGTCGCTGCGATAGCATCGGAATGTCACTTTCGCATATGTGGTAAACCTCATCAGCCACCTAGTTGCGGAGGACGTGTCCGCCCCCAAGATGTTGTTGTCAGAAGTTGCTAATCTGGTTGGTTATCCAGTCAGCTATAGCAAGGTCCGACGAGCCAAGCAGAAGGTTATCGAATCCATGTACAGGACATACGAAGAGGCGTACAACCTTGTACCGAGAATGTTTCACCAGATTGCCGAAGCAAACCCTAGAACATACATAAATAAGGTTGAAAATGAAAATATTGATGGAGGCCATAACTGCTTCATGCTAGACTGGGTGTTCTGGGCTTTCACCCGGGCCATAGAGGGCTTCAAGTTTTATTGTCTTGTGCTTATGATAGATGACACTTTCTTCACGGGGACGTACAAGGACACCATTCTCACAACGGTGGCGGCCGACACGAATGACCAGCTTCTCCCGGTTGCTTTTTCCATCGTGGAGAATGAGAATATATCCAGTTGGCTGTGGTTCCTGGCGAATGTGAAGCGGGCGGTTGTGGGAGACCGGCCCAACGTATGTCTTATCACAGACCGCAATGTTGGGTTGTTGTCGGCTCTGAACACCATGAAGAATGGGACGGAACCCTCTCACCAGTAGAACGACATGGAAACCCGGTGGCGCATGAGGCATCTTGCATCGAACATCTTCACGCGGTTCCGCAGTCAGAACTTAATGAAGATGTTCAAGGTGTTGTGCGTGAAGAATCAGAGGAGGAAGTTTGAGTCCATCTAGATAGACCTCGAACATCGAACTACGAGGCATACAAGGGAGTCCCCTCCGGAGGTGCACAGTAAGGATAGCAAGTCGCAAGCGGGCAATCCAGGAGAACCATAAGTTTCACACAGTGGATTAATCTCCACGTTCCTGAGTTGGAGAAATGGTCCATGCTCTATGACACAAACGATACGAGGTACGGAATTATAACGACCAACATGTCTAAGGTGTACAACAGCGTGCTGAAAGGTGTGCGGTGCCTCCCTATCATCACGATCGTCGAGGAGACATGAACTCGCATGGTCAGTTACTTCGTCAATAGAGTCACTGTAGCGAGGTGACAGCTGGAAGAAGGGAAGCAGTGGTTCGAACATGCAGAGGTATGTGGACCATAAGATGAAGAAGGCCCGAATGATTGACATCCGGGTGATCAGACTGAGGCAAAAATATGTCAACAGTCATGCTAGGGGGGAAAGAAATGCATGCACCTTGGTTGATGTGGCTACATGCACCTGCAACAAACCGAAGCTCCTGCACAAGTAATGCTCGCATATGTACAAGGAGTGTGCGCATCTAAGGCAGACGCCTACACCGTATATCTTCGAGTACTACGACATGCAACATCTTTTTGGTACATGGAGTGCAGTGTTTCATTCGTATGGCGTGGACATGAACTATAAGGATCTTTGGCCGGACAGGGTGCAATAGAGATCGAACAAGGCCTTTAAGTGAATTGGGAAGGGACGACGGTAGACGTGGTACTTCCGGAATGATATGGATAATAGTCAGCGTGGGGGCCTGAGCCGCACGATGAAGTGCAGGATATGCAAGACCCTTGGGCACTCTACGAAGGATTGCCCCAATAGACCGAGCTCGTCTAATTGCCATTCAGTGTCATAATTTACTATATTGTATGCCTATACGAGGACCGTCATGTTATGTAAATGGGTAGTCTGCTCATATTTGTTTATATCTTTACGTCATTCTTTCTTAATGCATATGTATCTCGACATTACATTTGTTCCGAATTGACTCGCCCTTCTTTTGTGCGAATAGCCGACAAAGATCATTCGGTCCACGCACCTGGCCACTGCCGCCCGAGCGTACTGCACATGCGAGAAAATCCTCATAAGAGAATCTTACGCACACATAAATTTTTCACACCCTGCGTTGAATTCCACAAAATTCTAACTTCATCCGCGCGTAATAGCAACCCGAGTTGTGTTGCAACTTCTTCCCATGGATCGACGTCCTGAAGATGTACGATAGGGCGTTCATTCAGCAGAAGTACATATTGAACTACGCGATGCGAGTCGAAATCTTCCAGCGATGGAAACCTTACGTACCACACCCTATTGAAAAGGCACCGGAGGAGCCCAGGACAACAGGGTGGTGGTGGAGGACCACCGAACAGGAAGCTGAGTACAACAAGGGGAAGACTCCTGCTACTAACATCGGCAACTGGTAGAGACATGACTTGCAATAGATGAAAGACACAGATTATTAGGTGAATAAATTAATAATGACGATAAATTACTAGAAATTAAAATCTATGACCAAGTAATTAATACTTAATTAATTGCGACAAAATAATTACAACTAATTAAGTATGACCAAATTAGTTCACTAAATTAACACAAGTAATTCAATATCGCTACATTCATTATGACTAATTAATTATCACAAATGAATTACAAATAAATAATTATGACTTAATAATGACAACTAGATTATTCAGGACTAAATTAATTATGATGAATTAAATAGCACTAAATTAATTATGACTAAATAATTACCATGGATTAATTACAAAAAATTAATTACGACTTAATAAGACTACTAAATTAATTACGACTTAATAAGGGCACTAAATTAATTACAACTAATTAATAACGGCTAATTAACTAATACTTAATTAACTACGGCTAATTGATTCGATCTAATTATTTACGACTAATTAATTAATTAACACTAACTAATTATGACCTAATTAATTGCAACTAATTAACTCACACATATTTTATTACGAAGAAATGAAAACGACTAAATTCATTATGCCTAAATAAGTACAACTAATTAACTACATGTAATTAACTACGACTAATTAACTAACTAACAGTTAATAAAGAAAAAAGTATGAGAAAAGAATTACCTGCTAATATGGCCGCTAATGATGATTCTAAAAAATCCTTAATCGTCTATGACAACGAAAACGATAGAACGAGCGGGAATGGGAGAGCGAGCGAGGATGCGAGTTTGCAAACGAGCGAGGGTGAGAGTTTGCGGACCGTCTCGCCATCGCCTCGGAATTTATAGCCGCCTAATGCAAATCACGGCCGACCGCGAAGCGACAGGATGAATCGGATTCCCTCCTGCTCGCGCAGCTTGCATGCATAGAGATGGATGGCGACCGGGAATAAAGAGTGACAGTGATGGATGGCGATGGGGGAATAAAGCTCCTACGGCCAAGGTATCCAGGGCAGGGAGGAGCGGACGTCACCCACATGGCGCTTGGACAAAATCCGGGCGAGGGAGGGGGGGCAGAGCTGATCGGTCGGGCGACACGCGCCTTGTCCAGGTGATGGGCGCGTGGAGGCGGCTTGTCCGGGCCATGGGCGCGCGGAGGCGGCTTGTCCGGGCGACACACGTGCGGACAGCGCGCGTCCGGGTGTGGGGCGTGCTGCAGTGGCGCTACCGGGCTAGGGGCGCACAGAGGTGGCCTTGTCCGGGCGCGGAGAATGTGGAGCTGCCACATGTCGAGCGCAGAAACGTCCGAGCTAGGGGCACACGGATTTTGGCGCATCCGGGCTAGCGGAGAGCAGTGAATGACACGTGGCGGAAGGATCTACGTCCGTTCTGCTATTTTTGGCATTACAGCACGAGAAGCGTTACGTTTACGTTTGTAAAAAATGGATGCAACAGTGTCATTTAGACAAAAACTCATAAAGATGGCATTACCAAAGGTCTCACTCAACGACTTTATATACATGGCAAAACGGTTCTTCGTTAGACTCAGTGTTCTCCGATCAATTACGGATCATTTTTCCAATCAAAGTCACAAGTAAGTACACGATTAGACAGGTTCCGGCACGGCACTAAGCCTTTCTTCCTCGGCTGTAATCGTGACGCCGGGCGGTGGAAAGCGGCGAAGCGTGCAGCCGCGGAACCCAAAGAATCATTGTGATTTGGCCATGGTTCCAAAGAAAAGCACCCAACTTTTGCTGCTTTTCGCTAACATGCGTAGCCTTGAGTCGCAGCCGCGGCAGGCCCTGCCGGGACGACCGCCATGCCATCTCGCAGGTGACAAAAGCACGAGACATACACACTTCATTGTTTACCATACAACCGCAAGACTAGTTGCCAAAAGCCGGCAACTTTACTGCCACACTCTGTATGTGTGGGTATGAGAGAGAGAGAGAGAGTAATAGTAACTGATCAGAAAAGAACAGCATCATCACTGCACTAAGGACACTAACTCGGAAAGCAAGGGGTGGAGTGGTGTCTATGTATGAGTGTGAAGCAGTAGTACTCATTGCCTCAGCTGAGTAACAGCTGAACACTCCCTGCTTTGGGCTCTTGCTTTCTTGTGGACTTTTTGTAAAGTTTAGGTACGTGTGTGCCCCCACATTCTCTTTACCTAAGCTTTTGCGTGGCTTATGTATACAGCTCCTTGTTCCTCGCCCAATTCCAATAGAGCTTTGACTGGCTTTCCTGCTCCTTTGCCTCCCTCCTCCTAGCTACCAGTCGTCTCCTCGCATCTGCTTCTGCTTCTGCTTCTGTAACTGCGAGATGGAGGTGAGCCATGGAGATCATGCATTGCATCTTTGCCGTTCTTTTCGTCTCATTTTGTATACTTCTGTTCTGTTCTTGTAGCTAAACTTGTGTTCTAGTTCCTTAATGTGGCTGGGTTTTACATCCTTCTGCAAAGACAAGAAACGACACTTTGTAAACCTTGCCATTGTAGTGGAAGGATGCTTTTCTACTGTAATATACATATACTGTGCTGCTCTTAACAGTAGACCTTTTTATAACAAGTACATGTCCTACATTGGCGTCGACATTGACATACAGTTTTGATCACCTGAAAGTTTTACTTATCCAATGAGGTCACTTCAAAGCTTCAGAAGGCAAACTTTGCACATTCTTCAGTCCTAGCTCTCAGATGCTTCTTGTCAATATCCCTGCTTCCTATGTTTTAACCAAGCATGCATCAGTTGTTCAGTGAAGTTCGTTTCATTTCCTGACAGGCGCTAGACGATTGCAAGTGGCGCCAAATCCCGGCGTTCGGCGACTGGAACCTGTGGGATGACATGCCCGTCACCCAGTACTTCGAGTCAGGAACCTTCTTCTTCACAGCGCAAGCAGAGAAAGACGAGGACCTCTTCAAGGTGCCCCAGTTCCCTGCCAAGCCCTACAACTACAAGAAGGTCAAACAAAAACAACTCTTTCCATGATTACGATACTAGTTCAGTTTAACTCCAATATTGAGTTCAGTTCAGTTTTCGATATTGAGTTCTGCAACTACAGAGAGATTGACGATTTTGTGATCAAAATGCAGTGCGTTGTTCGAGTGAAGCGGGAGAAAGGAACTGCAAATGCTGTGCCTGTGAGGAAGGGAGGCAGGAAGCATTATGCCAATGAGCAGCAGAAGTGGAAGCTAAAGGCAGCAGTGGATGAGGACCTGTACAAGATCTCCCCAAAGCTACTCTGCAAGGTGAAGAAGGCAAGTGGTAGTAGTACCCTGTAATTGTAGTTTGTTCCAAAATTAGTGCATCTTTGCTGGGCCCATGTGTAGCCAAGTGGGTTTACTTTAGCTAGTTTCTATCATGTGATTGACATAAACCTTTGTTGAGATAATCTGAACTTTTGTAAGTAGCTTTTCTTAGGATAATAGCACTACAGTACTTTACTTATCAAAGATGTGAGTGACCTTTTGTTCAAAAGCTTAAGTACTGCATATATAGCACTATTGGAGCTTTATTTAGCTTAAAGCTGAACTGTAAATTACAGCAAGGTCGTACTTGAACTTGAACTGCGATTCTTTTTCTTGTTTTTATCTTATGGTGATCTTTTGTTTGTGTTGCAGAAGAAGTTTTTGAGGAATTTCCTGGGAGGGTGCCTGGGCCTGAACTGCATCGCCTGAAATAAGCGAGCTAAATAAACTTATCCAAAGTTTGGTGCTAGAAAGAGATGTATGTATATTGTCTGCTAATATGGAAGTAATGGAAACTGATTATTGCTTGGACTCCTTCGCATATAATAATAATAGCACTTTCCTTTCTACCGTAGAAATTCTACGTCTCCACTTTCCAATTTTCCCTATCCCGTCCCGTCATGATCTTCTCACGGTGCCGCTCACGATCACAATCTCGCGAATTAATGCCGCAAATAGGAGGCAGGAAAACAAATTAACAATCGAATAGGAAGCTTCCGTATACGCAGTAGTCACGGAAAAAAAAGAAAGATCTCGCATTAATTGCAGAGATTTTGGATTGGGCGTACAGATCGAGTCAATCAAATTTCTGAACGTCGGATCTCCATCCAACGCTCCTGATTTCTCCCCCGAATCCTATACAAACCATCTTCCTCAACCCTCCTACGGTCCTACCCGATGCCCGATCCACGCACGCGCCGCCACCAGCCCCTGCTCCACCCCGTGTGCCGTCGCCCTTCCGCCGAGCAACCCCCGTCGACGCTACCGCCTCCCTCCCTCCCTGGCATCGGCGGCGATGGCGCCGCCGGATCCACCGCCATCGACCACCTCCCCCGCCTCCTAACTTCTAGTCGATTCTCTTCGCCTCCGCCGCCCACTGCCCTCCTCCAACCCACGGCCACCGTCGCCTCGTCGTCCCGCCGCCGCTGCCGCCCACCGTCGGCCCACCACCTCCCTGTGAAATCTAAGGTTGGGGTTCCGGTGAACCCTGGCCCTAACACAGGTGAACTCTGACCCAAACTCAGTTGACGCCGGCGCCGCCGGTGACGAGGAGGAAACGCCGGGCGCACTAATCTTGTTGCTGATCCGAAGGTGAGTAATTTGACTGATTTGGGGTGAGAAATCATTCGAATGATGTCTAGCATTGCCGTATAATATATGCCTAGTGACTAGTGCCCTACTGCCTACTAGCAGCAACGAGAAGACGAGTCCGCTTCCAGTGCAAACAGGTTGAACTGTTTAGCACGCCACTTCCGAGTCTATATTTAACGACCCGTACAAGCACAAGATCGATCACACCGAGGGAAGAGCACTGCTTCGCCACCGCCATGCCGCGCCGTAAGATCCCGATCAGTTTCATCGGAAACCGGCGGACACGCGCCTTGACGTTCGCGAAGCGGAAGGACGGGCTCATGAAGAAGGCGCGGGAGCTCGCCACGCTCTGCGACGTCCCCGTCGCGGTCGTCTGCGCCGGCCCCGACGGCGGCGCGACGGTCGAGTGGGCGTCGGAGGGCGGTATCTTCGACAGGTACCGCGCGCTCCCGGCCGGGACGAGGGCAGCGCACACGCACGTGAAGTACCTCGGGGACCAACTGGGCAAGGAGAAGGCCAAGCTCGCCAGGCAGCGGCAGGACGGCCCCGACGAGCTCGCGCCGTCGGGCGAGGTGTTGAACGACATGACGCTGGACGAGCTGCAGGAGCTGCTCGAGTCCGTCGATGCGGCGCTGCGGGCTACGGGTGAGAGGCGAAAGGCACTGGGGTTGCCAGACGATGACGACGCCGACGTTGACCGGAACGAGCAGGCCGCGTCGGATGCTTCCAGCGCTGTCGTGTCGCTTGGGCATGGCGTCCCGTGCGCTGGAAGCAACTTCGTGGATTTGGACGGCTACCAGATGCGCGCGCCAGGCAATGGCAGCATCAACAACGGCCGGCTCGAGCAGGACACGTGGGATGCCCTCCGGCATTACAACGCCGGCATGGTGCAACCTCGCACGGGGTACAACTTCCACGGCATGGGCGGCTACCAGCTGCCGATGCCGGGCAATGGCAGCAACGACCACGGCCGGCTCGCATTGGGTGGCTTCCAGCCGCGCAATGCGGTCGTGCAGCCTGGGTACGGTGGCTTCCAATGCACTGACAGCAGGTACGTGGGCATGGACGGCTACCAGATGCAGGCGCCGGGCAATGGCAATGTCAACCATGGCTGTCCCAATCTGGCCATGTGGGGCACCGAGGAGTCGTGCAACGCCATCGTGCCAGTTGGGTACCCCTCCATGTACGTCGGCGGCAACTGTGTGGATACACTGGCTGAGTACCCCGCCCTCAGCACCGGCGACAACTTCATCAACACACCGATCGGCTTCGGCATTCGCGACGACTTCATGAACGTGGACTTCTACGAGACGCAGATTTCAGCCGACGATTTCCAGTGCTCCGGCACCAGCCAGAATTCTTCCAGCGTCGAGCAGCTGCATTACCTCAGCGATCTGGCCGAAGGCATGCGCTTCGGTTCCAGGGACACGCAGCTGCAGCTTTGGAAGAACTAATAGTATGGTCTAGAGTTGCAGCCAGTCCGAGTCAGATGTGCAACATCGTGAGTGCGGCAATTTTGGGTGATGGATTGCCGCCGGATTCAACTGATGTCGCCACCCCTGCCCACAGATCCTGAGCAATTTTCCCGGCCAACGAGCGAGGGACATGGGCTAGCTATTAGGTCGTCTATGTTTGCCAGGAAAAGACCCGGCAATTTTGTTAATTCAACAGTTCAGCTTGGAGAAGATTCCGGCAATTTTGTAACTCTGCTTGGATAATCCAACATTTTTTTATAGAATCAGCCGGGACAAGATCTGGCAATTCTGTACCTATGCCTGGAGATTATCCTCGCAATTTTGTAAACTACAAGGGTACAGATACAATCATATAGTTAATCTACTCGTTACATCTTGTGCCAATAATAGAGTCAATTGCAATGGAATTTGTTACATCAGAATGACAAGTTAATCCTCTGTTTAACATTTAAGTTAAGCAGTGGGCGCAAAAGTCAAAACTCCTAACAAGAAACCCATACTAATTTTCCTCATCACAACCATAAAGGTAAAAAACAACAATTTGCCACCAAAGTAGACAGCAAAATATATTTGAGCCTTGGTTTAGGATATCGTTACTAATTACAACAACTAATTCGCTAATAGGAAACACTTTTGCCACTGCATAAACAACAAGATGATAGAAAAATGTGACTTCACTTACATGCATAATAGGTGAGCTTGTTGGCTCGGTTCAAAATTACTCTAATTACACTTGTTAATTGGTTTAACATTGAAATAAGTCGATTTTAAAATGAAATTGAATTTTGCTATGGCTCGGTTGGGCTCGTTAGCTTGGTTCTAAAAAATACTTCTGAATTATAAGACGAGCACCTAACTCAATATCCACCCCTAATAGTAGAGGACTCAACCAGCTCGGCCTGACCCAACTGTACAAACGTACAAGCCACGATAGCTAGGCGGCCCGGCCGACGTTGATGTTTACAAGCATGTCAGCTGTCAACTATGGGCTCAACTAAACCTTGGCCTTTTACGCCCTACTCCGAAGCCCTCGGCGAACAAAAACAGCCCTCGCCCCAATTGACGAGATGGCAACGAATTCTTCACTTTGTAAAAAAGACATGAAGAGTCGCAACATGCTAACACTATGTTCCAAATCGATGTCTCAGAATCATTATGTTCTCCTAAAACAAATCCCGAAATTGTTGGCCATTCAAAACCAATCCAAAACACATTCCATAATATCATCAAACTGTTCGAATGCACCAGAGTAGCCAAGATGGACGGACACACAAGGGAGAAAAATAGGAAAAGCCGCGGCAACCGCATAAGCACTCGCGGTCGCGGCCGACGAACGAACGGGCGCAACGCACGGCCCCCGCGGTGCGCGGCCGCGCACCCACTTGGCGGCCGCCCGGGCGGTTCTCTTGCACGCCGCGACCCTTTCCTCCCCCACACCAATCCAAACGCCAACGCACCGCGTATACTTACCACCATCACCGCGCGCTCGCGGCATCCATCCACCCATACATACAGCGCGCAGTGCAGCGCGCCCGCTTCCAGACTTTGAGCGCCCCGATCGCTAGCTACCCCCGTCCACCGGCCGTCCCCGTCCGCGTGGGAGCAAGAGACCGCGCGCGCGTACGTGCGTAGCCTCCATGGACAATAAGGAGAAGGAGCGCGCCGCGTCGTCGGCCAGCAACGCCGACGTGAACGACGTCGAGGAGGAAGAGGAGGACGAGGAGGGCAAGCGCGCCGTCGTGCTCGGCCCCCAGGTCCCCCTGAAGGAACAGCTCGAGCTCGACAAGGTGCCAATCGACAATCTGTCTCCATTAGTTTGGGAAATGCTGGTACCAATCAAATCCACGTATTGATTTATGTGATCTTTTTCTACTAATGTAGGATGATGAGAGCCTGAGGAGGTGGAAGGAGCAACTCCTTGGTCAGGTTGACACAGAACAGCTTGGAGGTAACCATAACATCTGCACTTGCTCTCAAGTTCATATGGATCTGGCATGCACACATGAACAAAACTACATGTGTTGGTCTCGGAATTCTGATGCAGAAACTGCTGAGCCGGAGGTGAAGGTACTGAACCTGACCATCCTGTCGCCGGACCGGCCGGACCTGGTTCTACCCATCCCCTTCGTGCCGGACGAGAAGGGCTACGCCTTCGCGCTCAAGGACGGCAGCACCTACAGCTTCCGCTTCTCCTTCATCGTCTGCAACAACATCGTGTCAGGCCTCAAGTACACGAACACTGTCTGGAAGACCGGAGTAAGAGGTGACACCCCATGATCTCTCTACTTAATTAGACCTGTTATGTGCTTACTTGATCAATTCATTTTCGTCAGATTTGCTAAATTGTATAATGTAGATCAAGTAGAAACGATGGTTGAATTCTACATCGGTTTAAAAGTAACAAGACATCGATAATTTATTTTGGATGTCATGGTAAATGGAATAATGGATATACTATTTCTGTGGCTATCTTCAGTAATACAGTGTGTAACTTGGGAACTTCTCATACCTAGATCGATAGGCCATTTTAGATAATTTAATAACATCGTGAGTATAATAAATTCCTTTTTTTAACTGAAGAGGTTAAGGGAAATTATGCGTTTACCTTAACTGATGTTTTCTTTCCTGAAGGAGTGCGTTTGCACCACTTATTCAGTCAAAGATCCATATGTTATCCTTTTGAAGTAGTTGATTATTTGTTCCTTTCTTGCAGTGGAGAACCAGAAGGTGATGCTGGGGACATTCAGTCCCCAGCTAGAGCCCTACACATACGAGGGTGAAGAAGAGACCACACCGGCTGGCATTTTTGCAAGAGGTTCCTATTCTGCTAAATTGAAGGTGTGTATACTTATGGAGTAAAACCACGATGCTTTAAGGCAATTGCTTTATTAATCACTACTGTAATGCGTTTGTTTTTTCAGTTTGTTGATGATGATGGCAAGTGCTACTTGGAGATGAGTTACTACTTTGAGATTAGGAAGGACTGGCCAGCCATCCAATGATGTGGGACAAGGCTTACGGAAAATGTTAGCTCCTAGCTAAGCCAAGGCAGATGCGCTGTTGCTTCTAGAATGATTCATTGGGTCGTTGTCGTTAACCGCCTTTAATTTGTTTGAGTTTGTCACTCTCTTTTTTTCTTCTTTTTCATGTCCTTCGCATAATGTTTATTCAACATATATAATCCATTCTCTCTGGAGACACTGATATTTATGTACTGAACCTGTTGTTCGTCTGAAACACACATGCTTCCTTTCAAACTCATCAGTTGTTCTGTATTTCTGTAACTTGTGGTTACTTAGGCACTTTCAAAACTTGTTGCTTCTTCCGGTATGAATGGCTTAGCAGTTGAAGTGCAGTGTTAGCTCAGTTTCCCTTCCAATGATGAGTGAGTGAGTGACTGTCTTGCAGGACTTCAGGTCAAGATTTTGCGTGCGTTTAAAGTTGTTTTTGCACTTAGCATTGCTCTCAGTGGCTGCTACTGCCGTAGGGCGATTAGTGCATTAGGTAGTGCTGCAATGACATTTCTTGAGCTGGATGAAAGCTAGCTTAGGAAGAGTGGCATACCAGCTAATGCTTGTTACAGAGAAGCATCTGCTACCTGGAGGTACCAGTACCAGTGTCCCGCAGGTGACAGGCACCGTACCAGGTCACTAAAAACTAAAAAGTTGTCGTTTGTCAGCGACTTGTTGCAATTGATGATTTAGCCTGTGATTTTCGTTGATTCGTTGCCCCATCAACCAGTGTCCAGTGCTTCACCAGTTCACCGTACACAATGAATGAATTAGCAAGCTGATGCTTAAAGCTTGCGTCTCGAGACTTGACTTGCGCCATTCCTTGGCTGATTTCTTCTAGTACTCCTCACTTGTAAGTAGATCCGAAGTAGACGCCGTTGCAGTCTTACAAAGGTATCCGTACACAGCGTTGTATTCAGTTTCTTTCTTTCCAGAGATTGTCTTTTCGTTTTAGTGTAGCAAATCAGGCTCAGATAGGTATGTAACATTGGAACACTTACCAGTGCAAATCACTGGAGAAGGAGTTGACTAACTGTTTTTAGTGCGTACTTTCGATCAGGTTTTCATTAAAAAAAATAGTGATAACCTTACCGAAAATTTGGCTATGAATTAGACTAAGGGTACGTCTAGGCACCAGGTACCCGTCTTTCTTAGAACATCAGATACATTTAGAACCGTACGATTGCTTTTAGATTCGTACAAACCCTAATAGCTAACCTATCTTCTCTTCCTCATCCTCCCTCCTCCTCTCTCCCCATTCAGCTAACCCTCCCCCACTCCCGCCACCTCACCGACGCCGTAACTGGCGCCAGCACGGCCCTCCGGCATGCCACCACCGCTTTTGCCTCCCATAGCGGTTGTCGGCACCGGGGCAGCGCTAGCACCACCCACCTCCTCCACCACCACCGCACCCCTTGCCGCCTTTTCCACCACTGACTCCACTCTTCTTCCCCGTCGCCAGATCCTCTGCCCCGATTGCCCCACGCCTAGGGGTGTCAACGGATTGAATATGAATCGAATAGCGGTCTTTCCACATTCATATTCGTATTTTTAAAGCGAATACAAGTGCGAATTCGGATATGCTCGAATACAAATACAAATCGAATGTTGTAACGGATATGAATACAAATCGAATACCTACTCAATTTGATCAGATCCGAATATCCTACAGTGTATTGTAGTTTACCGAAAAGAGTTTGTTGACACCAGTTTTTTAGTAATATTTATGCCCATTTTTGCTTTGGTTTATCACGTCAACATTGTGTCATTTGGGGACGTGCCAAAATGGACAAGATAAAATCAGTCAAAAAGAGCATGCAAAGAGTTTCATTGAGGTGTGCTAAAATAAACAACATCAAATGTCAAATTGAAGTCTACCATGACAACTGCCTCGTCAAGATGATCGAAATGCATATATAATATGTCTAATTTGGAAGCCGGATGCAAAAGATATATAGTAGCTAGTTAGCTGACACTATCTGAATCCGGATATTATCTGATTTCGTATTCGATTTGCCGCCTATTTGGTATATCATATCTGTATTCGTATTCAGCAAAAAAAAAATGGATATTATCCAGATTCGTATTCATTTTACAATACAAATACAATTTTGTTTACCAAATTTGCTACTATCCGAATTCGGATACCGAATAAAATGGACTATTCGGATTCGTTTGACACCCTTTCCCACGCCGAACCCTAACTCTCCACCCACGTCGTCATCACCCTTGCTGCCAACCCGCCCATCGCCAGCCACCAAGCTCGCGGTCGGCAACGCCCTCTCTGCCTCACCACACCGTCGCCTCCTGAAACCTAAGTTTGGGCCCAGTGAACCCCAAACCTTAACTCCGATGGTTGTGAAGCTCATCGGTGATGCCGTCGTCGTCGTCTCCGAACATGAATCTTGATGGCATCCGATGCATCTAAAATCGTCAAATGGGGGAGAGAAAATCAGGTAGCTGTTTCTTATCCCGTTGAATATAAAGCAGCAGTAGTGGCAGAGTGAGCAGTTTTATTTGACATTATTCCTTCGAAAATACCTAAAACCCATTTTTAAACCCAACTATCCTAAGTGGCTGCCTTGTAGACTTCTTCCCGTGCTCGCGGTGAACCAGCCGCCACCGCCACCGCCGGCATGGCGCATCGCGCGCTGCTCTCCCGCCTGAGCCGCGCCCCTCTCCTCCACCACCACGTGCGCCGCTCTCTCACTGCCGCTACTCCACCACCAGACGAGTCGCCCCCTCCCCCGCCGCTGCCGCCGCCGCCCTCCAATTCCAAGCTCTTCGTCGCCGGTACCGCTCTTCTCTCCTGCCTCCGATTCCTTCTCCGATCCAATCCCCAACTGCTTAATGGTTCTCACCTCATTTTTGCCTCGCTTTCTTGCGAGCGCACGCAGGGCTGTCGTGGTCCGCGGACGAGCGGTCGCTCATGGATGCCTTCTCCTCGTTTGGCACCGTCACCGAAGGTAAAGAACAACCCACAGACTGCAACCATTTTCACTTAAAAGTGCTTCATTAGGCCGTAGCAAATAACCTCTTGAGTGGTGGGTGGGCGGCTTCAGATGATGCGCACGGTAGGTGTTCGACGAAACGGCTCCGAGGCCGTGGGAGTCTCGGTCACTCCTTGCCTCGAGAACTGTTTGACGAAATGCCTGTTAGGGACGTGGTCGCCTGCTCGGCGGCAATCTACCGGCATGCGAGGAGCAGGTTGTTTGACGAGGCGATTGGACTGTTTGTCGGTATGATGAGGACTGGGGTGTGCCCGAACTCGTTCACCTTGGTTGGCGCATCACTTGCAGCGGCTGGGCTGGGTGACACCATGCTTGCCGAGTGCATCCATGGGTGGGCTGTGAAGAGTCGGTTGGAATCCAATCCTTTTGTTGGGACTGCATTGCTTGATTCCTATGCAAAATGTCGGTGCCCCATGAAGGCGTGGGCTTTGTTTAGTGAAATGAGGGATCCGGGAATAGTTACCTGGAATGCGATGATCTCTGGGTTAGTGCACAATGATTTGTTCGAGGAAGCATTGTTGGTGTTTAAGAGGTTGCTTCATTTGTTTGGGCCAGTTCATAATGTTGTGACCATGATAAGCGTTTCTCAAGCTTATACTGGCTGTGGTGACCTTGGACTGTCTGAGAGTGCACATGCTTATGCAGTCAAGATTGGGCTTGATTTGGATGTGTCAGTTACAAACTCGATACTGGGCATGTACTTGAGTTTTGTTGGCCTTGAGATTGGAAGAGAGATTTTCAGGAAGATTGCTGTTAACAATGTTGTTACTTGGACAGTGATGATGGGCTCCCTTCTTGAGAAAGCACATGCTGGTGAAGTTATACGTGTGTTTGTTCAAATGAGGTCAAATGGCATAGTGCCTGACAGGGTAGCAATGGTTAGTTTGGTGCAAGCTTGTGCACTTTTGGGTGATGGAAGGAGAGGAAAGTTGGTTCATAGCCAGATTGTAATCCGAGGGTTCATTAGAGAGCTTCCTGCAGTTAATTCCTTAATCACAATGTATTCCAAGTGTGAGGATTTGAGTTCTGCAAGAATTCTGTTTGATGGTGTAAGGGATAAGAGCTTGGTTTCATGGACTGCAATGGTGTCAGGGTATGTAGAAAATGGAAATGCCTTAGAAGGGATGCATCTCGTTGCTATGATGAGGCGTGAAAGTTTATTTGTGATTGATTCCGTGACTATAGTCACCTTATTGCTTGCTTGCTATGAAATTGCTAAGTTTGACCTATGTGTTCAACTTCATGGGTATAGCTACAAGTCAGGTTTGTATCTGTACAGACCTGTTCTTAATACCCTTATGGCAGTTTATGGTAAGTGTGGATATGTGACTTTAGCCCATAGAGTGTTCGATGAGATTATTTCTCGAGATGTTGTCTCGTGGAATACTATGATATTGTCCTATGGTATAAATGGCCAAGGAGAGGAAGCAGTCGCACTTTTTAATGAGATGGAGAAATATAGTGAGGACCGAGATGGTGTAACATACTTGAACACATTGCTAGCATGCAGCCATTCTGGACTGGTGGATGATGGGTTGATCATCTTTAGAAGAATGATTAACAATAAGGGCATAAACCCATGTCAGGAGCACATTGGATGCATAGTGGATATGTTGTCAAGATCTGGCCGCTTGGATGAAGCAGCAGAAGTGGCTAGCTTGACTCACAATAAAATGGGACCAAATGCTTGGAAGGCTTTGATGGGAGGGGGTCATTTGCATAGTGACATGGAATTCACTAAAGTTGCTGCAGAGAAGGTGCTTACGATGCAATCATTTGATCATGGGCATGTGGTGTTACTTGCTAACACTTATGCATCACTTGGGAAATATAGTGCTGCCGAATCTGTTAGATCCTGTTATACAAAACGAATTACAAAGAAAACTCTAGGGCTTAGTTCTATTGAGGTCATGCCATCCTCTAGGACAGGATAGCAGAACAATACTTCCCTAGGGAAGGGTAAAGATATATCTAACAATTACTATCCACTTTCTCAAGCTATTGGAATCTATTTTAGTCATGAGTGATGGGATTTTACTTTGTCAAATGGTCAAGCCCTTGTGAAAAAAAAAGAAAAGCATCAAGCATGAGGTTTCAAAAGGCGCAGATGCAATAGAGGGTTGCCTTGGTCCTTGGGTCTTGAGTCTCGTGACTAACAATATTTCATCTCAACTCTAGCACAGTCGCTTCAGGAGCCTTTTGACATGTGAATATGGAGTTTATCTGACGTTATTCTGACACACTTGGAAGACTTGCTAAGTAAACTATCATATTTCATCACTTTCTCTTTTTTGTTTGTCCATTTTTTTTTTGTTTTTTTGCCTTAGAATCTATCTGGTTTTTAGAATTTGGAAGCACAACAGTACGAACGTCTGGTTGACCTGATTTGCATTGATATCAACCACTCTGATTGAGCTGATCCTGAATACATTCATGTGCTGAATCGCGGCTACAGCACCAGTATACAGTTCATATTAATAAATATTGGTAGAAGAGCCTGCAAATACCAGCTATGTGCTGTATTTGATTTTTTAGCAGTATATTGGGGTGCACCTCATCATTTAACTTGTGGACATACAATTAGTGCCTAGACAATTGTGAAAATATAACCAGGATTTTACTCGATATATTTGATAAGATATGTTTCTTATATGTGCATCCAGAGATCCAGTTAAGTGCAATCCAAGTATTCCTGCTGCAACTTGTATTTTTATTTGGCAGTCCCTATATATCAGCCGCTTTTAAGCTTTAACTAGGATGTTTATTCATGAATCTAGTTGTGTGGCCGTACCTTTCTTCCTTTAAGGTGATAGCACTTTCATGCATATTGCTCTGCTACTACCAACAAATCCTATAATTCTCAGATGTTGACACTAAGATACATATAGTCATATAGTAAAGGAAAATGATATTGGTATTATGCCATAGATAGCTTGCAACACTCTTGTCCATTGAATCAATAAATAGTTCGCGGCCCTCTAAAGTCTAATTATCCATACCTGCATGTAGTTTGGTTCATGCACATGGATTCCTGTCAATAGCTATCATTTCTGTTTGGTGCAAGTTCATCTGTTGTGTGTGGTTATTGGTTCACCTGGCACAGGGGTTTACTCCGAGAGATAACATGCCAATGTGCATATACTGTGGAATCATCTGGTGGAGTCATATCAGTGTTTGCTTGGTATAAGATTGCGTGGCCATAATGGATTTTAGTATTGTATATTGTATTCATCCCACAAATTGCAATGTTTAATGCCTTTTTTATGTTTGTTAGGCTTATAATTTAGCAAAGTTATATGGGGACTATATGTTGTTGCAGTGAGAATAATGTATGACAAAAACTCTGGAAGGTCAAGAGGCTTTGGGTTTGTTCACTTCTCAAATGGTTACGAAGCTAAGTGCGCCAAGGATGATATGGATGGAAAGGTACAGCTTTATGAAGAGAGTTATCTTACAGATTATAAAATAGTCAAGCAAATGAGCACAGTCTTTGTTGATTCTACAGGTAATGCTAGGACGACCATTGCGGATAAGTTTTGCTCTTGACAAAGTTCGTGGTGCGCCAGTTATTGTTCCACGACTTTCAACGGTGGGATAAACTTAAGAATCGACATATTCACCCCCTTCTCGGAAACAATGATGTTTTTGTCTACCGTAAACTCTTTATTCTATAAAAGCATTGGTGTGATTTGTATTATACTCATTGGAATGTTCATATCCTAAGCATGCTATTCAAAGTTAAATAAATCAAGTCCAATCTCCATAGACAGTGGTGCTCTTCTATGCTCCTCGTTTTTTTTTTTTTTTGAAACAGTTACTTGCACAGATATTACAGACTCAATTAAGTTCCACAAAAATATAACAGGCCTCATTAAGTTTCAGAAACTCACACTTCATCAAGTTCCAATACAATGGACCTTTTTAGCTCTTTATTCATGTTGTTTGGATAACTAGTCACCCAGGCTGGCCAAACTATGATATCCTTGTTCTCTGTCACATTCATAAGGTAATAAGAAAGTCTGCATGACATGTTACAAACTTTGCAGATATGTTACAAACTAAGGCCTCTTGGAAAATTGTCCAAAAGTATATTCTCTGTGCAGGACAAATTACCCTTGCAATATTTATTTGCTAGTTGCATCTATGCTGATGTCGATCTCTGTAGCTGCCTCTTCCTTGGTGTGTATTTTGATAGACTCTTCAGCATGGAGCGACATGGCCTTATATTGATAGTAGTGTGAGCATATAAGAAAGTAGAAAAGGTTCAGTACTCCCGTGAGGGCTAAGAAATAGAGGTAATAGTCAAGTTTGCCAAGATTAATATTGTCTGTTAACCAGCTTGTGTGACCATCTCTGGTAGTAATCTTTCTCGTGATGCTTGCCAGAGCAGTACTCAAGTAGTTTGCTCCAGCTAAAGTACAGAAGAATAGGGATCCTGCTAGGGTTTGCATGTTCTCTGGAAACTGCTTGTTGTAGAATTCCATTTGTCCAACTGCATTTAAGGCCTGGGCAATACCCATTAAAACCAGTTGGGGTGCAAGCCACAAGACTGACATAGGTGATATTCCTCCATTAGACAAAGCTGAGTTCCTCCTTTTACGTTCAACAAGTCCTGCTACCACCATTGAAATGGGAGAAATCGCCAACCCTACACCCTGTCTCTGTAGAAGTGTAATTCCGCTTTCCTCTCTGGTGAATCGTCTAACAATAGGTACTAAAATTCGGTCATAAATAAGGATGAATACAGTTTGGGCGATGAGGGATATGGATATAACAGAGCCTGCGGGAATTTCAAAGTGTGGCCCAAGGTGACAGTCCATTGTTAATGCTTGCAAGATTATATAGGTGAATTGTTGAGCCATAGCGATGAAGCATATGACGCCAGAAATATAAATAGGCACAATTCTTATCAAACATTTAACCTCCTCAATTATCTGGATACTGCAAAGCTCCCATGAGTTTCTTGCAGAACCATCATCATTTATATCACCATCCCTTGCAATTGCACCTTTATTCAGAAACCTGGTAATGAATAACAATTGATATGCATCAGACAATCCTAGCATCTAGTAAATAATTGTTTGACAGGATTAGTATTATTGTTTGACAGGACCGGCATGCTCCTTTTGTTTCTTTTTCACTTTATTCAAGCATGTAGGACATTCTACTCACTCGCAGAAAAGGGCTTTCATTTACCAACACACATGAATTTCTGCATTTTGTTCACCAGTACATGGATATCGTTAATTGGTAAATAGTTACGTGTCGGTGTTGTTAAGCCTGCAAAATACTCTTGCAAGTTACGATATACATAATCTGTACGAGTTTAACATCTAGTTGTACAAGTCTTCCATCTTGTTAAGAGGTAATGAGCAAAAATTAAATTAAACAACAAAACCTGATTAATTATTGGAGGTTGGTTTTCCTTGGAAAAACCAGGATGCCTTTGGAAACAGGACAGTATCAAATAGTTTTTTTCTTTTTTGGATATGTTGTGGTACGTTCATTGTGGCTAGTTATTTTTAGTTTTTACTGGAAGTTGTTTGCATCTCTACCTACCAATACTTTCAATTTTGTACATGTATAGGGATGACATGTGTTTACCTGAACTGGGAAGTAAGTGGCAATCTGAAAGTACGGTTGCCCCTTGTGGGAGGGTTGTAGAGCATTAACTCTTGTTGATTTATATCATGAGGACATGGAAGTTTGAGTCTTCTCTTTTTAAATGATGCCACTAAAACTTGGGCAATTCGGGCGAAAATGCTTCCTTCTGGTGGTACATGGACATAAAGTCTGGTACCCGCAAATAAGATGATAATTCCCAGAAACATGAAGAATGTGGGTATGCCAAATCCTATTGGCCAGCTGATGTTGTCCTGGATGTAGATGAGAATAGTCATAGAGAACACTAGGGCAGCAGCATTTGTGCCATAGTACCAGTTATAATAGCTGTTTAGGCCCTTTCGACTTTCTTCATCGGTCTTATTGAATTGGTCTACTCCAAAGGGCAAGGTGCAGGGCCGTATCGCTCCACCACCTATAGTTAGGAACCCTAGGGAAAGGTATAGCACACTCAGCTGGAGTATTGATGGACTATTGCAGTGTTCACCTAATTGGGCTGTTTGATTGCAGCTTGGTGGTTTGAGAGCTGGAAGGGATGCAGACAAAGTCATTCCGAGCATACCCTGTTTTCATGGCAAATAAATACACAGATTAGGAATAAGTTAATCTCAATGTACTATAGACTCTGAAGCAATGCACAGTTCCAACAAAGTTTGATGTTTGCAAGCATTTTGTAGGGATTAGTTGTGCTGTTCATGTTTTTTTAGCTTGTGTAAAGGTTGTGTCTATTAAGCAAGTGCAATATAATTAGAATATGCATCTTGATCTGAATGAGGTGGATATTGTGTCATGTGCTTTGCATTTGTACTTTAAGCTACATGAAGTTATAGTGTGTAGCAGCATGTTGTACCATGATAGCATCTACATAGTGCGTTATTACTCCGTTGATCTTGGTGGGAAATCTGGTTATCTATGAACAGTGATTCCTTAGAACAGCTTAAACCAGTAAAAATATCATTTGCTGAGATATCAAGCTATGTTGCGTTAAATAGACAAATAATGAAATAAAGTGTTAAGCATTGACTGGGGTTCCTTGCACATGTCATTTCATCCATTATCAATATTGCTGATTATTCCATTTGTTTGTTGGAGCCAGATTTTGACAATGACAACTGATCTTGCATTTCCTTTTAGGTCGACGAGCAGGTGAAATGAGGCTGAGAGTAAGAGCTTTGTCGTGGCATGGACATACCAGGAGGCAAGCGAAGGATCCATAGGCTAGGGTTTTGAACCTTCCCAAGTAGGTGTCGGAGATGAAGGCGGCTAGCAGCGACGCGAAGTTAAGCGTGCCGTAGAAGATGTTGGTGATGTTTGCTGCCTTGAGTTGCCCAATGTTGAAGCGCTGCACAAGATAGACCGTCAAATTTGCTGCCACCCCAACTGACGCAAACTTGTCGAATGTCTCAGTTGCTGCATAGACAGAAAATGACAGCCACTCAGTAACCAGTACCCTATGAATTGATGGGGTATTTTGAGTTGATTTGTGTGAAGAAAGATGTCAACCACCATTAGCGTGCTGTACGAAGTTATAAGGTGCAAGCAAGCTTTGCTTTCATTGATGCGTGCATCCTGTTTCAGATTTGTTGTGGTCCGCAGATTAATGTGTAAGGCCTTCTATATCTCCGTAGGAGTTTTTATTAGTATCTCTTAAGTGTCGTTTGGATAGTGGGAAATGAGTGGTGGGAAAGGGATTGGGGTATCGGAAATGCTTTTCGTACGACGAAAAGGTGAGCCCGCTCCTGGCCTCCCGCGCTGCCACCCTTGCGTGCCGCCTCCGCCCCCGCCAGCCCGCTTCCTCCGACGACCACCCCGCCTGCCTTCACCTGCCGCCTCCTCTTCCGATCGACCCCGCGCGACACCTCCCTCCTCCGCGCCGCCTTCTCTGGTTGGTCCTGCGCTCCGCCTTCTTCCGCTCACCTCCCTCCTCCGCGCCGCCTTCTCTGGTTGGTCCTGCGCTCCGCCTTCTTCTGCTCGTGTCGTCCCTGCTTGGCCGCCTGTGCCTCAGCCTTGTTGCCCCGCGTGTCCCCGCCTGCCCAGCCGTCTCCCTCCTCTTCGGGTGCATCGTATGGGTATCGGACACTAAAACATCGTGTGTGTAGCACTCCTCTTGGGATATGGGGTGGAACCTCTTGGGATATGGGGCGGAATAAATTTAGCTGTTGGATCGAGGGTTCCAGAGATAGATTTATCCCTCCTTGTGTATCGTGAGGCTTTAGGCACAACCTGGAAGCAACTAGTATAAGCATTTTGGGCATCCCAGCCAAGCTTGTTGACCCAACCAAAGCCTGACAAATCCCAACCCAATCCAGCCTCAGCCTTAACCCGAACAGATCCGAAACTGGTTCCAAGTGTCGTGTCCGTGTCTGTTGGATATCAACATCAATATCATATGGCTAGAAAATTGTATGCAACGTTGTGCTCTTTGTAATTTAAACGGATGCTCTTTTCGGTGCATGAACGAGAGAAACATGAAAAGGACGTTCGAATTTGAAGGCACACAGGTTGCGATCGATGGAGATGGACAGTGAAATGCAGAGTCGATTCTGAACCGAACCTATGATGTAGGGCATGCACTTCCACCCCTGCGGCTTCCTCTCGGCACCGCTACGCTTCACCTCATCTCCCTCTGCAGCAGCAGAGGCAGCAGCCATATCTTTGAGCTTCCGGGGAAAAAAGCAGGAAGCGATCTCCAAACGCTTCGAGTCACCAAAGGCCATGCATATATATACAGATATTAGTCACTCACGGTATCATTTTTTTTTTTTTGAAAATTCACTCACCGTATCTACATTCTACAACAATAAATTTCGCATTTTCGCCATGCTCCTGCACGCACGCATGGGTATGCACCATACATCCGTCATATATACGACCTGGCGATGTACAGGGCCACCACGCGTCGTAACGTGTCGCGGACGGCGGAGCCGTGGGCGGCTGGAACTGTACTGGCCTGCCGATGGTCTACGGCCTTGTGAGGCAAAACGACGCTACCTCATCTTGGAGATACACCGGAGGCTCAATCCATCTTATGCTTGTCGCTTTAGTTTTTTTTAAAAAATGTTAGGTTTGGCTGCAAAATTCGGAGAAGGCAAAACAACGCTAGCTCCTCACCTTGGAGATACACTGGAGGCTCAATCCATCTTATGCTTGTCGCTTTATTTTTTTAGAAAAAAATATGTTAGATTTGACTGCAAAATTCAGTGAATTCGGAAACCGATTATATATACACACGGCAGCGCTATTCAGCACGCGACACTTTAGTTTTTTTTTAAAAAAAACAATGTTAGGTTTGACTACAAAATTCGGTGAAGCCAGAAACCGATTATATACACACATGGCAGCACTATTCAGCGCCTCGCACGCTGCATAGCTATTCTGCGCGTGGACCACAGCCTGGGCCACGCTGCGCACGGCGCGCCAGCCCACAATACCTCGTGCTATGCGCCAGCTGGCATGCTTACCGCGTGTGATCGGCGGTAAAACACACGCGTGCGCGTTATGATCGGCGGTAAAAGTCTCGGTGTCACTCAATCTGACAGTTAAACCCAATATCAAAGTGAATATTGATGAAATCGACAGTAAAACGAAGATCGCACGTCACCTAAATCGGTAGTAAAAGACTGCTACTACTGGAATCAATGGAAAAACCAAAGAATCACTAGTACGCCGTGGGTCGAACTGTGGTTGACAATAAAGCTACTCCCTGGGGGGCACTGGTACGGTGGTAACAAACCTACCGGTAGACTCACGCGTACCCAGCCTATTTTTACTATTGACACACCCTATTGTTTGTTATCCTCTCGCACGTTTACTATATGCAACTAGGTTTACTGTTTTTTCCCGTCTGAATTGCTAGGAGTGTATGAATTGTTACTGCAATGGATATGTATCTAATTATTGATTTTATTAGCTAGTGTTACTTCACACCAAAATGAGTTTTACTATTCTAAACAACTCAAGGAATTTATGTGAATTTATCCAGAATTGATGAACTCTATTTACTATTTTCTAAAAGCCTTTTTGATTTATTACTTTTTTGAAAATCAAAAATCAATTAAAATCCAGAAATTCTCCGTGGGCCGAAATTATCTTTTTGGCCTGTTTCCTTTTTCTTTCCGGCCTGCTCCCCACGGCCCATTCCGCGCTGGCCCGACCTGCCCCGCCTCCCCTCTCTCCTCTCTCACTGCCACTGGGCCCCGCCCGTCAGCCTCACCCCCTTCTCCTTCCTGGCATTCTTCTTCCTCGCGCCAAGCCGCCATGGCCGCACCCAAGAGCTCATGAATGCCACCCGTTTCTTCCGTTTTTCTCGTGAATTCAAGGAAAATGAAGACCCTAGTCACCCCGCACTCATTCCGGCCACTCAACCCCCTTAACTCACCTTAAATCGCAATTGCATTGCCGCCCGCGCCAGCAAGAAATTGTCGTGCACGATCTCCTCCCCTGCCCCTCCTTTGCCCTACAAAAGGGCGCATGAGGTGCCCCATTCCTCACTCATCCTCTCTCCCAAATCCCAACTCCCCTCTCCCTTTCCTCTTGCCGGATTTTGAGTTTGCCTTTGCCGGTCCGCAAGCTCCATTGCCGCCGATTGCGTCGCCGTCTGGGGAGCTCCGCCCCCATCTTCTACATTGTTGGCTTCGTCGTCCCGCATTCTACACCGTGCTTGCACCATCCTAGCTGGAGCCGCCGCGCCGCCATCGACCGAATCATGTCACCACCTCTCTCCTCGTCGCCGGTTGTCCCTATGCGCACAACCACCACTGAGGTGAGCATCGTGCTCCCTATCCCTTCCTCTCTCTTTCTGGCATATCGCTGCCGCCCGCCGCGCCGTCATTCGCTGAAACCATAGGTTCTCGTGCTCAATGCCGCCGGCCAAGCCACGTGGCCACCACGTAGGGCCACCTATGCGCCACCTCAACAACCTAAGCCCGCGTTGCTGCATGTGTGGCAAGCCACGCTATGCCACGTGCCCGGTCCACCGTGGACCAGCGCAATCCAGTGGACCCAGTCCATAGACCAAGGTCCACCTGTGAGTGACTCCATCCCCTTTTCCATTAGAAAAATATTTCGGTCGAAAATTAAATCCTCTCGCTGACATCATCATTCCTACTATTTCATGTAAATTTGAATCTTTCGAGAGCATGTTCTCCTTCGTTTGAGCTTCGATTCAAGTGATTTAAATTTCTAAATTTATCTAAATTCAATATCTATCTCCGAGAATAACAATTATTTGATTTGGAGTTTATTTGAATTTGGTTTATTTTCACGTATAGATTTCGACGACTTTGAACAATCAAATTTCTATGTCGTTTTAGAACAATAATTATTTGAGCTAGTCAAGTTACATCCTTTTATCATGTTTGTTCTGAGTATTTTAAATTATTTAAGTTCTATTTTAAATTATTATTGCATGTGATGAGGATCTGATAATCCTCATTTTATTATTTCATAATCATGTAATATGACATCACATGGTATACCCCTTAATGTTATAAGGGAGAAGTAAGTTAGGTGGTCGTAAGCTCTTCTACGACCACCCCCCTAGTCGTAAGTATTTCTACGACTATGGTGTAATCGTAAGTCCTACTACGATTACGTCCGGTCGTAAGTCTTTCTACGATCAGTACCCACTCGTAAGCTTTTTCTACGACTACCCCCTAGTCTTAAGTCCTGCTACGATTAGCCCTGCTACGACTTTCTTACGATTAACTAGGTCCACTCGTCAGAAGGCCCATTTATTAGTGATGATCTGAGCAGTCAAATTACGTAGTTATACCTGAAATAACTACAGATGATTCTCCACTATCTCTGATTGGTAACTGTTGGACAGCATGGGGAGGTTATACTCCGGTAATTATTCTCATTATTACGCAATAATGAGCGCCTAATTGACCTGGAACGACAACCACCCCTACAGCATAGTATAAATAGGTGTCTCTAGGAGATAATGAGAGAGACTTTTTGAGAGACAATCAGTAGCAGCATTAGCGCAAGACTTTCCGCTGATTGTAATCAGGATACCCAATACAATACACACAGGAGTATGGTTGTGATTCTCACTGGAGAAGGCCCGAACCTGTATAAAAATACCCATGCCCCTTTTGTATGCGTGATCAATTGTGGAGACCCCCCGAATCAAATAATCTTTACGTAAGATCGGTTCTAAAACACCGACAGCATGCTTATTTTTATTCATTGTAATTTAAATACGTGTTTTTAAATTGTAAATCCCAATACATTTGTATGGTCAAATTTTGACATTGAAATATCCATACCTTGTCACCTTAGATAAATTCTAGTTGGTACAATAGTATGAACTAAAATATTTTGAGAAAACTTAAGCTTAGTCATGCTTAGACCTCAAATATTTGATTTTGGAATTTACAACCAAAAATCAAATGTAGTTTAAATTGTATCTATAGCATTGGTGTGTCATGAAAGTTTATAAAAGATTTGAAAAAAAAAAATTAGTTTGGACTTGGGCGAAATGGATAGTTAGTGAGTGCAGGTTTATGCACGGGCTTAATTCATTGAATGGTTGAGGCCGAGGGTTATTTTGGAAGTCACCTAAGTTGGTTAAGGACCGGCCTTTGAGCCGCATCTTGCAAAGTCATTCCGTGCTACCATAAATCTAGTATGGGACAAACTAGGCTAAAAATTTTGTAACTTTCCATTGTTAGTTGTGTCATGTTGATGTGCTGGTGTTGGTTAGACAGTATTCCCACTTCGTGCAAGAGGGGGTTTCCGACGGGTGGTTAGCCCAATGGACCTTAGCGGGCATAACTATTCTGGGATGACGCATTGTAAAGGCCTCATGATAATCGCTTAGTCACACACCAATAGAAGTGTGTAAAGCGGACAATATAAGATGATTATCTCTTATGAATAAAGTTGCACAACCTCTGCAGAGTATAAAACTATTCGAATAACCGTGTCCACGGTCATGGACATGCTAAGCAAAGCCACTCAAAGTTATACTTTGATTTTGTTTTCAAAATATTTTATAAAACAGTTTATGACATGGATGGGTGTCCATGAGAAAATTGTGGGTTGAATCCCCAGGTTGGTGCCCATGTTTAAGTCAGTGTTAGGTTGGTACCTACACTAGCTTTATTAATTCATTTAAAACTAAATTTTAGATATTGTAAAACTTGAACTTTTGAACTTAGCTATTATATTAAAATATCAAATATTGCTTTTGCACAAATAACCCTATAAATCTTCCTTTGATAATATCCATGTATGCATTAACTCTGTTATGGGTGCAACTTATGGAGTATATTTTTCTACTCATCATTTCTTAATAAAATGTTGTTCAGAAGGGAATGACTTCGCTACCGGTGTGGATCTCAACGATTAGGCCGCTACCCTAGTCGATTGCGTGTGGCAGATTTGTTGGGCTCTACTACTACTTCTTCATCTTCCGATGTGTTCTTTATTGTTAGTTTGTAAGCTGTTTTTGTAAAACTTTGATATTTATTAAAAAAAATTGTATGACTTATGGATATTACCATATTTGTTTACTGGGTACATTAGCTACTGTTCCAAGTACTAGTGTAGAATACACAGAGGATTTGGGGTGTTACTCCCGGGTCTGACATCTACTATGGTTGGAGCCCACACGATCCCTCCTTCGGAAGAGTGGCCAGAGCTCGCTGGACCAATTGCCTCCGCGAGGGAGCTCGTCGGATCTGGTGAGGCCAAGGTGAAAGCATCTAGGCCCCTAAAAGTTATTTTAGTAATTAATTATAATATGGTATATGGGACTAACATGTTTAATGAGTGTTTACAAGGTTTAGTTCCATTGATGGTTATGACAACCTGGAGATGCATGCTAAAGGACAACATGAAGATCAATATGTTTCAAAGACAAGGTACAAGTAGTCTAGGATTCTTTTTGTGTTTACCGGTTTTAGGAGCAAAGGTTGGAAGACTGGATTATAGGTTAAATGTCGTACTATTAAGAGGGATTAACACTAGTAACTTGATGGTGTTTTCTTGTGCTATTTGGATCATTCTAGGATCTTGCATGCATTTGGAGTTTTTGATTGAAAGTAATTTATGGTTTTCTTAGCTTTTCTAGTAGTATCTATTGTGCTTGATTTGCTTAGCTAGAATTGTATCTAGTATTGATTTTAGTTCTTTATTGGCTTTAGTAGCTAGTAGTTATATTATCTTGATTGTGCTAGAAAGTTTTGTTAGAACTATCTTGCTTAAAGTTTATTTTAGTCGATAATTTTTAGAAATCTTCTATTCACCCCCTCTAGTCGGTTATCCTTGATCCTACACAAGGTCAGAGGAGTCGGGGCCACGATGTGCAGAGGACAGCGCATTCGGGAACCGGTGAGGTAGTGTGTTGGGGCAGCCTCGCGTTGCTAGATCTGAGCCCGCCAGTGATGAAGTGGCAGCGGAGGATGGTGGTGGCGGAGGCCGGCGAAGGGTTGTCGTCCTCATTGTCGCCAGCCGTGATTATGCCATTTTCCGACGGTTTCATCCACTGCTCGTTGTCCATGAGAGAATAGAGAGAGAACGAGTTTTTGGCTAAAATAGCACCGTTGGTGTGCGCAATAGCACCACTAGTCCCCCAAACTGTGCATCAAAGGCAAAAATGATACCTTGTCCGTACCTGTGAGGACCCCAATCTATTTGGCTTGTAATGCTTAACCAACCACCTGGCCCTAGCATCACAAATCAAATAAACCGAGCCTCGAGATATGTATACTTCCCAGAATGCAGTATACACACCTCGCTACAAAATTATGCATCAACTCCATTCCAAACATAGAGTCCAAACATTACACTACCAAGCGTAGGTAAACAATGTGAGATTATTACGCACTGGGCCGACCGCCAAAAGATACACAAATATCGAAGATAGACAATGAAGCAAAAGTGCCATAAGATGGCTATAAACAAAGTCAATCAGCGTGCCTTCAACCCACAAGGCATCTGACCGGACCGCCAAACCTAGTCGTCATACACGAAGCGGCAGCACAACTCACAGAAGTGAGGCCCTTGGGGCTCACCTTCTTCCTCTGCAACAAAAACATTAAGCAAAACAGCTGAGTACAAAAATTATTTTTGTACTCGCAAGACTGACGTGTGAACTAACAGACCTGTTCATATGCTACATGCAGGCTTATTTGGTGGAGGCCATATGTTTCATTTGCACAAAGCTAAATTTATTTGCAATAATGTAATGCAGTTTGAAGGCAAATTTGCAATTCATTTTTAGTGTTGAAATAACAGCGAAATAAAGATAGATACAAGTAACCACCTGGAAGTGACTATCCCAATAGCCACCACGACATAGTACGAACCCCCAGATTCGTACCACCCATCAAGTTTTAATTTAAAAGGTTGTAGTCTAACTCTTGGAAGACCTTGCCAAGCGTGTCCATAACCTAGGACGAGGCTATTCGAATAGTTTTAACCTGCGCAGGTGTACCATGCACCCACACTTCGCACCGCCTTTAAGCCAAAGCACACTTCCAAGGCGCGGCACAACTAAGTCCTACGAGACTTTTTCCAATATTGTGTATTAACTACGAGCAGCTCGTATGGATAGAAATCCATACGCTTACATGGTAAAGCGAAAAGACAACTACCTTTGCGGGTAAAGCTTTTGGACAACTACCATGCTCCCAACACCGTCCCTCCTGCGACCGGAGCCAATACACGCCAAAGTACTAGGTCAAGAGAGGTCCCATATACTCTAGTATGGTTAGCACGCTAAAATGCTTGGTTTAGTGTAACAAGATGTTCGGTCCTTGTTGACTCTGGCACCTTTCCAAATCACACCCAACAGATCACACCAAAACTTACCATTGTGCCCAAGTCTAAATCGTTTTGTTTTCATTTTTAGTTTTGCAATTAGACATAGCACAAGTCGGAACATAAGAACAATAATAATTTTATGTGATCAAGATCATCGACTAAGTCGATGATCGCCCAATTCTACCGGAAGCTAAGCATGGCTAAGCAATCGAACTCGTAATCTACTAAGTGATAAGAGTTCATCCAACGAACTCTAATCACAGCAAGTAACCTAGGCTCGTGTAGTAGAGATCAATATTTCACCTACAGGATATGCAGCTACGGATTTAACTAATCAATTTAACACAAATTAAGCAATGCATACATACAGCTGAAACAAAATATTAGGCTTTAAAATACTGGGATAAACATGATCAAACTGCTTGCCTGGCTGCTGTTGCTCAGAAAGATCAACCTGTTGCAGAGGTTCACTCTCAAATACACCGGAATCGTTGCAATCTATCGATCGAGCAAAAACAACGAATAAGAACAAATAACACCGACAAAACTCAAAAACTCAAAACTTTCTAATGAGCAAAAAATTCACACAGCACCTAGAACATGAATTAACAAAATTTTAGAAACAGAGAACAATTTATTTGGAGTAGTGATGAATTTTTCAGGAATTTTCTAAGTTAAACATACATAAAAACATTATTTAATTACTTAACAAAAATTGTGAACAGAAACATTTCTAAAACCTATACTGATAAATAGAACACTAACAATGAAAATTTACAAAATTGGATTCACTTGATTTGGATCAAAATTGAATTAGTTATGAATTTTCTAAGTTTAAATGAATTAACAGTGCAACAGAAAATACATTTCAGCATTGCTAAAGCATTTAATACTTTTTCTACCGGCGCGCAGCTAGCCACAGCCACAGACATGTGGACCCGCGCGAGAAACGCCGACCAGGTCAAACTTGACCCAGCCGCGCCAACGGCGACGTCGAAGGCGTATTCTAAGAATACGTCTTTGGCTTATCAAAGTGTAATCCTAACATATATTCTCAGAGAAATACGCTTCCCAACAGAGAAAACGTAGTATCAAAGTTACGCAAACCTTAACTGACAGCATGGCCCACATGACAGCGACTCAGAGAATAAGTAACGGGCTAGATTAAAGATCTCTAAACGCGATTAACCACAGAGGGGCCCACATGGCAGTGATACAGCTAAACGCCGATTAAGAACTAAAGGGGGAGGTTAGAGCTAACGCTGTCGGCGGCTCACCGGCGACCACGGGGACGGCGGCACGGCCGCGCAACGGATCTAGCGAAAGCAAAGCAGGCTCGGGCGAGAGGTTATACCTTCGATTCACCGCGCCTTGCGAACTCGATGGCGTGACCAGACCTCGATGGCCGCGGCGGCGGCGGCGAATCGAGGCGGAGACGAAGACACGGCTCCCGCGAAGGCGCTACGGACTTCGAAGCCGGAAGGTGCGCAGCGGCGCCTTCGACTCCGTGAAGGATAAGCCCAAGATAACGCCGAAGAAGAACGTCCGAGACGGCCGAATTGCCACGGCGCGAACACCGTGCTCGGAGAAGAACCGCCGCACACCTCCACGATGCACCAAAACAAAAATGAACCCACCGTGAGCATCGGTGGAGCATTGCGATCAAGTGGGACCAACGCCGAGGCTTGAGACTCACCGAACGCCTACACGACTTCGGAGGGCGAGGCCGCCCGGAGGCGAGACGACGGTCGCTCCCGGCGATATGATGCACGCCGATGATTCGGGCTGGGAAAATGGAGGCGGCGAGGAGAGCAGAACGCGACGGCGGGGTCGCTGTTGCTCGAGCGGCAGTGAGGTCTCGGCGCCGCCCTCGGCTTCCCCCGAAACGAAAAGGGCGAGAAAGCCCGAGAGAGCAAAGGGCAACGAGTGAGTGAGCTCGTGGTCTTTAGGAGGTCACGGCGATGCCTCACACCGGACACGAGGCAAAGAGGTGGCGCGACGAGGTACGTGGCACGCGCGCGCGAAGCGCCGCGAGATCTCCGGTGAGACGCGGAGAAGACGAGGACGACATCGAGATAAGGCCCACTCGTCGGCCGACGGTGACAAAGCGCGCGAGCCGGAATCCAGCGCGCACGATTAGATGGTTTGGTTCGAACAGGAATGAGCTGATCGTTGGATCTTAGATGAACGGCCGAGATCTCAGTATGCATTCGGACAGGTCGTTTGCATGCGTGAACGTGGACCGTGTGATGCACATCGGACGGTCACGAACGATTGGACTCGGGCTGTGCGGCTAGTTGGTGCGGTCAAGCCGAGCGGCACGGTCGGACTTGAACTCGAGTTGGGTTTGAGCCCGACAAACAGTAACTTCAGAGTTTGATTTTAAAAGACTGAGCAGGTTTAGGGAATTTTTAGAGGTAGCTCCCGAGCTCCAAAAATTTCTAAATTTTTATGGGAGCTTCCTGGGACAGAGGACAACCTTGTGTAATTTTTCCAGGAATTTTCATGGACCACATTTTCCTCCAGAAAATTCACAAGCTGCTGCACTAAGGGTTTGACCAGATTTCAAACTGGTTTGACTTGGCCATTTGAAAAAGCAAACAAAATCTAAAAATTGTGAAACTTTTCAGAGAGGTAACTAGGATGATCAAGATGATAGGAAAAATATTCCTAGAGGATGATCACAAGTTTAAGGCCAAGAATTTTGTTGACAACAACTTCTATTCACAAGAATAAATTCTAAAAAATAAAAATTGCTAGGGAAAAATTTAGAAAACTTCCAAATGATTTCATGAGGCATCAAAAGTTTTTATTTCTCCTCATAATTTTACATTTGAAACACAAACCCTAACTTAGGGCTGTCACAGTACCCTAGAGGATTGGATTTACTGTGCGGACGACACATGGCCACATTCAACCCCGAGGGGCACGAAAATGCCTCGTTCTACCCCTAGGGGCGTGGATTCCCCCTCCAGAAAAGGCTTAGAGTTGTAGGAATTTCTAAATATAACAAATGAACTCCAAAAATTCTGAATTTTTTGTGAAGCCTCCTGACATCATGTACTTGCTTGTGTAATGTTTCCAGAATTTTATCTATTATGTATTTTTCTCGAAAATTCTTTTAAGGCTACTGTTTGTATGCAATGAAATGATCGATTTGAGGAAAATTTCAAAAACATTCTGTCAAAATAATTTCCACATTTATTCTTAGTATAATTATCCTAAGTTTACAATTTTTTGATGTTACAAATCGAGTGATCAGGTCAAACAAAACCAAAAATCATAGATAGTAAAAGTAGTAGTACGATTAGTACTACTCGGAGCATGAAGGGAAATAGTATTGGTATCCGAAGTCAACCATGACGTAGAGGAAATCGTACTCCGACTTTACGACAACATTTTGATATAGTTTTTTTATCTTCTTTACAGAGGTAGAAAAAGGAAGAAGTAAATATTATCACATGTACCAAAATTTCTATTCCACAAATTTTTTTGGGCAGCAAGCAAAATAGTAAGTATTTTGATCATGTTTTTGAAAATTTTCTTAAATCGATTATTTCATGTGCATACAAACAGTAGAATTAAATGAATTTTCGATAAAAATACAAAATAGATAAAATTCTAGAAAATTTACACAAGCAAGTGCACTATGTCAAGAGCCTTCACAACAATTTTCATAATTTTTTGAGCTCATTTGCTATATTTAAAAAAAAAATTATAACTCTCAATCTTTTCTGAGGATCCGTGCCTATGGGGTCGGACGAGATATTTCCGCGCCCCTGGGGCCAGAAGAGGCATTTCCACACCCTTGGGGCCGGACGAGGCCATGTGTCGCCCGCACGGCAAATCTGATACTCTAGGGCACAAACAAAGTATCATTTTTTGCCTTCGATGCGCGCGGGGGTAGGAGAGCTATTTTTGCTATTGGGCACACCAATGGTGGCATTTTAACCAAAAACTCATAAAGAATATCCATGGCAAAAAAATAGATTAGAAGAGAGGGGAGGGGTAAAATGGTCTTTACACAACTCCATCACAGCTTGACTGTCAACAATATCATAAAAGGGATTGTTTTGTAAAAAGAGTGGCAAATATGAAAACACGCGTGTTATGGTGGCATTCCAAAAACTTTGTAATTGCATATAATTTTTTTTAGAGAGAGAGAGGAAGTAACTGGGAAGATAACTAGGCCTCAACCAAAGCTGGCCCATTTGACTTCTCTAAATTTGCTATTTTTCTCCTGTTAGCGTGCTCATCAACCACGTACAGAACACAGAAGAGAAACAAACTCTCAGTAAACTAACGAGGCGGATTATTCCATTCCATTAGTAGGTAACAGCAATCATCATAAGCCATGTTAGAGTTGGCTAAATAGGTCATGGCAGCTGGCGGCTCTGAAGCACGACATGGCCGACCGGCGGCGGAGGTGGCTGGGCACGGAGGTGGTGGCGACGGTCAGGCTTATCAAGGCCTATTGAGTTAATTGTGCTCGGACCGGCACGCTATAACCTAAGAGGTCGGCATACAGTGCCTAACCGGAATCATGCCTAATCGGACCTGTGTCGGGGCTGAGCCGCCCATTTGACCACCTCGGAACCATGTCCCATTACACGCACGGCCGGGCGCAAAAGACACCATGTCCCATTACACGCACGGCCGGGCGCAAAAGACGTCTCAACCACACGTTAACAGTGAACAAAAACTAAGTAGTGCTAGTGACCAACCCCTATTGCATCTTATCACGGCGCGTGTACGTACCATCTGACCCCAATTGAGATCATCCCCGGATTAACACGCTGTCGCGGTCGCAACTAGATTAAACAGACAAACTAAACTTTTCGGTGGGTGGGACGCGTTTGACTTGGGCTCTAAGTGACCGTGATTATTGAAGTGGGAGCAGAGGGGACTTGGAGCACAGCACACAGTGCGCGCAATGCAGAGGTGGAGATGCTGCATGCATGGATCCATGCAGAAAGTTTTCGCCGCCTGCATCATTTGCGTCATTGCCATTCTCTCTGTGCGTGTGTGTGTGCTCTTGTCGAACTCGACAGGTCGACAGGATCATTGCTCGCTCGCGCGCACTCGGCGTCCTTGCCATCGCCGTTAGTTCAACCGATCCGTGCCGCGATCGAGGCCCCTAATTCACTAGCCTCACTCTCACCGGGCATTGAGCGCGGATGGTGTACATGCCTACTGTGCAGCCTAAATCCGAGTTCTGAAAATCGCAAAGGCTCCAGAGTCGTTAAAATCAACTGGCCGTAATTAGCCCTTTTCTTTTGTGGTAGAGAAGCGTAGCTGTGCGTTCTCTCGGAAACGACCGACGCCACTCAACCCTCTGACAATGAATCCACGGTCAGCCAGTACGTACAGACACGAATGGATCGACTAATTAATTACACGATACTACATTAATAATTAATTTCCCTGCCTGCGATCCATATATCGAGCCAGTTACAGGTACATCCAGGTTGTGGTGCATGATGGGCCAAGTGGGGGCCGGGTATACTATTACTAGCTAAGGGGGCGGCTCTTGCACAAACATTCTTCCTTTCTCCAAATCACTCATGCATGCAAGTTGGTGAAAGGAAGGCAGCAAGCAACCTGGAGAGAGGAGGAAGAGAGATAGAACTATATATCTAACTCCTTTCTTCTCGAGGTGTTCTTTCAACTTTGAAGCGTATGCAATGTGCTCACACGTATATCGGCTTTTGTACGGCCATCATGGGATGGAGGGAAAAAGAGGAGAGGAGCCAAAGATGGAAGCAAGGAGTGAAGGCAAAAGGCCGGAGAACAACAAACAACAAGCATCTGGGCATGAAACGAGGCAAAGATGTCGCCCATCGAGCGATTCCGATGGAAAGTCGATCGCTGAAGCTGAAGTGAAGGCTGCGTGCAGCCGCAGCTGCAAGATTCCATGGGGAGAAACAGAAAAAAAAAAAGAAGAAGAGATCTTTGCCGATTGCTGGCGTGTGAATCCCGTATGCTGGTACTACGTGTGCGTGTGCTCGGATCCCCACTGTCATTATGGTGCTCCCTCGCTTGCTTCCCTCCCCGACAGCTTGTGGTCATCAGGGGCAGCTGAAATCTTACAAAGTGAACACTAGCTAGAGCCACATATCACTGCTAGGAACTACGGATTGAAACCTTTTTTCCACCAAGGATTGTATCTCTGCCAGAGTGAACGGCTAGGTTCCTTAAGATGGTGATTGGTCGCCGGACCTGCATGACTGACAGGCGGATCGAGTCTAAATGTCACCTTGTAAAATTGTTCCTTTTATTCTTCAATTATCGTTTTTGACTGGTAAAGCTTAGGTAAGGTAAGAAGATACTTCCTTACTCCAGAACTTAGACAAATATTTTTTTTTCTTCTTTAGTGCAAATTCTGACTATGTGAAAGGAGAATATGCTAGCTAGTTCCTGTCGACCCATGATTAATTCCCCGTTGGTGTGAGTTGGATGACAATTTATCTTTGGTCAGGTACACTCAGATGATATGTCAGAATGAATAAGAGGGCGCACATGCAGTGTAGGACGGAAGCCTCCAAAATCCAGATGCACAACTAATGCATTCACTTTCCAAGAGTAAACATAATGCATTCATTTCTTGTTCGTTTATGCCTGCATTATAAGTGCATTTGATTGAGCTAAGCTACCCAACGAGGACGTAGGACGGTAGGAGTGTTCCGCAAAGGGTACTATAATGTGATCACTGAATGTGCCAATTTTTCCTGTGATCTATTCACGTGTTTGATTACGTATCAGCGACAACCATATCTTTCCATGCGTTAACAATATTGATAATAGTTTACGTTTTACTTGTAAGTACATATCATCTGTCAAAACAAAGATGCTTAAGGCCTGATTGGAACACAAGAATTCCGGGTAAGCTTTACGGAAAACAGTACTATTATTATTGTTTTTTGGCAGTTGTTCTCGTGGAATTTCTACACAAGCCTTATTTTCTTTTTGGGAGTGTCTTCGTAAAGTGATTGAAATTTTTTTAAGTATAAGTTATTTTTTTATCCATTAGATCAAAATTCAATCATATAATACATCAATCTCTATACAAATCTAATCATCACAACAACAAGTGACTTAAATTAAAAAAAATCAGACGAATTAAAAATAACGACACTGTTTCTTTTTCGACAACGGCTGTACCCGGTTAGCACGATCAACTTCCCTGTAGGATTGTGTGATTGTGTCACGTACAGTACAATCTGCTCGGCGAGGAAACCGAAGTTGCAGAGAAGAAACAAAACTTCCGGCACTGTGACTGGAGCGCGGGTCCCACATGGCAGCACCAAACACCGGCGCTCCACGGACGCCCGGCAATCTCGTCCTCGTCCTCGGGTTCCCCTCCCTTGTTTGACCTCCCCGTCAACCGGGCAATGACAAGTTACTTCTCTGTACCCACGTCACATGCTCCTCCCACGCGCAACAGTACTCGTACATTGCTTCTCACCCCTTCCTCCTCCGATTCCTCTCCACCTGCGTTTCCCACTGACACGAGCCAATGTTCACGTACCCTTGGTAATCCAGCTCGCCAGCGACAGCGAGAGCGGATACTCGAGCGCTACACTATTCAAAACACGGTAAAATCACTGCGGCGTATTTAGATATATAGATATTTTTATAGTTTCTACGGTGTTTACTATAATGCTAAGCTCTGTTCACACAATCTAAAATCACTGCTCGGACGGTGATTCTCTGCAGTGATCCGGATCCTCGCGGGACACCTGGCTTACCATTGCAATCATGACCTCCATCCCGTTTTGAGTGTTTTTACATTTCGTAACCCAGCTGGTGAGGCAGCTGGCTTACATGGTCACCATCTCGTTTTTTTTGTCGCTTAACTGAGGATTTGATCACATGCTGTGCCAACTCAAACAATAAAAGGCAGCCAACACTCGAAGAAAACAACGCAATCAAACCTAGCCTGAAACGCGAACCAAAAGAGCAGGAAACACGCAGCCAATCGCGCGGTGGCGTCGCGCCTGCGCCTGCGCCTCGCCCGCCCGCCCCCCCGAAACAGCCGCGCCCATACCAGCTGATGCGCTGCCGAACCTGGACGCTGACGCTTACATGCTAAACATAATCAAAACGCGGCCGCAGAAAGCACTTTACGCGGAGCAAACCGTGCCCCCCTAATTAAACGCTTTCCGGTCACGGGCAGGTCGGCCCCACATCCCCCGCGTCCATCCCCATCCATTCCCCCCCGCATTTCATTCCATTTACATTTCCCCCCTCAATTATTGCCTCCCTCTCCTCCCCTCCGTTCCATTTGATCCATTCCATCTCTCTCCGCCCCCCCGCATCGCCGGCTCAAGTTCGTTCCGCGTCGAGAATGGCGGCCGCGTTGTGGACGCTGGTGGTGGTGGTGGCGGCGGCGGGGTGTGGGTGCTGGCGCGGAGAGGCGGCGACGGCGGCGGAGACGGCGCACGAGGTGCTAAGGGCGCACGGGCTGCCGCGGGGGCTGCTGCCGGCGGGGATCGCGGAGTTCCGGCACGAAGAGGACAGCGGGCGCTTCGAGGCGGCGCTGGAGGCGGCGTGCACGGCGCGCTTTGAGGTCGGCCTGCGGTACAACGCCACCGTGGCCGGGGTCATCAGCGACGGCCGGATCGCCGCGCTCTCCGGGGTCTCCGCGCAGGATCTCTTCCTCTGGTTCCCCGTCCGCGGCATCCGCGTCGACATCCCCTCCTCCGGCGTCATCTACTTCGACGTCGGCGTCGTCTTCAAGCACTTCCCCCTCGCCGTCTTCGAGGCCCCGCCGCCCTGCACCCCCGACCCGTTCCTCCTCCTCACGTCCCAACAGGTAAACATCACCAAATATGGATATTTCCTATCAACACTCCATTAGCACGTTTGCAACCTCTTAACTGCTCTGAATTCTTGTTCTTGGGCGCGGCAGAGACGTGATGACGGGGACGTGGACGGATCGGTGGCCGGCGGCGCGGCGTCGCAATGATGGAAGACTGATTCGATGATGGTATCCGCGAGCCAGAACCAGAAGCGCAGTTTTGAGACCAGCAAGTGATCGGTCGGTCGCCGGCGGCCGGCCGGCGTCTGTGCAGATAGATAGAGTGGTCATTCCTTTTGTTTGCTACTAGCTAGTAACCAGTTCTCATCAGTCGTCACCTCATCACTCTGTTCTTATTGTCGTTCTTGCCCGTGTCCGCTGCGGGCGAAAGCCACAGCCACGGCGGCACGGAGGTTCGAATCCCGGCAGACGGCGACGTAAGGGGATGCTCGCTTGCGCTGCCTGCGTGTCGTTCTGCCTCCGGCGGCCGTCGCCGTCATCGTCGTCTGGTGGCGATATTTTTCGCGGTAATGGATTGTTCGTGTATATCGTCAAGTTGTGAATGATTGTATGCTTCTTGGGGTCGTGAACTCGCGTCATATCTGGGTCGAATTCGGCAAGATACGTATAGGCTTTGCAATGCATTCCCCCTTCCTCCTGTCCAATCCAACTGGTGATCGATCGGCAGTGCACATTCTTTCTTGGCGTTGCAGAGGGGAGCAGCGTCGTTGTCTCTCAGTACCGATGCCTCCGGCATTTTGATATTTATCTTTGTTTCTCTATGGGTTTGCGTGGCGAAATAGCGAATGCCGTCTCTGTCCGAGCCATCTTGGCATCCAATGGGATTGCTTTGCCATAGTAACTGCTCGCTAGTACTGCTTCTGTCTCCACCGAGTAGTGGCATCGTGCACTGAATCTTAGGGAGAATTCGTCTCGATTCGCCACTGCGAAACTGAGGAGAAGATCCCAAGGGATCCGGTCCTGGCCGGGAAGGCAAGGAAGCATGGCGAGCCTTGTGGTTCGTGCCTTATCCATGCTCCCTAGCTATTATCGCCCTAGCCTGCGGCTCTCTCCTCTCGCCATAGGCTGATCCCTGGTCTGTCTCGCGAAAAGTGACCTCCCTTTCCGCGATCGGACCAGTCACCGCACCAGTGAGCATAGCGGTACCATTGCTGACTGCTGGGTGGTGGCCATGGCGACCAATTCTGTCTGAAAATGCCCTCTAGGTCTAGGGTGCCATAAAAAAAAATGTACCACTGGTAGTTGCTGCCCGTTCGACAGGAGTTACTGTTAGCACCTTAATGGTCGCACTGCTTCATGATCTGTGCAGTTTTCTTCTCAAGAAGTAACCGCTTTCTACTATGCTTCTATAGCGAAGCGATGGTGATCGGGACGGTGTACCGTTTTGTGCAGCCCTGAAACCACATGGGAAACAGCTTGGAATTGTCAAGTGGGTCTGGTACACATGTTGGGAGCCCGGTCCGGACAACAATTTGCTGCCCAATACAGGGTCGCCACATCTGGATCCCCGGGAGTGGCAATTGGCGGCACACATCGTTTTCCCTTTCCTTGGGGGTGTAGCGGTCTGTACTGTTATGGTCCAAGGCACTACGCGTACAAAAGAAATCTTTTAAGAAATCATCGTAACGAGTCATTGACATGTAGGCACCAGGTCGCCCGTCTCTGTTGATGGGGCTCACACGCCAGCGGCTGTTCGTAACGATTCTGTAGAAGGGGATTTATATTCCTACGTGTCAGTGCTCTTGGGGGGTGGGGGAACAGGCAAACAGCAAGAGCAAGGTGATGGGATGCGATTGGAGGAAGAAGGGCATGTCACATGTGCGAGGGGGAGCTAATGATGGGAAAGAGACAAGCATATCAACTGCAGCGCCTTGTTGTAGCTGTTGGGTTGGTGTAGTAGGTGGGAGGGTAGGGGTAAATTTGGTAAAGGGGAGGCACCTGGGCCAGCCAGCTCATCGTTTTCCTGTGCTGTCAGCCACTGCTATTGCAGTGACGTGGCTCCTTGAGCTCTCGGTTTGTTGGTTCCGGACAGCGAATTGGGTGATCTACATAGGGATGAAGAAGCCATTAGCCATGCAGGGGTCTTGACTCTTGAGCGAGTCCGGGGCTTAGCTTGCATAGTTGCATGATGTTTACATCTTGGCATTCATTCCCTCGGTCGTCAGACAAACAAGTGCCAGATCAACTGGAGTGCCGGTTGGCTGGGCTGCTGCATGCTTTATCCTTTTTCTTTTTGTTTACCTGGGAGTTGTATTAATCTCTACAAATTGTGCCATTGCTTGCACCCGTACCGTCGGACGAAGATCCGGACGGTTTGTGAGTTTATCAAGGTATATTGAGAGACTTCAATTTCTCGTCTGCTGTGATCCGGACCGTCCGATTTCAGTCCAGCAATCCTCAGTGGCCAGTGCGTGCCATTCCCTGTCTTGCCTTCGTAAAGGCAGAGGATACGCGTCCATCTCTTCGTGCAGAGAAGTGGCAGACTAGTAAAAAAGAGAAATACCAACTCAAGAAATGGGCCGTCAAACTGAGCCCAGGTGCAAACCCAGCCCAACCCGGAAGTTCGAGGATACAGTATAAAATGCCACTGACCGGCTGACCCCAACTCCAGCAAAGTCGAACGGTTGGCTGGTTCCCTCTTCCCCCACCCCGGCCCATGGCGGCCCATTCCAGCGGCAGCGCGCGCCTCGCCCGCGTCCTCGCCTCCGACCACCCGCCCCCGCCGGTCGCCGCCCTCCGCGCGCACCTCCTCCGCGCGCACGCCGCTACCCCTGCCGCCATCCTCCGCTCGCTCCTCAACCACGCCCTCCGCCGCCTCTCCAAGCCGCGCCCCCACGCCGCGATCCGCCTGCTCCTCCTCATGCCGCGCCTACCCGTCTCCCCCAACCACTTCTCCCTCCCCTTGGCGCTCAACGCTGCAGCGTCGCTCTGCCTCCTCCCGCTCGGCGCCTCCTTCCACGCCCTCGCGCTCTTCCCCGCCCGCCTCCCCGTCGCCAACGCGCTCGTCGACCTCTACGCCAAGTGCAACGACCTTCCCGCCGCCCACGCCACGCTTGCTGACATCCCGGTCCCCGACGCAGTCTCGTTCAACTCGCTCCTCTGCGCACACGCCCGCCTCGCCTCCGTGCCCGCCGCCGAGTCCCTCTTCGCCTCCATGCCCTCCAGAACTCAGGTCTCCTGGAACGCCATGGTGGTTGTCTACGTCAATGCCGGCGACGTCACTTCCGCTCGCCGCATGTTCGATGAAATGCCTACCAGGGACTCGACCTCGTGGTCGGTGCTGATTGTAGGTCGATGCAGAGCGCGGGAGAGCTGTTTGATAAAATGCCGGCAAAGAATATTGTGGCGTGGACAGCGATGATTAATGGGTATGCACAGAGTGGGCGGCCAAAGGCGTCACTTGCACTATCTAGGGAAATGGAGGCTGCTGGGATTGAGCCTGATGCTGCCACCATGGTTTGGGTTATTTCTGCTGCTGCGCAGATTGGCAGCACAGAGTTGGCTGGGTGGGTTGGAACTTATGTCGACGGGAAGAGGATTGAAAGGAATGAGAAGGTGCTTACAGCACTGGTAGATATGCACGCCAAGTGTGGCAATGTTGAGCAGGCTCTCAGTGCTTTTAGTGAGATTGCACAACCGGATGCAATCAGTGACGGAACTTGGGCCGAAATGGAGCAGGGGCCAGACAGTAAAGAATAATAGATTGTGTAGAAAACGAGTGACTAATTTCAAGCCACACTAATGGATTTTTAGCAAGGCTGAGGGGGCCATAGCCCATGTTGGCCTGTGAGAAGCTCCGTCACTGGGATGCATACCCCTATACTGCACTTATTAGCGGACTGGCGACTCATGGGCATGCAAAGCTGGCACTTCAAGTGCTTGAAAGAATGCAAGCTCAGGAAGTCAGGCCTGATCCAATCACTTTTGTTGGTGTGCTTACTGGGCTTGTCGATAAAGGCTTGGAGTATTGGCAAGCGATGGTGCAGGATTATGGGATGGAGCACTGCGCAGATCACTATGCCTGTGTTGTTGACATGCTTGGCCGAGCAGGGAGGCTTGAGGAGGCTTATGAGATGGTGCAAACAATGATGATGGGACCCCACCCAGGGGCTCTTGGTGCACTGCTGAGTGCTTGCAAGACACATGACAATTTTGAGATAGTAGAAATTGTCGCAAACAAGCTTTTTGAGTTGGAACCTCGGAACACTAGGAAGTGGGAACTATATACTGCTGTCGAATATATATGCTGGGAAAGAACAATGGGAGGAGGCAGAAAGAGTTAGGTCTCTGATGAGAACAAAATTGCCCTTCAAACAACCAGGGTCTAGTTGGGTCGAGGATCGACAGAGGGAATGTCGCAGGATGTCTATGAGGAACTGAAAAGCAGGAGAAACATCTCTCTTTGTTATATGTGAATTCTTTTGAGATGTTGCAAGCTAGGCAGGCATAAAACAGAGCTAATTGAACTGTCAGAAATGCAGGAGCTACGGATTGATATGCCTTTTAAGGTACCTTTACTTCTTCACAGTTCACAGTTCATGTTGTATCTGAAACTGACCATGGTAAAGTATTTTGATTTGTATAGGTACTCATCCAGTTGCTTTTCTATAGCAAGTTTGGTATTCTCCTAACGAATTGACGTAGGAGAGCATAATACCTAACACTTGCACTTTAAGTTCGACATCTTAGATAAGTGTCTTAGCAAGAGATTCTAAGATATGGTTCGCAGAATATCATGGAATGGACACAACTAAGGCAATTTGAACTCCACTTCTTAATGCTTGTAAGGGTTCAGAAAGAGATTTTTTCGATATAGTTTGCAACATATGCTCAGTATGCAAGACTAGGGACATTTGCAAATTAGTAAGATTAGAGAACGTCGTTATCCTTATGAAGTACTAAATGATTATTTACATCATACACTCCACATGGATGGGTGTATATTGTTCTTAACGCTTGGTAATTCATCATAAGCAAAAGAACTAGAATAGCTGTTTTTCTCCATGTTAATTATCCACTTCCACAAAGGGTGGTTCATCCCATAGTGTACACTAGTGATAGCATATGCTAATTGGTGCAATTTTTCAGGACATTGCTCAGCTTGACTTCACTGTCTCGATCGCGTGGGCTAATTCATCAATCTTCGCACCGGTGACCTCCTTGGCCACCTTCCCATCCTTGAGAATCTTGAATGTTGGTACAACCCTTATGCCCAGCTCCTTTGCTAGAGGCTGCAAGTAAGCAAGTACCAAGAAGCTTAGCAAGGTCTATTCAACAAAATAGTAGATACAAAAGAGACAGAAAAGTAATTCCAACTGACCCTGTTGTCTTGATTGCAATCGAGCTTGAGGAACACGACGTCGAGGTTCTTCTCGGACATTTCCTGGAATTTCGGTGCCATCACCTTGCAAGGGCCGCACCTGCAAACCAGGTAGACATTACACCGTGCAGTGGGATGAGATCTAACTCTTGATTTTTCATGCAGCTCTAAATAATCTGATCCAGCTCACATGACGATTTGACGAGGTGAGACCACAGTTCATGAATGGTGAAAAGATGAAACGAAGAGATCGATGGAGTTTGTACAGTACCATTGGGTGTACATGTCGAGGACGACGACCTTCGGCCCTGCCGCCTTGACAATTGGCCAGAAGGTTTCCTTGGTCACCTCTGTCACCTGTCCGGTCACGGCTACCACGTCGGATCCCACCGTGGCCGTCTCCAGGCTGCTTGACTTCACCGGGGTCACTCCCATGGCCTCAGAGCCAGACATCACCGTCAGGCTCCTCTTCTGAGAAGCTGCCGTGCTGCCGAGCAAGGCCGGGAAGCGGCCGCATGCGGTGGGCCGGCATGTGGAGATGACCGGCGAGGAGGCTGGCCCTTGAGACGAGGAAATGGAGAGGCGTAACGCCATTGGATGGTAGAGTTTGGGAAGGTAATGGCCCAATGAGCGGGTGAGTTGGTGATTGGAGGGGGATGTTTTTCGGCAGCAGTGGCAGCAGACGAGCGGGTGAGCTTGAAGGGATATCCCGGGTAGCTTGGTGGTATTTATCGGCTTCGACAAGAGATAGTTTCTTTTGGGGAATGACACGGCTGCCCCCGGCAATTTGTGCACTTTTGTGGTGGCGCTGCATCCCGTAGCTTTCTGTGGTGAGGGTATTTTCGGCATCTGGAAAATCGGATTGTGTGGCGCTCTGCTGAGCTCTCAAGTTTCATGGAGGAGAGAGTTTGCGTAACATTTGTATACGAGTTTTGTCACTTGTGTGCCAGCAAGTGGTGGGCTCCGGACAGGATGAGCCCATAGGTCGGGGATACATGTGTCTTTATTGTACTAGTAACTGTTACTAGTAAAAAACATGAGGCCTCAGGAATCAGGATGAGTGTAACATGGAATCAGCATCATAGATCCTTTTCCTTTCCTTTTTTCGATTGAAATGAATAAAAGTGCAACACCTATGTTCGACTGCCAGCAAGAGTCCTAATGAGATCTTTTAACAGAGCGCAGATACAGAAGGTAGTAGCGATTGAATTTGACGGTGCTGCTCAGAGTATCGTCCTCTTGTGTTTTCTCAACATTCAATACGGTGCTGGGCAAGTATTCTGCGAGGGGCTATCCGGAGAAATCAGTCCTACTATACATGTTGTAGACAGCATGGAAATGTGTCAAGAGTTGAATTTACCTTGTGCGTGAAGTGCTTCCATGGTGTACTGTAGTTCGGGACAATCTGCAGTGAACAAATAAGTGTCCCAAATGTTCAGTATCTCCAAAGAATCAGTACCGCACGAAAATAAATCAATGATATTTCTAGCAAAAAGCCAAACCCACCATCACGCTACATTCTGGCAGTATCTCCACGTTGCGCGAATTCTACCGGTGCCTTGCCGGCAAAATTTCCTTGGTCAGACTGCAGCTTGTAGACCTTGGACAATATCTGTGGCTTCTGTTTTGGAAAAACGGTGGACAGTGCCCGAGATATTCTTGGGAAATATCAGATTTCACTGTGCCGCTACGATGGCTACGTATAGGTTGAAATGTAGAGTTCTCACTCATCACGGATGGTAGCAGCAACATCAGCAAGCGAGGCAGTGGATAGAATTAATCGAGCTGCAGTTTCGCTTTCACGTGGCCGAGGAATGTTGGGAAGCTAGAAGCTGATGCTCCGTTTTCATCTGCCGCTGAAGTTTCCCCCCTGTGCCCGATTCTGCCCAGAGAATCTTTAAGACCAGGCCCAATCCCATTCGGCCTACACGGCTTAATCACCCACGAGTCACCGACTACGACTACTACTTCTATTGGACCTGGCCTAAGTGTACATTCACTTACATCTACGGCCCACATATAGTATAATTAGAAAGTAGAAACGCACTAATGTATGTTGGAAACAGATGCTCCCTCCAGTTTTGTACATCAACACGAGCTATAAAATGCAACTTTCACCACTAATTTTTACTGTAATCTATTTATAAAACTCAATAGAATTATAATATTATGAAAGAGCTTTGCAAGACAAATATACACATATGATTTTCATGTATCCAATCTAAATATTTAAAAAGCTATTGCTAGGCAAAGTTTTGAAAGTTTGACAGAATATATACCAAAACAACATGTTTTTGCATGTATACCAAAACAACATGTTTTTTGCGACGGGAAGGAGTACAAGTTTAATCAAATGGACATTCTGAACATTAACAAATTGTACTCCTGTTGATTTTTTTAAAAAAATGTACGCCTACACTTGACAGTCTTTTCTGAACGAAATGCAGGAGAGCTGCATTTATTCATTAATAGAGAAAATAGGTTTACAAGCAAGCATGCACGACGTCCTATATGTAGAAACCACAAGTAAATTAAATGCAAACATAGCATGAGAGCAATCCAAGACACTAATTAAGACCACTTAACAGTTCACTAGATTGAAGAAACCTGGTATACTTAATTAACCAGCACCTAGCTAGCTAGCTAGGCATCACTGGTAGATGCAAATATATCCATCAGCGGTGAGATCATTGCAATAGGGTTGCCGGTGCCGGTGATGACGGCACCAACGATGCATATAGTCGACCACACGGCTCGCATGACACTCTCTTTCCTTGACTTCTCCTTCGGCACGTTGACGATCGGAAGCTCGGGGACGGGGAGCGCGCCAGCAGCACCGGCGCTACCACTTCCAGCTCCGCCCGTCCCCGGTTGTTCAGTCGAGGGCCCGCCGCCGCCGTTCACCGTACTGCCGCTCAGCGTCCTCGTTAAGCGCGCGATGAGCCTCGACACCATGGACGGCTTCCGCTGGCGCGCGGCGTCGTACGCCTCGCGGAACATCCTGTTCGCGCAGGCGACGTGTATCTGCATAACCTTATCGGCGGAGACGTAGCCCAGGTGCGCCGCTTGCCTTCGAACCTGACGTGCTCGCACTTGCAGCAGGGGGACTTGAGCCTCCGCTTGAGTTCCAGCTTGACAGGAATCAGGAGGCCTGCTTGCTCGATCGAGGTCGGGAGCGCGGCGCAGCAGGGGTGCAGGACCGTGGCGCGCTCCAGGATGCAGCCGAACAAGCGGCGCTTGCGCTCGTAGGCGTAGCCTGTCACCTGCATGCAAAATTATGGACGCGTAACATGACTGATGATGCAACCATGGTTTTAGCTCTACTACCGCTTGCTATGACAAAAATAGGAGTAGTCTTTATTCTGAAACTTAGCACACAAAATTTCGAGATACAATTTAAGGGCTAAACTAAACTAACGCCTCATTTGCCCGGTTAGTTCTACTACAGTGTAACGTTACTGTTGTTTCTTTTCCTCTGCTTTGTTGTTGATCGCTAGTTGTTTTGTCTTGCTTCGGCCTTGTAACTACTTTCTTTCTTCTTAATGCACTGGCAAAGCTCATGCCCTTTGTTTCAAAAAAGAAAAAGGAAAAAAATATAATCTCAGCCAGTCTATCTATCTATTAATAAACCTTTTAAAACTTTGATCATTAATGCACAAAGGTATTTGGATTTGTCGTGTGAAAATGATATCACTAGATTGTTCATCAAAAATACTTTCATATTATTGTATTTGTAATGATTTTTATTAACATATAACTAGAAAAAGTAATTATCAAAAGTGTATATTGGAGACTACGTCAATGTCCAAAACGATAAGTAAAAACGAACGGAGATAGTAGATAATAATGAAAATGATGGTAAAGGGCCACTAAGTCCACTTTAAGTGGTTGAAAATTCCCACGTTAATAGAATAAAAAAGGAGAAATATATATGATGTTACGGTGGGTCGTACAATGCATCTAATTAACTACTCCCTCCGGTCAAAAAATAATGTCGTTTGGGGATAAGTGCAGTCAAACTTTCTAAACTATGGCTTAGGTTACAAAAATCGATGTAGAATTTTTTTTTTTAAAAAAAAAAACAGGCTACTTAGAAAATGCAAAACTATTTCAAAAAAAAAAAAAAGGCATGCATGCACACGAACACTTAGTAGAGAGATAGCATAGCATATGCACACAAGCATGCACAACAAAGAAGACGCATGCATGAAAGGGAGCGAGATTGAGAGATGTTAGCATCTTCTTACCTTACCTCCACATGCACGGCACGGATGTTCCGGTTGGCTCGGCGAGTTACGGAAGAGCAGGTTGCCGCGCTTCAAAGGATGCGGGAGACTGCTCCCGAACTGCTGGGCGCACGCCGCGTGGAGATGGAACGGGCGGCCGCGGCTGCACGATCGGCTCCTGCACGCGTACCTGACGTGGTAGCCATCCTCGTTGCAGCCGCTGCACTTGAACGGCTCGGCCTCGGCCACCCATGTGAGCGGGTGCTCGTGGTGGTCAGGGAGCGAGACGTTCGCTGTGGCCATCTTGCAGACAGATGATCGATCATTTGATTGTGTACACATATCATCATTAATTTGAATTTGAAACGGAAAGGAATAGAGCAGATCGAGAAACTACATCTGTATGTGGCTTTAATTACCTCGCTCAAGGGAGCTTGTAGACACGCCCTTAATTAACTGATCGATCTTGCCGATCGAGGATTGCTTCTGAGAGAAACAAGCCTGCCTCGCTTTTGGAACTGTCGAAACCCAGCTCGAAATACGGAGAATGCCTACCGCCATCTCCTACAGGCTACAAGATATTTATCGCCCGCGCCGCGTGCTCAGTGACACTGACCACTTGCAACAATGAAGAAAAAGAATGGCTCAGTAAGCATGCAGCCATCAGTAATTATTTCTGGGGAGAAATCCCCAGCTCTATTATTCCACACGCTTTTGTTTTGAGTTTTGACGAGCGCTGCGTGTACTGTTCTGTGTTTACATAGTCGGTTTTGAGTTAGTCGTAGCCCGTATTTAACTTCGGTTTTGTCGGACTCGGATTTTCTAATACGAATTCTCTGTGAAAACACTGTGCTATTCCCTGGATCAGTAGATAGCACTCACAAATACATTGCTGAATCATTTGATACATGGCGTAGAATCATCCCATTCATTAATTTAGCACAACAAAGTTTACATAAATCTCGTCGGGTCGAGTTTTACAATACGGCCGAACAGGCCAAATTGATTACATTACAAAAGCGGAAGCGACAACGGAAGTAAAAGGGGGTGAGAGCACATCTCTCCACAGGCAAGCGACTGGGGAAACCCGTGTGCGTCCGATATTAACCAAGGCTTAGATAATAGTGGATGCACGCAAGTACCGACGGAGTCCACTGGACTGGGGCGAGACTAGAACAACTAAAGACTACACTACGCTTCATCGTCTCCTGGACCTCTAACTTCTGGATCCTCGTAGTAGTCGTAATTTCCAAGATTTCCTGCTTCTGAGGATTTTTTGGGGGGGGGGGGGGGGGAGAGCGAGGATGAGCACAACTTCCGTGCTCGCGAGCCAATACGCAATGCAATAATATACATGCAAGGCTTAACAATGATTGCTCGGGTTCTTTTATTTGCTAAAGTAAGGTTTTCAAATATCATAATTACAAATTCCTAGCACTTAGTGTTTTAACAAATTGTATTTTATTAAAGAGAGTAGTTGTGCAATAGTTGATATCAGCAGAGGTTCCCTCCATCGGAAACTCTACCTGATGCTTATTTTGATTGGGGCTAACCCCACATATTAACATCACTGAGTCTGAAAACTCAGGCAAAATCCAAAGCAGGGCTAGGTGAGCCCACCACATTTCATACCACCCACAAAGGTTTTTGAAATAGAACTAACTCAAGTTAAATTCCCATGTCCGCCTTTGACCGTAGGCACGGCTATTCGAATAGTTTATTACACTCTGCAGAGGTTGTATACTTTACCCACAAGAGATAATCATCCGGATATGTACACACGTTTCCGTAGACATGTGAATCAGGGGAGATCATCACAAGGCCTTTACAATGCATCCAGCAGTATTAGTTACACCCGCTAAGGTTTCGTCTTCGAAGGGTTACGTCTGTTTAGATCCGTTAACCCTTACCTAGACCCCCTCTTGCGCCCTCTTAACGACTTACGTCGTGCGCCCCGACACCCTTCGCCACAGAGGCTTATGGCGTCGCAGGACATCTACCTGGTGCAACTCGTACTGAGAGATACAAATTATTTAGCCAGGTTGTATTTTACAGACTTGTGGTTGCACTTGTTTTACACGGGAGGTCATGACAAGATTAAGTCCTTAGGGTTGTCCAAGCGATTCATTCCACATACCAACCACAACACAACAGTCCTTGGGCTACATTAGCACCCACTGCTGTACCATCCATCACACCAGCCGCCCAGACAGGGTAATAGCAATTTAGGGTTTTGGAGGAGTAAAACTAAATTACCACATTTGTCTCAGTCATGGACCACCAATGACTGCCCAAACCATTTTCATGTTTGAAGAGATGATGATTGGGATATTTTAGTGTCCCGGTACTTAAGCAAGACTAGCATGTCGCTTAAATACGACCTATAACTAGTATTACCATATAATTACTAGGGTGACAATGGTTAAGGGATTCAAGTTGTCAAGAATGGCATAATAATTAATTATTCATCAAATGGGTATTTAACTACCTTAAGCTTTAACATACATTTGTTTAAAGACTTAAAGTATGCAATTTGCTATTTTAAAAGAATATAATTTGCATAAAATGTAGGCTCAATATGATCAAAGTATTGACTCGCCTGGGATATAGGCTAGAGGATCTTGATAACCTTGGGCTTGATCAACTTGGGGATCTCCGGCGTCTTCAAATCCTAGTCGGACGAGCGTACCGGAAAAAGACACGGACAAGCAAAAAGAGCAATTAAATGCAAATGAACAGCAAATGAACTTCAAATTAAACAAGACCTATGTCATTAGCAAGATCTTGAATTAACAAATTTTTAGAAATTTACTTTACAATTTTTGGAGTTGAAATGGGGGAGTTATTAATATTTGAAGTCTTAATTTTAAACTAAAATAGAAAAGGAAAAGAAAATCAAATAAAAATAAAAAAGGAAATCGGCCCGCAACAGGAAATCGGCCCGGCCCACGGCCTCTCTGAACGCACGCATGCGCTGTCGCTGCCGGCGGAAGAAAAGGGGGAGGCGGCGGCGGGAGAGCGCGCGCGCGCGCGGGGAGAAGGTGGCGCGCGGAGGGAGGAAAATGGAGGCGCGGGGCGCGATGGCGGCCGGAGGGAGGAAGGCTCGGGAGCGGCGCGCGCGAAGAGGGGAGAAGGGCTCGGCGCGGCGGCGAAGACGCCAACGGAGGGAACGGAGGCTCGTAGCGCGCGGCGGCTCACCACGGCGGCGGTGGCCGGGGCGACGACGACGACGGCGGCGGCGACGAGGTAAGCCCTTCTTCTTCTCTTCTTCTTGTTCCTCTTCTTCCTCGCTCTTGCTTGGGAGGAAGGGAAAATGGGGAGGGACGGAGGTGCCGGGCGGGGCTTTAAAGCCGGCGGAGGAGGAGCGGGGAGAAGGGGGGGTCCGGCGAGTGGCGCGGCTCTGGCGCACGCGTGCGCACGGAGGTGATGATGGCGGCGGGGGTAGCGTGCGTGTGGAGGTGACAAGTCGAGGGCGCCGGGGAGGTGCCATGTGCGCGGTGACGTCGCAGCGCACGCGAAGGGGGGGTCCGGCGAGGTGGCGTGCAACGCAGCGGGAGCCAGGAGGTGGCGTGCACACAGAGAGAGCACGCGGTGGCAGGCGTTGACAGAGCATGCAAGGGAGAGGGGCTCGCGGGGGAGAAGAACTAGGGGGGTCCGGTCCGGCGGGGAAGAAGGAAGAAAGAGGGAGGGAAAAAAAGGGGTTGTTACAGGTTACGTAGTGCTTTCGCATGCATATTGACTTGTTTGAAGTCTTTGCAGTAACCGGCTTTATATAATTACTCCATAATCAGGAATTAAAAGGCTAGCCGCTCAAAAAAAAAGAATTAAAAGGCTAGACTTCGCAGCCGTGTCAATTCAACCGGGGCGAAACTTTCGCAGAGATGTCTTTGTCGTCCAAGGTAATAAAAAAAGATTCCTCTGTGCGTTGAAACTTTCTTCAGAATTGGGACCACCTGATCATTTACTTTACTTCTATCTCTCTCTTTCTCTCTCTAAAAAATATTCTTCTTCATGAGCACTTCCCAATTCCCATGCATGAACCAACCATTTCCCGTTTCAACAAAATGAACCGATAATTTCATTGAGAGACTTCGATTTCCACAAGAAGTATGTGCATCACTTGTTTTGATAAAATCCAATAATTTGGGTTAGTTGTGTCTAGCAAGTCATCCATTGTAAGGCCTTGTTTGGTGGGAGAAATTGTACTATTCATTTCTACAAAACTATATGAAATTTATGTGCAAGACCATCATTCCGGCCGGCTTTGTCAATCCGGCCCCTCCTTCACACATATGTCGTCTGAAGAAGTCGCTCTACGGTCTCAAGCAAGCCTCTCGTGCGTGGTACCAACGCTTTGCCACCTACCTTCGCACCTTGGGCTTCGTTGCTTCGGCTACCGACACGCCTCTCTTCGTCCTCAAGGATGGTCCGCACCTTACCTACCTCCTTTTATACGTCGATGACATCATATTGACAGCATCATCACCGGAGCTTCTTTATCGACTTTCTCAGTGGCTTCATACCGAGTTCTCTATAACTGACTTGGGGGATCTTCACTTCTTCCTGGGAATCTCCGTTACTCGGACTGCTTCTGGACTGTTCTTATCCCAGCGCCAATATGCCACAGACCTTCTTCAGCGTGCTGGCATGGCTTACTGCCACCCGCCGACGACTCCTGTTGACACCCGCTCCAAGCTTTCTGCAGCCGATGGGGCTCCCGTGTCTGATCCGACCGAGTACCGGAGCATGGTCGGTGCCCTTCAGTACCTCACTCTCACCCGATCTGACCTCGTCTATGCCGTGAAACAGGTCTACCTCTTCATGCATGACCCTCGGGAGCCCCATCTCGCACTCGTTAAGCGGATTCTTCGCTACGTCAAGGGCACTATGGACTATGGTCTTCAGCTTCACGCCTCACCAGTGACCATGTTGACTGTCTACTCTGATGCTGACTAGGCCGGCTGCCCGGACTCTCGCCGCTCTACTTCTAGATACTGTGTATACCTTGGAAATAACCTTATCTCATGGTCCTCCAAGCGGCAATCTACAGTGTCCCGCTCCAACGCTGAGGCCGAATACCGAGCCGTCGCCCATGCTGTTGCTGAGTGTCGTTGGCTTCACTAACTCCTACTGGAATTTCACCGACCCCTACAGTCTGCCACAGTTGTTTACTGTGACAATGTGAGCGTCATCTACATGTCGTCAAACCCAGTGCAACATCGCCGAACCAAACATATCAAAATTGACATCCATTTTGTTCGGGAAAAGGTGTCTCTCGGCCAGGTTCGCATCTTGTATGTTCCTTCGTCCCATCAGTTTGCCGATGTGATGACAAAAGGTCTGCCAACCCAGCTGTTTCATGCTTTTCGATCCAGTCTCGATGTTCGGCAACCTCACGATGAGACTGCAGGGGGATGTTAGCGATACTCTTCCATGTATAGTTATCCTGTATAGATAGAAACAGATCGCTAATTTCATGCTAATTTACTTGGTTGTAATCCCATGATTCCCGACTGTAATCTCTTGTATCATCAGGATATATAAAGCATGTGATCCTAGCCTTTCACGCTGTGCGGTGCTTTCCAATTCTCGTTCATTGTCTTACAGGTTGTATCCGTGCTCCTTGCAGCCATTGCACTGGAACGGCTCCGTCGTCTCGGCCATCAGCGTGAGCTTATGCTTGTGGTGCTCAGAGGGTGGCAACTGGCTGTACCTTGGCATCCTGAGAAACAAGCCAAGTATATATCAAGCGTAGCCTGTGGAATCAAATGAAACAGCTATATATGCATGCGCTTGTTGCACGTGGATCTCACTGAAAACTCTAATAATCTAGCGATGTTAATTTGGAGAAGAAGAATGTTGGAGCATATATATTGTTTGACTTTGCCTCGAATCCCTCAATCGATGGATGCCAAATGTTAGCCGCACCGGCTCACGCGAACACTTGGGCATCAATGCGCCAACCCACGCCTGAACGTGCCGCGGCATTGAAAAACTCCACGTACACTATAGCCGTTACATGCACGTTCCTAGCCACGATCATGCACGTTACATGCACGTGATTAAGTCTGACAAATCACCCCCTAACCACGTTGTCCTGATTTTACCTCCTTGACACCCTGCTTCTCCCGCATCTCAATGAACTTCACGTGCCCGAGTGCCTTCGTCAAGATATCGGCGAGCTGGTCGTGGTACTAACATGCTCCACGTACACCTTCCCATCGTTCATGCATTCACAGATAAAATGAAAACAGACGTCAATATGCTTACTACGATCATGGTGGACCGGATTCTTGGAAGTATATATAGGAAAATAGTATGGTACTTCTGGAAGTATGTATTCCTACTTCTCATATACCACTTAAATCGTATGTTAATAGTTTTTTATCAATTTGAGCATACTCCAATAATACTTATAAGATACTCCAAAGTGAGTTCCATAGAAAAAATTCATTAAAATCCATTTCTATAGTAATATTTGTGTCTATACTTCTTTTATATATGAAAAATAGTATATAGAAAAAATAAAACGCTCCAATGATTTTTTTTTCAATCAAGTTGTATTTGAGTATCTTATAATTAGTATTTAAATATACTAAAAGTGATAAAAAAAGTATAATATATTTATTTAAGTGGTATATTAGAAGTGGGAGTATATACTCCTAAAAAGTACGAAACGGGCGTCCGTATACACTTGCACTAGAAAAAACAGTGGTCCAATTATGGTGGAAAAATTCCAGAAAAGGATAGTGTTTTCCTTCCTACCTAGAGATGTCCATGCCCATCGTGTAAATTGCTTTTCTTAAATATTTTTTGTCTCTATAAGAAGATAGGCAAGATCAACCGGAAATTTTAATTTGCTTCACTCTCGTATGGACAGTTCAGCACCTTCGACGAACCAGTCATTTCATTGAGAGACTTTGACTTTCTATACAAATTAAGCTAGGGCGTACATTACTAATAAAATCAAATGGCACTGGTTAGTATCCAATATTTGCAAGCCCGCTTTCTTTCTCAAGGGGGGCGGCTAGTGATGGTTCAAGCAATGTTGTCTGTCATGCCAGTGTACATTTTCATGGCACTCGACACCCCCCTCCCCCCGCTCTTGGTCATTAAAGAAATCAATAAGAGACGTCGAGCTTTTCTTTAGAAAGGATCTCAGAATGTGGCAGGAGGGCACTGTTTAGTTGTCTGGTCTTCAGTTTGTCGTCCTCGAAATCTTGGGGGGCTAGGCCTGCCCAACTTGATCATCCTTGGTCGTGCATTGCGCTTGTGGTGGCAATGGTTGCAGCGATGTTGGTCGGCAAGGCCTTGGGAAAGACTGCAGCCTCAACACAGTCGAGTGGAGGAAAATATGTTCCATGCTTCAATTGTGGTCACAGTAAGGAATGGAGAGAATTGCTTGTTTTGGGAGGACCGATGGTTGGATGGGCGCTCCATTCTGTGCCTGGCACCATCCATTGCCAAGCTGGTGAAGCCAACAACTAGAAGATACCGAATGGTAGCCCAGGCCCTTGCAAATGATGCCTGGATTCTGGACATTTCAAGTCAGGCACAGCCTGGTATAATTTCGGAGTTGCTGCACGTTTGGGATATCCTGCAACCGGTGCAGTTGGTACAGGGAGAGTCTGACTCGGTTCTCTGGCGATGGGAAAACTCAGGTTGCTACTCCTCTAAGTCGGCGTACCGGGCTTTTTTCAGGGGTTCCATCGGGTTTCCTTGTGCTCATGCCATTTTGAGAGCCAGGGCTCCTCTAAAATGCAAAAATTTTATTTGGCTAGCGATCCGTCGACGCTGTTGGACGGGTGATCGCCTTCAACACCGAGGACTACCTAACCAAGGAGTTTGCGTCTTCTGCGGATACGGACAGGAGACCATTGATCACCTTCTAGTTGGTTGTGCAGTAACAACACAGGTTTTGGCGCGCTTCTTAAGTCAGGTCGGAATGTCTGGCGCAGTTCCTATGGGTCAGCCCTCTCTTAAAGACCATTGGATTGTCGTCAGGAACCACGTTCCTAAACAATGCAAGAAAGACTTAGATGCGTGCATCATCCTCGTCTGTTGGATGATCTGGAAGGAGCGTAACCAAAGGATCTTCAATAATATAACGCTTTCTATCGACCAACTTCTTACACGCATTCGCAGCGAGCACCGTCATTGGTGTGGGGTTGGGATCGAATCTGGAGTTGCATGCTGAGGAGTAGTAGTTTTTCTCTCTTTTGTCTTTGGAGGGACTAACGACCCTTGGTTGTGGTGTGCTATACTTATGATACTTCATGTATTTCTTCTCGACTAAATGAAATGTCATAAAAAAATTTTGCACTTCCTTGAAAGAAAAAAAAAGTATCCAATATTTAGTCTAAAACTAGCAAAATTGGTCCGTACAATTGTGCGGCTAGTTATATACTGTTGTTTTTTATCTTGGTTTGAAGTCTCAGTTGGAGAGCTTATTGTATTTTGTAGGTGGATTGTTACAAATCCGAATAACAGATAAGAATTCTGCGATTTTTATTATTATTATCACGTTTGCATGCAACAGAAACACATTGAGAAGGATTTTTATCTCTCGTCACAAGATCAACTACTACTCACTATTTCTGACAAGTAACAACACGAAGTGATCAATGCCAAATTGATATCTGCACATACAGACCATCAAGTGATTCTAAAAGTTTCAAAACTCATTCCTGTCTGTCAGATGATGCTGACTCAACTGCGTCGGCATTCCTATGATATGATTTTGTCAGACATAGATACATGCGTATGATACACACAAGCTTGATCCGGATAATTAATTAGGACAGGGTTTCAGATTGAGTTGGAGCTGGTACAATCACAGAGTCGTTTTCAAAAATTGTATAATGAAGTATACCACAGCCAGGAAAAGCGCAATCTGATACACATCTTGGTTCAACCCATCATCCGGCCTTTGAAAGAACTGCATCATGAACACCCAAAAAGGTCAGTAACTGGCATAACCGAACTGATCTCATATCAACTTTTCTTGAGCATTGAAAACACAATCACTGGATAGCTACAGATAAGTTGGTGATTTCCATTTAGTGACACAAATTGCAATTTATGAAAGATCCATGTACCTTCGTAGGATCCCCTGAGGGATCCGGATAGGCCTCTAAATTCTGATCTTTCTTTGTTGATAGCCTAGATGCCGTACCCTTAGCAGCTTCAATTGTATCCTTGCCGGCATCAACAGTGGAGTAAACCCTTCTGGAGAACCAAAAGTAGGCCTGAGCGGGAAGAGATGAGGCAGAGAGGTCCCACGATTCGACATGTTCGAGCACTTGGCCACTTATCTGGTTCAAGACGTACTGCGAGTCGACGCGGACGATCAAGTCCCCTCCGACAGCCGAGAAGAATGGATTCTTAGGTTTCCCTCTGAATGTCCATTTGATGGTCAGTGTGCTTGTCGATTGCATTGACATTTCCTGGACTGTCTGACGCAACAACAAGAATGTTCATTAGATAGCATTATGCTTGAAACAGGTATCAGAATGATGTGCTGTGCAGCAAGTTTTGGTTTAGATCCTGAGGGGTGAAAGTGAAAAATGTTCGTTGTCAGTCATATGACTGAAATGAGCAATTGCAGCTCGATCAATTCTTACCACTTTCGGGGCTTCCAGAGCCTTGGTGATCCACAATGGCCTCATGTACTTCTCACGCCCAACAAATGTCCTGAGAGGGTCCTGAAAGAAGAAAGCAGGGTGCCACTATGATGATACGCATGTAACTGAGCTGTACAAGTAGTTCATGGACGGCAGGGCAGTTATCTATGTCTGAAAATTTGAGGCGTGGCCAATGAACTGTACAATGGCTAATGAGCATTGAGCACATCACTATTTTCGTTCGCGATGTTACATACTTAACATTCATCAACTACGTACCAAGCAGTATTTTACACAACCATAAGAAGGCCATTGTTAATAGGATCTTGTGATCCTATCACACTACTATATATATTGATGAGACAACTCAGAAGGAGTGGAAAATCTTTGAGATTGGTAAGATTCTGCACCTTGTATTTGACGGAGACGGCGTAGCAGTTGAATGCGCGGTTGCCCTCGCGCAGCTCCAGGATGTCCCGCGCGAGCTGCCTGGCCGTGGACTCCACGTAGGGGCTGCTTATGCACTCGAAGTCGTTGCAGAGCTCCCCGAAGTCCATGCCGTCCACCAGCTTGTCCGTCTCGGACCTCTCATCGGCACGATCGGCCGCGGTCTCTGCCTCCTTGGAGTCATCCGAAACTGCACGCACGGTCGCGCGTTAGATCAAGACAATAAACGCGTATGCACTTACAAGCGCGCGGAGAGGCCTCGGTCTCACCGTGCAAGGGGGCGAGGCGGAGGCGGAGGCGGCGGCGGTGGAGAGGGGGAGCATGGTGGAACGGGAGGCAGGCGGCGGCGGAGACTTTTCGCCGGAGGCGGGTTGAGGGGGAGGGGGAGCAGGAGCAGGAGCAGGAGAGAGCGGCGGTGGGGGTGGCCATTGGTGGCCCATGGCGCGGTTGGCGTGGCGGGACGTGAGAAGGCGCGGGGTGGTGCGGATAAGGCCGCGGCGCTCTTCCACGTCCTCTCGTTTCCTCCTGTGGCCTCCGCTCGGCTCCGCATGGCCTGGTCCAACGGCCCTTTTTTTAAAAAAAAAAAAATGGTTAGTAGCTAGCAACTAGTAGTAGTATTTACTGGTGGCCTTCCTTCTTCTCGGCCGAAAAGACCAAGGATGTCTCGATGATGGACGTGGACTTGGTTGATCTTTCTCACCTTTTTCTAGGTGATTCCAGATCAGGATTTTTCGCTGTCATCAAATGTAGCAGAACGCAATAATTTGTGCTTCTCCTCGTCCTTTAAAAGTGTTAAGAAACTGGGCGGGACCGAGTCCCTGGCGAGTGAGCTCCTCATCCTAAACCCAGAAGGTCGTAGCGCATAAATAGAAGTCTATTCATTGTAAAGGATTGATCGTTTGATGAAGGAATAAAGAGAAGCAAGAAGTCCCCCTACATCTCTGTGTTCTATCTCTTATTCTGTTCTTGTTGTTCATGCATTGTTCTTACGATTCTATACATGTCTACGAGGTAATCGCTCGGACTGGACTCGCCAGCGACGGTTCCTCAATACGTTATCAGCACGATCGACTCTCCTCGCATCGAAAAGGTAACCGTCGATGAACGACACTCGTAGATTGAATCGTTTTTCTAGATTGCTTTCAATTCTGCAAATTTGGCTTTCTATATTGGTTTTCTACGGTGCAAATCCGCTCTAATCTACCGCGAGCCGACTTGAAGTCGCCGGCCAAGCCGATCGGTGGGTTGCATGAAAGAGTAGATGATGATTGTACCGTAGGTTGTATATGCAGTCGCATGAAAGGCATCATGTGCACGGCACCGCCTGCAAGCGGCTGTCACTACCTCCGCGACACGTTACCGGTCGGCATAGTCCGCCATCATGTATCGCCACGGAGGCAATGACAGGGTCACCCCGCTAGCACGCGGCAAGCACGCACATGTCGGCATGAAGCCGCGCCTCTGTTGCATCTCATACTACATTATATTGCATCGCATACATGAACAGTAATAAATAAAAAAAAAGGACGGCCGACGGCCCTGTAGAGCCGCGTCGCCGTCGATTTTGGTGTCACACCCGGCCACCTGAAGATGGCACCGCCACGCGCGCACGGGGCACGAGGCCGGCAGCCGCTTGCGCCCCTGCGGTAAACAACACCCGCGATTGATGAACAGTGTACGCCGCGGATGAACAGTGCGCCCGCATGAACAGTGTTTGTGTGAACAGTAATCCGGCTATGAACAGTGCTTCTCATGAACAGTATTTTTGCGGATGAACAGTGCGCGCGGATGAACAGTACCACGCGGGTGAACAGTGCGCCCGCATGAACAGTGCGTCGTGTGAACAGTACTTCGCATGAACAGTGTCTGCGGGTGAACAGTGCTCGCGAATGAACAGTACCGCATGAACAGTATCCGGCCATGAAGAGTGCTTCGCATGAACAGTGTTTCCCGGATGAACAGTGCACACAAAGAATTTTGCTACGCCCCCGCATGGGCTTCTCGCCGAACATAACCGCCACCCGCACGCGGCACTCCTGCCCGACTGCCGCTCGCACACGGCTCCGCACTGGCCGCACCGCGCACTCCCACCTTCGGGCTCGAACCGGCTGCATCGCACCGGCCTCGCAGATCACCGCACACCGCCGCCTCCGTGTGCCCATCAGGCGTTTTCCTCGGCTGCCGCCATCTTGTATCGCACCGCCACCTCGTAGTGGAAGACCGCCATCGGCTCGCGGCGTGACGATCGCCTCGCGCCGCCTCGGCCCGCATGGTCACACCGCCTCGGTTTTGCGTGGCGGCAGCCACCCCGCGCCCTCGAATGGCCTTGCGCCACCGCTGAACCCACCGCAAACGAAAAAAAAAGGGGAGGCGGTGGAGAAAATTCAAATTTGCGAAATTTGTCGAGATGTCATTTTCCTAGCAGAAAGAGCCTCGAGAATTCAATTTTTGAATCAGTTTTTGCATTTGAAGCATGTTTATTTTTGTTATTATTATTTCTATGCAATTTATTTACTGTATTTACTGTTTTGATTATCTGTAATTGTTCATATTGCTTTTAATCATTGAAAATAGCAGTAAATCATGAAAAATGCGTAGAAAAATACGAAATACGAACACGAGTTCGATGAACATTATGAGAATTTTGCAACCATTTTATGCAGATTACTAGCAGTAATCCTTTGAACTTTTTGTATGAATAGGAATATGACTGGCATCACGAACCAGTAGTTCGAAGAACTGACCCAGTATAGCCAGAATTTGTATAGAATTTATATCAGTCTCCAATTCTGTGGTAATGTGATCACGGATGAGCAGACGATTGGGAAGACCCTCGCTACCTTGCGGTACAATCCGTACGCAACTATCGTTAAGACGGCTACATGAAGTATGCCGAATTAATTGACATCATGCAAGTTGCGAAAGCTCAAGATGATGTTCTAGGAAAGAACTTCATCTTGCAGCCACCTAGTAGCAATGTTGGCCATGAAGCCACTGTTAGCAGCTACAAGGTGATGAAGCCTCTCACAAATGAGAGTAGCAAGAAGGGTAAGGTCGTGCGTCGCACATTATTGATGCTTTACAGTCTAAGAAGAAGGGCAAATGATAGCATGAGACATACCTCGCCATTGCAGGCACAGAGGATCCACATCTATTAGCTGCACTTATGAATGTGAACAGCCAAAGAGTACCCCATCATCCCTCCTTTGGACATCGCAGCGACCACAGCCGTAGCTACCCAAGAGGAGAAGATCGCGCATGGAGCCGATTTAGGCAGAAGTTCCTGAATACTTCGCCTATTAGATCCAGTGCACGCATTGCACTCGGACCTTTATAGAAACTTGCGCTTGTAATTGAAGTAGAATTTTAAATTATTGAATAATGGTTGCAAGCTCTAGGAGAGCAAAGCATTAAATTCTTATTATGAGTCTGCAAGACTTATTTTCCGTTTTATAATAGCAAGTTACGTTCGATATCTCAAGTATTTTATTTATGTGTTGCTTGCTTTCTGCTACATATTAATAAAGTACATTATATTAGAACGCGTAGCGCCTATGGAGGAAGTGTGCTTAGCATGTAGCGGCACAACGAATACCATCCGAGAGAAATGCAATTTTTTTGATCGATTAGCGGGAATGTTTGGTAGTCTTACGACAGTCGCAGGCAGCGATACTTGTATAATAAGCTCAGGAAGGGCCATAATTATACTCCCAACGGGCACAACTTTGGTCATTAAAGAAGACTTGTTGTACCCAGAATCGACTAGAACTCTCAAGGATATTTGCGCTAACAGTTTCCATGTAGAGACTGGAGAAGAGTATGGTACAGAATACCTGCTCATTACAAAGCGTGAAGAAAGTGAAAAATAGCATTATAATATCTTCCTTCATATGAAATTGGGCTATACTACACTAATATTAAGGCACCTGCAGCCTATACTGCCTTGAAAACCGTATTTAGAAGCTCTGAACTTTTCTATCTCTGGCATGATAGATTATGCCGTCTAAGTCTTAGGATGATGAGAGATATAATTAACAATTCACAGGGACATGATATAAATGTTAAGAATTTCTCGAATCAGGAAGATTTTGTGTGCCCCGCATGTGCCACCGAGAAATTAATTACTAGACCTTTTGCTCTGAAAGCGAAGGATGAAGTCCTTGCATTCCTGTACCGTATCCAGGGAGACCTTTTGCGGTCCTATATAGCCCCTGTAAGGGTCATTTTAGGTATTTTATAGTGCTCATCAATGCTTCTTTAGAATGGTCGCACGTATGTTTATTGTCTACGAGAGATCATGCTTTTGCATAGCTAAATCTCGCAGATAATTAAATTAGAAATATTTTCCCTCATCATCATGAGAAGTCCACATGAATGGACAACGCTGGAGAACTTACTCCGAAAGCATTTGATGATTATTGCATGAAAATGGGAATTGAAAGTTAAGCATTCTGTACCGCATGTCCACACCCAGAATGGACTAGCAGAACTTTGAAGAATTGTAATTTGCCAACTACATGTTGGGGACGTGCAGTCCTGCTCGCAGCAGCTCTCATCAATTTTAGACCGTCGGCTTATAACATCCATCCACCTATGCAACTAGCGCAAGGGTCAGCACCGAAAACTACTCATCTTCGCAGGTTTGGTCGTAAGGTTTATGTACCTATACCATCACCACAGCGAACTGCAATGGGTCTTCTCCGAAAGTCTGGGATATACATTGGTTATGAGACAGCATCCATAATCAAGTGTTTGGACCCTATGACTAGAGATTTGCATAATGCCCGATTCGTTGATAGTATATCAGATGAGATTAGTTCCCCGTCATTAGGGGGAGGAAATCAACCCTTGATAATAATGTCGGGAAATAATTGAAGTCTAGAAGACAATTGAAGTCCAGAAGATAATTGAAATCTATGCATATGACCCGCGCACTAGTAAAGCAAATAGAGAAGTCTAGAAGATAATTACAATCTAGAAGATATTTGAATTGAAGTCTAGAAGACAATTGAAGTCCAGAAGATAATTGATTTGCAAGCATTAGCGAATCAACTGCCTGACCACTTTAGTGATTTGAAGTGCGTGATCAAGTCGCATTTGCCTGTATGCAATGCACCGGAGAGGGGTGAAATACCAATGAAGGTATCCCTAATCCCGTCTAGAGGCCTCAGAATAAAAGGACGAGAACTCCGGTCCCTCGAATCCGAAGTAACCGGGGACGCCTGGTGAAAAAGGATAAGAAGGATTTGACACAGCCGATCACCGAAGTGCCCCAGAACCAGAAGGGGAGCTAGTTGAGACCTGGCACCGGTATGGAACCTTCAGAAAAGGCATACCAGAATTGAACATCCCCATGGAGGGAGACATCAGCATGGATGTGTGCGCACACATCGGAGCTGAAAAACTAAAGGGACTTGCCCCTTAATTGGAAGCAGCGGTGAGCGAGTAGAAGCATTAGAAGAATCGCCCCTTGAAGAAATAGTTATAAAATTTATGACCTCGGGAGAATCTTTGAATATGACAACAGCCAATGTCGACATATACTTTGCAAAGAAACTTGCCACAATCATCAATCTTGATTCAGAGCCCGTATCGCTCGCTGAATGAAAGAAAAGATCAGATTGAAAGAAGGCAATAGAAACTGAATTATTCTCTCTGAATAAAAGAAGGGTGTTTGGGCCTGTAAGCCGTACGCCTCCCCTTGTGCACCCCGTAGGGCATAAGTGGATATTTGTTCAAAAGAGAAATAAAAAGAAATAAGGCTCGTTGCATAAGGTTTCATTGAACATCCAGGAGATGATTATGAAGAAACATATTCCCCGATCATGGGCAGAACCCCCTTTAGACATTTATCTCAATGGCAGTGAACTTGAAGTTAGAAGTGAAATTGATGGATAGGGTACCAGCATACCTTTATGAAATATTGGATTCGGACATTTATATGAAGAAACTGAAATGTATCCTGGTCCGGACCAAGATAGAGCAAATAAAAATATGTACAGTGTGAAACTCAGAAAGTCACTGTACGAACTTAAGCAATCAGGCAGAATGTGGTATAATCGCTTGAAGCGACTTTCTATGCAAGAAAGGCTACACGAAAAATGAGAATAATCTCTGGATCGACGATCCCATAATGGATTTTGTATAATCTCAGTATATGAAGATGATCTGGATATCATCGAGCCCGAAGGATATTAGGAAAGCAAGCTCTTACCGAGTCTGAGTTGAAATGAAAGATTTGGGTAAAACCAAATATTGTCTAGGCTTGCGACTTGAGCATACCCAAAGGGATTTTAGTACATCACCAAACTACACTCGAAGGTGTTGGAAATGTTTGATTTGAAAAGGCATACCCTTTGAAAGTGCCAATGGTCGGAGATCTTTGCAGCAAGACAAGGACCTGCATGGACCTAGAAAGAGGGGAGGAAGTCACGGGACCGAATTCCCATATTTAGGTGTGATAGAAACACTCATGTATTGAACAAACTGTACTAGACTGGGCATTGCATTTGTCGTGAACCTATTAGCAAGGTATAGTACAGAACCTACCAAAGACATCGGCAGGGAATGAAGGACATCTTCCGATACCTCCAAGGAAGCAAAGAACTTGGTCTGTTCTATAGAAAGAACCAAGACCTAACTATGAATGGCAATGCAAATAACGGGTACTTGTAGGACCCGCATACAGCCAATAGCGAACAGGTTATGTATTCCTATGTGGTGGAACTGCAATTCCATAAAAATCGTCTAAGCAGAGTCTTGTACCGACTTCGACGAACCACTCGAAAATGATAGCACTGTATGAGGCCTCACGAGAATGTGCTTGGCTTCGTCGGATGATTCACCACATCCAGCAGTCGTGTGGATTGAATACCGCACAAACCCCACCGTTATCTATGAAGATAATGCGACTTGTGTTGCACAAATGCGGATGGGTTATATGAAGAATCCTCTCACAAAGCATATCAACCCCAAGTTCTTCTATGCTCATGAAATGCAAAAGATGGACGAAATTAAGGTCTTGCATACTAAGTCATGTGAAAATCTTGCGATTTGTTCACTAAGTCACTTCAACATCTAGCTTTGAAAGGTGCATATGTGAAAATTGGAACAGCGAGACTTAGAGAAGTGCAGAGTCGGGGAGAATCTTCACAAACTCATTACTAAAGCTTGATCACGAAGATCGAGTACCCAAAGAGCAAATCATGAAGATTAAATGAAATTGGGTGGATTGTACTCTTTTCCCTTGACGAGTTTTCTGAAGTTTCTCGCTAACGTTTTTAATGAGGCAATTGTGCAAAGATAACGAACATGATTCATGTACTCTTTCTCCAAATTTTTCCCACTGGGTTTTATGGAGTTTTGATGAGACATGGACATGAAGGATGAGTGCCCAAGGGGAGTGTTAAGCGGGCCCGGGACCGGAGTCTGGCCCAAGGTGGGCTCCTCATCCTAAACCCTAGAAGGGTCGTAGCCTATAAATAGGGGGTGCTATTCATTGTAAAGGATTGATCGTTTGATGAAGGAATAAAGAGAAGCAAGAAGTCCCCCTACATCTCTGTGTTCTATCTCTTATTCTGTTCTTGTTGTTCATGCATTGTTCTTACGATTCTATACATGTCTACGAGGTAATCGCTCGGACTGGACTCGCCAGCGACGGTTCCTCAATAAAAAGGAAGAAAAATCAAGGAGAAATACCGGAATTAGAGACGGGAGGTTTTGTGGATAAATTAAGCCGGAAGACAAAGTGCTCCAGGAATGCGACATTAGAACAATGTTTTCCTTCTTTTTTTGCAAGAACCGAGGTGAGCAGCAAGTTTTACCAGTAATTCGTGCGTAAAATAATTACTCACTTCATTTCACTGTATTTATTCACAATCCATCATACGCACAAATAAGGAAGCATCGAATCTAAGAAACGATCGTACATACCCCTATTGAATAACATACCACTACCACTAAACTTCTTCCAAATCATTTAAATAAGGTAGTGAAAAAATATTACAATAACTACATTTTAGATTCCTTCGATGGACAAATATATACAGCCGAGACCATGAACAAATATAGTGAAGGAGAGGGGTATAACCGCATTGTTTCACCCAGCTGCTTAAATACGAAGGTTGCACGATATGATTACTAACACCGAATAGAGAGCCATTAGTAGAGTTTAAGAACTCGTAATCTGGTATCCTTGCAACAAAGAATATACATTAAAGTAATTCTTTTACACCAAAAAAAAAACATTTACTCTTGGTGGTAGTCGTATACAGTATGAGGATATAACAGTGAGCCGTCCTCCTTGTAGTGGAGGAGGTAGTAGCATTGGATGCAGAAATAACAAGGATTGTTCAGAGCCCACTTATCGTCCACCGTCATCTTTGTTGCATGGTAGATCTGGCACACCGAACACTTCTGGAGACGCTTCTGCAACTGGAATGTCATGAGAGGGTATTCCGCTTGGTTCTGTGTGTCCTCGGGATGGATCAACCTCATGTCCCTAATCACGATCATATGCTTGCAATTCCCCTGAAAAAAGTGCAGGGTATTGTTGTCAGAGACATGGGGAAATGATCTGCTGGGTTTTTTTTTTTTTTGCCTAATAGGATTGCACATGTTTTATGCAGTGCAAAGTTAATAGTATGTAGATATTAAGCATAATACAGTACTGCAGTTCGAGTTAACTGATTTTAGACTCTACTGCAAACATCACATAACAAAGCAACAGATAAATCATGTTATTTTATCTTCTTTTCTTGAAAACAAGGATAAGCAGCACAACATTTTATAGCGATAAATGAGCATTCGATTTCACCATATGAAAAAAAAAATCTAATATAAAAAATCCATCAGAACAATGGAGAATTAACCGCACACCAACTTTTCTCAAGGACAATGCAATTCTGTGAAGGCATAAATAGAATAGATGAGAACCTGATGGCAGTAGAGGTATCCAGCACCAAGCCGGAAGGGCAGGTCAGAAAAGCGAGTCCTTTGCATTTTTGCAGATTTAAACTCAGGCACGTTCGAAATATTCAAACCACTCAGTAATTCCTTTTGACGTTTCTTCAACACACCAGAAGTTACGGCATCCCACTTCTCTGCCACCTCATTACTTGAATTTTTAAACCAGTCCAGTATAGGTTTACTGTAATCAACAGCGGAATAATGTCTTGTATCATTGTAGAACGTGTCCTGATAAAAGAGAGCAGAGATTAACACGGTTGCAACACATCTTTAAGAACATGTCTCAAATTTTCACAAAGAAAAAAAGAGATACCTCAATAAGAAAATAGCCAGAATGATCGTGTTGCTTGGCCACCTCCATCAACTTATCAGTCAAACAATAAATGTTGTCCTTTAGATCTGTAAGGAGCTGACTTCCCAACACAAGAAACTCCTGGTTCTGCAGGGCACATAGATCACAAAAAAAAGTTAATCTAACACATATTTCACCTTAAAATAAACATGTGTAACTAAAGTTTAAGATATTACTTTCACAGAGCCATATCTCTTCTCATAAATTTCTACACAAAGAATTACTTCTGGATAGGCTACAGGTCTGTGTTCCTCAGATTTCGAAGCTTTGTTCTGGGACAAAAAAAAAGATTGTAAGGAAGATTAGAATTCCAACGACACAAGGAGAGCTTGTGTAAAGAGATGTTGTAAATGAAATAAGTTATAATGTCTAACGCAAACCTTCCAAGGCGCACTGATGTATTTAAGAGATCTTGCCATATCAATTTTCTCAGCTGACACCTTAGAACCTTTGGACATCGTAGAATCAGCACTGCACTCGAAGAATAATATTTTTTACAAAAGGTCATGATAAGAAAAACAACAGATCAAATGAAATCATCTAGTTTGGAAAACATACTGATAATCATGGACAATTGTATTTTGTTTTTCTAGTTCAGTTATTCAGTAGTGGTAACAGGAAGTAAAATATTCCTAATGGACTAAATATCATACATGAGTAAATGATAGCACGAACATCAGGTTCTACGTCCAAAGAGTAGCCGAGCCCAACCTGACACAAAGGGAGGCTAGTCAAAATCCAAGATTTAGGGGGGCAAGCTTCAATACTAAATTGGTTTCAGCCAGTAGTATCAAATTTTATTGAAACATGAATCCAACCTGGCTGAGTCCAGGTGATATTTGAACTACAAATAATAATTTCCATTATTTCTACACTGTTATTTACTAAAAATTATAATAAAAGGTTATATTATATGAAAGAGAGTATAATATAGCTGTTTTGTCTTTAGTCTGGTATGCGAGATTAAATGAAGTTTTTCACCACTTCACTGGATTTTGGGCATTCTGAGTTCAACTTCAGAGTCAGAACCATAATGAATTGGGTACATCTGTTTCTAGCTATTACTTAGTAAACATTTCTGCAGCCATGTCTAAGTTATTAAGTTAAAAACATATATTCCAAACTAAGTTCTTCTGTAAAGTAAGCCATTAAGGATGCCAGAAAGTTCAAGTTAGTATCAATCTATTACATCTAGCATTCTACCGATAGAATTGCTAGACAGTGTATTTTTACCAACATGTGATGACTTGAATAATACCATCCCACTGAGATTGGATAAAAAATCAAAGTCGAAAACATGTATATGAATGGCACAATCATAAAATGGAATGCCTAACAATACACACTAACAAAATTTAACTGTTTTACCTGAACGAGTGCAACCTGGCTGCATGCTTGTCCTCCTCTTGCTTGACCTTGATTTCTGCCATCTTCTCTGCTTTAGTAAGATAGCTCCCCTGATTATGGTGATGCCACAAACATATCACGATGCAAAACCATGATCAGAATTTGCAGACTAAAAATAAATGCACTTCAATGACAGCAGAAATCATAGGTTACTGCTTACAAGATTAGAAATACAAGCTAACATTCAGCTGACATCACTGAAAAAATAGTCCTAATCCTACATTAAAGCACAGGTCTTATAAGATATTTTGCAGCTATTCCATCTATTCTAGGCTTCTAGCATAATTGGTAAATATGAATGGCAGACATTGTTACAATAATAATAAAATAGAAATTTTCAAACTATATGGACTTTTTGTTTGTTATAATTTCAATACAATGTTTTCGAACTTATTGACTAGCAGCACCTGCGAAAGTTGTTTTTCTTAAACAGATGGTGTATTGTGTGAAATCTAAATAGAGTAACCCTATATGTCTTGGTTCCTGGCCCTAAATCTAAACTAATCTAAGATGAATATACCAACAATTGCATCTAGCATGCACTTCTACACAAAACAAAAAGAGCATAGCAGTCTATTCAAATACCGCATATATGTTTAGTAGACATGATTATTTTTAGACAAAACTGAATTGATCCAACAAAGCAATGATGCTGCTACGCAAGATGAATTTATCAGCAATTGCATTTAACAAATCACAGAGGCAACCAATAGAGTAGACATACATGTAAAATGTGCGCTCGAACTTCTCGATCAAAATGCCTGCCTCTCTTTTTGCCCTTTCTACATTTTGTTTGTCCATCTGTGCCTTCTGGATCATGTGGAACAACTGGCATATCCTTGATAGGTGAAACAGGCCTCTCGGTTTCAACTGATGAATTTGAACTGACGGTTCCATTTTTTCCCTTTCTGCTTCTGGGCTTCCCCTTTCCATCTCTTGTTTTCCCCTTGCTCCCTTGTGGCTCATATGGTATAATTGCCATGTCAACAGGTGATCCGGGTATCTCTCTTTCAACTGATGAATCTGAGGTGAGAGTACCATTTTTTCCTTTCCTGCCTCTGGTTTCCCCCCCTCCACCCCTTGTTTTTCCGTTGCTGCCTTGTGGCTCATGCAATACAATTGCCATACCCTCGATAGGTGATCTGGAACTCTCTCTTTCAACTGATGGGCTTGAGGTGACAGTCCCATTTCCAGGGGCGGAACTTGCTGACATTCTGCATGTGCTAGATCAAAAGGACATATCAGATCCGCCACATAAAAGATAAAATACGAAGTGAAATTTTAAATGTGGGGAATGTGGCTACCGAGTCACAAAAAGAGATGATGTGGTGCACAAAGTTCACAACAGTGCCGATATGCTACAAATTCACAAGTGAACTCACTCCCAACTTGCACATCACGGCATATAAATCTTACTACAGCACACACCTTAGGAAAGCCTTCCTTGCTATTTTTTTTATTGGCATGGAAGCTAACTAGTAACCACAATGCCAGGGGCGGATCTAGTATAGGGACATGGGTGTACAGATGTACACCCATTTTTTTGGAAAAAAAACTCAGTATTTATTAGGTATATTAGGTATATATACTAGTAAATACTTAAAATACGTATTTGAACTGCACAGCGACTCCATCCCGATCGCGATTCACGTAGGCGCATGCAGCCCACTCACCAAGTCACCATTCGCACGCCCCACCAACAAAGCCCACCACGGCCCAACCCAAGCGCGCGCCTCACGCCCTCACGGCAGCCCCAGCCCAAGCGCCGAGACGACCTAATTAACCCCATCCCCTTCGTGAAATCATTTCCTCCCCCTCTCTTCTCGCTCTGTGGTGGCGGCGGCGCAACCGCACAAGGGCACACAGCGAAGTGGCGAGCGGCGGGGCAAGGGTGAGCCGTGAGCGCCGAGCCGCTGATGCCGGAGCCGGGGATGGAGGGTGCCTCGCGCGGTGAGCGACAAGGGGAGGGTAGCCCTGCGGCGCGCGGCGGCGCCGAGGCCGAGCAGGACAAGCCACCGGCACCGGCGCAAGGAGCGGCGGCGGCACGCGGCGAGGTCAAGGTGAGCTCCTGCTCCTCGGTTGGTTTCTTGCCTCGTTAGTCGTCTCGCCTCGTGGCCGCCGCCTCCTACTCGGGCCGGCTCTAGTCCCCAGGGGCCAGGTCGGCGGCACTCGCCTCCCACGGCCGCTCCTCCTTCGCCGCCTCGCCATCCAAACCACCGAAGCCAAGTAGCAGGGAGGGGAAGCAGGCGCGCAGGCGCACCATAGGACCGACCCAAGCGGCGCGGATGGGGAGGTGGCGCCTTAGAGCTGGGGTCAAGCGGGCGAGCCGACGGGAGGAGCCGCCGGCCGGGTGCGGGCTCCGGGCACCAAGGGAGGCGAGCGCGGGCACACCGAAGGCCGGAGGCGGCGCTGGGCCAGAGGGGAGCCAGGAGGAAGCACCCATGGCCAGGGGAGCTTCGTTGAAGCAAAAACCAAAAGAAAGAAATAGGGAAACTGGAGTAGGAGAGAAGAAATAGCATTGGGGGAAAAGCAAGAAGATGAGCCAGGATGGGGAGTTCGGCTGGAGCAAGAACCAGAGGAAGGAATAAGGATTGAGATAAAGCAAAGAGGAAAGTGAGGGGAGAAAAGAAGCAAAGAGGTAGACTTGTAGTTGAGCTTCTGATAAGTGGATGTCAGTGAATCAGATATTCATATTGGCATTGAATCACTGATTGATATTTGTTAGTTTCGAACACCCATTTTGAAAATCCTGGATCCGCCAATGCACAATGCCAACCTTATCCAAGAATCCTCTGCTCGAGTTGCATCTAATCCGACTTGCCTAAACCATAATAACAATATAACCAATCAACCACACTAAAAATGAACCAACGAAGCAACAATCGAAGCAGATCGCTTACCCTCCATCAAACCTTTGATCCTCTGGTTGTGTCGGAGCGCCAGAGTCCCAGCCCTCCTACAAAAACAAACCAACAGAAACTCACATCAAGAGATCGTTCACATTACAGGAATTAGAGCAAGTAGATTAGCAGCAGGGAGGTCACCCCTACTTCCATTGCCTCCCGGAGGGCGCGCTCCACCAGCTCCTCCTCGGAGAGCACCCTCAGCTCATCGACGCTGCGAAACACACCACAAAGTGAAAGACAAAACATTAGTAAACAGAGGCGCACACACAGCAGAGGGAAAAGGATTGTTTTTTTTTTGGACAAGAAGAAAAGGATTGTTCAAATACAACAGAATGAAATCATGAGCTTACGAGAGCTCGTCGTCGAATTCGTCGCCGGTGTCGCCCAATTCGTCTTGCAGAGACTGGATTCAAACGAAAACAGGGAAGGATTAAACCAAAACTCGGAGGTGCAAATCGGAGAGGTAGGGTTTCGGGATATTCGCAAGGGGTTCGCACCTGGAGCTCGCTGAGGGCGGAGGACATGAACTCGGGGACGGTACAGATGGGGCCCACCATGAAGGGGACGAACACCGGGCCGCCCCGAGCGAAGGGCACGCGCCGCCGCTCGCCGGCGGCGGAGCTCTCCGCTTCCTCTCCCGCCGCCGCCATCACCGCGCGTGTGCTTCTCTTCTCCTTGCGAATCGGCGCCAACACGGCGGAAACAGCGGGCAGTTCCAGGGACTAGAAAGCCCACGTGTGTTCTGTAACTTAACCTACGCTGCTTTCGTATCGAATTTGGGCTAGGCCTGTTCATGGAGCCCAGCTCATTGAACTTTGTGGCCTACAAGGCCAGAGATATTGGGATTTGTAAGGTATCCTGGCCGTCCGTCCTCGAAAGGACGGGCCCGATATGTCCAGCGCGGATGAGATGTGGGGTACGGCCCATCGCAAGAGAGATTTGCGGTGCCGATGAGGTTGAATAGGATAGGATGGTACAGGTAGGATGGGATCGTCTTGAATGAGATGATTCAAGTATAATATTTGGTTGGTGTGATAGGATGATATATGATTTTGTTTGGTTGGTGAGATAAGATGGCTCTGGATGGTTCAAGATAGTGTTTGGTTGGTAGGATAGGATGATACATGAATAATATTTTTTTCAGTAAGATATGCCAAGAGTGGTCTTGTTTTGTTGATTAAATGACAAGGAACACAACGGTTCAATCGGATCGCAAATCGGATACTCGGTTTAGAAAATATGGTCATTTGAATCTCGTAAATCATGCCTTTTTTCCGTGCGCGCCTTGAAATTCGAGTGAACGGTGTGGTTCGGGATTTTTTCTCGAACGGGATGATATACCATAAACATGGAATATTCTCATTTCTTGAATCATCTCGTCCCAAACAGTTTGGTTCCATTTAACCAACCAAACACCTGAACGAGCTCATTTTCCGTACCGAACGGTTTAGGACCAAATGATTCGACAAACCAAACTCACCCTTGATCGCGAATAAAATGTGCGATCCTACTCGACCATTAGGAGAGAATTACTGGGTTGTATGGTAAGCACCCCGATTAGGCCAGACCGGGACGAGCTATGAAACATGGTTCTAAGGTGGGCCAATGTGCATAAAATATCTACTCGAGCCAGGGGTTTGATGGGCTTGCACGCACGTGCGCTCATCAAATCAATTTTCCTTTGAGATGCTCACTAATCTAGTATCTTTGTACACTGCTACCGCTACGCTAGGTCGTCTTTGTAAGTCCTAATGTGCGTTTGGTTGGCGGAATCATATGAGGATTATCAGGAATCTTTCACTAATTCTATAAGATTATCCTGTTTGGTGAAACATCCAATAACCTAACTAGGAATTTAAGATTACCTTGGGAAACATATTACCATCAATTCCAGGAATCTATTTCCCGTAAAAAAAAATTGTGTCTATTTTAGATTACCAAGGAAAATGAATATTTGTTATTGCCCTTTTTTATCATATGCTTTTAATTCATCACAGTTAAATTTTGAACTTTCGAAATTCAAAATCCAAATTAACATTTAATTTAATGTTTGAATATCTGAATTGTGGATTTTAAAAAGCACTTTTTTTTTCAAAATATGAATTTCAAAACCAAGATATCAAAATTTGAATCCTAAATTTTGGGATCTTAAATTCAGACGATTTAAATATTAAAAATCAAATTTTCATGGTTGGATTTTGGAAATCTATTTTTTATAAATTTAGAATTTTGGATTTCAGCTATTCAAATTCCAAGGATTTAAATTTTATAATTTTAAATTTTGAGAGTTTCATGTTTTTTTAGTTTTAGAATTTCAAATACCGAGAGTTTAAACTCCAAAACTGAAAAATTAAATTTCAAAATCCGAAATTTGAGCCTTATAATCATAAAAAAAAAATGAAATTTGGAATGTTGGAATTTTAAATTGTAAAATTCAGAATTTATAAAGGTTAACCTTCATGGTTTGAAATTTCAAATCCTGTAATTTAACTTCGTGAACTTGGTGGTTCGAGTTATAAAATATTTGAACTATGATAAAAACTAATATGCAGTTTTTTTGAAATCAGCCAAACGTTGGAACCTTATAGTACTGGTAATGTGTTCATCAATAACCAAATTGAGAGAAATATTGAATTACAGAAGAACATGGGATTATATGTACCCTAAGAGACAGCCATATTACGGGAAAAGATTCTAGGACGGGTCCTTGAAGCCCCCTCTTAAGGCCACTTCTCTGATTTGTACCACATGTAGTCACGGATCTCAAAGCAACCACTCTCTTCTCTTCTCCAACACCTCCATGGGGCCATGGCTGAGAAGACATGTCCTGCGCGCGCCGCTGACCCACGCCGCCGCCACCATCGCCGCGTGCGCACCGATCCAGCCTTCTCCGCAGCTGCACCTCCTCACCTCGCCAGGCGTCGCCAAGGAGACAGAGAGGGAGGTATGGGGAGACGAAGCATCAGGAGAAATGAGTTCGGTAATGGAGAAGAGAAGGGAATGGTTGCTTTGAGATTGGTGTCCGCTAGGTGGCACAAATCAGGGAAGGTGTCCCCCTCCCAGAGAATTTTTTTCCCGCTGATTACCCAGTAAGTAGTACATTTGTTGATACGAGATTATCTGCTTAGCATGGAAGGAAAATCGAGTTAGTCGGAAATCAAACTCACGACCACCCTATGCATAGGCACACGCTCTCACCGTCTCATGCTTTACCAGTACTGGGAAGCGTGCAGCCCTGCCTTCATGTGAAATCATCAAGCCATACAGAAAGGGAGAAAATAATACTCGATACGAAGCAAACTGGTTTGATGAACATGAAAAATGCTGCATCACATCGAAGCCAAGCTTACAAAGAGAAATACCTCGCTTACTAACAAACTCGTACTGAAATGTGACCAAAAGTTTCAAAACTCTCAGCGACAGCCTATGTTCGATGTCATTTACACTAAACGTCCTTATCTACAACATCCAATTTCTAATAGTAAGTAGAGGCTATAGAATGCTGGTTTACGAAATGAGCTTACCTCGCTGGGCGGGAAAATCGCTCGGGAACGACATTGAGAAGGCGGCGGCGAGAGTCCGGCGGAGCCATCGTCCAAAATTGCCGAACACAACAATGCGGCGGCGACTGTCAGAGTCCGGCGAAGCCATCGTCCAAAATTGCCGAACTCATCACATCACCCCATTCTGCATCTAGCACGCACTTACTTGGGGGGCGGCGGCGGGGCGCTCTGTGGAAAGGAAGACTCGTCCCACGACCACAGCTGCAGCGGCTCGCCGTAGTCCGGCGACTCTGGCTCGAGGCTGGGCGGGGGCATCCCGAGGTCGTACCGGATGAAGTCGTAGGCGTCGCGCTCCATCACGTATCCGCCCAAGTTGATGTACTCGATCCCGGCGTTGTACGGAGCGGCGCTCCCGTTCGCCTGCGCGGCGTTGGACGGCTCAGGCTTTTCCTTGAGATCCTGCACCAGCTCCAGCATCCACGCAGCATCGTCGGGGTCGGAGTCGGCGTCACCCGGTGGCTGCAGCCCCTGCACCCCGTCGCTCGCATCCTCGCCTGTCACGGGGTTCTCAGCCACGACCTCGTCCACGTCCACGGGCGCGGCATTTGGCGGCATGGTGTTTCCCCCCAGCAGCTCCAGCCCCAGCCCTAGGCCCAGCCCCAGCCAGTCCCCGTCGTCGTCGGCATCGCCCGTCGCGGAGTTCTCCACCATGTCTTCGTCCACGTCCACGAGACCCAGCAAGGGCGCGGCATTTGGCGGCATGGTGTTTCCCCCCAGCAGTTCCAGCCCCAGCGCCAACCAGTCACCACCGGCGTCGGTGTCGCCCGTCAGGGAGTTCTCCGACATGAACTCGTCCACGTTCACGAGACCCAGCACGATCCCGTCATGGTCGGCTTCGCCGCCGTGCTGAGGCTGCGCGGAATTCCCCGCCATGACCTCGTCCACGTCCACGAGACCCGGCACGAGCCAGTCATGGTTGGCCTCGCCGTCGTGCTGAGGCTGCAGCTTCCGGATCCTGGAGCGCACGGCCACCAGGGAGTCGTCGATGGAGCGGAGCAGCTCCCGGAGCGCCTCCTCGGGCATATCGTTGAGCGCGCGGTCCCACGCCCCGAGCAAGTCGGCGATGCCACCCTTCTGCACCCTGACCAGCTTCGACCTCTCATCCGCGAGCTGGCACTCGACGTAGGCGGGGTGGTCCTTCGTGTGCTTCTTCCTCTCCTTCTCCGGGAGTGCGCGGTACCGATCGGCCATCGCCTCCGCCACCTCCTTCGACGGCCAGTACTCCGGGTCGCCCTCGCCGTCGACGCCCGAGCAGACCACCGCGACGGGGACGTCGCACAGCGTTGCCAGCTCGTGCGCCTTCTCCATCAACCTCACCTTGCACTTCTCGAACTTCGCGTGGCGCTTGCGGGGGCCGGCGATGGGGCTGATCGGAGCCTTGCCGCGCGGCATTGCTCCCCTCCTCCTCTACTCTGCTTTTCGTTTTTGAATTGTGTGTGTTCTCGACGACGGTCTTGGGCTTCTTTTATAGTAGATCGCACGCCTTCGGGTGAGAGGGGCGCACGGATCCAACTCAGGCTCGTAGTTGGGCTTGAAACGCTCTTCCAAAGCACTCGAGTCGGACTCAGATTCGAAACAGCCCAAAACTTCTTTCCTTTTATTTTGTTTTGGAAAGGTCCGGAAGCGCGTGTACCGCCGCCGCCGCCCCTCACTCCCCCATGGCGCCGCCGTATTTGGCATCGATCTCTGCGCTCCGACCCGCGGTGCTGCTCGCGAGGTGGGTCCCGGCGGCTCTGTTCTCGTCGGGGATCGTCGCCGGCGACAAGCCCATTCTGGTAAGTGACGAGGCATTTCCGATCAGTGAGATCTCCGTGTAGCGGTTACTTTGATTCGATGGAAGTAACGGGGGAGCTTCGCAGGTGCGCGACTTCGTGAGGTCGGCGCTGTACGACCCCAACCACGGCTACTTCTCCAAGCGGTCGGGGCCCGTGGGCGTGCTCGACTCCAGCATCCGCTTCCACCAGCTCGAGGGTACTTTCGGTTTCTTGGACTCCTCCTTTTGTCCCTTCTCCTGCTCCTTTGCTCAATTCGTTTCTTGGAGTGGACTTTATGTGCGAAGTTTTGTCTGCATTCCGGCATTGCGTGAATCAGATAGGACCGGTTCTTCGTTTGTTTGTCGAGGCGGCATTTCCACGAACATGTTGTGTGCGTGTGTGTGTTCCAAATGGAACAGTTGTTACTCAAGCTTGTAGAGCCATTTGGGACTTGGTTGTTCTTTCCTGGGTGCTAAACTCCATTGATGTTTGCTCGATGCTGATTCTGTTCCATGCTGTGTTAATATGTCGGACATTTGCTTACCGATGCTAATTGGATTTTACATCACGCAGGGAGGAGTGCATACCTGCAGCATCTTGATAAGCTGTATAAGAAGCATGATATCGCTTGGTTTACTCCAGTGGAGCTTTTTAAGGAACTCTTTTTGTGCTTTAGCTCATAAAGAGAATGAGGTGCCATTTTTCTTTCCATTTAGCCATTGATGCGTGTTTTTATTCTCTGTTGCAGCCATGGTATGCGTATGCAATAGCTGCATCGATTCTACGTACAGCTAATCTTTCAGTCCCGTTGAAGGTACGTTCTTAACATTTTCTTGTCACATAGTTTCGCACCCCAATTCACTTACTTGGTCTTAGAAGCTCCAATTTCGCTTCTGTGTGTATTCTAATATCATGGCACATTATCATATCTATTTTCGTTATTCACCCAACCATATGAAATGGATTCTTGTACTAATCAGATATATGAAATCGGTGGTGGTTCCGGGACATGTGCAAAGTGCATACTTGATTACATGATGTTAAATGCTCCACCAAAAGTCTACAATAATATGAAATACATGTAAGCAGCTCTATTTCCATTTCACATATCATCCTTAGAATTGCTTTTGCTCAGGGAGATTACCAAGTCCTATTTGTTTGGGAAGGGCAGAACAATATGGTGCATGCATATGTCATATCGAATTTCATAATACTGGCTACTCTTCATGCTGCCTTGCATTCACCATTCTTGCCTTTTTTTTATGCGATCAAATATGCTTTGACCTTTCTTTTATCTTCATTTGCTAGCTCAGTAGAGATTAGCTCCTCTCTTGCTGAGAAGCAGTTGGAAACTGTCAGTGAAGTGCGGAGCCATTTGTCAAAGTTTACGGTGGAGCGTCGTGATGCAACTGACAGAGCTGGATGGGGTAAGCTGGCTTTTTGTGCCCAGCTGAGAATTTTCCCTGCAATGATCCTTGTTTCAAATCAGCTACCTGAGCTTTGATAAGCCATCTTGCCTTATTTCCAGCCTACACTAGATATTCTACTATATAAGTATTTTGGTGCAACGCTGATATGTCTAAATATACCATAGGTGGATTACACTGGCTCCCTACCTATAACTCCATGCCAAAATCAGATTTATATCCAACTTTTAGTACCATGATCTCAACTTTTATTATACCTTTGAAATGATTGGATTTCAATTCTTCCTGTTCTTTTTTTGCAGGCCGCAAGGATCCTCAGCCATGTTGGGTGCTAATGCTTGAGGTATGTACTGCTTGGACTTGCTCCTCAGTTTCATCAATGACTCATTATATGAATCAAATAAACAAAATGCCATCATCATATGTCATATTCCCCCATTATGAAATGAAGTTTATCTGCAGTTGGTTCATAGTTGCTAGAAGCCTACAAGTCTAGCATGTACTGGCATATAAATCACTATGATGCAGCAGGATATGTAGCAACACTTCTAATTTCCTTGCTCTATAGATGTGGCAATTTAAACTGCAATTGAACTTTTAGTATCATATTTAGCTTGATAAGTTATTTTGTGTTTTGGGACAATGTGAGAAGTTTGTAAGACTACAGCAAACAGATCTCAATTCATATACCATCACTATTATCTCTATTTGCACATGATATTGCAAAAGAAACATTGCATTGACACTGTTCCTTTTCTTGTTGTTGTTTCCTTGCTATTTCTGTAAGTTAACAGTTGAAAATAGGGTCCTCTGTACTAATCATACCAGCCATGACAAGCAGACCATTGTATTATTAGTTTATTACCATACTGGAATTACTGGCTGATGATAACTCTTGTTCCTAGTATTATTTGCATTGTTAATATACCCTTATTATGAAGAAATAAGATAAGGATATAGACATTTTAGCCTTGCAATCATATTTTAAGGAGATTTTACGGCAGCAGTTCCAATAGTAACTTTTTTTTAATGGAACATCAGGTACTTGACAATCTACCACATGACCTTGTCTATTCACCAGATCAGGTCTCTCCATGGAAGGAAGTGTGGATTGAAAAAGTAAACGGCAGGTTTGTAACTTTTTTGTGCTTCAAATTCCTGACAAAGTATAGCTAGAAGCCTAGAACCTTTGCTTTGTACCATATTTAACGTATCTTTTTTTGCTCTTATATTAATTGATGTGGCCCATTTGGGATCCCTAGACTTGGGAAACATGATCTGTGGCCCATTTGGGATCCCTAGACTTGGGAAACATGATCTGAAGTATCTTTTTTTTGTCTTTTATATTTGTTGATTGATTATGTGGGGAGTGAGTTCAATGAGATCCATAGACTTGAGAAAACATGATAGAAGAATGAACTCATGCTGCTTGCTAGTTGACAGAACTCTTTTATCGGACCATTTTACTTAATTCACACTACTAGATTAAGAATTTTGCTACTTATTGCTTTACTGTAACATACAATGATCATTGTTCATGGTGGTGGCAAATTTAGTTTTATGCTGAGTAAAAATATGTTTCAAGAAACCAGGGAAAATTCTTTGAGAAATGACATCACTGAAGATTCTGTATTGTTTTACGCTTCTCTCATGGAATGCTGCTTTTGTATTTTATTTATGTCATATAGTTTATCATTTTGTTTGATATTATTGTTGAAGGATTGTCTCCTTTTCCCTTCTAAAACATCAGCAATGCAGCATAATCCTTGTGCTTCTAGCTAGTTATTTTACTAATCAATATTGCCTGCATGTTTGCTCCTTATCGAGAATGAACCTCTTTCTCACTATTTTAGGATATTCTCTAGCTACTCTTTCTCTTTCATTGATCAATTCTGCTTGCTTTTTCTTAAGAAAGTTCACAAGTCTCTGAGGTCTACCAACCATTACAAGACCCATTAATTTCCCGCTGCGTTGAGATCGTTGGCATGAATGAACAGAATACATCTGTGAGAGAAAAAATATCATTTGCCGCAAAAGGAGTCTTCTCAAAAGTATTCCCAAAGCCTCGGAGAGCTTGGTTACCGACCGGATGCTTGGTATGTCTTGCAAACCCTCTGCCACTTTGTTAGATTATAAATTACTCTTGTACCCTTCTGAGGTTAGATGCTGATAAATGTGTCAGCTTACTGCCAGAAACTTACAAATATATTTCTGATCGTTATTCAGAAACTACTAGATACTTTACATCAAGCTTTGCCAAGCATGTCCCTTATTGCTTCAGACTTCAGCTATCTTCCTGATGTTAGCATACCTGGGGATAGAGCTCCATTGGTTTCTTCAAAGGTGACTAGTCCTGATTGATTATTACTTTATTGTGTGTGTAAAGATTTAGCTTTTCCTGACTGTTTTGTGCATTTCTCCGACAAGGCAACAAGTGGTAGTGCGGTACCGATTATACATGTCCTGAGATTGGGAGAAAACCGTGTTTTTTTAGTTCTTGATTGTTGATTTCCTTGTGTCAACATAATGCAATTTCCATCTTATTTAGATATGAAGATCATGGGCTTGCTTCCGAATATCTCATGATCTTGTTTCGTGCTTATAGAAGGATGGGAAAACTTCGGATCATCACAAATATCTTGATGCTCAGGTTTGCATGGAGTTATCATTTTTGTTTTATTCAGACATTAAATTCTGTGCAAATATGTCATAGGTAGACAATCTATTCGTCTTAGCCGTGTTAGTCTTCTTGAAAAAAGAAGTTGTGATGTTATTTAGTGCTGTTCATGACCCAATAAACCTGGTTATGTTACCTGCCACTTTGGCAGGGTGATGCAGATATCTTCTTCCCAACCGATTTCTGGCTTTTGGAGCAGATGGACCATCACTGCTCTGGTTTTTCAAAAGAGCAGAAGAATCTTGGTGCATTTAAACCAGTGAAGAAGAGGAGAACAATCATAGTAAGTTTAGCCTGTTTATGCCAACTTTGTTCTCTCTCTATGCAGCATGGTTCATTTTGTGCCTAGCTCCGATTTATTTCGGTACTGAAAAGTAAGTCGTTATTTGTCGACTATCATTCAGCTTGATACCGCTGCCTTCATGGAAGAGTTTGGACTACCATTGAAGACAAAGACCAAAGACGGATATAATCCACTTCTCGATGATTTCAAGAACACAAAGTTCTATCTCAGCGTTCCTACTCACAACAAGAAGTAGTCAGTCTGTGTTGCTTCTTCTGTTCGCTTCTGAAAGCACTACGACGCGAGTGCATATCAACCGACAACCAGTAATCGAGGCTTGGACCCTTGCGGAGCCTCATGGCAACATATTCTCAAAAAGCCTTTTTTGTCTCTTTTTTTTTTTGAGACGACACAAAAGTCTTAGGTTGATTACAGAATTTGCTTCTACTTTCTACTGACCTTGAAAACGTTAAGTCTTTTTATACGCTTTTGATTACCATTTTTTTCTGTGTGTGACAAGCTGGATGATAGAGAAGTGAATAATACCATCGTACTATACACCGAATTTAACTTACTTTTGACTTGTGCTGTGATATTAAGCTCTCGAATGAAAAAAAAAAAGAGCTGCGATAAATATAAATCCCGTGCGTGAAGTCCATTCTTTTTTCAGACCGTCCTAAGCTTCTCCGGTATATACGCCAGAGACCCTTGTAGGACAAGTCAGATGCGAAGACGAAGCTCAGTAACAGAAAAGGGGGAAACACATACTGAGCTCGGTAAACACAAGAATGCGAGATACAACAATTACAGCTTACATATCCACCCCCCACGCATATCGATAGCATACAAAATAGGGGAGAAGGATTCTTAGACTACTCTGTTTATTGTCCATACAGTGATGTAGCTCAATACTTGCATCACGAAAGTCACACCATACATTTTCATTTTTCTGTAGGAAAAAAGAATGGTTACATCAAATGGCTCCAATATACAACTTCTCATCATGCTATGAGCAAAACGGGGCAAAAAATATATATAAATGAAAGAAACATTATGGTATACTAAAACTCTATTTCCACTAGAGGAGTTTGCTGGTACGCCGCTTTGGCCCTCCAGGGAAGAGCTTCATTACCCAGGTAAGCACCCGTTCAACAACCTGAATAATATTCTATGTCAGACGACTATAAATAAATTGTCAAGGCGATTCTGGATTAACACAAAAGTATAGTTCGTAGAAGCTAACAAGTTGAGAAAGACACCTAGAACACATGTTAGAATAGATTCCCCTTTTTTCTAAAAAAAAAGGTCAAGGCGAAAAGCACATAAGAAAGCTTTCAAAGTAAAAAACTGAATTACCTCATCTCCTTCATCAGCATACATTGTTGCATCATTGATGGAGCGAGTGTCAATTGGTTTTGAAAGGACATTCTCATTAGCCATCCTTTGAGAAGTCAACAGCTCAAGTCTCTGTGTCTGAATCTCCAACTTTTGTGTAAGATCCTTGTTCAACTCCTTTAAGATAAAAGAGTAAATTGCATAAGATAGATGCACTGTAAGTCTGTAACGAAAGTAACACAAGTGGACCTTGATTGACATGTTGACCAGTAAAGTAGGTTTTAAATAGATACAAGCCTGGTGTACTAGACTATCAGCCTAGTTTAGCCGAACCCAGAGTTTAATTATCACATATGGTACAGGCATCTCATCAATTTTGGTAGGAAAATCCTCGGACAGAAATAATAGAAGCAAAACATGCTGCATAACAAATGAACAATACCTTCAGCTTGGAGCAATTGGACGACTCAATTCTCAGTGCTCGCAACAACTCTTCTCTCTCCACTGCTAACTGCAATGCGAAATATACTATCATAAGAATAGGAATTTTTTCAACAAAAAATCAACTGTGGTGGTTAAGGTTGTTGGGAATAAATGAATAATATAATAAATTAGCACCAAATGCGTGAGATTTCTGCACATCAAAGAGATTACCTCCGACATTAAGGAGTTGATGTTGCCAATCATTCTAAGCTGGTCATCTGGAATGCTAGAAGACACCACTTCAAAGGAAGGAAAATCAGGCACATTATTGGATTGCAAAGAAGATGTTCCAGCATATTCTAATGTGTCAATGGTACTGATCAGGGTTTCTGAAGAGCTGGTTTCCCCTGTATCTGAATAAACATATTTGATGTCAAGCAGAAAAGTAGTTGATATATATGATAGATGAACAAATAAAAAGGGAGTGTAACATCACACCTAAATCCTCTGTTGCAGTTGATGCATCTCTTTTGTCAGCTGAAGGTTTCTCTATGACATTTACCTTCTCAGTCACAGGAATGTTCCTCAATTTAGAGTGTAGAAGCTTCTTTTCTGTCCGAATGCATTAATAGTAAAAGTCAAATGATGTGGCAATAATTGAATGCATAGATCATGTTTACATGCAATATACATGTCTTATTTCAACCAAATGTGTAATTATCTAGCTCAATTTTCATTAGTAGACAGCCAAAAAGAGTAACACAAAAGGCTGTATGAGGCTAACATACACAGGGCACAAAACTTAATGCGATGTGTGAGCACACCTAGCTCACACATCTAGTGAATTTCTAGGGTTGGCCAAATGGGGAAGTTCAGTGGAAAATGTTGGGGGAAATTACAGTAGCTATATACCTTCTTGAAGAGCCTCGACAGTAGATTGAAGATGCTGACGCTCCTTCTCTAGACTAGAAACTTTGCGCCTGTGTATAGTAAAAGAAAAATGGAACAAAAATACTGCCATAACCCTTAGCTAGGAAGTTCAGCTAATGGGTTCAGTCAAACATTTGCAAGTTAACGTATCACTCTCATATTTATTTGCATTGCAATTTCAAGAATGCCAATGTGAACAGCACCATGACATTCAATCATTCATAATTTTCTTTGAGAAACATTTCATTTATCATGAAACACAATAGAACTCCTCAATCTGTATCCTTCAAAGAGTGTGCGCTCATACAATTGCAGCATGTGGATTAGCACAACAAATTAGCTCAAGCCATAAAAGTCAAAAACCTCACCTGTATAAAGAAATCTCTGAATGTAAACCATCAACTTCCTTTTCAAGTTTTAACTCATTTGACCTAAGTTTAAGAGCCTACAAATAGACAGATATATCAAACAACCAAGCGCCAATGGCTGATGCCAAAAATGTGCCTCAATAAAAGTGTTAAATTTACATAACTTTCAAGTTTCATATATCTTATTTATATTTCATAAGTATGCATTCATTTAATTCAAAACCCAAGATGGTCTCATCAAATATGTAGGATAAACGCTAAAACAAAACATTGCTACAATGAACATGAGATTAAATAGGTACAATGATGCAGTGTGTACTTGACAAGCTAGCATGAAAAATACCAAGTTTACAAGCTAGCATGAAAAATACCAAGTTTACAAGCTAGCATGAAAAATACCAAGTTTACAAGCCAGCAAACTTCCACAACAAAACTACCAGACAATGTTGTGTGCTCATTAATAATAAGATGAACCAAGCCACTATGGTCAAGAGTAGAATTAACTCCAAAGACCTGCAGATTATGGGTTTATGCCCTGTGCTGCAGGTGGATGGGATATTTGTTGTTACTTGGATTTGTTCCCACAAAATCTCTGATAATCATGCTCATGCACTTGAAGTGCATAAAATACTCTTCAACAACTCGCTCTCAGGAAATAATAGCCTTAAAAAAAATCTACAAACAGTATCAAGCACAGAATCCTGCTAAGAAGGTAGGTTGATTTGCATGATTAATTTGCTAACGGGCAGAGGAAGCAAGTGGGAGATAGCAAAGCACCTTATCTTCCAATACAATGACTTCTGCTGCAAGTACTTTTGCCCTCTCATCTGCTGCGTTGCATTCTAGTTGGGCATTAGCATATTCCGTTCTGACAGACTCAAGTGCCAGCTGTTGTACAAATAGAGTTTGAAAGAAAATAATAAGGATTCTTACAAGGTAGCAAGTGAAACTTTTGAGGGTTAAAAAGGGAAGAGAAGACACATTATATCATAAAGATGTAATAATTCCATACTGACAGATACTAGGACTGAACACATGGATGATGCTTATACTACCAGAGACATCATCAAAAAGTCAAATTTAGCAAAAACAACCTTATGTGTTTGTACTGTTGTGTAGAAAATAGTGATTGAAGAACTTTATGCTCTTATGAACTCGATCCTTCCCTCAATGTATCAACTTTTCAAACCTTCAACCATTCCCCTAACTCCTCAGAGCCACAATAAATACACTCGTCATAATTTTATGCTGCCGTTTGTTTTGCCACTTTCCAGGACAGTAAATATCTCGTTGAAACAAATCATATTTTTATATTACATAGCACATACTACTACTAAAAACACACAGAATAACAGCATACTGACCAGCCAGAAGTGAGACTACAAACTCTTAAAGCTGTGAATATCTTTATTTTTTCACAAATTTCAAATGCTAGAAAAGGTGGAAGAAGCCTAACCAGTTGAGCTTGAATTTCATCCTGCAACCTCTCCATGTCAGATGTCAGCTGACTGATAACTTGTGCCTGATATGTGCAAATGAAAGAAAAAAACGCATACAATACACTGATTAAAAACGACTAGAAGTAAATAAGTAATCAGATTTATTCCATCCTTATAACAGAACTGTAATTTAGGAAGAATTTGGTAATTTATCGATCAAGCAGTAGAGACAGCAGTATGATTAAATCTTGCTAATTGCTTAAATATTCCAATCTCATTTAGAACCTGTGGGCTGTGACTTCAATTTTTGTTTTACTTATGACGTTATTATGTCCCATTTTTACAGCTAGGTTTTGTGCAAATATTCTACTGAAAATTTTGAATAACACTACATTAGCAACTTCATCATACGATACATGAGAGACTTTGAAGGCAACCACTTTGCTAACATGTCACATGTTGTACTAGTTTAATTTCAGATATATGAACGAGGCGGAACATTGAGGACTGAAAAACTCAATTGGCATTTGCCTTTTCCATTACTACTATGATGGGGAACTCTGCTATGACATATTTGCAAATGTGCTAGTTTATGTCATAGCAGGAACTAGTAACTAAATTGTGTAAAACATTTGCCTTTTCCATTACTACTATGATGGGCTCTGTGGTGGACTTTTAGCAATCATCAATGACAAATCTTCGTGAGGATACCAAATCCAACTTCCAACAATTGTAATAACAGCGAAATGGAAACTTCGCCAACTTATACATACCTGTTGGTTGAACTTATCTGTTAATGCTGAGTTATCAGTGGCCAAAGTTTGCGCTAAATCTTGAGATTTCTCAAGAGTCCGTTGTAAGGCGAACTTCTCTTTTGTCAAATCCTCAATGAGCTGGCAACCAAACCAGAGCCTATGAGTAGTATGTCGATGGGCCTAAATAACAAAATGTACATGCAGACTGCGAAAGAAGTACGCTATATTGTGGACAAGCATCAAGTGACTAATTTCCGAATTATAGGCTGTGTCAGAACTCAGAAGCTTCAGAAAATAAAAGGTAGATATGTCAAAATATCCTTATCCAAGTTCAAAGCTATTAATTTTATAGAATCTGACATGTCTCATGATAAAATTTGGATATCCAGTTGTAACACATGCGATTGTTGTCTAGAATTCTGGACTAAGGAAATACACCAAAGAACAATTATGATACACAGGACGCAGAAAAAGAAGTGACTGCGTATAAGTTGTGAAGCATATAATTGTTAAGAGAACCTTCTGGACAAATCATTGGTGAAGAGATAATTTTCACCAAAACTTTTGGTTTCTGTACAAATAGCAACTATACCAACAGCATACTAAGTCACCACTTAGTGGTTCATGTGTAACTGGCATCAAATCAAACAAGAAGTAAACATTTTAGGTTCTGTCTATACAAATACATGTTTTAATATTATGTCCACTGTACAATTTTGCTAGGACAGCTCTGAATCCTCTGATGCATATATGACTATTTTATGTCCACAGGAAAGTATAGATAACAAATAGAAAAATGATTAACATTCATCACCTGCTCTAGTGCTGCAAAATCATCGTCTTTCCCTTGAGTTGTAAAATTTTGGAACATTTCATTACCACGCTGCAGACTTCGTTCATCTTTGGAAGGCAAGGAATCAGGAGGAATCGAATTGCCATATGGCCCTTTTTCATAATTATATTCTTGTCTTCCTGATGTAAGAGAACTATCCACAACATTGCTTTGAGTGGATTGTTGCTTTGGCTGCTGAAAAAACGAACTCTCGGAATTTGAATTGCTGAATAGTTTATTAGCATGTGCAGGCTCTCCATATAGGGCTTGTGTCGTTGGAGCTCTTTGTACTCCAATCGAATCAAGAAAAGATGGCCGAGATCGACTGTTTGTAGTTGGATAACCAGTTGACAGAAAAGGATCCTGTTTATCGAAATTAGCAGGTGTGGAATTAGATGCATTCCGATGTATTCCAATATTTGCATCATGATCCACATTATCAGCGATCTTCGAATTACTGAAGGTACTGCTGTACTCTCGGCTGCTGGCATATGCAGAGTGCTCCACTTGGGAAGAGTCTTTAGATGTAGCTATAGAGGGCCAAAACAAGGGTTAAAAGAGCTGCATACTCAAGGTAATCATCAGATACTGTAGTTTAAACATATGACAATAAGGCCTCAGATTTACCTCGTAACCGACCAAATATATCATTATTTATGGAGTAATCCTGAGAGTAAGTGCTTTCAGACTTTCCAAAAAGGGCGCCGGATGAATATGAACTAGATTGTTCAGCACCACGTACTTGACTCGATAAAGAATCTCTTCCCCAACTCGGCAAGACCTCCCCAGGAGAAGGGGAACCTAAACTATTTGTATTTCCGAAGGCACTTAATTTAGATGTTAAAGGCACATCCTTTTCAGGACTGTGTTCCCCCCTTTCACGGCCAGCATCACCTCTCCAATCGTCATGATGCCCATTAACTAGGTCAGTGAAGCTCAAGTTGCCATAAAACTTACTCCCTCCATCACCAATATAATCTTGCAGGGGGGCAACATTACTAACACTAACTGATGCATTTACAGTGACAGGACCATTTGACAGGAATTCCGCGCCTATGGAAGAACTCGTTGGACCATTCTCATAGACAGTAGATGGCGCAGATGATGTGCTTGCTGTGTTTGAGTCCACATCCGACACCAGCCCGTCTCCGGAGTTGGCATTACTGGCATTTGGAGGGGGGTTATCCACTACATCAGGAACAGACAGCGTTGCTTCGTCTGCAATGGTTGCATCCTTCTTGGCCACCTTATTATTCTTCTTCTTACGGAACTCCGCCAGCTGAATCGGAAAATAAGACACTATTGCTCTAGAACCAACTTGAACTTAAAATTGTGCTGAATTTAGCATTCAAGGTCAGTTGATGGAATAGCAAGATCTAAACAGCTAAATTTCAATAGTTTCAAATTGAGCGTGGTAATAATGGGGCAAATTTGATGGCATTTGGCTTCTCTACCATAAGCAAAACGATTGATTGAACTACACTTGTAATGCCAAGCACTGCAATACTCCTATTTTCTCTATGCCGTCAAACGAGTCCGGACCGAAAGATCCACAGATAAAATGTTTAATTAGCGATGGCGGGTAACCAACAACTACGTATTTTGCAAGCAACAGGCAACAAACCTACCGCTTTCTTCCCGGCCTGGAGATCCTTTAGCTTACGCGACGACACGGGGGCGGCAGAGGAGGAGGATGCCTGCGCCGACGCCATGGCCCCCCCGGCTCCCACCAACCCAACCCAATCCAAATCTCGGCGAGAGATCTCCTCGAATCGCCGGCCGGTCCCGCCGCCGATTCGATCGAGCCCGGAGGAGGGGCGAGATCTGGCGACGGGATTGGATTCGGAATTGGGATTGGAGGATTGGGGATTCGAGCTGTTTCGAAATTTCGCCTCGGCCCCCAAATATTTGGGCCTCAATTCGGCTTCTCTGCGTAGGCGCCTATCCTTTTTTTGGTGCTCACCACCCTCGTGGCCTCGTGGGTACTCTCTCTCTCTATGGAGTCCGACCGGTTTTGAGTTTTTGCTGTTGCGTCGTCGCGGTCGCTGGTGGTTTCTCGGCGACGGACGGGTCTGCGTGGTTTGCCAGTTTGGTTTCGTCTATGGCTCGTGGGGTGATCCATCGGCTCAACCGTCCACCACGTGGCCTCTCGATCTTCGGCTTGACAGCCACTTGTGTTTCTTTTCTTTCCTTTTTTTTTGGAGTGTCTATACAACATGCGACTGATTTTTTTTTTGGAAATCAGTCACTTTTTGAGCCATCAGATGAAGATCCAATGCTCCAGATATCACCCTCATTTCTATATCCCTAATCTAATCTCACTTCTCATCCTCTCTCCCTCTCTCTCACCAATCACATAGCACTAAAATTGAAAGATGTATAGCAGTTCTCTTTTTTTTTGTCCGAGAGGATACAAGATGCACGCACACACACTATTCACACACGCGTATGCGTTCTCTACATACGTTGGGAATTTTGACGAATACACAAAGTCATACGGAGTGTGGACACGTGTTTTTCCCACTAAATACGTACACGTGTGTACCGCATTCCTAATTTATTTTGGATGAAGCACACCGGTTCGAACCCAAGCGGGTTGCACATTTGATGGCGCTGCAAGACATCCGAGCAACCGCTCAGTCCTCGCAGCTTGTGTTTCTAGCATAGCATCCTCGAGGTACGCTAATGCAAAGAACGAACTCGGTGGTGGCTGTGGGTTGGAACTTGGAATCATACGGAAGTCTTCTACAATTGCTAAGTATTTCCTGAAAAAAAAACTTAGATGATGAATTGCTAGACTATGAATCATCGTATGAAGTTTTGTGGAGTGAATTTGTGCAAAGAGCAACCATAAAGTTCAAAGCATATAAAAACTTTTGTTATTCCCGTGGTACACTACAAGGGGTTCTATTTACCAATTGCAACATGTATTTGAAAGGAGGAACTCAGGATTTGTCACTCATCTGTTGCCACTTTAGGATTTGTCACTCGATATCTCATTGACGTGTGGGTTCATAGCCATATGTTAGTGAGACAATGTGATAGCAAATCCTGAAACACCAACGAATGGAGTGACAAATCTTTTTTTTTTGAAATAATATTTTTTAAAAGATATTTACAAAAAAAAAAAATAGCCACTCCAAAAAATTATAGAAATATGTGTATGTCGCCAGTTCAACTGGCGATAGGGACTCTGTTGAGCTCTGTCGCTGGTCCAACTACCTGTCGACAGGAAGTTGAACTGACGATTAGTTCATGTCGAGCTATAAAACCGCATAAAAAATCAATCCATAATTCATTTTAATTCCAGAAAAAAAAACAAGAGAGGCAAGGGGAGGGAGAGAAGAAAGATAGCGAAACTCTGGCAGTTCGTTGCGGAGGAGAGATTGTCAGAGCATCGAATCCGATCAATCATCTTGCAGGTACATTTTTTAAAACTTTGTACATTATGTCAAAACCTTGGCAATTAGCAAACAAAAATAGCGACATAGAATTGAGTAGATTAGATTTATATCGTCAAATTTTGTAGTGCATATTTTGAGTTGTGTAGCTGGTAGTGAGAGCGCAATGTCAGAATCAGAACAATCCTAACTTTATTTAGCTCCCCATTTGTGCGCGGTAGTTATATTATTATTGCAGGAATTCTCTTTTAAAATTATAAAGAAAATCAAAAGTAGCTGAGCAGGGTCCGAAGAGTAATGAGAATAATTGCAGAAATAGTCAAATTATGTAGTTCGCCGAGCAGTAACCCCTACCACAACATCCTAACCGAGCGTTTGCCGCAATACCTGTCCGAGGGGGAGACACCACCTCTCTGTTGGTGCAGGGACAGATACAAGTTCTTTAAGTCCAAGCATCCGCTAAGTCTGGGCATACGTTGCTGGGGTTGCGCGAACTACTTATCGGGACCCAAAATTACGATTCTGGAACCCTCTGTGTATACTGCACTAGTCCAGGATCACGCTAGTGCACACAGTGTCAACATAGGTGAATACCAATCCACACAAACGATAAATAAAGTAAACGATTAGTTTGAATAACAAATAAGGGTTTTGATCTTATGATCGAGTTTACACTTATTAAGCCACGCAGTGCTAACAGAGAATAAAACAGCAGCGGAACGAAAATAACTCCAGCGTAGATCTCATCAATTCACCACAGACAACCGATTGGGATCCAGACCTTAACGATCAGCAACCTTCGGCGAACTCCTCCTCGAAAGCAGGCGTAGACTCCTCCTCTTCTGTAGGTTTGGGCGCAAGTTTTACAACAAGCGTGAGTACACAATCGTACTCGCAAATCATACCACATAATGCAAATTATAGATGCAGACTTATTCCAAAAGAAAAAGGCTTCTGTGGTTCTTTTGCATAAAAGCAACATTTGCAATTGAATACAATAATAGATTGAAAGCATAATTCAAAACAAATAAACAATAATAATTTAACAGTTGTTTTCACAAAGACACAAAGCTAAACAGATTATTTCACATAGCCATATGATTGAGGTCACATAGCTCCCGTCCCAACATTTTATGAAAACTACCCCTTGTGTGAAATCCCCGAGCATGTCCATGACCGCGGACGCGGCTATTCGAATAGATTGATTTAACACTCTGCAGAGGTTGTACACTTTACTCACAAGATACAACTAGTGTAGCAAGCACTAATCACAACAAACAGTTCGGAAACTTCATCTCAAACATTGACATCCCCGATGTGCTTTCCCGCTAAACCAGCTCACAAAGAACTAGTATAACACACACCGCTGGACAGGGATGCGGCGAACCGTCCCGCGATGCAACCACCAAGTAGTCACACCTCCACCCTGTCACAAAGCCTAACCTGTCCACCTGGACATCAATGCCGATAATCCATAACTCACTAAGTTAGGTCCGTCTCATACTAGGCATGTGGTCGTATAGTAAGGCTCAGTTCAATGGCGCACAAAGTTAAGTCCTTAATTGACCAAGGCAAGACTTTCATTTTCTAACTAGATCACAAAGATTATCAAGCCCGTTCACAAAGTCCACCATATCACACAGTATCCACCACTTGCCTCAGTCCAAATCCTTTACCACCCAATTGGTTTTAGTGCAACACATGCTATCACGAAATAATAACACATAACACACAGTTTTACACAAAGTTCCATAGTCACTTAGTCAGATTGAATATTTGCAACTTACATGAGATGTGAGAATCGTAGCATGACTAAGCAATTGTACTCGCATCTAACCAACCCACGTTGGTTCTATAATATTACCAACTAATAAACCAATTTAGGGTGACAAGGTATTATGACATACAAGGCCAAGGTGTGATAACAATTTGGATAATAACTATACCCAAAACATTTAAATAAATAATTAAAGTAGAATGCGATACTTTGAAATAAAGTAATTTGAAAATTGGGTTCAAGATGATCAAAGGTATGACTTGCCTTAGAAAAGGTCTATGTACTGATCTTGATCTTGGCGTGCTCCTTGTCCAAAATTCCCCGACGAATCGACGTCTACTCGTAAACGAAACAAATAAACAAAAAAAATAAATAACAGAGGCAAAACAAGCTCCAAAAAATTAAATAAAAATCTCAGATAAATAGAGCTCAAATTTAGATAAATTTATGAATTTGAATGAGCTCAATCGGAGTTAGGATGCAAAAATTATGAGCTCTGGAAGATTGAAAATCTAAAGAAACCCTAATTTGGATTTTCTGGAATTTTCTGAATTATTTCTTAACAGAAAAATCGGATTATTGCGCAATGCTGACGTCAGCAAGGAATTTCGGGAATTAAAAGAAATAAAAGAAATAACTGACATGTGGGACCCACATGTCGGTCTCAAACTCACGGTGACTAGATCTACCGAAGCCGATTTTAGGCGGGGTGGATCGCCACGCGGTGCTGACGAGGATGCTGACGCGACGCCACGCGGGATGACACGCAGGCGCGGCCGCTGAGGTGACTGCCGACGTGGACGGCCACGTCAGCTCGGCAGGTGGCGGAGGCTCGGGGACCGAAGGTCCCGGCGAACGGCAGCGATTCACCGGCGGTGAGTGGTGCCGGGAGGTAGAGGGTGTGACGGCGATCTCACTGAGGTGCTCACTGGTGCTCGGGGGTGACGAGAGTAGCTTGCGGCGAGCGATGAACGACGGAGGGGCTTCGGGCTCAACAGCGACTGCTGGAGAGGTCCCCCAGCGAAGGCGACGGTGGCTCTGAGATGCGGACGACGCGGCGGTCCTGAAGGTGGGGTCCGGTGGCGACGAGGAAGGCTGGAACGACGACGATGATGGCAGGGTCTTTCGGTCGGAGTTGGGGACGAAGGTGGCGGCTAGGGCTCCTGGCGGCGCTGTGCTGGCGGCGGCTAGGGTTTTCGGGGGCGGCGAGGCTCGGGGTGCGGGGCACGAGGGTCCTCGGGGCCTTAAATAGCCCCGGGAGGCGAGCCCGCGAAGGACACGGCGCGGCGGCGACGATGGAAAGAGAAGAGTCCGAGTCGGGGACGATGAACAGTAACCCAAGGTGGGTCCCACACGTCAGCGACGGTGGCTCGGGCGTGGGTGCGTGCAAGCGGCGCCGCTGCGGTGAAAGCGATCGAAAGATCGGCCGTCCATCCCAGATTGAACGGCCCAAAATCAATGGAACATTCGGACCTCCGAACAGTTCACGTGCATCTAGCCATTCATTCTTGATCCAACGGTGGGGAAAGGCTGAGCGTGCGGAGAGAGAGAGAGGAGAGGCTCACATGCGGGGCCCGCATGTTAGTCGGAGGCGACGCGGGCGAGCTGGGCTGCGCGCGGAGCTGGGCTGACGGCGGAGGGAAATGGGCCGGAGTTTTGGATTTCGGCCCGAAGCGATTTCTGAGATTTTAAATAGATTTTCTATTTTAGAAAATACCAGAAATTCAAATAAGCAATAGAAAATAGCAAATGAACTCAAAAAAATTCTAGAAAAATCTAAAAAATATATCTGAGCACATAGAACCCAAATAAAATAGTTTTGGCTAATGTTCAAGTTGGAATTATTCACATTAAATGTTTTTGATTGTAAAGTCCAATATTAAGCTTTTGAAATTAAATTCATATAAATCAAAATGGTGACTTTTTCCCTCCTAACTATTTAAAATATTTTTAAGGCTAAAAAAAATGGGATGTTACACTACTCCAACGACTATCCAGACCATCGTTGGGACAAAAGCCGCTATTGGCAACTGGTAAGGACAAGTAGCAGTATGTTCCTTTACCATTTCTCTTTCAAAGTCTGCACTAACAACCTCTCATGTTTACTCATAGTCTCCGAATCCGCTATGTGGCTACCGCAAGTTGATCGATCTAGAGATCCACCCACACGGCCAGTAGACTCTGGACTGCTAGGAGTGGGATGCCAACAGGGACCACGAGAGGAGGGAGGAGGAGCGTCGCACCGAGGAGCACAACCAGCGTATCCAACAGAAGACCCAGGTCCATCTTGAGGCGTGCAGCGCAGGGAGCGCGAGGCTCACGAGATGGAGTGCGAGAAAAAGAGGGAAATGGCAGCCGAGACCATGGCGCCCAAGGCCAAGGCGACCGAGCTCGTAAGGAAGGGCAAATGGCCTCGGTTCACGCAGTAGTCCGATTCTCTTCGTCCATATGTCCCATGTATTTCTAATTCCCTAAAGGCATACATGTACCATCCTTGGTTCCTTAGGCTACGTGCTATGTAACCCCTCTTGTCGGATCAACTGTCGTATTGTTATCGTTGTGTCATTTCTCCAATATTGTGCACCGTGTTCTGAATTATCATTTTGATTAAGTGTTATGACATTTTACTGCATGTTATGTAATATCAGTGTGTATGAATTCCTAGGTGTATCGTAATATCACTTACCTTCCTACTTACGAATCATTGATACCTCAATCGTCCTCGTAAAATTCTTCAGAAATTCACCGCACTAGAACAACATACGACAATCACAAAATGTTATTGTGAGTCTAACAGATTTCGTACTGTTTAAAAATTATGAAAATCATAAATAGACCAAGTAGTTTAGGGTTTCAGCTACTTGTCGAACTGACGATAGGTAGCTGAACCGACGACAGGGGGGTGACAGGGTCCCTATCGCCAATTGAACTGGTGACAATGAGTTATTTTTGTAATTTTTTGGAACGACTATTTATTTTTGTAAATATCTTTTTAAAAAATATTATTTTAAAAAAAATAATGAATTGCACAGAGCCAAAAATGTTGCAACTCGTAGTTCTTACGCACGTCCTAACGCAAGTTGGTAGGAGGTAAAAAAGAGGTTGTAGTATTTATTCACACATCCAATTGTAGCGTTGGAACTCGGAATTCTTAACATAGAAATGGATATCGGTGAGAAGAGCCCATGTTGGAGTTTTCTAAATGAATGTATTTCTTTCTATCATGTGTATGCGACAGTCTATATGACTGGTTGCGTGCTAGGCGAAATGTAAATCAATATTTTTATATCCATCCTGTTTGTGCTACTACCACGGAGCAAACTAACTCATATCTACGAATAAATTACATTGCTCTCTTACATCTTTTTATATAAAAAAATATAGTGTATAATAATTGTGCTTTTCTTTTGGTAAAGAAACTAGGAGCAGTATTATATATATACACACACACAAAAAAATAGTTTTTTACATAATATTATTTTAATTAAAAATTACAAAATTGGATTATTGTAGACATTTGAAATGACGAAATATCTCTATCGCCATTCTAAATGACGACAGTAACTTAAGTCACTAATTGAACTGGCGACAGGAGCCTACCTGTCGCTAGTTCAATTACTGATAGGAGGCTCTCAACACTTTTTTTTACTATTTAATTTTGTAAGTCTTTATTAAAATAATATTGTTTCTTAAAAAAAATTGCAACTTTTCTGCTTAGCCCTTCATCTCCCATGTCGCTTTCTCAAACACCCCCCACTCATTTCCTCTCTGCGCAGCCTCACATGCCAATAACTTGCCACCCCGGTCTGGCCACCTCTCCCTCCCTATTGAATCCTCCCCACTCCACTCCAGCGTTCGAACCACCACACATCACCAACCAACTAAACTACCACCACCAATGTCAAGCTTCCTTCCAATGGCGTTGCCGACGAAGGTAATGATGGTGATTATAGTTACACATTACAACTCGACGCACGACATAATAAGAAACATAAACATAAAGTAAAAAAGAAACAATATTAGTACAACATATTTCATCACATAGTTTGTCGACAAATCATAATGATATTACAAAATATTTCTGCACAACGTCATCACATATTTTTTGACAAATCACAATGATATTACAAAACATTCAGCACAACATATTTCAATAAGATAAACCATTCTCGTGGCAGCGACCTCAACGTCCGCCATGTCGACCTCTACGGTGCCCGCCTCGAGTGGGGCAGTCGGATGAGGTCATCGCGGCGTCGTTCGGAGTGCCGACCTCTCCTTTATTCCGTGCATTTCTCATAGAGTATTTATTGAAGGTATAGTATGCCCAGACTCCCTGTAAATTAAGCACGTTTACGTACGACGCTCGACTTCTGCTTCGTCTATGTCATTCCTGATATATCGTACCTATCGTCGGCTAACCTTTCCCTTCAGCCTAGCAATATATGCGGTCCAGATCAGTTGCTCCCATGTTGTATGGTTAGTGAAATGATCAACCACGTCGTAACCATACAACTCTGCATTCTGGGTTTGCTTCTGGGTTTGCATCACATGTTCCTTGGTGAAATATCCTGGTAGTGAGACCGACAGCCATCCTAGCGCTCCCCGTCGGGCGGGCGCACTCCATATCGAAGAGGTAAGTTAGGTTCAATTTGTATCTTGATTATTGATTTGGCCCAACGTTGTGCTATGCTAACATCATTCAATCATCCAACCCGTATAACAGAACATAGCTGACTTCGAGACTGGCCATCACCGCAGGCAGTCCAGAGATAAGGGGAAGAGAGCGATGGGCCGCCAAGACTAATTAACTTCGTTCCAATCAACCTTTTTTCGATTCTAAAAAGGCGCACATGTATCGTAGGTGTTTTCCAATTTGTTGATTTGTGCATACTGTCATTCCTAATGCACATAACCAAATCCTGAGCACCATATAATTCGTAATTAAATTATGAAGTCTTCCAAATTTTATTCCCAAATATTCTGTATATTTCAAATTTCGTACTCTTTTCCCAAATAAATTGGTTCTACAAACAATACAATCGGGACAAACAACGCATGTGTCAACCCTAAACCCAAATATTTTTGTCACTTCGCTCCGAAGGGGCCTGTTTATGTTATTGCGCCGCTGAATTCGCATTCCAATTGCGTCGCCGATCTCGCATTCTCTACTTCATATTTCGTCATCTTCTTCAATTTTAAATTCTAAACTACACGAGCACTTAAAGATATTAGAGAAATACTTTGTGAAACCCACTAAAATTTTAAGATGGATTCTCCACGTATGAATAAAAAAAATTAAATGCAGCTTCCTGCTCCACGTATTAAAAAAATACAGCTTCTTGTCGCCAATTGAACTGGCGACAATGTCCTGTCTCCATTCCAAATGGTGACAGGAAGCTCTCAGTACGGTTCCAATTGGTGACAGGGCTACTGTTGCCAATTGGAATGGCGACAGATCAATTTCGGTAATTGGAATGGCGACTTGACAATTTTGTTGTTTCAAATGGCGACAATAGCCTATTTTTGTATAAAAAAATGATTATCTTTTTTTGTAGTTTTTTTATTAAAGTAATATTATTTAACAAAAATCAGAAAAAAAAAACTAGCATATAATGTTATACATTTTGATAAAGAAACTAGCTATGTTGTATACATTTTAGTTATATTGTATGATCAATGTGCTTTTCTTTTGGTAAAAAAACTAGGAACAATATTTTAGGTATGCAAGAAAAAATATACTAGCATATAATGTTATACATTTTGATTTGCACTGAAGCCCCAACATGAAAAGGATGTGTTATTAATTTGATTATATGAAAGATTCAAGATGATGACATTGATATCATGCTATACAAAAGTTTCCAAGACGGACATCTATCACTTATTATAAAACCATAACAATCAATCTACCACATCACTGCATTTGTTGCTAACTAATATTCCTCATTTACGATATGTAATGCGTACAAAATGAGATGTCTACATTTGTTGGCTTGTTTCTAGCTAATATTTTTCATTTAAAATCTATAACTGCAACACAAAATGAGATGTGCCCATTAATACAAAGATACAAAAGATGGAAGATGGTTGTGTTCATATTGTACTATAGATATTTAGGTTGGCAATTTATTCCTTAATTATGAATTGTAACACCGAAGCAACCAATTTACCATGATATTATTTTCCTTGCTAATCAATATGTTTCTTTAGTGTCTCTAAAGTATTTTTGAAAAGATGTGCATCTAACTTAAACATATCTACTCTATAATAATATTAAAGAATCAAGATGTCGTTGTCAGCGTAGCTAGCATTGCACAAAAGTTTTTAAATTATGTTGCATACGAATTACATATACCACATAATGCACCACATAGTTGCATAGTATTGTAACATCAATGTAGTGCTATGTACTATAAGACTATAAGTTTTCTGACCGACTATTTGCCGCTTATGAATCAATACATTGAATTAAACAATAGCCAAAACATATATGTAATTATATTATACAGTTTTTGCTAATGAATAGTTTTCAGATTACCTTGTACAACGCATAGTCAAAACCCATGTGGATAATTTATCACTCGTGAATTAGAAAACATTGAAGAAATCAATAGTCTGAAGAGATATGCAACCGTAATATAGATACAATTATTGCTAATGAACAGTTGCTATATTATCATCTGTAACGCTAGTAAAAAGGGTGGTGCCATCATCATATCCTGCTATACAGAAATTTTAATGTGCATTAGTTGCCGCTCAAGTATTCAAACATCGAATCAACCAATAGTCAAAATAGATATGCAATCGTGATTGTAATATACAGTTGTTGCTAATTAATAGTTTCTATATTACCTTCTGCAACTCATAGCCAAAAGAGATTTACAATTTATCAACTTAAACATAAATGAGGATAAGATGTGGTGGAATCATCATATCATGCTATATGATTTTTTCACGTGGATTGTTTCTCGCTCATGAATTAGTACATTAAAGTGACAAGAGTATCATGCAAGTACAACCATTGCTTATTAATATGATCTATTAACCTTTTCAAACACATAGGCAGCAAAGCAGGCAATAGCGTAGGAAAAATCAATTTCATGTCATGTATCCGGCGCTTATTTACACAAGTCAATGCAAAACAATGTAAATACAATGTAGCCTTGTTGTTAATACACCAATATGCATACAGTTTGCATCTTCCCTTTCATTTTGGATATGACATACATCATCCTTCAAACGTTGCCATTTCAAACGTTGCCATACTTATCTATGAAAACTTTTTTCGAGTAGTAATCATCATACATATATCTAAATATCTTCTTATATGCAGCCATCAAAGGCTATCCAGCAGATGAACTCCCTCTATCTAAGCTAGTTCAAGATACATTTATGAGGCAAACATTTTGAATTGAAAAACACAAAGAAAAAACATCACAAACCGCTAAAGATGAAGTAAGGCAAGACCTTTATCGATTCTAGTATTTCTTCATCATATCACTCTATGATGATAACATCTATTTATGGCGACCCTAAATCAAGGTTTCTCCAAAAAAAATTCAAGAATTGTATATTTTTTTTAAAAAAATATGTATCCTAGCGACCAGACAAGCTTAGCTCAGTTGGTAGAAAGGTGTGGATGTACACCCCCACCACCCAGGTTCAAGTCATCTTTGAAGCGAATTTGGGTGCCTATTATGGCTGTGTGCATCCTTAGTTGATTCAGAGACCGGGAGTTGTACTTCTATTTCTAAATAATAATAATAATAATAAAAAGACAAGGCAAATGCTCCATCCACACGTAACGTCCACAACAACGACATACTTTTCCCGGTTGCGGTTGAGCTGGGCGCTGGATGTGTTTACACACGCCACCTCTACAGCCAATCTTAGAATTCCACGTCATCCTGACCAGATGAGCCCCACGTACACGTCACGATTTCCCATTCGTGTAGGTTCCAAGCGTGCGCGTAGACAAACTAGTCCTTATTCCTCCCAGACAAACCCTGAGGTCCCTTCCGAAGTGCATGTCCGTTAGATCTCCAAGCAGGTTCTATCGGACGGTCTCGAAAGGACCCAGCACGCAGCCCCCAGTCGGCGCCCCAGCGACACGGACATCCTACGAGCCCAAACATCTACGTGCACTCCAATTTCCCCCGACCGGATGGCCAGCGGGCCCCAGTTTCATTTCCACAGTCAAGTACGCCCTCTCTTCCGTTCTCCGGAGCGGTCAAATACTCAAATTAGCACGCGCCGAAAGGACATCGCACTGACATGTGGGCTGCGTAAGGCGGCCCCACTGTCATCGAACAGAACGATGGAGAGAGAACCGCCACCCGCCGGGTCCGAATCCCCACACGGAAGGATGGGCGCGGAAGCGCAGTGGACCCAGCGTCAGCGAGATGGGTCGGGCGATTGCGGGGGGTGAGAGGTAGATCGCCGAGGAGAGGCTGGCGTGGGCGGTGGAGCGCTTCCCACAGCCCCCGGCGGCCGCCACGTGTGCTCCGCAGCCGCATCTCGCTTCCCTCATCTCTCCTCCTCCCCGTCCACCTCCTGCTTCCCTGTTCATCTCCTCAGTAACTGCACCCACCTCCACACCTACACACAGAGAAACGCACATACACACATCTCTCTCTCTCTCTCTCTCTCTCTCTCTCTCTCTCTCTCTCTCTCTCTATCTGCATGGACGCCTCCGCCGGCTCATCGCCGCCGCATTCGCAAGAGAACCAGCCAAAGCATGGTGGAGGCCGGGGGAAGGCCCCGGCGGCGGAGATCGGGGGCGAGGCGGCGGATGACTTTCTCTTCGCTGAAGATACCTTCCCGTTCCTCCCGGACTTCCGTTGCCTCTCCTCCCCGTCAAGTTCCACCTTCTCGTCGTCCTCCTCCTCCAATTCCTCCTGCGCCTTCACCACCGCCGCAGGAGGGGGCGACGGTGGCGCCGCCGGAGAGCCCTCGGAGCAGGCAACGGCGGCGGACGGGTTTGATGCGCTCGCAGACATCGAACAGCTCCTCGACTTCGCGTCGCTCTCCGTGCCCTGGGACGCCGAGCCACTCTTTCCCGACGTTGGTATGATGATAGAGGACGCCATCTCCGAGCAGCCGCCTCCCGTGGGCGACGGCGCGGACGGTAGCGGCGATGCGAAAGCGGTGCTGCAGGCGGCGGGGGGAGAAGAGGCTGGCGAAGCCTGCTTGGGGGCGGCGGCGGGGGACGACCTGCCGCGGTTCTTCATGGAGTGGCTCACGAGCAACCGGCACAACATCTCGGCCGAGGACCTCCGGAGCATCCGCCTCCGCCGCTCCACCATCGAGGCCGCGGCCGCCCGGCTCGGCGGCGGACGCCAAGGCACCACGCAACTGCTCAAACTCATCCTCGCCTGGGTGCAGAATCACCACCTCCAGAAGAAGCGCCCTCGCGACGCGATGGAGGAAGCGGCGGGCCCGCATGGCCACGGTCATGGCCAGCTCCCCAGCCCCAGCGCCAACCCCGGCTATGAGTTCCCCGCTGGTGGCCAGGAGATGAACGCCGCCGCCACATCCTGGATGCCCTACCAGGCCTTCACGCCACCTGCTTACGGCGGCGAGGCGATGTATCCGAACGCAGGTCCGTACCCTTTCCAGCAGAGCTGCAGCACGAACAGCGTGGTCGTGAGCAGCCAGCCGTTCTCCCCGCCGCCAGCAGCCGATATGCATGCGGTGAGCGGAGGGAACATGGCTTGGCCGCAGCAGTACGCGCCGTTCCCTGGCGGCGCTTCCGCGGGTTCCTACCCGATGCCGCCGGTCGTGCCACAGCCATACGCCCCCGGATTCGCCGGGCAGTACCCCCCCGGCCATCCCATGTGCCCTCAGCGCATGGCTGGGATGGAACCTTCGGCGACCAAGGAGGCCCGGAAGAAGCGGATGGCAAGGCAGCGGCGTCTGTCCTGCCTGCAGCAGCAGCGGAGCCAGCAGCTGAACCTGAGCCAGATCCAGAGCTCCAGCCATCCACAAGAACCCTCTCCTCGGTCTGCGTATTCGGCACCGGTCACGCCATCATCGGCCGGCTGCCGGGGTTGGGGACTCTGGTCGCCGGGCGGTGAGGTCCAGAATCCGCTGTCAAAGTCCAATTCCTCAAGGTCAAAGCAGCAGAAACCCTCGCAGGGGGCAGCGACAGCGGCGAAGTCGGCGGCCGGTGCTCAGCAGGAGGGGAGCCCTCAGCGCTCAACAGCTTCAGATAAGCGGCAGGTGCATGCATGCAGTGCTTGACATCGCTATATAGCATAGAATCTGAAGTGATCTCTTCTCTGTTGTTCGTAGACGCACATCGCTGTCCAGTAATTAATAGAATCAGCATGTGTGTATGTACAGTTGGTCCTAATAGCTTGGATTGCATCTGAATATCCGATGAACATATGTGCCTGCAGGGTGCAAAGACAGACAAGAACCTGCGGTTCCTGCTGCAGAAGGTGCTGAAGCAGAGCGACGTCGGAAGCCTCGGCCGCATCGTGCTCCCCAAAGTGAGAGAGCCACCACCCTTCTCCACCCCACTTGCAAATTCAACGCATGCATCCACTTGCACATATGTTCTTCCCTTGGTTAGGCTAAACTGGGTTTGGATATGCATACATACCTGAAGCTTTTCAATTCGGATGGTACTAAAAAGTGTCTCTTCTTCTTTGGTTGCTTCCAGAAGGAGGCGGAGAGTCACCTGCCGGAGCTGAAGACGAGGGATGGCATCTCCATCCCCATGGAGGACATCGGAACATCTCGGGTGTGGAACATGCGGTACCGGTGAGTGGCCATTAGACGACGAGGGATTTGGGTGAACTAAGCGTGCTTAAGCCCACTTGCGTCTTTGTTAATTGGGAGCAGCGATAGTACCACTGGGACAGATATAGCAAATGACATGAGTACTGCCTCACTATAGGATGGCCCCTTTCCCAATTGGGCAAGTGGGTCGTACGAATATACATGATGGGAATCTGGGAGCAAATAGTGACAGGCATTCATCCTGCTCTACGTGAATGCAAAACGTACTCTACGCGAATGCAAAGCGTACAAGTGCATGCAAAAATTGTTTCCTTTTATTGTCTCAGTACTAACATTATGCATATACAGCAGCTTATTATAATCAGGTGTGTTTGTGATTACATAGTTCTTTGGGAAAATTCTCTACATGCACTGAAATTTACTCTAGTCCCTTCCATGCCACTATAAAAAGCTTGATTCCTTTATGTCACTGAGTTTTTCTTTGTTTCTTTTTATGCTATTTATGACACCTTCTCTATCGACTGACATGTGAAACAATTCTTTTGCCCTTCTTGTTCTTCTCCCCCTTCCTCCTTACACTCTCTTCCTCTTGGCGTTGCAGTGCTTCCAGTGGTAACATGCAATTGTGATGAATAGAGGCGACAACTTCTTCTTTGAAGCCTTCCTCTTCGCCGCTTCCGTGTCCTCTTCATCGCCTTCTCCCTCACTGAACTCGTCAACCGATTCCAACTCCGGCGGCTTCCCCTCCTCATTCACCTTCCCTGCTTTGTCCCCATTGTCCTCTGACATGGGAAGTTCCGCCTCCTGCTCTTGCTCCTCCTCTGGCACCAACTCTAGTTCCTTCTCCTCGGGTTCTTGTTTCATTCTCAGAGCCGCCTCGATGTGATCGGCCTTTGCCGCAGTGGCATCCGACGAGGCGGTGGGATCCAAACATAGAATGGCGCTTCTTGTGATTGTGGGAGCTGGCGGGATAGGGCTTCCTGTGGCCGCCGCTAGTGGACATGGTGTGGTTGTGTGAGGGGTGGAGGGTCGACGATGTGAAGGAGGAGTGCTTGATGGAGATTTGCTAGGGGGAGGAGGTTGGGGAGAACGAGATCTAGAGGACGGCGAAGGAGACCTTGGCGCCGAAGCCCAGTGGCGGGCGCCTCCTCACAACCTAGGAAGGCAAAGGGGCGGGCCGCGGGACACCGTCATGCTACGCGGCAACGGACTGGTGGGGCGGGGCTGTTGGTGGAGGGGCACGTGTGGTGGAGGAGGATGGGCGACGGCACCGAGAACAAGGAGTGAGAGAGAGGGGAGAGGAGGAGGTGGTGGCCGGTGGGGGCAGGAGAGAGAAGAGGTAGGGGTTGAGGAGAGTGGAGAAGGAAGACGATGAGGGTAAGATGGAGATTTTTTGGATTTAACAGTAACTCCAACTAATCGGAGGTGACGGAAATAGCATGAAAGAGAACAAAGGAAAAACTCGGTGGCATACAATGAATCAAACTTTTTTTCAGTGGCATGGAAGAGATTGGCGTAAATTTCGGTGGCATGTAGAGAACTTTCCCTAGTTATTTCCATGGTTTATTTTAATACAAAGAACATGTAATAGCTCTACTGTTGATACAGTGACATGAATTTGCTCTTAATTTGCATGCACGCAGGTTTTGGCCCAATAACAAGAGCAGAATGTATCTTCTAGAGAATACTGGTGAGAGGCAAAAACATGATGTTGCATAATTCAATTGTACAACTAGATAATTAACATTCTTTCTGGTTCTCAAGCATTACTGTTTGAATGAACATTGCAGGGGATTTTGTTCGTTCAAATGAGCTGCAGGAAGGTGATTTCATAGTGATCTACTCTGATGTCAAGTCGGGCAAATATGTATTGTCTTTTTCCTTGAGTTGTTCACATGTTGTAAACTGAAGTCAGTTAGTTGTGATCATGGGTGCTACGCGATCAGTAGTCGCCATCAACATGACTCCATCTGCATATATAGTTTGCATGCCACTGTTTGTATTTGGATGATCAATTAGGCAGTCTCTTCCTTCTTGCTGTGTACCTAGTTTCTGCAGCAGCTAACCTCAACCTTTCTATCGACAGCTGATACGAGGTGTGAAGGTAAGACCGCCGCAGGAGCAAGGCAACAGTTCAGCAGGGGCGGTAGGTAAGCATAAGCATGGCTTTCCAGAGAAAGCTGGTGTCTCTGATGCAAGGGCAGTTGCTGAAGATGGCAGCGTCGACGCAGCAGGCAAGCCTGACGGCTGCAAGAGGGGGAGCCTCCGCACGGCGTGCGGCTGTCTCGCCAGGAGGCCACCTCCATGAACCAGATGGCGGTGAGCATCTGAAGCTCGAACAGCCTCCGCCATATATTGAAGCTAGCTAGCTCCATATACCTGATGACCAAATCTCTCCCGCTGTATGAAGTGTAGTGCTAGGGATGATATTAATCAAAGTAGCTTTCAGCCGCGACGCTAAAAAAAAATGCATGGTTTAATTTGGTTTGTTGAACCCTGTAGACCTGCACATGCATGAACATACCTTATTTGTCGTTCATTCGGCTAACATGCAGGCAAGAATTGAACCAGTACATGGCTTGGTGCTATGGTGTTGATTACCTAACTAGCTGTATTTCTTTTACAAGGATCTTGGATGGTGCTGCAGGAAGTAGTATTAGCTAGTGATCTAAGTGATCAGAACAGTACTACTTCTGCAATTGTTTGCCCCTGTCAAAAGCATTGACCTAGATGTGTGTACATGTAGACAAATATGTTGCTAGAATATTGTAAGCTTGGGTATGGATGGCCTACATACATGGTGATGGTGCTATTTGATTACCATGCATATTCATATATGTTGTAACCTAGTTGATTCCTGATATGCATGATCCTATATTCTTCATCTGGACTAGACATGAATGAAACTTGCTAGTTTGTGCCTATGCTTTGTCAGCCAGGCTTGCAGCGCTGAGGGAGGGTTGCCATGTGCAGCATTGGCGTGGAAACATGACGTTACGGTGCGCTCGGATTTATCGGGCGATATGATAAACTATAGGAAACTACATATACTACTAGTTTTTTGGGTTCTCTCGCCCACGTGCTACGTAACCTTAGACACCTAGAGGCTAGACATGATAGGGAATTGTGGTGTTTTGATCGAGCGACCGGATGTGGGACTGTGTTTTTCTTTCTTCTGGAAAAAATAAGAGAAAATAAGGTGTGTTCGTAAAGGATAAGGCAACGATGGATGGAATTCTTTTTATTATTTAATCTTTTTAAAAGTTATTTTAAAGATAGTATCTTCCTAACTTTATTTCTAATTCTGATATCTTTGGTCACATCATAGCCCGTGGTATAACCAAACTGTGTTGTCATACCACCGACCGCGGTGTGACTAAGCTGTGCTGTCACGCCACTCCTCTTGGCGTAACAGGACTTGGCCCAAAAACGGACGCGTCCAAAGGGGTTGGTGGCATGACAGCACAATTTGATCACGCTACACGGTCAGTGGCGTGATAGTATAGTTTTATCATATCAGAATTAGAAATAAAGTTAGGAAGATACTATCTTTAAAATAATTTTTTAAAAAATAAAAAAGCTCTGATGGACGGATTCGTATCATCTGACATTGTGTTGTAATGTCACCGTGACATTAAATGAATTTCATCCATCCATTTAACAAATGAATGCACCAGATTAGTTGGTGATTAGTTGGTTTTAAAAAAGTGCTACAATATTTTTTTTTGGAGCTAGTGCCGATCTCATCTTGTTCCCTTGCTTTTTTATCTAATAGATGAGATTCACCTAATATCACGGTAACATTACAACACAATGTCAGAGGATACGAATCCTCCGATGGACATGGGTGGTTCGGTGAATTCTTTGTCTGGTTGCGCCAACTCAAATGCGCAACAGGATCGAGTATAGGCTAGGGAAGTGGTGATCTACTGGTGTTTTTTTTTAATGCATTCGTGTGGTTTATTGGGAAATGGAAGTCTTATCCGTCACGGATAACATATATACACGGAGTTGATCTGAAAAATAAAACACGTCGTACCAAGAAGAGAAACGATCTCAACTGAAGAAGTAGAGGTTACAAAACGACGGGTACAAAACTAACGTATCTCGAAAGGCAGTGGAAGCGAAGAAATTTGAAATAAAAACGACGGACACAATGTGCACATGAGATTGTGGTAAGATCGTTCAGGTTAGCAGGGCGTAAAACTCAAGATCGTTCACATGAGATTGTGTCAAGATCGTTTAGGTTAGCAGGGCGTAAAACTCAAGATCGGTCAGGGTTAAGACAAAAGCAAACTAATCGACAATAGCTACGAAAGGCCACGTGTCTTGTTATATTATGCTAACTTGTTACCACCGTTGAAAAACCACCGTCCGTCTGTGAAAGCAGTACGTATGTTCATCGAAGTCACGTCGTCTTTCTGATGAGAGCCGTTCGATCCTTGTTACTGGCGGACAACATCCATCCGTGCTTAGGTCTAGAGCATGTACAATGGGGTTATATCAGCTGTCTATAGCTTTGGTCATGTAAGATTTTTGCTGATATGGATGAAAGAGAATGAAAAAGAGAAAAATAATGTATATAATTCTGTAGTCGACTGTAGCACTAGAAACAAAAAAATTATTAAAAGATTGTGTGTTGTCTATAATCATGTAGCCAACTGTATCATCATAATTTATTATATAAACTGTATTTACCGATGATACGAAGACAACTGTGAGTACATATCGTTATAGATAGCCTCGAAGACAACTGCGATGTGTACGCGTGACTGTGCCGCAGCGCCGTTCGATCTAGCTCGGAAATCCGTGAACCGTGAGACGCGCACGCGTGCCCCCGGCGCGTGACTCCCTTGGCCTCATTACAAGGCCGAAGATTTGAGGATGAATCAACCGGCCGATGGTCCAGACTTTACCCACGTCACAGACAGTCATAGACGGTCAATGGAAAATATCTACTTTGAACTTTTGAAACGTGATATCTACTTTGAGCACCAAAGTCGCTTGGAACGTTTGCATCGATCGGACGTAATTTTTCAGCCCAAGCCAGCTTACCACGTTCACGTACCTCACACCAAGTCTACTATGCATGCATCAGTCTAAATCATCCCAGTGGCATGGAAAATCTCTCTAGGATGAATGTCACACGCAATAGCTGTTCTTCTTCTTCTTATTATTATTAATCTTAAGTGTTAATTTTCTTAAGGAATTCAAAATATTATATGAAGGCACTAACTTGACTTGTGCCACTTTGATCGACTTCTAACAGTAATGGAAAAATAACATGGCATTCTCCAACAAACACCATCAACTTGTATATTTGTGCCATTTATTTATGTCTTTGAGCCCCTCTAGTTTTGTGGCAGTTATTAATTAGTTCTTGCAAAATGGTGCTCCGCGGCGCTGTCGCTGAGCCTAGCCCCCAGCCCGCTGTCCCTGCGGGCCATGCGGCGGCGTCCGCCGGCGTGGCTCCGCCTGACGAGGATCCGCGCCGCGGCGGCGATCGGCGGCCTCGGCCGGCGCCGCGTCGACGCCGGGGAGTTCATCGAGCGGCTGCGGAACATGCTCCCCGGGGGCAGATGGTGGAGGCTCGAGGACGGCGAGGAGGCCGGGGGGCGGCCGCGCTGAGGCCAGCGGGGCGACGGCGGCCTCCGCGCTCAGGCGGATGTGGGCCCTCGTCGCCGCCGACCACTGGGTCGTGTTCGTCGGCTTCGCGTCCCTCGTCGGCGCCGCGGTAGTGCGATGTCTTAGTTTGACTGACCTCGTGATTTGGCTAATATTTTGTTGATGGGTCTGTGTGGTTTGCTTGCAGCTTGCGGAGATCGCTATACCCCATCTCCTCGCGGCGACCATCTTCTCGGCGCAGAATGGAGGGGTTGTGTTCTGCCGGAATGCCAAGCTTATGGTTGTTCTATGTTTGATTTCCGGAGTGTTTAGGTCAGTTATTGCTTTGTTCAAATTGTGTTCATATCGTGCATGTGAATATGTGATCTTAAGATTAGTTAAAAGCAGCTGCTTATGCTGCTTTTCGGAGTACACATTTGGCTATACGATTGTGTGTGTTGACCACGTTGGAGTGAAATAGTTGAGCTGGACGTGTTGGTTTATATCAGCACTTTACCGTGGATGCTGTGGTTGGCAATGTAAATACGTGGAAATGTGTTGGTACTTGGTAGTCAACGGTCTAGGAGTAGGACATGGAAATGTTTTGGACGTTGGTGCTTGAAAGTTGAGATGTTTCCAGTTTGGTGATGGATAGAAGTGGTAGGATCGTAGGGAAACACAAACTTAAATTTCTACATTATACATTGTGAATGTTGTGACAAATGAACACACACAAACAAGTTTGCGCACATGAAAACAAGGAATTTTGCGAGACAGTCTATATATAACTAAAATTGTTTGCGTTCAGCATGGTTTTAAGAAAAATTGAGGTTGGCTTATTTAGCTGGTATCGCTTTTGCAGTGGTCTGCGAAGTTGCAGTTTCGGTGTTGCAAACATGATAATGGTAAAACTATGTTAGATTTCAAATGTAATTTGCCAAGTTCATTCTTTCACATTGCCCATTGGTTTGAACTGTCTCTAACAGTCATCGTCTTAAAATTTTCTTAGGTCAAACGAATGAGAGAAATGCTGTTTGATTCCATCCTTTCTCAGGTAATAGAAAAGAAGGGAAAAAAATAAATACAGTTGCTGAAAGAAAATTGACTAATGTGCATAAACTTTTTTTCTCGTTTTATTTTTTGTTGACCTCACTGTGAAGATCTTAATGGTAATGCACATTGTGCTACGATATTGTTTTTTTTTCGATGAAGAAACTGTTGGTGATCTGACAAGTAGGCTTGGTTCTGACTGCCAGCAAGCGTCTCGAGTCATTGGCAATGATCTTAATATCATTTCACGCAATTTGCTTAAGGTGAAAAGGTTATTTAGTGTTCTTGTATAAAACAGTGACCGGTAGCTTGAAAAGCTCATGTATCAGTTTGTTACTTTATCTCAGGGTGCAGGTGCATTAATTTACCTGCTAATCTTATCATGGCCTCTTGGAATGTGTGCTATGCTGATTTGTGCGACATTGTTGTGGTCGTTGGTTGGGTACAGATGTGAGGACCGAGGGTAGGGCACTCGCCCTCATCTAACCACCGACAGGGCTCTTCCCTGTCGAGGTAACGAGACTCTGAGACTTAGTTGATTTTTTGATTTATCATTGCTTGATTGATAATGGATATATGCTATCCTTTTTATAGGGACAGTCCGACTTGATGCTTAAGAAATAATCTATAAGAAAACCTATCAATCCAATCTAATCTTTTCAACTATTAAAAATAACCTTCCTAATAAATAACATTCTATTCCTAACAATAACTAGATAGATAAGGAATTCCAAAATAATCTACCTAACCAATTATTCTAGAAAACCAATTAGCATGTATGGAAAATAACGCTCTACAGCATCGATATGTACTGTTCATGCGTGCTACAGTACCCATGGCGCTGTTCGCACGCCGCTTCGCTGCCTCGCACCTCTCCATTGTTAGCCCGCTCGACTCGGATGAATGCCTGGACACCGATCACAAGCGAGAACACAGGGGCACTCACGACAGAACACAGAAATTTGGTGCTACAAACTGCCGTAGTTTTTCTCCTGTTTTCTCTCTCCTTTTATTCTAATCAAGAGACTACATATGTAGACGTTACATGCAATGCTTTATGCTTTACGTTACATGCAGCACTACTAATTGTGCCCAGCAATAAGATCATAAACGCACACGTTACCTCCACGCACCCATGTACTAAACTCTGTATTAGTGCTGCCGTTTCACATGCAAAGAAAAACTGAAACAATAAACACAAGGGAATAAGCACCAAGGATTAATCAACATCCATAACAGACATTGTCAACAATTATGCTAGTTCATGGACGGTAAAAATTTGCTCTTATTTCTCTTCTAGTTTGTTTCTCCCTTTTATCTACTTGCTTCAAACAAATGCCACTTCCTTATAGCGTAGGCCACTAGGCCACCTTCAAGTTATTTTTTTTTCTTTGCATCTTTGGTCCATGTGGGAGAAATCGTAATGATACTTTGGTTGATAGGTATCAGAAAAGAGCAGCTAAATTTGCACAAGAGTTCACTGCAAGTGCCAATAATGCAAGTCTATGTTCTTTTAGTCCAATAAGCTATTTGACAAGCCAAATGATATGTCAGTGTTTCATCTCAATTTTTATATTAATCTAAATCAGGTTGCTCAAGAGGTGATAACTTTGGTTAGGACAGTACGGGTATATGGAACAGAAAAGCAGGAGTTCAAAAGGTAATCTCTCTGTTTCTTTTCTCTCTTTATAGCCATAAAGATAACACTGTGCACATGCCATAATACCTTGTACTTTGATAGGTATGCAAAGTGGCTGGATAAGCTGTATGATGTAAGCTTTCGGCAGACAATTGCTTATGGAGGCCGGAGCTTGAGCTTGAACTATCTATACCATTCTACTCAGGTATTTTAATGTCTCTATTCAGTTTATAATGATATTCCAACACGGGCATACTTGGAATGGTGATATTGTAATATTAAAAATGTCAGGATCTGATACGGACTTTGCATTGTACTATTGATGAAGTATTCTTGCAAACAAGCTTTGTGTAGGTCGTTGCAGTTTTGATTGGAGGAATATCTATCATGTCCGGGAAGTTAACCGCTGAGCAACTGACCAAATTCATACTGTATGCTGAGTGGTTGATTTTCTCTACATGGTGGATTGGAGACAACTGGTCCTCCCTGATGCGGTCCGTCGGAGCAAGTGAAAAAGTCTTCTGTTTGATGGATCTCCTGCCTAGCAGGCAACTTACCTCTAAAGGCAAGAAAATAGAATGCATGCCAATGTTACAAGCTACTGTATTAATCTGATGTCTGGTTTAGAATGTATGTCTACTTGGACGTTTTAATGTGTGTCTGTTAGATTGTTCAGTGATCTAAAGCATTTCATCGTTGCAGGCCTCAGGTTACAGAAGTTGGAAGGGCGAATTCAGTACGCTGATGTAGCATTTTCATATCCATCAGGACCTTCGGTGTGTTTACATCACTATTTTGGACACGTCTCTGTTGACGAGTACCTGTTTTTGCAAAAAAATAATAGAGAGAGAGAGAGAGAGAGAGAGAGACTGTTCCTGAACTAGTGCTTCTTACCTTAATGTTCAATTTTCGCAAGATTTTTTTAAATGAAAATTAGTAGGATGAATCCTGAAACATGAGTGTTTTGTAATTATTATGTAATTACAATGTGGCTCTTAATTTATTGTTTTACAATGTGGCTCTTAATTTATTGACCTCTTTTTGTTAACAGGTACCAATTTTGAGAAGACTGAATCTAACGCTTAATCCAAATGAAATAGTCGCAATTGTAAGATATTCTGAACACGGATGCTTTCGTAGATATGAATTCTCAGAAGTATTGCAATGCAACCTTTGATATATAATTTTACTGATTTTATATGCTTTGAAACTTTGAAGGTTGGTCTGAGTGCAAGTGGCAAGAGTACTATAGTTAACCTTCTTCTTCGACTATATGAACCTACAAATGGGCAAGTAAGTTATTTCTACCTCTTGCTATTGTCTGTGTCACATGACTACATGTAGTCACTTCAAAGCAAACCAGTTGGCTGTTCTGATGTTACGTTTGTGATTGATGCAGCTATCAGTAGATGGTGTTCCACTCAGCGAGATTGATACCAGATGGTTCAGGAAAATAATTGGTTTTGTGTGACAGGTTGAGATCCAATTAACTCAACATAAATTGTGCTACCACATGAAACTTTTGTTGTATGAAACAATGAAGTATATTTGGTATATGCAGGAACCTAGGCTATTCCGAATGGATGTTAGTTCTAATATTAGTTATGGACCGTATGGTTGCCCAAGAGAAGTCAGTCATGAAGAAGTAGAGTGGGCTGCAAAAGCAGGCATATGCTCATGATTTCATAACGTCTCTGCCTGATGGTTATATCACTATTGTCGATGAGCCACTAGTGCACTCGATGCTGAGAGTGAACATTATGTGAAGGTAAACTCTTCGTGACGATTTTAATAAATTTGTACCTAGTATATAATTAAGATGTGCATATGAAGAGTTTGTTGATTTCTTCTGTTTGCCTTACTAGAGTGTTATCACAAAAGTTAGTACCGATTCTAAGGCTGAAAGGACCATGATTATCATAGCTCACAGGTAATGTGTGCTTAGACTGCAGTATCTGTTATTTTGAATACGAAGAATTGAGTTGATGTCATTATTTTACTTTGTTTAGGCTATCCACGATTCAAGCGGCTGATAGAATTATTATGATGGAAAATGGTAATATTGTGGAGGTATGTTTTCGACTTATGCTGCTTCATTGCTGCGAAGTGCAAACCCATAGGTCTACTGTGATGTTTGCAGTCTTGTAGATCACATAAAGTCATAAACACATTGAACCTACAGTGATATAGTGACTTTCAGCTTCGTATTTACAAGATCTTCTATATGGCTGTGCAGGATGGAAAACACAGCGAGCTTATTAAGCAGGACGGTTTGTATTCAAGATTAGCTAGGCGACTAAATGACGCTCTCCCGGAATCCTGAAACCACAGAAGGTGGTTTATCCCACGCCATTTTTTTCTCAAGTGGAACGGCAGGTAAGGAGAGTCGTCTGCCATTGGTGTATTCTATACGAGTGACCCTGACTCGGATGGTCAAATAATCGAAGTTGCCTCAAGTTCGCGGTTCTAATAATTCAAAAATCACAACTAATCAAACTAAATTAAAATGGTTTCCCCCCCAAAAGGGAGCAAGACAAAGTCAGCATCTGGAGACGGCAGTATGGACTATGGAGGATTCAAGAACCCAGTAGTTCACACAGAAGTCGATTAGTAACACTTTGTCAGTTGCAACCTGCAACTATAAATATATAGGCATTCTGGTCTCAGACCGTCGGAAACACTGCAACTTAACATTCTGTACGGAAAATTTTACTCCAATTTTGACAGACCCAATACATCATTTTCCTTTCCAAATTGTATGTACTGTGGTATACTTGTATGATATGCAGACATTCTTTTTCAAAATAGCACGATTTTTTTTTCTTCAGAACGATAAGATTCTATCATGCAGTTGCTGCGTTGTGTGACACTTTTGTGAGTCCTGAGATGAAGCCGCTACACTTCGGCTCTCTTCAAGTTATTGGATGTCCCTTTCATTATGAGTTTGCAAATCAAGCAGCTAAAGGCAAAATTAACACAACGAATTCTGCATATAGATGAGAATACGATCTTATTAATTCTATGAGTAAACATTCGATCTATTGAGAAAACATCAGTGCATCATACACGAAGGTGGGGTCCTACTTTTCTAGTACCAGGATTATTACCTCCCACTAAAAATGAAACCGATTTGTCCCTCAAAACTCAAGTTGCTCAATAAAAACTAGATGTGGTCAGAATCTCAAGCAAAGGCACTGCAGAACCCAAGCAACTGCAACCGCTTGAAAATTGATGATCAGGAAACCTCTGCATCGTCCTCTCAAGCAGTCTTCTGTTTCGTCGACATCGAGGAAACGTAAGATAGGGTCCTATGGCCCACAAACACAAGGAAGACAGTGAGGAAGCCGAGGTACTTCAGAGTTGTGAAAAGATCCAGCTGTTCCAACACAAGAATGAAGATGAGCGGAAGATTTTGCTATAGCAATTATGTTTTACCACAAGAAAGATGCTAACCTTGACCCAGAAGAGAACATAGAGCAGCAGGACTGCTCCGATTCCGGCATGGAAAAGTGAGGCGAATGCAGCCGGTCCTGGCAAGGACGGGAAGTTCTTCAAGTTCACTCCCAGACGCACAAGCTACAAGTGAATGCCAAGCATTTTCTCAACATCAACGTGTTTTGATTAGAGCAAGCAGTAATTACGATACATAGCAAATGAAATACACCGAGAGGAGTAATCGTTGACCCACCCCAATCAAGAACCCAATAAAAGGCAGAAGTGTGACACCCGTAAATGCAAATGAGAGTTCCTGGGGTGGCCTCTTCTCTGGCACACGGAATATGTGTGATATCTCCTCCTTTGGACCAAATTTTGAGAATGGGTCAACAGCTTGAGCAGGAGGACGTGGGGCTTTTTCCGGGGCCTCCGGCAAGTCCAACTCCAGATGGCCAAGGGCTCTCAGGAATGAATTCTCCTGAGCAAACAAACCATAGAAAATCAGCAAGGCCAACCAAATAGGACTGTAGGATTACAATTATATGGCAACATACCATTGCAGCATCACCAACTGCAAGCTCAAGGTCATATCTTCCAGAAAGGTAGTAAAATTTCTCCACCAAACCAAGAAAATCCTACAATAAATTGAACAGGCATATAAGAAATAATGGTACTACACATGCAAATTATGCTATGTCTAATCTTGTCAGGCCATAAACTCATGGTGCTTCTTCAACACCATTTGACCACAGTGACAACATAGGCATCTTTTTATATGTTAGCCCAGTAATGCCCTAAATTCAAGCAACAGGAAGATGCATCCCACCGACCATCTTCATTACACTATGTTAAACAATATTTAAATCAGTTTATTCACCTAAATGATCTTTTTCTTCAAACCTCAGTTTGTCACCAAGTTACCAACATAAACATGACTGACCTCAAGTTACATGGCCTAGGCGTTCTCTTCCAGATTGAAAACAAGCTTACATGTTGTCTAGCTATTTGCCTTCCATGTTGAAAAACTGAATTGGTATATATGCATTTTCTGGATAATATAATGCACAGCCTAGAAACTAATGGCCACATTGCCGAAGAGCAAGCATTAAAATTTTGACTAAAACAAGCTCCAAGGGAGGGATACTCAACTAGAACAATTTTGAACTGCCTCGCAGAACCTGGTACGACAAATAAGTGTTCAACATTGCTTGCATGCTTTAACTTCAAGAACACCTGAAAACAAATTTGCTCAATCAAGTCAGGAAAAGAACCAGTATTGGGCCTTTGGAAAAATAAAATGTTCTATAGTAACCTGGTGAGGTTTAAATATGTGCCCAAGTGGTGTAGTTAGTTGCAAAGATAAACGCAACTTCTGCAGATGGTTCGCAGAGAGAGAGACTTTTGTATCTTTCAGCAGATCTAACCTGAAATGAAGAAGCTAGAAAATGAGGTGTACAAAATAGGCTGTTTTGCTACAAAGTTAGCATATAAAACTTTATACAAGTTTTCATATTCACTAAATTAGATATGATCCACCACACAACAGCAAGGACACGTGATAAAAAAATTGCAGGGTATGCTCTCACACAAATATCAGATGCGTGGAAAACTAAATACTAAAAAGTTATGTAATGCATGTCTGCTATTCCGTATGAGTGAAACAAATCTTTCAAAGGCGACTATGAATAGACGAAAAATTAAGATTACTTCGGTGTTAGTGTTAGGTTGTCTTTTTAATGTTGCTGTAAAGTTCAGCTCATTTTATTTGAAATGGCATGAGTCAAATCAATTTAAAAGTTTACTTTTGGACAGACTCCATAGTCCCAGCATCACTGTCAGAAATTCCGATTTCTGCCTTGTCAACTTTGATCACTCCTGTGACAAAGACAGTTTCAGTGTTTCTCCCTCCAGTAGCATAAATAGTCTCGTGTTCTGGCTCCTGAAGTGAAATCTGGAAGACAGAAGGGCGTGACCATTAAAAAGATTGTCAATTACTATTACATCAAAAAGAAGCAATCAACTATAGTTTACAAGTACCTCAAAAACTAGTGAGTACTTCCCAACATCTATTTTCAATGCAGCAATGTCCAAGTGATGAATATTGTTGCCGAGGTCAAACTGAAGTTCCTGAGACCAAAAGTAAAAGGATGTTAGGACATGACAGCTGCAACACACACACACATAAAAAATGATATGAACTATAATAACAAGAAGGAAGTTCCAAGAGGTAACTGCTGATTCAACTCTATACCTTGTTGTCAGTGCTGATGACCTTGGAGTCAGAGCCCAAAACTTGTACAAGACTCACTCTGAGGGGAGGTGCAGCAGATCCAAACACTGTAGTGGCTTCAACCTGAAAAGAATACACATCAAGGAATACAAACCGGAGCCTAAGTTACATTCAGTTAAACACAACAAAAATCAAAAGCAATGAGTAGCAACGTTGCAGCTAGATATTGTACAGTTTTATACTCACTGCATAAAAAATTCGGCAATCAATTATTGTTAATTTGCTACACAATTGCAACTAGAAATTGCGCTACACAATTGCAACTAGAAATTGCCACACAGGATGGCATGCATAATAGCATGCTTGTTAAAAACAGGACAAATTCAAGACTTCCAAAGTTTAATCATTACAAGCAGTACTTGCCACAGACATGGGGAGTTTCCCCACCATGACATAGTCAGTAGTGCAATGTTCATATGCCTAAATGCCAATTTGCATTACAATGCAGAATAATTCAATGATCAAACATAACCAGATTTGCGCAAAACCTTATAGACATTCAGTCAAAGTAATCTCAATAAGGGCACTATACATCAGGCAAAACCCAGGAGATTAGTATGTGATAATCACCTTAAGCTGGTCTTTGGATGTCAGCGAAAATACTTTGGAAGGAAGTGAAAGGATCAAAGGAACAAAGACCCTGCAAATCGCAGAAAAGAAATAAGCATCAAAGGGTAACAGGGGCACCAAGTAAAATGATAGGGGATGCACATTCTTCGAGAACAATAAAAAAAAAGGAAGACTTGCCTATTGTTCTCCAGGAATGATAAAGACTCAATCTGATTAAAACAATCCCTTGCACTACCTGGGAGCCCTATACCAAGAAAGAACTTCGCCAAGCCCAGTATTTTCTCACCAGGGATCTGTAGATTGAGCGTAGTTAGTTAGGAAAGGTGCTTACACTTTAGATTTAATGAACAAGTACAAAATTAAAGTGAAAAGACTCACATTCAATTTCCCAGAAGCAACATTTGCAAAGGTGGCGACACCCCGTACTACTGAAGCAGAGGTTGTTATAGGGCCCTTGTATTCGGTAGCATCAACATGTTTCTCGTCAAAGTAGAAGGTTCCATCATCTAAGGATATACATAACATGACATTATAAGTTCAAAAGGAAAAATAGTTTCAATTGGAAGTGGCTGATTCTTAATAGAAAAGTATCAAAGTACACCAAGTAAATTGCCTCATATTCGCCTAGACATATCCTAACAATCTAAAAGAACTGATCCTAACAATCTAAAAGAACTGACTTCTGCACTAGTAACAATCTAAATCTGCAATTCAGTATGCCATAGGTTTAGCAATTGCAACTAAGTTCCTAGGTTCCTATGAGGTGTCAAGCAGGCACCTAGACTCCTGGAAGCTGTTCAATTTGGTTATGCATCTTGTCTTAAAGCTGTTTAACTTGAATTTTTTATCTCCAGCCAGCACAGAGAAGAAGGTTAGAGAACATACCATAGCTCTTGATGGTATCAAACAGCTTCACGATGTCATTTTTGACCACTCCTATCTGATGGCATGATATTTAAAATCAGGACCAGCAACAAGTACAAACTTAAAGTGTTGCACTAATGAGTAATGACACCTATAACAAATGCAGAACAAAAATAGGACTGGAACTTGGAAGAACCATTCAACAACAAATTGTACAAAAGCAAAAAGAAAAGCAGACGTCATACACAAGCATGAAATGGTAGAACTTAAATACCACAAGATCATTAAAAGAGAGGATGCAAAAAACCACAGTAAATAGAGTGACATGGGTGCATCTCTTTTAAGATCATAGATCATGTCATGTGAATTGGGTATTCAGATGAATGGAGGTTGTGATGTGTAATTAAGAAATTAAGAAAGATAAGCTGGGGGGTCAACAACTTGATGGGCACAGTTATGCAGGTTTTCACTTCCCGTAAAATTAAGCCCTGCATCTTTTTAAGGCTTCATAACATATTATTTTCCCAACTATATATGGCAAGGTTCTAAAAATTGGATGCAGGCAGCGCCTAGGCGCTAGGCGACAGCCGGCCTTTTTTTTCTTCGCGATTTCGGCAAAGTCGGCTAGCTAGGCGGCCCAAGCCAGTCCAAGGCGGGCCTGGGCGGAGCTCAGCGCGGCAGCCTAGGCGGGCGACTAGGAGGGATAGAGGGGAGATGGATGAGGAAGAGAGGATCGAGCTAAACTAACCGTCGCCGCTGCTGCCGATGCGACCCGCGGCTGCGGCGGGGTAAGGACGACACCCGCCTCGTCGTCCCCCGCAGGTCAGAGCGCATCGTCGCCTCGTCCGTCGCCAACACCGGTAACCACGCTGGATTGGTGAGGGAGATAGAGAGGGGGGGGGGGGGAAGAGAGATCGAGAGGGAGGTGGCGGCGCAGTGGGAGAGGAGGATTTGGGACTGGAGGCGGCGGCGCAGTCGGACAGGAGTTGGAAGGAAGCAGCGAGATGTGAGAGGCTTAAGTCAGGAGATTGTCGTAGGAGTGTGATGGGCTTGTTGGGACGGCCATGACCAGCCTGTGGCCTCATCTTCTCTCTTTTTTGTTTCTTTTATGTTATTGAGCAAGGATCTTATGTGGCAAACTATGTGGCTGTTTGCTATGTGTTTGAGAGACCAAGGATTCCTACATTGCCGGCTCTGCACTGCCGCCTAGGCGCTAGGCGCTGGGCCACCGACCGACTAGCGCCTAGCGCTTTTTTGAACCATGATATATGGTTACCCATACTTCCTTATTACTTACGTTAAAGGAAGATAATCACAAGGTAAGTTGGGAGATGAACAACATGACAGGAACGGCTCGAGTATGAATTTTTCACTTGCATCCAGTTAGGGCCTTTCCCCCTTCCAAACACAGTATATACTATATACAGTTATCCATACTTCTTTATCACTTACGCTTAAGGAAGATAATCACATAAAAAAGTATGATAAGTTATCGTAATTACTCTAGCAGAGAACATATACACACCATGGATGGATCAACCTCAGCATCAGCCAGTGAAACAACTCCTGCCAATGCTTCTAGTGCGATACCTGTGGCAGATATTATTGCTAAACATCAGTGACCAAAGCCATGTATTAGATTTGCAGAAAAGATCTCCCTGGTGAAGAGAAAAAACTTCGCAAAGACATGGACACGGACTACTGGTTCACTATTCATAACCTCCATAACAAAAGAGTCTCGAGAAATTAGACACTTAGACAAATAGACAAAAATGAACTAGCAACCAGTGCATCCCAAATGCAAGTGCACTTCAACATAAAATTTATGTAAGGCTTTGATTGACTAGGAAGAACTAAGAACTATTACCAGCAGCAAATGTGCTAGATTCGGCACTGTTAGTGTCATAACGCCATCTCCCATCACTTTGGCTAAGTGCCTACAGGGACAAAGACAATTATGAGACAACTCTAATTTGAACAGGAAAATATGTTGTAGATTGCTAAAATTAGATAAGGAAACAAATGCATAGTCATATTGTCACCTTAATTGCGTGAAATGTGCTACCAGGATCAGATAGAACAACACTGTGGCCTTGTTCCTGCAAAAACAACAACAACAAAAAATTCATCAACTACCACATTAAGTTCAGACAACTACTAAAAGTAATGATGACAAAACGAACAAATAAGTATCGGCTAGAAAGTGCATTAGAGGGAGCAACCTTGATGCTAAGCAGCCCTCCCACAGAATAGTAGAATTCCAGCAGCGAATTAGTGTCCTTGATCACCGCCTTAAGCCTCGCCGCAACATCCTACCACAAAGAACGAGTATCAGAACACCATCAAACAAGAGAACCCCAGCAGCAACAGCAAGATCTCTAAATCTAACACCCACATCGTAAACGCCGGCATCGGCAATGCATCCAAGGACGCCGCTGATCCGGACCGCATGGAACAGATCCTTCGCAGGCGATGACGAGGGGGAAGCCAGCTTCTCGGAAGCAAGCTTGCACGCCTTACCAGTAAGGCTCTTATCCTTCTCTACCCCGAGTATCTGAAACGTCCTGACCGCCTCATACGTCCTCTCCAAACTGCAGAGTGCCCACAGTCAAAATTACCACGTGAACGCGAGTAAGCCACGAAAGTTCAAACACGCGGCTCCGTCACGGACCGATCTTGATCAAACTAGATTGGTAATTGTGTCCCCCGGGGACGAGCGCTGGAGATCGGGAGAGACCGCGGACATGGCGAGTGGTCAGTGAACTTACTCGCCGAGGGATCCGTCGGGGGAGCCGGCGAAGAGCTCGGCGGCGGCGGATCTGTGCGCGTTGGAGACCGGGCGGACGGCGGAGGAGAGGGGGGAGACGGCCGCGGCGAGGAGGAGGAGGAGGAGGGCGGCCAGGGGCGGGAGCCTCCCGGCCATGGCCGAGGTGGCGGGTGGCGGTGGCCGGAGAGAGGAGAGGAGGGAGTAGGGTTTAGGGGACTGGGCGCGTGGAAGTGCCCAGATCTGCTGAGGTTGAGGGAAGGGGACGACTAGAAATATTTCGCCCGGTCAGCTGCCTCGACGTCTGGACTCCGGAGTGTGGGATGCGTTGAGATTGGCGGTTCCGTTTAGCTTTTGAGTGTGTGTTTCGTGCCGTTAGCTTCTTTTTGGCCATTGCTCGATGTATGTTGCCGGTTCTACATTTGGATCTCCCACCGTTACACGATACATCTGCTGTAAAATGCTTTGTTGGTGTTATGTTTTTCTCATGAGATAATTTCTAGAGAGAATGCAACTGAGACTTGGAAAAAAAATCGCAGGCAGTTTTACCGGCCGTTTGCTCGCAGTCAAACCGGCGGGGCGTTCTGACCGGTCAAGCGGCAATCAGACTGGTTGAAGAATCTAGATTCATCATTATGTGTTAATAGAGTATTTTGGTGAATAATCTAGACCTGCCTTTATTTTGCATGAGTTGGTAAAATAGGTGCAGACTTTGGATGGCTAAATGTGTTAAAGTCATCAAGTCAAGCGCGTCATGTGTTGATGAGAAGATTTGAGTCATCGTCCAAAACCTCCAAGCGGATACGCCAGACAAAAGTATATCTTGCATAGGCAAATGATATGTTCCTTAGTTATTTTACCGGTCTCGGTGTTTGGTATAGAGACCGGATTGCTAGTGTAGGTTGTTGTACTATTAAAAGGGGTCTTGACTAGTAACTTGAGTGTGTCATGCGTTGATAGCTCGTTAATTTTTCTCTAACCCTCTGTGGCATGTTGTCGGTATTTACAAATGCATTTTGCAAATAGTTGAGGCTCATGCATAATCCTGGTAGCATGTGACGTTAGTTTGCGAATGTGTTTTTACAAACGGATTGAGTCCATGTACCTAACCCTTGCGGCATGATTCTAAAGTCGGCACTCGGCAAATGTGTTTTGCAACTTGTTAAGAATCATGTGTTTACTCCTTATTTGCATAGCATAACAATTGGCGAATGTATTTTGCAATTGTGTTGAAGTGCATGTAACCTGTTCACTATTTTTTTTATCAATGGGTGGTCTGACCATCATGTGTTGAGCGGTTTGACCCGCCCTCGGCCAGACTGCCCCAGTCAACATTTCCTAGTAGTGTTTTCATATGGAGTTGGCTTTAGCTCCAAGTGTGGAGCGGTCTGACCAGCCATTGTGTGGGCGATTAGACCAATTGAGGGTTCAACGGTTAGTTTTTGTAGCCGTTAGAATACGGGCGGTCTGACTAGCCATGTGTTGGCGGTCAGGGTGGGCTCCCCTGTTTTTTAACAGATTTCCCCCAACGCCTTATGGCCGGTTGTGGGAGATTGCTAATGCTATTTTCTTCCCCTTGAGTTAAGAGTAAACTATCTCTTCTCTTTTGTGCATGTGTTGTACTTAGTAAGTTTGGAGAAGAAAATTCTAGCGCATAACAACCATCACAATAGCAAATAATTTAATAAATATTTGTATGAGTATATGCGAACTACACAAGTTGTACATACTCAAAAGAGTGTATATGAACTACACAAGTCTCATATACTCATATAAGTATATATGAACTACAAATTATATATACTCAAAGATATGTTTCAAAGTAGAGATCTCAAATATGTGGAAAAGGAATATAGATCAATACTAATGAAATCACAAAATATAGAGTGAACTCCCCCTAAATGTGTGCATACACGAATGTGTGTTAAGAACATATGCACATATTTAAGTTAGACTTTTGGTGGAGTTCATCCTATATTTTGGATCCGAGGAATACAACAATATATATAAATATGAAGTAGAATGCATACCTTTTGTGTTTTTCACCTTTATATCCAAACGAGACTAACCAATAGGTAATCAATAAAAGTGTTAGTCTCACAAATAGATTTGTCATTATGAATGCATACCTGTTGGATTTTTCCTTTCATATCCAAGCTGAGACTAAACATGTTATAACAATAAGAGTGTTAGTCTCATAAATAGATTTACCATTAATCACCAAAATACTTCATTAACACATAATGATGAATCTAGATCCTTCAATACACTAGTTGAAGTAATATAGCGGACTTATTTTCCGATACAAGTTAGGGTGGTTAACCATTGACTGCAACCATGAACAAGCTGGATCTCGTTTGATCTAGTTTCTTTACATTCACTTTTTATTTGTCGAACAACATGCCATGGTGGTCATAACTTATTCCTATCTATAATTTTCTCAATTTTACACAGCACACTATCATCTAAATCCAAGACCGTGACACTCCTTGGTTGCTTCAAACTCTAAAAAAAAACCCTGCAGGTTCGCAGTCGCAGGAACAAGCTACATTGCTACGAAGTACCAACGCGTCGGTTACGAGAGCTGGTAATTTGGTCCACTTATGCTCCACCTAGGGCCGACGGGCCCAACACATCTTCAATCAGCCCAAACACACAGATACGCGGGGGGAGGCGCGGCCCATTATCACCGGGCAGAACGTTCCGTGAGGGGTTTCTCATGCGAGCACCGTTTCCCCGCGGACTCTGACACGTGGGCCACAGAGACCGACATAGCCCGCCCCGTCCCCACACGCTTTGCACCCCTCCACAAAACCAAACCCACCCGACCGCGCACGCCTCCACCCGCCGCCCTGACCCTGCAGATCCACCTCCCCCACCTATCCTCCCTTCCTCCTCGAGTCGCACGGCGGCGCCGTCCTCCTGCTCCTCCCGGACTCCTCGTGCTCCGGCCGAACCCCGAGCGGCGCCATGAACCCCTACGACCTCCGCTACGCCGACCCCTCCTCCTACCGCGACAGGCGCAGGTACTGTAACCCTAACCCTAGTCTGCGTGTGATCCGATCTGATGTGGCCTGACCTGTCCTGACACGGTTGATTCTTCTGTGCAGCGATCTGGCCGGGGCTCCTGTGCTCGCCCCGCCGGTCCCCGTGGCCGCGAACCCTTACGCCGCCGCGTACACGCCCATGCCCGCCCCTCAGCCCCCCGCTGGCGGCGACTTCTCGCGCTTCGGCCAGGGCAGCAGAGGCCGTGGTGGAGGCGCGGGCGGCGGTGGGAGGGGGAGATTCGGCGGCGGCGGACCTGGTGGCTATCGAGGCGGTGGGAGAGGAGGCGGCGGCGGGAGGGACGGGCTGGACACGCTCGCCCTGCCCAAGCCGGATTTCCGTAGTCTTATTCCGTTCGAGAAGAACTTTTACGTGGAGTGCCCCGCCGTGCAGGCTATGTCGGAGACGGAGGTGTCTCAGTACCGCCGCCTCCGGGATATCACGGTCGAGGGCCGGGACGTGCCCAAGCCGGTCCGCTACTTCCAGGAAGCCAACTTTCCAGGTCTGTGGTGTTAAATTGAAACATCTAGTCATTGTCTAGCTGTGTGTGTGTTGTGTGCTAAGAGCGCTGCAGCATGCCTTGGATGAAAGAAGGCTGTGGTTATATTCTATTTTCCTCTGTTTGGACAGATTACTGCATGCAAGCAATTGCCAAGTGCGGATTTGTGGAGCCAACACCTATCCAATCTCAGGGTTGGCCGATGGCTTTGAAGGGTAGGGACGTGATTGGTATCGCAGAAACTGGATCAGGGAAAACACTGTCTTACCTACTCCCTGGGTTGGTTCATGTTGGTGCACAGCCTCCGCTAGGTTTGTTCCTGCTGTTGTATTGTGTATGTTAAATTGTTAATTGATCGAATTCATCCTAATGAAGTAATGATTAACGATTGCAATGGATGTAGGACAAGGCGATGGCCCAATTGTCTTGATCCTTGCTCCAACAAGAGAACTTGCTGTTCAAATACAGGAAGAATCTGCAAAATTTGGATCATACTCAAGAACTAGAAGCACATGTGTCTATGGCGGAGCACCTAAGGGTCCGCAAATACGTGACCTTAGGAGAGGTATTTGGCACTTTTGTCTACTTCATTTTGAGATTTATTTTTTCAGAGCTAAATCTGTTAGCTGTACCTGTACTTCTAGGAGTTGAAATCGTCATTGCAACACCTGGTCGGCTGATTGATATGCTGGAAGCTGGTCACACAAATCTACGTAGAGTGACATACCTTGTCCTGGATGAGGCGGACCGCATGCTAGATATGGGCTTTGAGCCCCAGATTCGAAAAATACTGGCGCAGGTATGGTTTGTTTTGGAATGCTTATATTAGTGCTGATGATTTAGCCTTGTTTCTATGTTTTGTTCATGGCACTAAATGCTTTTGCCATCAATAGATCCGGCCGGACAGGCAAACCTTGTACTGGAGTGCCACATGGCCGAGAGAAGTTGAAGCCCTGGCTAGGCAATTTCTGCAAAATCCTTACAAGGTGCACAAGACTTCTGCTGTCATCAACATCTTTCATTTTTTTTGTGGTTCTTTCATTGTGTTTGTTTTGTTAGTCCTATTACTAACATTCTGCAACTATTGTTATGCAGGTAATCATAGGATCAGCTGAACTTAAAGCTAACCATTCCATACAGCAAATTGTCGAAGTTATTTCAGAACATGAAAAGTATCCCAGGTATGTACAATCTATTGATTTCAAAGTTGTACAATTCAGTCTATCAATTACAAAACTGACATGATGTGAATTGATTTTCACTTATTTTGTCACAGACTCAGTAAGCTCTTATCTGATCTAATGGATGGGAGCCGAATATTGATATTTTTCCAAACAAAAAAGGACTGTGATAAGATCACTCGGCAACTTAGAATGGACGGATGGCCAGCATTATCTATACATGGTGATAAAGCTCAAGCTGAAAGGGACCATGTTCTGACAGAGTTTAAGAGTGGGAAGAGTCCTATAATGGCCGCCACAGATGTAGCGGCACGTGGTCTTGGTATGGTGACTTGTTTGAATATTAGAATTAGGTTGTAGTTCCAAGTGCTCAAGGATGATAAGTCGGAGGGCTGTTCAGCTGTTTTTGGTTGAGTGAACTGAACTTGTGGATTGGTGGTGTATGCAAGGTGCCATCATGTCAGAGGTAGATCATTCTTTCCCCCTGTTTACCTCACTTGAGCGTAAGCAATGGCAGTGTTACCATGGCACTTTAGTTTTCAGCTGTCATGGTGGCTTTCCCCTTTCTTGGTTGTTAAAGAAACCAGAAACCTGCTAGACTTATGGACTTTGCCTTTTAGGGAGATCCTTAGCTTTGGATAGAATAAATAAAACCACTACCTAGTATTCATTCCATCAAAGGGAGATACATGTTTTGGTCTTATTGATTTCTGAATTTGATTTGCATCTTCATTTATCCTTGAGCATTTAACATGCAAGGTGCATCTTGATGGCCTGTTTATTTTGTCATGCATTTATGATTTAAGTCTCATAGTTGCTTTGCTGTCATGGTCTTCTGGAAGCATTGCTAAATACTATCAATCATTTAATATTTGCTCTCTTCTTTGGCAAGTACCATTTTTACATTTTTATTATGACTAATTTTTTCATGAGAAACATGGTTCCACTTTTGTGAATCAAAATTTTTCGGCATGTGTGCATGCATGTACCAAAATGTGTAGTAATACTTATTGGTGTAAAAGCAATATAAATTAACACTGTATGATTTGTACAGGTTGTACTTCAGTTTCAATGTAGAATAAATTTGTTCAGTATTTTAGAATTGTATGGATCTACCTTATTCTTTCCCTAGCTTTGCATGGTCCTTTAGAAGCTTATGCTGCATTGCTGCTATTTAAACATGTGCCTCATGTGTCGGTATCACTGCCAACTGGTCCGAAGATGGTCGTAGAGTTACAAGTGTTCTTTTCAGTGAAATCCTCATATTGACCTCTGATGCAGCACCTTAAGCATTGCAACCTGTGTTGGATTGGTATGGATGACGGATTTTGTTTGGGTTTACACGGACATATGTTGATGCTGGTACATTATTGGATAAATTGTTGCTCAGGCATGTCAGGTGCACGTCGTCAACATTTTATGGAAAAAAAAGGCTTGAGAGGTTAATCACCATCAATTCCACATCCAGCAGTGATTGATACCCAGTTCAGTTTTGCAGCCCCTTCGACTTGTATTAGTTGTTGAAAGTGCAGTCATGTGCATTTTTCTTCTTTGGATCTTCTCTAAGCCATGTGCTGCCTTCTATGGAGATCGACAATGTTGATGTCCCAGTGTGGTCCGCTGTGGTATACTGAGGTATTCAGGACAACACAGTTATGTTGATTAAATGCTGATCATGTTCTTGTTAATTTTGCAGATGTGAAGGATATAAAGTGTGTGATAAATTATGATTTCCCAACAACTCTTGAAGATTACATCCACAGGATAGGTCGAACTGGCCGTGCTGGTGCTAGAGGAACTGCATTTACCTTTTTCACACACTCGAACGCAAAATTTTCGAGGAATCTTGTCAAGATCATGCGGGAAGCTGGCCAGGTTGTGAATCCAGCGCTGGAGTCTATGGCCAAGTCCAATTCCATGGGAGGAGGTACCCACCTGAACTTTTGATATTTTCTTTAGGAGAACGATATGTCGTATTCTGGGTCCATTTGACTTACCTTCGTTAATCTGTGTTTGTTGTGTTCAGGAGGCAATTTCCGGTCAAGGGGGCGAGGTGGGTTTGGTAACCGGGGTCAGATTTCTGGATCAAATACCATCCCGATAGGAAGAAGGCCATTCTGATGGCTGCAAAAGAACTATGAAACTTTTATCTGCACACAATTAGGCAGTAAGTGCATTCGTTGGGAAATTTCCTTGAAATCCTCCCTACTCCTAGATTGAAATCGGGTCAATTTTCACTACATGGGACCAGGGTTATGAAGCATGTCATATGAATGATTTAACATTTATCAGGAACTTTGCATATGTATTCAAGTTTAATTGTACCTTCGGAAAAACGGTTTGGCCTATCTTATATAAGCATATTTTCTCGTTGACAATACTGTATTATTGCTTATTTGGTTACCTAAAACAACTTGTTAGTTTTAAATTTTAATGGTCCTCTTATTTTTTAATTATGCTGAGATTAGCCATACTGCAGCGCATTTTGGACTACACGATCAGTAATGGTCGTCCATGGGATGATCGTACTGATATACGTTCTGTAGTCTCGAGTTGTAAATTCTCTACCGACGATGTGAGTCTGGACTCTCCAACGTGGCGTGGTGCTTAGCAATTTGAAGGAGCTAACAGCTTCTTTGCATGCTTTTTAGCTGTAGTTTCCTGTAGCAAGTGAGTCGCGAACATCAGGTGATGCTGGCACGGTGCTTCGAAGCAAATGCATTATCTGCCCCTTGTGCCAGCAGCGTGGTTCTATCGGGGAGGGATCTTTATTTTTGGTGAGCATTCGTTGGTCACCCGAGGCTGAGTAGGGTTGGTTTGTCACCCGAGGCTGAGCAACTCGTCACAGCCTGAACTGCCATTTCGCGCGCGCGCGCACACAAATAAAGCGTTGCCGGCGTGACGGTCTGCTTCGGTCGCGGCGTGATATCCTATGATCTGACACAATCCTTTCGAATTAACTTAAAATTTAAACTAAAATTCCTTCAAATCCAAAAGGATTGGTTCTAATATCTTCCTATCTAAACAAGTTCTCGGGGGTGTTTGGCATGCTTGCAAGTTTTTTGAAAAGTAGCTTTTGGTTAGGCTAAACTATTGAACTGAAAACGTTTGATGTTTGACAGTTTGACTTTTAGATAGGCTGGTTGGAATTTCTAAGTTAAAAAATGTCTGAAATGCTAATGAGGTAAATGATGACTTGTTCGATGTCGTTTAACGACAATTGATGGTAATTTGCACATAAGTAAATCTTAACGACAATTAACGGCAATTTGGACATAAGTAAATCTTAACGATAATTAATGCAACCGACGGCAATTAACGATAATTTGCACACAAGCAAATCTTAATGACAATTAATGCAACTGACGGCAATTAACGATAATTTGCACACAAGTAAATCTTAACGATAATTAATGCAACTGACGGTAATTAATGATAATTTGTATACAAATAAATCTTAACGACAATTAACGCAAATAACGTCAATTAACGATATTTAACGATAAATTGCACACAAGTAAATCTTAACGACGCGAGTCTCGACTCTCCAACGTGGCGTGGTGCTTAGCAATTTGAAGGAGCTAACAGCTTCTTTGCATGCCTTTAGCTGTTGTTTCCTGTAGCAAGTGAGTCGCGAACATCAGGTTGTCGTAGCAGGGCCCCCTGGGGTGCCCCGCACCCTAGGGTCGTCAGGGATACCGCTGTACTGTCAGAAGTACCGTACATGTAGCTTGTATAGTGTACTTAGTGCGTATAGCGTATTAAGGCAAATGTACCTAAATACCCCCTCTCTCTCCTCACATTGGGAGGGCAAGAAGGTAAATGTCCCTTCTTGCCCTCCTATAAGTACAGCCCCAAGGGCATATGTAAGGGGGTTGGCCTCATTCTCATGGACACTCAAGGCAAGACATTCATACACATACATATCTTTGGCTCCTCCCTTTGGTCCTTCTCCCAAGACAAAGGGTACGGAGGGTCTCCGTGTATGGAGGGTCCCCGTACCCACTGTCTAGCCCTTTTATGCTACGACAGTTGGCGCCGTCCGTGGGGACCGAACAACAAGCTACAAACAAAGGAGCCGAAGCCACATTCATACTGGCCGAAGCCACCAACACAGCGAAAGCAAGCTTCGGCCAAAACTCCAAAACGCATCCCCATCACCCGTAGATCTTCGGCAGCCCGATCGCCACCTTCGGCCATCACACGGAGGCTGAAGCAAGAAAATGTATGGCCGAAGCCTACCAGCCGAAGCACCTCATCCGCCTGGAGCCCCTTCGGCAGCAGCAAATCCGAAGCCCCCTCGGCAGCACCGCCCCACTCGCCCGGCGCCGCCACGCTCTGGAGCTGCCTCGAGCTGCTGATGGCCTGCTCCGCCCCTTCGCCTCCGAAGGACACCAACGGGCACCTCCGAAGCCCCCTCGGCCCCTTCGCGCCGCCTCCGGAGGGGACCGAGCAAAAAACCGCAAACGAGAGGAGCCGAAGACACCAACCCGAAGGACCAAGTCACCCTCAGCTCACCTTCAGTCACCAGTCGAAGCCCACCAGGCAAAAACACTTCCTCAGCAGCAGCTCCCTCACCCGGAGCTCCCCCACAGCTTCGGCCACCTTCGGAGCAAATCCGTAGCCCCTCGAAGACCACCTGAAGCATCCAGCCGCAACAGCCTCCGTGCGGAAGGCCCTTGGGTCCCTTTCGCGGCCGCCATTGCCTCGCCACCTCCAGAGCGGCCCCGAGTCTTCACCGCCTCCGGAGCCCCCTCGGCCCCTTCGCGCCGCCTCCGGAGGCCCCCAGCTGGAGCACCGCCCTCCGGAGTCTCTCGGCCCCTTCGCACCACCAGCGCCGGAGCCCCCTCACGCGGTCGCCTCCACCTTCGGGCCGCCTCCGAAGGCTTCGTGCCTGCGAAGCAGCCTTCGGGCGATGGCCCCAATGACGCCTCCTCCAGAGGCCCCGCGCCCCGCGGCCCCGACCCTTCAGAGCCACCGCCGGAGGCCCCCTCGGCCCCGTCAGGACTTCGCCGGAACCGTCTCGCCACCACCAGAAGACCGGCGCGTGCACTTCACCTCAAGCCGAACAACCAAGGATCCGGAGGCCCTTGGGCGCATCCCCTTCGCCTCCACCCAAACACCTCGCCTGGGGCAGCCCGGAGCATCCACCTCGGGCCCCTTCGCCTGCTCCGCCTAGAGCACCTCCACCTTCGAGCCGCCTTGGAAAGGCCGCGCCTGCCGCCTCGTCGACTCCGGCCCCTTCGCCTCCACTTTGGCTCCACCTGCACCCGAAGCCCCTCGGAGACTCCACCCCCCGGCGCAAGACGCCCGCAGCCATCTCAGGCACGGCGCACTGCCTAAAGGCCGCCTCGGGTGGTTCCCCCTTCGCCGGCCCTCATCGCCTCTCGGAGCCCCGCACGGCCGCATCGGCATCACCCTGTCACTAGCTCCAGCCACCTCGGGGCGCCCTCGGGAGTCGGGACGCCTCGCCTCCACGCCAGCGGAGGCCACCTCGGTCCCTTCCGCATCGGGCCGCCCCGTCTCCAGCTCGGCTGCACGCGGAGCTACCCTCAGGTCCCTTCGCATCGCGCTGGTGTTGTGCAGCCAGCGAGGGCCGCCGCGGATACGCCCGAGCTTGGGCCTCGGGGCGTCTTCACGTCCGCCTCGCTCCACTACAACTCGCAGTTGCCCAAGACCAGTATGTCTCCTTCCTTTCCATTTGATGCTCTAGCACTCCACCCATATGCAGTTTGCAATTCCACACAGCTAGTGTAGTTAAGCAACACGTGAAAAGGAGGGCCTCTGCATTAAATGCCAACTACCAAGCCTAAGGGAGCTATGTCTACAACTAGCAGTTGCATGCGTGCACACTGCACATTAAGCAAAAAGTCACAGCTGGCCACATAGCAAGCAAGCGGCATGTGTGCATGTGATCACTAGCCCGCTCCACTAGACGGTTTAGTAATAAGCTGTGGTATCTTGCGGCCGAATGTGTACGCCCAAAAAAAAAAACAATAAATTTTTTTTTAACCTTGTCTCCTAGGAGCACATGCAGCACCGCAGCACGCGGATAAAAGCAAGCGATTTAGAGCCTGCCACTACCAAGGCACGGGAGCTTCGCTAAGTTTTTTCTTCTTTTTTTTCTTTTCTTTTTCGTATATTATCATTTAGGTTCGTTATCAGCCCAACTCACTCTTCGGAACATAAAGTGTGTTAAAAAAAAAGAAAAAGAAAAAAAAAGACGCCGCACATGGCCCCGAGCCCCGGTGCACACCTGCGGGTGTATAAACAAAGACGCCGCGCATGGCCCCGAGCCCCGGTGCACACCTGCGGGTGTATAAACAAGACGTCGCGCATGGCCCCGAGCCCCGGTGCACACCTGCGGGTGTATAAACAAAGACGCCGCACATGGCCCTGAGCCCCGGTGCACACCCGAGGGTGTATAAACAAAGACGCCGCGCATGGCCCCGAGCCCCGGTGCACACCTGCGGGTGTATAAACAAGACGCCGCGCATGGCCCCGAGCCCTGCACACTGCGGTGTATAAACAAAGACGCCGCGCATGGCCCCGAGCCCGTGCACACTGCGGTGTATAAACAAAGACGCCGCGCATGGCCCCGAGCCGGTGCACACTGCGGTGTATAAACAAGACGCCGCGCATGGCCCCGAGCCGGTGCACACTGCGGTGTATAAACAAAGACGCCGCGCATGGCCTCGAGCCGGTGCACACCCGCGGGTGTATAAACAAAGACGCCGCGCATGGCCCCGAGCCCCGGTGCACACCTGCGGGTGTATAAACAAGACGCCGCGCATGGCCCCGAGCCCCGGTGCACACCTGCGGGTGTATAAACAAAGACGCCGCGCATGGCCCCGAGCCCCGGTGCACACCTGCGGGTGTATAAACAAGACGCCGCGCATGGCCCCGAGCCCCGGTGCACACCTGCGGGTGTATAAACAAGACGCCGCGCATGGCCCCGAGCCCCGGTGCACACCTGCGGGTGTATAAACAAAGACGCCGCCATGGCCCCGAGCCCCGGTGCACACCTGCGGTGTATAAACAAAGACGCCGCGCATGGCCCCGAGCCCCGGTGCACACCTGCGGGTGTATAAACAAAGACGCCGCCATGGCCCCGAGCCCCGGTGCACACCCGAGGGTGTATAAACAAAGACGCCGCGCATGGCCCCGAGCCCCGGTGCACACCTGCGGGTGTATAAACAAAGACGCCGCGCATGGCCCCGAGCCCCGGTGCACACCTGCGGGTGTATAAACAAGACGCCGCGCATGGCCCCGAGCCCCGGTGCACACCTGCGGGTGTATAAACAAAGACGCCGCGCATGGCCCTGAGCCCCGGTGCACACCCGAGGGTGTATAAACAAAGACGCCGCGCATGGCCCCGAGCCCCGGTGCACACCTGCGGGTGTATAAACAAGACGCCGCGCATGGCCCCGAGCCCGTGCACACTGCGGGTGTATAAACAAAGACGCCGCGCATGGCCCCGAGCCCTGCACACTGCGGTGTATAAACAAAGACGCCGCGCATGGCCCCGAGCCCCGGTGCACACCTGCGGGTGTATAAACAAGACGCCGCGCATGGCCCCGAGCCCCGGTGCACACCTGCGGGTGTATAAACAAAGACGCCGCCCATGGCCCCGAGCCCCGGTGCACACCTGCGGGTGTATAAACAAAGACGCCGCGCATGGCCCCGAGCCCTGCACACCTGCGGTGTATAAACAAAGACGCCGCCCATGGCCCCGAGCCCCGGTGCACACCCGAGGGTGTATAAACAAAGACGCCGCGCATGGCCCCGAGCCCCGGTGCACACCTGTGGGTGTATAAACAAAGACGCCGCGCATGGCCACGTGCCCCGGCGCATACTGATGCTCTCTGCAGGCATGTGTATAAACTAAAAATGTCGCGCATGGCCCCGAGCCCCGACACACCTGGAGCGGAAGCCACTTTTCGGCCGACCTTCGCTCAGAGACCAAAGGCCCATCACATCTTCGACCCTACCTCGCTCAACGCTCAAACGCGCACCCCTAGTCCCTCCGGAGGCTCCGCCTCGGCGACTAGGGAGTCTCCCGCCGCGAGGGCCTCGCCCCGGCGGAGAGACATTTTATATATCGCGCTCAACGCGCACTCTAGTCGCCCGAAGCTCGCCTCGGCGACTAGGAGTCTCCCGCCGCGAGGCCTCGCCGGCGGAGAGACATTTTATATATCGCGCTCAAACGCGCACCCCTAGTCGCTCCGAAGGCTCCGCCTCGGCGACTAGGGAGTCTCCCGCCGCGAGGGCCTCGCCCCGGCGGAGAGACATTTTATATATCGCGCTCAAACGCGCACCCCTAGTCGCTCCGAAGGCTCCGCCTCGGCGACTAGGGAGTCTCCCAACGTGAGGGCCTCGCCCCGGCGGAGAGACATTTTATATATCGCGCTCAAACGCGCACCCCTAGTCCCTCCGGAGGCTCCGCCTCGACGACTAGGGAGTCTCCCGCCGCGAGGGCCTCGCCCCGGCGGAGAGATATTTTTTATATCGCGCTCAAACGCGCACCCCTAGTCACTCCGAAGGCTCCGCCTCGGCGACTAGGGAGTCTCCCGCCGCGAGGGCCTCGCCCCGGCGGAGAGACATTTTTTAAATTGCGCTCAAACGCGCCACCCTAGTTGTTCCGGAGGCCCCGCTCCCGCAACTAGGGAGTCTCCCGCCACAAGGGCCTCGCCCCGGCGGAGAGATATTTTTTATATCGTGCTCAAACGCGCACCCCTAGTCCCTCCGGAGGCTCGCGCCGACGACTAGGGAGTCTCCCGCCGCGAGGGCCTCGCCCCGACGGAGAGACATTTTTTAAATTGCGCTCAAACGCGCCACCCTAGTTGTTTCGGAGGCCCCGCTCCCGCAACTAGGGAGTCTCCCGCCACAAGGGCCTCGCCCCGGCGGAGAGATATTTTTTATATCATGCTCAAACGCGCACCCCTAGTCCCTCCGGAGGCTCCACCTCGACGACTAGGAAGTCTCCCACCGCGAGGGCGTCGCCCCGACGTAGACAAGGTTAGGGCTCCCCCGAAGCCCTACCTGAAAAGTATGCGGGACGGCGCAAGGTTTCGCCTCCTCGGAAGCCTATTTAAAATAAAATAAAATAATAAAACACGGTAGCTAAAAGGACTCAGGCTCCGAGGTAAACTCCAAGGTCCTCTACCTTGTTTTTGCCCTTGTAATGCAAGACCAGACCAGGTAGCCAGGACAAAACCGAACAGGCGAACACCGCAACACAACAGTCCGGCACCCACCCAGAAGAGAGCGTGGAACACACCAAGACCCCAAATCAGACAAGAAACACACCGTGCCAGGCCATGGTCGCCACCACCACCATCTCCGCACAACCCCGGAGCCCTATCCGCCAATCAAAAAAGGTTGGGGGACGACGCGCGGCTTCGCCTCCCCCTTCGCTAGCTTTGGGCTCTCCAACGAGCCCAATCAAAAAAGGTTGGGGGACGACGCGCGGCTTCGCCTCCCCCTCCGCTAGCTTTGGGCTCTCCAGCGAGCCCAATCAAAAAAGGTTGGGGGACGGCGCGCGGCTTCGCCTCCCCCTTCGCTAGCTTTGGGCTCTCCAGCGAGTCCAATCAAAAAAGGTTGGGGGACGACGCGTGGCTTCGCCTCCCCCTTCGCTAGCTTTGGGGCTCTCCAACGAGCCCAATCAAAAAAGGTTGGGGGACGGCGCGCGGCTTCGCCTCCCCCTTCGCTAGCTTTGGGCTCTCCAGCGAGCCCAATCAAAAAAGGTTGGGGGACGACGCGCGGCTTCGCCTCCCCCTTCGCTAGTTTTGGGCTCTCCAACGAGCCCAATCAAAAAAGGTTGGGGGACGACGCGCGGCTTCGCCTCCCCCTTCGCTAGCTTTGGGCTCTCCAACAGCCCAATCAAAAAGGTTGGGGGCGCGCGCGCCGCCTCCCCTTCGCTAGCTTTGGGCTCTCCAGCGAGCCCAATCAAAAAAGGTTGGGGGACGACGCGTGGCTTCGCCTCCCCCTTCGCTAGCTTTGGGGCTCTCCAACGAGCCCAATCAAAAAAGGTTGGGGGACGCCATCTTCGGCTTCGCCTCCCCCTGTCTAGCTTCGGGCTCACAAATCACCAGACCACTTAAAACGCACAAACATCAACCCTTCAAACCACTCCAAGGCATAAAGCGCAACTCACTTGGAGCGGCCAAAAGGGGGGACGGTACCAGGCCCCCAATAGGACCAGGGCAAACGGTCGCACTGAAGAAGCCTCGAGGGCAAGGCCTCGGCGTGGCGGCTCCGCCGCTGCTCACCACCTGCCTCGAGGCTATCGCCTCGGCGGGGCGGTCCTGACGTGCGCCCGCCTCGAGGGCAAGGCCTCGGCGTGGCGGCTCGCGGCGACCGCCCTGCGGGCTCGCCGCCGCCACGCGCCGCCTCGAGGCTATCGCCTCGGCGGGGCGGTCCTGACGTCGCGCCACCTCGAGGCAAGGCCTCGGCGTGGCGGCTCGCGACGACTTCGCCCTGCGGGCTCGCCGCCTCGCGCCGACCTCGAGGCTATCGCCGCGGCGGCGATCTGGCGTGCCCCGTCTCGGGCAAGGCCTCGGCGTGGCGGCTCGCGACGACCGCCCGCGGGCTCGCCGCGCCACCGCCGCCTCGAGGCTATCGCCTCGGCGGGTGGTCTGACGTGCCCCGCCTCGAAGGCAAGGCCTCGGCGTGGCGGCTCGCGACGACTTCACCCTGCGGGCTCGCCACCGCCACCGCCGCCTCGAGGCTATCGCCGGGCGGCGGTCCCGACGTCTTGCCCGCCGAGGCAAGGCCTCGGCGTGGCGGCTCGCGACGACCGCCCTGCGGGCTCGCGCGCCACCGCCGCCGAGGCTATCGCCTCGGCGGGCGGTCTGACGACGCGCGCCCGCCTCGAGGGCAAGGCCTCGGCGTGGCGGCTCCGCGACGACTTCGCCCCTGCATGCTTTGCCGTCGCGCGCCGTTCGCCTCGGGTTCTCGCACCGGTTCCTCCCGGGGTATCCCGACTCCCCGAGGGGCCGGGGGCGACGATATTGCGTCCGCTCGCCCCTCGGGACCGCGGGACCTGTCCTCGCAACCTCGGACCACGCAGACGAGGGAGTTGTCGTAGCAGGGCCCCCTGGGGTGCCCCGCACCCTAGGGTCGTCAGGGATACCGCTGTACTGTCAGAAGTACCGTACATGTAGCTTGTATAGTGTACTTAGTGCGTATAGCGTATTAAGGCAAATGTACCTAAATACCCCCTCTCTCTCCTCACATTGGGAGGGCAAGAAGGTAAATGTCCCTTCTTGCCCTCCTATAAGTACAGCCCCAAGGGCATATGTAAGGGGGTTGGCCTCATTCTCATGGACACTCAAGGCAAGACATTCATACACATACATATCTTTGGCTCCTCCCTTTGGTCCTTCTCCCAAGACAAAGGGTACGGAGGGTCTCCGTGTATGGAGGGTCCCCGTACCCACTGTCTAGCCCTTTTATGCTACGACACAGGTGATGCTGGCACGGTGCTTCGAAGAAATGCATTATCTGCCCCTTGTGCCAGCAGTGTGGTTCTATCGAGGAGGGATCTTTATTTTTGGTGAGAATTCGTTGGTCACCTGAGGCTGAGTAGGGTTGGTTTGTCACCCGAGGCTGAGCAACTCGTCACACTGAATCGCCATTTCGCATGGCATACAAGACACAAATAAAGCCTTGCCGGAGTGACGTTCTGCATCGGTCGCGGCGTGATATCATATGACCTGACTCAATCTTTTTGGATTAACTTAAAATTTGAACTAAAATTCCTTCTAATCTGAAGAGATTGATTCTAATCCCTTCCTATCCAAACAAACCCTCAGGGGTGTTTGACATGTCTGCAGGTTTTTTTGAAAAGTAGCTTTCGGCTGGGCTGAACGATTGAGCTGAAAACGTTTGATGTTTGACAGTCTGACTTTTAGATAGGCTGGCTCGAGCTTTTAAGTTGAAAAATGTCTGAAATGCTAATAAGGCAAATGATGGTTTGTTTGATGTCGTTTAACGACAATTGATGGTAATTTGCACATAAGTAAATCTTAACAACAATTAACAGCAATTTGGACACAAGTAAATCTTAACGACAATTAATGCAACTGACGACAATTAACGATAATTTGTACACAAGTAAATCTTAACGACAATTAATACAACTGATGGCAATTAACTATAATTTACATACAAATAAATCTTAACGACAATTAACACAAATGATGTCAATTAACGATATTTAACGATAAATTGCACACAAGTAAATCTTAACGACTATTAATGCAATTGACGACAATTGATGATTATATAAACAATTCATTATATCAGAAAAAAAGAAGAAGAAAAAGGAAAATTAACTATATCAGAAAAAAGAAAAAAAGAACTATTTATGTTGGCGGAGGAGGGCGGCAGGCAGGGCACTGGGGGAGGAGGAGGGCACTGGCACGGGAGGAGGGAGGAGCGGAGGAGACGCGGGCGTGCCGGCGACAGCTAGGGTTAGAGTTCAGGTGGGCGGAGGCTAGTGGGGGAGGGTTTTTTTTTTTGTTGAGTGGTAGTGGCAAGTAATACAACCAAACTCTATGGACAATCTCGGAAGTTAGTCCCACCGAAGCAGTGGAAAGCTGCCCCTAAGCGGCTTTCGGCTTTTCCACGTTACGGCTTCCCTACATTATAAACGGCTTTATGCTTTTCGAAAAACCGCTAAAGAAAGCACGTTTGAGAGTTGAGACGTAAGCGAAAGCAGTTCCAAACAGACCCTGGCTCCCTTAAGTAGTCACCCACCCGCCTGACCTTCTCGCATCTAACAACTCGAGCGCGGCCTCTTCGCCTCGGGACGAGGAAGACCTGTTGAAGTATTGATCACCCGGATACGATGGACTCAAAGTCTGCTCCTGAGGGGCAGGTGATGTTTTCCACTTCCTAATTAACTGAATTTTCTGTTACATTCGCTAATGAGATCAGATGTTTCCTTCTGTGTGCGCACCTACTGACCTACAAGAACTTACCTTAAGCAATTATATTCGTTGTCTTCTCTGCATTTCAATTTTGAAACTTAGCGGTTGCTTTAGCCCAAACATTTTTTTTTTAAAAAAATGGAAGTACAACTCCCGATCTCTGTACCAACTAAGAATGCACACAGCCATAATAAACACTCAAATTCGTCACGAAGAGGATTTGAACCTGAATGGTGGAGGTGTACATCCACACATTCACACCAACTAAGCTAGGCTCAGTTCCCTTTTAGCCCAAACATGAATCGATAAATATAATTTGCATGAGGACCGAATCTACCCATCTTTACTGGGCTTTTTTTGTGTAATATAGTTGTCACTTGGAATGATAAATCAACATCTCTTCTATCCAGAATTCGGTACAATCACATTAATTTGCTACGTCAGATGCATTAGGAACTATTTTGTAACATGATGGTTTATGTATCGTGTTTTAAATCAACATTAGCATAACTGCTATGCTTGCTTCTACAGACACTACTACATGTTTTGAATCATTTCTCAGTTAGTATGGCATGTCCAATTTATACAATTCATTTTTGTCTGTTGTATAACTGCTTGACTTCAGGACAATGATGGTATCTACCGTCCTCCGAAATTTATGCCTGCTAGCATGGATGATGAGGATAAGGGTCGTAAACAAGCTTCAAGGAGAGAAGGCATTAGCACGAATGGCAACAGAAAATCCTTATCTCAAAGAGATTATTGATGCTGCTGCTGATAGACCAGAAGAGGTATGTCTATTGTTTCATTTGAATCGTTAGTTACGGGCTATTTTCAAGCTAAATAATCTGTCTGCAACTTCGCAGTGGAAGGAAACAGTGGGTGATGAAAGCAGGGAATTTGTGAGGTACATGCGGCAGAGAGAGAAGCAAGAGAAACAAGAAGAGGAGCTGTTCACACGAACTAGTTATATTTACAAAGGAGGCATAAAGTCTGAAATATGGAGCATACCCGTGAAGTTGTTTCCTCGTCTGCGTCTCCATCTGCTTATCACGTCTGGTTACCAGAGCTACACATGCTTTAAAAAAAACTAGTTAGCTACATTAATGAATGATGATAGCTTTGGTCAGTACAAGGTAACTTTAAGCTGAGGTCGTTCTTTGGAATTTTTTATTTTTACCCAACTTGGGTACTCAACTGACCTGATTCTGTAAACAGGTTACGAGGCCTAACTGATGGATTCAACCTTGGAATGAACATGCTGCTTGATGGAGACAAGGAAACTGATGGTGATTCAAGCAAGCCGCATGGCAAAAGGGGAGGACGGAGAAAACACCAGAAAAGCAAGAAGAGGAAGAGGCATTAGTTCCAATCCACCGATAGTCTCTTGACACGGCAATATCCTCAATTCAAAACAGAAATTTTGATCTATGCGAATCAAACAATATGAATCATATGCGAATCAACAGAAGCCGCACTTTTGTTCATCTGTCTGGCAACAACTACTCGAGTCCTTCAGAATTCAGATGGCTTAAGATAAATTGTTTGTCTGGATTTCTGGTTTTATTTGTAATCCTGTGTATGCCATTGTCACTCATGACCATGCCAATTAGTGTTATGGAAACCCTTGTGTACCAGATTCTTGAAGAGCCATTGGTGTAAAACCAACGGCGGCTGGTCAGGAAATGGCTGCTCGAAAGGAAATGGATGTGGGATGATGCAATGCATCGCATCTCTGGATGTGTTCATCATGAGCAAACTTTGATTCCTCTCTTGATCTCTTCTCCCATAAACAGCAAGCTGTCAGCTGCAGGTTTTGGATACCGGAAACTTTTTTTAAAACGGGGGGCGGTAAGGCCGAAAATCGGATAATTTAGGCCAAAATTTTCAAATCAAAATTTGTTTTTTTTGTTTTTTTTTTAAAATCAAATTCGATCAAAATTCAAACAAATTCAATTGTTTTGACAAAATCCATCCAAACCGATTTTTTTGGGACCGATTTGTATTCCTACCGCCCCACTGGTATGGCCGAAATTTCTTATTTTTGGCCGAAATTCTGAGCACCGGTCAGCTGTAGCCTGTAGGTGGGAGAAGCATCTTGCAGTCTCCATCCCAATTGAAGTAATAATGCAGTGCAGGACGAAACGCAAGTATATACCAAGAGATAAGTATATTCTTACCTGACTGGTGACCTCTCGAAGGTGACTTACATGGCTAGAGATAAGTCTATTGGCACCTTTGCTTGGTAATCATCAGGGGTGAATTTTCTTCACTGTATTTGCATTTTACAATTTTGCATGCGAGTTAAAGCAATCCTAGCTAGCTAATTAAGCCATGAGATGGCAAATGTTTACTCATTTATGATGGATGCTTGTTCCATTGTAACTTGTAATCTAGTCTTAACTGGAAGTCTGGACTATGATGGATGTTAGCTGGATTATGAGATCAAGTTTTTGGGATGAAGACTGCTGGTCTACTGCTCTTAAGCTTCTGGAACACCATCCAAACACCTAAGTTCGTTATATCATATCTATCATTCCTCTATTTTTCTTTTTTGGGTTTCGTCTTAGCCGTACCCACCGAGTTGTCTAAATTAGCTTCCTCGTGAAAATGTCCTCATGAGAAGGGGAGCAAGCAAGAGGTTAACGTGATTCGATCTTTCATTGTCGAACGTCCAATTAAAAGGCACCCATGCATGCAGCCGCCCCCAGGTACATGTCGACACCCATATAGAGTCCGGAAATTCTAGACGAATGCTAAAAAGCGAAGAAGAAAGAACAAAAGCAGTGTGCGCAGGTATCTTTCATGAAGAAATTCCTTACTCCACTCATGCACCTCCACGCTATAAATTCACACTCAGGTCTCAGCATTGTAATCACAAGCACTCTAACACACACACACACACACACACACAGCCAAGCACATCACCATGGCGCACTACCAAGAGGTGGACTACTGCTCCGAGGAGGTGAGGTCGGTGGCCAACCCGGCCAGCGGCTTTCGCCACGGCTCCGGTCGCGGCATGGAGCAGCACGTCGTCAAGGAGACGTTCATGCAGGAGGTTGACAAGGCCCCACGCGCCGGCCACCACCACGGACATCACCACGGCCACCACGGCTCCGGCCACTTGGAGGTGCGCGAGACCAAGCTCGAGGAGGACGTCAACACCTGCACCGGCGAGTTCCACGAGCGCAAGGAGAGCGTCGTGTACAGGTCTGACTAATCAGCTACGCATGTACACGGATGCACGCGTGTGCGCATGGACGCATGTCGTACGCGTGTGCATATGTATGTATAATGTTGTGCACGGTCATATCGTATGCATGCAAGTGTTGGCTGGTAGCCTAGCATGCAGCGCTTCTCTACGAACTACGAAAATAAGCTCGTGACCTGAATAAAGCTTCTCCTTAAGTACTATTGCTGAATCACTCTGATTGCGGTGCGCGACGACCGTCTACGTAAGTTAAATCGTGTGGCGCCTGAATATGTAGGCCTGTGCGAGCAGAGGGGAAAGGATCCCAGACTGAATACTGATCGATCGACTGGGCAGCTATGAAATGCATGCTATTTTATTTCCGACGACGACGATCGATGATTCAAAGCACCGCAATGCGTCATGTATATGCTACGCTTGATTGCATGGCCAGATATAATAACACACAAAAAACACACCGCCAGTCCCAATCTATATTGTTCGCTGTACTCTGCTTCACTCTTGGAACCTGGGAGGAACATAAAACAGAATTTTTGAAAGTGCCACTATGTCTGGTTATTGTCTTATCGACTATTGTGAAGATCTCTAGGTATTCTAATCAGCTGAGTTATATATGCCAGCTTAAACGCAGGTATATTAAGTACTCTTACTGCAGTAAGACGACTGTACAGCTCCTGGTAATGGAAGCGCTGCAGTGCAAAACGTCACACTATGGCCTATGTCTATGTTTCATCCTCGGTAGGCAGGGGCGCTCAAAAAGAGAAAAAAAGAAGACTCTAGTAGCCAATCATGCACATAGAAATATAGAAGGATGACTGCTAAACGTCCATAACATGGTAAATTGTAGTACGTTGTAACTCATAACCGAATAATGAGTAGTGCTGTTGTTGCCTCCCTGTTGTTACTGTTGGTTTAACTACAGTGTTGTGCTGTTGTCGCTGTTGCCGTATGTCTGTGTTTTTCTAATAGGCAGGAGATGTGTCTATTATATTAATAAAACATGAATAAAACAGACGTCTGATCCTAACGGATCACAAAAAGTTAAAAAGAAGAAACTCTCGAGTGACCCAAAGATACAATTTAGCTACTCGCCTAGGAAGATTTGTGCTAGGCATCACTCTAACTAGGTCAAGTCCTTGTTTTCTTCTTGTTCTTGGCCACAGTCTGTTCCGGGTCGCAGTCTGCAAGTCTGTGTTGTTGGACAAGATGTTTAGCATCCCTTTTATCTCTAATTGCTGGTGACGAGGATTAAAATATCTAAATACTATTTGTCGGCGTTTTAGAACCGATCTTACGTATAATTATTTGATTCGGGGTCTCTACAATTGATCACGCAAAACGAATGATACATGGATTTTTATATAGGTTTAGACCTTCTCCGAAGAGAATAACAACAATACTCTTGTGTGTATTGTATTGAGTATAGTGGTTACAATCAGGGGAAAGACTAAGACTTGTGTTATGGATCGTGCTTGTTGTCTTCTTGATTGCTCGTGCCTTTGTCATCTAACTACAACATTTATATAGTGTGCGAAGAGGTAGTCGTTTCTCCAGGTCAAGAGGCGCCTCATCATTTCATATAACGGGCGCATTGATGTTAGTAATCACCAGAGCAGTAACCCCTCCACATCATCTGACAGTTACTTGTCAGAGATAATAGCGCATTTCATGTAGTTATTCTTGAGAATAACAACGTATATTCACTGCTCGGATTCCCTAATCAATTGGGTCTACTTGTCTGCAGGCTCTGTTAATTATAGGGTAGTCGTAGCTGACTTGGTCGTAGAAGAGCTTACGACCACGAAATAGTCATAGAAGAACTTACGACTGAGTACTGGTCGTAGAAGAATTTACGACCAATGAGATGATCGTAGAGAAACTTACGATTATGAGGTAGTCGTAGAAAAACTTACGACTATGTAGGTGATTGTGGAAGGACTTACGACTACTTGACCAACCTCTCTCTTATGAGCAATAAGGGGTATACTTAAGAACCATATGATGGCATACTTACCTATAATAAGAATTATAGATGAATAATAAAATAAGAATTATTAGATCCTCATCACTATTCTAATATTTAATTAAAGACCACGTGGCCCATAAGATCGTAACCCCCGTGATCTACAACCCCAGTGGTCGTGAGAATCCCAGAGGTCGCTCTACGAGTTCCTTGGTCGGAGAGGCACTATACCTATTATCCGACCAGATAACTGCTCGAAGAATCTTTAAACTGGAACTTGGATCCGATTCCAAGTATATTCTTTCCGTGTGATGAATGAGACATGTGCCTTATTTGCCTCAAACCACACGATGGTTTTGTCGGACCCGGGAGTAACATCCCCAAATCCTTTGTGTATTCTGAACTAGTCCCATGATCAGTAGCTAGCTCACACAGTAAACAAATACGGTAACATCCATAATATACAATACATTCATAATAACTTAAGTTTGTTACAAAAGGGCATAAGTCCAATAGCAAAATACAACGAAGCATTAGTAAAAAGGTAGACCATACGATTCGCCACAGGCAATCATCTGGGGGCGTAGCCTAGTTATCCAGGTTCTCATCCTCCTTGTAGTAATCCTCATCCGAGTAACAATTTATTAAACAAGGGTGAGTACAAATAAATGTACTACGCAAGTTACACCCAATAACAAAATTATAATGCACACAGGATATATCAAAGGAATGCTTATGTGGTTGATTTTGCGTAAAGCAATGTTTCTTTTCAAATATTTGTACTAAGTTCCAAATCAGTTATTCTATAACTAAAATTTATTTTCTAAATTCCCATGTTTTATAGCAAGATAACCTCCATAAAAGTATGGTGAAGGATACCCTTCTATCACATGGCAAACTGTCTAATTTTTCAATTAGATAAACTATCAAAAATCAGTTGATAAATCTTTTGAAAACAAAAACCAAAGTCTAACTTTGAGTAGCTTTGCTTAGCATGTTCATGACCGTAGACACGACTATTCGAATAGTTTTACACTCTGTAGAGGTTGTATAACTTTACCCACAAGAAATAGTTTGCTTAATATATCGGCCACGACACGCTTCCGAAGGCCTGGAACTAAGCAAATATCACGAAACTTTTATAATGTGTCATCCCAACGTAGTTATGTCCGCTAAGGTTTCGCTTCCTTTGGACTCACCACCGGAAGCCCCTCTTGTGCCAGGTGGGAATAATAAAAAGTAGGTCATTCTGACACCCACACAACCAGATGGTACAACCACGGTGAAATATTACAAATTATTTAGCCTAGACTGACCCACACCAGACTTGTGGTATTACGGTAGAGTTTTGCAAGATGCAGCTCGAAGACCGATCCTTAACTGACTTGGGCGAGTTCCAATAAAACTCGGGCCACAACCATTCCCGAATTGGGCTCGTGCATAAATCTGCACTCACCAAACATCCATTTCGCTTAGGTCTAAACCAATATTTATTTATTTTTCAAGTTAAATCATTTGCTAAAATTTCTATGGTAAAGACAATACCATAGCCTCATTTTAAATTATAATTGAATATTGGCTAAATTCTCTAAATTCAATATTTTTGGTCTAAGCTTGTTTAAGCACAAGTTTTTCAACACGTTCTAGTTCATACTAATGTACCAACTAGATTTTAACTATGGTATCAAGGAATGGCTAATTTAATAGCAACATTTGGCTGTACAAAGGAATTTGGAATAACTATAATTTAAAGTAGGGATTTAAATAACTTAAATATAAATACGCATGCAATAATGATTTAAATAATTTAAAATACTGGGATTCAAATATGATCGAAGATGCAACTTACCTTACTCAAAAGCTTGAGGATCTAATTCTTCAAATAAATCAGTTCCCAGTCAAAACCTAAACGCGAAAATGAACCAATAAATAAATAAAATTAAAAGATTATAAATTTGAACCAAAAGAAAGGTACTGAATTTAAAAGTAAGAATCGATGGAATCGGAGTCAGTATGAAGGAGAACGAACGTCCGGAAGTTTGCAATCACATGAAATGATAGAAAATCAGAAATTGGAATAGAATATTTGGAATCTGATTTTTTTTTCCAGGATTTTAAGGATTTAAAGAAGGGGCTATCTTGAGGACCCCATATGGAGGTGAGAGTTGAAAAGGGAGAGGAAGGGGATGTGTGTATGGCATGAGGGTCCAGGTGTTAGTGAGCCAAACTTCTTCTTCAATGGGCAACACACAGAGCCAAGACTGGGAGCAAAAGGGCGACTCTTGGCCAAGCGGCAGCGCTGGCGAGGGGCAACGAGGAGGGCTCGATTGACAGAAAAAATGGGCCGCCGGCAAGTCAAGGAGGGGATAGGGGGTGGCAGCGCGGCGGGAGGTGGCCAACGGCGGCGGTGCACGGTTGCATGGGGCGCCGGTGCTCGGCGTCGGGGGAAAAGAACAAGCATGAGCACGATGTAGAACGCATCGATGTGAACCCGATGGAGTAGATGATGTGAGCGGGCGATCACCAACGGCGACAGAATGTGCGAAAGAAGAAGCTTCGGCCGGCGGTGAAAATGCAAAATCCGACGAGGTGGATGGGAGAGGGGAGGGGATACTCAACGAAGGGGAGGAGGTCCTTCGGAGGCACACTGTGACGTGCTCGGGGAGGTGAATGGGCGGTTGGAGAGGGAGATAGAGGAAGGAGGTGGCTCGGCTGGCGTGGAGGAAGAATGAGGGAGGGCGGCTCGGGTGAGCTCCGGGCGCAGGGAGGGGAGGAGAGGAGGGGGAAGGAAGGGAGGAAGGAGATGGCGAGCTTAAATAAAGGATAAAGGTGAGGACAAGTGGCATGGGAGAACAGAGCTCTCGTTGCGGGCGCAGCATGGGCAGGGCGCGTGTGATGTGCTCGGCGCGGCGTGTGGCGCTCGACAGCGCGAGGAGGTGGCTCGGGAGGCAGAGAATGGGCACCGCGTGGTGCTCGGGAGTAGCTGGCATGGCGCGCGGCATGGGTGCTCTAGTAAGTGGCATGGGCAACTACCAGAGGTTGAAGAAGACAAAGAAAGGAAAAAGAGAAAAGGAAAAGGAAAAGGGGGAAAAGAAAAAATATTTTAGGAAAATTGAAGAAAATTTCATAAAAATCCTTGGAACATGAATAGATTGAATAAAGTAATTTTAGATTTAATTGAAGTTTATTTCAATCACTTAAAATGTTTTCATTTTCTGAAGTTTCAATTTAAGTTTTAAATAAAATTCAAATGGTTTATTTTATTTTGAACCTTCAAATAGGCCTGAAAATTGGGATGTTATTTTCCAAACTTAATAAAAATTATTTCCAACTTAAAGTTGGCTTTTACTTTTGAACATAAATTATTTTTGACTCCAGAAAATAGGAAAACCTTTTTAAATACTAGAAAACTTAATAAATATTATTTTTCACTTTTAAAACAAGGAAATTCAGGAAAACTCTTTTAATATTTAGAGAATTTAATAAAATAATAACTTTATAATTTTTTTGGTTACAGAAAATTAGGATGTTACAGCTTTTCGGCCTTAAGTCACTGACAATAATTACTATACAGTTTCGTCTCCCATTTACACCAACCGGCAATCAGTTGGCTTTTTACTAACAACAACTGCCTCTCCAACCAGACATGTCACTTTCAAAATGTGTCTTCTCCAGGAATAACTGGCACCTCTTCGCTAGTCATTTAAAGATAGACGACGAACAGTAAAAAACCGATCGATTGGAAGACAATTGAAGCACAACAAAGCAAGACGAAGGATATAACAAGTGATTCAAGATCACTATAGACAACTCAATATACTCAGTGTAATTAGGGCTAGTCAGTCACCTTGCCAAAGGCATCTATGTAAAAACCAGTTCATTGCAATAAAGTGCGACCCTATTCTTATCCAAGAATTCTTAGCGAATTTTCTCATTTTTATTCCATAAGATCGGCGATGTGTATCAAACCTTCTTTAATGAATAGGCTGAGTTACTGACAATAATTTCAAAAAAAAAAAAAAAAAACTTAACACCGAGTATGTGATGAACAAGCAAGCTTGACTTGTATGACGACCTTCTGCTTAACTATTTGTATATTGAGTTGGGTTACTTCGTGCTCAGTTAAACATAAAAAGATCAAAATGGATTAATCATCTACGCGACCGTAATGTGTCCCATCTGTTATCCAGTATCCACAATATTCCAAAGTAAAATACGCCCCTCAGTTCATCCCTTGCGTTCTAGCTAACAAAACATGATAGATCGAGATGCGTGTTTTTTTTCTTCATTTAGACAAGTAGAAGGAATTGTTGATCCCAATTTCCGTGTAGTGCAGAGATCAAGATGAATCAGATTCAAGTAACAACGAGCCTTGATTGGAAAAGAAGTTGCGTATAGCAATCAACTCAAGAGATCTTTTCTTTTTCCTGCCTGTTGAGGTAGTATAGAAAATAGAGCTACTTCTTCTGAATATAGATCACTCTCTTGTACCCTGATATCTAAGATTTTTTTATTTAATCCTTTTTATATTAATATTTTAAATTTAATCCATCGCAAACTTTATTTTCAAATCTGACCTCTTTGGTCACGCCACCACCTCTGGCGTGTCCAAAGCGTACTATCACGTCACTTGACGCGGCGTGACAAAACATGCCACACAAGCCCTCGGCCGCCCACCGTGCCAGCGTGGAGGGCTTGCGTGGCATCTGTCACGCCATACGACATGGCGTGACAAGGTAGGCTGTCACGCCATATAGCATGGCGTGACAGTAATGTTATATGACGTGATAATTGAAGTTGGTTTGTAAATTATAAATTCGTGCTCATAGTTGAATTTAGTTCGGACTTGATTTATGAATTTAGAACCTTATGATTTGGTGGTAAGATGGTAACAAAGGGCCTTGATTTATGGATTTGGAACCTTTTGAAAGATAAAAATAATTGAAGTTACAGTGATACATAACATAATGTACATGTAACATTTAACAATCCATAACTTAAAAATAGAGAATCTATCTGTGAACCAAAGATAACACAATCCTTTTAACTGAGAGTAAATACCTATATGAACCGATAATTTTTTAGTGGAAGTATGGACATATGGTAGACAGTATCACTGAGGAAACATGCGTAGAAATCCTACTAGAATGATAGGTGGTGCTCTTCGTCACTTTGTGTGCGTAGATCATTTCATGCCTACTTCCAGAACTCGTTTTGAAGTTGGGATCATGTTGTTGGATGCCTTGCTATGCGAAGAATTAAAATAGACTTTATAATAAAGCTAGGAATTACACGGCGCACAGGGTTTGGTTACGTGTATAAGAAATAACATCATGCACGATGCAACAAACCGAAGAACTCTTACAAAATTTTTGCATTTGTGGCCCTGTAGCAACATTTAATTTCAAAAGTAGCCCTCTTTCGCCATAATTTGCAAAGTCGGAAATTAGGGTTTCATCGCAGTTTCTGCGTTGTTTGTAGTAATTTCAAAATATAGCAAATGAGTTTACAAAAATTACGAAATTTTTTGTGGAGCCTCCTGTCATAGTGTTGTTGTTTCTGTAATTTTTGTATAATTTTATTCATTTAGAGAAAGGATGATTGATAAGCATATCAGACGAGGTATAACCTTGAGGATGTCGTCCAAGCAAACTATCTGCTGAAACACCTGTTGTCCAAACTATTGGAGTCTCTCCTCGATGAAGTCGTCTGAACGTATATAGGCAGGCAGTCGATGAAGTAATTTATGAAGCTTATAGAGAATATGATTGAAGGGGTTGAGAACGCTCGTTGTGATTACGAAGATGCACTAAAACATGGAGGATTCGATGTCGGTGCGAATGGTTCTTTTTGGGATTCCACTAGAAGAGGCATACTTGCAATATAGGCTTGCTTTGATGGCTTAGTGAAGACACGGAACTAGAACTACATTAGAGTCCGCGGATAGAAGCATGTTACACGTAGTGACATGGCATGATGGTTCGGCTAATTGCTTTAGTCATCCTCGCTACTACTACGGTACATTGCGACACAAGCATCCGTACCATATAACTATACATGCCTTTAGGGGATAGTAAAAAACATGCGGGGTAGGACCGGGGACTACTACATAATGACCTGACCTACTGCGTGGACCAGGGCCATTTTCCCTTCCTTGCTAGCACGACGTTGAACTCCTGGCCGGCCTTCCCCTTCCCCTTGTCGCAGGACTGTCCACGTCGGGCTGGTATGTCGAAGTCATCCATGTCCTGCGATTCCATGATGTAAGTGCACCGTATAGTGAAAATTGTAAGAAAGATGTTAATTCTTCATAACTCACGTCGTTGATACGGATTAGGCTCGGGCGACCGGAGATGCTGTGGCGGCCGGGCTCAGCCGGACGAGCCTTTCCCTTGCCCTTGTCGTGGGATTGTTCACTTCAGGCTGGTATGTCAAAGTCGTCTATGTCCTGCGATTCCATGATATAAGTGCACCGTATAGTGAAAAACGTAAGAATGATGTAAATTCTTTATAACTCACGTCGTGCATACGGATTACGCCCGAGCGATCGGATAAGCTGTGGCGGTCGGGCTCAGCCTCATGAGCCTTTCCCTTGCCCTTGTCGCGGATCGCCCACCTCGGTGGTATGTCGAGTCGTCCATGTCTGCGATTGTATGATGTAAGTACACCGTCTGATGAAAAACGTAATAAGTAAATTCTTCATAACTCACGTCGTCGATATGGATTACGCCCGGGTGAGCACTGGGCTCCTTTGGAGCCTCCTCAGCGGTGCAGTGCGTAAGGTTACCACCGCATGAAGTTCTCGTCCGCGCCGAGTAGTTCAACATGTACTGGCTGGATGAATGCCCGTCACATCTCGGCCATCGATCCATCGAAAGAAGTGGCGGCGTATCTCGGTCGCCATTCGTGGGGATGATGTTAAAAAATTAAGGAATTCAACGTTGAGGAAAATCGATGTGCGCGAAAGAAACACTTACAAGGTGGTGCCCGCACGTGTAGTACGCTCGAGCAGCGGTGTCTGGGTGTGTGGACTGAATGATATCTGCCTGTTCACCACACACACACACACACTGCGGGATTGGAAAACGTGGTGGTACTTGAGCATCTTTCATTGTTCGATCTGGGTGTTGTAGATGTTTCCTCTTCTGCGCAAGTCACTTGCGCTTCTGCAACATCTTCGCGTAGAAGTTTGCCGAAGAGTGCATAGCTGGGTATCTGCTGTGTAGTGTTGGGTTTGGTTGAACCCCATTTTATAAGACCCATGGTTGGCATGGTGTGGTTAATTTCATGCAGAGTTCTATCTTTTAGTTCTGAAAAGGTGGCGAGGCGGTCAGTGTTGTCAAGTCGATCTGAAAAGTCTAACACTTAACCTAAACCCTAAATTGCACAAAGCTGTCTCGTTTGGTCTTGTCACCGCGCAAGGCTGTCTTCTTTGGTCTTATCAATGCGCAAAGCTACCCCATGTGGTCTTGTCACTGCGTAAAGCTGCCTTCTTTGGTCTTATCACTGTGCAAAGCTGTCCCGTTTGGTCTTGTCACTGCACAAAGCTGGCTCGTTAGGTCTTGTCACTGTGCAAAGCTGCCTCGTCTTGTCTTGTCGGTGTGCAAGGTTATCTCCTTCGGTGTTGTCACTGCGCAAAGCTGGCCCGTTTGGTCTTGTCACTGTGCAAAGCTACCTCGTCTAGTCTTGTCAGTGCGCAAGACTGTCTCCTTCGGTCTTGTCACTGCGCAAAGCTGACCCGTTTGGTCTTGTGACTACGCAAAGCAGCCCCGTCTGGTATTATCACCGCGCGTAGCTGCTAGCTAACACATTACCCGCTTTATAAGCCTCCCTCTGCGGGCTATAAAATGCACGCCCCACGCTCTGAAAGTATGACCACTGGACCCTCCAAACCGTAGGAAGAAAAACCTTCTCCGTCGTACAGTAACATACGATGGCAGACGAAGCAATGAGACCATTCCAACCCGGGTCGCCGAAGCAAGACCTTCCCCTCGAAAGGAGGGAGGACTTCGGGCCTAACTACCGGTTAATGTCGAACAAGCGTGCTCAACTGGTATGGCCGAAATGCGGACACAGGGAGGACGCTGTTGTGTAGGTCTTGGACGACCCTTTCGATGGCGGACGACGTTTCTTCCGATGCCTACACTCTGTGGTACAACTAGTAAGTTGTTTGCTTTATGTTACTGCTAATAGAGCCTCCATGTTAACTCTCCTTTCCAGCAGATGGTGAAATGCGACTTTGTTCGCTGGATTGATCCTCCCCATGAACGACATGTTGCGATGTACCATGGATAGATTGTGGAACCGAATCTTTGAGTTGGAGGCGCGGATTGACGATCACAATGAGCAAAACGATGACTTCCGCCAACAGATGCAGCGCGAGGGGGGCAACGAGGAGGTCGTGAACATAGGAAGTTCCTATAATCCCACATGCTGCTGCGCGAACCCTAGCTGTATATGTGCGTGCCACTACAAAGACAGCCAACCACGTTCGAGGCGCCCCCCTGTACAACACTCTATGTGGGTAGCGCGGGGCACCTTCTACCATTAGGCACGGCCGAGAAACTTGTATCTCGGTACTTTCCCATTCTGTACGTAATTATTTTCAATCTTCTAAAGCATGTAACTGAATGGTCGACACGTCATTGCAGTTGCCTTTTATCTACTGGACTGTTTCATCGATGTGTCATGTGCATTAAGCTATAGGCGTCGATATGCATTGATCAAGCATGCATTGTACGAACGAGTCAGGGTTCTCAAGTCGATCTGAAAAGCCTAAACCTTGAAACCTAAAACCCTAAAGCTAAACCCCGAGACCTGAAACCTAAAAACCTAAACCAAGTCCTGTCACGCCATTTATCCCGGCGTGACAGGACCATACTGGCACGCCATTTATTCCGACGTGACAGGACCATACTGCCACGCCAACCTCCTAGCCTTTCTAGAGGTGTTGTCCCAGATGTGGTGACAAGTCCTGTCACACCATTTATAATGGCGTGACAGGACTCATTTGTCACACCGATATGCGTGGCATGGCACTATTGGTGTCACTCCAAATTGCTTAACGTTCCAGAGGCGATGCGGGAAAAGGGCTGTGATCTGGTGCTAAGTCCTGTCACACCATTTATCCCGACATGACAGGACCATACTGCCACGCCAACCTCCTAGCCTTTCCAGAGGCGTTGCCCAGCGCTGTGGTGACAAGTCCTATCACGCCATGTATAATGGCGTGACAAGACTCATTTGTCACGCCGTTATGCGTGGCGTGGCAGTAGCAACTGATGCTCAAAATGCAATCATTCAGATTGAGTATTCTGATTGAGTTCATTCAATCAACATTCCAGCAATCATTAAAACATTTCAAGCTATAAGAATCATCCATCAGTCATGTAATTTAATTCAACATTCAACATCCGTCAACTCAGAAATTTCATTCGAACATAGCCATCTGATTTCATACAAAGTTTCATTCGAACATAGCCATCCATACTCAGAAATTTCATTCGAACATAGCCATCCATACAAAGTTTCTTTCCAGCAGTCATCTGATTTCATTCAAAATGAACTCTACGAACATGCATACACCCATTCATATCATCACTTGCGCTTTCGGCGTGCATCCGACCCTGGTGTGAACCTCGCAGGTGGGTGTTGGCCTCGCGTGCCCTCGACAATGTTTACGGAACTAATGTCCGCGCGATCACGCCGTTTACGGTGTCGTGGTGTGGCCCGAGTCGGCTGCGTAGGGGACAATGCACCATCCAGATCCGCAAGGTCCATCTCGTCGGGCAACGTAGCATCGACGTCATCCTCGTCCTCACCGACCTCGTCGTCTCCGGGTCAGCCGAAGCGGATGTGGTCGCTCCCGATGTTGTAGCACGCGAGGAGCCACTCCAGCCGGGGCAGGCTACATGACTTCTCCCGCCGCTGCCGCGCAATTCATTTTTGCGGCCAATCGCCGGCATCGACGGCGAACCATCTACAAAGTTAACCAAAAAGAAATTGAAGTTTAATACAACAAAGGGAATAACATGGGCACGAATACATTGAGAGTTGTAAATTGCAGTACAAAAGGTATGAAAATGTTACCTCTGCAAAATCCTTCAAGCGCTGGAAGCTCCCCTCTGAACCCTCGAGTAGCTTGAGGGCCTCGCCGGCCTTGTTGCATATGCGTGTGAGCTGCGTTCCCTATGAAATGCCATACAAAGTAAATTAGTTTGCTGTGAGTGACTTTGCAAAATACTAGCGGGATGAAATGTACTCATGTAATAGGCGTTGATGGGGGCCCTCTCTGGCTACGTGCCCGTCCGTGTGAACTCGTCATAGTCGTCCACGAGGCACCCCTCGGAAGAGTCCCCCTCTGCTATGTCCACATCGGTCATGGCCGATCATAGCCGGAGGCGCGCGACGCCGTGGAGCCACTGGAGGTATCGAACGAACTGAGCCTTCTGATGGATTGGCCCAGTCTTCCCACTGCGACAAGAAGGCATGGTGATAGGCGGCCCAGTCGGTGTGGCGATACCTCCGCCTTCGGTTCATCCTGCCACATCCAGAATGTAATAGTTAGCATTTAAACCACTACAGAAGCGACAAAGGAATCGTGGTAGGTACCTTTACCCATGAAGATTCAGATCGATCGAGAACACCATTGGCGGGGTGGCCTGCAACTTCCCAAACTGCCTCATCACCCGATGGGGGCAAGTGGTACTCCACCGCATGGAAGAAGACCAGCGGTGATAGCGTCATCCACAAGGTGCTGTCCCACTCGCACATCGGGTTTAGCTCCATTTCGACGACCTCGCCGTGCGTGTATGACAACCACGTTGATGAGGACATCCCGTCAATTGGACCGATTACGAGCAAGGGCTAAAAAGATTAATCAATAGGTGAACTCGCTCCTAGTTAAATTTGGTTTTAATTTACATGAGAACTGGTTACTACCTAATGCTAGTATTTAAATTGTTCTCAGGTGTGTGTGTGAAGAGGCTTTGGGACCCGAGAATTGCATGCATGCGGGTGTGACTAACAAAGGAAATAATCAAGGAAGTAAAGCTTTGTTTGATGGCGCATACACTTGGTGCTAGAATCGAGAGGGAGGCAAGGGACGTCGGGGCCAACACCCAGATTGGGAAGGAGCAGCGCCTGCACCGGGCTTCCTACATGGGAAGCTATCGCACACAGCAAGGAAAAATGAGGCACCGAAGATTTGTTTGGGCCAAACAAAAATCACGTGGAAACATCTCAAGAAAAGGGAAAGGAAGCTTGAGTCTAAACCGACATGCATAGCTTCTAGCTTCTTTTCTTAAGTCTAAACCGTACTCTTTATTAATTGCTTGAGTGTATGTGGGACCGAGTGCATTAGGGACTTGGAACAAACCAGAGTTGGCCACCCTTGGCCTTTATATTCGTTGTACGCTTCCGTGGCCGGGGGGAGACCACGACGAAAGAAAAACCAATCTATTATTTCAGAAAGAGAGCTATACGCTTGTTCTTCCTAGGGTTTGACACACAGTGCAACCTAGAGGGGAATTGGGCGTTCTCAACCCCGTTGTTCTTGTGATTCCTTGTGTTTTGCAGGAGCAGCGACACGTCTACTTTGTGTGGTCGGGTAGACGGGATCACGAGCGTGTGGTTGGGCGAATTCTTTTGTCGCAGGTTGCTGTTTTGACAGTGGTTGGCGCCATCGGTTCGTCAGGTTACACGGATCCAAAGTTATCATCGATCCTACGTTGTGAAGATCGGGATTTCCCCGTATCACACGTGACCTGCACCAGAAGTATAAAACTGTAGCGATAAAATCATAGTTCGAATAGTACGAGGTATGTACCTGGTCTTGCATGATGACATCGAACTCATTTGTATACGCGATGTACCGCGACCTCGGACGCCCAGTAGGTGCAACGATGGAGCTCCAAAGGTATGCTACCGTCGGTCCAGACGCAGGGTCCTGAAGGGGCCATCCCTGCAAGGAGATACATTTTAGTTGCATTTATGGTGGAAGGTGATAGCTATGACGAATGGAATGAATACTTACCTATAAGGGAGTACGAGTGGGCCGACCTACGGGGAAACGCTCCCACATCCATACCTACAGGAGGTATGTGCATCCGCCCAAGTTGCCGTCCGCACTCCTTGATCGGCACGCGTCACACAAATGCCGGTACAGACATGCCAGTGTTGCGGATCCCCAACTGTAGGTCCCTGCCGTTGCAAAATCTACCAAAATTGGCAAGTAAATCCAGGAGACGGCGTTCCCTGTACTGTCTGGGAAAAGGAAGGAGCCGAGCAGATGCCAAATCCATGCCCGTGCGAAGCGGCGCACCGTGTCGTCATCTGCATTCAGCGTGCACACGTTGAAGTGCATACGCAGCCAGGATGCAAGCACTGTGGATGGGCGGTTGTCCCTCGTGTCGGCAGGCGGGTCCTCCGGTCGAACTCCAAGCCACTCTCCTACCCAATCTCACCAACCCACGCTGTTGATGTCCCCAGACACTGCCACCCCGTCTATGGGAGGCTAAGAATCATGGTGACGTCCTGGAGCGTGATGTCATCTCGCCCGACGGTAGGTGGAAGGTGTGGGTCTCCGGGCACCACCGATCAACCAGTGCGGTAAGCACAGCACCGTCCATACGGTGGAGCCCGTTGATCACTGTCCACGCCAAAACTAGTAGACCAGCTTGGCGCACGTGTGGCTCGTACCGCTTATCCCAATGTAGAGGGGTGTGGACGTGTGGGCGAAGCGGCTGGAGTACCTGCAGGACAGAGATGTAAATGAATGAGTAAAACAAGAATATGGTAAACAAGTTGGAAGCATGATGAATAGTCGAGACTCGTCTCACCACACCCTCATCGGCTATGCGGTGCGCACAGTGGTTGTCATCGTATTCGTGACGAGCAAGGTGTACTGTGCATGCTGCGGCATCCTGCATTATAAGATATGATTTTTGTAAGGTAACATGACGTATAAAACATTATAGAAAATGCAAATGAGCGACCTGTATCAATAAAAAATAATAATTTTTACATAACAACAATAATGATTACCTCAAGGGCGGCACTGCAGCAGTGCGCCGCCTTACCTGGTGGGAATCCATGATCACGTGCTTTGCCCTGGTGTGTCCGTGCTGGTGACACTCCGAGCACCTATTGCTTATAGTGGCGTCGTCGAAGTCCCCAGGACAATACATGTGTAGGATCAAGGATAACCGACTAGAGGGGGGTGAATAGGAGGTTTTTGAATTTTTAACTAATCAACAAGTTAAGCCAATCAACAACTTAGTCTAGACAAGTTATACTTCTAGCTAAGAAATACAAACACAATGATTAAGCAAGAAATATAAATACGGAAGAGTAAAGACTAGAAATAACCACAATGAGACAATGATGTTTTCCCGTGGTATCGAAGACTTGCCGGTCTTCACTAGTCCACGTTGAGGGAGCTTGAACAAATCAAGCCGGCTCCACGAATTAAGTCTTTCCTCGATCACTATTGGTTGTTCTTCCTCCGCTCCGAAGATGGTGAACACCGAACCACTCACAATCTCGAAACCGGGCCTTTTCACAATCTTCTTTGAAAAGATCACCGGACTTGCACTTCCAAACCGTCTAGGAGACGGCAATCTCCAAGAGTAATAGATCAACGATTCTTCGCTTGAAGATGCTCAAGTGCCACAAAGATCAAACTCTAATAAATGCACTCGGAAAAACCTCAACAACCTTTGCAAGATGAAATCAATGCTCTCAAGAGTGTAGGAACAAGCAAAGGGGCTCAAGAGTGTTAAATGAGGTTCAACAACAAACATATCTTTGCGATGGGTAAGGTATTTATAGCCTCAACCCATCAGTACTAGCCGTTGGAGCACGAAACCCGAAGTGCGGTCGGTCCGCGGCATGTGTCGTCGATCGGCTCTTTGAAATAACGATCGATGCTCGCATTAAATGCGTAAAAACTATCCGTTATAGAGAGATCCGGTCAGACCGCAGTTATGACCCCGGTCAGTCCGGACCCAGTTTTTTAGCAAATCACAGAAAAACACTTCTCTGGAAATAGCTGACCGGGACCTCGACCCGGAGGTCCGGTCAGTCCGCATAAACACTGTCGGTCAGTCCGGACTCGAGAAAATCACAAAACTTCCTTCTCTAGAAAAAGCTGACCGGGACCTTGACCCGGAGGTCCGGTCAGTCCGCGGAAAAGCTGTCGGTCAGTCCGGACTCGAGAAAATCACAAAACTTCCTTCTCTGGAAAAAGCTGACCGGGACCTCGACCCGGAGGTCCGGTCAGTCCGGTATTTAGCCGGCGGTTAGTCCGGCCTAGGAAAACGCAGATAAGAAGCTTACTGGAAAAAGCTGACCGTGTTGTCGACCCGGACTATTGGTCAGTCCGGCCTATCAACGTCGGTCAGTCCGGCCTTGAAGATAAAACACAATAAAATTGAGGCCAACCATTTCAAATGAGACCGAGATTAACCAATCAAGACTTGAGCAATTTGTGGCATCTTTAGCGTTCAAGCTACTGGACAATTGACCCCTCTTTATAGTACGGTTTCCTATTCTACTAAATCGGTCTTTTTCTCCATTCACCTAGACCGGTAAAGAAAGAGAAATGTTCTATTTACTAGCTATCTTTGCTTTCACCGAGATGATGTGCTTTAGAGTTCTTTCGAATATTTCCATTAACAACCCTATCAACATCTTGACAAAACGAGTTAGTGCAAGACACATGGTTATCATAATTACCAAAACATTACACATGGGGCCTAGATTCTTCAATCCCCCCCTTTTTGGTAATTGATGACAACCTCATTTAGAAGATGAATTAATTTGAACATACACAAAGTTTTGAGCAAGATGCATGTTCTAAGACATGAAAGAGATAGCATGTGTCATGAGACATAATAGGGGATATATAAAAAAAGGTTGCACAATGCTAGAGGTCATAAAAAGTGAAGGGAAGCTCCCCCTGGCTATATGCAAAGAGATTCAAACATTCAACCAGGCTCACAAGATGAAATCATAATATAACATTTTCACTAATTAAGATCAGAGGTTTAATAAGTCCAAAAGGATAACCAACATTCAACAACCACAAACTTATCCTCCAACCTATTACAGAGGGAGTCCAAAACAGTGAGTAAAACATTGTAGTATTATCATTAGGCTATATAGATATCTATATAAGGCTATATATGTAGGTCTTCTCCCCCTTTGGCATCAAATACCAAAAGCTAAGAGGTAGGAGGAGGAGGAGCGTCAGTCGAAGTGGAAGGAGCTGCGGGAAGGATCCACCGCGGCGGCGAGAATAAGTGACGCCTTGCTCGATGGGCGACACGAGTCAAAATCGTGCACGAGAAGCTCGAATATCGAAACCCAACCATCAAGCGATCAAGGCGGTGAAGCACGGCGGTGTTGGAGGTCTCGAGCGGCAGCCTGACGAGTATCGAGAGCTTGATAGTGGCGATCAATGGTATCCATGCGATGATCAAGAATCTCCATGCGACGATCCACAGAATCAAAGCGAGAGACAATAGTGGTGATACCTTTGTGCAAAGTTTCCATCAAAAGAGGATCAAGTCTACCACATTCTTGAGAGGTGGCGAGAAGGTTCTGGAGGATCATTGTCACCTGGAGGGGCTTGCCTTTCCAAGGGCCTATTCCTCAAATCACGATGATCACCTTGGACTTGTATTGTTTGTGAGGAAAAGGAAGTGCACCATTGAAGTCAGTCACCCTGTGAATAAGCTGCATGATATAAGGTGCATAGTACATTCGCTTTCCCAAATCACCTTTGCAAGCTGCCAGCTCAGTCAAAATAAGGTGCATGATGTCAAACTTCTTGCCATGCATCACAGATTCAATAACATTCCAAGCATGACCACGAATAGCATCATTATTGCCACTCCTGGGCAAGATGGTAGCTCGGATAATCCTATTAATGACGCTTGGAAGAGGTAATAAACCAGCAACTTTACCAGGAACATATCCAGCATAATTCTGATCATAGAAGCGTATGCGTCTTTGAGTCTGAAGAACGGGCTCAAGATGAAGCTTGACATAATCCCTGTGAGGTAGATTGAGAGCCTCCTCAAAATGTCGCTTGGTGGCCGAGTAACACTTGGAGCCAGTCATCCAGGTGAGAGTGGCAAAGTTGGGAGCAATATGAATTGTGACATAAAACTGTCGAATGATATCCTCATTGAAATTGCACTTGACATTGACTATGCCATCCACTCCGGCAGCACGAAAACGAGAGTAGAGACCTTCATAGCGAGTTTGCTCATTGAGGTAAGCCCAATTGATGTATTTCTGAATGGCAAACTGCTTATGAATGATCACATAATTATAAGTATCCTCCTGGAGCAGTGTGAAACACAGAGTCGGTGGTCGTTCTTGGCATGGTATCTTGATTCTTTTATCCGAGCCGCATAAAGTCCTCATTTTTAATAGATCGAAGATCGACTCGAGGTTCAGTGAAATTGCTGCTCGGCATCATCTTCTTGAGAATCTTCATCCATGTCATCACGGCGCTAGGAATAGAAGATTCGGTGGGTGTGCCTCATCATTTGTCGAGTCATTGTGTTCAATAGGAGGCGATGAGTGGCTTGCCGGGAGGGCGAGGCGGGAAGAGGATGCTCCGGGATCACCAACCGTCTTGGTTCGTGCCATGAGATCTAGTGAAGAGGCAAGATCCGATAAGTAAAAGGATTGAAAGAGATAACAACAGAATGTTTTTACGCGCGGGGCGGTCGGCCGTGATTTATCGTCGGTCGAGACCACAATCGGACCGACCGCGCGATATGAGCGCCCGGTCGGGCCGGGCCTGACAGAGAAACCCTAGAAGTTTATTCAATCACACCAGATCTAGGCAAGAGGCTACTGGACATATACATTGTCATACAAACACAAGATATGTACTTGAGATTTATGTAGCAGAAGAAAACTCAAGATTTGAATCTAGATTGAACTCACGGGAAGAGAGAGAGAGAGGAAACCTTGGGGCCGGATTTGAGGCGGCGACGAAGAGAAGAGCAACCGGCGAAGTCGGCGGGTCCAGCGAAGAGCAAGGAGGACAGCCGGCGGCGGGAGAAAGGAGGGCCGGCGCTGGCGCCATCGCCAGCGACGTGAGAGAGAAAGAGGAACCGATGGGAGTGTGAGAGAGAGAAGGGGAAAAGTAAAAACGTCGGAGGGGTAAAGAGTAATAACTGAGGTAGGTGAATCCAACTTAAATGCCTGGCGCGGTCAGACCGACAAAGGAGGAGCGGTTAACCCGGGGAAGTGCCTGCGGGTTGACCGGATTATGGACGGCGGGTTGACCGCACAGAGAGAAAAAGCTGACACTTTGTGTTGTCCTTGCTCCACAAGGTTTGCAAGAGATGCAAAAACCAATTTGGAGCAATTTTCAACGAGATTAAGAAGAAGAGAAAACAAGATCATAAGGAAATTAACCTTTTCTTTTATATATAATTTTGGAGATTATTTTGAGAAGAAACGAGATAAACACACCAATGGAATTTTTACTTGAGAGAGAATGTGTGAGAGACTATCTTGAGTCAATGTATGGGCGAAAACATTGTCCAAATAGCAATACTCATCATATGCTAGAAAGGCGACTTTGACAGTTTTCGGGTTTTAAGTTTCCTTTTGGTGAGATTCAAACTCAAATAACTTTGAGTTGATTTGGAGATTGAAAAACTCAACAACACGAAAAAGGTCACGAATAGCTATCTTGAGATTTTTCCTTTAGATGGTACTAACAAAATCATTGAGATATGGATTTTGGACAAAAATCCATTTTTTTTTGTCAAAACAAAGTTCATATTAAATACAAGGGTTTCTAGCATAATTTTCATTATGTGCACATTTAAGGATGTGTTATACATGGAAATTGTATAGCACTCCCCCTATATGTGTTTCCCATCTAAGTTCTTGATACAAGAGAACAAAAGAGAGAATCGAGTTCAAAAAGAAATCCAAGAAGATAAAGCAATCAAATGACATTTGAAAGATCTATAACATTTAACTCATTCCTCAACTTGCAGAAGCGGCTTTCATCTAGAGGCTTTGTGAAAATGTCCGCTAATTGTTCTTCGGTTCGGATGTGGCTAATTTCAATGTCTCCTTTGCCCACATGATCTCTTAGGAAATGGTGGCGAATATCTATATGTTTGGTTCTTGAGTGTTGAACAGGATTATTTGCTATTTTTACCGCACTATCATTATCACATAAAAGAGCCATTTTATCAAAGTTAATCCCATAATCCATCAAAGTTTGCCTCATCCATAGCAATTGAGCACAACAACTTCTGCGAAACATATTCGACCAGTGGATAAAGCTACGGAATTTTGTTTCTTGGATGACCATGATACTAAGGATCTCCCTAAGAATTGACAACTCCCCGAGGTGCTTTTTCTATCCACTTTGCAACCCGCATAATCGGAGTCCGAGTATCCAATTAAATCAAACTTGGCACCTTTAGGAAACCATAGGCCAATGCTAGAGGAATGCTTTAAACATCGAAGAATCCTTTTAACAGCCATAAGACGACACTCTTTTGGAGATGCTTGAAACCGTGCACACATGCAAATACTAAACATAATATCGGGCCTAGATGCGGTGAGATAGAGCAAACTACCAATCATAGATCTATAAAGCTTTAAATCTACTGATTTACCTCCCTCATTTAAGTCGAGATGACCGTTAGTTGCCATGGGAGTCTTGATAGGTTTTGCATCCTCCATGCCAAATCTCTTGATCAAGTCCTTTGCATACTTTGTTTGACTTACAAAAGTTCCATCTTTGAGTTGCTTGATTTGAAATCCAAGGAAATAGCTAAGTTCTCCAATCATGGACATTTCAAATTCCCTAGACATCATATCACCAAATTCTTTGCAAAAGTCTTGATTAGTAGAACCAAATATGATATCATCAACATAAATTTGACATACAAAGAAATCATCATCTAACACTTTAGTGAACAATGTTAAATCAATTTTCTCAATTTTGAATCCCTTTGAGACTAGAAAATCTCTAAGACGTTCATACCATACTCTAGGAGCCTGTTTAAGACCATATAGCGCCTTTGAGAGTTTGTAGACATGATTTGGATTTTTAGGATCTTCAAAACCGGGGGTTGTTCAACAAAGACAAGTTCGGATATTTTACCATTTAAGAATGCACTTTTGACATCTATTTGAAATAATTTAATATCAAAGCATGATGCGAAAGCAAGTAATATACGAATTGACTCAAGCCTAGCTACGGGAGCAAAAGTTTCACCGAAATCCAAACCTTCGACTTGAGAGAAACCTTGTGCGACCAATCTTGCTTTATTTCTTATAACCATACCATTTTCGTCTTGCTTGTTTCTAAACACCCATTTTGTACCGATGACATTGTGTTCTTTGGGTCGATCCACCAATGTCCAAACTTCGTTTCAGATGAAATTATTAAGCTCTTCATGCATTGCAATCATCCAATCCGGATCTTCAAGTGCTTCATCTATATTCTTTGGCTCAAGAGAAGAGACAAAAGAGTAATGTTCACAAAATGAAGCGACACGAGATCGAGTTTGAACACCCTTACTTACATCACCCAATATTTGATCTATTGGATGATCTTTTGCAATTGCATTGTGGATTCTTGGTGGTAGGTTGGATGGTTGATTGTCTTTCTTATTGTCCTCTTCATTAGGTTGTACTTGACTTGTGGAAGAGGTAGGAGGCTCAACTTGAGTAGAGGATGATGGATTGTCTTCGGGCTTGATGTCGCCTATTTGCATATGTTCCATTGCTTTTCTTAAGGCTTCATGACCTACATCATCCAAATTCTCATGCTCTTCTTGAGAGCCGTTAGTTTCATCAAATTGAACATTGTGTCTTTCTTCAACTAAACCGGAGTTTTGATTCAAGACATGATATGCTTTGCTATTTGAAGAGTAACCAAGTAAGAACCCAACATCACATCTACTTGCAAATTTTGAAAGACGAACACCCTTTTTCAAAATATAGCACTTGCAACCAAAGACACGAAAATAGGAGATGTTCGGTTTCCTTCCAACAAGAAGTTCATAGGAAGTCTTTTTCAAAAGGCGATGCAAATATAGACGATTTATGGCATGACAAGCGGTGTTAATTGCTTCCGCCCAAAAGCTATCAGAAGTATTATATTCATCAAGCATTGTCTTAGCCATTTCAATTAATGTACGATTTTTCCTTTCTACAACTCTATTTTGCTCCGGAGTGTAGGTTGTGGAAAGTTCGTGTTTTATTCCAAGTTCATCACAAAAGTCTTCAACTTTAGTATTTTTGAACTCGGAACCATTATCACTACATATTTTCTTTATTTTGAAATCAAATTCATTTTGAGCCCGTTTTGCAAAGCTTTTGAAAATTCCAGAGGTTTCGCTCTTGTCATCTAGAAAGAACACCCATGAATATCTAGAGTGATCATCCACGATAACTAAACAATAGCTATTTCCCCCGATACTCTTATAGGTTGTTGGCCCAAACAAGTCCATATGTAAGAGTTCCAATGGTCTAGAGGTTGACATGATACTCTTAGAAGGGTGAGAGCTTGCGGCTTGTTTACCGGCTTGACAAGCACTACAAAGTCGATTTTTCTCAAACTTCACATCTTTCAAGCCAACAACTAGATCATGTTTGAAAAGCTTTTTAAGTTGAATCATGCCAACATGAGCTAGCCTTCTATGCCAAAGCCAACCCAATGAGATTTTTGCTATTAAACAAGTTTGTAGACATGATGCATTTGAGGAGAAATCTACCAAATAAAGATTTCCAAATCTAAAACCTTTGAAAATCAAGGCACTATCTTTTTCATTTGAAATTGAAACATCTTCGTTTGAGAAAGAACAAATTAAGCCAAGATCACATATTTGAGCGACAGATAATAAATTGAAATTTAGTGATTCAACTAAAGATACATTGTTAATGGAAAGATCATTTGAAATAGCGATTTTACCTAACCCGATTACCTTTCCTTTACTATTATCACCGAATGTGATTTTGTCACTTCCATTCACACTCTCGAATGTGGTGAACATTTTCCTATCACCGGTCATGTGTTGAGTGCACCCACTATCAAGCACCCAATATTTTCCACCGGTCTTGTAGTTCACCTACAAAACAAGAATCAAGTTCTTTTAGGTACCCAAATTTGTTTGGGTCCTTGGAGGTTAGTGACCAAGGTATTAGGCACCCAAATAGCATTCTTTTTAGCGCCTAAAATCGAAGTGCCAATAAATCTTGCAATTATTTTACCATCTATAGATTTCTTAAGCATGTAGCAAGAGTCATAAATGTCATAGGATTTAACATTAATATTTAAGCAAGCATTTGATATGTGTCCTATTTTACCACATTTATTGCAATATTTGCCATTTTGCTTAACAAACCTTGGAGGTTTGTTTACCGGTTTCTTACCTTTCTTGGGCACATACCCAAGTCCTTCCTTATTGAATGAGCACCTTTGCTCACTCAACAACTTGTCAAGGGTTGATTTACCCTTGAAACATCTTTCCAAGCTCTTACTTAGCTTGGTGACTTGCTCTTTCAACTCATGATTTTCAACAATTAATAAAGGGTCACAAGTATTATTCATACCAACAATTGAATCATCATTTGAGCAACAAGGTATGGATAGCAAATCATCACAAGAAGTAGAAGTACTAGACATGGATTTTGCATTTGAAATATTTTCTACTCTAGACATCTCATTCATTAAATCACAAGTAATACCAATATTTGAATGAGATTTTTCTATATCTTTTAGGAGGAGAGAATCATGAGCTTCCTTTAGCTCCTCATAAGAGTCTTTTAGAGAGATATACTCTTTCTTTAAGACTTTAAATTTTGATTTTTCTTTTCCAATATATTCATTTAAATCTTCAACTATGTCCATTAACTCATTATATGAAGGAGCATCATTGTCAATGGATTTTACCTTATCTCCTTTTGCCATAAGACATGTAGGAGACACGAAGAGTGAAGGAGCTTCCTTTATGGCGATGCCGACAAGTCCTCTTTTCTTAGAAGACTCTTCATCACTTGATTCGGAGTTGGAATCCGAATATTCTTCATCGGAATCCGAATATTGTTTATCGGAATCCCACTCTCCAATGTGAGCTTCATTTTTGCCCTTTTTGTGAAGCCTTTTGAAAAGCTTCTTCTTTCTATCGAATTCCTTCTTCTTTGAGGGTTTATCTTTGTCATCCTTCTTGTTGGGGCAATTTGAGATTATGTGCCCCTTCTCATCACATCCATAACAACGAATGTTGCTATATCACTTGTTGTCACTTGAGGATTGCCCTTTCTTGAACTTGTTGAAGTTGAAGTTTCGATGTGGGCGTCTTCTCATGAATTTCTTCATTCTCCTCACAAGAAGAGCATACTCTTCATCCGAGTCTTCCTCTTCATCCTCGTCGTCACTTGACTCCGCTTTAGCCTTGAAAGCGGTAATTTTCTTTTTGGATGAAGATGACTCCAAGAGCTCTTCCTTGTCCTTCTTGTATAGTTCGTTAGTGATGAGGTTTCCCAAAAGTCCGGTTGGTGTCATTCTTGGCAACTCGGGAGAGTTGAGAAATAATGTCACCAAAGTCTCATATTTATCCAGGAGGGCCCTAAGCATCTTGCGCACAACATCAACATCAAGAAGGTTAGTACCAAGACCTTTGAGTTCATTTACAATGTTGTTGAGTCTTGAATACATCTCGGTGATGTTTTCATGAGGCAACATTATGAATGTCTCATATTTAATCCGAAGCCTATGCAATTTGGCTTCTTTGACCGTGGATGTGCCCTCATGAATTTCGGAGAGGGTAGTCCAAATAGTATGAGCGGTTTCCAAATTGCTCACCCTATTGAACTCATCCGCGTTCAAAGCACCAAAGAGAGCATTCATAGCTTGAGCATCTAAATGAGCATTACGTTCATCTTGAACCGTGAGGTTTGTTGGATCAAGAGGCATAACATAACCCTCATTTACAATTTTCCATATGTTCGGACTCATAGCTTTTAAGAAAATAGACATTCTAATTTTCCAATAAGAATAATTTGATCCATCAAACAAAGGAGCTTTTCCTATATGCATACCCTCACTAGCCATCCTTTCTCTCTTAGACGGTAAAGTCTAACAAATTGAGAGACCAAGCTCTGATACCACTTGTAGGATCAAGGATAACCGACTAGAGGGGGGTGAATAGGAGGTTTTTGAATTTTTAACTAATCAACAAGTTAAGCCAATCAACAACTTAGTCTAGACAAGTTATACTTCTAGCTAAGCAATACAAACACAATGATTAAGCAAGAAATATAAATGCGGAAGAGTAAATACTAGAAATAACCACAATGAGACAATGATGTTTTCCCGTGGTATCGAAGACTTGCCGGTCTTCATTAGTCCACGTTGAGGGAGCTTGAACAAATCAAGCCGGCTCCACAAATTAAGCCTTTTCTCGATCACTATTGGTTGTTCTTCCTCCGCTCCGGAGATGGTGAACACCAACCACTCACAATCTTGAAACCGGGCCTTTTCACAATCTTACGTGAAAAGATCACGGACTTGCACTTCAAACCGTCTAGGAGGCGGCAATCTCCAAGAGTAATAGATCAACGATTCTTCGCTTGAAGATGCTCAAGTGCCACAAAGATCAAACTCTAATAAATGCACTCGGAAAAACCTCAACAACCTTTGCAAGATGAAATCAATGCTCTCAAGAGTGTAGGAACAAGCAAAGGGGCTCAAGAGTGTTAAATGAGGTTCAACAACAAACATATGCTGCAGTGGGTGAGGTATTTATAGCCTCAACCCACTGTACTAGCCGTTGGAGCACGAAACCCCGAAGTGCGGTCAGTCCGACGGCATGTGTCCGGTCAGTCCGGCCTGCTGAAATAACGGTCGACTGCTCCGCATTAAATGCGTAAAAACTATCCGTTACAGAGAGATCCGGTCAGACCGCAGTTATGACCCCGGTCAGTCCGGACCCAGTTTTTAGCAAATCACAGAAAAACACTTCTCTGGAAATAGCTGACCGGGACCTCGACCCGGAGGTCCGGTCAGTCCGCATAAACACCGCTTGGTCGATCCCGACTCGAAAATCACAAAACTTCCTTCTGCGAAAAAGCCGCGGGACCTCGACCGGAGGTCCGGTCGATCATGAAAAAGCTGTTGGTCGATCCGACTCGAGAAAATCATAAAACTTCCTTCTCTAGAAAAAGCTGACCGGGACCTCGACCCGGAGGTCCGGTCAGTCCGGTATTTAGCCGGCGGTTAGTCCGACCTAGGAAAACGCAGAGAAGAAGCTTACTGGAAAAAGCTGACCGTGTTGTCGACCCGGACTATCGGTCAGTCCGGCCTATCAACGTCGGTCAGTCCGGCCTTGAAGATAAAACACAATAAAATTGAGGCCAACCATTTCAAATGAGACCGAGATTAACCAATCAAGACTTGAGCAATTTGTGGCATCTTTAGCGTTCAAGCTACTGGACAATTGATCCCTTTTTATAGTACGGTTTCCTATTCTACTAAACCGGTCTTTTTCTCCATTCTCCTAGACCGGTAAAGAAAGAGAAATGTTCTATTTACTAGCTACCTTTGCTTTCACCGAGATGGTGTGCTTTAGAGTTCTTTCGAATATTTCCATTGACAACCCTATCAACATCTTGACAAAACGAGTTAGTGCAAGACACATGGTTATCATAATTACCAAAACATTACACATGGGGCCTAGATTCTTCAACATGTCCTTACTGCCTTGCTGTGAGAGGTCCATGTCATTATGAAGCCTCTTCCTCTTCCTTCGACCACGTCGTGTACTCATCATATTTTTGTCGGGAATGTATTCCTCCCCCACGTACGGTGGCCAATGCGATGGATCAAGGTAAGGCTCAAATCTATTCTCCCAAGTCCTCAACGTGGCTGCCTTTGAGAATTCCTCCGCAATGAACGTGTCAGAAAGGTAACTTACGCCATGCACGCGATAGGCGGTGACAACGTGAGAGCATGGAACAGGTAACAACGTCGGGACCATGCAAGTGCAGTTCCCCGCGGTCAGGTTGACTCTATGATTTTGGTCACCATAACGCTCGCCCCATATCGATGTGCCCCCGGCTGCCCTGACGGTGTATATGTGCAAAGTGGGATCGTATTCTTCCGCTTCTTGATTGCATGACTCTGCCTCAGCGATAGCAAGGTGCTTGGCAGCTGCTGCACCCCAATGGTGGCCGGCGTTGTACGCATCCCTCGCACGAGTCCACTGATCCACAAAGTATGAGTTGGTCTTCCGAAATGAGTACTCCAAGATAGCCAAAACTGGCATAGCACGGATGCCCTTAATAACGTTGTTGAACACTTCCGAGATGTTCGTTGTCATCATGCCATACCGATAGCCACCTTCATCGTATGCCTGTGCCCACTTCGTCTTGTGCTGCAAGATCTCGTCCAACCACTTATTACCCCGTTTGTTGGTCAGTTCCCTAAGCTCCATCAACTTGACCTCGAAGTACCTCTTCTCTAAACATCCGCACAACAGCTTGAACTTTTTTGTGAGATCTTCCCTACTGCATTGCTTATAGAAATTAGCAGCTAAGTGACGCATGCACCACCTATGCAGCACATCCGGGTGTCCGTCTAGTCTACTCTTAACAGCATTCAGAATCCTGCGATGCCTGTCCGAGACGATGCAAACAACCCGTCCAGGCCCAACGAGGCGTAGACGAACTAAATCCATGAACCATCCCCAGCTCTTATTGTTCTCACCCTCTGTTAGTGCGAATGCTAATGGAATCAGCTGGTCCTCCGCATCAATACCAACAGCGAGCATCAACGCACCATGGTACTTCCCGGTAAGAAACGTGGCGTCAACTGATATGACAGGCCTGCAATGCTTGAAGGCCTTTATGCATTGCCCAAAGGACCAGTACACCCTCACAAGGACATATTTCATAACCGCTCCATCGCGATCCATTCGGTTGTCGTGCCAACGATAAAACTCCATGCCCGGATTCTTGGCCTGCATAGCGGTTAGGATTCGAGGAAGCAATCCGTAAGCCTTCTTCCAATCACCCCACAGTAACTGCATCGCTCTCTGCTTGGCCCTCCATGCTTTCCCATACTTCACGCGTTACTTAATGAACCCAAATATAACCTCAATGAGGGTGGCGATGGTCACATCAGGATCGACACCCACAACCTCGATAATGCGTCTTGCAATGAAATTAGTGGTCACCTGAAGGTGCTCCTCGACACTCGAGCAGTCCCATAAGAGTGAGGTTGCTTTACGTTCGCAATTTTCCATTGCTTGTCCCTAGTTTTGCGGCCCCATACCTTCCATCCGCACCCCCTTTCGCACCTCACGGTGTACCTCTTGTTCGCATCGGAGTGTGTCACTGCGAACGAATGATGGTGCCGCACTGAGTATTCTTGCAGCCAAACTTTCATGTCCTCCAAGGTTGGAAACAACATGTTCTTCCGTATTATGTCAGTCTCCAGGTCCGCAATGTCATTCCTGCTCTTCAACCCATTAGCACAAACCGCCTTATCACCATACTGACATCATCGAATGCGTGCACCAACGGGACCTCACCCATAACACTGCGAAGAACCCGCCCTTCCTCAGAGGAGAAAAGCTGTGCGGTAGCCTCATTTTCGGTCGAGCTCCATCCTTCGTCGGAATCCACTTCACGGGTTGTTCCATCGCGAAACAACTCATCCTCAAGCTCGTTGTTCATTATAGCGCCATTAAAATCAGTCACAGGGTCAATAACATGTTGCGAAGAAGAAACAAGCAGATCCACCGATAATGCGTGGGCAAGGTTGGTAGGACTAACGCTAACGAATTCAGCCGAAGGTTGCTCCTCCATTGGGGGGCCTCCCGAATTATGGACAGCAAGGTCTAGTTCCTCCGTGTTGCCATTCACCACATCCAAATTGTCTGGCAAATCCTCAACAACGTTGATTGCTCTCTCCACCGCCACTTCCAACGAACGGACCTGGGATGCGAGCGTAAGATCCCTGTATGTGTCCCAATCATCGTCGGACAAGATTGACACCAAACAGGCATGCACCTTACAACCCATACCAGCATCATATCGCCCCTGGAGTCCGACAACAACCCCAGGCTCATCCCATCGAAATGTCGACTTTATCCTACTCAGAAGAGTTCGAAAGTCCGGTTATTCGCGAAACAAAAGAACGGTAACTTCCATGCCACCAAAGTCGACATCACTACCCGTTTGGCTAATCGGTCCACCAGTAAATACACGTACAACTTTATCCATCTACATCTAACAAAATATTGCAAAGTCAGTACATGTTGGAGAGAGTTGACTCAACATGCACCATTAGTGATCACTACCTGTTACTGTTTATGTGTACAAGACCCAAGCCTATCAATATATACTTTTTATTACAAGGAAGATACGCATGAACTGGAAATTAACTCTCGAGGGTTTTTATTTTCATTTATAGCGTGCATATATCCTATATACGAGATGCTGATTCATTTGACCACAACTCGTAATTCTTTTTCTTCAGTACACTAGTGGCTATGGCGACAAGAAAAGGGAATCTCCTCAAACAACACAAGAAGTTAAACATCATAATAAGCTAGAGCGCTATTTACTTGATGCCATAAGAAGGAAAACAACAATTCTGAAGCTACACAATAACCATGTGATTCATCACAACTAATAATATGTCACAATGATTTTGAAGCTACACAATCACATTGATAGCATCCCCTGGTTCCACCAAAGTTTGGGAAGCATGCTCCAATGGTTAAAGCTTGATACATAGATTCTACTGAATCTGAATGCATGTACTCGGATTAGCAATGTACTGCAACTTATCAAAATTGGCCATATCACATGCACTAAACTGTTTTCATATGTATGTGATAATGTGAATCATGTAAAATTCCTGATTTCATTATTATAGAAAAATAGAAATACTGTTCCTTTGCAACCAAAATGGGGCGAGCTTTCTGGTTTATTGAGCTGTTTTGGAACTTAAGGCCCAACACGGAACTACTTCTCTATTGGACATAAACCCATAAAAGTAAGAAATTATGAATTAAGAACAGTGAGATGTAGTCTTGTACTCTTTTTGGGCAATTCAATGCGACTGACTACTTTATTTCTGAAAATATTGTTACGACGCTTTCAGTTTCCAAGGGAAGGAAAGGAATGATAAGGAGTGAGGTCATACTTGCATTAGATTAGAGTTAGATAAACTGGGTATGAAATTCCAAGAAATTAACAAACCTTATGGAATAATGGAATATGGACCGTGTTTTATATCTACTATATAATTTTTGCCATGCTTATTACTGTCTGTGTCATTTATGGTGTGACTAAGAGATAGTGGAGAGTGTTGTTAAGTTCGTGTATGCCTCTCAACTCAATTGTCTATACTTTGTAAATATATAATGTTTCTACTATTGTATGAAGTGTACATGTATATCCACATCCAAGTTATTTATTTTTTTGCACTATCTCAGAAGTCGGGATGACTCATTGGAAAATAACCCAAGACGCCTACGACCTGGGAAAGTGTCTAACCCAAGGGGACCGACTTGTCGACTTGACCGACTAGTCGCGACTAGCCATGACTAGTCGGCAAACTAGGACATATATATATACAGGGCATATAATGTACTAACTTGTAGCAACAATTATACACATATACATATATTCTACTGCTACTAGCTTACTACTACTACTAGTAATCCTGCTACTGCCTAGTGCCTACTACTACTGTTGCTAATCAACTATGTAATACTGCTACTACTACTACTGCTATTACTAGTACTACTACTAAAACAGAGCTACGACGTCGTGGACGGGGGCGGCGCCGGCGATGGGCTAGGGTTTCCTCTGGACCCTCTCCTGACGACGTCGTGGGGGGAGCCGAGTTTCGATTGGATCTGTGTGCCCTTCCCCTCTGTCGTTTAGTTTTTGTTGATATCTCACTGAGGCTGACGCTGGGCCAACTAGGCGTCCGACTCGCGCAGGCCGACTAGTCGCGGCTAGTCGCCGACTAGTCGGAAAGTCGTACCACTACAGCTTCTAGTCGAGTCGTCTGCACTAGTCGGTGCCAATGTGCCGACTTGCCGATTAGTCGACGATTAGTCGCGACTAATCATGCGACTTAATAACAATGCTCTAACCTAACTTATTATGTCATGATTTTTCCCAATTAACACTGTAATCAATCATTCACATTGATAGCAAGCAATCGTGTAGCAGTAATATAAATGTCAAGTAATACATTGATAGCAAGCAACCTCAATTCAGGACGGCGGTGGAGGACGCGGGGAGGAGGCTGGCGGTGGAGGACGCGGGGAGGAGGCCGGCAGTGGAGGACGCGGCGCGGGACTCGTCGCAGGGAGGAGGCCGGCGGTGGAGGACGCGGGCGCCGGGACTTGTCTCGTGGCGGGGGGAGGGGGCCGGCGCAGGGAGGGCTGGGGCCGCCGCCACTCCTCACGGCGCGAAGGAGAGGCCGGTGCGCAGGGGGGATGCCGGCGCAGGGAGGAGCACGGCGCGGGATTGAGCTCCGGTGTAGGGGACGAGCGCGAGTCGAGGATGGCGCGGCGACGATGGATTTGGGGAGGAGAGAAGTCGGAGCGGCGGGGATGATATGAGTTGGGGAGAAAAATGAAGAACTGGAGCGGCGGCCGCACTTAAGTCACCCATGGTAACGCCAATGTTGGTGGCGTGACAATACAGTATTGTCACACCACCAAAAGCGGCGTGACAGATGCCACGCAAGCCCTTCACGTTGGCACGGCGCGCGCTAAGGGCTTGCGTGGCATGTTTTGTCACACCGCGTCGGGTGGTGTGACAGTACGCTTTGGACACGTCAGGAGTGGTGGTGTGACCAAAGGAGTCAGATTTGAAAATAAAGTTTGTGAGTGATTATCTTTAAAATATTAATATAAAAAGGATTTAATAAAAAAATTCGATATCTGATATCTGCTACTATCTGTCCATATTTTTCACTTCCCCAATTCTCGTACGTGCACATAATTACGTTGATTTCTTTGCCAATTCGTTTTTTTCATTTCTTGCATTCATATGGCCATCATATCTATGCTTATGAAATTGCTTTGCAAAAGGTATAAATATTTTTTATGTTCATGTTGTAACAACTCAAATGAAATCTATTCTACAAAATAAAAGTAGAAACTTCTACCTGAATATGGATCGAGACAAACGTTTAATACGACAGTCGGTAGAGTAACATGCGCAACTCTAAGAAGTAAAAGTTACTTAACACTACAATATGGCCTTTTTTTTGGCAGAAAACATATGGTCCTTTTTTTTTTTTTGTTGTCTAGGCCGATTGTCTTCCAGGATCCAAACTCTTTTCTTATCGCATTTGCATTCTACTTTGTCTCGATCAATTAATACCTCTGTACATATGTCTGCACTAGCTTGAAACCTTTTAGCTCAATCACAAATTCGTAGGCATTGACGGGATGACATGCGTCTCGATTTCTCTCCTATCTTCGATCCAAACGGGCAGGTGGCACGTCTCGGCAGAAAGCATTGCGCGCAGGTATCCTTCAGAACAAATTCCCTACTCCACCCATGCACACCATTAGCAGATGAAGGCACTTGCACGCTATAAAAGCAGGGCCAATCCTAGTATCCTGCATCAGGTCGCAGCACTGCACATCACAAGCACTCAACACACACAAACAAAGCCGCTCACTGCAACCCAATTGACACCGGCCACCATGGCGCAGCACTACTCCGAGGTGGACTACCACGCGGAGGAGAGGAGCAGGCCGTACGCCAACCCGGGCTTCTGCCACGGCGAGGGCGGCGAGCGCTACGCTGTCAAGAAGGAGTCCTACGAGGAGGTCGACGAGGTGGCGCGCGCTGGCAGGGGCCACCTCGGCCGCAGCGGCAGCCACCACGGGAATCTCGGCCACGAGGGCCACCACGGCCACGGCGGCCGCCGCTACGACGCGTGCGAGAGCAGGTACGACTCGCGCACCGGCGAGTACTATGCCTGAGCGCGCATGCACGGGGAGAACTTTACGGTCATCAGGGCTGCTGCCCGGCCGGCCGCGGTAGCCCGCTAGCTATGTATGTGCGTATGTGAGCGTGTGCACGGTCATACACATGGTATGTGTATGTATGTGCTTATGTATACGAGAATAAGACCGCGATCTGAATAAATCTTCTACGTGCTCCCATGCACGTTTCATATACGTACTTGTTTATGTATGTTTTGCTTTTCAAGACCGTACGCGTGAGAAGCTAATCGACGGTGATTTTGATGTACTGGTCGGACGTACGTGCGTTCCCACTTGCCAGTACGTACGTACCCGGTCCGCGTGGTTTGCGCCATCACTAACACCGCCAAGCCGGCGCACGGGGGCACCGCGCGCGAGCGCTATATATGCGCGTTTTGGCCAACAAATAGGAGGTTACGAAGCGGTGTACGGGACGGCCGGCGCGACCGAGCATGTGACGCGGTCCGCATAATAACCAAGATCGACGAGGTGGGCGTGGCAGGTGGCAGCCACGTTCGTGCGCGGTAGGGCTGTGCAAAGCGCGCGCCGGCCGCGCGGTGGTACTATTGTACTAAGCTAGGCGCGCGCACAAGAGGTTCACGCGCCGATCGGTTTCTCGGGTAAGGCGGCCCTTGTTTCCGAGTTTTGAGGTTATCCTACTGCCAAAAGCCTGTTGGAGATTGGAACACTCAAAGAAGCATGGACATAGAACAGAGGAGCTTTGCTATTAAAATTTTGTGTTACATTGAGCTCACATACATAATCCAGTTATAACAGATGACTGGCTTTCATTTTTATAAGCTTTACAGACTGGCTCAACAAAATAATTTTTTATTTTCACCGGCTAACAACAGCACATGGCCAACTAATTAGCAAACTAGAATACAACTAGAACTAACAAAGTTTGACACTTCTTTGTCATTGACCAAGAATGCAGTGCAAAGATTGCACTAGAACATTCATATGTCGGCAACTCAAGGTGATTAGGAAATGAACTAACTATAACAAACTCCCCCTTAATTCATTTTCTTGAGATACCGATTGATTCTCAATTATAGATAAAATTTTCTCTGGACAAAGTCTTTGTAAACATGTCCGCTGTTTGTTGATCTGTATGACAAAATTCCAGTTTAACCTCCTGGTGCTCAACCGCTTCTCGAATGTAGTGATATTTAATTGCAATATGCTTGGTTCTATCATGACTGACCGGATTCTCACTTATTGCAATGGTTGATTTGCTATCACAATAAATTGTAATTGGTTCATGTTGTTTTTCGCCGAAATCTTCAATTATTCTCCTCAACCAGATTGCTTGTGAGACAGCTCGATCGGGCTGCTGCCACATACTCCGCTTCGGCTAAAGACAAAGCTCCTATATTCTGCTTCTTTGTTGACCAAGAGCATATTCTTCTACTGGCTTGTACCAAATGCCATAATCTGATGTTCCTTTGACATATCACAAAACTCTTTTTGCAACGAAAAAATGTAATTGATTTGAGCTACTCATGTATCTTGATAACAAACTGGTAGCAAACATAATATCTGGTCGTGTCGTGGTCAAGTATAACAAGCTTCCGACTAAACTTCTGTAAACCTGTCGAATATGCTTTATTTGCTCCTTCTTCTACCTTTTATTTCTCATTCGACATCAAGAGGGCTGTAACTGATTTGCAGTCATGTATTTTGAATTTCTTCAAAAATACTTTCTGCATACTTTTTCTGAGATATGAAAATGCCATTATCATTTTGGCATATTTCTATACCTAGAAAATAATGTAGCAAGCCGAGATCACTCATTTCATACGTCTCCATCATATCCTTTTTGAATTCTTGCATCATCTTTTCACAATTACCTGTATATATCAAGTCATCGACATATAACGAGATAACTAGTATATTCGCACCTCTTTTCTTGATATATAAGGTACGCTCGCTATTGTTTTTCTCAAATTCTTTCTGCATGAAGTACTTGTCGATTTGACTGTATCACGCTCTCGGTGCATGCTTGAGGCCATACAATGCCTTCTTAAGCTTGAACACCTTGTTTTCTCCCCGTTCAACTAAAAAACCTTCTGGCTGCTCGACATAAATATCTTCTTTGAGATAGCCATTTAGAAATGCCGATTTAACATCAAGTTGATATAACTTCCATTTCTTTTGAGCTGCTAGAGCAATAACTGTTCGCATTGTCTCTAGCTTTGCAACTGGAGCATATGTCTCATAGTAGTCAACACCGGGCATTTACTTAAAGCCTTTCGCCACAAGTCTTGCTTTATATTTTTGAATTGAGCCATCTTGGTTTAACTTTGACTTATAAACCCATTTGATTCCAATAACTTCTCGATCCTTGGTCGATCAACTATCTCCCAAGTGTTGTTCTTCTTAATCATATGAATCTCATCTTCCATGGCTTTTATCCAATTCTAGTGCTTTTTTGCTTTTTCGAAGCTTTGTGGTTCCACAACTGAGAAACCACACGACTCATGTATTTTTTCTAGACTCCTTACTCGTCGTGGGGTTGATTCTGGCATACTGAACTACTCACCAACACTCGGGCTTGAACTAGAACTCGAGTCATCTTGACTCGAGCATCACCTTGCTCTTGTTGCTCAACCGAAACTTGCGGTTGGCCTAGAGTGATAATTTTTGTTAGTATCAACTGATTCTTTTGAACCTTAGCAGCTTCCCAATCCTAGGAAGCCTTCTCATCAAAGATCACATCTCTACTGATTATAATCTTCTTCTTTTCCAAGTGGTAAAGCCAATATCCTTTAGTGTCATCAGTATAGCCGACAAATATACAACAGACACTCTTATCATCAAATTTAACTCGCCTTTGAGCTGGTACTTGGGCATAACAAACAAAACCAAATAGCTTCATATGATTAATTACTGGCTTCTGACCATACCATGCTTCAAATGGTGTGCGATTTAAAACTATCTTTGTTGGGCTTCTATTCAAAATATAAACTGTTGTACTCACAGCTTCTGCCCAAAATGATTTAAGCACACCTTTCTCTTTTAACATAGAATTTGCCATATCATCAATTGTCCGATTCTTTCTTTCGACAACACCATTTTGCTGAGGACTATAGGCTACTGTCAATTGCCTTTGAATACCAGTATTATCACAATATTTCTTGAAATATTTTGAGATATACTCTTCACCTTGATCACTGAGAAGTACTTTATTTTTTTGATTGCTTTGATTTTCCACCATAGTCTTGAATTTCTTAAACGCTTTTAGTGCTTCTGATCGTTCTCTTAGAAAATAAACCCATGTTCTAATAAATTATATCAATTGCGGATGTTTGTCATAATATATGATACAGAGTTAATGTGAGACCCGGTTTATTAAGCTTGTAATACTTAACCTTCCACTGTCTCTAGTATCACAAACAGAATAACCCGTGCCTCGATGGACATGTACTTCCCAGAAAATGCAGCACACGTACATCATACCAAAGCATGCATCAATTCCATACAACATAATATAACAAATCTACCAAAAGACATACATAATACAAATACAAGTTATTACAGAACAGCCGATCGGCCAAATAACATAAGCATTAAGAAGTAACAGCGGAAGAAAAAGTTGCCATAAGATGGCTTAAACCAAAAGACGACCGGTTAGCCACATAGCACCACAGGGCAACCGACCGGGCCCGCCAAGCTAATCACCCCACACACTGCCACAGCACAACTCACAAAAGTGAGGCCCATCGGGCTCACCTTCTTCCTCTGCACACAATAAGCAATGCAGGTGAGTACAAAAATGTACTCGCAAGACTTACGAGTAACAAGCCTATACATAGCTACATGAAAGTTGTATCAAAGGATGTTGGTTATATGGTTATTTGGACGCATAAAGCAAGTTTCATTTGCAATAATGTAATAGATTGAAAGCAATTTAACAATTCAGTTTTTAAGCATTGAAATAGCAACGAGTAGCAATAATTATTAAGTAACCACCTAGAAGTGACTAACCCAATAGCCACCACACATAGCATGAATCCCTGATTCATACCACCCATCAAATTTTAATTAAAAATGTTGTAGTCTAACTCTTGAAAAGCTTACCCAAGCATGTCCATAACCTAGGACGAGGATATTCGAATAGTTTTAAACCCTGCAGGGGTGTACCAATGTACCCACACTTCAGACCGCCTTTAAGCCACATGATTTAGCATACTTCCAAAGGTATGCCGGCACGGCTAAGCCCTACAAGATATTTCTAATATTGTGTATCAACTACGAGCCGCTCGTATGGATGGAGACCCATACGCTTACATTGTAAAGCCAAAAAGACAACTACCCCTCGGGGTAAAGCTCTTTGGACAACTACAATGCTCTCACACACAACCATCTCATTTTACCACAACGCAACACACACACGCCCTCCTGCGACTCGTAGCCAACACATGCCAAAGTACTAAGTCAAGAGAGGTCCCATTACCTCTAGTGTGGTTAGCCCGCACAAAATGCCTGGATAACAGGTACTCACAAGATGTTCGGTCCTTAATTGACTCGGGCACCATTCCAATCACACCCAAAAGATCACACCATCATACTGTTGTGCCCAAGTCCAAATTGTTTTTATTTTCAGTTTTAGTTTTGCAATTTGAACATAGCACAAAGCTGAAATATAGAGATTATAATAAGTTTGTGTGATCAATGTTATCGACAAGTCGATAACCGCCCATTTCTACCGATAACTAAGCATGGTTAAGCAACAAACTCGTAAACTACTAAGTGACAAGGATTCATCCAACGAACCCAAAATCACAGCAAGATAAACCTAGGCTCAGTAGTAGAGGATAAATATTTGCTTACTGATAATGCATCTACTAGGTTAACTATCGACAATAGTTAAAACAACATAGCAATGCATACATAGAATTTGCAAACAATATATTAGAAGTTGAAAAATAGTAGGAGCAACATGATCAAATGATGTTACATCTGCTTGCCTTGCTGGAGTGTAGGATCTGATGGTTGTGGCTCAGAATTAATATCAATATTGTCTCCGGAACCTAACGCGAAAAGACGATAACCAATAAGAACGAAGAACACCAAATAAACTCCAATAGCAAAAGACATCCAAATCTTATGAAATTTATACAGTAGCTAGGGGATGATTTTAGACAATTTTAGGAACAAGAATCATGCAATTTGGATTTAACATGCAAAAGATATAGCCAAAATACACTCTCTCAGCCTATTAAATCAACTAAATTAATTACTGGTACTGTTCATGATGAAAATTTCTAGAATGATCTAAGGTCTGAAATTTTTATAGCAGGTAGATTATGACATCCTAATGACAACAAAGTTAAGTTTACTAAATTTGGAGTTATAGTGATTTACTTATGATTTTTCTAAGTTGTAAATCTAGCACAAGTTATTCTACAGAAATATAATCATGTTCAAAACCTATTTTATATTAAAGTACACTAACAGAGAAATCTAAAAAAATTGATTTTGCACAAGTTGGAATTACACATCAAAAGATATGCATTTTACAAGTTTTAATTCTATTTCTGGAATAATCAAAATGATAGAAATCAAGTTATTTTGGTTACATAATTTTCTGTTACTGAAATATGCCTAAATGCATTTTTATATTAAACTTTAGGGGCACAAGAAATTATTACAGTTGAAAACACCTAAAAAGGAGTTAACATGCATTAGTTATGAGTTTTTAAAGTATTAAAACAATTTTCAGTTGATAAATAAATGCTTACACAAATAAAATCAAACTTAACAGAAAAAAAACAACGTGGACGCTCATGGTCCGTTGATGCGAAATCCAATGGGCCACGCGCACGAAGAACAGCGCACGCGCGCGATCCTAATGAGAGTCACCGTTGGATCTAAATCCAACGATCGGCGAGGATGGAAACATTCGGACGGTGCGGTTGCCTCGGCCATCCACAGCCGCAGATCTGGAGATGAACGGCTCGGAGCGCATCTCCCTTCGGGGAGTCCGAATGGACTCGCGATCGCAGCCGCAGATCGAGCGATGGACGATCCAGAATGATTAGGCAACCAGACGGTCCGGACGTTTCTCAAATCTGGGCCGTTGATCACGAGATCGACGGTCAACGATCAACAAAGCGAAACGCACTCACGCACGTGGGTTTAATAGCGCCAGGAGGGGTTTAAAGAGTGGGTTCACAGGTCAGTGAGATAAGGGGCCCAATTAAGACAACGATTAATTACTAGAAACCAATGATTAGTAATTAATGTGTCCTAATGATCTCGCACAGAGGTGGATTTAAGAGATGGGGGCCCACCTGGCAGCGACACAAACTGACGGCTTAAGACACATTAATTGCTAACCAATGATTATCAATTAATGACCCCAGATTCTGTCTGTAAGAACCCCGGACTGTGGTTTAAGGCCTACGGGCCCACATGCCAGTGGCTCAACGAACCAGATTAAGGCATAATAATTACTCCTAATGATTAACAAAGATTGGATCATTAATGGTGTCCTAATGGCGACCGAAAATAGGCGATTACGACCGACAAAACCCGAGCGGGATCTACGGCTTGTCGCCGGCGACTCCGGCCACGGCGGCGCAACCTAAAGACTAAAATGGATTCACAATAGGCTTGCGAACCCAAAGGTGGTGACCTCGCCGGCGGCGATGGCTCTAAACGCCGGCGAGCCGGAAAATGAAGATAGAGGCTTTTACTGCCGAAAGCAAAAATAGCAAAAAGCTCCGCTACAGTACAAGGAAGCGAGTGCCACAACCTCTAGAGACTAATAAGAAACTACCTTGACCAGGGAGAGCTTCAAAGATGGTCGGAAAAGGTTTGACAGCGAAAGAACCCGCCGGAGTTGAAGGAGATCATACGAATAAGACAACCTGAGCAAAATGAACACCACTGGGTGGTCATAATAGCTACAATATAGCTCATATAAGCTTCATAAGCAAGCAATTGAGAAATAGAGCACTCACCGGAGCTGAGGAAGAAAAAGGGGTGGTTTCGGCCGAATTTGAACAAACCCCAATTTGTCAAATCCTGAAAGTGAAACCCAAAATTAAGTGAGGGGAAATGATTAAGACATTAAGGAGTTGAAAAAGGTACAAGAATATTTGAAGAAGAACCACTGGAGCTTCATGATTCACAATGGAGCTCCACGGGTCAACAAAGGCGATTTGGTGTTTTTGATGTATTAAGCTCCAATAATGAAGAAGGAGCTAAGGATGGTGTAAAGGAACACCAGGAGGGGGGTTTTGGGACCTTATAAAGCTTGGAAAACTAGGGTTTGGCAAAAAGGAGCCTCTCGGGTGAGCTAAGTCCATGACATAGACATGGACCGAAAAACAAAATGATGGAGATATAGGAGTAGGGCATGCCTCTCGGCCGAAAGCACCTGCAAGCACTTAATGCCGACCAGGGAGACGTTGCCAAAGGAACACGATTTGACAGCGCCATGCCTCTCTCTGTTCACGCACGGCGGGAGGTTGAAGATGACTAGAGAAAAACGCTCGGGCGATTTTGGACCCTTGGATTTTGATCGGGCGGCTGATATCGCGCCACGCTTCTGAGGTTCAAACACAACAAAGGAGAACGTGAGCCCTTGGATCAGAAATGAATAGTCACGATTAGAGGTTACATTCGGAGGCCCGAACGCAACCAGTCAATCTGGACGGTTGGATTAAGATCCAATGGTTCAAAAGGACTAACGCATTCGCACGGTCCGAATGTTCACACGAACATGGGCCGTGCGATTAGGATCCAACGGTTGGGATTGGTCGCACGCTTTTAAAAGGAGGCCCGGTGCGTTTAGTTGACTAGACCGAGACAAGTGGTTTGAGCCAGAATCTGACTCGCACCCGAGGAACAGTGAAACCAGATTTTGGGTTTTAGATTGAGCTAGAACTTTGGGGATTTATTTGAGATAGCAAAACAACTCCAAAAATTATGAAATTTTTACTGGAGCTTTCTAACTCAGATGTTAACCTTGTGCAAAATTTTCGAAGGTTTTTATGCAGTGCATTATTCTCCAAAAATTATGCAAGGCTCTGGTTTAAGGTTTGACTAAAAGTCAAACAGGTTTGACTGCCTTCTAAAAATACTCAAATAATTTCTAAAAATTGTGAAATTTTTCGGAGAGGTCACATGCCATTCCAGGAACTTAGGAAAAATACTTCCAAAGGATGATCACAAGATTGAGATGAAAGTTTTTGGAAGACAAGTTTTTGGATCAAAAGACTTGTGACTTTGTATTTCCATAATTCTTGCACAGAAATTGTTTAGAACATACAGGAAATACATGATGTAAGAAAAGTTTTAATTTCTACTCATTTTCTTACATTTGAAACATAAGTCCAAAATTGGGATGTTACAGTTAAGAGCTTGATGTTTCCACTATTAGCTAGCTAGCCATTGGGTGCATGCTTTTGTTTTTTTTCTCTCTATTTGTTGCCACCTAGATTTTGTCTATTGATCTATATATTATTTGGAATGTAGAATTGAGTTGTGTTCTTTTTGTTTGACTGTGGGATATATAACTAGACAAAGGTACCCAAATAGTAACGCAGTTTGAATGGTAAACTGACAGTTAATGCACTTTGTATCAGACTGCTGTATTATCTCAATTGATATATTGATGGTCTAGATCAAGAAATGTCAGTGAGCTTTAACACCATTGTCTCATCAGAGGTTGATCCTGAAGAAAGAAGCAGTCAGCACAATGTCGTCCACATAGAGCAGCAGGTAGACAGTGTCTGCGTGGCCTAAACATGAAGTTCGCATACATGGCGTCACTGCTAAAGCGGCAGAAGCCGTTCCCCTCGTTCATCGAGGCCCGCTCCGATCTGCTGCTCGAAGAAATCATGATGTTGTCGTGCCCCTCCGCACCCTCCACAACCCTCATCGCCACGACCCCTACCGGCAATGGGGGTCCCGGTGGTGGTGTCTCCGGGGGCGAGGGCGGCAGCCGCTCCACTGGCACGCCCCGGGGCACTCCCTCCGGTGGCACCGACGGTGGCGAGGCGGCTCCAGTCGCCGTCGTCGCCGCGGCAACGGCGACGGCAACCACAAGATCGGCGGTGGAGGTGTGGGTGGTCACTCCAGGGGCAACACCTCTGGTTGGCCTCCCTCCTTCTACAACCCCTGGACCGGCACCATCCAGGTGTGGCACGGGCAACTCCATCCAAGCCAAGCCCCCGGCCTCCTTGGTCCGCACACCCCTAGCGCGCCCACCTAGCCACGCCACGGTGGTGCGCCCTTGCCGCACGCGCTGGCGGCCGGCCAACTCTAGGTCGGCTACACGCTACCCTCGTACCCACCGTCGTGGCCTTCTCAGGTTGGTCTGGGTCCTACGCCTCCCGGTCTTGGTCCATAGGATCAGCAGTCATTAGCGAACTCTTTCAACACCATGACTCTTACTTCCCCGCCGACCACCGACTGGTACATGGACTCTGGTGCGACCTCGCACATGACTTTGGACGCCGGTAACCTCTCCCGTTCCCATCTCCCTCACTCCTTCACTCCTTCCACCATCGTTGTCGGTGACGGGTCGCTGCTACCCATCACCTCCACTTGTTCCACTAGTCTTGGCTTTGATACCATGAGAGTGTGGAATATTTGGGGCAATTGCACACTGTATAGATTGATAAGCCAAAGGTTACATATATATAGGCCAAATGTTACAGTGTGGACTAGGAACTGAAGAGTCTAACACTAAGTGTGGATCAGGAACCGAAGAGTTTAATAGAACCGAAGAGTCTAATAGATCCTAGTATGCATACTTTGTAGCTGATGATCTTGCATACAGGTGCAGATATGCAGTCCTCGTGTAGGAGCGATTCTGGTGGATTATTATTTTTATATTGTTCTGAAATTTATTGGTTGATGAACCTTAATGGACTCACTACATCAAACTAGGAACAAAGCATAACAGACCATTCTATATTGTCTACTTTCTAGAGTAAGTTATTGTTTTGGATGAGTGCCCTCTTATGTCGGATGAGAGATATAACAGTAGCTGCTTGTTTTGTAGTGGTTGGACTGTTGAAATGTTTAAAACCTCATATTATTACTCCCTCCATTTCACGTTATAACTTTCGAAGTCACTGTGGTATGTGTGCGATCAAAACTTTTCATGCAGTGGTAGTTAGATCTGAAGGAGTTGAGTTGTTTAAACCCACGTATTAGAATTAGTTTAGTATAAATGCTTAATTTCAATAATCTTTTGATAAAGATACGTTGATACTTCTAGAATGTGCAATGGTCTGCGTCTCTGATCAAGATTAATTTGGTTGTGCCTAGAGCCGTGGAGTAATTCATTTGAGCCATTGAATCAGTGCAGCACTATAGCTCAAATACAAAATGTTACTAAAGCCGTGGTACTACAATTGCAATGCAATAGATACCTCATAATAGTTCTTCTTTATGAACAGTTTCACAACCTGAGACACGCACGTGGATCCATCGGAAAGCACCATAGCTAACAGGGACGGATGGAAGATGGAAGGCAGCAGCCCAGCAGCGGGCGGCCGCCACGGGACCAGCCCCACCCTGCCCCATCAGGCGTGGATCCTTCTTTTTCGGCATGCGGCGCGTGCGCACAAGCCGCTAGTGCTCATAATCTAGCTAAGTTTTCAGGTACTCTTGAATGTCGGACGCCATGTTTGGGTCCTTGATCCTCCATGCATCGTTGATGTACATTTAAACGCTATGAATGAAAAAAAAAGCCCGCCTTCGTTTCAAAAAAAGAAAAGAAAAAAGAAGCTATTGCGTGCTACTTTACGTACAACGACGTATTGTGGTTTTGTTGTTGTGTGCTAGCTATACTAGCTGTCTGGATCTTTGGGTTCTCTGTATTACGAGCTGCCAAAACCTCACAAGATACATGGACTGCGACTAGTTAAGGCACCAACGGCACCATATTTCAATGTTTGAAATTAATGATCCGCCTAGTAATATGGAGCACCATGTGCTAGGAACAACTAGATTAGTATTATTACTTCTAGCTAGCAACAAGGAAAAGAATGGACCGTCCAATATGGCATGCGAATAAGATCCTTGCTTTTTTTTATATTATTATTATCATTTACAGGTCGAATAGGATCCCTGATTTATCATTTACGGAGTTTATATATGCCCACCCGCGAGATGCCTGAGTGGACTTAAGAAATGTTAAAGCCATAGACCAGATCAAAGCACAATCGGCGCCGCATTATACTACCAGCACTGCACAAAATGCTTCCACACATGAGTACATGACACCGCAGCTAGCGTCTATAAATTATAAAAGCCAACGCATATATGCAGCCCCAAACGGACACAAGGCACAGATACCGTCACCACAAGAAAAGAGGTGATTTTCAATCTGTCTTTAAAATAATGAGTCATATAGTTTAGAGACGTTTTACAGATACTTTAAAAAACTGTTCCAAAATTTGTATGCTAGAGGTGGTTTTGAGATGTTTTCGACACATTCAGAATTTTATCTCGTAGAGACGTTTTTGAAACGTTTCTAATTCATTTAAAGTTTATGTTGTGTAAGGACATTTTTGAGACGCTTTCTAATTCTCTAGAGACGTTTTCCCAGTGGTTGATATGTGTTAAAAGAACTACATAGTAATATTGCAATACACAACTAAACATGTGAGGTTGTGAGGATGAGGTGGCTAAGAGAAGTATTTCCTATGAGGTCTTGAATTTGAGTATCAGCCTTTGCAAGAGTGCATATTTTTTTATATATTTTATTTGTTAAGGTGTAGTGCAACATATCTACATAACGACGCATATCCCGTAAAGACGCTTGAAATACTACACAAAGAAGTCGCATCTACGAGTCAGTTCAGTTGTAGTGTGAATAAAACATAAAAACAAGCCGGCCATGTCGTTCAAGGGCCACTGCCATAGCTACGGCCAGCCCCAACCGCACATGAACTACCACCGCCACAACTTCGGGTATGTCGCGACCATCACCGAGAACCCTTGCCACGGCGGCGCTGCCGTGTAGCACCACGCCGTCCACAAGGAGTTGTTCGGGGAGGACGACGGGGGCTACCCCGCGACCACAACCACCACTAGCCCCACCAGGTCCACACTACGGCGGCCGCCACAAGTGTGCGAGGAAGGGTACAATGGCCGCCACCACAGCGGCGGGCACTACTACGAGGCGTACGAGAACAACTGCGAGGAGGAGTACGCCGACCGTGATTGCTACGAGGCTTATGAAAATACCTACAAGCAGGGGCGGACCCACCCTTCGGGCTATCTTGGGCGGCCGCCCGAGCTCCCTCTGGCGCGGACACCCCCCTCCCCCAAGGTGGCCAGGAGCGAACATGGCCCAGTCCCCCCTCGCCCAACAGCCCAAGGAAAGCAGCCCAGCCCAGCACATCAAGGCATCAAGCCATCAAGGGCAGAGGGCGAATGGGTGATGGCTCAGTCCTTCCTCCAGTCCTCCTCCTAGCTCCCGGCTAAGGCGGCGGCGCAGCGCTAACCCTAGCAGTAGCCAGGACGCGAGCGCATGGCGGCGGGCGAGGGCAGAGGGCGAGGCCGCGAGGGAGCGTGCGGGCGGCGGCGCCGATGGGCGGCGCCGCACAGCGGCGGCGCCACGACCGCGAGGCCACGAGGCGTGGCGGCGGGGCGGCGAGGTGCGCGAGGCGGCGCCGCGCGCAGCGGCAAGCGGGCAAGGGGCGAGGGCACGTGGCGAATTTGAGTTCGCCTGAAATGTTTCTTGGTTAGTTGGCAAGTTGGGGATTTGGATTTGGGGGCGATGTGGACAGTGGGGACTTTGGGGTGACGTTTTTGGAGGGTCCTTGGTGGGATCAGGAGATGGATACGTCTTGTATCTTTGGGAAAATTTATTTTCTTTTAGTTATCTGTTTCTAATTTTGTTGTTTGTTCAGGGAAATAAGAAGCAGCAAGATGGTCCTTTGGGTCTTCGGGTATGGGTCCCTGATCTGGAACCCCGGCTTCGATTTCGACGAAAAGATCCTGGGATTCATCAAGGGCTACAAGCGCACGTTCAATCTTGGTATGCTCGCGCCTGATTGGAAATCCACAAGCACTAACTGAACCTTGTCAGTTGTCACTGTCTTGGCCTGAAGATTTATGTCTCTTCCTTTTCCCTTCAGCTTGCATTGACCATAGAGGCACACCAGAGAATCCTGCGAGGACCTGCACGCTTGAATCAGACGAGGAAGCCATATGCGTAAGCAATAACTTGTTGGTTTACCCTTTCCCTGATTTACAACGTTTTAAGTTACATCAATGAATTAAAGCCTACTTCACACGGTATGGTAGAATTATGAAGATATTGTAGAATATTCTTCTCTAGGAATTGCATTCGGTGTCACACTAGCATCGCTTAGTGACATTTCTCTCTACGCTTATCTTCGCTTGTTGATTTTTTTTTGAGGTCTGAGATTTTTCCCTCTGCCAACTGAGCCCCAACTCAATCCTCAAACTAACCCCCTACACACACCCCCCACCCACACACCCAAACTGCACCGGTGCGACACCCGCCGAGTCTAGGACTCGAACCCCGGGTGGGCTGCTTGGCAACTCCAAGCCTTAGCCAAGTGAGCTAGCTCACCTCCTCTCGCTTGTTGATTATTGCATACGTGTTATTTTGCTTTTGAATAATACACTTTGATTCGCTTTTGTGACACCGCCATACTTAAAAATAAATCTCAGGTCCGCCACTAACTGCGCGGAGAGTCACTCCGGCCGTCACAGCAGCAGCCAGCACTACGAGGTGTACAAGAGCACGCGTGCGAGGAGGAATTTGTGACGGTGGCCAGCGGGGGCTGCGTGCAGCGCAAGCACGGCTACGGCCTGGTCGCCTGATCAGCGATTCCGTACGTGCATGGCGCATCATATTACTGATGCATACGTATGCAGTAACGTACGTATGCGTACGGTATATTTATGCGTGCATGCAGCCTCATTGGTGGACGCCGCGCGCGGTGCTGTGCCTGCTTGGAGTGCAACTTAAACAACCTCGATAACCTAACTAGATCTAAATAAGAGTTATGTACTCCCGATTGATGCTCTGCGTCCACCGTACGTATGGACTGGTTATGGTATTGGTAAAAAAAAAAAGGTTCCAAATTAATTATGCGCGTGCTACACCAATCTTCAATTTGCTTGCTCGATGGAGTATATATGTTGCTTGTACCAAACCGAGCTGATGATATAAGACCATCTCCAATATTGTGTTTTAGCCGGTTCAAATGAGGAGAGAGAAGGTATTGAATCGATTCAATACATTGGAGGGGTCGATTCCAACAAAAAAAAATGTATGGAACCGAACTCTAGTTATGAATCGATTCAAAGCATTAAACAATTCATATAAGCATTAAACAACTACATAGGAGAGAGTGCGGTTGAGAGAAGATATTATTATTTTGTGGTTTTTTAATGTAACGTGGGGTCCCAGTTATTAGTAGGAATCGGTTCAATACATTGGAGAAAAATAACCTCAGTTCCTAAAATGCTTATGTAGCATAACTTTGAATCAACGTCGGTTCAATGCACTAAAATGCTCTAAGTAAAACGTACGTAACGGACCGGTTTTTGGGCGTTCGTCTCCGGTTAATTTCACCTACCGAAAATGCCAAATTCCGGTTTCAGGCGCCTCAACTCTCACGGCCGGTCTCAGGAATCACCACGTCAGGACCCAGCCAACCCAGGTATCCCACATTCCCACGTCAGCCCGTGTCCGAACCGGAAAAACTCACAACCTCCTCTTGCGTCTTCCGGTCTTCCCTGTACGTGAGGGATGAGTTAAACCCAAAGGCCAAAGCCCAACTGAGCACCAAATCTCCTGCGGCGCAAAACATACGAAGCCCACATACAACAAGTGGAATGGATCTACTCGTGGTTAAATTCTTAAAATAGATGCGCAGTGACATGGAATTCTTTCTCTTAAGCTCGTAATCGTATAGTGAACAACGCACTTGAGGGAATTGAGGATGATTCATGTTGTACAACGCATAGGGACGCAAGGGTATTTTAGTTTTATTTTTATATGATTGAAATGATGAAATCGCCACAAGGGTATGTAGTTAGTCATCGCATTTTGAAACAAGCGCATGCTTTCAGTTTTCAGTTTCGTTGTACTCCCTCCGTCCGAAAAATATACGATTAATCATAAAAGTACTATATATTCAGCGCCTCAGCGGCCGTAACCCTCGCAGGACGTAATCATGTCTCGCGTATGCCGACACAATCTTTTACTACAACACTATTAGAGATTTATTGTAATCTCAGTGTGCACCTGTTTCGTATGGGGACGAAACCAACTAACAAGTATGTGTTCCTTATTAGTACTCAAATGTTTCTCTTTTTGTTTCAGCCATAACTTTTGATTGATAGCTCCGTTTCACGAATGATTTTCAAATATAGCTTGGTGACGACGATAGTAACAGAATGATATAAGTACCGCCAATAAACATATCTCTTTGTGTTTAATAAAAGAGACTTGTTGCAACCTTTATATGACTTTACTGCACCGTTATAATAAGATTTATTGCGATCTCACCGTTCCTTTAATAAACTTGTACACCAGATTTGCTACCACATCCTTGTATTTTTACTGCAGCACTATAAGTGATTTATTGCGGGTTTTTTTTAGGAAACTACTGTCATCTTAGCTAACTAATCCAACATGTAGACAACCACCTCGCAAATATCAGTTCCTTATTAGTATTGGAATGTTTTTTTCTTTATTTTAGCAATAACTTTGGATCGAATGCTCCGATTCACAAACGGATTTCGGTAGCTTGGAGACAACGTGAGTAACAGAATAATACAAGTATCACCAATAAAACCTCTATGTGCGTATACTAAAAAGAGGTTTACTGCATCGCTAAAAGATATTTACTGCAATCTCCATATGACTTTATTGCACCTTTACAAAAGATTTACTACGATCACATGGCGCCTTTAATAAACCTGTACAACAAATTTGTTGCGATCTTCTTGTACTTTTACTGCAGCACTACAAGAGATTTACTGCGATCTTCTTCTTCTTTTTTTTTAGGAAGTTACTGTCATCTTACCAACTAGTAAAGGACACGTAGACAACCAACTAGCAAATATCGGTTTCTTACTAGTACTAGAATGTTTCTTTTCTTGTTTTAGCCATAACTTTTGATCGAAAGCTTTGATTCATGAGCGATTTTCATCGGTAGCTTGGTGATAACGAGAGTAACAGAATGGTATAATTCTCGCCAATAAAACCTCTATGTGTGTTTACTAAAAGAGATTTACTATATCACTAAAAGAGATTTACTGCAACTTCCATATGAATTTATTACAAGAGATTTACTGTGACCTCATAGTGCCTTAATAAACTCGTACACCAGATTTGTTGCGACATCCTCTTGCTTTTACTGTAGTACTATGAGAGATTTACTACAGTATTTTTTTAGGAAATTACCGTCATCTTAGCCAACTAGTACAGACACGTAGACAACCAACTAGTAAATATTGGTTCCTTATTAGTACCGGAATGTTCCTTTTCTCGTTTTAGCCACAACTTTTGATTGGAAGCTTCGATTTACGAACGGTTTTCACCGGTTTGGTGACGACGAGAGTAACATAATGATATAAGTCTCATCAATAAAATCTCTTTGTACATTTACTAAAAGAGATTTTCTACATCACTAAAACATATTTACTGCAACCTCTAGGTTCCTTATTAGTACTGGAATCTTTTCTTGTTTTAGCCATAACTTTTGATTGAAAACTCCGATTCACGAATGGTTTTCATTGATAGATTGGTGACAACAAGAGAAACAAAATGATATATATAACTCTCGCCAACAAAACCCCTCTGTGCGTTTACTAAAATAGATTTATTACATCACTAAATGAGATTTACTGTAACCTTCATATGGTTTTACTGCCCTGTTACAAGAGATTTACTGCAACCTCATTTTGCCTTAATAAATATGTACACCAAATTTGCTGTGATTTCCTTATGCTTTTATTGTAGCACTATAAGAGATTTACTATGATCTTATTTTTTTATGAAAATTATTGCTATATTAGCCAACTAGTACAGATATTAGACAACTAACTAGCAAATATAAGTTTCTTATTAGTATTGGAATGTTTCTTTTTCTTGTTTTAGGCATAACTTTTGATTAGAAACTCCAATTCATGAACGATTTTCACCGGTAGTTTGGTGACGATGAGAGTAACAAAATGATATAAGTCTCGCCAATAAAATCTCTCTGTGCATTTACTAAAAGAGATTTACTTCAACCTCCATATGAATTTACTGCAATCTTCTTTTTTAGGATATTACTGCAATCTTCTTGTTCGTTCACTGTACCTTTACAAGACAGACACTATCACGCTTAGTATTACTGCACTCCTTATGACTTTACCGCGTCTTCATCAGAGATTTACTACCATGTTGAGCGCATAGGTGCGAGTGGAGAGAGAAGCGTGGGTTAATTGTAAACTTTGAACAATAATATATCCCAGGCTGAGTAAATCATTTAGCGCTGTAAGATAGGATAAGCATTACTGCTAGATAGGCAGGAGAAAAGAGGCCATCAAATATGGCACGCGAATAGGATCCTTGCTCTATATATCATCATTGATCGGAGTATATGCGTCAAATTACAAGATGCCTGATTATAGAAAATTGGAGATATAACCCTGGTTCGAATAAAGTTACAGGCCGCGAGCATATATCCAATAGCTGCACCGCCCTATGAGCAAACCGAGCACAAATGCTAGCTCTCCCACTCACCACGGCGCCTATAAAAACCTACCTTGCAAGGCATCCACACAGCAAGCCAGTCACCGCAAGTAGGAGTGTGCATTGCAAGAACGAGCCAAAGAAACTACTAAGCATGTCGCTGGTCAAGTGTGGCAATGGCTACGGTTACGGTCACGGCCACAGCAAGCCCCAGATGAACTACCACCGCCAAAACTCCGAGCACGTGACCACCATCGTGACGGAGATCAACAGCATGGCCGTCAATGAGAAGCCGTGCTACGGCGGTGGCGCCGTGCAGAAGCACGCCTTCCGGGAGGAGGTGTACCAGCAGGGGGCCGACGGAGGGTACGCTCGCCACCACGGTGGCGTGACTGGCGGTGTTCACCGCTACCAGGCGGCGCACGGAGGGAACGCGTGCAAGGAGGAGTTCGCCGGTGGCCGCCACGCTGGCGACGGCCGGATCCACCACTACAAGGAGTACGAGAGTGAGGAGAGCGAGGATGAGAGTGGCTGCGAGGAGAGCGAGGACGAGAGTGACTGCGAGGAGGGGTTTGCCCGTGGCCGCCACGGCGGCGTGCACCGCTACGAGGCGTATAAGCGGGAGGAGAAGCGCGCCGGCAGCGACCACGGCGGCGTGCACCACTACGCGGCGTATGAGCGCCGCGAGGAGCACGGCGGCGGGAGCCACTACGAGTCGTATGAGAACACCGCCACTGAGGGGTACTCCGGTGGCTACGGCCAGCGCAAGAACCGCTGCGTCGTCTGAGCCGCATATATGCTCCTGCAGTCCTGCCTACGTACACCTACGTGCATGATATGGTTGAACCCTACGCGCGTATGCGTGTGGTATATATACTTATGTAGTATGCATGCGCGCATGCTAGTGTTCTCGGTGGATGCTGTGGCCACTCAAAAAGCAACTTAATCTAAGTATCTAAATAAAATGTACGTCTGGTCTGCTTGATGCTCTGCGCCCACCATCACCATGTGGTCTATATAATAGTATAAAAGTTTGATTATTAGTATGCGACTCTCTCTCCAACGTGAGTATATACATGCAAGACAAGATTAAGACAGTGATTGTGACAAGGTGCTCCGTTGCTCGATCCATTCCGTACACATATGCAGGCGTGCGAATGCACGATTGTTCCGTCGGATCAATTAAACGAGCTAGCTAGAAGTAGAACCCATGCACGGGCAGTGGGGTTCTCGAGCCAAGCCGGCGCAGAGAAAATTGACATGAAAACTAAGCGCTGCCGAGCTAGGTTGCCCGTCGGCTGGCACAACGTTTGATCGCGCGCGCGTGCACCGTGCACCGATACTCGGAAGGGCAAGGGGTGGTATCTGGTATGGCCAATGAGCAGGATCTGGACGGGCAACGGGGCGAAGTCGCCACATGTTGATGCGCTAAACAACCTTTTTTTGTTTTGTTTTGTTTTGTTTTGTTTACAGCAGCCACGGTCAGCTCAGGCCACTTAAAACAATCGAACCTTCTATGTACGCCGTTTCTACAACAGTTGCCCATCCTCCTGTTGAAGAAAAAACAGTTAGAGAGCTTCTTGATCTTGACCTATTTGTCTGTGAGGTAAGATAACTACATCCTTTGTAAATACTACTTGCTGTTATATGCATATATTATATAACCACCGCAATTAACTTGTTTTCGTATTTCGTAGGGCACATACTATTCATGCACCGTTACAATTATGCGCCTAGCACTGGGCCAACGCTGGTGGTTCCCCTCATGCCAGCTTTGCCGCAAATCGGCCGCACCAGATAGCTTATTTTACAGATGTTCTGACCCAAACTGCACATCCACACATGCAGATCCTAAGTAAGTCTATTGTTGTTTCCATAAGAATTTTCTAAAGTCCTGCCCTCATCCAAAGAACTACGCTTCTTAATATATCTACGCTCTTCTATACCAGGTATTGAATTTCTTTAATTGGATCAGATGGCAGTGATGAAGCAGAATTTGTGCTTTTTGGAAAGATTGGACATTGAATTTCTTTAATTGGATCAGATGGCAGTGATGAAGCCCCACGCTTCGCCCCTGTTCACCATCCAGCACGGTGACATTCCTCCCTCCTTCAAAGGCGGCTTGACTCCAAGCCAGCGCTAAAGGATAGCGGTTCTTCAGATCATCAAAACATTCCCATGTAGCATCTGCTGATGACGCCCCAGACCATTAGACCAAGACCTGAGTCCCAGATACTACACCGGATCTGTAGCCGACGCTGCAAGATCTTCTCGGCTATTCTGTGGTCAGCAGGACCTGGTAAGGCAGATTGTACTTGCTCATTGGGAGCTAAAGCTTGCTTCAGTTGCAACACATGAATCACCGGATGAATACCGCAGGTCGACGGAAGCTTGAGTTTATACGCCACCGATCCCACAACTTGTTCCACCTGAAAAGGACCAAAGTACCAAAAAGCAAGTTTATGATTAGCTCAAGTAGCCACTGAAGTTTGGACATAAGGCTGCAATTCGAGATACACCCAGTCTCCAACTGCAAAGCTTCTTTCCGATCTCTTGTGGTCAGCTTGAACTTTCATACGCTGACTGGCTCGGTTCAGGTGCTGGTGCAACAAATTGGTCATGAGCTCTCTGTCTTTCAACCATGTTGCCAATTCAGAAGATGTATAGGCAAAAGCATCCACCACACCAAAATGTCGGGGACTATGGCCATATAGCACCTCAAATGGCGACTTTCCTAGAGCAGAATGATATGATGTGTTGTACCAAAACTCAGCAAAGGCTAACCACTCATACCACTTGCAAGGGCAGGCATGCACAAAACAACGCAAATACACCTCCAAACATTGATTAACACGCTCTGTTTGACCATCGGTTTGAGGATGGTAAGCAGAGCTCATCCTCAATTAGGTATGTACTAATCTGAACAATTCCTTCCAGAGATTACAGGTAAAAATTCTATCCCGATCCGAAATCAAAGATTGAGGGAGACCATAAAGCTTGAAAATATTATTGATGTAAGCGTGGGTGACTTGGAAAGCAGTAAAAGGATGTGCCAAAGGGACAAAATGAGCATAACGCGAAAACTTATCTACCACCACCATGATGTTGTTGTAATGGGCGGACTTTGGGAGTCCGTCAATAAAGTCCAATGAGACCATTTGCCAAGCTTGATCAGGTGTAGGGAGAGGTTGCAAGAGGCCGGGGTATTTGACATGTTCTGTTTTGGCTTGTTTACAGACTGAACAGGATGTCACGAAGGTTCGAATCCCATTTTTCATTCCTGGCCAAGCAAACAATTTGCGCACTCTATGATATGTCACTTGGAATCCAAAATGTCCTCCAATTGCACTATCATGCATAGCCTGGATAATTTTCAGTTGCAGTTGACTGTTCGTCCCGACCCAAATACGCACCTAATAACGCAAAATGCCATCTTTGAGTTGGTATTTCGGATGTTTGGAGCCATCGACACTTAACTCTGTGATGATACGTTTAGTCGATAAATTAGCTTCATATCCTTCAGCAACCTCAGCTAACCATGCTGGCACATAGGTAGAAATTGCCAATAGCTCCCCTGACGAAACTGCAGTTTTAGAGATAAAGCATCGGCTGCTTTATTCTCAATCTTTTTCTTGTAAATCAGCTTATACTTCAACCCTAAGAGCTTTTTTAAAGCCTTCTGTTGCCAAGACATAGTCAAGCGCGGGTCATCAAGATACACCAAACTCCTCTGATCAATTCTGATAAAAATTCACCATGCTGCAAATATGATCTCTAGTGGTCGACTGCCAAGAGAATAGCCAAACTTTCTTTCTCATAGGTAGATAACATCTGATTCCTTGGTCCAAGCGATTTACTGAGATATGCCAACGGATGTCCATCTTGCATTAATACAGCTTCGATGCCCTTATCAGAAGTGTCTGTCTCTAGTTCAAACTGCTTCTTGAAATCTGGGAGTGCTAGAACTGGAGGAGTCACTAAAGCTTCGTTGAGAGCTTGGAAGGCTGATTCTTTGTTTGGTGTCCATACAAAGATAGTATGCTTCTTGAGCATATCAGTGAGGGGCCAACTGATCAGCCCAAAATTGCGCACAAACTTGCGGTAATAACCGGCCAATCCTAAGAATCCTCGAACTTCTTTGGTATTGGTAGGAGAAGGCCAGCTGCGCACTGCCTCAATATTCTTGGTGTCTGTTGAAACTCCATCTTTACTGATAGTATGCCCCAAATAAGAAAGTTGCTGTTGCGCAAACGAACATTTGGATAGTTTGATCTTCAATTGGTGCTTCTCCAGAATCTCCAGTACTTGCCTTAATTTGGCCACATGATCTTGCAGTGTTTGATTGTATACTAAAATATCATCAATGAAAACTATGACCCCTTTTCGCAACAGAGGAGCTAATATAGTATTCATGAGCCCTTGGAATGTTGCGGGGCGCTAGTTAAACCATACGACATCACACGAAATTCAAAATGCCCGTGGTGAGTCTTGAATGTCGTTTTGTGCTCATCCTCTGGCTTCATTCGAATTTGATGGTATTCTGCTCATAAATCAAGGCTAGTAAACCACTGGGAACCCGACAATTCATCAAGTAGCTCACCAATGATAGGCAATGGATATATGTTTTTTTACGGTAGCAGCAGTCAAATGGCGATAATCAATGCAAAAACGCCAAGTGTGATCTTTCTTTTGGACTAATAAGACTGGAGAGGAAAAGGGCTAGAGGTGGGTTGAATTATTCCTTGAGCTAACATCTTAGTTACTTGCTTCTCAATTTTGTCCTTCTGAGCTGGACTGTACTGGTAAGGTCGAATGTTATCTGGTTTGACACCTGCTAGTAGTGGAATAGCATGATCAAAAGGTCGACGGGGTGGTAGCCCTTGTGGTTTAGTGAACAAATGGTCAAATTCTGTCAACAAGGATTGGATGGGCTGAGGTATAACCAATTTGACTTTCTCTGTTACACACACAGATGGTGCTTGATCGAACTCAAAATCATATCAGAATTTCTCTCCTTACTAAACCAAACCATACAGCATTGTGGTGTCTGAAATTTGATGCCATGCAAACACACCCGCTTGCCTTGATATTGAAATAATAAGGTCTTCTTTAACCAGTGCACGTTCATGGGACTATGCTTCTCAAGCCAATCCATGCCCAGAATAATGTCATAACACCCCAAAGGCAACACTCGAAAATCAGTGTGGAAATAAGGACCCTGAACACCCCAAGTACACTGAGGAAATTCTCTGGTACAGTGTAGCAATCCCCCATTGGCAATGCACACTTAGATTGGAACTACAGACTGTTGAGCACCCTGCAGCTGATGAGCAGGTTGTTCACTAACAAAACAATGGGAACTGCCTGAATCCACCAACATTGTAACTGGATGACCTTGAACTTCTCCCAACAATCTGATGGTACGTGGAGTGTCATCACCACTCATGGCCTCTTTCGAAATGGACATCAAATTTGCATCAGCAAGAGACTCAACATCTTTACTATGTTGAGAACCCATATCTGGACACTGCAACATCTCCCACAATTTCTTCTACCACATGCAACTGGATTGTCGGTCCATATTTGTGATCACGAGACCATCATTATCCACAGGTATAACAGAGTCCTTTGGCATGCCTGAAAGCACAAAGGGCAAGCAGTTTGTCATCAGATGGTGTAGCTCATGCTCCTTCGGTGCCTCTTCGATCATCAGCTTTGGCAAGTGGCATTTGTCTCCCAGGTGGTAAAGGTAATGTCACAGCAGTACGCAGCACTGATCGAGCTCCAGATGATTGCTCGACCCTATGAGGCTCCTTTCACATTGCTTCCAGAACTTCCTCCTGCAAATTAGCCAAAGCAACCGCAGTATCCAAGTCTTGTGGTCGATGTAATATGACAAAAGATCGAATGTCATATCGTAAACCATCCACGAACCGGGTAACAAAAAACACTGGATTCCAAGAAGCATGATGCGCTAACAAACTATGCATGAGTTCATTAAATTTTTTTGCATATTCTACTACGGAGTTTGTTTGGCACAAACGACTAAAATGCCTAATGGATGGTTGCAATTCCTCTTTACCAAATCTGCTACACACAACCTCAGCAAAAGTTTCCCAATAAGTAAAATGAGTATGTGCATCGGATGATTGCAACCATAAGAGAGCTCCCCCACAAAATATATCGTTGCGATGCTAACCATGAATTCAGGATGAACTGAACAAATGCGAAAGTAATTTTCACATTTTAGTTGCCAAGTTTTAGGGTTTTCACCATCAAATTGGGGAAAATCCAACTTCGGAGGAAACTGATGATGATATGCATTCGAATGGCGAAAAGGTACAGTAGCCACATCATTTAGAGAAGAAGAAAACTTAGGGCGATGATAATACCATTGCCCGGAGGCGGCATCGGGGAAAATTTTCCCCCGATTACCTTCCCCCATAACTTTGATTCATCGCGGCGGCCACCTGGCCCAAAAACTTGCTCACCCATCAATCGTGGCGATTCCTCCTTCCAGGTCGGTGCTAGGCTTCCTCCTACTGCCGGTTCAGGTTTGGCTTCCGGTAGGGGCAGGATCAGTGGTAGATCTCTAGGTCGAACACCAAACCCCGGACCCCAAGAGATCTAAGCAACTTGTGATCGTAGTTCAATCACCTCCGTGCGTAGCCCCTCAACCGACTGCTGTATCTCAGGTTTCCATTTTTGCAACTCAAACACTGCAGGTTTGATCTCCTCCATTGTGGTCTGGATGGCCTCGCTCCATGCTTCTAGCTTTTTGAGCAATTCTCCATGGGACAAGATCACCTTGGTTAACTCTGCTAGTTGATTATCCATTTCTACCGAACGGACTTGCCCGCGGGTCTGATAGCGTGGAGGATCCAGGGCTTCAGATTGGTTCTGATACCAATTGTTACAATCCTCAAGTAGTTTGGGATCTTTCAGCCATAAAGGTGGAGATAGAGAGAGAGATATCTAGGGGATAGGAGGATGAACTAAGCATATAACAGAAAGGGTTTGAGAATAAAGAATAGGAGCTGCGAGCGTTCAGTGTTTTCTCTCGCGATACCGATACAACTCACACTCGGTCTCTTATATAGTCGCTCGCCTCTCGGACTGCCAAGTAGGCCTTCCCACATCTAACGACCAGGCTGTCGCCAACTTACAACACCCAATCCTTCCCAGAGAATATCTTATTGGGCTTCCGATTCCTTCGTTCCACGCTTCTTGTGTCCTGACACAGGCTTTGACCCTGCTCACCATCCGACACGGTGACAGTAGGCCCCGTCCTTTTGTTGTATATATATACTCTAGTGTTTATATGTTGTCACTATTTAGACCGTATTTTTAGGGTTTGTCTATATATAATTCGACTGTTTTCTCTCTAAAAAATAGTCACATTTTGAAAGTTCATTTACAACTCTATTATACATAAATTACAGTAAATTATTTATGTAATTTTAGTTCTTGGTCACTGTAATTATTTTTGAAAGTCTTAAGAACTCATATTTCCATCACATGATTCAAAATCTCACATGTACTTTGAGAGGTTGAGCAAAAATAAAGACAAAAAAAATTATATACCAAAAAATACGGCAATGTAGTGAACCCGGTTCTTTACATGTACTTTGAGAGGTTGAGTACAAACAAAGACAAAAAATAAAATTATATACCAATAAAATACGGTAATGTAGTGAACTCGTTATGTTCTTCACATTTACTTTGAGAAGTTGAGTAAAAACAAAAACAAAAAATAAAATTTTATACCAATAAAATACGGCAATATAGTGAACCCGTTATGTTACGTGGTAAAGAAGCTCGGCCGGAACTGGACGAGGCCAAGGTCTCAGGTATACGTCAAGAAAGCAAGTATGCATGGCTCGATCTCCGACCTCATCAGATGAACAGAGTGGCGAGACCGAACGTACGCAGCAGAGATTTTTCAGCGCACAAGTGATCTCGATCGGCCTCGCACACGCACAAGCCAAACCAAACCGGCCGAGGAGTCATGCACATGCCGTATTTTCTCAATTTTCTCATGCGCGTTTAGAACAACACAGTACATGTCCTGTGTTCATGGGAAATGCATTGAATCATTCGCATTGACTCACGTACAGTGCAGGATCTCACACACACACAAAAAAAAGTGACAGTTTTTCAGTCAAAAAACTGTCGAATGCTAGCTAGCAATTCCCGTATTTTTATCGTTTCACTACTTGCTTTTCTGCGCTTTTGTTTTACCAGAATGTCTGATCTCTTCGAATTAGCGCCCAACAACAAATAGAGTAAAAAATACACCATCCTCTTAGAATCTATCAACGGCCATAGCCACACCAAATGGCGCGGGTTGGCATCTAGCTAGCGGTGATAATGGTTGGTAGGTACGAAGCTGCTCGGCCTTTGTAGACACCATGCTCTTCATCCTAACAGCAACGTAAATGACATCAATGCTCTTTCCTCTCATTAATTTCGAGATGCTGAGCTGGTCGAGGCTGATGTCAAGCAGCCCGACGCAATTGTCCACGCTTGAAGACGGCATGCGCGCGACGCACGGAACACGCCACAAGGTTGAGCACCAGCGCGCGGACCGACGCATACCACCCAGGTCATCGCGAACTGCATGGACGCGGCGAACGAATCATTGACCGCGCCGATGAGAGCACCGCTTCGAACCAGCTCGGGTACAGCGTGGACAAGCAAATGCATGGCTGTGCCATTCAGGCTCGACGGCGGCGTCACCAACATGGCAATCGTTGAGACGACGACCACATTGTCTTTTGAGTTTTGATGTCATTTGTTCTTGCTTTTAGGTGGTAACAATTACTAGCGTTGTTCGACGGATAGGTTGTAACATCCAAAACTTCAGATTCGCAAGATCTTCAAAGTTCAAGAACGCAAACCCCAAAAACTTCCCAAATTGTTCAAGATTCGTTTCACCCCAAAAAGCACCGAGCTTCCTCCCCCAAATCTCCCTAACCCTAGCCCTCCCCCTTCCCTAGCCTGGCGTCGCCATGCCCTGCTCCGTGCCTCGGTCCTCCGCCCCCGCCGACCGTGTCAGCCTCGGCAGCCGCACCCCTCCCCGTTGCCCCTCTCTCTCTCTTCACGGGCCTGCCCCGTGCACCGCCTCGGCCGCGTCACCCGCATCCGGCCAAGCCTGTTGCCCGCGTCAACGCCTCGGCGGCCGTGCCCTTCCCTCGTCCCGTCCCATCCCCGTCCGCCCTCGGTTCTTGCGCAGCCCCGAGCGTCAACGGCTCCTCCCCCTTCTCCCCGGATCCGAAGCCTCCTCCCCTCGGCCTTTAAAACCCGGCGCCCTCCGCTCCCTCTCCTCCACCCCCCCTTCTTCCCCAAGCAAGAAACCCGAGAGAAGAGGACCGAGCAAAGAAGAAGCAAGGATGAAGGAGACCGAAGTCTTACCGTCGCCGTTGCCGCCGCTCGGTGAGCCCCGTCGCCGCCGCCCTTAGCCGCGCCTCCCCGCTCCCCTTCGCGCGTCGCTGCCGCCTCCCGTGCGCGCGCCTCCCGATCCCTCTCCTCCCGCCCCTCTCTCCTCTAGCTTCTTCCCTCCCCCTCGCTCCTTTCTTTCTTCGGCAGGCCGCGCGCCCGGGCCGTTTCGCGTCGGGGCCGAGACCCCCTCGCCCCCACTTCTTTTCTTCAGCCGCGGGCCATGTGGGCACACAAGACGCTTGGCCTGTTTGTTTGCACGGGCGAAGGTCGAATCGTGGGCAGCGCGGTTTCTTTTTTTATATATATTTATTTCTTTCCCTTTTTCTATTTTGTTTTAAAAGAGAGACTTCAAATGTTTATTTCTCCCTCGTTTTAACTCCAAAAATTGTGAAGTTTGTTTCTAAAAATTTCTAAAATCAAGCTCTTTCTTTTGGTGCTAATTTGGTTTATTTTGGAGTTCATTTGATGATTAGTGTTGCTTATTTGTTTTGTTTGCTCGCTTGTTTCTTTTTCCGGTACGATCGATCGCGTAGAGTTTGGAGAAGCCGAGACCCCCACTTCGATCAAGCTCAAGAATATCAAGATCACCTAGCCCTAGACCCAGGCGAGTTAACACTTTGATCATGTTGAACCTACATTTTATGCAAATTATGTTCTTTTAAATTATCAAATTGCATGCGTAAATTTTCCTTATGCAAATGTATGTTAAATACCCTAAGGTAGTTAAATGCCAATTTGATGTTTAATTATTATTACACCATCCCTTGATAATTGAATTGCCTTAAACCCTTGTCACCCTAGTAAATATATGGTAAATATACTAGTATAGACTATACTTAAACGCCATGCTAGTCTTGGTTAAGTATCGGGGTATTATCTACCCCATTCATCATTTTTTAAAAATGAACATGATTTTGGGCAGTCATTGGATGTAAATGACTGAGATGGTTGTGTTGATGTATTTTCCTACCTCTCAAAAACCCTAAAAATTGCTTATCACATCTGGGCGGATGGTATGATGGATGGTATGTTGGTGGGTGCTAATGCAGCCCAAGGAATGTTGGTTTGTGAATGGTATGTGGTATGAACCGTCCAGATGGTCCCTAAGGACTTAATCCTGTGATGACCTCCCAATGTAAAATAGTACAACCACATAACTATAATGGTGTCGACGTGGCTAAATAATTTGTATCCGTTAGTATGAGTTGCACCAGGCAGATGACCCGCTACGCCATAAGCCTTTGTGGCTATGGGTTGGGGTGTACGACTTACGGGTCTGTGTGAGCGTAAGCCGTGTGGCGCAAGAGGGGGTCTGGGTAAGGGTTGACGGGTCTATGTGAGCGTAACCCTTCTCAGGTGAAACCTTAGCGGGTGTAACAAATACTGGGGGATGCATTGTAAAGGCCTTGTGACGATCTCCCCTTGACTCACATGTCTTCGGAAACATGTGTACATGTCAAGATGATTGTCTCTTGTGGGTAAAGTGTACAACCTCTGCAGAGTGTAATAAACTGTTCGAATAGCCGTGCCTACGGTCATGGGCGGACATGGGAACTTACATGAGTTAGTTCTATTTATAAAACCTTTGTGGGTGGGATAAAATGAGATGGGTCATTGTGACCCTGGTTTTGGTTTTCCTAGGTGGAAGTACCCCAATGATGTTAATAGGTGGGTGTAACCACCATAAAAAATAAGCATGAGGTGGAGGTAGCCTCTACTGTTATAAATATTGCACAAATAGTCTCTTTAACAAAATGCAATTTGATTAAAATGCTAAGTGATAGGACTTTCTAATATTGGTATTTAAAATATTGCTTTGCGCAAATAAAAGAACCCGAGCCATCCTTGTTAAACCTGGCATGTATATTACTGCATACTGTGTGTTGGCTCGCGAGCACGGAAGTTGTGCTCATCCTCGCTCTTTCCCCCAACCCTCAGAACCCGCAGATCATGGCGACTATGCCTACTACGAGGACCTGGACGCCGAGGAGCAAGGAAATGAAGAGGAGTAGTATAGTTCATGTAGTCTAGGTCTCGCCTCAGTCTAGCTGGCTCCGTCGGTACTGGTGTACATCCTATATTATCCAAGCCCTTGGCTAATATTGGTCGTACACATGGTACTCCAGTCGCTTGCCTATGGAGAGACTTGCCCTACCCTTTTACTTCCGCTATCGTACTCGATGTTTTGTAATGAACTCATTTGGCCTGATCGGCCCTATTGTAAACTCGACCCGACGTGGTCTATTTGACTCTGATGCTTGTATTAATGATTGGTTCGGTCTATGCGATGTATGAATTGATTCAGCAATGTATCCTGTGAGCGCTATCTACTGATCCAGGGAATAGCGCAGTGTTTTCACAGAGGATTCTGGATTACGAAATCCGGGTCCGACATACGTTGTGTTAGTGATATGCTCTAAAGACAATCATAGAGGTGATTATATCGTTTCTATGTTTGTGAGCTTTTGAATAATATATGTTATTTCGTCTCGTTGAATAAAATATCATTTATATTGATTGACAAGTATACGACTTTTCATAAAACTCTCTATTTATATTTATGTTGTCATTCTAAACATCTCTGATCTTGTATCATTACGTGGGACACTTTTGATTTATGGATCAACGCATGTATTGATTAATGATCATGTTTCACAGATTATGGATATGAGATATCAAATCAATAATATGGACATATGTTGGATAACATAGTGTTAGATTGACTCGCCTTGTGACTCTATGGGAATTATTATATTTTTAAGTGTCGTCAGTTGGTTTGATACATAGTGTATGTGGGATCCTTAGACCTGATGTCATGGTGGTTTTCTACACGTGTAATAGTTTACTTAAGGGTTGCCAAACGCTACACCGTAAATAAGTAGTCATAAAGGTAGCTTTCGGGTTTACTATAAAATATGTGGAGAAATATGAGCAATCAAGATGGAATTTGCCCCTCCTTTTTAATATGATAGATATTTTTGGGCCCCTTGATATGGTTGAATTAAGAAAGTGTATGGTCATACCGAATATGGTTGAGAAGTCAACTACAACTAAGTAATCTACTACAAGATCGAGCTATCATAGGATGGTGCGCATATCGCCTTGAGTTTGATCTGGTATCGTGAGGCAAAGAGATCAACACATGAGCTTTATAAAGGTTCTTCCGATATCATCTTTGTGTGTATTCGGGAATCGCTACGTCCTGCTACTGACTTGTGTATCGAAAAGGATTTTTTGGGGCACATCTGATTACGCGTGAACCTACAGTGTAACACACTTAATGAGTTGGAACAAATTAGTTCGGATTAGATTTGTCGTAGGTACGCCCCACCGGCCCCACGACCAGGCGAAGCACGGTTGCACCAAAAGGTCCTCCCAAGGACACTTGGGGGAGACCCTGAAGACCCCTCGGAGGCATCCCGAAGCCCCCTCGGAGGGATCCCGAAGACCCCTCGAAGGGATCTCGAGGACCCCGAGGCACCCCGAAGCCCCCTCGGAGGGATCCCGAAGGCCCCGCGGAGGATCCCGAAGACGTCCCGAAGACCCCTCGGCAAGACCGAAGAGACCTCGCAGGGAAGTCAGCAGAGGACCATCGGAGGATACGGGGTCTACAGGAGCGGTAGACCAGGCGCACCACCTGAGGACAGACTATGTCCACAGGGGTGCATCGTGCACCAGAAGCTACGCGTAGGGGCGCGCAAAAGACACTGCTACCCCTAGGATTAATGTACTTTGCTAGGGACATATGTGTATCTTCATGTATCATATCGGGAGGCTATAAATAGCCCCCCCATCCCGTAACTGGGGGACATGATGAATACAAACCAAACCTCTGTTTAGCCCCTTCGTCTCATTTGTACGAGGGGTCTCCACTTCTCACTGTCTAGTCTTCTCACTACGACAGTTGGCGCCGTCCGTGGGGTTCGGCAAGAAGCCACCCAGAAAAGCTCATGGTCCCCCGAAGGGTAGCACCCAAAGTCTCCGCAACCGAGGCAGCGGCGACGGCAGCGGCACCAAACACCCCTAAAGCAAAGCGGGGTCGGCTTGCGTCTGCCGCTATCGCCGCCCGAGCCGCAGAAGAAGAAGCCAACAATTCCACTCATGGGGGCATCGTAGGAGGCGAGGCACCACCCACCGAAGCATCCTTGCCAAACGCCGCCGGCGTCACTCGAGAAGCATACGAGGCACTCCAGTGGGAATTGGCGAACCTCAGACGAGAGATGCTCGACCTCCGACAGGCGACGGGAGGCACCCTCGCAACCACCCAGATGTAGCCCGACACCCAACACCCCGAAGCCGGAGCCCAAACCATCCCGGAGGAACCAAACACAAACCTGCAGCTCCGGGGAGACCCAAACTCACCGTTGAGCGCAGGACTTGAAGCAGCACGCTGGCCAAGGAACTTCAAAATGCCGGAGGTCATGCCCTTCGAGGGGTGCACGGACCCCTCGGAATTCCTTCGCGTGTATGAAACGACAGTCGAAGCGGCAGGAGGGGACGACACAACAAAGGCGAAAAGCATCACGTTCGCCCTCAGGGGCGTTGCCCTAACATGGTTCTTCACCATTCCCCCCCGCTCCATCTACGCCTGGGAACAGTTGCGCGACCACATACGCAACAATTTCCAAGGAAGCTACACCGAGCCTAAAAACGCAGGACACCTGTTCGCGGTCAAGCAGGCCCCGGGCGAGTCACTCCGGCTTCTTGTAAAGTTCGCAGGTGAAATGCCGTGTCAAAGCGCCAACGAGACTACCATCATAAACGCCGCAACCTGCGGTCTGCAGAAGGGCCCCCTGTCGGAGAAATTGGCACGCAAGCCAGCACGCACGGTCGCCGAACTCTTTGACAAAATAGAAGAGTACGCCCGGGCGGAGGAGGACAGCACCCGGAGAAACGGTGCCACACTGGCAGTTCACCGACAGACTGGCCAGTCAAGGAGGATGCAGCTACCGCATCGGCTACCACCAAGCCGCGCATTAACTATCGGCAAAAAGGTAGAAACGTCTATCATCTAGACGAAGGGAACCCCCCCGAAGTAGGAAGAAGAGGCGGCCGAGCAAACCGCGGCCGAGGCAGGGGCCGCGGCCGGCACGGTGGGCGTCACCAGGACGCACGAAGCGGCACAGCAGCAGCTCCGTCATATTGCGACCTCCACGGCGAAGGGTCGCATACAACAGCGGAGTGTCGCACCATTGCAGCAATGAACGAGTACATGCATCGCAATCAACACCTCGCTGAACACGAAGATCGAAAGGAGGCGGGAATCATCGCCGCCCCACCGCCACGCCACAAGCATAGAAGGCGGCCTCGCTCAACATGATCACGAGCATCAAAAGACAACGCCGCCCATAAATCCACCATGTGGCCACACAGACGCGCTACTGAGGTGCCCATATACGCTATCGCCCCATCGGGACCCCTCGTTATCTCCGCCAAAGATCGCCACCGCGGTAAGGCGGGTCCTCGTGGATGGCGGGAGTTCGGCGGACCTCCTCTTCATAGAAGACTTCGACAAAATGATGATCCCCAGAGACCGCTTGTCACCGCCGGGCATCCCACTGGTGGGCTTCGGCGGAAGGCCCGTCACGGCTTTGGGGCAAATCGCCTTACCCGTCGCATTCGGCGACGGACGGGCAACCCGCACGGAGACAATAACCTTCGACGTCGTCGAGATGCCATACCAGTACAACGCCATCCTCGGAAGGGCCACCCTCAACACCTTCGGTGTGATAGCGCATCACAACTACCTATGCCTAAAAATCCCCGCGCACGAAGGCGTCATTTCAACACGGGCCAACCAACATCTCGCTCGCCGGACCGAAATGGAGCCGGACCCACGTGCTCGACGCGTCCACGCAGTCGAGGCAACGGCGGGGCAACAAAGCAGGGCCCCGGTCGGCAAATGGGCCCCGAAGGCAAAGCCGGAGTGATAGCTTCAAAGGGTACCCCTCCGGGACGACGCTCCGGAGAAAACGGTGGCCCTCGGAGCAGAACTAACAAAGGAGGAGCACAATGGCATCCTCCGGGTGCTACGCGACAACGCCGACATCTTCGCGTGGAGCACCAAAGACATCCCGGGCGTGGCCAGAAACACAATAGAGCACCGGCTGGCCACCCGACCAGACGCAACACCAAAGAAGCGAAGCTCCGGCGCATGACGTCCGAACGACTTGAAGCAGCAAAAAAGGAGATAGCCAACCTCCTCGCAGCCGGTGTGATTCGCGAGATCAAGCACTCCGAGTGGCTCGCCAACCCCGTCCTCGTCCAAAAAAGCACGGGTCAGTGGCACATGTGCGTCGACTTCACCGACCTCAACAAGGCGTGCCCTAAGGACGACTTCCCCTTACCGCGCATCGACCAACTGGTCGACGCCACTTCAGGTGCGAGCTTATGAGCTTCCTCGACGCATACTCTGGATACCACCAGATATTCATGGCCAAAGAAGATGAAGCAAAAACCGCCTTCATCACCCCCATCGGCACCTACTGCTACCACCGCATGCCCTTCGGGTTGAAGAACGCAGGAGCAACATTTACACGCCTCATCACAAAAGTCCTCGCCGAACAGCTCGGAAGAAACGTCGAGGCATATGTCGACGATATCGTGGTAAAAAACAAGCTTGCCAGTTCCCACCCCGGGGACCTACAAGAAACATTCGCTAGCCTCCGAGCCGAGGGAATCAAGCTCAATCCGGAGAAGTGCGCCTTCGGTGTCAGGGCAGGAAAACTGTTAGGATTCCTCGTCTCAAATAGAGGAATCGAAGCAAACCCAGAAAAAATCAGGGCCATACAAGAAATGCAACCACCCCGTAGCATCCGAGAAGTACAAAAGCTCACAGGACGCCTCGCAGACCTCGGTAGATTCTGTCGCCCTCGCTGCGCGAGCGGCATCGCCATTCTTCAAGACCCTCCGAGGCGCGGAGCCATTCCGATGGACGGAGGAGTGCCAACACGCATTCGAAGAACTCAAGGAATACCTCGCACGGCTACCTAGCCTCATCAGCCCGAAGCCAGGAGCGCAACTCCTGTTGTATCTAGCCGCATCTGCTTCCGCGGTTAGTGCGGTCCTCGTCCAAGAAGAAGATGGACAGCGACCCGTCTATTATGTCTCCGAAGCACTCCAGGGGGCGAAGATAAGATACACGGAGCTGGAAAAGCTAGCATACGCCCTTCTGATGGCCTCGCGGAAGCTCCGCCATTATTTCCTCGCACATGCAATTACAATACCTACTTCGTACCCCCTAGCGCTGATGTTGCGCAACAAAGATGCCTCCGGACGAGTCGGCAAATGGGCTGCGGAGCTCGCGCCCTTCGACATCACATTCGCCCCGCGCACCACAATCAAATCCCAATCATTGGCGGACTTCGTAGCCGAATGGACCCCTCAAACGGAGCAACCAGCCAACGCCATCGACACACCATGGGTGCTGTACACTGACGGTTCCTGGTGCGCCACGGGGGCGGGAGCGGCGGCCATCCTCATCGCACCAGATGGTCGAGCGTGTCACACGCCGCGCGACTCAACTTCGCCACGACAAACAACGCCTCGGAATACGAGGCCCTCCTCCTGGGACTCCGCCGAGCAAGGGAACTAGGAGCCAAACGAGTGGTCGTGAAAAGTGACTCGCGCCTCATGGTGGGACACTTCGACAAGACATTTGAAACAAGGGACCCCGAAATGGCTCGGTACCTCGCGGCAGTACGAGCCATCGCCAAGGGGTTCCTCGGTATAACCATACAGGCGATACCCAGAAGCGCGAACGTAGCAGCTGGCCGACTAGCAAAGATGGCCAGTTCCAATGACCACCCACCACCAGAAGTTTTCTACGAGATACTCAAAGAAACCTTCCGCCGGACGGGGCGGCCGGCTCAACCGAGCACCGTGGGCTCCGCCGGCACTGTGGCACCGTCCGGAGCACTAAGGGCCCCGTTCGGAGCGCTAGCTGCCACCAAGCCGGGAGATGCTGAACCTCCCAAGACATCGCCAAGAAAAGCTCGCCACATGGCGCACATTGACACCACAGACTGGCGCAACATCATCGTCGCCTACCTGACAAGCGGCGAACCAGATGACCCAATAGAAGCAAAACGCCTCAAATACCAAGCCAAGAATTACCACCTTGTCAACGGCGATCTATACAAAGGAGGCGTTTGCACCCCTCTCCTGCGATGCATCTCACAGGAGGAAGGCCAACACCTCCTCAGATAAATACACGAGGGGGTCTGCGGAACACATCAGGCCCCACGAAGCATCGTCGCCAATGCCTTCCGACAAGGCTTTTATCACAAACGGGCCACGCGACGCACAACACTTCGCCCAAAGATCGCCAAGGTGCCAATGGGCCAGCAATAACCCTAAAGCACCCCCACCCCGCTACAGCCCTTACCTCCGGTATGGCCCTTCGCAAGGTGGGGCCTCGACATCATCGACCCTTTCCCAGCAGCAAAAGGCAACCTACGCTTTGCCTTCGTAGCCATCGAATACTTTTCACGGTGGATAGAAGCTGAGCCAGTGCCAAAAATAACAGCACAAGCAGCCCAGCGCTTCGTCTCTAAGAATATCATTTGCAGGTACGGAGTACCTCGCGACTTAGTCACTGACAACGGCAGACAGTTCGACTCCGCGACCTTCATGTCATTTTGCGAAGGATTGGGTGTCAACATATGCTTCGCATCAGTCGGACACCCCGAGTCCAACGGAGCAGTCGAAAGGGCAAACGACAACATATTGGCGGGCCTCAACAAACGCCTGGTGGGTTTGCCAAAAGGATTATGGCCCGAAGAGCTACAAAAAGCCTTGTGGGCACTCCGCACTTCGCCAACTAGGGCCACCGGTTTTTCCCCGTTCAAGCTCATCTTCGGCGACGAAGCAATGACCCCGGCAGAACTAGCCACCAAGTCCCTCCGAGCAAGCCAAGCCGACAATCCGGAAGGTCGCGAAGTTTCCCTGGATACAGTCGAAGAACACCGCGTGCAAGCCATCTCAAACATGGCAAGGTACGCAGCAGGCGTCGCGAAGGCATACAACAAGAAAGTTCGGGTCCGCCCCCTCGCACCAGGAGACATGGTCCTGAAGCGGGTGGCAAACCCAGCGACGGTCGGCAAGCTGCAGTCTAAATGGGAAGGACCCTACGTTATCACACAAAGCACAAGGGCTGGATCCTACCACATAGCTACGCTCGACGGACAGCAACTCGCCCACACATGGAACGCCAAGAGTCTCCGAAAATTCTACCCCTGAGCACAACATTGTAACAATCCCTGCTGCGACCGGATAAAAACCCAACCCCATAAAAGAATCAAAGGGGGGGGGGGTTTGTAAGATCAGGTGTAAATCTTTTGCGCATTTTTGTGCCAATGCAATAAAGAATCGCAGTGGTGCACACCGAGGTCCCCAGAGGACCGGGTGTATAAAAAATAAGACACCGCGCATGGCCTTCGGCCCCGGTGCACACCGAGGTCCCCAGAGGACCGGGTGTATAAAAAATAAGACACCGCGCATGGCATTCGGCCCCGGTGCACACCGAGGTCCCCAGAGAGACCGGTGTATAAAAAATATATACGTATAGGGCTCTCCGAAGCCCTATCAAAAGAAGGTGGGGGGACGAGCGCGGCTTCGCCCCCACCTCGCAAACAAAATATATACGTATAGGGCTCTCCGAAGCCCTATCAAAAGAAGGTAGGGGGACGAGCGCGGCTTCGCCCCCACCTCGCAAACAAAATATATACGTATAGGGCTCTCCGAAGCCTTATCAAAAGAAGGTAGGGGGACGAGCGCGGCTTCGCCCCCACCTCGCAAAAAATATATACGTATAGGGCTCTCCGAAGCCCTATCAAAAGAAGGTAGGGGGACGAGCGCGGCTTCGCCCCCACCTCGCAAAAAAAATATATACGTATAGGGCTCTCCGAAGCCCTATCAAAAGAAGGTGGGGGGACGAGCGCGGCTTCGCCCCCATCTCGCAAACAAAATATATACGTATAGGGCTCTCCGAAGCCCTATCAAAAGAAGGCAGGGGGACGAGCGTGGCTTCGCCCCCACCTCGTAAACAAAAAATATATACGTATAGGGCTCTCCGAAGCCGTATCAAAAGAAGGTAGGGGGACGAGCGCGGCTTCACCCCCACCTCGCAAAAACAAATATACGTATAGGGCTCTCTGAAGCCCTATCAAAAGAAGGTAGGGGGATGATCCACAAAGCGTAACCCAAACCCACCCCCTCTCGGTACAACACCCTCATCCTATCACACGTAGGGATAAAGTTACACACGATCTTTATTCAGCATATCTCAACAACACAAATTTATTACAACTTTTCACCATATCTCAAAGAACACAAATTTATTACACAAATTTATTACAATAATAGTATGCTTACGGGACGAAGTCCCACTCCTCCCTGTACGTAGCCCACTCAAGCAGCTCCTCGTCACACGCTCCGGACGCCAACAACACCGCTAATTCCCTTTCTGTTGCTTCAAGCTCATCCAAGGACTCCGAAGAGCTGTCACTCGAAACAACGATGGGCGGAGGAGCCGACTCGGCACACGACGCGAGGGGGTCAGCACCAGCAGTCGTCGCCTCGCGGCGCCTCCAGAATGCTCGAATCTCGGCGCGCGCCTCGGCCGTTTTCCTCTTACGGGCACGATGGAACTCCCTCATGGAACCATCGCGGTTCGCCAGTTTCCAACGCTGCCACTTCGCACCATGATAAACAGCCCCCCGATAGCACAATCGCAAAGGCCAAACAGACAACACGCCCCGCTCGTCCTTGGTGCCTCGACGGCCGGCGCCCCTCTTAATACTTCTTGCCTCGGATGGCGGAGGACCCCATCCGGCCGCTCGCTTGATGAGCAACCTTTCGCCCTGAGCATACGAAGCGCAGTTCCAAACAAAAAATCAAGCCATTGTCCAAACATTTCATTTAAAAATGAGGGTCTTACACAAAAAGAGGTTTCCCTCGTACAAAATGCTCGCTCCCTACAGCAAAGCAAAAGTGGAGCAGCAACAAAAAAAAACACTACGAAGGTGCTACGCTAACTATAACCTAAAAGGCGGGGGGTCACACCTTATCGTGTGGGGTGGACCCCCGCTTGTCAACACGTGCGTCTTCCGCCGAAGCCGCCGCGGGACCCTTCCCCTTCTCCCGCTGCGCTTGGGCCATCCGCAAGGACTCCGCTGCATCGTCATGACTGTGCAAGGACCAGTAGTCTTGGAGCAGGACCCTCCCGGCCTTCCTCGTGCGGTTCCTCGCGCGATTTCCTCCGGTCGCCACGCGCGGCGGCCGAGCCGCAAGGCCATCAATGTGGGCGCATCCGGCCTTGTCGAGGGAAGCGAGTGTCGCGGACCAAGCGGCCTTTGCACAATGGTCACCGTATGCGCGGGCGGCCGGGACGAACACTTCGCCAGCATGTTCAAGACGCTAGAAGGTGATGTCCATCTCCACGGGCCGATGGCACCTCGCAGGGGGGACGACACCAAGCGTCAGCACGACACCCTCAACGGCCTCCATGGCTCGCCAAGCAGCGAGCCCGACGGAGCTTGACAGCTCGCGCTTGGCGCGAATCTCCTCTTCCAGCACCGCCTTCTCACCCCGGAGATCCTTTACCTGCTCCTCCAGAGCTCGTACCCGTAGGGCTTGCTCCTCCAGGGCCTGCACTCGAAGGGCTAAAGCGTCGCGCTCGCCGGTCAGCACCTCGTTCCGAGCGTGCCCGTCCTCGACCTGCTTCTGGATCTCGGCGAAGCCCGACGCAATGTCACCATTAAGACCCCTCGCCAGCATAAGGGTCTGCGAAAACAAAGCGGCTCACCTAGGCATCTAAAAAAAAGGCGGGGACATACCTTTGCGGCGTTCGCCTCGATGCCCCGAAGCATATCGGGCAGGGTCATCCGCACAAAGAGCTCGCGAAGCAGTGGCGGCGAAGCAAAGTCCGCAACCGCTCCGCAAACCTGCGACGCCTGCTCGACGCGAAAGTCAGCACGGCACATAGGGCCCACGTCCACCGTACTTGAAGGACGGGCAGAGCCATGACCCCCGGATTGGCCATCTCCGGGCCGCTCTCCTCCGGAGGTAACAGGGCTAGAACCTCCCCCAACAGCCCCGCCCTCCGGCCTAGCATCATCCGCTGCAATAACGAAGCCTTTAAAAGCGTCAGCATTAAGACAAACAACCACCAAACAAACCGCCGGAGTAACAACTCACCGTGCGGCACCCGAGGAGTTAGTGGCACCTCGTCCGCAGCATCCTCTCCCCCGTAGACATTCGACGGAGTGCTCGGCCCGCAAGATTCGTCAGTATCTAACCCGACGACCTTAAACGAGCCAACCGCCCGCCGCACCTGCGAGGCGGTTCGATCGGCCGACACAGTTGGATTACCTCCCGCACTTGACGCATCGTGAGGACTGGAGGGATCGGCATTCGAAGCAGACCTAGAAAACCCCGACCGGGCCGGAGGGTCCACCGCCGGCCTCTTCGAAGCATGCCGCGACCCCTCGGCCTCGAGCGGATCAACAGCAACCTCAAGCGCGCAAAGAACGCGCAGAGGGCCACAAAATCGCCCAGCTCCTCAACCTCGACCGGCCGGGCACGCTTCTTCTTCTTGGCCTCCGGGTCGGGCCGATCAGCAAGGCGAACCGAGGCAGGATACGCCCGGTTCAGCCGCCCCTCCCGCACGACCAGGCACCGCCTCGCATGCTCCTCGCCCGTGTACGGGCCGAGAAGTATCTCCGCAGCACGGCTCGCCTCGGCAATCGACACGGCTACAGCAAACAAAACATAAGTCGCAATCCAAAACCTAAGCAAAGCCCACACAAAAATTCATACCTTCGTGCCCCCTCACGGTAAGGGTCGGGTGTCCAGAGCTGGTAGTGCCCCGCTCAACTTCCCAGTCCCGCGCCAGCGGCCAAAGACCGAAGGCGCAAAACTCTTCCACTAAGTCCCGCGTGGAGAGTCGCCTCGTCACATCCAGAAGGAGGCGCAGGTGAGCCTCCTCTCTCGCCGTCAGCTCGATGTCGGGGCTGGCGATAGGCTGTATCAGACCACCTCGCGACAGTAGCCCATCCCCCGGCGTGCAGGTGTGGTAGAACCATCTTCGCGTCCAGGCCGTCTCCCACCTATTCCGCGCCGCCGGGGCGGGTAGGTACATTTGGCAGCGCGACCTCGGTTGGAAATTGACGCTGCCAAAGTTCATCGTCTCACCGTCGCTGTTCTTCTTCGGCTGACAACGCGCATCGTGCAAAAAAGCGAAGAGATGAGCCTCGCCCGCTGCCCCGGCCGAAGACCCCCAACTTGACAACCGAGTTGGGGGTAAGTTGTGCCATCTCTACACCGTACAGCTGCAGCACATCTCTCACCAGACTCACGCACGGGATCCGCAACCCGACATCAAGAAAGGCGACAAAAACTACGGCCTCGTCGGCCCGGGGCATCGGCACCGTCTCCGCTCCAGGAACTCGCACTTTCCTGACGGTCTCCAGCTTGCCCTCCTCCACGAGAGTCCGGAGCACTGCCTCCGTCACCATCGACCTCCCGAGGTCACTCGTATAACACGCTTCCGCCGCAGCATCCTTGCCCCGCTTCGTCATCTCACGAAAAGCAACGAAGCAACCAGCGCAAACGTTTGGAAAAGCGTATAGGGCAGCAACATAAGCCCCACAAAAAGGGGGGGTGGCTACTTATAGCCACCCAGGGAGCCCAACAGGCGCGCACGCGTCATTAGTAACGGCGCACGGCGCCCCAAGCGCCATCGTTTAACACTACAGGACGCGCCGGTACGGCGAACGATGCCATAATGACGCGTCAGTAACGGCGCACAACGCCCCAAGCACCATTACGGCGCATGGCAGCGCCAGCTACCATCAACACCGCGTGCCAACGCCATTAAAGCGCACGGGGCCCAAGAGCCACCCAAACCTCACCCCGCAGGTAACGCCACCGAAGGGAGGATGTACCCTTCGCAACCAGCAACGCTTCGCCACGCCAGAGGGGACGATGTGCCTGGACCTTACAGGAGAACGGCGTGGTTTCAGCCATGGCGAAGCAGACCTCAACCGCGAGGGGCTTGTCGTAGGTACGCCCCACCGGCCCCACGACCAGGCGAAGCACGGTTGCACCAAAAGGTCCTCCCAAGGACACTTGGGGGAGACCCCGGAGACCCCTCGGAGGCATCCCGAAGCCCCCTCGGAGGGATCCCGAGGACCCCCGGAGGCACCCCAAAGCCCCCTCGGAGGGATCCCGAAGGTCCCGCGGAGACGTCCCGAAGACCCCTCGGCAAGACCGAAGAGACCTCGCAGGGAAGTCAGCAGAGGACCATCGGAGGATACGGGGTCTACAGGAGCGGTAGACCAGGCGCACCGCCTGAGGATAGACTATGTCCACAGGGGTGCATCGTGCACCAGAAGCTACGCGTAGGGGCGCGCAAAAGACACTGCTACCCCTAGGATTAATGTACTTTACTAGGGACATATGTGTATCTTCATGTATCATATCGGGAGGCTATAAATAGCCCCCCCATCCTGTAACTGGGGGACATGATGAATACAAACCGAACCTCTGTTTAGCCCCTTCGTCTCATTTGTACGAGGAGTCTCCACTTTTCACTGTCTAGTCTTCTCACTACGACAAGATTCATTAGAGACTTAAGTCATATTATAATCCATACGTGGTTAAGAGTCCTAGTGGGTTTCTAGCGAAGGGATTCGTTATGAGCTCTTTATAAGCATAGGCGCGTGTAGGGGCTTTTGGGATAATGGCTTGCAACATAAACAAAAAGGATCTGTCTATACAAGATTCGACTATTTTTTGGTCTAAAACAATCAAATTTTAGTTCACTTACAATTTCATTATACATAAATTATAGTAATTTATTTACGTGATTTTTGCTCTTGGTCACTGTAATTATTTTTGAAAGTCTTAATAACTCATATTTCCATCACATGATTCGAAATCTAACATATGTTTTGAGAGATTGAGCAAAAATAAAGACAAAAAAAAAATTTATACCAACAAAATACGACAATGTGATGAATCCGTTATGCTCAAAAGAAAAAATCATAATAAATTCGGATCCAATTTATCAGATGAGAATAAGTGCAAATCTTAAAACATATCGGACGGCTAAAAATTCGACTATTTTGATAAAAGAAAACAGTCGAATGTTGTTTTGTAAAACCGAAACAAAAAAATGGTGATTCCATTCCAGAAAATTACTACATCCAGAATGGCCGACACGTCTGTTCGAAAAATTGAAAAAAAGCAGTGCCCTCAGGCAGTATGTAGCAGCGAGCCCGTCGTCCGCACGTCGCCTTTCGCAGCTGCCCGGCCTTGCCGTAATTGAGGCTGAACGTCCGTACATAGAGCAGCAGGCGAGGCGGTCCCGTCAACTTCTTCTTTTCCTCCTTGGTGAGAAGTTTTTGCGTCACGCACTCGAGGACGCAGAAGGTGCTGCTGCCCATGTACTCGAGCACGCCATCTTTGTGCCGCTTCTTGTTCTTGCTAAAGAACTCCTCCTCGCAGAGCTTCCACGCCGGCGCCTGCTCGTCGATGACGCCGTCGCCGATGGTGGACGGCAGGACTTCGCAGGAGCATATGCGCCCGATCAAGTCCAGGTGGTGGTATAGCCCGACCCACGCGTCCAGCTCGACGTCGTAATGGGCCCGCCCCTCGAAGGGCAGCATCCAGCTGCCGCGGCGAGTCCACTCGAGCCGCTCGGTGTCGAAGGAGAAGGTGGCCATGGGTGCGGAGAAAAAGATGGTGCGCCCGTCGGGGTGGACCGCATAGCAGACCGTACAGTGCGGATCGAACGGCGGTTGGGAAGAGACGCTGCTCCAGGACCAGCTCTTGCCTCGCGGGGGGTCCAAGGTAAGCACCTCAAAGTTGCACCGGCCGTTGGCCTTCAAATCCATGCCGTAGAGCCTGTCTCCGACAGGCACGTAGACGCTGCCACAATACTCCAGCGCGTTGCCTCGCGGCCGGGGGCCGACGGTGAGCGCCATCGTCTTGGTGTCGTAGGCGGGGACGGCGCGGATGGGCGAGGGGTGCATGGCGAAGATCTTGGTGCCGAGGGCCACGAAGTACATGGCGAAGCGGCGGTCCGCGTCCAAGGCCACGCGGACCAACGGGGGGTCGGACAGCCTCTCTGCCCGCGAGTCCAGATCGGTGTCGGCGTCGGGTTCGGGGTCGAAGCCGCCAACGTCAATCTTGCGGATGCTGTATCCATCCTCTGAGTCATCCAGCAGCAGGTAGAGATGCTGCGGCGGCTTCGGCTTCGACATGCTGCTGCTTTCTCTGCTAGCTTGCCAACCTGTGCTAAGCTAGCTCTATGCCGGTTACTCGATCGATCTGCGCACTCCCCCTCGATCGTCTCTTCTTATGTGCGCACCGATCGAGCCGGCTCCGATTATAAAGGCCCGGGGGAGGGGAAGCTGTATGTACGATCGAGTCAGTGTCGGACTGCAATTCGTGTCCGAGCTGAGGTGATACCTCTGGATCCGATGTGCACCCGGAATCGAGTGATTCCGGCTCGGCGAGGGGAGTGCAGAGTGCAGACGTGCCTTGCTGTTTAGCAGACAAAACTCATACATACTTCATACATATATGTAACTTGCTTATTTGTGCTTCGCATTCAGTGATTATGAAATCAAACTTGATATGTGGGGTGAATGTGCCACACGGTTCGACGGACAGAACATACAAGCAATTAGCGAAACAGAACACGTTGTGGCAATCTTTGTAGGAACCTTGCCAAAGATGTTCAAAGGTAATATCACAGTAATCTACCTGTTTTGCTTACACATCTTAACAGTGTACTGGAGACTGTTGAACATTTACATATAAACTTATTATCTTCTTAACGCCATGCATAGGACAAATAAGCCTAAGTGGAAGCTCAGCCTGTAGATGGTACATAAATGCAGACGTACCTGAGATCAACGCATTACGTGCGAGGTAGGTTCTTTACTTTATTAATGTGTCATCGATTACTTGCACTTTCCTGTGTAGCCTCTTACATACATATCACCCAAACAACCTTTTTTTTTGTTGTTTACAGCAGCCACAGTCAGCTCAGGCCACTTAGAACAATCGTACCTTCTATGTACGCCATTTCTACAGCAGTTGTCCGTCCTCCTGTTGAAGAAAAAACAGTTAGAGAGTTTCTTGATCTTGACCTATTTGACTGTGAGGTAAGATAACTACATTATTTGTAAATACTACTTGCTGTTATATGCATATATTATATAGGGACCACCGCAATTAGCCTGTTTTTGTATTTCGTAGGGCACATACTATTCATGCACCGTTACAATTATGCGCCTAGCACCGGGCCAGCGCTGGTGGTTCCCCTCATGCCATCTTTGCCGCAAATCGACCGCACCAGATGACGTATTTTACAGATGTTCTGACCCAAACTACACATCCACACATGCAGATCCTAAGTAAGTCTATTGTTGTTTTTCCACAAGAATTTTCTAAAGTCCTGCCTCTCATCCAAAGAACTACGCTTCTTAATATATCTGCGCTCTTCTATACCAGGTATTGAATTTATTTAATTGGATCAGATGGCAGTGATGAAGCAGAATTTGTGCTTTTTGGAAAGATTGGACATTGAATTTCCTTTCAAATATAAAATGATTTGGGCACCATTACGGGTAAATGGTGAGATGGTTGAATTGTTGTGTTTTGCTTCTCAAAACCCTAAAATTGCTATTACCATATCCGGTGGATGGAGAGGTGGATGGTATGACAATGGGTGCTAATAATTGCGACTTGGCTTAGTAAATTTATCGAATCTCGAAAGTCATCTCACCGGTGGATAAATGGCACGCGCAAGCTTGCGGTATCAGATGGCAGTGATGAAGCAGAATTTGTGCTTTTGGAAAGATTGATATTATCCGGTTCTTGGGTAATATCGGTGCATACACAGAAGAGATGAGCATTCGGTGTTACGTAATGTAATCAATTTGGCCTGATCGGCTCAGTCACTCTGTTGATTGTAATAATGATACTTTAGTTCGTGCAGCAAAGTGCTATCTACTTATCCGAGAATAGCCTTAGTCCGACAATTGGACAGCAGATCGTGCGAAAACCGATCCTTAGTTTAGTTCGTGCTGACCGTCCTGTACACGAGCCTCTACATGAAATTCTCGCTGTTGCACGCACAAGAAATGAGATACCAAATGATATTGCTGCAATTGTGTCACAAAAATACAGATTTGTAGTATCAGTCACTGACAAAAGCTTCCTACGGCAGCGACCATCATTTCAAGTTCATAGAGCTGATACTGCTTTTGGTAGACAGCTGCACTCTTCGCTTTTCTATACAAGTTCTTCCTCTTCGCGTCCATCCACCACAAAAGATAAAGTCTCTCATACAACAAATCATCCCTTCTACTGATTCTGAGCTGGGGGCATATCTGCTACACATGAAGCCACACAGATACCTGAGTTATACCATCCCAGCTGTCGCAGCAGCCAATAGCGCTTGAGGTAACCTATAGTTCACTTCATTTTCTATTCTATGTTCCAAAATTCCTTCATTTGTTCTGAGATAAATCTGTTCCGTTGTATTAGTAGAACTTCAACATTTACCTACAGCCATACTTTTCTGATCTGATTCAGTACGTTATACGAGGCCGTGGTTTACTATTTTAGCATCCTTCATGAACACACCTGTTACCTTTTTCGTATATATACCTATATAATCGTTTGCGACCAAATTTTTTATTACATACTACAATCCTATCACCCATCAGGAAAAACAAACTCATTCAGCTACAATATATTACAATGCTTACTGATCGCTTTAGATATAACCCTTGCTATTATTGTTAGCAATTCGCTATAGATAGTAAGCCTAATTATCCGTTTCATATTTAACTGTTTCTGATTTTGAAAAGCGCTTTTGCTGTTTCATTCAGTCCTTAAACCCCACGTATTACTCTCTAAATATACTTGATCACCCTTATTCTCTGAGTTCTACGATGCTGCTTGCGTTTAGTTTCAAGTTATGTATCTCGATCACAATTCCTTTTCATAGTTTGTGCCACAAACAATCAGATCAATGTCTATAGATTCTCTCTACCAATTGACTTCATAGCGCAGTACACATTAGCCACGTTTGTTAGCTCCCTTTATTATTACAGCTTTCTTTTTTATATGTTAGAGCTATCGCTACAGCCAAATATAAATCTGTGCATGCACCTTCACCTAATCTTTCGTTTATATACTCCAGTCTTATGTCACAACCCCATGCTCCATGGTGCTGGACACAGAAGGCTTGGCCACTAAGCAGAGGAAGACGAAGCTGAAGATGCAAAGGGCTGAGAAGGAAGACCCTGACAGTGGGACTGCAAGGAGGAAAGATGGCTATATATGTAATGCGTAGATGGGTGTGTGGACCAGGTGGTGGTGCCGAAGGGCCCATATGGCAGTGTAACTAATGAAAGTATAAACTTGTACTGGGTGGATCGTTTTTGAGGCTATGGAAGAAAAGAGATAGCAACTTTCCCCATCCTCTGTCTGCTTTCCTCTCATCACTGTTCCTCATCTGTTGTCGTGTTTTTGAACTCTGTAACGCTTCCGATCTACAGCGAAACCTCTTAGCTACGATCGGTTCGTTACAATCTGGTATCAGAGCCACCGAATCAACCTAGATTTCGGTTGGCGTAGGTTGGTAACCAAATCGGTTCCATAATCCCTATCATCAGGTTGGATCAACTCGGATCGTCATCATGGCACCGAAGAATCCCTCACTGCAAGTGCGTCAAATCATCGAGGCGATGGACAAGAACACCGGCCAGATTCAGACGACGTTGAGCGAGATTCTTGCGCGTTTCGATGGGCAAGCTGAGAAACTTGATGGGTTGTCAGCGGAAGTGAAGAATCTAGGACAACAAGTGGGAATCCAGCAAGATAGTTTGGATGAGGTCAAGCGATCGCAAGCAGAATTCTTATGCCAGCAAGCTTCTCCGCCACCGCCATTACCACCCCGACCACCACCACCATCGGCCTTGAAGTTACCCAATGAAGCGGGTCAAGTATCTACCTTGGTTCCTCCAGGCATGCTTGCAAATCACGGGCCTCATTTGCTGCAGCAACCACACGGTGCATCTTCTTCGTATGGGGTGGTTACCACACCGACATCACCCGCGGAGCCTGGGGGATTTATCAAGCCACCGAAGCTGGAGTTTCCCAAGTTCTTCGACGACAATCCTTGTCTATGGTTGGACCGGTGCCGCATTACTTCGAGATGTACCGAGTCCCCGTGCCGCAATGGGTGCCGACCGCAACGCTCTATCTCGAGGGACACGCAGCGCTCTGGCTGCAAGCGTACAAGTGGCATCATGTGCTTCTAGGGTGGGATGCGTTCAGTCAAGCGGTGGAAGAGGAATTTGGGGCAGACGAGTATGATGCGCAAATGACCAAGCTCCTACAACTTAAACAAACCCATACCGTAGCAGAGTATCGAACAACATTCAAAGCCTGTATGTATCATTTGTTGTCATTGGATGCCACTCTCAACAACAAATCCTTTGTCACACAATTTTTGCTCGGCCTGAAGAACGATATTCGAGGCGCGGTGCGGTTACAGGCTCCAACGTCACCAGGGCGACAGTACAATCGAGCGTCACTTCAACGCCCAAAATGACAATGCCTATCCCTGCTACAGCACCTGGTCACCAAACACAAGCAATACCAGTAGTCACAGTCAAGGTGGCAAATGGAGATCAACTACAGTGTGACAGTATGGTTTCAGGTCTGACCTGGTGGATTCAGGGACTGTAATAAAACATATTGTCTTTTGCTAATCGTACTGCTGTTCTTCAAAACCGTTATGTAAATATTATCCTTTCGCATATACTCCTCCCTTCTTCAAACACAGTAATATGGTCGCTCTGATGGTCTAATCTTCGCACTATGTTATCTAAACTCAACATATACATAGCATACATTCTATTTGCTGCGTAGACCCCGTCCTTTTGTTATATATATACTCCAGTGTTTATATGCAGTCACTATTTAGACCGTATTTTTATCGTTTCACTACTTGCTTTTCTGCGCTTTTGTTTTACCAGAATGTCTGATCTCTTCGGATTAACGCCCAACAACAAATGCAGTAAAAAAATACACCGTCCTCTTAGAATCTATCAACGGCCATAGCTGCGCCGAATGGCGCGGGTTGGCATCTAGTGGTGATAATGGTTGGTTGGTACGAAGCTGCTCGGCCTTTGTAGACACCATGCTATTCATCCTAACAGCAACCTAAATGACGTCAATGCTCTTTCCTCACATTCATTTCGAGATGCCGAGCTGGTCGAGGCAGATGTCAAGCAGCTCGGCGCAATCGTCCACGCTTGAAGACGGCATGCGCACGGCGCATGGAACACGCCGAGAGGTTGAGCACCAGCGCGCGGAACGACGCATGCAGTCCAGGTCATCGAGAACTGCGCGAACGGATCATTGACCGCCGCCGACGAGAGGGAGATTCAGACATTTGTGTTGGGAGTCCGATTCCTAACTGATCTGGAGTGAGTTTCGGTGGTGAAGATCACCTAGTTTGGTTGATTGGTGCTGATTAGTGCTTTTGGCCGAAGCACTCTGTTGGTGGGCTTGTGCGGCAATCTCCCAGTTCCTCGGCTTCGTTCTTTGGTCGGTTCCAAAGGAGGAAGTGTGGCATTGTATCTCCGATTGCTTCGCCTTTTGCTTGGGATTGCATGCTGATAGTTTTTCAGGGTCAGTGTCGTAGGCACGCCTTGCCAGTTTCGTCTCAGTGGTTTTGAGTACCACTGCTTCAGTGGGTATTGGACCTCTGTATTACTTCTTTATTGATTCTTGCATATACATAGTTGCAGTGCTAGTTGATACCTTAATCTGTGCTAGTCCTGTTATCTGAATCTAGTACTGGAGATATTGCAAATCAATCAGTGGGATCTGTTAATGCTCTATGATGAAGTTAGTCGTATACTGAAATTGATTATGATGTTTAGTTCTAACTTGAGCTCTAGTGAGTTTCTTGCTTCTGTATCTTAGACCTGCTGTTATTAGGCTTGGATTTATTATGTTCTTCCAAAGAATATTATAGTGGTAAACCTGCTGTTTTTATTGATCTCTTGCTTACAGTCTGATTACTCTGTTAGCCCTTTTGGGTCTATTTCTGATCCTAAGTTTTTTTATCAGTTAATATTAGAGAGTGATCTTTTACTGTCAGTCATCTAGAGATCTTTCAGTTATCCTGTGACATACTGGTTTAGCCTGGAAGTCTTTTCTGTGGTCTTTAACAGATAGGTTATATTGTGTCGGACCCGGATTTTCTAATCCAGAATCCTCTGTGAAACACTGTGCTATTCCCTGGATCAGTAGCTAGCACTCACAGATACATCACTGAATCAATTCATACATGGCGTAAAACCATACCATTCGTTAATTTAGCACAACAGAGTTTACATAGACCGCGTCGGGTCAGGTTTTACAATAGGGCCGAACAGGCCAAATTGATTACATTACAAAAGCGAAAGCGACAACGGAAGCAAAAGGGGTGAGAGCACATCTCTCCACGAGCAAGCGGCGGGAAACTTCGTGTGCGTCCGATATTACCTAAAGACTCAGATAATATAAGATGCACGCAAGAACCAACGGAGTCAGCTGGACTGGGGCGAGACTAGAACAGCTAAAGCCTACACTACGCTTCATCATCTCCTGGTCCTCCGACTTCTGGATCCGCGTAATAGTCGTAATCTCGGGTTTCCTGCTTCTGAGGGTTTTGGGGGGGGAGAGAGAGAGCGAGGATGAGCACAACTTCGTGCTCATGAGCCAACAACAATGCAATAATATACATGCAAGGCTTAACAAGGATGGCTCGAGTTCTTTTATTTGCTAAAGCAATGTTTTCAAATATCATAATTACAAATCCTAGCACTTAGCATTGTAACAAATTACATTTTATCAAAGAGAGTAATTGTGCAATATTTAATAACAGTGAGGTTCCCTCCACCTTCATGCTTATTTTGGTTGTGGTTACATCCACCACTAAACAACACTGGGTGCCAAGACCCAGGAGAAACCAAATCCAGGGTCATAACGACCCATCACATTTCATCCCACCCCAAAGGTTTTATAAATAGAACTAACTCATGTAAGTTCCCATGTCCGCCCTTGACCGTAGGCACGGCTATTCGAATAGTTTATTACACTCTGCGAGAGGTTGTACACTTTACCCACAAGAGACAATCATCTTGACATGTACACATGTTTAGTAGACATGTGAGTCAAGGGGAGATCGTCACAAGGCCTTTACAATGCATCCTCCAGTATTTGTTACACCCGCTAAGGTTTCACCTGAGAAGGGTTACGCTCACATAGACCCGTCAACCCTTTCCCAGACCCCCTCTTGCGCCACACGACTTACGCTCACATAGACCCGTAAGTCGTACACCCCAACCCATAGCCACAAAGGCTTATGGCGTAGCGGGTCATCTACCTGGTGCAACTCATACTAACGGATACAAATTATTTAGCCAGGTCGACACCATTATAGACATGTGGTTGTACTGTTTTACATTGGGAGGTCGTCACAGGATTAAGTCCTTAGGGACCATCTGGGCGGTTCATACCACATACCATCCACAACAAACATTCCTTGGGCTGCATTAGCACCCACCAACATAACATCCATCATACCATCCGCCCAGATGTGATAAGCAATTTTTTTAGGGTTTTTGAGAGGTAGAAAAATACATCAACACAACCATCTCAGTCATTTACATCCAATGACTGCCCAAAATCATTTTTATGTTTAAAGGGATGATGATTGGGATATTTTAATATCCCGGTACTTAAGCAAGACTAGCATGTCGCTTAAGTACAACCCATAGCTAGTATTACCACATAGTTACTAGGGTGACAAAGATTAAGGGATTCGAATTTTCAAGGATGGCGTAATAATTAATTAATCATCAAATGGGTATTAACTACCTTAAACTTTAACATACATTTGATTAAAGAATTAAAGCATGCAATTTGCTATTTTAAAAGAATATAATTTGCATAAAATGTAGGTTCAATATGATCAAAGTATTGACTCGCCTTGATTGTAGGGAAGAGGGTCTGAGTAGTTTTATTCTTGATCAACTTGGAGGTCTCCTGCTCTTGAATTCTCTGTGGCGCAGATCTGAGAAATAAACAACAAACAACAAGAGCAAATAAATACAAATGAAATAGCAAATGAACTTCAAATTAAACAAGACCTATGCCATTAGCAAGATCTTGAATTAACAAATTTTTAGAAATTTATTTCATAATTTTGGAGTTACTGACGAGGAGCAGAGACTTCAAGTTGAATTGGAATTAAATCAAAAGAATAAGAGAAAGGAGAGAGAACATGTCTCTCTAACTTGAGGGGGCCACTGCGCAGTGCGTCGGTCCACGCTACAGCCCATGAACCAAGGCCACAGTCCACCGGTGGTTTTAATGCACAGCTATGTGCCTCGGGCCCACCTGGAAGGGTGACAAGGGGAGAGAGAGAAGGCCAAGTGCCTTTGACATGCGGGGCCTACAAGGTCGTAGACTCAGAGCAAAAATCAACTCATCCCCATTCTATTTCTTTTGGTCGCAGAGAAAGGGGAGCAGAGGGCGGCTCGGGCCGGCTTGGGAGCTGTGGCGGCGCCGGCAAGCGGCGGCACGGGGCGACCGGTGAGGGGGCAAAATGGGTCCCCACGTGGGTGGCGATCATCGCGGCGGTGGCGGAGAGGCGGGTACGGTGGCGACACGACCAAAGGCAGCGACGAGTGCCATGGGTTCGCGGAGGCGCAGGCGAACCGGTGGTGGGGCGACGGAAATGGAGCACGCACGGGTTGCGCGCCACCATGAGGGAGGTGCGAGGCCGAGCGGGGAGGGCGGAGGCGGCCCGAGGCGGTCCGGCGGCGGCGGCCGGGGGTAGGAGAGAAGGGGCGACGGAGGCGGCACGTCTCGGCGGCGGGGAAGGAGCTTGGAGGCGAGGAATGGCTTCCTTGTGTCACGAGGCACGAGGTGACGGTGGTGGCACACCGGGGACGGCGCCGAAGCGGCTAGTTGATGGGGAGGCGGTGCGGCCAAGGCGGGAGCGCGGCTTCGGCTCTGCTCGGTGAAGAGCACTGGAGGTGCAACAAGGGGATAATGAGGGGAGGCACTAGGGAAGGCAAGGGGGGCCTTATAGCCAGCAAGGAGGCAATGGAGCCGTTGGAGAGGCTGGGCAGTGCACGGTCCTGAGGACGACATGGCGCGGACGAGTGATGTTGGTGTCTTGGTAGCAAAAGGGAGTTGCTTGGAGATGGGACAAGACCACGCGGGCATGGGTACAGGCGGTGCGGCAGAGGGTGGCAGAGGGGCCAGAGGTGGCGTGTACGCAAGCGGTAGCGTGTGCAGCAGAGGATGGCATGAGCGCAGCTAGCGTGCTGCAGAGGAAGAAAGGGAGAGGTGTCTGCTGCGGCTTGACCAGGGAGGAAGAAGCCGGATGGGGAGGCTGGGCCAGGAAGGGAGATCAGGCCGGGTGGCTAAGAGAGTGGGACCGGCCCTTAAGGAGATGGGCTGAGCCCGAGAGACACGGAGGCCCAAACTGCAAAAGAGGAAATTCCAATCGAATTTTGAATTCCGAAGTTACGGAAAGGTTTGAAACACAAACCTGAGCTAGGAGGAGAAAGGAAATTTTCGCAATTAGTTTGATAATTTGAATTACGATGAAGAACGAAAACCAGAACGGTAAACACTATTAACCGTCTGAAAAATGGGACATTACATATTGACAGTTCTGTAAAGTTTGGATAGAGCTCAAGATTAGAAACTTTTATCATAATCATTTAATGAAGAGTATAGACATTAGGGTTGAGATGGCAAAGGCTTGTTTTTTTGCATCTCTCCTTCCGAGGCACATTCTAGCATCAATCATCTGTGCTTTATGCTGCTGATTGATGGTTTCCTGTTGTTAATGTTGATCATAATATTGTCTTTAGATGACTTGAAAGAATTTCGTGGATACATGTTATTATAGTCATTTATTACTTGCCGGTATTGTGCTTTAATGGTGGTATTGAATGTTGGGTTTAATTATGTTTATTTGCTAAAACTGCATTTCTTACAACATGATTGACCCGCCTTGAGACGCTACGGGAATTATTATATTTTTAAGTGTCATCAGTTGGTCTGATACATAGTGTATGTGGGATCCTTAGACCTGATGCTATGGTGATTTTCTACATGTATAATAGTTTACTTAAAAGTTATCAAACGCTACTTCGTAAATGAGCAGTCATAAAGGTACCTTTTAGGTTTACTATGAAATATGCGGAGATATGTGAGCAATAAATATGGAATTTGTCCCTCCTTTTTAATAGGATAGATATTTTTGGGCCCCTCGATGTAGTTGAATTAAGGAAGTGTATGGCCATATCGAATATGGTTGAGAAGTCAACTACAACTAAGTAATCTACTACAAGATCGAGCTATCATAGGATGGCGCGCATATCGCCTTGAGTTTGATCTGGTATCGTGAAGCAAAGAGATCAGCACATGAGCTTTATAAAGGTTCTTCCGATATCATCTTTGTGTGTATTCGGGAATCGCTACGTACTGCTTGGAACCTCTACCGAGTTGTGTATCGGAAAGGAATTTTCGGGGCACGTCTGATTACGCGTGAACCTATAGTGTAACACACTTAATGAGTTGGAACAAACTACTTCGGATTAGATCCGTTAGAGACTTAAGTCAAATTATAATTCATACGTGGTTAAGAGTTATAATGGGTTTCTAACGTAGGGATTCGTTATGAGCTCTTTATAAGCATAGGCGTAGGGGCTTTTATGATAATGGCTTGCAACATAAACAAAAATGATCTATCGATGCAAGATTCAACTGTTTTTCAGTCTAAAACAGTTAAATTTTAGTTCACTTACAATTTCATTATACATAAATTACAGTAATTTATTTACGTGATTTTTACTCTTGGTCACTGTAATTATTCTTGAAAGTCTTAATAACTCATATTTCCATCACATGATTTGAAATCTAACATATGCTTGGAGAGATTGAGCAAAAATAAAGATAAAGATAAAAAATAAAATTTTATACCAATAAAATACGACAATGTGATGAACCCATCGTGATTCAAAGAAAAATTATAATAAATTCGGATCAATTCATTGTAGATAAAAATTCGACTATTTTGATAAAAAAAACAGTCGAATATTGTTTTGCAAAACCCAAACAAAAAAGATGGTGATTCGATTCCAGAAAATTAGTACTACATCCAGAATGGCCGACACGTCTGTTCGAAAAAGTCACACAAAGAAGTGCCCTCAGGCAGTATGTAGCAGCGAGCCCGTCGTCCGCACGTCGCCTTTCGCAGCTGCCCGGCCTTGCCGTAATTGAGGCTGAACGTCCGTACATATAGCAGCAGGCGAGGCGGTCCCGTCAACTTCTTCTTTTCCTCCTTGGTGAGAAGTTTTTGCGTCACGCACTCGAGGATGCAGAAGGTGCTGCTGCCCATGTACTCGAGCACGCCATCTTTGTGCCGCTTCTTGTTCTTGCTAAAGAACTCCTCCTCGCAGAGCTTCCACGCCGGCGCCTGCTTGTCAATGACGCCGTCGCCGATGGTGGACGGCAGGACGTCGCAGGAGCATATGCGCCCGATCAAGTCCGGGTGGCAGTATAGCCCGACCCACGCGTCCAGCTCGACGTCGTAATGGGCCCGCCCCTCGAAGGGCAGCGTCCAGCTGCCGCGGCGAGTCCACTTGAGCCGCTCGGTGTCGAAGGAGAAGGTGGCCATGGGCGTGGAGAAAAAGATGGTGCGCCCGTCGGGGTGGACCGCATAGCAGACCGTACAGTCCGGATCGAACGGCGGTTGGGAAGAGACGCTGCTCCAGGACCAGCTCTTGCCTCGCGGGGGGTCCAAGGTAAGCACCTCAAAGTTGCACCGGCCGTTGGCCTTGTCATCCATGCCGTAGAGCCTGTCTCCGACGGGCACGTAGACGCTGCCACAATACTCCAGCGCGTTGCCTCGCGGCCGGGGGCCGACGGTGAGCGCCATCGTCTTGGTGTCGTAGGCGGGGACGGCGCGGATGGGCGAGGGGTGCATGGCGAAGATCTTGGTGCCGAGGCCACGAAGTACATGGCGAAGCGGCGGTCCGCGTCCAAGGCCATGCGGACCAACGGGGGGTCGGGCAGCCTCTCTGCCCGCGAGTCCAGATCGGTGTCGGCGTCGGGTTCGGGGTCGAAGCCGCCAACGTCAATCTTGCGGATGCTGTATCCATCCTCCGAGTCATCCAGCAGCAGGTAGAGATGCTGCGGCGGCTTCGGCTTCGACATGCTGCTGCTGCTTTCTCTGCTAGCTTGCCAACCTGTGCTAAGCTAGCTCTATGCCGGTTACTCGATCGATCTGCGCACTCCCCCTCGATCGTCTCTTCTTGATCGAGCCGGCTCCGATTATAAAGGCCCGGGGGAGGGGAAGCTGTATGTACGATCGAGTCAGTGTCGGACTGCAATTCGTGTCCGAGCTGAGGTGATACCTCTGGATCCGATGTGCACCCGGAACCGAGTGATTCCGGCTCGGCGAGGGGAGTGCAGAGTGCAGACGTGCGGTGCGACGACCGTGCGACGACGAAGAACTGCTTGGTAACAAGCAGCACCGCCGGGATACTGACAGTCTGCTCTGCTGTATTTAGTTATTACTCCTACTAGGATGAAAGCACACGCTACGCCACGCAGCCGATGAAATAATAGATGTGGACATTGTAGATGATAAAGATCATATATGTACATGAACAATTTTTAGCTGTAAATTAATTACCAACACGAAAATGCGCCTGCCTAAATGTGTTTGATGGTCTAAACATGGTAAGCTAAAACACAAACTATATTATAGGCTAAAATAGACACCACATTATTATAACATTTCAAGAGAACAACCTAACTCTGTGTGAATGCTATCTTGTAGCTGCAGCGGCACTATCTCTACTACTTAAAAGAAGGAGTTGGTGACGGTCGTTCGTCCTCCCACCGTTAATCACGTCCGTCCGATCGGGACCGGAGAATGGACAGCCCAGATTTTGCGCAGTCCTCTCCTCTCCTCTCCGCCCACGCCCACCTCCCACCCACACGCACGCACGAAGCTTCTCGCCTAACTACCCTCGCCTCGCTGCCTCAGTCAAACCGTCGCCTGACCCTCGCCCCTGCCCTTCTTCCTCGTGACAACCCACCGCCTCGTCTCCTCCTCCCCACCCTCGTTCGGTTCAACCACGTCGCCCCTTCTCCCCCACCTCTCCCTCCCCTCCCCCTCCCCTTCCCCCCACCCGCGCCCAGCCGCCGTCTCCCTCCGGCCGTCGCCGCCCCTGCGCTCCATGCGACTCGACCGCCTGATCTCCTCCCCGCCGACGCCATCGCCGAGATCGGTGTCGGCGCCGGCGCTGGTGGGCTCCTCGCCGCCGCCATCGAGCACCTCGAGCGGGAGCCCGCCGCGAACGACGCCCCACTCGCCGCACTCTCCCCGTGGGAGCTCCTGCTTGTGCTCGTCTGCCAGCGCGAGTACCGCCCCACGGTCGGACCGCCGACCCCATCGCCTTCATCTCCGCGTGGGCGGAGGCCGCCGCCACGGCAGCTGCAGGTCATCCCGCCTACCCCGCCACTCCCGCCGTTTGTGTTCGCTCACCTCAACCGCTCCTCGTCACCTCCTCAGATGGGCCCAATCCCTCTCCTCTTCTCCTCTCCGTTTCCCAAATCGGGCGGCGGTGAGACGCCAAGAAGAGGAAAGAACTCGGTCGAGATTCTCCCCGAATCTCACCACCGCGTCGCATAATCAGCGTCGTATGATCGTTCCCTGCCCCCATTTCTTTATTTCCCTAAATTTTCAATCACAATTAGGGTTCTTGATTTTTGCATTTCGCGATTCCACGTGATTGCATCTAGATGTGCGCCTTGTTCTATCTGGGATCACCGTGAAACCCTAAGGAGGGTCGCTTGCCACGGCTCCCATGCCTAGCCAACTGCCTGTTGTTGTTGTTGGCGCCGAACGTTTCTTGCTCGGGCTTGCGATGTCGTGGGGCGCTTCCACCTGCGGTAGATCCACCTTTTACTTACATTGCACCGGTGGTGCTGAGACAACCTAGTGAAACATTACACAGTACAAGCTAACTCTTGTGCATGTCTTGCTACCTCCAATAGGAATGCTTCTACAAATGCCATATCATGGAATTGCTCTTTGCCTCAGAAAGATTTGATGGATGGTCCTGAAAAATTAGGGCAATCTGCTATGGTTCAAGATGCTCCAGACTTTCGGGATGGTCTAATCGTGACGTGAAAAGCACAAAGATTCATTGAGTACAAATGGGCAGCGGAGGAGTGGGCATCGGATAAGCGTCAATTACTAAAGCAGGTATAGTGTTTTGCCTACTTAGAATCCATCTTAAACTATACAAGAACATCATGTGCATAAATTTTGGAACATAAAATTCAATAATGCACAATTCGATGTCAATTTTAAGGAGCACCGGGGTTATGCCTTTTGTATTTTTGGCATGCATGGCTATGGAGGCAACCTTGACCGCCTTGGTATTTGTCTTTTCTTGTGTGTGTGATCGTATCTTTGTGACCTTGTGGTGTCATGAGCTCGATTGTTGGTGCATGCGTCATTGGCGTGCTTGGGAGAAAACAACTTTGATGTCCCAGAGGTCCTTGTAGCCTATGTTGTGCCCTACTTTGTAAGTACAATCTCGACATGGTCATTGGTCAATTTTTGTCAAGCGCCTATGGTATCAAACATCAATACACCTATTTTTAATTAGTTTTTGTGTTAATATGCATTGTGCTTGATTGAGTGCAGTATCTGGTGAGTTTGTGGTGACATTCCCAAGGGCCTACCATGTCGGGTTTAGCCATGGTGAGTTCAATTATCCGACCTTTGGAACCTATGATGCTTGTTATTGCATTTAATTCATCCTTATGTGCTAATTGTTAACATATTAGTCTTGAGCTTGATACACAACTTTTTTCATTATTTGAGAGGTCATTCATGACACTGCTAGCATGCCCATCATCCATGTGTTTTGGCTTGGCAAATTCTGAGGCAAACAGTGTATAGTTTCTCTATTTTGGTTTACGAAGTTACGATTTTGTTAAGCAAGCGTAGATGCACATATATACGCAGCTGACTGACCAAGGGATGCATATTTGTTCAGATTCAAATCAGTAGATGCATAGTTTGGAGTCAAATTTGTAAACATTTGCCATTTAGTTGGTGGTCATCTGTCCTCCCAGAATCTTTCTCGTCCGTCCGATCGACAATCAGATGACCAACGGACTAGATTAGCAAACGTCCCACACCACCTACGGAGAAGCATCCCAAACCGGTCAGGTTAGGTGCAGGGAGGATCTACTCCACTGACATTGAGGAGCGGCTTCTCCAGGAGTCACGGTTCTTGATTGGGCTTTGCTTGTCTCAGTTTGGCGCAATGAGTAGTGGTAGGAGTGGTATTGATGAATTCCTGCTTGATTCTCATGGCTGTGGTTGTGCTGCTTCGCAGGTTAAGTTCAGCGTGGAGGTGCTGCCTCGATCGTCGGGAATGCTACCAATCCGCTCTCCAAAGAGTGCGCAAAGTATTTCAAGGTACCATTTCTGTGCGAACTCCTAAATATACCGAACGAAACACATTCATACCCATGGACAAAGTTGATTAATTTGCAAAGCTAGAAGGCTCAACCAGAGATTTGTCTTCTCCTAAAGGCTCATGAGTGCTTACTGCATGAAGATTGTATTTTTTTTTTGGCTAAATTATTTATTCAGCAATGCCCTAAAGTAGGGTGGTTTTCTTGGTATTCCTCTGTTTTTATTCATGAGGTCATCCTTGGATTATACATAGAGATATTAAATCATATAATATTTTATTGGATAACAATTCGAAGCTCAGGTATCTGTTACTTGGTGTATGACTTCCACGTTCCAACATTTTGATGTGATTCTCTGGTCATATTTATTGTTTAAATTTGTTATCTACCTTAAAAATCTCTAGGTTTTGATTTTGGACTTGCAAGATTGTGGTGATTCAATACACATGACACAACACATGTCATGGGAACATTTGGGTAATGTCAGCGCAAATATAGCCACATTCTTGCTATGTTCGAATTTCATTGGTTAATCTGTGATCTATAGATAGCTTCGATACTAATGTAATATATCCTCTGCAGTACTTGGCTCCAGTATGCATTGTCAGACAAGATGACATCAAAATTTGATGTATATTCTTTTGAGTTGTTGTTTTGGAGCTTATTACGGAAGAAAACACATTGATGCTTCTCGACCATTGGGAGATGAGAGTCTTGTTGAATGGGTGAGCTTTTGAAACATTATGAACTTGTTGTGCATCATGGTTTTAGGTCTTAACTCTAACCGATGCACACATTTTCAGATTGTTAACCTATATTTATTTGATTGAGATCTTCTAACAAATCACATGATCGAGTTTTTAGCCTCGTTACTTTCATGAGATTGACATGTTCTAATAAATGACAAGATATGGTTGTAAAACTCTAATAGATATATTTAGTGTGCTTCAAGATTTGATTGTTGTTTGCTAGTTCCACGGTACTAGATAATTGTCTGTTGATTAATATACTTGTTATGTTGAGTTGAAATGGCCCAATTTCGGGGTATGGTGTCATCTGACTTCTAAAACCACAGTGATGTGTTCTTTAGTTCACCTCTTTCCTTCAAAGTTGAACAACCTTTGGGTTCTTTCATTACAAGGTCATTTGCTCTTCTCATTTGCTTTGTAATATGTTAGTCCTTTCATTGGACCCATTTCCATAGCATGTTGACCAATGCTGATAGAACCAAGTTAGCTAAATCCAGGAGTGGAGCTTTTATAAAAGTAGGCAATCGATTATTCTTCAGTGGCACACAAAAGTGGGTAGAGACTCATTTAATGCGTCTTCATCTTGTGATGAGTCATGAAGGAGGCTAGATGAGAACTTTACCATGAGCAATTGAAAAGTTGCTCAATGCAATTTTCCATTTTCATCATGGGATAGAAGCATTTGGACTAGGATCAGTTTACATTGTTATTACCTTAACCCAAACTTGCGCATGTTGAAAATTTTGAGCTCACCCCTTCTCCTTGAGCAATTGAACATCAGAATTTGGGGACCTTCACGATCCAAGGTTGGAAAACAAGTTTGATGAAAATGAGATATATCACATGATAGGAGCCAGCGCATGCATTTGTCATTCTGACAATGAGACCTCGGATGGGGCGGGTAACAAGCGTTCGGACTTTTTCTTCATTTTGGAGCGAATGACTCCAAGGACCGAAATGTGACGTATTCTTTGCATCTCCTAGGTGGTTAGAGTACTAGATAGTTTAGTGACTCAAACTTGAACAATGGCCTTCAACTTGGCGCATTGTGTGAGGAACCCGGTAATTATCTCCTTAAGATCGAGATTAAACAAGGTCTTAGGGACATAATCACGGGTCTCGAAATAATTCAATTTAACTCCATCCAAGTGAGAGGCTTGGCGAATACTAGAGCCTCAACGATCATGCGCTGCTCCTTTGCGAGCGCTACATGATTGTCGATTCTCTTCGATTGAAGCACTACACTTAGTGAGTTAAATGGGGATCCATTAACATTGAGTATGACATATATTGGCTCCCAAGATCAACGACCAATATACTCATACCCTCATCCAACGTTGGTTACATCCATACAACGCATACAACAAGAGATAAAGACATCTTGCATAGTAGCCAAGTTTACTGATTTATTACATACGACCGACGACCAAATTCAAGTAAAGTACCAAGTAGCAGCGGAAGTAAATAGATAAAGCAAAAGACCAGCAGTGGTATGCCCATCACCCATCGGCAACCGACGGGAGTTAAATGGTAGCACACTACTCATTAGTGTCACCCAAGTCAACACTAGCGAGATCGTCATACTCATAATCTTCCTCACGAAAAGGCCACAAAACATCTGGTGAGTACAAGTGTACTCATAAGTCTTACACAAATAAAAATAGTTATGCATAAGGGTCATTCAAAGGATGGTTCATATTGGTTTAGTTTTGCGAAAGAGACGCAACAATTAACATCCTACACATACTAGTTTTCATGTGCCCATTTAAAATCAGATTTGAAGTAGAAGTAAAGCGTATAGTAAAGCATTTGATAATAAACAATTGAATCATACAAAGTCCAAAGTGGCAGCCCACTTTGATGTACTAAACACATGAACATCCCGTTCATGGCGAATACCAAGTTCAACCACAATTTTAATTAAAAGTCTAACAATAGCGACCACAAATTTCAAGCGGTGCGTCCATAGCAGTGGACACGACTATTCGAATAGATTAATACCTGCGGGGTGTACTACTTTACCACCACGACTTGATTAGCGTAAGCCTCCGAGAGGCCTGCAAATAGCACACTTCCTATGGTATGCCGTGGGTAAATCAAGATCTGATCATTTTCAGCAAGAAAGCCCTATTGAGCTAAGTCCCCCTTGTGAGATGGTTCCTTGCCTAGTACAAGCGTCGATAGCACTTGCTAGGGGCTCACAAGTTATATTGGAAATCTGATGCAATCAAAACAAAAGAATTGGTGCTCCTTGCACACTATAAAGGATTACATCGGCTCCTCAAAGAACATAGGATTTCACGGTCGCTATGCCCTTACACCACCAAGGACTTAACACAATAAAACCCTCCCCTACTTAACCATACGGCTCCCAACCCGTGTGTGGCGACGAGTGTTGCTTGAGCGATAGGTACCCAAAGTTCGGTCCTCAATTGTCCGGACAAGTCCTTCCACTTACCCAATGCTCGTGCACAAAGCACCATCACTAACCAACACTTGTCGGACCAAATCTCATTTAAAATGACAAAGTTTTACTCATAAAACAGCTACAAAGATCTGAAGTAAAAACATAAAGTAAGAGTGGTGTGTATCCCAAAACCGCGAGTTATTCCAGACGATCGAACTACAGTGTCTAGACTTGCATGGCTAAGCAATTCTATCACCCATAATTCACACATCCTATCTTAAGCATATAGGAGTTGGCATAATTCAAGATTAACCTCAAGCATAGGACATATCTAAACTACATCACAAAAATATTGACATAATCAAAATAGCATGCAAGCAATTATCAACGCACTAACTTAACCAAAAGCGGGATCAAACATGATGCAAAAGAAAGTTCAAATGATGCTTGCCTTGCTGGTACGATAGCTGCTCGCTCTCGATGGCGTAAGTGTCGATATCAATATGCTCGGGATCTATATAATTATAACATCCAATAAATCACGAGAAAACAACTCAAAAACAAAAATACTCAAAAATGCATGATTTTTCTACAGTAGTTAGGTCATGATTTTAAATGATTTTTGGTGAAAGAATTATTTCATTTGGATTTAGTATATGAAAGTTATAATGGTTTGAATTTGATTTCAATTTGCTTAGTCATTTATGTAATTTAATTATGAAGTGAAATTTTGTAGAACAGTGGCAGTACATGCATTACATAGATAATTAGGCAATATTATTATAAGTTAAAAACAGTTGAGTTTGTCTTTTTGGAGTTTTTATGATTTAGTTATGTATTTTCAAAGTTATCGACCTTTTATAGTGTAACAATAATAGAGTTAAAGATTATATCCTCCCAAATATAGTTTCTGTGATAGAGGTAATGTGGAGACCATTTTTAGAATTAAGTTCACTGAAAATGAAAATTATCAAAAGTGGTCTCACTGTTTTGGAATTTCAATATTTACTTATGTATTTTTAAAGATTTGATCCATTTTCCTATTGTAGAGATAATGATTTTAATGAATAAATTTCAATTAAAGCCCTCTGCTACAGAGACATGTATGAAACTAATTTTGATAGGAAGTCCATTAAGAATGTAAATTTCGAGTGGTTTCATTCAATTTGGAGTTGAAATGAATTAGATACGCAATTTAGAACTTAATATCATTTTTAGTTTTATAAATAAACAGATTTCGAAATTACTAAAAGAACTACTACTTTTCTCACCGAGGCGTCGCTAGCCACGGGAATGACGAGTGGGACCGGTGGGGTTTTGACCAGTCTACTTTGACTTGGTCATTGCAATAGTGTGAAGGCGTATTCCAGAATACGTTTTCAAACCTCTAAACGTAAAAGCATCCTAAGCATGCTAAGAATACGTTTTCTCTTTAACGCAACGTGCTCTACAATTTACGCATCCACTTAAACAACCCTTAGGCCCACAAGTCATAGACTCGGAACTACTAACCACAATCATTAGTACTAATAAATCCGAGCAAAAACTCTGTTTTGGCCGTAATTTTCCGACAACGAGAAATGGCGCGGCGCATGCCTGCCGTGCTTGTCGGCGGCGGAGGCCGGGAGAGTGCATGGACCGAGGCAAAATGGAAGATTAATAGGAGGCTACCTTCCGGTGAGGTATTTGCAAGCGGAGAATGCGGTGGCGCCCGTCGCGGCGTTGAGCGGAGGAGGCGGCGGTGCCGAGGGTGCTCGATGCGAGGACTCTCGGGGAAAACCAATCACCAAAATAGGCTCACAGGACCCTTGCGAAGCTTACGAGGTGAAGTTGGGGTGGAGGAGCACTAGAGCGCCTTATCGTAGTCAATGGCGACAGTGGCGCTCGGGTTCCACGAGGGAGACCGGCTGCGCCATGAGATGAATAAAGAAAAGTTGGAAGAGGTCCAGAGGATGGTGTAGAAGGTCTAAGCGTGAGAAAAGAGGAATGTCTCACGGAACAACAAATGGCCGTGAAATGGGTCTTGGCGACCAAGGAAAATCCAAATCCAGCGACCTGCGTAGAAATGACCAAATTCTGGAGGGTTCCCTTAACCATGCAGGGCTCGAGATTCCACGCAAAACGCATGAAAAAACTCACCCGAGATGAGAATGACCAAAGTTGACACGGCGGCAAAACTACGAGCGAGCTGGAGCGCCAGGAGGCGGCGGTGTGGTGACAACTATAAGCAATAACAAAGACCCAAATTAGCTTGAATGGAAACGGCATGCAAGGATAAAGCTATAGGACTCCATGGCTTGAGCTTACAGAGGAGGTGAAGAGCTCGCCTCCTTTCCTCGGCCACCAGAGGAAAGTGAGGAACAGAGAGGAGAGGTGAGTTAAGCTTAGCCGAGGGAGCGGAGCAGGCGGCGTTAGGCGAGGAGCTCTAGGGTTCGCCAAGGAGGCGGTGCGGTCACGGGAGGTGATGGCATGCAGCGAGCTCTGCGCGAGTCGGCGAGAGGAAGAAGACGATCGACAAGCGGGCCCAGCGCGTTAGCGACTTCGGGAGTGTGAAGTGCGGTGTGACTCGAGGCCTTTTGATTAAAAGCGGGCGGCGGGATCTAAAGGGGCGCTAGTTGATTTAGCGAAGTCGCTCGCCACAGGTCGGACTCGAGTGCAGTCGAGTGCAGTCGAGTCGGTGGAAACGATGCTGCAGTTTGGCGAGATTTAAATTATTTTACCCACTATGACCAGGGGCTTATAATTAGAAATAAATTCCCAAAAATCATGAAATAATTTGTGGGGGTTCCTGGGAAGATATAGTTCCCATAAAAATTATGAAACCCTACTGTTCATAATATAATTTGTGATATTTAAATTCAAACATGTTGTATGTCTATGAAGGTTGTTTGAATTTTAATTATGTTCAAACTGTTCCCAAAAATTTTGGAAAAATTATATTAATTCCTGATAATTAATGTAGTATTTAAATAAATTGATTTCAGATGATGATCACAATTTTTATCGCTGATTCGAATTGAAATTTGAATTTTGATGTGTATGTTCACCTCAAATTAGATTTTCCAAGTGCAATATATTATGGAAATGTTTTGAAATCAATAATGCATGCTAGTGAAATACATATTAATCCAATTCAATTAGTTGGGGCTGTGACAAACCTCCCCCCCTTACAAAAGATCTCGACCCGAGATCTGGGTGAAGAAGAATTAGAAAGTTTTCATTAGAAGTTATAATTTATGTTGTCTTGATTTCCTTCAAAGATAGTGTTGACAGGTTATAATCTACATTAATATGTTTTACCTTTCCTTTCTTGATACGAAGGCACTTCATGCAGAGAAGAGTTCTGGATATGCTGCTCGCATCCGGTCTTCATGTTCCCATGTTGCTTCATCTTCCGTGTGGTTGCTCCATTGGACCTTAGCGAACTTGATGTCACGATTCCTCGTCTTGCGCTCGGTTTCTTGAGGATCTGAATCGGGCTCTCTCGATAAGATAGGTCGGGTTGCAAGTCGAGTTTGTCCAACTCGGTTAGCTTAGTTGGGACTCGAAGACATTTCTTGAGTTGGGAGACATGGAAGGCGTTATGCGTCGAAAGTGATGGTGGCAACTCCAGCGGTATGCCACCGATCCCAACTTAGCTAGAATACGGAAGGTCCAATATAGCGAGGTGCTAATTTACCTTTGATTTGGAAACAGCGAACTCCTTTCATAGGAGAGACTTTGAGATATACATGATCGTCACTTGAAGCTCAACTCGCGGCGGCGGCGGTGCGGCATCGACCAGCGTGATTGAGCCGTCCTAAGTCGTTCACGAATGACACGAACTTGTTCCTCGGCATCTTCCACCAAGGTTGGGCCATAGAATGGCCTCTCCCGACTTGGACCGGTTCAAGGGTGTTCTACAAGCTCTCCCATACAATGCTTGAATGGTGACATCTGAATCTGGATTGGAAGGCGTTGTTGTAGGAGAACTCCATAAGCGGTAAACATTTTCCCAACTATCGTTGTAGGATAACACGCATGTGGGGACCGGAGTTATCTCCTTAAGGCCAGAGACTAATCAAGGTCTTAGGGACATAACTTTCGGGATCTCCGATAAATGGATTCCATCTTAACTCAGTCTCGATGAGGCTCAACTCAAATCTAGAGCCCAAGCGATCATGCGTATGCTCCTCTGCGAACACTACATGATTGCGGTTCTCCAATAAGTCAAGCACGACACTTAGCAAGTTAAATGGGAATCCAAGAGCAGCAGTATGACCTATATTGGCTCCCAAGATCGGTGACCAATATAATCATACCCTCATTACAACGTTGGTCACATCCATACAACCATCATACATAAATAGTACAAAAGTTACAACACGGTTCTAAGTGTACAATTACATAAGGGCCGACCGGCCAAATTTAACAAGTTTAAAGCGGGCGAGTAAATAAACCAAAAGAACCAACGATGGTATGCCCACCACCCATCGACAACCGTTGGGAGTTAGAAGATAGCATACTACTCGTCGGTGTCACCTAAATCGACACCGACAAACTCATCAACCTCGATGTCGTCCTCACTGTAAAAACCGACAAACATCATTTGAGTACCAAGAGTACTCATGAAGTCTTACACAAATAAAAAATAGTTATGCATAAGGTCATTCAAAGGAAGGCTCATATTGGCTTAGTTTTGCGAAAGAGGCCTGCATGTACAACCTACACATACTAGTTTTCAAGTGCCATTTCAAAATCAGATTTGAAGTAGAAGTAAAGCATGTGAATAAGTAATGATCTAAGTAACAAATAAAACATACAAATAACAAGCGGCTGCCCACTTTGATACAACAACAAACATGAACATCCCATTCATGCTAATTACCGAGTTATAACCACAATTTTAATTTCAAGTCTAACAATAGTAACTCCGAACTCAAGCGGTTGTCCATAACAGTGGACACGCCTATTCGAATAGATTGTACCCTGCGGGGTGTACTACTTTACCCACACGACTCGACTAGCGTAAGCCTCCGGATAATGGCACACTTCCTTTGGTATCTTTGGTGGGAGAATCGAGATCTGATCGTTTTCGACAAGAAAACCTATTGCGCTAAGTCCCCATGTGAGATGTTTCGGTCTTGGTACAAGTAGCATATAACACTTGCTAAGGGGCTCACATGTTATATTGGAAATACCGATGTAATAAAAGGTAATTGGTGCTCCTTGCACACTATAGAACATTGACATCGATTCCTAAGGACAAATGATCAAACACAAATGCCCCTACACCACCATGAGACTTAACACAATAGAACCTTCCCCTACTTAACCGTACAGCACCCATATACTACGTTATGGTATACGAATGTACTTGAATCAACGACGTTACCAAAGTTCGGTCCTTAATTGTCGAGACAAGTCCAACCACATACCCAAATCTAGTGCATAAAGCACCATCACTAACCAACACTTGTCCAGACCAAAAGCTCATTTAAAATGACAAAATTTAACTTGTAAAACAGTGCAAGATCTGAAACAAAAGTATACAATGAGGGTTGTGTTTATCCCATAGTTGTCGGGTTATTCCGACAACCAACTACTGATTCTAGACTTGCATGGCTAAGCAAACTCGAACAATATAACTTCACACCTCCTATCATAATATTTCAGCAATGGAATAATTCATGGATAGCCACAATGACAACATAATAGGATGTGTCTAACTATTCATCACAAAAATAGCGACATTATCAAAATAGCATGCAAGCAATTATCATTGCATCTATCCTAACAAAATTGGGATCAAATATGATGCAAAAAGAAAGTTCAAAGGATGCTTGCCTTGCAGGTAGCTAAGTTGTTCGCTCTCGATTTGCGTAGAGTCGATATCAATAAGCTCGGTATCTAGATAATTATAACATCAAATAAATATCGAGAAAGCGACTCAAAACCAAAATGCTCAAAATGCATGATTTTCTACAGCAGTTAGGTCATGATCTTAGATGGATTTAGGTAAAAGAATTATTCCATTTGGAGTTATGAATTGGAAGTTATGCCATTTTGAATTTCAGGTTTCGTTATGCCGTTTTGAGTAATTTAATTATGAAGTGAAAAATTGTAGAGGCGTTGGTGGGGTAAAGGATTGCGCAGTAAATAGGTAATATTAATACAAGTTCAGAATAGTTGAGTTTGTCCCACTTGGAGTTATTAAGATTTAGTTATTGATTTTCCAAGTTATCGGCCTTTATAGTAGGACCATAACCAAGTTTAATGATCATATTTCCTTAGCATAGTTTCGTGACAAAGGTAGGAGGAGATCATTTTTAGAAATTAGTATACTGGAAAGGAGAATTATCAAAGTTGGATTCACTGTTTTTGGAGTTACCAATATTTACTTATGCATTTTTAAAGGTTCGATCTATTTTCTATTGTAAGTATAACAGTACAAATGAGTTAACCTCCAATTAATCCTCTCTGCTGCAGAGACATGTTTGAAACTATTTTTCATATTAAGTTCATTGAAAAGTGAATTTCGTAGTGGGTTCATTAAATTTAGAGTTGATATGAATTAGATATGTATTTCTAAAGTTACCATCGATTTTTCGAGTATCAATAATCAGATTAAAATTTCTAAATCATCTAATACTTTTTCCACCGAAGCTAGCCTAACTGCATGATCATTGGCGTGCGGGCCAGTCAAGGTTTGACCAGTCCACACCCAACCTAGCTCGGCCAAAACTTAGAGGAAGGCGTATTCTCCAAAAATCGTTTCCGATTCTCGAACAACGTGACCCATTTTTGAACTACGGATTATACATGTTCTACTAAGGAAAGCGTGAAGCGAAAGTTGCGCATTCATAACGATACAAGGCCCACGTGTCGGTGACTCACTTAGTTACTAAACCAAGATTTAACAACTAACAACGCGTCATTACGCTTAATTGCTACGAGTGTGCTGACCCAAATTTCAATTTGATAAAATTTAAAACTTATTTATGTTTGAGGTTTTTCTGAATTTTCAAAAAGCTTTTTATAAATATTTTAAAGCTAAAACAAATTTATTTGCAAAATTAAAAGCCAACAAATAGTTGGAAATAATTTTATTAAGTCCAGAATGAGTATGGGAATTTATGTGAATTTTTCCATAATTTTTGGAAGTATTTTGCTATTTTCTAAAAGCCTAAATGAATTAACAGAATTAAAACAATTGAGAAATCAAAAAGAAAATCAAAAATTGGCTTTGGGTCGAAACCCACCGGCCTCGGCCCAAACCTCACACCTTGTGCTGACCATCGCCCGCACTCGTCGCACCCTCTCTCTCACCTCCTCATCCACCGTTAGATCTTAATCCAACGCACACACGCACCCCTTCCGATCTCCACCGCTCGATCGTGCACCGACGGTCAGGATCTTATACAATCACCGCACGGTCCGAATGTTATAAACGATGTGAGCCGTGCGATCTTAATCAACGGCCGCGCGAGAATCACTTACCGGTCGCGCGATCTAATTTCCACCGTTGGATCAAAATCCAACGGCGTGCTAATCTCAGCGTCTCGCTTCATTCCATCACGTTATCAACCGTCCGATCGAATCGGACGATTCCGAAGTCGTCGTCTTCTCACCTCTTCTTCCTCCTCACGCGCAATGTACCGCCGCCATTTCGCTGCGCGAGCTCGCTAACGGCCTAATCTCAACCGCCCAACCTATTCGCGTACATGTGCACGGCCGCGTCCACCACCGCCGCATTTCCCCATGTTCTTCCCTCTTCTCCGGAGCGGTTTCGCCCTCAGCGCCGCCAGCCGCCGCCTGACCCCCTCCTCCACGCCGCTCGAGCTCCCCAACGCCTATAAAGGAAGCCCGGTGCCCCTTCCTTCACTCAACTCAAAGCCATCACTCATTCCTTCCCTCTCCCATCAACACCGTCACAATTCTTGTTTTAGGGTTTTGCTACCGCGGTGAAAACCACGAGTGCTCGTTGGCCAACAACGCCACCGCCGTGGACCACACCAACGACTTCCCCATCACGGAGCTTCCTCACGCACCTCTTCTTCGCCTCGGGCACCTTCGGTCACCCTCGCGGCAACCACCGTGCTTCTTCCTCGCTCGGCACCAATTCCGCCACCACCGTCGCCCATCCGTGCCAATTCGGTACCATCTTGTTCGCAATAATCGTGGCTACGTGTTGATACCACTCGCCGGGGTGAACCTCCTGCTGGCCGTTGTCGCCGCGCGCGCCGACACTGCCGCCGTCAAGCGGCGTGGGTCGCCACCGTGGCACCACAGGCGCCATCTCAAAGAACACGGCCGCGTGGTGCCATGTCGGCGACCACGCGCACGCGCGCACACACCACGTGTCGACCCTTCCAAGCACGGTGGACTTGGTCCACATGGGCGAGTCCACGACACTTAGGGCCCACTTTGTCGAATTTAATTTTAATTCTTTTAATCCCGAAATCACTGTAGTGATGTAATCATTGCGCAATAAATGGATTTTCGTGAGGAAAATAATGCGGAAATTCAATAAAATTTGATTTAGATATAAACTTCAAAAATTCATAACTTTTGCATATGAACTCCAAATTGGGTGATTCAAATTGCAAAATTTATATAAAATTATAATCTAGCTAACTAAACCAAAATATTTCAGTTTGGAGTTAATTTGAGCTATGTTTTTGAATTTATTTGAATTTGCATATTGAATTTGTCGTATTTTCGCGTATAGAATTCAACGACTCCGGAGAGTTCGATCAAATTGAAGATTTAGAATTTCAAGACATCAACCAAGGCAAGTTACACCATTGACCATATTGCCCCTAATATTTTAAGTTATTTTCAGTTTTAAATTCCTTATTGCATGCATATGTTGTTATAAATATTTTAATATCCTGTTTTACATATAGTTAATTCCATATGTTATTGTATGGCCAAATTTGAATGTTGAATCTGACTACCTTGTTACCATAGGCAAGATATTACCAAAATTCAAATATATGCTTAGCCAAGCTTAGTCCACATTTACAGAATTTGGGAGGGTTTACACCAGAATTCTATAAATTATTTTCAAATTTGACACTGTGGTATTGCCTTACCACATGAGTTTAAAAATGAAGTTTTTATTCAAAATAAAATCAAAATGGGTTTGGACTTGGGCGAAATGGTCGGAATGGTGGGTGCAGGTTTATGCACGGGTTTGATCTGGTTAAGATCAAGGCCCATGGGTTGTAGGAATGGCCTTAAGTCAATTGAGGACCGGTCTTTGAGCCGCTTATTGCTATGCCATAACGTACCACCACATGTCCTGTATGGGCAGGATTTGGCTAACTAATTTGTGATGTCCTAGTATATTTATGTCATGTGATTTTGTGGGTGTCGGTTAGACGTTTTATTCCCACTTGGCGCAAGAGGGGGCTTCCGGAGGACGGTTAGTCAAAGGCGAAACCTAGCGGGCATGAATGTACTAGGATAAAACATTGTAAAGGCCTCATGGTAATTGCTCACCACACGCCTACGGAAGGGTGAATTGGTGACATAACGAGCATGTCACCTCGTGTGGGTAAAGTTGTACCAACTCTGCGAGTAGAAACTATTCGAATAGCGCGTCCGCGATCATGGACATGCTAGCGAGGCCACTTAAAGTTAAATTGTTTTGGTTTTGAAATGCTTTATTAAATGTTGAGGATGGTCAATCCTTATGAAAATTTAGGCGGGAAGCCAAGTGTTAGGAGGATCCTTCACTTTATTATTGGAGGTTATCCACATTATATCATGGTCATTTCAAAATATGAGTTTATCCATAGTATAAAATTGCCTTAGAAACTACTATGCTTATTCAAGCTGAAAATGTTGTTTTCATAAAACAACCCCGCCATACTCACTTGTTTCCTTATGCATGCATTTAAATTAAATATTGGGTGTGGCTTGCGAGCACGGTAGTAGTGCTCACTCTTCTTTGAATAAATCTTATTCGAGGAGAAGACTGCTATCTTGATGGTGAGGACACGGGCGAGTAGGCCTTCGACCTGACGATTGCACGTGGCGCATCGTGTGCTCCCACTATTATGTTATTTCTGTGTGTTTATCATTTGACATTTGATATTATTATTCGACTCGATTGTATTAAACAGCTTATTTATTTAATGCCATTTACGTTTTCATGATATGAATGTGATATTCATTTTTGTGAGGCCCATGTACATCGGATATCCGGATGGTGTTTGAACACGAGAGAATTCGGGATCGCCGTTCCGGGTTCGACATGATGTTAGCCGGGCGGCTCGAAACAACGGCGCGCCGATCGCGGTGCTTGCTGGCGGCTCGCCGGCGTTTCCGGCCACGAGGCTTCGGCGAAAAGCATGGATGAGACCCCTGGACTATCGCGCACCCAGGGCTGGCAGTGGTGGCGGTTGAAGTGGTTCCTACTGGCGGCTAGCCGGAGATGGGCGGCGACACCCCTGCAGTTACGGTGCATGTGACGGACGGCATGCGGCGAGGCTAACTATGCGCGCTTAAGCTATAAGGATGGTCGTTGAAGCTCACCAGAGTGACGGAGGGAAGAGATGATGGCCGGAGGTGGTTGGTCGACGTTGAGATCCACGGCGGTGATGAGCTGCAACGAGGAGGGCCGCTACGGAGGGAGGCGAGGGTGAGTGGTCGCGATGACTCCGGTGGAGTCCGGAGATGGTGTATGAGCAAGGAACCGGTTAGAGGCTTACGATCGGAGTTAAACACGGGAACAAAACCGGCGCCGACAAGGGCAAACTCCGATCTGGGAACCACGTGAAACATCACCCAAATTGATTGAGGAAGTATTTAAGATACTCTAAGGCACATCGTGGCGCGCAAAACCGAGGTGATACTCATCGGAAAAAGGAAAACACGACCGGTGTCCTCTGGCGCACTGAGCTCCACTCGCACGCAGTCACGGTCCCGAGCTACAAGGAACACGGTAGCTCACATGAGCAAAAATGGAGAGTATAATGAGCATAGAGTCGAGATCGGTGATCCGCGATGCTTACGAATCGGAGGGGAGTTACGCCTCCTTCTCTCCCACAAATGGAAGAGAAGTGGCGAGAATGGGGAAGGAGAGGGGTCTTAAGGTCGGTGGCGGCGGGGTGGTTGCGGTGTGCGAGGGGAAGCTCGAGGATAGGCCAACGCGCGCGGTGACGGATGGCGGCTGGCGCGGCAGTATCGCCGGCCGTGTGGCGAAACCACCGATCTGCCAGCGGAGGTTAGTTAAGCGGCCGACAACTCGGGTCCACCGTGTCGGCGAGAGCGCGCGAGAACGCAGGTTGATCGGTTTGATGCGCACCATTGGATCTAGGATGGGCGGCTTGGATTGGAGGGGATCGGACAGTCGGAGAGGATGCGATCGGGCCGTTGAACGAGATCGGACGGCTGCATGCGGCAGACTGATTAAGCGGTTGGGCTGAGCTACCTCGCTGAAGTCGGACTCGCACCGAGGAACGATGCTGGCTCGATGAGAGTTGGTGAGATTTAAATAGTTTGCCCTACTTTGGTCGAGGCTTAGAAATAGAAATAAATTTCCAAAATTATGAAATAATTTGTGGGGTTCCTGGGAGTATATAGTTCCCATAAAAATTATGAAACCCACTGTTCATATTAAAATTTGTGATATTTAAATTCAAACATGTTGTATGTTTATGTATGTTGTTTGAATTTTAATTAGGTTCAAACTAGTCCCAAAAATTTTGGAAAAATTATATTAATTCATGATAATTAATGTAGTATTTAAATAAATTAGTTCCAGATGATGATCACAAATTTGTATCACTGATTTGAAGTGAAATGTGAATTTTGATGTGTATGTCCATCTCAAATTAGATTTTCCAAGTGCAATATAATATGGAATTGTTTTGAATCAATAATGCATGCTAATGAAATACACATTAATCCATTTTAAATTGTTGGGGCTGTGACAACGCAAGCCCGGAGAAGGTCTTCCAAAACTTGGTTTACCCTCTCAGTTTGTCCATCCGTTTGCGGGTGATAAGCGGAGCTAAAAGATAGACTGGTCCCCATCGCTTTATGTAAGCATTCCCAGAAATAGGATGTGAATTGAGGGCCTCTATCAGAAACTATCACCTTTGGAACACCGTGGAGACAAACAATTCTTGCAATGTAAAGCTCCGCTAACTTGTCCCCACGGTAGATGGTCTTAACAGGAATGAAGTGAGCAACTTTCGTCAAACGGTCTACAATTACCCATATAGAATCAAATCCAGCTTTAGTTCTAGGAAGGCGGTGATAAAATCCATGCCAACTTCTTTCCATTTCCATCTGGGAATGGGCGGGGATCTAGAGTACCAAATGGCTTCAAATGCTCACCTTAACTCTTTGACATAGATCGCACTCGGCCACATATTGTGCAACGTGTCGCTTCATTCTGCTCCACCACGCTTTCTTTCAAATCTTGATACATTTTCGTACTCCGAGGTGGATAGAGAATTTTGAGTTATGAGCCTCCTTGAGAATCAATTCCCTCAAGTGGCGATCAAATGGTACCACCATACGGTTTCCAAACCATATAGTACCTTGTGCATCTTGCTTAAAACATTTAGCCTTGCCTTGTTTCATTAGTTCTAAAATTTGAGCCACTTCGCATCGGTTTTACGGCTTCCTAATCTGGTCCTCAAGTGTGCAAGTCACACCGAGGGCTGCAAGCGAACCTTCTTCAACTATCTCCGTGTAGGTCTTGTAATGCAACACATAAGCCCGCAGAAAAGGAGTTATCGACAAGCGATTGCATTGAGATTTTACGCTCAATGCGTCGCCACGACATTAGCCTTCCTGGATGATAATGGAGTCCCATATCATAATCTTTAATCAACTCAAGCCATCTTCTTTGTCTCAAGTTTAGGTCGGCTTGGGTGAAAATATAATTAAGGCTCTTATGGTCGGTGTAGATCTCGCAACGATTCCGATGAGGTAATGTCGCCAAATCTTCAAGGCATGAACTACACACCACAGCTCTAGGTCGTGGGTGGGATAATTGGTCTCATGGGGCCTCAATTGCCTCGATCGTAGGCCACCACTCACTAGCCTTGCATGAGCACACAACCGAGCCCATGGCGAGAGGCATCACAAGATGATATCAAAGCTCTTGTGAATGTCCGCGAGAACAAGCACGGAGCTTCATCAGGGCATTCTTTCGGGGTTTGGAAGCTTTGCTCGATTCTCACTGCCCACTCAAATTTCTTTTCTTTCTTTAGAAGTTGGGTCATAGGCTTTGCAATTTTGAGAAATTCTTGATAAACCTACGGTAGTATCCATAAGTCCAAGAAAACTACAAACGTCGGTGGCGCTCTTGGGTTGCTTCCACTCAAGGACATCTTGCACCTTACTAGGATCAACAATGACACCGCCCTTAGATAGGATATGACCCAAGAAACTAACCTCTCGAAGCCAAAACTCACATTTCTTTGAATTTGGCGTATAACCGATGGTGACGGCTTTTCTAACACTAGTCTCAAGTGTTGCTCGTGCTCAAGATCGGACTTAGAGTAGATAAGGATATCATCAATGAAAACCACTACAAACCGATCCAAGTATTCCATGAACACCGAATTCATGAGGTTCATGAAATAGGTCAGCATTGGTCAAACCAAAGGACATGACCGTGTACTGCATAAACCGTAACGAGTAGAGAAGGCGGTCTTCGGAATGTCCTCGGTCCTAACTTTAACTGATGGTAGCCTAACCTCAAGTCAATTTTGGAGAACACCGAGCTCCACTAAGCTGGTCAAATAGGTCATCGATCCGCTGGAGCGATCCTTGTTCTTGATGGTGACCTCATTCAACTGACGATAGTCAACACACATCCGTAGACTCTTGTCTTTCTTCTTGACAAAGAGAGGGCATCCCCAAGGCGAGGAGCTAGGCCTGATGAAACCCTTATCTTGCAACTCCTTAAGTTGTTCTTTCAATTCAGCTAGCTCATTGGGCGGCATCCGATCGGCCTTTTTGAGATGGGCGCGCACGGGTGCAAGCTCAATGACAAACTCTACCTCTCGGTCGGGGCATGCCCGAAGTTCTTCAGGAACACATCGGGATACTCACTCACTATTGGTACCTCCTCTAACTTCGGGAGGTACTCGCCTCTAAAGCATAAAGGTGAGAACTACCCACTAAAGGTGCAAAGACGACCGGATGCCGATCTCGCTAGTCAACGAAATAGACCATTGGGCACAATCAATCTTCCCGATTCTTAGATAACCAATCCATCCCTAAGATAACATCGATGCCCACCGAACTTATCACTATTAAGTTTCTTTGAAAAGTTAACGTTTTGTATTTCAATTTTACGTCCTGCAGACTTGATCGGCGTAGAAAACCGACCTAGGGACCGAATATGATAAGGTGGGTGTAGTGTATGTATCTTGAATTGGTTAATTTCCGCATACTCGCTTTTTAATAAATGAATGAGATGCTCGAATCAAATAAAACGATGCAGACATGAATTAACAAGCGGTGTACCTAGCACGACGTCAGTCGTCGGTCGCCTCCTCTGCCGAGACGTGGTTGACGCGACCACGTGCATCTTTGGAGTGGAGTAGGTCTTTGCTCTACGTGGTGGTGGCGGTGGCCTCATTGAGTGAAATGGTGGTCTTTGGAGCAAAGTGTTGGAGATATGCCCTAGAGGCAATCATATTGATGATGATATTTCATTGTATCCATGATTTAATAAATGTTCCTTGAATATTGCCTTTGTGTTGATTAACAAGTATGTGACTTGTTTGTGAAACTCTTTACTTGTATGGTTATTCTAAAGTTGTCCCTAGTCGGAGTTCATGTGAGGACACACGTGAATGATGGATTAGCACATGTATCGGTTGATGACCATGTTTCATGTGTCATAGACATGGAGATGTCAAACCAATAATGTGGACACATGTTTAGAACATGGGGTTGGACCGACCCAACATGAGACATAGTAATTATTCTTATGGTTCTCTCTACACAATGTGTACGCCTTGTCCTTAGACACGAGATTGTCGCATGTACTTGAGATGTGAATCGACCTACTTAGGGCTATCAAACGCTACTCGTGAATCGGGTAGTTATAAAGGTAGCTTTCGGGTTTGTCATGAAGCATGCTGCGAGGCATGGTCGACGAGATGGGATTTGCCCTCTCTACCGAGAGATATCTCTGGCCCTCGAGTGATCGGATCCGAAATGCATGGCCATGCTACTTAAGGTTAAGAGTTAACCTAGTAAGGGATTCGGATCACAGATCGAGAAAGAGTGGTCGACTTGGAGCTCGACCGAATATCGTGAGGCAAAGGGATTGGCATGTACATAACATTGTGATGGTTCGTCCGATATGATCTTTACGTATGTTTAGGAGTTGGCACGTCTTGCTAGAGGCCGCTACCAACTATTGACCAAGTATGTGTACTCGCGTCATGTCTAAACATATGTGAACCATAGGTCACACACTTATGGGTGAAGCCTAATTCGGATTGGATCCGAATTAGATCGGGCATTGAGTCCTAATGGGCCTCTATTCGTAGAAGCCCATTATAAGGACGTCTATAAAAGGAGGCAGGCGCGCCGGTTGAGGTTGAGTTTTTCGTGACATCCTCAAACCACGCCGCCACCCTCCCACGCCCTAGTCGCTCGCGCGGATCTAGTAGTCCGCGTGCGCCGCTTCCTCCGTGCACGTGTGGATACCTTTGGAGGCGCCGTTGCATCTGTGGCGTTGGGACGAACCGCAAGAAAGGAGGCAGACGTGGGGCCGCGACGAGGACGAGGAAGTAGTACGACTACTGCGCCCGACGCATCGCATCAACTTGGTGCGACTACATCGCCCGACGCGCGCATCAACTTCCGCACTCTGCGTCTAGTGGTAAGACCGTGATCTATAACCGCTGCGGTGATCTTGGTTTACTGGTAGATTTTTTCAATTTGCGCTAGTGTAGCCTCGCCCGCTTCCTACGCGGTATCGAGCGGTTCTTTGTCATGTTATAGGTTCGGTGATTTGCATATGGCGATATGTAATCGGTATGATCGATGTGATCGATTGTATAGTTACGTAATGGATTGGTCCGGTTTCGTGATCATGCCGCTAAGGTCGTGAAACAACGCACTTCACCGGTCGGATTCGCCATCGGGGTAGACGGTGACACGTAAACCGGTTGCGGCATGCGAAGATCAATATGATTGATCGAATCGAACCTAGATTAATAATCGATGTACCGTGATCATGCTGCTAAGGTCGTGAAACAACATACCCCTACCGTCGGATTCGCCATCGGGGTAGACGGTGACACGTAAAACGGTTGCGGCATGCGAAGATCGGTACAAATTGGTCGAATCGGACAGAGTCGATTTGTGGTAAATATGATTTGCCGATCAAAATCCTATGTAAAAATTGCATAGATTGGATCTCTTTTTTTCTGGTCCTGACGCCGAGATACTGATGGGGCGCGCCTTCGAACCCGATGGGGAAACCCCTCGACCCCTATCCAGAGATTGCATTCTATGCATAAACTTGTTTTTGCAGGATGTATGTGACCAGATGGCCTAATGTGTATGTGATGCATGTTTGTAATATTTGCATGACTGCGTGTCGTGGGTGCGGCAACACTACTGAGCCATTGTGTTGTCAAAGTATTGTATTAACGGCTGCGTGCCGACTTGTGAAGATTCCTAGTATCCATGTATTTTATTACTAGTCATATGAGTAATAGCTTATAGTAGTACTCGGAGGACACATCACTTGGAGGATGGCACACATGAACCATGGAGATGGAGATCATCATGGTGGATGATTCTATGGCGATGGAGATCACCATGAGAAAATGGGCCATCTTGAGTCACAACCGTGTGAATGCTATTCTGTTGTTTTACTCCTATGTATGTTTGAATGGTAGAAGTATAGCGATCCTCACAAAATGTTAAGTTAAACATATGCCCTCCCAATTAAACTTTGCACCATCCCATGTCTTGTAAATTGATGGTGGGTCTATAAAATTAGGGCACCATCAACTTTCCTTGACTAGATGGGTTTTGTATCGGATACTTACATGCATAAGGATTGGTGAACTTAACAAGGTTATCATAAAGGTTATGGGCCTTGGGGCATAAAGGTTGGGCGTCGGGGCATAGAGATGTCACCCAACAACAAGAGTCATATAGAGATATGATTAGCAAGGTGTTGCTTATCAATTACCTTGTCTCCTAGCGGTGATGCAAAAGCTCACTAGTAGACTCGTTAATCATGGATCTTGAATCGCTAAGAATCAACAGAGGATGTTGATTTTAGTGGGAGTACATTCTATTAAATTTGTTTAATACAGCTTTACTCTATCATGGTTTTATTTGTCTTAGTATTTTGCATTTCCTATTGTAGATCAATGGCATCTAGCAACCACGCACACCCTTTTGCTTTGCGATCGATTCTTGAGAAAGAGAAATTAAATGGAACAAACTATTCGGATCGGTCCGTAACTCGAGAATTGTTCTCGTGGCGTATAAAAGGAAAACGCTCGATACCCCAATCCCGGAAGAACTCGCTAACAATGCGTCTGCTGTCATTAAAAATGCCTACAAGAAAGCATGTGATGACTCTCTTGAGATTAGTCGTCTTATGCTTGCATGCATGGAACCCGACCTTCAAAAGCGCTTTGAGGATCGTAGCGTATGATATGATCATAGCGCTTAGGACATGTTCCGCATACGCCGTGACCGAACGGTTCAATGTATCTAAGGCTTTTCGGAATGCAAGTTAATGTAGGTGCACCCGTAGGCCCACATGTGATCAAAATGGTTGGTTACATCGGACTTTGGATAAACTTGGTTTTCCAATTGGCCAAGAGTTGGCAACGATTTCATTTAGCGTCTCTTCCACCTAGCTATGGGCATTTCATTTGAACTACCATATGCATGGGGCTGATAAGGGCCTTAATGAGCTTTGTGGGATGCTCAAAACAAAGCAGAGAGTGACATTAAGAAGTGTGCAGACCTAGCCATGTGATGGTCATGCGAAACAAGTCTAGCTTCAAGAAAAGGGTAAGAAGCCATGGCCAAAGAATAAGGGCAAGGTTAAAGATATGATCTCAAGCCAACGCCTAAGCCTAATCTGGACTCGAGTCGAGACAGATGCTTCTATTGTAAAGAAATCGCCACTCGAAGAGAAACCGCAAGAAGTACATGGATTCCGATGAATGCAAGAAGAAGGTCGAAGTAAGACTTCTACCCATGGTACACTTGTTATAAATGTTTTAGACATTTTCTCGCAGATTCTCCTATTAACTCTTGGGTATTTGATACGGATCGCTTGCTCACATTTGCAACTCGATGCAGGGCTAATAAGAAGTAGAGGAGTCGCAAGAGGTGAAGTTGATTTTCGCGTCGGAAATAAAGCAAGGGTTGTTCTGCGTTGACCGTCGGCACCATGCAATTTCAGCTTCCTTCAAGATTTATTATGGAATTGAATAATTGTTATTATGTTCCTAGTATGAGTCTAAACATTTTATCCCCTCATGTTTGATGAGAGATGGTTATTCATTTGCAAGTAAAGACAATGGTTGTTTGATCTCTAAAATGGAATGTTTATGGCTTTTGCGCCATTGTGAATGGGTTATTTATTTTAAATCTTGATGATGCGCCTATCTTTAACATAAATGCTAAAAGACTTCGACCTAATGATTTGAATCCCACCTATGTTTGGCATTGTCGTTTGGGTCACATAAGTGAAAAGCGCATGAAGAAGCTCCATGTCGATGGTCTTCTAACTTCGCTTGATTTTGAATCATACGAGACATGTGAAGCTTGTTTGCTTGGTAAGATGACCAAATCACCTTTCAAAGGTTCTTTTGAGAGGCGTCGACTTGTTGGAAATCATACATACCGATGTATGTGGACCAATGAGCACGATCGCTAGAGGTGGATTTCATTACTTCATAACTTTCATCGATGATTTTAGTAGATATGGGTATGTCTACTTAATGAAGCATAAGTCCAAACTTTTGAAAAGTTCAAAGAGTTCCGAATGAGGTTGAAAATCAACGTGCCAAGAAAATTAAGGCTCGCGATCCGATCGTGGTGGCGTAGTATTTGAGTCATGAATTTAGCAATCATCCAAGAGTTGCGGAATTGTTCCACACCTAACACCGCCCGGAACGCCTCAAAGAAACGGGTATCCGAGCGTGATCGGACCTTGTTGGACATGGTTCGATCGATGATGAGCCACCAGATTTACCATTATCCTTTGGGGTTACGCCTAGAAACGCAATTTTCACACTTAATAGGTACCGTCTAAATCAGAGTTAAGACACCATATGAGATATGGACCGGGAAGAGTCACGCTTGTCTTTTCTAAAGATTTGGGGATGTGAGGCGTTTGTCGTTTACTACATCGGACAAGCTCACACCCAAGTCTGATAAATGCATTTTTGTGGGATATCCGAAGGAAACCTTTGATATTACTTCTACAACCGACTAGAGGGCAAAGTGTTTGTCGCCAAGTGGTGTTTTCCTAGAGAAAGAGTTTCTCAACAGGGAGACAAGTGGAAGAACGGTGCAGCTTGAAGAAGTTCAAGATGAACCAATCGGGAAGACTCGACGAATGATGCCCATGTGGCGTAACGTTGAGGAACCCATGGCAAAGGAAGCACCACCACCACGGTTGTCGGAAGGCTCGCAATGCGCGAGATATATTATTGTTAGACAATGATGAGCCTCACGACCTATGCGGAAGCAATGATGGACCCGACTGAGAAATGGCATAGTGCCATGAGATCCGAGATAGCATCCATGGAGACAATCAAGTTTGGAATTTGGTTGACCTCACTTTGATGGTGTTAAAATCATAGAGTGCAAATGGATCTACAAAAGGAAGATTGATATGGATGGAAATGTTCATATCCATAAAGCTCGACTTGTCGCAAAAGGTTTTCAAGTTCAAGGAGTTGACTACGATGAGACTTTCTCACCGTAGCGATGCTTAAATCAATACGGATCATTCTAGCTATTGTCGCATATTTCGACTATGAGATATGGCGATGGATGTCAAAACGGCTTTCCTTAATGGAAATTTAACCGAGGACGGTATATGATACGTTCGAGGGTTTTGTCGATCCAAACAATGCTAGAAAAGTATGCAAACTTCAAAATCCATTTATGGATTGAAGCAAGCATCTCGGAGTTGGAACATTCGCTTTGATGAAGTGGTCAAAGGGTTTGACTTCATCAAAACGAAGAAGAATCTTGTGTTTACAAGAAGACAAGTGGGAGCTCACTCGTATTTCTAATCTTATATGTAGATGACATATTATCGATTGGAAATGATATTCCTATGCTCGAGTCCGTTAAGACCTCACCAAAAATAGTTTCTCAATGAAGGACTTAGGGAAGCGGCATATATTTTGGGTATTAAGATCTATAGAGATAGATCAAAAGGCTAATAGGATTAAGCCGAGTACTTACATTGACAAAGTGTTGAAACGGTTCAACATGGAGGAGGCAAAGAAAGGGTTCTTGCCCATGTCTCATGGCATAAATCTTGGCAAGACTCGGTGTCCTTCAACAACCGATGAGCGAGATCGCATGAGTAAGATTCCATATGCTTCGCCATTGGATCTATCATGTATGCTATGATGTGTACTCGCCAGATGTTTCCTATGCTCTAAGTGTTACGAGCAGATACTGTGTCGATCCAGTGAGAGTCATCTGACAAGAAGCTTAAAAACATCCTCAAGTATTTGAGAAGAACTAAGGATGTGTTCCTAGTCTACGGAGGTGAGGAAGAGCTCGTTGTAAATGGTTACACCGATGCAAGCTTCCAAACCGACAAAGATGATTACAAATCGCAATCGGTTTTGTGTTCCTTTGAACGGTGGTGCGGTAAGTTGGAAGAGTTCCAAGCAGAGATCATTTCGACTCTACAACGGAGGCCGAGTACATTGCGCTTCGGCGGCAAGAAAGGAAGGTGTTTGGATAAGGAAGTTCATAATCGAACTAGGTGTGGTTCCTAGTGCGTGCGATCCTGGATCTTTATCAGGATAACAAGCAAAGCCATGCGCAAGCCAAGGAGCCGAGGAATCACCAAAAGAACAAACACATATCGCGGTTTCATCTCATTCGAGAGATCCTTAATCGAGGAGATTTAAAGATATGCAAAATACACACGATTTGAATATTTCAGATCCTTTGACAAGCCTCTCCCACACCCTAAGCATGAGGCGCACACAAGAGCTATGGGTATTAGATATCTTCTAGATTGACTCTAGTGCAAGTGGAGATCTGTTGGAGATATGCCCTAGAGGCAATCATATTGATGATGATATTTCATTGTATCCATGATTTAATAAATGTTCCTTGAATATTGCCTTTGTGTTGATTAACAAGTATGTGACTTGTTTGTGAAACTCTTTACTTGTATGGTTATTCTAAAGTTGTCCCTAGTCGGAGTTCATGTGAGGACACACGTGAATGATGGATTAGCACATGTATCGGTTGATGACCATGTTTCACGTGTCATAGACATGGAGATGTCAAACCAATAATGTGGACACATGTTTAGAACATGGGGTTGGACCGACCCAACATGAGACATAGTAATTATTCTTATGGTTCTCTCTACACAATGTGTACGCCTTGTCCTTAGACCCGAGATTGTCGCATGTACTTGAGATGTGAATCGACCTACTTAGGGGCTATCAAACGCTACCCGTGAATCGGGTAGTTATAAAGGTAGCTTCGGTTTGTCATGAAGCATGCCGCGAGGCATGGTCACGAGATGGGATTTGCCCTCTCTACCGAGAGATATCTCTGGCCCTCGAGTGATCGGATCCAAAATGCATGGCCATGCTACTTAAGGTTAAGAGTTAACCTAGTAAGGGATTCCGATCACAGATCGAGAAAGAGTGGTCACTTGGAGCTCGACCAATATCGTGAGGCAAAGGGATTGGCATGTACATAACATTGTGATGGTTCGTCCGATATGATCTTTACGTATGTTTAGGAGTTGGCACGCCTTGCTAGAGGCCGCTACCAACTATTGACCAAGTATGTGTACTCGCCATGTCTAAACATATGTGAACCATAGGTCACACACTTAAGAATGAAGCCTAATTCGGATTGGATCTCAATTAGATCGGCATTGAGTCCTAATGGGCCTCTATTCGTAGAAGCCCATTATAAGGACGCCTATAAAAGGAGGGCAGGGCGCTACCGTTGAGGGTTGAGTTTTTCGTGACATCCTCAAACCTCGCCGCCACCCTCCCACGCCTAGTCGCCGCGCGATCTAGTAGTCCGCGCGCGCCGCTTCCTCCCGCACGTGGATACCTTTGGAGGCGCCGCGATCTCGTGGCGCTGGGACGAACCGCAAGAAAGGAGCTGACGTGGGACGCCGCGACGAGGACGAGGAAGTAGTACGACTACTCGCCTCGACGCATCGCATCAACTTGGTACGACTACATCGCCTCGACGCCGCATCAACTTCCGCACTGCGCGTCTAGTGGTAAGACCGTGATCTATAATCGCAGTGATCTTGGTTTACTGGTAGATTTTTTCAATTTGCGCTAGTGTAGCCCGCCCGCTTTCCCTACACAAAGTACGCCCGGCATCCTCGCCGCTGGCGCAGGCATCATAAGCATAGTGGCCCCGACGCCACAAGGAAACAAGTAACGCCGGATTGTATGCCCCGCCGCCTCAGGTCTCTCGCCCCACCGTGCCGAGCTGAGCCGGTGGAGAAGGTCGTGGAGGTGCCACAGAGACCTCGATGGTGTTGCCGGGCACGAGGTGCCCGAGGTAGTCCCGGCGTGGCCCGAAAGCCGCCACCGCCACGCCGTCAGTAAGCCTTCCTCCTCTTCCTCGACTCATCCACCGCCATGCTCTCATGCTCCACCACTATCGCCTTGTTGACCAGATGCCGGAAACTCCTCAAATCATGTGCACTAAAACAAGCCGCAACTCCTGACAACCCATGGAAAACCTGCTCGCGACGAGCGCTCGCCGAGACGCCGTCCGAGCATACCGCCAAGTAGTTGAAATCATGCAGTACTCGATCGCCCTCCGCCCCCGCTCAAGGCAGGAACCGTTGTCGCTGATAAGCAAAGACTCTCTCGTATATGGGCCTCCTAACGCATCCCCGAACTCGCCCCAAGTCGGGATGTGACCAGCGGCCGCATGGCGGAATAACTATCCCACCACGCGCCGCACCGCCAACCGATAGCCGGCAAACAAGACTTTCTACCCCGTACACGCGCAATGTTCGCTTCTTCTCTATGTTGTGCAGCCGCCCTTCCGCTTCCATCGTCCTTGCCGCCGCAAATGTCGGAGGGTTGGTCCGCCAACTCAGCAAGACCTCCGACGCCGGCGGGCGCCTCGCCGAACGGGAGCCGAGCGGTATACGCATAATCGCCTCAAGCATCTGTGTCCGTCCATCCGGCTGCGCCAATCATCATCATAAACTCGACCATGGATGGCGGCAGAGGAGCACTCTCAGCGGTCCACCTGGCCGGGACGGCGGCCGAGAGGGCTCGCCATGCTCGACGGCCGCTGGGATGATCGCCCTCGATCGTAGAAATCGCTCAAGGGTGCTAGACGGGTGCCCTAGATGGGGATGGGGAGCCTCGCGCAGGCTCCCGATCGCGAGTCACCCCGTCATCCCGTATTGGACAAGGATGGTTAGTAAATAAGACAAAAGCCATTACTTGGCCATACATGCACAATCAATATAAAAACAAGAAAATTGTAACATCGAATAGAACACCAAACATTAAGCAACATAAACCAAATCGATACACTGCACATAAGCTCCTCGCAGCTTAAGATTACAAATCAAATAGTAGTGTTTGCAAATAAAACATAACAATCGACATCTACTACCCTATTACATAAACCTAAGGATACAAGCTCAAACATAGAGCTCCTCGCCTCTAATGCCTAGATATTATTCCGTCAAAGTTCACCTGAAAGTCATCGAGCAGTGGTACCTGTGGATCTCGTGTCTTCCGGTCTCCCGGTTGGTGAGGCGTAAGGGGGATCCTACGCCGATGATATGGCCTCCTACTTCGTGAAGACGATAGTACGGCGCAGAAATGTACGGTGAAACCTCATTAGCGCCATACAAAGACATCCGACGAATGAGCCTCATGTCATGCATAAGCCGCAAATGCTCTCGAGCTATAATGAGACGACGACGCTCTCCCATAACTCATGCACTATGCAGCGATGCATTTGGTCCATTACGTGAACCAATCTCGCTAATCGCCGACTTGGGGTCCTCCCAAACCGGATCCTAGCAAACGAGTTCACGCCCCTAGCGCGCGCGCCGACGGAAAGTGATCATACGGGTCAGCTAACTCGTCAGTCGTGGCGAAGATGACTCATGGCCACCAAGGCCACTTCTTGTAACGCCATGGCCTCGTATACCGCGCCCGAAGCGGTAAGGTATGCTCCCGTGACTTGTCTAGCAACGATATCTATCATCGCCATAAATTCCTCCATTCCGTGTCCTCGATCACGGCGGTAGATGGAATAAGTGGTGATATGTGAAGTTCGCCTCCACATCATGTCTCGTAGCAACGCCGGTACCCATCCACTCCTTCACCTTGAGTTTCCTGACAAGGTACTGAGGGTTCATATAAAGGCAAGAAGGCAAGGTAAGTTAGTTTCATAAACCAAAATAGGATCAGGAGACAAAAGATACTAAGATGGATAAGGAATAAAAGATATTCTTAACTTAAACTTCCTGAAAGTAATTTGATAATTTCAAAATATTTTGACTCCAGAAGGCTTACTAACTCTAACGCCAGTGCTACCTCTAACCTACAGTCAGTATGGCTCTGATACCAACGCTGTGGGGACCACGGTAATTATCTCCTTAAGACCGAGATTAAACAAGGTCTTAGGGACATAATCACGGGTCTCCGGAAATGAATTCCAATTTAACTCCATCCAAGTGAGAGGCTTAGCCGAATACTAGAGCCTCAGCGATCATGCACGCTGCTCCTTTGCGAACACTACATGATTGTCGATTCTCTTCCGATTCGAAGCACTACACTTAGTGAGTTAAATGGGGATCCATTAACATTGAGTATGACATATATTGGCTCCCAAGATCAACGACCAATATACTCATACCCTCATCCAATGTTGGTTACATCCATACAACGCATACAATAAGAGATAAAAAGACATACTGCATAGTAGTCAAGTTTACAGTTTATTACATACGGCCGACCGCCAAATTCAAGTAAAGTACCAAGTAGCAATGAAGTAAATAGATAAAGCAAAAGACCAGCAGCGGTATGCCCATCACCCATCGGAAACCGACGGGAGTTAAATGGTAGCACACTACTCATTAGTGTCACCCAAGTCAACACTAGCGAGATCGTCATACTCATAATCTTCCTCACCGAAAAGGCCAAAAACATCCGTCGAGTACAAGTGTACTCGCAAGTCTTACACAAATAAAAATAGTTATGCATAAGGGTCATTCAAAGGATGGCTCATATTGGTTTAGTTTTGCGAAAGAGACGCAACAATTAACATCCTACACATACTAGTTTTTCATGTGCCCATTTAAAATCAGATTTGAAGTAGAAGTAAAGCGTATAGTAAAGCATTTCAAGAATAAACAATTGAATCACACAAAGTCCAAAGTGGCAGCCCACTTTGATGTACTAAACACATGAACATCCCGCTCATGACGAATACCAAGTTCAACCACAATTTTAATTAAAAGTCTAACAATAAGCGACCACAAATTTCAAGCGTCGTCCATAACCGTGGACACGCTATTCGAATAGATTAATACCTCAGGGTGTACTACTTACCCACACGACTTGATTAGCCCGTAAGCCTCCGTGAGGCCTCTGAAATAGCACACTTCCTATGGTATGCCGGGTAAATCAAGATACGATCATTTTCAAGAAGAAAGCCCTATTGAGCTAAGTCCCCTTGTGAGATGGTTCCTGCCTAGTACAAGCGCCTGATAGCACTTGCTAGGGGCTCACAAGTTATATTGGAAATACCGATGCAATCAAAACAAAAGAATTGGTGCTCCCTTGCACACTATAAAAGGATTACATCGGCTCCTCAAAGAACATAGGATTTCACTGGCCGCTATGCCCTTACACCACCAAGGACTTAACACAATAAAACCTCCCCTACTTAACCATACGGCTCCCAACCCGCGTGTGGCAAAGACGAGTGTTGCTTGAATAGTAGGTACCCAAAGTTCGGTCCTCAATTGTCCAGACAAGTCCTTCCACTTACCCAATGCTCGTGCACAAAGCACCATCACTAACCAACACTTGTCCGGACCAAATCTCATTTAAAAATGACAAAGTTTTACTCATAAAACAGCTACAAAGATCTGAAGTAAAAATATAAAGTAAGAGTGGTGTGTATCCCAAAACCGCCGGGTTATTCCCGACGATCGAACTACCGTGTCTAGACTTGCATGGCTAAGCAATTCTATCAACCATAATTCACACATCCTATCTTAAGCATATAGGAGTTGGCATAATTCAAGATTAACCTCAAGCATAGGACATATCTAAACTACACATCACAAAAATATTGACATAATTAAAATAGCATGCAAGCAATTATCACTGCACTAACTTAACCAAAACTGGGATCAAACATGATACAAAAGAAAGTTCAAATGATGCTTGCCTTGCTGGTACAGTAGAGCTGCTCGCTCTCGTGAGCGTAAGTGTCGATATCAATATGTTCGGATCTATATAATTATAACATCCAATAAATACCGAGAAAACAACTCAAAACAAAAATGCTCAAAAATGCATGATTTTTCTACAGTAGTTAGGTCATAATTTTAAATGATTTTTGGTGAAAGAATTATTTCATTTTGATTTAGTATATGAAAGTTATAATGGTTTGAATTTCATTTCAATATGCACATTTATGTAATTTAATTATGAAGTGAAATTTTGTAGAACAGTGGCAGTACATGCATTACATAGATAATTAGGCAATATTATTATAAGTTAAAAACAGTTGAGTTTGTCTTTTTTGGAGTTTTTATGATTTAGTTATGTATTTTCAAAGTTATCAGCCTTTTATAGTGTAACAATAATAGAGTTAAAGATTATATCCTCCCAAATATAGTTTCTGTGACAGAGGTAATGTGGAGACCATTTTTAGAATTAAGTTCACTGAAAATGAAAATTATCAAAAGTGGTCTCGCTGTTTTTGGAATTTCCAATATTTACTTATGTATTTTTAAATATTTCAGTCCATTTTCCTATTGTAGAGATAATGATTTTAATGAATAAATTTCCAATTAAATCCCTCTGCTACAGAGACATGTATGAAACTAATTTTGATAGGAAGTCCATTAAGAATGTAAATTTCCAGAAGTGGTTTCATTCAATTTGGAGTTGAAATGAATTAGATACGCAATTTAGAACTTAATACCATTTTTCGCTTTATAAATAAACAGATTTCGAAATTACTAAAAGAACTACTACTTTTCTCACCGAGACGCGCTAGCCACGGGAATGACGAGTGGGACCAGTGGTCGTGGTTTTGACCAGTCTACTTTGACTTGGTCCCTACCGCAATAGTGTGAAGGCGTATTCCAAGAATACGTTTTCAAACCTCTAAACGTAAACCATCCTAAGCATGCTAGGAATACGTTTTCTCTTTAACGAAAACGCACTCTACAATTTACGCATCCACTTAAACAACCCTTAGGCCCACAAGTCATAGACTCAGAACTACTAACTACAATCATTAGTACTAATAAATCCGACAAAACTCTGCTTTCTACCGTAATCTTCCGACAACAGGAAATGGCGCAGCCACGGCCTTGCCGTGCTTGTCGGCGGCGAGGGGAGGCCGGAGAGTGCATGGACCGAGGCAAAATGGAAAGTTAATAGGGAGGGCTACCTTCCGGTGAGGTATTATCCGGCGGAGGGGTACGGTGGCGCCCCGGCGACGGCGTTGAGCGGAGGAGGAGCGTGCGGTGCCGAGGGTGCTCGATGCCGAGGATTCTCCAGGGAAAACCAATCACCAAAATAGGCTCCCGGGACCCTTGCGGCTTACCGAGGTGAAGTTGGGGTGGAGGAGCACTAGAGGCGCTTGTCGCCAATGGCGACGGTGTGGCGCCGGTTCACGAGGGGAGACCAGCCTGCGCCATGAGATGAATAAAGAAAAGTTGGAAGAGGTCCAGAGGATGGTGAAGAAGGTGTAAACGTGAGCAAAAGAGGAATGTCTCACCAGAACAACAAATGACCGTGAAATGGGTCTTCGCCACCAAGGGAAAATCCAAATCCTGACGACCCGCATAGAAATGACCAAATTATCGGAGGGTTCCTTAACCATGCACCGAGGCTCGAGATTCCACGCAAGAACGCAAGAAAAACTCACCCGAGATGAGAATGACCAAAGTTGACACGGCGGCAAAACTCTGAGCGAGCTCTGGAGCGCCGAGAGCGACGAGGTGGGCTGACAACTATAAGCAATAACAAAGACCCAAATTAGCTTGAATGGAAACGGCATGCAAGGATAAAGCTATAGGACTCCATGGCTTCAGCTACCCGAGAGGAGGTGAAGAGCTCGCCTCCTTTCCTCGGCCACCGAGAGGGAAAGTGAGGAACCGAGAGAGGAGAGGGTGAGTTAAGCTTAGCCGAGGGACTGAACAGAGCGGCGTAATGAGGGAGCTCTAGGGTTCGCCAAGGAGGGCGGTGCGGTCACGGAGGTGACGGCATGCGCAGAGCTCGGCGGGCGCGTGGCACAGCTGCCTCGCGAAGTCGGCGAGAGGAAGAAGACAGCCGACAAGCGGGCCCAACGCGCGCCGACTCAGAGTGACGTGGGTGCGGTGTGACTCGGCCTTTGATTAAAAACGGACGGCCAGGATCTAAAGAGGACGCTAGTTGATTTAGCCGAGTCCGCCGCCGGGCCGGACTCGAGTCCGAGTCGTGTCCGTCCGAGTCGGTGGAACAAAGGTGTGTTTGATCGAGATTTAAATTATTTTACCCACTTTGACCAGGGGCTTATAATTAGAAATAAATTCCCAAAAATCATGAAATAATTTGTGGGGGTTCCTGGGAAGATATAGTTCCCATACAAATTATGAAACCCTATTGTTCATAATATAATTTGTGATATTTAAATTCAAACATGTTGTTTGTCTATGAAGGTTGTTTGAATTTTAATTATGTTCAAACTGTTCCCAAAAATTTTGGAAAAATTATATTAATTCCTGATAATTAATGTAGTATTTAAATAAATTGATTTCAGATGATGATCACAACTTTTTATTGCTGATTCGAATTGAAATTTGAATTTTGATGTGTATGTTCACCTCAAATTAGATTTTCCAAGTGCAATATATTATGAAAATGTTTTGAAATCAATAATGCATGCTAGTGAAATACATATTAATCCAATTCAATTAGTTGGGGCTATGACAACAGCGATGTATTCTTAGAACCGCAAACCGAAGAGATTAGATTGTTCCAGCTAAGAGAATTTGGCAGCTGGGATTGTAGTGACGAGTTGAGCCAAGCTAGCTAGAGAAGTCGGAGAGATTTGTAAACAGCTTCAGTACAAGATCATTAACATTTTTTTGGTCATTCTTTACATGTAATTATCTCTTTTACATTATTTTTTCCCCTAAGGTAATTCTTGTTCTCCACGGAATAAATTTTGCATTCTTTCAGGAGATAAGTAAATCCCTTCTCTATCTTTTTTTTCAATGAAGAATATACAGAAAGTTTGGTTCTTGGCATTCTCCGATATAAATAATCGTATTATGTTCATCGCTTTTGAGCAGGCGATTGTTGCCCTTGCAATGCAAGTCTCCGCACTGGATAAGGTCAGAAGCTTAGTGGTTGCTTAGAGACTCTTCGTGCCTTGTATTGAGCACAAGTACAATCATTAGTACATGTTAATGTATATCCATGAATGGAATTGCATGCAAATTGTGCTCAATCATTTCACACCCTCCTGCTTTGTCCAAAAGCTAGGGAAACTCGCCTCATTGCCCAACCATTTCACTTGCATCGGTGGTTGCTGCGTCATTGGCCGTGCAAACATCCGCAGCTTGGTAGATCGTTAAGATTTGTTTGCATGGATAGCATCTCACGCGCATCGGCCGATCGATGATTAACTTAATGGTGCCGTAAAGCCCAACAAGATTGGAGGCCCAAGTCGACATCGCTTGCTCGAAACACACGAATCTCTACTACTTAAAAATTAGAGTCGTGGTCGTCTGTCCTCCCGCTTTTCCACTCATGCCCCTTTATTGACATATGGCTCACGTTATCAAGAAACTATATTCTCGCATCGTGCGACTCCTCTTCCAAGCATCATCTGCGACGCCGCCGCGCTTCCTCCTCCTCTCTACTCTCATCTCCACTCCCGCTTTCGCTCTCGCTGCATGCCCCCTCCCCGTCGCGGCCCATCGTCCGGATGCGACGGGCATCACTTCCTCCTCTCCGTCCCCACGCTTCTTCTCTGCTCCGCACGCCTTGAGGAATTGAGATGTATTATATCTACTTTAATTGATAAACTATTACTTATGAGATGTTTCGTAGCAACGCGCAGGCACTTGACTAGTCTGAATAACTATCAAACCTAAAGAAGGGCCACAGATTCACTTAGGCTAAATGACCACTTAGAAAATTGGGTTGAAGTGTCCCAAGCAAAACAATTTGGGGGCATTGCCAAACATTGACGAGTGTATGAGACCTTAAACATCTACTTCTCCCTAGACCCTTCTACTCTCCCATGTAGCCAATTGTTTTTTATTCACTAAGCAACCTAATAATTTGATGTATTAAAAAATGCATGTATGCATATATCAAATCGATAAATCCCCTCATGAGATTTAAACAAACACCATATATCTTAATCTTATGGTATTCTTAGTGACAGTCCATCGTCAGGTGTAAAACAAAGTCTCTTCATGAGCGAAAAGGATATTTCACGCTAATCATAAATTTAACATTCTGAACCTATGCTTAAACCATATACAAGAAGTCAAAGAATAGTTACAACCAACCTATTAGGAGTTGCATTGTAGCTTGGAAACGCACGGCCGTACATGAAAGGTGCCTTTTGGGGTGGCTTGGCATTATTTCTAATGAGCTCTATCTTCATTGCCTTCCTATCAAGTAGAACACCGTTGTATCTCTTGATAGCATCGAAAGCATCCACTTTTGCTGTAAAGACAACTCTCGCAGTTCCCTAACAAAAAAAAGTCAAAGAAAGCATGTAGTAAAGTAGAGATATGAGATACTAAAAGCAAGAGAATACTCGAGGATTTACCTTTGATCTTCCATCCTTATCAGAGTTGATAGAATAACGCTTAAGCTCACCAACCTTTGAGAAGAATTCCCGATGAAAGAAAATAACATAGCCCATCAGCTCCCATCACATAACAATTGAGGCCATGCGCCTAAAACAAAAATTAAGAATTGTGTATTGTTCCCTTCGGTCACAAATTCGTAACACTTTCTACTTTTCACAGTCTCTGGGACGCACTTGGACCAATATTTTTTTTATCACAATACGATGATACCTTTGTAAAACTTACAAAAACATAGCATTGAAAAGATATTTATGATGAATCATTAAAATAAGCAAGTCATTTAGTATGTTCTAAATGAAATGCCTAGGAATTAGGTGAGTCATCCATTAGTTGCCACAGCCACGTGCATCAGATAACGTTGGCCGCTAATTACTTGCCCATTGCATAATTCCAACTTTGCTCATTGTATTTCAGCCAATATAGATTTTTTTTGGATGTCTATTCAAATATGGATTGTGAATTTGTTGAGGCTCAACCAAAAAAAAACATAGGAACTTTCACATTCTTATTCGAGCTAACAACAACGTTTTCGCACAATCATTTCTCAGAGCATATAGAGAATGATACCTTTGTAAAAGCACACAACAAATCGGTGGGCCGAGGCACCCCACCAAACAACCGAGTGACGACAACATCGCAGAAATCCTCAACACCCGAGTCACGTGCGGAGGGCTAAGCCGCACGTGTGAAGGGTGGAAACCGAGGAGATGAAACAGAGAGGGTCTTTCTCACAAGCTCCATCAAGTGAAGAAGAAGGCAATCGATTTGGGTGTAAAGCAAGGCATTTGTAGTAAGAGCTGACTCCACTGACGAATGGAAACATGGTAATTGGGTTTAGTCTTGAACGACCAGCAGCTGATGTACTCTCAGATTTGGTTTAACCAATGCCCTCACTACATTTAAATGTCTCATTAACACCATTTTTGCTCCGTATATTCGCAAATTTGTTATTGTATTCTTGGATGACATTTTGGTCTATAGTCGTACGTTATCGGATCACATTGATCATTTGACAACAGTTCTGGAGGTCCTGCTTACCAATCAACTGTTTGCCAAGCTGTCCAAGTGCTCATTTGCTAGGGATCGCATGGAATATCTAGGGCATGTGATTTCTCATGAAGGGATTTCCACCGATCCAGACAAGACGAAATCAATGGACAACTGGGCACAACCAACCACCGTTACAGAGTTGCGGGGATTCTTGGGACTCACCGTTATTACCGCAAATTTGTCAAGCATTGTGGTCTCATTGCTAAACCATTAACGAATCTTTTGACGAAGAAAATTTTGTTTGGGATGCACAAGCTAACACAACTTTTCGAATTTGAAGAAAGCTATGGTGGGTACTCCGTCCTCACTCTTCCCGATTTTCAATTGCCGCTGATGGAGATCGATGCTTGTGCCACGGAATCGGCAGGTGTTAATGCAACAGGCCACCCGATTGCTTATCTCAATCAAGCTTTGGGTCCTCAAAACCGTTGATTGTCCATTTACAAAAAGGAATTTTGGTCGTGATCATGGCAGTGGATAAGTGGCGCTCCTATCCCCAACGTGGTCCATTCTTGATCCCATCGACCACAAAGCTTATGTACTGAAGAACAACCGGGGCATGGAACTCGCAGCGGAAAGCTATGGCTAAATTGGTCGGTTTGCGCTTAAATTTCAGATAATCGAGGGTGGATAATGGGGTAGCCGATGCACTTTCCCGGTCGACCATCTCTTGCGCTTGAGGCGCTTTCCTGTTGTCGACCTGACTGGGTACAAGAAGTATTAAACTCATATGATATGGATCTAGATGCTCAAATTCTTCTCACTTCCTTGGCAATTCACAGTCCTGACCACAAGGGATATACATTGGAACATGGTTTAATCAAGTATTATGGCTGCATTTGGATTGGCAACAATTTAGCTTTACATACCAAGTTAATCAACAATTTTCATGCCACTGCTGTTGGGGGACATTCTGGTGTATTAGCCACATACCACCGCATCAAGAAGTTGTTTTATTAGGTGGGGCTCAAGAGTGCAGTCGAGGACTAAGTTAAGCAATGCCAAACATGTCAATAGGCTAAGCATGAGCACACTCAGACGGCCAGCACATTACAACCATTGCCCTTTTTGGATGGTGCCTGGCAAGATCTGACGATAGACTTCATTGAAGGCCTACCTAAGTCTGACAATTGTGATGTGATCGTGGTCATTGTTGATCGGCTAATGAAGTATGCTCATTTTCTTGCCCTACAACATCCATTTACAGCCTCACAAGTGGCCACTGTTTTCTTGGACAACATTGTGAAATTACATAGGGTGCCACGTTCGATTGTCTCCGACCGAGACAAGATCTTCACAAGTACATTTTGGCGTGCATTATTCAAGGCGCTACACTAAGTTACACTCACAAAGACAAAGATATCATCCTCAAACCGACGGGCAATCCGAACATGTCAATCAATGTTTGGAGATGTACTTGCGTTGTGTAGTTCATAATTGTCCAAAGAAGTGGAAATCTTGGTTAGCAATGGCTGAGTTCTGGTACAACACCAACTTTCACTCTTCCTTGGGTTGTTCCCCGTTTAAAGCTCTGTATGGCGTTGAACCGAACTTTGGAGCAATGCCTAACTTCTCCGGGCAGTCAACCCCTGAAGCTCCTGTGCTAGCTCAAGATTGGCATTCCTATACTGCCATGCTCAAGACTCAACTCGCTCGCGCACAGAACCGTATGAAGCTTCAGACCGACAAGAACTGTCAGGACCGATAATTTCAGGTCGGTGAACAAGTCCTCTTGAAACTTCAACCTTATGCTCAACACTCCGTTGTCAATCGACCATTTCCCAAGTTGGCTTTCAAGTACTTCGGCTCATTTTCGGTGCTGGAATGGATTGGTGCGGTCGCTTATAAGCTCCAATTACGGACACCGCAGTAGCTTCATCCGTGTTTCATGTTTCTCAACCGAAACCATTTACTCCCAACTACTCTCCAGTCTTCAAAGATTTGGACACTATGGTGGATTTGACAGTTGGCACTCCTGAACCGGTTGATATATTGGATCGCCGGTTGGTAAAGAAGGGGAGTTCCGCGATGCAACAGCTCCTCGTCAAGTGGTCGACGCGTGCGTCCGAGTGCGCCACCGAGGATTCTTCAGTTGCTTCGCAGCAGGTTTCCTCAAGCAGCGATCCGGGATCGATTCGCTCAAGAGGGGCGAGTGTCACAACCCCATACTCCATGGTGCCGGACACGTAAGGCATGGCCACTAAGCAGGAAGACGGTCAAGATGCAAAGGGTCGAGAAGGAAGACCCCGATGTTGGGACCGCAAGGAGGGAAGATGGCTATATATGTAATGCGTAGATGGGTGTGTGGGTCGGTGGTGGTGCCAAGGGCCACATGGCGTTGTAACCAATGAAAGTATAAACTTGTACTGGGTGGATCGCTTTTGAGGCTATGGAAGAAAAGAGATAGCAACTTTCCCCATCCTCTCCCCTTTCCTCTCATCACTGCTCCTCATTTGTTGTCGTGTTTTTGAACTCAGTAACGCTCCGATCTACAAATAAACCACTTAGCTACGATCGGTTCGTTACATCTTATCCCATACCGAAAATACTAAAGCAAAGAATTTGCACCGTGCTACTATTGTTTGTACTCACTTATACATATGCCTTATTACAACTGTTAGTCATCCGTAATGTAACCGCAGAGGTCAGTCTTTATAGGCTCTCTTTAACAATATCTTCTATGCGGCCATCACCATTAAAGCTGTTTAGATTTTCCACTTCCCATTTAGCATTTCTGTACTCACTGTACTATATTAAATTCCCTTCCTGCGGCCTTTGTTTGTTACAGTACATTTAACTTCTTATCAATCATTGCCTAATCTTTCGTTTATAAGCTGCAGTCTTATCCCATGTCGAAAATACTAGAGCAACAAGTTTTACCATGCAACTATTCTTCGTACTCAGCTTATACATATGCCTTACTACAGCTGTTAGTCATCCGTAATGTAACAGCGTAGGTCAGTCTTTGTAGACTCTCTTTAACAATATATCTTTTATAACACCATCACCATTAAAGCTGTTTAAATTTTCCACTTCCCATTTAGCATTTCTATACTCACTGCACTCCATTAAATTCCCCTCCTACAGCCATTGTTAGTTAAAGTTGCCTTTTTATCTATCATTGATCTAATTTTAGCTCTTATATACCAGTAACGTTTCTTGTGCTTCTCATCAACTATTTTATTGTACTTTACCATGCTAAATCCAGACTTTCCAAACAAAGCAGTTTCACGATGATCATCCTGAAAGCACACCTTTCTCCACAGAAAAAAAAAGCTGCCATATCCAGCACTTCAGCTAGGTTCCCCCCACCCCCAAAAAAAACTCAGATATAGCAGTGCCAATCAACTAGCCTTACTACCGTACCGAACTTTTGCACTTATAATGTGCCTACTTTATTTTTACTTACGGTGGACATACTGTACCTATATCACAACATGTTCGCAGGAGCCTATTTACTGACCAACCATTAACTGAACACGACCCGTTCGTAAAACTCAAACTATTATATGCGAACAGAACTCCTGATCTTATGATGTAAAAAAAAAAAACATAATTCCATGACAGATAGCTCTTAGATTTTGCAACTGCTGTTCAACCCATCCATGTATGTACAAACATACCTATACATACTTCTTTTTCTCGCTTAATATCTTACCTTGTATTAAGCCCGGTGGAAATGGCGAGCCCAGAGCAACTCTGTACATTTAGTCCTCCAATCTCCCTGCGCCGCGTGTCTTCGTCGCTCCGTTTTTCGCTGCTTAGCGCGGACGCGCCCAGCTTTGGCCGGTCACTCGGCCCCGCAACCGTTTAGCCCGGTCGGCGCTTCCTTGCTCTTCTCGCCTTTTCCGCAGCGGGCTGCGTCCGGTCGCGTGCGCTTCGTCGTGTGAATGCGGTACGTGCTTTCCGGTTTCCATCCCTGCACACAGCTTCGTGTTCACCCGAAGCTTCCCAGCCGTGCCAATGCGCGATCGCCAGCGCGACAACACCATCGACCCCTATGGCCGCCACGACCCACACGCACGCACGCACGTACGTCGCTTTCTTCTTCCCCTCCCGATATCCTCTCAGTCTTCGGCGTTGTCTTCGTCCCCTCCCGATATCCTCTCTGTCTCCGCCCCCTCCTCGCCGCCGCCGCCTAGGAGTTGCTGCTCTCGCCGCCGCCTTCTGCTGCGCCTCCTTGCTCGCCTTTGCCCAGCCGCTCTTGCGCCGCTGGCTGTTCTTTGCTCCCCTCTCTCCTTTCCTCCCCAAACCAAGATCCTCTTCTCCCTTTCTCCCCCAAACCCAGAACCGCTCCTCCCCCCAAAACCACAGACGCTTCTCCCTTCCGGAAGCATCCCCAAACACCAGATCCGCTTCTCCCTTCCTCCCCCCACCCAGATCCGCTCCTCCCTTCCGAAAGTTTGCCTATCGTTCGCTTACTAAATTTATATGCTTGGATGTGGCTTGCAGGGATTTACCTACCATGTGCTACGATTGGCGTCTCAGTTTCCGTTGATGCTCCCAGGTCTTCTCAGTCTAAACCTATAAACAGTACCACTGTTCAAAATCACTCTATGAGCTTTCCATGTTTTCGTGTTTCATTGCTCGCGTTTTTCTTTATCTTTCGGTTCGCTTTGCTAATTTCTACTGTTGGCTGAGATGGTCTACTTGGAAACTCAAACAAATATGACTGATTTCATACCATGTGATCTAGCAAGGTGAGTGAGGTCTATGTCGGGTCCTCATTGGTAAATCAGGTAATAGCTGATCAATTAGTAAAGTTCATTTACTTGCCTTATCCCCCTCCCGGCGCCCCCGCCCGTTCGTTTGGTGGGTCCAAGAGCATCTCATGTTGACTTCGAGTGTGCGCTCCGCTCCGATCATCACCGAATATGGTACTATTTGTCCAGAAGAAACTCTACCTTAGGCAAAAATTGTCGTCGTTTCGTCGTTACTATTTCTTTACTAAACATTTCCATGCATGTTATCTTAGGAGAGGAGGTGGCGCTGTCAAAAGCATACACTGATGGACATTACAGACAGGATATGTGATGGACTGCAGCCAACAGCAGCACAAGGTTTGTATAGCTCATGTACTGTTTAAGTTGGATAAATCAATTTCAGAATGGCATGCACATAATTGAAACAGTGAAAACATTTACACTTTGTGGTGAATTGATGTATCAATGTTAAATTTCCAGGGAAGTACCATAGAGTGTTACTTATTTCGGAGGGGCTCATCGAAAGAATTCCAGAAATGTATGCACTCATTCAGGTAGTAATTGTTACGACTATATGATTGGTTCGACAATTGGATTCCTTTTAAGTCTTAGCGATTTATCTTATCACTGTTGTTAAACATTACTACTCTACAGCAGTAAAGCTCCTAAGAATGATATTCCATCGAAACTTTCCCTATGGGCTGCAGCCTTGTTTAGATTCTTTCCACCACATATCAGCACAGAGGTCTTGCATTACTTACACATTTGAGTCTTATTAATATTTTACTTATATAATTTGTTCTCTGACGATCTGCAAACTTTTTGGTTCAGTTGCTCCTGCACCATGAATCTGGTAACTCAGCGCAGTTGTCCCAGTTTTGCACTTTATAAAACTTATTTCGTTGTCAGAATTTACCTTATGCAATTATTGATGCCACACATTTATTTCTCTGATTGATACAGAGCATATCTTAGCTCATTTAGTACAGGCATAAATGAAAGAGCGAACAGTAGGCTTATTTACATTCTGAGCTTTACATCCAGTCTCTTTCGTAATCCATTTCTTTATAAATTCTTATTGTTTTGCTTCGTTTTCAGAAAACGTCAAAAGACATTAGCCAACATTATGTTGAACCGCAAGGTTTCGAGATTATGCACAGACCACATGGTATCTTTTTGGTTCTGTTGCTCCTGCACCATGAATCTGGTAACTCAGCGCAGTTGTCCCAGTTTTGCACTTTGTAAAACTTATTTCTTTGTCAGAATCTACCTTATGCAATTAGTGATGCCACGCTTTTATTTCTCTGATTGATACAGAGCATCTCTTAGCTCATTTAGTATAGGCATAAATGAAAGAGTGAACAGTACACTTATTTACGATCTGAGCTTTACAGCCAGTCTTTTTGTAATTCAGTTCTTTATAAATTCTGAATGTTTTGCTTCGTTTCCAGAAAATGTCCAAAGAAATCATCCAACATTACGTTGAACTGCAAGGTTTCAAGATTATGCACAGACCACATGGTACGTTCAGCATTAGACTTTTTAGTTCTTTGTCCATCCATTGTCTATTCCTGAGTCACCCTGCAGCACCTGCATTTCAGCGCAATGCTATACACATCGGATGCTGGTTTTATGCACGAACCTTTCTTTGGGGTATAAATGCTTACGGGAGTATGTTTTTCTATTTTCGTACCATGCATTGCTATAGCAAAAAATGCTTTTCCATGATTTTGAACTATTTTATCACATGTTGTCTACATGTTTCCGCCTGGTGAGCATAAGCAAAAGGCAGGCCTTCGGTGCAAAATTAACTTCTACTACCCACATTGTGCACACCTTCGGTTGGTTCACAGACTGAGAGGTATGTACCCACCATTTTCCGAAAAAAAAAACGAGTTCAGTTCTTACTCTACCTCTCTCTATTGCCTACTAATGCAACTTGGTTGGACATTTTTATTTCTTTTAAGTTTTACCGGTTTGCTTTATCACTGTTGTTCAACATTAGTATTCTACAGCAGTAAAGCTCCCAAGAATGATATTCCATCAAAATTTTCCCCATGGGCTGTAGCCTTATTTAGATTCTCTCCACCTTTCATCAGAACAGAGGTTTTGCACTACTTGCACATTTGCGTCTTATTAATATCTTATTTAGATAATTTGTTCTCTGAAGATCTGCAAACTTTTTTGTTCAGTTGCTCCTACACCATGAATCTGGTAACTCAGCGCAGTTGTCCCAGGTTTGCACTTTAGAAAACCTTTTTCTTTGTCAGAATTTACCTTTTGCAATTATTTATGTCAAGCTTTCCTTTCTTGGATTGATACAGAGCAGCTCTTACCTCATTTAGTGCAGGCATAAATGAAAGCGCAAACAGTAGCCTTCTTTACAATCTTAGCTTCACAGCCAGTCTTTTTCGTAGTTCTGTTCTTTGTAAATTCTGATTGTTTTGCTTCGTTTTCAGAAAATGTCAAAATACATCAGCTGACATTACGTTGAACTGCAGGCTTTCGAGATTATGAACAGACCACATGGTATGTTCAGCATTAGACACATGTTTTCCCATCTTTAATTCTTGGCCCATCCATTGGCCGTTCCTGCGTCACCTTGCAGCACTTGCATTTCAACGAACTGCTATACACATCAGATACTGGTCTTATGCACAAACCTTTCTTAAGGCTATAGATGCTTACGAAAGTATGTTAACTATTTTCGTACCATGCATTGCTATAGCAGAAAATGTTTTCCTGTTATTTTGAACCATTTTATGACATGTTGTCTGCATATTTCCACCTGGTTATGATAATCAAAAGGCAGGACTTCATTGCAGAATTTGCACAGCTTCGTTGATTCACAGACTGAGAGGTACGCATACCCATTTTCCAAAAAAGTAAGTTTATTTTTCCTATACCTCTCTGTATTGCCTACTAATGCAACTATTTCCCTTTTCCTGCAGTAATTCCTTTTCTGTTTCCATTATGATTCCACATGCTACCTTGTCGCAAATAGGATTGCCCTTTTCTAAGCATGTATAGCCTATTTATGTGAGTAGCATAAAACAAGCCTACCAATTTGTGCTTCCTTGTTAAATTGGTCCACTGTGATACTTCTTGGGAGATTCATGCCTATTAAGATCCATACCATGTGGGAAAATCCTAAAAAATAACGTATATGCTAAAAAAAACCCTCCTGTCTCCACTTCACAGTAATATAGTTGATGATACATGACCATATGTTTTCCTAGCCGGCCCGCTACATAGGAATGTTTCCTACTACTCATGACAAGACAATGTCGTTAGCTTTTAAGGTGTTTAGCAGTTGTACCTAGATCTTCGTAGCTCATACAGCTGTTCATCCTATTAATTAGTGCACGTTTTTTTTTTGTTATCTTGTTCCATGTAATAACTTACGAACCACCCTGTTGGTCTGTGCTGACCAATTAGTACCAGATAAAACTATATATATATTTCTTACCCTGGTGTTCTTTGCTCTTTGCTGACCAATTAGTATCAAATAAAACTATATATATTTATTAGTTTTTCAAAAAATATATTTTCCTGTGCTTTATTTCAGCTAGGTTCTCTATTGTACATTGCAGATCAATTGTTTGTATTACGCTACACATGGCCAGTTGTATCTAACCATATTTGTTTTATGGTAAATTTAAGTACATCATGCACATGCTATTCTAGAGTATAACATCAAAACAGCTATACTACACATTGTTTCTTCCTTTCGATTGGTGCTTCAATGCTGCGTGTCTTTGAATGATACAGGGGACAATGCATTCATGCCGAAACATTTCCAGCACTAACGAGTTGTTCGAGTTGCTGTCTGCCAGCCTCCATGGTCTTTCTGCCTGTATTGTCCGGTCTAGGATCTGTGTGCCCTCCTGGTTAGTTCAGGTTACTGTGTATTGTCCACCTCTTTTCCATGTATAGATACCCAAACTCGCTATATAGGCTATGGTGATTAATATAAGGACTAGATAGATCCAGATATGGACAGTCCATCTTTGTCTTGTTTTCACATAGTATAAATAGCATTTAGTGAATCATGTATCTGATCTGCACGTTTCGGTACAAATTTTATTGTCTCGCTGTTTAGTACATACTCTGTTAGAAGAAACAGTGCAGAACCAACAAGTATTCACATAATATAGCTACCATTTAATCAGTACATCCGAGCGGATGCCCACAGGCATTAGCCCAAAACGAGACGCACATTACACATGCTAGGTCCAAAGAAGTACACATTGTGCGCAATCCTCATATGACTCGTGCTCGACACGGGCGCAGCGAAGCTTTCGCTGCGCATTCCATCCTAGTAGTTTACAAGATGTGTTTAAATGCTATTATCACGACGCATAGCTCCACGCCACCTACAATTACACAAGTAAACAGAACATTCTAGCTTCCGTGTACAGATAGCCACATACTCCGCCACCTTAGAAATCTACTTTTGGCTCACTTATCCATGCTTAAACTTTGTGCGCACTGTTGCGCTTGGATTCACAATTTCGGCGAAATGTCCGAATTTTCGTTTGTTTCGTCGCTATCCGAAAGAAATGGCTTTCGTTCGAAAAAATCGTTTAGTTTTAATTGGAAGGGTTAAATATAGTAAAAGTAGTGAATGAATTAAATAGACAAAGCTAGCCCAGTGGTATTCCTGTCTGTGCACTCTCAGGAGGTTGTTGGGTTTGAATCCAGATTTCCCACCATTCTTTTTTTATTTTTTTTAGAATTTTAAAATTCAAATTTGATCAACCGTTTGGCCAAAAAATACCAAAATTTCATACGAAATTACCGAAATTTCGGTCAATTCGCCCATTTCGTTTGGCAACGAAAAAAAAATTGAAACCGAATTTCTGTACCCATTTCAATGGCGCTTACTATGCCAAGCTATACACGTATTTATCGTTGTCTCGCTTTCGCCCTGAATTTCGCTCGCAACTTTTGCACAAGGAACACGTACGCGCGCCTTATCAATCACAGCCTATCGAAGGTGAGAAAGCTACGCAGCCTCTTCCACCTAAAAGGTTAGTTCATTATATTGCTCAACTCCCGAACTGGAGCAAAGGTTATTTCGGTTGCTTCCTTAAGTCTTTCGGCATAACGATGCATCCAAATCTAACCTGCAGATCTGCGGCAGTTATCGGACAGCCTGCGCTTGATCCACCCGCAAAAAAACAGGCTACGGTGGCCAAAAAGGATAAAAAGTGACACCAATGCTCTGTCCAAAATAGCAGCAGTTCAGGTGTGGTAATTCATAAATTCAACACAACAAGTAATTTACATTCGCTATTATGCTACCCATCACACCTTACGTCTCTCCTGTCATTACTAAACATGTTCCTCCAACACCCCGTACTACAGCAATGCATGCCCAGCAGCGCTTCACCATTTTGCTCTATATAGCTGCTTATCACTATCTACCTTCTGTAATAAAACGTACTGTCTTTTGCTAATCGTACTGCTGCTCTTCAAAACCGTTATGTAAATATTATCCTTTCGCATATACTTCTGCCTTCTTCAAACACAGTAATATGGCCGCTCTGATGGTCTAATCTTAGCACTATGTTATCTAAACTCAACATATGCAGAGCATACATTCTATTTGCTGCGTAGACCTCATCGTTCTGTTGTATACAGTGTTTATATGCAGTCACTATTTAGACCGTATTTTTATCGTTTCACTACTTGCTTTTCTGCGCTTTTGTTTTACCAGAATGTCTGATCTCTTCAGATTAGCGCCCAACAACAAATGTAGTAAAAAAAACCATCCTCTTAGGGCATGTACAATGCAAGATGCTTATACACAAGTGTTTAAAGAGAGAGAATATAGTCACGTCATCAAGTATCTACGTAAAAATCATTACCTCCAATGCAAGCATCTCATTTGTAGGTGCTTATATGTTGTATTATCTATTAATTAGATATAGTTATATACATAAGCACCTGTTAAGCACCAATGCTTAATTAAGCATCGATGCTATAAAATAAGCACCTTATTTATCCTATGTGGCAGAAAAAATCAGTTTTTTCTTGCTAAGTATCTCTCTAAGCACCTGCATTGTACATGCCCTTAGAATCTATCAACGGCCATAGCTGCGCCGAATGACGCGAGTTGGCATCTAACGGTGATAATGGTTGGTTGGTACGAAACTGCTCGGCCTTTGTAGACACCATGCTCTTCATCCTAACAACAACCTAAATGACGTCAATGCTCTTTCCTCACATTCATTTAGAGATGCCGAGCTGGTCGAGGCAGATGTCAAGCAGCTCGGCGCAATCGTCCACGCTTGAAGACGGCATGCGCACGGCGCATGGAACACGCCGAGAGGTTGAGCACCAGCGCGCGGACCGACGCATGCAGCCCAGGTCATCGAGAATTGCGCGAACGCGGCGAACGGATCATTGACCGCCGTCGACGAGAGCACCACCTCGAACCCGCTCGGGTACAGCGTGGACAAGCATATGCATGGCCGTGCCATTCAGGCTCGACGGCAGCGTCACCAACATGGCGTCATTTGTTCTTGCTTCTAGGTGGTAACAATTACTAGCGTTGTTCGACGGATACGTTGTGTTAGTGATATGCCTTAGGGATGATTATATCGTTTCTATGTTTGTGAGCTTTTAAATAATATATGTTATTTCATCCTTTGAATGAAATATCATTTATATTGATTGACAAGTATATGACTTTTCGTAAAACTCTATATTTATGTTTATAATGTCATTCTAAACATCTCTAATCTTGTATCATTACGAAAGACACTTATGATTTATGGATCAGTGCATGTATTGATTAATGATCATGTTTCACGGATTATGAATATGAGATATCAAACCAATAATATAGATATATGTTGGACAACATATTGTTGGATTTGTTGGCTGTTTCAAGGGCTTTTTTTTTGTTGTATATTCTCATTTTGAGAAAAGGATTAAAGAAAGAAAAGGGGATCTGCGTGGGGGCTCTCCAGTGAGTAGAGGAGGAAGAGATAAGACTCGGTGCTTTTTCTTCTCGTTCGGTTGTTTCGCCCTTCGGCTTTCGTTCCGAAGATGGTGGCGATCTAGGCGAGGTGGGAGGCACGAACCGGCCCGAGCGCTTCGTGCGTTGGGTTTTTGGGCAGCCACCGAGTCGCTCTCTCTAGCTCCTCTCTTCAAATGGTGAGAGGCGACACCTCCAGGTGAATCCTGAATACAGAAGAAATCCCCATTCATTTTCTTGTTTTTGATGCTTCCACTTCCGATCTGAATTGGTGTTTTTCCTTTCACTTCTGGTGACGCCTTGGATCCTGGCTCCTGGTGGTGGTTCGGTTCTGAGCTCTACTCCTTGGCGCATCTGGTTTTAATCCCCTCTCGCGCCACTCGGTTTTGGAGGTCTTGAGGGAGATTCAGACTTTTGTGTTGGGAGTCCGATTCCTAACTGATCTGGAGTGAGTTTCGGTGGTGAAGATCACCTAGTTTGGTTGATTGGTGCTGATTAGTGCTTTTGGCCGAAGCACTCTGTTGGTGGCCTTGTGCGGCAATCTCCCAGTTCCTCGGCTTCGTTCTTTGGTCGGTTCCAAAGGAGGAAGTGTGGCATTGTATCTCCGATTGCTTCGCCTTTTGCTCGGGATTGCAGGGTGATAGTTTTTCTGGGTCGGTGTCGTAGACACGCCTTGCCAGTTTCGTCTCAGTGGTTTTGAGTACCACTGCTTCAGTGAGTATTGGACCTCAGATACTTCTTTGCCGATTCTTGCATATATATATATAGTTGCAATGCTAGTTGATACCTTGATCCGTGTTAGTCCTGTTATCCGAATCTAGTACTGAAGATATTGCAAATCAATCAGTGGGATCTGTTAATGCTCTATGATGAAGTTAAGTCGTATACTGAAATTGATTATGATGTTTAGTTCTAACTTGAGCTCTAGTGAGTTTCTTGCTTCTGTATCTTAGACCTGTTGTTATTAGACTTGGATTTATTATGTTCTTCCAGAGAATATTATAGTGGTAAACCTGCTGTTTTTATTGATATCTTGCTTACAATCGATTACTCATAGCCCTTTTGGTCTATTTCTGATCCTGCGTTTTTTGATCAGTTATATTAGAGAGTGATCTTTTACTGTTAGTCATCTAGAGATCTTTCAGTTATCCTGTGACATACTGTTTTAGCCTGGAAGTCTTTTCGGTGGTCTTTAACAGACGGGGGATTGGATCATATACCCTCCCTGAAATTCAGGATTTCAGGATTTACCCTCCCACCTCAATGACATGTGGGGTCACCATAGGTCAATGACATGTGGGCCAGGAGGGTAAATCCTGAATTTCCATCTAAGGGGAGGGTATATGATCAAATTTTCCTTAACAGATAGGTTATGTTGACAGTTCTGTAAAGTTTGGATAGAGCTCAAGATTAGAACTTTTGTCATAATCATTTAATGAAGAGTATAGACATTAGGGTTGAGATGGCAAAGGCTTGTTTTTTTGCATCTCTCCTTCTGAGAGCACATTCTATCTTCGATCAATTGTGCTTTATGCTGCTGATTGATGGTTTCCTGTTGTTAATGTTGATCATAATATTGTCTTTAGATGACTTGAAAGAATTTCATGGATACATGTTATTATGGTCATTTATTACTTGCCAGTATTATGCTTTAATGGTGGTATTGAATGCTGGGTTTAATTATGTTTATTTGCTAAAACTGCATTTCTTACAACAGGATTGACCCGCCTTAAGATCCTACAGGAATTATTATATTTTTAAGTGTGATCAGTTGGTCTGATACATAGTGTATGTGGGATCCTTAGACCTGATGCTATAGTGATTTTCTACATATGTAATAGTTTACTTAAGAGTTACCGAACGCTACTCCGTAAATGAGCAGTCATAAAGGTAGCTTTCGGGTTTACTATGAAATATGCGAAGAAATGTGAGCAATCAAGATAGAATTTGTCTCTCCTTTTTAATATGATAGATATTTTTGGGCCCCTCGATGTAGTTGAATTAAGGAAGTGTATGGCCATGTCGAATATGGTTGAGAAGTCAACTACAATTAAGTAATCTACTACAAGATCGAGCTATCATAGGATGGCCTGCAAATCGCCTTGAGTTTGATCTGGTATCGTGAAGCAAAGAGATCAGCACATGGGCTTTATAAAGGTTCTTCCGATATCATCTTTGTGTGTATTCGAGAATCGCTACGTATTGCTTGGAACCTCTACCGAGTTGTGTATCGGAAAGGAATTTTCGGGGCACGTCTGATTACGTGTGAACCTACAGTGTAACACACTTAATGAGTTGGAACAAACTAGTTCGGATTAGATCCGTTAGAGACTTAAGTCATATTATAATCCGTACGTGGTTAAGAGTCATAATGGGTTTCTAACGTAGGGATTCATTATGAGCTCTTTATAAGCATAGGCGTAGGGGCTTTTGGGATAATGGCTTGCAACATAAACAAAAATGATCTATCTATACAAGATTCAACTGTTTTTTCAGTCTAAAACAGCTAAATTTTAGTTCACTTACAATTTCATTATACATAAATTACAGTAATTTATTTACGTGATTTTTTATCTTGGTCACTGTAATTATTCTTAGAAGTCTTAATAACTCATTTTTCCATCACATAATTTGAAATCTAACATATGCTCGGAGAGATTGAGCAAAAATAAAGACAAAGACAAAATAAAATTATATACCAATAAAATACGACAATGTGATAAACCCATTGTGGTCCAAAGAAAAAATTATAATAAATTTGGATCAAATTCATCATACAAGAATAAGTGTAAATCTTAAAACGTATCGGATGGATAAAAATTTGACTATTTTAAAAAAAAAGACAGTCGAACATTGTTTTGCAAAACCGAAACCAAAAAAAAGATGGTGATTCGATTCCAGAAAATTACTACATCCAGAATGGCCGACACGTCTGTTCGAAAAAGTCACACAAAGAAGTGCCCTCAGGCAGTATGTAGCAGCGAGCCCGTCGTCCGCACGTCGCCTTTCGCAGCTGCCCGGCCTTGCCGTAATTGAGGCTGAACGTCCGTACATATAGCAGCAGGCGAGGCGGTCCCGTCAACTTCTTCTTTTCCTCCTTGGTGAGAAGTTTTTGCGTCACGCACTCGAGGATGCAGAAGGTGCTGCTGCCCATGTACTCGAGCACGCCATCTTTGTGCCGCTTCTTGTTCTTGCTAAAGAACTCTCCTCGCAGAGCTTCCACGCCGGCGCCTGCTTGTCAATGACGCCGTCGCCGATGGTGGACGGCAGGACGTCGCAGGAGCATATGCGCCCGATCAAGTCCGGGTGGCAGTATAGCCCGACCCACGCGTCCAGCTCGACGTCGTAATGGGCCCGCCCCTCGAAGGGCAGCGTCCAGCTGCCGCGGCGAGTCCACTTGAGCCGCTCGGTGTCGAAGGAGAAGGTGGCCATGGGCGTGGAGAAAAAGATGGTGCGCCCGTCGGGGTGGACCGCATAGCAGACCGTACAGTGCGGATCGAACGGCGGTTGGGAAGAGACGCTGCTCCAGGACCAGCTCTTGCCTCGCGGGGGGTCCAAGGTAAGCACCTCAAAGTTGCACCGGCCGTTGGCCTTGTCATCCATGCCGTAGAGCCTGTCTCCGACGGGCACGTAGACGCTGCCACAATACTCCAGCGCGTTGCCTCGCGGCCGGGGGCCGACGGTGAGCGCCATCGTCTTGGTGTCGTAGGCGGGGACGGCGCGGATGGGCGAGGGGTGCATGGCGAAGATCTTGGTGCCGAGGGCCACGAAGTACATGGCGAAGCGGCGGTCCGCGTCCAAGGCCATGCGGACCAACGGGGGGTCGGGCAGCCTCTCTGCCCGCGAGTCCAGATCGGTGTCGGCGTCGGGTTCGGGGTCGAAGCCGCCAACGTCAATCTTGCGGATGCTGTATCCATCCTCCGAGTCATCCAGCAGCAGGTAGAGATGCTGCGGCGGCTTCGGCTTCGACATGCTGCTGCTGCTTTCTCTGCTAGCTTGCCAACCTGTGCTAAGCTAGCTCTATGCCCGGTTACTCGATCGATCTGCGCACTCCCCCTCGATCGTCTCTTCTTGATCGAGCCGGCTCCGATTATAAAGGCCCGGGGGAGGGGAAGCTGTATGTACGATCGAGTCAGTGTCGGACTGCAATTCGTGTCCGAGCTGAGGTGATACCTCTGGATCCGATGTGCACCCGGAATCGAGTGATTCCGGCTCGGCGAGGGGAGTGCAGAGTGCAGACGTGCCTTGCTGTTTAGCAGACAAAACTCATACATACTTCATACATATATGTAACTTGCTTATTTATGCTTCGCATTCAGTGATCATGAAATCAAACTTGATATGTGGGGTGAATGTGCCACACGGTTCGACGGACAGAACATGCAAGCAATTAGCGAAACAGAACACGTTGTGGCAATCTTTGTAGGAACCTTGCCAAAGATGTTCAAAGGTAATATCACAGTAATCTACCTGTATTGCTTACACATCTTAACAGTGTACTGGAGACTGTTGAACATTTACATATAAACTTATTATCTTCTTAACGCCATGCATAGGACAAATAAGCCTAAGTGGAAGCTCAGCCTGTAGATGGTACATAAATACAAGAACATCATGTGCATAAATTTTGGAACATAAAATTCAATAATGCACAATTCAGTGTCAATTTTAAGGAGCACCAGGGTTATGCCTTTTGTATTTTTGGCATGCATGGCTATGGAGGCAACCTTGACCGCCTTGGTATTTGTCTTTTCTTGTGTGTGTGATCTGTATGCTGTGACCTTGTGGTGTCATGAGCTCTGATTGTTGGTGCATGCAGCGTCGCTGGCTGTGCTTGGGGAGAAAACAACTTTGATGTCCCCAGAGGTCCTTGTAGCCTATGTTGTGCCCTGCTGTAGGTACAATCTCTGACATGGTCATTGGTCAATTTTTTTGTCAAGCGCCTATGGTATCAAACCGTCAATACACCAGTTTTTTAATTAGTTTTTGTGTTAATATGCATTGTGCTTCAGATTGGTACAGTATCCTGGTGAGTTTGTGGTGACATTCCCAAGGGCCTACCATGTCGGGTTTAGCCATGGTGAGTTCAATTATCCAGCCTTTGGAACCTATGATGCTTGTTATTGCATTTAATTCATCCTTATGTGCTAATTGTTAACATATTAGTCTTGAGCTTCAGTACACAACTTTTTTTCTTCATTATTTCAGAGGTCATTCATGACACTGCTAGCATGCCCATCATCCATGTGTTTTGGCTTGGCAAGTTACGAGGCAAACAGGTGTATAGTTTCTCTATTTTGGTTTCTGAAGTTCTGATTTTGTTAAGCAAGCATAGATGCACATGCATACGCAGCTGACTGACCAAGGGATGCATATTTGTTCAGATTCAAATCAGTAGATGCATAGTTCGGAGTCAAATTTGTAAACATTTGCCATTTAGTTGGTGGTCATCTGTCCTCCCAGAATCTTTCTCGTCCGTCCGATCGACAATCAGATCACCAACGGACTAGATTAGCAACCGTCCCACACCACCTACGGAGAAGCATCCCAAACCGGTCAGGTTAGGTGCAGGGAGGATCTACTCCACTGACATTGAGGAGCGGCTTCTCCAGGAGTACTGGTTCTTCAGTTGGGCTTTGCTTGTCTCAGTTTGGCGCAATGAGTAGTGGTAGGAGTGGTATTGATGAATTCCTGCTTGATTCTCATGGCTGTGGTTGTGCTGCTTCGCAGGTTAAGTTTAGCGTGGAGGTGCTGCCCTCGATATGTCAGGAATGCTACCAATCCGCTCTCCAAAGAGTACGCAAAGTATTTCAAGGTACCATTTCTGTGCGAACTCCTAAATATACCGAACGAAACACATTCATACCCATGGACAAAGTTGATTAATTTGCAAAGCTAGAAGGCTCAACCAGAGATTTGTCTTCTCCTAAAGGCTCGCGGAATTGCTTACCTGCATGAAGATTGTATTTTTTTGGCTAAATTATTTATTCAGCAATGCCCTAAAGTAGGGTGGTTTTCTTGGTATTCCTCTGTTTTTATTCATGAGGTCATCCTTGGATTATACATAGAGATATTAAATCATATAATATTTTATTGGATAACAATTCGAAGCTCAGGTATGTTGTTACTTGGTGTATGACTTCCACGTTCCAACATTTTGATGTGATTCTCTGGTCATATTTATTGTTTAAATTTGTTATCTACCTTCAAAAATCTCTAGGTTTTTGATTTTGGACTTGCAAGATTGGCGGCTGATTCCAATACACATGACACAACACATGTCATGGGAACATTTGGGTAAGTAATCGCGCAAATATAGCCACATTCTTGCTATGTTCAGAATTTCATTGGTTAATCTGTGATCTATAGATAGCTTCCAGTACTAATGTAATATATCCTCTGCAGGTACTTGGCTCCAGAGTATGCATTGTCCGGCAAGATGACATCAAAATTTGATGTATATTCTTTTGGAGTTGTTGTTTTGGAGCTTATTACAGGAAGAAAACCTGTTGGTGCTTCTCAGCCATTGGGAGATGAGAGTCTTGTTGAATGGGTGAGCTTTTTGAAACATTATGAACTTGTTGTCTGTCACTGGTTTTAGGTCTTAACTCCTAACCGATGCACACATTTTCAGATTGTTAACCTATATTTATTTGATTGAGATCTTCTAACAAATCACATGATCGAGTTTTTCGCCTACGTTACTTTCATGAGATTGACATGTTCTAATAAATGACAAGATATGGTTGTAAAACTCTAATAGATATATTTAGTGTGCTTCAAGATTTGATTGTTGTTTGCTAGTTCCACGGTACTAGATAATTGTTGTCTGTTGATTAATATACTTGTTATGTTGAGTTGAAATGGCCCAATTTCCAGGGTATGGTGTCATACAGCTTCTAAAACTCTGGTGATGTGTTCTTTAGTTCACCTCTTTCCCTTCAAAGTTGAACAACCTTTGGGTTCTTTCATTACAAGGTCGCTGCTACTGGCTGCTGTAATATGTTAGTCCTTTCATTGGACCCATTTCCATAGCATGTTGACCAATCTGGATAGAACCAAGTTAGCTAAATCCAGGGACTGGAGCTTTTATAAAAGTAGGCAATCTGATTATTCTTCCAGAGTGGCACACAAAAAGTGGGTAGAGACTCATTTAATGCAGTCTTCATGCTGTGATGAGTCATGAAGGAGGCTAGATGAGAACTTTACCACTGAGCAATTGAAAAGTTGCTCAATGCAATTTTCCATTTTTCATCATGGGATAGAAGCATTTGGACTAGGATCAGTTTACCGCTGTTATTACCTTAACCCAAACTTGCGCATGTTGAAAATTTTCAGGCTCAGCCCCTTCTCCTTCAGGCAATTGAACATCAGGAATTTGGGGACCTTCCTGATCCAAGGTTGGAAAACAAGTTTGATGAAAATGAGATATATCACATGATAGGAGCCACAACTGCATGCATTTGTCATTCTGCAGCAATGAGACCTCGGATGGGGCAGGTAACAAACGTTCCAGTCTTTTTTCTTCATTTTGGAACGAATGACTCCAAAGGACCGAAATGTGACGTATTCTTTGCATCTCCTAGGTGGTTAGAGTACTAGATAGTTTAGCTAACTCAAACTTGAACAATGGCCTTCAACCTGGCCGCAGCTGTGGGAACCCCGGTAATTATCTCCTTAAGACCGAGATTAAACAAGGTCTTAGGGACATAATCACGGGTCTCCGGAAATGAATTCCAATTTAACTCCATCCAAATGAGAGGCTTAGCCGAATACTAGAGCCTCAACGATCATGCGCGCTGCTCCTTTGCGAACGCTACATGATTGTCGATTCTCTTCCGATTCGAAGCACTACACTTAGTGAGTTAAATGGGGATCCATTAACATTGAGTATGACATATATTGGCTCCCAAGATCAACGACCAATATACTCATACCCTCATCCAACGTTGGTTACATCCATACAACGCATACAACAAGAGATAAAAAGACATACTGCATAGTAGTCAAGTTTACGCTTTATTACATACGAGAATCGACCGCCAAATTCAAGTAAAGTACCAAGTAGCAATGAAGTAAATAGATAAAGCAAAAGACCAGCAGTGGTATGCCCATCACCCATCGGCAACCGACTGGGAGTTAAATGGTAGCACACTACTCATTAGTGTCACCCAAGTCAACACTAGCGAGATCGTCATACTCATAATCTTCCTCACCTGAAAAGGCCAGCAAACATCTGGCTGAGTACAAGTGTACTCGCAAGTCTTACACAAATAAAAATAGTTATGCATAAGGGTCATTCAAAGAATGGCTCATATTGGTTTAGTTTTGCGAAAGAGATGCAACAATTAACATCCTACACATATTAGTTTTTCATGTGCCCATTTAAAATCAGATTTGAAGTAGAAGTAAAGCGTATAGTAAAGCATTTCAGTAATAAACAATTGAATCATACAAAGTCCAAAGTGGCAGCCCACTTTGATGTACTAAACACATGAACATCCCGTTCATGACGAATACCAAGTTCAACCACAATTTTAATTAAAAGTCTAACAATAAGCAGCCACAAATTTCAAGCGGTCGTCCATAACCGTGGACACGGCTATTCGAATAGATTAATACCCTGCAGGGGTGTACTCCTTTACCCACACGACTTGATTAGCCCGTAAGCCTCCAGAGGCCTATGAAATAGCACACTTCCTATGGTATGCCGTACGGTAAATCAAGATACGATCATTTTCAAAGAAGAAAGCCCTATTGAGCTAAGTCCCCTTGTGAGATGGTTCCTTGCCTAGTACAAGCGTCGATAGCACTTGCTAGGGGCTCACAAGTTATATTGGAAATACCGATGCAATCAAAACAAAAGAATTGGTGCTCCTTGCACACTATAAAGGATTACATCGGCTCCTCAAAGAACATAGGATTTCACGGTCGCTATGCCCCTTACACCACCAAGGACTTAACACAATAAAACCCTCCCCCTACTTAACCATACGGCTCCCAACCCGCGTGTGGCAGCACGAGTGTTGCTTGAACAGTAGGTACCCAAAGTTCGGTCCTCAATTGTCCAGACAAGTCCTTCCACTTACCCAATGCTCGTGCACAAAGCACCATCACTAACCAACACTTGTCCGGACCAAATCTCATTTAAAAATGACAAAGTTTTACTCATAAAACAGCTACAAAGATCTGAAGTAAAATCCATAAAGTAAGAGTGGTGTGTATCCCAAAACCGCCGGGTTATTCCCGACGATCGAACTACCGTGTCTAGACTTGCATGGCTAAACAATTCTATCACCCATAATTCACACATCCTATCTTAAGCATATAGGAGTTGGCATAATTCAAGATTAACCTCAAGCATAGGACATATCTAAACTACACATCACAAAAATATTGACATAATCAAAATAGCATGCAAGCAATTATCACTTCACTAACTTAACCAAAACTGGGATCAAACATGATGCAAAAGAAAGTTCAAATGATGCTTGCCTTGCTGGTACAGTAGCTGCTCGCTCTCAGTAGCGTAAGTGTCGATATCAATATGCTCGGGATCTATATAATTATAACATCCAATAAATACCGAGAAAACAACTCAAAAAAAAACTCAAAAATGCATGATTTTTCTACAGTAGTTAGGTCATGATTTTAAATGATTTTTGGTGAAAGAATTATTTCATTTTGATTTAGTATATGAAAGTTATAATGGTTTGAATTTCATATTTCAATATGCCGTCATTTATGTAATTTAATTATGAAGTGAAATTTTGTAGAACAGTGGCGAGTACATGCATTACATAGATAATTAGGCAATATTATTATAAGTTAAAAACAGTTGAGTTTGTCTTTTTTGGAGTTTTTATGATTTAGTTATGTATTTTCAAAGTTATCAGCCTTTTATAGTGTAACAATAATAGAGTTAAAGATTATATCCTCCCAAATATAGTTTCTGTGACAGAGGTAATGTGGAGACCATTTTTAGAATTAAGTTCACTGAAAATGAAAATTATCAAAAGTGGTCTCGCTGTTTTTGGAATTTCCAATATTTACTTATGTATTCTTAAAGATTTCAGTCCATTTTCCTATTGTAGAGATAATGATTTTAATGAATAAATTTCCAATTAAATCCCTTTGCTACAGAGACATGTATGAAACTAATTTTGATAGGAAGTCCATTAAGAATGTAAATTTCCAGAAGTGGTTTCATTCAATTTGGAGTTGAAATGAATTAGATACGCAATTTAGAACTTAATACCATTTTTCAGTTTATAAATAAACAGATTTCGAAATTACTAAAAGAACTACTACTTTTCTCACCGAGACGTGCGCTAGCCACGGGGAATGACGAGTGGGACCAGGGTCAGGGTTTTGACCCAGTCTACTTTGACTTGGTCCCGGCTGCAATAGTGTGAAGGCGTATTCCAAGAATACGTTTTTCAAACCTCTAAACGTAAAACCATCCTAAGCATGCTAGGAATACGTTTTCTCTTTAACGAAAACGTACTCTACAATTTACGCATCCACTTAAACAACCCTTAGGCCCACAAGTCATAGACTCAGAACTACTAACTACAATCATTAGTACTAATAAATCCGACAAAAACTCTCTGTTTTCGGCCGTAATCTTCCGACAACAGGAAATGGCGCAGCCGTGGCCTTGTCGTGCTTGTCGGCGGTGAGGGGAGGCCGGAGAGTGCATGGACCGAGGCAAAATGGAAAGTTAATAGGGAGGGCTACCTTCCGATGAGGTATTTGCCGGCGGAGGGGTACGGTGGCGCCCGGCGACGGCGTTGAGCGGAGGAGGAGCGTGCGGTGCCGAGGGTGCTCGATGCCGAGGATTCTCCAGGGAAAACCAATCACCAAAATAGGCTCCTGGGACCCTTGCGAAGCTTACTGAGGTGAAGTTGGGGTGGAGGAGCACTAGAGGCGCCTTGTCGCCGTCAATGGCGACGGTGGCGCTCGGGTTCACGAGGGGAGACCAGCCTGCGCCATGAGATGAATAAAGAAAAGTTGGAAGAGGTACAGAGGATGGTGAAGAAGGTGTAAACGTGAGCAAAAGAGGAATGTCTCACCAGAACAACAAATGACCGTGAAATGGGTCTTCGGCCGACCAAGGGGAAAATCCAAATCCCGACGACCCTGCGTAGAAATGACCAAATTACTGGAGGGGTTCCCTTAACCATGCACCGAGGCTCGAGATTCCACGCAAGAACGCAAGAAAAAACTCACCCGAGATGAGAATGACCAAAGTTGACACGGCGGCAAAACTCTGAGCGAGCTCTGGAGCGCCGAGAGCGACGAGGGTGGGCTGACAACTATAAGCAATAACAAAGACCCAAATTAGCTTGAATGGAAACGGCATGCAAGGATAAAGCTATAGGACTCCATGGCTTCGAGCTTACCCGAGAGGAGGTGAAGAGCTCGCCTCCTTTCCCTCGGCCACCGAGAGGGAAAGTGAGGAACCGAGAGAGGGAGAGGGTGAGTTAAGCTTAGCCGAGGGACGGAACAGAGGCGGCGTTAGCTGAGGGAGCTCTAGGGTTCGCCAAGGAGGGCGGTGCGGTCACGGAGGTGACGGCATGCAGCAGAGCTCGGCGGGCGCGTGGCACAGCGCTCCTGCGCGCGAGTCAGCGAGAGGAAGAAGACAGTCCTGACAAGCGGGCCCAACGCGTCAGCGACTCAGGAGTGACGTGGGTGCGGTGTGACTCGGGCCTTTTGATTAAAAACGGACGGCCAGGATCTAAAGAGGACGCTAGTTGATTTAGCCGAGTCCGCTCGCCCCGGGTCGGACTCGAGTCTGAGTCAGGGTCTGGTCCGAGTCGGTGGAACAGTGCAGGTTTGACTGAGATTTAAATTATTTTACCCACTTTGACCAGGGGCTTATAATTAGAAATAAATTCCCAAAAATCATGAAATAATTTGTGGGGGTTCCTGGGAAGATATAGTTCCCATACAAATTATGAAACCCTACTGTTCATAATATAATTTGTGATATTTAAATTCAAACATGTTGTATGTCTATGAAGGTTGTTTGAATTTTAATTATGTTCAAACTGTTCCCAAAAATTTGGAAAAATTATATTAATTCCTGATAATTAATGTAGTATTTAAATAAATTGATTTCAGATGATGATCACAACTTTTTATTGCTGATTCGAATTGAAATTTGAATTTTGATGTGTATGTTCACCTCAAATTAGATTTTCCAAGTGCAATATATTATGGAAATGTTTTGAAATCAATAATGCATGCTAGTGAAATACATATTAATCCAATTCAATTAGTTGGGGCTGTGACAGCAGCGAAGTATTCTTAGAACCGCAAACCGAAGAGATTAGATTGTTCCAGCTAAGAGAATTTGGCAGCTGGGATTGTAGTGACGAGTTGAGCCAAGCTAGCTAGAGAGGTCGGAGAGATTTGTAAACAGCTTCAGTACAAGATCATTAACATTTTTTTGGTCATTCTTTACATGTAATTATCTCTTTTACATTATTTTTTCCCCTAAGGTAATTCTTGTTCTCCACGGAATAAATTTTGCATTCTTTCAGGAGATAAGTAAATCCCTTCTCTATCTTTTTTTTCAATGAAGAATATACAGAAAGTTTGGTTCTTGGCATTCTCCGATATAAATAACTGTATTATGTTCACTGCTTTTTGAGCAGGCCAGATTGTTGCCCTTGCAATGCAAGTCTCCGCACGGATAAGGCTGTAAAGCTTAGTGGTTGCTTAGAGACTCTTCAGGCCTTGTATTGAGCACAAGTACAATCATTAGTACATGTTAATGTATATCCATGAATGGAATTGCATGCAAATTGTGCTCAATCATTTCGCACCCTCCGTTTTGTCCAAAAGCTAGGGGAAACTCTCGTCTCATTGCCCAACCATTTCACTTGCGTCTTTGGTGGTTCTTTGCGTCATTGGCGTGCAAAACATCTGCAGTTTGGTAGATCGTTAAGATTTGTTCGCATGGATAGCATCTCACGCGCATCGGTCGATCGATGATTAACTTAATGGTGCTGGTAAAGCCCAACAAGATTGGAGGCCTGAAGCTGATACTGTTTGCTCGAAACACACGAATCTCTACTACTTAAAAATTAGAGTCGGTGGTCGTCTGTCCTCCCCGCTTTTCCACTCATGCCCCTCTTTATTGACATATGGCTCACGTTATCAGCAAACTATATTCTCGCATCGTGCGACTCCTCTTCCGGCATCGTCTGCGACGCCGCCTGCGCTTCCTCCTCCTCTCTACTCTCATCTCCACTCCCGCTTTTCTGCTCTGCTCCGCATGCCCCCTCCCCCGTCGCCGGTTCCATCGTCCGGATCTGGACGGGCATCACTTCCTCCTCTCCGTCCCCACGCTTCTTCTCTGCTCCGCACGCCTTGAGGAATTGAGATGTATTATATCTACTTTAATTGATAAACTATTACTTATGAGATGTTTCGTAGCAATGCGCGGGCACTTGACTAGTCTGAATAACTATCAAACCTAAAGAAGGGCCACAGATTCACTTAGGCTAAATGACCACTTAGAAAATTGGGTTGGAGTGTCCCAAGCAAAACAATTTGGGGGCATTGCCAAACATTGACGAGTGTATGAGACCTTAAACATCTACTTCTCCCTAGACCCTTCTACTCTCCCATGTAGCCAATTGTTTTTTATTCACTAAGCAACCTAATAATTTGATGTATTAAAAAATGCATGTATGCATATATCAAATCGATAAATCCCCTCATGAGATTTAAACAAACGCCATATATCTTAATCTTATGGTATTCTTAGTGACAGTCCATCATCAGGTGTAAAACAAAGTCTCTTCATGAGCGAAAAGGATATTTCACGCTAATCATAAATTTAACATTCTGAACCTATGCTTAAACCATATACAAGAAGTCAAAGAATAGTTACAACCAACCTGTTAGGAGTTGCATTGTAGCTTGGAAACGCACGGCCGTACATGAAAGGTGCCTTTTGGGGTGGCTTGGCATTATTTCTAATGAGCTCTATCTTCATTGCCTTCCTATCAAGTAGAACACTGTTGTATCTCTTGATAGCAATAAAGCATCCACTTTTCTTTGTAAAGACAACTCTCGCAGTTCCCTAACAAAAAAAAGTCAAAGAAAGCATGTAGTAAAGTAGAGATATGAGATACTAAAAGCAAGAGAATACTCAAGGATTTACCTTTGATCTTCCATCCTTATCAGAGTTGATAGAATAACGCTTAAGCTCACCAACCTTTGAGAAGAATTCCCGACGAAAGAAAATAACATAGCCCATCAGCTCCCATCACATAACAATTGAGGCCATGCGCCTAAAACAAAAATTAAGAATTGTGTATTGTTCCCTTCGGTCACAAATTCGTAACACTTTCTACTTTTCACAGTCTCTGGGACGCACTTGGACCAATATTTTTTATCACAATACGATGATACCTTTGTAAAACTTACAAAAACATAGCATTGAAAAGATATTTATGATGAATCATTAAAATAAGCAAGTCATTTAGTATGTTCTAAATGAAATGCCTAGGAATTAGGTGAGTCATCCATTAGTTGCCACAGCCACGTGCATCAGATAACGTTGGCCGCTAATTACTTGCCCATTGCATAATTCCAACTTTGCTCATTGTATTTCAGCCAATATAGATTTTTTTTGGATGTCTATTCAAATATGGATTGTGAATTTGTTGAGGCTCAACCAAAAAAAACATAGGAACTTTCACATTCTTATTCGGAGCTAACAACAACGTTTTTCGCACAATCATTTCTGCAGGAGCATATAGAGAATGATACCTTTGTAAAAGCACACAACAAATCAGTGGAAGCCGAGGGCACCCCACCGAAACAACCGGAGTGACGACAACACTGCAGGAAATCCGCAACACCCCGAGTCACGTGCGGAGGGCGGAAGCCGGCACGTGTGAAGGGTGGAAACTGAGGAGATGAAACAGAGAGGGTCTTTCTCACAAGCTCCGTCAAGTGAAGAAGAAGGCAATCGATTTGGGTGTAAAGCAAGGCATTTGTAGTAAGAGCTGACTCCACTGACGAATGGAAACATGGTAATTGGGTTTAGTCTTGAACGACCAGCAGCTGATGTACTCTCAGATTCGGTTTAACCAATGCCCTCGCTACATTTAAATGTCTCATTAACACCATTTTTGCTCCGTATATTCGCAAATTTGTTATTGTATTCTTGGATGACATTTTGGTCTATAGTCGTACGTTATCGGATCACATTGATCATTTGACAACAGTTCTGGAGGTCCTGCTTACCAATCAACTGTTTGCCAAGCTGTCCAAGTGCTCATTTGCTAGGGATCGCATGGAATATCTAGGGCATGTGATTTCTCATGAAGGGATTTCCACCGATCCAGACAAGACGAAATCAATGGACAACTGGCCACAACCAACCACCGTTACAGAGTTGCGGGGATTCTTGGGACTCACCGGTTATTACCGCAAATTTGTCAAGCATTGTGGTCTCATTGCTAAACCATTAACGAATCTTTTGACGAAGAAAAATTTTGTTTGGGATGCACAAGCTAACACAACTTTTCTGAATTTGAAGAAAGCTATGGTGGGTACTCCGGTCCTCACTCTTCCTGATTTTCAATTGCCGTTTTCGATGGAGACTGATGCTTGTGCCACGGGAATCGGCGCAGTGTTAATGCAACAGGGCCACCCGATTGCTTATCTCAATCAAGCTTTGGGTCCTCAAAACCAGTGATTGTCCATTTACAAAAAGGAATTTTTGGCTGTGATCATGGCAGTGGATAAGTGGCGTTCCTATCCCCAACGTGGTCCATTCTTGATCCTTACTGACCACAAAAGCTTATGTACTCTGGAAGAACAACCGCTGGGCATGGAACTGCAGCGGAAAGCTATGGCTAAATTGGTCGGTTTGCAGTTTAAATTTCAGTATAATCGAGGGGTGGATAATGGGGTAGCCGATGCACTTTCCTGGGTCAGTCATCTCTTGCAGTTGGAGGCGCTTTCCTGTTGTCGACCTGACTGGGTACAAGAAGTATTAAACTCATATGATATGGATCTAGATGCTCAAATTCTTCTCACTTCCTTGGCAATTCACAGTCCTGACCACAAGGGATATACATTGGAACATGGTTTAATCAAGTATTATGGCTGCATTTGGATTGGCAACAATTTAGCTTTACATACCAAGTTAATCAACAATTTTCATGCCACTGCTGTTGGGGGACATTCTGGTGTATTAGCCACATACCACCGCATCAAGAAGTTGTTTTATTAGGTGGGGCTCAAGAGTGCAGTCGAGGACTATGTTAAGCAATGCCAAACATGTCAATAGGCTAAGCATGAGCACACTCAGACAGCCAGCACATTACAACCATTGCCCATTTTGGATGATGCCTGGCAAGATCTGACGATAGACTTCATTGAAGGCCTACCTAAGTCTGACAATTGTGATGTGATCGTGGTCATTGTTGATCGGCTAATGAAGTATGCTCATTTTCTTGCCCTACAACATCCATTTACAGCCTCACAAGTGGCCACTGTTTTCTTGGACAACATTGTGAAATTACATAGGGTGCCACGTTCGATTGTCTCCGACCGAGACAAGATCTTCACAAGTACATTTTGGCGTGCATTATTCAAGGCAGTCGGCACCAAGTTACACTACAGCACAGCATATCATCCTCAAACCGACGGGCAATCCGAACATGTCAATCAATGTTTGGAGATGTACTTGCGTTGTGTAGTTCATAATTGTCCAAAGATGTGGAAATCTTGGTTAGCAATGGCTGAGTTCTGGTACAACACCAACTTTCACTCTTCCTTGGGTTGTTCCCCGTTTAAAGCTCTGTATGGCGTTGAACCGAACTTTGGAGCAATGCCTAACTTCTCCGGGCAGTCAACCCCTGAAGCTCCTGTGCTAGCTCAAGATTGGCATTCCTATACTGCCATGCTCAAGACTCAACTTCGCTCGCGCACAGAACCGTATGAAGCTTGCATCGACAAGAACCGCCGGGCCCGATAATTTCAGGTCGGTGAACAAGTCCTCTTGAAACTTCAACCTTATGCTCAACACTCCGTTGTCAATCGACCATTTCCCAAGTTGGCTTTCAAGTACTTCGGCTCATTTTTGGTGCTGGAATGGATTGGTGCGGTCGCTTATAAGCTCCAATTACCAGACACCAGTGTTGTTCATCTGGTGTTTCATGTTTCTCAACTGAAACCATTTACTCCCAACTACTCTCCAGTCTTCAAAGATTTGGACACTATGGTGGATTTGACAGTTGGCACTCCTGAACCGGTTGATATATTGGATCGCCGGTTGGTAAAGAAGGGGAGTTCCGCGATGCAACAGCTCCTCGTCAAGTGGTCGACGTTGCCCGTCGAGTGCGCCACCTGGGAGGATTCTTCAGTGCTTCGCAGCAGGTTTCCTCAAGCAGCGATCTGGGGATCAGATTCGGCTCAAGAGGGGGCGAGTGTCACAACCCCATACTCCATGGTGCTGGACACAGAAGGCATGGCCACTAAGCAGAGGAAGACGAAGCTGAAGATGCAAAGGGCTGAGAAGGAAGACCCTGACAGTGGGGCTGCAAGGAGGGAAGATGGCTATATATGTAATGCGTAGATGGGTGTGTGGGCCGGGTGGTGGTGCCGAAGGGCCCACATGGCAGTGTAACCAATGAAAGTATAAACTTGTACTGGGTGGATCGTTTTTGAGGCTATGGAAGAAAAGAGATAGCAACTTTCCCCATCGTCTGTCTGCTTTCCTCTCATCACTGTTCCTCATTTGTTGTCGTGTTTTTGAACTCTGTAACGCTTCCGATCTACAGCGAAACCACTTAGCTACGATCGGTTCGTTACATCTTATCCCATACCGAAAATACTAAAGCAGCAATTTGCACCGTGCTACTATTGTTTGTACTCAGCTTATACATATGCCTTATTACAACTGTTAGTCATCCGTAATGTAACCGCGTAGGTCAGTCTTTATAGGCTCTCTTTAACAATATCTTCTATGCGGCCATCACCATTAAAGCTGTTTAGATTTTCCACTTCCCATTTAGCATTTCTGTACTCACTGTACTATATTAAATTCCCTTCCTGCGGCCTTTGTTTGTTACAGTACATTTAACTTCTTATCAATCATTGCCTAATCTTTCGTTTATAAGCTGCAGTCTTATCCCATGTCGAAAATACTAGAGCAACAAGTTTTACCATGCAACTATTCTTCGTACTCAGCTTATACATATGCCTTACTACAGCTGTTAGTCATCCGTAATGTAACAGCGTAGGTCAGTCTTTGTAGACTCTCTTTAACAATATATCTTTTATAACACCATCACCATTAAAGCTGTTTAAATTTTCCACTTCCCATTTAGCATTTCTATACTCACTGCACTCCATTAAATTCCCCTCCTACAGCCATTGTTAGTTAAAGTTGCCTTTTTATCTATCATTGATCTAATTTTAGCTCTTATATACCAGTAACGTTTCTTGTGCTTCTCATCAACTATTTTATTGTACTTTACCATGCTAAATCCAGACTTTCCAAACAAAGCAGTTTCACGATGATCATCCTGAAAGCACACCTTTCTCCACAGAAAAAAAAAGCTGCCATATCCAGCACTTCAGCTAGGTTCCCCCCACCCCCAAAAAAAACTCAGATATAGCAGTGCCAATCAACTAGCCTTACTACCGTACCGAACTTTTGCACTTATAATGTGCCTACTTTATTTTTACTTACGGTGGACATACCGTACCTATATCACAACATGTTCGCAGGAGCCTATTTACTGACCAACCATTAACTGAACACGACCCGTTCGTAAAACTCAAACTATTATATGCGAACAGAACTCCTGATCTTATGATGTAAAAAAAAAAAACATAATTCCATGACAGATAGCTCTTAGATTTTGCAACTGCTGTTCAACCCATCCATGTATGTACAAACATACCTATACATACTTCTTTTTCTCGCTTAATATCTTACCTTGTATTAAGCCCGGTGGAAATGGCGAGCCCAGAGCAACTCTGTACATTTAGTCCTCCAATCTCCCTGCGCCGCGTGTCTTCGTCGCTCCGTTTTTCGCTGCTTAGCGCGGACGCGCCCAGCTTTGGCCGGTCACTCGGCCCCGCAACCGTTTAGCCCGGTCGGCGCTTCCTTGCTCTTCTCGCCTTTTCCGCAGCGGGCTGCGTCCGGTCGCGTGCGCTTCGTCGTGTGAATGCGGTACGTGCTTTCCGGTTTCCATCCCTGCACACAGCTTCGTGTTCACCCGAAGCTTCCGAGCCGTGCCAATGCGCGATCACTAGCGCGACAACACCATCGACCCCTATGGCCGCCACGACCCACACGCACGCACGCACGTACGTACGTACGTCGCTTTCTTCTTCCCCTCCCGATATCCTCTCAGTCTTTGGCGTTGTCTTCGTCCCCTCCCTCCTCCTCCTCGCCGCCGCCGCCTAGGAGTTGCTGCTCTCGCCGCCGCCTTCTGCTGCGCCTCCTTGCTCGCCTTTGCCCAGCCGCTCTTGCGCCGCTGGCTGTTCTTTGCTCCCCTCTCTCCTTTCCTCCCCCAAACCAAGATCCTCTTCTCCCTTTCTCCCCCAAACCCAGAACCGCTCCTCCCCCAAAACCACAGACGCTTCTCCCTTCCGGAAGCATCCCCAAACACCAGATCCGCTTCTCCCTTCCTCCCCCCCACCCAGATCCGCTCCTCCCTTCCGAAAGTTTGCCTATCGTTCGCTTACTAAATTTATATGCTTGGATGTGGCTTGCAGGGATTTACCTACCATGTGCTACGATTGGCGTCTCAGTTTCCGTTGATGCTCCCAGGTCTTCTCAGTCTAAACCTATAAACAGTACCACTGTTCAAAATCACTCTATGAGCTTTCCATGTTTTCGTGTTTCATTGCTCGCGTTTTTCTTTATCTTTCGGTTCGCTTTGCTAATTTCTACTGTTGGCTGAGATGGTCTACTTGGAAACTCAAACAAATATGACTGATTTCATACCATGTGATCTAGCAAGGTGAGTGAGGTCTATGTCGGGTCCTCATTGGTAAATCAGGTAATAGCTGATCAATTAGTAAAAGTTCATTTACTTGCCTTATCCCCCCCTCCCGGCGCCCCCGCCCGTTCGTTTGGTGGGTCCAAGAGCATCTCATGTTGACTTCGAGTGTGCGCTCCGCTCCGATCATCACCGAATATGTTACTATTTGTCCAGAAGAAACTCTACCTTAGGCAAAAATTGTCGTCGTTTCGTCGTTACTATTTCTTTACTAAACATTTCCATGCATGTTATCTTAGGAGAGGAGGTGGCGCTGTCAAAAGCATACACTGATGGACATTACAGACAGGATATGTGATGGACTGCAGCCAACAGCAGCACAAGGTTTGTATAGCTCATGTACTGTTTAAGTTGGATAAATCAATTTCAGAATGGCATGCACATAATTGAAACAGTGAAAACATTTACACTTTGTGGTGAATTGATGTATCAATGTTAAATTTCCAGGAAGTACCATAGAGTGTTACTTATTTCGGAGGGCTCATCGAAAGAATTCCAGAAATGTATGCACTCATTCAGGTAGTAATTGTTACGACTATATGATTGGTTCGACAATTGGATTCCTTTTAAGTCTTAGCGATTTATCTTATCACTGTTGTTAAACATTACTACTCTACAGCAGTAAAGCTCCTAAGAATGATATTCCATCGAAACTTTCCCTATGGGCTGCAGCCTTGTTTAGATTCTTTCCACCACATATCAGCACAGAGGTCTTGCATTACTTACACATTTGAGTCTTATTAATATTTTACTTATATAATTTGTTCTCTGACGATCTGCAAACTTTTTGGTTCAGTTGCTCCTGCACCATGAATCTGGTAACTCAGCGCAGTTGTCCCAGTTTTGCACTTTATAAAACTTATTTCGTTGTCAGAATTTACCTTATGCAATTATTGATGCCACACATTTATTTCTCTGATTGATACAGAGCATATCTTAGCTCATTTAGTACAGGCATAAATGAAAGAGCGAACAGTAGGCTTATTTACATTCTGAGCTTTACATCCAGTCTCTTTCGTAATCCATTTCTTTATAAATTCTTATTGTTTTGCTTGTTTTCAGAAAACGTCAAAAGACATTAGCCAACATTATGTTGAACCGCAAGGTTTCGAGATTATGCACAGACCACATGGTATCTTTTTGGTTCTGTTGCTCCTGCACCATGAATCTGGTAACTCAGCGCAGTTGTCCCAGTTTTGCACTTTGTAAAACTTATTTCTTTGTCAGAATCTACCTTATGCAATTAGTGATGCCACGCTTTTATTTCTCTGATTGATACAGAGCATCTCTTAGCTCATTTAGTATAGGCATAAATGAAAGAGTGAACAGTACACTTATTTACGATCTGAGCTTTACAGCCAGTCTTTTTGTAATTCAGTTCTTTATAAATTCTGAATGTTTTGCTTCGTTTCCAGAAAATGTCCAAAGAAATCATCCAACATTACGTTGAACTGCAAGGTTTCAAGATTATGCACAGACCACATGGTACGTTCAGCATTAGACTTTTTAGTTCTTTGTCCATCCATTGTCTATTCCTGAGTCACCCTGCAGCACCTGCATTTCAGCGCAATGCTATACACATCGGATGCTGGTTTTATGCACGAACCTTTCTTTGGGGTATAAATGCTTACGGGAGTATGTTTTTCTATTTTCGTACCATGCATTGCTATAGCAAAAAATGCTTTTCCATGATTTTGAACTATTTTATCACATGTTGTCTACATGTTTCCGCCTGGTGAGCATAAGCAAAAGGCAGGCCTTCGGTGCAAAATTAACTTCTACTACCCACATTGTGCACACCTTCGGTTGGTTCACAGACTGAGAGGTATGTACCCACCATTTTCGAAAAAAACGAGTTCAGTTCTTACTCTACCTCTCTCTATTGCCTACTAATGCAACTTGGTTGGACATTTTTATTTCTTTTAAGTTTTACCGGTTTGCTTTATCACTGTTGTTCAACATTAGTATTCTACAGCAGTAAAGCTCCCAAGAATGATATTCCATCAAAATTTTCCCCATGGGCTGTAGCCTTATTTAGATTCTCTCCACCTTTCATCAGAACAGAGGTTTTGCACTACTTGCACATTTGCGTCTTATTAATATCTTATTTAGATAATTTGTTCTCTGAAGATCTGCAAACTTTTTTGTTCAGTTGCTCCTACACCATGAATCTGGTAACTCAGCGCAGTTGTCCCAGGTTTGCACTTTAGAAAACCTTTTTCTTTGTCAGAATTTACCTTTTGCAATTATTTATGTCAAGCTTTCCTTTCTTGGATTGATACAGAGCAGCTCTTACCTCATTTAGTGCAGGCATAAATGAAAGCGCAAACAGTAGCCTTCTTTACAATCTTAGCTTCACAGCCAGTCTTTTTCGTAGTTCTGTTCTTTGTAAATTCTGATTGTTTTGCTTCATTTTCAGAAAATGTCAAAATACATCAGCTGACATTACGTTGAACTGCAGGCTTTCGAGATTATGAACAGACCACATGGTATGTTCAGCATTAGACACATGTTTTCCCATCTTTAATTCTTGGCCCATCCATTGGCCGTTCCTGCGTCACCTTGCAGCACTTGCATTTGAACGTACTGCTATACACATCAGATACTGGTCTTATGCACAAACCTTTCTTAAGGCTATAGATGCTTACGAAAGTATGTTAACTATTTTCGTACCATGCATTGCTATAGCAGAAAATGTTTTCCTGTTATTTTGAACCATTTTATGACATGTTGTCTGCATATTTCCACCTGGTTATGATAATCAAAAGGCAGGACTTCATTGCAGAATTTGCACAGCTTCGGTTGATTCACAGACTGAGAGGTACGTACCCGTCATTTTCCAAAAAAAAGTAAGTTTATTTTTTCCTATACCTCTCTGTATTGCCTACTAATGCAACTATTTCCCTTTTCCCTGCAGTAATTCCTTTTTCTGTTTCCATTATGATTCCACATGCTACCTTGTCGCAAATAGGATTGCCCTTTTCTAAGCATGTATAGCCTATTTATGTGAGTAGCATAAAACAAGCCTACCAATTTGTGCTTCCTTGTTAAATTGGTCCACTGTGATACTTCTTGGGAGATTCATGCCTATTAAGATCCATACCATGTGGGAAAATCCTAAAAAATAACGTATATGCTAAAAAAAACCCTCCTGTCTCCACTTCACAGTAATATAGTTGATGATACATGACCATATGTTTTCCTAGCCGGCCCGCTACATAGGAATGTTTCCTACTACTCATGACAAGACAATGCCGTTAGCTTTTAAGGTGTTTAGCAGTTGTACCTAGATCTTCGTAGCTCATACAGCTGTTCATCCTATTAATTAGTGCACGTTTTTTTTGTTATCTTGTTCCATGTAATAACTTACGAACCACCCTGTTGGTCTGTGCTGACCAATTAGTACCAGATAAAACTATATATATATTTCTTACCCTGGTGTTCTTTGCTCTTTGCTGACCAATTAGTATCAAATAAAACTATATATATTTATTAGTTTTTCAAAAAATATATTTTCCTGTGCTTTATTTCAGCTAGGTTCTCTATTGTACATTGCAGATCAATTGTTTGTATTACGCTACACATGGCCAGTTGTATCTAACCATATTTGTTTTATGGTAAATTTAAGTACATCATGCACATGCTATTCTAGAGTATAACATCAAAACAGCTATACTACACATTGTTTCTTCCTTTCGATTGGTGCTTCAATGCTGCGTGTCTTTGAATGATACATGGGACAATGCATTCATGCCGAAACATTTCCAGCACTAACGAGTTGTTCGAGTTGCTGTCTGCCAGTCTCCATGGTCTTTCTGCCTGTATTGTCCGGTCTAGGATCTGTGTGCCCTCCTGGTTAGTTCAGGTTACTGTGTATTGTCCACCTCTTTTCCATGTGTAGATACCCAAACTCGCTATATAGGCTATGGTGATTAATATAAGGACTAGATAGGTCCAGATATGGACAGTCCATCTTTGTCTTGTTTTCACATAGTATAAATAGCATTTAGTGAATCATGTATCTGATCTGCACGTTTCGGTACAAATTTTATTGTCTCGCTGTTTAGTACATACTCTGTTAGAAGAAACAGTGCAGAACCAACAAGTATTCACATAATATAGCTACCATTTAATCAGTACATCCGAGCGGATGCCCGCAGGCATTAGCCCAAAACGAGACGCACATTACACATGCTAGGTCCAAAGAAGTACACATTGTGCGCAATCCTCATATGACTCGTGCTCGACACGGGCGCAGCGAAGCGCGCCTTCCATCCTAGTAGTTTACAAGATGTGTTTAAATGCTATTATCACGACGCATAGCTCCACGCCACCTACAATTACACAAGTAAACAGAACATTCTAGCTTCCGTGTACAGATAGCCACATACTCCGCCACCTTAGAAATCTACTTTTGGCTCACTTATCCATGCTTAAACTTTGTGCGCACTGTTGCGCTTGGATTCACAATTTCGGCGAAATGTCCGAATTTTCGTTTGTTTCGTCGCTATCCGAAAGAAATGGCTTTCGTTCGAAAAAATCGTTTAGTTTTAATTGGAAGGGTTAAATATAGTAAAAGTAGTGAATGAATTAAATAGACAAAGCTAGCCCAGTGGTATTCCTGTCTGTGCACTCTCAGGAGGTTGTTGGGTTTGAATCCAGATTTCCCACCATTCTTTTTTTATTTTTTTTAGAATTTTAAAATTCAAATTTGATCAACCGTTTGGCCAAAAATACCAAAATTTCATCCGAAATTACCAAATTTCGGTCAATTCGCCATTTCGTTTGGCAACGAAAAAAATTGAAACCGAATTTCTGTACCCATTTCAATGGCGCTTACTATGCCAAGCTATACACGTATTTATCGTTGTCTCGCTTTCGCCTGAATTTCGCTCGCAACTTTTGCACAAGGAACACGTACGCGCGCCTTATCAATCACAGCCTATCGAAGGTGAGAAAGCTACGCAGCCTCTTCCACCTAAAAGGTTAGTTCATTATATTGCTCAACTCCCGAACTGGAGCAAAGGTTATTTCGGTTGCTTCCTTAAGTCTTTCGGCATAACGATGCATCCAAATCTAACCTGCAGATCTGCGGCAGTTATCGGACAGCCTGCGCTTGATCCACCCGCAAAAAAACAGGCTACGGTGGCCAAAAAGGATAAAAAGTGACACCAATGCTCTGTCCAAAATAGCAGCAGTTCAGGTGTGGTAATTCATAAATTCAACACAACAAGTAATTTACATTCGCTATTATGCTACCCATCACACCTTACGTCTCTCCTGTCATTACTAAACATGTTCCTCCAACACCCCGTACTACAGCAATGCATGCCCAGCAGCGCTTCACCATTTTGCTCTATATAGCTGCTTATCACTATCTACCTTCTGTAATAAAACGTACTGTCTTTTGCTAATGGTACTGCTGCTCTTCAAAACCGTTATGTAAATATTATCCTTTCGCATATACTTCTGCCTTCTTCAAACACAGTAATATGGTCGCTCTGATGGTCTAATCTTAGCACTATGTTATCTAAACTCAACATATGCAGAGCATACATTCTATTTGCTGCGTAGACCTCATCGTTCTGTTGTATACAGTGTTTATATGCAGTCACTATTTAGACCGTATTTTTATCGTTTCACTACTTGCTTTTCTGCGCTTTTGTTTTACCAGAATGTCTGATCTCTTCAGATTAGCGCCCAACAACAAATGTAGTAAAAAAAACCATCTCTTAGGGCATGTACAATGCAAGATGCTTATACACAAGTGTTTAAAGAGAGAGAATATAGTCACGTCATCAAGTATCTACGTAAAAATCATTACCTCCAATGCAAGCATCTCATTTGTAGGTGCTTATATGTTGTATTATCTATTAATTAGATATAGTTATATACATAAGCACCTGTTAAGCACCAATGCTTAATTAAGCATCGATGCTATAAAATAAGCACCTTATTTATCCTATGTGCGAAAAAATCAGTTTTTCTTGCTAAGTATCTCTCTAAGCACTGCATTGTACATGCCCTTAGAATCTATCAACGCCATAGCTGCGCCGAATGACGCGAGTTGGCATCTAACGGTGATAATGGTTGGTTGGTACTGAACCGCTCGGCCTTTGTAGACACCATGCTCTTCATCCTAACAACAACCTAAATGACGCGTCAATGCTCTTTCCTCACATTCATTTAGAGATGCCGAAATGGTCGAGGCGGATGTCAAGCGACTCGGCGCAATCGTCCACGCTTGAAGAGCGGCATGCGCGCGGCGCATGGAACACGCCGAGAGGTTGAGCACCACACAGCGGACCGACGCATGCGGCCAGTCATCGAATTGCGCGAACGCGCGAGCGGATCATTGACCGCCGTCGAGCACCACCTCGAACCGCTCGGTGCAGCGTGGACAAGCATATGCATGGCCGTGCCATTCAGGCTCGACGGCAGCGTCACCAACATGGCGTCATTTGTTCTTGCTTCTAGGTGGTAACAATTACTAGCGTTGTTCGACGGATACGTTGTGTTAGTGATATGCCTTAGGGATGATTATATCGTTTCTATGTTTGTGAGCTTTTAAATAATATATGTTATTTCATCCTTTGAATGAAATATCATTTATATTGATTGACAAGTATATGACTTTTCGTAAAACTCTATATTTATGTTTATGATGTCATTCTAAACATCTCTAATCTTGTATCATTACGAGAGACACTTATGATTTATGGATCAGTGCATGTATTGATTAATGATCATGTTTCACGGATTATGAATATGAGATATCAAACCAATAATATAGATATATGTTGGACAACATATTGTTGGATTTGTTGGCTGTTTCAAGGGCTTTTTTTTTGTTGTATATTCTCATTTTGAGAAAAGGATTAAAGAAAGAAAAGGGGATCTGCGTGGGGGCTCTCCAGTGAGTAGAGGAGGAAGAGATAAGACTCGGTGCTTTTTCTTCTCGTTCGGTTGTTTCGCCCTTCGGCTTTCGTTCCGAAGATGGTGGCGATCTAGGCGAGGTGGGAGGCACGAACCGGCCCGAGCGCTTCGTGCGTTGGGTTTTTGGGCAGCCACCGAGTCGCTCTCTCTAGCTCCTCTCTTCAAATGGTGAGAGGCGACACCTCCAGGTGAATCCTGAATACAGAAGAAATCCCCATTCATTTTCTTGTTTTTGATGCTTCCACTTCCGATCTGATTTGGTGTTTTTCCTTTCACTTCTGGTGACGCCTTGGATCCTGGCTCCTTGTCAGGACCCGATGCTATTGACCTCAAATCGCTGGGTTCAGAGTAGCGTTTTGGGGATTTTCGATATATATATATATATATATATATATATATATATATATATATATATATATTGAAGGAACACAGAAGTTATAGCCGAGTTCTAAAGAGTAAAGTAAGAGCGATGAAATGAACTAGGGTTTTTCTGGTATCCCTCCCCGATTACAATGAGGCTATTTATACCTCCACACATCAGTTACAGCTAATAACGACAACTCAAAACAGAGCTACGACAGCAGGAAACGTAATTTCTCTTTACGCTGAACAGTAAAGTCACTAAATGGTCTTCAGCCGTTAGATTCACTTGAAACGTCATCTTGCAATCTGGTCCGCTCGTTCTTCACCCAGTCCGAACACTTCCAAACGTTCACGCCATCTCCACCAGACGATTTCACTAGATGAACCGGTATCTTCCAATCTCCACCATCAGATAACTGAAATGTTCCCAATGTTTCCAAAGTCGCATTCTGAAGTTTTCAGAGATCTGACAATGCCCACCTCTTGAGATCCTTGTCCTCAAGGATGAAAATGTGGAAAGATTCGAGAGATAAAACTAGCATCCTCCCAGGTAGCTGCTTCGTGAGGCAGATTTGCCCACAAAATCCTCCATTGAACCACCGGTTCATTGTTCCTTGGAACTACTCTTCTTTCCAGAATTTCAGCCGGTTCAGATTTTATACGCCCTTCTGAATCCACTAAAGGTAGCTCCTTGCTGGGAATGACTTTGGGTCCTACATGCTTCTTCAATTGACTGACATGGAACACTGGATGAATGTGGCACACTTCGGGTAGCAGCAGTTTGTAAGAGGCGTTTCCAATTTTTTCCAACACTCGATATGGACCATAGAATTTGGAGTGAAGTTTCAGTGTTTTATGTAGTCCCAAAGCATTATGCCTATATGGTTGCATCTTAAGGTATACCATATCCCCAACCTCAAGGGTTCTTTCATCCTATGCTTGTCGTGAAGAATTTCATCCTAGAGCTTGCAGTTTCCAAGTTGGTTTTTATAGTTTCAAATGCAGCCCTCCTCTTTTGAACCAAATCCTTTGTCTCTTCAGTTGCTGAGTGAGGTAGCATAGCTTCAGTAATCAGTGGGGGTTTCATCCCATATAATGCTTCAAAAGGGGTCATCTTCAAGGATGTATGAAATGAGGTGTTGTACCACCATTCAGCTTGTGACAACCAAGAATGCCATCTTCTTGGGTTAGCAAAAGTCATGCATCTCAAATAATTTTCTAGGCACTGATTAACCCTTTCGGTTTGTCCATCCGTTTGGGGGTGGTAAGCACTACTCAATCTTAATTTCACCCCAAGAGCCTTGAATAATTCTTGCCACAAGTTACTTGTGAATACCCTATCTCGATCAGAGATAATCACAATGGGTAGACCATGGAGTTTGTAAATATGGTCAAGAAAAAGTTCCACTACCTGCTGGACATTGTAGGGGTGTTTTAGTGATAGGAAATGAGCATATTTTGTAAACCTATCCACTACCACCATTATCACATCCTTTTCCTCTGACTTGGGTAACCCCTCAATGAAATCTAGGGTAATGTGGGTCCATGCCATGTCAGGTATAGGCAAAGGCTGTAACAACCCAGGATAGGGTATATTTTCTGATTTCACTTTCTGACATACTGCACATCCCTTGACAAAAGATGTAACTTCTGTTTTCATACCAGGCCAATAAAACAAGCTCTTCATTCTCTGATAAGTTGCTCTTTCCCCAGAATGTCCACCCAAGGCTGAACTATGGAAAGAATTTAGTAATTGCTCTTTGATGTTGGTACTAGTACCAATGTATATCTTGTCTTTATATCTCAGAACCCCATTTTTCAATGTAAATGGTGGTGCACTGTTTCCGTCTATTCTCAATTTGCTCTCTAGCTCCTTGCACTTATCATCCCCTTGATAACTTTGCATAACCTCTGTTATCCAATGGGGTATTGCTATTGAAGTCATCAATGCTTCTTCTCTGGCCTGAACCCTGGATAGTGCATCAGCAGCCCTATTCTCTCTACCTTTTCTGTATTCCACTTTATAATCATACCCCATCAATTTGATCATAAGTTTATGTTGTATCCCTTCAATCAACCTTTGTTCAGATATATATTTAAGACTCTGCTGATCAGTTCTTATCACCAGACTTGAACCCATTAAGTAGTGCTTCCATTTCTTTATTGCTTCCAAGATTGCTAGTGCCTCCTTATCATAAGTCGACATGGCAGCCGATTTTGGACTGATAGTTTTACTCATGAATGAAATGGGTCTCCCTTTCTGCATTAATACAGCCCCTAACCCATACCCACTAGCATCAGTCTCTAAGGTAAAGGGTTGTGAAAAATCAGGAAGAGCAAGTACTGGAGCTTGTGTCAGGGCTTCCTTGACCTTGTTAAATGCTTGTTGTTGTTCTTCTCCCCACTGAAAGGCATTCTTCTTTAGGGAATCAAACATTGGTCTGCATATTATCCCAAAGTTCTTAATGAATCTTCTATAGTAACCTGCCAATCCTAGGAACCCCCTTAGCTGAGTCAGGGTGTCAGGTTTCGGCCATTCTCTAACTGCCATTACTTTACTTGGGTCAGTTGCTACCCCTTTGCTGCTAATGATATGCCCTAAGTACTCAACCTGTGATTGTCCAAACACACACTTGCTTCTCTTAGCATACAATTGGTTTTGTCTTAAAACCCTCAACACCTGCTGCAAGTGATACTTGTGATCCTCCAATGTGGAACTGTATATGAGGATATCGTCAAAGAATACTAATACAAATCTCCTCAGAAATGTTGCTAAAATTTTGTTCATAAGAGCTTGGAAGGTAGCTGGGGCATTAGTCAACCCAAAAGGCATGACTAAGAACTCGAAATGTCCTGTATGTGTACTAAATGCAGTTTTATAGACGTCTGCAGGGTTCATCCTTATCTGATGATAGCCTGATCTGAGATCCACCTTTGAAAAATACCTTGCTCCGTTCAACTCATCCAACAGATCTTCAATAATAGGAATAGGGTACTTGTTCTTGACAGTATTAGAGTTCAACTGCCTGTAATCAATGCATAGCCTCCATGTTCCATTCTTCTTCTTTACCAATATAGCCGGAGAGGAATAGGGACTGACACTATTCCTGATTGTTTGGTTCTCCATTAACTGTTCCACCAGTTTTTCCATTGCATCCTTCTTGTAATGGGGTAATCTATAAGGCCTCACATTTACAGGCTTAGCTTCTAACACTAGGGGTATAGTGTGGTCTTGTTCTCTCACAGGAGGTAAGCCTGTAGGTTCTTTAAATATATCAGCATACTCATCTAGCACTTGCTTGATTTCTGGATGCATTACCTTCGGCTCCCCTTCAGTATTTAAGATGGTCTTGGAGTATATCACAGCCCCAATGACTCCTTTGCTCATTAATTTGTTCAACTGCAATGCATTAATCACACAATTCTCTTTTGGATAGGTCTCATCCACAAATTTGATGCTTCTCACCCCATCTTTGCAAATGTTAAATTCTCTAGTTTTCAGGTTGAGACTCACTGGACTATGTTTATAGATCCAATCACTTCCCAATATAATATCATACCCCTTTAATTCCAGGATTCTGAAATCAGTGATGAACTCCTCTCCTTGTATCTCATACTGACAAGCTGGGCATTGAGATTCACTAATCATTGTGCTTCCATTAGCCACTGCTACCTTGATTGGCACATGATTATTGATTTTACAATTAGCTCTGATTGCAACAGATGGAGTTATGAAGGTAGTAGTACTCCCACTATCTACCAAAGCCACCACATTAATCTTACCCAGCTTAACCTTCAAGGTGAAAGTGCTAGCTCCAGAGCTAGTTCCAGAAATGGCATGCATTGAGACTTTAACTTCTGTGTTGCCCTCATTTTGGTGCTCAGGACTGCTAGGAGGTGTGGTGAATACCCCCTCGGGATTCCCTTCATTAATCTCTTCATCATCTTCCACAGTGATGAGGTGGATTTGTTTCTGAAATTTGCATACTTTACCATGGCCAGGAACCCAAGGTTCATTGCATTTGAAACACTTCCCTCCATTCCATTTGTTTCCTGAACTAGCAGTAGTCTTCTCACTATGTTCCTTACTGACATTTTCCTTCTTCCATTTAGACTGTGTACTCCCTTGATAGCTACCTCTAGAATTTGTCCCTTGATTCCAGGTCTGCACCTTCTTATAGTATTGACTATTCTCATAGTTTCTTGCATGGGCATAAGCTTCAACTAAAGAACCTGGTTCCAATGACTTCAAAGGAGTTTTAATATAATTCTTCAATCCTGATATAAAGAAATCCAGAAAATACCTCTCCTTTAATGCAGGGTTAGTTCTTTTAACTAGGATCATCATATTTTCAAACTTATCTATATATGTTTCCACTGTGCCTTCTTGGTTCAACCCCCTAAAAGTTTCAATCACTTCATATCTTGTTTCTGCAGCAAACCTCTTCTTAATCATGTCACAAAATTGTTGCGAGATAAGAATCCAGTGTCAATATCATTCTTGCTAATCCACCGTCCGCTCTCCCGTCAAATAAACCTCGCTATGGATACTTTCGCTCATCGAAATTCGCCGACTCAAAATATTTTTCACTTTTCGTATCCATGCCTCGGTTGTTCTCCATCAAATCAGGAAATTCTAACTTTGGACCTCTCTTGAATTGTTGGTGATATGGATTCAAGTTCCTTCTCGCCATCGCTATTGTTACTATCTTTGGCCATCGGGGCGCGTGGCCATGGGTAATTCCACATCCGGTCTCCCGAGCGGTGGAGTTACTCCTTGGGAAATCGAGGATTGTATTGAAATGGAATGTATGGTGGTACAAATGGCGGTGGAATAGGTGTCTTGTGGCGCAAAGGTTCCACTTGCCATAGGATAAACACTAACCCCAAAAGTCCCAGTGGACAATCCCTGACGACCATCATGAATTCCTAACTCTTCCCCAAGGTTAAACTCAGGTATGTTCACAGTCGGAATACTTCCACTAACATTCCCTGTAGGGAAGGTAAAAGGAACATGGGAAATTTCCGGATTTGTATTACCTGTATCACCATTCGGGGCAAACGAATGTCCACTACCCGGTGTTGCTCTTGGGTGCCTCAGTTGTTGTTTGCCACATCCTGGACTATCATCGCCCCCTCTCATCGCCAAGTTACTGGCCACTTCTCCTGCCCCATTCTTGTCCATCATAGTTCTTAACATGTCCATCACCATATCAAGTTTAGAAGAATTAGATTGAACCTGTTCCTGGAATTGCCCCAATTGAACTGAACATGCGTAGAGTCGACTCCATTTGTTCTTTGCATCTGAGCCATCTCCTTCTTGATATCTTCCACTTCACTCATTTCTTCTTCGGTAGGTCTAACTCCCTTGGGCATCTTGATCCTCCTTTTGCTGACCTCTCTACAGCTTAAGGAATTTTACAGGAAGAGATCTAGGATCCTTCCCAACCCTCACTGTTGGTATCGCCTTTACTTCCTTATACAGATCTGATTGTTTCCGCAAGCCAGATCAGGAATTTTACCAGGAAAAATAAACTTCCCAACCTTCTCCACTCACGAACAAACACAGATCTATATTCCGCCGAAGACCGGTGAGCTCTGATACCAAAGATGTCAGGACCCGATGCTATTGACCTCAAATCGCTGGGTTCAGAGTAGCATTTTTGGGGATTTTCAGTGTATATATATATATATATATATATTGAAGGGAACACAGAAGTTATAGCCGAGTTCTAAAGAGTAAAGTAAGAGCGATGAAATGAACTAGGGTTTTTCTGGTATCCCTCCCCGATTACAATGAGGCTATTTATACCTCCACACATCAGTTACAGCTAATAACGACAACTCAAAACAGAGCTACGACAGCAGGAAACGTAATTTCTCTTTACGCTGAACAGTAAAGTCACTAAATGGTCTTCAGCCGTTAGATTCACTTGAAACGTCATCTTGCAATCTGGTCCGCTCGTTCTTCACCCAGTCCGAACACTTCCAAACGTTCACGCCATCTCCACCAGACGATTTCACTAGATGAACCGGTATCTTCCAATCTCCACCATCAGATAACTGAAATGTTCCCAATGTTTCCAAAGTCGCATTCTGAAGTTTTCAGAGATCTGACACTCCTGGTGGTGGTTCGGTTCTAAGCTCTACTCCTTGGCGCATCTGGTTTTAATCCCCTCTCGCGCCACTCGGTTTTGGAGGTCTTGAGGGAGATTCAGACTTTTGTGTTGGGAGTCCGATTCCTAACTGATCTGGAGTGAGTTTCGGTGGTGAAGATCACCTAGTTTGGTTGATTGGTGCTGATTAGTGCTTTTGGCCGAAGCACTCTGTTGGTGGCCTTGTGCGGCAATCTCCCAGTTCCTCGGCTTCGTTCTTTGGTCGGTTCCAAAGGAGGAAGTGTGGCATTGTATCTCCGATTGCTTCGCCTTTTGCTCGGGATTGCAGGGTGATAGTTTTTCTGGGTCGGTATCGTAGACACGCCTTGCCAGTTTCGTCTCAGTGGTTTTGAGTACCACTGCTTCAGTGAGTATTGGACCTCTGTATTACTTCTTTGCTGATTCTTGCATATATATATATAGTTGCAGTGCTAGTTGATACCTTGATCTGTGTTAGTCCTGTTATCTGAATCTAGTACTGAAGATATTGCAAATCAATCAGTGGGGTCTGTTAATGCTCTATGATGAAGTTAAGTCGTATACTGAAATTGATTATGATGTTTAGTTCTAACTTGAGCTCTAGTGAGTTTCTTGCTTCTGTATCTTAGACCTGTTGTTATTAGACTTGGATTTATTATGTTCTTCCAGAGAATATTATAGTGGTAAACCTGCTGTTTTTATTGATATCTTGCTTACAGTCTGATTACTCTGTTAGCCCTTTTGGGTCTATTTCTGATCCTGCGTTTTTTGATCAGTTATATTAGAGAGTGATCTTTTACTGTTAGTCATCTAGAGATCTTTCAGTTATCCTGTGACATACTGTTTTAGCCTGGAAGTCTTTTCGGTGGTCTTTAACAGACGGGGGATTGGATCATATACCCTCCCCGAAATTGAGATTTGAGATTTACCCTCCACCTCAATGACATGTGGGGTCACCATAGGTCAATGACATGTGGGCCAGGAGGGTAAATCCTGAATTTCCATTTAAGGGGAGGGTATATGATCAAATTTTCCTTAACAGATAGGTTATGTTGACAGTTCTGTAAAGTTTGGATAGAGCTCAAGATTAGAACTTTTGTCATAATCATTTAATGAAGAGTATAGACATTAGGGTTGAGATGGCAAAGGCTTGTTTTTTTGCATCTCTCCTTCTGAGAGCACATTCTATCTTCGATCAATTGTGCTTTATGCTGCTGATTGATGGTTTCCTGTTGTTAATGTTGATCATAATATTGTCTTTAGATGACTTGAAAGAATTTCATGGATACATGTTATTATGGTCATTTATTACTTGCCAGTATTATGCTTTAATGGTGGTATTGAATGCTGGGTTTAATTATGTTTATTTGCTAAAACTGCATTTCTTACAACAGGATTGACCCGCCTTAAGATCCTACAGGAATTATTATATTTTTAAGTGTGATCAGTTGGTCTGATACATAGTGTATGTGGGATCCTTAGACCTGATGCTATAGTGATTTTCTACATATGTAATAGTTTACTTAAGAGTTACCGAACGCTACTCCGTAAATGAGCAGTCATAAAGGTAGCTTTCGGGTTTACTATGAAATATGCGAAGAAATGTGAGCAATCAAGATAGAATTTGTCTCTCCTTTTTAATATGATAGATATTTTTGGGCCCCTCGATGTAGTTGAATTAAGGAAGTGTATGGCCATGTCGAATATGGTTGAGAAGTCAACTACAATTAAGTAATCTACTACAAGATCGAGCTATCATAGGATGGCCTGCATATCGCCTTGAGTTTGATCTGGTATCGTGAAGCAAAGAGATCAGCACATGAGCTTTATAAAGGTTCTTCCGATATCATCTTTGTGTGTATTCGAGAATCGCTACGTATTGCTTGGAACCTCTACCGAGTTGTGTATCGGAAAGGAATTTTCGGGGCACGTCTGATTACGTGTGAACCTACAGTGTAACACACTTAATGAGTTGGAACAAACTAGTTCGGATTAGATCCGTTAGAGACTTAAGTCATATTATAATCCGTACGTGGTTAAGAGTCATAATGGGTTTCTAACGTAGGGATTCGTTATGAGCTCTTTATAAGCATAGGCGTAGGGGCTTTTGGGATAATGGCTTGCAACATAAACAAAAATGATCTATCTATACAAGATTCAACTGTTTTTTCAGTCTAAAACAGCTAAATTTTAGTTCACTTACAATTTCATTATACATAAATTACAGTAATTTATTTACGTGATTTTTGATCTTGGTCACTGTAATTATTCTTAGAAGTCTTAATAACTCATTTTTCCATCACATAATTTGAAATCTAACATATGCTCGGAGAGATTGAGCAAAAATAAAGACAAAGACAAAATAAAATTATATACCAATAAAATACGACAATGTGATAAACCCATTGTGGTCCAAAGAAAAAATTATAATAAATTTGGATCAAATTCATCATACAAGAATAAGTGTAAATCTTAAAACGTATCGGATGGATAAAAAGTTGACTATTTTAAAAAAAAAGACAGTCGAACATTGTTTTGCAAAACCGAAACCAAAAAAAAGATGGTGATTCGATTCCAGAAAATTACTACATCCAGAATGGCCGACACGTCTGTTCGAAAAAGTCACACAAAGAAGTGCCCTCAGGCAGTATGTAGCAGCGAGCCCGTCGTCCGCACGTCGCCTTTCGCAGCTGCCCGGCCTTGCCGTAATTGAGGCTGAACGTCCGTACATATAGCAGCAGGCGAGGCGGTCCCGTCAACTTCTTCTTTTCCTCCTTGGTGAGAAGTTTTTGCGTCACGCACTCGAGGATGCAGAAGGTGCTGCTGCCCATGTACTCGAGCACGCCATCTTTGTGCCGCTTCTTGTTCTTGCTAAAGAACTCCTCCTCGCAGAGCTTCCACGCCGGCGCCTGCTTGTCAATGACGCCGTCGCCGATGGTGGACGGCAGGACGTCGCAGGAGCATATGCGCCCGATCAAGTCCGGGTGGCAGTATAGCCCGACCCACGCGTCCAGCTCGACGTCGTAATGGGCCCGCCCCTCGAAGGGCAGCGTCCAGCTGCCGCGGCGAGTCCACTTGAGCCGCTCGGTGTCGAAGGAGAAGGTGGCCATGGGCGTGGGGAAAAAGATGGTGCGCCCGTCGGGGTGGACCGCATAGCAGACCGTACAGTGCGGATCGAACGGCGGTTGGGAAGAGACGCTGCTCCAGGACCAGCTCTTGCCTCGCGGGGGGTCCAAGGTAAGCACCTCAAAGTTGCACCGGCCGTTGGCCTTGTCATCCATGCCGTAGAGCCTGTCTCCGACGGGCACGTAGACGCTGCCACAATACTCCAGCGCGTTGCCTCGCGGCCGGGGGCCGACGGTGAGCGCCATCGTCTTGGTGTCGTAGGCGGGGACGGCGCGGATGGGCGAGGGGTGCATGGCGAAGATCTTGGTGCCGAGGGCCACGAAGTACATGGCGAAGCGGCGGTCCGCGTCCAAGGTCATGCGGACCAACGGGGGGTCGGGCAGCCTCTCTGCCCGCGAGTCCAGATCGGTGTCGGCGTCGGGTTCGGGGTCGAAGCCGCCAACGTCAATCTTGCGGATGCTGTATCCATCCTCTGAGTCATCCAGCAGCAGGTAGAGATGCTGCGGCGGCTTCGGCTTCGACATGCTGCTGCTGCTTTCTCTGCTAGCTTGCCAACCTGTGCTAAGCTAGCTCTATGCCCGGTTACTCGATCGATCTGCGCACTCCCCCTCGATCGTCTCTTCTTGATCGAGCCGGCTCCGATTATAAAGGCCCGGGGGAGGGGAAGCTGTATGTACGATCGAGTCAGTGTCGGACTGCAATTCGTGTCCGAGCTGAGGTGATACCTCTGGATCCGATGTGCACCCGGAATCGAGTGATTCCGGCTCGGCGAGGGGAGTGCAGAGTGCAGACGTGCGGTGCGACCGTGCGAGGCATCAATGCACCTAGGACATCGTCGCAGAACTGCTTGGTAACAAGCAGCACCGCCGGGATACTGACAGTCTGCTCTGCTGTATTTAGTTATTACTCCTACTAGGATGAAAGCACACGCTACGCCACGCCGATGAAACTATAGATGTGGACATTGTAGATGATAAAGATCATATATGTACATGAACAATTTTTAGCTGTAAATTAATTACCAACACGAAAATGCGCCTGCCTAAATGTGTTTGATGGTCTAAACATGGTAAGTGTCGTAGTGAGAAGACCAGACAGTAAGAAGTGGAGACCCCTCCTGCAGATGAAACGAGGGGGCTAAACAGGGGTTCAGCTTTATTGATCTCTCTTTTCAAGTTACAAAGTAGGGGGCTATTTATAGCCTCCCGACATGCTACATGGAAATACATACATACCCCTAACAAAGTACATTAGCCATAGGGGTAGCAGGGTCTTTTACGTGCCCTACGCGTAGCCTCTGGTGCACGATGCACCCTTGTGGACATGGTCTACCCTCAGGGGGTGCGCCTGGTCTACCGCTCTTATGGACCCCGCATTCACCGACGGTCCTCTGCCGGCTTCCCTTCCCTCCGAGGGGGGTCTTCGTGGTCCTCCGAGGGTGCTTCGGGGTCCTCCGCGGGGTCCTCGGGACTCGGGGGCCGTAGTCCTCCGAGGGGTCTTCGGGGCCTTCTCCGAATGTATCTTTGGAAGGCCCCTTTGGTGCAACCGTGCTTCGCCGGGTCGTGGGGCCGATGGAGTGTCCCTACGACAGTAAGCTAAAACACAAACTATATTATAGGCTAAAATAGACACCACATTATTATAACATTTCAAGAGAACAACCTAACTCTGTGTGAATGCTATCTTGTAGCTGCAGCGGCACTTTCTGAATAACTATCAAACCTAAAGAAGGGGCACAGATTCACTTAGGCTAAATGACCACTTAGAAAATTGGGTTGAAGTGTCCCAAGCAAAACAATTTGGGGGCATTGCCAAACATCAACGAGTGTATGAGACCTTAAACATCTACTTCTCCCTAGACCCTTCTACTCTCCCAGTTAGCCAATTGTTTTTTGTTCACTAAGCAACCTAATAATTTGTTGTATTAAAAAATGTATGCATATATCAAATCGATAAATCCCCTCATGAGATTTAAACAAACACCATATATCTTAATCTTATGGTATTCTTAGTGACAGCCCACATCAGGTGTAAAACAAAGTCTCTTTATGAGCGAAAAAGGATATTGCACGCTAATAATAAATTTAACATTCAATCTATGCTTAAACCATATACAAGAAGTCGAAGAATAGTTACAACCAACTTGTTAGGAGTTGCATTGCAGCTTGGAAAAGCACGGCCGTACATGAAAGGTGCCTTTTGGGTAGGGGTGCAAACGGAGCGGATACGGTCGGATATTGCTCATCCCGTATCCTTTTCCATATTTTTTCTCGGATTCGGAATCGGACACGGACAGTGTCGGATACGAATAAGAATGCAGATAGTCTCGGACACGAATACGGAGCGAATACATGCTGAACCGAATACGGATTGGCTCGGTCATAGATACTTATTCGGATATTGCGCGAAAACATAAACATATACATCGCACAAATAAAGATCAATCAATCATACTACATGTCTAAAATGCAACTAGATTAGTAGTTTAACAAATAAAATTAAATATATCACACGATAACATAGGCTATTTAAGTAAGTATGTGGAGACCATACTACACCCTGTATGTCTGTGACCCCCTCAAGGTGTCAGGGGAACTACAGTTGAGGACAGACGAACTAAAACAACATAGTATTGCCTTAACTAGAATCTATCTTCTCATCTTTCAGCGTAGAGCATATTGGATAGAAAGAGGGCAATTGATCAATGAAACATAAGCTAAGCTACAAGAGCATACCTTAACAGTGTCATCAGTTGGGTGGGCCTCTGCTACATCACACAACTTCCCAACAATATAAGAAACCAAATATTTCTCATCTGTTGTTCCATACTCTCCCAATACCCGGCATATTATCTGAAAGTAAGACGAAACAATATAATTTAACCCAAAAAACTTGCTATAGGATAGGAATGAAAGAGGAAACATGTAACTACTTACAGAAACGAAGAAGGAAGCTTTGGCTCCCCCCACAATCCGAAGATAGGAATCTACCTGTTTAAGAAAAACAAAACTGAGTTATACTAAAAGATCAAGTAGTGAGAAAGTTAAAAATAAAGTATCAACTTAGAGCTGGATTTATCAAGCATAATCAACGCAAGCTTTCTTTGATGTGTTTATTCACACAGAAATCATGTTTAGCATTAAGAAGAACTTGACATCAAAGTATTATGAGAAGTCCAGAGTACATACAGCTGATGAATTTAAGACATTTGCAACAAAAACTAAAAACTGAGGTCAAAAAACATTTTGTTCATGATTATAAACTTCACTGTAGAGTGTAGACCCTTGTAATCCTAGGGAAAAGAATCGCTCATCCACAATAACAAAGTACTTCATAGGGCTCTCCATGATACATGAACATCATTTAAGATCAGCAGAACAATGTGCATTCGTCACTCTATAACAATGTGCAGTTATTGGAGAGGGATATGAAAATGGCCAGTATAAAAAATGCTTGCTTACCTTGTAGTGTTCTTGTATACACGGTATTCTTCAGACTGACCGAAGCGCTTATCAGCAGATGACTTCACATAGAAATATAAAAGATAGGATGAATTAGCACTCTGAGAGTGATATAGCAAATTAGCACTCTGAGACATGATAAAAGGCTTTAATTATCTGTGCGTCTTCAATGAAAAAATGTTGCATGTTAATCTGGTGAACACCGTGAACAAAATTATAGCAGGAATGGCAATATAAAAACACCGTGAACAAAATTATATATACATGTGCAGTGCTTTCTTTAGATCTTTTAGTTGCATTGCATGCCAGCCCCAAGCTTTGTGATTTAGAAAAATGTCGCATGCTGTGAATATGGCAAATGGGTTCTAAATCATGCCTTTGAAATCAGTTCCTCCTAGAGTTTATCTAGTGAATTTTCTACAACGATATTTATCGATGATCTACCGATTCTACCCCATCAATCATATTCCTCTCAAGTCTAAAAAAACAACAATTACTTATACTATGCTATATTCAGATGAATCACTAGTTAACATGCATTGGAGAGAGAGCTTTCTGAAACAAATCTTCTCGGGGATTTCCTGCATACTACACTAATGTCAGAGGTAATGCTGCAGATTCATTAAGTGATCCACATGCCTTAATGAACCTTCTAGTCATCCAAATGTATAGATTAATCCCCAAAGAACAGAAAAATAAAACCCAAGGATGCATACAACCTTTAACTTCAGTTTTGGGCCAAACCTATGTGCTCATTCAACTCCAATAGGATACTAAAAGCACCTCAATGAAATGAAACCATCACCCACTTTTCACCCAGATGCATCCAAAAGTCCGATCATAACCAAAAAAAAAAATCAAGCCGTTGTTTGTCGCAGTATATCCAGGATGCAACTTTTACCAGAATCAAGTATCCTTGATCTACTCACCTCTGTAAGACACCAGGGTGCGAAATTTAGCACAACTAATAACGCGTAGAAGCAGAAAAATTAGAGCAAAGGATCGATTTGCTACCTCAATTTACTTTCGATCGGGCATGGTGAAGAGCCCATGTCAACAGTCAGCCCATAGTCGATTACCATAACCTATTGGATGGAAAACAATAAAAATACAAGATAAACAGACCATAAAAGCTCTATTAAATTTGGATCTTGTGGCAGAAATATTATGATGCATTCAGATCGATTGGGAATCAGTTCGAGGGGGTCACACTCTCACCTCTCTTGTACCTCTTGCTCCGATCATTCATTAACTTCTCCAGAGATTTGGGGCAAGTGATACTTTCCTTTAGATATCCTAAAAAAATCAGCGAAATAATATAATGGAGCTCGGCATGGCATACAGCATACTCCAATCCTTGGGTATCCAGGATAGGCGATAGCTCTTGTAGCATTATTCTGCAACAATCAGCAAAAGAAGATTAAAAAGGGATCAAACAAAATCTCACAGCTCTCATTATGCGCGTGAGAGAAATGCACGTACCAGGACGACAACGTCGCGGGCGACCATGACGACGATGTCAGCGCAGGAGACGACGCCGGGGCAGTGTTCATCCAGCGCCTCCTTGACCTCGTCGATGACCTCGAACGACCGGAGGGAGTTGATGTTGGACAACGCCTCCTTCTCCCCGAGCATCGTCAGTGTGTCGTCCATCAGCACCGACCCATTGCAACCCTTCACGACGACGATCAAGAAACACAAATCGCAACAAATCAATCAGAAATACGCACCACCGTAGCAAGATGAGGTTGTGTATGCGGAGATCGCTCATGTTGACGAAGCAGTCGTGGAACTGGAGGCGCATGACAGAGGCGACGCTGCGTGAGGCTCGCAGCGCTGGCGATGGTCTCCCACACGATCTCCTCTGCCTCGGGGCACATCTCGGCGTAGTACTCGACCTTCAGCTCCTTGATGGCCACCTCGGCGCGCCACAAGAACACAAGAAACGCCGCGAGGAAGAAGAGGATGCAGCCGCGGGGTTACGCCATGGCGAGGGGAGAGCGGGACTCGCATGCGCGCGCACAGGGGTAGGGAGCTCTGCCTCTGCCTCTGAGAGGAGGATATACATGTAAGATTAGATCAGTAAAACCACAAATCAAACACTGAGCAAAACAAAAACGGGACTGATTCTCGCACAAATGGATTCAAGGAAACAAAAACATCCAAAAGCTTGACGCGCGCCCACGGAGCCGACGCGTCGACGTACTGCAACGCAAGCTAGTGATCGGTGGGCGCGGGCGATGGGGGAGGCAGAGGAAAGTTGCAGTGGCCAGCGGGGGAGGGCGCGGGAGGGGGAGGTAGAGATGAGGAGGGAGGGGAGGCGGCGGCGAGGGAGGAAGGAGGCAACGACGACGGCAAGAAGGTGGGAGACGGAGGCGGAGGGGGAGGGGTAGATGAAGATGATGATTGACCGATTGAGGACTGAGGAGGATTTGAGGAAGTGAGGAGGAACCGCGGGAGGGGAGGCGACGGCGACGCGGTGAGGGTTAGGGTCCGGACGGGACGGCGATTTGGTTCTGTGGGCGGGAGCTGTGGGCGGGAGGGACTGCGCTCTGGGCGGCAGTGCGGGAGTGGGGAGGGAGGATGATGGCGGGCTGAGGAATTGGGGATGGTGCTCTTGCTCGGATATTGTCAGATAATCACCGGATAGATCCGATTCAACTGCCGGATAGTTCCAAATAAATCGGATGTCTCCCATATCGAATTCGAAACTGTATCCGGGTGGAAAAATCTGGATCTGTGTCCGAATAAAAAAAAACAACCGGATATCCGCAAAAAAACTCTGTATTTTGCCACATTTATTCGGACGGTCGATCGGTCGGGAAGTATCCGCTCCGTTTGCACCCCTACTTTTGGGGTGGCTTGGCATTATTTCCAATGAGCTCTATCTTCATTGCCTTCCTATCAAGTAGAACACCGTTGTATCTCTTGATAGCATCGAAAGCATCCACTTTTGCTGTAAAGACAACTCTCGTAGTTCCCTAACAGAAAAAAAAGTCAAAGAAAGCATGTAATAAAGTAAAGATATGAGATACTAAAAGCAAGAGAATACTCAATGATTTACCTTTGATCTTCCATCCTTATCATAGTTGATAGAATAACGCTTGAGCTCACCAACCTTTGAGAAGAATTCCCGATGAAAGAAAATATCATAGCTCATCAGCTTCCATCACATAACAATTGAGGCTATGCGCCTAAAACAAAAATTAAGAATTGTGTATTGTTCCCTTCGGTCACAAATTCTTAACACTTTCTACTTTTCACAGTCTCCGGGACGCACTTGGACCAATAGTTTTTATCACAATACGATGATATCTTTATAAAACTTACAAAAACATAGCATTCAAAAGTATATTTATGATGAATCATTAAAATAAGCAAGTCATTTAGTATGTTCTAAATGAAATGCCTAGGAATTAGCTGAGTCATCCATTAGTTGCCACAGCCACGTGCATCAGATAACGCTGGCCGCTAATTACTTGCCCATTGCATAATTCAAACTTTGATCATTGTATTTCAGCCAATATAGATTTTTTTGGATGCCTATTCAAATATGGATTGTGAATTTGTTGAGGCTCAACCAAAAAAAAACATAGGAACTTTCACATTCTTATTCGGAGCTAACAACAACGTTTTTCGCACAATCATTTCTGCAGGAGCATATAGAGAATGATACCTTTGTAAAAGCACACAACAAATCAACGGTTGCCGAGGGCACCCACCGAAACAACCGGAGTGACGGCAACACTGCATGAAATCCACAACACCCTGAGTCACGTGCGGAGGGCGGAAGCCGGCGCATGTGAAGGGCGGAAACCGAGGAGACGAAACAGAGAGGGTCTTTCTCGCAAGCTCCGTCAAGTGAAGAAGAAGGCAATCAATTTGGGTGTAAAGCGAGGCACTTGTAGTAAGAGCTGACTCCACTGACGAATGGAAGCACGGTAATTGGGTTTAGTCTTGAACGACCAATAGCTGATGTACTCTCGGATCCGATTTTGTGTCAAGTTGGCTCCGTCTTCAATATTTTGGAATACACATTGATTTCTTGTAGTTCATAGTGAATGTGCACATGTTGCGAAACATATAGGCCAAATATCCCTATATATAGCCACTTTAGCTGACACTTTTTGTACAAAATCCAATATGTCATGGGATAAGGATGCTTCCGCTGCTAGTCCTAGTTTCCTCCATAGATGATCAGCGGATTTACATCGTAAAATGACATGGTCAATTGTTTCTATAGCAGGGCAAATGTCACAGTGTGAATCTGTGCTCCATTGCTTAGTTGTCATATTATTCTTAGTGTTTAGTCTTCCTCTGAAGGCAAGCCATAAGAAGATTTTGTATCTGTGGGGTATTGATTTGTGCCAAGCATAGTCTGACGCTGTCCATTTTGTGTCGTGGAAAGAGAGGAGTTTGTATACTTTGGAAGTAGTTATGTCAGCCTTGTTCGAGATTATGACTCGTTGATCCTAAATTCCTTGTTGTAATTGTTGTTCCGAGAGAATGTGTAGTAAGGTCTGATATTCCACGAGTGCTTGTTGTGATAGAACCGGGTGTAATGATACTGCTCAATTGTTGGCAATGAATTACGAGATGACTGTACAATTCGAATTAGTGGAAAAAGTGAATATAGTTGGTAGGCGTAAATACAGTCTCCCTGAGGGTGTCCAATGATCTTTCCAGAACAACGTAGTCTGCCCCTCTCTAATTATGACCGTGGTCATTTGTGTAGTCATTTCAATGACGGATGATAAAGTTTTCCAGAATGTTGTATCGCCCGGACGAGGCTATAATGGTATGTTATTTCGGATATATTGACATCTTAACCAAAGGAAGTAAGGTTCAATTGAGTTTGATAGTAGTTTTCTTGCCGTTTTTATGATCAAAGCTCTGTTATGATTCCTAAGATCATGAATCCCCAAACCTCCTTGCTCTTTCAGAAATAGCACGGTGGGCCAGGCGACTAGGCAATGTCCGTCGTGAACCTCTATATTGCCTTTCCAAAGAAAAGCTCTTCTGATCTTGTCAAGTGCTTGTATGCTGCGTTTCGGCCGTTGAAGGCAACTCATGTAATAATTAGGTATGGCTGATAGGACAGTGTTTATCATTTGTACTCTTCCTCCCCATGATAGTAGCCCAGGTATCCAACCTACCAACCTTCTGTCTATTTTGTCGATGATTGGTTGTAACAGACTGTGAGGGACCTTGTTAGTGGATAGCGGTAAACCTAAGTAATTGCATGGAAGCAAGGTGATTGGGCATTGCAGCGTGGCTGCGGCCAGGGCAACATCCTGATCTGTCGTGTGGATGGGTACAAATGTACTCTTGTGATAGTTAATCTTCAACCCTAAAAAACTTGTAAATGATTCCAGGAGCTCTTTAAGAACCAGTGCTTGATGTGATGTACCCTTGAGTAGGATTAGGGTGTCATCTGCGTATTGCAATGTTGGAGAAGCCTGTTGTACATCCAGGGGGTGTAAGATCAGTCCATCTGTGTGAGCTTATTGTAATATTTTCTGTAAGACATCTGCGACCAGTATGAACAAATATGGAGAGAGTGGATCTCCTTGTCGTACCCCACGTTTGTAACAAATTTGATCGCCCACTATACCGTTGACCATAATCTGTGCTTTGCCAGAATAGAGAATGGTTTGTATCCAGTTGATCCATTTGTTGTCGAAGCCTTGGTGCTGCAGTATCATCATAAGGCAACCCCAATTTATTGTGCCAAAACCTTATAGAAATCTAACTTCAGCACAATCATTGGTTTTTTTCCTTCTTAATGCACATTGGACTAGTTCCGAAGCTAGTAAGAAGTTCTCCATGATTGATCTTTTTTTATGAAGCCGGATTGCATGTTGTCGATGAGATTTGTTATTCTCGGTTGCAGTCTGTTGGCCAAGACCTTGCTTATGAGTTTGGGTATACTATGTAGAAGCGAGATAGGCCTGAAGTCATTTATTTGCATAGGTGTCTCAATTTTTGGTATCAAAGCGATAAAGGAAGTGTTCACCCCTGAGAGATCAAGTTTAGTAGCATGTAGATCCTCAAAGACATGCAATAGGTCAGGCTTTAGCGTATGCATGAATTTCTTGTAGAATTCATTGGTAAACCCATCCGGCCTTGGACTTTTGTTGTTCGGGGCATGTATAATTGCGTTTGTTATCTCTTCCCAAGTGAAATGGGATGAAAGCGACTGTAAATTTTGGTCTTGATGGTAAAGACCAGTAAGGTCGATTGTTGGGGACCCTTGAACTGTTGTACTAAACAAATCTTTGAAGTAATCAGTAACAATCTTTAATTTTGAGGTATTGTCATAATGTTCAGTTCCATCCTTTACCAGAACCTTGATGTTATTCTTTCGATGATTAATGTTGGATGAAACATGGAAGAAACACGTATTCTCATCACCCAGTTTGCACCACTTGATCTTTGCCCGACGCTTCCATTTTAGAGCCCAGAACCAAGTTAGATCTTGGAGATGTAGTCTGACATTTTTCCTGAAGGTGAATTCAAGAGTTGTTAGGTTTCTCCATTCTTCCATACTGTCGAAGTATTCCAAGGTTGTTTTGGTGTTGTCAAGTTGGTTGGCTAAGCCGCGCTTTCTCTTGGACCACGATCTAATCTTTGCACGCAGACTTCGTAATTTTAGATTGGTAATGGATATATTAGCCAAGTCTCGGGTTCCTCATGTCCAACTTGTTAATACTAAATTCTCAAACTCCGGCATATGAAGCCAATAATTCTCTAATCTAAAAGTCTTGAAGTGGGTTTTTCGGTTGTAAACTCAGCAATAATTGGACAGTGATCTGAAGTGGCGACAGTTACTAACTTTGCCGAGGTGCCCAAAAAGGCTTGGCTCCAACCTGTATCAATTAGAACCCTGTCTAGCTTGACCATTGTTGGATGTCTTCTCTTGTTCGTCCAAGTGAATCTCTTGTTAAGTATTTCTATATCAAGTAAGCCTTGATCGTGTATCCAAGAGTTGAAGATAGCCATTCCTGTCCAATTTATATTGTCATTGTTTTTCTCAAATGCATACCGGTATATGTTGAAGTCTCCAATCACCATCCATGGTCCAGAGAAGTTTTGCCAGATAACAGATAGTTCTTGAAAGAAAGGCTGGCGATCACTATCTTCGAACGGTGCGTAGATGTTAGTGACATTAAAATGGTTGATGTCTGTTTTGGACTTGAAGGCAAGAGATAATGATGAATCATCCGCATGGATCAATGATGCATCTAACTTGGTATCGCACCAGGCCGTGAGGGTGCCACCGGCAGCTTGGACGGATGGTTGATAGTGATAGTTTCTCAATCTGTGAGGTAAGAAGCTCATTGCTTTGAAACTATCAATATTGGTCAATTTTGTTTCTTGAAGACAGATTATATATGTCTGTAAATCCATTAGTGTCCGAAAGACTATAGTCCTTTTTTTTATTTCTCTTAAACCACTGATGTTCCAAGATAGAATCCTCATTGACGTTCGTTGTTTGCCGCTAGCAATGGGATGTGACAATGTGAACCCCTCCAGTAATCTGTCATGGACCGGCCTGCCTTGAGTGGGCTTTGTTCGTGGGCCCAGGAGAAAAAGGGGGATTGAGCTCAGGAGTATAAAGGGCAGGAGATGTCAACTGAAGAAAACATCGAAGAACAGAAAACGGCAACCACATTCTTCCCATTCCCTCTGCTGCTCTTCCGATCTTCCTCGTTGCTCTCTTCTCTGGATTCCCAGTCTCCATTGCTACTCCTAGTCTAATGCTGCTTCCCAATCTCTGATTCCAACTCTTCTTCTTAGTTGTATCCCCAAATACTGGTTTATTGTGTTGATTTGAATCTTTCTGTTCTTGTTCATCGGAGTTCATCAGTGCTACTCTATTGGGTTCGTAACTTTATGGTATCAGAGCTGTCGATTCGTGTGAGTTCTTGTGCTGAGATGGTGTGGGAAGGGATTGGTGGTGGTTGTGGGGACCGGAGGGCGGATTCGAGTAGTGGCGATGTCGGTGGAGGAGGCACCTACCACCTGCTCGGCGAAATGCCGAGCCACTAGAAGGCAGCCACGGGTGGCGTTCTTCGCATCACCGTGAGCCATGTGCTTTACCCGGTGACGAAGGAGGTGCTACATCAGATCCTTAAGGTGTATGGCGTGGAGAAGATGACTGTGTTTGAGAGAAGCAACCATGTGGAGGCCACGGTACAACTTCGATCCTGGCAAGAAGCGAAGCGAGCCCGAGATGCCTTCCATGGTCGGTGCATCTACGAGGGTTGTTGCTTCCTTGATATCCTGCTGGAGCAGCCGACGCCAGACTCGGCGTCCCCTACGACGGCTCGACGCGACGCAGAAGCCTCCGCGTTTGCCCCCAAGGTCATCATCGCAGATGCACGTCCATCACCATTGGACACACACCCCGCTGGTGTCAACGAGCACATGCCCGAGCCAGTCTCGTCGCCTTCACCGGACTGGGACTGGGAGGCCATGTCCGATGAGCAGAAGGACGATGCTTGAGGATGGTGACCGAGTTGAATGAGATGCTGCGCAATAGGCTCGGGCAGTCTACGCCCTTCTCGACCTTGTGCGATGCCCAAGCGACGTCCACTATCAACGCCCCTCCAGTCATGGTCTTGGGGGGTGGGTCCTCCAACAACTCGAGCGGCAGCAGATCGCCGGTTCCATCAGCCGTTGGTTCAGATGAGCGTGGCAATCTCAGCGATTCGCCGGCCTCGTCGGTGGACAGGGAGGACGGATACCTCTCGCCGAGTATCGCAACTGCCGAGTTGGCTATACAGGCACCAAATACTAATCAGTTCGGGCAGATCACAAATAGTGGAGCCAAAGAAGTGTCATGTATAGGATCAGAAGCTTCAGTCTTTAAGCTATTTGGAAATAGAGTTGTGGTGAAGGATTCTTATCATCAGCCAAATACCAATGCCGGGCATCTGAAGAATGGCAGAGATCTGGGAATGGATGCTTCAACCGAGACCACTACACAGGAAACAAGAAACCTACCTTCCGTTGGTGCCGCAGAAGGATGTCAACTGAAGCATCAGAGCAGCGGAGGCGTGGTAGTGGTACTTCAACCATGGCCACCACCAACTCAAGAATACTGGAACTGGTTCAATCGGTTTGACGAAAGGGACCAACACCAGCAGCAAGAACTAGAAAAAGCTCACAATCAGGTTCATTTATTGGAATCAAGAGTATCAACAGCACTTGATAAGCTAGCACAAATGGAGACCTTGGTCAATGATAGGCTGCTGCAGGATGGAAGCTCTAGTGCATCCACAACCGAGTGCACTTCCCTTGCTCCAAGTACGTCATCAACGACTCGTGTCGAAGCCAAGAAAGCCCCACATCGGAGTCTCAACGTGTCTGGTCCTGTGAAGCCTTACATTTCTAGTCTGAGGAACTTCTGGTATCCAATTACTTACTCCTGTGACTTGAAAGATGATACAATGGTACCAATGGATTGCTTCGAGGAGCAGTGGGTAATATTCCGAGGAGACGGAAGGGCTGGATGTGTTCAAAATACTTGTGCTCACAGAGCTTGCCCTCTCCATCTTGGTTCAGTGAATGAGGGAAGAATCCAGTGCCCTTACCATGGATGGGAATATTCGACTGATGGAAAATGTGAGAGAAGGCCATCCACAAAGATGTTTAATGTGCAGATCCGGTCATTGCCATGCTTTGAGCAAGAAGGAATGGTTTGGATCTGGCCTAGCGACGACCCGCCAAAGTCAACCATCCCATCGCGGCTGCCTCCTTCGGGATTTACAGTTCATGCAGAGATATTAATGGAACTACCAGTAGATCATGGACTTCTTCTGGACAATCTATTAGACCTGGTTCATGCCCCTTTTACCCATGCATCCACTTCGGCCAAGGGTTGGAGTGCTCCAAGCTTGGTGAAATTCTTGACACCTTCATCTGGGCTCCAAGGGTACTGGAATCCTTGCCCATTTGATATGGAGTTCTGTCCGCCTTGCATGGTCCTGTTAACCATCGGCATCTCAAAGCCTGGAAAGCTACAAAGGAGCATAGTGCTTATCACAAGTATTGGGGCAGAGTGCTGGCAACATGTGCATATAATTGGCGATAACTGGAAGATGGTTGCTGGAACGGAATTCTTGGTGACCAAACTGCTGATGTCACTAAGTGAAATGGGTGAATTGCAGTCTTGGCCTCTACTAGAGCACTATAACATGAATCCTATCAGTGGCTCTTACTGGATGTGTGACATTAATGGAAAGAGAAGGGCAGTTGAGCAATGGGCTAATCAGGTAGGATTCAAATCAGGGAAGGCAACCTTGGATGCAACAGGAATTGATGTGGTACAATTAATTGGAATTGCCGGTGGTAGGACAGTTTCACATCTAGAGCTATGGTTCCTAGCAAAATGCAAGATGAAAGGAGCACTACATCTTGATTGGTGCTGTCTCCCTACAGTTTTGAGTGCCATCTCAAGAGCAACTACTTCAGGGAGCAACCATATGATAGTGTTCGGTTCGTGGAGGTATGGCAATGGCAGTTGTACAGATATGCATGCTTATGATTGGGCCATGAAGGGGTTAGTTATGGTACTGCAGCATATAGCTCCACACAAGCATCAAGTTAACAGGAATGCCACCAAGGTGAAGGTAAAGTACAAAAACCAGATAGTTGGAAATGGCAAGGCATCAACTGATCCAGACATCCTCCCATTACGGCCTCTCTCCCTTGTATTTGATCATATCAATTATTTTGTCGACATGCCTAAGGAGATGGTAAAAGATGGAGTAACAGATAAAAGGCTTCAGCTACTAACAGCTCTGATGGGGATCACTAGTGCAAGAAAGACAACATGGCTCGCGGTTCTTCATGTTCTACGGGACCCGGGCGGCTTACATGCCAGCGGCTTGAGGTCAAGCCGCATTTCAAGGGAGGAGGAATGTCATGGACCGGCCTGCCTTGAGTGGGCTTTGTTCGTGGGCCCAGGAGAAAAAGGGGGATTGAGCTCAGGAGTATAAAGGGCAGGAGATGTCAACTGAAGAAAACATCGAAGAACAGAAAACGGCAACCACATTCTTCCCCATTCCCTCTGCTGCTCTTCCGATCTTCCTCATTGCTCTCTTCTCTGGATTCCCAGTCTCCATTGCTACTCCTAGTCTAATGCTGCTTCCCAATCTCTGATTCCAACTCTTCTTCTTAGTTGTATCCCCAAATACTGGTTTATTGTGTTGATTTGAATCTTTCTGTTCTTGTTCATCGGAGTTCATCAGTGCTCATTGCTTTGAAACTATCAATATTGGTCAATTTTGTTTCTTGAAGACAGATTATATATGTCTGTAAATCCATTAGTGTCCGAAAGACTATAGTCCTTTTTTTTTATTTCTCTTAAACCACTGATGTTCCAAGATAGAATCCTCATTGACGTTCGTTGTTTGCCGCTAGCAATGGGATGTGACAATGTGAACCCCTCCAGTAATCCCATCGTGAGTAATGAATGCCCAGATGTTTTTTCAGGTTGACACCCAAACAGCCCAAACAAACCCCAAGAAAAAAAAGAAAGGAAGATAGATGAAGACACTACAAAGGAAGGACTTCCAGCAACGATTAAACCTAAAACACCCCAAGACTCGTTGAAACATTAGAGCAAAAAAGCGACAATTAAAGCTAGCAGGACTTAAGAAGAAAAGAACGATTACATGATGCAAATGAGAAGAGCTGTGCATGTAGACGAAGTGCAGTATAGATGTTGAGACTAAGGAAGATGCAGATACAAAGGAGGATGCCTGAAATGGCAGCTCCGACTGACGAAACGGAGAAGGTTTATGGTTATGCATTGCTAGGAGCACCGAAAATTCTTGCTGCTTCTTCGATGCGACCACATTCCGCTAGTTCCCCGATCATCGCTTTGTGGTGGCTTTGGCTTTGTAACGCCCAAATCTTCGAATCAAGATCTTCTCGAAGAATCTTAAGTTCAAGATCTGGTTCTTCCCAAAGCCCCGAGCCCTTTCTTCCCCAAACGCCTCTAACCCTAACCCTAACCTAGCATGCCCTCGCGTCTCGCCACGGCCGCCGACATGCAACGGTTGTTGCGCGCGCCTCGCGCCGTGATCCGAAGCCTCGGCAGCTGCCTCCTCGCATCCGAGTCCTCCCTCGCTATAAGACACCGAGCCTCTCCTGGCCGAACCACCCCTTCTTCCCAAGCAAAACCCAAGAAGATCGAGAAGAAAAGAGGAAGAAAAGCAGTATACTCCTCCCCGGCTGTCGCCGCTGCAGCGTGAGCTGTTGATCGCCACCGCCAGGGTAAGGAAGCTGCGCTTCTTTTCTCCCTTCGTGGCGCCGCGCGCTGCAGATACAAGTAGCGAGGATGCCCTTTTCTTTTCTATTTCAAAAGAAGGTTTCAAATGAAAATTGTAAGTTTGTTTCTCCAAGCTCTTCCCCGTTGGTGCTAGTTTGGTTTATTTTGGAGTTCATTTGATGAGGTTTGTTTTTATTTAATTTAATTGCGAAACGGAGAAGGTTTATGGTTATGCATTGCTAGGGATGCCGCCACCTGACGCAGCCTTCTCAATTCTTGCTGCTTCTTCGATGGTCTCCTTTGCCTTTAGACCACATAGGTCTGCTAGTTCCCTGATCATCGCCTTTGTGGTCGGCTTTGGCTTTGCTTTGAGAGGCAACTGAAGTACCTCCGTGTGAAACCTGATCTTCCTTGTTCTGTGTCAGCTTCTTCGACGATCTCCTGAGGTTGGCGTCATTTATAAAACATTGTATGGATAAAATGTGTTGGGTCGCCGTGACTCGTTTTGGTTTTCCCCGGTGGATGTACCCTGATGTTAAGTGGTGGATGTAACCGCTATTAAAACTAAGCATGAGGTGGAGGTAACCTCATCGATATAAATATTGCACAAGTAATCTCTTTAACAAATGCAATTTGTTAAAATGCTAAGTGATAGGATTTTTTTAATATTGGTACTAAAATATTGCTTTGTGCAAATAAATGAACCCGAGCCATCCTTGTTAAGCCTTGCATGTATAATATTGCATGCTTGGTGTTGGCTCGCGAGCACGGTAGTTGTGCTCATCCTCGCTCTTTCCCAACCTCGTAACCTGTGGACCATGGAGACTACGCCTACTACGAGGACCGTGACGCCGAGGAGCAAGGACATGAAGAAGAGTAGCATAGTTCGTAGTCCGAGTCTCGCTCACCGTTGGCTCGCTGGTACTGGTACATCCTATATTATCCAAGCTCTGGCTAATATCGGTCGTACACATGGTACTCCAGCCGCTGCCTCGTGGAGAGACTTGTTTCACCCTCTTGCTTCCGCTAACGCATCAGATTTTGTAATGAACTCATTTGGCCTTATCGCCCTTTGTAAACTCGACCCGACGTGGTCTATTTGAACTCAATGCTTGTATTAATGAATGGTCTGGCCCACGCAATGTATGAAATGATTCAGCAATGTGTACTGTGGGCGCCATTCATCGATCCAGTGAATAGCGCAGCTTATCACGAGGATTCTCGATTTCGAATCCGGTCCGACATGAGTCGGTATCGAGCCATACGATCAGAGGAGCCTTAGTTAGATTGGTCGCTGCCTAAGGTCGTAAGTCTTATTTTCAAAACCTAAGAAAAGCTTTGGCAAAATATAGTGTATTTATCGCTTTACTTGTCATTCCTAGTTCGCAGATTTATCCTACTTCACTTTGATTTATTCTACATCGACTTCCTCTTGTTTTCAAAATTTTAGATGGTCGCTCCGTCGCCACTGGCTCTTGGGACTTTTTCTCACGAGAAGACCCTGAGGCTTCGTGGGGATTTTTCGCCACCGATGCAGATTCTGGTTACTACCATCCGCCTATCTTCATGGGCCTGATGACTCAGTGCTCGACCGAGAGACTGGAGCATGGAGGTTTTCCTTCATGCTAGGGAGGGTGAGTTTAATACTCACACCTTCAAGGCCGAAAGCACCCCAGAGCCGTGCTTTGATGTCGCCCCAGATGTGGCACGACTCTGTCGCTGCCTCGCTTGTGCGGATGCATGGAGACCTCTCGCAGAGCTCGCTTCTACGCTTCCATCCGACTCTCCAGAGGGAGAGTTTACCCGTGATCCGCCACGTCCGGCAGATGACCGCACTGTCACATCACCCGCCACGCAGCCTTGTCGACGCCTCGCCAACGCCGTTGACGAGATCGACACTTCGATTTCTCCACCGCCAGCTACGAGCACTCGACACCCTCCGTGGCAACATGTTCAGAGATGATGAAGCCCACCGTGAGGTAGAGCGAGAGAGACGCCGCCTGCGCAGAGTTGGCTCGCCTTAGAGCCGCCATCGCAGCCGCCGCCCAGCCTCGCCGCCGCCTCAGCCCCGCCGCACTCCGCCGTCGCCTCCAAGAACCCGCGCAAGCCGACGCTTCCACCGAGGACCCATACCGCCACGCCACGCAAGAAAGTGCGCCCACCGCCGATCCGATCGCAGCTTTGAGAGTCCAAAGCGGACGCATTTCGCCCGCCGCCACCGGATTCGACGAGTTCGACCGGGCGCCACTCACCGCTTCGCCACACCATCGGGCCGCAGTCGTTTCGATCCTCGGTAATCATTCACCTGTGGTGGTAAGCACCGATGGAGGAGTAGTCGATAGCTAGTTAACTAGCGCGCTTGCTAGGTAGTCTTGTGGTTGCAAGCACTTTCTTTATCCACCTTTGTAGGCGTTGTGTTTGTATCTCGTGTCATGGCTTTGCATGGCCTATATGTCGTGGTCCTAGAAGTCATGTAACACTTACCCCTAATATTAATGAATTGTAGCCATTCGGGCTTTGTATCGCAATTGTGTTGTTCGCTCAATTTGATTTCTTTCTTCTGTGTGCCTTAGAGGCCATGAACCTCATATACCCTCTCTCTCTAGTTCTCGAGCTTTATCTTTTCTCCGATGGCACCAAGGAGAGTCACGCCTCCCACCGTGGTGCTTTCGCAAGCAAGCCGTGGAAGAGGCCGTGGCTATGGTCGTGGTCGAGACAAGACCTACCTCCCCACCGCCAGAGCATCCAACAATGGCACAAGTTATGCAACAACAAGCCCAAATCCTTCAAGCCTTGCTCGCCAATCAACAAGCAGAGCACCATCGCCACTTGCGGGCGATTTCCTCAGACAAGACCTCTACCTTTGCCTCAGCAGATGAACCCTCGAAGCGTAAGATTGGCTCGTGGATACCGAGAAGAAGCTCCGCCAGCCCGATGCTCGAGGAAGACAAGGTGGACTTTGCCACTCACCGCTGAAAGGAGCGCCGCCGGCAGGGAAACTACCGCCGCCAAGGTGGTGAAAGCCCAGGCGTGGAGAAGAAGAATGTATAGCCGATCCGCGATCGAGATCAGCAGGATCCTCGCCATCGTTGAAGCAATTGGCCGGCATACCGACGAGCTCCGCACCGCATGGCACGCCCAATCTCCCGAACGAAGTTCAAGACCGCCAGATTAACTTTGTACCGGTACAATGAGGCTAAAGAAGAATGAGTTTAGAACTCTCAAGCAAGGTCAAATGACAACAATGAATATCTAACCAAGTTTAACTAGCTTGCTCGCACGCTCCCAAGGACGAATGATGAAGAAGAGAAGATAGACCGCTTGTGGAAGGAATGCGGAGACATGAGAAGCCACTATCCTCCATGATTTCTAGCTTCACCACTTGATCAACAAAGCCCTCGTGCCGAAAAACGAGAAGAAGATTGCGAAGTTAGCCGCAAGAGAAAGATGGTATTCCGAAGCCGCAAGGTGGCTTTCTCGAAGTCAACATTCCTCGCAACTCATCTTTTGCCGCCAGTAGTTTCTCCACAAGGAACTCAAGCCCCACCCTCGCATCAATGGGAATGGTTTCCAGATCCTTCGCCCCACGACACACGCAACAAGCAACCCGCAAGAACCATCTCCATTGTTTCCATCAGAGTGAGAGGCACTTCGCCAATCGATGCCCTCAACGCCGTAACACTCCCGCGGTTCAACTCAGAGCCGCACTCACTGTCAGGGTCAAACATCGCCCCAGAGATAGCATATGCATCCGCACAACTCCGCCACATGAAGACAATTATCCAACTCATGATTTGGAGTTAAAACGTGAGTGCATGCCCTAAAGATTTGGCATGCATTACTTGATTGGAAATCATTGTAATATCTATACGACCACAAGAGCTTGCCGAGGAGCTTGGTGTTGCCGACGCGATACGCCGACTGGCTCTTTCTACCGAGGTAACCCGATCTCCGTCATACACCCTTCGTAACCTTGGGCTCCGCCGAACATACACCTGCAGGTCTAACTCTTTGCTGCGACCACCCTCAATTAGCAGAGAGTCATTGAGGTCTGGGATGGTGTCATTCAGGTCTGGTATATTGCCTTCGAGTCTTTTCCTTGGCGATAGGAGGTGTAGTAGTGTTGGAGCATCAGATTTCTGGGAATCAGGCTCACTTGCATTTATTTTGCCGGTTGTCAGTATCTATTGCCTTGAGGAGCTGTGGTACTGGGAAACCAATTCGAGCACAATGCAAAAATTCCAGGGGAACCACCGCAACCGGGCTTCGCTCAGGCGGAATTGGCAGACGTTTTGCAAGCGGTGTCAACAAGAAAGGAGGCATGGTGCATATGGTAGGTGATGGCATTATAAGTGTAGCTTGCTGACTAATCACCATTTGGAGGGAGTTGTGTGGCGGCATGGCTGGCTGCTGTGACAGTGGTGTGAGCGACAAAGGAGTGACCTCAGTAGCTAAAGGCCTTGAATACGTAACTGGTTTGTGTTGAAAGTACTAGTATTTTTCGAATTACTTTAATCCAGAAATATGGTAGATAAATTATGAGAATTACTCTAGTCATTTTTACAAAGTAAATGAACAAGAACACTATAGCCATACTAAGATCCAGAAGGACATAAACTAGTATACCTATCTCAGTGTTCAAATTAACAACAGATAAGAAAACTAACCAACAAACATGTGTAAGATAGACATACCCGGATCCAGTAGAAGGAGTAGCAGCAGTAGGAGTTCCAGATCCAGTAGCAGCAGGAGGAGTCTTGTCGTCCGTCATGGCGTAGTGGTAGTAGTCATGCAGTTGATGTAGACGTAGCAGAGAATCGAATGAAGAAGAAGAAGAAGCGAGCAGTCGCGCGAACGCTCCCTAAAAACCTTATTCGTCGTCGCTCGTGCAAGCCTTCGATGACGAGGGTTCCGGAGGCCTGCTCTCCCGGTGCGACCGTAGACGCGCCTCGCCGGGATGGAGATCGCCAGAGACAGCAACAAAACCAAGTGGTGTTCTGTAGTCTTTCGTGGAGAGTATTTCGTATGGAGAGATCAGTCTCCGAACAAGTGCTCTGTTCATCTAAATAGCAAAAACGAAGATGCCAGAATGGTGTTAACTGCAACCATTAGTCACTAGTAACCTACAGCCATTAGTCACTAGTAACCGCAGCCATTAGTCACTAGTAACCTGCAGCCATGCCATTACTTAAAAATAACCGCAGCCGTAATTCACTAGTAACTGTCAACCATTCGTTAATACCATTTACTGCGAGTCGGTGCGTTTCGATTTTCGAATAGATAAAGAAAAACGCGCACGCACCCGACACGCCTGCGTCGCGCGCACGCGCGCACACGCACACGCACGGCACGGCTCGGCGAGGCGTGGCGAGGCGGCGAAGCGAGCGCGCGCGTGTATTGGTTCTCTCCAATTCCACAAGGGGGCTAACACGTTCCACCTTTTAAAATGGTGTAACTCCCATTCAACTCTCCATATGGGACTAAACAGTTTTAGCACGTGCACATAGGCCTTTGGGATTTTTCAAGAATTAATTAGAATTAAAGATGGGCCTAGCCCATATTAATTCCAACAATCCCCCACGAGATCCTAAGGGCACATGTCAAATGCCTTGATCCACAGTATTGTTTTGATATACCAGTGTTTTGATGGAGAGCGGTTAAGGTTGAACATCGACCTAGAACAGAAGCTACACTTATCCACAACTGCACAATGGACTAAGCCTTGAATTGACAGTTTGTGTGAATAAGTTTTACTTAAGTTCTTAATCGATACAGTGCCGCCAGCATCCCATGCTGGTTGGAGCATATGAGTCATACTCTAGCCTATTCATGAGCTTCCTAGAGATTACCTATCTCATAGATGTGACTAGCAGTCGGGCTCATATAGGTGTGTTCTTTCAAGACTGCTCTGTAGAACAACATCTTTGCTTAAACAAGCCACGTAATACATTAAGATAAAAATCAACTTTGCCATACGATTTAGGAGAGAATTGCATCTCCAATGGAGTGGGTCTATAAAGTACTCTCCTCCCGCTTAACCAAAAGCTTGTTTCACCAATCCTACTTCACAGATCTCCGATCATATAGGATGGGTTACCACTATGGTATAACTCACGTGGGTCTCAAACCCATCTCCTCGATGCATTGTCTATCACATTCCATGATAAACCCTTTGTGAAGGGATTCGCGATTTTTAGCTGTTTGGATATAATCCAAAGCTATTACTCCGGAGTTTCTCATTTTTCTGACAGATTTCAGTCTTCTCTTTACATGTCTTGATGCCTTCATATTATCCTTAGAACTGTTCACTTTGACGATCACAGTCTGATTGTCACAGTTCATCAGAATAGCCGGAACCGGTTTTTCAACCACCGGCAAATCCATCAAGAGCTCACGAAGCCATTCGGTTTCAACAGTGGCAGCATCTAATGCTGTGAGTTCTGCTTCCATTGTTGACCTCGTTAAGATGGTCTGCTTGCAAGACTTCCATGAAATAGCGCCACAAGTGTGAAGACATATCCACTTGTGGCCTTAATCTCATCAGTATCAGATATCCAGTTTGAATCGCTATAACTCTCCGAGACTCAGGGTACCCAGATAGTGAATGTCATAACTTATAGTACCTTTTAGATAGCGCATTACCCTCTCAAGAGCATGCCAATGATCATCTCCTGATTAGAAACAAAGCGGCTTAGTTTGCTCACGAAGAAACAAGATGTCGAACCCGTACCGCTTAGCTAAATACATGAGTGAACCAATTATCTGAGAATATCTCAATTGGTCTCTGGCTATTCTCTGATTCTTCCTAAACAACATGCTAGGATCATGAGGTGTTGGAGAGGATTTGCAGTCGCTATAACCAAAACGACTCAGAATCTTTTCCACGTAATGGGATTGCAACAATGTAATCCCACCATCATCACCTCTCAGCAGCTTGATGTTCAAGATAACATCAGCTACTCCCAGATCTTTCATCTCAAAATTCTGAGATAAGAAATCTTTGACCTCCTTAATCACATTAAGGTTGGTCACAAAGATCAGTATGTCATCAACATACAGACATAGAATGACTCCCTCGCCCCCACCATGGCGATAATACACACATCTGTCAGCTTCATTCACAATAAAGCCTGCAGATGTTAAAGTTCTGTCGAACTTTTCATGCCACTACTTAGGTGCTTGTTTAAGACCATACAAAAATTTCAACAACTTACACACCTTTTCTTCTAGACCATCTATTACAAATCCATTTGGTTGTTCCATGTAAATTTCCTCGTTCAACTCTCCATTTAGGAAAACCGTCTTAACGTCTATCTGATGAACGAGAAGACTGTGTGAAGCAGCTAGAGATAGTAGTACTCGAATAGTGGTCAATCTAGCCACAGGTGAATAAGTATCAAAGAAATCTTCGCCTTCCTTTTGGGTATAATCCTTGGCCACAAGCCGTGCCTTGTACTTCTCGATAGTACCGTCGGGCCTAAGTTTCTTTTTGAACACCCACTTACATCCTACAGGTTTACAACCATAAGGACGCTCAGTGATTTCCCAAGTTCCATTAGAGATAATAGAATCCATTTCACTCCGGACTGCTTCCTTCCAGTATTTCGCATCTGGAGAAGCATATGCTTCAGAAATGGTACTTGGTGTATCATCCACAAGGTACACAATGAAATCAGGACCAAAAGACTTTGCAGTCCTTTGTCTTTTACTCTTGCTCAGAGTTTCATTGTCTTTCTCCTCAGGAATTTGCTTAGGGGTTTGCACAAAATATTCTATTGGAATGACAGGTTCAGGAGTTGTATCAGGCTCCTGACTCGATGAACTAGACATATCTTTCATCGGAAAAATATCCTCAAAGAATGTAGCATCTCTGGACTCCATAATTGTACCGACATGAACATCAGGTACTATAGATTTCACTACTAGAAATCTATATCCAACGCTATGGGGAGCATAGCCTAGAAAGACGCAATCAACGGTTTTTGGTCCAAGCTTACGCTTTTTGGAAATTGGCACATTGACTTTCGCCAAACAACCCCAAGTGCGCAAGTATGAAAATGATAGTCTTTTCTTCTCCCATTGTTCATATGGGGTTATCTCTTTATTCTTTGTGGGAACCCTGTTTAGGACATGACATGAAGTCAATATAGCCTCCCCCCACCATGCTTTGGAAAGACCGCTGTTTCTAACATAGCGTTAACCAAATCCGTTAGAGTGCGATTCTTTCTTTCGGCAACCCCGTTTGACTGGGGTAAATAGGGAGGTGTCCTCTCATGGATTATACCATGTTCCTCACAGAATAAATTGAACTCATTAGAAAAGTACTCGCCGCCACGATCAGACCTAACCCTTTTGATTTTCTTTTCAAGTTGGTTCTCAGCTTCTACTTTATAGATTTTAAAGTGGTGAAGAGCTTCATCTTTAGTTTTCAAAAGATACACATAACAGAACCTAGTGGAGTCATCAATCAAAGTCATGAAATATCTATTACCACCTTTTGTCAACACACCATTCATCTCACACAGATCTGAATGTATGAGTTCTAATGGTGCCAAGTTTCTTACCTCCGCGACCTTATGAGGCTTACGAGGCTGCTTTGATTGAACACAAACTTGACACTTAGAACCTTTGGCAAGAGTGAATTTCGGGATTAACTCTAAACTGGCTAACCGCGACATGCAACCAAAATTTATGTGATAAAGTCGTGAATGCCAAATAGTAGTCTCATTACCACTGAAAACATGGTTTCCAACATTATTACACAAATCTGAAAGAGATAGGCGGAACAAGCCTCCGCACACATAGCCTTTACCAACAAACTGTCCACACTTGGATATTACAAATTTATTGGATTCAAATATCAGTCTAAAACCATCTCTACACAGAAGAGATCCGCTCACGAGATTCTTATTGATAGATGGCACATGATGCACGTTCTTCAGTTGCACAATCTTTCCCGAAGTAAACTTCAGATCGACCGTGCCAACACCATGAACAGTGGCATGTGACCCGTTCCCCATTAGAACGGCTGAATCCCGAGTGACCTGGTAAGAAGAGAACAATGAAATATCAGCATACACATGTATATTAGCACTAGTGTCTATCCACCAATCGGTTGATTGACATACGGAAAGAACAGTAGGTAAATTACCATACCCTGATATTCTCGTCTCAGTAGTACCAACAACAACATTAGCAGACTTAGAATTCTGCCGTTGCTGATTCTTCCCACCCTTGCGTTGGCTGCAATTCTTGGGCCAATGACCAGGTTCGTCACACACAAAGCAAAGGCTATCCTTTGTGTTCTTCTTCTTCTTCTTGAAGCTGGTTGTTTGTGCGGTCTTGTTCTTACCTTTGAACTTTTGAGCTTGGCCATTCTTCTTCTGTACCATATTGGCACTAGAATGTCCATCATTACCTCTGATGTGTGTATCTTTTGTCCTTGCCTGCTCTTCAACATCAAGAGACCCGATGAGATTTTCAACAGAAAACTCTTGTCTCTTGTGTTTCAGGGAAGTAGCAAAATTCCTCCAAGAAGGAGGAAGCTTGGCAATAATGCCTCTCGTGACAAACTTGTCCGGTAACACACATTCGAAGTGCTCGAGTTCTTTGGCCATGGATTGTATCTCATGAGTCTACTCAACTACAGAACAGCTGTCAACCATTCTATAGTCATGGTATTGCTTTATGAAATACAATTCACTGTCTGCATCCGAAACCCCAAACTTGGCCTCGAGTACATCCCACATCTCTTTCTCAGTTTTGATCACCATATATGCATCAACTAACTTCTCACCAAGAACGCTAATCACGACACCTTTAAAAAGGTTATCAGCAGCCTCGAACGCTTGCTCCTGTTCAGGAGTAAGTGTTCCTTCAGGCTTGCCACTTGCCATAAGAAAAACGTTCATGGCAGTTAGCCAAAGCACCATCTTGGTGCGCCACCTCTTGTAATTCGCACCGTCGAATTCAGAGGGTTTTAGTGCAGTGGCAAAACCAGTTGACGAAAAATGCCTATAATAAGGTTTTTGGATTGTTGAAAGTATGAGCATTTTTTGAATTACTTTAATACAGAAATATGGTAGATAAATCATGAGAATTACTCTAGTCATTTTCACAAAGTAAATGAACAAGAACACTATAGCCATACTAAGATCCAGAAGGACATAAACTAGTATACCTATCTCAGTGTTCAACTTAACAACAGATAAGAAAACTAACCAACATACATGTGTAAGATAGACACACCTGGATCCAGTAGAAGGAGTAGCAGCAGTAGGAGTTCTAGATCCAGTAGCAGCAGGAGGAGTCTTGTCGTTCGTCATGGCGTAGTGGTAGTAGTCGTGCAGTTGATGTAGACGTAGCAGAGAATCGAATGAAGAAGAAGAAGCGAGCAGTCGCGCGAACGCTCCCCAAAAACCTTATTCGTCGTCGCTCGTGCAAGCCTTCGATGACGAGGGTTCCGGAGGCCTGCTCTCCCGGTGCGACCGTACACACGTGTAACATCCCTTATTTCCTGAGTTTTTGAAAATTTTCAAAATAAAAATAACCATTTGCTTTTTCCTGTTTTGTTAAAAGCTTAAGCCAAATTTCCTAAATAAAAAAACAATTTAATGTGAGTAAATCCAACTCCAACTAAGTAAAAGTTGTTTTATTTGTCTTCTGGTTTATCTCGGAGTCTTTTTGAAGATTTTCAAAACCCTAAAAACAAACCATTTGGTTTATTTAAATTGCAAAAGCATAAATTGCAAAAGCTTTAATTAAATCGCCTAGCCCTGCCGCGCACCGTCCACCTCCGCCTCCGCCGCACCCGTGCGCCCCTGTTTTCCCCTTTTCCCCCGCTCCTTTCGCTGACCCCACTGCACGCCGCCGCCATTGCCGCCCGACATCCCTCCCCTCCTCCTCCGTCTCCGGGCCTCCCCGAGCCCTTTAAAAGGGAGCACCGGGACCGCCTCCCCCTCCTCTCCCGTTCCCCACCGCCTCTATCCTTCTCTCTCACCCTCCTTCGCCCCCTTTTCTCGTTTCTTCGCCGTCGGCCACCGAAGGTCGCCGCCACCTCCGAGTCTCCTCCGTCGTCATCGTCCCCACCTCCGGCATCGCCAGCTCGCCGCCCACCTGGTGCGCGCTCTCACCCCTCCCGGAGCCCGCCGGAGCGCCGTAGCCCTCTCCTCGCCGACGCTTCTCTCGCTCGCCGCCGACCTTCCGGTGACGCCGCGTCCTCGGGCTGGTGAGCATCAGGTTCACCGCGCTCCCCTCTTCGCGCTGGTTCCATCGCCGCCGGCCGCCGCGCAGCCGAACGCCGACGCCGGTCGTGGCGCGCGTGCCGCCGCCGGCGTGGCGCCACCTCAGACCTGTGATCGAGCCCGCGTGGCACTGGCACTCGGCCTCCCGTTTCCTAAAGCCCGGTGGACCTAGTCCACGTGCACCATCTCACTGACAGTGGGCCCCACATGTCAGTTTCTTTTTCTTTTATTTTTATTTCGGCCGAATTTCCTCTGCTGACGTCAGCTGACATCATATTGACATTTTCCTTTACAAAAATAATTCCAGAAAATCCCCAAATCCTTCATTTTATGTGTTTTCCAAACTTCGGAAGGCCATAACTTCTTCGTTCGAACTCCGATTCGAGTGATTCAAATTTCTAAATTCATCTAAAATCCCCCTCTTGCTGTTAGTACTAATTTGGCATTTATTTGGAATTTATTTGGAGTTGTTTTATTTATTTTTCTCTTTCGCACATGTAGAAACCGTCTTTTCGGAAGATTTCTCGGATCCGACGACCGAAGCACCTCAACTCTTCAACGAAAGCAAGTCATAGACCTTTGATCATGTTGAACCCATTTTATAAAACTATGTTGTTTGATATAAACATGCATTGCTATTTTTAGTATAATGGTTCCGGGAGTAGATAATTGCCTACTTGATATATACCTCCTTAATAAATTGCAATCGACATGTATCCTTGAATGATATGGACCCTTGGACACCATAGGATGGTTTATATTAGTTGGATATTGATAAACTACCAACATGTGGCGCGTATTATGCTTAGACATGTTGTAGCTTGCGTTGGTCTCGATCATGATTTAATAAGTGTTATTTTTCCCCAGCGCACTTGGTTGCGGCTTGTGTAGTAGCGGCCAGTGTAGCTGATTAAAAACGAAGTGTGGCCCTGTGTGAGGCCACGACATTTGTTGTCACCATAACTAAAAGTGTATTGTGCTAGGATCAGGGTGGTCCTTTGGCCGGGTGGAACCCATCTAAAAATTGAATTTGACTAATGAACTATGGAACCGTGGCAATGCCACTTGTTGAAATTGTGGTGCTAGGACTAGGGTAGTCTTTGGCCGGGCTGAACGAAAAATGTTTTATGCTTGGGCGAGTGGGTGGTGGTAAGTGTGGGTGCCGTAACGCACATTGGGACGTGGATAGTCTCGCCTGAGCAACCAACTAAGGACTTAACCTTGAACCATTGATATGGGTCACATCGTGCAACCACAAGTCTAGACTGGGATGGACCTGGCCAATTAATTAGCAATGCTTTGAGTCGGTTCTGTTTGGGTTGATGAGTGGCGCAAGAGGGGGCCCGTAACGGCGAATCCTTAGCGAGCAGAACCGAGTCAAAACAGAACTTTGTAAAGGCCTTGTCACGTGCTCTAGACCGCTTACCCAAGGTAGTGAGCGGTGGCATAGATATATGCCGGACAAACTAGAGAATTCGTGTCTTGTGGGTAAAGCTGTACAACCTCTGCAGAGTGTATAAAAACTATTCGAATAGCCGTGTCCCCGGTTACGGACATGCCCGGAGATTTCACGCAAGGGGTAGATGTTTTCTTTAAAATGGTGGAATTGGTGGTTTGTGTGGAATGGTTGGAAAGATCTCTAGTTGTTTCTAAGAACTGAATTACTTATGTACTAATCTTTTAAATTGTGCTTTTAATCTACTTACGGTATTTATTGCTAAATATTGCTTTCTACAAAAGAAAACGTAAAGCCATTCTTGTCTTGCCTTGCATGAATAATAATTGCATACATTTCCCTATGACTTGCTAAGTACATTCAACGTACTCACGGCTTGCGCCCTGTGTGTTAAATCCCCACAGAAGAACCAGGAAGTTCAGAGCTTTGCGAAGAGGAGTATCCTGAAGACTTTGCGAACTAGGTCGCGTCCTCCACTCGATTGCCTGTGGGCATGTCGTGTGGCCACCACGAGATATTTTATTTCCCCTGCAAGTTACCTTTTGGTGTTGAGCCCTGCGTAGCAACTCTGTAAGACTTGACCATAAGGTCTCTTTTGCTACTATTATATTAATTTGTCCGCTTCATCGTCTCTTTGTTGTATGGTTATGATTACATATTTGTTGTAACTGTGCGAGCTAGCTACTGATCATGGGACTAGTTCGGAATGCACAGAGGGTCCTGGGGTTATATACCCGGGGTCCCGACAGAGGATGGTATCAGAGCCATATCGACTGCAGGACGTAACCATTGTTAGCATGGTCGTTTAGTCAAAATTTCAAAATTTATTTTCTAAATCAAACCAACCAATTAATCTGAATAGTTATTCTTCCCTTACCTTATTCTATTCTTTTCTCGCCTACCCTAAGTCTTTTCTCATCTCCTTCTTAGATTCTTACATCTTATCTATTCTGGAAATGGTTTTGAAATTTAAATTGATCCTTTTCACCCCTGTAATCTCTAAAGGATCGAGCCTTGTTTTTGGTCGACCACCCCAAATAAGATAGATTAGAAGTGTTTTAATAGGGTTACCCTCCTAGCTGTAGTATCGTTTAGTTTGGCCTTAAGGCTTGAGTTTTGTTGCTTCCTGGTAGCTTTTCAGCTATCTGTTCTTCGGGTTTAACCGAACATCCCCAACTAGGTTGCTCTATCTTTCCCCCCTGTTCTCCCTCGTCTTTTGTGCTTTTCCCTCTTATCTATAGTGCTTTCTCTCTCTCGTCTATTAAACCCGGAAAGATTTGTGCAGATGGTTCAGACCCGCAACTCTGCGAGCCAAGTTGACCCTGTGAATCTCAATACCCCGCCACCACCTCTTCCAGTAGCCATACCAGATCAAGGTTTGGAACAGTTCGTGACAGCCCAAGCACAGTTGATGAACTCGATGATGCATAACGTGAACCAGATAATGACTCAACAGAATCAGGTTGCTGCAGCCCTACTTAACAGGATGAACCAGCAAAGCCAAACCATCGTTGCTTTCATGACCCAGATGAACCAGAACCATCAGGCCACTGCCATGTCATCGTCACCACCAGTTTTTCAGCCATCAAAGCTTGCAACATTTATGAGGACACATCCACCCATATTTTCCAACTCCTCCAAACCACTAGACGCCGATGATCAGTCACCCTCTATTGGGGAGAAACTCACCATTTCTCAGTATAACGACCACGAGAAGGTTCGGTATGCTGCACGTCGGCTAGACGGCCTTGCTGCTGACTTGTGGGAGAGTTACCATGCAACCCATGAGAATCCACAAGATATTACCGGGGCTGAGTTTTCAGCAGCCTTTTGTCACTCTCATGTTCCTAGGAGTATATCATAAAAGGAGAAAAATGAGTTACCAAGGATCCTGCCACTGGAAGAATCCCATTCCGATGACAAGAATCACCTTCCTCCTGAAAATCACCATTTAGGGAAGTACGTTATGTGTTACAGATGCAAAGAACAAGGGCACTTCGCCTGCACATGCACTCAAAAGGGAAGGCCAAAACAAGATAATCATTGTGCTAACCGCAATGGCACGGGACACTATTTCTCCAAGTGTCCCCAAAGGAAGCTAATCCAGTATAAAGTCTGTAACTATTGTGGTAAGGAAGGACACTTTGTCAAGCAATGTCCCTTGCATAAACAAGAAATCTTGGCACCACAAGCAGCTTCAGCATTGGAAGACAGATCAGAAGAACCTCGGATGTCTCACCCAGCAGCAATGATTCTTAAGCGCGTCACAAAAAGCCAAGCGAGTCATGACCTTGCAGAAGAAGCTCAGACTAAGCAAAGGCAGTTGTGGCTCAGCCCACCAATCAAGTCTAAGAATTGTGCCTGTGGTTGTTTTGAAGAGATAAAGCATAGTACTAGTAAGCAAAAAATCAATCGCTCAAGCAGTGAAGGAAGTCATTCACCCGAAGAATGTCCAATAAATAATATTACCTGTCACCTATGTGAGAATAAAGATCATTATCCGGCCCAGTGCTCTCCGAAGACAATGTTGACCCCTATATCACAGCAGCAACATGAACAATTTCAAGCCGCTCTCATCCAAGCCAAGGAAGGCAGGACTGTGATTACTTCTACCAAGTTATCCCAAGAATCAGAGGAACCAAATTCCAACAAGATCCATCCCAAGGCACTCAATTTAGAAGCTACTTACCGTCAGCAAGACCATTGTCACAAGAGAAAGATGATGAATCAAGAGCAAGATGTTTCAACAAACTCCAAGACCCGTGTGATTCAACCTCAACCCAACCAAGCACCAACATCAGCCGCACTCATGACCCCAGGCTCAGCACTGCGTCCGTCGATGCCGGTGTTTTGCAACAATACTGGTGTTCGACTGCAGCAGAATAAAACCTCAAAGACAAGAATACAATGTTTTAGATGCCAGGGTATGGGACACTTTGCCAGTGGATGCCCGCAAAGACACCAAGCAATCACCTCGGATAGCATTCCAGAAGCTATTTTGATCGCAACCATAACGCCCGCAGCGGGTGGTAAAAACAACAGAAGGTACCTGTCACAGTTGTTTAAATACCGAAGTTTAGGGATGCCAATGCCTCAAGAAACAGCTATGAACCAGCAGGCCAGCTGGCCGCTCCCCAACACATCCTTGGGAGACCCACCTCAGAAGAGCTCGTCTCGTGCTGCAGGAATCACATGTTTCAATTGTCGGCAAAAGGGTCACTATACCAACAACTGCCCACTGAAGAAAGCTTCCACCTCAGATAATCCCCTCTCAGAAGTCATTTGCTTCAAGTGCCAAGAGATAGGCCATTATGCATCATGCTCACAATTGCCCAAGAAAGCGAGCCCCGACGCCAATTCCATTCCACCTTGGAGCTACGACAGCCAGAGTCGCTACACCAGGAGTAGGCCAAGGAGCAACTCCGACTTCCAGTCAAGCCATCAGAGGACAAGTGAATCATGCCACAGCCGAACTAGCCCAACTTGCTCAGAACTTCATTCCGGGTAAGATCAAGTCAGTTCAGTTCTCGTTTCAGTTTTGTCTCGCTCGGAAGGGAAGCTAAGTTCGGTCCAGTGAGAAAAGTTTGAGTTCCCGAACCCAATCTCTAGTCAGCTCGAATCTCAAGGTCGAGATTCCCTTTAAGGGGTGTAGGTTTGTAACATCCCTTATTTCCTGAGTTTTTGAAAATTTTCAAAATAAAAATAACCATTTGCTTTTTCCTGTTTTGTTAAAAGCTTAAGCCAAATTTCCTAAATCAAAAACAATTTAATGTGAGTAAATCCAACTCCAACTAAATAAAAGTTGTTTTATTTGTCTTCTGGTTTATCTCGAAGTCTTTTTGAAGATTTTCAAAACCCTAAAAACAAACCATTTGGTTTAATTAAATTGCAAAAGCTTAAATTGAAATTTAGAAATCAAAAACCCTATCAATTGAGTTAATCCAACATCAATTTAAATAAAAAGTTAGTTTATTTGAGCTTCCTGGATTTTATTTGGATTTTAAGTCTTTTATGGCTTTTTCTGGATTTTAATCTGGCTTTTTCCTTTTTGTTTGAAGCCAAAACCTATTTTGCTTGCAAAATTAAAAACTAAAGTATAGCTAAAAGTATTTTTATTAAGTTCCATATAATTCAAGGATCTTCTGTGAATTCTCCTAGAATTTTTGGAATGCATTAACTATTTTCTAAAAGTGTTTTTGCTTTTTCGGGATTTCTTTAATCGGAAATCATTTTAAAATCTCCATAAGGCCTTTGGGCCGAATTCCTCTCTTCGACCCACTTCTTCCTCTCGCGCAACCCGCTTTCCCGGCCCGCTTCGCCCGCGCGCGCCGCGCCCCTCCCTCGGGCGTCGTCCGATTGAAATCGGACGGCCCTCCAACCACCGCGTCGCCCCGCGCCCCCGACCGTCCGATCTAAATCACGCGGTCCCGATCGCGTGCATCCTTCGGAGGTTCCGTTTGCCCTGTTCCTTGTGAACCGTCCGATCGAAATCGGACGGCATCCTCTCCGCCACGCCGCATCCTTTGTCGACCGTCCGATCGAAATCGCACGGTTCCCGCTCGTCGTCCTCCCCGGACCCCCCTCTTCCTCCTCGCGCAGTCGTGCGCACCACGCCGCGTTCCCCGCCGTCCTCGCCTAGCCCTAGCCCTGCCGCGCGCCGTCCACCTCCGCCTCCGCCGCACCCGTGTGCCCCTGTTTTCCCCTTTTCCCCCGCTCTTTTCGCCGACCCCGTCGCACGCCGCCGCCATTGCCGCCCGACATCCCTCCTCATCCGTCTCCGGGCCTCCCCGAGCCCTTTAAAAGGGAGCACCGACCGCCTCCCCCTCCTCTCCCGTTCCCCCCCCCTCTATCCTTCTCTCTCACCCTCCTTCGCCCCCTTTTCTCGTTTCTTCGCCGTCGACCACCGAAGGTCGCCGCCACCTCCGAGTCTCCTCCGTCGTCATCGTCCCCACCTCCGGCATCGCCAGCTCGCCGCCCACCTGGTGCGCGCTCTCACCCCTCCCGGAGCCCGCCGGAGCGTCGTCGCCGCCGTAGCCCTCTCCTCGCCGCCGCTTCTCTCGCTCGCCGCCGACCTTCCGGTGACGCCGCGTCCTCGGGCTGGTGAGCATCAGGTTCACCACGCTCCCCTCTTCGCGCTGGTTCCATCGCCGCCGGCCGCCGCGCAGCCGAACGCCGACGACATTCGGGCCGTGAGCGCCGCCGTCGCCTTCGCCGACGTGGCCGCCACCTCACCTCCACCTCGGCGCCACCTCAGCCCCTGCGCTAACCGGGCAGCCGCGTGGCTAGCCCACGTGGCACTCCAGCCTCCCCCATTTCCTAAAGCCCGGTGGACCTAGTCCACTTGCACCATCTCACTGACAGTGGGCCCCACATGTCAGTTTCTTTTTCTTTTATTTTTCTTTCGGTCGAATTTCCTCTGCTGACGTCAGCTGACGTCATATTGACCTTTTCCTTTACAAAAATAATTCCAGAAAATCCCCAAATCCTTCATTTTATGTGTTTTCCAAACTTCGGAAGGCCATAACTTCTTCGTTCGAACTCCGATTCGAGTGATTCAAATTTCTAAATTCATCTAAAATCCCCCTCTTGCTGTTAGTACTAATTTGGTATTTATTTGGAATTTATTTAGAGTTGTTTTATTTATTTTGCTCTTTCCGCACGTGTAGAAACCGTCTTTTCGGAAGATTTCTCGGATCCGACGACCGAAGCACCTCAACTCTTCAACGAAGGCAAGTCATAGACCTTTGATCATGTTGAACCCATTTTATAAAACTATGTTGTTTGATATAAACATGCATTGCTATTTTTAGTATAATGGTTCCGGGAGTAGATAATTGCCTACTTGATATATACCTCCTTGATAAATTGCAATCGACATGTATCCTTGAATGATATGGACCCTTGGACACCATAGGATGGTTTATATTAGTTGGATATTGATAAACTACCAACATGGGGCGCGTATTATGCTTAGACATGCTGTAGCTTGCGTTGGTCTCGATCATGATTTAATAAGTGTTATTTTTCCCCAGCGCACTTGGTTGCGGCTTGTGTAGTAGCGGCCAGTGTAGCTGATTAAAAACGAAGTGTGGCCCTGTGTGAGGCCACGACATTTGTTGTCACCATAACTAAAAGTGTGTTGTGCCAGGATCAGGGTGGTCCTTTGGCCGGGTGGAACCCATCTAAAAATTGAATTTGACTAATGAACTATGGAACCGTGGCAATGCCACTTGTTGAAATTGTGGTGCCAGGACTAGGGTAGTCTTTGGCCGGGCTGAACGAAAAATGTTTTATGCTTGGGCGAGTGGGTGGTGGTAAGTGTGGGTGCCGTAACGCACATTGGGACGTGGATAGTCTCGCCTGAGCAACCAACTAAGGACTTAACTTTGAACCATTGATCTGGGTCACATCGTGCAACCACAAGTCTAGACTGGGATGGACCTGGCCAATTAATTAGTAATGCTTTGAGTCGGTTCTGTTTGGGTTGATGAGTGGCGCAAGAGGGGGTCCGTAACGGCGAATCCTTAGCGAGCAGAACCGAGTCAAAACAGAACTTTGTAAAGGCCTTATCACGTGCTCTAGACCGCTTACCCAAGGTAGTGAGCGGTGGCATAGATATATGCCGAAGAAACTAGAGAATTCGTGTCTTGTGGGTAAAGTTGTACAACCTCTGCAGAGTGTATAAAAACTATTCGAATAGCTGTGTCCCCGGTTACGGACATGCCCGGAGATTTCATGCAAGGGGTAGATGTTTTCTTTAAAATGGTGGAATTGATGGTTTGTGTGGAATGGTTATAAAGATCTCTAGTTGTTTCTAAGAACTGAATTACTTATGTACTAATCTTTTAAATTGTGCTTTTAATCTACTTACGGTATTTATTGTTAAATATTGCTTTCTGCAAAAGAAAACGTAAAGCCATTCTTGTCTAGCCTTGCATGAATAATAATTGCATACATTTCCCTATAACTTGCTGAGTACATTCAACGTACTCACGGCTTGCGCCCTGTGTGTTAAATCCCCACAGAAGAACCAGGAAGTTCAGAGCTTTGCGAAGAGGAGTATCCTGAAGACTTTGCGAACTAGGTCGCGTCCTCCACTCGATTGCCCGTGGGTATGTCGTGTGGCCACCACGAGATATTTTATTTCCCTTGCAAGTTACCTTTTGGTGTTGAGCCCTGCGTGGCAACTCTGTAAGACTTGACCATAAGGTCTCTTTTGCTACTATTATATTAATTTGTCCGCTTCATCGTCTCTTTGTTGTATGGTTATGATTACATATTTATTGTAACTGTGCGAGCTAGCTACTGATCATATAACTAGTTCGGAATGCACAGAGGGTCCTGGGTTTGTATACCAGGGGTCCCGACAACGCGCCTCGCCGGGATGGAGATCGTCAGATACAGCAACAAAACCAAGTGGTATTTTGTAGTCTTTCGTGGAGAGTATTTCGTATGGAGAGATCAGTCTCCGAACAAGTGCTCTGTTCATCTAAATATAAAAACGAAGAGGCCAGAATAGTGTTAACTGCAACCATTAGTCACTAGTAACCTACAGCACGCACACGCACGGCACGGCTCGGTGAGGCGAGGCGTTGCGTGGCGGAGCGAGCGAGCACGCGTGTATTAGCTCTCTCCAATTCCACAAGGGGCTAACACGTTCCACCTTTTAAAGTGGTGTAACTCCCATTCAACTCTTCATATTGGACTAAATAGTTTTAGCACGTGTACATGGACTTTTGGGATTTTTCAAGAATTAATTAGAATTAAAGATGGCCGTCTTGAAGCAGCAATCAGTAGCTGGAAGGAAAGCTAGGACCGGTCCATCTTCGCTCAGTGGTAACAAGGTGAACAAAAGCGATCGATAACCTTCTCTAGAGAGGGAGCCGGTTTGGATGTTATAGCAAGGGAAAGAATGCGGCACATGTCCAGGGTAACCCTCCAGCTCCAGTTTAGTTGTTTGGGCAAGAAAAGGTAGGAGATCAAAAAGGTTAGGGTTGGCATTTTGTTGTAAGGTGCGTCTAGCACGGTTTTCCATGAGAAAAAGAGTGGCAGCCTGATCAGAGACAGCTCTAGAACTATTTGAGCTTGTAATGGAGTTGGGGCTGATTGCAAGCCCAGAAGCGTTACGGCTGGAACCAAAAAAGTTGCAGTAGGAGGCTTGTTATTGCGTCGTTGGCGGAAACGGGTTGGAACTTTGGAATGTTTGTCAAACTGGGCGGCAAATGGGCAGGTTCTTTTGAAGTGGCCGCTAGCTCTACAAAACCAGCAGACAACCGGGTCTTTACAAGATGCTACAAAGTGAGAGAAGGACAGGCATCGAAAACATCTGAGATACAGGTCTTTAGGCTTTTCTGGAAAGACTCGTTGTTTGAGTTTCAGCCTTGGATGGGTTGTCTTGGAGAGGAGAGCTATTTTATAGGGAGCTAGCTCAGCAGGACTCTCTAAAGCCACTCCGGCAGGGGAAGAGAGTCTAAGATTAACAGGTTCTGCATGCAGCCGTAGCGTGGCCGCGTCATGAGCAGATTCGGAAACCTAACAGGAGCTGGGCAAAGAGCAGGCGTGCTGCGGGAATCCTGCCGTCGCTATCCGCTTTTCAGGCAAAACGAGATCTTCTGATCCGTGCCGATTGGCCGCGTATCTGTATACAATCTGTTCTGAGCCTGGACGGTGATGATGCATTGTTGTCAGATAGCTGTCCCGCTGTGCGGATCTTGTTTTGAAATGTCCTGAGCTGGGAAGGCAAATTTGGCCAAATTATCTTGTTATGTCGCCTTCGCGTGGCACTTTTGCTTGTAGACAAAGTCACTTGCGATGAACGCGCCGAAAAGGTTTCCACTCCGCGCGGCCTTAGACTGAGCGAGATCAGGATGCAGCCTGATTTTAACCAACCACGTAACGCAATTTCAGATGCTATGTGAGATGAGGCCACCTTGAATTCAAAAGTTCCTGCCTTAGCTGAATGATTGCGTATGCAGACGACCTGCCGCCGAATCGGGAGGCGAGGAGAGCGGCTAGTCTCCCCGGCGAGACGAGAATGCCAGGAGAGACCATCGTCGCCAGCATGAAAGCTGGGGTGTGCTTATGTGGGTTAATGGGGTCACAGGTTGTAGAGAAGTATTTGGTGAGCATGAGCGATTCAAATGAGGTGCCACGGACGGTTGGTTTGCCCTCTAGAATCGAAGGAGCGAACACAGAATGGGACATGAACGAGGTGGGTGGGGTGGGAGGGGGGAGCCAGAAGACATGATCAAGGCTTAGATGCAGCGTGCAATGTGGGTTCAGAAAACTAAAAGCGGAACAAGAAGCAGACAATCAAAAACAGCCGAAAATACCAAATGGCAACCTGAAATAACTCTACCACTACTACACGAAAGATATGGTGGTTGTACTTAGAGCATGTACAATGGGCTTATGTCAGCCGTCTATAGCATTTGCTATATAGGATTTTTGCTGACCTAGATGAAAGAGAACGAAGAGAGAGAATATTGCTGTCTATAATCCTGCAGCCGACTGTAGCACCAAAACCAAGAAAAGCAATAAAGATTGTGTGTTATCTGTAATCCTATAGCTGGCTGTATTATCACAACCCATTGTATGAGCTGTCTTTAGTGTTGTCTATAGGTGACATGGATAGTTGCTATAGACAGCAGCTGTCTATACCATTGTACATGCCCTTAGTTGGGCGTCGGCGGCAGCGGCGGCGGCGATGTCGATAGATGTTTCACTTTCCTCGAAGCAAGCTTAGCGCCTTCCATCCCCTGCATCCCAGAACAAACCCTGTCTCCTCGGGCTAGCCTGTATCTGGCCACGGCATCTTCAATTTGCGGGTTGCGCCAGCGCTAGTCCAGTCCAGTCATAGGTAGCGTCGGGGGTGGGGGGGAGCGGGCGCCGCGCGGCGCCCGGGTGGGGCAGATGGGAGTCTCCGGCTCGGCGGTGAGCAGGGGCGGGCGGCCGCGACCCTGATCGGCGGGGCTCGATGTCGACGTCGAAAAGCGTAGACGGCGGTGGCGGCTCCTTTGTGATTCTTCACTGGTGGCGTCTCCAGCTCCGCGGCGGGCAGGGGTGGGCGGCCGCGACCCGATTTGGAACTTGGACTATAGACAGCGAAGAAGTAGCAGTCTGTTCAGGTTCAGCTATACCCTCACAAGTCACAACCCTTCAAAACATTTTTTTTTCTTTTCACTTCTCTTCATTTGTAACATTTTATGACAACCATTTTAATACAATTATTATAAAGTAAAGATTTTTCTACCTTTTCACGTAAAAAAACAAGGCACTCAGCCGAACCGACGCAGCAAGCGAACACACGCAGCAAACAGCGGGCACCAGAAACCATACCTAGCAGAGCGCTCCCAATCGATGGATGATCCGGATGAACCGACGGCCCACATGTCACAGGCGACAAAACCTGAGGCAACACGCAACAGCAAACAGTTGCGCAACCGAGCAGCTGCGAAGACACGCTACGCACGAAGCTCGAGGCGACGTGTAGGCCAAAAAAACACGATGGGAAAAGCGGCCTGAAGCAGCCGTAACACGGCTGGATGGTTCTCACGAGCACCCAAAACTAAGCAATAGCTAACACATGACACGAGTAAGCAAAGCGGGAACTTTTTTATTAATTAATTCTTTTTAAAATTTTATTTTAAAGTTAATTTCTCGCGAACTTTATTTCCAATTCTGATCCTTTTGGTCACGTCACGGGTAGAAAAATTTATTTTAAAGTTAACCTCTCGCGAACTTTATTTCCAATTCTGACCCTTTTGGTCACGTCACTACCCGTGACGTGACAAAATAACATTGCCACGTCATAGAATAAGTGTAACAACCCAAAAATGCCTAATGGAAAAAAATCTAGGATTTAAAAAAACTTTTTATGAGATAACTATTGTTGCGCTTCTGGGTTGCCTTCTCAAGCCTTAATTTGACTGCATCATATCTTCCTAACGAAGTGAATAGCACTAGAACAAAGAATTCCAAAGTCTGAGAATCTTAACTTAGGGAAATACATGTATTATGTATTTCCACTATGAGACCACTAACCCCTCATCCTTTTAGCTTACTGCTCACACGACCAGCAATGGTCAAAACAGGGCGTGTGGGCGGCAGCTATCATTCGACCATTAAGAGCCATCGCCCAAGCCGCCTCGCTGTCGGCACTATGCTGCCAACCTTGTCAACATTACCATCACTCCACTTTGTCGGACCGTGCCAATCGCCTATATATAGCAGCCCCAGACCCCCCTCATCATCTTTTCCGCCATTCCAAGTACCAAGTCCCCCTTCCCTTCCCCAAGCGAGCTGGAACTCCAGGCTAGCTCGAGCGCTTGTTTGATCGTGTGCCATCACATCTCTGTCTTGGCCGTTGACGGCTTGACGCCCTAGGAGCCGCCCTAAAGACTAAAGACTTCTCTCCTTCCCCAGACCGCATACCACTGCAGCAGCGAGGAGCTTTCCCTGCGGTTGCTGTCCACAGTTGCCGGACCAGCATCGACTAGCTCGTCACCACAACCGCACACTGGTATGCTCATAGTGGCCCAAGTACTTCTCCTAACGCGAGCTACCCTGCTCTCTCTCTCTCTATTGTCTCTTTAATTATATCTCATACTTTCTTTCCCTAGTTCCTCCCTGGCTCTTTCACTGGTCCGTTCAGTCGCGTTGAAGCCGTCGAAACCTTCGCTTCTTTCGACCACACCCAGATAACACTCCCCCGACCTCCTCTTTTGCAAAGACCATCCTCGTTGGCCATGACCTACCAATCTACAAAGACCACCCATCTAGCCGCGCCCTCCCCTCTTTCGGACCGTTCGATCAGACGGACGGCCCGATTGAGATATGAGGTTCGTACGGTTCCATCGCTCACCTCATTTAGGATCATCCGATCAAAATTAGACGGCTCGATTGAGACAGGAAGCTCGGATGGGCCGAGCATTCATCTCATTTTGAACCGTCCGATCAAAGTCGGACGGCCCCGCCTCGCCACACCTTACCTCTTTGACTCCAGGATCTCCTCCTCAAGATCACCTCCTTGGTCCATTTTACAAAGATCACCCTCTGGGTTATGCCTTCTATTTTACAAAGACCACCCCCTTGATCGTGACCTCCCGCTTTACAAAGAACACCCTCCCGGCAAACACCACCCATCTAGTCATGACCTCCTATTTCACAAAGACCACCCTCTTAGTCGCGATCTCCCATTTCACAAAGACCACCCTCAAGTCGTGGCATTCTCACGACCTCCCTTGGTCTTAAAACTCAAAAGACCTCCCCAGGCCAACAGTGTTCCCAAGACCTCCCCTGGATACAGTGATTCCAGGACCTCCCTAGATCACAATACTTCCCCAAGGACCTCCTTTCATAACAGTACCTCCACGACCTTCACAGGTCGATAATACCCCCACGACCTCCCCAGGTCGATAATACTCTCACGATCTCCCCTCGCCATATGACTTATAGAACCTCCTCTGGCCACAGTACTTCTAGGACCTCCTCAAGTCACAATACTCCCACGACCTCCCGGTCGTATCCTCCTATAACCACAGAACCTATGACCACTTAGTCATTCGACTATACTGGTCTAACACCCATAATCTACAGCCTTGCGTCATTTGGAATTTCTTGCATATTTGCAAATGACTTGAGCTGGAATGTATGTTTATTTGCCCTTCTGGTTGTTTTGTGATTATAGAAGCCGAGGAGATGGAAAAACTGTGCAGGGATCAGGATCACGATCAGCAATACTCTGAACAAGGCGAGTCAACACTTTGACCATATTGCACCTACCTTTTTGCAAAGTATATTGCTTTAAACTATGAAACTGCATTGCTATGTTTTATCAAGTTAAATTGGTTTAGCGAATAGTTAATGCCTTAACTATAATTATGTATAAACTTCCAACCCTTGAACTTTGACACTATCCTTTATCACTCTAAACTTAATGGAATACATTCTAGCTGATAAGTCCATATCTAAGTGTCATGCTTAGCCTCGCTTAGATACACTGTCATGCAGCATTAAAAACTTTGGAATATAATTTGAAGTAGTGAGGCTGGGAGCCTGGCTGGTATGTTGATCAAAAGGATATTTCCAAAAACAAATAAAACCCGAAAAACCATTTTCGACTTGGGCGGCTGGAAAGAATAGTGGTGTCAGGGGCACGAGTGATGGTTGGTATGTGGATATACCGCCCAAGTCGCTTAAGGACCGAATCTGGTGATGACCTCTCATGTAAAAACAGTGCAACCACAAGTCTATAATGGGTATGACCTGGTCAACTAATTTGCTCGTCTCGACGTGGCTTCACCATTGGGGGAATGTGGCGTGGATAAAGGGGAAAGAAGCCATAGGAAAACCATACGACGCAAAAGGGGGTCTCCTGGAAGTGCATGACACCGGGCGGTGGAAACCTTAGCGGGTGGAGTGCGTCGAGGAATAAGCATTGTAAAGGCCTTGTAGTGATCTCCCCTTGATTCACATATCTAAGGAAACATGTGTATATATCAATACGATTATCTCTTGTGGGTAAAGTGTGCGAACTCTGCAGAGTAAGAAAACTATCTGGATAGTCGTGCTCACGGTCAAGAGCGGTGCTGAGAACTTGCTGGATATAGCTTTCGTTTTTATAAAACCATTTGTGATGGAAAGAAGGGTTGGGGTGGGACTCCAGGGGTTTTGAGAACACCTGGTCGGGGACCAGTGGTAATTACGGGATAGCCCGACTCATTTTAATTTGAGTTTTTTTTTTTGTGTTTTTAGTTGTTGTGCTTCGGGGTTTCGATTGAATTCAATACAAGACATCCACTGTGCTTGTTCGTTGATCTTCACAAATTTTATAGCTAGTAGAGAGAATTGAGTTGAATCCGATCAAGGTGAAAAATAGGCGGAGCTCCTATTCAAAACCAACCAAACACCCCCTCCTCTCTAGTCGCCGTTTCGGTCCAACACCTACTTCAATTTACATTGAAAAGGCAATAATTATCATGTAAATGCCATGCTCCCAAATAATTTACGGTAGCTTCTGAATTAAAAATACTGCAGAGCTCCTAATTGTTTATAAAACAAGTTCTCTCTCTCTCTCTATGTTTTCTTAACTGAGATAAACTCCAGTACTGAAAAAAAATTATACACATCAAAGAACTTAGGCACAAACTTTGGCCATAAGATTATGAATATACACTATCTTTTAAGACCATCACCAACTTCATTCATTATATTTAGATTCTCACCATCTCTACATGCTTACCTTGTTAACTACAATGCTGGGACCTCCAGATTTGGTTTCCACTATAACTTGAAATGCATGATTTTGGAAATCAATCTGATTTTTGAATTGCAATCCTGCCACCTATCACATTTGACCAACACGCAAGCAGCAAGACTAGGTGCCATGCGTATGGCTAAGGCTCTGCACCTTGCAACAGCAGGAACCACCTTTCTGTATGACATCAAGAACTTAGCAAATACAACCTGAATCCTTGCGAACAAAAAAAATGAAGGAACCGAGATTTATAATAACTTACTTTAGCAAATCAATCTTCGAAACAAACCAACTCCAACCAAATGTAATAATAGAACATGTCACAAATTCTCTTGCCAATTGCCATAGCAGTAAATGCGCAATCTGCGCCCAAAATATCAAAGACAATAACAAAAAGTTTGCATGCTCCTTCTCTGCATCACGATAATCAATCACGGTATTGGCGTATTGCAATGGCATTCTCAAGCCTACGCATCACAGGAAATATCAAGTTGAGATAATCACTTAGATCACTTCCAGAACTAAGATGATTTAGTTTCTGAGCACTTGTCAGACATCGTGCACCAAGGTTGCTGTTGCAGAACGAACAGGTAGGGCATTACATCAAACATGGCGAAGGCACAAGCGTCCCCATCACTTCTCAGGCGAGCCAAGCATACCCGATTGCAGTGACCCCCTACAGCTCCTTGATCTCCAAGAAGAGAAAGAGGTGGAGGAAGAAGCGGCTAGTGGTGGATCTCTCGGAAGCATGGGCGGATGAGGTTGCCTCCGGCGGTGGATGTCCTGGTGGTGCGGCGGCTGTCCTTAGGAAGTAGGAAGCCAGATGCCCAGCGTGCATGTCCGCGCGGGCGGAGACATAGGCATGGAAGCATTGGAGGCAGGAGATGCCCCACAAGGCGAGCGCACGGAGGTCGCGGGGCCAGTTCTCGGTGCAGGCGCGGCGCAAGAACAAGAGACTTCTGCGAGCGTTCCTCGTCGAAGCGGCCGTGGGAGGAAGAGGCGCCGGAGGAAGGGATGGGAGGGGGGGCGACGACGGAGGAGGGGAGGGGATGTCATAACTGAAGTTCATCAGATGGAGGACTGAGGCAATTTGGGGAAGAGCTTGATGGGTTATGAGGATTGGACGGCACAGATGATTCTATACCGATTCGTTGATGATGAACGCTTGGGATTGATCAGTTGGCTAACCGTTTATTTTTCTGTACGGACAATTCACGCTTTGCTGTTACTTTTGTCGTTTATTACCGCTATCTGAACTCTTTACAGTTTTTACTGCCGGAACTCACATTGTATTAAACTAAGTTGATGTTGGAAAGAAAAGGCAATCATCATCATGCCAATTACTTGTTTTAGCTAGGGTTAGAGTAGCCCGTTTCGTCCTCTTTCCTATCGCCGTTCCTCTTGTCCGAATCTGCCCAGATTTTTCTGATTCAAGCTTTAGGTTGTGACAAATTGGTATCAGAGTTACTCCTTCCTTGGAAACGAATAGATCAACGGAAGAAAGGTTGGCGTTCGACCATAAAATCCCTTTCATCGGTCTCATATCAAGGCGGCGACAAGGAGTGAAGCCAATACAGGAAGGGTTCCAGATCTGGTATATGGTAAAAGTCCCTAATTGATTTCTCAGATCTGACAAGATGACCAGAGGGGGAAAAAGGATGGTATTGGTGATGGCTGGGAAGGCTCAGAAGCGGCGATCGTGAGGTTGGAAATGAATGATATGAAGATTCAGTTAGAAGCCCAGATAGGAGCCATCCAAGGAGATGTGAATGGATTGCGAGGTGAACTAGGAGAAATCAAAGAACTCCTACGAACCTTGGTGAAACCTTCTGTAGGAGACACTGGTTGATGCGGATCAACCTCGAGGCGAGATTAAATCCGTGAATTGCCCGATCTTTCACGGTGGAACTCGAAGATCAGTAGTACGTCGTCTTCTTCTTTTAGCGTTGGATGAACCAGTACCATGCACGTGAACAATTACCATACACATAACAGTATTTTGAAACAACAATCCGCACTGGATAAATAAATCTCACGCCACGCACACCACAAAGACACGAACGAGAAATAGGGATAAAGATCCAACAAGCAACTCCTAGCACCACGCCTAGAAACCACCACGTCAAGATGAAATCCGAGATTGGAATTCACAAGAACACTCATAGAACGAGGATAAACCCTAACGGTAGAAGGCCAACACACACGTGTTTTAATTCATAACTCAAACTTAACTCCCTTTACATGGTCGCATACCTACGGCTTATATAGCCGGCACACACACACACATATAGAAATAAAACTCACGCTCGGACTCAACCAAAAGGCGTACATGCAAGACTCATCTCACAAAAAGGAAACCGCCTAGTTTTCTAAATAAACAAATAAACTGACTTAATACTAATAACTTGGATTGATGCGGTCGGACTGCAGGTGGACCCAGCGTTGGTTCTCTGGATTTGATTTCCTCACGCTGCTTGCATGTAAACCGAACACATATACTCTTTCCTTCTTTAATTGCCTTCAGTTGGTTTGGTCATGGTGGACCCCACCCCATGTCACGTAAAGATAGACAAGATAGTATTGAAACAAGAAACTCATGTGTTGGACCTATCCAGGAAACAACCGCCCGGTTCTCTTGCCTTTTGATCTCATTAATTCTATCTTGATCTCCTGAAAACGTATGGTAGAAGGACTCCATTTCTTTCTTTGCTTGGACTTGCACTACTTGGCCTCTGGATCAAACACACACACAGTGTGCGTGCACATACACATGCATGGCTCGACTCGTGCACACTCAAGCACACCATGCATGCACGCGGTTTTCTTTCCTTGGCCGTGAACAAAGACACTGACGTCCTCATGCATCGCAGCTATCTTGATAATGTCATGCTCATTGTTATTGTCAATAATCTGTGCATAAGAATTATTAGAAACACAAATAATATGAGTAGACGGTATTTGCGCCGCATCATCCTCCCCTCCTTCAAGCGAAACCGTCATCGGTTTCGAGTTGGTCTTCTCACCATCTTTTGCAGCTTGAACTGGGACTGAAAGAATTTTAACAGCTTCGACCTCCTCCTTCGCTTCTTCCCGTGCCTTCCTTTCTAACAGTTTCTTCTTGTAATCACCTTGAATCAACTGGACATCTATGGGAAGCAAACGGAACGGTGTACCCTTAGATGTAAAGGTACAACCCTGGGTGCTCCAATTCTGTGTAACTGCACCTTGTTGCTCGCACCACGGTCCTCCCAACAATAGATGACACGAAACCATAGCGACTGGTATAACATCACACAAAACCTCACAAGAGAATTTGCCCAATGAAAACAATACCTTGACTCGGTTCGTGATCTTGAGCACGCCGGAATACCACTTCAGTACATAAGGTTCTGGATGCAGTATCATTGACAACCCCAACTTCTCAACTAGTTCGATGCTAGCAGCATTAATCGAACTCTCACCAATCGACATGGCACAAACTATCTCCTCACTTTGCGGAGAGTGGAAAGTCCAATCCACGCCGTAGCCTTCCTCTTCATACGGGATGTTGCAACTCAACTTCCTAAAGCTCTCCTCGAAGACGTCATAGCAAAGACTAAAATTTTCGCAATTTGGCAAAGACAAACAAGTTGTATATGGTGTATGTGCAACAGCGTTTCAGCCCCTCTCTCCTGGATTACTCAAATAGCAGTAATATATCCTATTCTTCAATCAATGTGTGCAGCCCCAACACCAACCAATTTAAGCAATAACTCTGGTCAGTAGTAAATAAAGATGAAACTCTCGGCTAGACACAAAGGAAAAACCAGCAGCACCAAGTAATTAATGCCTCTTGTAGAGATGCAATAAAAAATTCGGTAATAAGCTTGATGTGATTCCAACTGCTCCAAGCACCACCAAGAAAAAAAGACTAGTTGATCTCTTGAACAGCTCCAAAACCTTAGCGTTACTTTAGGCCAGCAATAGTGACAGAGATTAACACTTGATGGTGACGCTTGATGGCAAATTCCAGCAGCAATCAATAGAAAATAGTGATTCGTCTGGACTTCCCACGTAGCAACAGATGATGTGTCGGCTGACTTCCCTGTCTTCTTTTCTAAGCAAATAACAGCACAGCCTCTATCTCACGTCAACCAGAACAACAAGAAGATAGATAATTGAACCAGCTAGCTAGGTAGCACTAGCCGATTCCAAACAACAAGCAGTTGAAGAACCTGACGAGCAGATCAGCAGGAAGGTAGCGGATTCGGTGATCAGTTGGTAGCACACCAAAACGCTAGCTAGGGATAGTACCTCCACCCGCGGATGCCGCAGCCCACGAACAAAGGAAAAGAACAAGCCCAGCACGCAAAATTTGATACAGAGATCAAACCCCACGCAAGACTAGCAACTCCTTGATCCGACGACACCACTGCCGACAAATCAACGGAAAGGACCTCGATGATCCAAGTCGCAAGCTTCAGCACCGTGAATAACTTGGCGCTCTGATACCACCTGATGCGGATCAACCTCGAGGCGAGATTAAATCCGTGAATTGCCCGATCTTTCACGGTGGAACTCGAAGATCAGTAGTACGTCGTCTTCTTCTTTTAGCGTTGGATGAACAGTACCATGCACGCCGTGAACGCATACCATACACATGAACAGTATTTTGAAACAACAATCCGCACTGGATAAATAAATCTCACGCCACGCGCACACCACAAAGACACGAACGAGAAATAGGGATAAAGATCCAACAAGCAACTCCTAGCACCACAGCTAGAAACCACCACGTCAAGATGAAATCCGAGATTGGAATTCACAAGAACACTCATAGAACAGGGATAAACCCTAACGGTAGAAGGCCAACACACACACGTGTTTTAATTCATAACTCAAACTTAACTCCCTTTACATGGTCGCATACCTACAACTTATATAGCCGCACACACACACATATAGAAATAAAACTCACGCTCGGACTCAACCAAAAGGCGTACATGCAAGACTCATCTCACAAAAAGGAAACCGCCTAGTTTTCTAAATAAACAAATAAACCGACTTAATACTAATAACTTGGATTGATGCGGTCGGATCACAGTGGACCAGCGTTGGTTCTCTGGATTTGATTTCACGCTTTGCTTGCATGTAAACCGAACACATATACTCTTTCCTTCTTTAATTGCCTTCGCTGGTTTGGTCATGGTGGACCCCACCCATGTCACGTAAAGATAGACAAGATAGTATTGAAACAAGAAACTCATGTGTTGGACCTATCCAGGAAACAACCGCCTGGTTCTCTTGCCTTTTGATCTCATTAATTCTATCTTGATCTCCTGAAAACGTATGGTAGAAGGACTCCATTTCTTTCTTTGCTTGGACTTGCACTACTTGGCCTCCTGGATCAAACACACACACCTGTGTGCGTGCACATACACATGCATGGCTCGACTCCGTGCACAGCTCAAGCACACCATGCATGCACGCGGTTTTCTTTCCTTGGCCGTGAACAGCACACCTGACGTCCTCATGCACTGCAGCAGTCTTGATAATGTCATGCTCATTGTTATTGTCAATAATCTGTGCATAAGAATTATTAGAAACACAAATAATATGAGTAGACGGTATTTGCGCCGCATCACTGGTTCAAGAATCATTAATACTGAGGCGCGACAGGAAGCAGACATTGAAGACGAGATGAGAAGAAGGGTGAGGGCGCTGGCAAACCTGGATCTGAATGGTGATGGGTTCCCAACGCAGTCTCAGCAAGGAGATTTCCGTGCGAGCAATTCACCTGGAGAACATTCGGCAGCTCCAAGGTTCCAAGGTAACATTCAGAGTTATACCCCCGATGCTCCTACTCTAAATCTGTTAAGTGGTTTAGGGGAAAGAAGAGAAAACAGAGAAACCTTGTGTAGAACTATGAACCAAGAGGAGAGGAGTAATGAGTTTCTGAGGTCAATTGCTAAGGGGCCTCGATTGGAATTTCCAATATTCGATGGAGACAATCCTCTAGGCTGGATTAGGCAATGTGACAAATATTTTGAATTAGCCAAGGTCCCTAGAGAACATAGAAGTGATTTAGTAGTATCATACATGACTGAAAGGGCTGATAATTGGCTGAGAGGATCTGGACTGCTAGTTAATCCGGTTACTTGGTCCATCATGAAATTGAGAATTTGTGACCGATTTGCTGCCCAAAGTATCTATGATATTATTGAGGAATTCCATGCAGTACAGCAGGATCAGTCAACTGTGGCTCAATACATTGACAAGTTTGAAGAACTTATGGCCATCATGAGGAGTGAAAACCCAATGCTTAGAAGATTACTTTGTAACGTGCTTTGTGAAGGGGTTGAGAGAAGATAGCAAACATTATGTTAAACCTCATAGACCTCGGAGTCTTGGTGAAGCTTACTGGATGTCAAAGGATTTAGAGAAGGGGGGCCAATGCCAATGCAAAGAGAAATGGAACTGCACCTGGTTCAGGGTTCCAGAGAAGTGGATTTGTCAAGAGAGGATTTCACAAAACCAATTTCCGGGCTGGAACAATGAACAAGTCTGGGAATTTCAGAGATAATACTGACCTTGCCAAGAAACCCAATAGACCAGTGTATCCCATGGTGGTTACAAGAGAGCCAGGAAAATGTTGGTATTGAGCTAAAAAATGGGCTCCAGGTCACACGTGTAAACAATCCAAGGTGTTGAATATCATGGTTATGGAACGTGATAACTTGGATGAAGGAGAGTTAAACTTAATTCAAGAAGATGAAACAAATGATAATCATGTGAGAGAGGAAGAAACACCAACCGAAGAAGAGTTATTACAAATATCTCTACAAGCTTTAAAGGGGATACCTTCAATGGCTACCTTCTCAGTGATTATTACTATAAAGGGAGAAGAGGAGTAGCATTAGTAGACAGTGGCAGCACACACACTTTTATTGATTTGAAATTTGCAGCTAGTGCTCAGTGTGTAGCTCAGAATAATGAATTGCAGAAGGTAAAAATAGCTGGTGGGGGAATTTTGTACACAGGTGCACATTTATCCATGTGTGAATATAGTATACAAGAGGAGAAATTTCTGGGAAGTTTTAAAGTACTAAAACTGCATTCTTATGATGTAATCCTGGGGTGTGATTGGATGTACACCCACAATCCTATTCGGTTAAATCTGAAAACCAGAGAGCTGTCTATTAGAAAAGATGGGAAACAAGAGTTGACAATATGTGATTTCACTACAGCACAACCTGAAAGGTTCATCAATGCCAGTCAGCTTAACAAATTATGCAATAAGGATATTATGTTTTATTTGATACAATGTTGTGAGGAGAAGAAAGAAAGGTTTGATCAAACACTTCCTGCAGAGGTACAAATGCTATTAGAGAAATACAAATCAGTATTTCTGGAACCTACTGAACTCCCTCCTAGCAGAAATTGTGACCACTCCATTTCCTTGAAGCCAGGAGCTCTACCACCAAATGTAAGACCATATCGAGTGCCATACCTACAGAAGGGTGAGTTTGAGAAACAAATCAGGCAGTTGTTAGAATCTTCTGTAATCAGACCTAGTGAGAGTCCATACGCCTCACCTGCAATCCTAGTGAGAAAGAAAGATGGGAGTTGGAGAATGTGTATAGATTACATAAAATTGAATGCACAAACTGTGAAAAAAAAAATTCCAATTCCTGTGATAGAATATTTTCTTGATGAGTTGCATGGAGCTCAATATTTCTCTAAATTAGACTTAAGGTCGGGCTACCACCAAGTAAGAATGAAGGAAGAGGATGTTTTCAAAACAGCATTTAAAACCTACTTTGGACATTTTGAATACTTGGTCATGCCTTTTGGACTTACAAATGCCCCTATCACATTTCAATCCCTTATGAATACTATCTTCAAAGATTACCTCAGGAAATATGTTTTGGTCTTCTTTGACGATATTCTAGTATACAACAAGAGTATTGGGGAGCATATCATTCACTTAGAGTATGTACTCAGATTACTACAGCAAGAACAGCTCTTTGCCAAATTAAGCAAATGCGACTTTGCTGTGAGACAAGTTCAATACTTGGGACATATTATCAGTGGAGGAGTATCAACGGATCCTACTAAAATTAAGGCTGTGAAGGATTGGCCAAGTCCTGAAAACATAACACAGTTGAGGAGTTTTCTAGGACTTACAGGCTACTATAGAAGGTTTGTAAAGAACTATGGTCTGATATGCAGACCGCTCCATGATGTGTTAAAGAAAGGAGCTTTTCAGTGGGGAGAAACTCAAGAAAATGCTTTCCAAAAACTCAAGAAGTGCATGACTACCACTCCTGTATTGGCCCTACTAGACTTTTCTGCATCTTTCACCTTAGAGACTGATGCATGTGGGACTAGAATAGGTGTAGTATTAATGCAGAGAGGAAAGCCCATTGCTTACTATAGCAAGTCTTTAGGAGTGAAATCAGGTGCCCTATCCACATATGAAAAAGAAGCTATGGCTATTTTAGAGGCTTTAAGAAAATAGAGACATTACTTCCTTGGTAATTTGCTCATCATCAAAACAGATCAGAAGAGCTTGAAGTTCATCACTGAGCAGAAAATATCAAAGGGAATACAACACAAGCTTATGCTAAAACTTTTGGAGTTTGATTATGTGATTGAGTATAAAAAAGGGAAAAGAGAACAAAGTAGCAGATGCACTCTCTAGAAGAGAACAATGCAATGCTATGACACTGGTGACTCCTGTGTGGATGGAGGATATAGGGAAGAGCTATGAAAATGATAACCAGTGCCAAGAGCTACTGAGTCAATTGGCGGTTAAGGCTGACCCGGATGGACAGTATTCATTGCACTCGGGAGTGATCAGGTATAGAGGTAGAATATATGTCGGAAGCGATTCGTATCTGAAGAAGAAGATCTTGGAGTCATTGCACGCCTCAGCCATTAGGGGGCACTCTGGAATCGCAGCAACTTATCAAAGGGTGAAAAGATTATTCTATTGGCTGGGATTGAAGAAGAACATTCAGACATTTGTGACGGAATGTGCAGTTTGTCAGAGATCAAAAGGGAAGCACTATCATTCTCCTGGGCTGCTTGAACCCCTGACCATCCCTGATATGGCGTGGACGCATATTTCGATGGATTTTGTTGAGGGCTTACCCAAGTCTAATGGAAATGAGGTAATTCTTGTAGTCATTGATAGACTAACTAAACATGGGCATTTCGTACCACTTTCACACCCATACACAGTCCAAACAGTAGCTCAAGCATTCATTGAAAATGTGTTTAAGCTCCATGGGCTGCCAAAGGCCATAGTTACAGACCGAGATCGCATATTCACCAGTCAGTTTTGGCAAGAAATCTTTAAAGCATGGAAAGTGTCCTTGAGATTCAGCAAATATTGCATATCATCCGCAGACCGACGGTCAAACGAAAAGGTTAAATCAATGTCTAGAATCATACCTCAGGTGCATGGTGTTTTTGGAACCAAAGAGGTGGTATTATTGGCTAGCATTGGCGGAATGGTGGTATAATACCACATATCACTCATCACTCAAGGTCACTCCTTACCAAGCTTTCTATGGGAATCCTCCACCGATCATCAGTGAAACTTCTATTCCTGGACCTGAGAATACTGAGGCAAGGGATTTCTTAACTGAAAAAGAAAACATTCTCCGGCAGATCAAGCACAATTTGGCTCAATCCCAAGAAAGAATGAAAAAGTATGCTGAATGAAAAAGTATGCTGACCAAAAGAGAAGTGAAAGGATCTATGAAGTAGGAGATATGGTGTATTTGAAAATGCAACCTTACAGGTTAGCGGCTTTCGGCCTCCGACAGTCCTTGAAGTTGGCAAGCAAATTTTATGGACCTTTCAGGATTTTACAGAGAGTAGGAATGGTGGCTTATCGATTGCAATTACCTGAGGGAGTGGGTATTCATCCGGTATTTCACATAAGCCAACTTAAGAAACATTTGGGGCCTAGAGCTATCCCGGATCCCAGGTTGCCACTAGTGGATGCAGAAGGTAGAATCAAGACAGAGCCAATTGTTGTTCTGGATACTCGGGCACTGCCAAGACATCCCAATCTGGTCACGCAGTGGTTGGTCCAATGGTTGAATCTATCTCCTGAAGAGTCTACTTGGGAAGATGTTGATTTCATTAGAGGGACCTTTCCGAAGTTTTATGCTGAAACCATTCGCATCTGGTTTCCAACATCGGAATCTTGAGACAAGATTCATTTCAGGGGAAGGTATTGTCATAACTGAAGTTCATCAGATGGAGGACTAAAGCAATTTGGGGAAGAGCTTGATGGGTTATGAGGATTGGACGTGATGAGGATATCAACTCTAAGGATGCAACCACTGCTTCGACCCGCTGCACGGTATTATCTACTTCATCCACATCCTCTCCGATATGGCTTTTGGCTACTGCACTGCCATATTGACCAATTGGACCGAGCCACGTCTACTCATACGAGCCGAGCGTCGTCTATATGCCATGGTGCTACGTCTACATGCTATAGTGCAGCGTCTACATGTCATGGTGTTGCTGTAACATCCCAATTTTGGACTTGTGCTTCAAATGTAAGAAAATGAGTATAAATTAAAACTTTTTCTTACATCATGTATTTCCTGTATGTTCTAAACAATTCTTGGACAAGAATTATGGAAATACAAAGTCACAAGTCTTTTGATCCAAAACCTTGTCTTCCAAAAACATTCATCTCAAATTTTGTGATCATCCTCTGGAAATATTTTTCCTAAGTTCCTGGGATGGTATGTGACCCCTCTGAAAAATTTTGCAATTCTCAGAAATTGTTTGAATATTTTTAGGGGGCAGTCAAACCTGTTTGACTTTCAGTCAAACATTAAACTAGAGCCTTGCAGAATTTTTGGAGAAAAATGCACCGCATAAAAACCTTTGAAAATTTTACACAAGATTAATATCTGAGTTAGCAAGCTCCAGTAAGCATTTCAGAAATTTTGGAGTTGTTTTGCTATCTCAAATAAATCCTCAAAGTCCCAGCTTTGTTTAAAACCCAAAATCTGATTTCACTGTTCGTTTGGTGCGGGTCAGACTCGGGCTCGAGTCACTTGTCTCGGTCCAGTCAACTAATTGCACCGGGCCTCCTTTTAAAAGCGCGCATCCAATCTCAGCTGTTGGATCCTAATCGCTCGGCCCATGTTCGCGTGAACATTCGGACCGTGCGAATGCGCTAATCCTTTTGAACCGTTAGATCTTGATCCAACCGCCCAGATTATCTGAGAACATTCGGACTTTCCGGAGGACTTATTTAATCGTGACCGTCCATTCCTGATCCAAGGGCTTGCGATTTCCCCTTCTGTTTTGAACCTAAGAATCGTGGAATAATCTGAGCCGTTCATTTCTGATCCGAGGGTTCCCGATCTCTTATTTTGATTTAAACCTCAGAAGCGTGGCACGATATCAGCCGCCCGATCTAAATCCAAGGGCTCAAAATCGCCCGAGCTTTTTCCCTGGTCATCTTCAACCTCCAGCCGTGCGTGAACAGAGGGAGGCATGGCCTTGTCAACTCGTGCTCCCCCGTCAGCCACTCCTAGTCGACATTTAGGGATGGTAAGGCACTTTCGGCCACGATCTCACCCTACTCCTACATCCCCATCACTTCTTCTTTTCGGTCCACATTTTATTATCACCCGAAAGGCTTCTTTTGCCAAACCCTATTTTTCCCAACTTTATATAGGTCCCAAAATCCCCTCCTGGTGTTCCTTTACACCACCCTTAGCTCCTTCTTCATTTTTAGAGCTTATTACACCAAAAACACCAAATCACCATTGTTGACCCGTGGAGCTCATCTGAGGATCATGAAGCTCCAGTGGTTCTTCTTCAAATATTCTTGTACCCTTTTCCACTCCTTAATACCCTAATCATTTCCCCTCACTTAATTTTGGGTTTCATTTTCAGGATTTGACAAATTTGGGGTTTGTTCAAATTCGGCCGAAACCATCCCCTTTTCTTCCTCAACTCCGGTGAGTGCTCCATCTCTCAATTATTTGCTCATGAAGCTTATATGGGCTATATTGTAGCTATTTTGACCACCAGTGGTGTTCATTTTGGCTCATATCTCTAATTTCATATCTTTTTCCTCGGGTCCGGCAAGCTCCACCGTGGTCAGACCTTCTCCGGCCACCTTTGCAGCTCTTCTTGACCAAGGTAGCTCCTTATTAGTCCCTAGAGGCCGTGGCACTCGCTTCCTTGAACTGCAGCGGAGCATTTTGCTATTTTCGCGTTTGGCAATAAAAGCCCCCATCTTCATTTTCCGGCTCGCCGGCGTTTAGGGCCATCGCCGCCGACGAGATCACCACCGTTGGATCCACAAGACTATTGTGAATCCATTTTGATACTTGGTGGGCGCCGCCGTGGTCGGAGTCACCGGCGACAAGCCGTAGATCCCGCTCGGGTTTTGTCGGGCGTGATCGCCTGTTTTCGGTCGTCATTAGGACACCATTAATGATCTATCATTGTTAATCATTAGAGATAATTAATGTGTCTTAATCGGGCCTATTGTGCCACTGACATGTGGACCCGCTCATTAAACCCCTCCCGGCGTTTTAAACTCACGTGCGTGAGTGCGTTGCGCTTTGTTGATCGTGGACCGTCGATCTTGTGATCAACGGCCCAGATCTTAGGAGCATTCGGACCTTCCGGGTTTCCTAATCTCTCTCAATCGTTCATCTCGTGATGAACGGCTGAGATTCGTTTGCTATTCGGACTCCTCGAAGGGAAGTGCGCTCTGAGCCGCTCATCTCCAGATCTGCGGCTGTGGATGGCCGAGGCAATCGCACTGTCCGAATGTTTCCATCCTCGTTGATCGTTGGATTTTGATCCAACGGTGGGCTCCTTTTTGGAATCGCGCGTGTGCGCTGTTCCGGCGCGTGGGCCGTAGGATTTTAGATCAAAGGCCCGCAAGCGTCCGCGTCATTTATTTTTAGTTATGATCTGTTTGGTTTCGGTAAGTCTTTATTTATCAACTGAAAATTGTATTAAACTTTAGAAACTCATAACTAATTCGTTTTAAATCCTTTTCAGATGTTTCCAACTGCATTAAATTCCTGATTATCTAGAGTTTAATCTAAAAATGCATTTAGGCATATTTCTGTAGCGGGAAATTTTGTAACTAAAACAACTTGATTTCTTCCATTTTGAATATCCGAGTAATAGGGTTAAAACTTGTAAAATACATATTTTTTCTGTAAGATTTCAATTTGTGCAAAATCAATTTTGTTAAATTCTTCTGTTAGTAATATGGAATAGATTTTGATCATGGTTACGTTTCTGTAAAATGACATGCACTAAGTTTACAACTTAGAAATATTATAAGTAAATAATTATAACTCCAAATTTAGTAAACTCAACTTTGCTGATCTTAGGATGTCATAACCTACCTGTCATAAAAATTTCAAGACTTAGATTATTCTAAAAATTTCGCCATGAACCGTACCAGTAATTAATTTAGTGAATTAATAGGCTGAGAGAGTGTATTTTAGCTATAACTTTTGCATACTAAATCCAAATTGCATGATTCTTGTTCCTAAAATTGTCTAAAATCATACCCCTGCTGTTGTGTGATTTTCATAAGTTTTGGTTGCGATTTTGCTGTTAAAGTCTATTTGGTGTTTCTCGTTCTTATCAGTTTATCGCATTTTCGCGTTAGGTTTCGAAGATAATATTGATATTGATTCTGAGCCACAGCCATCAGATCCTGCACTCCAGCATGACAAGCAGATGTAGCATCATTTGATCATATTGTTTCTACTATTTTCAAATTCTAATATATTGTTTGCAAAATTCTATGTATGCATTACTATGTTGCTTTAACTATTGTCGATAGATAACCTAGTAGATGCATGATCAGTAGGCAAATGTTCATCCTTTACTACTGAGCCTAGGTTTATCTTGCTGTGATTTTGGGTTCGTTGGATGAACCCTTGTCACTTAGTAGTTTACAAGTTTGTTGCTTAGCCATGCTTAGCTATCGGTAGAAATGGGCGGTTATCGACTTGTCGATAACCTTGATCACACAAACATATTATAATCTCTATATTTCAGCTTTGTGCTATGTTTAAATTGCAAAACTAAAACTGAAAAGAAAACAATTTGGACTTGGGCACAATGGTAAGATGGTGTGACTTTTGGATGTGACTGGAATGGTGCCTGAGTCAATAAGGACCGAACATCTTGTTACACTAAACCAAGCATTCTTGCGTACTAATCACACTAGAGGGTATGGGACCTCTCTTAACTTAGTACTTTGGCGTGTGTTGGCTACGAGTCGCAGGAGGGCGTGTGTGTGTTGTGTTGTGGTAAAATAAGATGGTTGTGTGTGGGAGCATTGTAGTTGTCCAAAAAGCTTTACCCCGAGGGGTAGTTGTCTTTTTGGCTTTACAATGTAAGCGTATGGATTTCTATCCATACGAGCAACTCGTAGTTGGTACACAATATTGGAAATATCTCGTAGGACTTAGCCGTGCCGACATACCTTTGGAAGTGTACTAATCTTGTGGCTTAAAGGCGGTCTAAAGTGTGGGTACATTGGTACACCCCTGCAGGGTTTTAAAACTATTCGAATAGCCTCGACCTAGGTTATGGACACGCTTGGGGAAGTCTTTCAAGAGTTAGACAACAACATTTTAAATTTAAACTTGATGGGTGGTATGAATCAGGGATTCATGCTATGTGTGGTGGCTATTGGGATAGTCACTTCTAGGTGGTTACTTGCTACTTATTGTTACTCGCTGCTATTTCAATAATTATAACTGATTTGTTAAACTGCTTTCAATCCATTACATTATTGCAAATGAAAATTACTTTATGCGTCCAAATAACCACATAACCAACTTCCTTTGATACAGCTTTCATGTAGCTATGTATAGGCTTGTTACTCGTAAGTCTTGCGAGTACATTATTGTACTCATCTGCATTGTTTGTTGTGTGCAGAGGAAGAAGGTGAGCCCGAAGGGCCTCACTTTTGTGAGTTGTGCTGTGGCAGTGTGTGGGTCGATTAGCTTGGTGGCCCGGTCGGTTGCCCTGTGGTGTTATGTGGCTAACCGGTCGTATTTTGGTTTCAAGCCATCTTATGGCACCTTTTGCTTCCGCTGATACTTATTACTTGTCATTTGGTCGGTTGGCTGTTCTGTAATAACTTATTATTATGTATGTCTTTTGCTAGACTTATTATATTATCTTGTATGGAATTGATGCATGCTTTTGTATGATGTATGTGTGCTGCAATTTCTGAGAAGCACATGTTCATCGAGGCGCGGTGTATTTTGTTTGTGATGCTAGGGCCAATGGAAGGCTAAGTATTATAAGCTAAATAAACCGGAGTCTCACAGTTGCGTCACCAATTGTTAGTCCACATGCTATGTAATGTATTGGCCGACAACTTGGCCCATCTGTTGGACGACCTAGCCCATCTAGTGACCGACCACCCCTAAGCCCGTACTATTCATATGGGCACTATTCACACATAAATAGTACCATGAACAGTACCATGCCCTAAGGTTTCCACCTCCTGGCTGCCCTCCTCATATAGGAGCCATCGCCCTTTAGTTTTGCTTGGATTTTTCTTTTAGATTATTCTGCATAGAAATTTCGTCACTCGTTCGGTTTGAGAAACCCTAACTTTGTGAGCTTCATTATTATTCGCAATACAATTTTAGATTGCATCTTCTACTCTCTTGCTTGTGTTCTCGATTCGCTTATAGGAGATAGCCTTCTTGGTGAGGTTAACCGCGTTCGGCACGGTTGATAACCAACGGAGCAGTGGTGTAGTGATTGCAAGGGGTTCGATCTGTTTCGGTCGGAGTCTTTGGATCATCAACGTCGTGTTCTCCACAATCGACTTATCAGTACATTTTGGAAGATCGGGCCGCACTCACATCAGGACGGCACAGATGATTCTATACCGATTCATTGATGATGAATGCTTGGGATTGATCAGTTGGCTAACCGTTTATTTTACTGTGCGGACAATTCACGCTTTGCTGTTACTTTTGTCGTTTATTACCGCTATCTGAACTCTTTACGTTTTTACTGCCGGAACTCACATTGTATTAAACTAAGTTGATGTTGGAAAGAAAAGGCAATCATCATCATGCCAATTACTTGTTTTAGCTAGGGTTAGAGTAGCTTGTTTCATCCTCTTTCCTATCGTCGTTCCTCTTGTCTGAATCTGCCCAGATTTTTCTGATTCAAGCTTTAGGTTGTGACAAGGGAGGCGCTGGCTTGGGAGTGGAATCGAAGGGGTGGGGGGTAGCGGCGGCACTGACAAAGAGGGGCGGCGACAGAGGGAGACGAAGGTGACAGGAGGCGTATGGGAAAAGGAGCGAGCGGCGATCCTGATCTGACCAAGGACGGCAGCGGCGGTGACGGCGCCCAGGTGAAGTAGAGGGGGAGGGAGGGAGGAGGGAAGGAGGAAGGGCGGCGAACTCTGGCAACGTCATCGGAGGGAGGGAGAGATCGAGATGAACCAAGCGATCGGATGGCGACCGACTGCCGAGCGAGTCGAGCACGCGTCCACACGCGTTTGGGCAAAAATCACAATCGGGACACGGAGGCGTTGAGCCCTCGGCGATTCTAGGCGCTATAAAGAGAGTAATAATATGCGGGAGAAGGGGAGGGGGCGCGGCGGGGGCAGCTCAGGCGAAGATGATGAGGGGGGAGGGGGCGGACTCTGTCAGCGTCACTGGGGAGAGGGAGAGATCGAGAGGAACCGAGAAGGAAAGGGGAAGAGAGGCTTCTCTGTGCGGAGACCTCCGGAACGATGTGATCCACATAGTGTAATCGGATGGCTATCGAGCGAGTCGAACACGCGTCCATGTGCGTTTGGGCAAAAATCACGAATCGGGACGCGAAGGCGCTGAACGCTTGGCGATTCTAGACGCTATAAAGAGAGTAATAATACGCGGGAGAAGGGGAGGGGGCGCGGCGGGGGCAACCCAGGCAAAGAGGAGGAGGGGCAGCCCAGGCGAAGGTGATAAGAGGGGGTGGGGGACTCTAGAAGCGTCACCGGAGAGAGGGAGAGATCGAGAGGAACCGATAAGAAAAGGGGAAGAAGGGCTTCTCTGTGCAGAGATCTCCGGAGCGATGTGAGCCGCATAGCGCAATCGGATGGCTGCCGAGCAAGTCAAACACGCGTCCATGCGCGTTTGGGCAAAAATCACGAATCGGGACGTGGAGGCGCTGAGCACTCGGCGATTCTAGACACTATAAAGAGAGTAATATATATGGCGTACGGTTCGTCTAAAAAACAATGAGTAGAAGAAAAGGTGTTTGCACGCTACTCTGCTCTGTCCATCAGACATGGAATCATGCACAACGTTACGCTCTTCCGGTATTACACTACATGCCGGCAGGCTGCGTGGACGGTGGGTGAAGCCTTGCGTTCAAGCGCGCAGGATGAACTGCCAGAACCCTCCGATTCAGTACCATGTGCAACAACTTGTTTGCACGAAATGTGAGGCTATGTAGTTGCAGCGAAATGGAAGATCCATCAGTTTCCAGCGAAACAAGACAACCCCTATTATTCCATCAAAAAAATTGAAGCTGTACATAAAGTTCTCCAGCGATACTAGCTCGCCATTTGGTATTCAAAAAAAAAATGAAGTTATACATACAGTTTCCAGCAATACATGCTCACCACTTTTGCATTCCTACAAAGAAAAATTGAAACTATAGACTTGCTTCCATGAATAGCTAGCGTGGATCTCGCTAGAGTATCAGAATGAACAAACAAAAACAAGCAGGGTGCCTCCTGACCGGTTTGCCAAAAGAATGGTTACAGCCAGCAACCAGTCAACAGCAGCACCCTTCCAAGCCCTGCAATTATAGTGTTTATTGGCATCTCTGTGCATAAGAATCAACTCACGAATCAAAATCTATGACAGCCTGCAGAATATACAGATGCAACTAATTTGACAAGTTAGTGTGTAATTTGGCATACACCAAGCACTCCTTGGTGCCATTGCACGGCGCTGTCAGACCTGTGACCTAATTCACAGCTTGTCTCTTTAGTTCCTATGCAACAAAATCTTCTCATCTCATCTACTTGTTGAAAGGGAAAAGAATCACTGAAGGCAATCAATTGACATTAGGACAGACTTCATCGCAGAATTGTGAGCAGCAAACACCCCTTGGTGGCATTGTTTTGCTTGGCACCTTCGTATGTGTGACCTACAGCTTCAGAATTTGTATTACCCGCACAGTGAACTGAAAGCCTCTCGCTCAATCCGTGTGCTGTTGAAAGAAAAAGAAGAAATAAAAGAGATTAGTTCCCAATATCTGCCCCTACGAACTTATGGAACAAAATAATAGAATTGCTTAAAGAAAGAATGAGGGCAGGCATAACAAAGGCTACATTTTAGGGTTTTGTTACGGTAATTTACAAAAAGAAAAACTGTGTGTCAACTGTCGAGTAAACATGATTGCAAAGACCTATATTTTATTAGTTTCGCAAAAGCCAACAACAACAAGCCACAATGACATTATCACAACTCATAACAGGTCAAAAAATCTGCTTCATACTGTCCTATTTCCAAGAGTTCCCAGATTCTTTTTTAAAAGCAAAAAAACTATCTTCCAAAGATTAAAGAGGTCCGCTTGCTGTTTAAGATATGGCATAGGTTGGTAGGAGGAATTGTCAAGCGAAAAAGGAGGAAGTAAATGGTTCGATTAGAACAGTGCACTAATTCCTTTCATGTATTACTCTAGAAAGCTGATATTTGATATATTTGAATAATCTTGATTTACCGATTAAACTCCAGTATTACCTTTTGAGTTTGCAATGCATCCTCCTCACTGAATCTGTTGAGCTCACTTTCGTCATGGAATGCTTGTTGTAAGTTACCTAAGAACTGCGGAAAGACTCCGACTAGTATATAAGCGATGTAGTAGTCCTCAAACATTTCAGCCACTTCTGCATCTGCAGCTGCAGGTTGTGTTTCTGATTCTTCAACAGCAGGTTGTGTTTTCGATTTTTCACCTGCGGGTTTTGGTTCAGACTTCTCTTCAGTCTTCCCTATATTTTGCATATTTGTTTCAAGTAAGTTCTTAGTCAAGTGCTCTACAGAATTTCTATAGAACCGGGTAAGCCCCCTCCCATTTCTGTCATATCCACCATCGTTGAACGAATAAATTTTGTGTACAAACTTGTTCTTCTTAACATTTTCCTCCAATCTGGGAGCCCATCAATTTTGCTCCTATATGTGATCCCATCTGTGATTTTCTGAATGATATTCTTGTATTTGGTGGGCTCTGTCTTTTGCAAATGGAGCAACCTCTTGTATAGCCACGTGAAGTGTGACACCTTCTCTCTTGGTCCCATTAAGCACACATGACAGCATATCAAGTCTTGATTAGCGACTGGATCATGGCGCATCAAGGCAAGGAATTGAGTCAATTCAGAGGGCAAGTGCTTATATTCTGCAAGGATAACATTCAGAACGATGCCAGCCACCTTGCTAAGATCCTTATTCCCTCCCTCTGGCGTGTAAAAGACGAATGCATCAGGGTCAAGGGAACCAAGCTTGACTTCAGTATACGGGATCACGAACAAATCTTTTTCTGGAACAAGTAAGTTACGAGCAGAGAATCTTCCCTCCAATGTCTCTCCCTCCAAATGCATATGTCGAAATCGTACAAGGATCCCGACTAGGAGTCGTCTCAGTGCTTTTGTTGTGACAGTAAGTGGAGTAGTTTTTCCAGGAACGTCAACAGGATCTAGCATAGCTTTTCCCTTCAAGAAAGTACTCAGTGTAGAGAACCTCTCTTTTCCATGCTCACATACGATATGCGAGTGGTTTTGAATAGAATTTCAGCATCTGAGTACAAGCAAAAGGAAAAGGGTTAATATATTAGCAAAAAAACTTAGATTTCTCAAATTGAACAGGAAAACAGCCCCTTAAAAATAATCACCATTATACAACATCTCGTCTAGTAGAACTAATTACCAATTGGTTCTTCCTATTTTTGCCAATTAGTGAATCTATTCCAAGAACCTACTCTCTGGTCTAGTAGAACCAATTGTGCATGTGTTTGTGCTTGTGTGGGAATGCGATGGATGCCTGAACAGATGGATGAATGATGCGCACAGAATACTGGATGATGATTGATAAGTGAATTTTACATGATTATTGCTAGATTGCTTCACCAGTTTCATGATTTGGGCAAAACAGCACACTAACATTAAGGGTCCTTAGGCCAAATGCTGCCATGATGAAACTGAACTAAATATCAACACACATACAGCACTGCAGTGATGACTGAAATGAATATGAGCATGCTACTCGTTGAACATTCATGGATATGGTACTTGACATGATACAGGATTGGTCCTAGTTATATTTTCTGAGCACCACAGCATCAGTGCACGCTAACAGGAACTGTCCTTAGCTTGACACAGTGCAATTCGACAGACCTTGACATTTAGAAACATGTTGATCGTATTTGCTGGCTTAGCAAAGAGGCTGAGAAATTGAACGTAAGCATGCTAGTGGTTTTCATACAGCACTCTAGTTTTATGACAAAAGCAACATAAACATGATTATGGAGAGAAATCATTGATATTAAGCATTCCCATAAGCATTGTGACGACGGCGACAACAGACGGTGAAGGCAAACTGGAGGCGACAACAGACGGTGAAGGCAAACTGGAGGCGACAACAGACGCTGAAGGCAAACTGGAAGCGACAACAGAGGAGAAGAAGACTGGACTCAAAGAGGTGGGAGAATTGGCTGGGCTACGAGTGTGAGAAGTGTGGCGTTGAGTTGGGCCTAGCCCATGTAAGAGTCGGGTGTGTGGTGATGTTAAAAGAACACTGTAGGGTTTCCAAAAGGGGTATGAAATGAAAAAGAGAATGATGTAGCGTATTCTATCTTCTTCCTCCTCCTGTGTTCTTCTCTTTTGGCGATTGCCGGTGACCAAGGCATGACATTATGGTATCAGAGCAAAAAAAAAAAGTGTGACATTTATCTACCCAAATCCTTGCATCAGTTCCATCAAATCTAGGGAAGTCCATTTTCGGCATCCAATTCCTTCTTCCTTGTTCTGTATTCCCTCGATTCAGTTCTGAGATATCAGTGGTAACTGGTGTTGGCGGTGGGAACTGTACCCGTGGGCTTGGGGCTGGAGAAATCTCTTGTCGCCCTGCAGGTTGAACCCTCATCTCCCTGGTTCTCGCTGCTAGAACCCCAACTTCCTCCCTCGCCGGAATCACCAGATGCGGCGGTGTTGTTCCATTGAGTGCCTTCTTCACCATCACTTGGTCTTGTTGGACTTGGCCAATTGAATCCATCGACAAGGTTAGCTTAAGCTGCAACTCTTCCATTTTCTCCCCTTGCTGTTCCAATTTCCGATCTACCGCCGCCATATGTGAATTCATCTCCTCCCTTGCCGTCTGCATCTCAGTCCTTGCCGTCTGCATCTCGGTCCTTGCCGTCTTCATCTCGGTCCTCAAAAATCCACCAGCCTCGCCTCCATTCCTTCCATTGCCGTTACCATCTGGCGGACCTGAACGCCCTGCTTATTGTGAAAATTGAATGCTATGACAGTTAAAAGTAAGTTTCCTCCTGTGTTCTTCTCTTTTGGTGATTGCCGGTGACCAAGGCATGAAACATTGCAATTATTTTACCATATGTTGTTACCATTTCTTGCTTAAAGCCTATTGCCAACAAGAGCTATTTACTTCCAGTGCTGCAACTCTGAAAACAGGGCATGCTTTTAAACCTACACATGCTAGTTTCTTGGCAAAAAGAAACAATCTAACTAGTCAAGAAGCAGGTTTTCAACTTTGGCATAGTAATGATGTGATAATTAAATATGAGTATGCTACAGAGTGAAATATGCATGGATGTAGCATTTAACATGGTTCAAGAATTGTCCTTAGTCACTTTTACTTTTGATCCAAAGACATCTTGGCGATTCTTGACCTATCATGCTAGTAGCTGGATCAAGAACAGCATGCATGTTATTAAACAACACTTATTTCAGCGTTTAGAACAGTTGCCCAGCAAAGCAAACTGACATGGTTCAAGAATTGTTCTTAGTCATCTAGCATCTGACATACTTCCTATTCTGTTGTTTTAATACAAAAATGGGGTATGCCTTTATTGCTTCCGGGTTTTCACAAGGTAGAAAATTACCTGTCGGCTTGGCCTTCCAAAGACAAAAGATTGCACTGTGTGCAGCAATGAACACCAAAATTCTTGACTCTTCTTCTTCCATCGTTTTCTTTCTTTCTTTGAGAGACCCCTCTCTAGCATCCAGTTCCACAGAGAAGAACAGACATGGCCCAAACCACAAATCAGCTTGCCCAGACCTTTCTTGGATCCCTTCCACAAGGTACAAAGGATCTGACCCATCCTGAAATCGAATGGTGAATTCGGAAGCCCGAAATTGGTCAACAAACAGCCCGAAATTGGTCAAAGAAAGAATCTTTCTTGGGCTTACCCTGGAGTTGCTGGAGCGGAAGGAAGACGGTGGTGGTGGTGGCTGATTCGTCGGAGATCAAGCGGGATGGGGAGGTGGTGATTGCGGGGGCGGGGGCAGTGGTGATTGCGGGGGCGTAGGGCGGTGGTCGGGGAGCAAGCGGGAGATGGCAGTGGCGGAGGACGGCGGCCGCAAGGCAAGCGTGAGGGGGGCAGCGGTGGTTTTGGTGGCGGAGGTCGGTGGTCGGAGAGCAAGCGGGAGGGGACGGTGGTAGTTGCGGAGGAGGGCGGTGGTCGGAGAGCGAGCTGGCGGAGAGGAAGGGAAGGCGATCGGATTTTTTATTTTAAATACGGTTCGGGAGGGGAAATATGCTCCACCTTCCGCTCGACACGTGACGCGCGCAAATCTCAAAGCAAGTATCAAAATCGGAGCTAATCTTGCTTCCTCTTCCCCGTGCCAGTATTTTTTTTAGAATAAAAGACGGGAATTTTATTCATTCAAAATCTCATTTACATCATTGGATACAAAAGATGGAGGTTTAATTAACCACACATGACGGCCTATTCTAAGGAACAAGCAAACTTAACAATATTGTGAGCGTCCCAATTTTATTCCTGTCCTTCGTGACGAAATTCCGTTTTCGCAAACATGCACTTTCGAGCAGGGTTTGGATTATTGGTTTTATTTTATTTTACTGGGGTCGCCGGTAGCACCGAAATGATCGGAAATCAAAAAAAAATTGACCGAATTTTCCAAATTAAAATTTGAATTTTTCGAAGTTAAAATGAAAAAAAATAAAATTCAAGAAAAATTCAATCGATAACAGTAATTTCGACCGGTTTTGAACTTTTACCCGGAGGGCCGGTAGGACCGATTTTCAGAACCCTACTTTCGAGCATCAATTTCCTTCAACACTGAAATGTACTGACCTGCTCCACATTACAATCTGCAGCAAGACACAAGGCTTCATTGCAACCCAACGCTTCAAGGGTGTCTGGGTCATTATCCCAAACCATAGCACTTGCTCCCAAAAACTTGCCCAATCTATCTCGACATGTAACACCAGCACTTCCTTTATAACCGGCTCGTGACACTGTTGCATTTTTTTTTATTTTTAGAAATAGAAGTACAACTCCCAGGCTCTGCACCAACTAAAGATACACACAGTTATAATAGGCACCCAAATTCTCTTCAAAGAGGACTTAAATCTGGGTGGTGGGGTGTACATCCACACCTTCCCACCATCTGAGTTAGGCTCAGTTCCTGAATTCAGTTTAACCATACCTTCTGGCGATGGCTTCCAACACTGAATTTTTGGCACAAATGACACGTCTGCGATGTGTTATTATGGAAGTAGCGGCTGTCACAAAAGAATTACAAAAATGAAGCCTCATCCAGTTGGTCACGGGCCGAACGTCATGTTCGAGCGACACATCGCCTCTTCCGGCCTGTGACCGGCCAGACATCTCACCACGCGCCTCGTCTGGCCCGTCACCGGCTGGATGCCACTGTAGCTCCCTCATGGCCGGTCGCTAATTAGCCAACCGAAGCTACAGTGCATTGTTTGAGGAAATTGTTTGTTTGAATTTTTAAATATAGCAAATGAGCTCAAAAAAATATAATTTTTTGTAAAGCCTCCCGACACAGTGTACTTACTTGTGTAATTTTTTCATAATTTTATACGTTCGGAATGTTTCTCGCAATTTCATCCTCGCATTGCGAGCAAGGCTCTTCGCTCGCACTCACTCATTTTCTCTCGCAATCATTTTCGCTCGGCTTAATTTTGGCCCGCGCTCTCTCGTTGTTTCGATGTTTCTTTTCGCAGAGGATTAAGTGTTGTTTAGAGCCGTCATATCAACAGGTATTTTTTATGTATTGTCTTTCTTAAATGTGTAGTTATCTAATTAGTTAATTAGTCATAATTAATTACTTGTAGGTTTTTAGGCATAATTAATTTAGTCCCCATCATTTAGATGTTATTAAATTTGTGTTGTTAGTTAGTAGCGATAAATTAAGTCGTAATGAATTAGTCGTGTTGATTACATTTGTCCGAAATAAGTGGTTGAATCTACGTGACCATAATTAATTTGTTACTATGTAACGACTTATAGTTAGTTAGTGATAACTTTTTAGTTAGTGGCAATGACGAAGCAACTTCACAATTAAATTTAGGTAGACTTTCAAGTCTCAAAGATTGAACAATATTATCTTCATGATACTGAACCAAGCAATAACTAGCTATGAAAACAGACTGGAATGGAATGTACATTTTTAGCTTCACGCAACATAGTCGAAGACGTGAGTTATATACAATTTGCATCTTTGTTATGTTTGTTATTGTACAATCCACTTACATCATAGAATCGCAGGACATAAACGACTTCGACATTCACCGCTACCGTGGGCAGCTCCAAGACAAGGGGCAGCGGCTATGGCGCCGTGGAGACTAGTTGATAGATAGGCAACCCTGGGTATTATCACATATACCCCGAAGAAATATGACACTCTTTATTAATTTATCAGTTTAATGTGGATGATATTTTTTTAATATTGTATTGTATCACATGCTAAATAAGCTTGTATATGAACCAACTAAAGGAAATACGTGTCATGCAGATCGTATAACAACATACCATAGCTTGTACATTGTTATATGATCTTCATGCCAAGTATTTTGCCCAGTTGGTTCACGTACAAACTTATCTAGCATGTGGTACAATACAGTATTAAAGAATATTATCCATATTAAACTGATAAATTAACAAAGAGTGTCATGTTTCATTGGAGTAGATGTGATAATACCCCCTCCTCCTTCATCCCGATTGCAATAAACCAACGCGTGTATCACGTAATGCTTGTAACGCTTGTAATGTCGGCAATTTTATTTATGAAAAGTTACATTGCAACTACATTGGGAATTCATGAAACACTCATTTTCGAAACCTAAAATCTAAATTTTTTAGTCCTAAACCCTTAATTTTTGACACAATTTCAGAACACATGTAAAATTATAGAAATATTACACACTCAAGTCCACTGTGTAAGGAGCCTTCAAAATAAAATTCAAAGTTTTTGGAGCTTCTTTTCTATATTTTGAAATTCCTGCGAAAGTATACTTAAATGAAATTGCGAGAAATATTCTGAACGAATAAAATTATAGAAAAATTACACAAGCAAGTATACTGTGTCTGGAGGCTCCACAAAAAAATTCATAATTTTTTAAGCTCATTTGTTATATTTAAAAATTCAAATAAATAATTTTCACAAACAATGCACTGTAGCTTCGGCTGGCTAATTACTAATTGGTGTCCGGCCAATGAGGGGCCGAACGAGGCGCATGGTGAGACATCCGTCGGATCGTCCGGCCCGTGACCGGCCAGACGTTTGCGACAGACACTACTTCCGTAATAACGCATCGCAGACGTGCCATTTGCGCCAAAAATTCTCCAACACTCCACCTTTTCTCTCCTAGCTCCTCCTTTCCTGGCAGAATCAGGGATAAGTCAACTGCATTCAATTATTCAGTATAGTTGTTAATAAAACTGAAAGTAGAGAGGGGGCTTTGAAATACTTCATCATACAAAGATTTTCTTCTTGCATACCAAATTGCCCAGCAGGTGATAATTAGTTTAATCATACTGATTGGGGATAAACTTTTGATCATGAATAAAAGCCATTCCTTTGGGTCTGTAATCGAAATGGATGATATGAGGCGTGTCAGTTCATCTACTAGAGCCCAGACACATTTAGCCATCGTGCACTAAAGAAGAGCATGCTCCCAATAATCCTCCACTGCTCCACAGATACGCCATTGTTTTGAATTGCTCGTATCTCTCTCCATACGTACCAGATCTGTCGGGATAGAATTATGAACCAATCTCCATGCAGACACCTTGATCTTCGAAGGAATTTTAATGCCCCATAAAGATTTCCAAGAACTTGCTAGGGCACGCACATTAGAATCGCCAGCTCTCCCATCTAACCAATCATCATGTTGCTTCTTTACTTGGACCACCATTCTGTAAGCAGGTCGTAAAGTACCAATATTAAAAGTCCTATCACGTAGCATTTTAACCAAATTGCATTTGTTAAAGAGATTACTTGTGCAATATTTATAACAGAGAGGTTACCTCCACCTCATGCTTATTTTTGATAGCTTACATCCACCACTTGACATCACCGGGTACATCCACCCAGAAAAACCAAAACCAGTGGTCACAATGACCCATCACATTTTATCCCGCCACAATGTTTTATAAATGAACTAACTCTTGTAAGTTCCCATGTCCGCCCTTGACCGTGGGCACGCTATTCGAACAGCTTTATTACACTCGCAGAGGTTGTACACTTTACCCACAAGAGACAATCATCCTGACATATACACATGTTTCCGTAGACATGTAAGCCAAGGGGAGATCGTCACAAGGCCTTTACAATGCATCCACCAGTATTTGTTACACCCGCTAAGGTTTCACCTGAGAAGAGTTACGCTCACATAGACCACAACTCTTTCCTGCACTTCTCTTGCGCCACACGCCACGCTCACATAGACCCAGTAAGTCGTACACCCCAACCCATAGCCACATAGGCTTATGGCGTAGCGGGTCATCTGCCTGGTGCAACTCATACTAACGGATACAAATTATTTAGCCAGGTCGACACCATTATAGACATGTGGTCGTACTGTTTTACATTGGGAGGTCATCACAGGATTAAGTCCTTAGGGACCATCTGGGCGGTTTATACCACATACCATCCACAAACCAACATTCCTTGGGCTGCATTAGCACCCACCAACATACCATCCATCATACCATCCATCATACCATCCGCCCAGATGTGACAAGCAATTTCTTTAGGGTTTTTGAGAGTTAGGAAAATACAACATCATAACCATCTCAGTCATTTACACCCAATGACTGCCCAAAATCATGTTCATTTCAAAAGATGATGAATGGGGTAAATAATACCCCGATACTTAAGCAAGGCTAGCATGGCGCTTAAGTATAGCCTAGAGACTAGTATTGTTACCAAATATTTACTAGGGTGACAAGGGTGTATGGCAATTCAATTATCAAGGGATGGTGTATTAATAATTAAGCATCAAATTGGCATTTAACTACCTTAGGGTATTTAACATACATTTGCATGAGGGAAATAAAGCATGCAATTTGATATTTAAAAGAACATAATTTGCATAAAATGTAGGTTCAATATGATCAAAGTGTCGACTCACCTGGTCTACTGGCTAGATGATCTTGATATTCTTGAGCTTGATCGGTGGGGTCTCCGCTTCTCCGAATTCTACGCTAACGATCGATTTAAAAGAAATAAACGAGCAATTAAATTAAATAAATAACAATCCTCATCAAATGAACTCCAAAATAAACCAAACTAGCATCAACAGAAGAGCTGGATTTTAGAAATTTTTAGAAACAAACTTCGCAATTTTGGAGCTAAAATGAGGAGAAAAGAATATTTGAAACCTCTTTTTAAAACAAAACAGAAAAGGAAAAGAAAACACACAAAAAGAAAAGAAGAAAGTGGCCCACGGCCGGTTTTATGCCCGCCCAGCTCAGGCAAGGCGCTGCCCGCAAGGCCGTGGCCGAGGACAAAAAAAGGGGGCGAGGGGAACTCACCCACGCTGCCTCACGCGAGGGGAGACGGCGGGCGGGCTAGGGTTCCGCTCACGCGCGGCGCGCGCTGCGAGGCTCTCCACGGGCGCAGGGCGGCGGCGAAGAAGGGAGCCCGGGAAGGCGCGGCCAAGGGCGGCGGCAGAAGGCTCACCGAGCGGCGACGGCGACCAAGGTACGGCCGGCTTCTTCCTCGCTTCTTCTTGATCTCTTTCTTGCTCTGGTCTTGCTTGGGGAAGAGAGGGGTTGGCTCGGCGGAGGAAGAGGCTCGCCCTTTATAGCCGGAGGGCTTTGGATCCGGGGAAAAGGAGCCGTTGATTTATGGCACGGGCGCAAGAGCCGAGGGCGCGCGGGCAGCGGGATGGGACGGTCGGCGCGGCTTCCTGGCGCTGGCACGGCCACGGGGCGAAGACTTTGCGAAAACCGGGAATTTGGGTGTTACAGCAGGTCCAACCGAAAAAATGTCATTCCGTTCGTAATGCCAAGCCCAACTGCCCAAGTGTCTTGCAAATTCAATGAACTGAGGGGAATGTTCAGAGTAAACTCCTTGTCCATGTCAATAAAATATTTACCAAGGACATCTAGACGCCATCTTTTCGTAGATGGATCAATAAGCTCGGTTACCATTTCTGGAGGTTGGGACTCCTTGGCGCGGACAGACCGAAGCATCCAGTCCCCGGGAATCCAGTCGTGCCCCCATTTGCGGATATTTACTCGTATTAGTACCGTTTTTTTCTATTTCCGAGGACCTCTGCCTCTGCTGTCTGTTGCTTTTAGTAATTTGGCCATCAAAGAGGATGGGTTTTGAATGAGACGCCACCCCCGTCTTCCCCGTGCCAGTACGTGTCACCAGCTCGTACAGCCCAACGATATGGGCCGGCCACTGCGTGTGCGTACAAACATCTAAGTGATTGATACTCGAGCCAGTTTGGTGGGCTGGATGGCACAGCCGGCATGGCATCGTGGCATGAATTGAATTGAGCCTCTTGGTTCCAACTCGCAATGCACCGGCTGGGTCTGGGTGTACCAATGTTAGGACAATCCAAGTCGGTCACACGGCCACTGTGCCATTGATGCCCTCTGCGATGGCACACGGACATAGGCATGTGCATCCGTGCGGCGGTTCGGTTCGTTAGTTTTCCTTCCTTCCAAATTAATCCGGAGAACGAGCTCAGAACTCAAGGATCGATGCACTAGCTTGCTGCTCCAACGACTCCGATCGGCAGCTGAGATCGGGGCTTTCCCGGCCGGGCGTACGTGCTCGTGAAATGCACGATGCCATAGTCAAAAAAGATGGAGGAGTAGAGGTCGTAGAGTTGGATCGAAAGAAATTGGACGAGTTATGAGGAGAGTCCGGTGCTGTGAATGCAGTATCGAGGAGTTAGTGGAGCGAGCCAACGTTGCATTACTGCCGAAAAAAGTTGAGGCCGTAGAACCAAAGGAAAAAAGCCCCTCCCTCACAATCGTCTATTCCTATGAGATATCACTTTAGGGTATGTGTGTGAGGTGAATCGGACAGCTGTACGGGGAGGGCCTTATAGAGGCCCCTCCATATAATTTATTTCTTAAACCAAAGGATTATAGACCAATAAACTTAATTCACGAAGTCATCAAGATACTTGCCAAGGCTCTAGCAAACCGGTTGGGCCCACAACTGAGCGAACTAGTAGGTGGATGCCAAAGTGCCTTCATAAAAGGAAGGACAATCTATGACAACTTTGTTTTTGTGCAAGGAATAGCAAATAAACTGAGACAAAAGAAGAGGCCAGCGCTCCTTTTAAAGCTTGACATTGGTAAAACTTTTGACTCAGTTTCCTGGGTTTTCCTTATCAAATTGCTATAGGCGAGAAGATTTGGTTCTTGTTGGTGTAACTGGATAACATATATACCTCCTAGCAACGGCCTCAACTAGAATCATTGTAAATGGTAGCCTCACTGCGAGCTTCAAGAACTATCGAGGTCTACGGCAGGGAGATCCCCTATCCCCCTTCCTCTTTATCTTGGCGATGGACTGCCTCAGTGCTATAGTGACAAGTGCAGTTAACAGAAGAATATTCAACCCACTCTTTAACCAAACACAACAGGGACCCCTTCCTCTCCATGTATGCTGACGATGTGGTATGGTTTTTAAACCCAACAAAAGTTGTACTTTTTGCCGCAAAGCAATTCTATATTCCTTTGGTGAAGCCTCTGGACTGAAAACTAACATTGATAAAAAGCTCTATCATAGCGTCCAGCTGCCAACACATTGACCTGCAGGAGATCACTGAAAATTTCCCTTGCCCTGTACACTCTTTTCCTTGTAGATACCTAGGTTTGCCACTTTTAGATAGAAGATTAAGAAAAGCAAACTACCAACCCTTGATCGATACCTGCTACAAAAATTAGGTGGTTGGAAACCAAAACACATCACCATTGCAGGGAGGTTGATTCTTGTTAAAACAATCTTGTCAGCAACGTCCATCCACCATCTTCAATCGCTGCAACCATCTCAATGGGTACTAAATCAATTGAACAAAGCAAGACGGGGATTTCTCTGGACAGGAACAGATGTAGCAACAGGAGACACATGCTTGGTTCAGTGGGATAGAGTTTGCAGACCAATTCAATATGGTGGACTCGGTATTTCTAACCTAAATTTCCAAGGAATTGCATTGAGAACTCGATGGTTATGGCATCAGTGGAATTTCAACAAAGCATGGCATGATCTACCTATACTGATTGATAAGCCAGCGCGACAATTATTCAAAGCCTCCACGACAGTTCACTTCGGAAATGGCGAGACTGTGATATTCTAGTCAGACAGATGATTAAATGGGAAAACTCTGAATGATACTGACACGGCAATATTCCAACTCAGGAAAAGGAAAAGAAGAACAATATGTAATGCCTTGGCTAATAGTGCGTAGGTGGCTGATATTGGCCAAATCAATGATGAGGTTACTATGATACAGTTTGTCAACTTGTGGATACAACTGCATGATGTTTAGTTATCAAGCGCTGAACCAGACACAGACTGATTTGGAAATGGACAACTTCAGGCCAATATTCATCACATTCAGCTTGTGGATTACTATTCGAAGGATCCACGGTTTTAGCCAGAATGCAGCTTATTTGGAAATCATGAGGACCTCTACGGTGCAAATGTTTCTGCTGGGTCGCCACTCAAAACAAATGTTTAACGGCAGATAACCTGGCTAAACGAGGATGGCCTCACAACCCGATCTGTCCTTTATGTCGCATTCACCCGGAAACAATAAGTCACTTATTGATATGCTGCTCATGTACAAAAGGAATATTAGTAGAAATCATGAATTGGCTACACATTCCTCCTTCGCGAGTGCATTTCACGTTTACTGGACTGGAAGGTTGGTGGCTACAGTCCAATTCTCGGTTCCATAGAAGAAGAAAGGAAGGCTGGAACACTTTAGTGATGCTTATATGGTGGTTGCTCTAGAAAGAGCGCAATGCTATAATTTTCTAGAGAACAGGAACAGATGGAAGATCCTTTAGTTTCAAGGTGCAAGAAGAATTCAAGCTATGGATAGAAGCAAGTGTGTAAGCCTTGTAAAGTTTTCACACAGGCTAGTTATTTTGTTTTTCCTCTATAGCTTGCTGGCGTTTGCTTTCACACGAGCTAGCCTCTTTTTTTCCCTCTTGCTTTGTGTTCTTTAGGGGCTTGTCTGCTTGACACCCCTCTTGTAAATGTTTCTTATATTCTTCACTGATATATGAAAGGCATGCTGGTGCCATTTCGTAAAAAAAGGAACTAAAATCAAACCAATGCTGGGTCGATATAGCGTCGTTACGTATCATGACGCCTCTTGTGGTTGTGGGTATTGGAACCATCTTGTATTCCCACTGTTTCCAAACGCGCGTAAATTTGGACAATATAATGTCAAAGCTTTTACTTTCGTAACATTATATGTTACTCCATCCGTTCAAAATATATGACGTTTTATAAAACGTGCAGTCAAACTTCTTTAACTTTGACTAGTAGTATGTGAAAAACTATTTAGATTGGTTATGTGATAATGGTATCATTAAATTTGTCATGATATATATTTTTATAGTTTAATAATTTTGTAATTTTTTACTAACATTTTGATATGAAAAGTAATGGTAAAAGTTGAATATTAAAGACGATGCCGATGTCTAAAATGTCATATATTCCTGAACAGAGGGAGTATTATATTTTTTTTACCAATGTATTACGATTAAAAAAAATAGCTTGTGAAAGTTACACATCGTAGATGTAGACCATACACCCATATCCAAAGTGACGTCAGTACAATTATAAACAGACATATGTGGTGTCTATAGGTGTATAGGTTAGTCGACCTCTCTGATCTCTACAAGAGCTAGTGTATAGCTAGCATTTACCAACTTCTTGACTAAACAACTCTTCATCATTTTTTTCCTCACTTCAACACAAGCTGAAACTTTTCTCTTCGCTAGTTTCGAGTTCCAGGCCTAAAACGGATAAACAAACAAGCACTGGTTCAGTCTAACACGGAAGATTTTCAGGAACGTTGAATCCGCCGTCACTTGCCACCAAATTCTTTGATCAAAGTCCTCCACATGGAACCTGTCGACTCACACGTTGCCTTCATCACTGCATCCATCACCATTCCCAAAAGCTTTGCACAACAAGGCAAGCTCATCTCCAAGCCAGCCTCCTGTCACTGGCCAAGCAGATATATCCTGATGGCTTTTGAGTTGTGACGACGACGACGACAAAAGTACACAGGTTTATCTAGTATCCACGGCCCAAGGAGCTCAAGAACGTCACCTCTTCTTTTTAAGGATTTGCAGGTAGAGGAGGTGTTATCAATCTAAAGTCCCTGACTCGCAAGAAAATAAGAGCTCTGAGCTCTTATCCAAAAGCCACTTGTCTCCATTGACCACTCTTTTGGCTTAGGACCCAGCGCTCCTTTCTTCCTTCCCACACAAAATGGCCAGATTCTGCAATCAGTTGCAGTGTACATTTCATCCATAAACTTTTCCCATCTGCATATATAGCATTGTATGAGCATGCAGTGCAGGCCCCTGTACAACAGTCCACAGTGAGTTCAACGTCCAATCCACCTGATGGAATCCAGTAAACAGGAAGATTCTGCTCTTGTTGCCAAATGACTGGGATTTGTTGTGTCATGTGCCACATAAATATATTGCTGAGCAGTTATTTTCAGTGCCTTGGTTAATTAATTCACCTTCTGCAGCCACAAATCCAGCTCTACTGGCCAACAACTCCACAAATCTCCTACATGCCCTTGCCTGCAAATTGTTTGGCACAGTACAGTTATACTCCCCGAGAGCCCAGAAATCATGTGCATCATCTCCACATGTCCTGCTATCTTTAGCATGTTACCCACATGCAGCTGCTTGCAATTGCTGAGACCTGAGGCCCCAAGAAATCCCAAGTCCAATGCATGGGAGCAACAAATAGCCAGAGAGAAGGGTGCAAGATTCGACAATGCAGCAATTCTCATACCTCAGAGCCATGGCCTCTGCCCCCTCCTCATGGTGAAAGTTGGCAGTAGAAAAATAGGAGCATAATGGCCTGCAGAGAAATCAAGATTGGTCCCCGAAAGATAGAGCATTTATTCCAAGCAAGCGGAGAAGGCTCCTCCGGTTTTAAACACCCCATGAGGGCTTCCTCCACTCACTTTCATGTACAGTTCACTTTCTTTGCCTCCCTCCTTTCCAGCTCGGTTTGCTAACCCATGGTCTCCTCTTCTCGCCAAACTCCATATCTCTGCATGGCTCCACGGCACCTCATGTATAGCCTTCCCTAGTCCCCTCGTCTCATAGTTTATACCTTGATCAAATAGTAGGATTCGTTCCAAAGGCATAGTTAATCAGTACATGATGCAGGATTTGTTTTCGGTTCCTTCCTGCTTCTCGTCCGGCGAGAAGCTCCCGGACATCCCGACATCCGCCGCGGCCACCAGATCAGGGCAGAGCGCGGTGACGCTGGTCTACCGCGTAGAGATCTCCGGCCACAGCCGCCTCGTCACCGTGACATGGTGCAGGAACCTGCTCACCCACGGCCTGTCAGTGTCGATCGAAGGATCAGCGGGCAGCGGCAGGGACAGGAGTGGCAGGGAGTACGGCGAGGCCGGCGCCAACGGCAGCACCAAGAGCTGCAGCGCCTGCAAGGTGGAGATGCAGCCGTGGCACTTCTGGCGCAAGTACGGTGCCAAGCAGTTCCAGGTCGACGGCAAGGCCATCGACGTCGTCTGGGACCTCAGGAGCGCAAGGTTCTCCGATGAGCCCGAGCCGCTGTCGGACTACTACGTCGCGGTGGTCTCGGACGAGGAGGTCGTCCTCCTCCTCGGCAACCTAAAGAAGGAGGCGTTCCGGCGCACCGGGTCACGGCCGTCGCTCCAAGACGCCGTCTTGGTGTGCAAAAAGGAGCACGTCTTCAGCAAGAAGAGGTTCCTCACGAAGGCCAAGTTCCATGAGAAAGGCAAGCTGCACGATATCAGCATAGAGTGCAGCAGCAGCAACCTTACCGGCGGCATGGACGTGGACATGGTGATCAAGATCGACGGGTGCGTAAATGTTCTGGTGAAGCACCTACAATGGAAGTTCAGAGGCAACGAGTGCATCACCATCAACAAGCTCAAGGTGCAGGTGTACTGGGACGCCCATGATTGGCTCTTCGGCATAGGGATGAGGCATGCCCTGTTCATCTTCAAGGCTGAGGCACCGTCTCCGTCGTCGACGTCTGACTTCAACAACGATGAATATTCTGATTTCTGCCTGTTTCTGTACGCATGGAAGGTTGAATGAGCTAGGGATCCTGCATTTGTTACTGCATTACAGACTTACAGTGGACCTTTTACCATGTTATGAACCGATAATTCATATCATGTAATGGATTGGAGGATGCAAGTATAAGGGAATGATTGATGCCGATTTTATATTTCCTTGGCATTGGAGGGTGTTGGGCACATGGAAGATTGGACTGGAGGGGCACAGGATAGTCCTGGGGATTAGGAATAGGCTGGTCCTGATAGAGAAACATGGAGGGTGATGACAGGTAGGATTCACAATGGCATTGCCTTTCCCAATCATACATTCATGCTGATTTATCCAGGGAAACTCCAGCTAAGAGCTGGTCCCTCCTATCTAGTACTCTGCTTCTGCTTTCTTATCTCCTACTCATTTATTTGACCTTCCTTAGTTTTATCTACTTTTCTCTGTTCAAGAACGGGGAGCAGATAGGGGCACAAATCCCTGATAGTATAATACTTGTAATTCAGATGTACTATTGTTAAAGGCAACCAGTCAAGGAATGCAATACTTTTCACCCAGGTTTTTAGCAATGATCTCTTTTGGGCCATCCGGCCATGTAGCTTTGGTAATCCCGAATTCCCAATTAAGATTTCAGGCATGCCCACTGATCTATTTTACAAGTCACCAACTAATGAAATTTGATAAATGACTAATATGTCATACAGACTCCCTTAAAACACCAATATAAGTCATACAGGATGCAGGAAAAAGAAAGCAGCACCTTCGAAGACAAGTCAGCCGTGCAGATACCATCAACTAAAAAGGTCACAAAGTTCTATTCCTTTTTTTAATGCTCATGTCTTTCCCATTAGTTGACAGCCAAATTTAAATTAGGAATACTTGAATCTAGACCAAGAAAATTCTTATGTATCTTCATTATGATAGTAGCTGTAATCAACAGCAGCCTAGGTTCTTCTTGTTAGAAATAATGCACGGATCGACGGGGACAAGAGACACGAATTTTACGTGGAAACCCTCATGGGAAAACTACGGCGCCAACCGCGATGATCACTATATGAGGAGCGATTACGAACGCGGGATTACAATGAGGTATGAGGCGCCAGCGCCAACCCTCCCGTGGCTTTACAAGAGGTATATAAAGGGTAAAGGACTTAGAGTCCAAGTAAGAAACTAATCCGCTAATATGGTAACTAATCCTGACACTTCCATATTAGAAATTCGGATCACAATATATCCCTTATTTCAACAATCTCCACCTTGAGACGAATTTCCTCTTGCAAAGATAATGAAGAATCATCAATCATCAAATATCTCCATAATAAGATAAAAATCACCGCGCGCCAACTAGTCTCTAGGACTAGATCAGAATACTAACTAAGCTTGAGCAAAGCTCAAACTTAGTAAAAGGAACTGCTTTGTCATCATATCACCGGATTATCATGAGTACTTATTTTGCACACTTTGACATCACCTTGAGCAATAACACCTCGAATAAAGTGATATCTCACATCAATGTGCTTTGTTCTCTCATGGAACATCCGATCATTTGTAAGGCATATAGCACTCGACTATCACAAAATATAGTAGTGCAAGAATTATCTCCACAAAGCTCAAGATACAAACCTCTCAACCAAATAGCTTCTTTACAAGCTTCGAAATAGCCATGTATTCTGCTTCATGGTAGATAAAGCAACATGAGTTTGCAAACTTGCCTTCCAACTAACAAAGACAACCACCAATGGTGAAAACATAACTCGTGAGAGACCTCCTCTTGTCCAAATCACCAAGATAATCGAATCAACATAACCAACAAGTCCATCTCTAGAATTCCCAAACTGCAAACAAGCATTAGAAGTGCCACGCAAATATCTCAATATCCATCGAATCGCTTTCAATGCTCTTTTCCAGATTAGCCATGTATCTACTAACAACACTCATGCATGAGATAAATCAGACGAGAACATACTATGGCATACATAAGAGAACCAATCGACCGGAATATGGAACTCTAGACATGTACTCAATATCATAATCGACTTAGGACATAAAGTCAAGATAATCAAATGCGGCTAATGGAGTACTCACGGTTTTGCATCATGCATATTAAAACGACGAAGAACCTTCTCAATATAACCTTTTGGCTAAGGTATAACTTGCGATTTCTCTCTCGATAATCTCCATGCCAAGAATTTTCTTTCTCGCACCTAGGTCCTTCATCTCAAATTCATTACTCAATTGTGCTTTCGCTTTGCTATTTCGACTTATCTTTTGCAGAATCAACATATCATCAACATAGAGAAGCAAATAAATGGTGAACCATTAATGATCTTTAAATAGACACAGCTATCATAATCGCATCGCTTAAAATCATGAGAGAGCATAAAAGAGTCAAATCTCTTGTACCATTGCCTAGAGATTGCTTCAAACCATAAAGAGATTTCTTTAATCTACAAACAAGGTGTTCTTTTCCAGAATAACAAAACCTTCAAAGTTGGTCCATATAAATGTCTTCTTCCAACTCCCCATGTAAGAATGCGCTTTAACATCTAATTGCTCAAGTTCATAATCATGCATAGCAACAATATCGAGTAAAGTGCGAATAGAACTATGCTTCACAACCGGGAAAAGACATCATTAAAATCAATACCGGAATTTGACTATAGCCTTTAGCAACCAACCTTGCTTTATACCTTGTTTGGTTCAAGAGAAGAAATACCTTCTTTTCTTTTGAAAATCCACTTGCAACTAACTGCTTCTTCTCCTTTGGCAATTTCACTAATTCCCAAGTGTTATTCTTTTCAAGTGACTCCATCTCATCATGCATAGCGCTTATCCACTTCTTACAATCAGTGGAGCTAATAGCCTCAGTATGATGAAGGTTCGCATTACCTTCAATTTCTTCGCTACACTTAAAGCATAAGCAACAATGTTAGCTTCTTCAATCAACCTCTGGGTGGATTAATCTCTCTCTAGGCCTCGTTAATCGCAATAGACTGCTGTGGTGGCTGCTCAACAATAGGTGCATCATGAACAATGGTATTCTCTTTATCCGATGTGTTCCTCAACCAACAGAGTGCTCCATTTGAACACTTGAATTTCGCTTCTCAACAGAACGTTAGTAGGCGCTTATCGGGAAGCATAGCAGATTCATTAAAGACAACATTTCGCTAATCACAACCTTCCTTGTTTCAGATTCCACAACTTATATCCTTTAACACCAGATTTATAACCAAGAAAGATGCACTTAATAGCTCTAGGCTCTAATTTTCCATTATCAACATGAGCATAAGCAAGACAACCAAAACTCCCAATTCAATAATTTGTCGGGAACCGCACCATACCTCAATTGGGGTTTTCTTTTCAATTGCAATATTGGGTGATCGATTAATAAGATAGCAAGCGGTGGAAGCGGCTTGACCAAAACGCCTATGCAAACTGCATTAGACAACATGCAACGCCTTGGAAATGATGGTTCTGTTCATACGCCGCCTACACCGCTTTGTTGAGGAGTACCAGAACGGTGTAATGCCTAACAATGCCTTCACTTTGCAATATGATTCAAATTCATCGAATGCAATTCCATCCCATTATCGCGAAGTTTCTTTACCTTCTTTCGCTTTGCCTTTCAATCATAGTCTTCCACTCTTTAAATGTCAAAATGCTTCGACTTATACTTCAAGAAATAAGGCCACACTCTTCTAGAATAATCATCAATAATTGTTAACATATAACGAGCACCTCCTAGAGATGTCTTACGAGATGGCCCCATAAATCGAATGCACATAATCTAAAATACCTTCAGTAGTATGAACCGAGGTATTAAATCTCACCCTCTTGTGTTTGCCAAACACGCAATGCTCACACTTCAGCTTTTCGATGCTATGTCCATCAAGAAGTCCTCTCTTACTCAATTCGCCAAACCAAGTTCACTCATATGCCCAAGACGCATATGCCAAAGATTAGTAGCATCGAATCATATAATGAACTTGAAATTACAGCAACATTACTCGATATTGTAGTACCTCGCAGATGGTACAAATTGGCGCTTTAATATCACTTTCATCACAATAAGAGAGCCTTTTGATACCTTTAAAACTCCACCTTCACTGAATACTTGTACCCTTTAGTATCAAGAGTACTCAAAGAGATGAGGTTTCTTTTCAAACTGGAATGTGCCTCACATCTGTCAAAGTTCGACAATACCATCAAACATCTTGATCTGAATTGAACCAATTCTGCAACCTTACAAGATGAGTTATCACCCATCAACACAAGTACCACCTTCAACAGTTCATAGGTGGCAAACCAATCCTTATTATGACACATATGAAAGGTACAGCAGCGAATCAAGAATCCATTCATCATTGGTCTTAGCACATCCAAAGAAAGGCAACAAGGATTTCTCCATTAGGACTATCATCAGAGCAGCAGAGAGGCTTTGCCTTCATCATCTGTTTACCTTTTGGCTTATAATGGCGGTTCTCTTTTCTTTATTTTGTAGCTTCCAAAGATTCGGAGATGTCGTGCCCACTTTTCTTACAATATTTGCACGACTTGTACTTGCCTCTAGATTTTGACCGGCTCTTGTAGCCATTCGGACTTTGCCTCGAGATCCATTGTTTGAGTTCTTCTCCTTTGCTCGCCACGAATAAACAAGCCTTCTCCTTTCGAGCTTGAATTTTGTAAGGTACCATCTGTTTCATCTTCTCCTTAGCATGCAAAGCTTCATAAACTTCATTAAGAGTGAGAGTATCTCTACTATATAATATGGTATCTCTGAAATTTGAAAATGAACTAGGCAAAGGAACACAAAAGAATAAGACCCAAATCCTCATCCTCATATTTTACCTCCATCGACTCTAGGTCGGCAACGATCTCCTTAAACGTCGAAAGATGATCAAGTACAGATTCTCCTTCTTGCAATTTATGAGAGTACAACTTCTGCTTGAGATGCATCTTATCGTGAGATCCTTTGTCATGCAAATTTTTTCCGCCAACCATAATGCAATTGTCTTCTCCTTTAAAACATCCTGCAAAATATTATTGGATAGATGAAGGTGAATCTGAGATAAAGCCTTACGGTCTTTACGCTTGTCATCTGCGGTCCATGCGGTAGGTTCTTTTGCAAAACCTTCCAATGCATCATCCAAATCCATCTGTGCCAACACAGCTCTCATCTTCACTTGCCACAACGAAAATCTTGTGTCACGATCCAGGAGTGGAAGATCATACTTCAAAGTCGCCATGAGGAATAAAACCTGAAAATTGCTGGTACTGATATGTGTAAACCTAGCAATAATCACGACCTGTTGGGTACACGTTATGTGTACGCGAAACAAACAACTTCGGAACTCCTGGTACAAGCTCTGGGTAGACGAAGCAAGGTGGCCAACAATGCCTTCTCCACGTGATGCAACAGACACCTTGTCAGTATTGAAAGATGTGAAGCAAAAAATTTGGAGATAGATTAAAGAAATACTTCTCCTTGGAACTTGAGCTATTGCTTTTGCCCTTTTTTTTTTTTTTTATGGTTTTGGTGTTGTCTTCTCTCGGCTTGGCTGTGGATGAAGCAAAGGAACGAGCGCCGCTTTGCTCGGCCGATTCGCCGCGCACGAAACCGAGAAGCGCTCGTGCCGCTCGCATGCACGCGATGGACCGAGGTCGGGCGACGGATGAGGTCCGCACCGATGCGCAGAAGACTGAGGCCGACACGCGCGATTTAAAGGACGTTGTTGTTTCGTAGACGCCGTAGAAACCACGAGGCGTGGAGGCGCGCTGGCGACGTGCCCTCGGAGGCGACGCGACGGGAGCAACGCGCGTGACGGCGGCGGCAGATCAATCTGCTATTTTTTTTTCCGTATCTCTTCCCAACCCTAATCTCCTGTGCTCTGATACCACTTGTTAGAAATAATGCACGGATCGACAGGGACAAGAGACACGAATTTTACGTGGAAAACCCTTGCGGGAAAAAACCACGGGCGCCAACCGGCGATGATCACTATATGAGGAGCGATTACGTAACGCCGGGATTACAATGAGGTATGAGGCGCCGGCGCCAACCCTCCCGCATGGCTTACAAGAGGTATATAAAGGGGTAAAAGGACTTAGAGTCCAAGTAAGAAACTAATCCGCTAATATGGTAACTAATCCGGACACTTCCATATTAGAAATTCGGATCACAATATATCCCTTATTTCAACACTTCTCACAATTCCAGTCTGAAATCGAATATAGGAAGTGCTGCAGTAGTAGATAATCAAATATGTAGGCATGGAAAAGTAAATTTGTTTGACCAAATAGCCAATATGGATAGTTACAAAATGCAGCATACAGTGCTCTTTTCACATGAACACAATACGAGGACAAAAGTTCTCAAACTTCATACTTCCTCAACATATGACACTTATCAAATTCACGATATATCAATTGAATGATTAATCAAACTATAGAAATGAGAAACAAGTTATTTTGAGCCAAAACAAAACCATTTTGCCAAGAAAATTTTGTTTTTCCCACGAGGAGCTTCATCTGAGGCCTTTCCACCATTTCCACGTGCTGGTCTCTGGTTAGCTGTGACGGAAACAAAAAAAAAACACCAAATCAGCAAGAGCTATACAACGTACAAAAGTACCTCTCCCAAAAAAACTATATACAAAAGTTGTTTTGGGTATGAAGTATGAACTGACTTTTAAAAATTTACTTATTAGTTGGTAGCGTGGTAAATGTGGAAAGAGCAGTTCTCATGGTATTGTAACGCCTGTTTTCGTTTTGCCCTCATCCTCCCCGAGCTCCCTCTTCTCCCCCCTCCTTCCTCCCTGTGCTCCTCTGTCGCTCCCGTGCGCCCCGCTGCAGCACCCCTGTGCCGGCCCGAGCCGCTCCCTCCCCCTCGCCTCGGGTCAGCTCTGCCACGCTCCGTGCACCCCGTGCACCTGAGCCGCCCCCTCTCTCTTTTCTCCCCCGTGCGCTGAGTGGTCAAACCCCTACACACGCCCGTCCTCGCCACCTTGACCGGAGCCGCCCATCCCATGTCCTCGCCGCCCCACTTGTTCGTCCTCGCCGTGCCCCCGTTTGCCCGGTCCGAGCGCCGCACCTGTGCCTTAGCGTTCGCAAAAACGCCGCCGCACTCCTTTACCCAGTCCGAGCCGTGCCTCGCGCCCGCGGTCTTCGCTCGTACCGCCGCCGCCCCCACACCCGTCCTCGGTCAGCCGAGCCGTGCGCCCGCATGCGTGCCGCACATGCTCACCCGCACGCCCGGCCTCCCTCCCGTCCCCGACACCTTTAAAAGCACCTGGTGCCCCCATGGATCTCCCCCCCCCTCTCCCTTCTCCCCCGAGAAGAAGAAACCGAGGAAGAAAAAAAGGCAAAAGGAAGAAGAAGCGAGGAAGAACGTGCTTACCTTGGCCGCACCGCCGCCGCTTCGGTGCCCTCCGGCCGGTGAGCCTCGTCGCTGTCACCACCTCGTGGACCCCCGTGCGCCGTGTGCCCTCAAGTCCCTTCCCCTCCCCTGCGCGTCGCCATCGCCCCAGGCTCTCCCCCCCCTCGCACCGCCGTCGCTCCATCTCCCCCCTCTCCCTTTTGCTCGCCCGAGCACCCTCCCCGCTTTCGTGCGCGCCGCCTCCCCCCGGCGCGCGTTAGGCAGCGCCTGGGCCGCACCACCGCGTTGTGCGCCCGTTCAGCCCAAGTCGTGGGCTGGGCCAAAACCTACGCCGTGGGCCGCAGTCGTTTTTCTTTTTTCTTTTCCTTTTCTGTTTTAATTTAAAAGGAAGGGCTTCAAAAATTCATTTCTCCCTCGTCGTAACCCCTAAAATGGTGAAACTTGTTTCTAAAATTTTTTAAAATCAAGACCTTACTAATGGCATGGGTCTTGTTCAATTTGGAGTGCATTTGTTGTTCTCGTGTATTTATTTGCTCTATTTTCTTGTTGCGTCTTTTTCCTGTACGTTCGTCCGAAAAGGATTCGAAGACGCGGACGATCTCCAAGTTGATCAAGAACAAGACTATCAGGACTCTCTTGCCTTCACCCAAGGCGAGTCAACAGTTTGATCATATTGAGAATAAGACTATCAGGACCCTCTTACCTTCACCCAAAGCGAGTCAACACTTTGATCATATTGTGCCTACATTTTATGCAAATTATATTTTTTAAAAAAATAGCAAATTGCATGCTTTAATTTTTTAAGCAAATGTATGTTAAAGTTAAGGTAGTTAAATACTCATTTGATGATAAATTAATTAATATGCTATCCTTGACAACTTGAATCCCTTAACCATTGTCACCCTAGTAACTATGTGGTAATACTAGTTATAGGTCGTACTTAAGCGACATGCTAGTCTTGCTTAAGTACCGGAACATTAAAAATGTCCCAATCATTATCTCTTCAAACATGAAAATGGTTTGGGCAGTCATTGGTGGTCCATGACTGAGATAAATGTGGTAATTTAGTTTTACTCCTCAAAAACCCTAATAACTTGCTTCTACCACATCTGGGCGGATGGTGAGGTGGTGGGTGCTAATATAGCACGAGAACGGTGGGTATGTGGAAGAACCGCTCAGATAACCTAAGGACTTAATCTTGTCATGACATCCCATGTAAAACAAGTACAACCACAAGTCTGCAAAAATTGCGACTTGACTTAGTAAATTTATCCAACTCAGAATGCACCTCACTGGCGGTATGGGAAAGTGCAAGCCTGCGGTAAATACGGCTTGAATGGGACACCGAGGCAAGGGTAAAGTCACCTGCCGTTGTGAGTAGTCCAATCCAACTACACCAGCAGCGGGGGCGAACATCCCGCACGAACGTATGGGCGCAACCCTATATAGGTGAGATGTCTGGAAGGGCAAGATATTTATAAAGGTTATTGTGACGACCTCTCGACTACATGACCAAGGAATCATGTAGGACAACGATTTAATCGTCTCTTGTGGGTAAAGTGTACAATCTCTGCAGAGAAATAAACTGTTTAAACAGCCGTACCTACGGTCAAAGGCGGATATGGAAACTTAACTTGAGTTAGTTCTATTTCAAAAACCTTGTGGGTGGTATGAAAATTGTGGCGGGCTCACCTAGCCCTGGGTTGGATTTTCCCTGAGTTTTCAGACTCAGTTATGTTAATAATGGGGTTAGCCCTAGTCAAATAAGCATCAGGTAGAGTTTCCGATGGAGGGAACCTCTGCTGTTATTAAATATTGCACAATTACTCTCTTTAACAAAAATACAATTTGTTAAAATACTAAGTGACAGGAATTTGTAACTATGATAATTGAAAATATTGCTTTAGCAAATAAAAGAACCCGAGCCATCTTTGTTTAGCCTTGCATGTATATTATTGCATTGTGTGTTGGCTCGCGAGTACGAAAGTTGTGCTCATCCTCGCTCTCTCCCCAAAACCCTCAGAGGTTGCAGATGAAGGAGATTATGCGTACTACGAGGATCCAGAAGTCGATGGGCAAGGAAATGATGAAGAATAGTCTAGATTCTGTAGTCTAGGCCTCGCCGCAGTCTAAGTGGACTCTTTCGGTACTTGCGTACAACCGATATTATCTAGTCTTTGGTTAATATCAGTCGTACACAGGTCACCCGGTCGCTTGCTTGTGGAGAGTTAAGCTCTATCCCTTTTGCTTCAGCTACCGCTTTCGCATCTTTTGTAATGTAAGCTTTTAGCCTGATCGGCTCTTCTGTAAAACTCGGTCCGACGTGGTCTATGTCACTTTAATGGTTGTAATAAATCTGAACGCTTTAGTTCACGCCTTGTATGAATGATTCAGTGATATATCTGTGAGTGCTAGCTACTGATCCAGGTAATATCACAGTTTTTCACAGAGGATTCTGGATTAAGAAATCCGGATCCGACAGGTATCAAGAGTTCAAACTTGATATGAGTTTGCTAATGCAATCTAAAAGGAATGTTAGGTAGCTTGCAGAAAACTTCTGAATGCATCCCTCGTTTTTTCCTTCCTAAATCAAGGTTAAACCTGCAAATGTGGTGCTCTCACTCATGTGAGAATTGCTCGACTATTTACGGGCAATCTGCTTATCAAATCATAGTGGAGACACTAGAAAAATTACTTGAATTGGACTTACTGGCATCTTGGGATGCTGAAATCAAATGCTTTTGGTCTGGAGGATTGTCCCCATCACCCAATTAATATGAACAACAGAATAAAATTGTGTCAGACCATTTTGGGAAAAAGAAATACATGAGTAATATACTTGAAACAAATCTAGTTTAGCAATAGCATATAGGCTATGACATAGCTATTGTGGAAGTTTCATCAGAGTCATGAAGGCTGTAAGTGAATTTGTTACTGAAGTTACTAACAATAAGCATATTTCATCCTCATAGCATCAGCAGTAACATATCAATGCTGTTTTAATTTTACATGAAGTTAAGAAGAAGAAAAACTTTAAAACTTTTTAAGCATCTATTTGAAGATATTATGAATAGAACTCACCATCTGTGGATGACTTTCTGTAGGTGTTCTTCGAGTACTCAACAAAAGAATGATCGTTGTGATCAAACATCACTGATCAAAAGCAAGGTAAAAGTTACCAATAGCTATTACTATATGATTTTTTCTACTTTTCGATTCCATATTCATAAATCAACGCCACAAGAAGATTACTATATTACATTGTTGAAACAACCCGTGCCTCTTATGCTCAGAGGTACCGAACAATAGCAATTGCACTGCCTCTGAATCTCTGTTTGAGCACTTCTTGGAAAGGTTGTTTGTATCTAATAGGATACCTGCAAGCTGAGGGGAAACCCATAAAACATAATCAGGAAATGCCAGTAAGTTATGCATGATAGTCGCTAGTACATGTAGCAAATGCACCAACAAGAAGCTCCTTTATGTCCAGGCTCTGAAGTAGGCTATAATCTTCACAATAGTCATTGGTGAGGATTGTGCGAACTGAGCCCACCTAGGAGACAAAATCGAGCATGCTTATGAAGTAAGTGCTGGAATCATATACACATTAACCTCTGCAACCACTTGAAAAGTACTTGGTACAAGTACGCATTATTATCTCACCGTTTGATTTCAAAATATCTTGCCCCACCACTACCAAGCTCACTCGCTGGTCCATTATTAGTCCCTCCATATCAACTTGATTCAGATTCTCAAAGTCAGGACCGTACACATTTTTCTTAACTCAGGATGTGTATACAGCTTTATTATTCCTTTCAAACTGGAAAAGGATGCATGTTACATGCCCATAAAATAGGAAAACAGATGGAAGGAAGAAGCCATTGATAAGAACTAACTGCTGCTGCTGCACATTGCAGATAATGAATGTATCAAATTTAAGATGTCCCTCAATTGTTGCCGGAATCCCTTTCCCTTTCTATGCGCATATCAACGCATTACGGTACAAGCACAAACTCGCAATTGCACAGAGCCTATCAGTCATCATCACTCAAATGGCAGCCACATGGTGACTATCAAAATTCAGGACACCCACATGACACGACTGCAATGTGGTGCTGTATATACCCCATCTTTGTCGCCTCTGCCCAAAATAAACGCCCAATAACTCCGGGACCTAGACAGTTGTCCGATTTGTCGGAAACGAATCCTCCCCACCCCAAGCTAGCAGTCTCGTCTCATAGCACAGCATGGTGTATTCACGTAAGATCACATCATGTACCTCGCCAGCGAAGAGCAGCGCCGAGGCGTCGACCCCGACGTGGTAGAGGAGCCAGGCCGCCTGCCTGCACCTCACCATCCTGCCCCGATGCATGTTTACCACCAGCACCGCCGTCTGGCCATCCGCCTTGATCGACAGCATCCACGCGTAGCACATCGCCGCCATGATCGAGCTCACACCAACTCGAAATCAACACGAGAAATCGCGAGTGAGCATGCCGCTTAGATTCAATTAGAACAGAGAGAGCTTTACTAATGAAATCATAGGGCTAATCTTACTTTTGGAGGCGTCGGAGAGCACGATCTTGGTGGACCTCGAGCCGGGGCGGTCCCCGGCGGCCAGGTCTGCGACGGCGGCGCGCTGCCGGCCGAGGAAGGCGTTGAGGCGGGCGACGCCGTCGTCGAATCCGTCTACGGCGGGGGCGGAGGAGGCTGAGGCGTGGCGGCGGTGGTGCGGGAGGCGGGAGTGGGCGGCGGAGGTGGGCACGGTGGAGGTGGAGAAGGCGGTGCGGCGGTGGGAGTCGGAGGCGGTGGGGTCGTGGAAACGGGACTTGCGTCGAGACGACTGCGGGCTCGGGGGCAGCGAGGGGGTGGGGGGAGGGCGGCTCGCGGAGGCGATGAGATGGACGCGCGCTGCAGGATCTCGTCGCCGATGCCGCCCGGCTGCCGGTGCCTGCACACAGGCCGGAGGAAGAGCGTTTAGCTTAGCGGGGTGGAAACCACAATTCGCGGCGCGCGTCGGGATGCCACCGAAAATTTCAGAGCGCAATTGGGCCGCTAATAGGTGCTATTGCCTATTGGGCTGTTGCCGTAGTTGGGCCTTTTTTCTAGACTGTTGAAGGTGGTGAGTTTGGCCCGTTGAAGGAGCAAGAAAATTTGCAGATTTAATTTTTGTGCAAGAAAAAACATGACATCTTTCCTTTCACAAAAAAGAGAGAAAAATATGACCCCCAAGGCTGAGTTTGCTGCGGGTTAAAATAGCCAGGTTAGCTAAAATATTGTTTGGCTAGACTAGTTAGGTAATATATAAAAATAATGAAAATAATAGCACTACGGAAAATAAAATAAAAAAATGATTGAGATGCGGTGAATGAAATGAGAAATAGAGAAACGAGGTTACGTCTTTATGGTGATCAGTCGATGAAGGACGTATAGAATATACGTCGAACAAGATTTAATCGCAAAAAAACAATATTTAATTTTCCTATTTTTCTAGAAACAAATAAAGACAACTTCAGGGAATAGTGTTGGCAACCAAAAAGTACTGAACTGGGAAGCAGGAGGAGGTGAGCCGTGACACGACCATGTTTTGCACGAAACGACAGTTATGCACCACGTACGTATGCGCGTGCCAAACCAACTTATTCCGTGCGTGCGTACACGCGCGGTACACGCACCCACGCCTGCGCCGCACTGCATGCACGGACGAAGTGATCTGCATATTTACCTTCTCGCGGACCGTGCATCGGGTCCCGGCGGTCGAGCGTCGGCGTGGGCTCCGTCCCGTTGCCGCCGGCGAACCTGGGCACCTGCCCGGACGGCGAGCCGACGCCCATCCTGCCCGGCGACCCGGTCCCGATCACCATCCTCCTCGCCTCCTCCAGCCACTCCCGCGTCTGCTTGCTCGCGCTGCTGCCGCCGCTCTTCCCCTGCTGCTTCTTCTCCGCCGGCGCAAGCCTCTTGCTGCTTCTGCTGCTGCTCTCACCGGTCAGGTCGTACGCGCCTCCGCCGCTGTGCCGCGCGCCGACGGTGCCGAAGAACCAGTCGTTCATGAAGTCGACCAGGTCCGGCGCCCCGTCCAGCTCCATGGCAGCTAGCTGGGCGATGAATACGTGGAACGGTTTCTGATCGGGGTTTGATTATGGAGTAATAGTAGGGTTTTGTTGAAGAGAGCAGAGGATATGGGGATTTAATTTTCCGTTAATTGTTGCCGAGAGCATCAAGTGACAGCGTCAAGTGACAGAACGCGCGCGTCTGCTTTGTATTGTAGCGTCCACCCAATTTCATTTAATCTCCTAGATTTATTCTTTGGGTACTCGATCTTCATGATCAAGCTTTAATAATGAGTTCGTGAAGGTTCTCCCCGACAGATTACGCACTTCTCTAAGTCTCATCATTCCAATTCACGTATGCATCTTTCAATGTTAGATTTGAAGTGACTTAGTGAATAAATCGCAAGATTCTCACGACTTAGTGTGCGATACTTTAAATCGTTCATCTTTTGCAATTCATGAGCATAGAAGAACTTAGGGTTGATATGCTTTGTGAGAGAATTCTTCACATAACTCATCAGCCTTGTGCAACACAAGTGCATTTATCTTCATAGATAATAGTGGAGGTTAGAGCGGTATTCAATCCACATGAGCTGCTGGATGTGGTGAATCATCCGTCGAAGCCAAACACAATCTCGTAAGGCCTCGTGCATGCTATTATTTCCGAGTGGTTCGTCGTAGTCGATACAAGACTACGCTTAGACGTTTTCATGGAATTGCGGTTCCACCACATTGGAATACATAGCTTTGTTTGCTTTGTATCTGGGTCCTACAAGTACCGTTATATGCATTGCCATTCATAGTTAGGTCTTGGTTCTTTCTATAGAACAGACTAAATTATTTGCTTCTTTGGAGGTATCGGAAGATGTCCTTTATTCCCTGCCAATGCCTTTGGTAGGTTCTGCACTATACCTTGCTAGTAGGATCACGGCAAATACAATGTCCGTTCTAGTACAGCTTTGCTAAATACATTAGTGCTTCTATTGCACTTGATGTAGGAATTCGGTCCCAGGACTTCCTCCCCTCTTCTTTAGGTGCATGCGGGTCTTTGTCTTCTTTGCAAGGTCTCCCGACCATTGGTATTTTCAAAGGCATGCCTTTGCAAAGTCGAACCTTTCTAACACCTTACGAGTGTAGGTGACTAATGCACTAATACCTCTTTAGGGGCATGCCCAAGTGCAAGCACAGGCAATATTTGGTTTTCACCCAAATCTTTCACCGAGTGATCATTCCGAGGGCTTTTCAATTTTAATTCTCATTTTCATTAATCATCAAATGCTTTGGAGTGAGTTCTCGGCGTTGTTTTGTTTTTTTTGCGAAAAACAAGTTGGGTTTGCCTTCATGGGCGCGAGCCTCTTGCCGAGGCCGCTTGAGCAAAAGGGGGCACCGTGGGTTTCCTTGTCCTCACGAGGCGCCGGCGGCCGCTCCCATGGGCCCGCGCCGCGGCGGCTCCCATGAGGACCGGCGCCCGGCGGCGGCTCCATGGAGGACCCGGCGGTCGGCGGCGGCGGCGGTAGCTCGAGGTTTCGAGCCGCCGGGCATGGGTGCGAGCCGCCGCGGCGGCGGGAGAGAGGCGTCAGCGGTGCAACACCGCGGCATGGGACAAGCGCGGCGGCGCTTGCCGCCGGGCGGCAGCGCCGTCGAGCGGCCGCGTGTTTCAGCGCAGCGAGGTGGCTCGCCGGCGGCGACGAGCGGCCGGCGTGGCTCTCCTCCTTTCTCTTCTCTCTTTTTCCTTTTTTCTTTTGCTTCGTTGTTTTCATGGTGGTGCGGCGGCTCTCGGCGCTTCAAGCGCTCGCCGCGCCATGCTTCAAGCGGCGTGGCGACGGCGCGCACGGCGAGGTGAAGGCAGCTGCGGGCCGTGCGATGGTCGGCTTGCTCCAGGGCATGCGGCGACCGGTCGGCCAGGCCGGGGCGGTGGCTTCCTGCGGCACCGGTCGGCCGGGCGGTGGCGCTCCCATGTCTTCAAGTGCCGCCGGCCGTTTTCTTCAGGGCGGCTCGTCGGGGCGCGCGCATACGAGCGGTGGTGGCGGTGCGCCACATGCGAGTGGCAGTGCCCGGTGAGTGTTGCCTTGGCCGTCTGAAGTGTGACGGTCGGGTTTTTTATTCTTGTTCATGTATGCGATCGCGATGCAATCTTGTACATGCAATTTCTGTTCATGCGATGATCTACGGTGCAATCAACATCCGCTCTTTCATACAATCTATCGATCGGCATTGTCTTGCGACTCCAAGTCGGCTCGCGACGATTAGAGCAAATTTGCAGTAGAGAAACAATCTAGAAAGCAACAATTGAATAATTGAAAGCAATCTAGAAAAACGATTCAATCTACGAGTGTCGTTCATCGACGGTTACCTTTTCGATGCGAGGAGAGTCGATCGTGCTGATAACGTGTTGAGGAACCGTCGCTGGCGAGTCTAGTCCGAGCGATTACCTCGTAGACAAACTCAGAATTGTAAGAACAATGCATGAACACAAGAATAGAATAAGAGATTGAACACAGAGATGTAGGGGGACTTCTTGCTTCTCTTTATTCCTTCATTCAACGATCAATCATTTACAATGAATAGCACCCCCTATTTATAGGCTACGACCCTGCTAGGGTTTGGGATGAGGAGCCCATCTTGGGCCAGGACTCCCGGTCCTGGGCCCGGTTTCCTAACACTTTGTATTGTAGCGCCGAGTGATCATTCCGAGGGCTTCTTATTTGCCCTGAACGGCTGGCTGGACACGCTATGCTAGCTGCAGCCTGCAGATGGGAGGGAGAGCTTGCCGAATAGAACGGTTTTCCAACAGTTGAGCCTAACCTGCCAAAGTGTTTATTGTCGGTGGCGCAGATGGCCCATGGCTGGGACTCAGGCCGGCCAGCCGTGGAGCTTGAATAAGAGCGATTCAGTTCCATCCTTCGTTATTCGCCCTAATCACCAACATGTGGATCTCCGCTACTCAATAGATTCCGCCTCCCTTCCCCCCAACTCTCTTGGTTTCTAGCTACAAAAACGATTTCGTATCAATAAGCCACCTGGCACATGCCTCCGCTTAAATCGTTTTGATCTCAACAAACAAATCCTAACAGAACTTAGAGGAGGCATACCAAGTGCGGTAGTGACCAGGCCGAGATCAGTAAGACATGAATATTGTGTAACCACGCTGCATGGCTACGACCTCGGCAGCTCGGCGCTTGAGGTTGGGTTGCTGAAGATAAAACAAAGAAGCACAAGGGAAATCACCTCAACACCTCAATGCTGGGCGCGTGCTTCATGTCGACGTCGACCGACTGGCGCTACCCGGTGGTGGTCCATTGAAGCAGCACGACACGCATCTCCTCCACCTCGGTCTGCATGCTCTATGTGCTCCGGATGACGCCCATGTTGTCGGGCTGTCCATGGTGGCACTCGCTGGTGTGTATGCGCACATGCATGCGCGTGTCCTTCCGCTTACCTGTTGCAGCCCTGTCAGGCTGCCACTCGGTGGTGGAGTACTTTGGAAGTTTTGTTTGTATGTTCAATGCAGATGCTATTTTTTCTATTGTGCGTGCGTGTTTTATTCACTTATACATTTGATTGCATCACGACGATATGCGGTCATGTGGTTAGACTATCATCATCATGTTTTCATTTCCATTGAAAGTCTGAGGCTGGTGATCTAGACATCTGCGATACGGCTAGGGAGGCATTGGCCACGTTGTTGGGCCATGGATCTAACGTGTTCACTACAGCGCAGTGGAGCTAGCGTAGCACATGGCGGTAGAGTCGAAGGTGTAGTGCAAGCACAACGGCGGGGGTGCTATGCGGGACTGCATCGGAGTTTGATCATAAGTATCAAACACGGTAGTGGCAGGCACAAAGTAGGCCAAAGCAAACCTCACTGTGACACCCCCGACGAGAGTAGATGGACTGACGTAGACTAAGTCTAGCGCCGGCTAATAGCATCTCAATATGTTGAGGTAATATGTTTTTTTTTTCGTAGCAACGCACGAGCATGTAGCTAGCAATTACAAAGTGATGTTAGTTTGCTCGAAGAATTCAGTGGTCTGGCTTGAAGAATCGGCCCTGCCTTCAAATGATCCGCCACTGATCATACATAATCATGATTATAAGGATTACAATATTAATTATATATGCGGAACTACCTGTTTCGGATCCCATCCCAGTCGAATCAAGATTACAATGGTTGCACAAGATCATACCATACATATCAGGATTTGGACAATCGATGTCTATTACTATTGTTGCTATGCATGCCACACGCGTCATTTCTTTCACCCACGATAGTGCTTTTTAGTGCATCTTTAATGTAAAAATCGATACTGGTTTAAAGATATGATATGTAAGCATTTAGAGAACTGATCATTTTTTCTCCAATGTACAAATACAATTTCTACTCATAACTGAGACCAACGTTATATTAAAAACCATGAAAAAAAATATCCCCTCTCAACCACGCGTTCTGACAGGTGGGTCTATATGAGTTGTTTAATGTTTTGAATCGACTCTTAAATAGAGTCCGGTTTCAGAATCTTTTTTTATTAGAATCACTCTTCCAATATATTGAATCGATTCAATGCCTTCTCTTTCATCATTTGAACCGATTAAAACATAACATTAGATATGGTCTTAGTGGAGATCACAGGAATCTATGTTCCATGTCATCACTTTCGATGTATAAATTAAGACACGTGGCAAAATAACCAAAAGCTGCATTTTTTTTACTTCAAAATATAGAAAAGGTAACTGTAATAAGCGAATGATGGGGCCGTTTGGTTCAGGGCCAAAAATTTTGTGTTGCCCTGAAAATTTTGCTAATGTTTGGTTCCGTTCCAATATTTAGCGTTGCTCTCAAAATTTTGGTCACGCCGACCTGTTTCTTGCCATTGCGCGGGCGGCCGAATGCTTCGCCAAAATTTGGTTCGGTAGAAGCAGCTGAGATATGACAGGTGGCAGAAGCTGGTTGGCCGTTGGTAGTGGTATTAATTGCATGATTAGTTTGATTAACAAGTTTGAAATGATCATATTTCCTAAATCAAGTATCCGATTTGTGATTTGTTTGAACCGTTGTATTCTTTGTCATTTAATCAACAAAACAAGATCCGTGTTGACATATTTTTGTGAAAAATAGATATTATGCAGGATCATGTGCCATACTCACAATTTTGGGCAAATTTTGGCATGGCTGCAATCCAAACACATCAATTTCGATATTGCCCGTGAATTAGTATGGCTACGATTCAACACCATTTTTTTTGCCCAGTTTTTGGTATTGCCAATTTTTGGTATGACTACCTAGGGTCAGAAAACAAACAAGCCCGATGTGGCGGAAAAAATATGCCAAATTTACGCCGAGAAGACCAAGGGAGGATTTAATTAAGTTTGATGCTAGCGAACTGAACCATCTAGTGGCCCTATTTAGCCTGTAGAGTTTCGTACCAAACTTATCAATACCGTTTGGGTACTAGACGATACATATTATTCTGTCGCCTAAAATGGTATAGAATAGCTCTGCGTTCGATATCGATCAATACCGACCATACCGGTTCAATACCGGACAATGTCGACTATACCGATGGAATTGGAAATACTGTCTGTTGAATCATTGAAGTATATGTTATATTTAATCCTACTACTATATATTTGGAGCAATATTACCAGTGAAATTTAGTGTACATACAATTAAACATATACATACTTATAAATATATATTATTATATTAAATTTCAGAACGGTAAACCGCTATGGTCGATACCGAAATGTAATATTCCAAGAGTCAATCCGCTATAACCTCCAGAATGGCATTGACAAGTATGGTTTTATACAGTCATGTAGCCCAGTAGCCTAGCACAAGGCCTCAAGTCCCCACGAGGCCACGACACAGCCTCCCTAGTTATCTTAAACCTAGGCGGTGCCTCTACACATGGAGCATCTTGCCACCGCCAATTCACCACGTCTGGCACTAGGGTCTGCACCATCTTCGAGTTCTTCATCTCCTCCAACGCTAGCCAGTCTCGTTCTCTACCTCTTATCTTTGTCGTAGTAGGGCACCAAGGGGTGTCTTGCCCCTTAGAGTCGTCGACAATATCCAGGAGGTCCTAGGGAAATCCAGTGTGTATGGACTAGGTCTATGTGGTGTATCCATAGCAATGTACCCAAGTACCCCTCTCTCAATATAATGCAAGAGCAAGAAAGAAAATATCTCTTCTTGCCCCTATATATAGAGCCCGAAGGACATTTAGGGAGGCTCCTCATTTCCTCATTCACACACTCAATGCAATATCCATACCCCAAGTGTCTTTGGCTCCTTCCCCCTTCGATTCTCCCATGACGAAAGGGTACTCCGTATTCATTGTCTAGCATTTTCTTGCTACGACAGTTAGCGCAGTTCGTGCTGACCGAACAAGAGACTACGCATAAAAGAGCCAAAGCATACCTTTGGTTGAAGCCCACTGCGCATCTGGGCCGAAGCCCACCCCGCACCTTCGGCCGTGGCAACCTGGGCCGAAGCCCACTCCCGACCGAAGACCCAACCCCACCCTTCGCAGTGCGTGAAGAAGCCCCAAGACCCCCTCGGGCTGCAACCTCCCCGTCCAGAGCATGCAACGGCTGTTTGGTTTGTGACTCCAGGGAACCATAACAAAATTTTGGTAATGCTAAAACCCAGGAAATGCCAAAAATCGGGCAAAAAACTGTGTTTGGATTGTAGCCATACTAATTCACGGGCAATGCCGAAATTGATTTGTTTGGATTGCAGTCATGCCAAAATTTGACAAAATTATGAATATAACGCGTGGAGCCCGCATGACATCTTTTTTTTGTCTCAAAATATGTCAACATAGGTATTGTTTTGTTGATAAAATAACAAGAAACACAATAATTTAAACGGATCACAAATAGAATATTCGGTTTAGAAAATATGATCTTTTTAAGAAATTGAATTAAACTGAACTTGTAATTAATGAGTTGTTAACAGCCAACTAGCATTTGCCACCTGTCAGATTATCTGCTTGTTGCCAAACAAATTCCTTGGCAAAGCAATCGGCCCCGTGTGAAGCCAAGAATTTGGAAAAAAACAGCTAGATTTAGAATCAAAACAAACGCTAGCCAAATCTTAAGAGTAGTATCAAACTTTGGTAAGGTAAATTAAGGTACAAACAAAACCAAACAGACCCGCAACACCCCCGTCCGGAGCCCCTCCGGAGCACCCACCCCTTCGCGGTGCCGCCTCGCCCCGCGCGCGCCGCCACCCCCTCGGGTCCCCTCGCCTCCGCCGGCTATATTGCCCTTCATCGGTCAGCTTCCGCATTTCTCTCTCTTTTCCCTAATTTTTTTGGTGAAGTTTTCATGTTAATGAAGTAACTTAAACAATGGCTTTGACTGGTGTGGGCTTGTTTTTGCGCATGTGTAGTGTTGTGCCTGGAAAAAAATCCTATAGGACTTGGTCCACAACTCCATTGATGTGGATCAACTCCACTGCATGACACGTGTCCTTTCACGAATCTCAAAGAGTGACGTGGTAGTCTTTAATATTAAATTCGTGAAAATTTACATCAGTGTTTTATAAGACTATGCGCTTTGAGATTTATAGAAAAACACGTGTCATATAATAAAATTGATCCACATCAATAAAATTATAGACCAGATTCTATAGAATTTTTTCACGTTGTGCCCTCTGCCCTACTATCACCAGTCCAAGTAGAGGCAAGTACTCCTCGCTTCAAGTCCGTCTTTTCCCGACCGAACACTAACCACTGAGATCGATTCGGGAGGATTCCCTCATGGCCGAAGCGGGAGCGGCGGGCGGCGGCCGAGATGAGGCGATGGACGCCGCCGATCCCGCGGCGATGGAGGCTGCTGCCGTCGCCGATGGTAACCACCGCCGCCTCGGGAAAACATCACTTCCGCATGGTTTTATTTTGGGGGCTTTGTATTTGCTTTCGTTTCCGGTGTAGCGGCTGCGACGTTGTGCTGATTAGGTCGTGATCAGGTCGGGGTTTTGTAATACATGCTTGATTCCGTTGACTACTGCTTCTATCGCGTTAGTGTGGGTGAATTGGAGCGTGTTGCGATCTGTTTTACAAGCTATGGTGCTTAAGGGCCTGTTTGGTAGGGCTCCGGCTCTCGGATTCTCATCGGGAGCAGCCGGAGCCGACCCAAACGCACTAGCTTCAAGTTTACGCGAATCACAGTTCAGAAACCAGATCAACCTCACAGTTTTTATTCACAGTCACGCCCGACCACTACTGGATTGATGATACTGGTTTTCCTATCTCATTCATGGAATGCCTGCATGGTCATGTATGTGTGAGTGGTGCTGTGGTGTTCAATGAAATGCCTTTTTGGTTGTGCGAGTGTGATGCCTGATGAAAGTTGTACATTATCATACGCACTGCTCCTTCTGCTTGATTTGGTGCCTTCATGGCAATACAAATGCTTGTTGCTTGGTTTAACCCATGTCCGTTTATGTACTAGTGATGTTCACTTCACAGTTATATCTTCCTGGTACATTGATTTGACTTTTGGTGAAATGGTTGTCATGATAGGGAGCTAGACTACATTCGTATGATGCAACATTCAAATAGAATATCAACCAGTCCGAGAAATTTGTAGCTAATAAATTTCAGAAATGAAAGGTACAAATAGAAATAAGTAACAAATACACTTGAAGTGTTAAAACCAGGGGTATGATGGTCTCGTTGCCTCAAATTCTCACTTTCAGAGTTTTTGGACTCAACCTCCTGCCAAACGCTTCTCCCAGCCAGCTTCAGATTCTCATAGGTGTGGATCTTCTGAGAATCAGGAGCTGAGAGCTGAAAAATGAGGAGCTGACCTTTACCAAATAGGCCCTAAACCGGGGGCCTGTTGGAGTTTCCAGAAGCTTCTAGAATAGTTGGTCGGGCGCCGTTTGTGGCGACCGTGTCTTCGTTCGGGGTCTCTGCTTTGCTGGGGTTTTTGGGAGGGTTTGGGGGTTAAGTGACATGTGAATTAGCTCTGTCATTTGTCAGAACTTGGACTTTTTTTCTTTCCCCTTATCCTTGCGTGCTTTATGAGTTATTGATTGCCCGATTTTGTGTGGGGGTTCCTAATGGTGGATTGCCATTGACCTCTCTTGATACTGTTGTTGGATTGGCAGTTAACATGAACCCTTTGAAGAGGTCATCGGAATCATCTGCTAAAGAAGATGAAGCAGACAGGCAGAAGTGGCAGAAGAGAGAATGTCAAGGTTTCACACCCAGAAGGTTCCGCACAATTCTTTTTTTTTTCTTTCACGATGACTATCTTATCCGATAAACAGTATTATCCATGATGGTGCTTTGTGATGTTGAAATTGGTCAGATATCAGCTTGATGTCTATGAGGTTGCAATGCAACGAAACACAATTGCGATGCTTGACACAGGAGCCGGGAAGACAATGATTGCTGTGATGCTCATCAAGGAGTTTGGGAAGATCAACGGAGCAAATAATGACCAAAAGCTCATCATATTCCTTGCACCCACAGTTCAGCTTGTCACACAGGTTGCACTATAGTCTGTTCCCCATCATATTCCTTGCACCAACAGTTCAGCTTGTCACACAGGTTGTACTGCTGTCTGTAGGCTGGTAGTTGTATGGTAAGTCTAACTAGTTTGTTCTGACACTTTTTGTCACAGCAATGCGAGGTGATTAAAATCCACACAGATTTTGAGGTGGAAAACTATCATGGTGCGAAGGGGGTTGATCAATGGACGGCTCCTAGATGGCAAGAGCAGCTCTCGAAATATCAGGCAAGTGGTGATTCTTTGTTTTTTAAGGCTCATTGATTCCTCATTTGTTATAAAGGAAATGTGCTTTCCAAGCAAGCAACAGTGCTGATCTGCAGTCTTTAGTTCTTCATATTTTACTACAATAGATGCTTTTTTCCTGATCTCTTGACTTGTGTTCGAAAGGTATTGACATGTACTGTTCGAAAGGTATTGACGTGTACTGTATGACATGACTTGTAGGTTGTGGATTGGACCCAGAAAGGAAGTTCTTGTATATGTATTCACTCTTAATTTTAGTTTTCCCCTCAAAAAGTATTTTAAGATATGATTGCTCAGTGCTTCCTTCATGATAACTTCTGTTCACTTATATGGGTTAACGATAAATTTACCTTGTCACTTTATTGATACATTTGGACTGGCTTCCTTGGCTCCTTTTCTTACACTGTGCATATTGACTATTTACTATAATTTTGTTTCATTTATATGTTATATGCTTTCATCACTTACTTTGTAGTGCTAATGAAAAATTGCAGGTCATGGTCATGACACCACAGGTGTTGCTACAAGCTTTACGCAATGCTTTCTTGATCTTGGACATGGTTAGTCTCATGATATTTGATGAATGCCATCACGCAACTGGTAACCACCCTTATACTAGAATAATGAAGGTATTGTGAAACATCATTTATATATCATGGTATTTTTATTTTTATACTAACACAACACTTTCTTTTTATTTGTTCATTCTGAAGTTATTGTTTTTGTCTTCATCATCTTTTGAACAGGAGTTCTATCACAGATCTGAGCATAAGCCAAATGTGTTTGGTATGACAGCATCACCTGTTATAAGAAAAGGCAAGCATTGGCAAAAAATTTAGATTACTCTTTTTTTTTGTTACATTGCATACATCACAACATGTTCAGATTTTTTTATTTACATGCTCAAATATTGAATAAACTGATGAACTTTATGTCAGATACGGAATTTGAGTTGATAAAATTATTGTTAAAATTAATCATGAATTCATGATGGCATGTATTAACTTGATTGGAGAGTATGATGAAAGATGTTGATGGCTGATCCAAGAGACTTGGCTGTGGTTGACGAAATAAAAATCGAAGAAGATCAGTAATACCTTTTTCTATTAACAATGGCATTTAGGTCATGTACTAAGCCTGACCTGTCATGGCCAAGAGAAGAAACAGGAATCCAGAAAAGGAACACTTCAAAGGCATAATCTTCAGTTGTGCTTCTGCCATAGATTTCACTACTGTCAATATTTCTGGCATTTCTCTTGTTTCCTAACATAGATTTGATTTGCTCTCTTCACTTCATAAATCTTCTCTGATGATTTGAAATTTTCTTGGTCATCTATGCAGGTGTCTCTTCTGATTTGGATTGTGAAAGTCAGCTCTCTGAACTGGAAAACCTTTTAGATGCTAAGGTACATCCTATTTTTCTGGTTTGACAAACATTTAAGGTGAACAAGCTGGTTCAGATTATACAGGACATTCCAGTTGTGATCACTGCAATATTCTATTTTGTCTATTGAACTGCAAAGATATAGCCATTCCCATATCCGAATGTTCTTCTAGATTGTGGTTTTTAATTTTAACTGCAATTGTTAATTGTTTGGTTGTATGTTCCTCTTGAGAACTACACCTGTCTTTTTAAGTGAATATATCTGTTTTACCCATGTAATTTTGGGAAATACGTATGCACCATCAAAAGAGTTAGTTGCATATTGATCTATGTTTAGCTTTTACTCTAACAGATATATCTGTTTTAGACTGCTAGTTGCATTCTCATCTATATTTATCTTTTACTCTAACAGATCTACACAGTGGCAGATAGAGAAGAGATAGAACATTGTGTTCCTTCTGCAAAAGAAGTGAACAGATACTATGACCCGAAAACAGTTTGTTTCGAAGATTTAAGTGAAGAGTTGGGACTTCTGTGTTCGAAGGTTTTCTTTCCATGCTCTATTGTTCAAGTTTGTTACCAAAGTTTGCAGCTCAACATTTTATGTTTCTGAGAACAGTTTTTTTTGTTTGCACAGTATGATGCATCAATAGCACAGTTGCAGAATAAGCCAAGCTGCCAGTATAAAGATGCAGATGAAATAACAAAAGAATCACGGAGGCGTCTCTCAAATTCTTTAGCAAAAATCTGCTATTGCCTTAATGATGTTGGTCTTCTTTGTGCTAGCGAGGTATTTGTAGATTCATTGGTTCTAATTTTTCATATCTGCCCCCTTTGTTCTTTTGGGCTTGAAATGTTAATTATCTTATTTATCTTTTCTTTTTTATCATCATTTTACTCCCTCTGGCCACAAAAGAGTGACGTTTTTGACTTTTCAAAGTCAACAAGATGCTCCTTTGACCACTAAATTCTCTTACCAGATATCCGAAAAAAAGTTGTTAAAGTCCAATATTATGAAAGTATTTTGTATGGCAAATTCACTCGTATCATTTTTATATATCCAAACCACATGTTTTAAACAATATCTTTGGTCAAAATTAATGAGTTTGACTGCACTCATTCTAGGGCGTCACTCTTTTCCAACTGGAGGGAGTACTTGTGGAACTTCCTGGCATAGTGAACTAATTTATATTTCTCGCAGGCCACCAAAATCTGCATTGAAAGGGGTCAGAGAAAAGGTTGGCTGAAGGGAGCCTCTGATGCTACAGATCGGCAAAGTGACGCAAACGGATCGTGCCTGTTTGCAGAAAATTCAGCTCTTCATATGAAGTTCTCTGAGGAAGTGTTGCATGTAATTGAGAAACGCCTCCAACAAGGTGTAGCTATGCAGCTAAAAATAGTAATGTATTACTAATTGCTGTTGACTTATTTTGCAACCTTATTCTGTTATGCAAAGCTGTTAGCCAAAGGATCTAAGCAGATATAGCATTGTAACACCCTTTGTGAAGTATGTTATATCATCTATTTGATGAATTCCTGTCATTTCAGGTATTGACGCACTTTTAAACTCGGAAAGTGGATGTGTGGAAGCAACAAAGATGGGCTATATTTCCCCAAAGCTTTACGAACTCATCCAAATCTTTCAATCTTTCAGGTAAAATGTTTTTTTCTAAAAAAAACTACCTGTTGATTTCCAACTATGCGCCTTTACACTGACATGACATACTTCTTTGCCTAACAGTAACTCTGATCATGTTCGATGCCTCATTTTTGTGGATCGAAAGATCACTGCTAGAGTCATTGATTGGACAGTGAAGAAAATTGGGCACCTCTCACATTTCACAGTTTCTTTTCTTACTGGAGGGAGTTCTTCAGTTGATGCTCTAACCCCTAAAATGCAAAAGGAGACACTGGATTCATTTCGCTCTGGAAAGGTTCTTAAATTGTTTCAACATTTGGTGAAACTGAAGCATAGTTCTTATGATCTAATGCTGTTGTGTCCTCCCCTTCTAAACTAAAATGTAGGTCAACCTACTATTTACTACAGACATTGCAGAAGAGGGTATCCACGTCCCAGACTGCTCATGTGTAATACGATTTGATTTGCCAAGGACTACCCGTAGTTATGTGCAATCACGTGGACGAGCACGCCAGAAGGACTCTCAGTACATACTCATGGTTGAACGGTAAAGTCTTCATTTGGCTATCCTGTCTATCTTTTTATGCTTGTGGTGATAAAAGGATTGACAAAAAAGGGAACGAAGTCATAATTTCGATGTTCTTTGCAGGGGAAATGTGAAACAAAATGATTTGATATCCGCCATTTTAAGAAGTAAGACTTCAATGGTTGAAATTGCTTCAAATAGAGAGTCTGAGGATCTATTGCCTGGTTTCTTCCCCATTGAAGAAATAAATGAATACCACATAGGCACAACCGGAGCAAAAGTAACGGCTGATTCCAGCATTAATGTTATTTACCAATACTGTGATAAGCTTCCGAAGGATAAGTATGATGATCACATTTTCCAATTCTGTTTCTTTTTTAACATGGCTACACATATTACACCTGCAAACCTTCAATAACCAGTTTGTTATTTTTGTGTGGAGGGCTCCAATTCAATTTTCTGACATTTCTGCTCATGTCACAGGTACTACACCCCAAGACCTACGTTTCAGTCCACCCATCATGCTGATGGTTGTGTTTGTACGTTAACATTACCATCTAGTGCTGTGTTTCGACTTTTGGTGGGTCCAAAAGCAAGAAACATGCACAAAGCAAAACAACTTGTTTGCCTTGATGCATGTAAGAAGCTGCATCAGCTGGGTGCACTTGATGACCACCTTTGTCCATCTGTTGAAGAGCCACCGCTGGAAATTTTGAGCAAAACTAACATTCGCATATCTGGTGCTGGTGTAGGTACGTGATTACTAAGTTCGAAAAAGATGCAATCTGTCAGCTAGTTGTTCGTAACCAGAGTATATAGTAGAGCTGGTTTTGTAATATTGATTTCCGAGATAATTCTGGCAAAGAAATAACCTGTATTTCTGACGACAATATTTTTTTCCCTTCTTGAAGGTACAACCAAACGAAAGGAGCTACATGGTACAACCAGAGTTCATGCCTTGTCTGGCACTTGGACATCCAAGAAAGCTGTTATTAAGCTTCAAGGCTACAAATTGAATTTTGTTTGTGATCAAGTTGGCCAGAATTACTCTGAATTTGTTCTGTTAATTGATGCAAGTATAGCAAATGAAGCTTCCACTTTGGAGATTGATCTATATCTGCATGACAAGATGGTAAAAGCTTCAGTTTCTCCTTGCGGACCTCTTGAGTTGGATGATCGACAGGTATGACCAAGTTTGTATTTTCTTTTCCCTACTTTTGTTGTTGTTTATTTTCTTTTGATTTGATATGAAAGATTCCTTTTCCCCTCTTAGTTGGAGCAAGCAAAGCTATTTCAAGGGCTTCTGTTTAATGGTTTGTTTGGAAAGCTGTTTACTGGATCAAAATCATCCAACACTCCAAGGGAGTTCATTCTGAAGGAAGATGGTGCATTCATGTGGAATGTCGCAAATATGTATTTGCTTTTACCTGTGTATCCCACTCTTGACTCTCATGACAGTGTTTGCATTAACTGGAGTGTTCTTGATGCGGCGGCTACTGCTGTTAGACTTATGAGAATCATTTATTTTGAGGACAAAATGAATTTACTCAGAATATCTGATTCTGACCAAAATGTTGGAGATCTAATTCATTTTGCTAACAAGTCATGTAAGGCTCATGGCCTTAGAAATGCGGTAGTTCTAGCAGTTCACACAGGGAAGATATATACTGCTCTTGATGTTGCTGATTTATCTGCCAATAGCACATTTGATGGTGCATCTGATAAGAAGGAATCAAAATTCCGGACATTTGCAGAATACTTTGAAAAGAAGTATGTTTAATTTTGTGCATATTCATGTGCTCACTCAAGTATACACATGTTTCACTCAGATTGGACTAATATATTTCATTTGCAGGTATGACATAGTTCTTCGTCATCCCTCTCAGCCATTGCTAGTGTTGAAACCCAGTCATAATCCTCACAACCTTCTTTCCTCAAAGTTCAGAGATGAAGGTCCTTTTCTCTCCCTCTACAGCTAGTTGTGTACTTGTGTTTTCTCCAAGCACGATCGGTCACTTGGTTGTTCTTCCAAGAAAGATTACTTAAAGCATTTTTTATTTATAAAAGGCTATTTGTAGCATATCTGTTTTTGTACTTAAACTATGTTTGACGATGAACTCGTTTGATTATACTAGATCCTTCATTATATAGGCTGCTCTCATTGTTTATGCTTGCTTGTTGCTTTTTTTGTAGGTAATGGTGTGGAAAAGAAAAATAATGGCACATCATCTGTAAATAAGGTGAACAACCGTGTTCACATGCCTCCGGAGTTGCTAATTCCTCTTGATTTACCTGTGGACATTTTGAGAGCATTCTATTTGTTTCCGGCTCTGATGTATCGTATAGAGTCATTAATGCTGGCCAGTCAACTAAGAAGCGAAATTGCATATGGCGATTCTAATATATCAAGCTTTCTGGTACGGAATTTAGGTCAATATGTTTGATCACTTCTATACATACACCTATTATTTCCTTGATTCCTTGAAATGAAATAATCAATTTGCATAAGTTCTTCAGATTCTGGAAGCTATTACGACACTTAGATGCTCCGAGGACTTCTCTATGGAGCGTTTAGAATTATTGGGGGACTCTGTACTGAAGTACGCAGTGAGTTGCCATCTTTTCTTGAAATTTCCTAATAAGCATGAGGGGCAGTTGTCATCCGAAAGGACTCATATAATATGTAATGCCACACTTCATAGGTTTGCAATTGAATGCAATATACAGGTGAATTTCTTCTCATCATGGGCAATATATACAAATGTTGCATTTGTTGAACATTGTGAGATTTAATATCATTGTAAGCTAATAGGTAATTTGTGGAATATGACCTATAGGGTTACATACGTGATGCTGCATTTGACCCTCGTCGATGGCTTGCACCGGGACAGCTCTCTATCCACCCCTCTCCTTGTAAATGTCCAGTAAATTCTGAGATTGTGACTGAGGATATTCATGTCATTGATGACAAGACTATTGTTATAGGCAAGGCGTGTGACAAGGGACACAGATGGATGTGTTCCAAAACCATTTCTGATTGTGTTGAGGCTATAATTGGGGCATATTATGTAGGAGGTGGCTTAAGAGCAGCCATGGCTGTTCTCAACTGGCTGGGGATTGAGGTTGAAATTGGGGAAGACTTGGTTATGCGTGCCATCTTAAGTGCTTCTATGCATACTTATCTTCCGAAGGTTAATGAAATTGAAATTCTTGAAGCAAAACTAGGCCATGGCTTTTCAGTAAAAGGTCTTTTGATAGAGGCTCTCACGCACTCATCACATCAGGAATCAGGAGCAAGATACTGCTACGAGGTATTGAGTTGATATGAACTTTATTCACCTGGTTCCTCATGTTAGGCGTGTTTTAATTTTATGCAACTTCTCTAATGGAAAAATATTCTTTTTTGTTCCAGCGCCTGGAGTTCCTTGGCGATGCGGTCTTGGATATTCTGTTAACGCGGCATCTTTTCAATAGTCATGAAGACACTGGTGAGGGAGAGTTGACAGATTTACGGTCTGCATCAGTAAACAATGAAAACTTTGCACGAGTTGCAGTAAAGCACAAATTCCACCATTTTCTCCAGCATTCTTCTGGGCTCCTACTAGACCAAATTACTGAATATGTGAATAGCCTGGAAAGTTCATCCATGGATAAAATCGACATTTTATCCAATGGACCGTCAAGAGGGCCTAAAGTACGTTTCTTTTTTCCTTTGGTTTGATGTGTGTTTGGTTTACTCCTACCTTGATCAGGATAACATATAAATGATAGAATCGATTGATCAGTGTTTCAGATCATATGAATGACATGTGCTTTCAGTTAGGGCTCTCTTATTAATACATAATTAATTTCCTTTTCAATTCATTGGTATTCTATTGTTATGCATCTTTTTTTTCTAATTTGTCAGACAGCAATTATATTTGGACCAACTGTCTATATGAAGATATCATATTTTTATTGCTTTTGTCATGCAGGTTCTAGGTGATATTGTAGAAAGTATTGCGGGTGCAATTCTTATAGACACCAAACTTGATTTGGATGTAGTTTGGGGTGCTTTCGAACCTCTCCTTTCCCCTATTGTCACACCTGAGAACTTAGAGTTACCTCCATTCAGAGAGCTTCTTGAATGGTGTGACAAAAATGGGTACTTTGTAGGAATTAACTGTAGAGATCAAGGAGACAAAATAATGGCTACTCTTGACGTACAACTCAAGGAGATGCTCCTTGCGAGGCAAGGTTGTGGCAAGAATAGAAAAGATGCTAAAGCACACGCAGCTTCCTTATTACTGAAGGACCTTGAGGTATCTCTTTCTTTTTATGCTCCATTATTTCGATAGCTCATGTTACAATGATTGTTTAGGGGCTAGCAGCTGAATGTTTATTCATGTTGACAGGTAAAAGGACTTCTAATCCCGAAGAATGCAAGTAGGACAAAACAATTTGAAAAGCAATGTGGTAGCGCAAAACGTTCCAACAACTTTCTTGATGCAATGGATACACAGATTCCAAAACCAACCAGGGTAAAGGAGTCGGCTGGTTCAAGAATAGCTGCTGGTTCCGTGCTTAATAAACCATGTATGTTTTCAATTCTCAGTAGTTTTGTTTTCTTTGTTATCCCGTGTTCTGCATTCATATAATATCTGGACCTCATCTATGCACATCACATTTATTAGTTTAATAGAATTCGGTATTTTTGTCTTATTTGTGCAGTGCATGTGATGGTGAAAATGAGTAAAGGAGGACCTCGCATAGCATTGTTTGAGCTGTGCAAAAAGTTACAATGGCCAATGCCTACGTTTGATTTTGTGAAAGTACAGCCAAGGTACTATGGTTTTAAACTGGCCTGCGAGTATCCTTTTAATTAACTTGCGTGTGTAAAATAACCAGCTAATCTTTCCTGTTTTTGCAATAGCAGCGTGCCCTCTTGTGGTGATTCCTCAGGGAAAGCTGCGCCCCAAGCTTTCGCTTTCGCCTCAACCATAACGTTGCACATACCAAATACTGATGTGATCAGCCTCACAGGAGATGGGCGTGCGGATAAGAAGAGCGCACAGGACTCTGCTGCATTGCTCATGCTCTACGAGCTTCAGCGGCGAGGTAGATTGCAAGTCCAGGAGGTATGAAGTAGCCACCACAGATCCGTGGCTAGCGATTATTTCTCCATTCACTGGGCATGTTGGCATCACTCAGCTCTCTCTCCGGTTTAGGAAAATAACGTAGTCTTCTCCTGTGTTCCTCTTCAGAATTATGATACGAGGGTGCTTGTAAGAGGGCGGGCACAGCTGAGCTGGTTCTGCTGTCACTCGTTATGTATGGTGTACTTGTACATATGTTATCTGTAGCAGAAATTGAATGAGCCAAAATTATTGCAGGTCTACAATAATGTGCCTGTCCATCTAGCGTTTCACGAGATAAGCAGCTTGTTCATCTCTTTTGCCGTTGCACTTCGGTGCTTAGATTCAGCCCAGCTGCGATCGGCGGCATGGACTCTCGGCTTAGGAGTTCGACATTTTTCCCATGTTGTATTAAGATACTGTCGCTCAGCTATCATGTATTTTTTTTTCGTGAAATAAATGTATTTTTTTAGATTATTACAATGGCATATTGGCAGAACACGCGTACCGGACACCGCTACGCATGGCAGCACGCGCAAGAAATGTATTGTCGTTATAGGCTCAAGACGACGAATTTAATGTTGGGCCCAGTGTGGATCCCAGCCCAGCTTAACAACAGGCATCGCATTTTTTGAGCCCAGACAAGCCCAGTGTTTGCCCAGGAGCGCCTCCTCCCTTTAAAACTGGCCGCTCCCCCATTCGCCTCCACCGCTAAACCCTAAACCCCCGCCTCCTCCACTCCTACCCCATCCCGCTCCGATTCCTAGGGTTACTTCCGCGCGGCTGCGCCTTCGCATCCTCGAGCCAGCATGATGCGGTTCTGGGGTAATCCATCCCTTCCCCTCCTCCCTCCTCCCCTCTTCCGCTCGATGCGATTTGTTCTGGGGACGATGTGGTTTTAGAGCTTTCGGTTCGATTTTGGGTGTTGGTATCACGCGCGTCGTCGCGTTTCGTGTTTCCGGTGCTGTAGGTAGTGCGATTGTTCCACGACGTCGCGGCTTCGGGTATGCGATTTTAGGTGTTCGTCGTATGTTGCTACATGCTAACCGGCGGTTCTATTTAGGCTCAATTCCGTTGGGTGTTAGGGGTCGGGCGTCTTCATACGTTTGGTGCTGAGGACTTGAGGTTGCCTTAATTATTTCATAGGCTTGTTGGTCATGTGACTTTTTTCGGTATTGTAGTGTGAATTTGTGATCGAAGATCTAACTGTTGCTTTGGCGTATCACCTCGTAGAACGGATGATCTATCTGGTAATTATTGGTTGGGGGAATACCTGCTTTCTGCTTTATTCGAAAGCACTCGATAGAAAAGGCTACATTTTTTTGGGGCTTATCGTCAGATGGAATCCATTAGTATAGTGGTCTTACTTAGGTCGATTGTTGTTAAGACGCGTTCTTACTGAGTAGTTATTTGATATGCTCTACTCATGCTGCAATCACGTCTAACCATGGCTGGAGGTTGCACATGCTATACTTTTGTTCTTTGATAGTTGCTTTATGATAGTTACACAACGCTAAGCTGTTTTTCCGTTCAATAGTGATAGCATCTGCCTTCTTTGGTCATCAAACATTATGTTGCAGTGAGATGGCATTTCTGCTCTGTAGGCTGTTTCATACTATTTTGTCTGTTTGGCTACAAGCAGAGCCACTAGTTTGATGAAGTAGCAAACTTCATTTAGTAATATCGTTGCTGATGAACATTTGTTGATGCTAGTTTATTTATTTACCTTAAGAGTAATAAACATGGTGCTGTGGTTTATCAAGAGGTGCTTGGTTTCTTGTTATAGTAGTTTTACATTTGCTAAATATTGCGCATTATCATTCTTATGCATTGTATTCTCAAATCCTCGCTTGTGAAAGTGAATATGAAGATTGAAACTTATGAAAGTAGAGTTTGACTCACTGATCTAAGTCATACAGGTATAGAGGTGAAGCCGGGACAGACTGTTTCTTGTGACGCTGGTAATGACTGTGTTCTTCACATATCACAGGTTTACCCATTTCCCTCCTTATCCATTTTGTTCTTGTTTGTGTTTGTACTATTCGTATAAGCTTTATCAGCGGTCACTCCTTAAGCTAATGGATTTGTTTGCATATTCTGATTGCTGTTTTCAGGCTGCTCTGGGGGAAACAAAGAAAGGAAGTGAGAATGTAGTTGTATCTGTTAAAGCTGGTGATAAGAAGGTGGTCATTGGAACTCTATCAGCAGAAAAGCACCCTCAGATTATGTATGATTTGATTTTTGAGAAAGAATTTGAGCTATCGCACAGTTCAAAGACTGCTAGTGTCTTTTTGTGTGGTTACAGGACTCTGATGCCTGATCCGTTTGAATATCCTTTAACATGTGGAGTCTACATTATTTTCTATTTAATTGGAACTATTTAAAATTTGCCTTTTGGTAACCTTTGTTTCCTTGACCTGCTTCTTGCGTTCTTCACTTCTGATTCTGGTGAAGATGAAGGTACATTCCTGGTTTGCTGCAGTGTCCATATTTTTCTACTGTGGCAGAAACTAACTAATCTGTCTTCATTTCAGATGAAGAGGAGGAAACTAACAAAAATCCAGTGGGAAATATTATTTTTGGTATGTACATTTCCTCTTTTATTACTTGCATCTTGAAGGTTATTTGTGCACTTCTTGATGCTGGCTGAACTAAATCCTTTAGATCACATCTACATGTTTTTTTAAAGAAAAAACTGAGGGAAAGGCTCCTGCAAAGGCTGGCATAAAAACCGAGGGAAAGGCTCCTGTAAAGGTTGGTAAAATGGAGACACATGATGATGACAGTGATGAGGATGAGAGTGACGATTCTTATGATGATTTGGACTTATCTGATGACGACGAAGTAAGTTTATTGATGACAAACCATTTATGTGCATTCATCCTCTTAGATATGTGCAATATGTGATGACAATGATACAATCTATGTATAGTCCTTTACTCCTTTTAAATGTTTTTTTCTCAGGACATGAGTGAGGATGATTCCAGTGATGATGAAATGGATGAAAGTGAGGAGGAAGATGAAGAAACTCCTAAGGTGTGCCCTCAATAGTTGTACTTGTTTCCATATGCTTCAATAGTCCTATCTGACTCCTGTTTGTTGTGCACTGCAGCCTGAAATTGGCAAGAAGAGAGTGGTTGAAACTACCTTGAAGAAGACACCTGCTTCTGACAAAAAGGCAAAAATTGCAACACCATCTGGGCAGAAAACAGGTGTGTTGCTGCCTTATTTGTCAACCCTACCCGTGAAAGTCGTTGTGTGCCACTCTTTAAGTAAGTTTGCATTTACTCTTCAGGTGACAAGAAGGGTGCTCATGTGGCAACACCTCATCCTGCAAAGCAGGCCAGCAAGACGACTGTAAACAGTAAATCAAAGGAGAAGTCCCCCAAATCCGCCGGGGGAAGCCATGCCTGCAAGTCGTGCACCAAGTATGTAGACAAGTTGGCAATTTAGTATTCTGGTGTTGCAAACTGCAACCCTGTTAATTCTAAATAGAAAAAATCATGTTAATGTTTGGTCCTTTCAGGACATTTGGTAGTGACGCAGCACTCCAGTCTCATCAGAAGGCAAAGCATAACGCCGCCAAGTGAGCAGCTTGTGGTGACATGTAGTGAGTGATGGGTTGCTGCTGCTGTGCCTCCAATATTTATCCTCTGATGAGCAGAAGTCATTTTGGCCCTTCTAGAACTTGTAACGGGGGAACAGTGTCTCTGGCGTTTGTTCGGACATGCCCAATTTTGGCTGCTCGTTGCTGTATCATTTTGGGTGAATTGGCTAGTTATTGAGATGTTGGTTAATGCCATAAAAACATTAACAAAGTGAGGTAGTAATTCTACCATTTTAGGCATACGATGTCCCCTGTGCTGTGATCGGGTCTGTGAGTTTGTTCTGATGATGCTATGCGAAACCTCTATTTTTCGTTCTGGATATCAGAGTATTTTTTGACTGTTAGGATGGAAGGCTATGGGGGTCTACACGAGTGTAGCTACCTATCATAATCACCGTTGGAGCAGCAGTGTTGAAATCACTTTGGTCACTCGTACGTAGGGGTGCAATCCGAGTGTATAATTCCCGACCGGTGGAAGGCCTGGGATCGAGAAATAGGTATATGGTACTATCTGTGTTCGATTTTGATTCTAGGAAGAAAAAAATATGAAAAATGGTATAGGATGAGCGATATTTGTTTGTAAGTATTGATATGTCAGGTGGTACGAGGAAAGTTTATTGTGACTTAGTAACAAGATAATAAGTGTGGGTTGTTGTATCTAAGTAAGGGATGTTGAGTGTTTTTCCTTTAATATATCAGCAATTAGTTTCTTCGTGTCCAATATCATGTGTAAGGATACAAAACAAGCAGATAATTTTCGTCCAACCAATCGACTGAAGGCTTATAGAGCGAATACGGGATGGAGAAATGAGTTTTCGACACTATCTATGTTCGACTCCGAGAAAAAAAAATACGAATATGATACATGATGATATTTGTCCTTATCCACTCCGATTGCACCCGTACTCGTATGCACTGCACTTCACAACTGGGGAGAGTGAAGCCATTGCGAACTACCAGCGCCGAGATGGGTGGGGGCGTCGGCGCAATGGCGGCGGGCACGGGTGGCGCCAGGCTTGCCTCTCTCCCTAACCCTAACCTTGCCAAATTTTATTTGGGAATGGGGAGGACCGAAGGAGGGAGGTGATGGGTGAGTTGGGGAAGACCTTGCGGTTTTTTTATAGGAAATGCAGGGAAATCGCATAAGTGGGGAGGTGGGAGCGGCGACTGAAATCTGGGGTGCCCATTTCGAATCGGATGGCCGAGATTGCGTATGTCCATATGTCCACCTATTGCCGCTTGTTCACCAGATATGATGCCCACTAATTTAGGTGGCAACTAGCAATTGTTGTAAATAATGCACATAAAAATAGAAACGAGAGACAATAATTTTACGTGGAAAATCATTTCAGAAAAAACTATAGACGCATGAAGACAATATCATTATATGAGGAGATATTTACAATGAAGCTATTGCACTTTCATATAGACTCCAGGATATATTTATAGTGGTACATGAAAGACTTCGTATAGTAGTAGAACTATGAGTTGGAGTAAGAAACGAAAACTCAACAATGTCCACCTTGAAACTAATTCCTCATATAGCCAAAACAAAACGTGATATCATCGAAACAAATTAGCATGAACATCTTGTGCGCCGAACATCCATAGAACTACTAAATGATACTAAGTGTGAGCACTCACACTTAGCGGTAGGAACCGACTTTGTTATCATATTAACTGGATTATCGTGAGTACTTATCTTGCTGACTTTAATGTCGCCTTGAGCAATGACACATCGAATGTAATGATATGTGATGTTAATGTACTTCGTTCTTTCATAAAACATCTGATCCTTCTTAAGGTAAATAGCGCTTTGACTGTCACATAATATTGTAGTGCAAAATGTACTTTCACAAAGCTCAGTAAACAAACCTCTTAACCAAACGACTTCTTTGTAAGCTTCAGAAATAGCTATATACTTGGTTTCTGTAGTGAACAAAGCAACAATAGCTTGCATGATTGTTTTTCAACTAACGACACTTCCCTCAACAATGAACACATAACCAGTAAGAGATATTCTTTTATCCAAATCTCCAACACAATATGAGTCCACATAACCAAAGATTCCATAGTTAGTCTTCCCAAACTATAAAAAAACATCATATGTACCCCACAAGTATATGAAAATTCATTGAACAAGTTTCCAATGCTCTTTGCCAGGATTAGCTATGTATCTACTAACAACACTCAATTATTGAAATAAATCTAAACGGGAACATACCATGGTATACATAAGTGAACCAACAACACTAACATATGAAACTCTAGACATCTACTCAACTTCATCATCTTACTGTGGACATGACCCTAAAAAAGTTAAAAATATGCAGCTAACAGAGCATTCACCGGTTTGGCCTTATGCGTGTTGAAACGATGAAGAACTTTATTAATATACTTTTTCTGACTTAAGCATAATTTTCTAATCCATCTATCTCTGGTAATTTCCATACCAAGAACTTTATTTGTTGCACCGTGATCCTTCATCTCAAATTCACTGCTTAATTATGCATTCAACATTGAACTTTTTGCCTTATTTTTTGCAGCAATCATCAACATATAGGAGCAAATAAATAGCGGGGCCATTAAAAGTCTTCAAATAAACACAACTGTCATAATCAGATCTTTTGAAATCTTAAGAGATCCTAAAGGAGTCAAATTTCTTGTACCACTGTCTGGGTGATTGCTTCATACCATAAAGAGATTTCTTCATCTTGCAAACATAATTCTCCTTTCCCGAGAAGACAAACCTTTCAGTTGATCAATATAAATGTCTTTCTCTAATTCCTCATGTAAGAACACAATTTTCACATCCAATTGTTCAAGCTCATATGTCGGATCCCCAAGTAAAACAACCTCGAAACCGTCGGTGCATACCGAGCTAGTCCCAAGATCAGATGTTAGCTCGCACAGATCAACATTGGTGTGATCATAACCATACAACAAACTCAAAATGAAACAGTCAAATTAATATTATTAACAAAAGACCTTACAGTCAAGGTTGTTACAAAGTTGCCACACAGGGTTTACAACAAAAGAACACTTACAACGGATAACAAAAGACATCGCGGAGACCATTCGATATGCCCACAGGCTATCGAGTGGAGGAATGTCCCCTAGCACGCATGGTCTTTAAAGAACTCCTCTTCATAGAACTCGGAGCTCATAGGGAGGTCTTCGGCGACTGATCAACCAAAGGGCGCAAGCCGTGAGTACTTTTGAACATACTTGCAAGTCATAGGGAAATGTATGCAATAATATTCATGCAAAGTTTGGCAAAGGATGGTTGTAGGGTTAGTTTGCAGAAAAGCAATATTGACTGAAAATACATTAAATAGATTGCAAGGCACAAGTTGAAAGGCTAATACATAAGTAAACAAGTTCTTTGAAACAGCTCGTGGACACCCTATCCACTTCCCATACCACTTTTTTTTTTTGAAAAGTCTACCCCTTGAATGAAATCTCTGGGTATGTCCATAACCGAGGACGCGGCTATTCAAATAGATTTTACACTCTGCAGAGGTGTACAACTTTACCCATATGACATGAATTTTCTCTAGCTAGTCGGGCACCCGTCGGTACCCCCGCTCACTGCCTTAGGTAAGCGGTCTAGAGCACATGCCAATGCCTTTACAAAGGTCTATCCTGACTCGGTTCTGCCCCGCTAAGGTTTCGCCATTCTGGGCCCCCTCTTGCGCCGATTCGACCACCCAGACAGAACCGAAATCAGAACATCGCTAATTAGTTGGCCAGGTCCACCCCATTCTGGACATGTGGTTGCACGGCAATGACCCAGATCAATGGTACAAGGTTAAGTCCTTAGTTGGCTGGTTAGGTGAGACTATCCACATCCCATTGTGCTTACGAACCCACACTCACTCCCTGCCACTTGCCCGAGCATAAAATATTTTGGGTCCAACCCGGCCAAAAGATCACCCTAGTCCTGGCACAATAACTTTTAATAGCAGTGGCGTTGCCATAGTTCCATAGCTTATTTAGTCAAGTTTAACATTATTGAGTCATGAGAAAACAAGACCAACGCAAGCTAAAGCAGGGCTAAGCATAATACATGCCCAGGATGGTATTCGACAATGTCCAACTAAATAACCCATCCTACGGATGTCCAAGGATACATGTCAACATGTGGTTCTCAATTTTCAAGGAGTCATACTGTCAAGAGGTTGTTTAACTACTTCCCAAAAACCAGTTTTATACAACTAGCCATGCATGTTTATGATAAAACAATATACTTTTTGCAACATAGGTTCAACATGATCAATAGTCTATGACTTACCTTCGCTGTAGGGTTGCGAGTCTTCGATGGAGGTTGTTGGATCCACGAACCCTTCAGAGTAGCTGGAATCTACACGTACGAGAAGAGCCAAATAAATAAAGCAACACCAAATAAAGACCAAAGAACTCACCAAACCAGAGTCAAAAGAAAGGTTACAGAGAATAAATGGAGAAAGGAGTTTGAACCACTCAAGAAAGAGCTTGAACAAAGGAGGATAAGCTCGTGGAGGGAGGTCTAAAGCACATGAACAACAAAAGAGGTAGAAGAGCTCTCTGGTGCTTTATATAGGCGCGAGGAGGTCCCGAGGAAGGAGCGGGTGGCAAGCAATGGAGAACGCTGCATTCAATGCACGCGACGGGGCAAGTGAGGGAGAGGATTGGAGTAGGTAATGGAGGAGACCAAAGAGGGAAACGAGTACTGCAGAAGTGACAACATTTAATGCGACACAACAGTATTTAATGTGTGAAGACTTTCATTGCAGCAGAGACGCAACGGAGGAAGAAGAAAGTGAGCAGGGCCTGCCAGGTGGGGCTAGCCAAAACTCAGGAGTGTGGTACAACCAAAGGAGTGGTTGCACCAAAAGGGTGGTCTTTGCAAAAAGACTAAGAGAGTGGTCTTTGCAAAAAGACCAGGAGGTGGTCGCGACCCAAGGGAAGGATGGTATTGACTGGAGAGTGGTCTTTGCAAAAAGACCAGGAGGCGGTATTTGCAAAAAAAAAAAAAGGGATGGTCGTGACCCAAGGGAAGGGTGGTCTTTGGAGGTGGAGGAGGAGGTCCTGAGGACAAAGAGGTCCAAAGGAAGGAGGAGGATGTCCCGGGGGAAGTCCTGAACTGTCAAGATGTTTAGGGGAGGTCCTGAATGGTCAAGATGTTCAGGGGGAGGTCCTGAACAACAAAGAGGTGGCTGAAGTTAGACTGGTCGAGGCCAAAAGACTTCAGAGAGGTGGAGCGGAGAGAGCCGTCCGATTCAGATCGGGCGACCCACAAAGGTTAGGACGTGTGGACCGCTGAACGCGAAAACACGATCGAGTCGTTCGGACATGATCGGAGGGTTCACAAAAAAAAAACGTTCGAACGTACAAAGGAGGCTGGACCGTTCGATTCAGATCAAATGGTTTACAAAGGGAGGAATGCTCAGACACGTGGGTTGAGTGGGAGAAAAAGGAAAACCAAACCAAAGAACTCCAACAAACACAAAACCAACCCGATTAGTTGAAGTTGGATTTATGCATATTAAATCTTTGAATTTTCAAAAATCTCCAAGTGAAGCTTAAGCAATTAACAAAACCAAATGGTTATTTTTGTTTTGAAAATCTTCAAAAACTCTGAAAATTTGGGACGTTACATCATAATCATGCATAGCCACTACGCTGAGTAAAATACAAATGAAAATATGCTTCACAACTAGGAAAAAACATTTGTGAAATCAATACCTAAATTTAGTTGTATCATTTAGCAACGAGTCTTGCCTTGTACATAACCTCTTCGGTTGGTGAAATGCCTTCTTTCTTCTTTAAAAACCATTTGTAGCTAATAGTCTTCTTATCAATTAGCAACTTGACCAATTTTCAAGTATTATTCTTCTCAAGAGATTGCATCTATCATCATGGCAGCCATCCATCTATCTAAACCCCAGAAGAGATAGCCTCTGAATAAGTAGAAGGTTCTGTAATATCTTCAATTTCTCCTGCCACATTCAAAGCATAAGCAACAACATCAGCTTATGCAATCAATTTTTTGAGAGCTTAAACATTCCTTTTAGGTCTATCGGCTGCAATGGAACGTGGTGGTGGTTGAAATACAACAAGAATATCATCTACGTTTTCCTTTTGTTCTTCTGGTGTATATCCTAAATCAATAACATGCTCCACCTGCACGCTTGATTTCTGCGACTTCTCAATGAGGACATCAATAGATGGTTTATCATGCAACATACCAGATTCATCAAAAGTAACACTTCTACTAATAATTATCTTTCTAGTTTCAAAATTCCATTATTTATACCATTTCACACTAGGTTTATAACCAAGAAAAATTCGCTCAGCGTCTCTAGTCTTCATTTTATCATTGTTAATATGAGCATAAGTAGGACAATCAAATATTCTCAAATTTGAATAATCTATTGGAGAATCATAACATACTTCAATTGGAGTCTTCTTATCAATTGTCAGGTTGAGTGACTGATTGGTCAAATAACAAGAAGTGGATGCGGCCTTAGCTCCCCAGCCCAATAACTCCTAGATAAGCTTGAGTTAGATAACATGCAACATACATTCTCTATAATGGTTCTGTTCATGTGTTCGACCACACTAATTTGCCAAGGAATACTAAGGCAGTGTAATGTTTCACAATGCCCTCTGATCTGTATAAAGTTTTAAATTCTCCAAAACAGAACTCCAAGCCATTATCAGCATGTAGCTTCTTGACACGCTTGTTAGTTTGCTTTTCAATCATAATCTTTCACTCCTTGAATATCTTGAACACATCCAATTTGTGCTTTATGAAATATGGTCAAACACTTCATGAATAATCATCAATGATGGTACATATGTAGCCAGCACCTCCAAGGAGCAGATCGTGGGATTCTCTCTACAAATTAGAGTGGACATAATCCAATATGCCTTTTGTAGTGTGAATTGTTGTAGTGAACTTTACTCTCTTTTGCTTGCCAAAGACACATTATTTATAAAACTTCAACTTGTTGATGCTTTGACTATCAAGGAGTCCTCTTTTGCATAACACCATCATCCCTATTTCACTCATATGCCCCGAACACATATGCCAAATATGAGTAGCATCAGAATCAAATGATTTATTTGAGGCGACAACAATATTACCTAAAATTGTAGTCCATTGCAGATGATATAAGTTAGCAACTTACATATCACATTTAATAACAAGAGAACATTTGGAGATCTACATAACTCCACCTCCACCTGAATTCTTGTACCCTTTAGCATCAAGAGTACTCAGCGAGATAAGATTTATCTTGAAACCGGGAATATGTTAAACATTCGATAAAGTTCTGATAGTTCCATCAAACATCTTGATCTGGATAGAACCAATGTCTGCAATCTTGCATGGTGAATTATCACCCATCAGCATAGAATCACTGGGCGTAGCTTGATAATTCACGAACCACTCATCATCAGAAAGTACAGGCCATATCAAGAATCCACTTATCATCGGTTTTAAAATTATCGACAAAAGCAACAAGAACATCTGCACCAGAATCTTGCTTAGTAACAATAGTGGCTTTAACATCATCCTCTTGTTGAACCTTCTTGAAATTGTTATTCATTTTCTCCTTTTTCTTTACCCACCAGCACTCAGGTATGTCATTTCTATCTTTCTTGCAATACTTGCATGACTTGTACCTACCTTTGGATTTCGATCCGCCTTTGTAATTTTTGCTCGAGCTTTCGCCTCTTGAATCGCCATTTCAACTCCACACCTGTCGTCTACCACACACTACCAAGACTTCTACGTGCGAAATTGAACTTTTGTTCGAAACAATGAGTTTCATCTTTTCCTTTGTTTGCAATGCTTTATAGACTTCATTATGTGTAAAATTATCTCGTTTATATAGAATAGTATCTCTAAACGTAAAGTGTGAAATAGGTAACAAGCATAAAAGAATGAGACCCAAATATTCATCATCATATTTTTCCTCCATAGACTAGAGATCCAAGACTACTTATTTGAACGCTGTCAGGTGATTCAATAACGACCAGCCTTCCATCATCTTGTGCGAATAAAGCTTCTGCTTTAAATGCATCTTACTGGTCAGATCTTTGGTCATGCAAATCTGCTCCAATTTCAATCATAATGCGGCAGCAGTCTTCTCCTTCAAAACTTCATACAGAATATTATTTTATAGATGAAGATAAATATGAGATAAGGTCTTACGATCTTTTCTTTGCTTCTCCTAAAGAGACCAAGCAATCGGCATCTTGTCGATCCCCAATAAAGCGTCATTCAAATCGAGTTGTGCAAGAACAACTCACAACTTGACTTGCAATAGAGAAAATCTCGTGTCTTAATCCAGCAATGGAAGATCACACTTCTAAGTCAGCATGCGGAATAAATCTTGAATTTGTTGGTACAAATATGTGTGTACCTAGCAATAGATTGTAGCTTCCTTGGTACACATTGTGTGCTCTGATACTACTTGTTATAAATAATGCATAGAAAAATGTGAACAAGAGACACAAATTTTACGTGGAAAATTATTTCAGGAAAACAACGGACGCATGAAGGCAATATCATTATATGATGAGACGTTTACAATAAAACTCTTTCACTTCCCTATTTACTATAGGGATATATTTATAGTGGTGAATGGAAGACTTCGTGTAGGGGTAGAACTATGAGTTAGAGTAGGAAACTCAATTCTTATCACATTCAAACTCAACAACAAGGAAACCATCTCGCCAAGCCAAGGGAAAATTCCTAGCTACTAGCATTATGATTTTTTTAAATAATATATTTTAATAAAAAATACAAAAAAATAAAGTCAAATTTTTTTAAATAAAATGGGTTGCTGTCGCCATTCCAAAGGGCGAAATTTCCCTGTCGCTATTTGGAATGGCAATAGGAGCCATGTCGCCAGTAGTACTGTACCGCTGCCATTCCAATTGGCAACAAAGCTCCTGTCGCCAATCCAAATGGCGACAGAAGGTTGTCGCCAATTAGAATGGCGACATAATAAGAGATTTTTTTAAAATAAAATTGAAAGTAACTCCAGAACATAAGTTACACATTAAAATTCAACGCATGACATAATATGAAACAGAAACATAAAGTAATAAGAAACAATATAACACAATATATTTCAGCACAACGTCATCACATAGTTTGTCGACAAATCACAATGATATTCTAAAACATTTTAGTACAATATAATCACATAATTTGTTGACAAATCACAATGATATTACAAAACATTCAGCACAACATATTTCAATATAAACAATTCCCATGGTCACGACCTCAACGCCCGCCATATCGACCTCCACGGTCGGATGAGGTCCCCGTGGCGCTGTCCGGACTCCTGACGTCTCCTTTATCATGTGCATTTCTCTTTGAGCATTTATTAAAGGTATGACTACCTGAAAATGAAGCACTTCTTTGTATGACGTCCGCTTTTGCTTCGTTCATGTCGTTCCTGATACATCGTAGCTACCACCGGCTAACCTTTCCCTTTAACCTAGCAATGTCTGCAACCAAGATCAATTGCTCCCAGGTAGGATGGCCAGTGAAATGACCAATCACACCATAACCATACAACTCTGTATTCCAAGTTTGCATCACCTCTTCCTTGGTGAAATATTCATAAAGGTATTAGCTAGGATGTTGCGCCACCATCGAGCATGTGGCCATGGCCTATACAGAAGAAGAGGCTTGTTACAAGTGCATATGCAACTAGCGCGACGTAACGTGCACTCGTGGATGATCCTATCACGGTTCGTCCCGTGACGTCCTTTCTCCTATCTCAAAGTGAAGCTCCCTTGTGCCCATCTTGAATACCCGGTGTATCTCAGCCTTCTTGCTCTTCTCCTCCATGTACTTGGTGATCGTGGCGGAGTACAGTACTCTGTGATTTTCCATGGAGAGCGACGCGTTGTTGCTTTAGTTAACAAAGTACTTTGTGGTACCGCAGATAATTGCTTCCATAATACCAACCAAAGAGAGGCATCTGGTGCCACACATAACCCAATTGTATACCTTGGCTTGATTGGTGGTCATGATACCATACCGAGCACCATCCTTATCATATAACAATGACTATGTCACCTTAGACTCGTGCTCAATCAAATCCGAGAAGCATTTCACCCACGCCTCTGTCTTCCACCTCATACCAAGACCATCTGTGGGTAACTCTGGCAATGCCTCAGGGTCCTTGTCTGCGCTTGTAGCGGGCTTTTTTGCTGCCTCTCTTCTGTGCGTCCCCGTCCGCTCATCTAGAATTTTCCAGATTGCATCGAACTTTCTCTGCTAGTTCTGGTTGCACAACCGCTTGAACAGGTTTATCAAGTCCTTGTTGTGGAACTGCTTGTAGAAATTTACACCCAAATGTCTCATACACCACCTGCTCTATAGATCCATCAACAGAAGTGGCTCATTTTCCCCTTGTTGTAGATGATTTATTGCACTCAACCGGCTCACATGCCAATCATTTATGACACATACATTAGGACGGCTCTGTACAACATAAATATTCACGTTCCTCAGAAATCACAATCAACTGTCAGTGTTCTTGCTTTCAACGAATGCGAAGGCAACGAGAAGAACCTGATTGTTCCCGTCCGTCGTAATTGCAGTAAGTATTTGCCCCTTGTACTTCCCAATCAAGAACGTGCCATCCACGCACAAGATCAGACGGCAATGTCGGAATGCATTGATGCTTGCACCAAAGGCAAAGAAGGCTCGCATTAGTACCCTCTTCTTAGCCCACTACGGATGTGTGTTATCTTGAAGGTTGACATGAGTGCCAGAATTCCTGTCATGTATAACTCGAAGTTGGCCGGGCAGGTTATGGTAGGAGTCCTTGAACCTACCAAACCTTGATTCCAATGTCTTTTGCTTTGCCCTCTATGCCTTAGCATAGCTGATTGTGTAATAGAACTTTGCATCTATTGCTCGAATGATGGATCGTAGCTCAAAATTCAGATTATCCACGATATCACCATACATATTGTTTGCGATGAAGCCTGATGACAGGTTTTTGTGTGACTGCATTGATTCGCTAACAACACATGTGTGAGGAACTAATATAGAGCATTTCCAGTTGGTGTCTTACTTAGGCTGGAATGCATCCACTAGCCAAGGGCATGCCTCTACGTCGCACTTTACACCGTAGCATCTTGGGTTAGATTTTACTACTGTGAATGTACGCCGCAGCGACAAAGCCTAGAATTTGATAGCCTTCTACACGACCTCCTTGCATTTGTACATGGCTATTTGTCTGACCTCGTTCTGGTCATACTCCCATGGTACATGGGAGCCTTCGTTAACAATGAGGTTGTCGAGTAACTAGTGGCCCACTCGGATGGAACCGCTTGTTGTTCCAAAGCATCCTCCTCATCGGATCCTTTATCTTCCGATAATGCCTAGCAGTACTGGTCTTCGAGAGCCATCCTTTGAACTAGGACTTCGATCTCCTCACCTTTGTCAACAATCCCACTAGCTTACTAGGACTAAAAGAGCTTCTTCCACACTGTCTTCATCGGTAACATCAGCAACTCCCCGACCTTCGGCCATTGTGTGCACCGTGTTGTAGCTGGAGTCCCCAACTTCTTCTTCGGCATCACCACCACCTTCTTATCCAGCCACCGATGCTGGAATGAGCTTGCCATATGCCTGGGCCAGAAGGACCAAATCCCACCCTGATGAACCCGAAGGTCCGATTGTTGGCCCGATCTTTCGATGAGAAGATACGTTCGGTGGTAGTCACTCAACTCTCACGATCCTGGCTACGAACACGCAAGGCCCGAAACCACGCAATCGCTGAACTGCTCGACAAGTCGTTATCAACCGTGCATGAATACTCGGTTGACCTGATCACGAAGATCCTGCATACACCGAAGAAACATGCAAGAACAAGATAAATAAGCAATCTGAAATTACGAATAAGAATGAAATACTTAATAAATTGGGATTCCGAAGCAGTATTATGGTTGGTCTAGTCGACACAAGCCAATACACGAAGTTACATAGAATCTAACTTTTAACTAAACAAAATCCAAGAAAACCTAGAGGGGTGTGGCCTCTTTATATAGGGGAAGGGGAGCCGCACATATCTAAGAGATAAGGGGGTGGTACTATTCATAGGTACTATTCGCATTAATAGTACAGCGTCAACAATTCACGTGAACAGTGCGGCCCAAGAGGTGTGGTCAAGGAGGTGGACGGTCCAAATAGTTTACAATGCCCAATTTGGCCCAAATAGGTGACGCAACACCTTCTTTCGATGATTACAACGCGCATAGAAGGATTTTGAAGGTGAGGATAGATCTGTTTGAAAGAGGACGAGATAAGCTTTCAATCAAGTATTCGTGGACCTCAAACGGAGTTCGTATGCGAAAGTTATTCCTGTTTGAAGTCAGAGCTATCTTTGGAGGCCGAACTGGATTCCAAAACGTGTCCAACTTGAACTCTTGCTTGGCTTGAACACAAAGTGATATGGAAACCTTTCTTGTACCATGGCATGGAGTAGATCTTGTATCCGGAGGGTTGATGTCCTAATCATCGATGATGAGGACATGACCCCTAGTACAACCATATTTGCTATGCTTACTGTTCCAAATATAAGAGCTCGTACGCTTCACTTAAATTATCAGGTGAGCTTTGTTTTAGGAGTGTCTTTATATTATATCAACTATATGATGCTACCTAATGATGAAATATATATATATATATATATATATATATATATATATATATGTGCAGCGTCATGTCACTTTTGGTCTTAGACAAGCAAGCAGTTTGAGCTGGACCCGTTTTGGAATCTAGTTTGGCCTCCGGAATCAGCCTGACAACACCAACTTAAAACAGGCATAACATTCACATACGGAGTCCGTTGGAGGTCCACGAGTACTTGATTGAAATTTTATTTCGTCATCTTTCCAACGGATCTTGCCTCACCTCCAAATTCCTTCTATACTAATCGTAATCATCAAAAGAAGATGTCATATCACTTGTTTGGGCCAATCTGAGCTTTGTATTTATACTGAACTTGGCCCATCTGCCGGCGGCCCACCTGGCGGTGCAGTTACGGTTCACATGAACAGTAACCACAAGTTTTAGTCGCACCCCACTATTTCTTTTAGATTGGTGGCTCCTCATCCCCTATTTAAGGAGGACGCACCCCCACTCTAGTTTTCTTGGATTTTATTTAGTTAAAAGTTAGCTTTCATGCAAATTCGTGTATTGGCTTGTGTCGACTAGACCAACCATAATACTGCTTCAGAATCCCAATTTATCAAAATTTTCATTCATATTCGCAATTTCAGATTGCTTATTTATCTTGTTCTTGCGTGCTTCTTCGGTGTATGCAGGAATCGATCTTCGTGATCAGGTCGATCGGGTATTCGTGCATGGTTGATAACGACTTGTCGAGCAGTTTAACGATTGCGTGGTTTCGAGCCTTGCGTGTTCGTAGCCAGGATCGTGAGAGTTGAGCGACTACCACCGAACGTATCTTCTCATCAAAAGATCGGGCCAAAAAAGGATATTCGGGTTCATCAAGTGGTATCAGAGCTACAGTTCATCGGTGAGAATTTTTTTTCCCTACAGTACAAAGCCACAATTTTTTTTAAAAAAATAGGTTTAGTTCATCGTCCAAACAATTATGTGCCTTTGTAATTTTCTTTTCAGTATTTTGTTTGTTGAATTTTTGATCGCATCGTCGTGTCTAGTTGTTGATCTTTAGTTCTAGTTATTGTCTAATTCGTCATTGTCTAGATTGCTTCTCGTGTTGTCCTTCGCGTTGCTTGATCATTCATTTAGGGTTCTTAGTTTTTGCTTCTAAAATAGAAAATTCGTGAGTTACAACTCCTCTAATCCGCACAAAAAAAAAACGATTTCACTACGAAACCGAGAGGATTGCCGTGATCTTTTGGGGGAATTGGTGTCCAAGTACAGCATCCACCCTTTGCTGCTATTTGCGACATATGGAAAACCTTAGGGCCAACCAAATATTAGAAGGAGAAAGAGGCAACCGCAAGAACAAAAGCCGTGGTAGAAAAAAAAAGAAAAGAAAAGAAAAACATGTAAAAATATTGGAGACCTTCTACATATGGCCAAAAGCTTTCACAAAAAATTCCAGCAAGTTTGGCCCACGGATTTGAAAGATATAGCAGTTTTAAAGTTAAACCCGAGACGGTTTCGAGTCCGAGTAGGATTCCGTATCCGAGACACTTTCAGTAAAACGGGCATAACTTTTGCATACAGTGTCCGTTTTTGACGTTCTTGTGCTCGTTTCGAAGCTAATGACGAGGCGCATCTTTTCCATGTAAGCCACTAGTCGCCCCCAAGGTGCCCCAAAATCGGCCATCTTCGGTCCCGAATTCGCGTCGCAAGTTTTCGATTTCTGTTTTTGCCGTTTCCTTCGATCTTCCTTTTGGAATTTGGAGTTCGCCTCAACTGCAAGGTTGTAGATCTTGTCGAAACCTTTCAAAAAATCATATATAAGCCATATAAAACTTTGCTTTTTCATCATTTGAGACTAGGTATTGTTTCTGCTCAATCTAGAAAGCTGTTTGCATTGCACCGATATTGCTATCTTTTGTGTGCTCTACGTCGTGCGAACAATCTTGTGCCCCTTACAGAAGTTTGAGTAGTTTGCTAGCGTATCTCCTATCACTTGTTGTGAGGTTCTCCTTTGCTTACATCAAGTCATATTGATCATTGCATGTGCGTACATACACTTCTCTGCATCGCGTTTTGATTAGCTTGCTTTGATTAGGCTGGGATTAGCAACATTGATTATTACTTTGAACAATTTTTCAACTAGTATTACTGATTTGATTGTTGCTAATCCTTGCTACCATATTGAAGCCTTCCAAGCTCCACTTCCTACTAATTCTGCAGTGTCGTTCCTCGCAATCGTTGGACTATTCACAGGTGAGAATATCACGAACGAGCCACCGGTTGTACCACTTCCTTGCTACATTGGTAAGAGCTTGTAAGAACTTGGTAAAAGATTGAGTGTGAGCGACTGTTGAAAACTCCAGAACCTAGTAGTTCATAGGGACATATACACTGCGATTTGTTCCCTTATTTTCTACTAATTATGGGAGGTTCACGGGATGATTACAAGATAGATCCACGTCTTCTTCGAGCCATTGAACGAGAGTTCGTCCACGAAGAAGATGCACGCTTGAGACGCGATGATCCACTACGGGAGGTACATGAATGTGATAGTATGTCTGGTAAAACTAAACTCACTATGCCTTCTTTTGCTGGTAAATTTGATCCTGATGCCTATATTGACTGGGAGATAGCTATAGACAAAGACTTTGAATATTATGATTTGTCTGATAGGCAAAAGATTAAAACTGCCACTAGTGTTTTTTGTTGAAGATACAATACTTTGGTGGAAGCATTTACATAGATATAAAAGAGTGCCTCAAACTTGGCATGCATTAAAGAAACTTTTGAGAGATGAATTTATTCCTAAATATCATGCCGATTATTTGTTAGCTAGATTACAACGTTTAAAACAACGTAGTAGAACTGTAAGGGAATACTATCATGAATTGAAAACTCGTTTGTTGCGTTGTGGCTTAGAGGAACATGCTGAAGCTATAGAGAATAGATTCTTAAGTGGACTTAATCAAGAAATTCACGACATTCTTGTTCACAAAGAATATAATTCCCTCCCTCATAAGTTTATACTTGCTTGTAAGGTTGAACGTCAAATTGAGGAGAAATTGAGAATGTTTGATGATAGGGAACATGAGAACAAACCTATGTTTGTGTATTTTTCTGTGACTAACAATTTGTAGAAAGTTGAGAACTATGTCAAAGAGGAGAACGAGCTGATTGAACCATCGACTCTATTGGTTGAGAAGGAAGATGCGAGATGGATACACCTACATCGTTTGAGGAGATCCAAAAAGGTAAAGATCATGGTGCTATCACCACTCAAGGTGAGTATGCTTGTGAAGAACTACAATTGTCCACTATTCGTGCTATTTTAGAACAAAAATAGTGGAAAACAATTATGATATGCACATATTTCAAGTTGAGAATAGAGACTGCATTGATTTGAGTGCACCATGTGATAAAATTGTTGATTTACCTGCCGACTTGAGTGCACCATGTGATGAAATAATTGAATTCCCTGCTGTTTTGAGTGATTCATGTGATGAATTAATCACATATAATGATCACGTGGAATTGGTTAGACATAAAGAAGTTTTGACTAGAATTTCTCCTACTGATTCTTTGTGTTACATTATGTTGGATTCACCTATGAAATTGTCACATGCTATGGAGAAAGTTTCTGAAATTGCATGTTCAAAATGCTTGTCTAGTGCCTACATCGCTGGGTATAAGTTTTATTTGATTGGAGATTGTGGTGTAAACAATCAATTTCTTGTTTATCGAATATTCATAACTTGTGATTACATGGATGAATTGAAGCTTGCTGTTTTGAACAATAATTCTTATGTGCCGAATCTTGTTCATTATGAGAGAAAATTAAAATTTAGTGATCATTCAATGCCCATGTGTTTATATCTTATTACACCATCTAGTATGGATAATTTGCATCAAGATGTTGAAGTATGAAAGAATTTACACATCCTTTCACCCTTGTTAGATGAATTTGTTGTTGCTCGATTGAAATATGATAATATGGATGAACTTTGTTTGATTCTAAAAGTTGTAGATTTGCCCATATGTGCTACCACTGCAAATTTCCAACTTCAGAGAGTTGAATTGCATAAATACTTCACTTATATTTGCAAAACTAGTTGCAATAATTGTTATCTGAGAAATTTTGTTTTATTCATTAACATATATGATTATTCTTGGGGTAATAATATAATGATCTTTTATGATCGCTGCTGTTGTCTAACATTAATTGTGCAACAACGAAGAACCGTTAAAACAGATGACATATACATATACCATGCATACACTTTGACTTCTTTGTTACCCTATTTTCAGCTTATCAAAAGCCGAGGACGGCTTTGTTTTCAAGAAAGGGAGGATGATGAGGACTATGCTTACTGTTCTAAGTTAAGAGCTCGTACGCTTCACTTAAATTATCAGGTGAGCTTGTTTTTAGGAGTGTCTTTATATTATATGAACTATATGATGCTACCTAATGATAATATATATATATATGTGTGTGTGTGTGTGTGTGTGTGTGTGTGTGTGTGTGTGTGTGCAGCGCCATGTCACTTTTGGTCCAAGACAAGCAAGCAGTTCGAGCTGGACCCGTTTTGGAATCCAGTTCGGCCTCCGGAATCAGCTTGACAACACCAACTTAAAACAGGTATAACTTTCACATTAGGAGTCCGTTGGAGGTCCATGAGTACTTGATTGAAAGATTATTTCGTCCTCTTTCCAACGGATCTAGCCTCAACTCCAAATTCCTTCTGAACTTATCGCAATTATCAAAAGAAGACATCATATCACTTGTTTGGGCCAATCTGGACTTTGTAATCATACTGAACTTGGCCCATCTGCCGACGGCCCACCTGGTGGCGTAGTTACTGTTCACATGAACAGTACCCATGAGTTTTAGTCCCACCTCACTATTTCTTTTAGATTTGTGGCTCCTCATCCCCTATTTAAGGAGGACGCATCCCCTTGTAGTTTCCTTGGATTTTGTTTAGTTAAAAGTTAGCTTCCATGCAACTTCGTGTATTGGCTTGTGTCGACTAGACCAACCATAATATCGCTTCAGAATCCCAATTTATCGAATTTTTCATTCATATTCACAATTTCAGATTGCTTATTTATCTTGCTCTTGCGTGCTTCTTCGGTGTATGCAGGAATCGATCTTCGTGATCAGGTCAACCGGGTATTCGTGCATGGTTGATAACGACTTGTCGAGCAGTTCAGCGATTGCGTGGTTTCGGACCTTGCGTGTTCGTAGCCAGGATCGTGAGAGTTGAGCGACTACCACCGAACGTATCTTCTCATCGAAAGATCGGGCCAAAAATAGGACCTTCGGGTTCATCAAGCCTTGCTCTCCTGCGTACATATGACTACCATGACCTTGTTTCCTTGAGCTGCACTAACTCCCAATATGTGCTCTGTGGTGCTCGGTTGGAAATCAAATGTGTGGAACAACCACCGCATCACAATGCCCCATGTACGCTGCTTTGATCTTGTTAGGGTTACAGTTGCTAATTGGAAATAATGCAAATCAACCCACTCGGGACCCTCCAGAATAGTTTCCTGACCGTAGTAAATTTTGAAAATAGTTGTATGTGATATATTCGACGTACTGCACCGTAAACAAGATTTTTCATGATCAACCACATATCTAAAACTAAACTACACACCGAAAAGGATTATCTACAACATACTACACTACGTAACTATACATCTAAAACTATATAATCCATTCAGTTAAAAAAAATTACCTACAAGATGGATGACCGGATGGGCTACGCTTCGCTAGGTCCTCCCCTCCTCTCTGCTCCTCTCACTTTCCTCCCCTCTTTCGCTTTTTTATGAATAAAAGTTAGTTGTGCTTGAATTTTGGGGTCTTTTATAGGGGGAGATTGTGTCGCCATTTGGAATGACACTGAGACTTGCGGGATCCCTATCGCCATTTTAAATGGCGATTTACCTAAATTTTGATATTACAAAAATTACCCGGCATGGGGTCCCCATCGCCATTTCGAATGGTGGCTCCACTCAATTTTAACATTACAAAAATTTACCTGGCATGGATCCCTATCGCCATTTCAAATGACGATTTGCCTAAATTTTAATATTAAAAAATTACCCAGCATAGAGTTAATATTAAAAAAATACCCGGCATGAGATATCCGTCGCCATTTCGAATGGTAATTTGCCTAAATTTTAATATTAATTTTTTTACCCAGCATGCCATACCCTACATCTATAGAAGTCCATCCAAACAACTAAACACCAGCCCTTTCTCTTCTCATCTACACTCAGCGCCATGTCTCAGTCGTCTAGTTCAATGAACTGAAGAGTGCTGGCGCTGGCGAATGCAAAGCATGTGAACTACCTGAACTAGGGGTCCAGGCAAATGTCATGTATTCCAACACCGAAGAGAATAGGGGGTGTGTGTTCTACAAGTGTCTATATTTCTCGATGAGTTTGATTTCCGCGAATGCTAGTATTTATATTTTGGTGTTTTTGTCACTTTTTTCACTATTTGGTGTGGCTTTCATACCAGCGGTTGCCAGTACTTTCAGTGGGTGGACTCTGTTGGTGTTGTGGTGGAAAGAGCAGTTGAACATCCACCTATAGTTCCATATGGTCTAATGGTGAACATGCCACCTGCAGACGAGCGCTTGGACATGATTCTTGACCACCTGAAGTAACTCCAGAAACTTATGTGTGTGTGTCCTACTGGTAGTGTGTTCAATATGTATTAAGTAGTAGTCATTGCCTACATAAGAGATTGATGTATGAACGATGTTGTATGCTTGTTTATGAATTGCAAGATGTCTTTAACTTTTGGCAACTGGATCCGTATGGATGTAACATAACAATGGATTCACGTATGAACTTCAATACGCAATGAAATTAAACTTAGTACCCACGTTCAGCCTCACATGACAACACACCGTAATGCTACCTTTTCAGACCGAAATGACCATACTCTGCCATGCCCCTTTTTCAGACAGAAAGGATCGCACCCTGTCCCGCCATATACTGCCACTTTTGCGGACCGAGATGACAACACACTATGATGCTACTTTTTCAGACCGAAATGACCACACTCTGTCATATCCCTTTTTAGACCGAAAAGACCGCACCCTGTTATGCCACACACTGCCACCTTTGCAGATCGACATGACAACACACTGTGACACTACCTTTTCAGACCAAAATGACCACACTCTGCTACGACCCCTTTTCAGACCAAAAAGACCACACTGTGTCACGCTACACACTACAACCTTTGCAGATCGAGATGACAATACACTACGACGCTACCTTTTCAGACAGAAATAACCACACCCTACCGCGCCACTTTTTCAAACCCAAAACACCACACCCAACCACCTTTGTAGACCGAGATGACAACACACTATGACGCTATATTTTCAAACCGAAATGACCACACTCTGCCACGCCACCTTTTTAGACCGAAAAGACTGCACTCTGTCACGCCACACACTGTCACCTTTGCATACCGAGATGACAACACACTGCGACGCTACCTTTTCAAACCGAAATGATGACTCTTCTCCCTCCACCCTCAGCACTACACCCTATCCACTTATAAAAGGAGGGAGAAAAGAGTTGGAGGAGAACACTACAACACCATACACAACACTCCACTCCAACTTGTTTCACATAATAGAGAGGAAGGAGATACCAGACTTATATGCGAAGATGCCGCGGAAGCGCAAGTGTTTTGCCGAGAGGGACTCTACCTGGATTGTTCTATGAAGAATGCGCCAGTACCACCAAAGTTCCCATACTCGCAATGTGTGTGCAAAGAACTAGCGAAGATCAATCAGTCGATACACCCAACGACCGCTGCCCGGGCGAACTACATGTGCGGGAATATCCTCATAAGAGAATCTTACGCACACATAGTTTTTTCATATCTGACGTTGCATTCCACATCACGCTAACTTCATCTGCACATAATGGCAGCCGAAGATGTGTTGCAACTTCTTCCAATAGATCAATGACCCAAGCATATACGATAGAACGTTTATCGAGCAAAAGTACATGTTCAACTACATGAAGCGATCCAAGATCTTCGAACGCTGGAAACCTTATGCACCCAACCCTATTCAAAAGGCACCGGAGGATCCCAGGAAAGCAGGGTGGTGGTGGAGGACCCCCGAACAGTAAGCTGAGTACGACCGGGCCAAGCGCGCGGTGGACAAGGGGAATGCTACTGCTAGTGAGACTGGCAGTCGTCCTAGTGCTCCCTATCGCTCGGGTGCACTCCATATCGAAGATGCAAGTTCTATTTACATCCTGATTATTGATTTGACCCTATGTGCTCCTATCCTAACATCATTCAATCGTCCATATTGTCTCACAAAACATGGCTGACTTTGAGACTGACCGCCGCAATAGGCAGTCTCGAGACAAGGGGAAGGGACCGATGGGCCGCCAAGACTAATTAACTTTATTCCAATCTACCTTTTTTTTCAATTCTAAAAAGGTGCACATATATCGTATGTGTTTTCTGGTTTGTTGGTTCATGCATTCTGTTGTTTCTAGTGCACACAATCAAACCTTGTACGTCATATAATTCACAACTAAATTATGAAGTCTTTCAAATTTTATTCCCAAATATTTTGTCTATTTCAAACTACGTACTCTTTTCCTAAAGAAATCGGTTCTGCAAACAAAACAATTAGAACAACAGTGTGCGTGGCAACCCTAAACCCAATTATGTCATTTCGCTCTAATAAGGGCTATTTGTGTTATTGTGCCGCTGAACTCGCATTCTCTACATCATATTTCATTATCTTTTCCAATTTCGCATTCCAAACTGTGCTGAATTCTCTACATATAATTATTTTTTTAAAATGTATTACCAGAAAACTTAGTGAAATCCACTAAAATTGGAAGATGAATTCTCTCTCTCTCTCTCTCTCTCTCTCTCTCTCTCTCTCTCTATATATATATATATATATATATATATATATATATATATATCAGCTCTTGTTGCGAGTTCAATTGACGACTTAAGCCTCTCAGCACTGTGTTACTGGCGACAGAGCTCCTGTCGCTATTCCAAATGATGACATAGAAATTTTGCCATTTAGAATGGCGATAGTAGCCCATTTTTGTAAAAATAAATTGATTATTTATTTTTGTAATTTTTATTAAAATACTATTATTTTAAAAATTTCCTTGTAGTACTAGTGTAAGCAACATAGACATGGCTAGGTTGCTTGCCCCGGTTACAAATCCAAGGATACCTTCCTTGCCTCCCTTTCCCTCCAGAATTCTCACTCTGTGTCTTCTTCCAAGTGCTTTTAGCTACAACCTCCCACTCTTCAGTCTTCACCTCCACCTCTCCTTGCATTGCTGGCTTGCTTGAAGCAGTTTGTAGTTAATATTTTCCCACTCTCCTTGCCAAAGCCATGAGCAAACAGCCGGCGGCGCCACAGGTGGGCGGCGAGCCGCCGAGCCGTGCCCTTGCAACCAACACAGCGCCGTCGCGGGGAGCGGCGGCGGCGCAGCCACCGACCCGCCATCGCAATGCAAGTGTGCAGAGCGAACGGCAGGCTGTGGCGGGGACACCGCGCGACGGCGCCCTCAGAAGGACAGTTCATCCCCGATTTGCTGAGGCGACCTACGGCGTTGAAGAACAGCAAGGAGGCCTGTACTGGGGGCGTACTGGCGAGGGACGCTCCCCACGGGCCGGAGCAACCGCTGGGTCACGACGGCGCAGAGGACGCCACTCGGGCGAAGCCACCACCACGCCCCAAGCCGTCGTATGTACCGCCGTCCCAGACAAGACGGGAGCAACCTCATGCAACACCGTCACCGTATCGGCCGGCGGTTCAGCAACCACCGTACCAGCATGGAATCGTCCCGGAAAGACGGCTGGGAGCACCGCCACGCGGAAGCAGGTCCCCCGCCACCGCAGCGCCTATCGAGCGCGTCAGCACGCTCAAAGAAGAAGACAGCACGGAGGCCCCGCCGGCTACGGGCGGAGGCACGCACCCACAGCCGCATGCGCGGTATCCGCAGACGAGGAAGCTCAAGAAGAGACAGCCGATGGCGTTCTGCTTCATCGCGTGCTGCATCCTCTTCTGGTTGCTGGTCATCGCCGTCGGCGTGGCCGTGCTCGTCGTTTACCTCATATACCGCCCGCAGCCGCCCCGGCTGCGGGTGACCTCGGCCACCCTGAACTCGGGGTACATCGACGAGCTCGGCGGCGGCGGGATGGCGCTCAACTCCGACCTCACCGTCCTCGCCGCCATCTCCAACCCCAACGCCAAGATCCACATAGTGCTGTACTACATGCAGCTGGACCTCTACTTCCAGGGCAGCCCGATTGGGACGCAGGCGGTGTGGCCAGCGCCGCTGCACGAGGGGCCCGGCGACTCCGTGCTCCGGAGTGTGCACCTGGTGGTGAGCGAGGTGACCATGACGCAGGAGGACGTCATGGTGTGGCAGAACAAGACGGCCAAGGGCGGGCTCGTGACGTTGCATCTCTACGGCCAGTTCCACACGCAGCTCAACTTCGGCCGGTGGCTGCCGTTCAAATACTGGGTCAACCCGCGCTGCACGCTCTGGCTCGACCCGCCGCCGAGCGGCGCGCTGCGCCGGGCACGGTGCTGATCGTTTGCTCTTGATCATCACTGGACCGGTCTGATCAATTGCTTTTTTGTGCTCGTTTCAACTTCGAAGAACAACTCGTGTATTTCCGTCTAGTTATTTTTTTAATTTCCGTTGAAGAAATATGGAGATTTGCTGTATTTTTGTTAGCCGAATGAAATTACGGAGATGTTCGGTATAGAAGAATATTGGCAGTACTAGTTGGGAAGATGTGAAAATAAAGAATGTATGTATTGTCAAATGCTGTCCATTATATGCGGCTCGGGTAAGCTTTGCAAATTTTCAAGTTAGTAGTAACTGGTTACTAAACCAAGGAGCTTGATTGAATGATTGTCAATTGGCTAACGTGACAACGTCAACTCTATATGGAAGTGAATTCAGGAGGCAATGCAACAGGTACGTACTCGAAAACTCATAAGCAGCAATTACAAAAACTCTCGTGTTGATGAGCATTTCCTTTATAAAGTGAAGCATACTTGAGAATATAGACGCAAAAAAAAGGCACCAGGACCAGGTTGAGTCTGGCTCAAGTTGCTTGTCCAGGTCACAAATCAAAGGATACCTTCCTTGCCTCCCTTCCCCTCCAAAATTCTCACTCCTCTTCTTCTAAGTGCCAAACTGCAGCCTCCCACTCTCCACGTACAACCCATCAATTTCATTCCAATCCTCCTCTCACCGTCTCACGTGAGGCACGTACCCCTCGATCTACCTCTTGCTGCATGTGTTGATTAGTTTGTAGTAGTAATTCCTTTTGCCACTCTCCTTGCCAAGCCATGAGCAAACAGCCGGCGGCGCCAGAGGCGGGCGGCGAGCCGCCGAGCCGTGCCCGTGCAACCAACACGGCGCCGCCGACCCGTGAACTCAATGCAAGTGTGCAGAGCGAACGGCAGGCTGTGGCGGGGACACCGCGCGACGGCGCCCCCATCAGGACAGTTCGTCCCCGATTTACTGTGGCGACCTACGACGTTGAAGAACAGCAAGGAGGCCTGCACTGGGAGCGTACTGGCGAGGGACGCTCCCCCCATGGGCCGGAGCAACCGCCGGGTGACGGAGGTGCAGAGGACGCCACTCCGGCGAAGCCACCACCACGCCTCAAGCCGTCGTATGTACCGCCCTCCCCGAGAAGACGAGAGCAACCTCATGCAACACCGTCACCGTCACAGCCGGCGGTTCAGCAACCACCGTACCAGTATGGAAGCGTCCCGGAAGGGCGGCCGGGAGCACCGCCACGCAGAAGCAGGCCCCCGGCCACCGCAGCGCCTATCGAGCGCGTCAGCACGCCCATAGAAGAAGACGGCACGGAGGCCGAACCGGCGCCAAAGCCGCGTCCACGTACACATACACGGCCGGAGCAGGACCGGCGGCCACTTCTCCTGCCGGTGCGTGAGAGCCGGCGGCCACTGTTGGCATGGACCCTCACCGTGTGCTGCGTCCTCTTCTGGCTGCTGTTTATCTCCACCGGCACACCATGCTCGTCATATACCTCGTGTACCGCCCGCATCCTCCCCGCCTTACAGTGGCCGCCGCTACGCTGAGCGCGGGAGGTCCCAGTCAGCGGCTCAACGGCAGCCTCCCGCTCAACTCCACCCTAACCGTGATCGCCAACATCTCCAACCCCAACGCCAATATCTATATCGTCGTGCGCTCCATGGAGCTGGACCTCTTCTTGGAGGGCGACCTCGTCGCCAGGCAGGCGGTGCAGCCGGCGCCGCTCCAAGAGAGGCCCGGCGAGACGGTGCAGCGGCGCGTGCGCCTGGTGGTGAGCAAGGTAGCAACGGGGCGACACGAGGACGTGCTGTTCTGGGGGTTGTGGCAGAACAGGACGGGCAACTCCAGCCTGGTGCGGCTGCAGCTCGCCGGGCAGTTCTGCACGCAGCTCAGGTTCGGCCGGTGGCTGCGGTACACCTACTGGGTGTATCCTGGTTGCAACCTCGAGCTCGACCCCGCACGGAACGGCACGCTGAGCTCGGCACAGTGCTGATTGATTTTGACTTTTAAGTACTTTTTTCGACGAGATAATTTATTTCATCTTTGATTTCTTGGATGATGCTCAAAGATTACATAAGAGTGAGGTTTGATAGATTTTTACCCCTTGTACTGCAAATTTTTATGTGAATGGGAACACATGTATGTGCTGGCCTGACATAAACAGGTACTATAACATGGCAGCAAAGTAGAAGCAGCTCTTACTATATTATGGCAAATTTTATTCAGAGGGGTATCAAGAAAACTTTGATCATGATCCATATATACTTCAGAATATTTGCTCTAACCAGGAAGGAACCACATCCAGCATAGGTTACTTCGAAGAACTGGTTGATGAGACCAAATACAATGACAACTATGTGGATACTATCATTACAGAAACCAACTGATATGCTTAAGAAACAATGTGGAGATTATCAATACTCAAGCCATTGGATAGGTCTGAGAGACAATGTTACTAAAAGGGCATTAAAATCAAAATATTTGTTTCATGATAGGTACACACAATTGAACTTTGATAATAAGAAAAAACAACTGAATTCTCCTGACGGCCAAGGTCCATGAAGGATAATGAAGTAGATTACCGCTGCTGAGTGGTGATTGAGGAACATGATCCACAGAAGGGCTGATTGATGTGCATGCAACATTAGTTCCCTTGACTCACCAACCATTTCTCAAAGTGATTAAACAGGAGCACTAACCTTGTCGGCCTTGCCAATCCAAACACGATTCTGTTGAAAGGGAAACATCCCATTGCCTTGTGCAACCCGTTGAGAAGCCAATCTTCCAACTTTCTGTGCAGGCCCAGTAAATTATCTTCTTGTATAGCATTTTTTAAACATTTCGCAATGCCTCATCCTATGAGGTATTATGATCAATTGACAGCTAGAACTCCGATGGATATGTAACCTTTGGAAGCTATCATACTAGTCTTTCCTATGTCTATGGTCTCCAAATATTGTAACACCCCAACTCATGCAGATCAGGGAGCTATAATGTTGGGAAACACTAGACATAAGAAAAGATAACAGTAGGATAGCTCCCTAATGAGGCTATTCAGCTCCTACCTTATTATTATCTTTCCTTTCTCCAATGTCTCCAAATATTATAACTCTCCAATTACTGGATATTTGGGGGCTATAATATTTGGAGACGCTGGACATAAGAAAGATAACAGCAAGTTAGGTAAGCCTGTGGGACCCAAGACAATACTAAGATAGCTCCCTGACAAAATTATTCAGCCCTCTTATCTGTACAAATGTTAACCCGATGGGATGAGGCATTTTCTATCAAACAGATCTTAGTAACAATTGATTTGTTAGATGTTAGGAAAATGCTATACAAAAATATGAGTACGGGCCTTGCAAAAACTGGAAACAAGGAGGCCTTCGAACCTGGTAAATGAAACATGTATTATAAATTAGAGTCTAAACAAATGCAAAACCTCTGCTCAAACATCGCATTCAAATTACAGTACAAACAGCGCAAAACGTCACATAAATCATTACCTAGTGGGATTGCATTTTAAACATAAATCGGCGAAAGAACAGTATTGATACAACATTGCAACCAACTTAGGCTATATATCAAACAATCCTAAAGAAAGACAAGCATGCGAGTTGCAGATAAAAATATCAGCAAATTAATACAGCTGATTCTGATTGAAATCAATTTGAGAAAACATTATTTCTCTCTGATGTTTTGAGATCTAGAACTATTGTAAGTACCATGTTTGAAGCTAGGGCATTTCAATATGACACCACTTGATAATTTACATGGATCGAAAACTCTAGGAGAAACACCCTTGAAGACCCTAACCTTTTCATATCTTGCTTACTAGGAGTTCAAGAAAAGTGATTAACAGAGTTAACATAGATCCTGTAGAAGGATGGACAAATCAGTGAATCACATAAACTGTTCACTGATACCATGAGAAAGTTTATACAACACCTAGTGAAACTTTTACTAAGAACGTGTAAAGAGCAACATAACCAGAACTAGTTTTTGCAGTTGACGAGCATAATCAAAACAATACCTCATTGCAAATCCTTGCAACTTCACAACTTTTGTCAGTGCAATTGTGAGCACCACTGGTTGCATCTGGCATCTCCCCCATCTTTTGTTGTATGTTCCTCCAAAAAACTGTGAACAAAAATGCTAAGCACAAACTCTGTGACATCATTTCGATTTGGTGCTTTCACATGCTTCAAAAAAAAAATCTTCTATTGCGAAGATCTCACATCTGTTTTCAGTTTGGAGCTTTCACATGCCTTGAAAAGTTCTCTTGCAATTGCAAAGATCTCCCCATATGTAAGGTATCAAGAAGCCTATTGTAAGCCGCAATGTTTGGTATAAATCCTAAATCGAGCATTTCATCCAACACAGCCTCCCCTTCCTTCCACCTCCCCTGCCTACCAAACCCCTGCACCAGCATGCTATATGTCACACCATCGGTCTCAAATCCCTTCTCCTTAGCCAGCATCCTCAGCATGTTTGCATCAGATGTCCTCCCAGCTTCACAAAGTGCCTCAAAGATACAGTTACAAGAAATGGTATCCGGAACAATCCCATCCCCAACCATCCTGCCCATCAACCGGCACACCTCATCCAGCTTCCCCGCCTTCATCAGACACTCCAAAACTGTTACACCTGCAGGGACACTCAAGAAACACGCCCTATTCCTCTCCAATACCAACTCCACCACTTCCACTGCTTTCTCCACACTCCCCACATGGCACAGAGACTCAACCAGATCCAAGCAATCAAACCCTTCCGGCACCACCATATCCTCAAAAAACTCGACAAACACCTCAGCCGCCTTCAAAGCCTCGCCTCCACGGCACAACCCACCAATCAAAATCTCCATAGACGCAACCGACAGCCCCACCCCAAGCTCCAGCATCTCGCGTGCGACCTTAATACCCTCCTTGTACCTTCCTTCTCTGAAGAACCCGCGCATAAGTGTGTTGAAACTCACACCAGTCGGTGCACAGCTCCGGTGCCGCATCTCCTCAAACCACCGCATGGCAGCATCGACGCCTTCCACGCGGCAGGAGCTGTTGATGAGTATGTTGAAGGTGTAGGCATCCGGGGCGACGCGGTGGACGGAGGTCATCTCGCCGTAGAAGCGGATGGCATCGTCGTGGCGGCGGAGACGGGCGAGGGTGTGGAGGATGATGTTGTAGAACTCGGCGGGGAGGGGTGCGTCTGCGACACGGCGAAGGGACGAGAGGGTGTCGGACGCGGCGGTGATGTCGCCTGAGGCGGCGAAGGCGAGGATGGCCTTGCGGAAGGAGGGGAGGAGCTCGGGGCAGGCGAAGATGGAATCGTCGGTGCAGGGGCAGGGGCGGGAGAGGACGAGCTGGAGGAGGCGCCGGAGCGAGGGGAGGCGGCGGGAGGCCGCGAGGCGGGCGGCGAGGAGGGACGTCAGGCTGTGGTCGGGGCGGAAGGCGGGGGAGTCGGATGCGGCAGCGAGCAGGAGGTGGAGATCGAGCGCCGCGAGGCGCGGGTGGTGGCGAGCGCGGCGGAGGAGGCGGAGGAGCGCGCCGGGGGTGGAGGCGTGCGCGGAGGGGAGCGCCGGGAGGGGGCTCTGCGGCGAGAGATGGGAGACGGCGAGCGGGAGGAGAGGCAGGGAGGGGTCGAGAGGGATGGAGGCGGAGGCGGTGGCGGTGGGGCTTTGAGGAGTCTCCAAGGTTCCGATCTCCGGCGAGATGAGGCGCTGGTGCTTGGAGATGATGGCGGGGAGCTTCCGCGCGAGGCGGCGGGAGGCGGCCATCGACCGGCCGCGGAAGGGAAAGGTTTTAGGGTTTGAAGAAGAGGGGATCAGAGGAGTAGGCGGCCACCGCCCCACCGGCCAGAATGTGTGTGGCGACTGGCCGTAGCTAGACCTGGGCACCGGGCTGTGTAAGTAGGGCGAAAACGGATCGGAAACGGACGGATAATAGTTTTGTCATATTTGTTTTCATATTTTTTTCCGGATTCAGATACGAATACGAATATCCCGGATACGAATATGAATACGAATAGTATCGAATACGAATACGGAACAAATACGAATCGAAATGAATAAGGTCACAGATATTTTTCGGAATATGAAAACCCTTTAAATTGTATGCCAAAAATTAACGAAAACATATAACTAATTTATTTGATGTAAACATTCATGAATTGTTCATATTTTCAGCAACCACATATAACATTGGCACTAGCAAGTTACATTAACTAGTTTATCACAAATATAACACTTAGTTTACCATATTTAGCTCATAAGTCATAACTCACAAAATCATCACGCATTCACACTTAGTTCATCATATACATAAAATTTAGTTCACACTAACATCGATTAGACTGGATGGTTAAACTATACGCAAATGACTCTAACATCCCAAAGTATGTTACAAAAAATAAAATTAATAAAGTTATTATTTTATTGGATTTTCTGAGATTTAAAAGAGTTTTTCAGTTAAAAAGGAAAAATAATAAAATAATATCAATTATTTAATTTCCTAGTTTTTAATGTAAAAAAATTTATTGAGTTTTCTGGGATTTTATTAGATTTAAAGTGAAAAAGAAAATTGTAATTAATTTATTGAATTTTCTGGATTTTTAAAAGGTTTTTCCTATTTTTAGAAATTTAAAATAATTTATATACAAAAATAAAAACCAACTTTAAGTTGAAATTAATTTTAATAAGTTAAAAATAATTCAATGAATTTATGTGATTTTTTCTAGGATTTTTGAACTCTATTTGCTATTTTCTAAAAGACTATTTGATTTGTTGCATTTTCTGAAATTTAGAAATCAATTAAAATCTCCTTTTCTCTTTTGGGCTGAAATCCGGATATCCGACTCCGTCTTATCCGGACAATCCGTATTCGTTTCCGTATCCGCCGGATAGCATGCTACCGTATTCGTTTCCGTTTCCGACAAAAAAAACTGAATTCGTTTCCGATTCGAAAATTATCCGAGAAAAATCCGATCCGAGACATTCTGAATCCGTTTTTGTCCGGATCGGTCGGAAACTATCCGATCCGTTTTCACCCCTACGTGTAAGTGTGTAAGGGCCAGCACGGCACGGGCCGATGGGCCACAGGGCCGGACGGTGCCGCGTCGGCCCGGTCTAATCAGCACGTCGTGTTATGTCGGCACAGTCCGACTTGACTCTAGCGAGCCCAAGCACGGTCCAGAGGGACACCGTGTTGCCACCGTACCGTGCCGGCCCAAGCATGGTTCCGTCCCACTGTGGAAACGAGGGAGGGAGGGACCGAGGGAGATGTGACCTGGAGCGCCATCACCATCGTCGTGGAGAACTATCGCCGTCAACCTCGACACACCTGAGGGCAACGTGGAACGCCACCATGACCTCCTTACGTCCGCATCCCACAAAACCAACAACAGACGCCTCCCTCTCCCACCTCATCCTCGACGCACGTGGAGGCTAGCGGAGGCACAAGCTAAGCGAGGGGGCCTGTGAGCCTCATGGAGGGCCACTGGGACCGACAAAGGGGTGCGGAGGGGGAGGAGCGAGCCCGAGGCGACTGGCGCGAGGGAGCCAGAGCACGGGGTCCACGCGAGGGAGCTACAGGGGCAGCAGAGGAGAGGCGGGGCCAGAGACAAGGGAGGCTGGCCACCGTCGTGGCCGCATAGAGAGGGGAGGTGGGGCTGCGTGGCGACAGAGGAGGAAGAGACAGGGAGGACCGAGAAGGAGTAGTGAATGGGTGGCGCAAAAGGAAGGGGAAGAACCGAGAAGGCTCTCGACTCGTCTCTAGGAAGAAGAGAAAAGCATAATGAGAAGGAAAAAAGAGGAGGGGAAAAAAAGAAAAGAGGTTAGGAAAAAGGAGAGGGAATGGGAAAAGGAGGAGGGAAAAAAAGAAAAGATGTTAATAAAAAAAGCGGAGGAAATGAAAAATACGATAGAAAAATAAAAAAAACAAAATAAAAATTATTCATAACGCAGCAACAAATAAATATTCAGAGAGATAACTAAAAATTATTCATTGTTCGGTACAGTATAAATACAAAGTTACTGTCTCGTTAAAAACCTTCCACCCATTATGTGATACCCCTGGTAAGGAAAAGAGTGCAACAACTACAAACATATAGATAGACTAATTGACGTCGAGATTCTCTAGACCAGCTATCGACCCTCGAGCTGATATTGCGTTCGTTCATCTGCGTTCTCCCAGTCTTTGAGGTATGTGAGTGCCTCAACCATCTCAGGCGTGAGAGACGACCACCTCGGCTCGATGATCCTCCCCACTGTACTGAAAGTAGCTTCCGGTGAAACAGTCGACACCAGAACCATAAGTACATGTTATGCAAAAATGTGACAGCACTGGATAAATATCCTGGTGGTTCTTCCACCACAAGAGGAGGTTGACATCATTACCCTCCGCGAAGACAAGCTCGGTGTTCGCGAAAGGTGTGTCGAGGTAGTAGTTGATCTCTACTCTTAGATTTCATTGAGACCTGGTCAGCGTACGAGAGGATGAACTAGATGTCGGCCTTCTAGCTTCTTCTAGACGTTGAAAGCACTCACATTGAGTTGTACTTGTTGCGTTGTTGAAGTAGTTGTTCTCGATTGACTTTTGCTGGCAAATTTTTCATAATACAAATCGAAAACTCGAAAAAACTTGTCATGAATGTGAGTGCAAGCCTCATAAAAAATCAAGATCAAATGCTTCCCCAATTCCCTCGTAAGCCCTCTTCGGATCTGCTAATTTCTTCTGATGATCCATAATACTAACAAAAAAGAAGAGATGTGGGATAGCTTAAAAATATTTTTAAATTTTTATCTCCATTAGTTCAATAATAGGTATCGAAAGGGCATTGTTTCTATTTTCTTTAAAAGCGTTAGCAATAGTCAAAAGCTACTCGATAGCTAAGCAATAAGTAGCAACAGATAAAACTGTGGTTGTATCGTAAAAAACTTTCAAAAATTCACGAAAATGATCAGTAACTAGCCAATCCGCTTTAGTAACCAACTGCTTACCAAAATTAGTATTAACGAAGAGAGTGATGATGTACTCGTACTCTTTGCACCAATCCAACATAGTATACATGGAGTTTCGCTGCACCTTCATGTCTAGGTTGAATTTTCTTGGCCTTTTATTGTTGGCCTTGCAATACTCCTCGAACTGAGCGTATCTTGAGCCTGAAACTGTAATAAACTGGATAATATCGTGTATGTTATCTAGACTAGATTTCATTATCTGCAAATATGCCTACACGATGAGGTTCAAGATCTGACGTATATATCTCTAGTGAAGGACAGAACCATCAGTGTAGGACTCCAGTCTCCAAATACGGTGCAAGAAACTCCATAGCCATCGTATTAGCTGAGGCATTGTCAAAGTGATGTTCGAGGACGAGGGGCATCCGGATCCGCGGGAAGAGACTGCCTGTACGAGGTTCGCTACGACGCCCGCAGCGGTTCGGTCAAGCGAGTCGCCGACAACACCTAGTGCCACGGAACCCTACCGCAAGTTCCTGGAGCTCAAGGACACGGTGGCGACGGTCTCGAGGAGCATGCGGTGCCTGGGGATGAGGGGGTGGGATGAGTTCCGGCGGGCTCAGTGCGTGTGCTTGAGCCAGCTGCAGGCGGTGGTTTGGGACGCGCTCCACGGCTACGCACGGCGCTGCAGCCACCGCAAGCTCATCCCCTACCTTATGGAGGCCGCGCTGCGGGTCAAGACCGGTCAGGGCATTCTCCAGCTCGACTACGGCGTACTCAAGACCCAGGAGGAGAGGGAGAGGGAGATGAGGAACGACGGCATGGGGGCCGCTGCAGCTGCTAATGGCCGCGTTAATGATCGACCGCTACGAAAAGCGGGCACTAACGGAGGTGGAGAGGATGATGCATGAGCGCGAGGAACAGGCCAACAATCGCTTCGGTTGCTCCGAGATGCTACACATCGACATCTAGTTTTTTTTTTCGGGAATCATCGTTTTGCCATCTTCTAGGTGGCTTCTATGATCGCATCTTTTTTTTTTATTGTGCTTAATAATTTACTTTAAAGTTGAAGAGAAAATCGATTTTTTTTTGCTCTTTTTGGACAATTTTATCCATATCTTCTTCTTTCTCCTTATCTTCCTCATGTTCTTTGCTTCGGCCATGGCAGACGTGTCGCCCTGCTCCCGGTGGCCATCCGCCAGCTTCGCGAGCTCCGGTTGGCATCGCCACCCACATCCCCGTGGCTAGCTCCCGCCGCCGCCCTCCTCCCCGTGGCCTGCTCCCGCCATCGCCACCCTCCTCCCCGTGGCCAGCTCCCGTTGTCGTCCTCATTAGGGCCATGGAGGCAATGCGCAACGAGGGGGGAGAACGGGAGGCGCGGTGGTGCAGAGGTGGTAGAGGGCGTTGGCACCGGCGAGGGGCGGCGCGAGGCGGATTTTGCCATGGTCGAAGCAAGGAAGAAGAGAAGGGGAGAGGAGGGAGAAGACAGAAGTAAATTTGACAAAAAAAGGGCAAATAATCAATTTTCACTCTAACTTTATGGCAAATTATCAAACGCAACGAAAATAAATGCAAATGATAGAAGTCATATCGACGATGGGGCAAATGATCAATTTTACCTAGTTTTTTTCCCCTTCATTCTCTTTCAAAAAATAAAGATTTGGAATTGGACGCACTGGCGAAGTCCAGAAATTGATTGGTTGCAAGTTCGCAATGATCTATCAAAATTGTATTCACCTGTAATTGTTCTAACAAATGTACACATTTTCCTGAAAAAAAAAGTTAGGTTGCATTTAAACTTTTGAATTCTCAGGTTTATTTATTATTCAAATTTAGGTAGTTTTGAATTTCCCATGATGGATTGGAATGTAAAACTCCACCGTCAAATTGAATCGAAACCTTTCGGGGCAAAAGAAGTTGCATCACTCCGCGTATCGTTTTCTTGCGGAACATTAGTGCTTTACACATATATATCATGCAATTAGATTACATTACAAATACTACAAAGAACATCATAAATAAGTTTGGTTGTTTTTTCATCATCGCAGTATATCGTAGTCCTGTCAGATGTTATCTGCATTATAGCTTCTACAGGACTGGTAATGAAAATTGAGCGTTCACCACCTTCGGAGTTGTCACCTGCAGGAAATGAACATACGATTCCCTTTTCTTGCAATGCTGACAACAAGCGGCCTGGATCAACAGTTCCCCAGTGTAGCAAGTGCCGCTTTGATCGATCTGATTGATTCTTTGGCGCAGCCAGCATATACTGCCCATTGCTTAGATGGAGCTTTGCTCTCAATCTCGCGACAGCGATGGTCTTATCCAACTGCCTAGGCTGCAACCCAAAGGCAACATCAGTTGCCAGCTGCACCTCAAATTCTTCCCGTAAATTAGGGACCTCGATGGTTTTGCCCTTGGTGTAATACAGGAATGACCATGGCCTCTCCTCCTTTAGTGGGCACCGCGACTTCAGATCTTCAGGAAACTGCACAGTGAAGTAGAGTATAAGGAAAGGATTGCTGGCTTAAAGAAAACTAGCTCCACTTGATGATGAAAGAAAATAAGTAATAGCATACCAGTACAAGCTTTGGTTTGAGCACTGCCAGTAATGGATCAACTTTCCCCACCCTATCAATGAAAAAGTCAAGTTTTTATTCAACATATTTTGCTTTGCTAGTACGAAGTAGTAGAAACATAACCTTTTGAAGTTTTAACATACTTTATTCCAGAAAGGAAAGAACACTCGAGGACCTGGATTGCCACAGGCATGAAAGGCTTAAGAGTTAATTCGGCATCAACTCCTTGCTGCAAATTAAATATTTATGTACTTTAGCATACATCAATCAAGATTAAATACATGTTAGGTTCATTAAAAGATTGGACACTTGTTTACCTCCAAAGCAAGAAGGCATCGTTTATCTGCATGCCAACGACGAAGCAAATGGACAGCCGGGCCATGCCTAAGGCTCCAGTGTGGACAAAATACAATGCAAGGCTCCTTCCATGCTGCCCTGACAGGATTCTAGTGTTGTTACACAACAGAACCAATGAAGGAAACAACAGACTAAAATAGTAACAAGTCCAAGTGAGTTCATATGAATACAAAACGGGACATGTTCTATAAATAATGCTAAATATAGCAACCAAATATTGTTGGACATGCATAAAATTAACACACAACCAAAACTAAAATAAGAAATAGCCAGTACTGAGCTTTTATAAGGACAGTAACAAACAAGAGAAAGTATTAGTCAGTGATCCTAAGGCTACCTATTAAGAAGTACTAACTGTAAATCAAATTTTGATCAAGTTCTTACAGCAGGCCCTTTGAGTGTAAATGAGGAAACAAAAATAGTTTGCCTTCCTTCAAAAGCTCCACATGGCCAAATAATGCCTCGCCAGAGAATAGCTGCAGGATAACCAACATCACAGCAGGGCCATGTTATTATGTTAATTTTCATATTTCAAAACTCTCATAGTGGAAAGGGAATGACCTTCTCTTGGCGTGACTTGCATAACCATTCTGGCAAGGCATTGGTAAAAGCAATTGTTTCTTCTGCTGTCCCAGAAATCATAAATATAGGTATCTGTCTCAAACAAAAACAGATTGTCAGCCCAAAACAACAGGTGCAAATCCTGTGAGAAAAAATGGGTGATACCGAAAATATAGCAATTCGGCATAAGTGTCACAGTGTAGAGCTAAAAGAACGGGTACATGAGTATAGCTATGTAGAATAACTTGTTAGTGAACACACTTTGTACCACATGCATCTTCAAACCCTCTTAAAAGTTAATCACCTTACAGGCAGTTGACTGTGAATCAAGCATTGTCAATTTGACATTTCCACATTAGCAAAGCCATGCATATCCTAAGTAAAAGTATATGCTGGTATTCACAAGATTACTACAAGAACCTCGAGAACTGAGGTCTGCATGCACAAAATGGATTAAGCATTATACGAATATATTTTAACAAGGGGACCCACTATACGATTACAAGGACTACAATTACCTTCATGTTGGAAGAATGTAGTGTTTCTGATATATGCTCCAAAAGCAAAAGAATGACACCAAGTCGTCCTATTGGTATTAAAACAGAGCCTCCAGATTTTATTGCATCAATGATACAGGAGCATATGAAGCTGATTCTCTCAATCTCCTCTGTAATATCATCATTGTTGCACAGATATTGGATGTTTTCATCCTCATCAACACCATCATCCCTGGAAGATTTTAACATTCATACAAAAAAAAGGCATTGAAGGTTATAATTGAAACATTTTTTGAAGTTATGCAAAATAGAAGTGCAGCACACTAGCATACCTCAACACTGAGTCATGACAAAGCATAGTGTCTGTTTCATCCATTGCATGCTCACTCAGATTCTCATTTTCCTCATCCATGGCACTCAAATATGAGAAATCCGAAAACAAAATCACATCATTTTCCTTCAGAGAGCTATAATCACAATCTAAGGCATGAGCTGACACAAATACTGAGCTTGGCAAGTACGTAATACTTGCTCTCGGACCTTTTATTGTCCAGGCACAATTGCCAAGTTCCAGGCCAGAACTAGAGGCTTTCAGCATCAACATGCCATTGAAGCAAACGTTCGCCGTATTTGACAGACTGGATTTTCTGCATGCATTCTTCTATGTTCGTCGGACTGCCAAGTAGATATAATCCAATTAAAACAAGAAAAACCATGATCATAGAGCAGTGACATGAAGTACTGATGGCTTTATCAAATAGTGAATCTTCTATTTAGTTATATAATTGAATGTTTGCTTGCAAGAAGTAAAATCTAGTCAGCTACATATGTATGTAACTAAGATATTACAAGAAGTAAAATCTAGTCAGCTACATATGTATGTAACTAAGATATTAGGCATATGGCAGCATGTGGATCTTAATTTTTTCTTGCTCGAGTGACGAAATTATCACCATTCACCAAAACCACTGCCCTCAATCCCTAATACTGAGATTAACTGGGGGTGTAATCAGTCAACTAATGGTCCTATCAGGTTCGTCTTTGCACTTTCAAAGTCGAATCTGGATCGTATTCAAGTAACTCTTGAAATAAAAAATGGATCAGATGTTACCAACTTACCATATATAGATACGAATTGAATTCTGGTACATATTAAATTTCCGAGTGTGTTACCTGCCTAGTAAAGGTTTAGCAGTTCCACATTCTAAACCAATAGGTAATAGCAAATACAATTCAGGTAGAGTTAAGTATGGTCTTCTATTGTTTATTTATGGATTTTAATTATAATTTGGATAGACCATAAATTAAGACAAATATTTCTATAGAAGTTAAGTTTACTTATGAATAATTATTTAAGATAGGTTCCATGCTCCGATGCATGGACACGGCTGAAAGGTGGTGAGTCCATGTCGGACACCGTGTCGGACAAGGACATGGCTCCGATACAGCTTCGACACATATTTTAGGCGTGTCTGAAATGAGACCCGTGAAAAAAATGAAATTAAAACCGGACACGTATTAGCCATTTGGGCCCAGTCCATTTGGCCCAAAAGCGATAGCCCAGCCCATTTTGTTTCCCTTAACCCTAGCATTCTCCAATCTCTAGAGCCTCACTCCCTCATCCCTTCGATGCCGCACGCTAAGCCGCTACGCCGCTTTGCCGCGCTTCACTACACCGCCCGCTCGCGACAGCAAGCGGTGGCGGCGACCCCCTCCATCTAGACCCCCCCCCTTCCCCCTTCCTTCTCCCCGTCGCCGCACCTTCTCCATGACCCCGACGCCCCTGCTGCCCGACACCGACACCGCCCTGCTCCCAGACGCCGCTTGTCCATGCTGCTTCGGTGCGTCCTTCTCCCCGACGCCGCCCGCCCCTTCTTCTTCGGTGACGACGGTGAGTGATTCACTGATTCGTCCCATGCTCCTTCCCTGGTTCATGTGCTATAAGAAAAAATTTGTAGTGTGTAGATTGTAGTTCTTCCCTGGTTCATGCACTAGTTTGTAGTTCTATACTTCTATTCGGTCAGTTTGTAGATTGTTGCTTGCTTACCGTCGTCATGCATCAGAATTTCGTCATGCATCAGAGCTCATGGTAACTAGTTTTAGTGTCATCAGTTAGGGATCACTACTATATACTAACTCATTTATTGTTGTTTGCTTGAACATGATTAAGCATGCAAATTAGCAGGTTAAAGGAATTCTGAATTTCTGGTATTACTATGAAGTTATGAACTTATGATTTATGAAGAACAGAATGAAGAACTAAAGAGGCGAGGAGCCGAGGATCATCTTTGAGGTACATATGCCTACTTTACACTTTCAGTTTGACAAACACGTAGGAACACATCAAATAATACATATGCATATATTATTATTATTATTATTATTATTATTATTATTATTATTATTATTATTATTTTACTGATAAATTTTCACCGCCATTTGCGTGTTGATAGGTTTTTACCGTCAATTTAGAACGGCACCCAGCAACATTTTACGGCTTTATTCGATGCGCGCGGGCAGGTTTTACTGTTGACTCGAGCGGGAAGCGTTGGCGCACGGGTTTTACTGCCGTTTTTGACGTGTGCGTGAAGGTTTTACTGTCGCTTTTGACGGGCGTGTGAGGGTTTTACTGTCGATCTCGAACGGAAGGTGTGGGTTCTAGCGCGGCGCACGTAGCTCGGGGGAAGCGTGGGCTACCTGGCCGCGCGTAGCGCGGCCCAAGCTACAGCCCACGCCCAGAATAACTGAATAAGTATTCATCACGCGAGCACTGAATAGCGCTACCATGTACACCCCGCCCGCCCACCCGAACGCACGTGTGTGTGTGTGTGTGTATATATATATATATATATATATATATATATATATATATATATATATATATATAGGACGCCCGTTTCATACTCCTAGGAGTATGTACTCTCACTTCCAATATACCACTTAAACGCGCATATTATATTTCTTTATCATTTTAAGTATACTTAAATACTAATTATAAGATACTCCAATGCGATTTGATTGAAAATTTTTCATTGGAGCCCTTTGTTTTTTTGCGATATACCCTTTTTCATATATAAAAGAAGTATATACACAAATTTTGCTATAAAAAGTGGAATTTAATGAAATTTTTCATGGAACAAACTTTGAGGTATCTTATAATCACTATTGGAGTATACACAAATAGATAAAGAGGTATCATCATACGATTTAAGTGGTATATGAGAGGTGGAGTACGTCTCCAGGTACCATCTGATTTTCATATATATATATATATATATATATATATATATATATATATATATATGAAGCTTTTTTTTTTACTTCCGAGAGTAGTAACTACTCCTAGGAATATAATGTATTAATCCTAAACACACACAGTTGTGTCCCCATGTCGCCATTTTTTAGAAAATAGTGAATCTCGTGTCCGACACGCGTGTTCGTGTCCGTGCATCATAGGTTCCATGTAATTTTTCTATTTACTGATATTATTTCATTAAACTCGTTTCTGATGTGAATATTATGCAGAAAATATTGTTCAGCTGATTGGATGGTTGGACAGTATTCGCTCATCTTACACCAACCAATTTTAATTAACCAATGCGAACTACATCTAAAGGTCACGGATAAATAAGGGAAAATGTGTATATTTTAAGTTTTCATATACAAATTTCTCCACAGGAAAAAGAGTAAAAGATCATGCGATTCGGCAGGCATATGGCATTTTAACGGACCTGTAGAGTGGCATCAAAGCAGATAAATACTTTTCCTCATCTTCAACCACTATCTTCTGCAACACTGACATGAGTTTATTGAGTTCCTCCCCTTCCATCCACTTGGGTGACCCATCCATATCTGGCCCATAGTACCTTACAAACTCACAGTGCATCTCCACCAGCTCCCCCATCATTAGCTTTCCAATCCTGGCTGCTACCTCTGTCACATAAACCTATCCATACAGAAAAATCAACATCCCCCTATGGAGGCTATGTTCTCGTCTCATAGAATATTTTACACCCAACAACATATATTTCTATCCCTTTGTATTAGTACATGAGCAAACTTTGCCTCTTCTTATTTTAAAGAAAAAAAGAATAAGACCAAATGTTCCACCCCCTATATTTCATTTTATGCTGTAGTGCCTACCTGTGGAGGTTAATTGTCTGCAGACAGGAGTAAAAACCAATGAGCATACCCTTTGTATTCATACAGGAGTGGAATTTTTTCTCCATTTTTTTAAAACATAATAAGTCCAATTGTTCTGCCCCCGTTATTTCATTGTACGTACACCTTAGTGCCAACCTATGGAGGTTAATTATCAGCAAACTGAAGTAAAAATAATGAGCAAATTCTGATGTCTTTCAGATTATTTGACTTTGCATACAACTGGTTTCTTCTTCCAGATGATCCGCATGGCTATGGATAATTGAATAAAGCTAAATCATCTACTAACACTTTAAACATGCAGCACCTCTTCACTAGAAAATGCAACAATCCTCCAAACACCAAACAATGAAATCATCGAGCTGCAACCTAAACAAGTAGTACCAATTTGCAAACTAGGGTGCTATGCACTAAGAGTAGCAGAGATGGGGGATGCACCTTTGTGTTCGCGAAGCTGGGGTGCCGGGTGAGGAAGGGGAGCCCAAGCATCCCCGTGGCGGACGACACGAGCACGGCGTCCACGCCGCCTGCTTTGGCGGCGGCCGCCGCCGCTGGCGACCAGTAGTAGGGCGCCGCGCGGATGAGGTCCCCCGCATCACCGGATTCCGCGCCGAGGGGCACCGGGGAGAAGGCCGCGAGGGCGGAGAGGTCGACGGGGCAGTCGAGGAGGAGGCGGAGTCCCTCCAGTTCCAGGAAGTGGCTCGCCGGCGTGTAGTAGCTACCGCTTCCGCCGCCTCCGGTGGCCAAGCAGGTCTGTGAGGAGACGCCAGTGTTAGCGTGAGATGCTTAGGGTTTGATGGGGAAGAGAGAGAGAGCGCGCGCTTGGCGCTTACCAGTTTCATGGCGAATTGGAGCGGCGCATCAAGGAAGACGAAGCAAAGAGAGAATAGGAAGGCTTTTGACAAGAAACAGAAGGCTAGGCGCATAGGTTGAATTAACAAAGAGAAGGCCCATACTTTTTATCTGTCTAGTGGGCCAAAGTATGTGTGTTGTACTAGTCCCAAATATTTCGGCCCGAGCTAGCACTATGTTGCTCTCGATCAAAAAAAAAAAGGAAACTATATGGCGCAGACGTCCGCACGGTCCGGACGCCTTCGCGCCACCCGGAAAACGCAAGTTTAACCCGGCTGTTCTGTTGTGGGGTTTGGGCTGGGTTAGGGTGACGATGTTTAATTGGGCTGGTTAGGGTTAGGCCTTGGCCATTCTTGTAGTTAACTACAAGCATTCAATTAGATGGTCAATAATTCTTGTAACCCTTTTTTTATATGCTAACTTTGTAACCTTTTTTTATAAAAATAAAAATAATTCTTGAAGCCACGTGATAATTTATTTTGCCAATTTGAATACACAAATTAAGGAGAAGACAAATAGCGGTTAACAAAGTAAATCATTCTATATATAGTCGAGATCGTGTCGCAGACGAACAAAACTCTCAACTCATAATTGTTTTGATTTGTGATGTTGTAACCGTTGTCCGGGGATGTTGCAACCATTGTCCGAGGATGCTGTAACCGTTGTCCGAGGATGTTGCAACCGTTGTCCTAGGATGTTGCAACCACTGTTCTAGGATGTTCCAACCGTTATCCGGGGATGTTAGAAGTGTTGCATCTATAGAAAAAAAAAATGTTGCATCTATAGGGAAAAAATATTGCATACAGTTCACGGCGATGTTGTAATTTTTTTCAACGCATTTTTTTCCAGATGCTTTGTTTTGATTTGTGATGTTGTAACCATTTGTCCGGAAATGTTGCATCTATTGTCCGAGGATGTTGTAACAGTTGTCCCGGGATGTTGCAACCGTTGTCCGGGGATGTTGCAACCATTTTAATAGGATGTTGCAATTCTTGTCCTAGGATGTTGCAACCGTTATCCGGAGATGTTGCAACCGTTTTTGGGGGTTGGATGTTGCAACCGCTGTCTAGGGATGTTGCAGTCGTTGCCCGAGAATGTTGCAACCGTGTTCGGGGGATGTTGCAACCGTTGCCCTTGGATGTTGCAGCCGTTGTCCTAGGATGTTGTAATCGTTGTCCGTGGATGTTGCAGCCGTGTCCGGGAGCGTTGTCCGGAGATGTTGCAACCGTTGTCCTAAGATGTTGCAACCGTTGTCCAGAGATGTTGCAACCATTGCCATAAGATGTTGCAACTATTGTTCGGGAATGTTGCAACCATTATTCTAGAATATTGCAACCGTTGTCCTAAGATGTTGCATCCGTGTCCGAATATACTATAATGGTGCGGAGATTAAGGATAAAGATCGAATATGCCTTGAAGCACTGAAATTTTCTTCCACAGGTAGTAGTGCTACCTAGATTTAGTCATGATCAGTGTTTAATTAGTCAGATGTGGGATCCTTAATTTCTCTACAGTAACCAAACACCTGACTATAACATATATAATCTAATTTTGGGGGGGAAATGTAAGACTTGATTAGGCATGAACTGCAATATATTTAGAGCCGATCAAATGCTGTGTGTTAGGATTGACGTAGAAAATACGAATCCATCAGCTGGTAGATACACTTGGTTAACACACACCTAACGTGCAGCCATGAAGAGAGAGCAAAGAGTGTACTATGGCCATCATTCCAACAAAAAACGACAGAACCCGGGCTCGCTGCTCCTGCTTGGTGCGGCTGGGCCGCCTTGCGCTTGGCCTGTGCGAGCCGCTCCCGCCGATTGCTCCTGGGCCGTTGCCAAGTTGTGATGGAGAGCGTACGGTGAGAACCATCACAACTGCTTAGATTGCTCCTGGAACCTGCTTAGATTGATCTTATCCGTTTGTATTTCATTTAATGGCTGAGGAGCGTTAATGTAGACAACATTGTATGCCTGTGTTGCTAGTTGGAACAGCAGAGGATTGGTGATCCCTAACCAAATCCAACAGCGGCCACAGGCGTGCGTCGTCGTAACATCAACAAATTCAGAACACTGTGCCGATGATACTGACATATACTGACTGATCAAAAAGAGAAAACACGCACACATTTGAGAGGCTTCATGGCAATTTACTCGTCAGAAACTCCAGAAGGATTGAAACACCAAACGTGGACCTGACGTCCTGATCTGCTGCGAATAAAAGTCTAGTTAGACAGCAGCAAATTAAACTCGGCCTCCGGTTTCAGATTGTGGCGTGCGCCGCTGTACATCACCTTCTTCTTTTTCTTCTTCTTTTTGGTCCACGGCAATATAACTTTATATGGAGTTGATCAGGGGCTGTATTCAACACGCGCACGTAATCCAGAGTCCGCACAACGTGTCGCCCGCGCGAAATTGCCTTTCGCTCGTTGCCCTCTTCGTACTTGTAGTGGCAAATTTTACTAATAGATTTGCTAATTTTTAGTTGGCTGAATTTTTTTATTCATCAGTCATCTAAAGTTGTACAGTACGAATCCTAAAATTACAGTACCAAGTGATGTGCAATTTTAGCACAGCTCTATTGTAACTTTTAGTTCTATTTGTTTTTGTATTTGTAGGGTTTACTTAGATTTACTTTTGTCTAGTTTAGAATTTTTTTTTACTTTTCTTGTAACCCTTTTTTTTTGTGTTGTTAGATGAAAATCTAAAGGTGGGAATACGTATTTAAAAAATAATAAATTTTCAGGCAACTTACACATAGACAATCCTGTGGCACATGTCCTATTTAATTTCTGACTTGTAGCTATAAGATCTAATTTTTCATACACATACCTAACTTAATTTTTAGATCGTAGATATATCTTGATACAATCAATATCAAATGTACTGACGCCATCGTCTCTTCCGAATACTATTGATAGACCAGCAACTGTTGCATACACACATTCCTTCCAAATTGCTACGTTCTCTCCACACCTTTGAAAGGCATTCTAGAATGAATGGGTTGGCTGCAGCGCAGACACATCGGAATTAAAGCCATGTCAATTTTCCCATTTCCCTCGTGGAATGGGTTTTGCAACGCACTGCCATTTGCCAGCAATGGCTTAATTAGCTTAATCAGATCACATTTCCTCTATCTCCATCGCTTCCTGCGAGTCAGCATTAACATTGATTAGTCGTTGGAATTAAGCAGGTGGTAAGAGCGAAGCGCGTAGTAAGAGTAGGAGGCACGTAATCTGCTGGGTTCAACATCAACCGAAAAGTCGAACAAACAATACATATCTGCGGCTGCGCCAACCTACTGATGATGAACGGTGCAGATGATGATGAAGGGTAAACCCTTGGTTTCCTTCGAGTCAAGAACAAACGCCATTGTCATATCCAGTGCCGTATGCATTGCGTGTTCGCGTAGCCTCTACCAAACTTTATCGACGTCATTTATTGGTGTATCCTTAATTGGTTTCTGAAATGCAAATATAAAGGAAAGAAAACACTAGTATTAACTACTCCCTCTAGCTCACAAAAACAAGTCGTTTTGGACATTAACACGGTCTTTAAAATGCAACTTTGATCACTAATTACTATTGTAATATATTTATAAAATCTAATAAAATGAAAATATTATGAAAATATTTTTCAAGACAAATCTACACATATGATTTTCATGTATCTAATCTAAATATTTAAAAAGATATCAATAGCCAAAGTTTTCAAAGTTTAATTACACGTATTTCAAAACGACTTATTTTTTTATACGGAAAGGAGTACTAGTCTACAAGTGGTATGCTTTCAAGAATTTTTTAAAAGACAATTTAGCTATCCCGTCTAGGGATGGCAATGGGGCCCCATTCCCCATTCCCCGACGGGGAATTCACCCATTAGGGGACGGGGATGGGACTGTTTCTCCCCCCACGGGGATACTAATATGCAAATATAATTCCCCATCGGGTGAAGCGGGGATGAGGCCATTCTCCTACTCCCCATCCCCGCTACCCGCATGGGTCCCCGATAAGACATGTAGGCCACTAACCTACTACCGCACAACCCGATAAGGCGATAGCCTGATAATCTCTTTTGCATCTTTTACTTTCCAGATGCTAATTAATCAAAAAATATTATCATTTTAGCATTGCATGTCGATGTTCATACACATTTTTATAACATTATGGATCTTATTTTCTCTTATTTCGATATCTAACTTTCGGGTATGGGTCCCCGTAGGGCCCCGATAACCCGATGGGGATGGGGACGGGGGGAGAATAGCACCCGAGAACGGGGATGGGGATGGGGACGGAGAATTTTTCTTCTCTCGGGGATGGGGATGTTCCACCACTCCCCGACGGGGAATGGCCCCGTTGCCATCCCTAATCCCGTCGTTGAAGGCTTCTATTTGTAACGTTGATTTTTATTGCTTATGTAAACAGTGATGCATACATGTATAGGTTTTGTGACGTCAAATGAGCAGTCATTTTTAAAAGAAAAAGGGACTAGTCGTAATAATAATTAGAAGAACGACTCGTGGATGGTAGAAAAGATTTAGCATAGTTGACCCATTTAATACTCGTTTGGATAGGCAGAGATTAGTCACAATCAATTACTTTCTCTATGCGCTTCCTTGGTACTATATGGGTCCGTTCGGTTCACTACATGAGATGTTCCATACCATACCATTCGGGAAATGGTCCGTGCCGTGCGTTTGGTTGGCTCCATCGAACGGCTTCGTCCCGCATCGACTGGTTCCACGAACGCGAATATGCCATGAAGATTCCGAACCATCTCGCTCCATGAAATCGGTGGAACCACGCGGTCCACTCGCGTTGCGTTCACTGCCCTGCTCGGCTCGTCTCCCGTTCCACCGAAGGGCGCCACCACCGAGGGAGGAGCAAGCCGCGGGGAGGCGCGCTTGAGCCGGGGAGAAGCCGGAGGCGCACGGGAGAAGGCGCAACGGCGGTGGCGGCGGCAGGCGGAGGCGGAGGCGGAGGCGGCGCTGGTGGGACCAACCGAAGGCAGCACTGGTGGCTTCAGGCCTCGGGCGCACGAGGAGCGTGGCGGCCAGAGGCCGAGCCACGTCGGACCAACCGGGTGAGCCAGGAAGGGGTGCGCGGGGGCTGCGCTAGGCGGCGACGGCGGCAACAGGAGCCGAGCCGACGGGCGGCTCTAGGAGGAGATGGCACCATGGGCTTCATGCGACCAGGGAGCAAAGCTCCAGTACAAGAAATGGGGGGAGAGAGAGGAGTGGGATGGAAGGAGGAAGAAGTGAGGATGAGAAAGGAAGAGAGTCTGGAGGATTAGGTGAAAAGGGAGAGAGAAATAGAGAAGATTAGGTGAAAGGGGGATTAGAAAATTTTGGATATCATCCCATACAACCAACCAAATACAATCTGGTACCACCCTATCCCACCAACCAAACAGACTGCTTGAACATCCCATCCAAGAAAATCCTATCCATACCATTCAACCACATCCCACTAACCAAACGCACCCTAAATTTCTCCATCCATATGCCTGGTTAAAATACATCATGCATTTTCCAACTACGAGAGTCCAATATATTTTATCTTAAAATACTAAGAGAACAACGGTAGTTATACCACATAGTACTAATATGAAATGGAATACCATTCTGTTGATCAACTCATGTGGATAAAATTTGATGAATGGTTGGACATTCGTGCAAATTGTATCCAGAACTAGTCATCTCTTTCCTATCTAAAGCGAGCTCAGAGAGCATTCACGTCAGTAGTTTTGCAAAAAAAAAAACTTCCAATTCTTAAAATTACGTCGAGGTCCCTGTTTTGGCTGTTGGCAAACATTGGATCGCGGTCGTGCGATCATAATCCGATGAGTGCAAAATCGTTGGATCGCTGCTTTGGCACAGACAGCCCAGATCCGTCAGCCCCATCTCTGCATCCGTAACCCTAGCGTTACCCCTCTCGATCCCCCCCCGAGGTCGCCGCTCTCGCCCTAGGCGCTGCCCCACTCACTCACCCCTCCCCATCTCCTCCCACACCATCCACCCCACCTCTGCTCTCTCCTCTCACCTCGCCATGCCTCCTCCCCATCTTCTCCCACGTCGTCCGTGCTGCCATCGCTGCCTCCTCTCGCCTCGCTTCGCCTCCTCCCCTGTCTGAGCCCTTGCCGCGCCATGAAATCGAGCCTCGGCTGCCTCACAGACCCCTCGAGGTGGTGCTCCCGTTCTCCCCTCCCTCCCACTCTCCTTTGCTCGAGTGTCAACGCCACCGACGCTGCTCAAGTGCCGCCGTGGCTCCATCCTCACCCGCCCGATCCATTCCCCTTGCCCTCCTCCTTCTTGTCTTCTTCCCCCTCCACATCTCGTCGCCCCTACTCTTACGTCGCCGTTTCCGCTGCTCAAGTGTCGCTATGGCTCCATCCACTCCCGCCCAATCCATCACCCGTCAGGGCGTCACGCTGCTCCAGGACAACTACCCCAAGTTCATCACTAAGAAGGTAATGTCTACACACGCCATTGAATTAATTCTTTAGAATTTTGTAGCTACAGTAATTATGATTCAATATTCTGATCATGTAGTTCAAAATTTAGTAGTAGTTGTGTGTCAATAGATTCAATTTTTGTGTGTTCTTAGTTTAACGTTCAAAGTGAATGATTGGGCCAAAGCTTGTTCTTTGGGCTCTGTGATAAATGTTGGACTTTTATGGTGTCATGGTTCTTTTACACCGAATTGAGCCCTGGTTTGAGTTGACCGATGTCTTTTGGCATATGCGTTGGTAATCAATCATAGCGCAAGTTGGGACCTTCCCCCTTTTGTTCATCCTTTTATAATATGATCAGGCTTGGGCGAGTTGTGATGTTGTTTACTATACCATTGAAGTTGATTGGAATAATTTCATTGAATGGAATGGGATCATAGGTTTGGTTGGGTCATGGTATGCAGGTGTTCATCAATGTTCCATGGTGGTACATCATTGCCAACAAAATGATGAGCTTGTTCCTCACACAGTGTACCAAGAGCAAGATCGTTTTTGCCAGCCTGGCCAAGTCTGCAAAAACCCTCTTCAGGTTTTGCACGCAAAACATTTGACAATTGATGCTTTTATTATTAGATCATCTAGGTTTTATGTTCTCAATTGTTGTTCATCTTCTCTAACAAACTTCAGATATATTGCACCGGAGAAAGTTTCTGTCCAATTTGGTTGCTCTTCAAGGAAGATGATCCTGAGTTCACCACCTCTGACCTTGTCACTGAGCTCACTATCGAAGCTTCATCCAAAGAAACCATTCTCATGTGAATTTTGAGGTAGGTCTATTGTGCAACTTTGTGGATTTTATGAAATAGGCGATTAGCACGTTCCCTTAATTTGTAGATTTCATTACATAGTTTGTTAATATGCACATGTATCAATTTTTCATGTATCTTCTATGGATGAAAAGCTATGAGATTTGAGGACGAGGTGCGGGTTCTTACTCAAATCTATTGCCATTAATTTTTAGGTAATTTTATTGTTCAACTTTGTGGATTTCATGAAATAGTCAATTGTCACATTCCCCTAATTTGTGGATTTCATGTTGAAGGGTTGTTGCCAATAGTTTCAAGTATATTTCTAGACTATCCAAATTGATATGTAAGTTCATTTTACAATTTTTCGCAGCCATGGTAGGTCATCTCTTGAAGCTTTTGCCTTCTTGCCAATTTGTTATAGAATGAGTATTCAACTGAGGTCCTCGTCATGTTAAGAAACTGTAGGGTAGGGTTTTTTTTAGCTGGCAAATCCTAATGATTTTATTTCTCATTCTTTCTGCTCTCTTATTTCAGTGTTCGTTGAGCTGAACGAATACTTCTAAGAGGTCTTCCATCATATGATTTGAGCTTAGGTAGGTAAGTTCTGAAAATTGTTTTTTACTTCGTTGCCTTTGTTCTCCAAATTTGAATTTTCTGTTATGATGTGTGTGCTATGGATGCTACCTCATGGTATTGATGCTTACAGTTTCTCGTTGAATGTTTAAAGCTGCAATGAATCATATTGCATTTTTAGTAAACCTATGATATTGTTGGTTTTTAACATGGCTATATTAGTGAACTTTCATTGAAAATATGTTGCTTTTATTGTCAACATTTCACTGATGAAGCAGGTCCTTAGTTTGATTAGGGCTTGGATTGAACTACGACGTTGTGGTTTAATTACAGGTTTAATAAGTAGCGGTGAAGAATCTAGGCCCCATTTTAGTGTTTTGGTAATTAAAGACAACCATGTGTTGTGAACTAACTTGTTTTGTCAAGTAGCCGAAAAGGTTAATCTTGGATAAAAGATAAAGAGCACTAAAGGTACTCAAGTATTGGATATCAACATCATCTAGCTCAAGGCAAAGGTATCTAGTCGAATAGGATATTTTCATAGTTCTATCGGTCTAGGAGTATGAAGGATAAAAGAACCAGATTACTAGTTTAGGTAGCCATACTATGAAGATGGATCAATGACTAGTAGCTTGATAGCAAAGAGTGCCACAAATGCTCAAACTCACTTGGGTGAATCTTCGATTTCTTTGTGATCATTTGGCCACATTTCTTCCATTCTTTATTTTCTTGGCCGGACTGACCACAGTTGAAGGGCCGGACTGAACGAAACCTCGGATCAACTCAACGGTCAGCTTTTTCTAGAGACCTCCCTATTTATAATTCTATTGATCGAACTGACCGCAGGTGTAAGTCAGGACTGACCGGACCCCCGGTCTGAGTCGTGTGGTTAGCTTTTTCCAAAAACTCTATTTTTGTCTTCGCCTTTTTCTAATTTGCTATCCGAACTGGCCGTTGTTGGAGGGTCGGACTGACCGAACCTCCGGGTCGATTGACCCCGTCATCTTTTTCCAGAGAATGATGTTTTTGGGTCTTGCTACCGACTTGTTCATGCTGGACTGACCGCAAGTGTTTCCCCCGACAGACCGGACCCTGGTCAACATAGGGCAGTCAGATTTTCCCATAGCATGTATCTTCGGTTTTGGAATTATTTGAACCCGGTCTGACCGGACATTGAGTGAACGGACTGACCGGACCTGACATAACGAATAGTTTCTGTAGCATTAAATGCAGCAGAGTTTACCGTTATACTGTAGTCCAAACTAACCGGCCATGTGCATGTGGACTGACCAAACTTGCTAATTTTGCACAGCTTCGTGCTCCAATTTCTAGTAAAGTGGGTAGAGGCTATAATACCTCACCCACTGCAGCAAGGGGCCCTTTAAGAACCACATTGAATACTCTTGAGCCATTTGTCATTCCTTCTACTCTTTGAGAGCATAAATTTTATTTTGCAAAGGTGTAGAGGTTTTTCAAGTGCATTGAGTTGGTTTTGATATTTGTGGCACTTGAGCATCTTCAAGCGAAGAACTATTGGTTTATTACTCTTGGATGTTGCCACCTCCTAGACAGCTTGGAGAAGGTGATTCATTGATCTTCTCAAGAAGGTAGTGAGAAGACCCGAGAGCATTTGTGAAAGTTGGAGCTCGCCTTTTCGGAGTGGAGAAGAGTTACCTCTAGTGATCAAGGGGCATGCTCGTGTGGGGCCAGCTTGATTTGTTCAAGTTTCCTCAACGTGGATTAGTGGAGACCGACAAGTTTCCGAGATCACAGGAAAACATCGATTGTCTCCATAGTGTGGTTTATCCTTCTTATTCTTCTCCTTGTGTATTTACTTATATAAGCAATAGTATATCTTGATTAGATCGTTTTGCTTAATCTATAGTAAGTATTGCACTTAGAAAGACTTAGATTATTTAGGCTTTGAATTGTAAAATTGTGTTTCATAGCTTAAAATTGCTAAAAACTATTTTTAGCCTAAAAGTTTTAAAAACTGCCTATTCACCCCCTCTAGTCGGTTATCCTTGATCCTACAAGTGGTATCAGAGTTTGATCTCTTATCTATTAGGTTTTACCGCCCGGAGAGAAAAGGATGTCTGGTGAGGGATTTTCAATTGGTAAGGCACCACAATTCGATGATACAAATTATACGTATTGGAAGGTCCGTATGACCGTCTATCTTAAAATTATGCGTATTGGAAGGCCCGTATGACTGTCTATATTAAAGTCATGAGTTCTAGCATTTGGAGAATTGTAGGAGAGGGTTTTGTTACGCCCATTGATCCCAATCATCTTACCGATTTAGATGAATAAAACGCTCTCCTAAATGCTCAAGCGATGAATGTTCTTTATGGAACCTTGAATGCGGATGAATTCAATAGAGTGAGTTCGTTTGAGACGGCTCACGATATTTGGAGAACTCTCTCTGAAATTCATGTGAGAACATCCGCGGTCAAGGAGGCCAAATTGTATATGTTTAAAATTAAATATGAGACATTTGTCATATTGCCAAATGAATTAAATGAGATGTATTCAAGGTTAAATAATTTGGTCAATGAACTCAAATATCTTGGTTCAACATTAACCGATCTCGATATTGTGAGTAAAATGCTTAGGCTCTTGAAGAATCTAGACCCGTCATTATGAGTTAATAGAGTATTTTAGTGATTAATGACAAATCTATATGTGAGACTAACTCTCTTGTTTAGTGTGATATTGTTCAGTCTCATTTGGATGAAAAGGTAAAAATCATGGAGGTATGCATTCGACGTCATATGCTTATATCTTGTTGCATTTCTCGGATCCAAAATATAGGAAAAACACCACTAAAAGTCTAACTTGAATATGTGCATATGTTTTTATCACACATTTGTATATGCACATATTTAGGGAAAGTTCACTCTATATTTTGTGGTTTCATTAGTATTGATCTATTTTTATTTTTTCGCATATATTAAGGATCTCTACTTTGAAACATATCCTTGAGCATATAAAATTTGTGTAGTTTATATATACTCATATTGATATATATTTAATTATCTACAAATTGAGGTGGTTATCATCAATTACTAAAGAGAAAAAGATTGAAGTATCTTGACCCACCATTATGAGTTAATGGTATGTTAGGGTAATTAATGACAATCATATTGTGGAACTAATATTTTCTATGAGTTGGATGAATAGGTTATATTCCATGAAGTTGGAGACTTTAGATGGCATCATGAGTTGATAGTCATCAAGTTAAGATTCAAGAAAAGGATGCATCATGTGTTGATGTATATCAGGATCCCGAAGAGGAAATGATCATGAGTTGATCATCAAATCAAGAGAAGATCCATCATAAGTTGATGAAAGTCAAGTGAAAGATGCATCATGTGTTGATCCATATCAAGACTCGGGATGAAGAATGTCATCATGTATTGATAAGCATCAAGTCAAGATTCCAAAGTAAAAGAAATCATCATGTGTTGATGATTATCAAGTCAAGAACCCAAACGTGAAGTGAAGATGTGTATCATCAAGCTTCAAGAGGATGCTAAGGCAAAGGTATGACTAGCTAGGGCTAAAGATGTGTTCCCAGTTCTTTTACCGATCTCGATGTTTGGTGAGAAGACCGGATTGCTAGCATAGATTGTTGTACTATTAAGAGGGGTCTTAACTAGTAGCTTGAGTGTGTCGTGTGTTGATAGCTCATCTTACTTGCTCTAGCTCTCGTTAGCATGTTACCGATATTTGCAAATGTGTTTTGCAAATAGTTGAGGCTCATGCATAAATCCTTGTGATATGTGATTTTAGTTTACAAATATGTTTTGCAAATGATTTTAAGTCAATGTCACTAATTCCTTGTGGCATGATTCTAAAAGTCGGCAAATGTGTTTTGTAACTTGTTGAGAATCTTGCCTTCATCCTTTTGTGCATCTTGCGTCAATTGGAAAATATATTTTGCAAATTGAGTTGAAGCAAGATGTGTAGTATGTCTTCAGCCTTGTTAGCAGTGGGTGGTCTGACCGCCCATGTCAGTCGGTCTGACCGGTGGGGTGTCAGTCTAATCGCCATGTGTTGGCCAGTCTGACCAATCCCTAGTCAGCGGTATGACCGTTTATTTGAGTGTGGTATGTATTTTCTAGAGAATGTGTTTTTGGGAGTTTCTCTTGTTCCCAAAAAACGGTATGACCGCATTTCTTCAGCGGTATTACCGTAAGGCGGTAGTACCGATCTTTTGTTGGCGGTTCGTTTTTTCCATAACAGATGTTTTTTCTGGTAACATACTTTTTCTCTGGTGAGCAGTCTGACCGCCCCTCTGGCGGTCTGACCGGTCCTTGTGAGGACAGTCAGCCCAGTAGTGTATCCAACGGCTAGTTTTATAGCTATTGGAACTTGGGCGGTTTAACCGGCCATTCGTTGGCGGTCAGCCCGATTTACCTGGGTTTTTCTGGAACTTTCCTCCAACAGCTAGTTTTCCTTGTGTGCGTATATATACCCCTTGTGACCGGTTGTGGGTGAGGTTGCTGGTATTATATTTATTCCTTTGAGCAAAGAGTAAGCCCTCTACTCTCTTTTGTGTATGTATTGCACTTAGTGAGCTTAGAGAGTTAAACCCTAGTGCATGTGTTGCATTAGGTAGTGGATTGTGTATCCACTTGAGCTTAGACACTTGATTCGTTCAAGTGAGTGTCTCCGACTTGTTACTCTTAGTATTTGCCGACACCTAGACGGCTTGAAGGAGTTGCGCCGATGATCTTCTCAAAGAAGGTTGTAAGAAGACCCGAGCGGTTGTGAGTGGTTTGGTGCTCGCTATCTCCGGAGTGGAGGAAGAGCAACCCCGAGTGGATCGAGATGTTGGTTCGTTTTGTGAGCCGGTCCAAGTGGTTGGACTTATCTCGGAGGTGTTGACTCAATTTGTGGAGCCGGTTCAATGTGGTTGGGCTTACCTCAACGTGGATTAGGGGAGATCGGCAAGTCTTCGAACACCACGGTAAAACATCATTATGTTATTGTGGTTTGTTCTCTTGTGCTTTACTTTGTACAATTTATATCTATAGAATTAAATTGCTTAATTATCTTTGTATGCTTGGTATCTTGTCAATAGTTTTATATTGTTGGTGCACTTAGTCAAAACTAGTTGATTTAAGTTTCAATTGAGCAAAACCAAATAATTTACAATTCCGTATAAAACTCGGTTTTAGCAACAAAAGAAAATCGCCTATTCACCCCTACTCTAGTCGGCCTCCTCGATCTTGCATCTCTACGGACAAGTATGAGACATTAGTGACATTGTTTCTCAACTCCCCGATTTGCCAAAAATGACTCCAGTCGAACTCTTGGGAAATTTCATTACCAATGAGTTATATAACAAAGACAATGATGATCTCTTAGAGCAAGTTGCCTCTAAGAAGAAGAACATTGCCTTCAAGGCAAAGGCAGAGTCACTCAATGACAATATTGAAAATGAAGATGAAGATGACTCTGAAGAAGAGATGGCTCTTCTTGTAAAAAGAATGAGCGAATTCATGAAGAGACGCTCAAACCGAAGCTTCAACTTTGACAAAAATCAATCCGCAAGCAAGAAGCGCTACACCAACATTAGGTGTTATGAGTGTGATGAGAAGGGCCAGATTGCCTCTCATTGTCCAAACAAGAAGGATGAGAAATCAAAATCATTCGAGAAGAAGGACTACAATAACAAGAAGAAGTTTTTCAATAAGCTTCACAAAAATGTCAAGGGTGAAGCTCACATTGGAGAATGGAACTTCGCTGAAAAATTTTTGGACTCCGATTCCGAATATGACGAGTCCTAAAGAAAGAGAGAGCTTGTTGAAATTGCAATCAAAGAAGCTCCATCACTCTTCTCTATACCCTATGTCTTATAGCAAAAGGAGAGCAAAAGGAGAACAAAAGGTAACAAATGATAATAAAGATGAGCTAATGGACATGCTAGAGAACATATAGTACATAAGAGTTGTGAACATATATTTATAGTTATTACTTTTACTTTTTTTAAAAAAAAAATGTTGTTGAGCTCAAGGAGGTGCACCTGGGTGCTGTTTTGTGGATAAGTTTGTTATTTCTAGGTGATCAAGTTGGTACCAAGGTGTCCCACTGATTTATACGTTCCATTCTTGTTGTTCGTATCTTTCATATACCAAGAAATTTTACTATGGTTTTGTTTTGGGATATCATTCTGGAAGTTACTCTTAATAGACTTTGATTGTGTCTAGTATTCTTTATTCAGATCAGATTCGCATCCCAAAATTTTTATCTTCTTTGGGTACGAACATTAGGTTCAACAAGTCATTGAATAACTTTGCTAAGTCTCACTATAGTACTATACCATTCACGATGTCCTTAAACCAAATACTCAGCTTCGTTAAGCATTATTCGGAAAATCCATTAAACTTTTCCATTTGTCAAATGTTGCTATTTCAAAATCCACTAAACAATGCAAAGCTTCCTTTAGTTTGCACTGGTATGTTTTTGGAATTAAGAAGTTCAAAATAGATATGGTAGTTCTCTAGATATGGTAGTTCTCCTAGGAGAGAGTTTGGATGTATGCAGGTGAGGTGGAAAATTCCATCCCGATCTTGCTAATACTTTCGCAGCCATGGTAGGTCATTTCTTGAAGTTTTCACCTTCTTGCCAGTTTGTTATAGAATGAGTATTCAACCGAGGTCCTCGTCATGTTTAAAAACTGTAGGGTAGGTATTTGTTTAGCTCGCAAATCTTGATAATTTGTTTTTTTTTCTTTCTTTCTGCTCTCTTATTTCAGCCTTTGCTGACTTGAACGAATACTTCCAAAAGGTCTTCCGTCAGATGATTTGAGCTTAGGTAGGTAAGTTTTGCAAAATATTTTTATATGAGAAAATTCATAATATACCACTGAATAACTACATAATTCACAATATGTCACTCATTGTGAGGCTGACATATAGGCATAGGGCTCATATGTCAGTGAGACACTGGTGGCATATTGTGAACATCCGAAGTTATTCAGTGGCATATAGTGAATTGCCCCCTTTTTATTTACTACTTTTGTACTCCAAGATTGAATTTTCAGTTACGATGTTTGTGCTATGGATGCTACCTCGTGGTATTGACGCTTACAGTTTCCCGCTGAATGTTTGAAGCTGCAATTGAACGGATTGCATTTTAGTAAACCTATGATATTGTTGGTTTTTTGACATGGCTATATTAATGAACTTTCATTGAAAATATGTTGCTTCTATTGTCAACATTTCACCGATGAAGTAGGTAATTAGTTTGATGAGGGCTTGGATTGAACTACGACGTTGTGGTTTAATTTCAGGTTTCATAAGCGGTGGCAATACGAAAAAAAGGAATGCTAAGGTCAGCACCTTTGCTACAGCTACTTATTTGCTTAGGTAATAGATTATGTGCATGTTTTTTTTTCTTGGAAACTGTTATGAAATATTTTCCACATCATACATAAGAATTGTGGACATATAGTTGTAGTTATTACTTCTACTTTAAAAAAAACACCGTTGAGCTCAAGGAGGTGCACCTGGGTGCTGTTTTGTGGATACGTTTGTAAGTTTTCACATCTTACATGAGAGTTGTGCAATTCGCACCAATTGTCGTTGAATGACGAAGGTCCACGAAAAATCTTACCACCACATACTCATCGCATTCAGAGTAGTTAGGCATGTTTTATTCAATGATCCAACAACAACCGTACTGAACTTAGGTGTTTCTTTTGGTTCATACCGCAACAGTGTCTTCAAGAAAGTTGCCTCTAAGCCATTTAACATGAAAAAAAAAATCAACAAACCATGCTAATGATGTTTCATACACTGCATAACAAACTACACTACACCATAGCAAACACCATGCAAACAACTACCAAATATCATATATTTAACAGGCGAGCGCAGCTTAGGGTGCTTCACCTTCTGGTAGTTAATGAAAGCTCATAGTTTCCTTAGGAAAAAAAGGGGCAAATGCACCAGGAAACATGCATCTAGGGATGCGTTGGGAGTAGAGCTAAGGAATTTCAGGAGACAGGCCGAGCGAGCCGAGGTGATCAGTAAGGTGAATCCCACGAAGCGTAGCCGTTCGATTTCATCTACCAGAGATATATGTGTCGTCGATATTGAACTGAGCAAATTAATCGACGGTCAAGGTTGCTTCGCAGATTGTTTGGGATGAAAAATAACATGTAAGTGGTAACTCTCTATTCAAAACCGTTGCACTATAGAGTACTAGGCTACTAGTATAGTAGATATTATAGATATAGATATATCTCAACAAATATATATACCAACCAACCCGGTGGTTAACGATTAGGTTGTGAACAGGAGAATGAAATTGCTAGGAATATCACTTTGTGTGCAGTTGAACAAACTCTCCTTAAGATTTCAACGAGGCACGGCACTTGCACCAATAAATAACATCACAAACCAAATTTACAACTCACTCAATATTAAATGAGTACTTTTAAAGGATTAGATATGATATCACATCACAAGTAGTACAACCTAATACAAATATATATGCTGTGTGAAAAATCACCATAAATTTTCATTTGCTTTTGTACAAACTTAACTCATATATCCTGTTTGGAATGCAACTAAGGTTAATAGAAATACTAAACATTTACACTGTTTTCTACATGAGAAAATTATCTTGATACCATCACAAAGATATATAAATTGAATAATATCATCACATGTAAAGTTAACAAGTAGACCCTAAGATCACATGTGAGAGACAAGCAGTACAGCCGATTCTGCTAAATCCATTTACTCTACCCAGGCTCTCGCTAAAAAGTTTTGTCATAGGCGTGTCACAGAACACACGAGCTCTGTTCCCCGAAAAGCTTCCTTGCTTTTGAGATCCCATGGCTACCTGGAAGATTCCACGTAGGCATTAGGCAGCAAGTCGCTGGGAATTTACTTGGGATAAGTTTCCCGCACGTGAGGCACGTTTTTGGGGCGGTCCTGGTTCCTGGCAAGCAGGCGGTTGGATACATATTGATATTCCTTTCGATTAATCCACGCCACGATCCAGCCTTTCTTTTCCCCGTGATACCTCACAAAAGTCACGAATTGAAATCGCAGCCAAGTAGCCAACCACTCCCAGCTCATCAGCCTCGCCCAAACGGACATTACACCCGAGGCGACGAAGGAAGGAGACCCGAAGCATCGCCATCTGGTTGCCGCCGCCGCCAGCACCGCCTTTACTCCCCGGAAATACCCTTTTCCTCCGTCGACTTTCTTCCTACGCGGAATCATCTCTCAGACCGAGAGCCATGGGAGGGAGCCAGTCGAGGAGCAGCTCGCGGGATCGGAGCAACCGCGGGATGTACGGCCAATCCCGCTCCTTCCAGCAGCCGCCTTCGCAGCAGTGGGGAGCGGGGGGCTACCCCTACGCCCAGGACCCGCAGGGGGGTTACTACGCCGCGCCGCAGCAGGGAGGGTACGCCGCGCCGTACCCGGCGTACCAGCCGCCGCCGCCCCCGGCCGCGACGCAGTCGCCGGCGCGGGCGGGAGGGGCCTCCAAGCCGCACCTGGACAGGCGGTACTCGCGGATCGCCGACGACTACCGCTCGGTGGATCAGGTATGTGTGCGATTGCTATTGGTGAATGTGAATTCTAGCCGGGATGGGATTGTTTATTGAAGCAACCGCTGCGATTTCGTGTGTTCGTTCTGATGTTAGATCTTATACTTGGAAGCAGTGATTGAATCGATTCGAACTTTCCGTTCGATTAGGCCTTGTAGTATGTGATATCTAAGTCCCTAGTTTTTCCATCTTAGGATTGCTAGGAAGTTGGGGGCGTCACCGATTTGTGCCTCGTAGTTGGTCAACCTGTGGCCATTTGAAATCTGTAGGTAGTTCAGGATGCTCCATAGTTGGTCGACCGATTTGAGGCAATGCAAATTGCAAATTCAGAACGAGATCCCGAGTTAAATTGGTGGTCAACCATCGATTACTGTTGATGAAAGACTCACGCACACGAAAATAAGAGAACTGCTATACATACGACGATACTCATACGACCTGGTCTAAGTCACCTGAGTGCTCGCCATCATCTGGCCCCACGAGGAAATAGATGCCTCCGGCGGCTCCACACGCCCACACCTTCAAGGGCTATGTAATTTCCAACCACGCGATGCGCAGCCGCGTGCCACCACCGCAGCGGCCGTGACGGTGACGAGGGAAGAGAAGGGTGCAGCTGGGGAGCACCAAGAAGTGGTGCCGACGTCATCTGTGTCGAGTCTGGCCATGTCTAGAGGTTCTGGACGGAGGGAGGTGCTACGGTGGTGCTGCTACGACATGTGGCACCAAGGGACAAGACGGTGGCCAGGTTGCTCGTGCACCTTAGCCTCACGACGCGCGCATGGGACTTGTCAGACGTCGCTGTGGATGCACTATCTGTTGCGGCCACCGCGTTGATAAGCCTCGCCACCGTGGTCACTGATGTCAACAAGTGCACAACCGAGCTGCTCCGTCGCGGTGCTGCTAACGACAACAACCTTCTCCACGTTGCAGGACTCACCAAGCTGGCCGTCGCTGGCTCCACGCTCACTGCCGAGGTGCTCCGCCTTCTTGCCAAGCGACGCCAACGGCAACGAGCGCCATGGTCTGTTCGTCCTTAACTTAATTTGCTCTGAGAGCAACAAATTGGCACTGGAAGCAGTAAAACAAGCATGAGATTGCTAGGACTAGGAGAGCTCACGTGAGATTGGTATCATCGTAGGAGCATCGTACGTCTACCACAGTACGTGAAGCAATTTCCCGAAAATAAATGGCTTTGTGGTCACTGCTCATTAGAAAAATAAAAAAGGGTTTGTTGCAAGGTTGGCAAGCATTATGTTTGATTGTAGTTGGTATATGTTGCTTGGTCCTCTCAAACAGCCTGTGAGTGGAATAATCTTTTGACTCTGAAGTTATGGGATGCTCCTCGCCAAAGTGGCCAAACTGTGACAAGTTGATGCCTGCATATTGGGACAAAGTGGTGCAGTTTTTTATTGTTTCACTTTTCCGATTAAATGATTAACTTTTTACGTCAGATTTTCCTATCTGATTTTTTTTTAAGTATAGCTCATTAAGTTTCTTGCTACAACTGGTTGCTTATCAATGAAAAGTTTATATTCACCAATCGTCTTTAGGTTTTTCTAGCATTCACTCTGCACTTCTGTACCATCAGTATGAGAGTCAGGCACATAAGCAAATGATCAAGTTTCAGTTGTATTACTGTTATCCCCCTGAACAAGTTTGTTGAACATTGATAATTTGTTTGCAGGTTACTGATGCTCTAGCTCAAGCAGGACTTGAGTCTTCGAATCTCATTGTCGGCATTGATTTCACAAAGAGCAATGAATGGACAGGTTAGTGCTTATGAATCATTCTTTCGATTTATTATTCTATTCACTCAATGATCTGTTGAGTTGTGTTGCCTCCTGATGCTTATGATTTGTTTCCTTAATCAGGCAAATTCTCCTTCCATGGACGTAGTTTACATCACATTAGCAGTGCACCAAATCCTTATGAACAAGCAATCTCGATTATTGGACAAACACTGTCAAAATTTGATGAAGATAACTTGATTCCCTGCTTCGGATTTGGAGATGGTAGAGATTCTGTGTAATATTTGATCATTTCTCACACTATATTATAGTTTCCCTAAATTATAATCCAATTGTGTTTTTTTTTCAGCATCAACACATGACCAAGACGTCTTCTGTTTTTATCCTGATGAGAGACCTTGCAATGGATTTTCAGAAGCTCTAGAGCGATACAGGGAACTTGTTCCACATTTGCGCTTAGCTGGTAAGCTGATATTAGTTTTACACTGTTACCCTGCTATGTCTTTCAATTAGGTTTTGTATGTGTGTGAATTCTAAGTTATATTATTGATTTTGAATAGGTCCGACATCCTTTGCACCAATTATTGAGATGGCTATGACCATCGTGGAACAAAGTGGCGGACAATACCATGTTCTGTTGATAATTGCTGATGGGCAGGTACTACAAACTACTCTAATGCTGAATTCACAATGTTTCATCCATGTACGGAGTGCAACCTTTTTATTTATTTTTTCTGAATTTCTTTTATGGGTGCATATCTGGTGAAAATAGGCCAAATGCGGTAAATTCCTTGAAAATCAGGAGTGTCAAAAAATCACCAAATATATGGAGGGCATGTTCTATAGCCATGCAAAAATTTTAGATGAAAATCAATCCTCTATATCTTGTTATTTTTTTAGATCTTTTTGAAAACTTTCACACTTGATTTTCACACGGTTGCAACATTTAGCCCATTTTCACGGTATATTTACCCTTCCTTTATTTGCCTGAAATTCGGTCCTCTAGTCCCAAAGGGACCCCTTGATCAAACAGTTCATATTTGTGGTTATCATATTTTTCGTGTTCTACCTGCAGTACAAACCTCAGAACTGGATATTTCCTTTCTGTTCTCTTATTAACTGGTATATTAACTTAGGTTACGAGGAGTGTAGATACTGCATCTGGGCAGCTGAGTTCCCAAGAGCAAAAAACTGTTAATGCCATTGTGAGGGCCAGGTTCGTCCTTCATAAGTGTCCTTTGTTACATTGTTTCGCTATGCTCATACTGACATGCACTTTGGTTTCTACAGTGACTATTTGCTCTGTTATGTTTACAGAATATACCTGCCCTCCTTTCTCATGGATGTTGCTTATTGCTTTGGTTTTTATTTTTGTATGCAGTGAATTGCCTTTGTCTATTGTGTTAGTAGGAGTTGGTGATGGCCCCTGGGACATGATGAAGGAATTTGATGACAACATTCCTGCTCGAGCTTTTGACAATTTTCAAGTAAGTCACTGAGGAACGTAATGATACAGTTCTGAGATGATGCTGTCATTGTAACACTGAGAATCTGTTACTTGTCTACTTTGTGAATTATAGATGAAATATTCTTTCCTCCTAACACTGATAATCTATTACTTGTCTAGTTTGTGAATTTTTCGGAGATAATGTCCAAAAACATGCCACAATCGAGGAAAGAGGCAGCATTTGCTCTTTCAGCCTTGATGGAGATACCACAGCAGTACAAAGCAACTGTGGAATTAGGAATTTTAGGGTATGCTCTTTAATTTTCCCTTCAAGTGCATAAGTACATTAGATGCTTGCTCCATTAATTATTAGTTCATTCTGAAGTATATACTGTCTTTTATCAATGTGGCAAGCAGCCGTCGCTCTTTGAAGTCTCCAGAAACAGAAAGGGTTCCTCTGCCTCCCCCTACTGGAAGCCATGATGCTTATTCCTATGGATCTAAAAGCTTCAGCAAACCAAGTACCTACCCGCAGAGTAGTGCATCGTCATCGTCGTATCCTCCGCAGAGTAGTGTATCGTCATCGTCGTATCCTCCCTATGAAACTGCACATAGTGCGACCCCTGCTGCACCTTCTTCTACTTATGACAATCAGGTATGCCTTCATGTGCAGTGACGATATATGTATTTGTCGCTTGATCATTTAGTTGCCTGTTTCTTAAGGCAGAAATTTGCAGTCTCTTGAGTGTCTTACTAACAATATGGATATGCGTGTCTTACTAACAATATGGATATGCAGGTTTGCGCTATCTGCCTTGTGAACCCCAAAGACATGGCGTTTGGCTGTGGACACCAGGTGACACACGCACGCACTCTTTCCTCAGTGGATTAGCACATTGTTGCTTCTTGGAGAATCATTTTCTGTTTTTGCGTGTATGTTGAAACGTCAGCATTAACATCCTTTTCTAACAAAGCAATTTACTTTGCAGACCTGCTGTGATTGCGGACAGAGTCTCGAGTCATGCCCAATCTGTCGTAGTCCAATCACCACAAGAATAAAGCTGTACTAGCAAGTGGTGGTTTGGATCATTGCAAATGGGTGGTGTACTGGAGACCACCCTGCGTCACTGGATGATGGATTGCATTGCAAGCTCCAAGCGCAATCCATGCAAGCCTTGACCGGCTTGCAGAGAGGTCCCGTCAGGCATCGGTTTGCGCGACGAGGTTTGCAGGGCCGGTGATCCACCGCTCCAAGATGGAGCAGGGGATGTCTCGAGTATTCAACCCACCAGGAATGATCCGAACTTCCAGTGCAAGAAGTGGGTTCCATCAAGGGATATTGCCATGAGCAAGTGAGCTTGCTCACTTGGTTAGCTGAGGTGTTGTCCAAGCAACCCACCCAGGTTCAAGTCCTAGACTTGGTCATGGTACTTGCAAGTTGCAACCTGTGTACATATGAATATTTGTTTTCGTCCGGATGTCTGACATCAGGTTTAGAGGTTTCGCCCGAGATTTGTTCGTTTTTTTGATGCGTTTGTAAAAAATTCGCAGTCTTCATATAATTGAAAGTAGCACTATTTTTTTCCCTTAGTTTTTAGTGAAGTGCTTCCTGCTTTTGTCTAATGCCAACATGCCCACGAATAGTCGCAGGTGTTTACTAATGTACTAATGTACTATGAGTTGCTTTTGTCTAATGCCAACATGCCCATGTTCCGCGTCGTAATATCGACGCACTCCGTCTTGCCATCTTACGTGTACACCGCGCCCATGTAAAGTCGCATCTGTTTTGACGCTCCACGATTACATGTCGGCGAAGAAACGGTAAACCCTGGCGTTGTGGACGATCAGACGGACGGCGGCGGCGGTGGTAACGACGCCGAGAACAGAGGAGAAGACGATGACTCCCCAGTGCCAAAGCCTGCTCCATCTCCCATCTCCCTTCCCTTTGATCTGCAACACCATCAAACCGATTCATTCATTAGATCTGTCACGGTTAATTAGACAAAAGGCAATAGACAGGCAGACAGGCCGGGCGTGCATGCGCGCGTGCTGTTGCTAGTGCAGTACGTGCCTTGAGGACGAGCATGCTGGGGAACATGAAGGTGAGCGGGAAGAGCGCGAATGAGCCGAAGAGGTTGACGAAGTCGCCCATGAAGGGGAACAGCGCGGTGACGAAGACGTTGAGGCCGAAGATGAGCCCCCTCGCGAAGAAGCGGCGCGTGAGGTTGTACCGGGAGAACATGCCCTCGTCCAGCCTCTGCAGCTGCGTGTCCAGCGCCTCGTGGATCGGCACCGTGAACAGCTGCACACAACACACGTACGTTACGCGTAGAAAGGAAAACATTACCGGTAAGAAATTTTCATCGAAGGGTAGTGATAACATCGGTTTTCGTTGGTTACCGAAAATTTTGGATGAAATTTTTTAATTGAAATTTGAATTTTTCAGTGTAAAAGACAAAAATTATCTAAATTTTGAATTTAGATTTAAATTTGGATGAAAAATAAATAAATCCAAAACAAATTTTCCGGTATAAAAAATTATTGGACCCCATCGATAACACGGGTAACCGACGGTTACCGGCAAAGTTTCGACGAGAGAATTTTCACTGGCCGTAGAGTGTACGCGTCACCGAACAAAAATATGAGACAAACGGGAGGAGGAGGAGGGCATGCGTGTGGTTTTATTTACGTACGTGCTGCGAGACGACGCTCTGCAGGAAGGCGGTGGCGTTGATGAGGACGGTGGCCCACCTCGGCCCGCTGAGCTCGTTGGGGAGGTAGTCGGAGACGGAGGCGCCGTACGCCCAGTAACCGGCCACGCTGATCCCATAGTACACCGCCGAGCCGACGGTGTACTGCAGCAGCAGCGCCCTCCTCATGTTGGACACCACCGGCTTGCGCAGCGTCGACTGCATGCATGCCCGGCCGGTACGTTCAAACAAAGAGTCAAGCACATCGATCATGCATATCGTCACACGAACATGTCAACACAAGTTGGTGTCAGGCTAGTTGACATGCATGGTAAGCCTACCTGAATCTCCGGGAGCAACCCGGAAGTGTTGCAGACGAGGATAGCAGCGATTGCGCTAAACGCGTTGAAGACTTTCTCCGCCTGGGTCCCGTGGACAGTGTAATCCTTTCGCTTATTCGACCTCCCTTGGGCGGGAAAAACGCAAACTCGGTAAGATTCTGCTATTTTGTTCAACAACACAACCATACAGGGCAGAAGAAACAAATGATCAACCACCATCTTTGACTAGGATGACAAGCAGTGCTACGTCATAAGCTACTGTCAGGGCGGCGGACGTCGCAAGCCAGTTCCTCATGGCCGATATCGTCGGCACGAAGTAGGCGAAGGCGAAATAGATGACACCGGTTGCAGCGACGAACCACTGAAGCCTCGCAGGGGAGTGGGTGAACTCCACGTTGATTGCCTAGTAATTAACCAGGAGCATTGGCCATTAATTGGGGCTAGTCGTACAGTATGCTTGTGTTGCTATTATGATTCGTAAATCAACTAACTACTACGTACGTGCTGTTTGTGTATAGAAATAAATTTGTGATAACCAAATAATATATATATACCTTGAGTGCTCTTCCACCTAGTAGAATGAAGCCCATGTTTCCGAGAAGTAGAGTGGTGAACTGCAGGAACCAAGTGATGTAATACATTTTCCTCCCTTGAGAACAAAGCATACAATCATCAGCAAATCAAGTAACCATATTTTGGTACATGAGCGTGTAAAGCTACATATACAGCATGTAGGAACACGCCACGGCGGCATATTACAACTGACAGCATGGTTCACGCAGATCAGCTCGATTGATCCGCATCAAGATTGTTGAAGTATAAGTGAATTGTTCGTCTTTCCTCATCAGCTTAAGTTTTTGGGTGAACTGGTTGGTGCATGCAACTCAATATGATATCAGAGCCAAGAGGTCTTGAGTTCAAAACCCGGTTGGTGCGGAGTGTTGAAGTATAAGTGAATTGTTCGTCTTTCCTCATCAGCTTAACCTTTTGGGTGAACTTATTGGTGCATGCAACTTAATAAATATTTCCATTTCTTTAAGAAGATCTTGAAATTTCTCATTGTTTATTTAAAAGACATCATTGCCTATCATTTCCTCCATATGTAGCTCTCAGCAGCTTGTATCGGTGATAGAGTATCAGGCCAACACGACTTGCAATACTTTGTGCCAATGATCAGTCTGAGACCTTGACCTCTACAAACACATGGGGAGAAAAGAAAGCAATGTGCATACCGAAAACGAATCCCATGATGTCCCTGTAGCGGATGAACCTCTGACCGTCGATGACATGGAGCCCGGCGAGGAGCCAGTTGGCGTACCAGGCGGCGGCGGCGATGAGCAGGAGGCAGGTGGCTCCCCAGCCCCAGCCCAGGGGCACCATCATCAGGTTGGAGAAGCTCAGCACGTAGGCGCAGTTGAAGCCGATCACCAGCAGCAGCCCCACCTGCTGCCATGAATCTGCCATGAATCACCAAACAAGCAGCAACAAAGAGTTAATGCAAATTTTCCCATTGGTGTGGTAGAGCGGACTCATGCATGGAGCCTCATGCTACTGAACTAAAAGAAATGGTGGTTGATCGATCGGTGTATATATACCTGTGTCTACTGCGTGAGCAGTAGCTGCGGTGGTGTATCCGCTACCGGCCTTGAGTTCTTGGCCTGCCTCAGTGTCCAGTGAAGAAGCCATTGCTCCTCTTTTGTCACCTGCTTCTTCCATTGCTTAGCTAGAGCTTGGACAATCCAGGAAGGAAGAGATATGGCCTAACACTGTATAGCTGCGCACATATATAGGCAAAGGAGTGAAGTCACAAAAGCCGTGATTAATTATGCCATTGGACAAACGGTTTTACTAGTTTTAAATTGTCTGAAATTTTCTTAAGTTTAAATCACTTGTTGTGATCATTAGATTTGTGTAGAGATTGGCGTGTCATATGATTGTCATATGATTGGATATTGACCCAATGAATGACATATGATTGGATATTGATCCAATGGTCACAATAAGTGACTTAAACTTAAGAAAATTTCAGATAACTTATGAATAGACATCCCTAATTAAAAAAGTGGTATCAGCGATTCAGCACCAACAGTACTACAGTAGAGTCTGCCTAGCATGTAGAACTGCTTCGGCCGCACAGTTACCTCTTCGGCTGTGCGCCTGTGCCTCACCGTTGTAACGTCGTACTCTGTAACGTCGTGCTGTGTGAGTCGTGACGCATTCCTCGTGCTAGGCCACTTGCTGCATCTCGGCGTCACACGTCTCCGCGTTTTTGGGCGTCGATTCGGCGAAAATCGCAGAAAAATTGTGTGATGTAGGGCAAGTGATGATGTGGTGGTGACCGCCGCAGTGGTGGCTGGCGCGACGTCGAGGAGGGCGCAGGTTACGTGGTTAGGCCAAGTGATGACGTGGTGGTGACCGCCGCAGTGGTGGCTGGCGCGACGTCGAGGAGGGCGCAGGTTACGTGATCGAGCCGTACGTCGAGGCAAAGCTACCCTCGATGGCCGCTGGCAAGTTGGCCACTGCGTCGTTCACTCGTTCTGTCCAATTCTCTTCCTTTTCTTATTTAGATTTCTTTTTAAGAAGTTTCTGTTTGGAATTTGAACTACACAAATAATGCTTAGTACCACCCCAAGATTTAAAACACTTGGCTTAAACTGAAGTTCAAGATCGACTTGGTGCAATGTCGGCAGTACTTGTCTAATCATGAAATGTACAAATGCGATATTCAGGTACATTTCTATATTTGTAGCTGTTACTCTGAGCAGTAACTTCTGGTTCACTACTCACTAGTATTCTAATTTTTTTTGTCAGGAAATTACCCTCTGTTGTAATATGCATCCCATATTTCCATTTAACTGGAGGTCAATTCTTGAGTGACTTTTCTCTATGCTTAAAGCTAAAGTTGTTTCTTTTTTTTGTTGAGTAAACTTAAGGGGGGATGCCTAAAGCAAAAGTTGATACCATAATAACGTTGAGACCATGATCTAAATATCACAGGTTCCCTATCAGAGCGATAGAATATGCTACAAAAAGCCACATCAATTCGATATCCTGTTACCCTCATTCATATATTCCATTATCTTAGTGCAAAGCATGCCATGTGCCTTTTGCAAAAGAGCTTAGGAAAAACACGATGAGAACTTTATTTTTTTCCTTTAAGACACAGTGGAGGGGATTTGATTGATGCAACGTACCAGCACTACTCAACCATTGGCCCCACACCAATATGGTGCAAGTAACGCAAGAATGCATAGTAATCGGGAAACCTTTGCCCATCTACTCTTACACGGTTACACCTGAGCTTATCCAAAAATGAGAGAGTCGATGCAAAATATCTTCCGCAGGTGATGTGGCCACAAAGATTTCCAATGCTGAAACTTGGAGGCGTTGAGCATTAAACAAGAGGCAATACGCAGAAATGAGAAATCAGAATGCATTACAGTGGAATATCTGAAGGAGCTAGCCAAGATTAGTTTGCAGTGTGGAGTGCAAAAACAATTGCCACCACTGCCCTTGTGGTTAGTGCACTAGTTTTATCTAACTCTAGATGCTATTTCTGGTGCTACTCTACATCTACTGTCAGCATCTATCTCCATACATAAATATGGAGACATACTCTACATCTGTCAGCACCTATGCCATTTCTGGCGCTACTCTACAATAGAGTTTTCACGACAAGCTGATGTTAAAAGTGTTTCTCCGAGCACTAGGGCCTATACTGATTTCTGCTAAAACTCCATGCAGTAAAACCTGGATCATATAGTAGACCAATTGCTATTGTCCATGGAACATTGAGGGGTCAGATCTTGTTTTCTTGTACCACGTTTTCCACATGGTAGTACAGCCTCCATAAAGTCGCATCATCCTAACGAAATGAAAATAAGTGAGGTCAGGCAGAATACGGTGATGTGATAAAGTAAATTGAATGGAGGTTCATAGTCATACGAGGCTTGGAGTTTCCAGAACATGGTGACGTGATAAAGTAAAAGGCTTTGGAGTTTTTGTGAATAGGTAAATGTAATTGCAGAGTTAATGCAAACCATGCCCGTTGTTTGAAGTTCTTGCATCCAACATAACTTATAGTACTTTCCCATTTCCTATACAAAAGACTAGTGACTTATATCTCTACTACTTAAAAGAGCCACTTGGTGGTGGTAGTTACTCTGCCACCTCACCACCCTCTCCTTGATTGCTGCCAGGTGGGATCAGTATTAAAAAAATCAGTAACAATTGTTCACAAATTCGCTGGTTCTAGGATTCGAACCAGGTACCTGCACCAAAGTTCGGCGCACGCACTAGCCAACCCAGTCAGCCTTTTCTTCTCGCTCACTCCGTGTCGCCTCTCCTGGCCAATCCCCATTTGCGCCGCCTCTCCTGCCCAATCCCCGTTCTCTCTCGCTCGCTCTATGATGTTCAAATTTGAAATCCTCCGGGTTGGTCACGCCGCCACGAAATCATTCTTCAGATCAATCCGTCGTTACCCGCTGTCCTCACCGAGCCCTTCTTGCTCGTGTTCGCCCACCGTCACTGATGCTACAACCCCCTGTCATATCCACTCTTCTTCCTGGGAGGGGAGCTCGGCTGGCATCCACTGATCCCGAAGTATGGCAAACCCTTGGAAGATGTCATCCGGGCACATGATAATAATAATAACCAGGATCCAGGTTAGTCTCCCGGTAAATGCGACATTTAGTTGTTCTTGTTGTCTTGACTATTTACGCTTGCCCTAACATTTTATGAGCCCTCTTGTACGTAGATTCGAATAGTCGATTGTGTGTCTCTGTCAAAGACTACTACTGCTACAAATTCCAGATGCGTCATGGGATTTTCAATGCCATACTGTATGGCAAGCGTTTGTTCCAACAGTATGCGGTTGACATGTACATCAAGGTGGAGAGTACAAGGTTGGACTACATCAGGGGTCACCAGAAGGAGATACGCGGCGATCTGTACAAAGGTTGATTGATAGCATACAAGCTGGAGAGAGTCGTGCAGATGCGGTGGGCAAACACATCGTGCTACCGGCGTCATTCATCGGGGGCAGGAGAGATATGAAGCGAAGGTTCATGGACATTATGGCCTTGGTGCAGAAGGACGGGGAGCCGGACATCTTCCTAACAATGACATGCAACCTCAACTAGGAAGAGATAACGCGCGAGCTCAAGCCAGGACAGACCCCACTGGACCGCCCTGATCTCATTGTACAGGTATTTAGAGCCAAGTTGGAGGACCTCAAGGGACAGCTATTCAAGAGACACATCCTTGGCAAGGTGGTTGCTTATGTCTACGTCGTTGAGTTCCAGAAGAGAGGTCTTTTGCATGCTTACTTCCTTCTGATCATGGAGGGGCGGTACGAGCTCACTTGTCTGGAGCAGTACGATTGCAACATCTCCGCCAAGCTCCCAAACAAGCATAAGTACCTAGAGCTGTATGAGATGGTCGTTAAGCACTGATGCACGGCCCTTGTGGAGTCTTGAATCCCAAGAACGTGTGCATGCAGGATGGTGCATGCAAGAACTACTATCCCCGTCCTTTCAATGCATCTACCCTACAGGGCAAGGACTCGTACCCCGTTTACAGCCGACAGAAAGATGGTCGTCGCGCAAAGGTTCGAGGGTGGATGCTGGACAACAGGTGGGTTGTGCCGTACAATCCTTACCTCCTAAGGATGTACAATTGCCACATCAATGTGGAGGACTACGAGCATCAAGGCCGTAAAGTACCTATTCAAGTACATCTACAAGGGACACGACCGGGCATCTGTTTCTCTCGATGAGCCCGATAGCAATGGCGATATCGATGAGATCAAGCAATTTAGGGACGCAAGGTGGGTTACCCCACTGGAAGCACTATGGAGGATCTACAGCAAGGTCTCCCCACCTATGATGCAGCTACAACTGCATCTCCTGAACATGCACATGGTCACATTCCGCGCAGGACAAGATATGCATGATGTCGTTGCTCAGAATGGCACCGAGAGGTCTATGCTCACCGAGTATTTCAAGATGAACAAAACAAACGAGGGTGCTCGAAGCATCCTGTACAGGGATTTCCCAGCGGCATTTGTTTGGCTAGCATGCCTAAAGCAATGGAAGAAGAGGGACAAACACACGCAGGTTGGCTAAATCGTGTCGGCCCATCCAGCAGAGGAGGAGCGGTACTATCTTAGGGTGCTCCTAAACCACATCCCGGGCGCCACCTCCTTTGAAGACCTTAAGACAGTGGACGGTGTGGTCTACCCATTCTTCTATGAAGCCGCTAAAAAGAGGGGTCTGATCGAGGTAGACAATACCCTCAACAAGTACCTTACTGAGGCCGGGCTGTTCCAGATGTCATCCTCGCTCCGGAGGCTGTTCTCAACTATTGGTCTTCTGCGAGCCCAACGACGTGTGTGGGCTATGGGACAAGCACCTTGAGGGAATGTCAGATGACTACCGCCATTCCCACTCATGCCCGCATGTGGTCGAGCAAATGGTGCTATTGGATATCAGGAATGTGCTCCAATCGATGGGGAAGGGCATAACATTGTTCCCTCTCCATGAGATCGATGAGTCACATGACACCACCGACGGTGAGGCCAGGGAGATCGTCGAGGTGTCCACGATCGAGGTAGCCCATGAGCACGCATCCCTGTCATCCTCCCTCAACCCCGAGCAAAGGGAGGCGTACGACGAGATATTATCCTCGGTTGACAGCGACAACGGAGGTATCTTCTTTGTAGAGGGGTCGGGCGGCACGAGAAAGATATTCCTGTATAAAGCTTTGCTCACAAAGGTTCGAGGCGAGGGCAAGATAGCCGTGGCAACTGCGGCGTCAGGTGCCTTCACGTCCATCATGCCTGGAGGCAAGACCGCCCACCAAAGGTTTAAGATCCCACTCAACATTCAAGATGGAGTGGTTTGAAGCTTCACGAAGTAGAATGGGACCGCTAAGCTTCTTCAGTGAGCTTCATTAATAACATGATATGAAGCCTCGATGACGAAGCGGCGAGCGATCGAGACACTAGGCAGTAGCATGCGAGACATCATGAACCGACGCGACCTGCCGTTCGGGGGGAAGACAGCCGTGTTCTTTGGAGACTTCAAGCAGGTGCTTCCGGTTGGGGTCAAGGCCACAGATAACCGACCGGACTTTGCATAAGTCCTACCTTTGGGAGAGCATGCGACAGCTTAGGCTCGTCCGTAACATGAGGGCCCAAAGCAATCCATGGTTCACAAAGTACCTACTATGTGTCGGGAATGGCACTGAGGAGACCGATGAGGATGGCTATGTACGGCTTCCTAACGATATCCGCGTGCCAACACCACCAGCACCTCTTCCTCCTCCCCTTCCTCTCCTCCCTCCTCCTCTCTCAAGCTGGCAGTGGGCCAGCAAGTCGGGCGGCTAGCCATGCTCGACTAGCCGCCGATTAGTCAGCAAGTCAGGCGGCTAGCCATGCCCTCCTAGTCGAGTTGTTGGCTCTAGTCGGAAGCTATGTACTGACTTGTCGACTATTAGTTGCGACCAATCACGCGACTTAATAACAATGAACCGGAAGGGAAGGAAGAATGTTAGATGTGTGACATAGTTAAAGGAATCGTTGGCTCTGAGATATCTTTTGTTGCGGTAGTACTATGAACATGTGTTCATGTTATTTTGCTTGATTTCAGATGTAAGGTTTGCAGCATGAAACTATCATGTGTACTTTTGCAAGCCAATGGAATGGATAGCTCCAACTTGTAACCGAATCTAAATATTGTTCACAAAGTCTAAATGTTCCCAATCATAATTTAGACTACTTGTGATCATTAGCCCATAGGTTGCAGTTGGTTAGATTTTTTCCGTGGCAATGCACATGCACTCAACTAGTAAATCCATAGGAGTAAGAAAACCCATACATATGTATATGGCAGCATTATGATTGGCATAGCAATCTCAAACCGCATGCATGGTTTGCATTACTTTGAAAACACAGGTACCTATTTGCGAAAATTAAACCACATGCATCTCCAACATCATTTAGTTAAAATGATAAATATGTGGAGCATACCAGTTCTCCCAAGTTGATGGATACTTTGTCAGAACTCCGACTTTCTGGCCCCCTCATCTTAACTATCTCCACCATGCGATCAAGTGCCTTCTCTGGGAGTTTGCGGATGCGCTTACCGAGTTCAAGCTTCTCAGCAGTGGTCATAGGTCTGCCAGTATGCAGCAATTCAACAAATTGAAATATCAACTAGGAACACTATGTTTCAAAACTCTTTTTCCGATGTAGAAACAAACACTCAATAATTTGACAGGGGAGTAAAAGCATGTGCGACCCAATCAAATACAATCATGCTATTAGAATATATACAATCTTGACAGTCAACATAGATCAGCATATAACTCATTTGAGTCAACGGCATATGCTACCTGCACTTGGATGCCACTGTGTCCAGCAAGTCATCAACACCTTGCGCCATTTTACCAAGCTGGAAAAAAACATGTGTTTCACTTGAATCCTTTGCACTCTTGTAAGCTATTTTAAGATATTACTAGTAGAAAGAAACTCTATTCAACCATCATCCCATATTCTGTCAGTATACCTTTCCCAACAACCCAGTAGAGAACTTCTTCACAGCCTCTTGACGTGTTTCACCACTTTCTTCTATTGCCTGGATATCTCTAGTGACCTGTCAAAAGCAAAATCATGTCAATGCCTTGGCAAGAAATTTTCTGAAAATGTTCTTATAGTTGCAGCATGGATTTGGTATAGCCTAACTTGATATATTATGTTCTCACATAATTTGACACGGCAGACTGCCAAATGTCTAACATATTTATGCAGGATTGTGGTTGGTTGTTGCATGTGTGGACATCATAAAGGCAACAAAGTTCACTGCATTCTTTGCATTGACACAATAAGACATTCGGTCTCTGAAAAATTAGCTGGCATGAAGATATTCTCTGTAGTCTTATCGCGGGGGCAAGCATAACAGTTAGTTCCATGATAAGCTATTTCACCTGTTCAAAGATGTCTGAACTAAGATGGCCATGTTCTTTTTCATAAGCATCTGGTAGAGAAACCATGACAGGTTTCTGCCTTTTAGCACACGGTGGTGCAATCCCGTCCTCATATGATCCACTTCCATGGCTTGGTAGCAACTTCTCTGACCCAAATTTTGATATTGCTAAAATATGACCAAGTATCTGCAGCATAGTTCTTAGATAAATAACTAATCTCAGCGGTTTGATCTGAGTAATATCGAAGTTAGAGCTTTAATAAAATTTATAATCATCAAACTGTCAACTTTAGAACTTGTGTAGGCCTAAGATCGAGCACCTTTAAGAGGGTGGGGAAAAAAAGAAATAACAAAACTACTAGGTTTTCCATAGCTGTAAAATAGCTAGATTATAATCACTTTTTTTAGCAAAAAGCATATATATAAGAACTACATTGGTTGCTCAACTGATGTGATTGCTATTGTAGTGATATATGGATCTCTGTGGCAACTGCATCGTTGGGTTGACTGCACCAAAAAAGTTGGCATATATTTGCTATATTGTACATAAGCATAAACTAGCACCACCAGACAAATAGAATGAGAAGTTTGTTTGGTTTCAAACTCCAATACCAACTAGGAGTACCCATCCTGATGTGCCTTGGATTATCCACATCTTCAAGTCAGGTGTTGATGAGCACACAGAACTATCCATGTGGTTGAGCGCCCTTACATGACACAACAACGCAACTATCAAGGGAGAGCTACACCAAGAGCGAGGAAAACTCGGTACTTTTCCTTTTGACAATTGACATCCCCATGCCGTCATTCCACACGAGTTGACCATGGGATATAAAAAAGGATGATTACAACATTATCTAGTAACTTGTTGCAGCCTACGATAATAACCTCATTAGCTAGGGACTTACTTCTGAAATCAAGTGGCTAAGAGCCCTCACATTGAGCTAATAGCACAGGGCGGGTCCCTAAAGGGCCAAAGGAAGGCCTATTACACCAAAATTGAGTAAAACTCCATCCTTTTCTTTGGACGTCCCCATAGGAAAGAACTGGGCATTAGTTCATTAAGACTTTTAAATGAATATAGATAAAGGAAGGAAAGAAAAAAGACACTTCTGAAGTGCATTCCAAATATTTTATCCTTGGTTTCTTCCCCTAATTCTTCGAAAGGATCAATTGAATTCCTCTGATTATCTATCGAACCACGGACCAACATATGTTCATGCATAATCGCCAACAACTTTTGCCACAAGCCCACAATGTGGTTGTTATTAGAGATGCAATTGGGTAACCCTACCCAATGACCCACCCTAGTTCATTTGGTTTATTCCTTATAAAAGATTCATTTATACAAAAATGAACCACCAATCAATGGGTCGGCCCACTTGCATCTCAAGTTGTTACAAGCCACCAGTTCACTGCATAGCTCTTCTGATTAAAATTTGAACATGTTAGAAGTAATTGCAATGTATTTAATATTTAGTCGAATTTAAATTCATGTCCGAATAATTATTGAACCTGAAATATCCTAACCCATTATTAACTTGCCCTTCTACTCAATAACCCAATATTTACGGAACAAATACTTTAGTACATTGCTCATGTTAATTTATAAGAGTGTATTGTTCTTTACCCTAGTTGGTTTGGCTGGAGTTTCAAAAACCCAGGTTTAAGTAATGGTTTCACTTAACACAATATTAAAGAACAATTTGTGGTATAAACCCCAAATTCATTACTTTAGACTAAAAACTACATAGTGGGCCCCACAGAAGCAGGGCGGAGCCAATATTTTGTCATAGGGGGGCCGACATGAGACATGAACTTGCTACTACGATTCTATCATAATATAGACACTTTGAGCTATTGATAAAAAAAAAAGTTTTCTTACAAAGAAATTCTTTTATATCACATAATGACTGGTGCTCAGACTATCATAATAGAATAGCAACCAAATACAAATAGCAGTCATCGTGGTGGAGTTTGGCGTACACTTACTCTTCACAGAGTCACCCGACGACACAATTTTTGGTGCATACTTACATGTCACCGAGTCAACCGACGGTGCGACAAAAACTAGATACGTATAAGAAACACTTGATCAAGCCCTAAACGTATAGAGATTAGAGATAAAATATTGTGCACTTTTTTGGGGGTGGGGGATTAGGGAAACATTGTGCACCTATGCTGTTATGCAGTACAGATTAGACACAGTGGTAGCTTTAAGTGTTTGGTAAAAATATTTGGATTATAGAATATAGATAACATGGGCTCATGAACCATGAATTAACTTGTGCTTTTTAGCTTCACACAAACTACTACTTAATCATGTAAGTTAATTAGTAGGGGGTACTAATCATGTTCTAATATGGCATCCTAATTGAATATTTTCATGAATCAGAGGGGGCAGGCCCCTGTCAGCCCCCTCTCCGTCGCCACTGCACAGAAGTGAGATCAACTTTACCCCGATGAGCCCCAAATGTCAAACTAACAATTACCATATCGATTGACACGTGAGACCCATCAGGTAAAGCAGACATTCTCACTTATTGTGGGACCCATCATGGAGTTCTCCGTCAAAAGATATGGACATGGGTTTTTTTTAATCTAGGGTTAGTGAAACTATTGCTTAGACCTTGGGTCTTTCTGAAACTCGGGTGCAACTTGCACTAATTATAATATTAAGTTTTATTAAAGAATTTTTCCATCATTTTATTACCAAGTCCGTACTATGTTAGAGTTAGGTCAATAAAGAACCAATTCAATTTCATGTTTTAGCGTACATCCATTTTGTATTTAAACCCAAGCAAATTTTAGTCTATCTGAAATATATAGATGAGAATATGGTCTAACCACTATTTGATTCAACGAGTTTACGAACATAAAACATACCTCTTCCACAGTTCAACCCTTAGCTATCGTGGGCTAGTGGCACAACTATCGCTAGTTCCGAGAATTCGACCAATCATCACCTGCAAACCACTTACCCGACCAGCACTAGCAACTAATTCCTACAGCACCGGTTGCCCCCCTCCTCGTCATTTGAATTTCATATTTGAAAGGGAATAAGAGTGATTTAAACCCAACACAAACCCATACCCCCTACTAGCCTGCAGAGGAAAATTTTATTTTCCAATGGCATGCCCTCAATTACACAAGTACAAATGGCATTCCCAAGTGAGATCTAGATCCCCGCACTAACATGAGACAATCCGCCCTGACCTACCCTGCTCGGCAAAGGACAGCTGGATGTGGGTCAAAGGCCACATCGGCACGATCATATAAAAATGTTAAATTTTTCTATGCATTAGTTGATTGTATAAGCTATAATTGAGAAACTTCAATTGTTCGCCTTGTTGAGCACATTTGTTGATATGTTAACAATTTTGTGTGTAAATATTTATGTTTCATGACAATAACTCCATCAGACTTAAGTTGATAAAATATTTTATAGATGTGAAAATACATGAAACTCAAGAAAAAAAACCGTCCCAACACGGTGGAGCACTGGTAACTAGTCAACCTCGCCCGTTCTAACCTGACTAGAGCCAGTGCGGGAGCGGTTGAAGCAAAAACCCGCCCCACCTAGACTATATCCCCAAGTCACTAGTTTCACATGTTTAGGCAATCATATTATCTATGGGATTTTACATCATTTCAAACAAACAAGTAAACTCTCCGTAAAGCCAACCGAACAACTTCACGTGTATATCCTAGGTACGACAGGTTCATCGTTGCAAAATGTAACTAGTCAATAATGCAAGATGGATAGAAGCGTAAAATGTTAAATGTGTACCTCATCAACATCATCATTGAGGAATGTAACAACCTCATGAAGAGCGTGCTTTAATCTCTCCTTGTTGGACTTAGAAAGGCCACTAATTACTTCCACGAAAAATGGAAAAGAGTCTTTGCAACCTTGACCCTCTTTGCCATTATTTTGGGCACCTTGATCGCCCTTCGTAACTCCAGTAGAGAAAGAGCCTTCTTTTCCGAGTAGCAACTCCGAGATAATATGTTTGCTGTGCTCCATATGATCAACTTCGGACTCATTCTGCTTTGAAGAGTTCCTTGACATTTTCCAAGATTTAGTTACTGCACATTGTAACACAAAAAGATTAACAAGGTTTTACCGATTTCGCAATTTCACCGAAAGCAAAAGCGGTTTAAAAGATGGGTACATGAACCCCTCAATGGGATTTGAGGTCATATGGGTTGGGACTTTCTAAATAAACCCCACACATCGAAAAAATACTTTATAATGGCTCCACCACAAAACCCACTAAATATACTCCATCAATCTCTCATCGGTCCACGTGTGGGTTTGCATGAATGCACTCAAATATGAGTTTTGATTAGATGTCCCCTTAGATGACATAATGGCAAAAATGTAGGCACGTGATATTAACTTAATACCAAGAAATAGCAACTTGCACTTTATGTTGTAAGTCTCATAAAACCTCAGGTTTGACAAAAAGTCTCACATAACCACAACATTAGCAAAGAAACTATGCACACAACCCCAATACCATATGCTTATATACCGTGCCTTTGGTAACATGAGTGGCTTCGTTGCATTCCCCTCCCCCCGCTCTCTCGACTCATATGATTTTCCTCCTCACCAACTCTGTGACCAAAAAAAAAAACACAAAACCCAACCAATTTATCGTAGCTTACACACACCACTGCTGGCTAGTCTTGCATTCCTCCTCACCAACTTATGTGACCCAAAAAACACAAAACCCAACTAATTTAAACCTATATAAAGATATTTAGAAACAATTCGATAGGCTTAGCGTTAAGATGGGATGATACTAAAATCTATTTTAAACCTATAAAGAGATTTTAGGGTGTGTTGGGCTGCGTGAACCAAGTGGTACATGTATAGGATCTCTCTTGGCAAGGGCAAGAGGGAGCGAAAGGGTTTCAGCTAAAGAAGGCGAGGAGGAGGATCGGCTCATGTGGCTGATCTTTGGTGCCCGGGTATGGATCTCTCCGTTGTGGCCATCTCCTGCCCTTTGCACGGGATTTTTCCTTGTGATTTCTATTCAAAAGATATGTTTTACTTGGTTTAAATCTGATTTTCTAATTACGAGGAAATTGTTGTGTTTTATCTAGATCTGAGGTAGATCTATACACTTCCTAATAATTAATTTTGTTGGGTTTTATTTAGGTAGATGTAACACTTATTTTTTGTATGCTTGGATTGTAAATATGGTTCAACTAAACTTACAAAATCTATGAATTTGGTTAAATTATTTACAATATGAGATATTAGTGTCTCTACCTTAGATTTTTAAGGTGCTTCGTTTAAAAGAACTAGATTTTAGAACCATTCCATCTTAACTCTAAGCCTATCAATTTGTTTCTAAGTCTAACTAGATTTTAGAATGGAGATTTGATTATTTGCCACTGTCAAAGATTTGCAATTCAGGATTTGCCACTGATGTGTCTATGACATGTGGTCCCGGGACCCAGATGTCATTCACACATGGAGTGGCAAATCCTGAAATCCACATCTTTGCAGTGGCAAATAATTGATTATTCCATTTTAGAACCATTCCATCTTAATTCTAAACCTATCAATTGTAAATCTCTTTATAGGTTTAAAATGGATTATAGCATCATCTCATCTTAACGCCAAACTGTTTCTTAGTGTGTGTTTTGGTTGGTGGGATGAAGTTAAAATGGATGAGATGGTCCTTCTCAAGGATCAAAACCGATGCAGGTGCAAATCCTCGCCGACACATAGAATAGAATCGCCGATTCAAAAAAACCGGACGAAGTTCGCGAACTGAATTTTGAACTGCGAATTTTGAAAACCGGTTACCGGCCGGTTACCAGAAAAACCGGTCAAAAAAACCGGAAAAACCTGATGAATGATTAGGTAAGAAAGAAGTAGGAAGTATCTACTATTTTACTGGCATGATCATCAATGATTTGATTATGTTACTTTGAGTGCAAAAAAGGTAACCAAGTAATTGGTTATAAGCTAAGATGTCTATTTGAAACATGGGTGTTGTAACAAAACAAAACCAATCAAGAACATATTTGATCATATGTGTTTGTTAATCTAAAATACATGCATATAGAGTAAAAATGTAAAATGAATAACTGGATTGCATGAACTATTTTGTTAAGCATAATACCAAATCCAAGGGAAACAAAATATATAGTGTACTTATGTCATACATACAAATTTGTAAAAGATCAGAGACTTTTGTTTTAGAAACAAACATCAATCCATTGAGGCTTAAGAGGTCATAAATAATAGAAATTTGATGAAACAGATCACGCTAGGCTATCTAGATTAGGTTAATTCATATAGTTAGTTGAAAAAACCGCCCAGAACTTGCTCATACAATAATTCAAGCATATTTAGCTCATATAATACGTAATCTAGCAAAAAAATGCCTAAACCAACCTAGGAAGTGCATTATGAAATCAAAAATCAAATTCAAATTTAAAAATTTTCGGCTGTTTTTTTCTGCCGGTTCGGGCCGGTATTTCCGGTTACTGCTGGTAACCGGCCGGTTTTTTTACCCTGGTCCTTCTACCATGTCGTTTCTAGCGAACGGATGGTTCAACATCTGGATGGAATATTCCTCAAATCTGTACCCCACCATCCAGGATGTAATGTTTTAGTTCAGGCAACCAAACGCTATGGATGACCTTTATCTAGGATCATCCTATACATGTACCACTTGGTACAAGCAACAAAACACACCTTAAAATCTCTTTATAGGTTTAAAATGGGTTTTACTATTATCCCATCTTAACGCTATACCTATCGAATTGTTTATAAATGTCTTTATATAGGTTTAAAGTAGAGGAGTAGACTATCAAATTCTCAATTTGCAATTCTCCACACGCGCGCTGAGCTTTGCATTCCAACTAACCAAACAAGTGGCTTATAAGACTCCACTCCTTATTTTCCATTCTCTTACACTAATTCACTCCAGCCAAACACTTCATTCTTATTTTCTCCCTGAAGAATTAGAAGAGTTTGTCCTAGCACCATACTATTCTTCTAGGGACCACAAAGCAAGAGTTGGTCCTAGCACCATACTATTCTAGGGCCACAAAGCCGGTGGGAGATGAAGATATTCAGCATTGTATTACGCTTGGAAGCTTAGTTAGAGTTTGATTATTGCTCCTATCAGGATGCTTCTTACAACATTTTACATGAGAGACCAATGAGGAGGTACCGTTTTTTTGGGCAAGCACCCGACAGCAATATGTGCACTTAGCCTTATTCCGGTCATGTGGCAGTCGTGTGTAATGCTTCCATATCTCCGATCTGGGATTTGTTTGTTTCTTTCCATCTTGAGCTTGATTGGGTCCAACAGCTTCATCACTGCCCATCTCCAGACCCCTTTGTATATCATCAGACTCGGACATCTAAAATGCCAAAAAGAAACGGAACGATAAGCAATGAAACCTTCACAACAAACTAGAAATTAGTATCTGGCAATGAAAGAGAGAAGGAAATTAGTTTGCACGATCATATTGACTCCGTTGTTCTTAGAAATCACCTTCGAGGATTGAAATTCCCACTTCCCAGTGCAACCCAAAATCCTATAGATCTGCTGAAAATAAGCAAATGCGTGATGAATCAGATATATCAACTTAACAAGCAAATGCCAGGCAGGAGCGAGAGCACATGTTGATTGCTGAACACAGATCGTTACCTTAGAGGCGACTGCGGTTGAGCAGTGGTGCCAGTGGACGGGCGGAGGTGCTGGCCGCTGGGTGGTGCGGGACCAGCGGACGGGCGAAGGCAGGCAGGAAACACGCGGGCAGCGGACGCAGCGGCGCTCCGGCACTGGCCCCCGATGCGAGACCCGCGGACCGGTGGAAGCAGCGGCGCCGGCGCTGCGTGAGGCCCAGGCGAGGCGAAGGCGGCGCGCAGGGGCCGCTCGGCCGTTGGCTCACTGTGGCTGCGGCGACGCAAGTCGGAGAGAGAGAGAGAGACGGAGAGAGCCACAGAGACAGAGGCTTGCTAGACCTAGGGTTACATTAGAGCGGGTCAAATGGGCCGGAGGCATGATACTGTAGACTCAGTCCAAACATAATACAGTCTGCACTGTTTATGAGCTATGCCTAACTGTCACCTCGGCACGGTGGGCCGGCCCAGCACGGCACAAACAGTGTCGGGCCGTGCTAGGCACAGTACGACCCAGATAGGCATGGCACGACCCAGATAGGCATGTCGGGCGTGGAGGAAGAAGGGCAGGGCCACAGGGGCAGCGTGGGACCAAGAGGGGAAGAACGGCCGACGCCCGGCGGCACGGGAGGAGGCCGGAGCGGAGCGGAGCGCGGGAATGGAGGGGAAGAAGCCAAGAAGGGTCGTTGCGGACGAGGAGGCGAGGCCGCGAGGAGGCGGGGGTGGTGCGGGGCTGCGGCGAGCAGGCGGCTCGGCGGCGAGGAGACGTTTCGGTGTCGGCGTTGCTGACGAGGAGGCGAGGAGCCCGACGCTGACACGGTCGGCGAAGGCTTGGAGGAGGCGGCGCAGGCGGCGGCGCGGCGGGGAGAGGCGGGGCGGCGAGGAGCGAGTGAGAGATGGGGACAAGGAAGCGGCGAGGTGGCTAGGAGGCGGTGGGGCGGCGAGGCGGCGAGGAGGCGGCGAGCCGTGCGGCACTACCGCAGGCCCGCGCGCGGGCGAGGCAGGGGCCATGGCCCAGTGGGAGAAGAAGAAGGGACGGGGCGCGGGCAAGTCGGGCAGGGGAGGGGCAGCTGGGCTGTGCGGGCTCATGGGTCGTGCCTAGGCATGGCACGGCCTGAAAAATAGCCATTTTTTAGCCCTTGTCGATTTTAGCCTTTTTTACTATTTTGACTGTTGGGGTCTTAAAAAATAGGAAAAAAAATCAAAAAATCCCAAAAAAAATCTATAAATAGCCACCATAACCCCTCCTCATTCAACACTCCTTCATTCTTCATTCTCTCTTTGAAATTGTGTTATGCAAATTAAAATCCGTGTTTAGCTTATTTAGCAAAATTCAAAAAAAAAATATGCCAAAATTTGGAAATTTCAATTTTTGACAGTAAGTCAGCGAAAGAGGTACAATACTACTTTTGTAATACTTTTATTGTTAGTTCTTGTTATGCTAAGATGAAAGTAGTAATAGTGTTAGTTTCGATTTTGCAATTTTTATTATGAACAGTCCCTACAACAGCTTTCATCTTGGTGATTACGGACTTTCACTGAAGATATTTGCGTCCATGGAGGCGGCTGCGGCTGCCTCAAACCAACTGGAGATTTCACCGGAGGAGCAAAGTGGAGTTTCGTCATCATGCTCCACGGCAGCATCAGGCTCCACGGCAACCGGAACAAAGAGGTGGAGACCGTCTACATCGGGAGTGTGGGAGAATTTCGACAAGATAATCAAACAAGACGCAGCGGGAAATGAGGTACCATATGCTATTTGTAAAATTTATCGTCATGAATTGTCTACAAAGTCTACAGGTGGAACGGGGCACTTGCTTAGACTATACTGACTATTTTGCAGAAGTTTGTTCTTGGTTATATGAGGTTTACCAAAGATATGAAAATAAGTTCCAGGGAGTCCGCTCACAACGACTTCTAGTAGCCCTCACCTCAAGTGGGAAGACAAATATATGGGGCGCGATCTTCGGTGCCTCTTACTCTAGGTCCGAGTCCAGGCATTCTTCTTCTTCTTCTAAATCAACGCCTGCTCAGCCAAGACCCACAAGGAGCGGAGAACTATCCACCTATCTGGACAGCAATACAGTAGATTTCAACTCATAAGGCTTCGACATCTTGCAATGGTGGCAAGCTCATAAGTTAACATATGTCGTGCTATCCATACTTGCACGTGATATGTTAACTGTTCCTGTCTCTACGGATTCCTCCTAGTCTGCTTTCAGTCTTTCTAGAAGAATATTGGAAGAGAGAAGAGCAAGTCTCATAAGTGAGATGGTAGAAATCCTTCTAATTGTGAAGCACTGAAAACAAGCTGATTCACGAACACAGACACTCTGTGAAAATCCAGAGTTGTCGGAAGTGTTCGAAAATCTATACTTAGACAATGACACTGACACATAGAACAAGGATGTATCATGTATGTAGGATTGTAGAGCTATAGGTTGTACTCTTTTTTCTTTGCCAACGTTTTCTTAATCCTTTTTCCGTAGGTTGAGAGCGGTAGGTCTCCTTCCACTAGCGAGTATGGTGGAGGCAACGTAGGAGGACGACCAGGACATCACATGCGGTGGTCGTACAACGAGGCGATTTTTGTACGACCGATACCTCCTAATGGCGCTAGTAGACCGTTGGAGGCCAGAGACGCACATGTTCTATCTTCCGTGCGAGGAGATGACACTTACGCTTTAGGATGTGGCCTTCCTTACTGGGTTTCCGTGCGCGAGCTTCCCCTGGCGGCGTATGGCATCCCGGACACGTGGCGCATGGACCTCCTCGCGAGGTTTCAGGGGGTGTTGCCGCCCGATGCCGGCTACAAGGAGTTCAACAGTATGCACGGGACGACGTTGAAGTGGATCTGTCGGTTCTGCATAAGTATTTATAACTCTTGTGTTTTCACTTTAATTGTTTTGTTCAACTTAGTGATGTGTCTCTGTCTTCTTGCAGCCGAAGTGTATGGCACAGGGCGCACCTGAGGACACAGTGAGGAGGCACTTTGAGGCCTATTTGATGTGGTTGTTTGGGTGGATCATGTTCCTAGGGTCGCACGGCGACAGCGTCAACAAACACATGATCCACTACGCACGGGAGCTGGCAGACATAGAGGTGGAGGCGATCTAGCCGTACGCCTGGAGCACAGTAGTGCTATGTGCGATGTACCGCGCCCTGTGCGACATGTGCCATCGGGTTCGGGATATCTCCATCCTCTCCGATTGCCTGTTGCTTTTTCAGTTGTGGTTCTTCGAGCGTTTTCAAGTCGGACGACCACAGCTTGACCTTGGAGCCTACACCATCGCCATGTACGCTGCCAACGTGACTTGGACCACCCTGACGATGGGTACAGTGTGGTATCATTGACGGGTAAGTTGTTTGAACATTTAGTATTTTTCGTAATGTAATTTAATTGCATGTGCGCAGGTTTGTTGTTCTATTCCACAGGTCGCCTTCACTCCGATTTACTACAGACGCGTCCTACCCAGACTATGTTATGATGTTCGATCAATTGATGGATGATCGTATCATCTAGATACCGTACACTCTCAAGAGGGTATATGCGCTCGCACTTCGAGGCTTGTCGAGTTTGTGCACGCGATATTATGGGTATTGGCTCACACAAAGGACCTTGGTGCACGACGTTTTTGTGGAGGAGTACCACATGCACTGGGTGATGCACCAGTTTGGACTACAACAGCAGGTCCCAGTGCCCTGGGGGAGCAATTGCCGCCAAATGCCCATGTGTAAGTTAATGTTTTATGTCTGTCGCAGCCTTTGCCTTACGTACTTACAAATTTATTGTTTTGCCTCCATAGGTATACCAAGAAGGGAGTAGCTGGTAGGACTTCTTGGGTTGACATGCTAGGGCCTTGGGTTGAGCGGTGGCTCTACGACTTGAGGATGTAGTCGAGGAGGATGCACCCTACAACCCTGGGACGTACGTGGAGTGTATCGAGTGGTACTCCACTCAAATGAATGTCTGTTGCATCAGGGTCATGGGTACCCACCATGACATGAGGCTACAATGACCTACACGTACCCACCCAGCCAGACTCTACATTCCATCGCATGGTACGTATTAAATGGTACATACTTCTTATTTACTTATCATGTTTTCGGTTTCTAAGTTGTTAATTTTGTGTACAGAACGATCTACAATGGGATATGTATACATTGGCGGCCTCCATGCTAGCCTGTCGCTCGGGGAGCACATCAACATGATGTCACAGGACCTCATAGACGCCATGGACCAGATCATGGAGAAGGCGAGGCGAGACATCTAGCTTACGTCGTGCCGGAGGCCAAGGGACATGGTGGACCCACCAATGCATGGACGGGGATGAGCCACGGTGTGTCACGCCCCACGGTTCCATACCCGGACGTGGCGAGTGGGTCTTCGTCGCACCGTGCCGGGAGTACCCCAACACAGTCTGCAGGTACACTCGAAACACTCATGTCTGCTTGTTTATTTTGAATTCCACTAGTTACTAACAACAATTTCTTCTGATAGGTCCTCAGTTCCACCCGTACACGGGGCAGGACTACATGAAACCGTCCAATGTGATGCAGCAACCAGGTATGTCTATCTTGTTTACATGCATAACATACTATTTCAGTATTTTCATCTTGCTTACATGCATAATGTATTATTCCATAGGTCGTATACCCCTTTGGGACGAGGAACTAGTGTCGCACGAGGGAGCACACACCTCAAACTTCAACTTCGACAAGGAGTGGATGCTACAGCGATAGGACGGTGGGCCTTCGCATGACGAGAGCAATCGGGTCTCCATTGGGGCTGCATAGTTGCACGGTGCACCGACACCCCTCTCGTGACACCTATCCAGGCTACTCGCGTCGGTAGGGTACCTTGGCTGCTAGGGCCTTTGACGTACTTGCACCAGCGCCTGGAACCACCCCGGATGAGGCTAAGGGCCACACGTGGGGTACGCCCCAAGAGGGCCCGCAAGTAGATGTACGAGTCATATTATGTAAATATTAATTTGTGTATAACTTACATTATGCTAGTCTTGTGTTTCAATACTATTTATTTTTGTTGTGTATACATGTAACCGTGTGAGGGAGTCAACGTTGCGACACCCCACACCACCCTAGTTCTAGCCTTTTTGTACACGAAATGATCACACCCTCGTTCTCAAGTCATTCTCTCCCTAATATTCATTTCGTACTGTTAAATAAATCAGTCCAGCAAAAGAAGAATTGCATTAGAAAATGACACTTTAATACTTTTCTTATTGCGCCGCCGAAGGGGGCTATTTTTTATTACGTCGATGAAATCGTATTCCAAATATATTTGGTCAGACCGAAACTCCTATTTTTTTTTCTACTTCATATTTTCTTATCTTTTCTATAATTATCGGTTGCGCAGACACATAAAGATATTACAAAAATTATAAATATAATTTAATTTCAATAAGGGCACTTGTCGCCATTTGAATTGGCGACAGTGATCTTGTTGCCAATTCAAATGGTAAGAAAACTGTTTCTATGGCGACAGGGTTACTGTCACCATTTCAACCGGTGACAGGAGTCTGACACCATTTGAAATGACGACAGAGTCCCATGTTTAAAAAAAAAACAGACTATTTATTTTTGTAATTCTTTATCAAAATAATAAAAATTAAAAAAATCATGATGTGAGTGTCTAAGTGTTGTGCCGAGATGGGTCGATGGGCTGGCTGCCTAGCTGTGGCTGGGCCGCCCGTGGGGATATGCCAGAGTGGTGGACGGACTCACGGATCGGCTAGTTAATTTCGGTACCTTCGGTTTTTTCATTTTTCAGCCAGTTTTTACCAAAAACCGAGCGCAAAATCCTATATACCGTACCAAATACAAACCGAGTTGACCGGTATGGTTCGGTGTCAATTTGCATAGCCCTAGCCAAAACTTGGAAATAAATATATATAAGGTAAATTATCCTTGCATATAAAATTGCATACATGATTTGCATCTGACCAACGAACCACGTAGAATCTTTTAAGTAGTATAGTCAAGTGTCATTTGTTGTAGTAGAATCCTAAACCTTAGGAAATAACAATTATTTGGTGCAAAAATCAATCAAATCAACTATCCAAAAGGTGACTCATATATCTGCAAGCTAATATCCCACTTATCAGACCTACCAAGCCCAGTTTGTTGAGTAATTTTGCTAGCTTCTTCGGGCCTGGACTTCGCTTTGCCCAAATTGGGTTGGGCCGACCCCACATGCTTGTTTAAACATATCATGCCTCATGAGGTTGAGGCAAGGTGCAATAACTCAATATATGTTTCTCTAACTGGGCTGGATTTGGCGTGTTTTGGATTCTTAGTAAATTTATCATGGCAAATCATTTTTTGGCAACAATATAAGTGATAGTAAAATAATTACCGTGTTGCTATTTTTTGGTAGGGTGTGTCAAGGCAAGTTTTTTTTTTTGGCTAAAATGCACAGTTTCACAAATAAATAGCAAAAATAGCTATCCTCACGAACGAATTTGTAAAAATAGCATCCATACTGCGTTAAAAAGACACGAGAGGTGACCTACTGCGCCCTAGGTGCGTAGTAGGCCACATGGCGACTGTATGGAGCTCGACAGGTGACCAGTTGCGAAATGGGGGCATGTTAGTTAAGATAAATTATTTTAGGGCTACCTGGATGTAGTACTACAGTAGCAAAATTCCCCATGCAAGTTATGTATGGGTAGATACTACGATACATATGCTCATATTTGAAAAAAGATTTGTATATGGTATATAACTCTAATGCTTACGTTCAAAAAATATAATTATATTTCTTATACAACCACAACTTTTTTTTAATATACATCTAATCAATCTTCGTCGTTATAATACGGTCCCACCAAATAAAATATTTAAATATTTTCCTAATGTGGTTTTTAAAAACACTTTGATGTTTTTTCATTTTATGATGTAATAACCACTTGAAAGAATTGTTAGACATTTTCATAAATAACATACCAATCACAGTATAGAGTAACCACACAAACATAATGTTAGTAAAAGTCTCATATAAATTCTTATATAATAATATCATTCTACATTTTTTGCTAAACATATATAAGTACAAGGAAATTTTACATCCAAGACCATTTTATTCAAAGTAGTGGACTAGTAGGGCCAGAGATGGCCAAATGAGCAGCACAGCACAAGCCTGTTTAACCTGGCTAACTAAACGGGTCGGGCCGTGCTGGCTCGGGCACGATTAGCTTGACAAACCGGTAGGTTCGTGTAGCCCGCTGACGCGTCCCTCGCCTCCTCCGTCGCTGTGCGCCGCCGCAGGGGCTAGTGCCAGAGCGGGCGGCAGCAAGGAGGAGGAGGAGGCGCTTCTTGGTAGGGTGTCAACGGATCGAATACGAATTGAATAGTGATATTCCTGTATTCATATTTGTATTTTCTAAACGAATATGAATACGAATTTGAATATTGTTGAATACAAATACAAATCGAATGTTGTAACGAATACGAATACGAATCGAATGCCTAATCAATTCGGTCGGATTCAAATATCCTCATAACTTAGGTAATGAAAAGATATTTATGATTTTAATCCTCGTATATATCACACTTAATCATTCTACTTTATCTATTTCACCTAAAAACATGAATTCACATTGAACTAAAAAAACTCACCCAACTAATTAGCCATAATACAATAAAATACACATATTGTTTTATCAAATTCGCATACAAATACAAATAGTATGGAGAAAACAACATTTTTGGATGGCAAAAGTTAATACCATATTCATATCTAGATTTTTTTATGCGAATGCGACTAATTGGACGAAAAAAAATCTAAAGCATATTCGTATCCTATCGAATACGGTAGTCGAATAAAACAGATAATTCGTATCCGATTGACGCCCCTACTTCTTGGGGCCAGCCATATTGGAGAGAGAGGTGGAGGTGGAGGCACTTTATGGTGCTGGAGTCGGGGACGGTGATGGTGATGTGGCCAGGAGGAGTGGGTGGGCAGGAGGACTTCTTGGGGCTAACTGGGAACATTTGGTGGACTCCATTGCCATTAGCGGGCGCGGGCGCTTCTAGGCCGCCACCACATCGAGAGAGAGAGAGCGAGTGGAGGAATGTGTGGAGGCACGTCTGCGTGTGGAGGCTGAAGGGGATCGAAAATATATTCAGTGGGGGGGGGGGCGCTCGGTGGAGAGGGGAGGGGGTGGTATGGTTTGCTTCCAAAGGTATCAGAGGGAGAGGGGAGTTGGGCCATGCCTTGGCTTGGCCGGCCTGGCAGGTACGCCCATTTGGAGACCTACGAGATATGCATATGTAGAGAACCGAGTTGAGCTCGGTTGGCTTGGTGCGAGGGTGTTCGCCCAGTCCGTCCGTGTTCGAGCCTCTAGCTCGGCGCGCATCTCACTGTAGTAGGGATTTATTCCTCTAGGAATAGTACACGCACACGTGAATACGTTTAATGGTCAAAACACGTGCCTGCGCTCCGTGAAGTTTAGCTTCTGCTCTAGATTAGATGTGTATTAAAAACACATCCACATATATGTATAAACATATGTGTGATGTGTGTGTGAGTCGCTCCGACGTGTACTCTTAAAAAAAACATGTGCAAAGCTTGTGTTCGAAATGAATTTGATTACTGCCATTTTTCGACAAACCCTCGACCTCTCATCCTTTCACGCGAACCCCCACATCTTCTCGCATCCGACCACCTACCCGCGAGCAAAAGCACTGCCCATTCCGTGTCCCCCTCCACAGTTCCATCGACGGTCCCAATCGGAACCCTAACCCTAGGAGTAAAGGATGAGGCCCTCGGCGGCGGGGCCGGGCATCGGCGGGGGGAGGCGGAAGGCGGGGGCCGCTGCGGCGGCGGCGAGTCGGGAGTGGCTGGTGGTGCCGGCGTCGGGGCGGGCGCGAGTGGAGGAGGCCGGGAAGCACGCGATAATGGCGCGGACGGGGCTGCCGGCCCGCGACCTGAGGGTGCTCGACACGCTGCTGTCGTACCCGTCCACGATCCTGGGACGCGAGCGGGCCATCGTCGTCAACCTGGAGCGCGTCAAGGCCGTGATCACCGCCGCCGAGGTGCTGCTCCCCAACTCTAAGGACCCCGCCTTCGCGCGCTTTGTCCGCGACCTCCAGGCGCGCGTACTCACTTCCTCCTCAGATCAGGTCCTCTTTTTTTCCCCACTACCTTTCCCTTGATTCGTCGTTTGCTTGTCTCGTGGGAAAATGTGTTTTTAATCTTACGATTTAGACTTGTAAAAGAACCATGGTATGAGCCTATGAGGTCTGAACTGTGGGTGGATTGGACAGGTATCGGGAGATGGGTTCTTTATAGATTTCGAGTCATGTTGTAATGTCAAACCTTGTGCTTCTAAATAAGATAGAAGGCATTATGTGTTAGAACTTTGAATGGTGGCGGTGGCAGTGGTAATAGACTAATAGTGCTAAGAACTAGATCTTCGGTGCGTCTTTTGGGATCAGATGTTTGTCGTGATTTCTGAAAACTGCAATTGGCCAATTGCGCTGGTGTTGCCCTTGACGTTGAGTACATTTGCTAGAGCACCTATGGCTTGGCACCAAGAATACAAGTTACTTTGTTTGTTGTCTTGTTTTAGAAATTGCTGGTGAAGTTCCTTCTGGCATTTGTAGGAAACATCAGACCGTTGTATGGTTGGCATAATTTATGGTCTGCTGCCTTTGTGAATTTTGCACCTTAGTGATAGGAAGCATGGGAGGCATGTAAGAGGACATGGATGGGCGAATAGTTTTTTTGCAAAGTACACCGGCATGATATGTATGATCAATAGAATATTATGAATTTATGGAGTACTTCTGTGTGTTGATCTTAGACGATACTGTGATAAGAGGAGATATCACTATATGCTTTTTCGTCTTCTTTTTTAATAGGCAGCAGAGTTTACTGATATGGAAGGCGAATCATCTGCAGTTGCTTCATCATTTCCTGTTCCTAGTTCATCCAAAGGACATGAATTGGAGATGGCTAAGAAGACTACCAATGTGGTGGTTGAAATGACTCACAGCAGCAGTATGCCCACATTGGTTGCTGTGAAAGATGGAAGCACCAAGGTTCTACCTTTCGAATTCCGAGCACTTGAAGTGTGCCTCGAGTCAGCCTGTAGATGTCTGGAAGAGGAAGTATGTGCTTTATCTTGTATCTGGAAATTTTGGTCAAGTTATTTCAGTGCAACTGAATTCATCTAGCTGCCTTCTGGGATATCATGTTTTAACAAGATTTGGTTCATTTTTTATGAGTTGTTTGATAGCTAAATCATTGTTCTTGAATAGGATATTAGATAATTTCTTCAGATGTGCTTATTAGAAGAACTTGAGGTTGGACCTCTTTGGAGTGACTTATAGAAGTTTGATTAGCCTGGGTTCTTAGAAAATCTGGGAAAGTGGTGTTTTGAATTTTATTTATACATGGAGTTAGGGCGTGCCTGGCCGGAGACGTCCCTGGGAGCTGCCAGAGCTCTGCTTGGTTTGAGGCCTAGGCGCGTATGCCTGGTAGGCGTGGAAGCCAGGCCCAAGCGTTGATTTTCGTCGCTTGGCTCCTAGGCTCGCACATCTCCATGTTCTAAAATGTATTTTTTCTATCTCCAGGCACGTATCACTAACCAAACATCATATCTCCAGGCTTGCCTGACTAGGCAAAAATCATCTGCTTCTCAGGCTACTCTCAGGCACCACTTTTTTCCAGGCACAACTTTCAGGCCCTAAACCAAACAAGCCCTTTTGCTTCTTGTAGCAGCTGCCCTTAATCTGACCCGTTTGGAGTAGCTTTTTATTGTTCTCTGTTTATTTTAATATATATTGCTTTTAAGATAGTAAGGTTTACAAAATTACTTTTGAGATAGCAGTAGTTCTCACAGATAAACAAGACAAAGCCTACTTGTAGATAGTGACTGGTTTCCTTTCTTTTTCTTCCACAGAATTCAACTCTGGAGCAAGAGGCATATCCGGCGTTGGATGAGCTAACTTCAAAGATCAGCACGCTGAATCTGGAGCGAGTTAGGCAAATTAAGAGCCGCCTGGTGGCAATCTCTGGTCGTGTGCAGAAGGTAGGCAATTGAACTTGTTCAATCTACTTCAGACAGTCTCCTAGTCAAATTCTTCGGAGGCCTTTCTTTTTTTCCTTCCTTCTTTCTTTCTTTGCTTTTTTTGATCGCATGGTTTGGAGATAAACAAATGGTGTGTGTCTGATATGTATATACCACCAAGCATATTCTGTTGTGCTTCTGCTATATCATAATTCATAGGTAGGTGCTGTCAAACATAATTCGTTGTTTCCTTCTGCTTGCTGCTTTTGATATCAGTACTTGTTTGACCTCCATAATTTTGTGAAAGAATTTCCCCAAACCATCCAAACCCACACCCCACCTGTGCTGTACACGCATCCCACCATCACCTACCTATATATCTCTTCTTGACCTCTATAATTTCCTCTCAAGAAACTTGTTCACTTCACTTTTCTGAACTCCTTAACCTTCTGGAATTCACAGAATATATTCCGCCCTTGTTAAAAAATATTACTTTCTGATAGGTGAGGGATGAGCTTGAGCATTTATTGGATGATGAAATGGATATGGCTGAAATGTACTTGACAGAGAAGCTTACTCGACAAGAAATCAGTGAGACTTCATCTAGAGTTGGTGTTGATGATCCATCTCAATTGGAGGATAGGCAAGTCATCAAAGCATTATATGTCTTTTTGCAAGAATAGAAAAGATGTCTTATCTGCTATATCCGTAAATTGTTGGGATGAATTCATGTTCTATTCCAATGGACAAAGGCCAAAATATACAAGTTACAGGTGTTGGTCAATATGCAATGATCACCCTATACATGATCACCCTATACAGGTTATATATCTAACATCTAACACCCCTTCAAACTCATGGTTGATCAACAACACTGAGTTTGGAGAGATAGAAGCTGTGCTGAGCTCGAGTTTGTGCCTTAGTGAAGAAATCGGCCAACTGAAACTCCGAAGGCACATACTGAAGAGCAATAACTTGGTCATGTACATGCGATATCATGTACGAAGCATCTACTCTAATGTGCTTGGTGAGCTCATGCTTCACTGGATCTCGAGCAATGTTGATCGCGTCAGTACTGTTTGATAAGAGAGGAGTCGGTGCAGAAGCGGAAACATTGAAATCCTCAAGTAGCCACCGAAGCTAAGTGATCTTAGCTGTCAATACCGCCATGGCCCGTAACTCAGCCTCAACACTCGAATAGGAAACGGTGGTCTGCTTCTTGGTCTTCCAGGCAATCAGAGAGGAGCGAAGGAGAACATAATAGGCAGAAAAGATCGGCGATCAGAAGGATCACTAACCCAAGTCGCATCAGAGTACGCCTGGAGCTGCAAAGGGCTGGAGCGAGAAAAGAAAAAGTGACGGCTGATGGCCCCGCGAAGATATCGCAGAACACGAAGGTGACTGTAGTATAGCTAAGTGGGAGCAGAAATGAACTGACTCAGAATGTGAACACAGTGAGAAATATCAGGTCGAGTGATCCCAAGATAGATAAGATTCCCGACAAGATGGCAGTAACGAGTGGGGTCCTCAAGAGGCTCCCCATCAGTGGGCCGAAAGTGAACACTAAGCTACATAGGAGTGTCCACCGTGTGCTGATCAGTGAGACAAGCGCGAGCAAGAATATCTTGAATATACTTATCCTGGGAGAGGTAGTAGCCCTCAGACGTAGAAGTGGCCTCAATCCCAAGTAACAAAGAAGACCTAAATCAGACATAAAAAACTGCTCACTGAGACGCTCCTTCACAAAATCAATGTACTGAGAGTCATCCCCAATAATGATCATATCTTCCACATAGAGGAGGAGCGTTTGACCCGAGGAGAGGTGTGCACAAAGAGGGTAGGGTCGTGATCACTGGCGGAGAAGCCGACAGCAGTGACAACAGAGGAGAAGCGGTCAAACTAAGCACGTTGGGATTGCTTGAGCCCATAGAGAGACCGGTGAAGGCGACAAACCGTATCATCAGGGACAGAATACCCAGGGGGCGGTTGCATGTAGACCTCATGCAGCTCGCCATTGAGAAAGACATTCTTGATGTCCAACTGAGAGATGGACCACTGTCAAACAGAACCCACAACAAGGAGAGTGCGAGTAGTGGTCATGTGGGCGACAGGAACGAAGGTCTCATCGTAGTCACTATCATGAATATTGTGTGTGTATTCATGAGGCCCAATAGGCAATATATATAGGGGGTACAAGGGGATATATGCCATACATATATAAGGAAATACAAAAGACATATAAAGAAATACAAAGAAAATCCTATTCTAACACCACGTCAAATGCAAGGCGTATGCAATAGCATTGCATTTGGAAAGGGTTGGCACTAAAATAGGGAAAATCCAAAGTCCGAGTCTTGATAATGTCGTCGTAGCGTGCAACTCTTGGAAAATATGTCGAGTATCAAAAGATCTTCCATCCGGGGTCGTGTGACAGCCCATAAAGCACAAGGTGCAGGGGCTGAGAAAGTAGAGGCAAGAGGGAGCAAAGTCGACTGCGACAACACGACGACGAAGATGATGAAACCGACAGGAATAGAGAGAACTGTCAAATCAAGCCAAAGAGGAATAGATAGAAGCATGGCGGTGCAGATCGAATCCCAAGACGGCGGCGACGCAGTGCACAAGAAAGCAACGAAGGCGTGGTGCGAAAAAGCGCGGCGGCCTTAGAAGCTCGGGGCAGTGGCTCAGAGAAGCGACATCATAATGATTTCTACGATCTGCAGCGGCTCAGAGAGAAGAGCGGCGGCTGCTACCATGCAAAAGGGAAAGAAGAGCGTCACTCTCGATCCAAAAGGACAGACTGTGGCTAGCAAAGCAATGAGCTGTCTGACAAGGAATTTGTGGACTCACATGGTTTAGACGAACTCAAAGATAGAGTGATACGAGCTTGGATGGACGCAACGAAAGAAAAACGACACTAAGAAAGAAAAGACTCAAGGATAACTAGCAGCACATACTAGCAGGAGCAAGCTTTAACAGCGGAAGAAGCTGCTGCAAAAAGCTGGAGCCGGAGAAAACGAAGGAGAAGCTGAAGCAGAAACCGACAGTCGGAGCCGGTAGAGAAGCCGAAGCGGCTCCGGCCAGATTCGGTTATAAACCAAGCTTGTCGTACCCTACCCCACTTGTCAGCTTAAGTCGTTAGCACAACGCCGCAAGCACAAGCCCCATCGAATCGAATCAAGCGAAGCGAATTCGGGATCGAGGGAGCAGCCGGAGCGGAAGCACAAGGAGGAGACTGGAGAAGCAGTTCGCCTCGCCTTGCCATGGGGATCGACTACATGGTAGGCGTCCTTGGCGACGCCTTCCTCGCCCACACCGCATACGCCACCATCCAATATCGCGCGGTGCTCAAGATCACGGAGGAGTTCTCGCGGCCACCCTGGATGTGATGATGCAGTTGCTCCTGGGGCTGGCCTTATGCATGTGGTCAGATCTGCTTCTCTTCCTCTCTTCTTTCTCTTCCTTCCACCTCCCTTCTACCTTCGACCGATTTGGATGGGAGGAGCGGCGGCGACAGTCTTGCCGGATCCGACGAGGAGGCTCGAGGATGAAGATGCTGCTGCTGCTTTGAGGAGGCGTGGTGAAGGCACTCAGCTCCGACCCCTGCACAAGCAGGAGCTCAAGGCGGCGACGGATCGAGACCTGGATCTAGATCCTCTGGCAGCTCGAGCAGGGGAAACCTGATCCAGATCGGATCTGAACAGGCGGCGGCCAAGAAGAGTTAAGGATAGGGCTGTACATTTTCACACCGTACCGAATAAACCGTGTCGAAAATACCGTACCGTACCGGTCAACTCGGTTTGGCCGGTATTCGGTACGGGATTCAGAAATATGATTTTTTGGAATTTTGGTTTTTTGGGTAAAAACCGGCTGAAAACCGAAAATCGAACAAACCGAAATCTCGTGACACCAGTAGTTCTACGTGCGTAGCTCTGGCAGTCTGGCTCGGCCCATCCTGATCCTCCACGCTCGGCCCATCAACGCCTCCACTGCTCCACGGTCCACCTGGTGGCTTGGGTACTCGCGTTGGGCGCTCGGCTCTGGTGGCTGACGCGCTTGAACACGTATTCATGCATGCAAATACGTGCATGCATGTATTCCTGCTTGAGACCAAGAATTGGATTGCGTTTATGCATGCATGAATACATCTTTGGTGCTCGGCCGGCCGCCGCTTGCACTGCTGAGTGCTTGCTTTGCTACGGTGATGTCGCGACTCTGATTATCCGTTCTTTGCTTGCTTTGCTAGTTTATTGGTTGCTGCGATGCATAGTGCTGTCGGCAAAGTCATCTTTCGCAATTCGCGTCAACTTTGGTAAATATGGTATTTACCGATACCGTACCGAAAAAAATTGGGATTTACCGAAACCGAACCGTATTATTAAAAACACCGTATTTACCAAACTAACAATACCGTATTTACCGTATATACTGAACCGAAAATACCGAAAAACCGAACGAACACCCCTAGTTAAGGATGGCCGGCGGCGTCTGGACCGAGCAAAATTTGGTCTCGGTGAGCTCCGGAGGCGATGGGATCGACTTGATCCGGTGCTGATGGGGATGGCTCAACTGTTGCTATTTGACGTGCTGATCTTGGGCTTCGATTAAGAGGGTGGCTGCCCCCGAGAGTGGAAATTGCTCCTCCCGGGGGCAGCGGGCAGCGTAAGCAAGTTGGAGGCTAGGTTGGAGGGTTTGAACCTTAACTCTGATACCATATTATGAATATTGTATGTGTATTCATGAGGCTCAATAGACAATATATATATGGAGTACAAGAGGATATATGCCATATATATATAAGGAAATACAAAGGAAATCCTATTATAACAATCACGACCATACTCCTGATGAAAACCACACGCCACAAGACGAGCCTTGTAGCGCTCAAGAGAACCATCCGAGCGGGTCTTGATCTTGTGCACCCATTTGCATGTGATAGGAATGACACGTGCAGGTAAGGGGTATAAGATCCCAAGTGCCAGTACGCTCCAAAGCAGCAATCTCCTCAGATATCGCGAGCTGCCACTCAGGGTGAGCAGCAGCCTCACGGTAGGTCGTAAGCTTAGAGAGAGCAGCGGTTGCCAAGCCGTAGCTCTCAGGAGGCCTGACAGTGCGACGATCATGAAGACCGTATCGGGGAGAGGGTGGAGCAGGACCCAGCAAGGATGGAGGAGAGCTGGGAACAGAGCCCAACAAAGACGGAGGCTCAACTAGAGAATAAGGAGTAGGCCGAGGACGGCGAGAGTAGTGCAAGGGAAATGATGAAATCTCAACAAAAGAGCTGGAAGGAACCTCCGATGGAGAGGTAACAGGTGGAACCGAGAAGAGGGAAGCGGAGAAGTTGGAGGCGGAAGCGAAACAGAAGTGGAAAGCTGAGAGTCAGGAAAAGTTAGAAAGGAGATCGACTCAACAAGAGAATCTGAGCTGACAGTAGGGGTACGAGGGTAGTAAGGTCGGGACTCATCGAAGGTGACGTCCCGAGAGATCCTCACTCGGCGAGCAACAGAGTCATAGCAGCAATAACACCTATGCTCAAGACTGTAGCCAAGAAAAACACACCCAATTGACTGAGCAGTCAGCTTGGTGCTCTCACGAAGTGGAAGAAGGACGAAACAGACACCAAGGTTTAAGAAAGCGCTAGGCGGGCGGTGACCTGGCGCCTAGGCGGACTAGGTGGCCGGCTTGGCTATGGTGCAGATAACATATTACACATTTTATACATCTAGACAAATTATGAAATATTGAAATTATCAAATTAACATCACAATTCACAGCACAGTCACAAACTCAGCACATCAATCATCAATGCACATCACAATTCACACTTCACAGCACAAAGCACAGCTGGAGAACAGCAGAGAGGGGGAGGGGCGACGCGAGAGAAGAGGGGAGTGAGAGCCCAGCAGAGAGTAGAGCAGCAAGGAGCAACGGCGCTTGGGGGGTGGCGCGGGAGAAGAGGGGAGTGAGTGCAGGGAGGGGAGCTGGAGCACAGCGCAGAGAGGTGAGGGCGGCGGCGGCGCGGGAGCAGGGGGAGCGGCATACCTCAATTTGGCAGCGTAGATGCGGGATGATCGCGATTCGAAGACGGTGAGGTTGATTCGATGGCGGAGATGGCAGAAAGACCATGATTCGGAGGCGGTGAGGTCGATTCGGCGGCGCAATGCGGGAGCCCGAACCCTAGCACGACGACTAGATGGGGTCGGACACAAGCTCTCCTTGACTCCTTACCTCGGCGCCCGCCTCAAGCCACATCACACCGCCTCGCCTAGAGCCTCCGAGGGCCGGCTTTGACCGCCTAGCCCGCCGCCTTGGGCGTAGTCGCGTCGGCAGGCCTTCGTCGACCGCTTAGGCGGCACCTAGTCGACGCCTCAGGCCGATTTTGGGAACCTTAACAGACACAGCCAAAACAACGAAGGTGACTACTCTGGAGCCCGACTGTAGAGACGCTCGGCAGGAGTAGAGCCGTGAAGTGCAGTGAAAGGCTGCATGTTGATGAGGAAAGCAGTAGTGGAGACAACCTCAGCCCGAAGTGAGGTGGAACAGAAGAGGCAAGCATGAGAGCACGAGCTGTATCAAGCAAGTGACGATGCTTACGTTCAGAGACACCGTTCTGAGCATGAGCACCAGGGCAAGAATACTGAGGAAGAGTACAATGCTCAGTGAGAGAGTGACGCAAAGCAGCAGATAGGTATTCCCCGATGGAGTCAGCACGAAACACACGAATGACCGAATCAAACTGAGTACGAACCATGGTGGCGAACATCTGGTAAATAGAAAGAACCTATCTGCGAGAGGACATGAAGTTGATTCATGTATGACGATGATAATCATCAATAAAGATCACATAGTGCTAATGACCTCCTTTCGAAACAAAGGGAGCCAGACCCCAAACGTCAGAGTGAACAAGATCAAAAGGAAGAGTAAAAACAGAATCACTAGAGGTATAGTGGAGCTGCTTGCTAAGCTTGCAACCCATACAAGGTAAAGATGTGTCACCGGAAACAGACCAAAGAGGCCAAGAAGACCACGATTGACTAGAGACGACAGTCGTGATCCACAGAGATGGCCCAAACGATGATGTCACTGAGCAAAGGAAGCAGTAGAGAACACAGCAAAAACAGAGGCAAGTGTAGTGGCTGACTGATTGGTGGAGACAGCGGAAGGAAGTTGCAGCCATTCGAGCTTCCAAAGACGCTGCGAATCACGGCACCGAGGGCCAATACTAAGCAGAATCCTCGTGCGGCGGTCCTGGACACAACAAGAGTCGGACTAAAGAATTATACGTGGTCGTGATCAGTGATCTGATCGGTCGACATAAGCTACATAGAAAGCTTGAAAACATGAGAGACTGCAGGAATATGAAAGGAAGAAGTGGAAAGGATACCTCGGTCTGCAACAGGAAGAGAGGTACCATCTACAGTCTAAACAGCGGAAGGAAGAGCTATGGGATTCACAGAAGTGAGGTGAGTAGAATCTTGTGTCATGTGAAAAGAAGCCACCAAAGTCCAAGATCCACGGAGACAAGATACCAGAGGAGGGAGATGGCGAAGGTAATGAAGACTGCTGAGAAGCAAGTGCCAAATCAGCAAAGCCCGAGGCAGGGGTGGCAGCGGTGGCTCGAGATAGGGGCCTCTCTGGCCCGGTCTGGGGCGTGGGTGGGTCGGCTTCCGGCATGATGCAGCCGAACCTCTCGGCGTCGCCTGTCGCATACCCACAGGTCGTGCACCTGCCGCCGATGCTGATGTAGTTTCAGCGCCTTGAGCTCCTGCTGCCGCCCTTGTCCCTGGCTAGCGCTGCCGTCGCTGCCCCTATCTTGGGACGCCGTTGTCGCTCCTGCCTCGGGCTGCCCCTGTCTCGGGCGGGAGGCAGGGTGGTGCCGGGGCCGGCCGGGAGCACATGGGAGCAGGGGCGACCGAGTACGAGCAGGGGAGGTGGGAGAGGGAGAAGGAGAGGAAGGCGACGGCGGCGACACTCAGGCGGTAGCCACTGGAGGGTGGCTGCACGTATCAATATATAAGCTACATATCTAACATCTAACAAAAATAACCCTGACTAGTTTGTTTGCACTTCTATGCATGTATCAATATTAAAATGTATGCAATCATCTTATTTTTGTGTAGGGATGAAGATTATAGAAGTGAGGCCGATGGAAGCATAGGTAGCTTTATTGGTTATAAGCCCCACATTGAAGAACTGGAGATGCTTTTAGAGGCCTACTTTGTGCAAATTGATGGCACGCTTAATAAGCTATCCCATGTAATAGACCTCACTTTCCCATGTTATTTGCATCATTCCAATGCTGCTGAGTTCTTATTATTGTTAACAGCAAGTATTTACTCGAGAAATAAAAGCACTTTAGATCAGAATTGCTAATGTTATGATGCTCGCTGTTGCCATAAGTTTAAAAACAAAACTATGGCAAGAGTTATAAAATGTTATGTCTTAACAACAAAAGAAATCATTTTATTTGGCTTACTGAAATGGTGTCTTTAAACAAGCTAATATTAGGAGGTAGGGCATTCTAGAATTAGCAGTTTGTTGTTAGATTGGAAGGTGGTGCCCTGTGTTCAGTGAATCATTTCGCGTAGGCTTGGTTTAATTTTCATATAATTGATTTTATTGGAGGTTCTTTAGAGTGATTTCTTTTTATGTGCCATGTGCTGTCAACAGTACTCGTCTAATTGTGGGAAACTAGCGTAGGTAGTTCTATATACAAGGATTTATAAATCAAATACTTGTACCGAGTTTATACTAGTTCTATCTCTGCTTGAAGCTGAGGGAGTATGTTGACGATACTGAAGATTATATCAACATAATGCTGGATGACAAGCAAAATCAGCTTCTACAGATGGGGGTCATGCTCTCCACTGCGACAGTCGTCATTACTGCTGGAGTGGCCGTTGTTGGTCTTTTTGGGATGAACATTGGGATATCACTTTACAATCCCTCAACTGAGGAGGAGACGCGAGCAGCACATGTGAAATTTTGGGAAACCACTTTCGGAACCATTGCTGGCTGCGTGATTATGTACATAGTAGCCATGGGTTGGGGTAAGAGAAGTGGACTTCTGCAATGAGGGCACAACTTTGCATCACAACTTCACAGAAGACTGGCCGGACAAAGTTCTCTAAACACGAGGGCAACATGCAACTCGATTGTATTGCTGCCTGAAAATGCATACCCGTTGGCCGTTGCCTATGTCAGGAGCATAAAAATGTGAAGAAGAAACATTTTTGATATATTCCTTGTACGTGAAAACGGGTAACGTAACTAAAAGAGAATTGTTGTATAATTTGTTTTCACAGTGCTGTCATAGCAACTCAGTTTTTGGTATCACACTTGGGTGAGCAATTGTTCACCACACTAGGTGCAGATCATCGCTGCACTAGTTATTGTAATAGTTTTGTGTTGCTGTCGTATCTGTAAGCTTGTTGCAAATGAATTATATCATAAAACATGCTACAAGCTTGTCTTGTCTGTACTCTGAAGGGAGGATTCATTTCTATGTTATAGCTGGCAATGTGTGTTTGTTAATTTACAACTGTTCTTGCGGCACTACTCGCTTCTTTTTTTTTTTTTTGAATTTAGAGAGAGAGAATTTTATTGCTGCTCACTATACGCAAAAATTGAAGGTAGAATTGCGTCTCTACTCTACACTCACTAGAAGCAAAAATTGAAGAGCAAAATTAGGTCCATCTTGGCCCCACAAGGGAACGAGGCCCAGCCCAACTTGTTTCTACTCACGGCCTGCACAGCCCAGAAGAGGATCCCCGGCATTTCCCCACTATCCCTTGTCCAGAAGACGCAGGCACGCAGCCGTCGCCAAAGCCCAATCCGCCGCGGAGAGAGAGATCGGAGAGGGAGAAGAAGAAGAAGATGGTGCGGGTGGCGACGTACTTCGCGATGACCTTCGGTGCGTTCCTCTTCTGGCAGTCCATGGACAGAGTCCACGTCTGGATCGCCCTCCACCAGGACGAGAAGGTAAGCTAATTACTGGCCTAATCTTTCCCCTTCCCCCACTAAATTCATCCCTCGTTGTTATGCCTGTGCCGCTTGTGGATACGCTGATCTTTAGTTCGGCGCGTTAGATCTAGGTCTTCTTTGTGTGCGATTAGCTTTGTACTCCGTCCACGTGAATCATGGATTGGGTTAGAGGTTGCTGGATCCGACCGGGTTAGATTCTGGGAGTGGGCTAGGCTTTCTTGTCTAAGTGTGATGTTCATATTTGAAGCGGGGGCTTTCTCCAATTGGTGGTTCTGCTGCGTTCTTGCGGACTTGTTTACGGATCACGTCTTGATTTTTCGAAATAGCACGCAGACCCAGATTCTTATTTGAAACCAGAAACGAATCTTAGAGGGGGATTGGATCATATACCCTCCCTGAATTTCAGGATTTCAGGATTTACCCTCCTACCTCAATGACATGTGGGGTCACCATAGGTCAATGACATGTGGGCCAGGAGGGTAAATCCTGAATTTACATCTAAGGGGAGGGTATATGATCAAATTTTCCATCTTAGAGAGTCAAAGCAAACAAGGGGTATAAGCCATAAGGGTCATAGAAGTTACATCTGACTACACCCAGCACAAAGGCAATGTAAGCATTAGGAAATTCACAGTGTAGCAGAAGTACCTGTGAACCCGTAAACAAAAGACATCTCAAGGTATTCCATTTGAAACAAAAGACAGCCGCAATAGGAAAGAAACAACATCCATCACCTCCTGGGTGTTTTACTTTAGGAACTGGCAATCACATCACATAATCTCTGCAGCTGTACAGCAGCTTCAGTCACCATGCAGGCCTCTGCCTCCCACAATAGTTCCTTCCCGCCTTTTACAGCTGCAAGAAGAATATGAGTATTAAAATTACTCCCATTGTATCAGCTCTTCACACAATAAGTTTTTATGATTATGGTTCGCCAGAGAATCCAGGCCGTAGGTGCAAATACGATTAGAGTGAATTGGACAGTTTTCTTGCTGCTGTTAAATGATATTCATTCAGCAGAAAACTCATCTCACTGAGACTGGGATTACATCTTGAATTTAGCCACCTAGCCTGTTGCCTGCTTTGTTATAACCTATAAACCTATCCTACTGATGACTCAAGACATTATTGGATTTTCTTTGGGAGTGAATTGCCGGAGCCTGTAAGAATCCTGGTATTGTGTTGGTTAATACTCATTTACTGATTAACATTGTGCCCTTTTGTTATGTGGGGCACATATCAAGCAGTGTTTCCCTAAGCGCCCACCTAGGCGCTAGGCGCAGCCCTCCTGTCCAGCCAATTTATCCCACATAGGCGGCGATTAGGCACTAGGCGCTGGTCTGCCGCCCGACTAGCGCCTAGGGGAACACTGATATCAAGGACACACACGCCCCATTTGGCATGGTTATTAAGGTAGGCGCTGCCGTGGGTCAAGGCGTCGCCACCGCCTTGCCGCGCATGCCTTAGACAGAGGAGGAAGCACGATGTGCTGGGCTGCTGGCCTTGGTGCGAGAGAGAAGGGGGAAGAAGACTCACCTTGGAACCCTAGGCGGCGGCACCTCCATCTCGCCGCGGCCTACGGCGGATCTGTGCGGCGTCGCCCTCTCCAGCTCCGGCTACGGCGGATTTGGTCCCTTGTAGCTCCCAGCCTCGGCGAGTCGGCGTCGCCCTCTCCAACATCCTCCCTGCCTCGGCGAGTCGGCGTCGCCCTCTCCAGCAAGGTACACCCCTCCTCTCCCTCCCCCCTCCTCCCCTCCTCTGCGCTGAATCTTGGCTCATCGCCACCGGATTTGGCTGCGGAGGTAGGGAGAGAGAGAGACGTGGGAGATGAGAGGAGAGGTGGCTAGGTCGGCGCTGGATCTGGTTGCGGGGTAGGGAGAGAGAGATGTGGGAGATGAGAAGAGAGGCGGCTAGGTTTGCGTTGGTCAGTTGGGCGTCGGGGTGAGCAGGCTGGCATGATGGGCTGCGATGGGCTGGGCCCTTTCTCTTTTACTTTCTGCTCCTGCTCCTTTTCTTTTTTCTTTTCCGTTTCCTCGGCCGGTAACGTTCTCAGCGCTGTTTGCATCGCTTTCTTCCGCTCGTATGGCGTCGCCTCAGGCGTCGAGCGGTGTAGTGGCGCCTTACCTCGCCTTAGCGCCTTAATAACCCTGCCATTTGGTTATGTTTCTGTATTTTGTTACGCTGAGCTTATGTTAGAGGGTAAATTTCTTAAGGGCAACTTGTAACCTATTTTCAAACACATCTCATGTGGTTATTTTTCTGTACATTTTCCATCTGGCACTTTATTACTGTGATTAAACATCAGTCTGCATTGTACCCAAAAGGTCATTTGGGGCAAAGGACACTGTTGAAACTCCTGAGACATGGAAAATTGTCGTAGTTGTGTTTCCCTGGCGGTAGAATTGTTACTTTTATATGCATGTTGAACTCTCTTTTGGATCCCCATTTGTCTAAATTGATCTTGATACTTGAAACATCAGAGCATTAGGTACCTAATTGCTGTTAGAAACTTTTGAGTGCTAGACCGAAACATGGACAAATAGGTTCAGGTGTTCTGTGGGTTGTTTCCACCAAAAACACCATTACCACCTGTCCGCCCACCCACAATCCCACACGCCCCACCACCAAAACCACTACCATGGAAAAACTCTTTGCAAATTCATGTACTGTTAGGGTGTATTTGGTTGGATGTATAAGCTTGGGTCAGGCTCCCCAGGTGCAGAATCTTTTTTGTTTCGTTTCCCACACGCCCCACCACCAAAACCACTACCATGGAAAAACTCTTTGCAAATTCATGTACTGTTAGGGTGTGTTTGGTTGGATGCATAAGCTTGGGTCAGGCTCCCCAGGTGCAGAATCTTTTTTGTTTCGCTTGTTTGGATGGTCGTATGTATAAAGCAACCTGGCTGAGCAGATGCAAAAGATGCCTTCGGGTCAGGCTGGGTAGAAACGCTCAATTTCTCCGTTTCTCCAGATGCAGCCTCTGCTAATGACGTTATTAAGAGGTGATCAGTATATATTAGGTAGTATTAGAGTGGGTTAAGGTAAAATAAGGGTTATTAATATATATTAAGACAAAATTAAAGCCATGCTAATATTTTCTTTCGACCGTCTCTTGCATCTATGCTTGCGGTCAACGTCCTTGTACACCCAACCAAACAACATTTCAGCACAGCCTGACCTAACAGAAACAGCCAACCAAACAACACATATTGCATCCACATAGCCTGGCTCGTTTCAGCTTAGATGACCCGTACGGACATGCTAAGGGTATGCAGGGAACCAAACACACCCTTAATGTATGCACAAGAGCGTTTTTTGGAAACAACTGAAAGTCGTTTCTTTCTTTCAGAAAGAGAGGATGGAAAGAGAGCTGGAGATAAAGAGAATGCAAGCAGAGCTAATGGCCCAAGCAAAAGAGAGTGAATCATGATTATCATTTGGCCAATGGTTCCAAGTAGTTGCTTTGCCGTATTGCTTCGTTGTGATGTACTTTCCAAGTGATAATGCTTGGCTGATGTATGCTTGGCACCTCCAATAAACTAAGAGATGCTATAACTTTGTTGAATGCAAAGAGGCTATGCTCATGTTGAATTATTTGCAGTCTGTAGAACAGCAGTACTCAGCTCCATTACCTGATTATAAGGTGTTGTTTTGTACTGATTCTACAGATTTTGTAACAAGTCGTTGCTGTTCAGTGAAGCAAATGTTTGGTGGTGTTCCGTGAACCGGGATAGATATTTCAATATTTTGGTTGTTTTTCTGCTGTGCCGTTCTAAGCAATATCTCCAGTGCTTTTCAGCTCGGCGTGCAGTTTTAAACATTCCCTAAATCTTCCGTTTTTCTTTCTTCCATTCATTATTTTTTCGTTGATTCAAAGCAACTTATGTCGGCAAAATCATTTTGCCTGTTCACTAGCTCTTGACCGTTTGTTTTATAAATCGTGAGTGCTGTGGGTGGTGCCCCAACTTATGAAAATGAAAGTTTTTTTTAAAAGAAACTCAACCTTCTGAAGCTTAATTAAATCTGAGCTGATCAAAATTTTATCAAGAGCAAGCTTGATTATGAATTCACGGTGCGAGCCATTAAGAAAGGTAGGTCTTGCTTGTTATGTTGAAGTCTGCTGGGGAGGGTTCCCGCGCCACTTTGAACTGACGGTAACCTCGTGAAGGCATGATGTCCTGGAGGACCAACCCTGGATGGGATCCGAGGATCAACCTCGGCGAGGTGCGATACATCAATGAACCCACTTCGGATCTAGTCCGGGGTAGCCACGCGACGAGGTTCCGTCGACACCTGTATACCGGCGGGGCCCACTTGACGCGATGGACGGAGCTACCCCTGAAGTAAGCTAAACCCCAAGGACAGCAATGTAACTTCACTGATCTCTCCCTTCTCTATAAATAGGACCCCTTGTAAATAGGGATGGGGAGACTCATTGTAACTTCTACCACCCATATACAATACATTAGCACGGACTCACGTGTGTGATTCTCGTTGAGGTCCCCTTTGCATCCACGGCGGTCGACACGACCGATCGGAGGTGCCATAAGTTTACTGTCCGATCTCGTATCGACGACAAAGTCATTTCGGATTGGCCTCGCCATCAACCAGCTTGTCAGGGAAAGAAGAAAGAATGCCTTCAGAGATAGCATGTTTCTGGCTATGATGATTTATCACATACTTGGCTATTACAATACATGCAGTTTTTTACAACAAATTCCTGGCCATTTTCTCTCACTTCACAAAAGAATTCTACAGAGATAGTAAAGCCAACAAAAGTAACGAGGCATGTACATGACTCAAGAAAGATCAAACCATCTCAAGACACGCCAAAAATAGCTCACTTCAATACACTCATACACTATAGCTAGCTACTACCCTAACTGTCCCAGACTGATGCTGTGATTACACATTTGCTCAACACTGAGAGGAACAACTCATCTGCCTCCTCTTGCTCAGAGAAGACATGACCCTGGCAGCCCTCACCTTCTTCACCAGAAGCCCCCACTTGTCTTCCTCGTCGCCGGCCTTCGCCGCTGCCCTCTCCTGCTCCTTGCGCTTCAACTGCCCGCAGAGAGGTGTGTTGCACTGGCCGTCCGGTTGGTCGCAGAGCGCGGCGTGGAGGCGGAGGAGCTGCCACATGCGCTGGCAGCGTGGGCAGCTCGTGCGGTGGCACTGGGAAAAGTGGCGGATGAGGAGCTGCAGGCCCCGGCACGTCGTCGTGTACGCCGGGCACGGCGATTTGGCCGGCGCCTGCCCCACCGGTCCGACCTCCGTGCAGCCCTCCGTGCAGATGTGCCGCAGGCAGTCCATCGCCTCGCTCAGCTCCACGTACACCTGCTGCTCCGCCCGCTTCCGCCGCCACTTGCGCCGCCGCTGCACGGCCGGAATCATGCATGGGTTAGTGCTTACGATTCCTTAATAACATTTACAAAAGAAAAACGTGCAATGCGAAATTGTCAAACAAACATAAACAACATATGCAAGTGGTGAAGGCATGAGTTATAGATGGGTAACTTGTCCATTCTAGAATTTGATCAACGATTCTTCTTACGACTTTCCTTTGGTTGAACGCTAGTACAAGTCAAAACGAACCAATTAACCCACAAGGTTCGGCTGACTTTTCTCAAATCGAAAGGTTGGTTGGTCTTTAACCGTGACCGGAAATTGCTTCAGGACAGTAGCATTTCTACCTAAATAAAAACGTTTAAAACATACGGCGAACTGAGGTTGGAGATGTTTACATTCGCCGGGCATTCGACGTGCTGGCCGGACCGACCCAAACTACCAACACCTTGAAAATCCTATGCACCAACCACACAAAACATTCGTGCCATGTCTTAATGCGCACGGATGCGACAAGGTGGTCCGGACATGTCCAGCATTTCCAGGAACCAAAGTCTGAAAGATCGGGATACCACGCTAAACAATGCTCCCTAGTGCATCGCGCACTGCGAGAGCCAGCATCTTTCGTTGCGCTTTGCTACCATGTAACCGGTTACAAAGACGTTTCAAGTGGGAACATCGATGGAGTCACGAGTGGAACGGAAGTATATATTGACAGTGAGGTATCCAAGGCGAGATGGTTGCGATTCACGTACGTACCAGATCGGCCTCGTGGAGGTGCTGGAGTACGTCGAGCTCCCGCCAGGGGTCGTTCTCCTGGAGGAAGCGCCACGCCTCCGTCTTCTCCACGGCCTTGAACTCCTTGGCCAGCAGCCTCGTGCACCGCAGGTACAGCTGCGGCGCGTCGCAGAGCTTGGCCAGCTGCAGCACGTCCACCACCGTGTCCGGGGTGAGGCGTGCCCCGATCACCCCCTGGCACCACCGCTTCAGCCACGGCACCTGGTGCGCGTGCGCCAGCACCAGCATGTGCACCGCGTACTTCTCAACGTCCTCCTCGTTCTCCTCGGCGCACCTGCCGTAATTCAGCGAATATTATCATGCGTCGGTCCATCCACGATCACTGAAAATAAAAATAAGCGCGACGATTGGTAGAATAAGCGCGACGATTGGTAGAACGCGAGAACGTGACATTGGACGGTGCGACCGGCTATTTCGGCGGTCCCTATCTCCACATCCACGCGAGAAGAGGAGGAAAAATGCTTCCAATTCACGGCAGATGATAGCGCCGCGACCACTGGTCCCTTCCCTGCCCGCGACAGCAACAGCATGCCGCCGATGGGATCGCTTGGCTGGTCGCCTTGGAGCCAGTCATATGCGCGGTGATGCGTACGTACGTAGGGGAGGGTTCCAACTAGGCAGGAACTGCCAGACGACGAGTCGACGACGGAGAAAAAAAAAGGAAAGGAAACCTTCCCTTCGCTTTTCATCGCGCGCTTTAGTTTACTTTTCTCTTGTTCTCTCTGCCGTCCTAGTCGGTGCCAAACCGGCATCAAATTTGTTCCACAAGATTCACGGCAAGTTTTGGTGCTCGACTGGACGGCTCGCGCGCAAATTGCCGGGGTTTGGTTTTGTATGGCTCGGCTTGAGGCGCGCGGCGAGGTCTCGGTGGTCTGTGTTTCTGTCCGCGTGTGCGTGGCTGTGTCGTCTATATCTTGTGACAATTGACGAGGCATGCTTGCAAATTGGCCGAGTTGATGAAGGTATCACGAAAAATGCCGAGTGATCAGTCCTAATCACCTAGCACGATTCGTGGAGTGGTTCGTTGAATCTACCTGCGTAGTACACAGGCGCTGATAGGTCAAAGGGAAAAGATCTGCTCTGCATTTTGGCAGCTTGTCTTGGCAAAGGTTCAACTGCAAGATTTTTGTAGGGAATTCGCTTTGGATTTGCTTGCTGCTCCTCATAGTGACGAGGTGTATTCTTTCCTAGTCTTTAACTTGTCAGGAATACATCGAAAACTACAATGCTAACAGTATTTTAAGTGTATTAATCGGTACAAATTTTTTCTAGCAATTACTACCATGCACGATGAAGGAAAACAACCCTCTAAGAAAATGGAGCATAAAAATAGAATTTTTCAACTAAGCCATTCAAGAGTAGCCCCGGCTGATCGTCCAGCTTGTCAACGTGGGGTACGCATGTGACATGTTTTTCTTTTCTCCTCGTGTGTTAATACTACTAATGACTCTTTGCAAACCATTCCCAGCTTGCAAGAAACGGATCTATACAAAATAAGGCAAAATATTCCAGGGAGGAAACACGGTACGTACCTGCCGGCGTAGAGGAGGCGGACGAAGGCCGCCGCGGCGTCATCGGTGACACCGCGAATCCGAACGACAGCTCTGCCGGCCTTGCCGCCGTCCCTGTGCTTCTGCAGACGGCGCTGCAGGATGCTCTCCAGCACCGGCGACGCCGACGCCTGGTGAAAACAGAAAAGAAGAAGAAAACTTCTCTTCAGAAGGGCTGAGGCAACAAAAATTAACCGTCGAAATTAATGTTCGCAAGCATAAGAATTCTTGAAGCGATCCTTAATTAGTTGCTGTTGCGTGTCCATTTAGACGAAGAGAGACTTGAGATCATCATTACAAGATCTAACTCGAGGTGCTTTAATTAATCTGCGGGTCTGCATACAGGATAATGCGCCAAGAAATCAAACGGCCGATGGAGGAGGAGAAAGAGGAGGCTTACAAGAACAGAGGAATGCGCGGGGATCCTCCGGCGGCCGCCGGAGGTGACGACGTCGACGTCGGCGGCGGGGCCGTCGCCGCCAGCCCGTGGTGCCTCGCACATCTCCTTTTTTTGGACAAGTGAATCCCGACAGAAAATGGAATGAAGAAAAGGGGAAGAAAAATATCTGGGAAGAGAGCGAAATGTTCAGGGGCGCCGCTGCGTGTATGCGTGTGAGCTTGTCTGTGAGGGAGGCAAATTGCCGCGGGCATTTGGGCGCTTATATAGACGCCGGCCGAAGCCCCTCCAAAACTGCGTTAGTTTGAACCGTTCTACGTTTTCATTGATGACTCCCAAGTAAAATTTTATTCTCACAAACGTCCTGGATTCGCTTGCTTACACGCTGTTGATCAGTTTACACTTTTGACAGAGGACACTATAAACCGCAGCTTCAGTGTTAACAAAAAAAAAAAAACCTCCAAACATTAATATCCAAAATTTCAATGGATTTTCTCAAAGAATAGCCGATCAAGTTTTCTTTTTTACAAGAGCAATAGATGGATGAATCAAGCCCTTCGGCACATAACAGCTAATGAACATTCAAGAGACTGTTTTTTTTTTCGGATGAGCATGATGAATCATTTTTTTTCGGATGAGCACAATGGATCATGAATGCAGCAGGTTCTTCGGCGTATACCACATGACTGGTAACTATAATATCCATCGCCCGTTCTAAAATACAATCGCAATGATCACGCGAAGGTATGAAAAAAAAGTCTCACGCGGAACGGATCCAGTGATGATGATTCAGTTCTAACGAGTGGCCGACACGAGCCGAAAGTTCGAGTCGTCATAAGTTTCAGCCTCGTTACGGAGTTTGCGAGTATCTGAGGGGGCGATTCGCAACGTTAGCAGCGAACGCGAGTGGTGACGCGCGCGCGGTCGAGGGGTCGCAGCCACCCAGGCTAAACCGGCCCTTGGAAGGAGGAAGCGCCACATAGGCGCCCCCTACGTCGACGTGGCGTCTCCCATGGCCCCCACGCATCCTCCTCGTCCTCATCCACATGGGCCAGCACGGACAAAAAGCAACAGCCATGTCACAGCCTCAGCTACCGTGCCTGCCCGCACGCAGCCTAGTCTTCGCTTCACGCCGGGGTGGGCTCGGGTGCTCCCGGGAAGGCCGGGAGGTTAATCCATCCGACGTGGCAGCGACTAGTTTAGGATATGTACAACGGTATAGATAACTGTTGCCTATAATATCTCTTTGTGTCATCTATTGACAACACTAAAGACAGCTTCTATAATGAATTATCTTTTTACATGTTTTTTTTTATAAACAATTATTTCATATCTGATATGCTGCTTTGTTTAGTATTCTGATCATTCTTTGCGTGAGACGCACCCAATTCTCTATACTCCCTCTCTCTCCTGCACATCATCTGTATCCTATGTGTCAAAATTTACAAGTAACTGACGTTACACCATTATACATGCCATTAGCCATTAGAGGAGAGGACCATGTCTAGTTAATTACTAATCATCATCTCATGTAACTAATTAGCAAGTTGGTTGTTGCTGCCTTGCCGGGGTGTTCGAGCCACATGCATGAACCGTCGGCCGTGGCGGGTGGGTGCAGGGTTATCTCTTAACCCTGTTCGTTGCATCGCCTGCATCAAGTGTGCGAGTTTTATATCCTGATCGAATTGACATATAGTAGTATACTTAACGAGCACTTTTGTTATCTCTGAACCATGTTGGTTGCATCAGTGCATCACTAGCATCAAGTGTGCCGATTTTGTAGTTCGATCGAATTGCCATGTACTATAATTCTACGCCACCGAATAACTCTCGGATCCACAATCTACCACTGAATAAGTCCTCATGCCCTGTATGCTATCTATTTTCAAAATTTGTTCGCTCCGTGTCATCATCATCATCTTCCTCGTCATGTTCACATGTGAGTAGCACTAGCAGCGATGCCCCCACATGCCATTCTCTCGTCTTGTTCTATCCTGCATGTGGGACCCACAAGTCAAGAGTAATCTTCAACCTCGGAGCTGATGCACTGTAGCGGCAACATTGCCAGCACCGAGTCGCGCTGATGGTGGCGCTGATAGATTTTCTCTTGTAAATACCTTTCTCTCCTGCATCCATAGCTCGACTCGTAAGAATTGCATTTGCCAGTTCCTGAGAGTGGTGTATCACGTTAATCGGAGAGTCGTTGCCTCCAATCGTAGCCTAAAAAAGATTCGACTTATCCGTTAAGGCACTGGCGCTTGATGAGATAGATGGATGGATAGATCGCTCGAGATATTTGATCACTTCATTTACCGAACAAACGCCGATAGATTTTCTCTTGTGTGGTCACTGATTTGACCTTTCAAACACGCCATTTTTGCCCCTCGGGAGGGTTATGTTAACTTGGCCCTTGCCGTGGCTACGCGAACAAAATAATACTAGCAGCGACTGCTAGGGACATGGACGGGCCGGGACCAGCAGCTTAATCATGACGCGATTTATGGGGCGTTTAGCCATCAAGCATGCATGCATGACACTGTCGATCTCCCAGTCGAGTGGCAATTGATCGGCCTGCCGGATATCCGCATCACAGTTGGCAAATGTGAACGCACCTAAATGTACTTATCCCCCACATGGAAATTGTTATGAAACCTAATAATAGGCAAAAGACCGAATTGCCCCTTGAAGAGGTCAATCCCTTTGGCTATAAATATAAGGACTTCATGTACAATGATACACAAGCAATAAAGATATTGGATCATTCTCTACATTATGTCTCTATATTTCGTGATTGGATTGATATTTTCTACCAACGAATTCTATTATTTAACACGTTATCAGCACGAAGGAAAACTATCTTAGCATTCGGATCGAGATCCTTGAATGACTCAAAATTTCTAATAAGAAAGGAAACAAAATTGTAATATATAAAACCCATACCCAATAGTCTCTTACATATAGAAAGAGTATCTTCCAGAAGAAAGAGTATCTCCCTGAAGGGAAATTATCTTACTAGTCGACCTCTTAATCACACCAATGAACATATAATCCATAAAAGTAGAGTAGAACCCATCAAAACCCAAAAGAATGTAATGAAAAACCTAAAAACCAGAAGTGTACCATATAAGCACTTATAAAATGCATCTTCCACCTGAAGTTAGTGGAATAGTGGTTTCCTCTAGTACCATGACGATGCGACATACATTGGTGATAATGGTAATTAATCCCCTAAACGTCAAAACTAAGACTGATTATATTTTACTCTATAATGGTACAATAATACTTTATTGATCTGCAGAACAAACTTTTTGGTTGTAATTTTAACCACCCGACGATAATTGCAAAATATTAAGCCCCTCAAAGGTTTTGATAAGTTGTATCTAAAAGGCATATGATTTTGCAACTAATATTACCCCCATGTCCTCTGTAAGGACAATCTATTTGTGTTTCACAGTCAAATAGTGGTATTTGATAAGTTAAGCATGTTAATCCCCAATAGTTTTATCCTAAAATCTCTAAATGAGTAATAGGACATTTGTCTGTAAGACTCTGCATCATGATAATCTACTTGATTTGATCACAATGTCCTTGCTTAAATTCATTTTCAAAAAAATGTTTGAAAGACATTAGAGCAACAAGATTTCAATGGAAATTGTTTTCAGGGAGAGCATACGCTAAACACCGATCATCGTACTTGAGGTTTTGAAAATCTTAATTTTAGTTAAGCCTAGAAGGTGTTGATGTGTATTCTACACTAGTTCCTGAAACAGTAGCTAGTATATACAGTAAACGAATATGGTAACCTCGATAATTCGCACAACTTTATTAATAAATATCAGAGTTTATTACAAGAAAGGCTTACAAGCCAACAATAAAGAATACAATGGAAGCCGAAGAAGAAGAAGTAGGGCCCAACTAATCTACCACAAGCAATCGACTTGGGGAGCGGCTTAGTCGTCAAAATCCACACTAGTAGCGAAGTCCTTCTCATTTGAACAACATTTTATAAAGCAAGGGTGAGCACAAAAATTTACTCCGTAAGTTACACCCATAACAGAGTTAATGCGTGCATGGATATTATCAAAGGAATGCTTATAGGATTATTTGTGCAAACACAATATTTAACATTTTTAAATACAATACTAAGTTCAAAAGCTCAAGTTTCACAATATATGAAATTGAGTTTTAACTTAATTAATAAAGCTAGTGTAGGCACCAACCTAACACTAACTTGAACACGAGCACTAACCCGAGGCTTCAACAAATAATTTTTCTCATGGACATCCATCCATGTCGTAAACTGTTTTATAAAATATTTTTAAAAACAAAATCGAAGCCTAACTTTGAGTGGGTTTGCTCAACATGTCCATGACTGTGGACACGGATACTTAAATAGTTTTACACTATGCAGAGATTGTACAACTTAACCCACAAGAGATAATCAACTTTTAATGTCCGTCTGACACACTTCTGTAGGTGTGCGACTAAATGATTATTATAAGGCTTTTACAATGTTTCATCCCAAAGTAGTCATGCCGGCTAAGGTTTCACTTCTATTAGGCTAGCCACCCGTCAAAGGCCCCCTTTTGTGTCAAGTGAGAATACTGTCTAACCGACACCCGGACATCAAAATGGCACAACTAATAGTGGGACGTTGCAAATTATTTAGCCCAGTTTGTCCCATTCCAGACTTGTGGTAGTACGGTGGAGCTTTGCAAGATACGGCTTGAAGACCGGTCCTTAATTGACTAGGCAACTTTCAAAATAATCCCTAGGCCTCAACCATTCACTGAATTGAGCCTCTGCATAAACTTGCACCCACCAACTATCTATTTCACCTAAGTCCAAACTAATTTTTATTTTATTTTTTTAAAGTCATTTATAAACTTCCATGGCACACCAATTCTATGGATACAATTTAAATCATATTTGATTTTTTGGTTGAAAATTCTCAATTCAAATATTTCAGTTCTAAGCATAGCTAAGCTTATTTTTTTCTTCAAAATGTTCTAGTTCATACTATCATCTCAACTAGATTTCAATGTCAAGATTGGGCCATACAAATGGAAATAGGAAAAACTATAAATTTAAAACATAAATTTAAATTAACTTGAATATAAATAAGCATGCAATAATAATTTAAAATAGAATTTAAATAATTTAAAATACCAGGGTCAAATATGATCAAAGATGTAACTTGCCTTGCTCAATTAATTGTTGTTCTGAAACGACGTCGAAATCCGACTCTCCAAAGTCATCGAAATCTATACACGAAAATAAGTTAAATTCAAACAAAAATAAAATAGAATTTAAATAAACTCCAAATTAAATAATTTTGGTGTATATAGCTATATCTTTATTTTATATGAATTTAGAAATTTTAATCACTTCAATCGGAGCTCGAACGAAGGAGAACGAGCTCTCGAAAGATTAAATTTCACATGAAATGATAGAATTGGATTTTTCAGAATTTATGGATTTGTTTTTTCTAAAGGAAAAAACAATTATTATGTTAGCATGACATCAGCGAAGATTTTGAATTTTTGGCTAAATTGTTTTTCTAAAGGCAAAAAGAAAATTGCCATGTGTGCACTAACAGGGTGACCACGTGGACAAAGGCGAACAACGATGTGAAAGGGGGAGGGAATGGGAGAAACGGGTGCGGTGGCGGGGCGGGTGAGGAGGTGGTTGCACATGTGGGTGCAGAGAAAAAGGAAAAAAAATGGCGGTCGAGTGGATCTTCGAGGGGTGCTAATGGCGGACTTGTGAGGGGAAGAAGAAAGGAAAAAGGAGGAAGAAGAGGGGAGAGGTGCGGCTGACATGTGTGACCCACTCGTAGAGAGAGAAGCCTAGCGCGGGTTGGGCCGGGCGCGCGGAAAGATGGGCTTGGTTGGAAAAATGGAAAATGGGTGGGGAGGGAAGAATTCGGCCCGAAATAGAAAAGGGAATTTTAAATGATTTTTGAATTTCATAAAATACAACAAATCAAATAGGCCTTTAGAAAATAGCAAACGGAGTTAAAAATTCACAGAAATTTTTTGAATTATTTTGAACTTAATAAAATTATTTTTAACTTAAAGTTGTCTTTTAATTTTGTACAGAATTATTTTTTATTTATAGACAATAGGAAAAATCTTTTTAAATTCTAGAAATTAATTAAAATTTTCTTTTTAACTTTAAATCCAAGAAAAACCCAGAAAACTCAATAAATTTTATTTTTTTACGTTGAAATATAGGAAATTAAATATTAATTTCATTTAGTTAGATTATTATTTTTAAACCAAGAAAACTCTTTTAAATTTTAAAAATCAAGGAAACACTTTTACAATTCAGAAAATCCAAAATAATAATAACTTTATTAATTTTATTTTTGGTAACAAAACTTTAAGATGTTACATTTGTCAGATCCCCATAGTGCCAAGTTTTAGACTGAATTTGTACTTCTTTGTAGTGGTGTAACCATCTATTAGTGGTCATCTAATCTAAGCAAACATTGGTGGCTACTTCTACCAACCACTCAGAGATTATAGCACTATATGAAGCTTCACATGAATGTGTTTGGCTCAGATGTGTAATTAACCACATCCAAATGTCTTGTGGCATTAATACTGTCAATACCCCCTCAATCATATATGAAGATAATGTTGCTTGTATTACACAAATGTAAACGAGTTGTCAAGAGCAACATCATGAAGTACATTGCTCCTAAAATTTTCTATCATGAGCTCCAAAAGAATGGCGAGGTAAAGATAATGGAAACAAAGTCTTGTGAAAATCTAGTTGATTTATTCACTAAGTCTCTCTCTGCATCAAGTTTCAAAAGATGCATTCGTGACATTGGAATGAGATGGTTTAAAAAGTTGCAACGTTTAGGTGGAGTAAATCCCTATATCATAACTCTTATCAAATCCTGAGGATTAAATCCAAAATCTTAAAGATTGGACCTCGAAGATTAAATGTTGTACTCTTTTCCTTGGTGAGTTTTCCTAAAATTTTCTCATATGAAGATTTTTAACGAGGCAATAAGTGTAATACAACTTACGAATGTAATGTATTCTTTTTCCCCTTTCTTTTTTTCCCAATGGATTTTTGATGAGACATTTGTATAACGTTGTCTATTGCCCATGGAGGAGTGTTAAGAAACCTAGTAATGGGCAAAAGACCGAATTGCTCATTTGAAGGGGTCAATCCATTTAGCTATAAATATGAGGATCACTATGTACAATGATACACAAACAATAAAAATATTGGATCCTCATTTACATTATGTCTCTCTATTGTGTGATTAGATTGAGATTTTCTACCGACAAAGTGTATGGTTTAACAGAAATTATTAAGTACGGCGCGCGTCTTGTTTTCCCATGACATGGCCGGATTTATGCTTCTGTCTCTCATGCCAACTAATTCCATTCGACTATATAAATCGCCGCATGGAAAGTGTAATGCTTTTTTAGGGGTTAATGTCACTAGTATGGGCTTTTGGAGACGCGTTAAATGCTATGGAAATGAGAAAATCTGACCAATAGGAAGATCTCCAGTGTATGGTGACACAACTAGCAAAAGGACTCTAAAAAATAAGACTAATTCACTTCTTGCGTGCAGCCAAATTCAGACCTATGTACACTTGATTTCTTCTCGGATTATGCCTGATTATACTGTGAGAACCCAAACAATTAGACTAAGCTAAACAGCAGTAATCGGTAATTAAGCGGTAATTTAAAATTCATTAAGTCGAGGTTAAAGTGTAATCCCAGTTGGGTAGCGAGTGCTTAATCAGTGCTGTTCTCAACCGGAGTGGTTACAACAATACCTCCTTAACGCTAAAACTTAAAATCCGATACAAAAGAATTACATTACAAGTGTAATTGAAACATTTTCGCGAACTCAATATTAATTGCATAAGCTCAATGCATCGAGGTCTCGGAAATGTTACAACCTTGAACGCGTTACAACAAACAGCAATATCTCTTGCAAGAGCTAATAAGTTTTCAATCCAATTCTTGCATTCATGTTGCGGAAGCCCTCCTTGCCACCTTGTCCATATCCTGTCGAACCATTAAACTACCCCTCGTCCCGCAGTCCATCGTTCACTAAAAACTCAGGATGCAGTTAGTTAACCAAAAAGGCAGTAGCAATGAGTGAGAATAAAAAGAAGGTGCCGTCAGATTTCCCGAAGTTCAGTCGGTTCCCAAACCAACCCAAATCCGCCGGCACCATGATCGTCAAGGTTCCCAAACCCACTTTAGTTGGTTGGCGCCTTGATCGTCAAAATACCAGGCCGATCTAAGTTAGTTAGCACCGTATCACTTCCGTGGGTTTCCTCATCCGGCTTGCACCAAAACCCAACACCCACAGTTCAACAAAAAGCAGCCAACCAGTAGTCGGAGCAGTTCTTTACCCAGCCAAACAGTAGCTGAAGCACACTATTAACCAGTGGGCATTGCACGAACAAAGCCTTGTGAGGAGGAAGAGATAAGAAGAAAGGACAAGCTCACAATAGAGCCATCCCCGCACAAAGGCCTCATGCCTCTCACGGCCACACAAAACCTCCATTCGCACAAAGCCGAGCCAAGCCAAGCTCGCCCCATCCACCAAGAATACAGAGGAAGAATGGAGCCAGGGAGGAAGAAAGCCCGAAGAGCAAGGGTGATGCCGACGGCGGCAGTGGAACCGCAAGCAACCACCGAGGCCACGCCGAGTCCAGCAGGAGGACCATCCTCGACACTGTCGGCATCCCCTCTGGACAACGCCAGTCACTACAGCGAACATCACCCACAAGCCGACCCCAAGCCCAAACCAGCAGGTAAACAACCCTCAAGTCCTCACATCATTTTGCTGTTCATCCCTTCGGATGAACTTCTCATACACAGTGAACATCCCCAGTAGCAAAATAGCTCTCAGGATCATCATAGCAGAGCAAGGGAGAAGAGGAGGCACAAGGAGCAAGAACGGCGCTGGCGACAACATTGAACCATCGGCCACCATTAGGACCACGCCGACCAACAGAGGCAAGAACCAGGAGGACCGAAAGCACCGGGGAGCCCCACGACCACCTGACCATCAACACCAACACACTGCCGCCACCGATCAAACCCCCATTCCAACCGGTAAACCACCCTTTCTCCCCCACTGCTATTCTTAGTTTTGTTTACCAACGCCGAACCCACAGAGCCCCAATCCTAACCATCTCCTCAATACATCATCGGGCATATCTTTGAAATCCCACCTCAGAATCATACTCTCAACATCCATTGTTGCATCGCAGAGCAATAGGGGGATCAGAGAGGAGAGAGTGAGAAGGGGGAGTAGGGAAGCTTGTCATACCACAATAGATCATAGTAGCAGCCTCAGCCCCATCTTTCTTCTTGCATTTCCCTCCAGCATGCTCAGACCTGCAAACATTCATCGCATTAGCGAGTCGATCCAAACCCCCTCACTAGCACAAATGGATCCGTCGCTACGCAAACATCAGCACCCAAAAAAAAAAGTCTGGTTCTTGCTCAACCATAAAAACCTCAGTAGCAAGGAGTAGTAGCAGCAGCAGCAGCAGCAGTAGCAGTACCAGTAGAGAGAGAGAGAGAGAGAGAGAGAGAGGTAGAGGGAGAAGAGTGAGCCGGGCGCCGGCGGCCGAAGGCCGGGTCGGCGGGCACCAGGGAAGAGGAGCCGGAGTGGCGGACCATCAGCTAGGGGAGGCGGCGCTAGGCGCTGGATCGGCCAGAGGGAGGCGCAGTAGAGGGAGGAGGAACCCGTAGAGGAGGCACCCTGGGCCAACACCAAGAACCGGAGGGCAGACCCAGGGTGGCGTTGTAGCCGAGCCAAAGAAGCGTGGCGCCGTGAGCTCCAGCTCCGGTTGGAGCAAGGCCACCAAGAGGTAGAGATGGAGGAAGTAGAAAGGAAGGTAGATAGCTGCAGCCGATTGGGGGAAGAGATGAAGTGAGGAGAGATGCAAAGAAGAAAATGAGCGTGGAGGGTGTCGGCCGTGAGTGGAAAATAAGAGAGAGGTTAGGTAAGGGTAATTAGGTGAGGCTAATTAGGGAGGAGGTTTGGTGAAAAGGAAATTTAGGAAGCGGCATATTAGTGAAGGCTATTAATAGTTTAGTAGTAGCAGCATAGAAGAAAGCAGATAGCAGGGAGTTTGGGCGCTGTGTAATTCTTGGATCAAACCTAGTTAGCCAAGCCGTGTAATTGTTAAACCGGATAATTATTTACGCCGCGTGCGATTAATTAGCCTTAGACCAGACTGGTAGAAGTTAAATGCAGGAAAAAGCTGTAGCATTTATCTGAGGTTGATTGAAGCCATTAGTTGCCGTTAGAAATTACTGGGTTAAATAATTAGTCTGTTTCTTTAGAGAATAAATTAGTCTTGGTAGATTAGTTAAGTTAAGCAATATCGGTACAAAAAGAAATTAGGCAGTTATTTGCACGCGTATATTTGATCAGACTTAGTTGCATGCAGGTGCGTGTAGTACTTTTTGTTATCATGCGGTAAAATCCGAAGTTAGGCGATATCAATCCTAAAGCCGTTAGACCGTAGAACGACCATAGTTGGGGAGTGCTAACTCAGCGGGGACCGAAAAATATTGATTTAATTAAAGTGTGCTAACAAAATTAAACCCACTAACCTTATGTATGTAATATCACTTAAACTCAACTAAGTATTTGTTTATATATTATTCGTGCTATCGCATTGCTGCCGAGGACGAAACCACGCAGCCCGGAGTACCTGATACTGATCTCATCGGCACCGACCAGTTTTACTACTACAAAGGCAAGCTATCCTCTTGATCACAAATATAGTTATATCAAATGTACACTGTATACTGCTTTACTATATATGTCTATTGCATCAAATTTATGTCTCAAAAATCAAATCAGGTGATAAAGATGAGAAAGATAATTATATGGTTGGTAAAGAGGGCCCGTGGCAGGTAGAGATGATGGTAAGAGGTGGGACCCTTTACATAGGGCTATAATATAAGGACCAACAAACTCTCACCGGATAAGAGGCCGTAATTTAAGTACCAACCATTTTCCCGTTGCGACGGGCAGAAAATGCTACCCTGTTACGTGATTACTTTCTCCACAACGGGTAAGTATTATGTGTGAGTGTGATGGAGGAACCCAGAGCCGGTAGAGAGTCCGGGAGTGGGTGATCCAAGGCGCTATAGCGCTAAGGTGGAGTGTTGGGTGCGGCGAGGCCGGCCCAACCAACATTACTGAAACTCGGTGGGTGATTAGGCCAGCATCGTGGCAAGGTCAACACCGACAGAAGGTAATGGGTGGAGACTTAATCACGTAACCTGGAAAACGTTCTGTATTATGATCTCGAACCCGCATCAAAGGAAATGCAGGGAACCCAGTTAAGTAAGGGTCAGAATAGCTGTGGGTAAAGTGGTACAAGCCTGCGCAGTGCTAAATAAAATCATGAATTCATGCCTGTTCCTGGATTGGAACTTACGGGAGCCACTGGGGGTCTATCTTCTATTCGTGTGACAAGTAGTCTTTTCAGTATTAAAATTTGCCACCTAAAGATTCGAATAAGTTGATTTATTTTTTTTTTCCGGAAAGAAATGATTAGAAATTGTGATAATGAACAGAGCTGTCATACAGTGCATTTTGATATTAATGCTTGCTGAGTACACTAGTACTCACTCTTGCTATCTCTCCCCTTGCTTAGATCCTAATCCGGTCGGGAGATACCCCGAGTGGGATGAGGGATTTTGTAGGTACCGATGAGGCGGCAGGAGGCAAGGGCGCCGACTATGAAAACCAGGGCGAAATGGGGGCCATATTGACGCGTGGGACGAGTAGACTACAGGAAGGTCAAGTCAAAGAGTGAGGGAAATCTGTTTTCCCATTGTAATTAAGTAATTGTAATGTAAGACCATAGCCTTGCGTGGCTAATGCTGTAATAAAGTTGTACAGTCTCTATCTATTGTTCTGCTACGCTAACTCTGGTAAAGGCTTGCTATTCGTCGGAGCGGTGTTCTACCGAGCAGACGAATAGTAATCCGTATGCCTAAGTGTGATTACCTATAGGGTAATGACACGGGGCGCCACATATACCATTGGCAAATTGGCATATATAGCCCAAAAATATAATGCACGTGATGAGCTCGATGGCAATGGCCGAACGATGTTGAAGAACAGTCGCTCTGAACTCTGAAGCTTTCATACCAAGTTAGTAGTGATGAGAATAATAGCATTTTTCGAATTACTTTAATCCAGAAATATAGTAGATAAAACATGATGAATATTCTAGCCACTTTCATAAAGCAAGTAGCAAGAACACTATAGACATACTAATATCCGACGACGAAACTAGCATATCTATCACGGTGTTCAAGGTAACAACTAGTAATATTACTAACCAAGAAGTACATATGAAATAGTCATACCGGATCGATGGAAGGAGCAAGCAGAGTAGAAGAAGCGGCACCGAGTCTTTGTGAGATCGCCGTTTGTCATGGCGTAGTGGTAAGTAGTCGTGCGATGGGCGTCGCGTAGTAGTCGTGCGGTTGTAGGCGTAGCAGAGTCGAATGGAGAGGAAGCGGCGAAATGCGCGCGTAACGCTCCCAAAACCTTATTCGCCTTGCTCGTGCAAGCCTTCAGGACGAGGGTTCCGAGGCTGCTCTCCCGGTGCGATCGTACGCGCTTTGCCGGGATGGAGATCGCCGAGACAAAGAACAAAGAAGCGTGGTGTCTTTCGTGGAGAGAATTGGAGAACATGACTGCTCCGGATAATGACTATATATAACAACCGCACGAAAACACCACCATCACTCACTAGTAACGGCGGCCGCATCGCCTAGTCAAGAGGCGAAACGGTCACCATTATTCACTAGTAACAGCGGCAGTTCATCGCCTAGTCAAGAGGCGGCGGTCGCCATTACTCACTAGTATGCGAACCGTTCTCGCCGACCATTATTTGAATCGGTGCAATCGTTCTTTCAATTTGCAAAAATGAAGAGACCGAAAACGATGCAATTATTGCCAACCGCTTATTGCGAGTCGGTGCGTTTCGATTTTCGAATAGATAAAGAAAACGCAGACGCACCGACACGCTGCGTACGCTGCAAGCACTGCGCACGCACACGCACACGCACCGCGACGGCGCGGCGACGGCACGGCACGGCACGGCGAGACGAGGCGGCGCGCGCGCGTGTATTGGCTCTCTCCAATTCCACAAGAGGACTCCCACGTTCCACCTTATAAATTGGTGTAACTCCCCTTTAACTCTCCATGTGGGACTAAAAAGGTTTAGCACATGCACATGGGCCTTTGGGATTTTCCAGGATTTAATTAGAATTAAAGTTTGGGCCTAGCCCATATTAAATCCAACAATCCCCCACCAGATCCCAAGGGCACATGTCAAATTCCTTGATCCACAGTATTGTTTTAATATATCAGTGTTTCGATGGAGACCGGTTAAGGTTGAACATCCATCTAGAACAGAAGCTACACTTATCCACAACTGCACAATGGACTAAGCCTTGAATTGGCAGTTTTGTGTGAATAAGTTTCACTTAAGTCCTTAACTGATACTAGGTGCCAGCATCCCGCGGGTTGGAGCATATAAGTCATACTCTGGCCTATTCATGAGCTTCCTAGAGATTACCCTATCTCATAGATCGTGACTAGCAGATCGGGCTCATATAGGTGTGTTCTTTCAAGACGCTCTCAGGGCAACATCTTTGCTTAAATAAGCCACGAACACATTAAGATAAAATCAACCTACCATACTGATTTAGGAGAGAATTGCATCTCCAATGGAGTGGGTCTATAAAGGTACTCTCCTCCCGATTAACCAAAAGCTTGTTTCGCCAATCCTACTTCACGGGATCTCCGATCATATAGGATGGGTTACCACTATGGTATAACTCACGTGGGTCTCAAACCCATCTCTCTTGATGCATTGTCTATCACATTCCGTGATAAACCCTTTGTGAAGGATCGCGATTCTTAGTCTGTTTGGATATAATCCAAAGCTATTACTCGGAGTTTCTCATTTTCTGACGGACTTGATCTTCTCTTCACATGTCTTGATGATTTCATATTATCCTTAGAACTGTTCACCTTGACGATCACGATCGATTGTCACAATTCATCGAATAGCGTGCACGGTTTATCAACCACCGGCGGAGTCCATCAAACTCACGGCCATTCGGCTTCAACGATGCGATATCTAATCTTGTGAGTTACGCTTCCATTGTTGACCTCGTTAAGATGGTGCGCTTGCAAGACTTCCATGAAACAGCGCCACCTCCAAGTGTGAAGACATATCCACTTGTGGCCTTAATCTCATCAAGATCGGATATCGGTTTGAATCACTATAACCTCTAGTACCTAGGGTACCGGTATAGTGAATGCCATAACTCATATTACCCTTTAGATAGCGCATTACCCTCTCAAGAGCATGTCAATGATCATCTCCCGGATTAGAAACAAATCGGCTTAGTTTGCTCACAAAGAAGCGAGATGTCGAACCTGTACCGCTAGCTAAATACATAAGTGAACCAATTATCCGAGAATATCTCAATTGGTCTCTCGGCTATTCTCCGATTCTTCCTAAGCAACACGCTAGGATCATAAGGTGTTGGAGAAGGTTTGCGATCGCTATAACCAAAACGACTGAACCTTTTCCACATAATGAGATTGCAACAATGTAATCCCACCATCATCACCTCTCAACAGCTTGATGTTCAAGATAACATCAGCTACTCCCAAATCTTTCATCTCAAAATTCTGAGACAAGAAATCCTTGACCTCCTTAATCACATTAAGGTTGGTCCCAAAGATCAGTATGTCATCAACATACAGACATAGAATGACTCCTCGCCCCACCATGGCGATAATACACACATCACATCGACTTCATTTACAATAAAGCTGCAGATGTTAAGGTTCTGTCGAATTTTTCATGCCACCGCTTAGGTGCTTGTTTAAGACCATACAAAGATTTCAACAACTTGCACACCTTTCCTTCTTGACCATTTACTACAAATCCATCCGGTCGTTCCATGTAAATTTCCTCGTCCAACTCTCCATTTAGAAAAGCCGTCTTAACATCCATCGATGAATGAGAAGACCGTGTGAGGCGACCAGAGATAGTAGTACTCGAATAGTGGTCAATCTAGCCACAGTGAATAAGTATCAAAGAAATCTTCGCCTTCCTTTTGGGTATAACCCTTGGCCACAAGTCGTGCCTTATACTTCTCGATAGTACCATCGGGCCTAAGCTTCTTTTGAACACCCACTTACATCCTACTGGGTTTACAACCATAAGGGCGCTCGGTGATCTCCCAAGTTCCATTAGAGATAATGGAATCCATTTCACTGGATCGCTTCCTTCCAAAGATTCCGCATCCGGAGCAAGATATGCTTGAAATGGTACTTGAGTATCATCCACAAGGTACACAATGAAATCGAAACCAAAAGACTTTGCAGTCCTTTGTCTTTTACTCTTCCTCGAGTTTCATTGTCTTCCTCCTGGAATTTGATCGGGGTTTGCTCAAAATATTCCATTGGAATGGCGAGTTCGAGAGTTGTATCGGGCTCGACTGATAAACTAGGCATATCTTTCATCGGAAAAATATCCTCAAAGAAAGTAGCATCTCTGGACTCCATAATTGTACCGACATGCACGTCAGTACTCAGATTTCACCACTAAAATCTATATCCAACGCTATGGTGAGCATAGCCTAAAAAGACGCAATCCACGGTTTTGGTCCAAGCTTACGCTTTTTGGAGATTGGCACGTTGACTTTCGCCAAACAACCCCAAGTGCGCAAGTATGAAAGTGATAGTCTTTTCTTCTCCCATTGTTCAAATGGAGTTATCTCTTTATTCTTTGTGGGAACCCTATTTAGGACATGACATGAAGTCAATATAGCCTCCCCCCACCATGCCTTGGAAAGACCCGATGTGTCTAACATGGCGTTAACCAAATCGATTAGAGTACGGTTCTTTCTTTCGCAATCCCATTTGATTGGGTGAATAGGAGGCGTCCTCTCATGGATTATACCATGTTCCTCACAGAATAAATTGAACTCATTAGAAAAGTACTCGCCACGATCAGACCTAACCCTTTTGATTTTCTTTTCAAGTTGGTTCTCAGCTTCTGCCTTATAGATTTTAAAGTAGTGAAAAGCTTCATCTTTAGTTTTAAAAGATACACATAGCGAACCTAGTGGAATCATCAATCAAAGTCATGAAATATCTCTTACCACCTTTTGTCAACACACCATTCATCTCACACAGATCCGAATGTATGAGTTCTAATGGTGCCAAGTTTCTTACCTCCGCGGCCTTGTGAGGCTTACGAGGTGCTTTGATTGCACACAAACTTGACATTTAGAACCTTTGGCAAGGGTGAATTTGGGATTAACTCTAAAGCGGCTAACGCGTCATGCAACCAAAATTTATGTGACAAAGTCGTGAATGCCAAATAGTAGTCTCATTACCACTTAAAATATGATTCACAACATTATTACACAAATCTGAAAGAGATAGGCGGAACAAGCCTCCGACACATAGCCTTTACCAACAAATTGTCCACATTTGGACATTACAAATTTATTGGACTCAAATACGATCTAAAGCCATCTCTACACGAAGAGATCCGCTCACGAGATTCTTATTGATGGATGGCACATGATGCACGTTCTTGATTGCACAATCTTTCCCAGTAAACTTCAGATCGACCGTACCAACACCATGAGCAGTGGCATGTGACCCGTTCCCATTAGAACGGTGAATCCCGAGTGACTGGTAAGAAGAAAACAATGAAATATCGCACACACATGTATATTAGCACCGTGTCTATCCACCAATCGGTAGATTGACATACGGAAAAACGATGAGGTAAATTACCATACCACGAAGTTCCGTCTCGGTGAGTACCAACAACAATATTGGCGGACTTGGAATTTCGCCTTGCGATTCTTCACACCCTTGCGTTGGATCGCAATCCTTGGCCCAATGACCAGATTCGCCACACACAAAGCAAAGACCATCCTTTGTGTTCTTCTTCTTCTTTTAAAGCTTGTTGTTTGTGCAGTCTTGTTTTTGCCTTTGAACTTTTGAGCTTGGCCATTCTTTTTCTCGCACCACATTGGCACTAGAATGTCCCTCATTTCCTCTAGTGTGTGTATCTTTTGCCCTTGCCTTTTCTTCAACATCAAGAGACCCAATGAGATTTTCCACGAAAACTCTTGTCTCTTGTGTTTGAAAGTAGCAAAATTCCTCCACGAAGGAGGAAGCTTGGCAATAATGCCTCCCGCGACAAACTTGTCCCAGTAACACACACTTGAAATGCTCAAGTTCTTTGGCCATGGATTGTATCTCATGAGCTGCTCAACTACTGAACGCCATCAACCATTCTATAGTCATGGTATTGCTCCATGAGATACATTTCACCGCCTCGCATCCAAACCCCAAACTTGGCCTCGAGTGCATCCCACATATCTTTCCCATTTGTAATCACCATGTATGCATCAACTAACTTCTCACCAAGAACGCGATCACGGCACCTTTAAAAGGTTATCGCAGCCTCAACGCTGCTCTGTTCAGAGTAAGTGTTCCTTCAGCTGCCTTTTGCCACATGAAAACGTTCATGGCGATTAGCAAAGCACCATCTTGGTGCGCCACCTCTTATAATTCGCACCATCGAATTGAGAGGGCTTAAGCGCAGCAAAGAAAGCCGATTGTTGAAAAATGCCTATTACAATAAGGTTTTGGATTGATGAGAATAATAGCATTTTTCGAATTACTTTAATCGAAATATAGTAGATAAAACATGATGAATATTCTAGCCACTTTCATAAAGCAAGTAAGCAAGAACACTATAGACATACTAATATCCGACGAAACGAAACTAGCATATCTATCACGGTGTTCAAGGTAACAACTAGTAATATTACTAACCAAGAAGTACATATGAAATAGTCATACCGGATCGATGGAAGGAGCAAGCAGAGTAGAAGAAGCGGCGGTGAGTCCTTGTGAGATCGTCGTTTGTCATGGCGTAGTGGTAAGTAGTCGTGCGATGGGCGTCGCGGTAGTAGTCGTGCGGTTGTAGGCGAGCGCAGAGTCGAATGGAGAGGAAGCGTGGCGATCGCGCGAACTTCGCCCTTGCTCGTGCAAGCCTTCAAGGACGAGGGTTCCGGAGGCCTGCTCTCGGTGCGATCGTACACGCGCTTCTGCCGGATGGAGATCGCGGAGACAACAACAAAGAAGCGTGGTGTCTTTCGTGGAGAGAATTGGAGAACATGACTCGCTTCGGATAATGACTATATATAACAACGGACGAAACGACCACCATCACTCACTAGTAACGGCAAATTCTTGCCTAGTCAAGAGGCGAAACGGTCACCATTATTCACTAGTAACGGCGGCTGTTCTTGCCTAGTCAAGAGGCGAAACGGTCGCCATTACTCACTAGTGCAACAATCAGTTCTCGCCGACCATTATTTGAATCGGTGCATCGTTCTTTCAATTTGCAAAAATGAAGAGACCGAAACACGACACGCTGTACACCGCGCAAGACGCAAGACGGCACGGCGCGGCGCGGCTGGCGGCGCAGCGTGTATTGGCTCTCTCCAATTCCACAAGAGGACTCCACGTTCCACCTTATAAATTGGTGTAACTCCTTTAACTCTCCATGTGGGACTAAAAGGTTTAGCACATGCACATGGGCCTTTGGGATTTTCGAGATTTAATTAGAATTAAAGTTTGGGCCTAGCCCATATTAAATCCAACAAGTAGTATATTAGTCTGACCAGTTATATGCATCTCCTCATAAGTAGTTAGTATAACCACGACTCACAAATTTCGAGTTTTCTATTTGAGAAGCAAAGAAAAACAAAAGTATTATTTCTTGGTCTAGTATGTATCACTGCACCATACGTACACATACACACAGGGGCGGATCTAGGCCTCAGGCTAAATAGGCTAAATAGGTTATATAATCTGAGACCTATGAAAAGCTTAGATCAGAGAAAGTCTGGACCAGACCGAGACATGGCCGGCTCCGTCCTTGCATACACATGACCTTCTAAAGTTCTGAATTGGTTACAATGTTGATCCTATATATTTTATTTTATTTTAGGACATTCTTATCTCTTTCCAGCTTGTTGCACTGACTCCTTGATTTTGACAAAGATTGTACGCCGATCACGAGATAATATGAAAGTTATTGTTGTCGCTGTCGTTGTTATCTCATGGGAAAGCCTTGTGCACACGTTTTTGGGGGCATCATAGGATTTAGGAGTTCCCAACCAGTACAAGTTCTGAATTGTTCGTTTCTTTTTTCTGGTGCGTGGAATGAAATACAAATTTGAGGAGGTTATATACCTAGTATACCTTAATTTGTTTGGGACCAAACATTTTGTTGTTGTTGTTATTATTGTTGTGGTTGTGGTTGATCTGAATTGGGAAGATCGAGAAAGATGTCATTTGTTCAGTCCCTTGCTCTGGTATGAAAATTACTTGGTTCAAACTTTGGCTTTCAATTGTGATACGACGTTCTTCTTTGTTTTTGACGCTTGGATATTAAATGTCATTTCATTCATTCATCTCAGTTTTCTCCAAAAAAATGCTACTGTTGGGCCTGCAATTCTACTAGGCCTATACACGTTCGTAGAACGGACACTTAACGGACGCTTTTATTTTGGTCCAACTCGGCATTCTCAACTCTGTGAAGGCCCAGTCAGATTGAAAGAAACAATCCGAAGTGGGTCCTACTTAAGCACGAAATGTCAGAAGATGATCTCAACCGTCCATGATCTACGGTCCTGGACCGATCACGGACGGGTGTGCCTTGAGCCCTTGATACTCAAATCCATGGCGAGCTCGCCGCGATCCCCGTAGCCGGCGCCTCCGCCTGAGTTCGAGATCTCGCGGCAGTCCCGTATCTTCGCCGCGGTGAGCCCCCCACTTTCTCATTCCTTACTTTTTGCTTCTTGGTTTTTGCCTCATCTTTTCGTTTTGATGCGTCGCTCTTGGGATTGGTGAACTCATGCAGCTGTCCAAGAAGGTGATAGATCTCGATGAGCTGAGGATGCTTGCCGCTCAGAGCGTCCCCGACGTCGCCGGCGTCGGCTCGACTGTGTGGAAGGTACTCGATTGGCTCGTCTTTTGATTATTTGCGGATTTGTTCTGTAGTCAGAGGCTGGAGGCTAGGTTCTTGGAGGGAATGGCAATGCAAAATGCAAAGGAGACTACTTTTTGTTGTATGCTGGCCTTAGTTTAGGTAGCTAATTGTTCTACTGTGTCGATTTTCTGATCAATGTGCATACATGTCCTTTAGTCTATCCTTTCACCTTATGATGCCAATGTGAGGTTAAAAAGCATTTGCCTTTTGGTCCTTTCATGTTCATGTGCTTCCTGCTGTAAATGCTTTGTGATGAATTATACTGATATGGTCAGTGTGAGGGAAAAGATGCCGTCAAAACTTTTGATTTTTGCCTTTTCAGTGACAGTACCTTTGTTGGTTTTTCAGCTGCTACTGGGCTATTTGCCCAATGATCGTGCACTGTGGGAGCAGGAGTTGGCAACGAAGAGATCACAATCTGCAGCCTTCAAAGACGAGTTCCTTAGCAACCCTGTATATCACTTCATATTCAGATTAGACTGTTGGTATCTTGATTGTAATTTTTAGTTGCACATATGGTACCTAGTGTTGGACCAGTGATGCCTAGCTATATCCACACAAGAAAATAGAGACCCTGAACTCAGATTTTTCTAGGTTGGTGGAAATTGCGCGACGAGAGGAACCAGAAGGCCACAACAATGAGAATGCAGAGCATGGCAAGAATGGGTTGCTTCATAGGTCAGAGGTAACCCAAGAGGAGCAGCACCCTTTCAGCCTAGGGAAGACCAGCGCATGGAATCAGTTCTTTGAGGTACCTTCTAGTGCCTTTGGATGTTATCTTAGGGCCTTATGGCTGTGCGGGTGTTACACTGTTGTTGTCGTTGGTTGGATACGGGTCTGAGAACCGAGGGTAGGGCACTCGCCCTCATCTAACCACCAGCATGGTTTTTCCCTGTCGAGGTAGCGAGGCTCTAACGCCTGATTAGCCAGGGAGGTGAGGGATTGCCCTCCAAGTTCGTCCAGAACTCTTCTCGACGAACAAGGAGGCTGTGATCTGTAGCCAACCGGTTAGGAACTAACTTTGTTTATTTCTTTGCTTCCTTGATAATGGATACACGCGATCCCTTTTTTTTTAGAAAGGAAACATCTGAGCTTTTATAGAAAGCTAATGTCACAAGATACAAGAACATAACACAAAAGAAGGCAAACCAAACTGGGGACACCGGCTAACTCTAAAGCCTAGAGCAAGATAAAAGCGAACCGAGCTACAACATTCAGAAAAGTACTACAAAGACCAAGCACAACAGCCCAAACATCTAAGAAATTATATAGTCTCCCTTAAACAGAAGTGTTTCAGCCAGCTTTCAACTAAAGTAACTAGATTATCCAGTTTCATCTGCTCCTCCTTTTTTATTAGCACCCGCTACCGCTGCAAACACGACGTAAATTTGAAAATCACTTCGTGAGGATGCTTAGGAAACCAAACTTGTTAATACCGTACCAGAGGCCATTCTGGTTTAGTTCTTGGAATGGTACGTTTCGGTACCGGCCCATACCGGCGTACCGTTTTGGATTTAATATAAGAATACAAGTATATATATATATTTATAAGTATATATTTGTTTAATTATATGCACATCAAATAATATTTATGTTAATGTAGTTGTATAAAGGACCAACATGCGGTAAAACAGAACAACCAAGTGTCCTTTAAGAAGAGTTCATGAGGTGGAAGGTTATATATGCAAATATTAATAATTTTAGTGACTGAATTATAAAACGTGCACATCACATCACAACAACGTGCACAATTTCTTAGGACTTCCTCAATTTTGCAGATACCAACCAATGTCCAACGTGCACATCACATCACGTGGACAACCAAGTGTCTGCGCTGCCACAATTTCTTCTCTCTTTGGCGCACAACGCCCCTCGAGACTTTCGGTACCGAGGCGAACGGAACGCTTGCCGGCCGGCATAGACTGGAACGACCGAAATGGCTGGAATTTTAGTCGGTACGGGATTTAGTCTTTGACATTCCGTTTTGCTCGCCGAAATGAAATCTTCCGACCATTCCGGCCGGAACGGAACGGAATTGACAAGCCTGAGGAAAACCCCCTCAATCGCCAGCTTGTTTCTGATTTTCCATAGCGTCCAGATAACAACTGCAAAACTAAGAAGGACAATATGGTAGTTATTAGCACCCTAAGAGTCCAGCCAACAGAGGTGAAAATCTTCTAAAAAGACTGGACACCTCTTCCACTCTAGAATCTCTCTGAAACAGGTTCAAGCAAAATTGGCTAAGACACAATTAAAGAAAACATGATTTGCATCCTCCAGCACCCCACACAAAGTGCAATTAGCATTCTCTTTCCAACTTCTAGCTCTAAGTTGATCTGCCGTTTGTAATATGTTATAGTAGGTTAGCCACAAGAAAATTTTAACTTTTAGGGGAATCCTACTGGACCACAACTCCGTCAATCTCCTGTTAACAACATCCCCAAAAGCCAAATGTCTATACAAAGATTTTACAGAGAAAAGACCATTCTTTTCTTGACACCACCTCACCTGGTCTCTTTCCACATTAAGCCAAACCCCCTCCAAATCATTTTTAAGATCTATCCACATGCCTTCTTCCTCCCTACCAAGATTTCTGACAAACTCCACATGCCAAATCCCTTTCAAAAGACAATATGAAACCTTGATAACAGGGTCAGAACAAATTCTTAATAGCCGATTATATTTAATCTTTAGAGGACAATTACCTAACCAAACATCATGCTAGAAGTAAACATTCCTCCAATTGCCAACCTGGTACGAAGCCCCCATATTAAAAAAAATGTTTCACTTTGTGGATAAATTTCCAGAACTGAGACGATTTGTAGGGTATAGCGCTTCTGAAATCATCCCTGGGAAAGTACTTAGCTTTTAAAATCCTATACCAGATCTCCTTATCAGCTCTACTTATTCTTCAAAACCATTTACTTAACAAGCAATCATTCATCAATCTAGTATTCATCACCCCCAGACCCCCAAAGTCTTTAGGAATACAAACTGATCTCCAATTGATCATGTGATCCTTAAACTTATCACTAGCACCTCTCCAAATGAATCTGGATCTAATACCATCCATTCTCCTCTGAGTTTCCTTATTCAGCCTATAAAACCCTATTGTATAAATTGGAAGGCTGCTAAGACAACTATTTGTCAGAATCAACCTGCCCCCAGAAGACAGAAGGTTGTTCTTCCAATTATCCAGCCTTTTTCCCAGCTTGCTCATGATTCTACCTGCAGCTCTCTGATATAGATGTCTATCTCCAATATCAATATCCAAATAAGTAAGAGGGAGAACACCCAACTTACCGTTGAAGTTGTTAGAGACTTTCATGGCTTCCAAGTTATCCACCTCTAGAACAAACACTTCACTCTTATGGTAATTGATTTTTAAACCAGACAACCATTCGAAACAATACAACAGAAATTTGAGATTAATGATATACTTATTCTCACATTCTATCATCAAAACTATGTCATCTGTATACTACAAAAGAGACACACCCCCTGGGACTAAGTGAGACACCACCCCTTTAACTAGATCTTGCTCTTGAGGTTTAGCTATCATTACTGCCAGGGCATCAGCTGCCAATTTAAACAGTAGAGGGGACAAAGGGTCTCCCTGCCTTAAACCCCTATGGGTGGAGAAATAATTGCCTATAGAATCATTAATATTAATGCTCACCTCCCCCCCCCCCCCCCAATCCCTTTTTAGAGACGATCCGACTTGACCACTAAGAAATAATTATACCTAATAGATAAATTCCTAAATAACAAAGTCTGTCTAATATTTGTGCTGCTACAGTACATGATGCTACTATACGCTACAGTCACTCGTGCTGCTAAGTGCGCTGCGGCACCCTGCTGGATATTGGACCATAACATACACATGTTTTTGTTTATTTACCTAGAAATTCTGGTAACATATTGTCGCTAGTTGAATTTTTCGTAGATCTTGTATTAGAACTTTGCTGGACTGATGGCGGTGGTGGGTGTGCTTACGTTTTTCTTTTCAAACTGACATTAGTATAAATTTAGAGCATTTATGATTTGATCATAACAAGGACTAAATGCAACTGGAGTAATTTAAACCACTCATCTGATTATTGCAGCAAAATTTAGGCCCGTTTTGATTTCAATTTGTTAAGAAGCACATTGAATGACACGTTTTGAGAATATAGTGCAAAAACAGGCTGCTGAACTATTTGAAGAAATTATCCTAGAGCTGGTAGATTTGCCCTTTAGTTTCAGAAGCATACATCTTTTCTGTTTGTGTGTATTTGTATTTTCGGGTTGGTGTGCGGGTCTGAGAGTCATTTCACCACCTTGCATCATCCTTATGTTGATAATTTATTCTGTCTTGGAATGTATCTTCCATACAGTATTCAGAAATTGTGGAGCAGATTGACCATGATGTCGCACTCACCCTGACATGCATTTCTTCTGTGGAGAATCGTCTTTTGCAAAGTCCAATCAGGTAAATCTCCACTATCGAAGTCTAAATAGTCCTCTGCTCAGATACCTGGTTGATCGTTTGTGATTCTGACCAGGAATGTCTGAAAAAAGTACTAATTATCTTTGCCAAGCTGAATGCTGGAATAAGATATGTACAAGGGATGAATGAAATTTTGGCACCGCTCTTCTTTGTATTTCGGAATGATCCAGATGATAAAAATGATGTATGGAGTAAGTGATTGTTTTGCCATATGCATAATGTCATTTGCTGTAGAGCAGACTGTTGAGGCACTTCCTATTTGGTATAGTACTATAGTAATGACCATGAGACTATCTATACCATGATGCTGCTATCTGGAATCCTTACAGAACTTTGCAGAGGCTGATTCTTTCTTCTGCTTCTTGGAGTTTCTAGTGGGTTTAGAGAACTTCTGCCAGAAGCTAGACAACAGTGCTGTTGGCATTCGAGGTACGCTCTCCAAACTATCGCAACTTCTAGCGAAGTATGATGGAGAGTTTCAGCACCATTTGGAAATTACTACAGAAGTAAGTCTTCACGTACTAAATAGCACTGTCCTTCATGCTGTGCTTAGGGTGGTCCTGACTTACTGTGTGAAGTGTTCAAATCTCGTTGTATCTGTTCCGATCTGACATGGACCTACAACATTCTTACAGTAGTTTTGTTGTAATGTTTGGAAACAATATAGCAGGAAATCCACACTGCTGCAACTGCTATCCTTATAGAATTGCCTGCAATCATATTGACAAAAGCGTGGTTTTCTGCAGGTTAATCCCCAGTTCTATGCATTCAGGTGGATAACACTACTGTTATGTGCTAACCCAGGAGTTCACCTTCGCCGATACTATTCATATATGGGACACGCTATTAAGTGATCCAGATGGTCCTTAGGTAACAAACAACACGCTCTGTTTTATTCTGCAAACCTTTGGTAGTTTGGTTCTAGCTCGTTGCCTGAAACTTTATACTGCCCAACGCAGGAAACCTTGATCAGAATATGCTGCGCGATGCTGATCCTTGTCCGGAAACGCCTCTTGGCCGGTGATTTCACTTCCAATCTCGAGCTTCTGCAGAACTACCCCCAACAAACACCAGCCACCTCCTTTACGTCGCAAACAAGTTGCACTGAACTGAGCCTCCTGTGGAAGGAGGCCCTGCTTTATTTATTTATTCAGTCGAAACTGTAACTGTATTACCAACATTGCAGAACCGCTGCTGTGATGTTTATCATATCTAGTTCATTAATACGAGGGGACCTAATTTGAGTCCCTACCTGTTGTAAGTTGACATGTCCAAGGTTTTCAGTCAAGCTGGCATGAATGATCCCAAGCGACATGTGCAACAGTCACAGTGAATATCTGTCAATGCCATACTCCTTTAGTCCTGTACCATTCTCCACAGTTGGGTGAAGAGGCAGCTCCATCACTCTACAGTCTACAGAGATGAAGTCAAGAATCCATGTACATGTAAGCACATGTGTATCAGTGTATGTATCTACTGGCCCAGAATAGATTCCAGATTAGAGAACAGTGCGGTTTCGGTGAGGAGAAGCTTCACCGATGCCGAAACGCTACAGCTGCTCTTTCCCCCTTTTGTTTCACGAATAGTCTTTTGCATCTCCCGAAACTCTCTGGTGCCGCTTTTTTGGCGTCCTCGATCGGCGCAGGCGCTGGAAATCCTCCGGCCGGAACCCATTTCGGTGCAAGGAAGAGACGCGCCCCCGAGGCTTCTCACCTTTCTAGCCTACGCCTGCAGCCTTGCACAGGGGCCAGGGCGAAGTGACAGGGGCAGCACCGGAAATAGCATCAATGCGAAGCCATTGCACTTGATTTGCACGCACCCGAATACATTTGTCAATAAAAATGGAATGCAGGATTAAAATTGAGGCCGTTTGTAATGTGTGAATCTTCCTTATAAACGCAACACACGGAAACATGCATAGTGGCACACGGCTGCGACCGCTAGATTGTCCTACTCTGAGTAAGAGCTAGAGAGAGATGGGACTTGGGAGGAGGGTAACGGAGGGAGGAGAGTATTGATGAGTAGGTGAGGGCTATGTCCTGATGACCAGGGATACCCTGGCAGGCTGCGACAGGTGCAGGGATCTCTCAATCTCAGCGACAAAATATATATAGAGAGAGAGAGAAAGATGAAGAGATAGACCGATCGACGGGCTGCCTGCTGGTCCTGGGTTATGATCGATGGACGTCAATCCGGGCATAATCCAAATTTATTGAACAGAACTCCCCCCATCTCAGCTTTTTCCAGTTGATGGAAGCCCACTATCACTACGCCACCACCACTGTGCGGTGCAATGCGTCCTCCCAGGATTCTATGTGGGGGGCATAACAATGGTATATCGTTTCATTCGTTTGCATTATCGACTAACGGTGATAAACTGATAATTGGCAGGAAAACACGAAGACATTGAAAAGAAGGGTACGAAAGATGACAGGGCAATCAACGGCATCGAGGACAGCAACCACCGACCTTGGTGGTCAATTTGCAACACAACAATGTACACATATACGAAATGAGTCACTGAATTCTTCAAAGCAGCATAACTAGTGCAACACTAGGATACTCTAGTGCACCACCATAATAGTTCAAACTAAATCTTCGGTAGCAGCAGCATTCATGATTAAATCGTCTACGGCAACGAGTTCTACTATCTATTATATTATTAAACGATAAAAAAAGTTACCATATTCGTTTTCAAGAGCTAGAAATTCCTATGTTAATTGGTGCAAAAAGATAAATATCTACACCGTTGATTATGATGAAGTTCAAATTATAACGATCTAGATTAAACGAAAAAAATCAATGTCAAGTACAATAAAAAAATAACTGAAATTTGGAATAAAAATAAAATAAAATTAGCAATTTCATTTTGATATGAATTCTAACTAAAATCACTAGATAAACATAATTCGAATAATATTTTTTAAAAATAGTAATTGGATTAGTATATAAATTCCAACAAAAATAACAAAAATTGGAATAAAAATAAAATAAAATTAGCAAATTGATTTCGATACGAATTCTAAAGTAAAATCACCAATAATTGTAATTCTTAATATATATATATTTAAAAAATAGCAATTGGATTAGTATACAATTCCAAAAATAATAATAATTAAAAATCAAGATAAAAATAAAATAAAAATTGCAATTTGATTTCCATATGAATTCCAAAGTAAAATACTTTAATAAATAAAATCCAAGAAAAAAATATCATCAATTTGATTTCCATACGAATTTCTAAATAAAATTCTAAATAAATAAAATTTAGAATAAAAATTAAATAAAAAATAGCAATTGGATTAGTATACAAATTTCAACAAAAAATAAATTGATTTTGGAATAAAAATAAAATAAAACTAGTATTTTGATTCGATACGACTTCCGAACTATTATTTATAAATTAGTTTACGGATTTCAACAAAAAATAATTGAAATTAGGGGCAACAAATAAAAAAAAATGCAAATTTTGAATAAATTAAATACAAGTTATAATAAGGATGTCGTGAATGGTGTCGGATGAGACCACGAAAGAGTGCAATGCGTCGATCTGTCCTACAAAAAGACATTGATCTACAAGGAAGCGAATAATCGAGGCAACGGCGACGAAGATGACAACAATTCCATATTGCTCACCTTAGCTGTTCGACAAGGACATGTTGTGCTGATCTATTGAAGAGAAAGACCAAAGCCAAACGAGTCAAATGCTATGACGACGAATGGTGAGCATCGGCGTTGTTGAAGAAGCTCATGACCAAAGAAATTCGATAATGGGGAAGACATAACAGAGACGAGATGAAGCTTTGGATTCAAAATGAGCTATTAACGATATCTGATCATCGGGTAGCTAGGAGCATGCCATCATCGGTGAGTGACATGGCGTCACCAACGATGACCAGCAGATTCTCCCTAACGTTAGACAACGACTAAGGCAGATATATCGACATCAGTGAAGATGGGAGGTCGTCGCGGTTAGCGAGGAAGCGACGTTATTGAGTTGGACAGTGTAGAAAAAGAGTAGTGACCGACACAGGAGAAGAAGACATAGGATATGTATAACATCGTACATGTGTATATACATGTATGCATCCTATGAATAGAAGCATGTACGTACATAAACAAAAGTAGCAGAGAGCTTGAAGTAGAGATAGCGCAACGGTAAGGCATAGGCTTAGGACCACTCGAGAGAGTGCGACGGGTGTCCCGGTAGAGATCGGCGATATTTGCACGTATATACGTGTAGATATCACAATAGTCATCATTAAATGATAATTGGATAAAAGTAGAAGATAACTATGTGATAGAGTATTGTATTGGAACGATAGCAGCTGAGAGATATCGATCAAGAATTGAGCTTGCTCTTGGAGGTTGAAGCAGAAAAATTATGGAGGGGAGAAGAGATAGAAGACACACGGTTCGGTGGGGCAATCGACGTAAGGGAAGATAAGTTCAAGATAGGTTGTCCATGGTGCATCGGTGTATATATAGGCAATATACACTAATACCATGTAAACTAATAAGAAAATTTTGTTGCACACATAATCAATGTATCGCTTGAGATTATCCGAGGTACATGTGCATGCAAATATTTTGGAAAAGAGTTAAGGGCATGCAACTACACAATGTATACATAATGAAGAGTAATTAACTTATTATACTCATGATTTTCTTCCATGAAAACTCATACTTCAATTACGTTATTTAAATTGTATTTTTCTTCAAACTTCTATTCTCATTTTCTAATGTTTATGATATCTTGGAAATCTAAATAGGTACAAGATACGTAAATATATTCTGAAGTATCTAAGTTATAACATTTATCACTACAAACATTAAAACAAATATAGCCACGCAAATGCGCGTGCAAAAATAACTCAAATTCAGAACAAAAAAAAAAATAATTAAGCAATTCAATTTTGATACGAATTTCTAAGTAAATTCACTATATAAACATAATTTAAAATAAAAATTTTAAAAATAGTAATTGGATTAGTATACAAATTCCAACAAAAATAACCGAAATTCGAATAAAAATAAATAAAATTATAAAATTAATTTTGATACAATTCCAAAGTAAAATCACAAATAACTATAATTTTTAATATATATATATATATACACATACATATTATAAAAAATAACAATTGAATCAAGATACAAATTCCAACAAAAATAATTAAAAATCGGGATAAAAAATAAAATAAAATTTGCAATTTCATTTCCATATGAAACCCAAAGTAAAATACTTAAATAAATAAAATCCAGAAACAAAAAAAAACATCATCAAGTTGATTTCCATACGAATTCCTAAGTAAAATCCTAAATAAATATATTTCAGAATAAAAATTAAACCAAAAATAGCAATTTGATTAGTATACCAATTTCAACAAAAAAAAATCTGGAATAAAAATAAAATAAAATCAGCATCTTGATTTCGATACGATTTCCTAAGTAAAATCTATAAATAATTGTAATTCAGCATAAAAATGTTAACAATTGGATTAGTTTACTAATTACAATAAAAAAATAATTGAAATTAGGGACAACAAATTAAAGAAAATTTGCAATTTGATTTCCATACGAATTCCAAATACAAATTCGAAAGTATAATATCTTAATAAATAAAATTTCGAATGAATTAAATATAAGAGTGCAATGATGTTGATCTCTCCTACAAGAAAGCATTGATTCACAAGGAAGTGAATAGCCAAGGCAGCGGCGATGAAAATGAAAACAATTCTATGTTGCTCACCTATGCTGTTCGACCGGATAATGTCGTGCTACTCATTGAGTCGTTGAAGAGAAAACCGAGTCAAAGGAGTTAAGTGTTGTGACGACGAATGGTGAGTATCGGCGTTGGTTAAGAAGTCAATGCCAAAAAAAACTCGATAATGGGGAAGACATAGCAGGAAAGATATGAAACTTTAGATTAAAAACAAGCTATCGACGATATGTGATTATCGGATAGCTAAGAGTTTGTCATCATTGGTGAATGACATGGTATCACCAGCGATGGTGAGAACACTCTATCGCTAGACAACAACTAAGGTAGACATACTGACATAAGTGAAGATGGGAGGTCATTGTAGTTAGTGAGGAAGCCACGTCGTTGAGTTGGACATTGTCGTAGAAGAGGAGCGATCGACACAGGAGAAGAAGATACATGCATGAATCCTACGAATAGAAGCATAAGTGTACAAAAACAAATGAGTAAAGAGCTCGGAGTAGAGATAGCACAACGGTAAAGAATATGCTTGGAGTCACTGGAGAGAGCTTGACGGGTGTCCCAGCAGGGATCGATGATATTTGCACGCATATACGTGTAGATGTCACAACGGTGATCATTAAGCGATAATTGAAGAGAAGTAGAAGATAACTATGTGGTAGAGTATTGTATTGAAGGGGTAGCAGCTGAGAGATATGGATCAATAATTGGGTTTGCTCTTGGAGGTTGAAGCAGAAAAATTGTGACGGGAAGAAGAGATAGAAGACACACGGTTTGATAGGGCAACCGACGTAAGGAAAGATAGGTTCAAAGTAGATCAGCCATGGTACATCGGTCTATACTCGGGCAAGGTACGCTAATACCATATAAACTAATAAGATAATTTTGTTGCACAGATAATCAATGTATTGCTTGAGAGTTTCAGAGGTACATGTGCATGCAAACATTTGAGAAAAGAGTTAAGGACATGCAGCTACATGAGTACATGATGCACAGATAACAGAGAGTGGTTAACTTATTATACTTATGATTTTCTTTCATCAAGGCTCATAATTCAATTACGTTAGTAAAGTTGTATTTTTTTGAAGCTTTTTTTGTTATTTTGTATTATTTATGATATCTTAAAAATCTAAATAACTATAAGATACGTAAATATATTCTGAAGTATCTAGGTTATATCATTTGTTACTACAAAATTTAAAAAAGAAATGGACAAGACATACGTACGGGCGTGTTTGATGAGGCCGGCCGGCTAGGTGCTTACCGAGTTTTTTTGTCTCTGGTTTAGCCCCTTTTTTTAATAAAATTACAAAACTAGTCTCTAGCAAATAAAACGGCGAAACTGACGTCCTATCATGCTATTTTGCCTAGGAGTCGACATTTCGCACACCTAAATCGCAATTTGGGTGTGCGATAGATAGTCTGCCACCATCTAAGTACGTGAAATGTTGGTTCCGTGGTAAAACAGTATCATTTTTATTTTATTCACTAAATTAGTTTTATTATTTCGTTACAAAAAGAGACCGTTTCATCTCAAGACTCGGTGCCTCCTATATCTACCTAGGTACGCGGTTGCCGGCCGGAGCGTGAGCGCGGGAGACACGCAAGGAAGATCCGGACCGGGACTGTAGCAGGAGGAGGACATGGACATTGACATTGTGGCGGAGGCACAAATACGTGCACCGTATTCGAGGTTGGCGTCGCGACACGGCCGGCCGGGGCCGGGCCCCGACCCCCCCGCGTCCCGCCTCCGTAGCCGCGCGCATCCACCACGCACGACGCCCATGCGTACGTGCGTCATGTGCGTCTCTATACTCATCACTGTCTCGCACACCACACACCAGTACGTAAAGCTAGCCAACCTGTCACTCCTACGTACGTGCGTGCGTCCCATCTCGCCCGTCAAGTTGTTCTGCTAACTTACAGTGCAAAGACAGAAATCTTATCCCCCCAACACACACACAGAAAATGACGCCGAATAATGAGTCTAGTTGAATGGTCCAATTTTTGTCGCGTGCTCGGTACGGAGAATGACTATTGTAAACAATGTCTAAATACTGGTGTAGCATCATGCAATTTTTTTCTCCTTTTAACTATCGGATCATGGCATCTAAAAAAACGGATCATGGTAGTGTCAGTGTGAATCGATCTGGTTCGTTGGATGAAATTACAGAAGGTTGACAATGCCACTGTCCAGGTCGGTCAATGGCCCGTACGAAGCTAACACGTGGACGCTGGCATCAGCGCCTTTGGATTCATTGAGCGACAACCATTCGCCATTATATACAACACAATGCCGGCGAGAAGTTTGCTTTATAATAGTATCATGCATGCAAATATTGGTTAATTTGCCCATGATAGTTCCCATATATGCACGCACGGGTTGCTCGTGAGTAATCTACACGGCTATAAAGTAAACTTTCACGGCCGACAACCTAGTCGTTGGGTTCCATCGTTGAAGTCGTTAATTGGGCCGTGGTTGCAGCTTTCTCGGACACTTAAGAGAGGTAGCAAGCTTTTAGCTCAGCACCTGTCTGCTGATCTCTCGGCCTCACTCTCTCTGTCTCTCTCTGTGCTGCGATCCTAAATCCTAATCAGATTAAACTCAGGTTAATTACGAAAAAGAAAATTGATTTTATTCCATGGTGTTGCTGTGTCATGCATGTCAGGAGCCAGCAGGAGGCACTACTAAAGATAATTTCTTCACGGACGTTCAAAAATGTTATTACGGATGATATCCTAAGCCGTCTGAGTTTATGAGTCAGTAATAACATTAGGTTATCACAGACGGTTATTAACTCAAAGCCGTCTATCACAGACGGTTGGAAACTGAAACCGTCTGTGATAGTTCACTATCACACAAGGTTTGTAGATTAAATCGTTTGTGATAGCTGATATATCACAGATGGATTGTACATGAAACTTTCTGTGAGAACCGATGTATCACAAACGGTATATCCTAAGGGATCGTCTGTGATATTCTTTCGTATTACTAAATATATTTCTGTTTATTGGCTAGCCTCGGTAAATGCTAGTCATGTCCTCTGAAACAAGCTGAAACACAACAATTACATGTATACATTCAATTCACATTCATTTCAGAAACAAACACATCCAATTCACAAATTAATCAATTCAAATTATCATTAATGTACATTTACACACATGTACCATTAAGTTCAATCTTATCCCAATCAAGTTCAATCTACATTGTGAAACTGCCTATCTGGATTTATAACCTCACGACTCAAGAATGCCGCAAACTGTCCTCGAATGTTTATGAGCTGACCCTATTCTAACACAGTTGTATCGATGCTCACAACCTGTCACTAGGAAGATTAAATTCGTGCATATATAAATTGATAAGTATGAAATAATTATAGCAAGATTGACAAACCTGAGAATCATTGGTCATTGCGGAACCGATGAGTAGTTCCATATTGTGACAAACATAGTATCCACAGGTGTTGTCCGACGACTGCTGGTGGCATTGCAAAAATAGAATTGGTTAGTTCGAGGGGTATTACTACGAATTGTTATATAGGATTAAGGTGTACTAGCGAATACCAGGAATTTTAGATCGTGTCGCAAGGTCCCTCCCTTGCATTTCCGTCCAGCAGCATAGTACACGATAAAAGAACTACATGATTTCAAGAAGTTAGCCTCAACCATTGGAAAGGAAGGAAATACTAAAATAGAGTTATCTATAGAGAAAATGTGTTTACATGTTGATTAATTGTCGGATAATTGTGAGGTCGTATTTGGCATTCTGTAGGGAATCAAAGTATATTACCTTGTTCCGTTTTGCTATAATTACAATTAGAATCCAGTGGAAGCTACACAGGTATATCGCCGTGGTCAGTAAACCTAAGTTTGTGTCGTTTATAAAGTACAAATCAGCAAATATAGCCACTAGTGCAGCACTTACTCCTGGTTGTAGGGCAAAAGTGTGAATTCCTTGTCGCGGTGAGACAGCAATAACTCCGTCATGTAATCCTCGTCGAATTTTACATCCTCTTTGATGTTTTGCAAGAAGACCAAGTGTGGGTCGAGAAAACCTACTGATGATTTTCTTAATTTGGCTTCAGAAATCATGTCTCTCTCTCTCTCTCTCTCTCTCTCTCTCTATATATATATATATATATATATATATATATATAGAGAGAGAGAGAGAGAGAGAGAGAGAGAGAACACACACACACACACATACACAAAATCAAAGAGTTATATATAACATTTATCGGTATTACACAAACGTTAACCGCGATTGTACACACTTACAGTGTCCAGCATCGTATGAGTAAAGCGTCGAGGTTGAAGAGGAAGAACAAATATTCGAAGGTCACTGTGAAGATATAGTCTTGAACCACGTGGTTAAAATGATCCTTCTTAAACTTAGCGTTGACACCTGAGCGCCGTTGTTCATCTGTCTTGTTGGCCTATTCCATATACCATATATACAATCTCGTGCAAGCCATTTCTTGGGTAGGGTGGTGTTTTACCATCTCGAACAACGGCTAACCTAGCACAAATTTTTGGACCAACAGCAAGAAGAGGATATCAGAACAGGGGTCGTCGTCTTCGATTTGCCCTTCTTGCCTTGCTTTTTAGAGGCCGACTTCACAAGAGTCGACCGAGCACGAGGTGTAGATGCATCTGATGCACCAGCCCTTGCCGTTTCGGTGCAGGCAGCTCCTGTGGACTTGACATTGCTGGAAGATTTTTCTGTGAAGTTGACACCAGAGCAGGTAGCTCAAGGCAAATGTCCCTTTTGGGACACTCGATGAATGTTCCAATAGCTTAGCCTACAGTCATGACCACGTCGTTTGGGGGAATCTGCAGGGGGACGACTGCGAAATTAGCATAAACACCGTCCACATTCATTTTTGCAAAATCTGACATTGGATTTACACTGTGCACCAAAGTCGCGACACCGGATGGATACACTAGGCCCCAAGTAGCATCTAGAGCAACAGAGGCATATCTCACTTAGAGCTTGAAATTCATCGTCACCTACATAACGATACAAAATTAGCTACTCCAACAAGCCTATCAATGGATCGAGCATTCCAGAGATAATAATTATTACCAGGATGTCATCGACAAGAAATCCGTCGTTGCCTTTTGGGGTAGCATTAGGGTTGGACGCGCAGCTACTCAGAAGTTTGTGGTGGCTAGCTAGCACAGTAGGGCCAGGGGCTTGTAATTGATTTTCCATAAGCCTTTCATCACGTCTCTCCATCTATCATCGCGTCTCAACTCTGACGCGATTAGTGATCTCATCTTTGATGGATTTAGTAATCTCATCTTTGAGGGATACACAAATCTCCTCTCGTAGCTATGCATCTCTCTCGGCTTTGGCTCTCTTCCTACTCTGGTACGCATTGGAGTCCTTTGAGAATCCATGTTTCCATGGAACATAAAGATCAAGGCCTCTCGTGTGACCCATGTGCTCATTGTTTTCCAGGGCCGTGGAGAGTATATGTCTCTCCCTAACTACTTGGAATGGGCCTTGGGAAGATTGTGCACTGATCGTTTCTTGCAATAGACCGACATGTCGTTTCACTTCCTATGAAGTTATGGACTAAGTACAAATTAGGTAGTTCGATATCTTACTAGGCGCTGGGACACTTCTTCGTCTGCCGGGTTTGGAAAGGAGTTGGCCCCCGAAAACAGGGTAGACAACCTCGCCCTTAGCTAGTTTCGGGCGCGCTCATCAATGATCCCGATAAATGGCAAGGAGAGATTCAAACGGTTTGCCTAATGGTCCTGATCCCTCCGTTGTGGGATTTTACCCACATACCCAGCGGTGCTGAATCTATGGGGTGCATGTTTTTTTGCATGGAGGGCCATGTGCGTCGTACTTTCACTCTTAAAATCGTCTGTCGCCTTCTTCGCCACAAAGTCTTCCCAGTACTCTTCCAAGAACGGATACTTGTGGAAGGACATCCGATCCTTTTCCACGTAGTTCTTGACTAGTGTGCTCTTAAAGTTCTTTCACGCTTTGCACGCCTGTAGCAATGCATGTCGTCGCACGGAGTCCTGGTGTTGTTCCGGGATCTCGAACGATCGAAAAATATCCGGTAGCAGCTCACTTTTCTAAACTTTGGTCAACTTCTTCCACGAATCGTAGGTGATGTTGATTCGTTCCCGTGCAACTATTGCGACTGTTCCTCAGAATGCGTACGCTACTCGGCGAGAATTGATAGGGGTCCGAGACTCATCGACCTCTGTGATGGTAAATCGGCCCCTGGGCCTTTTCGATATTCCTGTTCTTCTAGTGTGCTTGGATATTCCAGAGGACGACGCATCAGACACATGAGGCGACTATGACGAAGAATGAGTGGAAGACATCTTCACAAGAAATAGAAGGTCTGATACGCATAAACTTATTGTCATAAGATTCGATCTCTGTGTATGGGTATACGCACCAATTAATAATAATTGAGATATGTAGGTAAGAAATTAGGACCAATACAATGACATAATTGATATATAAACATGTAAATCCTCAAAGTCATCTAAAAGGAATAATATGCTTAACAGAAACATCATGTAAACAAATGCACTCAGCATAAAGCTAAGATTTAATATTTTTATATTGCTCTTAAATGTAGAGTAAGCATTCCAATTAGAGCTCAAGTTCAAACCAGATTATCAAAACAATTTCAGTACAAGACTATTATCATCACAGAGCATTCATCTCAAGCCCACCACACCACATTTGTAATATATTCCAGTAGCAGAATCAAAACAAATACCATATGAATTACTGACTAGAACAAATAAAAAATCCTAAAACAAGTTAAACACTTTACACTACTCAGTGTTTGAACCAGATACCAGCGCAATTATCATGAGTCCATGAAGACCATGATAGCATAAGAGATTATTGATAGAAAGAGTGAGGGAAAGGGGCGTTGGGGTCGGCAACTTGGCATTGGTTACCATTGGGCGTCGAGAAGGACGAGCAGGGAGCAGCAGGGCGACATCGAAGGGGAGGTGTGTCAAGCTCAGGGGAGGAGGAGGCGACGTGTGCTCATGCTAGGGGAGGAAGCGCCGCGCTTGAGGAGGAGGCGGCGGCGACGAGCTCGAGGAAGAGGCGCCGTCGGGCTTAGGGAAGGAGGGAGAGTTAAACTTAATCGTTTTAGTGGGGGTGCGGGTAAACTCTAGAGTCTGAATATAAATAGGATTGAACATCACAAACGGTTCTAAAGTAGATCCATCTGTGATAAAGACACATTACAGACGATTCCAATAAATAACCGTCTGTGATAGATTGTGTGTCATAGATGATTTGTAGATGAAACCGTCTATTATTTTTATTTCAGAAACAAGCACATCTATTTCACAGTACAAATCAATTAATTCAAATGAATTAAAATTAACCATTTAGAACGTGCATATATACATATTGTTCAATCTTAAAAAATTAGCTCTTCATGATGATATGTAGCTAGTTTCGTCACGTTGTCCTTCCTCGACCCTTATACTATTTTCGAAAGGAGGCAACTTGTTACTACATTCTCAACTCCGAGAATCCTCCTTTTTCCATTAAGAACTATGCGGAGCTTCTTATTTCCCTGATCGGTTACATAGAAGACTTGAATAATTTGTTTAGCGAGTACGATGGGTTCGTCTTTGTATCCGACATATTCGAGGTCTATGGTAGTGACGCCGTACTTGTCGACCTTCTCCGGTTGGAGATGGATCCAACCGCACCGAAATAGGGGGCTCTTGAAAAGCACGTAATCGAGCTCTCATATCTCCTCTATGAGCCTATAGTAGGAGTTAAGGCACGTAATCGTGCTCTCATATCTCCTCTATGAGCCCATAATAGGACTTCCTCAGCCCATCGGTACTGAACGCATTTTATGCGGACACCGTTGTTCTGGTTAGTGCTCTTTATATCCTAAGTCTACGTATAGAATATGTACCTATTTATGTCGTATTCTTGTGATGTCACAACTGTAAATGTTGGTCCTTTTGCGAACCATGTCAGCATATCATATGGTTCTTAAGTATACTCCTTAATGTGCATAAGGGAGAAGCTGGTCAAGTGGTCGTAAGTCCTTCTACGACTCCTACACGATCGTAAGTTCTTGTACGATCATCCGCTGTCGTAAGTTCTTCTATGACCATTATCTGGTCGTAGGATTTTCTACGACTACATTATGGTCGTAAACTTTTCTACGATCACCATGTGGTCGTAAGTCCTCCTACGGCCAGGTCAACTACGATCACCCTATAATTGATTGAGCTTGCAGACAAGTAGGCCCAATCAATTAGAAAATCTAAACAGTTAGTATACGTTGTTATTCTCTGGAATAACTGTACGCAATATGCCCCTATCTCCAATAGTAACTGTCATGCAACGTGAAGGGGTTACTACTCCAACAATAACTACCATCAACGTACCCATCATGTGGAGTGATGAGGTGCCCCTTTGCCCGAGGAACGACCGCCTCTTCGTGCACTATGTAAACGTTACAGACAGAGACGAGGTGGGGGGACTGAGTGGGGCACAAGCGCAATCAGGAGCGCAAACCTTAGCCTTTATCTTAGTTGTAACTTACATATTCAATACAATACACACATGAGTAGGGTTGTTATTCTTCCCGAAGATGACCCGAACCTGTATAAAAATTCCTATGTCATTCTCTCTGCGTGATCAATCTTGGAGACGCTTGAATCAAAAAATCATACGTAAGATCGGTTCTAAAACACCGACATTCCTTTATCGATGTTTGTCGGTGCTAAATCAGGTCTGTGTAAGTGGTTTTGGTCAACCCGATTCCCTCCGGGAGCATGTCCGCTAAAAGATCTAACATCGCCATGAAACTCTTGTCGGATCAACCGTTGCTTGCCTTCAATTTCAGCAGTTGAAGCACGTATGACAACCTTGTATATTTCGGCTTGCAGTCTGGAAACAAAGGTTTCTCCGAGTCATCCATGAAGCCCTAGAATTTAACATATTCTCTCTCATGATAGTTTCCTTCTGCATCACAGTATCTGATCTAGATTGTCATCGTGCACCCTATCCGAATCGAAACCACAATCGACATCATCCGACAGTATATCGTTGACTTCGTCAGCAATGTCGTTAGTACTACCTTCCTGTATAATTTGCTCTTCACTGTGACTGGTCCAACGTGTATAACCCTTTTTAAAACTCATTCGAATCAAGTTTGTTTCGATTTGCATTCGGTTCTTAAACATCTTCAGATTCTTATAGTCAATGAATGGACAAATACATATATTCCAGCTCGTTATTCAATATATCGTTCTCGCGGCTCTTGTAAGCGCACACACCATTAATGTACTCTTCACTCACACGGTTGCCAAGATACATCCAAATGTCGGTCGATCTACGCGACGCATATAACAATTTGGTGTTAAATATTAAGTTAATTAATTAGTATATTATAGATGCAACTTTTGATATGTCATTTGAAATATGTATTTCTAATGAATGAAAAAACAACAATACACCATAGGGTCAGTTGTTCATCACAAACACATTATAGATAGCATATGCCCAACTTCAGATGGCAAGAGGCCAACACTTGCAAAACAACACAAAAAGCTAGATTCAAACCATTTTCAATTCTCTATTTACCGATCTAAACCATCTTAAATTCTCTCTGTACCTAGCTAGATCTAGAATATAATGCAAGGAACAAATTATGTACTAACCATCGATAATCAAGAATAAATTACCAAATCCGCAGTATCCCTTCACTAAATCGCCTCAAAGCCCCACCTCCAGCAGCAACAGCGAGAATAGAGCTGGAATTTGAGACAGATCGATCTATGAGGGTGGGGTCTGCAATAAACAAGATTATCACAGATGGTTTTTAATACAAATAGTTTGTGATGAGGGCGTGAAGTTACAGACGATTAATGTTGAAAACCGTCTGTGAAGTAATCTTTAATACAAACCATCTGTGATGAGGACATGAAGTTACGGACGGTTCATGTTGAAAACCGTCTGTGATAATTCACAGATGGTTTTCAACAAGAACCGTCTGTAATATTACCACTTCATAGACGGTTTTTAGCACAGAAAGTAACACAGACAGTCGCTAAATCAAAACCATCTGTGATTGTGTTTAATACATACGATTTTAATCAACCGTCTGTGATGACATGTTCATTATTAGCATTTTTATAGTTATGAGGGAAGAGATGAGAAGTGCTAACCCTGGGAATGGATTATTTCTAGTTAGCTTTGTGGGGATCCAAATTACACCAGAAATGGCTTGGCAAGATTTTGCCCGATATAGTTACTGTTCGCCTGCTCGATCGGAGCAGCTAGCTGGTACAGTGCGAACGCTGCAACCGCTGGGGTTCGTTTAGTAAATTTTTTTGTTGTGTTCGTGTTTGCCTCACACGCGCCCGCACACACATGCATGCGCTGCGTGATGCGCGACGCGCGCGCAGATAGAGAGGGAGGGAGGTGCACACACACTTGCCGGTGCCACGCTAACAGCGCGCACGCACGTACGTGCATGGCAGGGGCAGGGTCAGAGGCCTTCGCGCTCTGCACTCGCAATTGTGAGGGGTCGGGCCCATCGCTACCCACTTCAGTTGTGTCATCGACCTCGCCTTGTCTTCTCAACCTGTCCATCTGTGAAGCAACACTTGGCCAAAAGATATAGTAATCATTAACCAGTCCTTCTTCTGAAGCTCCCGGATCAATCCGCATGATTAAGTGTCTGTCTGCGCTTTTTATGGCCTTGATTGTATAGCAGAAATTTCAGAGGATTTTTTTCTATTGAAAATAGCTTAATTTGCACAGAAATCTTGCACATTCCCCCTGTTTGTGGTTATTCTCTTCATCACCTAGCTCACCTGTGTCACTGTGTGAGGCCGGGTTGCATCAAGCGCTAATTCTAGGTTTCTAGTACTTCAACTTTTGACTGCTCCGTTGGAACAAAGGAACTCGTGGGGTACACCTTGACATTTTATGTGGTGTTATATATAGATATGTGTCGCGTGCGTGGTCATGTAAAATCAAGCCGACTAGATACTTGCAGGATCTTTTTGAAGCATGTATCTGTCACCTTTTCTTGCTCTTGCCCTTGAGCATTCCACTCGTCCACTGATAAAAGTATAACAGTAATGGCACGTATGGGTGTGCAACATCAAGGAGGTACTATCATCTAAGGCTGTATATGCGGATCACAACGCGCAGCTCTCCATATCATGTGAAGAAATGCTGTGGGATTGTCCTAGATTATGTAACATTCACAAATTACGTAATTATGTTAGAGGTGTTTGAAATGAAATAATGAGTAGATAAATTGGAGCGGAGGGCAAGTAGGAATTCACAGAGATTCCAAACACCAGAGAAAGGTTGCTACTTCTTTGATACGAACTTTAGAGGGGAAAAAACTTTTGACTTCAACAAGAGTTTCTCTTTTATGGTGACGAAATCAAATTGTACCCTCCATCCAATGTTTTCTCCTCAACCAAACACAAGTTTGTATTAACCAAAAAATAACAGAAATTTCATTTCCCCCTCTACTTTGGGAAGTACTTCTATAAAGCATCATGGCTACCTTTGCCTCGTAGAATTTGAGATTTGGCACATGGATTTTCTTTTCTTAAGTATTCCAAGATAAGCGCATTTTCTTCGCGCAAATATCCCAATCCTGGAGGGGAAACCGGCTTGGCCAGTCAATAAATGAGGCACACCTACACGTTAACACGGTCAATGAAACTGGGACCCACCGACCTGGTGCCCTGAGCAAAGGTAGTGAGTGGATGGGGTCCTTGACTCAGTCCCTGAAAGGTGTGCGTCCAGTAAACCCTCCTCTCCTCTCTCTCTACCTCTCCTTTTTTTCCCCCTAGGAGGCCATCACCGTGAGTGATAGTGAGAGAGACAGACAGGGTGGGGGTGCATGTGTGTGTGCGAGAGAGGGGGGAGTTTTGCAGGCCGTGGACGTACGGATCCAGTCAACGGCGCGGACCGCCATGTCATTGGTGGCTGCCGTCCTACGTGGCAGGTACTGCCGCTGCCACCTCCCCCTACCCCTCCCTCTCTCTCCACCTCCTCGTAAGTCGCGCCACTCCCCATCTCTCACTTCTCAACCACAACTATTCTGTCCCTCTCTCCTTCTCTCTCCTCTTTTATTGGCCTCTTCGCGGTTTTTATTTTGTTGCATGCCTTCGCAGTCACCTCGTCCCGCACACGCATCACCCTTTTGCATGGCCGGAGCACCCTTCTACCCGGGTAATAGCCTGCTCCCTCTCTCTCTCTCTCTCTCCCCTCTCATCTCGCAAACACTTTCTCCCTCTACAGCGCGGCCTTTTATCGCGCGCCTTGAGGTGGTTGACAGGGCGCCGGGCCTCCGGCTGAGGCGTGGGCCAAGCTTCACGTGGCTCCCACGTGTCAGCGTCCACGTGGTGCGTGATCGTATGCGTGCATGCTTGGCCTGGCTTCGCTTTGCTTGAAGGCTTCAAGCCAAGAAATGGAGGGAAACCAGGCTGGGGTGATGGGATGGCGTCGTGGCTGTGTGGGGAAGACGATGGCGTTGACATTTGGTTTCACCGTCGTGTTTAGCTTGTCTCGTTTTGGTCAATCTTTTATGCCTGCCTACTTGCTCGATCCTCTCTTTCTTCTCTCTCTCTCACATATTGTTCTTCTTTGCACCTTGGGACAATGAATACTAGACTTGCGTAGTGTACGATAGTGTGGCTAGCTGCTATAGCTAGGCTTACACACAGCATTGGAAATCTCAAATGCATCATGCTTGTGTGCAAATGTGGTGAAAGGACACTTCCTACTTGAATGATAGTAACCAAAAGGCCAGCTTGATATGACTCCTAGCTAGCTAAAGGAATGTGAGAACAAATGAAGTAGGGGTGTGATCACGGGTATGCTAATGTTGCCATCACAATTTTAGTTACGCTGAAACTATAGGATCGATGCAGTGTATGAAGTAAAAAGAAAATGTAAAATCGTTTTCAGTTAGATTGACGCATTGTTCGAGAAGTACAGGGTGCAACTATATGCTAGGGCAACTAAATTTCCCCTAATAATGTCAACTTTTTTTTTTGTCTACTCAACTGATCTCAAACCCTAATGGTTGGTTACCCTAGATAGTAGATACTGCTCACCAAAACTGGAAATGTGAAAACAATTCTCATTTAGCTAGATTTTACTCCCATATTGAGCCTAAATGAAAAATTGGCAATCAACACGCCTTTACAACAACAACAAAAAAAAAAGATACAAACTAAGTCTTTGAGTCATGTAAACCGAAAACAACCATGAGCATTACAGCTTTACAAAGAAGTACTTTTTTTGGCTTGTAATCCTAGTTTACATGCATATGTCTCTAATAGGCATGTTGGTCAGTGCATGTCTATATGTCGTTGTAAATGATAGTATTTCGAAGACCAGGTTACTGCGAAATTGTGGTAGCTAGAACATGAGTTTGGCTGAGCGGAAATTGTGAGATCGACTTCCCTCCACACTGACACAACTAACGAACTCCAGTGCTGGTAAACTTTCTATTCCACAGAGCTACTACAAACTGTCCGTCCAAATGCGCATTAGGCAAAGTATAAATAATTTCTTGCCGTACAAGGAGGTGGCCATGCACTACACTAGTACTAATGCTTTTCAGGAGACAAAAGGTCCACTCCCATCGGGAAAAAAAACTCCATATTATACCCTTAAACTTACGCAAAAGTCTAAAAAACCCTCTAAACGCCGATACCAGCCGGTTTGCAACATCAAACTTTCAATACTAGATTTTTTTCTTCATTTGGCCCCGCGTGCCATCTGAATTTTAAAACTAGCCCCGTTTATCTTGAAATTGCAAATTTGGTCTTCTCTCGAGCGCGGAATGTTCTGAGCACGACATGTGTCCATTTTCGCGCTCGGGGACCGCGGAAGCTCGGTGGCCAGTGCGGCAATTCTCCCTGCGCGGGAACTGGCGACGACAGTGAAAGGTGGTGGGCCCTAGGCTCTTTCCGCGCCGCCAAAACGCGGAAGAACGCAGGCAGCATTCTACGGCACCGGAGCGCGGTACTAACGCGCGCCTGCATGCATAACACATTTTTTTAATGCATGAATGGATGCGTTAAGAATTTTTTTTTTAAATGCATGCGATGTGCACATGAATGCCAGCCTGAATCGTTTTTAATTCATGAATGCATTCGGCATGCAAGCACCTCGTTCCTGCGCTCGGGTGGCGCGGTAGCGCCGCCCGTTCGCTTTCGCTTTGGTTTGTTTGTCTCGCCATCGGGTTCCGCGCCGAGCGCAGAAAGCGCCATGTGTCAGCCTTCGGTGCTTCCGCGCCCGAGAAGGACTACTTTTGTCACTTCAGTATCAAAGGAGCTATTTTTTCAATTAAGGTGACAGCACAGAGCTATTTTTTTTAAAAAAATCTCAATACTAGGTCACCCGACCCTCTGACCCGAAACCACCTTCTTTTTCGCCTACGTGGCATCCATGCTGGCGCATACCGTACTTGGTGGGGCCACTGTCATAGAGAGAGAAACAAAGACAGGGAATAGAGAGAGCATGGCAGAAGAAAACAGAGGATGCGGTGTGGGCACCAGTGGCGAGCACCGCGCCAGTGGAGGAGGCGAGGACAACGGCCGGTGAGGGCAAAAATGTATCCGGGAAGGGGAGGTGATCAAAAGGGTAGTGGCGGCGCGTCTCATGGAGGTCGATGGTCGGTGGCGTGCGGACGACAGCGCACGGCAGCCAGGGCTAGGGAAGAAAAAGGGCGACGGTGCCTGGGTAGGAGAGGGGCGAAAAAGGGTAAGCATGAGCATGTGGGAGGAGGAGAACTCACCGCACTGCACGTTGGAGAAGGAGGAGTGCGAGGTGGCTCGGCGGGCGAAGCCGAGGCGGCACGACGAGTTTGGTTGTGGCGGCGGCTTGGGCGAAAATGAGTACAAAACAACGATTGGGGTGGATGTAGTAAGGCGTGAGGGTGCTCCAGGAGAAAACAATTGAAGAGGAGCTCATCGGAGAGAGGAATAATGGTGGTGGCGGCGGTGTCGGCCGGAACAGAGGGAGACAATGGCGGCGCAGTGCTCTGCTGCATGAAACCTAAAATTAGGTGAGGGGAATCGAAGAGGATGCTTGAGAACATAATGTGACGTGACTGATTTGGAGAGAATCTCACCGAGTTGGCCGGAACGACGTGGCGAAGGCGGCAGCCGCGGACAGAGAGGAGGGAAAAGGCGGGTGTGTTCCTGGAGGCAGGGTCGGTGTCGTCCATGTCTGTCTGAGGGGAGAATTGCCGGAGGGAGTCCTCTGTCTTGAAAGGCATGGGCACCGATGAGTACGACTACAACGCCTTGGCCGCGTTGGCCGCGTTGGCGGTGAAGTCAATCGTGCGCCTGCGGCAACCGCGGCGTTGGGCCCTCAAGGAGGACAGGGACTTGGCTTCTCCATTGTCATTGGCGTCGGCGGGGACAATGAAGTTGCCTTCGTCGTCAGGGTCTGTGGCGGAGGGGTTGCAGGCGTGCATGTCGAAGGAGGGGCGCTAGATGTTGCGGGCGATCTGGTATTGAGGCAGCGAAGCATAGATGATTTTTTGTTTTATTTCTTGACTCATCTAGCCACATCAGCTCATTTGATGATTAGGATGTCATGTCATCCTGAAACCAGGACGGTATTGGAGTTCAGGTTTTTTTTTTTTTGACTCACGTGGTAGTTTAGAGGTGAAATATGGACTTATTGCTAAAAAAAACTCTCGCACTCGGTGGATCGAAAACCACTGATGGTGATGGTGTCGTAGTGCCGCTAGTTGCGAGATGAAGACGGTGCTATGCTGCTAGAGTTTGTTGAGTTAGTTTGTATGTAGCTAGATTGTGTGTGCTCTAGCTGTGGAGGCATGCCCGGAGTGAAGTGTGTATGTATGTTCTCTTAGCTTGCATGTGTGTGGTTTGCATATAGATGCAACCTAATGCTTTATCTAGTAAGTTGGTTTGTTGAGTTTGTTAGACGGTTGGGCCTTCATTCATAAATATACAATGTTTTAAAAGCGTACAATGAAACTTCTTTAACTTTGATCAACAATATATATATAAACTATTTGTATAGGACATGTCAAAATAGTATTATTTGATTAGTTATGAAAAATATTATAATAATTTTATATTATTTTATGAACATATTCAGATAGAAAATAATAGTCGGTATTGAACAGATGGAGTAATCAGTTTGTTCGGGTAAGAAGAAGAGAAGAAAATTGTAGTTCAGCAACGGTGCATGTGTGTTCATCTTCTTTCTTTCTCCAGCTTTTAGAGCATGTATAATGGGTTTATGTCAGTTGTCTATAGCCTTGTCACGTATGATTTTGGCTAACGTGGATGAAAAAGAATAAAGAGAGATAAATATGTTATGTACAATCCTGACTATAGCACCAAAAAATAAGAAAATTATTAAAAGATTAAGTATTGTCTATAATCTTGTAGCTGACTGTATCACCACAACCATTGTATGAGCTGTCTTTAGTGCTGTCTACAGGTGACATGAAGACTTGCTATAGACAGCAGCAGCTGTATGTACCATTGTACATATCCTTATACGTTCATGTGTGAGAAATAGAAACAAGTAGAGAGAGGGAAGTGCTTTTCCATGTGTGTGAGGGGAATCGGCGAGTGATTTCCGAGAGCTAGAAGTTGAGTTTGGCTGAACGGGAATTGTGAGATCGACTTGCCTCGACACAACTAACGTACTCCAGTGCTGGCGAACTTTCTGCTCCACAGTCCTTCCAAATGCGCATTAGGCAAAATATAAATAATTTCTTGCCGTAAAAGGAGGTGGCCATGCGCTGCCTAGTAATGCTTTTCAGGAGACAAAAGGTCCACTCCATTGTTAAAAAAAACTCACACTCGTTAGATCGAAAACCCAAAATTAAGGCTTGTGCGGTTGGTCGGTCACTCGGTTGTGCAACTTCCCATTTGTACGCTCCCCATGCATGTGGTGCATGCAGTTTCCTTGTCAATTTTACAATAGTTGCTGGTACTAGTACTACTCCTCTTATGGAGTACTAGTACTGTACTTAGCCCCATATATATATAAAAAGGGCCCAACGATTAAGCAAATCCAAGCCCTTTGTTTTATGCAACCAAAACGAAGGAAGAGGGAGGCATTGGAAAGCTAGTTTGCGATTGACGAGCGCGGTCACAAGCCTTTGTTGCATGCGATTGCCCTGCCCGCCCCCACTGTTTCGAGTCACAACGCAAGTGCCTCGGAATTCCCAAACTAATGCCACCGTGCATGCCTTGGTGACCCCAAAAGCACCCGCAAATCGCCGGTGTTGGCACCCAGACTCGCTTAATCAGCTTTCCCCGGGACCTGCACCGCGCAACTTGCCTCCTCCGCCCATCTTTTTTTCTTCCTTTCTTTTTTGCGCCTGCCAGCACAAAATCCTACCTGAAAACGCTCTGCGTTGTTACGCTCGCACAAACCGAACTAAACTATACATACTCATGTCAGCGTGTCCACTCGCACACACGAGTGCAAGGGCAGCGCTTCCTGTAATCCTGTTGCTGTCATTAGTGCCAGGATTTTAGAAAGGTCTCTTCTCTCCACCCTGCAGCGGCGTCGATCATGGGACACACACCTGAGTAAACAAATCGGCATGCCATTCCTGCCCAGCTCCCCTGGCCCACATGTCGGGGTCTCAGGCCCTGATCTGCCGTACAAACACGCACCGTAATCTACACATGCTTCGTGGTGACATAGTAGCTAGTAGGAGTATACTAACCGAGGTTAGCACGTACTCCAACAGACATGTTGTAATTTTGTGTGTGCCGGCGGGTCAAAGCACTACGACCGACACGCACCCACACGGCCGGCTCGGAATCCGTTTAGCCTATCGTTTGTTGGTGCATGAAGCCGTGTATTAGCGTGCACTACTACCCTGGCCGTTAAAGCGGCTCGCGCTGTCAGTGTGATGCGGAGCCACGACCTTACAAGAGCAGTGGCCCACAAGCAAACACTCGCCGTGCACAGATGGCCCACGACGCAGCCTCGCAGTGCACTAAAAAGAAGCCCCAACACATGAAATATAGCACAGGTACGCACCACTGGCGGATTTGCTATACGTGCGGGTCCGTTAAATAAATGGAGCACGAGTAGAACAAGTAAATAGAAAAGCTCAAATCTGTTTCGAATTGTAGCCCCCAATTTAACTGGACAGTCATGTAAAGTATATTTCCTCCTTTTCGTATTATTTGTCCAACTAGTAACATCTGCACACAAATAATCTAAATAACAATTACGAAGTAGACTATACGTAGCCTTCTTAAATGACGTATTTATACCACTTGACATCTTTCACATTATTAATATAGCTACATATGATGGGAAGTGCAAATAACTACACTGTTCTCTCAATAGCTAATTGTAAAATTGCTTCCTAAAATTGGACAAATATAGTAAAGGGCCGACTAAGCTGAAGTCGAATGATTTTTTTAAAAAATCCAACCACTTTCTACGATGCGTTAGATTAACATTTAATGGTTTCTATTTTTTTTTTATGTTGAAAAATTTTAAACTAGACAAAACTAGATCTAAGTAAACCCTACAAATACAAAATAAAAAAATATAAACTAAATAAAAGTAAATCTAGGTGAACTCTATAAATAAAAAAAATTCTAAACTAGACAAATAAATTTAAGTAAACCCTACAAATACAAAAAAAAAAATCTAAACTAGACAAATAAATCTAAATGAATCCTACAAATACAAAAACAAATAAAACTAAAAGTTATAGTAAAATTATGCTAAAATTACACGTCACTAAGAAATACAATTTTATGTTTAATACTGTGACTAGATTTTTTAAAAAATTCAGGCTACTAGCTCCTAGTAAAACAGAGGGATTATTTCGTAATGAGTTAGTAGCGTCTCTTCGACAAATTCTAGAGAGGTACTTAGTTCACCTTTTTCAGCTTTATCCTTCTAAACATATACCAATATTTAATGAGACGTTTGTAGTTTCCATCTCTACCAATGATACTTTTAAATGGAAAACTCATTCCCCCCAGTAGTTTTTGACCCCCACAGCCATAATTCCTGTGAATTCTGAGAAATCGGAAAGGGTTAATAAACAGCCCAGAAAGAACATGCAAATTCCGTGTAAAAAAAGAATGAATACGCAAATTAAATATTAAACAAAATGGGGGCTACAAAATGGACAAGATAGCAGAAAGAAAGAAAGACGTGATTCAATTCAGATAGGGATGGGGAGAGAAGATTTCGGTGATATCTGATCAAATCTATCAACTCATCACAGGCTCTCGAAATTTGCAGTGTGGTAAGTTGTAATTAATGTGACAAACGAACGCATGACGAAGAATAGTCCCTCCCCTAGCTACCTCCAAGTTTCAAAGAAGGAAACTTAAACCAAAAGAACACCGACTCAAAACAAACATCAAACCGCTCCTTTTCAACTATCTTTCCATCTTCACATGCCATAAATGAATTACCCCTCCACTTCACTTCACTTGCTGCGTGAGGAGCAGCTTTAGCCACCATCATTGCCTCCACTTCTCGAAGCAAATGCTACGCTGATCACCAGCTCCATAGGCTCGCTACCTAGTCGCCTGTGTAGCCTAGGCGTTGTAGCTCCTCGCCGAGGCCCCCGTCGTCGTCGTCGTAGTCGGTTGTGGCGTGCTCCTCGTCTGCGTGGTCGGACGGCGCGTGGGTGGACGTGGTGGTGGACGACGCGCCGTCGCCGGACGAGGGCGGGGCCATGAGCTCCTGCGCCAGCGGGTCCACGCTCGTGGCCCGGCTCTTGGGCGGCGACGACGCCCCGGACGCCGACGACGGGGCGGGCGAGCGGCCCACCATGGGCACCGGCTCGGTGAGCTGCTTGCCGTCGCGCGGCGGCGAGAACACCACGGGCAGGTACTCGTCGCTGTCGCACGGGAACTTGGAGTTCTTGAAGTGCTCCTTGAGCGCGTCCAAGCCCTGTGCATGGACGCGAGCGTGTGAATTATAGATGGTATCAACACGGCAAATTGGGGCATGTGTAGGAGAATCAAAGTAATGGCAGTACTTGCACGCGTGCGTATGTGACTTGGCAAATCTTGCGCGAGTTGAACACTTCCCACGGCTGCTTGTGGAAGGCCTTGTACAGCCGCACGGCGGCCTCCGGCGAGGTGAGGTTGACGAAGCCGTAGCCCACATTGCACTTGTTGCTGCATGGTATTAAAACTTTGCATATATTAAGCGCAACCAGAATTTTCATTTCAGAATGATAATGCCAATGTAGTATTAGTAAGAACTAGTTATTACTAGTATATTTTAGATTTGATGCTGAGAAGTCAGAAGCTTTGGGAACTAAAATCACATAAGAAACTTTTTTATTGTGGAGAAGTGAAGCTGCCTTCTGACACCACCAAGGTCCTCTTGTCATTGGGCATTGATAGGTCTGTTTTCAACTTGCTTCATGCAAGAGAAAAGTTGGTAGTGGAAAGAAAGTGATTAATTAGCCTACATGGCTACATTGTTATTCATACTTTTACCTCAAAAAAATTCCATGTCCAAAAGGCATTGATGCAACTTTTCACCGCTACTCCATGATGTCTCTAGTCTCCTTTGTGTTGCCCTTGCTACGGAGGTGCAGGGCAGTGCAAGCAAGAAAGCAAGCCAGGGAGATCCAAGAGGCAGATGTGCAAGAAAGGATGACAGGTGAACAGATCCTTTTGATCAGCTCATGCATGCAACAAAAGAATTGATGGTATCAAAACGAGAAGGATCTGGTGCGATCTCCCTTGAACTGCCAATTTCTTTTCCCTTTGGGCTAATAAGGCTATGGCACCACAAAGTAGGCATCCATGGGAGTTCTGGAATCATTTACTCTTTTTGAAATGAAATAGCAAAAATAGCCTCTTCCCCTAGCAAATGGTACTCTTGCCTACTGCCGCTCGCTGGTGACAGGCAGGCCGGATGCCGCCGAATGACACAGGTGTTATTTTTGACAATTCGTTTGTAAGATAAGTCTATTTTTGACAATGCCGCCGAAACACTGCCATTTTAGCTAATAACTCTTCGTATGACTCTTTTTAAGAGATCCATGACATATTTGTAGCAGAATAACAGTACAGTGTAGTACAATACCCACCCAAAGATACCTCGATCCACAAGCTCACACTACAAGTCAAAACTCAAATCTCCCAACTTTCCACTTCTCCCCACTTTCTCACCTTGTTCTTCCTTTTAACAATTTCCTTTGCACCAAATTCCCACACAAACAGCCAAAAATTTAAGTTGCAAGGTGTGTGTGCAGTGCTGTTGCATTGGGCACCATAAAATATAAATGTAGCTTATTGGGAACCGACTCACTTGAAATCTATTGGAAGGTAGACGAAATCATAGGACGAGAACGGCTGGCCCTCGCCTTCGCCGTCGTCGCTCCCGCGATCTGCTCGTTGGAGAGGATGCAGTGGTTGTCCAGCATGTTGAGGAGCAGCTTCTGGCTGCGAGATTAACAGACCAGCTCAAGCATCAGCACACAAGGCAATTCTGAGCTTGTAGCACTCATGAAATATTACATTGTTGCAACAATGTGGAAACTAACATAGCGACCTGTACTTGTTCGGTATGTTCCTGATCATCACGGTGGTTCTTGTGTCCTTCCAGGAGGCCGGCTCTATCGTGTCGGCGGCGGCGTCGCCGGCCGCCTCGGACCCTTTGAACAAGAACCGCGCCTCCCACCCGCTCTTCTGGCCTCTCCACCCCGCCACGGCCTCCCCTTTCTGGCCTTGCTTGCCGGACGCTGTCGCGGTTGACGGCGACGGCGACGCGGAAGCCGTCGAGGATGCCGCCGACGAGACGTTGTTCTTGCCGACCTTGCCCTTGCGCTCGTGGCTCGTGCTGGCATTGCCGCTCTTGGACTGATCACTGGAACTAGCCTTTGCAAAACTCCTCCTCAGAAGCACCACTCCTTCCCTCGCCTTGCCGGTACCGGAGGAGGACGACGACGGCGATGCCTGTGGAGGCTGCGCCGGCGCCGGTGCCGGTGCCTGACGCCATGCCACTTGCAGCCTCGGCGGGATCGGGGCCATGGGCTGGTGCGACACGTACGCGCGCCTATGTGCAATTGGCACACCAAATTTTAGCCGTCCGTTGGATGGATAGGTGAGAAGGCCGGATAAATTGGGCGGCGTGCAAGAATTTACCTGCGGGGGCCGGGGCCGGAAGGGCGCGTGAACTCGATGACGAGGCGGCGGCCGAAGAGGTCCTTGCCGTTGAGCTCGGCAAGCGCGCGCGCGAGTCGCGCGTGTCGAAGAACTCCACGAACTTGTGGCTCGGCCGCTGCGCCGACTCCCTCACATCCTTCACGTCACCTGCAAACACAAGACAACCAATAGAATTGGTGCGGGAAGCACAAGAAACGAACATTGAAGAATCTGAACAGGATGTTAAAAGAAATGGCTGGCTGGCTGGTTGGTCGGTGGTGCATACCGAAAGCTTGGAAGGCTTCGCGGAGTTCGGAGAGGGAGAGGCCGGGGAGGGAATTGAGCACGACGAGGGAGCCGCGGTTGGCGCCATCGTCTGGGAGAGTGGAGGCGGCGGCGAAGTGGGCCCAGACGGCCTGACCCAGGACAAGGCCGCGGTTGTCGTCGTGAGGCCAGTCCCATGCCTGGGGCGGCGGCGGGGGAGGCCAGGTGGGGGACGCGGCGGCTGCGGCGTACAGCTGGCCGAGGCGGCTCTGCTGCAGCATGTGTTGCTCGCGCACCCTGGCGACGGCGACCTCGGCAGCGCGGAGATCGAAGAAGTGGACGGTGGCCACGCCCTCGGACGCCAGCACCGACGCGTCCACCGCGCGGACAGTGCCGAAGGGCGCCATCGCGCGCGCCACCTCGGCCTCCGGCGCGTGCGGCGGCACAAGGCTCAGCACGACCGCGCGGCTCGCCGGACCATCCACCACCGTCGCAGCCGCCGGCACGGAGTACCCCGGCTGCTGCGCCATAACCGGCGGCGGCGGCGGCGGCATGGACATGCCCATAGGCGATGGGGGCAGCGGCGGCATAACCGGGTACGGCTGCGGGCAGTAGAGCTGGTGCGGAAGCGGCTGGAACGGGTAGGGCGCGCCAACAGCAGGGTAGAACGCCTGAGCTCCGGCGTCCAGAAGGTTCGGGGCGGCTCCCTGCATCCCACCCATGCCACTCCCTCCCGCTTCCTCCATGGCCCAAGCACGTACGTACAGACCAAACCAGAGAACCCGAGAAGAAGCAAGGGTGACGAAAGAAGAAAGATCTAGAACTTTCTAGCGGTTCTTGATCATGCCTCCGATCAAGAACTAGGCTAGAATTGTACTTTAGGGACCCCCACTCCCCTCCCCCGTCTCTCTCCTTACTCTTGCTTAGCTGTATACCCTCTGTGTGTGTGGAGGGGGGGGAGAGAGTGGGCAGTACTAGCTGCTGCTGGTAACGAGAGGGGGGCGGGAGTGGGAGCTCTTTTTATGGTAATGGTCGCGGGAAAAGAAAACAGGTGGGCTTTTATTTGGAACTCTACAGGAACAAAGGGGGGAGAGAAGGACGGGAGGAGAGGAGAAGAGTCGAGCGAGGCGAAGGGCGGTACGGGTGGGAAGGGAGGAGCGGAGCGGTGTTGTGCTGGTGGCCTTGTTGGTAGCTCGGATCTTCTGTAACGGCACCGCGTGTTGATCTTGCAGCAGCCATGGGTGATGGGTTGCTCCGTGTAGCAGTACCAGAAAATTCCTCGTGTTCCAGAAAATTTCCAGTTACTGCCTCGGTTCCAGCGGCGTGCTTCTGCGCTCTCGTGCTATTTAAGAGCACAAGAATTTTAATTATAATGTTGAGTAAAAAAATTATGTAACGAAACGAAGCCTTAGTATTCCATTGGTTTGTCTTTGTTCGAACGTTGACCGTGTCATGCTTTGGGCCGAGTTTGAAAAGCCCGATTTTAAACGGCCAAGTCCGAGTCTAACTTGCTCAAAAAACACATTTTATTTTAAAATACTTTTTAAAAAATAAAATAAAAATTAATATTTGATTTATTTTTTTAAAAAAATAGTTCTTATTATTTTAAATAAATTTATCGGGTTTTCGGACTGGAATTCAAGTCCCGAAGACCGGTCCGGGCGGGCCGTCGTGCACAGGTCTACTTTAGGTGCATGTGACATGAGAACAATAATTCATCATGGTTTTCCATAGTACTTGCTTTTTGAGCACATACGAGGGCATACTTGAAACAAATGGATTAATATCAGTGTTCAATGTAGGGTTGTTCCCGTCTTTTAGTACATATTGTTCTATAATAATGTGAACACAGTCAACAACCATTTTAAACGTTGGCAAATGGTATACAGAAAAGATTAACCATGTAAAAACAACAATACTACAAACTGTTTCTATTAAAATTATCTTGATAACAATATCCGCAAAGATGCTTAATACCGGAATAAATTCTTGCTATGATGTTGAGAAGTGGGTCTTAAAGATATGTGGTTGAGATACCAGTATTCTTTTCCAACTTGCATTATGTTTAATCTTTACTACAGGTTGTTTGTTGACATAAAGGTCAACGAATAGTTTACTCTAAAGTAACTTACTACGGATTAATTGTTTGTTCTTTCTAAAGTTGTCTTGAATTACTATTGTCGTATTTTATCCAAAAAAAAGTTCGTTTTGATACATATAATTCTGTCAAAATGCATGTATTCGGGCACTAATAGAAAGGCCACTATACTCATCGTTTAGTATGGTTCGCATCTAGTACTTCGAAATCTTCGGGTCCGAATGAAATACAAAAAAACTCAATCCGAAAAGAAGCATACCGTTCCAGATGGCGCATCAGAGAAAGCAAAGAATAAAATTGCGCTTATGGCTGCTTGGTATGCACAGTATCGCAGAAGATCTTGCACCCCGGCCGGTTGGACGTGGGGGGGGGCAGGCGGTGCGCCGGCGCGAATGAGTAGTTGAGACAGTAGCGATGGGTTTAGACCTGTAGGGCGGGACCCACCGCTGTAATGAAAAAGAAGATGTCCGGTCATGTCGGGGTGTATATTCTGTGTATTTATCCACACTACGCAACCTTATCTCCCTAGCCTGCCACCTGTATTGTCATTCTTCCTTTCCTTTCAGCTCAGCCTTTCTTCTCAGGCATGATGGAGTTTTTGGCCGGAATGGTACAAATTCGTTTATGTGATTGCAAGAATGATCGTCGGATTTATAAAAATAACCTCTGCAGTATGGTCATCGTGCGGTGAAAGCCTCCCGCATTACCACCATACGGCTGGGTTACTGTAGCACCACCTGCTGCATAGCGGCTGTGCGTCAGGGAGTAGGTGTCGGTTTCGAACGCCCTGTTGCACGACAACCGTACGGCAGATGATCATTTTTGTAAATTTCGCACGAAGAAGGTTGTTTTTGCAATTAAAAGGCAAATTTGCGCCAATACAATCAAAAATTCTGCATGACGAATCTAGCCTCCATCTGAATACGATCGATCTACTATCAATCTTGATATGCATGGATCATAGTCAAGAGAAGTCCAGAGGACCAAATGCGCGGCAGCACACGTGCAGTTGTTCCGGACAGTGGCAGCTGCAACCAGCAATCCAGATCCACGGTAGACACGCACAACGGTCTAGGTGCGTGTTAGAGGACACGTGACACCTGTCTAACCTACTACGGTGTTATTTTAGTAATTACTATGCACAAACAACATTTGCTAAATCGTTTAAAAAAAAAGACCAGACGAGTACAAACTGTCATGCAGTAGTAGGGCTTGCAGCTAGCATACGGTAGCTGCTTCGGCTTGGGCCACAGTACGTGTTGCGTTGTTCTCTAGCTTCTCCCATCATTCATTCCTCAGGAACAGATTAGTACTAGACCTGTACTTTGCCAAGATTTTTGGCCAAGCTTTTGGTAGACGGATGAAACACAGGTCGCAGGGTTGGCACGTGGACTCGGGGAGGAAACAGCTCGGCGCAGTACAGGAGCGATGCGCGCTCACGCTGTCGTGCTTGGCTAGCTGCTTGGCGTTCGGTCGCGCTCTTGCTGACACGCTCTCACATGCATGTCTCTTGCTAAAGAGCTAAGTCCATTCTACCCCTTTCAATATCGAGATGCGGACATCTGACCCTCTCAACTAAAAAACTGGCTCTTTTAACATCACGTTAACATCATGAAATTGTAAAATAGGACAACTTACCACTGAGACTGTTTCGTGAAGTGGTTTTGCACACATGGAGTCCGTTTGGCCCGGTTTCTCCATGTCAGTTGCTAACTCGACTACTGTCAGACCCGGGAGTAACATCCCAGATCTTCTGTGCATAACTGAACTAGTCCCATGATCAGTGGCTAGCTCACATAGTAAACAAATATAATAACACAACCATAAACGCTAACATTTATTAATAACAACAGAGTTGATTACAAGATAGTCTTACAGAGCAATATTAAATAAACACAGCGGAAGACGATGAAGAAGTAGTGGAGTCCAGCTGATCTGCCACAGGCAATCGACTCGGGTAGCGGCCTAGTCGTCACGATCCAAACTTACAGTGAAGTCCTTCTCCTCTGAAATTTTGTTTGCATAAAGTAAGTATGAGCACAACTTCCGTGCTCGCAAGTTACACCCGTCAAGTAACAGAATGACATACATATATGGATGTAACAAAGGATGGCTTATTGGTTTATTTGCGTAAAGCAACATTTTCTTTAAATACTTGTACTAAGTTCCAAAGCAGAAGTTTTATAACTACAAATCATTTTATAAATTCTCAGTTTTATAGTCAGATAACATTCACATATGAATGGTGAAGGATACCCTCCTATCACATGGCTTCCTGCCCACTTCCTCATCTGGATAAAACAATTTTGAAGAAGTCTTTTTCAGATAAAACCAGAGTCTAACTTTGAGTAGTTCCGCTAGCATGTCCATAACCGTGGACACGGCTATTCGAATAGTTTTACGCTCTGCAGAGGTGGTACAACTTTACCCACAAGAGATAATCAACTTGTACTGTCCGCTCACACACTTCCGTAGGTGTGCGACTAAGTGATTATCACAAGACTTTTACAACGCACAATTCCACCACAGTCCTCTCTCGCTAAGGTTTCACCCCCTTTGGACTACCCGTCCGCAGGGTTCAGTTGAAAGACTACCCACCGCAACAATAGGGACGACGATGATGGAAATTTCCAAATTAATCGGCCAGGTCCTGCCCATACAAGACATGTGGTAGTACGGTAAGGCGTAGCATCATGCACTCGAAGACCAGCCCTTAACTGATCTGGGCGACAATCAACAAAACCCTGGACCTCAACCTACCCAGTTGAGCCCGTGCATAAACCTGCACCCACCAAACAACCACTTTGCCAAAGTCCAAACCATCATTTTATTTTATTTTCCAAAGTCATTTATAAAGCTCCCATGACACACCAATGCCAAGGGTACACTTTAAACAATAGTTGATTTTTGGCTGAAATTCCCCAAATTAAACATATTTGGTCTATAAGCATGGCTAAGCATATGATTACTTTAGTATTATTTTGTCTAATGGTGACAAGGTATTCACGCTCAATATTCAAATTGGCCATACAAGGAAAATTGGAATAACTAGGGAATTAAAACAGGGAATTAAAATAATTGTATAAACTTATGCATGCAGTAATAATTTAAAAATGAATATAAATAATTTAAAATAGTGGGGTCAATATGATCAAGGGTATAACTTGCCTTGCTTGATTGAACGCTGCTCTCAAACGGCGTCGAAATCTGACTCTCCGAAGTCGTCGAAATCTAATCGCGAAATAAGCCAAATTCAACTCAAATTCAAATAAAATAAAAAATACAGATCAAATTAACTCCAAATAGAAATATTTTGGTTTAGTTAGCTAGATAATAATTTTATAAAGATTTTGCAACTTGAACCACCCAATTTGGAGTTCAAATGCAAAATATATGAATTTTAGAAGTTTGAATTTACATGAAATAATGAATTAGGGCTTAAACGAATTATTGATCAAATGAACCCAAAATTAAATAATTTTAGTTTAGATGGCTAGATCTTGATTTTATAAGAATTTAGGAATTTAAATCGATGAAATCGGAGTTCGTATGAGGGAGAACGAACCCCGGGAAGTTCTAAATCTAAATAAACCTTAAAATCAGATTTTATTGATTTATTTTCCTAAAGGAAAAATCAAATTATTGCGCAAGATGACGTCAGCAGAGGATTTTCTTTTCCCAACCGAGTTAAATTTGTAAAGGAAAATGAAATCAACCACTGACACGTGGGACCCACATGTCACTGACTCAGCTCACGGTAAACTAGGTTCACCGAGCCCAAGGAATCTGGTGCGGGTGGACCGTGCGCATGTGGCTTGACGTGGCGCCACGCGGGCGAATGCGACAACGTGGCGCCGAGGTGGTAAACACGGTGGCGCCGAGGTGGCGATGCCACGTAGGAAGTGGTCGGCGGTGGCTCGGGTGCCTAGGGCGCCGGCGGACGGCGGCCCGGCGATGTCCGGCGAGGGCATCAAACGAAAGAGAAGGGTGCGGGGATTATTATGCGCACCAAATGGTCACCTGAGGCGGCGGTGACGTTCGGGCTCGCGGCGGCGGCGAGCTCCGGTGGCATTCGGGCGAGGCGAGGGTGAGCACCAGGTAGGTGGTGGTGTGGCGAAGCCGTAGGTGGTGGCGGCGAGGACGCGGCGGCGGTGTTGGTGCCGGAATCGAAGAGGAAAGCGCTCGCGGCTGGGATTCTTCAAGCTCAAATCTCGGCGTGGTGGAAGCGAGAGGGAAGAGGTGGGTGACGGGAATGGGATGAGGGATGAGAGGGGCGCACAGGGCTTGCTTTTAAATAGGGCGCGGCGAGGCCGGAGGTAGCGTGGGGGCGTACGAAGGCCGTGCGAGGTCTCCGGGGCCATCAAGGGGATTCGGGGCCAGGGATGGAGGGAAGATGGCCGGGAATGGGGCGGTGAGATATGGGGGTTTTAATGCGCGGGATTCCGGGGAGAATGAGGGAGAGAAACACGGGATTGAGGAGCTCCGAGCGCGCGGCAATGGCGGCGTTGGGCGGGGACGAGCGGAGAAGAAACGGGGAAGAAGACAAGTTGCGGGCTGTTGGATTCTCATCCAACGATGTGGAGGGTTGGGGTGGCGTGGGGATTTGCTGACCGTCCGATTTAAATCGGACGGTGGGGAGAGATGGGGAGAGGGGTGCGGTGCGGAGTGGGCCGGATTGGGTCACATGAGCTGAAAAACGAATGGGCGGCTAGGTTTCTACCAATGGTCGCTTGGGATTTTTAAATGCTTTTGCAATTTGATTAGTTCAAAAGGCTTTAGAAAATAGCAAAATAAATCCAAAATTCGAGAAAATTCACGAAATTCCCGAGTTATTTTGGACTTAAATAAAATAGTTCCAACTTAAAGTTGGCTATAGTTTTTGCAAATAAATTATTTCGGCTTTGAAAAAAATTAGAAAAAAGTTTTAAAAACTCAAAAAATTCTAGAAATTAATTAAATTTTATTTTTCAGATCAAACCAACTGGAACTTCAAGAACTTCAAATAATTTTTAAATTTTTGACTTTTAAAACTTCAGAAATTCAAATAAAGCAATTAAAGTCTGGTAAATTCTCAGAAAAACCAGTAAAATAATAATTTTATTTATTTTATTTTGGTAACAGAACTTTGGGATGTTACAACTACGACATGGCGATGACTCACCAAATCAAAATTATAATATTACGAGACCCACATGTCAGTTTCTACGTCTTTTTTCTTCCTCAATCTCTCTCCCTGACGCTGACGCCGCCTTCTACCCCCATCTTCAGCGGGCGACCATGCGCAAGCAGTGCCAGAGCCTGGAGGAGGCCATCTCCTTCCGCCGCGAGGCGCAGCTTGGCCTCGTTGCCTCCCTCCAGCGCCTCGTCCTGGACCTGGTCCCTTCCCACGACACACTCATCACCATCACTCATCATCTCGCTCTCGTGTCGCTGCTCCCCGTCGCCACCACCTCCCGTGGCACGCACCACTTGCCTCGTTGCTCCCATTTGCAACCATGCCGCTCGCCCCTCGCCTCCGCCTCCGCCTCCATCCCCCCACCACCACCGCCTCCCGCGCCACGATCCCTCGCTTCGTCGCCACCACGCCACGGTCCATTGCCTCGTCACCATCACGCCCAGTGCCTCCGCCTCCGCCTCCCTCTCCGGTACGCCATGGAGCTCGCCTTGACGAGCTGTATAGGCGACACCAATGAGGGACACTGATGGAGAAGAGAAGGTCGAGCTGTGGTGGACGCGAATGCAAAATCACAAGTAAAAAAGCTCCAATTTGTGCTTGAAGTTGTGATTTCACCCAATTGAAAGCAATATTTTCGAGGTGAAAGCAAAAAATCCGAGTTGAAAGCTTCAATTTCTCCCCCTCGCTGCCCTGCCTCTCGCCACCGCCAGTCCCGCTTGCACCGCCTCAGACCAAGCATCGAGCACCGCAAAGAAGGCGATGTGTCGAGCCCTCTACGCCGAACGCGACGTTGTAGATGTTATCGAAGGCGAAGCGTTTGAGCACGTCCCATAGGTCGACGGCCTCGCCGAAGTTGGCGGCGGTAGCGAGAAAGGGGAGGAGGCAGCGGTGGAGGTGTGCTCAGAGGATGCATCTCAAGAAGCGGCGGAGCGAGCGGGGGGAGGAGGAGTAGGAGGCGAGCTTGCGCTGGAGGCTCCAGAGGCGGCCATCTGCGAGGAAGAGGCCGTGGCCCAAGGAGGTCGGTGAAGGTGATAGTGAAGCGCGTGCCCTTGACGTCGTTGGGGAAGCTGGCACACAGGAAGTGGTCGATGACCTCCGGCTAGTCAATGGAGATGAGAGGGAGAGGCGGGCGATGATGGAGGTGATGGTGGCGGCGAGCTTTTGGTCGCGGTAGGGGGACTGGGAGTGGTGGTGGACGAAGGAGGAGACGTGCGGGCAACAGCGTGACGATGGAGGCAGGATAGGGAGGCGGCATCGGGCGGGATGGGGAGGTGGCACCCGGGTGGGATGGGGAGGCGGCATCAGGGAGGGAGAAGTTGAACTGGTAGCTGGTGCTGAGTTGAGGATATGGTAGAGGGGGAGGACTGAGGAGGAGGGTTTGCCAAAGAACAAATAGAAAAGATTGCCAGCTCACCTAGCCCACACATCAATCTACGTGGCAAAACCGGGCTGATCGGACGCCACATGCGCAATACCACCGTACGAAACAGCCTTAGGGGGTAGGTTATCCGGTTTTTCAAGTTCGGGGTGTCAAATGGCCTATTTTTTTAATACAGTGGATTAGGTGTCTGCATATCCATACTTGAGGGGATAGAATGGACTTCCTCCCTTGCTAATTTTTTTCGCTTCAAATGTGAGGAGCAGAGCCAGAGGGGGTGAGCATGCACGCACGTATCGTTTAGTCTCGTGTAGTCATGTATGTCGCGTGGAAGATCCAAAAGAAAGGAAAATTTGCTCTTGCGGCCAGTAGATGCCTATAGATTCGTGGGCAGCGCACACTAGTTTGGGGGTGTTTGTTTTAGCTTCGGCTTTCGGCCGAAAAAGCTGGAAGCCGAAACAAACGGTCGGCTTTTTACAACGCTTTTTCCGGCCGCCCGACATAACGCGTCAGGCAGCGGAAGTCGCCTCGAGCGACTTCCTACAAACCCCCTTCCCAAATTACCCCCAAAGTTCGGGGGTAATTACCCGCAAAATGCCATAATCCCCGGTTGCCTCCTCCGCTCGCACCTCCCCCCCGCATACGCCCGTGCGCTTCCTTCTCCCATGCCGGCAAGGCCACGCCGCCTCCTCCTCCCCCTCCCTCTGCCACCGACGCGCCGTCGCCATCCCCCTCCTCCTACCCCGCTGCGCTGTCCTCCTCCTCCCCCTGAGCCGCCGCCGCCTTCTACCCCGCCACCGACCCAGATTTGGACCTCCTACCCCGCCGCGCTAGTCCTCCTCCTCGGCGCCTCCGCCTCGCCTCCGGCCTCCCCCAACACGGTGTCTCCTCCCCCAAGCCCGACCTCCTCCTCAGTCCTCCACTCCTCCTCTTCCGTCCCCGACGTGCCAACTCCTCCGCCCACAGCGGCCGCCGTCGTCCTCCCCCGCCAGCTCCCTCCCCAAACCCTAGCTGCCGCCGACCAAACCCTATCTCATCTCCCCTTCTTCCTCCCCCTCCCCTGCCACCTCCACCACCCTTCCCTGTCGAGCTGCCCTCCTCTGCCCCCCTACGTCAACCCCCACGCCAACCCCGACACTGAGCACCTTGGTTTCCCCCCTCGGCCGCGACTGCCAGCGACCTCCACCGCGACATCCCCTTCGTCCTCGGCTCCCTGCAGCATTTTGATTCATGTATTTTGATTCATGAATTCAGAAACTAATTGCATGATTGCATTGGAAAAGAAGTTACTTGTGTGTATTTTGTAGGAAGATAATTGTCGGGACCCAAAAATACAATTCTGGACCCTCTGTGTATACTGCACTAGTCCAGGATCACGCTAGTGCATACAGTGGCAACATCGATGAAATATCGTTTCCATATACAAAGATGACTAATAAATAGGCAAATAACAATAAATATCGAGTAAAGACCTTAAGGTCGAAGCTTACAATTAATGCCTCGGAAGCGAATAGCTCAATGAAGTCGCAATGAACGAAACGAATAACCGGTGAAGCCCATCCATATGCCCACAGCAATCGGTGAGTGCGCGACCTAGTTCTCCTCGATCCTCGAAGTAGACCTTGTTGACCGACGATTCCTTCACTCTGTAGGTTTGGGCGCAAGTTTTACAACAAGCGTGAGTACACACAACCGCATTTCTGCAAGTCATACCACGTAATGCAATGTATAGATGCAGCTTATTCCAAAGGAAATGGCTTCGTGGTTATTTTGCGTAAATGCAACATTTGCAATTGAATACAAATAATAGATTGAAAGCATAATTCAAAACAAATAGACAATATTAATTTAACATTGTTTTCACAAAGACACATAGCCTAATCAAATTCTTTCACACACCATATGACTTAAATCACACAGCTGTTCCTTCCCAATTGTTTTATGAAAACTACCCTCGTGTGAAATCCCGAGCATGTCCATGACCATGACGCGCTATTCGAATAGATTGTTTAACACTCTGCAGAGGTTGTACACTTTACCCACAAGATGCAATCAATCGGATCAGAGCTGATCGCAACAAAACCTTTCGAAACTTCATCTCAAACATTGACATTCCCGGTGTGCTTACAAACCGCTATACCACCACATAGAATTGGTATAACACACACCGCCGAGGGAAGCGACGACCGTCCCGCGATGTGCACCCAAACACAATGGTACACACCTCCACCCTATCACACACCCTAACCTATCCACCTCAACATCAATGCCGAGAATCCATAACTTACTAAGTTAGGCCCGTCCGCACTGCATGTGGTCGTCTGAAGAGGCTCAGTTCAATGGCGCACAAAGTTAAGTCCTTAATTGACCAAGGCAAGACTTCCATTTTCTAACTAGATCACAAAGATTATCATTCCCATCACAAAGTCCACCATATCACACTTTCCACCACTTGCCCTACCCAAATCCTTTACCACCCGGGCCTTCGTTTAGTGCAACACATGCCATCACGAAGTAATAACACATAGCACACAGTTTTACACAAAGTTCCATAGTCACTTAGTCACATTTAATAATTGCAACTTTCATGAGATGTGAGACTCGTAGCATGGCTAAGCAATCTACTCGTACTAACCAACCCACGTTGGTAATACCATAGCACCAACTAAATATGAACCAATCTAGGGTGACAAAAGATTATGACATACAATAGACAAAGTGGATATAACAAATTGGATTAATATCTAAACCCAAAAGCATTTAAATAATTACTTAAAGTAAATGCAATAATTTAAATCAAAGTAATTTTGAAAACTGGGTTCAATATGATCAAAGGTATAACTTGCCTTGCTATAACAATGATGATCTTATTTTATCTTCAATCCTCTACTTGCTTGATCTTCAGCTCCTTTGACGATTCCGGACTTCGCTGCTAACGAGAAAGAAAGCATTAAAACAAACTAAATTCAAAAGACAAATCAAATAAACTCCAAATTGAAATTGAATGGTACTGGAAGGTAGATATTGAATTTAGATGAATTTAGAAACTTGAATGAGTTCAATCGTAATTCGGATGAAGAAGATATGGCTCTCTAAGATTGGAATTCACATGAAATGATGAAAAAGTTCTATGGAATATTCTCAGAATATTCTATTCCGAAAATATTAGAAAAGAAAGAGTGTATGATAGGTGGGACCGACTGATATTTATGAATTTCTAGAATTAAAATAATTCCAAATAATGTAGAGAGTGACAAGCGGGACCAATAAGATAAAAGGATTTTCAAGAATTAAATTAATTCCCGAAAATAGAATTAGGGGTTGACATGTGGGCCACTGGTCTATGGACCGGGTCCACGGAGATATGCTAGTCCACGGTGGACCAAGCTCATGAACTAGGGTTGACCAAGGGTTGACTGACATACGGGACCCGCATGTAAGAGAGAGAAAATAAATATGGTGTTTAATTAGGAGGATGACCTGTGGGGTCTACATGTAAGTGAGATGAATAGATATTTAGATGTGTGGCTTGGATTGATTGAATGGCAAGAAGACCATACATCAGGGAGAGAAAAGAATTAGCACAGAGAAAGCATGTGTGTTTTGGTGCACGTACATCTCGTACTCACAATGATTATTACCAGAGAAAACAAAGCATAGAGCTTTATGGCTTGTTCATGTGGCAAGGAATTGGCAACCAGGAAACATGAACTAACAAGAAGTGGCAAAGCAAAGAGGGAGAAGGGATTAGTCATGAGCATCACAGATATGAACATGAACAGGGATAAAGGCATGGAGGGCTGCTGCTGCCATTCGGTTATGGCACAAGGAGGTGACAACTTGATACTGTGATGGGCAGAGCAAAGATTAGAACATGGATTAACAGAGAAAGAAATCGAAAGAAAGTCATCCAACTAAACAACATACGTACTGAGACACATGCATGAATAGGAACTAAAGCTACAGGCTAATTTTGAGGCAAGATTGTAGGAGGTTTGGTAATGCAAGATTAGAGAATAGATTAACAGAGAGATGCACACTTGAATTGTGGCTAGATTAGATAACACAAGAATCACCCAACAGAGAAGGCTGAAGAACTAAGCAATTCACGTACTGGACACACATGAACCAAACAACAGAATGCATGAAAATGCTACAGTGAACATGCATGAACAGTGCGCGCGGGTGGCCGGCGGCCGGAGGCGACGTAGCAGCGGCGAAGGGGCAAAACGGAAAGGAAACGACGAGCCGGACGCGATGGCGCGGTCGGATTTTGGAAAAACTCACCGAGGAAGCGACGAACGCGATGAACACGGTTTGGCTTTAATGGCCGACGGTGCTCCGGCGATCTTCGGGCGAAGTGGATGGAACCATGACGTAGAGGGCGACGACGCGAAGCCAACGCCGCAGACGGTTCGGCCGGCGGACGTCGGACGAAGGCGCAGTTCGCCGGAGAAGACCTTTGGTTGGAGCTCGGTTTTCTGGAGATTGCGACGAAAATAGATTGGTTTGGAGGAAACCAATTCAGGGGATTGGAAGAGGGGATCAACACGGACGCGTGAGCGCAAACGGCTCGCATTTATATGCACCGTAGAGGAAGATATGGAAATTTGAAATTTTGAGTTCGAAACGGGTACGTTCTGGACTCTGCTGCTCGGCTGGAGGTCGATGATGAACAGTAACCCGCGATTTACTGTAGCATCGGCAGGAGAGAGAAAATCTGGATTTTCGGAATTAAAAGAAATCCCAAAAATCAAGGAGGTCAAATAAATAGCAAACAAATCCGGAAAAATCTCAGAAAATACCCAAAAATTCCTTGAAGGACAAGGAAGCCAAATAACACAAATTTTTATTTAATTAATGTTTATATTAGTCAAATTAAATATTTTTAATTTAGGAAAATTCCAATTAAGCTTTATTAATTCAAATAAAATTAGTGAAATTTTCCAGGGACCTAAACTACTCAAAAGATTTTTGAAAAGCCAAATTTTGGGACGTTACAATAATCCTATTCAGGAACTAGTTGATACTTAATTGGCATTGCAATTGTTCTGATTGCTTCGTGGTTCTTGGTTCATGCCCATGGTTCATGCTTGTTTCAGCCTTACTGTTATTTTTGCCATGAAGAGATGATTCAAACAGGAATATCCACCATTGATGTCATGAACTCAATTGCTTGAGGGCAAACAAATCCTTGTTTTCTCTGCTGCTTGGCTTACTTATAATTTGATTGTGCCATTGATATTTTGGTTCGCTTATATGTGGACATTGACGATATCAGAAAAAGGGGGTAGTTATGAGCTATTGCTTACCTATGCATGACATCAATCTTAGGTTCCTGATTTCGGCATCATAATCTATGTGTTGGGTTGCATCCCTTCATAGAATGCATGTATAGTTGTAAACTTGTAATTGGTGTCTGGCTTTTGTCTTTTTAATTTTTTTTGGTAAGTGAAAGATCTATTGGTTTTCGGGTAAAGTTAGACTTATTACCTACTCAAATAGGTCTCTGGAAATTAAGCTACCAAATAATTGCAGAGGGTCTTCTCCACCTTACAAAGGTATTGTTTGGTATTCATGCTCTTATTGAAAATGAGCCAGTTCAAGCATAGGTTCATGAAACTCCTCTGTTGTAGTAAATTTGAAACTCTATTTCAGGTATTTCACTCCTGTTGCTATTGCTGCAAAATTGTCAAAGTAACTAATTCGATTGATTTCATTCGAACTACACTTGTCCAATTGATCATTATTGACAGTAACTACCATTCAGTATGGCACTGAAATATGCTTAGGTCAATTTGCTTTAATAATTTGTATTTTTGAACATTTATCTCATGATTATGTATTTATGTTTGCTATATTGTCTTAAGTTCTCAAAGTGAATTGGTAATAAAAAAAATGCATTATAGAAAATTGTTCTTAGTTACACTTCATCTTGAGTTGAACATTTTTCTCATGATTACAACAGTCAAACAATTCTTCATATCTTTTGCATTATAGACAATGCATACAATGTTTGATATCTGTGATCCTCTCTCATTGCGATTATTTCATTTGAGTTATGTTTCATGATTTGAGAAGGCTGGTTTGTTAGTAATCCTTCAGCCACCATGATTTCATATATATATATTACTTATCATTCAGATATCAACATACTCTGCATTTCTTTCTTTGGTATATTGCGTGAAATGATTTTTCTAAATTGATATATGCATACATGTCGTTGTTCGAATGAATTGATATATGCATACGTGTGAGGGTTGGGGTGCCTAACACTGCCGATGCCGGTCCTAAGCCTGGAAAAAAGTGGAGGGGGCATGAATTATTTATGTAATAATTGTTTGTAATAATTATTTGTTGTAATAAATGTTTATTGTAATAATTGTCACTAAATACGCTAATAGTTGTCGTTAATAGTCGTCAATTGTCGTTAAATGTCATCAAATGTTGTTAATTGTCGTTAAATGTTGTTAATTACGTTAAACGACATCAAACAAGCAGTTGTTAATTGTAATAATTATTGTTAATCACGGTAGTTGTCATAAATTGTTGTAGTCGTATAGGTTACTTGTGGTTTATGGTGCTAATTGTGTTAAATTGCGGTATATTACGATAATCATCGTCAAATGCGATCGATTGCCCTAATTATCGTTATATGTCGTCAAATGCGGTAGTTATCGTCAATTGTGTTAGTTGTTCATTGTTTTTAAATATCGTAAATTATCGTCAATTGTCGTCAGTTCTCGTTAAACGTTGTTAATTGCGTTAAACGGCATCAAACAAGCCGTTACTGTCCTCAGGGGTATTTCAGACATTTTTCATCTTCGAAGCTGCAACCAGCATACCTAAAAGCCAGACAGCCAAACACCAAATCAGAAAAGTCCAAACATTCAGCCCACAGCCGAAAAATCTTACAACACAGCCAAAAACCGCTTTTCAGAAGAACACAGTCGAAATAAACAAGCCTTTTGTCGTGTAAAAGAAAGCCTAATTAGTTGGGCTTAGCCCAATGACACGGTAGTGCCAGAGCATGCAGAATCGCATATAACTCCCGACTCATTTCAGCCTGTGATGATTTAATTGTTGTCAAGTATAGCAGAACGCATAAAACTCATTTCATTCCATGACATTCTACGTGCGTCGTGTGCATGCTGTATTGCTGTGTGATATACACCGACGCCCCTGCCAGCCTAGCTGGGCTACGTACTTTGGCAATTATCTGAAAAAGCATCGGCTATGACTGGATTTTTTTTACTCCTATGCTATACTAGTAGTGCCATGGCCCGTGGAGCTGCGTGTGTGTCGATCTGATGTTACTGCGCGGTCCGGCGCACAGTGCCACAGTATTAACAGGGTAAGTACGGTACCATCCCCGGAGCGCGCGGCTACAGCTATACGCTGCAGCATCAGATCAGTTCAGTTCAGATCGGAGAGGAAATAGTGTAGAAAAGTTAACCGAAAAGCCGGCCGGGCACCAACAGTTTCATTCATGTGGTGATCCCAATCGATCCCGTCCGAGCGCGAGCGATCAGGCTCCTCGGCCAGGGGCCCGTGCCAGTTTTGCTTTGTCGGCACTCGGCACCCGTCATCGCTGCAAATCATTATCAATCGCCGCCTCTTACGATCCTCTTGTGGCGAAACGCTCGGCTTCCCTCCATCGAGGCCTAGACCCACCCGGCCCGGTGGCCAATACATGCCCCCTGTATGGCCATCTCCGTCACTGCACGCCTTCGGGTGAGTGGCTCCGATGCTCGAAATTTAGATGTGCCATCGAAATTCTTAAATTAGCCTCTGGCCCAAAAGTTCCATTTTTGGCGCCCTTTCATCCGCCTACTGCGGCCGCACACCGTAGCAAGGCTCCTCCTGCCCCCCTCCCACCGTAGCACCTAGCTGCTGCCAACATGCATGGCAGCAGTAACATGTTGCGGCCCCCACGCCAGCCGCTTCAAAGAGGAGAGAGAAAAAAAAGTAAAAAATCCGAAAAAATTAAAATAAAATAAATTTCAAGAAAATTTCATTTAAATCCTTTGAACATGAATAGATTTAATAATTTTTTTCTTCTGAAATTTCCAATTAACCCGATAAAGTACAAATGGTTTGTACGAATTTTCTAATATAGAAAATGATGTCTAAACATTATGATTTTTTCAGGCTCCTTACACAGTGGACTTGATTGTGTAATTTTTACAGAATTTTATACGTTTTGAAATTGTCTCGACAAATTAAGGGTTTAGGTTTCGAAAATTAGGACGAAAGGTTTTAGAAATTAGGGTTTTATAATTTCATGTGACTTAGAATGTGGAAAGTTTAGTACCACATGACTTTTGTAAGTGTACTGCTTGGAAGTGCAGAAAATTAACAATTAAAGGGGTACAATACTATGCATTAATTGTCGATTCCCGTGTCATCTGCAAGTTCAAATCAGTTCAAATTTTAAATTTTAAAACTACCATCCTTAATCAATAATCGAGCATGAAAGATTGGTTGCAACTTGCCATGGCCCCATCACCTAATTCTTCATGTGGCATTTTTTGAAATTTTTTTGCCGTATTGACATCTTTTAGGACAATTTTATATGTGTTTTGAAATTGTCTCTAAAATGAAGGGTTTAGGTCTCAAAAATTTAGATTTTAGGTTTTGAAAATTAGGATTATTTTTTAAAGCTTTCAAAGGACTCTGGAAATTTCCAATTAATCTCTAATTAATCCGATAAAATACCAATGGTTTTTTGTAAAGCTTTGAAAGGACTATGGAAAATGAAAAAATGAAAAGAAATAAAAAGAACTTAAAGGAAATAACAACAAGGTCTTGGAAAAAGAAAATCCTAGATAAAACCAGAAAAATCAAATAATCATTTTTTGTGTTACAGCTTCCTCGTGGAACTTTTCTTATTCGGCCATCAATGATAAAAAATAAAAATAGATCCAAAATTATCTACTTGTTGAAGCACCTTGTGGTGAGACTTAAAACGTCCTCAGGGTGGATCATGTCTTGTCACATGTCGAGTGGTCATACTAGTTGGCCTCGTTAAGTGTAGAAGTGAGAGGGATATATTGATGTATGTGCAGGGTTGCCCACCTTTCCTCAACAACTTAAGCGTTTTGATTAGTAAAATTCGTATTGATTTTCTTTTGGTTCACAAGAAATAAATCATTGCATTTTTTTCTCAGCAATCAACCCAAAAGGACATTAACATCAAAGTTCTTGATCACATTACTTTACTATGGTTCAATTAAAGCAGAGCACTTTGCGGAGCTTCAATAGAATGCATTTGAAGGTGCTGAGAATGCTCGTTGTGATTATGAAGATGCCTTAAAATGTTAGCGGTCTAGAGGAGGATGTGGGATATTCCAAATATGATGTACTTTACCCTACTTCTGGAAAACGATATTCCCATTCATGAAGGACCGCGATGCATAGATAAGGAGCGGACATTACAATCTCATTACAATGGAACTTCTACTTGGTAATAACAACATATAATAGAAGAAAGACCGCAAAACTAACCATCTTAAAAAATTTCTGAAGCATTTTATCAACTCCATCCATCCTTTCATACAATCTTTTAAGTATATTCTCTTCATTTTGCATTGGTTCATAAGAGAGTCGAGCCACTGGATGAAATGCAGCAACACCATCGGAGTCTTCTTATAAGGCAGTAATTTACATTGCAATATCTCGAACTACTGGGACAGCTTCATCAGCCCACTGTCAAAATTGATACGTTGTGTTCTGGAAAAGAATTGCAGCTTGAAGTGAAAAATAAAACAATCTCATATTTTGAATGGAATTCATTAAGGATGATTTTCCTGAAAAGTTGCGGAGGTAGAGTTGTCATTTCCCTCTGAAAACTTAGAGCGGCAGAGTTTGGTCTTTTCGATCTGAAAATCGGCTATGGCAGAGTGTTCTCATGTCCCTCTGTAAAGTTTGTGCAGTAATGTCCGGTCTTTTCGGTTTAGTATATTAAATCGGCAGGTAGAGTTGTTATTTGTACTTACTAATTCCGATAGATCACAATTTGTGCTTGTGTTTGATCCACCTCTCTTTTTCATCTAGTCATTACTTGCAATATAGGAAAGAAAACGAATCAAGCAAGGAAAGTAAGCTATAAAACATGTACCAATATGCAATATGCAGTCATTAGTTATTTGAGATTTGCTGATGTTTCAATGGAGGCACGGAACCAGAACTACATTAGAGTCCGTAGGCAGAAGCACGTTACACGTGGTCATATGGCATGATGGTTTGGTTAATTGCTTTAGTTATCCTCACTACTACTACGATACACTGTGACACAAGCATCTAGACCATGTAAGTATATATGCCTTTAAGGGGATAGTAAAAACATGACGGGTAGGACGGGGGACTACTACGAAATGGCCCGACCTACTACGTGGACCGGGGCCATTTGCCCTTCCTTTCGAGCTCAGCATTGTACTCCTCGTTGGCCTCCTTGGGCTTGACCGTCATTTTTCTCTTTTTCTCGCGCTCCCTGTGCCTGCACGCCTCAAGATGAGCTTTCATCGCCCGACGGATATGCTCATTTTTCTCTTCATTGCGGCGCTCCTCCTCCCGGATCTCGCGGGTGTAAGATCGAGGAGGCTGACTAGAGGGGAGGGTGAATAGGCGTTTTAAAACTTCTATGCGCTAAAACCGATTTCTAATGCGGAAGCTTATAACAAATACGGTTTTGCACAATTAAAGCCTAAAACAACTAGGTTCAACTAAGTGCACCTACAATACAAGTCTATTAATAATAATCAATCATGCATGAACTTGTAAGCATTTCAATTTAAGCAATGTAAATGATACTATTGCAATCATACACAATGAATAAGCAATTTAATACAAAGTATATAAATTACACAATGTAAAGCAAGCATTCATACACAATGAATGTAAATGCAATAGTAAGGCAATAGAGATCACACCACAAAGACACGTCGATGTTTTACCGTGGTGTTCGGAGACTTGCCGGTCTCCCTTAATCCACGTTGAGGGAAACCCAAACGAATTGGGCCGGCTCCACGAATTAAGCCTTCCTCCGAGGTATCAACACCTCGCTCCACTAGGGTTGCTCTTACTCCACTCCGGAGACAGCGAGGACCAAGCCACTCACAAACACCGGGCCTTCTCACAAGCTTCACTTGAGAAGATCACCGGACCACGACGCCTCCACGCCGTCTAGGTGTCGGCAAACACCAAGAGTAACAAGTCTCTAACTTTCACTTGAACCAATCAAGTGTCAAAGCTCTCGTGGATACTAAATCCATCACCTAATGCAACACATGCAATAGGATTTGCCTCTCAAACCTCACTAAGTGCAACACATGCACAAATGGGAGTAGAGGGCTTGCTCTTAGCTCAAAGGAACTCTCAACCGGCCAAGGGGGTATTTATAGCCCCCACAACAAAAACTAGCCGTTGGGAGCTGAAATCAGCAAAAACTAGCCGTTACAGCACAGATGCGGTACTACCGCAGTTATAGCGCGGTACTACTATTTTTTTCGGTACTACCACTGTTATAGGGCGGTACTACCGCAGCCCAATTTTCAGCACAGACGACACTCGGTAAAAAGGTCATAACTTTTAACTCCGATGTCGGAATTGAGTGATCTTGGACTCTATTGAAAGCTTATTAAGAGGGCTACACAACTCACCTATTTGATTGATCTCAAACATATTTGATCAAATCAAGAAGCACAACTCAAAAGAGCCACTACCATGGTCTAAGTCCAAAGGAATAGCAACAAGCAATCTTAGACCATGTCAAGGGAATACACATGAATCTTAACCATTTGCAAAACATATTTGCAAACTTAGATCATGCCAGAAGGAGTAGGTACATGGACTTCAATCATTTGCAAAACACATTTGCAAAGCATAGTCACATGTTACAAGGATTAAATGCATGAGCTTCGGCTATTTGCAAAACACATTCGTAAATAATAGCATCATGCCACGATGAGCTAGAGCAAGCAAGATTGAGCTATCAACACATGATGAGACTCAAGCTACTAGACAAGACCCCTCTTAATAGTACGACAACCTATACTAGCAATCCGGTCTTCCAACCAAACACCAAGACCGGTAAAATACTAGGAACATATCCTTAGCCCTAGCTAGTCATACCTTTGCCTTGACCATCCACTTGAAGCTTGACGACTCACATCCTTGCTTCATGTCCGGGTCATCGTCTTGATATGCATCAACCCATGATGCATCTTTTCCTTGACTTCAATCAACACATGATGAGTCTTCTCTTGACTTGTTGATCAACTCATGATCATCTCTTCTTCGAGATCTTGATATGCATCAACACATGATGCATCATCTTCTTGAACCTTGACTTGATGACGATCAACTCATGATGCCATCCAAAGTCTTCATCACCCTGGAACATAACCTATTCATCCAACTCATGAAAAATGTTAGTCCCACAATGTCATTAACATTAATTAACAAGATATATCTGCATAAATGCTTCTAAACAAGCCATTACTAACAAAGCGTATTACCGCAACAAAGATCTGTAATACCGCCTCCGGTAGTACTGTTTCTCGATGCGGTATTACTACGCTTTCGGTCGTATCGCCAAGGCGCGCGGTACTACCGCTCCACGAAATCCCAAAAACGATTGCTACTCGAAAAAATGTACCGTCACTTAATCGGTACTACCGGGGGTGTGCGGTAGTTCCGCTTTTGAACAGCGGTACTACCGTTCTGAGGGTTTACAATCAAACACCCAAAAACATGTTCTCTGAAAAAACATACCGCTTACATGAACTCCGCATACTCCGCATATCGGTAGTACCGCTTACCAAATGCGGTCATACCGATTTTCACTGAACTTCTTCCAGAAGCTTTTTGAAATGCAATGCATGACTCCTTTGTCTTGAGCCATGTCAATCTTTTATCATCTTTGTATTTCCTTTTCAAGTCATCATTCAAACTCCGGGACTAAGCCTTGAAAACATCTTAGCACACACATTAGTCCCACAACACACTTGCAAATAATTGAATATAAAGTAACATGAGTATATATGAACTACACAAGTTATATATACCAAGAGTATATACGAACTACAAGTTGTATATACTCAAAAGAGTGTATATGAACTACATAAGTCATATATACTCAAAGATATGCTTCAAAGTAGAGATCTCAAATATGTGGAAAGGGAATATAGATCAATACTAATGAAACCACAAAATATAGAATGAACTCCCCCTAAATGTGTGCATATACAAATATGTAATGGAGACATATGCACATATCCAAGTTAACCTTTTTGGTAGAGTTTAACCTATATTTTGGATCCGAGGAATGCAACAAGATATAATAAGAAAAAGTAGAATGCATACCTCTTGTATTTTCATCTTTATATCCAAACACGACTAAGCAATAGATAATCAATAGAATTGTTAGTCTCACAAATAGATTTGTCATTAATGAATACATACCTCTTTGGATTTTTACTTTTATATCCAAGCTGAGACTAAACATGATATAACAATAAGAGTGTTAGTCTCATAAGTGTATTTGTCATTAATCAATACATACCTCTTTGGATTTTTGCTTTTATATCCAAGCTGAGACTAAATATGATATAACAATGAGAGTGTTAGTCTCATAAGTGTATTTGTCATTAATCACCAAAATACTTCATTAACACATAATGGCGGGTCTAGATCCTTCAGCGGGCCCTTTTGGCACCCACCCTCATAGTCAATTTACCACTGGCCGCCTCGGTGAATCTCTTGGTCGATCCATTTGCAGTAACCACATAGCGGATCCGGGGACTAAGGGTACACAGGAGAGGTTGTTAGTGTGTACTTTGAAAGAGAACTAGTAGGGGAACATAGTGTAATTGGTCCTCACCGGCTGCCGATAGCTGCTCGTGTCCCAACGACGGTCGGGATAGTCACAGGAGTAGTTCGTACAACCCTAGTAACGCATTCCCTAGGCTGAGCCACTGCTTGGACTTGAAGAATTTGCATATGTCCCTGCACCAATAGAGGGGTGGCGTCTCCCCCTTGGGCGGGTGTTGCGGTGAAGGCTCGGTTGGAATGTTCTGGTAGGGGTTGTTGCTATAGGGGCGTCATTGCGGGGAGGTGCCCTCCTGGCACGCTCCACTTGTTCATCCCAGGCTACAGCAGCCCTTGCTTGTTCGTGGATCTCATCCCATTGCTTCTTCATCTTGTCCCATCGCTTGTCCATCCTAGCGTGGTGAAGCAAGCTCTGGTGTAGTGTTGGATTTGTTTGTATAGTGTTCTCTCCCAGATCTCTTCTACCTCCTTTTATAAGGTACAAGGTTGGCATGATGTGGTTAAATTCATCTGAGTAGCCTACGATGCAGAGTGTTGTCTTGTCTTTCTAAAAAGTTGCTAGCAAGGCAGAGTGTTGTCATGTTGATCTGAAAAGCTGGCGACCCCGAGGAGGAATCATCGGGTCACATCGCTACGCAAAGCTGACTCGTCGGGTCACATTGTTGCACAAAGCTACCTCGTTAGGTCACATCGTCTTGAAAAGCTAGGGAGGTAGAGTTGTCATTTCCCTCTGAGCGACTTGTGATAGTCGCTCAACGGTTGAGCGACTACTCCACGGTTTAGTACATTACAATCGAGGGGTAGAGTTCTCATAATGACATTACGTTCAGTGCAACTTCATAACATCTTTTGTCCATAAATCACAATGGCACAACGCATAATGGAATTATGTAACATGCATTATACGGACATGACATTACTTATGGTACATCCGCCCGCTGCTTGCCCCGACAACGTAGCTGATCTTCAGGGAAGGTGAGCCGGTCAGGAGAGCGGCATACATCTCGAAAGCCCGTAGTAGGGGCGCTGTGTGGGAGGCGTTGCTGTGGTGATTGCAGTGTAGGTGTCTGGTTGAGGCTCGAGCATATCGTCGATTCAGAGGTGCTCATCCTGTGGGAAGGGTACTCTGTGAGTTAGTCTTTGGTTTCGTGCAATAGGAAAATTGTTGTAACTACATTAAAGCGTATCTGAGTACATGGTTGTGTGGCCGAGGATCCTTCTAGCCAGTCTACGATGTAATCCTGCACGTGTACCCTTGGTACGTCTCGTCGATCCACTGGTCATGCTCACGCACGTGCGACTGAACGCGTGTGCCAATGAGCCCAACCCCTCGTCCCGACGATGCGGCAAGTCAGGGTCGTTGTCTGCAGTGGAACAATGTCGCCCCAGCGAGGAAGTCCTGGCATGCGCCTCGCTCCGTGATGACGATGGCTGAAGCAAAGTGTCATCCTCTCGCAAGTGCTGCAAGAACAAACGGTAATATCAGATACGCTCAAAAGGAGTGCATGGACAAATATTAACGATAACAACTCGCAGCTAACATACCTATGGCCCTAGGCGCATCGAGGCTGAGCGACTGTAGCTTCGACGACTCCCGGAGTGCGATGGACGTGCGGAGGGTGGTGCTGAGGGAGGTGCCGAAGGCGGTGGGGGTGGAGGGTGTCCTCGGTGTCCGCGAGGCTGTACGTGAATGTCGCTGTGATGACCAAAAGTTATGGTACTCATTGCAGCCCTCGTGTCGTCATACATGGCGTGCACCGTGGTTAGGAGTCGATCAAAGGTGTTACTGTGCCCACGGTGTAGAGCGGCAACACCCTCGTGCTCCATATGAGCGGTAGTACAACAAGGAAACCGATAATAAGTTAGACACATGTTGCTGGACAAAAATTCTACAAAGAATGTTTTATCGTCTCGTCATGGTGTGCCGCCCAGTGACGGTCGGGACCTTCTAGTACAATGGCATCGTGCATGACCTCCACTGGACGTTGTGGTGCTGGCCCAATAAGCCTGCACCGGGTGCGCGAAACGTACCATGACAAGTATGCAACATACGTTGCAATGTCGTAGCCTCATAAATCACGCACCACATCCGTCGCCGCCCTCTTGGCCCACAGCGCCATCCACGACAGTTGTGTCTATCTCCAGTCGTCGCTCTTCTGGCCTTTCCTCGTTTTCTTGCAATTGAATTCGGATGTCACAAATTCGAAGTCAGACATGCGGCTAATAGGTAGAGCGATGATACCAAAAATGACATACCCATGGGCCTTCGCTGGAAGAGCTTGTCCTGGCGTCGGTGGCACCTCCTGGTAAAGGCCAAACTGTTTCATGACCTGCTGTGCCTTGTACGACTCGACCATGTGGGAGAAGGACAGGTGGCAGGTTGTCAACCAGTACGTCTCGTCCTGAGTGCGCTGCGAGGACAATCCATAGAGGGTCGTGTCTGCAAGGAACTGTTCAGTCCATAGCCACAAGATGACCTCGTCCTCGTGCAGAGTCTCGAATAGGTTATGGAACTCAGGGTACATATGCCTTGGTCTCTCCCTGACTCACCCTAGCATACCACGTGTCTAACGCGTACCCATTGTAGTCCCGTCGACGGGGTTGTCGCCTCCACCATGACTGTAAAGCTCACACTCAACTGGAAAGGGTGCACGGTGCTCCGAAAATACGGTCGGCCAACTGAAAAGTGCTCCCACAACGATAATTGCAGCAAAGTGTAGCATACCTCGAGGAGTGGCTCCCCACCGGTACTACACCGAGAGGCATTGCACAACCCTCGATAAGTGGCACAAAGCACTACAGAGCCCCAATTGTGTTGTGGCACCTCGTCTGGCCAGACGTCTACCAAAGACTCTACGAGATAGATGTAGCTAGGGTACACGCAGTCACCCTGAGTCGTTGGAAATAAGATCCATCCGAACAGGAACAAAAGTACGCGAGGATGTGTGTCCTCACTGCCTCCTCAGTCGCATGCATGGGACAAGTCATGTACTCCTGTAGCCAGGGAATGTGGCACACTCGAAATTTTGTCAGGGATCGAGTGACCGAATCTATCAGCTATACGCACCTTTCAGTTTACTTGCTTGGGAGGTGGCACTACTAGAAGACCACACAACGATAGACCTGTAAGCATAGCTACATCCTTCAGAGTTACCGTCATCTCCCCCCACCGGAAGTGGAAGGTATGAGTCTCCAGTTTCGAACGGTCCACAAGCACAGATAGGAGTGCCGCGTCAAACTAGAATACGTGCGGTGTCCCACAGTCTTGGGACATACCGCTCCTCTAGAGGCCAGCGCTCTCTGGGGCAGCTTAGGACTAGGCTCGGAAGGCCAACGCCAGACGACCACGCCAGGCAATGGTGCCGCCCATCCCAGTGTGCATCAAGTAGCTCGTATGTATCATCAACTGGAGGATGTGCCATCTCCTACCGAGAGTGAAACAACATGTTAGTCCGAAGAAAAAACAAAGTAGGGTCGTGACTAACACCATACGCACACCCGTACAACATAACAATAGATATGACCATAATGCGTGAACATATGACCCATACAACATAATATTACAGTCGTACACAATGCAACTCATATAACAATAGAATTCATACAAGGCATTAAAATAAGTATACAATATTACGATAGGGTAATTATATCTTAGTCGCTACGGTGTGTTGCTTGTGCTAGGTTTGTTTGGGCAGTGGCTGGTGGAGTGCTCAACCATCTTGCACAGTCTGCATCTGGGGCGACGAACCCATTGCCCGCACTAGCTATCGTCCATGTCATTCGGATGCGTCGTTATTGGCGCCTTCCATGGCTGGGCTGCTCCAGTGCATCGTTCGACGCCCACTTCACCTGCCATACAGGTGGTGGATGTCATAGTACTCGGAGATGTAACACTCTGAGGCCTCGCGCCACGCCGTGTACACATGTGAGCATGGTTTGTGGAGAAGCCACGGCTTGTTGCAGGTGCACGACGCTTCGTCACCAATGATGCAGACCTGCTTCCAATCCCCTCTAGTGTGGCCCATGATGTACTTCTCCCTGAGCCGGATCTTGAACTTCTGCCTTATGCCATCCATGGTACAAGCAACGTGCGAACAAGCCTTGTTGATCTTCTTCTCCATGTACATGTGCATTACTTTCAAGAATTGTTAGCCATCCTCCAGATGGTTCTTGGCCATCATGGCTCTGTTAATGAAGTACCCGACAGTACAGTTCTAGCTCTCCTCCACGATCGCAGGGATCGGACACCCTTGAGGATACCGTTGTACACCTCGAACATGTTGGTCGTCATGATTCCGAACCTTACACCACCGGTGTCGTGCAGCAGGGATCATTTCTCCAAGTCAGGTGTGTGTGAGTTAACCCACTGCGTGAACTCCCCAACTCTTGCGGACCCTGTTGCCGCTGTCCCTACCTTGGCGTCCTCCGAGTTCCTTAAATGCTTCCCGATCTCCTTGTCGAGCTGTCTCCTACGATCGAACTATCACCTTTGGTTATGCTTGTAGAGCTTCTTGAACATCTTCATCAGGTCTTTGCTCCAAAACCTTGTGTGAAAGTTCGCCGCATGATGCCTCTTGCACCAATGGCTACTGACATCGTTCCACTGGAGCAGCGGCTGTGTCCCGTTTTGCATCGTGCTCAACGCGGACAGCAACCCAACATTGCGGTTCGAGATGATACACACATCTAAGCTGTCTTGGACCACTGCCTGCTTCACATTGGAATGGAACCACAACCAGCTATTTGTGTTCTCGCTCTCAACAATTGTGAAGGCCACGAGGAGTAATTGGTCGTTTACATCGGCTGCAACCGCGGTGAGGATGGTACCCTTGTACTTCCCAGATATGAAGGTATCATCCATTGTTAGCATAGGACGACAATGCTTGAACGCGTCGATCGCCTGAAGGAAGGCCTAGAAGACCCTGTTAAGAACAAAACAATTGGGGCCCTCCGTCAGATGCACCTGGTCAAGCTTGTCTATATTTGTCTCGGGATTTGATTCTGCAATTTGATGCAACATTCTTGGGACTAGGTTGTAAGCCTCTTTGAATGTACCAAACATTCGCTCCACGACCTTCCATTTCGCCCACCATGCCTTCTTGTAGCTGACCTAGAAACCCACCATATTAGCAACATTCGCCAGTAGAAGCTTTGGCGAAATAGAAACATCTCCAACGACGAGGTGGCTTATCAGGTTGGCAACATATGAGGACGTCTTGTTACGGTGCCTATGAAGCGGCTCAGCTAGCTCGCATGTATGGTCCTTCAGCACGGTTATCTGGAAGCCTGTGGCCGCGGCCGTGAACCGCTGTGCACAGACCTTACCAGCATAAGATTTATCAACACACCTAACGATGTAGGTATCGGGGTTGGACCTCTGCATCCGATACGTCCAGCCGATGTTAACGACATATCTGGCAATTGCATGTTGGGCGGTGCTCTTGTTAGGGAAGTACTGCCCTAGGACCAGGGTGTCTTCATTGAACCCCCACTCGGCCCCCTCCGGCTGTGGCAGAACCAGCGATGTCGTTGCGACGTTGCCCAATCTTGAGGGGACGTAAGCAATATCGGTGGTCACAACACCACCAACTGCACCTCCCATAGCAGCTTCTCCGTCTTCCTCAACTTCAGAACTAGTTGTTTCCATGTCCTCCTCCTCGCTTTCCACCTCTTCCACCTAGTCGACCAGGTACTCATGGCAATTAATACCTGGCTGCCCACTATCTCTACACTCCTTCGCCGGGCTCAAAATTGATGGCACACCTCCTCAGGTCTCTATCGCCCACTTCCTCGCCCGCGTCTCCTCCAACACCGAAGACCAACGCAGGCTCCTCCTCTAAATCAACTTCACCGGAACCACCCATGCTGGATGTCCCCGTACTCTCCACGAACTGAACATAGACCATCAACCACACATATATCGCAGCAGTAGGGTTGCAAACAACCTCCACGTAATTGGCCCATGAAGCATCACTTGTCACCTTCATCAGTTGCCAAACGGTCTCCCCTGCACCAACCACTACCGAGGCATACAACGCCTTGATGCGAAGCTTCTTCCTTCCAGTGATGCGATCGAACGCGGAACACACACCTCGTCTTAGCTCTAAGAGGCTCATGTCCTTCAGACCTGGTGCCCGGATCACTGTCTGGTCACAATTTGACAGGTTCGCCCTGTACGGTCCGTCGCGTACGAGAGTGTTCACGTGGAACGAACAGGTGCATATGAAACCACTTATATGCAAATGCTCGTACCATCTAGTTATATAAATATATTTGTAGGTTTTACAAATGAATTCTACTACAAATTTTGTCATGCCCACTTTACACTATCTTTTCATACTCCATGTTTTCAATTCTAATTGAATTACACGTTAAACCACCTCAAAATATTTTAAAATTTTATGTTCAAGTTCCTCACACTGTGTAGAGCATTGTGTAATTTCTTCATAATTTAATGTACTTTACATTTTTCTCAAAAAATCTAGGAAATCTACTATTATGTGTAGTACACATCGTTTTCATTTTAATCATTTTGACAACATGTTCCAAATTGTTCAAAATTACATTTCCAGTTATATAAATATATTTTTGGATTTTCCAAATGAATTCTACCATAAATTTTTCCGTGCCCACTTTACACCATCTTCTCATACTCCATAATTTCAATTCTATTTCTATTACGTCTCATGCACACATGAATTACAGGTTAAACGACCTAGGAATATTTTGATATTTTATGGTCAAGTTCGTGATACTATGCAAATCATTGTGTAATTTTACGTCCAAACACATCATATATGTCATGCATGTAATTGCCCGCACTGAGTAAAAATTTACCACACTAACAACAGTAAGTCTGTTATGTCAACTAATTACGTGCTAATCACATTGCTAACTACTAAGTCTTCTAATTTTATGTCTGAACACTAAGTAAAAATACACTGACTATACAACCCTAACTACTCAGTTGGTACAATAAGAAGGTACCATTTATCTAATTACATGCTAATCACATTGCTAAAACTATAGCCGCATGCAAATGACAATTACCTTTTCTAGGTGCTCACAAGACGATGCACAACTTTTGCAACTGCGCGAACTTCAACTGCTCTCTGATTGGCTTCTGCCTTCTCTTCCTCTCTACTTCAACGTGAAAAAATTAGTCGCTGGCGTTCGCGTTCGGCTCGTTTTATCGATGCGTGTGGGGCAACGGTCATCCACATTCTCCATGCGCAGGGCCAGCCAGCCAGGCCACGGGCTAGGCGCACAGTGCGTGTGCTCGAGGGCCGAAGCAAGGGAGCGACACGTGGCGGGCTAGGGCACCTCCTGCTGTAGGGGAGCGCAACAGGTTGCTGCTGCTTTGCGACGCGTGGTGCGCGGGCCGGGACGCGGTCGAGCGGCACGTGGCGAGCGAGCACCTGCTGTGGTGGGGGAGGGCAACAGGTTGCTGCTGCTGTGGGTGGGGCAGCAGCTACGTGCTGCTGTGAGGGGGCACGGTAGGAGCCTTGCTGCGGTGCACAACCGTAGCAGGTGGGAGGAGGGGGCCAAAAATGGAATTTCGGGGGTAGGGGGCTACAATTGGAATTACGGTTATCTAGGGGCAATTATGTCCAAAGTTCCAAATGCTCCATAGCACTACAAATCATAGGGGTGCGAAATTGAGAGTACCAAATTACATCGGCCACAAATAATTTGGGCATTGGATATTGACAAGAGATCGGTGTTGTTTGTCAGAATTAGGTTTTCAGGGTTCAAGGTTTGCCAAAGCTCCACTTTAAGGCCTTGTTTGGGAAACCTAAATTCTTGATCTATCCCCGTTCATAGGCCGAGATTTTAGTTCAAAATCCCACCCATCCACAAGGATAGACCAGGAATTTAGGCTTCCTAGACAAGGCCTTAAGGGTTCTAGTGAACCACTCTATGGTAGCTCTATGGTGGGAGGTTGCTGATGGCAGGGGGTAGCAGGGGTGCCGCTAGCCACAAGCATATAGATCGATGATTGATGGTGAGACGATGTCATGGCAAGGTGTCAAGTTAGGTTTTGACGTGGGGCGGCGGTTCGTGGAGGGTGGGATGTCGAGGCGGTAGAGACGGAGATGGGCGGCATCACCTTCGACGATGAGGGAGGGCTCAATGACGGTGGCTCGCCGGAAGAGGAGGACACAATCAGCCAATACTCGTACTAGAAACAATGTTGAGTTGAGCTCGAGCGAGCCTAGGTTCATCTTTGAGCTTACCACAAGGTGTTGACATGATCAATGCGCGTACTCTGGTAACCGCAAGCGCACGTATCGGTTTTAACCTTTTCCATTGAGTATTTATAAAGTTATCGAACACAGGGAACAGATGGAACTACGAATAAGGCTATAGACAATTACTGACAAATAAGAAGAACAAAATTAATTAAAGCAAACTACTATGAACAAAGGTGATTCTTGGTTTCTCTCAGTTAGAGCAAATCTTCCTGTGGGTTGAATTTACTAGCAAGTAAATCAACAAATGTAACAATAAATTGGTACTTAAACTATGATTGCTCTCACCATACGACGCAATACCACCTTTTTCACCGGTTCACATGTGACGTGATAAGGCTATTCTTAGCATAGCATGCACCATACTATTTACTGTAGATGCCAAATGTTTGTGGTTGTACTCTTGAATTGTAGTAATGACGCAACCCTTGTAGATAGGCTATCAATCTGATAAGTGCCCGGTCGTGTTTTTTTCAAAAATTGACATCATCTTCATGCTGCTCATATTGATTGACTTCATCATAGAGATTGACTCGTGTAGAACCCAAATAGATTTCATTAGGTAATACAACTTCTGCTCTGTAGACTAATTGAAATGGTGTTTCACCTATAGCCCTATTGGTCCTAGAATGTAAAGCCCAAAGTTTTGACCAGAGTTTGTCTACCCAAGCCCCTGAGCATACTTTGAGTCTATCAAAGACTCTTTTATTCATACCTTGCATGATTTGACTGTTAGCCTGTTCAACTGCTCCATTGCAATGTGGATGAGTGACAGAAGCGAAACAAATCTTTTTACCTATTTCATCACAATAATCTTAAAATGGACAAGTAAAAAAATTGTGATCCATTATCAATAATAACTCGATTGGGTACGCCAAAATGAATCACTACATTTTTCATAAAGAACTTTTGGTTGCTAATGCAATAATTGTAGTTCCAACTTCGGCTTTAATCCATTTAGTAAATGTATCAATGACCACAAAAAGAAATTTGTACCCATTAGTTGCCCTAGGTAAATGTCCAACTATACCAATCCCCCATGTCGAAAATGACCACGATAGTGGAATTGTTTGCAATTGATTTACCGGTTGGTATACTTATCGAGCATGAAATTGACATTGCTCACAAGTCTTTACACAATGCATTGTGTCTTGTAGTGCAGCAAGTTTTTTCGACCAGTGTTTTATATGAAGCATGTGCTCCACATAAGACCCCATGTATTTCATTAAGTAATTTTTTACCATCCTCCTAGGATATGCAATGATTATAACATGTGATCGTGAGGGGCCCAATTTTTATCATTGGTTAGCTAAAGTATTATCTTTTGCGGAATGTACTGGACTTCAAAACTGTTAAAGTATTTTTTTCCCCCAATTTCCTCACCTCATCCAGTTAGTGAGCCATTGTCTCATTGGACACCAAGGGATTTAGTTACACAGAGTCCGGCTAGAAGATCTTAATTCATACTCTGCCATATTATTTGTAGGAGGAAAATGTATTTGTATTACATACTGTAACTGGTCGTTTTGTGGTGTTACTAGTTGTCAGTGATCTAGAACCGATCTTACGAATGATTTTTTGTATGGGGGGTCTCCTACGATCGAAACTATGAAGAGAAAAGACACAAGGATTTCATACAAGTTTAGGCCTTCTTCGGAGATTATAACAACCCTACTCCCATTGTGTTGTATTGAGAGTGCTAATTACAATCAAGAGAAAGACTAAAGTCTAATATCTTGTGCTCTGAATTGTCTTGTTCTGTCCCGTTCCTTCTGCCTTCTGACTTGAACCTTTATATAGCGTACGAGGAGGTGGTAGTTCCTCCAATCCAAGAGACGTCTCAACGTTTCAAGTAATGAACCGCTGATGGAGGTTTTTTTCAGAGAGATAAGTTCCCCATGTCGCCAAGTGGTTTTTGTCGAAGACAGAAAAAGAGAACGTGCAGTTATTCCTGAGGATAACTATGTATGCTAAATGTCGTGTGTATCGGACACAACAAATATGACCCCCTAATTAATTAGGCCCACATGACAACAAGTCTTCTCTTCATATTATCTCGCCATGCTTATTTGATGGTAGCCTGAGTAAGCATCCCAAAAACTCATCAATTCACATCCCACAGTTGAGTCGAACAGTTGGTCCACGCGGGGTAAAGAGAAATAATCCTTATGACAGATAATATTTAAATTAGTAAAGTAAACGCGCATGCGTCACTTACCGTTGGTTTTCTTGACCATGACCAGATTCGTGAGCCAATCTGGTTGGTCGACTTCGCGAATGAAGTCAGTGTCTAATAGTTTGTCTAACTCTTTTCGAATGGCTTCTTGCTGATCAGTAGCGAATTATCATAGCTTTTGCTTCATTGATCGTTTATCCGGGCATACGGCTAGCCTGTGCTAGATTACCTCCCTTAGGGTACTAGGCATGTCGGATGGTTTCCACGCAAACACATCTGTTTTTTTTTGCCCGAAGGAAGGTAATGAGCTTGATTTCCTATTTTTCTTCCATTCCTGACCCAGTCCGCACTGTCTTGGACTGGTGATCGATGGTGAGTGAGACTTTCTTCACTTCTTCATTGGTTGGGGAGTTGCTTTCAACTTCTTTGCCTTTACAGGCTTTTCAGCCTTCCTTGGCTTTTCTGCATCATTAAAATCTTTTAATGGCAACTAATCAACAATCTATGAGGATTTACGATTGCAATTGAGTGTAGTAGAATGATTACCTTGCACAAAGATGACACCTTTTGGACTAGCAATCTTGATACTTTGGTACACGTGATAAGTAGCTGCCATGAATTTAGGTAATGATGGTCCACCCAAAATGGCATTATAAGCTGACTCAAAATCTAAAATTTCGAAAGTGATTAACTCTATTCGAAAATTATGAGAAACTCCAAATGTTACCGGTAACACCATTTGACCAACATGTGCTATCGAAGGATCATGTACTATCCCAAAGAAAGGGTTTGTAACTGGCTTTATTTTAGAATGAGATGTTTGCGTCTTTGGTGTTGTCTAGACCACCACTTTCGAGTAGTGTAGGCATTTGCCCCATACCCGAGTAGAAGGCATCCATGCATTTCTGCTAGGTGCGGCAGTTACGCATCTGATGCCCAGGTGCATTATGTAGCGGGAAACAACGACCATTCCCGCTGGTCGTGCCAGAGCCCTTGGATCTAGACTAGTCGTTTGAACGACTAGCCAGCGTCCCCCATGGACCCTTGGCCTTATTGGCTTTGCCTTTGCGATCCTCATATCTAGTTAGCTTGTTCGATTCCTTCTTGTGAGAGTCTTCCAGACCTGGTTGTGGGGGTGTATGATCCTTGTCGACCATACGGTTCCACTCCACTTCTTCATGAGCATCGGAGTAGTGATCAGCCATGTCAAATAATTCTGACACGGTTCTTGGTGAGTGGATGTTTATGTCTTCTGCGAACCTCTCGTATCATATCGCCTATTTAAATGCTCGAATAACAAAGTCCTTTTAATAAATTGATGTAAATTTTCTCTGTAAGTTTGACGAAGACGATGTGAACCATCCTCTTTTCCTAGCTTAGTATAAAAACTTTTTAAGTTGTTTAAAATAACATGGGATAATTTTCCCAACTATAAATAGAACTTTATGATTGGTTGAATAACCATATTCGAGCAAATCATTTTAATACAATGGGTAAGTAATTAGCCATTACCATCTCGTCACCACTGGCAGCCTGGACGGTGGTAGTGTTTATCTGTAGAAACTCTGAGGGATTCTTTGTCCCATCTAAGCTTTCCAGATTTCCTGTCTTGAACTTTCCTGGCCAGGTAACTTCTCTTAGCCCGGGTGAGAAAGTTTTGTACCCTGTGTATGGCCCCAAATGTGATTGGATGTTATGACCTTCGTCACCATTATCAAGAGAACGAGGTCATCTATGACCACGGTTAGAGCTCTCACATGGGCCACCCCTGTCGAACACGGTATGTCAGGGTAGATCATCTTCTTGACGGTGGTTGTTGCCGTGATGGCGATGTCTAGGTGTAGAGTGGTCAGCCCTGGAACTGGCCTGGGACCTTGAAGTTTGTGAAGGCTCTGTACTTCTGCAGCATCCTTTTGTAGGTCAGCAGCCAATGAACGGATGACCAGAAGGTCACATCACCTAGTCGAAGTCTTTATTGTCTTACATTGAACAATGCTTCGATGATTTTTTCGATCATTCTTTTTCCAACACTTGATTTCCTTTAAACTGGTGGAAAGAAGGTAACATCACCTAGTCAAAGTCTTTCATCTCTGCATGTACTCTTGCCCACTAGAAGGAACTTTCTAGTGTCGACATGTTCCTAATTTTTGTTACCAACACAAAGAAACTAGGTTCAACAAACTGTGGTCAAAGTAAATTAAGGCAAGCTCTTCCTCACTTAGTTTATTTTATAGAAAAATATCACTAAGTGGGGTAGGCTTCTATAATTTGTTCAACTGCTTTTAGGAAACTGGACTCGTTTAACCTGGTCGGAGGGAGTAACACCACCTAGTCGAAGTCTTTTCTCTCTACACGTGGTCCTGCTCACTAGAATGAACTTCCTAGCATCGTGCTATTTCTAACCCTTGCTATCTGGATAACAAAATTGAGTTTACTTGAATGAAAATTTTTAAGCACTAGTTATTGTTTGTCCAAACTAATGTTGCTGCTCTAGATTTGATTAACTTGGTTGGAGAAATCAACTCACCTAGTCGAAGTCTTTCCTTTTGCATGTGGCCATGCCCACTAGAAAGAACTTCCTAATATCGATCTATTGCTAACTCTTGCAACCAGTACATGACAATCGAGATCGACAACAAAAGTTGGACAAAACCCTTTTCTCACTATTTACTTAGTTTATATAAATAAACTAACCAAATAATTGGGGACTAGAATAAAGTTATAAATATGACTTCACTTCTTAGCCTTAAATTCAATATATTTTTTATTTATTGTCTTGTGAGCTACTAACTACTCGATGAGACAATTTGCAGGAAAAGAAGCTTTATATTCATCAATAAAATATTGTATTTACAAATTCCCTATTACAATATACCTGATGAGGGAGATCCGATTTGCATCTCCTCCGCGACCTTCTTGCTGATCGGCTGCACTTCTTCAATCAACCGTAGTGCTTCTGCTTCAAGGCAGTCGAAGTCGGCTTCGATTGGTTGCAAGCTAATATTAGGGTCATGTGCTTTAAGTTTTGCTAGGGCATAACTCACTGCACCTTCGACCACTTCTCTTATCGAATTAGCTTGATTAGTCTTCAGAGCCATAACCAACTCCTCCAAAGCTCTGACTTGTTGTCCAATTGTACTCGTACAAGCGACCATGGTGTCTTCATGAGGAGTTATCTCCTTAGCACCAAGTCCTCCGAGTACATTGTTAATAAGGAAATATTGTCTTGAAGGTTGATTTTTGTCGACTTCATCTCCTCCTGACTACGAGTCGAATCTACTTGGAATCGCTTTATTTTGACTGCTTATTATGCAAATAGAATAAGACCAGTCAGAACAATACCGCTTAAAGGCTAGTTGACAAAACTGGTCGTAGGTAAATGATTTCTTATCTATTAGTCGAGAATCAAGTTTCTTGACCTCATTGTCGTGGGAGCCAGCATTCTTCGTGCACTGCTCTTCCCACGACTTTATACTCTTGTCATTTTATTTGTCGATATGGGAGAGCTCCCTGACTAAAAAGGCATTCAAATTGACATCGGTTTTTTTAGCTTACCCATATCGACCTCTTTTGATCTTCAACACATACCTTTTTTAATCCTCCTTACACTGGTCGGAAGATGGGAATATCGCCTAGCCGAAGTTTATCTTATATACATGTGGTTTTTTTGCCCAATATAAGGAACTTCCTAGTGTTGTCTGAACCCCTATTCTAGTTACCAAGAGAAGGAGTTATTTCTAAAAAGATGTGACCGAAATCAGGGAAACAAAGCTTTATTTCACAAAGTCAAAAATATACATATTACAATGCTGAACAAATCCTAGCTACATTTCTTCTACAATATCCTCCAAACTGGTTAATCTTTTCGACCAGATCCTCGTATTCATTCTTCGAAGTGGTCGAAGTTGATCTCCATCGGAAGAAAACAAAACATATGTGATTTGGTAAATGTTTGTTCAGTATATTATCTCCCTCCGACAGGGACTTCAGACTTTTCTGGAAGTTACACATCATAGACAGTGAAGTATTTACTTGGTCAGCAGGACCTTCGCAATCAAAATCCCGAGGTCTCATATCCATGGAACAAATTGACTTTTCGACCACCTTAAGGCCACGTTCCATGGATTTTCTTTTCTTTTTTTTCCACGATCTTGCTTATAGTGGAAGAATACTAAGGCAATTTGAGTTTACGCCCATAAAAAGCTTTGAAGATAGAAATCTCACATTTCTCTTTTAAGGACCACAGTCTATCATCTACCCCTTTCCACTTCAGCAAAAGTCTCGAAAAAGTTCTTCTTAGACATCAAGATGGATGATTCTTTTCATAACCATCCTTGATCATTCCCATTAAAACTTCAGACCGACTATTTTTTCTAAAAAAATCTACTTGGATCTGTGGAGTTCAGGATAAGAACTTTAAGAAAAGGCAGAAGTAGGAAAGATAGAAAGGTTGTGGAGTGAGTTTTTAGTTCTACCCTTCTGATGGTTATTTATAGCCGGCAGCTTGCGACAGAATTCAATGAATTAGGATGGAAGTCCAAGCGGATAAAGTTTTATTAGAAATTGTTCAAAATAAACCGTTGGAAACCAAAGCGTCACCACCTCTTTGGGAATTGTTCTTCGTAAATAGAATTTATAAGAAACGGTTAGCATTCTTTTATCCATTCGGAAAAGGAAGTTTTGTTTTTACAGCTCAAGTAAAATTACCTTATTGATCAAGTCTTTTCTGGTCAAATGAAATAACCAGTCGAAAAAACTTTGCTTCTATCTACAATTCTACGACTTCCTTTCCAAGCAAGTTATTTTCACTTGAAGCTGTGGGGCTAGATGACGAGTATCTAATAATCTTCAATTTATTATCATCTGTAATCATTATTATTGATAAATAAAACCATCACATGGTACTTATAGTATGCCCCTTAGCGTTCATAAGGGAGAAATTTAACTGAGAGGTCGTAAGCTCTTATACGACCACCCCCATGGTCGTAAGTCTTTCTACGACTACCGTTTGGTCGCAAGAATTTCCACGACCAGGCTAGTCACAACTACTCTGTAATCGATAAGGCCTGTAGTTATGTGGGTCCGAACAATTAGGGACTCTTATGAACTATGTTCAATACACAGGGTAGTATCCTACGTCGTTATTCTATAGAATAACTGCATGTAATACGCCTTTTCTCTCTGACAATAACCGCCAGACGACGTGGGTGATAACTCTCTACTAGTAACTCTTATCAACGTGCTCATTATATGAAACGTTAAGGCGCCTCTTGACTTGGGAGACACTGCCACCCCTTCATGCGTCATATAAAGGCTCAAGTCAATAAAATCGGGGCAGAAGATCAGGAGGAGTGGGGGTTAGGCTTTAGTTCTCTTTGGTTGTAATCATTACGATCAATACAATCATACATGAGTATGGTTGTTATTCTGTTTAGAGAAGACTTAAATCTGTCTAAATCTCTGCATTGTTCTCTGCGTAGTTCTAATTTTAAGAAATATCCTAATATTCATTCATAAGATCGATACTAGATCATCGATAATAATTCTTCGCATACACGAGCACATGTATGCTCGTGTTTTAACCTGTGGGCAACTTGAAGCATGCTCGTGTTCTAATTCTTCGCTTAACACTTGCATACATGCAGATACACATGCAGTGATCAGACATGCAGAGAGGGGCAGATAAAGCGAGGACGTTTTGAGTGTACATGTTGAGACAGAGGTAGAGTAGAGGATCGAGGTTTGTGATTGGTCTTGGAGAGGATGCATGGGAGCGAGGGTTTGACCGGGAGTGAGTGGAGCCAGCTCTAGCTAGGCCATGTGCATGTGTGCATGCTGCCAACCTGCCACGCTTCGATCGAGTTGCCGTTGTTTTTGGATGGCCTGGTGCATCATGCATCTCAGTGATCTCACTGCATGCTCGTGTTTTAACCAGCGGACAACTTGAAGCAGGCAGGTGTGGAGCATATATACAATTGATATATACATGCATGGTTCCATATGTTGAGACTCCTGGTTCTACCTGGTTTTGGTTTTGGTTTTTGAGCCTGCTTCTGAGTTCCGAGTCCTGCCTGTCCCGGGACGACACATGATGCGTTCTCAGTGGTCATGTATGATGTATCTTCCACCAAAAAAGGACAGGGAATATATAGCTCCTGGAAAAATATAACTACTCTTATATGGTACGTAGTTTGACGTGTCGATCGTCAAACCAAAACAACTTTTTAGGCCCAGAGGGGGTTTGGATGCGGACCTTCCTTTTCCTTTTGAAGTTTTAAGGATTTCTAAAGGCTTTAATCAAAATCTCTATCCGATGGCAAAAAAAGTACCGAACCGCACAGAACTGGGCTCGTCGGCCTTTTCGAATTGGAAAGTGTTAGGAGTATGGTACTAAATTTCCTGTCTGTCTTTCACCGTGTAGGAGTGAACTTTTGAGATTTTTTAGAATTTATGAAGAGTATTATTTGGACTAAACCCATAAACTCCAATAGAAAGCACAGGACACGCTAGCTTCCCCACTGCTGTGAGTGTCGTGATGTATTAAGGGTGCGTTTGGTTGGATGTATTAGGCTGAACGGGATGGGATGATTCATGATGGATGAGATCGTCCTGAATGGAATGATACATGTATGATGTTTGGTTGGTTGTATAGTATGGTACTTGAATATGTTTGGTTGGTTGTATGGGATGATTCAGGATGGTATGAGATAGTGTTTGGTTGAGGGAATGAGATTTATTTGGGTAAGATTATCTCAATAATTTTTTTCTTTTTTCTTTCTTTTTCTTCCGACCGACGCTCTTCTTTTCTTCCTATTTCTTCCGACTGATCCTTCCCTAGCCGACACATCCAACATCTAGCAGCACTAATCTTCTTCTCCATTCCACCACTCCCTCTCTCCCTCACTCTGGCTCCCATGGCGCCCTGCTCCACCGCCCCGACCCCAGCCCAGCGCCTCTCCCGCTGCCGCCCGGCTCCGGCGCCGCCGCCGGCAGCGCTTCGCCACTGCCTGCTCTCGCCGCGCCATTCTGTGTCGCCCCACCATCCGGCTCGCTCTCCTCTCCGCACCTCTCGCACGCCGCCCCGGCTCGGTAGCGGCGCCGCCGTCAGCGCAGCTTCGCCCCACTGTTCTGCGCGCGCGCCGGCGGCGTGGCCTCGGCCGGCCGCCTACTCGGCATGTTCTATTGATTTTGATTTGATTTCCTTTTTGATGTTGTTGCTTATGATTTCCTATTCGGCGTGCTGTCTGTGGATTGAAGCCAATGAGGAAGACGAGAGGAGGAACAAGGTTGAACGCCGTGGTTCGACCAAATTTTCCGAACGGACCGATGCAGGATCTAAGAGGAATATTCTCTGATTGTGGATGGTTTGGTCCGGGATGGTTTGGTACAATACCTCCAACCAAACACCTGAATCACCTCGTTTCTGGTACCGAACCATCTGGTTCAACTTGCTTCCTCCAACCAAACACTGCCTAAAAGAATGTAAGTGTTTAAAAAAAAATATGTAAGTGTTTAAAAAAAAATCAAGAAGTTTTGCGTAAAGCAATACAATTTCTGTATGATTGTTGTTAAATTTGTGTGTTCAGATGATTGTTTCGTAGCCGCACGTTGCCACACTCCCTTGGGGCATGTTTGGTTTGTAGGCACATTGCCACACTTCGAGTTAGATAAATTTGTTCGAATTAGATGTTTGTTTGATTCGTAGCCGCATCTCTCGTAAGATTCTTTTTCTGTCTCCCAAGTCGCAATAGTCAGTGACTTAAAAAAGTATGTCAAGATTCTTTTTTCCTATCCAAAGTGTGGCTCCAACGTCAATGAATTAACCTCAGACGATTTTCACGCATATGCAAATGTATACTATTTTTCACAACATATGTAAATCCACCGTGTGTACAGATGGAGACACCAGTGGATGAAAATAGTAAATGATACAAGATCACATGTATCCTTATTAAATTTACGAAATTAAAGTAGTGAAGAGAGTAGAAACGGAAACATCACAATAGAAACAAATTGATAGCATTACTTAGAGGTAAAAACGGGTTAGATATGGACACGAGACGATACACGACGAATCGGATCAGAGACGGATAAAAACAGATGGTCCACGGGGCGAGTGGTCTGTCGCGAGGTGCCTGTAGCTCTGATATCAGCTCTAATCATTTAGTACAAATGTCTCGTATCAGTGGTGCTATTGAGACTTGTCAACGCAAAAACACTTCTTTTCCTTGAGGTCGTCAACTCAAAAACAGTTAAAGCTTTTTTTATGTACACGTGAACGCATTCACGTACACACTACACACTCACGCAGACGCATTATACACACATGTGGGTGCGTTCATAACACATACCTAATATAGAATCAGGGCTAAACCCTACGGAGCACGGCACACGCTTTGACCACTGAACGCACCTAATGTGCGTACTGGAGACTTAAACTTGCACCATGATGGTCTCCATCCGGTAAGTTGCTGCAGCTCTGCTTTTGATTGGTAGGATTCTATAGTGCACATAAGAAAAAGTTAGCCCAGACCAAGGGCGTGTTTGTTTCGGCTTCGGCTTCCCACTTTTGCCCAGAAAAGCTGGAAGCCAAAACAAACGGCCGGCTTTTCACAGTCGTTTTCTCCGAAGCCGCTTTCTCATTCAACGTGTGGAAACCAAAAGTCGGCCGCGAGATGTTTCCCATGGCTTCCCAAAACCTCCCTTCCAACTTTGCCCCTTGAGTTCACGAGTTATTACCCGCTTTTGCCATCCAATATAAACCCCGATCTCCTCCTCCCCCGAACCCTAGCCCTCGTCCGTGCCTCCTGTAACGTCCCCAAACTAGGGTTTGTGTTTTAAATGTATAAAAATAAGTATAAATTAAAACTTTTGATGTATCATGTTGTATTTGAAATTTTCTGGAATTTATTTGTAAGGTTTTGTGATTTTGAAAACCTATTAGTTCAATTAGCTGAAGCAAAACCTTTTAAAACTTTTTTTTAAGAAAATCTTGTGATCATCCTCTGAAAGTATTTTTCCCAGGTTCTAGATCATCCTTGGGACACCCATGAAAAATTTCAAAATTTTTAGATTTTATTTGCTGTTTAAAAAGGGGTAGTCAAACCTGTTAAAACCCTGGTCAAAACACTTAGGACAACACTTTGTAATTTTATAGAAGGAAATGAAGTGCATGAAAATTTCTATAAAAATTACACAAGATTTTTATTAGATCCAGTAATCTTCCATAAAAATTTCAAAATTTTTAGGGTTAAGAAGCTCCCTTTAAAAATTCTCAAACCTTCTCGGACTTATTTTCCAAAAATCAGTCTTCACTATTCAGCTGACTCGAGCCGGACCTTGCTGACTTGACTCGACCGAATCAACTTAATGCACCGGTGCACCAGGCTCAGGCTCGCACCGCACCCTTTCGTTTTGGGCCATCCGATCGGAAATGAACGGCCTATATTGAGTGGTTGTCCGCCCGTTTGAAACCCCGATCCAGCCCTCTCTTTTGTCGCTGACAACCTGGGCCCGCCGGCCTATTTTTCTACTTCCCAGGTCAAGCCGCACCTGAGCGCGCCTCGCCGCTCCACCTGCTCCCCTGCCACCCGCTCACTCCACAAGACACGCCCTCCAATGGCTCTCCCGCAGCTCCTTCTCCTCCCTTGGGCTAAAAATACCCCGAGGGCTCCCCTTGGACCACCCTTTGTCTCCACTCCCCACCGGCGCCTTGCCCCTTCTTTTCCTCCCCGCGTGTAAGCTGAGCCGAAGCTCCCGCTCCCCGCCATGGCCACGCCGCCTCGTCGCTCCGGCCGCTCCGGTGAGCCCCGCCACCCCGTGGAGCAAAGCCCCTCGGTTATTTTGGAGAAACCGCCGCCGTGGAGCTGCGCATCCGCCGTCTTCTCGGTTCGCCACATCGCCTCCACCGCCGCCACATCTCCTCTGGCGCTCCGCCGTTCAATTCTTTCCCATGGGAGAACTCTTGGACCTCCCTCTATCTAACCCCATCGCTCACCCGCTCTTTTTCTTCTCAGTGCCGCGCGTTGGTCCTTCAGTAGCCGTCGGCACCGTCGCCGGGGCACCTCGAAGTTCCCCCGTCCTCGGCAACCACACCGGTGAGTTCCTTAGTTCTCCCTTATGCTCATGCCTCCACCAGTTCGACCCCCTAGCGCGTCCGAGCCCCGCCGCACCACCTCACCCCCCCTCGGCCGACCGCCGCTCAACGCCGCGCGCGTGCTCCAGTGCATCCCCGGCCGCGTCAAGGCGTCCCCTAGCTTCCTTGCCTTCCTAGCATCCCATTTTTGCTTCTCCCAGCCACCACCATCAGCTCCATCGCCGGCGACCAACGTCGCCTGAGAGCCCCCGTGGCCTTCTCTGTTCCTTCCTCTAAATTTGCTCCTTGTGTCTCTGTGTGCATGAGCCAAACGGTAAAAATCCACCTGTGGAGGTTCATAAGTGTCAACTAGTCTTGTAACTGATAATTGCTGCACTCAAATGATTTAGCAAAATTGAATTTTGAAATTCAGAGGAAGTTTAGTTAGCAATGGTTCAGTTCAGAAAGAATTGGTTTTTGTAGGTTGTGTGAACACAGGAGGTGAATCCTTTGAAATGTCAGTAGAAACCACTGCAAATCAATCCCTCTAATACTAACCAATTTGGTGGCTGTAATCTAAGTCACTCAAATGAGTTAACAGGTTTAAGGTTAGGGTTAGTAGGAAATCAGTTATTAGCTTTCCAGTTAAGGTGGATGTCATGTCATAAGCAATTGAGCAGAAGGCTAGCTAATAGCTTTTGCAGTTCAGGAAGTCTTGCTGCGTAGATATTTGTACAGTAATCTGAAGTTAGTGGTGTTAATAGGCTAATGGTTTGGGTGATATAGTAGTTGAAAAGCTTAGTGAATCGATTAGTCAGCTGGTCATTTAGTCCTTTGTGGCACCAAATCTGGAAACTTTTATGAATGGGTGTATTCAGGAGTCAGTAGAGTGCAATCGGTAGATGATTGGTTTGGGTAGTAGGTTATGACCTTGTTAGTACCATAGTTAGAAGTTATCTTAAATCAATTAGTCGGTTTGCATTTATCTAACAAATCTGATTTGATGTCAGATAACAATCAACTCTTTGGTGGAAGTATTGATCAAAGCAAGCAGCATGGTTAGGGAAAAATTGTTCTGTCATTTGAGTCACCCCGTTGAAATAGCTAGTCTGATGATTGAAGTCTAAGTGAAGTAGCATTTTTAGTTCAGATGGTTGTTCTGTTGTAAGTGCTTGAACAGTAATATGAGCATAAAAAGAAATGTCAGTATAAACCTTTTACAAAACCATTTGTATTTTGATAGTAAATTTTGTGTTGGACGATTAGGTCATTTTAGTGAGTTATCAAACTAGAGGTTTGAATTTACAGAAAGTTCAGTCATTAGCCATTCAATAGCTTTTAGTTCAGGAATTGGTGAGGTTGTGGGTTATAGGGTCAGTGTTCTAAAATCATGTTTTGTCAGGGAACTCAATTGCTAGCCAAATCTAGTGTTCTGTAGCTAATGTTTTAAATGTCTTTGCTAGCAAACTTTGTAAATGTCATCTAGGTCACACATTTGGTTTCACTAATCTGTAGCTTTAGTGGACCTTATGGCGATGAATTGGAAGGAGTTGTGTTAAACTAACCACTATTAGAGATTAAATTAAAAGGAGCTAAAGGTTGGTAAAATGCTAAGATCTGTAAGTAGACCTCTTAGTGGCTAGCCTTTAGCATTTCAATCTAAGGAGTAAAGTTATTTAGAAGGCAAGAATTAGGTGGTATGTGTCAAATAACAATAGACCTCATGCTATAATCTCAATTTCATTAATTAATAACCAATTCCATACAACTCGCATCAAATAATTTATGCCTCTAAATTCATCTAAAATAAATATCCTTCTTCTATTTTAACTTCTTAATTTTGGATACTTTTGGCATTCGTGTTTATTCATTGTTTTTGCTTTGACGCTTTTATCGTTAGATGATGTTGATTACGAGTGATCCTCTGCACAAGTCGAATATCTATAGTAAGGCAAAGGCAAGCGTTTGATCATATCCAGTTCATTCCCATTATTTTCAAATCTAATATTTTGTTTAACTTGTATGTATGCATGCTTTTGTGTCAAAGTTAATTTTATCGATTAGAGGTAGTTAATCCCATTGCATTGTTGCCACAAATTGTTCACCCCCCACTACCTTAGGAATATTATTCTCATTTGGTGAATTAGAGCCGGTGAATGATTTAGGGCCTTTTATTTATCTTTGCGATGTGATGCTTAGCAATGCTTAGATACTGTAGAATTGGGCGGTTATTGACTTATGTCGGTAACCTTGATCACACAAAACTTGCTATTACTTATGATTCATACACGAGTTTTGTTTATTTGTGCAAACCAAAAACTAAAAATAAAATGGTTTGGACGTAAGAAACTTGGTTGTTTCTCGGTGGGTGCGTGTTCGGCGTGCACGGGTGTGGTTCATCGAGCTCCCGGGTTTGAAGGATGTCGCCCATGTCATGTAAGGACCGAGTTACTTGTGTCACTAAGCCAAGCGCATTTGCGTGCTAACCACACTAGAGGGAAATGGGACCTCTCTTGACTAAGTACTTTGGGGGGTGTTAATTAATGAGTCGCGTGGTGGGTTGCATATGGGGTATATGCAACATGGACGTGTTTGTGGGGAGGGGAGCACCGCGAGGCGGTGTCTCTGCTCCACGTATGGGTCCTTGTGATCCATATTTCGTCGGCAGATCACTAAGGGTTAACTCCCATACGTGCGGCTATTGATTAGCTCAATCCATTGGAAATGTCTCGTAGGACTTAGCCGTGTCGGCATACCAAAGGTAGTGTGCTTCATCCGGTGGCGAAAAGGCGGTCTGAAGTGTGGGTACATTGGTACACCCCTGCAGGGTATTAAATCTATTCGAATAGCCTCGTCCTAGGTTATGGACATGCTTGGTAAGGTCGTGCAAGAACTAGACTACAACATTTAATTAAAACTTGATGGGTTGGTATGAATGGATGTTCATACTATTGTTGTGGTGACTGTTGGGTTAGTCACTTCCAGGTTGTCTTTATTGTTGTTATTATTATTGTATCGCTGTTATTTCAACAATTGCAAACAGTTTGTCAAATTGCTTTGAATCTATTACATTATTGCAAATAAAACTTGCTTTATGCTGAAAATAAGTCCAGAGCCTCCTCCACTTAAATAAAGCTTGCATGTAGTTATTTATAGTTATGTTATCTTACACGTCAGTCTTGCGAGTACAAAAACAATTTTTGTACTCATCTGCTTTGCTTAATATTTTTGTTGCAGAGGAAGAAGGTGAGCCCCAAGGGCTTCCCTTTTTGTGAGATGTGCTGCGGGTTTGACGACTAGCTTGGCGGTCCGGTTGGTTGCCTTGTGGGTTAAAGGCATACTAATTGGCTCTTTTGTTTATTGCCATCTTATGGCCCTTTTGCTTCCGCTGTCTAATTGTTATTTTGTTGCTATTGGCCGGTTGGCCCTTGTTGTATTTAATCCCTATTATGTATGTCTTTTATTGTTGTGCTTCGGTTCTATGCGATTGAATGGAATTGATGCATAATTTTGTGAAGAGATGTGTATACTGCAGTTCTGGGAAGTATACATATCTCGAGGCTTGGTTTATTTGATTTGTGATGCTAGGGCCAGGTGGTTGGTTAAGCATTACAAGCTAAATAAATTGGGGTCCTCACACCTCCCTCCTGCTTCCCTCCTCCCACGCCTCCTCCCTCCACCTCCCGAGCTGCCGCCGCCTCCTCCCTCCACCCTCGATCTGCCGCCACCCTCCCCCTTCTCCTCCTGAGCCGCCGTCGCCCTCCTCCCCCACACTCCTCCCTCCTCCCGCGGTCATCCTCCCCCGGCGTGGCCTCCTCCCCAAGCACTCCCGGCGCTCCTCCCTCCTCCCACGGCCCTCCTCCTCCGGCGCCGGCCTCCTCCCCCATGCTCCTCTCTCCCCACGGTGCTGGCCTCCTCCCCTGCGCTCCTCCCTCCTCCTGCGGCCCTCCTCCCTCAGCGTTGGCCTCCTCCCCTAGCGCCCTCCTCCTCCCAAGCCACCGGCGCCCTCCACTACCCCACTACTACAAAAAGGCAAATACTGGACGTCTCATCACACACGGTTTTGGTTTAGAGACCGTCTGTATTACTAGCTACGTTAAAAACCATATGTGAAGAGGTAATATCACATACAGTTCATATTGAAAACCGTTTGTGAAATATATTAGATGGTTCCGAATAAGAACCGTCTGTGATACTACTAAATTCACAGACGGTTATTTATTAGAACCGTTTGTAATTAGAAATAACTGATTAGCCGATTCTGATCATTCCTGATCGGGACGGATTGATATTTAAAGTGGTCGAATTGAAGCTGATTTCCCCAACAGAAGAAAGCAGAAGATATGTAATCCGGTAGGCACCTTGTTCCATATCATGTGTAACTTCACTGTCTTGACGTGTAACCTCCGATCAACAGAAGAATGCAGAAGTAGTTCACGTGATCGATCGATCGGAAGTTATACATCATAGACAGTGAAATGCTTACCTGATCGTAGGGAAGTGATCTTCTACTAATTTCTTGAAGACTTCAAATCCATAGACCAAATTGACTTTTCGACCACCTAAATTGAAGTAGTCATTCATGGATTTTGTTTTTTCCATGCACGGTGGTCTAAAAGTCAATTTGTTCCATGAATTTTGTTATGAAGATAAGAACTTTAAAAAGAAATGGAAGTAAGAAAAGATGGGAAGTTTGTGAGTGATTTTTTCTTAGTTCTGCCCTTCTGATGGTTGTTTATAGCCTTAACAACTTGTGGCAAGATTAAATTAACAAATAAAGATCGATGGAAGTCCGACGGATAGGATTTATTAGAATCTGCTCCTAATAAATCGTTCATAACCAAAGCATCACCGTCTTTTCGGGAATTATTTTTCATAAATACTGTTGATGTTCCTTTTCCTTTTCATAAGAACCGTCCGTGATTACAGACGTCAGAGACGGTTTTTATTAGGATCCGTCTGTGATAATTCAATCTTTTGGCTCCCGCGCAATGCGTCTCTTCGTCTCGCTCCCACGCGATGCGTCTCTTCATCTCGCGCGATCGACATTACTCTTCGTTTCGTGCGCTGATGTTACGATGCGTCTTTCGACGTTTTATAAGAATGATCATCGCGCACTATGGTGAGCACGCGGAGCATGACGGCGAGGACCAAGGTGAGGAGGTCGACGATCGCCGTCGCTCTTCCTCACGATGTCATCATCCACATCGTCGGCCTCGTGGCTGCGAGCTCTACTCAGCCTATGGCTGACCTCTGCAATCTACGAGCCACGTACGTATTCTGTTGTTTTGTTTTTGGTAGGTCTGAAAGGAGTCAGAATTATGTCATGTTTTTATTCAAAGTCAGTTTCTGAAGATGACTCTAGCGTATCATCCTAGTTGTCAGAAAGCTTCAGGTGTTCAATTGATACGACGCAAAAAAAATCTCGAGTTGATTTCATTTTGTGTCCAATATTTAATTCTGAACTGAATTTGACTAACAACAATGACCTTAATTTGACCTTTTAATTTTCTCTTATAGAGTAATTCTTGTATTAAGATTATGTCATCTTGAATTTTAGTTGTAAGGTCATGTACAAGGCGCCCAAGGAGCATACCGTGGGGAGACGCGTAGCGCTGGAGCGGGAGGAGGAGATGAAGTGGCAGGACAACGAGCGCTACCTCGCCGTCGTCAACCACCTGGCCAGCGCCAGCAACCCGGAGGCCTACTTCATCGTCGGCCTCGCGCTAGTCTTCGCACCCCAAGACATGCAGCGCAGCCTCATGTTCCTTGAACGGACAGCCGTCGCCTGTCACAAGGCCGCGGCCTACGTGTTCGGCCTCCTCCTCTACACGGACGACGAGATGCGTGACATTGGGAAGCACTACATCAGCCAGGTCGAGGGCGAGCCGGCCGGCAGCGGGTGCGGGACGGCCAAGAGTACCAACCGGGAGTGCAATCAGGGCCAGAGGCTCGTCGCGGACATGGTCTAGGCGGCGGCATGGAAGAAGATGGCCGGGCCGCTGGGCAAGGTGTGAGCGCTGTCGGAGGACGGCCACCGGTGGACGAGCACCGGCTGTGGCCTGGCAGGGTGGGACGACTACGTCGTCTTCTGCAGCGACGACTCCATGATTAGGCATGAGTATGCCAATTTCTTTGTAGAGGTAATGAATTACTTGCCGTAAAATTAGCGGTTTTAGCAAATATTTATATATAATTCTTTACTAATATGTGAATGTGTCATATGTTCTGAATTTTCATTTATGTATGAATATTAGCGTATCTTCGGCTGTGATAATATCGCTTCAGCTGTCAGGTGAGTTTCTTCGTCGCCGAATTTATTCCTTTTTTTTTTATAAAAATGATCATCCGCCATCGAAGATGATCATCCCCACACATAACACTACTATATATACTTCTAAAGAAGAAATGACCCCCTCTTCTCTTTCCTTGTCGCTGACATTGATGGCCTACCATATCGCAGACAAAATTGACGTATAAACATGTAATTTCTTCATGTCATGTAAATGTATACATGATAATATGCTCAAAATATAGAACTTGAGAAGAACCATACCACAGACGATTCTATTATGGAACTATCTGTGATATGATATCATATCACGAACGGTTCTACTATAGAATTGTATGTGATATGAGACCATATCACGAATGGTTCTATTATGGAACCGTCAGTGATAATTATCACTGACGGTTCCATTATAGAACCATCTGTGATATCTCTTTATAGTAGGAACCCGCTAGAGTTTGAACCCTAACTCGTCACTCCCCAGCGCCCTTACTCTCGCCCGTTCTCCTCCCCACCCGGGTGCCCCCAACCTCGACACCGTCGCCCCCGACATCAACAGTGCCGCCCGAGTCATGCCTTCTCCCTGACCCCGTCGCCGACGCCGCCCTTCTTCTCATCGCCGACGGTTGTGACGCCACGGTTCACTGCACAACACACTCTTACGATAAGAGTGTCTTGTGCAGTGTCACTGTCGTGCCACAACTACGTCACACCGCCGCTGCCAGATCTGCTTTCCCCTCTTCATCCTCTCCCCCCGGTGTGCGTGACCCCGGCTACCTCTCCACCGACCTCGACGCTGCCGTCCCCGACATCGATGACTCCGCCTGAGTCACGCCTTCTCCCCAACCCCTATGCCTCCTTGCGCTCGGCTTCGATCCGGCTATGGTTTGAGGCCCGGTTGTTTGGGGCTTCCTCCTCCCTGGACTCAATCCCCCATTCCCCCACTTCCTCTTCTGTTATTTTAGTTTCATGCTTGAGCTTGTTTGGTTTACTGGTGTGAATTGATTATTTACTGATGTGGGTTAATTTATTGATTAAGCATGGTAAATGAAATGGAGGTGGGTTAATGCATGGAGGTGTTGCCGCCGGTATTGTGGCGCACTGAGGTAACTACTCCCCTCTACTCTCTATCGCTTTCCCTCCCCTTGCTCTGTGATGTAAACTGAGGGCTATTGGTGTATGTGCATTCTGTGCATCTTGCTTAGTTCATGTTGTCGGTTCAGATTGACAAAAATGAATGGAGCAAAATGGTGGGTTGGTTAATGCTTTTTGATGGATACTGAGGGTTATTGATGCCGGTTCTTTGTGCTTGGTTGACTTACATGGGATGTGGTTCGGATGGGGCAAGACATCAGTTTGTACACATACAAATTTTTGTACATATAACTAATCTTATGGTATGTTCCTATATGGTATTCTTCTTTTGAAAGCTGCAATTAACTTTTCATATTTGTAAATGTTAGGCTAATTTGTAAACCTGCAATTAACATACAATTTTCTGAAATTTTTACCTAGCTTGTGCCTCTGATTATCAATTATTTATTAATTGGTATGTATTCTATTCCAAAACAAAACTAAATGAGTCAAAAACTACTACAACACTACTTCACCTGTATCTCGCAATTCATTTTACCTTTATTTGTGTAGCCGTGTTCATGCCGATCAAGTTATCCTCCCTTGCTTCCCAGGTACATCTTACCATTTCATTCCTGATCTCTTCTCTATAAAGTCTCCAAACAATGGCTGCTTGTGCCTTTAAAATCGATTATATATATATATATATATATATATATATATATATATATATATATATATATATATATATATATATATATGTATGTATGTATGTATGTATGTATGTATGTATATTGTTCAGTAGTCCCAAATACTTTAGGGTCGTGAGGAGGATGAGACAGCAGACCACAGTAACTTCATGGAGCTCGCAAGTTCAAAAGCATGGTCGTTGAGAGCGTGGACATACAATTACCTGGATGTCGTCGATAGGTAATTGGACTTGACATCAAGGAATAGTGGATTTCTGATACATGGAGCCACTTCACAGTTAGAGTACATGCGCATTCACTCCACTTTCTGAACATGGCGTGGACGCGCAGGTACTCCAACTGGAAAGTTGCTTCATGTATCAGCAACCAACCATTCCTTGATGTCAAGTCCAATTACCTATCGACGATATCCAGGTAATTATATGTCCACACGCTCTCCTGGCAGCCATGCTTCTTGAACTTGCATGCTTCATGAAGTTGCCCGTGGCTGCTATCTCATCCTCCTCACGATCCCCCGAAAGTGGCTGGGGGACTATGGACAATATATATATATATATATATATATATATATATATATATATATATAGCCGATTTTAAAGGCACAAGCAACCACTACTTGGAGACTTTATAGAGAATATATATCACAGACAGTTTCATCCACAAACCGTCTGTGATACATCAGCTATCACAGACGGTTCTGAGTTAATAACCGTCTGTGATAGTCTGCATCATAGACGGTTCGAAAACAGTCTGTGATGACCTCATATCATTACTGACCCATAAACTCAGACGGCTCACAAAACCGTCTGTGATGACATTTTTGAACCGTGTGTTAAGATCTTTTCTGTAGTAGTGCTCCCTCCTCCCCAACGCACCTCCCTCCACCCTCCTACACTTTGAGATGGTTGGTGATTTTGAGATGGCTGGTTGGTTGTGAATTGTCCCAAAGGTTGAACATTTTGGGTGAAGAAAATCTGTGGAGGCTGCTGATTTTGACCATAATTTTTAGCAGTTCTAGAGTTCTTAGCTGCTTGGTTGGTTTCTTGGTGAGGGATCTAAGACATGAGGATGATATTTTATTACATGCATCCAATTATCATCTTTTTTAGTTCTATACTATAGGCCTTTTTTTATTGGTTGAAGACAACAACTTGTAGCTAAGCCAAAACCTGAAACAACTTTTGCTTTCTACTTGAAAAAAGTGAGCAGATCATTATGTTTGGCTTTGAAGTATGGATTCTAGGTTGTGCATTAGATTAGTATATTGTTTTGTGGGATGAAAGGTTGGATCATTGGATTAGTGTCTTCTTGCAGATAAGATCTATAATTATATATGAATCTTATTTGTTTGCACATTATCATGTACTTAGAAGGAAATTGCTTTCATTACTTGCTGGAAACTGAGGAATTTCATCATGTTTTAGCTGTTTGATTGGTATTCATGTTTGACCGTGGAACTTCTCGTATAATTCAGATATTTCCTGAGCTTTAGAGATATGGTAGCAAGATTAGTATGATGGCCTTGCCTTGTTGTATTTGCAAACTGAGGATTTCCTGAGTAGTGAAATTTGGATTTGTTGCAGTTGATAGTGTTAGGTAAACTTTGGGTTGGCATGGTCGTGTGGTTTGCAAATGTAAATTTTTATCTTCAATTGTATTTAGTCTTTCCTCGTAACTTGTACATGCATTTCATAGTAGCATGTGGAATTTTCACGCTCCAGTGTTAAAGATGGACAATCTTGAGACTACATCAAGGATGTTCAAAATTGCTTTTGAGATTTACTAGGATTTATAAAAGGCGACAAATGCATATGCACATTTTACAATTATCCATGATATGCTTGTGCAATTTTCTTTGTTGGATGCTGCTATCAATGTACTATCATTTGTAAATTATAAGAACCTTGGTTGTTTTTCTCAGGTATGATGATAAGCCTTGTATTAGCCTTAAATGAGAAATCTTGACTGAAGGACACTGCTTCCCCATGATTTTCCTCTAGAATATGACATTAGTGTATTAGCCTGGTATTTCTTTGTTTAAGGTGCATGTGGAAAAATACTAATGTCCATTGAAAATTTGTAGCTACATAGGTAGATACTTGCGGTGTACATTTTTGTCATGTACTTCTTTATTTTCGGAGTACGTGTGAGGGTGGGAGTGCCTAACAATGCCGATGTCGGTCCTAAGCCTGGAAAAAAGTTGAGGGGGCATGAATTATTCAAAGTTTGTAATAAACAAACAACATATCGTCGTTAATAACGTAATAATGTTTTGTAATAATTGGTTGTATTAATTATTCACTGTAATAATGTTTGTAATATTTATTTATTTTATTATTTATTTGTTGTATTAATTATGCACTACAGTAATTGTTTGTTGTGATTATTTATTGCAATTATTTCTGTAATAATTGTTTATCGTTAATTACATTAATTGCGGTAGTTGTACATGTTAATTGTGGTTTATGGCGCTAATTGTGATAAATTGCGGTATATTATGATAGTCATCATCAAATGCGATCAATTGCCCTAATTGCGTAGTCGGCGTTAATTATCGTTAAATATCGTCAATTGTGTTAGTTGTTCTTTGTCTTTAAATGTGTTAATTATCGTCAACCGTCGTTAGTTCTCGTTAAATGTTGTTAATTGCGTTAAAATAACATCAAACAAGCCGTTACTGTCCTGAGGGACATTTCAGATATTTCCTATCTCAAAAGCTGCAACCACCACCTAAAAGCCAAAGAGCCAAACATCAAACCAGGAAAGCTCAACCGTTTAGCTCGCAAATAAAAAACCTCGCAAAGACAACCGTAAAAACCCAAACTGCCCAAACACCCCAAGTCCAACCCACCCATCGCTTCACATCGTCATCAGCAGCCCACTTCAGGCTAGCTCTATAGCCCAACCCATATATCCTACCCGCGAGCTGCGTTCAGCACCCTAGCCCAACCCGCCAAACTTGTCAGTCCCGCACATACATGTCGCATGCAAATAAGATAATCTGACTGAAATCACCGAATAAAGGGCCTTTTGGTTTTTTACCGACATAAACTAAACCAAAATTTGATAATACTAATGAAAATTAGCTAGCATTTGCTACCAATATTTGGTAATATGAATAAAAAAATTAGTAATACAATCAATGAAATCTAATATCACAATTTTTTTGTAACACCAAAATTTAACTTAGCTGCAATCCAAACAACATTTATTTTACCAAATTTTTGGCTTGATTCACTAGGGTCAAGAACCAAGCAGCCCTCGAACCTTTTCTCCACTTCTGAACATTTGATGATCTTCTAAGTTCTAACACCGAATCGAACGGTGCACGCTTGCACAACACGCCGCCATGGCAGAATGACGAATTGACACGACATAAATTGGGTACTGTACAACCACAATACATTAGCAAGCTTTCGTACATATCTCGATCGGTGCCACGAAGAACGTACACCGCATTACATCGCCAGCAGTACAATGCATTTCAGAGATTCAGACAGATTGACCTCACCACACACCTAATCTTATAATCTTGTTGCGTACACGCACTACACTTAATTTATTTCAACTAGCTTCTTCCCTAATGGACTGACACAAATCCGATAAATACACTACTAATGCAACCCAATTAACTAGGAATTATAACAGCAGTAGCAAACACAACCGTTAACCCAGGCTACGCGCTTACGCACGTATGTATAGGTAGAGCTTGCAAGGTGGAATCACTGGGAGTCCTTGGCGCCGAGCGCGCGCCTGGGCTTGGAGCGGAACACGCGGTCGCTGTCGTCGTTGACCGACGGGTTGGGCGAGGTCTTGACGGGGTAGGAGGCTTCCATGGCGATGCCGCAGAGCCCGCCGTCGGTGCCGGCGTCGCGCTGCATCCGGAATTCCGGATGTAGCCGCCCTCGCCCCACGCGGGGCTCCACGAGTTCTTGACGGTCCAGTAGCCCATGCCGTCCTCCGTCTCGCCGTACCCGACCACAGCCACGCCGTGGTCCAGCTCCGTGCTGCAGTCACCGGTGAACACGCCCTCCGAGTAGAACTGGAACGCCTGGCCGCCGGCCTCGATGGCCACGGAGACGGGCTGGTTCGCCAGCGCCTTGGCCAGCGCGTCCTCGCTGTTGGCCGGCACGTTCTGGTGGCCGTCGATCACCACCACTGGCGAGTGCCTCACCCTGACGGTGTCACACGTGCCGTTGGCGGCGCGGTATGGGTAGGCGACCTCGGTGGTGATGCCGCCGCTGCGCTTTGATGAACTCAAAGGCGTTCTCCATGAGGCCCCCCTCCATGAGCCGCTGTTGTCCGCCGTGTCGCAGTCGATCAGCTCCTGCTCCGACAGCGACAGCAGCCTCCCCGTTCGGATCGCGTTGATGCCCTCCACCGACACCACCGTCGAGAACGTCCAGCAGCTGCCGCACTTGCCTAGTTGCCCTGGTCCTTGACGCCGGTCACCGCGCCCCTCTGGCGCCAGTCCACGGAGCGCGGCAGGTCGGTGACGCCCTCGTACATGAACCCGGGGACGGCGGGCGCGGCGGGGCCGTCCCGGCGGAGGTCGTTGACGCGGGATCCGGCGAACGTGGCGCGGAACTCCTCCCGGCCCATGTCGCCGAAGCGGTTGAGGCGGAGGCGGTAGGGGCGAACGTTGCGCTTGTTGTGCGCGTGGATGAAGCGCACGTTGGACTTGAAGGTGCTTGGTATATGCACACCTCTGTGATTAGTTTAATTCTTACAACAATAATCGATACAACAAAAGCATGTATACTATATATATTATGAAGAACTTTTTTATTATTTAATTTTTTTAATTTAATTTTAAAGTTAACCAATCGCAAACTTTATTTCCAATTCTGATTCCTTTGGTCACGCCACCACCCGTGGCGTGACAAAACAACACTGTCACGCTACAGGATAAGTCCCCAAAATCGCACTTTTTGTCACGTCACTGGTGGTGGCGTGGCCAAACAACACTGTTTGACCAGAAATGGGCTGGTGTGACAGTGTTGTTTTGTCACGTCACGGGTGGTGGCATGACCAAAGGGGTCAGAATTGGAAATAAAGTTTGCGAGGGGTTAACTTTAAAATTAAATTAAAAAAGAATTAAATAATAAAAAAATTCTATTATGAACTATAAATAGTAACATGATCATCAATTCAAATATTTATATCTCATATATTTGCGCTAACAAGGCAAAGTCTAGAACAAGGACACTACTAACAGAAGTATACATTAATATCATCACATAATTTATTTCTAGGAAACAATGCTTATCTATATCAAAAGATATCACCGCGATTTACAGAGAATCGCTCTGACGAAAGTCGCAGTCGAGTCTGATGTGAAGAAGATGACGCGAGCGGATGATGGAGAAGGAGGAAATCGTGAACAATTGCGCGAACGCTTTCTAAAAACCTAATTCGCCTAAACCCGTGCAGAATCACGAGGGGCGCCGGCTTCGGAGACACTGCTCTCCCCACGTCAATGCACTTTAAAGAAGGGATGAAGAAGCCCAAGTTGCGCAACACAGAGGAACATGGCAATAGAACGGTACTGATTCTGTTTCTGAGAGGTTTCTCCTGTTCTATCCTTCTGAGAGAAGAGGTTTTTTCTTCATATAGAATCAACCACAAGAAAGAAGTCAAAATAATATTTTTGTATTTAATGTAGTTAAAACGCGCCATAATAGCATAATCGAACATTGTATTTAGTTTTCAGTTTCTAATTCGTATGTATGGTTTTGAGGTGCAAAAATAAGCTGTAACTCCACAACCAACCTGACACGAAAACGTCGGATCATTCACGTGCAAGCAGGCGATGGCGTGGTGTGGCTAGGCGAGCGAGTGAGCATGCGCGCTTGTTCTTCTTTTGCTTGTTTCAACTAGGTAATATCAACTCCACCTTATATATTGATTTTCTCTCACCTAGACTAGCAATATGTTACTAAAATTCCCACCTTCCACTATATAAGATTTTTCTAAGATTTAATTAAAATATTGAATAGACCAGCACAAAAACTCCCACAGAAGGTGCCGAAGCGGCGGTGCTTCTTGGCCACCGCTCGTACAGGTCCCACAGAGCCTCGTCGGACTCGAGGTCCCTCTCGTCGAACGGGATGGCGCGGCACAGCTCCACGGCCACCGCCAAGGCCACGATAGGGAGCTTCTTGCTAATCTGCCCCATCGTGATAGCACTAGCACTAGTGTATACTAGGAGCTGTAGACTGTAGTAGCTGCTGCCTTTGTGGTAGTAGCGGATCAGCTTCGAGTGTGAGATTGATGAGGAGGGAGAAGGGAGGAGGTGTATTTATAGGAGGAGATCGAGAGCAGGGGAGAAAGCTTGCATGCAGGGAGGAGGGAGAAGTTGCTCTGCGGCGGGAAAGAGAAGATTTTAAATGGCGGTAACAGAAAGCGGAGGGAGATGGTGTCAGATTCTGCTCGGGATGGTTGCAGGCAGCAACTTGCCTTGTGCTATTGGTAACTTGGTATTGGGGCGTCCAAGATTCAGGTCAGATTCATAGATGGATCATTCCCAACATTCATGCGGTGATAGCCATTGGCCTGCTTCTGATAGGTGTGCAATTTTATGGATGCTACTAGCCACTCTACATTGGCTGGCTACTTGATCGCTGCTGTGCTGTGTGATGGGACGGCCGTGGAGTCGTCGAGAGGATCAAGCCCGGTATTAATGGCGGTTGCGGAGGCCGAGGTGCTAGGTGTGCATCTATTTTAACTTGGTCGCGATGAGGATTGGGGTTTAGCCAGGAGTCCTGTGCCGATCCAGCAGCAGCCTTCACTTTCGACAGGCTCTACTGTCTTGCTCGGTGGTCGGTGCGTATGTTTGCGCTTACTTGTAAATGCGATGGGCAAGAGATCCTGCTTTACTAATCGTGTTATGCTAATTGCGCGATTAAAAATACCCTGGGGCCAAGTCGAACTTAATCTGGAGGTAACTTGTCAGTGCACCGGTTGCCACTTTTCCAATCACTTTCAGTTTCAGGGATCGGTCTTCCTGTGGATTGCCAGCATGCATGACGCACCTGGCAGCTATTTTGGTTACAATCTCAAGCCTGATAACACCAAAATAATGCAATACCCCCAAGCTGGCGGCCAACAGCACAAACATATCCACGACAGCAAACGAATCCGTGCCTTGTTTTTATGCATCACCATCGCGTCTTTGATTAATAGCTTACAAGAACAGTAAGTCAGTAACACCATAACATCACCAGAGCCAATATATCATCCACATCACAAGGTAAATACAGAAAAGAAACGGAGGCAGAGGGAGATCAGATTAGAATATGCTAGTTAACCATGCATTAAGTGCTACTGTCAATACATCAAACATCAGAGGGGAGCAAGGCTAACTAGGTGAATTGGTAATCATGGAAATGATGAGCAAAGTTAGTGACATAGGGAGCACACTAATTGCGGTGCCAAACAGAATTCGTTAACTAAAGAGATCAGTGCTAAACTAATGAAATAGCGAGCAGACTACCATGGGCTCCGGGTACAAGTGGAATACACAAACTTCCTCCTGTTGCTTCCGGTACTACCATAACTTACTACTGCCTTGGTTGCTCATCTCTTTGCTTTCGTCTTCTTGGTTGAATGGCCTGTCTTGCGCTTGTGGCGGCTGAAATCCGAGACAAACCTGAATGTCTGTGCACACCCTGTCTCGTGGCAAACATAGGGCCTGTCGCCCGTATGGACCCTAAGATGCTCTGTCCTTGCCCATGGCCACTTGAACGCCATGTTGCAGCCCTTCCACGGGCATTTCAGCGGACGGTCATCCGTGTGAACCTTGCGGTGCTGAAGTAGATACTTGTGCGAGAAGAACTTCTTCCCGCAGCCCTTCATTGGGCAGATATCACGCTTATGCAAAGACAGCTCCTGCTTTGTGCCAAAGCTCATAGAACAGCCCTCGATATTGCAAGCGTACTCTTCTTGCTTTGGAGCTCTTGGAGTCTTTCTCTTTTCTCCTCTAGTTTTCTTCACTTGCTTCTTTGCTTCTGCTCTCATCCTCGGCTTATGCAAAGACAGCTCCTGTTTTGTGTCAGAGCTCATAGAACAGCCCTCAATTGCGGATGGGTGCTCTTCTTCATCCTTTGGAGCAGTTGGAGCCCTTCTCTTTTCTCCTCTAGTTTTATTCATTTGCTTCTTTGCTTCGACTTTAGTCTTCTGCTTTAGCGGTCTTGCTCTTGAATGGCTAGCAGGACTATCATTATCTTCTTTAACCTTTGACTTTGGACGGCTAGCAGGACCATCATCCTCTTCTTCCATCTTTGATTTTAGCTTGTTTTCCCTATTGGCAATCCTAGAGCTACTACGGAGAACCATTCCAGCTGGTGAGGGGGAGGGGACTTCAGCAGCACCTTTTAATACTTTGGAGTTGTCCTCTTCAGTATGTTTGGGCCTCTTGGTGTTTGTATTCTCCAGAGGTTTGTTCTCCCTTTTCTTGCTTGATTTTGTTACAGCTATGCTGGTGCTACTATTTCTTTTGGAGGCTGCCACTCTACTAGAATTGTCAACCGGCTCAATTTTGGGTTTCTGATCAAGACGATAAGAACTCATTCCATCTGTTTCTTCCTCTTCATGGCTTTCAATTCGTTGAGCCAAGTATGGATGGACCTGGTTTGACATCCATACTTTCCCACACCATCGGCCAGCAAAGACTATTTTCTTCTGCCTGCCTTGTCTCCTTTCATAAGTCTTTAGCTTTACTGGTGAGTTATTAGGAGAATTGCAGCCAAATGCCCTATAGATGACTCTGTTGTATGGCATTTGCTTGCTGTATAAAGGAGATTTGGCAAGATTTGCACTGTAGTAAAGGTTAATACCCAACTTTACAGCCCAATCACTGTTTGTTGGTATTGCTTCCCCATCCCTCAGAACTTCCTGTATCGTCTCCCTGTCCTCCATGCTGGCCTCCCTGAAATGGATGTCCTTCCAATCATACTCAACTTCCATTTCTGCAGCCAACGATCTGGCTTCTGCTTCTATTTTGGGATATTCTGTACAAATCATAACAAGCAAGTCATTTAATGTGTCCAGAACCTAGGGAGCAGGGGTGATTATTTAGTATTATGAACACCATAAGCACTGAAAGTCTGAATTAAATTATTATGGCTTTACCAAAATTAGTGGGAATATAATGTGTTTTTGAATAAAAAAGGATGACAACTTAGCAAAATGTCTTGGATGGCTGTGCATTAAGGTGTTAAAGTTCTAACAGAATTGTGGCGTTGCTCATTCCAAAAGAGCATGCAGCAAGTGTTCAAAATGGTAGACAAAAAAGAGTGCATTGCACTCATCACAATGAGTAAGTAGTCTGATGACCAACCTGGATGACATAAAAGAATAATATGGGCACCACCAATAGCTTGAAGTTGCTTCCCAACCTCGATAGCATGCTCAAGACAAAATACATGCATTCTTGATGAATCCGTATCAGATTTCAAAATTGACGCATTCAAGTTGTTCATTGTAGTTGTGGAGCTTATGGGGTCACCCATAGAGATTGCAGTGCTGTTACAGTTAGCATCATAATCTGTGCCACTGACATCAAGTGGCTCCTTCAATGGCTTTTTGGATCTTGACGGCTCAGATTGAACCTTCTTTTCCATCACTGAATACATATTTTTTGCCTGAAAACCCTCAGCTAGTACCATCTTAAGTTGATATTTGTTTCTTGTGCGAACACCTCTTGGTCCATTCAACATATCTGAGCTACCAATACATTGAAAGCTCTGGGATGAAGATCTTTGTTGGCAGTCCTTGCTACTTGAGGGTGCCTTCGTTCCATAAAAACAAACATTACTTGAACTATTGGCTAGTGATTCAGTCATGTGCCTTGATAGTTCACTGGAGTCATGAGAGACCTGAATTTTTTTGTTCCGAATATCTTCATCAGAATCTGATTGATCTCCATAAGCAGACACCAAAAGATCAAGAGCAGAATTCCTATGGAAAGGTGCAGCATCAGAAATTGTTTCGTTGCCATACAGTTCAAAACCAGATCCTGCATGTTGATTAGAAATACACACATTGCATCAGATGAAAATAATGATTAATGCCATAAGCCAAAGAAACTAAGATGAAATGCACTTTCGCATGACAAATAAACTACAAATCCAACTAGAGCTACACAAGGAACATCCATGCATGTTTGTTGCTACAAGCATCCATCAGATACATGCAGATAAACTAATGTTACAGGATGAGCAATCGAACATGGCATCATAAACTATTCACTTCCATCATAAGAAATACGCAAGAGAACTCCAAAATTCAAACAAGAAAAATCCAAAAGTTGACCCAAAGCACATTAAAAAATCACCCATTTTCTAAGGCCAGTAAGCCACCAACAATGGAGCCTGTACTTCTAACTAACATATCTAGAACATGGCATAAACTATCCTGAGGTTAAATTGCCAGATGTGGCATGATCAGAGAATGCAAGTTGTAAGGCTAATGATGCTTATTTTGTTAGCTGTAGAATTCTATAGGAGGTTATTTGTTTCAAAATAAGATTCCACCGGGTCAAATCTGCATCTATTTTAATCCTTGAATTTTGAAGGGTTAGTTTTCTCAAGGGATCATAAAAGCATTACTATTATTTTTACTACCTCCTAGAAAACTGTAACAGTAAAACTGTAAAAGACCAGTAACTCAGCACATAAAACCCTTTTAAATTTTTAATAAAGAAGCACAAGTAGATTAGCGAAAAGGAGAAATTAGTCAAACATAAAATGTCTACGGTATACATTGTAAGATGTATAACTTACGTAAAATGCCACCATTTGTCCTTTCACTTCTTAATGCATCTGCCAGATGACTCCCTTCAGAACCAACAAGCTTATGATTAATCAAATTATAAGCAGAAGACATCAAGTATTTTGCTGTACACTCTCTTGGTTTGACAACAGCCACACATGAAAAACTTAGAATCCCACAAGAGACACAGCATAATAAACCCTGATCTAAAAGCCCAGAAGCACTGATTATATCCCCCTTATCACCTTCTGCATTATGTGTATGGGATGAACTAGACATATTTACACAGTCGTCCATACATGTTGTTGCTGGGAAATTCTTTCCAGAGCAGACCGATAACGAACTTTCTTTGGATGAAGACAAAGCACTACAGTTCCTGATTTCACCATTCCTATCAAGTGTCCCATTCAGCGGTAAGCATCCCAAGGCTTCCAGAGCTTCTCCGCTACTACATAGGCCATCTGATATCCTGGATTTAGTTTTTGGTTGGGATCTTGAGCGTAAAGCTGAAAGTACAGGACCATCATGGGCATATGTTGGAAGGATAATACAGGAAGACCCATCATACAAAAGACAACTAAGCAGTTCATTGTCTTCAATAACATTCCGGACAAATATCTTTTTGACCAATTGTTCCCCTTCACCTTTTTTCTTCTCCTTTAATCTAGAGCTTCGTGGTTCCATTGCCCCAATGGATGGTTCCCTAGAATCATAGAAGTTGAAATAAATTAAATAAAGGGTCCAAATACATTAAAAAAAAGGATGCATTTGGTACCAACTCCAAGCATAGAAAGAGCTATGTAAGAAAGCAGCTCCAATAACACACATGGTTACCACTTACCAGATTGAAGCATTATCACAAAGTGATGGCTACTGTAAGATTAAAAAAAAAAAAAAAAAGATACACAACTTTCTTGCCTGGATTGCAGAAATGGAAGTGAGGATATCAAATATCGTCACCACTGAGCATAGAACCATATATCAGTTAACACATGGAAATTATTGAATGCACACCTATTGACAAACTATTTTTTAGGTGAAAACATAATGTAAGTTGGACCAATGACAAGGAATGCACAATGACACAATGGGGTTATAAGATCAGTATTTTGTGGGAGGCAGGAGGCTAACAAATCATCACAAAAGAACAAGTGTGCATCATGAAGCATGCAGATTATGACAAATACCTGAAGCACATTGACAGCGCAAGTTCGTAAAGCAGTTGATAGTGCGAAACCATGGGAGGACGATTGATTGAGGCTCTCCGGATTGCTGCCTCTTTCGCTACTCTCAACCATTCAGGAGTAGCTATATTTGATGCTTCCGCACAGTTGAATCCTGCCCAAATAGAAAAGGTACTCATGGGGTTGATTGCAATTGCAAGAGCCAGCAAAACGATGGCCAGGTAACAGCTTAAGTTTACTTTTCCAATAACATGTGATAAGAAGAAAAGCCCTCATGAGTCGCATACATTGCTGTGTTCGCAACAGATACACATCTTGCATTTGCATATTGCACACCTGTCTAGCTGAGATGAATTGGCGAAGACCCCATGCTGAGATGCACAACCATACTCGGGATATGCTAATATAGCTATAGGTTCAGGCAAGATCTTTATCACAAAGCTAATAATTCCCTATTTTTAGCAAATGCTTGAATTCCTTTCCACAATGTCCTACAGCCCTCTGGTCTCAAATTCATTAAATAGTAATGTACGGCAAAAAAAGTAAATTGTTTTCCTGGTATACAATTTTCAATAAAAGGTTGGCATCGCATGGATATCGGACGTGCCAAAGTCGCATAGCCACCCTACTGTTTAAGACATAACTAACTCCATATAATTAAGGACAGAAAACAATGCAAGAATTGGACAGGCATAATTGTGTCAACAATGCATCACATGGATATCGCACGTGCCAAAGTCGCATAGCCACCCTACTGTTTAAGACATAACATAACTAACTCCGTATAATCAAGGATGGAAAATAATGCATGAATTGGACAGGCATAATTGTGTCAACATAACATACAAAAGGAGGCTTTTCAGTTAACTGTTGAGAGTGCTCACCATGGCTGAAACCGCTGTGATAACATCCTGGAAAAGTTACCACGAACTCCCCTGCATTCTGCACCAATCTGTTCCCACGCACAGAACCAAACCTCCGTCAAGCACCACACGTATCAAAGCAAATCATTAAAAAAAAAACGGAAGGAAGCAAAAGCACCACCTGCAGCAGGGGATCCCCAGGCCCACGAGCACTTCAGGGGACATCACTGTTGTTTTCTGCCCCAGCGTCGCGAAGGTTTCTGCACCCCAATTCACAATTCCACATAATCACTTCTCAGTCAGAACAACGCAGCACACAGAGCTTCTATACTAAACGAACAGCTGCAGCCGCCTCACCTAAGGGGTTCACCTCCCCGCCATAGCCGTGCACGCGCACCACCTCCTCGAAGGCGAGCGCGGCGTCGCGCGGAACCCCGTACCACGTCTTGGGCCCCCCGAAGTGCATGTAGTTGAGGCTGTGCAGGTCGTGGTCCTCGACGTGCCAGGCGAACCAACTGAACATCATGGCGACGTACAGCATCGGTGTGGTGACCCCTGGGACCTCCTCCCGCATGAACCGCAGCAGCGAGCCGGGGCTCCTGGCCACGTCGCGCATGTTCCACGCCGTCTCGCCCACGTGCGACGCCGCCAGTTGTTGCCTGGAGCAGGGGGAGAAGCCCGAGCCCGGCATGTCGCTGGCGTACTCGACCACGACGGGGCGGTCGGCAGAGGCGCGCGAGAAGAGCGCCTCGAGGTCGAGCGGGGAGAGGTGCTTGGAGGCAGGGACGTTGAGGCGTGCGAGGAGCGACTTTCGGGAGGCGGCGGCCTTGGTCTCGAACTGCGGAAGCGTGTAGCGGTGGGAGGAGCGCCAGACTGGCTTGAGGGCGGGGCGCGCGCGGCGCGGGCAGAGGCCGAGCTGCTGGTGGCGGGTGGGGAAGGACGGGGCGGGGTCGTCCGGGTGGAGCGCGGCGAAGGAGCGGGAGAGGTTGGAGAGGGTGGCCTTCTTGGGCGGCGGCGGGCAGGGCGGCACGACCTTGCAGATGCCGAAGGGCGCGGCGGCGGGCTCGATCTTGAGGATGTAGGCGATGGGGTCGGCGAACTCGGCGGCCGTGGGGTGGAACTCGGGAGCGAGGGGGAGGGATTTCAGCCACGGGGGCACCAGCTCGGCCGCCGCGCCGGGCGCGGGCGGGGGCGGCGAGTACCGCATGGCGCGGAGCGCTGAGTCGGGTTGGGCTGGGTGGGGGATTACTCGCGCATTCGGTCGGAGTCGGAGCAGAGGAGAGGTTTTTGGTTTGGGGGTTTGGGAGTGGAGGAACTAGGGAGGGGAAGGAGGAGGGAGCGTGCGTGGTTTACGGCAACCGCTGCTGCGGTTCGCGGTGGCAACTGGCACGCGCGGAGTGGTGGTGTGTCCGTGCGGGTGGCACGGGCGGTAACTTACGCATGGGTGCGGTTGTTTCTCACTTTCTCCCACAGGTTTCACTTGCGGTTGCGGTTTTGCGGGCAGTTCTGTTGTATTCGGGTGGTTTTCTTTTCTGCGCGAGTCGAGGCAGTGAGCCCGTTATATTGAAGGCCTGTTTCTCAGAGTGGTAGATGCGCCTGCCTTACCGAGCAAGCTCTCACGCCCAGTAAACGGGAGCGCGCACAGTTTTGGTAGGTAATAAATCACCAATCATGTCCTGTTTGCTTCGTCTGTACAACGACGCGTGGGCAAAGAAAGATGGTGCTTTCCTGGAACAGATATTCCTTGCGTACAACATAAAAAGATATAAGGGTATCTTTAATAGTATATTTATTATCGTCTTTTAGCTATACTATGTCAACAAAATACTACATAGAGGAGAGAGGGAGGAACAGTCGTGCACGTAAAATAAAACTTGGTACATTAATCTACTCTAGTTGACATATAGGCCCATTTGAAAGAAAAATTATAAAATATAAATATTGAAGAGTGTGTTAGAGACTATTTATTAGAAATGTTGTCTCTAGCATATGTTAGAGACAAGATTATCTCTAACTATTGAAGATATCCTAACGAGTTGCATCAGACCAATTCAGTTCGTGTTAAACTGTTTAACCGACCATGCTCCGTCCCGTGGAGTTTCCGACTACCCATGTTGTACACCAATGCTTTACCGATTACTAGCCGAGGGCTCGTGCGTTGCAACGAATCTCAAATAAACAATATATATATATATATATATATATATATATATATATATATATATATATATATATATTTTCTAAATTTGAAAAATCAATATACATAAGGTAATTATCCTTACATCTAAAAGTTATATACAAAATTCACATCCAATCAACAAACCACAAAGAGTCTTATCATAAACAAAATGTACACATCATGATCTAATTATCCACAAAAGATTCTTATAGCAACATATGCATATATACACATATCTATCCATAAAAGATCCACCAACTCTTACGATAGAGAGATAGATGACAGACTTAACACCACTACCAAGCCTTTCTTTTATAATAGTAAAGACTAAAGACTACATAAGCCTTAGTCTGAAGATATATAGACTATCCAAGGTCTTCTCACTAAAAATGATTATGGGTGCTCCTCCCCGAGCCAGGTGGTTTCAAACTTCTAAGTAAACACGCACTTCATGGAAACAAAGCCGACTTCTAAGAACAAAATTTGAGCTCCATGATACCTTCATCTGGACTAGCAAAAATATGTTACAACTTTACAGGCACACCAGTAAACCTACTTGTCTGCCGAGGATCAGCATGATGGTCCAACCAATTCCATGCGGATGGGAAAAGAGTTGTGTCAGGTCTGAACTTTGTAAGAATGCCATTATAGATCTTGTACCTTCCATCACCTACCAAACTTCGTGTGATGATACCAACCATGAAGCAGTGATGCTGCTGATCACCAATAGATCAGGAGGGTGTCGCCTGGGATGCAAGAAATGCTGAATATTTTGCTCGCTCGACCCTGTAGCGTTTCAGCTCTTTGATTGCCGCCAACAGCACATGCAAAGAAACTGGTGCAAAGAATGGCTGCAAAAAGTGCCAATTTGAAGTATATCAATCTCAAATCTCTAGTTTTACAATGCTGTTTGGATCAAATGTAGCTCCATTTATGATTGGAATAATACGACAGTGATCTTAAGCACTTCGAAGGTATGACTATTGGACGAATAATGAAAATTGTGGCATAGAAGGAACATGCACCACGAGTGTTAGGGTGTGTTTGGTTCGATAAATTAGGACATACATATATGGGATGATCCTGAATATGCCCCTGTCCATGTGTTTGATTGAGTGAACCGAACCAACTCGTCACGGATAGGGTCATACAAATTCTAAGAATATTTCTCTCATATGTTGTACCGAATAGTTCGGTGAAATCGGACGAATGACGCAGTACAGGGACGAGCACATCCCCTTGCGGGCGTCTCCCCTCTCCACGCCATTCCCCTCCTTCCTTGTGTGCCCGCAAGCTCTCTTCTTCATCCGTCGAGCCGCCCCGACCGCTCAGACAAGCTCCGGTCATCCCCGCCATGAGCATCAGCACCACCTCGCCTCCCCTTCCTACTTCCTTAAGCAGGAGCCCCCAAGAGCGCACCATCTTCTTCCTCCCCCTGTTCATGGCTGCCGCCTCCACACGTCGTTCTAGCTGACATGGTGAGCCCATCCCCAATTCTATAGCGTCATCTCGTGTTCCCAAGCCACCTCGTCGTTTTCCCTAAACCGATTTTGTCTTTCATCCACCATAGCGTCGCGCCGCCGTCATCCTCCTCGGTCCCGGCCAAAATCACCGTCGCGGCCGATACTTCTCGCACAGTGAGCCTCCGGTCGTCTCCTCTCAGGTAGGGCACCCCAGTACCCCTCTCATCCTCCCCCAACCACCGGATTGAGCAACCCCTCTCCAGGTCGCCGCCGCCACGCCGAACCGCCTGCACCACCTCGGGCTCACGCCGCCGGCCCCGCTCCCTGCCTCCACCACTCAGTCCGGTGAGCTCCCCTTGTCTCCCTGATGCTTGTGCTTCCTTTAGATCCGCCCCTCTCCCACCCGTACATTGCCGCCCATTCTCCCCCAACATCGGCCACCGAGCTCCACCGCCCGCCCGCCCTAGTGCTCGTCTGGCCACAACACCGCCACCCCCGAGGCCGCCTCTCTTCCCTGGTTCCGTTTTGGCCATCACCAGCCGCCACCGTGGCTTCCCTCGCAGGTGACAAGCGCCGCCCCTTTGCTCCCTTGTTCTATGCCTTGTAATATCCCGAGGACATCATCCTCAAACCAAACACCATCTTGAACCATCCGGTATTATCCCATCCATGCAACCAAAACAAATCTTAAATTATCCCATCCCACTAACCAAATACACCCTTAATGTACAACTTTCACGTCAACATTCTGCGACTCGAAAAAAATTACTACTTTGCAGACTACTATGCTCCAATCTTGATTATTTAGAATCCATGGTTGAAGAATAGAACAATAACTTTCTTGCTTTCTTTATGTTCAGGACAGGAAAAAAAATCAAAAGTGCCAATCACGAATTTAACTGCCAGAAGTCTATAATTGAGTGAATACTGACCATGTAAATCGCGAAATAGTGCTCTATTGAAGCATAACTGATTGACATAATGGATGGATGGAAAAAAGCATCCTCGGCCAATGCCCTCGCTCTTGTTGCAGACACTGTGGAACAGCGCAATTCTTAACAAATGTTTGCCAAACTTAAATTAACTTGTGCACGAAAAATTGTCCTAAACTTGCCTGCTGAAGAGTCACTTATTCCGAGAGTGGCGTTTCTTTGAGCTAAACTTGCAGCTTCAAGAGAAAGCTCGACCTGAAAAAAGAAATTGTTACTTGTCAGAACAAACTTAATCTCACTACGAAGTGATTTTATACTATAATTAAGTTTGTAAAGCACTAGATCCACAAAAGACCACCATGTACAGGTGTGCAAAGGTACACAGCAAGGCACAATAACAAACACCATGCATGTTCTGGGCAATGAAGCATACGGAGTATTGTCTGAATGTTCTTTTGCTTGAAGTATTCAGTCAAAAGGGTACAAAAATGATTAAAAAAACATTACTACACAGAACAGTCAGCTAGCATTTAGCAAGTGTGGTGGAGGAACAAACCTGCCTTCCAATTTCATCCATAACAATCATTCTTGGGAGCGATTGGACCTACCAACAGAAATAACATCAGTGGATGTCTGTGTAAAGAAAAGATATATATATATATATATATATCATTAAGCAATACTTATATACCAAGCTGGAAAGAGACTCCATGGTGGTGAGACATGACAAAAGATTGGAACATGCGTGGTGTCGGTATAATAAATCTAATTCCCTGTAAAAGAAGAGGAAACAAGAATCACGATAATAACAGTTAGAGCCTTAGAGGTTAAATTCTGTAAAGAACTTCAGAGGTCGACAAGTCCAACAATAACCAAAACTAAGTGAACTTCTAACGTCGCAACTCCTAGACTTTGTACATCCAAAGTTTTGGTGAATATATGACATATCACCATTGGCATCAAACATATGACATGTGATCGTCAACACTATTTATTTTTTAAAAATGGATGGCTGGGGCATCCATAATTGTAGATATTGATATTTAGTTTAGATATTTTATCTTTGATGAACGTGCTCCCTGCTAATGCATACTACAATATTGATGATTTGAGAATATGCAAACTATTGTAACCAAAACTTGATAATTACGGTAACAAATATGTTCTCCAATCTAACCGGACAAAAAAATATAAACATACCAGATCTTGTAAAACTGTGCTTTGTGTCATAATAAGATGTCATTTGTACAGTGGTAGTTCTAGTAAAGAAATGAAGAGATGATCTCACCATTCTGCAAAGCCCTTTTCACTAACTATAAATTTAGTTACCACATTCATGCCTTGTGCATGATAATTTGGTTTTAGACCAAATAACTGCCTTAGCTGCCCAATGAAGATTTCAAGGGTCTCCATAAGTTCCTGCTTCATATAAATGTGTCAACAAATAATGCTCTTGCAAAGAAGGTATATCATGATTCGGGAGGGTGAACACCGCATATGAACATGCTAACATATCAAAAAGGCAAGAAAGTGGTCAATTTCACACACCTGCGATGACATTTTGTTCAGGGTCCCATGCGTCTTCTTGGAACCAAGTGAACAACCTGGTGGGTTCCAAATAACAACACCTCCCCACATCTACATAACAGGATAACACTGTCAAGAAAATGGCACCATGAATAACACAAAGAAGGTACATAGTACTTACTGGGGATATAAATGCATTAGTTTTTGAAAGTTCCCCATCTGGAAGTTGCAAGTACAAAGGGCATTCCCTTGCAGATGGAATGTACCTGCTTATTGTTGAACAAAAAGCTCAGATGACTAAATGAACATCCATAAACGTTCGCCCAATTAATATTAAACTTGGTAATTAGAACCTTAAGATATTGCCCTGTGTCTGTGCACATTGGAAAAACTGAATTCTGGGTTAAAATATGAGAGAGAAAGGGTTTGGTTTACAGAAAATGGGAAAAAGAACTATCAAACAACAGGATCACATCATATCTACCAGAAGTTTGACAGAGGAAAAGACAGTATAATAATAAAAAGAAGCAAAATTCAGAATAGCAGGGGACAGGGGAAAAAAAAGAGAAGTTATTATACTCGTATTATATAATTATAATTTGTTTACGAGCATAAATTATATCATGCCTTGTAAAGTGTACAACAAAAAATTGAAGATGTGGTTCTGGTCTAAAAAGCATACACCACAAATTGAAGAACTTTTGATCGTCCTGTAGCTGAAATCGATGTATCCAAGTGCCACTCATTTGAGTTCACCTATCAATTTCATTGCACGATTAAATTAGTGCAGATGACAGTCAGCCATTCATAGAAAGCAGCAATGAGCAAGACTAGATGAATTCTACAGAGCAAGTCAGAAACATACAAAGAAAGGAATGTCTCCCATACTAAGGACATTGCCACCCAGTTTATCATCAGAATAAGAATAGGATGACTTTGGAGTGTGGTACAAAACCTGAAAAGAAAAGGAGAAGTAGATCAGTATTATTAATATTGGCACCTTAACAAGAGATGTAGGAAGCAAGCTTAGCCAAATAAGGCAAATTTGCACCTGACTCTCTATATTAATATCAGCAATTGGTCGCAATGCCTCAACCACAGGAGTCAACATCCTCTCACCAATATTTTCAAACTCCCTGCATGTAGGATGCCTAACTGTAAAAATTCCAACAGCAGCAGCAGCGATAATAGGACAAGAAGTTGCTCTTTGCAAGTAGCTAAATTCAACCATAGAACCTATAATTGATTCCAAATAAGGAAGATAACAAATGTCCATAGTCGGTATTGCTGACATAACGCTTACAAATTACCTCATTAATAGAATCTAATATGTTGTACTTTACTTAAACAGACTATCATATCACAGGGCAAAGGTATGTTTTGAACTTTTCCAGCAATGCAGATAAAGAAGGGAAGATCTATATAACAACAATGCAGCAATAATTTGCATAACATAGTAAATTGTAAGATTTGTTCTTACCAATCATAGACCCAATCGGTTGGATTAGCATTCAACAAGCTAAACGAAAGAACAACATTCCCATCTGAACCAACTGGCATGAACTCTCCTTTCCCAATGCCTGCCTCACCCTCCTCGATACCGCCATTCATGAAATACTTGACAAATACCTTGCCAATAACTGACACAGCCTCAACCTCATCAGCCTTCCTGGCCACCCAAGCGTGCCGGTGCTTTCCGATCACAACCCTCGTTCCCTTCCCGTCATCACTCTCAACAACGACAACAGTGTAAACCTTCATCGCGTCCCCACCGCCACCACCCAATGCCGAGTGCAGCAATTCATCAAACACCTCATCGCCGCGAACCAAGTCTGCAGCGGTCACGGCGCCGCATCTCCAAGGCGAGGCGATGTTGCTGCTGCTGGAGCAGCCACCCGCCGAATCTACGGTTACCGAGACGGAGAGGTTACCAGCGGTGGAAGAGGCGGCGAGGCGGAGGAGCTGGGTCGAGATTGCCCGCTCGAGGTGATCGGCAAGGGAGGCACCGGAGGAGCTGGGACCGGAGCGGAGGAAGACTGCATGGAGGCCGCATGGGAAGGAAGGCGGGTTGGAGTGGAGGCGGCGGGAGAGGGCGGCGATTGCGTCGGAGGGTAGCGGCGAGCGGTGGATCTCGGTGGATTTGAGCAGGAAGGGCAGTCCTGTAGATAGATACAGAGAGAAGCGCTCGAGTTATACGGAGAAGAGTTAAAACCCTAATTCTGGGAGCCGTGGGGAGGTTGGAGTTGGTACCGAGGAGGAAGGAGAGGAGGACGGAGGCGGTGAGGACGAGGCGCTTCGTGCCGGGCTTCCTTGTGCGAGGCGGCAGCTTGCTGTCGTCGGTGGCGATGGGAGCAGAAGTATACGAGCAACCGGAGTCATCGCCGGCGGCAGAAAGAGGAGGTGGCTGAGGGGTATCGTCGCCGGCGATCTCCGCCATCCTTTCAGGTGACCGGAGTTTTGGGGGGTCGTGTGAACTGGGAAGGGACCAGCGGTGTGAGCCGGGACTGTGGTTAGTCGGCTGACAGGTGGGGCCTTCTGTAGTGTGGCCAGGTGGAGTATGGACTGCGGTCTGCGCACGTATCCTGCTTAAGGCCCGGCCCAAGAGCGTGCATATTTGCTGGGCCGGAAAAGGCCTTAGTCAACCAGCCCATCCAGCACTGTCACACAGTGTAATAATCTTTCTTTTTCTTCCTTTGCAATTTGCAAAGGAATCACATTTGCAGTTCGTAGCAGATTCGACCGTGAGAAATGTCAATAATTTTTAGCGGAGCAATGTACAGAAAATCCATAAAAAACAGAGGTTGAATGTGTACTATTTTTCTTGAAGGTAGAATATGCACTGTTGAAAGCCGCTAAGATCACACAAGAACCCCGGGAGACACTCATCATGCATGTAGCAAGGAGCAGCACCGCATCGCAGCATCTTATACTTCTACCCTCGCCTGCCGTCACAGCTACGTCTTACGCGGACTTGCCCGTAAAAGGTAGCGCCGAACGGTGTAAGCTCAGATCACGCACGTTTTTGCCGAAAACACACACGAGCCGACGAATCAGCAGACAGGATACGTACAGGTAGCCACCCCGGTCGGCACACACATGGCACATGCGGCTGCCGACCTGCCGTGGAGGCATGGACCCCCGGTGGCCGGGCGCAGGTCAGATAGGCACGAAATCCGCGGTTCGGATAAGCCGCGAGGCGTGGCGCACCTGCAACTCAAGGATAAATCTGCCGTGTCTTTTTTTTTTTGTTAGGTTTTGAGGAACCCTAGATCTGTTTTGTGGGCATTTTTCGGTCTATCATCTATTCTTCTATTTCCAGATGTTATAAATTAGTCTACCTATTTCTGGTACACCGTGAGATTCTTGAACAATATCACCAACCACAATCAAACAGATCAGTTTAATGGTTTAAAATATATTAGTCCCTAACACATATGTGTGAGTCATGCACCAGATTGTTTACGATATCAATTCCAATCTAATCATGTGGGTATGATCCTACAAAATAAACCTAGCTATTCCGTCCTGTACTATATCCAAATTAATCACACGCATGTATATTAAATTTCAGTAGACTCGATCTCAATAAATATATCTACTATATTCCAATACAACCGTTCTCAACACCTCAAGTTTTAATTCCTCGAGTTAAATTCCGTATTAAATAGTTTTCTATCACATATATCAATATTCCATATTGAGTTAAAGCTGATAATAATCACAATAAATATTAAAAGCCACATAAAAATCCAAAAAAAAAATCCCTCTCTCCTTTTCATCCGATTTAATGGAGTAACATGGCGGACTGGATCGACCACACGCTGATCGCTGTCCGCGCTGATCTTTGGTCTATATACCACATGCGCGCGCGGATTGGCTCGCGCGGGCCGGTGGTGAACTCAGCGAACGCGAGCATTCAAAGCCTCTCCTCCCTTCGTTGGTCTACGAGTTCTTGTTTGGAGGGGATTAACCGGATCGTCGACCACATCGTGCTTGATAGTGCCATCTCTTCCCACTCGGCCTTGGCGTGGTTCTTCTTCCTGGCGAGCTGTACTCAAGGCCGCCTCTCTCTCTCCTCGACTCGGTGGCGTCGATCTCGCGCCCTGTATATCTATCGTTGGGGTTTGTAGCCTCAATTTTCCTCTCAGCCGTTGCCCTCGAGGAGCCTCTTCCAGCGTGGAGAATCGGAAGCCCCAATGGGAGGCGGCGGCGCAGTGTGTTCGGGCTTGGGCTGAAGCTTCGTCCTCCGCTCCATCTCCTTCCGGTTCTTGGTTTGTGCTACTAGAATTTCCTCTCTGTTTTTGGTTTTGTCTCTCTATTGGATATTTCCATATATTTGGTTTTGCTATCTGTGGAATTGCCCCTCTGTTTGTGTTACTAGATGCTATGTTCAATCTGAACTACATTGAAAAAGTGATTTGTTGATGTTCTTATGTTCATCTAGTTCATATGCTCCTCATTAGCTATGCTTCCTGAAAGGCTCCGGTAGCAAACGAGATGCTATGTTGTGTAGTGCTTCAGTTCTTAGTGTGCCACTCTAATTTTGTTATCACAGTCCAAGCTGGAGAGGTACACTGCCCCAGGCTTATGATGCTCCTACAAAAGCTATACATGTTAGATGTTTGTTTTGCTCTACTCTACGAATATAGCACATATATTAGCTGCTTGTTTTCCTGCTATACATATGTTAGATGTTTGCTTTGCCACTATATGAATATATATTTGTTTTGCTGCTTGTGCACTGGTTGGAACCATTCCTCAGGTTGGCCACTAGTATATGAATATATATTTGTTTTGCTTCTTTGACACTAGTATATGAACTGTGAAGTTAATTAAGTGTAGTTTTCTTGTTTCGGTAGCTCTGAAAGACGTTCAGAACTGAGTAGTACTACTTGTCCTAGTGTAGTGGCAACTGGCAACTAGAGATTAGAGAGGGATAGGTCTTCCTTCTAGTATTAGTTGGTTCTGGTCTGGTTAACGAAGACCAAGAGCTTTCTTTCTGGTTTTGATTACAAAATTATTCTGGTTCTGGTCTAGTTAACCAAGACCAAGACGATGACTGTTTTTATTCATCCAAGATTTTGCACATTTCGATGACTATTTTTTTCCATCAACATAGGCATTGTACTTACAGTGTGCCTATGCAATTTTTGTGGTATGGGTTTGTGTTCCATAGAGAGCCTTGATAACCCAAAATAAGTTGTGCCTTCACTTTATCAACGATTGAAAGTTCACCCATAAGGACAGAACTCAAGGGCACTACATAGTTGTTAGGTTTTGTCTGTCATATGCTTCATATTGTGGTTTAACAGGAGATGACATACCTTATTTGAATTGAAGTTAAACTAATATTTTGTTCTTTGAACCACCAAACCCCACAAAATTGTCTAGATAACTCTTTTTTCAGAATGCTTCATAATGGCACTTTCCTCATTTATATCAGGCTTTTCTTGAGCTTCATACAAAATCGTAACTTGATGAAGAGCTGGAAAAAGTAAGCCAACAGCCTCTTTGTGCCTACTTTTATATGTGGTAATCGTGTTGAGAAGAGGGGGGAGGTATGTGTGTAATTTATCATACTGTATCGTGAACTTATGTATTCTGCCTCTGCAATCATGATTTTCTTAATTCTTCAGTTTTACACAAAAACTGGAAGAGAAACGCAAGGCTTTGGAAGAGGAGAAACTTGAAGCTGAGGCTAGGAAAAAGGTAGTCCTTCTCTGGTTTATGCTGTAGTAGTTTTTATTTCTATAGAACCATTGTAGTAGTTTGCCTTCATATTCTGGCTAGCTAAGCTGGACCTGAGCCTAATCGACCCATGCATCGATGTTGAATTGAACTAACAATGACCGATCCATGCTAAGTGTATAAGAAGAGTGCAGCAGCAAGCTAGCCAAGAATGGCATACATGTGGCTGCTATGTAGCAAATTAAAGCGTGCTTTATTTTTTTTTGTAAAGTTAACTAGACAGGACATATTCGTCTTATCCTAAGCGTGTTTTCTTGCCTAGACTGTATTGTTGTTTGACTCTATTTTTCTTGTTGCACAATAATCAACAGCTATAGGCATGCTTTTTGCATATATTAATTTGATTGAGACAAAATCCATTGAGAAAAGCTCTGCAAGAACCATGTTGTTGCCAATGTTGCAGAAATTTGTGCATATACTAAGATTTGGTAGAGTTTGCTTTATACTGTACATTCAAGTCATAGAATGGGATTCATGGTCTGGCTGCTGGAGTATTTACATAGCTTCCATTGATGTTACATGTTAGACTTGGGAAGAATGGAGTTGAGGAAGTGCTTGGGTTGGGTCAGCTGTCGGACATCAAAAAGAAAGCGTTGGAAAGTCTCAAGAGCGAGCTCAAGTCCTCAATTGAGAAGGGCATCAAGTTTGCAAACGAGAATTAGTTAGGACATTTTGCAGATTATAGCAATTCAAACCTGTAGTCGAGTACTTTTGTAGGGCTGCTATCCACCCAGCTTCTTTTTTCCTGAAGCGTCAGTGTCTCCATGAGTTCTTCATTAATACGTATGTCAGGCTCATACATGAAAGTCACGATGTAGTTTGGGGACCATTTGGCATGGTCCTTTCAATTCCCTTCCTAGCAATTGCTCAAGCTTGACTCTTGACCATTTGGCATGGTTCTTGTAGTATCGATATTGTTTTTAAGATTGTATGTCAATACTAGTTGTAGCTTGTTTGCTAAAAACTACATTGTTTATTTATTTCTAATGATTAGTACTTTAATATTTGTGTTTAGTGGCCAAATGGGTTCGAGAAGGGTGCTTGAACTAAAAGGAGGAGGAAGAGGATGACGACATGATGTTTGTTGTTTTGCCAACTTTACATCTATTGTCGCTAGTGCACAAAGTGAAAAAACCAAGGCATGCATCTAGACTACAGTAGGAACGGCTTAGGAAATCCTTGAAGGACATGAAATGGATTGTAGAGTTGCATTCCGTATGGAGCCAGTGGTCTTTAGGACAATTGCAAATTATCTTAGAGAGCAGAAACTGTTGAAAGACAGTAGAGGTGTTAGTGTTGAGGAGAAACTTGGATTTTTCATGTTCATGCTCTCCCACAATGCAAGCTTTCAAGATTTACAATTTGAATTCAAGCATAGCGGGGAAACAATTCATCGTCATCTTAAGGAGGTTTTCAATACAATTCCTGCTCTCACCTATAAATTTGTCAAGCTTCCTAATGCTGATCAAACTCATTGGAAGATTAGATCGGATCCTCGCTTCTTCCCTTACTTTAAGGTGCATAATTTGACATTCATGTATAAATTAATATTTAGTTTACAAAAATTAAAAAAAAACTCATGGATATATTCTTTGCCTTGCAGAATTGTATTGGTGCTATCGATGGTACCCATATTCCTATTACTATAAGTGGAAAGAAGGTTGCTCAAATCTGCAGGAATAGAAAGGGTACATTGAGTCAAAATGTTATGGTAGTTTGTGATTTTGACTTGAACTTCACTTTATCTCATGTGGTGGGAGGATCTGCCACAGATGCTAGAGTCCTTAGGTCTGCTTTGAGTAGTGGTTTTCAAGTACGAGAAGGTAAATTTTTTCTTGTCGATGGTGGTTATGCTAACACACCATCGTTCCTTGCACCTTACCGTGGTGTTCGATATCACCTGAAAGAGTTTGGACGTGGTCACCGTGGACCAAGAGACTACAAGGAGTTATTTAATCATCGTCACGCAAGCTTGCGAAATCACATAGAAAGGGCTTTAGGAGTTCTAAAGCGCTTCCCATCCTCAAAGTAGGCACATTCCATCGTGTGAAGAACCAAGTGAAGATTCCAAGAATGCAGTGCGATTTTCATAATATGATCCGAATGCTTGATGGCGATGAGGGGTGGTTAGATAACCAACCTAGCAATATACCATCCGAAAAGTTTGTCAATCTTCGGTGACAATGAATACCAAAGCGATGTGGATTCACTTAGTAATCAAATGCATTATGGAAATAATTTTAGAGATATAATTGCAAACAAGATGTGGGAAGATTATGTTCAATATGGCGAGTAGAAAAACAATGCTTTGTTTCCTAATGGGATGTAATTAAGTTGGATGTATTTGCTTTGCTTGCACCCAATTTTCCATTTTGATTAATTTGTAGTTATCTTTGGATAAAACAGTTTTTGTTTATTTATTTGAATAAATTCAATCGATATTACTTTACATCATGATGTTTGCAAGAGGATCTCCAAAATTCAATTTGTTGCAAGCTAGTAATGCATGTAAGAAAGCTTCTCCAAAGGGACAGACACGGGAGGTATTACTTTATAGTTTATGCAATTTTGCTTATAATTGAGCCTACTTTCTTATTACTTTGGTCTAATTTTGCCTACAGTGGATAAGTCTAGAGCCTCGTGGAATCACAGGTTAGAAAAGGCTTTAGTTGATCTGCTCCATGAGCTCAACAACCCTTCTTAGAGGCGACAATGGATGGTCGAGTGAAGCATGGAATAAGATTGTCAAAGAATTTCGTGAGAAGCATCCATATGTGAATTTGAAAAAGCAACAAATACAAGATAAAGAGAAGGAGCTGAAAAGGGACTATAAGATGATCAAAGATGCAAGAAAACAGAGTGGTGCGTCTTGGGATGACAATCGTTGCATGATAGTTGCTGATCCACCGATTTGGGCCAACATCATCACGGTAATTTGTTTACACCAATTTTTGCCGTTCACTATTAAATTTGTGTGCTATGTGCTAATGTCATAATTAATTATCTCATTTCGTACATTCATGATCATATCCTAGAGCTAAGAAATTCCGCAGTAAACCTTTCCCCTTGTTCGATGCTTTGGGAGATCTATATGATGGTAAACTTTCTTGCGAAACTTATTCCATTTAGCTTAAACTAAGAAATTCCGTATTAGTGAACTTTAACTTTCTTGCGTAGGACAAACTGCTGAGGGTAGCATGAACTTCACATCTCTTGAGCCATCACAACATGTTATTCTCACACAAGTAGACAATGTTGACGATTATGTTGAAACGAGAACCTTTTCCGGACTCGCATTATGATGAGTGCAATGACATGAGTTCACCAAGTCAACATACGGCGAGTGCAATACAACATGAACTTCATCAAAGGCAGAGTAATGCTACCTCAAGAGATAAAGGGGAAAAGGTTATGAAGAAGACTAATACTAACTCAAGAGATAAAGGAGAAAAGGCTGCGAAAAAGCGCAAGCAAGATGGGAACGTGTGCGATATGATGGGAAAGTACTTAGAGATAAGAACAAAGCAAGCCGAGGAGGAGGCTTGAGCTAGCCGAGGAGCAGTGATGCAAGGCGTGTTGATGATTTCTCTATCGGGAGTTGCATTAGTGTTTTGAACACAATGGAAGATCTATCAAGTGAAGAGAAAGTCAAAGCCTTTAGTGTATTCAAGGATGCTCAACATAGGAGATTTTCATTAGTGCGGAACACATTACTCGTCTCATGTGGTTGAAGAGTGTGATGGTATGTGGATAACTTGTTTCTTCCATCCTATATTTGTTGTTTTGTATTTCCATTTGTGCTTATTGTCATTTTCATATATTAACAGGATCTATAAGCTTGAGTTCAACAAAAGTCATTTTCATCTATTAGTAGGTAAGGGTTGTTTCTAGCATTATATGCATTATAATACTCGATAAACCTTTCCTTTTGATAATAACACTTTTGATGTCATAACCAACGTGGTACAGTGTCTTCTACACCACAGAACTTAAGCCAGCAGAACTAGCTATAATGAGGTAATGTGTTGTCCATAGAATTACTAACATGATGCATGCCATTTACTAAGAACTTTTTTTTTGGATATAGCAGTGTCTATTTTTTTGTGAATGCAAAGCTTGATGATTCGCTGATTGAAGGGGAGTTCCTGAATTGAAATTAGATGAGCAATCTTTTTTGTACGAGACTATTTGTAATATGAAATACTTTTATGTTGTGATGATATTGGACAGTGGACATGCACATTGTCATGTATTGCAAGGACAGTGGACATCTTTTTTGTATGAGACTATTTGTAATATGAAATACTTTATTCTGAATTTTTATGATTTTTTTTTCAATTTTTTTGCACTTTTTTTTTGAATTTTCTGGACTGTTTGTGAAAAATTTCTATTTTTTTTTCGAATTTTCTGGTTTGGTTTTGAAAAATTTAATGAATTTTTCCAATTTTTTAATGTTGTTTTTGGAATTTTCTATATCCTTTTTTTGCTTTCAGATTTTTTAATATATGCAATCCCTATCAATCCAATCATTTATCCAAACAAATCAAGGGATTAGATCCAAGGTGGGTGGGGATTAGATCCAAGGTGGGAGGGGATTGGGTGGAGGGAGGGGATCAACCTAATCCCCCCTTGGATGATTTTTCCCATGGATAGATTTTCCCATTAGCCAAACAAGCCCTTACGGATTTGTCAAAATATAAGATGTGCGTGTAAATTTATTTATGTTTTTTTCTTCTTATCAACCCTTATTTATCATACCCTCTCTCTCTCTTGCATTTTACAAGTAACACTCATACAAACTATTCTTTCTTACATTTCCAAGGTATATCACGGGTAACATGATTATTTCCTCTTGGTTTTAGAACCTTCTTAACCCCGTATCTAGCCAAAATACGACATAAAAAAACTGAGGGAGTATGATACAGGATCTCATGTGCGTATTCACTGACTAATAAGTCAGTGCTTGTGCCTTAAACATGGACTACTCTACTGACTTCATGTCACCTTACTGACTTGGTTCTATGATCAAATTCTGTCTACTTTTGGTGACTTGTTAGTTGTTACTGCCAATTCAGCCATGTGTCTCGTGCTGAAAGTTGAAATCTCTTTTCACATATCATCGGCAGTTAGTGATTCTGGTGAACCTTATTTTCATCTAGTACAGCTATCAATTTCAGTGTACTCCTGAAAACCACACCGGGAAAGGGGTAGTGCAGGGTACAGTAGAAGCAGCAATGCCTTGAAACACTGAATTTTTCGATGTTCATCCGTGCTGCAAACTTTTATATATGTCCGTCTTCAGAGCACAGACGATTGCCTTGATTCGACGAGCATTTTGTCAGTACTCAGTACTAGTTATGGTGGGTAGCTTGTTAAAAGCGAGCTAGCTTTTGTCCAGGTTTTGCTGTTCAGTGCAATCTGGCGGTTACATGTTTGGTAACCGTAAACCTGCTGCTACTTGGTATAGGTAATTGGTTAATTGCAACTTGAAGAGCAGATGTACATCAGTACATTCTGATGGGGGGGGGGGGGGGGGGAATGGAGGAACCAGGCAACGCCAATTAGCATGGCTTGATTACACATCAGTACATGCACACAGAAAAAAAAATGGAGGTACTAGTACTGTCTGGCAAACAAGTCAAGAAGTAGATAGCATAATATGACTGTATAGCAAATTGCAGAAGAAGAATATACATTCAGTAAGCAACAAATTAAGAATTAAAACACACACAACACACACTGGCATTATCTCCTTACAATAATTTACAACATATATTGTATACTATCAATCGGCCGAACCCAATCCCTCAAACTCAAGAAACTCTGAACAATGCAGTTAGACTGAGCTGAAATGAATCTTTGCTCTGTCACTCACGCAAACAGACTGCAAAAGGCCGGCAAGAAAATCAAGAGGGCTAGTTGCTTCTACACTTCGATGAAGGAATGGCAGGGCACCCCCATGAGCTGCGCCAAGGTGGTCGACCGGAGCTTCCTCTCCTTGACGGCCGGGTCTTCCAAGAGCAGCACCTTGTCCTTGTCCTGGACTCCGACCATGTGCAGGTGATCGCAGTCATCTCTCTCCTTCCCCCTGTACAGCAGCCTCTGCTCTCTCGGCCACAGGCCGGTCACCAGCGACAGCATCACCTTGAGGTCACCTGAATCGATCGTGGCACACTGCAGCTTAGCAAGCAACGCTATGAATGCGAAGTATTGCGAACCATCTCCGGTTCGATCACCTGAAGGACATGGCGATTAAAGCAGAGGGCATGCATGCAATGCAGCGTACCGAAGGTTGCGGTGGCGTCGATGGAGACGCCGTGCCATTGCCACCCGGTGGAGACCCTGACCTGGATGACGTCAACGGCGCCGGCCATGTCGTCATCCTCCTCCGGCGCCCGCCTCTTCTGCACCAGCATCCCCCCCGGCCGCACCTCCCACTCGATCTTCTCGTGCTCGGCGACCATGGCGCAGATGTCCGCGCCGCCGCCGGTGCTCTTGGAACGGCTCCTGAAGAGCCTCCTCGGGCTGGGAATCTTCACCATCTCTCCTCCCTGCTCTCAAGCTTCGCTTGTCTCTGGCTGCCTCTGCCTCTGCAGATATCTAGTTGCTGTGGGTGCTAAGACCCGCAAGACTTGAGACTTTAAAGAGGGAGACGCGTTGATGAGGACAAAACAGGAGGAGGTTAAGTCGCGACAGGACGACGAGCCGTCCATCGTGCGCGCTAAAGAAAATGATTGGTGATCAAGCGCGGGATTGTTTAACACCTTAAGCCCTGCTAATTAACTCTTTCTAGGCTCAAGGCTGTGGCTGAGACGACACCTGTAACCGAGACGGCGAGAGGGCTGAAAAAGAGAAAATGTTGGAGCGAGAGGGGTAGAGTTGAATGCGAAGCGTGGCAGTTGGAAGCGGCAGCACATGGGGAGGTGGCAACACGGTTTGCCTGCATGAATGGCGGGGCCAACGGGATCGTCTTAGCAGTTGGTTGGTTAGTTACCTCTCTCTCTCTCTCTCTCTCTGTCCTGTTAAACAATGCAGCCATTTACTATCTTTTTCCTGCTAGTACCGTTCATTGCAAATTGCTGGACTGTTCTGGGGGATCCCAGATTGATGTACTAATGTGATCATCTTTGAGCAGCAGGTGATACAAGTTGGTAAAATAAACATGCAATGCAAACCACGGCGTCACTGAAGATCGTTGTGCATAATACTCACTGAAATACGTCTAGAAACCATGCATCTCATACGTGTGTAGCAGCAGCAGCATGTGGGCTTGTCATGGAGCGAGACAAAAGTCCCCGAACCTGTTCTGCAGGATTCACATCACCTTCTCAGCTTTTCCCCTGGCGATAATAGCCTTTGTAGCTTAGCCTAAATGAAATGCACTGAGCTATAATAACACTGCTAGATACATTTGGATTTGGTCGCTGCAGAAAAACAAATATCCTTTCTGATGATTGCTACGTAGGACAGCATATGCGCTGGGCCTTCCGGTGCCGTATTTTAGAGCTATTTTACAGTGTATTTAATTCAATATGGGCCGCTCATTCGTCTTGATCCAATATATGAGATTAGTTTGAATTTAGTTATACTTCTCTTGATAGTATGTGTAGTATAATTCGGAGAGGGTACAATCCTAAAGAAAGGCATGGCAAAAGGGTAATTTTTCCCATCCTAGTGGGCTTAAATTAGCTTTCACACTCGGAATGGGCCGTCCGCCGGCCCAGATTCTGCCTGCTTCGTGTATTCCTTCGTTAGCGTAGCGCCGCTTCGTGAGTTAGGTTTTTTGATTCAATAAAGGAACTGGGAACGAGAGGACGGCGCATTAGGGGCGGTGTGATGAGGGGGTTGTGTCGGGGCGGCGTGATGAGGGTGTAGCGAGTCGGGGCGACTTGATTAGGTGGTTTGTGTCGGGTCGGCGAGTGTGGCAGAGCGGCTTGATGTGGGGACCGCGCAGCGGGATGGGGGCGGCGCAACGGGACATGATGAGGGGGCAGAGCAGCAGCCTGAGGAGCGTGGCGTTGCCATCGTTCCCGATGGCCGCTGCGGCACCGCTCAGTGCCATTGGTGTATGCTTCCTTTGCGGCTGCCGACTGCGAACAGGTATGGTGACTCTCCTGGTGCCTCCCTGGTCGTCCTCGTCATGTTCCGTTTTCCTCACCCCCCAACACCTGATGCTAGAGGTTGTCCCCTAGAGCTTGCGACCGCGCATTAGTGGTGCCAACCCGATGGGATGAGGGCTCCCGGTGGACGTTGTTCTCTTGGTGGGACTTGTCTGGGCTATCGGCTGCAAGGCTGGTGGCCGGGGATCCCCTCGAGGATGTGGACAGCACCGACATGCTCCTCTGCCAGTCGACGTTTTAATGGGCTCTCTAGTAAACATTTGTCTTTGTTTCTTCCCCCTACTTTCTATGTAGGCTTGTTTTTACCGTTCTTTCATGTCATTGGTAAATTGTACTATACAACTGACTCGTAAGTTGCTAAACTAAGGAAATGGAATATAAGTTGAAGTGTATTTTATGGCTTAAACTAGCCAAATTAAGAGCATGTTTTTAGGGAACTTGGAATGGTATTGCAATCTAACAAGTGAAGAGAAAATTGCCATTGCATTGTATCATTTCAACCAGAAATTAATCATTTAGGTTGTTTTGGTTTGTCCATTCTAACATTTTTTCATTTAGGTTTGTGCCATTATTTGTGTATATGACAATAGTTTAGCGAATCAGATTTTCTTATGATGCCTTGCAAAAGTAGTTCCAAAGTTGAATGTATACATGCGAAAGTTAGTAGTTTACTAGCACTCAATAGGCACCCAGGTTGTAGATGCTACCAACAATACCAAGTAGTATACCTGAAGTGACTTCCACTCATTGTTGTGTGAACCGTTTTGGTTTTTGTCATATATATTGAATACTTCCTTATCATTTGTACTACCTCTTTTTTTGTGAAATTTGCATACGGTTTGTTTATAAATTATATATTTATTCAATTTTGCTACTCGTTGAACAATCTTATCCCAGCGTTAGTCTTGCAGTCATGTGAGATTATTTTTATTGTTGGATTGATGTTACCTTGAGTCCTTAACAATGTTGCACCTTATACAACACAATAAGATTTTTTTGAATATTTATGGAAATGGTTTTGTTTGACACTTTACTTTTGTATCAGTGTACTTCATAATAATTTTGAAGATTTAGCATGAAATACTAGCAACTTCGTCAGTCATGCTCATTTTGATTAATTTGACTAGTTCAGTTTATGTACTACGTACATTTATCAATTATAGTATCGTTTTAGTAAATATCAGGCTATAGTAGGCTAATCAATTTGCTAATGATGACATGGGACTATTAATAAGTTTGCATCGTACCGCATAACTATAAATTACATAGAGTAGTAACATTTTATTTGTATAATATCTGGTCCTTTTTTATAATCCCGCCCATCTCTTTGTTGAACTTTGGGCTGCAAGTAATCTTGTTGAGGTGACAATCCACCAAGATGGCCGCCAATTTTCGTCTAAAATTGTCTATATCATCCCGTGTAGGAAAAAAACAGAAGACATTAAGTTTTTTGCTATGTGATACATGAGTATTATAGTAAAATAGTATTGTATGACATACCTGGGTAAAGCTGTGTGACAGCTTAGATCCTGTCCAATATTCCATGAACTTGAGTATGTATAGACCGTGGGATGGGCTACAAGATTGCATAGTAATTAGGAAGCCATATATTTCATAATGAAAAGTATATTTATGAAGCGATGATGTGTATTGTACCCATCTTTTTGTCTTCGCTTCCGTACGTATGTGTGATAGGCCAAAATGTTACGTTGTGGTCAGGCCAATTAGATATTTCAGGTACTTCATCATGTATTGAGATATCAAAATAGTTCTCTGTTCCTTGTAGTTGTTCATTGACAAAATGTAATTGTAGAGCTCAAATATGGGATTATTTTAACTATGGAGGATTACAAAGTAAGTAATAATCTCATCGCTTGTATTGGTTCAAGGCCTACTCTTTCAGTTGTGCCTTGTGACTTGTGAGTCTAGCACTTGTATCTGACGTCTTTTTGCATTGAGCACCGCTAAGTACCAATGTTTATTTTCGATATTTAAGGGAAGGAAGATCTGCAGGATGCGTTATGTTACTTTTGTATTGAGAAGTGATTGTAAATTTCATTAGTCAGGACATTAAGTGTCACCATATCATGATGCAGATAATTAATTGGCACTCTTTGAATTATGCCACGTTCAATACGGCATTTCTATATTTCTCGTATGCCATCTCTTGCTAGCAGTACGGTAATAAATGTCTTCTCTAGGAATGCCTTTGCACCAGCCCTAATGTCTTTACAGTATTTATCCCGTAGATAATAGATGTACACATTGATGACCTAAAGTTGCAAATAAGAAATTATGTTAGATAAGATTTTAATGTCAACATAAGACTATGTTAACTTGGATGAACTTACGTCGTCATTCAGCCATTTTTCCTCTCCCTCGAGCAATGGGTGATTTTTCTGGCGTTGCATTTTTTTATACAAAAACATCATCAATGTGCACCAAGGTCTTGGCAATTGGTGAGGAGTTTATGTAGTCAATAATAGGATTATCTTCCTCGCTGCATGTATCATATGCAATTTTGTTTGTTTTGTTGGTAACAACAATTGCATATGTAATTTTAAGTATTGAAATTATAGGGAAAATCATGTTAGGGATATACCTTTTGAGGTGATATTGAATGTTGGAGGGTCCATCGGCTTCGTAGTTCGGCTATCATAAAAAATGTAGTCACAATTTTTGTCATGTGTTGATGTCGTCACCCTTGCTGTTTGATCCCGGTCCCATTTGGCAATGGGTGAGTTCTTTGTTTGAAGGTTTCGTTTGTGCTTTTCCTTTGGGTGTTATTGTTATGATTTTTTGTTTGGTACAAATATTGCATAAGGAACAAACTGAGAAAAAAGATTGTATCTTAGTGTCTGGTGCTTCTGTGACATTGTTGTGTCCATGTACTTGTTCCTGCTTTTGCTCGTAAGTAGATGCATCTATGTTGATGTTAGATGAATTTCCTGGGTTGTAGAATTTCTTATTTGCACGTTGTCTTCTTGTCTACAATAGTGAAGGTGTGCTTGTTAGATACAGATAGGGATGCAGATTTAATTATACTGCTGTTTGTACCAGGTTTTCATCAAACTCATCAAATCTATTACGAAAGGTTGATCTTCTGTTGTAGAAATTCCCCCTCGCAATTTCCTGTTGAAATGCATGAAGGACATTTTTTAAAGTAAGTTGTCATGCTAATCATTTTGTTGGTGCTGTTTTTTAAATTTTTAAAAATTGTACAATTAGAAATAATATGTTCGTGGTAGGATGGTGTAATGTTTGGGATAGTACATCTATACACATACGGCTTTATATACATCTATAGCCGAGCATGCTAGATGTAAGAGAAGTCTCAATCATCTATTTAATCCTTGTGTTGTTTAATCTCATTATTTGTGGTATATCATGTTGTGTTCATGAAAAGCATAGTTATTTTTTGAGGAGACATACCCGAAATTCGATTATGAATTCATCCAAGCGTTTGCTTGTAGATTGAAGTGTGCTCTGAATATCCCTTAGCTTATCATTGACTTCTATATCTAATTGCACAATTTGCATTTGAAGCATTTCAATTCTAGGATGAGGTTTTGTACTTGCCTACATGTTGTGAAAAAAACATTTGTTAGACATTATTTCGGTGTAATACGTAACGTATGAACTTAATATATATACCTTGTAGTATGTGTATTGTTGTTTACTTTGGTCACATGCTTTAGCTGGTATGTTGCTATTTGCAGTTGTAGAGGGTACGATGGCTTGTATAGGACTCCTGATATCATGAACAATTTATTATGGTAGGAAACAAATTCAATTTGTCAATAGTGATTTACATAATAACATCCATATTTTCATGAAAAGTATATATGAAAAGTGTTTATAGTATATTACCTCCCCTTCTCCAAATTCGTGTATATTATCAACGTGTTCTCGTTTTTACTTTCTCATCATCCCAGTATTATATAAGTGGTTTATCACGTCTAGTGTAGTATATGGTAGGATCCAGATGATTGACACGTAACTTCTCCCATCACCATAGCTGCAAGTTAAAGATTTTTTTAGAAATGAACAAATTGTATAATTTGGCTAGTACATAAGTGGTACATATAAAGCTGTGCAAACTCACCTATAACAGAGATAGGTTTCCCTCAAGATTTGCTTTACCTGTCTTGAACTTCTTTATACTTGCTATCAAATGATTAAGAATTAGGCTAGCCCAGTTGAGTCTTTAAATCTTGAACCTTCTCAATTAGGATAAGGTACAAAGAGTTGACATACGGTTTGGTTGTAGGACACAAGAAAATACCAATTGTGTATAGCACAAATCTCACGATGAACTCTCATCGTTGTTATTGGTTTTTTTTTGCAAAATATTCCAATCAGCTAGCTAAGGAAATAGTTGTTCCATTTGCTTGTTTGTATTTTTTGAACAAATGAGGTATCTTCTGTCCTTTACTAGAGCAACAAAATCTCCTCCAGAAAACCATGTTGGCATCTCGCTTCCGCTTGACACACTCCTTTCTGACACTAAATCCTTTGGACTTTGCATATGCACTATAGAACTTATAACCATCTTCCTCGATGCTAAACATCTGATTTACCACCATGCTATATTCATCCATTTCCTGCAGGTTAACATTATTTTCTCTAGCCATGACGTACAACTGCCATTAAAATAACATTGCATTCATATTAGTAACATATCTCACACAAGTAAATAAAACAAAAAAAAAACAATACGATGTACCACTACAAAATGTAGATCAATGCACATAAATCAAGGTATAGTAGTTGTCCAGCTATGAAATTGTCAGTTCTGTAACCTGAGGTGCATAATACTTCTAAATGAAATAACTTTTGTTTTGTGATTCAGTGCAAATCATCATCGCATTGTAACTACCCCAATAAAGTTTTATATTTTCCTATTGTTTACTCACTTCTCTTAGAACTAGTACCTACAGTTCCATATCCAGTAATAATTTTTTAGGTTACCAGTATCTTCAATTATTACAATTCATCAATGAGGCAATACAACATACAATAAATATATCATGAGCAATACGGTTTGATGTGGTTTTGTGAGGCGACAAACGCAAGAAAATTTTTAAAACACATAACCAAACAATCACTTTTCCAGATATGAGTATATTGAACAAATCTAGACTTTTCAATCCCCATCTAGTGTGGATCCATTCATCGGAGTACATTGAACAAATATGAAAGCGTATAACTCTACATGCTTACTTATGTTGCGGATGTTGAGGAATATTTCACTCGAGTAGTCTAACAAGGATAGAACAAAATCTAGAGACTTTTATACTCCTCGAATGATGTAATTTATTTTGCCATGGCATTTCATCACTTTGCCATAGACTGCATCCAAAAGATATGGCCAAGACATTTTACCTAAATCCTTTTGCGATGAGCTCCCGCAAAACGGCTGCGAGTGAAGAGGCCGTCTAGCTTGGACAGGAGCTGACGCGATGAATGAGGTTGGAGGTGGACGAGGGGCGCCGGGGGTGTGACGGGGTGTGTCAAAGGGGAGCTCGAGGTCAGTTCGGCTCGAGGTTGGAGTTGTTGTCACTGGGTGGTCCACGTCGAGGCCGACGAGTTGGAGGCCGGAGGTGGCACGTGGAGGCCCCGAGGCCGGAGGGAGAGCTCGGGTGTTGCCGAGGATGGAGCGGTGCGAGGAAGCAAAAAGGGATTGAATAGGGCGGTGCAACTGACTCGGCGGCGGCACGGATGATGTGCAGCGGAGAGTTACGGTGGCACAGGGGAATGGATTGAGACGTGAAAAGGGAGAGCTCCTAGCTCGGCGACGAAGCCATGGAGGTGTGGCGGCGTGGAGACTTTGACAAGGAGGCGGCAGTGCAACCAATGGATGGACGCCGAGGCCGGCGAGTTGGAGGCCGGAGGTGGCACGCGGAGGCCCCGAGGCCAGAGGGAGAGCTCGGGGGTTGCCGAGGATGGAGCGACGCAAGGGAGCAGAAGGGGATTGAACAGGCCAGCGTAAGGAAGAGCTCCTAGTTCGACGGCAAAGTCACGAATGTGTGGCGGCGAGGGGCATTGGTGCGGCGACTTTGACAAGGAGGCGGTGGCACAACCAATGGATGGACACCGAGGCCAGTGAGTTGGAGGCCGGAGGTGGCGCGTGGAGGCCCTGAGGCTGGAGGGAGAGCTCGGGTGTTGCCGAGGATGGAGTGACCCGAGGGAGCGGAAGGGGATTGAATAGGCCGACGCAAGGAAGAGCTCCTAGCTCGGCGGCAAAGTCGTGGTGGTGTGGCGGCGAGGGGCGGAGGCGCAACGACTTTGACAAGGAGGCGATGGCACAACAAATGGATGGACACCGAGGCCGACGAGTTGGAGGCCGGAGGTGGCGTGCAGGGGTCCTGAGGCGGAGGAGAGCTTGGGGGTTGCCAAGGATGGAGCGGCGCGAGGGAGCGGAAGGGGATCGAACAGGCCGACTCAAGGAAGAGCTCCTAGCTCTGTGGCAAAGTCACAAAGGTGTGGCGGCGAGGTGCGGTGGCACAACGACTTCGACAAGGAGGCGGCGGTGCAACCAACGGATGGACGCCGTGGCCGGCAAGTTGAATGCCGGAGGTGGCACACGGAGGCCCCGAGGCCATCGCATGACTTGTGACTTGTGGCGCGCTACTTGGCAGACCAAATCTACCTTATTTTTGTTGAACCATGCATATATATATATATATATATATATATATATATATATATATATATATATATATATATATATATATGGAACATATCTAGTGCAAATGCCTATTTGAGTGGTAAAATGCAAATGCCAACCACAGCCATCGGATCTAAAACATGCGGCTCGGATCTACGAGGGCGGAGTACCCCCATTCACTTAAGGCCTTATGCAAAAAAACACCCCCGTTCAAACCCCAGCTCACCTTTGCCAATTTCTGAAAACCCCCTTACTCCCGTACCCCTTCGTCTTCTCCCCGATCGGCTGCAGCAAGCTATAGCCTTTCCTCTACGCACCTCCTCGCCGCCCGGTCGCCGCCTCCTCCTCCTTTCCTCTACGCCTCCTCTGCGTGCTGCAGTGCCGCCTCCTCGCCCCCCGATCGGCTGCAGCAAGCTATAGCCTGTGGAGTTTTGCGGTGTTGGGTGGCCATCAATCGATTTCCCGCGAGATCTGCGGCACGGCGGCTTGATCAGAGGTAAAACTCGCCGTCTCGGCTCTGCCCGATCGATCTTTGCTTCCGATTTCTCTACTTTGATCTAGGGTTATCCGGTTATGTGTTAGTCCTGCGGTTGTAGCATAGGCTTAGGCAGGGAGGTAGATCGTGGAATTGATCATGTCTGTGAAGGGTCTTTTAGCGTGGGTGATGCTTCGTTACCCAGTGTAGATTTTTGTTGGTGATCAGGATCGTGCATGTTTACATGGTTGTTGGTGGTGGATTCCTGGATTTTAGGCAGGGGGTCGCTGAGGGTTGGTGGCGATTGATTAAGTCGCAGCTGCGGTTGGTGTACTTGTTGTCGGAGGAAAATGGTTCCAGCGGCGATGTTTCGGTTTCTGTTCATGAGGGTCTTGGTTTGGATTTTTCTAGATGATCTTGGTCTAAAGCATGTGGAGTTGTGGATGGAATGATGGGATTGCCATGTTTATTATGTCACCTTTTCATTCCGAGTAGATTGTTCCGACGATGATAAGTCCTGTGGATTCTTTGGAATTCAATTGTTGCACATGCTTATGCTCAGATGCACCTCATCTGCATTACAGTTGGAACACGACAAACCGTTTTCAATCATTAGTAGGATTTTAACGTTTCATTTTAAATTGATTCATTATCGATATTAAGTTTACGACGAATAGTTGAAGATATGAGTCTCGCTTTGCATGTTTGTTACAATATAGCAGGCATGGAATCTGTGGGCAATGAGAGCGTGGCCGAGGCTTTGCTAAGACAAGGAAGCCTTGATGCGCACTCTGTCGGTCAAATTAGTTCACCTCCCCAACAATTAATTGATTTTGGTACCGGAAAAGCGCGTAGCCCCATTCGTAGTAAGTATCATGTTATGTGCATGTGTTTGATTCTATCGATCATTCCATCATGCTTGACACTTAATCATTGGCATTGCAGGGTTCTTCTTATACACCTTGTGTTGACTCAACGATCAAGCCATTTGAAGGGATGGTTTTTGATGACTTGGACGCTGCTGAGGAATTCTACAAGACGTATGCACATTCAGTAGGGTTTGGAGTCCGTGTTGGTCAACATACGGATGTCAATGGTGTTACGAGATGGAAGCGATGGATGTGCTCAAGAGAAGGCTTCCGATCTGAGAAAGATAAGGACAACGGGGAGTCAAAGAAAAGGAAATATGTCAAGAAGTTAACTAGGTGTGGCTGCGAGGCAATTTTAGTTGTAAAACGCACTTGTGACAAGGAGTTTAGGGTGCAGACATTTGTTGAGTCACATACACATGAATTGGTATCACCTAGCAAACAACAATTGATAAGGTATAATAGGAAAGTAAATGAGAAGGCCAAACGTGCATTAATCACATGTCATAAAGGAGGCATTGGCACAAGCGGGGCATATAGATATCTCTGTATCAGTGAGGGTGGATTTGAGAATGTAGGATGCACTAGGAGAGACTTGCAGAATTATCATAAAGAGCTGAGAAGCTGTATCAAGTCATCGGATGCTCAGATGTTTGTTGACAACCTTTGTAGGAAGAATGACATAAATCCTTCATTTTACTTTGATTATGTTGTTGATGACAAGGGTAGGTTGGTACATGCATTTTGGGCGGATAGTACATGTCGGAAGAATTATGTTCATTTTGGAGATCTTGTCTCATTTGATTCTACATATAACACAAACCATTATAACATGATCTTCACACCATTCACTGGAGTAAATCACCATAAGGCCTGTGTCTTGCTTGGGGCTGCATTATTAAGCAATGAGAAGGCTGAGACGTATGTATGGTTGTTTCGTACATTCTTGAAAGCAATGGGAGGAGTTGCACCTAGGCTTATCATAACCGATGAAGATATTGGCATGAAGACTGCAATTTCAACGGTTTTCCCTACTAGCACGCATAGGTTATGTATGTGGCATATTTTGCAAAAGCTTCCAGTAAAGGTACCGCCATATTTGAGAGAAAACCCTTTATTGTACCAACGTGTGAACTCATGTGTGTGGGCCTCAGAAACTCCGGAGGAATTTGAGGAACAATTTTCTTCCATTATTTCTGATTTTGGTTTGGAATCTAATGAGTGGTTGGCTAATCGGTACCGAATCCGCACATCATGGGTACCCGCTTACTTCAAAGATGTATTCTTGGCAGGAATCCTTAGAATCACTTCTAGGTCAGAGAGTTCTAACTCTTTCTTCAATCGGTTTATTGGATTCAAAAACACTTTAGTGGAGTTTTGGATCAGATTTGTTAATGCAGTGGAAGAACAACGTTAGAATGAGTTGGAAGCTGATAATGCCACGTTACACACAATGCCTGTGTTGCAGACTACGTGGGCAATAGAGAAGCATGGAAGTGAGGTCTTCACGTTCGCTGTCTTCACTGAGTTTCAGAAAGAACTGTTTGCTGCTCGGGAGCATTGCAATGTGGAGAACATGGAGAGCACAGGAGAGTACAAAATCTCAATAGTTAGCGATAACTCAAACAAGGTCAGAGAGGTAAGCTGCAACCTTACAACAAAAGATGCCAAATGCTCCTGCATGTTATTTGAGTCATTTGGAATTCCTTGCCGCCATATCATCTGTGTGTTACATAGTCCATCACTAAAGGAGCTACCAATTCCGTTTGTATTAAAGAGGTGGACCAAAATGGTAACTAAGGATGGCGTCTTTGATGGAGAGGGCAATTTGTTGCAAGAAAAACCAAGGAGTGCAATAGAAACATCTAAAGATAAGTTGGCATCAGAAATACGCAGTAAGATGGAGGAATTAATTCATCGAACATATGAAGGCTTGAAATTTCTTATGGATCGGTTTGTCACATTTGGGGAAGAAGTGACTCCTCTGATTCCTGATAATGTGGTAAGTAGAGCTAAAGAGATTGAAGCATTTGCAGGTTGTCCCATCCCTAAGGAAGTCAGCATAAAGGCACCAAACAATGTTAACTCTAAGGGTAGGTGCAAGAGAATAAAGCCAGGACAGAAGGTAAAGACAGATGCGAAGAAAGATAAGAATGTGGAGAACAAAACAAAGGTACCACGCATGTGTAGGTCATGCAAGGATATTGCATACCATGATAGTCGCAATTGCCCTTTGAGCACGACAACAAATTGAGCAAGGTATGTCAATAAAATTGTACTCAGAATTTGTCAATTTATTTTGTTACTAACTATCTTGATTGTTTTATTGCCGCTTCATTGTCAGGACGACAGCAAATTGACACCCAGGATGCTACTTCAAATGTCCAATGAAATCGGTTTATGAGTCTCTATAATTTCAGGAACCTAATGTGTGTGTAACAAAACAATAGATGTTACTAGTGTAACAGCCCTAACTTAGGGTTTGTATTTCAAAGGTAAAATTTTGAGGAGAAATAAAAACTTTTGTTGCCTCTTCAAAATCATTTGAAAGTTTCTACATTTTTCCCTAGCAATTTCCATTTTCTAGAATTAAATTCTTGTGAATGGAAATTGTTGTCAACATTCTTAGCCTTCAAACTTGTGATCATCCCCTAGGAATATTTTCCTGTCATCTTGATCATCCTATCTACCTCCTGAATTATTTCACAATTTTTAGATTTTGTTTGCTATTTCAAATGGCCAAGTCAACTCTGTTTGAAATCTGGTCAAACTCCTGTACAGCAGCTTGTGAATTTTCTCTAGAACAATGCAGTGCATAAAAGTTCTGGAAAAATTATACAAGGTTGTTCTCTGTCTCTAGTAGCTACCATAAAAATTTCAAAATTTTTGGAGCTCAGGAGCTACCTCTAAAAATTCCCAAACCTTCTCTGTCTTTTAAATCAAATTCTAAAAATCTGTTCCTCGGGCCCGAACCAACCTCGGCTCGAGTCCGACGCGCCACTTGACTCGGTCGCGTCAACTAGCTGCACGCGCGTGAGTCCAATCGATCGTGACCGTCCGATGCAAATCGAGCGATCCACGTTGCGTCTTGTAACCGACTGTCCGAATGCATACATCAATCTCGGCCGTCCATCTCGGATCCAGCGGTCGGGCGGTCAGATCGAGTCAAACCACCGGTTCGCACCGTTCGTCGATCGGCGACGGCGGTCCCACCTGCGAGTTGTTTCCGCCCGTCGCCGCCATGCTCCAGCGCACGCTTCGCGCGCTCTCGCTGGCCCGCGCCTACATGCGTCTTTGCCACCTCACCTCACCGGTCTTTTCACCGCCCACCGTCTCACCTCGCCGCCTCACTTTGCTCCTACAAAACCCTCCGGCTTTCCCTACCTCGTTTCGTCTCCATTGCCGTTCTTCTCCACCGAGCTCCGAGGCCGTGGCGCTTGCTGGCGCGCCTCCGGCGTTCTGCTTTGCTCGGTGATCTCGAGCAGCGGAGCCGCGTCACGGCGTGTTCCACATCACGGGAAGTGAACCCCTCAAGGAATTTCGGGTTTCATCGCTTGTGGAGCTGCGCGTGGCCTTTCTTCTCAAGTCGGCCGAAACCGCCTTTTCCGCGCGTCTTCCCGGTGAGCTCGGCTCAATTCTTCGCTCGGTGAGCACCACAGACTCCACCTTTCTTCTCCACTCTCTCACTCGTCCTCTCGTTCACCCGGGCTCCTGCCGCGTTAATCGCCTTGCGCCGCCGTGGGCTCTCGTCGCGGGCCACTCAGGTGCCTCTCTGTCGTCGCCAAGCACGCGCGGTGAGTTCTGGTAACTCACGATGCCCATCGCGCGCTAAATTTCATTGTTTTCCTCTCTAGTGCGATCGCGCTTGTCACCCCAACTGCCGCCGCCAAGCTCGTCGCGGCCGCCCACGTGCTTCTCCGGCGAACCGCGACCATCGCCGCCGGTGGTCCTCAGCGACCCATTTTGCCGTCGCGCGCGCGCGCCGCCACTCCATCACCGCGGCGAATCCGAGTCGAGCCGCGAGATCCTGTTCTTCTTACATTATTCCTCTGCATGCATGCGGCGGTGGGGCCTCCTTCAAAACCAATTAGTTAGCTGCTAATCATGATTATGATTGTTCTTTAGTTCACTCTCATGCTTGATCAATATTGGTATTAGAGGTTTGAAAGCATTTTAGTTCTAGTTCTCTGTATATTTCCTGTTGTCGTTTTACATTGTCGATGTCGAAAATTGGTTTCATGCTTGCTATTTAGGTCTTGATGAGTTCCTTAGGAAATAGTGTTTGGTATGGAATTATGTCGGTTCGTGATTCGGATTTTTAAACCCTTGTTGGCATAAGTGATCTAAAGAAGTGTTAATGAATCTAGTGGTTTGTCTCTGTAATTGTCTTTCCTCTGTTACAGTGTAGTAAGGTCTTGTAGTGATAGCATCTTTGTAATTGTTAAACTTCCTATATGTTGGTGTAATGCTTAGGTGTGTTAGTACTGAAATTTTATTAAGGCCAACCATAATTAGAATTTTGTTTAGCACCTCATAGTTGGATAATTGCCTAGTCGGTTTGTCAATAGCTTTTGTAGGTTACGTAATATCGACTTGTAATGGTTGAGTTAGAGAACCTAGTCGTTGTTGATTTATTAACTTGATGATTAAATAATAGATGTGCACAATCACCATCAAAGCTTTGTCCAAAGTTTAAAGCGTGTTAGAAGTTTGATTTTGAGGTTAACCTAGCAAATGAGTGGATGGGTCTCTGCGGCAATTATTTGTCATTCTTTGTGATAGTCTAGCCTTGGTGTATATGTTGGTGTTTGTATAGATGTTTGAGTTTTGCGGTGTTATTCGTTCTTATTATTTGTTTTGTTAATCGTTAGGATTCGATATTTGCGGCAACCACGAGGGCGATCCTCCGCACCATATTGAGCAACGACAACGGGCAAGCGGTTTGATCATGATTAATCGATGATTTTAAAGTTTAATATTTTGTTTCAATTTGTATGTATGCATCGCTTAATTTGTGTTAAAATGGTTAGTTAAATCAAGTAGTGCATATCCTGTAGACAAAATATGGATCTCTACTACCGAGCCTAAGTTATTTCTTTGTGATTAGAGATCATTGGATGATCTCTTGTCACTTAGTAGATTCGGGTCAACTTGCTTAGACATGCTTAGCTATCGGTGAATCTGGGCGGTTATCGACTTTAGTCGGTAACCTTGATCACACAAAATTTACTATAACTTTATGTTTTAGCATTTACGCTATGTTTATCTGCAAAACTAAAAATGAAAACAAAAATGGTTTAGACTTGGGCACAATGGTAAGGCTGGTGTGATGTTGGGTGTGACTGAAAGGTGCAGAGTCAATTAAGGACAGAGTTACTTGCGCCACCGTCTTGAGCATTTTGCGTGCTAACCACACTAGAGTATATGGGACCTCTCTTGACCTAGTACTTTGGCGTGTATTGGCTCGGGTCGCGGGAGGTCGCGGGAGGATGGAGGTGGGAGCATGGTAGTTGTCCAAAAGCTTTATCTGAGTGGGTAGTTGTCTTTCGGCTTTACCATGTAGCGTATGGTGTTTCTACCCATACTGAGCGGCTCGAGGTTGATACACAATATTGGAAAGCAGTCTCGTAGGACTTAGTCGTGTGGCATACCTTGAAGTGTGCTTTGGCTTAAAGCGATGCAAGTGTGGGTACATTGGTACACCCTGCGAGGTTAAAACTATTCGAATAGCCTCGTCCTAGGTTATGGACACGCTCGGATCGCCCGTAAGAACTAGACTACAACATTTTAATTAAAACTTGATGGGTGAGTACGAATGGGGATTAGTGCTAAGTTGTAGTGACTATTGGGATAGTCACTTCTAGGTGGTTACTTGTATCTATCTTTATTTGTGATTATTTCAACGGTAAAAATGAATTGCAAACTTGCCTTTAAATCAGTTACATTATTGCAAATAAAGTTGGCTTTATGCAAATGAAACATATGACCTCCACCAAATAAGCTTTGCATGTAGCATATGAGCAGTCTGTTAATTCACACGTCGATCTTGCGGTACAAAGACAATCTTTGTACTCGGGTGCTTTGCTTAAATGTTTTTGTTGCGAGAGGAGAAGGTGAGCCTCGGGGTCCTCACTACGTGAGTCAGTGTTGCCGTTTCTTGGGCGACTAGACTTGGCGGTCGGTCGGATGCCTTGTGGGTTGAAGGCACGCGATTGGCTTTGTTTATAGCCATCTTATGGCGCTTTGCTTCATTTGTCTTTTGTTGTTATTTGTGTATCTTGTGGCGATCGGCCATTATGCATAATATTGTTACTATTTGTTTATCTTCCGTTTGGAAGTGTGGTGTTTGGACTCTATGAGTGGAATGGAGTTGATGTCTAATTTTGTACCGGGTGTGTATCTTGCTTTAAGGAAGTATACATATCTAGAGATCGATTTATTTGATTTGTGATGCTAGGACCGGTGGTTGGTTAAGCATTACAAACCAAATAAGCTGGAATCCTCAAAAGTTGGTATCGAGCCATTCGACCGTAGTAACAAGCATAGTAGTCCTTAGGGTATTTTGAAAGTCTTATTTTCAAATTATAAAAGGTTTATGAAAACCTAGGCGATTCTCAGATTTTATTCCTTACCTATCTTAGCTTTCTACTCTCATCTTACTCTAATTTAAGTTTTGAAACTTGGTTTCTCTCTTCACCTTTCAAAGATAGTTACTACTGGTGGAATTAGTTTGGGAGAACCATGAAGTTTAATCCAACTAAAACTTGTGGGGATAATAGGGTAAGATGTAAAGGGAGTAGTTATGTGTCCGATTTTCTTTGGTGAACTTTATCTGCCTTGTGTTTGTTTACGGATTGCTTTCATGAATTTTGGCTTTCTTGCTCTTAAATTTGTTGCTAACTTGTCTTAGTAAAACAGGATGGCCGGAGAGAACGCGTGGTAGTCAGCAGGCTGGTCATGATGAGGAGCTTCCCCCTCCTCCGACCATGGCTGAGGTTCTCGCTCGAATCGAGCGAAACCGCATGGACGAGACGCGCATCTTAGAGGTTATGCTAGGAATACCTCCACTCCCCGGTGGTGGCGGCCACCGGTTCTCGCGGGACTTGCGAGAGTTCCTCCGTACACAACCGCCGACTTTCTCCCGCTCTGAGGACCCTCTCGATGCGGACGATTGGCTGCGCATGGTTGAGCGAAAGCTCAACATAGCTCAGTGCCAGGCGCAGGACAAGGCGCTCTTCGCGTCCCACCACCTTGAGGGCGCGGCACTCTCATGGTGGGAGAACTATCTCGCCATGCGGCCGCGAGCCATGTGGTCGCGTGGGAGGAGTTCCGGTCGGCTTTTCGTCGGGCCCACATCCCGGATGGCACGATGAAGTGAAGAAAAGGAGTTCCTCGCGCTCAAGCAAGGGCGCAAATCGTGACGGAGTACCTTCTGAGTTCAATCATCGGCTCGTTATGCTCGGGTGAGGTGGCCTCGAGATGAGGCTAGCGAGAGAAATTTATGGATGGCTTGTCAGGAGGCTGCGCAGACAAGCTATCTGTTGTGGACTTCTCGAACTTTCGAGCCTTGGTAGATAAGGCCATTGTTGCGAGCATAAGGCAAAGCGTGGCGAGTCCATAGCGCAAATGGGAGCGCATCGATCTACTCACACCACCTCGTTCGTCCTCGGGTGGGCGGCACGATGGCCCGTTCTTTTGCTCCACCGCGCGAGACCATCTGCACCAGCTCCTCGCCCACCGCAGGCCGTGTTTCACCCACGTGCGCTGCGATCCAGCGCCAGAGCGGTCTCATAATCCGGCGGCCGAGGTGACTTGTTTTCGCCGCCACAACAAGGGCCATTATGCGAATACACGCCTCGAGTGTTGCGGCCCCCTCGTCCTAATGGAGGGCGCGGCGAGGAGTGGTCACCGCGACGGAAGATTATTCGAAGACCGAGTGCGGCGTGGTCGGGTGAACCACCTTCGGTGAGGAGGCTCGGGAGGCGCGGATGTCGTGATGGGTACACTTCTTGTTAATTCTCGTCCCTGCTGCGGTATTATTTGATTACGAGCATCGCATTCTTTATTTCAAGATCATTTGCTGCTTTAGTGGTCTTCACCGTGTTCCTTTGGAAGTTCCTTTGCTCATCCGCTCTCAGGGTCGGAAATGAGTGATTTACTGATGTCGGGATGTTCCTATCATAGTTGAAGGAGTGGGATTTTTGGCAAATCTCATTACCTTTCGATTCAGTGATGCGGATGTGATTCTTGGCATGGATTGGTTGTCCCAACACTTGGGGCCGTCGATTGTGCGGGAAGATTGTCTATCTTACTAGCCCTTGGGTGAGCAAGCGGGTTTCGCCACGCCTTCAGGGGCGTGTCTATGTGCATTAGAAGCAAAGCGACCTTGCGAATTCAAGATGTTCCATAGTATCGACTTTGTGGATGTCTTTCTGAAGATTTGCACAGGATGCCTCCGGTTCGAGACACAGGTTTGTCATCGAGTTGCTGCCGTGCATCGCTCCGATTTGGCGCGCGTGTCGGATGCCTCCCAATGAGCTAGAAGAATTGAAGAAGCGGCTTGGCGAGCTCCAAGCAAAGGGTTTCATCCGTCAGTTCATCTCCTTGGGGTTGTCGGTGATCTTTGTGAAGAAGAAGGACAAGACTTTGCGCATGTGTGTTGATTACCGTCCTCTCAATGAGGTGGCGGTGAAGAACAAATATCCTCTCGCCCGCATTGATGATCTTTTGACCAGTTATGCGGAGCTCAAGTGTTCTCCAAGATTGATCCGAGTCGGGCTATCATCAAGTCGGATCGGTGAGGATATTCGAAGCGGCCTTCACTACTCGTTATGGTGCATGCGAGTACACGTCATGTCTTTGGTTTGACCAATGCTCCAGCGTTGTTCGTGAACCTTATGAATTCCGTATTCATGGAGTATTTGGACAAATTTGTGGTGGTTTTATTGATGACATTCTTATCTATTCCAAGGTGACGAGCATCTTGAGCATCTGAAGATTGTTTTGGGCAAGTTCTGGGAACATCGACTATATGCAAAGTTAAAGAAATGTGAGTTACAGTTGAAGGAAGTGGCATTCTTGGGCCATGTTCTTTCAGTGGAGGCATATTTGTGGATCCCAGCAAAGTCGGCGATGTTCTATCTTGGGGCGGCCAAGTCGATCAGCGATGTCGCGGAGTTTATTGGTTTAGCGGGCTCTATCGCGCTTTATCGAGAACTTCTCCAAAATCGCAAAGCCGATGGTGAATTGCTAAGAAGGACAAGAAGTTTGTATGGTCCTCTGCTTGTGATGAGAGCTTTGGGAGCTCAAGCGGCGATTGACTTGACTCAGTCCTCACTCTTCACGATATCGCAAGAGCTTCGATATTTATTGCGATGCCTCTCGTCGGGGACTTGGGTGTGTTCTTATGCGGGAAGGCAAGCGATTGCCTATGCATCGAGCGATTGAGACCTCACGAGCTCAACTATCCACCATGATTTAGAGCTTCTGCGGTGGTTCATGCACTCAAGATTTGGCGGCATTATTTGATCGTAACTTGTGTGAGGTGTATTCGATCACAAGAGTTTGAAATACTTATTCACTCGGCGGATCGAACCTCGGCGAGAGGAGATGGCTAGAATTAATCAAAGATTATGACATGGGTATTGATATCATCTGGCAAAGCCAATGTAGTTCTTGATGCACTTAGCCGAAAGGTGTATTGCGATACTACGATGATCCAAGAGCGACAACTGCACTTTGCTTGCGAAATTCGCGTCTCAACTTGGTTTGGTTGAGCATGGTTCCCTTGCGCCTTGGTTGTGCAACCAACCTTGGTGGATCGATCAAGCGGCACAACAATCGATGATGGCGTGGGTAAAATCAGCGAAACATCGAGGATGGTTCGACCAAGTGTTTCTGAGAAGATGAACACGGTGTTGTATGGTTTGGGCGCGTCTCGTGGTCCCAAAGATCCCGAGTTGCGGGATTTGATCCTTCGAAGCCCATGATTCGCCTTTGTCCATCCATCCGGGGCTACCAAGATGTACCAAGATCTGCGTCGAGATTACGGTGGACTCGCATGAAGCGAGATTGCGAGTTCGTGGCGGATGTGACATATGTTGTCGTGTCAAGGCCGAGCATCGGCGTCAGTGGTCTTCTTGACCCTTACCTATACGAGAATGGAAGTGGGATTACGCAGGCATGGATTTTATCACCGGTCTACCCGTACTCCTGCGAGGAAGGATGCATTATGGGTTATCGTTGATCGATTGACGAAGGTGGCTCATTTCCTTCGATCGATCGAAGATTGATGTGAATCGATTAGCGGATCTTTACATATCCCGTATTGTGATGCATGGTGTGCCACGAACAATTGTGTCGGTCGTGGTTCTCTGTTCACCTCTCGGTTTTAGCATAGTCTGCGAGAAGCCATGGGGACCCGTCTTTCATTCATTCGGCCTATCATCCTCGGTGATGGTGAGCGGGCGCGTCAACGGTGCTTGAAGACATGCTCCGTGCTTGTGTTCTTTCCTATAGGAAGAATTGGGAGAAGTGCCTACCACTTGCAGGTTCTCCTACAACAACGACTTCGAGGCTAGTCTCGGTATGGCACCGTTTGAGGCTTTGTATGGGAGCGCCTGCGAACACCATTGAACCCGGTCGAGGCGGTGAAAGCGATTCTTTGGTCGATTCCATCAATGAGGCCGAAAGTCAAGTGCGGTTGATTCGTGAGCACTTGCGCGTGCTCGATCGAGCGAGAAGAGCTATGCGGATCGTCGTCGTCGTGGTGAGTTTCGACCCAACGACTTTGTGTATCTCAAAGTCTCACCTCACGAAAGGTCATCGTCGTTTGCGTCAAGGGCAAATTGGCTCCTCGGTATGTCGGACCCTACCGCATCATCGATAGAGTGGGAGCTGTTGCATACAAGTTAAATTGCGGCTACACTTGAAGGGTGCATGATGTTTTCCATGTGTCGCAATTGAAGAAGTGCCTCAGTGTTAGGTTGAGAAACACCATTGGAAAATATCGATGTGCGGGAAGATCTGTCTTATCGTGGCGCCCGTTCGTATCCTCGAAGAAGTGAGCGCAGAACAGGAACCGTGTGATCAAGTTCCTTAAAGTTCAGTGGTCAAACCACTCAGGATGAAGCCACGTGGGAGCGGGAAGATCGTCTCGGCGATTACCCATCCTTCTTCTCCCGGTGATCGAATCTCGGGCGAGATTCTGTAAGGGGAGATTTGTAACAGCCTAACTTAGGGTTTGTATTTCAAAGGTAAAATTTTGAGGAGAAATAAAAACTTTTGTTGCCTCTTCAAAATCATTTGAAAGTTTCTACATTTTCCTAGCAATTTCCATTTTCTAGAATTAAATTCTTGTGAATGGAAATTGTTGTCATTACATTCTTAGCCTTCAAACTTGTGATCATCCCTAGGAATATTTTCCTGTCATCTTGATCATCCTATCTACCTCCTGAATTATTTCACAATTTTAGATTTTGTTTGCTATTTCAAATGGCCAAGTCAACTCTGTTTGAAATCTGGTCAAACTCCTGTACAGCAGCTTGTGAATTTTCTCTAGAACAATGCAGTGCATAAAAGTTCTGGAAAAATTATACAAGGTTGTTCTCTGTCTCTAGTAGCTACCATAAAAATTTCGAAATTTTTGGAGCTCAGAGCTACCTCTAAAAATTCCCCAAACCTTCTCTGTCTTTTAAATCAAATTCTAAAAATCATTCCTCGGGCCCGAACCCAACCTGCGGCTCGAGTCGACCGCGCCACTTGACTCGGTCGCGTCAACTAGCTGCACCGCGTGAGTCAATCGATCGTGGCCGTCCGATGCAAATCGAGCGATCCACGTTGCGTCTTGCCAACCGACCTGTCGAATGCATACATCAATCTCGGCCGTCCATCTCGGATCCAACGGTCGGGCGATTCGGTCGAGTCAAACCACGGTTCGCACCGTTTAAATCGATCGGCAGGGCGGTCCCACTGCAGTTGTTTCGCCACGTCGCCGCCATGCTCCAGCGCACGCTTCGCCGCCAGCTCTCTTCGCCGCCGCCTACATGCGTCTTGCCACCTCACCTCACGGTCTTTTCACCGCCACCGTCTCACCTCGCCGCCTCGCTTTGCTCCTACAAAACCCTCGAAAGCTTTCCTACCTCGTTTTACGTCTCCATTGCCGTTCTTCTCCTTTGAGCTCCGGGGCCGTGGCGCCGCCGCGCGCCTCGGCGTTCTCTGCCGCCCGGTGATCTCCGAGCACGGCGAGCGCGTCGCGGCGTGTTCCACATCACGAAGTGAACCCCTCAAGGAATTTCGGGTTTCATCGCTTGTGGGCTGCGCGTGGCCTTTCTTCTCAAGTCCGGCGAAACCGCCTTTTCCACGCCGCGTCTTCTCGGTGAGCTCGGCTCAATTCTTCGCTCGGTGAGCACCACTGGACTCCACCTTTCTTCTCCACTCTCTCACTCGTCCTCTCGTTCACCCGGGCTCCTGCCGCTGGGTGTCGCCTTGCGCCGCCGTGGGCTCGTCGCGGGCCACTCAGGTGCCTCTCTCGCTGTCGCCAAGCACGCCGGTGAGTTCTGGTAACTCATCGATGCCCATGCGCGCTAAATTTCATTGTTTTCCTCTCTAGTGCGATCGCGCCTTGTCACCCCATCTGCCGGCCGCCAAGCTCGTCGCGGCGCCGCCACCGTGCTTCTCCGGCGAACCGCGACCATCGGCCGGTGGTCCTCAAGCGACCCATTTTGCCCGTCGCACGGCGCGCCGCCACTCCATCACCGTGGCGAATCCGAGTCCGAGCGCGAGATCCTCTGTTCTTCTTCTCGTTATTCCCCTCTCTGTCATGCGGCGGTGGGGCCTCCTTCAAAACCAATTAGTTAGTTGCTAATCATGATTATGATTGTTCTTTAGTTCACTCTCATGCTTGATCAATATTGGTATTAGAGGTTTGAAAGCATTTTAGTTCTAGTTCTCTGTATATTTCCACGTTGTCGTTTTACATTGTCGATGTCAAAATTGGTTTCATGCTTGCTATTTAGGTCTTGATGAGTTCCTTAGGAAATAGTGTTTGGTATGGAATTATGTCGGTTAGTGATTCTGGATTTTAAACCCTTGTTGGCATAAGTGATCTAAAGAAGGCATTAATGAATCTAGTGGTTTGTCTACGTAATTGTCTTTCCCTCACATTACCAGTGTAGTAAGGTCTTGTAGTGATAGCATCTTTGTAATTGTTAAACTTCCTATATGTTGGTGTAATGCTTAGGTGTGTTAGTACAGAAATTTTATTAAGGCCAACCATAATTAGAATTTTGTTTAGCACCTCATAGTTGGATAATTGCCTAGTCGGTTTGTCAATAGCTTTTGTAGGTTACGTAATATCGACTTGTAATGGTTGAGTTAGAGAACCTAGTCATTGTTGATTTATTAACTTGATGATTAAATAATAGATGTGCACACAATCACCATCAAAGCTTTGTCCAAAGTTTAAAGCGTGTTAGAAGTTTGATTTTGAGGTTAACCTAGCAAATGAGTGGATGGGTCTCTGCAGCAATTATTTGTCATTCTTTGTGATAGTCTAGCCTTGGTGTATATGTTGGTGTTTGTATAGATGTTTGAGTTTTGCGGTGTTATTCGTTCTTATTATTTGTTTTGTTAATCGTTAGGATTCGATATTTGCGGCAACCACGAGGACGATCCTCCGCACCATATTGAGCAACGACAACCGGGCAAGCGGTTTGATCATGATTAATCGGTATTTTAAAGTTTAATATTTTGTTTAATTTGTATGTATGCATCGCTTAATTTGTGTTAAAATGGTTAGTTAAATCCGTAGTTGCATATCCCGTAGACAAAATATGGATCTCTACTACCGAGCCTAAGTTATTTGTCGTGATTAGAGATCATTGGATGATCTCTTGTCACTTAGTAGATTGGTCAACTTGCTTAGACATGCTTAGCTATCGGTAGAAGCAGGCGGTTATCGACTTTAGTCGGTAACCTTGATCACCTAAAATTTACTATAACTTTATGTTTTAGCATTTCTGCTATGTTTATCGCAAAACTAAAAATGAAAACAAAAATGGTTTAGACTTGGGCACAATGGTAAGACTGGTGTGATCTGTTGGGTGTGACTGGAAAGGTGCAGAGTCAATTAAGGACCAGTTACTTGCGCCACCGTCTTGAGCATTTTGCGTGCTAACCACACTAGAGTATATGGGACCTCTCTTGACCTAGTACTTTGGCGTGTATTGGCTCAGGGTCGCGGGAGGTCGCGGGAGGATGGAGGTGGGAGCATGGTAGTTGTCAGAAAAGCTTTATCTGAGTGGGTAGTTGTCTTTTAGGCTTTACCATGTAGCGTGTGGTGTTTCTACCCATACGACGGCTCGGGTTGATACACAATATTGAAACAGATCTCGTAGGACTTAGTCAGTCTTGACATACCTTGAAGTGTGCTTTGGCTTAAAGCGTCGAAGTGTGGGTACATTGGTACACCTGCAGGGTTAAAACTATTCGAATAGCCTCGTCCTAGGTTATGGACACGCTCGGATACGCCGTAAGAACTAGACTACAACATTTTAATTAAAACTTGATGGGTGAGTGCGAATCTGGGATTCGTGCTAAGTTGTAGTGACTATTGGGATAGTCACTTCTAGGTGGTTACTTGTATCTATCTTTATTTCGCAGTTATTTCAACAGTAAAAATGAATTGCAAACTTGCCTTTAAACTGTATTACATTATTGCAAATAAAGTTGGCTTTATGCAAATGAAACATATGACCTCCACCAAATAAGCCTGCATGTAGCATATGAACAGGTCTGTTAATTCACACGTCAGTCTTGCGGGTACAAAGACAATCTTTGTACTCAGGTGCTTTGCTTAAATGTTTTTGTTGCGAGGAAGAAGGTGAGCCTCGGGGTCCTCATACGTGAGTCAATGTTGCCGTTTCTTGGGCGACTAGACTTGGCGGTCGGTCGGATGCCTTGTGGGTTGAAGGCACGCGATTGGCTTTGTTTATAGCCATCTTATGGCGCTTTTGCTTCCACCTTCTTTTTGTTGTTATTTGTGTATCTTGTGGCCAGTCGGCCATTGTCTGTAATATTGTTACTATTTGTTTATCTTCCGTTTGGAAGTGTGGTGTTTGGACTCTATGAGTGGAATGGAGTTGATGTCTAATTTTGTACCGGGGTGTGTATACTACTTTCTGGGAAGTATACATATCTCGAGGATCAGTTTATTTGATTTGTGATGCTAGGACCAGGTGGTTGGTTAAGCATTACAAACCAAATAAACTGGGGTCCTCACAACTAGTAAAGGTGTTTCTCATGCTTGAGTCATGACGTGAAAGTATGTGAAAGTATTAGGCTTGAGTCATGATGAGAATGGTCCGTGTTGGAAATGGAATGCAGTGAAACTTTGTCATATTCTTGATCAGGTTTTTATTTTCAACAGCATTGCTTATTGCCTGAAACTATGTGTTCTGTTACTGTTACATTCAGAACATGCACTTCAGGGCAATGCTTATTCTGTTACTTTCATCCATTTACTAAAAGGCATACTAAAAGAGTAATATTGTCTGACACTGCACATCCATCATTAACAGAGCATTAATTCAATCAACATTCCTCCATAAACCTGATAGGTTGATACTGTTATATTCAGAAATATTTTTCATAGCAACAAGCATTTCTCACAGCCACTGGAAACTGTACCAATCAACAAACAATTGAGTCGTTCAGCCTGATACTGCTCACAACCACAAACAATTGCTGCTTCCTGCCTGTGCATGTCCCTCAATTCGGCGAGTAAACAAAGAACACATACCCTTCTCATATCATGCCACAAAAAATGAACCAAGAAATTCGGACAACAATTTTAAGACTCCAAATTTCCAATTGATAAATATGACATTACAGATGTACAGGGCAAAATGGATAGCATCAACCAAGATTCTGACACAACATCAAGATTGGAATTCTTTGTCAGCAAGCTACAATCCATCCATCTTCAGTCAACAAGCTACAAGCTACAATCCATCCATCAGATTCATGAGTGCTTCAGCTTCTCCCAATGCTTGTCCATCTGCACGGCTACACCCACACAATCCATGCACTAAACTTTCTTCAAATCACAACTTACTCGTGAATCTGCAGCAAAAAAGAACACAAAAAGGGAACTGAAATTAGTACTACAATATTAGCACAACTTTTACAAAATGAGCACACTTACAATCGGATGCAGAAGCCGGCAAAGCGGAGAGGAACATGCGGAGGAGACCCTCATCCAGATACCGTGTAAGGGAAGGAGGTGGGCACGTCGAGTCTTGAGGCGCAGGGTGGCGGCCGTCGGCGGCGGGCCCGATAGCGCGCTGCGGCAAGGAGGGCGGAGACCGGGCGCACGTGAGAAGGAGATCCACGCGGCGCAGCGGGGAGACGTGGCGCGGTGGCGCGCAAGGCGGGAGGCGGCTCCTCCGAGGCGAGCGAGGGCGCGGCCGTGCGGCGAGTGGGTAGGGTCGGGCGCCGCGGCGAGGCGGGAGGACGCAGAGCTGCGGTGGCGCGAGCTCATGGCCGACGGAGAGGAGCGCGCGGGTGGAGTCTTGGGCGGCGGCTGCGCCAGCGAGTGGCGCTAGGGGTAGTAGGGCGCGACGCCATGGAGCGGGAGGAGAGGAATAAGGGAGAAGAGAAGTTGGAGAATAAGCAAATGGGGATTGGGGTGTGTGTGGAGGGCGGTGGTTTGAGCGGGGTGTTTTTGCATAAGGCCTTAAGTGAATGGGGGTGCTCCGCCCTCGTAGATCCGAGCCGCATGTTTTAGATCCGATGGATGTGGTTGGCATTTGCATTTTACCACTCAAATAGGCATTTGCACTAGATACGTTCCTATATATATATATATATATATATATATATATATATATATATATATATATATATATATATATATATATATATATATATACTGAGACGTATATATACTGGAGATGTGATTCAAATGTTTGAATTTGAGGCTTTATTGGGTGATGATGAAAAGCAGTTACTAGTGGGTAAATGGTTGGTTAAGTGTGTTAGTTACCAGTGGGTAAATGACTGGTTAAGTGTGTCAGTTACCAGTGGATAAATGGCTGGTTAAATGTGTCAGTTACCAATGGGTAAATGACTATTTAATCAGTCAATTCACAGTATATATATATATACTGGAGACGTCCAGAGCATAGTGCGTAGAACCACCGCCTCCATTCCTTTTTTCTTCCTTTTGAAAACCTGTGCTGTTGTATTGCACTATCTGAACCACGTCGACTCTTTTTCTCGGTGTGCACCGTAAAGAAGGAGAGTGATATTTTCGAGCCATTGCTGTCGTGAAAACCTGCATAGGGGCGACAATAAGGTTTCTAGGCAGCGCACATTTGCGTGACCGCTCACTTCGCTGATTCATCTACGTTTCTACATTGCATCGAGTCTGCGTCTGCGTTGCTTCCTGTTTTTCACTGAACTCATCAGTAAGTCTTTCGTGTAACTGATTGACTTGTTTACATTCTGTTTTTGCATATATTATGAAGTACAATGAGTTGCATACTGTTAGTACTAATTTATGCATCATTAGTATTTTATAATATCCGTCTTCTATTAAAATCTGAAATTAAAATATTATCCTCATATTTAACAATTTGATTTATACTATCCATATATACTTACCACCAGAATGTACCCTAAAATTCCTCGTATTTTTAGCTTTCCCAAGAGGAAAGTACGCGCAGGCGAACAGTAGTTAATCGGTTGGTTCTATATACTAGTAACACTATAGCTGAGGAACCGCCACGTTAATGGAGTCGATTTGGTAGGGATTAGTCTTGGCGGCTTCTCTCTCCTTCCTGATGCTACCAATCAGATTCTCGCGTTTCTTAATGTCTGCCTCTTGCATTGCGTCGGATGCGTCGGGTGTGCTTGCTTCTGCGTTTGGTGTTCTATCGAGTAGGTAGGAGCAGCTAGGAGCAGTTCAGACTTCAGAGTTGGCGATGAAGCAGCAGCATCTGCATCTTGGGCTTGGGGGTTGGATTGGGTGTGTCCTGCGACCTGCGTCCTCAGCGTGTATCGCTGTCGAAGAGTTAACGCCAGAGACAAACAAGGCCAAGAAGTGCATATTCCCCTCGGTTCTGTGTTGCTTTCCTCCGTGGAATCTTGTACCGATCGATCTGAAGCAAGAAGACAAACAAAGCCAAGAAGTGCATATTCCCCTCGGTTCTGTGTTGCTTTCCTCCGTGGAATCTTGTACCGATCGATCTGAAGCAAGTAGTAGATCCCTTAACAATAGCATAACCGCATAAGAAGAACAACCATCCCTCTTCGACGAACAAATAGACTAATGATCGATGCATCGCTGAGCGACCGTCAACGAAGTAACCGCTTGATGGCTTGATGCTTCACAGAAGGGAAAGAATAGCCGCTTGTGCCTGCACTAGCTAATGTGTCGGGACTCAGGACTCGTGAGATTTTATTTTATTTTTTGCCTGAAGGAAATCAGGACTCATGAGATATGAACAATGAAAATCCAGTAGGCAATAATGGGCGAGAAGCACAAGAAGACACGCTGATCAGGCACACACAAAAATGACAGCGAGAAGCACGAACACACGTCCTACTCCAGCGAGAACAAGTTGCGCGGCTGTGCTCATCAGCAAGTAGGAGTAGCGACCACCACCCACCAGTGACCATTGTTACGCGTCAAGTCACTGCCGGGTGGGCCTACTTGGAGAAACAGTTTCGTACAAAGCACCTGGACCTCAGAGTTGAAATCTAGCCCATTTCTGTTTCCTTCGTGAAGGTGAGTTGGGCCTTACCTATTACGGCTCATTGACCCGCAGGGACAGGAGAGCTGATTGCTCTTGCTACTTCGCTAATCGCTAGTAAGTAGTACCCCGCATCCGGAGCTCACAAAACCCCCACCTACTCGCCGGGGTCGCGCGGAGACGATGCCGGAGACCCAGCCGCCGCCGCCGAGGCCGGTGATGCTAGCCGACCTCAACGTCGACCCGCCGGAGAGCGACGGCGAGGACCACCCGCCAACCCCCAACCCCGCCATCGCCGCCGTCTCCGCCGCGGCTCCGGCGGTCACCGTCGACCCCTCCACTAGGTACCAGTATGAAATTACTCTTCGATCTGACAGTACAGTACTTTTGCTGCTTGTGCGCTCATGGCCCCTGCAAATAGTTCGGAATAGGGCGTCCAGTCCTCGCGGGCTCATGGTCGTTAGTTGTAAGTCGTAACCCTAGGATTTGCTGGAGAATGTGATTTTTACATCTGTGGAGAGGATAATTCTGCCATAGTGTTAAACTTTTCGGTCCAATTGTGCTGAATTCAGCACGATGATGTACACAGGGTGCTGAATTTATTGCATGTGCTCACCCATTTAACTTTGAAGCTTACTTAGCATACTTAGGGCGTGTTTGGTTGGGTGCCACAACTTGCCACACCCCAAGTTTGGCGTACCACACCTGGTTAGCCTGGTGTTTGTTTCCTTATCAGACTTTGGCGCAGTGGCGGAACTAGAAAACTTTCAATGGGGGTGCACACTTCACATGCACAATTCCATAGTCTTGTACAATGGTTTCATAACATCATAAATCCAACACATAAGTTCGAAATTTGCCAAAAGTACAATACAAATAGTTCAGATGAGGTCTTACATGAATAATAGAAGATTACAAAATATGTAATGAAAATTAGAATACTAATTTATGCGTTTTCATGCCTTGCAAAAACTTGATTACATCATCTTTACTAACCTTCAAGAAAACATCTCACTCAATAAATGTGACTAAACAATCATTTAAGAATTGATCGCCCATACTATTTCTCAACTTTTTCGTCACAAGATTCACAAGAAATCGAGGACGTACACAAGAAATGCTGCTGCCACGCCGCCACCTGCTGCGCGCCGCATGGGTGCTGGCTGCTGCTCCACTCGACCGTGCGCCCACCGCCTACTGTGCTGCCGCACCAAGCCGTCGCCTGCTTCCCTGGTCCTCGCTTTGGGGAATTGGGGAGGAGAGATTAGGGTTGGGGAGGAGAGGATTGGAGTGGTGAGGTATTTGGCTGTGGTTGGACCGGCTGGTGAGGTAGGTGCAAACGGACCTTCGGTCGTGGGCTGGGTTTTCATGAGAAAGTACTAGGAACATGGCACACTGAAGAACTGATCCCCTGGAGTTCTTCCCCATTTTTGGGGTGCCGGTGCATACCCCTACTGGTTCCGCCCCTGCTTTGGCGTGCCATAACAAGTTAGGCAGCTGCCAACTGCTTTGCCACATGTTTTTTTTTGGCCGAAGTTGTGGTGCTGAAATCCTTCGCCACGCCTTAGGAACGCTGCATGTGGAGGCAAAAAAGGCACGCTACTCTCACCGTCCTGTAAAAGTTGGCGCGAAGTGGATGGAAAAAACAAGCCCTTAGAATTTGCACACAGTTCAACATGAGATAACCTTTAATATCACTTCCATGATAATATCACAGGTTACGAAGTTATGGGCCACCAGTTCTTTGTTGAGTTCTTAGGCATTGACAATTGATGGATTTTACTTGCAGGAGTTGCAATGAGGAGGGTGGTTTGACGAAAAATGCGATTGCAACGAAGGACCCTGACACTGTTGAATGCGAAGGTGAGACATGCTGTTGACATGCGAAGCAGTGGAAGGAAAGTTTTCTGTTGTGAATTGATTACTTACTATTCTTTGTAAAACAGATGCTGATCAACATTATCAAGGGGCTTCTGTTCCACGCGAGGAGAAAGTTAGCAACCTGAAAGCTGTGAGTTCTCGGTCTTAATGCCACTGGACAGTGAAAATTTATAGCTTTTTCTATCTGTAACCTTGCACACTACAGCAAAGTGAAACTGTATTTAGATACCATTTAATATCATATGAACCATGGTGTTTTCATCACATTATCTTGATGTGTAAGTTGGTGATTTGAATGGAAATGGTCAGCATAAATGTGGTTAAAGGCTTAACTTTCCTTTTTGCAGGCTTTGGTTCATGTTGCCCGGAAGATGCCTAAGAATGCTCATGCACATTTTATGTTGGGTTTGATGTACCAAAGGCTTGGTCAGCCACAGAAGGTTCATGACCCTTCACTTTGAAAAATTGAACTTATTTAACATTTGCATAAAGCTCAATCAGTTGCACAACCCTCTCAGGCAATATCAGCATATGAAAAGTCGTCTGAAATATTGTTACAAGACGAAGAAGAAGCGCGGAGGTCTGATTTACTCTCATCAGTGAGGATACACCATGCTCAGGTTCATCCGCTTGACAAACGGAACTTAACTTATTTGCAATTTATTTTTTCATTTATATTCTTGGCAGCTCTTTATTTTGGCTGCATATCTAGTGAAAAGAGCTTAGTCCCCTTTGACTTAGCTAGTTCCTCACGCAGTGCATTTTGCAAACAAGCATGGGTGATAGTTTTGATGAAGAGCTTGAAACTGGTGAGCTGGATGAAATCATTGTTAAGCTGAAGAGTTCAGTTGAGTCGGACCCCAGGCAGGCAGCTGTTTGGAATATCCTCGGTTTAGTTCTTCTTCGGGGTGGTCAACTTCAGGTACCAATGTGCTGAACCTGTTGCAATCCTTTCCATTCGTCATACAGCAGTATCTACAATGAAATGTCTTGGAATAACTACCTAACTGGTTGATGATTTTGTTCAACTTTTCCAGAGTGCTATCCCAGTTTTTTCTTCTATCATGGCTGTTGCTCCAGATTACGTGGACTCCCTTGCAAATCTTGGTGTTGCATATATTCAAAGGTTTGAACTTTGAAATACCATTTGAGGTTTCATTTCCTTCAGACTGTTAATATCTATCAACTTCCAGTGGGAATATAGAGCTGTCCACAAAATGCTTTCAAGAGCTTGTTCTGAAAGATCAAAACCACCCTGCTGCTCTGGTGAACTACGCAGCTCTCCTTCTATGTAAATATGGATCTTTGGCTGCAGGTACACCAGCAACTTGTTTGCCATACTCTTCTCTGTTTTAGTCTTTTCATGTCATATCTTAAATCTATGTTAGAACCATGCTTTTGAGTATCATTGAGCTCAGCAAATTTTGAGCTGTGCAGAACCTTTGGCGTTACTTTGACACACCCATAAATCAATTGGGTAAACATAAAGGAGCATATATGCTCTTTTTTGTGCCAACATCTAGTCCACATGGCTATCCCTGTGGCCTGATGCTCTAGCCAAATTGATGATACTCTAGATAAGAAGATGCAATTAGCAACAGAACATTTCTTATCTTTTCAGTTCTTGGACTTGCTACATCCATCAATTAGTTGTTTTTGTCCAAAGTAAGTATCAAGAAAGTTGTTTTTGCCCAAAATAAGGCTCAAGAAGCACAAGGGTATTTTGACTAGTAGTTATTACTTTTAGTTGCTGTCTAATACATTGTTACGAAGCAGGTTCAGGAGGTAATGTGAGTGCAGGCTCTTATCTGCATCAGAAAGAAGCCTTAGTTGTTGCGAAAGAGTGCTTACTTGCAGCAGCGAAGGCTGATCCTAAAGCTGCATCAGTGTGGGTTAATCTTGCAAATGCATATCACATGGCTGGCGATCATAGAAATTCAAAGAGGTGTTTGGAGCAGGTAATGACTGTTGTTATTTTTATTTTATTAACATTATTATTTGGACTTAGTGTTGCTCAAATTATCTGTCATATTGATTTTTAGCATTGATATTGTTATGAATATTGTGTGTATGTATTCAGAGGCCCAATGAGCAATATATATAGGGTATACAATGGTACAGATAAGGAAATATAAAAGACTCCCTATTCTATCTCTAACATATCTCTAACACCCCCCCGCAAATGCAAGGCATATGCAATAGCATTGCATTTGGAAAGGGTGACATTAAAATATGAAAAATTCAAAGTCCGAGTCTTGATAATGTCGTCGTAGCATGCAACTCTTGGAAAATATGTCGATAAAAGATCTCCTCCCATCCAAGGTTCCGCAACAACCCATAAAACATAATGTGTAAGAGCAAAGTCGACCGCGGCAACATGATGAAGAAGATGATGAAACCGACAAAAAGATAAAATTGTCAAGTCGAATAGGAATAGATAGAAGCATAACGACGCAGATCGAAGCCCAAGACGGCGGCGACGCAATGCACAGGAAGTGCAACAGAGATACAGTGCACAGGAAGCGCAATAAAGACGCAGAGAGCACAAGAAGCGCAACGGATGCACAGTGCAAAAGAAGCGCGACGCAATGCACGAGAAGCGCAACAGAGACGCAGTGCAGAAGAAGCGCGGCGCAATGCACAAAAAGTACACCGGAGACGTAGTGCGGAAGAAGCGCAGCGGCCTTAAAAGCGGGGCGACGGATCTGCAACGGTTCGAAGAAAAGAACAGCGGCTGCTGCGATGCAAAAGAAATTTCTATACTTCTATGACTGACAACAATTTTGTGGACTCGCATGGCTTAGACGAACTAAAAATAAAATTTTACGAACTTGGACGGACGCAACGGAAGCAACGACATAAAAAAAATATTCAAAGGATAGCTCGCAGAGAAGCACCAGGCAGACCAAACATCCAATCAGACGAAAGTCATGGCCCATACCATGAGGAAACACCACCCAAGAGCCCAGCCATCAAGGATAACTAGCAGCCGAGGGCTCCTTTGGCGAGAATAGCTAGCAGATAGAAGCAAGACTCCTCCAGCGAGAATAGCTTGCAGGACTCCTCCCATCCTCCGTTCTCTCTCTCTTCTGACAATAGAGTCATCCCGACGCAATGCAGAGGTCCAGTTCAAGTCTCCAACTATCTCCAACTAGCAACCAGCAAACCAATCCAACCCGATCAAAAAAGCCAAAAACCATCTCTCCTCAGCAGAAGAGAGAGAGGCAGCGACGGAGGCCCGATCGAGCGGAAAGCCAAGAAGAAGGGGACGGACTCGAGGGGCGCTCGCAGTCCCGGGGACAACGGTGGCGAGGGATCCGAGCAGGGAAGCCGAGGCGGCGCGTCGGAAGCTCGAATAGAGGAAGAGCTTTCGGTCTGGGGGCGGGCCGAGCAGCCGAAGCCATGGGAGAAGGCTCGGAGGCAGTAGAGGCCATCAGCGCCGGATCCGGGCCTCGCTAGGAGAGGCGTCGAATCGGGGTACACGGCCGCCTCGGATCCGAGCGGGGACGACGAAGAGGAAGCCCGCACGTAGATCAAGACCAGGGACGAGGAGCGTTGGCTCTCCCCACGCGACGACAAATCTGATCGGGAAATCCGGGCAGGCAACGACGAGAGGCGGCCGAAGATGTTGAGGCTGCGGCACCAAGAAGCAGACGCTGGATCGAGGGCGACGTCGGGAAGAGACGGCACCGAGAGCGTCTGCTGCCGGTAGCGACGATGGATCGGCCGGGATATGGGATCCGGTGGCGAGAGAGCTCCACTCCTCCCGGCCGAGATGTAGCCCCAAAGCCGGATCCGAGCGACGGGGGAGAGGCCGCCCGAGAGCGGAGATAGCTCCTCCGGGCAGCAAGATGATGACGAGCGGCGGCTGTAAACCCTAAACCTAACTTTGGCTCTGATACCATGTTATGAATATTGTGTGTATGTATTCAGAGGCCCAATGAGCAATATATATAGGGTATACAATGGTACAGATAAGGAAATATAAAAGACTCCCTATTCTATCTCTAACATATCTCTAACAGATATATCCTGTCAACACCTGCACAAATTGCTCTGATGACAACACAATAGATTATCCAGCTTAATGATTATTCATTCTTTGCTGTTTCTCTTTTTTTAATTGAGTGGGGAAACAGTGTTTAATTCAGAGTTTGCTGTAGCTTAGATCCAAATACTGGTCCTTGAGATTGTTTTACTAACAGAAAGTGTATGCATATCAGAATCAGACCAGTGATCAAATGGGGCAAGTGGTCAGTCTGCCGTTCACTGCTAGCTGGTGGTTCTTAGTTCAATAGCCAATACTGTTAATTCCAGAACATTTTTAAAGACATGAGGGACTAACCTTTCCCAATGCTTTCGATTTAAAACAAGTATTCCAGTTAGGCACGGCTACCAGAATCCTGCTTGCCAGTTGTAAATCATAACTCGTAACTGATCTGGACAACCTCTCTGGATTCACTACTTCGTTGATTATAATACATATAGTTTAACAAGTGTATAGATTTTGTAAAATATTTGACAAATTGTTTCCATTTATGTCATATTATATGTTAGATTTGTGTGCCTGCTATCTATATTCTGTACTACTCTAGCTATTGGATAAACTTTGTACAGAAAGACCATTACTACACTTAGGGGTGGAAACGAGGCTCGGCTCGGCTCGTTTTGGCTCGGGTGAACAGTGAGCTCGGCTCGGCTCGTTTTGGGAACGAGCTAACATAGAGGCTTGGTTCGGCTTGGAATGGAGCTCGAGCGAGCTCGCGAGCCCGAGCCAAAAAACAACAGCATCAGCACTCAGAAGCATTACAGACTATGAATCAACATCAGCATTGGCATTGCAATCAACTAATCCAAAGTGGTCTTACTAGATTAAGAAATTTTTCCTATCAATCATCCATCCAGCACTAAGAATTAAGAAACTAAGAAACAAGACATCATAGAAACAAGCATTCATCGCAAGAACAATACAAAAACAAGCAAATCGCCTCCATCCTGGCCCCAGTGTTGGAGGCCTGGCCCAGTGGCGCCCATCGTCGCCTCCAAGAACTTGCCCCTTACCTTCACGGCTTCACCTTCCTCCCCGTCTCGGCGCCGGTGAAAAGATCAAGAGTTCAAGACCCTCCGCCGCGGATGGAGGAGAGGACGGGGATCCAAGGGGAAGGACTCGACGGCGTCACAGTGGAAGAAGCGACGGTGGCGGGCTGGAGCCTGGAGGACGGCGGCGCGGAGGAAGGGCCGGCGGTGACGGCCGCCTCGCCTCGATGGCCTCCACCTCTGTGGGGATCGAGAGGACTGGTGGGCGGCGGCCTCCTCATTGTGCTCCAAGTCCTAGCGGGGGAGAAGAAGGGGCGGGGTGGACGGGCGGCGGCACCACTAGGCACCAGCACAGCAGGGGAGAGGATGGGGCGGGGTGGACGGGCGGCGGCGCCACCAGCAGGGGAGAGGAAGGGGCGGGGTGGGGAGGACAGAGAGGAAGGGGATCTCATCGGGGTGCCTTCTTGCTTTGGGAGGATTGGAGATTTGGGGAGGTAAGGACTCAGGGGATGGGGGGCTTTAATGGGATTAAGTTTAGGTCGGGGGCTGCCGAGTGGACGTGGCGCACTGGGCCGAACGAGCCACCGAGCGGCTCGAGGCTCGGCTCGTTTTTTTTTTTTTTTTTTTTACCGAGCTGAAAATGGGGCTCGGCTCGGCTCGAAAATTCACGAGCCCAAGCCGAGCCGGCTCAGCTCGTGACGAGCTCGAGCAGGCTCGCGAGCCTCAAGCTATTTTTCCAGCCCTAACTACACTACACCAATTTGATTCATTCAGAAATTGTTTGGCATTATGGCAAAAGGAATTGTGGCCTGTGGGGGAGCTGGTTACTAACTTACTACATGTGCTGCCAAGAGGAGACTTGATGTTGTAGGCTTGTTTTATTAGAATTATTTGCTAGGTTTTGGTGCTTGCCCTGCCCAATACCTCAAACAAGACCAGGCTCCAATTGGTTTTGTCTGGTTAAACCACCAGTCTGGGCTGCTTGTTACCACTATGAGAGTATGGGTTTATGGTCTAGAAACTTCGGTGAAACCTACAACAAGTCAACTTGAAAACTGCTTGTCTATTAGCCATTTTTCTTCCAGCTCCACCACTGCCCTTCACTGAAGATATTCAATACTGTTAAGCAGGGATTAAAATCCCGGCCGGTAACCGCCGGTTACTGGCCGGTTACCGCTTACCTGAGGGGGGCCGGGATACGGGATCCCTACCGGTAATCCCGGGCTGTTCAAATTCAAATTCAAATTCGAAAGGTTTTTAATCAAATTTGAACGAATTTCATTTGGAAAAAATCGACCGGTAACCGGCCGGTTACCGGTACCGGCGGCTGGCCGGGATCCATCCCGGGACCGGTTACATGACCCTTGCTGTTAAGTACTTCCTTTTTGTTCTGGTACTAGATGGTCCCAAATGTCGCATTTCATTGCGACACAGGTGTTGAAGGCTTGGGTATACAAGAAAATTAGAGCTGAGATAAACTTTTTCTTGGACTATGCTATGCAGGCAGCGAAATTGGAACCCAATCATATGCCTGCTCGGTATGCTATTGCAGTTCACCGTATCAGAGATGCTGTAAGGTCACAGTGTTCTGATGATCAACTTCTCTGGGGTGCAAATGAAATGGTAACGGTTCTAAAAGAAGGAGACCCTTCAGCAGTTGATGCCCCAATCGCTTGGGCAGGGTTGGCAATGGCTCACAGGGCACAACATGAAATTGCAGCTGCTTATGATGCTGAACAGATCAATCTAATTGAGGCAGAAGACCGAGCTCTTTTTGCACTAAAGCAGGTGATGTTTTGCAAACCATCACCAAAACAAAGTCATTCACTTCAACGTGAGCTGGGAAGTGCAAAATGTGGGCACTGGAAAGTAGTGAAATAAATATTCTTATTTTGACATCTTATTTTCAGGCAATCCAAGAGGACCCAGATGACGCTGTTCAATGGCATCAACTTGGTTTGTACAATATTTGCACAACTCAGTTTAGCAGATCTGTAAATTTTCTCAAAGCTGCAGTAGCTCGTTCGCCAGATTGCAGCTATGCTTGGTCTAATCTTGGTAAGTCTTGAGCCCAGTTCAGTCCTATTTATATCTTGAGTCAATAAGCCAGTAGAATGGAGCAATAACAATGGAGGGTCCTTTTGTGCACTCTGATATGAGCTTTTATTGCACTAACACTTCAATTAGTTTTAGTCTAAACTTTTTTTTTTGGGGTAAATGCTGGTTCCTTTTTATTGTGTGGGGGACCGTGGCATTATATGCTTTACCTATGGATGGTCTAAAATGACTTGTTAGTATACTTATCTGGTTCAAATTGCACCAATCTTCTCATTTCACCGATTCATCTAATCAGTTCAGAAATGCCCCAGGTTATTCCTCTGAACAAAGGAACTAAATCCCATATCATTGATCTACTGGAGTCTCCCATTTACTTTTCTGTAATTTAATTCCTTCATGACTAATGAGTATGCAATGTATGATGGTTATCTGACAATAACCTACTGTTCACACAGGTATTGCATTGCAACTATCAGATGATCCGTCCTCTGAAACTGTGTATAAACGGGCACTAGTACTATCTTCAAGCTATCAGTCGCATGCAATCCTCGCTAATCTTGGAATTCTTTATCGGCAGCACAGGATGTATGAACTTGCAAGAAGGATGCTATCTAGGTCTTTAGAACTGTGTCCTGGATATGCACCAGCGAACAACAATCTGGGGCTTGTATTTGTCGCAGAGGGCCGTTGGGAGGATGCTATAGGGTGTTTCGAGAAAGCTCTCCAATCTGATCCCCTGCTTGATGCTGCCAAATCAAACTTGGCAAAAGTTATTGCGTTGTCTAAGAAACAGTAGAACAATGGAAGACGAAAGGTGACCTTAAACTGGAGCTTCAAACAAGTAAGCACTCTCGTGCGCAAATCTCTGGTCTGGAGTGTCTCGAGGGCTCTGGATACTTGGTGGCTTTGGATTGCTCGCAAGACTGGACGGTGTTCAGAAGTGCAGCTGCCTTTCGTATGCGAGGGTAAGTGCTGAGGCGCTGCAGTTGCTCAGCTATATATTCCTAGTGGCACGTCACTCTAGAAAGGGCCCAAATTTTGAAGTAATTGTGGAGTTCGCTTAACAAGCATGTTTGAATTCCCACTGTTGATGCACATAACGCCTCAAGTTTAGCGTTTAGCTGTAAACACCACTCACTGTAAGATTGGTTATTTCCGTTTCCTTTAATGGAAAGGTGTGGTCCTCGTTTTCAAAGACGACACATGTACTAGACATCAACGAGCACTGGATTTTCCTCCTTATGCAACCTGCAAAGTAATATATGCAAGTACACTGTATCTTATGTGCAGCGGCAATTTGAAGTTCCGAATAGTTATGTTGCATCGTTAGATTTTCTGAAGTCTGAATATCGGTGATGAATATGATGCAGCAACCAAAGTAGACATCTTTTAGTTGAACCTCTGTCAATAAAATGTCAAACTCCGTAAAATGGCTAATTGTTGCAAATTCCGTGAAATTCGGGTCAAAAACAAAATTCAGGTAGCATAAACGCAACGTGCGCACACGCCAACACGAGTTGGGCCTTCACGTGCAGAGCAGCCCAGGTTCGAGCAGCAACAAAACGGCAGGCTAGGCCCATCGCTGGCAACGCCCGTACCGCCTGGCCCCCGCTTCGTTAACGACTTCCCTCCCCTCGCGGCGCCGCCGCCCGCCTGCGTGACGGTGACTTCACCTCCACGCCCGCGATTTCCAAGGTTTTCTGCATCTCCTTCTCATCCCTGCTTTTCTAGGGTTTGTCCTCCACGGCGGCGATCCATGGATCCAACCTTTATTTTTTACCTTTATATATCGAAAATTTTCTCATAAGATCATTACTTACACCTATAATCATTGGATAGATCAAAGTTTAACTAGATGGCTGCAAAATGCAAACTTACAAGAATAGGTATATGTGCATAAAGATACGAACTTAAATGACACATTCTAACATAAAAGTTTAAATGATATGGTAAAGATTCAAATAGAACAAATTATATATTTCTAGTACAATCGATATCACAAAATATAGCTTGTGTTGGTGAGCTGCTGACTATTGATTACTGAGAATAACACAATATAATTCATTGTATAGTATGTGTATTATACTAGATATATATACTGTGTAATAGATTTACATGCAAAAAATTTTGAGGGTACAATTGCACCCCTATGCTCTCATGTTTCTCCGCCACTGCTTAATGGGATACATTGCTGGAGAAGAGAGAACTTCTACTAACCTGGCCAGACCAATGACTTCATGTTGGCTTCGTCTCCTTCCATTAAAACCTAAGAAGTTAGGGAAAATTAGGCAGCGGCAATCGTCGGGGTTTAGAGAAATAACATTGCATTTGTAGTTGACTGCTTGATAACACTGCGAATAACAAAAAATTAGGAAATAACACCTGCGAGGTAAAATGATGTTTTTGTCCTCTTTCTTGCATCTCCCTCTTCTCCGAGCGAGCTATGCTGCCTCCCCTGAGCCATGTCATCGCCGCCGCCGGTCTCCAAGCATGCCACCACTGTTGATCTGCGCCGCAGTCGCTAGCTTGTGCAGGGCAACCAGCATAGCAAAGGGCGGCACAAGAGCAAGCAAGTGTAGCCGTGTAGGTGGCTAGGCACAAGGAGGCAACAGGGAGAACAGATGGATGCAGCAAGTGAGAATTTTTTAAAAAATATTTTTTAAAAATATTTTTTACAAAATTAGGTAGTCGCCCTAAAAAAATTGCAAAAATAGGTTCCTGTCGGGGCAGATTCTTGTCGCTAGTTGAACTGACGACAGGAATCTAGGAATTTTTAAATATAGTAAATAAACTAAAAAAAATACGCATTTTTTGTGGAGCCTCCTGATACAGTGTTATTGCTTGTGAATTTTTTTTCATAATTTTATATGTTCTGAATTTGTTTCCAAAATTTATTTAAGTATACTGTTTATAGGAATTTGTAAATATATCAAATGAAGTCCAAACATTATGAAATTTTTTGCGAACGCTCCCTACACAGTTTAATTGTTTTGCTAATTTTTTTAGAATTTAATATGTTTTAAATTGTCTCTAAAATTAACGGTTTACACAATCAAGTACACTGTATCGGAAACCTAAATTAAGATTTTTTGAGACAATTTTAGAACATATAAAATTTTGTAAAAACTACACAAACAATTATACTATGTAAGAAGTGTTAACAAAAAAATCATAATTTTTGGACCTCATTTTGTATATTTACAAATTTCTACAAATAGTATACTTAAATGAATTTTGAAGACAAATTCAGAAGCGATAAAATTATGAAAAAATTACACAAGTAAGAACACTATATCAGAAAGCTCCAAAAAAAAATCATATTTTTTGAATTTATTTATTATATTTAAAAATTCCTTGATTCCTATCGCCAGTTGAATTGGCGACAGGAACCTGCTCGCACTGTTCAGGGTTCCTGTTGCCAGATGAACTGGCGACATGGATCTATTTTTGTAATTTTTTGGGATGACTACCTACTTTTGTAAAAATAAAATAAAAATATTATTTCAAAAAAAAAATCCGGCAAGTGAAGGGTCACGTGGGAGGAAACTAGAGAAATATAAATAGGGTATTAGTTTGGCTTGGGTTTAGACTAAAAGCCCACTCTGATTCGGACTTTAAGTTAGAAAAGGCTCCTATTAGGATTTAATTACATCCACTCCTGCCCTAAGAGGCCCAATTAGCACATAGTAATTAGTTTTATTTTATTTTCTAATTTTTTCTTTCCTAACTCCAAATTACTAATTCCTATTTCTTTTATATTTAAACGGGGCATTACAACAATAATACCATTTTTACCATTTCATGTAATAAGCCAAAAACTCGTCACTTATGAAGCTCCACTTCGCTGCGAGCAGTGATTTTGACATTGATGAGGACGCTGCTTGAGCTGGATGACGACACCGCGTTAGTTGCCTCCACCACCGCCTCACGACTTCACTTATGGGATCGAGTCGTCGTGTCAGGCGCAACCTCACCGCTTTGAGCAACCGCCGCCACCAATGCATGAGTTCGCTGATTGCCGTCGCCGTCTCCCCATGACGCCTGTTCAAGATAGCAGAGCAGACGGAGAGAAGTGCGCGCCACCACTCACCGGCGCGCGTGGCCTCAAAGCAGGCGGCTTAGAGTTGCGGCAAGTAGGGATATATGAGGAAGCTGGAGCCGCTCACCGGTGCGGCGGTGCCAGATGTGAAGTCGGGTACGAGGAAGCAAAGCAGGTGTAGGTTGCCTGACCTCGCGTTGCTCCTGTGAGTTGCGGGCAACAGCTACCGGATCGAAGGTGAGAAAGTTGACCAGCCAAGTCACAAAAATACACCATGTGTAAGCCACGTCAGCGTCCATCGCCAGCTTGGACTTATTTGGACATGTGATGCTATTTTAAACAAATTTAGGCGTATAAAAATATGTGACTATCAAGTTCGACGACATACACGCGCTAGCCTTATTGTTAGAATGTCATAAAAGCTACAAATTAATTCTTTATATTTTTTTCACCGCTCTTGCCAGACAAAATATTGAGATTAAAAGACAAATTTTCATGCTCAATCCTACTAAAAAAAGTTATTTACTTTGCAATCAGGGGCGGACCTAGCAATAGGGCGAGTCTAAGTGACCGCCCGAGGTACGCCAAGTAGTGGGACCTCCAACCCACCTACCCAACATCCGTCATGAGCGAGCTCTGCTCGTGTCGATGATTGGAAGAACAAGCAAGGTGAGTGGCATCTTGAGAAGTTAGGCAAAGGGAATGAGAGAGAGTATTAGATCGTATGGTGAGGAACTAAGTATGACCCAGTCTCGTATCAACTAGTCATATGGTCAGAGTTCCTTTCTACAATTTAGAGGAGGAAAGCTCGAACTGTTCAGTCGAGGTGTTGAGTTAGCCCTAGCGGTTGCTGGCTACCGTACGAGGCAGGCTTGAAGCAGTGCGCAGCCACTGGTGCTAAGGAAATTAGTTGAAAATAAAATGGATTGAGATTTGTGATTGGTTGAATGTTTGATTTACTAGATTTGAACATCTATTTTATAATTGTATTGCATGGGTGCAAATACCGGTGTAAGAAAAAATGTGACGATTATCCCATCTAACATAAAATTTATTCCTAGGTCTGCTACTGTTTGCAATTGTTTGCAGAAACACAGTTCGGGTACGGGTCACTCTTTATTTAGAGTTGGAAAGCAGGTAATCTGTAGGGGTGAAAACGGATCAGATAGTTTCCGACCGATCCGAACAAAAAAAAAACGGATTCGAAATGTCTCGGATCAGATTTTTCTCGGATAATTTTCGGATCGGAAACGAATTCGGATTTTTTTCCCCGGAACCGGAAACGAATACGGTAGGCATGCTATCCGACAGATTATCCGGATAAGACAGAGTCCGGATATCCAGATTTTGCCCCAAAAGAGATTTCAGCCCAAAAGAGAAAAGAGGATTTTAATTGATTTTCGAATTTCAGAAAATACAACAAATCAAATAGTCTTTTAGAAAATAGCAAATAGAGTTCAAAAATCCTAGAAAAAATCACAGAAATTCGTTGAATTATTTTTAACTTAATAAAATTAATTCCAACTTAAAGTTGGTTTTCATTTTTTGTATATAAATTATTTATTTTTTTTAAAAAAATAGGAAAAACCTTTTTAAAATCCAGAAAATTCAATAAATTAATTAAAATTTCCTTTTTCACTTTAAATCCAATAAAATCCCAGAAAACTCAAAAAAATTTTTTTATATTAAAATCTAGAAAATTAAATAATTGACTTTATTTTATTATTTTTCCTTTTTAACCAGGAAAACTCTTTTAAATCTCAAAAAATTCAATAAAATAATATCTTTATCAATTTTATTTTTTGTAACATACTTTAGGATGTTACAGTCATTTGCGTATAGATTAACCATCCAGTCTAATCGATATTAGTGTGAACTAAATTTTATGTATATGATGAACTAAGTGTGAATGCATGATGACTTTGTGAGTTATGACTTATGAGCTAAATATGGTAAACTAAGTGTTATATTTGTGATGAACTAGTTAATGTAACTTGCTAGCGCCAATGTTATATGTGGTTGCTGAAAATATAAACAATTCATGAATGTTTACATTAAATAAATCAGTTATATGTTTTCGTTAATTTTCGGCATACAATTTAAGGGGTTTTCATGTTCCGAAAAATATTTGTGATCGTATTCGTTTCGATTCGTATTAGTTCCGTATTCGCATTCGATACTATTCATATTCGTATCCGAAATATTCGTATTCGTATTCGAATCCAAGAAAAAAAATATAAAAATAAATATGATAAAACTATTACCCATCCGTTTCCGATCCTTTTTCACCACTAGTAATCAGGTCTCCACCAGCAGCAACCGGCTCATAACTCGACGCCATCACCACTGAACACAAATCGGCCGAGCAGACGACGACGACCCCGCCGACGATTCTCGTCTTCCACCTCCTCCCCCCGCGCGCGCGAGAGGAAGCCCGCAGCCGTCTCTCGCACCCCCCGACCGTGCCCCACCAGATCCGCTCCCTTCTCGTCGCCCTCACCTTCTTCCAGATCCTTCTAGACCTCTCCAGATCCTCCGAGCGCGGGCGCGCGGGAGAGAGATCTCGGCTAGAAATGGACAAGTCCAGCGCCCTCGAGTACATCAACCAGATGTTCCCCACTGGTACGCGCGCCGCTCGAAATGAATCGATTCCTCGCACGCAAACTCGCTCGCGATGCACTGCAGCAATGCGCTCGTTTAAGCTACTCTGTTCCGAGATTTAGTAGTATTTGTTCGGGGCATTTAGGGTTACAGTTTGCGCTTGTTTTTTTGCGGCTTATCAGAGGCGTCGTTATCGGGAGTCGAGCCGCTGATGCAGAAGATACAGAGCGAGATTCGCCGGGTGGACGCCAGCATCCTCGCCGCCGTTCGGCAGCAGGTTCGGCCCTGTGGTTATGTACTTAGATGAGTATTGTGATGATGCAATAGTAGTAAACTTACTTTGCATTACACTTAATGAAAATGTGCTGCTGGAAGTTCCAGACTGAAATATACTGAATTGCTTGGTATGTGCTTCTTATTGCTTGTGCTTATACTATATTTCATAATGGGAAGCTATTGTTACTCCACAGAGCAACTCCGGAACCAAGGCTAAGGAAGAACTTGCTGCAGCGACAAATGCTGTTCAGGTCATTGTTTTCACTTTTCATTTAGTGTGCATTTTGCCCAGAATGAACTTGCTGGATCAATTCGTCAAGAAGCATGCTTTGCTCTACTATAGTTGGATTAGCTCCGGGAAGGGGAAAAAAGATAATCAGATACTAGCATGAGCACTTAATGGCTTGATTGGAGCTTACCTTTGTTGTCTACTAACAGGAACTAATGAACAAGATACATGAGATAAAAACAAAGTCTGAACAAAGCGAAACAATGGTTCAAGAAATCTGCCGTGATATCAAAAAGCTGGACTGTGCCAAGAGGCATATAACAACTACAATAACTGCTCTTCACCGTCTTACTATGCTTGGTTAGTTTCTTTAGTTTACTTTTTTTTGGAATATGTGCTATTGTGCTTAAAAAGACATGACACAATAACAAATATATGTCCACCTAAGCTAAGTCGTATTGCTCCATGTGTCACGTGCAGTTTCTGCCGTCGAGCAACTTCAGGTCATGGCCTCAAAACGCCAGTATAAAGAAGCAGCTGAACAGCTAGAGGTAAGACAATAGTTGATACACTTGTAAACCTTCTAGCATTAATCTCCATGCTTGCAACACTTTACTGCTTACCGTGACCGTTTTGCATGGTTGGCATGCTGCTGCTTATAATTGTGTGCACAAGATTTCTGGCAAAAGTCCCGATTCTTTTCCTTTCTTCAGGCAGTAAACCAGTTGTGCAGTCATTTTGAAGCCTATAGGGATGTGCCAAAGATAACAGAGCTCAGAGAGAAATTCAAGAACATCAAGAAAATCCTCAAATCTCATGTATTTTCTGATTTTTCAAGGTACACAACAAATAAACTTTTGTTGTTAAGTTTGTGAAAAAGGTGCCGGTCTAGTTACCACTTACCTGTTGGTGGCAGTACCAGTTTCTGGCCTAGTCCTCAGCAGTAAGCCAGTCAGGCAGTCAGGTACTGGATGTGAGAACATGGCTAAAGACAAGTTAAAATCCATGAGTCAGCAGGGAACAGGTGGCCTAACTTTGGAAGTGTGACGTCTTTCTCATATGTCATTCTCAGTAGTGAGGAACTCAGCCAGAATAATTCAAATTCAATGTAATACCGAAAATCTGATTGGAAAAGCCGTAATATCTGCACCCTAAATTGCTTGGTTTACCAAATACTGGTCCCTGCTGGTAACCAACAGTTTGAGAACCCTGAGCGTGTTTCGTGCCTGGACAGTGGAGCTATGCAAAGTTTTACCCCAATAGGCAATCATTCTGTTTTTTTATATATCTACTACTTCTTACTGTGAAATAGGCCCACAGCTGACTAATTGTTATACTTTTGCAGTTTAGGAACTGGGAAGGAAACAGAAGATGCCATTCTATTGCAGCAGCTATCTGATGCTTGCTTGGTGGTTGATGCTTTGGAGCCATCTGTGAGGGAAGAACTAGTAAAGAATTTTTGCAGCAAGGAGCTTACCTCTTATAAGCAGATCTTTGAAGGAGCAGGTCAAAACCTTGCATATGCTACTTAGATCAAATTGCTTTGCCATTTTAGTGTAAATTTACATACTCCTTTTTCTTTCTTGTTTTTTTTGATACTGATGAAAAAAATAAATGCAGAACTTGCCAAGTTAGACAAGACTGAAAGGAGGTATGCATGGATTAAGCGTCGGCTACGGTCAAATGAGGATACCTGGAAAATATTTCCACCCTCCTGGCACGTTGACTATCTGTTGTGTATCCAGTTCTGTAAGATTACAAGGTTTGATTTCACCCTCTCCAATTTTGCAGTTAATGAACTTCCTCCATCAAATTGAGATTTACATAGAACTAAAGTAACCATTTGTCTCTTGAACTTAGTTCTTGTTTTCTGCATTATGTTGCTACTCATATTTGTACAAATTGGTCTTTTTTTAATATATTTCTGCCCCGTCATAACCATTCAGCTGCAAATTTGCGCTATAACAATAATAATTTAAGATCAAATTTTGTCTTCTGCTTCACACATCAATTTACAGGTGATAAATTACTTCTTTTTCAGGGCCCAGATTGTTGATATCCTTAACAATCTCAAAGAAAAGCCAGACGTTGCAACTTTGTTACTGGTAATTTTCCTTGTTATTTCTTTGAAGTATGAATAACAGATGGAAATGACTATGTGACCTCTATCTTACCATGCTATGCAAATGATCGATAGCCTACTTTGTATTAATTATTTTAGGTTTTTTGGGTGACTTTTCTAGTGGTTTTATTTTCCTTCAAGGTCTTTTGCTAGATCTTCTATTGGCTTTAAATTAATATAATAGAAGATCAAGAAAACAAACAAAATCTATGCACTTCATGATGCTGTAACATCACAAGTCTTGGAGTGCTAGAGATATTAGTGAAATATTTGAGCGGGTGAATTGAGTATGTAAGCTGATTCATTTGCAATATAAAATATGTACCAAACATTTTGATATTCCTGCGATGCAGGCGTTGCAGAGAACCCTTGAATTTGAAGAAGAATTGGCAGAGAAATTCAGTGGTGGAACTACGACTGCTCGGAATAAAGAGTCAGGAAGCGACGATGAAAATGAGGGTGGAGAACGCAATAAAATTGTTTCAGACATACGGAAGAAGTACGAGAAGAAACTGGCATTGCCAAATGATGGAGTTGAACAAGTATGTACTGTTTAGTCACTTTTTCCCCCCTATTACTATATATTTTTCCCAACTCTTCTGCAATTCTCTACTGGCAGGACAAAGGCAAGCAGAAAGATTTACCAGTTACTGGTGCCGGGGTTAGTAGTCTATAAGCTATTGTACAGTGCATGTTTATTACTGTTTCTGTAAGTTTTGGTTGATGAACTGTATCATATACTCATATCTCATATTTTGCCACTCTGTTATTGCAGTTCAACTTCCATGGAATTATATCATCTTGTTTTGAACCATATATGGCTGTGTACATAGAACTCGAGGAGAAATCTTTGGTGGAACAATTAGATAAACTTATCCAGGTACAAGAAGCATACTTATAATTGGAACCTTTAGTGTTCGAGGTCTCTTTACCTTGAGTCAACCCTTCAATTCTGGCAGGATGAAAAATGGGAAACAGAGGAAGGGAGTCAGACAAACATTCTATCAAGCAGCATGCAGGTACATGATAGCAGTTTCCAGGGTTGGTAAAAAATATTTGCCAAAATCCTACTATTTCCTCTTGGAATTGGCCAAAAAATGGTTCATTTCTGCTTTCTCCTTTTTCCACCTTGGGGTTGTCTTGGAAGAATTTATTAATCTTGTGTTATGTGGAATGGTATAAACTACTCAAACTAGGAATATGTTTTCCAAAGCTGGCCTTCTAGATGTATGCAACTAAGCATTTGATGCTCTGCAATTTTTTATCAAACTATTATGTTAATCTGCTTTACAATTTCACTTGGTCAGGTGTTCTTGGTAATTAGGAGAAGCTTAAAGAGGTGCAGTGCATTAACAAAGAACCAAACATTATTCAACTTGTTTCAGGTAGACAGTTTTCTCCAGCGTTTGTTAGCACTTTTCCTTTTTGTGGACAGTTCCATGTTGTTTGCCGCCAGGCCCCAACAAATGATTCCTTCGTGCATGCTGTTTATGTAGCTGTTGGGATTTTTTTTCTTCTAATTTCATCTGCTTGCTGCATAGTGCTTCTTGAGCAGTTTGTTCTGGTATGGCGATGAAGCCATGAAGGCTGATTGATTTCACTATTTTGTATCTTCATTACTGCTTGTTTGCTACCTCTGCTATAGATTTTATAATGTTACCAAATCTGATGAAGTTTGGCCTTTAAACGGGTTCATTACTGATAAAATATATTTCTTGTTAGGTATTTCAAAGAATACTTAAAGCCTATGCAGCAAAGTTATATGCCAGGTTACCAAAAGGTGGTACTGGTATTGTTGCAGCTGCAACTGGTACTGATGGGCAGATCAGGGTATGATAGTTATCATTGCATTGCCTCCTCATCTGGTAGCATCATCTTATATCCTGTGGCCATTACTGCAGACCTCTGACAGGGACGAGAAAATGATATGTCACATTGTTAACACTGCAGAATATTGTCACCAGACGGTAAGTTTATTTTCCCTTCAAGTAAACCATTACTGGTGGCCTGGTGTAGAAGGAAATGGAATGAAATTATGTTAATCTCTTGCTTGGAGAGACAGAAACAACATATTCAGAATAAATTCTAGGTTCATGCATTTAAGTATTAGTGACATTATGTTCTTCAGTGATGATTACATTTTTGCCATTCAACAAAGCATTTTTTTCCTTTTTTGGGGAAAGCTATCTATGTGCCATTACATTACTACTACACTTGCAAAATACCCCTACAAACAAGCCTGTGAGATGTGCTATTGTAAACATTGATTAGTGTGCAAAATGCCTAATTGGCTTTTAAAAAAGGGTTAATATGCTTAGTGCCATCGCAATCGTGTGCCACTTGGAAAATACCATTGCGAACGCAACGTACTACCAAATGCCATCGTGAACGCCCGAAATTCTTCGAAATGCTCATACCATGAGGGTTCCGTCACTAGATGCTGTTTGGGGGACGATTGGGAGAGAGAAATGAAATTAATTTCTGAGGTTGCCCTTCACAAGCTCATCCCAAACCCGCACCCGTGAGCTAGTGGTACGAACAGAGCCGCCCTTTCCCCCTTCCAAACCCTAGATCCCCTGCGGGATCAGCTGATTCGCCGTCACCCGCATCACTCGTGTGGAATGAGAGATGAAGACCCCTACGACGGCAAGCTCTAGCTGGGGCGATTCGGGTCTGGCGAGTCCACCGAAGTCCCCAATGGAGCGGTTCAGGGATGCGGTGAAGTTGCGGTGTGTTGCGCATCCATTGCTATCTGTGGTGAAGGCGACGCTACTAGGGACTCGGTGGACCCTTCGCCACTGATGGCCCAGCCTACGCCAGCGGTGGATGACAGGGAGGCGGCGCAATCCATGGATGTTGTGAGCACACTGATGACTTCGGTGGACACTTCGTCACTAACGACACTTCGTCACTAACGGTCCAGCCGCGCCGCGACAGGAGTAAAATGGGCACTTGAAGTAATGACGCCCAGGATTCTTCTTATTCCCCGACATCTTCCGCCGGACCAGCACATTGCAATTGGGGCAAACTACGCTAGGGGTTGATGAAGACGTGCCGGATTGGCCCATTTCTACCTACTGCCGGATGGGGAGATGGGGTGGAGTAATTGGATGGAGGGAAGGATGGAAGGGAAGGAAATGATTTTATAGACCCACAAGGTTTTGGTGCCACAACCGCACCTGCTTTGGCGCCAGCCATTCCATTTTTCACGAGGGTAGTTTGGTGATAGAACCCTCACAGCAGGGGCATTTCAAAGAATTTCGGGTGTTCACGATGGCATTTGGTAGTACGTTGCGTTCGCGGTGGTACGTTCCAAGTGGCACGCAATTGCGATGGCACTGAGCAAATGAACCCTTAAAAAGAATAACAGGAGTTCAATTTAGCCAGATTGCCCCTTACTTTTTTATTGCATCTAGCCCCCCTTTATTGCCAAATTTATGTTATTAGTCCATAGTTCTCCATGGGTACCACTCGGCACCTTCCCAGTCCTTCATTAGAAGACCTCACCCGTCGTGCCGTTTCACATCGGAAGGCTAGTGTTGGAAGTGTGTGGCACTAGAAATGGGCAGCGCAATAGTTTCTGGTTGGAGATCCCAACAAATCCTTAAGTTTATTGGCTAAAAAGATGGGATACTTATGTTCTGATTGCAATTGATCCAAGAACAGTCTCGTGTATGGTAGCTTGTCATCATCGTCCACCAAGGCTGCCTTCATGATGGCATTCAACAGGCTGAGAGGAGTTGCCGCTAGAAGTTCTCCACAGATTGGGCCTTGTATCATACCTACTCAAGGGAAGAGAGGGAAACAGAGGGAGGAAGAGAAAAGGGGAGAGGAGGAATTGAGGCTGACAAGCGGGCCTGTTGTCAGTCTCAGTGCAAAGTTAGGGGAAAAATGTCTGTAGTAGATTGCAAGCTATCCGATGTTTGCAGTGGCATTTTGCAAACCTAGCACTTTCAGAGTGGCATATAGCTAATTTTTCCCTTGTGTGTGCGTGCTTGAGTAATTCTCTCATGCTCTTTTTTATGATTATCAACTTTCTCTGTATAAATTTGACAGTCTGGTGAGCTAGCTGAGAATGTTGCTAAGATGATTAGCCCTCAGTTTGTTGACAAGGTGGACATGTCTGAAGTTCAGGTGACTGATCATTATTTTTTGTTGTTTTTTTCTAGCTGATGTGAATATTGTAGCCATTAGATTGCTATGTTATTTCTTTGATATTATTGTTAAAGTTCTAGAAAATGCATCAATACTCCAATACTTGCAGGATGAATTCTCAGCTGTGATCACAAAAGCATTGATGACACTTGTGCATGGCGTAGAAACCAAATTTGATGCTGAAATGGTTGCAATGACTCGTGTACCATGGGCCACCCTTGAAAGCGTTGGCGACCAATCAGAGTAGGATTTTATTAAATCCCTTTTGTAGTACATCCTTGCTGATATTTCATTTCGTGTGAAGTCTTATTACATATTTGAAACTAGTATGGAATAACAAGTTACACACTTTACAAGAGTCAAGTCCCACAGCCTAGGTTTGACGGGCAAGTGAAAAATATAGGAGTTTGTAACATAACATAGCAACGATGTCACATATTTTACAGCTACTGTAGTTAATGTTATTCCACTGGAAAGAAGAGAAGATATGATTCTATATGAACTGCTAATTGGGATCTATCTTATCCGAAGCTGCATCTCATAGCCTGTAAATAAAGCAAATATATGAACTCCCATAACCTGTAACTAACTCCCATGGTGGATTGCTGGACGGAACAGATATAGGTGGACTGGAGGTTGCATGTATGGAGATTGCAAGTAACCCCCTAAGAAATTGCAAAATTATGCATTTGGGATGCCACCCCCTCAAGTTTGCCTAAAAGCATAGTTGATAGTCCATCCAAATGTGAAATGTCGCCCAATCGCTCATATGAGAATTAGCATGTTCCAGATTGGGCTTTGCAGTTTTGCACTATATACATATACACATAAAATGGATCCTTCAAATTTTGGAACACTCTCTTCTTTGTTCGTTCAATTGTGAAAAAAAATCTTAATTTGTGCTTATAAACATTATTTGCCTTGCATATTCTTCAGATCAGCCAAAAAACACATGATTATTCTCATGTATATACATATCTGCTAAGTGGTTTCACTGTTCCATGCCAGATACGTGAATGGTATTAGCTCTATTTTGTCCAGTAGCATTCCTGTGCTTGGTAGCCTGCTTTCACCTACCTACTTCCAGTATTTCCTGGACAAAGTAAGTTAAGCATTCTTCTTTATTATGGGTAAAAACCTTACGGGTTCTTATCATCTTTTTGTCATGAACTATATATTGGCTATCAGCGTAGTTTATTATACTTACCTGCATTGTTTTGATGCAGCTGGCAGCCTCTCTTGGACCTCGTTTTTATCTCAATATATACAAGTGCAAGCATATATCAGAAACTGGTGCACAGCAGGTCCACATTAATTCCAGAGGGATTTGAAAATTTGCCACTCCATGTCTCACTGACATGTGGGTCCGAACATGGAGTGACAAATTATCAATTGCACATCAACTTAGTGGCAAATCATCGATAATCCCTTAATCCTATACAAAGCTCTTTTTTTTGTATTATTCAGCACATTTATCATCAGTCGCACTTTGCTTCTTTTTTTTCCCCTGCAGATGCTTTTGGATACTCAAGCAGTGAAGACTATTCTACTAGACATCCCAGCTCTTGGAAAACAGGTATTGTCAGCACAAAATCATCTTGGCATATTACATGGCCTATGTATTTTTAACTATCAGTGGCGGGTTGAGGAAACCTGCCAAGCGGAGTGATTCTTTTGTTTCAAGCATTCCTTGAATCTGTGGAAGAAATTTGGCCCTAGGGAGAGCGGAATATGTGTAGCAAACTGCAAAAGTGATCTGATTCTTATGTTACTCAAAGAAGGTTGGCAGCAAACAAATGCAACAAATTTGGTTACGCAAACAAGGATGTTGGCTGCAAAAGGAAGCAGTTTTATAGTTTAAACTAAATTGCAAGAAGATAAGCTTTCAAGTTAGGTTCCACTTACATGTGGTTTCTTTCAATTGTGTATAACAGAGTACAGTTGCTGCTAGCTACTCAAAATTTGTAAGCCGAGAAATGAGTAAAGCTGAAGCACTCCTTAAGGTAAATTGGGGAAAATGAACTCGAGTTCTGATTATCTATATCAGTATTGCTGAATATGCACTTCACATTGATGAAGCTAATAACATCGCTTGATGCAGGTAATTTTGTCACCAGTTGATTCTGTTGCTAATACGTACCGTGCTCTCCTTCCGGAAGGCACCCCTCTTGAGTTTCAGCGGATACTTGACCTCAAGGTTTTTGCTTAAAAATCTGGCCTCTTTAGTATGCCAAGTACAATCTCCCATCACTTAGTTTAACCTGACACACTTTATTGCTGCTCGTGGTGTTCTCGCTTGTCACAGGGCTTGAAGAAAGCAGACCAACAAGCTATACTGGAAGACTTCAACAAGCATAGCCCCAGCATCAAACACCCCACCGTGGCTCCGACTGTTGCGCCACCAGTTGCCACTGCATCTATCCCGATCGCACCAGTCGCAACTCCAGCTGTTTCAATTACACCAAGCATGACTGTCTTGACGGGAGCTCTGGCCAACCGAGAGGATGTACTCGCCCGTGCTGCAGCACTTGGGCGGGGAGCAGCGACGACAGGGTTCAAGAGGTTCCTTGCATTGACAGAGGCGGCCAAAGATCGAAAGGACGGGCCATTTCGCAAGCTTTTTAATGCATAAACTTGTTCATATAGTTTGCATCTCTCTTGCAGTGCACATAGCTATAGGAAATTCTTTCCACAACGTGTTCCTATACTGTAACCTTTAGTGTATAACGAGAAAACCTTTGTGGCGCATTTTCCCGCTTTGCGGAGAGCTAGTGGTTCAGCAGTATTAAGGGATATTTTTGTGTTAGTAATTGTCGGTGATTTAGGATCGATATTATCAATGAATGCTGGGGCTCTTTTAGAGCGAAATTATATAGAAAAGGACACAAATTTTATACAGGTTCAGTCATTCTTTTAAGAGAATAATAACCTTACTTCTGTGTTGCTGTATGAATTAATTGTGTTTACAACAAGAAAATCACTAAAATTAGAGCTTGATGACTTCTGTCTTTTGTTGTAGTTGTCGAATCTCTTGATCACTTGATCGTCTATCTTCTCTGTCTATCGACTTTACTCATTATATAGCGTGTGAAGGAGTGTCGGCTGTCCATGTCAAGATGTGTTTTATCGTTTGATGCAATACGTACGTTTAAGGACAGTTATTGTTATAGATATATCCTTCCACGTCGTTTTGCGGTTATGTTAGAGACAGAGGTTTAATACGTGCAATTATCTCAGGAATGACAGAGGTTTAATACGTGCAATTATCTCAGGAATAACAGCACATATTAACTATTATGTGTATTAAACATAACGTCTAAATATCTCTAATCGATTGGGCCCATATGTCTGTGGGTTCTATCAATCATAGGATGGTCGCAGCTAACCTAGTCGTAGTAAGACTTACGACCATGAGGTGATCGCAGTAAGATTTACGATCAATAGGGTGACCGTAGAAGAACTTACGACTATGAGGTGATCGTAGTAAGACTTACGATCAATAGATGATCGTAGAAGAACTTACGACCATATAGAGTGGTCGTAGAAGAACTTACGATTACTATGCGTGTATGATCTTCCTCATTGTTAATATTGAGGGATATCTTTGAAGGTTGTATAAGAGACATTATTATCTATAATACTACAGATAAATAACTTAATTAATTGAAGATTATTAGATTCTAGTCATCTAACACCCCCTCCCCCCGACTTCAAGTGAAAATGATTTACTTGGAAAAGAGGTCGTAAGTTTTTCTGCTTTGTTTTTTTTTATGGAGATCAACTCAACCACTTTGAAGAAGAAATCTAAAGAATTGGTCGAAAAGACTAACAAATTAACAATAAGGTTGTAGAAGAAATGTATCTTTTAGACTTTATGAAATAAAGCTTTGTTTTCTTGGTTTCGATCACATCCTTTGAAATCAATTCCTTATCTTGGTAGTAAGAATAAGGGTTTGGTCGACACTAAGAAATTTCTTTTAGTAGTCAAAAAACCACGTGCAGAGAGGAGAGATTTCGACTAGATGGCATTTTCACTTTTCAACCAGTGTTTGGAGGATCAAAAGGTATGAAAAGAAAGATAAGAAAAATGATAGCTTTCGAGTACTTTTTAGCACTCGTATTACTTTTTCCCTTGTTGGTTTGAAAATGATAGAAAGATCATAACCGATTTGCTCGACCATGAAAAAGTCATGTCGCAAAGGTTAACTATCGAAAAAGAAGTACTAGAAAGATGTTTCTAATGATCATGAGATCAAGAAGCTTGACTCTCGCTTGGTAGATAAGAATTCTTTACCTACGATCAGTTTTATTTATTGATATTTGAGAAGTGTTTTTCTAACTGGTTGTGCTCTATTTTCGGAGCAAGTAGTCAAAATAAAACAACTTCGTGAAGCTTCGACATGTTGTCAGGAGGAAATGAAGGCTACGAAGATCAATCTTCAAGACAACATTTCTCTCCTAAACAACGTGCTTGGTGGACTTGGTGCTGAGAAGGTGAATCCTCTCGAAGACACCGTGGTCGAACATACGAGCACCATTGGACAACAGGTCGGGACATTGCAGGAGTTGATAACTACCTTGAAGACCAATCAAGCTGATTTGATAAGATAAGCGGTCGAAGGTGCAGTAAGTTTTGCTCTTATAAAACTTAAGGCTCATGACTGGAGTAGCCTTCAACTAGTCGAAACTGACTTTGACTGCCCTGAAGCAAAGACAGCACGACTGATCGAAAAAAGTGCAGCCAGTCGGCAAGAAGGTCACAGAGGAGATACAGATTAGATCCTTTTCATGAGAGTAGTTTGTAATAGGATTTCCTTTGTAAAAATAATTTCTTGTTTATGTATATAAAACTTCATTTCATGTAATATGACTTTTCGAGTAGTTAATAACTCATAAGACAAGATAAAAAAATAAGAATTGAAATTTTAAGACTAAGAATTAAAGTCATAATTATAAATTTATCTTAGCACCCGACTATTTGCTTAGTTTAATAAGATAAACAAGTAAATAATGGAAAAAGAGCTTGCTTTAAAAATTCGTTCGACCTTTTATTTTGATCTCAATTTTCTTGTACTAGTAGCAAGAGTTAGAAACAGATCGACGCTAGGAAGTTTCTTCTAGTGGGCAAGCCACGTGCAGAGAGAAAAATCTTTGACTAGGTGATGTTTCTTCCTCCAACCAGGTTAATCAAATCGAGTGTATCAAAATGAGTCGAACAAACTATAAAAGCCGAACTCACTTAGAAATCTTAACGTAAAATAAAGTAAAGAAATTAAGTAAATGATTAAAAAGAGCTTGCTAAAAATTATTTTAACCAAATTTTGTTAAACTCATTTTCCTTATATTGGCAGCTAAAGTTGGAAACAGATCGATGCTAGGCAGTTCCTTCTAGTGGGCAGGACCACGTGCAGAGAGGAAATGCATCGACTAGGTGATGTTACTTTCCTTCGATCAATGTAAGAAAACCAAGTGTTGTAAAAAGGTGATCGAAAAATTATCAAAGCGGTACTCAATGGATATTTTAAGACAATAAAGATTGAAGAAACACATAAACTTTATTGAGAATGTAGGAAGTTACACATAGAATTTTCGCAACTAGTCGATATTCCATGAATTAGAAAGAACTCTATCATCTTCCATTGCTAGTCTTACCGAGCTTGGTCGCATCACTTCAACCACTGTGTAAAAACCTTCCCATTTAGAGGAAATTTGTTTCGATTAGACTGGAATTGAATCTTTTTCAATACCAAGTTACCTACAGCAAGGCTGCGATGTTGGACCTTACGATCGTAGTATTTGCGTAGGGCTTGTTGGCAGGCTGTTGAATAGATTAAGGCTTGGTTCCTCTTTTGTTCGAGTAGATTGATGTCATTAGCTCAAAGTTGTTCTTGCCTAGAGTCGTTATAGGTTTTGACCTTTGTCGATCAAATCTTTAGTTCAGGTGGAAGCATAGATTCAGCACGAAAAAGTAAGAAAAATGGTGTTTCGCATATAGCCCAACTAGCGGTCGCGCGAATCGCCCATAATACTGAGGGTAATTAATTTACCCAAGCCCCCGAGCGCTTTATAAGCTGGTCGAAAACTCGAGTTTTGATTCCCTACATAATTTGGTCATTTGCCCTTTTGATTGGCCCATTAATTTGTGGATGGACGACAGAGGCATAACATACCTTAGTACCCAATTTTTCGCAAAATTTTTGGAATTTTACGCTAGAAAATTGTGTACCATTATTTGTTATGATCCGACCTGGCACACCAAATAGAGTCATCATATTTTTATCATAAATTTCTTGGCTGCTTCCGTTGTTACCCTAGTCACAGGTTCAACTTCAATCCATTTTATGAATATATCAATAGCTACAAAAAGAAACTCGAAACCCCTGGTGCTTTTGGGAACGGTCCTAAGATATCGAGAACCCAAGTCGCAGAAGGCCAAGAAAGAGGTATGGTTTGTAATGCTTAAGTCGGTTGGTGTATTGCTATGAATTTGGCATTGTACACATTTTTTAACGAGTTGTTTAGCATCATGGAGAGCTCTTGGCTAGTAGAAACCTTGCCGAAAGGCTTTTTCGACCAGTGTTCTGTAGGAAGCATGAGTCCCATAAATGTCTCCGTGTATTTCTTGAAGGGGATCTAATCATTCTTTCTGCGATATACATCGCATGAGAACCCCTTGAGTACCTTGTTTGTAAAGGATTTCTTCGATCAAAGTATACATTTTGGCCTTACGAGATAAACGATCAGCCTCAAGATTGCCACTGGGTACAGTACCCTTTTAAAGATATTCGTAGATGGGGTTCATCCAAGTATCCTCGTATTCTAGGGAGGCTGTCTCAATAGGAGATGTCTATGGTGTTTCGACAAGGGACAACTTCTGGAGCTATTTCAAGAAGACTCCTTGTGGTACCTGTGATCGGAAAAAAGCTATTCGAGCTAACTCGTTAGCGAGGAAATTATATCATTTCGAGGGATATATTGTACCTCAAAACCGAAAAATGCCTTTCAAGCTTCATGACTTCTAATAAGTACCGAGACATGGTCAGATTAGGGCATTGGCACTCTTTTCTGACCTGATTCATGGCCAGTTGAGAGTCTCCTCTCACGAGTAATCGTTGAATCCTGAGCACTTTCGCTGCTCATATGCCAACCAATAAACCTTCATATTCCGCCACATTGCTAGTAGTAGAAAAGTTTAATTGAACATCATGTTTTAAGGCTTCTCTTGTTGGAGATACCACGACCACCCCAGCCCCCAAGCCACTTAGTGTAAGTGACCCATCAAAGTACATTGTTCATTGGTCGTGAGATTCGTACTGGGGTCCCTGAACAGGTTCAGGATTTGTCCATTCGGCGACAAATTCTGCTAAGATTTGGAATTTAATAGCCGTTCAGGACACGAAATAGAGATCAAACTCCCCAATTTCAACCGACCACTTTGCCATGCACCCCGCTGCTTCCCTGTTCTGATGGACCTTTCCTAAGGGAAACTCAAAGGGCACGATTAACTTGTGTGCCTGAAAATAATATCTCAGTTTCTTTGAAGACACGAGGAGGGTATATGAAGTTTTTGGACATGAGGGTAACACTCTTTAGGCCCATGTAAAACTTCACTAACGTAGTAGACTGGTCATTTAATATTTTCACATTCAGCGACCAGTACTGCGCTTACTGCTTGTGACGTAGTAGCTAGATATATTAAAAGTTTTTCTTCTAGTTTAGGAGAAACCAAAGTATGGGCACTTATAAGATATCTCTTGACATCCTCGAAGGCTTTGTTTGCCTCCCATAATCACTCAAAACCCTCATGTTTCTTCAGAATTTTAAAGAAAAGAAGTAATTTTTCTCCCAGTCGTGCGATGAAACGACTTAAAGGCGCCATGCATCCTGTGAGTTTCTGGACTTCTTTCTTTGTGGTCAAAGGGCGTATCTGTTCAATGGCTTTTATCTTTTGAGGGTTTGCTTTGTTTCCTTGTGCAGAGACAAAGAACCCAAGCAACTTTCCCGAAGAGACTCCGAACACACAGTTCTCATGATTGAGTTTCAGCTGGTGTTTTATGAGGTTATCGAATGTTTCCTACAGATCGAAAATATGGTTAAGACGCTATTTGCTTTTTACGACCAGGTCAACAACGTAGGCTTCTAAGTTTCGACCAAGTTGAGGAAGGAAGGTCTTTTGCATAAAGTGTTGGAAGGAAGCACCAGTATTTTTCAAATCGAATGGCATTTTTGCATGGCAAAATATTTCAAATGGTGTGATAAATATGGTTTTTTCTTCATCATCCAAATGCATACTTATATGATGATAACCAGAGTATGTGATGAACCCGAAGGTTCGATTGTTGGCCCGATCTTTTGATGAGAACGATAAGTTCGGTAGGCGTCGCTCAACTCTCACGATCTTGGCTACGAACACGCAAGGCTCAAAACCACGTAATCACCGAACAGCTCGATAAGTCGTTATCAACCGTGCACGAATACTCGGTTGACCTGATCACGAAGATCGATTCCTGCATACACCGAAGAAGCACGCAAGAACAAAGTAAATAAGCTATCTGAAATTGCAAATAGGAAGTGAATGTATTGATAGGTGAGGTTCCGAAGAACAATATCACTGTTGATCTCGCCGACCAAGAGAACAAAGTATAAAGTAGCAAAGCTAAACTTTAATCAATAAAACCCGCGGAACAAAAGGGGCGGCGGCCATTATCTATAGGAGGAAGAGGGAGGGGGCGGTGGTACTGTTCACATGTGAATAGTGCCACATGAACAGTACCCCAAAACCCTAGGGGGCAGCTATATGGGCCATATGGGCCAATGTGGCCAAATCAGCCATTTGTTATATAACCTATGGACCAACAATTGGTGACACAGTACCATGGCATGTAAACGTAGCCCGACACGTATGAGTAGAAGCAATAGATGTAGTCCAGCATATATGTGTAGAGGCAGCTCGGTCCAACTGAAAAATATGGCGATGCAGCTGCCGAAAGTCCGATCGAAGATGTGGATGTAGCGCAGCGAGTCGAAGCAGTGGGGTCGAAGCAGGGGATGCGGTCAAAGCAGGGGATGCATCCTTAGGGTTGATGTCCTCATCAATATGCATATAAGAAACTCAATATTTAACAACCAGTAGTGGAATCAAGTAACTAAACGATACGAGGAAGGAGAAAATCATCCTTTGGACAAGATTTATTTAGATCAATAAAGTCTAGACGCATACGCCATTTACCATTAGACTTCCTAGCCATTACAGGGTTAGCCAACCACTCTGGGTGGTCGACCTCTTTTATGAAACCTGCCTTAAGAAGCTTGTCCAACTCTAATCTAATAGCATCTCGTCGAAAAGGTGCTAATCTCTGTAATTTTTGTTTTACGGGCTTGTTGTCTGGCTGTAGAGCTAGCTTGTGCTCAATCACCTCCCTAGGGACTCTGGGCATGTTGGATGCTTGCCACGCGAAGGTATCTGCATTTGCTCAGAGGAAGGTTACAAGAGCGTTTTCCTATGCGAGGTCGAGAGCGGATCCAATGCGAACGGTCTTCAAAGACTCCTCTGTATTAAGTGGAACTTCTTTGACTTGGACGTTCAACTTTGGGGCAATTTTAGACTTTGACTACTTGGTCGAAGGTTGCACTTTGCTTACTTTTCGAGTTGGTATTTGGCCAACCATCTCGAGGGACTTGCGGTCGTATGTAAGCGCCATCTTTTTTTATAACAGCCAACTGTGATTACTCCTTTGGTACCTGACATCTTAAGTCATTGATAGCCATAATAAGAAGCCATTAGGAATCGTGCCAGAGTTGATCGACCAAGAATAGCATTATATGCCGTGTCGAAATCAACCATATCAAAAGAGATTTTCGTCGTCCTAAAATTGTTTGGCGACCCAAAGGTAATAGGAAGGAAAACTTGACCAATAGGCTTGGCCGAAGACCTCGATACGATCCCATGAAATGAGTACTATACTGGTTTGATCTTTGTTCTGGGAACTTGCATTTCATCTAAGGCACTCATGAAGAGTATGTTTAATGAACTTCCACCATCAACTAACACGCGATTGACTCGATAGTTGTTGATGGTGGGCTCAACCACGATCGAAAAATGACCAGGTTGAGAAGGGATTGGACAGTCATTTTTCTCAAAAGAGATGATGATTTTTGACCACTTTAGTACTTTATTGACAAGAGGGGGTCAATGGAATTTACCTCATGTTCGACAACTTTGAGCTGTCGTTTTGACTCATATGCTGAAGATCCCCATAGATGTGATCGATGGTGTGTTCTGGATCTTGAAATGGCATCTTGTCGTCATCATCTGATTGTTTTCGACTACTCGTTTATCCCACCTCTTCGAGTGTAGAAAGCGGCCCCTTGCCGAAGTAGTAATTCTCGTGTTTCCGTTGAAAAACTCGGCAGTTGCGAAGGTCATGTCCTTTTTTTGTGAAAAGCGCACCACCTAGGCTTGTTATTTTTTTGTTCAGGGCGTTTACCTTTGCTCCGGTCGGAGTATAGTTTGGAGTTCTAAGGCTCCTTGTCGCTCATGGCTAAGACCTTCTTAGAGCTTTTGACTTGAGTTTTTTAGTCTTTGGTCTTGCTTTTGGATTTCTCAGCCTTTTTATCTTCCTTCTTGTTACCTTCGCACACTCCTCATGTTCTTATTGTCACAATCAATCATGCGATTCCACTCGACCACTTCTGTTGTAGTTGCATAACGATTAGCCATTTCAAAGAGCTCGACGATGGGTGATAGAGGATTTAGAGCGATATCCTCCGTGATCCTTCGATTGTGGACTCCCTGTTTGAATACCCTGATGACAGATGAGTTAGAAACTTCAGGAATTGAATTACACACCTGACTGAAACATCTGATAAATTGGCGTGGGGTGTTGTGAGAATCTTGTCATATTCTATGCAGGTTGCCCTCCTTTCTAGGGCGGTTGTAAGTGTCTTGAAAGTTATCTAGCAGTAAGCCGTAGAGGTTCTACCACGAATAGATTGACTCTTGTGGCTGATTTAATAGCTACGATCGAGCATATCATTTGAGTACAGTAAGAAGGTAGTTGGCCATGACATGCTCTTCTCCTCTTGCTCGAACTATGGTGGTATAAATTTGAAGAAACTCGATGAGATTTTGTAACTTATCAAACTTCTCTATGTTCACTGGTCGGAACCGGGATGGCCAGCGAACTGCTAGAAGGTCAGACGAAAACGCTTGACATCCGATAATGATATCATAATGCCTTATTTGCGGGAAAGAAGTGTTGACATCATCAGGCAATCGTGCTCGATGATACCTAGTGGTAAATGGATTTGAACTATCATAGATCTTCGTCCTACGAGGGTAATACTCCTCGTGCCCCATCTTCTTGTGCAGATTTCTTGGTAGAAGTGGTGAACGACCACCTCCCATAGGAGCTTATCGATCACCAGTTGTTTGTGGAACTCTTCTCTGACTAGTGCCGTGGTCGGGAGATCGATTAGACATGTGGTCCTGTCGTTCTCCACGAGGAGTGTCATTCGATGGAGTTGTCCCGGTACGACTTCCAGGACGGTATTGTTGATTCCGCTCAAGCCTGACCATTGTGTCCCAAAGTCTTCATGTGATCTCTTGAGCGAAGAGATTGTATCCTAGCACTTGAGCTAGAGTTTTCGATCATGTTGTTAATTCGTTGAAATTCTTGAGTTTCTCCGACTGGTATTGGGTGCGTCCACGTAAGGACCTCTGGGGTAGCAATTCTTCTTCTCCTAGCAGTTTTAGGATCATCAATATTTGAGTCAGCTAGAGCGTGTCTCAGTGGAGACCGATCACTTCTAGGATTTCGGTCATGCTCATGAATGTGGAGATCTTGGTCGTCACCGGAGGTATTCTCGCCATCACCACGAGAGCCTGAAATGGGTGCACGATAGGAAGCAACCCCAATCCTGCCTCTTTGATAAGGACATCAACCCTTCGGATACGACCACTACTCCAGCTCCAACCGGGCGATTCGGCTGTGTCAAGCGCTACTCTAACGTGCCGACTAATTTACTTCACTTATACATGGTGCTGCGACACATCACATTGGCCTGAGGGCCTTGTATTTGTATTAATTATTTGGCCCAAAGGGCAGCCACCACTCTAGGTTATCTGGACCGGCCACCTCCTGGGCCGCTTCCACCCGGGCCGGATGCACTATTCATGGTATTGTTTATGTGAACAGTAACCCTCATGAATAGTATCACTTTGCTAGCTCTTAGCCTTTTGCGGCTCCCCTCCCCTATATAAGGAGGCCACACCCCTTTAGTTTTACTCGGATTTTATTTAGTTAAAAGTTAGCTTCATAGCAACTTCGTGTATTGGCTTGTGTCGACTAGACTAACCATAATACCGCTTTAGAATCCCAACTCAATTAAATATTTCAATCCTATTTGCAATTTCAGATTGCTTATTATCTTGTTCTTACGTGCTTCTTCGGTGTATGCAGGAATCGACCTTCGTGGTCGTCAACCGGTATTCGTACGGTTGATAACGACTTGTCAATCGGTTCAGCGATTGCGTGGTTTCGAGCCTTGTGTGTTCGTAGCCAGGATCGTGAGAGTTGAGCGACACCTACTGGACTTATCGTTCTCATCGAAAGATCGGGCCAACAAATCGAACCTTCGGGTTCATCACTCTTGGAGAGAGATTAGGGTATGAGGGGAGGACAAAGGCCTCCTAGGTGTTATTGTCCCTACTCACGGCTCAGTCCTCCTGACTTGAGGAATAGTAGAATAACAACGCCTCGCGGCTTGGAGAAATCCCCTCCAGGAATGGGAATTCTGGGATATAACCGTCTCTAGTTGAAGGTGTCCGCAGGTGACATGGGCTCAACCACACACCTCGTGGGGGTAATTGAAGGGTGATAGTTATTAGGTTTTGATTGAGTCTCGGAATCATGGATTCCAGAATTTGTTATGCTAGATCGGACTGTCTTAGACGGGTTTAAACGTTTGGAGGAGGAATTCTCACTATGTTCAACATTCATTGTGGGGCAATCCTAATCCTGGTAGGTTAGACTCTTGCCCTTTGAGGGTTCTGGTTCCTCCTTTGGGCGTAATGTTGTGGGGGAGAGGGCTCCCTCATCAACATTGTTTGTGGCACGGTTCCTGGGTCATGAAAGATCCCTGGAACCGATATTGCAGTCAGACGAAATGATGCTCTACTCGTACTCGTAGCAGGCATCCATGTTAAGTCCTACGTGGTCTGCCAAATCGAACCAATTCTCCTCATCCACTCTCGTGCTATGAAAGCATCAGAGTTGAAAATGAAGACAATTTATCGAAAAAGAAAGAAGAAATATAAGTTCCCCATGGACGACACCAATTATCGATGGTTTAATATCAATCTTATGAATGAATGTTGGGGGCTCTCCTAGATCGAAATCACGTAGAAAATGACATGAAAATTTTATACAGGTTTAAGACTTCTCTTAAGAGAATAATAACTCTACTCTTGTGTTGTTCTATTGATTATGTTTATAACAAGAAATAAGTCACCAATACTAGAGCTTTATGACTTCTATCTTTTGTTGTAGATGTCGAATCTCATGATCACTTCACCACTTGATCCCCCCTCTCCTTTGTCCAATGACTTTACTCCTTATATAGCACGTGAAGGGGTGACAGTTGTCCACATCAATAGACACCTTGTTGTTTGATGCAATGCGTATGTTTAAGTGCGGTTATTGTCAGAGACATATTCCTCCATGTTGCCTTGCGATTATGTCAGAGACAAAGGTTTAATACGTGCAGTTATCTCAGGAATAACGACACATTAATTACTGCGTGTATTAAACACAACACACAAATGTCCCTAGTCGATTGGTCCCACATGTCTGTAGGTTTTATCGATTATAGAGTAGTCGTAGCTGATCTGGTCGTAATAAGACTTACAACTATGAGGTGACTGTAGTAAGACTTACAATCAATAGGGTGGTCGTAGAAGAACTTACAACTATGAAGTGATCATAGTAAGACTTACGATTAATAGTTGGTCGTACAAGAACTTACAACCACTAGGTGTGTATGATCTCACTCATTGCTAATATTGAGGGGTATCTTTGAAGGTTGTATAAGAGACATTATCATATATAATACTATAATTAAAAAAACTTAATTAACTGAGGATTATTAGATCCTCGTCAATAATAAGATATCATTGTCTGGTTTTACATGTGAAGGGTAGGTTTCACATTCGCTGAGTTCTTGAAAATCGCATGCTTTATAATTGCCTGCTTACATTTGAGCGTGTCATTAACTATTTTATTTATCATTGGCATTTGAGCACTTGATACTCCAGTGTAATCGCTCCTCTGTGCCTTGTAATATGGATTCTGGCGTGGTAGAGCTCATTATGAATTTTACAAACTCACAGTTCTAAAACTGACTGCAGCAATAAAAAGTACTAATTGTAGCTATGGAACAATAAACTTTGACCACGAGGTCAAACAGTATGAAACTTTAGGGTATCTCCAATAGTTAGAGATAACATTGTCTCTAATATATGCTACATCATCTTTAGAGACAACATCTCCAATAAATAGTCTCTAGCACACTCTCCAATATTTATATTTTATAATTTTCCTTTGAAACAGACCTACATGTCAACTAGAGTAGATTAATATATCATGTTTTGTTTCGTGTGTACAACAGTCTCTTCAGGAAGAGACGAACTGTGCTCTTTCCTCCCCCCTGTCCTCCACGTAGGATTTTATTGACGTAACATAACTAAGAGATGACAATAAATACACTATTGAAGATGCCCTAACATATCGGAAGCATATACAGTGTACTCCCTCCCGAGTCCGAAAGCAAATCGTAAGGATTTTATATCTGAAGTTCATTCTTTGGTGACTAATTAAACAAAGGCATAACAGTGCAGAAAAAACTTGATCAATGAGCAAAATTTATAGATTATTACAACTCCCGTGATATAGAACTCAAAGCTCTCTTAGCCTTCTTCAACGCCCTGTCGGTCTCCATGAGGAGATCGTCGATGGCTGGTCCATGGAAATTTTCCTTGAGACGCTTAAACCCGTCCCTTTCCATAACCTCCGCTAGCCTCTCGTCCAATGCGATGAACCTGCAATAGTGTGTCTGCAACTGCCGGCAACCATTCTCCTCCGCGAAGGCCAGTGTCGCGGCCGCCGCACCCACGCTGATGCCCCGAGCCAGCCTTTCCTCGCATATCGCTTACATCCGCCTAATCTCGAATCTTTTCGCGTCTAAGAAGAGGCCTTGCGTCATGGACATCATGTTCTCTTAGGTGCATCCTTCTCTGACGAGGTCTTCCGTCTAGGCAATTTGTCTGTGTACAGGAAACAAAGCGTGGCACTGAAGACTACATGCTTTATGCCGTTGAAAGTGACACAAGATTGTGACGTGTCGAGAACCTCCGCAGCTAAGACCGGCGACCACGTGATGAGGATGCATTTGTGCACGGTGAAGGTCTACTCGTCGACACGGAAGTTGACATCTGCACCCTTCCCACTCTCCAGGAGGCGGCCGAGGTCGCCGTCGAACTCAGCAGGTAGCACAGCGTTGGCACTGGCTCATGGATCCTTGTGCGGGGTGACGGTGACCTCCAAGTCAACAGCCATCCACTTCAGGGTCCGGTGGCGGCCAAACACCTCAACGACTCGACGTCAATGGCCAATAGTGGCGGTCTTCGAGGTGCCGGCACAGCTTAGCCTGATTGAGACGCCGTCGGGTTGGCGCACACGGCAGGTTTGCTTAACTCCAGAGTCGTGCCCCGCGAATGCCATGGAGATTGATCTCGCCGTATCGACGGTTGGACTTGAAAGGATGTGAGAAGCTACATCTTCTACTTCAATTGGTCTCTACAACTTACAATGCCTTAAGATTTGTGCCTTCTAATTCTTCTCGGCCGTTTGTCACGCCGTCTAAGGTGACGGTCCATCTCTCGCTAAGCGCCGGGCCATCCTCGTGAAGGCGAACACGGGCAACGAGTGTGTGGACATCGACAACATGGAGCCGCACTAGACACACCACGCTGCCTGGCAAGTCGAAATTGCATCATTGCAACAACAAAACCTAGTAGGACAGGGAGTATAAACCACCTCTGAGGCTATGTCTCTGATCGAGCCAAGCAACAGGGGACTGATGATTGAAAAACGCAGAACGTAGTAGAAGTTTGATGGAGTTAACAAGGCACTACGTGGAACATTGCACACGCCACGCGGCCGGTCAGCGCAAGTGCTACTGGGCTTGCACATTTCGTCGAGCACCTGTGTCGGGACCCCGGGTAAACAACTCTGAGATCCTTTGTGCAAACCGAACTAGTCCCATGATCAGTGGCTAGCTCACACAGTCTCAACAAAGATGAAATCATATCCATACAATAAACCAAAGGAGAAGCAGACAAATCAATATTACTATTAGCAAAAGACCATGTGGTCAGAGTTGTTACAGAGTTGTCACGCAGGTCTCAACACCAAGAGGTTTACAAGCAGTGGAGGACAAAATATCTGTGGAAGCCATCTGACATGCCCATAGACAATCGAGTGGAGGACGCGACCTAACTCACAAGGTCTTTGAAGTACTCCTCTTCATAGAACTCTAAGTTCCCTGGTGCACCCTGCTTTACTGATCAAACAGGGGGTATAAAGCCGTGAGTACTTTGAATGTACTCAGCAAGCCGTGGGGAAGTGTATGCAAATAATATTCATGCAGGACTTGACAAAAATAGCTTTATGGTTAATTTGCAGAAAGCAGGATTGACTAGAAATATAACAACTAGATTGCAAAAGAACGAGTTGAAAGATTAATACATAAGTAGGCAAGTTCTTTGAAATAGCTCTTGAACACCCTGTTCACTTCCCAGACCACTCCCACGACCACCTTTTTTTTTTGGAGAAAAACTATCCCTCGTATGATATCACCAGGTATTGTCCATAACCGTGGACAATGCTATTCGAATAGTTTCACACTCTGCAGAGATTGTGCAACTTTACCCACATAACACAACTTCTCTAGTTGGTTTGGCATCCGTCGATACCACCACTCACTACCTTAGGTGAGCAGTCTAGAGAACATGTAAAGGCCCTTACAAAGCTCTGTTTTGATGCGGTTCTGCTCGCTAAGGATTCGCCTTCCTGGCCCCCTCTTACGCCATTCTCGATCAAAATAGAACCGACTCAAGCATTGCTAATTAGTTAGCTCAGACCACCCCATAAATGAACTTGTGGTTGCACGGTATTGCCCAGATCAATGACCTACAAAGTTAAGTCTTTAGAGGCTACTCAGGCAAAACAACCATATCCCAATGTGCTTCCTGCACCCACTTTACTGCACGATCATTCACCTGAGTATGAAATCATTTTGGGTTCAACCCAGCTAAATGACAACCCTTGTCATGACACAACATCTTTTAAAAGCAGTGGCTCCGCCACAATTCCATATATCATTAAGTCAAATTTATCATTCTTTGAGTATGATCAAGAGTCCATCGGATAACTAAAGCATGGCTAAGCATAATACTCACCCATGTTGGTATTACAACAATGTCGAACTAAGATTACCCACCCTATGGTGTCCAAGGGTACATGTCAATATGTTGTTTGTAATTTATCAAGGAGGCATATTGTCGAGTAGGTATTTAGCTAGTTTCCAAACCAGTTTTATACAACTAGCCATGCATATTGATATGAAATAATATACTTTTATAAAATAGGTTCAATATGATCAAAGGTCTATGACTTGCCTTCTATTAAGAGTTGGGATGCTTCTATCGAGGTCGTCAGATCCACGAAGTCTTTCGAAACACCGGAATCTACACGTGCGAATAAAGCCAAATAAGTAACTAAAACAACTTTAAATAAAATCCTAATAAATACCAAATTAGCACAAACAACAAGAGAAAGAAACTAGAGGAGTTTGAAAAGAGGAATCACTCGAATCGAAGTTCGAATGGAGAATGGGCTCTCGAAAGGAGGTCAGAGCACGGGGAAACTCACGAGGACAGAGAGAGAAAGAGTTGAGGGGAAAATAAGAGGAGGGTGAGGGCTCCTAGGTGCTCTATTTAGCAGCCGAGGAGGAGAGAGAGAGATCAACGGGCGGGGCGCATGAGCGGAGCTCTGGGCTGGTAGGCCAGGCGGTGGCGTGCGCAAGAAAGAGGGAGGCACAGGCGTGCGTGCAGCTGAGGGGACAAGGCGAAAGTAGGGTGGCTAAGAGGGCGCACGCGGATGGTAGAGGAGCTAGGAGGTTCCAGAGGCGGCGGTGACAGACGCATTTAATGCACATGACGGGGCAGGTGAGCAGGCGTAAAATGCGCGTACGACACTGACCCGAGCAGCACGCGCGCACGGTGCTGACGCGGGTAGAGGAAAAATGTGAGCAGGGCTGACAGGTGGGGCTGGTCGAAACCAAGAGGTTGGCCGTGACCAAGGGGGTGGTTGTGACCAAAAGGGTGGTCGTGACCAAGGGGGTGGTCCTGAGGAGGAGGCAAGAGAGATACAGAACTTCAGAAACCAAGAACTCCAGCAAACTCAAAACAAATCAAATTTTGAATTAGTTGAAGTTTGATTTAGTCATTTAAATCATTTTATTTTTCTAAAATATCAAGTTAAGCTTTAATACTTCAACAAAATCAAATGATTATTTTTATTTTGAAAATTTTCAAAAAAGACTTAGAAAAAATGGGATGTTACAACCTGTTGGGCACGACAGACCGACGCACCGGCCACTATTGCCTAGCATTTCGCCAGACCAGTCAGCACAGAGCACATAGACACAAAACAAGCCGAATTCATTGAAAAAAACCGATCTCACAACAAATGACAAGTTCATGAACAAAATTTACAAGTTTCCTAACGACACGCAAGTCACAAACTGATATATGGGGGAAAACTTGCATCTTTCTCGAATCAGGAAAGAGCTAACGAACCGGTTGGTTCGATCACCTTTGTCCACACAGTCGACCAGCTAGTTTCGGTCGGAGGCAGTGAACTTGCCGATGGAGTGGTGGTGCTTGCGGCCTCTCGAGAAGTCCTGAAGCACAATAAAAAAATACCTTTCGCATTGAACTTTGGTAGGCGCTAGAAACGCCATTGAAAGTTTGGAACTACGGGAGACGATGGTATTGGGGATGGAACTGTGTGAGACGGATGATGGAATTGGGGGAGATGACTATTTGTGTTTTTTGTTAGGAGAATCCAACGACCCACACTGACGTGTCGTTCGTGCCTTTTGAATGGCACGGCAGAAGACGCGTGTCTGAGAAACTCAGCGCCCTAAGAAGTGAGAAGCCAAACATGTGCACATAGCTTTTTGGAACATAATTGGGCTAGATTTGAACCGAGCCTTCGGCCTTTTAATATGTGGAAGACATATTGCTCCATTGAATGGGAAGTTTCTATTGCCAACGTAGTTTTTGATGACTCGTGACCAACAACAGAGATGTGGCCTTCGAAAAGTCTAGCAGTAGAATAGTACGATTCTATGATCCTACAACATCAATACGATCCAAATCGTACCTAGTAGAATCATGGTTGAATCATGCTTCAAGTCGTAGAATCATGTAGAATTACGCATCACCTCAAAATTATAAAAGATTTAGGTGTTTGGTTGTGTGCTATCTCTCAATTCAAGTTGTATGATAAGTACTAAGTAATTAGTAGGTTAGACATTAAGATTTGGAGGTTTTGAATGATAACATTTTTATTTATTTATTTATTTTATTTTTATGTAAAATATTCAGGTAATGACAAGGTTATTAAAATCAATATTTTAGCTATAGCTTTAAATGACATGAAATCTAAACTATGATTTAAATATTTATCAATCAAATTAGATATCAAATGACCAAATAAACATTCATATCACTCTTGGAATACACAACATATTAAAAAATGTATTTTTAGTAGAATCAGGTAGAATCTTAGATTCTATGATTCGATCCTAAAATGCGATCCTATCGGAGTATCTCTGATCCGATTCAAAATCACAATTCTGACAACCTTGCTGGGATCGGTCTGCAATACGCCATAAACTATGTTAAGGTGCCTAAACGAACCCCACCCTAGCCCATGTCACGATCTACCGCTGTGTTGTGGCCCACATTGCGCCACCACCACCATTTTCTCGATCGCATCGCCACACCCAATCGAGCTCTGTTGTAGCCTATGTTGCATCTCTGCAGCTATACCCTCGGCTCGACAACCATGACTTGGCATAGCTTTGCTGCTAAAGTGAATTTTTCTCTTTGCACCTATTAAACCCAAATAAAAAAATTACAAGTGCACATTTCTCTATATTCATAGCAACGCTTTTGAGATTTTCCGTGGATTTCTCATTATACAGTTCTCACTGCAATAAAAGTGACAGGGCAATCTCCCTCATTGAAGATTGCAACTTGCAGTTGCCTCCTACAATCTTTATTGATTCTCCGTCATACTATCCTCTTAATCTACCATTCTGCTATCCTCTTAATATGCTCCTAGCCTGAACCAAAGACATTTATTATTTTGAATTTTATAATACAATATTATTGTAGGGGCAAAGATAAAAAGTTTAAATGAAGACAACGACTTGTTTGAAATAAATAGATTTAAGTATAGTAAAGTGCTAGCTGCAACAATATATAATTTTTCATTCAGATCGTCAACAAGCACAGGGTTAGTGATATCTCATACCTCTTAAAGAATAGGCCTGGGTGCTTCCAACGGTAGCAAGAAGAGCACATCGTTGCATAAGTGTTCACTGTTTAAACTGTCTTTCAAAACCTGTAATGATTCAGAACATTAGTTTTATGAACACAATATGATCCGGATCCATGGCATGTCATTTGGAAAGAAAATTATGTTTTTCCATGGCAAGTCAAGGAAAAAGATGTAACAATAAAACATCATGAACACTATCGAAAATCACAAAAATGGATTGGAAAAAGAAATCAACACCTGGAAAGCACATGTCAACCTAGGAATACAAGGGAAATTTAATTGCCACTTTTAGCACACCAATAGCCATTTCTAACAAGGATATGCTCATTTAGAGCTGACATTTTTACCTAATGGTTTGATTTCCAACAAGGAATTTACTTTGATTTTGAGAAGTGCAAACTAGCTAATGAACCATCCCACTAAACATGATCCCCAAGCAATTTCCACAAGTAAAGTTCACCATTGCAAATCACTTTCATAAATTTTTAATGAGCGGGGAGAGCATTTACCAATCGTCATGCACCAACACTGATGCCAACAGGCTTCGCCCAATTAGTAGCCAACAAAACAATCTTGTAACTATAGCAACAACAATCATCCCCCTTGCATAAGCAAACGACAACAAAACAAAGGAAGAGCATATTTCATCAGAACCACTCAATAGGAAAATTAGCAAACACCTTTCATGCATAGTATCTGAGGTGAAAAATAAGTGAAAAATTGTATCACTATTGTTTCACACGTAGCCGATAAATCAAGAAAAGATGGGTTGAAACACTAACTCAATCCACCTATCTGGCCTCAAGCCCAGCCTCAAAATCCATGGCAGCCGTGGAAAATCACCAAGTTTTTTAACAAGCACACTGCACTCCCCTTCCAGTGCTCCAGCAACTACAGGAAACCCCAGCTACACCAATGAACATATTAGTATTGAAAATGGGGAAGACCAGTAGTGAATGTGACATATTTGTAGTCGATTCGAAGAAAAGTTAGGAGACCTAAAAGTAAGAGTAGATGAGAAGGTGCCGTCCCAGCCCTCCGCATGAGCTGCAGCGGTATTGCCAGCCCTGTTTGCTATGCGCAAGGCAAATCTATCGAAGACAACAACCAAATTATCCCAAAACTACAAATTAATCCTCACCCCTGTTGTTGTCACATCTACCTCGTCGCCATACGGATGCCGTCAATGCGGCCTAGCGCCAACTAGCATGACCACAACTAGACGAAATGAATACCAACATCATTGCCTATGTTGCTGAGACGTCGTCGCCTACATTGCTGAGCCATTGTCGTCACCGCTACGCAGTTGGCGCAACCATGCACCGACGTAGCTGTATCATTGTATTTGCCTTCCTCACCATGTAGTCTTCATCGCCTTCGCAACTGAGCTGTCATCATCGCTCAGATCATGATCCCGTCACTCTTCAGCCTCACTGCTCATCACCGGGCTCGCTTCATCGTCACCCTCGTCTCTAGCCCAATGTTGCCGCTGAAGTAGGGGGTTTATTGGCTGAGGGTCATGGGAGAGGGATGAAGATAAAGGAAGGATGAATATGAGAGAGAGGCAACTAGGGTTTGGTTGAAGATTGAATCATTATGGTTTTGGGGGAGAGGGGCGAGATTGGGAGAAGAGCGTGGCTGGTTCAGATGGGATGGAACAAGGGGAACAGAGGTGGTTTTGGGGGTTGCGTGGGAATCGGGGGAGACGCTGCTGGGCCTAGGTGCCAGCGTCAGTTTTCTCAAAAGAAAATTCCGCAGGGGAGGTCCTCGCGCGAGGGTCTCCATCCCGCCATCCATCTGGGATGATCGGAGACATATCAACGGCCATGGGTGAGGCCCTCCCCCTAGCAAATTTGCTTCCAGTTTTCTCATAGGAAGAATAGGGATAATGCATCAATCACCATCATTAGGTTCTTTTTAAGTAGTAAAAATTTACAGTGTGCAAAACATGTTTAAGGCCGAGCAAAAGAAAATTTACACAAAAGAAGTTGGACTAGTGCGGGGTTCAAGCTTGAGGTCGGGCTACATTATGCGTCGCTATGGTGGGCGGGTGACCCCCTCCGAATTCTATTACCGAATAGCCGCAAGCATCGTGTAGATGCTCACTTATTGCACTTGCAGTCTTGCACTCACAGTCGTCGCCGCCTCCACCGCCACTTCACAATTAGCCTCTGCGCTGGATTCATTTGCACTATCAACAGATTTTTTCTTTCAGAAATACCTTTCGGCATACACCTTACATCTCTGATGCACTGATACTCCTGCTAACCAGCGTACCAGTATCTCGATACGTATCGGATACGGTGATGATACAACGCCGATATGTATAAGAAAGTATCAAAATTATTTATGTTTTTTAAAAAAGAAAAAAATCGACACAACCCGAGACTTCCCTATACCTTGATACTTCCTGATACCTTGATACATCCCAATACCTTGATATGGACCATAAGACACATCTTGAACTAAAGCCTAGCCCATTAGAAGCACATCTAACACTAGGACACACATGAGGAAAGACTCATGCGCCCCATTCTTTGGCCACCTCCATCTGCTCATCTCTACCCTCCCTCTCATCACCTCCCTCTACTATTGATGATCTGGTGGAGCAAGCTCTGGACTGTGGCGACCGATGAGGCTCTAGCAGGGCTCTTGCCACTCCAGCACTAGCCTGCTCCACTCAGGTGCTTCCTCTTGTGCTCTTCTTGCTTATTTGCATTGGATTCCCTCTCAGGATTGAGTTTGGATTAGCTCTTGGCTTCTTGTTTGTTTGGATTGGATTCTTGTACTCTCTCTTTCTCATCTTCTACTTCCTCACCTCAACCCTCATCTTCTCCTTCCTCTCCCCAGGCCATATGATTGTGCATTTGTGCTGTTTCAAATCTAAGCTTTTTCTCGATTTTTTCTAGCATTCTTCCATATCCTCTTCTTCCTCTCCTTCATCCAGATCCTCTCCTCGATGAAATTGTTTCTCTTGCTATTTTAGGAGATGGATCCAATTGATATGAACACCAAGCTAATGTGGAAGCATGTTGATATTATGGAGAGATATACAGGAGGTGGTGGAAATGTGTGATTCAAATGCAAGTACTGTGCTCGGGAATTCTGTGAAAGCTACTACAGAGTTAAAGCACACTTACTTAAAATATCTAATGCCAGGATTAGAATGTGCCCAAAGGTGACAGCACCTATCTTGCAGCAACTTCATAGTGAAGTTGAAGAGTCTGAAGAAGAAAACTAGGAGTCTCTTGTTGTTTTTGTATTGTGTTCGTTCAACATAATCTAACATGCTTTCATTTAGTCTTGCAAGTTGCTGGTATTGTAGTAATATTGTTAATGTTTATCTATGTTATGAACCTTATATACTAATGTTTAATGTTTGTATTATGAACCTATCAACTATCTTTTATATTTTATATTTGCATTATTATATACACACACACATTCGTTTCGTACTCCTAGGAGTATGTACTCCCACTTCCAATATATCACTTAAACGAATATATTTTACTTCTTTATCACTTTTAGTATACTTAAATACCAATTATAATATACTTCAATGTGATTTGATTAAAAAAAATTATTGGAGCCCTTTTTTTCTATATACCATTTTTCATATATAAAAGAAGTATATTCACAAATTTTGCTATAAAAAGTGGATTTTAATATAAAAAAATTCATAGAACTCACTTTGAGGTATCTTATAATCATTATTGAGGTATGCTCAAATAGATAAAGATGTATCATCATACGATTTAAGTAGTATATGAGAAGTGTGAATGCGCACTCCTAGGTGTATCATACCATTTTTATACACACACTATCGTATTGTCGTAACGGTAATTTTGGAGAAATGGTGTATCGTCGTTCCGGTGCATGGTGGGCTTACACACATGCGAGTAAAATCGTGTGATGAAGCCCATCGAGGCAAGTGTGATGTTCGTGGTTGTGGCGCTTCCATCCCATTGCCTAAGACTCAAGAGCCAAAAGAACGAGTTGCTGATCCTGTAAAAACATTCTAATTATCGAATGTGGCATGTGTAATTTATTGATATAATTCTAAAAATAAGTGATATATTGTGATGATTGCTAGACTAATGGACTGGAGTTATGGGTATGCGATTGTTCATCAGCACTAACGCGCTATGTCAATAATGCCTACTGTAAAGTGCGTGTGCGTCTTGTAATTGAAAAAAAGTGCATGCGCATCTAATAAGGCAAACACAATGCTTTTGCTGTTTGGTCAGTGATCAACGACGTCCTTGCATTAGAGACAGAGCTAACTTCTCTGGTGCCCGCGATTATGGGAATTGCCTCGTGAGGTCATCTTCATGAATGCTGGATAAGATGCGATCGAGATCACTGCAGCCTCACTGCGGTCTGCGGCTGAGAGGAAGTTGAGATCTCTGCATGCTAAAGGGCGCTGCTTGGCGCTGACCGCACTAGAGAGGACCATAATCCGCCAAAAGTCGCGAATTCAATTCCTTCGTGAAGGGATAGTGGGATACCAATACCAAAAAAAATTCCACATCAAAGTCCATGCTTGACGTAGGGGAAAAATATCATGCTATCCCCTACGCCACCAAGATCACAAGGCAGTCATACACCAGGAGAACTAGAGAAGCTCGTGAAGGTTTTCGCTCACAATATTCTTACAGATCCTGCAGGGCAAAACCCATGTATTTCGTCATCTTGATGTAGTTCAGTCAGCTCCCCTGTCTTCATAATCATTGAAGAAGCTTTGCAGTTCACTTGGGAAATATTCATATCCGTTGGAATGAAAACGTTTGATCTATTCCAATGGACCAAAAGACCAATATAACATATACAGGGTTGGTAATATACAAAGAACACCATAAATTATTATACATATGTAATACTCCCCTCAAACTCATGGTGGATCAACAACACTGAATTTGGAAACTGTGTTGAGCTTTAGTCTGTGCATTGGTGAAGAAATCTACTAACTGAAACTCAGAAGGCACATACTGAAGAACAATAACTTGGTCTTGCACCTGCGATCTCATGTATGAAGCATCTACTCCAATGTGCATGGTGAGCTCAAGCTTCACTGGATCTCGAGCAATACTGATCGCACTAGTACTGTTTGATAAGAGAGGAGTTGGTGCAGAACTTGAAACATCGAAATCCTGAAGTAGCCACCGAAGCCAGGTGATCTCAGCCGTCAATGACACCATGACTCTCAACTCAACCTCAGCACTTGAATGGGAAATGACAGTCTACTTTTTGGTCTTCTAGGCAATCATAGAAGAATCAAGGAAAACACAATAGACAAAAAGGGACCGGCGATCAAAATAATCTCTAACCCAGGTCGCATCAGAGTATGCTTAAAGTTGTAGATAACTAGAGCGAGCAAAGAAAAGGTGACGGCTGATGGTCCCACGAAGATATCATAGAATACGAAGAATGTGACTGTAGTGGAGCTGAGTGGGAGTTAAGATGAACTGACCCATGATGTAATCTATGTGAGAAATGTTAGGTCGAGTGATCCCAAGGTAGACGAGGCTCCCGACAAGATAGCGATAGCAGTGGGGGTCCTTAAAAGGCTCACCATCAGTAGGCCGAAGGTGAACACCAAGCTCCGTAAAAGTATCTACCATGCGTTGATCAGTGAGACAAGCACAAGGAAGAATATCCTGAATGTTCTTCTCCTGGGAGGAGAGGTAGTAGCCTGCAGGCGTAGAAGTTATCTCAATCCCAAAGAAGTAACGAAGATGATCCAAATGAGACATCAAGAACTGCTCACTGAGACACACCTTCACAAAGGCAATGTACTGAGAGTCATCTCCAGTAATGATCGTATCATCCATATATAGAAGGAGGGGCATCCGACCCCGAGGAGAGGTGTGAACAAAGAGGGTACGGTCGTGATCACTAGCGGAGAAGCTGGCAGCAGTGACAACAGAGGAGAAGCGGTCAAACCAAGCATGAAGGGCTTGCTTGAGCCCATAGAGAGAACGACGAAGGCGACAAACTATACTATCAGGGACAGAATACTCAAGGGGCGACTGCATGTTGACCTCCTCATGTAGCTCGCCATTGAGAAAGACATTCTTGACGTCTAGCTGAGATATGGGCCACTGTCGAACAGAGGCCACGGCAAGGAGAGTACGAACAGCGGTCATGTGTGTAACATGAGCACATGTCTCATCATAGTCACAACCATGCTCCTATTGAAAATCACGCGTCACAAAACGAGCCTTGTAACGCTTAAGAGAACCATCCGAGCGGGTCTTGATCTTGTACATCCATTTGCAAGTGATAGGAGTGACACGCGTAGGTAAGGACACAAGATCCTATGTGCTAGTACGTTCCAAAGCAGCAATCTCCTCAACCATCGAGAGCTGCCACTCAGGGTGAGCAACAACCTCATGATAGGTCGTAGGCACAGAAAGAGTTGCGACTGCAAAGCCGTAGTGCCTAGGAGGCCTGATAGTATGACGATCACGAAGATCATATCTTGGGGGAGAATGTGGAGCAGGACCCAGCAAGGACGGAGAAGAAGAACTAGGAACAGAGCTCAGCAAAGATGGAGGCTCAACTGGAAAAGAATGAGTAGGCTGAGAAAGGCGAGAGTAGTGCATGGAAAAGGGTGGAACCTCAACAAAAGAGTTGAAAGAAAACTCCAAAGGAGAGGGAATAGGTGGATCCACAGGAGAGAGAAGTGTAGAACCTGGAGAGGGGAGCGGAGAAGGTGGAGGCAGAAGAGAAACAGAAGTGGAAAGCTGAGTGTCAGAAAGGAGATCAACTCAATGGAGATCAACTCAATATGAGGATATGAGTTGACAGTAGAGGGACGAGGGTAGTAAAACCGGGACTCATTGAAGGTGATGCTTCGAGAGATCCTCATCCGGCGAGCAACAGGATCGTAATAGCGATAACCCTTATGCTCAAGACTGTAGCCAAGAAAAACAAACTCAACTAACTGAGCAGTCAGCTTGGTGCGCTCACAAGGTGGAAGAAGGACAAAGCAAATACAACCAAAACAGCGAAGGTGATTGTACTCGAAAGCCCGACCGTAGAGACGCTCAACAGGAGTAGAACCTTGAAAGCAGTGGAAGGCTGCATATTAATGAGGAAAGCAGCAGTGAAGATAGCCTTAGCCCGGAAGTGAAGTGGAACAGAAGAGGCAAGCATGAGAGTACAAGCTATCTCAAGCAAATGACGATGTCGTTCTGAGCGTGAGCACTAAAACAAGCATACTGAGGAAGAGCACCCTGCTCAGTGAGAAAGTGACGCAAAGTAGATGATAGGTACTCACTAGCACGAAAAACATGAATTACCGAATCGAACTAGATCCGAACCATGGTGGCAAAACTCAAGTAAATAGAGATAACCTAACTGCAAGAAGATATAAAGTAGATCCAAGTATGACAAGAATAATCATCAATAAAGATCACATAGTATCGATAACCCCCTTTCGAAACAAAGGGAGCTGGACCCCAAACGTTGGAGTGAACAAGATCAAAAGGACGAGCTGAAACAGAATCACTAGAGGGATAGGAAAGATGCAGCTGCTTGCCAAGCTTACAACCAATACAAGGTAAAGATGTGTCACCAAAAACAGACCCAAGAAGACCACGACCTACTAGAGACGATAGTCGTGATCCACTGAGATGACCTAAACGATGGTGCCACTGAACAAAGGAAGCAGTAGAGGACACATAAAAAATAGAGGCTGGTGAAGTGAATGACTGGCTGGTGGAAACAGCGAAAGAAATGTACAGCCAGTCGAGCTCCAAAAGGCATTGTGAATCACAGCGCCGAGGGCCAACACCAAGCAAAGTCCCCGTGCGGCGGTCCTGAACACAACAAGAGTCGGGCTCAAGAATAACATGACAGTCATGATCACTGATCTGATTGGTCGGCATAAGCTGCAGAGTAAGCTGGGGAACATGAGAGACGATAGAAACATGAAAGGAAGAAGTGGAAAGGATGCCTCGGCCTACAACAGGAAGAGAGGTACCATCTACAGTCTGAACAGTGGAAGAAAAAGCTGTGGGATTCACAGAAGTGATGCGAGTAGAATATAGTTTCATGTGAAAAGAAGCACCAGAGTCCAAGATCCACGAAGATAGGATACTGGACGAGGAAGGTGGCGGAGGCGAGGAGGACTGTTAAGAAGCAAAAGCCAGACGAGCAAAGCCCGAGGTAGGGCAGAGCGGCAACGTCCCAAGACCGGGGCAACGGCAGCATCTTGAGGTAGGAGTGGCGGCAACATCATGAGACCGGGGCGGCGGCGGCGGTGGCGGCGGCGACCGAAGGCAGGGCGGCGGCCCAAGACAGGAGTAGCGGCTCGAGACCAGGGTGGCGGCGACGACGCTAGCCAAGAACAGGGGCGGCGGATGCATGACCTGCGGGTATACTATCGACGACGCCGAAAGGTAAAGGTGTGACGCCTGTGGCCATGAGATCTACGGCTGCATCATGTGGCAGTGCGACATCGGGGCGTCCGGATCTGGAGTCGGGAGGCAGCACGCTCTTGAACAGAAGCTCTGGGCGACGGCACGAGCTCCGAAGATGGTGAGGGCTCCGATGGCGGAGTTGGCCGAAGCGGGCTTGGGGTGGTTGGAGCTGGCCGGGCGGCGGTGGCAGCAGGGGCGTCGCCGGATCCAAGCGAGAGTCGTCGAATCTGCACGGGAGCTCACGTAGTGCGTGTGGCGAGAGGCGCAACACAAATTGAGGAGCACCGGGGCGCAGTCGGTGGGAGGTGTTGTACGAAGGAGCACGGGAGCGCGCGGAGCTAGAGGCGGTGCATGTGCACGAAGGAGCAAGGGGGTGCATGGGGCGGCAACTCCTCTGCTTGGGCACAGGTGGATCCGAAGGTGGAGGGCATGGATCCGGTGGCGGGAGCGGCGGGGAAGCTTTGACGGTGGGATCTGGCGGCGGCATGCGAGATCCGGCGGCAGGGGTGCGAAAAACAGAGCATGGGCGGGAGGAAAGAAGAAAATACAGAGCGCATGCTCTGCTTCGGTCGCCCAACGCGCATGACGCGGGGTCGTCGACGATGGCGGTGGCAGTCACGGGGGAAACCTTAAACCTTGCGGATATCATGTTAGAATAAAAACTTTCGATCTATTCCAATGAGCCACGACGACGGCAGTGGCGGTCATGGGAAACTCTAAACTTATCAGTTAGAATAATTTTTTTGATCTATTCTAATAAGCCAAATAACCAATATAATATATAAAGGGTTGACAATAAAAAAAAACACACACACACACTAAACTAGTATACATACGTAACAATATCAATCTGGCATGAAACCTGAAAGTTGAATGCAATCATTAAACAGCGCCGTTTCAGATTTTAGGAGTTGCAGGTAAACATCAATCAAACATCACACATATTTGCAGATCAACACGTCCATTCTTATCTTCCTTTTGTCAGTCCATCCATCAAGTGCAACGCGTCACTTTTGACTTGCAGCGTATGTTTGCAGATTTCTCATTAAGAAGATCCATCCACCTATCACGTGATCAAGATCATTTGCCGGGGAGATTGTTTGCAGGGAAGCAAACCAAAACCCCTCATGCGTAGGTTGCTCATACTTAACGTAGAATTTACTGTAATTGTTATATTAAAATTGCATGAGTCGAGTCTTAAACTCAAGACCTTCTAGTCCTGACATCATATTGAGTTGTATACACTAATCAGTTCATTCAAAAACTTAAATAGATGAGAAAAGACGAAAAATTCACTTATACTTTAACCGTTAGTTTTGAGAGCCTCAGTAAAGCTTCAGAATCGGTTCTGTCATAGCTGGTCACTTGAGCATCAAAGAAATCGTGTGTGTTTCTGTTCTTGGATTGTGAGCGTTGCGTGCTTCGATTCGGAAAATTTTATTGCCGCTTGCTCGTGGGCAACACAACCCACATGCACATGCACGTACACGTACAGGCAAAATCGCCGGCCTCCTCTGGTTCATGAATTGGGCAGGCAGGGAATGGGATATTGGGATGCTTTGCTCCTCTGTACACGGGTCCCTACGGTCTTTCCAAATGCAGAACATGCCAGCAAATATAGATCTGACTCAAAACAGCTAGCTAGCACAACAACACTTCGTACTCTAGGACAAACGGGTTTGATGGCATGTCAAGAGGTGTTCTGAGCTTCATCTTCATACTGCCAAAAGCTTAAGCTCTCTGCTCTCCTAAGTGTATAAAAAAATTCCCCGCAAAATTGAGCCACCTCTAGGGGGAAAAAAAATCTGAGCCTACCATCGTCTGACCTCTGCCGGCGATACCTATTCACGCACCAACCAATTCACCGGAAAAGTAGACAATATCTGATACTTCATCGACCATTTTACGCCATAGGAACTACGCCTCTCCAAGCAGGATTCTCGATAGATCAGTTGTGGACTGGTCTAGAGAAGTAGCATCAAGTTGCAGCATGATTCCATTTGCCGATCTGATCATAATTTTTTTTCCAACAGTCAACATGGCAGCATGATTCAAGGACGCTGGCATGTATAACTTTTCTTGGACTAGTCCCATACGATACCTTAACATGCTCCCATCATTTTTCAGTGTACACGTTGCACGTGATGTGTGCCTGGCCATCCATGCATCACGCAGCAAATTAGTTCCCCTTTCTTGATCACTTGATTAATCTCTGTTGTTTGTGACTCCGATCTGAGATTAGTCTTAAGGACTTGTTGGCTAAGAGCCGCTTGTCCTTTTTCCGAGAAGTAAATCACTACTGTTTTGCTGTAACTAGTTTATATGAATAAACAAACCATGTGGTGCACACCTCATTTGTCCAGATCTTGCAAACTGGCTGATGTAGACCTCAATTCTTCAGATTTTATGAGCTGGTTATTCAGATTTTTGTCACCGTTATGTTCGAGGTTTCCTCTTCTGCATATACACAAATGGGATACACAACCTAGCTAATATGCATAACCTGATATTCAGAGTGCAGTTGACAGTTACATTGCCTTCATACAAGCTATACTACAACACACTCCTCAGCCTGGAAGCTTTCAGAGTTTCGAAAGAAACGTTCATCTGCCACTGACATTTCGAGAAGTGTTGAATGGTGTGTAAATTGATATTGTACCATTCAGGAAGGACAAAAGAAAACCAGCTGAGGGACTCCATTGTGGTTGTCATAGAAACCTACTTTTGGACAACTGAGTATGTGCAGCCATGGAGGTACACTAGTACAGCAGCCTGCCAATCAGAATCGTGTCGTCAAGAAGCGAGGGAACAGTGCTGATTGCCTGGGGAATCTTGAATTGTCGATGCCCAGATTCCATCACTAGTGTCTGCATACATTATGTTCGATAGCTTTCTTTTTTTCCCTTTAAGCCATCGCAGTACTTATTTTCCTCCGAAATTTCTGCAAAATTTTATGGCTAATCGCGATTAGTGAGCGAATTGCACCTGAATACTGCAACCATATATAGCTCGAATTTAGCATTCATTTAGACGAGTAAGATGGAGTGTAGAGATAAGCATGCGTGCGTTTCTTTGTGAAAGGAGGAGCTGGGTGGGGGCAGTACCAGGCAAATACAATGCGATAACAGGCTGTACTAGTGACACTGAAATCAGATGGACTATTTTCTGAACAGGTTTAGAAGGAGAGGAAGGGCCAACGCCAAATATGGAACAGATGCGCATCAGCTGGCATATCCCTGTCCCGGCCCAGAATATTGTGGAGGGGCAGATTGCTTTCTTTGCTAAAACTGATGTTTTTGTTACATGTACACACAAACTGACCCCTTTTTGTAAAACTTGTTGACTATATCAGGCTTTACTGCTTTAGCCTAGCGATCCAGAGGTTTACTCAACTGGTCTATGCTTCTATCGGCTTTAATGTTTTTGTTTTTTTATGAACATGGATTGACAATTTGTTGGACCGAAAAGACGACTAAACATATCCCCATAATATCCACACAACTAATATCATGAATTCCATTTGGAAACAAAAACACACATGTATTTCCTAACCAATATGAAAGAGGTAGGGAAAAAAGTGTCATTCAATAATATTTCATACCTTTGGTTCTCATGGTTATAACATGTGGTGTTAAACTTCACAAATAACACTAACTTACGATGTCACATTCAGTTTTACCATACGAAACAAGTGTACAAGTAAAAAAAAACACAATCATAATTGTAGATAGACATGGGCATTTTTTTAAATCAAGGAGATAAATACAAGTCATGACTAACTAGAAAAAACACTATTTGTATATAAAAAATTGTGTAAACACAACACATCATACCAATTCATACAAAATGCATAAAGTTGCAAGAGCTAATGTATAAAAAATTGTAATATATTAATGGTCATGGCGGATGCAAAATCAGTATAAATGAGTATATTATCGTATAACATCGTAGGCGATGGATTTTACATATTACTTCGAACCAGCATACAAAATAGACCCAAAAAAAACAAGGGGACTTTAGAAAAATTTGTGCCCCGGGAGAATTGCAGTAAGTGGAAAAGATGTGAGCGTGACACGTGTTAACAGCGGTGTACGCGTAGCAGACTAGCAGCCCCGATTCAAAATGGGTAACAGGTGCCAGAAGCAATTTGGGAAGGAGGGCCGGGGCCCTAATCACAAAGAGCACCCAGCCAGACCAAATTAACCCGGAGCACCCCCACACAGCACGCTGCTGCGGCTGCACGTACAATTTTCCCACGGGACGGGGCCCTAGCTTCGATTTCTTACCGCTCAGGAGATCCAGCGAGAGACCCCGTCCCATACGCGGCCTCTCGCTCCTCCAGCCCCCCTCCTCCGCCTCCCCCTAGAAGCGTCTAGGAGCTTCGGGAGGGGCCAGCCGCGGCGCTAGGGAGGGGACGCCGCGGCAATGGCGGCAATGGAAGCCGCCACCGACGCGATGCTCGCCGCCGCGAGCCGCGCCTTCTGCAGCCCCGTCGCCGTATTCTTCCAGATCCAGGTGAGCCCCACCTCCCCCGAGCTATCCGCCCCCCCTCTCCCACGCTAGGCATTGCGGTGGATTCGTGGCGGCGGCGCGGAATTCTTCTGGAGGCTACGAAAAGCGCCGAGTTTTTGAATTATTTACATCGGTGTCCCTTTCGAGGAGTAATTTTGGGCGGATAATTTTCTTCTCCGTACCAATTGGAACTTAGCGTGAGGTTCTACCGGCGCCTGTGTACGGTAAAGGCGCAATTGTCATGGGGAAGGAAGTTCAAGGTTACACAGTGGGGAAAGATGAGATATTTGTGCTTTTCAAGTGTTGTAATTGGAGATGCTGATGGACAAGTTTGATTTCTACGTCTCACGCCGGAAAATGTTTGCATACTTATGATATAAGGCACGTCTGCTTTATTGATTTGTCGGTTTCGGTCTGGCCTTGGCCATTGCTGTTATTTTGAGAGCAATCTCCCCTGCCGAGGCCGAAATGATGTCGTACTGCGGAGCAAGTCTGGGAATTCGGACAAGCGATTCCGATCCCAACTTGTCTTATTCGTTTTGTATGCGTAATGTGTTACCATTTTTGGGCTATTCGACCTTTGTTTGATTCATTTTGAATGTCCATGAGAATATGACATGGTATATACCCTATAGTCTAGGTTAAAGTTTAGATTTTCTTCTGAAGCTGAGTGTTTTGCATCTTAATTTATATCTTTTTGGTGCTTCAACTTACTTTTACAGTTTGCACTATAGCTTGCTTCTTGTTTCTAATGCAATTTCCCACAATTTATGTAGGGGTGTTTGATATGCTTAACACTTGCTCTTGGTTGGGCTGTTGCCGCATTTGTCAGGTAATGTGGATCTTCAAGAAAGCAATTCTGTAATAAAAAAATTTCTTGGTTGTGTTTTGTCAAGGCCATAAATCCAGCGGCAACTGATTTTATTTTACAATCGATGCTTTCATACCAGAAAAAAAGAAATTCGGAAGATGAGGCGCAAAATTGTAGATGGAAATAGTTTTGCATTTCTTTGTGATGACGTAGATGAGCTTGAACACACTGTTCAGGAGAAATTACCTAGGGTCTCTGTAATCATGCCTTTGAAGGGCTTTGGTGAACACAATTTGCAGAATTGGAGAACTCAGGTACGGTCAGACTGCAATTTATAACCATTGTTGTTTATAGTGTTAATCTTATGCTATTAACACCCATAAAAACCGCAGATTACCTCTCTTTATGGGGGACCATTGGAATTCTTGTTTGTAGTAGAAAGCAAAGATGATCCAGCTTATCATGCTGTTTCCTGTTTGATCGCAGAGTACAAAGTAGGTGGAAGCCCTCATAAGTAACTAATAGTCTTATTCTCCCAAGTTATGCATCTCATCACTCTCTTCATCCGTTGTAACCTTTTTAGATTATATAATTTTCAGGACAAATTGGAGGCAAAGGTGATTGTAGCTGGGTTCTCAACAACGTGTAGCCAGAAAATTCATAATCAGTTAGTACGTAAAGGACTTCTATCCTACCCTTGATGTGTATTCTGTTTTCCTTTCACATTTGGCAAAGTTGAATGCTCTATTTAGCTCATGCTTCTAAGTGCACTATTGATATATTACACTTGGAACGCTATTAAGTATTGACATCAATTGAAAATACAGAGGGATGACACTGATGTCTTTCCTCTCCCTTCCCTTCTCTCTCTCTCTTGGTACATACACACAGGCTGTCCATACATAATTCTTTTACATATCTTTCGTTCCTCGCTATTTAAATTATCTAAAGAACCTGAAAAGTTGATAAGTTGTAACCTGTAAGTGCTGTATCGTACGAGCATGGTGGGATGGTGATATTGAACAAGAACTCAAGGGGAGAAAGTTCAAATTTTCTGCAGTAATAATAGGATCATATATTGGTCTTATTCTCTTGTTTACCAAACAAGTCCAGTGAGGTGACAGGGTAACAGATTTTTTCTCATGCATTGAAACAGATTGGTGTTGAAAAGATGCACAAGGACAGCAAATATGTTTTGTTTCTGGACGATGATGTGAGGCTGCATCCTGGGACAATTGGAGCTCTCACAAAAGAAATGGTGAAGAATCCTGAGGTCTGCTTTTCCTCCCTCCCTCCCTCGCTCTCCCTTGCCCTCTCCCTCTGTCTCTCCTAACAGGATATGCTTCTTGCATCTGACAGATATTTATCCAAACTGGATACCCCCTTGACTTACCTTCTGGCAGCTTGGGAAGCTATTGCATATATGAATATCACATGGTATGTTGCTTTCTCATGATAATGGTATCCTGCAAAGTTATTCATTGTAGATCAGAGGTTATTGATGCCCTGCTTTCACTAAAGTGCAAAAATGTCCAGCTAGAATTTACATACTGCAAAGTTATTCTATAGATAAAATTCTTCATTCTGGTTTCTGGATAGTACAAACACACTACCGGTGCATCAAAAACTTCTATGTTTCCTTTTTTTTTTACCATTTCGGCAAAAGGTTTCTGAAGATTCTGTGATCGCCATTTGATTGCTTGTGTTGAATTTTTTTAGATATTTGACTTTTGTAGTTTTTTTTAACAAAGAAAGCCGTCAGTTCAAATAAGATGCCCTCAAGGAACTGATGTAATAGTATCTGAACTTTGTGAGCTTTGCTTTTTGCTCTTTGCTATTGCCCCTTGGGTCATTGATGTGGTTGTTTATGTATTAAAAGTTTCCACAACAAGGGTGCTGATTTGGTTAGCTGCATTAAGTATTTTTGTAAGCACATATAATCGTGTCAAGTTAGTCTTTAGAGTTTGTTAGCTAGTTATTCAGTTCTGTACTTAATTGTATGATTCTTTTTGTTTATTCTCTATGCAATTTACTGATAACAACCATATTGCAGCCTTGTTCGATTGGATTTGCAACCGGTGGGAAAACTTTCTTTTTGTGGGGTGGCTGTATGATGGTAGGGTCTGCTTTAGCCCTTCTTCTCCAAAGAAAAAAAAGTTCTCTCAGCTATTGCTCCATATAAACTTTGATTTGATCCTGTTCTGTTGCTAAGACAAGTTTATTGTAGATGCATGCTGATGATTTTCGACAAGACCTATATGGTGTAGTCAGTGGATTAAGAGATGGTGGTTACTCAGATGATATGACCCTGGCTGCACTAGCTGGTAATGTTTTGGCCTTTTGGGCAAGGAATTACGTCTTTTTTGTTTTATAGCTAAAAAATCTAGTATTAAGCATGGAAGTTTAGTGTTGAGAATGAAATTTAGTAGCTCACAGCAGCTACTTATCCTATTTCTCTTTGAGGCTTTGGCTTTTGCCCATATCAAATTTTGTGCTACCCTCAGTGCATTCATTTTGGCCACACAACTTTTTCCTACAAATAATTTGAGTGCACCCTTTACAGGGCAGCATAAAAGGCTCATATCTTCACCACCTGTTGCTGTGTTTCCACACCCTCTTGCAAGTGATCTTAGCTTCTCAAGGTACTTTAAATCTTACATTGTAAATATATACATCTGATGCGCAGTCAATAAAACAAACATATGCATCTTGAACCTTGACTAATGTCACCTTCTCAATATGCATGTTTCGTTTTCATGCAGGTACTGGAATTATCTAAGGAAACAAACTTTCGTTCTTGAATCGTATGTATCAAAGGTCAATTGGATGATGAACCGTGCACTATTTGCATCACATTGCTATTTGTCATGGGGTTTTGTTTGGCCCTATGTTATGGCTTTGGTACATGTTGTGACTGCTCTGAGAGCACCATACAGCGAAATTGTGAAGGAAGCATTTAACTCATCTTGCGGTCAGTGCCCTGTCTCTCTAAGATTCATGATTGCAGATACAGTGTTATTGCTGTAAAAGTCAAGACAATGAACTGTATTTAAGTATTGAGTGTTCTAGATCTGGCATCTTCTATATTCTAATTATAACAAATACACCTCCACCTGCTGTGGTCAAAATTTCTCATCCAACTTTTATCATGTTGTGGTATGCTATTTCAGGTCTGAAACTAGCGAGTTGCTTGTTAATATGCACTCTTACAGAACTTGTTTCAATGTGGAATTTGACGAAGGTGGAGATTCAACTCTGCAACATGTTATCTCCAGAAGGACCAATAGTCTCCCTTGGTTCATATAACTGGGGGCTTGTGAGTGTCTCTTCCAATGCACCAATTTATTTCAGGAATCTTGAGTTTACTGTGGCCATTATTTACTAACTTCATTTTGTTTGGATTTCAATTTCAGGTGTTCATTGCTGTGTTGGTAGACAATTTCCTCTACCCTATATCTGCATTCCGGTCTCATTTCTCCCAGTCAATTAATTGGTCTGGTATCAGGTACTACCTGAGAGATGGAAAAATAAGCAAGGTACACAACATATTTTGTACAATTTTGCTTAGATGAAAACCATTTTCTTTTTGCAATCTTTTAAGAAAAATCACCTGGTAGAATGACCTTTGTTCCAGCCCCTCTATACACCTCATTTTAATTATTATGGTTCTGCAGATTGAAAGAGAGAACAGTTCGAAGTATACTGACCTTGGAGGGAAGCATCTATATGGCAAGAGGACATACCCTCCTAGGGCATCATTGCTTGGTTACTTGTCAAGAACTTTAGCGCAGTGGCACCAGCCAAAGAAGTACGATGTCTAGGAAGGCCAACCAGAAATTAAATCCTCAATTTTGTGGGGCTTCTTGTTGTACACTCCATTTTTGTTTCCATCTTTTTTTCTTTTCTTCTTTGATTGCTTATTGATTGTTAGGCTCTCATTCTTATTGAATTTGGTGTTCAAGCAGCGTCACCTAACAGGTTTGCACCTTATTGTTCTTGTAACATTATAGATATGTAACGAGCGATTGAAGAAGTGAAATGTTCCATATCGGTTCTATTTGTTTTAGAGAATGGAGGCAAGTGCAATTTGATTAATGAATGTTGTTTCTGTTAGGTACTGTTGGTGGATGTTAGTATCATCCTATAATGGAAAAATTGGCTACAGGCCACTACAGATTGGTTACATTTGCCAATAGACATTCAAAAATCGTGATACAGCCAAAAGACACTATAAAAACATGTAATTTTGCTATGGAACACTAAACCCATTAAAATATTATTTTCGGACTAAAGAGGAGAGAAAGGCAGTGAAAAGTCTATTTTACCCTTGGTTCTCTCTCCCTCATAAACTCCCTATCTGGGACAGAGGGAACTGTGGCCATCACCGGTGGTGGAGCAGCGACGAGGCGGCGGGGTTAGGCAAAACAGAATGCTCGAGTGTCAAGGAGGCTAGGGGCATCTTGGCCTGGCCGGAGACGCACTGGAGTAGCGCGGCGATAGCAGGCGGTGGTCGGCCGTTGGGATGGAAAGTGGCTGCGGTGCTTGGGTGGAGTTGCGACCAAAATGAGGAGAGCATGAGCACTAGGGAGGTTATTGGGTCTCACCGGGGCGGTCGCCGAGGTCATAGAGTTGCCGAGGTGGGCCGGCGATGGTGACCGATGGCGACGCAGGTGCTTCAACGGTGCCGGCGACCTGGAGAGAACAAGGGAGCAAGTGAGTGATATGGGGCCAAAGGAGGATGCTTAGTGATGCTCACGGAGATAGGAATTGAAAAGAGATTCGCCGGATCAAGGCCGGCGAAGGCGGCGGCGAAAAACGATCGGAGTTGGTGAAGATGGTGGCGCGCGGCTTCATGGTGACGGTAGCTTCAAATTGACCGGGGGGTTGGGCTCCCGGGGTGATGAGGCTCATCGTGACATGCTTCGGGACACATGGAAATCACCGACGTGGCCAGAACGGCAAGCGGCTGTCCAGGCGGCTCGGTGCGGCATCCGGAGCTTGCTCAAATTGGAGCTCGGGGGGAGAGGGCAATGGAGTGGGAGTTGGGGGAAGATGATAGAAAGGACTCACCCTCCCCCGCCCGAGCTGCCTCCGTGCCCTGGACTCACCCTCCCCTTATCCCCTAGTCCCATCACCCCTCTTCATTACGGCTCAACCCGAGCTCTAGAGCTGGCCGCCAAAGCCGCTGAGCCGCTCGTCCTCGTTCCGGCGTCCAACCACGTCACGGCTCGCCATAGACCTCAAGGAACACATCCCCTCTGCCAATTTGAAGAATGAGCCACCGGAGCACTGCACGCCACCCTTCTTTCCCGACCTCGGCCAAAGCCGCCGCCGCAGCCTCTTCTCCTCGCTGGGTAAGCCTCTGCCCAATTAATTTCTTCTAGAGCACCCCCACACTCCCCTCTATCTTCTCCCACCATTCATTTTCACCTCCCCTCACCGTAGCGCCACCCCCACGGCGAGCTACTCTATGCCGCTCGACCTCGCCGTCGCCAGCCCGCTCCGGCCACCCTCTGCCTCCACCGAATGGCTTGGTGAGCTCCCCATACCCCGCCGGTGCCCATGCGCGCCCTAGTTTCCAACCCCCTTCCTCTTTGGTGTCGCGGCACCATTTCTTCTCCACGGCCGGCCATCGCTTGACCTGGCGTGTTTAGCTTACTGCGCATTGAGGGGCATTGAGGACATTTTACAATGTTTCTCTCTCCTAATCACTCGAAAATAATAAAATATGAGGCTAGTGTTCCACAGCAAAATTACATGTTTTTACCGTGTCTTTTGGCTGCACCACGATTTTTAGATGTTCATTGACAAAGGTGGTCAATCTGTAGTGGCCTGTAGCCAATTCCCCCTATAATTATTCTGATTGCAATTTGATAAAACTTTGTTAGGTCAAACATTTGGAGCCTGAGAGTATGCAAGCATATTGTTCAATATTTATATCGCTTAAAACGCATATAAGATCCTGGCTTTAAAGTAGTCTTGCAATCCAGTTGACATGTGGATAGCCATGGGAAGTAGACTATTAAAGGTTTACACTGCAGGAAATGCCGATCTACACGAGTGCACCTGCACCTACTATCTCTACCCTCCATTGCAGCCTCGAGATTTGTGCCAAAAAGTTAATGGGAAATTAGAAACAAATTAATTGTCTCATCATCAATCCCAAGCCCCAATCTCTCTCCTGGATTCAAAATTTGAACAAGGCATCCACATCCACGAATTTTTTGCCGATACGGTCATTTTATGAAACGTATTTACACATATGGCCACTTTCGAAGTGTATTTGCAAAAATAGCACGTCGGGCGCACGGTGACCCGCGCGCGCTCCCATTGCGACACTGCGCCTCGCGCGCAGCTCACCCGCGCGCGCCGCCACTCGGCTCCGCGCTCTCACGCCCGCGAGCCCGCCGCCACCGCCCCGCCACGCCGGCCTTCCGGCCCACCCGCGCCCGCGCCGCGCCTGGTCCTCGTGCCGCCCACGCGCCGCCACCTCCCGGCGCGAGCTCACCTGCGCCGGCTCACTGTGCCGCCACGCGCCACCCCGCGCCGCCCCGCCGCCACGCCCCGCATCGCCCTCCCGGCGCGAGGTGAGCTGCGCTGGCTCCTCAGCACGCACGCGCCCACGCACCGGCCGTCGCCACTTGCCACGCGCCCACGCATCGCCTCCCGGCGCGGGTGAGCTGCGCCGGCTCCTGTGCGCGCCGCTTTAGGAGAGAGATTAAGGAGAGGTTAATTAGGGTTAGGTGAGAGGTTATTTAGGGTTAGGGTTAGGAAAATTTGTGGTAATTTTAAAATATAAAATGAGTTGAACAAATTACGAATTTTTTTGTGTAGTGTAATGAAATTTTATTTGTTTGTATAAATTTTGTATAATTTTATTTGTTTAGATATTTTATTGTTAATCGATATGATTGTGTTATTCTAATATGTGTTGATAGCAAAGATTTGAATTAGTGCCCTTCATTTGCATGAGGCCCTTCTGGCCTCCATATTTGAACCATTTGCAAAGCCCTAACAGGTGTTGATTGTTTACACATTTGAACTATTTGCGAAGGCCCTCACTCCTTCCATTTGCAACAGTGTTGATTGTTTACACATTTGAACCAGCCCAGCCATGTGTTGATTATGAAAAGATGCAAAGTAGGCCCTCACTTCTGTATTTTCCACCAAAGCATTGATCTGTCACCTCTTGTTTCTTGTCTCAAATTGTGAGCCAAATTTATGGCTTAATTTGCGCTGGGTAACGATTCTCTTTAAGAGCGATGGAGGAGAGAGCTAGCGGATGCATTCGTAGTGGCTCATTCGTTCTTTTAGTAGTTCACTTCATATCGCACTTGAGCTCGTGGCGAGAAGGTAGAAGCCAACCGAGAGAAGTTGAAATCGTCGAGCACCTAGAAAAGGTAAGTGTCATTCGCATTCGGCTATAGTTTTAGGTAGGTTTAGCAATGTGATTAGATGAATTGTAGTTTGTTATTGTAGAAACTAAGTAGTTATAGTTATGTAGTCGGTATATTTTGACTAAGTGTTCGAATATAAAATTGGAAGATTTAGTGTGATTAGCACGTAATTAGAATACTTAGTAGTTAGCAACGCGATTAGTTGACTTAGTAGACTTATTGTTGTTAGTGTTGTAAATTTTAACTCGGTGATGAGCCTGACTGTAAAATATTAAAATATTTAGAGTCGTTAAACAAAATTGAAATAGAGTGTTAGCAGGACTTAGAATTGAAACTAGCGAGGAGACAGTGTTAGCGGACTTAGCAAAGCCTTTTCTTTTCAATTAGTCTACTTAGCGGACTTCTTGTTGTTAGGGTTAGTGTTAGCGGACTTATTGTTGTTAGGGTTAGTGTTGAACTTGACCGTAAAATTTTAAATTTTTAACTTGGTGTTAGCGAACATGCACTATGGCTTAGAATTGTGTTGGTTTCCTTTTTATTGTACTTTAGCCTAACATGCACTATAGCTTACAACATGCACTATGGCTTAGAACATGCACTCGGTGTTAGCGAGAACATGTACTATGGCTTAGAACATGCACTCGGTGTTAGCGAGAACATGCACTATGGCTAAGAACATGCACAAGGTTTGAAACTTGTTACTACCACGAAAATTTTGGAATTGAAATTAATTTACAATCATTTATGTTCATTAGCTATATTCGACTAATATTCTCTATGCATGTGTTGCTAGGCATGTCTGCATCAGAGCTCTGGAACCATTCTACGATGAGGACCACCGTGCAAGCGTGGCTCACGGCGACGCGATGGCCCTCGCCCTGGCGCCGGGCGGGAGGGGCGGTGGCGCTGGGCGATCGTTACGTCCGATCCTCGAGCGACGGGCTTGTTGCCCTTTACGAGGATGGTCTCGCCGGACGCGGTTCACCTCGACGGTAGCTGCTGTCCGCACTTGTCAGCAGTGGAGGCGGAGACGCACACCTTCCACTTTCGGTGGGGTGAGATGACGGTCACCCTACGGGGCGTGTCGTTCTGGCCGGTCTCCGATCCGAGGTGTGCCGCTTGTTCGGCCTGCGAGTGCGGTGGAAGGCGAGGTGGAGCAACGCTTTGGCCAATCTATCCGGAGGGTGCACGTGGCGCCCCCGGACTTGGTGAGGCATTTCAGAAATGCCCGGAGGGTGCACCGACGAGTCGTTAGGGCGTACCTCGTTGCTTACATTCTCTGACTCTTTGGTTGGGTCATGTTTCCAACATCAAAGGGGATGTTTTGAACCCGACTTCATCCCCATCGCCGAGTCTTTGGTTGACGCGGGGACTGGGCCAATGCCTCGATAGCCGGGATCGGCGTCCTTGCGCCACATACGGGGTTGTGTGGCGCCGCGACACGGTAGCACTGCTACCAACCTAGCCGTCTGCTACGTGCTCCTGCAGCTGTGGAGTTGGGAGCACTTCCCTATTGGGCGGCCGACCATAGAGAAAGCGGTGCACCCGTACCCTTTAGTCGGACCCCCCCCCCACATGACGCCGTAGACGCGCCCACCATGGGCTTACGGTGGACTGGCGCCCGTCTGCGATGGTCCAGCGCAAGACCGGCGAGGTGCTACTCGAGTTTGAGTCGTTGCACGAGAGCGACATCATCTGGTGTGTATGGCATCCTGGTTTCCTGCTCGACGTAGCGCCGCACGGGCTGTCCATCCAATGCATCCCGGACGTACTGTTGTGCAGAAAGACCTGCCACCTGGTGTTCTCACATATGGTGGAGCCTTACGCGTGGCGGCGTAATGTCGGCGATTTAGTTCATACCGATCCGTGCCCCGGACGGCGAGCTCTGGAGCGAAAGATACACCGTGAGTCAAACTTTATCCGAGTAATATTAGCGCCTTACATCTTCTTTTCTAACATTAATCTTTCCGAAATGCGACCAAGCGAGGTGGGGTGGCGGTTCGGGCGGCAAATGCATCGGGAGAAGTGGACTATGACATGGATAAACACGGCGCACGTGGATATCGGCATGAGCGGCGTCCGTCGACCATGAGTCGTATGGTGCGTATATGGAGTGGTACGTGCCACGAACGCGCAAAGATCGACTATTCCTCCTCCGGAGCGCCGGAGGAGGTGACACAACGACGCACCACGAGGAGAGCCTCCGCGCGCGCGCACGACCGTCACATCGCTTCCCGACTTGACGACGCCAGTCGGCACTTACGACCTCCGTTCGCAGTTTCATTGGCGACATTCGTACCTTTTGTTAATGAACTCATTCGTATGTCACTGCGATTGAGCGGCGCCGCACGTCCGAGCGTGTCGGACGACGCCTCAAGAGCCAGATAGAACCCGGGGTATAAAAGTTTTGAAGCACATCTCGGCGGAGATGAAGAAAATAGTAAAGAACTTGAGCTGCGGTCGTTCGAGGGACGACACCCTGCGCATCGGGCTCGAAGTGGGGGGACCGTGCTCACCCGCTAGGTCTTCAGCACGACCTAGCGAGTCCGGCAGGCGTCGTAGCGTTTCCCGTCGGTCATCCGCGGGACAGTCGCCAGCGAGGTAAGTCGCTATGTGCAAATTTACGTTACATTTTTGGTTTATGCCATACATGTCGCTAACATCATGTCGTTCTCTCGCGGTAGGTTCGTCGGGATGAATCACTTCTGTCGTCCGGACCCGGTATACGGACTGGTGATCTGCCTCAGTTATCTGCAGTGCATATCCGGGAGGTACGAGGTTGTTACTTTACGTCCAGAGTGCTTACTTGTACTAACATCGTTCCGTCTTGCGGCCTTGATTGCGTGGGGCGGCGATTCCGTCGATGATGACGAGATACGGGCCTCCCGCTCGTGTGAGGAAGCGATACGGCGCTAGGGAACGATCAATGGCGGCCGTGGTTTGTAGCGTACTCGAGCGAGCTCCTCGGGTTCGGTGCCCCACGATGTTCGAGCGAGCTCCTCCGGTTCGGTGCCCCACATGTTCCGAGCCGATGCGCGAGACACCATCTACCATTAGGCACGACCGGAGAAGCTTGTACCTCCGTACTCGTCCCTTATTTACGCAATTATGTTCAATCTCGTGAACCATGTAACTTAATGGTCGATGCATCATTGTGGTGGCCTTTTATCGAGTGAATTGCTTCATGTCATTCTCGTTGCCTTTTATCGAGTGGATCGCTTAATGGATGCGTCGCGTGCATTGCATGTCGACATCTCCAATGGACTTGCAATTTAGCATTTTTATACATTCAAAGTAAGGAAAGTATAGCATATTTGGAACCATGAAACCCTAATATCCAAAACCTAAAATCCAAATATCGAGACATAACAAGGAAGACGGAAAAACTTGAAATTACGACACTGAATAACGACCGGACGAGCTAGGTCTATTGGGACAATCCTTCATTGAGTGCCCAGGGGTCTTGCATATCCCGCACTTGATTGTGCGGCTAATCACGCTCGTTGACTAGCATCCATGTCATTCAGGCGCGCGTCTGCCGTCGCCTTCTTCCTGTTCTCTTCAAGTCCCTGTTGGGACCCCATTGCACCATGTCCGGCCAAAGATCCTTATAATTCATTTCCAAGCCGTACTAGTGAAACTCTCCACTCCATGTACCGAATAGGTGCTGCATGTCGTAGTACTCAGAGATGTATGGTGTAGCCATCGCGCATTGTGCACATGCCTTGTACACGTGCGAGCATGGCTTGTGGAGGAGCTTCGCTTGTTGCGGTGCATGTCGCCACATCACCGAGGTGCATGCTGCTTTCTTTCCCCTTGCATGATCGTTGGCGTATTTACCGAAGCTTGATCTCGTACTTTACGCTGGCCGTCGATCACCCGGATGTCGTGCATTCGGGCCTTCTCCATCTTCCGGTCCATGTGTCTCTGCATGTTCTCGGACCACTGCTTGCCTTCGTCCATCTGTCGCTTGGCTGCGGTGGCTCTATTGACGAAATAAACAACAGTGCGAGTCCATGTCTCCTGAACGATCGCGGTGATAGGAGGCGCGCACACCTTTGAGGCGCTATTGTAGACCTCGGACATGTTGGTCGTCATAATCCCGTATCTCGCACCGTCATGTCATAGAGGAGGACCATTTCTCCAATTCGGGGCGTGGCCGTTAATCCACTCGGAGAAGCTTATGGCGCTACTGGGTTGCACCCCCTCCGGAGTGGACTCCCTTGTATGCCTCGTAGTCCGGTGTTCGAGGTCTCTCCAAATAGACTCAAACTTCCGTCTCTGGTTCTGCAGACACAATGCTTTGAACGTCTTCATGAGTTCCTGACTGCGGAACCGCGTGAACAAGTTAGATGCAAGATGCCTCATGCACCACCTTGATTGCATGTCGTTCCACCGTGAGATGGATCCGTCGAACCTGCATGGTCTTGATTGCCGCCAACAACCCGATGTGCGATGCGCGATTAGCGGACCTTGGGCGGTCTCCCACCACCGCCCTCTTCACGTTCTTCAAGAACCACAGCCAGCTGGATGTGTTCTCACTCTCCACAATGGCAAATGCCATCGGGAGAAGCTGGTCATTCGCATCGGCCGCCACCGCGGTGAGGATGGTGCCCTTGTACCTCCCCGTAAGGAAAGTGTCATCCATGGTTAGCACGGGACGGCAGAACTTGAAGCCCCGATGGCTGGCGAAAGCCCGAACACCGGTCGATGATGAAGCGGTTGGGCCCTTTGCTAGCATCTTCACGGTCAAGCTTGTTTATGTACGTGCCGGGGTTTGATTCGGCAATCTGGTGAAGCAATCTCGGCACAAGGTTGTACGCCTCTTTGTATGTCCCGTACATAGTCTCGATAACCTTCGCTTGGCTCGTTGGACCTTGCGTAGCTAATCGGATAGCCAACCTTATTGGCGACTTCCGACATCAACGGCTTGGGAGATAGACACGTCCGCCTCAACTAGGTGCGTGATGAGGTTTGCAACATATCACGGAAGTCACGTTCGATCTTTGCGCGAGGCTCACTAAGCTCGCAATCGTGGTCGATCAACTCCTTGGCGTGAAGATCGACGAAGATCTTTGCTCGTGAGCGCCGATCTTGCCAGGCGACCTTCTACTACGCACTTCATCTGCGTACTTTCTGGGTTGGGCCGGTGCACACGGTACACGGGCCGATGGACGGGGCATACCGTGCTATAGCTTGTTGAGCGGCCCCTTGTCGCCGAAGCGCGCCCAACTAAGAGGGTGTCGGCTTCAAACCCCACCGGGAGCCTTCTTCTTGCGGTAGTACGAGCGAACGCACGCGCGATATCATCAAGTCTTGATGCCACGTAAGGACCACCGGCCGTGTGCGTCCTCGTCGGTACCATCCGAGCTTGGGTCGGTGTCCTCGTCGGACTCAACCCGAGAGGCTCGTCCGTAGATACTGTGTGGCGATCGATGCGGGCGACCACCATGTTTCCCCCTCATTTGGCACAAAATTAGGCACGGACTTCCTCGAGGCAAGCACATTCGTGCTGCCATCTTGAGCTCGGATCGCGTTTGCGGCTTGTAGAGGCCTCGGCATCATCGGGTTTCCGATGCCCTATGTACGAAATTTACGTACACCATAGGCTTCCGTGAATGGCGCCTCGGTGAGACAATCTCCATGTCTTGCCTCCATGCTATGCTTCCATTCACCTTCGAGCTCCCACACATAATTCGTGCGGTGATCGCCTCGATCATAACTTTCTTCGTCGTTGGCTCGTGGCGAACTCCTCCGGATGCAGACTTCGGCTCGTGAATATTCATCGTGTGGAGCCTCCGCTCGACCACCTTGTACCGGCATTTCGATAGGTCTAACCCATCGTGTCCGCCGCATGAGCCCATCGCGTAAAACACCAACAAATCTTGCATGTTCGAAAATACCTAAAGCCACAACAATCACTAAATAATTATGACTAATTAATTACATCTAAACTAACTACTTATGATTAATTAATTACCACTACAAAATTACAAGTATTTTATTTGTACTTACTTACTATACTGTAATGATGACTACTAAACTAATTACGACTAAACTAATTCATTACTAGTGAACTAACTAATTACAACTAATTAATTACCTCTAAACTAACTAATTACGACTGATTAATTACCACTAAAAAAATCAGTACTTCATTTCCACTTACTTAATACGCTGTAATGATCAACTAACTAATTACGACTAATTAATTACCCCTAAATTATCTCATTACGACTAGCTGACTGAGAAATGGCAAAAACATAACACAAATTACCCGCTCTTCTGAGAAAGTAATCAATTAGCCCTTGGGAAGTAATAAATCAACGCCGAAGCATTTAGAAGAAGGAAAGCAGTTAATATCCCAATAAAATTAATTATGTTACGTTCTCGAGTTCTCGTGACGAACGCAAGAACAAGAATCAAACGCAATTGATATGAGCGAAGAGCGAGTGCGAGTTCGGTATTTATAGTCGAGTGGAGAAGAGTCGCGGCGTTGGCGCCGGAATTCCGTAAACATTGGCGCCAAAATTTACGGATGAGGCGACGGATGTGCGGAGGAGAGGAGGAGGGTGGAAAAGATGGCGATGGAAAAGATGGCGATGGAAAAGATGGCCACTCTGACAAATCTCAAATACATTTCAAGTCACATGAAATTATGAAACCTTAATCTCCAAACAAGCGAGTATACGGATAACAATTGATCTGAAGTAGCGATAATAATTCTAAATAGATAAAATTACAAAAATTTACACAAATAAGTACACGATGTCATTGACTACATAAAATTTTTCATAATTTTTAGAACTCATTTCCTATATTTTAAAATTCTTTTAAATTTGAATCTAACTATCTAATTAACCTAATCTAATTACTAAACCTAACCTAACCCTAACCCTAACCTAACCTAGGCTAACCTAGGGCACACAGTGTTACCTTTTTTGTTTCTTTTGGTGGGGTTGGCGCGGTGAGCTGCGCCGGAGGACGGGGTTGGCGCGAGCTCACCGCGCCGGGCCCGGCGTGGCGAGGCGGTGAGTGGCGGGCTCGCGGCGTGAGCGATCTTGCGGAGCGGCGGCGGCGGCAGCGCGGTGAGCATGCGCCCAGAGCGCAGGTGTCGCAATGGGAGCGCGGGTGCGGGGTCACCGTGCGCCCGACGTGCTATTTTTGCAAATACACTTCGAAAGTTGCCACATGTGTAAATACGTTTCATAAAATGACCATATCGGCAAAAAATTCCCACATCCACATCCACGTACTCATGTACTACTATGCTCATGTACTATACAAAGTTCAATGTACAATACTCATGACTAGTGCAATACTCTACCATTGTAAAACAATATGTACACATCACAAACAAAATCACTCGTTCTGTACATCACAAAATATTATGTGTTTTCTATTCGTGAATACACCATAAATGTATTGTATCTCAAAAGGAAAAGAGAAAAAATGCACGGTGTACATGCATAGAGAGGTGTTGAGAGAGGAGAGGCGCGTACACGTGTGTGCGTGTACACTGTATGTATAGACAGGTGTGGAGAGAGGAGAGCCGCGTACATGGATTGTACAGGTACGCCGTATGTACAGAGGAGATGTGCGTGCAGGCGACAAGGAGGACGGCAAAGCAAGTACAACGACCAGTGCAAGCCAGAGCAGGTGCACGCCGGAGCACCTAGGCAAGGAAGAAGACAAGCGATGGCACAATGTACAGGTGAGGAAGAAGACGGGAGGTGTACCTACGCAAATACCTCGGCGCTGTGCATAGGGAACAGTGGCACCGGTGCACCTCGGGGATGCCAGAGCAAAGGAAGGAAGATGGAAGAGATCCGATGAAATCCGGCGGCAGCGGCCTCAGAGATAGTCGACCCTGTATCGGAGCGGACGACTAGGAGGCACAGCAGTGCCTAGAGCATGTTGGTGACGCGCCGATCCGACGAGGAGGACAACCTCGAAGTAGTACATGGTGACGGTGGCAAGGCGCCTGAGAGTAGTACATGGCAGTGGACAACGAAGGTGAGGAAGAAGACAGAGTGAAGCGAAGGGGTCGGGACGGCTGGATCCAGAAGGGTGTGGGTCGGGGATGACCGTATTCGGAGACCGTTGTCTCGGGGATGGGGAAATCCGGGAAGGCTGGCGGGATCCAGCGGCGCCGGCGATCCATCCTCCTCAACTCTGGTAGCGTCGGATGGGCCGTTGTGGCACACTGGCAAGGGGAAGGTACACCGCCATCGCCTCACCGTCCGACGCCCGCCGAGCACTGTCGTGCACCGTCCGCCGGCCGCCGCAGCCGCTCGGGTTGGAGCAAGGCAGATCTACGTGCAGCACCTCGATGGCGGGACGGAGCACCTCGGTGGCGGGATGGAGCACCTTGGGGACAGAGTAGCTAGGCGGCGGGCTCAACGACGGGATGGTGGTGTACCTAGGCCGCTGCATCTGGTTTGTGGGAGTGGGAGAGAGAATGAGAAGTGGGAATGGGAGAGAGACGAGAGATGATAACAGGTTTGTGGCGGGCCCGATTTGCACGGTACATATGACAACCTCCTTTTCTCTCTCCTATTTCGAAAATTAAAAGATATATTTTGCACGGATCTTGGAACAACAAGCAACGGTTATGATTGTGGGTTCAACCCACGTGCATAATCTCCTTATTCCATAGACGACCCTCTTCTTTATTAGCTTTCTATACATCCAATTTCTATATTGGTGAGTTGGGTTCAACTTAGCGTCCCAAAATAGAATACAGTCGTAAAATAACTAACACTTGGCATCTATTGTATAATTGAAATTAAGTTTTGATGTTGCAAGATTCTCGAGTTGAGCTTTCTATTTAAATTGATGGGTAGCAAAATTGGCCATGTCCACCGCAGGTCGCGCACGTCGCTTCTCTTAAGAAACATCTATTCATTCATTCATATACAAACGGCCATTATTTATAGCGTTTTCAACTCGAGGTCTGTCACTCAAAACCGTTTTGTCGGACTCGTTGCCGAAGAGACCAGATTATCAGCGTCCATTTCAAAGTCTTCGTGGCGACGATGTGACGCGTGGAAGATGGAAATACCAGTCACCTACTGCTGTCTCGTTGCCACGGATTTTAACCTTTCACGCTCACGCATAACGTATCTATGGAACACTTGTATAGTAACATAACTCTCAAGCTGCGATGGTCTCTTCATTTTTTTAAAAAAAAAGGGAAAAAAACTACCTTCTTTTTAAAAAAAATGGAAAAAGAAAAAGAAGTTGTGATGGTGATCGGTGAACTGGCTATATTAGTTCATGTCACCGAAGAACTAGATGCGAAGTCGCCCTTGGGAGATGGCCTGGTCCAAACATGCCGCCACTAGCGCACAACATTCCAGCATCTACCTAGACTCACACCGTGAAGGTGCCCCCACGACTACGATAGATACTATCAGTCTTAACTAATAAAAGAGAGAGTTTACCTCTACACAGTGGGAGAATTATTTGACTTCTATATATGTAAAAAAAACCATCGAAACTCTACACGCATTGAAACCACCATGTCAGCCACGACGCGTCCCTAACGTGGTCGCTCTTCACATCTACACCATCGTCGTCCCGCTCTTCTTCCTACGGTTCTGCCCCCCCCCCCGCCTTGCACCCACATCAGCACTGCCGCCCTTGATTCACGCACCTTCGACCTCGCCATCGCCGGTACCATCCTCACCACTGGTCGTCCGCGTGTGTCTCCCGTCCCTCGGCGCTTGCAGAGCCCCACACATCGCATTCCCTTTCTCCCTTTTGCTCATGCCCTAGGCTTCGTCGTCGCCGCTCCACGCACTCCCCCGTCCCCATCTCCTTCCTCATCCTCTCATCTCGTGCAAAGTTTGTATTTTTGTTGCAACGCATGGACACTCTACTAGTTACTACTAAAATGGATGCTTTATGTTATTCGCTCAAATGCCATGTTCATCCTAACCCCCACGAACACGGAACACTCCGTGTTGCCCATCGAGCCATCACCTGAAAACGATGGTCATGAGGAAACGTGCACATGAATGCGGTGAATCGAAAGAGAGAGCGGCAGAAAATAGGGAGACAAAAAGAGAAGGTTGGGAGTCCACACACGTGGGTGGGTGGGCATTAGCGGAAGCAAGCAGATGAGCAAAACTAGCGCACCGCGCAGCCCAAAACGGGAGCCCGCCACCTCCAGGTTTAGGTTTCGGTCTCCGAAAACCACTTGCGACCGACAGTTTCCTACACCGGATACGTGCGACGCGGGTCCAAAACCGTGATGCGCGCCATCGTCGCGCGTGTGTTGCCGCAACAAAACTGCTCATACGGAAGCAGGCGGCACATGTAGGGGTGCAAGTGGGGTGGGCTATGGACAGCCTGCACCCACCCGCACAGGCCGCTTAGTGCTTTTGCAGGCTACTAAGGCTGCCGCTAGCCCACAAGCAAATTTGCATATGCGTTTGGTGGGCTCAGTGGCTGAGCCCGCAAGGCAATTTGCATATGCAGATTTTGAGAGATTGCAGGTTGGTGGGCTTGGCGGTTGAGCCCACTCAACAAACGTTGTTGTTGTGTTGCATAGAGTCGAGACTACTGCTTTGAGCGGGGATAACGTCGTGTGGTCCGACCCAGTGAGTCATGTGGGCTAAGCCTTCTTTGAATTGCTAGCAACTTGTGGATTTTTGCGGACAGATAAGTGGGCTGTTTTTGTAGGGCTGGCTAGCGGTTTAGCGGGCAGGCCCGCCCCACTTGCACCCCTAGGCACACGTTAGAGTATCTACAATAGTCCATATCACTTGTTAGTAAGAGATGGACACATCAGTATTTAGTTGATGTGGATGAGAGATAGTTGAAGAATCTAGACCCGTCATTATGAGTTAACGGAGTATTTTGGTGATTAATGACAAATCTATTTGTGATACTAACATTCTTATTAATATACCTTGTTTAGTCTCAGCTTGGATATAAAAGGAAAAATCCAAATAGGTATGCATTCATAATGATAATTTTTTTTGTGAGACTAACTCTTCTATTGTTATATCTCATGTTTATTCTCAGTTAGATTTAAAGATTAAAAAGGTATGCATTCGACATCACATTCTTATATCTTGTTGCATTCCTTGGAATAAAAAATATAGATTGAACTCCACTAAAAGTTTGACTTGAATATGTGCATATGTTTTTATTACACATTTGAGTATGCACACATTTAGGGGGAGTTCACTCTATGTTTTGTGGTTTCATTGGTATTGATCCATATTCTTTTATCCACATATATTGAGGATCTCTACTTTAAAATATATCCTTTGAGTATGTGAAACTTGTGTAGTTCATATATACTCATATTGCTTTATATTCAATTATTTGCAATTGTGTTATGGGACTTATGTGTGTGCTAAGATGTTTTCAAGGCTTAGTCTCGGAGTTTGAATGATGACATGAAAAGGAAATACAAAGATGATAAAAGATCGACATGGCTCAAGACAAAGGAGTCATGCATTGCATTTCGAAAAGCTTCTGGAAGAAGTTCAGTGGAAATCGGTACGACCGCATTTGTTAAGCGGTACTACAGATGTGCGGTAGTACCGGAATTTATGTGGCAGAACTACCGGTGAACATTTGGATCGTCCGAACGTATCAACCGATCGTGTGGTTAAAACCCGTGGTCCGAACGTTTAAATGAATCTGAGCCATCCACGTGGATAGTCCGATCGGGTGAGTTAGTCTGGTCGTATCTGTGTTAGCGGTAGTACCGGCGTTCCTTGAGCGGAACTACCGCACACCGGTTGTACCGATGTCAGAACCCGGGATTAATATCCCAGATCCTCTGTGCATTTCTGAACTAGTCCCATGATCAGTAGCTAGTTCGCACAGTAAACAGATATGGTAACAAAATCATATCACAATTTTATTAATAAATAACAGAGTTGATTACAAAGGAGGCTTACAGGCCCACAATAAAATAAACACAGCGGAAGACGAAGATGTAGTAGGGTCCAGTTAATCTGCCACATGCAATCGACTGGGGAAGCGGCCTAGTCGTCGAGGTCCACATCGGTAGCAAAGTCATTCTCCTCTGAAATTTTTGTTTGCATAAAGCAAGAATGAGCACAACTTCCGTGCTCGCAAGTTACACCCGTCAAGTAACAGAATGACATGCATATATGGATGTAACAAGGATGGCTTATGTGTTAATTTGCATAAAGCAGTATTTTCTTTAAATACTTATACTAAGTTCCAAAGCAATTATTCTATACTACAAATCATTTTGTAAATTCTCAGTTTTATAGTCAGATAACATTCACACATGAATAGTGAAGGATACCTTCCTATCACATGGCTTCCTGCCCAAATTCCCATCTGGATAAATCAGTTTTGAAGAAGTTTATTTTCAAACAAAACTAAAGTCTAACTTTGAGTAGTTCTGCTAGCATGTCCGTAACCGTGGACACGGCTATTCGAATAGTTTTACACTCTGCAGAGGTTGTACAGCTTTACCCACAAGAGATAATCAACTTTTAATGTCCGTCTGACACACTTCCGAAGGTGTGCGACTAAGTGATTATCACGAGGCCTTTACAATGCGCCATTCCACCGCGGTTACCCCTCACTAAGGTTTCGCCACCCCCTTTGGAATAAAGACCTCTGGGTTCGGGCCCCCTCTTGCGAGTGGGTCTAACATAAGTCGTAACATGACTACCCATTGCATCTGTAGGGAACGACCACGGTGAAACATTGCAAATTAGTTGGTCAGGTCCCGCCCACACAGGACATGTGGTGGTACGATAAGGCATAGCATCATGCGCTCGAAGACCGGTCCTTAACTGACTTGGGCAACTTTCCAACAAAACCCATAGGCTTCAACCATACCCGATTGAGCCCGTGCAGGAACATGCACCCACCAAACATCTATTATGCCCAAGTCAAACCCATTTTCATTTTATTTTCCACGTAAAAGCACTTATAAACCTTCTATGGTAAAACAATACCATAGAACCAGTTTAAATCAAATTTGAAAGATTTGGCTAACCTTTCCCAAATACAAGATTTGATCTAAGTATTGGCTAAGCATAAGGCTAATTTTAATGTCATTTTACCTACTGGTGACAAGGTATTCACGTACAATATTCAAATTGGCCATACAAGGAGAATTGGATTAACTAGGCAATTAAAACAGGGAATTAAAATAATTGTATAAACATAGGCAAGCAGTGATAATTTAAAATGAAATATAAATAGTTAAAATAATAGGATCAATATGATCAAGGGTATAACTTGCCTCGCTTGAGGTGACGTTGTTTTTCTTAACAGATCCCTTAACAGAACGTCTGGTGTTGAGGTAACGTTGTTTTTCTTAACAGGTCACCTAGTACTCACAAGTACTATCTTCAGGTAGTCCAAGTGTACGATCACGATGATCATACAGTCAAAATCAATCCTCTTATGTTGTTCTTCAATTGGCGTCGAAATCTGATTCTCTGAGGTCGTCGAAAACTAACGTGAAAAGAAGCCAAATTCAAACTAAATTCAAATAACAAGTCAAATGAACTCCAAACTAAAATAATTTGATTTAGTTAGCTAGATTATAATTTTATAAAGATTTTGCAACTTGAACCACCCCAATCGGAGTTTGGATGCAAAAGATATGAATTTTAGAAGTTTGGAATTACATGAAATGATGAATTAGGGTTTAAAGGAATTATTGACCAAATGAACCCAAAATCAAATGATTTTGGTTTAGATGGTTAGATCTTGATTTTATAGGAATTTAGGAATTTGAATCGACGAAATCGGAGTTCGTACGAAGGAGAACGAACCCCGGGAAGTTTTGAATATCAAAAACCCTAATTTTCAGATTTTATGAATTTCTTGAATTATTTTTCTAAAGGAAATTCGGTTTATTGCGCATGCTGACGTCAGCGAGTGGAAAATGATTTCCGGCCGAATTATTTTCCTAAAGGAAAATAATTCATTTTACTCACAGGTGGGCCCCCAAGTCAATGGACTGGGTCCATGGGTGGGTCAAACGACCACGATGGACCCGGCGCATGCTACAGTGGAGACTGCCACGCGTGTGTCCACGCGGGCGTGACGAGGCCAACAGGTGGCGGCCACGACGGCAAAAATGGTGAGGTGGCGTCGCGGTGGCGATCGCGTGCACCGCCGCGGTGGCACAAGACCGGCGGTGCCACGGCCTCGGGCTCGCCGACGATGGGGCCTCCGGCAAGCTCCGATGAGGGCAGTAAGGGGGAGAGGGGAGTTGCGGGCGTCCGTTTTGGTCACCTGAGGATGTAGCGATGGCCGGCGGCGACGTGAAGAGCGGCGGCGCGATCGGGGATGACGGCGGCGACGAGCTACCGTGGTGCTCCGGCGAAGGCGGCGCAAGCACCGGGTCGGCGGAGGCGCGGCCATGCCGATGGGGGTAGCGGTGAGGTCGCGGCGGCAACGGCGGCGATGCTAGGGGCGACAGAGTACTGGCGGTCGGCGGCGACAAAATCTCGAAACCCGGCGAGATGGAGGCGAGAGGGGAGGAGTGGGTGGCGACGTCGGCTTCGGTGGAAAGAGGGGCACCCCATGCCTCCTTTTATAGGGGAGGAGGAGGCTGGGAGGAGAAGATCGGGCGCGCGGGGATCTCGGCGGCGATGGAGCGGTTCCGGCGATTGCGGCCGTGAGGGAGGGAAAGATGGCCGGGAGGAGAGGCGGCAACATCCGGGGATTTTAATGCGCGTGTAGGCACGGAGAATGGGGCGGGATTTGAGGAGCTGACGGAGCTCTCACGCGGCAAAAAATGGCGGCAGCATCAGCGGCTGAAGGAGGAAGACGCGGGGAAGGAAGAAGGGCGCGAGCCGTTGGATGCCGATCCGAGGCTACGGAGGGGTGGGGTGGCGTGGGGGACTTGGTGACCGTCCGATCCCATCGGACGGTGGGGAAGAGAGCGGGTGAGGGGGAGAGTGGAGCGGGCCGAGCTGGGCCGAGCGCGGGAAGGAGATGGGTTGGGCTGAGGAGATTCGGCCCAAAGGAATAGGGATTTAAAATTGTTTTCTTAATTGATTTATTTCCAGAAATTAAAAGGGCTTTAGAAAATAGCAAATTAAATCCAAGAATTCTAGAAAAATTCACAGAAATTCCTAGAGTTATTTTGGACTTAAATAAAATAGTTCCAACTTATAATTGGCTATAATTTTTGCAAATAAATTTATTTTGGCTTTAAAATATTTAGGAAAAAGCTTTTAACAACTCAGAAAATCAAAGGAAATAATTAAATTTTTATTTTTCAGATCAAGCCAAAAGAAACTTCAAGAACTTCAAATACATTTTTACTTTTGACTTTCAAAACTTTAGAGATTCAAATAAAGTAATCAAACTCTGGCAAATTCTCAGAAAAACTAGTAAAATAATAATGTTATTTATTTTTATTTTGGTAACAGAACTTTGGGATGTTACAACCGAACCTTTGTGGCGATACATATTTTCCAGAGAGACACCTTTTGCTCTCTTGGAAGTACGGTAGTACCGGTGTTGTCTTTGCGGAACTACCGGAGAGCGGAACTACCGCATGATCAATGGTAGTAGTACCGCACCTAAAAGTAATGGCTTGTTTAGAAGTATTTATACAGGTATATCTTGGTGATTAATGTTAATGACATTGTGGGACTAACATTTTCCATGAGTTGGATGAATAGATTATGTTCTAGGGTGATGAAGACTTTGAATGACATCATGAGTTGATCGTCATCAAGTCAAGTTTCAAGAAGATGATGTATCATGTGTTGATACATATTAAGATATCAAAAAAAAAAGATGATCATGAGTTGATCATCAAGTCAAAAGAAGATTCATCGTGTGTTGATGGAGGTCAAAGTAAAAGATGCATCGTGGGTTGATGCTTATCAAGACAATGACCCGAACTTGAAGTAAAGATGTATGTCATCAAGCTTCAAGAAGATGCTCAAGGCAAATGTATGACTAGCTAGGACTAAGAATATGTTTATAGTCTTTTACCGGTCTTGGTGTTTGGTTGAAAAACCAGATTGCTAGTATAGATTGCCGTACTATTAAGAGGGATCTTGTCTAGTAGCTTGAGTCTCACATTGTGTTGATAGAAAAATCTCGCTTGCTCTAGCTCACCGTAGCATGATGCTATTATTTGTTAATGTGTTTTGCAAATAGTCGAGGCTCATGCGTCTAATCCTTGTAGCATGTGACTATACTTTGCAAATATTTTTTGCAAATGGTTGAAGTCCATGTTCCTACTCCTTGTGGCATGATCTAAGTTTGCAAATATATTTTGTAAATTGTTGGGATTCATGAGTATTCCCTTACATGGTCTAAGATTCATTGTTACTATTTCCTTGGACTTAGACCATGGTTGTGACTCTCTGAAGTTCTTATACTTTCTGCATTGATCTACTGTGTTTGAGATCATGCAATCAGGTGAGTTGTGTAGCCCTTTGAATAAACTTTCAATAGAGTCCAAGATCACTCAATTCCGACATCGGAGTCAAAAGTTATGATTTTTTTTTACCGAATATCGTCTGTGCTAAAAAATAGGCTGCGGAACTACCGCCCTTATAAGAGAGGTACTACCGCATAAAGGTAGAACCACTGTTTGCACTGCGGTAGTACCGCACCAAGTCTGTAACGGCTAGTTTTGGGTTGTTTCGTCTTCAACGGCTAGTTTTTGTTTTGGGGGCTATAAATACCACCTTGGCTGGTTGAGAGACAGTCTTTGGCACTCCATTTCACTTTCTTGAGCTAGTATGAGCCTCTCCTCTCAATTGTGTATGTGTTGCACCTTGTGAGCAAGGAGAGAGGTCTCTAGCTGCATATGTTGCATCTAGAGTTGGATTTTGTATCCATTTGAGCTTGTGCATTCGTTGCACGTGGTGAGAGTTAAGAAAAGGGCTTGACCTATTACTCTTGGAGTTTGCCGACTCCTAGACGGCGTTGGAGGCGTCGTGTCTGGTGATCTCTTCAAAGAAGATTGTGAAGAGGCTCGGTGTGTTGTGAAGGTTGGAGCTCATCTACCTGGAGCGGGAAAGAGCTACCACTAGTGGTTTGGAGGTGTTTGGTTTAATTCGTGGAGTCGGTCCAATTAGTTTAGACTTACCTCAACGTGGATTAGGTGAGACCGACAAGTCTCAAAACACCACGGTAAAACATCATTGTGTCATTGTGGTTTGCTCTCTTGTGATTTACTTTGTGCAATTTATATTCCTATAATTAAATTGCTTACATGTCTTTGTATGTTTGCTACCATTGTCAATATACTTATATTGTTGGTGCACTTAGTAAAGACTAGTTGATTTAGGCCTTAATTGTGCAAAACCGATTTGATTTATAATTCCGCATAAAACTCGGTTTTAGCCAAAAGATTTTTTAAAGGCCGCCTATTCACTCCCCTCTAGTCGGCCTTCTCGAACTTACAATAGTGAGGAGAGAAGGTGAACATATTTCTAGATGAAGAAATAAGCAAGTTGTTGATATCAAGACACAAGAAACAATAAAATAGCTATTAGAGACTTACTTGTTACCTAAAAACTTATTTTGTGGGTAGTAATTAAAGTCTTAAATACAATCTCAAGAAACAATCAATTGGAATACTTGTTCCTTTTTATTAGATTGAGTATTATCTCTCCTCTCAGTAACAAGCTAAGAAATAAACTATTGTATATGCTCTTAGGGAGCACGAATGGCCTCGCAGGGTTCTCACGGCCGCGCGGTGGCCCAAGGGCCCCATGGTTAAACCGGGTGTGGCCTCGCTGTGATGGGGATGTCCTGTCGCACTTGGGTGGGTGGGTGGCACGGTTGGGTGAAGTGAACCCGTGGCTAGTGCGGTCAGGTTTTGGGCAAGCCGCGAACCAGGTTGAATTTTTCGCACAGCCCCTGGGAACGGTGGGAATTTAGGAAAAATACAATGTTTCTTGTGGAACCCTATATCATACACCAGGGGCCATGTAATATTGTAAACCCCTTCAAGCAAACCAAACCTGGTTTTGTTTTTGCGTGTTGTGAATTTTGGATATATCGATCTTTTCTACGATCATCAAGTACATTTAAATTTTTGTTAGCACCAATGTACACAACTCAATAAGAAGCGAAACACTAAATATATCATATCGTCGTGGTGTTGCTAGTTTAAATTGTGGAAACATGCTTTATCTAATAAGTAAATCGAACAGACTATGTACAAATAAGTAAGAATCGTTGTACATTACACGTACTATTTTTTAAACTGGCATTACACATACTATTTTTTATAAAAAAAAACTCTTCAATCTTGTTTAAAGGTAGCAGTTGATGGGTTTGTATCCTATGCAAAACACATTTTGAGTGTAACTAGGAGCACAATTAGTATATACCATTCATTTAGCAATAAATGATCCCCGATTTAAGCGGTATACGTCCCCACTTCGTTATCGATATACGACCCACCTTGTTGCCTTTGACCACAGATACCAACACCAAGTCTAATAAATGCCACACACCAACGAAAAACCATTGATTGGTGTTCTTCTTCCCCCATCTGGCTGCATTCTCCTCGAATCAACTCCTCTGATCATCCCATAAAGCTATAGCAGTGCAGTTACACTGCCGTCGCACCTAACAGCTTGCACAATGCTCAGACAAGCAATAAGTCATAATAGAACTTTTGTTACATCCGTAATTGGCTTGAGGAGCTGATGCACGCAAGTGGTGTGACTGTCATTTGACGGAGCCTCAATTGGCTTACGCACGTGGTATCGCGGAAGGAATAGTGGCATAGGCGCAACCACCAATAGTATTGAACTCATTTTGACTCGGATAAGACAAACACTGATAAACCTTTTGCTTGATGGCCATTGTATTCATTATTACATTGATATGGTTGCCCTTTTGGAATGGGTGTTTTGGATTACTTTGCACCTCATTACACCCAAAGTACCCTTGCATAGGATACCAACACAAAGTCATGTAAGCCACCACACAGTACACCTGACAAATGTCACATTCTGTAAGCCACCACAGTACACCTGACAAATATCACATTCTGTAAGCCACTCACAAATATCATATATATGTAAACCACAATACAGTGCACTAACAAATATCACAAGGCATCCTACAGTACATCTGTTAGCCAACACAGACCTGGGGGGAGAGCAGTTTTTATTTTTTAATCTTTTTTTTTAAAATATTTTAAAGATAACTTCTTCATAACTTTATTTTCAATTTAAACCCGTTTGATCACGCCATGACCCGTAGCGTAACCAAACTATCTTTGTCACGTCACTCTGCGGTGTGACCAAACTCGCCGAGATAACCCTCTCCAACCAACGCGTCGTGTTGGGCTAAGTCTTGTCACGCCAAGAGGAGTGGCGTGACAACACTCATTTGCCACGCCAAGATCCGTGGCGTGACAACGTGCTTTTACCACGCTACGCGTGGTGATATGACCAAAAAGGTTAGAATTGAAAATAAAGTTAAGAAGAGACTATTTTTAAAAAAAATTAAAAAATAAAAACTGGTCGCGGCAGCGCCCAGATCGGATCGATTTTCTTTCCCCTCGTCCAAGGCTCGACCCCTCCTTATAAGCCCGCCCGTCTCTAGCTCATTCCTCCACAGCCGCCGCCCCTGCCAAACCAACCTCCCTTCCCTATTCTCGAGTCTTCCCCAAGCATCGACCATGTCGGCCTACTGCGGCAAATACAAGGGTATGATCCATTCCCCCCCCCCCCTCCCCTCTCTCTCTCGTTCCCTCGTTAATCTGTTTATGATTTTATTGGCTCGTGTGTAGATCTGTTAGTTGTTTGCTGTTGGGTTTCGTTAAATCTAGCTATGATCGTAAATCTACATAGGATTTGCCATGTTTTGGAAGATCCGTACAGATTGTGCTTGTTCGGTGGTATATATCTGCTTGGTTTTAGGGGTTTGGTGTTTCGAAAGGGTTTAGGGGCTGTGAGTTAGATCTGGTGTTTAGGAATTACGAGTTACATCTGGTGATGCGTTATATGCTGGTAATATTGTATCTTTTTACATCTGGTGCTGGTTTTAAGTGGTATTATATGGTTCTGTTTGGTTGCGTCATAGGTTTATTCTGGCTTCGAGATATTGAAATTTGCATCTGTATTTCTAGATCTATAAATCGTTGTGTTTAGGTTTGGCTTATGCAGATGCAGTTTCTAATCACAAGCTGTATTTATGCTCTCTTATGATGTTAATTGTTTGTCGCCTCCGCCCTTAGGTTTAGCTTATGCAGATGCAGTTTTTTACCAATGCAAATTTTCAGAAATTAGTAATTTTTTTGAATCAATTATCACCGGGAATTAGCATAATCACGATGTTATGTGTGTTTGTTGTTGGCTAAACATATGTTATTGGTTGCACTTTTGATTCTGTTGTCAGTGGTGTCTTTCAATTTCATTGAGCATTTATTCTAAGCTGGGAGCAGAAAAGAAAATTCAGGTCATGAGAAAGTCAGCGGTTATTTCCTTCTATAAAGAAATGTAGCGAAGTCACCTCCAGGGTAGACAATAAAATCCGGGTCACGAGAAAGTCAGCGGTTATTTCCTTCTATAAAGAAGTGCAGTGAAGTCCCCTCCAGGGCTTTACCATTCACTTCATGGAACTCGCTTGTCTGTCAGTTGAGTTGAGGGGGCAGCACGTGTGCTAATTGAGCTTCAAGCTTGGCTATACGCTAAAAAAACTCGCTTAGTTGTCTGTAATTTGTAAAATTTTGAGCATTATTTGTCTTATGATTGGGATAATTAGTGTAATCTCCATTGTCTTTTTGGCTAAATACCCATGTTGGTTATCTTGCAGACGAGCTCATCAAGAACGCTGCCTACATTGGCACCCCTGGCAAGGGTATCCTTGCTGCTGACGAGTCCACTGGCACCATTGGCAAGCGCTTTGCCAGCATCAATGTTGAGAACGTTGAGGAGAACCGCCGTGCCCTCCGTGAGCTCCTCTTCTGCGCCCCTGGTGCCCTCCAGTACCTCAGCGGTGTGATCCTCTTTGAGGAGACCCTGTACCAGAAAACCAAGGATGGCAAGCCCTTCGTCGATGTCCTCAAGGAGGGTGGTGTCCTCCCTGGCATTAAGGTGGACAAGGGCACCATTGAGGTTGCTGGCACCGACAAGGAGACCACCACACAGGGCCATGATGACCTTGGCAAGCGCTGCGCCAAGTACTATGAGGCTGGTGCTCGCTTTGCCAAGTGGCGTGCTGTCCTCAAGATTGGTCCCAATGAGCCATCTCAGCTTGCCATTGATCTGAATGCTCAGGGTCTGGCTCGTTACGCCATCATCTGCCAGGAGAACGGTCTGGTGCCAATTGTTGAGCCTGAGATCCTTGTTGATGGGCTGCATGACATAGACCGATGTGCTTATGTCACAGAGACTGTCCTTGCTGCCTGCTACAAGGCGCTCAACGAGCACCATGTTCTTCTTGAGGGTTCCCTCCTGAAGCCCAACATGGTCACCCCGGGCTCTGACTCCAAGAAGGTGGCCCCAGAGGTCATTGGTGAGTACACTGTCCGCACCCTCCAGAGGACCGTCCCTGCTGCCGTGCCCGCCATTGTCTTCCTCTCTGGTGGACAGAGCGAGGAGGAGGCTACGCAGAACCTGAATGCGATGAACAAGCTGAGCACCAAGAAGCCGTGGTCTCTGTCCTTCTCCTTTGGCCGTGCCCTCCAGCAGAGCACGCTCAAGGCCTGGGCTGGCAAGGAGGAGAATGTGGAGAAGGCTAGGAAGGCCCTCCTTACCAGGTGCAAGGCCAACTCCGAGGCCACTCTTGGTACATACAAGGGTGATGCTATCCTCGGCGAGGGTGCCTCGGAGAGCCTTCACGTGAAGGACTACAAGTACTGATCTGCCTCTGGCTGCCTATCCGATTGGACCTCCTGCGTATGAGTGGTTTTGTTCTCAGAGTCCAGTCTTCGGAGATCAGAAACTATCCAGTCTTCGGAGATCAGAAACTATGTTTTAATAATATGGAACTTATGCCTTTAATAATACCTGTCATCCTAGTAGTTTTTTTTGTGTTGATCTCATGTAATTCCGGTGCTGCGTTTGGTAAATTGGAGCAGCTGCGTTTTGTTCTATGGCAATCTAATTTTGCTTCTATGTTGGTGAAACCTTTATATGCTGAGTAGACCGTCTCAGGCGTTTTGCTCTATTTCATTGAGTATGCACTTTGCAGCTCGTGATTTTGGAAATTTTGTTATGTTTGCTATTGCATTGGCATGTATGTATGTTCATGGCAACCTGCAATCCTCCAGTTTTGTTTCCTCGTGAACAAATTGCAGTTTTATTCTTGTGAACAAACTGAGAAGATACAACGGATTGCAGTTTTTGTTCTTCTGAACAGATTGACTAGTTGCTGGAGGCATTGCCTGCCTTGAGAGGGTGGCAGGCGAGCGCGGCGTGTGGGCGGGGGACGGGGTGAATCTGGAGGTCTGGAGGGGAGCAAGGAGAGCAGAGTGGAATTCAAGGGTAGGACTGAGCGCGTAGGAGGCAGGTGGCGACGGTGCTCGGTTGAGACTTGAGATGGGGCAGAGAGGAGGAGGATCGTGGATGAGATCCCGGGAGCAGTTGGTGTGAGTTACGGAAGGCTTTTTTTCATGAGAGATGGCCCTACCTGTCGGTGTAAAAGGATGGACGGATTAGTACAAGACAAACTAACGTGGGTGGGTAATTTTTAAGTAGTAGAGAATTCTCAAATCTGCAATGGTTTCTTCTGTTAAAAAATAAAAAGGAAAAAGAAGTTGTGATGGTGATCGGTGAACTAATTATATTGACCGAAGAACTAGATGCGAAGTCACACTTGGGAGACGGTCTGGTCCTGCGATGCCGCCACTAGCGCACAACATTCCAGACTCTACCTGGACTTGTATGTATGTTCATGGCAACCTGCAATCCTCCAGTTTTGTTTCCTCGTGAACAAATTGCAGTTTTATTCTTGTGAACAAACTGAAAAGATACAACGGGTTGCAGTTTTGTTCTTCTGGACAGATTGACTAGATGCTGGAGGCAATACCTGCCTTGACAAATGTATCTATGAACAAGCTTTTTTCCAAGAATCTCTTGTATTAGATTTTAGCCTCTGAATGAAGATATGCAGAGCGAAGGTCGAGTTCTGACCATGCTGCTGGAGCGAAAGCAATGCTGCTGATGCTCTTTCACGTCGTGCGTTTGCGTTGCAAAGTATTCTTATGTTTGTACTCAGGAAAAAAGTAAGGTATTCTTGTGCTCGCGGCTAGCCTGTGCAATCCAAACTAAATGAAGATTTATATTTGTTTATTTCTCTTGCAGTTTTGCTGCATATTGTTGCGTCGACCTGTATCACTGTATGCACTCTGCAGGCATTTTACTGGTGTTTGCAGCAGCTGCTAGCATCAGTCACTTTTGCAGTTTTGAGTACTATATGGTGAGGTTGTGCATCATCAGCACACATGCTAATAACCATCTGCGTTCGTTCAATTATATCGTGGTGAAACAAGTTGGACTGGAACTTGACACCTGAGGGCTGAGGCTATGCCTGGGCCGAGTAGGGATCGGCCGCAGGCTCCAGCAGCTGCAATTTCAGGAACTGCAAGGGGAACAATTTCAGGGTCAGAAGTTGATCTTGTTAGACGAACTCAAGCTGATCATGAAGAAATGATTCTCTGCTCATTCAAATCATAGTCCCAATATGGAATGATTCTCTTTTGTTTTCTTGTCTTGTGGTGCACTTCAAAACTCACAGGTGCATCAAACAGGAAAGCGAAAGTACGGTCAGTTCTTTGTGGCATCGAATAGGACAGGAAATGATCCAAATGTGAACGCACGTGTCAGATAACGAGTAGGTTCTGAACTACCGACTGGAACTAGTTAAAGCTGTCATTATATAATACCAGAGCCTACAAACTCCATAGCATAACTCCCCAAACAGTAACAACTAAGTTATGGGGCTATGTAGATATTGAGCTGATTTATGTTGTGCATCGCAACATATTTATGGAGGCTTGTTACCGATGAACGCACACAGATTGACAATTGGCGCAGGAAAGTAAGTACCCCCCAACACCTGTTCTTTCTGAATTACCTGGCAATTTGCCAGAGCAGGAATGCCAAACAGCTGAAACTTTAGGGGAAGATCCTCGTTGATCTCTCTTTCTGTACACTTATTACAACAAACAATGCGATTACGCAAAGCCAGTCTGAGGAACAATGGTGTTTCGCGACGAACGGCTTTGCTTGCCAGACTCAATCTGCAGAGGATGGTCGGCTGCCAGAACCCTTGCACACCGCTCTCTTCCGTTCCAACCGCTCTCTTCCGTTCCAAAGGGCGCTTCATCGTTAGACTAGGTAGTCATAGTAGACCAACAACACGTTGTCGGGCACTATCTGCGGCAAGCTGTCGATGAAGCTGTGGAAGTGCCTCACATTCTCCTCCTCCAGGGTTACAGTGTCGATCACGTCATCGTCGCCAGTGAGCACCCAGAGATCTCTGGATAGTACTCTCTTTAGGCTTCCGCGGCAGAAAGGGCATGACTGAGATCTTGTATACCTGCAATCGTGATGCATATTAGAGTTGCAGTTTGATGTACTTGCAGCAAAAGGAAAAGAACACAATTGGGAAGATGTCTGACTTGGTTCAACTACCAGACTGTTGCACACACCCCCACCCAATTCCTCTAAATCGCTAAATCAGCTAAGCCGGCAGAAAGCCAGTCTATAAGCTCCAAATCACACCAACTTTGTTCATGTTCCAATGGAAGCCAACGAAAAAAACATTTTTTTTCTAGTAGTAGTTTAATAATAGTAGTCTGATTGCTAGAATTTTCAGCAACTGGCACTAATAGGCCAGTTACCAAAAGTATCTGCAACCATAATTGCGATAAAACTACATCTAATCTGAAGCAATGTTGTTGTTGAAGTTATTGGCTGCACCAAATTTCTAATGAAGCCACCAGTTGACTGAATATCATTATAATGACAACTTGACATATACTGAATATATGACGCAGGATGACTTGCGGATAATACTAGCCTTGGTATACGAGTATGATCTGCCAGCTAAGGAAACATCATTTAGGATTTAGAATGCCACATGTCAATGTGCTCCACGCCCTCTTCATTTCTTCAAATTTGGTTTGTGATCTTGCCAGTTGGCACTGCTAATGCTGTATTGCTTTTTTTATTTATGGCTACGGCTCTCCTAGTTGTCTCCTTTCCATACCATTTATGACCTAGTATCAATTGTTTTTGGTATGACAAAGTGCAGGGCTGTAAACAATGGTACGAAGTTGTCATGTGCCGGGGTTACTGTTTACGTGTGTAAACAGTACTGCAAATACTGTAGCACCAGGATCGGAAGGGATTACCTTCCCCAATAAGAATATATATTTCCCTAAATAGTTGTTTAGTTTCCTTGTATTAGTTAGGGATTAGTTAATCGAAAATATTATCTATTAGTTAGGAAGGTTACCATTTAGATTGATTTTATCTATAATTGTTAGAAGAACCCTCTATATAACGAGGCTTATTGTAATAGTTGGTATTAAGCAAGGAGAATACAATAGTCTAAATCTCAACCCCCTTCGTCTCTCCAATCTATAGTCTTCCCTCTCCCCCTAGCAACCGACGCCACCCGGCTATCCTCCCGGTGATGTTTACCCCTATGATCTAAGGATCATAACATTTGGTATCAAAGCAGTCGATCCCTTCCCACGACTTCTGCTACTATGGTTATAGTAACAGATCAGACCATCAGACTTGCCGCCGAGTCGTTGGTCATAATAAAGGCTAACGCCAACAAGATGACCATGAGTTTCAATGACAATGACAAGAAGATAGCGACCATCTTCCTCGACATGCATGCTACTTTAGAGAAGAAGATTGCAGATCAGAAGGAGAAGAAGGCGCAACAAGAGGCGACGACAGCATTGTTTCCAACAGCCACAGCGACGCTATCGGAACCTATCGCGGTGTTGTCGCATCCTGCTGTGGCAACCACAGCCCTACTGAGGCCTGCCGTGGTGTCACTGAAGCCTACCGCGGCTGAGCCAAAACCTTTAGCGGTGCTACCGAAGTCTGCTGCGGCAGCTGCCGCACTTCCACGTCTTACCGTGACGCTGCCGAAGCCCACCGTGGCCCTGCCGAAGTCACGTCATGGCCGTCGCAGCGCTGCTAGGGTTGCTGTCATGCCTGCCGCAACAACCGGTGAGTTTGCCGCAACGACATATGGAGGCAACGATCTACAAGGACTCATGTAGCCATCGCAACCACTCGTCAATATGGGGTCTCCTAGGACTTCAGCCATGGCCGCCACCAAAACTCGAGGACGAGCCGTCGCGAAAGGAGGGTAGTAGTTGCGATGGGCCGGTGTATAATAATCACCCGCGATTATTAAGAAAGATTTATTATTTAGGAATTTATCTATTAGGTGTTTGGTTTTATCTATTAGTTAGGCAAGTTATTATTAGATTAGATTGTTAGAGATAAGTTTCTTTATAGATTATTTCTTAGGGGTCAAGTTGGGTCGTCTCTATAAAAGGGATAGCATGTATTCATTATCAATCAAACAAGAAAGATGAATTAATCTAGTCTCTCTTCCAAGGTTCTATCATCCCAGTCTATAGTCTACTCTCTCATCCCACCAAGCGGAAGCTGTCCGGCCTTCTTCCTGGCGGTGTTTACCCTGTAATGAACCAAGGTTCATTACATTTACTATCAGAGCCAAGACCATGGTTTCTGCTGCCGAGAATTTCAAGGTCACGAGGGCCACCCTCAACGAGATGAGTGTTGGCGTAGACGACATGAAAGCCATCTTGGCAAATATGGTAGCTATGCTGGTCAAGTTGATGAAAAAGGAGAAGAAGAATGCACGTGCAACAACTACGGTGCGATCTGCGCCACCGGAGGTGTCTCTGATTTCGCAGGTGACTTCCGCATCGTCGACTTCGCTGTCCGTGATTGCACCAACGGTGCCCTCGCCGAGGAAGAAGGTCGCTGCCCAACGACTGTCTTCTCCACGCGACTGACCAACGTCTATTACAACATTGCGGACCATCTTCCATGCAATATACCGCCGACGCCACGACCTCTCGTCAGCATGGGTCTCTCAGAGCTTCAGCTATGGCCACCACCATAGCTCGAGGATGAGCTGTCGCGAAAGGAGGGGAGTAGTGTCATAGGCCGGGTTACTGTTCACACATGTGAACAGCACTGTAGATACTGTAGCACCAGGATTAGGAAAAGGTTACCTTCCCCCAATAAGAATATCTATTTCTCTAAATAGTTGATTTGTTTTCTTATATAGGAATTAGTTAATCGGAAAGATTATCTATTAGTTAGGAAGGTCATAATTTAGATTAATTTTATCCATAATTGTTAGAAGAACGCTCTATATAATGAGGCTTATTGTAATCGTTGTCATTAAGCAATGAGAATACAATAGTCTAAGTCTCAATCCTCTTTATCTCTTCAATCTATAGTCTTCCCTCTCCCCTAGCAACCGACGCCACCCGACTATCCTTCCGGTGATATTTACCCTATGATCTAAGGATCATAACAGAAGTACAACAATTTGTCCATCAAACCCTGACAAACGCAGCATTCAATTAAAGGGATAGCAGAATATCTCTTAATCATGGCACATGATAACGTTGGATCATATGAAATCCGTCCTAGTTGACAAACAGAAGGCTAAAAAAATTTAGAATAAGAAATACTGCGAGTTCCGAGCAACTAATTGTTTGGTATAAACAAATCAAAACCATCAGAGCAGCACAAGTGGACAGTTGCAGTGTTGCACAACTACAGTGAAGATAAAACTGTAAATTTTCAACCTTTGAAGAGGATGCAGCTTAAATTGGACTAAATGGAGATTGGAGAGCAATAAAATGCAGAATTGCGTGCACTAAGACTATGTTGGGTTGGTGAACTACTCTCTACACTCCTACCAGCATTGAATGAGTAGGAATAGCTCACAAACAGCACCAAGCTTGAAAAAAGAACAGAACCAGAAAGGCAATGTTAGAATCCGTGCTATCAAGACTCTGTCGCTGCTTACGCAATTCCTCAAATCTTATCTCCTAAATCCACCTTACCTTGAAGCTATTCAAGCGACTAGCAATTTTTTTTATAGTACCATGTAACATGGGGTCTAATTGATTGGTAATATCCTGGCTCAGATAATCGTACTACTTAAATACACCTCAAACGGGTAAGCAAGGGCAAATGAAAGCAATTACCAATTTCGGTAACAGTTGATGCACATGGCATGGTTGCAATTGGGAAGGACCATCTTGGTGCAAGTCTCCAAGCAAATGCCGCACTCATTTTCCCTCTCAGCGTCCTTATCATCGGCATAAAGCTTCCGGCCGCCGCTGCCGGCCTCCTTGCACCACCCTTTCCCCTTGCATTCCTTCTCCATCAGGTTGCCCTCAAGTTGTTGCAAGAATGGATATATTATAGCTGCATTCCATGGCCCCCAAATTACATGATATCAGTGCAAGAAGAAAACCTCAAACTGAAGAACTTCCTAACCGTGTGATATGCATACCGTAGAATTCTTTAAGGCTTGCCCGCCTTTCAATAGTGGATATAGAGGCATCCTCATCAACATAAACCTGCAGGTTGAACCAAAACCATGTAAACACCATTATCATTGAACAAAAAATATCTGGAAATGAGGCCCAACTCATAAATTTCAAGACTTGTAACAAGCAAGAATGCAATACCTTGTACACAAGAACCTCAAGAAGGCCTAGGTAGCTAGGGAGGGTATATGAAAGGGAGCAGCTGCAGTCCATCCACTGGATAAGGTTCAGGATTATTGGAGCCATGGAGCTGTAGGACAGGCTCATCTGCACACAGGCACCACCATAGGCCCTGTGTATAGCATGCGCCCTGAAAAAAAGAATTACCGATTCATCACTACATGTCTACAACATCAACACACTACCCACACAAATTCCAGTAAAACATGTCAAAATAAACCCCCCAAAAAATCCATGAATAAAAAGGCTAACTTCCCCTTTCTACTTCTTTTCCTGGAAAATCAAGTACCAAAAGAGAACATCAAGAATCAAGAAAGCAGGAAAGGAAAGGAAAGGAGAAGAAGATTACAGGGTGTTGGCATGCTGGATATCAGCTTCAAGGGCCTTGAGAGAACCCCTCAGGGACAAAGGCCTACCACCATGAAACATTTCTCAGGGAGCTAATCCAACTTATGCTTTTCCTTTCCCCCTATGCTGAAGTCTACAACAATAGACACAGACTTGGGCAAGGAAAAGAGGGGTTCAAGAAGCAACAAGAAGAAAGCCAACAAGAAAGAAAGAAAGAAAGAAGCAAGCTGTTTTGGTTTGGGTTTGTGGGAAAGTAGCTTTGGGGAAACTGTGAAGGGGCTTTTGTACTGTGGCCCTGGTCCCCTTGGTTTTATAACAGGAGGGCAGGAGATGTCTGCAATTTGCGATTGCTTGTTTTGTTTTCTTGGTTGCTCGAGAAGAAGATAAAGTAAAAGCTTGGGAATAAAGAAAGGCAAGGAGACAAAGCGGGGATGGAAAGGCTACACAAATAAGGCAAGAACGAAAACAGTGAGGGTATTGAGGAGCAGTTATGAGCCTATTCTCCTCGCTTCCACCCCTGTCCAATTTACTATCTTTACCTGATGCCTACTTACTCTTCAATTGAATTTTGAAATAACTCTTGGAAAACCAAAGGCCATCTTCAATAGTTAGATATAATCTTGTATCTAGTATATACTACATTATCTTTAGAGACAATATCTCTAATGGATAGTCTCTAGCATACTCTCTAATATTTATATTTTATGTTTTTTTTGAAACAGGTCTACATGTCAACTAGAGTAGATTAATATATCATATCTTGTTTCGTGTGCATAGTAATCTCTTCAGGAAGAGACGATCTGTGCTCTCTCTCCTTCACGTATGATTTTGTTAACATAATATAGTTAAGAGACGGTAATAAATACACTATTAGAAATGTCTTAAGTAACAAGTAAAAAAGGAAAAAAATTAAAGGAGTGGATAGATTTACAATGGATGGATGGTGATAATGAGGCCCTAGGGCCTGGAGGAGGGCGCAGATGACATTCGGAAAAGAAGGGTCTCGGATGGGAGGTGGTTGCCTGGCCCTATCCACTTCGAGCCCACCGGGGCCTACCGCCCGTTTTCTCCGGGACCCACTCTCTTTTTCATTGTGATCCATTGAGGCCATGGAAAGAGATGTCCAATGTTACGTGGAAACTACAGTGCCTTCATGGACTCAAATACAACTACATTTTGGAGTTGTCCTTTCCGATTGAAGATCCCAACTACAGAGGAAAAGGATCCTCTGCACTAGAGCTGGTCAGATTGGCTGTGTCGGTCGGGCCAACCCAAGGCGCGACAGCCTGGGCCGCTACCCTAGCACAGCATGGCCTATTAGACCCATTTATTTTTAATATATATGTATATATATTATTTTTATTTTTATTTCTTAATATTTATATAATTTTTAATTTTAATTTTTGATACTTATATTGTTTTATTTTGTAGTTTTTAAATTTTATATAGTCCATTTTATAAGTATATATAAATTTATTTTGGTTTTAAATATATATATATATATATATATATATATATATATATATATTCTAGGATTTGTTTTATATTTTTTTTTAAATTTTTCATATCTCATGAGATAAATAGCAAATGTTTTAAGAAGATAGTCATTTGAATATTAATAAAATTCTTTATTATATTTTCAATATGTTTGTCTATTTTTTTAAATAATTTTCATATGTATTTCCGAATTCTACATATTTTCCTAATTTTTAATTTTTTTTTTGAATTTTTAGGCCTAACAGGCTAAATGAACCAGAATTGACCCGTCAGGCTAACTGGCTCGGGTAGGCACGACCTGACCCAAAAGGCCGTCAGACCATACCTAGGCTGCCTAGCCGGCACGGCACGACCTGTTTAGTCCACAAGCTGAAATGGCCCATGCCAACACGGGCCTGCACTAGGCCGGGCCGTCTATTTGGCTAGCTCTACCCTAGCACGTATTAGCATAGGCTAATGCAGAGAAGCATAATAGACATACGATAGGCCCTTACCTCCATTGTCTGATCTAAAACGAAAGGCCTAGATCAAGTGCTACTGTACCAAGAGCACAGCAAAACTGCTACCTTGTATATTTGCTACAGTAGTCATTTAGCACTTTCTGCAGTTCTATCGCCGAACAATGTTCATGTAGACGAAAAACAATGTTCAAACAGTTATTTTTACAGTACAGCAGAGCTCTGCTCCGGATCCCACTACGTAGAAGTCAAGAATCTATTATATCTCTCCCAGCATCACAGATAAATCAAAGTCGTGAGGAATCGTGGCTTGTTTATCAGCTCAATGGAAAGTGGCCACAAAATTAACAAGGGCCCGGTGCCGGTGTGCAGAAGATATTGGCTGGTTTAGCTGCATGTTTCTCGCTGAGCCTGAGGATGAGGGCATTGCCTCAGCATTGTTATCCTAGTGTATCATTTCAGATTTCTTTTTGCCCTAGATTTCTGGTTCTTGTCGTTGAGAAATTTATCATGGAAACTTTATGGATTTATGCATATGCTAGAGTGGAGCAAATTGTATAGAGATGAATGATAACGTTATACTCGTTGAAGAGTATAACTTTAGGCAGAGACCGGGGGGTGGGGGGGGGGGGAGACATTTGGTCGTAGTTAACTTTAGGCCAGCTGCCGCCTGGTGACTCTGACTTGGAATCAAAGAAAGAACAAAAGAAAATACTTTCTGTGAGGCATGCTATGATCTCATATCCAAGTGTTCATTGACGCTGGAATAAATTGTAGGTGTGATCACAGATTAACGAAGACCATATATATCGCATCACTCCCAGCAGCAACGAGAACACAACAAGGGAGAAGAAAATTAAAGCAGGGTTAGATACATGTTTAGTTGAAAACTTGAAATCTTGAGCCCATATCGAGAAATTTTTTCAATAAAAAAGGTACAACTAGTGCCTAGACGTACGATGGAAAACTTCTCATCGTATACTCGGGCATAACATTCTGTAAAAACATATGCAACAATTTAATTAAACACCCGCAACAAATTTGCAGTGAAACGCAACATCGTTCAGATGGACATGCAACAAAAAGTCCGCACGGATGCAACAACCCATTACAACAAAAACGATGCAACAAATCAATAATTCTATTGCGACAAAAAACAACATGCTAAAAGGTTTGGGAAATATATATTGCAACAAGTCGAGAGAACGTTTACAAAAAAAAAATCCCAAACAGAAGAGGTAACAACAAATAAAATCAATTCTCGCAACATTCTAGAAAAAGTGTTGCAACAAATTAAGAAATAGCCTGCAACAAGGCCTACGTTGAGGAGAAGTGTAAAATCAATGACGAAGATCAAGCTCATCAAAGGGAGAGGAGACCACCATCACACTGCCTCATCTTTAGTAGGCACATATTTGACTAACCCAAGGTCAGCGCCTCCACCTCGTCATCGGTTGCGCCACTGGTCCTTCGAAAAGGTCACCAACCTCATGTCATCTGCTCGTCATCCGCCTTCCTGACTTCTTCGACCGCTGCCCGACGTATTTGTTGCATGTGCTCCCTCTCCTTGCCGAATCCGAGAGAGAGGGGAGGGGAATGATAAGGACAACCGTGGCTGTAGCAGCGGGCTATGGTGGTGAGCTTCGGCACCGATGAACCATCATAGGGCGTGGGGGTGGAGGAAGTGAGGTAGAGGATTCCGAGATCAGAGAAGGATTGTGTGGTAATGGCAGAATGAGTGAGACTGTGAGAGTCTAAGACGGAAGATGAATGGTGATGTGGGATAGGAATGGTGGTGTGGGATAGGAGGAATGACTTGGTCAAAGTGGATGTATAGTGGGTGAGTGGTCATGTCTGATAGAAAACTAACGTATCGTACGTCTGTGTCCTATCGTTATCCATAAAAAAGAAAATATACCTATTAAGACTGCTGATGCTGATGTGATATCAACCGTTGCTATAATCTACGTTGAGATCATTAACTGCCTACACATGATGAGCGGCAGTTGGAATTCAGAGTTGGATTTCAAATCGAATTTGTGTAAGCCTTTGTGTTAGATTTCTTGTATATGACGTGCTTAAGAAACAATCCGTAGCTGTTGCCTTGGAGGATCTCATGGTCTATACTACCAAGTATTCCATTCCATTTCGTCGATGGTTCTTAGGCTCTCACGCTACAGACATGCTACACCGAAAGGCGTTTTAGAATAATTTTGAGTGGTTGAGAACAGCTATTTAGATTAGTTTTTAGGTTAGTAGTAATATATTGAGATCAATGGATTGCCTCGGTTCGTAGGGATTCCCGCCGTGTAAATTGTCCGTTCCGGTGAAAACCTACACAAGTCTCACTCAACGAAAGGGATTATTGCGAAAGTTTCCATACTTTTTCGTAGCACTCGTATTCTGTAATGTGTAGTTTTGTCACCCACGGCCATGGAAAAACAGCAAGAAATTAAAACACTTCGAACCGCGAACACACCCTGATTTCGTAAATCAATCAAATTACGGATAAGACCGACCACACGCCACGCCGTCCGCGAGTCTGGAACTTTCGGAGCGAGCAAATCATCGATCCAGAGCTCGTCACAAGCTTCGGTGGGCGACAAGGGTCGGGACCAATCGGATCGCCACGAAAGGTCTCGCGATTTGGGGAAGGGAGGCCGCGTCAGACTCGAGTCAGTCAGGCGGCAGGCCACACAAAGCCGCCAGCTAGTCTCACGCGCACCGATCGTCTCTGAGGCTGAGGCGTGTAAAGCTCGTGGTCAAACCTGGAGTACCATTAATGTCATCACGCAGCCATGCTTTGCGAATCGGTCAACTTGGCCTTCTTCAATTGGAGTAGCTTGGAGCTCGCATTAATTACTACTCCATTCCGTGCTAGCTTCTGGATTAGCCTGGGCAGTGGTGCAGTGGTGGTTGGGGTTTGAACAAATTTGGGGCGGAAAATTTTCGTGTGACGTTGATCGATTGCTCGGGCTAAGTGGACGGTGTGCTGGACTGCTACAGGGCCTCTCGTTTTTTTTCTTCCCTTCGTGTGTGCGCGCGATTAATTGGGAAAGATAATTGGTCGCTGTCGTAATGTTTTTGGTTGGATGTTTCTGGTCTCGAGGGCATCTTCAATATTGATGACCTCGTCTTTTACCTGTCATATCACTTAAAAGTTTAGTTGAAAAATAGAAGATGTAAAGAGAGAGAATTGTAGGCGTAAATCTAAGGCTAAGCATGAACATTAACCCTAGCTCTGGAAGAACACCTAGCTAAAACTTAGAACAGAAGCGTGAGATGCGTATCCGAACTTGAAGATGCCATGAGAGTGTGTATCTGTCGGTGTAGGGACGTTCGGTGGTCGAAGATGGTGTCGTGGGCGAAGAAGTTCGTCGGTGGCGACGGGACTCCGGGACTCGGATCTTCGTCCACCTTAGCGCCCGTGAAAAGGATCGGGTTTGTGCGGGGTTTTTTGGTAGCCAAGAACAATCTCATGTCAATAGCATAATGACATACAGGCATAACTAACAATCGGGTATATATACAGGCACAAGTATTGCATAATGACATGATCGACAGTGTTGCTTAGTGCAGTTTTTGCAGTTGAGGAGCAAGCTTGACTTGTTCTTCTTAAATATACGGCCGATTGTAAACTAGAAACCAACTTCCAAACGGCACACATTGTATCGGAAGTGCTCGCAGGAGTTACAAGTCAATGGCGCAATAGACGTAGCAACTAAACGGCTAGCTTCACCTAATAGTCACTAATAAACAAAGAGTACTCAATCGCTTAAATTAACCAAGAATCTTATTGTTGACAAATTCGCTGTGCAATGCAGGAATCGGCGCAAACAAGACGGATTCCATCGTTGTGTCTCTGCCTTAATTCGACTATTATGCGCTAATTGGAAGGACCATTGCTAGCTATCTCCGACATTCGCGGCCGAATAAACTTTTTCCCAAGGAAACCGTGTGGCTTTCGATGATGGATTAGGTTTGGTGCAACGTACGTTTATCATGAGTAGTCGCCGTACCATACAGAATATCTTGTGTGCCTGAACAAATAATCGACTGATGCACCAGACGTTCGGCTAGTAGTATCTGAGTGAAGCATAAGACCGTGTCGTTGGCAGATGATATGCAAGATTCTTGCCTGTCGCCAGTGACGTGCCGTGCGCTTCACTATGTTGTCCGTACGAAACAATTTCCTGCGAACACAATCTTTGGCAAATGGGCCGGGTCTGAATAAGTTGTACTCGTCGGGATAAAGCGTAATAATGCTTGACAAGTCGTAAAAAAGGGAAATGTAAAAGGTTACTGTGCTTTAGGAGCCTTTGTTAGCCGCACAATGGACTGCGCATCGCACTACAAAAGGCATGGCCACTGGCAGCAGAGCAGTGATGATTCGACGATGCCGGCATGCGCGAGGAGGCAAAAATGGCCGGGCCGAGGCCGGCGGGGCCCTATGCCGCAAAACCGTGCGGTTGTTTGGACTTTGGAGCCAGGCACTAGCTAGCACAGCAGCGAGTGCTTATAACACAAGCGGCCAAATTTGACGCTGTTTACCACTACACAATAAAGTTCTCGGATTAAACTGACGGTCCACCTAATTACTTGGACTATGCTGTGTTCCTCGTTAGCAGATTCTTTAAAAAAAATTCACATTGTTATATACTCTACACAAAACTTGTTATTTCCATCTGGTCCCAAAGTTGTTCCAAAAGACGGAGAGCAAAATATATGTTAGTCCTGTCTTGCTTTGCCCCGGGTGCCATTAATTCTGACGGGTAAGGACACTCCTAACGAGTAAATTTGTTTGATACTTAGCTTAGGATATGTTAACTTTTTGGTGAGGTGAAAGAGACCAGGAAGAAGTTTGATACACGAGTATCAATCATTTTTAGAAAATCAAAAAATTAGTGGAGTCATCTTTTCCCCAAATTTTAGTAACATAATAAGCTAAAGTACCAAGCTTTAGGAGCGCCGTAACATAACTTTTGAACTTTTTTGGATGCAAGCTAGTGACCCCTGAGCCCATGTCTTGAACTGGTCCGCCCGCGGCGCCCATAGCTTGATCTGACACCAAGGCATCGTAATGGGCTCCACCAGGGACGGAGGTTAGTTAGAGCCATGGGCTCTAGCCTCCCAACAATTTGTTAAAAAATAAAGTAATATTGAGTATGTAAATAGCATTTAGGTCTATCAATTACTTAATTCTTCAAATGGTCATCCTGCTGTCTGCGCCTCCAAAAATCACATTAAGTTCGAACCAATCTACTTTATCTTCTTCCTCACTAGGCTATGAATCACTGACCTAATTTTATTTTCCTACTCTACAACAAATCAGCTAAATAGTTTTAGTCGTCCACTCATTTTGGTAGCTCAGTTTAGTCAGTAGCTAACGCCCATCACCACTACTTTACTTTCTGTTTTTTACTCATCGCCTTCGGCTCATATTTCGGCAAAGTGTGAGCAGCAAAGCGACAAGACAACTAGATAAGACATTGCGGCGGCCGACGGAACACGAAACATCCCTACGCAACTAAAGTTTGGAGTGGTTGAGTAATATGGCCATCAACCTAAGAAGTGGTTGCTGCTTTATGGCGTCATGCGTTTCTTCCTCCTCCGTTTTTTAGAGTAAATATATACATATATCTTGCTGAGACAAGACAGTTTATAATCAAAATGCGGACAAGATCTACCTAAAAATTTTAATGGTTATAAATTCTACTATGTTATAGTAACATAATTTAGTATTGACATTCGACCCCCTTAAATTTTGGCTCAAGCTCCGTCACGGCATCACTGGACTCCACATTTCGCTAGCCCCTGCCCCTGAGTTCTGCACTCAGGTTTGTGCCCAGCCCGTGCCCGTCGTTTCGTTTGCCACTTTGCCGTGCGCCGCTCGAGCGTGCTCGTGGCTCGTGAGCCCGGCGCGGAGGCTAGCGGCTGGCGCCGTGAGCTCACGCTGCGAACGTTGGCACTTGGCGGCCGGCGATTCGGCGTCGCCGCACTCCCGCGCGCGCGCCTGCTCGGGCGAAGGGTTGCCGCCGGCCGGCACAGCAGCTTGTCCAGTCTCCGCACGACGCTCGGTTATGATTGACATTCCTCAAGGACCGCAGTACATATTTTCCCCACGTCGACTCGATCGGACCATCTGACGTATCACCACTCGCTTTCTGTCTAGTCACGTTGGGAAGATAGGAGATCTACTCACATGGAGACACGGAGTGGTCGCGTCCGAAAGAACCCCAGATTTTATTTGCGTCAGAGGCAATCCGGGCTTATCTTGATGGAAAATTTGATTATATACCCTCCCTTTAGATGAAAATTCAGGATTTACCCTCCTAGCCCACATGTCATTGACCTATGATGATCCCACATGTCATTGAGGTGGGAGGGTAAATCCTGAAATCCTGAATTTCAGGGAGGGTATATGATCCAATCCCCCTATCTTGATTGCTGTTGCAGCGAGTGAACACAGCTGACATGAATTGCGCGTGATGCTACTGCTAGGACTTGCACTCTATGGCATACGAAATTACGAATACTATGGAAGAAGTGGAATGTTGGGCAAACATTGTAATCACGGAAAAGCGGTGGAGATGGGAGGGTTGATGGGCCTCAGCCCATATCGCGGCAGGCGCTGATGACAAGCCAGCCAAGAGATAAAAAATGTGTGAGAAATTCTCTTCTGAAGATGACAACGGAAAGGGCAGTCTTCTGATTTTCTCATCAGCCAGATGGTAATCTCTGCCACAGTGATCAAACAGCCGCCGTTGCACTTGAGCTGATTCGTTGGCCCCACTGCACGGAAAGAGAATCGGAGTAAAGCAAAGCGTCCATGCCATCCATGATCCATCCGTGTAAACCTGAGTAAGAAGTAGTACAACCTCAAACAGGAGAGAATGGACTAAACAACAAGAGCAGCCAGCCAGCCAGTCTGTCGGACACTGGGAACAAGACAGAGAGAACCCTCACGGCCACCTGGGAGGCTGGGACCCACACATGGCCGGCGCACAGACCGCTCGGCGGATCACCGGAGAAGCGACCGGCCAGTTTGAGGTCTCGAATCCCAGACACTGGCCACTGGGACCCTTTTCACCGGGCCCATTGGCCAGCGAAAGAAATATTGCGCCTTGCTGCATGCATGGCGTTGTAAAGCATCAGAGTGAGAGGCCAACGAGGAGCATCCAGGTATCATTTCCCAGAGCGCCAAGTGGAGACTGTGAAGCAGGGGAGCACCGGGTACATTGGTGTTTGGTGTTGCAACTTTCTCCCTCCAATTAAAAAAGAAGTCACTTTTTTTCTTTTTTTAAGTTAGTCGGAGTCTACTTTAATCACTGAATTTTACCATTATATTTTGAAAAATATCATAAAAGTATATTGAAACGAAAATATTTTTCACTACAAATTACCATTTTCGTATATCTAAATTACATGTTTTAGATAATATTTTTTTATTAAAACTAATACGAATGCACGTATTTTAGGACAACTTATTTGTGACGGGAGGGAGTACTGTGAAGTGGACTAGGCTACGGACTATTGTCTAGCAGTACTAAAACATTATTTGTTTTTTCCTCCTAGGGAGACGAACACAAAAGGATTGATGGAATGGGAGAAGCATATGCAACCATTATTGGTTTCTTCTCCGCTCTTCAGTAAGAGAAGAATTTGGCAAAGATTTGATCTTTTATCTTTGTGCCTGTCTTACATTGGTTCTTCTCTCTGGAAATATTGCTGAATCGAATGACCATCGCAAGATCGCCTTTTTTTGGATAGATCGTTTTTGCATCTTCTTTGGCTTGAGAGATGTATCATGTATGCATGTCTGAATAGGCAGCTGAATTGTGGGAGATAGGGAGTGATCGGAAGAGGCAATGGTTCTTGATGTCACATTTGATCATCACAAAATGGCATTCTTGTAGCATTTCAGCAAACTAGTAAAATAACCTTCTCTCCTGTTGTTTTCTCGGTTTGTTGGTTTTGCTCGAGTGTTCTTGTGAGATTCTTGGGCACATAGCAACAGATGGAAATGACAGGAGTGTTGAAACAAGAGCAAGAAGAGAGTATGGTTGGGAGCCAGGAGGAGAGAGCCGAGAAGGTTGACAACCATGGGGAGAAAGCGCCCGAGAAGGCAAAGAAGAGGAGGAAGAGGATCTATGACCCACACAGGAAGCGGGCTTGCGTGGATTGCACAAAGAAATGCGTCCGAGTTCATGGCCGTGCTTCCTCCTCCGAGAAGGCTCGCCCGATCCCGACACTGCCGTCCTTCTTCAAGATCATGATGGGCTACTTCTCCGAAAATATGGTATGGAATTGTAGTTTTTTGTTCCCATTGTAGTACTCAAAGATAAAATCTATCTAGCTGTACACTAGGCAAAGTAGTCCTCTTTCGTACGATCCAGTGTAGTTTGTTTAAGGTTATTCATGTAGCATGTACATTTTAGGCAAAGTCCAAGGACTGAGGAATGATGCAAATACTAACTGTGTTCGTGAAATCTATCTAAAAATAGAATATTCTGCAATGGTGTAGAGATTCGTCAGTGAAAATGAGTTGATCATAATGAGTATGCAGTGGTAACTTTTATTGATACCAGAACTTATGTAAACCCTATATTTCACACATGCAGGACATACCACCCCCATTTGCCAAGACAATCTTGGACCTGACCGGCTCCAATATTTATCTTGAAGATGCCTTTGGACTTCGCTGGCGAGTGCAGTTGTGCTTGCGTGAAGGCTTTCTATCATTTGGGCATGGATGGAAGAACTTTGTGCTAGACCATGCCATCAGCGTTGGCGAGTTCCTGGTGTTCAGGCAGATTGCCAGGTCAGTCTTCACTGTGCAAATATTTGCTCCATCGTCTTGTGAAAGGATGTATCTCTGTGAGAGGAACAAAAGGCAAAGCCGGAAGAGGAAGCCTCGACAGAAATCAAGCTCTCCCGGTAATCAAATGGTGAAAATAATCAAGAATAATACAGATAGCAGTAAAAAGAAACAGCGTACTTATCTGCAAAATGATCTGGGCCCGAGCGATTGCGACATATCTGTTCATGTTGGCATTGACTCCGAAATTCCCAAGGCAACATCTGAACTGAAATGTTCTGAAACATCAGAGCAAACACCTCCTGCTGGTGCTGCCGAATCACATGAAATTGATGAGGTCCCTACAAGAGATCAAGATAAAGCTCAGGATGTGTTAGATGGAGAGACAGAAACAGCAGATGACTGTACGACCTGTAAAGAAAAAGAAACTGAATGCGATGCTAATGTCAGAGAGCCACCCATTTATGATGCAATTGGATCAAAGACTCTAGAAAGTATGGTTGCTATTGATGTATCTTCTAACACAAAAGATATGACAGTGGATGCAAACAAATCTGAAGCTTACCAAGATTTAAGTTATTCTGTAGCAAGCAACATGATGATGGCTGATAAAGGATCGGCACGCTCACACCAAGACATGCCAAATGAGCTTTACTGTGCTTTGGGACTAGAAGATGATAATACTGAAACTGAGAACTGTGGGGGCTCTAATTTTCCAACAAATGCAGAACAAAGAACACCTTTGGCTATGATGGATCTTAATGAAGTGATTATGGATGATATATTTCTGTCAGCTGATATATACGAATTTGAAAGTGACTATTGTAATCCAGAAGCATTTTCTGTTGATCTGAATATGGAAGGGCTAACCACCAATGGCCAAACTTCAGGTTTCAGTTGTGTTGAGATTAGCTCACGAAATTGCGACTCTTCTATGGGAGTTGGTTATTGTTTTGGGATGCCTGAGACATCATCATGCCTGGAAAATAAAGAGATGACTGATGCAAGGAGAACAAGCACAGATGCTGGTAATGTTCCAGTGCATGACATAGATATCAACGCATTGCCCATTAACGAGTTATCAGCATTTGGAGAGGACAACTCTTCTGCTGAGATTGATGCAGAAGTGCCTTGTAGTGAATGTGCAATAGATACTTGTAAGAAAGATAAAGGTAATATTTTGTTCCCTCCTGAGGGTAACCAAGTTCAACAAAACGAAGGTTAGTATCTTTCAAACTTTTGTTGTAAACAAGATATGCACTTCTTTTCTTTGTATTTTGTATGTTTTCTAGGTTAAGCTTATTGAGCAATCACAAATATTCAGGATTTGTACCAGCAGATTCTTCTGTGAAGCAAGATAACCTGCAAGATGGTCCAGGACAAATCGCTGCAGAAATTATGTCTGGTAGTCCAAATCTACGTGAACTACCTGACTTCAGGCAAAACCGTATGCAACCTGGTAATACTTGTTTGTTGCCGGTTTTTGGTGACCACATGATATCCTAGATTTAAGTCTTGTTCTCAATGCATGTGTACATTCACAAATGGATTATATAAAAGGCTTTTTTATGAGTGTCAGGCAATATGCAGGGAATAATTGTGAAGGCCTCAAAAGTGGAAGTACTGAGTCAGGTGGCGTTCCTAAAGCAAACAACAGAAAGTTTTGCATTGCGGTACCCCCACCAGATCAAACATGGCTTGTGAGTAGCTTTAACTAAGTACTTGTTAAGCATTGCAAGGGCAGTTTACTCGTAGTGCAAGATTATTTTCTCAAATCATAGTTTCATCACCTTTTGTGTTCATCAAATGACGCAAGGATATCAAAACTCTTTTTCATGATGCTACGTTTGTTTGTCTTACAGTTCTCCCATAGTGATGCTGATGACCTATGATTCTGTAGAAATTTTGGGGAATAATTATGTGTCCCTTAGAATCCTCACGCCCTTTATGTATAGTGCCAAATAATACAGTCTGACTCTAACACGATTTGGATTCTTACCTAATCTCTAATATTTCCAACACTCCCCCTCAAGATGGGTATGAGATAACAGTTATGTCCATCTTATTACATAATACAATACTATTACTATAATATAGTAAACATATCATCCATCGACTCCATAATCAATACCATCAAAAAAGTTGCTAACCACCAATATTATCAGGGACGTTATTATATCCATCTCCGTCATCTACCAGCTGCCCTGACCTCAACTTCATCTTCCTCTACCCTTGTACCTCCGGCCACCCTCGGCCTCCACTACTCTGCCTCACACACCCCTAGTCTCGGCCTCCACCACCTTTACCTCTACCATAGCCCATTACGCTTTTGCCACTTCTCCGACTGTACAGTTTTATCCTCTGTCATAGCTGCATTGACGCTGGTGCCACTTCTTACTCTTCCTCTTCCTCTTCCTCTTCCTCCACCTTCACCTTAACCTCTTTCAACAGATCTATTATTCCCACCACCACCTCTACTAGGGCGAGATGCCCCACACTTATAACACTCAGTCCTCCTTGCAAAATTTGAGTTGCCACATCTCGCATCACGACAAATCCAATCACCCTCGTGACCTCCGGTTCGTGAGAGAGGACACGCCCAACTCAGATGTCCTGTTTACTTACAGTTGTAACACTCTTTGTTATCAGTTATGGCGTACGTTGATCTTATAGAGTTGTTACCCACCATCACCCTCTGTCGAGTTTCCTCGACAACCATAGCTGAAATAGCCTCCTCCATAGTTGGCAATACTACCTCATGACATATTGAAGCCCTCCTGCTCTCAAACTCAGGGTTCAAACCTTTCAAGAAGTGAGTAACTCTCCTACGTTGCAGCCATGCCTTACTAAACTCAATATCACAAACACACGTCAGCTGCAGTGGATCATATTGATCCAAATCTACTCACAACTGCTGCAGCTCACTAGTATATTCTTGAACATTCTTCTCCCTCTGTTTCAAAGCATCTACCTTGCCTTGAACCTCCACCATCATCGTTACATTACCAGCTAGGGGTGAAAACGAATCGGATAGTTTCTGACCGATTCGGACGGAAACAGATTTGGATTGTATCGGATCGGATTTTCCTCGGATACTTCTCGGATCGGAAACGAATTCAGTTTTTTTGTTGGGAACAGAAACGAATACGGTAGGCATGCTATCCGGCGAATACGAATACAAATTATCCAGATAAGCTGAAGGCCGGATATCCGGATTTCAGCCCAAAAGAGAAAAGGAGATTTTAATTGATTTCTGAATTTCAGAAAATATAACAAATCAAATAGCCTTTTAGAAAATAGCAAATAGAGTTCAAAAAATCTAGAAAAAATCACAGAAATTTCTTGAATTATTTTGAACTTAATAAAATTAATTTCAACTTAAAGTTGGTTTTTATTTTTGCACATAAATTATTTTTAATTTCTAAAAAAAAGGAAAAACCTTTTTAAAATCCAGAAATTATAATTTTTTCACTTTAAATCCAATAAAATCCCAAAAAAAATCAAAAAAAAATTTTGACATTAAAAACTAGAAAATTAAATAATTGACTCTATTTTATTATTATTTTTCTTTTTAACCAAGAAAACTCTTTTAAATATCAGAAAATATAATAAAATAATAGCTTTATTAATTTTATTTTTTGTAACATACTTTGGGATGTTACAGTCATATGTGTATAGATTAACTATCCAGCCTGATCGATGTTAGTGTGAATTAAGTTTTATGTATGTGATGAACTAAGTGTGAATGCGTGATGATTTGTGACTTTGTGAGTTATGACTTATGAGCTAAATATGGTAAAATAAGTGTTATATTTGTGATGAGCTAGTTAATGCAGCTTGCTAGTGCCAATGTTATGTGTGTTTGCTGAAAATATGAACAATTCATGAATGTTTGCATCAAATAAATTAGTTATATGTTTTCGTTAATTTCTCGCATACAATTTAAGGGGTTTTCATGTTTCGGAAAATATCCGTGACCGTATTCGTTCCAATTCGTATTCGCTCTGTATTTGTATTTGATATTATTCGTATCTGTATTCGTATCCGGGGTATTCGTATTTGTATCCGAATCCGGCAAAAAAATATTAAAACAAATATGGTAGAGTCATTATCCGTCTGTATTCGATCCGTTTTCAGCCCTATTGCCAGCCCCAGAGTACATATTCCCCAGCGTCTTCCACATCACCGTTGCACTTGGGATCGCCTCCACCATCCTAGAAATGGATGGGGATACCAAAGTCAACAACCATGCCACCACCACAGAGTTGGTGGTGTTCCACACCCTCCAATCATTATTCCCCCTGTCTACAGGCTCGACAAAGGTCTCCTGCAGATAGTGCTCTACGCCCTTCGTTTTCATAATTAACTGAGCCCTCTTTGACTAACTCAGGTAATTCTTGCTCCCTTCTAGCTTCACATTATTTGGCATCAAATCCAACTTCAACTCTGACGATGTCGCTTCAGCCCTAGGACCTATTAAACCCATTGCGATGAGGTCCTGCAATATACCTCTTATCTCACCTTTTGTGACCAAAGAAGATTCTCCACTCCCCCTATCCATGCTCACGATACTCTTCCCCGCATCCTTTAGCACAATTTCTTCCTCAGCCTTTTTCGTAGCTTCGATCTCCTCGGAATTCATCTCCTACTTTCAACACCGATTACACACTCCTCGTCAACTCCTCTTCCATCCTATTGCCACGCGTATTAACGATCACGACAACCTCTCCACGTATCAATAGATCGCAACTCCACGATCATAATCACAATCGAACACCTTTTGAACCATCCCCGAAACCGGTAGCCACACCAAACCACGCAAACAACCACACTGGATCTGATCTCCTTCACACCAGATCTCAAAAAATCCACACCGTATTGAGACTTCTCCCGAGCGAGAAATCCACACCGGATTGATACCCCCGAGCGGCGACTTCTCCCGAGCGAGCAGTGCACTCTTCTTCTCTCTCCCTTCGTGATCCACCGGATCCCCTCCTTTCCACTGAAACCGAAGCACACCGGCGAGCGCTTCTTCCCCCCGAGCGGCGCCTTCTTCTCCCGAGTAGCTGCGCTTTCTTCTCCCGAGTCTTCTCCCCAGCGGTCGGATCTGCTTCTCCCCCACGATCTCCTCTCCTCCTCCACTGTCGGCCGGAGCGGCCGTTCCCCCTTCCTCTCCCTCGGAAGCGCCGAGCCCGAGCGGCAAGCAGCGGCCCGAGCAGTGGCTATGGCCCGCGCGCCCACACGCAAGATGCGGCGACGGCGGCTCGCGCGCCCGCCCGAGCGGTGGCGGCGGCTAGTGGCTGCGCAGGCGCGGGGACGGCTTCGGGTTGAACGGCGGCGGCAGCGGATTAGATTTTAGGTGAGTACGGCTAGGGTTAGGGTTGGGTGGTGGGAGATGGCTCTAATACCATGTAGAAATTTTGAAGAATAATTGTGTGTCCCTTAGGATCCCTACGCCCTTTATTTATAGTGTCAAATAATACAGTCCGACTCTGACCCGATTTGGACTCTTACCTAAACTCTGGACTCTTTCCTAATCTCTAATATCTCCAATAGATTCTATTTCCTCTGTTAGTCATAACTCAAATCAGCCTAATTAAGCTTTAGATAAAAGACTAAATAATGGGAAATTGGACATAAGAGGCAAGGGCTAGCTGATATGGATAATATGGGCAATCTTTTTTTAGATGGTGGGAATAACTAGCCAGTGCAGTCATCTTAAGGCTCACAACCCACAGGTCACGGATTCAAATCTTGAAAAATACTAGTGGAAAATCTACATAAATAACCCAACCAACCTGAGGTTGGTCAAAATCGAACACTACTCATCAGCTAGAGAGACTGGGTGCCACACCGCTAAGCTATCCTACGGTTGGCCATAATATGCGCAATCTTAATGTTGAATCAATAGGTATTCGTCAAAACTGTGATTTTTTTTTTTTTGCTTTAACCTGAATTTTCATTGTCCAAAGTTCAGATAAACAGGTATTCATCATAACTGTGAGGCATTTTTTTTACTTTAACCTGAATTTTCATTGTCCAAGGTTCAGATAAACAGAGCTGACTAACTGTTGAATCTCTCTATTTAGATTTTCCTTACAGTATGTGAAAATCAATTTTCTTCTTCATGTGAGTACCTTTCTGCATAATAGTCCTAAAAGACGCGTTTGTAGGAGCTTCCTAGTCGACTGCCAGTTCTCCCAAGAACGAAGAAACAGGGAAGGAAGATTTTAGTAATCAAGGATCCATGCATGAGACTCTGGCCTGTGCTGTACCAATGCACACCAAGGTTCAACGGTTTCATCACTGGCTGGGCTAACATCAGTAGGGAGAACAACCTGCGGGAAGGCGACACATGCGAGTTCGAACTCTGCAGTAACTCTGAACTATCATTCCAAGTGCGCGTGCCCAATTTGCAGTAGCCACTCTTGACTAGCAAGATGGTCAAAACTGATAATTTTACCTGTCATAAGCTTGGCCATGCCCAGGCAGAATTTCAGTTATTGTGCTTGTCTTCGGTGGCTCTGTTCCTTGGTCGTGTTAGAAGAAACAATGTAAACTTCTTCCACCGTCGAGATGAAAATGGTGCTGCACTCTCTTCTCTTACTCATATTTTGCATGTTCAGATTATTTGTACATCCTAGCTCGAAAAAAATAAGATTATTTATACATGATAGGAAACGAGTGGTGCCACCACTGATTGCTACAGCGCTACCTGTTGGCATTGAAAGGCTGTGTAGTTTCCACTAGACTGCTACAGCATTCATGAGAGGAAAAAGAGGCTTAAGTGGCATAACTTCAATAGAAGGTCAATGTGAGGTGTGCCGTTTTGCCACTCAATTTCAAGAATTACTTGTAAGGTGTGCCGTTTTCTTTTCCAATTAAAAAGGGAGAATTTGAAGATCTTCTGAGTTCACTACTAGCATTTCCTGAGCTCCATGGCTTCTCCTTGGAACAATTCTGACAGCAATTCAGCCAGGTTCTCGGCCGTGTACGGTGTACCTGACGGAATTTTCAAGCTTGTAGTGGTTCTGCAGGTACGCCTTATAAGCATGAACGATCTTCTCCGACACGGCATCTCGGCATCCACATTCATGGGCACAATTGTGCTTTTGCTATAGTTGATGTAGAGGCCAGTAGCCCTGGAGAATTGTCCATGTAGTGTCATAAGTGTGGTGACATCCTCCCGGTCTGCTCTGCACATCACAAGTGTATCGTCAGCTACTGTAGGATGGTGCACGAGAGCTGATGGTCCAGTGGGTATTTGACGCCACCATGGCATTTGAGAAGCCACTGTAGCACATCTGCAATTAGGATGAAGAGGAATGGTGACATTGGGTCGCCCTGCCGCAGCCCCTGTTTACAATTCATCCATCTTCCCTGGATTACATTGAGTAGGATAGCAGTTTTGGAAGTGTACAGAATGTCGCTCATCCATTCGCACCACAAATCTGGAAAACCTAGGGCGCGAAGGATGCACAAAAGACTTTCCCAACTGACAGAGTGTGAGAACCCGCGTAATTAGCTATTTTTTTTCAGTAATCGATTTTTAGCGGTAATTAATCTCGGCTTAGCAGTAAACTAACGGTAGTTTTGCGATCGTCGTTAAGCTTCTAGTCTGTCGTTAGCGTTGGTTTAGTGGGTTTCGTTTTGTGAGCAGCGCATCATTGCATCCATCAGTGCACAGTAGCATCAATCATAATTATATTGCACCTTCCATTTGCATTAGATAATTAAATCAACTATAAGTATTGTCATAGAAGTGCATCATCATCTCATATCATCTAGTGCTGTTTAAATAGTTACATCTTAGATTGGTTTGCAAAGCAATAAAAATAGTACATCTTGCATTGCATATCGCCGAGCCCTCCTTGTATCCTTGTTCTTCGATCGCCGACCCATCAAACCCCGGTATCTTCCTTGTCATCCAAGACAACCTGCACGCATACCACTCTCCGCCAGTGTTGTTAGACAGAAGCAAGCCACAGTGTTATTAAAGTAAAGATTGTCGTCAGTTTCCCGAAGTGCAGTAGAATACCCGAAGCAACCTGAGTAGTCGGTCCCTTAACTATCAAGGTACCCAGACCAATCAGAGTTAGTCGGCCCCTTGATCGCTAAGATATCCAAACCCCCTAGGTCATTCGGCACCTGTCACTTCTGTGGGCCTCATTATCCGGCAATATTAGAATCGATACCCACATTTTACCGACATACCTCCATTAGTAGAATATCCAGCATAGCCTCAAAGCATCACATCCTTGGACCAAAGGTCCTTAAGCCCACAAACAGTAGAAGCTTCATTTGGACCGGAGGTCCATCAGCATTTTCAGCCAACAATGGAAGCAAAGAGAGAGAGGGAGATTAGAGCCATCCCAAAATATCAATCACAGGAGAGCATTGAGGATAAGGGCAAGGGGCATAGTGGTCTTTGACCAGCCGCAAGAGAAGCCAGCCGAAATGCATTCCCCCTGATCAGCCATGCTCATCCACAACCCCCCTTCATTCTCAAGCACCTCAAGCCAGCAAAGCCACAAGCAAGCACAGGGCAAAGATAAGCCTCCCAGCCGAAGCCATTCCCCTGACTAAGGGATACCCTGAGCTCACCATCAAAACACAGCCCCAGCACAACCGAAGCAAGCCCCCTTGCACACATTCTGCATTCCTTCCTCTGTTCCTCACTTCCAACTCATCTCACAGCAGCCAAGTGATAAGGCCAAAATAGCACAACACAGAGCAGCACAACACATCCATTCCCCTTCCCATCTCTTGTCACCGAGAGCAAAGTCCACACCAGCAGGAAGGGAGCAAGGGGAGCCAGGGAGCCCGGGGAGAAGGAGGAAGACAGGAGATCAAGGGCGGCAGCGGCAACGGCATAGAACCATCGATGGCCACTAGGACCGCGCCCAATCGACAAGAAGGAACAAGGGGAGACTGAAGAGCAAGAGCGACGCCAGTGGAAGCCAGAACCGCAGCGACCACCAGGACGCCAAGCCGGCCAGGGAGAAGAAGAAGGGAGCACTAGCACGAGGCCAGCACTGCTACCCTCTTCCCCCAATCCCAGAACCCAACCAGAGGTAACCTCAGCTATGCCTCATCAGCATACACTACACATTCACATCATTCACACCTAGATCATCGCACAGTAGCATCAACATATAGCTCTCAGTTCATATCTCATCACAGAGCAAGGGGAGGGTCTGGGTTAGAGAGGAAGGGGGAGAATACCTCAGAGCAAGGCTTTAGCAGCACCACCATCTCCCTCGGTAGCACCCCCATCCGAAGGCATCCGTCATGCATCAACCATCTAACCTCGAAAGTGAATCCAGTGCATCAGTAGAGCAAAAGCATAATAGCAAGTAAAAAGAAAGGGGGAAAGGGAAGGGAGGTGAGGCTCGGGCGGCAAGCCGAGCCGGACCAGGCGGAGGCGAGGGCCGGCGGCCATGGGCCGGGCCGAGCCATAGGCGCAGTAGGGATGAGCGAGTGGAGGAGCTGGAGGTGGCAGAGGGCGAGCGACGGCGCTGGCCTTCGGCCGCGCCGAGAGGAGGAGGCGGCCGGAGAGGAGGCGAGTAGTGGCGGCGCAGCAGCAGGCGGCCGAGCCGACAGAGACGGCGCCGACCAACCGAGGCAGCAGACCAGCAGCGGGCCGAGTCGGGCACGGGGAGGAGCTAAGGGAGCCACCGAGCGCTGGGGGACCAGACGGAGGGGGGCGAGCACGGGCGACGGCGCTAGGCGTCGGGCCAGCCGGAGGGAGGCGGCGCCATGAGGAGCGAGCGGCGGCAGGGGGCAGTAGCAGGTGGCGGCGCCAAGAAGATTGGGGGGAGAAGAAGCAGCGCCAGGAGTGTTTCGGCTGGGAGTGGGGTAAGTGAGGAGGTAAGGAGAGAAAGAGGGGATTAGGTTAGGATTAGGGTTAGATTAGAAACCTATTTAGATGCTAATAGTCTGTGGATTAGTAGACTGGAATAGATTGAATTACTTAACTGCTGGTAGTAAGTTTGTTAGTGTTGATTCTAATTAGTGGTTCAACTGAGCAATTAAAATGCTAGTAGATAGTCGCTTAATCTGATAGCTTGTATTAGTAAATGCTATAGCATTGCTAGGATATTTAGCTTAATCTGCTTAGTGGTTGTGATCGTGATTGGTATTCTAGTTTAGAGCAGACAGATGTGTGGTTTGGCAGCTCGGTTCCGTAGTTGTCAGACCGTAGATAAATCGTACATGGGAAGTGCTAACGGAGCGAGGACCCAGAAAATGTTGTTTAATTAGCATTGTGCTAACAAATTCGGATATACTAACCTATGTACTATTAGTATCACCCAAATTCAGCTGTATATTTATTTTTGCCTTGTGCGTACTACCGCTTTGTTACAGAGGACGATCCCACGCCGACAGGAGTAGTTAATGCAGAGTTCTTTATCGACGACCTTTTCTACAGTTCTGAAGGCAAGCGACCCTCTTGAACATGAATTTAGCTATTTTAATTGTAAACTGTATATCGCTACCTCTTATATATATGTATTGCATCAAAACTATATCTTCAAAACTAAATCAAATAGATGAGGTAAAGATGCAAGAATTCAGAAAGATGAAGAAGGTAAGTGAAGAGTTAATATTATGGCTGGTAAAGGGGGCCCAAGGTAGGGAGGGAGGAGATGAGCAAAAGATGATGACGTGGCAAGAGGTGGGACCCCTTTACTTAGGGTTAGTATATAAGGACCAACAAAGCTCTCACCCGGATCAGAGGCCGTATTTAAGTGCCAACCATTTTCCCGTTTCAGCGGGCAGAAAATGCTACCTTGTTACGTGATTTATCCTCTCCACATCGGGTAAGTAATATTGCATGGGTGGTGTAGGGATGATGAACTCAGGGGCCGGTAGGATAAGTCCGGAACTGGGGGAGTCCAAGGCGTTATAGTAGCGCAACAGGTGGAGTGTTGGGGCATAGGAGAGATGAACGCCCCAACTAACTTTGTTGGAACTCGGTGGAGGACTGGGTGTGCTCAGGACACCGACGGAAAACATTGGGTGGAGACTTAATCACGTAACCTGGAAAACGTTTTGTATTCTGAACTCGAAGTCGCATCAAAGGAAATGCGGTGGACCCAGTTCAAGAGAGTTCAGAGTAGCTATAGGTAAAGTGGTACAAAGCCTGCGCAGTGCTAAATAAAATTATGAATTCATGCCTGACTCCTGGATTGGAGCATACGGGAACCACTGGGGGTCTTTCTTCTCTCCGGATGACTAGTAGTCTTTTCAGAATAAAATTTTGCTACCTAATGTTTTATTGAGTTATTTTCAGAAAAGAGATGAGCTAGAAAATGAAGAAAAAGAACAGAGATGAGTCATACAGTGCATTTTGCTATTAATGCTTGCTGAGTACATTAATTTGTACTCAACCTTGCTAGTATTCTCCTTTGTAGATCCTAGTCCGGCCGGGAACTATCCCGCGTGGGACGAAGGACTTGCAGGTACTGATGAAGCTGCACGAGGCGGGAGCGTTGACTTTGAAGACCAGGGTGAGATGGGCAGCTGATTTGGCGCTAGGGACGAATTGAAGACCGATGGAGTAAAGGAAAGCATACGAAGGGACGTAGTCCCATTGTGCCGTTATAAATTACTATGTAATAACCTTAGCCTTACGTGGCTAACTGGAATAGAAAGTACAGTTTCTATTTTATTATTCTGCTACGTTAACTCTGGTAAAAGTTTACTATTCGTTGGAGCAGTGTTCTACTGAGCAAACGAATAGTAATCCGTATGCATAAGTGTGATTACCCCTGGGGTAATGACATGGGGCGTCGCACAGAGTCAAAAACTTTAGCGAAATCCAACTTGAGGATGATGGTAGGCGCCTGCAATGTTGGATCAGCTCAGTAGCATACACAGAGTTCTCAGAGATGCTTCTGCCTTTTAGAAAACCAGTTTGATCAATGTCAACCAAGGTGGCAATATGTCCCTGAAGACGGGCTGTGAGAGTTTTAGTGATTCCTTTCATGGAGCACTTCTGTAGGGATATGGGGCGGAAACCATTCAGGGGTATTTATTTTACCCGGCTTCTGAATCAGCACCACATAGGCCTGATTGATCCTCTCTAGCTGGGCAGAGCGTATGTGGAAAGCCTGCATGAGGGAGAGCATGTTGGGGTCAACAGTACGCCATGCAGCTTGATAGAAACTTGGCCCAAAACCATCCGGCCTCGAGGCACTATTCCGATTCATAGAACAAAGAGCCATGTGGAGTTCCTTAGCAGAGAAATCAGCCACCAAGATATCACCTTGAACTCAAGGTTGGTCAGTATAGAGAGCATCAAGAGTAAGGTCACATGCACAGTTGCTTGAGGTGGCCAGTATGTTGGAATAGTAAGTGTGAAGCTCCACTGCTTTAGCATCATGTTGAAGAACTTGAGCTCCATGTCGAGGATATACATGAGATTTTTGTGTGATTTGATGCTGGTGAAGCCGTCTGCGGACTTGAGGATCAAGATGTGCTTCTTTGTGATAGCTAAGAAGTAATCATCCTTGAACCTATCGAAGGCGCCAGGATTCTGCGTGCGACAAGAACCTGTTGCACGATCACGATTATCAGCTACAGGCGAGCATGGTTATGGTACGTCTGGTGCATCCGGCCGGTTGGTGGGTTTAGTGAGTGTCTGGACTCTGGAGCAGCTCCTCCGTGTAGCCGACTCGGATGGCCCGTGCTGCGATCTCATGTAGGATGGACACGCTTGCGGGGAAGATCAGATCGAGCTCAGCCCATGACTTACAGTCCAAGAAGATGGGCATCGCATTAGGCACGCTCGAGTGCTCGACTAGCTCCCACCCCACGCGTATTGCTCATCGATGGTGCTCAAGCTGAGCTCCCGGATGGTGCTCGAGCTCAGCTCCCCTATGGTGCTTGCCGTGCTGGTGCTGCCGCCGAAAGTGGAGAAGGCCAGTGACCCGGCCGCGCTACCAGCCATCGACACGGGGACATAGAGCTTGTCAATGGCGAAGCGAAGGCCTTGCCTGCCTTCCAGCTGGGAAGCGTTCCAGACCTTGGCTGAGGCGGAGGAACTCTTGCATGAGGCACGACATGGCGCGCGGAGGGCACTGTCCATGCGGAGGCAAGCACGGGGTCCATGCGGTACGCGTCAGTCTCCGCTAGGAGTACTATCTCGTCAACCGCCCAGAGGAGGCTTTTGTTGGTGCAAGTGGCGTCCGAATTCCCATATGCCAGACCGGTGGTAGCACTGCAGTATCAAATGCTTGGCAACGGTGAGCCTAAGCCCAGGCTCAACTTGTGTTTTCGGCGGCGTGGCAGTGAAGTGTTCCACTGACTTCCCCGCCGCCACCCTCCATGGGGGCTTGTGTGTTCGGCTGGGCTGGGCCTAGGAGGCCGAATTTTTTACTTATAGGGAAAATAATTAATGAAATTTAATTATATAGGAAAAGATGAAAGGGAATTCAGAAACTAGGAAGGACGTTTACATTGCCAGCGTCCAAATGGACGTCGCCGATGCAAGCGTTCTTGGGAGACACCTGTGCCATCCTGCGGTAGACCCAATCTTCTTTATGCCATTATTAAGTACTTAGCAAGAGAACATCAAATTAACCAAGTCATCTAATTCCAGACTACATTTTGTCTAGCTTGCAAACATCTGTCAGATCCAGATTTCAAAAATCCAAATTCTCTGTAAAAACACTGTGCTATTCTTTGGATCAGTAGATAACACTCATAGATACATATATAACTGAATTATTTCATACATGACGTAAACTAAACCGTTCAATATATTACAAACAACAGAGTCACATAGACCTCATCGAGTCATGTTTTACAATAAAGACCAAACAGACCAAATTGATTACAACGCAAAAGTAGCGGAAATGATCGCAGAAGCAAAAGGGGTAGAGTACATCTCTCAACAGGCAAGCAACTGGGGTATCACATGTACGTCCGATATTACCCAAAGACTTTGATAATATTAGATGTACGCAAGCCCCGACTAAGCCAGCTAGACTAGGGCGAGACCTAGACTAAAAGAACTAGACTACTTTTCATCATTTCCTTGTCCAACGACTTCTGAATCCTCGTAATATGCATAATATCCATGATCTGCGGGTTCTAAGGGTTTGGAGAAAGAGCGAGGGTGAGCACAACTTTCTTGCTCACGAGCCAACACACAAGGTGCAATAATATACATGCAAGGCATAACAAAGATGACTTAGGTTCTTTTATTTGCTAAAGTAGTGTTTTCAATTACCATTATTAGTAAATCCTATCACTTAGCATTTTAACCCAATTGTATTTTATTAAAGAGAGTAATTGTGTAATATTAATATCAGCAGAGGTTACCTCCACCTATGCTTATTTTTTTATTGTGGTTACATCCACCTATTAACAACACTGGGTACGACTACCCAGGAAAAATTCAAATTCAGAGTTACATCAGCCCAACCAATTATTTTTCATCCCGCACACAAAGGTTTTTGAAATACAACTAACTCTAGTAAATTCTCATGCCTGCCTTTGACAGTAGGTATGGCTATTTAAACAGTTTATTTCTCTGTAGAGACTGTACACTTTACCCACAAGAGACGATCAACTCGTTGCTCTACATGATTCCTTGGTTATATAGTTGAGCGATCATCACAGTAACCTTTCAAATTATCTCGTCCCTCCTGTCATCTCAGCCATATGGGCTGCTCCCACTTGAGGTGGGTTCCATCAGTTGTGCGGGATGTTCACCACAACGCTAGCGCAGATGGACTACAACTTTCCACAACGACTAACGCAGCTGGCAACTTCACCTTCGGTGTCCCATTCAAACCGGAGCGTATCCCATATTTACACTACTTCACTCCCCCTCCAGCGAGATGACTTTCAGGGTTCGATAAGTCTACTAAGTTAAATTGTACTTTACAAACTTGTGGTTGTACTTGTTTTACAATGGGAGCTCATGACAATATTAAATCCTGTCATGACAATATTAAATCCTTAAGTCATTCGAACGGTTCATACCGCATTCCACATATTCTCGTGCTACGTCAGCACCCACCATCATACCATCCGCCCAGATGTGGTAATAGCAGTTTAATAGGGTTTTTGGGAAGCAAAACACATTATCTCCAACATACCGGTCATTGGCCCACAATGATTGTCCAAAAATATTTTCATAATTAAAAGATGATGATTAGGGCATTTAATGCCCTGGTATTTAAATAAGACTAGCATATCATTTAAATACAACCTATAACTAGTAAATTACCACTTTAATATATAGGGTGACAAGGATTAGGAAATTCAAGTGTCAAGGATGGCATATTAATATTTAATTACCAAGTAGGCATGTAACTAACTCTTAAAGATTTGACATACAATTTTATATGGAATTAAGCATACAATTTGCTATTTTAAAATAATATAATTTGCATAAAATGTAGGCTCAAAATGATCAAAGTATTGACTCACTTGAGTTAAAGGCAAGAAAGTCTTGGAAGTCTTGTGCTTGATCGAAATGAAGATCTCCTGCTTCTTCGAACTCTACGCGGACGAAAGTACCAGAAAAAGAACAACAAGCAAGCAAAACAAAATAAATACACAAGAAATAGAAAATGATCTCCAAATTAGACAATACCACTACATTAGCAAGATCTTGAATTTAGACAAATTTAGAAACAAATTTCATAATTTTTGGAGTTATAACGGAGGAGAACAGGGCTTTAGAAGATTGGATCTGAAAATAATCAAGAAAATAAAGAGGGAGAGAGACCATGTCTCACTGACATTTGGGCCCACTGAACAGTGCCCTGGTCCATGTGAACAGTGCATGGACCGGAGGTCAACATGCACTGCGCATGTGGTCCACAGGCTCATACTGTGCATTCGGGCCCACCTATCATCCACCGAGAAGGAAACCGGTTTTAAATGATCCTCATTACTATTCTCGGGTCCCACACGGCAGTGACTCAGTGAGGCATTAACCTCATGGTTATTTAAAGCAAATGATTGCTTAGCCCTAATGACGATAATTTAGGGGATTAATTGCAGGGGAACAGTGGCGGTCCTAACCCGACAGCACAGGGGGGGCTCTCAGGCGCTGGTGGCTCCGGCTCACCGCTGGCAGAGGAGGGCTCGACGGCGGCCAACAAGGACCAAAACGGGGCGAGCTCACCGAGGCGAAGGCGATGATGGCAGTGGCACGACCGAAGGATCGCTGGAGTGGCGGCACGGTAGCGGGAAAGTGGCGACGACGCGATAGCAAAAGCCAAAATGGCGCCCTGGCGATTCTTAGCAAGAAATGGTGAGAGCACGAGCTGGGAGGGGGCTCAAGGATCTTACCAAGCCAAGGAGGAGGATCGGGGGTGGACGGTGGAAGGAGATAGGCGGCGAGGAGGTTGCGGCCGGAGCTAGAGGAGAAGATGAAATTCCGACGCTTCGGTGGACCAAACTCCAATCGGCTTGGGGGGAAGAGTTCCTCGGCGCTAGGGGCACATGGTGATGGAGGTGGTGCGGCGGTGGATTCGCCGGAGCGGCGAATCGCCGACGAGGTGGCGTGGTCGAAAATGAGCGCTCGGGTTTTTCTCTAGGGAAACTTACCAGGAGCGAAGGGGCGACGTGGGGGAGAGCAAGGGAGAGGCTTGGCCTCTTGTGACCACAAGGAGGGAGATGGGAGAGGGAGAGAGCCATTGAAGCTCTCGTACGTGCACGGTCCTGGGGGCGGCATCATGGGCACTCTAGCACGGGCAGGTGCGCGCGCAGCGAGGGGCGGTGACGAGGGCAACGAGACGGGGTAGGAGCTTGCTCTGTCGTAGGCACGGGTGAGTAGGTGGGGAGCTGACGCGAGCGCGCTTGCGCGAGCGCAGTCCGCCAGGCGCGAACCGACCGAGGATAGGGGGTAGCTTGGCGACGGGATGCGACGGTGGCACGAGGACACTGTACGTGGGAGTTGGTGGGACTACAGGGCGCCGAGCGTGCATGGAGCACACGTGGCGCGGTCAAGGAGGCACAGTCGTGCGTCCTGGTGGCACAGCCAGCGAGAAAAAGGGGCAAGAAGAGGAGCTTGGGCGTGGAGAGGCCAAGAGGGGGGAGCTGGGCCAGAGAGGAGGGAAAAGGCCAGGGGAGATGGGCCAAGGAAGTAGGTTGAGCCTAGAGGAAGCTAGGGGGAAAATGGGCCAAGCCCAAGAGCTGAAATTTGAAATCGAGATTCAAATAGAGATTTGAATTCGAAATTTGAAATGAGGTGGAAGAAGACAATTTTTGCAAGTACGAGCTAGACTGAAATAGGTTTTTGAACCGAAACAACAAACGGAGAATTACTATTCACAAACTGAAAATAGGATGTTACAACATCGAACATTGATGGATGCGCTATATGTGGATAGACAAATACTACTTGTTCCCTAGTAGTTTCACTCAGAAACTAGTCAAGTTTGAATTTAAACTTCAATTAACTTCATATTGTATTCATGCTTTTGACGTCTCTCTAGGCTAGAAAAAAGGACTCCAAATCTAGACCCAAAATATAAGTGATTGAACATGATAAGAAGTTCAGAATTAGTATATCTTAATCTGCAGGCTCCTCTGGAGCTTCAAGAGGAGGCCAAGTACGTGAGCTCTGCTCGTTATCATCTCCCCAGTGCTCACAACCGCCTAGATAGACTCAACCAACCATAAATACTTGCTCCTCTTAACTCTATCGTTTGACGACTGCCGCGACGTCGTCGACTCATTGGTATGCAAACGCGCAATCGGAGAAGATGGCCCGGAAAGCGTTTACCGAGTGAAGAAAAAGGGAAGAAGTGGGCATCGAACGTGGGACCAGGACGCAGTCACTGCTCGCGTTCTTTCGTGGGACTCCGGCGGCGGAGTCTTTGGATGAGATGTCGTCTTTTTTTTATTCATAATAGCAAAATTAGCCTCTCGTATTTGAAATAAAAAAAATGTTATCCCTACCATGTAAAATCACCGCGGAAGTCGACGTACCGCGCACCAGGATAGCTGCAGCGTTCCGTGCCGCACTAGCATGTCATCCTGCTACGGTCTGGGTGTGTGGCGGATCGACTTCCACGGCGATTTTGCGCAGCACGTCGGCCTCCGCGGTGATTTTGCGCAACATAGATGTTATTTTGTCATTTTAAGCACAGGAATGGTAGTTTTGCTATTACGTCTCAAAAGTAGGTTGAATGAGCCAGAAAATCCCAACGGCACAGACGTTCTTCCTGCTTTTCAAATTCCATCTTATCCTTTCCTATATAATTAAATTGCATTACTTATAAATAGAAAATTCGGCCTAGGAGTCAGTTGCCTTTGCAGAGTGAACAGAGGAGTAATAAATATACTTACTTGTCTAAAAGAAAGAAGAATTGATTCATTCTTTGGAACTGTGCAATTGTGTTGATAGCATCTGGGAGAAGGAAACATTTTGGGGTAACAAGTTCGACCGAGCATCCATCCCCAAAAGACAAGTCCGTCGAGAACTTCACGCGCACGGAGGCAAAGCTAGACCATATGTCCGGATGTCCCTGCCTGATTCTTTTGCTTTGGAGACCGATTGACTCGCGGAGATTTTAGCTCCATCTATGATCTAGCCACCGTGTTCTTTTGTTTTTTCGTGAACATCTATCCACGGTGTTCAGACGAATGGATCGAATCAAGGTTTGGCCGCCTGGATTTATGCTTGTAAATTTGATTTGGGCGTGTGTACCGCTAGTGCGAAATACCAGCAGGTGGGTCACGAGCACCGGACGCCGGACGGCACGCATCCATCTACACTTGCTACGTCCGCATCCCAAGCCGGACGGACAGAGCCCGCTCCGCGAGGGAACCGTACCGCTTGGGCAGCCCGCACGCACAAAGCTGCTGGGCCGCACCTGCCAACGTTCCTGGCCGAAACACATAGGCACAGTGTTTTAGCCTATGGGCTGATATTGTCGGCCTTGGCAAATTCCTTTTTGATCGCTTTGGATTGAACTGTTGAACTGGGCCAGTATGGCTAACAAGATTGCTCCCCTCCTTTAAGGCCATGGGATGAGTGTGATGCCTTGCCCTCAAGACCGCACGGACAAATTTTCTCTGGCCTGCGTAACTGGTCGTGTGTTGCTTTTTCAGGTGAATGTGATAGGATGGTATAGAATAGATGGGATGATTATATATGAGATGATATAAGTATAATATTTGGTTGGTAGGATATGATAATACAAGATTTTGTTTAGTTGCTTGGATAGGATGATAAGATGGTGTTTGGTTTGATGAATGAGATTGTATTTGGATGATCATAATTTTTTTCCTTTTTCAAGAAAATTACATAAAAATTTAATAAAATATTTTAAAATTTAATTAAAGTTTATTTCATTCATCTAAAATATTTGGATTCTATACAAAACAAAAAACAACATTGAGAAAAATCTAAAAATTCATACTCTATTCAACAACCTAAGCTAGGTTTGAATTTAGTTTAAGCAAATAACACTTGAACAGCGAGGTTTCAAATTTTATTTGAGTATTAGCACATCCCAAGAACCTCTTTGAATTATTTTAGGATTTTCCCCCTATTTTATAGAGAATCGAACGGTCCGTCCAATCAGAATCGAACGGTCCGAACGTCTCATCGGAATTAGACGGTCCGAATAGACCAGGCTCTATAACATAGCAAAAAAAATCCTAGAAAATTCACCAAAATTTCTAGAATTATTTTAAACGTAATAAAAATAATTCCAACTTTAAATCCAATAAAATAATAACTTTATTAATTTTTATGACATGTGGGGCCGCATGATATATATATTATTTTTTGCACTAAAATATGACAAGAGTGGTCTTGTTTTATTGATTAAATGACAAGGAACACAACGGTTCAATCAAATCGCAAATTGGATACTCGGTTTGGAAAATATGATCATTTGAAACTCATAAATCAAACTATTGATGCATTAATTGCAACGAATAGTTGGCCGTCACGTCACTAAGCAAAGCCACGATCATGCCAAAATTTCACGGCAAGAACCTGAACCGCGTGGTTCGGGATTTGTCTTCGAATGCAATGGTACAACATTTGTTTAGAATATTCTATCCCATGAAACCACTTCGTTCCAAACTAATTGATTCCATCCACCGAATCAAACATATAAACGCCCTCATTTCTTGTACCGAATCATTCCGTTAACTTTGGTACCACCGTCCAAACACACCGACACACTGCCTGGGCCGCTTCATCCCTTGTCGCGGCACGCACGGCGACTCCGCCGCGTGGGGCCGCGTATCGCCCCGACTTTTGTTGCCACCTCGGTGGTGTAGGCTTTGCCGCAGAGTTGTGGTTGCACCGTCGCACATAGTGAGGTACCAGGAAAGTTTCTTCTCATAGGAATAACTTAGCTTCTTGTTTGGCACGCCGTTCTATTGGTTGCAATGTAATGTAGCTCTGTTGAAACTTGAAAGGGTTCCTTCAAGAGTAGCACTCACAAAACATAAAACTAGTAGGCGTTTGAAGTTTTTGCCACCAAATTTAGTAAAGTAAAGAATAGTATTCCTCCTTTTACACCGTAGTTTCAAGATTTAATATTACAACTTACAAGTACAATATTTTCGAAGACGATTTGAAGATGTCTGAGTACAACTAGGCTTTCCTGCGCTCTGCAGGTTCTCCTTCGAACAACTCCGAGATCGATTCAGCTAGCTTGTCGGCCGTGTACCTGACGGATTTTTCAATCTTGGGGTGCTTCTGCAAATACGCGTTGTAAGCAGGAACAACCATCTCCGACGCTGCCTTTCGTAGGGCCGCACGGAGCGCGGGGTCTGGGACCTCGCAGCATACTTGACTGCTGTACGCTTTCTCAAACGCGGAGCTGAATTTTGCGAGAACTTTAGCCGGCTTCCTTCCCACGTTTTCCAAGCAAGCAGCAACCGGAGCCCAAGAAGCCTCGAGGTAGCTCGCTACGTGCTGCTCGATTCGGCTCTGAAGCCGTGCAGCCCACTCGTCTCCGAGCAGAGACTTCACGTCGGCGTCCACGGCGCATTTCAGTACGAAGCTCGCGTTGTTTGCCAGGAAGAGTTGCTGCAAACCTTCAGCGCCACAAAGCGTGGACTTGTCGTCGAGGTTGCGTTGCAGGCACGTGATTAGCACCGGTAAGAGGCTGCCGAGCGAGGTCACGCTCTCCGCCCCGCCGGCAGGAGCACCGCGTCCACCGTTCGCTAGGATCAAATCCAGCGCGTCACGGTGCGGTGACAACAGTTCGATGCAGTTCATGGCGTATCGCGTCAGCGGATGGACGCCGACGTCGTGTGCCACGCTGTGTGTCTGCGAACAATCCGTTCGGATCTTGGTGACGAGGCCGCCGATCATAATCCTTAACGCACGGGCCAACTTGATGAGAATTACTCCAACCTGTCGGGAGATGAGTTCCATGTGCTGCCCACTAAATAAGAGCAGGAGGCCGGGAACAGCGTTGCTTAGAGCCTCGTACATTTCCAGGACATAGATGAGCTTTTCAGGTGATTGCGTACTAGTGAACCCATCTGCGAATTTGAGCAGGATGAAGATGTTCTGCCTCGCCATGGCCAAGAAGTACTCGTTCTTGAACCTATCGAAGGCTCCACAGCTCTGCGCGTGGAGCTGCCTTTGCATGACGACGAGGGCCTTCCCGACGAGCTTAGTCGTCAAGATCCACCGCTTGATCATGTCCTCCGTTGTCCACCACTCGGCGTCCTCGAAACTGATTTGGTCGGTCTCGAGAGAGCATTCCAGTTGAAGTATCGACATGAACCTGTTCCACGGTTACAACTTTCTTTTTTAACTCTTAAGGAAATCACAGTTCAGAATCAGATCAACACATGGTAGATTAGATTGCATCTCACGGAACCACTATACATAAAAAAAAAAACAAGACTTCCATAATAGGAACCTGTCTAGAACATCGCAGGGAGCGTTGGTGAATGTGTGAAGCAGCTCATTCGTGTAGCCGGCACGGATGACCCGCAGTGCGATCTCATGGAGGACAGACAAGCTTGGCGGGCGGATTAGACCGAGCTCATCCAAGAACTTGCCGTCCAAGAAGACGGTCACCACGTCAGGCCCGCTCGACTCGCTCCCACCGGACGCGTACGGCTCACTCAGGATGGTACCCACCGTGCTGTTGCTGTCGTCGGTGGGGAAGAGGAGCGGCACTCCACAGTCGGCCGCAGAGACCATGAGCTTCTCGACGGCGAAGCGAAGGCCACACCTGCCTTCCAGCTGGGAAGCGTCCCAGACCCTGAGGCGAAGGAACTCTTCCACGAGGCACGACATGGCGACGCTGAGGGCACTGTCCATTCGGCGGCGAGCGGCTGAGACCATGGGGAAGGCGTTGATCTCCGCGAGGAGAAGGATCTCGTCGACCGCGGCGAGGAGGCTTTTGTTGGTGCAGGTCGCGTCCGCGTCCCATATGCCGGCGTCGGGGCCGGATGAGCTCGCGCGATGCCACTCGAGTACGACATGCTCGGCAATGGAAAGCCGGTGCTCCGCTTGAGTTTCCGGCGCAGCCGCGAAGTCTTGCGCCGCCTTCCCTGCCGCGGCGCCCATGCAACGCAGGTGCGGGAGGCCGAGGCCTGGGATTAGCTGCGAACGAAACAATGCTGTAACTTGTTGCAGAGTCAAGAGGGGAGGACTTGGATCTCACGGTACATTTTTTTGACGTAAAAGAATTGAGATTACGAGTGGTTGTGGCGCACTTGTGCTGTGGCATTGGTCACTTCATAGAAGTTGCTGAGAAGAATATGTTACAGCTTGTAACGACTTCTCTCGGGAGTTCAAAGAAAAGTAGATTACTCTGTAATCACGGGCATAAAAAGGCACACGGAGTATTCTCGACTTCTCTGTCAATTCGCTTTTGCTTCCTTCCCTTTGCGACCAAAGGTTGCTTCCAGGCCATGATCCATTACACAGGACCCAGAATTTCTTTCATCGGTAAACCTTTTTCTGTGCACAGGACATGTAGCGAAACGAAACTACGGCGTCCCACCAACTCCCCGGTATGCCAGGGCACGCACGGAGCGCGGCGCCCTCCTTGTACGTACTTTGCGCTCTGTGAACATCTGCAGGGAGTTCCAGGTACTCCTGTCCACCGTCTGTCGTTGGCTCGTTGCCTCGACGCGGCATGCAATTGGCCGCACCGCACCGCACCAGCGCACGGCACGCATGGTATATCTACACTTGATAGGTCCGATCGGTGAATTATTCGGCCGGCCGTGCAACCGACCCGCGCCACCCGCCCACTCGACCCCTCCACAGAGCCCGCACCGTGCGGGAACTGCTTGGGCTGCATGCCGGCACGCACAAAGCCGCTAGGCCGCTCCCACCAGCCCTCAGGGACAAGGATAATGTTGGGTTCGGATGTACGCGAGCGCTGCATCTTCACCGTGCCGCGGATGGAGATCGGAGGGAGCAGAACACATCCGAGTAGAGCTGGGCATTGGGCCGTGCCGTGCCGGCCCGGCCCAAGCCCGCCGTGCTTCGGGCCGCCGTCGCGCCGCGCTCGCCTGGGCCACCCCGCCGCGCCGTCGCAGCGCGTCCGCCCACCTCACCTCCGGCTAGGCCTAGCACGCCCAAAGCCCGCCGTGCCGGGTCGTGGCTGCGCGAAATGCTCAAGCCCACTAAGTAACTATATAGCAACAAGGGGAAAAAGAGGAGTGAGAGGGAGGTGGTTGGAGGAATGGAGGGAGGGGGGCGGCCGAAGGCACGGAGGGAGGGAGGGCGGCGATCGGCAGCGTATGGAGAGGGAGGTAGTTGGAGCTAGAGGGAGGGGAATCAGAGAATGTGATTAGGGATTGTGAATTTTGGAGCCGAGGCCCGGGAGAAGGGGTTGGGGATGGGGGTTGGGGAGCTCAAGAGGAATGTTAGGCTAGACCGGGTGGCAGAGGGGGTTATTGGTTGGGCCAGGCCAGAATGGCAGAGGAGGGTTATTGGTTGCACCAGGCCGAGATGGGGGAGTGATTGAGCCAGGCTGAGAGAGGGAGGGATTGGGCTAGAACGGGAAGGTTGGGCCTATTTCTGCGTCGCAGCGCCCAAACACGCCCAACTGGGATCGTAAGCCGGCGTGCCGCCCAACGGCCGCATTCTCGTGCCCACCCGCCCAGTGAGTTCGTGCCGTGCCGGCCCAGCCCACCACGCGGCCGCGCCGCGGTCGCGCTTAGATCGTGCCGTGCCGCCCGTGCTTTGGGCCGGCCCGAAAAAGCACGGCCCAAGTCCCAGCTCTACATCCGAGTCGCCCTCCAAAACACGTTCGCCTTCTGGGCCGTGGGATGATTGATTGTCTGACTCACGCAAGCAGTAGTATGATCGTGGGTTAGCTGACGTTGTACGTCCTTTAAAAAAAAGTTGACTTTGCTTGCACCACACGCTCCGCCTAAAGTCACGTACAATCGTATAGACAACTGTTGTCTATAGTATCCTTTTATATCATATATAGACAACACTAAAGACAATTTCTACAATATATTATCTTTTTACGATTTTTTTTTAATAATCTAATTTTTATTATAAATTACAAATTTATTCTATCGTTTTTTTATTACATGAATATACTCGTGTCGCCTAACGGTTGGGCGATTGTCTCCAGTCGCCCAACCGTTGAGCGATTGTCTCCAGTCGCCCAACCGTTGGGCGATAGGATGCAGTTGCCCAACCGTCGGGCGACTGAATATATGCCGCCCAACCATTAGGCGATTAGGCAATCGCTAACCGATGGGCTATCCTGTCTTTTTTTTTGAAATAATATTTTTAAGAATTAATTACAAATATATGTAGTCGCTATAAAAATTACAAAAATATGGAACCTATCGCTAGTTGAGCGCCAATGGAGGTACTGCCGCAATATCACTTATCTTTCCGCTTACGAATCGTTCATACCTCAAACGCTCGATTAATTCTCCAAAATTAATCGTAGTACAACAACATACTACGATGACAAAGTGTTATTGCAGTCTAATAGATTTGATACCTTTTAAATTTTATGAAAATCAAAATCAAGCTATGGAACATGAAAATGAAAACTGGTCGGGTATATGTGAATATCTTTTAAAATATGTCGTGTATTGTTGTACTAAGGTGAATTTTGTAAGAATTTTTAGGACGATTGTGGTTTTAATGATTCCTACGCATTTAAGGCAATCGATATTACAATAAGAACACAACGCTTCATCGAACAGGTGTTACATGGCACGCAGACAACGAACCGAGGACGGTACACGATGCCTTTAGGGAAATAGAAATACATGGGATATGTAGGACGAATAGGGTAGAACTACTTAGTGGAACGGGCCATTTGCCCTTGTTGGCCAGCTCGGCGTTATACTCTCGCCTTGCGCCTTAGCTCGCCGCGATGGCCTCTTCCGCTCCCTCGGCCTCCCGTCGCTCGGCATGCTCACGCCCCGCCCTCGCGCGCCTTTCCACCTACGTTGCTCGCTCGCTCGCTTTCACCTCTTTGAGGCGCCACAGTCTCGATGTCCTCCCGGCCCAACTCTTGCGTGTCGCCAACCACCACATGTCGAGGGGTGGATCTTGTCGCCGATCCACCGAGGAAGTCGATAGTGATGGCGAGACCGCAATGGGTAAAGATAGTTCGTTACACCGCTATGGAAGGAAAGAGCATTGTACCCCAACATACGGTTTCATTACCGCCGATCGCTTGTAGTCCACGGCGTAGTTTGGGCAAAGCACCAATAGCGCCGGTCAATGGTCCACTCATCGCTTGATTTGACGCACTTACAGCGCCCCGACACCAAAGATAGGGTGGCGCCACCCCTATCGGGGCCCTTCCGAGGGCGCCCGCGGGCATTGGTGGGGGCCGCGCCGACCCGTAATCATTGGGTGTACTACGGCGCCTTCCTCACATCCACTAGCTCAGAAAAGTTTGGTGTGTGAAAGGTCACGACTAGCGGCATGATGGCGAAGCGGTGGTCTCATGGGAGACACCCACCCTTCAAAAGTTTGGCGGATTTTCTCATTCCTTCTCCTTGTCCATGTTTTCTACTCGCAGGTGCTGCTGTGGACTTGTTGGATGAGTTGCGCCGTATTTATAGCTAGAGCGACGGAGTGGTAGCCGGCCCGAAAGCTACCTACCGGTAATGTCCTTAGAAAAGCCGGGTCGTCGTTACATCGCCTTGAAAAAGCCGGTTCGTTCACATCGCCCGAAAAGCTATCCCGCCCGATCACATCCTCGTAAAAGCCGGGTCGCCTCGTCACATCGCCCCAAAAGCTATCTCGCCTCGTCATGTTCTCGTAAAAGCTGGTCGCTCGTCACATCGCCCCAAAAGCTATCTCGTGTCATGTCCTCGTAAAAGCCGCGCCTCGGGTTACATCGTCCGAAAAGCTACCTCGCCCGTAATATCCTCGTAAAAGTTGGGTCGTCGTTACATCGCTCAAAAGCTACTCGCTCGTCATGTCCTCGTAAAAGATAGGTCGTCGGGTTACATCGCCCTAAAAGCCGCTCGCTGGGTCACATCGCCCGTAAAAGCCGCTCGTTGGGTAACACAACAACGCAAAGTATTACATGCATCACATACGCAAAGTATTACATGCATCACATATGAAGTGGAAAATTTAAGTATGACATAACGAACAAATGTACCTCAAAGATCCTCCCCTACTAGCCCCGCCAACCGCCTACTAGCCCCTACTAGGCCCCGCCAACCGCACTCCCCAAGATCCCCTCCTCCATCACCACGGCCCACTCCATCTCCGTGTCCTCCCTACGGCTCGCTGGGCCCTCCTCTCTGCGCTGGTGTCCGGGCCTCGCCCCGGCTGTGAAAGACGGTCGGAGCCCCGGTCCGACGAGGACCGAGAGCGAAGGTGGTGGATGGCGCCGCCTGTGGGGGTACCGCGCACCGCGAGCCGTGGACGCTGAGAGAACCTTAGCCGGCGGGCTGAGGTGCCGGTCGCCGCCCACCAAGAAATCGTGGGCTTCGCGGCTCGGGAGGACCCTCGTCATAGGGAATTGGACCCGCATGAAAGTATTGTTAGTTAATTAAGAAAACATGATGCGTGTTTACAAACGGAGATGTTACGCATTTCGGCCAGCGCCATAGCGTGAGAAGGCGCCCGTGAGGGAAGTATGGCACGCCGTATGCGCCTCGTGTGTACCGAGTGTGGAAGGCGAGGGTGTGGAGGACCGACGAGTGCGACGCCGCCGGTACGGGTCGGGCCAGCGGACCCTCCAGCCTCCTCGTGCCTCGGCGACGTGGTCCGCCGAGCATCCGCCTCGCTGCAGGCGTGTCGGTGTCGGACGTGGTCTAATTGACCCTCTCGCCTGCTAGGCTGCTGCTGGACGGGACGACGCAGCGACGTAACGATCCGCCGACTGCATAACCCGCCGTATCAACATCCGGAGCCCGTGCACGACAACAGTTAAAATACGTGTGGCTTGATCACCACACGACGGATAGCTCGACCGCCTCTCGCGCGTGCCTCGACACCGCCCACAACCTCTGGCTATGAGCGACGATCCGTCGTATCTCGCAGCCGATGCTCGCCGCATCGAAAACAAGACATGGTTAAAACTGTAATGGCGGAGGCTTTGACTGAAGTTTTAGAAGTAGGATGTAACGTACCGCGCGGTGTACGTCCTGCGCGAAATGCACAGGGTATGTGTCTGTCGGTGCCGGGACACGCGGTGCGGCCTCATCTCGCAGCTAGTACGAGCCTCAGACGAACCGAGGAGCGTATCACGGAGGTACGCGCCGTAGGTCGAGGGTCGTAGGGGTGTCCTCTCGCACACGTCCCGTAGCGCGCGTCCCACCGCCCACCCGGGCTGCTCATCCTAACACCCTGGGCCAGACGCGCGAACTCCTTCCATCAACCCGCAAGATGTGACATGTAGTTAGAAGTCATGCGTAATAGACGACAGCAAAAAACAGGGCATGCATGCCGACTACTCACGCGTGCACGCTGTCGGGCACTCGCCGAACTAGTATCGAACCTCTCGCCGAGGCCGAATCGGGCGATCACACGATGTGCCGCGTGAGTCTCAACAAAGACGTCAAAGACGAGCGCCCTGTGGGTGAGTCAGTACTCCCGGTCGAGTAGGCACAGCGAGGAAAGCCCGTGAGGAGCGCGGGCAGCTAACTCCTCAGGGGAGTATGGCTCCCAACGAACGTCATCCGCCGTGAGCCGGTCGAACAGCTCTACGAACGCTCAGACGCTGCGCTGTCACCGTGACGCGCGCAAATTGTACCTGGGAGGAACACAACACAACATATTAGATTGAACGATCGATTATATAAAAAAATAAGTCACACAAAAGAATACGTACCCGTCGCCGACACCAAATCGATCTCATAGTCGGCCGATCAACCTCGCCTGCGTTGTACATCTCCTGCCCGTAGGGTGAGCTGTCGTCCAACAAGGGTCGTCCGAGGCTAAAGCGCTCGAATGACCACAACTACAGCAGGAGAGGACACCCCATGAGGACGGAGTTCAGCCGCGACCTGAAGCACGAGTCGCACAAGCCGCGATACGTGGCAGCAAGTACAGCCGAACCCCAGCTGATCTGCGGGGCCTCTCCATTGGGATGGCCCTGGCGTACGCGATGAGCCGCGCGTCGACGGTGTTGCCGTGGCTGGTGGTGAACAGGACCCAACCGAATAGCCACAGCAAGTACGCCTCGAGGTGGCGTTACACTGCCGTCGCTCGCGCAGGTCCATCCGCCGAGCCGGTACAACAAAAAGAAAGTAAGACCGTAGTACGAAAAGAGAGTGCAGCGTTCCAACGGAATATCGTCGAACACGCATCGAATCGCGATACCATCGCAAGGACGGGTCGTGCCTCTGTGTCTCCGGGAAGACATAGTACCGGGCCGCAGCCGCAGGCGGAAGGACTCAAACTCGCCTGTAAGGTCCTCACGCCAGCCCGAGGCTCATGCGGAAGGCAAGACTCTCCGCGATAGGAAGGCCAAGAAGCATGGAGACGCCTCAGAGTAGGGGCCATCTCCGAACGGGAGATGGAAAGTGTGAGTCTCCGGCCGCCACCGGTCCAAGAGAGCTATCAGCAAGGACCGGTCAAATGGGAAGCGCCAGACCGCCTCGCCCGCATGGCCGCCTCCGCTGCCGCTATCCGCGGTGTTGCCGCTCGCCTCGCCGCGTGGCCTCGCACTATCCGGCGAGTGGTAGTAGACCGGCAGCGCTGAGCCTGCAAAGCAACAAAAGGTTAGTACGAGATGTACGTATGGCGAGAAGATAGTGCCAACGAATGCTAACCTGGCTGTCCAGCGTGGGTCTAGCCTCCAGGCCACCCGAGGTGTTCGCGTGCGGATCACCCCCAACACAGTGGCGTCAGCCGCACCCGCAGGATGAGGGACACGACGCGACGCGCGATGTAGCCGGTCGATGCGCTCGTCCAAGAGACTGAAACTCCAGTCCGATCCGTGAGCCATACCTGCAAAACAAATTGAAGTTAGGAAATACGTGGAAATATAACATCGAATGTAAAACAGGAGTAAATTTGTGTTGTAAACAAAGAAACCAATAAGTACTAGGGCACCCAGATAATACTTTCAAAATTAGATAGTAGCAGGATAGTTACATAAATAATACAAAGTACACATGGCAATACAAATTATATTGTAGCAGAACAGTTACATAAACAATACAAAGTAGATAGTGGCAGAACAGTTACATAAATAATACAAAGTACACACAATCCCACTTTGCACCATGCAAGAAGTGGTGTCGCAAACCATGGCAAGGTTTACCTCACCGGTGCCTTGCATCGCTTGGTCAGTGGCCCTCCCGCCGCAGAGCCCGTGAGGCCGACCCAACGCCCGGCTTGTGCTTCGCCCATATCATTGGTAATACGCCGACTCTGCCGACGCACTTTGCCACCCTTCAAAGATGCCAATATCCGAATCCGATCCCGCTTGCAATGTCTAAGGTGGCGGTTACCCACAACCCCGAAGCCCCTAAGCTCGCCACCCAAGCCCGCACCACCCCGTCCTTCAAGAAGTACTCGACACAAAGTTCAACGGGTCCATGCGCACAAACCCGCATGCGGCGAGGACATGGGAGCATGGCTTGTGTAATAGCTTCGGTTTGTTGCATGTACAAACTAGGTTCGCTCACATGATCTCCAAGCCATACCTCCCGCGTGACAAGGACAAGAGAACTGAGGCCCCTAAGAACCGTCGAAACGATGCTTGTACACCTCCGCAAGTTTAGTCGTCATTATGCCATACTTCGCCCCGACGTGTTTGTCGTGCATTTGAATGTTCTCCGTGAAAGAATGACCACTTCTCCAATGGCACGCCGATCCAAAGAACGAATCACTCTATGTTCCTTCGCCATACGCCGTGGCAAAGAAGACCACTTCAAACTCTTGTTCGTGGTTCCTCCCGCCCACGTGTTTCCGTGGTTCCTCCCGTGTTCATCCAAAGAGCATCCATAAGGTGTCAAATTTTCGCTGGTTCCGCATAGCTAGCCTCTTGAATAGCTTCACCATCGGTTGCTTCGAAACTTCTTAAAGAAGTTCGCCCAAGTGTCGAATGCACCATCTACTCCTTATATCCGACCAAGGAACGGCTCCTCGGGTCTTCTTGAAGTTTTCTTATGGCCTTCAAGATCCCGTGGCGATCATGGATCACGCACACACCAGACGACCTCCAAAGAACTCCCACCCTTAGATGTCGAAGGAACCATAACCACCGTCGTAATTTCACCTTCGACGAATGCGATGGCCAATGACGAATTTGATTATTCCGCCAACGCCTATGATCATAGGGATTTGCCCTTGTATTTTCCAACAAAAATGTCCCACTCAATCGAGATCACAGCAGATATGCCGAAAAGCCTCGATGCAGGACCGAAGGCTAAGAAGCCCTTTGTAATATTAAAAACCTCGCGGTTTTTAGATGGCATGTCCTTCTGGCGAGCAGACGCTCCTGGTTTCTCTCCGCAGCACTTCAAGATACGAGGAAGGTTGTCGACGCCACCTCAAAAGATCCAAACCGTCTTTCCAAAGCCTTTGCTTCGCACGCCACGCCTTTGCGTGAATGATCTTGTACTTGAATTTCTTATCGATAGCCCCCATAATGTGCTTGGCCTCCACATCCTTCTTCTCTACTATCTCTCCATACATCAAATTGGCTACTAAGGTCGACATTAGGTTACGATGTCCGACAAAACAAGGTTGAGCATGCAGAGTGCGCTCTACCTTCGAGACAATCCAAAGGTGTCTCATACTTTGGTCTATGTGCGTGCACTCGCCAAGGACAACTGGCTTGCTCGCACTTCACAGTGTACTGCTCCTGGCTAGATTTGATGACCCGAAATGTCCGCTGCATGGACATAGCCCACAACTTAATGGCATCCTACAAGGATGTCTTATCAGCAAACATTGAGTGCAATCGAACCTTAGTAGCATGGTACTCCCACGGCGATTCGTGCTCGTCATGCGTAGTTACACCTCAACGCCAAATCTATTCCATTCCCGGGGATGGGAGCTCCGCCTCATCGGAACTATCCTCGCCGCCCTCGTAGAGCTTCCTCTTCACCAAGGCCATCCGGTCATCGCAATCCATTTGACGCAATATGTACTCCATGTGCTCTCCTTCATCACCGCCTCGTAGGCTCACCATGCGTGACCGATCTTCCTCTTCAGATGTACCGCATCGAGCTCATCACAAGCAACATCCTCCGAACCCTTCCTAACGCCGCCTCCATCTCCTTTTCTTCACCAACATGTCGAGCACCCGAGCCGCTCCCACCACCAGACAATATCCGACGACTGTCCTCGCACGCTTCTTTTGGGCATGGTTGTACAAGCACTACACACTCATATCCACTGCGCCTCGACCTTCTATAAAGCCCTTCCACACACCGCAGCGCACGTTGTTCTCAACTCCCATCCGATGTCCGTGGGAGACCTCGCCCAAAGCCCTTGTATGACGACGTTGCACACCTCAGGGTCCAAGGAGAAGCTACGGGTGAGCCAGTACATCATATCTGCGATTTTTGCATTCTCGCCGTCTGGGTGTACCAGAGTGGTTTGAGAAAAACTACTCAAGTCAACACCGCACGGACCTTCACGAACGGTGCCAACACCGTAATGCACTTTCAATGTAGTGGGTACAGGCATCACTTACTGTATATGTCTGCAAATATTTTTGATATTGCAACAAGTCAGATCGCAACGCACGACATGCAAGCACTGCTACATTGTATTTTACATTTGTAAGCCTCTTCGTCTATTGTCGACAACTGCACTACATCATGATCAAGACCCGTTCATTCCCTAAGGCAGAGGCCACAATGAATATGCAGTACAATATTCGGATTCAACCTAAAAACTGAGCTATTCCATAGAATTCATCATCTAATTTTGACGCTAACTTGCAATCCGAAATACTACAAGTGGCATTCCAGTCTTCTACAGAGCTAATTAACCTCTGCTAATATTTCTCATAAACATCAATTATACTCTCCTACGGGCTAGTTTTTGTCTCTAACTACAATTTTCTATCGTTGCTACTTACATACAAATGAATAACATTTCGATTTTCTAATTTTTCCCTCTAACTTTAATTTCCTACAGGTGTTACTTATACTTGTATTTTTAACTACATCAACTATTTTTCTACCGCTACTATTTACATACAAATTAACTACATTTTCATTTTCTAATTTTTTCCACTACCTAAAATCCTAATGTTTTTTCTCAACCTAAAATCTCTTACACATACTACTATTTAAACTATAGAAACTAATTACTTACTAAAAAAATATATAATACAAAATCAAAATACTTACCTCACAAAGAAAATATTCTTCTTCCTCCCTCTCTCCCTCCCTTTCTTCTCCCTCCCTCTCTCTCTCTCTTTCTCTCTTCTTTCTTCCTTCTTCCTTCTTTCCTTCTTCGCAACCGCAGTGCTCGCGCCTGGGGGACCGTATGGCGGGCCTTATAAAGCCATCCAAATGCGAACCGTTGGGATCGGAGGCACCTATCGCTCAACCGTTAGGCGACTGCATTCATTGCCCACCGGTTGGGCGGCCGCATTTATGGGGCGCCCAACGGTTGGGCGACTGCATCCTATCGCCCAACGGTTGGGCGACTGGAGACAATCGCCCAACCGTTATGCGACACGAGTATATTCATGTAATAAAAAAACGATAGAATAAATTTGTAATTTATAATAAAAATTAGATTATTTTTTAAAAAAATCATCTTTTTACATGTCTCTATAGACAACTCCTATACGTATAATGTGTCTTGTTTCTCGTATTACAGTCGACTACTGCATGAGAGATGGTCTAATTCTCTATGCTTTTCTCTCTCCTCCACATCATCTCGTGTCCTACGTATCAGGATTTACAGACAGCTAACGTCACACCATTATACATGCTCTAAGACGCTTCGACCTGTACACGCCGGCTCAGCGTAGCACACACGGCGACTTGGTTTCGAGCTGCGCATCGCCCAAACTTTGGTTGCCACTTGCCACTTAGGCGGTGTAGGGATTTAGACTACTGGATTCGCAGCAAGCCAGCAGCTGCGAGAGGTGTTCTTCACCCTTCAGCATACCAAGCTCCGTTAGCTATCAGGACATTTTCTTCTGCTAGGAAAATCTAATGGCTGCTACGAGTATGAACAAAGTATTATTTCGTCCGATGGCAATGCTGCCTCTAGGGATCTTTCACTAGACCTAGGAGACCATGCCACAGACAGAGTTGACGAGAGATCTTTTTCCCCCACAACATTACGTCTAGATTAGGGATCAGATTCTTCAAAGGGCAAGGGTCCATCCGACCATAATTAGGACAACACTAAGACAAGTACAGAGCATAGCGAGGGTTCGCCCTCCAAATATTCGAGTACATTTGAGGTCATCCGATCTGGCACAGCAAGTCCTGGAATCCATCATTTCGGGACTCAACTAGCATATGGTGATTGTCACCCTTTGGTTACCCCCGTGAGGTGTGTGGTCGAGCCCGTTTTACCTATGGATTCGACAGTAACCTCGCAGGGTTAACCTTCGATTGGAGATAATTATAACCCAGAATTCTCCTTCTTGGAGGGGATTGCTCCAAGTCCTGAGGTGTTGTCGTTCGACTACTCCTCAGCCAGGAGGACTCAGGCACAAGTGAAAATTATATCCAGGGGGTCTTTGTCCTCCCCTCAAATCCTAATCTATCTTTGAGAGGCAGGATTGGGGATGCTCCCAATCGCTCACTCCCTTCGGGCTCTCGTGGTGATGGCGAGGACGCCTCCGTCGATGAACAAGATCACTACCTTCATGAGCATAGGAGAAATCCTAGAAATGATCGCTCTCCACTGAGGCGTACTCAAGCAACCTCGGATGTGGATGATCCTGAGACCATCCAGAGGAGAAGAATTGCAATCCAAAGAACTTTACATGGGCGCATTCAATATCGGTCAGAGGAAGCTCAAGAACTTCAACGTACAAACAACTTGATCGAGAACCCGACTCAAGAACTTGGACAAGCACCAGGCTACGATCTCTTCGCTAAAGAGATCGTGCATAGGATTCGGTGTGCAATGGTCAGGCTTGAGCAATATAGTATTTGTACTGGGACGACACCATCGAACACCAATCGTTTGAATACCTCCCCTCATGGAGAGCGGCATGACAACAGGTGCGGTTGCTCCCCTAACCATAACTCCAGTCGAAGAAGAGTTCTTTGAACATCCAGTGATCAACAAGCTCCTAGGAGAGGTGATCGTTCATCACTTTTACCTAGGAATCCGCAACAACAGATGGAATACGAGGAGTATTACCCTTGTAGGGCTAAGACCTATCATAGGTCGGGTCCACCTACCATTGGGTATCATCGTGTACAATCACTTGGTCATATCAAGCCTTCTTTCTAGCTTATAGCCCCTTTGACCGCTTCCTTTATCGAGTCGGTCTGATTGGTCTTCAGAGTGGTCACTAACTCTTGCAAAGTGCCGACTTGCTCCCCAATGGCACTCGTGTGGGCAGTTATCGTGTCTGCACGGAGAATGACTTCTTCAGCATATAACCCACCGAGTACATTGTTCAGGAGGAAGATATTGTCTTGAAGATTGACCTTCATCGATTTCATCTCCTCCTGAGTACAAGTTGAAGCCTCGTAGAGCCGTTTTATTTTGACCAATCGCTCCGAAAAGATTGAGGATGATCAGATAAAATAACTCTTATCAGAATGGAAAATCAATTTGGTAGCAGATAAAGAATTACTTACCCGCTAATTGAGAATCCAGATTCTCAATTTCTTGATCTTTATCTTTGGCAATACGGGAAATTTCATGAACAATCAAAGTCTTCTTTTTGACCTCGGCATGAAGAGTTCCCACTTCAGTTTGAAGAACCTTTGTTTCGACTTCTTTTTTTGAAAAAGAACGAGAAGTTGGGAAGTTAAAGATCAAAATCATAAGCAGTCGTAGCTTTAAGGATGTACTGTTCATTTCTTCCTGCAACTGTTGGGTAGCAAAGTTGGCCTCATGAAGCTTCTTCAGAAGGTTAAATATTTCTTCCCTTAGCTTTTTTGTCTCAGCTTTTTCATAGTCGAGCGAATCAGCTAGGGTCTTTTCGTCACTCTTGAACCTGCAAAGGTTAAAGGTAGGCATGAATACAGAGACAAGTGGTCGTAAGTTATTCTACAACCATCCTCACAGTCGTAAGTTTTCCTACGATAGTCAGGTGGTCGTAAGTTCTTCTACAACCATTTCCATAGTTGTAAGTCCTTCTAGGACTACCACGTGATCGTAAGTTCTTCTACGATCACTTTTGGTCGTGAGTCTTTCTACGACCGGTACCAAAGTCGTAAGATTTTTTACGACAACGACAACGAGTACTGTACAAATGGTTGAAACATAGAACGACTATGAGTTTCAGTCACTTACCACCTCTCTGCCTGCTCGCAGAGTACCGCTTTCTTTTGTCGTAGCTTAACAAGTTGCCGATTGTACTCGCAAACCATGGCAATTTGTTCCAAAGCTTTCTGCAAAAAAGAAGACAATGAGAAGCAAGGGAAAAACCATACTTATAAGTACCATCAGATACTTACATTCATGCTTGTCTAAGCAAACATGGAGACTATCCCTGACGAATCTTTCAGCCCATCCATCTTCTCGACACAATTCCACCAAACCTTTTCGAGACGTTCGTCATCGAACACTTCCCCATAGTTGGGAATGTTACTGGGATGGGGGACTCGGTCGCGAGATCTAAAGGCTAAAGATCCTACGATAGAAGCAGGGCAAAAGAAATCAAAGCAGAAATTGAAGTACTCCTCTTCCTCTGATTCAGTGACGGCAACCTCGCCTTGAGGACCTGGAGGAATGTCCTCGACAACCTCCTTACCGGCGTGGTGGTCGAAGCTTTCACCACCTTCTTTAGGCGCCTTCGTCATGGCTTCCACTGTCTCCGCCTCCATCCCTGCAACCGTATCAGTGGTCGTAGCAACTTCAGTAGCAACAGCTTCTTCCACCACGGGAATCGTGGCTGGCCCTTCAGCCACTATCGCTGATGTTCCTTCAATTACTGAAGAGGTAGCAGCGGACTTCTCAGTAGAAGCATCCTCGTGGACTGAAGGAGTTGGGCTAGGATCATGAAAAGAAAGCACGTTAAAATCGTGAGAAACAAAAAGGTAAATGATGTCCTTACATTTTTGTCTTTTCACATACCCCTACGTCCTGGACCAAACCAGGAATTTGGAAGCAACATTTTCGACGGAAGATTTCTTCGACTTCTTCTCGACCATTCCTGGTCAGAATTCAATCAGGGGAACAGGAGTCACCGCTTCTTGACCCTCCTGACTCCTCGAGTGCCCGAGACCTGTCTTGACCACTTCAAGAGCACTGCTCTCCTCGACCTCAGGCTCTACTGGAGCAGCAGTTTCCTTCACAAAAGATATGAAGCTTTTCCAGTTCTCCTTTTTCATCTGCTTGACAAAGCCATGAGAGGCGGAAACTGCAAAAGTCTTATTGTCGTAATAGAATGGTACCTTGGCCTTAGAGACTTTGCGTTTGAGAACTATGGCAGCCTCAGCATCCCTTTCCCTGGCTGCAGCAAATTATGCGAAAGTTTTGCTTGGAACAGCCGGGCTCGAGCTTGTGGCATCCTTATCGCAACCCTCACAAGTCGACGCCTTTTGGCTGAAGCAGCTTTTGCTTGCTACGTTTCCGCTACTGCCCCGATGACCACCAATTCGACCTCCGTGTCGTCTTGACGATCTTCCATATCTACCTTCTATTAAAATCAAAAAAAGAAAATATCACTAAGTGGTCGTAAGTTATTCTACGATCATCCTCTGGTCGTAAGTTTTTCTACGACCAGCTCATAGTCGTAAGATTTTTCTACGATAAAACTCCTAGTCGTAAGTTCTTCTATGACTTTAAAAGCCTAAAGATTAAATCGATTTCCGATTACCTTTAGGAGTTTCACCTTTTCCTCTGCATCAAAACCACTAGGATTTGAGGAGCCGCCACATTTGTTGGACCTTTCTCACAAATGAGCTTGACACACGAGCGTCAATCTCCACCTGTGAAATATCTGTGCAAACAGATAGAGTAGTCAATAGACCAAATCAAGATTAACCAAAACAAGAAAAAAAAAAGTAAGAATTTCACTTACCCTCCTTGTAATCCCTGGTCGGGTCTGTTGTCCCCGACTACCTCCACATGGGAGGAACTCGTTTCTTCAGAGGACTAATGCGGCGCGTGATGAAATCCTTCACCACGTGCCATCCGGCGAGTCCCTCCATCTTCAAGTCCTCAATAGCTTGAATGTAGGGGGCGATCCGGTCAAGATCCCTAGGAGTCGAATCCCAGGAAAAAAATCCTCTCAGCAGTATTTCCAGCAAATGAAAGGTTGTCTTTCTCGGTGACCTTCCAGTAGAACCACTTCTTTTTCCACCCTGGTCACGAAGACCGGGTAAACATCTGAATGTACTCCTTCGACTTCCCATCATAGAGCTTTAGACCGCAACTCTCAGCAATTCTGACTTGTCGAGCCATTCCATAGTAATATTGGAAAAGCTCGAGGTCCGCCGGAATCCCCACGTATGCCTCACACAGGTACACGAATACACTTAACATTGTGATGGAATTAGGACCAAGATTCACTAATTCCACTCCCAAGTGCTCGAGTACGAGTGTGAGAAAAGGGTGAGTAGGCAATTGGAGGCCGCACTCACAGTACACCTGGAAGACGGGGATTTGCCTAGTCTCTCCCGACAGCCAGTGTTGCCCAGCCGTCAAAATCCACTTCACGAGTACCCTCTCAGAAATCTTCTTGGCAGCAACCAAAGCTTTCATCTTCACCGTGTCCATCTCCGGTTAGGCCCACTGAGAAATGGTTCCGGCCATCTTTTCTCAAGAAAAGGAGATTTGGATTTGGAAAGACTTCAAGAGAGTGTACGGTTTTTGCTGGCGGCGGAGAAGGCGAGAACTCGATGAACAATCAAGGTGAATGGGGGAAAAGGTAAGAACCCTAAAGTCACCCCTGCGGTCAGTTTTTATAACCACACGCTTGAAACAAAACACCGTGGAAACTCAACGGTTCCCACCGCTGAATTACCCTAACGGACAGATTCTCTTAAATCACTGTTCGAGAAAACCGAGGCTATCTTCACATCTCAAGCGAAATTACCTTCTTGACAAACGAAATACTAGTCGGAAAGGTTTTACTTTCCATCATCGTGCCACGATCACTTCGTAGTCATAAGATTTTCTACGACTACCTTGTAGTCATGAGATTTTCAACAAACTTTCTTGACCAAGTATATTTTTGGTCAAATGAAACACGTGTTGAAGAGTTTTTCCTTCGACCTTCACCCTACAACCACCTCGTGGTCGTAGGAACATCTATGACTCCTTTTCCAAGTAAGTTATTTTCAGTTGAAGCTGGGGGGCTAGATGACAAGGATCTAATAATCGTCATTTTACTATTTATCTGTAATTAGTATTATGGGTAAATAAGACGTCACACGACTATTAAATATACCCCTTATAGTCTTAAGGGGGAAGCCAATCAGGTGGTCGTAAGTTCTTCTACGACCATCCATATAGTCGTAAGTCCTTCTACGACTTCCACGTGATCGTAAGTTCTTCTACAATCATTTCTGGTCGTAAGTCCTTCTACGACCAGTACCCAGTCGTAAGCTTTTCTACGACTATCCTCTAGTCGAAAGTCCTTCTATGACCAGCCCTGCCACGACTTTCTCATAGTTAATTGGGTCCACTTGCCTGCAGGCCCAATTGATTACGGGATCTAAGCAGTTAATATATGCAGTTATGCTCTGGAGTAACTGTATGTAATGCACCATTATTTCTGATTGATAACCGACATGCGACATGGGGAGGTTACTACTCCGGTGATTACTACCATTATTACAGAATAATGGGGTGCCTCTTGACCTAGAACGACTATCTCTTCACGTACTATAAAAAGACCTCAGTCAGAGAGAACTAGGGGTGATTGAGAGGGCAATCAGTAGTAGCATAAGCGTGAGTTTTTTTCACTGATTGTAACGAGCATACACAATACAATACACACATGAGTAGATTTGTTATTCTCTCTAGAGAAGGCCAGAACCTGTATAAAAATCCCTGTATCTTTTCTGTCTGCGTGATCAATTGTGGAGACCCCCCCCCCCGAATCAAACAATCTTTACGTAAGATCGGTTCTAAAACACCGACACGAGAATACATGGATGAATCCCATCTACGAGTATCTTCAGAAGGGTTTAGTACCCAATGACGATCTTGAAGCTGATCGTTTATCCTGCATGAACAAAATGTATACTTTGGTCGAAAGGGTCCTCGACAAATGAGGTACTCAAGGGGTTCTCATGCGATGCATATCATAGAAAGAATGATTATAACTCTTTCAAGAAATACACGCAGGTATTTGTGGAACTCACGCTTCTTACCGAACGTTGGTCGGAAAAGCCATTCGACAAGGTTTTTTCTGGCCAACAGCCCTCCGTGATGCTAAAGAGTTGGTTAAAAAGTGTGTACAATGCCAGTTTCATAGCATGCAAATACACCAACCGGCTCAAGCATTGCAAAATATACCTTTCTCTTGGCCTTCTGCAACCTAGGGTCTTGATATCCTAGGATCGTTCCCAAAAGCACCAGGAGACTTCGAGTTCTTCTTTGTGGCTATAAATACGTTCACAAAATAGATTAAAACCAAACCTGTGACTGAGATAACAACGGAAGCATCCAAGAGGTTTATGATCAAAAGTGTGATTACTCGATTTGGCGTCCCAAGTCGAATAATTACAAATAATGGTACACAAATTTCGAGCGCAAAATTCTAAGAATTTTGCGAAGAGTTAGGTACCAAATTGTGTTATGCCTCTGTCGCCCACCCACAAAGCAATGGAGCAGTCAAAAGAGCGAATGGCCAAATTATGCAAGGAATTAAAACTCGAGTCTTCAATAAGCTTATAAAGCGCTCAGGGGCTTGGATAAAAGAATTATCCTCACTATTATGGGAAATTCGCATGAATGCTAGCGGGGCTACAGGTGAAATGCTATTTTTTTTCTAGTTTTTAGGGTTGAAACCATGCTTCATCCAGAACTAAAGATTTGGTCATTGAAAATTACAATGACTCTGGCCAGGAGCAACTTCGAGCAGATGACATCAACCTACTCGAAGAGAAGATGAATCAAGCCTTAATCCGTTCGGTAGTCTACCAACAAGCCCTGCCAAATATTACGATCGTAAGGTCTAGCCTCGCAGCTTTGCTGTAGGTGATTTGGTATTAAAAAGTATTCAATCCCAGTCTAATCAGAACAAACTTTTCCCCAAGTGGGAATGTCCTTACAGAGGGGTCGAAGTTACGCGACCAGGCTTGGTACGACTTGTAATGGAAGATGGCCGAATCCTTTCTAACTATTGGAATATCGATCAATTACACAAATTCTATGTGTAAACTCTTAATTTCTCAATAAAATTTATATTTTTTTTAATCTTTATTGTCTTACAATGAGCAATGCTTCGATCATTTTTTAACACTTGGTTTTCTTTACATTGGCCGAAGGAAGTTAACATCGCCTAGTCGAAGTCTTTCCTCTCTCCACGTGGTCGTGCCCACTAGAAGGAACTTCTTAGTGTTGACTTGTACCTAACTTTTGCTGCCAACACAAAGAAACTCGGTTCAACAAAATCTAGTCAAAATAATTTCAAGCGAGCTCTTTTCGACTTAGTTTATTTCTTCATTTTCTTTTCGAAGAATTCTCTAAGTGGAGTAAGCTTTTATAATTTGTTTGACTACTTTGGTAAACTCAATTCCTTTAACCTGGTCAAAGGAAGACACACCACCCAGTCGAAGTCTTTCCTCTTTACACACGGTCCTGCCTACTAGAAGGAACTTCCTAGTGACATGCTGTTTCCAACTCTTGTTATCAGTACAACACATTTGAGTTCACTAAAAAGGTCGAATTTTTTAAGCACACTCTTATAGTTTGTCTAACTAATGTTGATGACCTTGATTTGATTAACCTAGTTGGAGAAAGCAACTCACCTAGTCAAAGTCTTTTCTTTCTGCATGTGGTCCTACCCACTTGAAGGAACTTCCTAGCATCGATTTGTTACTAACTATTGTAACCAGTGCATGACAATCGCGATCGACAACAAAAGTTGGACAAACCCCTCTTAAGCAAACCCTTTTTTCACCATTTCCTTAGTTTATATAATTAAACCAAGTAAATAGTTGGGGGCTAGGATAAAGTTATAAATATGACTTCAATTCTTAGTCTTAAAGGTTCAATTTACTTTTCTATTTCTTGTCTTATGAGTTACTAACTACTCGATGAGACAATTTGTAGGAAAATAAAGATTTATATTCATAAACAAAAGATTATCTTTACAATAATATTTCCTATTACAAACTACTCTGAACGAAGGAGATCCAATTTGCATCTCCTCCGTGACCTTCTTGCTGACCGGCTGCACCTCTTCCATCAGTTACACTGCCTCTACTTCAGAGCAATCGAAATCGACCTTGACTGATTGAAGGCTAAGATTACGGTCATGTGCCTTAAGCTTTGTCAAGGCATAACTTACTGCACTTTCGACCGCTTCTCTTATCGAGTCGGCTTGATTGGTCTTCAGAGTTGTTATCAACTCCTCCAGAGTTTTGGCTTATTGTCCAATGGTACTCATATTGGCGACCATGGTGTCCTAAAGAGGAGTGACCTCCTTAGCACCAAGCCAATCGAGCACATTGTTAAGGAGCGAAATGTTGTCTTAAATGTTAATCTTCATTGCCTTCAATTCCTTCGAACTACGAGTCGAAGCTTCTTGGAGTCATTTTATTTCGACTGCTTGCTCTGAAAGTAGAGTACGACTAGTCAGAAAAATGCTTCATAAATACCAGCAAACAAAACTGGTCATAGGTAAAGAATTTCTTACCTACTAGTTGAGAATCAAGCTTCTTGACATCATTATCGTGGGAGGCAGCATCCTTTGTGCATTGCTCCTCCAACGCCTTTATTATCTTCTCTTCTTCTTTGTGGATACGGGTGAGCTCGTTGACCACCAAGGCCTTTGATTCGACCTCCATTTTGAGCTTACCTATATCGACCTCTTTTTCTAAAAGGGAAAAGAGTTAGAAGAAAGAAAAGAAAGTCATTAAGATGAATAGTCTTAAGTTCAGAACTTATTGTTTATTTCATTTTGCAACTCGCAAGCTACAGAATTTGCCTCCTGAAGGTTCTTCAGCAGGTCTTCTTTTTCATCCCTTAGCTTCCGCGACTCAGCTTTTACATAGTTGAGTGCAGAAATTAAGGTCTTTTGTTGTCTCTAGACCTCCAAAAGGTTAGAGTAGACGTGAGTATTAACTAGGTGGTCAAAACAAATAAAGACTGCTCATATCAAATACTTACGATCACACTGCCAGTTGGCAGAGCTCAGCTTGCTGCTCCTTCGGCAAAACATGTTGCATGTGGTATTTACCAATGGTGGCAACTTATTCAAGAGGTCCTTGAACAAAGAAAGACAGTGAAAAACAAGAGCAATCCAAATATGAAGATGTTTGGTATCAAGTACTTACAAAAATGGTTGATCGAGCAAAATTGGCATACACCCTCTCAGAATCTTTAAGTTCATCAAGTCCATTGACTTGGTCCTACCATATTCTTTGAAGACGCTCATCAACAAAGATATGTCCCATACTCGGAATATCCTTAGGGTGTGGGATTCAGTCACGAAACCTGAACAAAGAAGATCCAATGATTGGTGGACCAAAGAACTTGGGGAAGAAGTTGACGAAGTCTTCGTCTTCTTCATTGTTGTCAACAACATAAACAAGTTCTCCTTGAGGACCAGGAGAGGCATTTTCCATGACCTCCTTTCCAAGGCGGTGGTTGGAGGGTTCTCCTCCATCTTGACCAAATGCTTCTGGTGATCATAGAACCAAGTCCCTTGTTCGATTATTGATATCCTCAATAACCGGCTCGATCACCATAGCAACTGGATCTTCAAGCATCCTCACCTCTGCTTCTACGACCGTCTCAATGGTCATAGCTGCTCCAATGGCAACGACTTCCTTCATTGCCACCACAGGGATAGGGGTCGATGCCTCGACCACCTCCGTCGTTGTCTCTTCGATTGCAGGAGAAACAATTCTTGTCTCTGCGACTACAGGAGAAATAGCAGTAGGCCTCTCGATAGAAGAATCCCTGGGGGCTAGAGAAGCAGAACAAAAACCACAAGGAGAAAATGAAGTGTGCCAGATAGTAAAAACAAAAACATACCTTGGCTTTCTGGAGATAATTTTGACTCCAGAAGAAACCTTCCCCAAGAAAGATTTATTTTTCTTCTTCTCTTCGGTCATCCCAATTTTCACGACACCTTCAGCGTCTGGAAGGCTTTCAGTGCCACGAGATTGAGAGGCCGAGGCTTCTTCGACCACGTTTGGTCAAAAGTCTTGTTGGGAGATTGGGACCTCTACGACCACGTCTTGTAGTAGATCTTGATCGAGAGCTACAGCTCCCAAGGCTCCCTGCCCTATAGTGTTTTTTTGGTACAATGTTTTTAGTGCATTAAAATCGCTACAATGCTTTCTCGACTGTTGTTGCATATTTTTTTTTTTGCTACAGTACTAGGAAGGAGCGATGTTCACCTACCACGAAACATTGTTTACACAATGTCCTCTATATTTACTGCAAAGGGCCTGGGTCCACTACAACTAAGCTTTCCTGCGTTCTGCAGCCTCTCCTTCGAACAACTCCGAGAGCGACTCAGCCAGCTTATCAGCTGTGTATCTGACGAATTTTTCAAGCCTGGGGAGCTTCTGCAAATACACGTTGTAAGTAGGAATGAACATCTTCAACAGTTCTGGCGTTCCCATCATATCCACCCCTGCCCCCTCTCGCCCCCGCACTGAATCCGGTCGTCCTCGACCCTGCAACCATCAGATCCGGATGTCCCCGTCACCGCATAGCCGGATCCGCCTCCCTAGAACTCGACGCCGCCGGTGTCCATTGCCACCAACTATTTTCCTCTATTATGTTCTTGAACCAAATTTTTCTGGTTATTTTTATAGATAATGGTTGATGTGTACTGGAAAAAAATGGATTAGAGCTGGTCAAATGGGTCGTGCTAGCCATGTTGGCCCGAAGCACGTCCCTATTGGTCCAGCCCAGGCATGACACGACCCACCACCTAAATGGGTCGTTTTGGCCTGGTCTGTGAACTCGTGTCGTGCTTAGGTTGAGGCCTCGATCCAGAGGGCCAGCATAGGCTGTCACAAATAGTATCAGGCTTGGCACGACACGCACTAGGCATGGCTCAACTCATTAGACCCGTTTGTTTTTTTAATGTTTATATGATTTTATTTTATAGTTTTTGAATTTTATATAGTTCATTTTGTAAGTATATATAAATTAATTTTGTATTTTTTTAAAATGTATTTTTTCTAGAACTTTTTACATTTCATTTTCCAAATTTTCATTCCAAATTGTGCCTAGGTCGGCCCAGCACGGCCTGTGAGGCTATCGTGTCGTGCTTGGGTCAGTTCCTCAGCCCATGAGCCACACAATATGATCCGTTTAAGTAACGGGCCAAACAGGCCTGTGCCTACATGAGTCTGTGCCAGATCAGGCTGCCCATTTGGATCAACTTCATCCTACTTTTTGGTACGAATTGCTGTTCCAAATTCAATGGAAAATATCTACCATTTTTTCCCAAAATTCATGAAAAATATATCAATTTTTTAAAAGTTTTTCAAAAATTATGTATAAAAAATTCTCAAAGTTTTACAAAAATATGTACCGGATATGAATGTTAGAAACTTCAAAAAAATTACAAAGCAAAAATGAAAAAATGTTACAAACTCTAAAATAGGTTACAAAATAATTACCAAAAATGTTATTGACGAGGATCTAATAACTCTCAATTAATTAAATTATTTATTTGTAATTATTATTATAAGTAGCAATATCCCCATGATAGTCTTGAGTATACCCCTTATCGTTCATAAGAGAGAAGCTTAAGATTATTGATTGTAAACCATCCTACGACCACCCTGTATGGTCGTAAGATGTTCTACGATCACCTCATGGTCGTAAGACTTTCTACGACCACCTCATGGTTGTAAGCCTTTCTACGACCAGGTCAATTAAGACCACTATATAGTCAACAAAATCTACAGACATGTAGGCCTAATTGACTAAGGAATCTTATACGTTGTGTAGATCAATACAAAGTAGTTAATATATGCTATTATCCTCTGGGATAATAGTATGTATTATGCCTCTGTCTCTGATGATAACTTCCAGGCGACGTAGGGTGTTATCTCTCTCTGATAATAACTTCCAGGCGACGTAGAGTGTTATCTCTCTGACAATAACTTCCAGGTGACGTAGGGTGTTATCTCTCTGACAATAACTTCCATCAATGTGCGTATTACATCAAACGTTGAGGCGCCTCTTAGCCTGGAGTAACAGCCAACCCTTCATGCGTTATATAAAGGCTAAAGTCAGTAGACATTGGGGCGGATCGGGAGGAGATATTAAGCACTAGTTTTCTTCCTGATTGTAAAAAGCATTGTCAATACAGCAACACAGGAGTAGGGTTGTTATTCTCTCTAGAGAAGGACTGAATCTGTCTAAATCTCTGTGTCATTCTCTGCATGATTATAATTCTAGGAGATCCCCAAATATTCATTCGTAAGATCGATACTAGATCATCGACGGTTATAAAACTCCTTACAAAAATATTGTGGCTTATACGGGCAGGTCCACAAGGACAAAACAAAGTGAAGTTTGTACGGTGTGGGGAAAAGGTAGAAAAGTTGGGGAATACAAAGAAATACAAGGGGATAGTATAGGTATGCACGAACCTCAGAGCATGTTGGACGATGATGATAGGTGTATGTGCAAGTGGTTTCAATTTTTCTGAGTTGTAATGGCACTAACTTGCAGGATGAAACTTTTCCCATCTTGAAATATCTTCAAACTTTTAAAGAAGAAAAAAGCACAGAACCAATACTTTGAGCTTTCGGTGAGACGATGATACAATCTAGCCAGTTGGGTTGCACTTGTTACTTGTTAGGCCGCAGACTCTTTATCGTAGACTACAGAACCAAGTGTGAAGTCATTTTTGTACGCCAAATTAGATAAAGCCATTTCAAAATGTTGCAATTTGGGAAATGCCATTTAGAAACATAAAATTAATAATTTATCACTTCAAAACTAAGTGATTTGTTATTTTCCCCTCTTGGACGGTGTTTGCCTTGCTCCTCCCTTCTTCCTCCATGCCGAGGTCGGCCGTCGTCCCTGTCGCTCCAGTGAGCTACAGTGGTGTTCTACGCTTTGTTGTGTCGCTCATGCAATCGGTCTGCGCTTCCCACCTTTCGACGCAGTTGTGTTCGTGGAGTGACGGAGCCACACATATGATGTAGGGTCAATTGACCCATGACTTTTTTACAAGACAACCCAATACTTATATGAATTCACATAGAAGTCCATGGCATTTTAGAGAATTGATCTATAAAAATTGAAAAATTCTATATTTGATCTCACTGACTTAAAGTCGCCACTGTGCCCGCGTGACGCCACAACAACGAGCCGGCGAGTTTATCCAGGCCGTGCGATCGTTGGATGGTTTGCACCGTTGCACAACGCTGCATGGGTCACATCTAGAGGTGGCCACATGGGCCTGGCCCAGGCACAACACGGCCCGCACTGTTCATGGGCCGGGTTCGCACTCCGGCACAACATGAATAGTGTCAGGCCATGCTAGGAACATTAGGAGCTCGACATGGCCTGGTTGCGGAGATGGTGAGGAGGAGGAGGGTAAGGCAGGAGCCAAGGACGGATGGGGTCGATGCGGCGGCGGCGGGGCAAGGTCGGCATGGAGGGGGCGGGGAAGAAGAGGGGATGCGACCGACGAGGGAACATGGCCCGTGGCCGGTGCGGAGGGAGAAGAGGGGATGGGGCAGAGACGACGTAGAGGCGGTGGGGCCGGCGCGGGACGGTCACGACCGCATGAGAGGTTGGGTTGCATGGCCGCAAAGGGGGAAAGAGGAGACATGGAGGGGAGATGGCACGGAGGCGGCAGTCGGCGGGGTGAGGCCGGCTCTAAGGCGGCTGGGCTAGTGCAGGACGAGCGTGGCTGCGCAGGAAGCAAGGGCGAAGGGGCGGCGACGCGACTTGGTCGCAGTGCCACTACGGCACGCGCACGGCGAAGAAGAGGAGGCCGGTGTGACGGTGTGTCAGCACGACGAGTTGTGCCAGGCACGAGGTCATTTTACCTGTTGGGGCCTGTTTGGCACGGTGGTCCATTCCCAGCATAGTATGGCCTATTTGGCCCGATTAGCCTGGTAACGTTCACATTTTTGAAAAACCCGACTGTTTTTTTGTCGTTTGAGGCTTTAAAAATAGCAAAACACCAAAAACACATTTTTTCTATAAATAGCCACCATACCCGCTCATTCCAGCACCCATCCATTCCTCAATCTCTATTTTGAATTCTGTTGTGCAAATTTAGATTCCTTGTGAGGTAATTTGGCAAAATTTTAAAAAATATGCCAAAATATGAATAATTCAAATTCTGGCAACAAGTCAACAAAAGAGGTACAATATTGTTTTTTGCATATTTTTATTGTTATTATTTATTATGGTAAGATGAAAAAAATAATTTAAATTTTACAGTTTTCGTTATGGAAAATAACGATAGCTTTGCTCTTGGTGATTACAGACTTTTACCAGAGGAAATTGCATCCATGGAGAATGTCGCTGCCTCAAACCAACCGGAGTTGTTACTGGAAGGGCAAGGAGGAGTTCCTTTATCGCTCTATAGCAGCATCTTCGTCGGCGACCACCGGAGCAAAGAAGTCGATGTCGTCTACGTTGGGAGTCTGAGAGAATTTCGACAGGACAACCAAGGCAGACGTACAAGAAAATCAGGTACCATATGCTGTTTGTAAAATTTGTTGTCATGAATTGTATGTAAAGTCTACAGGTGGAACGAGGCACTTGCTTAGACATGCTACAAAATGTAAGGCCAAGCAAGGATTGATGATGAGGCAAATGCAGTTGCAGTACAACCCCGACGGTACGGTACGTAGCTAGGACTACAATTCTGAGGTAGCCAGTCAATCTCTCTGTCATTTAATTGCTTCTAAGGATTTACCTTTAGGCTTTGGGGATTCTACTACTTTCAAAACATACATTAGGACTGCGCATAATAATAAATTTTATATCGTTTTTAGATAGACAACAACTATAGATCTAGTAAAATATTATAATGAACGTCATGATAAATTAAAGAATCTATTTAGTACGTGCATATTTTCGGTAGCCCTGACCTCAGACATATGGAGTGATCGGGTTAGGGAGAATTATCTTAATGTAGTTGCTCATTATATTAATGACAACTAGGTAATGGAGAAAATAATTATAGGTTTCAAAAAAGTTAATATAGCACACACGGGTGAGAATATTGCATATTGTATCATCAAAGTCGTGGAAGATTTTGGTCTTACAAATAAAATATTCTTAATTACTTTAGACAATGCCACTTCAAACTCTAGGGTCATGGATATTCTTACTCCAGTATTGAGTACATACGCTGATTCCTTCTTGCTACATCAGCGATGCGCTTGTCATATTATTAACCTTATAGTAAAATATGGTTTGAAGATGTTGCCTTTGTAAATTAAAGCTTTTCGTGATGCGATATTTTTCTTGAATAATTCTAACATAAGAATGACAACAATAAGAACTTTTGCAGGGCAATGAGTGTACGTCCAAAAAAGTTTGGTTTGGACATGCCGGTAAGATGGAACTCTACTTACTTGATGCTTAAGAGTCTTTTACCATATAAGAGCACTTTTTTGCTTTTATTCAAACACACTATCAGAGCGTTGACAGTATTGTACTATTGACTAAGCAACATTGGTTCATTGATGAGAAGATACTTCAGTTTCTAAAAAATTTATGAGGTCACTGTTGCTTTGTCTGCTATCTATTATCCAACATTTCCTATTGTTGTGCATAGCATTTTACAGATTGATAGTCAATTGAAAATGTATGAAAATGATACAGTTTCACGAGAGACAATTGTTGCTATGAAAATGACACAGTTTTATGAAAATCTATTTCCTATATGGATTTGTATTTATTTTAGATCCTAAAGCTAAAATTCAAGGATTTGCTAATATTCTTGATCGTCCTAGTGATGCTACAGGACTAGACTATTCTAACTATTTTTCAAATGTTTGTTCTCGATTACATGAGGTTTTTCAAATGTATTAAAATAAATTTCAGGGAGTCCGCTTGCAACGCCCCCACGAGCACTCACCTCAAGTAACAAGACAAATCAGTGGGACAAGGTCTGGGGTGCAGGCTATTCCTCCAGGTCCAGGTCTTCTTCTATAGCGGTAATTTCTCAACCAAGACCAACCTCTCACTCATGGAGTGAGGAACTATCCGTCTATCTGGACAGCGATACAATGGATTTAAACGCTGAAGGCTTCAAATTTCTGCAATGGTGGCATAGCCATAAGTTAACGTATCTCGTGCTATCCATACTTGCATGTGATGGGTTAACTGTTCTTGTCTCGACGGGTTTCTCCGAGTCTGCTTTCATTTTTCTGTAAGAATATTGGAGGAGAGAAGAACGCATTTCATGAGTGAGATGGTGGAGATACTTCTAACTGTGAAGAACTGGGAACAAGCTGATTCACGAACACAATGATCTGTAGAAAATTCAGAGTTGTCAAAGGTGTTTGAAAATCTGTATCTAGACAACGACAGTTAGAAAAAGGATATATGTAAAGCTATAAGTTGTACTCTTTTTTCTTTGCTAATGTTTTCTCATGTTGAGTTTTTACTTAGTAAATATTTTAACGAGACAATCATTTGAATATTCATAAAGCTCTTTATTATATTTTCAATATATTTGTATGATTTTTATAATTTTCATATATATTTCTGAATTATATATAATTTTCTGTTTTTTTTTAAAAAAAAATCTATGCCTAAATGTGCTACGCAGACAGGCCCAAACGTGCTGTGTCTAGGTTGGCTCCCCAACTTGTGGATCAGCACACAGCACAGAAACGGATGTGCCGTTACATGCAGCACGTTTGGCCGCCACTAGTCACATCGCGTCGTCCCCTACGGCTACGGGCCTTCACGCACGACACCTTCGGCTGTTGGGCTGATCGTCACCGTCCGATTATTAGAGCTGCCCTCCGTCTGTTCTACTGGGCCAACAGACCAATAGAAGCCTACGGTGTTTTTAACTTGTGGGCTGACATTTCCAGCTTCGACCGATTACACCTTGCCCTCTGTAAACTCAATTTCCGAAAATTCTCTCCCTGGTCTCCGTGCTCGCAGTAACATCTGCCCACTGGCCTTGCTGCCTGCTGGATTATTTTCTCTAGGACAATTGTGCAGGGGATCTGAACGCTAGATTGCATCATAATTACCGAGATATCTTTGAACTAGTTAATATTATCTTGGAAGAAAGCGGAGGTGACAAGTAGCTCGTCGGCCATTACAAGCATAAAGGTCCAAAGGGAGGTGTTTGGCACTACAAGCCCTGAGAAAGCCGACGAGCGATCCTAAGTGAGATTTCATTCCCTCAAGTGCTGCAATAAAAAGAGGGATTTGATGCCCATTTGATGCGCTGCGTGCTTCAAATTCTCGCAAAGCTGTTGCTATGGTGGAATTGAATAGTTGAGCGTGGATTCTGCATGTGGAGTGGTTCGGCCTTCTCACGGATTAAAATATCGCAAGGAAGATCGAGGAAGAACACTGTAATCTCGAGACCGTGTTCAGGTGTGAAACCTATCTTGAAAAGGGCAATCCTAATTTGGACACATGATTTTATTGTTAGTTACCTTGAAAAAGATCCTACATATTATTGGTCGTGTTTTCTGAACAAGTACTATACGCGCACAATCAGAATTCAGAACTTGTTGTCACCTGCATTTTCTGTTCGCCATTGTCCATCCAGAAGTCCAGTTGATCATTGATCCATATGATTATGCAGCTAACTGCTTGTTTAGAGGGCTAAACCCCATAGTTTAGTAATATAGTAAGGTTTCTGGGGGCTAGGCTTTTGTCGTTAAGATATTTGTGTCCTGGGTTGCACAGTTTCTAGAGGCTAGGCTTTTGTCGTTAAGATATTTGTGTCCTGGGTTGCACAGTTTCTAGAGGCTAGGGCTGCCTGTTTTGGTGTCTCCAACCAGCAAAAACTGGCGTTTCTCAAAGGAATTTTCTACACAAGTATGCAAAGCAAAGGCATCTAACAGCAGTCCAGCACTGCAGAAAAAAAACATTCAGATTCCCTCTCCCTCCTGCTGAGGAAATTCTGGCCTCGGAATCTGCAGTTGACACGAGTGGCTGCTAGTGATGGCTGGAAACAAGCAGGTAGTTTCATGTTCTGTCACAAGTATGTATTGCACTGCACTCAGATAATATATTCTTCGATGCCAAGGTCAATTAGCTGGCTTCAGCCAGATGCCAGGGACCTTTAATTTTCCTGTCTGCTATGATCAACTGGAATAGCTCCATCCATGCCTCATTGAGTTCATGTTCTCCAGGAGAATAATGGAATAATTCCTATATAGGAATATATGATCCATCCCTGTTCCACAATGCTTGACCTCCTATAGCAACCTCTGAGGAATGGGTAATGAACCAAAGAAGGGAAAAACAGGCAAGACCTCACTTTGATCCAAGATATACAATCAAATGACCACACTAAGGTCTTCTACTGTAAAGAAATGAGCACATTGTGCTTCCATGTCCTTCATCCAACTCTGCCATCATAGTATAGGATACGATCACCAATTCGGACATTGTACATGACTTTGATTGGTATCCTTAACTATAATACGAGTAGTTGGGTACTTAATGAATACTTGGTTGCCGATTTTACAACAGTCTGAATACTTTTTTTAAAAAACATGAATACTGCTTTTTTGAAAACTTAAGCATGAGGTATATTCTTAACTAGTAGTACAAGATCTCGATTGGCAACTTATTGTAGGGTTCAGAAATCAGAACAGGAAGGATATATGAGTTCAGTACGTACGAAATCTCCTCAGCCTCTAGCGTTAGTAGTACTTATCTATTTGCTCTGTGCTCTAGCTGGTTGGCCTAGTAGGCACTGATCGATGCTTGTGGCTACCACATGGAGCTGACGAGCAGTGACTGTGCTGTCCCCTACCCCCTTTGTGCTTGTGGATGGATGGATATCCTTGGTAGGCTTTGCAGCGGCTGCGAGAGTGGTCTCAGCATGATGAGCTTTGTTAGGTAGCAGGAAAGTTTCTCCAAATAGGAAGACTTAGCTCGTCGTTTGACATGTCATTCTAGTAGTACTAGTAGTAGTAGTAGTAGTAATGTAATGCTAGTCAATGAGAGCCCTCAAGATCAGTTGCACGCACGAGACACGGCATTGGTAGGGCGTCCTAAAGCTCTTGCCTTGCCTGCCTGGAGAGTTACAAGGTGCTAAAACAACAGCAGCATGTATTGTCTGCGTTAAGGAGAAGAAGAGGAAGAAGTTGCTTTAATTTCCTTCAGAATGGGGCCTTGTCACGGAGGGGAAAGAAAGCACTCACTGCCTTTAACTTGCTAGCTTTCTTCGAGCATTATCGGGTATGCTTTGATCGGAGACATGAACATTACAACGGCACGGTCTTTTCCACGTAGAGTCCTCTACGATTTGTCGGTTTTTATTGTGGAGACAGCAATGGCATGACAGTGAAGCCTAAGCTAAGCTCCCTCCCTCTCACATTAAATTTTTCACTAGCTTTCATCTGAAAGACTTGTTTGGTAGGGCTTTGTAGCCAACACCTATGGTGCTTGTTAACTTACCGCAGAAGCAAATACATTGGAGATATTAGAGTTGTTGGAGATATTACAGTTTAGATAAGATTTTAAGTCGTGTGCGAGTCAAGAGTCTAAGTCGGTTGTAATATTTGATACTATAAATAAAAAGTGTGGGGTCCCAAGGAACACACAATTATTCTCTAAAATCCTACATGGTATCAGAGCCAACCCACCCTAAACTCTAACCCGAGCAAACCCTTACCTCGGAACCGTCGTCGTTGTCGCTCCTCAGTCGATCCGCTAGCTGCCGTTGTCCCGTCGTGCATCCTCTGCGACCGTATCGCACGGGAGCGGACCGGCAGCTGGCCGGGTTGCATACGGGTCCCCGCATGACACGGAAGGGCAGAGGTGGGGAGACGAGATCCGACGGGGCTCAGGCCGGCAGCGGAGGTGGGGAGGTGGACTAGCATGAGGAGGAGGAGATAAGGGCGGCTCAGGCGACGGCGCTGAGGCAGAAGCATGCAGCGTGTGCACGTGTAGAAGTGGCAGCGGCTGAGAGAGGCTTGAGGCGTCATCGAGCGGTGGAGGCGGCGTAGCCAGATTCGGCGGCCCACGACCGGATCTGGGCCGACTCGGTTGGAAAGGAGGAAGACTTGGGGGGAGGTGGATCTGGAGATCCGACTGCCGGTGGAGGAGGAGAGAAGGGAGGAGCGACGGTTGAGGAGGAAGGAGCTTGGGGGCCGGAGGCGGCTTGAGGAGAAAGGAGCTTAGGGGCAGAGGCGGCTTGAGGAGGAAGGAACTCAGTGCTTAGCGCTCGGGGAGAAGCGGGAGGGGAAGGCGCTCGGGAGGAAAAGAAGAATAGGAGGTTAGGGGAGAGAAGGAGCTCGGGGAGAAGCAGGAGGGAGACAACGCTTGTCGACGGTCGAGTCGCTGATCTTATGAAATAAATAGAGAAAAATAGCAAAGAGTTCTTGAGAGAGAATGGAATTGCTCTTTATTGCAGTGAACTGGATTTTTACAGGGGTACCTTAGGTAAGACGAGAGACTAGCCCTAATTACACTTGGCGTATTGATTGTTATGCCAATGCTTCAATTGTCTTCATATCACTAAGTCTTGTGTGCTTCTGATCTCTTGGAGTTTGATCCGATTACATTCTCCTTTAAATAATTGAAGAAGTGGTGGCAGTTGCTCCTGGAAGAGGCGCCATTTGAAAGTGTCGCGTCTGGTCGGAGAAACAGTAGCAGTTGGTAAAAAGCCAATTGTCCAGCAGTTGATGTCAGCAGGAGATAAAACCATATAGTAGTTATTGTTAGCGATGAAAACGAACGAAACGACGGAAAACCCCATTTCTACTTCGCTTCTATTTGTTGGCGGAAACGGATCGGTTCGGAAAATGCGGTTCAAAATGGAATCGGGATATGCGGGTGCACTAAACGAACCAATACTGGCGAAACTCAACGAAACGACGAAAGCCCGAACTTAAGCCGAATACGCACATCTTTATACTCACAATCACAATCACACACATCTTTGATGAAGAAAACAGTAAAGCACTAATTCGATATTCAAACGCAAATGAAAATAGTTTAGGATTTATCGTTCACACACTAACACAAGAACATCGTGACACTTAGTTCGGATGACATCTAACAAATTAAAATGAGTCGGCATGAACATAGCACGAGACATCACATAATAACATGGCATATTTTTCCGGATGTTCATCGGTCCATCACAACTCTGCAAAGATCATCCATCTCGCCAGATCACTTTCACGCCATCTTCACGCATATAGTTTGGTCATAATTTATTGTTAAATGTTGTAAATATAAGGTGCTACAATGTACAACGATACGGCATACCTCATCATTTAGGGGCACTTGGGGTCTAGAAGTGGAGAGTGGAGACCTAGGTTTTCTTAGATGGGCTAGTGTTGGGCCTCTAGGAGTTGGGGGACGGGGACAAAGATTGGGCTGCCTAGAATCGGGTAAATTCCGGTAAAAATACGGAAATATTCGACCAAATACGGAATTCGCAAAACGACGGAAAACGCCGCTTTCGTCCGTCGCATTCCGGCAGCTTCCGTCCCATTCCAACCGATTCTGATATTTCAAAAATACGAAATGGACGGGTCAAATGTAGAAAAATGGACGGTTCGGACCGGGAAAATTTCCGTCCGTTTTCAACGCTAGTTATTGTTAGTGACTTAGGGTTGTAAGCGTCGTGTGGATTGGAGCAAATAAGGCACATGTTCCATTGATCACACGGAAGAAATATACTTCGAACGGATCTAAGTACCAGTTCATTGTTTCTACGAGCAGTCACCTGGTCGGGGACTGGGCACAGGACCTCTTCCAACCAAGGTACCCATAATGTAACCTCTAGAATCCGGTCATTAGTATTAGGGGTTACGACCACGGAGGACGTGTGGTCTTTAATTAAATAAAGTAATATTTAGATATTAATCCTCGTCAACGCTTGGGAGGAAAAGAAGAACAGGAGGTTGGGGGAGATAAGGCGCTCAGGATCGGGAGGAAGAGGATGAAGGTTTGTTGTTTGTTGTGGGCTGATCCGGTGCTTACTGTGTGCTTGCGGGCTGATTGTTGTGTGCTTGAGAGCTGATCTGGTGTGGGGTGTAGGTCTCAATCTGGTGTGGCTGCTAGGATCCGGTGGATCAGGTGTGGAGAATCTGATCCAGGGTGGAGGATCTGGTCTGGTGTAGATCGTGGTCGATCGAAGATCTGGTGTGATTGAGGGGAATCTGGTGCGGCTGCGTGTGTTGTGTTGGGGAAAGGAGTGAGAGAGAGGATGGTGTGTTTACGGAGAGTTCTAGTTGTTGTGTTGCTTTGTGGTGACAATATCAGAGGTTACAACAGAAGGTATGGAAGACAAGGGAGAAGACTGTTCAGGTGGTGCTTTTGTGGTTGTGCTAATGGTGGAATAGGATGATGGTGATGAGCTCGATGACGATGATGATGAAGCAGGAGCTGGTGGTAGCTCCAGTGGAGGCTATGTCAAGTTGTTGTGATGGTATTGGTATTATGCGATGGTGTCAATATGGGTGTCAAAGATATTGTTGTTAGAGAGGTCCTAATGAGGATTGGGACTGGAGTTAAATGTAATGGTCTATGGCAAAGGTAGAAGTGGTGGAGGTCGAGACTGGGGCGTGTGGGCATGAGGGTAAAGAAAAATGAGGTTGAGGTTGGAGCAGCAGTAGATGGTGGAGATGGATTTGGTGACGTTCTTGATAGCATTGGTGGTGAGCAACTTTTTGGTCTTTGTGGTGTGTATTGGTTATGAAGTTGATGGATGATAGGTTTTGGTATATTCTAGTAATGGTATTGCAAAATGTAACAAGATGGATGTGATTGTTATCTTATGCCCATTTTGAGAGGGGTATTGGAGATATTAGAGTTTAGATAAGAGTCTAAATCGTGTGCGAATCAAGAGTCCAAGTAAAAGGTGTAGGGTCCCAAAGGACTCACATAATTATTCCCCAGAATCCTACAAAATATCAGAAAGTGCTTATATGCTTTTCTATGAGAAAATGCACAGATCACAAAAATGATCTTCAAGTTGCTCTGTACCTAACTATTTAACAACTACTCAAGTTTTACCATCTATGTGTTTTTTAAATGTTGTAAAGAAGCACTTCTCTAGGATATTTAATTCACTCGCCAAGAAATTTAATTCTTTTTTACTGCAATTTGGGCAGTGACAGTCACTAGTCGCTGCAAGGTTTCAGTGGAATCGTATATCACAAAATTCAAGGACCAATCTACTACAAAAGACAAAAAAGCTGAAGAAGGGAACTATCTGAAACATTATCTTGAAGTTCAGTGCTTGCAAAGGTAGGAGAAGGGCACCCAACAAATTTCCAAAACAACATAAGTGAGGCAAGACTCATCACCATTTGACTGCTCATTTCTGGCTAGTCCTGACTGCTTATCCCATTACTTGACCTTTAGATCAGAGAGAAGAAGTAAGCCCTACAACTACAAGCACTAAGAGTCAAATGGGCACGACCAATCTGGCAAATTCTCCAGAAGGATATATTTATTTAAAATTTCTTCCTTCAGGACTACACCAGACGTTGACACACAGTTGCCTATCCTATTGTGACTACCCAAAAAAGGCTTAAAAGTATGGCATAATTTAAACAATCATTTCAGTGCCACTTTTTACCCTATGTGAAAGTGAGGGCACCAAGAATTCTTGTGCCTTTTTTTATTGCAACAAAAATGCAGCTACTGGTTGTGTGTGCCTTTTAGATAAGACACAAAATATTTTCCTCCTAGACTATCATTGCTTTACACAATGCTAAGGTCTAAGGGCATTGTAAATGGGGGGCATTTTGCCCTTTTTTTCCAGTTCCACATTAAGGAAAAGAAGTCAGATACTGTTGCCTTGTCATTAGAAACCTCATTTGGCATATCTGAACAGAAATTGGCAATGATTAAGCTCCTCATTGGCCTCACCTTGTGGCCTTGCTTCCTTTGTATCTACTACCAACATAGGATCAGGTTCAAGCGGTAGTATTCCAACCAGAGTCTTTTGAGTCACTACTATACGAACATTAAAAAAAGGCTGAAATTTTATCTTGTTGGGCTGCTCCTGAGGCCAGACAATTGGTGCTAGTTTATTGTTACTGCCTTTCAGTTACACTTTCACGTAGGGTCAACTCTACCGGTAAATGCAGAATCTGCTTCTCTGAGTAGTATATAATAGCGCAATAATTGTCACAGAAGCAACCTTATCATTGGAGGTAGGCTGCCTGTGCAAGGCACTGAATTTTACTGTAACAGCAGAAAAAAGCAGGATGCATCGATCCTCATCTCAAGCTTACCAAGAGCAAGCACCACCACCAGATAGTAGTAGATAGATTTCAGGAAGCACTGGTCTATCTACTTGCAAAAGCAAGTCATTTTATCGAGTGCTTCAAGTGCACACTTGTACATCAGAAGGACATCTCATTCAGATTAGTTGGTTTTTTTAAAAAAAAAAAAACGGAGAGCCAGGTCTAATCATGCCATACCACTAAATTTTGTTCTTTGTTTAACAAAGACCAAGACAGCAAATTTCACAAGAGGTGGATACACAAAAGATGCCCCTGCACGCAGCGTGGCAGAAGCAGCAGCAGCAGGAGAGAAAAGGACCGGGTGCAGATGGGCAAGCAAGGAGAAGGAATAGGAGGATGAGAGGGAGGAGATAGAGAGGAATCTACCGAGCCCATTGGCCACGAAGCAAAGCAAAGCGACCGCGGTGGCTGTAGGGCCGTCGCGCTGCGTTGCCTCTCCGCTCCACTAATCTCAGTGTCCATAGGAGGGCTCCCCACTTAAGCCTGTCATAACCCATAGAAAAGGGAGGCTTAAAGCCCTAAAGCTTTTTCGCAGTTGCACGATAACACACACACACAGCCACACTGCCAAGGCCAAGGCCAAGTACATCAATCGCATTATTGCTTTTGAATTATGAGAGAATCCACCAACCGAGTCCCCCAAGTGATGTGATTTGTGCCTCGCTTTCTCGCCGCGAGTGCTCGCGTGAACATTCTAATATTTTACACCCCCGGTGCGGCCTTTCCGCGTTGGGCGCGCACGGCACCGCCCGCCTTTTTCTCCTCCTCCTGCTTCCGCATGCCCCGCGCGGCACATTCCAATTCCCTCCCCAGCCGCGTCTATCTGCGGCTGGCAATGCTCGCGCGCGCGCGAGCGCCTCCGATCCCCCGGGCCGGCACGGTACGTGTTCGGATGCGCGCCGCGGGGATCGACGCTCTGTCTCTTCTGCATTGGCCCGTGCATGCGCGCGTCCCAACCGCGCCTGCATGCCTTTGCGGTGCGCAACCTACACCCAGCCACAGGCATCGTTCAAAAGCCACTAGCTACTGGGCCGCCTGTGCTGTGCGAGATAGCTATACATGACTGTGATGAGTGCGTCTCTTCTCTTCTACCTCGTTCTGCCGTATCGGATGCGAGAGCGTACGTATTTGTTTGCGCGACCGGCCAGTGCGCGCGGTGCTGCTAGCTTTGCCTTTTACGGAGCGGTGCGGGCCGGCCGTCGTTCTGTACGCGCGCACACCTGTGTTCGGATAGAGGCAGGCGGCATGATAGGGAGGTGCGAAAGGCGGCCGGGCCGGGGGGTTGGAACAGTGACGGCGACGGTCGCGCCGTGTCGGCACGGGAATGGCCCGGACCATGCACGTTCCGGATTCCCGTGGCGCCCTCGGCGCGACAGCCACCCCTCCGAAGCGTACTGCTCCACGTAACGCGCGGAATCTCGCGCGCGCGAAAGGTCCTCCCGCCGGTCACACGATCGAGGGGCGGCGCCCGTGGGTGGTGCTGACGCATAATGCCGGTGCAGCTTTTCCGCGCGCCGCGCCGGAGGCCACTGGCCACACGACGGGAAATGGTGAGGCGAGGTGTGTTCCACGGCCTTTCGGGGTTACCAAATGGGGCTGATTGTGACATGGTGGTAACCGCTGCTGCTGCCTGCTGCTGCTGACCAGATTCGACCGACAAATTTCTTTTTGTTGAGGGAATCCTCATTTCATGTGACAATATTGCCACCACCAGGGGAGGATTGATGGACACATCGAGGAAAAAAGAGAAGGGAATAGCACCAGTGCTTTGCTCAAAGGGGGCGTACTTTGACCTAATTTCATGTTTCACGGCATTAAAGAGTATCTTTCAGGAGCGTGTAGCTACGTGTACGGATCGAAAAACTCTGACAACTAGTTTAGTGTGTGTGGATATATATATTTTTAGAGAGAGACTATTCATTAGTGGGTGCTACAAACACGAAAAGTTCCATTGAATATTAGTGTGCGTATTTGGATAAATATGTTTTAGCACCGTCGAGGATTAAGTAATCCATAATTAATAGCTTATTGTCTATAGTAGTTGTCGGAATAAGATTTAGTCAAATGGCTTCCACGAGTACCCCTAGTCAGGGAGAATATGCTCAGACCGTCCTAGGTATCGACCATCCTTTGGCCAAAGACATTCACGATCAAATATGTGAGCCCGAACCCTCCGATTGGATCGCATGTCTATGTAGCTAACTATGTGCGGTAGATCAAGAAAGTGTGTGCCCTTGTCTCCCTAACATAACCGCACGTCCTCGTCCTCGTCCTCGGTCTCTGACAATAACTACATGACAATTGCGCCGGGAGAATGCCTCACTGACAACAACTACTCCACACGCGCGAATGACTAGAACCGACAAGACATCTCTCCACATGCACCAACTGTCACCCCTTCGACGCTATTTAAGGATAACATTAGATGACAGAGAGAAGGAGAGATGGCTCAACTAGATCCTTAATCACACACTGTTCATCCTAAGCACTATGCACCCATTGTAACTCTTATTCATACAAGAACACAAAATAAGGTTGTTATTCTCTCCGGAGAAAGCCTGTGCCTATCTAAACACTGTCTCCTCTGTGTGTTCCCCCGTGTTGTATCTCCCGCATTTACTTCGTAAGATCGACAATAATCTGTCAACAAGCACATTCATTTTGTGTACAATTGGTTTTTTGGAGATACATTGTTTGTGCAAAATTTCAGTTTATGAGGTCCAATTAGCTAGGAAAGTTTTATAAAAAGTACATTTCAATTAATTTCCTAAAGTGTACAATTCTATTGTTGCTAAAATGTAAAAGTCTCGCCTCTTTGAAACGCAGGAATGTAAAACCACACAAATAGAGAAAAAATAAACACATGAATATGATAGAAATGCGCGTGCGAAATAGATGATTGGGAAACATAGGAAAATTAGAGGAACTAGTGTTTGGATGAGCCACTTGAAAATTATAGGAATTTTTCCATCCGGTGTGAGCTCATGTTTTCCCCCTACGATTTTCCTATGAAATCATGGGAATGGAACAATGTTCCTTTGGAATTGAAAGGGTGACCTCCTATGTTCAAAGGGATGAATAGTACCAATTCATATAGGAATGTGATTTCTCCTTCTTTTTTTTCTAGGAAGAAGTTCACTTTAACTCCCCCCCCCCCCAATTGAACTTATGGCCCGAGCCCGAAAAACGCCCTCAACTATAAAACGGTTCACTTTCCACCCCAACTAGAAAAACCAGGGCAGATTATCCCTCCTTCACCTAAAACCACCGCGGTTTCGACTGAGGCGGCATCTACGTGTTTAAGTTTTGATGAGTCTGAGCTCAATTGTCTGTGACAGCTGCTGCATGACTACCGACTACTCTTGTTGCTCTTCCTCCTCTCACCTCTCTCTCCCCCGGATCTCTCCCTCTTCTTTTCCTCTTCGTCCTGCACGGAGAGGAGGCGGCCGACAATTGGCACACCCCGATCTGGATCCGTCGAGTAGAGGAGACGACCTGGCAACTAGTGACCTCGGCCTTACCATCGCTGATCAGAGCTGACAGAGGAGGCTCCCCGGCAACCGGCACACCTGGATCTAGAGGTTGTGGCCACCTAGGACTCAGCGGCACTGCTAAGAGCTAAGGTCCAGATTGAGCTCCACCATTTCTGCTGCTTCTCCAACTCCGCCGCTAATTCTTACTCCTGGTCGGTGACCACTCCACCAGCACTTCTTCCTCTTGGCCGGCGACAATTTAAGCACCAAATCGAAAGCAATGGTTGGCGTTGATCCTGGCTTCTGGTGAGTCTCGCAGTGGTGGGAGGAAGGAGCAGGCGGCGACTGGAGAGAGAGAGAGATGATGAACATGTGAGAGAGAGGAAGAAGGGGAGGGATGGTGACGTGGTTGCTTACGTGGATGCCTTTTTAATTTTTATTTACTGACTAATTATGTGATATTTACTGTGATGCCACGTCAACACAAAACTAGGCCACGCGGCAAAACCACCGATGAGACCAGCTTTAGGGGTAGTTTGCACTGGTTTCGCTAGTTGAGGGGGTGGGGTGGAAAATGAACAGTTTGATAGTTGAAAGTGTTTTTCGAACTCGGACCATAAGTTTAGGGGGGTAAAGTGGACTTCTTCATTTTTTTTCTATGAAATAAGTACAATCCAAAAAGGCCCCAAAGCTTCGTTTGGTACATATTGTGGTGGGTTATGATGATCTTGTTTGGTGTGGAACCGCTTTCTGTAGTTTGTCGTTTGGCTAGTTGCTTTTTAACCACATTGCAAGAAGAGATATTTTTGCGTTATGAATAACAAAACATATTAGAGTAGTTAGTTAATAAAAACCCATGTGAGAAAAAAAATACAAAAAGATTAACCATTGGACAACATAATTTGTCAAATACAATCTAAAATGCCAAATAGTGTGGTGCGTTCTTCTGAGTTGTTTTCCGCAACAGCTTTGGAATATAAGCGTTGAACAACAGTCACAAAACTGACAAAAAATACAAATGCTACAATGTTAGTAACACAACAAAATCTTACTTGAAATGCAGTTCCCATATATACACCTACAATCCTCACATGCGCATTAAGCCATTACCCCACTAAAAGCTCATTCTTCAGAATTTTTAAGATCGGATAAAAAAAAAGTCAACCTAATAATCATTTTCCAACATTCCTACAAAACCATTTTCCAACCAAAAGAACAAACAAAAACCAGCAAAAAAGCAACACACTTCATAGTCCGCTTGATCAAAACCGTTCACGACTCGCTTCCACATGCTCCCTGACTTGCTAATAAGTTCTTATCCCAAAACAAAACTATTTTACCCCACAAAGCCTAGTCGCAACTCGCAGAGAAGACAGACACATACCGAGACAGAGAAAGAGAGAGAGAGAGAGGAGGGGAGGAATAAAGTTAGTTAACCAACGGGCGCCAATATTTATCAGCCCTCCTCCTCCCCCTCACTTCGCACCCTTTTTAACCGCTTTTTAAAGCGCTCCCCGGCCTCCCCTGCCTGCTCGCTCCCTCCCTCTCCACTTCCCCCTGCGAGACCCGGCGCGCGCGGAGAGGGCGACAGAGCGAGGCGGAGGGGCCGAGCGGCATGGCCCTGGCCGACGCCATCGCCTTCCCCTACGGGCTGCGCGTCCTCGTCGTCGACGACGACCCCACCTGGCTCAAGATCCTCGAGAAGATGCTCAGGAAATGTTCCTACGAAGGTTGGAATCTTTGCTTTCCTCTTTGGTTATTGAGCTTGATTGATGGTTATGGCTATGCTGTGGTAAAAGCTAGAAAGATGGGAGTGCATGTGCACCCGTCGTCTATGGATGCCTAGTGTTTGTTTAAATTATGCAGTGGATGATTTGGGAAACCTCGCTCTTGTCAGTATGCTCTGGAAAGTAGTCTCTTTTTGGCAAGGACTTGCTACTTTAAATCGGTTGTTTGGATCATGTTAATTTAAATTAGGTTGTTTTTTAACAGATTTATGTCGGCAATTTTCCTGCTTTTTGGCTTCATTGTGTGTTTGTTCTTGCTTGTGTGTGTAACATGTGGTTGCTCAGATAGGAGGTATTTGTGTGTTTTTGACATAATTGTCCAAACTGTGTGGTGTCAACTGTTAAGGGTGGGAGCTACAGGCCTGGTCCATTAACTTTTTACTAAATTCCCAATAGCGCAACAGGCATTTCAAACCTGCGTCCACTGTTAAGTGATGATTGTTCAATTATTTAGATGGATGGCTTTGTTCCACTCCTGCATAATTTACTAGTAATCAAGCATTAAAATTCACAAAACTTAGTTCTTCTGCTATCTTCTTAGTTTGCAGTCTTGCAGACTATTTAGGTGCTATCTTTTTGTGGCACCAGTACTAAGGCAGTAACTGGCTTCCGAGCCAGTAAATTTTTCAATGAATTAGCTAGCAAGCATATCATAGCATATTTGGATTTTAAGGACTATGTATATTCAATTTGAACACACGTTAGTCCTTTTGGCAGACGTATTACTAGTTTATTACTACTGAATTGTCTGTGTTTTTCAACAAACTTGACTGTCAATCTAATAATATCATCTCTGTGTGCGAGAGTGCATGTGTAAACCATTTTGTATGCACCCATATTTATGATTAATAGTCATGAATTATCTATTACTTAGACAGTTAGACTAAACTAGTTATCTACCTGCAGTCACCACATGTGGCCTAGCTAGAGTTGCTCTTGACATTCTCCGAGAGAGGAAAAACAAGTTCGACATTGTCATTAGTGATGTCAACATGCCTGACATGGACGGGTTCAAGCTTCTCGAACACATTGGACTTGAGATGGATCTGCCTGTTATAAGTTAGTATTCGACACCAAAACCTGTCTCCTTGCAAGCTTTAAATAAGAAATAATATCTTCTATGTGGTTTGAATATCTATTCTCAAAAATACCAAATTGCTCCATTCTGTTTTCACAGTGATGTCCATCGATGGAGAGACAAGTAGGGTGATGAAAGGTGTCCAACATGGTGCCTGCGACTACCTCCTTAAGCCCGTTCGAATGAAGGAACTCCGGAACATTTGGCAACACGTATATAGGAAGAAAATGCATGAGGTTAAAGAGATTGAAGGTCACGATAGCTGTGATGATCTCCAATTACTAAGAAATGGTTTTGAGGGATTGGACGAGAAGAGCCTATTTATGAGAGTTGACTCCGATACCATGAGGAAGAGAAAAGATGTGGACAAGGACCATGCAGATCAGGAGTCGAGTGATGGTACTACTGTTAAAAAGGCTAGAGTAGTTTGGTCTGTTGACCTTCATCAGAAGTTTGTAAATGCTGTGAACCAAATTGGATTTGACAGTGAGTGCTTTCTGAAAATTGATACATTTGCATTTTCCTTCCCATAAATTTATAAAATTTGCATGATCTCGTTTCAAAAGTGCAACTGTCGCTATCTTGCAGAAGTCGGGCCAAAGAAAATACTGGACTTGATGAATGTTCCTGGCTTAACAAGGGAGAATGTAGCTAGCCATCTCCAGGTATGACATATGATGTTCAAATCCTAAACTTTTATGTTCTCTTTTCTTGAAAAAAAGAACCGAGTTCATAAAGAAAGTTAAAGGTTAAACAATCCTTTGCTACTATGACTGAAAATTGTTAGACAGGACGCACTGAATTCAGATAATTGCACCGTGATTTTTTGTCCAGTCCACTGTACCTGGTTTGTCATGACAAATTTGTGCAACAGTCAGGGACCTTTCTTTAAGACTAAAAAATCAGGCACACGAAACACAGGAAATGCAAATTTATAATCTGATACACGGTGTTTCTTGTGCATCAAGGACCACCTTTTCTTAATAAAAGAAGATCACCGTTGTCAGAGTTTGCCTAGAAGTAAGTGAAAGAAGGTTCTTGGTTCAGTAAATGACAGAAAGAGCAGATGTTATGGTGTAGCGATGAGTTTCTGACATGGCATACTCTTGACTTAGCCATGTTCATGGCAAAGCGCCTATTGTGTAATTGGTGGGGTTACTGTAGGAACATATTTATCTAATAGCTCCCTCTTATCCTCGTTTAAACTTTGTGATTTACATTCACCTGCATCCTACCTTTCTTAAACCCTTAAATATCACACAATCTTCGAGTTTTCATGAAAAAGCCATATGAAGTTTGGATCATCTGATTTTACCCAATACTCCAGAATTCAAGTTAGCATTCTTGTATTCCTTAAAAACAAAAAATGATGTTCTATTATTCATAAGAAGAAAATTAATTGCTATGCAGAAATATCGCCTCTACTTGAGTAGGCTGCAAAAGCAGAATGAGGAAAGGATATTGGGTGCTGCTAGGCCAGATTTCAGCCATAAGGGACCATCAGATAACCTTAACCTCCGAAGCTCCTTCCAAGAGCAACCAAGCAACATTGCCAGTGTATATCCGCATGCTTCTCAGAACATACAGACTCAGAACAGCATGCTAGATTCTCAGTTAGAAGACACTAAGTGCGCAGTGCCCTTGCCGGTGTCAGATAAAAACAGAACTCCAGTAAGTGAAGTTGTTGACTCTCAGAATGTTGCCGGTGCTTCACAGTTAGGTGGGGTGCTGTCTTTCAAAGGTTTGCCAGTGAATCAGGACAGGAAGCCGTCAGAAACCATGATATTGGAATGCCAGGCCTGGAGTGGAGGTTTTCCATCAAAGCAGTTCATGCAATATCCAAAGCATAACCATGAACGTTGTGATCTGTTAGGGGATTATTCATGCCTGCCAAAGCCAGACTTAGAGCACCCCATTGTCCCTGGTCATTTGTTTACCCCGCCACCACTAATCTCAATGAGTTGCAGTATGGAGGGGGATGCCAGAGACTTCTCAGATGTGAAGCCAGCCCTTCTTGACTGCATCAAGTCCTTATCTCCGGCGTTGACATGTACAGTTGATTCGGTTTCTGTTCAACTTAGTCACAGTGTTGTGACCTCAACTGATGGTGACATCAAGTTTTCCAGTGTGGAAGGTTTTCCCAGCATTAAAGATTCTTACTTTGATCAGACAAATAACCAAGACACTTTGCTTCCTTCACAAGAGCCAAGTATCATACGTGGCACAGATTTGGCTTCTCTGCCTGAGGACCTGCCTGGTTATCCACTTCAATGTGTCTCGTTTGAGAATATAGGATTGAGTAGCATTGATTTATTTCACTACAATGACACAACGATACTATCCGGACTAGGAAGTAACTGGTATGATGATCTAGAGTTTAGCAGCGAAACGACGGACTACCCATTGATAGATGGATGTCTCTTTGCATAATCCCTCTTCTGCCCCCCTTCTTTCGACCATGCCGATGTTCTTTGGTATGTTCCATATAGCACCTCTTGTAGGGCTATAGTGATCTAACTTGGTCCTACGGTGGAAGGATTTAATTGTAGTATCTCCACTTTTGATAAATGTCTGTATTATAGAATGTGACATGGTATAATCTATATACTTTTCGATGATCTTTCAAACTATATACGAAGATTGTCGAATATTTGCTTACACAACTGACACTTGCAGTAAAATTTTCCTCTGACGCAGCATTGCAAATGATATGTGAGACTGTCAATACAGGCAAACATGGTAACTTTTCAGGTTCGTCGGACAGATATCCACCAAAGGCCGCAGAGCGTGAAGTTACTCGCTGATCTAACCTGAAAGCATTCCATAGGTGATACAGCTGTAAGCAGAGTTTCTGGTGCAATCTGATGCAAAAGCTAATCTTGTAGTTGCAAGGACGAGATAGTAGGGATACCGAGAAAAATAATGCTACACAGCTGGAAACAAAACCAATCTACTAGCTTGTATGCAGATTATTTTTGCATCACAGTTGCACTAGAACTCGCTTACTGCTTTGCTTTCGTCAACTGGACCGGTCGTGTCGGATCCGAATTTCTTAATCCAGAATTCTCTGTGAAAAACTGTACTATTTCCTGGATCAATAGCTAGCACTCACAGATACATCACTGAATCATTCATACAGGCGCGAACTAAAGCTTTCAGATTACAACCATTAAAGTGACATAGACCACGTCGAGTCGAGTTTTACAGAAGAGCCGATCAGGCTAAAAGCTTACATTACAAAAGATGCAAAAGCGGTAGCGGAAGCAAAAGGGGTAGAGCTCAACTCTCCATAGGCAAGCGACTAGGGTGACCTGTGTACGACTGATATTAACTAAGAACTGGATAATATCGATTGTACGCAAATACCGAAAGAGTCCACTTAGACTGCGGCGAGGCCTAGACTACAGAATCTAGACTACTCTTTATCAATTCCTTGCCCATCGACTTCTGGATCCTCGTAGTACGCATAGTCTCCTTCATCTGCAACATCTGAGAGTTTTGGGGGGAGGGAGCGAGGATGAGCACAACTTCCGTGCTTGTGAGCCAACACACAATGCAATATTATACATGCAAGATTTAACAAAGGTGGCTCTGGTTCTTTTATTTGCTAAAGCAATATTTTCAATAATCATAGTTATAAAATCCTATCACTTATCATTTTAACGAATTGCACTTTGTTAAAGAGAGTAATTGTGCAATATTTGTATCAGCAGAGGTTCCCTCCATCGGAAACTCTACCTAATGCTTATTTAACTAGGGCTAACCCCATTATTAACATCACTGAGTCTGAAAACTCAGACAAAATCCAATATCAGGGCTAGGTGAGCCCGCCACAATTTTCATACCACCCACAAAGATTTTTGAAATAGAACTAACTCAAGTTAAGTTCCCATATCCGCCTTTGACCGTAGGCACGGCTGTTTAAACAGTTTATAACTCTGCAGAGATTGTACACTTTACCCACAAGAGACAATTAACTCGTTGCCCTACACGATTCCGTAGTCGTGTAGTCGAGAGGTTGTCACAATAACCTTTCTAAATATCTCGCCCCTTCCGTCATTTCACTGATATGAGGTTACGCCCATACGTTGCACGAGATGTTCACCTCAGCGACTGGCGTAGCGTGGCTACACCTCAGCGATTGGCGAACTTCACCATTGACTCGGTGTCCCATCAAGCCAACATACCCAAAGCTTGTGCCCCTTTATCCCTCCAGTGAGATGACTTTCAGGATTTGATAAATGTACTGAGCCAAGTCGCAATTTTTGCAGACTTATGGTTGTACTTGTTTTACACAGAAGGTCATGACAAGATTAAGTCCTTAATCCATTCGGGCGGTTCATACCACATACCCACCGTTCTCGTGCTACGTTAGCACCCACCACCTTACCATCTGTCCAGATGTGGTAAAAGCAAGTTATTAGGGTTTTTTAGGAGTAAAACCAATTTACCACATTTATCTCAGTCATGGACCCCCAATGACTGCCCAAACCATTTTTATGTTTGAAGAGATGATGATTGTGACATTTTAGCGTCCCGGTACTTAAGCAAGATTAACATGTCATTTAAGTACGACCTATAACTAGTATTACCACATAGTTACCAGGGTGACAATGGTTAAGTGATTCAAGTTGTCAAGGATGGCATAATAATTAGTTAATCAACAAATGAGCATTTAACTATCTTAAGCTTTAGCATACATTTGCCTAATGAATTAAAGCATGCAATTTGCTATTTTAAAATAATATAATTTGCATAAAATGTAGGCTCAATATGATCAAAGTGTTGACTAGCCTAAGTTATAGGCAAGAGGGTATTGGTAGTCTTGTTCTTGATCAACTTGGAGATCGTCCGCGTCATCGAATCCTTTTCGGACGAACGTACCGGAAAAAGACGCAACAAGAAAATAGAGCAAATAAATACACAAGAACAACAAATGAACTCCAAATTAAACAAGATTAGTGCCAAAAGCAAGATCTTGATTTTACAAATTTTTAGAAACAAGTTTCACAATTTTAGGGGTTATGACGAGGGATATATGAATTTTTGAAGCCTTTATTTTAAATTAAAACAGAAAAGGAAAAGAAAATCAAAGAAAAAAAAAAGGAAAACGGCGGCGGCCCACGGTGCACTTTCGACCCAGCCCACGACTTGGACCGAAACCGGCGCACAGGCGCGAGGCGCGGCCCACGGGGGTGCGGGGCGCTGCCCTAAAACGCAGGGGGGCGGCTCGGGCGGAAGCAAAAGGGGGAGGAGGGGAGGGGGAGGTGGTGGGGGGCGGCGCAGGGGGAAGAAGGAGGCGCGGCGGCGGCGACGAGCAGCGGCGCGGGGAGGTGGTCTTGGCCGGCGACGAGCAACGGCCGGAGGAGATGAAGGAGGCGACCCCGGCGGCTCGGGCGTGGGCGCGGCGGCGATACGAAGCGAAGACCGCGGGCGCAGATGCATGGCTCGGACTGGGCAAGCGGGTGCGGCGGTGTTTTTGCGAACGCCAAGGCACGGGCGCTTGGACTGGGCAAACGAGGGCGCGACGGGGATGAGCAAGTGGGGTGGCGAGGACGCGAAGGACGGCTTCAGTCAAGGCGGCGAGGACGGTGGGATGGGCATGTGCAGGAGCAGGTGCTGACCATGCGGCGGGGGCGACGCAGTGCGGTACACGGGGCGGTGCGGGACGTGGTAGGGCTGACCCGGGAGGGGGGGGAGGGGGACTCGGGTGCACGGGGAGGAAAAATGTAGGGGAGGGGGAGCGGGGTGAGGACGAGAGGCAAAATCGAAGAACGGGGCCTTACAGGTCGATTGCTTCCTGCCGATGTGCTAATATCATGAAAGTGGCAAAATTACTGACATCAGTTGTAGTGTGGGAAATCAGTGCTTCGATTTTAGTGTGTTGTGATGCTGAAAGTGAAAATATGGCTATCCCGAGTGGAAACTTGGTATACGTATCCGAATAGCCTGAAGCGACAGTTTTGCAGGATTCCGTTTCTTTTGTGGAAGCTTGCGTTGTTTGCCCAAGAACTTTGATGATCAAAATCAGTCAGACGGCCTCTTTCTTTCATCTCTTCCCTAGAATAAAAGGAGTTCATCAAAGATGTGCATACCTTCTATAAAAGTGATAGCAGTTTGTCAATTTTGTCAGTAGAACCAGCAGTCTTGCCCGTGCTTATTGCTACTGCTGCAGTTGAATTAATTCACGCTCCAGCCTGATGCATGTTCTTGTCTTGCGTATCAATGACCCCGTTTCCTTTTTTTTTCCTCGTGAAAGGTTTTGTAGTCTGGCCCTGAAGTTGTCACCATAAAAAAGTCTTATATTCTATTCAACTTAGTGTGTTTACAATTTATTTTATGTTCGAAATGCATAATTAATATAAACCAGAATCTGCGTATTGAAAGCTTTCGCAACGAGCATGTATAACTGGAGATATTTGACAGGCGCTTACGAAGCCAAGCGTGTTGGTTGGTTGCAACTTGCAAGCTTCAGCCTTTGACTTGGGGCGCACACTCCGAAGTTTACGTATACCAGACTGATTGGCGTATTTATTAGCACCCTTCGGTTAGTGGAGTGAATCTTCACATGTAGAGGGGACAAACCAAAGGGAAATTTGATCATTTGCTCTGACTTTGATCAGACTTCTAGTATTTCTATTTATCTTAGAGTAGGTAGATTAAAAGCCCCGGTTTTAATTTATTGATTGATCTTTTGCCATTTTCGTATTTGCAATTACTTTTCCTATTTCTGCCACATGAAATGATTTGTATGCCCTTTGCCCTAGGGCTTGGTCGGGATGGTTAGGTTCAGGCAACTGAGGTTTGGACTCGGTTGTGTGTGATGGACGAGTTTTTGACCTAAATGACACTGTTGCGCCCGTTTTTTGCAGAAGTAGCAGTTGTCGCGCCGTATTGCCGAAGATGTCATGATAGACGTGTCGGTACCCGACACGTGTGCAATACCGGGCCTCCCGTGCCCGGATTTAATCTCCGCCGCACCTCCCTAGTCCGGACGTCACTCGTGTGGACATGTGTCCGCCTCCACTCGCCCTTGGCCCGGACAACCTTGTTCGTGCGCCCCTCGCCCGGACGCCACCTCGTCCGCACGCCCGTGCCCTGGACGCGTCGCGTGTTGCTTGTCCAATCGCCTGTGACCCGGACGCTGCCTTGTCCACACGCCCGTGTCCCAGACGCGTCGAATGTCGCCTTGTCCGCACGCCCGTGCCCCGGACGTGCCGCGTCTCACCTTGTTCGGTCCCTGGTAGCCCAGACGTGCCATCGCCGCACGCGTGGCGCATGAAGACACGGGTATCCCAGCCCTTCCTCACCCGGCCCCGCCACGTGGCGCGGCTCCGCTCCTCCCGCAGCCAGACCAGCTCCCCTCCCGCATGGATGCGCCCCCGTCTTGTCACGTCCATCCATCACCACCATGCATTTTTTTGCATGCCAGCCGCGCGCGGGAGGGAATCTGATTCCTCCTGTCGCTTCGCGGTCGGCTGTGAATTGCGTTGGGCAGCTATGTATTCAGAGTCGATTGTGAGACGCTTCGCTCACTCTCATCCTTGTTCGCACACTCATTCTCGCTCACTCTGTCCTTCGCAGCCTCGATCGATTTCATTTTCGCGGACGATTAAGGTTTGTTTAAAGGCTTCATTAGAGGTCATATTAGCAAGTTTTTTTCTCGTATGTATTTCCATTATTAACTGTGTAGTTAGTTAATTAGTTGTCCGGTCGCCCCTGGCCTGGACGCACCACCTGCCGGCTTGGCCGCTTGTCCGGTCGCCCTAGCCCAGACGAGGCTCTGCCGCACGTGTAGTAATTGTTTGAGTCGTAGTTTATTAGTAGTAATTACACAAGTGCAAATGAAGTGGTCGAATTTACATGGCCATAATTAATTTGTTGGTAACTAATGACTCGTAGTTAATTAGTGGTAATTGAATAAACGCAATCAATGACGGTCAATTATGTTTATGTGTAGTTAACCAGTCTTAATTAATTAATCATAATTAATTCAGTGGGAATTACTTAAATGTAATTAACTACTCATAAGTAGTTTATTGAGAAGTAATTAATATGTTGCTAATTAATTAATTATTCATATTTAATTGCTTAGTTGTATGTAATATGTCTTCATTATTTGTGTCGTGGGTAATTAGTAGCAAATAAATTACTTATAATTAATTAGTTTAGTCCTATTTAATTAGTGGTAATTGAAGAAATAATCTCATGTAAATAGTCGTGTACAGCTAATCAATTAGTGTTAATTGCATATCCTGTTTGTTATATTACGTACTGTAGATCGGGTTATTTTGGCTTTAGGTAATTTTGAACATGCAAGACTTGGTAGTGTTTTATGGTGATGGACTCGTACGGGCTGGACTTGATGGGTTGTACCTATGGAGATGTTAGTACAAGGTGATCCGAGCGAAGGGGCTCGGTGCGATGAATATTCACGAGCTTAGGAGCTGCATCCGGAGGGAGTTCGACGCGGAGCCAATGACGAAGAAACCTATCATCGAGGTGATCACCTCCGCAAGTAGGGGAGGGCAAGGCGTATGCGAGCTAGTCAAGGTGAATGGAAGCGTAGCATGGGGCCAGTACATGCAGATTGCTTCTCAGCTCGAGGCGGCGATATACGGGAAGCCGATGGTGTACGTGAATTTCCTACGCATGTCGCCGGGAAACCTTGTGATGCTGGTGCCTCGGGAAGCAGGCAACCGCAGGCGGAGCTTGAATACGGGAGCACAGAATGTGTTGTTTTGGAGGAAGTCCACGAGAGAAGACTTTCGTATAATTTTGTGCTAAATGAGGATGCGGGACTATTGTGGTCGGCCTGTATTGACTGCCATAAGGATCTACTAGACCAGCCTCTCAGTTTAGTATAAATAGTACAAATATCATCAATAAAACAAGCAAAGATTGTGAGTGTTTTACGATGTCATCACGCCGCGAAGCGCTGTGTCAATCAAATGAGTGATGGAGCCTCTCCTGGCGCGTCACCTGCTCCGAACGCTCTAGTGGAGGACAGGTGAGTTTGGTGCGCAACCGTGCTATGTATCACTCGATCTACTGACCATATGTTCGTATGTCATACAATCGCTGCTCCTATAGGACCTCGATGTGTGCCGTCTCCGTCCAAGCCGTAACCCACTCATGCTGGACTGCTTGCCAGTCCTCAGCATGTCGGCTCGCCCTCAATTGCCTGCATTCTAGAAGGAGTGATGTTAGAACAACGGATGTAAGTATGATGTGTAAACAATACTCGGACGGAGTTGGACTCACAAGTGGACGGCTCGCTGTAAGATCCTGCCGTCGAGAGGGGGCACAAGTTGGTACAAATCGAACTGTCGCATTATGCGTTGCGGCGCATAAGGCTCCACCATATGGGTAAGGTCGTCGCCCATAATCCGGTGTCCTGCGTGCATTGCACGGACAATCCGTGTGGTGCTACCATGTTCACGAAATCTGGACTTCATGGAGCCCATATGATATCTTTGTCGTGCAATGACTCAAACTCATTATGGAACAACGAGTAACACCTCGCTGGGCTGTCCTTGGCCTAGCGTAACTAGGCAGCGGTCCATCGGTAGCTCATAGTGGGCCCGTCTATCGGGTCGTGCAACTCGGGGTACGGATGCACTACTTTCTCGAAGGAGGGCTGCCCAATAGGGAAGTGCTCCCAACTCTACAGCTGCACTTCCGATTATCTTGGTTAAGATCGATTATGCACCACGCTACAGACCCAACTGGATAACTCATACCTTATTAATGAACTTCTATGTTTACCACCTCTCGATTAAACATAACAAGACATCACAAAAAGGGTTTTTGTACTTTCATAGTCCAAATACTCTAAAAGAAACCTGTAGAGTCAAAACTTCCACATGATAAATGTCTTACCAAAAGATAATTTTCATTATCCAAAATACCAAGTGAAATAAAGAGTCATGAGTCCCAAAAAGAAAGGTAGAACCCCCACAAAATTTCAATCTTGCCAACTTACAATACTCACATGCAGCAAAAACAACTCAACAGTTGAGAGAACAAATAATCTCTTTATGGAGCCAATAAAGAGACCAATTGAAAACCCATCAACTACATTGTAACCACTAACCCAAGAAAATTCGTCAACCGCAACTGTAACAAGAATAACCAATCCAAACTCAAGGAAGACAACAACCTTTCCAAAGAAACTCATCATCAACGCCTGTAACTAGACTACCCGAGGTAAATACTTCACTACTCCCATACCACAAATGGTTGTCCAACTAGGCCATACCAATGGCTACAACCATGATCTCTACCTCTCAACATCTACTATCATCACACATAACAATCATATAATCAAATCATAAGCGTACGTAATCATCTCATAACATAAATTAATGCGGCATAACGGAAACACAAATGTAATTCTTGACCCATCCCATCCTACTGTGCACAGTGTGTCAAATTTTAAGTTAGTTAATCATTATCAAATTTTAGTTGTTTTTACTAGTCATAAAATAAATTTTTAGCAATTTTATGTTACCTAAGACGTTAATCTATTCACCACGGACCTAAAGCCCGCTCTGATACCAACTGTAATATCCTGACCCAACACGGAGCCCAGAATACCACTAACTACACTAATTATCAATTTTAACATCATTTTATAAAAACTATAGCAAGCGTATCACGATAAAACCTGTCAACGGGTCACAATAACATAAACATAATGATATGACAACCATAGATAAATTACTCCTAGGAGCACAGCAATGTAATAAACCAATATTAACGCAAACCATTCGATTAAGTCTATTGAATGAATATCAACTCTAATTTATCATCTAAGGTTATTCAACACCATCATGTCCTAAATATAAATCATCATACTATAATAAAAATGTCTCATGTCCAACTAATCAAGTAATTGGGTGTAAGTTGTGATTCCAAGTGCGCTAGCCATTCCCGAGTGAAACGTCATCAATGGTCACCTAAAAACAACAATAGAGCAAGAATGAGTCCAAGACTCAGCAAATACATAATAAAGCCATAAACAACAGTTTATCAACCATAATCAAGGTTATCATTATCAGTTATCTATTTAATGCCAATCTCATACTCAAACAAACAAGCCATACTCCATATAGGTAAAGTTGAAGAATTTAACAATTTACTCATATATGCGAATGCACCATCATGCTCATTCTCATATGAATCTCATCAGCTGATATCGGTATAGCGGAGTGTTCACCCGTCGATGACACACTCTAGCCTTCACTCCCGTGAAGTCCTCACCGAGGTAGAATTTTATCTAGAGCACTCCGGACTAGTCATGTATCTTTCTCACCGACCTCATCGGAATAGTTACATGATTTTCTCACCGATCTAGCTCGTGCAACTCCTGTCATGATGAATGTAAATAATGCAACATCTTTAATTATTCATCAACATAATTCATCTCATTAACTCAATATCTCATTCCCATTAACTCAAATTTGTAATCTGATTCATTCAATGTCATCAATATCATGCATAAGAATAATCTTAACGAAAGCATAGCAAATAGCATAATAAGTAATATCAATGACAATGGTGAACAACTCGTTATTCACCACTCTACCATGTACTTGCCTCTTAGCCCTTCGAAGCCGGATGACGGAATTATGGCACGACGCATGAGGCCACAGTCCCTGAACAAAAAAGTAATAACACACACTCAAAACATCATCAAAATCACATCATCACAGTACCAACCCGTCACACTAATCGACCTCACATGCTTACGTCAAACCGACCGAATTAACCCAAATCTACCGAACTCACTACCCGCTGTCCCAGTAGAAAAATCCCTCTGACTTATTCACCCGAACTGCAAATTCAACCAACCAGGACTCTCTGGAAACCTTAAGAACTTACCTACAACATTCATGTTGACCAAATTCTCGGATTAACTCACCTAATATTTTTAATCTACTAATTACTACAAATTGTCAACACACGACAAACTCTACCGGACAGCAGAACTATAAAATTCATATCTCACAATTTATGCATCAGATTGACATGAATAAAAATCTACCGAAAGCTATCGAAATTATGTACAACTCTCTAGTAGAAGAAATTATCAAATTATGCCTCTATACTACCCATAAAAAAGTACAATAGTACTGTAGACTAATCCGATCTACTAATCGTTTCCCTAACGAACACTTGCTACTTCCCCTCTAATCTAGACTCTAATCTCTACTAAAATAATTAGAAAACAGAGAGGAAAAACCATATCGTTACCACGTGACGGACGCCAAAACTCCAACTTTTCCCTTCCCTTCTCCCTCCTAATCTTTTCATGGCTGGTTCGGCGCGTGGCGATGGCTTTTGGTGCCGCTGGCCGAGCGGGCAACGCAGGTAGGCGCTGAATACACAAGTTAACCCATGACTTGTAGCATTGCCATGCAGCACACAAGTCAAACAAAGGGAAAAGGGCTAATTAAAGATGGACTCACAAAGAAAACCAAGCCATGTATGTACGTGAGAAATTGCAGGCGCCAACGCTGCTGGCCGAATGGACAAACTAGCGATGGCTTCATGCACACGCGGGCAGGCAGCGCTCGGGCCGGGGCTACGTGCGGGTGGGTAGCTTCGCTTCGGTGGGCGTGCAAGTGGCCACGCGGCAGCAGGCAACCACGCAGCAAAGGCAGGAGGCGGCTACGCGTTGGCTGAGCAACAACCCGAGGCGATGGCTTCACACGCCAGCGTTCGCATGAGATGAGGCGCTACACTGGTGGTGGCGCACGAAAGACAAAAACACTGTTAGAGTTTGATTTCTCGATTTTGGATCCCCTAATCTCCACCTCCCCCTAAAAGACTCGACTCCTTCCGTACGACTCGTTCCTTGAAAAATAACTCCCCTCTAAAACCCAAAACATCCCGTTTTCTCGTATCCTTTTTGTTTATTTACGCACTGGTTCTCAAGAGTGTTTTTTTTTCAGAATACCATACTAAACATTTCCGTTCTCTCTTTAAAGCACTTCGGGGTATTACAAGTAATTCAACTCGTTGCACGAGGGTAGAGGGCCCTCCACGTCCCCAGTAATCCATAACTTGCACCGGCGATACTCGTTGTTGAAGGGTTCCAACAGCCCCAGTAGAGGCATGGTTTGCAAGAGATGAAAGACACATATTATTAGTGAATAAATTGATAGTGACGATGAATTACTAGAAATTAAAAATTATGACTAAACATAGACAACAAATTAATATACACTAATTAACTACGACTAAATTAATTACGACTAATTAAGCATGACTTAATAAGGTCAACTACATTATTCAGGACTAAATTAATTATGATGAATTAAATACCACTAAATTAATTACGACTAATTAATTACCACAGATTAATTACAAATAAATAATTATATCGTAATAATGCCACCAAATTAATTACGACTTAGTAAGGACACTAAATTAATTACGACTAATTAATGATGACTAATTAATTAAGACTTAATTAAGTATGACTAATTAATTAACTAACACTAACTAATTATGACTAATTAATTCGTAACTAATTAACTATGCCACAAATAATTACGTAAGATTAATTTAACTACGACTAATTAATTATGACCTAATTAATTGCAACTAATAAACGAACACAAATTTAATTACGAAAAATGAAAACGACTAAATTTATTATGCCTAAATAAGTACAACTAATTAACTTCGAGTAATTAACTATGACTAATTAACTAAATACACAGTTAATAAAGAAAATACGTACAAGGAAAAATTACCTGCTGATATGGCCGCTAATGATGACTCTAAGCGATCCTTAATCGGCTGCGAAAACGAAATCGACAGAGCGAGCGAGCGAGGATGAGATTTTGTGAAGCGTCTCGCCATCGCCTTTGAATTTATAGCCGCCCAACGCAAATCGCGGCCGACCGCGAAGCAACAACAGGAATCGAATTCCCTCCCGCGCGGTTTGCATGCATGCACATCTAAGATAGTGATGGACGGACGGCGTGGAATAAAGCACCTCTGGGCGTGGAAATGCCGACATGGAGGTGTGTCTGGGGCAGAGAGTGGCCAACGCTCATCCGGGCCATGGGCGCATGGCAGCGACTGCGTCCGGGCGACACGTGTGCGGACAACGTGCGTCCAGGAGGGGGGCGCACGGCAGCGGCGCATCCTGGCAGGGGACGTGCGGAGGGGCTTGTCCGGGCTAGGGGCGCCCAGATTTGCCACGTGTCAGGTGTAGGTGAATCCAGGCTAGGGGTGCACGGATTTTAGCGTGTCTGGATGCACAACGCACGAATAAAGTCTGACCGGGCTACGGACGAGTGGTGGAGGACACGTGGCAGGAGGAGGCACGTCCGTGCTGCCATTTTTGGCAATACAGCGCGACAGCTGCTACTTCTGCAAAAAACAGGTGCAATTATGCCATTTATGCCTAAAACTTGTGATGGACATGAGTTGGACTTGGCTAGCTCGATTGGATTGGCGTGGTCTACCCAACTAGACACAACAGTGAACCCAAGGAACAAGGCGCCGACGCTCCAATCCGACAGCGGCCAACGATGGAGCGTCTCGACGGCGTGTGTTCTCGAGGGTTTTGAACCCATTTTAGGCGGCTCGGAGAGATGGGGGAGACAGCTGCGTCCGAAACAGAGAGGCGAAGGACGGTGGCCGTAGAGAGAAGGAAGGCTCGACGACGGTGAATCCGGTCGTATTTAGCACACCCAGCAAAGCTGGAGCACGGTATGGTATGGGCATGGGGAGTCCTCTAGTGGTGACAGATTGGTTTGCGGAGTCACGAGGAAGGTTGCTGTCGGTGACGGCCATGGTGAGGCGATGGAGCTATGTGGTGGCCCTCTACGGTGGACTAGGAGGAAGAAGAAGGTGGGGCTTGGCTTCGCTTGGCGAGGCGGTGGAGCTCTGTGGTGGCGCTCTACGGTGGACTAGGAGAAAGAAGAAGGTGGGGCTTGGCTTCTCCGTGGCGAGGCGCATCTCATGACACGATTGGTGCAGCAAGGGGGATGACGGAGGTGATGGATTGGTGGTGGTGGTGACGAGGCCGGCGATGTGACGAGCAGTGACGGTGGCTCTGGCGGTCTTCCGGTGCGGTCAAGAAGGTGGGGCTTGGCTTTGTCGTGGTGAGGTGCATCTCATGGAGCGGTGAGGGGATGATGGAGGTGACCGAGTCGAGGAGAGTAGAGGACTACGGTGGTGCTCAGGAGAGGAGGAGAGGACCAAGGTGACGCTTGGGTGCGAAGGACACCCGGAGAGGAGGAGAGGACCAAGGTGGCGCTCGGGTGTGAAGGAGAGAGTGTAGTGTAATGTGGTGCGGTCGGTGCACCAGCTAGACCAGATCAGACCATATGTGCCTAGGGCAAAGGGCATAATCATCTTTTCTTGTGGACAGAAATGGCTGATGTAAATGGAAAATGGAGAAATAGTAAAAGATCAATGGATAAAATTAAAATGGATCTTTTAATCATGTAGTACAAGATAAATGCAAATAATAGGAGGCAGTTTAAAAGCGGGGCAAATGATCAAGTTTCCCCGAACCAAATGAGAAAAACGAACCAACAAGAAGCCGGGGGGTCAGTCTAAGGCGGGATCCAGGCGTGAGATCCGCCACCCCACCACCAATGGAGGTGGCGATCGCTGGCGCAGTGGCAGCCGCGCTCCTGCTGCTGTGGCTGGCCACAATATCAGTTGGGGCCGCGGCGGGGGAGGGGCGGTGGTTGCACACGCTCTTCTCGGTGGAGTGCAGCGACTACTTCGACTGGCAGGCAGTGGGGCTCCTCCATAGTCTGCGCAAGGCGGGGCAGCCTGGCGGCATCACCCACCTCCTCAGCTGCGCCTCTGACCAGCTCCCCTCCTACCGCAGCCTCCGCCTCGGCCACACTCTCCAGGTCCCCTCCTACAGCCGCCAGGGGCGGACCCTTCATGGGTCAAGAGTGTTCAGCTGAACACCTATTTTTTAAATAAAATATCTAGTATATAATAGGTATATTAGATATACATGTTATTAGTTAGGCCAAAATTATATATTTGTGTCCGTAAAGCTCGACGATGCAATGACAAGTAGGCGTGAGGCGGCGCAGGACGAGCGTGCTGCAGCACACTTGCAGGGCAAACAGAGATGTGGTGCGAGCAAGCGAGTGACAATGCAACAAACAAGGAGGAAGGGAGCGGGCTGTCGACGATCAAGTCGCCGATCTTACAATAAATGGAAAAAAGAGAGAATGACGTGGGAAATCTTGGGATTGCAATGGGACTGCTCTTTATTAGTATGAACTGAGATTTTACAAGGGGTGTATCCTGACAGAATGACGGACTGCTTTCTAGAGTACAAGACAATGCTTCTTTCTTTCTATCTTCTGATGATCTTCTCCTCTTTATCCGCCCAGGTTCCATCTTTAAATAGCCCTCGAAGAGGTGGCAGATACTTCCGGAGAAGGCGCCTGATGCGAGGCGTTGCGTCTGGTCGGAGTCAAGTGATGGTTGATACATAATCAACCGTTTGACGGTTATATGTCTATGAAACATATAACAGCACGGAGGTTGTTCACTGGTGTGTCTTGGATAAGATACGTCGTATGGAATATGCACGTGTTCCATTCATCATACGGTAGAGAATATACCTTGGAATCGCCTTACCTTCTACGAGCGCTTCTCCGGTCTGAGGCTTAGCTTGGGCCTTCGTCCACTGGGTACCCATTATGTAACCTCTGGAATCTCTACGACCAGTGAGGTCATGCACCTCAAAGGTTACGACCATGAAGACGTATGGTCTTTTATATATTAAAGATAATATATAGAGGTTTTAATCCTCGTCAGCTAGCCCCCGAACTTTAAATGAATAGGTCGTGTGAACACCTTTCTTCCGATGAAATCGTATCGGGATGACGCTTATTAAATACAAAGGCATTTGAAGCGGTTTGTATTCACTTTAAAGTTGAGAACTTTGCCTTGGGATTTGAAGAGTTTCTGTGTCCGTTGGACTTTTTTGGGTAACTCCTTATTACGGTTTAGGATTTCTGAAGCTTATAAAACCCCTTTGTAAACCTAGGGTTTTTTTCACTTCCTCCTTTCTTTTCTCATCTTCCGAGTAAAAACTACCTCCGACCTCCTTTGCTTTTCTCACCCAAAAAGAACCTAACCATGTCGGACCAAATCACCAACTGGTCGGTTTCTGACCTAAGTGAGAAAAAGTTGGAGAATCTGGAGAAGATCGGGATGCTCCCAACAAGGATGTGATTTCTTGAGATCCGCGTTTGGGAACATTCCCGAGCAAAGAAGATGGAGAAATTCTGTTTTCTCGCATATATCGAATGCGGATTTCGCTACCAACTCACTCCTTCCTTCCTCAAGTTTTGGAGTATTATGGAGTTGAATTGGTGAATCTGGATCCCAATGCCATCGCCAATCTCAGTATTTTCATCTATCTCTGCGAATCGTGCTTTAGGGATTCCAGCAGATCCGGATTTATTCAGTACTACTACAGATGACAAAGTCCGGAAGGCGATTGGGACGCTGGAGAGTGCACCTTGCGCCTCCATGATGGAAAAGTCGATGAGTACATTTTTATGTACTCAAAATCTTCGTGGTGGTCGTGGAAGAAGAGCTGGTTCTATATGAATATCACGAAGAAAGACACCTTTATTATTCTGGTAAGAAGGCGGTCGAGAATCCGAGATGGCGCCTCTATGGAGAAAGAGGGAAACGTAGGAAAATGGGTCAAGCAATCAAGCTTTTAGCGTCCAAGGTCTAACATCTTGGCATGTGGTGAAAGATTTTTCCACGCCACGGTTAGCCTTGAAGGCCCGAGCACATAAGATGCTCGTACATTGGTCGTGATGATACGACCAGAGACTCTAAAGATGGTAAGCCATTTTAATGATTCCGACCAGTTTACATATTTCAGTTGATTATTTCTTAACTCTTTCATTTTACCTTTACAGCTCTATCTTTTGATGAGATTAGAAGCTGGATCAAGATGATCTGCGCCGGAGAGCCTGACGATAAGGCTTGTTTTCCTCGGATCTTAGCGGTTGTTTCCGCTGAAGAAAGGATTGAAAGACTTAAGGTAAAAAATATCAACTGCTGTCTTATTGACGTACATATTATTTTTGATCGGTATACCATAAATGCTCTTTGATGTGTAGTCGGTTGGGTTGAGAGTCAACAAGGTCATTGAAAGATGTGAGCCAATTGATGATCCGATCTCCCCTTCGACCACACAGGATGTAAGCCCTCCAGAGGTAGGTAACCGAACACAAATAATATTTTGGATAAATTATGTTTATCGCCTAACTATCTTTGATGATGAATTTAGGCGGTCGTCGTACCTTCCAAAGAAGGTCATCGAGAATCCTCCGGTTTCCTCACGAGGCCATCGTTGTGGAGGTAGACGAATCTACATCTACCGACCCGCGATCGTGACCTCGACCAAATGGTCGCGATATCGCCTCCGATTTCCGATCGAGATGTGCAAGATCTAGTCAACCCTACCGGTTTAGAACCGTGAGATCGATTGACAGAAGAGGAAGGCTAGCGCAACGAACTTTAGTTCGATGCGCTATAAGGGTAAATTCAAAAAACAACAAGGTATATATATAAAATGAAGAGGTCGATTTATACATACCTTGGATCTTCCTTACCTTCTCTCTCTTGTTTTAGATCTTCGGTGTTCGGTGGCGTGTCCGATCAGAGCACCCTCAGAAAAAGTTCCCGAGGTAGAGGTGGTCGTGGAGGCTCCCGACCAGATACTCCTAAAGCAAAACTACCGAGGATGAAGTAGCAAAGAAGCCCCGAGCAGTGTTTCAAAGATCCGCTCAGATCCTCTAGTAATCCTTACTCCTTCTCCTGAGGTAGTCATCCCAGAGACCCTCAACAGTTCCACCTCCTCCAGAAATACTTCTCAGTTAACATATTCCCTTTTTCTCCCCGATTTATCGAGGATAAGGAACTTGATGAAGCCTGGGGAAAGATATCGGACCATCAAGCCAAGATTGGTCCAGATACCATCTTTTCCGAATATAATGATATAGCAATTCGGGTAAGTGTTCTACGACCATCTCTTACAACTCTTTCTTTTGCGCTTTGAAAACTTGCTAAAGAAAGGAATTTTTGTTTTTGTAGCATTTGGTCGAAAACTATGCTGTGATCGGAGGACTGACCCAGCGAATAAGAATTTTGGAGCAAAAAACACTCCGATCTGAGAAGTAAGTACATTTCCCTTTTTGATCTCATAAGGTTTATTATCTTGATTCTCCTTATAGGTTATCCTTCTCTTTCTATCATATTTGATAGATTTAGAGAAAATTAAAGAAGAGATCAAGGCCAAGGAAGCCATAATAATAAAGTTGAGGAAGAAAATCGAGTAAAGACCGGTCGATCGAGCATGCGATGACCAGCAAAAAGAGGTTTTCACTCTTGTGAGAAGAAAATCAAAGGTAATCGGTCGTAGACCTAACCAGTATTTCATAACTCCAATTATAAAGAGTACATTAATTTTGTTTATCTACTCGTGCAGAAAAAACTGTAGCACTTGAACGAGCGGAGAAGACCCTCGATTTTGAGCGTGGCCAAAAGGAAGCCCTTGTATTTGGCCTTGATGAGAAGATCACGCCCTTAACAAAATGATCTTTGATATGGGATCGAGGATCAAGCTTGCCTTCATTAGGAGATCCAACGGAAAAGATGATCTACTTTGGTCAACTTCGGAAGATCCAAAGGCCCGCTCAAAATTATGAAGGAAAACCATACCTGCACAATGCGAAGCTATTGTAATCGAGTTAGTGTTGCTTTAGCAAAACTAAAGGCTTCCACCCTCTCGTTAGTCTTAAAGTCGTGGAAGAGGACTTCGATCGCTCAAAGTGAAGCAACAAAACTTCTCGAGAAGTAAAACATCTCGAGAGAAAGTTGCAGGGAAATGGAAGTCGGATCTCCATCTCATAGCGACTCACCGAGGTCCTAATATGTAAACAGATGTAACTTTAGACTATGTAAAATGAAAACTTACCTTTTATTAGAGAAGATCCTGGTTTGTCTTATTAATGTTGTTAAATACTCATATATCTCTAGCCCCGATCGCTATGTTAGTAGATGAACGTTACTAAAAGAAAGCAGAGACTGTAATTGAGTAATAACGATGACCATGGTAAGAGTGCCGATAATGTGTATGACAATGATCTAGGAAATACTAGGAAATCATGTGGTGGAACCAACCGACGACTTCGCTAGTCTAGATTTTGCCCATTATCAAGTACTATGGAATACCACTTGTAGTCGAAGACATAACAAAGACTAGATCTTGCTTATAAGAAGATATGCATTAAGAATGTATGCAAGAAATGAAATGAAGAGATAAGTACCGTTGTTTAGGAAATATTCGGATCTGGTCGATCGAATCTTAAGAATCAAGATTTGTAAAATATTTCGCAAACGTGCTCATTCTCAAATCCGATCGCAATGAGGATCGAGGAAAAGAACCGTCACTAGAAGCTCCTTCCAGCAAGGTGACCACGTGCAGAGAGGAGAGACTTCACCAAGAGGCTTTCGTGTCCCACCAAGAGCCAAACTTGATTAGAAATGAATGTTGAAATAAAATAACAATCTTCAATTTCAAGAAACGAAAGCCAAGTAAATCGTCGAGTTGGTACTCCTTATACTCGTATGACTCTTTAAGAAAAGAATGTCCTGGTCGTGAATGTGTATCATTAAAGCAATGATCACGGCTAAAACCAATGTGATTGGTGACATTTAAGTCAACAACCATGAGTAGTGGAGATCCCAAAGAAGGAATATCGGAGAGAATGAGAGTCTTCTCCACCAACCAAGAACGGAATAGCATACGACGGATGCAACAAATAATAAGTATAAACAACCATACTTATCATTTTTAAGAAAAACATCTTTATTGAAGAAAAAATGAATAAAAATGAAATACATGAAATTAAACATAGAACTTACGCAATTGATCAATATTCCAAGAATTAGATAAAACTCGCCCATCCGACATTGCTAATCAGCATCGATCCCGGTCGGGTTACTTCGACCACGATGTATGGACCTTCCCATTTAGGTGAAAGTTTATTGCGATTTGCTTGGTTCTCGATTTTTCGAGAACCGATCACCTACACTAGGTCGCGAGGTTGTACCTTACGATCGTGATACCGACGCATGGCTTGTTGGTAGATTGTCGATCGTATCAAGGCTTGATTTCGTCTTTCTTCAAGGAAATTGATATCGCAAGTCGTCGCTCGATCGGTCACTTTCGTAAAAGTAATTCGAGCGTAACCAATTTTAGTTCGAGGAAGCATAGCCTCACCAGTAAACTAAAAAGAATGGTGTTTCCCGGCCGCACGACTAGTTGTGGTACGAACACCCATAATACGAGGGAAGTTCTCGAACCCAAGCTCCCGACCGCTGAAGTAACTCGGTCGAACACTCGCCGCTTGATCCCTTGCATTATGATACCATTGGCTCGCTCAATCGCTCCATTGCTCGTGGATGAGCAATGAGCGAAATGTATCTCGACACCTAGTTCTTCGCGCACTCAAAAATTGCCGCTGAGAATCGGGCACCGTTATCGCGATTATACGATCGGGTACACCAAACCGTAATCACGCTTTTTGTTAGGAACCTCTTGGCGGCTTCGGTTGTAGTTTTACAACCAGCTCGGCTTCGATCCACTTAGTGAACGTGTCAATCATGACGAACAGGAACTCAAAACCCCGGTGCCTTTGGGAAAGGTCCTGAATGTCCAATCCCAGTTGCAAAAGGCCAAGAAAGAGGGATTGTTTGCAAAGCTTGAGACGATCGATGTACTTGTCGGCTATGAAATCGACATTGTACGCACTTCGTCACGAGCTCTTTTGCATCATGAAGGGCGCTGGCGAAGAGTATCCTTGCCTAAAGGCTTTACCGACCGCTCAGAGCAATGGTGAGCTCCACGCACTCTTCATGAATTTCGGTTAGCAATTTAATGTCATCCGATTGAGATATGCATCTCATCAACACCCCGTGAGATCCTCGCTTATATAAGGTACGCTCAATGAGAGTGTATGATTTGGCTTTTCGTGCAATACGATCACCTCTACATCATCTTCTCGAATTATGTCATGTCAAGATAATTGTAGATCGATGTCATCCAATCTCTATCGTGATCGTGATGGCGCCAACCATCATCGACTGTGGAGCATCCATGCTTGCGTAATCAAGGTGTGCAACCTCCTTGCTAACATCTATGTCCTCGGAAGGCTCGACTACCGAGGGTGAATCGAGTTTCTCAAGAAAAACTCCGGCGGACGGATGTCCGTGTGGAAGCCATCCGCCAATCGGTCCGCCGAAAGTTTTCCTTTCTAGGAATGTGTTGGATCCGAAAACCAAGAAATGCTTTTCAAGTTTCCGCATTTCGCGGATATGATGACATCTTGGTACTAGAGCATTGATACTCTTTCCTACTTGATTCGTTACTAGTTGAGAATCACCTTTCACTAGCAATCTGCGAATCCCGAGCTTAACGAGTCGCTTGAAGTCCCGCCAAGAAACCTTCTATTCTCACGCATTATTTGTAGCAGGAAAGTTTAACTGAATGGCGTATTTAAGTTGTTCGCCAGTAGGGGAAATCAAAACGACCCCAGCCCCCGAGCCTTGAAGCATCAAGGAACCATCAAAGTACATTGTCCACTGGTCGTGAAACTCGTACTCGGGTTCTTGGGAGGGTTCAGGGTTTGTCCATTCAGCAATGAATTCTGCTATTGCCTGAGACTTAATCGCTGTTCTAGGGACAAAATGGAGGTCAAACGCCCCAAGCTCAACCGCCCATTTCGCTATTCGTCCTGATGACTCCCTGTTACCTAGGACTTGACCAAGCGGATATCCGGTAGGTACGACCACTTTATGGGCCTGAAAATAATGTCTAAGTTTCCTTGAAGTCATAAGGAGACCATAGAGCAATTTCTGTATCTGTGGATATCGTTCTTTTGGTCCATGCAAGACTTCGCTTACGTAATATATTGGTCGTTGGATACGATCACGTTCTACGACCAATACACCGCTAACTGTCTGTGGCGTTGCAGCGACGTAAATTAGCAATGTCTCTTCCAATCTTGGAGAGACTAAGACCGAGGATTCGTAAGATACCGCTTAAGCTCCTCAAAAGCGCCGCTTGCCTCTTTAGTCCATTCAAACTTCCATGTTTCCGAGAAGCTTGAAGAATGGGAGTCCTTTTCACCTAACCGTGCTATGAAACGACTTAACGCCATACACCCGGTTAGCTTCGGACTTCCTTTTCGTGGTCGGGAACGATCCGATCGATAGCGTTATTTTCACCGGATTTGCTTCAATGCCTCTAGCGTAAACTAGAAACCCGAGCGCTTTTCCGGATAAAACTCCAACGCACACTTTTCCGGATTTAATTTAAGGTTATGACGCCTTAAATTATTGAAAGTCTCTTGTAGGTTCGAATGTGGTCACCAATGTTGATACTTTTACGACCAAGTCATCAACATAGGCTTCAAGATTCGACCTATCTCGTACTAAAGATTTTCTCGCATCAACCTTTGGAACGTCGCACCAAAGATTTTTAAGACCAAATGGCATCTTTACATAACAAGAGGTACCAAATGGAGTGATGAAGGAAGTTTTCTTCATCTTCTTTACTCATATTAACTGGTGGTATCCGAATATGCATCTAAAAACTTAATAACTCACACCCGAGGTAGAGTCTACAAGTTGATCAATGCGAGGAAGGGAAAATCATCCTTGGACAAGCTTTATTTAAATCAGAAAGTCGATACACATACGCCATTTTCCATTGGCCTTTTAACCATTACAGATTGGCAAGCCATCGGGTGGTCGACTCACTGATGAATCCACTTGGAGTAGCTTGTCAATCTCCGATCGATTGCTATTTTCCGATCGTGCAAAACGCCTTAGCTTCGCTGATCGGTCTTTTATCGCCGCAATGCTAGCCTATGCTCGATCACCTCCCGGGACTCGGCATGTCGGATGCCTGCCAGGCGAATACATCCTGGTTTGCTCGGAGGAAGGAGACGAGCGACTCTTCCTATTTGGGGTTGAGTCCTTCCCCGATCAGAATCTTGGCACTCTCTGAAGCGCTTTCGTCGAGTGGTACCTCTTTCATCTGGTCGGAAGGCTTTGGTGCTATCTTTGATCTTGAGTGTTTGACTTGCATGGTAGCGGTGTTAGTTCCTCTGGTCGGAAGCTCATCGACCGCCTCTAAACATTTCCGATCACATGCGTAGGCGATTTTCGATCACCTCGACCGTGATGACACCCTTTGGTCCCGGCATTTTCAAACTCGTAACCGTAATGCGAGCTACCGTGAATTTTGCTAAGGCCGGACGACCAAGGATTGCATTATATGTCGTTTCAAAATTCACTACATCGAAAGAAACTTTTCTCGCTCGGAAATTGTCGTTTTCCGAACGTAACCAATAGGGATAATTGCCCTATTGGCTTGGCGGTAGATCCGTGAACTATACCATGGAAGGCATATTTCATGTGCTTTACCTTAGAATTTGGAATCGTGATATCTTCCAATGCGCTTGCAAAGAGAATATTTAAAGAACTACCCCATCTATCAAAACCCGATTAACCTTGCGCTTATTAATAGTAGGCTCAACGACAATTGGAAACCTACCGGTCGAGTTGGAGGAATTGGGCAATCTTCTTTGCTAAAGAAGATTATTGTCTCCACCACCTTGAAGGTTTGGTGATGATCGAGTTTCAAAGAAGGTTGACTTCTCGCCCATGGCCTTCAGTGACATCCGATTCGTATGAAGAAGATCCCAGAAAATTACATCGACAAGATGTCGAGGTTCTTGATACTCCATCTCCTCGCCACCATCCTTGTCCTTTCGAGCTTGTTTCCCAATTTCTTGAATTGAAGGAAGTGGACCTTTACCGCATAATAATCATTCAATTTCTTCGCTAAGCGCGATAGTTGCGTAAATCGTGTCCTCGCTTGTTTATGGAGAGGACACCATTTTTGCTTTTCTTATACTCATTGGTCTGAGCTTTTGCTTTGCTATGACCGAGTAATCTTTTCTTCCTTTAGGAAATTTCAGAAACGCCGTAACCTCCTTATTGTTAGTTCCGCGTGTTTCTTCTTCTTGAGAGCTTTCTTACGCTTCTTTTCCGACTTATCCGCACAGTCGGGATCTTGTCTTTTCGATCAACGGCTGTTCCACTCGACCGCTTCGCTAGCCGCTGCGCATTTGTCACCATGTCGAAGAGCTCGATGGTTGTTCGTGGGGATGAATTGCTAGATCCTCCGTAAACCTTCGATTTCTTAATCCCGCTTTAAAAGCCCGGATAACGAAGACTCGCAACCTCCGAATCGAGTTGCGAACTTGGCTAAATCTCTTGATGTATTGTCGAAGAGTTTTATTAGGTTTTTGCCGTATCCTATGGAGATCATCCTCCTTTCGCATGCGATCGACGCACTCTAAAGTTTGCAATTAGAAGATCGCAAAGTCGCTCCCAAGTATACACGCATCCGATAGGTAAATTTAGCAACCATGATCGGCCGATCCTTCTAGTACCGTGAGAAGATAATTAGCCATTACATTTTCGCGCCGCCGCTCGATGGTGGTGGTATAAATCAAGAAATTCTAAAGGATTTTGGGTCTCATTGAATTTATCCAGTTGGCGTGTCGGAACTGCTTGGCCAACGCACGCCTTGGAGCCTCGCAGAAAGCTCGACAACCTGTGATCGCCTCACGGCGCTTTCTTTGAAAAGGTGCCGATTATAATCGGTCGGGACCGATTCCCGACCGATCGCTGATTTTCCGTATCCCGATCCGGCCGTACGCTTCGAGAACGCCTTTGACCGCTTGTTCGGTTAAGATGATACCAAGATCATCGTGTCCAAGCGCTTGCTCTTGTTGGCGAGGTGAAGATTCTGAAACAATCTTCTTCCTCATGACTCGCTGGTCTAAGCGCCGAAGTGGTCCTTGTGTTAGTTGACCCTCAACACGACCACGCCGCTTCGCCGTGGAAGAATGCCGAGACGGTCATGGTCCGACTCGTGGTTGCCTTCGCTCCCGATATGCTTCCGCGCGCCGCATGGTCTGCTGGATAATCTCCGATACTTGACCTACAAGTCGTGCAAAACCCGAGTTTCGCCAAAACAGGTCGAAGTATTTAACATATTTCTAACTCGCCGCAGTTCGTATTGTTACCGAATGTCTTACAGGGTTTCTACCAGAAAGAGGTGTTTGATGGCCTGAATTCTTTGTTCTCCCAGTCGGTCTTGCCTGATCTCCTGCATTGGCTAGGGCAGATCGAGCGATTAACCGATGGACGCCCACCGCCTGTGACCTCGCATTTGGTGCCCGACCGCCGTATCATCTCCATCATTATGTGGTGGCGAGGCAATGTGTGGAGGAGCGTACACGACATCTTGATTTGAATCTCCGATCGCATTGACCTCGTGTTTCCAACAGTTATCCTCTGATGAGCTTCCATCGTAATCAATTGAGAGCCTTTCAGAGTTTTCACCAAGAGTTTCCACGATGGAGAATAATCGGTGATCAGTACCTCCTGAGGTCCTTGTAATGGTCTTAGCCTGATGCGGCGAACTGCCGATCGTATGCTGAGCCTTATTATCCCCATCTGGTTTATCACCAGCGGGGGTTTCATCGACACTGTCACCAAGTGTCGGTTGGCTCCTGGAATTGCTAGAAGCCGTCGGTGAGTATCTATCAACCATGATCGCATCAAAAGTATATTGGGCTTCGAGTTGATGAGTTGGGTTTTCTTCACCTTTCTTGCCGGCCGCGAGTCCGGCTTGCCGGCCTTCGGGCTTTACAACCGGCCGGAGCGTCTCTCCGAAACACCACTTATCGCGGTGGTGTATCCTCATCCATCCGGCCGATTTCGCTTGTTTCGCAACAAAGCACCGATGGAAGAGGAGGATGATGAGGAGGCTCCATTTTCCTCCATGGCGCGCATGCATGCGCCCATGTCAAGGTTGGCGAGTCCGCGTGTCGAACCAATTCTCTTCGTCCCAACTTCCCGACATAACCGCATGAGCGATTACGAGTGGGAAATGGACAAAGAATCGTGAGCAACACCGCCTTCCAAGATTCCACGCCGCTGCCCCACGGACGGCGCCACCGCCGACGATCAAGTCGCGATCTTACAATAAATGGAAAAAGAGAGAATGACGTGGGAAATCTTGGGATTACAATGGGACTGCTCTTTATTAGTATGAACTGAGATTTTACAAGGGGTGTATCCTGACAGAATGACGGACTGCTTTCTAGAGTACAAGACAATGCTTCTTTCTTTCTATCTTCTGATGATCTTCTCCTCTTGATCCGCCCAGGTTCCATCTTTAAATAGCCCTCGAAGAGGTGGCAGTTACTTCCGGAGAAGGCGCCTGATGCGAGGCGTTGCGTCTGGTCGGAGTCAAGTGATGGTCGATACAGAATCAACCGTTTGGCGGTTATATGTCTATGAAACATATAACAGCACGGAGGTTGTTCACTGGTGTGTCTTGGATAAGATACGTCGTATGGAATATGCACGTGTTCCATTCATCATACGAGAGAATATACCTTGGAATCGCTTACCTTCTACGAGCGGCTCTCCGGCCTGAGGCTTAGCTTGGGCCTTCGTCCACCAGGTACCCATTATGTAACCTCCGAATCTCTACGACCAAAGGAGGTCATGCACCTCAAAGGTTACGACCATGAAGACGTATGGTCTTTTATATATTAAAGATAATATATAGAGGTTTTAATCCTCGTCACGGGCGGCACCAAAGGAGCAACCCCTTCCCAGGGGGCGGACCCTCCATGGGTTAAGGGTGTTCAGCTGAACACACTTTTTTTTTTGCAAAATATCTAGTATATAATAGGTATATTATATGTATATGTTATTAGTTAGTCCGAAATTATATATTTGTATCTGCAACTGAATTTAGTCCACACTCTCCACACCACGTGCGTGACCCATGTAACACATTAGGTCCATTTTTCTTTCTACTCTCCAGTCCACCAAATCCTAACATCTATTCTCTCTCTCATCCTGTGTGTGTGGGGGGGGGGGGGAGGGGCTCTGGCCCCCCAAGTGGCGAACGATCGGAGGCACGGGCTACAAAGGCGAGCGACGGTCGGTGGACACAGCGCTACGACGCGATGGCAAGCAGGCGTGAGGCGGCACTGGGCGAGCGTGCGGCAGCGTATCTGCACGGGTGAACAGAGATGTGGCGCGAGCAAGCGGGTGGCAGCGCAACAAACAGGGAGGAAGAGAGCGGGCTACACCAAAGGAGCAACGCGGTGGCCGAGAGGGAGCATGGCGGCAGGAAGGGAGCAGCATATCCAGCTCACCGTCATCGTCCTCTCTCCAGATCTAGGTGTGTTCTGCGCACCCCACTTCTTCTCCCTGGCTCTGCTCTGCTCTAGCTCTGGTTCTTTCTGGAGTCTATCCCCTTCCCAGGGGCAGACCCTACGTGCGTGGCCCATGTAACATATTAGGTCTATTTTTCTTCCTACTATCCAGTCCACGAAACCCTAACATCTATTCTCTCTCATCGTGTGTCTGTCTTGGGGGGGGGGGCTCTGGCCCCCCAAGTGACGAACGAGCAGAGGCGTGGGCTACGAAGGCGAGCGACGATTGGTATTTGAAGGGTTGTGATAACATCCTTGCACAGTTGCACACTGCACATCCAGAATTTTGTGACAAAGTTGGTGGGCTTCTAGCCATGCATATTGATGACTTAAGGGCTCTAGCCCCTCGATGGCTTTCGAAGACCTAAGAAGTGAGACAGGATAAGTCCCATTGGTCAACTAATATTACTGGTGATATATATGACATGGGTTGGATCAGTGAGATTTATGGGTACTCATTTGGTGCTGCAGAAGTAAGCTCAACTGCTCTTCTCCACTGTGCGAAAGTAAATATTTTCCACACTTTGTATTTTATGTGATCTTGCCTGTACCTTCATTATTTGATCCTCTTGAACAGGTAGGTCTACGGCACAAGATAAATGATGACATAATGATCTACCCAAAGTTATACTCCAAGAGTTGGTATTGAGCCACTTATCCCGCACTATGGTTTGCCATTTAAAGTTGGAACACCAGTAATATTCGTTAGAACACCATGAGGATGGAATAGTTTATGACCGCTTATTCCCTCCACCTCTGTTTCCTAGAGAGGTAAACAGATTCCTAGTCATCTTTTGTGATGTCATCGCTTGTAGCTAGTCAGACACGGCTTTTTTACATTGCTAACTTTATAGGTTGAGATGATGGAATCGACCCAAATGTAAAACGTGGCTTATATCTAAGCATTGAGTGCATTAACACCTTGAATGAAGAGCTTCATTGCATCACGATCCATTGGGTGCCCAAAACCACAGTGGTCAAAATACTTGAGTTTCCTTAAAAGCGAAGGTTCTCGGATCTTACAAAACCAAGAACCGGAATGGTCAAAAGGTTGAAAACAAAATATCAGGCAACAAAGTTGCATTGTGCAAAGCAGATAGCGAGCATCCAAAAATACACACCCTTTTTCTATTGAATGTTCGTCATATTTTGACCGCAAACTGTTGGGCTCATGCACGACTTTCATTTAAGGCATAACCTGTAATATTACACACTTATTGAGTTGTACGGATGAGGACTTGAAGAATTATAAGGGCCATGACATTGCTCCCACACATTATGTTCCATCTATGAACAAAAATCCATTGACAGGGACCGTATAAACTTGTAACTTAATGTTGTGTCTAAAACTATTGTTCAAGACATAACTTACTCGCTTTGTTCTTTTGCTAGGTACCTGCAATCAATAAACCAAAGTGAGCTTCTCCATTGGCTTAACCACGTGATGTCAATTCATTGTTATCTTGGATGCCGACATGATCATGAGAGGTCCCATCACTCCATGGGAATATGGTGCAAAACTTGGCCATCCTGCTTCAACTCCCTACGAGTAAGATTTTGCCGTGGTGTTATGGAATATGTAGCATGTTCTTGGTCGTAGTAATACTAATATTATGTTTCCTCTTATCGTAAATATTATTGGTTGACGTGAAGCATGTGTCCACCGTAGTAATCGAGCACGAGCTACAAAGGCGAGCGACGGTCGGTGGACACAGCGCTACGACGCGATGGCAAGCAAAGCGCGTGGCGGCATCATGCGGCGTCGCGGCGGCGCACTGCGACGGTGAATAGAGATGTGGCGCGAGCAAGCGGGTGGCAGCGCAACAAACAGGGAGGAAGAGAGCGGGCGACACCAAAGGAGCAACGCGGTGACCGAGAGGGAGCATGGCGGCAGGAAGGGAGCAGCATATCCAGCTCACCGTCATCGTCCTCTCTCCAGATCTAGGTGTGTTCTGCGCACCCCACTTCTTCTCCCTGGCTCTGCTCTGCTCTAGCTCCGGTTCTTTCTGGAGTCTAGCCCCTTCCCAGGGGCAGACCCTACGTGCGTGGCCTATGTAACATATTAGGTCTATTTTTCTTCCTACTCTCCAGTCGACGAAACCCTAACATCTATTCTCTCTCTCATCGTGTGTCTGTCTGGGGGGGGGGGGGGCTCTGGCCCCCCAAGTGACGAACAAGCAGAGGCGTGGGCTACGAAGGCGAGCGACGATTGGTATTTGAAGGGTTGTGATAACATCCTTGCACAGTTGCACACTGCACATCCAGAATTTTGTGACAAAGTTGGTGGGCTTCTAGCCATGCATATTGATGACTTAAGGGCTCTAGCCCCTCGATGGCTTTCGAAGACCTAAGAAGTGAGACAGGATAAGTCCCATTGGTCAACTAATATTACTGGTGATATATATGACATGGGTTGGATCAGTGAGATTTATGGGTACTCATTTGGTGCTGCAGAAGTAAGCTCAACTGCTCTTCTCCACTGTGCCAAAGTAAATATTTTCCACACTTTGTATTTTATGTGATCTTGCCTGTACCTTCATTATTTGATCCTCTTGAACAGGTAGGTCTACGGCACAAGATAAATGATGACATAATGATCTACCCAGGTTATACTCCAAGAGTTGGTATTGAGCCACTTATCCTGCACTATGGTTTGCCATTTAAAGTTGGAACACCAGTAATATTCGTTAGAACACCATGAGGATGGAATAGTTTATGACCGCTTATTCCCTCCACCTCCGTTTCCTAGAGAGGTAAACAGTATTCCTAATCATCTTTTGTGATGCTGTCGTTTGTAGCTAGCTGTACACGGCTTTTTTATTGTTGCTAACTTTATAGGTTGAGATGGTGGAATCTGACCCAAATGTAAAACGTGGCTTATATCTAAGCATTGAGTGCATTAACACCTTGAATGAAGAGCTTCTGTTGCATCACGCATCTGTTGGGTGCCCAAAACCACAGTGGTCAAAATACTTGAGTTTCCTTAAAAGCAGAAGGTTCTCAGATCTTACAAAACCGAAGAACTGGAATGGTCAAAAGGTTGAAAACAAAAATACTGTGCAACAGGTTGCATTGTGCAAAGCAGATAGCGAGCATCCAAAAATACACACCCTTTTTTCTACTGAATGTTCGTCATATTTTGACTGGCAAACCGTTGGGCTCATGCACAGCTTTCATTTAAGCAGACAACCTGGTAATATTACACACTTATTGAGTTGTACGGATGAGGACTTGAAGAATTATAAGGGCCATGACATTGCTCCCACACATTATGTTCCATCTATGAACAGAAATCCATTGACAGGGGACTGGTATAAACTTGTAACTTAATGTTGTGTCTAAAACTATTGTTCAAGACATAACTTACTCGCTTTGTTCTTTTGCTAGGTACCCTGCAATCAATAAACCAGCAGCAGTTCTCCATTGGCTTAACCACGTGATGCTGAATTCATTGTTATCTTGGATGCTGACATGATCATGAGAGGTCCCATCACTCCATGGGAATATGGTGCAAAACTTGGCCATCCTGTTTCAACTCCCTACGAGTAAGATTTTGCTGTGGTGTTATGGAATATGTAGCATGTTCTTGGCTGTGTAGTAATACTAATATTATGTTTCCTCTTTATCAGAAATATTATTGGTTGACGTGAAGCATGTGTCCAGCCATGTAGTAATGGTTGACGTGAAGCATGTGTCCAGCCATGTAGTAATGTTATCCTTCCTGTGTATCAGATATCTCATTGGTTGCGACAACATAATTGCGAAGATACACACTCACAATCCATCCGCATGCGATAAGTTTTTTTTTTTTGAATTAAAGGGGTGTTTATCTTCCCCGATTTCGATTAGTAAAATCAGCAACAGTACTGTCTACAGAAGACATCCCGGACAATTCAGACGCGGGTGGGCTGGGGGGACATCACCCCCACGCCAAACTGAGCTAACCTCAGTTCCCTTTAAATGGTGAGGCCCAGGATTCGATTTCTGACCGGTGGCTTGCCTCTGCGCAAGCTTCACCGAGTGAGGCTCACTCCTCACATGCGACAAGGTTGGTGGTGTCATTATCATGCATATTGATGATCTTCCACGTTTTGCTTTGTTGTGGCTGCACAAAACGGAGGAGGTTCGTGCAGACAAAGCTCACTATGCTACAAACATTACTGGTGACATATATGGATCTGGTTGGATAAGTGAGATGTACGGTTTCTCTTTTGCAGCAGCTGAGGTATGTGTAGTTGTGATTTATCTGTTCACCTTTTGTTCTCGCAATTGTAAGGCTGTGGTTGCAATTGGCTGCACCGCATTACAAGCTGTATTCATGCAAGTGTAATGCATGTTAGTATGGTTGGCATCAGTTAGCAGTTAGCTCTCTCGTTTCTACTAGTAAAATATCCTCATCCATTCCCTGCTTATCGTTTTATCTTGCTGGATGACACTTTCTTCTTCACTTGGTATGCAGCTTAACCTGCGGCACATCATAAGGAGGGGCATATATATTGATATACCCAGGCTATGTTCCTCTACCTGGAGCAAAATACAAGGTTTTCCATTACGGGCTGAGATTTGGTGTTAGTGATTGGAGCTTTGACAAGGCCGACTGGAGAAATCCTGACATGGTAAACACATGCTGGGCCAAGTTTCCTGAGCCGCCTGATCCAGCTACTATCACAAAAGAAGATCAAAATGCACGGGAGAGGGATCTTCTCAGCATTGAATGTGGGAGGGCTATACTTGCAATGCCGTATACTTGCACCACAAGCGCATAAATTGCTCTCGACTAAGCACCATTGGCAGTACCTCTAAGAAAATCGAGAAAGTATCAACCTCCAACAAATTTGAGAGAGTTACACAACGGTCATCCACAACTAGAAATGGACGAAATGCGGAGTACATGGATGTGGCAAGGGAGCAGACTGTTGAAAGAGCTGAAGCCACTGTATCGCTGTACATAGATCAAGGAGATTAGCCAGATCTTCAAGGATTTGGATACTTGCTGTCTGGGCAGTATCAGTAGTAGTTTTCTTAGTGGTAATCTAATCTCCATGTTTTTCACTGATCGAAGGAGAAGCATTTCGAGATCTAGGGCTTCTAGAAACCAGAAGGCCCACGTTTGACTACAAAATAAACAATATGATCATAAGTTTATTCCTTTGCCAATACAATACATAAAGGGGTACAGTACCAGGACACTAGAGGCTGACAAACACCTAATTGAGCCATAAGAAGAAGTCGGATGAGATTGACCATGCAAATTCATTTTTTTTACAAGTTTCTTTTAGTTACCAGTAGCTGATTTTGTTGCCACTACTGCAGCTACTGCTGTTGTATTTAATTTTGTAGATTTTTTAGCATGATGTAAACGCTCATATGTTGTTTTTTTGTTGTTGTTTTCCTTTGTCAGTTAAAGCGTCAATTTGTAGAAAGATGTATGTGATTAACTAGGCATACAAATACAATAAGCCAATTTTTTGTTCGACATCTAGGACTGTGGTGTACAGATGTGTTTCCTCTGATCCTCTCAGAAAAAGAAATTTGTTTTCCCTGATACTCTAGGATTATCATATTCTATTAGCAAAATATGCGAAGAACATGTATTGTGATTTAGTATGTTCTGAGGGGGGAGGTCTCTTTGCCTTTAAAACTCGTACAACAATTTGAAGCCACAAGATCGAACCGTGCCACCAAAGTGCATGCCATTGCATTCACATGATAATCGTTTGCCACAAAAACATCAGTTTTTTTTTTAAAACACCAGAAGAAAAAAGTTAAGTCAAAAAAAAGAAGAGAAAAAAAAACGCCTTAATCCAAACACTCAGCCCATTGAAAAGGCCCATCTTACTATCTCAGCCCACAAATATATATGACCCCACTCCCACTCACCATCTCAGTCACAGCCTCACAGGTCACAACAAATTCACTCCACACGGCCGAAAGCCCGAAACATTTCGAAGTCGTGACCCCGAAAATCCCCACGCCCCGAAAATTTTCCCGCCCGAACCCGCCCCGAACCCGCCAAACCCTAGCCCTATCTCCGGCCGGCGACGCCTCCGGCGGCCGGCGAGATGCACATCAAGGAGGTATGCCTGGAGGGGTTCAAGTCGTACGCGGGGCGGACGGTGGTGTCGGGGTTTGACCCGCTGTTCAACGCCATCACCGGGCTTAACGGCTCCGGCAAGTCCAACATCCTCGACTCCATCTGCTTCGTGCTCGGCATCACTGACCTCCGCCAGGTGCGCGCCGCCTCGCTCCAGGAGCTCGTCTACAAGCAGGGCCAGGCCGGCGTCACCAAGGCCACCGTATCCATCGTCTTCGACAACTCCGACCGCTCCCGCTCCCCGCTCGGCTACGAGGACTCACCCGAGATCACCGTCACGCGCCAGGTCACACATCCTCGCTGCTCTCTCCGTTACGCTGCCTTTTGAAGCTTCTCTATGTTTGTGCGTGATTGGGTTCCGTGGGTGAATTTGTGAAGGGATTTTGGGGCTTTGGTGACAGTTTTGTCCTCACGAGTTCTCGAAATTGGCGCTATTTGTTGGGTTCAGAGTTGTTGTCGGTCCGTCTGTTGGTCTTCGAGGACGTGATGCTAATTTAGGTGGTCGTGGGTCCCGAGGAGATGCGGATTGCAAGGTTTGGAGCTGGAATTTTGAGGGGATTTTTAGGAATTTGGTTCTATGGATATGGTGCTGATTTAGGTCGTGGGTCCTGAGGAGATGCGGATTGCACGGTTTGGAGCTGGAATTTTGAGGGGATTTTTAGGAATTTGGTTCTATGAATATGATGCTGATTTAGGTTGTTGTGGAGTGTGTGGAGTTGTCCTTCTGAGATTGTTTTAGGGATTTGGTTACAATTTTGTCGGTCTAGGGCTTAAAGTTGGTGAAATTGTCGATTCCATGGTTTGTGGATGTATCTTCTGTTGGTTTCTGTGGAGTGAAAGTGAATTTGGATGGTTTTGGACTCTGAAAGGTTTGAGATGGAGTTGTTTTTTTTTTTTAAAGGGATTTAGGATTTTTGCTACGAATGTGTTCATATGAAGCTTAGAGTTGATAGATATGTTGATCCAAGTGTTTGATTGGGTATATGTGTTAGTTTTTGTCGATAAAGAGATGATTTGGGTAGTTTTAGATTGCAAGGGATCTGGGATTGTGCTGTATGAAGCTGGATTGATTCTGATTTATTTGTGAGTCAAATACTTAGTTTCTCAATGATTTATTAGTTAGATGCAGTGTTCTAAAAATGGGTCTACTAGGCCATATATTAGCCCGTATACAAGGAACATGTGCCCTTACCTGTTTTTTTTTTTTTTTTTGAAAAGAGGAAACCTAGCTTTTTATAGAAAGCATATAAAAGTTCTTACAACAGTACGTAAAACGAAAAAATACTGGGAATACCAGTTTGCAAAACAAGCTCAGAACAAATCAGCACAACACCAACTAGTCTATTACAACCCAACAGACGAAACTAACTCATATTACAAAAGTTTTTAATCCAATCTTCAGCAATCGCCACAAAGCAATCCATCTTACTGCCATCATCCCCTCTTAAGAGAACTCGCCAATGCTGCAAATAAGATAAAAGTTTGGAGATCACTTCGACTGGTTGCTTAATAAAATTCCTCTCAAACGCTATTTTGTTCCTAATTTTCGAGAGAGTCCAAGCCGTAGCTGCAAAACTAAACAAAATAGCATTGTAGTCATTAGCCCCTTTTTTCCAACCATTTTAATTGGAAATCATCTAAAGATGTTGGATGATGCTCCCAACTTTCATACAAATCCAGAAAAATTTCGCTAAACTACAAGAAAACATAACATGATCAATGTTCTCCTCCAAACCACACAGAATGTAATTTGTGTTTCCTTTCCAGCCCCTCTTCTTAATCCGATCAAAAGTTTGTACTCTGTTATGATAACATAACCACACAAAGATTTTAACCTTCAAAGGCAACTTGTTTTCCAAAGCTTTTGCATTTTCCTACATCTTACACCCCCAAACAACAACTGATTGTTCAAAGATTTTGCTGAAAACACCCCAGATTTCTCAAAGCACCACACAGCTTTGTCCTGATTGTCATCAAGCCCAACCTCCATAATATCATTCTTAAGATCTTCCCATTGTTGAATTTCTTCTTCCCCAAAGCTCCTCCTAAAGGATATACCCTAATGATCTCCTATTACCCCTTCAACCACACTCATATTAGGAAACTGACAGAGATTGAACAGTTTGTTGTATTTGATCTTCAAAGGACACTCTTTGATCCAAACATCCTCACAAAAAGAAATATTTTGACCATTCCCCACCTTATACCTAGTACCCCAATTGAACAACTTCTTGACTTTCATCACATTCTTCCAGAACTGAGAGCCTCTTAACACATTAACATCTTTGAAAACCCTTGTAGGAAAGTATTTAGCTTTTAAAATCTTAAACCAAAGTTCATTGTTAGCTGAGTTTATTTTTCAAATCCATTTTACCATAAGACAGTCATTCATAACCCTTGTGTTAATGATCCCCAAGCCACCAAACTCTTTGGGCCTACAGACCGCCCCCCCAATTCACCATATGGTACTTAAACTTGTCACTAACTCATCTCCAAAATCCAAAAGAATTTGGATCTAATAGAATCCATCTTTTTGTGAGTCTCTTCATTAAGTCTGTAAAACCCCATTGTGTAAATAGGAAGACTACTCAAGCTGCTATTAACCAGCACTGACCTACCCCTAGAAGATAAAAGGTTATTTCTCCAATTGTCTAGCCATTTACTCAGCTTGTTAACCACATTCTCTGCTGCTTTCAACCCCACATGTCTATCACCAATCATAATACCCAAATAAGTCATGGGAAGCTGGGCTAACTTGCAGTTGAAAATGTTTGCTACTCCATTGGCCTCTTCATTATCCACCCCTAAAAAAAACTTCACTTTTGTGGTAGTTTATTTTCAAATCCGACATCCATTCAAAACAATAGAGTAAAATTTTTAGGTTCAGGAAATAATCCTCCCCATAATCCATCATAATCACAGTGTCATCAGCATATTGCAAAATAGGGACCCCTCCAAGGACGGAGGGACCAAATGAGATATCACTCCCTTAACCGTATATATATCTGCTTTAACTAAAGTTGCTCGATTAATTCATGTAACCGTATATATATCTGCTTTAACTAAAGTTGCTTTATGCATTTTGATTTATCCTGGTTGGATTGTTGATCTTTCGTATCTTTTGTACAAATAATGCCTCCAACTTTACTGGGTATCAATAAACTACTCTCTTGTATTTGTAGATTGTTGTTGGTGGACGGAACAAATACCTTATCAATGGCCATCTTGCACAACCTTCCCGGGTGCAGACTCTTTTCCACTCTGTGCAGCTTAATGTGAACAATCCCCATTTTTTAATTATGCAAGGACGCATAACGAAAGTGCTGAACATGAAGCCTCCAGAAATTCTTTCCATGTTGGAAGAGGCGGCAGGCACAAGGATGTATGAAATGAAGAAGGAAACTGCTCTTAAAACACTCGAGAAGAAGCAGAATAAAGTTGATGAGATCAATAAACTCCTCGATGAAGAAATCCTTCCTGCATTAGAGAAGCTTAGAAAAGAGCGGTGTCAGTACATGAAATGGGCCAATGGTAATGCTGGCCTAGATCGACTCAAAAGATTCTGTATTGCTTATGAGTTTGTTCAAGCTGAGAGAGTGCGAGATGGTGCACTCAATGATGTCAAACAAATCAGGGCAAAGATTGTTGAGCTAGATGAAAGTACAGAAAAGCTCAAAGCAGAGATACAGGAAATGGACAAGAATATATCTACCTTGACTGCCGAAAAAGAAGCCAAACTAGGTGGTGAGATGAAGTCTTTGTCAGAGAAAGTGGATAACCTCTCACATGCACTTATCAAGGAAACTTCTGTGATGAATAATCAGGAGGAAACACTAAGGTCGGAGGAAAATGGTGCTGAAAAGGTAATTACATATTGATGTCCCTCACTAGATAGGCTACATTTATTTCAAATTACTTATAACGTGTACCTTTACATTATTCACATATAGATACTTAAGAACATTGAAGACATCAAAAGATCTATACTCGAGAGAGATGCAGCTGTAAAAAATACAGAGTATGGTGCATCTGATATGAAAAAGAGAGCAGAGGATCTGACAAAGGAGTTGGATGAGAGTGAGAAAGAATATCAGGTATGCAAACGTTTGCACATCATATAATGTAGTGGCCAGCCTCTTGGCTTTATGTATTCCTGGATAATAAATTCTACTTTACCCAGGGTGTGCTAGCAGGAAAAAGCAGTGCAAACGAGAAGAAATGCCTAGAAGATCAACTTAGAGATGCAAAAGCTGCTGCTGGAGAGGCAGAATCTGGACTAAAGCAGCTGACGACAAAGATAAGCCACTCAAAGAAGGAACTGAAAGAGAAGAAAGCCCACTTGGTATCCAAGCGTGATGAAGCTACTGCAGCTGAGAATGAGCTGAAAGCTAGGACAAAAGACTTGGAAGCTATCAAGGCATCCATGGGATCTATAAATTATGAAGAGGGCCAGATGGAAGCTTTGCAAAAGGTATGCATGAATCTAGCTAAAAAAAATACTGTGGCATAAAAAGGTGCCAATTAGATATTCTTGCAGAGAATCTAGACTATGGTTGTGAACTGTTTCTCATTACTATTTTTTTTGTTTCATGATCATTCCTAGGATCGATCTATAGAGTTAGAAGTGCTTCAAAAATTGAAGGACAAAGTTCGCACGCTTTCTTGTGAGCTGGCAAATGTTCATTTCAGCTATCGAGATCCTGTAAAGAATTTTGACAGATCAAAAGTGAAAGGAGTAGTTGCACGGCTTATTAAAATAAAGGATAGCTCAACAGCAACGGCACTGGAGGTTTGTTTCTGCAAACTCGTTTTGGTTCTAAAATTAATTTTTGCTTTCAGTGAAGTAGCTGTTCTATCCGTATTAGTTCAATTTTTAGTCAAATAATGCAGGTTGCTGCTGGAGGAAGGCTATATAATGTGGTGGTTGACACAGAAACCACTGGAAAGCAACTCCTACAAAATGGAGATCTCAGAAGGCGGGTTACCATCATACCATTGAATAAAATCCAAACAAGTACTATACCTGATAGAGTTCAGAAGGCGGCTCGTAGACTGGTTAGCGCTTTTTTTGGTCACACTGGCTGGACATAACCTTTTGGTTGGAGATGGCCGGTCTAACTGAGAACTTTGTATTGATTGGTATGTAGGTCGGAGCTGAAAATGTAACGTTAGCTCTAGAGCTGGTTGGCTATGTCGAAGAAGTAAAGGTTGGTATTTTCATAATATTGTACTGTTCAGTTAATTCTTTTTGACAACGGCCTATTGGATGTTTTTGTCTGGTACATTCAAATTTATCCCTGAACTCTAGTGCTTTATTATTTTCTTCCGATCTATAGCTCTTGAACAACATTCTGCATTGTGTATACCTTGTCTTTCATTATATCCTAAATATCAGATACACACGCTTCTTGTTATTTTTTCAAGAGATTTTCTTATTGCAGAATGCTATGACTTATGTCTTTGGTTCAACATTTGTGTGTCAAAATATGGAGGCAGCAAAGGAGGTAATGTTGTTTTTTCCCTATAAATATGTTTAGTTATGTTATACTCTGATACCCCTTTTTATGCGCAGTAACCCCTAGATCAAATCAGAGTTGCGAGATACCGTATGAGCGTGCACGATATCAAGAATGAAGTAGATGAATCTTGTAGAGAGAACCAAATAACGACGACGAGAGAGAGAGATTTGATGAAGCCGACTGCAAATTCCTTAAGCACATTCTCAAAAGATTACAAGGGATTGTTGCTCTCTTACAACCCCTTCGAACCTTTTAGGACCATCGGATTCTTGCTATATACAAAAATCTAGTACTAAAGAATAACCTAATCTCTAATCCTCTTGTGTACTTCTTGCTTTGGATAAGTTGGTTTGTAACTTGTGTTCTCTATGATCACCCATTATGGCTTTATAGAACGCCTCCTAGTTCTCCTCCAAAAGAAAGTAGGGATTTAGATAGGAGTCCTTGTAGAACACTTCTCCAAGTCCTAGTTGATTGGATATGAGTTATTCATACTTAATAATCTCCATTTTGACTCTTATCCGTTGAAGTCACCGTGCTCCTCCAAGAACTAGCTCCTAGTCGGTTTCACCTTTTTTTCCTCCCACCTTTGGAAGTGCCCCCACCACAGGGGCTCATGCACAACACCGCAATGTGTGTGTCAGTATCTGGGCTTGGCTGCCTGGACACTCCACATGAGAGCTCCTTAGTTGTGTAGTTTGGTTAACCACACATCCTCTTCTTATAGCCCTTCATGTCATGGGTTTGTACCGCCTTCGAGCTCTACCTGCTTGTTGGTATTGCGTGATTGGTCCCGCCACGTCTTCTTTCTTTCAATAGCTCGCACCTTCGCCTTTCTGATTGCTAGATTTTGCAACAGTCTTTCCAGTTCCACACATAACTGTCGATGAGATTTGAGTACCTACCGTTGATGACACGGTTTCCTTCTCCTGATCAGGGTTTTTATTAGATCTCCCGTTGGTTGCTCTTCCTTGATGATTACTCATCAATCGGTATCTTCTATTGCTCTAGATACTTTTCATGATTACTTGTCCTTTGCTAGTAACTCGCATGACTCTACCTCGAAGTGATACCTCACAACCTTCGAGTTCAAGTGACCTCATAGATATTATATTATTCTTTAAGCCAGGAACATACCGAATTCCCGTCAATGTGCGATGTGCTCCATTATACATCTCCAATGTAACCGTTCCTACCTTAGTAATTGCATACTCGCAACATCTCCCTCACCGAACATATATGGAAGAAATAATCTGAATCTAATATCCATCCATGAGAAGTACTTGATTGACCGGCAACTAGTACGTCCGAATCATCTTTAGCTACTGCCACTGAGCATGCACCTCTCATTTGCTTCAAACTTGGATAATCTTTATCATATGACATTCCTCGTCACATACATAGCATATATGTGTGCCCTTACTGTTGCTCTTTTTCTTCTTATGACTTTTGCTTTTGCCTGCAACACCAATGACTACCAATGTTTGATCATCCGAGGATGAAGAATTTGGTGGCTTCTTCAAGGACTCTGCCTCCAATAGATGTCACTGCCTCATTGAAGTTGAAAGTGCTTTTCACGACGAGAATATTCATCACCAATTGCTCCCATGATGGTGGTAGAGATGACGTCAATATCACGACCATGTCGTTCTCCTCAATTTTATCATCCACGCTAGTTAGCTGTGTGATAAGCTTGTTTAAGACATTGAGATGATCAACGAACCGTGTGTAGAGCTGGCTATTGAGCCGGCTCAGCTCGGCTTGTGCAAACTCGCTAACAAAGTAGCTTGGCTTGTTAAGCTAACGAGCTGAAAACTCAGCTCAGCTCGACTCTATAAAAGCTCGAGCTGCTCGTGAGCCATGCGAGCTAAGATGAGCTAAGCGAAGCATCAACATGATGACACTATTGGCACACATACAAGCAACATGAGTATGGTATAAATGAAAACGTAGCTAATTATGTAGCATACAAGTAAAACAGAGGCAATTAGGCAGGAACTGATTAGCAATCCTAACAGTTTCTAGTCCAAGCACATGCTAACATGGTTACATAGACATATAATGATTTAAATATCCAGCTAATTAAAAGTATTCCACATCAAAAGCCATCACCTGCACACCCAAGTTTAATAGTCCAACTACAACCGCCAAAATAGTTAACAATACAAGCTCATAACAAGCTGACGAGCGGCTCGGCTCGCTCGTTAAGAGACCGAGCTGGGAAGGAGGCTCGTTAAGAGACCGAGCTGGGAAGGAGGCTCGGCTCGGCCTATATTTTTACGAGCTAAGCTCATAAAGCTCGAGCAGCTCGCGAGCTTCGAGCTTTTCTGCCAGCCCTAACCGTGTGCCTTCCTCCATGCGCAACCTGAACAGTTGCCGCTTTAGCACCAACCGGTTTGTCAGCCACTTTGCTATATACAATTGTTCTAAGTTACTACATAATTTCTTCGGCGAATTCTCCTTAATTACCGAGTACTTTACCTCATCGAAGAGACATAGACAGATTGTACTAATAGCCTTCCGCTCCATCATCTTCTAGTTTTCATCTGATGACTTTTCTGGTTTGTCCTCTTCAAGTACATTCATTAGCCCTTGCTGGACAAGGACATCTTCACCACACATTGTCACATGCTGAAATTTTCTCTGTCGTCAAATTTCTCCATTTGATTCCACATCGTCGACATCAATTTTGATTTTATGCCACCTGACGCTTTGCTGACCTTCTTGCAACAACAACAACAACAATAACAACAACAATAACAACAAAGCCTTTGATCCCAAACAAGTTGGGGTAGGCTAGGAATGAAACCTCCTCAAAGTCAAAGAGACGAGAGCTTTGCAAATAAAATAAAATATAATAAAAATATAATAAAAATAAAAATAATAAAACCTACAAAGTTAAAACCCTACGCTGTACATCCTGCCATCCGAGCCGAGAGCCTAAAACACAGCCCATAAACCTTCTTATGGTTCCGATACGTGGATCGTTAACTTTCATGCGCTCTTATCTAAAGCTAATTCCTTAGCTACATTCCAATCCCTCAAATCTCTTTTAACTGCTTCCTCCCACGTTAGTCTTGGTCGACCTCTGCCTCTTCTTACGTTCTCAGTACGTCTTAAAATTCCACTACGCACTGGTGCCTCAGAAGGCCTCTGTTGGAGATGTCCAAACCATCTCAAGCGATGTTGGACAAGCTTCTCCTCCATTGGTGCTACCCCCACCCTATCACGTATATCCTCATTGCGGATTCGTTCTTGCCTTGTGTGACCACATATCCACCGTAGCATCCTCATCTCCGCTACACTCATCTTCTGTGTATGTTGTCTTTTAGTCGTCCAACATTCTGCTCTATATAGCATCGCATGTCTGATCGCCGTCCTATAGAACTTACCCTTTAATTTTTGAAGAATTTTTTTGTCACACAGGATACCCGAAGCTTGGTGCTATTTTACCCACCCCGCTCTAATCTGTGACTCACGTCTTCATCAATCTCTCCGTCTCGCTGTAGCATCAATCCCAAATATCGAAACGTGTCCTTCCTAGGCACTACTTGTCCGTCCAGCCTAACATCTCCATCATCTGCCCCGGCACCGCTGAAATCACACTTCATATACTCAGTTCTAGTCCTACTAAGTCTAAAGCCCTTCGATTCTAGAGTCTTCCTCCACATCTCCAGCTTCCTATCGACACCTATCCTACTCTCATCAACTAACACTACATCATCAGCGTAAAGCATACACCAAGGGATATCTCCTTGTATGTCCCGCTTGACCTCGTCCATCACAAGGGCTGACCTTCTTGCAAATCAGATTAATTTGGCCTTGGCTCTGATACCACTTGTTATACTCTGATACTCCTTCTTATGCACAGCAGCCCTCAGAGAGTTGCGAGCTACCGTACGAGCGTGCACGGTATCAAGAATGAAGTAGATGAATCCCGTAGAAAGAACAAATAACGGCGACGAAATAATCATGACTAGAGAGAGATTTGGTGAAGCCGATCACAAATTCCTTAAGCACAACGTCAAAAGAGTACAAAGGATTGTCGCTTTCTCACAACTCTCTCGAACCTTTTAGGATCATCAGATCTTTGCCTTATACAAGAATCTAGTGCTAAAAAATAACCTAGCCTCTAATCCTCTTGTGCACTACTTGTTTTGGATGAGTTGGTTTGTAGTTTGTGTTCGCTATGACCACCCCTCATGGTTTTATGTAGTGCCTCCTAGTTCTTCTTCAAAAGGAAGTAGGAATCCTTGTAGCACACTTCTCTAAGTTCTAGTTGATTAGAATATGAGTTACCCATACTTAACAAGTTACTTTAGTTTTAACTGAGCATTGTCTATTCAAGTATAATATATAAAATGTTGGTTCTTACTGTTATAGTTGATTCTGTTCTTGTCACAGGTCGCGTTTAATAGAGAAGTTGGCAGTACAAGTGTTACCCTTGAAGGTGACATTTTTCAGCCTAGTGGCCTTTTGACTGGAGGTAGTCGCAGGTAACATTGTGTCACTTGTCACATTTCACTGAATATTAATGTTTAGAACTGATCTTTTTTTAGTTGAATTTGGTAATGGATGTCCCTTTGCTATTCCTGTTGTTTGGAACTATGTCCAATACTTTTCTGTGAAGAACAATGGTTTTTCCAGCATTCTTAGGTGAATCTAGGACAGAAATGCACATCAAGTACTCCTTTTTTTGTATTGGTTGGTAACAACCAGAACTTGGGACATGAATGGTCATCTTTGGTTTATCATATTGCATTATTGTTGTAATTCCTGGAGATAAACTAGATGGCTGCCAGAAGGTAAAATAAATATCCTGGATTTGTAGTTATTTTACAGACTAATGTGACCAGGTATAAACATTGGATTTTTGTTACCTTTTTGTAATGATTACTAATATGATAATGCAGAGGTGGTGGGGACTTGCTAAGGCAACTCCATGAATTGGCTAAAGCTGAGGCTGATCTCTATGATCATGAGAAAAGGCTCTCTGTTATTGAACAGAAGGTAATCACTGAATGCGATGCCAACACATGCTGTCTGTATAGTATCTACTTCCTGATCCCTTTTGAACTCGTTTATATGTATCTACTTCCTGATCCCTTTTGAACTCGTTTATATGACTCTCCAAAAGTCAGGACCTCGTCATGTGATGTGATAGTGCTGCAACACATCCCACTAACCACATGTTGCCCCTAAAGACCTGTGCTCATCTGTTAACTGAAAGTTTGCAATTTCATACAATCATACTAATATTTTCATTTTTCCAAATAAGAAAGAAATGCATGGTCATGCTGCTTAGTTCTTAAGAACAAAATACAGCTTGTAGAGCAGTACATATAATGGTACATATTGTTTGGTGCCATTGGCATGTGTACACTATGGGACAAGAAGGAAAATTCATTTATGGTGCTACCAATTAACTTCTAATTGACTAGATTCCTAGATTACTAAGCATATGTTATGCCCTATGATCCAGGGTAGCACTGTAGTAGCACGGTGCTGCACTTTAGCACGTGTACTGTTTATGCAGAACAGTACTACTGTGCTTGTTAGGAAATATTTATTATTTAGAAATATATCCATCATGTGTTTGTTATTATCTATTAGTTAGACAAGTTATTATTAGATTAGATATGTTTCCTTAGGGATTATTTTATACAGGTCAAATCGGGTCGCTTCTATAAAAATGATAGAATGTATCCATTATTAATTAAGCAATGAATAAACAAGGTTCTTAGTCTCCCCCTTTTTTTTTTCATCTAAGCCTTAGAGCCTTGGCGGTGGCATGGCCAACCGTTTAAGGGCGAGTGCCCTACTTTCGGTCCTCGGACTCGTACCCAACCAAACCGTACCGCAACATTTGGTATCAGAGCCACCCACCATGGCTTCCGGTGCCGAACTATCTCCCTTCGCCACGTCGAAGGCTGGCAACGAAAAGATGATAAGCCTCAACTGACAACATGATGGCTATCCTTCAAGAAATGAGGGCATTGATGGTCAAGTTGAAGGAGCAGAAGGAGGCGTTGCGTGCTATTGCGATGGCGGCACTGCCATCACCTTCTTCAACGGCGTCACCAATGCCGCCCCAGTGGACATCGTTGCCCTTGGTTGCACCCCCACTGCGGCGCCACTGGAGGAAGGATGCCGCTGTCCAGCGGCGATTTTTTCCACACGACCGGCCAATGATGTGCAATAGGCAATGCAGAGTGCAGCGACTGAGGGGCTAACGCCGTTGTTGCGTGCTCCATGGCAGTAAGGGTTTAACTGCTGCCCCATGTCGGTTGTCCATGTCACCAACGTCTTCCTTAACAACACGACATGCTAAGGCACTTCTTCTTTGGGTGCCATACGTTGGAGTGTCGTTGATCTGCTCTCAAGCGAACCTACATTGGTACCGGATACTCCTGTCAACATGGGGATGTGAAGGTCTCCGTCCATGGCCGCCACCTGACAGCTCGAGGACGAGCTACCTCGCTGCAAGGAGTGTAATGTTATGGTCTACGATCTGGGGGAGCACGATGGCAGTATGTCAAAATACGATGTGGTACTGTAGCACATGTACTGCTAACGTAGAATATTACTACCGTGCTTGTTAGGAAATATTTATTATTTAGGAATCTATCTATTAATTGTTTGGTATTATCTATTAGTTAGGTAAGTTATTATTATATTAGATTGTTAGAGATAAGTTTCATGAGAGATTATTTTTTAGGGGTCAAGTCGGGTTGCTCCTATAAAAATGATAGCTATGTTGATTTTTGTTGGTCTAACATGGATTACCTTTCTTTGTTGTTACTTAATATCTATATATTGCTTCTGTAACTTCTCATAAATTTTATTTTCTAGTGAAATGGTTTACAATTGTCTAACACTTATTTTTTTAAAATTTACCTTGTTTTCCAGATTACTGCGCTTTTACCTCTGCAGAAAAAGTACGCAGAGTTGAAATCTCAGTTCGAGCTCAAGTCATATGATCTCTCATTATTTCAGAACAGAGTTGAGCAAAATGAACATCACAAGGTATTATCTTACACCATCAATATGGTTAGCTTATCACTTTCAGCTTCAAACTGGACCAGCAATTATTCTATTTTTACTCTAGTTAGGTGAGCTTGTAAAGAAACTTGAACAAGAGCTTCAGGAATCAAAGCAGGAGTTAACAGAAAAGCAAGTGCAGTATGAAAAATGTGTCTCTACTGTTTCCGAGTTAGAAAAGACGATAAAGACTTATGGCACTGAACGTGAAGGTAGACTGAAAGCTCTGGAAAGAAAGATCAAATTGTTGAAATCAGAGATGCAGTCCATGTCAAAGCAACTAAAGGTTGTCTTTCTGGCCCATTGTTGCCACAAGCGATTTACAAGTATCACATACCAATATTCTCTTTGGAGCATTTTCAATAAGATGTTTCCTTCTTTCTGTTAATTTCTAATTAACTTCTGGTTCTACAACGGTTTCTTTGTAGTTAGTGTTTTTTATTTGGGTGGGTGGGTGGGGGCGGATAGGGATAGTCTTGTTGTTTCTTGATACGTTTATTCAGTTAGATACAGATAAGTGGGACACTGTCATTAGGCTGTTTATTGTTGAAGATTCTGAGTTTCATTTATTGCCATTTATCCGCCACAAGTTGTTGCCAAAGATACCAAGTTCGCAGGGTACCCTACGGTTGATTTTCGTGCAGAAGCTAGATAGTTACATTTAGACTATGGAATGCTCTAATACTATTAAATTTCTGGTGTGATATTGTTCTTGACTTCTTGTACTTTAGTCTTGAACTGTAATCTTGGCAGCTCAATCTTTACCACATCTCTTGCTTTCTTATTGCTTATTTGGGATAGGCTCATGAAAGCGAGAGGGAGAGGCTCATTATGGAGAAAGATGCAGTTGCTAATGAGCTTGCTATGCTTGAAGAGCAATTAGCAACTTCAAAATCTCAGATTACTGCTCTGTCTCAAACCTTGGACATGCATAGGAGGAAGGTAGTGCAAGATGCTGTGTAATGGTTTATTTGTACGTGAGGTTATTACCGAGTTCTGCATTTCATTCATTAAAGTATGCTGCTGTGTTTCACTCACCACATGCAGGTTGCTTCCATAAAGCAAGACTACGATCAAGCTGAATCTGAGCTCACCGTTGGGCGTTCCAAACTGAAGGAGTGCGACTCACAGATAAATTGCATGGCCAAGGAGCAGCAAAAACTTCAACAGCAGCTAAGTGATTCGAATGTTGAAAGGAAGAAAATGGAAAACGAGGTACTTGGCTGTAATCTCTGCTACATATTTCTGCTTTATAGCTAAATTTCTAAGCAGGCTTTTATTTCTTAATATAACATATAGGTTAAGAGGATGGAGATAGAGCAGAAGGATTGCTCTTCGAAGGTTGATAAGCTTGTAGAGAAGTACAGTTGGATTGCAACTGAGAAACAGTTGTTCGGGAAAAGTGGTACAGACTACGACTTTGCATCATGTGAACCTCATAAAGCACGGGACGAACTTGAAAATCTCCAAGCTGAACAATCCAGGTACATTTGATGTTTATGAATGGCAGTACTCTTATCAACAGGTTAATTTGCAATGCAAGCACCACTTATCAGTTAACTGTCAAATGCAGTCTTGAGAAGAGGGTCAATAAGAAAGTTATGGCCATGTTTGAGAAGGCAGAGGATGAATACAATGATTTGATGTCGAAGAAAAACATCATCGAGGTAGGTTCCTGCCATGTATAAAGTTCCTGATAACCTGGGATTGATTTTGACGGCAGCATGCATATACCTTTTGTTGTCATGCAGAATGACAAGGCAAAAATCAAGAAAGTGATAGAAGAGTTGGATGAGAAGAAAAAAGAGACCTTGAAAGTCACATGGCTCAAAGTAAACAAGTCAGTATATGACCCTTATCAATTTGTTATTGTTCCCAGAGGATGCACCTGCATGAAATATTGCTCAGACTCAGTACAATGGTCTTCCTTTTACTCTTAAAAAGGCAATTGGTAACTAACCTGCCCTTTCTACTCCTCTAGGGATTTTGGATCTATATTCAGTACTCTTTTACCTGGTACAATGGCAAAACTTGATCCTCCTGAAGGTGGTACTTTCTTGGATGGTCTTGAAGTTCGGGTGGCATTTGGAACAGTTTGGAAGCAATCTTTATCTGAACTTAGTGGAGGGCAACGGTCCCTTCTTGCTCTTAGTCTTATCCTGGGGCTACTTCTTTTCAAACCCGCACCACTTTACATATTAGATGAGGTATGTCTGCATATGATTGACCATTTAAATTGCTTACCACTGTAACCACTCTAATCTGCCTGGCCATTACAAAGCATCATAACTTTGTAATATTAACAAGACTGCGAGGCAGTTGTGCACAGGAAATACAATTCACAAATTTTACATAAGATGCTTCGTTGAAACTTAAGAAAATTCAGCTTCATGGTTGTTAGATTAATGAAACTCAATCATTCTTTCTTGAGAACAATCATCTATTATCTTATTAAAGCAGAGTTAAAAGAAGCCACCACATGCGCTCTTAAAGGCTAGAAATTTCCACATTAATCGGTGAAAAAAGAGAAAGATCTACACCATTGATCGTGGTGGGTCTATATTAAAAGAAAGAGTCCATGTGTAAGTAAAATAAAACTGAAATTCGAAATAAAAAAATAAAATTAGAATTTGATTTTCATATGAATTCTTAAGTACAAGAGTCCATTTTAGGTACAATAAAACCGAAATTCGGAATAAAAATAAAATAAAATTAGAAAATTGATTTCCATACTAATTTCTAAGTAAAATCCCTAAATAATTATAATATGGGATAAAAAATAAAAAAATTGGAAATTAGATCTATACACAAAATCCAACAAAAAATTAACTGAAATTTGAAATAAAAATAAAATAAAATAAGCAATTTGATTTCAATAAGAATTCCAATAATTATAATTTGGAATAAAAATTAAATAATAATTACAATTAGATTTATATACGAGGCAGAGTCAAAATAAACCACCGTGTTCGCTCTCAACGGCTAGAAAGTCACATTAATCGGTGGAAAAAGAGAAAGATCTACACTATCGATCGTGATGGGTCTAGATCATAACGGTCTAGATTAAAATAAAAATTTGATGTCAAGTAAAATAAATTGAAATTCAAAATAATAAATAAAATAAAATTAGTAATTTGATTTTCATACGAATTCCTAAAAAAGAGAGTCCATATTAGGCACAATAAAACTAAAATTTGGTATGAAAATAAAATAAAATTGGCAATTTGATTTCCATACGAATTTCTTAGTAAAATCCATAAATAATTATAATTCCGAATAAAAAATTTTAAAAAAAGAAATTAGATTTGTATACGAAATCCAACAAAAAAATAACTGAAATTCAGAATAAAAACAAAATAAAATTAGCAATTTGACTTTGATACGAATTCCAACAATTATCATTCGGAAAAAATTAAACAATAATTAGCAATTAGATTTGTATACGAAATACAACCAAAAAATAATTGAAATTCCGAATAAAAATAAAATAAAACAAGCAATTTGATTTCAATGCAAATTCCAAAGTAAAATCCCTAAATAACTGTAATTTGGAATAAAAATTGAAGAAAATTTGTAATTTGATTTCTATACGTATTTAGAAATAAAATCCCCAAATAACTAAATTCTTAACAAATTAAATAAATTTAGCAATTTGATTTATATACGTACTCTAATAAAAATAACTGAAATGTTGAATAAAGATAAAAGTTATAATGGAGATGGCACGAACGGTGTCCGAGGAGACACAAGATGCCACCACGTTCGCTCTTAAGGTCATGTGTTTCAATTGTTGCTTCCTATGGCATAAAATAAAAAAATAACTGAAATTTTGATTAACAAATACAAGTTATAACGAGGATAGCACGAATGGTATGAAAGAGATCACGAAAGAGTGCAATGGCATCAATCTGTCTTGCAAGCAGACATTAATCCACAGGGAAGCGAAGAGCTGAGGCGGCGACAAGGACAATTTTGTGTTGCTCACTGGAGCCATTGAAGAGAAAGTCCAGTGTTAAAGGAGCCAATGGCCGTGATGACAAGTGGTAAGCGTCGTCGTTGTTGAATAAGTTAGTGGCCAAAAAGCTCGATGACGGGGAAGCCTTGGCAGAGAGGAGATAAAGCTTTGCATTGAAGACGAGCTATGACGATATGAGGCTATCGGGTAGGTAGGAGCGTGCCATCACTGGTGAGGGGCACGTTGTCGCCGGTGATGGCAAAATGATTCTCCAGATCATTAGACAACGATTAAATTAGACATGTCGACATTAGTGAAGATGAAAGATCACGGTTAGTGAGGAAGCCACAGTGTTAAGTTGACCAACGTCGAAAAAGAGGAGCGACTAACACGAGAGAAGAGGACGTCGAGCATGTATAACATCATGCATGCGTATGTACATGTATGCATCCGTCCGAATAGAAGTGCGTACGTACAGAGGTAGATGAGCAAAAAGCTTGGAGTAGAGATGGCGCAGCCGTAGGGAATATGCTCGGGTCACTAGAGCAAGGTTATTAAGGTGTTGCTTAGGTGTTGCCTAAGCGGTAAGGCATCGCCCCGCCTTGCCGCACATGCCTATGGCGTCTGCCTCAGGGCTAAGGCGTCGCTAAGGCGCAGAATGGCGTCAGGAAGGCTGGAGGCGACGCCTTAGACTGCTGGCTAAAGCGCGAGGACTCGTGTTGGCCTGACCCAACCCGAGCCGGCGAGAGAGAAGGGAAAAGAGGAGAGGGCGAAGAGCCAAAGACTCACCCTGAACCCTAGGCGGCGGCAACACCTCAATCTCGACGTCGTCCTCTCGAGCCTTTCCCCGTCGCTCAGCAAGCATCCTCCCTGTCTCTGGCGTCGCCCTCTCCAGCCCATCCCCGTTGCCCAGCAAGCATCCTCCCTGTCTCCGGTGTCGCCCTCTCCAGCCCATCCTTGTCGCCCAGAAAGCATCCTCCCTGTCTCCAGCGTCGCCCTCTCCAGCCCATCCCCGACGCCCAGCAAGGTATACCCCTCCTCTCCCCTCCTCTCTGCTATGTTTATGAATGGAGATTGAAAGGAAAGAGAGGAGAGAAAGATGAGCTTCGAGTCTTGCTCTGTTTCTGAATGGAGGCAGCAATAGCTAGCACAGTAGCTAGTAGCACATGGAGAAGATAGAGAGCCTGCAGCTTATCTTCTTTTTTATTTGAAAATAGTAGCACGAAGAAGACAAAGAGTGCAGCTTTAGAGTTGTTTATTACTTTTAGCAGCTAGCATAGTAGCACAGTAGATACTGACTTCCAGCTGGCTCTGCAGTGAGATTTTTTTGTGCACGGGAAGCTCCTTTCATCTGCCCTGTTGCTAGTTGCTATTAGTTGGAATACAATTAAGGTATCCTAACTCTGCACTAATCCTTAGCGCATTAGGATGTGGTAAGGCATCGCCTCGCCTCACGCTTTAGCACTTAAAAGGTGTGAGGGGGGTGGGTCGCCTCGCCACGCCTTACCACCTTAATAACCATGCACTGGAGAGAGCGTGACACGTGTCCCCAGTTGGGATCAACGACAATTGTATATGTATGCGCGTTGATGTCGCAATGATTAGCATTAAGTAATAATTGGAGAAAAGTAGAAGATAACTATGCGGTAAAGTACTGCACTGGAAGGGGTAGCAGCTAAGAGGGATCGGTCTAGATTTGAGCTTACTACTAGTAGGGTGCCCTTGTGTTGCAGCGGAACATCAAAAGAGAGTGATACGTATCAGCAAACAGTATCCTAAACCGCATAATAAATATCAATTTTCTTTCACACATATAAACAAAAATATTGACTCCGCGTATTGCATCACCTACTACCGCTACTATCCGGAAATGAAAATTTTGAGCTCATAGATTATTTACTTTTGGAAGTTGAAGTTGATGTCGACTTCCTTCTTCAATGTGTTGCTTATTTTCAGCCATTGTCAGCTGAAAAGAAAGAGGGTTACGCGTCGATGGCCACCTAATTCCACCCTGAACCTAAGCCACGACTCGGTTCTCATGGCCATTGGCCTCTGCAGCCCTTATTAGGCACATTGTGGCGAGGTGGTGGGAAGCCAGGGGAGGCGGCGGCGTCGTGGTGGTAAGCGAGGAGGCGGTGATGCTTGCTCAACCGGCGCGAAGCAGGAGGCAGCGAAGGCGTTGGGGAGGATTAGGATGAAGAGCACACAGTGCGGTGAACTCGACACGGCGGCACAACAAGGGAAGGACGTATTCGCCTCTGCCTCTTCCTTGTGTGCCATCGCTGTCTCCCCTCCCTTCCCTAGCACCGCCGCTTTTCCAACGTACCGCCTCCTCTCTTCTCTTCCCTCCCAGTGCCTTCTCCCGTCCCTGACGCCACCTCCCCTACTCGTACCTCCTCCTGTCACGGGCGCTACCTCCCCGTGTCACCGCCTCTTGTGTTGTCGGATCCCCTCATCTTTGTGCACGCCGCCGTTGCAACTCACGTACTGGGTGTCGGAGGAGGTTGGGATCTCTGAGGCACGAAGTGAATGTCGGATGGGTGCAGGTGGCGAGTCGCGGCGTGAGACAGAAAGGAGTGGGGCAACGACAGTTTGGGTGGTTGCGGAAGAAGTGGAGGCATAGATATGTTCGCGAGTCACGGGGTGGTTTGGCGAGACCTTGTCCCTGTCAGGTTGGATCCACATGTTGGTGCGCCTCGATGAGGAATTTTGGACGGAGTGGGAAAAAGCCAACCGCGCACACGGGAAAAAGGACACCATCCCGCTACGCGGGGGTAAACTCCTTTTATTAGTTAAAATTATCATAATTTATCTTGGAAGTGGTTTAAAAGAAGCATGTCATATTGCTGTATTCAAATACAGACCTTGAAACGACATCAAATATGCACAAATAATAGAACAGTAAGGTAAGATTTCTCAGAGATAGACCATCATCTTTTGAGTACTCATCCTGCCACAAGGGGAAAAAAAGAAAACATATCAACTTATCTAAAAAAATAGAAATTAACTGGAACCATCACTCAGAGAACATGATTTAAGTATCTTTAAGCTTGTTAGTCGTTGGACTCTTGCTTGAGGTGATAGCAAGATCCTTACTCTTATGGAGAGGATGACACTTGGAGATGGGGCAATTTTTCTTGTATATTTCTCTTCACAATGCCATACCAACCTGAGGGGTTGGGGATACATATTTATAGGGCTAACCAGCCAAGCATATGCCAAGCATATGCTAATCATATGCCAAGCATATGCTAGTCTAAGATGCTCTGTCCTAGATGCTCTGTCCTCTAAAGCTAGTCCAAGATGCTCTGTCCAAAAGAGATGCTAACCGCTACCAAGGATGTTTGTCCTTGAAGGGCGCAAACGCCAACACAGAGACTTATCCATCAATCTCCCTAAGTCTTGTGTGTCTCCTTGGAGGAATCGAGCCATCCCGATCCTAGAGCGAGCGTCGTCCTGATTTCAACGCGAGGCGCCCCAAACTTAACAGAGCTCGAACGCTCGAGTCACGCCGAGAAGAACTCCGCCGCCGGTCATGTGGTGGGTGTCGCGGTGTCGAGGCACCACCCGTCGGTCTTGCTTTGTTTTAACTTTCGCCGAGGAGGCGTGTGCTTTGGCTCGTCAAGGTGGAGAAGAGCCGTTGCGCCGGTGCGCCGAGGTAGTTCGATGCTCGCCGAGCAATGAACAGGGCCGCTGTTCCTCCTCCTCGCTCGCGCGACGTGGGCCTGCCGCGTCGTGGTCGCCGACAATCCGCCCAATGACCAAGCTTGCCGCAGCTTGTAGCAAGAGTCGCCTCGCGTCGGCTCTTGCTTGCCGCGCGCCTGGCGCCCACGGTCATCACCTCAGACGCCCTCGTGCCCATGCTCGGCGTCTTTGCGCCGCTTGCGCGCTTGCCACGCATGCGGCGCTGTCGTGGAAGAAGGCTCCTTCTTCCTCGTCACCTTGGCCGGCACCACTCCTCCCGAGCGAGGAGGAGCTTCCGCCAATGGTGACGGGTCCCGAGAGATCGTGGCTCATCATCGTTGGCGACCTTGAGGCGACCTATCGCCTCCTCGATCGACATCGTGGAGAGGTCCAGCAGAGACCGGATCGATCGAGCCATCCGCTTGTACTTCTCGGGACGCAGCGAAAGAGCTTCTCGGCGCTCTCTCTCGCCGTAGGTGTCGCCGCCGAACCGTACTCAACTTCGCAGCAGAGTGTTGAGACGAGAGCAAAGTCATCAACGCCTCACCGCTTGAAGGCGTGGTCTCCCACTCGCGCGGCGCTCGCAGCGGTGTGGACTTGCGCGCGCGGCCGCCGCCGATGCGTGCCGCAGGCGATGGCGCCCCAAGCCTCCTTGGCGATCGCTTGTTGGAGAGCGAATCGCATCTCGGCGGGGCTCGCAGCGATGAGGGCATCCAGCGCCCGTCGATCCTGGTCGTAGTCGACGTCGCCGTACCGGACTGCCTCCCACATGTGCCGTACCTGGAGCCTCACCTTCATCACCGCGGCCCACTCGACGTAGTTGGCCTTGGTGAGGGTAGGCCACCCACCGCCGGGGCCGGCGTCCCTGACAACAGCGTGGAACCCGTGGTAACCACGGTACCGGTCCGGGGAGAGAGAGCCACGCTGCCTGTGAAGGCCGCGCTCTCTATCGACCCGTCTGCCGCCGGTGTCGTGCGCGCCTCTTCTAGGGGCGCCACCGCCGAGCGCGCCTCCTCCAGGAGCGCCACCGCCGAGTGCGCCTCCTCCAGGCATATTGTTGTATTCAAACACAGTGCTTGAAACGTGTTGTGGACGCATTTATTGGAAAGACTTATCAACGTCGCAAGCGCACGATTGCAACGCGTTCTGCGAATCAGCCGTTGGTTGGAGTTCCTGGAACCGAATCAAGTTCAGCGACTGCAGTTGGTTGTGGCACGGCAGTTGTGCCGGTTCCGGACTAGTAATTCCGAAAAGAGAGGAAGCAACGTTAGCAAGTATTAGTTATCTCCTTCCGAGATTGCTTAGACATTCAGTTAGACTTTGCATCCAAGTATGCATTAGTTTACTTTACAAGTTACCTTTCTGTATTGGGTTTGGAAATACCGAGTCCCCGGCCTAAGCTATAAAGGCTGAGTATTGTACTCGTGGAAAGGTAATCAAGAAAGATATTAGTCCATCCCATCTAGTAGCTACGTCAGAGCCTTGTGTTTGTTCGGCCGCAACGTCGCCGAACATCTGCAAGGGCGACTACAGCTTCGCCTTAGTATCCTTCTCAACCGAAACACAGTTCTTCACTCGCGCCATATCAATTTGGTATCAGAGCCATCACCACCACCCTTCGCCATGGAATCCAAAACACTCGACGATGTGTTCCAACAAGTCACTATCATGATGTCTGAAATTAGCGGCATCAAGGCACAACAAGCGGCGCACGATCAGGTGATCGCTGGCTGGAAAGCATGAGGTGGTGTGGCAGTACCACCATCAACGTCTGGCGTTGGCACTGGCAGCTACCACGCCCGAGGCAAACCTCCTGAACACGGGTTTCGAGACGACTACGATCGACGCACGATTCCGCGCTTTCACAAGCTGTCCTTCCCAACGTATGATGGCGAGGACCCCCTTTCATGGCTCAATCGCTGTGAGCAATTTTTTCGGGGGCAACGCACCATGGAGAAAGAGCAAGTTTGGCTAGCGTCCTACCACTTGACCGGGGCCTCCCAACAGTGGTACTACCAACTCGAATGCGATGAAGGCATGATGTCATGGGTGCGCTTCTCGGAATTCGTCAACATGCGGTTTGGGCCTCCCATTCGCAACAACCCCCTTGGCGAGCTGGCTCAACTACGACGTACGACAACAGTGGACGCCTATCAGAAGAAGTTCTTGGCACTCTTATGCCGGGTAGAACCGCTCTCACCATTACAACATGTACAACTGTTCACCGCCAGGTTGGGCAAACCACTGCAAACCGATGTCGAGCTGCAACATCCAACACACCTCCAAACAGCCAAGAGTTTGGCGAGGGCATACGAGCAGCGTCTAGAGGAGACGACCGGGGAAGCGAAGCCTCCACCTAAAACACCCGTCGGGCCGCGTTTCTTTGCGCAGGGCTCGCGACCGCCTAGCTCGCCGCGGTGTCGCTGTCGGAGCGGTGGCCACCCACCCGACTTTGTCTTGGTGTAGTCGGCACCGCTAACTCGTCACCAAATTTCGATGGCTCTCCGTCGACGAGATGTCCGATCGGCGTGCAAAAGGATTGTGCTACAATTGTCGCGAGAAGTTCTTTCGCAACCATCAGTGCTCCATGAAAGGGATTTTCTTGCTTGAGCTCGACGACGACGGTGATGATTGTTCCGACGATAGTGATCGTGTGGAGATTTCGCTGCACGCGCTCACTGGTATACGCACGGGCAGGACCATGCAACTGGCGATCACGATTCAGGGACAACAACTAGCCGCTCTTGTTGATTCTGGCTCCATGCACACGTTCATGTCCGAAGCGGTTGCTCATCGGCTCGGATTGTCTCCTCAACCACGGCCAGGTATGCAGGTTGCAGTAGCCAACGGTGACCGCGTGACGAGCTTGGGAGTTTGTGCTAACGCTTGCGTCACAATCGCTCACAAATGACTTTCTTCCATCAAAGCATATACTCAAATTACGTTCCTCATGTTGCAATTTCTTTAAGTTTCTATTGTTGTTTCCAATGTTTAGGATATATTAAAAGTCTAAATAGTCTACAAGATACGTAAATATATTATCAAGTATTTATACAAACTTCGAAACAAATCTAGCCACAAATTCGCGTGGCACTTTGCTAGTTTAAAAATACTTGAATGTTGGAAATGATTAGACATTAGTAAACAGTGAAAAGTTAGACTTCAGCAACTATTCGGTAATAACTTTTGAGCATGATTCTACCATCTCACCTAGTTGCAAACATTTACACTTGCCGACTTTTCGAAACAACATGGTGAAGTGTAGGCCATGGTATGGATTAGGAAGGATTGGCGTCACATTGTACCATTGCATGTTGTTCTGACGTTGGGTCTCCATTGTTTTTTTATTTTTTGAATGTTGGCTCCATTGTTGGATAGAGTGGTTCTGGTCCTTGAACTGGAAGGGCCTACAAGTACGATGTTAGCAGAACTAGTTAGGGAAAAGAAACTGGGCAGCATTTTTTTATTTCATGCTAGTATGGATAGATTGGTTTATGCAGAAGTCCTGCTTCTGTCTAATTGGGGGCTTTGTTCGTTGCCATGGTACTATTGTTATAAATCCTCATCTTTGGGCAAGAAGATTTCATCATGTTTTTTCGTTGCAAGTCCTGTATGCCTGATGTCTCAGTATTTGCACCCTGGTTTGATGAGACAGGATAAGTTACCTGAAAAAAAAATCCTTTTCAACTAATCTGGATGTTCCTGCACTGCAGGTTGATGCTGCCCTTGATCTGAGCCATACCCAAAACATTGGAAGAATGATCAAGGCACATTTTCCGCACTCCCAGGTAAGTTTGCTCTGTTAAATGACGCAGCTCTGTAACAACTCACGTTCCTGCATATCACAGTAAGCGTGGAGGGGGTAGCATTACAAATACATACTTGCAGTTATAGTTCTGAAAGTTGGTAACAACTGTCTTTGCAGTTCATAGTTGTCTCACTAAAAGAGGGTATGTTCAACAACGCCAATGTGATATTCCGAACAAAATTTGTTGATGGGGTGTCCACTGTGACAAGAACAGTCCCTTCGAAACAGAGATGATTGAAATATATACCATGCATCGTCTAAAGGTACGCTCTAAACTCGAAATCAGGTTATCTGAAATTTCATTCTTTAATTTGGAACTGCACAATGCAGGAAGACGAGCGTACGAAGATGAACTCTTTGGTAATGATAATCACAGTTCCTAGGCTGCCAAATGGTTGTGCCCCTTGCTAGCTTTACTAGTGCTAGTACGTTGTGCTGTTGCTGCAAGATGTCTCAAGCTCCTCGCTTGTCAGGCCCAGAACATCAGAACAGGCATTGCAAACCTACGTGAATCAGTGAATTAGAACATGCCGTTATGTTCATGTATCTCTCTTGTTCCTTGTATGTATTTCGATCTGACAGAATGTGTAGATTAGCGGATGAACCATATCCTTGTGATGTTTGAGCGCTCTCGCATGCTAACATGACTGGCATAATATAGTACGTAGCATATCCTTGTAATGTTTGACCGCTCTCGCATGCTAACATGACTGGCATAATGTAGTAGGTAGAGGCCGTCTATTATCATGGCTTATTGCAATGTGTACGAAATTGTCTGTTCTTATGTTATTATAAGGACAAGATATAGGGCTATATCTATTGATGTACCAAGCAACCTTCAGAAATCACGTGCGTGAGTTTGTGTAGTATTCATACTCGTATCAGTATGATGCTCGCATTCATATTCCCATATTACTCAACCGATATTTGTATTCGTTTTGTTATTTAGGGGAAAAGGGATACATGAATGTACGGTGCATTCGCTCCTTTTCCATTCCTATATGCGCTCGTGTTGTAAGGAATTTTTTTTTGAAATAATATTATTTTAAAAGAAATTTATAAAAATAATTTTTTTTTTTTTTACAAAACTAGGTTACTGTCTTGTTGTCATTCTAAATGACGATAATAGCCTAGAGAGTGATGATAGAGTCTCTATTGCTAGTTGAAATGGTAACAGGATCTTGTCATCATTTTAATTGGCGACAGGGATCTCTTTTATTAAAATTTTTTAATATTAAAATTTAGAAAAACCGTCATTTCAAATGGAGACAAAGATCCCACAAGTCTCTAAATTTTTTAATATTAAAATTTAGGAAATTTGTCATTTCAAATGGCGATATGGATCTTGTAAGTCTCTAAATTTTTAATATTAAAATTTAGGAAAACTGTCATTTCAAATGGTGATAGGGATCCGCAAGTTCTTATCGCTATTCCAAATGGTGACACAATCTACTCTATAAAAGACTCTAAAATTCTAGCATAGCTCACTTTTATTCAGGAAAAAAAAAGAAAGAGGGGAGGAAAGAGAGAGGAGCAGAGAGGAGTAGAAAGGAAAAGACAAGCTAGCGAAACGCTGCTTGTCTGGTCATCCACCTTTCAGGTAAATTTTTTTAACCGAATGGATTACATAGTTTTAGATATACGGTTACGTAGTGTAGTCTGTTGTATATAATCCTTTTCAGTGTGTAGTTTAGTTTTAGATATGTGGTTAATCGTAGAAATCTTGTTAAAAGTGTAGTACGTCAAATATGTCGGCATCACCAATTTCAAAATTTACTACGGTCAGGGGACTCTCTTGAGAGTCCTGAGGGGATTGATTTGCATTATTTCCAATCGACGATCGTGACTCTAACAAGAGCAGAGCAGTGTATATGAGGCGTTGTGATGTGGTGGTTATTCCACACATTCGATTTGGACCAATGCTTTGTATGATATGAGATTGAGTTGTTTGCCAACCGAGCGCTATATGGCATGGAGGAACTGTGGGATTTGGTCCTTCTGACCCAGCCATATGCCAAGCCCACTCCTACATCGGTGGCTGAACAAAAAGGGAGTGGTGATGTCGAAAAAGAAGTCGGAGACTCCAGTCATAGCGCGGTGCACACAATGACCGAAGGTTCAAGAGTTGCTGATGCTGTCGATGAAGACCGTGTAGAAGGAGATCCTTTAGTCAGGCAAGCTAGTGAACTTGCTGACGAGGGTGAGGAGTTGGAAGCCCTAGTCCAAAGGATAGATCTCAAATACTAAGGCTACATGGCATTGTCATAAGATGAAGGATCCGACGACGAGGATGCTGTGGAATAGCAGGCAGTTCCATCTGAGTGGAACACATACCAGTTCAATAACCTCGTTGTTTTAGATGGTGATATTAGTCTAGTTTTGTATTTTTTTGATTATTTTTTTTGTAAATTTCTTTTAAAATAATGTTATTTCAAAAAAAAAAACCCGTGTTGTAAGCACAATTCACGTGGAGTTGTAGTGCCATGGAAATACTACAGACAATGAACTCTTCCAGGCGCACCAATCGCATGGTTCCATGATCCAACGGCTGTGAGCAGGGACTGTGACGTGGTTCTGCATTAACAGTTTGGTGACATCGGTGCGATGCGAATATTCTCAACCGTCCCGTCAAGAAACTACCTGTCGATGCAAATACCGAGCTTTGTCTCCATCCATAAAAGTCTCCATCAGCTATGCACAGACTATCTCTCGTAAAGTTGCAAAACCCTAATTGCTTGGTCTCCTCCAACTCGTGTCCCTCCTTCATCTTGTTGGAGTTTATGGGCTTGGCCCATACATAATTATAAATAAATCTTAAAAAAATCCCAAAAGTCAACTTATGCATGGTGAAAGGTGGAAAGTTTAGTACCATATTGTTAGTCTAGGTGGGTGGAGACCAATATATAAAATGAAGTTGGTCTTACCTAGTTGAAGCAAGCAAAAGAAGATCACACGCGCTCGCTCACCATGGTATCGCCCCCCCCCGCGCGACGTGCGCGCGAATGGTCCGATGATTTTGTGTCAGTTGGCTGTGGAGTTGTTGTTTCTTTTTGCACCTTAAAACCACACATACAAATTAGAAACTGAAAGATTGAATTATACTGTTTCAATGGGCCTTTTATGGTACACATTAACTATGTTAGTTTCTTTTGCTGGCTGCTAGTTCTATTTGAGGGAGAGGTCTCTCCTCTCAGAAAAAAAAAACAATGAGAAACCTTACCAGATTGCTGCCCTGTTCCTCTATACTGTGCAACCTCGGCTACTCCATCCCTTCCTCGGCGTGCACCAACATGGGGAGAGCAGTGTCTCCGAAACCAGCATCCCTCGTGATCCTGCACCGGTTGGGACGAATCAGGTTTTTGGGAAGCGTTCGCGCGACTACTCACGGCTTCCTTCATCACCAGATTTGCGTCGACTTCTTCGCATCAGACTCGACCGCAACCTTTGCCGGTGCTATTCTCTGTAAGTTGCGGTGATATCATTTGATATGGCTAGGTCTTGTTGCCTAGATTTTTCTCATACGATAATGTTGATGCCTACTTCTATTAGTAGTGTTCTTGTTTTAAGCTTTGTCTTGTCAATGCATATATATGAGATAGATATAGTTGAGTTGATGATCATACTACTGTTCATAGTCCCAAATATATCTAGTATATATACTGCTATTGATTCAATTATTATTTTTAAAATTATAATGATCACAAAAGTACGCATATATCTAACACATCTCACCTAGCCATGACGTTCTCGAGTACATCGGAGTCGGAGGAGATGGCCTCAGCGTGCCATGTCGAGGCGATCAACAGTGTGCACGTCTTCAAGATCACCTACTACTCCCTGTCCCAAGGCATGGGCATCGGCGGGTGCCTCCAGTCGGGCAAGTTCACCGTCGACGGCCACGACTGGGCCATCGTCTTCTACTTGGACAGCCACGAAGTCAACGAGAGCGCCGACGACGTCTCAGTGTTCGTGACGCTGCTGAGTGGCATGGCGACGGATGGCGCCGTCGTCCGCGAAACGTCAACTTTGGCCTGCTCGACCAGCGGTGTGGCCCACCAGTCATCAAGAAGGAGTCGCGGCTCTCATACAGCTTCGCGGAGAGCGGCGCGTCCACGGGCTACTCCAAATTCATGACCAAGGCGGAGGTGGAGTCATCGGACCTCGTCCACGACGACTGCCTCGCCGTGCGCTACGTGGTGCACGTCATGCGCGTGAGGGAGGGCAAGGTGGCCGGCACCGTCACCACCGTGCCGCAGGCCAGCGTGCGGACCAACGTGTACCGGCAGGTGATCACCAGGACGTGGCCGACGCTGCGGCAGCGGTTTGGTACCCCAGAGGGCCTCACTTTCCTGGTCGAGCTCTAAGGCTCCTCATGGTGTACGTCGAACATGAGGAGTGCAGGCGCGATCAGGAGGAGGTTGCCGAGAAACGCAAGGCAAGAGCACAACAAACCAGCAACTGCGGAGCATCTACAATAATTCATGTGATTTTTTACTAAGGGATAGATACATGAGTATTTAGGTGATATGGAGAAAAGATGGTGATGAGAGAATATGATTTTATTACTAGATGAAGAAACAATGAAGTTGTTGATACCAAGACATAAGAAACAACAAAATACTCTGTTAAAGATTTGCTTGTCACCTAAAACTCGTTTTATGAGTCACATTGTCTCCAAGCATACTTGTAGCAATTAAAATATTAGATACAAACTTAAGAAATAATTCATTAAAAATTTTGTTTTTTTTTATTAAATTGAGTACTCTCTCTTTTTAATAATAAGCTAAGAAACAAACAATTTTAGATGCTCTGATGGGACTGGTTAGTTTTAGATGCCCCTCTAGTTTGCTCTGTTGTGTCCTTCGTCGTACAAAGTAATCAGGTGGTAGACTTGCTAGCTAATGCATTTTGTTTTACAAAATTGTTAAGTATAAAACAGATTGCATCAATATAAAGTGTACAAAGTAATATATATGATTTTTTTTAATTATCAGGCGCATGCTATTTTTTGAAAAAAGCAAGTCATTTTTCTGCCTGTTAGATGTGATTGAAGATGTGTGCACTTTTTTTTTAAAAAAAAGATGTGTTCACTTTATTTTTTTTTTTGATAAAAGGTTTGCACCCCATTTCCATTTAAAGGAAACAAAACTACAAGATCCAAAGTACAACAGGGATATATACATGTACTTATAGAAGGAGAAACTTCTTGGAGGCTAAGAACAAAATACAAGTTACAGAGCTTCGGAGGGAGCTCACACAGCCTCCAAGCCAAAAGAAACCACTAGCCACTACCAGAAGATATTCTGCTGATCCACGGCGTCCAACTGCTCCTAGCACCAAAAACTTCAGTAGCTACCTTCCTAATAGCTCTAGCGCCCTTGAGGAGCACCTCCCGCCCTTCCTCCTTCTGTAAAGCCGACCAGAAATCAATCCAATGGCAAATAATATGAATCACTGAGATAGGTTCCGTAGGCCATTTTTTCAAAAAACACGTCGAATTGCGTACTTTCCAGATGCTCCACAGAATGGCTGAAACGCCAACCAACACGAGCTTCCTGGCCTTCCTAGCAAAACTCCCTACCCATAAAGAGAATAAACTGGTAGTATCAGCTGGTGGGCTAGGCAGGCCAAAGATACAACTCATGATATTCCAAATATAACGTGCCAAAGGACATTGCAAAAACAGATGATCAATGCTTTCAATCGCCCCACACAACAAACATTTTTTGTCACCCACTCAACCCTTGTGGCCAAGATTGTCCTTGGTTAAAATGCTTCGCTTCATCACTAACCAAAGGAAAATTTTGATTCTTAGGGGTAGTTTAACATCCCAAATGTAATTGTGTGGAAAGGAAATATTCTGCATCCTCAGAAAATTGTAAAAGGATTTGACCAAAAAGATCCTCGAAGGAAACAACATCCACACCAAAGAGTCATTTTCCTCCTTCAGTATTATACCATTGCAATCTGCAAGAAGCCTATTCCACAGAACAAGCCCTTCTCCACACACCGACCTTCTAAATTTGATGTTTGAACACCCCTGCTCCAGGGCCTTTGCTACCGAGATATTTTTTGACGTGGTAATATTATACTGTTGGGTGTTCACTTTAATTTAACTGTTGGATGTTGATACGATGGATGGAAATCTGACTTATCCCTAATGAAAAAACCAGACAACTAATGTAGAGACACCCCAAATGAGAGTAATACCTTTGAATTGATCACCAAAGTTAAATAGCACGGACTATAACATATCTGCGGAACGAAATAAACGACCCTATTGCAATAGATTGCTATATTCCCTTTTGAAGGAAGTAAGGAGGAATTTGATGAAAAGTTTATGCTTTTGTAACAAGATGATGGATTAACAGTGCAGCGGATCGAGTGGATCAAAAAAATTTGGGCAAAATTGGGTCTATGCCATCAAAATTTCACAACTTTAGAGGGGAAAATGTTGTAAGCCATGGGATTTTGGTAATTTACCATCTGAATTCATGGGACCCACTTGTCATTGAGATAGGGAAGAGATAAGACTCTTCTCATCCATTCGGTTGAGACTTGAGAGAGAGAGAGAGAGAGAGAGAGAGAGAGAGAGAGAGAGAGAGAGAGAGAGAGAGAGAGAGATATTAGCTCTTGGCCTCATCCCGACTGAGAGAGATTGAGGGAGACGCGGTCTATCCTATCTCCACACAATGCTTGTGGATCTTTCGGCAGCACCGCCTTGGCTCTTCTCCTTCTTATACCGGATATCCTCCTCCTTGGTGACACACAGAGAAAAATCGATAGCTTCTTCCTTCCCCTTCGCGATCTACTTGACTTGGCTTCCTTCGTCGACCTCTGTGTCAGCAGCGACAACTTGACTTCCCTCCACCGTCGATGGCTTGCCTTCTCCTCTTGGATAACTAGGCAGGTGGTTGGCCTCTTGGTGGTGGTAGAGCAGCGGAGATAGGGCAAGTGGGGTGTTTTGTTTGGTGACTTCACCAAATCGTTGGAGCTCATCTCTCAGGTGAGGTTTGTCTGTGATTTGGTGTGGTCATTGATCGCGGTCGTGTTCGATTGTGATTTTGATGTGTGGTTGCTCTATTTGTGAACTTGGCCTATGCGCGGTCTGTTATGGTCTTGTGCGGCACTTCCTGGACTTCGACTCCACGATTTGGTGTGTCCCTAATTGTTGGAGAATGACATTGTATCTCCAAGGACCACACTGATTACACTATGGCATAGCGGCGGCGATAGGTTTTCTGGGATAGCGTCGTCGAAGCGCCTTGTCTTGACTTCTTGGTGGCTTTGAGTGCCATTAGTGTTGTGAGCTTTGTTCAAACTTTGAAAGTCTATTTTTCTTAGTGTGCATGCTAGTGTATTGTTATGTTATATCTTTTGATTTTCAGTAGCACTAGCATTGTGTGACTTTGCATGATAGATTGTGGGATTGATAATTGCTCGGTGAGGATAATTTGTCTATAGTGAGATTGGTGTGACAATTTAGAGTCATAAGCTGGGCTTTGAGCTAGTTGTTGTCATTAACTTTAATCCTTCTGCTAATCTCAGTATATTGTTTTGATAACTTGGCAATTAATTATGATATTAAATTGCTAGTTGTAAATTGATTCAACTGGTATGTGACAGAGCTCAAAACCTAGCGTATTTCTTGGAAATTGTCATTCATAATTTGTGATTAGATTAGGCCATTAGTAGCGAGGAGGCCTTGCTTTGTGCTTCAGTAGCCTGACATCTGAGAGCAAAAACAAAACAAATTCAATTTGGGCATTATGTTTATTGATTTGCTTTATTGGTTACCTATTGCATGAATTCCTGTATAGAAGACTTGAGTAATTTATTTTGGTTAATAGTCATTTATTTGATGTTCATGTCTTACTGGAATTATGCTTTTCTATTCATAATTAAATTTGGAATTAATCTAAAATATTTGCTAAAATAGCAATTATGTCAACAATCCAGAAAACCTACATTTGAAGAAGTGGTTTTCTCTTATGACATTGTTAAGCTGGAAGTGTTTTATGGTGCCGAATTTAAGCGTTGGTAGGCTAAGACTAAGTTATGGTTGATGGACCTCAAACTATTTTGGGTCATTTCGAATCTTCCAATGTTACCATTGGATAATTCAATCCTAGCTCATTTGTTAGCCATCTTATCCGACCGATTGTTTGACGTTCATGTTAATTTCAAAGATGCTAAGCAACTTTGGGATGAACCTGATGATAAATATTTCGATGGAGATAATGGGAATGAATATTTCATAACTGCTACTTACTTGAACTTTAAGATGGCTGAGGGGTGGTCGGTGATAGAGTAATGAATTGATCAATACGAGGAAGGGGAAATTCATCATTTGGACAAGCTTTATTCAAGTCAGTGAAATCCACACACATTCTCCACTTAAGATTATATTTCCTAACCATTACAGGGTTGGCCAACCACTCGGGGTGGCCAACGTCTCTTATGAACCCTGCTTTAAGTTGCTTGTCGACTTTTGACCAGATAGCTTCTCGTTGATCAGGGGTGAAGCGTCCCAACTTTTGTTTAACGCTCTTCTTATCAGGCCGTAAAGCTAGTGTTTGCCTGGAGGAAGGCAATGAGTGTGTCTTCCTATGCGGAGTCGAGGCCAACCCCGATGCGAACAATCTTGGAGGGCTCAGCAGGTTTGAATGGAACCTCCTTGACCTGGTCGTTCGGCTTAGGTGCAACCTTCGACTTTGAGTGCTTCACTGAGTGCTGCACATTGTGAGCATCTACAATTGGGATCTGACCCACTAACTAGATGGGCTTGCGGTCGCATGTGAGCATCATTTTCTTATCACTGCGAATTGTGATGACTCCTTTGGGACCTGACATCTTTAAGCATTGATAATCATAATGGGCAGCCATTAGAAATTTTGCCAAAGTAGGTCGACCAAAAATAGCATTATATACAGTATCAAAATCGATCACGTCAAAGGAGATTCTCTCTGTCCTGAAATTGCTCTGAGCCCCGAACGTAATATAAAGGGAAACTGGGCCAATAAGCTTGGCCGAAGACCCAGGTATGATACCGTGAAACAAATATCACAATGGTTTTATTTTCATCCGGGGTACTTGCATCCCATCCATGGCACTTGTAAATAAGTTGTTAAGTGAACTTCCACCATCGATTAAAACCTTATTAACTTGGCAATTATTGATGGTGGGCTCGATCACAATTAAAAAACACTCGACCACAATCGAAAAACGACCGAGCCAAGTAGAAGGGATCATTTAATCTTCCTTTTCAAAAAAATAAAAAATAGAAACTTCTGACTACTTAGGTAATTTATGGATAACAAGAGGGTCGATAGAGTTTACCTCATGTTTGATAGTCTTATGTTGTCGTTTTGACTAATATGCCACGGAAGGTCATTTTGTCCTCTGCGCTGAGAGTTGTGCGACCGGCTAGCGATTGACGGGGTTGTCCCAGTGTGATCTCTGGAACGTTGTTGTCGGTACCGCTCGACTCTCGCCATCGTATCCTGTAGCCGTTGGGCAATCTCTTGGGCAAAGGTGTCGTAGCCAAGCGCTTCTCTGATATCTTGGCTTGGGTTTTCTATAAGATCGTTGACCCGTTGAAGTTCTTGAGCTATTTTCGACTAGTACTGGACTCAACCAGACAACATGTCTTAGACCGCAATCCTTCTTCTCTTGGCAATCTTGGGATCATCTATGTCCGAGTTTGCCGGGGCATCTCTCAGTGGAGTGCGATCACCTATAGAACGTCGGTTACGCTCTTGAAAGTTGAGATCTCCCTCGTTATCGGAGGGATTCTCGCCATTCGAACGAGTGCCAGAAGGGTGTGCACGGTAGGCAAAAACCTCAGACCTATCGCATGGAGAGCAATTAGCATCTGTAGGGAGGGCAAAGACCTCCTGGGTGTTGTTGTCACTGCTCGAGCTCAAGCCCTCCTGGCTCGACGTGTAGTCGAAAGACAATGCCTCGTGACTCAGAGTAATCCCTGCCAAGAAGGGGAATTCTAGGTTATAATCGTCTCTGGTCGAAGGTGTATTCTCCGGGTGTGTGGTCGGACTTGCAACTGCAGAGTGTTCGATCGCGCTCTGAGCAATGGTAACCGCACATTGACGGTTAGCAGATGGTGTTTGAGCCTCGAAAATCGTATGTTCTAGGACTTCCCGGAGGTAGTTGGCCGTCCTCGGACGGGTTTGCGCACTCGGAGGCAGGGGACTCTCTGCGTTCAGAGCTTGTCGCTGGCCGACATTGGTTGTGGTCGCTTGGACCCTTGCCATATGGGGATTCTGAGTCCTTGTATGGGGGTAGTGGTGCTGGTGAGAGCATTGGCGATAGCACGCCCTCCTGCAGTGTGTTCGTGGCACAGTCTCCTGGGCCTGGTGATGGATTCTTGGAGTAGGCATTGCCCTCGAACGAGTAGATGCTCAACTCGTAGTTGTAGCAGTATCCATGTCGAATCCCGTGTAATCTGCGATATCGAATCAATTCTTTTTGTTTCACTCATTTGCCATGAAGGCATCTAAGTAGAACGAACGCAGATCACTGTAGTATCCCCATGGATGATGCCAACTGTCGATGAATTACTATCGATATTTGTGAGTAAATACTGGGAACACGACCCCCCGAGATCACACAAGAAAAGATATGATGTTTTTAGACAGGTTCATATCTTCTCTAGAGAGAATAACAACTATACTTCTGTGTTATTGTATTAAATGATATTACAATGCACAACAATTAAGAATATTGTCAATCGCTTCTGTCTGTGTCGGTCTCTCTCTCTCTCTCTGCTGGCACAGCCCCTTATAAAGCGTCGAAGGGGTGACAGTTGTTGTTCATCAGGAGGTGCCTTGACGGTTGCTGGAATCCGCACATTGACGATGGTTGTTGTCAGTGAGACGTCCTCCTTGCACGTTAGCCAGAAGGTTATTACTAGAGACGGAGAGATGTGTGCAGTTATGTCAGAGACACAAAGGTGCATGTGTTGTATTTGCTACCACGCGTAGTCGAGCATGATGTACAGGATCCCCAGTTAATAAGATAGAGACCACATATCAGTCTGTGAGACTTATCGACCAAAAGTTGGTCGAGATTTGATCTGATTGTAACAGACCTCCCGATCAGGGGTGGTCATAACCTGACTTGGTCGTGGTAAGTATCTCTGACCAAGGGTACACTGAAGGCAGGGGCGGAGGCAAATGGAAGGACCCGGTGTCACAGGACACCGGGTCAAAAAAAAATTAGCAAAGATTAGTCCAATTTTACTATGTGTGCACCCTCTGGCTTAAAAGTTGTGCACCCTGGTTCAGCCCAACCTCTGGCTGGATGATGCATTTTGCTAATGTTTGCCACATAAATTACTATTTAGTACATTGTTGCTTAAAAATTATATATATTGTTATATGTATGGTGAAATAGTGAACCTCGATCATTTTTGTTCAAGCTCCGCCCCTGACTGAAGGGCTATTAAGATACCATTATCTATAATGAATCCGTGTCAACATCCATCATGGGGAGGATAATCCGTGCATTAGTACACAAGCATCTTCATGCATACATCGAAACAATTGAAAAAAAAAATCCTCATCTAAACCGAAACACGCGAACTATTCAGGATAAACATCATAGATTTGAAATTTTTCACAATAGCATCAAAAATTGAAATAAGTAACAATCTTTTAGAACCAGATGTTGACGGTTTTTGTACGAGATCCGATCATCCTCCATGCAACTCAATACTCCACAAGAACCTTACAGAGCAGAGGACCGAGTGGGGTGAGGATTTGGGCGTCGGATGGCGGGTGCGAACGAGGAGGATGACGACGGTGGCTTGTGGGAGCAGGAGGATGACTCGGCGGCATGGGGAAGACAACGTCGGTTGCAGGGAGGACGGTGTCGTCGAGGCAGGAGGAGGACGGCCGACTGAGGGAGGACTCGGAGGCCATAATATATGTTGAGGAACCGTCGCTGGCGAGTCCAGTCCGAGCGATAACCTCGTATACAAAATCAGATTCGTAAGAACGATGCAAGAACACAAGAACACAACAATAGATGAAACACAGGTATGAGAGGGGACTGCAGGCTGCTCTTTATTCATTCATCCATCGATCAATCCTTTACAATGAATAGTACCCCCTATTTATAGGCTACGACCCTGCTAGGGTTTGGGATGAGGAGCCCACCTTGGGCCAGGACTCCTGGTCCTGGGCCCGGTTTCTTAACACTCCCCCTTGGGCACTCATCCTTCATGTCCATGCCTCGTCAAAACTCCATAAAAACCCAGTGGGAAAAATTTGGAGAAAGAGTACACGTTCTGCTGTGATGCACGAATTGCCTTATTAAAAACCTTAGCCGATAAACTTCAGGAAAACTCGTCAAGGGAAAAAGAGTACAATCCACCCAATTTCATTTAATCTCCTGGATTTATTCTTTGGGTACTCGATCTTCATGATCGAGCTTTAATAATGAGTTCGTGAAGGTTCTCCCCTTGAATTATGCACTTCTCTAAGTCTCATCATTCCAATTCACGTATGCATCTTCCAATGTTAAACGCTGGAAGTGACTTAGTGAATAAATCTGCAAGATTCTCACACGACTTAGTATGCAGTACTTTAAATACGCTCATCTTTTGCAATTCATGAGCATAGAAGAACTTGGGGTTGATATGCTTTGTGAGAGAATTCTTCACATAACTCATCCAGACTTGTGCAACACAAGTCGCATTATCTTCATACAAAAGTAGGGGTTTGCGCAATATTCAATCCACATGACTCCTGGATGTGATGAATCATCCGCTGAAGCCAAACACATTCTTGTAAGGCCTTGTACAATGCTATTATTTTCGAGTGGTTCGTCGAAGTTGATATAAGACTCTGCTTAGACGATTTCCATGGAATTGCAGTTCCACCACATAGGAGTTCATAGCCTGTTTGCAATTTGGCTATATGCGGATCCTACAGTACAGATTATCCAGCATAGGCGATCATATAAAGGTCTTGGTTCTTTCTGTAGAACAGACCAAGCTCTTTGCTTCCTTAGAGGTATCGGAAGATGTCCTTCATTCCCTGCCAATGCCTTTGGTAGGTTTTGTACTATACCTTGCTAATAGGTTTACGGCAAATGTAATGCCCGATCTAGTACAGTTTGTTCAATACATGAGTGCTTCTATTGCACTTAAGTGTGGGAATTCCGGTCCCAGGACTTCCACCCCCTCTTTTCTGGATCTGTACGGGTTCTTGTCTTGCTGCAAAGATCTCCCGGCCATTAACGCCTTCGAAGGGTATGCCTTTTCAAAGTCTAACCTTTCTAACACCTTCTGAGTGTAGGTTGACTGATGTACTAATATCCCTTCAGGGGCATGCCCAAGCTGCAAGCCTAGGTAATATTTGGTTTTCACCCAAATCTTTCGTTTCGAACTCCGACTCCAGGTAAGAGCTTGCTTTCTTAATATCCTTCAGGGTTCTGATGATATTCAGATCAACTTCATACACTACGATTATACAAAATCCATTCTGGGATCGTCGTATAAATACACAGAGATTATTCTCATTGTTCGTGTAGCCTTTCTTGCATAGAAAGTCGCTTCAAGCGATTATACCACATTCTGCCTGATTGCTTAAGTTCGTACAAATGACTTTCTGAGTTTCACACTGTACATATTTCTATTTGCTCTGTTTTGGTTCGGGACAGTGATACATTCAGGTATCTTCATATAAATGTCCGAATCTAATATTTCATAAAGGTATGCTGGTACCTCATCCATCAATTTCACTTCTAACTTCAAGTTTACTGCCATTGAGATAAATATTTAAAAGGGAGTTCCGCCCATGACCGGGGAATAGGTTTCTTCATAATCATCTTCTGGACGTGCAGTGAAACCTTGTGCAACAAGCCTTGCTTCTTTTTATTTCTCTTTCGAACAAATACCCACTTATGCCCTGCGGGGTGCACAAGAGGAGCGCGTGCGGCTTACAGGCCCAAACGTCTTTCTTTTATTCAGAGAGAATAATTCAGTTTCTATTGCCTTCTTCCAATCTGATCTTTTCTCTCATTTATCGAGCTATTCAGGCTCTGGATCAAGATTGATGATTGTGGCAAGTTTCTTTGCAAAGTAAATGTCGACATTGGCTGTTGTCATATTCAAAGATTCTCTCGAGGTCATAAAGTTTATAGCTATTTCTTCAAAGGGCGGTTCTTCTAATGCTTCTACTTGCTCACCGCTGCTTCCAATTGCGGGGCAAGTCCCTTTAGTTTTTCAGCTCCGATGCGTGCGCACACATCCATGCTGATGTCTCCCTTCATGGGAATGTTCAATTCTGGTATGCCTTTTCTGAAGGTTCCATACCGGTGCCAGGTCTCAACTGGCTACCCTTCTGGTTCGGGGCACTTCGGTGATCGACTGTGTCAAGTCCTTCTTATCCTTTTTCACCAGGCGTCCCCGGTTACTTCGGATTCGAGGGACCGGAGTTCTCGTCCTTTTATTCTGAGGCCTCTGGACGGGATTAGGGATACCTTCATTGGTATTTCAACCCTCTCCGGTGCATTGCTTACAGGCAAATGCTACTTATTCACGCTCTTCAAATCACTAAAGTAGTCTGGCAGTTGATTCGCTAATACTTGCGAATCAATTATCTTCTGGACTTCAATTGTCTTCTAGACTTCAATTCAATTATCTTCTGGATTTCAATTGTTTCCCGACATTATTATCAAGGGTTGATTTCCTCCCCCTAATGACGGGAAACTAACCTCATCTAATGTACTATTAGCGAATCGGGCATTATACAAATCTCCAGTCATATGGTCCAAATACTTGATTATGGATGATGTCTCATAACCAACGTATATCCCAGACTTTCGGAGAAGACCCATTGCATTTCGCTGCGGTGGTGGTATAGATATATAACCCTTGCAACCAAACATGCGAAGATGAGAAGTTTTCAGTGCTGACCCTTGCGCTAGTTGCATAGCTGGATGGATGTTATAGGCCGACGGTCTAAAATTGATGAGAGCTGCTACGAGCAGGACTGCGTGTCCCCAACATATAGTTGGTAAATTACAATTCTTCACAGTTCTGCTAGTTCATTCTGGGTGCGGATGTGCGGTATAGAATGCTCAACTTTAATTCTCATTTTCATACAATAATCATCAGATGCCTTCGGAGTACATTCTCTGGTATTGTCCATTCAGATGGACTTCACGTGATGATCAGGGAAATTATTTTTTCAATTGTTAATTATCTACGAGATTTAGCTTTGCAAAAGCATGGTTTCTCATAGACAATAAACATATGTGCGACCATTCCGAGGAAGCATCGATGAGCACCATAAAATACCTAATTGACCCTTACAGGGGTTGTATAGGACCGCAAAAGTCTCCCTGGATACGGTCCAGGAATGCAGGGACTTCATCCTTTGCTTTCAGAGCAAAAGGTCTAATAATTAATTTCCCGGTGGCACATGCGGGGCACACAAAATCTTCCAGATTCGGGAAATTCTTTATATTCATATTATGTCCCTGTGAATTGTTAATTATCTCTCTCATTATCTTAAGACCTAGGCGGCATAAGCTATCATGCCAGAGATAGAAAAGTTCAGAGCTTCTAAATGCGGTTCTCAAGGCAGTATAGGCTGCATGTGCCTTAATATTAGTGTAGTATAGCCCAGTTTCATATGAAGGAAGACATTCTAATGCTATTTTTCACTTTCTTCAGGCTTTGTAGTGAGCAGGTATTCTGTACCATACTCTTCGTCAGTCTCCACATGGAAACTGTTAGCGCAAATATCCTTGAGAGTTCTAGTTGATTCTGGGTACAACAAGTCTTCTTCAATGACCAAAGTTGTGCCCCATTGGGAGTATAATTATGGTCATTCATGAGCATATTATACAAGTATCACTGCCTGCGATTGTCGTAAGACTGCCAGCATTCTTGCTGATCGACTGGAAAAATTTCCATTTCTCTCAGGATGGTATTCGTTGTGCTGCTACCTGCTAAGCACACTTCCTCCATAGGGCGCCACACGCGTTCTAATATTATGTACTTTATTAATATGTAGCAGAAAGCAAGCAACACATAAATAAAATACTTCAGATATCAGAACGTAACTTGCTATTATAAAGACGGGAAATAAGTCTTGCAGGACTCATAATAAGAATTTAATGCTTTGCTCTTCTAGAGCTTGCAACCATTATCCAATAATTCAAAGTTCTGCTTCAACTATAAACTGCAAGTTTCTATTAAAGATCCAAGTGCATTGCGTGCACTAGATCGAATTGGCGAAGTATTCAGGAACTTCTGCCTCAATCGGCTCCATGCGCGATCTTCTCCTCTTGGGTAGCTACGGCTGCGACCGCTGCGATATCCAAAGGAGGGATGATGGGGGCTGCTATAGGGCTGTCCACATTCATAAGTGCAAATAATGGATATGAATCCTCTGTGCCTGCAATGGCGAGGTATGCCTCATGCTATCATTTGCCCTTTTTCTTAGACTGGAAAACATCGATAACGTGCGACGCACTACCTTACCCTTCTTGCTCCTCTCATTCATGAGAGGCTTCATCACCTTGTAGCTACTAGCAGTGGCTTCATGGCCAACATTGCGACTAGGTGGCTGCAAGATGAAGTTATTTCTTAGAACATCATCTTGAGCTTCCGCAACTTGCATGATGTCAATTAATTTGGCATACTTCATGTAGCCGTCTTGACGATAGTTGCGTGCGGTATTACACCGCATTTTGGTGAAAGGTAGAAAGTATTCTCCATCTTCTGCTCATCTGTGATTATATTACCACAGAATTGAAGACTGATATAAATTTTATACAAAATCTGGCCATGCTGGGTCAGTTCTTCGAATTCTTGATTCGTGATGCCAGTCATCTTTATATTCATGCCAAAATTCATAAGATTACTGCTGGTAATTTGCGTAAGATGGTTGCAAAATTCTCATAATGCTCTTCGAACTCCTAGTTCATGATCCCGTATTTTTCTATACATTTTCATGATTTACTGCTATTTTCAGTGATTAAAAGTAATATAAACAATCACAGATAATCAAAACAGTAAATACAATAAATAAATTGCATAGAAATAACTGATTCAAAAATTGAATTCCTGAGGCTCTTTTCTGCTGGAAAAAGTATTTTCGGTGAATTCTGCAACTTCCAAGGGTTAACACGCATAGTTTCTGTACAGAGAAAAATTGCGTGTAATTTTCAATTTCCAGGAGGTTTTTCACAAAATTTCCTTATTCACGAAAATTTGCTCATAATTTTCAGAATTACGATGGCCCTATTTGCAAAATTTCGGGTTTATCACCGCTCCCCCTTTTTTTGTTCACGCGATTTTCCCCTTTTTTCGGTTGGTCCACACGGCCTGCCCTTTTATATGTTTCTTTAGGCCTTCTTTAATTAGCCCATGCAGGTCACGTGCCATGCCTTTTACATGCCATGGCCTTTAAGGCCCATTCGGCCCTTTTTGTTTGCTGCAGTAGGGTTTCCTCTCCCTTTTTCTTACAGAGGCGGCGGCGGCTCCAAAAAAAAAATGCCCGAGGCGGCGGCTCCGGCGTGCGGGCCGACGAGTGGGCGCGACTGTGCGGGGCTGCTCCGGCGTGCAGGCCGACGAGTGGGCGTGACCGTGCGGGGCTACTCCGGTGTCAAAGTGACGAGGGGCGCGACCGCGCGGCCGCCCGGTGTCTGCCGGCGAGCGGGCGTGGCCGTCTCGGGCCAACGAGTGGATGCGGCTCCAGCGCGGCGCCGCGCCTCGTCGCGAGGCGGCCATGGGCGGGCAGCGGCTCTGGTGTCTTCATGCGCCAGGCTCGGGCGGCGCCGTGCGGGGTGGCGCCAATGTTGCGCGCGGCCGGCGGCTTCGCGTGCGATTCGGCGGGTGAGGCGGCGGCACTTCAGGGCGAGCCGGTGGGTGAGGCGGCGGCCACGCGCTGCTGTTGGCCCGGTGCTAGGACACACAGCTACGCACAGAGCATAGCTAGATTGGGCTAACTCACGTAGTCGCATGCCATGCCATATTGCCATCGGATTATGCCGACGTGCACGCGCTGGGCTCAATCCATGTCCCGAGATCGTTCCCCACTAATCTCAGGCCAGCACACCACCTTCTCTCGGCTGTACACAATCTGAGTGCAAGCAATGCATCTTCTAGTCATTACGTGAGAATTTGAGTGCATGCAATGTATCTTCTAGTCATCACGTAATTGCATCTTCTAGTCATCACGTGAGAATTTGAGTGCATGCAATGCATCTTCTAGTCATCACGTGAGATTACGTGAGGGCTCATGGCGGCTGTACAAAAATCTAGCCGATAACCCTTTCAAGCGTGGGGCGGCTGCTGGCCAGGCGGCGCATGGTGGAGTGCGGCGTCGAGGAACCCATGCGGGGGCGCGGAGTGGGCAGCTGGCGTCGGGCCAGCACAGAGCCCGTGCGGGGCGGCATGCGTGCGGAACGCGGCGGTGCGGCCGTACAGGGCTGCGATGGCCGTTTTTTTCTTTCTTTCTACTGTTCATGCGATGCGATGCAATGCAATGCAGTACATGCAATTTCTGTTCGTGCGATGATCTACAGTGCAATCAACATCGTCTCTTTTAAGCAATCCAACCGATCGGCTTGGCCGGCGACTTCAAGTCGGCTCGCGGTAGATTAGAGAGGATTTGCACCGTAGAGAATAATCTAGAAAGCAACAATTGAAGAATTGAAAGCAATCTAGAAAAGCGATTCAATCTACGAGTGTCGTTCATCGACGGTTACCTTTTCGATGCGAGGAGAGTCGATCGTGCTGATAACGTGTTGAGGAACCGTCGCTGGCGAGTCCAGTCCGAGCGATAACCTCGTATACAAAATCAGATTCGTAAGAACGATGCAAGAACACAAGAACACAACAATAGATGAAACACAGGTATGAGAGGGGACTGCAGGCTGCTCTTTATTCATTCATCCATCGATCAATCCTTTACAATGAATAGTACCCCCTATTTATAGGCTACGACCCTGCTAGGGTTTGGGATGAGGAGCCCACCTTGGGCCAGGACTCCTGGTCCTGGGCCCGGTTTCTTAACAATATATAAACATTTTTTTACAGAAAATAAATTTTTGAATTCTTATACTTTCCAAATTTTAACTTTGGCTATTAGTTTTTATACTAACATGTTTTATAAATGGCTATGAAATTACAATATTAGTAAAGTATATTCTATGACAAACTTAACTGTATCGAGAGTTATTTGTCAAAGGTTATAAAATTTAACTTTTTTAAAAATTAATGGTGCCAAGTATTTGAGAGCGGAGGGAGCTAGTTATATATTATTTGGACAGGGGCCGGGAACCCCCCTTGTTCGTCTCTGAGAAGATGCTGGACGCAGCCATCACGCCGCTCGTGCAGAAGAAGACCATCCTGGGTTGTTTGATGATATAGGCCGCAGCCTGCTAAGGCCGATGGAGGGAGGGTGCTAAGGCCCAGCCGACCCGCCCCAAACCCCTTTTGGCTTGCCCCAATCCTGTGGGAGGCTGCAGTCGTGCTCGTGCCCTACTCGTGTGCGCGTGCGGCTAGCAGCGCGGGGGCTGTGAGGTGACAACGACACCTTGGCCCTCGGCAACCTTGTGGGTTGTGCGCGCCGGCCACTCATATCCACGTGTCTATCCTCGGACATCCGCACTGATCAACGACGTCCGCACTGATCAACGACGTCCGCCCCTGTTATGCTTGTTGTTCCTTTTCTTGCTTTTGTTTTGCTTGGTGTTGGAGGCTTGGAGCATTAGCTAAGTGATCTAAGTGGACTTGAGCAGTGGGACTTGTTCAGCTTCCTAACCAAGTTAGGCTGAGATAATTCAATTTTGAAATGTTCTTGAAATTGGAATTAGTGCGTAAGCTTCATTAATGAGGTATTTTTCAATGTCCTACCTACATTTTTATATGTTCGCATGTGGATTGGAGTTGTGATTCCATTTAGTGTCGTACACTCTTATTAGTGTAATTGCGATATAGTTTATGTATGAATTCTTTTGTTTATTAGTGTAGTTACAATATAGTTTAGGTATGGATTCCTTTGCTTTTGGATAAAACTCATTAATCCACGCTTACAACTCCGCTATACCAAATTTTTATCCTGGTCCACAACTGTATTTGGAGTGTCCGTTTGTAAATGAGGTATTAATTTACGATGACATGTTCACCCGAAGAAAACTGACAGAGTAAACTGCAAAGTAGTAAACTGAAAATCAATCAATCTTTAGAAGAGAATCGCAACAAAGAGGTGAACTCGGTATCATCGTTCATGCCTCTATGGGGTTCATCTCCGGAAGAACAAGCTTTTTCACTAGTGTCTTTTACATGCAAATGCCCTTGCTAAATGCACAGTACTCTAGGAAGGAATAGAGGAAAACAAAAGGTGCATATACGATCATAATTGCAGGCATACAATTTCAACAAGTCTAACAATTCAAGGTAAAGAATTTTGTCAGATTATAAGCCTTGACACTCTTAAAACAGTTACTGTCACTCAGTAGTTAGTTATCCGGTTTCACACATTCTGTGTTCTGTGTTCACATCTAGAAGCTCCATCCATCCGGGCAGCAGTTCTTCTGATTTCCGAGACATGGTAGGCAAAGCCTATTTGAGTTTTCGAGTATCTCAATATTTAACTCACACAAAGCCTTTGGTTCTATCATTTCCTTCTCTGAGGATCCCGGCTAAGACCGTGTTGTGCTATCGTTGCATTGTCTTGCAGGATCACAGCCCGAGTCTCCCATAATCACAGTCTTAGAATTTTAAAATATGATTACTCTCAATTTGTGCACTTGTTTTAAGGAGTATTCCTCTTATCGTGCTAGCTTTATCGTTGTTTATCATATGTAAGTACGATGGAAGCTGTCACTTTTTTGCGAATTAGAAATGTGCATTTGTGTTTATTCATGATTGTTTATTTTTTGGAACTAGCAAACACCCTGTTCCATTTTTTTTATTGCAAAAAAAGTAATACAGGAACCAAGTCCAATGCAAACCTCCATTTTTTTCATGGTTAATTGGTGGTTGTTAGTGACATCCCTTGTGACGCTGAAATTCTTATTTTGCTGTGATGGTCTGTGCTATTGTAGAACCCTGGCCAGTTTAAACTTTATTCAGGAGGGCTCGCATGGAAGAAGCAAGGTGGAGGAAATCCCATTGAGGTTGATAAAGCTGATACCACTTCTGTGACATAGATGAAAATCCCAAGATCTTATCAGCTTAGTGAACAGGTAACATTACCAAAGAGGGCCTCTTTTACAGGTTCTTTGGCTTATGTGAACAGGTAACATTTCCTCTATCATTTTTTTTTCTAAGGAAATTAGGTATTCTGAGTGTCTATATCTGACATGAAGATATGCTGAAAAATAAGATAAGAATTTATCTGTTTGCTCCCATTTGCAGTACTTGTTCTTTAAATTCAATGAGTGTTTAGACTGCTTCCAAAGACTAAGTAGCGCTCATGCTAATGCTGTTGTGCTAAATGTAGCTATGACTTGTTGGATCTGTGCACCAATGGACCAACAGAAAAGCTTGACTCAACAGTAATCATTTAGGTTACACTTGGATTTGTTAGTGGAAATGTGCCTCAAATAGTACTTGATGGTTTATTATAAATATAAGATATTGGTATATTTATCTCTTGCATAAAATTTGTTTTGAGTGATAATGTGAATTTAGTGCCTTTTGATTGTAGCTGGGCATATAAATAAGTATTTGAATAATGTATGTATATTTAGGGAAAAACAATAATTTTAGTACCCCTAGTGTTCATGCCAAACTGTAGGAGATGAATTTCGAATTGACAATAGGAAAATAATGTTTATATAAAAATGTTCCCTAAGGCATACAAGAAATAACGTAGAGAATTTGTTGGATTATTTCCCTAGGCTGGCAGAAAGGTAACGTAGGGAAATAATCTTTTCACGTCAGATGGTAATGCCACGTGGACGAGATTTCCCTACCGTTTAAAATCCTAGGGAACGATTCTTTCCCTAGGTTTCCCCAAAAAACTGTAGGGAACATTTTCTTTCTCTACATTCTTTTCCCTAGTAGGCGTTTCCTACGAATGTCACTAGGAAACCAGTTCCTTACAGTTTTTTTTTTTTTTTTTGCATATTCTCTAGTATATTACTCACTAAGGGAAATGAGGATTTCTAGTAGTGAAATAAGGAAAATAGGAGGATACCTCTAAGGGCATGTACAATGCAAGATGTTTTTATATGAGTGCTTAAGGAAAGAGAATGTAGTCACGTCATCAAGTACCTATATAAAAGTTGTTTCCTCCAATGCAAGCATCTGTTTTGTAAGTACTTAGATGATTGTATTATTTATTAATTATATATAGTTATATACATAAGCATCTCTTAAGCACTGGTGCCTAATCAAGCATTAATACTACAAAATAAGCACCTCATCTATCCTACGTGGCAAGAAAAATCAGTTTTTCTTTACTAAAAATCTCTCTAAGCACATGCATTGTACATGCTCTAAGAATAACAAGATAACTATTAAGAATCTATAAAAATTACAGAGTAGCTAAATATGGTCTGTTAATCCCAATTTAATTTTGGTTTCCATTTGTGCACGGTAAATATTCTGTTAATGTCGAAAATACTCTTTGAACTAGGAAAAATAGGGCGCCACCTCTAAAAATTCTCTAAGAAATCCAGAGTAGGTACATACGGTATGTTGAGCTGAATTAAAATATTGTGAACTTATTCTTTGTTTTCTTTTGTACACGGTAAATATTTTGTAAATGCTAGAGATACTTTCCAAACAAGTAAAGTAGTAGGATACCTATAAAAAATCTATAAAAATTACAGAGCTGTTAAATAGGGTATGTAGAGCTTAATCAAAATAATCCTAACTTAATCTTATTTTTCATTTGTGCACGTTAAATATTCTGTTAATACCGAAAAAACTTTTTAAAGTAGGAAAATAGCAAGACACTTCAAAAAAATCTCTAAGAAATCCAGAGATGGTACATAGGGTATGTAGATTCGAATTAAAACATTATGAACTTATTTTTTTCCCATTTGTACACGGTAATTTTTTTTGTAAATGTTGGAGGCACTTTTTTAAACACTGAACGTAGCAAGTTACCTATGAAAATTGAATTAATTAGGTATGCCACCTCTTATTACTTTTTTTATATGTGTGGTAGTTTTTACAATATATGCACTGAATTTTCAGGTATGATGGATCGAGGATATGTTGTGCAGTGGTCGTACGAGTTGTTTGACCCGGTCATTGACGCGCATCATCGTAGCGCCTTAGTTCCATCCTCCCTAAGAGGGCGAGGCGGCGATTGAGCTTGGCACGCTGCGGCTGCGCACACCCATGAAAGCATGGAGGGTGGACTCACGTTGGGTTCTGAGGTATGTGTAGTTACGATCTTCGTGTACTCAATTGCAGCCTGACTACTTTAGGTGGACTAACGTATGTTCTTAATATTTTCGACGCAGCTTGAGGGAGGTAGACCTCCTTCCACTAGCGAGGATGGTTGAGGCGATGTGGGAGTACGACCTGGACTGCGCCGGCGGTGGTCGTACGTCTAGGTGCTTTCCGTACGATCGGTGCCTCTTGATGGCGTTGGTTGACCGGTGGAGGCCGGAGACGCACACGTTTTTACCTCCCATGCAGGGAGATGACGTTGACATTTCAGGACGTGACCTTCCTGACTGGTTTGCCATGCGCGGGCTTCTCCCTGGCAGCACACGACATCCCGACCACGCGGCGCACAGAGTTCCTCGCGAGGTTCCAGGGGGTGTTGCCGCCCAACAACGGCTACATGGAGTTCAGCAGGACCCATGGGCCGACGCTGCAATGAATATGTCAGTTCTACGTAAGTTTTCGTAACCCTTGTCCTTTCGCTTCATTTGGTTTGTGCAACTTGCTGATATGTATCTGTCTTCTTGCAGCCATAGCGTATGGTAGAGGACGCACCCGAGCACACCGTGAGGAGGAACTTCGAGGTCTACTTGCTGTGGTTGTTCGAGTGAGTCATGTTCCTAAGGTCCCACAGCGACAACGTCGATAAGCACTACATCAAGTACACACGCCAGCTAGCAGACTGGGAGGTGGACATCCAACCCTACACCTGGGACCCGGTGGTGTTGTGTGCGACATACCGCGGACTATGCGATGCGTGCCACCGGGTTCAGGACAGCTCCATTCTCTCTGGATACCCGCTGCTTCTTTAGTTGTGGTCCTTCGAACTTTTCCAGATCGGACGACCACAATTGGACTTGGGCACCTACGCAGTCGCCATGTACGTAGAGGATGACGATGTGAACTGGCTGACCATGGGTACGGTGTGCTGTCACCAAGTTCCATTGGACATGTCACCTTTACTCCGATCACTACGCACGCGTGCTACCCGGACTACGTTGCGATATTCGATCAATTGACAGATGATTGTGTCATTTGAACACCGTATACTCCCGACAGGGTGTACGTACGCACGCCCCGAGGTGTGTTTAACCTTTGCACGTGAGACCACGCATACCGGTACACGTGGAGGTGCTTGGTTCACGACGTTTTCGTGGAGGAGTACCACGTACACCAGATGATGTGCCAGTTCGATCTGTGACAGGAGGTCCCAGCCCCATGGGGCCAGCGGGTTGCGCTGAAAATCCATGGATAAGTTCATGTTTTACTTCTGTCGTACCATTTGCCTTGCATACATACGAAACAATCGTTTTACCTTTCACAGATACACTAGGAAGGGAGTCCCTGTTACGACTTCCTGCATGAATAGGTGTTCCCTTGGGTTGTGGGGTGGCTCTGCACCTTGGAGGACGTCGTCCAAGAGGATGCTCCCTATGACTCCGGGACGTACAACGAGTACATCGAGTGGTACTCCCGTCAGACGAGGGTTAGTTGCGTTAGGGTCGTGGACGACCCCCCACCACATGAGGCTGCGACGTCCGACACGTACCCCACTGTCAGGACCCCAGGTATTCAACCCCCAGGACCCGCTGTGCATCCCGAGCTAGTCTCATGATCAGTAGCTAGCTCGCACAGTTTTCAACATAGATGTAATCAAATTCAAACGACAAGCTTAAGATAAAGCAGACAAATTAACTTATATTAACAGAGAACCTTACGATCAAGGTTGTTACTGTTGGAGATATGCCCTAGAGGCAATCATATTGATGATGATATTTCATTATATCCATGATTTAATAAATGTTCCTTGAATATTGCCTTTGTGTTGATTAACAAGTATGTGACTTGTTTGTGAAACTCTTTACTTGTATGGTTATTCTAAAGTTGTCCCTAGTCGGAGTTCATGTGAGGACACACGTGAATGATGGATTAGCACATGTATCGGTTGATGACCATGTTTCACAGGTCATAGACATGGAGATGTCAAACCAATAATGTGGACACATGTTTAGAACATAGGGTTGGACCGACCCAACATGAGATATAGTAATTATTCTTATGGTTCTCTCTACACAATGTGTACGCCTTGTCCTTAGACACGAGATTGTCGCATGTACTTGAGATGTGAATCGACCTACTTAGGGGCTATCAAACGCTACTCGTGAATCGGGTAGTTATAAAGGTAGCTTTCGGGTTTGTCATGAAGCATGCCGCGAGGCATGGTCGGTCGAGATGGGATTTGCCCTCTCTACCGAGAGATATATCCGGCCCTCGAGTGATCGGATCCGTAAATGCATGGCCATGCTACTTAAGGTTAAGAGTTAACCTAGTAAGGGATTCGGATCACGGATCGAGAAAGAGTGGTCGACTTGGAGCTCGACCAAATATCGTGAGGCAAAGGGATTGACATGTACATAACGTTGTGATGGTTCGTCCGATATGATCTTTACGTATGTTTAGGAGTTAGCACGCCTTGCTAGAGGCGCTACCAACTATTGACCAAGTATGTGTACTCGCGTCATGTCTAAACATATGTGAACCATAGGGTCACACTTAGAAATCAAGCCTAATTCGATTGGATCCGACTAGATCGGGCATTGAGTCCTAATGGGCCTCTATTCGTAGAAGCCCATTATAAGGACGTCTATAAAGGAGGGCGGCGCGGGATGAGGATGATTTTTCGTGACATCCTCAAACCACGCCGCCACCCTCCCACGCCCTAGTCGCCGCGCGATCTAGTAGTCCGGCGCGCGCTTCCTCCCGCACGTGTGGATAACTTTGAGGCGCCGCATCCGTGGCGTTGGGACGAACCGCAAGAAAGGAGCTGTAAGTGGGACGCCGCGACGAGGACGAGGAAGTAGTACGACTACTCTGCCCCGACGTACTGCATCAACTGAGTACGACTACACTACCCCGACGTGCTGCATCAACTTCCGCACCTACGCGTCTAGTGGTAAGACCGTGATCTATAACTGCAGTGATCTTGGTTTACGGGTAGAATTTTTTAATTTGCGCTAGTGTAGCCTACCCGTTTCCCTATAGTGGTATCGAGCGGTTCTTTGCCATGTTATAGGTTCGGTGATTTGCATATGGCGATATGTAATCGGTATGATCGATGTGATCGATTGTATAGTTACGTAATGGATTGATCTGGTTTCCGATGATCATGCTGCTAAGGTCGTGAAACAACATACCCCTACCGGTCGGATTCGCCATCGGGGTAGACAGTGACACGTAAAACTGGTTGCGGAATGCGAAGACCAATATGATTGGTCGAATCGGAACCTAGATTAATAATCGATGTACCGTGATCGTGCGCTCAGGCTCCATGAGCCGAGAGTTGTCTTGGTTCTCAAACCACGGCATGCTTTGCGCCAAGATCAGTACAAATTGGTCGAATCGGAACAGTAGTCGATTTGTGGTAAATATGATACCGCGAGGGGCGCTGCCCCTTCGAACCCCGCGGGGGGGAACCGCCTCGACCCCCTATCCGGTAGATAGCGATTCTATGCATAAACTTGTTTTTGCAGGATGTATGTGACCAGTATGGCCTAATGTGTATGTGATGCATGTTTGTAATATTTGCATAACCTGCGTGTCGTGGGTACGGCAACACGGCTGGAGCCATTGTGTTGTCAAAGTATTGTATTAACGGCCTGCGTGCCGACTTGTGATGATTCCTAGTATCCATGTATTTTATTACTAGCTGTTATGTGTAATCGCTTATAGTACTACTCGGAGGACACATCACTTGGAGGGATGGCACACATGAACCATGGAGATGGAGATCATCATGGTGGACAGATTCTATGGCGATGGAGATCACCATGAGAAAATGGGCCATACTGAGTCACAATTGTGTGAATGCTATTCCTGTTGTTTTACTCCTATGCATGTTTGAATGGTAGAAGTATAGCGATCCCTCGCGAAATGTTAAGTTAAACATATGCCCTCCCAATTAAACTTTGCACCATCCCATGTCTTGTAAATTGATGGTGGGTCTATAAAATTAGGGCACCATCAACTTTCCTTGACTAAATGGGTTTTGTATCGGATACTTACATGCATAAGGATTGGTGAACTTAACAAGGTTATCATAAAGGTTATGGGCCTTGGGGCATAAAGGTTGGGCGCCGGGGCATAGAGATGTCACCCAACAACAAGAGTCATATAGAGATATGATTAGCAAGGTGTTGCTTACCGAATTACCTTGTCTCCTAGCGGTGATGCAAAAGCTCACTAGTAGACTCGTTAATTGCGGATCTTGAATCGCTAAGAATCAACAGAGGATGTTGATTTTAGTGGGAGTACATTCTATTAAATTTGTTTAATACAGCTTTACTCTATCATGGTTTTATTTGTCTTAGTATTTTGCATTTCCTATTGTAGATCAATGGCATCTAGCAACCACGCACACCCTTTTACTTTGCGATCGATTCTTGAGAAAGAGAAATTAAATGGAACAAACTATTCGGATGGTCAGAACTCGAGAATTGTTCTCGTGGCGGATAAAAGGAAAACGCTCGACACCCCAATCCCGTAAGAACACGCAAACAATGCGTCTGTTCTTTGTTAAAAATGCCTACAAGAAAGCATGTGATGACTCTCTTGAGATTAGTTGTCTTATGCTTGCATGCATGGAACCTGACCTTCAAAAGCAGTTTGAGGATCAGGAAGCGTATGATATGATCATAGCGCTTAAAGACATGTTCCAAACACAGGCCAGGACTGAACGTTTCAATGTCTCTAAGGCTTTTCTGGAATGCAAGTTAACAGAAGGTGCACCTGTAGGCCCACATGTGATCAAAATGGTTGGTTACAGTCAGACTTTGGATAAACTTGGTTTTCCAATTGGCCAAAAGTTGGCAACTGATTTCATTTTAGCGTCTCTTCCACCTAGCTATGGGCATTTCATTTCGAACTACCATATGCATGGGGCGGATAAGGGCCTTAATGAGCTTTGTGGGATGCTCAAAACAAAGCAGAGTGACATTAAGAAGTGTGCGGGCCTAGCCATGTGATGGTGTGCAGAACAAGTCTAGCTTTAAGAAAAGGGTAAGAAGCCATGGCCAAAGAATAAGGGCAAGATTAAAGATATGATCTCGAAGCCAACGCCTAAGCCTAATGTTGGACCTGGAGCTGAGACAATATGCTTCTATTGTAAAGAAACCCCACTGGAAGAGAAACGCAAGAAGTACATGGATTCCGATGAGTGCAAGAAGAAGGCCGAAGTAAGACTTCCACCCATGGTACACTTGTCATAAATGTTTTAGATATTTTTCTTGCCGATTCTCCTATTAACTCTTGGGTATTTGATACGGATCGCTTGCTCACATTTGCAACTCGATGCGGGGCTAATAAGAAGTAGAGGAGTCGCAAGAGGTGAAGTTGATTTTCGTCGGAAATAAAGCAAGGGTTGCTTGCGTTGACCGTCGGCACCATGCAACTTCAGCTTCCTTCAAGATTTATTATGGAATTGAATAATTGTTATTATGTTCCTAGTATGAGTCGAAACATTTTATCCCCCTCATGTTTGATGAGAGATGGTTATTCATTTGCAAGTAAAGACAATGGTTGTTTGATCTCTAAAAATGGAATGTTTATGGCTTTTACGCCCATTGTGAATGGGTTATTTATTTTAAATCTTGATGATGCGCCTATCTTTAACATAAATGCTAAAATACTTGACCTAATGATTTGAATCCCACCTATGTTTGGCATTGTCGTTTGGGTCACATAAGTGAAAAGCGCATGAAGAAGCTCCATGTCGATGGTCTTCTAACCGTTTGATTTTGAATCATACGAGACATGTGAAGCTTGTTTGCTTGGTAAGATGACCAAATCACCTTTCAAAGGTTCTTTGAGAGGCGTCGGACTTGTTGGAAATCATACATACCGATGTATGTGGACCAATGAGCACGATCGCTAGAGGTGGATTTCATTACTTCATAACTTTCATCGATGATTTTAGTAGATATGGCTATGTCTACTTAATGAAGCATAAGTCCAAACTTTTGAAAAGTTCAAAGAGTTCCGAATGAGGTTGAAAATCAACGTGCCAAGAAAATTAAGGCTCGCGATCCGATCGTGGTGGCGAGTATTTGAGTCATGAATTTAGCAATCATCCAAGAGTTGCGGAATTGTTCCACACTAACACCGCCGGAACGCCTCAAAGAAACGGGTATCCGAGCGTGTCGGACCTTGTTGGACATGGTTCGATCGATGATGAGCGATCAGTTTACCATTATCCTTTTGGGGTTGCGCTCTAGAAATGACAAACTTTCACACTTAATAGGTACCGTCTAAATCCGTAGTTAAGACATCATATGAGATATGAACTGGGAAGAGTCACAGTTTGTATTTTCTAAAGATTTCTGGATGTGAGGCGTTTGTTAGCGACTACTGATCGGACAAGCTCACACCCAAGTCGGATAAATGCATTTTCGTGGGATATCCAAGAAACCTTTGGATATTACTTCTACAACCGACTAGAGGCGAGTATTTGTCGCTCAAGTGGAGTTTTCCTAGAGAAAGAGTTTCTCAACAGGAGATAAGTGGAAGAACGTGCAGCTTGAAGAGGTTCAAGATGAACCAATCGGAGAAGACTCGACGAATGATGCCCATGTGGCAGAACAAGTTGAGGAACCCATGGCAAAGGAAGCACCACCACCACGAAGGTCGGAAAGGCTCCGCAATGCGCGAGATATATTATTGTTAGACAATGATGAGCCTCGACCTATGCGGAAGCAATGATGGACCAGCACTACGAGAAATGGTATAGTGCCATGAGATCCGAGATAGCATCCATGGGAGACAATCAAGTTTGGAATTTGGTTGACCTACTTTGATGGTGTTAAAACCATAGAGTGCAAATGGATCTATAAAGGAAGATTGATATGGATGAAAATGTTCATATCCATAAAGCTCGACTTGTCGCAAAAGGTTTTCGGCAAGTTCAAGGAGTTGACTACGATGAGACTTTCTCACTAGTAGCGATGCTTAAATCAATACGGATCATTCTAGCTATTCTTGCATATTTCGACTATGAGATATGGCGGATGGATGTCAAAACGGCTTTCCTTAATGGAAATTTAACCGAGGACGTGTATATGATACGGCCCGAGGTTTTGTCGATCCAAACAATGCTAGAAAAGTATGCAAACTTCAAAAATCCATTTATGGATTGAAGCAAGCATCTCGGAGTTGGAACATTCGTTTTGATGAAGTGGTCAAAGGTTTGACTTCATCAAAACGAAGAAGAATCTTGTGTTTACAAGAAGACAAGTGGGAGCTCACTCGTATTTCTAATCTTATATGTAGATGACATATTTCGATTGGAAATGATATTCCTATGCTCGAGTCCGTTAAGACCTCACCAAAAATAGTTTCAATGAAGGACTTAGGGAAGCGACATATATTTTGGGTATTAAGATCTATAGAGATAGATAAAAAGGTTAATAGGATTAAGCCGAGTACTTACATTGACAAAGTGTTGAAACGGTTCAACATGGAGGAGGCAAAGAAAGGGTTTTGTCCATGTCTCATGGCATAAATCTTGGCAAGACTCGGTGTCCTTCGACAAGCGATGAGCGAGATCGCATGAGTAAGATTCCATATGCTTCGCCATTGGATCTATCATGTATGCTATGATGTGTACTCGCCAGATGTTTCCTATGCTCTAAGTGTTACTGGCGATACGATCGATCCGGTAAGAGTCATCGGGCAATGATTAAAAACATCCTCAAGTATTTGAGAAGAACTAAGGATGTGTTCTAGTCTACGGAGGTGAGGAAGAGCTCGTTGTAAATGGTTACACCGATGCAAGCTTCCAAACCGACAAAGATGATTACAAATCGCAATCGGGTTTTGTGTTCCTTTTGAACGGTGGTGCGGTAAGTTGGAAGAGTTCCAAGCGGGAGATCATGTCGACTCTACAACGGAGGCCGAGTACATTGCGGCTTCACGAGCGGCAAAGGAAGGTGTTTGGATAATGAAGTTCATAATCGAACTAGGTGTGGTTCCTAGTGCGTGCGATCCTCTGGATCTTTCTTGTGATAACAAGGTGGGGCCATTGCGCAAGCCAAGGAGCCGAGGAATCACCAAAAGAACAAACACATATTGCGGCGGTTTCATCTCATTCGAGAGATCCTTAATCGAGGAGATTTAAAGATATGCAAAATACACACAGTTTGAATATTTGAGATCTTTTGACGAAGCCTCTCCCACAGCCTAAGCATGAGGCGCACACAAGAGCTATGGGTATTAGATATCTTCTAGATTGACTCTAGTGCAAGTGGGAGACTGTTGGAGATATGCCCTAGAGGCAATCATATTGATGATGATATTTCATTGTATCCATGATTTAATAAATGTTCCTTGAATATTGCCTTTGTATTGATTAACAAGTATGTGACTTGTTTGTGAAACTCTTTACTTGTATGGTTATTCTAAAGTTGTCCCTAGTCGGAGTTCATGTGAGGACACACGTGAATGATGGATTAGCACATGTATCGGTTGATGACCATGTTTCACGTGTCATAGACATGGAGATGTCAAACCAATAATGTGGACACATGTTTAGAACATGGGGTTGGACCGACCCAACATGAGATATAGTAATTATTCTTATGGTTCTCTCTACACAATGTGTACGCCTTGTCCTTAGACACGAGATTGTCGCATGTACTTGAGATGTGAATCGACCTACTTAGGGGCTATCAAACGCTACTCCGTGAATCGGGTAGTTATAAAGGTAGCTTTCGGTTTGTCATGAAGCATGCCGCGAGGCATGGTCGGTCGAGATGGGATTTGCCCTCTCTACCGAGAGATATCTCTGGGCCTCGAGTGATCGGATCCGAAATGCATGGCCATGCTACTTAAGGTTAAGAGTTAACCTAGTAAGGGATTCCGATCACGGATCGAGAAAGAGTGGTCACTTGGAGCTCGACCAAATATCGTGAGGCAAAGGGATTGGCATGTACATAACGTTGTGATGGTTCGTCCGATATGATCTTTACGTATGTTTAGGAGTTGTCACGTCTTGCTAGAGGCCGCTACCAACTATTGACCAAGTATGTGTACTCGCGTCATGTCTAAACATACGTGAACCATAGGGTCACACACTTAAGAAGTGAAGCCTAATTCGGATTGGATCCGAATAGGCGGGCATTGAGTCCTAATGGGCCTCTATTCGTAGAAGCCCATTATAAGGACGTCTATAAAAGGAGGGCAGGCGCGGGATGAGGATGAGTTTTTCGTGACATCCTCAAACCACGCCGCCACCCTCCCACGCCCTAGTCGCTCGCGCGGATCTAGTAGTCCGGCGTGCGTCGCTTCTCCCGTGCGTGTGGATACCTTTGAGGCGCCGCATCGTGGCGTTGGGACGAACCGCAAGAAAGGAGTCGTATGTGGGACGCCGCGGCGAGGGCGAGGAAGTAGTACGACTACTCGCCCGACGCATCGCATCAATCGAGTACGACTACACCGCCCGACGCATCGCATCAACTTCCGCACCTGCGCGTCTAGTGGTAAGACCGTGATCTATAACTGCAGTGATCTTTGTTTACGGGTAGAATTTTTTAATTTGCGCTAGTGTAGCCTACCCGTTTCCCTACAGTTACAGAGGTCGTCACCACGGGTTTACAAAAACGACAACAGGAACACTTGCAGTGGAACGACAAAAAACGCCCGGAGCCATCCGACAAGCCCACAAACTCTCAAGTGGAGGACGTCCCCTAGAAGGTCTGGTCTTCAAAGAACTCCTCATCAAAGAGGTCGGAGCACCCTTGGTCTTCTTCGACCACTACTCAAACAGAGGGCTTAAAGCCGTGAGTACATTAAATGTACTCAGCAAGTCGCAGAGAACAGGTATGCAATTAATATTTATGCAATGCTTGACAAAAAAGAGCTTTAGAGTTAATTTGCAGAAAAGCAACATTGACAGTGAATATCGTAAATAGATTGCAAAGTTTAAGTTAAAAGAGTAATACATAAGTAACAGTTCTTTTTGAAGGAGGTCGTGAGCACCCTGTTTACTCCCAGGACCACTCCCAAAAGGTCGGATCGCACGAATGACCAGGACCACTCCCACGCCTAGGTCACACCAACGACCAGGACGTCCTAGACGTCCATCACGACCACCAATTTTGAGGAAAAGCTACCCCTCGTACGATTTCACCAGGCATTGTCCATAACCGGGGATACGGCTATTCAAATATATTTACACTCTACAGAGGTTGTACAACTTTACCCACTATTCGCGACCTCTCTAGCTGGTTGGGTTGCCATTGAAACTCCTGTTCACTTCCAAAGGTGAGCAGTCTAAAGAGCGTGACAAGGCCTTTACAAAGTTCTGTTCTGACTTGGTTTTACCCTCTAAGGTTTCGCCATCTCAGTCCTCTCTTGCATAAGTGTGAACATAAATCCCAGGCTTCACACTTCCACCACAATAGAACCAAACTATAACATTGCTAATTAGTTGGCCCAAACCACCCCATAAATGATCTTGTGGTTGCACGGTAGATCCGGATCAATGGAACACAAAGTTAAGTCCTTAGACCACTCAGGCGAGACGACCTCATCCCAATATGTATATAGCACCCCCTTTATTGCACGATCACTTACCCGGGTGAGAAAACATTTTGGGTTCAACCCAGTCAAAAGATCATCCTGATCTTGGCACAACAAGTTTTAACAACAGTGGCATCGCACCACGATCGACACAACTGTGGCATCCCACCAAAGTTACACAACAGTGGCATCGCACCATAATTCCATAGTTCAATTAGTCAAGTTTAACAACAATGATTCGTAATTCGTGAGACCAACGCAACTAAAGCTGGACTAAGTATAAATACGCTCCCAGGTTGGTAATATTAGTACAAGACCAACTAAAAATACCCATACTATGGTGTTCAAGGGGAACATATCAATATGTCAAACACAATTATTCAAGGAGACATACTGCCAAATAGGAATTTAATTACTGCCCAAACCATTTTTATACAAGTAGTCATGCATGTTGATATAAAACAATATACTTTTAAAAGCTAGGTACAACATGATCAAAAGTCTACGACTTGCCTTCGTTGTAGAGTTGCTAGTCTTCAATGGAGGTCGCTGGATCCACGAACTCTTCAGAGTAGCCAGAGTCTACACGTACGAGAAGAGTCGAATAAGCAAAGTAACACCAAATAAAGACCAAAGAACTCAACAAACCAGAGCCAAAAGAAAGGTTACAGAGAGTAACGGAGAAAAGAGTTTGAATCACTCAAGAAAGAGCTTGAACAAAGGAGGACGAGCTCTGGGAGGGAGGTCTAAATCACAGGGACAACAACAGAGGCAGGAGGGCTCCCGGGTGCTTTATATAGGCGTGAGAAAGTCCTAAGGAAGGAGCGGGTGGTAAGCAATGGAGGATGCTGTATTCAATGCACGCGACGGGGGCAAGTAAGGGAGAGGATTGGGGTAGTTACAGAAGAAGACCAAAGAGAAAAACGAGTACTACAGAAGTGACAATATTTAATGCGACACAACAGCATTTAATGCGTGAAGACTTAGCAGGGCAAGTAAGAGAGAGGATTGGGGTAGGTACGGAGGAAGAAGAAAGTTAGCAGGGCCTGCCAGGTGGGGCTAGCCAAAACTCGGGAGGGTGGTCCAACCAAGGAGTGGCTATACCAAAAGGGTGGTCTTTGCAAAAAGACCAAGGGGGTGGTCGTGACCCAGGGTGGTCTTGACTGGAGGGTGGTCTTTGCAGAAAGACCAAGATGGTGGCCTTTGCAAAAAGATTGAGGGGTGGTCTTTGCAAAAAGACCGAAGAGGCGGTCTTTGGGGGAAGAGGAGGAGGCCCTGAAAACAAGGAGGTCCAAAGGAATGAGGAGGTTCTGAGGACAAGGAGATCTAAAGGAAGGAGGAGGTCATGACGGTCAAGATGAAATCAAAGGAGGTCCTGACGGTCAAGATGAAATAAAAGGGAGGTCCTAACAGTCAAGATGAAATCAAAGGAGGTCCTAACGGTCAAAATGAAATCAAAGGGAGGTGGAGCGATAGCAAGGAAATGCGTGGTGGAGCAGGAGCTGTCAGATTTCGATCGGACGGAGCAAAGCGATAAGAATGTTCAAACCGTCCGGAAGTCGCAACGAGATCTAGTCGTCCAACTAGATCGGACGGAGCAAAACGATAGGAACGTTCGGAGGTCCGAACGTAACCAACAAATCTAGCTGTCCATCAAAGATTGGATGGTGTAAGGAGGGGGGTTGCGACTGGGTTGTAGAAAAGGGAAGCGGATGAAGGAAACCCAATTTAAACTCCAAGTAAAAAAGTGATAGAGTTCAAATAAATCCAACTTTAAGTTGATTGAAGTTTGAATTATTCAAATTAAATCATTTTTGAAATCTAAATTTTGAGTTAAGCTTAGGCAATTTAATAAACCGGATGGTTCCTTTTTGTTTTGAAAACTTGCAAGAACTCTAGACAAACGGGACGTTACACCCACCCAACCAGACTCTCCATTCCATCGCGTGGTACGTATTGAATAGTTCAAATATATTATTTGCTTCACAAGTTTTCGGTTCCTAACTTGTTAATTACGTGTGCAGGTCGATCTACATTGGGAGATGCACGTGTTGGCGACCTTCGTGTATCGTATGACGCTTGAGGAGCGCTTCAGCATGACGGCGTAGGAGACCAGAGGTCATGGACCAGTTCGTCGAGAAGACGAGACGAGGAATCGAGCTGGCGTCCTGGCGTAGGCCGGGGAAGATGATGGCTTACCTATGCGTGGACAGGGGGTGAGCCACGGTGCGTCACGCCCCACGGCTCCTCACTCGGACATGGAGGATGGGTCCTTGTGGCACCGTGCTAGGAGGACCCTGGCACAGTTTGTAGGTCAGCATGACACACTCACGTCTGGTTATTTATTTTGAACTCCACTAGTCACTAACGACAATTTTCTCTGGCAGGTCCTGAGTATTACCCGTACACGCAGCACTAGTACGTAGAGCCGTCTGCTACCTTCGTGCACCGAGGTATGTCTGTCTTGTTTACACGCATGCACAACGTGGTATCTCGGTATGTCCGCCATGTTTACATGCATACCTTACTGTTTTCACAGCTGGTGCACCCCTTTGGGAGGAGGAGCTGGTGTCGCCCGAGGAGTCACACTCCGGGGACTACGATTTCTACCCGGGTGATGGTGGGCCTTCGCGCGCCAAGAGCAACCAGGTCTCTGTAGCGGCTTTACAGCTACACGATGCGCTCGGAGCGACCTAGCCGACGCATGATCCTCTCGCGACACCCCCGGGCTACTCGCATCGGTAGGGTGCCTCAGCCTCCTGAGCCTTTGACCTACTCATACCATCACTAGTAGCTACCCCGGACGAGGCCAAGAGCCACACGTAGGGTACGCTTCAAGAGGGTCCGTGAGTAGATACTTGTTGTTGTACATATCAGTTATGCCATGTAAATATAAATTTTTGTACAACTTATATTATGTCAGTGTCGTGTTCTGGTACTATTTGTTCTTGTGTGCCAGGGTAACCACATGAGAGAGTCAACATCGTGACACCCCTTTGTCTCGGACCTTACGGACCACACTGGGTCATGCCACACGCTATCACTTTTGTAGACCGAGATGACAACACACTTTGATGCTATCTTTCCTCACCGAAAAGACCAAACTCCGCCATGACCCCTTATCAGACCAAAATGACGACACCCGGTCACGCCACACACTGCCACTTGTGCAGACCGAGATGATATCACACTTCAATACTGCCTTATCACACCGAAAAGACCACACTTCGTCACACCACCTTTTCAGGCCGAAAAGGTCGCACTCTGTTACGCCACATGTTGCAACTTTTGTAGACCGAGTTGATAATACACTGCGACGCTACCTTATTAGATTGACAAGACCACACTACGCCAAACCACCTTTTCAGATTGACAAGACCACATTTCGCCACGCCCCCTTTTCAGGTCGACAAGACCGCACCCTATCACGCCATATGTTGTAACCTTTTCAGATTGAGTTGACAACATACTACGACACTACCTTATCAGACCGATCAGGCCATACTATGCCAAACTACCTTTTTGGACCAAAAATATCATACTCTGTCACGACCCCTTTTCAAACCAAATATAGCCCATTATAAAAGGAGGGAAAAGAGAACTGGAGGAGAAGAGAGCTGTAGGATAATACTACACCACCACACCCAACACTTCACCAAAGCTCGGTTTACACAACTGTGAGGAAGGAGATGTCGGACTTGTCGGTGAACTTCTACGCGAAGATCCCGCGGAAGCGCAAGTGACTTGCCAAGAGGGCTAAACCCTATCCGAATTGTTCTATGAAGGGTGCACCGGTACCACCAGAGTTCTCACGCCTGCAATGTGTGTGCGAAAAACTGACTAATATCATCCAGTCCACACACTCGGCGACGGCCGCCCGGGCGTACTACACGTGCGATCATCACCTCGTAAGTGAATCTTGCACATACGTAGATTTTCCACATTTTACGTTCTATTCCATAAATCCCTAACTACATCCGCGTATAATGACAGCCAGAGATGCGATGCAACTTCTTCCAATGGATCGACGGCCCAGACATGTACGATAGGCCCTTCATCGAGTAGAAGTACATGCTGAATTATGCGATGCGAGTCGAGACCTTCAAATGCTGAAAACCCTACGTACCTGACCAGACTAAAAAGGTACCGGAGGAGCTCAGGAGAGCAGGGTGGTGGTGGAGGACCCCCGAACAGGAAGCTGAGTACGGCCGGGCTGAGCGCGCGGCTCAGAAGGGGAAGTCTCATACTACTGAGATCGGCGGTCGTCCAAGCGCTCTCCGTTGTCCGGGTGCAGTCCGGATCGAAGAGGTAAGTCATGTTCAGTTTGCATCCTGAATATTAACTTGGGCCTACGTTGTGCTATCCTAACATCATTCAATTGTTCAGCCCGTCTCACATAACATGGCTGACTTTGAGAATGGCCAACACCGCGGACAGTCCAGAGAGAAGAGAAAGGGACGACCGATGGGCCGCCAGGACTAATCGATTTCTTTCGAACCAACCTTTTTTTATTCCAAAAAGACGCACATGTAGCATAGATGTATTTCGGTTTGCTCATTTGTGCATGTTGTCGTTTCTAATGTACGCAACCAAACCGAGCGTGCCATGCATTTTACAATCAAATTATGAAGTCTTTCGAACTTAAATATCTTTTCTTAGATATTTCAACTATTACATATTATGTAATTTTTTTTCGAAGGAATCGATTCCACGAACAATACAATCAGGAAAACAACGTTCATGGCAACCCGAAATCCAAATATATTTTTTTCATTTCGCTCCGAACGGGGCTATTAGTGTTATTGCGTCACCGAACTCGCGTTCCAAATTGCGCTACCGAACTCGTATTCCCTACTACGTGTTTCGTTATCTTCTCCAATTCCGATCTACATGTATGCTTCAAGGTATTACCAAAAAACCTCATGAAATACACTTAATCTTTATATAGATTTTTCTTAACATAAATTTGAAAAAAATTAAATATAGGGCCACCGGCGATAGGAATATCTCCGGTTTAACCGGCAACAGGAATCTCTCCGCACTGTTCCAATTAGCGATAGACTCTGACATGCACCTATATTTGTAATTTTTTTTGACTATTTATTTTTGTTATTATCTTTTAAATTAATGTTATTTTTAAAAATTTCACCCGATCACAGCCGTCCATTCCCTCCAAGTGGCGCGTCGTGGTCGTATCAGCAAAAGGGGTAGGCCGCCATACCACGCGGCTCACCTCGTCACTTTGTGCGGCGTACAATACAAACCTGGTCTAAGCCACGCCTTTTCCAGTGCTCACACGCACGCTTGCCTCGTAGTAGTAGTGATACTAGTAGCTACGCGAAGCCGCGACGAGCCACGAATCAGATGGCGCGGCGCACGCAATAGGCATTATCCATCTCCCCGCGCAAGGGCCGCGGCGGACGCTTCCAGGCCCGTCCGCTCGCCCCGAGGTCGGCCGAGCGAGGAAGCAATGCCGCTCGCGCTCGCGCAGCTGCAGGACCTGCGGGACCGCCTCTCCGACAGCCTCCGTCCGTGTAGCCGCTCCGCGCAGTTCTGGATCCGCGCCGCCGACATCTACACCAGCTACAAGGTCCTGCTCCTGCTCCATTGGCGCGTTCGCGCCAGGTGTTTGTTGATATGCCTCTCGGCTCAGGGTGGGGTGTTTTTGTTGGTTGGTCGGTCCAGGTGTGCCAGCTGCGCGCGGGGTTCGCCAGGGATGAGGAGGAGCGGGAGGCCATGTGGGAGCAGCAGCACGAGCTCGGCGCCCAGAGGATGTACTCCCTCTGCTCCGAGCTCGGCGGCCTCTTCCTCAAGGTGCTTGCTCCCCTTTTTTCTCGGACTGTTTCGCTTTTGTTTAGTTCTCTTAGACTATAGGCTTGATGAGTTGGAGGATGATTTTTCAAAATTTCAGCGAGATCAACAGAAGCTACAATCCGATTATACCGTAACTGTAGGCTGTAGTTGTGCACCAGGTGCTTTTTCATGCATGATCGGGTTATACTGTCTTTTGTACTTGATTTGAATGCTTTGTGACTATTGGTTTTGAACAGGCTGCTCAAATTCTGGGTAAGCCCGATTTGGCTCCCATGGCTTGGGTGAAAAGGCTTGTTACGTTGTGTGATAAGGCTCCAGCCACGCCGATTGATGTGGTTAGAGATGTCGTGGAGAAACAGTTCGGCAAGAGCTTTGATGAGATATTTGAGTGCTTCGATGTTGAGCCTGTTGGATCTGCTTCTATTGCACAGGTTCGTGTTTAGGTACTTCTCTTGATCTGTATCATCTGGGGAATTGTATAACATTGATGCTTTGCATGGTTTCCGTGATTCATAGGCATCTGCATATGCCATTTGCTTCTTTGTACCATAACGCCTTATTGCACACTTAATTTGAACAGATCATTTATGCCTCACTTATTAAGCATTGTTTCATATTTGTTAGGTGCATCGAGCAAAGCTTAAATTATCAAAGACAGATGTTGCTGTCAAGGTTAGGACTACATATGTGTATTCCATAAACAACTGTTTCATTATCTCAAACGTGACTAATTTTTATAATGCATCTGGAACTATCCACTATCCAGGTTCAACATCCAGGAGCTGAACATTTGATGATGGTCGATATCCGGAATATGCAAGCATGTGCCTTGTTTTTACAGAAGTATGACCTCAACTTTGATATGTACTCTGCCACCAAAGAGATGGAAAAGCAGGTTTTTATCCAGTCCAATAGCACTGTTTTTTGTTGCTTCTCCCGGTATACTTCTCTACACCTGTTCTAAAACATCAAGAAATATTGGACCTCTAACGATGTTTATTATTTTCTTGACATAAATTAGAAGGCAGATTGCACTATCTGTTCAAATGTAACTATTTATCTTCTTTGGTGATATGGGAATGTAAGAAATCGCAATTGTAAAACATTAGATAATACCCGCTCATCCACAAATGAAATAAACTGAGCCACTAAGGCTATTTGTTTATTGGAAGAATAAAGAAATGAAATATCAGAATTTGCATTTAACCATTAGAAACAAGAAAAGATAAACTATTTGCTGGGGTACTGTTATTGACTAATTACATTTAGTATTTGAGTGTAGGAGACTAGATGTTCGTATAGATTGCTGTACATAAAATTGCATCTCCTATATGAGAATATGTCATGTGAATACCAGTTTCGTCCTGATGCAAATTTCACTACGAGTTGCAGATAATATTTTGTTGTATTCTCATTTTTGTTAACAGTTAAAAGAAACAAAAATCTATGTCATACCAGTCTGCACCTTGTGTGAGATCAAAACTATTAATTCAAGATTTAATATTTTTTCCGCACTGTCGCTTCATTGTTTCCATAGATATGCTATGAGTTTGACTTTGTGCGAGAAGCGAGGGCAATGGAAAGAATACGAGAGTTCTTACGTGTCTCCAATAAGAAACCTCCAGTTATGGTGCCTCGTGTGATTCCTGGTATGGTTAGCAGGTATGTTGTCATATCTGCTCAATTAGCCAAAGTGTTTTTCAGGTCATTTTACTGAATCCTACGTCTGCACCATATTTGCAAGTAGATACAAAGATAGCCATCAATTGGATGGATTCAGCAGAGCAGTTATAAATTGGTCATTTGCTAATAGCTGGACACTTGAATTGAATGAGATTTGCTTCTTTTTCTTCAAGCGAAACTTTCTTCCATGAGATGCTACTTTACAGTTTACACATAGTGAGTACTTGCATTTTCTACTGTGTTTTGCTCCAACATACATTAAAGAAGGACATGAGGCAGGAGTAGTTACCTTACCCTTTATGCTATTGGCACATTTAACCTATCATTTATAGTTGATCTGCTGCCCCTCTAGTCTCTGCATCTGCCCTTCCTGGGACTAACATTCTCATGTATTGGCTGGTTAGGAATTTTGGAGTGCCTGAGCAAATAACTATTCATCATGAATTTATTTGCTATTTTCCCCCCATTTTATTACGTAAAGAAGTCTGTTGCAAATGTAGGAAATGCTGTGATTGTGTATGAATTTATCCACTGTTAAATAAAATAAAAAGTGCATAACTGAGATGTAACAATAGTGAGTTAATGACTTCATTTTTGTTGAGCCAAGTCCCTCTTCTGTTCCTTTGCAGAATCAGACAACCAGTGTATGCGATCTGTCTTCTTATGAATTAAATGGGCCTTTTTGTTTCTTTGCTTTGTTAGGGAGGTCTTGGTCATGGAATTCATAGAAGGAACTCCAATAATGAATCTTGGCAATGAAATAGCTAAAAGGGGCATTGATCCTGGTGGTAAGCTTGCAGCAATGGCAAAGCAGTAAGCTCCTTCATCTCTAAAGAGTACGGTTCTCATTTGCTTGGTTTATGAAACCTTGCATTAGTTCTCTCTCCTGAAGTATCCTTTTGATGGGTTAGTGCTATTAGAAAATATAATAAAACTTCATGCCGTTCAGATCTAGTTACTATGAGTAGACCTTGTAAAATACTTAACCATTGCCCTTCGTTTTTTGCAAATTTAATTTGGTTTAGAGCGCGTCCTTCAATTGTTTCGAGTGCTCAGGCCATCTCAAAAAATACCTTCTCTTTTTATGCAGGAAGATTTTAACAGATCTTACACTTGCTTATGGCCAAATGATCTTGAAGGATGGTTTTTTCCATGCAGATCCACACCCAGGAAACATCCTTATCTGCAAGAACACAGAGGCAAGTGAAATCCCCCTCCCCCTGCAAATCTTTCCTTATATAGTATGGCATCTTCCAGTTGAATATTCTTTTATGGTGGCCCTCTATTAGGTAGCTTTACTTGATTATGGACAAGTGAAAGAAATGCCAGAGGATTTACGACTTGCTTATGCAAATCTTGTAATTGCAATGGCTGATGATGACTTTTTGCGGACTAAAGAAAGTTTCAGGTATACTTAATTGCTTGCCATGTTTGGTGCTATTTCATGCAAACAATTAGAGTTTATATGAAGCAGTAAATTGAAATATGTTGGTGTACTATTTTTTAACATAACAAACTGAGCTAGCATAAAACTTAAACACGAGATGAAATAATGGTTCTTGTTTAATTTCCAAATGAAACGGTATAGTCAAGGGCAAGATGGAATAATGATTGTTGGTGAATAGTTATTGGTATATTACTTTTTTTCTTACGGATTTATGAAATATTTCAGGGAGTTTGGTATTAAAACATGGAGTATAGCTGACAACGAGCTTGAAGAACTGTTTCAATTATCCCTTAGAATGTTTGATACAAGATTACCACCTGGAGTAACTGTTCTCTCGCCCTTTGCCGAGGATTCTTCACTGAATAAAGTCGGAGTGCAGGTATGCGACTATATAATGTACACTTCCATACTCCAAACATATAAAAACAAATGACCTATGCTGTTGTTTCTCCATTTACTTGCAAATTCTTACGGACATACGGATGATTTGTCTAGTATCAGTGCTTTAATTTCCAGAACCGCTTCCTAAAATGTCTTCTTTCTGTTTGTTTCCTACTCAAAGAGCTTCCCGGAGGAGCTATTTTCGGTGCTTCGAACGATACAACTGTTGCGTGGGCTTACTGTAGGGATGGGACTTAGTTTCTCGTGTGCTCAGCAATGGAGACCAGTTGCCAAGGAAGCTTTGTTAAAGGCTGGGAGATTGAAAGGTAACTATGTTTTGAGATAGTCATATCCTTTAGTCAAATCAACATGCATCGTGTTCTTCATCACGCTACATCTCTAGATAGTGAAGACATTCCTTCATGTACATTCAGTGACTAACTCGAACTCTTGTCTTGTTGATGCAGTTGCAGATGTAAAATCAAGAAGCCCAAGGAGAAGTTTTCTCGGAAGGCTGTTTTGGAGTAGTAGAGATAACGACAGCCAAATAACGTGACGTATGAAACATTCTGTAGTGATGGATTCTTGTTTCTCGTTTGAATACATGGTTAGGGAATATATTTGGATTCACCAAACACCATTGTACTCACAAGAGTGTAAACTACACAGAAACTGTTAGTCGCTGGACTCTTGCTTGAGGTGATAGCAAGATCCTTACTCTCATGGAGAGGATGACACTTGGAGATGGGGCAATTTTTCTTGTATATTTCTCTTCACAATGTCATGCCAACCTGAGGGGTTGGGGATACATATTTATAGAGCTAAACAGCAAGCATATGCCAAGCATATGCCAGATGCTAGTCTAAGATGCTCTGTCCTCTATGTCCTCTAAGATGCTAAAGGAAAGATGCTGTCCTAGATGCTAGTCAAAAGCTAGTCTAAGATGCTAAAGCAAAAGCAAAAGCTAGTCTAAGATGCTAAAGCAAAAGCAAAAGCAAAAAAGAAGCCGACACACAAAAAGCCGACACAGAGACTTATCCATCAATCTCCCCCTAAGTCTTGTGTGTCTCCTTGTGAGGAATCTGAGCCATCCCGATCCTGGCGCGAAACTCCTGGAACTTGATCCGCCCAAGAGACTTGGTCAGGAAGTCGGCGAGCTGGTCTTGGGTGTTGATGTAGTTGGCCCGGACACTCCCTTCATCCAGGCAGCTTCTGATGAAGTGATACCTTACCCGGATGTGCTTGCTGCGCTCATGGAAAACAGGGTTCTTCGCCAAGGCCAAGGCGGACTTCTTGTCCACCACGAGCTCCACGCCTCGCGTCTCGCCAAGGAGATCGCCAGCGATCGTGCGACCACGAGCTCGAGTAGAAGCGGTAGTGGCTGCAATGTACTCGCCGCAGCTAGACGAGCCACTACCGCCGCTTGACCGATCGCGGTGATCGGACACTTGCCGAGGAAGAAAAACGGCGTCCGTGGTGCTCTTGCTCGTGTCGATGTCGCCGGCGTGGTCGCCGTCGGCCATGACCGATGAAGTGCGCGCGCGGGCACCTTGGGTAGTGCAAGCCGTGGTCGGAGGTGCCCGCAACGTAGCGGAGGATCCTCTTCATGGCTCGCCGATGCTCGTCGTCGGTCGCCGCATGAACCGACTAACGTAGCCGACGGCGAACGCCAACCGGACGCGTGTGGACAAGGTAGCGAAGGCGCCCATAATGCGCCAAGATCTTGCGTCGCGTCCACTTCCTCCGCCGTACACTCACGACTCGGCTTGACCTCTCCTCCATAGGAGTGTGGGGTGGGTTGCGATCGGTGAGACCACCAGACTCCACGATGCGCTTGGCGTGGCGATCGCGAAGAGAGATGCCGGAGCTGTCCTGGTGGACCTCGATCCCGGTAGAAGGAGAGGAGCCCAAGTCGCTCATCCGGAAGGCGGTCTTCATCTCCACCTTGAACGCCTCGACCTCGGCCTCCTTGGAGCGGTGATCACAAGTCGTCGGCGTGACGCCACCGCCAGGCGTTGTCGCCCTGCCCCGCCGTGACCGCGACCTGCGTGTGCGCTCTGCTGGAACCCCATTTGCGAAGGTGGAGTCCAGCAGCGTTCGGGCTCGTGGTGCTGCCGCCAAGCCGTGAGGGCCTTGCGCGCAGCGGAGGACCTGCCCTCCTTGCCGGGGATGGCGAATCCCGCGGCGATTTAACGTGACCTCCTCCTTCAAGTCGCCGTTGAGGAAGGCGGACTTGATGTCCATGTGATGGACGCGCCAACCTCTGGGGCCGCAAGTGCGAGGAGAAGGCGAGCGGACTCCATGCGCGCGGCGGGTGCGGCGTCGTCGGTCGACCCCTCTCGCCGCATGAATCCTCGTGCCACCAAGCGAGCCTTGTGCTTGCGATGGCGCCGGCTTCATCCGCCCGGCGAACACCCACTTAAGGGTGATCGCGCGGTGGCCGGCAGGAAGATTCGCCGGCTCCCGTGCGGTTCCGCTCGGCGGCGTCCATCTCTGCTTCATCGCGACCGCCACGCCGCGTCTCCTCCGCCTCAGCGAAGGCGGGGGCTCGCCGTCGTCGCCGCCAAGTGCGACTCGCCTCGAAGTCGTCTTGCGCCGGGCCGAGGCGAGCGGCTCGCCGAGGATGTTGTCCATGGTACGGTAGCGCGAGGCTCGCCGTCGTGGTAGCGTCAACGCGGTCCTCGTCGGGGGACGGAGTAGCGAACTCCACCGTCTTGCCGCTCGCCGTGGACCGGCTGTTGGGGCGATCCGGTGGTGTGGCGCCGGTGCGGGAGAGTGGTGAGTCGGTGGCGAAAGTGGTGGAGCACTCGCGGAGGTGGTGGCGGCGAGTGTCGGGGTGGGCGAGCTCGGTGAAGGCGAGCCGCTAGCTCCCGGCTCTCGAAGTGGGCGTGGTCGACAACGAAGTCCACGAGTCGGTCGAACCGTCGTCCACCGCCTTGTCCCGTCGGCCTCGCCCGCCGTCGAACACAACGTCACGCGAGATGCGGGCCTGACGTGTGTGATAGGGTCGAGGATGCGGTAGGCCTTGAGCCCTCCGCGTGGCCGATGAACACTCCCGAGTGCTCCTGCCGTCGAGCTCGCCGATGTGGCCAAGCTCCTTGGCGAACGCGAGGCGCCAAGACCCGCAAGTGGGAGACCGCGGCTTGCGCCATGCCAAGCCTCGTGGCGTCCTGCCGTCGGCGCCTGGTAGGCGGCGGTTGAGGATGTAGACGGCCGTCACCACCGCCTCTCCCGAAGACACCGGCATCTCCCTGCTGCGAGAGAGCCGAGCCATCCCCACAACCGCCTGGGTTGCGCTGCTCGGCGACGCCGTTCTGCTGCGGGTCATGCGGCGCGGAGTAGTGGCGCTAATGCCTCATCGGTGCGATCGACGGCCGTGGTCGCGCCGTTGTGCATGCGCGACCGCAGCGCGACTCGACCGCACTCGCCTCGTAGCGAGCGACTGCGTGCGCGATGGCGTCCGCACCTCTCCTTCTGCCGCCGAGGACCATCACCCACATGTAGCGGGAGAGGTCGTCGATGGCGGCGGGAAGTAGCGTCGTCCTCGGTGTGGCCGGTGTCACCGGGCCACAAAGTCCCGTGCCGAGCTCGAGCCTCTCCTTGGCTCGAAACTTCGCCTCTTTGGGAAAGGAGTCGCCTGCGCCGTCAACACACGAGCGTCGCGAATCGCTCCACATGGTCGAGGCACGGCGGCCCGCGCACCATCCGTGGCACCGAGCCGCCGGGGCCTCGAAGTGAAGGTGCCCAAAGCGCTCGTGCCGCGCCACGCCTCGTCGTCCGACGAGCGATGAGACAGAGGTTGTGCCACCGCATGTGAAGGATGTAGAGGCGATTGCGCCTCTGGTTACCTTGGCAAGAAGGCGGCGGCGAAGATCCCAAATCCGCGGCACCGTGCTCGATCTCGACCGCGAGCCGTTCTCATCCGGTGTCCCAAGGCGATGATGGGTTCCGCAGATCGGGGATGTAGTAGACGCGGTGGCGGCTGTGCTCACGGACACGGCGGTGAAGATGGCGGAGCCGGCGCCCTTGATTTCCACGCGGGCGTCCCCAAACAGCGGAGCCTCGAGCGCTAGAGTCAAGCTCGGCGAAGAACTCCGTCGACCGGTCATGTGATGGGTAGCGCCGGTGTCGAGGCACCACCCGTCGATCTTGTCGTTGCGGGCGTGGCCGGAAGGCGTGTGCTTTGGCTCGTCAAGGTGGAGAGATCCGTTGCGGCCGGTGCCGCTGGAGGTAGTTCGATGCTCGCATGAGCAATGAACAGAGCCGGCTGCTCCTCCTCCTCCGCCTGCGCGACGTGGGCCTGGCCGCGTCGTGGCTGTCGACACTCCCTGGCCCAATGACCAAGCTTGCCGCAGTTGTGGCAAGAGTCGTCTCGTGCCGGCTTGTGCTTGCCAGCGGCGCCGCCCTGGGCGCCTCCACGGTCATCATCCTCGGCACGTCCTCGCGCCCATGCCCGGGCGTCTTTGCGCGGCTTGCCGCGCTTGCCACGCATGCGGCCGCCTGTCGTGGAAGAAGGCTCCCCCTTCTTCCTGTCACCTTGGCCGGCAGCCCACTGCTCCCGAGTGAGGAGGAGCTTCCCGCCAATGGTGACGGGTCCCGAGAGACGCTGTGGCTCATCGCTGTCAGCGACCTTCAGGCGACCCAACGCCTCCTCGATCGTCATCGTGGAGAGATCAGCGGAGATGGATCGAGTGAGCCATCTGCTTGTACTTCGGGGGGCGCAAATAAAGAGCTTCTTGACGCTCTCTCCTGCATTGTAGGTGTCGTCGCGAATCGTACCAACCTGCAGCAGAGTGTTAAGACGGAGAGCAAAGTCATCAACGTCCTCACCTGGCTTGAAGGCCAGGGTCTCCCACTCCGTGCGAAGTGCCTGCAGTGTGGACTTGCGCGCGCGATGCCGCCGTCGTCGTGCGGCGATGGCGTCCCAAGCCTCCTTAGCGATCGCTTGTTGGTAGCGAAGCGCATCTCGGGCGGGGCTGCGGCGATGAGAGCATCCGGCGCCGTCGATCCTGGTTGTAGTCGGCGTCGCCGTGCCGGGTGCATCCCACATATGTCGCACCGAGCTTTACCCTCATCACCGCACCCACTCGGCGTAGTTGGACTTGGTGAGGTAGGCCACCGCCGCGGGCGGCGTCCACGGCGGCGACTGGTACTCGTGGTGACCACGGATGCAACCGGGAGAAGGCGCGTCGCTGTGAAGGCGCGCTCTCCGTCGACCAGTCTGCGCCGCCGCCGTCGCGCGCCTCCTCGAGGCGCCACCAGTAGCGATCTGCGCTGTCTGGATCGCCGCGCGCGTGGCGTGGCGGCGCCCATCGCGCGCTGCCCTCGCGCTACCTCCCTCTCCAGGCTCAAGGTCGCGTCGGCTATCATCAGCGAGAGATGGAGCTGCATTCTTTGCCGCCGCGAACCTCGACCTCTGCTGCGGCCGCACGCGCTGCATCTGCCGCCGCCGCTGCTTCCACCTCCGCCCTGGCTGCTGCCAGCTCCGCCGCTGCCAGCCTCGACGCCCTTTCCGCCGCTGCAGCGGTCTCTGCCGCCGCTCGCTCGTGCTGCTCTGCCGCGGCGAGCTCGGCCGTCTGCTGACGCCGCATGCTCGAGGCGACCGAGCGCTGAGACTGCCCTGCGGACATGGCGCGCTACTGGGGGGGTGTTGCGTGGAGAGAGTCGCCGCCGAGCAGCTGCTGCCCGTCTCGGAGAGGAGTGGCGTGGACGGCCGGGCTGCTGCTTTGCTGCCGGTGGGCTGCCGAGGCGAGAAGGAGATGAGCAGGAGATGCTCAGGCTACAGGATAGTATAGCTCTGATACCACTTGTTAGTCGCTGGACTCTTGCTTGAGGTGATAGCAAGATCCTTACTCTCATGGAGAGGATGACACTTGGAGATGGGGCAATTTTTCTTGTATATTTCTCTTCACAATGCCATGCCAACCTGAGGGGTTGGGGATACATATTTATAGGGCTAAACAGCAAGCATATGCCAAGCATATGCCAGATGCTAGTCTAAGATGCTCTGTCCTAGATGCTCTGTCCTCTATGTCCTCTAAGATGCTAAAGCAAAGATACTGTCCTAGATGCTAGTCAAAAGCTAGTCTAAGATGCTAAAACAAAAGCAAAAGCTAGTCTAAGATGCTAAAGCAAAAGCAAAAGCAAAAAAGAAGCCGACACACAAAAAACCGACACAGAGACTTATCCATCAGAAACATTGTCGATGGAAAATAAAGTTGTCACTTGTCACATTTTTTGTCGAACAACTTTGGCTCCTTCTTTTTCTTTTTTCGCCCAGTTATATCACGCCGCTTGTAAAATGCACTGTGTTCTCAGGTTTACTCATGTGACACCATGTGGGGTCCATGTGTTTTTTTCCTGTTGTTGGCAGCGAGGTGGAGAGTTGAGACAAGTGATCGCAACGACCTGCTCAACGTTTTCACGTTTCAGTCGCCACTCCGGAATGCGCAAGTCGTGCCCCCTATTGAGGAACCGTCGCTGGCGAGTCCAGTCCGAGCGATTACCTCGTAGACAAGTATAGAATCGTAAGAACAATGCATGAACAACAAGAACAGAATAAGAGATAGAACACAGAGATGTAGGGGGACTTCTTGTTTCTCTTTATTCCTTCATCCATCGATCAATCAATTACAATGAATAGCACCCCCTATTTATAGGCTACGACCCTTCTAGGGTTTGGGATGAGGAGCCCACCTTGGGCCAGGACTCCGGTCTGGGCCGGTTTCTAACACTCCCCTTGGGCACTCATCCTTCATGTCCATGTCTCGTCAAAACTCCATAAAAACCCGAGTGGGAAAAATTTGGAGAAAGAGTACATGAATCATGTTCCGTTATCTTTGCTCGAATTGCCTCATTAAAAACCTTAGCGAGAAACTTCAGAAAACTCGTCAAGGAAAAAGAGTACAATCCACCCAATTTCATTTAATCTCGAGATTTGCTCTTTGGGTACTCGATCTTCGTGATCAAGCTTTAGTAATGAGTTTGTGAAGGTTCTCCCCAGATTCGCACTTCTCTAGGTCTTATCATTCCAATTCCACGTCGCACCTTTCAAAGCTAGATCTTGGAAGTGACTTAGTGAATAAATCGCGATTCTCACATGACCTAGTATGCGGTGCTTTGATTACGTTCATCTTTTGCAATTCATGAGCATAGAAGAAGTTGGGGTTGATATGCTTTGTGAGAGGATTCTTCACAATAACCCATCGCACTTGTGCAACACAAGCTGCATTATCTTCATTGATAATAGTGGGGTTGGTGCGGTGTTCAATCCACATAAGCGCTAGATGTAGTGAATCATCCGCGAAGCCAAGTACATTCTCGTGAGGCCTCATACAATGCTATTATTTCAGTGGTTAGTCGAAGTCGATACAAGACTACTGCTTAGACGATTTTCATGGAATTGCGGTTCCACCACATATGAATTCATAGCATGTTTGCAATTTGGTTTGTATCAGGGTCCTACAGTACCCATCATCTGCATTGCCATTCATAGTTAAGTCTTGATTCTTTACGTAGAATAGACCAAGTTCTTTGTTTCTTTGGAGGTATCGGAAGATGTCCTTTATTTCCTGCCAATGCTTTTGGTAGGTTACGTACTATACCTTGCTAATAGGTTCACGGCAAATGCAATGTCCGTTCTAGTACTGATTTGTTTAATACATGAGTGTTTCTATTACACTTAAGTGTGGAATTCGGTCCCGGACTTCCTCCCCTCTTCTTTAGGTGCATATGAGTCTTTGTCTTGCTGCAAAGATCTTTCGACCATTGGCACTTTCAAAGGGTATGCCTTTGCCAAGTCGAACCTTTCTAACACCTTACGAGTGTAGGTGGTGATGCAATAATGTTCCTTCAAGGGCATGCTCAAACTGCAAGCCTAAGCAATATTTGGTTTTACCCAAACCTTTCTTTTCAGACTCCAACTCCAGGTAAGAGTTTGCTTTCTTAATATCCTTCAGGGTTCTGATAATATTCAGATCATCTTCATACACTGAGATTATACAAAATTTATTCTGGGATCGTCGTATAAATACACAAAGATTATTCTCATTGTTTGTGTAGCCTTTCTTGCATAGAAAGTCGCTTCAAGCGATTATACCACATTCTGCCTGATTGCTTAAGTTCGTACAATGACTTTCTGAGTTTCACACTGTATATATTTCTATTTGCTCTATTTTGGTTCGGGATAGTGATACATTCAGGTATCTTCATATAAATGTCCGAATCCAATATTTCATAAAGGTATGCTGGTACCATATCCATCAATTTCACTTCTAACTTCAAGTTCACTGCCATTGAGATAAATATTTAAAGGGAGTTCCGCCCATGACCGGGGAATAGGTTTCTTCATAATCATCTTCTGGATGTCCAGTGAAACCTTATACAACGAGCCTTGCTTCTTTTCATTTCTCTTTCGAACAAATACCCACTTATACCCTACGGGTGCACAAGGGAGGCGTGCGACTACGAGCCCAAACGTCTTTCTTTTATTCGGAAAGAATAATTCGATTCGATTGCCTTCTCCCAATCTTCTCAATCTGATCTTTTCTTTCATTTATCGAAGCGATGCGGGCTCGGATCAAGATTGATGATTGTGGCAAGTTTCTTTGCAAAGTAAATGTCGACATTGGTTGTTGTCATATTCAAAGATTCTCCGAGGTCATAAAGTTTATAACTATTTCTTCAAGGGGATTCTTTTAATGCTTCTACTTGCTCACCTTGCTTCCAATTACGGGGCAAGTCCTTTAGTTTTTCAGCTCGATGTGTGCGCACACATCCATGCGATGTTTCCCTTCATGGGGATGTTCAATTCGTATGCCTTTTACGAAGGTTCCATACCGATGCAGTCTCAAGCGGCTCCCCTTACAGTTCGGGGCACTTCGGTGATCGGTGTGTCAAGTCCGTCTTATCCTTTTTCACGGCGTCCCGGTTGCCGGATTCGAGGGCGGAGTTCTCGTCCTTTTGTTACGAGGCCTGCGGGCGGGATTAGGGATACCTTCAATGGTATTTCAACCTCTCTCGGTGCATTGCTTGCGAGCAAATGCTACTTATTCACGCTCTTCAAATCACTAAAGTAGTATGGCGGTTGATTCGCTAATACTTGCAAATCAATTATCTTACGGACTTCAATTGTCTTCTAAACTTCAATTCAATTGTCTTACGGATGCAATTATCTTACGGACTTCTCTATTTGCTTTACTAGTGCGCGGGTCATATGCATAGATTTCAATTATCTTACGGACTTCAATTGTCTTCTAGACTTCAATTGTTTCCGACATTTATCATCAAGGGTTGATTTCCTCCCCTAATGACGGAAACTAACCTCATCTAATGTACTATCGTGAATCGGGCATTATACAAATCTCGATCATATGGTCCAAATACTTGATTATGGATCTTGTCTCATAACCAACGTATATCCCGGACTTTCGAGAAGACCCATTTCGATTCATTGCGGTGGTGGTATAGGTATATAACCCTTGCAACCAAACTGCGAATATGAGGAGTTTTGATCTTGACCCTTGCGCTAGTTGCATAGTTGGATGGATGTTATAGGCGATGGTCTAAAATTGATGAGAGCTGCTACGGCGGATCTGCGTGTCCCCAACATGTAGTTGGTAAATTACAATTCTTCAAAGTTCTGCTAATCCATTCTGGGTGTGGATATGCGGTACAGAATGCTCAACTTTTAATTCCCATTTTCATGCAATAATCATCAAATGCTTTCGGAGTGAGTTCTCCGGCGTTGTCCATTCAGGTGGACTTCTCATGATGATCAGGGAAAATATTTCTAATTTAATTATCTACGAGATTGGCTTTGCAAAAGCATGATTTCTCGTAGATAATAAAACATAGTGCGACCATTCCGAGGAAGCATCGATGAGCACTATAAAATACCTCAAATTACCCTTACGGGGCTATATAGGACATAAAATGTCTCCTGGATACGATCCGGAAATGCGAGGACTTCATCCTTCGCTTTGAGCAAAGGTCTAGTAATTAATTTCCGTTGGCACATGCGGGCACACAAAAATCTTCTGATTAGAAATTCTTTATATTCATATTATGTTCCTATGAATTGTTAATTATATTTCTCATCATCCTAAGACCTAGACGGCACAATCTATCATGCGAGAGATAGAAAAGTTCGAGCTTCTAAATCACGGTTTTCAAGCGGTATAAATTGCGGTGCCTTAATATTAGCGTAGTATAGCCCGTTTCATATGAAGGAAGACATTCTAATGATATTTTCACTTTCTTCACGCTTTGTAATGGCGGTATTACATGCCATACTCTTCTTGATCTCTACACGAAACCTGTAGCGCAAATATCCTTGAGAGTTCTAGTCGATTCTGGGTACAACAAGTCTTCTTCAATGACCAAAGTTGTGCCCATTAGGAGTATAATTATGGCCCTTCCTGAGCCTATTATACAAGTATCGCTGTCTGCGATTGTCGTAAGACTACCAGCATTCTTGCTGATTGACTGGAAAAATTTCCATTTCTCTCAGGATGGTTTTCATTTTGCCGCTACATGCTAAGCACACTTCCTCCATAGGACGTCACACGCGTTCTAATATAATGTACTTTATTAATATGTAGCAGAAAGCAAGCAACACATAAATAAAATACTTCAAATATCAGAACATAACTTGCTATTATAAAGACGAGAAAATAAGCCTTGCAGAACTCATGATAAGAATTTAATGTTTTGCTCTGCTAGAGCTTGCAACCATTATTCAATAATTCAAAATTCTGCTTCAATTGCAAACTGCAGGTTACTATAAAAGATTCGAGTGCAATGCGTGCACTAGATCTAATAGGCAAGTATTCGGGAACTTACGCCTCAATCGGCTCCATGCGCGATCTTCTCTTTTGGGCGACTACGGTGTGGCGGCTGCGATGTCCAAAGAGAGATGATAGAAGGCTGCTCTTGGGCTGTCCACATTCATAAGTGCAACTAATGGATGTGAATCCTCTGTGCCTGCAATGGCGAGGTGTGCCTCATGCTATCATTTGCCCTTTTTCTTAGGTGAAAAGCATCAATAATGTGCGACGCACGACCTTACCCTTCTTGCTCCTCTCATTTGTGAGAGGCTTCATCACCTTGTAGCTGCTAGCAGTGGCTTCATGGCCAACATTGCTACTAGGTGGCTGTAAGATGAAGTTCTTTCCTAGAACATCACCTTGAGCTTCCGCAATTTGCATGATGTCAATTAATTCGGCATACTTCATGTAGCCGTCTTGACGATAGTTGCGTGCGGATTATACCGCGTTTGGGTGAAAGGTAGAAAATCTTCTCCATCTTCTGCTCATCTGTGATTACATTACCACAGAATTGAAGATTGATACAAATTCTATACAAATTCTGACCATGCTGAGTCAGTACTTTGAACTACTGGTTCGTGATGCCAGTCATCTTCATATTTATGCAAAAAGTTCAAAGGATTACTGCTGGTAATCTGCATAAAATGGTTGCAAAATTCTCATAATGCTATCGAACTCCAGGTTCGTATTCCCGTATTTTCTATGCATTTTTCATGATTTACTGCTATTTTGAGTGATTAAAAGCAATATAAACAATCACAGATAATCAAAACGATAAAATGCGATACATAAATTGCATAGAAATAACAATAACAAAGTTAAATATGCTTCAAAGTTCATAAATATGCAAAATCTGGATTCCCAGGTCCTTTCTGCTGGAAAAGATTTTTCTACGAAGCCGCAAGTTCGAGGGTTAAAACGCGAAATTTCAGTTACGAGAAAATTTGCGTAATTTTCATATTTGCAGAGAGGTTTTTATAAAATTTCATTATACATGAAAGCTTAGCGCAATTATGGAAAACCAAGGTCCCTTTTGCAAAGTTGCCTTTCCCTTTTTTTTTTTCGAAATACTTAGGTGGCCCTTCCTCCTTTTTTTTTTTTTTTTCGGAAAAAGCGAACCGCCTTCATGGGCGGCCTATTGTTTGGCCCAGGAACGGTCAAAGGGCAAGAGGAGGCAAGTAGGGTTTCCATGCTCCCAACCGAAAAGGTGGCGGCTCCGTCGAAGAAGCGCGGCCATTCGGGCGGGGGCGGGCTTCTTGGCGCCGCGGCCGGCGAAGTGCGGCTCCATCGGCTGCGGCGCGGCTCGGTTGGCGGGCGGGCTGGCCGAGTGAGGCGGTCGCGGCGCGCGGCGACCGATGGTACGCCACGGCCACAAAGCGACCCGCGGCGCGGCGGCGGCGGCGTCCGTCGCGGGCGGCGTCAAGCGAACACGACCATGCATGGCGGCGCACAATGTGTGGCGCAAGCTCCGTGGCCGCTCGATTCGAGCGCGGTGGGCGTGGCGTCGCGAAGCGCGGCTTCAAGCTATTGGCGGCGGTGGTGGGCGCGGTCGGTGGTGCCGTCTTGGCGTCGCGGGTGTGGATGGTGCGGCGACCGTGAGGTGGCGGCTCGGCGTCGGCGCCACTTCAAGGCAGCGCTGGCGGGGCGGCGCCGCTTCAGCGGCGATCTGGCGAGCGGGCGCGGCGCGCCGTCGGCCGCGGGCGAGTGTGGCGGCGGGTGAGGCCATGCGTGGCGGCGCGGCTTCAAGGCGGGGCGGTGGCGCTGGTGCCGGCGCGCTGCGGGGTGGAGGCGCACGAGCGATCGCGAGGCGCTTCAAGGCGGAGGTGGCGCCGCGGGGTTGCCGTGAAGTCTTTGGGGTGGTCGCCGGCTACATGTCGATGACACGGAGGCGCTCGTCGCGCCGCGGCGACTCGAGCCGGCGGCCATTTTTTTTTCTGTTCATACGTCTGCAGATCGGCGCGATGCAATATCATGTAATGTGGTGTAATACGGTACAAAATTACAACGCGGGCGCGGCTTCATGCCGACATGTGCATGCTTGCCTGCGTCTTTGGCGGCGTGCGCGCCGTTGCCTCGCGTGGCGATGCGTGATGGCGGACTATGCCGGCCGTGCGTGTCGCGGAGGTAGTGACGACGCTTGCGGCGGTGCCGTGCACATGGTGCTTTTCATGCGATTGCATATACAACCTACGGTACAATCATCATCTACTCTTTCATGCAATCCACCGATCGGCTTGGCGGCGACTTCAAGTCGGCTTGCGGTAGATTAGAGCGGTTTGCCGTAGAAACCAATCTAGAAAGCCAAAATTTGCGAATCGAAAGCAATCTGAAAGCGATTCAATCTACGAGTGTCGTTCATCGGCGGTTACCTTTTCGATGCGAGGAGAGTCGATCGTCGCGATAACGTATTGAGGAACCGTCATTGCGAGTCGGTCGGCGATTACCTCGTGACAAGTATAGAATCGTAAGAACAATGCATGAACAACAAGAACGAATAAGAGATAGAACACGAGAGATGTAGGGGACTTCTTGTTTCTCTTTATTCCTTCATCCATCGATCAATCAATTACAATGAATAGCACCCCCTATTTATAGGCTACGACCCTTCTAGGGTTTGGGATGAGGAGCCCACCTTGGGCCAGGACTCCCGGTCCTGGGCCCGGTTTCCCAACACCCCCCACCTCTTTACCACGCCGTGACACCTACTCGCCCTGGCGTTGGCTCTGGCCTCGCCCTTTGCCTCGCTGGTTGCCCGCAGGAGCAGCCGACTATTGCTGAGGAGACCGTGGTCTGTGGATTACATCCTTTGTTTGGATGGATCCTTTCGGCTTAGCAGGGATTTTTGTACATTTTCCTTTCCAAACGAAACAAATTAGGTAAAATCTCTTCCTATCTAAATAAATCCATGTTATTAGCTGTGTATGTCTGCGTGCGCTTGATTGCTAGGACACTTCGACACATCATGTTGAAAACCGTCGCTTAGGGCCTCACCGCTAGCCCCAGCATTGTGTGGTGGCCTTTTTCGTGCCGCCAGCTTTGTGGAGAATTTATAATAGTTAGTCCATTTTCACGAGATATACCCCGACTACCCATGTTGTTTGACAAACAAACAACATCGATTTTATTTTAAAACTTTCACACTTGATTTTCAAGCATTTGCAACATTTAGGCCATTTCTACTAGATGTTTGCCCCATAAACCCTTCTCTTCGAGTTAAAAAGAAAATTATCTTCCATGAGATACTCGATCTATCGTACTCCTTCTATTTCAGAGTATTTGACACTTGACTTTTCACGAACATCAAAGTTCAATTTTGACTGTTATTTTTATAATAAAATATTTATAAAATGTTATGAAAGTATAGTGTTATAAAAATATTTGTTACCACAAATCTAACAATATCATTTTAATACAACCAAACTAAATATCTAGAAAAATATCAGCAGTCAAATGTTACAAAGTTTGACTGATCAATACCAAGAGTGCCCAGTATTCTAAAACGGATGGAGTACGGAGTACTACATATATCTACAGGTACTCTCCTTATGCTTCCGCGGTTCCGCCCGTATTTTGCCCTAGATTGTAAGCGCCGCTATCTTTTCTAGCTCTGCACCATGTGTTTTCATTTTCATCCTCATGGTCATGCACACGGCGGATTCCACCAAACAGTACGGATAAAAAGGAAGCGATAGAGCCCACGGAGTTGGCTAAAGCGGTGCCATCGCCAGCGCCAGCATCGGCCGAGAAGCCCTTCCCCCACCTATGGATCTTGCGAGACTTGGTGCTCATAGCAATCGCTGCTTTGATCATCTTCGTCTGGATTCAAGTAGCCTACATGGAGTTGCTCGTTCCATGGGGCCTCGCCTTCGTGCCTGGTAGGCTACTACTGTACTACAGCGCCCACTTCATGGCGTTCTTCGCCTGCTACGTCCGCGGGCGGCTGCTGCGCCGCTTCGACCCCATGCCGAAAGCCGTTGCCAAGTGCCTCGTCGCCAGCCCCTGCATCGTTTTCTTTACCATCCCGATAGATTGGCGGGGAGTAATTTTCCATGATCTCTACTTCGCCACCTGCGTCTCGTGGGCCGCCGAGGTGGTGCTCGCCGTCTTCCTCTTGTGGTGCATCTCCATCCATAGGGCGACGGATAGGGCTCTCTCCAAGGTCGATGGCAAACCATGCGAAGCTGTTGGCATGTGTTTGTTAGCTAGCTAAATTAGGGCTTGTTTGATCAATTGTGCGTGTCTGGTTGTTTTTTCAGGTTCCCTTGGATGTTAGTTTCTCCGAGATTCAAGGCCTATTTGGACTAGAGGATTGAATTATTCCGCTTCCAGTCGCAAAAAAAAAAAAAAAAAAAAAAAAAACCTCTCTAGCTAGTCAATGTGTATCCTTGTACACCTTGCTGATATGATAGAATAATCAACGAATCCTACATAAATTGCATTTGTTTGGATTAACGACGAAGCAGTTTGTCACCAACCATGCATCTCGCGTAGGACATTAATTTGCTAGAGACAGCCTTGCAAGAGCCGTGCAAGTGACATATATGCTTTGATCAAGCGGAATAAGCTGTTCCACTAATTGAGGGGGAAAATAACCGGGGGGTTTTTTTTTGGCGGGAGAGATATATAGTTATTTCCACGTAATCTACGACGTCCCCTGATTCTCATCAAACCTGCCCGGTGACCCACATCAATACGTCGGTATTGTTGAGATTTTAGTAGTCGTCGTGACATCGACGTAGATCAATCATACAAGAACAATCACATAGGAGACATGAATACAACGAGAGATACAGAGTATATGGATAGAGATCTTTTCATTTATCGATCAATCTCTTGTACATAGGGGGTCCTCATATTTATAGCCCACTAGAGCGAAAGCCCACTAGAGGCGGTTTAGTCTTTCGCCCATAATTAGGTTTTGTAACACTCTTCTTGGGCAATAGACAACAATATGCAAATGTATCATCAATAACTCCTTCCAAAAATCTATTGGGAGCGAAAGGAATGGAGAAAAGAGTACATTACATTCGTAAGTTGCATTACACTTGGTTGCCTCACTAAAAACCTTAATGTCAGAAAATTTCAGAAAAACTCATCAAAGAAAAAAGTACAATGGTTAATCTTCGAGATCGAATCTTCTAGATTTTGGATAAATCCTCAGGAATTGATAAGCGTTATGATATAGGGATTTACTCCACTGAACTCTGCAACTCTTTAAACCATCTCATTTCAATGTCATGAATGCATATTTGGAAACTGGATGCAGGCAGAGACTTAGTGAATAAATCAACTGGATTTTTACAGAACTTTGTTTGCAGGATCTTTACCTCCCTATTCTTTTGGATTTCATGAGGATAGAAAATTTTGGGAGCAATGTGCTTCATGATGTTGCTCTTGACATAACACGTTAGCATTTGTGTAAAACAAGCAGCATTATCTTCATAGATAATTGAGAGGGTATTGACGATATTAATGTCACAATACTTCTGGATGTGGTTAATCACACGTCTGAGCCAAACATATTCAAGTGAGACTTCATATAGTGTTATAATCTCTAAGTGGTTGATAGAAATAGTTACCAAGGTCTACTTAGATGACTGCCAAGAGATGACTGCACCACCACAAAGTAATATAAATTCATTATGGGATTTTGCACTATAGGGATTTGACAGATAGTTAGTATATATTCATGATTTAGTAATGATCATCAGGATCTATGCATGATCTTTGTATTTTCGACCAACTGGATTTAAATTGTTAAGTGATAAAACCTTTAAGGTGAATTTAAGCAGTAATCATCATATCAACACCTTCTAGACTTGACTAAGATTTTTAAAATCTCAAATATGATGATCAGTGTTTAGCAAGTTCTCCCCCTAAGGACAACTTCTGTTGAAGTTTTATTACTCTAATGTCTTTCATATATTTTTTGAAAATGAATATAGGCAAGTATATTGTAATAAAATCAACTCGATTACCACAATACAGAGTCCTACATACAAATATCCTATTACTCATCTGGAGATTTTAGGATAAATGTTATTCGGGAGTAACATGCTTAACTTATCAAATACCACTATTTGATTGTGCAACACAAGTAGATTATCCTCGCAGAAGATATGTGATAATACTAGTTACAAAGTTGTATGCCTTTCAGATACAATTTATCAAAACCTTTCAGGGTCTTAATATTTTGTAATTATCTTTGGGTGATTAAAGTTACAACAAATAGTCTGTTTTGCAGAATTATAAATATGGTTGTACCACTTTAGAGTGAAATACAACCAATCTTAGTTTTGATATTTAGGGGATTAATTGGCAATATCACAAATGTATGTCATACCTTCATGGTACTAGAGGAAACCAACATTCTACTAACTTTTGGTGGAAGATGCACATTATAAGTGCGTGTGTGGCGCACTTCTGGTTTTTAGGTTCCTCATTTCATTCTTTCGGGTCTTGATGGGTCCTTGTTCACTTCTAGGGATCATATGATCATTGGTGTGATTAAAAGATCGACTGGTAAGATAATTTTCTTTCAGGGAGATGCTCTCTCTTCCGGGGTATGCTCGTACTAGAGGTAAGAGACTATTGGGTATGAGTTTTATATATATTGTGATTTTATTTCCTTTCTTAGTAGGAATTTTGAGTCCTTCGAGGATCTCGTCAAGGATTTTTAGAACCCATTGACTGCATATTTTCTTTATTTGTTCATGCCATTTGCCAAAATTATTATACAACGAAATATTATATCATTCATAATAGGAGAGTAACGGTTTCTACGGGACCTTTGAACCATATCTTTCACCACTTCATTATATTGATAATGACCAATCAAGTCTGAACTATCTGGTTTCAATACTTTTATTTAGTAATTATGGTTCAACCCCATATGTTTTCATTATGTTACCCGATATAAACACTTCAAGCGCTCAGCCATGGACTTTGGTTCTGGATTCGTGTTCTCATAAGAGAAAACTTTAGAAATTGTAGAGACAAAGTGATTGTCGATAACTTTGCTCCCATATCCTCTAACTTGAGGTATCTCAGTGTTAACCAGATCTTTGTCATTTTTCAAACAAAAGATTCTTGGTCGTTTCGTATTCCCAGCATTGTAATATGTACACATCAAGTTGCTGGGGCTTTCTTCTTCATGATGAACCTCTTTATGAGGTATTTTACCTTCAAGGTAAGTTCTCTCCAAGAGATTTAAAGGAGTGATTAATAATTATTTTGACTAACATCATTAGATCTTAGACCCATAGGCGTCCCACAGATTTTAGATCAACAACCATTAAGTCAATTTAAAAGAGGTGGATATACTATTCAACCTAGGGTATTCTACTCTTAGTGACGTATTTACTGCAAGTAAACACTATGGTAATTCCTCCATAATTGAAAACTATCTGGTAGGCTCCCCGCTTATGGCATACAGGAGTATAAACTAAACCTTAAGTTTAGCTTGACTAGTACATGTATCTTAGTACTAAAGATTTTTTTTCTTCTAGAAAATACAACGGTATTCGAACCCTTGGCATTTCTCTCCCCCTAATGCCGGGATTTGATCTTCATTAATAGCATACCACAAAATTCCCCTATCATGGGCACATGATTTATTGAATTTTAGATCCAATATGATCTCCAACAATTGGTGGTGACCCAAAGGTGTATGCTACAGTGGTAATAACATGTGGAAAATATTTGATTCCTCCAACATGCACTTATTTCAACAAGAGGGCTAATAATTATATGCAGTAAGCTAGACTTTTATCAGTGTAGTGGTAAGAAACTACATGATCCTGGCATTCTGTAGGATATTTCAACTTCCGGTTAGTTATTAATCTGCAGCGAAGGTCCCATATGGGGGGTCCGAGAGTTGACTGACTTATTCTATAGACTAGCTTCTTTATTATTTTCCTAAGTTTTGATCCAATTACTCATACCATATTTTAAACAATTTAGATCATTAAACTTCAAGTTTATAATTAGACATATTTTCTTATGGTTATAAATAGTATGTTCTAACAGTATAAAACTACAGGATGCTCTTCAGGAACATAAATATAATATTGGAATATAAAATATTTAATCATAGTTAATCTTCACGGAAATACTAGATCTTCTTCTGGACTTCAAATCTAGTTGAATCACCTAAATAATATAATTATTCGACGAGAATATTTATTGTTGAACAGGAACACCATATTTAATTAAAGATGATAAATTATATGCATGATTTTTAATTTGTAATGCCAGAATCAATATGGCCAAATTTAGATCATCCAGTATCAACAAAATCCAATAGGTTATTATATTTTATTTCGGGAGTTATATTTGCTTCAAGTAAGTGATATGGCTTCCGGTGGTGATGCAGTTGCATACTGTATTTACCAATTTATGCATGTGTCATTTCCGATGAGTATGACTCGCTTCGGTGCATAGTCAACATGGCATATGTCCGACTGCGTCAAGCGGCCATTGGTTTGCCATGTGCATTCTCGCATGCTGGTGGTTAACATAATGCTGAAGGCACAAATCAATTGCCATTCGTGGGCTGTAATGATTGTGGTTGCCAACAGCATGACTATTGGCAATGGTGTAAATGCCATTATCCATATCAACTGGATAAGGATAATAATCATGCAATTTATTTTCTCTCAAAATAAACTAGATTAATTTTTACTTCTAGCTAATTTGCTTCTGGCTTTGACCTATGATATGCTATTGTGCCTACCATGACTCTTGTTTTGAATATTTTTCTATGCCTCTTAGCTTCCAATATCCCACACATGCCCAATTTCCTCCTCCTTTTCACGCCAACTATAAAATCCCGAGTGATAGCGTGTGCATCAAGCATTTGCTTGAAATCAACTCAGAACTTTAGCAAAGATTTGCAATCATACTTCAACGGGAGTACAATTTTGTTGACGTGAAACCAATGTATACTCTGTAATATTCTGCTTAAAAAGTTCTTCAACTAAAAAATTAGTGTGATGGAGGATAGTGTTATATAAACTCCAAGTCTTAGGACTAAGTTATTATGTATTTATTTGAGGAATATAATGTTTTCTAGCCAAAGTGATTCATTAGATATCAACATATGACTAGGCTTGTTCTGGTGCCACTGAGAAAAATAGTTTGCCTTTTGTCGTCTGGGCATCCATGCACTACAAGCTAGTGAATTGAAGCTTATTAGATATCAAGAACACATGTCCAATATTTTTTTAGTAAAGCATGACAAAGTATTCTCAATTTTTTTGGCATACTGTTTACAAAATTTATTTTATGCAAGATTAGTTTACTACAGGTAAGGTATGCTATAAGTAATATGTTCTATTAAGAAAATTTAATCAACTATTCAACAGAATATAAGGATTTAATAGAACAACTTAGACCATTATTGATTTATGGCATCTGAAAAATAACAATCTAATGCATAAAGTTTCAGCCTACAGCAAAATATAAGAGATACTCATCATGAGCATGACCAAGCTCTTCAGGAGTTGAATCTATAATACTAATGCAACTCAAGCAGGAAAGTGACATCTTTACAAAGCTAATGGATAACTAGGAGATTTCTACGGGTCTTCGTAGAATATCCTCTTAGTGATGCAATTTTCTATATATTTAGAGCTGGTAAAACATTTTAAATGCATGAAACGGGTGCAGAATAGTATAGATTAATTTTATCTATTTAGTAGATAGTTTTATACATTTTCCATAATTTTCTTGGTATTTTTGTATTTTCCTAATTATTTTAAGGGCGAGAAGCAATTTTCAGAATTACTAAACCCATTAATTAATTTTCCAAAACACACAATACCAGGGAAAAATAAACCATAAAAAATATGATGCTTTCAAGGTGTACTAAGTCTAAGGTTTCATAATTTATGAAAGCTCATACACCTTAGAAATTCAATTTCTAGGATTAAATGAAAATTTTAGAATTTACTGATTCATCATAGGAATTACAAGAAACTTTAGGGTTCAAAACGTAAGATTGCCATAAGCCGCATAATACCAGGGGTTATTCTGCAAGAATATATGAAAATCCGAAATCCACTGTAATTTCCCAAAAACTCCAACAGTTTTCCACAAAAGTCCCTGGCCTCGCCCAGGGCGTCTTTGGCCACTAACGCGACGCAACACCAGCGAGGGCGAGCACGACGGTGGCACAGCGCGCGGCCGCGACTGATGGTGCGACGCGACGCGACGGCGCGTGGTCGGGGACGGGCCGGCTGAGGCAGAGCACTGATTTTTTTTGTATGAACAGTAAACAGTCTAATCTCATGTTCACAAAGATGGGCAATACAATCAAGTAGATAGCTTTATTGATTGTGTTTGTGTACTCACCAATTTATTCAGTGTGTGGAGCAGGCGGTGTGGCCGTCTTTAGTCCTGGATGCATGTATACGATCATGGCCATGCGGTGGTTGCCGAGGAGGCCAGCGGCGGCAGTCCAGATTGGATCGCTTCTGCTCATTGCACTCCTGGTCTGATTCTCTCGATCCAAACATCGGCTCATTGTGGTGCGTTGCTGAGGGCGGCGGTGGCAATGAATCGGATCATGCAAACAAATCACATACAAATCCGTGATTAGATCCTGAAAGGAATTTATCTAATTGCCAATAATTTTGGAGCGACATACCCGATTTGAAGAGGCATTATGTTGATAACGTGTTGAGATTTTGGTAGTCGTCATGACATTGGCGTAGATTAATCACACAAGAACAATCATATAGGATACATGGATACAACGGGAGACACATAGTATATGGCTAGAGCTCTTTTTATTTATCAATCAATCTCTTGTACATAGGAGGACCTCGTATTTGTAGCCCACCTGAGTGAAAGCACTCTAGACACGGTTTAGTCTTTTGTCCATAATTAGGTTTTGTAACAGGTATGAATGGCATCGTTGAATTAATACTCCTGACTCCCAAGATCAAGGGTACAACTAGCGTCCGAAGTACGACACTCTGATGTAACATCGATGAATACTTCTGCAATAATTGTAATTAATGCATGCAACAAAATGCATAATAAGAGTGGAAAAATACTGAGAAAAATGAAAAAAGGTATCATTTTCTCACCAAAAGGAGAATGAATACCATGAGTGTATGACTTAGCTAAGTGATAAAACAAGATTAGAAATCCCAAATAAAAATTTTACAACCTTGCGACAATGCCACATTTGAAAACAATAATGGCAATTTTTAAAATTGCTTATGCAACAATATAATTAAATGTTCGCAACAAAATTGTTAATCGGAGACTCTACTGCAACCAAAAAAATGACCATATGCAACACAATTTGCAAAGTTGATGCAACATTTAAAAAGACACATCGCAACAAAATAAAACGCTCCATGCAATAATTGAGAAAAGTTGCTACAACAAATAAGAAGACCTATGGCATCAAATAAAAATACTTATTGCAACAAGTAAGAAGACATGCTACAAAAAATTTCCAAAGCATTTGCAACAACCACACCTGAAACATCTGCAACAATAGATCCGTGCGACGATGGAGCTCGCCGAGCAACAGATGCTCTTGGTCACCTCCAGCATGAAATCCGACTCGTGCGTCGTGGTTGTTGTCACCGGCGGCGGCGGACTCCGCGACCCACACTCGAACCGCTTCAGTGAAGCCACCCGCGACACGCTACTCCGCTGCCTCACGCCCAACTACTGCCTCTGCATGCTTGACACGACGACTGCTTCTCCGGTTGCCATTCCTCGCCTTGGCTGGAGCTCGCTGAAGCAGGGCATGGAGACACCTCCGCACTGCTCAATGGAAGCTCAAAGGCCATAACATTCTGGAGGGAGGGAGGTAGGGAGGGAGAGAGAGGGGGGAAGAGGCCGCGCCATACGGCGCCACTCGGTCGTGCGTGAAGGGTGGCGCTCAGCAAGAGCAAAATTCGCTGGAGCGATCAAGAGACTAGAGGGAGAGACAAAGGGCAAGGCTACTGAACGAGTGTACATGAGAGAGAGAGAGAGAGAGAGAGAGAGAGAGAGAGAGAGAGAGAGTGTGGTCGTCCGATGTGTCCGGACGTATGAGTGTTATCATTACCCTAAGATCAACGGCGCCTCACATGCATGCCTTTTTGGTAGTCAATTTTTTCCTCAAAGAAATTCTACTCTAGATATTGTAATGTAGGACTTACCACTGCGAAGGTTGGTTGATCAATAATATCCCATCTTGATCACTTAATTGCACATGGGGTATTTTGGTCCTTTCACAATTGTGGTGTATTTGACTCAATAATATTGTTTCTTCCTTGTACCAGAATGTCTAATTGTGCTCTTCGACGAGAAGCCTGTTGAGTTTGGATTCTCGTTTCTTATTTGGAGTAAAAATAGTAAATGGTTAAGGATTCTATTGTAATATAGAATTAGCCACTTCAAAGCTTGAACACTTGACAATATGCCATTTTGGACATTTAATTGCATTCCCCTCCCTTTTCCCACTTTCCCCCCACATGAAAGGACAATATTGCCCCCTGTGTACCCAATCTGGTCCGACCGAACCACATCGACTTCTTACACGTTTCATCATACAACTTCTTGACACTACAAACTATCAATCCAATTTCAGATTTATGGTTAATTTTGCATCCATGCCTTCCTGCAGAGCAAATTCTTCTTTGCTGCGACAAACCTCACACTCCAATCCAACGATCTGTTTGACAACAGCAGTAGATTAAACCACAAAAAAAATAACCATCTGTAGGCTTAACCCTAACACCAAATTAGCCCCAACCTTACACATAAAAAATCATGAAAGTTCAGGCAAACTAAAAACCATAATCACACAGAGACAAGGTTGGATGAGAGACCTTGTGCTCCTAGACAGGTTACAGCAAGGGCTACGGTGGGGCGGAGGTGTTGGAGCGGTTGCGGCGGTGGGAAAAGTTGCTGGAGCGGCTGCTACGACGAGCGAGCAAGAATATTGATTCACAGCTGGGGACCATGCACTCGTGGACCTTGTGTGAGAGAGGACACAAAGAGGATGGCGATGGAGTCATGTGCGCAATTGGGGAAAAGAGGTAGCAAGCCAGGGAACCAAGGACTATCGGGTTGGCAGGGGTATTCTGGTCATTTCGCACGGGGAAAAATTAAAAAGGGGAGGAAATGTATTTAAATGGCCAAAATGGCATACTGTGAAGATCTTTGAGTGGAAGGTCATTCTTTCGAGCGACAAATGATCAGTTTTCTTTCTTTTCTTTGGCAGAGATGCCAAGAGCTGTGATCACAACGGCCAATTCGACATGGGCGCACGATGGACGTGTCTATTACAGCCTCCACCAGGGATTTTTTTTCGGTCGATTTTTGGCCGAAAATCATTCTTACCGGTTCTGCCGGTCATGCCCGGTAAGAATCCAAATCGGCTCCGAATTTTTCAGCCCAAGCTGAAATGAGTCCGACCCAAATGACTAAACGAGCCCATTTGCCCTCAAATCTTTCCCTAAGTCAAGTCACAGCACGCAGCAGGCAGCACACAACTCATTCTCCCCACTGGGCACTGGCGGCGGCGCATGGAAGCTCCCCCAAATCCCCAATCTTCTTCTCAGTTCCTCCTCTGCTCCTCTCCATTCTTCTTCGGCGGCGCATGGGAGTTCCCCCAATCTTCGGCGGCACCCACGTCCTGCACCAGCACGGCGCGTTCGCGTGCTTCGACTTCGCCGCGAGGTGCGTCCGTGAGACCACCAAGTCTTAGTTTGTATTCTAGCAAATTTGTGATACTCTTAACTCTTGTTTTTCCTGGAAAATGACATGCATGGATTTGACACTCTCTAAACTCGGGCGAGCTCTCTGTGGATTGTTATCATCCCCTAATTATTGTGTGTGTGTGTGTGTGTGTGTTTGATTGATTCGAACTTGAACTTGCTGTAATGAGTATTGAGTATTGAGTGTTGTACTTCTTCCAACTAGTTGTCTGTGAAGTTGTTGATGTCTATTTATAAATTGTTGAAGATTTTCGACCAATTTCGGCTCAATTTCAACTGATTTTTGTTTAAAATTCAAAATTCAGTTTGAAATTTTTGGCCGAAATCAACCGAAATTTTTTGAAAATCGGCCAAATCGGATCTATCGGTACCCCCCGGTAAAAATAAAAAACCGGTTACCAAAACCCTGGCCTCCACAACCCTGCTCTCCCAACCGGCGCCGCCTCCTCTCCTCACCACTCGCCTCCTCCCACCCACCAATGCCGCCGTTCCCCGTGCGCCACACCGTCGCTTTCTCTCCCCACGCGCCGTTGCACCGCCTCCACTCCCCGCACTCCGTCGGCTGCTCGCGACGCCACCCCTACCTCTCCTCTCCCTCCTCCCGCCTTCTCCCTGCACCGCTTGCACCTCCTCCCCAATATGAGGTGTTGCGGATGGCCATGTGCAACCTGAACCAGTGGGTGATGGACTTCGGCACCAACCTCCGCAACGTCAAGGAGTCCATTGCCTGGGCCAAGGCCGCGGGCGTCGCCATCTGCGTCGGCCCCGAGCTCCAGCTCACCGGATACGGCTGTGAGGACCACTTCCTCGAGCAGGACACCGTCGAGCACACGTGAGTATTTTCTCATCCTTTCTGAATCACCATGGTATTGAGTTCTTTTCCTGTCGTGTTTTGTGGATTATTGGTGGAAACCATCATGACCTACTATTGATTTTGAACCTATGAGTTAGACAAAGCAGATATAGCAGTAGCAGTGTGAAGATGCTACTTTGAATAATCTCTTCATGCGGTGGAAAATCTTCTTACGATTAGGGGAATGTTGGAGAGTTAGTATTAGAGTTTAATAAAAGTTCAAGTTGTGTGCGAGTCGGATTGTAATCCTTAGCACTATAAATAAAGGGTATGAGGGTCCTAATGGATAGATATAATTATTCCAAAAAAATTCAACATGGTATCAGAGTCAATCCATCCAAAACACTAACCTCCTCGGAGCACACCCTTTAAGGACACCCCTTAGGCTACTCATGTCGGCATGGTACCTCGGCCGCTGAAGCTTTTGACATACTCGCACCAGCGTCCGCAGTCGCCCTGGGCGAGGCCAGGGACCACACGTGGGGTACGCCTCAAGAGGGCCCACGAGTAGATGTATCAGTCTTGTTATATAAATATTAATTTATGTATGACTTATATGAATTTATGTTAGTCTCGTGTTTCAATCATATTTGTTTTTATTGTGTTTATAGATAATCGTGTGAGGGAGTCAGCATCGTGAGTCTTTTCGTACGTGGAATGACTACACCCTGTTCGCAAAGTACGTCACGTATTTTTTATATTGCATTGCTGAACGGCACTATTTTTTATATTGCACCGTCGAAGGAGGCTATTAATAATATTACATCGTTGAATGAGGCTGTTTTTGACATTACGCCACCGGATGAGGCTATTTATAATATTGCGTCGCCTAACAAGGCAATTTTCGATATTGCGCTATTGAAGGGGGCTATTTTTTATATTGCGCCACCTAAAACGCAGTCTAAATATATTTGGTCACATCGAAACTCATAAATTTTTTTGTATCTCATATTTCATATCTTTTCGAAAATTATCGGTAGCGCGAACAATTATAGATATACCAAAATTATAAATTTACTTTAGTTGCAAAAAAGAGAACATATCGTCAGTTGAACTAGCGATTTCATCTAGCGACAGGAGCCTGCCGCCAGTTCAACTGACAACATGTTCCCTGTGCACTGTTTGCAGTAGCGACAGAGCACTTGTCGCTATTTCATCTGGCGATGTTGCCAGATAAAATAATGACAGGATGCCATTTTTGCTCTTTTTTAACTATTTGATTTTATAATTATTAATTAAAATAATATTATTTATAAAAATTCCTGAGAAGTGAGCCATGGGGCCGGCCTTCGGGATCGGCATCGGCGCCGCCCAATTCATGGCGGTCTTCGCGTACGTCCGTGTCCACGTGCTGCGCCACTGCGACGCCATGCCGGAATCGGTGACCGGTTGCCTCGCCACTAGCCCGATACTTGTGGTCGTCGTCGACCTCATAAGCACGTGGGGACTGATTGAGAAGGATGTCTCCTTCGCCACCTTCGTCACCTGGGCCTTCGTGTTGCTGCTTGCCGTCTTCACCAGGTGGTGCATCCTGATGGATCGGTGTCTCTCGGCTGGCTCCGAAGTCGATCACAAGACATGGCAAAGTGATCAGTTAGGTAGATTGGCATCAATTTGTTAATCAAGGATGAAGCAAGGTCAGGTTTTGTGCTGCTTGCCTATGGATTTTCAGTTACAAATTCATGGTTTACTTCGCATTAAAATGCATGATTAATTAGGGTCTGTTATAGTTCAGTTGTTGTTAGACTCATGTGTTCAGTTGCTTAGTTTTTTTTTTTTTTTGAGAAAACTTCATTTGCCTAGTTTTTTTAGGGAATTCAGTTGCTTAGTTATGTTGTAACGATGCACCGGTTAAGATTTCTACTTCTTTACATGTCCACGTGTCATGATTTGAAAGAGGACCAAACAAAGGTAAGATAAGAATGTCTCGTATGATTTATTTCCGTTTCATGCACCGGAGAAAAACATCCTAGCTTTAAACAAGAAGGTCACTACATGTTGTCTTCCTCCATAAAACATTACATTTCCCACAATAAAAAGAAAGAGGGAAAGAAAAGGAAGATACAAATAGGTAAGCAAAAACCTCCTGCATGCGGTTAGATCGGTTGAAAGACCTACACAAAATTCGTCAAAGAACAAGCACTATGTGGAGGGGCCTTATTTAATTATACATGTGTTCAAGCACATATAACAGCTTGAACAGCATAGAATCATATCAGCTCATCTTCCGTGCGTATACCTCTGGTGAGCTGTTTATTTACTGTTTTTAGTTTGATCCCCCTCTATACTTCTTTCCCCCTGACCTCACATCCATCCACCGTGTATGCATGCACCACAACACACGTTACTCATGAGTGTTGTGAACTTTGTGAGGTGTGTTGGAGAAGTATGCGCGTATGTATACGGTATACCTCTCCGGCGGCCGGCCGGCCGGCGAGCGGCGGTCTAGCATTTCCAGCACGAGGCGGCGATGACGGGCTTGCCCTTCCAGCCGAGCACGAGGCAGCCCTTCTCCTCGGCCACCGTGTAGCCGCTGCCGCCAGCGTTCTCCTCCAGCCACTCCCGCGCCTTGGCCGCCATCTTGATGGGAATGGACTGGAAGCCCGCGCGACTCATGCGGCGGCGCCACTGGTCCGCGCGCTCGTGCCGCTCCACCCGCGCCGCGCCCTCGCACCCGACCACGTTGCGGATCTCCGCGCCGAAGTGGAACTGCTCGATGCGCGCGCGGCGCGTGTCGTAGCGCGGGAGCGCCGCGTCCAGCGCGTCAAACACCGCGGCGTAGTAGTGGAGCGCCTCCATGAAGCGGCCGAGGAAGAAGGGCCCGTTGTGGCCGGTGTCCTGCTCCACGAGCACGAACGCCTTTGGCGACAGCTTGCGGACGGTCTGCAGCACCGAGTTGAGGGCCCCGCGGCTCTCCTTCACCACGCAGTGCAGCTCCAGGATGCTGCTGATGGCGACGGCCTCGTCCGCGTCGATGTCGAGGTCGTCGATGTGGAGGCTCTCGAGGCTGCGGTCGATGGCCCTGAACTCGAGGTACATCCCGAGTTCCTCCGCGCGCGCCTCGAGCTCACGCCCGATGGTTCTCATGGTGTCCATGCGGGCGCCGACGCCGGTGACGCGCACGCGCGCCGGTTTGGCGCTGGCCCGGGCGGCGAGGCCGTCGAGCAGGCCGCGCCATTGGTGGCCGCGGTCGAGTCCCAGCGTCATGCCCAGGTCCACCACGTGGACGTTGCTCTCTCCTTCAAAGGCTTCCAAGATGGACGCGTTGGCCACGAAGTGCGCGAACCGCAGGTACGGGCACAGCTCGTAGGCCAGCGTGAGCGCTTCGCCGCGTGCGCCGTCGCGCCCCGCGCACGAGGGCGGGATGCAGAACGCCATGCTCGCCGGGCCCAAAGCCGGCGGGTGCGCCAGCGCCAGCCGGTCCGCCAGACCCTGCACGAAGCACGACGCCACGCGCTGGAACGCCGTGCCGTGCACGGGCGCGCCGGCCTGCAGCTCACGCAGCAGCGCCGCAGCCTGCGCGCGGTCGCGGCACGCCACCGCCTCGGCGCAGGCGACCAGCAGCTGCACAAGCCGCATGCCATCAGCTCCACCACCTCCTCCGCTACCGCCACCACCGTCACCCACAGCGACCCCCTCCTCACCTTGCTCCTGAAACCCGCCCACCGGTGACTCCATAGCCTCCATGGCCTCCACCTTCTGCTTGCAGCTCTCGAGAACGTCCCGGAACCGCTGCTTCCGCACGCGCGACGACTCGGCGGCTCCGACGTCGACCTGAGCCGGCGGCCATGAGGAGTGGTAAGGCGAGCTGAAGTAGTCGACCTTGGTGGCCTTGGAAGCCCGGGAGCCGAGCTCTAGCTCGTCGCCGTCCAACGCTGCCTCCTCGGTGCCGTAGTAGTAAGGGTGGTAGTCCAGTTCTTGATTAGTGCAAATCCAAGCATCTTGCTGCTGCAGGTGATGGTTTGGCTGGGAGCAGTTGGAGGAGGTAGCGAAGGAGTTGGGCGTGTTGCCGCATGGCTGGTCAGACGCGCCCATGTATTCGCATGCACTCGTTAGTGACGCCTTCTTGCAAAGGCAAATGGCCCCAATTAACTTGTTTCGTGATGGAAACAACCTCTATATACATCGCTCCCCTCTGTTTCGTTTAACAATATGCCTATGGTATAGCACAGCTCAGCTTTGCCTGTCTCTCTTGTTATTAAATATTCAAAGATTTCTGGTCGCTCTATGCCCCTGCTTTAATGCATATAGTTTAGTAGTTATAGTGTGTCCTTTAACAACATCTATAATAATTTGTTTCTTAGTTTGTTATTAAGAGAAGAGAGAATATTCAATCTAACAAAAAAATAAGTTTTTCAATGAATTATTTCTTGAGCTTGTGTCTAAGACTTTAATTGTTACAAATGTGTATGATTCTTGATGATCAATAATGAAGTACAACTTTGTGGTCTATGTGTTTTAGCTTACTATCATATCAATAATAAAGTCGAATTGCACAAATGATCGAGTTGATATTTTGCTTTAAGACAATGAGACCTACAAAATGCGTTTTTAGGTAACAAGTAAATCTCTAATAGAGTATTTGATTGTTTCTTGTGTCTTGGTATTAACAATTTGATAGTTTCTTCATCTAAAACAACCTCACCTTCTCTCCTCCACATCACCTAAATGCTGATGTGGTAATCTCTTAATAACAGCTGACATGGACCGTTGTAGATGCTCTAATAGGGATATGTATGATCTGATGATATTAATTTTTTTATAGATTTAACGCTTTCTTGTCGGCAGAGAAACACGTTCGCACAGAAAGTGATATGCATTTTGATTTTGGATATTGAATTGGAAGTTACAAGATAGATGGAGGATCGCGTTTGTGGCACGAAAGGAGCCCTGAGGGGAGGGGGTTTTAGGCCGGTTTTGCTTGGCTGGAGAGAAAGCTGCAAAACAGATGGCGTTAAGCTGTTGGAGATGCAGTAGCAGACTAGCAGTATAGATTATAGAATCATACTCCTAAGTTTACTGCAGAGGGGCAGCTGAATTAATCTCTTCGTTACGAGCAAAGTCTTCATCTTTAATTACCTGTTGTGGGCTCAGTCTGCACCGGCCAGTGCGAGGCATTGGACTGTACTTGTTCGCTGCAGGTTTATACCAGGACGGTTAATAAAACATTCTGAACAAAGTTAATAAAACCATCTAAAATTGTAATATGAGCCTCGTGAAATGGTCGTATTTGAAGATTAATTACACTAGCTAGTATATGTAAACTTGCCAATTGAATACATCGATTGATCTTGGCAAGAAGAAGAAGAATTGCTTGAAACACTTTTTGAAAAGAAGTAGTACTAGCAAATACTGGCCGGCCCTAGCGATCGAACAGGAATGTTAATTCCCAGCTGCTGAGTCAACCAAACTGAAAATAACCATGCATACAGCTGCACCACGTTATAAGGCACGCAAGATTCAACTAATCAAAAGCTAATTACGGGTTGCTTCATCGACATGGCTTTGACAAAATTAAATAGTGAAGGAAATTAGGGCCCTTTCAACGTAGACGTCACTGGGGACGCCATGTTCTTTCGTCGGCACTGGTGTAGACGATCACCCTTTCCTCCGATCGAGGAACATGTAATAAACCTTCGTTCGAGCGTAACGATTTTAGTTGCTGTGCGATTAGTTTGTGCGTTAATTCTTCCTCATCGACAATGCAGTGTGGGAGATGATTGAGAAGTGCCATTCTGTCAATGTAACCATAAACAAATTAAGCCCCCTGGTACCCCAGTTATTCTGGCAAACATGCATGGAACGAAATGCATACGCCATGCATGTGTGCGTAACTTGAGCCTACTATCAAACAGCTCAATCTGTAATTTGAGAGATGTAAGTAAGAAAACTAGGAGCATTTTTTACGATCTACATGTTGTAATTTGAGAGCTGGGATTTTCAGGACAGGGCGTGCATAATGATTCAGGAAAGTGATCTGTTGGTTCCAACTTGCAAACATTGAGCTTGGAAATGATGCTACAACTGAAGCAGAGATGGCCCCTGACTCCTGACTCTTTCTGGTTTTTTCTCTAAATTTCCATGGATTCATGAAAGCAGTACTAGTGCTTCGCTGATAGTACTATGTGAGTGTGGGACAAGAACTTAACATGCATACCCTTCTTTTTGACCTCGGAGGTTCGGACATTCCAAAAGGCTAGGATTTGGTAATTTTGGTTGATCGATAGGTCTATTTAGCCAAGGACTGCCACTTGCTGACATCCGAAGCCTACGAGGGAATGCCCGGGGCAACAACTGATTCAAGGGATCATCATTTTATCAAAAAGCTTTGGCGAAGAGTACATCAACGGTGCTTCCCCATTTACCAGTATGCAAGCACTTCAAAGTCTGCAATGTCGCCAAGACAACGAGGGGGGCTTGGTGTGGGAAGAATAGCTCCTTCGTGTCTTTGGGGCCGAAGGTGATGAACACTTTAGAGTATTTTTGGGGTATGTTGACGAGGTAGGGCGCGACGTGGTGGATTTGATGAGTGTAGGCGCGCCACTCTACCTCTTGGATGCCAGATCTAGGGAGGATCCCCCGCTTATGGTGTAGATGCCCCTTCAGGCACGATCCCCTTCGGGGGCTTTGGTGCACAATAGCTGTTGTGCCAGGGGTCATGGATTATCGCGGCGCCGTTCTTCTCCTAGATTAGCACGGATCGGCCCATGTTCATGTAGTCCCTCATAGTCGCGATAGTGCAATATTTTTTGGTGGTGGGACCCTTCGCCATGCAAGTCGCACCACTATGCTCGCACATCGATGTCATGTTGTGCATCCTGCTCGTGATCCCGCTCATGACAACGTCCGTGGCCGCCTCGTCCTCCTCCTTGAGTGGCGGTGTTATTAAGTTGCATGCACCAACCAATTCACCCAAAAGCTTAAGTTGATGAGAAAAGGTGGACAATTCACTTATATATTTCAACACTCTCCCTCACGTGTAGGCTCCCTCAGGCCTAAAACGTGGAATAGAAATGAACTGCAATTATTTTCTTAATTGCGGCAGCTGGGTCTTGAACTCAAGACCTCTTGGCTCGCATGCACCAACAAATTCACCCAAAAGCTTAAGCTGATGAGGAAAGGTGGACAATTCATTTATACTTCAACAGGTGTTGCCCTTCGACGTGGAAAATATGACGTCTCCTCTGCCTCGAGAGGTTCGGGCGATCATCGTTGGCATGGGTTGCCATGGCACCCTTTGCTTCGTTTGACGATTGTTGGTCTGTCTTTGCCGAGGTGTTGGCCTTGCTCGTCGTGGCCGTTGTCATCTCGTCTGCTCTACGCTTGCTATATTCCTCCGCATGCATGTACTCCATTTTGTAGAACAATTTCTCCACCGTGTGGATAGGCTTCCGAACCATCCTCTCCGCCATGGGACCTGCTTTGAGCCCGCACCTGGCAGCGTTAATGATGGTGTTGTCGGTGACACCCTTCAGCAAGCACTTGACCTCTGCGCCTCTTAAAGAAGCTTTGCAAAGACTCATTTGGCCTCTGCCTCACTACGAACAGATGTCCCTCGCCCTTTGGCTCCGTGTAGTTGCCCTGAAAGTTGTTGCGAAGCTACTACAATGCATATATGGATCGCGGGGGAAGGGCGAAGAACCACATCAATGCCACCCCCGTGAGAGCGAGGGCGATGATTTTTTGCTTTGGAGGTGTTGTCCCCTCCAGCTGCCTCAATGGTTGTCTCATACACCCAAAGGAACTCTATTGGCTCATTGTCCCCCATAGATTTTGAAGGTTGGCATTTTGAAGTCCTCGGACCATCATGCTGCTTCGAGGTCCATGCTTAACGGAGAGCTCGGGTCTCCTCAGAAGATTTGGGTCTTGTGGCGAGTAGTGTGGCCTCCACCGGCGGTGTGACTAGGGGTGCCGCCATCAGAGGTACCGTGACGAGGGATGCCGCTTCCGAAGGTGACACGACTAGGGGTGCCACCACCGGAGGTAGCGCAACGAGGGAAACTGCTGCTGGAGGTAGGGCAAGGAGTGTCGTCGAGGGGCTACACCGGCGCAGGTCCTGCAGCTCTTGATGAAGATATGCTAGCTCCTTTTGCATGGCCTCATAGGCCTCCTTGTTCGCACTCGAGTTTGCGGGTAGGGGGTGCCCCGCGTGGTTTCCCCAGGTAGCAACGCCTCGGTTCACGCTCCCCGTCCGTCCTCTCCAACGATTTCCTCATGGGTGGATTTTGCTTCAAGAGTTGCCACTGCGGCGGTTGCGGGCATCTTGCTTCTCTTAGCTTGAGGTGTCCTGGGCATCGCGCGCCCACGGCGACCACTTCGGCGGCCGAGACCTTGGACACTTTCTTCCTTTTGGGTGCCATCATGATGATGGTTCTCTGCCGGTCTCAATGAACAGTGCCAACTGTTGTGGCTACAGACCAAACAATAGAAAGAGGAGGGCCTCAGGACCGCTACTCGTTGCGAAGGGGGTAGGAGTTCCAAGGTCCTCGAATTGTGGAAAACAGTACAGAGGAACGAATGATATTTTATAGGTGTGTCCAAACAATATCCTCCTCCTACTTAATGCACAAGAGGATCTATTTATAACATTACAAGTTGAAAGGTAAGAGATTACACCAATGCCCCTATAAAGGCCCTACGACTATAGAGTCTCGCGGTCTTTTTCCCCGTTGCTGGTAGCTTCGGTGCAAGGTGGACTTCCGTGTGCAATGTCCACCACATCACCTCTCTTGGTCCATACGGGACCTCGACCTCCCCTTTAGAACTGCCCGAAGGCCCCCTTTGGGCCGATGACCGCTTCGGGCAAAGGCTGAGGTGGTGGACTGATTGGCCGAGGCATCGAGGTGACGTCTCTTTGTAACCCTTTGCACAATGTGAAGTGGCTAATTTCTAACTCTTCGTCTAGTCATTGGGACAGTGGGCCATCCCTATGACAGGTCCAATATTAGCTGCAAAGCTAGCTATAGTTGTGTCTAATGGACATTGATAGATCGAGAGAACAAGATTATATAGTCTAAACTCCAAAGTCGTTACGGTACATGAACGATATCGATATATGCTTGACGAGCTGGTGCTGTCTAGCTATATCTTAATAGCATTATATATGCGTACGGTTTATTTAATGATGTTATTTTGGTTCTTGTGTAGCTAAGAGGAAGCAGGGACGACATCATACCGTTGTGGTCGCTTTCGCGGTAGAATTAAATTGGGAATTCTGGTTACTATGACTATGAGTAGTACATACTACTACTAGTGTGTACACTAACATAGTAACATGCAATACTACGGAAAAGTGGAGTACGAACAAGTACACGGTCGTCAGTAGTGACGCACGCGCAACTCTATGGCCAATCATGCGGCGAAAGGATCTAACACCATCGGTTAGTTAATCGTAGCCCATTGTTGGTACCAAAGCTTCGTCGACAAGATGGAAGCGATCAATAATCTTACTCCTAGCCCTAGTTATATGCAAGTAAGCCGATTTTTTTTTACCTTGTTTCTGGGAGTTCCAATGTGTACATACGTCGAATGTCTTAATTGGTATCTTGCGTATGCATGCATGTGATGTTTGTATGACACAACACAAGCACGCACGGTTTGAAATAAGAAGACGCAAAACTTGTACGGAACTAGGTGTCTTGTAGGATAGGATCCAAACTCTGGAATCAGGATGTGACTAGACCAGGGTAACCTAGCTAATTTACTTACCTGCTACATACTTGAAGAAATTTGTGATCTTTTTGTTACACTAATGTTTGTCCGTCCGCTGCGGACCGTACGTGCCTCAGCTCCCTGGGTAACAAACAGCCCACGGGATTTTGGTCAGGCCGAAGCTTCCACGGGCCAAGCTTCCACACGACCACACGGTGTAATGTATTGTACCCCGGGCCCCGGCCCATCATTTTCTCCACTCAAATATACTCCCGTACTTACATCATCACCATATCGAATTCTCGATCCGTTATTGATCCTTCAATTGGAGGTGGCAGAAGGGTAGCGAAGCATAGGGTCTCCAATGCAAAGAAAGCTTTTATATATATATCATCAAGCGTCGGGACTGTTTAGGATGGCTGCAGCTTTTCTGAAAAGCTGCTTTCGGCTGGGTTGCATTGCTGAATGAATGAGTTGAAGACGTTTAGTGTTTGACAATCTGGCTTTTAAGTGAGCTGTCTAGAGCTTTTGAGTTGAAAAATATCTGAAATAGTCCTAAGGCAAATGATGGCTTGTTTAATTGTGTTTAATAATAACTAACGATAATTGACGGCAATTAACCACAACTAACGGCAATTAACAACAATTGACGGCAACTGGCGATTACTAACGACAATCCACACACAAGTAAATATTGACGACGATTGACGGCAATTAACAACAATTGATCGCAATAAACGATAATTTGCACAAGTAATTATTAACGACAATTAACAACGATCGATCTAATTCCATTATTACACAAATAATCAATTGAATGATTACATAAATAATATCATAAAAAAAATAATGGAAAACAAACAATATCATAAAAGAAAAAAGGAAAAAAAAGAGAGAGAAAATGTCGACTTTGGCTTCGACGCACTTATCCTGGCGGCGGCGGCGAAAGAGGAGGAGGAGAGAGCCGAAGGTGGAGGCGGGCGGCGGCGCTGGCCGGTGGAGGCATCGAGGGAGGAGGGCGGCGTGGAGGTGGTTGCGGGTGGAGGCGCCAAGGGAGGGGAGGGAGGCTGTCGGGGAGGAGGAGGGAGGATGGCGGCGGCGGCCGCGCAGGAGGAGGAGGGTGCTAGGGGAGGATGAGGGAGGAAGGACCGGGAGTGGGCCCACGGCTAGGGTTTCGGGCGGGCGGCCGAGGGAGGAGGAGGGGTTTTGTTTAGTGGCAAAAAATGGGTAATTACCCCCAACTTTAGGGGCAAAGTCGGAAGTCAATCCTGCCGAAGTTGCGGGAAGCTTCTCCGGGACGGCTTCCGGCTTTCCCACGTTATAAACGGCTTCCAGCTTTTCCAAAAAACACTGAAAAAAGCCATCTGTTTGGGACGGCTTTTGGCTTCGTATATAAGAGTTTGTCTTCTTCAATGCAAGCACTTGATCTTTGTAGGTGCTTAACTAGATGGTTGAACTATTTATTAATTAGAGGTCGTTATGTGTAAGCACTTGTTGTGCACCTATGGCTCCTCGAGCAGCCATATTACAAGATTAATTAGCACCTTAATTGTCATACGGGGCGAGAAAAGGCAGTGTTCTTTTGCTAACACCCATCCATGTTATTGCATTGGAGAAATAGTACTGGCAAATTACGATTTCATAAAAGAACTAGTTATACGGTGATCCTTAGTTTAATCTGCAGTCTTCTTGTACGTGTACCACCGGGCGATGAGCAGGTAGACGCCGAAGTTACCGATGCAGAGCATGGCGAGCAGCCAGAAGAAGTTGTCGAGGTGGGCGCGGTTGATGTCGTCGGGGATCCACCCGGGCTGCCCACCGCGCGCCGTCGCGCGCGCCACCACGGCCACGAGCACCGAGCTGGTGTAGCTGCCCACCGCGAACGACGTGCTGGAAAGCCCCGAGCAGAGGCTCCGCATGGCGTCCGGCGCCTGGTCGTAGAAGAACTCCATCTGCCCAATGAGCGTGAACACCTCCGCCGCGCCCACCACCACGTACTGCGGCACCTGCCAGAATATGGACAGCGGCAGGTACCTCCCGTCCCCGCCGGTGTTGGAGTCGTACATGCCGTGGCGCGCGATGACCTGCCGCCGCGCGACCTCGAGCGTGCCGGCCGCGAGCATGGCGACGGTGAGGATGACGAGCCCGACGCCCATGCGGGCCAACTGCGTGAATCCGCGCTCGTGGCCGGTGACGCGGCGCGCGAGCGGGACGATGGCGCGGTCGTAGAGCGGCACCCAGAGCATGACGCTGAGGGTGTCGAAGACGGAGAGCACGGCGGCGGGGACACTGAAGCGGCCGACGCGGGGGTCCAGCGTGTCGCCCTGGAGGATGAAGGTGGTGGTCATCTGCGTGTACGCCGCCGCGAAGATGATGCCACTCGCCCACACCGGCAGCAGCCGGAGCACGCACTTAAGTTCCTCCACCTGCGTCACCGTGCACAGACGCCACGGTCTCGGCTGCGCCTTGTCGCCGGTCGTCTCCACGGCCGCCTTGTCCAAGAACCTATTAACAATCAGTACTGTCTAGTAAGCTTGCTTGTCCAAGAATCTGATTAACAATCGGCCGGGTGCAATAGATTAATGTGATGAGGAGAAATCATTGTGCCATGCCATACATATGTCATCTCAAAGGCTCGTAAATTACTGGAACCATGTGCTGCACCCTCGCACCATAAGAATTTTAGAAGAAGAAGAAAAGCCCTGGATGCATGCTGAATTATTATGATCGTTAATTTCGGTAAAAGATGCCATGAATAATGCAAGGAAGCAAGCGTCCAAAGGCAGTTTTCGGTCTGAAAATGACTAGTACTAGTGTGCTACAAAATTAGAGACAGGAAAATAAAAGGGAAAAAATTGAAATGGACTAGGCATGCATGCGACAAATTTCCTTCCGGTGCAACTCTAAGAAAACTTGCGTGCGCAAATTCCCTTCCGGTGCATAATATCAGAAGAAACAAAACGCACCGTACACGACCTCGACGGCACCCCAGAACATGATAGCTGCGTTCTGTAATTTTGCCGACTACATTTGTCGTCAACTACAGGAGCATATTATAAATTCATATAATGCCTAAGATTTTTATTATGAGATAATTTTGAGAAAAAAAAGCTACACGCAAATATTTCCATGGTTGCACGTTTATTGTGGCTGATGTCACAAAGTAGAGTAGACTAGCCATGGCGCTACCTTGACTGAAGTAAACGATTAGTGAATTTCTTGCTAGTACATTTCATTTCGAAAAGCTGCACTTAATGGAGAGGAGAAAAGGAACAGTGCCAGGGAAGCAATGCTAGCTACGGTTTACGGCTACTCACCTAAACTGGTCGGTGTGCGCGAGCCGGCGGCTCCCCTGTATCGCGGACATGCCATCGTCGGCTCCACACTCGTACAGCAGCGCTGCGTCGGACGGCGTCTCCACGTCGTACTTCCTGACCGCGGCGACCACAACCTGCGTGATCCTGGTGAGCGGGCTGCCGCCCGACGGCTGGTGCCGCCGGTACGCACCGGTGCCGGCCAGGAACGACACGACGGCCAGCACGCTGAACAGCGCCGGGATGCCGTACCCCAGCTCCCACCCAACGCTGGACTGCACCCACACCAGCACGGTGCCGCCGACGAGCGAGCCAACGTTGATGGAGAGGTAGAACCAGTTGAAGAAGGAGCTCTGCCGGTCACGCTCCTCCTCGTCGGTCTCGTCGAACTGGTCCGCGCCAAATGACGACATGACCGGCTGCAGCGCGCTCCCCAGCGCCACCAGGTACAGCCCCACGTAGAACACCGTGCTCTCCAGCGCCGCCGACGCGCTCGCGGTCACCACTCCATATCCCTGTTCAAAACATGGTAATACGATCAAGGCGAGCTCTGTCCACGACTTCGCGCGCACGTCGTGCTGTTCTTGCCAGGGTGCTTGATGCCGTGTTTATGAACGTACCACGACGGATATGAGCAAGAAGAGCGTGATGGTCCAGTATCTACCGAGGAAGGCGTCGGCGAGGAAGGCGGCGACGAGCGGCGTGATGAAGCTGGTGCCCTGCCAGTTGGCGACGTTGTTCGCCGCCGCCTTGCTGCCCTCGTGCAGCCGGTCCGTAAGGTAGTTAACCAGGTTCGTCGACACGCCGAAGTAGGCGGTGTACTGGAGGCAGTTGGTCACTGTTCATCGAGCAGCATGACCACGCATGCATGGAGAGGCCAACGCGTTAAGCATACATGCCACAGTGGGAAACAAAAAAGGCTGCATTAATGATCATGTATGTGGATGCTTGGAAAGTTACAAGATGTGGTTATGCGTGTGTTACCGAGGAGGAAAACGCAGGTCCACAAATTCCGGCGATCCTTCTTGGACGTCCGGCGGTCGGTGGCGCCGTGCCGGCCCTTTGATTCTACAGCTTCCATGGTTTCAATAGTTGAGGAGATCCTGAAAATTTACAAAGGTGCAGAGAGAAACCATATTTCAGAGACATCAGTAGTATCTCTATTTTTATTTTTTTTTTGCTGCAGATCACATATCTATATGTGTGTGTCATGTATGAGAGATGTATAAAGGTTGAGGTAAAAAGCTTCAAGAAACCTACCTTTGCCTCGAACTGATCGCTAATGCTCGGTTGCTCTTCTTTGCAGCCTCACCCTACGTTCTCGATGTGTTCGCCCTTTCGCTCTGCATATGGTGCCACTTAGCTGTTTAAGACTTGAGACTTTTGAGGTCGACCCATCAGGACTAGGAGGGCATTTTCAACAGTGACTATCTCAGTTGTCTTTTATCTATTATGTCATTTAAAATTCTAGTCGAAAGAGAAAGGATGTAAAGAGAGAATATGTCATCTTTTATATAAGAGATAACCTTAGCACGTAAACCATCGCAAATGGTGAGTGCGTAAGGGGAGAAGTTGTAGTAAAAATAAATAATTTTATAGATAAATTATTGAAGATATGTTGCCTCTAAGATTATCTTTAGATGAGTTAGAACCTTGAGAGACAACCCTAAAAGATAAACTATTGTACATACCCTAATGGCACGCACCGTAATCCCATGGAAAAGCTAACTTAGCTAGACTGCCAAGCAGCAAGTGGTTGTGCGGTTGCACAATGTGCAATATGTAAGTAAGGGGCAAAATTGGCTACATGACGCTCAACTTTCGTGTCGTTAGTTGTTGGACAGCCAAAAATCCTGTTTTGTCTAAAAGACACTAAAATTTTGTAATTCTTTGTTACAAGACACTGAGGTTATTATAATAAAATTATCCTTTGTTTCGGAGAGATAAAAACTACAAAATAACCTTCATACCCTTCCCTCTCGAGAGAGAATAGCGAGTGGGCCCTGCGGTCAGTGAAATAGAGAAAGAAGAGAGAGAGAAAACAGAGGAAGTAGCCGGTGGTTCTGGACGACGGCACCAGCAGCGGCGGCGTGGGAGTCACGGGCGATGGCCAAAATGGGTTGGAGGGATCCTAGGGAGGAGATGGGAGGCGGCGGCGACCTAGGCGGCAGCCGATGCACGGGTGACGGTATCAAGGGCGCTTCACGCGTGGTTCCTTGGGAATCGCACGCATAGGTACGACGACGGTGAGGAGAGACCACCGGGTCATACAACATAACTGGAGGTGGTCAAAGGCGGTGGGGCTGTGACGGCCAATGCTGGAGAAGACGGGCGGTGGCGGCAGCACCCCACGGCGGTACAATCAGAGGAACGGAGGTGGGTAAAAGATAGCCGGATCGCATTGGTCAGGGAACTTGAGGACCACATGATGCTGTATTTTAATCACATGAATGCGTGATCTTTCTCTGATGGCTATGCCAGTGGGTGGTGACGATCGATGTATCCCATCACAAATCACATTGTGCTCTCTATCCGATTCCTGTTCCCATCCTACTTTAGTGCGTACTGGGATCATGCTACCTATTATTAGTCATGCACGGTTATAAACGTATAACATATATTGCCAGTGTCCACCGTCCCAAGGGGCGCACGGGGCGGCACATGCACGGGGCGGTTGCCGTCGTGCGAACCGCGGCGCGGCGCCGGTCTTGGTGCAATTCACCTGCGGGATGGGCTTTGCACGCCACGGAAAACGGTGAGCAAGTGGCCGCGCGCGCTCAACCGCACAAAACTGTGGTTCCGAGTGTGCTGCGACGTGCTGCGGGCCGGATCGACGCGGCTTACATGTACGTTTGCGTCAGACAAAAGCGCCGGGCGGGTGGTCTGTCTGCCGATTGCACGGCACGGCCTAACACAAGTTCTTGGATTTGGGGGTGAAAAGGCATCGCGTGCAACAAACCGTGCATGCCGATCGATGCACGCCATGGTTCGATCGGTCACGAAATTTCAGGCTCACATGGGATGGGAATTGGGATAGGCAGGGGTTGGTGGATAAGCTCCTTTGTTTCCCCTTCGCCGCAGACATTGATCAATCATGGGGTAGGAATGTCGAGCAATAATTTGGGGCGTGGACGGACTCGTGGACACCGCTGATTCATATGTTCACTCAAGAGTGCGCGGCTGCTTTTCCAATTTCCATGATAATGTTTCTCCATTACTTGTACCGCTTTAGTCTAGCCTGATGTGCATGCACACACCTATTTCACCAAAGTTTTAGCACTAACTATTTTATACCTCGGGTCCGTATCATGCAACAGTAGGATAAAATGCACGTGTCAACTTTTGCCTAACACTATTCTTCAAGTAGTAGTATCAGTTCTTTTTTTACTATAGTATACTTCTTGTTTTTAGTACACATCGGGCGCATACACATAGACTTTTTTTAAAAAATAATAATTTTTAAAAGATATTTATAAAAATAAATAATCACCTCAAAAAATTACAAAAATAACTTAGGTAGGACTGGCGACAGGAGGTTGTCGCCAGTTCAACTGACAACACGTAGCTGAACCCTATTAAACTCTCTTAAAACCCTAAAATTTGGTATAGGACCTAGTTTTATTCAGAAAAAAGAGAAGGAGATAAGAGAGAGGAGGAGAGAAGCTAGCGAAGCGCTGTCCGTCCGGTTGCCCACCTCTCGAGTAATTTTTTTAACCGAATGGATTACATAGTTTTAGATGTACGGTTATGTAGTGTAGTACGTTTTACATAATACTTTTTAGTGAGTAGTTTAGTTTTAGATATGTAGTTAATCGTGGAAATGTTCTTTATGGTGCAGTGCGTTAAATATGTCCGACATCGCTAATTTTAAAATTTACTATGATCGATGGACTATTATGGAGGGTCTCAAGGGGATTGATTTGCGTTATTTTCAATCGGCGGCTGTGCCCCTACCAAGACCAGAGCATTGTACATGGGGCGCTGTGATGCGGTGATTGTTCCACACATTTCAAATGGACCGTGATATGTACGATCTGAGATTGAGTTGCCTTGCCCCCTGGGCAGGACAGCCCACGTATTGGGAGTTAGTGCAGCTGAAGGGAACAAATTCATGGTAGTCATATATACACATGGCGAGGGAGAGAGAGTGGAAATTGGTCTTTCTGATCCAGGCATATGCCAAACCCACTCCTTCATCCGCGGCTGAACAAGAAGGGGGTGCTGACGCCGAAAAAGAAGACAGGGACTCCAACCACAGCACGACGCACATAATGGTTGAAGCTCCCGAATTGTTGATGCTGTCGATGAAGACCATGCGAAAGTAGCTCCTTCACTTAGGCAAGCTAGTGAGCTTGCTGACGAGGGTGAAGAGCTGGAAGCCCTAGTGCAAAGGATGGATCTCGAAGACCAGGACTACATGACATTGTCGGAAGATGAAGGTTCCGACGACGAGAATGATGTGGACCAGCAGGCGGTTCTCTCCGAGTGGAACACATATCAGTTCGACAACCTCGTCGTCAACGAAGGCTCTCGTGTGCCGTGGGAGTACGACCAGAGCGAGGTCAGGCTAGAGGCTATGTACAAATACAAGGAGGTCGTGCAAGACGCGGTCAAATTCTGGGCCTTATCGGTGCGGCACACATTCATAGTCATCAAGTCTACCCCAAGATTCTACGACGTGAAGTGCGGCATAGAGGGATGCCCTTAGCGAGTGCACGTATTTCAGCCTAAGTGGGACACCTACTGGAAGGGCTCTATAGTGGTCCCTCATACATACGTCGTCGCTGAGTCAGTGCAGTCCCACCGGAACCTATCATCAGGATTCATCGCCAACCTCATGTACGGTGAGATCGTGGATAATCTAGATTTTGAGTCCACGATCTATCATTCGGGCCATTGAGGCAAGTTTCAGTACACAATTAGCTATACCAAGGCTTCGAGGGCAAAACAGAAGGCATTGGAATCAAGATTCGGCACGTTTGAGGATTCGTACCACAACCTCTCCGGACAACTTCGAGTCATACAAGACAGGAATCCTGACACTCATGTGGACATTCAAGACGCCACGCATCCGAAGAGGGTACTACAGCGAGCATTCTTCGCCTTTGGTACATGCATCAATGTATTCCGGCACTACTGTTCAATCTTGTGCGTCGATGACACATTCCTGACTGGGAGGTACAAAGGCCAGATACATACTGCAATAGCGACGGACGGGAACAATCAAGTTCTTCCTATGGCATTCGCTTTCGTTGGAAGCGAGAACACGGACAGCTAGTTGTGGTTACTAAAGAATGTGAGGATTTCTGTTGTGCAAGGTCGTCCCAACGTATGACTCATACATGATCAACATGCAGACCTGCTATGTGTAATAACTCAACTACAACAATGAGAGAACATACCACTTCCATGGCCGGATCTATAGAGCAGGTGGTGCATGAGGTATTTGGGTGCAAACTTCTACAAGCACTTTCGCAACAAGGACTTGATGGACATGTTTAAGTGGCTGTGCAATCAGAACCAATAGCGAAAGTTTAAAGCACTCTAGAAGATTCTGGATGAGCAAACCAGGACACATAGAAGGGGGACAGCGATAAGGGCAGCCCTAAGCGCTGACCAGGTCCCCAAAGCATTGCCATAGCTACCCACAAATGTTCCCAGATTGATGAGAGGGACGGGGGCGCTGGTGAAATGCTTCTCGGAATGGATTGAGCATGATCCTAAGGAGAAGTGGTCACTGTTACATAACAGGGGTGGTGTCGATATGGTGTCATGACAACCAATCTAGCCAAGATGTACAACTGGGTCATGCGTGACGCAAGGTGCCTCCCTTTGGTTGGTATTGTGGAGGTAATTTTTCGCGGTACCACAAACTACTTTGTTGACAGATGTAACAATGCGTCGCTCGCCATGACAAATGACAGAGTACTCTACTTTGCCATGATCACCAAGTACATGGAGGAGAAGAGCAAGAAGGGTGAGATGCACCGGATATTCAAGATAGGCACAAGGGAGCTTCGCTTCGAGATAATGTGTAGAGATAAAGGACGTCGCGGGACGAACCGCGAGAGGATCACTCACAAGTGCATGCTACACCGCGGTAGTTGCGTATGCACTTGCAACAAGCTCATTTTTCTGCATAGGCCATACTCCCATGTCATGATCGCCTATTCAATGGTAGCGTAGCATCCCGACCAGTATCTCTCTCACTATTTTACCAAGGAGGCGGTGATGCAAACCTAGAGTGGAGAGATGTATTGGTATGTCGTGGTTGGCCATTTCACTGGCCATCCAACCTGGGAGCAACTAATCTGAGTTGCGGACATTGATAGGCTCAAGGGAAAGGTTGGCCGGCAACAGGTACAGCCCATCAGGAACATGGACGAAGTAGAAGCCGGACGCCGTACGAAGAAGTGCTCCATTTGCAGAGAATCTGGGCACACCTTCAAGAAATGCCCCACGAAAAATCCTCAGGACGAAGGAGACATCGACACTCCGGACATCATCGCAGGGACCTCATTCGGTCACCCGACTCGAGGCATTCCACATGGGAAACGTTGAGGTCGCGACCACGAGAAAGCACGGATAGTAGTAATATGTTTTTGCCAATGTTCTGAATTATTATTTTGATTACATGTTATGATGTTTTGTTGTATGTTATGTAATATCAGTGTGTATGAATGTTTGGGCGCATCGCAATATCATTTACCTTATTACTTACGAATCATTGATATCTCAATCGTCCTCACAAAATTCTTCAAAAATTCACCGCACTAGAACAACATACGACGATCACAAAATGTTATTGCGAGTTCATCAGATTTCGTACCGTTCAAAATTTATGAAAATAAAAATAGATCAATCGGTATAGGGTTTCAGCTACCTATCGCCAGTTGAACTGGCGACAGGTAGCTGAACCGGCGATAGGCGGCGGGATCCCTGCCGCTAGTTCAACTGGTGATAGTTATCTGTAATATCCTAATTTTCTGTGTTTAAAAATCTTTTAAATAGTTAGTAGGGGAAAAGTCACCATTTGGATTTTATTTGAAATTAATTCAAAAGCTTAGTATTGGACTTTACAATAAAAAACCTTTAATGTGAATAATCCCAACATGAACAATACTCAAAACTATTTTATTTGGGTTCTATGTGCTCAGATATATTTTCTAGATTTTTCTAGAATTTTTCTAAGTTCATTTGCTATTTTCTATTGCTTATTTGAATTTTTGGTATTTTCTAAAATAGAAAATCTATTTAAAATCTCATAAAACCCTTCGGGCCAAATTCCCTAAAACCCGGCCCATTTCCTCCGCCACACCCAATCCCACGCGTAGCTCCCTCGCGCACAAGACGCGCCTCACGACACAGTGGACCCCACTGCCGGGCCTCTCGCCTCTTCTCTTTCCTTCCGAACGCCCTGCTCGTTCTCCACCGTTCGATCAAGGATGGATGGCTGGATGCGCGTGATGTAATCGGAAGTTCCGATTGTCCCCTTTGATTGTGGACCGTTCGATCTTGGATGGACGGTGAGATCCTTTGAATGTGTTTCTCAGCCGCGCTGTTTCGCACGCGCCCGCGTCCGAGCCCTAACCATTGACATGTGGGTCCCACCCCGCCACGTCATCGTCGTCTCCGAATCTGTTAGGGATTCGCCGCCGCCGTGCTATCCCGATTTGGGCATTCGTGCCCTGGACTCTCCCGAGCCGCCGCCTATATAAGGAGAGGTAGCCCTCGGCGTCCGCACCTCAACCCTAGCCGCCACCGCCCTCGCGCCGAACCCTAGTCGCCGCAGAGCTCGGCGCGGCTCGCGCGCCGCCAACTCCGACGAGCCCGTGCGCCGCCGCCGATCGCCCGAAGCCGTGGTTCGCACCGCCAGCATCGCACGGAGCTTCGCTACCTCGTGGTGGCCTTCGTGTCGCCGAAGCGTCGCCGTAGCCCCGATTCCGTCGAGCTCATGAGCCCTCAGCCACCTAAACCTCGCCGCCGGTCGCCACAGTCGCCCTCGTGCACCAGTAAGCCCTTGTCGTGATCTCCGTCGCACCCTCTTCACGCTAGTACCACCCACCACCGACGAGAAGCCGCCGTTCGCCGGGACCCTTGGTTCCCGAGCCGCCGTCGCCGTCGGGTCTGCCGTGTCAGCGCCACCTCAGCGCCAACACAGCCCGCAGCCGACGTGTCGCATGCGTGGCGCCGTGTCGCCAGCACGCGTGCTTGCCGCGGCACCGCCCACCGGACCCAGTCGAGGCTCGGTAGACCTGGTCTGCCGTGAGCCATCTCACTGACATGTGGGTCCTACATGTCAGTGTTTTCTTTTATTTATCTCTTTCCCGAAATCCCGAGGGCTGACATCGACGCAATAATCCGATTTTTCGTTAAGAAATAATTCGAATTCGAAAATCCAGCTTTAATTTTTCTGTTGAGCCCATTCAAATTCCTAAATTTATCTAAATTTGAGCTCTATTTATCTGAGATTTTTATTTAATTTTTGGAGTTTGTTTTGCCTCTATTATTTATTTATTTTGTTTATTTGTCTCGTTTGCGAGTAGACGTCGATTCGTCGGGAAATTTTGGAGAAGGAGCACCCCAAGATCAAGACCAGTACATAGACCTTTTCCAAGGCAAGTCATACATTTGATCAGCTTGAACTCAATTTTCAAACTACTTTGTTTCAAGTATTGCATTCTACTTTAATTATTTATTTAAATGCTTTTGAGCATAGTTATTATCCAATTTGTTAATACACCTTGGCCTTGTATATCATATTTCCTTGTCACCCTAGATTGGTTATTAGTTGGTAATATTATAGCACCAACGTGGGTTAGTTAGATGCGAGTACAATTGCTTAGCCATGCTACGAGTCTCACATCTCATGTAAGTTGCAAATATTAAATATGACTAAGTGATTATGGAACTTTGTGTAAAACTGTGTGCTATGTGTTATTACTTCGTGATAGCATGTGTTGCACTAAAATCAACTGGGTGAGAAAGCATTTAGACTGAGGCAAGTAGTGGATACTTCGTGATATGGTGGACTTTGTGAACGGGCTTGATAATCTTTGTGATATAGTTAGAAAATGGAAGTCTTGCCTTGGTCAATTAAGGACTTAACTTTGTGCGTCATTGAACTGAGTCTTACTGTACGACCACATGCCTGATGGGACGGGCCTAACTTAGTAAGTTATGGATTCTCGGTATTGACGTTCAGGTGGATAGGTTAGGCTTTGTGACAGGGTGGAGGTGTGACTACTTGGTGGTTGCATCGCGGGACGATTCGTCGCATCCCTGTCTAGCGGTGTGTGTTAGACTAGTATTCTTTGTGAGCTGGTCTAGCGGGAAAGCACATCGGGGATGTCAATGTTTGAGATGAAGTTTTCGAACTGTTTTGTTATGATTAGTGCTTGTTACACTAGTTGTATCTTGTGGGTAAAGTGTACAAACTCTGCAGAGTGTTAAATCAATCTATTCGAATAGCCGCGTCCGCGGTCATGGACATGCTCGGGGATTTCACACGAGGGGTAGTTTTCATAAAATGTTGGGATGGGAGCTATGTGATCTAAGTCATATGGCTATGTGAAATAATCTGTCTAACTTTGTGTCTTTGTGGAAAATAACTGTTAAATTAATATTTTCTATTTGTTTTGAACTGCATTTCAATCTATTATTGTATTCAATTGCAAATATTGCTTTTATACAAAAGAACCACAGAAGCCTTTTCTTTTGGAATAAGACTGCATCTATACATTGCATTCTGTGGTATGATTTGCGAGTACAGTTGTGTACTCACGCTTGTTGTAAAACTTACGTCCAAACCTACAGAAGAGGAGGAGTCTACACCTGCTTTCGATGAGGAGTTCGCCGAAGGTTGCTGATCGTTAAGGTCTGGATCCCAGTCGGTTGCCTGTGGTGAATTGATGGGATCTACGCTGAAGTTATCTCTGTTCCGCTGCTGTTTATTTTCTGTTAGACCTGTGTGGCTTAATAAGTGTAAACTCGACCATAAGATCAAAACTCTTATTTGTTATTCAAACTAATCGTTTACTTTATTATTCGCTTGTGTGGATTGGTATTCACCTATGTTGACACTGTGTGCACTAGTGTGATCCTGGACTAGTGCAGTATACACAGAGGGTTCCAGAATCAAAATTTTGGGTCCCGACATAATCTGTCGCCAGTTGAACTGGATACGGGAAGTCATTTTTGTAATTTTTAGGACGGCTATTTATTTTTGTAAATATATTTTAAAAAATTATTATTTAAAAAAATTCACACACATAAGTGCATTCTTAACACACACCTAATCTAGTGCAGGGGTTTAACCCTACAAAGCGCACACACGCTTTAATCACTAAACGCACTCACGTGTATATATTAAACCACCTAAATAAAAACCATCTAAATGGTGAGACACGCTAGATCAATCCCAAGTGGGCAGAACGCACACCAACACTGCTGCGGTGCTGCCCCTCGAGCTAACGCTCGGTCCGCTAGTAGACTTCTTGTAGTAGCATTCTTTTCCTCTCTCACTCTTCTTTTTTTTAATTGAAAAGTAGTGTCAGTTCTTTTTTCCCCCTCTTTCCGCTATGGCCTATGGTATTATTATGCAAGGCCCAAATCGCGTACACGGGCTATGGACTCTCTATCCACAATAGGCCGCATACGTTAGCTCCGGTGGGTTGTTCGATGCCAACTAGCCACCAAGCCATATACACACGGCCCAAACATCAAAATGGTTGGGCCAGATGTAGCCCAACCTAATGCCGATGGAAAACGGTATATGTACGGTGATCTTCGATTAATCCACGGTCCTCTTGTACGTGTACCAGTACCACCGCGCGATGAGCGTGTATGCGCCGAAGTTGCCCATGCCGAGCACGCCGAGCAGCCAGAAGTAGTATTAAAGGTGGCCGCGGTTGATGTCGTCGGGGATCCACCCGGCCCGCCCGCCCCGCGCCGTCAGCGCTGCCACGATCGAAACGCTAAATATCTCCAGCAAAGCAACACCGCAACCGTCAACGCCGGAACATCTGCAGAGCAATCTTCCTAGCATCGCATTCGCTCTCACGCTCGTCGCAAAGATTGTGTGTTCCTCTGATTACCGAAACGGTGTCCGCGTGTGACGTTTAGCAAACAACACGGCACATAGCTAGACCGGGACATTCTGTTCGTTAGCGGATTAATTGGAACGGTTCAACGGTATGTACGTACGTGCCCTAGCTACTAATCCAACTACTAACCGGTCAACCTCAATTTCACCGCGCGCGCGAAGAGAGGGTGAGACGCACACAGAACGCAAGCCAAATCGCAACTGACGATGGTGAATTCTGGACTCGATCGATCGATCCTAGTGCTTGGTGACGTCGACCCATGCTTCCATATCACAATTCACAGAGTGCTAGCTAGCCCCCTTGTCCGGTTACTATCTCCTTACTGCATGCCTTAGTGCATCCTTTCCTGGATCCATGCTTATCTATTATTAGGTCACAAACTCACATAAACCATATTCTATATGTGCTTACCAGGACACCATGTACGTATGATGTAGATTTTTTCCTTAACTGCAGAGATTTTGCATAGTACTACATGCACCGAGGGACAGATATTAGCCTCAAATGGATACCTTGGTATGATAATCAGTTTCGACCGGCGGCGGCGGCGGCGTCTCGCCGATTTGCCGCCGGCGCGCTGACCGCAGGTACGTCTCGGCCTGGGTGCGGCTCGATCACACGCAGGTTTTGAACGTTGCCGTGCGTCCGGTCACGGAATTTCAGGCTCACATGAGATGGGATAGACAATGGTGGATATGCTTTGTTTGTTTAGTACCACTGATATTGATCGATCGTTGGAATGGCCGCCGGTGACTCGTATGTTCGCCCAAGATCAAAAGTGCTTCCGTTTTCCAGGCCATTGTTTTGTCTCCATTCTGTGCAGCTTTAGTGACTAGTGACGTGACGTTCATGCACCTATTTCAGCGAAGTTTCCTTTCTAAACTAAAATAATCTTGGATCCACTCCACCTCTTGTAGTTGTTTTTTTTAATAAAGATGGTGTAGTAGTTGTAGCAGTAGCATGTCTAACAGAAAAATGCTCGCGTTTGCCTAACATTATTGCTCAAGCATTAGCATACTAGTACCAGTTTCAATGTTTGTACAATGAGAAAAAGGTGATTTTTTTAGAGTATACGATGGGACGTACTCACACACCACACACATATTCATACACACAGATAAATGTGTTTATAACACACGTCTAATATGAAGCGGAGACTAAACTTTACGGAACATAGACATACGCTTTAACCACATTGAGGCATGATGAGGCGACTGGGATGGATCGGCATCCCCTGACATTGCACAACAATATCACGGTAAACAGTATCATAACATTATTTTACAGCCGTTGGATCGGGAATCGACGGCTGAGATCTAGATCCATACTGTACCAAAATACTGTAGTGAAACCCTGTGCCAGAGGTACTGTTTATGACACTGTAGTAGAACTGTAGCGATCGATCTTATCCGTTGATTTCCAATCTAACGACTCAGATCTTACTAATGTCACGATACTATTCAACCGGATCCGACTGGGATCGATACCAGCCGGCCGCTCACCTGGCGAGAAAAAGGTAAATGATAGCTGTGACGTTAAGTCATACTCGGCCCAATTAGCCACTGGGGGCCGCGGCGCGTTTGCACTTTCGCTGGGTGGTTCGGTGCAATTAGCCAGCCCACTACGTTCGTATTGTACTACCGGTAGGCGCGAGCCCACGGGCCAATAGTCAAAAAAAAGAAAGAAAGAAAGATGCATTCCCTTCCAAACTGAGGTCAATTTTGGATTAGCTGATGGTTCGACGCAGTTGCGATTTGGCTTGCGTTCTGTGTGCGTCTCTCCCTCTCTTCGCGCGCGCGGTGAAATTGAGGTTGACCGGTTAGTAGTTGGATTAGTAGCTAGGGCGCGTACGTACATACCGTTGAACCGTTCCAATTAATCCGCTAACGAACAGAATGTCCCGGTCTAGCTATGTGCCGTGTTGTTTGTTAAACGTCGCACGCGGACACCGTTTCGGTAATCAGAGGAACACACAATCTTTGCGACGAGCGTGAGAGCGAATGCGATGCTAGGAAGATTGCTCTGCGGATGTTCCGGCGTTGACGGTTGCGGTGTTGCTTTGCTGGAGATATTTAGCGTTTCCGGCAACCATCCCAACTGAACCAACATGGACTATGTGATCAGCAAACTCAGGAGGGGGAAAAAATAATGGAGACTACGCCGACCTGCTGACACAGGAGAGAGATCTTGATTACTCACCCACTTGAAAATGTGATTTCCATTCCATAGATATTGCTGTAACCGGACATTCCGTTTGAAACACATGAATTTCACGTGAAACAATCTAATTCCCGCTGGAACATGCTATACACCGTCATTTACTTGTAACGCACCACATTAGAGGTAGTTAGCGTATTCAAAATTCCGATCATAATACATACAATGTAACCTTAAATCAAATAGAAACAAAGAAAACAGAAAATAAGCTTCTAAAAAAATGAGAGAAGAGTGCTGTAAATTAAGGAGCGGGGTTTGAATTGAGACATACAGTAACACCGTCGCATTGGGAAGCGGCCGCCGACGCGACGCCTGCATCCAAAATCCCCCCTTCCTTCGCCGTCTTTTCCTGCCTGCCTTCCTTCCTCCTCACCCACCCCTCGATCGAGATTCTTCCTTCTCCCATACGGCCATCACCATACCACACCACCCTGCTGCTGCCATCATCTCATCCCATCCCATCCAGATAGCCACCCTACCAATCACCATTTCTCCTTTGCTTTCCCCTTCCCCAACCACTCCAACATCACACGAACCAATCCAATCCAATTTCATTCTTTTTTAACTCTCCAATTTGACGCCCCCCGGTTCCAATCTTATCCCCCAAACCAAATCAAAATCCACGGGGGGTTGAGGGAAGGGAGGCTGCGGCCGCGCCGGGATTTCCAGATCCAAGTGGCGGACGCGTCGGAAGGATTCGGTCGTGTGATGCGCGGATCCAGGTGAGGGCGGGGGTGGCGAGCCATGCCGGGCGTCGGCGTGAAGATCTACAGCGTCTTCTTCAAGCTCCTCCTCCGCCACCGCCTCCAGTCGCTCGCGACCGCCGCCGCCGCCGCCGCGGGCGGGGAGGGCGGCGGCGACGCGGCCGCGTTCGGGATCTCCTGCCGCTCTGACGAGGCCACGGCGCCCGCCAACCCGGCCTTCTCCGCGGCCGACGGCGTCGCCTCCAAGGACCTCCACATCGACCCCAACTCCTCCCTCTCCGTCCGCATCTTCCTCCCCACGCCGCCGCCTCACTCGCACCTACTCCACCCGCGCCGTGCCAGCGACCCCGTCGCCGGCGCCGCAGGAGCGCCCTACCGGGGGTACCTCCCGCACGCCGTCTCGTCCCCGCGCGCTGCGGCCTCCGCGAGGCGCAGGCTGCCTATCGTCGTGCAGTTCCACGGCGGGGGGTTCGTGTCCGGGAGCAGCAGCTCCGCGGCCAACGACGCCTTTTGCAGGAGGGTGGCCAAGCTCTGCGACGCCATCGTCGTCGCCGTGGGCTGCAGGCTCGCGCCCGAGAGCCGGTACCCTGCAGCGTTTGATGACGGGGTCAGGGTGCTCAGGTGGATCGCCAAGCAGGCGAATCTGGCCATGATGAGGAAGGTCGGGGGCGGGGTGGACACGTTCGGTGCGTCCACTGTCGAGCCATGGATCGCCGCACATGGTGATCCGGCAAGGTAAAATTAGTTTGAACGTTTGCAGTTGCATTACTTGGTGCTAAACTTTAGTAAATGGGGTAGGAACATAACACTGCAGTGCCAAATTACGGAGTTGGAAGTCAGAGAATTTAGCGACAATGACATGATTTTTTTTAATTCCATTTCTTCAATGAAAGTTATAATTTGTCATTCATGACTATTCTGTGGGGAATTGTATATGAAAATCGCCCTAGTTTAGTGAACATGTTGCAAGAGATGAAGATATAGTTTATTTGATCTGTTATTGGTTCGAATGGTAATAATATTAAGGCGGTAATTTATGCATGACTTACCATTTCTGAGTAGTAGCAGGTTTAAAATGCGTGAGAATGTCAATTGAGAAAGCTTTAATGTTTAGCAGATGATAATTAGGCTCACCCAACATGTGATATGTACTTTATGTTCTATCACACCATCTACGTGCACCTTAGCTATTTGTGTGGAGTTTGATGGGGTACACAGGCTCACAAAGAGTGAAATTTCACATGGAAAAGAGACTCCTTCAAAATTTCCATATATTAGCTCACGAGGACTACATTCTCCGCATGCTGTTGACATTTTTAAGACATCAATGCCATTTTAAGATTTGCTTGACGCTTGGCATGTGCATAGACCTTTTCTTTGTGAAATTGTCTAGTGCACATCTTTTTGGCAAAGTTATATTCATTTCGAAGGTACATATTGAATAGATAACTGCTAATGCTGTCACTGGTTCTGGAATTTTTTATTGGCCATGCTTTAATGACTTAACCTATCACTGCGATTGTAGCCCACTGAACGGATAGATTAGGTATTGCAGACTCTAGTATGGCAACTCTGTTTGCATGATATTTCTAATGAAGCTTTATTAAAACTCTGCTTTCGGTAGAATCTGGAGAAGTTAGTATGTCCTGTTGCCCCTTTTTGGCTTTGTCATCTCGTAAATGTCATGTGCATATTGATGTACCATACTACCATCTTCATCGCAACCTCTGTTGCTTGATATTGCACCTACCTGATTGTAGACCCCTCAACAAATTCGGTACCCACTTCAGTTCAGCTTTAAATAGACTAAGTGGATCTTCACTAACATGAGTAACATCAACAATTAGTCTTGTCTTGCTACCTAGGAGTATATCTAGTCATTTATTGTAGTTCCTTTTGTGCTAACTGTTGTACCTTGGTATTTCTGGAGTTTGACCAGATTATCTGTCTTTTCCTTGGAGCAGATGTGTCCTACTTGGTGTAAGCTGTGGTGCTAATATTGCTGATTTTGTCACTCGGAAGGCGGTGGAAGATGGAAAGCTATTTGACCCAGTTAAGGTTGTAGCACAGGTTCTGATGTACCCCTTCTTCATAGGGAGTGTTCCAACGCACTCGGAAATAAGGCTTGCAAACTCATACTTCTATGACAAGTCCACATGTATACTTGCTTGGAGATTATTTTTATCAGAGAAAGAGTTCAGCCTGGACCATCCTGCTGCCAACCCCCTCGCGCCTGGCAGAGGCGGCCCACCACTGAAATGCATGCCCCCGACCTTGACAGTCATTGCGGAACATGACTGGATGAGGGATCGAGCGATAGCTTACTCGGAGGAACTCCGCAAGGTAAATGTGGATGCACCAGTACTCGATTACAAGGATACAGTTCATGAGTTTGCAACCCTCGATGTGTTCCTCAAGACGCCACAGGCCCAGGCCTGTGCCGAGGACATTGCCATATGGATGAAGAAATACATATCCCTCAGAGGGCACGAGTTCTCGTATTAGCTGTAGCAAAGATCAACATTGCGAAATAGACTCTTAAAGGCGAGGAACCAGTTAGCGTGGTGTGAGTACTGAGTACTTCTCTCCTTTATTGATGATCTTTGTGAAAGAATGTAGTGTGCAAATTGTAGACTGAACTCAAAGACGATGCTCTTCCCCCTGTAGAGCTCAATTCTTTCATTCCTTTTGTACCCTTTGTGTAATGTTTGTCGGGGCTTGAAATCACCATTTTTGAGGGAAAAGAGTACCATTCTCCATGATCCAGATGCAAAGGATTGATGTAGTACTACTACTATCGCATGTGAATAGCTTATATCGTGCAACTTCATATGGAGTGTCTTCGCTATTTTCTACCTGATTTACTTTTCAAATAGAACTCTTTGGTTATAATTTTGATATCATTCAAAGGCTTTCTTATGCAAATTGCAGAACGATTGTTAAATAGAAGTCATCTACGTGTGCTTGTTGCGCATTTCCTTCAAGTATCTACTTTGATCTCGCAATGCTTAAAGCGAAACCTATTAAAGACATACTTCATGCTTACACCAACAGATTTCAAATTTGTCTAGCTTATTGTTCAATCCTCATTCATGTTCCCTTGGCAAATGTATCATCTTTCAGCAACGCTACTGAAGGGAAGTTTGCTTCCCTCTTCCTCCTCTTTCCAACTAATGGTAGATACATTAAAAAAACTAATGACAGATACAAGCATTACACTACATAGCCTGAGAATAGGTTAATGTTAGGAAATTGTTCTGAGAGATCTTGGGACAGCAAACACATTCCCGTTGTGCTAAAAGGTCGAACAAACAGATGATGATCAGAACTCAACATTAAACACCCTCTCTCGAAAAACACCCTCTCTCTCGAAAAACACCCTCTCTCTCAACATTAATGGAACCTTCATGAGCTACATGATCTTTCACAAGCTGTTGCTTGTTCTGCTCTGAATAAAAGGCTGCAGTGATGGTTCTCTTCCTAGATAGTCAGTTATGATCTCAAGAGGGTCTTTTGAGCCTCCTGGAGCCAATACCTGCAATGATGCAAGCATTTTTTAACAATTGCCATGAATATGCGATAAAATATGAACAGCACGCCTAGAAGGGCATTAGTCACTACCTTATTTCTAAGCCGCAATCCTGCATGCTGATTTAGCAAGTCATCTTTAAATTTTGTTGCAAATAGATCGGTAGCAAACACCTGCATTGTACAAATAGACGTCCTTTTCTATGATTTCAGAATATATGAGGAGTAATGTGCTTTTGGAGTAGTGTTCGCTCAGACCTCGCTCCATATGTAACTGTAGCACACGGCATCATAGCCAACGGCAATACGTGGAAAGCATGAAGCTGGGCTGGTCCCTTCCAACAAAGGAATACCCAACATTACCTGAAAAGGAGCATTTCGCCTTCAGTGTTCATCATAAGTAATCTAAATAGTGAATCAATCGCTTAGAATGTACCTTTGGATGAAGATCCCTGACTAAGTCATCAATGTCCACATTCTCGCTTGTATGTATTATCTGATCAACAAGGCCTGGTAAAAGCGAAAAACATGCCCTGTGGTCTATAACTTTACTTATTAACAAGAAGGCTACCCTGTGGTCTATAAATTTACTAGGTTGGTAATGACTGCTGAATTAACAAGATAACAGTATTAATTATTCACAGAATAGGTGGAAAACAAGGAAAGTAGTATGTGTTTCTGCTGTTCAAATAGCAGAATGGCTAATGGGTGTAAAATTAAGACATACGATAACTCTTCAGTTAAAATAAGGACATAATGTTATTCAAGAAAGAGAAGAAGTGATGGGAACATGAAAAGCCAGACAAGTCCAAGCGACAGGTGTAAGTGAAAATGTATCGGTATTTCACTATTTTGTATGAGTATCAGAGGAGCTAGATAATATTTCCAGAACTGATCTTCTCATTCCCTATGCTTTGAAAATAGCAAAATGACTCACACAAAAGGATCTCTTGTTTTAGTTTCAGGCCAGCAAACATATCACGCCTTCTTTTCAGTGATTGGCAAGCTTCGATCGTGATAGACTTTGTAATGTCCTACAACGATAATAACAGAGAAAACTTTCAAGTGTTACTTGGAAGTTGGAACAAGTTTCACCAGGTTAACAAGAACTTGTCAAAGTATTGAATGATTCAAAATCACAACTTTATAACAAAAACATGTTTTTGGTACGTCGTAGAGTTCACTCTATACAAAAACAAAAGGGGAAATTAGTCCCGGCTCCTATACTGCTTTTCTTAGTCCAACCAAGGATTCTTCAGCCATGCAAATAAGGAAATGTTGTTTCTTATCCATGAACTTGGTTGTTCTATTGCTTAACATAACTTGATAATCTAAATATTTCCTCTGTGCAACATGATAGAATCAGTTTTCTTACATCTTTTATTCTTGTTCCTGGCAATATACAAGGTTTCGAAATATTTTCAGTACATAAACATCATATGCTAACTAGCATCACCTGATGGAAGCCGGACATCATTTTCAGAGAAATGCTCTCATAGCACCTGGGATGACAATGTTGCATTACATATCAACCCTATCAGAAATGACAGCTTCCAACGAATTAAACAGAAGTGTTGCCATGTCACTGAAGAATAAGAACTATGCCTACCAGTTCTCAAGTAACAGGCTTGGAATTTCAGCGAAGTCCCCCTCCAGTCGGAGACCGGCAAATCTAGAAAAGGTGGCTCTGTTGGATATATGATGGACCTGCAGGATATTGGAACAATTAGTGCGCATTTTTTATTTAATGTTCAACAGGTGACGAGATAATTGGCAATTTAGCATCAGTCAGAATCCAACTTCTCCTCTCAAGAGCAAAAACTGAAGACTCTTTACCGTAATGAGGGCCAAATGATATTTTCCAAGCGGTAACAATGGTGCCTAATGATATAGTTAACTTAAAGTAAAACATATTTCTGTTAAGAACCTTTTTCGAGGAAGGATATTTCTGGTTAAAAACTTAACTAAAAAAGAATTTGTGAGAGAAAATTCGTCAGTGTACCACGTGGCTGAATTCATGGAATAGCCTAACAACTTCCGGGAACCGTAGCAATGCTGAATTCCCATCAAACTCTTTTGGACATTGAGATAATAGCACTGCAACCGGAACCTGTCACCAACGATTACTGAATTAACATCATGAAATAATTTGTCATTCAAGTAGAGTCCACAAGTACTTTCCAGTGCTTATAGGTATTGTGACTTTGTGAGAACAATCGAGAACTGTTTTCCAGCCTGTATTAATTTGATTGTTCCAAGTCTTCAATTAATTTTGCTTTAGTAAGATACCTTTTACATTGCAAGGGAGACTAATAGTCCTTTTGAAACATGGTGATTCTAGCAAGAAAATCGCACTGTAATTGCACTAGCAAATAAACAGATTCTCTGAGTTACCTTACGTATACCATTAGAACACAGGCATCCATTCTGAAGTGTCACGACACAAGTGTGGCCATATTTTCCTTCCCTGTGAAGCAAAAAAGGAAAGTAGCTGATTAAAATTACCTTGTTTGGTGGTCAAGTCACGTGGAAGTGCATGTGCTTCTGCCATGAGTTTTGTGTTGTGTTATCTTTCCCTCCTATTTCTTTCATGGGCTTTGTATCTACATTTTTTTAAGACAAATTTTCTCTTGAAAATGTAGGTTTGAGGCCTAGGACAATTGGTTTCCCTTAGCTGCACTTTGGCAGTTATGATAAGCAAAGCAATAGAGAAAATAGATAAGAACAACTTGCCCTGCATTTTTTATGTGAGAAGTAAACGATCGACTTTATCATGAGGCCATGAAAACTATTAAGACTCCAGCATGCATCAAAAACAAACCTGGAAAAGATATCAAGAAAAAAGTAACCCAAAAGATCACTTGAACTTGCATCCCAAACAGAAAAGAGACGAACTGCATCATGCCAAACCACAGCATCCTTGATTTCTTCAAATCGTAGTGCTGCCATAAAATAAACAAGAGCAAAATATATCCACGTTCATACTTAATGATGAATGGAGATTTATGGTGTATTGTACTATTGTTTAATGGGTAAAATTTTACCAAATAGATCCTGAAACATCTTCATCATTCCTGATATTGCCAGGTTAACAGGGAAGTATTGTTTAATTTCACCAATGTCAAGGTCAACCTTAAGCTCTTCGGCTCTTTTCATGTAGTATAACAAATCTTCCATGCCAAATTGAGCATCTCCCTCCTCCTTCATCTGAAATTAGAAAATTGATAGTAACAATTTAACTGATTAATTAAAGCGTGTGATTAACGGAAAAAAATTAAGAGGGCAAAAAAGAGCTTTGTTCAAACCTTCAGATATTTGAGTATGCTGAGCTCTCTATTAGCTAGGTCACTTAACTGTTCTGACATCTCCTCCAGAAACTCTAAGACCTGTAGGTGAAAGCCTTTTAGACGTGTGGTTTTCTTAGTGTCATATGCAAATGCAAGTGAACATGAGAGGAGATCCAACAGCTAAACACCATCTCAAGCTGACCAGTTCAGAGTTGACATTCATTCACCAGGAGTTAGCTAGAGAAAAAAAGCACTCTCAAGCAGATTTGACAACAGGAAAGCACAAACCTTCCCGATGTCCTTGGCATTCTTGGTTCAATAGCAAAATCAGAATAGCTGGGATACCCCAGCAATCTAGCAAACCGGTGTCTTAGCTGAACCTGAATATATAAAAAAAAAACTGCAACTGGTCAGTTCTAGGTCCCCAGCTTACACTGAACTTATGCATGCAAAATATGCATTTATGCTCCCATGTAAGAATTTAGATGCCTTTCACAACTCACAAGCTACAAGCCACAACATTGTAATGCTTATTTCAAATAATTCTCGAAAGCCTGGATATCAGCACCCTCCTGCACTTTTAAGAAACTCACTATCAAGCACACTGGTGTTCAGTTTCTACAGGTTGAAAGTATCCCTATTTCAAGAAGCTAGAAGATGCAAATCTTGCCCAAGCAACTAGCCAAATGCAACATAGAATTGAATGATGCTATGCCCTATGAGATAAAGTGCAATCAGCCAATGAGGAATCAAAAGATATAAGTTCCTTATGAAGTCACAGATGCAGTTGGACACTTGGAGTTACCAATTTTTCTAGGATGGCTATATTCTCTTTTCCACCTTTCTGGCCATAAGCAACAGCAATCAGTTTCCTGGTAGAGCCAACCTGGGAAATAATAAAGAAGTTTTAAAAAAATAGTCAGCAGCTAGTAGTACATACATAACTCTACTGCAAAAATACCTAATTGTAAGTACACCACAGCATATAATATTACAGGTTTTTATGCAAATATAACCCAAGGTTCTAATAATCGGTAACCGATACTCGACAGGTCACCCACCTAGTAGTAATTATATGGCATAATCGGTCCGATTATGTGGCATAACCAGCAATTACACGGTAACGGGTAGGGGCACCCGTTACATGTATACGGCCGAGTATAAGGCCTAGTAGACCCGTTTTTAGAACACTGGTAACCTTTTAGGTCACATCAATTATCATAAGCAAGGATCAAGAAACCGGTACGGCAAAATCTCGCCGGCCGGCCGTCATCCCGTTACCGGCTAGTAACCGGAAATCTTGGGAAAAACTCGGTCGAAATTCATCTGAATAAATTTGAATTTGGAATCTAACCGCCGGGATTTTGAATTTGAATTTGAATTCCAAGAATTCCGGTCGGGATTTTGGATCCCGGTCCCCACCGGTAAATCCGGTAACCGCCGGTTACCGACCAGGATTTTGATCCCTGATCATAAGCCACCAAGTAACTGTTCACCATAACACTACAACAAAATATAGGTGCATGATAAGAATCACAGAAGGGGGAACTGACCTTGCAATGCTCGAGAATTGGAGTGACACGGTAACTGGTCAACAGAACCTTCCGCTTTCCATCTGTTTTTTCCAGATCCTGAGTTGAACAGTTACAGTAAAATACGATTAAACAGCAACATCATCATCCTGTTTTTTGTTTCACACTTCAGTTCAATCATAAAGTCAGAAAATGAGAAAAGATCATTTAACCAGTCCAAAGTTTGCATATTGTATTTCCTGAAGGTACAGGCCATTAAAGCATAATGTTGGGAGGGATGATTTGAACACTCCAAAGTCTGCTTACTGCATTCCCTAGCTTACCTTTAAGAACTCAAGAGGCATGCCAGCTAACTCTTCCTCGCTTAATAGAAGAAATTTGGTGAAGTCATTCATGTTTTGAATGTACTTCAAATTTAAGTCATCGATATGAGATTTCAACTTATCCATTTCTTTTCTGTTGGTTTGAGTTAGTTTAGCTCCATTGCGTTCAAACTCTCTCACCTGTAACCATAATGAGATAAATCAGCAGGCAGATACTAACTGGGTCAAGCAATTTGCTAAACCATCTTCATGCAAGTAATATATCCTTCAATAAATTACAACTAACCAGTTCTACAGTTTACAATTCAGCTTTGATCTAACATTTACAAAGAACGGAGATTAATCTTATATGCCAACAAATCATTGCAGAAATTCAAATTGAAGAAAAAAGGTTATAAACAAGTATATGCATAGGCACATCAGATGAAGGAAAGATGCAATGAATGTCTAACAAGAACAGTCAAAGTGTCAAACTATAGGCTCTGTGTTTATCAAACAATGTTTGAGACAACTATGGACAAAGTGATCCTAGCAAAAAGATGTGCAGCATTCAGAGATGACCCCACGAGTGTAAACATGCAGTTGACAGTCAGAACATCAGATTATGTACGAGGCAAGTTTCACATGCAGCGACATGAATTATGTACCAAGAACTGGACAAATCTTGTTGCTTCAAGACCTATTCTTTCGCCTTTCTCCGTGAATGCCTTTACGACATGATAGACATCCTCACGCTGCCTGGTCACCTTGCAGGAAATAGCAAGATTCTTATACTACAGGTTCAACAATAATGTATTGGGTCAGAGAGGTCAATGACAGGGAATGCAGATTCTTTTAACAATGCTCTTTTCTTAATCATACAACTTTATACAAAAGCGAAAATGCTGGACCACTGTAATGGTGTTAATATGTTATAAATGCTCACTGAACTGGGTAGATAATATGAGTATCATATATTTATAGACATCAAGTTATCAACCTATGTGCATGATTTCACATTATTTTTCAATAGTAATTGCATAACTGTCTGTCTGGGAAATGTACAACAACCCGTAGATACATCCAAGTGATAGAATAGGAAATAAGTAACAACATTGCACCTGCACAGCAGAAAGTGGGAATCCAATCGCTTCTCTACTTCAGCACTGGCCCTGCGTACATCATCAGATGGCGACACCATCCTTGGAAGCACACACGCTTGAACTAGAGGGAACTGCTGAGCATCTAATTCGGCCAACGGTGCAATGGCATTCGCAAAGCTGACCTGCAAAAAATACATCATGTACCCAGATAGAAAAATTGTGCAATTATCTGATGTTATTCAAGCACATAAATAGCATATCATGCATGCATCCTGGTAGAATCGAGGCTTTTTTTAAATAAAAAAATCTGCATATGCACACATGTATTCACTGCACACTGTGAGTAACATCGTATTGTAAGTATGTATCTCTACTACCGTACCACAATAAGGTTTTCTGCAGAATAGAAGACTATAAATCAAATCCAAAACATACCTAGGCTATGACAGAAAAGCTACATTCCATAAAACAATTTGGTGATTAAAATGCAGTGGCATCACAGTGCTGCATACATACTTTATCCAGGGGGACTGCGGCCACCGCATCATATACTTCCTTGGACTTAGCAATGATGCGGTCGGCTAATCTCTTGAGCTCAGCTGCTGAGAGGTTGACTTGTGCACTAAACCCTGGAAGTTCTGCAACCAACCAAGGCATTAAGTCATTAACCACAAAAAACATACCAATAATTCTCCATAACTCTGCACCCTAAGAGAAAAATTCCGCATAAACTTTCACAACTCAAGCAGAGCCTAAATTTCTATGTTTCATGAGCCAGTTCACACAACAAAAGGGCGAACAATTGGGCCATCTCCTGCACATCAAAACAGAGGTTGACTAGTGCACTAAACCCTGGAAGCTCTGCAACCAACCATTAAATTAACCACTCGAAAAACACATCAATAAATCCCCAAAACTCCACACCCTAAGAAAAAAAATCGCATAAACCATAATAGTTCGAACAATCAAGCACATATTTCTACGTTTCACGCGCCAATTTACACAATAAAAGGGCGAAACAATTGGGTCATCTCCTCTCTTAGCGCAGAACAAACATCAACATATGCTACATTGCTGTATAATTGAACAAAAATACCACAGGTCTGTGCAGCTTGATCAATCCTACAGCATCATACGGGCTTGTATTCAAAACTCGAGGGTTTTGCGATGCTCACCTCGCCGCTTCCGCCTGCGGTGGGCGGCGATGGCGGAGAAGGCGAGGTTGAGACCGACGGCGACGAGCGCCGCCGCGCCGGCCACGGCGATAACGCGGCGCTCCCTCCTCCGGGGCGCCATCGGCGGAGCCTCGGGGGGGCTTCTGGAAGGTTCTGGAGAAGGGGCGGGCGGCGAAGAGGTGAGGGGAGGGAGATTTTGGTGGCGAAATGGGTGACGCGAGCAAACAGCGGCTGAGCGGGCGAGGGAGCGGAGGTCACGAAGATATGCGAGATCTGGCCGGTGGCTTCAGCTTGGACGGCTGGATTGGGTGGAGATTTTGTTCGCGTCTTGCCTGAGGTCTTTTGAGTAGTAACATTTTTGCCTTTCTATAGGGGAACATTTTAATAAATTGAATTAGATGTTTAAAAAAAAGCTGAATTGGATAAATAAGTAGGATGATTGTAAGTTTGTAATTGATGGATGATCCATCACAGGCTTAAAATTAGGAGAATATTTACTGTTCAGTGCAAACACGCAATTCAATTGACATCGTCTTTTTCGTCAAAACAATCTGTATTGTCTTCACTCTTCACATAGACTGTCGAAGAAATCAGTTAGCGAGAGTTTAGGAGCGCGGGTGGAAAATATGACTAGTAATGCTCTGTTCAAAAACGAAAATCATTAATTATCAATCCATTTAGGAAATATTCGAGGTTGTAAGTACTCCCTCCAGTTCAAAACACAAATTATTTTGGATTACGTACGGTCAAAATTTAGAAACTTTAGCTATCAATATCTTTTTAAGTATTTAGTTTAGATATATAGAAATCATATGGACAAATCTGTGTTGAAAAATAGTTTTTTAATATTATAAATTTATTGAGTTCTACAAATATATTAAAGTAGTAAGTAAAACTTGCATTTTAGAACCGCCGTCCGATGTCCAAGACGGTGAACAGGAGGGAGAAACTTGTAAGTCATCATCAAGATATTTCTTTGGGGCTGGCAGAAAAATTTGCACCAAAAACACCGCTGCGTCCTCGGCGCGCTTTCGCTCCGCGGTGACCCAGCCCATCGTGTAGCCCAGCAGGCCACCACCGTATAAGCTAGCATACCTCCAATTCATCAGCGGGCCATGCTAATGCTCACTGGGCTTTGACTGGATGAAACCCACCGCTTCGACCCAGCCAAACTATGCCCAACGCCCACGCTTGCCGTGCCGGCGTGCCGGACCAAATCCCCGCGCTTGCAGGCCCGGCTGGGCGCCGGCGCCGTTAGTCTGGAGGCCCATACATGCCAGAACGGCCCACAGGCCGCCTAATCGTACGTATGGAAACATGTTAGCGTCCCGTCGAAAAACCAGCACGTACGTAAGGCCCTACGTTCCCTCGAGAGAAAAAAAAAACCGTAGGACACGACGTACGGTGAGGTCAAAATCCAACGTTCAGATTATTACGAGTGTAGGTTATTAACATGCTACAGAGGCATATGTTACAGTGGCGGAGTCTGAAGGTGCGAACTTAGGACACATTTGTTCCAACACAAGTTCAAACGACATAGTACATAAGTTTAAATGTGTCAAATTACATGTTCGCACTATAACCAACATCACAAAATATTTTAAAAAATTACAACTTAATATAGTGTTCATTCATGTTTTGAAAGCGATTGATGATATCATTACTACTAACTTGTAGAAAAAAAAATCACGCTCAATGTACGTAACTAAGTAATCGTTCAAGTATTGTTCATCCATGCTATTTCTTAGCTTGTTATTCACATGATTCATTGCCGAAAATACCCTCTTTATGCAGTAGCCACAGGAAGGATCAATACCAATTTGAGTAGCAAATAAACAAGTTTATAGCAATCAACCTTCTCTGTCTCAACAAGTTTAATAGAGAGCTCACTGAGATTCTTTAGGCTAAAGCTTAGCAAGTTTAAGAACTTTATTCTTGTCATTTGAAGCAAATGAATAAGTGGATGCAAAGATGCTATGCAAAGAAGTTGCTATGTATTAACTTTATCAAACTTGTCATAAGAAGCAAATGTATTAGTAGGAAACAAAGATGACTGGATGGGCAGATGGCACTTAGGCCTGACACCTCTTTGACTAGTTGACTACTTGACTTGAGCTTGATTCTCATATTCTGTTGGCCTAATGCTAAATGGGCTGTCAGGAGTTGAGAAGTATGTATGTTAGCATGTGTAGTGCATATTTTATGTATTAAAGGGGGTATATATCAGTTTTTTGTGAAAAAAATTTGAAGGTGCAACTGCACCCTATACATCAATGTAGCTCCACCACTGATGCCACTGATATGTTACCTCTAGATATACCTTAGACGAAATATTGCGTGCGTGCATGATGCATGGTCTCTTTGCACTACTCGATCTACGTACCCACGGCTATTCTCTTGATATTTTATTTCACGATGCATAGTCTAGCCAATTAATTTCTGCTCCTCGATCTACACCTTAAGAGGATTATCCACTGATCTATTCAAGGAAAAGTATGCTACCATATGTGCATAGCAAACAATGAACCCATTATGTCGTGTCGTAGGCAGGTATGTTGGTTGCAAGCAGTGGCAAATATAAAACGAAATTGATTGGGTGTCATCATACATGCTATCACATATATGTAGAGTGAATGAGTATAAACTACAGGGTGCACGCTTATGTGTATATGTATTTTGATGAGGTGAAATGATATTGAACCCGGTGTCCTGTGCACCCCAAAGCTTCACTTGGATCTGCCCCTGGTTGCAAGGATATATACTCTTTTCTCATGTATGCTTACTACTGGAATGAAGTCCGTATTAACTTGTACTCTGAAGAAAAGAAAGTTCCAGCACGTACAAAAGAAACAACCCGGTCGGGGACACATTGTCCGCCCACCGCCACCGGTGTCATGCATGCACGGTATGTACATCCCATCGCACCCAGGGGTGGAGCCCGTCAGGGCCAAGCCTCGGGCGGAATTAAGATGTTTTTGAACCGAACACAACGTGCATGTATGGATTGTTACTGTTTTCATAAGCTTTTAATCATATGTCTCGGATCATTGCCCCGGTGATCTGAAGCTACGCTCCACCCCTGGTCTCACCCGCACTACGTACTCACGTGTACCCATGCATGCGAGCCGAGACAGTACAATGGGACATGCAAGGATGTGACACTGTAACGCCTGTCTCGTTTTGCTGCTAGCTTCCCCAATGAGGTACGTGGTCCATGTACGCAGGGAGGATAGCTGGATAAGAGACGGCCGTGTCCCAGAGCAGCTGGCGGCTAGCTAGCCAATCCAGGAACGACCGTTCGGTATCGTAGCAACCTCTGGCACTGTAGCACTGGCCGCGCTGCATTTGGCGGTTTCCCAAAAGCGTCGGATTCTCGATCGGATGGTGCACATGCATGGGCCCGCCCTGATGCACGTCGTTCGGCATCCACCCGGTGCATGCCGTGGTGGTCTCGTGCGCGCGCGCGGGGCCACGGGCCGAGGGGGAAACCGACGGCACGGGCCGAAGTACAGCCGTCACGCAGGCGCGCCACGTACGCGTGGCGGCCCAACGCCCGACACCATGAGGCAACCCGCGCGACATCGATCGCGGCCACACTAGGTATGTCGACACCCTATATATGCTCATGCATACACGGCCGGGCCAATGTCGCTTTCGCGTGTGAACTACACCTACACGTGTAATTTTAGCCGCATGCAGATAGGGATCGATCCATGTATCATCGCTCGCTCCGGCCTACGGCCACTCGTTCGAGTTGGCGATCGAGGGGACGACACAGCGGCATATCGATCTACCCGTTGCAAGATCACGACGGCTTGGAATCTGGGATCGGTGTCATGTGCGCAGGAGCTAGCTAGCACACGCGCGTTGTCTCGTCTCCGAAGTCTCTAGAACATATATCAGCACATGACATGGCGGGCGCCGCGAAAAGGAGCGAGCGGTGGAGGCATGTAGGCATGGTCATAACTCACAGTAACGCAGTAAACAGAGTACATACAACGAGATCGAACTAGCTGGCTAGAAACACGCCGCTCTCTTCTGCTCTCTACGAGTTCAGGTCGCATACGGTACACGGAACGGGAGCGGACGTGACGCGACGGTCGTTTAAAAACTGAAAAGAATAACACAGTAGTCGCCTGAGCAGATCTAGAGGAAATTTAAATTCCGGCGTGTATATGTGGAACGGATGGATTAGTTGGAACGGCCACGACAAAACTGTAAACAAGGCTAGCTCTTAGCACAAGAAAGATTCACTGCAGGAGGACACATGACAAGATCTGGCGACCTGTCAATCTGATGGTCAGAACGGCGCCACCCGGTGAATTTTGTACGAGTGCAACGCATGCAGATAAAAAGGCACAACCTATTCACGTGCCCGAATGAGTTGGCAGCCGTAGGCCTTTTCCAGCACGAATCTCGATGCTTCAGGCAGACCAACCGCAAAGGCCAAAAAGGGATCGTACCGACATGTCCTGTGTTGTTCTACTGGTGCATCAGGCTTTCTTGAGTTTTTTTACTCATCTAGCCTTTTTTTAAAAAAAAAGCAAAATAACAAAAAAAAAAAGAGAAAAATACAATGTGGATCCTTAAACTTGTCAGAGTGGTTCACTTGGGTTCTTAATCTATGAAGGTGTTAAATCCGGTACTTAAATCTATTTAAGTGGGTCATCGGAGGTCCAAAAGAGTTTAGGCTGACCTTAACTGCTGACGTGGATGATTGACCGTGACGTGGACTTCCACCTCACCTCACTACACCTCTCCCTCCAGCACCTTTCCCCTCCTCTCTCTCCCCTCTCTTCCCAAATCAAGCCAAGAATGGCGGAGTGCTCCCCCTCCTTCCACTTCCCCTGCATCGCCGCCCACGCCCACTCCACCTTCTCCGGCGCCCTCTCCTGCCCCGTCTGCTCTGCTTTGTGGCACCAGCCCTGACTCCACTGCTCCTCTGTCCCTGCGGTCGCCATCGACGATAATGCCGAGAACCGCTCCCCCACCACAAGCGCAGGATCTCCGATGACTCCGGCCGCACTACGCCGCCCTCGTCCATCGTCCCCAAGGTGTACGACAACGACGAGCCTCTCCTGGCGCCTAAGGCCGTCGCCGCCAACGGTGGGTTCAACCCGATCCCGGAGGCTGACGAGGACGATGAGGTTGACTCGGGAAGGGAGGGCGAGTTCGGGGCTTCTTCCGCGCTCGCGCGCGGTAGGAGGCGGGCTAGCGGTGACCGTGGCGCCGGAGGCTGCCCTGGTGTCGTCTGGCCGGAGGCATGGTAAGTACATGGTTGTCGTGAAGGTGAAGGAGCCCGGGCTACAGTCGTCGGCTTCGTGGTGTGCGCCGCCACGCAGGGGAGAATGCCTACGTCGGCGACGCCCTTCGCAAGGCCACCAAGGTCCTCAAGGACCGCCGCAACCACAACCCGGTCGCCACGATGATGCTCTTGTCAGGCACATAGCAGCAGCAAGATCACCATTCTCTCCACCGCCCGCAAGCAGCTCCTCCGCCCACACGCTTCACCCACATGGAGATCCCCATTGGGCCGGGAGACGAATCGGTGGTGGCCAAGGAGGAGCAAGGAGGAGCCCCCCCTGTGGAGCACGCCTTCGCGAAATGCCTCGGTGGCCTTGTCAGCGTCGTCATGCAGGAGGTGAACTTGGAGCGGCGGCAACGGTGGAGCGACGCTCGGTGTCCAGTTGGGCGAGATGTACGCGGAGGAGGAGCACAACCACCCGCACTCGCTGTCCGTGAGGTGCAGCTACTGCGACCCGACCTCGCAGGACACTCTCCACGGCGGGAACTCCTTGCAGCGCCTCCACGACTTGTTTGTGGACACCCGTGCAGTCGTCGAGTCGCGATGGCTGGCGGAGCTGGGCGACTTCGCCACAGCGTCGACCGCGCGGGCCCAGGCGATGAGCATTCAGTGCCGACGATAGCCCCGGTGGCCGAGTCTGCACGACAGAGTACCCCGCACCACCATGTCCTCCGCCAGCCTCACCTGCACGTGAGCTGCAGGGCGACGTGGAGAGTCCACGTCAGGGTCAACCTTCCATGTCAGCGGTCAAGGCTAACCTAGGCTCTTTTGGACCTCTAATGACCCACTTAAATAGGTTTATATATTGGATTAGGCACTTTCATAGATTAGGGATCCAAGTGAACCCCTCTGATAAGTTTAGGGACCCACTGTGTACTTTTCTTTTAAAAAATCCTTAAAAATAAAGGAAAATTTTCTAATATGCCACTGCTCGTTTCATTGATCCAAATCTGCCACTTGCTAGTGTTTTCTCCCCCAAAATCACACACTATGCAGTGGCATTTCTCTAAGAAAAAACTTTTCAGTGGCACATTTGTGAGACATCATCTTTGCAGTGGTATATATCAATTAAATCCTTTTTAAAATGGTAAAAATGTCATCCCTACCGTGCAGAAACGTCGTGGTAGACAGCCTGTTGCTAACCTAGTCCGTGGCAAGTCGCTTACACACGACACCTGCCACGGACTGGGTTAATGGTAGGCCGCCTGCCACCAACTGGGAGGTCGCCACGTGCCCCGTCACGGTGTTTTCGCGCAGTAGGGGTGTTATTTTTTACCATTTCATGAGACTATTTTTTGCTATTTCGTTTAAAAAATGTGCTACATGAGCAAAAACTCGGCTTTCTTTCGCGAATTACACCTCCACTACGATCGCACTGGCTGCATGCATGCAACTGGTCTCCAACAAGGCTGGACATTACAGACCTATCCACTGCATTAGTATTCCGATTATATGCTGATAACAGCAACATGATTTAAGGTGCTGGCGCCCAATCAGGACGTGACATGTCAGCAAGAGTTCATGGTGTGCATGGCAGACCCAGGATTAAAATTTAGTTATGGCGTCGTTGTAGCGCCGTAACTGTCTTCTTTGACGTCAGCCTAAGGTCTTGTGTTCTCGGCGTCTCACATAATGTTATAGACACACACACATATATACCATACATATATATATATGCGCATTCTTGATCTCTTAAGTTCGTTCGTTGTGAAATTGAAGTTAATGGTGCACCATATATTTGTTTCTACTTTTTTGTTCAGATAATATTTCAAGACAACTTGTGCTCACAAGATGAACACCAAGAAGATTAAGTTGCACGACCAACACTACGGGTCGCCGCTATGCGATCCTTCGCCGCCGCGAAGCAGTTTCTTCCTGTATCCGTTGGGCTCTCGTTCCATCCGGGACTCGTGAATTCTGCCCCTCATTAGTAGCACGGCGTGTTTTGGTTACTCGTGAACCTGCTCGGCATGGCGCAGTTCTACTGCCCTCTTGGAGCAATGCTACCGGTGATGCCGACGGCCAAGACGCCGTTCCGGTCGTCGGAGAACGAGATCTGCCGGCCAGTTGACCCGTGGCTGCTCTGCAACCACTCGGTGAGGACGCACTACATTCAGCCACAGCAGCTGGACGCCGCGGAGCCACCTCGTGCACTGAAGCTCCCTTTGCCACAGCAGCAGCAAGTCGGCGGAGGGGTGGGAGGGGCGGTTCCAGCCAATGGTAGCTCTGGCAGACATCAGAGCACACTAGAATGGTGGGTCCGCCCCTGCATGGCGCGCGACACTCGACACAAGCTGGTCTACGTATCAAGCGAGGGCTGCTTGTCGGACCCGGATTTTCTAATCCGAATCCTCTGTGAAAACGCTGTGCTATTCCCTGGATCAGTAGATAGCACTCACGGGCATTCTTGAATCATTCATACATGGCGTGAACTAAAGTATCATTATTACAATCAGCAGAGTGACATAGACCACGTCGGTCGAGTTTTACAACAGGGCGATCGGGCCAAATTGATTACAATACGTAACACCGATTACGGTGGCGGAAGCAAAGGGTAGAGCTCATCTCTTCACAGCAAGCGATCGGGCAACTTTGTATCGATCGATATTACCCAAGGACCGGATAATATCGGTTGTGCGCAAAATACCAACGAGTCAACTTAGACCGCGTCGAGGCCTAGACTACAGATCCTAGACTACTCTTCGTCGTTTCCTTGTCCATCAACCACGGTTCCTCGTAGTAAGCATAGTCTCCTCCATCGGCATCATCCGAAGGGTTTGGGGAGAGCGAGGATGAGCACAACTACGTGTGCTCATGAGCCAATACACAATGCAATGATATACATGCAAGGCTTACAAGGATGGCTCGGTTCTTTTATTTGCGAAAGCAATACTTTTAAATATCATAAGTACAAATTCCTAGCACTTAGCATTTTTAACAAATTTTATTTGATTAAAGAGAGAAATTGTGCAATATTTATATCGTGAGGTTACCTCCACCTTCATGCTTAATTTTGATTGTGGTTACATCCACCACTAACGACATCGGGTACAAAGACCGGGAATAACCAATCTCGGGGCTAGGTGAGTCCGCCAAAATTTTCATACCACCCACAAAGGAAATTTTTAAATAGAACTAACTCAAGTTAAGTTCCCATGTCCGCTTTGACCGTAGGCACGATCATTTAAACAGTTTATAACTCTGCAGAGATTGTACACTTTACCCACAAGAGACAATTAACTCGTTGCCTACGATTCCGTAGTCGTGTAGTCGAGAGGTTGTCACAATAACTTTCTAAATATCTCGTCCCTTCCTCGTCTCACCCATATGGGGTTATGCCCATACGTTGCGCGGGATGTCCACCTCGGCCGATCGCGTGGCGTGGCTACACCTCGTGATGGCGAACTTCACCCTTGACTCGGTGTCCCATCCAAGCCCGACATACCCGAGCTTGTGCCCCTTTAACCCTCCAAAGAGATGATTTTGAGATTTGATAAATGTACTAAGCCAAGTCGCGATTTGTTGCGCACTGTGGTTGTACTTGTTATACACAGGAGGTCGTGACAAGATTAAGTCCTTAGGGTTGTCTGGACGGCTCAACCACATTCCCACCATTCTCGTGCTACATCCGCACCCACCATCTTTCCATCCGCCCAGACGGGGTATTAGCAGTTTAGGGTTTTTGAGAGGTAAAATACAACAATTCAACCATCTCAGTCATTTACCCGCAATGACTGCCCAAATCATTTTATGTTTGAAAAGATGATGATTAGGACATTTTAATGTCCCGGTACTTAAGCAAGGCTAGCATGTCGCTTAAGTACAACCTATAGCTAGTATTACCATATAGTTACTAGGGTGACAATGGAATTGGGGGATTCAAGTTGTCAAGGGTGGCATAATAATTAGTTAATCATCGAGTGGGTATTTAACTACCTTATGCTTTAACATATGTTTGATTAAGGAACTAAAGCATGCGATTTGCTATTTTAAAAGAATATAATTTACATAAAATGTAGGCTCAATATGATCAAAGTATTGACTCGCCTTGGTTGTAGGGGAGAGAGTCCGAGTAGTCTTGTCCTTGATCGACGTGGAGGTCTCCGGCGTCTCCAAATCTCTGCAAGCAGGTACCTGCAAAAATAAGCGACAAGCAACGAGAGCAATTAAATACACAAGTATACACAAATGAACTCCAAATTGAACAAGACCTATGCCACTAGCAAGATCTTGATTTTAGAAATTTTTAGAAATTTATTTCATAATTTTTGGAGTTGAAATGGGGGAGTTATTCATATTTAAAGCCTCTCTTTTAAATTAAAAAAAAAAAGAAAAAGAAAACAAAAAAATCACAGAAAAAAGAAAAACGCGCACAACCCACCATTAACTTTCGGCCCGGCCCAGGCACTGGCCAAAAACGTCTTGTGGCGTGGCGCGCCCACGGGCAAGCGCGCCCACTGCGCGGCTAAAGAGAGGAAAGCTTCGCGGGGCGGAGGAGGAAGAGAAAAGGCGGCGGCGCGCCGGAGGAGAAAATAGCGACGGCGACGCACGGGGGCGGGGAGGTGAGAGGGCTCGGTGGTGGCGGCGGAAACAACCGGAGGGAGCGGCGGCGACGACGAGAAGGCGCGGCACACGGAGGAGAGCTCACCAACGGCGAAGACGACGAGGTAAGCTTTCGGCCTTCTTCTTCCTCTCCTTTTCTCGGTTGCTCGCTTGGGGGGGGGGGAGAAGGGCACCGGGGCGAAGCGGGAAGAGGAGCGGGAGAAGGGGGTCCGGCGAGCTACACGGCTCGGGCGCGGGCATGCGCACGGAGGAATGATGGCGGCGGGGAGGCGTGCGGGAGGGGAAGGGAGGAGGGGGGGGTCCGGTCCGGCGAGAAGGAACGAAGGGGGGGCCCGGCGAGGGTTGACCTCGGGGGAAAAACGGGGCATCACAAATCCTACCCACCTTAAACGGAATCTCGACCCTGAGATTCGAGCTGCTCCGAGAACAAGGACGGGAAATCCAGCTTAAGTTGATCTTCTCGCTCCCAGGTGGCTTCTTTGGCTGAGTGATGGCTCCACTGAACTTTGCAGAGGCGGATGATTTGGCGTCTGGTTTGCTTCTCCACGACATCAAGAATCTTGATCGGATGCTCTGGATAAGTCAAATCCTTATCAAGTGTGATGGCTTCGACGGGAGTCTGCTCTTCGGGTACTCTGAGGCATTTCTTTAGTTAGAGACATGAAACACGTTGTGGACGTCTGACAAACTTTCAGGTAGCTCTAGCTGATAGGCAACTTCTCCACGCTTAGCGGTGATCGGGAACGGGCCTATGTATCTTGGTGCGAGCTTGCCTTTAACTTTGAATCTTCGGGTTCCACGAAGTGGCGATACCTTGAGATACACAGCATCTCCAACTTCGAAGGTTAAGTCTCTTCGACGGTTGTCAGCATAACTCTTCTGTCTGGACCGAGTCGCTTGAAGGCGATCTACGATTAGTCGAACTTTCTCTTGGCTTGCTTGAGAGTATCCGGTCGAAGACATATCCTCACTGATTCGACCAATGCAGGAGGAGTTCGCATTTTCTTCCATAGAGTGCTTCAAATGGGGACATTTTCAAACTTGATGATAACTATTATTGTATGCAAACTCGGCATACGGTAGACATTTTCCGGTCCTACGGTAAACTCCAAAGCACAAGCTCGAAGCATGTCTTCTAGGATTTGATTTGTTCTTTCCGTCGACCATCGATCTGCGGATGATAAGTGTCTTTGAAGGTAAGGTGTGTTCCAAGGGCATCATGCAAACTAGCCCAAATGCGAGGTAAATTGAGAACCTCGATCGGAGACTATTCTCTTGGGTACTCCATGTAAACACACGATACGGGCCATGTATAACTCGGCTAACTTGTCTCCCTTGTAAGTTGTCTTCACGGGGATGAAGTGGCGACTTTAGTCAATCTATCAACTATAACCCATCTTGAGTCACATCCGGACTTAGTTCGAGGTAGACCGTAATGAAATCCATTCCGATTTCTTCCCATTTCCATCGAGGATCTGTAAGGGTTGTAGCAATCCTACCGGTCTTTGATGTTCACCTTGATTCGCTGGCATACATCACAACAAGCTACATACTCGGCGATATCTCTTTTCATTCGTGGCCACCAATACAAAATCTTCATGTCTTGGTACATCTTGGTGCTTTGCTGAGTGCGAGTGTAAGCAGAACTGTGAGCTTCCTTTAGCATCAGATCTTTGAGTTCCTTCTGGTGGGGAACAAAGAGACGTTTCCCATACCATAGGACTCCCTGCTGATCTTCTGACATCTTAGGGGCCTTTCCTTTTGCCATGAGATGCTTGAATCTCTGGACTCCGGGATGCCCTTCTTGAGCGGTCTTGATTCGCTCTTCTAGAGTTGGATACGCTTCTATTGTGGCTAGTGTGCCTTGCTCTATTAACTCAAGGTTGAGGGCTTCAAATTCCTTGCAGAGCTCAGGTTGATGTTCTTGAATCATGACATTACTGCAGTAGGATTTACGGCTTAATGCATCAGCAACTACATTAGCCTTTCCAGGATGATAATGAACATCCAAGTTGTAATCCTTTATTAACTCTAACCATCTTCTTTGTCCGAGGTTGAGGTCTGATTGGGTGAAAATGTACTTGAGACTCTTGTGGTCTGTGTAGACATTACAGTGATTCCAATCAAATAGTGTCGCCAAATTTTTAGGGCGTGCACTACTGCTGCTAACTCCAAATCATGGGTTGGATAATTGTCTTCGTGAGGACGGAGTTGTCTGGAAGCATAAGCTACAACTTTTCCTCCTTGCATGAGTACGCAACCAAGACCTTGGCGCGATGCATCACAATAGACTTCGAAGTCTTGATGGATGTCCGCAGATCAATCTTGCGTGGTTAACTTCTTCTTCAATTCTTGAAACTCTTTTCACAAGCTTCATCCAATCATACTTCTTTTCCTTTTTAAGCAGATGGGTCATCGGTTTGGAAAGCTTAGAGAATCCTTCAATGAAGCGTCTGTAGTATCCGGCCAAACCGAGAAAACTACGCACTTCCGTCATCGATGTGGGTTGTTTCCATTCCATTACAGCTGCTACTTTGGATGGATCAATGCGATTCCTCCAATGGATACAATGTGTCCGAGGAAACTGATTCGTGAAGCCAAAATTCACATTTACTGTACTTGGCATAAAGATGATTCTCTTTAAGCTTTTCTAAGACCAATTGCAAGTGTTCAGAATGTTCTTCATCGGTCTTTGAATAGATCAAGATGTCGTCTATGAACACGACAACAAACTTGTCTAAGTATTCCATGAATACTTTGTTCATGAGGTTCATGAAGTAGGCTGGCGCGTTGGTCAAGCCAAACGGCATGACAGTGAACTCATACAGGCCATACCGGGTGGTAAAAGCCGTCTTAGGAATATCCTCATTCCTGATCTTAAGCTGATGGTATCCTGACCTCAGGTCTATCTTGGAGAAAACTGATGCTCCTGTCAATTGATCGAACAGGTCATCGATGCGAGGTAAGGGATATTTGTTCTTGATGGTCACATCATTGAGTGCTCTGTAGTCCACACATAATCTGGCGGTGCCATCTTTCTTCTTCACAAAGAGAATCAAGAACCCGGGGAGAAGAACTAGGTCTAATGAAACCTTTTTCTTGCAAGTCTTCAATTTGTGTCTTAAGCTCTTCAAGCTCGTCAGCGGCCATTCTGTATGGTCTCTTAGCAATTGGGGCTGTCCCTGGCTTCAAGTTGATGACAAACTCAACATCTCATGCAGTGGCATGCACAGTAATTCTTCTGGGAAGACATCGGGGTAAGCTTGAACTACAGGCGTTGTCTCTAGGGACAACTCTCCAAGGTGGTGGATTGTTCTATTCAAAGGAGAGGAACGATCCACACTAACTCTTATTGTGGTCTCTGGGTTCTTGGTGAGCACCACTTTTCTGTTGGCACAATCTATCAATCCTTGATATTTGGCCAACCAATCCATCCCTAGGATGATATCCAGCGCTTGAGATTCTAGCACCGTAAGGTTTGCTAGGAATCGGAATGTTCCATAGCAATTTCTACCTCGACCGATCGAGGTAGCACAAAGGGTCCCCTGGTGAGCTAAGTACCACGGGTTTCTTTAACTTATAGGTTGGCAACTTAAGCCTTTCGACAAACTTTCTTGAAATAAAAGAGTGCGAAGCTCGTAATCAAACAAAACTTGTGCGGTATCGAATTAACAGGAACGTGCCCATTAGCACTCTGAGGCACCTTGAGCTTCCTCGGTGTGACGTGGTTCACACGGCCATGGCTTTGCGTTGGTGTAGACCTTGATGCCCGTGGAGGTCCGTGACTCTTGCTTGGGGTGAGGTCTGCCTTGAACCGGCGTTACTCTGTGTTGAGTCTTGGCCGAGCATTCGACGGGTAGGACAACGGTTGGCGAAGTGTCCTTTTTCTCCACAAGCGAAGCGATGGAGGTTTGTTCTTGGGTTGATCGCTGCTTTGGTTGCGGCGGGCGGAGAGCACGAATCCACTTCCTTGGGGACGCGGTGGAAACTTGAGTTTTCGAGAGGAGGCTGCAGACGATCCAAAGATGAGTCGCCTTGGAATGTAGACTGGGAAATCTACCTTGTGGCCTCTGAAATGACATCTTCCTTTGCGCTAATCTCCGCATCTTCTTCTCATTTTCACAAATGAGGGCTTTATTAACTAATCTTTGAAGCTAGAGTAATCATGGAGGATAAGCTGTCCTCTCATGTCTTCACGCATTCCTTCAACAAAGCGGTCGATTTTCTCTTCTTCATCGCCTACATCATTGGGGCGTAGCGAGCAAGTCGGTTAAACTTGGTTAGATACTCATTTATCGACATCCGACCGCTGAGAGCTCAATTCGTTCTTCTTCAATCTCATTGTTCCACTGATGCACGGTTGGCCCCAAAGCGCCTTGAATTCCTCCCATGGAATCGGCTGCCATGCGGGTTCAATTTCAGCTTGTTGTATTTCCGCAACTTCTTCTATTGCGGCGGCAGAGGCAGCGGGATCTTGTGGGGCTCCAATCGTAGATGCTACGACTTCCGCTATTCCTGCTTCTTCTTCCTCTAGATTCTCATCACCTCGGGCGGCGAGGTAATTCTCCCACCAGGCAGCGGCGGCGCCTTTCAGCTGATGGGTGGCGAAATCCACCTTGTCTTCATTTGAGCAGCGGGCAAGACGGAGTTTCTTCTCAGTGTCCCTGAGCCAGTCTTCAGCTTCTAGCGGTTCATTGGCCGCAGCAAAGGTGAGAGGTCTTGTCCTGAGAAAATCTGCCAGCTTGGAGTTGCGACTGGCTGGTCCAGTTTGTTGATTGCTTAGTAATGCCTGAAGAATCTGAGTCTGCTGAAACATGACTTGGGTCATTGTCGGGTTTGTTTGGTGGTGGAGGAGGCAGCTCGTCCTCGGCCTTGGCCACGACCACGGCCACGGCCTCTTCCTCGGCCTGCGGCGAAGGCTCCACGGACCGGGGCGGCAGCTCTTCTTGGCGGCATCCTGAAGAAACTCTGAAGCTTAGAACTAGAGGGAGTATATGAGGGTTCACTAGCCCCCTAAGGCACACACAGACAAGAACAAAGCCAACAAAAAGAACGAAGCAAGTACAATACAAAGCCTAGAGCGGCTACACTATAATAAGGGGGTTAAGTGTTACATGACTCTCGAACAAAGCTTATACACTAAGCTAAGTCATGACACAGAATACAAACACATCGTCTACAAAAGAAAGAAACAAAAGTGCTTGCAACCCAAAAGACTGCTTAGCAAGCACTGCTAGCTAACCTAACTAATCGGCATAATGCTCTGCCGGATCGACCACGGCGATCTGATTGCGGGGAGCGAACGAGAACGGCTCGATCAAACTCGCGAACGGGAGCAGGAACGTGAACGGCCGAGTGGCGCCCACGATCGGACTCGTCAAACCCGGCGGTGGATCGGGTGCCCACGGCCGACTCTCCTAGGCGACAGACGGACGGCGGCGCGCGCACTTTCTTGCGTCTTGTGAGTCGGAGACGGTCCGCTGACGGGAACGCGGCTCGGCACCGGGAGGACGGGGCGACGCTTAGGGGCAACCGGCCGGGCGGGGGACCGTAGTGGCGGCTCGAGGCGTGCCAACTCGCAAGAGCGGCGTCCTCTCTGCATCGCAAATCCCTCTCTGATCGCAGCGGAGTGAGCTTCATCACTCGATCATGTTGTTCGAAGGGTGTCGGAGTGGGCATAGCTGCCGGTGAGGAGTGTCCGGTCGCCGATCTCATCCATGGCGGCGGTGATGGTGGCTATCATCGCTGCGTAAGCGGACTCGCCGCGCTCAGCGAGGGTCGCTGCTCTCGTGTCGAAATCGCGGTACACGCTCCTCATCCGGGAGGTGCGGGTAGAAGCGGAAGGTGACCTCGATGAGATCCTCGTACTTCCAACACAAGCGGTGGAAGCGACGCGCGCGGCGTCCCGAATGGCGTCATGACGGCTACGCCGGATGCCTCGGCCAAGAGGTAGGAAGTGAACTCGCCAACCACGGCGAGAGGTACACCTCCATCGCCCAGACTCGCGGTCTCGATCCTCGTCATCCTACCACGGAACGTGGTCGACGGGAAAACCAAGGTACAAGATCATCGGTGGCGAAGTATGTCCGCAAGCCTCCTCGTTCTCTCCGTGAACGAGGAGATCCCACGCCATCCGACGACGGGTAGCCATCTACAAATTTTGAAAACAAGAGGAGGTCAGACAGTGGTAAAACTCAAGTGAAATAAAGATAAGTACAGACTAGGAGTGAAGAGTAGAAGCAATAAATACTCTATATTTTTAGCAAAGCTTTTTCTTAGTTTTGAAAATAAGATCCAAGTCCTTAAGGCAACGACCAATCTAACTAAGACTCTCTGATCGCATGCTCGATACCGACTCTGTTTGACCGGATTTTCTAATCCGAATCCTCTGTGAAAACGCTGCTATTCCTCGATCGAGATAGCACTCACGTGCATTGCTGAATCATTCATACATGGCGTGAACTAAAGTATCATTATTACAATCAACAGAGTGACATAGACCACGCTCGGTCGAGTTTTACAACAAATGCGTCAGCCAAATTGATTACAATACGAACACCGATTCACGGTAGCGGAAGCAAAGGGTAGAGCTCATCTCTTCACGTGCAAGCGATCGGGCAACTCAGATATGATCGATATTACCCAAGGACCCGGATAATATCGGTTGTACGCAAGTACCAACGAGTCAACTTAGACCGCGTCGAGGCCTAGACTACAGATCCTAGACTACTCTTCGCCGCTTCCTTGTCCATCAACTCGTTCCTCGTAGTAAGCATAGTCTCCTCCATCGCGTCATCCAAGGGTTTGGGGGAGAGCGAGGATGAGCACAACTACCGTGCTCGCGAGCCAATACACAATGCAATGATATACATGCAAGGCTTACAAGGATGGCTCGGTTCTTTTATTTGCGAAAGCAATACTTTTAAATATCATAAGTACAAATTCCTAGCACTTAGCATTTTTAACAAATTTTATTTCAGTTAAAGAGAGAAATTGTGCAATATTTATATCAGCAGAGGTTACCTCCACCTTCATGCTTAATTTTGATTGTGGTTACATCCACCACCAACGACACTGGGTACAAAGACCCAGGAATAACCAATCTCAGGGCTAGGTGAGCCCGCCAAAATTTTCATACCACCCACAAAGGAAATTTTTAAATAGAACTAACTCAAGTTAAGTTCCCATGTCCGCCTTTGACCGTAGGCACGACTGTTTAAACAGTTTATAACTCTGCAGAGATTGTACACTTTACCCACAAGAGACAATTAACTCGTTGCCCTACACGATTCCGTAGTCGTGTAGTCGAGAGGTTGTCACAATAACTTTTCTAAATATCTCGCCCCTTCCCTCGTCTCACCCATATGGGGTTATGCCCATACGTTGCGCGGGATGTCCACCTCAGCGACTGGCGTAGCGTGGCTACACCTCAGCGACTGGCGAACTTCACCCTTGACTCGGTGTCCCATCCAAGCCCGACATACCCAGAGCTTGTGCCCCTTTAACCCTCCAGTGAGATGATTTTCAGGATTTGATAAATGTACTAAGCCAAGTCGCGGTTTGTTGCAGACTTGTGGTTGTACTTGTTATACACAGGAGGTCGTGACAAGATTAAGTCCTTAGGGTTGTCTGGACGGCTCAACCACATTCCCACCATTCTCGTGCTACATCCGCACCCACCATCTTTCCATCCGCCCAGACGGGGTATTAGCAGTTTAGGGTTTTTGAGAGGTAAAATACAACAATTCAACCATCTCAGTCATTTACCCGCAATGATCGCCAAATCATTTTATGTTTGAAAAGATGATGATTAGGACATTTTAATGTCCCTGATTTAAGCAAGGCTAGCATGTCGCTTAAGTACAACCTATAGCTAGTATTACCATATAGTTACTAGGGTGACAATGGAATTGGGGGATTCAAGTTGTCAAGGGTGGCATAATAATTAGTTAATCATCGAGTGGGTATTTAACTACCTTATGCTTTAACATATGTTTGATTAAGGAACTAAAGCATGCGATTTGCTATTTTAAAAGAATATAATTTACATAAAATGTAGGCTCAATATGATCAAAGTATTGACTCGCCTTGGTTGTAGGGGAGAGAGTCCGAGTAGTCTTGTCCTTGATCGACGTGGAGGTCTCCTGCCTCCGAAATCTACGCAAGCGAGGTACCCAAGCAAAAATAAACGACAAGCAACGAGCAATTAAATACACAAGTATACACAAATGAACTCCAAATTGAACAAGACCTATGCCATTAGCAAGATCTTGATTTTAGAAATTTTTAGAAATTTATTTCATAATTTTTGGAGTTGAAATGGGGGAGTTATTCATATTTAAAGCCTCTCTTTTAAATTAAAAAAAAGAAAAAGAAAACAAAAAAATCACAGAAAAAAGAAAAACGCGCACGGCCCACCATTAACTTTCGGCCCGGCCCAAGGCACAGGCCAAAACGCAGCGTCTTGTGCGTGGCGCGCCCACGGGCAAGCGCGCCCACGGCTAAAAGAGAGGGGGAAAGCTTCGGGCGGGCGGAGGAGGAAGAGAAAAGGCGGCGGGCGCGCGCCGAGAGGAGGGAAATAGCGACGGCGACGCACGGGGGCGGGGAGGTGAGAGGGCTCGGTGGTGGCGGCGGAAACAACCGGAGGGAGCGGCGGCGACGACGAGGAGGCGCGGCACACGGAGGAGAGCTCACCAACGGCGAAGACGACGAGGTAAGCTTTCGGCCTTCTTCTTCCTCTCCTTTTCTCGGTTGCTCGCTTGGGGAGAAAGGGCACCGGGGTTAAAGCCGGGAAGAGGAGCGGGAGAAGGGGGTCCGCGAGCTACACGGCTCGGCGCGGCGCGTGCGACGAGGAATGATGGCGGCGGGGAGGCGTGCGGGAGGGGAAGGGAGGAGGGGGGGGTCCGGTCCGGCGAGAAGGAACGAAGGGGGGGCCCGGCGAGGGTTGACCTCGGGGGAAAAACGGGGCATCACACTGCTGACGACTTCTTTCTATCTCATCCTTCTCTCTTCTACCTCATCAAAAAAAATCCTAAATGACATCTCTTATAGACAATTGATGATGAACCATTGTACATGATCTTAGTACTCCGATTATATGCTTGACAGGTCTGCAAAAGTTCACGGTGTGCATGGCACGCGATGGGTGCGTGCCGTGGGGCTCCTGACACGAGCGGGCCTACGTATCGATCGAGGGCTACTGACGTGGAGATGAAAGTGTGCCTATTAGCTTGGGATGATCAGATCTATTTCATGACAAGTATTGAAGTATGACATAAGATGTACCCAAGTGTTGCTAGTATGTGCTACGATAACCCTCTTGATTGCAGCATCAAACTACTTCGATCAAGAGAATGCTCGAAAATTTTGCGGTGCTTGTTTTTAGTATGCTTTAGCACAATACACAATTTCAAGTTTAGCTCGGTATGCATGTGCTAAAAGGAGAAAAACGAATATGAAATCTATTAATTTATGATCTGCCTAATATTTCCCTTTCTCTCTGTCTCTCTCATTGTACTGATCGGTTTTGGTTTTTTAAAATATATTAATGCTATGCTCGTGGTATATATCGACGCTTACAGAGTTGGAGGGGAGTAAACCACGGGTAAATTTCCGCTTGCAATATTATCAAATACATGTGCTCGGTAAGATCTGGAGAACACACACACATGAAACACAGTATTCGCCGTTTTGTTCGCTCTGAATCCTTCCCCCCACCGTCTTCACAGGCACCTGATTAAAGAAATTAGATAAGAAATAAGGCGGCCATTATCATCAGATCAACATCACCATCTATTACGAAACATGCATGTTTCTACCCATCTCGCGAGGCCGGTCTAGACATGGAAGACGATCGCAAGGATAAAATGATGGGCCGGAGATAGTTGAACAGAATACAAGATCAAGTACTCCTTTTTCTTTTTCTCCTCTTCCACAATGACGGCACTTACCAACCGAATTGGACGCGAGTAAGTGTCTGACATCGCTCACCTCCTCCTGTCCGCATGCCGTCGTCCTCTTGCATCGGCCCCTCGCGGTAGTTACATGATCATGCGCTCGATCATACGGCCAAATGGGCTAGCCATGCATGTTCGCACAGCACATGGTTGGCGGCTTGCACCGCCACCGAGATGCAGCTCCAAGTTCATGATCCGGCGTGGTAATGCCGTGGCCAGATTTGATCTCTGTGGGCAACTTGGATTGGATGTCCGGCTTGTCATACCTTCTGTCTGCATCTCAGAACATGCTGCATGACCAGTGCATTAGGATAAAGTCATAAATATATAGTATATAAGCATTACCTTTTCTTTGGTTATAATCTTTTCCCTTGATATGCAACACTGAGGTCCCAATTCTTTGATTCTTTTTTTATGTGTTTGTATTGGTTATCTGATCATCTCAATGCAAAAGCAGAGATTGTTGAAACAAGAGCAGGACGCACTCGCAGAACGAACACACACAAGCGAGGGTGACGAACTCACAGGGAGGAAGAACACACAGAAGTTTTGCGTAACACTGCAACTGCCTAGCGTTACTTTTCTTCTCTCTGTTATTCTCTCCACTACATGCACTAGCTAATGACCCACTCATCCACTAATGCAAAACACTAATGCAAAACAATCTTGGTTATTCCTAACAACCCCCCCCCCCCAATCAAAATGGCTTCACAACAACACCGGTTCATCATCCGCATTCGCCTCCACGAGATGCGTCTGTTCCTCCTTGCGGCATTCGGAAGTAAAATGTTCATAGTTGTTGCAGTTGTAACATCTTACTTTAGCATTGTCGAATTTACAATTCCCACTTCGGCCACCATTGCTGTTAGAGCCGCCAGGCTCGTTATCTCTATTTTCGTCGATTGGACCTCCCACTCGGCGCGCGTTAAGAGAAGATGTTTGTCATCGTTATCGCCGCTCATACCACGTAGACACTCCTCATACGCCTTAAGATTGCCGATCGCTTCTTCCACCATTATTGTCTTTAAGTCCCCAAATTGCTCAATGATTGAGACAATCTGCAGGTACTTGCTCGGGACAGCGCGGAGAAACTTTTTCACGACATAGCTCTCCTCCATCTTGTTACCTAGACAGCGAATCTGGTTGACAAAAGTCGTCAATCTCACAGCGAAGTCGTTCACTGACTCTGTTTCTTTCATGCACAAACCCTCGAACTCGTTCTTAAGGGTCTGCACGCGCACCTCCTTGACACGATCGGTGCCGATATACATCATCTTGAGTGTGTCCCACGCAGCTTTCGCTGTCTCTTTTCGGCGAGTAGGAGGAGGGTCTCCTTGGAAGATGGCCGCAAGGGCCATCTAATCTGGGCGCTCATTAGCGTTATCGGCCACCATAGCTTCCTAAACACCTTAGGTTTTCATGAACACCTTTATCTTGATTTTCCATACACCGTAATTGCTCTTGTTCAGCATATGATATTGAGGAGAGACGTAGCTTTCTCTTCCTGGTACCATTGACGGACCACCGCTGGTAACAATGGTGCGGCTCGACGTCGCCTCGTCACCGGTGATACCACTTCTTGGAGAGCGCGACATGATCTTGGGCATACACGGATCAAGAACTCATGTTCTGATACCAATTGTTGAAAAATCAGAGAAGATAACACTAGCAAAACGCACACATACGAGCGAGAGAGACGAACTCACGGAGAGGAAGAACACACAGAAGTTTTGCATAGCACTGCAACTGCCTAGCGCTACTTTTCTTCTCTCTGTTATTCTCTCCACTAGCTTCACTACATGCACTAGCTAATGACCCACAAATCCACTAATGCAAAACACTACTGCAAAATAATCTTGATTATTCCTAACAGAGAGCACATTAGCTGACAGGATATAAAAAATTCTCCAAACGAATTGGTACATTTTGATATATATGGATTTGCTAATATCGGAAATATATTCGAGCAAGATGAGAACAATTAGATGCCAAAGCACTAGTGCTAGTGTAGTTGATACTCATCACTCATCAGCAACGTTACCAGTTCTAGTTAGTACATGTTATCTGATGCTACAGTTGCAGGCACTCTGGACATGGATACTAAAATGATGTTGACCTTGTCCTTCTTATGCCAAAAGAGTAGAAGCTAATTACCAGCAAACAAATATAATCAAGATGCATGGTGCAAAATCCAATACCTGGCGTTCGATTCTTCGTTGCTCCAGAATTTTTTAGGTAGGCAGTAGCATTGGACATCACTTTAAAAAGACCAAGGGCAAAGCTTGATGTGCATCCATTAAAAAAAAAGCTTGATGTGTATGGTTGATTGCAGATCCGATTAAGAGAGTAGACCCCAAGTCCAGAGCCTCAAAGTCATGTGCTGGCAGTCTCCTTTTGGTTTGCTCTTATCGCCTTTCTACTCCTTCCCACTTCGCTTCTATTGCTCAAGTTTGTCTCAACCCTCCACTCTGTCTTGCTTCATTGTAACAGGGCAATTCCTGTCATCTTAGCGTTTTATCGCTCTCTGCCACTTTCTAGTGATTTCAGCATCATATGGAGCACTTACAAGTTTTGGATTATGTCCGCGTAGCAGCGTTCGCTATCTTGGTGGTTTGGATCCTTGCAGAGTTTGTCAAACTGAAGAAGAGATATCAAGAAGCAGGACATGGCGTCATGGTTTCGGCACAGAGAAAAGGGGCAGCCCTACTACCAGCTCAGATAATTGCACTCTGCAATGCCTCAATCTCGCTGTCGCATATTGGCTTTTCTGTTCTTGGGGTCTGGAAGCACCAAACTGTCTCCTTGGGCTTGATCTTTGAATCAGCCTCATGGCTTTTGGTGACTCTATTCTTGCTCTACTGTAAACATGAAGGTGCAGGAGTTGTATCCAACTGGCCTGCAGTTCTTGTTTCTTGGTGGTTCTTCAGCTTCTTATCGGAATCACTCCTCACTTCACTGCATTTGCTTCACCTCTTCACCTCTGCAACTGTCGTCAATTTCACTTCACTTCCCTTCTGCGCCATCATCTGCTTGGCTGCAATAGCTATGAGGCCTTCCAAAGCAAACCAAGAAGACCTGAACCAACCTCTACTCGTGAGAGAAGACCCTGATGACAGCAGCAGAGACAGGTTCTCCAACTCCGGGTGGTGGAGTCACCTCACATTCCAGTGGTTAAACCCAGTCTTTGAGAAAGGACACAAGGTGCGGCTCGAGCTCGAGCACATCCCGTCTGTCCCACGGTCTGAGACGGCAGACCAGTCATATGCATTGCTTCAAGAGACACTTCACAAGCAGAAACCTGAGCCAATGCCACTGCGAAGGGCCATCATTTGCGCTGTCTGGACACCTTTGGTTGTCAATGCAGTCTTTGCAGGTCAGTGAGCCGTTGAAAATTTTCAAATATAGAGCTAGCCTTTGTCCTCCTAAACTACTAATATAGTGCTTGCCTTTCATTACCAGGCCTTAACACTGTTGCTTCTTATATGGGGCCATTCTTGATCACTTACTTAGTGGAGCTACTCTCTGACAAGAACCCTGACAAGGGCCATGACCGTGGCTACATGCTTGCATGTCTGTTCTTTGCCTCAAAGACAGTGGAGTCACTTTCACAGCGGCAGTGGTACTTTGGCGCCCGTAGAATTGGATTCCAGGTGCGTGCAGCACTGATGGTGTCCATCTACAAGAAGTCCCTTCTGATGAAGAACTCGAGCACAGTCACAGGGAAAATTGTGAACTTCCTCGATGTCGATGTTGAGAAAGTTGGTGAGTTATTCTCGTACATCCATGGAATTTGGTTGCTGCCCTTGCAAGTCTCCCTGGCGCTTGCCATCCTCTACCGTTGTCTTGGTGCAATGGCCTCGCTGTCTGCAGTCCTTGCAACAGTGTTGGTGATGGTGAGCAACACACCACTGGCAAAGTCGCAGGAGAACCTCAACATGAAGATAATGGAGGCGAAGGACTCACGCATAAAGGCTATGGCCGAGGCAATGAAGAGCATGAGGATCTTGAAGCTGCATGCATGGGAGACAGCCTACTTGGACAAGCTTCTGAAGCTCAGGGATGTGGAGAGGGGATGGCTCAGGAGGTATCTCTATACATGCTCAGCAATAGCCTTCCTGTTCTGGGCCTCACCGACGTTGGTGTCGGTTGTCACCTTCGGTGTCTGCATTCTTGTGGAGATGCCATTGTCAGCTGGAACAGTCCTGTCAGCCCTCGCCACATTCAGAATCCTCCAAGACCCAATCTACAACCTCCCGGAGCTCGTGTCAATGGTCACACAAACCAAGGTGTCTCTTGATAGGATTGAAGAGTTCATCAAAGAAGACCAACAGGGGAAGCCAAGTTGCTATGGCAACAGAACTGGAACAAAAGACTTGGCTATGGCTGGTGCAATGGAAATTGAACCAGGGGAGTACAGTTGGGAAGCTGACAATAGCTTGCAGAAGACGAAGTTCACACTCAAGATCGACCGCAAGGTGAGCATCATGAAGGGTCACAAGGTTGCGGTGTGCGGACCAGTAGGTTCAGGCAAATCAAGCCTCCTTTACAGCATCATGGGGGAAATTCCAAGTGTTATCGGTGCAGAAACAACAGTTGTCGGGTCGAGGGCGTATGTCCCGCAGAGTGCTTGGATTCAGACCGGGACAATTCAGGATAATGTGCTCTTTGGGAAGTCTATGGACAGGAGCTTCTATGAGGAGGTGTTACAAGGGTGTGCTTTGGACAGAGATTTGGAGTTATGGGCCAATGGAGATATGACTGTGGTAGGGGAAAGGGGCATTAACCTAAGCGGCGGCCAGAAGCAGAGGATTCAGCTTGCCAGGGCATTGTACAGTGATTCCGATGTGTACCTCTTGGATGATCCCTTCAGTGCTGTGGATGCACACACCGGAGCACACCTCTTCAAGGTACAGCACATGAGCAATCTGCAACAGTTTAGCTTTCATGAGCTTCAAATGTAATGTACTGCAATGTTACAGTATAAAGTGAGAATCATAATCAAACAGGAAAACATAACTCTTACATATTCTACCTATTGGGTAATCCTTCAATTATCTATAAGCAATCAAGTATTTGCATCAAGTACGAAATTATCATTAGTAACTGCACATGGCCTACTTTATATTATTGAGATGATGATCAACAAATTTATCTAATTTTTAAAAGGAAATCAATTCATCAATTTGTACTTGCAGGAATGCTTAATGAGACTAATGTCGTCTAAGACAGTCATATATGTCACCCATCAGCTAGAGTTCTTGCAAGATGCGGATCTGGTTCTGGTAAGATATCAATCGAATTCCATATGCAACAAGTTTTTACTTGTGTTAAAAATAAAAGTTGTACATTGTTAGCTTTAGGTCCAAACAGAATAAATAAATCATTGCAAATATCTTAATTAGAACGGCTGCTCATGCTGTCATATTTCATTTTCGTGCTAATTACTAATAACATACATGTACAGCTCTACAATTCTAACAGATGTTTGTGAGTGGTCACTTATAGGTCATGAAAGATGGAAGGATTGTTCAATCCGGAAAATACGATGATCTGATAGCAGACAAAGATGGAGAGTTCTCGAAGCAAATGGCTGCACACAATCAATCCCTTAGTCAGGTCAACCCTGCAAAAGCACATGGCTTGACTAAAAGCAAACAGCACAAGAAGAAGCAGATAAAACTCACAGAAATACAATCAGATCACCATGTGATAGGGAGGGAATGTGAGGAAGAGCGTGAATCTGGAAGAGTAAAATGGGATATTTACCGCAAGTTTGTCACCTCCGCATACAGCGGAGCTCTCATTCCTGTGATTCTTGCATGCCAAGTCCTTTTCCAGGGATTGCAGATATGTAGCAACTACTGGATTGCATGGGCAGCAGAGAGACAGGAACAAGTAAGCAGGGAGAAGATGATTGGTATCTTTGTGCTGTTATCTGCAGGAAGCTCGGCATTTATATTGGGAAGAGCTGTCGTCCTTTCAACAATTGCCATTGAAACTGCTCAGCAGCTCTTCTTAGGCATGGCCAGAAATATTTTCCGAGCACCAATCAACTTCTTTGATTCCACTCCATCAAGTCGAATCCTCAATAGGGTGAGTCAACAACCTCTCCATTGGAAGATCATAACAATTACTCTCCTTCCTTTCAGTTCTCACAGCTTAGTTTATCTGGTTTGCAGGCTTCAACAGATCAAAGCACAGTTGACACGGACATTCCCTACAGGCTAGCAGGGCTGATATTCGCTCTAATTCAGCTCCTCAGTATTATTTTCATTATGTCTCAGATTGCTTGGTCCATATTCATTTTATTCATAATAATAATTGCTATCTCCACTTGGTATCAGGTACAGCTTCACTCATTGTAATTTGCTTTTCTCAGACTTAAAAATGCACACTAGTAATTTGTAAAACTTTATGTAGAGCTATTACATCAGTTCAGCTATGGAGCTAGCAAGGATGGTTGGCATCAGAAAAGCTCCAGTCCTCCACCATTTTTCAGAGACTGTATCAGGAGCAGCAACCATTAGATGCTTTAATCAGGGAGAGAGGTTCTTCAGAAAGAGCCTTGCACTAATTGATGACTACTCCCGCATCACTTTCCACAATTCAGCAACAATTGAATGGCTATGTGTCCGAATCAACTTCCTCTTCAACCTTGTCTTCTTCATGATGCTAGTCATCCTTGTGTCCTTGCCTCGGAATAATATTGATCCAAGTAAGTATTATCATTAAAAAATAGTACTCGCATCTAACAGCTTCAACCTAGATCTGTAGCCCTGCTTCTTGTTATTGGTAAAACAAGGTTTGCAGATACAGATGTATGTTTTAGGTTTTATTTTTTTTAATCTAAATCTATGATTCTATACAGCTTTAATAAAAAAAACGCATTGCTAGAAACAATAACTCCTTTTGGTTTTCTCCTTTAGGCCTTGCAGGACTTGCAGCTACTTATGGCCTTAACCTTAATGTGTTACAAGCATGGGTTATATGGAACCTGTGCAATGTTGAGAACAAGATGATCTCAGTAGAAAGAATATTGCAGTTTTCAAACATACCAAGTGAGCCCCCTTTAGTGATTGAGGACTGTAGACCAAGAGAAACATGGCCATGGTACGGAACCATTCAGATCGATTCTCTCCAAGTGAAGTACAACCCTGACATGCCCATGGTGCTCAAAGGCATAAGCTGCATATTTCCTGGAGAAAGGAAAATTGGGGTGGTAGGGCGGACAGGGAGTGGGAAGTCTACTCTCATCCAGGCTTTGTTTCGGGTTGTCGAACCATCTGCAGGAAATATACTCATAGATGGAGTGGACATATCACTTTTGGGAGTGCATGATTTGCGGTCTAGATTAAGTATTATACCACAAGAACCGACTCTCTTCCAAGGGACTGTCAGAACAAACCTGGACCCTCTACAACAGCATCTGGACACTGAAATATGGGAGGTAGACAATCTATAGTACTGGCCCTTCTACATGAAAATGCCTTTAGCTTCTTAGCATCTATACAATGTAACGGATTCTTTGGAAAGCAGTTTCGATATGCATGTTCTTGAATCAGCAGCTTAGAGACAGTTTCCTTTATAAAGTCTTAACTTCTGTGAATTTTCATCTTTCAGGTCCTGCATAAGTGCCGCCTTGAGGAGATCGTCAGAGAAGACAACAGGTTGTTAGATGCAACAGGTATAAAGAACTATCTTTCCTTGCAGTAGTTTTGGTTCCCATGTTCTTTCCAAATTCGTTGCTCAAGACGGCCCAGTTATATGACTATTTTTATGTTGCAGTTGTTGAAGATGGAGGGAACTGGAGTGTGGGGCAAAGGCAACTTGTCTGCTTGGCCAGGGTATTGCTAATGAAAAAGAAAATACTTGTTTTGGATGAAGCCACAGCATCAGTTGATACTGCAACTGATAATATCATCCAAAAGACTATAAGGCAAGAAACAAACAATTGCACAGTCATTACGATTGCACATAGGATCCCCACTGTGATTGACAGCGACCTTGTTCTTGTACTCGGTGAAGGTAAAAAAGCCTCAAAAGACTCATAGGGATTAGTTTTCTTAATATTTTTTGGGTGTTGAGTTGGCACTTCTAACAAACTATGTTATCTAACAAAGGTATATCTTTTCTTACCATGTACTGCAGGTAAGATACTAGAGTTTGATTCTCCAGAAAATCTCCTTAGAGATGAATCATCGGCTTTCTCAAAGCTGGTGATGGAATTCGTGGGAAGGTCAAAGGGCAGACATCAACTGGAGCTAACATAGAAACATCAAGCAACTATCGACCTACTTGACCTCACCTAGACTTGTATATATCAACACCCTAACAGAGTAGAAATAACTAATAAGGCTTACTTCACTGGAATATAAGACAGCACAAGGAAACAAGGAAATTTTGTTTTATTGGTTGAAGATTAGACCAGTGACATAGGGATACTTGATCTACAGTAGAAATTCATCTATTATCTATCTTCCTGATCTAGCCTCTTCATATTGGACAGTTGCAGTCTTGCAGATGGTTTTTGATCATTTTGTATTGCCAATGCAAGTGATATTAGATAGATGCATCTTCTTTTCTGCCAACCATTAGATGGAAATAAACTGTCACCTTATCATGTTCAAACAGAATGTTGGCATCCATAGTTGTTCTCCAACTGGTTTATTTCGTACTGGTGGCAATTCTACAGAAACTTTCTGTAATTTGTTTTTCTAGACTAATAGGGCCATAACGCCCGTCCCATGTTATTGCAAATGAAACAGCATCAGTTTTAGCAGGTCGCAATTTTGACAACATGGAAACAGATCAAGAGCAGAGCCATCAGCTCCATCTCAACCAAACACTAAAGAGTAAAAGCATGGCAAACTACAAAGGAATTGACAGCGGAAATCGGTAATCCCATGAGACCGTGAGACGGTAGAGAGAGGGAGGGAGTCCTTACCGTGTGCGGCAAAAGGACGAACAGTTGGTGGGCAGCGGAGTTGCCCTATGAGGCAGCAGACGCCACCCAAATACCCAATGCAGCAGTTTGTCGCAGACCACGAGCATCGATCAGCGGAGTGGTCCCGCGCTTCCCCCGATCGCCATGCTGTCAGACACTGAAGAAGCTGAATTAGTCGATTGGGTTTATTTCAGTTAACGGACGGCAGAGATTCTCAGATACCCCTTCAGTTAAGTAGATCTAGCGGCCCTCGTTGCCCTACCCTGTAAAGTGATCCGAAGGGTACGCAGATCTGTGGCGTTCGCTACGAATCTGACGGCTGTGGAGGAAGGAGTTGTTTACTGTTTTCCGCTAGGATGTTTGCCGTCATTTTCTGTTTTGTTTGTCGTTGCTATTAGCTGGCAAGGCTGCGCACTCAATATAAGCAATCGTCGTTGTAATGGTACTTTTTATGGATGAAATGAAACCCTAAACTAGCTGTCTACTTTCCCCATTCCTCTGTTCCTCAATCTCATTCCCCAAATTCTTATCTTCTTCCCGAATTCTGTGTTGTTTTCTTCTGAATATTCAGATTGTCAGTACCAACATTATCGGGCCCTAACATATTGGTATCAGAGCTAGCCAATCCTTGGCATAGTAACACAGATTTGAGTGATTCACGAGTGGAAAGGGTTTGAGGAATAAGTTTCCTCTGCAAAATTCTGGATCTAGCTAGTGAAGCTTAGATCAGGGTGTTTAGACCGAAAGATACTAATAGAGAGGGTTTGAGAGAGCCTTGACTTCTCTTGGTAGAATTCCGGAGCTATTAGTAAGGTGTGAATAGTGTTCCCCTAGGCGTCCGCCTAGACCGCCTAGCCAATTTATCCCGCCTAGGCGGCGATTAGGCGCTGGTTTGCCGCCCAACTAGTGCCTAGGGGAACACTAGTTGTGAAGTCGAGCAAGATGCGAAAGGAGCCAAGCATGTTGCTGGAGAAGATGAGGTTGACTCACATCTGGCCGGTGAAGTGGAAGAAATCAAAGGAAGGCTAGTGGAGATGAGTACTCAGAACCAGCAGCTAGGCGATAGCATAAGGCAATTGCAGGTTCAGATGCAGGAAAACACCATTCATATGCAGCAACAGATGGATAATCTGGTGAATCTGATACTGGTGAACCATGGCCAAGGTGAACCAGGAGAGGAATGGCGCGGCATTCGGGATCGACGCAGACTGGCAATATCCGGAATAGCGACATGACTGGGGAAGCACCACTACACATGGAAGAACAGAAGCCACCCCTGGGAGTGGATACACATTTGCTCCACCGTTTCCGTTCTCAGGTATGAGTAGTCCTCAGGTTACCCCTCAGTTGGTGCCACACACCAACCCTGAAGATTTTTTATGTCTTACCACACACTTGCGGGAGACAAGAGTCACACTGGGTTCGACCTCCTGAGGTACAAACTAGACAATATTGTCATGGTAGGGAAAGAAACCATTATGGACACACTGTAGAATGAGATAGGGGGAATCACCACACTCAGGAATGAGGGGTGCCTTTCATATATATAGCCATGTACAGGTACAGGGGTACAAAGGTAATAATCCTAATACCCGCCCGCAGTCGTAGTGGTAGGATCACGGACGCACAGACTGGTCCGGAAATCAGTAAACAACTGTACAGGGAGACCCTTGGTCATAATGTTCGCGAACTGGTGTGTCGAGGGAACATGTAGTACTCGAACCTGGCCCAAGGCAACCTTCTCGCGGACGAAGTGGATGTCGATCTCGATATGCTTCGTACGTCGATGGTGTACAGGGTTGGCCGTCATGTAGACAGTACTGACATTGTCGCAGAAGATGACCGTGGCGGTAGTGACCGAGAGGTGTAGTTCCTGAAGAAGCTGTCGCAGCCACCAGCACTCGGCCACGACGTGCGCCACAGCACGATATTCCGCTTCAGCACTGGAGCGAGATACCGTGGTTTGGCGCTTTGACGACCAGGAGACCAGATTGTCGCCGAGGAAGACGCAGAAGCCGGAGGTGGAGCGGCGCGTGTCGAGCGGCCGCCCGGTCGGCATCGAGTAGGCGATGATCCGTCGACGGTCCGACGCCGAGGTGAAGACCAGAGAAGTGAACCCTTGACGTATCGCAGATGCGCTTGATCGCGAGTGCGGCTCGCGAGATCATGCATGAACAAGCGCACTGGCCGAACGGCATAGGCCGACGGGCGTGTCGGGTGAGGTCTTGAGTGCGCCAACGAGACTCCGACTCGGAGGGGTCGGCCACGGAGCGCTGTCGGTGGCCGGCGGCTTGCTTCGAGCATCCGCCGTCGTCGAGTCGGGTGGCACTCGGACATGCCAAAGACGCTGAGTAGGTCGACAGCGTCGCGACGCGCGACAGAACGGCCGCCGCCGCCGCGCGTCACAGAGATCCCGAGGAAGTGGTGCAGGTCGCCGAGATCCGTCATGGCGAACTCCGAGTGAAGACGCGCGATGATGTGTTGGAGCAGTGCCGGTGACGAGGCCGTGAAAATGATGTCGTCGACGTACAGAAGCAGGTAGGCGACGCTATCTCCATCTTTGTAAACAAAGAGAGATGCATCAGACTTGGTCGCAGTGAAGCCGATGCGGCAGATGTACGAGGCGAATCGCTGGTTCCATGCCGGGAGCTGCTGAGCCGTCATGAGGACTTCCGCAGAAGACAAACATAGTCAGGGTTGTCGGGGTCGATGAAGCCCGACGGCTGTTGGCAGTAGACGGTTTCCTCCAGGTGACCGTGGAGGAATGCGTTCTTCACATCGAGCTGATGGATAGGCCAGGCACGCGAGGCTGCGATGCTGAGGACGGTGCGGATCGTCGCCGGTTTGACAACCGGGCTGAAAGTCTCGTCGTAGTCGACACCGGCCTGCTGGGAGAAGCCTCGTACGACCCAGCGAGCCTTGTGCCGGGCCAGGGAGCCGTCGGAGTGGAACTTGTGCTTGTACAGCCACTTTCCTGTGACAATATTAGCACCGGGCGGTCGAGGAACGAGGCGCCAGGTGCCGTTGTCCATGAGAGCCTTGTACTCCTCCGCCATCGCAGCGCGCCAACTGGGGACGGACAGCGCGCTGCGGTAGTTCACCGGAATCGGCGAGGCCATCGTGGCGGAGAGGTTGAGGCGTGGGCGGACGTAGGTCGCCATGCGAGATCGCGTCGTGAGCGCGAAGGTGTCGGCGACACCGGGCAGCCACGGTGTCGGCGACACGAAGTGCCGGCGGCGGCGCGCGCCGGTAGACGATGGGACGCCACCACGGGTGTCGACGACACGGTGCCGGGCGCGGCGGCGCGCCGGTAGACGATGGACGCCGCCGCAGCGCAGCAAGCGGCCGTCGGCGTGGCCGTGAGCGAGGGTCGACAGGCGCCGCCGCAGCGAGCGCGCGGTCGGGCGCCTACTAGTCGGCCGGTTGGGTGCGAGGACCGACGAGATGATGGTCGGTCCGGAGGTCCGGCCGCTCAACCTCGCCGACAAGGGAGCAACCGAGGCAAAGACGTGGTCGCCAACGCCAAGAGGCGGAGCTTAGTCGTTGAAGATAGTCCCCGCATCAAAAATCCGGTGAAGACGGCACGAGGCCGCCGAGGGTGCCGAGGCGAACGAACACGACTCATCAAGACAACATGACGTGAGATAATAATGCGACTACCGGACATATCCAGCATCGGTACCCTTGTGGGAGGAGGGGTAACCAAGGAACACGCATGGAGTCGAACGAGGGAGAGCTTGTGAGGTGTCGTGGCACTAAGGTTCGGATAACGAGAGGCAACAACACACGGAGGGATGAATAATCCGGAGTTTGTGGTGCAGAGGCCGGTAGGGGATACTGTGATGTACAGAGGAGGACGGCGCGGTTAAGCACATATGTGGCGTGACGAGCTTCGCCCGAAGGTGGAGGCATGGATGCATGAATCGGCAGGTGCGGATGGTGTTGTTTATAGTGCGAAGGAGCGCCGGCTTTGCCGCTTTGTGGCGAGGTGTACGGACACGAAAACGTAAGGCAATGCCGCGACTAGTAAGGAAGGTAGTGATGGCATTGTTGACGAATCGGTGCGTTATCGGCTTGGAAGCATTTGGGCGTAATGCCGAATCGTATGGGCAAAGGCTACAAAATCGACAATATGACGCCGCACATCGATTTATGGCGTAAAGGAACGACCAAAAAAATGAGAGTAATCATCAAGTAACACAAGATAATATTTATAGCCTAAGCGCTAAGAACCGAGATGTCCAAACATCACAATGAAGTAAAGCAAAAGGAGTAGTAGTGATGACGTGGAACTACTAAAACGGTGCCGCGTGTGCTTGCCAAGTCGACAGCATGACATAAGGACCGCGGACTTTATTACAAGCTATGACCGACATGTGTTGTAGTTTGGCGAGGCGGAAGGACCGGGGTGACCAAGGCGATGATGCCACGGGGTGGGCGAGGTGGCGAGGCCGCAATCGTGGGGCGTGGACGGAAGGAATGGTGTAGAGGTCCCCGGCTATTGCAAATAAAAATCATGTGCCCCGTCCGTGGATCCTCAATGAAAAACCCAAAGCGCCAAACTCAATAGAACACTTATTATCACGAGTAAACCGCGAACAGACGGCAAGTTGCGCACTAGGCGGAGCAATGAGGACATTGCCGAGGTGAAAATCGCAGCGAAGAATCGTAAGGTGGATGTGCCACGACAGAAATGGGGATGGTGTCGCCATTGCCTACGGTGATGAAAGAATTGTATTGAGGTAGGCGGGAGAGCGATATACCATCCGATGACGACATGTGAGCGGTGGCGCGGTGTCGAGTACCCAATTGTTGGCGCCAAGCGCCATTTGGTTCGGGTGGTGACGAGGCCGATCGATCCCATCCGCGGCGCTGGCCGGTGCGGTGCGGCGGCGAGGCGGCGTGGCGCCGACTGGGTGGGCGAACGCGGTGTGCGCATGCGGTGCGCGCCAGATGCCGGGTTGTGAAGGACGCCACGGCTGCCGCGCGCCTGCGGAGGTCGCCATCGCTGCCGTGATCGCGCCCACGGAGTGAAGCACATCCAGGCGGCCGGCGGGTGCCGCCATGCGGTTGCCGCCGCCACGCCGCTTTCTTCCGATTGCGGTTGCCTGCGTCTGTGACCGCCGCCGCCGCCTTGGCGGCGCCGACCGCCGGCTGCTGGGCTGCCGCTACGTGGCGTGACGCGGGCCGGCCCCCGCCGTGGCCGACGGCGTGGCATGCCGCCGCAGGCGAGGTGCCGCGTGAAGCGCGATCTCGGTGGCGACCTTGGCCGTTGGCGAGACGGAGTTCCTTCGTAACCGCCTTCGCGCGCGGTGGCGGTTGGGCGCGGATCGAGTCGGCGATGTTGCCGGAGGTGCCGGAGAAGCGAGGTTGAGGCCGCGCAGCGAGTTGAGGACGAGTCGCGAGTCGAGGATGGCGAGCCAATGTCACGCAACGCGCCGGCGGTGGCCTTCATCTTCGGCGGACTGCCAATGGAGAGAGTACCGTGCCATGGAGTGGAACTCGTGGCTGAGGAAGACGGCGCGGGAAGCCTTGTTCGCCTGAAAGAGGGCTTCGATGGCGACCCAAAGCCGGGCGGGCGCCAGTCAGCGCGGGCGAGGCTGGGCGACGCCGCGGCGACGAGCCGAGTAGCCGCCAGGACGCAGGAGTCGGCGACGCCACCGAGCATCTGCGGGCGTCGCGGCGGAGCTGCCGACGTCTGGCGGGCGAGCCCGAACTTGCCGCATAGGGAGAGGAAGAACGAGGAACAGCGGTTGAAGTTGGGACGCTTCAACTCCAGGGTCGCCGGGACGTGCGACTTGACGGCGATCGTCGCATAGGGGGCGACGAAGATGGGCGGCGCGACGTCTGATCCGGTGGAGGCCATGGTAGCACTTGATGACGAGGAGGACGTCGCCATGGCGTGGCTAGATGGATAGCGCCGGGATGGGGATGGATCGGGGGGAGGAGGGAGGTGGCGCCGGTTGGAGGGGCCGGGAGGGTGGCGGGGAAGGTGCGGCGGGAGGGTGGGTGGCGGTGGTGGGAGTATGGCGGGTGGGGATGTGGCCGGGTGGTGGGGTGCACCGTGCCGGGGGAGGGTGCGGCCGGTAGGGAGGGGTGGGGGGGTGCGGCCGGTAGGGAGGAGTTGGGTTTGTTGGGGTTGGTTGGGGTTGGTTGGCCGGGTGGTTGGGTTGTTGGGGGGGAGGTTGGGGGCAGCCGGGTGGGGTTGGCCGGCAGGGAGGGAGAGGCCGGCCAGAGGTGGAGGCGCCGGGAGGGAGAGGCCGGGAGGTGTAGGTCGGCCGGGTGGGAGGGGAGGAAGGAAGGCGCCGGGGAGGCCGGCCGGGAGGGAGGGTGGTGGGCTAGGAGGAGGTTGGGGGCAGCCGGGTGGGGTTGGCCGGCCGGGAGGGAGAGGCCGGCCGGAGGTGGAGGCACCGGGAGGGAGAGGCCGGCCGGGAGGTGTAGGTCGGCGGCCGGGTGGGCGGGGAGGGGGGAAGGCCGGCCGGGAGGGGAGGGTGGTGGGCTAGGCCGAGGACCAAAATTGCTCTGATACCATGTAGAATGAGATAGGGGGAATCACCACACTCAGGAATGAGGGGTGCCTTTCATATATATAGCCATGTACAGGTACAGGGGTACAAAGGTAATAATCCTAATACACACATTCAGTAAGGGACCTAAATTGGAATTCCCTAAATTTGATGGTGATAACCCTGAAGCTTGGATTAGGAAAGTTGAAAGGTGTTTTGAACTATCCAAAACCCCGGCTGAGGAAATGGTACAAGTGGCAGAAATATATTTTGTGGGCTGGGCAGATCAATGGATGAGCAGTAATAACATTGACATTGCTAACATGACTTGGGCACATTGCTGTAGTTTGATTTGCAAAAGATTTGCTGCTGAAGGAAGAATTGATATAGCTGATACTTTCAGAAGTTTACAACATACTGGATCTGTATTGAATTATATTGACAAGTTTGAGGAGGTGATGGCAATGGTGAAAAGGAACAATTTGAGAGAAGGGTATTTTCTGGATTTCTTTGTATTTGGCTTGAAGAATTACATCAAGATACCCTTGAAATCTCTTGACCTCAGATCACTAGTGGATGCATATGCTCATGCTAGAAACCATGAAGAACTACCCATGTATAAGAAATTAGAATTATGACCTAGTGCTATAAAAGGGAAGACTAGCTACCAGGGCAGTAATGTCTTTAGTGGAAGAGTATCGGTCAACAAGGAGGAGAATGGGGGAAAGAGTGCATCCACAACTGTTTCTGGAACTGACAAATGGAGAGGTGGTAAATGTTTGAAGTGACAAGAACCCTGGGTTCCAGGACACAATGCAGTTTGCAAATTCAAGAAACAAATACACCTCATAACTATTGATGATGACAAGGAAGAAGGTGAAGATCAGCAAGGGATTGAGTTCAGTACACCTCCTTCCAGTCCTGAACATAATAAGGATGATAACCCAGAAGTGCAGATTTCAATGCATGCAATTTCTGGAACAAGCTCTGAAGCAAGTACTTTTACACTCAGAGTAAAAAATAGGAAAATGTTACACTACTGCTCTAGTAGACAGTGGGAGTACAACCACTTTTATGACCCCTGAAGTGGTACTGCAAGCAGGATGTAAAATCATTAATCACTGTGCTATTCAGGTTGCAATTGCTAATGGAGGATTATTGGCAAGTGAGGCTATATGTCATGACTATCACTATATTATCCAAGGGGAGGAGTTTGTATTAGATTTTAGACTGCTATGTCTTAAAGGATATGATATGATATCATCCTAGGCAGCGATTGGATATTTAATCACAGCCCTGGCAGCATTAATCTGAAGACCAGAGAGTTTAGTATTTACAAGGATGGCAGAAGAACAATAACATTTAAAGATGAGACCAGCACAAATTTTGATCATGTGATTAACTCACACAAGTTGTTGAAGATGATGGACAAGTGTAAGATCGAGTAGGCCGACTAGAGGGGGGGTGAATAGGCGTTTTAAAACTTTTATGCGCTAAAACCGATTTCTAATGCGGAAGTTAATACAAATACGGTTTTGCACAATTAAGACCTAAAACCACTAGTCTCAACTAAGTGCACCAACAATACAAGTCTAATGATAATAAACAATTGAGCGAGAACTTGTAAGCAATTCAATTTAGGCAATGTAAATAGCACATAGCTTGGAAATCATTCATACACAATAAATGAGCAACTTAATTATATGAATGTAAATTGCAATAAGGTAAAGATCAAGAATGCAAACCACAATGACACGGTGATGTTTTACCGTGGTGCTCAGAGACTTGCCGGTCTCCCCTAATCCACGTTGAGGGAAACCCAAACCTATTGGGCCGGCTCCACCAATTAAGCCTTCCTCCGAGGTATCAACTACCTCGCTTCACTAGGGTTGCTCTTACTCCACTCCGGAGATGGCGAGCACCAAGCCACTCACAAATGCTCGGGTCTTCTCACAAGCTTCACTTGAGAAGATCACCGACGCACGACGCCTCCACGCCGTCTAGGTGTCGGCAAACACCAAGAGTAACAAGTCTCCAACTTTCACTTGAACCAATCAAGTGTCAAAGCTCTCGTGGATACTAAATCCACCACCTAATGCAACACATGCAATAGGATTTGTCTCTCAAACCTCACTAAGTGCAACACATGCACAAATGGGAGTAGAGGGCTTGCTCTTAGCTCAAAGGAACTCAATGGGATGCCAAAGATTATCTCTCAACCGGCCAAGGGGGTATTTATAGCCCCCACACCAAAAACTAGCCGTTTGGAGACGAAACAGCAAAAAACTAGCCGTTACAGCCTTTTGCGGTCGTACCGCCCTCACAAGGTCCGGTACAACCGTTCTGGGCGGTCGTACCGCTCTTTACATGGCGGTCGTACCGCAGCTCAAAATCAGCACTGCATTTACACTCGGTAAAGGTCATAACTTTTGACTCCGATGTCGGAATTGAGTGATCTTGGACTCTATTGAAAACTTATTCAGTGGGCTACACAACCCACCTATTTGATTTGATCTCAAACACATTTTATCAAATCAAAAAGCATAACTTCAAAGAGCCACTACCATGGTCTAAGTCCAAATGATAGCAACAAACAATCTTAGACTATGCCAAGGGAAGATACATGAATCCCAATAATTTGCAAAACACATTTGCAAACTTAGATCATGCCACAAGGAGTAGGTACATGGACTTCAACCGTTTGCAAAACACATTAGCAAAGTATAGTCACATGCTACAAGGATTAGACGCATGAGCCTCGACTATTTGCAAAACACATTCGCAAATAATAGCACCATGCCACGATGAGCTAGAGCAAGCAAGATTGAGCTATCAACACATGATGAGACTCAAGCTACTAGACAAGACCCCTCTTAATAGTACGGCAACCTATACTAGCAATCCGGTCTTCCAACCAAACACCAAGACCGGTAAAAGACTAGGAACACATCCTTAGCCCTAGCTAGTCATACCTTTGCCTTGACCATCTTCTTGAAGGTTGATGACGCACATCTTCACTTCAAGTCCGGGTCATCGTCTTGATATGCATCAACCCATGATGCATCCTTTACTTGACTTCAATCAACATATGATGAGTCTTCTCTTGACTTGATGATCAACTCATGATCATCTCTTCTTCGAGATCTTGATATGCATCAACACATGATGCATCCTCTTCTTGAATCTTGACTTGATGACGATCAACTCATGATGCCATCCGAAGTCTTCATCACCCTGGAACATAACCTATTCATCCAACTCATGGAAAATGTTAGTCCCACAATGTCATTAACATTAATTACCAAGATATACCTGCATAAATGCTTTTGAACAAGCCATTACTGAAGGTGCGGTATTACCGCCAACTAGCAAACGGAACAACCGGGTTGCGGTAGTTCCGCCAACATATTTGCGGTCATACCGCTACGCGGTAGTTCCGCCACATAAACTCCGGTACTAAGCCTTGAAACATCTTAGCACACATGTTAGTCCCACAACACAATTTTAAATAATTGAATAGAGATAAATATGAGTATATATCAACTACACATGTTATATATACTAAGAGTATATACGAACTACACAAGTTGTATATACTAAGAGTATATACGAACTACACAAGTTGTATATACTAAATATGAGTGTATACGAACTACACAAGTTGTATATACTCATATGAATACATTAACTACACAAGTTGAATATATTCAAGGATATATGTGCATCTATAAACTACACAAGTTTCATATGCTCTCATATACTCATATGAATATATTAACTACACAAGTTAAATATATTCAAGGATATGTTACAAAGTAAAGATCCTTAATATATGTGGAAAGAGAATATGGATCAATACTAATGAAACCACAAAATATAGAATGAACTCCCCCTAAATGTGTGCATATACAAATGTGTAATGGAAACATATGCACATATCCAAGTTAACCTTTGTGGTGGAGTTTAACCTATATTTTGGATCCGAGGAATGCAATAGTATATAATAAGAAGTAGAATGCATACCTCTTGTATTTTCATCTTTATATCCAAACGAGACTAAGCAATAGATAATCAATAGAATTGTTAGTCTCACAAATAGATTTGTCATTAATGAATACATACCTGTTTGGATTTTTGCTTTCATATCCAAGCTGAGACTAAACTTGATATAACAATAGGAGTGTTAGTCTCACAAGTGCATTTGTCATTAATCACTTAATCACTTGTATGCCTTCATGATTTTCACCTTTATATCCAAATAAGACTACACAATATGTATATCAATAAAAGTGTTAGTCTCCCAATTAGATTTATCATTAATCACCAAAACTCCATTACCACATAATGGCGGGTCTAGATCTTTCAACAAGGGAGTAGTTGGAGCATTCATATATGCTAAGAACATGAAACCAAGGGAAGGTGAGAATTATACTGCCCTCAAAGTTCAAGACATTTTGGACCAATATTCTGAAGTATTTGCAGAAAGGAGCTACCACCTAGCAGGGGTTGTGACCACACCATTCCACTAAACCCTGGTACTAAGCCATGTAAAGGCAGACATGGTGCCTTGACCAATCCCAGCCAGTGGATCAAAAATGGATGCATGAGATCAATCTGGATACTGTGGTAGCAGTATTCACTGTGGCATCCCCCCGCCCCCAAAAGAAAAATCTACATCCTCCCTCATTTCCGGATAGACATAGACCGCATAATATTTCCTTTTCGATAATGTCTTTAGTAGTTAATTGGCTCATTTTCCTCTTCAAACTCCTCTGACAGCCTCTTCCTAACCCATTCCTTTTCCAGTCTCATATGGTTTCCTTCTCAGTTTCAAAGGGCAGGGCTCTGTGCATCCTCAACAAGTCCTTCACTTGCTTCCATCTTACCCGCATTGGAATTGCCTCCCTCTTGAGAAGTAGATTTCCCAGATGTCTGACTTGAGGTGTTCATGGTTGGGTTATTTGTAGAATTCCCCGAATTCCATCCCGACCTTACACTTCGAGGCTTAGCTCTCTTATCTGGAGATGACAGCAGCCAATCTCCATATTGGAGCGAACTCCTCTCATGTTCTCCATCTCCACATTCCGAAACAATATGACCCAGTAGGCCACACTTTGCACAAAAACTGTGGTAACTTTTCATATTTAACCTTAAAAGTCTCCGAGCACCTTGTCGCAACGACACTGGAAGCACACGGATCAAGGGCTTAGAGATGTCCAGATTCACCAGTACTCGAAGAAAGTTTCCTCAACCCCATCCATCCTCATCAACCTCAACTTTCAGCACATCCCCAATTCCCCGTGCAAGCTGCTTACCCACACTCTCCTTCATAAGTGTAAGAGATAGATCCTATATCCTTGCCCCCACAGCTAACTTCTGAAACTTGATGGAAGATGGGCACGAGATACCATCATATTCCTCCACCGAAACCGCATTTCCCCGAAAAATCCAGGGCCCCTCTTCAAGCGCTCTCTTCGACGTATGGACCGAAGCAATTGCCATCCATTTGGAATGCGAAATCAACTCTTCAATATCTTCTTCAAGGACGATGTCGTTACTCTCCTCATCGCGCAGATCCAAATATTGAAGAAGATAATCGATCTAAGCCGGCGCAATCTCTTCTCTGCCCAATTTCGAGTCCTGCCGGACTCGCTCCCAAGTATCATCCATCTTCCCCTTCTAGGTTCTGAACCCCTGGAAAGGATCTCCAAATGCGCGTAGACCAAGGACGAGAAGTAAACCAGGCTTACCCTTCAACTGTCCCGAGTCGCGGCGGCGAGAATCCTAACCAGAAAAGTGTTGGAAATAATCTTGATTATGTATCTTATTAGTGTTTTGCATCTGCTTCTGCACTGCATGTAGCTGCACGTTCTTGTTGGGAAACCATGGGTCTGACCCTGCAGTCGGCCCATTAGTGGGCGCCCCATCTCAAACCCTAGCCGGGTCGTAGCCTATAAATAGAGGGTGCTATTTATTGTAAAGGATTGATCGATGGATGAAGGAATAAAGAGAAGCAAGATGTCCCCCTACATCTCTGTGTTCAATCTCTTATTCTGTTCTTGTGTTCATGCATTGTTCTTACGATTCTGAGTTTGTCTACGAGGTAATCGCTCGAACTGGACTCGCCAACGACGGTTCCTCAACACGTTATCAGCACGATCGACTCTCCTCGCATCGAAAAGGTAACCATCGATGAACGACACTCGTAGATTGAATCGCTTTTTCTAGATCGCTTTCAATTCTGCAATTGTTGCTTTCTAGATTGTTTCCTACGATGCAAATTCGTTCTAATCTACCGCGAGCCGACTTGAAGTCGCCGACCAAGCCGATCGGTTGGATTGTATGAAAAAACGGATGTTGATTGCATCGTAGATCATTGCATGAATAATATGCATCGCATGAATAGTACACATTACATTGATCACTTTGCATGAACAGTAAAAAAACAGCAGCCCCGTACGGCCTACCGGCGCCCCCGCATGGGCTTACCCCCTACCGCCGGCTTGAAGCCGGGGCATCGTTGACCATGGTGTCTCACCCAGCCTGGAGCTACTCTATCGATAGCTTGGAGCCGCCACCGGTGTCGTCGGCACCATCACAGATGGGGTTTTTACCCTCTACGTCGCCTGAAGCCGACGCCGCCTCCCCAAGCCGCCCCCGCATGGTGCCACCTCCACCCGGGCGCCCTTCACCGGCCCGTAGCCGCGTGACTGTCTCGAAGACACAACCTGGCCCTCGCTAATCGCAAGTCGGCCGCCGCCCTCTAGCACGGGCACACCGCGACGCAACTGTGCGGCCACCCGATGCCGCACGGCCACGACAACAAAGAAAAAAGGGGAGAGGCGGGGAACCGCCGCCGGCCATGGAATACCGCCCGCACGGGCTTCCTCCGCACAGCGCCGCCGGAGCCTAGAAGGCGTCGGTTCCACACCGACCAAGAGCAGGGCGGGGAGGGGGGAATTAGCGCCGCCGCATGGCCGCCCAAAGGAGCAGCCGCGGGCGCCGCATGCGCCACGCCGCGATCGGGACCTCCATGGATGGCGCCACGACCGCTCAGAGCGCCACTGTCACCCGCGCGCGGCGCCACGCTGCTCGCCAGAGCAACGCCGCCGCCCGCCTCGATAGCGCCCATGGGGCCGCCGCGCTCGCCACGGCCGCTCGCCCGCCTGACCTCGCAGATCGCCACCGCAGCCGCGCGCCGCGCGCCCGCCTCGCCGCCTCGCAAGGCGCACCGCCACCGACCCCCCCGCTGCCGGCGGCGCCGCTCCGGCCGGCCAGCACGAGCACGCCCGTAGCGATGCCTCCGGCCGCCTCCAGGCTCCCTTGAAGTCGGCCGCCGCCTCCGGGCTCCCATGGAGCCGCCGCCGGGTGAACAGGTGGGTTGGGGAAACCCTAACCCCACCCCTTGAATCGGCACTAATGGGCCCAGGGCACAAAGGCCCAGCAGCCGAAAAAGAGAAAAAAAAGGAGAGCCGGCCGATGAAAAATCTGTTTTTTTGTAAAAAGGCCCTCGTGATTCTAAAAATTACGCGGGTGTGGAATTTTTGCAAAAAGAACCCTCGTGATTCTGAAAATTACGAGGAAGTTTTACTGCTAATGAAATTTTGCGGAAAACCCCCCTAGAATTGGGAAATTTACGGGATTATGTATATTCTTGCAGAATAGCCCCTCAGAAATTTGATAATTACACGAATTTTCTCTCAGAACTGAGATTTCGTGTTTTAACCCTTTGGAATTGCAGAATTCATCGAAAATACCTTTTTTCAGTAGAAAAGAGCCTCGGGAATCCAATTTTGAATCGATTTTTTGCATTTGAAGCATATTTATTCTTGTTATTGTTATTTCTATGCAATTTATTTATTGTATTTACTGTTTTGATTATCTGTGATTGTTTATATTACTTTTAATCACTGGAATAGCAGTAAATCATGAAAAATGTATAGAAAAATACGGGATCACGAACCAGGAGTTCGAAGAGCATTATGAGAATTTTGCAACCATCTTACGCAAATTACCAGCAGTAATCTTATGAATTTTTTCATGAATATAAAGATGACTGGCATCACGAATCAGGAATTCGAAGAACTGACCCAGCATGGCCAGATTTTGTATAAAATTTGTATCAGTCTTCAATTCTGTGGTAATGTAATCACGGATGAGCAGAAGATGGAGAATACTTTCTACCTTTCACCCAAATACGGTGTAATCCGCACGCAACTATCGTCAAGACGGCTACATGAAGTATGTCGAATTAATTGACATCATGCAAGTTGCAGAAGCTCAAGATGATGTTTTAAGAAAGAACTTCATCTTGCAGCCACCTAGTCGCAATGTTGGCCATGAAGCCACTGCTAGTAGCTACAAGGTGATGAAGCCTCTCACGAATGAGAGGAGCAAGAAGGGTAAGGCACAGAGGATTCACATCCATTAGTTGCACTTATGAATGTGGACAGCCCAATAGCAGTCCCCATCATCCCTCCTTTGGACATAGCAGCGGCCGCAGCCGTGGCTGCCCAAGAGGAGAAGATCGCGCATGGAGCCGATTGAGGCAGAAGTTCCTGAATACTTTGTATATTCGATCTAGTGCACGCATTGCACTTGGATCTTTTATAGTAACCTGCAGTTTGTAATTGAAGCAGAATTTTGAATTATTAAATAATGGTTGCAAGCTCTAGGAGAGCAAAGTATCAAATTCTTATTATGAGTCCTGCAAGGCTCATTTTCCCGTCTTTATAATAGCAAGTTACGTTCTGATATCTGAAGTATTATATATATGTGTTGCTTGCTTTCTGCTACATATTAATAAAGTACATTATATTAGAACGCGTGTGGCGCCCTATGGAGGAACTGTGCTTAGCATGTAGCAGCACAACAAATACCATCATGAGAGAAAATGAATTTTTCCAAACGATCAGCAAGAATGCTGGTAGTCTTACGACAATCGCAGGCAGCGATACTTGTATAATAAGCTCAGGAAGGGCCATAATTATACTCCCAATAGGCACAACTTTGGTCATTGAAGAAGACTTGTTGTACCCAGAATCGACTAGAACTCTCAAGGATATTTGCGCTAACAGTTTTCACGTAGAGACTGAAGAAGAGTATGGTACAGAATACCTGCTCAATACAAAGCGTGAAGAAAGTGAAAAATAGCATTAGAATGTCTTCCTTCATATGAAACTAGGCTATACTACACTAATATTAAGGCACCAGCAGCCTATACTGCACTGAAAACCATATTTAGAAGCTCTGAACTTTTCTATCTCTGGCATGATAGATTATGCCGTCTAGATCTTAAGATAATGAGAGATATAATTAACAATACACAGGGACATAATATGAATGTAAACTATGCAACTAGCGCAAGGGTTAGTACTGAAAACTTCTCATCTTCGCAGGTTTGGTTGCAAGGGTTATATACCTATACCACCACCGCAGCGAACTGCAATGGGCCTTCTCCGAAAGTCTGGGATATACGTTGGTTATGTGACAGCATCCATAATCAAGTATTTGGACCATATGACTGGAGATTTGTATAATGCCCGATTCGCTGAGAGTACATTGGATGAGGTTAGCTTCCCGTCATTAGGGGGAGGAAATCAACCCTTGATGCTAATGTCGGGAAATAATTGAAGTCTAGAAGACAATTGAAGTCCAAAAGATAATTGAAATCTATGCATATGACCCGCGCACTAGTGAAGCAAATAGAGAAGTTCAGAAGATAATTGCAGTCCAGAAGATAATTGAATTGAAGTCTAGAAGACAATTGAAGTCCAGAAGATAATTGATTTGCAAATATTAGCGAATCAACTGCCAGACCACTTTAGTAATTTGAAGAGCGTGACCAAGTAGCATTTGCCTGCAAGCAATGCACCGGAGAGGGTTGAAATACCAATGAAGGTATCCCTAATCCCGTCCAGAGGCCTCAGAATAAAAGGACGAGAACTCCGGTCCCTCGAATCCGGCAACCGGGACGCCGCTTTGGTGAAAAAGGATAAGAAGGACTTGACACAGCCGGTCACCGAAGTGCCCCCAGAACTAGAAGGGGAGCCAGTTGAGACCTGACATCGGTATGGAACCTTCAGAAAAAGCATACCAGAATTGAACATCCCCATGAAGGGAGACATCAGTATGGATGTGTGCGCACACATCGGAGCTGAAAAACTAAAGGGACTTGCCCCGCAATTGGAAGCAGCGGTGAGCAAGTAGAAGCATTAGAAGAATCGCCCTTTGAAGAAATAGTTATAAACTTTATGACATCGGGAGAATCTTTGAATATGACAACAGCCAATGTCGACATTTACTTTGCAAAGAAACTTGCCACAATCATCAATCTTGATTCAGAGCCTGCATCGCTCGCTAAATGAAAGAAAATATCAGATTGAGAAGATTGAGAGAAGGCAATAGAAACTGAATTATTCTCTCCGAATAAAAGAAAGATGTTTGGGCCTGTAAGCTGCATGTCTCCCCTTGTGCACCTCGTAGGGTATAAGTGGGTATTTGTTCGAAAGAGAAATGAAAAGAAGCAAGGCTCGTTGTACAAGTTTTCACTGGACATCCAGAAGATGATTATGAAAAAACCTATTCCCCGGTCATGGGCGGAACTCCTTTTTAAATATTTATCTCAATGGCAGTGAATTTGAAGTTAGAAGTGAAATTGATGGATGAGGTACCAGCATACCTTTATGAAATATTGGATTCGGATATTTATATGAAGATACCTGAATGTATCACTGTCCTGAGTCAAAACAGAGCAAATAGAAATATGTACAGTGTGAAACTCAGAAAGTCATTGTACGAACTTAAGCAATCAGGCAGAATGTGGTATAATCGCTTGAAGCGACTTTCTATGCAAGAAAGACTACACGAACAATGAGTATAATCTCTGTGTTTTTATACGACGGTCCCAGAATGGATTTTGTATAATCTCAGTGTATGAAGTTGATCTGAATATCATCGGAACCCTGAAGGATATTAAGAAAGCAAGCTCTTACATGGAGTCGGAGTTCGAAATGAAAGATTTGGGTGAAAAACTAAATATTGCCTAGGCTTACAGCTTGGGCATGCCCCTGAAGAGATATTAGTGCATCAGTCAGCCTACACTCAGAAGGTGTTAGAAAGGTTCGACTTTGCAAAGCCATACCCTTTGAAAGTGCCAATGGTCGGGAGACCTTTGCAGGAAGACAAAGACCCGTACTGACCTAAAGAAGAGGGGGAGGAAGTCCTGGGATCGGAATTCCCACACTAAAGTGCAATAGAAGCACTAATGTATTTAGCAAACTGTACTAGAACGGACATTGTATTTGCCGGAAACCTACTAGCAAGGTATAGTGCAGAACCTACCAAAGGCATTGGCAGGGAATGAAGGACATCTTCTGATACCTCTAAGGAAGAAAAGATGTTGGTCTGTTCTACAGAAAGAACAAAGACTTAACTATGAATGGCAATACAGATAACGGGTACTTGTAGGACCCACATACAGTCAAATAGCAAACAGGCTATGTATTCTTATGTGGTGGAACCATAATTCCATAAAAATCGTCTAAGCAGAGTCTTGTATCGATTTTGATGAACCACTCGGAAACAATAGCACTACACGAGGCCTCACGAGAATGTGCTTGGCTTCGGCGGATGATTCACCACATCCAGCAGTCATGTGGATTGAATGCCGCACTAACCCCTACTATTATCTATGAAGATAAATGCAGCTTGTGTTGCACAAGTACGGATGAGTTATGTGAAGAATCCTCTCACAAAGCATATCAACCCCAAGTTCTTCTATGCTCATGAATTGCAAAAGATGAACGTATTTAAAGTACTGCATACTAAGTCATGTGAGAATCTTGCAGATTTATTCACTAAGTCACTTCCAGCGTCTAACTTTGAAAGATGCATATGTGAATTGGAATGATGAGACTTAGAGAAGTGCAGAATTCAGGGGGAGAACCTTCACGAACTCATTATTAAAGCTTAATTATGAAGATCGAGTACCCAAAGAATAAATCCAGGAGATTAAATGAAATTGGGTGGATTGTACTCTTTTTTCCTTCACAAGTTTTCCTGAAGTTTCTCGGCTAAGGTTTTTAATGAGGCAATTCGTGCATCACAGCAGAACTTGTATCATGTACTCTTTCTCCAATTTTTTTCCACTGGGTTTTTATAGAGTTTTGACAAGACATGGACATGAAGGATGGGTGCCCAAGGGGGAGTGTTGGGAAACCATAGGCCTAACCCTGCAGTCGGCCCATTAGTGGGCGCCCCATCCCAAACCCTAGCCGGGTCGTAGCCTATAAATAGAGGGTGCTATTCATTGTAAAGGATTGATCGATTGATGAAGGAATAAAGAGAAGCAAGACGTCCCCCTACATTTCTGTGTTCAATCTCTTATTCTGTTCTTGTGTTCATGCATTGTTCTTACGATTCTGAGTTTGTCTACGAGGTAATCGCTCAGACTGGACTCGCCAACGACGGTTCCTCAACAGTTCTGTTTGTAAGTTGATTAGTGGTCAAGCTGATTAGCAAAGAATCAGTCTTGCATGTGTGTATGACACTGTTTATGTGGCATGCACGTTAGTTGATTAAGTCATTTAGCTGCATGCATGCATAACTAGTTGAGCGCTTCTAAAGGCTAGTGGCGTGAGTAGTAGACTGAGTGTTCGGTTGGTTTCTAGTCATGTATTAAGGCATGTAATCAGCAGGGAGTTTAACAATGGAAGAAGAAGAAAAAACGACGTGAGCTTTTTGTGGGCAGCGTCGAACAAACACTTGTGTCTATCATCTTCTTCCTTGTGCGTGTGTGTGTCAAGAAGAAAGTCATGGCCGAGTGTTCTCCTAGTCAAAACCAACAAAAAGAACTAAGGCACGGAAAAAACAAAACTCAAATTCCAAGGCGAAATTGAGAAACACTTTAGAGACTCAGAAAGGACCACCCAGTGGGCCGATAGAAGTGGACGCCGGGGCTGGAGTGCCGGCCGGCGGCGATGGTGGACCAGTTCTCTCGATGGTTCGCGAGAGCCAGGAGAGCTGGTGTCGTGCCCGCCCCCCGGCCTGTGTGCGCGTGGCAGTGCGCGCACCGTGGGTCGCCGCGCGCGAGACAACTAGACAAGAGAGTTATCGTGGGCTTGTGGCGTCCGGACTCGTGTCACGGAGACCGCGGTCCAAGAGTGGCGGTGCTTTTATGCCCATCGGAGTGCTCCGAGAAGTAAACGGCCCAGTTACACAGACGGAGCACGCCCCCCCGGAGCTTTGGACGATGAACTGGCCCGGAAGTAACAGTATTTTGACGGCTCACGCTGCTGGCGTTCTTCTCTGAGAAGCATTCGTTTTGTTCGAGTACTTGTCTGCTAGCTCTCGGATTATACTAGGCTTACATGGTTCGCGTCCAAGACCAACAGAATTCAGTACCACCACGAAATAGCTAGCCATCCCATTCCTGACAGGAAACGCCCATATGTAGACAAAAGATTATTCAAGCTCGAAAGCTGGATCGATCGAACGATTGATTAAGGGGAATCTTCCGGTTGGAGACGGCCCCTCCCACGCTTGCTGGTGCGCGGAAATGTGCTTAGTCGGCGAAAAATCTAGTCAAACAGTGGTACGTGCTAGCAACTACTTGACGCTCAGCGTAGGGTGGACAAAAAACTGTACGCAGGCGGAGGAGGAGAGGACGTGGGTCGCTGCGCGATAGGACGCGAGTAGTCGAGTGCCTTGGTGAGTGTGGGCTAAGAATGGCGATGCTTTTCGGCCCATCTGAGCACGCGGACGCGGAGAAGTAAACTGCCCAGTTAGACGACGGCGGAGCACGGTCCATGTTAGTAGGGCTGGTAGGGTGGCCTACCTGGAGCTTTCGACGACGAACTGGTCCAGAAGAAACCTACAACGTCAAATTTCACGAAATCACGCTACCTTGTTAACACTATTAAACCCACACTTCTATGCGATAATTTCAGATAACCACATTTCTCTCTTCACAAATTTTTCACAAAACTGTACTTTTAAGCACCCAACGGACTGAGCCCACTCGTCGGTCTCACAAGCGTATCTACGAAAATAGGATAGGCTTGTGAGACCGACAAGTAGGTTCGATCCATTGGACATAACGAAAATGCTTAAAATCGTGGCTTTGTGGTAGTTTTATCAAAGTAGCGTTGTTTTCTAAAATTCGTTTTTTCTTTTGTCTAAGTCAACTTGTCTGAAAGCTACAAACTCTCGGATTATACTAGATTTACTTACATGATTCGTGTCCAAGACCAAAAGAACACAATTCGGTACCGCCACGAAATAGCTAGCCACCCCATTCCTGGCCGGACACGCGCGTGTATAGACAAAAAAGAATTTTCAAACTCTTGAAGGTGCATGTGGTTAATTAGTCTGCGAAAAGTCAAGTCAAATAGTCGTGCGTGCGCAGCTACTGGACGATCTGTACGTGTCGTGCTAGCGCTCTCCCCTCATGGATATAAGTATGTATATATGCACGCGTGTGACGACGCCCTAGCTAGCTTGTTCTATCAATTCTCTCTTGGACTCGCTTAATTTGTTGAGCTCGCTCGCCGCCGACGAGCGCCGGGTAAGGAGAGCTCGCGCGCCACCGCCATGTCGAGCTCAGGCGCCATGGCAGTGCAAAGCAGCCCCGACGGCAAATGCAACCAGGTACCTACATACTTATGGCGTATTAATTGTTTCTTCATTTAGTTTTTGGGATCATCTCATCATCTCGTATTAATTGTTTCTTCATTTAGTTTTTGGGATCATCTCATCATGTGCATACTACTAGGATAAATGGATCATGGATTAGTAGCTACCATACCCGTCCGATCCGGTTAATTACTGCATTGATTCGCGTGCATGATCTCGATCGCTACCTGTTAATTTGTCTCTAGTGAGTATACCCGAATCACCGAATCCTGACCTTCCTAAATACTGAACCAATTAACATGTTTCGTGTCGAGCCATCAGTATAATTCAGTAAGTATATATGTACGATCGATATTAAGACAGCTTAAAATCCATCTCATCCTGTCGGCTGATAAGCAATCGTACGTGTTGATCTGTGCACGGAGGCGATAAGATAGCTACAACCGCTGCCCAAACGGCGGCGTCCCGGCCGTCGGGCAAATTTTGCTCGTGGTAGCTGTCGTGCTGCTGCCACTCTCTATATATGCTAGTATATGCATGGTCACCCTCGATCTATTGCGATCAAGGGCCAAGATTATTATGCTTTTGCGCACAAATTTTGTTGTATCAGTAGTACTAGCTAGTTGTAAGGCGACGTACGGCCGACCGGCCGGCCGGCGAACTGTGTACACTGAAGATGTCGTCGGACTCAACAGAAGTACGTGCAGACGGCGGAGGAGGGGCGGGAGGACCACAAGCCCAAGAACGTCGACCTCGACGACTGGCTCCCCATCACCTCGTCGCGCACCGCCAAGTGGTACTACTCGGCATTCCATAACGTCGCCGCCATGGTTGGCGCCGGCGTGCTCGGCCTCCCGTTCGCCATGTCTCAGCTAGGGTGGTACGTATTTGTCCATGCGTGAAACACCGCGCGATTTACCATGGAATTGTATTACCGTCCGTCCGTACAAATGCATTGCGTGGATGCGTGCAGGGGCCCGGGCATGGTGGTGATGGTGTCGTCGTGGGTGATCACGCTGTACACGCTGTGGCAGATGGTGGAGATGCACGAGATGGTGCCCGGGAAGCGGCTCGACCGGTACCACGAGCTGGGGCAGCATGCGTTCGGCGACCACCTCGGCCTCTGGATCGTCGTGCCTCAGCAGCTCGTCGTCGAGGTCGGCACCGACATCGTCTACATGGTCACCGGCGGACAGTCGCTCAAGAAGTTCCACGACCTCGTCTGCGGCGGCCGCTGCAAGGACATCCGCCTCACCTACTTCATCATGATCTTCGGCTCGGTCCACTTCCCCCTCAGCCAGCTCCCCAACTTCAACTCCATCTCCGCCATCTCCGCCGCCGCCGCCGTCATGTCCATCTGCTACTCGATGATCGCGTTCCTGACGTCGGCGGTCCATGCCGCGCCGGTGGACTACGGGCTGAGGGCGACGAGCGCGGCGGGGCGGGTGTTCGGCGCGCTGAACGCGCTGGGCGCGGTGGCGTTCTCGTTCGCGGGGCACAACGTGGTGCTGGAGATCCAGGCCACCATCCCGTCCACCCCGGAGCGGCCGTCCAAGAAGCCCATGTGGCGCGGCGTGGTGGTCGCCTACGCCGTCGTCGCGCTCTGCTACTTCACCGTCGCCATCGCAGGGTACCACGCCTTCGGCAACTCCGTCGACCCCAACGTTCTCATCACCCTCGAGAAACCGCGGTGGCTCATCGCGATCGCGAACATCATGGTCGTCGTCCACGTGGTCGGCGGCTACCAGGTGTACGCCATGCCGGTGTTCGACATGATCGAGACCGTCCTCGTCAAGAAGCTCCAGTTCCGCCCCGGCCTCCCGCTCCGCCTCGCCGCCCGCTCCACCTACGTCGGTACGTACGTAAGACCACGCACACACACTGACACACGGATGAATTACTGAAACCTGTGAACGATGAAATGCGCAGCGCTGACGATGTTCATCGGCATGACCTTCCCCTTCTTCGATGGCTTGCTCGGATTCTTCGGAGGCTTCGCGTTCGCACCCACCACCTACTTTGTAAGATCGATCACTTTTCACTCTGGATCACCTCGATCGATCGGTTACCTTGGATTGCTTGCATATCCTTTTCTTTTCTTTGGTTTTGCAGCTTCCTTGCATAATCTGGCTCATAGTGCGCAAGCCCAACAGGTTTAGCATAACCTGGTGCATTAACTGGGTAAGTTTCAGACTTTCAGTCGACTAAAATTGCTCCAATTACAAGCCTGAGGTTAATTTCTTGGGGTGATATGTGCTTGGAATAAAGTACCAAATAAATTTGATCGTGCTCTTAATTTCTTTTTTGCGTTGTTTAATTTGGTCAGGTCTGTATCGTGATCGGAGTGCTGCTGATGCTGCTGTCTCCCATCGGAGGTCTGCGTCAGATCATCCTCGACGCCAAGAGCTTCAAGTTCTACTCTTAATCTCTCCAAGACGACAGATGAGAAAGGCTGTTTTGGTGATCTCTTTATTATTATTATTATTTAGATGATGTATGTCAGGCGTTCTATATGTTCAATAATAACCAGTTCTCGATCGGCTATTAAAATCGAGGCTGGGATTTAACTTGTAATATATGTTTATCGTTGTGAACCATGGACATATATATGCTTAGCAAATCTCAATTGAATTAAATCGACTCACTGGTTGAAACTATAACAGCGTACAGTGTACTGCGATGCTAGTCGGTTTGCAAGGGATCAGTGGGGAAAGTTTTTTAACTTTTAAAGGACCTTCTCTTATCTCATCGATCGTTTATTTTGTCTTGAGATTCACATTATTTTATTTTTATTGTATTCTCTATTCCTCAAAATATACATGTACAGATCTCAAGACAAAAGATGGCAAATTAGACCACGAATGAGATAGAGGATGTCCTCTTAAAGGTAAAAATTCACTTATAAGGATCAATCTATGTATTATAAAATATGAAAAATTAAATACTGCCAAAAAATTATGCTCAGAGAGTAAAACAAATATAAAGTGTGAAAAAAAAGAAAAATGGAAAAGTGCAGTCCAATAAAAAATTCTGGTAATAAAAAATCGTATCACTCGCTGGCACGTGTCCCCCACAACCACACCTTATCCTCCCCACCCTCTGCACTCTTAAACCCTGCGACGACAAGACGGACACCGTGCTGCCCTCCCCAAACCCGAGAAAATGGCGACCACCGCCACCTTCCTCCACCTCCTCTTCCCTCCCGGCCTTCGCCTCAAGCCCCTACTCAGGCCCTGCCCCCGCCGCATCGTCGTATCCGTCTCACCCTCAGGCCTCGACGAGACCCCCGTTGGCTATCCGGCTGTTGTCCCCTCGATCCTCATCAAGAACACCGAGCCCAAGGACGTCGCTCGCCGCCGCATTTGGGTCAAGCATGACTGGGCTCCCTGGGAGGAGGTCATGACCCCTGAGATCGCCTTCGTGCACCACAACTTCAACAAGGGCGAGGAGCAGGGACGAAGCCAGGAAATTTTTACCCAGGGGTCATATGGTAATAACTAAATATCAAAGGGTGTCAAGTAAAAATATTTTACTCTTCTACATAAGCAAATTAAAAACTATATAAAGGGTTTCATCGACCAGAGGGCCAGGGCTCCTACTAGTCCCCTGTCTTTGTCCCTAACGAGGAGGTGCCACTCGAGTCCCTTGAGGTCTTCCACATGCTCATGCCCGCCTACCAAAAGAAGGTGGAGTCCGAGCGGGGGGTACCTGGAGTGCCTCTTCGCCACTTTTTTAACTCCCTCGAGTGGAGTCCCTCGAGGCCTTCCACCTTTTCAACTCCCTGAACTTGCAAAGTTGTGCTACTTAGCTCCATGAACTTGTATTTTACTTTATCGATCCTCTGAACTTATGGGGTTGTGCCATTTAATTCTATGAACTTGCGTTGAAGCGAAGTTCGTCGAATACGATGCCGGCAACTTTGTCTCTTTCGAGTCCGGTGGACTCGTCGCTGCCTTGTTCCAGCCGTGTTCATCGTCTCTGTTACTTCACGCTGAAAAAATTGGATTCTTCGGGCCTGAGAACGCACCGTGCTCGCCTCTTCGCTAGAGCTCCACCGTCGTAGCTTGTCACCACTCTCATCCTTGACTCCTTTGAGTCGAGAGAGAGAGGTATATTCCCAATGCGAGAGCAAGGGCACAATACTTCTCTTTCTCTCACGGTGATTCGCCAGCTCAACCTTTTATGTTAGCAAACAGTCAAATGGACTTCGTGCAGGGTAAGTAGCTTCTGCTCTGGCACTGGGAGTATACTTCTCTCTCTCACGGTCGACTCAGAGGAGGCAAGAGCGAGGGTGACGACAAGCTATGACGGTGGAGCTCCGGCGAAGACGCGAGCACGATGCATTTCTGGGCTCAAAGAATTCGTTTTTGTTGACGTGAGGTGACCGGGACGATGAACATAGCCGGAACGGGGTGGGGACAAAGTTGCCAGCATCGCATCCGACAAAATTTGCTTTAACGCAAGTTCAGTAAGCTAAGTGGCACAACCTCGCGCTCATGAGGCTGAGAAAGGAAAATACAAGTTCAGGGAGCTAAGTGGCACACCTTGTAAGTTTAGGGATCTACAGTGTAGTTTTCTCTAAAAATCTATAGTGGTGTATTGTGATAGTATGATGCAAGGCAAAGAAGGTCTTTATTCAATGGTTTGTGCTTGTAGTTAAATAGTTGTTGCGGCTAATCTTCGACGACTTAATTAGCTAAAGTCATCCTATACCAGCACATGTAGTTGTACACTTAGGCTTAGATTGGTGGCTTCAGTGCTCGGTCCTTAATCGATCTGGGTGATGATCTCCCCCTATCTACTTGCGAGATTGTAACACCTCGGTCCAACACGGAGCCCAGAATGCTACTAACTACACTTTCAATTTGAACATCATTTTATAATAAATTACAGCAAGTGTATCACGATAAAACCCGTCTATGGGTCACAATAACACAAGTATAAAGATATAACAACCATAGATAATTTATTCATAGGAGCATAGCAAGGTAATAACCCAAGATTAACGCAAACCAATCGATTAAGTCTATTGAATGAATAATCAATTCTAACTTATCATCTAAGGTTATTTAACACCATCATATCCTAAATATAAATCATCATGCTATAATAAAAATGATTTCAAGTGCGCTAGCCCTTCCCGAGTGAAACATCATCAACGATCACCTAAAAACAACAATAGAGTAAGAATGAGTCAAAGACTCAGTAAATACATAATAAAGCCATAAACAACAATTTATCAACCATAATCAAAGTTATCATCATCATCTATCTATTTAGTGACATTCTCATACTCAAACAAACAAGTTATATTCCATATAGGTAAAGTTGCACAATTTAACAATTTACTCGTATATGCTCATGCACCATCATGCTCATGCTCATATGCATCTCATCAGCTGATACCGGTATAGCAAAGTGCTCACTCGTTGATGACACAATCTATCCTTCACTCCCGTCAAGTCCCCACCAAAGTAGGATTTTATTTAGAGCACTTCGGACTAATCATGTATCTTTCTTACCGACCTCACCAGAATAGTTACATGATTTTCTCACCGACCTAGCTCGTGCAACTCCTGTCATGATGAATGTAAATGATGCAATATCTTTAATTATTCATCAACATAATTTATCTCATTAACACAATATCTCATTCTCTTTAACTCAATATCGTAATCTCATTCACTCAATATCATCAATATCATGCATAAGAATAAGCTTAATGAAAGCATAATAAATAGCATGACAAGTGATATCAATTACAATGGCGAACAACCCGTTGTTCACCACTCTACCATATACTTGCCTCTTAGCCCTTCGAAGTCGGATGACGAAAGTGTAATACGACGCATGAGGCCACAATCCCTGAACAAGCACGTAATAACACACACTCAAAAACATCATCAAAATCACATCATCACAGTACCAATCCGTCACACTAATTGACCTCGCGTGTTTACGCCAAACCGACCAAATTAACCCAAATCTACTGGATGCACTACCGCTGTCCCAGTAGTAAAACGGCTCTAACTTATTCGTCCAAACTCCAAATTCGACCAACCAAGACTTTCTGAAAACCTTAAGAACTTACCTACAACATTTATGTCGACCAAATTCCCATATTAACTCACCTACTATTTTTAATCTACTAATTACTACAAACTGACAACATACGATAAACTCTACCGGACAACAGAACTATAAAATTCATATCTTACAATCTAAGCATCGGATTGACATGAATAAAACTTTTACTGAAATCTATCGAAATTCTCTACAATCTCTAGTAGATGAAATTCTCAAATTACATCCATACAGTACCCAAAATAACAGTACAAAAATAGCAGATTAATCGATCTACTATCCGATTCCCTTGACTAGAAATTGCTAATACTCTCTAATCTCGATTCTTTTATCCCGAATTAAAATAAACAACCAGAGATAAAAACTTAATCATTACCCCGAGATCACGATGAAGAACACCGATTTTTCCCTCAAAAGTTTCCTCTCTTCCCTCCTCCTCCTCCTTTCCTTCTTGCCTTTCCCCTTTTCCTGATCTTCTTGATTAGCAGCCTTTCTTGATCTTTCTTCTCTCTCTTTCTTTCTTGCTGTAGCAACCAGCAGTCCAGCATGGATACATACAAAGTATGCAGCATCAAATTTACTAGCAGCTAGCAGCTAGCAGCCTACGTACGCAGCACAGCCCACGCACGCAGCAGCAGCCTACGCTCGCAGCACGCAGCGGCAATACACGCACGTATGCAAGCAGCAGCCGGCGAGCAGCACACGCATACAACAGCAGCCGCAACAGGGGTTCGATAGCAACAAACGCAGGCTGCAACACGGCCAACACGCGCGCGACAGGCAAGGCGCTGGCCGACAGGTGCTCCAGGTGTCCACGTGCTGGCTGAGACAAGGTTGGCTGCTCCCAGTGTCCACGCGCTGGCCAACAGCGGGTCGATTACACTGACGGCGGCAGGGGCGAGAGATGGGAGAGGCGGCTATGCAGGAGGAGGGCAGGGAAAAGACTAGGGTTTTTGGGACAACAGGCTAGAGCTAGCCAAACGGGTCGTGTCTGATGGGCCGACACGAGGCACGACACTGTTGGCCCGACTCGGACCGGCACGATATGACACTATTTATGGACTGAGCTGGCACGACACGATAGTCTAGGCCGTGCCTGGGCCGACACCCCGGCACGGCACGGCATGAATAGTGTCGGGCCCAGTCCGGCATGACCCAGGCATGGCACGACACTGTTTTAATATACATATGTATTTTTCTTTTTATTTATTAATTTTTATATGATTTTCTTTCTATTTTTAATACTTATATGGTTTTATTTTGTAGTTTTTAAATGTTATATAGTTCATTTTATAAGTATATATAAATTTATTTTGGTTTTTTTAAAATATATATATATTTTTTTCTAGGATTATTTTTTAATTTATCATGTCTGATGAGCTAAATGACAAATGTTTTAACGAGCTAGCTATTTAAACATTAATAAGATTCTATTACATTTTCAATATAGTTGTCTCATTTTCTTCAATTTTCATCTCAACTTCTGAATTATACACAATTTTCTATTTTTTTGGGATTTTTTTTGTATTCTTTCATATATTTTTTTCATTCTATCGGGCCAAATGGGCTAAACGGGTCACATTTGGCCCGATGGGCTAAATGGGCCGTGCCAGCACGGCACGGCACGGAAGAGCGATGGGCCGTGCCTGGGCCATCACCACGGCCCGTAGGCTAGCCCGACATGACACGAATAGTAACCGGGCCAGAATGGGTCGTGCCGGGCCGGACCGCCCATTTGGACAGCTCTGCAACAGACCATGCCTCTCTACTTACGAGCATTGGCCGGACCACCCCTTTGGCCATGGGCCGAAGGCCCATCTCTATTTTCATCTTCTCGCACAAAATTCAGATTATTAATTCTTCTCTAATTCATTAATTACTCATTTAATAAGACGAGATATTATAGAGATACACCTCTCACACTTCTCAGCTCATAATATAACTCGCTCGCGTCACAAACTAGGGTTTTCATTTTCATACAAATTAACAGAGGTAACCCATCTCGATCACATTTCAAATTCTCCCAAATTCATACTCACATTTTCATCAATTATTCAATTTCAGCGAAACTAGTGCCTCACTAAGCATCTATTAGACATTCCTAACTGAAATACCCAAATTAATATTATCTATTGTCCAACCCATATCCTAATGGCTACAACAGCAAGAATATCAACTTAACAAGGAGTAATCATGTATTCAATAGGAATTTAGCTATTGTTATCCCTAAATATAGCAATTTTAGCTAAAGATACACACATGCATAATAGATTTTTTATAAAATAAAATATAATAATTGAAATAATAAGATCAACATGGTCAAAGGAGGTTCTTGCCTTGCTCTGGTATCTCTTGAGTATGAGGATGGTGGGTCGTCGAATATTTCGTTCGCATTTCCGACGTCCATTCAAAAGAGCCGATAACAAATCATAAATAGTAAAATAAGTTCAACAGCAACAAAATCCAAATATTTTTGCATATTCATACATATAATGATTTTATATGATTCAGAAAAAAAATATTATTTCAATTTGGAGTTCATATGCAAAAGTTATTAATATTTCAATTTTGCTCGGTTTGAAAATCCTAAAATAATGAAAAGGGTGACGTCGAGAGTGTATTTTCTGAAATTTACACTTTCCAACAGAGAAAACGTATTTCCTTTATATTAAAGACAGCTTTTCCATTTTTCCATTGTTCTAGAAATCATTTTCTTACATGTGGGTCCTACATGTCAGTTTCTCGGGTTTTTGATTTTTGGTTTTATTTACGAAAACAGTGATGGTTCCACATGTTATAGACTCATTAAAAATTAACTAAATAATTAAACTTAATTTCGATTTTAATCCTCTAACACATGGGATCCACTTGTCAACCTCTTGATTTTAAAACGTGTCTAAAAACCAAGAATAGTACGTGGGTCCCGTATGTTCGTGACTCATTTACTAAATATGTTTTAAATTAGATTTTGGATTATCTTTTCAGTCGGTCCCACATGTCATCAACTAATTTCACTTAACCACTGTCATTATCATTAACCAAACCTTAATCGTAAGTGGGACCCACTGTTAGAGAGAGAAAGAGAGCGGGAGAGCAGTGCACAGTACTGCACTGGCTCAGCGAGCTCGCGAGCGGCGAATGGCAATGGCTTGGCCCAGGGATGGGAAAAATGGGTTCTTGGTGTGATGGTGGTTCTACCGGGTGGCGGCGAGGCAGGGGATGGCCAGAGTGTCGCCGACGACGACCTCCAGAGATGGCGCAAAGCAGGGCCGCGGTGGTTTTGGCGAACGGGGCAAAGACAAGGTGAATGGTGGTGTGCATGAGCCCCAGGGGGTCATTGCGATGCTACCGATGACAGCACGGAGACCAATGGTCACCGGAGCGGCAGCGACATTGCTTTTTCACGGTAGCGCCATGATCGGCTATGGTGAACTCTACGCTACGCTAGCTAATCATCCAATCTAACACACGCAATAGCTCTAGGGGACTACTAGAAGCTCACCAAGGGCGTTGATGGCATTGGGGGATGGCCGGAGAGCTTGGAGCAGCGGCGACGGCTGTAGCTTCACGGTGACACAGCTCCTCGGTGAAGGATTGTTGAAATGGAGCTGCACATAAGCTCACGGACGTGCTAAGGATGGTGAGGGTAGAAGGAATTAGCTAGGGACTCACCAGGGTGGCGGCGAACAATAAAAGGGGTTGCGGCGGCCGGAAGTGAAGAAGAAGAGCGGTTCGTGGGATTCCCTGTGCGTGGATCAACATCAAGCGAGGGAGTATAGAACACATTATGACACGGTTGGGTGAGGTTCAAGCTCACCAGAGCATCGAGAACGTGAAAATCTGGATCGGGGTGCACACCGGAGGTGAAGAAGATGATGGCGCATCCATGCTACGGAGCTCCAGGGGCTGCATTAAGTAAGGGAATAGGGTGAGTGAGGTGAGAGGCACACAGTGACACGATTAATGAGGGTAAGGAAGCTCACCAGAGGAGATGGCAGCGTAGAGCTTGCTCACCGGCGTTGAGGACAAAGCTCTCGTTCCCGGTGAACCAAGGAGCGAGAAGCTCTAGTTCTTAGTGGGAGGCGAGAATGGCGAGTTGGGGTGTTTGTGATGCGGTCAAAGGCTTAAGTACAGCTGAGAATGACGTGATATTCATGGCAAGAAAGCGGCGGGCATGACGAGAAACTCACGGCTCTCTCTGGCGTCTCCGCCCGTTCAGGGTTAGGCGGCAATAGAGGAGTTGCTAGCATGGGCAAAGTGACGTACGGCACGGGCGGAGGCGATGGGAGCAGTTGGAGCATGAAACGGTGGTCGTCAGTCGTGAACTTGGGCCGAGCAGGCACGGGCGTGAGCACGCGGGCACGTGGAAGCGAAGCGATGTGGAAGAAGGGTGCTGACAAGTGGGGCCATGACGTCAGTGAGAGAGGGAAACGGGGGCACAAGGCGGGTTGTGCTGGGTTGAGGCGAGGCTTGAGGAAATGGACCGCGGCAATTATAGCCCAAATGCGTGCGGGAAATTTGAATTAGATTTGAAATTTCTAGAAAATGCTTAGACTTTGCCGAATTTTTAAATTTTGAAAACTAGCTCTAAAATTTATGAATTTTTTTGAAGGGCTCCTGATATAGTTTATTTTATTGTGTAATTTTTCCAAAATTTTATTTGTTCTGTATTTTTCTCGAAATTTCTTTCAAGCTGCTGTCTATATGCAGTTTCAATAGTTGATTTATGGAAAATTTCAAAAACATGCTCAAATGCTTCCTCTCTTTATTAACAGTACATACAACTCAAGTTTGGATTTTTGGGATGTTACACAATCCAGGCCAACAATGGTTTTATTTCAGCTAAGCGATACAACCTTTTGATGATCGCCCTGCAAGCTATGAAGTCTTTTGTTGTGGTTTCTTTATATACATGGATTACAATAATTTTTAGTCTGGCTTGTCGTCTCCTCGACTATTTGTAGTGTTTCTCTTCATTCGAGGATGGAGCAGTAATATTCTACTTGGGCTATTTCTATCATGCAGTTTGATCAGGATGACTACCCTAGTAGACGAAAAAGAGGTAAGGACTTCCGAGAGAATATGGTACGTTATGATCCAATATCCAGCTGATGAGCTGAGGCACCCTAGCATGCGCACACTGTAGCAACGTGGCACTACAGCAACGTGTGAATAGTAATGCCTGCAGGTATTAGGAATGATTTATTATTTAGGAATTTATCTATTACGTGTTTAGTATTATCAATTAGTTAGGAAAATTATTATTACATTGAATTGTTAGAGATAGATTTCCTTATAGATTATTTCTTAGAGGTCAAATTGGGTCGTCCCTATAAAAGAGATAGCATGTATACATTACCAATCAAGCAAAAAATAAACAAAGTTAATCTCTAACCAGTTGGCTAAAGATGAGAGCCTCCTTGTTCGTCGGGAAAAGTCTCGACCAAGCTTATAGGGCGATTCCTCGTCTCCCTAGCTAATTAAGCCTCAGAGCCTCGCTGCCTCGACATGCAAGAGCCCTACTAGCGGTTAGATGAGGGCGAGTGTCCTACCCTCAGTCCTTGGACCCGTACATAATCAACGACCACAATATTTAGTATCAGAGCCACTCACCATGGCTTCTGCTATCGAGTTACCCTTGGTTTCCGTGGTCGAGTTACCATGTGACAGAGCTATTGCTATCTGCTAGGAGATCTGACACATATTGCAAGGGTGATATTGGCAAAGGGACAAGGCAAAAGGAGGCAAGTTGTGTGGACATTCTGGCTAGTAATCTTAAAATTCATTCCTCCAGAGATGCTTTAATGACATGATAACAATATGATAGAGTAGAGGAATATTCAAGTTATTCACATTGCAAAAAGGATATGTGCTTTTGCATAGACCAAAGAGTGGTTTTGTTTATTTTCTATAGAAATATAAATTTTGTTTGTTCTTTGCTGCCTGAATTCTGGAAGTTTCTTTAAATTTAGTATATCTGCCTTAGTGTATGTCTTATCATGCAGGCCAAACGAGACCCCTACCGTTTTCGCTTCCCACTTGAAATGCGCTTTGTATATCCTAACATTGATCACCTAATGTGAGTACCATCACTGTCCTTTTTATTTTTTGGTCGCTGCTGATGAGTCCTGGCTGTATGAAGGTTTTAATGGCCATTGTATTATGCCTTAATTTCAGTTTACTCGGTTGACTAATGGTTGCCGTCCTATTTTCTTTCTGACTGCAGATTTGATAGGTTTGACTTTCCACCAATATTTCACCGAAAGGAGGATACTAACCCAGAGCAGTCGTGGGTGCGACTTAATCTCTGTTACTTGCTCAATCTAGTAATTCTGGCAAGAAATTTCACATTCTTTCTATTATTACTAATTTTGGCTGATGATACGCACATTAGTTAGTATCGTGTGTGCATCTTACCTTTATCTGCACTGACAGCGCGAAGGTGGAAGGCCGCCCATTCCTAGGACTTTGAAAGACATGGAAAAAGAACCTTTGGTATCAGACCACCCCCTTTGTTGAAACGGTATTTCTCAGCCATATTTCTAACACTAACATGCTTAGTTATGCCTCTTGCTTCCTATGTAGTGTTTCTCATCCTGTCATATTTCTTGGCTTGTTGCCTACTGTTCCCATTCAATAGATTTAGCAGGATCATTTTTTTGTTTGCAGCTTTGGCAATGGCATAATGCAGAGCAGATGATTTTAGACCATGAGGAGGAAAATCCGGATAAATTCAAGGTACAACATACGAGTCCACAGTTGATACATCCTCATTCAATGAAGAAAATAGAGTTTAATATACTAAAGGATGTTTCGACGAAACATTGCTGAAAAAGAAAGTTGTGGTACGTAATCATGTATAACTCCTGATTACTAGCCTTGGAACACCGAAAGTGGTCCCATTGATCATCATAGGGTGGTTGTTTTACAGTACAGTGGTCCCATAAGTGAAGCTCTTATCAGAGACATATGCTGGTAATTGCACCTAATGTCATTGCTGCTACAAGTTCGATCACACATAATGCATAGGCTCTAACACCTAGATTGGCAGTCGGAAAGCCCTTGGTCTTCCTATTGAGGAGCCCGGGCGATATGATGCGGACGAGACAGAGGTCTTCGGGAAGGACTACTATGATCCATCAAAACCTATGTACCGCTACGACTACTGGGGAGAGCCCAAGAACACCGAAAAGACCAAGCTGGACAGGGACGTGGAGCTTCACAACCAGCAGGTCGTCGGGAAAATAAATCCTATGCGGCGCCTCAGCGAGGGCCCTCGGCATCTTCGTCTATTCGTAAACAGTGCGAAGAGATGGAGGTTGATCGAACAGTGGGGAAGAGGGTTCTCTTCGTGAGGCCCTTCCCAGATAATTCCCTTCCGTCGTCGGGGATACGAAGAAATGGTGCGAGATATCGTACGACGACCATGTCCGGAAGAAGGTGCGGCTGGAAGCTGCTGAAGCCAAGGCAAGGCAGAAGAAGGCGTCGGATCCACAGGAGTCAGGAGGAGGAAGTGGAGTACGACGACGGGATGGACCTTGACTTCAAGAAAATGACCGATCCTTGCGCCCCGCACAATCGGTTCTATATCACAAAATGATAGGTTAGACATAGCATGGTTTAGATTTAGTTGTCTGTCTGTGCACGAGATATGAATATTTGATAGCTTTGTCTTTGTGCCTGTTCAGAGTTGTATTTTGACAATTTTGCCTACGACGGTTTTCTGATGAATGGCAAGTTACATTTGGTACAAATGCAAAGAAGATTTTAGGCAACAATTCCAAGTCAAAACAAACCAATTTGACTCATTTTAGAATGGATCCAAATTTAACTCTCAAACCTTGTTTAGTTGGGCTAAAATCTCTACTCTTCTCCATGGATAGACCGAGATTTTAGTTTAAATTCCCGATCCATCCACATAGATGCCGCCCAAGAATAGACTTCTTAAACAAACCCTCAGTCTAGTAGGAGTATAATAGAATGGTTGGATCTATAGACCAGTGGTGAATACAGCAAGCATAAACCAAATCTGGTATTCTCTTTGTTGACCTTACTCTGCATTTGAACCCATTTTTGATTGGGCGACCCGGGGTTCGTCGACTTGATCAACCCATTTATTATTATTTATTTATTATTAATCTCTCTGTTTTATGCGTGAAGCTTTGTGTTTGTTTTTGACGTTGCGTGACTGCAAATGTTTGTGCAAGAATGGCCGCTAGTGCCACGTCCCTTTCCTTGGTTCCATTTTCCAGTTATTAAATTGCATATTAGATTAACAGTTATGCTGCCGTTCGCGTCAGTGTCCCTTCTTCTCTGTGTTGCATGATTGTGTTGCATGATTGCATGATTCATTTTTTTAGTGACAGTAAATCAGGGACTCTGACATGTCCAGTATCAGCATGTAAAGTGTGCATGTGACTTTGTTTGGCATGTGGAGCACAGAAGTACATAACACCACCCGCACACTCTAGTATCAGGTACATTAGAAATAAACAGGGCCAGTTTTTCTTCTTCTTTTTTTTACCTCCTCTGAATTTCAAAAATACAAAATGTTAGAAATTGGCCCATATGAGTGAGGCCCATTTTCTATAATTCCAAAGCATTTATGGGTTAGTACCATATTGCAAGACAAGTGGAAGTGACCAACATATAAGGTGGAGTCCTTGCTCACTTGAAACATGTAACACATGGATGGATGAGGATGGCATGAGGAGGGCTCGGCTAAACACACACACGCACGCACGCCGCTGCGTATGTTCGCGTATTTTCGCGTGAAAAATCGCGTGACTTGTGACTTGCGACGCGATCGCGTGCGTGGCGTGGCGTGGCACGCCATTTGCGAACCAAGTCCACCTTATTTTCTTGAACCATGCATCTCTCTCTCTGTTTGAATGAGATTCAAATGTTTAAATTTCGAGCTTTATTGAGTGATGATGACGATTACGATGGGTAAATGGCGGTTAAGTGTAACGATTACCAGTGGGTAAAAGGTGGTTAAGTGTGATTACCGTGGGTAAATGGTCGTTAAGTGTGTCGATTACCGGTGGGTAAATGGTCATTTAATCTGTCGATTACGATGCTGCATCTATATATGTCCGAGACGTCCGAGTGCATAGTGAGTACAAGAATAGCCTCCATTTCTTCTTCCTTCTAATGCGTGGCTTGGCATGCTGCGCCGTCTCGAACCTGCCGACTCTTCTTCTCGGCGTGCAGTGAAGAAGGGAAGCGGTATCTCGAACCGTTCTTGCGTGGAGACTTGCACGAGGCGGCAATAAGGTTTCGAGGCGGCGCATCTGCGCGGCGACCGCTTCTTTGCCTTCGCGACATCTACGTTTACGCACTTTGCATCAACTCTGTGGCGCTTCTTGCTCTTCATCGGACCCATCCGTAAGTCTCACGTGTGATTGATAGACTTGTTTACATCCCGGTTTTCATATATTGTGAAGTACAATAAGTTGTCACTAGCGATCTTGTTTTATGCATCATTAGTCTTTTGCAATATTTGCCTTCTAATAAAATTTGGAATTAAAATATTGCCCTCATTTTTAACATTCCGAAACCTTATTGTAAACTTTGTTGCAACACAACTATGGTCGGAGCTTCGATGCTATGAAACACGAGAGGTTTTACGTGAAATTTCAGTAGATGGCGGACTAGAGCCAAGTTCGCTCATGTCTTTGGGGTGTGGTGGGTAATCCACCCACGATATCCGTTCTGATTGACCGATATATGCGATTCGATAATGCGAACAACATCGCTCTTGGCGCCTTCCGACCATTCCGCGGATCGGCTCTATGATGTGTACATGGACTATAAGTCCGCCACGAGTTGTGGGATGCACTAGAGCACAAATATGCAGAGGCAGAGGCGGTCGGCTCTATATGTGTGAGCAATTCTTGACTTTACCATGGATGAGGCTAAGTCCATAGTTGGACAAGCTCATGATCTCCAGCTATTGGTTAGTGAGATTGCACATCTGGGCTGTGTGTTGCCTCCTAAGTTTGTGGCTGCGGGCATTGTCGCCAAACTTCCTGTTTCTTGGCGGGATTTTGCCACTAGCTTGAAACACAAGAGGGAAGAGATTTCTGTTGAAGATCTCATTGCCGCCCTCGATGTGGAAGAAAAGGCAAGAGCAAAAGATGCACCCAGATTTCACAGTCGAACAATGCAAATTTTATAGAGAAAAGATCATTGCAAAGAAGTACAAATCCAACAAAGCGAACAAGACAACTAGCTTTAAGAAGAAAACTGAGAAGAAGGATATGAAGAACATCACCTGCTTTGTGTGTGGAAAAAACGGTCATATGGCGAAAGACTGTCATTTCCGCAAAAGTAGAGATGGTGAAGCGACCAAAGAAGAAGGTCATCAGCGTGATCATAAGCGAGGCCTCGACTTGAGGAGGGTATAGTAATTCTCCTGTTGTTTTTGACATGTCAATCCACCGATTGGTGGGTTGATCTCGGTGCTAATGTTCACGTATGTTACGATATTTCCTTGTTTTCTTCTTACCGAGCGGCGGGGCTTCCTCCGTCATAATGGGAAGCGGATCGCATGCTTCGTTCTTGGTGTTGGCACGTAGAAGCGAAGCTTACTTCGGGAAGACTGCGTCACTTGAAGAGCGTGCGACATGCTCCTACAATAAACAAGAACCTCGTTAGTGGTTACATTCTATGTAGGGACGGTTATAAGCTAGTCTTTGAGTCAAATAAAATTGTAATGTCTAAGTTCGGGAATTTTGTTGGTAAAGGCTATGAGAGCGGAGGCTTGTTCCGCTAAGTACTTTAGAGTCTTGTTATAATCAATGTTGCAACCGGTTTAAATAAATGTGAGGCAAATATTTGGCATTCTCGTTTACGTCATATTGGTTTTGATAGTATTGCTAGAATGTCAGATTAGATTTAATTCCAAAATGTGAAATTGTCAAAGGATCAAAGTGCAGGTCATGTGTGCAAGCAAGCGACCTCGCAAACCTTTTAAGGGATTAGAGGACGAAAAGAACTTGGCACCATTAGATCTTGTTCATTCAGATTTGTGTGAAATGAATGGATTGTTGACAAAAGGAGGCAAAAGATATTTTTAACTTTTATTGATGATGCAACACGCTCTTTGCTATGTGTATTTGCTAAAAACTAAGGATGAAGCTTTATACTACTTTAAGAATTATAAGTAGAGGTTGAGAACCAACTAGAGAAGAAAATAAAAAGACTAAGGTCCGATCGTGGAGAGAGTACATCTCTCATGAATTTTCTCAATTGCTTACGAGCATGGAATAGTCCATGAATTTACACCACCATATTCACCCCAATCAAATGGGGTAGCGAGAGGAAAAACCGCACACTAACGGACTTGGTTAATGCCATGTTAGAGAGTCTTTGGTATGCCTAAGACATGGTGGGGAAGCTATATTGACAACAACTTTAGTCCTAAGCAGTAATCACTAAAAAGAGTGATATTACTCCATATGAGGGATGGAAGGGAGAAAACCCAATGTCAATTTTCTGCGAACTTGGGGGTGTTTGGCCAAGGTCAATATACCATTGCAGAAAAAGAGAAAGCTTGGACCTAAAACAATCGATTGTATTTTTCTAGGATATGCTCATAATAGCACGACCTATAGATTTTTAGTAGTTAAATCAGAAATTCCTGAGATTATTTCTAACACAATAATGGAGTCTAGAGATGCTTCATTCTTTGAGGATTATTTTCCTATGAGAATAGCAGCGATGCTTCACAAACCGAGAATGTTCAAATTGAAAATAATCAAACTTCAACTTCCCACCATCTCGAACCAATATGTGATATCACGAGGAGGATAACAATCTAGTCACGAAGCTCTTCGTAGGAGCAAGAGACAAAGGGTTGAAAACCTTTGGTGATGACTTTATTGTATACCTCGTGGATGATGTGCCAAAGACCCTTTCAGAGGCTTATGCATCTTCGATCTTGAGTATTGGAAAGAAGCGATCCGTGCGAGATGGACTCTATCATGGCTAATGGGACTTGGGAGATCACCGATCGTCTATCGGGTGCAAACTCAGAGGATGTAAGTGGATCTTTAAAAGAAACTAAGACCGATGGTACTATTGAGAAGTACAAGGCAAGACTTGTGGCCAAGGGTTACACCCGAAAGAGGAGAAGATTTCTTTGATACCTATTCTCCTGTCGCGGACTAACCACCATCGAGTGCTCCTTGCGTTAGCATCCTCTTATGGTCTACATGTCCATCAAATGGATGTAAAGATGACTTTTCTTAATGGAGAGTTGGAGGAAGAAATCTATATGGATCAACTTTGATGGTTTTGTGATTTACAGACAGAAAATAAGGTATGTAGATTATTGAAATCCTTATATGGTCTAAAGCAAGCACCTAAACAATGGCACGAGAAATTTGATAAAACTTTAACATCTGTGGCTTTGTTGTGAATGAAGTGATAAATGTGTATACTATCGTTATGGTGGGGTCAAGGAGTGATCTTGTGCCTATATGTAGATGACATACTTATATTTGGAACAAACAACTGCCGTAATTGACGAGTCAAATCTTTTTATCTCGATGCTTTGATATGAAAGACTTAGGAGAGGCGGATGTTATTCGAATATTAAATTAATCAAGAACGAGGATGGGATCACTTTGAGTCAATCCCATTATCTTTGAGAAAATCTTAAGCCGTTTTGGCTATGAGAATTGTAAAATTTCTCCAACTCCCTATGATGCAAGCATTAAGCTTGAAAGAATCAAGAGTTAGGAAAAGATCAATTAAGATTTTCACAAATTATTGGATCACTTATGTATCTATCTGGTGCCACAAGACTGACATATCATTTCTTGTGAGCAAATTAAGTCGGTTTACTTCTAACCCGGAGATGATCACGGAGGCACTTGAGAGAGTGTTGCGCTATTTGAGAGGCACAACCTCATACGGAATTCACTATCTTGGGCATCCTTACGTATTAGAAGGATATAGTGATTCAAATTGGATCTCGATGCGAGATGAGATCAAAGCTACAAGTGGTTATGTCTTTACACTAGCGAGAGCTGCAGTTTCATGGAGGTCGTGTAAGCAGGACTATATTGACGAGGTCAACTATGGAAGCGAACTTGTAGCACTAGACACGACTCATCGTTGAGGTGAATGGCTTAGAAGCTTCGTTGGACTTGCCACGGTTGCGAAACCAATACCAAAAATCCTAATGTCTTGTGATAATCAAGCAGTGTTGATTAAGGTTACAAGTACTAAGGATAACATGAAGTCCTCCGGACATGTGAAGCGTAGGCTTAAATCACGTAAAATTGAGGAACTCGGAGTGATTCTGTGAATTATATACGTCATGAGAAAAATCGCGGACCCTTTCACAAAGGGGCTAGCACGGAAGGCGATTTCGTTGCGTCTATGGACATGGGAATGAGGCCCATTGGAGTTACAACTCAACGATAACCCATACCTTTTGATCGGAGATCCCGTGACTTAGGCAATGGGAAAAACAAGTTCATGTTGTAACAAGAGAGTATATATTCTTTGAATCCATGTCCTAATAGACAAATTACTCTCATTGTATGGAAGGATGGCATAAAGTCTTAATATATTCATTGTCCAAATGAGGAAAAGGTATTAGCTGCAGGATACCTAGAAAGAATATACCTACTTAAGCCCAACTGTGAGGTCGCAGTTCACGAGAATAGGGCATTCTCTAGAAAGCTCATGAGCAGATAAGGGAGCATGACCAAATAACGCTCCGTTTAGGCGCGGTTCTTTGACGGCCTAGTATCAGTTGAGATTTCAAGTGAAATCTAATCACAAAAAGCTGTGAATTCAAGGCATGGTCCATTCATCACCGTGAGAAGATGAATCTTGTCATTCTAGGTGCAAGTTCAACCGTGCACGGGACTTACACTAAAAGCGGTATATTAATGATGATCAAAGACAATATCTTTGATATCCTTTTGCTTCTTGCTTTGGAATTGGTGGGGATTGTTAGAAATTGGCCCATATGAGTGAGGCCCATTTTCTATAATTCCAAAGCATTTATGGGTTAGTACCATATTGCTAAGACAAGGTGGAAGTGACCAACATATAAGGTGGAGTCCTTGCCACTCCTTGAAACATGTAACACATGGATGGATGAGGATGGCATGAGGAGGGCTCGGCTAAACACACACGCACGCGCACGCCGCTGCTGTTCGCGTATTTTCGCGTGAAAATCGCGTGACTTGTGACTTGCGGCGCGCGGCCGTGCGTGACGTGTACGCCATTTGCGAACCAAGTCCACCTTATTTTTGCCGAACCATGCATCTCTCTCTCTTTGAATGAGATTCAAATGTTTAAATTTCAGCTTTATTGAGTGATGATGACAGGCGATTACGATGGGTAAATGGCCGGTTAAGTGTAACGATTACCGATGGGTAAAAGGCTGGTTAAGTGTGACGATTACGGTGGGTAAATGGTCGTTAAGTGTCGATTACGGTGGGTAAATGGTCATTTAATCTGTCGATTACCGATGCGCATCTATATATGTCCGAGGCGTCCGGTGCATAGTGAGTACAAGAATAGCCTCCATTTCTTCTTCCTTCTAATCATGTCTTTGATGCTTTGCGCTGTCGAACCTGCCGACTCTTCTTCTCGGCGTGCACCGTGAAGAAGGGAAGCGGTATCTCGAACCGTTCTTTGCCGTGGAGACTTGCACGAGGCGGCAATAAGGTTTCGGCGTGCATCTGCGCGACCGCTTCTTTGCTCTGCGACATCTACGTTTACGCTCGCATCAACTCTGCGCCGCTTCTTGCTCTTCATCGGACCCATCCGTAAGTCTCTTGTGTGATTGATAGACTTGTTTACATCCTGGTTTTCATATATTGTGAAGTACAATAAGTTGTCTGCTAGCAGTACTGTTTTATGCATCATTAGTCTTTTGCAATATTTGCCTTCTAATAAAATTTGGAATTAAAATATTGCCCTCATTTTTAACACAAAACCCTATGTACATATGGATACATACACTATCGTAACCATCAAAAGTGACTTAAGATTCATGCAATGGATATTCATTTATTAGAAGATAGGATGATGGTTTGAATTTTAAAAATTTACATCAATATCAAGACACATTTGACGATGATGATAGTATATGCACCCATGTGTATACGTGAAAAAACACGTTTCATAAATTTCAAGGTAAGTATTGTAGCAAGTGTTTTCAGTAGAAATTCCAAGTCTACTCTGCTGGAAAAACACTACTGGAGTATCGCCTAACATTTAACAATCACACCGTTTGAAGCGTTACGGCAAATACCCCACCCCAGCGCATGTACTTTCTGTGAGCATCACTCACCATCTCTGTCTTGGCACCGTAAACTCAAGTCACCGTTCTTGTTAGTTTTTTTGTTTTTTGTTTTGCCAATCACGCACGCAAAGGGGCAAACTAAACTGAGCCCGGATCTACGACAGGGGAGGAGCACCGAGCACAGGACACAATTCACGGTAATAATTCGCGGGAACAGCAGCTGAATCGCACGCCTGACGGCCGCTTCCCCTTTGATACCTCCCGTCCAATCGGCAACCCTCCTCCATCCTCCATCATAGAGAAATAAATATAGTTTCGGGGAGAGAGAGAGAGAGAGAGAGCAGCCCATAGGAAGGCGATCTCAGGAGTGTTCGTTTCCGTGCGACTGGTGCAGCGGAGAGCAATAAAGAAAAACCCGCAATAGAATACTAGAATAGGGTAGAATTCGCCATTGGTGCAGTGCAGCGCACAGAGGGAAGAGAATTTTAGCATAGGAGGCGGGCTATAAAAATAGTATACACCTACGACGTATACCAGGAGTCCAGGATTAGCCAGTCCGTCCAGGAGCCAAGAAAACCATGGGGGACGGTGGTGGTGGTGATGGCGCCGCCGCCTCCTCGTCGCCGGCCGCGGGCTTCACCTACTTCGCCGTCTTTCACAACTACCCGCTCGTCACCGCCGTGCTCAGCTTCGCCGTTGCCCAGTCCATCAAGTTCTTCGTCACATGGTAACTGACTCCTCTCTTGTTCTCTTTGCCTCGCGTTCTCGCTTCGTCTTGTGGTGTACGGTTGCGGAATCGGGGTCGGGCGTGGTGTGGGCTCCTGGGATCCGGCCGTCAGGCGTGCGATTCCGTGGGTCAAAATTGCGTCTTGACATTGTTTGTCTCGCATCGCGTGGGGATTTGTCGAGGTCTGGTGGAATTCCCATTCGTTTCTTGATCTGACCGTAAGCATTGGTTCCTCTTTTCTTTTATTTTTCTTTTGGTCAGAGCAACGGTAGATTGGGAATGTAATGGCCTCTTGTATGATGAATTCCGTGGATTTCTTGAATGTTTTTTGGGAATTGAGCTGGAAACGAAAGGAATTGACTGTGATCTCTTCAAATTACGGGAGAATTGGTGGGTCTGTGTGTTGTTCTGGGGTGGCGTTTTGCTTTGTTCAGCTGCAATGCTTGGCTAGGCTACAATTGAATTCACAGATCATGGTATGCTTTTGATTCGTGCTGGGTGAACCTATGGTTCTGGAATTCACAATGTCTATAGCGCACTTCAAACAGCATGTTCCGTTCGGAGGACCTTGATCATTCAATCAGAAAATCATACGGGACGAAGACGAGTGAGAAATTTGGGAATTCGAATTCTCTCACAAAATATTGTTGATTTGAATTTCCAATCTGCCTTTATTCTGATTATTCAATTTCCGATTAGATAGATGGTCATGGGGCTTCGAATGGTATTATTGTACTCTTTCGCCGTTTGAGCCAATGGCAGAGGATATGAACCCAAGTGCTTGTGACGCTTACACATAAAAAAAAATCTGATAGTATGATTATCCAATAGTTCATCTATTCTTTTTTATCCAATAGTTCAGATTAGTTAGGATTTAGTTATACTACCCCTGATAGTATGAGTAGTAGAATCTCAATAGGTATAATTGTAATTGTTCATGTAGGGATTACATGACACAAGAGCAATATTTTCAACCCTAGTTAAAAAAGTTCATAATACCTTCACGAAAAATTATAAATGTAAAGAAAAGTCTATTATGCTTTTAACAAATCAATGATCAGATTTAATTTATACTACCACCATATACTACCGGTAGAATGTACTGTAAATTTCTCTTGCCCAGAACCTTGGACATGCATATCTTACTGTTATGTGCTTCATTTCAGCAGTTTTATTTCATCAAGGGATCCTTGTTTCCTTATTTTGTGATTCAACTCTCGACATGTGTTTTACAGAGGCTAATGTTGCAACAAGTTTAATGTGTATTGGTTCTGAAACGAAGGTACAAGGAGAACAGATGGGATCCTAAGCAGCTCGTCGGCTCCGGTGGCATGCCATCATCGCATTCTGCGACGGTTACATCACTAGCGGTAGCAATTGGTTTCCAAGATGGCTTTGGCAGCGCCCTCTTTGCGACAGCAGCAATATTCGCAAGTGTGGTAGGTTACCATATCATGCCATGTTCCTTTCAAATAAGTTCTTGCTTCCTGATCTTAAAGAGAATGAGCATTTAAATGGTGTTGTTTGGACACCATTTTCTATCTTGAGTTGGACATTATGATGTTGAGTGTAGGCATTGTGCAAAAGTTTATATATTCATTTCCTTTATGTTGATCCAAAATGGCGAGGTCTCAGAAATATCCATTTTGTGACTTGATTGGCAGGTGATGTACGATGCCTCTGGTATCAGATTGCATGCTGGAAAACAAGCAGAGGTATGCAACAACTGTTTGTGTGTGTCATCTCTGTTGTGGGTTCAACAACTTGTAAATATCATTAGGGGATATCTTTAAAACTAAGTACTACATTTGACTGTATTACCATGACACAAGTAAATTGCACTATTTATGCAGCTATGCTGAACTTGTCCTTTTTTCCTCCTATGTTCAGGTGTTGAACCAAATAGTCTGTGAACTTCCTTCAGAACATCCCTTGTCCGAAGCAAGGCCATTACGTGAACTTTTAGGCCATACTCCGACCCAGGTTTGCTTAAATGTCCTTTCCATTTATCATTTTATCGCAGTTTGGCAGATTGAAAACGACGGCATATATCCATAAAAAAACAGAGAGAAAGTGATGACATATTGGCATGGTCCTTACGTGGATGCCAACTAAACCTCAAGCTGGCTGTTCCCATGTCATCAGGCCCCCTTTTACTTAGCACCACATGCTTATCACATATCACTTCATGCAGCTTCGTCAACACTGCTACCTGCTTGTGGCTTTTCATCACAAGCAGCCATTTTGTATGCTGCTAACTTTCTTTTTTTTTGACGTAAGAATGCTGCTAACTTGTTCGGTGTTAAATTGCTCCCAGGTTGTGGCTGGCGCGTTGCTCGGGTTTATGATAGCAACAGCAGGGCAACTGTTCATTGCGGTGGCAAGTGTTGTATGATGCTGTGTTGAAGGTGCAGGAGAACTGCTAGCATTTGCAGGGACTTGAGAAGAAACTTCTCTAGTGTTCTGTCACCTAGGTATTTGTAAGATTTGTAATGCTGTGCTGTAGTGCTGTTGAAGATTGATGAAGTTTTGATAGCACGTGATTGTATGTCCAGGGTAATGTTCTCAGGATTGATGTACATAATATTTGTTCGATAACTTAATTGTTCTGGTGAAATCTAAAATGGTGTTGTTTCAATGATGATTGGTGACGGCTAATTTTGTTGTTTCATAAGTCCATATATATTTTACTCCCCCGAAGAAGCTGATCTTTTTCTTCAGACCATGACTTTGAACTCAATATTACTTGTTCAACAACACGACGATTAATTACTTTAATTTGACTCCGAATGCAACTCTATTGTGAACAAAATTAACTTCTTTCAATAAATGGTAAAATGGCCAAATCAAAACCAAATGCTCTCATTCATCTTGTGAAGCTTAGGTTCAGGCCTACAAGCTTCCTGTTGGAATACTGCAACAACACGTTGAGGCCCTGGCCCAGGTGAAAGCTGAGCTGAACAGACTAAACAGAAATGTTATAAGTTGTAACACAAACAAGAAGCTGGACAGCCAAGTTATCTACATATATCATGTATTGAAGAAAAAAATTATTCACATTGATGTAACATCTCTGGAAGTTCAAGTCAAACGTATTTCAAGGTTATCAACATATGTAAGAAGAATTCAACAAACAATTTGGTGGTCATGTACATGTTTCTTTGCAAAATGCATCACAAATTCACAACTCTGTGTTGCTCTGTAATGTATCATCGTGCAGCTGAGATTCCTAGCTATACTTAGTTACTGACTGTTGTAGTAGGGCACCAAGGAGTGTCCCGTCCCTAGGGTCGTCGACCATACTCAGGAGGTCCCAGAAAAAAGCTATATGTGTATAGACTAGGTCTATATTCATAAAAATGAACCTAAATGCCCCCCTCTCAATGTAAAGCAAAGGTAAGAAGGGAAATACCCCTTCTTGCCCCTTATATATAAGGCCCTATGGGCATGTAAGAAAGGGGGCTACCTCCCATTCATACACATACGTAATGCAACATTCATACATCTTGTGCGTTGAGCTTTTCTCCCATTCGGTCCCCTCATGATAAAAGGGACCCTGTACCTACTATCTAGCGATGCTACGACACAGACACTCAAACCTAGTTAGTTACTGAATGGAAATTTGCACATTATTACACCTATTGCCTATTTAAACACAAAATCTGAGAAAAGACTCTCCTAACTTCTGGATCCGCATCTCTCACCATGTCAGATTCTGTTGTCCATGCTATGTGCTCATCAGGTCTAACAAAAATTACACTTTTCCTAGTTATCTGACACATCTCCCACCATGAAGTAGCAGATGCCCTAGGTATTTCCTCAACATCGACATAGTTTGTCCAGGGTACCAACTCAGATCTGCTCCCTTCCACTTCTGCATCAACTGAACCTTGTGGCCATATAACACATATTTTGGCTGACAACTTAAGTTCATCTGCTATCTTCAGCATAGCACGGGCAAGCTCATAAGACTCTTTCAGGGGTGTGATGATGAGAACAAACTCAAGTTTATCCCCGCTTACTTGGTCGATTGTTGAGCACACACTCTGTAAGATATCAACGCTGCCACAATTAGCACAAAAATAGAGGAATCGCTAAAAATGCATATACCAATTAGGTGTCAAAGGGTAAACCTCACTCGAAGCGGACAGTGCTCTCACTAGTATGTGCGGTAGCCGTGAACCAACCTTAGCAGATGGGATGTAGTCTCTTGATGATCTCTTAGAATGCTTCGATTTTTCTGCTTGCTGAGTGGTTTCGGCACAATCTTCAGCAACTAGGGCTCCTTTTTCATAGCTGAAAGTGTACAAAATAGATCTATGTAAGAAACTTTGCATATTTGATTATACTTATTGAGAACGTAGCATTATTGCCAGAGGTATGTGATCTACTCATGTTGTCCCACCAAATAAACTGAAAAAAAAAAACTGGAGTTCTTTTGAAGAATGATTCACTGTAATGAGGCTAACCAGAAGCCAAGATCCTCTGCAGGGAACTGCAGCTGTAGACTTTTCCCTTCATCAAGAATACTTCTCAATCTTGCTAGCCTGAAGGATCCAAGGGGGTTTTTCTCATTCAAAATGTAGTCCGATACTTGTGCCTGACCAATGGAAAACAATCCTTCCAAAACCGCCTTCTGTAAATTTCTTGGAACGACTGATCCTAGGGTGTTGTTGATTACTCGATGCACTGACAAATACATGCAAAGGGTACATATAATGAGATAATGACAAGGGGCAAGTTACAATGTACTTCACATTCAACAGTGACTTAAGCACAGTTGTACATGTTGTCAATATTTACTTTGAAAAAGAAAATAACAAAAGAGTTTACGGCCCTCTTGCAGCAGGACATTTTACCTGAGTTTGCAACAGTTGGATCAAGACCAAGGGTAGCAGGAATAGACATTGCTGCCTTGAAGTTTTCCACACTAAGTTCTGTATTAAAAATGGCAACCTGCAATGAGCAAGCATGCATGTTTTCATTAACTTTGTAAAGGGGATCTTAAAATTGAACGGACAGAAAGCCTGCAAGAAGAATCTAACAGGTCGGCGTTCTGATTCATAAGTTTGTATTATTGATGGTGCAGCAACGCCATTCAGCAGTAAAGACAATTTCCAAGCCAAATTATGTGCATCCTGAACACCAGTGTTCATTCCTGCAAAAAGAAATCAGCAAGTGCACATTTCTTTATACCTTTGAGCCTCAGATGCATAATAAAGAAACTCAAAATGTACTTCAGTATCAACATTGAAAATAAACCACTAACCAAAACCACCAGCAGGAGGAAAACGGTGAGCAGCATCACCAACAAGGATTATACGATTGTTGCAGCCAATGTACTTCTCTGCGACTTCAGCATGCATCACCCATGGTTTTATGTCTAAAACCTGAACATCTTCTGGCTCCCATCCAACCAATTTGATAATAATTTGCTCGCATACCTATAATCACAAAAGAAAAACATACAAAAAAAATTAAGCAGGGATGTAAATATAGCCACAAAATTTACTCTGCAGAATCACCTATGTATAACATATTCAATACTAAGGATAGCAATAGAAGGCAAATAGAAAAGAAGTTCTTTCAAGAATACGGCAGAAAGTATTTCAGAAATACAAGTCTATACATAGTTGGGCCCAGAAAATAAACTTTACTAGATGTACACGAGTGATGAGGCGAAAAAATGCTGATGAATTAAAATCGAGAAAAAAAATATTTAACTGAAATCACCTTAGCACTGAAATCTTCAAACATCTGCTGAGGAGGATAAAATGGAATCTGGAAATAAAATAGAAGATAAAATTAACGAACGGATAAAGCACTACGTAATTTCACACCAATCGTTCTACTTCTTACATCATAAAAGGGTAAGCATGATAATCTGCTAATAGTAAGCATGATAATGTGCTAATCTGAAATACCTGCAATACAAATTCCCCATGCTCCAGGTCATGTGCAACCAGCACACCAATGGCGTCAGGGTTGAAGATAAAGAACAGCATTCCAGGCCTCTCACTAGACAAATACTTTCCAAGATCTCTGCTCAGAAAATGCACACTGACCAGTTTCTGCAAGTCCCTTTCACCTTTCATGGATATACCAGCCAATTTGCGCACTGTGCTTCTAGCACCATCTGCCCCCAGAAGAAGGCCACAGTGAAGCTTTCTCTCCTGCATCCTCCCCCCATTATTAAATGAAGTTCCAATCAAAATGCCCTCGTCAGTCAGTTGAATGGAACTACACTCATGTCCCATCAATATCTTGTTTTCCAGCACGGAATCTTTAGTTGAGCTGCAAATCTCATCAGGAAAACATGTCCGGAAGCCAATGCCTTCCAGCTTCTTGAGTAGCAAATCCACTAACTTGTACTGTGAGAAGTGTGCAACCGATATAGGACTAATGACCTTGTCAAAACCTGCACAAAACAATCGTCAGCTGATCGATCTATGTAGAGAGGTGAAAACGATCACGCACTCGACATGAAAAGAAGTAAACCGACCTTCCTGCTTCATGTGATCAACCGAACCGAGAATGGGACCAGAGAGTGAAATACAATACACGAACTTCCTCCACAAATCCACTGGTGGCTGAGACCTCTCGATGTCCCCAGCCAGGCCGTCCAATTTGCGGAAGATCTGCTAATACCACCCCTCATATTAAACCACCGTCCGAAGTACAAAATACTACAGCTGAAAATGGCAATGTCGGAATGCACTTAACACTAAACACACCTCCATAGTGCGGTTGTTGATGAAATGCGCTCGGGGGTGCCGAGTGAACTCCATACTTTTCTCTATAACCGTGCATTTGATGCCTGCGAGATTTCAATAAAACGAACGGCCGCATCAATGGCAGCCGAACTAGACAATAACCTCCACGAGTTCTTGTGAATTTAATAAATTGAGCTCCGATCGATCCACCGAGCACCTAACTAGTACTCTACACCTCAAAGACCACTTCTTTTGCCACAGTTTCGCAGTTCTCTGTCAAATCTTCAGCTCAGCTCAACGGTGCCGCCTACTGAAGCGCGAATTGGAACCGAGATGTGGAGATTTGCGTCTCTTACCGAATTTGGTGAGGAGGAAGGAGAGAACGAGCCCGACGGGGCCAGCTCCGACGATGACCACCGGCAGATGCGGCGGCGCGTCGCCTCCGCCACCAGCGAGGGACGAGAAGAGCGGACGCTGGTGGCTGCGGCGGCGCCACCAGATCATGCCCCGGTCCGCGGAGAAGAGGCGCCAGCCTCTACCGCCGGCGATCGATGGCATCTCGGTCAGCTGGGCCTCGGCGGTGGGCGTATAGGCTACTGCACTTTGCAGGAGGGGGGTTTATGGGTTTAGAATGTGGACACGAGTACACCAGTTTCGACTGACACGATGGAAGCTGCGAGATGGCGTCTGTTCTAAGTACGTCTTCTCTGTGAGCGGCTAGTTCAGAGACGGCAACTCCTACTTCCGCCAGTAACCGATGGTGGGCCCCGTTTTGTTCGCCGGATTTTCAACTGAAAAACACAGGATTGTTGATTCCTCCGGAATGGTCACTGTTCACCTCGTTTGGTTCGTGGGACTAGAGCAAATGAATTCCAAGGGGATACTGTAGCGATCCTGCAAGAACATAGGAATCACGCTCGTGGTCGCTGCGCTTGAGACGAAGCCGCCATCGCAGAAAGAATCACCCATAAGCATAGCTGGAGACGAAGCTGCCGCTGCTCAAGTTGACGATGGGTGCCAGATCTGGAGCTTGCAGAGTTAGGGGAAGCCGACGAGCCGGCATGGAGAGCACAAGGGGGGGAGGGGTAGAGAGAACAAGAAGTTGATTTAGGGGCCAGCCTGCGAGAACAAGAGGAGGACGCGGAGTACGGCCGGCGGCCGGCTGGGGCGGCGTAAGAAAAGAGGCTGCGTCGGCTCTGTAGATGGAGGCATGGAGCAAGGAGGGCAGTGGAATAATTTTTGGGAGCGTCTTCTGGTGACGGAAATATCTTTATCCACCGGTTATCTTTTTTAGCTGTAGGATTTTGATCTAATAGATACTACAAATTTTTGTATTGAGATAAAAAAAAATTAAACCAGACAAAAGTAAATGTAGGTGAACTCTATGAATAAAAAAGATTCTCAACTAGATAAAAATAAATCTAGGTAAACCCTTACAAAAGAAAAATACGAAAACAAATATAACTAAAAGTTACAGTAAAACTGTGTTAAAATTTCACATCAATGTTAAAGTTACAGTACTGCAATTTTATATTTAGTATTATGCAATTATACAGGACTGAAGGATAAAAAAATTTGAGGCACCTAAAAATTAGCAAACCCAATAATTTTTTATGGCGTGTGGTGGATGAGAAAAGTGACGAGCGAGATGGGACAGGAGCACACTTGGTTATTAGTGAGTCCATGGTCCTCGTTGTCAGTGGCTTTGAAATGTACACGGATGAATAAGTAAATGTGATCACTATTCACTTCCTAAATGCCTATAACATTCCTGTGTTTTTCCTACCATCCATCGAACTGAGTTCCTTCTTTATTGTTATTTTTATTTTGCCGCGAATAAGTAGTAGCACAATCATGGCTGCTCCACAATTGAGCCATGAACCCATGAGCACGCTTCAATGACAACGGTTCTCGGCAAGGCAAAACTTTGTTGTTTAGCATAGGGGGGATATGTCATGGAGGATGAATACCAGAATTTGCACAGGTAAATTCATCGATACCAGAACGGTTTTTTTAATCATCCATAAAAAGGATGTGTTTGAACAGATTGTGCACGAACAATTCTTGCAGCCTCTTCACCCAAATATTTGTTTTGTGCAGAGAGTACCCAGTGTTGGCATGGAAACAGGATGAAGAGGCTGCAATAATTAGCTGGATCAATTAGAAAAGCAGGGTAGCATAGTACACGTCTCGAGTTTAGTATATACAACAACAAGAAATCCTTCTAGATTTCCACAGCAAATTACATCTCAAAGCTTGGAGGCACCCATGGACACGGCCTGCTGCACAAGCTCCCGCCGCAAGATCTTCCCCGCAGGTGATTTCGGTATTGCGGCGACAAAAGCCACTTGGCGGACTTTCTTGTAGGGCGCAACCTATCAAAAGGCCAACATTTTGGTCTGAACTTATTGTTTGAAGCGGTAAGACGTCGCCAAACTACAACAGCAAGGATTCCAAAAAATTGCTGCATATAGAAAGGACCAGTGATAGAATTTGATGATGAAATCATTAGTAAAAACTAAGCTTGTCATCAATAGCTGCGCAACAATATGCTACATACTATTTCAGTGTTGCCGTTTCCGTCAGGGGAAAGATTGTTAGAATATCCTTAATGCGAAGAGCCAGTGCACTAACAATACAATACTAAAATAGAACTAAATCCAACTCAACTTGCTTGTCAAAAGTAAAATAAAGCTGATTATGACAGACATCTTTAATTCAATATGAAACTATATCGGGTAGAATGTAACATTCAGATAATCAAAAGGAAAAACGTACATGTTTAGCCACGTAATCCATGACCTGTTGTGCAGTAATTTTTGAACCTGGTTGCCTCACTATAAAAGCCATTGGTAGTTGCCCAACATCTTCGTCTGGATATCTGCGTAGTGCATACAGAAGGGACATCTTATAAACCGTTACATGATGAAGGAAACTTTGTACGGAATTTGTTTGAATGCAAGATCCATCAGAATTTTCCCAAGTTAACTGCAGTTTATACTGAAGGTACTTACGGGATAACTGCAGCATCAGCAATTTCAGGATGAGATTGTAGAATATGCTCCAGTTCAGCTGGAGGCACCTGAAATAAGATGTATATCAGTATCATGCAAATAGAAACTTGTGAGATGAAATTCTCCAACGATAAAGTAATTGTAGTTCTATGCTACAGTACCTGGTATCCCTTGTACTTTATCAACTCCTTCAATCGATCAACAATGTAGAGAAAACCATCTTCATTGAAGTAGCAGAGGTCACCAGTTTTCAACCAGCCTTCTGGATCCACCGTTGCTGCAGTGGCCTTGTCGTCACCAACATAACCTGAAAAAACATCCCCGTGACTGATACAGTTAAGCAAAAACCAAAGTAATAATCAAGGCAAAAATGCAGAACAATGGGAAAATATTGTCCAGAATTATTTGGAATTTCTATCTCCTTAAGTTTTTAAAAACTACTAGTGGTACAATTTTAAGTGAATCTTAAACTAATCTGATGAAGGTGGTTCGGTGACGTTTCAGACCAACCTGAATGTTGAGATCAGTTCCTACGTCACCTACAAAGCATGAAAAACATTTTGGTTCTCTATATAAAACTGTTGGACGAATGGCTGGTAGCAGATGTCTCCATACTAACAAACGACTTCAATAAACACCTACGAACTGCATAGCACTGGCATCACTATCCAGCAAGTAGCACAACAAGCGCCCCTGACTCCCTGCATTGCTGCCAGGGATGAAGATTTGTTGAAATCGCTACTACTACCGCACGGACCACCAGTACTTTGTTGGACAAATGTTTAGGTTCTGCAACTACAACAATTACTACGATAGTCGTCATAAAGCACATGCCACGCAGAATGAGATCCTCTAGAGGACTAAATGCAAAGATAAACAGTTCTCCTAACAGTCAGATCGGGGGAAAATTCAGCTCTACAGTAAAATCAAGTACTTTGCTATAGCAGTCTGCTAAGGTAAGGCGCTGTACTCACCGTAGCAGACTCGTTTTACTATGCGCACACCTCCCTCTACGGTAATGCAGAAGATCCGATTGACATGGCACGTTTTATTATGCGGATACCTCCGCAGAAGATCCGGTTGACATGGCAGGCAAACACATGCTGGTCACTTGCACATTAACAAAAGGCCCTCTCCATCACATTGCTGACCGCAATTACTACTTGCCTTTCATGACGACTGGGCCCCGGACCCAGAGCTCGCCGCGCTGGCCTGGCCCGAGCTCCTCGCCGGTGGCCGGGTCGACGATCTTCGCTTGCAAGTGGGACGCCAGCTTCCCGACCGACCCGTACGCCCTCGACTCCTCCGGCCCGACCGTCGAGGCCACTGAGCCAGACGACTCGGTCAAACCGTAGCCCTGTAATCATATTGAATAGTGCAAACGTTAATTCGTTGGATTAAAGAAAGGAATCTGCACTGCGCACAAGAGGTTCAGTATTATCCTGCAGCGTGCATGGAATTGGATGCTTAACCTGAACAATCTGCACGTTGGGGAAGACGGCGGCGAAGCGCTCGGCGATCTCGCGGCCGAGTGGGGCGCCGCCGACGCCGATGACGAGGAGCGACGAGAGGTCGCAGCGGCGCGCCTCCTCGGACTTGGTCATGGCCACCAGCAGAGGCGGCGCCGCGGGCAGCAGCGTGACGCGGTACCGCTCTATCGCGCGCAGCGCGGCGCCGAAGTCGAACCGATCCATGAGCACGGCCGTCTCCCCCATGGACACGGATCGCAGCACCATCATGAAGCCGAACACGTGGAACAGGGGGAGGGGGAGCAGCGTCACCGCCGGCGGCGGAGGCTCCTCGTCCGCCTCGGCGGCTTCCTGCGCCACCGTCTCCCGGTTCTGTCTGTGTGCGCACATCAGAGCGATGAGGTTGCGGTGCGTGACAGCGACGGCCTTTACCCGCCCGGTCGTGCCCGACGAGTACAGCACGGCCGCCGTGTTGGACTGCTTCACCGCCACCGTGGGAGGCGCCGCCTCCCCGCCGGCTGAGGCCAGCCCCTTATACGCATCCGACCCGATAACAACGCACCTCACATGGCCGGGCAGCTTGGCGGCCACCTCGGGGGCCGCGAACGCGACGACCGGCTTGGAGAGGCTGACCTGGTGCGCGTACTCCTCGGGGGTGGACGCCGGGTTGGCGGGCGACACCACGGCGCCGATGGACATGAGCGCGAAGTGGAGAACGGGGACGTCGAGGATGGAGGGGGCGACGACGAAGGCGACGTCCCCGGGGCGGAGGCCGAGGGAGGACCAGAGGCCGCCGGTGAGGGTGCGGACGGCGGCGAGGAAGGAGGGGAAGGAGACGGCAATGCCGGTGGCGGCGTCGACGATCGCGGGGGGTTCAGGGAGCGGGGAGGAGAGGAGGGAGAAGGCGTAGGCGGCCGCGGTGGTGGGCAGCGATTCCGGCGGGAGCGCGGCCGGGGAGCGAAGGCTGTGGAAGGTCCGCGTGGCGCCGCAGAAGCCGCTACGCGGGTCGATCCCGGAGGGCAGCGGCTGCTGCTCGGCCATTGGGATGTGGAGGCGAGGTGAGGGTTTGGTGGCCTTCGCCTTTCGGGGATTCCCTTTGTTGTGGGGAACAAGGGAGCTGGGGTCGGAGAGAAGAGAGGACGGAGAGAAGAGGACACAGTCACACAGGTAGAGAGGATGAGAGGAGAGACGTGTCTAATCCTGACCCATATTAATGCATGATGATCGTGAGGTTGGTACTGATAGTCTGGGCCCACTCGCGATGTCGCGGTGGAGCCTCATCTTTATTGTTTTTCTGAATTTTCTCTACTCTCTGGTTTTCACCTCGGTCAAATATCTACACTTATAGCCGATTGCCTGTGCTCGTTGCAACGGTCTTTAAATAAATATAATATATATATTATTAGATAGAAACTTTATATTCATAAAATAATTATTCTACAAATGAAAGTTGCATATATAATTTACATCTAATTAATAAATTACATATAATCTTATTATAAATCACAAATACATATAATTTAATTATTCATATAAAATCTTTCAAAAAATTTATACACGTATACATATATCTATGTATAGAATATTCTACCAACTTTAAAAATGAGAAGGGAAGATGAGAGATGGGAGACTTTTTTATCATCATCACCATTAAGTACTTCTTTATAATAGTAAAGATGTGTGACATCCATGTGGTGACCAGATGTTACAGCTTGAGTCCAACTAATTACAAATTACACCGGTTTATTTATAGGTTTTTAATAATTAATTTAGCGACCACTCGGTTGATTTCACATTATTGCCCTTCCCGTTCGGTGGCACAGTGACTTCCATTGATTGCTTCAGTAGAAGCGGTCACTCGTAATGAACTACTCCCACTCTTCACTGTTGTACAGTGCATGTCGTACACTTGGATTAGCTCCGCTCTTGGAATTCTTGGCTGTATTGAGACTGATCCAGCACGTTTTAGCAAAAAAAAAACAAACATGGGCTATCTTTCTTTCGTATTTATAAAAATAGTCTCATAGACCGCACGATCATCGTGCGGATAACTATTGGATCAACACATTACACATACCTAATTTCACACGACCACCGTGTAAAATAGCAAAAAACCACACAGCCACAGTACGGTGCTTCCCTTTTCCACCTAATTAGCCACATGTTAATTTATTCCTAATTAGCCACATGTGCTACTGAGATCCTTGTGTTGCATATAGTACTTATGAATATTTATCTTTTATTCCTACCTAGCCACATGCTAATTGAGTAATCAAATGCTTTAGTAAACGCATACATATGCCTACCTAAGCTCAATTTTATTTTGTCAAGGGGAGAATCCAGTACATCCTAACAAGAAGCTTGACTATTCTTTTGGATTAGTCCGACTACCTAACAGAGCATACAAATATAACACAACAAAATAAGCATACAAATATACCAAATAAAATCGCATAACACGAGATACAATATAGCTCACTCGTCTGAGCCACTGCTCGTTGCGTCTGCGTCCGCGTCCTTGTTTTGCGTCGAGCATATCCCGTGGGATACGTTAGCCGGTCCGGAGAGCGCGTGTTGGATCGGAAGGGGTACGAAAACCGTTGAGTCTGTTGAGTGGACGAAGGTGCACTAATAAGCTGAGTTCGAGGAAGCTGAGTCTGGTAAGTGCCAATATCGTCCTGGTGAGACATACTGAACTGGGGGCCACTTGCAATGAAGTCATGAACGAGGGGCTATATAAATCCACTCCCGAATCGTCCGCTCCCATGGTACGATGTCTGCAACTCTCGTCGTGCGGAGGAGCTCTGGCCTTGAACGTACGGTGTGGTAATGACCCCAAAGGAGCTCTACCCTGCGTACGGTATTCCGTACTAGTCAACGTACGACAAGGGTGGGTGCCCTGGTCCAAACCACGGCGCTTCTTGCTCCCTAGCATGGTGGGAGGCTCGTATCTCATCGGTGGGCGTAATCGGCGTCACCCCCACGGTCAACTGAAGGCTGCAAGACGGAACGATGTTAGTCAAAATAAACACTCTGGACGTAAACTGAGAGTCTCGTACCTCCCAGATGTGCAGTACAAATGACCGAGGGAGAGCGCTAGTCCGTGTACGGGGTGCGGATGGTAGAAGTGAGATGTATCCCGACAGACCTGCGGCGGGAGAACGATATGATGTTAGCGGAATGTAAGGCATAATTTAAAAACAGAACGTAGATTTGTACATAACTTACCTCCCCAACGACCTGGCCCGCGGATGAACGACGGGGAGCGCTATGATGCCGACCAGTCTCGCTGGGTCGTGATGACCTAGCGGGTGAGCACGGTCCCCCCACTTGGTGCCCGATGTGCAGGATGTCGTCCGTCGAACGACCACAGCTCATGTTCTTTATTATGTTATTCGACTCCGCGAAGATGTACTTCAAAGTGCTCAGCAGCCCCGGTAATGTGTGTGGGATGCGGATGACAGTCTCTGATGCGCTTGCAATGCGTTGCGCCCACTTCAACTGAAGTGACATACAAAACAGGTTTAGTAACGAAGTGTACAAATATCATCGATGAAACGACCATAGGTTGTAAGTGTCTTATAGTGTCATCACGCTGCGAAGCATTGTGATGACCAAACGAGTGGCAGAGCTCTCCTGGTGCGTCACTTGCTCTGGGCGCTCCGGTGGAGGAAGGGTGAGTCTAGCGCGTTGTCATACCCGGGAATTAATATCCCAGATTCTCTGTGCATTTCTGAACTAGTCCCATGATCAGTAGCTAGTTCACACAGTAAACAAATATGGTAACAAATTTATATCATAATTTTATTAATAATCAACAGAGTTTATTACAAAAAAGGTTTACAAGCCGACAATAAAGAACACAGCGGAAGACGAAGAAGTAGTAGGGTCCAGTTAATCTGCCACAGGCAATCGACTAGGGAAGCGGCCTAGTCGTCGAGGTCCACCTCGGTAGCGAAGTCCTTCTCCTCTAAAATTTTATTTGCATAAAGCAAGTGTGAGTACAACTACCGTTCTCGCAAGTTACACCCGTCAAATAACAGAATGACGTGCATACATGGATGTAACAAAGGATGGCTTATTGGTTGATTTGCATAAAACAGCATTTTCTTTAAATACTTGTACTAAGTTCCAAACCAGTTATTTTATAACTAAAGTTTATAAATTCTCAATTTTTTAGTCAGATAACATTCACACATGAATGGTGAAGGATACCCTCCTATCACATGGCTTCCTGCCCAATTCCCATTTGTATAAACCAGTTTTGAAGAAGTCTTTCTAAACAAAACCAAAGTCTAACTTTGAGCAGTTCGGCCAGCATGTCCATAACCGTGGACACGGCTATTCGAATAGTTTTACACTCTGCAGAGGTTGTACAACTTTACCCACATGACAAGACTTCTCTAGTTTGTTCGGCATATATCTATGCCACCGCTCACTACCTTTGGTAAGCAGTCTAGAGCACGTGTCAAGGCCTTTACAAAGCGCCATTCCACCGCAGTTACCCCCCGCTAAGGTTTCGCCACCCCCTTTGGAATAAAGACCTCCGGGTTCGGACCCCCTCTTGCGCTAGGTGGGACTAACATAAGCCGTAACATGACTACCCATTGCATCGCGAGGAGCGACCACGGTGGAACATTGCGATTAATTAGCAGTCCTACTACCCACACGAGGACATGTGGTGGTACGGTATGGCTTAGCATCATACACTCGAAGACCGGTCCTTAACTGACTTGGGCAACTTTCCAACAAAACCCATGGGCCTCAACCATACCCGATTGAGCCCGTGCATAAACTTGCACCCACCGAACATCCATTATGCCCAAGTTCAAACCATTTTCATTTATTTTATTTTTCAAAGGCATAAACTTCCATGACATACCGATGTCATGGATACAATTTAAACAACAATTGATTTCTGGCTGAAATTCCTCAAAACAAACATATTTGGTCTATAAGTATGGCTAAGCCTGATTTTTCTCAAAATGTTCTAGTTCATACTATCGTATAAACCAGGTTTTACCTATGGTGACAATATGTTTGCTTCAATTATCAAAATTGGTCATACAAAGGAGTTTAGGCATAACTATATATTTAAAGTAGGAATTTAAATTACTGATATAAATAAGCATGCAGTAATAATTTAAAACAGAATATAAATAATTTGAAATAACGGGATCAATATGATCAAGGGTATAACTTGCCTTGCTCGATGAGGTGATGTGGTTTTCCTCAACAGATCACCCAGTACTGGGGTGATGTTGTTTTCCTTAACAGGTCACCTAGTACTCACAAGTACTTTCTTCGGGAAGTCCACGTGTACAATCACGATGATCATACAGTCAAAATCAACCCTCTTAGGTTGCTCTTCAAACGGCGTCGAAATCTGACTTTCCGAAGTCGTCGAAATCTAATCGTGAAAATAAGCTAAATTCAAACTAAATTCAAATAACAACTCAAATGAACTCCAAATTAAATAATTTTTGGTTTAGTTAGCTAGATCTCAATTTTATATGAATTTACAAATTTGAATGGACTCAATCGGAGTTTGGATGCAAAAGATATGAGCTTCGAAAGATTGGAAATACATAAAATGATAGATTTAGGGTTAAAAGAATTACTGGTCAAATGAGCTCAAAATTAAATAATTTTGGTGTAGTTGGCTAGATCTTGATTTTATAGGAATTTAGGAATTTGAATCGACAAAATCGGAGTTCGTATGAGGGAGAATGAACCCCGGGAAGTCCTAAATGTAAATAAATCCCTAAAACAGATTTTCTTGATTTATTTTCCTAAAGGAAAATCAAATTATTGCGCAAGGTTGACGTCATCGGCTGGGAAATCTGAATTTCGGCCGATTTATTTTCAAACGGAAAAGCAAATAGGTCACTGACATGTGGGCCCCTAGTCAATGGACTAGGTCCACGGTGCGGTCAACGTCCATGGTGGACGCGATCTACAAAACAGTGCACGGGGGTTGCTGTGCTGGCGCTGATGCTGAGGTGGCCGCCGCGTTGGTAGCCACGTCACTGCCATATCGGTGGGGGTGCTGAGATGGCGCACACGTGGCGGCGCCACGTCAACGAGGTCGGCGGTGTCCTCGACCGTGAGCTCGCCGGTGAACGGCGGCACGGCGGTGGGAGTGAATGATACCAGCAGAGAGATGGGGCAACGGGGAGTGCGGTGCTCACCAAAACGACGACGGAACGCGGGGTTTTGACCGCCGGCGGCGAGGTTTGGCGGCGGTGAAGTTTGGCTTCCGATGAAGTTGGGGCTCCGGGGGTCTTCGGGCTGAGAGAGAGGGCGCACGGGGACGGCGAGGTCGCGGCGATGCTGGGGGTGGGGACGACGGGACGGGAGGGGCTTGATGTCGCCGGAATCAGAGGAGAAAGAGCTCGCAGACGGCGGCGGGGAAATGCAAAATCCGGCCAAAAGAGAGCGGGGGAGGAGGAGTGCGTGGTGGAAGTGGATTGAGGAGGAAGAGGCGCACCCGGTGCTCTATTTATAGGGGCCGGGGGAGGCCGAGAGCGGGAGATCACGCGCGTGGAGGTGTCACGGCGGCAATGGCGCGATCCGGCGATCGTGCGCGTGATTGAGGGGGCAACGGTCAAGGGAAAGGCGGCGTGAGCGGGCGGTTTGAATGCGTACGTCCGTGCAAAGAAAGGGGAAGGGAATCGCGATGATTGCAGAGCTTGGTGAGGTGGCAATGGCGGAGGCGTGCGGGCTGCGTGAGGAAGAAGAAAGGTGAGGAGAAGAAGGCTCGGGCGGGCCCACGCGTAAGAGAGGGGAGGGAGGCTGCCGTGTGGGGCCGGAGCAAGGAGAGAGAGAGGGGGGAAACGGATGGGCTGAGGTGGGCCGCCGAAACGGCAAACAGGAATTGGCTGGGATTCGGCCCATTTGGCTTTTAGGATTTCAATTGATTTTTCAATTGATTTAAATCAGATAATTAGAAAGGGCATTAGAAAATAGCAAAACAAACCCAAAAAATTAGAGAAAATTCACAGAAATTCCCTGAGTAATCTTGGATTTAACTAAAATAGTTCCAACTTATAATTGGCAATAGTTTTTGCAAATAAATTGTTTTGGCTTTAAAATACTTAGGAAAAAGCTTTTAAAATCTCAGAAAATTCTATAAATTAAGTAAACTTTTATTTCTCAGATCAAACAAATAAAATCTTCAAGAACTTCAAATAAATTTTAAATTTTGACTTTTAAAACTTTAAAAATTCAAATAAAGCAATGAAACTCTATCAAATTTTCAGAAAATTCAATAAAATAATAACTTTATTTATTTTATTTTGGTAACATAACTTTGGGATGTTGCACGCGTGACCGTGGTACGTACCACTCCAGGTACTCACCGTACGTCTGAACGTCGTACGGACGTTGCTCTTGCAAGACCTCCAAGTGCACCGTCTCTGTCCAGGCCATGATCCACTCATCCTGGACTGCTTGCTAGTCCTCAGCATGATGGCCCGTTCTCGATTGCTTGCATTTTTCGAAAGCATTGATGTTAGAAAAGAAGACATAAGAAGTGTAAACATTACCCGGATGAAGTTTGACTCACAGGTGGATGGCTCGCTGTAGGACACTACCGTCTGGAGGGGGCACAACCTGGTACAAACCAAACTGTCATATTACGCACTGTGGTGCTACCGTGTGCACGAAAATCTAGAGTCCATGAAGCCCAGATGATGTTGTTGTTGTACAATGACTCGAACTCGTTGTGGAACAACGAGTAGCACCTCGCTGGTCTATCCTTGGCTCATTGTAAACGAGCAGCAGTCCACCGAAAGCCTATAGTGGTCCCGTCTATCGGGTCGTCCAACTCGGGGTACAGGTGCACTGCTCTCTCGAAGGCTGGCCGCTCAACAGGGAAGTGCTTCCAACTCTACAGTTGCAGGAGCACGTAGCAGACGATCAGGTTCGTGCTAGCATCGATGCCGCACCGCGAAGCATCACACAACCCTCGGTACGTGGTGCAAAGGACAGCTAATCCCCTGCTGTATTGAGACATCGCCCTAGCCTGTGTGTTAGCCAAAGACTCGGCGACACGGACGAAGCTGGGGTAGCATCAATCGCCCTGTGTGGTTGGAAACAGAACCCAACCAAAGAGCTTAATAAGGTAAGCAACGAGGTCCGTCCTAACGACCTCGTCAGGTGCATCCTGCGCCCATTGATTGAAATGCTTCAGCCAAGTCTAGAGAACACCACGTGCACACTCTGGGACAGGTATGCCGAACCGATGCCCTAGCCTGGCCTCCCAGTCCGCCGGCGGACGGCCTGGAACAAGTGACTCACCCTAGATCGAGAGACCTATCAAGAACGAGACGTCCTGCAGAGTGACCGCCATCTCATCCCACTGAAAGTGGAAGGTTTGCGTCTCGTGCCTCCATCTGTTGACAAGTGCCGACAGCAGACTGACGTCTAGGGTGAACTGGCGTACGACAGAGGGCAACGTCGCAAGGGGCAACAAGCCTATGTCCCAGAGGTTTGGGACGTAGCGACTGTTCAGTTCCCAGTAATCCCTCCCCAACTGAAGCAGCAGGGGCAGAGGGTCATCCGCGTCACCGGCGATCCACAACTTGCACCGGTGGTTCTCATTGTAGAAGGGTTCGAGAAGCTTCAGTAGAGACATGGCTTACAACAGATGGAATAGACGGAATATTAGTGAGAAGATTGGTAATAACGATAAAATACTGCAAATTAAAAATTATGAACAAATGAACACCACAAATTAATGTACACTAATTAATTAGTATAAAATTAAATACGACTACTAAATCAGTTCATTTTGCTCTATCGGATGAAGCATATGATTTTGGTTGTACTATGATAACATCGCCTGCATGAGTATTCATTGTTGTTATCCATTGTGCTATAGTATTACTTAACAAAGTGTAAAGGGGGATTGGATCATATACCCTCCCTGAAATTCAGGATTTCAGGATTTACCCTCCCACCTCAATGACATGTGGGGTCACCATAGGTCAATGACATGTGGGCCAGGAGGGTAAATCCTGAATTTCCATCTAAGGGGAGGGTATATGATCAAATTTTCCAAGTGTAAATGAGTGTGAGTTTCCCGTTACCTCATGCATGTGTATGTGTTCCATGTTCCCACGTTCATTGATGCATGAACTGGCTCAAGCGTGGGGCCCTATGCACTCAAGCATTTTTTATGTTTGGTGTGCATCAGTGGAGGGATAAGGGTTGATGGGGAAAACTTCTTGATTGAGATAGGCAAGATTAGTGTTTTTTCCTTCATGATCTTGTTATTCCTATTTATGTTTAAAAAAGCATGCACATATTGTTCCAAAAAAAAAATCATACATGGTCATACACATAACACATACAATGGATGATATATTTACTGAATACATGTAACATCTTTAATTATGACTAATTATTTGGTAACTAATTAATGACGTCTCAAGAATTAAACTAATTAATTACATAATATTAGTTCAACTACGGCTATTTAAATACGACTAATAAAGTCAAACAAATTTTGCTACGAAAATTTCAAAATGACTAAAATAGGTGCGCTTAGAAAATTACAACTATTTAAGTATGCAAACTTTAATATGACTTATTTACTAACAATGCAGTTAATAAAGAATTTACAAATGAGGAAAAATCGATATAGATATAAATTACCTGCTAATATGGCTTCTAATGACGGCGGTTAATAACGCTAAAACGTCCCTGAAAATGATATCGACAGAGAGCCAGAGAGCGACCGAAATAGAGAGTGAAAGAGCGATGACGAAATGAAATCGCACTCGCTCGCTAATTTATAGCCGCCACGGGAGGGAATCCTTCCCCCGCGCGAGACAATTCAAGTTTGCATGTATGCTGCAGACAACGATGGGACGGAGATTAAAGGCGACGACGACAGATGGACGATGGCTAATTGAGGTGATGGGAGGGGGCCGGACGGTGGCAAAGGGAAGCACCGCATGGTGGCCATGCGGTCCAGGAGGGTATTTTTGCAAATACGGGGGGAAGAGAGCCATTTTCGCTAAAACGTGTCGAAATGGTGTCAATACGGCCAAAAAATCCCGCTCTTGGTTACATATTAGTACATAGTCCGTTTCCAAGGATCCAAATCAAGCATTACTAAAGTTAACTCTTGGTGGAAAGTGCCTCCTCTCGCACGGGCCACATCACCGGAAAGCCGTCCGCCGCCCGATCGCGTCCGGTTGACTTTGCTTGGATGATGTTCTTTCTTTCCTATTTAATATGCCTAATTGTTAACCTACCGGTCCTTTTTTTCATCCCTTTAGACCCTGCTGTTGACCTTACTCTGACTGTCGCTTTGTCACACTTCCCGGTTGAATATGTCCAGTTGCTTAAAGGTATATCCCACGACTAGGTCATGTTTTTAGGTTGCTCATAGCAGTTCCTTCCGTTGTTTCATTTCCTGTATTTATGGAAGTTATTTCCCCTTCGTAGCTTCGCACCCAAGGAGATCATACTATGGTTCGCTGGAATATGAGTGTACAAACTGTTGTGCTACCTTTTGGTTCCAAGAACATGTTAGAGGCCAGTCTTCCGTGAGAGAGAGACATATTGTTTATAATCTTTGTTGCAAGGGTGGTAAGGTTCAAATTCCATCGTTAAAAAAACCACCATTTTTCTTAGCTAGCTTACTGAACTTCGATGGTGACCGGCAATTCAAGATGTTCATACGTAAAATCCAACAATACAACTGTTTTTTTGTGTTCACTTCCATGGGAGCGTCCATAGATCGATCGTCTAATACAGGTTGTGGACCCTGTATTTTCAAAATTAATGGCTAGATCCATCATCGTATAGGATCTCTGTTACCGAGTCCAGGCGACCCTCCTAAATTTGTTGAGCTTTATATCTATGATACCGACAATGAGGTCGCTAATAGAATCTGTGCTTTAGATCCAGATGATAGCTTTAACGGGGATCTGACCCAGATATAGTAGCTGGACTTATAGATATGCTTGATCAATATAATCCTTTGGTTAGACAGTTTAGGATTGCCAGAGATCGTTTGCTAGGTTACGAAGATGAACGACTCAGATGACCAACTCGCTGGCTTGCTGGTAGGTGACTTTTCGATACAGACCCCATCGCATGATATAATCATGCATGACAAGGTATGTGGCTTACATCGAATTTCTTCGTTGCATCCTGCTTTTATGGAGTTGTAGTATCATCTTTTGTTCCCATATAGCTCAGGTTGCTTAGATAACAATACTATAGGCAAAAGAATGTGTTACTGTCTAGCTTTACTAGTGGTTGTTGTTACATGCAAGAAAATTACTAAGATGCGGTGGCAATTTGTCGTGGTCCGCCTGACCTTTTTACGACATTTACATGCAATCCTAAATGGCCTGAAATGGACAAAACCCTATCGTTTGAACCTAGACAGACATCAGCTGATAGACCTGACATCGCGGTTAGGTTATATAACATAAAACTAAACGAGTACCTTGATGACATAACTGACGGCCATGCCTTTGGCCCTGTAAAAGCAAGTGAACAATTTGCTGTCCTGTTGCTCTTGCCTTCCTCCTTTCCCTGCATGTTTCATCCACTTATTTTTCTGTGCTATGTCCTTCATGTTTTCCCTGTTTTCCCACTTCCAGTTCTGCACACCGTGGAGTTCTAGAAAAGAGGTTTACCACACGCTCATATCCTCGCATGGTTGTCAGGTCATACTAGAGAAGGTAGCCCAACTCTTATTGATTCTTTTATTAGCGCTGAGATACCATACCCCGTTACAGATCCTTTGGGTTATGCTTTAGTTAGCGAATTTATGGTGCATGGCCGCCCAGGAAATCTCGACGAAAGATCTGTCAGTATGAAAAAAAGGTGCATGCTCTAAACATTACCCAGAATCATTCTAGAATGAAACCACCATAGATAGCAATGATTTTTCGGTCTATAGGCGTTCTGACAATAGTCGTTACATCATAAAGAATGGATGTCGCCTTGATAATAGATGGATTGTACCTTACAACATGGCTCTCTTTAAGAAATACCAAGCTCACATTAGCGTAGAATGGCGCAATAAGACAAAGATTCTAAAATACTTATTTAAATATGTAACTAAAGGGCCTGACCGAGCAAAGATGTTCTTCAACAAAATCCGTTCAATCATTGCCACTACTGACGATGGTAGCACTCCTTTCATAGATGAGATTAAAGAGTATCTAGAATGTCGATACATCTGTGAGCAGGACATGCTTTTGAGAATATACGGTTATGACATCCATAGTAAAATCCCAGCGGTAGAGCAGCTCTCAGTCCATATACCAAACATGAATTTTATTCAGTTTCGCTCCTCTTCAAATTTAGCAAATATCGTGTCTAGCGTCTTCCTTAAACGAACAATGCTTACTGAGTGGTTCGTAACTAACCAAAGAAATCCAAGAGCTCGGTTATTGACCTACTGCGAGTTCCCAACTGAATGGCCGTGGGATACTGGCTCTAGATCATGGAATGTCTGGGTAAAAGGTCGGAAGATAGGCTGCCTTTGTTATGTCCATCCTTCAAGCGGCGAACTATATTACCTAAGAATGCTTCTAATGATGGTTAGGGGTGCTACATGCTATGCCAATGTTAGCACACACAATGGCATGATCTTTGATACTTTCAAAGAAGCATGTGTTGCGTGAGGATTACTTGGCGACGATAATGAGTGGTACCGCGCATTTGGCGAAGCTTTATGTTCAGCTACCTGCCCACATCTTAGACAACTTTTTGTTACTATGCTTATCTTCTGTAATTTTAGAGATGAAAAAAATTCTTTGAAAGATACTGGAATGAACTTGCTACAACAGCTCTTCCAACAAAAAGGTATGCCCCTCCATCACCTCTGTCGCAGATGCTGTAACATATATGCTTCGGTAGTTCCTTCTGTTCTCTTTACTCACACCGGATTTCTGCTTCATTTTCAGGCCTGCCTCACCGTCTTATCAATCTACAGTTGACCCACCCGCTGCCAAAAAAAAAACTTCCGGACACAAAACAGACTAAGGAATGATAGCAACAATCTACCTTACTTCGCTCCTTTTTGTTGTAGCATCAGCGCTCCCCATAATCATTTTGTAAATGTTTCCATCCAGGTTAGGTCCCCCGGTTGTATCATCACCCCACTAATAACTCTATTATGGTGCTATCGTGCTCCCGCTTCAGTTTACGTACATGCACCGGTTTATGTAATGCACATATGAGTAGCTGCTAGGCTACTTACTCCTAAAAACATCCTCTTCTATTTTATATACTAGTAGCCCGGCGCGCGCCTTGGCGCGCTGAGGCAAATGCTATATCGTGCATTTTGCTTTGGCAAATTGCTAGCAAGCAGGATTGTTATTAAGATAAGAAAAGGTAATGTAGATAAGAAGATACAATTTTTATGTAGATACATAGCATAAAAGCTATCAAGACTGTTCAAATGTCCGAATATGACAGGATGATGACGAAATGTTTAGTCTGAATCTTGACTGGCATGTTAGTTTGCGATATAATAGAAGGATCCATTTGTCTGTGGTATACAAAGGAGTGTTTTTCTAGTGATTAATCAGAAAACATTTTTTGTAAACGAACAATCTCTGTCATTGTGACTATATATACGTATTACCATCGTCACATGTTACGCCTAAGACCCATCAGAGCCCCCACTTACTCATAAAGCCTTCTAAATGTCGCAATAATAATTAACCATAGTTACTATCTTTCAAAAATATAAAAACTACCCAATTCATAACCAGAATGTAGCAATATTCTGCATAGGTATCAAAATATCATGTTTTGCTAGCCTGGAACTACAGTGTGGAATGGTTATTTTCTAGCTTAGGCCAAACTAACTTCGAAGGCAAGTTCTTTTGTGTATAATTCACTCTCACAAGGCTAAAACAATGACTGTAACATTGTAATGATAATAAGCTCTGCACATAATAATACATACATGTCATCACGAAACATAATACTAAAGTAACATTACTATTTGCACCTCATGCCTTTCATTAGATCATTTAAGAAACAAAATTTGGGTTTATGAACTTTGAAGTACCTGATGCACATGAACACAAAAGCATGAGCTGATGCACAAATCTTGAGTATTCAAGCAACCACGGGAGATATTCATGCCTTTCATTAGCTGCCAAATATGTCCCAACTATTCTGTTTTAATAGCCCAACAATTTACCAAACAGTAACATCTGCATTTTTAAAAGTGAAATCCCTGAAAATTTCAGTAGGAGAGGATATGAATGCCATATCTATCAATAAATAACAAACTTAAGTAGCTGGAGTAACAGAAAATGGTGAATAGTAAAAAAATGGCAGCCATGAAAGATTAACAATTAAGTACTTAAGGAAAAAACACATCATTTTATTTGGGTCAGTGGACATGGAGAAATTCATTACAGGCTTTGGTGCATAGCAAAAATTGCTAGAGATGATCTACATGTGTATCACTACTATTGGTAAGTCTGTTTTGTACCAGTAGGCTTTAAGGAATTGGTAAGGAATTCATTACAGGATTTGGTGCATACACATGTAGATTAACAATCAAGTACCAAACATACTAATGTAGATACACATGCAAGCCATTTTTGTTAAGTAAGTGTATCAAAACAAACGGGATGGGCAGATTCATAATGCAAGCTATTGTTGTATTCTTGAAGCCTCTTGTTTGTGTCCTGAAGCATCTTGATCTACATGAATTTGACACACAGGCAGAACATAAACAATAGTGAATAGAGAATGCATCATTGCTTATTATTCACAGAAGATATCCTCGACTACTTTTCATCTCCCTAAGATCAATGGGCATCCTACGCATTAAGAATTTGTGATTCTGAATGCTCTGGAACAATAAGAGGAAAGTAAGCCAAGCGCACGAGTCACCCACCATTTTCTCAGCTTCCACCTTTAGGTTCTCCTCTAAAGAATCATATTGTTTCTGAAGCTCCTCATTTATTGCCTTTGATTCTTCTATTGCATTCTTCAACTGAGCCACTGCATGACACAATGCCAAATCAACAATCGCACAACTTTTCAAGGTGTCAGACAAAAAAAAAGTGGTACCTATTTAAGAATAATCTCATCATTTGTGATCGAAGATGCTTCTAAGAATTCTCTTCAGAATTTGTTCTCTTTTATGGTAACAGAGTCTTCAATCCCATCAACATTTTTTGCTACTATATTCAGATAGAGATAACATCTAGAAAATAGTAAGCATAAAGGAACCTAGTACAATATCTCTCTTTCTATCTTTCCTCCCTTCTTTTCATGAGAACACATTAAATGATAAATAACCGGGAGGCATCACATCTATAATTTCATTAGGCTTTAAAACATAGATTGAGCTCTACCAAAACATAGGCTCACAGTTAATTCCAGTAATCAACTCTCACTCACTCGCTCTCTGAATTATTTATGCGGGCTTAAACTGAACTCTATATAGCACGCAATAAACTGGATAATGCATTATAGTTAAAGAGTAGTGTAGAGCACCCGTAGCACAGATCAAAGCCACAATAGCTCCCAAAAAAAAGGGAGTGCAACAAGCATAGTTTGTGTGGTAGAAATATGTTCATAGACCTTCCTAATCCAGTTTTGAACATTGGAGTGGCATGGCCACCATCTAAATCAACCTCAATGTTCCTTGGTTCCAGAACCGCACTTGCCCTCTTAATTGAGCTCTTGCTAACCAAAACTGACCTCTCTAACCCAGTTTGAAACAATGGCAAGTGGACATCCATGCGTCTTTTTTTTCTATTGGAGGACAAAGATCAGTCAGTATGAATAACATCTCAAATGTATCGATAGTACTATTTTTATATTGTGTAGAATTTGTGACTACATGGTAACACACATAGACATAATCACACAAAAGGAGTCAAGATTTTACAATAAACTTGAGAAAATCACATACCTTGCATTGCAATATGTCCCTCTGGTGCAATATGTCCCTCAAGCTGATTGTCATCAAAAACAGACATCGGTGTTTCAGTTTGAAGAGTTGTAGCACGCATATTGGTATCTCCGTGTTCTGAATCTCACAAGAAAAGAAGCAAATTGATGATCTTGACAAAGCAAGCACCAACAGTTAAAATCGAAACAAAGCAAACAAAAGAAATGATAAAGGGGGAAGCTGAGGGTCAGGGGCGAGCTCCAGCTGGGAGGATGCAGGGGGAGGCCGAGCGCCGGCTAGAGGAGGCACAGTCGGAGCCGAGCTACACGGGCCAGGTGCGGGCCGGCCGTAGGAGGCGGGTCGTCGAGGCGGCGGTGGCGGCACAACGAGGGCGCAGGGGAGCCGGAGGTGCGGGCCAAGCCAGGAGCCCCATGGCGCAATAGCAAAAGCTCAAGGGAGAAATCGGATGGGGAGAAAAATGGAGAGAGAAGAGCAATGGGGACGTCGCATCTTGTCGGCCCGAACGCTCGAGGAGGAAGTCGGGAGGAGCAGGCGGTGGGGGGTTAGGTGGAGGGCGGGTCCAGGGCCGGGAGAGGAAGGCTGGAGGATTTAGGCGGGGCGGGGAGGAAGGGAGGAGCGGTGGCGGCGGAGAAAGCATAGAGGAGGCGGATGGAGACACGGAGGATGAGTATGAGGAAGGAACCGAGGCGCGGAGGAGCGAAGAACGCAGCGTGAGCGTTCGCTGGGAGAATCGGACGGCGGAAAAGTGAGTTAAAAACATCGAACGGTCGAGACGAAGCGACGCGAACGCAGGCAAGCAAAACACACGAAGCATCGGACGGACGCGACGGAAACCAGCTCGGAATCGGACGGTCGAAAAAAAAAGAACGACGTGGCCTTGCTGGCTGGTCCTCAAATCTGCCTCTAATTATACCGCCTCTAATTATACCGAAGGATGCTCTACTGATTAGGGGCGCCGTACCTTCATACGCCATTTTACCGACTCTGCAGCTTTTGCTTCTCTCCGCTAAAAATTCTCAAACTTTGTACTCTTTTCGGATCATTATTGGTTTTCGTTCATCAAAATTCTATGACATGCTTCGCACATGCTATACAATTCGACACTCTTCTACAACCATGCTTCTCCTTGTTTCAGTTTTAGAATTGCTGCTTTTATTTCGTGCGACCACAAAAAAAAAAAAAAAAAAGGAATCACGTACCGTGTTTTTGCATCACAGATGTTTTGTGTTCGTTTCGTTTTCGAGCTTAGAACGTGTAAAAAACAAACCTGACAAAAATAGTTGTTCTACACAGATAATCGCTTGATAGAACTTATGATGGACAACAGACACATAAAAATACCGTAACCTCATCAGCTTCTAGCACTACTTATGTACCATGAGTAATGTCCGCTAGTGAAACGGATCCGACTCCGGCAAAAGAATCACTCTCACGGTACTGCTAGTATGATAGTGTCAGTGTCGCGAAAGAATAGTCGTGTGTCCTTCGATCAACTAGCCTAGCTCTAACCAGTGACACTAAGAAACGGGAGAACGGAAATATCTACCGGGAAACCGTCGGTGTGTGGACAGCATCGGTGCAACCGCCGACAGGCACGTACAAGGGGATCCGGGACCCGGATGCACCCTAGAAAAATCATTGTTTAAACAGTGATTTCAGTCTATATAAACAGTATCCAGTAATAGTACCATAGATAAATACGTTGCAACGACTTTACTGTTTTTGGGGTACTATAGCATTAGATTAATTCATTTACTACGATCGGGCAACGAAGACCGGAGAGGAGGACCTAATGTATATCACTGTGGCTACGGAGGATTCGCTTCCCACCAGGGAGCTTCGCGATGGTCAGGACTCGAGGATCCGAATGCAGCTGAGCTAGCGTGCAGATATCCGACGTAGAACTCGTCTACCATCAAGCGGCTCAGCAAACTCAACCCAGCTGAGCTAAGTGCTCTCCTTCCTGACGCAGCGTGTCGACGAGTTTCCCGTTTTAACAGCCCCGTTTCTCGGGACTGTTAAACTCTTCCCAACTGTTCAGGATATACAGTTGCGAAGCAAATAGTATCTCAAGCAAGCTTCCGGTTGCAACAAAAAACCAGACTTTTATTATATAAAGCTAAGGTTTAACAACCTATTTTGACCTGACACGGGCATCTAAGCCCAAAGTTAAATATAATACAAGACAAAAGAACTTCAAACCACATGTACGCTTGAGCGCAGTCGAGACCTAGTAAGCCTTCTGGGGGTTCACCAAAATCTTGCTCACAAGGATCCTCTTCTGTAGATGTTTTGCAAATTGTAAGAATGAGTACTACCACCGTACTCAACAAGCCGCATAGAAATGCTAAATAATTACATGCAAGGAGTTCAATGGATGGTTAGGGTTTACCATACTTGGCATATGTGGATGCAATTTGCATTTAAAACAAGTTATAAAACAGTAAAACAATAATAAGTAATAGCATCAGGGGTTTGTCAACAACCTCGGTTACCAACTTATCATCTCAAAACTCTACTTATGCCTTTGTACTAGAATCACCCATTGACACAGCTTCATTAGCCGGAAGCACGGCGTATTCGAATACGTTTGATTTTTCACTTTGCAGAGTGGCCCAACTTTACCCACAAGATATCTCATGCTCGTACTGTCATGCAATATACACGCAACACGTTAGCGTGCAACTGAGCTAAGATAACAAAGCATTTTCACTGCTCAACCTTTCTAGTCTCTACCCGGTAGGTTCTTACTCCATACAGCTCGGGAAACCACTAACCGTTAGTGGAATCCTCACTCCGAGGCTGATGGGCCCATACCGCATGTGTGTAGACTACCGGGTGTCCACTTCCGGCCCACTCCTGTCACACCCCAGTTCCGCGCTGCTCTATCAAACAAGAGCACACGCCTTTCCATGTAGATATTCAATCGGGAGAGCAGTGTACTTAGCTAGGGAGTAATGACCACGCTTGTGGTTGAGCGGTTTCTATGTCTGTTACTTTGGCACAAGGTTCTTGTCCTTACCTATCATCCAGTGAGGCGATGGCCCAACACCAACTCGTGGCTGTCCACCTCCAGATCTCACTGATGACTCACTTTTACCAAGTCTATTGGGTTGCCCAACTTCCTGGACACAACCCTCAACTCTGCACCAAAACCATTGGCGAGAAGCCAATACTTGCTTTTGATTGATGAACACATTTTTGGTGATAAAGTTATTTATAGTATTCTATATAAGCTAAACTTGTCAAGGTGAATATGGCCTACAAGAATTTGGTGGGTTTGTTTGTGGGGTATTTAGGATTTATCTAATTGTCATGGCATTCTAAAATATTATTTCAATACTTAAAGTAATTGGCACAAATACAGTAATGAAAGTAATAAATACATGTATGAAATGTAGGTTCGAAATGATCAAAGAATGCGACTTGCCTTCTTGCACAAAGTCTTCTTGATTCTGATCTTGTCCGGCGTCTTCCGGAGTCTGGTCGTTGAGGTTGTGACCTAGCGAGAAACAAAACAATAAAACAATTCAAATAAAATTCGGCTCGACAAGGAATGAGCTGGGAACAACATGCAAGTAAACAAAACCAGAAAAGAAACACAAAGAAAGGTAGGTGGTGTGAGATGGCAGGAGTTTTATTTGGTGTTTAATTGGATTGAACGTAGCTGAGATTTGGATCCAAGTACAACAAAAATATTGTAAATGGATAAAGAATCATAAAGGAAGGTGATGTGTGATGACATGTATTTATTTGGAGTTTCGTATGGTTGAGCGGAGCTGAGATTCGGACTCACGGGCTCGAAATGGTTAAATTTGACATAAAATGTCAAATTAGGATTTTGGGCAAAAATGGTGTGGGACAATGAATAGTACCATTTTACTATTTATGTATGACAATGGATCAGTGGATAATGACTGGAATCAGTGTTTCTGGTTTGAAGTGAACAGTAGATAGGGTTTACGGTTTTCAGCTGAAATGAACAGTGGACTTTTCGGATTGCGAACAATGTTTTGGTTTTCAGATAAACAGTAAATAAATTACTGTGCAAAGGAATAGTAAAAGGCTGAAATAGGTGAACATATCCGAACCACTATTCATAAATGAGATTTGGCCATGAATAGTAAATAGGGTCACTGTTTTCGGACGGATATGAATAGCACAAACCATTTTTCGGGCAATGGATAGTAATGGGTTTACTGTGTAATGGCCAGTGTTTAGGCTGATTTAAAAGAATGGACAGTGATTGGGTTTTCTGGGTTCGAGGCGGTCAAATTTGACATATAATGTCAAATTAGGGTTTTGGGCGAAAAGGCGTCGGATGGTGAATAGTACTATTTTACTATTCATATCTGAAAATGAGTTAGTGGACAATAATAGGATTTACTGTTTTCAGATGAAAATGAACAGTAAAAGAATTTACTGTTCGTTTTTCGGATTTGGAACAGTGTTTTTATTTTTTCGGAATGAACAGTAAATGAAATCATTGTGCAATGAATAGTGTTTGGACCGAATTGAGTGAGCAGTAAATGGTTTCACTGTTCACGGGTTGTGAACAGTGTTGGGCTGAGCCCAATGCTTAAATTGGCCTCGGCCCAATTCGGCCAGGCCATAAAGGCCCACGCCAGGCCGAGCCGCGGCCGAAAGCAGCGCGCGCCCGGTAGAGGAGGCGAACGCCGGCGGCGCTCCGGCAGCTCCGTTGGCTGGCGACGAAGGTGGGTGGTGCGGGAAGCATCAGGGAGTCAAGGTGAACCCATTTTGGGGATTTGAACAGGTGGTGGAGATGCGGAAATGGGGTGGCGGCGGAGGCAGCGGTCGGCCGGTGTAAAGGATGAGGCCGGCGGCGCTAGGGCGGCGTTCCGGCCAAGGGGAGGGGTGAGGAAGCATCAGTGAAGTAGTAGGAGCTCGGGGGTGGTGGTGCGGGTGCTCGGGGTGGTCCGAGGTGGTGTGGCGACGGTGACCGTGAATGAGGCGGCGGTGGAGCTCGGTGCCGGCGAGCTCCGGCGGGATTTAGGGTGGAGGGTGGTGGGGGAAAGGTAGGCGGCGGTGAGGTGGAGCTTACCGTGAGCTCAATTTGGTGGTGGGGCGGACGACGGCGACGAATTGAGGTCAGGTTCGTCGGGGAAGAAAGGGGAGGCGGCGGCGAAAACTCAAATCGGGCCGGCTCTGGAGAAGATGAAGCGAAGGGGAGGTGGTAGAAGGGAAGGTGAGGTTGGAGGCTTGCTTGGGGTGGCTTTCTATGGGCTGAGAAGAGGCGGTTACGCTAGGAAGGCGGCGGGAACAAGAAGGCGGTGGAAGTGGGGCGCGGCGGCGACGTGGTTGGCGGGGAGGAGATTGCGCCGGGCAGGGGCAAGGTGGCGGGGTAAGGTGGCGACGGCGAAGGCGGTAGAAGGCGCTGGGCGTAGCGAGGTGGCGCGACGGTCAAAGATTGCGGCGCCGAAGCGGCTCGGGGCGGCGCTGGAACGGGCGCCGGGAGGAAGGAGGGAGAGGCGCCCGGGAGAAGAAGACGTTTTCAGAAGAAGAAAACTGGATTTCTCAAAATGGAAAGCGGAAAGGATATGAGATTTGCCGAATTGGGAAAGAATTCGAAACTCAAGCAAAAACTTCAAAAAGTTTTGAAAATCCAAATTTTCGGGTTATTTCAATCTACCCCGCTTAAAAAGAATCTCGACCCCGAGATTCACTCAAAGCCAGGGGACAGATTGGAAAATTACGCTGCATTTTCGATTCCTTTTTCTATGCTGTTCTTTCTGTTGTAAGATTCTCGGAAAGCGGCTTTTGGACAAAAACCAATACTGATCTTTATATGAGAAACATACCGTCATTGACATTTGTAGCTTCTGCAGCTTCTTTGGTAGTGACATGATTGATTTTGCCCTGACTTGGTCCTGTTGTTGGTCTTCCTTCTCCTGAAATTTGTTCTGGTCTCCTTAGCCATTCTTTAGATTGTAGCATACCTCCTTTGTTAACCTGCATTGTTGGTGGCGTCTTGTTGATCTGTAGTTGATTTTTCACCTGAGCTTTGGCTGCTTCCGCTGGCATATGTTTCATTGGACATTGAGACTTGAAATGACTTGATTGTCCACAATGGAAACAGTTTATTGGTCTTTGTGGGCATTCTCTTTGGTGGTGATTTTCTCCACAAGTGTAGCACTGGATGGTGGCTGACTGATCCATATTGTTTTGTGGTCTTGAGTTGGAATTGGTAGTTGGTCTCTACTGAAATTGTACTGGTGGTGCCGTCATCATTCTTTTTCTAGGTGCAATTGATTGAGGTGTCATCTGCATTGTTGTTCTTTTTCTGATGTCTTGTAATTCTGTTCTGGCTTCTTTTGATGGCACACTCTTCAAGGGGCACTGACCTCTGAAATGGCCCAGTCGTCCACAATGGTAACAATTTATTGATTCCTCCCAACATTTCTTCTGGTAGCGGGTCCTATATCTAAGACTCCGGACTGTGGTTGGTTGACTCATGTAGTATTGCGATCTTGGAATTGGATTGATAGGTAACTTTTGCTGAGTTTGTAATGGTGGTGCTACCATTATCATCATTTGATCTTCTTCTACTTGGTATTTGTTCCTTTCCTTTAGGGTCATTAATTCTGTGGGGCTTGGCTGATACTCCTTTGTGCTAGTCTCGCTTTGGTAGTTGATACCGGTCCTGGTTCCAAACATCTTGGGAATGTACTTCTGCAGCGATTTTGACCAAATACAGATAGGTGAGTAAGATTCAGATTTAAGTTAAGTGGAGAAAGATTAAGGTAAGATTCAAGACGAAAAGAAGGAATTGGATTTTGACAAGGATGATATACAGATACTGATAGAAAAACAAATTATCAATAAATAACATAGCTCAATTATTTATACGAGCTATACACGTACTACTTAGAGCACATAATACAACTTGTTTTACAACCAAAAGATCGTCTACTTAGGGTTTACTCTATACTACTCTAGCGTATTCTAAGCAATGCTTCTCCTATACTTCAACTTCTGACGAAAAGTTGAAATTAGACGAGAAAGAGATAAATCTTTTATAAAACAAATCAGGGTTTTGTAAATCTAAGTTTAGGTAAGATAGCAATGGAAGGGAAAGACAGCAATAATACTTATATTTTTGTTTTCAGAAATTCTTTTATAATTTTTCAAGCTACAATTTTTGAAGGTCTTCACTTCTTAAGTCCTAAAACCAACTTAAGGTCTCAACTTACGGTCAAGCTATGCTCTGATACCACTTTGTAACAGCCCCGTTTCTCGGGACCGCTAAACTCTTCGCAACCGCCCAGGATGTACAGTTGCGAAGCAAATAGTATCTCAAGCAAGCTTCCGGTTGCAACCAAAAACCAGACTTTTATTATATAAAGCTAATGTTTAACAACCTATTTTGACCTGACACGGGCATCCAAGCCCAAAGTTAAATATAATACAAGACAAAAGAACTTCAAACCACATGTACGCTTGAGCGCAGTCGAGACCTAGTAACAGCAGTCGTTGCCTTCTGGGGGTCCACCAAAATCTTGCTCACAAGGATCCTCTTCTGTAGATGTTTTGCAAATTGCAAGAATGAGTACTACCACCGTACTCAACAAGCCGCATGGAAATGCTAAATAATTACATGCAAGGAGTTCAATGGATGGTTAGGGTTTACCATACTTGGCATATGTGGATGCAATTTGCATTTAAAACAAGTTATAAAACAGTAAAACAATAATAAGTAATAGCATCAGGGGTTTATCAACAACCTCGGTTACCAACTTATCATCTCAAAACTCTACTTATGCCTTTGTACTGGAATCACCCATTGACACAACTTCATTAGCCGGAAGCACGGCGTAATCGAATACCTTTGATTTTTCACTCTGCAGAGTTGCCCAACTTTACCCACAAGATATCTCATACTCGTACTGTCATGCAATATACACGCAACACGTTAGCGTGCAACTGAGCTAAGATAACAAAGCATTTTCACTGCTCAACCTTTCTAGTCTCTACCCGGTAGGTTCTTACTCCATACAGCTCGGGAAACCACTAACCGTTAGTGGAATCCTCACTCCGAGGCTGATGGGCCCATACCGCATGTGTGTAGACTACCGAGTGTCCACTTCCGGCCCACTCCTGTCACACCCTAGTTCCGCGCTGCTCTATCAAACAAGAGCACACACCTTTCCATGTAGATATTCAATCGGGAGAGCAGTGTACTTAGCCAGGGAGTAATGACCACGCTTGTGGTTGAGCGGTTTCTATGTTTGTTACTTTGGCACAAGGTTCTTGTCCTTACCTGTCATCCAGTGAGGCGATGGCCCAACACCAACTCGTGGCTGTCCACCTCCAGATCTCACTGATGACTCACTTTTACCAAGTCTATTGGGTTGTCTATCAGAACCCGGTATTAATACCCCAGATCCTCTATGCACAACTGAACTAGTCCCATGATCAGTAGCTAGTTCACACAATAAACAAATATGGTAACAAATTCATATCACGACTTTATTATTAATCAACAGAGTTTATTACAAAGAGGCTTACAGCCAACAATAAAGAACACAGCGGAAGACGAAGAAGTAGTAGGGTCCAGCAATCTGCCACATGCAATCGACTGGGGAAGCGACCTAGTCGTCACGATCCACATCTGAAGTGAAGTCCTTCTCCTATGAAATTTTATTTGCATAAAGCAAGTATGAGCACAACTTCCGTGCTCGCAAGTTACACCCGTCAAGTAATAGAATGACATGCATATATGGATGTAACCAGGATGGCTTATGGGTTGATTTGCATAAAGCAGCATTTTCTTTAAATACTTGTACTAAGTTCAAACGCTCAAGTTTTTCGATAACTAAAACTGATTTTTAAGTAATAAAGATAGTGTAGGCATCAACCTAACACTAACATAAACACGGGCATCAACCCGGAGCTTCAACCCATAACTTTTCTCATGGACACCCATCCATGTAATAAACAGTTTTATAAAGTATTTTGAAAACAAAATCGGAGTCTAACTTTGAGCATTTCTGCTAGCATGTCCATGACTGTGGACACGGCTATTCGAATAGTTTTACACTCTGCAGAGGTTGTACAGCTTTACCCACAAGACACGATTTCTCTAGTTTGTTCGGCATCCGTCGATACCACCACTCACTACCGTAGGTAAGCAGTCTAGAGCACGTGACAAGGCCTTTACAATGCGCCATTCCACCGCAGTCCACCCTCACTAAGGTTTCGCTTCCATTGGCTACAACCATCCGGAAGCCCCCTCTTGTGCCAGGTGGGGGAGCATAGTCATGAAAGACAACCCACCGCAACAGTTGGGTCGACCGCAATGGAACTTTGCAAATTAGTTAGCCAGGTCCCGACCCATACTAGGGACATGTGGTGGTACGGTATGGCTTAGCATCATACACCCGAAGACCGGTCCTTAACTGACTTGGGCAACTATCCATCAAAACCCATGGGCCTCAACCATACCCGATTGAGCCCGTGCATAAACTTGCACCCACCAAACATCCATTATGCCCAAGTCCAAACCATTTTCCTTTATTTCATTTTTCAAAGTCATTTGTAAAACTCTCATGACACACCAATGCCAAGGGTACAATTTAAACAATAATTGATTGTTGGCTGAAATTCCCCAAATCAGACAAGTTTGGTCTATAAGCATGGCTAAGCAATACGTTTAAATGATCCTAGTTCATACTATCGTATCAACCAGGTTTATCTAGGGTGACAAAGTGTTTGATTTAATATCAATATGGGTCATACAAAGGATTTAGGTATAACTATGAATTTAAAAACAGGAATTTATATTACTGAATATAAATAAGCATGCAGTAATAATTTAAGAACAGAATATAAATAATTTAAAATAATGGGATTAATATGATCAAGGGTATAACTTGCCTTGCTTGGTGAGGTGACGTTGTTTTCTTAAGATCACCTTATGAGCGTCCGTGTTGAGGTGGCGTTGTTTTCTTAACAGGTCACCTAGTACTCACAAGTACTATCTTCAGGTAGACCAAGTGTACGATCACGATGATCATACAGTCAAAATCAATCCTCTTATGTTGCTCTTCAATCGGCGTCGAAATCTGATTCTCCGAAGTCGTCGAAATCTAATCGGGGAAATACGACCCATTCAACTCAAATTCAAATAAATTCAAAAAGGCAGATCAAATTAACTCCAAATAGAAATATTTTGGATTAGTTAGCTAGATAGTAATTTTATATGAATTTTGCAACTTGAAAGGGCTAAAACAGAGCTAGGAATCAAAAGATATAAATTTTCCAAGTTTGAATTTACATGGAATAATGAATTAGGGTTTAAAGGAAATACTGGTAAAATGAACTCAAAATAAAATAATTTTAGCCTAGTTGGCTAGATCTTGATTTTATATGAATTTAGGAATTTGAATCGACGAAATCGGAGTTCGTATGAGGGAGAACGAACCCCGGGAAGTTCTAAATCTCAAATAAACCCTAAAATCAGATTTTATTGAATTTCTTGAATTATTTTTCTAAAAGAAATTCCGTTTTATTGCGCAAGCTGACGTCATCCCTGAGAATTTCGGGATTTAAAGAATTCAATAGATTTTTCTGACAGTGGGCCCCACTTGTAAATGGCTCGGCTCACATGGACTAAGTCCATGGAGACTCGGATTTGAGAGGAGGTGGACCGTGCCACGCGGACGCTGACCCAACGTGACACGCGGGCGCCACATGGGCAAAAGTGGCGACGTGGTGCTTATGTGGCGCCGAGGTGGCACTGCCACGTAGGCGAGGATGGTGCCGGCGTCGGGACCGAGGGTCGCCGGCGATTGGGGGCACGGCGGCGGCCGGCGAGCACACCAACGCGTAGAGGAGATCGCGGGGAGACTAGGACTCACCTTGGCGGGGCTAGGGCTCGAGTGGTTCGCCGGCGGCGAGCGGCGGCGGCAGGCGACTTCGGTGAAGTGGCGGTGCGGCGCCGGTGGCGTTCGGCGGCGAGGCGAGCACCGGTGCGCGTGATGTGGCAAAGCCGGTGGTGGCGGCGATGGTGACGGCGCGCAATCGGCGGCGAGTGGCTTCGGCCGGCGAGCTTCTCGACGATTCCGCGGCTATGGCGAGAGGAGAGAATGGATGGTGCGGAAGAGATGCGATGGAGGCGCTCGGTGCTCTATTTATAGGCGGAGGAGGCGGGAGAGGAGGTTGTCTTGCGCGAGCGCGGCGGCGGTTAGGGCTCGCGAACGAATCGGGCGAGTGGAGGGTAACAACGGGGTGGCGCGAGTTGGGGCGGTTTGACCGCGCACGTCCGTCGCGAAGAAGAAGGCGAGATGCGGCGTAGAGCGGGTTCAATCACGGCGGAGATGGCGGAGTTGGGCGCGGTGGCGCGAGGAAGAAGAACACGGGGAAGAAGACGCGGTTGCACCGTTGGATTCGCATCCAACGTGCGGAGGAGCGGGGTGGCGTGGATAGCCCGGATGCCGTCGGATTAAAATCGGCGGTGAGAGAGGGAGGAGTTTGCGCGAGGAGCGGGCTAAGCGGGCGCGTCTTGCGCGGGTTTGGGTGGTGAGCTAGATTCGGCCCATTGGCCGTTTTAGGTTTTTCTTTTGGTTTTTCAATTGATTTAATTCCAGTAATTCAAAATGGCTTTAGAAAATAGCAAATAAATTCCAAAAATTATGGGACAATTCACAGAAATTCCCTGAGGCATTTTGGACTTAAATAAAATAGTTCCAACTTAAAGTTGGCTATAGTTTTTGCAAATAAATTATTTTGGCTTTTAAAATATTTAGGAAAAAGCTTTTAAAAACTCAGGAAATTCCAGAAATTAATTTAATTTTTTTTTTTAAGATAAAACCAAATAAGACTTCAAGAAATTCAAATAACTTTTGAATTTTGACTTTTAAAACTTCAGAAATTCAACTAAGGCAATCCAACTCTTTCAAATTTCAGAAATTCCAATAAAACAATAACTTTATTTTATTTTATTTTGGTAACATAACCTTGGGATGTTACATTGCCCAACTTCCTGGACACAACCCTCAACTCTGCACCAAAACCATTGGCGAGAAGCCAATACTTGCTTTTGATTGATGAACACATTTTTGGTGATAAAGTTATTTATAGTATTCTATATAAGCTAAACTTGTCAAGGTGAATATGGCCTACAAGAATTGGGTGGGTTTGTTTGTGGGGTATTTAGGATTTATCTAATTGTCATGGCATTCTAAAATATTATTTCAATACTTAAAGTAATTGGCACAAATACAGTAATGAAAGTAATAAATACATGTATGAAATGTAGGTTCAAAATGATCAAAGAATGCGACTTGCCTTCTTGCACAAAGTCTTCTTGATTCTGATCTTGTCCGGCGTCTTCCGGAGTCTGGTCGTTGAGGTTGTGACCTAACGAGAAACAAAACAATAAAACAATTCAAATAAAATCCGGCTCGACAAGGAATGAGCTGGGAACAACATGCAAGTAAACAAAACCAGAAAAGAAACACAAAGAAAGGTAGGTGGTGTGAGATGGCAGGAGTTTTATCTGGTGTTTAATTGGATTGAACGTAGCTGAGATTTGGATCCAAGTACAACAAAAATATTGTAAATGGATAAAGAATCATAAAGGAAGGTGCTGTGTGATGACATGTATTTATTTGGAGTTTCGTATGGTTGAGCGGAGCTGAGATTTGGACTCACGGGCTCGAAATGGTTAAATTTGACATAAAATGTCAAATTAGGATTTTGGGCAAAAATGGTGTCGGATAATGAATAGTACCATTTTACTATTCATGTATGACAATGGATCAGTGAATAATGACTGGAATCAGTGTTTCTGGTTTGAAGTGAACAGTAGATAGGGTTTACGGTTTTCAGCTGAAATGAACAGTTGACTTTTCGGATTGCGAACAATGTTTTGGTTTTCAGATAAACAATAAATAAATTACTGTGCAAAGGAATAGTGAAAGGCTGAAATAGGTGAACATATCCGAACCACTATTCATAAATGAGATTTGGCCATGAATAATAATTAAGGTCACTGTTTTCGGACGGATATGAATAGCACAAACCATTTTTCGGGCAATGGATAGTAATGGGTTTACTGTGTAATGGCCAGTGTTTAGGCTGATTTAAAAGAATGGACAGTGATTGGGTTTTCTGGGTTCGAGGCGGTCAAATTTGACATATAATGTCAAATTAGGGTTTTGGGCGAAAAGGCGTCGGATGGTGAATAGTACTATTTTACTATTCATATCTGAAAATGAGTTAGTGGACAATAATAGGATTTACTGTTTTCGGATGAAAATGAACAGTAAAAGAATTTACTGTTCGTTTTTCGGATTTGGAACATTGTTTTTATTTTTTCGGAATGAACAGTAAATGAAATCATTGTGCAGTGAACAGTGTTTGGACCGAATTGAGTGAGCAGTAAATGGTTTCACTGTTCACGGGTTGTGAACAGTGTTGGGCTGAGCCCAATGCTTAAATTGGCCTCGGCCCAATTCGGCCAGGCCATAAAGGCCCACGCCAGCTTGGCTTGAGCAGCGGCGAAAACTTCGCGCGCGCCCGCAGAGGAGGCGAACGCCGGCGGCGCTCCGGCGGCTCCGGTGGCGGCGACGAAGTGGGTGGTGCGGGAAGCATCGAGTCAAGGTGAACCCATTTTGGGATTTGAGCAGTGGTGGAGATGCGGAAATGGGGTGGCGGCGGAGGGCGGTCGGCGGTGTAAGGATGGCCGCGGCGCTAGGCGGCGTTCCGCCAAGGAGGGTGAGAAGCATCGGTGAAGTAGTAGGAGCTCGGGGTGGTGGTGCGGGTGCTCGGGGTGGTCCGAGGTGGTGTGGCGACGGTGACCGTGAATGAGGCGGCGGTGGAGCTCGGTGCCGACGAGCTCCAGCGGGATTTAGGGTGGAGGGTGGTGGGGGAAAGGTAGGCGGCGGTGAGGTGGAGCTTACCGTGAGCTCAATTTGGTGGTGGGGCGGACGACGGCGACGAATTGGGGTCGGGTTCGTCGGGGAAGAAAGGGGAGGCGGCGGTGAAAACTCAAATCGGGCCGGCTCTGGAGAAGATGAAGCGAAGGGGAGGTGGTAGAAGGGAAGGTGAGGTTGGAGGCTTGCTCGGGGTGGCTTTCTATGGGCTGGGAAGAGGTGGTTATGCTAGGAAGGCGGCGGGAACAGGGAGGCGGTGGAAGCGGGGCGCGGCGGCGACGTGGTTGGCGGGGAGGAGATTGCGCCGGGCAGGGGCAAGGTGGCGGGGTGAGGTGGCGGCGGCGAAGACGGTAGTAGGCGCTGGGCGTAGCGAGGTGGCGCGACGGTCAAAGATTGCGGCGCCGGGAGGAAGGAGGGAGAGGCGCCCGGGAGAAGAAGACGTTTTCAGAAGAAGAAAACGGGATTTCTCAAAATGGAAAGCGGAAAGGACATGAGATTTGCCGAATTGGGAAAGAATTCGAAACTCAAGCAAAAACTTCAAAAAATTTTGAAAATCCAAATTTTCGGGTTATTTCATCCGTTTCCAGCTGTCGATCGATCGATCGATCAATGATAGCTCTTGTTGTTGCGATTACTTCACGCTGGGTTTTTGGGTCCACGGTTTGCCAGCACAAAAACAAAATTCAGGCTTACTGGACGAAAAAGAGAGGAAGTACGGGGAAATAAATAAACCTTACAGAAAAAGAAAATATCCGGTGTGGTAAAAAAGAGGAAAGAGTGTTGTTGGCCCATGCAGGTCTCGAACCTGCGACCTTCGCGTTATTAGCACGACGCTCTAACCAACTGAGCTAATAGGCCTTACGATAAGAAAAAGGATAATAAGCTTCATATTACATAGCCACGCTGAACCGTGCCACAGGACGCAGGCCGCGCTACACCAGGGAGGTCCGCGGTGAAGGCACGGTGAAAGATGATGATATCTGAAACTATGACAGTATCTACGCAACTAAAATAGCTCAGTTCCCGCTGGAGAACATTGGTGCAATTTACCACTAACATCCATTATAACACAAATCTCAACGAAGGATACAACTGCAGTTAAGTTTACTTTTAAAGTTGGATAGAGGAAAAGGATGATTCTCAATGCAGAGATGCATGCTCAAATGACAGCAGATGAAACGCAGTCACAACAGATTTGGACCAACTTAATTAGTACACATAATAAGAGCTGATCAGTATCTCAAAATTGGTTTTCGGCTTTACTCCTTGGGAACAGCACTGGTCAGGAACTCCAAGATGCACCTCTTCAAATCCTGGAATTCTGTTTCAGACAGATGCTTCAACCAAAAATCTGCATAAGTTTGCCTCAGACGATTCATCGTAGTCCGTCCTCCTCTTCGGTACCAAATGGCCACTGAGCTCCCATATTGCTGGACTTATTCTCGTGTCAAGGAATTCTCGGCTTGTCTTTCCGAGGGCCTGCTCTTATCAGCGTAGCACTAATTTTCGGGTTTTTAAATCTATTTTCATCTCTTTTGGCCACACCCGCACGTGAAATGATTAATTTGTCGCTCCACAAGTCCTCCTCCAAGTCCGGCGTCGCATCCTCCTCCCTTGCACCGCCCCGTGCCTCCTCCCATCACTGACTCCTACATGTGTGCCGCTGCCGCTCACCACCTTCCAACCGACACCCTCCTCCCACCCACCTGACGCTAATAAGGGGGGAAAGACAGCGGTGGGAGGGAGCGGCGTGAGCTCGAGGCGATCTTGCAAGTGACGCGGGGAGGCAGCCTGTGGAGAGGAAGGAGGAGGAGGAGACGCGACAGAACAGGAGGAGCACGGAGGAGGCACGACAGAATAGGAGGAGCGCGGAGGAGGCTGCAACTTCTGGAGATGCGGAGGTGGAGTAAGGAGAAGGCGGTGGTGCCGTGAAGAGGTAGGGCGGAGCGAGGAGGATGAAGCGGAGGTGGAGCAGGAACGAGGGGAGCGGGCAGCATGGGAAGTCACTGGCGACAACGCACGAGGAGGAGGAGGCAGTGGGGCCCAAGTGCGAAGAGGTGAGGGGAGAGGAGTGGAGAAGGGGGCACGATAAGGAAAAGAAAAAGTGTCGGTATGGCCAAAAGAGATGAATATGGATTTAAAAACCTGAAAATAACAAAAAGAAATAAAGGAGCAAGAAAAGGTGTGACATATTATCTATGAAAGTTGTGTTATTTATTAAGTGCCAAACTAAAATGGAAAATTTGATCATATACCCTCCTCTTAGATGGAAATTCAGGATTTACCCTCCTGGCCCACATGTCATTGACCTATGGTGACCCCACATGTTATTAAGGTGGGAGAGTAAATCCTGAAATCCTGAATTTCAGGGAGGGTATATGATCCAACCCCAACTAAAATATGACGAATGATCGATTCCCTGCCAAAAATATAAGCGGAGCAAAACCCCGAGCCCCCAAACCCTAAAACCCTAGCCCCTCCACCACCCCCACCCCTGAGTCGCTTCCCCTCTTCTCCACGCGGTTCCAGGGGTTGGAGACGAGGCCGCCGCTGCCACCATGGCGGCCCTCCTGCGGCGCGCCTCGCTGCGGCGCGCCATCGCCGCCGCCGCCTCCTCCTGCCCTGAGGTCGAACTCTCTGTCTCTCCACTGTGTTCAAGTGTGTGTGCGTGTGTTTTTTTTTGGGGGGAGGGGTTATCCCGGTGGTGTGTTCCGAGTTGAGCTTAGTGCGCCGACTCTGCTGATTGCGAGTCAGAACCCTAGTTTGGTCTCGGGGTTTGATCGTTTGCATATGGAATCTGGGCTTTTTGGGCGCTGGTTTCTCCACTTTAATCTCAATTTCTGATTGTGCAAACCCGCAAGTCCGCGTCAATTTGCTATATGCCACTGAATGGCGTCGTTTTAATCACTTCCTTAGAGCGATCGATTAAGGTATCGCCCTCCTGCTTGGTATACCCACTTGTCTTTATTAAACTGCGATTTGCTCGTACTGCGTCAAATACTATTTGCTTTAGATTAACCTTTGATGGCATGCTAAATGAGTCTTATACGCTTTAGATTACTAGATTAGTCTTCATTGTCTGTCTTCAGGTTACAATACAGTTCCATGCCATCTTTATCCTGCCAAGTTGTATACCGTTATGTCCTATGATTAAAAAAATTACTGTAAGAAATGTGATACACGCACTAGGATTTTTTTAAAAAAAAGTACTGGAAGAAATGTGATAAATGCACTAGAATTCAAAAGGTGACTTTTCCTGGTGATCTAGAAAAGAATGCTAATTTAGGCCAGAACAGTTTCATCATTCATGTGATGATGTGAATCAATGGTCTACAAACTCTGATATGCTGTTGCTAATGCTTTAATATTTATGCAGCGCTATAGGCAAGGGACCTGTGGCTCCACTTTTCATTGCAGAGATTTCTCATCTAAAGGTTATATACACTATTTCTTCTTATGTTTTTGGCACATCTTTACCATATATACTGAATATTGCAACATGTGGTTTGATTGGAATCTTCTTAATTTTGCTGTTCTTATTGTTACATGCACCGCCATACCATCATATTATTATGAAATTGCACTGCATGATTTCTTCTTTTGCTTCCATTATGGTTCATTACCATTTACCACTACCTACTGAATCATTTACTGATTTTTCTCTTATTATCTACTTAGCCAAAAAGAAGTCAAAGTCAAGTGGAACTGACTCTGGTGAGGAGAATCTGTCAAAGAAAGACTTGGCTTTACACCAGGCCATAGATCAAATAACATCTGCATTTGGGAAGGGGGCAATAATGTGGCTTGGCCGTACTGAAGGCCATAGAGAAGTACCTGTTGTGTCTACCGGGTCTTTCTCTTTGGATTTGGCATTGGGAATCGGTGGGCTTCCAAAGGTATGCTATGCTTTCCTACACACACAGTGACAGAGTTCTTCTAAGCAGAAGCTCTTCTGTGTTGATGTGTTTGCATCAAAACATCAACACAATAATGTATACTGTGTTTACACGGAACTCCCCAAAAATAGTTATGTTCATGTTTAGCTAAAGCCACTAGTCCAGTTTCTGGTGTTCTATTGCAATGATGTATATTGTTTTGTAAAAGTGGCATGCCATTTCTTTATAGGGACGTGTTATAGAGGTGTATGGCCCAGAGGCCTCAGGGAAGACTACTCTTGCTCTCCACGTTATTGCAGAAGCACAAAAGAATGGCGGTAAACTCCAAACTTTGAATCTAATATATATGTGTGTTCTGTGCTTTTCTTTGCTCTAGCAATTGGCTAGTTACAAATAGAGAAATAGTAGACATTCCACCGTATTATCTTTTAATCTAGATTCTTGTATGGTAACCATAATAATTAATAAGTGTGGGATTTTGTAGCATGTACCTATAGTGCTGAGTGCTGACAATGCGGTGATATTATTCGTTCAGCTGCTTTTATGTAGCATTCACCAATAAGGGTTGTGCTAACTTACAACTGCCTGATAGTGTGAAACTTCGTTAGGTGGCCCGTGGTCTTGCTAATTATGCTGTGAACATATTTCTTAAGGTAATGAAACAGTTTGCTAACCTGCCTATTAAACAAAAACCTGTTCAAACAATGGGCTAAAAGTTGTAATACTGAGTATTTGTTGACGTCAACTCTGCAATTATTTGTATTAGCTTGGATTAATCGACAATGTGTTTTATTGGGGGCCTTGCTATCTATAAGTGATATTATCATTGTGTCTTGATGGTGAGGGTACGGAATATAAAGAAAAGCCGGTTTTATGTTTACATTTTAGAGTATGGAATATGAAGAAAAGTCGACCATGGATAGAAGCTCTTTCTTAATTTTAATTTACTTTGTTTCACTAGGAACCATAATTTTTGCTTAGTGTATGCAACCCTTTTGAAGGAGTTTAAATCTTAGTTTAAGTGCACCAGAGTTTCTAGGCCTACTGTTTTGTAGTTTTTAACTTCAACGAAAACATTCTTCACTGAGTTTTGGTTTTGCCATTTTTCTAGGTTATTGTGCCTTTGTAGATGCAGAGCATGCTTTGGATCCAGCTCTGGCCGAGTCAATTGGTGTCAACACCAGTAATTTACTTCTCTCTCAACCAGACTGCGGTGAGCAGGCACTCAGTCTTGTAGACACGCTGATTCGAAGTGGCTCTGTTGATGTTGTTGTTGTAGACAGTGTAAGACATTGACCATCTAGCCTCCTCCCCCATCTGATTTTCTCTTTTTGAGCAGTACTACTTTCTGTTTGATCACTACTGCAGTTCCGCTCAAGTTTTTAGGAACATTGTCCTATTAGCAGTTCAAAGTTCAAACATGCTGCTCAATCTTAATAACTAAGACTTCCTTGATTTGAGAAGTTAGCAACACAGTTTATCTTATTCCATGATGCAGGTAGCCGCTCTTGTCCCTAAGAGTGAACTTGATGGGGAGATGGGTGATGCACATGTGGCTCTCCAAGCAAGATTGATGAGCCAAGCTCTTCGCAAGCTGAGCCACTCTCTTTCACTTTCCCAAACAATTTTGTTATTTATTAATCAGGTATTAATCATGCGCCATTTTCTTAGAGTTTGTTGGGTTGATTTATGTTGGTGTGGATTTCCTTATGTGGCTCATTGGTGAAGTGAAGCACCAAATCAGCAAGCCTTATGATGGTGCCTATATTCAATTTTTAGTCCGGTGTATAATTCCATGGTGTTTACCTGAAAACTTCCATAATTTCATGCTGCCAAAGCCAAAAAAGGATGGAATTTTCTGAAGATTAAATCATTAAAAAACATTTAAGTGAATTTATAATTTAATCCAATTTATATAGTGATGCAACTTATTCTTCTTGTCTTCTTGAGTCTTTTTGTTCTTTGAGAATGAGCAATTCACATGTGCAGTTTGAGCATTTGAACATGCAATATATTTCCATCTATACATTATATCCTTCTTATCTGCATAAAACTTCTATGTTTTGCATCCAACCTAGTCTAATCATCATCACTTATTTTGGTTTTGCATAATTTGTATCCTTGAACACATTGTAGATCAGGTCAAAGGTAAGCACGTTTGGAGGATTTGGAGGACCAATGGAGGTCACTTCTGGTGGAAATGCCCTAAAATTTTATGCTTCTGTTCGCCTAAACATCAAGCGTATTGGTTTGGTGAAGAAAGGTGAAGAGGTAATTAACTAAGTCATATCCTTAATATTACCTGATTTATAAATTAACCAATACTTAACATGTGGATGTATGTTCACAGTAAGATTTCTTTGAAACAGAAATGTCCATATCCGCATGATATAATGAGAGCTATTTCTATTTGAACTGTATCTTGTTGTACTGAACCACTGTTAGACACATGACACGTGTAGCTTTTAGGTGCATGCATATGCCGTCGATATAAATAAATATATTTAGCCATGTGATTTTATCACTTGGTGAATCAAAATAACTGACCTTACAGATTAGCTTCCACATATAGTATGTAACACGTAGTGCTCCTTGAAACATTATAGATGTAGCTTATAGAGCAATTTTTTTTTGGAAATGATGACGATCACTTCTGTTTTGCAGACTATAGGTAGTCAGGTTGCTGTGAAGATTGTGAAGAACAAGCACGCCCCACCTTTCAAGACTGCACAGTTTGAACTAGAATTTGGAAAAGGGATATGCCGCAGTTCAGAGCTTCTTGAACTCGGATTAAAGCACAAGCTTGTTAATAAGTCTGGGGGTGCACATTATTATTTCAATGACGAGACATTTCATGGTAAAGATGCTCTTAAATCTTACCTTACTGAAAATGGAAGTGCTGCCAAAGAACTGGAGATGAATTTAAGGAAATTGATGGAAACTGAGGCACCTAGAAAGCAGGAGGCTGAAAGCGGTTTCCTGGGTGATTTGCCTGAGGAGACTGTCACATCTGAAACATCTTCAGAAGAGGAACTGACAGCTGTAATAGAAGCTTAACCAGCGATGATAAGTCAACTAGGAGCAATTATCCCACAGAACCAATATTTTGGCTCTTGAGGGCATGCCATTTTTGGACGGGCATGTAATGCCGTGGCAATCACATTTGAACAGCCCTCAGTCATTACTGTGCTGGGAAGTGAGGAGGGAGGCCCCAGAGGCTATGTTATGGTGTCTTACGCATTTGGGAGGATCAGTATTCAGTAGCATGTAATCATGTATATATGTTGCATATCTTAAAGATCCCTAGCGTCTAAGTAAGGTTCAGCAACATTTTTGACTGAAATACTTCTAGAATTTGACTTCTCCGGCCCCACTTCCCAGTGCTTACCAGATGACGCTTTAAGAATACTGAATGCGTTTTTTTTTCTATTGGGTGATGCAGAGGAATGCTGAGCCCATGATACAAGTTCTAGATCAAACAGCCAAACAGGGGGCCTCATCTGATCTGGGCTGCCCATTGTTTCTTGATCTGGCAGACTGGCACATTAGCTAGTTTATACTTATAGGCCCAATCGTTTTTTTTTTACATTCCTTTACGAAGACATCTTCCCCCTCATCGAGAAAAAAATAGGCGTACCATGTCATGGCTTCTTCTTTCTCAACAAAAAAAGAAAATTATGGCTTGTTTATTTATCAAAGAAAAAGAAAGTAGCATCCTTCCATGTGGCCGTTGATGCATCCAATGATTTCTTGCCAGTACTAAAATGCTTTTTGTTCGTTGCGGTGTTAAAAGGTTTAGGTACCTCATTGCCTTTTTCTTTTTATCCAAGACCAGAAGACTAAGGTACTCTTCCCTCCAACTCCAAATGATCATCTCTCTCTTTCCGCCATTGGTTATCCATTCTTTTAGGCTTTCAGCAAGTCAACAACTATAACGAATGTTATAACTTACAAGAGCATCGTTTATTAAGATTAGATGACGATAACAATCCTTTCTGTTGAGCGCCATGTGCATTATCTAATTGGGCAGCTAGTCTTAGCAGCTTGTACTGCTAACTGTTCTTCAACTAAATATCTCTTGGTGAGTTCTCTTTCCTGATGAATGCTAATAGCAGACTTAGCGACCCATAAAGGCATATATACCTGCACTCCTCGGCAAGGAGTCGACAGTTCATAATTTCACCAAAGGATGTATGCAATCCTCTAGAACAACAGAAACAACGAGAGAAAGGAAAAACATAACTTATTAACCCATCATGATCAGCTGAATTCATCATCCCGACCAACAAAATGTTCTTTTTTTATTAGAGGGGTGCTTATTTTCCCCGATTTCAATTAATGAAACCGGCAACTTTACTTTTTACAATGTATAACCATAGTACACAGCTATAGTAGAGCGCATAGTACACAGCTATAGTATTACTCTACGGTACTCAGTTACAGTACCCAGTAACAATACTAGCGTCTCAAACACAGGTCGGTTAGGAGTTATGCTGCCCCCCACAACCAACTGAGCTAGTCTCGCTCCCTCGACAAAATGTTCTTGGCAGTAGCAAACCAACCACAACCTGCAGAGGCAGGCAATTTTATAGCCATCTGATTCTTGATCAGAAGTGCACACACACTGAGTCTGACCTGGTGCTCTCCAATCCCAATGCATGAACAAGCACAGAGGCGTGCAGCCGGCATGTAGTTACTGCCATCCCGGGTGCTAATTAATACAGGCCCTTGTGCTTTGCAACCACCTTAACCAATGCGAACGCCCGTACGCATCCATGGCAGTGCGGCACAATGGCTGGCTGGCTGTTCCACATGAGCCGCACCTGGACTGATGAGCCTAGAGGCAGCACACACCCGCAGACCCATCACCTCACCTCCATTAAAAAATGCTGTCAAGCCTACGCAGAACCGGAACCAGAGGGGGAACATTGTCATATGCGCCTCACATGCACGCAGGCCTGCCTCTTCGAGTCTCGCCTCTCTTGACCAAAGGGGAGGGGAACCACGTGATGATATCGTCTTAGTTTTATGCTCCCAAACAAACATCGAGACACCTAGTTAGGAGTACACTGTACACACATATTTTTAGCCACTTCCTTCTCCTTATCTTTTGAGATTCAGTGTGTTGAGGGGAAGGAAAGCTCTATCTTCTATCTTGTGTATAGGTGGATGCCAAACTTCTATTTGCATGCACATTACCGGCTTGCCCTAATTCTGTTGGTTATGCCCAACTTGAGTTTGGTATGTGTAGGGCCTGATATGTGTTGCTGTATTTTTTTTAATATATATAAAAAGTCATAACACTCGTTTGTTCGTCTTCTGGTGAGACCTGAGAGACATCTGCTTCACCTTAATCACCATCGATGTTTTCTGGCGGTAATTAAAGCGCGGCCAGGTGAAACTGAAACATTTCACAGCGCCTACTGTCAGAGAGAGAAAAGGAGCAGAAATCTAGGGGGAGATTAAACTGAAAGAGAATTGAATTGTTCTCGTTCCGGCCCAGCTGCTTGCTGCCATGCGAGGGGCAGTACCGTGCACTGACCACGCTGAGAAAGTGAGAAGACACACATCAAGTGGCCCTCCCCTCCATATAAATTCCCTGCGCAACCCTGAATTCGGAAGGAATCTTGGCATCGCCGTAACTCATTGCACATAGAACTCGTCTACAAAAATCACGTCCTGGTTTTCAGATTTGTAGGATCAGCGGCTTATTTCGCAAACACTTTTGAACCTAATTTCCCACGCGGCACACACCACGACACCGTAGACTATTTATCGCAATCTTCGCCGTCGAGCGCTACGCAAATCTCAAGCCGACACCGGTCGCTGCCGCTAGCACAGTTGCAAGAGTCCATTCTTTCGTCAGTCGGCGTGATGTGAGGAGAGCAGAAGAGGAGAGGCTAAGATGGGCCGATCCATCTCGTGGCGACGTACGCCTCCGTCCGGTTTTCATGTGTGACGTGGACGGCTCAACCCGAAAAATAACCCAACACGATCGAGGTTGGCATAAAGTTCACGGGCGAGTTTTATCATTGGTCGCTTTCGTGCCCCCCGAAATATGCATAATTAAGCCGTCATTGTGCCGCAGCTTAATTATGCTAGCTAGGCCATCCAAACCCCACACATACGTACATCCCTCCTGATTATTATTATTTTTGGTCAATTAGATATGTATGCACGCGTGGGGAAATGCATGCATCCAGAGAGGAAAAAAAAATCCACTCAAAATGAGAGGATTACCATCCGTTCGATCATGGGAAGCTAAGAAGTCAAGCCAGGGCCACGCATGATATGACGATCTACCAGTAGTCTAGTGAAGGAACAGTAGCTCAGTACTACGCACTAGTACACTATTTTTGCCGACTTGGAGAACGAGCTCGAGGTCGGGGAGAGGAGGAGCAAATAATGCAGCTGGCTTGCACGCGAGCACCGGCCCTGCCCAATGATTGAATATGATCCAGGAGTCTGTTAATCCCACAACCACATTGTTGACCACATAGAAACATCAAATGTGCAAGGAGAGAGAAACTAATATAAGCAGAGAGAGAGAGAGTCGAAAGTCTGATCTCCTCTCTCATGTGGCATGCCAACCATTGGCCGGATTGGGATCCGGTTAATGCAGAGGATCTACACTAAAATGATATTAGAAGTGATTTTTACCATTCGATTAAAAAATTAAAGATCCAGATTAATTACTACTGTTCACTCTATCTTGAAACAATATTCGTATAGTGGACCGCGGAGGATCCGAATTCCCGCTGGCGTCGTCCTTTTTCCCTGGCGCACCAAGGTTAGGTTACTTAAGTCAAGCTGTGGTCCTAATGGCAAGGGCCTGTTACGCGTCAGATCGAGTCTGTCTCGAAAAGAATATGTTTCTTCCATAAACCAGCTTATTGCGAAAGGCTTAGAAAGAAATTAAGATAGAGTTCTCTTCTAAGAACTTCGATTTAATTATAATATAAAAAATCACTACGTTACACAAACACCATTTAATATATATGATCTCTATTCTGTTCTTCAACTGAAATTATACTATGCAATAAAGATTAATTTATGCACCTTAATTTCCATTTTAATTCGACGTATACTGCTCAAGAGTCTCAGAGCAAGCAAGCACCACCGAATGACCAATGGGAAGAGCAGGGCAGGGTTAGAGAAGTCAGAAGCGAGAATACTAGTTTTGTGATGCCCTGTTCCCCATTCCCCAAGCCCTACTAATGGCTGTCGGTGGCCGGGCCCGTGGGGCCATGTGATCGATGTATGCCTCATCATCATGCTCCTTCTCCTAATGTTATATACAATAGGTTTATATCATTATCTATAGCCTTTACTATATAAGATTTAAGTTGATATGGATGAAAGAGAATAGAGATAAATGTGTTATCTATAATCCTGTAACCAACTGTATCACCAGAATCAAAGAGACTATCCAACCATATTTTTTAGGTCTATGAAAACATTAAAAGATTGTGTGATATATAAAGGCAAGTAAAAAGATATATCATTGTATGAGTTGATTTTCGTGCTGTCTACAGATGATATAGAGAGTTGCTATAGACAGCAGCTGTATGTATCATTGTACATGCCCTAAATACGATGATGCCTTCCTGGCTTGATTTAGTTTAATTAACTTATGTGATGCCTTTCCTAAATCTCCTTCTCTTAACGTCGGAGGATAGCTTGTCAATCTCGCAGACGCATGTGATCGTTGCCACAAATTGAAAGGGTTTAGTGCGACAAAAGGCCAACTTTTTATTCCAAGGTGATCAATAGAGCCCTGTTTTTGTTTAGCTTAATCCCCTAAACTAGATTTGCCAAGATGTGCTTCAGCTTGTCATAACAACACATGACTGTAGTAGTCTAGTAGTATCTCTCAGAGGACTGAGTTTTATTTTTCCAGCAGCATTAGCCCCTTTTTAGATTTTTTTAGAATAATACATTTTTTATAGAATTATAGAAAAAATGCATGTTTAATAAAATTACAAAAATGAATTTATGTCACCAATTTATTTGGCGACAAGGCTTTTGCTTGCTCCCAATCGCCTGCAATTTTCTTAAACCCAGTTACCTACAATTGCACAGAACTAAGTCTAAAATTGCATTACCAAGTGATGTCATTGGATGGTGATTCAATGTACCGAAGAAAGTGATTGAGTTTTAAGAAAATTTCAGACGACTATAGCTTAGTCGGTCCTGTTGCCAAATAAATTGATGACAGGATGATGTGGTAGATTCTGTTGCCAATTCATTTTGTGACAGGACCCTGTCGCCAAATGAATTGACGACATAACCCATAGCTCTGTTGTCAAATCATTTCACGACATAAGTCTATTTTTATAATTTTATTAGATGGATATTTATTTCTGTAATTTTATTTAAAATATATTATTTAAAAAATCCCCCTGTTTAGAAAGCTATTAATTTGGAGCAAATGGTACATCCAATTTCACCTGACAATCCATTTTCCCACGAAATTCGTATGTAAACATATAGACCCCTTAACAAGGGAGGAAGAACCATGCAATTAAGCGATGTACACATGCAGAGCATCCCTAACAAGTCGTGTCAGGCCTCAAGTAAACATGAAGAAAGAATAATGTACAGTACGTGAGTACATGGGAAGGAAAATGTTATGCTTGTTACGAAACTTTATTACAGACAAAAGAGTAACCGTCCTGGATGATTTTCACTTATGTGAACTATAAATATGAGGATCTCTTATGTACATGAGATATATAGATGAATAAAGATACTGGCCCTCCTCTATAGACTGGTGTTCATTGTGTCTATTGATGTTCATGTGATTATTCTTGTGTGATTGATCTATACCGATATAATGACGACTACTGTTATTTCTCAAAACGTTATCAGCACGGATGTGCTCTTCAATCCGGGCATGTCGTTCTATATTGTTGGCAATTAGATCTATTTTCCGATTCCAACCGCGAATTAATTTGTGATCTATTTGCACGATCTGGGTCGGATGGTGCAAATCACCGTCGCTACGCCCGAGCGTTGGGAGACGTTTATGCCAACTGCCAAGGAAATCTCCATCGCAAAGATCGAACGCCGGCGTGTTGGATGGTGATCCCATCCTACGTGCGCATATACTTTGGTTCAGTAATCAAATAATCGTGAGTTATTGCCTGACTTTTACCTCAGATCTATTTGCTCCTAAGTGTTGGATTAGATCGATATTGACTTGTTCATCTTCCCTGTTTGGCTCTATCCCTTGCGTAGCCTTGTTGGCCGGTCTACAAGTTTGCCCTAGATTAATCTTGCAGATTAATTAATTGCTAGACCTAGATGCATTAGTTGATAATCAGAGCTGAGATTGAGATTACAAAAACGTGTCACCGGCCATGGTCGCCACGCCAACCGATGCACTGTCCGCGGGTACACACGTACCTACTGCCACGCTCGCTACGTGTCGCCGCCTCTGTGCCACCCCCCCCGCGCCATGCGCTGCCGCACCAAAGGACACCCCACCGCTGTGCACCACCGCACCGGCACGAAGACGTGCGGTCGCGCGCCATGCGAGACCGCCGAGTGCCCGCAGTGCCTCGTTGGCCGTTGGCGCCGCCCCGCCGCCAACCGCGTGCGCCCAGCTCAAAGCCGCCCTTCGCGCGCGCCGCCGAAGCGCAAGCCTGAACCACCGAGCCTCCGCGTGCCGCCCGCGTGCTCATCGAGCTGCCGCCGTCGCCCTCCGTGCCACCGTTGCGAGTTCCGCTCGTCGCTGCCGAGTCATTGCACCCACGCCCGCATGCGCATGCACCGTCGCCAGCAGGGGGACCTCTAGCTTCCCCCGCGTGCCCCCCTCCTAGCCAGCCTTCGTAGGCCAGTTTAGTGTGGGCCGGCCCGGCCCACAAGTGAGAAAAAATTTCGGGAAGAAGAAAAAAAAGAAGAAAACCTAAAATTTTTGCAAAAGGCCCTAGGAGTTTTGAAAATTACGAGGAAACCTTTGCGGTTAAGAAAATTTTACGTAAAACCCCCTAGAGTTTGGAAAATCATGGAGGATTTTAGATTTTTATATTTTCTTGCAAAATAATCCCTGAAGTTCTGATAAATAGCCTTGGTTCTATGCGCCTTATGAAAATATGTGTTTTGGACCCAGTAGGTTAAGCATATTGCCCGAACTGATTGGAAAATTCTAAAATTTTCACTGAATTTCTAAGGTATATGTGCTTCCATTAATTGTGAAACCTTAAACTTAGTACACCTTGGAAGCATCATATTTTTATTGGTTTATTTTTCTCTGGTATTGTGTGTTTGGGAAATTATTTAATTGGTTTAGTAATTCTAAAAATGACTTCCAGACCTTAAAATTATCAAAAAAATCCTAAAAGTACCAGAAAAATTCTAGAAAATGTATAAAATTATCTACTCAATAGATAAAATTTATATGTACTATTTTGCACTCATTTCATGTATTTATAATGTTTTACTAGCTGTAAACATATAGAAAATTGCATAAATTATGTGAGACATGTTTGGCATCGCTAAGTGGATATTTGTTTGTCATGGATGACAGTAATGATGAGCCCATATTATTTTCTTCAGAGACCTATAGCTATCTCCTAGTTATCTATTAACTTTGTAAAGATGTCGCTTTTCTCCACAAGTCGCATTAGCAGTATAGATTCAGCTACTGTCGAGCTTGGCCCTGCTCATGAAGAGTATCTCTTATCTTTTGTTTTAGGCTGAAACCTTATATATTTGATTGTTATTTCCCAGATGCCATAAATAAAATAATGGTCTAAGTTGTTCTATTAAAGTCTTATCCCTGCTGAATAGTTGATTAAACCTATTTAATAGAACATATTGTCAATAACATACCTTACATGTAGTAAACTGATCTTGCCTGAAAATTGAAAGTACGATGTCATGTCTTGCTAACAAAATGTTGTGCATTTGCTCTTGATATCTAATAAGCCTCAATTCACTAACTTGTAGTGCATGGATGTCCAGATGGCAAAAGGGAAACTATTTTTCTCAATGGCACCAGAACAAGTTTAGTCATATGTTGATATCTGATGGATCACTTTGGCTAGAAAATACTATATTCCTCAAATAAGTACAGAATAAGTTCAGCCCTAAGACTTGGAGTCGATATAACATTATCCTCTACCACACTGATTTCTTTTTTGAAGAACTTTGTAAGCAGGATATTACAGAGTATATATTGGTTTCACGCCAACAAAATCGATATCGTCTCCTGCTGAAGTATTATTGCAAATCTTTGCTAAAACACCAAGTTGATTTCAAGCGAATGCCTGATGCACACACTATCACTCGTGATTTTTATAATTGGCATGAAAAAGGGAGAATGTTGGGCAAGTGTGGGATATTGGAACCTAAGAGGCATAGAAAAATATTCAAAACAAGAGTCATGGTAGGCAAAGTGGCATATCCTAGGACAAAGCCAAAAGCAATAAATTAATCTAGTGTATTTTGGGAGATAATTAAAGTAAATTGCATGATTATTATCCTTATCCAGTCGATAAGAAAAATGGCATTTACGCCATTGCCAATACCTTTGCTATTGGCAACCACAGTCATGGCTGCCCACAAGGGCAATTGATTTATATCTTCAGCAATATGACCATAATCCTAATTCCTGAAACAGCAAATTGTGACATTCTTTATGGACACCATAAATTCTTCTCACAGCTATGCAACTGGTGGGACATCCGCCGGTGAATTCTGGTAATATAATTGTAGATGCCTGATTTCCATAGTAAATGACCATAATTATCTTTGGCACATGAGTTTATACTCTTAATCGTTTTTCGGGACTAATCCGAAATGTTTAGCTGAGACTCTGAGTACCGAGAATAAGGAATCTTGCACTACCTACAACATGCTCAAGGTTTACAATCTTCAAATCATTCTCCGAAACATTTATCTTCTCTTTTAGAAATGTGTCATATGCAAACAATACACAGGTTTCTTGCAACCTATTCAGGTGGACAAAGGAAATAACATATGCAGACTATTATGAAAGGGCGCTGATAAATGGCGTGTTAAGCATCCAAAGAAAGACGAATCACGGTGTGATGATTTACATGCTACCCCAGGCCCCTAGACGATCTAAAGCAGCGAGCTATCATGGTTGGAGAGTAAAATATGATTCATTCTGCTGCTGTTATGAGACAGGTAATATAAAAAACTGCTTAATTCTATTTACTATTTGACATTGTTGCCTTGATGTCAAAGTTTTTCAGTGACTATGGTATTTTTCTCTTCTTTTTTACTTCTATATGCTACACCTTAACTTCTATATGCCATGTTGATGGGCATTGGTACAACATTATTATGGATTCATGGTAAATACTAATACAGCGAATGGCCACTGGAGCAGTTTTTATTTTTTAATCCTTTTTTAAAAATTATTTTAAAGATAGTCTCTTCCTAACTTTATTTCCAATTCTAACCCCTTTGGTCACGCCATGACCCGTGACGTGATCAAACTGTGCTGTCACGCCATTGACCACGGCGTGACCAAATATGCTAGATAACCCTCCGAGCCAACACGCGTCCGTTTTTGGGTTAACTCCTGTCACGCCAAGAGGAGTGGCGTGACAACACTCATTTGCTACGCCAAGAACTGTGACGTGACAACATATTTTTGTCACGTCACGCGTTGTGGCGTGGCCAAAGGGGTTAGAATATAAAATAAAGTTAAGAAGAGGCTATATTTAAAATAATTTTTTAAAAAGGATTAAAAAAATAAAAACTACTTTGGCCACTGCTCTCCTGAATATAAAAGGGAAAGTTGTGCAGGTGTGCCAAAGTTTATGAAATGGAGATGCTGAATAAACTGAGAATTCACATTTAGCTGAAAGCCTGAAAGTAAAAGCTGTCTTATCTTATTTTATGTTTTCTCAGTATCCCTATTCTTCTCCCTTTATGAACGCATGCCCTACACCATCCTTTCACTGCATCGAATCCTGAAGACATGAATGATCTACCATCAACTTGTGCCTTGGCTTATGACATGATTTACAATGGGGGTGGAGGTACTTCCTGTTTTTCTTCTTGAGTGTGTACATGAGTTTAACTTGATTTGTTGTTTTAATATGTTTGAATCTTATAATACATTCTAAAGTTCAAGTCTATTTATGAGCTTATTATAAGTTTTCGTGTATTATATCTTTGATAAATAGCCATACCTTCTCACAGATGCAAGTGTTGTTTCCAGCACATAATTCAGAAAAAAGTACCAAGGGCACACATGCTCTTTTACACATTTGAATCTTATAATACATTCTAAAGTTCAAATCTTATAATACATTCTAAAGATTCAAATTATAAGCACATAATTTGAATCTTATAATACATTCTAAAGTTCAAGTCTATTTATGAGCTTATTATAAGTTTTCGTGTATTATATCTTTGATAAATAGCCATACCTTCTCACAGATGCAAGTGTTGTTTCCAGCACATAATTCAGAAAAAAGTACCAAGGGCACACATGCTCTTTTACACATTTCCTTTTACAAAATAGAGAATTAAACATAATACTCCAGAAGTGTCATCATTGCATCTAATTGAATAAGCTTCATTTTTAAACCAATGATACAACTATAATTTTCATTTAGACGTAATTTTACATAAACATTGAAACAAGAATCTTAACCATGCCTTGGGTGAGGTCTGAGGAACTGAGGATTCATAATGCTTGCAAATTGTATCCATACCTCATACAGCAAAACAAATCAATGGATATAGTGATAATACTGATATACATCAATATTCAATAAATCATTTAGTTGTTTTATGCAGATTATGATAATATTGTATCCCTCTGTACAAGAACTATCCATATTTGTTTTTTTAGCATTGCATTTGTATGGCATATGGTTCAGAATTTCAGGTGCTAAATACTCTTGCCACATTGACCTTGCTAGATTTGGACACTAAATTACTTCCATAAACCTGGTTGCTTTAGTTAATGTCCTTTTCTTATATAATGACTAATGAAAGAAGGTGTGCAAAGGTTGATCATATTCATTCATAATAAGTTTAGCTACATATATTTGTATGTATTAATGCAATCTATGCAAATAGCAATGGTGTTAATATGTAGTTAGTTGAAAATTGTACCATGCATCTTATGTTCTATCCTGTTATTAATAGATTGGAGGAGGCAATTTGAGAATCTACAAAAGTGATGTACAACAAAGGATTTTCGAGATCATTGGCATCTCACCTGAGCAGGTATTACTTTAGTTGTTGGCTTACCCTTCGAATGATTTAATAGTACTCTCATTACAATAATGAGCTTACTTCTTCGAGTTTTTAATTTGTCGCATAGGCTGATGGGAACTACTCTTCTCCGTTGGATGATGATCTTGCACTATTTTAATGTCAGTCATGGTCCAATTACATGTGGAAGCATACTTTTATTGCAAGTTGTGCATGTTGTCTTCTTTTATGGAATGACTAATATGTAAGGGTTGTATTTTGATGTCTAAAATCTTGCTGGTCATTTGTACTTCAATATGCATGTGTGTTGTGCACTTGTGGTGCAAGCGTGGGTGTTATTTTTTGGACTTTCTGGTAGTGTGATGTTTACACTTGGATATGTTGGTGCAAATGTACCTCAAATAGTACTTGATGGTCTATTGGAAATATAGGATATTGTTATGTTTATCTCTTGCATAAACTTTGTTTTGAGTGATAATGTGAATTTAGTGTCTTTTGATTGTAACTGGGCATATAAATCAGTATTTGAATAATGTATGTATATTTAAAATTGGGCATATAAATAAGTATTTGAATAATGTATGTATATTTAAAAAACAATAATTTCAGTACCCCTAGGGTTCATGCCAAACTATAGGGGATGAATTTTGAATTAGTAATAGAAAAATAATGTTTATATAAAATGTTCCCTAGGGCATAAAAAAATAGCGTAGGGAATCTGTTGGATTCTTTCCCTAGGCTGGCAGAAAGGTAACGTAGGGAAATAATCTTTCCACGTCAAATGGCAATGCCATATGGATGAGATTTTTCTAGCGTTTAAAATCCTAGGGAACGATTATTTCCCTAGGTTTTACCAAAAAAAAACCCACAGGGAACGTTTTCTTTCCGCACATTCTTTTCCCTAGTAGCCGTTCCCTACGAATGCCACTAGGGAAACCAATTCCCTACAGCTTTTTTGTATGTTCCCTAATATATTACTCACTAGGAAAAATAAGGATTTCTAGTAGTATATGTTTACATATCAAAACTTAAATACAGCTGACGTCACACTATTGTACATACTCTACCAACAGGGCGAATCCATCGGGGGCGGGGGGGGGGGGGGCTTCGTAAGGCTGAAGCTCACCCTCCACCATGCGGCCGGAACACCCCCCGTCCAACCTTCAACCTCCACCTCCGGCTCCCCGGCTGCGGCGCTACGCCAAACAAGAGGAAGAAAGAAGCAATCAAGCACAAGCAGAGCAACCGAAAGTGGGAACAAGAGCGTGTGGGCCTTGTCCTTGCCGAAGCCCAGGCCCAACTCACAGTCTCACATCCACCGGTCCACACAGCAGTCCCCAATCCCCATTCAATTCCCCCATTCAATCTATCGAGCAATTCCATTCAATCGAGCATTCGAGCGAGGCGCACCTGAGGGAGCTGGGGCCTGGGGCGACCGGGCGAGCCACCGCGGTCCGCACGTGGCCGCCGGTGGCTGAACTGCCGGAGCCCGGAGGAGGCCGAGGAGGGAGGCTGTCGAGGTGTCAGGCTGAGGCAAGGAGCCAGCGGTTGAAGGGGATTCACCCCTAGGGTTGGGGAGGGGGAGCCAGAGGTGGATCTAGGCGGCCGGGCCGAGGCAGGGAGCCGGCAGCCGGGTGGGGGACAGGGGGAGGGGGAGCCGGAGGCGGATATGGCGGCAGGCGGCCTGGAGGCGAGGCAAGGAGCCGACAATGAGCGACAATGGATGGCCGGGTGGGGAGGAGCGAGCCGGAGGCGATTTGGCCATTTGAGGATTAGCCGATTGGGAGGAGGCCGAGGAGTGAAGTGCTGAGAAAAGAGAAAGTGAGAAGGACCGAAGGAGTCAAGCAGTCCTGGTCTCCTGGAGTCAAGTGCTTAGCTGCTGAAGACCTGAAGTTTAAGTGTCGAACTGCCGATTTGATTCTTAGTGTTGACTGCTATCTGTGTGTTGCCTCGAAGTCTTAGACCTCAGTGCTTGTATCACTAATTTTTCCAATTAGTAGTATGGTTTTTTTTATTTTGAATGTTTATGATCATTTAAATATAATTTGCTATTGTATCACTAATTTTTCTAATTTTAATGTACAGATTGTTAAATATTGGAATCATATTTACATATTTTAGAGATGCACCTTTCATTAGCGAGGTATCTTCATTGTATTTTTCTTTTTTTTTCTTTTGCTTTTATTCTTATATGAAACTATAAATTTAATTGTACAATAATATAAAACTATATTTATTACAAATTAGTTTAGTTATCTAAGATTTTGAGCGATTGAGTTTACACTCATTTTTAATCATGGACCACGGGGCCGGCCGTACGATCAGTTTCATAACCTCTGCCACCAAACAGTGGATAGTACGCGCTGCTACAGTACACGTAGGCCTTCCGAAGACGAGGGGCACCCGGAGCCCGCCGCGTGTACAACCTGGCTGGGCTGTCGCATTGATGGCCACAGCCCGGCCACAGCGCAGCGGCGCGAGTTGGTGCCAGCGTGCGCGCGGCGGCGGGCCGGTCGTGGCGTCATCATTGCTCGTACGATCGGGCGCGTGGGACGATGCTGCCCGTCCACGTGTACGCCGCGACACCGGCCGTCCGATCCTAGGAGCTGAAATTATTGGTGGACGTGGGCCCCGGTCGCAGCGGGCGCGGCGCGTATCCACCGCCCTTCCCCCATCCTCGGGGGCAAAACGCGACTAATTTGCAGCCTGCATGTCGAAAAAAAGAAACATTTTTGTACGAGTGATGTTCCAGTATTGCCCTTGACGGCCCATTTGAACACATGATTTGCGTAGAAATTATGGCGAAATTCTTGGGTTCCAAATGGACCTCAAATTTCTTGACACAGTGATATCATCAGTACAGAATACTCCCTGCTATTTGTTTTTGAGAGTTGGACAGCTGACTAGTGCAGTCATCCGGAGGCTTAATATCCACAAGTTAGGGATTCAAATCCCGGCGGAAGATGCACTCAAATAACGGGTTTCAAACTTTTGGTTATCACTACATAGTTGAGCTATGCATGTTTCGGAATAACGTAAGCTAGATTTGAAACTCGGATCCCTTAACTTTAGCACTATATCTAACTCGTATTACACATGCTAGGTGGTTTATTTCAAACGCTAATTGTGGGACCAAGATTCGCCAAAAACCTAGTCCTGAGATGGGCACGTATGCGTAGCACCTTGCTTAGGTTTTTACCTTCGATTTGCCATCCGGAAGTGGTACTTTTGAGGCCAACGGACATTGTATACCAGCAACTCGACGTGATATTAAAAGTTAGGCCGTCAGAGAGACACAGACAGTTAGTCTGGTCATGGTTGAACGGCTGAATGCCTATCAATCTTGTCTATAGTAAACCACGTCCAGGACACAAGAGGAAGGGCAGTTTCGGAGGATCGGAAGGGAGCGAGCGAGGCTGCGGCGGTGCAGCCGCAGGCGTGGTGGGCGACCGACAGGGGCGGGGGCGGCAAGCCGGGACAAAGCAAAGCTTGCGCCGCCCAATTACTCGCTGCCTGCCCCCTGCACCTGCATCCATTCCAATCCATCCCAGCGTTTTCCGCGTCCACGGATGGCCTGGCTCCACTCCCACTCCCACTCCCACTCCCACTCCGCTCGACTAATAAATCGTGACAATTGCTGCTTCATCTCATCAGTCTGATGTTCTTATCCATGCATGGCTCGGCTCCAATCACTCCCAAGATATTTCTTCTCTCTCTCTCTCAACCCAGATGCGAACAGCCACTGATCGACTGTGTCCGTACATCGTACTGTATTTCTTTTTTTAATAGTGTAAGCAACCAGTGAAATGCATATTAATCTATATCTAGCTGACGCGGGACTCCGATCCGAGGCCAAAGCAGGGGAACACGGTGACTTAACAGTGGGACTACGCTACTAGCTACAGGCAAGTTTCGCAGCTTAGAATTAATCCGAGTTTCAAGGTATCGAATTGTTAATCTGCTAGTGTATTCTTCCGTAATCGAACCGAATGATCAGTGCTTCCATAATATTCAAGAAAATCATGCGGCAGATTGGTGGTGACAATTCACAAACAGTTTGCATTTTTCACTGCACTGCACTGTCTTGAGCAACAACGAACAACGTGTACAAACAGAAGAGGACTGTTTAATGCTCATAGTGTGTTGTTGATGGCGATATTGGACTACTGTACAAGGTAAAAACACAAGTATACATGCATGATGCATCGGGGAGCGTCGTGATCTAGTACCTGTAAGTCCAACTCCGCTTGACATTTGGGTGGCCAACAATGACGGATGAATCATTCTGCGTGTGCTACTTAGTACTTACAGTACTACTAGTAAATTCAGATATTATGAACTGCTACTGTGGGCGGTAAATTACTACCGAGTTCTTACTAGCTAGAGACAGAGTAGTAGTACTCCTACTTTCTTTTATGGTGGGCAATGCTGGCCAAAATGTATCTTGTATATCTAATGCAGGGTTAGACATGTTACTAATTAATTTGCTACACTAATTAACACTATTATATACCAAAGTTTCTCTTTTTCATACATCAAGTTAGCATCAGTAAGTTCTATAGACATTATATATGCTTGATTTACACTTGCCTTCACATCACAAATGATTTGAATCTTGGAGGTTTTGGTCTTGTAATGTACTCCGTCCATGCATTATCTCCGCCACGTGTGTTCTGTACCTTAGTGTATTAGATTAGCCAGCTTACTTATGTTTTAAAGATAACTATGAGTACTAAGTACTAACTCTTTCCATTATAAACAAGGTTCGTGGACAATTTTCCTGTGTCAAGATTGTTGGTGCAGAAAAATTCAGCACTCTCAAAAGTAAAATGAAAAGAAAGAAAGAAAGAAAGAAAGAAAAGAGAGTTAAGACTAGATCATGAGTAGACTGCTACCAAAGCAGTGGTATAATCACTGGGTGAGCGATTACATCATGCAAATTATCGGTCAATTCTCTTCCTAGCTGCCCTTTTCTTCAATCCATGAATCGACCAAACTCGTCCACCCAAACAGTAACATCTTTCCCTTATTCTCTGCTAGTAAAGATGCTAATAATTCCTTGGCACGTACAAGCCTATCATCACCTATGACTCGAGTGCTTGTCGCTTAAAGCCTCATGGCATCTCCTGATTGATTAAAAATCTATATTTTGAGTTAGCAAATGCTCCCTTTTTTCTGAGAAATAAAATAGATCAATCTGGTTGATGATTTGACAAACAAAGCTTGATCTAACTCTGACAGATTTAAAATTCTAAAGGGAAATGCATGGAATCATCGGCCAGTGGAGGGGCCTTTCACACACGCACATAATTTCCTTACATTAATTGGTTGGTTAGTACATAAGAAATTGATTGGCGTGTCAAGATTTGGTTTTTTATTCTTCCTGTCACAGGGCTATGTTTGGTTTTGGCATCTGATGGAATCAAAGATCCCCAGCAGAAGCATAAAAAAATCTCAACTTGGGGAGGTCACTATGCTGGCACTAGCTAGATCTCTATGTTGATCTTGGTTTGAGTAGTTAAATTTGGGATCAGATTTGCCATTTGCTGCTCATCAACTTTTTCTATAGAGGAACCGTGGAAGTGGCAATGTTGGGCACAAGGCAAGTAGGCTTATTTTGTGGGGGTGACAGAAACATATGTTGGTTGTCTAAATTGTGGTGAGGCATCACATCACTGGTTTGGCCAAGAAAGGGCACTTAATTAACAGATTTTATCACGGAGATCACGTTCGTTGCAAAAGTGCTTAGATACACTTCTTTTTATCTCCATGCTGATGATTCTACTTATGTGTAGACTAGTTCAAATACACTGACAAGACGACTATACTTGTTCTTTGTCAAGGTAAAAGGGAGACAAAAACATTTACAACAGTTTTGACCAAGTTGTTTCAACATCACTATCATGACTAGAGGGAGGGAGAAAATGAAACATCACGACATGCCGATCGAAACCATCTTGCTTTGATCGAGATTCTTTCCTACTACATGTATTTGGCATGTCTTTCTTTAGAAGTAACCATAAGTTTAAGAAGAGACTCAAATATGGGATAAACCCTACATGAATCATGACATTTCTCCTACCTTTACTAAAAAGAAAGGCAAGTATCCTACCCATGTAAGGTCTTTTTTAAGGCAGTAGTCATCGATAATTATAGCCCGATGAATTTTCGAAAATGACTAACATATCTTTTTTTAATTAAAGTTGTTTTAGAATGATTTATTGATATGAAGAATTTCAATAATAAATGTTTGTAAAGGTTAGATATGTCTACTCAATATCAACTCCTTAAATTTCTTTTGGTACTAAATAACTAACTACAACTTCTACATGATTGACCTCGAGACAAAATAAATCCACAATCTAAATAAAAGCACAAACACCACAAAAAGAACCCAACCTTCCAAAGTTTCAGTGTCAAATTTACAAATTTCACAAGACACTTCAAAACACACACATGCACACTAACCAACTACTAGATGTCAACATCTCGCATTCCACAACTAGCAAAGTATTTCCATGAAAGAAAACATATCCAAACTCCACCAAGAGCATGAGAAAAATAGATTTTTTTTTAAAAAAAGAAATCTTCAACCATATTTGTTTTGTAAAAACATCCTTTACTTAAATAAGTAATTAATTAATTGAAAACCCCACAGAAAAGGGCATTTCGTTTTCCATTGCAACCCCCCGCGCCCTGAAATCTGAATAAAATCCACCACTCTCCAACGTTCCCCACGCTCCATTATTCCTCTCTTCCTCCCCTCGCCTCTCCCTTACCGACCCCCGCTCCTCCCCTGCCGCCGCCGCCCCCTTCTTGAGGCATTCCCCCTCCGTCTCCTCGCTCGAAATGGTGCGGTTTTGACTTGTCTCTTGGCCGTCATGGATTGTTCCTTTCCTTTCCTTCCTTTCCGCGCTGTTCCGTTCAAGGTTAGGATTTGGGGTTCGCTTTGGTAGGATGAGACCTTGGGGTGGTCTGCGCGGGGGTTGTTTCTTCTTCTTCTTCTTCTTCTTCTTCTTCTTCTTCTTCTTCTTCTTCTTCTTCTCTGCTCCTTTTCTGAGCGAGTTCCTGCATGTGGGATCTCTGGGAGTTTGCCGAGTTCTTGCAGTTTCAGTGTGCTGTAAGTTTATGCAAAGGAGTTTCCTTTTGTTGGATATTTGGTATGTCATTTAAAAAATAAATTCAAATGGGAGATTTGGAAAGATGAAAACGATGTTGCAGAGCACTCCTTATCTTGTTCCCTTCCCCACTTGGGAGGAAACTGCTTTAAATTCTAGTTAGTTTGGGGGAGACTTGAGCAAGCTGCCGACCTCTGCTTAATTTTATTTGATTTTTCGGGGTGCATGAGGCGAGTCAAATGCACAATAATTGGCACATTTGGGTACCTTGGATTTGGTAAAAAAGAGATGAACTTGGTCAAAATCATGGGCTCCAGGAGCTGGAAATCTCAAAATTAGTAATTAATGATCCTGTTCAGTTAGTCTTCCGAAAGGTGCTTCTTGGAGAACACTGTGCTGTAGGCTTGCAGCCGGTAGATTTTTACCATTCTTATCTCTTCCTTTCGTACTGATGCCCGGAAGGTTGCTTTGTCCCATTCTCCAACTCCAGACCTGTTCTTTTGATTAGTTTTAAGGGAAAATATATCTAATTATAAGATATGTGAGTAATGTTGAGAGTGATCTGCTGATCTGAAATGTTTTTTCTTCTGAATCTTGCAATCAGATGTTGGAGCTCAGGTGGTAGTCAACCATGGATGCAATGGAGGCCGAGGAGGGTCCTTTTCTGGCTAATGATGCCAAGGTACCATCTTAACAGTGGTTTTATCTTGATGGCAGCCAGAATATCTACTGTTCCTGTTATTAATCTTCCTATTTGCACGTAGATTTTAAAAGGCTGTTGTTTTTTAAGTAAATTCTCGTATTATCAATAGTTTCAATGGTACAATCATAAATTCATAATGCTGTCAGATTTCTAGGATGCCTTTTTTTTTAAAAAAGAGAGAGAGTACTTAGCAGGTCTATTTTGTAATGTGCAGTGCAGATAATTTAAGAAATTACCGGAACCCCATGTCTTCTCTTTTTGGGGATTTGTTTATTGGCACATAATCTGAAGAATTGTGGTTTATGCAGTTGCACGCCGGAATGTGTAGAGCATTTCATCCTGCGGTTTCTAAACTTTTAGCAATTTTCCCTTTCATCGAAGCATCAAGACCCAGAAGCAAGTCTGGCATACAGGCACTGTGTTCACTGCATGTAGCTCTAGATAAAGCCAAAGGCCTTCTTCAGCATTGTGCAGATTGCAGCAGGCTCTACTTGGTAAGTTGTTGTCCCCCTCTCCACTACAGCACTCTGGATAGTATTAGGTTGTAAAATTGCCATGGGGCATGGGCCACCATTGCTTTTGAAGATTCGTGGCATTGGAATCATTAAAATGTTGAACTCTTACACTGATATTATTCACTTCCAGGCCATCACTGCAGAAACTGTGCTTTTGAAGTTTGAGAAATCGAGAAGCCAACTTCAGGAAAGTCTTAGGCGTGTCGAAAGCATAGTAACGGAAGATATTGGTTGTAAGGTATGTCGTGCAAAAATCTATTACATTTACCGCAACTAACTTGTGCTTCTAGTCAATTTCTTTGGACCACAAATCCCACATCTTGCCTTAGTTTTTTTTAATGGTTATAGTGTTTTACAATTTAGTGCAATGTGAGCTGTGTCCTGACATCCTAATCCTGTTGGTGCAACAGATTGTAGAGATTGTTGGCGAGTTGGAGGAAGTTGTATTTACACTGGATCAATCAGAGAAGGAAGCTGGTGATGAGGTGATCAATTTGCTCCAGAGAAACAGGAAACTAAATAGTTCCAGTGATAGTGGGGAGCTTGAGGTCTTTCATATGGCTGCACTGAAGCTGGGCATTACATCTTCCAGGGCAGCACTCACTGAGAGAAGAGCCCTCAAGAAGCTAATTGAGAAGGCTCGTTCTGATGAAGATAAGAGGAAGGAGCTCGTTGTGTCATACGTGTACAATCTCATGAGGAAATACTCAAAAATTTTCAGAAGTGAGGCTGGTGATGATACCGATTCTCAAGGATCATCTCCGTGCTCACCTACAGTATCAGGCATGGACGATATGTATGGACCCTGTGGAAATGGCCGAGCATTCAGTAGACAGTTTTCAAGCATTCAATCATCTAATTCGAGGTTTGGGTCTTTCAATTCAAGGCTTGGATCTTTCAATTGTAGGCGTAGTGGTCCAAGGTCTGAAAACATGTCAATCCCTCCTGAGGAACTCAGGTGTCCCATTTCCTTACAGCTGATGTATGACCCAGTTATCATTTCATCCGGGCAGACTTATGAGCGTGTTTGCATTGAGAAATGGTTTAATGATGGCCACAGCACATGCCCTAAGACTCAGCAGCAACTGGCTCACCTGTCTCTGACTCCAAACTACTGTGTTAAGGCCCTGATTGCCAGCTGGTGTGAGCAGAATGATTTTCCAGTTCCTGATGCTCCACCGGGTTCCTTTGATGTAAACTGGAGACTTGCTTTCTCTGACTCTGAGGCAACAGGTTGTGTGTCTGTTGAAAGTTTCGACTCTAGCAATGTGAAGGATGTCAAGGTGGTTCCCTTGGAGAATGGGAGAAAAGAAGAGCCAGCGAACAGCGAATCGGGAACGTTAGATGACAGCTCTTGTTATGATTTCAACATGAATGAGGGTTACCGGAACTTGCTGCTTATGCTTCATGAAAGAAGCAACATACGCAACAAGTGCAGGTTGGTGGAGCAGATAAGGTATCTTCTGAAAGATGATGAGGAAGCAAGGATCCAGATGGGCTCAAATGGGTTCGCTGAGGCGCTGGTTCAGTTCTTGAGGAACGCCGTGCAAGATGGAAATGAGAAAGCACAGGAAATTGGTACCATGGCTCTTTTCAACCTTGCAGTCAATAATAACAGGTATGAAGTTTATTTTTCAGTTATCTTGGTGCTTGTCAATTACAACTAGTTGAGTACTTCATCTAAAGCCTTTTGACCTTAAAACTGCTAAAGTGGTGCTCTTTTCTCTATAAGTCTTGCTTATCAAACCTTGTTTGTTTGTTTCAGAAACAAGGGACTTCTATTGTCCGCCGGAGTAGTCGACCTACTGGAGCAGATGATATCAAATCCACTCTTATCTGCTCCAGCCACGGCACTCTATCTTAACCTTTCCTGCCTCCCTGATGCAAAGAGCATCATTGGTTCGAGCCAGGCTGTGTCGTTCCTAGTAGACCGTCTGTACAGTCATGAGGCCCGCGACACGAAGGGCAGTTCCTGCAAGCATGATGCCCTGTACACTCTGTACAATCTCTCCAACCACCAGGCCAGCATCCCATCGCTTTTGTCATCAGGCATTGTGGACGCTCTCCACTCTCTCCTTACCGAGTCTTCGGCGTCTGAGGGCCTTGGTTGGACAGAGAAGGCCCTTGCGTTGCTCATCAGCCTTGCAGCGACCCAGGCTGGCAGGAAAGAGATCCTGTCCGGCCCAGGGTTGGTCAGCACGTTGGCAATGCTTCTGGACACCGGCGAGCCAACGGAGCAGGAGCAGGCAGTGTCCTGCCTCCTCGTGATGTGCACAGCCGACAACAAGTGCATCGCACCGGTGCTGCAGGAGGGAGTGGTGCCTTCCCTGGTGTCCATCTCGGCGACCGGTACAGGGAAGGGAAGGGAGAAGGCCCAGAAGCTGCTCAAGCTGTTCCGGGAGCAAAGGCAGCGGGACGGGGGGCAGCCTGCGCCGCAGCAACCACAGCAGCAGCAACAGCTGCTGGCGGAGACTGGGAACGGTGTCATGGTCTGTCACCGGGAGTCGAAGCCGCTGTGCAAATCGAAATCGAGGAAGCTGGGGAGGACGCTGAGCTCCCTGTGGAAGAACCGGAGCTTCTCGTTGTACCAGTGCTAGTGGAGTTTGAGTTGAGTTGATCGGTGGATATGTACATCTCATCTTTCTTGTTTTCTTGGTCTTCCTTTCTTTCCTTCTTTGCCTTTTCTTTGCTGTTGTTTCCTTGGGTAAAGTAAACACTTTGTTCTTCCCCCCCTTCTCGGTGGGGTGATGTAGGGCATTTTACCATTTTGCCTTCTCAAGATATGTGTATAGCTCATCTTCATTGTACTCTGATTCTCTGCCTCTTTTATCAGATGCTTCTCTCCGTTTATTCCAACAAGCAGTGTTACCAGGACTCGTATGTCCAAAAAATTCTTGCCGCGTCGGTATGCATCCCCGTGTCAACGTGTGTCAAGACTCCTGCGATGCATATCGGACACCCCATGGAGTCCTTCTGAGGAGCAGAAGGAAAAAACTAGCTTGATGCCAGTGTTTATATAGATCTGTTGCAGAGGAAAAATATGCCGGTACTCTGGCATGATTTAGAGAGTTGTTAGAGGAAAGAGTCGGGGGTGGAGTGGTAGTGCTTGGTTGAAAGAACATACGAATGAGAGTGAAGTTGGTCTGATGAGAAGGAAGAGATGGGAAAGAAGGCTAGAAGAGCTGTGAGAGACCTTAACTGTAGTACTTTCGTATTCATTTTTTACATCCAATGAGGCATAGGACAACTTTGCTACCCTTTTAAAATGGCGAGTGGTGTGCAGCTGGTCTTTCTTGTGACTAGATGATGTCAACAATGTCTATGATCTTTGGTGGTAGTGTACCTAAATTAAATATTTCATTACATAAATTATTTTATTTTTTATTTTTAAAGATAATAATATATATTAGACGAATCCCCGAATCCTATTTTCTATAGCTCGTTGAATTAGACACCTGAATCTAAGTCGGATTCCGACACCCATGTCTGTGTCCAAGTAGCACTACCAACAAGTCGCAAGCACCTGTTTTTATTCTCCGTCTATAGGATGATTCGTTGTTCACTGACTGAAGAAAATCCTACGAAACCTCGTCACCTCCACTGCCATGTGGGCTCTACGGTTGTATGCCCGAGCTGCTGAAGTTTTGTGAGTAAAGCATGGTTCTTTTCTTCAAAAGGCTTGAACAAATAATTTTGGCAAAATTAGCTATATGACATCACAAATTTTGTATCATTTGCTGTAAGACACCTAAATTTCGTGTCTTTGCCGAAAGATACTACAAAATATGCAATTTGATGTAGGACACTCTAATCATCAAAATAATATTTTCGGCTTGGAGAGGAGAGAGAAGATAGATGAAAAGACTATTTTGCCACCTGTTAGTTGGTGGAGCCTATCAGTCAATATCTTCGTTCCACCAGACGAGGCTCACGTGTCGCGCACCGCCCTTGCGCAAGCCAAGCCGTGCACTGCCAGCCTCGCCGTCGACCGTGGCCTCACTACTCATTGGCGCGCTGCTGCGCTCCTCCGTCGCAGCTCGCCTCCCACGATGCCATGGCGCTACCGCCCCCGTCAATGTCGATCGCGCGATGTGATTACCCGCGGCTCGCCTCGCGCTTCCTAGTTAATATTAATACGGTTTTGCACAATTAAGACCTAAAATCACTAGTCTCAACTAAGTGCTCCAACAATACAAGTATAAAGATAATAATCAATAGAGCATGAACTTGTAAGCTTTCAACTAATGATATGATCAATCAAGCACATACATGATAGCAATTAAATAAATAAGCAATTATACAATGAATGTAAATTGCAATAAGGTAAAGCTCAAGAAAGCAAACCACAATTGACACGCGATATTTTTCCGTGGTGATCAAAGACTTGCGGTCTCCCTAATCCACGTTGAGGTAAGTTCAACCTTTTGGATCGGCTCCAAAACGCGAGGCAACACCTCAGAGGTAAGTCCAAACAACTTGGACCGGTTCCAACCGAACCAACACCTCTAAGTGAGTTCAACCGCTTGAACCGACTCCAACTTGAACTTATCACCTCGATCCACTAGGGTTGCTCTTACTCCGCTCCGGAGATGGCGAGCACCAAGCCACTCACAAATCGCCCGGGTCTTCTCACAAGCTTCACTTGAGAAGATCACCGACGCACAACGCCTCCACGCCGTCTAGGTGTCGGCAAACACCAAGAGTAATAAGCCAAGCCCCTTCCTTGACTCTCACCACATGCAACGAATACACAAGCTCAAGTGGATACAAAATCCACCTCTAGATGCAACACATGCAACTAGAGACCTCTCTCCTTGCTCACAAGGTGCAACACATGCACAATTGAGTGGAGAAGCTCACACTAGCTCAAGAGAGTGAAATGGGATGCCAAAGGTTGTCTCTCAACCGGCCAAAGGGGTATTTATAGTCCCTACACAAAAAACTAGCCGTTTGGAGACGAAGCAGCCAAAACTAGCCGTTACTGACCATTTGCGGTCGTACAGCCCTCACAAGGGCCGGTACAACCGTTACGGCGATCATACCACTCTTTACATGGCGGTCGTACCGCAGCACAAAATCAGCACAGACGACACTCGGTAAAAAGGTCATAACTTTTGACTCCGATGTCGGAATTGAGTGATCTTGGACTCTATTGAAAGCTTATTCAGTGGGCTACACAACCCACCTATTTGATTTGATCTCAAACACATTTTATCAAATCAAAAAACACAATTCCAAAGAGCCACTACCATGGTCTAAGTCCAAATGATAGCAACAAGCAATCTTAGACCATGCCAAGGAAGATACATGAATCCCAACAATTTGCAAAACACATTTGCAAACTTAGATCATGCCACAAGGAGTAGGTACATGGACTTCAACCATTTGCAAAACACATTTGCAAAGTATAGTCACATGCTACAAGGATTATCCATGAGCCTCAACTATTTGCAAAACACATTCGCAAATATAGGCTACATGTTAGAGTGAGCTAGAGCAAGTGAGATTGAGTTATTAACACATGATGAGACTCAAGCTACTAGACAAGACCCCTCTTAATAGTACGGCAACCTATACTAGCAATCCGGTCTTCTAACCAAACACCAAGACCGGTAAAGACTAGGAACACATCCTTAGCCCTAGCTAGTCATACCTTTGCCTTGAGCATCTTCTTAAAGGTTGATGGCGCACATCTTCACTTCAAGTCAGAGTCATCATCTTGACATGCATCACCCCATGATGCATTCTTTACTGACCTCAATCAACACATGATGAGTCTTCTCTTGACTTGATGATCAACTCATGATCATCTCTCTTTGAGATCTTGATATGCATTAACACATGATGCATCCTCTTCTTGAACTTTTACTTGATGACGATCAACTCATGATGCCATCCAAGTCTTCATTACCACGGAACATAACCTATTCATCCAACTCATGGAAAATGTTAGTCCCATAATGATTAACATTAATTACCAAGATATACATGCAAAATGCTTCTAAATAAGCATTGAAAAACACGGACCGGTACAACCGCCAACCAAATTAACGGTACTACCGCTTGGTCGATAAATGCGCTTACGAAGAAGCGGTACTACCGATTGCGAGGTTTCAAAGCGCCAAACAACATGCTCTCGGAAAATTCATACCGCCATGCAAAATTCGATTTGTACCGCATCGCGATCAACCGTTCTTCAAATGCGATGCGACCAATTAACAAAGAGAGCTCGAGCCAAAATGCATCGGTTCGGTTTTATGCAACCACCAACTAGAAATCGGAGCGACCGATGTGCGGTCATACGCACCAAGATCGGTCGAACGCGCGCGATCGAACCGCCCATAACACGTCGGTTCATCCGTTTACGATGAAACACTTAGAGTTTCCAAAACTCAAATTCAAATGCATGCAAGATCTAACTTGATCCATAAGGCACAAGAACATGCTATCAAGCTATTAGTCATGATCCTCTATTGTCATGCATTTCCCTTACCATGTCGCCATCCATGAACCGGACTAAGCCTTCAAACATCTTAGTACACATGTTAGTCCCACAATGCAATCTCAAATAATTGAATATAGATAAACATGAGTATATATAAGCTACACAAGTTATATATACCATGAGTATATCTGAACTACAAGTTGTATATACTAAATATGAGTGTATACTGAACTACACAAGTTGTATATACTCATATGAATATATTAACTACGCAAGTTAAATATATTCAATGATATATGAGCATATATGAACTACACAAGTCTCATATGCTCACATACAAGTATATATGAACTATACAAGTTACATATACCAAGTATGAGTGTATACAAACTACACAAGTTGCATATACTCATATGAATATATTAACTACACAAGTTAAATATATTTAATGATATATGAACATCCATGAACTACACAAGTTTCATATGTTCTCATATACTCATATGAATATACTAACTACACAAGTTAAATATATTCAAGGATATGTTTCAAAGTAAAGATCCTTAATATATGTGGAAAGAGAATATGGATCAATACTAATGAAACCACAAAATATAGAATGGACTCCCCCTAAATGTGTGCATACACAAATGTGTAATGGAAACATATGCACATATCCAAATTGACCTTTTGGTGGAGTTTAACCTATATTTTGGATCCGAGAATGCAACAAGATATAATAAGAAGAAGTAGAATGCATACCTCTTGTATTTTCATCTTTATATCCAAACGAGACTAAGCAATAGATAATCAATAGAATTGTTAGTCTCACAAATAGATTGTCATTTATGAATACATACTGTTTGGATTTTTGCTTTTATATCCAAGTTGAGACTAAACTTGATATAACAATAGAGTGTTAGTCTCACAAGTGCATTTGTCATTAATCACTTAATCACTTGCATGCCTTCATGATTTTCACCTTTATATCCAAATAAGACTACACAATATGTATATCAATAAAAGTGTTAGTCTCCCAATTAGATTTATCATTAATCACCAAAACTCCATTACCGCATAATGGCGGGTCTAGATCTTTCACCTAGCCGTGACTGCGGTGCGTGCGCATTGGGAACACCGTGTCGCCTGGGCGTTGCCATTGGGCCTTCGCCTCCCATCGGGGCGTCGTCACCGCCTGCGTCACTGCCACTATTGCTCACGAGCTACGCACTGCCCTCACACAGGCCAAGAAGTGCGCCGAAGGGCAGCGTCACGCTCTTGGCCTGTCTCTCTTTCGGCTTTCGTGTCGTGCATGGCCACCCACCCTCCGAAACCCTAGCTGCCTTCGCAAGAGTCGCCACCGTCGAGCCGTTCAAGTTCACTGGAATCGAAGAAGCCGCTGCTGCCATTGATGCCATCTCCAAGCTTTTTGTTCGATGGTGGTCGCCATGACTGATGAGGACATCAACTCTAAGGATGCAACCACTGCTTCGACTCGCTGCACGGCATCCTCTACTTCCACTACATCCTCTCCGATGGGACTTTCGACTACTGCACCACCATATTCCCCAGTTGGACCGAGCCACGTCTACTCATACGAGTTGAGCGTCGTCTACATGCCATGGTGGTGCGTCACCACCAATTATTGGCTCATAGGCTATGTAATGTATTGGCCGACAACTTGGCCCATTTGTTGGACGATCTGGCCCATCTGCTGACTGACCACCTCTAGGCTTGTACTATTCATATGGGTACTATTCATGCATGAACAGTACCTCAGCCTAGGGTTCCACCTCCTAGTCGCCCCCCTCATATACGAGCCATCACCCTTTAGTTTGGATTGGGTTTTTCTTTTAGATTATTCTGCATAGCAGTTTCGCCGCTCGTTCGGTTTGAGAAACCCCAACTTTGTGAGCTTAAACATTTATCCGTAATACAATTTCAGATTGCATCTTCTACTCTCTTACTTGTGTTCTCGATTCCCTTGCAGGAGATAGCCTTCTTAGCGAGGTCAACCGTGTTCGGCACGGTTGATAACCAACGGAGCAGTGGGTGTAGTGATTGCGAGGGGTTCGATCTGTTTCGGTCGGAGCCTTTGGATCATCAACGTCGTGTTCTCCACAATCAACTTATCAGTACCTTTCGGAAGATCGAGTCACACTCACATCAATGACCTCCATTTGAAGAATCTAGACCAGCCATTATGTGTTAATGGAGTTGGTTATTAATGACAAATCTATTTATGAGACTAACACTCTTATTGATATACCTATTGTTTAGTCTCAAATGGATAAAGAGGTAAAAATCAAATGAGGTATGCATTCCTAATAACAAATCTTTATGAGACTAACACTTCTATTGTTATACAAATTGTTTAGTCTCAACTTGGAGATAAAAAGAAAAAAAATCCAAACAGGTATGTTCATAATTGATAAATCTATTTGAGAGACTAACTCCTCTATATTGCTATATCTCATGCTTAGTCTCAGTTGGATTTAAAGATCAAAGAGGTATGCATTCGACATCATTTTATTATATCTTATTGCATTCCTCGGATCCAAAATATAGGTTGAACTTCACCAAAAGGTTAACTTGAATATGTGCATATGTCTTTATTACACATTCGTGTATGCACACATTTAGGGGGAGTTCACTCTATGTTTTGTGGTTTCATTAGTATTGATCTATATTCTTTTGTTCACATATATTTAGGATCTTTACTTTGAAATATATCCTTGAATATATTTAACTTGTGTAGTTAATATATTCATATGAGTGTATGTAACTTGTGTAGTTCATTTATACTCATATCCTTGAATATATACAACCTGTGTAGTTTGTACATATTCATATGAGCATATAAGACTTGCGTGGTTCATATAAGCTCATATATCCTTTGAGTATATATAACTTGAATGGTTTATATATACTCATACCAATTATATTCAATTATCTGTAATTATGTTGGTTGTCATCAATTACTAAAGAGGGAAAGATTGTGGTATCTTGTCCCACCATTATTGGTTAATGGTATGTTGTGGTAATTAATGACAATCACCTTGTGGAACTAATATTTTTCTATGAGTTGGTGAAATAGGTTATGTTCCATGTGATTGAAGACATCGGATGACATCATGAGTTGATCGTCAATTCGTCATCAAGTCAAGATTCTTGAAGAAGAAGAATATCATCATGTGTTGATGATATCAAGAGAAGAATGTCATCATGGGTTGATGATATCGAAGTAAAGAGCTTGGAGTAAAAGATGCATCACGTATTGATGCATATCAAGTTCAAGAAGTGGAAATGATCATGAGTTGATTGTCAAGTCAAGAAGAATCCATCATGTGTTGATGGAGGTCAAGTGAAGAGTGCATCATGAGTTGATGCATGTCAAGACTTGTGATGAAAGATGTCATCATATGTTGATGGGCATTAAGTCAATTAACCCAAACTTGAAGTGAGGATGTGCGTCATCAAGCTTCAAGTGGTTGCGCGAGGCAAATGTATGACTAGCTAGGGCTGAGGATTTGTTCCTAGTCTTTTACCGGTCTCAGTGTTTGGTTGGGAGACCGGATTGCTAGAATAGGTTGTCGTACTATTAAGAGTGGTCTTAATTAGTAACTTGAGTTAGTCATGTGTTGATAGCTCATTGTGTTTGCTCTAGCTCAACTTAACATGTTGTCTATATTTGCGAATGCGTTTTGCAAATAGTTGAGGCTCATGGTTATTCCTTGTAGCATGTGACTTTAGTTTGCGAATGTGTTTTGCAAACGGTTTAAGTCTATGTACCTTATTCCTTGTGGCGTTGATTCTGAAAGTTGGCAAATGTGTTTTGCAACTTGTTAAGAATCTAGCTTTCATCTCTTGTGTACATGTTGCATCAATTAAAAAATATATTTTGCAAATTGAGTTGAAGCAAATGTGCAATGTCTGATCTCAGTCTTGGTGACTGTTGGCGGTCTGACCGACCTACGGTAGTACCGGGCGTTAGAAACGGTACTACCGGAGTGCGGTAGTACTGAAATTTATATGGCGGTACGTGTTTTCCAGAAGAGGTGTTTTCTGGTTTGCTCGGTTGCTCAGTTGAGCGATCTGACCAGCCCCTCTAGCGGTCTGACCGGTTTAAGCGGTCCGACCGGCCATTAGTCGGCGGTCAGACCGATTGTGAGTCCAACGGCTAGTTTTATAGCCGTTGGCACTTGGGCGGTCCGACCGGCCATTAGTTGGCGGTCAGACCGATTTCGTCCAGATTCTCTGGAATCTCTCCCCAACGGCTAGTTTTTGTGTGTGGGCTATAAATACCCACATTGGCTGTGTGAGGAGTAGTTGTTGGTGCCCCCATTGAGTTCCTTTGAGCTAAGAGCAAGCCCTCTACTCCTATTTGTGCATGTGTTGCACTTAGTGAGGTTTGAGAGGCAAATCCTATTACATGTGTTGCATTAGGTGGTGGATTTAGTATCCACGAGAGCTTTGATACTTGATTGGTTCAAGTGAAAGTTGGAGACTTGTTACTCTTGGTGTTTGCCGACACCTAGACGGCGTGGAGGCGTCGTGCGTCGGTGATCTTCTCAAAGAAGGCTTGTGAGAAGACTTGAGCAGTTTGTGAGTGGCTTGGTGCTCGCCATCTCCAGAGTGGAGTAAGAGCAACCCTAGTGGAGCGAGGTGTTGATACCTCGGAGGAAGGCTTAATTCGTGGAGCCGGTCCAATTGGTTTGGGTTTCCCTCAACGTGGATTAGGGGAGACCGGCAAGTCTCCGAACACCACGGTAAAACATCGCCGTGTCATCTTGTGGTTTGCATTCTTGAGCTCTACCATATTGCAATTTACATTCATATAATTAAGTTGCTCATTCATTGTGTATGAATGCTTGCCATGCTATGTGCTATTTACATTACTTAAATTGAATTGCTTACAAGTCCATGCTTGATTGATTATTATCAATAGGCTTGTATTGTTGGTGCACTTAGTTGAATCTAGGTTATTTAGGCTTTAATTGTGCAAAACCGTATTTGTATTAGGTTCCGCATTAGAAATCGGTTTTAGTGCGTAGAAGTTTTTAAAACGCCTATTCACCCCCCTCTAGTCGGCCTCCTCGATCTTACACCATTGAGATCCCCATCTCCTTCTTCACCTCGTCCTCTGCTTTGTTTCGCCAGGAGGCCATTACATCACTATCTTCACCATGAACCAATTTGAGTTGTCGCCGTTAGTCGTCGGGAGCTCGTCATCATCGACCCTCAGTCTTTGCGCGCCAGCGAACGAGGAAGCCCGCGACCACTTCTTCAAGATCCGCTGCACAGAGCTCCAGAGCCCTGCCGTCCGAAGTCTCCTTTGGTCGTCGTGGGCAAGGCAGAGAAGGGGGGAATGGGAGGGGGATGGAGGGGTAAATAGGTCATTTTGCGCAATATATTATTTTAATGGTCTTAGTGTCCCACAGCAAATAGGAAAATTTTTATAGTGTCTTTCGGCAAAAACTCAAATTTAGTTGTCCTACAGCTAATGATAGGAATTTGTGGTGTCCTATAGTCAATTTTGCCAACAAACTTGTATACGATAATGCTGTTACTATTAAGATTTACCGGTACATGGTAGAGATTATTGGTGTGCTAAAAGGACTCTACTTGGCGCTACATGCATTAGCTATGATATAGGGTTAAGATTGAGGGGACATGAGCTTACTGAAGATAATGATACAAGTTCTAGAAAAAAAGAAAAAAAATAAATACTAAAAGACAACGACATAAAGGTCGACATAAATAGAGGTATGAAACACATGAATCTTTTACATAGGGAAAACTCTTTACATGCCACGGTAAATGTTCTGGATCTCTGATCTGTCATTGCAAAGTGACTGTAAACCCTAAACCATACTCTTTTATGCCATCGTTGATCAGCCAAGCCGTGAAGTAGCAATGAAAGTACCATTTTGCCTTTGTAGTCTTCTTCATTCTTCTCTGTCGCACACAGCACACACACGCACATACATAAGGGTGTCGCTGTTGGCTCGATTAGCACCACCATCAGCCTTCCTCCATGGTCGCCACTGTTGGCCTTCCTCGAAGTTGGTGGCATCCAGCGGAATCTAGGAGATGCACCGCTGCCGCTACCCGAGTGCGCAGCCACCGTAGCTGCCGAGCCCTCCTTAACTCTATGGCCACCAAAGTCGACCTTCCTCGTCGCAGTTCAAACCAAGTTGTGGAGGAGGATGAAGCCAGTGAAGACAAGGCTAGAGAGGACGAGGTCGTCGTGGTGAAGGCAGGAGCGGAAGAGGGCGTTGACGACCTTGGTCACAACGACGACGGAGGTGGCGAAGGAGCCGATGGGGGAGGCCCTTGGTGAGGTGGCACTTGTGGCGAGGAGGGAGAGAAGGGGGGGAGAGAGAGAGGCGGAGAGCCAGGGGTGGTGGCAGCCCTTGAAGTGAGGAGGGAGAGAAGGGAGAGAAGGGGGAAGAGAGAGAGAGAGAGGGTAGGAAGCCGAGGGCGCGACAATGGTTCTTGCGGTGAGGAGGGAGAGCCTACTCCTCCGGCAAGCTCGCCACCAGCAACCTCTTTCTCCATCCTTCTGTTTGCTGCCATCACTAGATCAGTAGCTCATGCCACAACCTCCAAGAGTCCAAGGTCATCGTCATCGCCTTTTTCCCTGCACCACCGCTGTGCTCGAAATGAATCCAGCGTCGCAACCATATTGCTCGTGTTCTCGTCGCCTCCGACCTTCCCTTGCTGAGCTGCCCACGTCATCATGTCCGCCTCCTCCCCCCGAATCTCACCCCATCCTCTCCCAATCCATCCCACTGCCACAGAGCGTTGCCACCGTTCTCCTCCTCGCCAACACAACTGTCACCATCGCCAGCCTTCTCGGTGCCACCTCTGCCTCCATCGACCTCAAAAACAGAATCACCATCACCGGGAGCATGTTGTGCTCGCATCCTCCTTCCTCTCTGCCACCAGAGTTTGCCTGCTGCTCCTTGGATGGCTGGAAGGAGCGACAATGCGGGCGGGGTCGAGAAGAGAGGTGAGAGGAATAACGATAAGTGTTAGGGGCGACCGGCCATTGCTACCGTGGCAGGTGGGGTCGAGGGGGTGGCCAGGGCGTGACTTGCATGAGGAGTAGGAGGTGGGAGTCGGGTGGAAGGAAATGAAAGGTGGTCTGGTCGGCTACATCGAGGCAGAGAGAGAGAGAGAGAGAGAGAGAGAGAGAGAGAAGAGTGGAGGAGGAAGATGAGGGTGATATGGATATTTTGGAAAAAATTGACGGAAAAAATCTAACGGAGTTGATAGCAATAGCATAAAAGGGAAAGATTTTGACTTTGTTGTGACATAGAAGAGAGAGATCACTTTGCAATAAGGATATGAAACATTTGCAGTGGTATATAATGAATTTTCTCTTTGACATACGAGACATCACACACTCACAGGTCCGTCTCTCACATGAACCTTGTGCTGTGTTGTTCTTTTCTTTCAAGACACACAATATGTTTAAATTTGCCTCGAACACAAAATTTGTTTCTATAACCATGGAAGCTTAGGGTATGTTTGGCTCGTAGCCAAACTTTGCATACTCCAAGTTAATCAAATTTGACCGAATTAGGCGTCTATTTGGTTGGTAGCCACACTTGTGGCAAGATTCCTTTTTTGCTAACTAGGTCCTACATGTAGTGACTAAAAAAGTGTGGTAAAATTCTTTTCTGCTAGCCAAAGTGTGGCTTCAGTTTTGATGACCTAACCTTAGATGGATTTAGCAAAAAATTATGAAAACCTTGGCAATGTAGTATCCCTCGTAAACCAAACGGGCCCTTGTTGCCCTACGGGCTTATCTGTGGCCAGGTATAACAATAGCATAGCAGACCACGCCGCACAATTGCGCGGTGCAGCTTATTAGATCGAGTTAGCAAAAACATGTGCTGGTTATTATCCCTCACGAGACGATCTGTTGCCCTAACAATCAACATGCATGCGGCATGCTACCATGCTCCGCAGAGACTGGGAGTCGCCCACCCATCCTCCCACACGACCAAGATTTAAAAGCCACGGCTCTCCATTAATTTGTGGCAGGAAATTAAGCGAGGAGGAGTTAGAGCAGAGGCGGCGGCGACGCAACGGCCGTGTGCAGGAATCCAATTCCATCCCCGTGTACGGTCGGGTGCAGTTCCATTTGCGTGTTTGTTGACCTAATGTTGGTATTTTTCAGGTAGCAGATGAGTTTGTCAAGAGAGGAGGAGATACTGAACGGTTTCTTCTACTTCCCATTTTCTGTCAGATCATTTGTTTTCCCTGGACATTCTTTTTGCTTGCAGAAGTAGAAGTAAGGAATAAAAATTATGCTTAAAATGGACAGCCTAATTGCTGTTGCCATTATCTATATACACATCATTCTCGTACTCGTACACCAACTTTAGCTTTACATGCTTGCCTTTTGGATTTCATTGCTATCTGTTATAGCTGCTTCGAACATAAAGAAAAACGACCTCAGTCGCATGATCTTTTCCTCTGTCAATCTTCACCTCAATGGATAGGTTTCTCGAAGGAGATTTCGAGAGCTATGTGAGTCAGATGAGGAAGCCTCATGTTTGGGGAGGAGAACCTGAACTGCTCATCTGCTCCCATGTTCTTAGGTAGGCATCCTTCTTGTGTTAGGTATATCTTCTTATGCATAATTGTTAGTGAGACATGTCATATTGCAGGATGTCGATCACTGTTTACATGTATACCAAAGGCTCTGATAGCCCCAGGATCATAGCAGAACATGGCCAGGAGTATGGAAAGGATAATCCAGTCCGCGTTCTCTACGATGGTTATGGACACTACGATGCGCTGCAGTCACCTCTTGTTTTTTTTGAACAACACCGGGCCAGCTACCGGGAATGTAGATAGCCAGAGAATGCGTTACCTAAGCTTCTCTAGGGCAGCTGCATAAGTGCCGGCATCTGCTACGACTTGATTTTGCTCAATTTGACAAACCGTATAGCACACATCAAATTCAGCCTGGCTATACTGGTCCATCCTTTGCCCTTATTCAAGGCTGATGTATAAATGAACTTCAGATGTGTAACTCTCGATTCAATTATAAAATTAGCTGTATAATCTGACACTGCATCCAGCTTACGATGAAACTTGTGAAGTTCCTGTATCATTTTACATCATACATCTTGTTGCTGGAACATACAACTTGATTACTGTTGCTTCAAAGAAAGTAAATTATATCAGTGAAAGTGAATACAATCTTCCTTTGTTAAGTTCAACATCAATTTTCCTCTAGGAGGGCTACATAAAAAAGAAGATGCATGCACAATTATCGTATTTGGATTCTCCTTGGACTGCTATATGATTATATGCATATCTAGTACTAATCAATCCCGGTGCTAAGAGATCTAAGTCTAGTAATCCACAAAAATGAACTTGGTGTCAAGAAGAGCGCACAAGGTATTCCTACAATAATTTTATTAGGGGCAACGATGATAAGCAGCAATCCATTCGCGTTGAAATGGAAGATTTTACACACAAGCCACTGCTTTACAGTAATAAAATTACAACAATCAATGTACTTGTCATCTCCTGGTCTTCAAGCCATTGACGCTAATCCATAATACAACCAAGAAAGGGGAAGCTGCATGGTGACTACTTGACATGCGAAGAACTTTTACAATCTAATCTCCTGAAGCAAAACGCGGGTTCGCCAATCACATCGGTGCAACATAACATTGGAGATCTGGTTCTCTAGCCTCAGCAGTTCTGAATGCCTGAGCAAGTGCAGTTTGCTTGATCGCGTTTTAGCTTCTGCATAAATCCATGTTAACATAGTAAGGGCTATATTTTGTAAGTATTTTGCAACTCAAGAATAATGCTCCTTAATTGCCCAGAAATATCTGCCCTTTCCTTTTTGGAAATAAGTACTTTAGTTACTAACTCAGCCTACACTTGTGGCAAAAATAAATGAAACCTGTTGGTGTACATGTGGGAATGACATTTTTAAACGAGGACTTCTGAAGTGTGTAGTCAGTGGAGCATACCTCAACTTGGCCCTGCAGTTCTCTGATGTAGTGCACAGAAAGATCCAACATGTCTGACGTATTTGTTTGCTGCATATTCAAGAGGAAACTGGTAAGCATATCACATCACTTTTATTGAATAGCAACGGTATAAATGCAATTTAGAATAGCAGGATTGGACAATTTCAAAAATGTATAGCAGGACAGTGTGTTGAAAGGAACAATGCTTACTGATCAAGTGAATTGCCGTAAAGTAGAGTTCGAACTAATTTAGTTCCGAGTCATTTACAGTTACTAAGGTTTTGGGTTTCTGAGTTCTAATTGAGGGATACTTCCAATCTGGATTAGAATTGTCAGGTTCAGTTGCTTAGTGAGTAGGAACTTCTGTAGTTCTTGGTGAAAATTTTATCCACATCTGCTGAATGAAATGACAGCGGTCATTACTTATCACAATACCATTGTTACCTTGTCCATGTTAGGCACGAGATCTTGTAGCTTCTTCAGCCTCTTGCTAATCCTTGTTCTTCTTTCCTAAACAGCACAAAGAAAATCCATTCCATATTAACATTCAACACCAAGATGGTGCATGCATACATAAGGAAAAAAAGAAGGAATTCCCATGTTAAGTTAAAGAGAGTGAGGTAGTAACTAACCCTCTCAGCGATGCTTCGTGGGTGAGTCGCGCATCCACGCTTTGCACGGACTCTGCAAGCGATGGAGTCTTGCTGCAGCTGCAGGTAATCATCCATGCCGGACATCTCTAAAGACGACTTCGACAAGCCAAATTGAATTGCAACAAAGAAAAACTTGGTATTAACACAAGGTCATCACCACCTATCAAGGATGCAATGCTTTAGCACAAAAAGGTGACCCAATATGCAGCAAGGAGGTGTGTGTACCTGTGAGTCGATGTTGCTGAAGCTAGTGACCATGTCGTCGCCGGCGTCCACTTTGGCCTTCTTGCTCGGCGAGGAGAACATGATGGAGTTTGTGTCGTCCCACGAGCTCATGGAGAAGTTTCTGGAGAGGTAGGAGGAGGACTGCGCGCCGTGCCCCGCGCCGTCGCTGGAGGTGTTGCAGCCGGTGATGCTCTCCCCGATGTCGGGTATGATCCCCATCTCCGATATCTGCGCCAGGTCCTGCCTCGAGAAGCTCCACTGCGAGCTCAGCCTCTTGTGTGCCATCGCGCCGGCGGCATCGGTGCCTGCCTGCGAGTAGCTTCCGATGCCTCTCGTGCCAACCATGCCTGCCATGCATAGATGCATGCGTCACAAAACACATCAATTTTGCAGCAATTGGTCCAGATGACTAGCATGTCAGACAGGTGTAACTCGCCCCATGCTCACGTCAGTGACTGTCCGTAACCATTTTGTAAGCCATCGTTAAGCCGATCGATCAACATCAGGTAATGCAACTAAATTTAAGAAAGCTCTGGCCCCACCAGTTCTCGTTACCTCTCTATCTAAAAGGTCATGTCGGGTAAACAGACAACTCAATTGTAGTTGTACATCGTTTTAACCTTTTACCGTGCTGATAAGGCTCGTTGGTGCGAATCTCTTTTAGTCCCAAGTGCCCTGCTTTGTTATCTAGTGTGAGTCCCGTCGGCAAGATATGCTCGCCGTTGTTGTCACTCGCTTTATGCTGACATATTCCACATAACGTTTTGCAAATGACTTATACTTTTCAAACTAAACAACCAAGACATTGATGCATCTAAAGTGTATATATTTTTGATGACATGGGCAAAATGATTGGAGCATAGTCGACAGATAGCACCAACAAATCAAAATAACCACTACTATAATTTTGGCCCGTATACCAATTGAAATTACGTAAGAATTTAATGTTAGCTATCTTCGAGACATGTATACTATTCATGCATATATGTATTCTACGTTCAGACCACCATTGATTCATTCTTCTTGCGTGTCACATCAGACGTGGACACGACTCACATGATAATTACCAACACAGGTTAGAGAAATCGTTAGGGACGACGACCTTAATTAAGAGTCTAAATCCCGCCCCCATGTCGGTCCGTGGCTTCTGATCTACACATTGCATATCTTGTTCGTTAATGAATAGGTAATAAATCATAAAAACTGATAACTAAGGCTTGCTTGAAACTCGAAATTTTCTTCTCGATTTATGTAAAAATTAAATTATTTTCTGTAAAATTCTTGTGTGTCCCAGTCCAACCTAAATGTACAGGAACATTGTAAATGCTGAGACAAGTGATATGTGTCCAGGTTCGCTGTAGCTGCCAGTTGCTCGATCGCCAGCAAGGAACGGTCACGTCACATCGGCAACATACAATGAACTAGGCTTAATTAAGGTAGCTAAACAAACCTGAAAGGTAAAGACGGCCTTTCTGAATCAGAGTCGAAAGAACAAATGGCGACAAGCAGATTCAGTGCATGCACGTGTACGACTTTCTACTACTCACAGGTGCACTGCACTGTCACTAACACTCCCTTGTTAACCAAAGCGTACGAGCATATAGAGTAATTAAATTGTGTGTGGCCCTGGCCCTGTATGTGTACATGAAGCCTACTTGCATAAAATAATCAGTTAATGACAGCTACATCTACATCCGACATTACGAGGCGCTCTAACAATTGGTACTTTTCATCCGTTGTTTGAATAATGCAATTATTATTCTACGCCTACCTGGCACATGCCAACCACCCAAATTACGAGCAGTGTACAGTACTATAAATCCATACTTTGACCAGCATTTTCCTAGTTACTCGCTCACTAAACATCATTGACTACTAATCACCTGCGGTACTAGTTTCTAGCGGTACGATGGGAGACATAAGGTTGTCTTTTTATATGTCTTTATAGATATCATCTTATTTACAATTTGTATTGTTTCGAATTCAACTATCTGTGTCCTTCTCTCTCATCCACCCTATCTGGTGTGTAGGGCAAAACTTGTGGACAATTGATATTACACTATTGTACATTCACTGAGTAATAGTCCCACGTACCTCTGTTATGACTAGCAATTAATGTTGGCATTAAAGTCAAATCCAGCACAGAAAATAATTAACTCTATCTTTTTTGCTGCTGTGGAGAGGAAGCAACCGGAGTAAATAGTTTTTGCTAATTTAATATTGTTGACAACTTAATAGTAAATCTGACATTCCCTTCACATCGAAATAACAAAAATAACATGAGACACAGACTTCTCGTTCACGCGCCAAGTGGCCCGGGTCCGTCCCCCAGGGCCCGTAGTTAGTGGGAGAGAGGGAGGAACAGAGGAGGGGTGGCAGCGGCTCTAGCACACGGCGCCGGCGGCGGACGGTGAGGGGCAAAATGGAACCGCAACTCGGGGTCCTTTAGGCGGCGGCTTGGGCGCACAGCGGCGGTGGCGGCGTGGCGGATGACTCGGGGAGGCCGGAGAGAAACCAAGGGGCCAGAGCCGACGGTGGCGACGCCAACGCTCCACGGCGTCCGAATGGAGAGGTGAAAGGTGGAGGACATGCGACGCCAGCAATTAAGCTAGCAGAGACGCAACGAGCTATAGAGAGCGCGAATCACATCAACCGCGCGGAACGGACAAACCGGAGCGCCACACGTGCACGTGACCGCGGTTGGGGGCTAACCAATGGGGGCACGCGCAAACACGCTGAGCCTACAGTACGCGAGCGCGAGCGCGAGTGGACAAGTCAGGCGACGTCGAGGCGAGCAAAGGCGGAACGTACCGTGCGGGTCGGCCATGAGGCGGGAGAGTAGCCCGGCGGGGGAGCTGCTGTGCCTGAAGAGCGGGACCACGGGGCCGTCGCCGCCGGGGCCCACCTGCGCGGGGGTCGGCGGCGGCGGGAGGTGGATCTCGCCGGAGCCGCCGTAGGCCCGCTCGAGCCCGGGGCGGCCGTCCGTCCGGCAGCTGGACTCGCAGGAGGTGAGCCCGGACGACTCCCCGGAGAAGAACCGGCTCACTGCCCCCGGCGGCGCGCCGCCGCGGGTGACGGAGTCGGCGATGACCGCGAGGAATGATCCCGGCGCGGAGCCGTAGCGCGTCAGCCCCGTCGCCGGCGGCGGCGGCATCGCCCCGTGGTGCTGCGGCGTCAGGCGGTTCATGGCTGCCTAGTTCGTGCCTACCAGCGATCGACCGAGCGTTGGTGCCGAGGAGCGTATTGTTGTATCGATATTTGCTGGTGCGAGCAGAGCAAGCGGCGAGGCGGTGGTGACGATGCTAAGCTGCGTCGTGCCGTGCGTTCCCTTCCCCCTCTGCTGCTTTTAGCGGGCGCGGGGGTTCCCTCCGACTCCGAGCAAAGGGGGATGGACGCATCGTGGTGGGCCCCACCTCGGCCTTAGTTGACGGAGACTCTCCCGGGACGCGCCAAGTCAACTCACCCGGGACGCGCCAAGTCATGCCCCCATGTGCGCGCGCGTTTACATTACAACGACGCCTCTCTACGGAAAAAAAATCTTATAAGATCTGATCCATAAATTTATCAATATAGATCAATTTTATAATATGATACGTATCTTTTCACGAATCTCAAAACATGACATGCTAGCCTTCAATATTCAATTTATGAAAATTCATATCAATGATTTATGAGGCTGTACACTTTGATATTCATGAAAAAACACGTATCACACAATAGAGTTGATCTACATTAATAAATTTGTAAATCAGATCCTATAAAAAAAAATTCCCTCATCGACTCGTCGTTTTACTGCCCTAGCTAGCCGGCCCTCGGGCTTCGGGTTGGCTTGGCTTCCTAGCTAGCCGGTCAGATCAGATCAGACTATCAGAGATTCCACACATCATCAGATGTTCAGATTCAGATGCCTAGATTTTTATTTATTTCCCCATCTAGCCTTCCTAGCACGACATCAAGCAAACCACCCCACAGCGATGCCATGCATATTGCACAGGCGCACAGGTGAGGTTGCATCATCAATATTCATCGGATCAGATAGCGTTGCTCTTCGTATGTAATTGCGTATGCAAACATTTCAGACAAGCACAGATTATTGGTTCGTTTGTTACTCCCTAGCGCTGGCTATAGCTGTATCTTTCTGGTTGGCAACTGTGTATTCTTGTTTGCCACCCCCTGCGTCGCCATAGGCTAGTGGACGGGGGCTGTCGGGTCGTCCCCTCGGTCTTTTATATTAGTATTGCAGTATTTAATTATTGTAACCATTTAATTATTATAAATGCTCTACATGCTCCTGAATGTATGATAATAACGTCTATCCGGTGTACGAAATGATATTGGGAGAGCGAAATAGGTTTTTGCCGCGAAATACAGTTCGTTGCAACAGGCTATTACCATGAAAAAGATGTCGTTGCAATAGGCTATTACCATAAAAGTTAAATTGTGGCAATAGACAGCGCCAGCAATCGGGCAAACGAGCATCCGGGTAGACAGGCGGCAGCGCAGGCAAGTGACAAGGTCCCATTAGCCCCCTAAATTTTAGTCCTCGATCGACCACTCCCTCTGCACTGATGGTGCCAATGAGTCGATCAATTAGTCTTGTGACTCATGTGATACTCATGTGACGCACCAGGAGGAGGGAGGCGGAGCACACGGCCGCCCGAAGGAGGTGGGGAGGAGAGAAGCGGCGCACGGGGCGGGCGGAGACGTGCGGGAACGGCTGGGCGGAGGCGCGGGCAGGCTCGCCGGGCGTCGTACGCGCGTACGGCGCAAAGCATTTCAGTTAGTCTTATCGCGTCGACTTTGTTGATTTCCTTGCCGTGCGTCGGCCTCTGCAGGCTCCTCTCCGGCGGATCGGTTGTTCACAGCTCATCCGGTGGCGCATACCTGGAAATCTTGATGTTATCCAATAAGATAAGTTGTGACTAATTGAAGTTAACCACATGCATGCTCCTTCCACAAATTATACTGCCGTTTCTTCAGGCAGAAAAGAGCATGCATGCAGCCAATTGACGGTGAACAACACAATTAGTCAGCCTTCCCCTCTGAACCACTGATTTTAGCGAAACGAAAGCAGCAGCAGTGCAGGCCCCTCTGATTGATCCAAATGCGTCGGTTCTTTTCGCGGCTGCCACCGAAGGAGGACACGCGATGGGAAAAAGCGTCGTCCTGCGCATGGACGCACGAAGCTTTGCCGTTTTCTCGGTCCGTCCGTCCGTCCCATGTGAGAGATAGTGCGCAGAACGGCTGTCTCGGAGGCGGCTTGCAAAGCAGCGATTATTTTACAGGTTCTTGCCTGCCTGCTAGCTTGCCTCTGCAGTTGCTAGCTAAACTAAACGGGCTCAATCTAATCATAGATTACTGCAGGATAATGATAGCCATAACATGGGATTGGGGTGCCCTGGATGGCAAACAAGTACTGCTAGTTGGCATGCATGCATGGCGGGCAGTTTTCTATGGGATAGTATTGGTAGATCTGGACAACACATTGCTTTTGCAGTTCAGGATCGGATTAACGGTTGCGATTACGAGAGCATCTCAAGTCTCAAACGCGACCGAGGATGATCCAGCCGTAGATTCCATGGGGATGCATGGGCCCTAAAGGCGGCTGCTACTTGTGAGGGTGGCACTGTTGCACCATTGAGTGAGGAAGCCTCTCCTAAAATCCTGTCATCAGTACGTAACTGAGTTTCTTCAAAAGTATGGAAAGAGATAAAACAGAAAGGGGATTAAACATATGCCAGAAACTACTCGAGTTTTTTTTTTGTTTGACTAATTAAGCTGCAAATTAAGAACTAAATTACTTGGGACTGCTTGCGTGATCTTAACTTCTCAAAGTCCCAATTCTTAAGCAGGGGGCCTCCAGGCCAACTGGCGGCTCGCATCCTTTTGCGGTTTGCGAGCACCAAAGAACATGATTAGACTTAAAAAGGACAAATAAGGCTTTGATCGTGATGCTCGTCAGCTTGTAGTAACTAATAATGAAGTTGTTTATGCGCCAAATTGGCATATGGAGGTTGCACAAATTAAAACTATGACTTGCCAGATCTACAAAAAGTACCAGACAAGTACAGCTCGCTCAATCCAACGAGGTAACGCACTGTTCTGGAGGCTTTGTGTAGCGCAACTTGCCGTTGCTGCGCATGTGGCGGATTCGCATCCGTAGGCGCTGCTTGAGGTTGCGTCGCACATCTGCATTTGCACCTTGCTTACCGCATTAGCAAGTGGCATTATTAGCGTTATTAGCAAGTGGCATTACTAGTTCCTTTTGGTGGTGATGCAGTGCTTACAGAGATCGACGTCGTCGTTTGTTTGTCGTGGTGGGTCGCCACGTACGAAGTCAAGGTCGGGAAAATGTGGCAAGATTAGATGGATGATCGGAAGCGGGATAATTTTACCAAGTTCAAAGCATAATGTTCGGCTGGATGTAGATTTCTTTCCGTGATAGTGATATAGCCTGACCGGGTTAGATGCTGGGTCAGAAGCTTTTATCATTGGTCCCGCGAGACCGCGAGTCATTTTCCGGGTCATAAAAGCCTGGTTGCAATGGTCGGCTCCTCCTAACGTGACGGGTGGCCTTCGTTGAAAGTCAGCTGCTTGTTTCTTTCGTGCCGACTTGGATCGCGTTGTTAGTTTCTTTCCTCTGATTGAGCCACAGCGGCGGCACAAACAAAAAGTTAACGAGTCACGCACTAACCGAGCTTCTCTCCGCGTCCAGGCCCAACGCCTGACCTGCTAACCAGGCCCAACGCCTGACCTGTTACCAATCTGTTGGAAAAACCTGCAGCGCAATGTGGCCGCCCGCGAATCCGCAGCCTATCTGCTCAATATGCCCCTTGCTCTCTCCAGTCCGCGCTGCTCGAGTGCTCGGCCGAACCGCCGAACCCAGTTACGCCGGCCTCCCTCTCCACTTGGCCCATGGAATCGGCGCGCGCATCCCTCTCCCCCACGTCCGCACGGGCCGAGCGCCCAGTAGGCTTGACCTCCACATCCCACGCCGTCTCCAGCGCACACGAGGCCGCCCGTGAATCGTGATGACTGATGCCGCAAGCGCCGACGCATAGAAACCAACAAAGCGGCCCACGCGCGAGCCACGCTTCCGCGAGTGGGCCATGCCCCCGTGCTGGGTGCTGGCCACGCCCGAGACACGAGAATTATTTTTTTCTAAATAAATCATTTTAACAAAATTCCCGTGTTTTATTTTTTTTAACAAAAATAACCCTCAATCACCGCCCACTAGGCGACTAAGCCCAATTATGAGGTGGGCCAACGATTTAAGGCATGTCGATACTTAGTCACACGATGAGCGGACCACGTTGACCGACATCACTCAGTCGCGCGAGGGTAGCACGGTTGGCAGACGCCTAACACCCAGTCGTGCTTCCCTCGTGTGAGTGTCAGTGGCAGGTGTGTGACCTCAGTCACGCCACGCTATCACGACTGAGGGCCAATATCTGTCCGACTACTTCTAACTCGCGCAACAGACAGACAAAGGGAGGAGGAGAGGAAGCGTCGGTGGGACAAGAGAGGGGAGGAGAAGAAGGGAGATGACAGGAGGAGAAGGGAGAGGATAGGAGGGGAGAGAAGAGAGGGGAGGAGGAGATCCTGCCCTGCACTCAGCGCGTTTTCGTGTACTTGTTTTTGTGCAGTGAGTTTGTTCTACTAATGTAATTTGTTGGTCACTTCGATAAAAACACATGCTAGATTAGCAACAATAAACGTAGCTTAGTGTTAGAACTAAGGTTTGTAGTTGTAGGTTGGCAATGTTAGGTTAGGGTTAATGTCGCATATAGTGTTACATTGTAGGATATTTATGTATTTATTATAACGTAAAAACGTTAGGGTACCTCCATTAATAGATCGATTATTGGAAGATCTAGAATGCTTAGGTTTAGATCCGCAAGACCTGGGGATATCGGTTTTAGGTTATTTTTTCAAATTTAATAGTGTTTAGGGTTTAGACGTGGCGGGTCAAGGTGGTGACGCCGCTTGGCCGTACGACCTTTTGGACTGCGGGGTAGACGGTTAGCACCACTGCCGGCTACGTACTTCACTTCCGCCAAAGGGACAGGCTCCTGATGAGCTAGAAGTACTGTCGACTTGCACTCCGTCAAAGTCTTGGGGCTAGACGATGTTGGTTCTCCAGGTACAACACTTGTTAATTGTTTCATCCAACATTTACTAATGTTCACGTACTTACATCATTCTCTTCAATGTTGCATTGCAGGTTGCAAGCTGTTGGACTCCTTCCTCTCACTCGGATGTTGCAGGCCACTTAAGAGGACGACGTCGAGCAGGATGTTGCCCTGGGAGCGGACGTTGAGCGGTCCCTGCGCTTCCTTTTCGACCGCTCGCTCCTCACCGCTCTCGTGGACCGTTGGCGATCGAAGACATACACTTTGCACTTGTTGTGCGGTGAGATGGCGCACACTCTAACGATGTGGCCATGCTCACCGGGCTACTGATCCACGGTCTCCAAGTCGTGCTAGAGAAGCCTGGGGACGACTAGTGGGACGATTTGATGCAAATTTCCACAAAGTTCTTCCACCGCCGTAGGTGGGGGAGGCGCCCTACCAGGTCTTCGCGCAGAGTCAGAAGCACGGGCCAACACAGAGGTGGCTATAGCGGTTCAGGGTTAGTACTTATACAATTTTGTAACACTTTTGTCCATGTTTGTATCGATCTAATGCATTCCTCTTTTTGCAGGTTGAGAGAATGGCGCCCGACGCGAACAACTACCAGGTGGAGCATCACCTAGAGGTGTACCTGTTGTGGCTGTTTGGTTGGGTGATGTTCACGATCATGAGTACCCACGAAAACATCGATGCTAACGTCGAGACGATATCACAGTTCAATTGGGGGGTCCACTATGTTGTGCGGTACATACTATGACCTCTATGATGCTTGTCGTAGGAGCAAGCCGACATCCCTGTTGGCCGGTTGCCCTCTACTACTCTACTTGTGGTTGTTCGATTATTTCCATATCGATTGACTGTGGGTAGACGGCAGGGACTACACCGACCGACCGACCATGGGACCCCTTTGGAGCTGTTGGGTGGTAAGTGGTCCTTAATAATGGCAATGCAAACATCAGTACATCCAGCTTCTTCGTTCTATTTTCACACTGTATTTTCTCCTTTGTTGTCTTAGTGGGCGGGTCTCCAGGTGCGCAGCGCGTACGAGTACTTCACGAAGGCCTTCGATCAGATCATAGACGCCTAGGTGCGGTGGGAGCCGTATGCGTAGGATGAGGGACCAGGTGTACTGGTTCACGCGGAGGAAGCTGGTGTTCGACGTATACGTCGAGGACTACGCCTTGCACCACATGCTGAGGCAGTTCAGACGATGACAACAGTTCCTAGTTCCGCTGGGATAGTTGATCCCACCTATGACGCACTCGTAAGTGTTTTGTCTATGTTCTTCGTATGTGTTGTATGATATTTTAGTGACTTACTAACTAACCTGAACTCTTCAAAGGCACTCTAGGAAGGGTGCACAGGGCAGGTGTATCAATTGGGGGACACACATGGCTCCTTGGATTGCGTAGTGGGGGCCTTGGAGGACATAGTTGAGGTGGATACTCCCAACGACCCAATGTCATACTAAGAGTACTTGCGGTGGTACACACCACTCACCCGGGTACGTTTGGTCCATGTTGTCAACCTACCACAGGTTGAGCCGGCTCGGGACGATCAGGTGTACCCAAGACAGGCTGTGGCTTCTTTGCACCTGGTGGTACGTGTCTTGTTTTGTACATCGTCATGTAAATTAGCGTAACATCCCAATTTTCTGAGTTTTAAAAAAATCTTCTAAATAGTTAATAGTTGGAAAATTCACCTTTGAAGCTTATTGGAATTTTAATTCAAAAGCTTAACATAGACTTTCAGTATCAAAACAATTTAATTTGATTAATGTCAATATCAACTTTTGTCAAAACTATTTTATTTGGGTTCTATGTGCTTGGATATATTTTCTAGAATTTTCTAGAATTTTTTCGAGTTCATTTGCTATTTTCTATTGTCTATTTGGATTTTCTACTATTTTCTAAAATAGAAAACCTATTTAAATCTCAGTAAATCCTGTTGGGCCGAAACCCAACTACTTCGGCCCAACTCTTTCCAAAGCCCAACCCATTTCTTCAGCCTTTTCTCCGCGCACGCGTTCCGCCGCTAACGCCTCGTCGCCTTCATCCTCACCGCCTTCGTGTTCGCCACGGCCGAGTCGATGTCGTTCACCATTGCTGCTTCTAGAAGTTCCATCCGACAACGGGGATTCTGTTGATAAATCTTAGTTAAATCGCGTCATTTGGTCTCCCGTATCTCCCCGTATCCATATCTCCTAAAATCAAATCCCGTATCCCCTCCAAACTCTGGGTTTCACTCGTGTTCATCTCGGACTCTTCTAGGGTTCCATCGCCGATACGCCTCTCAGCCATGCCCCTACCCTATAAATAGCAACCTGAGGTTCGCCTCAGCGCCCTCATCCCAAATCCTCAAGCGAGCTCTAGCACCGCCGTAATCCAAGGTTTTAGGGTTTCGGCCGAGCCTCTTATTTTTTGAATTGCGCCACCGACGTTGTCGCCTCATCGTCGTCGACCACGCCATCATCTTCAGTGTCGCCGAGGCTACCTCCAGAACCCATCCTCGTCGTCGAAGACTCATCAGAGCTCAAGTCCGATAATACCCGCACCTTCTTCTCCGCTTGAAGCTCGTTGTCGGCCATCGCCGTTGTCAGAACCCAGGTATTAATACACCCAGATCCTCTGTGCATTTTTGGACTAGTCCCATGATCAGTAGCTAGTCCACACAGTAAACAAAATGATAACAAATTCATATCACAACTTTATTAATAAATAACAACAGAGTTGATTACAAAGGAGGCTTACAGGCCAACAATAAAATAAACACAGCGGAAGACGAAGAAGTAGTAGGGTCCAGTTAATCTGCCACAGGCAATCGACTGGGGAAGCGGCCTAGTCGTCGAGATCCACATCGGTAGCAAAGTCCTTCTCCTCTGAATTTTTGTTTGCAAAAGCAAGAATGAGCACAACTTCCGTGCTCGCAAGTTACACCCGTCAAATAACAGAATGACATGCATACATGGATGTAACAAAGGATGGCTTATAGGGTTATTTGCATAAAGCAGTATTTTCTTTAAATATTTGTACTAGATTCCAAGGCAGTTATTCCATAACTACAAATCATTTTATAAATTCTCACTTTTGTAGTCAGATAACATTCACACATCAGTGGTGAAGGATACCCTCCTATCACATGGCTTCCTGCCCAATTCCCATCTGGATAAACCAGTTTTGAAGAAGTCTTTTTCAAACAAAAACCAAAGTCTAACTTTGAGTAGTTCTGCTAGCATGTCCGTAACCGTGGACACGGCTATTCGAATAGTTTTACACTCTGCAGAGGTTGTACAGCTTTACCCACAAGAGATAATCAACTTTCAATGTCCGTCTGACACACTTCCGAAGGTGTACGACTAAGTGATTATCACGAGGCCTTTACAATGTTCTGTCTTAATGTATTCATGCCCGCTAAGGTTTCGCTGCCATTGGACTGGCCATCCTCCGGAAGCCCCCTCTTGCGCCAGATGGGTTTACTGTCTGACCAACACCCATACCAACAATATAGCACAAATGACACTAAGACATCACAAATTATTTAGCCAAGTCCCGCCCACACAGGACATGTGGTGGTACGGTAAGGCGTAGCATCATGCGCTCGAAGACCGGTCCTTAACTGACCTGGGCAATTTTCCATCAAAACCCATGGGCCTCAACCATACCCTATTAAGCCCGTGCATAAACTTGCACCCACCAAACATCCATTATGCCCAAGTCCAAACCATTCTTATTTATTTCCTTTTTCAAAGTCATTTGTAAAACTCCCATGACACACCAATGCCAAGGGTACACTTTAAACAATAATTGATTGTTGGCTGAAATTCCCCAAATCAAACAAGTTTGGTCTATAAGCATGGCTAAGCAATACGTTTAAATGATCATAGTTCATACTATCGTATCAACCAGGTTTTATCTAGGGTGTCAAGGTGTTTGATTCAATATCAACATTGGTCATACAAAGGATTTAGGTATAACTATGAATTTAAAAGCAGAATTTATATTCATCGAATATAAATAAGCATGCAGTAATAATTTAAAAACAGAATATAAATAATTTAAAATAATGGGATCAATATGATCAAGGGTATAACTTGCCTCGCTTGATGAGGTGATGCAGATCACCTGATACTGAGGTAATGTTGTTTTCCTCAACAGGTCACCTAGTACTCACAAGTGTTTTCTCCAGGTATTCTCAGTGTACAATCACGATGATCATACAGTCAAAATCAATCCTCTTATGTTGCTCTTCAATCGGCGTCGAAATCTGATTCTCCGAAGTCGTCGAAATCTAACGTGAAAATAAGCCAAATTCAAACTAAATTCGAATAACAAATCAAATGAACTCCAAATTAAATAATTTTGGTTTGGTTGGCTAGATCTTGAATTTATATGAATTTAGGAATTTGAATCGGCGAAATCGGAGTTCGTATGAGGGAGAACGAACCCCGGGAAGTTCTAAACCCTAATTTTCAGATTTTATGAATTTCTTGAATTATTTTTCTAAAGGAAATTCGGTTTATTGCGCATGCTGACGTCAGTGGCTGATTTTCTTTTTCTGGCTGAATTATTTTCCTAAAGGAAAATAATTTATTTCACTGACAGGTGGGCCCCCAAGTCAATAGACTGGGTCCATGGTCGATCAGCGGTCCACCATGGACCGCGCGCGCACGATGGAAGCGCCACGCGTGCGTCCACGCGGGCGTGACGAGGCCAACATGTGGCGGCCACAAGGGCAATAGATGGGCGAGGTGGCGTGTGGTGGCAACCGCGTGGCATTGCCACGGTGGCACAAAGCCGGCGGTGCCACGGCTTCGGGCTCGCTGGCGATGGGAGCTCCGGCAGGCCCCGGCGAGAGTGGTAATAGGGAGAGGGGAGTGCGGGGAGTTGAGGGCGTCCGTTTTGGTCACCTGAGGACGTAGCGGTGGTCGGCGGCGACGTGAAGAGCGCGCGATTCGATCCGCGGCGGCGACGGCGATCGATCGTGCTCTGGCGGCGATGCGCGCGCGCACGGGGTCGGCGGTGAGTCAACGATGCCGTAGGTGCGGTCGAGGGTGCCGATGAGGCCTTGGCGTCGTCGGAAACGAAGAAGAACCGGAGGTTCACCGCCGACGAAAAGCTTCAAATCGTGGGCATTAGAAGCGAGGAGGGGAGCGATGAGTGGGGCGGGGCGAGTTGCGGATGGAGGGGGCACGTCGTGCTTCCCTTTATAGGTGCGGAGGAGGCCGGGGCGGAAGATCACGGCGGTGACGCGGCAGTCTCGGTGATTACGACCGCGAGAGAGCGGAAGATGGCGGGGAAGAGGGCGGCGTGATGCGGGGGATTGAATGATCACGCCCGTGAGAGGAAAGGGGGCGAGATTCGTGGGATTGGAGGAGCTCTCGCGGCGGAGATGGCGGCGGCGGGCGCGGCTCCGCGAGGAAGAAGAGTGCGGGGGAGAAGAAAGGGGCACGACCATCGGATCTTCATCCGATGGTACAGAGGAGGTAGGTGACGTGGGCGTTTCTTGGTCGTGCGATGTAGATCGGGCGGTTGGGAGAGGGGGAGCGGTGGTAAGCGGGCGGAGACACGGGCCGGAGTGGGCCGCGCGCGCGTGAGAGGAGATGGGCCGAAGGAGGTTTCGGCCCAAAGGTCTAACCGGGGTTTTTAATTGGTTTTCCTATTAATTTAATTCCAGAAATTAAAAAGGGCTTTAGAAAATAGCAAATTAAATCCAAAAATTCTAGAAAAATTCACAGAAATTCCTAGAGGCATTTTGGACTTAAATAAAATAGTGCTAACTTATAGTTGGCTATTAATTTTGCAAATAAATTATTTTGGCTTTAAATTACTTAGGAAAAAGCTTTTAAAAACCTCAGAAAATTCTATAAATTAATTAAATTTTATTTTCCAGATCAAACCAACTTAAACTACAAGAACTTCAAATAAATTTTGAATTCTGACTTTTAAAACTTCAGGAATCCAAATAAAGCAATGAAACTCTTTCAAATATCAGAAAATCCAATAACTTTATTTATTTTATTTTGGTAACATAACTTTGGGATGTTACAACCGTCGTCCTCGACCACCCGGGTTGTGCACCTATGGTTCAAAATAACATCCTCTGCACGCCGGTACCATTCACCGCCGTTTGTCGTAGACCATCGGAACCCGAGCCCTCGCCGTCGATTGTCTATCGAGTATTGTTCATTCGAGTATTGTTCGCATCGAGTATTGTTCATCGACTTTCGACCGCATATGGTCGAAGAAGTTTCGACTATATGGTTGAAGAATTTTGACTACGTGGTCGTAGACGATTTCGACTGCCCTGGTTGTAGAACTTTCGACTGCACCTAGTCGAAGAGTTCCAAATTAGGTTTTTCTTTAGATTAGATTTTTTTCAAAAGCCATATCTTCTTCATCCGAACTCCGATTGAGCCCATTCAAATTTTCAAATTCATCTAATTTTGAGCTCTATTTTACTAAGATTTTTATTTAATTTTTGAAGTTGTTTTTCTCTGTGTTATTTTTTTTTATTTACTTCGTTTGCGAGTAGACGTTGATTCTTCAGGGAGCTTTGGAGGAGTGCACCAAGATCAAGATCAGTGCCAGGATCTATTCTAAGGCAAGTTATACATTTGATCGTGTTGAATTCAGTTTTTAAAATTAATTTGATTCAATTAATGCATTTAATTTAAGTATTTATTTAAATACTTTTGTGATTAGTTATTATCCTATTTGTTTATATCCACCTTGCCCATTGTATCATCATGATCTTTTATCACCCTAGTTTGGTTAATTATTAGTTGATATTATCGTAGCACCAACATGGGATGGTTAGCCGAATAGTATTGCTTGGTCATGCTACGAGTCAAACATATCATTTGAGTTGCGATTATAAATTTGACTAAGTGAACTTTGTGGATAACTGTGTACTATGTGTTATTACTTTGTGATAGCATGTGTTGTACTTAACCAACAGGGTGGGAAAAGATTTAGACTGAGACGAGTGGTGGATACTTTGTGATATGGTGGAGCTTTGTGAATGGGAATGATAATCTTTGTGGTATAGTTAGAAATTGGAAGTCTCGCTTTGGTCAATTAAGAACTTAACTTTGTGCCCTATTGAACTGAGACACAACTGTACGACCAAATGTCTGGTATGGGACGGGCCTAACTTAGTAAGTTATGGAGTCTCCACATTGACTACTCAGGTTGTAGGTTAGGTGCTCAATGATAGGTGGAGGTGTGGACAACCAGGTAGATCACATCGCGGGATGGTTCGCCGCTTCCTTGTCCAACAGTGTGTGTCGGACTAATTTCCTCAGTGGGCGTTAGTACCGGCAGTAAAACATATCGGGAGTGTCAATGTTTGAGATAAAGTTTCTCAAACGTTTTGTTATGATTAGTCCTTGCAACACTGGTTATATCATGTGCGTAAAGTGTACAACCTCTGCAGAGTGTTAAACAATCTATTCGAATAGCCGCGTCCATGGTCATAGATATGCTCGGGGATTTCACACAAGGGTTAGATTTTCATAAAATATTTGGGAAGGGAGCTCTGTGATCTAAGTCATATGGTTGTGTGAATAATTTATTTAGGTTTTGTGTTCTTTATGAAAACAACTGTTAAATTAATATTGTTTATTTGTTTAAAATTTTGTTTTAATCTATTATTCATATTCAATTGCAAATGTTGTATTTCTGCAAAAGAACCACAGAAGTCATTCCTTTGGGATAAGCCATCATATATACATTGCATTCTGTGATATAACTTGCGAGTACGATTGTGTACTCATACTTGTTGAAATCAATCAACAGAAGTGGAGGAGTCTTCGCCCGCTTTTGAGGAGGAGTTCTACGAAGGTGCTGATCATTAGGGTCTTGATCCCAGTCGGTTGCCTGTGGCAAATTGATGGGTTTCCGCTGGAGTTTATTTGTTTCGTTACTACTTATTTAATTATTGTCAGTCCTGCGAGGCTTAATAAATGTAAACTTCTTCATAAGGTCAAAACCATTATTTGCTATTCAAATTAATCGTTTATGTTATTATTCGACTTGTGGAGATCGATATTCATCTATGTTGATACTGTGTGCACTAGCATGATTCTGAACTAGTACAGAATACACAGAGGGTCCAGAATTGCATTTTTAGGTCCCGACAATTAGATTTTGCATGTTACTAACTTTGATGTTTCATTTCGCAGAACGGCCTTTGGATGAAGAGTTGGAGAGATGCACACTCCATGTGGGACCACATCCATATGGGTGTGGAGGTCACACGGGAGGAGGTTGGATCATTTGGAAATCGTGATGTGAGTGGTCCCGGCGCATTGTCAGCTTGGCCCCCCGCAGGCAGCTACCAGATGCTGCGACAAATTGATTTCGAGGAGTACCTCGTCGATGAATCCGACGTGCTTGTAGGTTCACAGCTGTTCGGCATGTCGCACGAGACACAACCCACGCAGTTCATGGATCTGTACGCCACACCTTCTCCTGTTGTGCCACTTGGAGATAGGGTTGTCCGAGCACCCGAACGGTGGACCCCTTCGAGACCTAGGCAGTGACCAGTAATGGCCCGTCGGCCCAAACAGGGTCGACGATAGGGACTGGGACTGGGTCAGGGGGGAGAGGGTGAGTGAGATGGGCTGGTAGATCATTAGTACCATGCGTGGTATGTCTTTTATTTCACACCTTAGTATCGATGTAGATGATGTGATTGATGGACTATTGCATGCTATAAAATTCGGCATATTAAACTATTTCTTATGGTGCATGGGTCTTGGTCCTACCTCCTCCCGTCAACATTGAGACAGAGGGGCATGCATGCTACTCATTTCCAACTCCTCCCCCCTAATCAGCACCACAATATAAGGAGCTTACTACATGAATCTCGCTAATACTAGTAGACATCCTTCCCTACTCAGTAAGAATTGACAACAACATGTCACCTCCGTTTCACGCCAAATAGACAAAACTCCGACCCACGCTTTTTAGACTGAAGTGACAACATTATGCCATCTGCTTTCAGACTGAAATGATCAGACCCTGCTTCAAGCTTTTCTGTCTTATTTGACGTGCACCAGCTTTTCCCTGTGAATTGACCATTTTCTAAGCTATACTGCACCCCAAAGATTCCTTCTGGTGGACTCGACTGACTTCCTTTCACCACAATTTACTCTCTCAACGCTACACCCTAACCGCCTATAAAATCGGGCCGTACTCCACCACTACAGGCAAGACTCCACTCGCCCGGTTTGGGGACAGAGGACTACAGGTCGATGCTCCGGAAGCGAAAATGGGCTACCAAGAAGGCACAGACGTACCTTGATTGTTCTTGCGAGGATGGTGAATGCAGTCTATTTGTGATGGTGAATAATATGATATCTCTTTGCCTTGTTATTTTATCATTTACCAAAAATATGGAGTTCACGTTCACGTTCCTTTTTTTCTTTCTATTTGCATATATATTGCAACTTCATGCTTAACTGGCTAAACATATCATTCAGTTTTATACTAGTTATCTTCTTTTTTTTTTTGAGGAATTTATCTCATCTGACAAGCATATATACATTAACGGCAAGTGTACATTACAAGTGTAGTCTGACAAAGGATATAAAAGGAGAATTAATCGGGCTCTTGATTTCATCACTAGGCGTATGTTATAAAAACAACTATTCAAAAATAATAATAATCTAGACCTATATATATTACCGAGACAGATTATCAGTGTCACATTATAACAACCCATGCATGCCTTACTAGCGCATTTTATGTTGCCAATCGATAGTAATAGAAAGAAGAAAAAAAGACAAAAGCTGATGCTAGCAAAAGTTTTATATATACCTAGGAATGTTGCTTTATTTCGCAACAATGTCGTCCACGTAACGCTCCATCCATCGACCAGCACCACCAAACTACGACGCATGCATGTGGAACATGGAGACGCACACTAGCCGTCGTGGCCGTCGTGCCGCGAATGTTCCGCGATGTCGACCAACGAACTTGCGAACACACATACCCTGGGTTTTTGGGGTTCAGGGTTCAGACATTAAACTCTAGGAGCATCACTATTTGCACATAAATCAAGTAGCGAAACGGCACATATACAGAGAGAGACTTAAGAATTTTACGTGAAACAGTACTATACTCAAATACATACCGAAACGCTCTACTACTTCAAAGTTAAAATGAGCTCAAGTCTCAGACCCCCTTTTTTTTTGGTAAAGCCCTTTTTTAGGGGGGTGGGGGGTGGGAATCTTTGGTTTGGATTATTTATATAAAAAGGGCTTTCATTCACAAGTCTTTGGGACCACCTGCCCACACAAAAAAAAAAGGCTTCTTTTGTACAAGAGCCTAGCTAGGGACTTCTGAGCCTGCTCGCGATTTAAAGAGTTTAAGGACTATGGAATTAATTAGTGGGTATTAAAACCACCAAAATGATCAGCAAATAATCGACCAACATAACGCAACAAGTCAATGCAGTACTACAAGACTTGAGCAAGAGAGAATGCCTCCTACGTGCACCAATGAAGGCCATACCCGACCCTAGAGTACATGCCCCATAACGATTCGTTCCGAATTTATGATGCTGCCCTCCTCCCTCGCTCGCTTTTCAGGTTTAATTGGGGTTGGTTGGTGATGTGAGAGAAGAAGCCGCTGCCTGCTGCTCCATTCGCCCTCTCAAAAGCGAGCCAAGGGAAAATGACCCAAACCACATGATATGATCCCCATTTGGAGATGCTCGTCGAATTTAAGGTGCGTACGTATCTTTTCCATTCGAGAACAAGGGACTCGTAATCGCGCGCACCTCTTCGATCGGTCGGCGTGGAACCAGACGAACCAACTCGCTACTTCTGCTGCACGAACCACGTACGTCGATCAAATGACTCGGATATAAATTAAATCTGCATTCGCTTGTTGGAATTTTCTCATCCCTCGATAAGTTATATGCGTCGAGGAGTTAGCAAGCATTAATGCTGGCATGCATAGGTCGTAATTTGTTTCGGTCGTTGTTACGGTGTAGGCATCGATCGATCGAGCTGGGGATCAGGGGTTGGATAGATAGGTAATGCCGTTGCGACATGCACATCGTAGGGTGGCCCCGTCGTTGACATCTTCCATCGCTAGCTAGCTTGAGCTTGTACGTACGGCGCGCGCCGCGCGTGAAGTGAACATTCGCTGCCCGGTCGTCGAGCCTTTGCAGATCGAGAGAGAAATAATATATGGCGCCGAGAGAGATGCATTCAGACGGTGACCCCACGGAACCAAACTGTGTTACCGCTACGTGGCCTCCTCCCTCTCCGCGCTTACGATCAGCTTGCGTTGGTGTGGATGCGATGCACTCATCGCCCATCTCTGAGACTGGCTGATTTCTTGCTTGTCCTGGCAGGCCCCAGCATCAAAATGACCAAGCGAAGCTAATATTTGCGCAATATAATACGAGATTAACATGGTCGCAGTACTGCCATTGGAGGCACAACCGTGCCATCGAGATGATGGCGCCAATCAGAATCGTGGCGCATTTCGGAAATCTCGGTTCGGTAAAGGCTGTTCGATAGTGCGTGCAATTTGCCGTGAACTACCGTCTCACAAGTCACAACGTCATTGATGGGGATACCTAGGGACTAAGCATCGATTTAACCGGAGGAACAACACCGTACCACACTGAGGACATAAGGGAGGACTTTAGGCCTCTGTCCTCCCACGTTTGCACGCGTCTCACAAAGCTTTTTTTAGACAATCCTGGCCTTAAAAAAACCACACAGCACCACACTGTACATACATCCAAAATTAATGGAGGGGCAGAAATTGTGCTAGCTTAATTCCCATTGACGGTCTGAAAGAGCAGGTCCCTCTCAGCAGCTAGCTCCATCTCACTCCAGTGACCAGTGGTGGTGACAGAGAGAGGGGGACAGAGAGAGTGAGAGTAAACAGTACTGCAGAGTCGCTAGCTCGAGCGAAGTCGGCTGAGCTAGATACTCAGAGCAGCAGGGCGACATGGCCTATTGTCGGCCATCCAAATCATCCAGGGCCTGTCCTCCCCGTGAGGAGCCTGAAAAGGATGCCCAACCCAAGCTCTCCATTAACTAGCTTGCAACGCCAACAGAAATGATCCCAGAGTCCTCTCCTCTGCTACGCCTGCACCCGTGCATTTCTTTCATTCATAGGCCAGCTGATGCGTACAATCGTATGGGCCAGCCGGGCGAGAAGAAAAGCACCTCCAATTAACTTGGGCTAGTAGGGGCGGATCTACCGTAGCGTACACGGGTGCACAGGACATCGGGTCCAAAAATCATTTGTTTTGGATATAATCATGTATATGTAATATGACACCTCTAGATTAACATGAGGGGATACCCTAAGCCATAGTCCAACCGAACATGATCCATCTTGCCTCAGGGATCTCTTGTCATTTTCGTTCTGAATCCACCACTATGGGCTAGCAAACCAGTGATCCCTGCACATGTCGCTAGCTTATACGTGCTTTACAATCTGCGCGATTTTCTTCTTGGTTATCTTGTACCATGTATTCAGATTGAGAGTGCGGAATTGGGGGAGCAAGTAGTGCTGCAGAATTCCTAGCTTCATTTTCTTGTATATTCGTTGTTGCATACGGAGAGCTGGGCAGGCGACTATGAGTACTACATCGAGCCAAAAAGAATATCGTTTTAAATATCGACATTGTCTTTAAAACACAACTTTGATCACTAATCTATCGTGTAATGGATTTATAGAACCTAATAGGATTTTTTTTGTATGAAGTATATTTTTCAAGACAAATTTATATATATTATCTTCATATGCTTAATCTAGATATTGAAAAAGATAAGACATCACTGGACTCCTGCTGCTGCTCGATTCCAAGCTGAAAAGTGCGCCAAAAATAAAGTGATCCATGCAATCCTAGTTGTTCTTGTTAGTTCGTATGGTCTTAGAAATGCATCGGGAATCGGTGAAGGCGTCTTGTCATATCTTATGACCTTCTTTTGTCTGAAGAACTTAAGAAAAGATAGAGTCATGACTTTCAGCACGAAGGGATGGAGGACTACTCCTAGGTTGCATACGTGGCCCCATACGGGCCTTTCCGCATTCACATTTTTTTTGGAGAAAAATCAGTAAACTTCCATATAACCAGAAGCAGAGGAGAGAATAATTATTTATGTTTCCTTACAAGTCACAACGTCGTTGAGCTTGCAAGATTTTGTTCCTTTTGGACAGGATCAGGAATGCAATGCAAGGAGCGTGTCAGATGTCACCAAGATTATGAACAGTTAAGGACACTGTTGTACTCTAAACTAATCGCAAGATGTGGTTTTGATTTTATGTATTCCAGAAACAGCAGGACAAGGATTGTGCAGTACTGCAGTTGACATGTTAACGTCTAGCGCGTTACGTACGTGTGAACTGTCCGATATGATTCACAAGCAGATTTTCTTAGTAGTAGTAATACCATGCCTAATTAGCATGTTAATCTAGCAATCCATTATGTAACCAAGGAGCCAAGGATAATTGTGCAGGCATGATTGTTTATGTGCTGACAAGAGCGGGATCATGGGATCGGTTTAAGGCCACTGTTTTATTATATATGTTACTACCTGACTGAGGCCCTAGATACGATCACGATTGGAATGATCCAATAGGATGATTTTTTTTTAAGGAGGGAAGAATCCCTGTGATTTATATTATTAGAAACCATCGGCACTACAGAGTTTTGAGTCACCATCTTACGAAACATAGGGAGCACTGAGTGGAAACGCCCACCAAGCGAGTTCCACCACTACTCTGTTTTTTCATCACAACCAAAACAAACGCTGAACGAGATAATACAACATTACAAGTCTTCCAAAACGATCGCAACCAAATGATAGGCAAAACAAACGCAGACTCCTTTTCCCTTCCTTTGCTTTATCGCACCGCTTCCATTTCTTCAGCTTCCTCTCTCCTTTAGCTTCATCTTCTTCACACGTTCTGTAATCTCCTAGTTAACAATCACCAACCTTGCTTCACGTTCAGTACCTCGGCCGCTACTTGTTCCAGCCGTCTTGATCCCATAGAAGAGCCTCCTTGTTTGTCTTCTTTTTTCTGCCACATAGCCCACAAATTTAGCCAATAATTTTTTTTTTTTGAATAGGACTGAAGTAGGGTCTGCGGGTAACACATTTCTGAAACAAGCATCATTGCGGGTTTTCCAAACTGTCCACAAAACCGCAACATTACCTACATATACCAAATTTCTCATTTTGAAACTAAAACTCTTTACCCATTGCCCAAGCAAACGGGGAAACATTATCGGGCACATTTGTGAATCCAAAGGCACATTTGACCCCATTCCACACAAAACGTGTCATGGGGCAAAGGAAAAACATGTGGTTGAGTGTTTCATCTCTTCCACAGAATTGACAAGCTTTGTCCTTTCCACCCCCTTTTCAGTAGATTATCCTTTGTTAGAATCTTTTTCTTAATGATTAGCCACAAAAAGACCTTAATCTTTAAAGAAACTTTCACTTTCCACAAAAAGGTTTGAGGAAATTGAACGTTTTGGGTTTTCATCTTCCTGTAAAAGGAACTAACTGAGAACTGACCATGGGATGATAACATCCAGATCATCCTTTCATTCTCATTGCTCAAATATATATATTTACATTCTCCAGTCAGTCTGTTGCAAATATTCAGAAGTTCCCCATAAATAGTTCTTCTGAATTTGATAATGTTTCAGTCGTTTTAAGCACCTCCTCCACATCGATTTTCCTACTAAAAGTAATCCCATAAAGTCTGGGATACTTTTGAGCTATGAAAACATCTCTCAACTACCGCGTAGCGGTATGACCGCATTTTCTTTGGCGGAACTACCATGGAACGATTGGACCATCCGATGGTATATTCAGATCGTGTGGTCAAAACGAGTGGTCCGAACGTTTAATCAAATTTGGGTGGTCCACGTGGATAGTCTGATTGGGTGAGCTGTTCTGGTCATTCTTGTATTAGCGAAAGAACCGGCGTTCTTATTGCGGAACTACCGTAACACGGTAGCACCGAACAAAATGCGATACGTTTTTTACAGAACGTTGCTTTTCGGGACTTGTTTGCTCCTCTGGCAGTCCGGTAGTACCGCAGTATTTTTCGTGGAATTACCGCAGCCCGGTATAACCGAGCTTTATGAAGCGGTACGTTATTTCCAGTTGGTGCTGTTTTTGGACCTCAAAGTAAAGTGGTAGTACCAGCTCTTATAATCGGTATGACCGGAAAATGGAACTACCGCGTGATCTTTGGCGGTAGTACCATGCCGAATTTTCAATGGCTCCTTCAGAGCAGTTAATGCATCTGCACTAGTTGTTAGTGTGAATTTTGGGAAGGTGCGGTAGTACCGGTCGATGAACGGCGGTACTACCGCTTGTGCTGAAAAAGTTCAGGTTTTTGCCCCAACGGTTGAATTTGTTTGTGATGGGTATAAATACCCATCCACCTGTTCTTGGACAGGAGAAGAGACTTCATTTCACATCTTTTGAGTCAAGAGCATTCACTCTACTCCTTATATTCACTTGTTGCATTCATTATGAGATAGTTAAGCAAAATTCAAGTGCATTCATTCTAGATTGATCCTTAGCACTTGAGTGTCATCAAGAGAAGATTGTGATTCATTATTCTTGGTGTTTGTCAACACTTAGACGGCTTAGCAGGAGTTTGCACGGTGATCTCTTCAAGAAGGCTGTGAAGAGGTCCGACGCCAAATTGTGATTAGTTCGGTGTTCACGATCTCCGGAGTGGAGGAAGAACAACCACTAGTGAAATCAAGAGAAGGCTTAATTTGTGGAGCCGGTTTGATTGGTTCAAGCTTCCTCAATGTGGACTAGTGAAGACTGACAAGTCTTCGATACCACGGTAAAAACTTTTTTGTCTTCATTGTGGTTATTTCTTGTCTTTACTATTCCACATTTACATTTCTAGCATTTTACTTGTGCTTATTTAGCTTGGCTAGAATTGTATCTAGTATTGACTTTAGTTACTTTTGTCTTAAATAGCATAGTAGTTATATCATCTTAATTGCGCTAAGAAGCCTTGTTAGAAGTATCTTGCTTAAAGGTTTAAAATAGTCAATTAATTTTTGAAATCTCCTATTTACCCCCCTCTAGTCGGTTATCCTTGATCCTACAAAGTGGTACACTGGTTAGGCTAGAATTCAATAGAATCAGCCTCCCCCCAATTGAAAGAATTTTACCTTGCCAGCATCCTTATTTGGATTCCAGCTTATTTTCTATTGGTTTCCACTCACCGTTGCTAAGCTTCTTTTCATCAATTGGAATTCCCAAATATCTTGTGGGCAAATCACTCATCTTACATGTGAAAATTTGCTTATAACTTTTTTGCTTAGTGAGAGTTTCGAACAAATATAAAATAAATTTTAAGTTTTTAGCCCCTTCAAAATAATCTTCCAAGAGAAAATGGTGTCATCTGCATATTGCAAGATGGCCAAACCATTTTCAACATTTTCAGGCACTAGACATTTTATAAGACCATTTTATTGTGATTTTTTTTTATCACCAAAGCAAGTGCATTTGCAGCCAAATGAAAGAGCAATGGGGACAAAGGATCCCCTTGCTTAAGCCCTTTAAAATTTTGAAAAAAAGGTCCAATGCAATCATTAACCTTAACCCCTACATGCGCACCTTTATCACCTTTATTACCCAATCACACCACATGTTATGAAAGCCTTTAAACTGAAGCATTTGGTACACAAAAAGCATGTTATCATATGTTTTTTCAAAATCGACTTTAAACAAAATTATAGATTGTTTATTATGATTCAAGGAACTGAGTATATGAAGTATGATTTCAGCGGTGCCGGGGCAGATGATGGAGATGTTAGGCTGGATGGACAAGTAGTGCCTAGGAAGGACATGTTTCGATATTTGGGATCGATGCTACAGCGAGACGGAGAGATTGATGAAGACGTGAGCCACAGGATTAGAGCGGGGTGGGTAAAATGGCGCCAAGCTTCGGGTGTCCTGTGTGACAAAAAAGTTCCTCAAAAGTTAAAGAGTAAGTTCTATAGGACGGCGATCATACCTGCGATGCTATATGGAGCAGAATGTTGGGCGACTAAAAGACAACATATACAGAAGATGAGTGTAGCGGAGATGAGGATGCTATGGTGGATATGTGGTCACACAAGGTGAGATCGAATCAGCAACGAGAATATACGTGATAGGGTGGGGGTAGCACCAATTGAAGAGAAGCTTGTCCAACATCGCTTGAGATGGTTTGGACATCTCCAACAGAGGCCTTCTGAGGCACCGGTACGTAGTGAAATTTTAAGATGTACTGAAAACGTAAGAAGAATCAGAGGTCGACCAAAACTAATGTGGAGAAAGCAGTTAAAAGATATTTGAGAGATTGGAATGTAGCTAAAGAATTAGCTTTGGATAGGAGCGCATGGAAGTTAGCGATCCACGTACCGGAACCATAAGAAGGTTTAGGGGCCGAGTTTTAGGCTCTCGGCTCGGATGGCAGAATGTACAACTTAGGGTTTTAGTCTTGTAGGTTTTATTATTGTTATTATTACTACTACTATATTTTTATTTTATTTTATTTATTTTATTATTTGCAAGGCTCTCGTCTCTTTGACTTTGAGGAGGTTTCATTCCTAGCCTACCCCAACTTGTTTGGGATCAAAGGCTTTGTTGTTGTTGTTGTTGTTTATGATTCAAGGAGTTCAATGTTTCATGCAACATCAACACTCCTTCCAAAATATGTCTATCTTTTACAGAAGTTGTTTGAGTGTCAAAAACTATTGTACTCACAACTTTGGTCAATCTATTCATCAACACCTTGGTTATATTCTTAAAACATACATTCAGAAAGCGGATAGGTTTGTACTTCTAAATTTGAGCAACATCCTTACACTTTGGAATTAAAGAGAGAACACCATAGTTGAGCCTTTCATTATCAAGGACTCCTTGTGAATGTCATCTAGCATTGTCTTTAAATCAAACATTACTATATCCTAGAAATGTTTATAAAACTCCACTGGAATCCATTCTGGCCTAGGAGCTTTATTTGATTCCATTTCAAATATTGTTTCTTTCAGCTCAGCCTAAGTAAATTCCTTGGTGAGCTCCTGCTTATCATTGTCATTTAATTTGTATACCTCATCAATCACAAAAGTCATATCTGTATATTCAGGGTGACCAAATAGTTGTTGTAAAAGTTTGTAATATACTTTATTAAGTTTTTATCTCCCTCAATTATTCCCTCTTCTTGACAAAGAGACATGATAGCATTCTTCCTTCTCCTCTCATAAGTGGGATCTTCATGGTCATTACTCCATGTGTAATGCCTCCCACTCAAAGTCAACTCCCTAAGCCCATTCTCTTCAATTATAGCATTAAAAATGAAGCTCCATCTGTTGTAACCCCCCCTATTCTTTTTATTCTCTTTTCTAATAATGTCAGAGTCACCAACTATCATCACGGGATAAATACTCATTCTGGACATATGTGCTAATTCAGTAAGAAAGATAATTTTCTCTTTCTTCTGAGCAGCCCCATAAACTATAACCAAATTCCACTTAAAACCATCATTTTTGTTAAGCAAAAACAACCTAACAAAATGAAGTCTATTTTCATATTTAATGTTATAAAAACTATCATTTCTTATGCCCACCAACATACCCCCTGATCTACCTTTAGGAATTGACCATTTTCAATAGATATCATGGCCCCCTCCTATAGTTCGTAGATCTGAGTTAGCAAAATCACTCTTCAGGTCTCCTAGAGACCAATGAAGTCTAATTTGTTATCTTGAATCATTTCTCTTAAATGTCTTCTCTTTTCTAGAGGCCTTATTCCCATGATATTTCAAAGCAGTCCATTCATGTTTTATTTTTATCTTTCTTTCTTTTCCCTCCCTTAATTCTGAGTTTCACGTAGAAAATCTCTGGTGACCCTTTTTCCCTTTCTTTTTCCAGAAGAAGCTACCTTAAAATTATTAAGACTAGTCTCTTCCAGATCCATAAAAGGGTCCTCCTCATCTCACAAAAGCTCAATTGGTATTTGGGGAACAGGATTAGATTGATCTACCCCCTTATTCTTAGTAACTTGGTTCTGTCTTTTTTGTTCTTCTATAAACAGGTTAATTCTAGCCTGCTCTAGATTCTTAATTAATTCAATGTTTTGATCAATTGTCTCTAAGGAACAACCCAGATTAACACCTAAAACAGATGAAATCTGACCAAGAGAAATATTTGAAGAGTTAACAACAGATGGTATTTCCATATTCATACCTCTGTCCCATTTTAGATCCTTGACTCTAGATCTTTCTTTGGCTTTCTCGGTGATATTCTTATCATCAACTTCTTTTAGTCTTGGACATTTTCTTGGTTCAATAGCCTTGCTAATGGTTTTTGCTTTTCCTTCTGTATCCTCTTCTCGACTAACTGCAATTTCGATGCCTGCCATTTTAGCAAAATCATTTGACTCCTGGGATCCAAAATCTCCCTCACTATCTAAAAAGTGAATCATGTCGTGACTCCCCTGACCATATCCTTCTTCCACCCTTGTCATTTTACTATCTATATCAAACTCCTCATTAATATGCTCTTTCTCTGTCTCCACTTCTTTGTTTTAATATATTCCTCCTTTACCGCCCTCTCCTTCTACATCCATAGGTTGGTGTTCTAGCAACAGTTTCTGAACCTCATCTTGGTGAATTTTCAACTTTAGTTCCTTGTCCATAATTTCCATTTTTTCCTTTTCCTTCTCTTTTAGCACCACTTGTTTTAATGTTGTTGTTTGTTGCTTCTCTATATATTGCATCATCAGAGCTAAAGAACTACCATGCCTTGTTCTTCTTCTATCTCCAACTCTCTTATTTCTGAATATAATTTAGTTTGGTTAGAACTCTGAACAGCCTCACCCGTATCTTCATTTCTTTCTTTGACCATCAACGTTTGTTGTTTACCCTCCCTCCTTTCCTAGACCAATATATTGATCAATCTTCATTTCCTTATCCATATGAGAGCTACCATAACCATCATTCTTTTGTTTCTTTGTTGATCTATATCCTTCATCCTACTTTTCTTTGCATGCTTTCTTTCTTTTATCTTCATGATTCATTTTGTTCATTATTTCCATATGTCCATCCACTCTACTACTGACTCTATCATGAAATATACCATATAAACAAAAATATTTGTAGCTGTAACTTCAGACATAATAGGATTCTTTGCAAGATCTTTCACAATAATTTTCATTCTCGCAATGTCTTGAGCTCTCAAAGTTTCCATATCCACTTCTAGCATCACCCCTAGAATAGATCCAATTTCACTAAGAGCAAAGTACCCTTTCATTGTGTCAGGTACTCCAGTTATTCTCAACCATATAGTATGTAACTTAACTTGTGTTGTAGCTTCTGGGGTCCACTTCAACCATGGCTCATATCCCTTTAAGCTTGAACTCTTCAAATTTAGACAACTCATCCAATTTCACTTTGAAATGAAATCTCATCAGAAAACTATTGGCCCCATTTGCTTTAGCTCTCTATTCCCAATTCTAACTGAATATTTTAGTAAAACCCAATTCCACCAATTTCTTAGTCAACTATCCAGATTTGACAATGACTAAGGCCATAGGGTTCACACGTTCAACATGATTAATATGGATCAACAGACAACCTAGGCCTGGTGTTGCATATTCCACATACTTTGCTATCAGCTTCTGTTGCTTTGGCCAAGTGCAATTAACCGTGAGATGTGACTCCTTACCACACATGACACAATGCTTCTAGTTAGGATAATCCCTAGCTCCATGTCCAATTCCTCTACATTTAGTGCAAACAAGCTCTTTCTGGTCTACTTGCATATCCATTTGAACATCATTGTTGATTTTGACTCCATCCTATTGCGTGTTTTCGCCTTGGTTCAAGCCTTGGCTTTATTGAAATAAAGGATTTTGTTGATTTTTACTAGGACCATCTCTATACTCACTCACATACCCCTGATTTCTCGTCATTGGTTGGTATTGTTTTATCTGAAATCTGTATCCCTGATTTCCATAACCTGTCGATCCTCTCTAAAAATTAGATGCAAGAGGATTATAAATACCTCCAAAGCCTTGGTGTGTCATAGATGTCGCTCCCATCAATGTCTGTGGAGCACAAGGAGGTTGTTGCTACCAATGCTCATATCCTTGTCTTCCACCACCACCGAAACCTTCCCCGCCTCTCCCCTACGTCCTCCCGAGTGCCTACCCACCGAGGCCAATATCACTACCTCACTGATTGTGCCAACTCTGATCCGACATTGGTCTCACTGGTGATTTGCTTGGGGGAAACCACACCTTCGCAAATTGACGCGAATCACCAACGATTGTGCCTCCCCACTGCTTTGCCCCTCCATCAATTCCAATCCTCAACCACGCCTCCGCCTGCGATAGTCGCTTGAGCGCTGGTTCAACAACTTGACTCAGCATAAAACACCAGCCTCCGTCAAATCCAACCCTAGCGAATGCCTCCCACCGCCATAGGTGCTCGTGATGCAATTAGATGACAAAAGGGACCCACCTGTCTAATAGGATGATAAGATCCTACGATATGGATTATGACCGTGACAACCTTTACGACCCTTTTGGTCCTTAATTTCTTGTCCCTGAGGTGGTATAAGCTATTGTTTTCTCAAACATCTATATTCTAAACCAATATCACGTTGATCTTGAAGGAAAGAAACACGTGTGATTGGCATTTGTTCGGAATAACTATGGTGCATACGTCTAACACAAATCTCAACTAACACGTAGACTCCACGGCCCTTTCATTGGCTGGGCCCAAAGACTAAGCACGTTAATCTGTGAGTTTTAATTAATCCTAAATAAATTGGATGCAAACCTTTAAGGGTGGGAGTGGTTCCTACCAGGCCACTGGACTACTAACCCACTTTGCAAATTCCAGCAAGATGGGTTGAGGTTAGGCCCAAAACAAATTAGGTGCAAAAGGTTCAGGAACCTATTGGTCTGTAGGTCCAAAGGGGTTCAACCCCAATCGGTGCTAGTCGCCACGACTAGACTCTTCAATCCCCCATCTCAAATGCGTCGTCTCCCGTCAGGGTCGTCTCGCTGTCGATCCCCCTCTTCCAAGTTGCAATGCGTCGCCGCCGCCACTCACCTCCTCATTCTCTCACCCTAAAACAACGTCGCCTCCATCCCTACGCGCCATCGTCGCTGCTCAATCCTCCACCCAGTCGTGCCACAACCTCCAGCGCCAAGAAATGACCTAATCTCAATGGTGTAGCAACCGAGATGAGTGAAGAATAGGGCGTCCGAGTAGCAGTGGAGGTGAAGGCGATGAGGTAAGGTGGATGGAGGCGAGTAGGAGATGGGGTAGACTGTAGAGGTGGTGATTGTGAGGATTTAGGCTGCGATGTAGTAATTGAGTGGTGGCGCATTGGATTTGTAGGTGGGGGCAAGCCGACGAGATGGTGGTGTCTATTTCGTGGATGGTGGGGGTAGTGGAATGGGTGGTTGTAAGATCCGGGATTAACATCCCAGATCTTCTGTGCATAACTGAACTAGTCCCATGATTAGTGACTAGCTCACACAGTAAACAAATGTGATAACACAACCATAAACGCTAAAATTTATTATTAAACAACAAAGTTGATTACGAGATAGCCTTACAGAGCAACATTAAATAAACACAGCGGAAGACTATGAAGAAGTAGTGGAGTCCAGCTGATCTGCCACGATAAATTGACTAGAGTAGCGGCCTAGTCGTCATGATCCATATCTGAAGCGAAGTCCTTCTCCTCTGAAATTTGTTTGCATAAGCAAGTATGAGCATAAATACCGTGCTCGCAAGTTACACCCGTCAAATAACAGAATGACATGCATACATGGATGTAACAAATGATGGCTTATAGGGTTATTTGTGCAAAACAGTATTTGACATTAAATACCATACTAAGTTCAAAAGCTCAAGATTTATAAAATCCAAAATTGATTTTGAATTGATAAAGATAGTGTAGGCACCATCCTAACACCAACATAAACACGGACACCAACCCGGGGCTTCAACCCACAACCTTTCTCATGGATACCCATCCATGACAAAATTATTTTACAAAAACACTTTTAAATCAAATTCAAAGTCTAACTTTGAGTGGCTTTACCAGCATGTCTATGGCCGTGGACACGGCTATTCGATTAGTTTGACACTCTGCAGAGGTTGTACAACTTTACCCACAAGAGATAATCAACTTTTAATGTCCATCTGACACACTTCTGAAGGTGTGCGACTAAGTGACCATCACGAGGCCTTTACAATGCATCATTCCACCATAGTCCTCCCTCGCTAAGGCTTCGCCCCCTTTGGACTACCCGTCCGCAGAGTTCATGCCCCCTCTTGCGCCAGGTGGGACTAACAAAAATCATGAAAGACTACCCACCGCATCAATAGGAACGACCATGATGAAACTTTGCAAATTAATTAGCCAAGTCCTGCCCATACAAGACATGTGGTAGTGCGATGTGGCTTAGGAAGATGCGGCTCGAAGACCGGTCCTTAATCGACACGGCGACAACCAACGAACCACAGGCCTCAACTCGCCCGATTGAGCTCGTGCATAAACCTGCACCCACCAGACAACCAATTCGCCCAAGTCCAAACTATCATTTTATTTTATTTTCTAAAGTCATTTATAAAACTCCCATGACACACCAATACCAAGGGTACAATTTAAACATCAATTGATCTTTGGCTGAAATCTCCCAAATCAAACAAGTTTGGTCTAATAGCATGGCTAAGCACATTTTTTCTCAAAATGATCCAGCTCATACTATTGTATCAACTAGGTTTTTATCTAGGGCGACAATATATTTGATTAGATATCAAAATTGGTCATACAAAGGATTTAGGCATATCTATGAATTTAGAAAATAGGAATTTAAATAGTTGAATATAAACAAGCATGCAATAATAATTTGAAACAGAATTTAAATAATTTTAAATAATGGATGCAAATATGATCAAGAATGTAACTTGCCTTGCTCAAATAGTTGTCCTCAAACGACATCGAAATCTGACTATCTGAAGTCGTCGAAATCTATACGCGAAAACAAGCCAAATTCAAACTAAATTCAAATAAGATTAAAATTAACTTCAAATTGAATAATTTTGGTTTAGTTGGCTAGATCTTGAATTTAGATAAATTTAGAAATTTGAATGGACTCAATCGGAGTTCGAATGCAAAAGATATGGGCTTTCGAAGTTTGAAATTACATAAAATGATAGAATTAGGGTTTTTCTGAATTTTTGAAATTATTTTTCTAAAGGAAAAAGACTTTATTGCGTAGGATGACATCAACCCTCAGGAAAATGATTTCGGCCGAATTATTTTAAAACCGAAAATAGCTGAGTCGTGACATGTGGGCCCGTGGTCAATGGACCACGCCCACGACCGGTCAACGGTCCATGATGGACCCGGTGTATGTGAATAGTGCACGCGGGGTGTGAGTGGCTGTGTGTGAGCTGACGTGGCGCCACGAGGCTGCCACGCGGGTAATTTTGCCGAGGTGGCGCACGGGTGGCGTCTATGTGGCGGTGCCACGTCGGCACAAGGCCGGCGGTGCCACTGCCTCGGTCTCGCCGGCGATGGGGGCTCCGGCGAGGGTGGTAAGAGTGAGAGAGGAGTGCGGGGAGTGTGATGCTCACCAAGGCGGCGATTGGGCGCGAGGCGGTGGCCGGCGGCGAGGTGATTTGCGGCGGCGCGGTACGGCTTGTGGCGGCGGGGTGTTCCGGTGAGGCTCTGGCGTCGAGGAGGTGCGCACCGGGTAGGAGAGGCTGCGGTGAGGCCAACGGTGAGGTCGGGGTGGCGGAAAGTCGACGGCGGCGGCGCGATTGGCGGCGGAGCGAAGCTCGGTCAACAATCTTCAACGGTGAAATCCGGTGGCTAGGGGCGGAGAGGGGCGTAGTGAGTGAGGGGGCGAGGTTGAATGAGAGGAGAGCTCCCTGGTGCTCCCTTTTATAGGGGCCAGGGGGTCACCGGTGCGGCGTGGAGGCGTGGAGATCGTGGCGGCGGCGGTTGCGGTGCGCGGGCGAAACGGTCGAAACCGGCACAAGGAGAGGGGAAGAAGGTGGGGGGCGAGGGCGGTTGGAGACGCCGAGTCGTGCGCTCCCGTCTTGCGAGGCCGCGAGTTGTTAGGCGGCACGCGGTTGCGAGCTCCCGAGCGAGGGTGGCGGCCGGCTCGGCTGTTTGCGCGAGAAGAAGGGGATGAGGAAGACGAGTGCGGGTCGTCGGATTTTGATCCGACGTTGCGGAGGAGGCGGAAGGCGTGGGGAGATGGATGTCCGTTCGATTTAATCGGACGGTGGGGAAAGGGAGAGGGGAGGGGGTGTGCGTGCAGGCCGAGTGGGCCAAAGGCGCGGAAGAGAGAATGGGCCGGAGGGTTTCGACTCAATAGGTTTTCTGGATTTTTAAATGATTTAGCATTTTTAATAACTCGGTTAAATCATTTTGGCTTTAGAAAATAGCAAAGTAAATCCAAAAATTATGGAAAAATTCAGAGAGATTCTCTTATTTATTTTGGACTTAATAAAAAAAATTCAACTTAAAGTTGGCTTTTAATTTTGCAAATAAATTATTTTGGCTTTTAAAAAAATACTTTGGAAAAGGCTTTAAAATTCCAGAAAATTTCATAAATTAATTTAGCTTTTATTTTTCAATTTAAAACCAATAAAACTTCAAGAACTTCAAATAAATTTTACTTTTGACTTTTAAAATTTCAAAGATTCAATTAAAGTAATAGAACTCTTTTCAAATTTTTAGAAATTCCAATAAAACAGTAACTTTTATTTGTGGGTGGCGGGGGCGGCGTGGCGCTAATGGAGTAGTAGGTTGTGGTTGGCAGCGCTTGTGGATGGATGGGCGGCGGTGAATGTAGGATCTACAGAAGGGGTGCCAAGTGGGGCAACGCTTGGAGACGTCTGCTGCTTTGTATGGGTCGATCCAATGACCCAATGGATCATGCGGGCCACGGCAATAAAATGAAAAGGGTCGACCCCCTGAATCCCTTCAGAAGCTATGGACTGCACGTAGTAGGTCCGGGTTGGACTAGATAGAACCATTCCCACCCCTACAAATCTTGCATATAGGTCATGATTCATGAATAGTCGAGCCCTTCTCTAGCTTAGGTTACTGTATTGTTTTTTTTTTTTCATATCTATTAGATTGTCATGATGTTTCCTCTAAAAAACATGGATTGTCAAGTTTTGTTATTAGGTTATCACATTTTCTACTAGATCACCTTTTCACATTTCAATTCCCATAATATCCGAGAAAATTATTAGCATTTCAAACGGGGCTTTAATGTGTCCGTGCTTTTGTTTTCTTATGCACCAGTTCAGTTCAGCAATCACTATGATAGGAAAATTCTTGAGATCATATGCTGTGATGCCTGCTCAAAACGCTAAACCAGCTAGTTCAAAAATATATAGTTGAATAGTAAGAAAATTGGCTGTTCATCCCCTTAAAAAAGAAAACCGGCTGTTCAGCCAGAAGAGCAGTTACATTTATTTTGTCCTTTTTCGTTGTCCAAGACCAACAAAGAACGAGAAATATTAACCAGCTAGTGTTCCTGTGCATCAGTATTTTGGTGATGTGGAGGAAAGAAGATGGGGAGAAAAGGTGAGCTTGTTTCTAGATGAAGAAACAAGCAAGTTGTTAATACCAAGACACAAGAAACCATAAGATAGCTATTGGAAGACTTGCTTGTTACTTAAAAATATGTTTTGTGTATAACAATTAAAGTAGAAATTAAAGTCTTAGATATAAACTCAAGAAACAATTCATTGGAATACTTGTTTCGTTTTATTAGATTGAGTACTCTCTCTCATCTCAGTAACAAGCTAAAAAATAAACTATTGTTGATGTTCTAAGAGAATTGATTGTTCATCACCTTAAAAAAGAAAATCTACTGTTCAGACAAGCAGTTACATTTATTCTTCCCATTTTAGTTGTCCAAGACCAACACAGAATTAGAAATATTAACCGGTTTCTTTACCATTTGAAAGCAACACTGCCGGCCCTGCCCGACCCTACAGGCTACAGATATATTCCTATGAAGTAGGAAAAGGGAAGAAAAATGCGGCTGCATGGCTGGCGAGGGGGAGATCGAGTGATTGACCAAAGCTGTGGGGTCCCAGTTTCAATTAGTTTTTGCATTGCGATTTGATCCGGACGGTTGATGAGCTGCAATAATTTCTTAAGGCTGCTCGTGATTTCATCACCGGCAAATATACCCAGATAAAGGATCAAAAGCAAAAAAAAAAAAATGCAGAAAATAAAGGAACAGCAAGTCGGAACTCCGGGATTGGATCGGCAGGAATCTCAGATGATCGATTAAGCATCTTAGAGAGGAATAAGTGCCTTAAATGAGCTAAAGATCTATGGCCATCCTTGCATATGCTTCTTGAGCCTCTCTTTTTTTCCTCTGAATAAAAAAGAGGAGAAATTTCGTGAGCTGTGCGGCCATGTCGTCGGAGTCCTATGTTTCCCAGCAACAAATATACGGTGACGTACTTGCAATATGCCGCCAATGCCGTGCCATATTTTTGGCAATGCAACCGAATTCGTAGCGAGCTAGCAATCTGCTTTGGTGAAAGTCTGATCCTAGCCGTCTGTTTCGGATCCGACGCTCGGATGGGGTTCAAGATTTAGTAAAGCCCTCGCATCTCCCCTTGCGTTTGTGGTAAAGCTTAAGGCCCGAATCGAGCCATGCCGAGACATCAGCACCGGCGATTGACACGTGTAGCAAAAGCTCGTACAGTATAGTCCAACAAAGAGGATTGTAGAGTTGAACATTGTCCATGAAATCGAACAGAACAGATCAGATCAGAGCAGTTTGTATGCCCTGTTTCGAGGCTTCCTTTCACTGTGCAGTGTGTGCAGGAAAAAAATGATTTTTTTTCCTGTTTGTGATATCTACGATGATGATTAATCTATACAGAAACCAACAAAAGAACGACCTTAAAACCCTCGGAAAAAAGTTGTCGAAGTGGATTAGTGGCCAGTTAATACTAATCACAGCCGGCTTGGTTACTGGTTAGCCCCTCAGGCTCAGATTAGGCCGAGAGTCTGCACCAAGCCGCCCATCTGCAAAGCCGCGTCCTGCCACGGCAATGCGCCGGCGCGCTGCCGGATCAGGAACTCGAACACCTTGGCGAGAACGCCGCCGCCGTCTCGGTCCCCTGCTTTGGCCGCCTGCGGCTTCTTCTCGGTCCTGAGCAATGCGATGTACGTGCCGAGGTCGTGCACGGCCGCCAGGTCGCCGATCTTGAAGAAGTCGAGGGGGAGCTCCACGCCGACGTGCGTGTAGCAGGAGCCGCGCCACGGGCGAAGCACCCCCGTGGTGGCCTCGTTGAGGAAGACGCCCGGGAGCTTGGTGATCGGGTCGTGGACGTTGGCGACGCGGAGCGCCTTGACGCCGAGCTCGTCGCAGCGCGCCTTGAAGGCCGCGTTGCCGACCCTCGGCCCGCCGAAGGAGAAGACGGTGACGGGGGCGGCTCGGCCGGAGGCGTCGCGGTTGAGGCCGAGCTCGGCGAGGTCGTACGCTAAGAGCAGCGCGAGGGCGCTGCCCATGCTGTGGCCGGCGAGCGTGACGCTCATGTCCTCGCCGGGGTGGTTCTTGGAGCACGAGTCGATGAGGCGGGACACCTCGCGGAGGAGCTGCTCCCGGCGCCGCCTTAGCGGCACGTCTTGTCGGCGGAGGTGTAGAGGCTGAGGAAGCCGGACTCGACCTGGACGTCCGGGCGCGGGTCGCAGGGGTCGAGGCGCGCCTGCTCGAGCGAGTTCATGAGGTTGGCCATCCACTCGGCGGGCGTGACGGTGCCGCGGAACGAGACGATCACGTCCCGCCTCCCGAGACGCCGGGTCATCTCGTCGGTGGACACCGCGACGTACCCGATCCACCGGCCGCGGCCGCTTGTGGACGCCTCCATGGTGGGCACGGTGACGTCCGCCGCCGCGTAGATGTACCTGGTTACCTCGTACCCCGCGCCGGCCATGCCCACCTCCTCCAGCATCCGCTCCCAGCCGTACTTGCAGTTGAGGTACCGCCGCGACGCCGGGTCGAGGTCGAACGCCTTGTAGCAGGCGTGGACCAGCTCGCCGTACCGCGCCACCTCGCTCCTCAGCACCGGGTGCAGCGCCGGCTCGAGCAGCCCCTCCCAATCATCACACCCCTGCACCTGCCTCCACATGCCCGCCACGGACGACGCCGCCGCCCTCCGCGCCGTACTCTTAACCGGCGACGCGGCGGTAACTGCCACGCACGCCGCCGCAATCGATGCCGTCCCCGCCGTGGTGCTGCCTGCCGGCGCGGCTCTGCAGCGCGCGGCGCAGGGCTTAGTGGAGCAGCTACTGGTCGGGAGCGTGGCGTAGCATTGCGGCTGGAGCGTCATTGCCGCCGTTGAGGCTGCGAAGGCCATACGCTAGCTGCGGTGTGAACGCAAAGACCATAGATGGAGAGGGAGAGGCAGTGGAGGAGTGGGATGATGATGCATGGGCGCGCGCGGGGGAGGGCATATAAAGGGCGGGAGTTAGAAATGGCTTGGGGTGGCTTGCACGCATGTCTCCCTCAATCTCGTGGGAAGCGAAGCTACAGTTGTTGAGTGAGTCGAATCGAGTTAGGATTCGATTTTGGGGCGCGAAGCTGCCTTGCCACTGCAGCCGCCGCCGCGCGCGCTTTTCGCAATAATACTCCCGCATCTAGTTGCCTGGTTTGATTTTTTTATTTTAAAAAGGAGGACTAATTGTAATTGGGCAGATCAGTGAAGAAATAATTCACTAATTCTTGTGGCTTTTGACTGCTGTGGAAAAATGGTTTGGGAATTGGAAGGAGAGTGGTGACGTTTTCATCTGAGATGAAAAGGGAGGAAAAGGTAGCTGTCCTTGCTCTGGCTCTGACTCTTGACTTGCTGCATATATGTTTGGCAAGTGATTGACCGGTTGATGGATTGAAGTGGTTTTATTTTCAGTTTTGTTTCTTTGTTTTTCTGGTTTGGTTGGGGTTGGTTGATGAGCTGAGATCCCTGAGGATGGTCACAATCATAATTCAAGACTCAAGACCGGGAGGAATGTGATCTCATCTCAGATTGGTTGGATCCTGGGTTTCGGAAGATCAGGGAGGAGGAGAAAAAAAATGCATGGGAAATGTTGCAGGGAGACGGATGCTACCTCAGTGGAAGCAGAGCAGTATAGAGCTCCCTGATTGAAGTGGTGGTAGTAGGAACAATCGGGAACATTCAGATTCAGAAACTGTGTTTGATCTACAGTATATTTAAATTTACATGGACGAGACTTGCCAGATTATTGCCAATTTTGTTGGTTGCAGCCTTGCAGTTGCAGGTAGACGGACAAATCGATCGGTTACTAACAGTAATCCATCAGTTTCTGAAAAATGGCAATAACAAACGACCAGTCTATCTCGACTAGTCAACTACAAATCGGGATGACATTTTCAGCTCAGAAAAAAACAAAAAACTCAGCGTTCATCATTCGTTTAAACACTCTAACCAAGTTGTCAGGGTGGACTCACAATAGAAGGGTTATTACTTCCTGCCCATCCGAAAGAGCTCGTGTTATTGGGGGTTGTATTATTATTGTACTCCATTTAAGACCCAGTATAATAAATAGGCATGTGCTTATAGTGATCGAATGACTAATTTTCCTGGATCATAATCCGGCAAAAGCAGGGCCCTGTGCAGCCCTCCATTTTCTGCTTTTACTAAATTTAATGGACCAATACCTGTACGAGTGAATGCTACATTGGCAAAGACGTACTCCTTTTTAGGAGTACACTACTCTAGAACTGCAGGAACACAGCGAACCCAGATATTTATGCAAAAAAGTGGCGAAATCTGGACTGATTAAGGGCCAATTAAGGAGCTGGTTGGAAGGCAGGCAGGCCGTGCCCTCCCGCGCCTTGCTCTTGCACCGTTCGACGGAGCGGCCGCGGCGCCTACGTGGGCGAACCGAGGCCACGCCGCCGCGGCCCGTCACGGAGCTACGTGGCCACCCCCGCGGGGGCGAGGGTGGGGGACATCGTTAGCGACGACGATAACGTGAGGATTCGGGGGCGGGACGTTTAGCGCCCGTGATGCTGCCGTTTTGGTTGGGGTCAACGATCCATCGACGTGTCCCCGCCCCCTGTATTCTCCGGCCATTAAATCGGGTGATGCCCGGATCCGACGAATCAGGTTTCTCTAGGGCGGATTTTGGGTTCGGTGGCGGTCGCGCGAGGCCTGACATGTCGTAGGTCACCCTGCGGAAAGAAGAGCCATCGGTCGGGGCTGGCCGGATAGCTAGCTCTCCCGAGATAACCGCTTGGCGCGGCCAGGTCTGACGCGAAAACTATGGGCGTACACTGGATCTGTGTTCCGTGTTGCGCCGTCAGGCATGTAATGTCAGCGCGATCGAAGAATTGATTAGCCGTTATTGCGAGGGTTGACAGGATTTAAGAGAGAAACAGGAGGGATTTTTAAAAAGGGAAAACATTATATGCTACGGCAAAGTTCTTTGTTCCCTATAAAACGCAATCTCCCTTACATGTTACTATATTTCAACAAAATTACTCGTTTTTGCCACGACTGTCCACTCAGTTAGGTTTTTGCCATCAGATTTTCTCAAAATAGCCAATTAACCCTCATCTTCTTCCTCATCCACTGAGTTTTCTTCTACTCGGCCAGTTGGGACAATCCAAAAGCCTCACTCGTCGCCGCGCCATGAGTCACCTGCTCCTTCACCACCGCCCCCCTCCCCTCCACATTCTCCATAGCCTCTTCTCTATAGAAACCGCTTCCCTTCCCCTCCCCGCCACCGCCACCTCCGTCGCCGGTGGAAACAGAGGCTAAGGAACCCGGTGCTGCCACGGGAGATGGCAACAGGGGCGGGGAGGGTGATGGTGTGGGCCCATCGCGGGAGCATGGGGCGGAAGGAGGAGCAACAGCCGCCGAGGGCTCCCGTGAGGAGCAGGCAGCGGCAACAAGATGAGGAGATCGTCGCTTGCAGGTAACGACCGGTTCAAACTCAGGCTTGTTGGTGGAGGAGGGTGAGGAGCAACCGTCTATGGAGGAGGAGAGGCGCTCCCACTTGCGCCGCTCTTGGAGACGCCTCTTGTGAGCTCAGATCTGGTGGCCTTTTCTTCCCCATCTTCAATCAAACCAACGTCGTCACTGAATTCGTCGCCCTCGATGAGCACCTCCGCGATTCTTCTCGCCCAAAACATCGCCTCCACTCCTTCCTCTTTCCCACTTCAATTCGGCCAACACACCACCATAGCACACCTCCACCGCCATATTCTTCCCCAAGATTGGTCACCGCCGCCCATCACCACTGTTAAGGATATAAGGGTATTTATTGTATTTTCTATTGTATTAGGGTTTAGACTTGTGTCCCTTTGTATCATATATATATTACCCATTGGACCTCTGAATACATACACACAATATTCATAACATGGTGTCAGAGCCAAGGTTAGGATTTATTGTAGCCGTTGCCGTCGCTGCCTAGCCTCCGCTCGTAAGCCGCTGCACGCTGCCCCCTGAGAGGAGCGTTCTCTGCTCCCGGGGGCGGCCTCTCGTCGTCGCCTGTGCTCTCCTGCTTGGCTGCTGCCGTCTCGGGCGTTGGCATCATTCTTCGGCTTTGAAGGGATTTCCAGGCGGCCTTCTCCCTCCGCGGCCTTCGTCTCAGGCGGGAGGAGTGGAACTCCTCTCGTCGTGCTACCATCGCCGCTGCGCCCGTGGGTTCGATCTCCTTACCATGGCATCGTCGCTCCAGATCGGGACTCCTCCTCAAGCTACATCCTCGAGCAACCCTGATGCCACTGGCCGCCACCCCGTCGCTCGTCAGCCGCTGCGCGCTGGCCCCGGGAGGAGCGTTCTCCGCTCCCAGGGGCGCCTCTCGTTGCCACCATGATTTCTTGTCGGTGCTCTTCTCGGCACGTCGTCTCTTCTTGACACGGTCGACGTTCTTGGTGCTAGTCGAGCACGTCTAGGAAGCCTGGATCCAGCCGCCGCTGCACCACCCGGTGCAGCCGTTGCCCGGGATTGGCCGGTCCTTCCCATCGCTGTCGCCTTTGGATCCCTTCGAATCCAGTCATCGCCATCACCTCCGAGCCTCCTTCTTGGATCCTTCAGCTCCCGCACCTAATCCAACACGCTCGGCGATCATCCGGTTGTAGCCTTCGTCTCCCCCGAAGCTTCTCTACTCCAAGCCTTCGACGTCACCTCACCCGGGTTTCGCCGGATCGTCCCAAGCCTCCGTTGTCGCGGATCCGTTGGATCCGGGCATGTCTCCCTGAGCTTATCTGCTCGCGCTACCCGATCCTCTCCTAGCGAAGGAGCTCTTCAGATCCGGCTCTCCGGGGTGGTGCCAGAGCAGAGGCGGCCCGATGCCTCCTCTCGCTCGCGGCGGGGAGGAGTTACCTCCACGCCGTCGGCTCTGCGCTCGGAAGGACTCGGCGCCCTGGGCCTCTACTTGCCCAGGACTTGTCTCATGATGGTGTCGGTGGAGATGCTGCTAGCTATTCTTGCTGCTTTTGGTGGAGATCGAGTCTATTGCTGCTGCTAGTTTTGCTAGTTTCTACTGCTAGCTAAACTATGTCGTTTTTTTCTTCCATTGCGTCTATCCAAGTCCATAACTTTTTATCTGTGAGTTCGTCTAAGCCATGCGAGTCCACAAATTTATTGTTAGTCATAGAAACATAGGAATTGTCTTTTGCATGGTAGCAACCATTGTTCTTTTCTTCGAACCGCTGCAGATCCATCGCCCCAAGCTTTTAAGGCCGTCACACTTCTGTGCACTGCGTCTCTATTACGCTTCTTGCACTGCGTCTCTATTGCGCTTCTGTGCACTACGTCGCCACCGTCTTGGTCTTCGATCTGCGCTGTCATGCTTCTATCTATTCCTATTCGGCTTGATTTGGTAGCTTTCTCTTTTTTTTGTTTCATCATCTTCTTCGTCATGTTGCCGCGGTCGATTTTGCTCCCGCATCTTGTGCTTTATTGGCTGTCGCACCACCCCAGATGTGAGGAGATCTTTTATTGACATATTTTTCAAGAGCTGCATGCTACGGCGACATTATCAAAACTCTAGCTTTGGATTTTTTCCTATTTTAGTATCAACCCTTTCCAAATACAATGCTATTGCATACGCCTTGTATTTGAGGGGGTGTTAAGAATATAAGGGTATTTATGGTATTTCCTATTGTATTAGAGTTTAGACATGTGTCCCTTTATACCTTATATATATATCGTCCGTTGGGCCTCTGAATACAAACACACAATATTCATAACAACCACTAACCATTTTCGGTCATGCCGTTTGCATCAACGAACTCCCCATGTCGTTGTGCTTTTTATGCATGCGCCTATTCTCGTGAAACACTGCTGGTTCTTTGTCGTCGTTGTCATCTCATCCCCGAACGCCACATCTGCCGTCGCCAGCACTTCCGTCGTGTGCGTCCCCCCGTGACACTGCCGTCCATCTCCTTCCCAAGGTCGCACTGACCCATGTTGGGCATCACCTGTGCCTCTCAAGCTTCCATTTGCCAGCAACGCCCTATGTTCAGAGTCGCGTGCCATGCCTCTGCTTCCTCTATTCTTTCTCTCATTGCTGAGTGTAAGGGCAATATCGTCTTTTCATAACTATTTCACGGCTTGACTTGTCAACAAAGGCAAAATGGGCAATTTTGGTGAAATATAGTGGCATGTAAGGGAGGGAGCGCTTTGCAATGCCAGATCAGGGGCTTAGAAACTTTTACGGTGGCATATAAAAATTTCCTCTTAAAAAAATGCATGCATGTAGCTCAAGTGTTGACTTTGTGTTCAAAGTTGTTATAGTGTAGGCATCCGTGTAGTTGGAGATCTCGTAGTTGTTGGATCTGGATTGTCTGCAGTACTGCAGAGAGGGGGGTACTTCACGTACAATAATATGAGCCTACTATAGTGATCGCTGCACGGTGATGCAGCATTTTCCACTGTAGCACAGTGTTCGATTTTACTGTGAGAAGAACTGTATTTGTAGCATAGATACTATAGCACTTGATCTGTACTATTGAATTTCAATTGGACGGTTGAGAGACGCTCTTAATGTAGAGTATTGTTCATTCTCAGCATTTACCCCTCCAATGCAGAGGATCCGAATCTGACCTAAATATAGAGGATGAACAGTACTCTACTTTAGGAGTGGCTCTCAACCGGTCGATCAAAATCGAATGGGCTAGATCTAGATCTGATGCTACAATACATTTTTCTTTGTGCGGTAAAAGGCGGGCATTGTTCTAGGTGAATAATGCTACACCACTGTACAATATCACTGTAGAATATTCATATTATTGTGCATTCAGTACCCCTCTACAGTACTGTATATAATCTGGATCCCCATATCTCATCTATACGACTTTGGGCAAGAGGAATGCTCCGTCATCTTCCTCTGGACTTACCTCGTCGCTGCCTTGGCGCCGCTCACCATCTGGTCGGTCCTCCATCTTCATGTCCATTCTCTCTTAGCTGACCATATTAATCACTAGTTTAGTTTCCATCTATGTGTATGGTTTTGGTTGCTATAATATTAACAATGGCAAAAATGAGCAATTTTGGTGAAATATAGTGACATGTAAGCGAAGGAGCATTTTGGAGTGTCAGGTTAAGGACTTAGAAACTTTGTGGTAGCGTATAAAAACTTTCCTCTTTAAAAAATGCGTGCATGTAGCTCGAGTGTTGACTTCGTGTTGAAAGCTGTTATAGCGTAGGCATCCGTGTAGTTAGATATCGGAGTTGTTGTGGTGTAGGCATCGGTCATCATTCGTTGACATTTTCTTCTCTCTCTCTGTACGGTCTCGAGTGAACATTCGATGCACTGATCATTGAAAGGTGATCTTTGCGGATTAAATACGGCCAAGCTGGGCAAATAGCATTGCTACAAGCACAAGAGGGTGACCCCATGTAACCAACCAAACTTGTAGTATGTGGCCTCTCTCTCTCTCTAGACTCCAATTAACCTCTCCCCCATGTCAGGCAGGTACTGCATGTGTTGGTATGGGAGCACTGATAATTAATTAAGCATTTTTTCCCCTCTCTCTCTCTCTCTCTATTTATGTGCTTGCTTGCTCATCACCACTTTGCTTGTTCAGCTGTTCCTCTTGCAGTTTCTTCTTTGAGCGTCCAGATTCTCCCTTGCCCCATCACTCAACTCACCGAACAAGCAAAGCTAACCGAACAAAGCAGTCACATGCTACTATGCCGGCAAGAAACTACCGCAGCATGTATAAATAGCTTTTCTTTGCTAGATATTTTTCATACGTTACATTTTTTTAGGAACTTGGTTACATTTTACAACGGGGGATCAGGCAAATTTGCGCTCTAAGCCTTCTATTTTATTATGCCATTAAAAGATGGGGAGAGAATACCGATTTAAGAGTCGCTCACTACTGCAATTCAAAAAAAAAAAGAAGAGAATTCTAGTTAATGGCAATTTGTTCTGAATTTTGCACCCTGTGACTGAAAAAACAACTTTTTGCTCTTTTATCATCTCAATAGAAAGAAAAGAGAAGTTTTCTAGTGTTAGCAATCTGTGCTTTAAGATAGAATTCATCAAGGAGAACAATCGAAACGAGATTAAAAAAAAAGGCAAGGATAGATTTTTGAAAAAGTTTGGAAAAAAGTAAGTAGAATTAGATCCAAGATAAAAGAAAGGAGGTTTTAGTAAGAAAACATTTGTGACTACTCGCTATTTTCTCAATTTTAGATCGTTTTTTTGGCAGTATGGCCAAGCTGTAAGGCAGGGGACTTTTATATATATTTTTCGTGTGGTTCACATTGGAGTATCTTATAATTAGTATATGAGTATACCCAAAGTGATAATAGAGTATGTCAAGTTCTTTTAGGTGGGAGTAACTACTCCTGGGAGTAGAAAGTATTTTTCATATATATATATATATATATATATATATATATATATATATATATATATATATATATATATATATATATTCAATTTATGCAATCAAGTTCACAAAGTCCAATTTTATTGGCTTGAGATCTCAGCTATTTCAGTTTTGTGTAAGCAAGCCAATTATGTCTAATTTTGTTTATTTGAGTTCATTCCACTATTTAATTTTTAATCAAGCCCCCTTTTATACTGAAAATTATCCAATAGGATCCTTCCAACTAACTATCTATGAGATGGGCGATAATTTGGGGCAATAAAGACTGCTCCAATTTAATAAGGTAATTAACCCCGTACCTAGACTTATTAGTTTCTTGTGGAGAAAATTTTCCTACTAAATCAGTAAACTAGCAAAAACTTTGTTCTGAAAACGACCTCTAATTGTACCATTTCAGCAGAGAGAAAAAACTTTAAAACACGCTATGAAGTTTTAGTGACAGTTTAACATTATGTCTAATCTGAACTAACAGTCCACATTGACACAAATTTGCAGGCGCGTCTTCGATTTGTCATATGAGTTCTCACCTGATATGCGCCTGCAGGACGCAATTGATGGGATTTCATGGCGCGCATTGCATATGTCATACGTGAAGACTTGAGGAGTTAATGAGCGTGGCAAGAAAATGTCCTACCCAATCTACAGCTGATAGGGGAGGAGAGAGAGAGAGAGAGAGAGAGAGAGAGAGAGAGAGTGTGTACATGTGTGTGTGAGAGAGAGGACAATGGACATGGTTGACTTGCTGAGGCTGACACTCGGTCGCCAGCTGCGTCGACATGGCGGATTACCAGCCAACCAAGCCCGTCAGGCCGTAAGCTTGTTCTTAATTCCCCGCGAAAGAGATCGCTCGATCCATCGCCATTAATCCCTTCATCCCCAGCAGAAAAATGATCCGGTCGCGCCGATCCTCGACGTCGACGTAGGTACAAATACAATATATATTCACGTGGCCTGGCCAGTTAATAATTAGGCGGAATTGACCGGCCGGCCGGCCGAAAGGGGATCAGCGCCGCGCCGCCGCCGCCGCCGCCGCCGCCGCGTCGTCGCGGGTCGTCCGTCTCCCGGCCGAAGTTGGCTCTACGCATGCATGCACGGTCCATGGCCCACGATGACCAAAATTTGAAAAGGCTTCCTGATTTCTTTCCAGGATCCGGTATAGATGCATGGGGTCATTTGACCTCAATGACCTCTTACTAATCCTGTGAGACTATAGCTATAGAAATAGCATGGGACATACTAGTATTGTAAATAAGTAATGACACTCTAGTATTCTAGTAGGAAAAACCCAAACAAATCGCAAGATGTATAGCAGTTCTCATATATATTTATTCTTGGATCCGCCCCTGGCCTTCTTTCCCGGTTACGGTTTCCATCACGCTTAGGCGGTAGACTCCCTTTTGATCCGAGATGGGTTGGAATTGGGATTTGGATGTTGGGTGCATTGTATCCGGGAAGAGGCATGTGTCAGAATCCGATTAACTTAAGACGAAGCCTTTTGCTAGCTGCTTCCCGGAAACGTAGATGACTCCTCAAAACACACTTGCCTTTCGAGGGTTTCCCCTATATGCCACTATCGCTGACGTTTTTGACGTAAGTAGCGTATCTCGTGACGTATTGGTAAAAATAACACATCCGCTGCACGCCTATAGTCGGACACGCGGTGTGCCGACATGTATCGTGTATGCACGGCCACGCCCAGACAAGCTTGTCCGCACGGGGAATCCGAGCGGGAAATCCGGGCGAGGAGGGACGTGCGTCGGCGGGTGACACATCGCTAGTCCGAGCGGTGGCCGTGTGGACGAGCTCGTGTCCGGGTGGTAGCCGTGCGGATGCGCTGTGTCTGGGCGGGGCCGTGCGGACGAGACCGTGTCCGGGTGGGGGTCGTGCGGATGAGCCCGTGTCCGGGTGGTGGCCATGTGGACGAGCTATGTCACAGTTTGATCACGCCACGGATCATAGCATAACCGAAAGGGTCAGAATTATAAATAAAATTAAGAAGATGCCATTTTTAAAATATATTTTTTTTAAAAAAAAAATTGAAAAATAAAAAAGACTCGCGAGAATCAGACCATCGCCGTCTCCAGCTTTCTGGGGTTTCCATCTGGGAATCGTAGATTGCATTTAGGCCACACAGATGGCCGCGACGACGTCGAATCTTTTTGTCAGGAGAGGGAGAGGAGCGTTGCTTCAGTTAACGTCTTCGTTGAGCACTGTCTAGGCGTGTGCGGTGTAGCGTATTAATGGACTCCTTTGACCAGGCACCAGCTCTAGCTGTAGTGCGATGTAGTAGTAGTATGCAGTGTGTGCGTGCATTAAATTCGATGGATCGGCCGGTCTGCTGCTCAAAAGAGCGCCTAAAAAGCGCCACGCATGCGAGCTGTTGACGAGGATGTTTGCGTTCCAGCAGCAAGCTAGGTACGCCTTTCGGATGCATCGGGAATCGGTGAAATCTCACGACGACTTGGGCAGCCAGGCGTCGTCTAGTCGGCGCCCTTGGAGCAGAGCTGGCGTCTCGGCTCCGCCTTGCCATATCATTGGCTGGTGAGTAGCTAAGCTAGGGGCGTCGCTTGTAGACTGCGAACACCGTCCACTTTGTGCAGAATTTCCAGCGTCGTCGGTTGGCCAAGGAAGACAATCAAACCTACGTCGTCTTGATTTTTTTTTACTTGACAAATTAACTTTTGTCAAACTTACAAGCCTGCCTAAGTTCCTCCTTCCTTTGGTCGCTGAAAGTCGGAGGAAAACTTGGCGCATACATTGCGAGAAGGTTTTTTTTACTCGAGAGAGAAAGTGACGGCGAAACCACCGTCGCCGCCGGCTTGCCGGGCGACAAAGAGGAGGGATAAAGCTCGGATGGTGAAAGTTTTTGGGCGTTTTTTCAACTGAAAAGTCATCGCTTTCCAGTTTCAGAGATGTGGTGTTCGTGAAGCTTCTTGGCGCCTGACCGGTGCAGAAAAAGGGGGCGTGCCAGAATTTTTCTTCTCAACTGTCAAACATGTTTCAGTTTGGTACGTCGGATTGGAACAAAGCTGGACTAGTCTAGCTCGATCTTGCCCTGAACAAGGAACGAGACGAGAGGCAATAGCGACGATCACATCGAATATATCTGAAACTTTGGATTGGCTTGTCCTGATCAGTTCGATGTCAAGCAGCAAGTTAAGTAGAAAACTGTTTCTTTGGATACTTGCTTCTCGTCATCACGATTCCTTGGTTCTTTTCAATCTGATGGCATCTCTTTCTGGGCTTTATTTTTTCAGGAATCTTTTTTCAGGAGACGACGATGATGATAGATTGGGCCCCTTGAAAATGTCCATGACAACTTTACCTGCTTGCTTGCTGGGGCCGACATTTGTTTTGGTGTTTTTATTATGGTAGGATGAGGTCGTTGAGGTGCTCGATCTAAATCTTTGTCTAGTCAACTCATGTGGCTGTATCCTCATCAGTCATCACCTTCTAGTTGTCACACACTAGCACTTAGAATGCTAGCATACCTAGTACTTGATCTGTTCGTTTCTAACAGAGAGCAAAAGAGAATTAAATGCAAGTCTCCATGGGAAAGCTCTGAAACTATATATGCCATACAATTGAATGAGGGAAAGTCTGGAAAGTCTTGCAAGTAAAGCTTTCTTTGACTGAATTATTCACAATTTCACATATTTGTCAGCAAAAACCTTCACCTTCAATCATATACACCTGGTTCAGAAGTCATCTGTGTCAAACAAGTCAAAATGCAGCGTAAATGAATGCTGTGCTAACTGGACTTGATGGGTACAAGAAGGTTGTAATGCTTTCAGAGTTCAGACCAACATAAAGTAAATGCAATATCATGAAGAAATTTCCTTCTTCTCTACAGAAACCACTTTTTATTCAATGAGCACATAATCCATGGCAGTTCAGATTTTACAGTGTATATTTAGTGCAAATATCAGAGTTACAGCACTGCTTGAAGCAAAAGTTGATACCAGAGGTTTAATTTGCTACGAATTTTTTCATAAATAATAAAGGCAGTCTCCGTTGATCTTAGAGCAAGCCTATCAAAAGCTGAATACAACAATGCTAGATCAAGCAATGCTCATCAGGATGGGCCGAAGGCCTGCTTCAACACTTGATTCTTCTACTTACAGTCAATAATCTGTAGGTAACAGACCTCGTAAAGAGCAGATGATCCTAAGTTCCTAACTTATGTACAAAAAAGAAGGCAAGCTGCATAATTGATTCACACGGCATCCTCTCTAGGGAACGAATCATGAATGAGCTGGTTCTGTTTCCGTGTTTCTATAACCCTTTGCATGGCATAGTGACACCTACAAAGCATATGATCAGTTCTATTAGTTCAGAAAATACACCAGTGAACAATGTTGTAGTAATCTTTGTCAAAAAAATTCCATAACTACAGAAGCATCAGATCTGTGGTACCCCAAGCAAAACAAGCACGGATTTGTAGTTACAGACTTACACTTACCTCAAACAAGGGCTAACAAATCTGTGTAATTTCAATCCACCAAATTCTAGAATGGTTTAAAATTCATACTCAATCTTCACTTGGAATTACACAGAAATTTAGCCCTTAAATCTAATGAACTTTATTTTCCAAATGATTAGAGTTTTGATCTAATGAACTTTCCAGACGAGTATAGTTTTGAGGATATACCTCCAAGGGAGATGATCAAGGAACATGCGAGGTGTCACAACAAGGTCCATAAAATCTTGACGATTAGCTATAAATGCTTTGTAACTCTTGTTCTTGTGACGAGTCACAAGTGTCTTCTGCAACGAAGAAGTACCATTCTTTACTGGAACAATATAAATAATGAGGCCAGGAAGATACACCTCTTGCCCGTCAGACAAACTTATTGCACACATGTGATCGTTAGGAGCGGATGAGAGTTCGGTACCATTATTTGAACGAGGTGACCTGTATCCCCTACCACATTCATTCAAGTCATCGTCTGGAAAATTGCCATCTCTGTATGCATTACTAGGTTCTCCAGAGTGCGAAACATCCAGAACACTCCGGGAAGCAACCATGCATTTCCCTCCATTACCGATGACAGTCGTTCTAGATCTTCCCAACTCACAGTTAATTGCCGCAGTGGAGCTAATTCGATGTTTTGGAGTATTTATCAAGCAAGATATAGCTTGACCAAAGAGAAATACACCACCTCTAATGGTATGCATCAGATTCTTTCCATGTATTTGATCATTACTTAGCTTTGCTTCACTGACTGTCTGAAGAGCACCGGTAGAAGCACAATGATCCACAACATTTTCATCGCATCTTTTGATGCTTGTGATTCCACCAACTAGTTTGCTAACTTTAGCAGAATTTGGAGAAGTATCCTTTGAGAGAGCTCTTATAGCAGCACCACGTAATCTAATTACTGAATTCATGGATAATCGCGCGGAAAATTCATCGTTGTTGACAATGCTGTAAGTAATGGACGATTAATAAGAAAATCACATGCTGTTGCCATTATTAGCAAATAAATAACTGTACAGTAAGTTCACTGGTATCAAGATTCGAATTTCACCTGGTAACAAACTGTGAGCATGCATCTGCTATCACATAATCCACACATGGTGCGGCTCCATATGCATACACATGTAATTTTGGAAAGCGTCCATATAGCTGCATATTATAAAATACAAGTTGACTGTAAAAAGTGAATATGCTTGCATGAAAACAATGATTACACGGAACACTTACAGCTGCATATTATAAAATACAAGTTGACCGTAAAAAGTGAATATGCTTGCATGAAAACAATGATTACACGGAACACTTACAACACGTAACTTCCCTATGGATCGAAGATTGACATAATTTAGTATAAGCAACCATGTAAACTTGCATCATAGATGACACTTACAAAGTTTGTCCCAACTCCCATATCATTGTAAATTTGTAATCGATAAGTTGTTATTAAGGGTTAATCATAAACAAGCATAACAACTTGCTAGGACAGATAACTTCTAATAACACCAAAATAAACTCCATCACCACTCCAACCAAGCTATCCATTCCTGAACACCTTTAGCATTTCAATGCTCCATTTCATGTTCAAGTGCAAAGCTTTCCGCATATTCTTTACGCCGTGATGCAAAATAAGGGGCTATTTAAATCCGATAATTAGAAAGGGTTGTTTGCTGGTTTATCTAATGAACCCATCTTGCAAGGTGCAACCTACTGTAGTGTTGTCCCAAAAATTTGGATGGACAACACCATGAAAGACCCCTTCAAAATTCTCATGTTATGTTAGTGCATCACCTCATCCAGGATCCCTGCATTCGGTGACTTTGGTCACCTCATCCAAAGTTCCAAACACTGAAACCTAAAGCATCCTACCAACAGTAGGCTGGTCCCAGCAACCAAACAGCTTCAAGGTGAACTCAACCGTTAACAATTGTAAGAGCATAAGAGTATTAAATAATACAGAAATATTTTGGTGCCCCATGGGCACGTGTCCACATTTGCGAAAAGTGAAACACCCAAAATAATTCAGTCAAGCTTCTAATCGAAACTGACAATTCAGCATAATCAAATGACATGAAATAAATTCCCCTGTACATTGAAAATAAACAAACTTACCCTAATACCAAGAAGTGCAGCTACAGCACCTCCTAAAGAATGTCCAACAATTTCAATATTGTATCCATGGCACTCACATCCAGCCCCAAGCAGAGAAGATAAGAATCCAGCTGTCACTGCTTCTGACTTATCTGCAGGCAGTTCGATGGCAGCAGTTAATAGCATGGCCATCTCGAGCAATTTGTCAAAGAATAAGGCGCTAGAGTAATAACGATTATAAATAAAAATCAATAAACCATTTATTGCAGTAATTGAAGTGTTCTTGTTTGTAGTTAGTATCTTAGGTTTCTGATCAACTGTACTGTAGTAGTTTTATATGAAAAAGGGGGAAGAAACAATAATTGAAATCATAAATAAATATAACATGCTGTACATATTAAATTAAAAAAATGCATTTGGTGTCATGTTAACCTTGATGAATGGGCTGCCCTTCAAGCTTTGCATACAATTCTCGAGCTGATTCAACAATTCCTGCATGTCCATGGTGCGGAAAAGACGAGAGGACAGCTTCCTTCACTTGAGGGGACAACTGATTGGAACTGAAATAGAATAAATCATTTTATCAGGCAAATGAAGAGTTCAAATTCATAATTGGGTTCAGAGTGACCATCAATAATATAGTGGATGAGAATATTGTCCAGGTTCAATCAGCATACTAGTAGAGGGGAGCCCCAAATAACTAATGCATAAGTAGCTGTCTGAGGACATTAATCATAAAGGTAATTCATATATATGCCTTATTTTCCAAAAGAAATCTACAGTGGACTCATGATAAATTTCATTATAAGAAATAAGGCTAAGGTAGAGAGAGTTACTTGATCAGCCCATCCAAGTCATCCATGGTAAGAGAGCATTCCCTACACAAGCCATCAGTTATAACATCTTCTGGAGTCTCAGTTCCACGTATGGCAATGACTACTGTTTTCAAATCATGTAGGACGACAACAAAATAGGCCGCCTCACGTTTTTTCTGCAAACAGAAAGAAGAGACCTTAAATTGGTCACAAGAAATTTGTAAATAAAAGTTGATGTACTGGATGTGCTGATTTACCTGGCTAACACGACCTTTTCGAAGGACTTCCGGGGCCACATTGACATATTTTAGGAAAGCAGCTGCATGCCCTCTCCACCAATTATCACCTTCAAGGATTGGTCTCCTATGGAAGTAAAGTTCTATAATCATGACTATGTACCATGCAACAAAGAAAGAACAGACATCTCGTAAAAACTAAACATGTTTCGGAGCTTCAACTTATTGGTTCGGATGCAAATGCAATTCTTCTTTCGTTCTTTTTTTTAGTCTTCCATTTCACTTTTGAAGGGAGAAACTGCAACACCTCATATTTAAGAGATTGTGCTTGGAGAAGAGAAATTTATCAACTTAAATGATTCAAAGGATTTGAAGGGACTTAGTAGTAGTATCTTCAAATTCAGAGCAACCATTTCCCAAAAGGAGGAGGAAACCGATTCATAGTGGATCGAAATGCAACAACTCATATGAGCCATGTATATGCCTCACCACCAAACAACACTACTTGATGTTCTTATTTTTTGCCTCAAATAATTAACAGGCACCAGATTCAGCAAGCATGATTTATCTAAATGTTACAGATAAAGGCAGGAACTATTAAATAACCATCCCAATCCCTAAGTCATTGCTACACGACATGATCTAATTGTTGATGTCAAAGTCTTTTAAGAAGGCTCACAAAATTTACCTGCCACGAGTCCATGGAGTCAAAATACCTTGCCTATTGAGCCAAACACAAGGAAACATAAGAGGATTCCTTCCAAAATCAAGCAGCGGACCCTGCAAGGAGAACATGTCAAAAATGTACTGGAAACCACTGAAATGGAACCAAGTGAAGGATGCAGAGGATAACTGTATAGGCAGCTTCAGCAAATGGATGGAAGAGAATAGCCTCTTGGATGAGATCCTGAGGAGCCTCCGCCTGTTCTTGTGAAATGACTGTGGACAACTTAGATTTCTGTAATAATGAAAGCCCTGAAAAAAATCATTTGAGACACCAATATTAGTACTGAATAATAGTACCATGAAAGCACATCGTCAATTTTCTCTCTCTTTTTTTATCTTTTAGTAATCAGATCAAATAATCAAAGTTTCAATGAAGCTCATACAAAAATGAGGAAGTGAGCTTGCTCACTTGGCTAGCTGAGGTGTTGTCCAAGCAGCCCACCCAGATTCAAGTCCTAGACTTGGCAGGGTGTCTCACATAAAGGTAGTAGTCTCTACCTTTCTAGTCAAAAAAAAAGCTCATACAAATATTGCTCAAAAAGGTCACGATATAGCAGAGCAGAACAACCACAACCAGGACAACTAACTTGTTGACATTTTGAGCTGACTACCCATATAAGTAGCTGCTACCTTGATCAAATGGATATTATGTGTTTTTACCGATTAGGAGTCCAAGATAAATTCACAAATAATCACCAAGATTGAACTGAACTGAGCTTTGAATCACAAGGTAAATAGAAAACCAACCTGCTATGAGCTCAAGATGACCAGTTCCAGATGCACGATAAGCCATAAGATCACCCAATAATTTTGCCACAACACATATATCGTCATCTTCCAATACACTCCTAGAGAAAGGTGAAGAACAAAGTTGCTGAGGTTGTTCAAATATCAATGCAGCTAGGGTATACCACTCAGCACCAGACAGAAACATACGAATACTTAACCCGCCCTAGACAACATAAAACCTCACGAATGCCATGATCAAACACCTCCCTGTAGTGAGCCCTCCACGCAATATCATGGGATGCATAAAATGACCTCCATCTTAATACATCAGAACCTGTAGTGCACTGAACTATAGTTGCCACCCACATGATGACAAGAAAAATTATTAACAAGACGCGCTTCCATTCACCGTTGTCCTGTTCCTGTCCTGATAACATTCACATAACATGACTCAGTGATTAGCATTATAATATAGGAATTCCCAAAAACCCTGCATCTAACAAACTGAATAATTAAAGACAGCCTTTTGTTATATGTATCAGCTTCACTCTTTGATAATACAGATAATTTAAGCACGATGGACAGGGATACAGTTGTGATGAATATCGCTTGTATTCAATATGGGGCCAATGGGCCAGTATATATACACAAGTACATGTGGTGAATATGCAAAGAACCCCTTATAACAATGGGGAATAACACATATACATATATATCTCTAACACTCCCCCTCAAACTCATGGTGGATCAACAACACTGAGTTTGGAGAGGTAGAAACTATGCTGAGCTCGAGTCTGGGCCTTCGTGAAGAAATCCGCTATCTGAAGCTCGGAAGGCACATACTGGAGAGCAATCACCTGATCATGCACACAAGACCGCATAAAAGAAGCATCAACACCAATATGCTTGGTAGCTCATGCTTCACGGGTCACGCAACATCCGATAGCACTGCATCGTCGGACAAGAGTGGAGTCGGTGTAATGTGAAACACCAAAATCCTCAAGTAACCACCGTAGCAAGTAATCTCTGGCCAAGAGAGCCATAGCACGTATCTCACCTCTGCACTCGAGCGGGACACTGCAATGCTTTCTTCGTCTTCCGTGCAATGAGAGAACTACCAAGAAAAACACGAAGTGAGAGATAGACCGCGATCGGAGGATCGCCGCCCAAGTAGCATCCGAATAAGCTGAAGCGTAATGAGTGGAGTGTGGAAAGAAAAGACGAGAGATAGTCCCACGAAGGTATCGCGAACTCGAAGAAGGTGGTCAGAGTGGACTCGAGTGGGAGCGGATCTGAACGACTCGAATGTGGACGGGATAAGTGATATCTGGACGAGTAATGACAAGATAGACAAGACTCCCAACAAGATGATGATAGCGAGTCGGATCGTAAAGAGGCTCGCCATCGAGAGTCGGAGGTGAACATTGAGTTCCATGGGAGTCTCAACGATCTGATCACGGAGAGAGCGCGATCAAGAAGATCCACGAATATACTTCTCTTGGGACATAAAGAAACCATCTGAGTGGAAGTAACCTCAATCCCAAGGAAGTAACGAAGAGGACCAAGATCCGACATAAGAAATCGCTCACTAAGACGAGCCTTGACAAAGGCAATGTACTGTAATCATCTCCTGTGAATGATCATGTCATCAACATACGAAGAAGAAGAGTCCGACCACGAGACGGTGTGTGACAAAGAGCGCAGGATCATGATCACTAGGTGAAAAGCCGTGAGAGTGACCACAGAGGAAAAGCGCTCAAACCAAGCACGAGGGGCTTGCTTAAGGCCATAGAGAGAACGACGAAGACGGCAGACCATACCTCGAGAAGAATACCCGGTGGCGGAAGCATGTAGACCTCTCACGCAACTCGCCATTAAGAAAGGCATTCTTGACATCGAGTGAGAAATGACGATGGCGAGCAGACGCCACCGCAAGAAGAGCGCGGACGGTGGTCATGTGAGCCACGGGAGCAAAAGTCTCGTCAGTAGTCACGACCATGCTCCCTTTGAAGCCACGAGCAACAAGACGCGCTTATAGCGCTCAAGAGAGCCATCGAGCGAGTCTTGATCTTATAGACCCACTTACACGTGATGGGGCGAGTGAGATGGAAAAGGAACAAGATCCCAAGTACCAAGACGCTCGAGGCGCAATCTCCTCGGCCATAGCATACCGCCACTCGGGATGAGTAATGACATCACGATAGGAGACAGCTCAAGAGTAGCCGCACGAAAAAACCAAAACAGGCGGAGGCCGAATCGATCGACGATCACGGAGAGCGTAGGGAGGAGAAGATAACCCATCAGGGGAAGATGGATCATCAGGAGAAGATAGAACATCAGGAGAAGATGGCTCAGCTGGAAGATCCTCAATACGAGGTCGACGAGTGTAGACGAGTGTAGTGGGAGGAGCCGGAGAGCCGAACCAGGCGACAACGGCGGGAGACCACGGGAGGAATATGTGGAGACTTCGATGGGGCGGGTGGAGAAGGGCAAGACAGATATAGGTGTATCCGGAAAGGTAAAAGGAGAGACTCCACAGAGAAGCCGAGCCGGCTGAGAGGTAGGGCGTGGGTAGAAGGGACGAGACTCATCGAAGTCACATCCCGAGAAATCCGCATCCGTCGACCAACAGATCCCAAGACCGATATCCCTTGTGCTCGCATCAGTATCCTAAAAACACACTCAACAGATCGAGATCGGTTTGGTACGCTTCTCAGGCGAGAGAACATAGCAAACGCAAGCAAAGCAGAAGAAGGGCGAGTAGTCGGGAAGAAGACCACAAAGACGCTCAACGGATCGCACTCAAGAGCGAGTAAGAGGTCGGATGTTAACGAGATAGGTGGCGATGGAAACGACCTCGGCCCAAAGTGAGGTGGAATAGGCGGCAATCATTAGTGCACGAGCCGTCTCAGGAGATGACGATGCTTGCGCCGGCAACACCATTCGAGCATGAGCACCGGGCGGAGAACCGGCGAGTACCGCTCGATGGAAGCTACGCAGTAACGAGTGAGGCACTCGCCAATGAGTCGGCCACGAAAGACACGAATAGGGGTGGAGAAGCGTATGGACCACGTGGCAAATTGTTTATAGATAGACAAGACCTCACTACGAGAAGACATGAAGTATATCCAAGTGTGGCGAGAAAAATCATCTATAAAAATGATATAATATCGATGACCCTTTTCAAACGAAGAGCTTAACCCCAAACATCCGAATGAACAAGATCAAAAGGACGCCGAGACACCGACTCACTATGAGGATAAGGAAGTGAATCTGCTTACCTAACTTACATACGACAATCTAAAGACACATCTCCGAGACAGACCCGAAAGACCACGACGAACCATAGGCAGGCAGACGAGATCCACACAGATGACCAAGACGGTGATGCCACTGCTGGAAGGAGCCGGTAGGCGGTGGCGGTGAGAGAGGACTGTGGCAGCCAGTAGCGGAAGGAAGGTGAAGCGGTCAAGCTCCCAGAGACGCGTGAGTCAAGGCGCCGAGGCGAACCAACCGAGCTCCGTGTGGTTGTCCTGAACACAACAAGAGTCAGAGTCGAGAATGACCCGACAACCAAGATCAGTAATCTGCCCAGCAGAAAGAAGCTGCATGGTAAGGCGAGGAACATAAGCAACAGAAGGAACATGAAAAGAGGAGTTGCTAAGAGGTCCTCGACCAGAGACAGAAAGAGATGTACCATCAGCAGTAAGAACACTGACAGGAGAATCAAGGGGTGTAAGGAAAGACAGAGTGGAAGAATCAGGAGTCATGTGAAAAGATGCTCCAGAATCAAGAATCCACGGGGAGGTACCTGACTGTGTAGGAGGTGGTCTCTCAGTGCCCGAAGAGTCAGTAGCAGAGCCTGCAGAACCTGTCGAGGGAGAACCTGAAGCGGCAAGCAGGCGTCGAAGTCTGGCTATCTCCTGCTCAGTGAAAGAAACTGCTGAAGAAGTCGATGCAGGCGTCGATGTAGAAGCACCAGTGCCAGTGCTAGTAGAAGAACGGCGAGAAAGATGCCGCTGCTTCTTATAGCACTGGGACTCAATGTGGCCGACCTTATTGCAGTAGGAGCAGTGAGGACGACCACCGCCGGATGGAGGGCGGCCACCACCACTGTGGCGGCCACGGAGGAGGAAGCGATGTCTTGACGCGTGGAGCCGCTCGGTGTAGCAGTGTGCGCGGCGAGCACGGAGGGAGTGGTAGCGAGCCGCGACCACTCAGCGAGTCTCCTCCGCACGTATCTCGATGAGAGCCTCCGGAGAGTGACACGAGGTGGCGTGCAGGAGCTGGGCACGCCGCCGCTCAAACTCGGGACGGCGCAGTAAGGAACTCGTGGACCGCCGAAAATCCAGATCGAAGACGTCTGACCAGCAAAGATCGACAGCGAGCGGCGCCGGCTGCGGAGAGAGTCCAATCGACGCCGATGCAGAGCTCGAGTGTAAAAGCATCAACGTAGCATCACCTTGCTGCAGAGAGTGCTCTGGCGGACCACGGACGGTGTAGAGCATCACCGGAGGGCTCGTGAGCGCCGACGAAGATGAGTCCACATCCGAAAGCGAGAGAGTCCCACAACCTCGTAAGAGAACCGAGGCCGGATATCGGGCGATGAGGACAAAGAGCACTCGAAGGCCGTCGTCGTCGTCCACCGGAGTGTAAGCGGTCAGCGATCCTTGTAAAGTCCAAAGCCTCCCGATGGCGAGATAGCCTCATCATCGTGAAGGCGAAGGTCTCAGCAGCAGCCTTGTGTTCATTTGTCGAAGCGGCGCAACAGCGTAGGCTCCGTCGGTGGTGTAGGGCAAGGCGGACAGGTGATATCGCCAGAGAGGACGCCCCAGAGACAAAGACCACGCATGTGGATGCGCATGTGAGACACAAAATCGGTGTAATTAACACCATCGAATATCACCGCAATGGCGAGGAGAAAATAGTGCCCATTGGTAGCGGCGCCGGACGGCGCGGCGACCAAAACAACGAAGTCTAACAGGCGACGTTGGACGGCGCGGCGGTTAGAACGACGTAATGAAATTTCCTCTCTCTCAATTTTTTTGCTTTTCTTTTGGGCCGCTTAAAACAACCGGCCGAGGCCCGCTCGCTCACGAGATCGAGCGGGAACCCTAGTTCCCAAGTCTCGGCAGCAAGGCAAGAAGGAGCGGCGCGGCGGCTCTTCCGGCGACGCGCGCTTCTTCCAGCGACGGAGTGTTTCCGGCGGAGGCGGCGACGTCCGGCGGGCGGCGGCAAGCGAGGCGGCGCGGCGACACGAAGACGGCAACGCCCGGAGGCCTTGCGCAGCACGGAGGCGGAGGCGGCGACGCCCGGAGGCGCCGTGGGATCGCGGAGAAGGATTTGGCGGCCGGCGCGGCGGCGGCGACGATCCGCAATAAGGCGCGCGACGGCCCAACGCCCAAGACGAGGCGGCGACGCGGCGACGGCGGCGGCGGACGCATGGCGGAAGCGGCGGCGGGCCGGACGGCGGCGACGGGTGGATCTCGACGGGTGGAGGCGGCGGAGATGACGAGCGGCGCCGGCCGACTCACGGGAGACGTCAAGATGACGTCAAGGGGATGAACTCCAGACCTGACGACGTCGGCGGCGGTGGCGACAAGCGAAGCGACGGCAAACCCTAGGTTGGCTCTGATACCATGTGATGAATATCGCTTGTATTCAATATGGGGCCAATGGGCCAGTATATATACACAAGTACATGTGGTTAATATGCAAAGAACCCCTTATAACAATGGGGAATAACACATATACATATATATCTCTAACAACAGTAAATAAAAGACAAAGTTATATATCAGCTTCGCTCTTTGAAAATTCAGATAATTTAAGCACAAAGGACATGAATAGAGTAAATAAAGAACTAAGTTCTTTGTACTTTATGCAAATTCAGCATCAGTTTCTTTTCAAATATGCAAAATTGGTGTACTAAAATGCACAGTTGCGCAACAGCCTTCAAGTCATACATATGGTGTCAAATAATCTCCAGGGTCTAAGAGCATACATAAAAATCTCAACAAACATCTTACTATCCTATTTCAAACAACATAGTCCGTCTATAACATTGTGCATGTACCTGAAAAGCACTGTTTTGAAGATCCTCCAACTGAGAAATCCTTCATAATAATACACATCAAATAAAGTGCCAACACAAATTGCAGCACTGTGATGACCATTCCAAACCTTGTCCACCAAGCCATCTCTTGTATCGCAGCTGTCCACCAAAAAAGAATAACCTCAGGTTCAGATATTACTACAAGCATCTGAATCCAAGTCAGATATGAATTGTGTTGACACTGAAACGTGCTCTCCAAACTATCAGTAGTAAAGCTCTCACTTGAAGTAGTGTCATTGACCCGAATACTGATAAACGGTAAAATTACCTTGACAAACTCACAGCCACGCTTTGTACGACAATAGAATCGTTCAATTAATTCAGAATACCCTTCTCTCATGATGGGTTGCCAGACATTTCAAAGACCCTGTTTGTTTAGGCCTCCCAGCTGCGCTGATGGCGCGACCTGCAGAGCCAGAGCCAACGATCCAAGCAGGCACCGCGCTTTGGGTTCTGCCAGCGGCCACAGGAAGTAAATCATAAGGCAGGCAGGCAGCAAGCGACACGGCCACCACCGCCATCTTCTTGCGCCCATGGCAATCACCAGGGACCGAAGCCAAGAAGGCCCCGCCCACAAGAACCAACACGGCATTGCAAGCTCCCAGCGCCACGGAAGCCCAGCGCAGGGACCCAAGGTCCGGAACCACCAACGTCCCCGAATCCAACATGACCACCACTTCCCTACCCCGTTTGGAAGCCCAATTGGCGAAACAAAATTGTTCTTTTGAGCACGGTTTCGCTCCAATTTGGCCATGGACGCTGCTATTACTGTTACCCCCGAGCTACAAAATAGCTTAGCTCCCCAACCCATTTTTCAACGACTAAAAATTTCACATTTAGACATTGTTTTGCAGAGGAGTAGTAACTAGCTTGAACACAAGACTGCGCTGCTCTTTGGAGCTTACCCGCGAGAGGTGGCGGAGGTCGCGCTCGCTGTCGACGTGTGCCCCGATGGCGCCGGCGGCAATCGCGGCCGCCGCGGCACCCTGCGCGAACCCCGCCGCGGCAGAGGCCAGGAGCCTCGCCGCCGACGCGGCGGATGCGGCGGCGGTGGCAGGGCCGAGCGCGCCGCAGCGGCGGCGGAGGGCGGAGGCCGCGACGGCTGCGCCGGTGGAGGCGGCGGCGGCGTTGAGCAGCGCCGAGCAGGCGGTGGCCCAGCGGACGGTGGCCAGCACGCCGGCGGCCATGGGGCTTGGCCGCGCGCCCCGAGGCAAGGCGGAGACGACAAGGTGGAGACGCACAAGACCAGCACTAGCCGGGCGCAAGATGTCATATTAGGCGTCTGGTTGGCAGTTGAGCTGCTGCTGTTGCAGTGTTGCTCCTCTCGTACCGAAAGCCTCTGCGTACGAAATAATTTTATCTCAGTTATTTGTTACAGTACAAAATTATTACTGGTAGGCGGGCCTAGAAAAGTCCAGCGTGTTCGTATGGCCCACCAGTCAGTTACCGTGCGTAAAGTTTACTGACGACACTCCCAAAAATAAATTTGTTTCATACAGTAGCCACCACATGTCAGTTCTTGCTGTGAGGCGGGAGAGGAGGACGACCGCTCGTGCCACTGCTCCCTTCAATTAAAAAAAAACAAATTATTTATCTAGTTATTTTTTACATTGATACGGTCTTTAAAATATAATTTTGATATCTAATTATTATTATAATATATTTATAAAATCCGATAAAATTATAATATTATAAAATATCTTACAAGACGAATCTAAATATATGATTTTCATACATCTAATTTAAGGAATTATCTATTCGTAAGGTCCTTGAAATTTTATTAAGCATAAACTATATGTTTTATCCATTGAATCAATATCCAATTGTATAACACATCAATCTCTACATAAATCTAATGGTCACAACAATTGATTTAAATTTAAGAAAATTCCAAGTGACTTACAAATAGCAAATTCGTTAATTTAAATATTTAAAAAGATCTTGATAAACTAAAGTTTCCAAAGTTTGACTGTACGTATTCCAAAACAACTTATTTTTATGAACCGAAGAAAGTATCAATATTTTTTTGGAAACAAAAAAAAGAAACAATATTGCCAACTTTCTTTAAACTAGTCATTGTCTCTCGTCTAGTACAAACTTTAGCAACAAACTAAAGGGACACGAATTATTAAAGTGATTATATCTAAAACCTTCACAGCAGTTCCGCGTGACATGTGGGTCAGGAGCGCTGGTTATTGCTGGGTCCCGCGTGTCATTTTGGTATAGAGTTGGTGGTTGGCACGTCGAGCGGGTGATTAATGGCGTGTGTTCTAGAACGAGGTGCTTTTGCTTTACCGCGTTCGTACGCTCGCTTTGCCATTGGGGCAGCGAAAGCGAAGCTCAGTGCATCGGGTCCACTCCCACGTGGTGCACTACTGTAGATTGAAGAGTACGGTGTAGACTGAAGAGTACGGTGCATGGGCAGCTGGGCTGGGAAATGGATCTCTACGTTCAATGCAGATATCCATTCAATACAGATATCTCCCCAAGATAGCGCGCGTTAGAAACCGATCTCAGAAAGCAAAGGTTCCGAATCGCTACAGTTTTTATATTTCACTGTTTCTACAGTTATTCACTTCTCATAAATCACTGTTTATGCAATGATACTTGCATTGCAGAGGATCCGAGCCCACTGGACTCGAGCACGACCGATAGAAAGTTGGTTATATATCCTCATCGTAAACTTTGAGTGATCAGTGTATCCTCACGTATGATAGTCCCCATATAAAACACATTTTTACGATAGGTTTGCTAGGCCCAGTTTCGCATGACAAATTGCAATCTTACGTTCATGCTGCAGGATGTAGCTAACGAGTCTGATGTTAATGGGAATACTACATCCGTAACACATGAAGTCGGACGTAAAGGCCATGGGGACCATCGGCGTATGCGCCGTGTGATACATGTGCAGGTTGCATGTGCATACGGTTGGTTGTTAATGGGAAATAACATCCGTAATCCATGAAGCGGCGTCGGCGTGCCGGCCTGCTCGCAGTCGCAGGGCGGTCGTGCGAGTGGGCCGGCCGACGACATGAGACATGTGTTGTTGGGCCGGGGTGGCAACGCGCGGCAAACTCGCGTGGGCCGTTGCTCCCGGACAAATTAACGGACGGTTTGAGCTGCGCCCGTGCCGCAATGGGCTTGGGGGGAAATGCCGAATGCGGATGCGGATGCCGATGCGAATGGCCAATGGGGGCGAAGCCATGCCGCAATGGGCTCAGCCACTCGGGCCAGTGTTTGGGGGTGGACCGTGGATGCCTGGATGGGGCCCGACCCAGAGCTACGAGCGGACGAGCCTACGGCATGTTACGAGTTTTCGATTTTTAACGAAAAATCAAAATCCTATAAAACCTGATTTCTGAAAATCATACTAAATACCGAATACCGGTCAAACCGAGTTGACAAATACGATTCGATATTCTTCACGAAAATGAACAGCCCTGCACTCAACCAAACATAGGAACCAGGGTCGTATGGTGAGGACGCGCGGGATGATCAACAGTGCCGGGCCCCCACTAATTAAGGGGCTATTTTCAGTCTAAGCTTCGATTAGTAATTGGTTAATCCTGGTATTAATAAAAATTATTCCCTCGAGTTTCTCTTTCTCTTTTCATTTTCTTTTGTTGCTGCACAAACACAGCTACAATTGTCTCCTAGTTACCGTTAGCAAAATTATTATTTTTCTCACTAAATTCTCATTTTGATGTTGCTGTCACTTTTTCCTCTCAAGCTTGTGATGTTGCTGTCACTTATTCATTGTAATTGGCCATTTCTGTTGCGTCGAGGCCGCTGGGAACCATACGTGCATGGTTACGGTTGCGCCTAGCCCGTGTTCTTATTTTTTTAATATCACTCCACTTATTATTGCAATTATTTCTTGTATTTGTGCATATAGGTGGTGTTCTATTTTTCGACAATGTTTTCTGAGAAATTAACTTTGATAATAATGTTGGTGAGGTCACGTCGACGGTTTTAAAGTTGAACATGCTACCTTAACAAGAACATTGACAACATTGATGTTTATTTTTTCTATATACAGTGTCTATCGATAATTTTTAACACAGAGCTTCTAAAATGTCAGATACGGTCCTGACAGGAACGGGGCATATTTAGAACCATCCCACACATGTATGTCATGATTCACCAAACTAAACACATCCTTAATGGCCTGCGGTGGAATTAGTCTGCCTGACAGTGCGTAGCAATACGAGCTGGGAGTACGAGATAAGGTGGCTTTTGCTTTGCCTAGCTCCATGCACTGCAATGGCATTTCATGCACACATGAGCCATATGAATATACAAGGGACTGTCTACGTGTATCAGTTACTTGTTCCCATGTTTAGATTTCTATCTGACAGCACGAAAAAATGTTACAAGAAAAATACAAAAAGAAATTCTAAACTAGATAAAAGTAAATCTAAGTGAACCCTACAAATAGAAAAAAAAAACAAATAGAACTAATAGTTACAGTAGAGTTGTGCTAAAATTGCACATCACTTGATACTATAATTTTAGGCTTATTATTGTGCAACAGTAGATGACTGATGGATAAAAAAATTTCAGACAACTAAAAATTAGCAAATCCAAACATACTACAATACATATGTAGGCAGCGAGTGAGCCTATATTTTTTTAGATAATGGAATTACAACTCCCTATACGCATGCACCAATAAGGGATGTACATAGCTATTACACCACCATTAGCTAAAAACTTAAAATAAAAAAAACGATCAAAAGTCAATAATGACAAATAAATTGTCGTGCAAAGACTAGCCTAAAAAAACCACATAGCCTCGCCTCCGAGACCAACCAGGAGATTGTCCACATGCGAACAGCAGCTGCGCAGCAAAGAGGTGGTGATGGGCCGACCAGTCTCTGTAGTGACGCCTCCAAGAAGGGATACGACTCACGTCGTCGTCGTCGGATTCAACCAGCAAAGCTCAGATCAATAGTTTTCACTTTGGAGCCCAGGTACCGGTTCTCCAAAGCAACGCCTTCAAGAAGGTAATGCCGCTCAGGTCGACGTCGTTGTCGGATCCAATCAGCGAAGGCCAAATCAAGAGTTTTCACCCCGGATCGAAGGTACCAGCATTCCAAGACCACGCCACAGCACGACCTCGTCGCTGGATCCAACCAATAAAGGTCATATCGCCAAAATGACGTCCGCAACATCCCCAATAGCCATGAATGCACATGCCTCCACAGATCCGACACACGGATCGAGCCTCCAAAGATTCGTCCATCGCGGATCGAGACCGCGCGTCACACATAGCAACGCACCAAAAGAAGGAAGGCAACGTCCACCGCAGCCCACGCATAGGCTGGTTAACAACCACCCACCAGGGAGGAGTCGAGCGCCGCACAAGTCACCACCACTGAGTCGTCGCGATCTCTACCAACTGCGCCGAATCTGGATCTGCACCGTGCCACCTCCGTCGTCATGTCATCGACGAAGCCACACCGTCGAAAGAATCCGGCGGAGAAGGGCCCCGGATTGCCACGCCCGAAGATGAGCCGACAGAGAATTGCCCCAGATCCAATCCCGACGAAAGTCCACACCGTTGGAAATCGACGGACAGACGTCGGATACGCGATGCAGATCAGACGCCACCACCGAGAAGAAGAAGCCCCACCGCCGCCGCTGGCTGACCAACGGCCGCTGACGTCGGCGGCGAGGAGGAAGGGAGGAGGAGAGGGGGATTGGTTTGGTGGCGGCTAGGGTTAGGAGGGGAGGAGGCTTGTTTTCTCTCTTCTTGTATTGCCACTCCGCGAGTGAGCCTATATACGTACTACAAATCTAGAAATACACGTAGGAGCAGGACCACGAAGAATCTAAGCTTTATTCATATCATTGACCAAGAACCACCCCGTTTGTCCTCTCTGTGCCAAGGCCGGGAGGCAGGAGGCTAGGAAAATAAGAGGAACGCGTGCAAGAGCAAGGTCACGTGAGACGCCCTAGCTAGCCACCTCCTACGTACACCAAAGCTTCAGCACACGGTCAAACGTCCAAGGGAGTTTCGCATCCGATCCGCGGATGATAATACTAGTTAACACCCTAGCAAGGCTAATCACTCTCTTTTAGGGAGAAAAGCAGCAGGTGCACCACGACGTACCGGCTGATTAAGCTGGCTCCTGCATCAATGATGGGCGACAGACTACAACAGCGACAAAGATCATATATATCGTTCTCCAAAAGCGGCAGCAAGCAAGCATGCATGCATGGACAACAAAATATCAAGCTAGCTAGAAATTAAGTAAACCGTCACGCATGTTTGTAACCTAAGACTTAATTTGCTACTCCAAACTAAAAGCTGAATTTGCAGATGATTCATGTCTGTCAGTCAAAAAGAACAGAAGAATCCTCGCAAGAACAGAAGAGGAAAACAGTTAGAGAAGAAAAAAGTGAGCACGGGTGATCAGAGAATGCATGCGGACATAGACTTGGTTAGACTGTGACAGGGCTAGGGCTACCGAGTAGTCGTAGCTGCTGCATGTCAGTCTGTATACACTCCGCACAGCAGCTACGGCTGAGGAGAATGCGGGCCAGTCTACGTAGCTACGTGGAGTAGTCTTCAAATCAAACGGCTCAGTGAGCCTAGGCCCACAAAAGCTGCACAAATCAATGCAAGTTGCCTCCCCTACTCAGCTACTCTTTCTTCCTCCTAGCTCAACTCTCTCTCTCTCTCTCTCTCTCTCTCCTCTCCTCTCGGTCATGCATGCATGATTAACTGGATGCAAAGTGAAGTAAGTAGTAATTATGGAGTATTAATATAATCAAGGTTATCTTTTACAGTGTTTTCGAGGAGGCACGGGCGCTCCGTCGATTTCTCCTAGGCCAGTGCATGCTGCTTGCTAGGGTTTGACTGATCCACGCCGTGCATGCACCCTTTATTATTATCTTTTTACCTGCATGCGGTCCAGCCTAGCTCCACTGGCTCAGCTTTGGTTTGCATCTCAAACTACCTAAACCAAGTTGCTACTGATGTTTTGTTTTTGACTCACCGTCGTTCGATGAAAGTATGCGCGCTACGTACTGGCCGTAACGGTGTACTCCTTATTGTACTCCGAGTATATCCTTATTGTACTCCGAGTATATAGTATCAGATTTACTATTTTTAAGTTGATTGAAATTTTCTTAAGTTTAAATTAATTATTGTAATCATTGAATTTATGTAAAAATTAATGTGTTATATGATTGGATGTACGAAGTCTATTCCGTCTATATACGTACAAGCCATATGAATGTAATGCGATTCATGTACTCCCAGTTTATTTTTTTGGCAGGTTTAATGTCTTCATCTAAGAATGATTAAAAATCCTCGTCAAAAAATTATGATTTAAAAATTCTATAGATACTTAGAGTAAAAACGCTATAAAATAAGCCTGCAAATACTTAACTTTGATCAATTCATCTTTTTCCCTTGCATTTTTGCTACTGCTACTGTTGAGACGAAGCCACGTCGTTTGTCCCCGATCGAGGCATCTCTCGTTCCCTTGTTGGTATGCCGACAAACCATAGCTGCCACGTCAGTCGGTCTAATTTATCCTTTATTATTGCCAGGACAGCAAATGGAGACTATTTCATCATTAACAAATTGTTCATGTGCTATGTGTAATTATATGTTTAGATAAATGGAAGTGTTCTTTGTTTTTTCCCTTAAAAAACATGAACTACTACTACTGGTGTATTTCTTTATCAAAATACTAAATCGAACTTCAGATAGAAACTTAATACTGTACTACGTACTATGGTGATTTCTTCTGAATAGTTAATTATCAGCGATGGCCAAAATACTTACAATGAATTAATTCATGCCCACCTCTGCACGCATATATTATATATTGCAAAACCATTTCTTCTACCTTGCACATACGAATAAAAGACACTCCTAAATAATTGACACGCAGTTTTTTAAAAGACAAAAACATCTCATCTTCACCTGGAGAAGATTCTTGTTGGATAGGCACAAGAAAAAACTTTTAAAACTTGCTTCGTTTCTCCACTTTTCGTGTTCGTTTATGGCTGGAAGTTTTCCGAGAGGGCAGGATATCGATCGATCGAGAGCAAAGTGGCGAGCACGTGGGTTAGCTCTGCAGGTGTCATAGGAGTAAGCAATAAGAGACTCATCTATTGCATCCAAGACCCACACGTGTGTGTGTCCAGACTCCAGACTAGCTAGAGAGATCGACTTGAGTAGAAGAAAAGGCTTGCATATATATGCACATGCCAATGGATTCGCGCATGCGCTTTATCGTTCCAAGAGAAGATTGGGCAGTCGAATGGTGGACGTACTGTGACCAGTGCGTGCACGTGAGACGTGACAAGGGCAGTCGATGATGTATGTGTTTAATCTGCAAGAACAACTCATGGTCGTAGAAAGAGGACGGAGCCAGAAAATATTTATCTAGATGGTCATATGATGAGAACTACATATCGAGGATGTCAAGTATAAATATTTTGCTATTCTATATGAGCAAACTAAGAACTATATATAGGACTTCATTAACCATGGGGGATCGATCAGAGCTCCCACTAGTCCCCTGTCTTCGTCCCTGTCATAGATTTACTCGTGCATATATGTACTATACACGCAAGATCGTTTTTTGTCAAATGAACTCTGTATACTACGACGTGGAATACCTACTTGCGTATAGTCAAGACATGAATTACTCCGATTCACGCCCTTTCGTACACGAGTAACAGATCAGAAGAGAAATAAAAATACCCTTCCTAATCAGAAAGGTAGGACTTGAAAAATAGTCAAACCTATTTGAAAATTAACACAACTAGAGTCTTGTTGTCAAGTTATTATTCAAAACCATAATGGATCGATCGGTAAGTTGCTGATACATATACATAACTGCACTAATAGTTTACACTTTTTTAAGTAAAGAATAAAGCCAATGTTTGGAGCACAAGATTTACTGGAGTTTTACATGATAAGAAATGTCCTATTTGAGTATGGACGTTTCTTTCTTACGTATGATATTTGACAAAAGGCATAATAATTTCTCTATTGCATTCACACATTTGCAAAGTATCCCATTCTCACACAAGCTAGTACTGCTTGTTGTGGGCCAGTGGCCGCAAACCCTAGATCGATATGCATTTTTAGCAAGCCATGAGTCATTGTACCCAGTCTCCACCTTATGATCAGATATTCACACTACCGAGAGAGGTTAACTGAACCATGCAGTTAATTAGTAAAAGACGATCATCCCCTAATATGAATAGGTAATTAAGGGACACCTCATGCAGTTTGAACCCCCTCTAGCTTTGACGGTCAAAGTTTTAGGCGGAGGGGAGGGAGGCAAGGGTTGCAATTACCAAGATGAAAACACACACCCTATCTTAACCTCCACTTCTCCTCCCCCCATAAAGAGATGAAAAAAAAGCACTAGTTTTTTTTTTCTGTCGAGAGAGAGACTTGTTAACAATTTGTCAGGGAGGATCCCATGTGAGGTTCTTAGGGTTTCGCCCGTTTCTCTATGCGTTTGGAGAGAGGATGGACCTGGGGACGCAAAGTTTTTATATGGCCGGAAGACAAGGGTTCATGTCCTCATCTAGGGTGCAGGTAGCACGTCTCCTCTCATTCCATGCCTGAGAGAACCAATTTTATTTTCAGGCTTTTCTGCTTAATTGTCCTTTTCTTTTGAAGCAAAAGAGCTTCATATTTTCTTCATGACAAGCAAAGTATGATGCACTTGCAATGTCTTTGGGTACCTGAAACTAGTATGAACAAGTAACCATATATTGTGCATCTGTAGTGTTATTACTACTACTCTCCTATGTTTATAGAGGAAGTCTTTTCCAAATTTAGGGCCTCACTACTGTACATGCCAACCTTGTGTGTGTGTTTGTGTCAGAGGGAGGAAGGGAGAGCCTAGGGCTTTGTAAAAAACCTTGTCAGGGATTCAGCTTCTGCAGGTGATCTGTGAGTGGTTTTAGGGTTTGAGGAGAGAACCAGGCCAGGCCTTAATTGTTCATATGTGGATTCTTCATTCTTGAACAGTGTTTTGGCACATAGCTAGGAATAATACTTCTAGGTGGAGGCATACAATGCATATGTCAACTGCATGCATATATGTCCAGGCACCCAACCGTGCATGTGCATCCTGCATATTTGAAAAGAGAGAGGCAAGAACATCTGCTTATGAATTGAGATCCTAGACAAATAGAATGAAGCTTAGATCTTGCAACATTTCTTTTCTCCAACAAGGATTAATTAATCATTGTTGATATAAACTTTCTTCTAGTCAAAAGGCCGTGACAGCTCATGCATACTATTATCGAGTAAAGGGCATCACTTTAGTACTACATGTACATGCAGCAGGCATCAGAATGTAAGCATATTTAGACATGTTTTGAGGAAAATGAGACAAAATATAGTGGACTCTCCCCCAGAAAGCAGAAGCAAAAGTGGTTTCTGTTCAGTTAAACCATGCCACTGTTTTTGTATTGCACTCACGTTACAAAATACAATTTTTTTTAAAGCTTACCCTACGTACATAAGGTATACCACTACTAATTATATTATATCCCATCTATAGTCGTAGTCTCACATAGTACAAATCTTAGTACTATAGTTGTATAAATATCTACCCCAGTAGCACTGTTGCTTAATGCTCCAAAACTCTCTTGACCTCTCCCTATCTTCCCTAACCTTCTACTCACCAAAATGGCTTCTTGATCTCCTCCTCTACTTCACTACTAACAAGCTTAAGTAGCAACCATAGAAGCCAATTAATCGCATTAACATCTTGTTTTAGTGAATCAATATACCATGGCCACTGTGAACAACTGGCTGGCTTTCTCTCTCTCCCCGCAGGAGCTCCCGCCCTCCCAGACCGACTCCACCCTCATCTCCGCCGCCGCCACCGACGACGTCTCCGCCGATGTCTGCTTCAACATCCCACAAGGTACGTATCCATATATTCATATAGGCATATGCTTGAGTCCACGCAGTAGTAGTAGTACTGATTAAAACATGAAATCTCGTTAATTTGTTATGCAGACTGGAGCATGAGGGGATCGGAGCTATCGGCGCTCGTCGTCGAGCCGAAGCTGGAGGACTTCCTCGGCGGCAACTCCTTCTCGGAGCAGCACCACAAGGCCAGCAACATGATCCCTAGCAGTAGCGCCGCTTGCTACGCGAGCTCGGGTAGTAGCGTTGGATACCTTTACCCCAGCTCCTCCCTCCAGTTCGCCGACTCCATCATGGTGGCCTCCTCGGCCGCCGCCGGCGTCCACGAAGGCGGTGGTATGGTGAGCACCACCACCACCACCACCACGAATGGTGGAGCCGCCAGTAACAACGGCGGTGGCATCGGGCTGTCCATGATCAAGAACTGGCTGCGGAGCCAGCCGGCCCCGCCGCTGCCGAGGGTGGATGCGGCCGAGGGCGCGCAGGCGACTCAGGGGCTCTCGCTGTCCATGAACATGGCGGGGACGACGCATGGCGCGGGCGTACCGCTCCTCGCCGGGGAGCGAGGCCGCGTGCTGGAGAGCATGTCCACGTCGGCACAGGGTGGGACAATGGCTGTTCGGAAGGAGAAGGAGGATGGCGGTGGCAGTGCTGGAGCCGGTGCCATGGTGTCCGTCGGTGCGGAGACAGGTGGCGGCGGCGCGGTGGTGGCGGCGGCTAGGAAGTCGGTCGACACGTTCGGGCAGCGGACGTCGATTTACCGCGGCGTGACAAGGTAGGGTGCAATCATGAAATGGATCGAAACAGCACAGCTTAATTTGATGTTTCTCTTTTTGGATCGAGTGTGTAGGCCAGGGGATAGATATGATTTTGATAATGTAGATGTATAAGGATGTCATTATGCGAGACATGATTGTGACATAGTAGTAGCTTAGCAAACTTAATCTTTTGCTTTTGATTGGTTTTAGGCATAGATGGACGGGGAGGTACGAGGCTCATCTTTGGGACAACAGCTGCAGGAGAGAAGGGCAAACTCGCAAGGGTCGTCAAGGTACTAATGCTATAGTGACGTTCAAATCTGTTTAATTGCTACACCGTGGTTGATAATTTTTCCCTATGTTGTTAATTGACATCATGTTTCTTTTTCATTGATCATTTCGGGACCGATCGATCTTGCTTTTTGGGATTGAACTCAAAACTTTTGAATCCACGCAGTCTATCTAGGTAAGTGAGATTCGGATCGAACTAAATTTGTTTGTGACATTTGGTTGATGAATCATATTTTTCCTGTTTTTTCCATTTATGTAATTTATTTTCATCTTGTAACATTGATAGGTGGCTATGACAAAGAGGACAAAGCTGCTAGATCTTATGATTTGGCTGCTCTCAAGTATTGGGGTCCGACGACGACAACGAATTTTCCAGTACGTATATATTTGATCTTTCAAAAAAAAATACGTATATATTTGAACGCTTTATGGTCATTATCTGTGAAGAATTGAGTCTTTGTTATTGCTCGCTCTTTTATTGGTTATAGATCTAGGGTGAATGATTGTCACATTTTTTTGTTTGGTTGCCTGCTTACTGAAATTGTACTTAAAGACGCATATATGTTTCTGAATTTTTAGGTAACTAACTACGAAAAGGAGTTGGAGGAGATGAAGCACATGACAAGGCAGGAGTTTGTAGCGTCACTGCGAAGGTCAGCATGTTAATGCATGTAGTCAATTCCTTTTACATTTAGATGTTTAGCAAATTAATCGATCAACAATGCAATTTGATGCTTACTCCTACCAATCCATATGAGTGCAGGAAGAGCAGTGGTTTTTCTAGAGGTGCATCCATTTATCGTGGAGTAACTAGGTATGCATCTATACATGTACTCCCTATCCCTAGTCCCTAGTCCCTACATGCTTTGAGAAAATAAATACATGATTGGAAAAGATTAATGATGTTCTACCTGGACACTGTATAAAGGCATCACCAACATGGGAGATGGCAAGCAAGGATAGGAAGAGTTGCAGGGAACAAGGATCTCTACTTGGGCACCTTTAGTAAGTATACATATGTGCATTGCCAAAGCTGGCATTCAAACAGAAATTACCATCTCAATGAGATTACAAGGACCATTTTGTATACACACATTTAAACTGAAGCTATTCCACTTACTAGAACGGTAGTATATGGAGGCATGCACATGTATGTCTACTAAAAATGTGACCAGCAAATCATGTCAAATTGTATCACACTACTACTTTGTGCATGCTCCTCATGTGGCTAGCTTTCTAAACGTGCTTCCCATGTCTAGTGCTACTTCTGTCTCCATTCACTAGTGCAACGAGTCAAAATAAATGAAATACATGTAGAAAGAACTACATGATTTAGTAATAAAGCAGGAAATTAAAGACACTCAGCTCAAATTCGAGTTTAAAGAAGGATTAGTGTAATGGTGGGATTGTACATCCAGGCCACTAGGCTCTAGTTTTTCTTGAAATCAGTATTGAACCATAAACTCACCCCTATCTAACCCAATCTCACTTTTCACCCTCTCTCTCTCTCTCACCAATCAAAGAGCAGTTGACATTCTCAAACTAATTAAGCTAGTGACATCTTACATGCATCATGCATGCATGCAATGCATACGGCGACTGTGCAGCAAGTAACAGTGTGCATCAATGTACGTAGCCACCCAGGAGGAGGCGGCGGAGGCGTACGACATCGCGGCGATAAAGTTCCGTGGCCTCAACGCCGTCACCAACTTCGACATGAGCCGCTACGACGTCAAGAGCATCCTCGAGAGCAGCGCGCTCCCCATCGGCACCACTGCCAAGCGCCTCAAGGAGGCCGAGGCCGCGTCGTCCGGGCAGCACGCTGGCGTGGTGAGCTACGACCTCGGCGGCATCGCCTCGCACCTCGGCGACGGCGCCCTCGCCTACGGCGCGCACTACCACGCCGCCGTCGCCGCCGCGTGGCCTACCATCGCGTTCCAGACCCAGCAGGCGGCCGCGTCGGCCGCCGCCGGCCTGTACCACCCCTACGCGCAGCCGCTGCAGGGGTGGTGCAAGCAGGAGCAGGACCACGTGGTGATCGCCGCAGCGCACAGCCTGCAGGAGCTTCACCAGCTGAACCTCGGGGCCGGCCTCGGCGCCGGCGCGCACGACTTCTTCTCGCCAGCACAGGCGATGCACGGCGGCCTCGGCAGCATCGACAACACCTCGCTCGAGCACAGCACCGGGTCAAACTCTGTCGTGTACAACGGTGTCGGGGAGAGCAACGGCGGCGGCTACATGATGCCGATGAGCGCTGCGGCGGCTACCACCACCGCGATGGTGAGCCACGAGCAGGTGGTGCAAGGCCATGCACGGGCGGCACAAGGGATTAATGCTGGTATCCTGAGGGATCACGACGACGGGAAGATCGGGTACGAGAACTTCCTGGTCAGCGCAGAGGCATACGGTGGCGCCGGGAGGATGACTCCTTGGACGCCGGCCTCGGCGCCACCGGTGGCGGCCGCGACGAGCAGCAGCGACATGGCCGGGATCTGCCATGGCGCGCAGCTCTTCAGCGTCTGGAACGATACTTAGGTTAGGTCAGCTAGCTAGGCCGGGCTATCTTCAGGTACGTTTAAACACTGACCTCACATAACACTTAGGGTTCTTGAGATGACAGAGACCGGTTAAGTTGTTATTGTCATGTTCTATTAATTAGCTCGTGGTTGGAAGGTGTTCTTCTGAAGGGAGGTAATGGCGTGTAACAGTTGCTGTTATTTTGGGGTTCAAGTTCAGAAGGATATATGGGCCTGATCATTAACTAGCGAATTAGTTAATTACTACATGGGTAGAAATGGAGCTATAGCCTGCCTGCTTGTAAAATGGGATTGGTTGGTGTGGATGGCATGCATGATGATGTATCGATCTTCATGTCATGAAAACTAGCCGATTATTGCCTACTTCCGTTGTTATGATCAAAGCAGGGGAATGAAAAAGAAAAGCTATTTTAGTAACAATTCTCGATGCGACTGTATTGTTCTTATCTACGTCCCTTCAGTTGAAGTGTTGATTTCTATTATCCTAAGGGAGAAACGTAGGATTTGATGAGAGGAACGAATGACGTGTGTTGGGAGCGGAGGGCGCCGTAGGATTCGAAGTCTTGGTCGTTCGGACGTCCCCATTTGGATCGCGGATTCTGTGAGCGATCAATGCGAGCACGCCAACAGGCGCCGCCGGCCGGATCAAAGCTGACCTTGTATCCATCCAAGTTTCTTCATCAACGCTGTCCGGATCCGTCCTTGCCCCTCGCCGCCGTGCTCCGTGCTCGGCTGCGATCCCACCGCCTGCCTACTCGCCGCCGCCCTTGCCCCCCGCGGTCAGAGGCAGGGGCGCTGCTTGTGTTGTTCTGTGCTTCGTGAGGGTCACATCACGTTGGTGGTGAGAGAGCAAGAATCAGGCGGAAACGCATCCTCTGCCATTGCAGAGTAATGTCACGGGTGAACAGTGCTATAACATTCGGTAGATCTGAGCCGTCGGTTTCGGGAAGAACAGTCCAGATCAAGTGCTACAGTAATGCTACAATATTTATAAACAGTACTTATGTTACATGATTTTTGCTGCAGTGTTGCTACAGTGTTTGGGAACAGTACACGGCTCGATCTCAGCCTCCCGTTTTCATTCCGACGGTCCGTACGCAATGTTACGGCACTGTTTACCCGTAACATTACTCTGCAATGGCAAATGATACGTTTCCGAACGAGGCACGGCACGTCTCGTCTCGTCTGGGCGGACACCAGTAAATCGGTTTCGCCCGAGCGGAGTCTCCTCGAACTGTTCCAACAGCGTAGCGTGTGAGGCCACATCGATGATGCATGGATGAGGTTGGGCTATTCATGGGCCGGACGCTCACGGTATCACGTCCGGGACAGGACAACCCCTTCTCTTCGTTTTACTTACAAAAAATTACAGGCATCCCTCTTGGCCCATATTTATTGGGCTTTGTCGATCTTGTCGTGTCCGACGTTCCCATTTGGGTCGCGGATTATGTGCGCGATCTGGCCCGGCGCGGTTAGATTACCTTGGACTTGGAGGTCTGCACCAGCCGAGTTTTTCCCCCCGTACGTACTAGGCAGGGCAGGGCTGGGCTGGGCTGGGCTGGGCCAAACAATGTACTCATTCACCAACGGCCCAGATCTCCCAACTCTCAGTTAGTCTCAACTCGCAACTGGCTGCCACCAGGCTGCCTTTTCCCTTCTTTTCCTCACCAAACAAGCTTCCTCCTGCCTGAAAAGGCCATTTTAATCTCTCCTTTTTGGTTTCCTCCTCTATTAACAATCACACAGATGATTGGAAGAGAACAAATTAAGGGTAAAGTACATAAAGGGGGGAAAAATATATGCAAAGATTGTTGTTGGTTAGACCTGCTCAATTCATTCTTTCGTGGAGCAGAGCAGATAAGGCAGCCTGCAAAGCTTTAACATGTTTGACCAAGGGCACCTTCTTTTTGCCTTGAGAGGTTGGTTAGCTGCTATGTTTTGGTCAGCGGGCTAGTATATTTGAGCAGTTGAAGCTACACATACCACTCACTTGACAAGATAGAAAATGTGCCAGTTAATTTTCTCCTCTTATTGGATTCAACTTGGTGACTTCCCAGCTGGATTGGATGAATTTGCAGCTATAAATATTGACAATGAAAGATATCTGAAATAACCATCAATGGATAATGAAATGTACTGTATCAGCCTATCAGGCCCTCGCACTGAAAGAACTGTGCACTCAACTGACCAGAAAAGGTTTCACTATGTGGAAGTGGAACAAAGGGCAGCATACCTAAGATGCCACACAGTAGATGTTTTCCAGAATAGCTTAGATTTAATTACACCACTGTGAACGTTCCATAAAACGCTAAATTAGGTGCCTGATGAATTGACATCACAACAAACCTTCCATATTGGTATGTTACCATTACAGTTTTATCGCTGATGACGATGGCTAGGAAATCTTGACTTATTTCATTTGATAAAGAGCCTGACATAGCATGTTTCTCCTAAGTGGAAACACCTGGAAACTGGTCAGTTTCGGTAAATAAGGCTGTAGCTTTCACCACTCGATCTACCCTGGTCAGAGCCTTATAAAATGATAGGCCTTAAAAAATCCTGGGGTCGCAAAACACAGGTTGCATATTTGTATATTACCTGCACAGCAATTAGTAAAAAAAAAAGTGAATTTACATCATCTTGAAAACACCAATGTACCGTGCTCTTTTAGATTCAAGTGAGATGAATTCAATATGCAAGATACACTGCAAATATGTATAGAGAGAGCCTTGAGAATTTACAAGCCAACTTTAATCTATACGCCATGCCTAAAACTTGCTACTTGAATTCATGTCAATTTACCACAGCACAACTAACAAATTGAAATACACTAGGCAAGGAATTCATTGTCTAAATTCACCCCACTTGACGACCTTGATCATCAGTCTCTAATATAAACCTAAAACTAAAAGAATCAGTAAAGTGGGCATGGATTTTATATCAGTTACAAGTCTAGCTAAAGATGTACTGATTCAGAATCGTGTGATTTTAACTACTCACATAGTTGCGATTGTTTAGAAATTTACAGCGTTCTTTCAAAAAACATAGAAGATTTATACACACCATGTAAAATAGTACTACAACTACGAAAGGTTATCTTAGAAGCTCTCCTGCTAGTTTTCAAGAAAAAAAGAACTACAAAAGGTTATCTTAAATGTCAGTAAAATGCCATATTCTCCCAACCTGGAATCAAGTGGGGACAAACATAAACATCCAAATGGCCATATTATCCCCTTACCATCCCTTACCTGCTCTCTCTCTCAAACCTTGCCACCTTGAACATTATAAATACCCACTCGTACCAAAGCCAAAACCATTCGCATCCTCCCCTCTCCTCACTTGAGAAAGCACTGTCAAGCCATGAAAATGAGCATCAGAGGCCAGCCAAAGGGTCACCTATGGCTCGTCCTAGCCGTGCTGGTTGCAATTTTTGCAATGCTCGGTGAGGGAGCTACCAGCTTGTCACCATCTTCTCTTTTCTTATCACCAACATATGCTCCGGTTATTAAGGTGGTAGGAAAGGTGTACTGCTATAGATGCTTCAACGAGGCACACCCAGAAGAATCCCATGGGAAGGAGCACCTGAAAGGTGAAATTTTTCTATTACTCCAGTTCTCATGATCTAATCATGCTAATGTACTTGTTCAAAAAATCATGCTAATGTAGTCAGCTTGGAAATATTATCAATACTGCTTCATGCTACATCAGTTCTTGATATAAAAAATGCACTCAAAACATATCACACAGAAGGTCTATAGGGTCACTTTGAGCTTTGTGTTCACTATTATCTGTTCAAAGTTACAGAAATCTGTCAATGGTTGTATAAGAAGAATGTGCAGTTTGCTTCCTGGCAGGGGGCACTTTTATGTTTTAGAAGCCCTATACATACCAGCATGCGATATATACTTAAATCAAAAATCAAAACATCAAGTTGCTGACTAGATAGGTCAAAAATCAGACAAAGGACACAACTATTTTAAGAGCATGTTATACACTGTGAACCAAACTGAAGTGAAGCGCATTGGAGAGAATAGACTAACTTACAAGATGGATGATGTTTGCATATTATTCATGCTTCCCAAACGTTCTTCTGCATTTCGTACTTACATTTTTTTCATTTTTTTACCATGACCTGGTGCAGGAGCCATGGTCAAGGTCACTTGTCAGGCGAATGATCAGGCACTAGTGGGATTTGGCTACACCGAAAGCAATGGCAAATACAGCGTGAGCATTACGGGCTTGCCACCTAGCAACACCTATGGGGCTGACTCGTGTAAGGTTGATCTCCATGCAGCACCAGGAGGATCTGACTGCAATGTGCCAATTGAGTTAAATTTGTCTGGGCTCAGTGTTTACTCCAAGTCCAATGAGGAAGTGGTTCTCAAAGCCAACCAAATAATGGCATTTGCATCAAAGAAGACCTTTGGATGTTCAAAACCTCACATTCTACCACCTATGTATCCCTATAATTCACCACCACTCCCTTACCAGTATCCGTCACCTCCATTCAACTACAAGTTCCCACCATTGCCTTATCAATATGCACCACCACCTAACAAGTTTCCACCTCCATCTTACCAGTATCCATCACCTCCGCAGAACTTCTACTCTTCGCCACCACCTTACCAACAGTCCACACCTCCAAACAACTACCAATCTCCACCAACATCTTACAACTATCCATCACCTCCACACGGCTACAACTCTCCAACACCACCCCAAAAGTATTTACCACCTCCATACTACTACAACTCTCCACCACCACAATACCAGTATTCATCACCTACAATACCTTACCAGTATTCCCCACCTCCTTACAACCACAAGTCACCACTTCTACCATCGTCACCGCCTCCTTACTACTATAACTCTCCACCACCTTACCAGTACTCACCACCTCCGTATAACTATGGATCTTTTCCCCCACCTTACCAGTATTCTCCACTGTTACCTCCAAAACATCTACAACCAAAATTTCCTCATGCAAAGTCTCCACCAGCATCTTCAACATCTCCACAGCCTCTTCACCACTACAGCTCTCCACCACCACCTCAGCATGAAGACATGTCATCAGCACCACCGTCTCTGAACTCCTACCTATCCCCACCACCACCAAATCAGCTGTCGTAAGCATCAAGAACAGGGCTCTTGTAAGTGTAAGTTTTTTTAGGCTTATGTGGTAGAATAGAATACACCATTTAAAAATTTACATATTGTGCACAACTCAAGATATATAGCTAAATTTGTGAGATGATTGTTAAGTAATTGTATTCCCTAAGTACAGTGACATGTTACCCACATGATTTCATCCATCTCCTTTCAGGATCAGGCGTGAGCAGAATAAAAGTAAGAGTTGAAGTCTATCTCAAGAAGAAGAAGAAGAAGTGTCGTATCAGGAGTTTTCAGCTTGCATCTCAGTGTCTAGAATTGTTTATCGTGGTGTATAGAGCTATTTCAGCAATGTAGTCTGTAATCATAAGACCAATGAGCTTTGTTAGTATCTCTACTCAATCCAATATATGGTGTGGGTTCCTTATAGCTCTAAAATCTTTTCTAGTGTGCGCGCTTTTATTTCCCAAAAAATGGAACAAATAAGAGGGATGCTGTGGCTGGACTGGCTACTGCACTTATTCCATTTTTGTTCCACAGTTTATACTGTTGTATCTACGCAAGAAACAGCAAATCCAGAAGGGAGCTCTCGACCATAAAAATAAAATCCATGACTCAAATTCTATTCAGTAATCGAAATTGAGCTTAGAAGACAATGTACACATCAATCACTAGTACACTACTGATCACCTCAAAGTATAATATCATCGATAAATCAGTGCGGCTCCTAGATAAAACCATAGGATCCAGCACCCAACCAGGCGCTGCAAGTCACATTCTTCAGTGGGTGGCGCAATTTTCAGGGAAAGTTGGCCGCTAGAGCAGAAAAACGACACTCTTGTTATCTTGTATCTTTCGCGCGGATCATTCGTGTGTAAGTGAAGAAGGAAACCTACGCAGCCTATCAACAAGAACTAGTAACTTAGCAAGTGACTCCAATAACTCACCCGAGAAGAAGATGGTGGCCGTGGAAGCGGCGGTCTCTGGTCATGTGGCCCGCATCGCCGAAGTTGGCGGCGCTCAGGGTCTGCGGTTACCGGAACCAGGCGTCGCGGCGGCGGATCCGACCGACGTGGAAGATCCGGGATTCCGGGCAGTTTGGGTGGGCTTGGCCCTTACGAAAGCGGGTTTTATTTGGGCCTATATTTGGTCTGGGCCATCAGGGCCATGTATACTGCGCAGCGACGTCGCTCTCGGCGGTTAGCTTTCTGCATCAAAACTCAAGAGCGCAGCACGCATGCGGCACATCGCACGGTCACGGTGTGCCACCTACATAGCACACGAAGGCATGATTCATTGCATCCTCGCATCACCGTTGGATTTCCGGAAAAGCGAGCAAACAGACGAAAAGGAAATGGCAAGATGAGAAAAAGGCTTTCTTCTCGGCGGTTTCTTGTGTGCCGACGACGACGATGAATTTGAGACTGACATTTTTTGTCTCTGTTAGTACGAAATTACAAAAAATAATATCACGATAAAAGACACGTGTCATCTATCTAACCTACTATGATGGTATTTTTATCATTTTAGTCACAAATGAGTCTACATTTGCTATTTTATTTCAAAAATAGGCTAAATGAGCCGAAACTCGTCCCAAAGCACCCCAAACTTTGATGCCAACAGAATATGACTGACATATTCTCTGCCGCTGCTATTGGAGGCGTGAGGCTAAGACACATCCAGTCCAACAGCCATACGAATCCAAGCTACTCCTATCTCCTTTTTGTTCTCTTCTCACTTGAATGTTATCCATACATCTTGATCTGCTGGACATGAAGCTTATCGCCCAAACTCTACTACTGTATATTCCATAAAAGTTCGTAATATGATATGTTTTCATAAAAAATAGCTTGCCGAACCTATCTCCGTAATTCATAATATATATTATTGGATTGACCTGTGGTCCAATTTAGAGAAGGAGGGAGGACGGAGTGCTCCTTAAGGGCGCTAAAGCTATTGGGAAGGTTGCTAGTGAAGTTTTTGGAGCCAGGAGCAGATGAGCGCCATGGACTAGCAGGATATCTCATGGATGATGTTGTTTCTGTTTTGCGCTTTGGGATGTCTGTGCTCTTTCATTTTGTTTAGCTACCCTTAGCTCTTAATGACTGCTTTCCAGTTTTCAGCTTTGTATATATTCTGTGTTAGTTTGGATCTTTTGTAATGATGTTTCTTTAATGAAAATGGGGTGCAAACCTTCTATAAAAAAAAAAGCCCAAACTCTACTACTGTATATTCCAGTGCCACACCCCAATGTTAACTACTGTATTCTTCCTTTAAAAAATAACTACTGTATTATACTAGTGATGTTAACAGTAGTAGAAGTGTAGAACAACCTACTCTAGTGTACTTCATCCGTTCAGATTAAACACGATGTTTAGAAAGCGTGCTTTCTTAATTTTGATCACTAATATATAAAAACCTATTTGTATCGGTCACGTGGAAATGATATTATTAGATTAGTTATGACAAATATTTTTATAATATAATAATTTTAAATTGTTTTATAAGATATATATATTCATATAAAAAGTAATGATCAAAGTTACATATTAAAGACCGTGTCGATATCCAAAACGTAACATATTCTCAGAGAGAGGAGTACCGTAGATGAGCATACGTTAGTGTATACCGTATAAAACTTGGTGCCAATACATGTCCACTCCACCTCGAGTTGGGTGCAGTTATAGTATGTCGCTACTACACCTGTGTGTGGTCTACTATGTCTATCCGTTATTTAAAGCAGGAAGCAAACTGCCCTATCATCATCATCTTTTAGTCAGTTAATAGGACCAACAAAAATTAAATGCAGAATTTACCTCGAGATCCAATTCTCACCAACTCCAATGCAGAAAGGGCAGAAAGTGAAACGGAGAGAAGAATCTGCAGTATAAAATGGGGTTGGAGCTTGGAAGCTGCAATAAACTAGGAAACTGCACTGCACTCTGCAGAAAGGAGAAATTACCAAAAACGCCCTACCACAGTCTCACTGCTCTCTCTGTCCTCAAGTCCAATAAAGGGTGGGAAAAAAGGAGAAGAAAGGGGATGACTCCTCGCAGCCCGCGAAGGCCGGTCTGCACGGTCTGCACCGCGATCCGTCTAGGTAGGCGTTCGGCTGTGTTCCATTCTCGCTGCTGCCCGCCTAGTTTTCTTTGATCCTGCCGTTCTTTTCTATTTCAAGGACCAACCTTTGCGGCGGCTTATTGGTGAGTGCTGTTAATCTCTTGTTTCCATACCAAGTTCTATTCTAATCAGTACGAGTGATGCGGTTGTCCAATCTTGGATTGTCTGGTCATACTCATACTCTCGTAGAGCGGCGGCAAAGAACTGATCAGGAGGAGATATGTTTTTTGGGGGGTTTGTTTAACTGTTGTTCGAGGAGCAGGGGAGACCTGTTTCTTGATCGGTGTAACTGTTCTGTGTGTGAGTGTTCACCGAAGCTTTTGGTTTTGGTTAGAGAATTCGGCCAAATCACTTCGGAATTGGTTTGATAGAGATGGAGTGTGGGATTTTATGCTGCGGTAGCTGCTTCAGTTTGCGAGTGTTCTTGATCCACTGGGGCCCACCAGAACGCAAGGTGTTCAGGAATTAGGGTTACTGGAAGGAAATAGAATTTTGGTTTGGTTTTGGATGTGTTCTTGGTGAAGGTGAGTGAATTGGCACATTCCAAAGTGGCTATTTCTCCCCCGGTAGTGCAATTCTGAATCCTCTAGAACATCTTTATGCATCGCGTTGTGCATTTCTCTCCTCTCTTTTTCCCCTTATGTAGAATTGTAATTGAGGGAGAGACTGATTTTCCCTATTATTAAGGAGGAAGATGTGCATGCATTATCTGATTGTTCTTCAATTTGAATGCATTGTTTGGATTTGTGTTCTAATTTTAGGGCTCTAGTTGTTTGACCTATTGTATTCTGGTGGATAAGACATGAGACTGAATTGGGCTCACTGTTGGAGAAGGGGGAATACTGGTTGTGCACCCTGCCTTTGCTAGACGAATTTGTTTTTTGTTTTGTGATTAGTCTTGTCGTTTTTTATTTGTTTCTGTCTCCTCTTTAGCCATGCTTTCTTTGAAAAATCCTTGTGATATAAGCTAGTTGTTAGTTGGCAATCAATGGCAAATATGCTTATGTTGAGAAACAAAAACCATGTATGCTGTATGATCTTTGATTGGTATTGTGTTCATGTTTGAACGGTGCTTTTCTTTGTTGTCACTTCTGTTTCTTTTCGCAGAATATATTTGATTGTCCTTTGCTGGAGTTTTCCTATGTCGACAGGGGCCACTTTAAACTGGATTAAAACCCCATTTGACACCCGGAGATTCCATGACTTTTCTAGTTTAAGGTCCCTCCCTCCCTCATTGTTTGTAGTGAATCCTTTGGATGGCTCCCTTGCTTGCTGAAACTAACAATTGTAACCATTTATTGTAGTTTTAGACGCCGAAACACTTTTGGATCTATTCAGCCTTGCTGGTTGGCAACTGATCAGGATTCATCCCTATTCAAAGTTCATGTGGCTGCAGATTACTCGGACTCAGTGCCAGATTCAAAGTACACAAGAGATCGGGGTTACCATCCTCTTGAAGAAGTTAAAGAACGTCCAAAGAAAAAGGATCTTTCACTCACAGATGTAGAAACTGCTAGAACAGTTGTAGAGGTAACCTAGTGCAACTAAACAGTGCTTTTGCTATTAATGTGTCTAGTCGTTTTAATGTTGCATTGGCATGACCCAATTCCATAGTATAAAATGCCTCAGCCTAACTCCGAGTATACTACTATAAATATGTAAAAGCTAACACAAATCCCTCCTGCTGTACAACAAGTAAACAGATGGTTTTATATTTGTACCTAATATCTTACCATATTCTGGATAACATTTTCACCTTGTCTAGGCCAATAGCAAGGGATTGCTTGTATTTCCCGCAAGGGTGCATAATGAACCTCATGGACAAGTTGCTTGGTCAGAATTTCAGTATGTTGTTGATGACTATGGAGGTAATGCCTTAATGTGCAACCAAAGTTTTCACAATATAGACTTCATAGTGCTCCTCTTGTGAATCTAACACTTTGTGAACTTATGTACAGACATTTTCTTTCAAGTACCTGACAATGGGAACATCCTGGAAGATGATGCTGCGAACAACCCTGTGGTAAGATCACTCCTGTTTTTCTCTGTTGGTGTGTCTCTTGACAAGCACATATGTTTTTGTATATCACTAGTGCTATACCAAAAGGGTCACGGTTGTTGAATTTTTCCATTGCGACTTGGCATCATGTGGACCCTGGGATTTATCATCCACCTAGTTTAGTGCTGCTTTCGTCATAATGTTGCCTTGTTGACAATGGTGTCATTTTCAAGTGTAAACTGTTGTGCGCAAATATTTTGATGGGAATGGCATATTTGCTTAGTCATTATTGAAATGACATTTTAATTGCAGACAGTTTTGATTGGAATGGATGGTCCCATTATTGGAGAAGCTAGTGTGGTAATCAGCGATTTTAGCGATTACATGGATGTCGAAAATTTTATAGACATGCCTGATGAGAACTACAGCAAGGTTTGCTAAGAAAATTTTTAGCTGCTTTGAGCTGGTATTATTGGTCAGTTTTCTATTTAGCAACAAGTCCTGTCATTATTGATGTTTCCATTGTGAAATGTCACAGATTGATACAGAAATAACTGATATTCTTATAGAGTGGGGGATGCCAGCAACGATGCGTGCAATACACCCAATTTATTTTGCAAAGTGTTTGACAAAGGTAAGCCGTCAACAGTTATTGCAGACACCAGCAACCATTGATATAGTGAAACAAACAACAATTTAACTAGGAAAGCTTTCATCAGTGTGATGGAGGAAACAATGTAGATACTGTAAGTGCTTACATCCTACGCTTGTCTCTTAAACCTATACTGTTATGAAGGGTTCAAAGTTGATATTCTGGTTTTTTTTAAAAAGTAACAGCCTTGACCTCTCAGCTTGACACATCAAGACCAAAACAAATAAGATAGAAAATTCAAGATATGGTCGCATTTATTTAAAAGATACACATACACTCTCTGTCAACTGGAACACAAAAAAAGAAACCCAGGATGTACACTCAGCCAGTCAAAGAAAAGAAAGACAAGCAGCACTTTTGTCTCTCTGAGATATGCATTCCATCAGTTAGTGCTGATGGTAAATGAAAGCTATGCTCAAAACCGAGTAAAGTGCTTAAGATATATAATTTTAAAGAACAGTGTGAATTTTGAATTTGCAAAACTGAACTTATTATATTATTTACTCTAAATTTTCCTGTAGTTCATTAAAGAGTAAAATGCTTTAGCAAGCATATTGCATAGTCTAAATTATCACAAGGAGCACTACGTTATGCTCATCATTCATCAAACCACTCAAGTTTCACAGAGCTAGACAATCACATTATGTGCTCTTTTGCTATGCAGGCTGTTCATGATAATCATGGGGAAAAGATGGATAGTCCATCAAATGGTCTCTCTATTGTAGGATATCTGAGACCTGCTTTCATAGAAGAAGAATCTTATCTGAGGAGCTTATTTCACAGTGAATGCAATGGTGATGGTTATTCATCTGATTCGAGAGGTACTTAGCCTGCTCTTGGTTACATCCATCTGTGCTATTCTTTGATCGGTTTTTTGTTCTAATAAATAGTAAATCAAACAGATGAATACAACAAAGAACGTGGACCAGCGTCTGGAACCTATGGCCTAATTGGTAATTAGATCAGTTGAGATCTTTCATTCAGTTACCCATTTGCCTTCAGTTTTTTCTGTGACTAATGGTAAGTGAATGTTCAGATGATGATAAAGAGAGATTTGACTTCAATGATGTGGGAAGTAGCACTGATTCAATAATCTACAAGCTGGAGATAATGGCAATTGAGCTGTTTTCCATCTATGGGAAGCAGGTAAGGCCTTCCCTCTTCCACCCAATATATTGCGTTGATATTGGTTCAGAATATATACATGATTGAAGTGAAGGAAAGGTTGATCCATGCATTCCTTTTAAAGGGGAAATGGGAGATTATTGGCATTGTTTTCTTGGCTTGGTAGTCATCGTCATTGCTTTAATTCTGTTGATTGCTGCAGTTGATGATTGATCCACAAGATTTTCAAGATGCAGAACCAGATCTTCTTGCAAATTCTGCTTCAGAAATTATAGAACGCATCAAAGAGAACAGTGATCAGTGTACTATGGCTCTCAGGTCCCTCTGTCGTAGGAAAAGAGGCCTTACTGTTGAGGTGTGTCTCTGTTCTTTAATGACTTAATCATGTCCCTCATTCCTTAGGTTGCATGAATGAATGGGAGAATTCTGTTTCTGACTTTATATTGCCAATTGGATTAATACTTCTATAGACTACGCTAAATTTGCAGTACAATATGTTTTACAGGAGGCAAGCTTGATTGGTGTTGACAGTCTTGGTATTGATGTAAGAGCTTTTTCTGGCTTGGAAGCTCGGACTGTTCGATTTTCATTTAATGCACAGGTTTGCTCTTAGGCTTAAACTTTTCACTTTACCTCTGGCCTTTTCATCGAACATTCGAACCCAGATTAATCATTCTGAACCCTTTGGTTTCAGGCGCTCTCTGAACGTTCAGCTGAAAAGAAGATCAGGCGAATGCTTTTTCCACGCTATCAACGTAAGACAGTGAAAGCTTCCAATGAAGGTGAATGTTAGCCTATTCACTTCTTTTCCCTTAGAACACCTAAAAATTCCGGTGAGGAGACAAGGGTGTAAAGGGAATCAGCACAAGATCTGCACCCAATCTGATGCCAATTTGTTAGGAGAAGTGCACATCCGTCGATTATGAAATGACCTCAAGGATTAGAGTACTCAGTCGAGGTTTCGACTTCACAACCTCAAGGATTAGAGTACTCGATCGAGGCTTTGACTGCATCGGTGATAAAAAGGATTGATCACCCATGTTTCTGACAAATAAGGTGAGGGTTGATCACCCATGTTTCTGACAAATAAGGTGGTTATCTTGTATAGTGGCATCCTTGGGTGCAATGTGATTCGATGCCGACGGCAATCTGCAACTGACCAATTTTCATCAGCCATAAATTTCCCACTAAAAAATAAGCTGTAAGAAAGGCAAGATCAATAAGATCTCTTTGGCCTGGAATATCTTCTTTTGCTGCAACTTGTAACTTTTTTTACAGTAATTGCGACTTGTAAGTTGTAACTAACTAGCTGTCATTTTTGTCATGGCTGAATAAATGTGACTCCAACGCCAGCATGTCGCTTTTAAAATCTTGATGGTGTCACAACAATTAGCTTTTCTGTCTGAAACCTGAAAGGCGTGCGCACTTTGTCATGAGTACTAAGCTCCATCAGATAGAAAGTATGCTTATTGCTTACCGTGTTGTAGATTAAAGAAACTCTATGGAATGGAACGGGGCCTATTTGTTTGTTGATGATAGCTTTTTTTTCTTTTAAAAAAGTACTATCGTAGCATAAAAAGACTAGACAGTGAGTACGGAGGGTACTCCGTACTTTGTCTTTGTCTTAGGAGAGGACCGAAGGGAGAGGAGCCCAAGCACATGTATGTATGTATTGCTTTGTATGTGTGTGAATGAGAGAAATGGAGAGTTAGCCCTTTACATGTGCTCTTGGGGCTTTATTTATAGGAGGGCAAGAAAGGATATTTACCTTCTTGTCCTCACAAAGTGTAGAGAGAGAGGGGGTATTTAGATATATTGATCTAAAATATACTATACAAACTAAGTGCATTATACAAGTTAGGTCTACATATACAGTATTCCTGACGGTACAGCGGTATTTCTGACAACCCTAAGGTGCAGGGCACCAGGGGGGCCAACTACGACAAGTGCCTTTGTGCTGCCGTTCCCTGATAAGATTGCGACTGAGGTTAGCAGATAATGTTTTGCGCATCGATAGTGCCCGTCGCCGTCCTGAAACGAAATGGTGACGCCTTCTGTACACTCGATACACGACCATGCCACTGCCTCTCTCTCTCTCTGGCCGTGGCGCTTTTTTGTAAATCGATTCGATGAAGGTAGATGGACAAGCCTTTGGCGCCATCTCAAAAGGCTCGTGGAAAAGAACATCGGAAATGGGTGGATGGGACCAACCGGGGGGGCGGCTGATGGAAGAGTCTGACCGGCGGCGCATGCGCACGGTAGTCGGAAAGGAGCAGCCTTTTTCTTCTCCTCGACAAAGTTACTGATCCGGATCATCCCCAGTATACAGCAGAAAAACCACGTTCTAAACCGTGATTTCGGTCTACATAAGTGCCCAACAGTAAATACTATAGCAACTGATATAAACCTGCGCGTTTAGCAGTGGAGCATTGGTGCCTGACTGTAAATCAGTCACTCAGTTCGCTTTAACAAATGGCGCTTTCTATCAACCAAAATATATTCCCATCAGGCACAAAACACAAAGTAGCCGGGCCATATTCCGCACAAGACGAAAGGCAGATACATCTACTAGAGACAAACGGTAGAAGAGGAGAGATCAAGCGCAAGAAACTTCCTCGTCGTTTCGCTGTAACCCGTACGGCGAGAGCGACGCCAGCGGAAAGATTGGCAGGCAAAATAAAACCGCACGCGGAGGGAGAAGCACCAGGAAGCAATCAATCAAATCAAGCGCACGTCTCCGAGAGCGAGAGACGGCGGCCACCACACGAGTAGGGCTCGGCCGCCCCGCCCGTCTCGGAAACGGACCCGAAGAACAAAATGCAGATAGTCCGCCCTAATTTGCATTAGCGGGCGTGTTTTCACCGTTGGATCGAAAAGCGAACATTCTAAATCATCTGCTATAGTCTATTGTTTGCTATAGTCTATTATTACCTGTTGGCCGAGATCGCTACATTGTTCAATCAGCGCTTCCACTGTACCGATGCATTTATATTTTCTCCGCTTTTGGACTCAATGGCTATAGGGATTAATGGACAGCACTGTGGCACGTGCACTTTGTTCTTCCACAAAGAGATTCGTTTCCGGCCGTCTCGTAGCTTGCAAGCTATGCAACGGCGAGAGAAACAGACACGCCCAGAGAGAAGAGAGACCGAGTCGCCGGCCTGTTGCTTGCAAGCGATGCTACCGCGCGCGACGAGTCGCCGTCGGAAATTACATGCACGAACAGAGGACCACGAACAAATTATGGTGTGGTGGCCTGTACTAGTTGCAAATTAGACGAACCATCCTGCGATGAATGAAAGCTTGCACAGATCGCTTTTCTTTGGGAGGTACTAATCACCTTTTATCTTGGTGGCATTGAAACACTTCCCATCAATAGTTTGTACTGGCACTGCACCCTGTACGGGCACATGTTGTTGGCGCCTTTACGTAGCAGACTGGCAAATTGCTCAGGAAAATAGTCCAACATCCAGAAAAAGACGACTCAATCCAACGGTTCCAACGAGTGACACAGATTTAGACTTTAGAGACCCGCATAACTAAGCGGAAACGAATCTTCCGACGTTAACGTACGGGCTATTGGACCGAAAACAAGAGGTTGAGATCTAGATGCACACTGTTCCCAAACACGATAGTAAATACTGCAGCGAAAACGTTGTAGCATAGACACTGTTTACTAGTACGGTAGCATCACTATAGCTCTTGATCCGAACCACCCTTCTCAGATCCGACGGTTCAAATATATCAAATGTCCAATTGGAATATAAGAGGATACCAATCCTAACTTAGCATATTCTGAAACACTCCACTAAATAAGATAGCTATCTATGTAGCACTCCACTAGAAAAGTAATTCGATTTTTTTCTGGGGACTTCAGTCAAATTTTTTGGACCGACCGAAGGCGAGGCACTGGCGCCCATGCTCGTGAGATCGCTGGAGTTGGAGATGAGACGGAGGCGCATAGTTTTTCAAGCTCATCCAGATATTAGAAATTCAAGTGAGGTTGCTTTTTTCCGGGGAGGTGTTAAATAGAAAAAAAAGTAGAACACCTTCGTACAGACGGCAACGGCCGGGCCCGCGCATTAGTAACGCCCTCCTCCTGCCTCCTCAAATACGAACACGACGACCGCACCAACCAGGCCAGTACTACACTACGAGCGCTCGCTCGCTCCGAGCATCCGTCCGATACTACTACCACTGCCAGTCCAGTGTATTATCCATCACACGGCGGCAGCGCCATGCCGGCGGCGGACGCCGTCGTCAAGCCGTTGCCGCGAGCGCTCTCCCTCGCCGCGGCGGCGGCGGCGGCCGCTGCGACGTCCCTCCTCATCATCTCCATCGTCGTCTCCCGCGTACGCTCCCACTCCTCCTCGCCTCCCCCGTCCACCAGCGCCTCCACCACCGCCGCGCTCCCCCCGGCCCCCGCCCCCTCGCCGCTCCCGGAGCACCCCCACCCCCCGCCGCCGCCCGTCCCACCCTGCCCGCCCAACGCCTCCCACCTCATCCCCTGCCACGAGCCCCCCTCCGGCGAGCGCCACTGCCCGCCGCACCCGCCGCCGCCTCCTCCCCACCCGCCCAAGGACCCACCGCCTCACCCGCCGCATCCCCCGCACCCTCCGCCGCCGCCACCCTGCCGCGTCCCGCCGCCTCCCGGGTACCGCCCGCCTCCGCCGTGGCCCGCTCGGCGGGAGCGTGCGCGGTTCGCGAACACGGAGCTCCCTCTGCTCACCGTGGCCAAGGCGCGCGGGGAGTGGCTTGTGTTCCCCAAGGGGGCGGGGACTTACGTCGAGGAGCTGGAGCGCATGGTGCCGCTCCGCGGCGGCGCGGTGCGAACGGTTCTCGACGTGGGATGCGGGGTGAGTTGTTGAATTCTAAGAATTTGCTGGTTTTTATCTGAGATGCTGGGTCTTCGAATAATACTGAATAGTGAATGGTTAAAGTTGATCACTGTATCTTCTCAACTTGATCTCTGAATAGTGAATTGTTAAAGTTGATCACTGAATATTGAACGGTTAAATGTCATGTCTGTCTCTGTGCCTGTGGCAGGTTGCGAGCTTTGGGAACTACTTGTTGAGCTATGGCATCCTGACCATGTCTATTGCTCCGAGGGACAGGCATGGAGCACAAGTACAGTTCGCCTTGGAGCGTGGACTGCCTGCGATGATCGGAGTGCTTGGTGCTCACAGGCTGCCATACCCGTCAAGGGCCTTCGACATGGTGCACTGCGCGGGGTGCCTTGTTCCATGTACTGCTCATGGTAGGACATGCAAGAAATCAGTACTATCCGCGACAAAGCATATTTCCTGATGTCTTGTTCATCAAACTCGTCTCCGTGTCTAGCTTATGATTGCACATATCAGTAGTTTCTTGAAAGTTCAAACTTCAAACTGGCAAATGTTGCAGTCAGTGAGCAGAACTGCTGCCGATATGTTAATGTCAAGTGCTAAAGCATTACGTTGTATGGTGTAGTGCTTTGTTCTCATTCACCTATAGCTGATTCCAGATGGACTCTATATGCTGGAAATTGACCGTCTTCTCCAACCTGGTGGCTATTGGGTTTTGTCTAGGCCACCCATCAGCTGGAAATCATCGTACGATGGTTTGAACCAAACGGTCAAGGACATGCAAGACGAGCAATTAGCCATGGAAGATACGGCGAAGAAACTTTGTTGGACAAAGGTTTCAGAGAAGGACACAATTTCTGTTTGGAGAAAGCCTATAAATCATCTGCAGTGTGCCCAAGAAGCCAAGCTCTTGAGATCCCCACCGTTCTGTACAGGAGATGACCCGGATAGTGCTTGGTAAGGTTTTCCTTGTCACCTTGTAAATTTGCTTGTGCAGGCATCTTTTGTGGTGAAGCGTAATATTGCACAATTTTATTTTCGGATCGTAATATCATGATATCATCTGCCTCTTTCATGATCATCTGTGGCTTTCAAAATCCTTGTATAGCTGTGAAGGCTAATTCTCTGAATTAGTTTAGTCTAGTATCTGGAACATTTCAGGAGGGTTAACAATACGACTAAAATAAAGTTTATCCAAGTTATACCTTGAGTACAATAAAGTGCATCAATGTGAGAGAATGAATACAGCACCAGAGTATCCAAGGAGCTTACTGCCAAAGAGGGGGAAAAAAGAAGGCACTCGTTGAGTCATTGGATAATCTAGCACGACTCCGTTGTATGCATTGAATGATTAGTCATACAATTCGTCAAATATGACAATCTCATAAAGTATGAATGATTTTTGCTATATTACAGGTACGCAAATATTTCAATGTGTATTACTCGTCTCCCAAGAGTTGAACTTGTCAGTGATATTGCTGGTGGTGCCGTGGAGAAGTGGCCTCAAAGACTCGCCACAGTGCCACCAAGGATAGTCAATGGGGAAATGAAGGGGATATCCATTCAGACATACAAACACGACAATTTGATTTGGAAGAAAAGAGTTGATTTCTACGGAACATATTTAAAAGATTTATCTCATGGGAGCTACAGAAATGTCATGGACATGAATGCTGGCTTTGGTGGTTTTGCTGCTGCTATGTCGAAATATCCTGTTTGGGTCATGAATGTGGTTCCTGCAAATATAACAGACAATACTCTTGGTATCATCTATGAGCGTGGCCTCATTGGAACATACATGGACTGGTAATGTTACAGAGCAGATATTTTCTTGTAATGGAGTGCGGTTTCTATTTTTCCTGTAAGATATAGTAAACAACTCACTCAATATCTTGAGTTTTTTTTTTCTTTCAATATCAGGTGTGAGGCTTTCTCTACTTATCCACGTACATATGATCTGATACATGCTAATGCAGTATTCAGCTTGTATATTGACAAGTAAGTGATTCCTCATAATTCGCTTTGCTCAATTATACTTGTTCTGAGGCAGAACAAGCCTCAGAAAGAGAGAAGAAAGACATTGCCACTTCAGCTATGTAGAACTTCTGGTTCCCTTAGTTTGATAGTGCCAAACTGTACTTTAACAATAAGAAGTACCCAGTACCCACTGGCCACTACCCCGCTACCCATCATATGGCTCACTTAATTTGCTAGTGCCAAAGTCTCCTTAAACATTAAGTAGTACCCACCACCCATCATTTGGATATTGGCTTTAGTGGCTTTGCTTTTCTGAAGGAAAGCAAGTCACTAACATGAAATGGGCTCTAGTTTCGGCAGTGCTTGAATCCCTTACTTCCTGAATACCACTAGGACTAGGATATGTAATCTGTCCATCTCCAACACTGCACCTGAGGTCCTGAATAATAGAATGCTTTCACAAAGCACATGAACAATTCGTAGTTCAGAATAGTCACCATGCAGTTAAATATTCTAGTACACTGCTCCATCTTGACACTAAGCTATCTTCAGGCTTGGCATTCCTGATGTACTGCTTGAGATGGATCGCATTCTCCGGCCAGGGGGCGCCGCAATAATTCGAGACATAGCTGATGTTGTTATGAAAGTAAAGGAGGCTGCAGATCGGCTACAGTGGCATAGCCGAATTGTCGATACTGAGAATGGGGCCTTGGATCCCGAGAAGCTTCTCATCGTGGACAATTCTCTCCCACTCCCAGGGAGCTAAAGCAAGCAGCAAAGAACTAATGGTATCAGTTAATAGTGCATTATGACAAATTCCACCTCTTCTCTCATCTTGAGAATGGCGGGCTAGGATCTTATTACCTGTACAGAAGAAGAGTATAAGGCGAGGCTACAGTTACAGTTACAGATCCAGATAGGCGAATAATCCAATAAATACATTTGAGCTGGTGACTCCACTGGACACCGTGCTTCGTTCCAACATGCTACTACTAGCTTGTACTACTTGAGTAGCATGATAGCACGATTTCCGAAGCTCTGACATCTGGTTGCCGCCAGCATGATGTTGGATGTGTAGTATGCAACCAAACTCGACTCTGTAGAGATATATTTTCTGTATGTTTGTTCAGCTTTACATATTTTGTGATAAGTGATGTGTATGTGAGGAATTAGTCAAATCCGTTTTTGAGTCTGCCTTGGTTTGCTCGCTAAGCAATGTCATGATTCACGAAGGAATCTACTACTACTTCTGTAACCTATGGCATGGTGTACAGAGAGCTGTGATTGGGTTGCCAAATTTTGCTTGTTTGGTTCTCCTTCCAAGTTCAGACTAGGATGCCATAAGAGCTGTTGGTTTAGGGTGCTGTACATGTAAAGTGCAAGATCGAGTTTGGACATGCATGATTTGCTCATGACACAATGACAACTATTATTGGTGCCGCGTGGATGGACAGCAGGTGTCCTTGCTGTGCAGCTGGACTCGATAGGACGATCGAGTGCTCCTCTCTTTCCGGCAGTGCTTCATTTACCTACTGGACAATGTCACTAGCGCTGTGTTTGTTAATTTACACTGCCGTCCTCCAAACCATTTTCATTTTTCTTATAAATAACGCTCAATCTCATTTGCCACGGAACTAGCCAAGAAGAAGACGAAAGATCAGAAAACTTCTGATAAGAGAATATGAACTCACGACTGACACCCTTGGTCCAATCTGCACCGTAAGGAGATCCAATCATACACTAGCCAATGTCCTTATCTTACATTAACATTTATTTCTTACCACAGGAAAGAAAAAAAAAACCTCCTTTTGTTTTGGTTAAAAATGGCATTTCGGAACCAGTAAAACCCCAACAGAAAAAACACTAGCTCACCTGTAGGGTAGCTGCAGCCGCGTAACTGACACCTGGAGGGCGGGAAGAAAATTTGCTGGGAGGGAGACCTCACAAGTCACAAGGCCCCTTTCTATCAACTGTTGAGTCCTTTTCCGTTAACAAAATCAACGATCGATAGAGTCTCGAGCTAGGCGCTCTCCCATCAGATTTTCTTCCCACCCTCTCCCGCCTCCACCTTACGTGGGACCACCTGCAGAGACACGTCTAGCCGTTCCATTTCCTCGCCGTTTATACCGACCACTTTACCAGCTCCTTCGGTTCTTCCCAAAACAAAAAAAAAAAAAAAAACAAACCGCACAACAAAGTATGATTTTTTTTAAATAATGTTTTTTAAAAAGATATTTACAAAAATAAATAGCCGTCCCAAAAAATTACAAAAGCGACAGGAAACTGAACCCTATTAAACCCTCTTTTATTCAGAAAAAAAAAGAAGAAGAGAAGAGAGGAGGAAAGAAGCTAGCGAAGCGCTATCCATCCGGTTACCCACCCCTCGGGTAATTTTTTTAACCGAATGGATTACATAGTTTTAGATGTACGGTTACGTAGTGTAGTACGTTTTACATAATACTTTTTGGTGGGTAGTTTAGTTTTAGATATGTAGTTAATCGTGTAAATGTTCTTTATGGTGCAGTGCGTCAAATATGTTCGACGTCGCCAATTTCAAAATTTACTATGATCAAGGGACTATCATGGAGGGTCCTGAGGAGATTGATTTGCATTTCAATCGGCAGTCGTGCCCTTACCAAGACTAGAGAAGCGTACATGGGGCACTGTGATGCGGTGGTTGTTCCACACATTCCAAGTGGACCGTGATGTGTACAATTTGATATTGAGTTGTCTTGCCCTCGGGCAGGACAGCCCACATATTAGAAGTAGTGCAGCTGAAGGGAACAAATTCATGGCAGTCATATGTACGCATGGCGAGGGAAAGAGGGTGGAAATTGGTCCTTCTGGTCCAGGCATATGCCAAACTCACTCCTCCATCTGCGACTCAATAAGAAGAGGGTGCTGATGTGAACGCCCGCGTTTTTAGGACCTAACCTCGTAGCGGTAATCAGGGTTTAGCGGCGTTAGGCTTTTCTTAGCGGCGAGTTAGCGATAGTATTAGGTCGCTCCCAACAGCCGAAGTGTATCGTGTCGATCATTCATTCATTCGCTCCACCATTGCAATCGTCATTCAGCACAACAGTTGATCAATATATAAGTAGGATGCACCGTCAATTGCATTAGATAGCAAATCATCAATTGCATCAGATTATTCATCAGCAGTTCATTTTACATCCACGGAATCTAGAATCATCAAGCACATCAATTACATTCATACATCATGCATCTGGTAAACCTAAAGCAAATAAATAGCACCAATGCCTGGAACCATATCCGCTGCTCACAGCATTACAAGCACCACAGTACGCAGCCACGATTTTCACCTGCAAAGCAACAGTCTATTCCTATCTACTTGTCCGACCCTTTTACCCCCCCTGCATTCACAGCAGTCTCTATTTTTACTGCCCCCTCCCCACATTCATTCACACAACCATTCACCTCATTCCTCCCCTCAGTCCAGACATAGCTCAAGCAGAAGCTTGGCTTCACGAAGCGACAGAGCTCAAGATCGCCGTGCCGGCGAAGACCACACATCCACCGCGGCATCACCATCATCAAGCAGCGGCGGCAATCATCTCAAGACAAAGACACGCAGCAGGCGGCAGCATCACAAAGATAGCACAAGCACAACACCATCATCCCAGTTCTTACTCAATCATCAGGTAAGAGTAATGGAACGTATGAACTGAAGGTGAGCATACGAATACCTGGTAGCTGCATTTTCATACCTCCAGTAGCATCCACCTCCAGATCCACCCCTCCAACCTGCACACATGCATATTGGCATTCATCAGTAAACATCTAGCAAGAACCGAGTGAGCTAGTAGGAGAGGCGAGTGTCGGTGCATGGTGCCGGCGGCCGGGAGGCCGAGCCGGCCGGGCTGAAGCCCATGGGTCGTCAGATCTAGACCACGGGAGTGTGGAGGACCTTGGCAACGACGACGCCAGGTGAGGAGGGAGCCGGAAAGGCAGCCCCGAGCCGGGGGGTAGTCGGGCCGGACTTGGGATAGGGGGCGAAGAACCGGATCTGGGACGAGCCTAGGGTAAGAGGCGACCCGATCCAAGCCAAGAAGAGGGGGAAGCTGGAGGCCGGCGACGTCGGGCGAGCCAGAGGAAAAGCCAAGGGGGAGACCAGATCCGGGCCGGATCTGAGCCGGGTGGTGACCGGCGGCAGCAGAGGAAGAAGAGAGAAGAGAGGAGGCGCCAGATCTGCGCGCCGAGAGGGGAGCCGAGAGAGGAAGAGCCGGGGTCGGCGACGGCGCTGGGACCCGGGGACCGGAGCCGGCGGTTGAGGGAGAGGCGACCGGGACCGAGCCGGATCTGGGCCGAGCAAGGTCCGGCGGCGCCTAGGGTTAGAGAGGAAAGAAGGCGGCCGGGAGAAGAGCAACCGGCGAGCAGCTGCGGCGTCGGGAGGGTAGAGAGAGAGCAGCGAGGAAGCTAGCGCGAGGGAGCCGAGAGGCCGGCGGCGCTAGCAAGGGGGCGACGGCGGCGCTTGAAGCAGAGGAGGAAGAAGAGAATCGGGCAGGGGCGTGTGTGTGGTGTGTGTAGTGCGTGTGTCCTTAGGGTGTGTTAGTGTGTTGTGTGCGTGTGTGTTTGGGCTGTGTGGGCTTAGTGCGTGCGTGTGTGTTGGGCCGGGTGGTGTGCGTGTGTGCTGTGTGCGTGTGTGTTAGTGTGTTGGGTTGTGTGTGTGTGTGTGTGTGTGTGTGTGTGTGTGTGTGTGTAGGCTGGGCTGGTGTGGGCCGGCCGAGTGAGATTAGAGAGAGAGAGAGAGAGAGAGAGAGAGATTAGAGGGAAGTTTGAGTATAGGATTAGGGTTTTAGGTTTAGGTTTAGTTTAATCTCCTTTCAGTATAGATTCCGGTTGCTCGGTAGTTGACGGCTAGAATTCGTTGAGTAGTTTGTGCTTCGGTAGCTGTTAATCTAACTGGTGGGTTTAGACAAGCGGGCGACTATCGGAGAGTGCTAACTTCGATTAGACCACAAAAGCAATTTAGTATTTAAATTGTGCTAACTTGTAGTCGTCGCTAATGTATGTATCCATATTATCACTCAAATCAACTACGTATTTACTTATACTATTATTCGTTGCCAATCTACTTCAGAAGGCGAACCGGCACCGACAGGAGCAGCTGACCAGAACTTCAGCGGCGCCAACTTTTCATACTTCTACGAAGGCAAGCGATCCTCTTGAACATTAACATAGTTACTTTAAAAATATACCCTATCTTGCACTATTATATGTATTGCATCAAAATGGTTTTCCAAAACCTAAAGAAAATGATTGAGATAAGATAAGATGATTAAGGAAAGACTGAGGCTTATTAGGAGGGTAAAAAGGGGACCCTGGCTGGAGAAACGCGATGATGATGTTGAGGTAAGAGGTGGGCCCCTTTTTTTACATAGGGTTATAATATAAGGACCAACAAACTCTTGCTCGGTCAGATACCGTAATTCAGTGCCAACCATTTTCCCGTTTCGGCGGGCAGAAAATGCTACCTTGTTACGTGACTATGCTCTCCACAACGGGTAAGTATTAGGTGTGAGTGATTGTGATGGAGGAACCCAGGACCGGTGGGGGATAGTCCGGAAGTGGGGGATCCAAGGCGCTATATGCGCTAAGGTGGAGTGTTGAGTGCAGGATAGAAGCTGCCTCAACCAACCTCACCAGAACTCGGTGAAAGATGAGGTCAGCAGCGTGATCTAATCTGCACCGGCGGAAGGTGATGGGTGGAGAAATTAATCACGTAACCTGGAAAACGTTCTGTATTCTGTTCTTGAACCCGCATCTAAGGCAATGCGGTGAACCCTGTTCACAGAGAGTTCAGAATAGCTATGGGTAAAGTGGTACAAAGCCTGCGCAGTGCTAAACAAATCATGAATTCATGCCGCCTCGAGATTGGAGTCTCACGGAACCACAGGGGGTCTTTCGTCTCTCCGAGTGACTAGTAGGGTTTTCTTTCAGTATTAAAACTTGCCACCATTTTATCGAGATTTATTTTCTAAAGTGAGATGGCTTAGAAATTGTGATAAAAAGTAGAGATAGTGCATCCTTTGCATCTTTTGCTATTAATGCTTGCTGAGTACATTCATTTGTACTCAACCTTGTTAGTATTCTCCTTTGTAGACCCTAGTCCAGCAGGGAAGTATCCCGAGTGGGGCGAGGGCACTGCAGGTACAGATGAGACCACAGGAGGCGAAGACTCTTACTACGAGGCGCAGGGCGAGATGGACTCCGTATTTGACTCCTGGGACGAGTAGGAGGCCAGTGGAGTGTGGCAGGCAAGAAGGGGAATTAGTCTCATTTTGGCTATGTATATTAGTATGTGTGCCGTAAGACTTTAGCCCTGCATGGCTAACTGTTTGAATAAAGGACAGTTTCTATCTTATTGTTCTGATGCGCTAACTCTGGTAAGGCTTACTATTCGTTGGAGCGGTGTTCTACCGGGCAAACGAATAGTAATCCGTATGCTTAAGTGTTATTACCCCTGGGGTAATAACACGGGGCGTCACAGCTGACGCCGAAGAAGTCGGGGATTCCAGTCACAACACGACGCACACAATGGCTGAAGTTCCCGGAGTTGCTGATGCTGTTGATGAAGACCATGCCGAAGTAGCTCTTTCAATTAGGCAAGCTAGTGGGCTTGTTGACGAGAGTGAGGAGCTGGAAGCCCTAGTGCAAAGGATGAATCTCGAAAACCGGGACTACATAGCATTGTCGGAAGATGAAGGTTCCGACGACGAGGATGATATGGACCAGCAGACGGTACCATCCGAGTGAAACTGAGTCTCGTGCCGAATTTTATGGTTTTAAGGGGGTTTAATAGGGTTCAGCTTCCTGTCGTCAGTTCAACTGGCGATAGGGAGTCATTTTTGTAAATTTTTGGGCGGTTATTTATTTTTGTAAATATCTTTTTAAAAAATATTGTTTTTAAAAAAATTCAACAAATACAGCGCGATAAACACTTGAGACTAGAGAGACCCCCAAAAAAAAAAGAAATAGAGAGGTAAAAAAAAAAAAGGGAAAGAAACGCGCTATAAATGCGGCCCCCGCCCCCGCCTCCGCCTCCGCCTCCGCCTCCCACCCCCGAGACGAAGTAAGCGACGCCGCCGACCCCGCAAACCCCTAGAGGTAGGTATCGCCGCCGGCCACAAATCCATTCCCCCAAATACCACCGCTTTCGAGTCTGTTCGATCCCTCCGTTCTCGTTTTGCCTCGCGAAATGCGCGCGATCGGCGCGGTGGAGCCTCGCGATTTGGTGGGATTCGTCGGCTGTGCATGGAGTAGCTGGGAGGCTACGCGTTCGTGTTCGGTGATTGCCTGATTGGGGTTAGGTGAGAGAGGTCTTTTTGGGGGAAGCGATTGATTAGGCGTGTGGTTTTCGTGATCATGGATTCATGGCTGATGGCTTGGATCTCGGTACTAGTAGTCTGCTACTGTTTGTGTTTGGTTCAGTTGCAGTTGAGGTAAGCGATCATGTGGGCTGTGTATGATGAGGTCGTAGATGATGAATTCGGTAATGAAATGTTTAGTGCTTGAGGTTTATGTTAGGCGTTTTTTGTTGTCGAGGCCGGAAATTTCCGTCAAATGGTGTGATTCATTTTTAACTGAAATGGTTACATAAATTCCTTGTACTATGATGGAGGTGATCTGTATACACGTGAATTTGTCACAGAGTGAGTAATTTCTGGTTGCTGTATGCTTTTATCCGTGAAATGATTAGTAGGTCGATATATGTAGGATGCCAGGGCTTTTTTTTTTTTTTGGGTGTGATCTAAATGCTTGTTTGATGGGAAGCACCTTTTGATGGATCAAAATGCTGATCTAAACCCCTTGAACAATAAAAAAAAAGAGAACTGATGCTCCTTTCCAGCATAGATGCTGGTTAAATGACGTTGTTCTAGAGTTTATGCTTCTGTTGGTCGCGTACTTCTGTGACATTTTGGGTCCGTTCCATTGGTAAGGAGCAGACATCGGAACTCAAAAGTTAGAGATAGTCCCAGGATTTTACTTTTGGTGGAAATTTCTCAATCTCAAGAGTATAAGCATTTTAGCATTACAGATACACATTATGTCCTTGGAAAATTTGACATAGAGTTTATGCTTTATCATGAGTTCATGACACATCAAGATGCTATAATGTTTGTGTTGATAATGTGATATTTTCCTGATAAAATTTACATGCTTCACAGAGTAGGGTTCAAATAGAGCAAAGAGAGAGTAATGTGGTGTCACTGGATTTGCTGCAATTGTCAAGTGAATGAGTTTGATCAGCTTGAAGATGGAAATGCCAAGGTCCCAACTAATAACGTAGATGGTACGCTCATTTGACCTTGCTTGAATCCTCTATTTTCTGTTTTCTAGTTCTCATGCCATTTTAAAACCTAAAGTCTGTTTCTGCTGCTTTATTTAAGATTCACCTTTCTATAAAAAATTTGATGTTATTTTCCCTTCTTCTTTTTTTAGGAATGACAAAGGGATTGCAAGATTCTGCTACTGGAAAAGCCGAGCCACGCAATTCAACTCTCCCTATCAATATTCCTGTTCTATCCTTGGATGAACTGATAGAAAAGACTGATGATTTTGGGTTGAAGGCTTTGTTAGGTGAAGGGTCTTATGGGAGAGTGTACTATGCTGTCCTTGATAATGGGACAAAGTTGGCAGTGAAGAAACTTGATTCTACTGAAAATGAGCCCACATCAGAATTCTTGACCCAGGTTGGCTTGCTGTTAAGATTGGAATTATTCTTTTGGTTATACCATGGGTGCTTTTCAACAGATGAAGGGTTCCTAAACAGTGATGCTTACTTTCTGATGCTAGGTTTCTTTGGTTTCAAGATTGAAACATGACAACTTCATAGATATGTTGGGGTACTGTACGGAGCGTAATCTTCGCATAGTAGCCTATGAATTTGCTACCATGGGTTCTCTGCATGATGTTCTACATGGTATGATTCTGCATATATATCATGCTCTACAGTCTGATAAAAATATTTCTATTCTTGTTGGTAACTTGGGAATTGGGGTAGTATAGCTAAGTGGATTATTTGTAAGTAATTATTTTTTTAAAAAAAATGTGTTAACAGGAAGAAAAGGAGTACAAGGTGCACAACCTGGTCCAACACTTGATTGGATGCAGCGAGTGAAAATTGCTGTTGATGCTGCCAAAGGACTTGAATATCTGCATGAGAAGGTTCAGCCTTCTATTGTACATAGGGATATTAGATCAAGTAACATCCTCTTATTTGAGGACTTCAAGGCAAAGATTGCAGACTTCAATCTCTCAAATCAAGCTCCAGATATGGCTGCCCGGCTGCATTCTACTCGCGTGTTGGGAACATTCGGTTATCACGCTCCGGAGTAAAAATCCTATATTACCAAATGTTTATGACGGATTAATATTTGGATCACTATTTTACAACTAAATTCAGTTTTTCTGTGTAGTGTGTACTTGTCTAATTAACTTTGCAAAAGATCAATAAGCCATGTGATATTTATATAGTTTGTTGAAAGGGAAGAAAATATTCATGTCGATAGATAAGTGAATTTAGAACTCCTCAAGCAACATTAGAAACCAATCCTACTCTGGCATATTTTTTTACTCGAGCATTAAGTATTTTATCTGTTACTAACCAGTTACTTCCGTAACTAACCAGAAACTAGTAACCTCCACCTAGCTAGCACCTAGCAGTAACCACTTTGGTACTGGAATATGGTTATCAAAAAGCTTGCTTGAAGTGATGTCATTGCCCGATGAATCCTAAAAATGCATATTTCTATATATAACATCATTTTTAAAAATATTAAACACATTATATAAACTTTATTCAGGTATGCAATGACTGGTCAGCTGACCCAGAAAAGTGATGTATATAGCTTTGGAGTTGTTCTCTTGGAACTTCTGACTGGAAGAAAGCCAGTGGACCATACAATGCCTAGAGGGCAGCAGAGCCTGGTTACATGGGTAATGCTCACTTCCTACTTTACTAATTTCTGATGATAACAAGACACAGCCCCATCCTTAATTGGAGACTTTTGTTAACTAGTACTCTGAGCATGTCTCGCTTCTGTTGTGCAGGCGACACCGAGATTAACTGAAGACAAGGTGAAGCAGTGTATAGATCCTCGGTTGAATGGTGAATATCCACCAAAAGGACTTGCAAAGGTCCCCAAACACACACACGACAAGTCATGACCTATTTTTTCATTGTCATTCTTTCCTTTAGCATTTGTGACCATTGCACTGTCTTAATGCAGCTTGCGGCAGTAGCAGCTTTGTGCGTGCAATATGAAGCCGAGTTCCGTCCAAATATGAGCATCGTTGCGAAGGCTTTATCTCCACTACTCGTAAACAAGCAAACTCCACATGCACCACCACCAGCAACTCTGGACAGTTGATATACAGAATTGACCAAATGAATAAGTAAGTTCATTCAGCAATTTGTCATTAGATAGCTAAATGTATCTAAGGGTCAGGAAGTTATGCTTGGGTTGTTGCGCAGGATACCTTTTAACTTAAGATGATTTGGACGAACAGCGCGCTTGCCTCATGCTGCTACAGAACAACTTTTCAGGTCAGGCGTGTATCTGTTAGGCTAGGAACAACAGCTTGGATGATCTGAAACTCAAGAAAATGGAGCCATCTTGTCAGATTTCTGCAACTGTCCGCACGTAGGACGTCTTTTGGAGGAACAGAGTTAACTTTTTTATGCTTGAAAATGGAATATCTGCAGCAAACAGTGTCAAACATTCCTTGAAAGGAAATTGCAAACCTTTCATGTCATTTTTTTTTTTACAAGGGAAAACTTAACTTTTATAGAAAGCAAATAAAGGTTCTTACAAGGAAAACCGAAAGTTAACATGCTGGGAGTACCAGCTTACAAGACAGGAACACAGAAGCGGGAGCAACAAACCACAATAGCTAATACAACCAAGAGTTAAACAGAAATAGAAACGTAGGTGCATAGAGGCAGGGGAGAAAAAAAGTTTGGAGTAGATATAGAGCAGCTGTAGGGAATATGCTCGGGTCACCAGAGAGAGTGTGGCACGTGTCCCCAACCGGGATCGGCGACAGTTGCATATGTATACGCATTGATGCTGTAATGGTTAGTATTAAGCAATAATTAGGGAGAAGTAGAAGATAACTATATGTAAAGTATTGTTTTGGAATATGTGGCAGTTAAGATGGATCGATCATTTGCATTATCTATCACATATAGAAATACCCTATCCTATCCATTTTGAAATCTTGGTTCAACTCCTTCAATACCGGATCCAAGATGTTCCATCTTTGCACTTATTGCGATTCTTTCTCAACTACTATTTGAATTGGAATAGTCTTATTACTTCAATGAAATCGATTTATCTTTTGAAAAAAGAAAATCAAAGACTATTTTGATTCATATATAACTTTTATGTATCAGAATATGAATTCTTCTTGTTGTTTCTTCATAAACAATCTTCTTACTTACCATTAACATCTTCTGGAACCTTTGTGGAACGCATCCACTTTTCTAGGAAGATGGGACATTTTGGGGTAATGTACCCAGGTTTTTTTTTCCGGAAAATCGTATGGATCTTTATGGATCCTCTTATGCATTATGTTCGATATTAAGGAAAGGCAATTCTTGCATCAAAAGGAACTTTTCTTTTGAAGAAGAAATGGAAATGTTACCTTGTCAATTTCTGGCAATATTCTTTTTCTTTTTGGACTCAACCGCGAAGGATCCATCTAAATCAATTAGTAAACTCTTGCTTCGATTTTATAGGTAACCTTTCAAGTGTACCAATAAATCTTTTGTTAGTAAGGAATCAAATGCTAGAGAATTAGAATAAGATTTGAGTTTACTGTTGGAGGTTGAAGCAAAAAAAAAAAACTATGATGGTGGGAAGTGATAGAAGCCACATGGGTTGGTGGGGTAGCCGACATGTGAGGCAAGATAAGTTCAAGGTAGGTCGTCCATGGTGCATCGGTGTATGCGCGAGCAAGGTATTCTAATATATTATACCATGTAAACTAATAAGATAATTTGTTGCACACACAATCTACGTATTGCTTGATATTAAATGGAGGTACATGTGCATGCATACAATTTGAAAAAACTAACAGAGTAAGAATAGGGCATGCAACTACATGATCTATGTATGATGAAGAGTTGTTAGTTTCTAAGAACCCTAACAACTTATTATGCTCAATTATTTTCTTCTATGAAAGCATATACTTCAATTACGTTCCTCGGTTTGTAATTTCTTTCAAACTTTTATTATTGTCTCCTATGTTTATGATATCTTAAAAGTCTCAACTGACTGCAAAATACGTAAATATATTATCAATCATTTATATAAACTTCAAAATCTAGCAACACAAATGCGTGGTTCGGAAGAAAAATACAACAAAATAAGTAAAATTCGGAATAAAAATAAAATAAAACTTGCAATTTGATTTTTATACAAATTTTTAAATAAAATCCATAAATAATTATAATTCAGAATAAAAAAATCAAAAATAAAAAAAAATAGATTTGTATACAAAATCCAACAAAAAAAATAAAATAAAAATAGATTTGTATACAAACTAGCCTCTACTTTGTTCGATGTGATCGTCATGGAATGCATCAGAAATTCAAAATCAGATGTGCCGCACAAACTTGCGTACATATGAATCAGCACATCCTTGCTAAGTTGTAAGCAGTTCCATCACAAAGTACTCCCTAGTACAGCAGCAGGTTAGATGTGATTAGCACAAAGCAGACCAAGCTTATCTCAAACATAAACAGTACTATTGCTACAAACTCAGTAGTACATAATTTCTTAAATGCTATAGAAGTAAGCCCTCAGAATAATCAAACAAACAAATAAATCTAGCAGCAAGAATGGAACTTTTTTTTTTAATTATTTAATCCTTTTTTAATTTAATTTTAAAGTTAACCCCTCGCAAACTTTATTTTCAATTCTGACCCCTTTGGTCACGCCACCACCCGTGGTGTGACAAAACAACACTGTCCCCACTGGCGTGCTCGCCTCCAAACGCCGAGAGTTTCTTGCTCTCAAGCAAAGAGGAAGTACTGTGATAGAATATCTACATCAATTCAACTACCTGGCCCGATATACCCCAAATGATGTTGACACTGAAAAGAAAAAGATGGAGAAGTTCTATGAAGGATTACAGAAGTTGCTAAAATATCATATTTCAGCTTTGGATTTCAAAGATCTGCCAGCTATGGTGAATAAATTGTTAATTTCAGAAGAAGCCAGAACAGAATTACAAAAAATCAGAAAAAGAAGAGCAATGCAAATGACACCACAACCAAGTGCACCTAGAAAAAGAATGATGACAACATCGCCAGTACAATCTCAGCAGATACCAATTATCAATCCAATTCTAAGAACCCAATACAATATGAATCAATCAGCCACCATCCAGTGTTACACCTGTGGAGAAAATCACCACCAAAGATAATGCCCACAAAGACCATTAAACTGCTACCATTGTGGACAACCAGGTCATTTCAAGTCTCAATGCCCAATGAAACATACGTCAGCAGAAGCAGCCAAAGCTCAGGGAAAAAGTCAGTCACAGATCAACAGGACACGACCAGCACTACAAGCCAACAAAGGAGGTATGCTACGATCCAAAGAAAGGTTAAGAAGACCAGAACAAATTTCAGGAGAAGGAAGACCAACAACAGGACCAAGTCAGGGCAAAATCAATTATGTCACTACCAATGAAGCTGCAAAAGCTACAAATGTCATTGATGGTATGTTTTTTATATAAGATCAGTATTGGTTTTTGTCCGAAAGCTGCCCTCCGAGAATCTTACAACAGAAAGAGCAGTATGGAAAAAGGAATCGAAAATGCAGCGTAGTTTTCCAATCTGTCCCCTGGCCTTTGAGTGAATCTCGGGGACGAGATTCTTTTTAAGGGGGTAGATTGAAATAACCCAAAATTTCGGGTTTTCAAATTTTTTTGAAATCTTTTGCTGGATTTTCAGTTTTCTTTCCCTTTTTGGAAATCTCCCTCCCATTTCCGCTTTCCCCTTTCGGCATTCCCGTTTTCCTCCGCCAAAAACGGCTTCTTCTCCCGGGCGCCTCTCCCTCCTTCCTCCTCACGCCGCCGCCACTGCCTCGATTCTTCGGCGCCGCAATCGACGACCGCCGTACCACCTCCCGCCCTGCTCCAGTGAGACGCCACCGCCATCGCGACGCCGCCGTACGCGTGCCTACACCTCCACCTCGCCCCTGCCCGGCGCCATTTTAGCTCCACCGCACACGTCACCGCGCACGCACCGCCGCCACTGCCGCCAGCACCTCCCTGCTCCCACCGCCTTGCCCTCGCCCAAAGAAAAAGCCACCACGGACAAGCTTCCTTCATCACCTTTCCCCTCCGCACCTCCCCTTGCCCCTTCTCTCCGAGCACCGGCCGAATTTCAAGTTTCCACCGCCGCCTCCCTCTTCTTCTCCGTCGGGCAAAGGTGAAATTCACCGCCTCCCTTCCTCCCCCTTCCCTCCTCATCCCGGCTCAAGCTTCCCCTCACCACCCCGCTTCTTTCCCCTAACCTCCCCACCCCCAATTCCGACCGGAGCTCGCCGGCACCGAGCTCCACCACCGCCTCCACACACGGCTCACGTCGCCACACCACCTTGGGCCTCCCCGAGCCCCATCTCCACCACCCCCGAACTCCCCTCCATCCACTGATGCTCAAGCAACCCTCCCCTTGGCCAGAGCGCCACCGTAGCGCCGCTCCCCTGCCTCGGCCGTGCGCCACCCGCGCCGCCACCCCATTCCCGCACCTTCTCTGTCCTCCCAAATCCCCAAAATGGGTTCACCTTGACTCCGTGGTGCTCCCTGCACCACCCACTCCTGCCGCCGACCACCGCCGCATCGCTGCCGCTGGCGCTCGGCCGCAATGACCCAGCTGCCATGCCATCGGCCATGTTGCTCAAGGCCGCCCGAGCGCTGGGCCTTTATGGCCTGGCCGGTTGGGCCTTCGGGCCGTGAAACATAACGGGCTCGGCCCGATACTGTTCAATAATTTTTGGCATGTTACTGTTCATTGCACAGTAAACTAAATACTGTTCATGACCCCAAAACAGTAAACCCTAATTACTGTTCATTCAAAACACTATTTCGAAAACAGTAAAATGATTACTGTTCATCCTCCGAAAATTGGTCTTGTGCTGTTCACTTCAGTTAAAGACAGTAATTCCAATTTCTATACAATGGTATATTGTCATATATGAATAGTAAATTAATACTATTCATTGCCCGACACCATTTTTGCCCAACACCCTAATTTGACATTACATGTCAAATTTGACCGCCTCGAACCCATAAAACCCCTCTCACTGTTTATTATTTTAAATCAGCCAAAACACTGGCCATTGCACAATAGCTACTTACTGTTCACCCGAAAAATCGAAAACACTGTTCATAATCCGAAAACGGTGAAACCTCTCACTGTTCATATTGCTTACCGTACTTTAGCCAACACAGTGAATTCTATACTATTCACTAATCCATGTTCAGATATAAATAGTAAAATTTGTACTATTCACTATCCGGCACTTTTTCGCCCGAAACCCTAATTCGACACCCGAGGCCTATTCTGACCATCTCGAGCCCAGAAAGCCCATTCTTGACTCCGATCAGCTATACCAAACTCCCAATAAATCTTTTCACCTTTCTATAGAATTCTCTATCCATTTACAATATTTTTGTTGTACTTGGATCCAAATCTCAGCTCCGTTCAATCCAATTAAACACCAGATAAAACTCCTACCATCTCCCACCACCTACAATTCTTTTCTGTTTTTATTTTACTTGCATGTTGTTCTCAGCTCATTCCTTGTCAAGCCGGATTTTATTTGAATTGTTTTATTGTATTGCTTCTCGTTAGGTCACGACCTCAACGACCAGACTCCGGAAGACGTCGGACAAGACCAGTATCCAGAAGACTTTGTGCAAGAAGGCAAGTCACATTCTTTAATCATTTTGAACCTACATTTCATCTATGTATTATTACTTTCATTACTGTATTTGTGCCAATTACTTTAAATATTGAAATAATACTTTAGAATGCCATGACAATTAGATAAATCCTAAATACCCTACAAACAAACCCACCCAACTCTTGTAGGCCATATTCACCTTGACAAGCTTAGTTTACATAGAATACTATAAATAACTTTATCACCAAAAATGTGTTCATCAATCAAAAGCAAGTATTGGCTTTGAGCCAATAGGTTTTGGTGGAGAGTTGAGGATTGTCCAGGAAGTTGGACAACCCAATATACTCGTTTAAAAGTGAGTTATCAGTGAGATCTGGAGGTGGACAGCCACGAGTTGGTGTTGGGCCATCGCCTCACTGGATGACAGGTAAGGACAAGAACCTTGTGCCAAGTAGCAGACATAGAAAACCGCTCAACCACATGCGTGGTCATTCCTCCCTGGCTTAGTACACTGCTCAGCCGATTGAATATCTACAGGATGTCAACTGTTGCTTTTATGATAGGACAGACGCGGAATGGGGGTGAGTCATGGGTGGACCGTATAGGGCACCCGCTGAACTATACAACGGTATGGGCCCGTCAGCCTCGGAGTGCGGATTCCACTATTGGCTGGTGGTCTCCCGAGCTGTATGGATATAGACCTACCGTGTAGAGACTAGAAAGGCTGAGCAGTGAAAAGCCCTTGTTATCTCAGCTCAGTCGCACGCTAACGTATTGCGTATTTATAGCTTGACAGTACGAGCTTGAGATATCATATGGGTAAAGTTGGGCAACTCTGCAGAGTGTATAATCAAAGGTATTCGAATACGCTGTGCTTCCGGCTAATGAAGCTGTGTTAATGGGTGATTCCAGTACAGAGGCATAAGTAGAGTTTTTGAGATGTTAACTTGGTAATCGAGTTTGTTGATAAACCCCTGATGCTATTACTTATTATTGTTTTATAAATTGTTTTAAATGCAAAGTGCATCCACATATACCAGGTATGGTAAACTCTGACCATCCATTGAACTCCTTGCATGTAATTATTTAGTATTTCCATACGGCTTGCTGAGTACGATGGTAGTACTCATTCTTGCAATTTGCAAAACATCTACAGAAGAAACTTGGGAAAGTGCAGAGGATCCTTGTGAGCAAGATTTTGGTGGACCCCCAGAAGGCAACGACTACTGTTACTAGGTCTCGACTGCGCTCAAGCGTACCTGTGGTTTGAAGTTCTTTTGTCTTGTATTATATTTAACTTTGGGCCTAGATGCCCGTGTCAGGTCAAAACAGGTTGTTAAACCTTAATCTTGTTTAATAAAAGTCTGGGTTTTGTTGCAATCGAAAGCTTACTTGAGATACTATTTACTTCGCAACTGTACATCCTAGACGGTTGCGAAGGGTTTAGCGGTCTCGAGAATCGGAGCTGTCACAATTCGTTGTCATCCTCGGTTCTATGGACACACGCCGCAGAGCTACCGCATTGTCAAGGATGTACCATGCCAACTCAAGCTGGCCTTTCGGACCAATAAACCCTGAAATGTCAACCCGCTCAAGATGGTAGTGCGTGGATGGTGGAATACGCCAGGAAGCTTCAGGTTCATATGATGCAAGCGCACACACTCCAATGCATTGCACTTAAACAACAACAGCTCAAGTTCTCTAAGGTTCTTAAAGCCATCGACATCGTATTGGAGATAAGTATCGGAGAGTGTACTAGAGACTGTCTATTGGAGATGTTGTCTTTAAAGATGATGTAACATATATTAGAGACAAGATTGTCTCTAACTATTGGAGATACCCTAAGGTTCTTAAAGCCATCGACATCGTGGGGTGGCTTCATCGACACATAGACGAGCTGAACTGCTGAAGTGACTTAATGTGAGATGCACCTTCACTACTAAACATATGAAACGGCATTGAGCCTCTCGCGTATATATATAGAGGTACAAGACTTGGAGGGCAAGATGGTACAAGGGATTGTAATCCCTAATGGACTCTAACCTACCAAATATATTGTACTCTAACACACAGAACCCTTGTGTATCTCGGGGAGCAAATTGACAGCAACTTCAGTCGCCCTCGAAGCAAGCGAGAAATCGAACCATCTATCCAGATGTTTCGTGTGCCTCATGTCAAGTGCAAATGCAATCTTAAATCTCCTCAGCCCTGTTCCCGTGTGAGATTCCAAGACAGCATTGACACGCCTGATGAATCTATGTCTTCTGCTCTTGTTCCTGCTACCAGACTTTCTATTAAGAATTGTAGTACTGTCAAAGCATAAATTAGGGTGGTATGTCCACAATCGTCTCCAGTTAGTCGAAACTAAACTGGTCCTGACAGCATCCTTGAGTGTGAGCTGTGACACTATGTCATGCATAATACCCTGCTTGAGGAGAAATAGAAAATTTGGTGCTAGTTAGAAGAATCAGAATAGTTTCTCAAACATTATTCTAACTATTAGCTTCTCAAACATTAAGCTGTATTCAGATTGCTTAATGTCCTTAGACCTACCTCCGGGAGACTATGGATCAGAGACTCGGATTTGCTTCTTTTAGCCGTACATTTGACCGATGACATGGTAGTTGATCTCCTTCTTTTGGCAGGGTCATGGTGTCCGCTAGTCATTTTTCTCTTAAGAGCTGCTGCTGACAAAATTAACCATTCATGCTCAGTAGCCTTAGTCATATTGAAATTGGTAACAATGTATGAAGAGAATTGAGTGGATTAATCAGTGCTGAAAGTTGAAGCGAGGGAATGATGTATTTTTATATATTCAAATCTCCAGTATTATGGCTCTATCGTATTTAATTCAAGTGTATGCTACCTGGAGAAAACATAAGTATTCAAAGAGGCATGGGCGGCGGCAGGGGTGCCCAGGGTGCACAGGTACCCCAAAAATAAATAAATTTTTTTTAAAAAAAATTAGGTATAAGCAGTATAAGCACTTAGTAGCTAGGCATTTAGGTTGGTCATTTCAACAATTTAGCTCATCACGCCACCAACCAGAGCAAGTCGCCAGGTACTGAGGCAGTGAGGCACCTGCACCCGCACCTTCCTAAATCATTGTACAATCGATTACATAGAGTACTATCACAAAAGACTGGTTGTACTAGCTAGCGAAGGCTTTTGGCATCTGTTCTGGCGAAACGTTTCGGTTCTTGTCGCATCCTTTTGTTCCTGTCATGGTGTCATCTCGGCTAACTACAATCACCACTGAAATAATCACTTCCTGGTGCACACCTGCAGAGTACCAGTAATTTATCTCTGGGTACAATCATAGGCGGAGCCAGTAGGGGTGCCTAGATACATAAAAAAATCGAAAACATTTCCATGGATCAGTTCTGCATTGGGCCATATTCATAGTACTACTTGGTGTGCACTCTCTTGGAAGCTCAGCTCATGGTCCGCTCGTGCCTCCACCAGTCCACAACCATCTCATCACTCACCAGTCCACATCTATCTCTATCTCCAATACTCCTACTCCTCCCCAATTTGGTCCTTGCGGCTCGACGGCCGGTGCATCGCGGAGAGGAGCGGTGGGCGGTGTGGCACCAATGTGGGAGCAGTAAGCAGCAGTAGGCGACGCGCCACTCACTAAGACCAATGGTTTTGCAGGTGCGCATTGAGCAACCTCCATTTTTCTCACATTCATATTATTATACAAGTCATTTTTCAAATTGATTACTATAGTAATGACATGCGAAAAGATACTAGTAGACAATTTTCTCCGTTATTTTTTTCTTGACTTTTTTTTTACTTCTAACGGGCAAATTCCTGGTTTCGTTGGGTGATGCGTAGTTTTTTGACAAATATAAAGAAAGTTTGTAATCATATGCAAACACAAAAGTGCATGTGCCGTGGTGGAAACACCTTAAGTCTCGAAGAGGTTGGTTCTGGGTTGGAATCTTGATTATGCATTTTTTTTCTGTATTTTTCGTTTTAACTTCACAAAAAAATTCAAATTTGATTCAAAAATTTTGGTCGAAATAAATCCAAAAATTCTAGTAACCGTCGGTAATCGGGTCTATCGTTAGGCTACGAAATTTTTTCTCAACTGATAGCTTTTTTTTCTAGTTTGAACTAATCATACCTGACGTTACTTTGTGTGTGCACCCTTAACACTAAATCCTAGCTCCGCCACTGCAAAGAGTGCAGACTAGAGTCGGATGCATCACCGACCTTACGTCCTTACCTGCTTGCTGTTAGCTGGTATCGTCCGCGCCCGCCGTCGTCCTCGGGGCCGGTCGGGCGGTGAGATTAGGACGGAATCAAGGCGAACGATTCGGAGAGTGCAGTGGGAGGCCACCGAGGGCGTCGTGTGTGGGCGGTTTGATTTTGATCACCGTCGACGGCGTGTTTAGTTTGAAACCCAAACCGACGGCTTCTCTATCTTCCGAGCCGTAGAAATCAGTAATAACTAACGTTTCCCCAGACCGGATTCGAAGAGGACATGGTTCCGCTTCGTTTCCAGCGGCGGGTCGTAGATTTCAATGGGCTGCGGTGTGGCAGAGCGGCGGTGGTGCTGTCGGCCGCGGTCTTGGTCTTCTGGAGGAAGGCAGCGGGTGGCGAAGGCTGGCACGGCGTTGAGATCCCGGCGATGATCGAGTTGGGTTTTGGAGCTGGAGGAGGCTGTCAACAACATGGACTTCGGTGGCGCCAAGGGAGGCGGGCGGCGCTGGCAATCGCGCAAGGAGTCGGGAGTTACCGACGCCTGGCACTGCCAGCGCGCCATGCCAAATGGCCGGGGGTCACTGGAGGCCCAAGCGCGGCGGCCGCTCCGATCACACCGCCGCAACCTCCACCTTCGCGGACCGCACTTTGTTTTCTAGCGGTGGCTGACGGACGTGCGCGAGCGTCGGCGCTCGAGGTCGCGCTTGGGCTTGGCAGCTCAATTCACTGGGCGTGGAACACTCAAAACACGCACGTAATCCATAACGAGAGGCCTTTCCCAATGAATGAGGCGCAGCTGAAGGGGTGGGTGGGCATGCCGCGGCGGCGGAATCAGTTGTTCTGATGCAACTGTACACGCAGGAACCCATTTGCTTCGCAGTTAACACGACACAACAGAACAAATTGCTATCTACATGCCAGTATACCACACAACTGAAGAATCATACTCGGTCGGGGAAGAAAGGAGACTAGATAGATTTATTCTCGCCCATCTTCTTATCACATGAGTTTTGCTACAGAAAGGCTAAAGGTATTCGTTCCTTCACTACTGTTTCAGCCATTGTGCCACAGAATAGGCACCCCTGCGATAGTTCTGTATTCCTTACATGGCAACAGTGCGGCTTCGGCAACACTAGGTCAAAAATGCTATCAAGGCTATATAATCTTTCCATCCTCGTGCAGACGCTATGTTGTTGGTAAGATCTATGCTGCTCCTCTCCTGTTGAGTGTTGAGGAAATTAAGTGTCTCAGTTGGCAGAGCTGCCAGAAGGGGAAAAAAAGACACATCTCTACCAAGGCCGTAAGAATTAATTACACTCTAGAAAGAAGAAGAAGAAGAAGAAAACCTCTAACATAAAATCAGACGGGAAGAAGTGGCTGCCTCTCATCAGATCCATGGCGGTGTTTAGCCTATATGTATAGATGGAATGGCTGTTAGTTATCCAAAAAATAGCAATAAGGTCATCGCTTGAATTCTATATAGTATCTAATTACCTCACTTGCCACTGAATCTGTCAGATTGACATATAAAGAATCCTTTAATCTGCTGAACAAGGCAACCATCAAACGGTCAAACCAAACCAAATACATTACTAAACAAACTTGAATGTCCACTAAATGCTTCACATGAAGTGCACCAAGTTTTCAGTGGTTACATTAGAAAACAATAAAAAGAAATTCCTAAAATGTGGATCGCAGAATGAAGCTTCAGAACAGTGCCGGAGTACCAGCTACTGTAGTGTCAAGACTCAAGAACACAATAGGACTAACCTGTGATCCTGAGCATCAGCCATCTCAATTTTACTGCTTGGCACTTCATCCTTAATTTGATTAGAAAGATACTGAAAGAAAGATCAACCAGAAACATGTCAAAGTAGGAAAACTACAATATTAATTGAATCAACACAAAAAAGGAAAACAGGTTACCTGATGCATAGATATAATTACTATTGATATTCCAAGAATAAAATTTATAGTCAGAGTATGACCAAACAATACAGCAGACGCTACCCCAGTAAAGATTGTGGCGACTGTTGATGAGTACTTCTTCAAAATTGTATCTGCATTCATCATTATTCATTAATGTGCTTGCATCTTACCACAGTTCACTTGCCAAAACTAACGTATAGCAACCAAATGGCGCATCACAGAATTAGCCTATTCATGTGTATGTGTGATCTTTAAGACTAAATAATCATGGCTCGACGTGCATGTATATATTCAACTTTAAACAAGAATTTGGTTAGTTGCATGGTCATGCTCAGGGATCAAAAACCCGTTCCCGGGGGAAATCCCGGTCGCTGGATAGAAGAAAAAAAAACGGCATGTAACCGGATTTCCCGGAAAAAATCCGGATGGAATTTGCTTAAAAACCATCCAAAATTCAAATTTTGGAATTTGACTTTGCAAAATCCGGAAAAACCGGCCGGTTTAGGGTTTCCCGGTACCCACCGGTAAGTCCGGTTACTGCAGGTACTGTAGCAGCAGAATAGAGGATTAAGATAGCTGCTTATTATCTACTTCATTGAATAATGTGATTAGTTTCCTAGAATAAGTATTAGTTGCTTGGTAGCCTATCTATTAGTTAGGCATGTTATTATTAGATTGATCCCTATCCATATTGGTTAGGAGAGCCTCTATATAAAGAGGACTATTGATATCTTTCAGAGGCAAGCAATAACAAAGAATTATTCTAGTCTCTCCCCTAAGGTTCTTCTCCCCAGCTCATGGCCTCCCCTTTCTCCTAAAGCCCCTCCCCTTCAGCCGTGCCGTCTCGGCCCTTCTCCGTACGGTAGTTATTCCGATGAACTAAGGTTCATTACAATAACACTGTCACGAACAGGGTAAGTCTAGCTAAATAACACTTCTTGCCACGCCACGGGTGGTGATGTGGCCAAACAACATCACGTCACTGGTAGTGGAGTGGCGGGATTTGGCCACGCCACTGGTGGTGGAGTGACCAAAAGAGTTTGGAATAAAGTTGGCAAAAAGTTATTATTAAAATATTTTCCAGAAAAGATTATTTAACAAAAAAGTTCTCAAAGATACTAAATATATGCAGTACCATTTCAATAGCAAGTGAAACAATAACTAGGGAGCTTTTTATGCTAGTAATATACCTGCATATTTGAAGAAAAATGACGAAAGTATGCCCTGTGCAGCATTGTTGCAAATAAGAAACATTGTGGCCTTTGAATGCCCTTCCAGAATGTGAAAGCTACTAGGTCCTGAAAAATTTACACAATAGCCGATTACTTATGGCAGCATGACACATTCCAATATTCCATAGCCATAGTGGCAGCAAATAAGTTTAACACATATCATGCAAGAGCACACTTTAGAGAGAACACTGTTCAGTCACAAGATGTTATGCATGTTCCAAATAGTAGCACCCCGAAAGTATAGTTGAATAAACAACATCTTGAAATGAAATGAAAAGCAAAAAGAAAAAAAGAAACATTCTATTAGTTGAACTGTCTGAGGTTTTTAGAAAATTTAGATTTAAATATTAAAGGTTCTAAATTTGGTCTCTATTAAACTGGTAAGCTGTTATGATCCTTAGATCATAGGGGTAAACATCACCGGGAAGATAGCCGGGTGACGTCGGCTGCTAAGGGAGAGGGAGACTATAGATTGGGGAGACGAAGGGGATTGGGACTTAGACTTGTATTCTCATTGCTTACTTCAACGATTACAATATACCTCTTTATATAGAAGGTTCTTCTAACAATTATGGATAGGATCAATCTAAAAGATGACTTTCCTAACTAATAGATAATCTTCCTAACTAATAGATAACCTTTTCAATTACCTATCAACTATTTAAGAAAATAGATATTCTTATCTGGAGCCCTTCCTATTCTCGTGCTACAGTATCCATGGTACCCTAACCCATGACACTACTCCCCTCCTTTCGCGACAGCTCGTCCTCGAGCTGTGGTGGCGGCCATGGTTGAAGCCCTAGGAGACCCTATGTTGATGAGAGGTCGTGGCGCCAACGGAACATTGCATGGAAGATGGTCCACAACGCTCTAATAGATGTCGGCCGGTCGTGTGGAGAAGACAGTCGTTGGGCAGCGGCCTTCTTCCTCGGCGGAGGCACCGTTTGGGCAACCACAGGCAGGGAGGTCGACGATGCAAGTCACGGGCGATATCAGAGATGCCTCCGGCAGCGCAGATCGCGCAGCAGCTGCTGCCCGTGCCTCCTCCTTCTTCTTCTCCTTTTCAATCAGCTTGGCCACCATAATCGCCATGTCTGCCAAGATGGCTTTCATGTCATCTACGCCAGCACTCATCTCGTTGAGAGTGACCCTCATGGCCTTGAAATTCTCGGCAGCAGAAACCATGGTGTTGACTCTGATACTAAGTTGTTATGATCCTTAGATCATAGGGGTAAACATCACCGGGAAGATAGCTGGGTGACGTCGGCTGCTAGGGGAGAGGGAGACTATAGATTGGGGAGACGAAGGGGATTGGGACTTAGACTTGTATTCTCATTGCTTACTTCAACGATTACAATATGCCTCTTTATATAGAGGGTTCTTCTAACAATTATGGATAGGATCAATCTTAAAGATGACTTTCCTAACTAATAGATAATCTTCCTAACTAATAGATAACCTTCCCAATTACCTATCAACTATTTAAGAAAACAGATATTCTTATCTGGGGTCCTTCCTATCCTTGTGCTACAGTACCCGTGGTATTGTTCACGCACATGAACAGTACCCTGACCCATGACATAAGCCAAATCGAACGTAAAGATATATTATATAATCATCAGTCACACAAAATTACTGAAGCAAACCAAGACATTATGCAAAACAACTAGTATTCAAAGAGTACAATTGACATGGGACAACAACTACATATTCAAAATCCCAAGTTGACATGGGACAACAACTAGTATTCAAAGAGTACAATCGACAAGACAGCACAGAACAACAGAAAAGTTGAAACCAACTTATATCAAATTACGCAAAAAGTACAGTGCTTCTCATGAGACATGCATTCTCAACAATTACCTTGGATGATGGCAGTGATCACAAGCCCAAGGAAATTAAATATTGCACCATATCCATACAGAAATAAGTTCTGTAAACATGAGATGAAGATCATGACAAAAAAAGTAGCTTTTAGAGAAATAAATAAATGCATAACCAAGATAGCTTAGGACATTGTGATTTAGTAGCACATGGTGCCATTGCAAAATAGCCAGAAAAATAATACATACGGATATGGTCATACCTGAAGATATATACTGGTATCAAACTGGCTTTTCAGAGCCTTTTCATTGTAAACTGAAGCCAACGCAGGAACTGTTACCTGATTGCCACAAAGTTAGTATGGAATGTCAGATGTCACCTTTAATTCTGCTCTTTACATTTAATTCTGCCCTTTACAAATTTGCTTTTGATAACACGATCAAATGAAAAGCCCCAAACTGTCTTCATGTGAAGCACTTGAATGTATAAATTTTATCCCAGAGTGCTTACATCCTATTATTTTGCTGTGGGAATTTACCACAAGCTCTGAGTCCTATCATGGCACATATTGAAGTTCTAGAGAAATACAAATTGAACACCAATAATATAATTGAAAAGAAACATTGGTTGAAAGCACAACATAGCAGGACCCAAGCATTGTATCAATGAGATGAATGGCTGCAACACTTATAATTAGCTACAGCTAAGGAGCAGTGCAGAACTGCAGATACAGGCAGTACAGCACTGTACCACAGTCAACTGACTGCCAGAATGACATGCTTGTGTTGTATATATACAAGAAAAAATAATACAAAGGAAGTCTGGATGCATAACAGTTAAACTAGCCCCCAAATTTCACAGGAGATATGTTATACTCTAATCCAACATGTTAAATAGAGCAGCACACTGCACACTACTCAGGTACAAAAGGATGAAAGGAAGTATGAGATAAACTTATCAACAAAGGAACCAAAAAGTCAAAAGTCAAAACTTACATAACATAGTGTATATAGGTAGGCTCCAGATGCAACAGGAAGACCAAGCACACTAGAACCTTCAGGCAGTGATTTTAGCTGATTAACAGATATTCCAATTAACAAGAGAGCAAGGGCTTCCCACTGTCAACAAACAATAGCATGATGTCAATACACAAGCTCATGGCATCCCTAAAAATATAGCATTGGCATCCCTAAAAATATAGCATTGGCATCCCTAAAAATATAACATTACATTTGGAGATCAATCCACATAAATGAAGAAATATAAGTGGCAATTATCTTTGAATTGTACCGACTAAAATTGCACTTATGTTTGGACCACCTGTACTTTCAAATCTTGGAAAACTAACATGTCAAAAGTTGAACAATGTGACTGGTAATAATTAAGAGCAAACTTGCCTGAATTGTAGAAAAACGCCTCCTCATTATCACCTTTAGGAGCACAGCGATTACCAGAACCTACAGGTATCAATATAATATGAATATATGATTACCAAAACAAGTGTATGCCAGATGCAGCCGGACTCCAAATAAATGTTAAAGACCAACAAGTACATTACAAGGTTGGGATTATCAGGAGTTAATAGCTCTTCTTTTAAATACAACATGAACAAACAAAAGTGTGTGTGCGTCCAAGTGAATGTGTGCACATACATCGCGGGTGCATGCACCAACCATGAGATTATGCAACTACTAATATTCCTCAAACATCTTTTAATACCATACCTTGAGATTACCCAGCATTTTCACTGTCGCAGGATTAAAATATAGCTGCATAACACATGTGATCAATGGTTAGAAAAGATGTACCAGATCCAAGTTAGGCTAATACAAATGCTGGGCTCCTCTATTTTGGTTTCTCAAAGACAGAAAAAGAAGAAAATGTCACTACGCCATCCTGATTTCTGAGGTGCTTATTGATTCTTTACCTGCATTATAAACTTCAAGTAGTTGTTGATAGCATAGAGAAGAGCAGGAACAGCAAGAAGAACATTGTTGCGAGCAGCCTGCCAGGTGACGAATAATTAGCATGGCAGATAAGATCACTAATTTTCAGCAATAATACTTTTGTCTTTATAACAAATAAAGAAAGATCGATGGCCAGTAGAAAGTAATGAATGATTACAAGATAGGCTTGTATGTAAGTTCCATTAACTATGTGTTAAGTTGTGCTATCATGTAGACATGTATCAACATGATAGCATATGGCCAGGTAATTGGGGATCCGCTACTTTTTTCAAAATAAATAGCATGTATTTCCATCATGTGAGTTTTTCAAGTGAAAAATCAATGCTTGAGATTGAAATCAGGCAAGGAATTGACCAGATCCAATGCATCGGCATGACATACTTGAAGGTCATATTACCTGCACAAATGTTGAAACTGTGAGAAGTGGCTTCTCTCCCACCTTTAGACGCCTAGCCTGCAAAAGGAAAAGGCCAACTTGACAAGGGCATCAAGAAAATTACTAGACAAAGAAGTATTTACTAGTCAGCGCTGAAATGCAATGCGATATTTTTAAACACAATGTTCATTCCACTCACTTAGCAGCATATTCAAGTGTAACTGCACGAACAAAAATGCCATCTTACCTTACAGAAATTAAATTATTTTCTAATACTAAAGAATATGGATAGAAAACTGCATTATATCAAGCAACAGACCACAATGGAACAATAGATGATTCCACATACCTGGAAGAATAGCATGGTGATGGTAAATGTAATTTTTGTAATCTCTGTCAAGAAGTTCACACTGACTGGACTAAATTTGAATTTCCCATCCACTTTACACATGTAGACCAATATAGGCTATAAAAAAGAGGTAGAAATGTGTTAAGCAACATAAGAACTTATAATGTGGAAAATTGCCAATGAGTTAACAAAAAAATGTGTGAGCACGGCCAGTTGGATACAAAACTTGTCAGTGAGTTGTACACAAGTACTCCAATTCAATATCCCAAAGTTTATCACTTGTAATTTAACCAAACATACCTTTTTTAAAAAGAAAAAGAAAAAAGGAGGCTACTCATGTTAACAATGTATACTCTATAGTCTAGATTCTGGAATAAATTCACTATCAGTAATGCAAATCATGGAATGGTCATGATAGTAAGTAGACATTAATTGATCTTCTAGCAGCTGACGTGCGCATCTAGACTAATGCTAACAGCAGTACAGGGGAGCATTCAAGTCAAGAATCCAAACTACCACTACTTGTTCGTCTACAAGAATCAATGAAGCCAGTCATGGAATGATGTGATCGCCTCCTGTTACATATTTGCATGTGCCTCGATCCGACAAACTTTTGTAAAGAAAACATACGTGTCTACCGATGACACCCTTCTTCTGCAATATTGGCACAGTCTAGTAAAATTAACATCATTTTAGAGAAAAAAATCACAGCTCATGAAACTCCACAAAAAAATGTAGCATGCACTGTAGCTAACCAAATGCACAAAGCTACAAACTTTCGTGACATCATGTTTTCACTAAACAGAAGTCATCAATCCAAAATTCAAAACCACACAATTCTCCTATCCACAAGTCACACCATCCCATCGCAACCACCACCAACGATTCAATCGCCACGCGACACTTGGCGATTCGAGACCAAACGCACTGATCAAACCGAGCCGAATGAAAAAGGGGAGGAGCAGTATTCACCTGGAGGCCGGCGAGGACGCAGTCGCCGGAGACGAGGAGGGCGTTGAGCGCGCGCTGCCGCGACGACACGGTGCTCCGGTGGCTGTCGTACGCCTTCGACACCGCCGCCGGCACCGCCACCTTCGCGTGGCACACGCTGCATTCCACCTCCCCGTTCATCTCCTCCTCCGCCGCCGCAACAGGCTCGCCAAAACCCTACGTTTCCGATCAATCGCGCCAAAAATCCCCGAAAAATCAGGAAAATCAACACACAAAAAAAGCGGAAAAATCAGGCCTGGGCCGGGACGAACCGTGAGGGAAAGGTGGGCACCCTAGCCGCTAGTGGGCGCGTCCACCATGGGGAGGTCGTGGGGCGGTCGCTATTCGAAGCTTCTCGAAGGCGCGAGCGGGCGAGGGGAGAGGGGGCGGAGAGGAGGGGAGGGGAGTGAAGATGTAAATATAAATATTCCGACGGAATATCCCACGAGAACGAAAGGGGAAATGGCTTTGCTGTGAGGTTTTGTGTTTCTATTAAAGCCCTCTTGTTTTAGTAGTTTCCAAAATATGTCCTCGTAGCATCCTTGTCCTCCGTAGCGCTTTTATGATTGGAATTTGGAACCGATGAAAAGTGTGATGCATGTGAAAACTTTGCAGTTAAACTGTTAAAGCAATTTTTAATCTTATCCATAAATAACTAGGATAAACTGATATACCATATGAATAGCCTGAATTGGTAGTGTATTAATGTATACGATCTAATGACTTATGGCATTAGTATCATATCTTTAATCTTATCCATAAATAACTAGGATAAACTGATCTACTATCATATGAATAGCCTGAATTGGCAGTGTATTAATGTATACGATCTTATGACTTATGGCATTAGTGTCATATCTTTAATCTTATCCATGAATAACTAGGATAAACTGCTATACTATCATATGAATAGCCTGAATGGGTAGTGTATTAATGTATACGATCTTATGACTTATGGCATATCTTTTCCCTTTACAATCCAAGCATGTAAATAGTTGCTAAAATTGCCTGTTCACATGTTGTTGCCGATGTCTTCAAATTCCCTAAAATTTTTATAGCGAGTTAATTATAGCCATCTTAGGCTCTTAGCTTAGAATTCCTGAAAGATACTAGCATGATCCAAATCGTACCAAGAGTGGAGGACATCACAATCTTAAACAAGCAGAAAGTGCAAGGTCCAAACTGAAAACATGGCACGGTCATTCCATTTCTGCTTGCTCACCGGTCACCACCGTGGAGGAGACTAGCTGAGGATAGACGCGACAAAGTGGAGACGACCCAGACAAGACCTGGTGGAGTTCCGAAACTACCCCCATCTTCTGGCCGTATTTGCAACCCATCCCTCGAGGAATTCGAACTGGGGAGGCTTGGGTAAACGTGCCCCAGGGTCAAGGCTCCACATGGAAGCCTCTGAGTCATCGGGAGCCGTGCGCGCGCCACGTGTACTGCGTGTGCGGACTGGCGACTCACCGACAAAAACAGTTTTTTTTTTCCTTATAAATTATTGTATTTGGTGGTGAATATAGGGGTTTCTTTGGCAAAATTCAGAGGAAATGATAGTAAATCTTGTGTTGCAGAAAAGAGGTCCGGTTGAGGTTATGCGGAGCATAAACTGATAAACATATCAAGTGAGATTATGTGTCTAATTTATCTGTATCCTGTTAAAAAGACCATGAGTTCTACACTCAGTTGATAGTAGCTGAAATGCTGAATCACATCCTTTCTCCAATGAGATTATGAGTTTAATTTATCTGTATCCTGTTAAAAAAGACCATGAGTTCTACACTCAGTTGATAGTAGCTGAAATGCTGAATCACATCCTTTCTCCATTGAACGCTACGTAAATACAGTAAGAGCATGTAATCGATGTGTTATTAGTAGAGGGATTCCCTGCCTTCTCAGTTTGACACTGATAAATCAGTAAGATCATAGTACTATGATCTGTGCTCAATTAGTGGTTGGATCCCCTGCAGTTCTTTTTTTTCAGTCAGAAACTATATAGATTCAGTTCAGTAGGATCACATGATATACACAATATCAGCAGCCGCAGTATGCTGTTAGGCTGCATGAATAAATCTTTTTTCAGAGCAAACTGTTTATGAACCCTTGCAATATAGCAGAATCTACAAATCTGTTCATGCAAATCCCATATAATGTTCACTACTTGAAAACAAATCAAAGGGAACAGAGGAACCAGCCATACGGGAACTAATCCACCCATGGATTAGCCAAACCCCACCCGGTACAGTACAACAACTGGAGCACCTAGTGATCATTACAAGGAAGAACTAGCAAACAAAAAAACCTAGGCCTCGCACTTGCAAACGCTGCAGCATGCAGAGACCCCTATGAGAAAGGACAAGCTTCTGATTTCAGAAAAGCTCGGACCACGGATCACCTCAAGTTTCCTTGCTGTTCCGCGGTGTCATGAGTCCTCTCCCTCTGAAGTTTTGCAAAAGCATTGATCAGTTGTGTTTTTGCCTCGATACCACGAAGCACACCAGATCTCAAAACCACATAAGCAGATTCTTCAACTTCAACCACCTTCAGTTCAGCCCATCATACCGTACACGTTATGAGACGAACCTGCAGACTGCCAACCTCCATTAGCTGCAGAGTTTGACAGTGCATGCAACTGCCTGAGCCCAATACTTCAGCCTAGCCTTCACTTCTTCTGGATCATCACCTGCCAGAGACAATATTGATCAGCAAAGTACAGCAGTCCTTTTTTTAAAACAGGGAAACCCAGCTTTTATAGAAAGCTAATAACAAGTTTTCACATACAGCAGTCCATTTAGATAATAAATCCGTCACAAAGGGAACAGAATCTCCAGATTGAATGAACAATCCAGGTAATAGCTATGGAGAACACGTTGCGCTGCTGAAATTTTTCTAAAAGACATCTGGGATAGGAAGAACAGCATTTCTTCAAATTTGTGCATTTGTTTTTGAAGAGGAAACATGTGTTGAAAAGGAGAGAAGCGTAATTCCCTGTGGGGACTTCTCTTGCTTTGCTTTGTTGTGAAGTTTGTTTTGGAGATGACAGTTTGCACTTACTAAAAAAAGTGACATCAATGAAGAAAGCACATGTTGAGTTCTTTTGAGCTTCTGTTAAGTGACATAATTGAGGATACAAGTATTGTTTTCCTCCCTTCACCATGCTGAAATTTTCCTTTCTTTTCATTTGGTATCATTTATATATAACCAAAATCATACAATGGACGACAACAAAAAAAGTTGGTAGAATATTGGAGCGTTTATCATGCTCATTCCTTTTATGAACAAAGTAAAAGAAAAGGTTTCTGATTCTCCATAGTCCATACCGAACATCTTATGGAGTACAACATGCAAGCGTCATCAAGACAAAAGGTAAAACAGAAATCCATAAAACAATAAAAGGGTTGAATCAATATCCTAAGATCAAGAGTTGAAGAGAGCAAATCAGTATGAATTAATAAATTTCCAATTCATTTCCTTAAAGGGATACACTCATTAGCTATGCACAACACATGTACAGTTCTTTCCTAACAAAATTATTATTGTAACTTTGTATGTTTGTAACAAATACAGCTGGTGCATCAAACGAATTGAGCAAACCATTGTTAATAACTAAACGAGCAGCAAGCTTCAGCAGAAAATATGATCCTACACCCAGGACAATCGAAATTAGACATCCAACCATACACCAATCTACCAAAAGGTGCTTAATATTCCTAAAACAAATCCCATTCTGCAACAATCTGGATGCATATTGTTTGATACAAACTATTCAGCGTGAATATCTGATATCCTTCATTCGTAACAATTCATGCGACAAGCATCAGAAATTCAGAATTCAACATACTGCCGTAGTATTAGCATTCTATGGTTCATCAGTCCGACTAAAAAATTCTACAAATTAAACCGCGGTGTAATCTACACGGAATTCAGCATGCGAGCTAATGGGAGGAACGCACCTGATAGTATATTGCAAACATACTCTCATGCTACCTGGGCAAAACACAATATAATCAAATTTTTCGCTCACAATGAAGCATAGTTTGCCACATGCATCTCAATATCAAACCTCTCGACCACCTCCCACCTAACTGAACCAAAAAAAAATCACATTCTCTATACTCAAATCCACCTCTAGTTCTCCCAAAATCAGATAGCTCCCACCAAAACGACAGAAGAAAAAAAATCCCACCTTTACCGCAAAAAGTATTCACACCATCCCAAAACTAAAACTTTACCAAAATTGAAACTTGTACAGGAAAAAAATTACCAGGGCCAGAGATTCTCCAGTTCGGGAGAGGCGGCGCCGGCGGGGCCGCGGGCTCCTGCCCCGGCGCCCTCTGCTCGTCGAGGAACCTCCGCGTCATGGAGTAGCACAGCTCGAGCGCGGGCAGCGTCCCGCAGAGCTCGGGGATCTCGTGGTACGCGAACCCGAAGCCGAGGTCGAGGCAGCCCTTGAGCTCCTCCAGGTCCTCCTCCGTCAGGCTCCTCGTCCTCCCCACCGCGCCGCCGCCGGAGGCCGCCGCCGCCTCGAGCATTACGAAGCTGTTGCTCCGCCGCCGCGGATGCCGGCCGCTGCTGCTAGGGTTGGCAGTGGAGGCGGGGAGCTGCGGCTGCGAGGAGAAGTAGGCGGTGGAGGAGATGGCCGCCATTTCTTGCCTGGTTTGGTTGCTTCGGTTCGGTTTGGTTGTTTGTGGTGCTTCAGGTGGGCTTGGCTCTTGGCCAATTTATAAAGAGGTAAGTATTTCTTGGTTAAAACAATTCCTTTCTTGGGTATTCTTTTTGGATTAATTTTAGGTGAGTAATTTACGGTCGTCTCCTACTGGGCTAATTTTGTAACAACTTTTTGGAGTGTGATTTTTGTTTTTATAAGCTGGTTCTAGCCTAGCTGTCTTTCTCTCCAAAAGAGGGTGCTTTGTTTAGTTTTGCATCATGATATACTCCAAATAAGTGCTTTTTTATAGTACCTCCTTGTGAGTACACATTGTAGTTGATAAGGAAAAAAATTGTCGGATCTCATATTCAAGCAAATTATGCTATGTTTGATTCATGAGTAAATCTCACTCTTGCGCATTGAGTTTTCTACTTTTCTTACAGTATCAATGTCGGTACCATGAATCTCTACAGTTGTAACTTTTCGTAAAGGGCACTTTGTACAATACCAAAAAAAAAAAAAAACCGTAGATACGCAGAGTGCCTAGATACACCCATCTGTGAAACTGAAAATGTGCCTACACACAATCCAAGTAGCCATCTTTGATATGAGGTTACAAACTTATAATGGGTTTGCGAAATATTCATTTTAAGTTAAGGGGGAAAGGATCACATTTGCAATTGTAAATTCAATGTTCAGCATCTTTTTTTTTATAATAGGTTTGCACCTTATATCTATTAAAAGAAAACATAATTACAAAAAATTAACAATGCTCAGCATCTAGCTAGTTTCAGTAATATTTCGCCTTTCTTTGTCTTTTTACGTCTTCTTTATTTTCAATAATTCAGTAAAATTTTGCTTTGATCTCCATTTTTAGAGAAGAAAGTTGAGATTTCAGTAATGTTATTCCTCGAAAAGAAAACAGGCAAATTGAGGTGGACTGAAAATTACTCGCACCAGCTTGTCGTGGGGCCACCGGCAGGGAGCTGGACAACGGCCGTTCTCTCTTGTCCCTTTGAGGCCTCGTTAACTGCTAGTGGCCGCATGCGCAGCAGCATAATTACTCCCAAGTTTCTAGAGCTGACCCGGCTTTATCACTCGATTAATGTTGAAGCACTGTACATTGATGATCCATGCACGATCCATCTCCAGACCGAAAATGGATCATCTATCAACGTAGATAATCTATGGTGTTGTGTATTAGCACGTGATCTCTATCGTCCGATTAAAAAAACAATAACCAATATCATCAACTACAGTGCTTTCTCGTCACATTAAATATACACACAAAAACAATGCTCACACAGTGATCTCTGCATTACAACGCCGTGCATCTCACGTGCCCCTGGCCCCTCATAGTAGGGATGGAAATGGGGCCACATTCCCATTCCTCGACGGGGATTCATCTATTAGGGGACGGGGATGCTAATATGTTAATACAATTCCCCATTGCGTGAAGCGGGGATGAGGCCATTCTCATACTCCTCATCCCGCTACCTGCATGACCCCCGATAAGACATGTAGGCCACTAGCCTACTACCGCACAACCCGATAAGGCAATAGCCAGATAATCTCATTTGCATTCTTTATTTTTCAGATGCTAATTAATAATAAAAAAAATTATCATTTTAGCATTGCATGTGGATATTCATACTCATTTTATAACATTATGGATCTTATTTTCTCTTTTTTTGAAATCTAACTTTCGGGTATGGGTCTCCGTGGGCCCCGATAACCCGATGAGGACAGGGAACGGGGGGAGAATAGCACCCGATGATGGAGATGAGGACGGGAACAGGGAATTTTTCGTCTCTTAGGGATGGAGATATTCCACCACTCCCCAACAAAGAATAGCCCTCTTACCATCTCTACCTCGGAGCTAGCACTGCTCCTACATAAGAACAGTAGTCACTGTAACCACCAGATCAAACAATTTGAACATTGCAGGAGTTCATGGTATTCTGGTACACCGGTGTTTTTCAAAAATACCGGTAGGCTCCCACCGGTTTCGATTTGGCCAAACCAATCGTGGATGGTACTTCCAGTTTTTGACATCGATTGGCTGACTCGACAATGCGAGCATATTTAAACTTATGACTGATTTATTCAAATCAAAGCTGAGACATCACAAACACTGTTGCGCACTAAAAAATCAATGCCGGTTGTTAACGGAGCACAAGCGTGTGTGTGATGTGCATGTGTGGTGGTGTTTGTGCATACGCGTCTTCTTGTGATTGGAAAGAAAAAACTAATCAGAGCCAAAAAAATTAACCAACTCGATTCCGACTCATCAAAACCCTAGTCCGGAATCCAAGTATCCAACGTTGGGTGGGATGGTGCGTATGCACCGATGCAAAACTATTACAAATCCTAATTATAGACAAAAGATTAAACCGTCTCTAAGACGGATTCACCCCTCTATGCTATAAATACGAGGATCTCATATACAACGACTCATATAAATAAAGATATTAGACCTTACTCTGTATTATGTCTCTGTTGCGTGCTCTACTGTGTGATTGTATTGGAATTTTCTCCCGGACGAATTCTATCGATCAACACAAACAAAGGTTGCACACCACACCACTTCTGTAAGTTGTTTGCCGTGCGCATACGTGGACGCGGTGGGCCCACGAGAGGGGAGTGCCTACGTGGATGGATAAGTATCGGCGGGGAAGTTGTGGCGGAGGAGCGGCGAACGCCGGTGTCCCCTCGGCCGAGCTCGTCCCGTGCCGAAAAACCGAACGGCGCCTGCATGTGGCGCGTAGGGCCAGCGGAATCTTCGCTTGCTCTGACGTACGTCGGGGCACGACCAATCCCTGGCCACTATTTCGATCCCCGGCTCGTTCAGCCTCACCTTGTTGTTGTTGGAGCAAGCACGTAACTGTCTCGGCTTGTACACAATGCCTACCTCAATCCAATGTGTCTCACTTTCAACGTGTAGGTGTCCATCTGCAATATTTTCTCCGCTCATTTTTCGATCTCTTGCTATGGATCATTCCACGTCTATAGGAGGTGTATGTACCGCAAGCGGAATGGCTCTGAGCCGACACGTGCAGAGCTGGCCACAGGCTAAGCCTTGGACCGGTCTAGTTGTTTTTTGTCTAAAATTGTATTTTTACTGATTTTTAAAGGATTTTTACATTGTCTTTTGTTCATGGGTCTCGGGCTATTGCCCCAGATGTCCGAGGCCTAACTCCGCCCTTGCGTGCAGATAAAAATATAGTTTATTTTAGTGGTTTTTACCCGTATAATGAAAAAAAAAAACACACAGTGTAGCTAGGTGTGATATTGTGTGATGGTTTGCTGATGGATGTCCTTTTTTTGTGGCTAAAGTGGCGCCATTTTGAAAAGGAAAAAAGGAAAAGAACTTTTCTAAACTAAACCGGCCGGGTCATTCTTCTCTATGTTGAAAGATTCTTTACTGGACCACCGCTACATAGATAGGGTCACATAAAGTTGTTTGGTGATTTTTAATCTTTTGTTTTCAACTTGAGACTCGGAACAATATTGTGTGATGGTTTGCTGATGGATGTCGACTTGTGCATGTCTTGGTGTTCACAATAAATAAATAAATAAATTGCAAGATGGATGGATTAATGAAAGCTGCACCTCTAGCCATCTAGTGATGAGTGACGAGTAGCATTTCAAACTTGGAAGATATGTCGGCAAAAATGGCGACTAAAATTTATTGGCCACTAGCCTTATTATATATGGGATTGTCTATTCGTAAGTTGACTAAAACTTTATTAAGCATAAAGGTATGTACAATGGTACAGACAGATGTTGTCTATATCAACTCTTCATGTCACCTGTAGACAACACTAAAGACACCTCACACAATGGTTGTGGTGATACAGTCGGCTACAAGATTGTAAACAACACACAATCTTTTAATGCTTTTCTTGTTTTTGGTGCTACAACTGACTACAGGATTGTAGACAGCATCTTTCTCTCTTGATTCTCTTTCATCCACGTCAGCAAAAATCCTACGTGGCAAAAGCTATAGACAGCTGATATAATCCCATTGTACATGCTCTAAGTCACATAGTTTATCTATTGGATCAATATCCAATCATATGATACATTAATCTCTGTATAAATTCAATGGTCACAACAGCAGATTTAAATTTAAGAAAACTTCAGACGACTTAGAAATAGCATATATATATATGCATAAGATGCAAGATGGAATACTACTCATTTGAACCCTTGCGTATATATCGCAAGAGAATATTGTCGCTATTGGTCACGTAGATGTATATATGTGAGAGGCTGAGAGATCGTGACACGGAGGATATGCCACGAGAGAGGGCCGTCAGATTATCACACGCACCATGAAGTCATGATCAAGTGAAGCATATACACAAGAATGATTCTTTTGAGTCGTTGAGGTATATCGATCTACACGTACCACCTGCGTGGTTCCAGTCCTCTTGTGCGATTTGCTTTCATCGTCATCGTTCTTATGGTCATTAATTGGCTGGCCGTCGCCGTGGAATCTTGTGAGTTGTCGATAAGAACGACAGATGCAAAATATATACCCATCCGTTTAGAAATAGAAATATACGAAATTTTAGAAAGCGTGCAATTATTTTTTAAAAAAATAAACTTTGGCTAGCTACTAATATATTAAAAAAACTACCTGTATTGTCTATGTGAAAATAGCATCATCAAATTAGTCATAAAAAGTATTTTTATAATATAATAATTTTATATTACTTTATGAACATATCCATATAAAAGCAATGATCAAAGTTGAATATTAGAGACCGTATCGACACGTTATTCTGTGCAGCTAATTGTGGCGGTATACTACTATTCTACTATATAAACAAAGTGTTCGACGACTAACAATTAATAATCGAGTGTTTTGTTGCACCTGCATGTTACGTTCTAGCCTTTCTGATCGAAGTGGGACTCGAGATTATAGGTTAGTTGAGCAGCACATATATATACTGCAGACCGTTAGCCAATTTCATGCACTTCCTAGTCTCCAAATCCAAAACCAGCCGCCCTAAATCTACTCTAGTTTGGTCCCACAAATTGAAGTACGAAGGAGTAGTGTTTTGTATTCTGCTAGCTAGCTACGTTGGAGACAGAAAAGAAAGGGAAGAAGCATAGATAGACATAAATAGTGGAAACAACCACATTCATTCAGTAATCAAGCCCTAACTAACACCGAAACAAGGGTTTGCAGAATTTGATCTTCAAGTTACATACATACATACATAAACACCGGCCGAGTGATCAGGCTAGCTGATGAGCAAGGCAAGCCTAGAACGAACGATCGATCTCGAATTGATACTGCCAAATTGAGCAATACACCTGCACTCTGCACACAAATATAGTTGGAACTAACTGTCAAGCTCGAGCCAGCTATATCAGCTGTGGCGTGCAAGCCAAGAGAGACATCTATAACGAGCAGAATTATAGCGATCGATCGGTGGTCCGGCCAGCAAAAAACTTGCTCTCGATCATACCCCACTTGTCATGATTTACACTTGCACTCAGCTTGCACAACCGTGTTGGGTTTGGGTGTGTGCTGTAGCTGTGCAAGCATATTCGACCAGCCAAAACCGCAAGACTGACCAAATCATGCAGCAACCAAAGCCATGTGCATACATAGAGTACTAGCAAACGTCTGAAAAGTAAAAAAAAAAAAAAAAGGTCGGTCTACCTTAGCTGCCAATAGCATCATGATTAGTTCAGCCCATCCCCTGCCCTAACACATAATATATGTGTGCTCTACTCTCTTCTACTAGCATAGTACTAGCCAGCATTTGTTTACTTAATTAAGCACTAAGCATAGCTACTAGTACTAGTAGTAGTAGTGTATTATTGAGACCAGGTTGTTCTGAAAAGGTGCAGTAGTATGGATGTAGCCAAGAGCCAGATCCATGTGGAAGCTTCTAACTAACAGAAATCATCTCGCTACAAAGGACGGGTGTAACAATGATTGGCTGAGCTGGAGATCTAGACCTTCACAACACAGAGCTGGATTGCTGCAATCACATACGTGATCATACATAATCCACTTAGCAGTATGCAAATCCATCAACTCACAATTACCACACATAGTTCGACAATCAGAACAGACACTGGTTACTAAACAGTACACACAGCTAGGTATTCTAGAATTTTTTGCCGATACGGTCATTTTATGAAGCGTATTTACACATATGGCAGCTTTCGAATGGTATTTGCAAAAATGGCGACCTCGGCGCACGGTGACCCAGCGCGCGATGGCGGCGTGACACGTCGCCGTGGCGCGAGCTCGCCCGCGCCCGCGCCGCTGACCGCTCGCCGCGCGCCGCGTCACGCCTCCGCCACGTCGCGCGCCCGCCCGCCACCTCAGCGCCTCCGTGCGCCTGCTCCTCCGCCGCCACCGCCCCTGCCCCGCCCGCGGCTCGCTACCCGGCGCGGGTCACCTGCGCCCCGCCTCCTCTCCGCCACCACGCGCCGCCCGCCCCGCGGCCCACCCCAGCGCCTCTCGCCGCCCCGCCACGCGCCCGCGCCCGCCCAGCCCGCGCCGCGGGCCGCTGCGCCGGCTCTGTCTTGCCACGCGATCGCCCGACTCACGTGCAGCGTCTGCCGCTCCGGCTCACATGCGCGTCTGCGTGTGCTGTCTGATGGCCCGCTCCGGCGCGAGGTGAGCTGCGCCGCTCCTGTATGTAATTGAGAGAGATTAAGTAAGGTTAATTAGGGTTAGCTTTAGGGAAAATTTGTGGTAATTTTAAAATATAAAAATGAGTTGAAAAAATTATAAATTTTTTTTTGTGTAGTGTACTGAAATTTTATTTGTTTGTATAAATTTTGTATAATTTTATTTGTTTGTATAAATTTTGTATAATTTTATTTGTTTAGATTTTTTATTGTTAATCGATATGATTGTGTTATTCTAATATGTGTTGATAGCAAAGATTTGAATCGAGTGCCCTTCATTTGCGATAGGCCCTTCACGGCCTCTATATTTGAACCATTTGCGAAGGTCATAACGGTGTTGATTGTTTACACATTTGAACTATTTGCGAAGGCCCTCCCTCCTTCCATTTACTCTGGTGTTGATTGTTTACACATTTGAACAGGCCACGGCCATGTGTTGATTATGAAAAGATGCAAAGAGGCCCTCACTTCTGTATTTTCCACAAAGCATTGATCAATCACCTCTTGTCTCTTGTCTCAAATTGTGAGCGAAATTTATGGCTTAATTTGCGCGCCAGATGCGATTCTCTTTAAGAGCGATGGAGGAGAGAGCTAGCGGGACTGCATTCGTAGTGGTTCATTCGTTCTTTTAGTAGTTCACTTCATATCGCTTGAGCTCGTGGCGAGAGAAGGTAGAAGCCAACCGGAGAGAAGTTGAAATCGTCGAGCACCTAGAAAAGTAAGTGTCATTCGCATTCGGCTATAGTTTTAGGTAGGTTTAGCAATGTGATTAGAATGTGATTAGATGAATTGTAGTTTGTTATTGTAGAAACTAAGTAGTTATAGTTATGTAGTCGGTATATTTTGATGGAAGATTTAGTGTGATTAATCGTAATTAGAATACTTAGTAGTTAGCAGCGATTAGTTGACTTAGTAGACTTATTGTTGTTAGTGTTGTAAATTTTAACTCGGTGATTTACATAGTGTGAGGAGCATTGTGTAAAATATGAAAATATTTAGAGTCGTTAAACAAAATTGAAATAGAGTGTTAGGACTTAGAATTGAAAGCAAACGAGGAGGCAGTGTTGCGGACTTAGCAAAGCCTTTTCTTTTCAATTAGTCTACTTAGCGACTTCTTGTTGTTAGGGTTAGTGTTAGCGGACTTATTGTTGTTAGGGTTAGTGTTAGCGACTTATTGTTGTTAGGTTTAGTGTTAGTATGAGAACTGGACCGTAAAATTTTAAATTTTAACTTGGTGTTAGCGAACATGCACTATGGCGGCATCCGGACGTCTTGTTAGCGGACTTATTGTTGTTAGGGTTAGTGTTAGCGGACTTATTGTTGTTAGGTTTAGTGTTAGCGGACTTATTGTTGTTAGGTTTAGTGTTAGTATGAGGAACTGTAGTAAAATTTTTAATTTTTAACTTGGTGTTAGCAGAACATGCACTATGGCTTAGAATTGTGTTGGTTTCCTTTTTATTGTACTTTAGTTTGAACATGCACTATAGCTTACAACATGCACTATGGCTTAGAACATGCACTCGGTGTTAGCAGAACATGCACTATGGCTTAGAACATGCACTCGGTGTTAGCGAGAACATGCACTATGGCTAAGAACATGCACAAGGTTTGAAACTTGTTACTACCACAGAAAATTTTGGAATTGAAATTAATTTACAATCATTTATGTTCATTAGCTATATTACGACTAATGTTCTCTATGCATGTGTTGCTAGGCATGTCTGTCAGGAGCTCTTCGGAACCATTCTCGATGAGGACCACGGTGCAGGCTGGCTCACGGCCAGGCGCGGATGGCCCTCCGCCCTGGCGCCGGGCGGGAGGGGGTGGCGGCCCGGGCGATCGTTACGTCCGATCCTCGAGCGAGCGGGCTTGTTGCCCTTTGCGAGATGGTCTCGTCGGACGCGAGTTCACCCTCGGCGGTAACTGCTGTCGCGCTTGCCGGCGGTGGAGGCGGAAGCGCACACCTTCCACTTTCGGTGGGGTGAGATGCGGTCACCCTACGGGGCGTGTCGTTCTGGCCCGGTCTCCGTCCGGTGTGCGGCTTGTTCGGACCTGCGAGTGCGGGTGGAAGGCGAGGGTGGAACAACGCTTTGGCCAATCTATCCGGAGGGTGCGTGGCGTCCGGACTTGGTGAGCATTTGAAATGCCGGAGGGTGCACTGGCGAGGTCGTTAGGGCGTGCCTCGTTGCTTACATTCTGACTCTTTGGTTGGGTCATGTTTCCAACATCAAGGGGATGTTTTGAACCGACTTCATCCCCATCGCGAGTCTTTGGTTGTGCGGGGGGGCGATGCTCAGTATAGGCGGGGATCGGTAGTCCTTTGCGCCACATCTGGGGTTGTGTGGCGCGACACGGTAACACCTGCTACCAACCTGGCCGTGCCTCGTGCTCCTGCGGTGTGGAGTTGGGAGCACTTCCTGATGAGCGGCCGACCATAGAAGCGGTGCACCGTACCCTTTAGTCGGACCCCACATGGCGCCGTAAACGCACCCGCCATGGGCTTACGGTGGGTGGTGCCCGTCTGCGTTGGGCGGCGCAAGACCGGCGAGTGCTACTCGTTGTACCACAGCGAGTTTGAGTCGTTACGCAGAGCGATATCATCGGTGTGTATGGTATCACGGTTTCTGCTCGGCGTAGTGCGCGCTGGTATCCATCAATGCATCCGGACGTCTTCTGTGTGAAACGACACGCCACTGGTGTTCTCACATATGGTGGAGCCTTCTGGCGAGCGGCAGCGTGTCGACGATTTAGTTTATACCGATCGTGCCCACCGGACGGCGAGGCTCTGGGCGAAAGATACACTGTGAGTCAAACTTTATCCAAGTAATATTCGCGGTCCTTACATCTTCTTTTCTAACATTAATCTTTAGAAATGCGAGCCAAGCGAGGTGGGGTGGGCGGTCGGGGATGGCAAATCCATCGGAGAAGTGGACTATGACATGGATAAACACGGCGCGCGTGGATATACGGCATGGCGGCGTCGTGCGACCATGAGTCGTATGGTGCGTATATGGGTGGTGCGTGCCCGCGACAGCAGCGCCAAGGCCGACTATTCCCCCTCCGGGCGCCAGAGGAGGTGACACGCCGACGCACCGCGAGAGAGCCTCGCGCCGCACGCCACGGCTGTCACATCGCTTCCCGGGCTTAGCGGCGGCAGTGCGGCACTACGACCTCTGGTTCGCGATTTCATTAGCGACATTCGTACCTTTTGTTAATGAACACATTCGTATGTCACTGCGATTGGAAGCGGTATTGCGTCGTCCAGGCGTGTCGGACGGCGCCCTCGGCGGCGAGATAGAACGGTAGTATAAAAAGTTTTGAAGCACATCTCGGCGGAGATGAAAAAAGTAAGAACTTGGCTGCGGTCGTTCGAGGGCGACACCTGCGCATCGGGCTCGAAGTGGGGACCGTGCTCACCCGCTAGGTCTTGACCGCGACCTAGCGAGTCGGCGGCGTCGTAGCGTTCCGTCGGTCATCCGCGCGGACAGTCGCCAGCGAGGTAAGTCGCTATGTGCAAATTCGTTCATTTTTGGTTTATGCCATACATGCGCTAACATCATGCCGTTCTCGCGGTAGGTTCGTCGGGATGAATCATACATCGTCCGGACGGTATCTGGTTGGTGATCTGCCTCGATTATCTGCGGTGCATATCAAGAGTGCGAGTTGTTACTACGTCGAGTGCTTACTTGTACTAACATCGTTCGTCTTGCGACCTTGATTGCGGTAGAGGCGGCGATTCCGTCGGCCCGATGGCGAGATCACGGGCCTCCCGGCTCGTGTGAGGAAGCGTTACGGCGCTGAGAACGATCAATGGCGGCGGGGTTTCTAGCGTACTCGAGGCGAGCTCCTGCAGGTTCGGTGCCCCGGTATGTTCGGCGAGCTCCTGCGGGTTCGGTGCCCCACGATGCGTTCGGGCGAGCTCCTCCGGTGCGGGAGCCCCCTCGTCGAAGGCTTGACTTCATCCGCGCAGCGAGTTGCGAGCGCCAAACCCAAAGTGGTTTAATAGCCTCGTTGTCGATGAATTCCTGGAGTTGTCCCAGTCGGCATGGCGATCACGATGACATGTCGGCTACGAGCCTTGCTCGAGTCGCTTCTTGGTCCACCTCCGCCTCAACGGTCTCCCTACCCCCTCACCGACCACGCGCTCTCGGACCGGTGGGCGTACTCCACGAGTCATGCTCGGCGCAAAACAAGGCAGCGCGCAACGCGCGCGCCAGCAGGCGAGTAGTGACTTCGAAGAGTGGCCGTGTAGTATCGCGTGTTATTTTACTATATTTGTACGTATTTTGGTTGTTATGTGTACTTGGGATATTCTGGTATCACGTCTTGCTTTGAGAGTCTTGTCTTTTGGTCGAAAAGGCGAGGGCGCAGAGTGTTGTCACGTCTTACTTTGCGAGCGGTTGTCATGTCCTACTGCGAGTCTTGTCTTTCGATCTGAAGCTGATCTCGGCGAGTGTTATCACGTCTTACTTTGCGAGGAGTACATCACGTCGGTCTCGTCATCTACAAGCCTCACCTCGCGGGCTATAAAATGCACGCCCAGCGACGAAAGTAGGACATACCATGGCGAGCGAAACAATAGGACTATTCAACCGGGGTCGCCAAAGCAAGACCTTCCCCTTCAAAGGAGGAGGACTTTGGGCCTAACTACTGTTGATGCCGAACAAGCGTGCTCAGCGGTATGGCGAAATGCGGACACGAGCGGGGCCTTGTGTCGTGCGAGTCTTGGAGGGCCCTTTCGATGGCGGACGGCGTTTCTTCCGATGCCCACACTCTCGGGTACAATTAGTAAGTTGTTTCCTTCGTTAATGCTAATAGAGCCTCCTGTTAACCCTCCTTTCCGAGATGGTGAAATGCGACTTTGTCATTGGATCGATCCTCCCCATGAGCGACATGTTGCGGTGTATGTGGATAGATTGTGGAACCAGAATCTTTGAGTTGGAGAGCGGATTGGCGATCTCAACGAGAAAGCGATGACCTCCGCCAGCAGATGCGGCGAGAGGGGCGGGGAGGTCGTAAACATAGGAAGTTCCTATGATCCCACATCTTCTGCGCGAACCCTAGCTGCATATGTGCGTGCCACTACAATGAGGCAACCACGTGCGAGCGGCCGTGAACAACACTCTATGTGGGTAGCGAGACACCATCTACCATTAGGCACGACCGGAGAAGCATGTACCTCTGTACTCGTCCCTTATTTACGCAATTATGTTCAATCTCGTGAACCATGTAACAATGGTCGATGCATCATTGTGGTGGTCTTTTATCAGTGGATTGCTTCATGTCATTCTCGTTGTCTTTTATCAGTGGGTAGCAATGGATCGTCGCGTGCATTGCATGTCGACATCTCAATGGACTTGCAATTTAGCATTTTTATACATTCAAAAGTAAGGAAAGTATAGCATATTTGGAACCATGAAACCTAATATCCAAAACCTAAAATTCAAATATCGAGACATAACAAGGAAGGCGAGAAAAACTTGAAATTACGACCTTTGAATAACGGCCGGACGAGCTAGGTCTATTGGGACAATCCTTCATTGAGTGCCGGGGTCTTGCATATCTGCGCTTGATTGTGCGGCTATCTTTGCTCGTTGACTAGCATCCATGTCATTACAGGCGCGCGTCTGCCGTCGCCCCTTCCTGTTCTCTTCAAGTCCTGTTGGGACCCCATTGCACCATGTCAGGCCAAAGATCCTTATAATTCATTTCCAAGCCGTGCAGTGAAACTCTCCACTCCATGTGCACAGAATAGGTGCTGCATGTCGTAGTACTCGAGATGTATGGTGTAGCCATCTGCGCATTGTGCACATGCCTTGTACGTCGAGCATGGCTTGTGGAGCCGGCTTGTTGCGGTGCATGTCGCCACATCACCCGTGTGCATGCTGTTTTCTTTCCCCCCTTGCATGGTGTTGGCGTATTTACGCCGAAGCTTGATCTCGTACTTTCTTTGGCGTCGATCACCGGATGTCGTGCATTCGGGCCTTCTCCATCTTCGGTCCATGTGTCTGCATGTTCTCGGACCGCTGCTTGCGCCGTCCATCGCCGCAGGCTGCGGTGGCTCTGTTAACGAAATAACCAGCGATGCGAGTCCATGTCTCTGAGCGATCGCGGTGATAGGAGGCGCGCACCTTTGAGGCGCTATTGTAGACCTCGGACATGTTGGTCGTCATAATCCGTATCTCGCTTGCCGTCATGTCATAGAGGAGGACCATTTCTCCAGTCGGGGCGTGGCGTTAATCCACTCGGAGAAGCTTATGGCGCTCTTGGGTTGCACCCCTCGGGTGGACTCCCTTGTATGCCTCGTAGTCCGGTGTTCGAGGTCTCTCCAAATAGACTCAAACTTCGTCTGCAGTTACTGCAGACACAATGCTTTGAGCGTCTTCATGAGTTCTGACTGCGGGAACCGCGTGAACAAGTTAGATGCAAGATGCCTCATGCACCACCTAGATTGCATGTCGTTCCACGGTGAGATGGATCCGTCGAACCTGCATGGTCTTGATTGCCGCCAACAACCCGATGTTGCCGTGCGTGATTAGGCGGACCTTGGGCGGTCTCCACCACCGCCCTCTTCCGTTCTTCAGAACCACGGCCGGTGGATGTGTTCTCACTCTCCACAATGGCAAATGCCATCGGGAGAAGCTGGTCGTCGCATCCGGTGCCACCGCGGTGAGATGGTGCCCTTGTACCTCCACAGAGAAAGTGCCATCCATGGTTGCAGGGGGGCGGAACTTGAAGCCCCGATGGCACGGCGAAAGCCGAACACCCGATCCGGTATGAAGCGGTTGGGCCCTTTGCGGCATCTTCACGGTCAAGCTTGTTTATGTGCGTGCGGGGTTTGATTCGGCAATGCGGTGAAGCAATCTCGGCACAGGTTGTCACGCCTCTTCGTATGTCCGTACATAGTCTCGATAACCTATACGCGGCTCGTCGGACCTTGCTGTAGCTTCTTGGATAGCCAACCTTATTGGCGACTTCCGACATCAACGGCAGGGGAGATGAACACGTTAGCCTCAACTAGGTGCGTGATGAGGTTTGCAACATATCGCGGAAGTCGCGTTCGATCTTTGCGCATGGGCTCACTAAGCTACATAGCGTGGTCGATCAACTCCTTGTTGAAGATCGGCGAAGATCTTTGCTCGGCGGCCCGACCTTGCCGGGCAGCCTTCTACTCGCACTTCGCTGCGTGCTTTCTGGGTTGGACCGGTGCACTCGGTACACGGTGATGGACGGGGCATGCAGGTGCTGTAGCTTGTTGAGCGGCCCTTGTCGAAGCGCGCCCAACTAAGAGGGTGTCGGCTGAAACCCCGCGGGAGCCTTCTTCTTGCGGTAGTCGCGCGAGCGAGCGCGCGATATCATCAAGTCTTGATGCCGCGTAAGGACCGCGGCCTCGTGTGCGTCCTCGTCGGTACCATCAGAGCACATTGGGTCGGTGTCCTCGGTCGGTGTCCTCGTCGGACCATCCAACACGGGACTTCCTCGAGGCTCGTCCGGCATCATCGATACTCGTGGCGATCGATGCGGGCGACCACCATGTTCGTGAATATTCATCGCCTCCTTATGCGTTTGATAGGTCTAACGAAATCGCGTAACGCACTAGGCACGGACTTCCTCGAAGCGGCACATTCGTCGTGCCATCTTGAGCTTCGATTTGCGCTTGCGGCTGCAGAGGCCTCGGCATCGGGGTTTCCGATGCCTATGTGAAATTCGTACACCATAGGCTTCCGTGAATAGCGCCTCGGTGAGAGACAATCTCCATGTCTTGCCTCCATGCTATGCTTCCATTCACCTTCTGAGCTCCCGCATAATTCGTGCGGTGATCGCCTCGATCATAACTTTCTTCGTCGTTGCCTCGTGACGAACTCCCTCCGATCGCGAGCGACTCGTGAATATTCATCGTGTGGAGCCTCCGCGGACCACCTTATGCTGGCATTTCGATAGGTCTAACCCATCGTGTAAATCAGGCGTCTGAGCCCATCGCCGTAAAACACCAACAAATCTTGCATGTTCGAAAATACCTAAAGCCACAACAATCACTAAATAATTATGACTAATTAATTACATCTAAACTAACTACTTATGATTAATTAATTACCACTACAAAATTAGGAGTATTTTATTTGTACTTACTTACTATACTGTAATGATGACTACTAAACTAATTACAACTAAACTAATTCATTACTAGTGAACTAACTAATTACAACTATTTAATTACCTCTAAACTAACTAATTACGACTGATTAATTACCACTAAAAAATATCAGTACTTCATTTCCACTTACTTAATACGCTGTAATGATGACTACTAAACTAATTACGACTAATTAATTAGCACTAAACTAATTTATTACTGGTCAACTAACTAATTACGACTAATTAATTACCTCTAAATTATCTCATTACGACTAGTGGTGAAAGCGGCAAAGCATAACACAAATTACACGCGCCGGAGAAGTAATCAATTAGCCCTCGGAAGTAATAAATCAGCAGAAGCGACGACGGCGGGGAAGTAATAAATCAGCGCAGACGCGATGGCGGCGAGAAGAAGGAAAGCGGTTAATCTCTCAATAAAATTTATTATGTTACGTTCTCTAAGTTCTCGACGACGGCGCAGAACGAGAATCAAAACGCAATTGATATGAGCGAAGAAGCGAGTGCTGGGAGTTCGGTATTTATAGTCGGCGGAGAAGAGTCGGGCGTTAGCGCGCGGAATTCGTAAACATTGGCGCGAAATTTACGGATGAGGCGACGGATGTGCTTGGAGAGAGGAGGGCGGTGGAAAAGATGGTCACTCTGAGGTTTTTAATTCTCCGCATAAATACATTCCCGATCGGCAAATCTCAAATACATTCCTTAATCTTGAAACAAGGAGTACAAGCCAAATCTCAAATATATTTTAAATCACATGAAATTATGAAACCTTAGCGCCAGCGCGGCGTGTCACTTGGCGCGAGCGCGCGGCCAATATTACAAAGCTTCTTGAAGCCAATATACCAACTTTACCATTATCATACAAAGTTCGACACTTAGAACAGGTATATATTACACAATACACACAAGTAACTTATAGTAGGGGGGCACGCATCCTGTAGATGGATATCAAACATCTGTTCCGCAGAGCTCACATTTCACGTGTGCTAGGGCTAGGATCCAGCTTCATGTTCCGGAGCCTAAGCTTCCTCTCGTCGGAAAGGAGCTTTGCATACCGTGTGAGTTAACATGTTCAAACGCCAGGCAGGGCCTAAAAAGTTCGGTCTCAAATAGTCAGGCCAAAGCCCAACGTGGTCCGAAAATTGATTTTTTTGATTTAAACTATATTATTTTAGTCCTTTTCGGAATAAAAAATAATGTTTAATTCATTTCCAGAATTTAAAAAATAATTTTATTTTTTAATTATATTTACCGGGATTTCAGACTTTTGGGCTGGGAATCAAATCCCAAGCCCGGCCTGAAACCGATCGGGCTCGGGCCGGGCCGGGTCATCTGTGAACAGGTCTGCATAGGTCACAGTACCACAATCTTTTGTCACTAGCTCGATGTTGTTGGCCTTACAATCTTCCTTGCTTAGTTTCTTGTTGAGAAGATTTTCTCCTATTTTAACCAACTCTTGAAGATGCTTCTCCGTTGAGAGGTCAGTTGACACTGCCTCTATCGGCATGTTGTGATCCTGTGATGGTAAATGAATATAGATATTGTCAATACAATATTCAGCTAGCATAGGTCAAGAAGTCACATAATAATAACTTGAATGGCACTATGACATTGCCTTCCTGTAAATAGGGGCCACATACCTGGACGCGCAACAGTTGGTCTGAGCACCCGATTGCTCTGAAAAGGTTTGCGGCATGGCTATCAGCCGTATCTTAGCTACCATGGGATGGAAGAACATGTTGAGCAAAGGCGTTGTATCCTCCCGGCCTAGCCATCCAAAAATGCCCCATTTAACAACATGTCTTGCATCAAACATGATATCTTGCTCTGGCAGACCTGTGCCTAATGATATTACCAGATATCTGTGGTGATCCAACGCCTTAGTTGCCGAGAACTCCTTGCTCTTCCGCCTGATCTGCTTGGCTATCTCACCCATTGCCACCAGAGTCTTGTCAAATTATAGAACATTATGACAAGTCAGCATCTAAATTTTCTTGTGTCCAGTTTGGCAAACAAAGGTTGATGCTTAAAGGCTATAAAAAAAACATAACAAAAAAAATTCATTGCATAATTGGATTAAAAAATATAGTTAAAACAGAGATATAGACAAGATTCCTAGCAGTTAAGCCCATCCACACATGATGACTTGGATAACAATGCCAAAGAAAAAACTTACCGGAATGTTTGCTACAATGCCCCCATCAATAATGTTGAAGCTACGTGATACACCAGTGTGATCCAGAGTTTCAAAATAGTGCGCTGGAAGAAAGGTTGGTGCTGCAGATGTACCAATACATACATCAGCAAGACGAGCATCCTTCAAGGGCTTAGATGATCCCGCCTGCGCCATAACAAATACATTAGCTCACCCTACACTCCTACAACAATCATAAAATGGCATCCCGTGCGCTAAGTTCACAAATAGAACCTTGAATGTGCTGAATATTGTTGGCTCTACACACTTCACATCAAAAGTGGGAATCACAACATTTGTCAATGTTTCTTTCTTTCTTGTGTTGCCAAGCAGATCATCGATTAGCTTGTGCAGGTACTTTCCATCATATTTCGGCCCAGTGACCAATCTTAATGGCGTTTAGGATCTTGAAGAACCAACAAAATATTCCAGCGGAATAAGAACTCATCGCTATAAAAATTTGAGAAATTTTACATTACATTCTAGTGGTAATATACTTATGTAGTATAAATTAAATCTAGTCATTAATTTATTAAAAGTGTAATAGACTTATCATTTTAAATATAACTAGAAGCTCACCCGCGCTAGCTATGGCGCGGGCATCTGGAGCGGCACGGGCAAGCCCGCGAGCTCTACGGGCCCACTAGACATGCGCCCGGGCGCGAGCAACGCTCGTTCCCACCAAGCACAGCAGGTCAAATCAGGCGAGCGTGAGCACGTCCGAGCACGATCGAACGGTCACAGCTTTCCGGGCGACGTGGAGCGTGCGATGCAACACCTTCCCAGCACGTGCAGCGTCTCGAATCGGACGGACCGGAGCCGATCGCGGCCGCGATCCGACGGCGGTCGATCTGCGGGCGACGTGGCCCGCGCGTCCAGGCGCGCTTCCCTCCAGCCTTCCCTTGCGTCGCCATCGCTCCGCTCCCCTGTGCCCCCATCCCGTCGCCCTCTTCCGCGTCCTCTAGCTCCCCTCCCCTCGGACTGTAGAGGTCTGCGCGGTGGGGGCTACGGTAGATTGGGCCGCGGAGGCCGGGAGTGGTGCGGTTGGCATGGGCTAGTGGGGTCAGCGGAGGCCAGCGGTGGCCTGCGCGCGGCGGCTGGTGGTGGAGACGGGCTGTGGCGACGCTGCACAGAGGAGCGCGGTGGCGCTACCGCGTGCCGGAGACATGCCGGGATGGGAAGGGGCGCATCTCACGGGGGAAGACGGCTAGGTCCGGCCGTGACCATGGAGCGGCAGCCGAACGGCGCCATGCTGGTCCCACCACGCCATCGCGGAGGTTCAGCGGGGGCGCCGTGAACTTCCTCTGGGGTGCGGCGAGCCGACGATGGGCGGCGACTGGCGACGGCAAGCTGCGAGCGGCGCCGAGCCACGTTGAAGACCTCTCAGTCCTCAGTCCTCACGAGTCACGACTCAACCAGGTAAGGAGATTGTGTTCAATGTGTTACATTGCTCTGAAATTGGATGTCAAATGAACGAATTTGGATTTGTCTGAACTGATGTGTAGTTGTGTTCATATTTTGATGGCTTGGTGTTGTACTGTGCTCTGAACTACGAATCTTGGAAGCTGCGAGCGGTGGGCGGCGAGCAGGAGAGGCGAGCGACGCCTGGCGATGGGCGACGACAAGAAGGACGAGGTGGCGGCCAAGAAGGAATCTGCGAGCGGCACCGCGCCAAGCCGCCAACGATTAACGTCTCAAGTCAGGTAAGGACTAAGGAGATTCATAGATTGTGTTTAATTAATTGATTCATCGATGCGTTGGTCCTGTTGGATTTTTCTGGAATGAACAAGTGAACATATCTTCACTTCAGTGGTGAACAATTGAACATGGATTTTTCTGAGTGCTGCTGCAGTGTTATTGTGCATTTGGCCATGTTCGTAATTTGGTGGCTTGGTGTTGTTGTTGTCAATTTGGTTAGACAACAATGCTAATGTAAGGCAATCGTAAGGTAATTTGATTTAATCAACGGTACTCATTCTGGTTTCTGTTACTTTATGCAAATAATATACCGAGAATATGACTGTTCTTCATAGTTGAAAGAGTTTAAAAATGTACGTGTTCTAACTTGATTGGACACAGTTTGTTTTAGTTCTTTTTTCAGATGTATGGATCTTTATGCTCTCATTGTTGTCGTAATATTTCACAAAGCTTGAATCCCTTTGTCTTAAGATCCAGTTATCTGCACATCAAAATCACATTCGACCATATGCTGCTAAATACTAATGAGTGTTTGTTTGTCTACCCTTAATCTTGGTCATCAATTGTGTGGAACCCATGGGAGAATTAGTAAACGAATTAGTAATGCTCAATGGAAATGTGTGGAAGATAAGGTTGAAAACAAGTTAGGTTGTTGGAAGGGAAGTTTACTTACAATCGGAGGCAAACTTACTCTTGTGAATTCTTGCCTAAGTAATGTGCCTTTATATATACTGTCATTTTATAAGCTATCAAAAGGAGTTAAAAACGATTAGACTATTTCAGGGCTAGTCCCAATGTATACGTCATGTATAATCGATATGCGGGCCTGTTGAGTACAATAACTCAGCCACAACAAAGAGAGAACGAACCACTTCTATGGGTGGATCTGCAAAGCAAGTGACGCATGATGTATTTGGGTGCAAACTTTTATAAACAGTTCCACAACAAATACTTGATAAACCTGTTCACACGGCGGTGCAATTAGAACTAGCAGTGAAAGTTTGACGCACTCTGAAAGATTCTGAATGAGCGAACCCGGATGCACAAAAAGGAGGCAGCGAAAAAGGTTGCTACAAGCGCTGACCAGGCGTCCGAAGCATTGCCACAGTTACCCACAGATGGTCCTGGTGTAACGAGGAAGATGGGGGTGCAGGTGTAATGCTGTTCGAACTGGATTGAGTACGAACCTAAGGAGAAATGGTCACTGTTACATGACAGGAGTGGTGCTCGATATGGTGTCTGACAACCAATCTAGCCGAGGTGTACAATTAGGTAATGCGCGGCGCCAGATAGCTCCCTTTTGGTTGGTATTGTGAAGGCAATTCTTCGCGGTGTCACAAATTACATTGTTGACAGAAGTAACAATACGTCGCTCTCCATGACAAATGACAGAGTACTGTACTCCGTCATGATCACCAAGTACATGAAGGAGAAGAGTAAGAAGGGTGAAATGCACCAGACATTTAAGATGGGTACAAGGGAGTTTTGTTTCAAAATACTGTGCAAGGATAAATGACGCCGCGAGACGAACCACGAGATGATCACCTACACCGTGCTAGTTATGTATGCACTTGCAACAAATCTTTTCTTCTGCATAAACCCTACCCACATATCATGGCCGCATATTCGACGGTGGAGCAGCATCCCGACCAGTATCCCTCTGATTATTTCAATAAGGAAGAGGTGATGCAAACCTGGAGTGCAGAGTTGTATGGTTGCGGTGTGGTTAGCCATTTCACTGGTTATCCGACCTAAGAGCAACTTATTTGGACTGCAGACATTGATAGGTTGAAGAGAAAGGTTAGCTGGCGGCAGGTACAACATATCTGGAATAACATGGACGAAACAGAAACCGGGTGTCGTACGAAGAAGTGCTCCATTTGCAGAGAGTCTGAACACACCTTCAAAAAATACCTTACGAGAAATACACAAGATGAAGAAAACATCAGCAGTAAGAACGATGTCGTAGGGACCTCATCCAACCGCCCCACTCGAGGCGATTGATATGACAGACGTTGAGGTCGCGGCCACAGGAAATATTTGTCTTGTTGAAATATGTGATACTCAATGCTTTATAATATTATTTTGATTTGTTGAAAAACTAGGTGATGATGTTGTACTGAATGTTTTATAACATTATTGTGATTTATCGACAAAATATATGATGATATGGTACTGAATGCTTTGTAATATCATTGTGATTTGACGATAAATTGTGTTGAGTGTTCTGTAATATCATTGTGTTGAATGTTTTGTACCCACAAAACATATGGTCGCAAATAAAAATATATAGAGAGGTTCCTGTCCAACTGGCGATATGGTCATGTTACCGATCCAAGTGGCGATATGACCCTCTTTACACTATTCTAGGCTACTGTCGCCAGTTGGAATGGCAACAGAACAATTTTGCCATTTCAAATGGCGATAGTAGCATATTTTTGCCCCAAAAAATCGACTTTTTATTTTTGTAATTTTTTTTTAAAATAATATTATTTCAAAAAAAATCGAGAAATGTACCCTCAAAAGAATATAAGCCTGGAAAAAAAAGGGAGAAGGAAACGGTAGTAAGAAATAGCTTGAAGACATGTAATTTGTAAACGCTTCTGTCTACAGACTTGAAAACTAGTTTGTCAGGTTTGACGCCATTGCAGCACCACTCTACCGTCCAGCCGCTTTCAAGAACTTGTCATATGGGCTTGCAGGTGGCAGCCTGAACGACTGGTCAGATTTGCTAGATGCTGAATCACTGCGGCGCATGCACTCCTTCCTCATCGACTGCAACTCGGTCTCGGATCGAGCAGATGACTGCAAATAGTGACGACATGTCAGGACTTAGGAGAGTTTAAGGTTAAGATCTGCACGATGATGGATAGATTTTCTGATAAGATGTACATGCCTCATTGGTTTCCAGTCCATTTTCCCCACTTGAGCCGCGGGAATCGGTCCTCGAGTGCTTGAAGCTCAAGAGAACAGACATCTTCTGTTGCTTTTCCATGACTAGGGCTTCACATTGGCTCTTCATCTGATCATAAGGTACAGGATTGGCAGAAACTGGAACGTTAGCAACCTGCCTTGCTGTCTCATGAACCTGCAAGCAAGTAGTTCAATTACAAACAGATGAGGAGGCTGCACATTGTCGAAAACGAACAAAGCAATTTTCAGGTGCCATTGTGTAAGTAAAGATGGCACGTACAGATTCTATTAGCTGATTCACGTTTAGAACATCCGATGAAGCCATAGATTCTGATGTTTTCCTGTCGGACTGAGATCCACTATGTTCAAAAACGATATCATCGTCATCATCCATCTCATAAGGAATAACTTCCTGAAGACAGAAGACATGCAGCCAAAAAGTTAGGACATAACAGCACTAGTCACAATAGCACAGAATCAATTATTTGTAAAGGATCAGTATGGACCTCATCAAAACCGTGGTCATCCTTTTCTGCGTACATTGAACAAGAGTGTGGTGTCTCCATAAATAATGGAGCACCAAGAGGAAATGAATCATCCAGGGAAAACTCTTGAAGAAGCTGTTCTTCTATCCCATTAAACTTCTGCAATTTGCAGTAAAGACACTCGATTATCAGTTATGTTCTTGATTCTGTACAACTAAATCAAAAGGATATTCTGATAATGTAAATCTGAATATACACCTCTGGTAATTTTTCAAATTTCTCCTTGAAGCAGGACATTACAATTTCTTTTAACTGTGTATCATCTTTACTAACAGCTGAAAGAAAGACTTGTGCATCCCTTTCATCTTCCTCGGAACCGTAAACCATCTCCCTATTAGATGACTGTGCAGAGGTAATAACGAGTCTACAGTTATCAATCAGGCAAAGATGAGGGTCAATCTGCAAAATCCACAAAACACAATACATTAGATATTCATAGTGATTGCATGGAATCTATGCAAAGCAGGCAAATTCAAATATTTTTTCACATGGTGGAAATCAACAAACCATTTCATCTGGCACTGCTGCTTGCACAAGAGGAATTATCTGAGGAACATCAGCAACTTTTGCTGAAAAAATTAGCATTGTCGATGCCATTGTATACAAACACCTTCTACGAGATGGCTGCAAAACATCTTCATTTACAGTGGAAAAAAGGCAAGAGTTAATCAAGCCATGCATTTGACTGCTATACCAGTATGAATTATGATGCACAGGAATATATGATATGGTATTGTTAGACAGGAAGATGAAAAGATCATTGTCTTTCATTTGTTAATAGATAATGGAAACAAACTGCTTTGATGAATCATGAATCCCTAGCTGGCCACCAGCTTTTGCAATATCATTGTTATGTTAAAAAAAAGCAAAAAGGCAAAGGCAAGCCATGTTGAAGGAACTTACTTTCTTGATTCAGAGACATCCTCCTGAGAGAGAACGCCAACTGGAAACATCGAACTAGTGCCACATGACTGGAGCTCTGTCATGAAAAATCATTGGTCTGTCACATAGTACACAACTTAAGTTTAAAGAACATGATGGTACCACTGGTCCAACTAGCCTGGAAATCTACAAAGGTGTTTCATGCTTCCTACATCAATAAAATATGCAAGATTATATCTTGTCAACAAATTTCAAATGGAGTAAAAAAGACTGGGTAAATTAGTAGATGGAGTCTATCTCTGATTCTCTGTTCTGTGGTAATTTCTACGCCTTCAGAACAAAGTAGCCTCTAAGCTCACAAATACTAATTACATATATTTGATATGGTCTTCTTGCCTATTGGGTAACAAGAATGTATTGTATTGAGCTTGACTTACTTTTGTCTTCAAACACAATAAAGAAATGCTGTAGGTATGGCCCATTGCTTCAAAATTTGCAGGTGAGTTATCTTCCAGAGATGCCTGACTCCAAATAGATGAAAGGAGGAGAACAAGCTGGTTGTTGTTCAACTTCATAAACTTTAGGTTCTGTTCAGATGTAAGAAAGATGATACATCAGTTGGACCGCCAAAAATCCACAAAGCAAAAAAATACCAAACGCTAAGGATACTAGCTGGACTTCATACTTCATTTTTAAATGCTGTAAGATGATACTCGTTGAGACATGGGCTCCCTGAACACTGCCTTCTATTTGGTTCTATATGTACATAGCCATTCTCAGCACCTACCACAGCTTCTGATTTCTCGTTTTTCTGCAAGGATTCCTGGATCCTGCTTTTGGTCCACACTTCATCCATTATAGTCTCAGAAGAGAAAGCTGACAGAGCCAACAAAAATATGTCCCGTGAACCATTGACCTTCGCTGGGATAGAAAAATTCATGGTTGACCATGGGCATAGCAGTGAAGGCGCAACAATGGTGGATAGAACACGATGCGAACCAATCCTTGTCTTATTGTCTGGGTGCATCATTGCTAAGAGAAGTTGATGAAACAAAGCTTCAGGAAATGCCTGAGATATGCACAAGGAATTGCCAATCAGTATTGCTGTTCTACAGCTAAAATATGTCTCCTGTGATAGTGGAAATGCCAGGAACTTGCCTTCTGGTTGTACGATGACTTGTAGACAGAAGCTGCTATTTGTGTTGTGCGGTAAACAGATGAAACTGTTGTTCTGGCGATGGTGGCAGTATGAGAGAGATTCTCAAGAATTACACCGACCATGTCAAGAATAGGCCCAACATCCCCAACCTATTCAGCACAATGAACAACTTTTCTTAAAGATTGCTATGATGAAAGTAAAATATAGTTGGTAGTAATAAAGATTAAAGAACCAAAAGAATATAACAACCTTCTCTGTCAATTGCACCAGGCACTCCTCCAAGGCCACGTGAAGTGCACTGTTCCACTTGTCAACATCAGCTTGAGCATTTGATGCTTCAATAGCACAGTGCATACATTTGCGCAAGTGCTTTATTAAGTCACTGATTGCACTTGCTATTGTCACTGATGCCTGCAACTTTCCATGCTTTGCAAGATGTGAAGCAACTTTTACAATACTGATTTGCTTGACGGGCTTCTTGGCAACACTCTTATGATCTATGTGCTTTATAGTGAAAGATAACAGTAAATGGCCATTTTGCCCTGGCAGTATAAAACAAGATTTAACAGTGTGTTAAATCTGTCTGCTGTTAAACACTTCCAATTGAAAAGTAAAATGAAAAGGGAAAACAAAGATATGAAATTACTTAGGTGGAAATTGCTGCACCTGATTTGTCCATCAGTGTCTGCATTTCTTGTAGAACGGAAAGGGCAACCCCATTTTCAGGAGACCAATAGTTGTGGCTATCAAAAAGGCGAAAAAGAGGATCGAGAATACGCCGCACTGTTGTTGCCTCCTTTGCAATATTGGCCATATTACGCAAGCAAACCCTTGCCCAATGTGCTGGATTTTCAGATGTGGCCCTGCTAACACATTAAGCCATTGAAGAGATGAAAACGGCACATTAGGGTCTAGAAATGAGGTCATTACATTAGAAGAAGAGCTCACATTGTATCAGAAGCCACTTTGGCACTATTTAGCCCAGATACTGGCAACACTGTCAAGCCTCCATTGATTACCAAATCATCGTCATCTTGAAGTCTGACAACCTCTTTAATTGAGAGGGTTTGATTAGCCTCATAACAGCTTATGATCACTGAGACAACCTGGGTTCAGGAATGAATTCAAAAATTAATCAGACCACCAGTTTGAGATGCTACTTGAGCTGAAAACACTTTTGCTAACATTTTGTTTCATGAATTGTTGTTTCTGACCCCACTTTCAATTAAATTTAGTGTGCTACTTTTTCTGCACTGAGTAGGCTAGACCTACTATTTCAGAATTCGCTGAACTTTGGTTATATCTCTTCCTCTTATTCAACAATCCTATGTCTAGTACATAAGAAATACATATATTTGTATTCCAAGATGATTGCACCAATATAAAAGCAATAAGGACTTACTTCATCAAGTTCAATTGAAATATGTGAGTGATCACCCATGTATTGGACCTGATTAGAAGTGGTGAAAGAGTCAGATTAGCGTAAAACGGTAAAAGATTATATTTTCCAACTTAATCACTATACTGCTCCGATAATATTACTTGCTAGGAAGAATCGATAATGCAAAGCAACCATGAAACTTCTTTTCTTTTTGTAATTTTGCTCAAAAAGTCCAATATTACGGCACAAAATAGCATGACATCATATCAGCACAATGCAAGTCAAATGTATCCGATTGCAAGTGAAAAAATGAACATAGAGCATCAATATACTAATATCCGATTATCTATTAGAAACCTTAAAAGCTGTATCAATATAGTCAATGTAAAAAAGTCTATATTTATGAAGCACATGAGATTGTATAATAGATGGAAATAGTAGTTGGGTCATTTATACTAACAAAATTATTCCTGGTCTAACAAAATTGTGAAATAAGCCGTTAAATGGCTGGCACCACATAAGACTGCTTTATTCTTTTCATCACAGCAATTAACTAAGAAAAGTGTCTTACCATAGAAGCAAGAGCTTGAAGTGCAGCAGATCGAAGACGGAGCCCTTTGTCATCTTCCTTTAGTTCTTGACCAATTTGGCAAAGTTTTGGTATGAGGCCTTCTAAATTAAACATATGTGTGCTGTCAACCTACATAAATACCTAATTAGAATTAAACAGATAACAAATACAGTAAATGCAAATTGTTGCATGTTATGTCGATAACCTGGCCATTGAGAAAGTCGACAAGCATTAGACAACCCAGGACCTGCAAATCATCATTCGATTTCTGATCAAGAAGAGTGCGAACAATGCTCAATGTGCTTGCCGCCAGAAATGGTCTGAATCAAGAATAATCCGATCAGTATAGTAGCTAAGATTGGTTATGGATGCATCACTGGCAGAACAGAACCTTTGCACTTACGTATGTTCCTTGCATGAACACAGAAGTTTCCTATAGATGCATGGCACAACTTTGGCCAATGTGAAATTCTCATGTCTCAGTTCTTTATAGCATCTCTGCTCAAGATACTCCATGATCTGCCCAAAAAAAAGTAAATATAAATCCCGGTTTTACCAAGTTCATTCATTCATTCAAATAAGCCTGAACAAGCAATCAGTTAAACATCATTCCAATGCAGTGATCAGTATAAAAGCAACAATAGATCTATTGAACACTTGCAAGGACAATGCCCATCACTAGGACAATGAGGAATGTACACCTCTTCGACCCAAGTTCAAGTCCTCTTTGACACAGATTTAGATGTCTAATTTCTTCTTAATGAAAAAAAATACCTAGTTCCTCCTAGGTATTCTCGGGTTTTTTTTTTCAGACAGCAATGCAGTGTGCTAATCCGTATAAAGTAACAGTAGGGTGACTAATTGGTCCATCTCAAGAATATTTTTTGCACTATTGCATTCTCTCTTTTTCATTGGCTTGATTTCAGGCTTTCAGCCTTAAGCGGCTCTCTAGTAATGATTTGTGTGACCATTCTAAGAAAAATGGGGAGGAGATGGAATGTGTTTGTTACCTTTGGTATGCGCGTTGGATTTCTCGAGACATAATCACACAGTTTCCCAATCCTTCTATCATTCGGTTCTCCATCCTAGACACCATCCCAACCTCAATTAGCAAACTCCTCACACATTTCACCACAAACCCAACATGCAGAACTGCAACTAATACCACAAATGACTGAAATGCTAACAAGGCAGGATCCGCCATACCGGTGGCAGCTGGTAGATCTCCGCGATTATCTTCTTGTACCGCTTCACGGGCTGACGGGAGCGTGCCCGCAGCGAGGGGCAGAAGTAGCAGAGGCTGCTGCAGGCGGGCAGCACCCGCCGCGACATCACCCCCATCTTCCTCTTACTCTCCTAGCCTTGCCCTCCCAAAAGACCAATTTTTTTATTCGATTGGAGTCAAACAACACAATTGCAAGTTTGCAACTCCAGCTATCTGGTCACCCTATTGCTGCCTTGCCTTCCTCTTTGCTACGATGACTCCAAGAATTAACTCTCTTCGATCCAACTGGGCTTAAGCAACGCGGAATTTTTTGCAGCAGGGGATTAGACGACCCGTCGCCTTCCTACCTTTCGCGTAGCCAATCAAAGCCTTTTGGATCCAAACCAAATCAAGAAACCTCAGAATTCCCCTTACGTCGGACTTTGACCAAATCTAATCCAGTTTGAGATTAAAAAACAGCAGTTTCCTGGGTCAAATCCGGCGTGAACAGCCAAGAAAAATGTGGCAAACCCCCTCCTTTCCTGTCGCGAAACCGAATTGGGATCGATAGAGCCAAGAAAGCCGCCCAATCAAATCCAGCTATTGCCAAAGATCCAACTTTTTTTTTACAACCAAGGCTCAGATCGCACCCTAATGTCCGGACGAAAAAACACCAAAGCAATCGTGGATCCACCCACCTGGGAGCGATCGCCGCTGCGAGCGACTCAGTCCGCTCGCCGTGTCGCCGCAGGTCGCAAGGGCGGCGGCGGCGGCCCGCTGGCTCGCGTGCGGTTGAGTGGGTGGGGTAGTTCAAGGCAACGGTCGCCTCACTGTAAGAAATTTTGGCAGCTCGAGCGGCCGCGGAATATTCATAGCGGCATACGATACCATGCGAAGCCAAACGCGTCGCGGATTTTTCTTCTACTGTGCGTGTAAAGGGAGTAATATTAAGGGAGCTTTTCGAGAAAAAAAAAAAAAGGTGCGCTTTGTTTCTCTTTTCTGAATTCTGACAGGTCTCTCTCGTCGAAGAACAAGTAGACACGATACAGTTCGGTTCTGCAGGGCGCAGGACAGCGGCCAAAATTACACATGTGTCCTCCACTGTTTCCATTTTCTCGTGCAAGTGTCCAACCAAGAAATGAGAATGGCGTCTGAAATTGTGGACAATGGAGGACGAGGGTAGAATGGACCATTCCCTTCCCTCTCCCTCCCTGCGTCCTTCGAACAGGTTCCAAAATTCTTGTGATCCGAGCTCGCAGAGAGAGACAGCGCCATCGAGAAAGGAACATGTCATGCATTCCATGCGGCTCGGGACTGGGACCCTTGGCATTAATCAACACAGAGCATCTTCCGCGCATATTATCATAGGCAATCTTTACCGTCCGACAAAAAAAAAAATTCGAATGTCAAGATGAACAGTTATAATGTATTTGCTACAGTAATATTGTCATGCTTATCACTGTTGCTACGTTACTGCAGCAGAGTATGTTTACTCTACCACAAAACACTGTTACGGTAGACCTTGCATAGCGCGGAGAATCCGGATCCGTTTGGTTGGGCCGCCGGGGACACCTCCTGTCACTCATGTCTGTCCTGCGTGCGTCCTTCTCGTAGCCTTAAATTGCTGCCTCGTTGGGGGTTGGTTAGCTAGATAATCTACTCCTTTATAGCTAACCTACAGAGAGTAGACTGGTAGTACTTACAAAAGCCTGTCAATGTGTTACAGCACTAAATTGCTGCCTATGGCGACAGGCGAGAGCTGAAAAGGCTGGACAAGCACTCGAGGGACATTTACTCGATTTCAGGGGTACAAAAGGCTAATTGATCGACAGACAGCCCAATTGTCAGAAGGCTTTCCTGTCTTTTGATGCGTGGTGAGACATGTATGGAGAGAGAGATGTTCCATTGGGACTACTTGGTGCGCCAACACATCCATTCTGCTCTGCCCACATCGCCACAGGGTGAAGTGAACCGAGCACAAAACAGGTATTGCTTGGATGCTGACAGCGCAAATATGCCGGAATATCTGTCCTGAAACATGCATGGAGCAACTGTTAATTGTTTTTTTCTTAAACCCTATGAAATGTGCATGCGTTAGGTGAACAGCACAGCCTGTTGTGTGTGCAGCTTGAGCACAAAAAGGACATGAAACGCAACGGATACCAGGCCCACCATGTGCAGCACTGTTAATCCATCTCCATGTGCCTACCTAATGAATATCAGGTTCTGTTTGGGAGATGAGTTGGTTCGGAGTCGAATAGGGTCTCCAAGTGTGGAATTTTGGACGCTATTGGCCCCTTAGACCACCGTAATTCCAAATCTAGCCTCCTTATCTCCGAAATTCCAAATCTAGCCCCCTGGACCCGCGTGCTGCACTCCCGAAACGTAGGAACGCGCTTGCTGCGTCGCCGTATCGCAGCGACAAGATCTTCTTGTCCCCAACATGAAAGATGTCGAACATCAGTAACCTCATATCGACTTTTTCCAAAAATTCATTTAGATATATTTTTTTTGCAGGAATTTCTAAATATAGAATATGAGCTCAAAAAATTATGAAATTTTTGTGGAGACTCCCGGCACAGTCTAATTTATTGTGTAATTTTTTCAGAATTTTTTCAGTTATGATTTTTTTCTCTAAAATTCCTACAAACAGTATAATTAAATGAATTTTAGAGAGAAAAAATCATAACTGAAAAAATTCTGAAAAAATTACACAATCAAGTACACTGTGCCAGGAGGCTGCACAAAAAAATTCATAATTTTTTGAGCTCATATTCTATATTTAAAAATTCCTGCAAAAAATATATTTAAATGAATTTTTGGGAAAAGTTGCTACAGTGCTACAGTGCCCCAACATGCTGCGGTACAGCGGTGCAGCCGGCGCGTTCCTGCGGTCTGGGTGCGCAGCACGCGGGTCTAGGGGGCTAGATTTGAAATTTCGGAGATAAGGATGTTAGATTTGGAATTACAGTGGTCTAGGGGGCTAATAGTGTCCAAGCTTCCCAAGTGTGGAGCACAGTTATATATAGGACCTGCACTGCACTGTCAAACAATGGTTGTAGTTTAGTTGACAAATCTGCATGCTCCTGTTAGAAAACTAGAGCTCAAGTGCCACAATCCAAGTAACAAGTAAGAAGGAACCAATGAAGGAGGATCGATTCATTAAGATTTACTAGGAGACATGGGCACACGTACGGTACATTTGCAAGGTCAGTCGACAGCATGTCTTCTCCTACCGAAAACGAAATGACAGGGAGTCGTCTTGGTGCGATATCATCAAAACTTGGGCAAATCCGGTAACACACATTACTTACTAGCTAGCAGCACAACTGCACAAGTAGCAGCGCGACGATGAACCAACCGGTTCAGGGCCGGCTGCCTCTCTCTCATCGCGAGTCCTACACATCCTGCGGAGAGAGCCGCGAGGCCGCGAGATCGTATGGGGCCTATGGGCTGCTTCCTTTTGGGCCCGCGCGCCGGTGACCTGGAAAAACACACGGCACGCCTGCGGCGACGAATGACCACCGCACGGGGAAGAGCACGCTGGATCACCACCGGGAGGCTTCTTCCCGTCCCGAACAGATTGGTGTGCGGGTCGCGTGCCCCGTGCCGTCCACCACACTTTTGTTTCATTTGTTAGTAGTATGTGTCCGTGTGTTGCAATAAAACTTAAAAAAGAGTAATACATATCAGCAGCCGACGAGATTCTAAACCGTATAATAAATATTATTTTCTTCCACATATATAAACAGAAATATTAATTCCGTCTATTGCATCACCTACTAGGTGGTGGCGGCGTCGCGGTGGTAAGTAAGGAGGAGTCCGCGATGCTTGCTCGGCCAACGTGGAGCAGGAGGTGATGGCGGCGCAGGAGAGGATTAGGATGAAGAGGATATAGTGCGGTAAACTCGAGACAACGGCATGGCAAGGGAAGGATGTCTTCGTCTCTACCTCTTCCTCGTGCGCCGTCGCTGCCTCCCCTCTCTTCCTCGCCGCCTCTTCTCCTCCAAGGTATCATCTCCTCCCGGTGCCTTCTCATGTCCCCAACGCCGCCTCCCCTCCCCGCTACCTCCTCCTGTCGTCAACATTACCTCCTCACGCCGTCTCCTCCTACACTGTCGGATTCCCTCATCTTCATGCATGCCACCGTTGCAACCCGCAGACTGAGTGTCCGAGGGGGGCAGGATCTCTGAGGCACGAAGCGAATGCCGAACAACACAGGTGGCGAGTCGCGGCGCGAAATAGAAAAGAGTGGGGCATTGATGAATTTCGGTGTGTGTATGTGAAAAATAAGACGGGGAATTTGGGAGAGGTGGGAGAGGCCAACCACGCACATGAAAGAAATGACATCGTCTTGCTGCGCTTGAGTAAACATTTTTTATTAGTTAAGAAAAGATGTGCAGATTTTACGCGGCAAAAGCTACCCAATCAGCCGGTCTGCAAATTTTGCGAGAATAAAAGCAGCGAAGATCACTCGGTTGTTCCTGGGACATGTCATTTGATGCCTCGTTGATCTGTGCTTGGTTCCCGGGACATAGCTCTAGACTATTTTCCCTTTTTTCCTCCGGAGCAACCGCAGGAGCTGCCGGGCAGTGTGTATATATATATATATATATATATGGTAATTGTTGCTTATAGGACACTATACAAATGCTGGCAAAGAGAAATTAAAATCTAAAGTATTTTTCAGCCAAGAAATAATCATCTATTCATCTTCCACTGGGGGAGGCGAAGCTAGGCGGGAGGAGGTAGCGGTGGCAGCGCGTACGGCGTGGAAGAAGACAGCAAGGCGAGATGAGAGATCAGCAGTGGCGTGGACGGCGTGGGAAGAGATGGGGAGGGCCGAGCAAGTGGGGCTACGGTGTCAGCACTAGGGCAAGCACGACGACCTCAGGGGGACCGGGAGGGATAACGCTAGGGTTGGGGACGCAGAGATGGGCTGTCGGATCTAGGCCGTCCGTGCCGAAGTAGTGATCCAACGGCTCTGCACCCATCCGATCATGACTGCATAATCTCGATCCAATGTCCGTCGATAGCCGAAACGGGGAGCTCGACATAAGTTGTTCATAGAAGATGGGTTGGGACTTGGGAGAGGCTAGAAATGATAGGGAAGATGCAAATTAGGGGTTTTCTGCGAAATGTGCGGCCCGCTTGCGGGTTTTTTTCTCCCCACTTCAAATGTGCTTTCAAGAGGTGTGAGAGTGATCCGGGGCGATCCTGGACGTTGGTACGTGATTTGACGACTGAGATTGAAATTTGCAATACTTGGACCATTTTCATGTGATATGCTCCCCGTGCGGCATACCTCGCTATTGATAGACAAGTACTTGCATTGCATACCAATCAACCGGGTCTTATAATGAATAATCCTACCTACAGCAATTGACACTCCGATTGATTTATATTATTTCGGCAGCGCGATTCATGGTTTCCATAAAGTCATGGCTTCTGCTCTGATGAAAAACACAACCGTGAATCTTCAAGGATTATACACATACAATGGGAGAAAAATCTTCGACGCATGCAGTCATATGAATGAAATGTAGAATTGTCAGTTAAAATAGGTGGAAATCTCAGCAAATCCACTCAAGATGAATGAAACGCGTAACAGAAAAGTAGAACCAACTACTTGTATCACTATGCGTGTGTAAGGTAGTAAGTATTCTAGGATCACATCAGCGTACTCTAGGATCACATCAGTATACGCCGGCTATGCGCTGTAAAGAAGGCAGCTCCAAAAATTTGACCATATCACGTCTGCTCCTCCGGATGGGATGAATGTAATCATGAATGAATGAATCACCACACGACATCAGATGTACAGCTCCTCTAGGTGGACGAATCGAATCGTCGGCGCCTACGCCGCATCACCACTGCCACCTCGACTGCATGAAGTGAAAGGAATGGGTTGTTAGTAATTAGTATTCGTCTGTATAATATACACACAGAATAGCTAGCATGTGGAAAAGAAAAGAGGGGCAAGGCACTCGTATCATACGAACCCATGCCTAGAAGAAGAGGTGGCCGAGGACGGCGGAGGTCTAGTAGGCAAGCACACTCGTGGCGTCTACTGCCAGCATCCAGTGAGCAAACATAATGACCAGGATAGTGCCGCCTGCAGATCGAGAACAGAGAGTAATAGTTAGAACCAAACCTATCAATACTATTCCAGTGCCAACCGATATAACCGGTATGTACCATTTCACCACCTAAATCGGTGCAGATCGGTCATACATTTTGTACCGATCTCGATACTGATCATACCGATTCGAAACCGATCAATACCGGTCATACCGGTTTCGATACCGATCCATACCGGCGGAATTGATAATACCGTTTATTGTACTCATAAAACTATAAGTTATATTTAATCCTACTACAATGTATTTGAAATAATATTACAAGTGAATTTTGGTGTGTATATAATTAAACACATATATACTTATAACTATATATTATTATATTAAGGGGCCGACTATGCTACAGTCGTCTGAAATTTTCTTAAATCTCAGTCACTTTCTTCTATACATTGGATCACCATCCAATGGTTTCTGTTTTTTTTTCTGACCTGTATCGATTGGTGGGTTTTCTGTTGGGCTTTGCTAGGTTGATTCTCTTCTTAATGGGTACGGTTTATCAGGCACTGACCTGTTACTGGAACATTAAAAAGGTCTGATTGCTTGTGGGCTAGCCATTGTAAGCGAGCTTGAAAAAACATAAACAACACATTGCCAAGTAACTGCAAACGATGATACATGAAGAACTAGGATACCGAAGGAACAAAAAATAAGGAAAAAACACTGCAATTTTATTACAATGTTATGCCCATCAAATATTGAGCCTAGGGTAAAAAATGACTTACAGGAAGCACTAGGATATCGAAGGAACAAAAATAAGAAGGAAAAAAACTGCAAATTTATTACAATTGTAGGTCATCAAATATTGAGCCCAGGGGGGAAAAAGAACCTACGGTCCAAAAAAATAGGACAAGGAAAAAATTAGGACAGGTAAAAAATACTCGGACAAGACCAAAAAAAAGAGAGAGGAAGAGAACGGAGATCAAGCAACATCTCACAAGAAACAAATTAGAAAGAAAGGGAAGAATGAGGACAAAAGGGCGGACGTAGAACACAAGAAGCAAAAGGGATGGGAAGGTACGAACCTGTCTGACAAATGTCCATGTGATCTTCATTTGCATGTCAACATCAAGAAAGCCCCAGGTATGTTTGTTCTTCCCCACCAATTTCTACTACATCTTCTCCAACAAATAAAGCAGATGCAATTGGTTCTTCCTTGGTTTTCTTTGTTATTTGGTCCATAAGAGTATGAAATCAGATGAGCACTGATCGTTCGTTGTACACAATTTGGAGTAAGCGGCCACCTCCTCCCAAGCAATCTCTGAAACCAAGCAAAGATAAAAGTCACAATTCAATTACAACAGGACTGTTTAAATAAGATGTTTCATATAGACTCCCCCAAAAAATTAAAAGGGATACAAAATTGCTAGCTAACCACTACAAATTTAAAACAGATACTGATGTGTGGCTTCTTTAATTGGATGGAATTTTTTTGAAGAATTGCTTTCATTTTTAAATTAGCTAGCTGAACAAAGAAAAAAGAAATCTAGCAAAGACAAAAAAAAAAAAAAAAAAAAACTAGGCCAGGTGAACCCTAAAATAAAGCATATAAAAATAAAATTCTAGGAAATAAAAAAAATGCTGGGAATAACAAAAAAAAACAGGAAAAAATTTCTATGAAATACAAAAATAAGTTTGCTAGGTGAACCCTTACAAAAAGACGACACAAGAAGAGTAAATGTTGTACTTGATGCAATTTACGTACACAAGGCAATACAAAAGTTGCTTGGAACAAGAATAAGATAAAATAACATACAACAAGAGAATAAATTACACATTTGAAGATGTTGTAATATAAACTGAAGTTGGTTGCAACTGTTGATTTGTAGTACATGTAAGCTTAGTCCCCAACAGGAGAAAAACAGATTGAGGTGCCAAACAAGACAGTCATTGATGTGGGTAACAGAACAATACTAATTTCCTAAAAAAAACATCTGAATAACATTGGCCACATTTGCATTGAACATTATGAAGTCTAATCAATGTTGAAATAAATTCTCAGATCAGCAGGTACACAGGTGTGTTGGACTATTCAGAGCATCAAGTTTCCCAATTGCAGACTTACAACCAAGTATGAAACAATAAAACAATGGTAATTGTAGTACAATATAATCATAATTGCACAGACATGGAAAATACAACAAGCAAGCTTGAAATGAACAATTTGTCCCATCACGTAGATAATCAGCTGGAATGGGCATAGGACAGATGACATACAATTGGCTGAAGAATACAACAACTTCAGTGTGAGTATTCAAGATAAAACACACTATGTGTCGATAATCTCTCACAGGGATGATAGATACACATTTCTAATCGTTCATGTTGATAGTTAAGGTTATCGCAAGATAGCAGCAATACATACACAAGCATACTAGAATAGATCAACAACTATATGGTTAGCAGAATTGGCCACCAATTGAGGTAATTTAATTTTTACAAAAAAAAAACTATATGGAGCACAAACTGTCAGATTTTATATTTCAAATGAGTTGTACTAATTTACCCCTTTTTTGTTTCACAGCCAAGGTGCTCCAATAGGTGAATTCACAAGACTATTGTAGACTCCTATTGATAATAAGGTGAGCGATTAAATTTAGCTTAGGTACTGGCAAAAGGAACTACATACATAAAAATCTCGATTCATAATTAACTTACTGGCTTTTGGAGTGTAGAACCAATTGTACATCACAAGCAGCAGGATTGATCAAGCAGAGCAAGAGTAAGGTATATATATATATATATATATATATGAAGCCTTTTTCCTACTCCCGGGTGTAGTTACTCCCTATTTCGTATCTCACAACGTAGGGAGTATCTTACGCAACTAAGAGTATGTATGTGTAGTATACGAGTATGTAAGACCACCTAGGTGGTATTGACACCTTTTCAGGGGTGGTATGTACAATTTTTTAGATATACTCCTTTTTATGTGACATACTCCTTTTATGTGCGAATATGAAGGTATTTACAAAATATGCTAAAACTATAGACTCTCTTGCAATTTTTTGTGTGATTCACATTGGAGTATCTTATAATTAGTACATGAGTATACCCAAAGTGCTAAAGGAGTATGTCAAGTTCTTTTAGGTGGTATATCAAAGTGGGAGTAACTACACAGGGAGTAGAAAGTATTTTCCTATATATATATATATATATATATATATATATATATATATATATATATATATATATATATACGAATACAAGATTCAGTAAATCATCACACTCTGTAGAGGTTGTACAACTTTACCCATAAAAGATAATCAACTTTTAATGTTCGTTTCACACATTTCTATTGGTGTGCGACTAAGTGATTATCACAAGACTGTTACAATGCTACATTCCAAAGCAGTTATGCCGGCTAAGGTTTCAGCTCCACTGGGCCACCAGCCCGCCGGAAGTCTCCCTCTTGCGCCAAGTGGGAATTTCTGTCTACCCGACACCCGCATATCCAAATAGCACAACCAGTAGAGAAATGTTGCAAATTATTAAGCTAGGTCTCCCACACTAGATTTGTGATAGTACGAAAGGGCTTTACAAGTCGCAGCTCGTGGACCGGTCTTTAACTAACTTGGTCAACTTCCAATAAAACCCTAGTTGCGATCATTGAAATGAATCGATCCCACGCATCAACTTGCACCAACCTTAACAACCATTTCACTCAAGTCTAAATCAGTTTTCATTTTATTTTGCTTTTCAAAATCATTTGCAAAATTTCCATACCATACCAATGACATATACTCTTCTTTTTTTTTGAAGATTTGGCTAAAATTCCCAAATTGAACAATTTTGGTCTATGCATGACTATGTGTATAATTTTTTTTTCCAAAAGTTCCTAGTTCATGTTATTGCATCAACTAGGTTTTCATCTAAGGTGACAAGTATGTTTGTTTCAATGTCAAGATTGGTTGTACAATGGAATTAGAAATAACAATAATTCTCAAACAGGAATTTAAATCAAATTGAATATAAATAAACATGTAGTAATAATTTGTGTGCGCACAAGGTAGAACGCAGACCGGTGATACTCTTGGTGCGGACGGTGTCAACGGAGCTCCAACGGCAGTGGCGTAATCGGCGGCGACACACCTCAGGGACAGCGGCGAGGAAATGCAAAATTCGACGACCAGAGATAATGAGAGGGGCTAGGGCTATAGGAGTTGGATAAGTGAGAGATGGGGGTGCGGGTGCTCCTTTTTTAGGGCGAGGGGATGGCGGAGAGGGGAGAACATGCGCAGTGTTACCTCGCCGGCGGCGGAAATGAGCGATAACGTGAAAATGAAACGCCCGAGTGAATGCGAGAGATGGAGAATGGATCATGGGCTTGATTGCGCATGATCTTGAGTAGAAACAGGTGTTTGAATGCATGGGAACAGCGAGAAAAGCGGCGGTGCTGGCGCGGTCATGAGGAAGAAGAAGGTGAGATGGGGGATGACAGGTGGGCCCCACGTGACAAAGAGAGGGAGAGAGGGTGAGGGAGGCGAGCGCGAGCGGGCTGTGCGCGGGGAAAAGGCCGTGGGCCTTTGGAAAGAAGTGGGCCACGGGGAAGAAATTCGGCCCAAAGCAAAATCTGGATTTTTGACGATTTTCGATTTACAGAAATTGTAAGAATTCAAATAGGCTTTTAAAAAATAGCCAATAGAGTTCAAAATTCTGGAAAAAATCAAAGAAAATTCCCTAAATTATTTTGAACTTAAAAAAAAATAGGTATTTAGATTAGAAAATAATTCATTTTGGCTTTAAATATTGGGAAAACCTTTTTCAAATCCAAAAAATCAAGGAAATTAATTAAATTTTCTTTTCATGAGAAATAAAAATTTGGGATGTTATAATATCTTTCAAATATCTCAATTCGCTTATCCTATGTCTATCTTCTCTCTCTAGCCTCTCCGAATCTTGGGGACGAGATTTCTTTTAATAGGGTAGTTTGTAACATCTCAAAGTTTTGTTATCAAAAATAAAATTAATAAAAAAATGAGTTTTAAAAGAGTTTTCTTGAATTTCTAGAATTTTAAAGTCAAAAAAAAAGTTTATTGGGTTTTCTGGGATTTTCTTGGATTTAAAGTTAAATATAAAAAAATAATTAATTTCTTAAATTTTTATGGAATTTAAAAAGGTTTTTCCTTTTTCTGAGAAATTAAAATAATTTAAGTGCAAAATATTTGAGGGAATTTATGTGAATTTTTCCAAAATTGTTGAACTCTATTTGCTATTTTCTAAAAGTCCATTTGATTTCTTATAATTTCTAGCAATTTAAAATGAATTGTTGTTCACAAATAAAAACAAAATTTATGTTGAAGATATTTTATTTAAGCTCAAAATACCATATTTGACTACTCTGAAAATTTATAGAATTTTTAGAGTCATCTTGCTATTTTTCAAGTTTAAAAGGAATTTTTAGCATTTTAAAAACAATTACTATGTAAAAAAAAATTATTATTTTATTTGAACTCAAAATGTTGTGTTTAGTATCTGGGATATTTCGCGAATATTTTCGGAGTTGAATTCTTATTTGTCCCAAATTAATTAGCGCCTTTTGGAATTTTGAGAAGAAAAGTAAAGATTTCCTGTTGCCTGCCAGAACAGTAACTGCAGCCAGTTACCACCGCTTTAACTCTGGCAATAAGTTAGGCGATCAATTCAAGCCAAACTGTTACTCCTTTGCCCCAATAAATTGGATCATAGTCTCTATATCCCATTTTCCACAAAGGCTTCGCTCAGTTTTGGCTAACGACTCTGGAAGCTCCCTTTGCTACCTCTTCTCTTCTCTAAGTCTGACGAGTACTCCGATGAGCCCGATCCCCTTCGTTGCGTACCAAACTTTACCGATGAGTTCTTCTTGAGATTCCCCGTATTTCTAATCAAGCGGAATTTTGATTCCTTTTCGATTCACCGCGGCCATAAAAGCTACCAACGACCACATGTTCTTCTCCAACTCCGGCGACAACTTCGGCGAGCTCTCCTAGCCTATCCCATCAACCAGTGATCATCAATTTTTTACTGGAGTATCATCAATATATTCTCTACAACATCTCAGTTCAGTTTCGCCTAGAATTCACCGGAGCACCACCGACCACCTCTTCTTCGCCAAGTCCGGCGAGAACTCCGTCGAGCTCGTTCTCTTCATCTGTTGGGTATTTTCGCTAGCCCTTTTACCTACATGTTCATTTCAACATAATCTACCTTTCAATTCAAACAGAATTTTGAATGTTGCAATAATTCTCCGTCGACCATGTCGGATTTTTTCTTTGTTAATTTCTCAAATTTCTATTATTTTATGTGAAATTGAAACTTTTGTGGACTCGTTCTCCTTCATACGAGCTCCAATTCCTATGATTCAAATTTCTAAATTAATCTAAAATCCTAATATAGTTAAAGATACTAAAATTATTTAATTATTGAATTTGGTTTGTTTTCATATATAGATTTTGATGACTTCGAAGAGTCAGATTTCAACATCTTTTCATAAAAACAATTACTTGAGTAAGGAGAGTTACATACTTTGATCATATTTGATCCCAGTATTTAAAATTATTTTAAATTTTATTTTAAATTATTACCGCAAGCTTATTTGTATTCAATTTAATTTAAATTCTATTTTAGAAATATAGTTATTCTCATTACCATTGTATAGCCAACTTTGACAATGAATTTAACATGTTGACACCTTATTATGAAAATCTACTTTATGCAATAGTATGAACTAGAACACTTTGGGGAAAAAATATGCCTAGTCATGTTTAGATAAAAAAAATATTCAATTTGAGAAATTTTAGCTAAAGATTTAACTATGCATTTAAAATGAGTCTATGCCATTATTATACTATAAAAATTTATAAATGATTTAAAAAGCAAAATAAAAACTGGTTTGGACTTAGAAAAAATGGATAGTTGGTGGGTGCAAGTTTATGCACGGATCGATTCGTGAATGTTCGAGACCCAGGGGTTCTTTTTGGAAGTCGCACAGTCAACTAAAGACCGGTCTATGAGCCGCATCTTGTTAAGCTCCACCGTACTACCACAAGTCTTAAGTACGACAGACTTGGCTAATTAATTTGCAATGTTCCACCATGATTGTGCCACCCGGATGTGTGGGTGTTAGAATAACCTACTTTTTATTATCCCATATGGCGCAAGAGGGGGCTTAAGTTTGGCGTGAAGCCTTATGGCAGCGAAATCTTAACGGGCATGACTACTTTGGGATGATGCATTGTAAAATTCTTATGATAATCACTTAGTCGCACACCTACGAAAATGTTTGAAGCAGACATTATAAGTCAATTATCTCTTGTGGATAAAGTTACACAATCTCTGCAGAGTGTAAAACTATTCGATAGCTGTGTCCACGGTTATGGACATATTGAGCAAAGCCACCCAAAGTTAGACATTTGTTTCTGATTTTAAATATTTTATCAAACAATTTTGGATAGTTTATCCAAATGAAAAATTTGGACAGGAAGCCTTGGTGTAAGGGGGTTGATCCTTCACCAGTAGTGCATGTTGCACTAAATGGACAGTTTTAAAATCAAAGATTTTTATATATACTATAACTGCTTTGAAACTTAGTAAATGTATTTTAAATGTCAAATATTACTTGTGCACAAATACCCTATAAGCATGTAACATCCCAAAGTTATGTTACCAAAATAAATTAAAATAAAGTATTGTTCTAATTGGATTTTCTGAGAATTTGCGAGTTTGATTGCCTTATTTGAATCTTTGAAATTTTGAAAGTCAAATTTAAAATTTATTTGAAGTTATTGAAGTTTTATTGGATTTAAATTGAAAAATAAAAAAATTACTTAATTTCTAGAATTTTTTGAGTTTTTAAAAGCTTTTTCCTAAGTATTTTCAAGCCAAAATAATTTATTTGCAAAATTAAAAGCCAACTTTAAGTTGGAATTATTTTTATTAAGTCCAAAATGCCTCTAGGAATTTTTGTGAATTTTTCTAGAATTTTTGGATGTATTTTAATATTTTCTAAAGTCCATTTAAAATCCCAAAATTACCTTTGGGCCGAAACCCACTCGTCCGGCCCATGTCCACACGCTCCCGGCCCACTCCACGCCGCCGCACCGCTCTCTCTCCTCGCTCTCCCCGCCCACCATCCGATTCACATCGGACGGCTATCATTCCCCCACGTGATTCCGTTCTCCCACGTGTTTAACCCCGCACGCATCTTATTCGTTGGATCGGCATCCAACGGCCAAGATTCTTCGTGACCTTCGGGGGTTCCGAACGTCCTCCTGCTGTGAACTCTCCGATCTACATCGGACGGCCGCTACCGCACCCACGCCACCTATCTTCCCAACGCCGTCCGATGCGAATCCAACGGTCGCCGAACCTTTCTTCTTCCCACCTCCCATCTTCCTCGCGCCCGAGTAACCACCGCCATTAACACGCGCGGGAGCTTCTCCTCCGCCCGTTTCTCTCCCACTCTCCTCACCATCGTGCGCATTCAAAAGCCCTCATCACGCCGCCCCACTTCCCCTCTTTCCCCTCTCTTTACTCCGCTGGTTTGCCCGCACGTCGTAACGGCCGCCGCTGCACCCGCGCCTGATCTCCTCCTCTCGACTCCTCCGACTCCTATAAGTAGCGCCCGAGCTCGCTCCTTCGCCCATCCAGCGCCCCAAACCCCGAGGCCTCTCCTCCTCAATCGCCGTGAATTTGATGTTTCCGCGAGCCCCGGCCTGATCTTCGTCTTCTCCGGCGTCGTCAAGTCCGCTCCGGCCACCTCGACCCCCTCTTCGACATCGCCGCGACGCCTGCTACCCCGTGCGCACCTCCTTGCCACTGGAGCACCACCGGAACCCCTTCGCCGCCGACAACCGAATACCGCCGCCGCCAAAGCTCACCGCCGGTAGTCAAAACCCCGCATTTCACCGTTGTTTTGGTGAGCACCGTACTCCCTGTCACTCCCTCTCTCCATTGGTACCATTCACTTCCGTCACCGTGCCGCCGTTCGCCGGCGAGCTCACGGCCGACAAGCACCGCCGGCCTCGTTCACGTGCCGCCGCCGCGTATGCGCCATATCAGCCCCTCGCCGATGTGGCAGGGACGTGGCTACCAACGCGGCAGCCATCTCAGCATCACCGCCAGCACCCCACCCCATGCACTGTTCACATACACCGGGTCCACCGTGAACCTTTGACCACCCGTGGACCTAGTCCATTGACCCTCGGGCCCACCTGTCAATGACCCATTTTCTTTTCCCGTTGGAAAATAATTCGACCGGGAAAATCATTTTCCCTCGCTGACGTCATGCTTGCGCAATAATTAGAATTTCCTTTAGAAAAATAATTCAAGAAAATCAATAAAATCTGAAAATTAGGTTTTATTTAGATTTAGAACTTCCCGGGGTTCGTTCTCCCTCATACGAACTCCGATTTCGTCCATTCAAATTTCTATATTCCTATAAAAACAAGATCTAGCCATCTAAACCAAAATCATTTGATTTTGGGTTCATTTGACCTGCAATTCTTTTAAACCCTAAATTATCATTCCATGTAATCCCAATCTTCTAAAATTCATATCTTTTTCTCCCGAACTCCGTTTTAGTCCATTCAAGTTTGTAAATTCATATAAAATTATTATCTAGCTAACTAAAGTAAAATACTTCTATTTGGAGTTAATTTGATCTGTCTTTTTGAATTTATTTGGATTTGAGTTGAATTGATCGTATTTTCACGATTAGATTTCGACGACTTCGGAGAATCAGATTTCGACACCAATTGAAGAGCAATATAAGAAGATTGATTTTGACTGTGTGATCATCAACGACTTCGGAGAATCAGATTTCGACTGAAGAGCAACATAAGAGGATTGATTTTGACTGTATGATCATCGTAATCGTACACTTGGACTACCTTAAGATAGTACTTGTGAGTACTAGGTGACCTGTTAAGAAAAACAACGTCACCTCAACACGAAGTTCATTAAGGTGATGCATTAAGAAAACAACGCCACCTCATCAAGCGAGGCAAGTTATACCCTTGATCATATTCATCCTACTATTTTAAATTATTTATATTCTGTTTTAAATTATTACTGCATGCTTATTTATATCAGTAATCTTAAATTCCTGTTTTAAATATATAGTTATGCCTAAAATCCTTTGTATGGCCAATGTTGATATTGAATCAAACACATTGTCACCCTAGATCAAACCTGGTTGATACGATAGTATGAACTAGGATCATTTAAACGTATTGCTTAGCCATGCTTTTAGACCAAACTTGTTTTTGGGGAATTTCAGCCATCAATCAATTATTGATTAAATTGTACCCTTGGCATCTGTGTGTCATGGGAGTTTTACAAATGACTTAGAAAATAAAATAAAATGATGGTTTGGACTTGGGCGGGATGGATAATTGGTGGGTGCAGGTTCATGCATGGGCTTAATCTGGATAGGGTTAAGGCCCAAGGGTTTCATTGGAAAGTTGCCCAAGACAGTTAAGGACCGGTCTTCGAGCGCATGATGCTACGCCTAACCGTACCACCACATGTCCCGTATGGGCGGGACTTGGCTAAATAATTTGTAATGACTTAGTGTCGTTTGTGCTATGTTGTTGGTATAGGCGTTGGTCAGACATTAGACCCATCTGGCGCAAGAGGGGGCTTCCGGAGGATAGCCAGTCCAATGGTAGCGAAACCTTAGCAGGCATAAATACATTAAGACAGAACATTGTAAAGGCCTCGACACGTGCTCTAGACCGCTTACCAAAGGTAGTGAGCGGTGGCATAGATATATGCCGGACAAACTAGAGAAGTCTTGTCATGTGGGTAAAGCTGTACAACCTCTGCAGAGTGTAAAACTATTCGAATAGCCGTGTCCGCGGTTATGGACATGCTAGCATAACTACTCAAAGTTAGACTTTGGTTTTTGTTTGAAAAAGACTTCTTCAAAACTGGTTTATCCAGATGGGAATTGGGCAGGAAGCCATGTGATAGGAGGGTATCCTTCACCAATCATGTGTGAATGTTATCTAACTATAAAATTGAGAATTTTAGTTATAAAATACCTGCTTTGGAACTTAGTACAAGTATTTAAAGAAAATACTACTTTATGCAAATTACCTTATAAGCCATCCTTTGTTACATCCATATATGCATGTCATTCTGTTACTTGACAGGTGTAACTTGCGAGCATGGAAGTTGTGCTCATTCTTGCTTATGCAAACAAATTTCAGAGGAGAAGGACTTTGCTACCGATGTGGACCTCGATGACTAGGCCGCTTCCCCAGTCGATTGCTTGTGGCAGATTAACTGGACCCTACTACATCTCCGTCTTCCGCTGTGTTTATTTTATTGTGGGCCTGTAAGCCTCCTTTGTAATCAACTCTGTTGTTAATAAAATTGTGATATGAATTTGTTATCATTTTGTTTACTGTGTGGACTAGCTACTGATCATGGGACTAGTCCAGAAATGCACAGAGGATCTGGGTGTATTAATTCTCGGGTTCTGACAAAGTGGTATCAAAGCCATATCGACTGTAGGTCGTGACCTAGTTAAAATGGTCGTTAGTTGAAAAATTCAAAGCTTATTTTATAGCAAGAAAAATAAATTGTTCTCTTCTCATCTTGGTCATCTATCTATAGCTTCCTCATAGAGATTCTTTCTCTCCTAATTCTTCCCTCACCATTTTATAAAGTAAATGGATCATCTTTTCCTTGAAAATTTCTATAGATGGTCAACACGTTCTTCCCATCGCGTTCAAGACTACAAGACATGGAGCCTTCAATAAAGCATCGCCATGCAAGATATACCAAGATCGTTTTAACAGCCAAGCCATATAGCTTAAGTGTGTCCAGACTCATTCTGTGTACTGAGTCGCTTCACCAGATTAAGAATTTCGATCGATAGAACGTTTTGCAACGTTTTGCATTTCTTTGATAATATCCATGCATGTATTAACTTTGTTATGGGTGTAACTTGTGGAGTACAATTATTTGTACTCACCCTTTCTTAATAAAATATTATTCAAGAGAGATGGACTTCGCTACCGATGTGAATCTCGACGACTAGGTCGCTTTCCCAGTCGATTGTCTGTGACGGATTAGCTAGGCTCTACTGCTTTTTCCTTATCTTCCGCTGTGTTTTTTATTGTTAGCTTGCAAGCCTTTATTGTAATAAACTCTGGTATTTTTTAATAAATTTGTACGAAATGTAGTTGTTACCATATTTGTTTACTGTGTACACTAGCTACTATTCTCGAGACTAGTGCAAAATACACCAAAGATATGAGGGTGTTACTCCTGGGTTTGACATTAACTATATAAAACAATTAGAACTTACCCATTGAACAAAAATGAAGAATACCTTGTTCAGGAAAATGATAATTAAAAAGGAATGCATGTTAACATCTGCTACGTATTTCAATGCAGAATATAACAACTGAACAAAATAAGAAGGAAAAAAGATATAGAAGTTACACACCAATTGATCTAAAATACCTAACACTAACAGTTTATACAAAATGGTTTGCAAGTTGATATCAATGAGATGTACGAAAGTTCCATAAAATGTGAATTATCTAACATCTATCATATACAAACAATTGCTATAATCATGGGAGGATAGACCAACACATACACAAGTTCTATACAACAAATGAGCATATTTGTACAATCTAATAGCCGTAGTTTCCTATTTGAAGCCTAAAGCCAAACCAATCAGAATGGGCAAGCAGAAGACGTTAATGGAGCAATTCAGGGGCAAAATATATCATTACTTGCTTAAATTGGGACAACCCATGGAGAGCTAAAATACATCACTGAAATCTGGTCCGAATGAAAATATTTCCCTGCAAAATGATTGATTTTGTAGTTAAAGATATCCTAAATATTTTTAAGAAAACCAAACAAATTGCGTAAAATCAAAAGCAATATCATAGGAAAGAACTGAACCATCGTTTTGCACAACTAGCTTCAGGGCGAACCCAGGACTCAATTTTAGGTGGGGCGGACTGTAACAGCCCAAATTTTGAAGAAATTAAAATTTGTTCATTTTGTGGATTTTCTGGAATTTTCAGAAGCTTTTCCTTAATTAAATTAAAGCTAAACAAATTTATGTGCAAAATCTATTATCACAAAATAGCTAGAAACATTTTATTTAAATCCTAAATACTTCAGAGAACTTATGTGAATTTTCTCATAATTTTTGGAATTATTTTGCTATTTTCTTAAGCTTAATTGAATTACCAGAATTAAATCAAATGGAAAATCAAAAGAAAATTCGCAAACAGTGATTGGGCCGAAACCCAGCTCGGCCCACATCCCTCCCGCGCGCGCTAGGCCCGCTCCGCCGCGCCATCACCTTCGACCGTTGGACTCAGATCCAACGACCGACGTTCACCGCACGTTATTAACTCCAGAGGACGATAGCCGTCAGATCTAAATCCAACGGCTACGGCCGACCCCAACTTACCGGTTCGCATGTTCTATCCCCACCGTCCGATCAAAATCGGACGGCCCAGCATCATCGTCTTCCTCACCTTCGTCTCCGCGCAGCCGCGCCAGTAACCGCCGCCATTAAGCTCACACTCGAGCTTCCCCTCCGCCCGTTTCTCTTCCCCACTCCCCTCGCCATCATGCGCATTGAAGACCCCTCATCACGTCGCCCCACTTCCGGCCGTTTTCCCCTTCCTAGCGCCCACGATCGACGGAACTTCGCCACTACCGCCGTCGCGCCCGCGCACACGATCTCCACCACCCGGCCTCCTCCGCCCCTATAAAAGGGAGCACGAGGTGCCCCTCGACTCACTGAACACGCCGCCACCACCCGGTACCCTTCACCTCGCTCGTAGCGCCCAGATTTTGCGTTTCTTCGCCGGTGACCTCGGGAGCCTCTTCTCCGTTTCCGGTGCCATCAGACCTCCTCCGTCCTCGCCGTCGACGCCATCTTCATCACCGCACCCGTGCGAAGCCGCACCCACCACCCACTCTACCGGAGGACCGCCGGAACCACTACTTCGTCGACGACCGAAGTTCGCCGCCGCCAATCTTCGTCGCCGGTGACCTTTTCGCCACTCTCCGCCGCCACTTTGGTAACCCACGAGATCGCACGGCTCTCCTCTACCTTTCGCGCACAACCATATGTCCCGCCGCGGCGTAGAACGCCGGCGAGGCCATCTCCGGAGCTCCACCGGTTTTGCGCCGACGTGGCCTTGCCACGAGTACGCCAGGTCAACGCCACCTCGGCGCCAAAAGCCGCGTGGCTGCCCACGTGGTGGCCACCTCAGCCACGTCCACCCCCTTCGAGCCGCGTGGACTCAATTCACGTGGACCGAGTCAGCGACCGATGGGCCCGCGTGTCAAAAAATTAAGTTATTTCTTTTAATTCCGGAAATTCCTCAAGGCGTCGAAGATTGCGCAATAAATGGAATTTCCATGAGAAAATAATTCAAGAAATTCAATAAATTTGAATTTAGTTTAAAACTTCTAAAATTCATAACTTTTGCATACTAACTCCAAATTGGGTGATTCAAGTTGCAAAATTTGTCTAAAATCATTTTCTAGCTGTTTAAACCAAAATATTTCAGTTTAGAGTTCATTTGAGCTGAGTTTTTGAATGTATTTGAATTTGAATTTGTCGTATTTTTGCGTATAGACTTCGACGACTCCGGAGAGTTAGATCCTTCCGTCGATTTAGAGTTTCAAGACTTCAACGAAGGCAAGTTACACTATTGATCATATTGTTCCTATTGTTTTAAAGAATTTATTTACTGTTTACCAATTACTATTGCATGCATATGTTTATAAAATGTTGAATATCCTGATTTCGTATATAGTTGTTCCAAACTCCTTGGTATGGCCAATTTGATTATCAAACCTGAATACCTTGACACCTTAGATAAAATTTGACAAATGCTTAGCCTTGCTTAGATAATATTTACAAATTTAGGAGAATTTAGTCAAATCTTTACAACTTAATTTAAAATATGTTTCTGTGGTATTGTTTTATCACGAAAGGTTTATAAAGAGGTTTTTACTCTAAATAAAACGAAATGGGTTTGGACTTAGGCGAGATGGATGGATGGTGGGTGCAGGTTCATGCACGGGTCTAATCTGGTTAGGATTACGACCCAGGGTTTTAATTGGAAGTCGCCCGAGTCAGTTAAGGACCGGTCTTTGAGCGTATTTTGCTACGCCTTACCGTACCACTACATGTCCTGTATGGGAAGGATTTGGCTAAATAATTTGTGGGTCTTAGTGTTATTTGTGCTATGTTGTATGTGTGGGTGTTGGTTAGACATTAGTCCCACCTGGCGCAAGAGGGGGCTCCCGGAGGATGGTTAGTCCAATGGTAGCGAAACCTTAGCGGGCATGAATACGTTAAGACACTACTTTGTAAAGGCCTCATGGTAATTGCTTAGTCGCACGCCCTCGGAAGCGTGTATTGGCCGACATTATAAGCATATTATCTCGTGTGGGTAAAGCTGTTCAAACTCTGCAGAGTGTAAAACTATTCGAATAGCCGCGTCCACGGTCATGGACATGCTAGCAAAGCCACTCTAAGTTAGAATTGTTTTTGATTTATAAAATGTGTTCAACAGATGTTTTAGAATGGATAATCCTATGGTAAAAATTGGGCGGTTAGCCAAGTGTTAGGAGGATATCCTTCACCATTCAACTAGTGGAGGTCATCCACCATTCACTGTCATTTTCGTCACTGATTTCAGTTACAATATTAAAACTGCTTTAGAAAAGTATTACTAATATATAATCTGAAAATGCTGATTATGCAAAACAACCTTGCCATTATCCTTTGTTCACCTTATGCATGCATTAATTTTTTTCATATTGGGTGTAACTTGCGAGCACGGAAGTTGTGCTCACTCTTGCTGAATAAATGTTATTCAGGAGAAGACGTTTTCCCCGACGGTGAGGATCTTGATGAATAGGCTACGTCCCTAGACGATTGCCTGTGGCAAGTCGTGTGGCCTACTTCTGCTTTACTTCCGCTGTGATTTTTCTTTTCTTTTGGCCGCAGGCCCTTTTTGTAATAAACTCTGAATTATTATCAATAAATGTGTGATATGATTGTGCTATCACTTTTCGTTTAACTGTGTACACTAGAAATCCTGGACTAGTGTATGAACACAGAGAATTTGGGATCCTTCGTTCCCGGGTTCGACAAAAAGGGACATAGTGCTTATGCTCGAAACTTTGCTAAAACACCCCTTCAGATCCATTTCTACCGATGACAACACATTTCAATACTCCATTTGATTTTGGTAAGTGAATAGTAAAACTAAATATTTATCATAAATACACTTACTATTGGAGGTTTTCCTGGTCTTATTGCCGCCTTGCTTGCTCATCTTTCCATTTCGTGGATCTCAAATAATGACTTGAGCATATTAGCACCTACTTCTTCAGTGCTCATAACCCCTTCGTCTGAGCCGTCTTCCTCCCCTCGATCACCATTTGAGGCCTCTAACAGGAGAAAGCCCACCTGAACAATGCTCGGCACAACATGCTCCCTCCAACCAATGCTCTCATCGACCTGAATATTAAGAACCATAGTATGCCCCCCAAAAGAATTAGGAATCCTAGACTCTGGTCACTTCGCAATTCACAACACAGGTTTGAAATATGAATTCCTCACATATTTCAACAATGCCTTCTCAACGCAATGAGTAGCCCGCGCACACTCCTCTTTCAGGCAATACAGCAACCACTTGCAGCGCCTAAATGACACCAATTAGGCAACCACCCAATCAGAACAAGTGTCTAAACAAAAAAATACCTCGAAGAGCATCAACAATGCCCTCACCTTGACATCTGATGATCTCGACGCGATGTGGCGACCACATCCCGGAGCATGTCTACGGCGCCCTCGTTGAACCTCCGCACGCATGCCATGGCAAACCCGTTGAGAGCGCCCGCTGCGTCGGCCTTGACGGCGACCACGACCTCCCTTGCTAGCGCAGGGTCCTGCTTGACCGCGAAGGCGACGTGCATCAGCACGGTGTCCTCGACTTGTTGCGCAATGGATGGTGGTACGCGCGCACGGGCGCTGCGGCGGCCGCCGTCGAAAAACCAGAGGAGGCCAGCGTGGGGGTGGAGCGGCTTGTAGGCGAGGAGGAGGAGCTGGTAGGCAAGAGCGGGGAGGTCCTGGGCATCGGCGCTGCGGAGGAGGGAGAGGATCTTTGCGAGGAAGGCGGGGACCCAGGAGCGGAAGGCCGCAGGGAGGTCGCGAAGGAGGAAGGCTGGAAGGCGATGGCGAGGAGGTTGGCGGAGGGCCAACTGGGCGCAAAGAGGAGGGAGGTAAAGGCGGCAGACATGGCAGAAGGGGCGGGTGAGAGGGAGAGGAGTGCGGGAGGAGGGCGAGGTGGTTTGGGGGCGAGGAGCGGAGAGGGAGGACAGGATGTCGGCGAGGGCGTGGGCAGGAGGGCAGCACGGCGGAGGGATCACGGGAGCGCGAGGTGGAGGATGGACTCGGCGGTGGGCAGCAGGGGCCGCTGCGAGGAGGACGGGGCGCTTAGGAGGGGGTCTGGCCGGCGCTAGAGGGGGAGTCCACGCCAGAAGGGAGCTCGGGCGGGCCGAAGGGAGGGTCCGCCCTTACTAGCTTGTCAGATTCTGCATAAATGGTGAAGATAATAAAAGATCAAGAAAATAAGCAATCACATGCATTACGATTGATCTTCTAAATAATTGTCTACCAAATGCAATAAGACCCCAAAAAAATCCAAACTACAAAACTGACTAAATCTGATAGATCAATCAAAATCACCAACACACCAACAAAAAATGCGCCTACATTTCTCGATAACCAAAGCACCCCCCTGGCCAAGATAGAGCACATATTACATAAAAACAAGTATGGGCAGATAAACAGATCTGGATCTCCCAACAAACTACATGAAGATAGTGCGAAATGCTCATGACAAATAAGCCGATCTGGACCTACAAACCACACTAAACAAAAAGAACAGAAACTAACCTAGACACTTATGAAAATCAAACAGATCTGGACCAACCAAACATACTAAATGGCTACAAAAAAATGCCCCTGACAATCATATAGATCTATACCAAAGCCAACAATCCGAAATGAAACTACCAAAAAAATGCTCAAGTGAATCATACAGATCTACGCAAATATAACACACTAAATGAAGCTACAAACAAAAAATTCATGACAAACATACGGATCTAGATCAATCCAGCACACTAGATGAACCTAATGACTTTCAAAAGCCTATTACATTGGCTTAGTACTCCAAGTACTCCAACGATAACCATACAAAACCTTCCACTCACCTTTTGCTACACGCTTTCGTCGGCAAACTAGACAAAGACCTGCCGCGTGCCGCTCCAAATCGAAGCTTCCAACTAATAGATCTAAACAAAACGACCAAACTAAATGAAGCTATTGACTTCAAAAAAAACAAAACCCTAAAAAAATATTCCGTTCACCTTTCGATAATCGATTTCGCCGGCCATATCAGACACCCATGCTTAAGCCTACCTTGCCAGATGCGCGCCGCACCCAACAAATGCTTCCATCTACCTTGCCAGACACTCACCACACGCCCGCCGAGCAACCACGCTTCGGCCTCGCCCTCGATGGAGCAAAACTCGCCTCCCCCCCCCCACTCTCTGTCTCTATGTCCCTTGCGCTTTCCCTCTCTCGAAGCAACACATAGACGCACAAATCTTCAAACATATCTGACGGCTAATGAATCGCCTGCGATTTCAAAAAAAAACAGTCGCCTGTGCGCTGGCAAAAGCGTTATATTAAACTCTAGAATGGTACAGCGGTACAGTAGTATAAATCAGTACCGAAATATCTAGTGATATATAGTGCTAGTAGATCGATCAGCAAGCAAAGCAAAATTAAGATGGTATGCATGAGTACTGACCCAGCATGCCTAGACGGCTGGACAAGCGTGCGTACACCAGCTCGAGGCGACATCCTGCGTACAAACTGCAGGGTACGCCGATGGTGACGAGGCTCCATCACAGTGAAAACACGAGGTGGGTGACTTGAGGAGGCCGTCGGGTCCCATGTATGCGAGCAGAGTGAGCGACCCGAACAAGGCGTAGCCCTGCATCCCTGGCCTTCCATTTGGCTGGTTCACCACCTATACGCAGCCAGCAAACAAGCCATTAGCAAAGAGAGATTCGACTTTTTTTTAAAGGCATTTGGGTCCTAATTCTGGATTCCATTGAAGTGAAGCACATACAAAAGTTAACAACAGTGAGTGATACCGCGATTATTTAGCACAGGAGTACAAGAGACTTGGAAGGAACACAACAAAAACAAAATACTAATTCTCTCAAGAAGGGGAGGGGAGGGGAGATTCCTCTGTTTCTTGATTGTGGTTGTGTGAGAGGGAGGAGGGCGGTTGCTTTGGGCTGCGGCGGAGATCAAGAGAGGGTGGACTAGGGCGGGGGAGAGGGGGAAATAAATTCTATGGGGGTCGTTTGATTTCCCTCCCCACAAACACGTGCTATAGTGATGTCTGGTGAGATGGACGGCGGTGGGGAGGGTCTCACGAATGCCCTCCCCCATAAAATTCATTTCCAGGAGCGGGAGTATGAGATTTTATAGAGTAGCGGAGGGGATTTCTCTTTGCGCATTTGGGTTGTAGCGCTGCGATGCCTGCTTGCTCCGAGCCACCAAGGCATCCATTGGCGCGTGTAGGTGAGGTGCGTGTCGAGGAGCTCGTGCAACAGGATAGCCGCACCACCGTTTGGGATCCCCACGGTGCCATGTGCGCTGCACAGCCGCGAACCACGATGGCTATGCAAACATGTACGCCCGTGCCAATGGTCGCGCGCGCGGCGACGTCCCCGACCCTCAAACATGAAAACATAGTTTTTGGATGATATGGCACTATTGATGGTGGTAATAACAATTTTGCCCATCTCTATGCCAAAAATAGCACCACATAGCTGTCGGCAGCCAACACGTAACTAAATCCGGTCCCCAAGGGGCAGACTCAACCTCCACCGTGCCCTAGGGGGGCAGACTCCCCTCGCGCACTACGTGTGAAATCCAGCCCACTAGCACACGGATCAAGCTAGTCCAGCCCCCATAGGCATGGACCAGGCTGAGTCCGTACCCCAGGGACATGGCAGAGGGCAATGTCGTGCCTTGGAGATGCGGAGGGGGCAGCGCCGTGGATTGAAGGCACGACAAAGGCATTGAGGTTTAAACCGGATTAAAAATTATTTTTTGACACTATTGGAAACACTATTAAACATTTTTTTAAAAAAAAAACATTTGAATTTTTTTCCTTTACCTTGCACTCACAACTTCAAATGTATTATCATATATACCAGAAAAAATCCACAATTTTTTCACATGAAATCATGGCGCAGCACAGCATACGCAGCTTTAAACATGGGTGTCAACCGTTGCCATCGCCACTCTTCGCTGCTCTCAGTGGATCGGTGAGTCAATGGATAGTGGTGGCATGGTGACCTAGTAGCTAGGATTAGGTTGTCGTCTATTGCTCATGTCGCCGTCGCAGTGTCACTCTTGCACATTAGCACACGAGTCGAAAGGTATGGTTACAATATTATATATTCTGTATGCCAAACATTTCCCTTAGGTCGTTCATATATATACATATCTAGCTTGTGGTATAGTACAACATTAAAAAATGTCATCCACACTAAACCAACAAATTAATAGAGAATGTACCAAATACAACACCAAGCATATCTGATTTTCTATGCCTTATGCTTGATTTTTAAATTAACAAATAATATACCAAATCAAACACACGCTTCTCTTTTATGCCCGATTTTCTATGTATTATCACATGTACCAAGCATGAGTGCACATGCACCCCCGCCGCTGCAGCCAGTGATAGTATACTGCTGCCCGCTGTCACAATCGGTGATGATGTACTACTGTCTGCCGCTGTCGCCTCGTCAAATAGTGTTTCATATGCACCGTCTGTTGACTCATCAAGCCACCGAGGGTAGTGAAGGGTGGCGACGGCGACGATAGACACCCAAGTTTGAAGTTGTGTGTGCTATGTTTCGCCGTGATTTTATGTAAAAAAAAATTATAAAACTTTTTTACATGTTATAATACGTTTGAAGCTGCGAGTGTGAGACAAAAAGAAAAGGAAAAAAATCAAAGAAAAAAGTGCTCTCGGCTGAATTTTTTAAAGGTATTAAATAATGTTAAATAGTATCAAGCACGGTGCACATGCACCCGCCGCGACGACCGGAGACGGTGTACTACTGCCCACCGCTGCCACTTTGTGCAGCGAATCGTTGCTGCCTCAAGGAGATTGTGCTGTGATGTGTTGTGATTTAATGTGAAAATATTTGTAGAATTTTTTCTGGTATATGTGATTGTACATTTGAAACTGCGAGTGCGAGATAAGGAAAAGGAAAAATTCAAAGGGATTTTTTTTAAGTATTTCAAATAGTGCCAAAAAATTAATTCATTTTTAACCTCACTACCTTTGTCGTGCCTCCAATTCACGGCATTGCCTCCCCCGTGCCTCCAGGGCACAACATTGCCCTCTGTCATGCCCCTGGGGTCGGACTCGACCTGGCCTGTGCACCAGGGGACCGGATTTCACACGTGCCGTGCGGGGGTGTATGGCCCCCTGAGGCACGAAGAAGGTTGAGTCCGACCCTCTGGGGATCAAATTTGGTTACGTATCGATTGTCGGCAGCTTCGTGGTGTCATTTTTGACATCTACGTTAAGAGATGGCCAAAATCAATACTGGCGCCGTCAATATCCCGTATTATCCGAAAACTCACGAAAATGTCACGTTGCTGCTCGACAAGCGTGTCGGCGAACGGGCAATGTGTGCTAGGCTGCAGCTGATGGTCCTTGGGTTCTAGATGGGCCTTCTGCCCAGTTCACCCGTGAAGTGGTGGAGACTTCCACTTACCCGCAGGCCGAAGATGCCGGACTGTGCAAAATAGACGAGCGGGCGGGCTCTATCTAGGCTGGTAGATCATAGATTCGTCCAAGGAAAGCAGCTTTCGATGTGCTGGTTATTCGTGAGGTCACTGACGTCAGCGTCCGGCTTGAACACGTAAAAGTACGGCCGGATTAAACAAGTTGTTGCGATCCGACGGGAATCTACGCCCGCCAGCCACGGAAAAAGGAGCATCCGTACGTTTCAAAGGTCGGTCTTCAGGCTCCTCCAGTTAGCTAAGGCGGGCCTGCCAACGTGCTGCGCGCGCGGCGCTCATATTCGGGGATTTTATTTTCTAAAATATTATTGTTGTGCGATAAAATAATAAAAATAATTTTTATGTGAGCGAATAAATAATACGCTTAAAAGCCATGAAATAGAGTCTACCATATGTCTACCGTATGATAGACCACGTGACGGGCTCCCATTCGATTGGAACCGACCTGCTGTGTGCCCACCGAGCAGCAGGTCATCTGTCTCTCGATGGGTCCGCGGCAGCCCGACTTCCACCGAATGGGAGCCCGTTGAGTGTCATCGTGGAATGACTGTTTTTACTATTTTGCTTTGAAACAGTATCATTTAAGCCACAATCTCTCATATTTCACCTGCGGGCACCCGCTATGCCCCCTTCTAGTGCCCCCTGCCGTACCTGGGCTATCCGCGTCCGCCGGACAGATCGGCTCAACGGCCGATTATAATTGACGACAACGCGGAAGCTGCGCTGCTCGAGGACCTCCTCATCCGCGGCATGGAAGAAGGCGTCGCCGTCGATCACCCGCTGATCCAACCTCCGAGCTGCTGGGACCAGCAGCGCCGCACTGTCGAACTGCTCAGGTTACTGGTTGATGTTTTTCGTCTCAAGTCCCCAACTAAGCATATGGCTTGCACTGTCGGGCTCACAAGCTGAGACTGATGCACACCTCACCATTCAGAACAATCACCAAATGCTAACAGCTGCTTCTTGTTTGTAAATACAATCCAGCAAGTAGGTTAACATTGAATCCGGAGATGTTGAGCATGTACAATACAAGTGTTTAAAGACGTGTTTAGCAAAGAAACATTGATTTTTTTTGCCATACAGACATATAAAATGTTTGTTTTGTAGCACCGATGCTTTATTAGGCACCGGTATTTAAGAGATGCTTATATATATAAACATATATAATCAATAGATAATACAACCAACTAAACACATACAAAAGATATGTTTGCATTGCAGGAAATGGTTTTTATATAGGTGCTTGATGACATGATTGTATTATCTTTTTAAATACTTGTATATAAACATCTCGCATTGTACCTAACCTGATAGTGTGTCTCAAGGAGTAACCGAACATCTTTTCTTAAAAGAAAGGGGAGTAACTAAACATTTGACTGGTTCTTCTGAACAAACTGGACGTTCGGTCGGGAAATGAGTGAGAATGAAGTGGCACTTGTTCACGAAAACAGCTTCCGATTTGAGATGTTCTTGCTGATTTTCATAGGACTGGAGTAAAAATACACGCGTAGATTTGTGCCAAACAAGGCAGGGCAGGCAGGCATGGTGCAGTCGATCGACTCGAGCCGTGACAGCTTGGGTTTAGGGTTTGTTTAGTTGATGCCCTGGCCTCTATGTTTGAGAAAAAGTGGTGTTTGGAGACACCTGGAAAGTAGACGATTTTTGTCTAACCGAGCAAATTTAGAGATATGGTGTTTGATTAGAGACTTAGAACCGAAGATAATATAAATTTAAAAATAACATTTTGACAATGGGAAAGCTTCTTCGTTTATTCGATAATCTCTTTTCTAATTGTCCTTGCTAGAAATTTAATGCATCGTTTCTTCCATAAACAGAATCAGAGCAGCTTCGCTTTGGTTGCCTGAGCCCGGCATCTTTTTTCATTGCCTGGGCCTGCCTGTACCAGTAAGATTCTCAGGGCTATAACCAAACGCTCCACTGGCAGCTTCAAGGCTTGCTCCCTGCCAGGCAGATGTCTCTCAGGTACGCATCCAAACAGGCCTTTAAGCTTTTGCAATGCGGCAGGTGAAGCGCCTGTGAGGGCCGTGTAGGACTAAGAGACGGCATTACACTTAGGGTAGTCAATCAGATACGAATTATTCATTTTATTCGATAACCGTATATCAATAGGATATGAATATAGTTTAAATTTTTATATCCGATTAATAATTTATCCTCTATTCATATTCGTATTCACATTCGCATAAAAAGTACATATATGAATATGATATGGACTTTTGTCACCCGGAATGTTATTTTGTCCACACTATTTGTATTCGTATTGGAATTCGATAAAAATAATATACATATTTTATTGCAGTATGATGAATTAGTTGGATGAGTATTTTTCAGATTAATGTGAATTCATGCTTTTATGTGAAATAGATAAACTAGAATGATTAAGTGTGCTATGTAAGGGATAAAATATCATAAATATCTTGTCACTATGTAAGTTATACGAATATCCGAATCCAACCAAATTGAGTAGATGCTCGATTCGTATTTGTTACAACATTCGATTCGTATTCAACAATATTCAAATTCATATTTATATTTGTTTATAAAATATGAATATGAATATTCGGTTTGTATTCGATGGGTTGACTCCCTAATTACACTGGATCAGAGGTCAGAGGCTTCAGCACCTAAGTTGAGACGAAGCACTTTTTTCTCATGAGTATACTCGAGAGAATATGCACGGAAAATGCCTTTTACTTTAAAAATTATCTGCCACATGTTCTAATGCTACAATTGCCATAATTAACTTGGGTCAGTGAGGCATTGACACATACTCAATCTGACACTATAGGGTACGTACAACTAGTTCAGTCAGTCACACACACGTCTGAAGCCTGAACTCCTTGCCCTTTCCAGTTTCCATCACCTGACGCGATAAATATCTGGCCGTTCCCGAGGTCCGATTATACCCGAAGATCTACTTAAGAAAAAAGTTTTATCAGGGGATATCGGTATACAAGTTTTATTTAGTTTAGTCTTATATTATTTATTTATACATGAAGGAATATCTCATACTCCTATATAAACAATGGGAGAAGCTCTTATTATACACACAAGGCTGCAGGTAAAAATATCAATAAAAAGAGAAGGCTTAGGCTACAGAGCTGTTTGGTTCATGGCTTCAATGAACCAAGTCAAAATTTGGAATGTCAAAATATAGGTAATATCAAAACCTGAGTAAAAAAATAGTGTTCAAATTGTGACCATACCAATTTGTAAGTAATACTAAAATTGGGACACAAATTGATATGTTTAGGTTGTAATCATGACAATTTTTTTTTGCCAAAATGCTTCTACTTGGGACTATGAGATGTAGGACCATATATCATCTAGTATTTTACAATATCAAAATATAGTCAATATAGGTCTTAATTTGTTGACTCCGTGACAACGATTATGATAGTTTAAACAGATTGCAAATCGGATAGCAGATTTAAGAGATAATCTTTTAGAGTCGCATCATCGAACAAACAAACAAACACATTAATGCTACCAACCACGATACCACGTAATGGCTGAGGGCCGCTCGGCCAAGCCAAAATCGAATCGCTAGGATTCCGCCCGCGAATTGGCGTGCAACAGTATGGTGTTACCAAATTTCGGGGGGGGGCAATGTCAAATTTTGGTACTAAACCAAATTGTAGTCAAATTTTAGAGGCATTATAAATTTTTGCTTGGCTGACCTGGTAACAAACAAAATATCGTTTTTTGTTCTTGTCTAATGTTTATTATTTATGATTATACAACACAATTACACTCTAAACTAAGTATTTCTGGTACGGTGTTTTAATCTAAGTTCTCAACTCTAACGGTAACATTCTTTTTAGTAGATTAATTTTTATTCTATAGGTCATTTATGTCGATTCCGCCGACTAGCTGGGCGCATGCCTTCACGTGTGCGCTGGCCACACCTTCCCCCGGCCACACCGTCCGTACACCTCCGTGTACACGCTGACAGGCCATCGCCACTGCCGATTGAGAATCGCCTCTGCGGCATGCCGTCGGCCAACCGAGCCGACTGGTCGTGCACCTCCACGCACGCACCGCTGAGCTCCACTAAGATTGGTTTGGGTACGCCTCCGCATAAATTCGCCAATTGTTGTCGACGGGCAATCCGACCATGCGCCTCCGCGCACGCGTCGCCATCAACCAACGTCTAGGCCATGGCAGCACACCTCCGTAAATGCGTCGCTGCTGTGAATCGGGCACCACCTCTGTGGCGTGTCGTTGTCGGATCGATCTCGCCAGCCCGGCAGGATAGCGTGTTGCCTCCGCGCCGTACCACCGACCAGGTTCAGGCTCGCCATCGGTCGCCTCATCGCACGTCGTCGGGCTCCATAGGGCAAGGACCTCAACATCGGGTGAGGTGTGTCGTGTGCCACTTCCGCAACGCATGCCACCGGCTAAATCGACGCATTCGCGCCGTGACCGTTGTTGTCCTCGCTTTCGTGTCGGCCCACCGGAGAAGAAGAGAGTGGGGACAACCTCAACGCCTCATCACCATGGTCGCTGCCATCTGCCTCTGTGTTAACACCGGCCCGAGGCAGCCTCCATGCCGCACCGCCTCCATGTGCGCATGCGGACGTGGCTAGGGACTCTAGCTTCGTTCCCCGTGAGGACAAAGCGGGCTCCGCTACCACCGCAACCATCGTCCATAGCAAGGAGGAGGTGGGGCATCGAGCGCACGGACCATTGCAGGACACCACCGCACTGCTCATCCACGCCATTGTCGCTGCTTGCTTCGTCGTTGCTATGTGCGACGAGGCCGTCGCCACACACCTTCACGTGTGCCCGCCCCGTGCATTCGTGCCAAGCCGCGCTAAGGTTAGGGGAAACACTAGCGGGTGGGCTATGGGCTACGCTAGGGCCCTGTTTGGGTCGTTGGTTCTTTCCTAAAAGGCCCGGATGAGATGGGATACGACCGGCCTTGGCGCTTTTGCAGAAAAGTCTTTCAACTTTTTCAAAGTTAAGCGTAAAACCTTGATTTATTAAAATTGAGTCCTTTTAGACCAAAATTTTGCAAAGGGACCGTAGAACTTTTGGAATGAAGAATGAGGGATTCCCCTCAATGGAATTTTACAAATTAAACCTTGAAAGTTTATGGTTCTTTTATACCAGAAATTGCTTTTATATTTATTTATGAGTGTAGTAATTGTTCTATACCTAGAGATTAGTAGAAAATTATTGGGAATCCGTATATTTAATATTTACTATTCATGCAAGTCATTTTATTTTTGTAACATATGTTTTGACTCCTGCGGTACATGCGGAATGAACTTGTTGAATCATTCATCAAGAGGATGAATATGATCAATAGACCTTTGTTAATGATATCCAGCCTACCAACTACGTGTTGGAGACATGCCGCATTACATGCATTGGCATTAATACAACTCCGGTCATCCGCATATCATAAGTTGCCACCTTTCAACTAGTATGTGAGTAAGAGCCAAGTATTTTCCATTTGCGTAAATTCGGTTGTGTTGTTTACATAGATATCTCACCTCCTCAACGTACATCAATGAGATCCACCGTAAACTGGGAATTTACATGAGATTTAAATCTCTATTTATAATAAAATATTTGGAGCCCATGATAGGGGATTTGCTAAAAGTAAGATACTTTGACACTGTATTTAAAGAAGAACTCTTCCCGGTATTAGGGGAGGAAAGAACCCCCAAGTTTCAATGTCGGAAACTATCATAGAATGATAGCAGTCTTCGTAGTAACGATCCATGCACAAAGGACTCTGAACATGAGGTTCAGAGCATAATAAATTTGTAAAATCTTGCAAATCAACTGTCATATTTATTCACGGATCAGAAAAGAAGTTACAAAGTTGCATATACCAGTGATAAATGCACCTAAAAGAGTAGAACAATCCCAAGTTTTGGGTATGTATCTGACTCCACCACTCTTAGTAAGAAAAGGGGAGACCTCCTGGGTCAAATGATCTCAAACCGCGGAGACATCCGCGAAAGAGATGTATTGAACACGAGAAGAAACTCTATGAGCCGAACATGAATGAGAAACGTATGGCATACATTACACCCGAGTGAAGACATGATGTGTTTTGCCCCGTAAGGAATAGAGGGGGAGGTGCCCCATGCTGGATACAGGGACAGGTAACTAGTGAATGGAGAAGCATACTTGACGACACTAGGGCAATGAAACAGTCAAACTCTGCCATTTTGGGGAAAATAGTGGAGATATGATATATTTAAATAAAGTTCCAATTGAATTGGACAAAGAGTTTTCCACAAAAGCATGTGAAAATAGGAGAAGTCTTTTTATAGTCAAATGAGTACTAAATAGCAGTTGCTCTATCTCAAATATTGTCTTCCATATTGATTTGGATCCGGAACCAAAGATGACTGTGGAATGCAATAATCATCAAGATTGGCATAAATAGAAGGAAACAACTGAGAATGAATTAAACTCGCTTAATAAGATGAAGGTTTTCGGACTTGTGGTCAAGACACCTCATGATGTTATTTTTGTTGGACAGAAGTAGGTGTTCATAAGAAAGAAGAATGAACATAACAGAGTGGTGATATACAAAACAATATTAGTAGTACAAGGGTTCATACAGAGATCTATCATCGATTTCGATGAAATTTACTCTCATGTAATGGATGACACAATGTTCTGACACCTTATAGCTATGGCAGCAGGAATGAATTTGAAAATGAAGTTATGGGTGGTGTGACTGCATATTTATATGGGTCACTAGATTTTGAAATCTTCATGAAGATTCTAGAGAGACTAAAAGTCCCATGTATGTGCGAGAAGTTCATCGCATCATGTACAATGTTGTGATGCCTCGTGTCATTACCCTGGAGGATAATCACACTTAGGCATACGGATTACTATTCGTCTGCCCGGTAGGACACCGCTCCGACGAATAGTAAGCCTTACCAAAGTCTACACAGCGTAGCAATAAGATAGAAAATATACTTTATTCTAGTATTTAGTTACACAAGGCTATTGCCTGCATTATAAGCAGTAATTTACAACTGATAAATGGGACTAAGTCCCCTCGCTTGCCTTCCTTGCTCCATCGGTCCTCTACTCGTCCCATGCGCCGAATATGGTGTCCACCTCGCCCGGCTCCTCGTAGCAAGCGCCCTCGTCTCCTGCAATCTCATCGGTACCTACGTGTCCTTCATCCCACTTGAGATAGTTTCCAGCCGGGCTAGGATTTAACAAAGGAGAATAACAGCAAGGTCGAGTACTAGTGTATTTAGCAAGCATTATTAGCAAAAGAATGCACTGGATGACTCATCTCTGTTTGTTATCAAATTTCAAGATCATCTCTTTTATGAAAATAACTAAATCATCAAAACTTTAAGAGGCAAATTTTAATACTGAAAAGACTACTAGTCACTCGGAGAGAAGAAAGACCCTCAGTGGTTCCATGTAGACTCCAATTTAGGAGACTCACTTGAATTCATGATTTTATTTAGCACTGTGCAGGCTTGTACCACTTTACCTAGAGCCACTCAGAACTCTCTTTGAACTTGGTCCATCGCATTTTCTTTGATGCGACTTCGAGTTCAGAATACAGAATATTTTTTAAGTTACGTGATTAATTTCTCCACCCATTATTTTTCATCTGATGAACCCGAAGGTCCTATTGTTGGCTCGATCTTTCGATGAGAACGATAAGTCCGGTAGGTGTCGCTCAATTCTCACGATCCTGGCTACGAACACGCAAGGCTCAAAACTATGCAATCGCTGAACTGATCGACAAGGCGTTATCAACCGTGCACGAATACCCGGTTGACCTGACCACGAAGGTCGATTTCTGCATACACCGAAGAAGCACGTAAGAACAAGATAATAAGCAATCTGAAATTGCAAATAGAATTGAAATATTTAATTGAGTTGGGATTCTGAAACGGTATTATGGTTGGCCTAGTCGACACAAGGCAATACACGAAGTTGTTTTGAAGCTAACTTTTAACTAAACAAAATCCTAGAAAACTAGAGTGGGTGCGACCTCCTTAAATAGGGAACAAGGACCACAAATCTAAAGAAACTAGCGGAGAGGGACTAATCTCCCGGGTACTGTTCACATGAACAGTAACCACGTCTCTAGGTGGTCCGTCGGCATATGGGCCAAGTTGAGTTCGATTACAAAGCCCAGATTGGCCCAAACAGGTGATATGATGTCTTCTTTAGATGATTGCAATCAGTCCAGAATGAATTTGAAGGTGAGGCTAGATCCGTTAGAAAGAGGACGAAATAAGCTTTTAATCAAGTACTTGTGGACCTCTAACGGACTCTGTATGTGAAAGTTATGCCCGTTGAAAGTTAGTCTGTCAGGCTTATTCCGAACTGATCTGACCAAAACGTATCCAGCATGGCACATGCAGTAGCATCATGGCTTGTAGACATAGTACCATGGCATGTAGACGTAGCACCATGACATGTAGACGTAGCTCGATCCAATTGGGTAATATGGTCTTGCATTAGCCGAAAGTCCTATTGTCGAAGATGTTGTTGAAGTAGAGGATGCAGTGCAGCAGGTCGAAGTAGTGGTTGCATCCTTAGGTTTGATGTCCTCATCATCATCAGTGCTGATCTCGTCATCCACCGAGTTCCAGTAACGTTGGTTGGGCCGGCCCCGCACCCAATACTCCACTTAGCGCCATATTTATCATATATAATTACTTACCCGATGTGGAGAGCAAAATTACGTAACAAGGTAGCATTTATGTCTGTCGAAACGGAAAATTGTTGGTACTTAATTTACGGCCTCTGACCGAGTAAGAATTTTGTAGGTTCTTATATATTAACCATATGTAAAGCGGTCCCACCTCTTCCCTTATCTCTATCCTGCCACGGGCCCCCTTTACTATCCCAATAACTCTCTCCTCATCACATTCTCATTTCTTATCTTCTTCTCATTTTCATCTTTAGTCCGATTTGATTTTGTGATATAGTTTTGATGCATGTACATATATGATACAGCAATATACAGTTTACATTAAATATAACTATATTTATGTTCAAGAGATAAGCTTCCCTTCGAAATTGTAGAAAAGTTCGACGTCTGAATGAAGAAACTGTGAAGTCACTTTGCTAGTGTAATTATATGGGTGCAGTTATTTGCAAACTTATGAATGTAGCACGGTTTTTCAATCTACTTTACCGATATGATTCATTTACTATGTTTCTTTGTGAGGACCCGGAATGTTTAACTAGTAACACTTAACCTCCAAATGGTTCTAGCGTTACTAATTAAGCATTCTAAGCCTCGATGGACATATGCTTCCTGAGTGCAGATATGCACATCACCACAAAATTACACATCAATTCCATACACATACATCACTAGGTTTAACAACGACATACATAAAGTAAAGTTATTACAAAAGAGAGCCGACCACCAAATAGAACAATATACAAGAATGACAATGAAGCAAAAGCGCCATAAGATGGCTAGAACAAAAGTCGACCGTTAGCCATACACCCACAAGGCAACCGACCGGCCGCATAAGCTAGTCGCCATGCAGCTACCACAACACGACTCACAAAAGTGAGGCCCTCGAGCTCACCTTCTTCCTCCGCAATGAACAATTAAGCATAGCATCCGAGTACAAAGATTGTCTTTGTACCCAAGAGGCGACGTGTGGAATAGCGGACCTATTCATAAACTACATGCAAACTTATTTAGGTGGAGGTTGTATGTCTCATTTTGCATGAAGCCAACTTTGTTTGCAATAATGTAATACATTTTAAAAGCAAGTTTGCAAATCTGTTTTGTTATCAAAGTAACATGAAGTAAAGATACATACAAGTAACCACACAGGCGACTATCCCAATAGCCACCACAACATAGCACGAATCCCGATTCGTACCACCCATCAAATTTTAATTTAAAAGGTTGTAGTCTAACTCTTGAAAGACCTTGCCAAGCGTGTCCATAACCTAGGGCGAGGCTATTCGAATAGTTTTAACCTGCGCAGGTGTACCAATGTACCACACTTCAGCCGCCTTCAAGCCACAAGCACACTACAGAAGGTATGCTGCACGGCTAAGTCCTACGAGACATTTCCAATCTTGTGTATTAACTACGAGCCGCTCATATGGATAGAAACCCATATGCTTACACCGCAAGCCAAAGACAACAAATCCCATCACGGGTGAAGTCTTTCGGACACTACAATGCTCCCAACACCATCCCTCCCGCGACTCCTGCGACTCGAGCCAATACACGCCAAAGTACTAAGTCAAGAGAGGTCTCATACCCTCTAATGTGGTTAGCACGCTCAAATGCTTGGTTTAGTGTAACAAGATGTTGGTCCTTGTTGACCGGGCACCATTCGATCACACCCAAAGATCCCACCATCATACCATTGTGCCCAAGTCTAAATCATTTTGTTTTCAGTTTTAGTTTTCGTAAGTAGACATAGCACAAGGTGGAAATCATAATCATGATAAGTTTTAAGTGATCAAGGTTATCGACAAGTCGATAACCGCCCATTTCTACCGAAACTAAGCATGGCTAAGCAATTGATTCGCAACTACTAAGTGACCAGAGCTCATCCACGAACTCTAATTCACAGCAAGTAACCTAGGCTCATGGTAGTAGAGAATAATCATTTGCTAAGGAAATGCATCTACTAGGCCAACTATTAACACAAAATAGCAATGCATACATAGAATTTGTAATCAACATAAATACTTAAAATACTGGGATTAACATGATCAAACTGCTTGCCTTCTTGCTATTGCTCAAACTGTTGTGGAGGGTCGTTCTCGGGGTTACCGCAAATGTCGAATCCTAAGCGAAAAGGCAAAAAGAACCAAGAACAACCAATAAGACGAGCCGCACTTAAACAAACGAGCAAGCAAAAATTATCCAAATGCGACGAAATTTATACATAAGGTAGGATACGAATATACCAAGACATAGAAACTGGAAAAACCCAATTTGGATTTGTGGTGCAAAAGATATTACCTAAAAACCCATTTTCGGCCATAATTAGCACTGTAGCAAAAACATTTTCTAGAAAGATTTTGAAGCTGAAATTTTTATGGTAGCTATCTACTGGGATAGAGGTAACCCATATAAAATTTCAGGTCATTTGGAGTTAAAATGATTTAGTTATAATTTTTCTAAGATGCAAAACTAGCATAATGCATTTTCCAGAAATATAAATATGTGCAAAACCTATTTCACATTATAGTATGATAACAGAGGGATTTCCTAACATCAAATTTCTATTTTTAGGATTTACAGTGAATTACTGGTGTCTATTACATCATTAAATGAATTTTTAAGTGCTACTAATAAGGTTGAATCTACTAACATATTTTTCTCAATGATTTAGGCCTACCACCATTTTTAGATTAAAGTTTAGTTAATAACAAATTTATCAAAGTTAAAATCATACAATTATCGGATATCTGTAAAAGATATGCATTTTCCAAGTTTTAATACAATTACTCGAATATATAAAAATGGCGAGAAAACAAGCTATAAAAGATTACAAATTTTCTACTACGAAGCGTAGTTAAAAGCATTTTTATATTAAACTTTAGTGAATTACAAATTTATTACGATTGGTTTCATGTAAAAGGATTTATCTTGAATTAGTTATGAATTTCTAAAGTTTGGATACAATTTTGATTGATAATTAAATACTTACGAAATAAAACCAACCCAACCGGAGATAAATGACGTGGACGCCGAGGGCCGTTGATGCAAAATCCAACGAGCCACACGCGACGAGAACAGCGACGCGCGCGCGTTCAAAACAGAGCCCACCGTTGGATCAAGATCCAACGGCTCACGAGATGAATGCAACCGGGCGGTGCGGTTGCCTTGGCCGCTCACACCGTAGATCTCAAGATGAACGGCGCGAGAGCACTTCCGTCGGAAGGTCCGATTGCACGATGATCGGGGCCGCAGATCAAGCGATGGGCGGCCAAGAATGATGAGGAACGGATGGTCCGAATGCATACAAGATCCGGGCGCAGATCGCAAAATGGACTACGGTCCAAGATTGAAGTGCAAGCAGAATACCGACACGCGGGGCGCGTGTCGGTGGCGAAGTCACACATGCGAGATTTAACACACGTGCACAAAGCACGTGGACCCACCGTCGATGACTTAAGGGAGGTTTTAGAGGCGGCTAATTAATTACTAATGACCAATGATTAATGATGCTTAGCAATTAATGTGTCCTAAAGATTTCAACAGAGGTGATTTAGGGACGAGAGGCCCACACGTCGATGACCCAAAAAGGTAATTTCGGACACATTTATTGTTAACAATGATTAGCAATAAATAATCTCAAAATCACCCTAATGACTTACGGTTTTGGTTTTGAGCTTATGGGCCCACCCGATGTACGGGTTATTTCAAGCGACCAATAGTGCGACACTTTAATTAACCCATGATTAGCATTAATGATGCCTAAACGCACGGATAAAAGCCACGGGTGATTTAAAGGGTTGGACCCACATGTCGATGAGACATTAGGCGATTAAGACACCATTAACGCCTCGCGATTGGCAATCATTAAACATTAAATGTGTCCTAATTATCGACGAAAATAGAGCTTCTCAACCGACAAAACCCGAGTGGCTTTGAAGCTTGTCGCCGGCGACTCTCGTGGCGGCGCCACAAACTATCAAAATGGGTTCGCAATAGTGTTGCGGACCCAATGGTAGCGACCTCGCCATGGCGGTGGAGTGCAACGCCGCGTGCCGGAAAACAAAGAAAGAGGCCGACACGGCAAAACATGAAAATAGCAAGATGCTCATTGCGGTCCAAGGAAGCGAGTGTCATGACTTCTAGGGACTATATAGGAGCTACCTTAACCGAGAGGAGCTTCAAAGATGGCAGGAAGACTTGAACACGATGAAGTCCACCGGTCGAAGAAGATGAAGTGGAAGATGAGGTTCGAGCAAAATGAGTGGAACCAAATCATCACCACGACTTCATTATAGCTCAAAGAGGCTCCAAAAGCAAGTAATTGCAAAAGAATTACTTACGGAGCTGGAGAAGAAAGGGGGTGAAACAAACCGAAAATCTCCAAACTTAAAATTGAGTGATTCTGTGAATGCAACCCAAAATCAAGTTAGGAAATATAAAGGAGGTTGAGGAGTTCAAAAGGGTGCAAGAAATGTTGAAGATGAACCACTGGACACCAAGGCCGCCATTGGAGCTCTACGGTCAACAATGGTGGATTGAAGGTTTGAGATGGTTTTGAGCTCAAACACAGAGAGTAACTAGGTGTGGTGCAAAAGAACACCAGGAGGAGCTAAGGGGCAATATAAAGGAAAGGAATTAGGGTTACGAGCGCGAACATGAGCCCATGGTGAGCTCGGTTCATGGTGCGGTCATGGACCAAGAAATGACGGGAGCAAGTGAGCACGGTGACCATGGAGGAGAAAGCCTGTTGCGCATTAAATGCCTTGCAGAGAGACGTTGACGAGGCACGCTCGAAGTGACGCAACAAGCCCCCCATGCTCTCTTTCTCTCTCGCCATGAACGCCATGCGCGCGCGAGAAGCCGAGGAGGAAGAAGAACATAGAAGACAAACCACGACCGTTGGATTTTAGATGGACGGCTGTGATTTAAAAGAGTTCGCCGGACAGTCCGATTGCCTACGGAAATCTGGACGGTTGGATTGAGATCCAACGGTCCCAATTGATTAACGCAACCGGAGGGTCCGAATGCTCACACGAACGTGGGCCGAGCGATTTGAATCCAACGGCTGATATCGCACGCGCGTTTTAAAACGCGGCTCGGTGCAGTTAGGTGGTTCAACCAAGTCAAGTGGCTCGGACTCGAGCCCGACTCGAACCCAATAAATAGTGAATTTAGTTTTTAGGTTTTTAAATATGCTGAGACTTTTGAGGATTTATTTGGGGTAGCAAAATAACTCCAAAAATTCCGAAATTTTTACAGTAGCTTGCTGACTGAGACATTGACCTTGTGTAAAATTTTCAGAGGTTTTTATGCGTTGTATTTTTCTCCAAAAATTCCACAAGGTACTGGTTTTAGGTTTGACTGAGAGTCAAACAGGTTTGACTGCCCTCTAAAATATTCAAACAATTTCTAAAAATTGTGAAATTTTTCAGAGGGGTCACATACCATCCCAAGAACTTAGGAAAAATATTCCCAGAGGATGATCAAAACATTTGACAAGAATGTTTTCAAGGAACAAGATTGGATCAAAAGACTTGTGACTTGCATTTCCATAACCTTTTGTACAATACTTGTTCAGTACACAAAGGGAATACATGATGTAAGAAAAAGTTTTAATTTCTACTCATTTTCTTACATTTGAAACACAAGCCCAAAATTAGGATGTTACATTCTTCACTGAAGCTTTATGCTGAAACTTTGCATTTCGTCTTCTAAAAAAAGAGCACAGTGCAAAGAAAGGTTGCTTCTTAATTTAACCAATACTGTTGTACTATGAATTTTCACTCACCAGCCATGCAACAAACATCAGAATATCATTAACCAAGTAAGCACTTGACTTTTTCAGCCCATCAGTGTCAAGGAACCTTAAAAGAAAGCAGAACAACACATTACTATCAAATAACACTGACAAGCATAAAATGAGTTAGAAGAAACGGAACCTGTTAAATCGCTTACCATCCCAAGTTGATTTCAGGGGTGGTTGTTTTTGAAATAAGAACCATGTATGTGTAAACTATTACAACATACAACCATAAGATACTAAGATAAGCCAGGTACCATTAGACATCTTTTTAACAAGTTGCCACACTTATGGCGTGTGAACTGTCGAACCCGGAGCGAAGGATCCCGAATTCTTTGTGTTCAAACACCGGTCCAGGATTTTCGGTGTACACAGTCTCACAAAATGGATATCACATTCATATCACAAAATCGTAAATGGCATTAAGTAAATAATTGTTTAATACAAATGAGTTTGAACAACAATATCAAATAATAAATGATAAACACAGCAGAAACATATAATAGAGGTGAGCCACACGATGCGCCACAGGCAATCGTCTGGGTCAAAAGGCCTACTCGTTTGGATCTTCACCGTCGGGGAAGAAATCTTCTCCTGAATAAGATTTATTCAGCAAGGATGAGCACAACTTCCGTGCTCACAAGTTACACCCAATATTGAATTAAAATGCATGCATAAGGTAACAAGTGAGTATGTCAGGGGTTGTTTTGCATAAACAATATTTTCAATGTAAATAATCATAGTAATTTCTAAGGCAGTTTTATACTAAGACTAAAATCATATTTTAAAATGACAATATTACAATGTGGATAACCTCCAATGATTTAGTGAAGGATCCCCTCCTAACACTTGGCTTCCCGCCCATTTTTTCATAAGGATTAACCATCCTCAGCATTTAATAAAACATTTAAAAACCAAAAACAATTCTAACTTTAAGTGACCCTGCTAGCATGTCCATGATCATGACGCGCTTATTCGAATAGTTTCTACTCGCAGAGTTGGTACAACTTTACCCACACGAGGTGACATGCTTGTTATGTCGGCCAATACACGCTCAGAGGCGTGTGGACCGAGCAATTACCATGAGGCCTTTACAATATTTTGTCCTAGTATACTCATGTCCGCTAAGGTTTCGCCCTTTGACTAACTGCCCTCCTAAGCCCCTCTTGCGCCAAATGGGAATGAAACGTCTAACCGACACCCACATAATCATATGACACAAATACACTAGAACATCACAAATTAATTAGTCAAATCCTGCCCATACAGGACATGTGGTAGTACGATAAGGCATAGCAATAAGCGGCTCAAAGACCGGTCCTCAATTGACTTGGGTGTCATTCCTACAAACCATGGGCTTTAATCTTAACCAGATCAATCCTGTGCATAAACCTGCACCCACCATTTCGCCCAAGTCCAAACCTATTTTTGATTTTATTTTGAGTGAAACTCTATTTATAAATCCATGTGATAAGACAATACCACAATGTCAAGTTTGAAATAAATTTGTAAGAAATTTGGTGAAAACCCTCCCAAATTCTGTAAGTGTGAACTAAGCATGGCTAAGTATATGTTTAATTTTGGTAATATTTTGCCTATGGTGTCAAGGTAGTCAGATACAATATTCAAATTGGCCATACAATAAAACATGGGGGTAACTATACATAAACCATGACATTAAAGTATTTATACAAACATATGCATGCAATAAAGAATTTAAAAACTGAAAATAACTTAAAATACTGGGGGCAATATGGTCAATGGTGTAACTTGCCTTCGTTGATGTCTTGGAATTCTAAATCTTTAGATTGGTCGAACTCTCCGAAGTCGTCGAAGTCTAAACGCGAAAATACGATAAATTCAATATTCAAATTCAAATAAATTAAAAAACATAGATCAAAATAACTCCAAATTGAAATATTTTGGTTTAGTTAGCTAGATTATAATTTTATATAAATTTTGCAATTTGAATCACCTAATTTGGAGTTCATATGCAAAAGTTATGAATTTTAGAAGTTTTAATCCTAAATTTGAAATTTAATTGAATTTTTCGAATTATTTTTCTACTGAAAAATCTATTTATTGCGCAATGCTGACGTCACCTACAGGATTTTGGAATTAAAATTAAATAAAAACAATTTCTAATGTGTGGGCCCCATGTGTCATAGACACAGCTCACGGTGGACCAAGCCCACCGAGCCAAGGGAAGTTTGGTGTGGTGGACTGGCCATGCGGGCGCTCACGTGGCGATGATTGGGACGCCACATGTGCGCCACGCAAGCAGGGGGTGAGATGGTGTCTAGGTGGCAATGCCACGTCGGCGAGGACGCCGGTCGCGAGGGACCAAGGTCGACGGCGTAGGTCTCATGGCAGAGTCGCGAGGCGCGTAAGAGAGGGGAAGACAGTGATGTTGTTGCGCTCACCCACACGACGAGTAGATGACGGAGGCGGCCGGCGGCGAGGAAAAGGCGGCGACGAAGTCGGGGTTGACGGCGACGCGGCGATTCCGTGGGGCTTCGGCGGTGTCGAGGTGCGCACTAGGTTCGCGGCAAGACGGTGATGCCAAAGGTGACGACGGCGAGGGCGTGGCGTCGACGGCGGCGGCGCAAACGGCGGTGGAAGCTCCTTCGGCTGACGGGCTTTAACGGCGAATTCCGGCGGCGCTAGTGCGAGAGAGGGAGAGTGGGTGAGGGGGATGGATTGAGGAGGAGAAGGGCTACCCGGTGCTCCCTTTTATAGGGCAAGGGGAGGACGGGAGCGGCGGCGGCACGGAGGACGTGCGGCGGCGGTTGCGGTGCTCGTGCGCCTGTTCGCGGAGAAAGAGGGAGAGGGAGGTGGGGGTCGTGCGGCGGCAGGCGCGGGTCGTGCGCACGACGCGGGGAAGTTGGAGCGGTTGGAGATGCGTTTGTTGCGGAGCTCGTGCGATGGCGGCGATGGCGGTTGCGGGCGCGGTTGCACGAGGACGAAGACGGCGGGGAAGAAGGGTTGCGGCCCGTTGGATCTTGATCCAACGGCCGAGAGAAAGTGAGGCGGAGAGAGAGAGAGAGAAAGAGATGCGCGGGCGACGGTTGGATTTGATCCAACGGCCGAGAGAAAGGGAGTGCGGGCCGTCGTGTTGAACGGGCTGGGCTGAGGTTTTGGGTTTCAGCCCAATTACTATTTTTGATTTTTCTTTTGCTTTTCTATTTGTTTAAATTCTCATAATTCATTTAGGCTTTAGAAAATAATAAAATAACTCCAAAAACTATGAAAATATCCACAGAAATTTCCATACTTATTTTGGACTTAATAAAATTATTTCCAACACAATGTTGGCTTTTAATTTTGCAAATAAATTTGTTTTGACTTTAAAATCATTATAAAAGCTTTTAAAAATTCCAGAAAATCCACAAAAGTAAATAAATTTTGATTTTTACTGAAATTTGAAATTTGGGCTGTTACATGAACTTATTCCAAGCAAAATTAGATTAGATCAAATATAATTCATTAGCAGTTTTGTTAGTGTATAAATGCAAAAGTTGGACACCTACATATTCCATTCCACCAAGGGAAGGATACAACCAAAGATCATTGCAGGATGAGTGATGAAGTAACCCATAGAAACCACTAGCTTTTTTTTTTAAAAAAAACCCCACTAAATCACAACCCATTCCACAATCACAAAGGATTACTCCTACATATCCCAACTATCAAAACTCAAACAACCAGAACTGATGAGAGCTAGGTTGGAGTGATATAGAAATCGCGATAATATGAACATAGTGTGGGTGACAAAACATTTTCTCCAACCTGGGCAACAAACAAAATACCAGACACTCAAAAACATGTAAGCACAACAAGAGTAGTTGCACTGCGATCAACTGATCGACATCAGCATCACATACCTCTCTGCTACAACCATCTTATTGATCATCGTATTCTTGCAACAAATTCAGAACAAGCTAATATTTCCCTCATGGTTACGTCTCAACAATTCTTCCAAAGAAAGAGAAAAAGGCGCTACTACTAACTGGTTTATTGAATTCTCAATCTTTGATCTCTATGATAGCAATGATACAAAATGAGGGAATTATCAACCATTGCTGCGAACGGTTTGGAAGCACAATTCAAGCCTTTGCATCAGATCAGAAATAAGAGGATACTCCAAAACCACAAAGAGCTGAATAGTCCCATATCACAACTATCAAAACTCATATCGCCAAAAGTAGAGTAGAGCTCGTTGGAGGTGGCCAGAGGTGTGGGTGGGCGGCTCGGTGGAGGTGGCTAGAGGTGCGGGCGGGCGACGGGGCGCGGCGTGGAGAGTAGATCCAGAGAGGAAGAGGAGGAGGGAGCCAGGGAGGAGGGGCGACTGGGCGTGGGGTGCCAGATTTGGCCGAGGAGAGAGGAGGAGGGAGCTGAGGAGGAGGAGGAGGGCGGAGGCGCGGGTGGAGCGGCACCAGAAGGGGAGGAGGGAGGCGAGCAGGCGGCACGCTCAAGAGGAAGATGAGGGAGTGGGGTAGGGCTGTGCGGGCGGGGGGGGGCGTTGGGTTTTCGATCGAAGGGGCTCGAGAGTTTTGTTCAATGGCAAAAGCGGGAAATACTACCCAACTTCGGGTGTAAATTTGGAAGAAGGGTGGTGGGAAGCCACGGAAAGCCGCCTCACGGTGGCTTTCGGCTTTTCCACGTATAACATGACTTTCGACTTCCGAGAAAGCCAAAGGGAAAACCCCTCGTTTGGGACGGCTTACGTCTTTTCTGAGCAAAAGCCGAAGCTATCCCAAACACACCCGTTGTATGATGACATTTTGCAATGCCGCAGAAAGCATGCATTTAGGAAGAGCCCCCCACTGTACCAAATGAAACAAGTTAATAACAGATTACACCCAAAGCAAAGTATTCTAGGTAGTAGAGAGGAAAAAACAAGCGGGGTGCTTTTTTCGCTTCTCTTCATCTCTGGCCTCCATGTAGATGCAACTTCAACATTGTAAAATGTACATTACAATGTTCATTTGATGAACATTGCATACTTCTCCGGTTTTTGGAAGGGGAGTCCATGGTGACTGTTCGGCACCAATCTTGCGTCTACTATGTTTGCTCTTCGTTGTCCTTACAGAACAATGCGTCGGAGAGGGAAGTCGGTATCAACTTAACTTTCGGTAAATAATCTACGAGTTCAAAATTTTAATTTTCAAGTAGTAGGAGTAGCTGGTGATGCAATAGATCAAGTTAATGTATCTGTTTATATGTGTATGAAAGAAAATTGATATTTATTATACGGTTTAGGATCTCGTTTACTGATATGTATCACTCTTTTTTGTGGTTCCATTACAACGCAGAGACACTCGACTAGTTATTTATTATTTGTGTGTTGAGAGCTCCGTCACGAAACTTTTGAGTGTAGTCCTGGAAACGAAGCGGGGTTGCTCTAGCAAAAAGAATTGGCTGTACAATGCAACCAGCGGCCACCGCTAGAGTAACTTCCACGGCACGAGAACGAGACGGCTGCGGACTCGCACAGTCGTACGTGCCTCTGTCCAAACAATCCCCACGTCGAGCGTTTGACGAACCCAATGAACCCCGTAGCTCATCTCACGAGACGATTGCACGGACGATATATCGTGTGCAACCCAACGGTAGTTCCTTCCACCACACCACGGCCACGGGCGATTCTCTCACGGTTTTTCGCAAGGCTCTCGTCCGCAAGGTGGCACTTCAAAATTTGCTCATTTTACATTACACCCCAATACTTACCATACAATACATATAATACCCTCTGAGATAGTGGTGCGAGGGCTCAAACCCAATTTCGTAACTTTACAGGGGCAAGAGTACGAACCGTGTCGCACTTTTTTGCTTCGGCAAGCAGCCGCTCCGCTCCTCCTTCCGCCAAGTCGCTGAGAGTGCGAGTCCACACACTGTAAAGTCCCTCCCAAAAAGATTCCATTTTTTTCACCCTTCGAAATCTTTGCCTCCTCGCCTCGCCTTAATTCGAACACACCAATCGCTCGCGCCGTCGCCGAATCCCTAGATCCCCACCTCCTCCCCCTCTCCCAGCATCCAAATCGAAGCAATTCTAGGCTTTCCACCCCTCGAACTCGCCCAAATTAGGGTTTCCATTTCGGGCCCTCAGAGCTGCGGTGGGGGGCGTGTTCCGGGCGATTGGAGCTGGGGAAGAGCGCGAGGTGCGGAGAGATGGCATTTTTCTTGGCCTAGGAGTTGGATTTTCGGCGCAGAGATGGGATAAAGGTTGGGAAGGTTGGAGCTTGCTGGGGGTGCGTACGTCTGTTGAGCTCCGGTGAGCTGAGGTCAGGCTAGGGTTTTGTACTTTGGTGGTGTGTGTGAGGAGGGGAGCCGGAAATGTTCTACTCGCAGTTCATCTTGGCCAAGAAGGGCCCCCTCGGGACCATATGGATTGCTGCTCACTTGGAGCGGAAGCTGCGCAAGAACCAGGTCGCAGATACGGATATCGGCGTCTCTGTAGGTGGGTGACCTTTTCTGTTTCAGAAGCTTTTTCGGAGCTAGGGTTTGTATTCTGCAATTTAGCCTGTGCCTGACATACGTTTTTTAAAAAATGACATGACGTGTAGATAGGTCAAAATGTTGTTTTGCTAATATTCGTTGGTGCTGTTACTGCTGTAGCTGTACATTTTTTTCTCTAACTTTAGCTTATTTATGGTTTTGCTTTATACTTACTGCTTAGGTTGCTAGTGGATTAGTAAAAATGCTAGCTTTTTCGGGTTAGTGCTAACAAACTGCTTGTTGTTGCTAGAAGCCTAGAAGAGCCGCCATCTTTTTCCAAGTATGCCAATGAGCTGCTTATTGTTTTGTTTAATGCACGCTCATACGCTGGATTATCACTATTGTAATAGTCACTTTGTGTGCCAATGAGCTGCTTATTGTTTTGTTTAATGCACGCTCATATGCTGGATTATCACTATTGTACTAGTCACTTTGTGTGCTAACATGATGTTTAGCTCCTTGCTACTGTCAGAATAGTAAAAGTTTAAACCTTTTTGAGTTGTATGGCTTGTTAGTGTCAATGGTTCAGGTGCATTTTTGTTTACTGTCAGTAGAGTTGTAATTTTTTTCATGCTTTTAGAGGTTTCTTTTTTGCGGTTCTTGTGTTTTTATTGCTTTCTGGGGGTTTTAAGAAAACGCCGGCTTGGTCCTCACTAGTCAATGATCACTAGGTCACTAGCTTTTTACGTTTTACCGCAGCTATCCTTATCATCAGTGGAGTTGCAAAGTCAATCATAATTGTCAAGTAAAGCTTATTAGATCGAGAATATTATCAGTTCCTATGGTTTTAGATTGTGTCTAATGTCTATGACCTAAGGAAAATTTCTCACCTTTCAAGTTAGTCTACTACTTGAGTAACTTGACTAATTTTTTTCTTTTTTGTAAATGATTATCACCGCTATACCAGTAGAGAGGGAGGACTTTTTAAAGTTGTTGTGCTATTAATGTTGTTATTCATAGTCAAGCCAGCTCAATTCTTGTCTTAAAAGGAGAAGAATTCGATAGCTCTATGGGGATTCGGATAAACATAGGTAGCAGAGGATTTGTAGAGATGTAAACACAAGTGTAGCATCTTATTTGATTGTATGACTGATGCTGTTTAGGTGTCTTACTTACATTGCATGCATTTGTGTTACATGTAATGAATAGCAGAAGCACTGTATGATGCTTTTGGTACATAAAGGCTCTATGACAGAGCGTTATAATTGCAGTGGAACTAACAGGAAATGATATATACCTTTTTCCAGTGTCATGGTCATGCAATGTTGTAACCACTTGGTTAAGGGCTTAAGGCTTTGTGGTATTAGCCGTCAACTCGTGTGCGGTGTGCCTGCATGACTAAAATCGAATGGATATTTTGGAGAAGTGTATATTTTTTCGCAGTAAATGAGTAGTTTCATAGCAAAAATCACCTCTTCATGGATCATGTCTGAAAACATCGCATATGAAAGTATTTCTTAAGAACATCCGCCCTTTCAAATTTAACAATCACTAATGATTATTTTGTTTTATTTTTCTTGACACGGGGAATTCCTTTTCTTTTACATGTATTAAAATGAAGCATAAAGCGGGATGGAAGACTTCCAGTAAATGTGCAATGGTAGTTGGTTGACACATTTAACAATCATTATCAACATATGATCCTGTAGTGAACGCGTGTTGTATAAATTATTAATCTAAAGAAAAAAAAGGAATGAGCTTGTTCTAAACCCAGACAAAGCACAGGAAGTTTTGCAAATAAAATCCAATGGATAGAAAGTTAAGGAATTGAAGAGTAAGGTCGTTGTTACACCTATTAAATTATTGCTTCAAAGCCAAAAAGATTTCACAAGCATCTTCAGATAAATTTCAAGTTATCTTCAAGCGTATATGCGGAATATCATGAACTACCATTCACAACTGTATTATGGTTGCGAGTTATGTGTAATGATTGGATTGTGTCTCTCTGTGATTGTCAAATCTTGATCTTGCTCAATTTTATGTTTATCAAACTGTGCGAAAAGTTACACCCCATTAAATAATACTCCAATTAACTTTCTTCGTGTGAATTGCTCTGTTGCTAAAATAAAAAGGTGATGCTTCCAAATATAGACAACAATAACGCTCCAAAGAGGTACCAAGTAATCCATCTCATCTTTTTACCACATGATGTGCTGTATTATGATTTATGAGGAACCTTGGAGTTGAATCGATTAGGCAGGGATGATGCATTGTATTATGAGGAACCTTGGATTTTACGAGTTAGGCATGGAAGAGGACAAACAAAAACTCCATCTTGCTGAGTGCTGTGCAGCAAACCGAAAACTTGTTTGATTATTTTTCCCATTATTTTCAGGTAGCATTGGGCTAGGGTGGTAATGATTTCAAAGCAACCAAGACTATAATCAATATTATTCCAATTCGCGTGCACCATGTCATACTTTGTATTAAATCATGCCATGCATAGATTGATGGGTCTAGTGGTATACCAGCCTATCACTTCACAACATCACTCCATGTTATATTAAGAGACATGGAACCATGGAATTTCTAAAAGCAAATCACATGCAGGTTTCTTAGTTCTTAATTAGAATATTTTGTAGAGAATTGAGCCTACATAAGTGTACGTAACACGAATTAAAAGTTAGAGCCATCAGCCAGTGTAAGGTTCCATGCCATGAAGGCATGGATTATATCTTGAGCAAAGAAAATGTATTTTGTTCACATGTGAAAAACTGCAAGCTGTGTTATGGTTGGGGTCTGTTAGGTGTATTGTTATTATCTTTTCATTTTGTTTCTAACAATTTGGGATTTTGTATTATTCTTTTGTACAATCACTGTGGAAACTTTTATCTATTTGTGGTCCTATTTTTATGATTAGTATTTGTTTTCTTACCTCTTTTCTTATTACAAGCATAGGAATTTCAGGAGAGCTTGCTTGTATTCACGTGCATGCATATATATGTCCAGGGGGATTGCCAATTATCACTATAATAAAATAATAACTCAACAATGATAGGTTTTAACTTCCTCTAATGAAAAAAAGAATTTTATGTGTTGTTAGTTTAGCTTTCTGTCAAAGTAATTATTCTACTATATCGCTAGTCAAGTGACCCGGCGCATGTGAAGATGATTTTGGCCTTATACAGCCGCTATGTTTCCAGCATGCTGTGCAGTAGGCTCTATCCTTTTGTTCCGCTACCATCCTGCTCCATAAATTGATATACCCCTGACTTGCATGTGTCCTTGATTTATGTAATTAAATGGGCATAGGTGACTACTGACTACAAAGCACCAACATCGTTGAGCAAGAACATCAGCTTAAATAGTTAATTGGTTGAAACATTCATCTTGTTTTTTTTCCCGACGAATGGATATGAAGATGTTTCACAAGGCTTTAATATTTCTAAATAATCAACAATTTGGTAGGTAATACACAGGGAAAGGTTTCATTACAGCATGAACTAAAAATTTAGAGCAGTTGATGCCTGACACTTGTTTTCTTCAAGGAACTAGTAGAGCATATGGTTGTTATATGACTGCGAGCCAGGTGGACAGTGCAACCCACTTCCATCATTAAAACAATCTCTATGGCAATTCCAAGAATTTTATAATAGAATGCTATTTCCTCCTAACATTTCTCATCTCTGTCGTATGTTTTCTTTTATATTGAGCTGAGTACTAATCATCATTGTTCCTGCAGATTCAATTATATTTCCTGAGGTTCCAATTGCACTGCGGTTATCAAGCCATCTTATGTTAGGTGTGGTCAGAATCTATTCTCGGAAGGTGAACTACCTATTCCATGATTGCAGTGAAGCTTTGCTGAAGATAAAACAAGCCTTTAGGTCCACTGCTGTTGATCTCCCCCCTGAAGAATCAACTGCTCCTTATCATTCTATAACACTTCCTGAGACATTCCATCTTGATGACTTTGAATTACCAGAGGCTGCATTTCAGGGGTAAGGTCAAGACTTCTGTTGTCTAAGGTAATTATTTAGAGATGTGCTCACCAGTTTTCTAAGTACTTTCCACCATGATCCAGTGACATTGATCATCATGTAAGCACAAAAGAACAGATCACCTTGCAAGATAACCCAGAGAGAACAGGATATTCAACATCCCAATTTGGCCTAGATGGTTGGTCCTTTCTGTGTGCACATCTTCTATTTTTCAAATTTTGAAGTCAGCTGTTTAATCATGTTAAGCATGTCTAAATATGCAGAAAGATTCGGTGATGGCAATTCTTCACATCTTGGTTTGGATTTGGAGGAGGTAATCTCAACTTATTTAACCTTTCTCCATATAGCTTTTACAAATTTCTATGGTCTGCATCTTGCATTATCTTGTCTCTGCTGTTTAAGATTCCTTTTGATCTTCTTGAATGATGTCTTCCCTATGTTATTGTAGAGGTAAACTTCCAAAAAAAGAAATCACATTAATGCTGCATTGTTCGCACTATGTATATGGAATTATGGATTAGAACATAAGGATGGGAACAGATAGATAATGCAGAAGAAAACTCATTTAGAGTTGCATAAGAAACTTTTAGATTGTGGACATTAGACAATGGTAATGAGTGTGTCATGCACTAGTTGAAATTGTTTGCACATTTAGTCTTCTAGTTGTATTTGTGGTAATTTTGGTTCGTTGCATGTTGGACTTGTTAATTCATTGAAAATGAGGTGACAGGTGGTTTATTTATGTTACAGTTGAAGAAAGCGCTATATTTCTTGTTATTCTCTTACCGTTATCTCCTATCTCTTAATAAAAGAGCAGGAATCATATAAAGCAGTGTATCTGGTGAAAATTCCACGAAAATCAAACTTAGAAGTTTTCAGTACTTCTCAAAAGATTATGAGATGTAGGGAGGGTGTGTTTGATATCTCTGCATAGTTTTAAGATCAAACTCAATCGTATTTGTGAATATACCCTCCTCTACATCTGGTAATTTCTTTACAATTTTTAGAAACTTCTAATTTCTAATACTCGTATTTTCACCTGATATTTCACCATCATACAATACCAACATTAAAGACTACTCTCTTCAAGAGCTGATTTTATTTATTTTGTCCTCAGGAATTAATGCTGAACAAGGATCACTCAATTCAACTTGAGTCTGATGATGGGTAAAATCACATCATTTGTCTTTCAAACACTATTGTTATTGGAGTCTGTTGGAAATTGTATCTATATTATCTTGTCTGGCTGCAATGATCTGTATCTTTGCTCTCATCCCAAGGGTTTACTTTTGCGGTTCTCTAGAAACGAGTTTAAGTTTCTCCAGGCTGTTTTATGTTTTGAGTTTAATTTCTAACCTTTACCATAAACTTGGACTGATACTGTTAGAAGAACAGTTATTTGCCTCTGCTGGTAGACGTCCAGGTGTCCATATATATTAACTGTTTGCATGCTGGGTTGCAACATTCATCGATTTGTTACTCATTTTATGAGAACATTAATTTGTTGCCATGTCATTTTTAAAATGATGGTGCCTTGCATGCCTTTTTAATCATATTTTGCTACATTTACATTGCTTGTGTCTTTCTTTTTATGCCTCCTTCCAGCATTATCATTCAAGGCCTATCATCAGTTCATCCTACTGATATGGACATTGATGATAACCGAACTAAAGATGAAAGCGCTGAAGGATACAGCAACATGGATGATGGACCTTATAGTCACGTCAAGCTAAATCCGTTGAATGCAGATGATCTAGTAGGAAGCAGTGTTCCTAACTGGATTGGTTACAATGTGCAGACCCCTGATTTGAATGATATGCTATTGCACAATGAAGGTAATGCAGGGCCATCGGCTTCATACTATCAGCCTAGTCCCTTCCCTTGTGATGAACCTACATCACCAGAGTTTGTAAGTGCCCAGGCCCCAGCTACACCTGGCTTAATGGAAGAGACAGTTCCTTCCAGAGTGCATGAAAGTCCTGTTCTGAGTCCACAGCGAAAAGCTTCACCATCAAGCAATGATGAAACTGCAAAGGCTGACAATTCTGTTGCTCCACCCTCAGATTTTCTTCATTCAACCACAGCAAATGCTAATGATGTTGTGGGTGCTGAGACGACTGAACTTGGATTGGCTAAGCTTGTGCAAGTTGAGTCTTCTGGTGCTGTACAGGAGATTACAACTGAGGATTTGCCACCCCAAGCTCAAACCTTGAACTTGAAAGCTACCGTGGATAAATTGGTGATAAATACTGATAATATAGCTGCATCAGGTGAAACAGTAGCTGTTAAAGCAACCATGGAAGGTGCGCCCTTGGTTGAAAACACTCCAGAGCCATGCACTGATGGTTCTACTGAACCATCTGTGATAGAGAATCCAACACAGTTTAATGAAGTATCAGTTGATGTGCAAGGTAAAGTTGACTTATCTCTGCTATTTTTTTCCCTTAGTCATGGCGACTGATAGAAATTTCGAGACCATCTGATTTTTTTTATAAATTTTTTGGCAGAGGACAATCTGCATGCGTCAAATGCGACGGCAGCAAGTGCAGATTTCCAACAGAATATAGAAGCAATTCCGCGAGAAATGGCATCTAATGATAGACCAAATGACCTATCAACCTCAGAATTTCCAGAATGTGAGAAAATGCTGTCAGCTCCAGATGTTGAATTCTACCTGGCAAATGACTTGGGGCAGATAACTGCAGAAAAAGGAATCACTGAATCTGATGGAAGTAACAAAATAGGTAGTCTTACTAGCAGAAAAAGACACTTGGAGAATAGCTTACCAGCTCCAGAAAGTGGGACTACTGAAAAGTTATCAAGCGGTCCACATGGTAAAAGAACCACTGATGCTATTCCTGACGACGATGATTTATTGGCATCTATTTTAGGTACAGATGACTTTATCCACAACATGTCTGTTGCCTGGCTTTTGCTGCATTATCTAATTACATGACCTTGTATTAGTTGGTAGAAGGACCCCTGGGTTGAGGCTTGGTTCAACACCACTACCACCTAAGGCATCATCTTTGAAACGCCCGAGGTTGGCATCGAAGACTGCTACGCCCAAGAGAAAAGTGCAAACGGATGATGCCATGGTTATACATGCTGAGTATGTATATGCTTCATACATGAGCTTGTTGGTGGAAACTATGACTTTTTATTAATGTATCGCTGTGTCCTTGAATTTTTACTGTCACTTTTCCTCCTGATCAAAATAAATAGGATAATCTTACCCTGAATCCTTACTTCCTTGACTTCACTCTTGACTTAAGCAGCTATAGTACAAACATAGACCATTGTTAGTGAAACATTCATTGTTTCATCTTAATGCTCTTGCTTTTAAGTGTAACATTATTACCTGTCCATTCTTTTACCATTGCAACGAACTTGTAGAAATTTTGCAACTTTCTGTTTCTAAGAAGAAAACGCTGCAGTTTCCTTGAAGGTTTGCTTTGTTGTGGTATTTCGTGGTCTTGGATGAATAGGGTAATTCTTGGTCCTAATTTTACTACCTCTACAGCTCTACTTCAGCATTTCCTTTGGATCCCCCCTCTGGTAAGAGTGTAGAACATTACTGAGAAAAAACCCTGCAAGCTTTTGAGGTATTAGTTAGTGCAAAATATACTTGCCAAGCTATTGCACCTTTAGAAGTGTGCTATTGTTGTCTGTCTGTATTGTACTGTTATTCTTCATTGTACAGTTCCATTGTAATTTCTGTATAGTGTATACACTCACTGATTGGCTTGTCTCTAGAAACCAAATTGCGGACTATGTTGTCCAAATTTTCTTCTAGTGTGAGCTTACTTACTGACACTGTCTCTTCCCTTCTCCAGCATCATACGGCAGCAGTTGATTAGTACTGAGGATATAAGACGCATTCGTAAAAAGGCTCCATGTACCCGTTCTGAAATATGGATGATTGAGAAAGGTTCACTTGAAGATGATATATTCCATGAACCCGTCTTCTCCTGTAAGTTCTCTAAATTGTCTTTGATTTTCTGTTTCCTCTTTGCACGTCAATATAAAATTCAAATAGGGAAGAACTGAAACAGAAATGAATTAGTTTAGAAATCTGAGGATGGTTAGTGGTTATTGTGGTGATTAGTTCCATGTTCTCAAATTTTACTCGTGGATGTTTTTGTATCTCAATCAGGCATATGCAAGGAGCTAAACGACTTACACTATCGGACCTATGAAACTGTTGCTCACCTCACCGTTCAGAACATGGACCTACAAGGGCGACTAGACATGTCTCAAACTATAGAAGCAGATAGCAACAATGTTGCCTCTGGTGCAAAGGACAATGCAACTCTTGATCACCAACATCATATGGTGCTACCCGATGGACCTCAATCAGACGCGATGCACTCAGAAGCAACTGATGTAGCAGATGCTACAGCTGCTTTTGGTTTGCAAATACCATCTGACAAACAGATTAACGATGAATCTGAAGATTTTGTTGGCAACACCGTGTTTGAAGGAGCAACTGAACCTTTGATTGGTAACGAGAAAGAAATTGAACTTGTTGACAAAGCAAATGCTAATACAAGCAACAGTGCTCAAGTCGATACACTGGATAAGGACCGCCTTCAAGATGTTCCAGCTGATTTGCTTAGGAGTACAAATATCGATACACCTCTCTTTGTGCTAGATGACATCGTCCCTGGTTCTACTAGGATAGCAGGTGCTCCAGATGTGGTTCTGGATAGCTCTGGCCCAGCTTGTGCACAAACAGTGGATGGCATGAAAGGGGAGTTGAATGACATTGTTCATGCCGAGGTTAATGCGTTTGAGAATAAGGAGATGCCCACTTCTGATATTACCGAGCTGGAATTTACTCAAAATGGCTCTGGTTTTCCTCTACCAATGGAGGATGAAAACGTTGTGTCTGCTATGGGAGAAAATTCTGGCTTGCAAGAAAATAACACGGGATCTGTTATGGATCTGGACAACTTGGGGCATGAGTTTTCACTGAAGGAATGCAGTGTAAGTCCATGTAGAAGTTTGTAATTATGCACAGACACTTACCAAATGCTTTGTGTTTCTGTTAATTGCTTAGTGCAGCATGTTTTTTACTGGCCACTTCTGGCACATCTCTCTGTACAAGTACTTGCACTGTTTGTTCAGTTGTCATTAAGGCCATATCATAATTGGCATATTGTTTAAATTACAGGATTTTGGCAGTGCGATTCACGATGTTGATACAGGTAATCCTTCTGCTCTGATAAAAAGCATTAACTTGTGTTATTAATTCTAATGTAGTGTGGAGCATTACAGGACCTTTCGTAGATGTTGCAGAAAATGCATGTCATCTACCTCCTTGACTAGTGTTTTTTTTGGGTCTGTTCTTAATTGTATTTTGTTACGTAATACACAAATTTTGTGGACGGGAACTCACACTCGCCACACTGTTGACTGATCTTATAATACAACAATTTTTTCCCAATCATACACCTGCTATTCCAGTCTTGCGTTTTGAGAGATTTATTAAGCTTTTACCATAGTACTACCCTCCATTGTTTCAGATTTTCTAAACTACGACGATGAGGTGGACTTTGATGAGGCAGATAATGATGAGCCGAATCCTGATGAATTCCAGTCTCTTGACAACAGTGGTTGGTCTTCTCGTACTAGGTACAGTTGAACTTAGTGTTATCTCCTTCAGAGTTTAGCATTCATACTTCTTTCAGCTTTATGATAGAATGCTGTTACAATTGCTGTGCAGGGGTGTCGCGAGATATCTCAAGACTTTATTCGATGAAGAATCTGGTCTGGGGAGAAAGAGTGTTGTCATTGATCATCTATTAAGTGGAAAGACTCGGAAAGAAGCATCAAGGATGTTCTTTGAGACCTTGGTATGCCATCATCTATTTTGATTGATGGTTTCTTATGCTTTAGTGTTTTTTTTCATTCTAAAAGAAATGGAGTACCAACTTGCAGCACCAGTGTGTGTGTAGGCACTTAGGATTGCATTTTAATTTTAGAGATTATGTCTCAATTTAAGATTGCATTTTACAATTAATATCTTGTAAAAACATGCTGCTAGCGTCATCTCTTTGGACAATCTTATTCTAACATGAACCAGTTGTACTTGCTGTCGAACTAGATCTGCAATACTTTCCCACTGAATTGCTTGCTTTGTTTGAACCACACCTCCTGGCATCTAGCCATCAGTACTTATGTGCTCTGTTCCACTTACAGGTCCTGACGACAAAGGACTACATTCATGTGGAGCAACCAAAGCCCTTCAATTTTGTCAGCCTTAAGCCAGGGCCAAAGCTCCTCAAGTCAGATTTCTAGATGAAAATCAGCCAGCGTGGCGTGATACATGCATCTTACCATATCTGTCATATTACCAACAACATACTAATGTCATCATTGCCGTGACCCCTCATTTTTGTTTGTTGTTCTTAATTTATCCCCACTGTAGTATCTGCCGCACTAATCTGTGTTGTCTAGGGTTTAGAAGGATTGTGTTGTACTCCATCCATGTTGGTCGTTCAGTGTATATATGATTAGCTTTTGTAAAGTTTATTATGTAATGTGATAGCATCAGCTCTAAGTTATTGCATGTTGTTTCTATTGTACGATACTTAAAAATTGTATACCTATGATTAATGCTCGTCAATTTATTTCAAGTTCCTTATGTTACATAACTCAGTTGTTCCCTGGATAATCAATTCCCCCTCTTTTTTTGAGAGAGAGGAGGGGAGAGGCCGCTGGATCATCAATTCTTGAGAACCACTCCTTTTGGTTGAAGTGGGGGGGGGGGGGGGCTTGAGTTTCTCTGTTTTAATGTCAGTGTATAACCACTGTTTGTTGGGTGACTCCAAATTATAATACGATGAATAGGACCCATGACAAAGAGAGCAAGCATATTGCTGCTTTAGTAATATACATTTCATAAAGCGACTTTTGATCCATATGTAGCGTACCCAGTAGTATCTGCCGCCCAGAGGAAAAAAAGGAAAAAGTAGTAGTAGGTGCAAGATAGAAAAAAGGAGACGGGCAAAGGAAATGGATTAAAAATGTTGGAGGATGACAAGTAACAGATCATGCCATGTTTGATCCCTGGACCAAAGGACATTCAAAATTACGTTCTCACAATTGATATAGCGTTTTTGTGTCGCGTATCTCTTAACCAGTTGGTGGTCTTCCGCATAGCTAGTAGCTACTCGCCTACTAGTTAGCTAGCATTGGTAGCGTCCTCGCCGTGCCAGCCACCCGAGGACCAATATTGGATGGGCGACACAAGGCACTCGTCTGGCATGATGTTAGCCTTGTGTGCAGTCACTAGCAAACCAATGTTCAAAACTTCAAAGATCATGTACTCCTCGCTAGTTCATAGTTCATACAGAAATTTAAACCGTGTACAAAAGCCCTGTTCTACTTGATTCAGCGCTTCAATTTGTCATTTGTCTGTCAGGCTTGACATCGGACCCTCTTGATCTCACCACCAAACACTTCAAACTATCGCAAATCTTTCTTGTCTCATCTATAAGCCACGCAATTTTAGTGCCTGTGTGCTCCTCTAATACTACACTCTGTTCTATATACTGACCAGTTCACTTAAAAGACTTGAAAAGAAGCTCACTGTTCCAAACCGAGAAACCTATAGTTCAGGCCTTCAGGGTGGAGCCTGAAGGCTGGCTGCTGGCTGGGACGCACGCGCCGACACACGGACTGACGGACACACCCCTCCGCGCGCGGTTCGGCATCCATTTCACCTTGAACGAATTGGCATGCTGTACGTGCGCATTTCGCCATTCGCGATGGAGGCGACGGAAAAGGGGGAAAGGACCAGCACTACGCTGCGGCGGCCGTGCGCGTCAGGAACGCACCTCGACCGGCGTCTCCGGTTCATACTGTTGTAGCAGTGCCCTGCCTACTAGCCATCGGGAATAACCAGCGAACCCTTCGGATATGAGCATGTACATAGGTTAAACATATAGCTATATCTCGTATGAATGTACCAAAAGCAAAGATGAGGTAAAAAGAAAAATGTCTTTTCTACGTGTAAGGGACTCCGAGATTTCCACGTCCACTATTCAATACACTTGTTTCTCTCACTTTTTGGCTCCTCCATTGTTTGGTCCGTCGTGGCAAAAGATACTCGCTGCTCACTGTCTACTACTAAACGTACGAAATGGCACGTATCACGGTGATTCATGACGTGGCTGGCACGGCCGAGCACTTTGTTTCCTACGACGTGACAAAAGTTAGCTGCCGTCCAATCGGCAGGTGCACGACAGTACGTGTTCTACGAAATGATCAGACGGCTAGCTCGTGGTAATAGTACGGTGACAAGCTTAGCCAGCTGCACGAATTGGCATATCTGAACCTAATCAGCAGCCAGCGTCCTCCACTCAGCAAGTGTCGGTGCATTGATTCCTCTTTCATTCTGTCTTTCTTCTTTTGTTCTGTCTATTGGAAGTTGGTTGGTTAATCTTTGTTCAGAACCGTCTATACTTCATGCTTCTGCAGCAGATCACTTCTGAAGATTCAGAGGCAACTGGGAACACTTTACAAGTCCAGAAGGTTAAACTGAAAATGAAAGGAAACAAAGTGTGTGCCTAAAGTGGAGAAATCAGATGAGGCATACAAGTGTAGTATCTGCAATGAAATTTGCTGCCTTTTTTCTCCTTGATTTGTAAGTGTATGTATGTGTAGACATGATTAGACGCAGAAAGTTCCGTTGTGCGGTGTACCTTGTTGCTGCCTGCTGTTGAACGATATATATTGCCCTCGTTCCTCTATTATGGCTTGAGAATGATTAAAGAAACCCCCGTACTAGACCCGGTCCACATGACGAGCAACCAGGGTGAGTACTGAGTCGTCTCGCATCCTCTGCCACCGTGTGAGCAGGGGCAGAGGAGCACAGTGCTACGATATATTTGATAAAAATGGATTGAATCAATTGTTACAGTGTAGCTACAGTGTTTGAAACGATACCAAAGCTGCCTTCTTTGCTACAGTGACATACCGATCCTAACCTTCTTTTCTGATCCGCTGACTGCTCCGCGATGTTAGAGGACGCGCGTCCTGGAGTCTCAAGCTCTGCTCTGTGTATTTTATTTTATCAGCTGGTCACCTTCCCATACAAGATCACGCAACCTGGTCAGAAATTAAGGATTTAAACTTTGCCATCCGCGTATTAGTCTGGTAAATGAATCATGACCCTGTTTTGAACGTACCGCGATGCACCCGTCTGCTGTCGTTAGAAAAGAGTTGATCTATAGTTATTCCATTTTCCATAATCCCAGATATCTACGTTTGGCCTTCCTACATGCTTATATTATGTGCTCACGATCGATGGAGGATAGATCGGCTGTCTGTACGGCGACTTTTTTGTGATCTCAACCCTGAAAACGACCGAGAAACAATAGTTAGGCATGCATGCATGTAATGACATAAACCCTAACATAATCCACAGCAGTTAATGGTCTAATCAAACAAACAAAAAACCCAACAAACCAACAGCCATGCATACACAAGTGCTTATGCCCCACCTGCTCGCCCTTCTTTTTTGTTTTGCTTACAACGCAAGGGGAGAAGAGACCGGAGAGGGTTTCAGTTTCCCGGTCGACATCATATGCTCCATGCATCCACCGTGAAAAGGGGCATTTTGTGATAAAGGGGGCCAGAGCAAAAGGCTTTAAAAGCTGGCCCAGAAAGTGGTCAATAGATTCTTGCCATCACCAGCGTAGTTTAGTATCTTCCAACAACATTTGCCTCCCCTATGAATATACTCCCATGTATGATCACAACTGTCATTATATAGTTACTATATACTAGACTTTGGGCGGTCTGGATCTAAGTAGATGAGATCAGATACAGGGTCAGGTTGGACGGATTATGTCATGAGTCTGCATTCTCCATTTTGAAGTGAGGTATAACCTGGTATATATAGGTATATATTCAAATTATAATAAAGTCAGAACTCACCTATAATGTGCGAAACATGGGCCAGTAGTCAAATAGCAAAGTTATCCGGTTTACAACTGTGTGCCGCTATGCTATATGTAATATTTATGTTTAGTTAAACACTTCCAACTTTTGAGCACTAGTAAATGAGAAACTAGCAAGATCGACCATATGCAAATGATATTCATAGAATTGCCACAAAAAATACTTTTATTTTACAAAGAAGTCCATATGATCTATGAAGTATGGTTGTACAACCACTTAACTCACTGACCTAAAAAACCGTCTATTCGACTCACCCATGTTGCAAAACCAGATCACTTAGCCTCATGGTTGTTTTGGGGTGGTTTTGCTTACGTGGCACTTGGCGAAACTGGCCTCACCCAGTGCCGCATAAGCAAAACTATACTCCAAAATTGTCATGGGATTAAATGACTTGGTTTTGCAACGTGAAGAGGTCAAATAGCTGATTTTTTAGGTCAGTGAGTTAAGTGGTCGCACAACTATACTTCAAGGGTCATATAGACTTCTTCCTTCATACCATTATAATTTTATATCATTGGGCGAAAAAAATAAAGGTGAGAGAGAAGGGATTGGAGGCTACTAGAGGTGGCCAGATGGGCCGGACCAGCCCGAGGCATGACACTATTGGTCGGCCCAGGCACGGCATGACCTGCACTATTCACAGGCCAGCGAACATGGCACGAGCTCGGCACGGCCCGACATGACAACAGAGGAGAGGAGGTGACACGGAGGAGGAGGAGGAGCTGGCGCTGGCGCGCGGTGGCGGCCGGACACAATAGAGGAGGAGGCAAGGCATTGCGCTGGGCACGGAGGAGAAGGTCGGGAGCGGCGACAAGCATGTAGGAGGAGGTCAGGAGGCCCAAGAGCGGCGGCCAAGCGTGAGGTGGCCGGGCACGGAGCGGAGCGGAGGAGGCCGGAGCGGCAACGAGCGCAGAGGGGAGGTGGCGGCGGAGGCACGGAGGAGAGGAGGAGGCCGGCCTGGGTGCGGCGGCTGTCGGGTGCGGGGAGGCTGGGCGGCGGTGCAGAGGTGGGGTGCGGAGCATGGAGATGATAAGGCGTTGGGAGGTTGGGCGCGATGGCGGCGGTTGGGGAAGGGGCCAGGCGGGCAGGCACGGCGGCGGCCGGTGGCGTGGAGGCCAACACAGTAGGCGGCAGCGCCCGACTGCTACTGCCTCTGGCTCAAGCTCGGCTGGTTTTATTAGGCCGGCCTGGCACAACACACAGTGCCAACGGACCATTCCTGGGTTGCCTCCCCGGCAGGCACGACTCAACCTGTTTGTCTCGTGGGCCAGAACAGGCCGTGCTGTCATGGTCAAACATCTAGGCGAAGCATCGCAACAAGACATCGTAGCACCGCGACGCTATCAGAAGCGGTGCGATCAGAGTGGCACGAATATTAGGCAGGGTTTGTTATTTAGTAATCTATCTATTAGGTATTTGGTATTACCTATTAGTTAGACAAGTTATTATTATATTGGATTGTTAGATATAAGTTTTCTTATAGATTATTTCTTAAAGATCATGTCGGATCGTCCCTATAAAAGGGAAAGCATGTATACATTATCAATCAAGCAAGCAAAGATGAATGAATAAGTTCTTAGTACATAAAATTCAGTTGTGATCGTTCCCTTGGCCGGCTATTCTAGATCTATTCCTCCCCAATCAGTGCCCTCCTTCACCTAGCGCCATTCTACGTCAAGTCGTCGCCGTCCGACCTCCCTCCGACGGATGTTTACCCTATTATGAACTAAGGTTCATAACATTTAGTATCAGAGTCACTCACCATGGCTTCCGGTGCCTCACTATTTCTCTTGGAGAAGTTGAAGGCTAATAGCGAAGAGCAGAGGGTCTTACTCGACAACATTATTGTTGTCCATTGAGCTTCGTTGATCCTCGTCCATGTGACGTGATGTCGTCATTGTACCCTCTCATCAACATGGGCCACCAAGGACTTCAACCGTAGTCACCACCGTAGCTCGAGGACGAGCTGCCTCGTCGCGAGGGGTGTAATGTCATGGTCAAACATCTAGGCGAGCATTGCAGCATGCACTGTAGCATCACATGTTACTGTAGTGGTATGGTACTGTAGCAGCTCGAATATTAGGCAGGGTTTGTTATTTAGGAATCTATCTATTAGGTATTTAATATTACCTATTAGTTAGACAAGTTGTTATTAGATTGGATTGTTAGAGATAAATTTTTTATAGATTATTTCTTAAGGGTCAAGTCGGGTCGTCCCTATAAAAGGGGAAGTATGTATGTATTATCAATCAAGCAAGCAAAGATGAATGAACAAATTCTTAGTCCCTAAAATCCAGCCGTGGTCGTTCCCTTAGCCGGCTATCCTAGATCTATTCCTCCCCAATCGGTGCCCTCCTTCACCTAGCGTTGTTCTACGTCAAGTTGTCGCCGTCTAATCTCCCTCCGACGGATGTTTACCTCATTATGAACTAAGGTTCATAACACGTGCCTAAATAGGCCATGCCGGCATGGGTCATGATGGGCCGGGCCGCCCATCTGGTCACCACTAGAGACGACCCCAAATATCCAAGGCTGGTGGAGGCGACACCAATAAGAAAGGCCTCATTAAGCTTGTTGCAATGAAAAGGAAAAGGAAAGGAAGACGAGCCCACATATCAAATGCACACATTCGTCAGTGGCGGATTCATTATAGGGGCGTGAGGGGGCTGGAGCACCGGCTCCGCTCGCCACACCTATGGTATTTTCTAGTATCTCTGTTATGATTTGCATCACTAATCTAGGTGCATATTTTTGGGTTTTTGGAACACAATATCAATAATTAAGCTATTATCTTTGATGTATCTACCATTTTAATATTATTGCTTATGAATTTATATATCAATTCAGATTACACATAAAGTTTAAATGTATGTTTACTACGTTACTCATAATAGCTTTATCTTACTAACACCCTCTCTATTTTTGTACTGCATACGCCACTTGGCCTTCGTCGTCGTCGTTAAAAAAATACCGTCGACTCCTGATCTGGAACGTGTGACCTTGCTACTGCCTAAGGTCATTGTGCGTGGCCTCGCTAGCGGAGATCTGAGTTAGTAAGAGGCTTGGAGGGAGTAGATCAGGGAGGAGGTGATAGAGGGGAGAAAGATGTAGCATGGCTTCACCAGCGACGAGAATTTCCCGTGGTCAGAATCAGGTGGAGACAGAGAGGCAGAGAGATCCATCGAGACAGTGAGGAAGAAAGAAATATTTAATTCATAGTGGGATCCACATCAATTAAAAGGCTAGAGAGGAATTAAACATTGAAGTTAATAATGAGAACGTTAGAGACCGACTGCGTAGCAGTCTTAGGTATGTATAATGGTATACACAAATAAGAGAGAATGTTACCTCTCCTTCTTTAATGGAGCTAGCGTTGGATCTCATGAACAACGGAGAAGTTGATTCTGAACCTTGTGAAGTTGGCACTGATCCAAGCGCGTTGATTCAACTGGGGTGGACAACTAGGCAGCCGTAGCTCCTTCAAAACATTACATGCCGAGAATGCCTTAAAATTGTCTTTGTATAACTGTGTGTAACATCACGAAAACCTATAGAATGTATAGAGTCGGCACCCAGGGATTGGAAAATGTTTGTGGTTTGTGGGAACACCACACGAAAGAAATTTTGTTAATGCTGAAGCTAAAATTGTTGGGCACATTGCAAGGGTGGGGAATTTATTGGAAATTGACATTGTGGATGGTTTCGGGAATACGATGGCTATTTGTAATTTCTAGATCACTATTTGTGTTTGAAGAGCTCTTTGAAACAAGATGTGGATGTATGGAGATTGTTGTGTATATATAACTAACTACGTCTGGAAGCAACGGCTAATTCCACTAAATTTGGATGTAGCGGTAACTTCAACGCTTGGGGCAAGAAGTAACTTTCATTTATTTGTAATAAACGGCCTTCTAGCTTGGAGACACCTCTAAGCAAATTTGCTAAGAGCCAGTCTGGCCCATTGTATAGAATGGAAATATGTGCTGCGCAGGGTAGCTATCCACCCATATCTTTAAAGTTGAAATTCGAAATTTTGTCGTTGGAGATTGAGATGAAGGTTGATTTTTTAATATGAAAATGAGAAATTTTGAGTTGAAAGTTTCAAGTTGATAGTTTTCAACCACGGTATTGTCAGTTTTTTTTTTCAAAAAAAATCATGTTGAAAGTTGATTTTTTAAAGTGGAAGTGAGAAAAATTAAGTTAAAAGTTTTCGAAATTGATAAGGAGAAGAAAAAAACATGAATCTTAGTACAAAATCGAAGATGAATGTTGGGTGGGTAGCTATCCCTGGGCAGAAAAAGGAATCGGCACCCGAGGATCGTGCCCTTCGTTTTTTTTCTTTTTGTAATAGTAGAGCTAGCTTCTCTTGTATAGCCAGTAGAGCTTGCTCGCCTCTCCGGTGATTACCCATGCAAGAAGACAAAGTTCAACGTGCGACACTGCGACGTCTAAAGATTCCTCCTACCTTTGAAACGCGAGATGTTCCGGAACTTCCTCTTCTCCCTGTTCCACGGCAACAAGTCAAGAACCGAACCAGCTACAGCGGACGAGATCAATAAAACTTCACAGAGATCAAAGCCGCAGGGGCAGCACAGCAATTTTTAGTGGCCGGCGCCCACAAAACCACGGTGACGACGGGTATTGGTATTGGTATTGGCACTGGCACTGGCGCGGCGCAACATGCCTCCCCCGCTCTCGCGTTGGTCGGCGCCGGCGAGCGCACGATACGAACGAATTCCGAGGTCTCCGCGTCGATCGGAGCGTAAAAAAGACGGGGGAGAAATCATCGAATCACACGGAGAGATGCCTGGGGATGACGGTGTTTCCTGCCCGTTTCGCACGACGCGGCCACTTGTCCCTCCTCAGTTCTCACGTGGACGTGCTGCTCGCTCCACCGCCTCGGCTGATCAACTGCGGTGCCGCGTCTTTGAGGGCGTCCTTGCACGCATAATTTTGCGTGCGTGCCAACGACCGAGCGGTAGTAGTACCTGGCTTTGACCTCGGCACGTGTTTTCGTGATGGTTATCGGTTGCCCGAACAAATAAAAGGACATTCGGTCGAATGTCAGGTGCAATGCATATGTGTCATGGAAATTTTGCAAGTTTTTTCTACTGTAGCACTAGTTACATGTAGCAGGAATAGAAAGGGACGAGCGAGATGTACGCCGTGCACAGAGCACTTCACAAGTTTCTCAGCGACAGGCTATCGCCTACTACCAAGCGTACAGTCAATTCTGCAGTTCAAATAGTGCTGAGATTAGTTTTTCCTGCAGACCGAGCACGGCACTCGTCCACGTTTACCTGCAGTTTACTAGTCCGCGTCTGACAGAGCACGGAGGATAGTTTACTAATCTCAAGGCAGAGAGAGCGATTAGTTAATCTGTCAATGACGTCACCCGAATTAACATATTGTCAGATCAATCTTTCCACCTCCATGCGTCTAACGATCGGCATTAGGGCATGTGAGTATATACAATTGTTGTCTATAGTATATTTTTATATTATTTATAGATAGTAATAAAGACATCCTTTATAATGTGTTGGTTTTTTTTTTATATATTCCTATAGACAGCTCTTTCATATATAATATGTTTTGTTTCTGTGTTACAGTCGATTATTGCATGAGAGACAACTAAATTCTCTATGCTCACCCTCCTCCTCCTCCTCATCTCATTTTATACGTATCAGGACTTACAAACAGCTCAGTGCCATACCATTATACTGTACGTGCTCTTAGTAGCCGAGCCGACATCCACCGGGCAACAAGGGGGAAGAACGTTCGCTGCATGCGTTCTGCCAGTCTAGCTGCAGTGCAGCACACACAACGTGACACGGTCGTGTACTGTACACGATGTATATGAGACAAAGCGTAGCAAGAGTGTACACGTACACCGGCTGCCTAGCAAACCACGGGCTGGGCCCACATGTCACCGGCAGGCCGAAAGCATCTGCCTGCAACGGTCGTTAGTCAAAGTGATAAGAAAGCAATAAAGATACGTACTGTGCCAGCAAGATGTACTACGGCAGGCAGTACATCATTACGCTGCTTAATCATCTGTCTCGCGTCAAAAGTACCGGTAATGCGTGCATGTCGCTGTCATAATCACCGTGCTTTAGCTGGTAGGGGTAGCTAGCCGAGCCCAAGCCCCGGTAGGTCAAGTGTCCAAAGCGTCCTATTACGTATGCGGCGAAGGCGTACGGGGCAGGTCGTGCTCTCTCGCGGCGAAGGCGCTCGATCGTCTTGAGCTGATGCGAGAGCAGACGGCGACTCCCATATTGAGCAGCGTCAAAGATCGCAGCAATGGTTTCCTGAAAATTGGGGAAGTTCGAGTCGTGACATGATAATTAGATTAGCAGAGTTGCGAATTATTCCAGTTAACTCGTGTGATGATCTTGGGCTAGATCATGGAGGGAATATGGTGAGCGCTGCGTGCGCGTTGACGCGTGAAAGACAACGCTGCTGCTACTTGTCTCACATATATAACCGTTTGTAAAGCGTAAATTTCCTAATTGAACACCGAGGAGGCTAAGAGAGGCGAAATTCAGGCGGCACAGATCGAAGTATCGAACGTTTCGACGACGAGATCACCTGGGACGATTTTAAGATAGCCTCGCACCAGGCACAGCGATAATCAATGTGTTTCGCGTTGCCGAGCATGGGCAAAAGGCAGAGGCTGGCGCTGGCAGTACTGCGCTGACCGAGTCCGAGGTAACTACAGGTGCGGTAATGAGTGCCTTTCTCTGCAAGCATCCAGAGACCAGAGGAAGAGGGGGAGATCTCTCCGTTGGGCTTTCCAACTCATGGAGAGAGAGAGAGAGGCGATCAGAGAAGGGAAGGGAAATGCCAAGGAAAGTACACACGTCGAGGGAGGCAGGTGATAAGATTCACGCACTTGCGCGCACACCCTGATCTCCTCCGGTCTCCACTGGGCTGCACAGAACCCACCACGCCCCGGCCGTTCGCCTTTCTCACGCGTCCCACGTTGGCCGTTCGTCGGAATCGAACAAAGGCACGCGGGCCTGCACGCCTGCTCAGCTCAGTCGCCGCCCCGCGGCCCCTGTCTCGCTGTCTGCATACGTGCCACCACCAGAATACCCATCTCAGCTGCATTCTACTATTCACCAAAGGTACCAGTGACAGCAGGACTAACGCGAAATCACTAGGTCACCACTTACTGCTACATCGGTCATATTTGCCCACTCCCACGCTACTTACAAGTGTCCGAGTTCAAAGTAAACCAAAGTGAAACTGTAGGAACCACAATGCACTACTGACAGTAGTACATCATGTGCTTATTCACAAAAGACCAAAGACCATCAAGTTAATTTGTCTTTTCTTTACGGACTCACGGCCAGTCAACTTTTTCGGCCGTGCTTGCATGCTGAGCAGACATCTCGGCCGTCTGACCTAAGTTTGAGCTGTATTCTGGTAGCCATGGCGCATGGCAAAGATTTTGACTATAGCATCCCTCACTGGTTACTGCTTTCCAGGAGATCTCAAGTGCAGCAACACCCTGAATACGGCAGCCTACCGTGTATATTTATTTGTGACAAGATTCAAGTGCTAACTCAAAACCTAAGCACAATTCTAACCAACGTGGTCGCCGGAACTCGAGCGGGGTAGTAACAACGACGAGAACGCCTTATTCACGGTGATTAAGACGATTGTTGTGACGATGTTAAGAAGGTCGTTAACGCATGAGCCGTGGAAGGCCCAATGATGTCGACACGAGTGTCGCCACGCACCTCACCTCCATCTTCCCGTCCGAGCGAAGTCGACCCCGGGCCGCGAAGAAGACGCGCGCGGATCGCTCTACGCCGATGCCGCTGCTGTCACGGAGGACAGACTGCCGAGGCCGTCTCATCAGCGGAGGACCTAGCAACCTTACCGAATGCAGAGCATGCGCCGCCGCGAGAAGGGAAGAGGACATCCCGACAAGACGAGCAACGCGCAAACGCGCACCGGGATGTCATCCGCGATCCGACATTCTCGGACACTGATGGCGATAAACGTCCGCCGCCATGGTGCCGGGCACACACAGACTTATCGCGACCACCCCGCAAGGTGAAGCGCATTCGGCGCTTTACCCAAATCGAACTACAGAAAAACAAAACAGCATTTGGAGTAATACTAGTCATTCCCCACTTCACACAAGCTTAGCTAGCTGTGGATACAGCAGGTGTATTTTACTCGTGCTTGTTCTTCTACACTTTGCCTTCCTATTGCTCTCCAAGACTCCAACCACTACTACTGCTGCTATCCAATTAAACAACCAGAAACGGCCAAAGAATGAGAACAAACCAAGCGCACACCAAGCAAGCAACCACCGCCACCCCGTCCTCTCGCTAATTAAAACCGCCACTAATGACCAACCCAACCCACAGGGATGCTGATTTAACTAAACCAAAAAAAAAAAACCCATCAAAAAGCCATTTCAACAAGAGGAGGAGAGCGACCGAGCAAGGCTAAGGCCAGGCAGAGATCGAGGGCAAGTAGCAGTGAGAGACTGAGAGGAGAGGAGAGAGGACAAATCCAAAATACCCCACCTCCATCTCCATGTAAGCTGTATCCACCACCACGTCCACACCTCCTCCTCCCCTCCTTCTCTCTCTACTTTCTCTCTTGGTCTACTTTCTCTCTTGGTCTACTTTCTCTCTCTTCCTTCCAAGATCTATCACACACAGAGTTGGTCTTGCTCTTGTTATCGCTGCTTCCTCGGCTTGCTTCTTCCACGACAATGCCATCTTTTCGGCGATTCTTGCAGCTGCTGCTATTACCCGTCCTGCTCGCTTCTTGCGTCAATGGCGCCGACGCTCTGGATGCTCCCGCCACCGCGAGGAGGCAGCTCCACCAACCCTTCTTCCCGGACCAGTCCGCACCGCCGTCCCCGGCGCCGCCGGCGCCGGCGCCGCCGTTCTTCCCCACGCTGCTGGTGCCGCCGCCTCCGCCGATGCCGACCTCGCAGGAGCAGCCGACGTACCCTGCTCTGGTGCTCCCCAACACCGCCTCTGGGGGCGGGACGGCGCCTCCGGACGGCGGCGGCTCGCACCGGTCCAAGAGCTCCTCCAAGCTCGTTCCGGCCATACTGCTGCCGCTGCTCACGGTGGCCGTGCTCGGGCTGTCCATCGGGTTCTTCTTCTCGCACCGCCGGGGCAATGCCGGCCGCGGGGGAGGAGGCGGGTGTGTCGGTGGCGGGGAGGGCAAGTTGTTGCACCCGGAAAGGGCGAGCCTTTTCGCCCGCGACGAGTTTGGCGGGAACGGCGGGGGCGCGCCGGCAGCTGCGTCGGCCGAGTTCCTGTACGTGGGGACGTTGGCGAGCACGGGGGACGCTAAGAGCAGCGACACGACGTCGTCCGGGGACGAGGAGTCACGGAGCTCCGGCGGATCGCCGGAACTCCGCCCGCTGCCGCCGCTGGGGCGGCAACGCGGTCCGCCAGGTTCGAGGAGCCCCTGCGGGACCTCCCCGTCGTCTGGAGAGGAAGAATTCTACTCGCCGCGAGAATCGTCGAGGACGTCAAGCTCGCATCGGACGCTGGCCGCGGCGGTCCAGGCTGCCGTGGCCTCGCGCGACCGCTCGAGGAGTGGCTCACCCGGGTCGACCCTGAGCACGCCGTCGTACCCATCTTCGCCCGGAGCGACGACGTCCCCTGCACCCGCCTCGCCGCCTCTCTTCTCCAGCCCCGGTCAGTCCGGCCGCCGCTCCGTCAAGTCAAGATCCGAGAGCGCGCGCGACGTCGTTGGCCTTCCGCCGGCGCCTCCACCCCCACCTCCTCCATTCGCGCCGACACTACCACCGCCGCCGCCTCCTCGCCGGAAACCACCCTCCCCATCACCACCTCCTTCTCCCCTCGATAACACGTCGGCTCTCAGATCCACCACCGACACCATTTCAAGAAACCCATTTACCCAGCCACCATCCCCACCGACACGTGCACACCCACCACCTCCGCCGCCACCTCCTCCTCCGCCGCCGCCGCCGGTGGGCTACTGGGAGAGCCGCGTCCGGAAGCCTGGCACATCCAAAGAAACCCGGTCGCCTGCGCTGTCTCCGCCACCCCAAGCCACCAATTTCAAGAGCGTTCCACCCACCGACGTGTTCCCCAGCCGGCTGCCGGACAATGCGGACCATGGCGACAAGTCCGAGGAGACGACGCCGCGGCCGAAGCTGAAACCGCTGCACTGGGACAAGGTCCGGGCCAGCTCCGACCGAGTCATGGTGTGGGATCAGCTCAAATCCAGCTCATTCCAGTGAGAGCTCTGCAAAATTCCCATCTTTTTCATCTCAAATATGTTCTTGGTTGGTTGGTTTGTTGATCAGTTTAACTGAATTCTTGTAGAGTGAATGAGGAGATGATCGAGACGTTGTTCATTTGCAATGCGGCGCCGAAGGAGGCGACAAGGAGGCCGGTGCTGCCGACGCCGAAGGCGGAGAACAAGGTGCTCGATCCAAAGAAGTCACAGAACATTGCCATCTTGCTGCGCGCGCTTAATGTGACCAAGGAAGATGTCTGCGACGCACTCTGTGAAGGTGAAGAAGCGCTTCATCTCGAATTACGCATGCGAGTTCGTTAAATTTTAGGCATTTTGGTGATCTGCATACTGCATTGGATTGAGAAATTGAAATGTTCGCAATACTTGCTGAATTGACCATAGCTGGATGATTTCTACTTTACTGACTTTTCGATTGAGTAGGATTCATTTCATTCGTGAGTCATGTTTGACCATACACATGCTTGTCCGTAGAGTTTGGTTGGGCTTTTAATACGTTTGTCTGCCAAGTGAATGCCAGCATAGAGTCGTTGCTGAATCAGCCATTTTATGCTGAAACTCACAAGGTACTTCTGAATGATTGAATTTGGTGCAGATAGTTATACCTGCGGTGAAGAATGTTGGAGAAATTATTTTGTGAACATTAGTCTGTACTCTCTTCATAGTTGCTTACTATAGTAAAACTCCTCCTTCACTGGATATAATCCTGACTTTGGTGCAAATAATTGCAAGCTAGTTGTATTATTGCAGAGCTCCAGTTAGTTTCTAGTCGAGCCAATGAGATTGATCCTTCCTAAATTATATTTTAGGGAACTTCACATTTCACTTAGTATTTATTATCTGTTTAGATGATTGCTTAACTGATAAGGGATGCTTTTTTATAACTTCAGAAAATGTACATGTTTCACACTTTCCATCATCCGGGCTTCACTAATGTGCTACCAATTTGCCATGCCTGTTCCACAGGTAACACAGAAAACTTTGGAGCAGAGTTATTGGAGACCTTACTAAAGATGGCTCCTACCAAGGAAGAGGAGATTAAATTGAGAGAATTCAAAGAGGAGATCTCTCCTATTAAACTTGGTCCTGCTGAGAAGTTCCTCAAGGCAGTTCTTGATGTGCCTTTTGCTTTCAAAAGAGTAGATGCAATGCTTTACATTGCTAACTTTGAATCAGAGGTTAATTACCTGAAGAAGTCCTTTGAGACCCTTGAGGTGAGCATTAAGGCATCTAACTTTTTTTTCAATCTCATTTTAGTATTAATGACATTTATCACCTCCCTTTTTCTCGTGAACGCTGCTCTTCTTTAATTAGTTAATGATCTGTATAGAAAATAATTGAACAAGTAATTTAAATTGTACCTGTAACTAAGTACCTGTAACTTCTTCCTTGACAGATTGCTTGTGATGAGCTTAGAAATAGCAGACTGTTTCTGAAGCTACTGGAAGCTGTTTTGAAGACTGGCAACAGGATGAATGTTGGCACAAACCGTGGCGATGCGCATGCGTTCAAACTTGATACTCTACTCAAATTGGTTGATGTCAAAGGCACTGACGGCAAGACAACCCTCCTGCACTTTGTCGTGCAGGAGATCATCCGATCGGAGGGCTCCCGCCTCTCTGCCAGCAACCAGTCAACTCCAAGAACTCAAGCAAATCCTCTACGAGATGAGCTTGAGTGCAAAAAGCTTGGCCTCCAGGTAGTGGCTGGCCTTGGGAACGAGCTCAGCAGTGTCAAGAAGGCAGCCGCCATGGATTCCGACGTGCTAAGCAGCTATGTTGCGAAACTTGCTGGAGGAATAGAAAAGATCACCGAGGTATTGCGGTTGAATGAAGAGTTGAAATCAAGGGAGGATGCATGGAGGTTCCATGACACAATGCAGAAGTTCTTGAAGAAGGCCGACGATGAGATCATCAGGGTTCAAGCTCAGGAGAGTGTTGCATTGTCGCTTGTGAAGGAAATCACAGAGTACTTCCATGGTGACTCTGCAAAAGAGGAGGCTCATCCTTTCAGAATCTTCATGGTCGTCAGGGATCTCCTCTCCGTTCTTGATCAGGTCTGCAAGGAAGTCGGCAGGATCAATGACCGCACGATTGCCAGCTCCGTGCGCCATTTCCCAGTGCCCGTCAACCCAATGATGCCACAGTTGTTCCCGAGGATTCACGCGTTGAGAGCTGGATTCTCCGACGACGAGAGTTCAGCCACTTCAGCGTCGTCTCCGTGATCACTGATAATCTGTCAATAGGATTTTTCGCGGACTATCGGTGGAAAACCGCCAGAGGGCAGAGGGATACTGATGGTGGTGGGCTGTTTTTTTCACCTTTTGTACCTGTAGATTATAGAATGTACAATATTTTTGCAAATATTTATTTCTATATATAAGAAGGGATAAAGTCTAGATCAGAGGAAATAATCAGCTCATGTATGTATGTGGTCTTCAGTCTGTACATGACATGGAGTAGTGAATCAGATGTCGATTTAATCATCGCCCAGTACAATGCAGTAACAATTTCAAGTATGGTGAACCTTCAGAATTGTAAGGTAGCTGAAATCGGATGTACTTGGAAAAGAAAAGAAAATACATTAAACTCCGGTGGTGCCAAGAATAAAACTTAAATAATGTGCTGTCAGCACTTTCCTGCACAAATGGTCCATACTCACTACATACAACCGTAGACTTTACCTGGCAGTTTTATCTATAGCAGAATAAAGTGGGATATCTTCTACAGTAGTACACTGTAAGTTCAGAAGTTTCACTGACCCTCTCAACAGAAGCAAGAAATACAGTGCAGCCATGAATGGAGTAAAGGTGCAAGTTACTTCCAGTTTGAGCATCTGAACTGAGCAGTGCCTGTTGCTTAACGAGCTGAGCGTTTCATCGTGCCACGTGAGCAGTTAAAACTATAGTTTCCATGGGCATGTTATGTATAGTATGGAGAGAGAAAGACCCGGTGGTTTGAGTGGCTACAATCGTTAGGTCCCCATCCCCATGTGGGCGTGACAACCGACAACCATGCCTTGGATGCATGCCCACAAAACGTTCTGGTGGCATGACTCCCTTTCCTACCAAACTCTTTCCTTGCCATTTTGCAAACCCCACATGCCCCTCTTTTGTCTCCTGTACGGTATGGATGGATGCTCTGGTATAATGGCCTCAATCATTGGCCCCAGATACCAAGAAAAGTTCTTTGTTTTCGACTCTTAAGCACACATGGATTGATTACTGATTAGGCTACAAATGAGAAGCATATGTCAAGAACTATGATTAAGAAGTATGAGCATTTTAAGGAGAGGGGAAAATGGGTTGAAGATGATGCTTGATGTCTAGATCTGAGGTATTAGTTGGAGACGGAAGGTAGAGAGGACCCAGCCATAGCAATCTTCTGGGGCAGCAAGATTCTAAATTGGGAAGCAGAGAACAAGTAAAAGAGCATCAACATACATGCATGCATGATGGGTACTAAATACTAGCATGATTTGCGAATAACCAGCACAATGGATGGAAACCAACCGCGGTGGCACTTGAACTACTACTACTCAATCTTGCAATGACGCCGTCCCCTGCTCCATCATAGTCTCACGAGTCGCACATGCAAACTACTGCTAGTTCAAAGATATCATATCCTATGAATGTACTGTGATTGCACTGTCCATCAAAATTATTTTCATGTTCTTTGAATACTAACATCAAAATGCCTTCACCCATTATTGGTGTATAGGCAGTGAGTATCCAACCCATAAATCAGAAACTAACTTTTCCTAATTAGGGATGCACCTGCCGGATAAAAATATCAGATACCTGAGCAGAAAATGAAGCTTGTTAGGTAGCTAATTTTGTCATTTTAGCCCAAGCACAGCTCCTACAAAAGAGGCACCCTTCAAGCCGAATCTAATACTTCATTTTCTTAGCTACTTCTCTTTTGACAAGTAGAAAGCTTCGCTCGGCTTCGGCAACACTTGTCATTTCTAATCAAAGTAGAGGTAATAATGTAAGAAATGCTACGCGCTGTCACGTGAGGACGAGATGCCCACAGCGTGTCTCGCTTTTCGCAAAGATCCCCATGGCTTTAGCATTCAATCGTGATAAAGTTGCAAAGTATTCATTGTTTAAGTCATCATTAAAGGGACGGGTGTCTCCTGATGCTTGAGATCAGAATATCAGACCGATGCTGTTTTCAGAAGTTCAAGCTCTGCTCTGCAATCTGCATGACCAAAGGAAAATCGTTTCAACACAGTACAAGAGATGGGGAACAGATCCGACTGAGCCTGCTAATGGATGTGATCATTGGACCTAAGCACTCAGTTAACAAAGGCTTGCGTTTGTCATGGTTAGGCTTGTGTGTCTCTGTTCAGTCAGATCATTGACTAACATCTCACAATTGACAACACAAGCAAGCAAGCAAAAGAAGGGGAGAGGAGAGCGAAAGCAGAAGTAGAGAGTATCAATCAACAGGACCAGCATTGCAGGACGTCTCAATGCTCGGACGAGCCCCTCGCAACGGCCTGATTCCCGTCCTGACGCTACGTCATGTCCAAAGCCGGGAATGCAACGGCATGAGGCTCCAGAAAGTGAGCAGGAAAACCATCTTGCGTAGCTGCGATTCTTATGAACGGAATAAAGAAGCACCATGCAATTCTCTTCCATCCTACAACGATAGGCCCCTGAACAGAAAAGAAAGTGGGCCATTAGGCAATAGCTTCCATCCTTTCACAGGTCCTTATCATACATTATTATGGTTTTTCCGGTCATGATATAAAGCTGCCACGGTGCATTCACTGTTCTACTGTTCAATCGGCATCTCTTCCCGTGGGCCGTCCGATCTAGCGAGGTGGGAGATCGAACCGTTCTCGCGTGTCCTCCCTCCCTCCTTTGCCCTAGCCGTTGCTCCCGATCCTCTCATTCCCCGATTTGCCTCCCTTTGCGCGCAAGCCACACCACCACAGTCGCGAGCCCATCCACGTCATCCTCATCGCCCACGCATCCATGCCACTCGCCGCCATCGCCCACATGGCCGCCGCGATGCGCTGCTCCCTCCCTCCAACTCCCTTCCCAAATCCCAACCTGACCTGACACAAATCCACGCCCCTGATAGCCCGATTTTGCCGTCAAGATCCAACCTCGCGCCGTCCTCCTCCCCCGATTCCATGCTAGCCGCGCCGATTCAGCCCCGAGAATCCGGTCTTTGTGGGATTCTTTGTACCGGTTGGGATTAAATTCATTTTTTTTTGTGGGAGTTTGGATTTTTGGTTCGGGTTTGTGTGGGAATTTTTGCCCTTCTGGAGGTTTCTTGGCAAGAGTTTTGCGGCAGAGCAGCGCGGTACTTCGATGCTCGCAAATGTTGTGGCCGTGGCCATGGCCGGCACGGAAGTTCGACGTCCAACTGGTGCTGCGGTGGATGGAGTGGTTGCCTCCTTCGATGGCCCCCTCACCGGACGCGGAGGCGAAAGGGGCGTTGAAGATAACATGCAAGGGCCTCAAGGCAAGATGGAAGGGCCCAAGGGTGTGCTGCAACCAGACACGCTTTGAGGCGGCTGTGGTTGACGCGGAGGAGGGCGCCGCCGTTGTGTCGTCAGCGGTGACGTGGGAGGAGGAGTTCGAGGACGTAGTGCTGCTTACACCGGCGTTGCACCGCAAGGCCACCGCTGTGAGGACCCGCGTTTTCAGACCTAATCGCGTAGCAGTAATCGGTATTTAACGGTAATTAATCTCGACTTAGCAGTAAGCTAACGGTAGTGTTAAGATTGTTATTAAGCAACTATTTTGTCGTTAGCTCGTTAAATTAGTTGGGTTTAGTTTCGCGAGCATTTCATAATTAGTCAATAGAACCATCATTGCATCATTCCCTCATTCATTCAATCTCATCATTTAGTGCAATAGTCTTTTGCCTTCACCAGTGCAACAGCAGAATCAAGGTCATAACTAAGTTGCATTTTCCCTTCTCAGTAGATAAATAAGTCTATAATATCATTGTTTACAAGAGCATTTTACATCAATTAGTTTGAAAGCATATTGCACCATGAGTTTAGACAGCACCATATGTATATTGGTATTTCCTTCTATGCATAGCGAGCAGCACAATCCCAACTCAGTCAAAGCCTGACCCTTGCATGCATTCCGCCGAAGCCCTCCTTGCCTTTCATCCATTCACCTCCCGTCTGTCCAGATCTTCACCTCCGCAGACAACCAAAACAAAAAAAAGCGATTAGTACCACCGAGAGTAGCTTCCCTTTGTGAGCAATAGAATTTAGGATGGCCGTCAGATTTCCTCAAAGTGCAGTAACACTACCCAAAGCGACCTCAGTAGTCGGTCCCTTGACCATCAAGATACCCAGACCAACCGGAGTTAGTCGGCTCCTTGATCGTCAAGATATCCTGACAACTCGAAGTCAATCGGTATCTGTCACTTCCGTGGGTTTCCTCATTCGGCGTTTATCAAAACCCAACACCCACGTTTGCAAAACAACCAAACAGTAGCAGAAGCGCCCTATTAACCAGGGGGCGATACCCGAACAGTGCTCTGTGAGGAGATGGTGGATAAGAGCAAAGGACAACCTCCTAGCTGAACCATTCCCCGCACAAGGCTTCTATTCCCCTCACAGCCAGCACACAAATATCACAAGCTTTTTCCTCCCCCAGCCGAAAGCCACACAAAACACTTCCCCTCACACTCATTCCACCCCAAGGCCAAGGATCAAGCCAAGCATTCAACAGCCACCAGAGAAGACCGGGAGACCTGGAGGCCAGGAGCAAGAAGACCGAAGGGGACAAGAAGAGCCCCAGCCCGCGGTCAGCACCACTATAGCGACGAACAGCACCGCTGGCACTACCATCCCCATCCCGAACGAAACCCAGCAAGGTAGCTCACCTTTCCCCTCCCATCACTGTTTTGCTCAATCAGTAAACCATCATTTTGAGCAACCAACCGACTACATTCATCCATTTCCTTGCACATCCAAAAGACTCATACAAGCTAACCCAGATGACGTTAGCTCTCAGAGCATCGGCCTTTCTCATCACAGAGCAAAAAGGGGGAAGCGGAGAGAGGGTTAGAGTGAAGGGAGTAGAGCCGGAGTGAACCTCAGTAGGATGCATCAACGGCGGCAGCATCGTCACCAGCGGCAGCATTGAACCATCGGCAGCCAACATGCAGCCAGAGGCACATCCACTGCCGGTGAAACACTCAACCCACAAAACAAGGTAGTCACCACTCCCATCCATCACTGATGTTCAACCCAAGGCAAGCCCAGCTTCTACATATCACTGCTTGCGAGTACCCGCAACAAGCGAGAAGAAGAAGCAGGAGGAGCAGGGACGACGCCGGCACCGGCATCGACCTTGAACCACCGACGACCACCCCGCTGTCTTTTTCCAACCCGACCTGAACCAACACAGGTAGCCCACCCTTTTCCCCACCATTGTTGTGCTAAATCAAGAACACGTTATTTGGAGTCAACTTGCTTCATTCATCCAGTTCTTAGCACATCCCAAAATACCCATTTACACTAACCCAGGTTGTAGTAGCTCTCAGTCATGCATCACAGGGCAATAGAGGGATCAGAGAAGGGAGAGTAATAGGGGGGAGTAGATACCTCTGTAGATCATAGTAGCAGCCATCATCCCCACCATGCTTCTTGCCCTTCCTTCCAGCATGCACAAACCTGCATACATACATCGCATTAGCAGTGTCAGATCTGAATCTCCCACAAGCATAGCAGAGTCCTGTAGCTAGATTAGCATCGGCACCCAAATCTGGTTTCTGCTCAACCATAAAGGCCCCAGCAGCAAGAAGTAGTAGTAGCAATAGCAGAGCTAGTGTAGAGGAGAAGTCAGTAGGCAGTGGGCGGGATTTAGGAGGCGAGCCAGAGGGAGAGCCGAGGTGGCACTGGCCTCCCGGCCGCGCCGGGGAGGCCAGAGGTGGCGGTGGTAGTAGGATCCGGGGGGGAAGCACGGTGGCGAGCTGGCGGCGGCCGGAGGCCAAGCCGCTGGGCCCAGCCGAGCTAGGAGAGGGGAGACCAGAGCCGGAGCTGGGTCACCAGGAGAGCCGGGAGGAGGCCGGACCGGGAGTGAGGACGCAGGGAGCGGCAGCGGCGCCTAGCGCCGAGCCGACTGAAGGGAGGAGGCACCGTCGGGGGCGAGCACCGGACCGAGCGGCGTAGGCGGCGACGGGTCAGGCTAGCCGTAGCGGGGGCGCCAATATCCGGAGGCCGGAGGGGGAGTTGAGGAGGCCGGCAAGGATCGGTTGGGCCGGGCGCAGGAGCGGCGGCGACGTCGGTGAACCGGGAGGAGAAGAGAAATTTGAGGGAGAAGAAAGTGAGAAGGGGAGGGCTCTGTGTGGGTGTCGGTCGGTTGAAGGAGGAGAGAGAGATCAGGGGTAGGTTAGGGATTAGTGGGATTAGGGTTAGAAAGTTGGGTTTAAAAATCTAAGTATAGGAAGATTGGTTTTATTCTAGTAATTTGTGATAATTAATGTGTGTAGCAATCTTGCGCGTCACTAGTATTTAGTCAGGTAGTTCGGGCTATTTAATCACGTTAGTCTGTTTAGTTGAATGGGAACTTTGGGTTTTCGATCTTAGTGCGCATGAATAGTAAAGCGACTATTTTGAGGAGTGCTAACTTAGCTTAGGTTTCGAAAAGTTTTAGTAAATTAAATTGTGCTAACATTTAGAAAGCCACTAACTTATGTATCCATAGTATCACCTCAAAATCAACTAGGTATTTAATTATATTATTATTCGTGTTACCGATTGCTACAGAGAAGACGAACCAGCACCGACAAGAGCGGTTGATCAGAAATTCATCGACGCCAACCTTTTCTACAATTTTGAAGGCAAGCGATCCTCTTGAACATGAATATAGTTACTTTAAAAATATACCCTATCTTGCACTATTATAAGTATTGCATCAAAATGGTTTATCAAAATCTAAAGAAAATGATTGAGATGATTAAGAAGAATGAGAAAGAAATGAGACCTACTAGGAGGGTAAAAGGAGGCCCTGGCTGGGGAGAAACGACGATGATGACGATGAGGTAAGAGGTGGGCCCCTTTTTACATATGGTTATAATATAAGGACCAACAAACTCTTGCTCGGTCAGATGCCGTAAATTCAGTGCCAACCATTTTCCTGTTTCGGCGGGCAGAAAATGCTACCTTGTTACGTGACTATGCTCTCCACATCGGGTAAGTAATAGGTGTGAGTGAGTGATACGGAGGAACCCAGGACCGGTGGGGGAAAGTCTGAAAGTGGGGGATACATTGCGCTATAGCGCTAAGGTGGAGTGTTGTGTGCAGGATAGAAGCTGCCTCAACCAACCTCACCAGAACTCGGTGGATGATGAGGTCAGCAGCGTGACTAAATCTGCACCGACGGAAGGTGATGGGTGGAGAAATTAATAACGTAACCTGGAAAACGTTCTGTATTCTGATCTTGAACCTGCATCTAAGGCAATGCGGTGGACCCTGTTCACGAAGAGTTCAGAATAGCTATGGGTAAAGTGGTACAAAGCCTGCGCAGTGCTAAACTAAATCATGAATTCATGCTAGTCTCCAGGATTGGAGTCTACGGAAACCATAGGGGGTCTTTCGTCTCTCCGGGTGACTAGTAGAGTTTTTCAGTATTAAAACTTGCCACATAATTGTCGAGATCTATTTTCTAAAGTGAGATGATTTAGAAATTGTGATAAAGAATAGAGATAGTGCATCCTGTGCATCTTTTGTTATTAATGCTTGCTGAGTACATTCGTGTACTCAACCTTGTTAGTATTCTCCTTTGTAGATCCTAGTCCGGCCGGGAACTATCCCGTGTGGGACGAAGGACTTGCAGGTACAGAAGCAACAGCTGGAGGAGAAGGCTTTGACTAAGAGGACCCGGGGTGAGTTGGGAGCTATTTTGGCTTGTGGGACGAATAGGTGGCTGGTACTTCAGGGCAGACAAGAGAAGCAGAGAAGTTCCTTTGGGTATTTGTATAAAACTTGTATTAAGATCTTAGCCCTGCGTGGCTAACTGTTGAAATAAATGACAGTTTCTATTTTATTGTTCTGCTGCGTAACTCTGGTGAAGGCTTACTATTCGTTGGAGCAGTGTTCTACTGAGCAAACGAATAGTAATCTGTATGCCTAAGTGTTATTACCTCTGGGGTAATGACACGGGGCGTCACAACCGCGTTCCACCCTTGGGAGCTCTTCTTCCGCGTCTCCAATGTGAGCATCTCTTCCTTCCTTTTGCTTTAGTCTCCTTGATGCATGTGAGCTAGATTAATTTGTTTGTCTGTTCGTGCAAAAAAAAGAAGTTTCGATATGGTTTTGTGTGTTCTTGATTCAATTGGTTCAATGAATTTGTTTTGTGAATAGTTTCTGTGCGCTCTTTCTGTTAGAGTTTGATTTGATTGGATCATTGGGTTGAGTTTGCCTTGGATGTTTGAGTAGTTCTTGTAAGTAAGTATTATAGTTTTTCTGGTCGGCACATCTGGACGCTAGGTGGCTAGGCAGTCACGGATTTCCTATTAACACTTTAAGCATTGTCTTCCTAAATCGAGTTTGGTTCCTAATTTCACATAAGTGTAGTACGGAAAACATTTGTGGACCATATGACTGATTGCCTGGTGGAACAATTTTATGCTGAGTAATGAGTAACTTCTTTTTGCAGGTTACATGTGTTGTCATGCTATACATATATTGTCCTGCAACAAATCCTGGTGACCCTGGCATTTTCAAATGGATGAAACATTCAAAATTAGATGAGGAGGGAAAGCAATCCCAAATTAATTTACACCATGGGTTAAGCCGAGGACGAAACCATTAAGTGAGAGTTTTAACGCTGTTGATAACAGTGAGAAGTTGAGCAACATGATCGAGAGAAAGGATTCACCTTCTTCTTGGCCCAAATTTTCTGAAGTACTTTGCTTAGTTTGTTTCCCCTTTTCCTGCCTTTGCAGAAGATGCCTCTTTCCGGATAATCAACCTTCTGAACAAAACATAAGTGAAGAAGGCGTGTTCTTCTAGAGCTCATGTGAGGCAGAGGTACGACGGACTCATGTCCAACATATCTAAATTTTGTGTTCGTGATTCTTCAAGCTGTATTGGTCGTGCACTCCTAAAATGTGAGCATTGCCTTTAATTTTCAGCAATTTGTGCTTAGTGTGATATGTGCCGATGAATATAAACTAATTTTAGAATAATCAATGTAGTTTAAAAACTACCGTAACTAACTAGATTGTATTCGCTATTCATACATAAAAGATAGCGAGTAGTAGTTTGAATCAAATGTTCATGTGATTCCAAAATATAAATGATTGTCCGCATGTCATGTACATGCATACCTTCACCAAATTCATCACTTCAGTGTGAAATGGTGTGTTCTAACCTAATTTTGACTCAATTTTTTTATTATAAAAAAGCAACCAGATTTCTCGATCCTTTAAGCCTAAAATTATCTTTTGTAATTTATAATTCCATATGTATAGAGATTTCACGATGGTACAACAACCAATAGCTTTCCCATGTTATCACAAATACAACCGATAGCTTTCCCATGTTATCACAAATAAAGATAACCAGAGTTCCATACAATGCGTTTGGTACCAAATGGATAAGTATAATGCTTCCCTTCATACTTAGTTTGGTTAAATTTGTAATGAACGCATGAGATGATTTTGATTAAGAACATGTTTTATCGAGTGCCCCCTTAGCTAAAGCATGCAACTCGTTGGCTTATAGCATGTATGACCTATGTGTTGGCAAGATATCATTGTTGCAGGCTATACCTACTTCAGTATGGAATTTTTTTTAATAATATTATTTTAAAAGATAATTTAAAAATAATTAGTCACCCCAAAAAATTACATAAATGGGTCCCTGTCGCCTGTGGGCTATCGCCAGTTGAACTGGTGACATGGACCCTATTCCCTCCCTGTCGCCGATCCAATTGTCTGTCGCCAGTTGAACTGGCGATAGAAAGACTAAACCCTAAACTGGTTGGTGTGTTTGCGATTTTCGTAGATTCTGAACGGTACAAAATATGTTAGACTCGCAATAATATTTTGTAATCATCATATGTTGTTATAGTGCGGTGAATTTCTGAAGAATTTTGTGAAGACAGTTGAGGTATCAATGATTTGTAAGTAGGAAGGTAAGTGATATTGCGATGCACTAGGGAATTCATACACGGTGGACAATTTTTAAGAAAATACGCAACGATAACAACACGACAGTTGATCCAACAAGGGGGTTACATGGCACGCAAACTAATAAACCAAGGACGGTACACGTATGCCTTTAGAGAATTAGAAATACATGGGACATATGGACGAAGAGGGTCGGACTACTGCGTGGACCGAGGCCATTTGCCATTCCTTCCGAGCTCGGCGTTATACTCCTCGCCGACCACCTTGGCCTTGGCCGCCGTTTCCCTCTTTCTCTCGCGCTCCTTGCGCCTGCACTCCTCAAGATGAGTTTGCATCTCCCGCCGGATACGCTTGTTGTGCTCTTCACTGCGGCGCTCCTCCTCCCTCCTCTCGCGGACCCTTTTGGCATCCCACTCCTCACAGTCGAGACCCCACTGGTTATGTGGGTGGATCTCTTGGTCGATCCACTTGCGGTAGCTACCTAGCGGATCCGGAGACCACGGGTGGACGAAAGAAGTTGTTAGTGCGTACTTTGAAAGAGAAATAGTAGAGGAACATACTATAACCGGTTCTTACCGACTGCCGATAGCGGCCTGAGTCCTAACGGCGGTCTAGGATAGTCCTCGGAGTAGTTCGCGCAACCCCAGTAACGCATGCCTAGGCTGAGCCGCTGCTTGGACTTGAAGAACTTGCATGTGTCTCTCCACCAACAGAGGGGCGGTGGCTCCTCCTCGGGCGGGTGTTACGGCGAATGCTGGATTGGGATGTTTTGGTAGGGGTTGCTATTACGGGGGACGGCGTCATTGTTGAGAGGTCCCTTCCTGGCACGCTCCCTTTGTACATCCTGGGCCGCATACTCCCTTGCGAGTTCGCGGATCTCCTCCCAGTGCTTCTCCATCTGAGCGAGATTTTGTTGAAGTCTGGATGCAGGAGAACCTGGCTTGGAAGGGGTAGTACTTATATGCCGAGCCGGCGCTACCTACGTGAGGCAACGGCCTTGAGGAGACTTGTTGGGTCACATCGCTACACAAAACTGACTCATTGGGTCACATCATTACGCAAAGCTGACCCGTCGAGTCATGTCGCTGTGCAAAGTTGACTTGTTTGGACACGTCGCTGGGCAAAGCTGCCTGGTGTTGTCACTATGAAAAGTAAGCGTCGCATATTGTTGTCATATCTGTTTGTAAAGCTGGCGTGGCGAAGTGAAGGCATAGAAAGAGGGTGGGGGTGTCCTGATGCACACTCCCTCACGTGGTCGCAGTTTGCACGAAAAAAAGAGATATCGAAACACGAGACTAGCATAATAATAGTTGTACAGAAATTAATATTTACATGGTATGACTGATATTTAGAGGAACAAATATCTACTGGCGGCCCCTCTTGGGGCGTATCTCATGTGTCGCCTCTGGCCTCGCCCGGCGATGATTTGAGTACGTCAAAGGATCAGGCTGTTGAAGTACCCGACCGGTGCGAGTAGCCGGAGGTGGTGTCGCGAGGGGGGGTCCTGCGTCGTTTGGGTCGGTCCCGATGCACCGTGCAGCTGAGAAGCCCCCATGGAGAATTGGGTGCCACGCTGGTCCAAGTAGTAGTCCCCGGAGCGTGCCTCGTCGTGCGACAAGTAATCCTCCTCCCAAGGCGGTGGTTAATTTGTTAAGCATTACGTTACACATGTAATCATAGCGAAAACCCATGCAAAAGGACGTTACGTAAGCAAGCAAGGTGGTCATACCTGGTGGCACGAAGGCGTGCCCCCGACGACTCCGTATATTCCTGGCCCGCGTACTGATGGAGCTTAGGACATGCAATAGAAGATTGCCGTTAGTAATTAGTGGGGTTCGAAATAAAGAAGCGGAAGTGAATGTGTCATACTCACATGCAAAATATCTCGCGGTGCTCCCACCACGGTGCCACAAGGACACGCCCACTACGTCTGGGGGAGGAGTATGTGGCCATAAACCACCATGGTTGACCCCTCGTCCACGCACTAGTTGGTCCACCGGGTCCCTTGGCATGCGACAAGTCGCGATCTGGATCGCTTGCCTTGCCCACTCCGCGATCCGCTGCAGGACCCCTCTGGTGTCCCCGAGCGTCATCTGCTGTGCGGAGGCTGTCAACTCGAGGACCTCTTGGTGTAGATCCACCTATACACGTAATCAACAAGTTGGAAACCTAAATCTTGCAAATTAAATATGAAGTACCGAGTGTTCAATACATACCACACGGTGGAATGCGTAGTCCGGCTGGGTGGGGTACGTGTCGGACGTCGCAACCTCGTGTCGTGGTGGGTCGACCACGACCCGAACGCAGCGAAGCCTCGTCCGACTAGCGTACCACTCCATGTACTCCTCGTACATCCTGGGGTCGTTGGGATCAGCCTCCTGGACGACGTCGTCGTAGGCGCTGATCCAAGCCTCAACCCAAGAGGACATCTTCTCTATCTAGGAGGCCGCAGCACGTACTCCCTTCCTAGTGTACCTGTGGACGGCAAAACAATTATTTGGTCGCCACGTAACGCACATTGTATGAAAGAAGTAAAGCGTGAACTTACACATGAATGTGCACCGGCACCCGTGTCCCCTCTCGGGGCTGGGGCCTCATATGGCAGATCGAACTGGCACAAGACCCGCTGCACCTAGTACTCCTCCACGAAGACCTCGTACACCAAGGCCCTCCGCGTGTGCCAGTACACGTAGTCTCGCGTGCATAGGCTGGGCAGTCCTCCAGGCGTGCGTGCGTACACCCTCTCCTGAGTGTAGAGTCTCCAGATCACGCGGTCATCCGTCAGCTGGTCGAACATCACGACATAGCCCAGGTGCGACCCCTGCGTGGTGATCGACATGTAGGTAACCTGTAGAATAGACCAACAAAAATTTAGCACACGAAATTATGATTACATGTTGAATAATAATAAATATCCATGAAACTAACCCGTCGGCGGCACCACACCGTGCCTATGGTCGGCCGGTCCACATCGTCATCCTTGGCGTACAAGTTGACCGTGTACGCTCCCAAGTTCAGTTGTGGTCGTTCGATCTGAAAGCACTCGAATGACCACAGCTACAGCAGTAGCAAGCATCCAGAGAGGATTGAGCTATCCTGAGCCCGGTGGCACGCGTCGCACAGTGCATGATACGTCACGCACAGCACAGTCGGACCCCAGGCGTAGGGCTGGATCTGGCCCACCTCCCAGTTTGCCAGCTCACGTGCGTATCGGATGTAGTACTTGTCGATGCTATCGCCGTGGGACCTCAGGAACATCACCCATCCGAACAGCCACAACAGGTAGGCCTCGAAGTTCCTTCTAACAATGACGTCGCCTGCGTTCTCCGCCATACGCTCGGGATGCAAGAAGACATGTATACATCAGCAAGGTTCACAAATGAATTGATGCGAGAGGACAATAGTCACAAAGACTTACGTAGAACTGGCAGATCCACCTCAGTGTCGGCCCGTGGGGGCTGCTGAACTTCTGGTAATCATTGCCCGGCGGCAGCACGTCGTGGAACCTCGCTAGGAGGTCCGTGCGCCACGTGCCCGGGATGTCGTACGTCGCCAGAAGGAAGCCAGCGTAGGGCAACCTGATCAAGAAGGTGACGTCTTGAAGGGTCGACGTCATCTCCCCGCACTGAAGGTGAAACGTGTGCGTCTCTGGCCTCCAACGGTCCACCAGCGCCGTCAGTAGGGTCCGGTCGTATGGAAAACGCCTGGACGTATGACCAGGAACGAGGTCCTGGTCGTCCTCCCACATCGCCTCCACCATCCTCGCTAGTGGAAGGAGGCATGCCGCTTTCAACCTACGTCGAAATGATTAAGAACAAACGTGAGTCCACCCAAAGTAGTTAGACTGCGATTGAGTGCATGAAGGTCAGAACTACACGTACCTCGGAACCGAGTCTGGGTGTAGCCACCAAGCCCTGATGGGCGTGCGCAGCCGCAACGTGCTGAGCTCAATCGGCGTTCGCCCTCCTAGGGGAGGATGGTACTGAGGCGGCTACAGTGATGTACGTCAATCACTAGGTCAAGCAACTCGTAGTGGCCCACGTCCGTCATACGTGAAAATTCAGTGCATACATTGTAAAGACTACGAATATGTACTTAACAATTTAAACAGATTTGTAATAGGGTCTTCCAATTTCAACAGAATTTTTAAATATTTTTTGAGTGCAAATAAAATAGTAAACACAGTTCATAATTTTATTATTATACTATACATAGCCTATGTAGCAACTCTGGATTTTTCTTACAATTTTAAAATATGTCATGCTATTTTCTTAGTTTAAAATTAATTTTTGACATTAACAATATAATTATCACGCACAAATGGGAAGCTAAATAAAGCTGAGATGATTTTCATTACGCTTTACCTACCCTACTAAGCTACTCCACATTTTTTTACTTATTTGTAATAGGTGTCTTCCTATTTATGCAGATTTATCCTAAATCGTTCGAGTGTTGAAATATTTATAATATGTGCACGACGAATTAGACTATACACAGTTCAAATGATGTACTACAGAATTTGACTACAATTATCTAATCTACTTAATTCTATGTCACTATTTTTGTTTGCTAATCGACAAGATTTTGACATGATGTACAAAGTTGCAAAAAAATATACCTACAAGATGGCCGACCGGATCTGATGCTCTGTCAATCTCTCTCCTCTGCGACGAACTAATAGAGCTTCGCTACCTTTCTTCTCTCCCTCTCCTCATCTCTTCTGTTTTTTTTTTGGAATTAAAATGAGTTTGGGACTAAATTTTTGGGGTTTTTATAACTGGGATCCTGTCTCCAGCTTCCTATCGCCAGTTCAACTGATGACATGAAGACTATTCATTTCTCCCTGTCGCCAACTAGCGACAGGGAGCTATTTTTGTAATTTTTTGGGGGCGACTATTTATTTTTGTAATTATATTTTAAAATAATAATATTTTTTTTAAAAAAAATCCTTCAATATGTTTGTAGTCTATGTTCATTAGATTTTCAATAGTGCCTAAAATATATCATCACTTGACAACCATAAAGTTTTCCTTGAATGATTGTGATCGTCTATTCATATTTTCCATAGTTAATATTCAGTAGGGAATATTAACTAATTTTGATCCAAAGTATGTAATATATGCCATAGTTTGCGCTTATTTTTGTAGCTATTTTTAAAAGGGTGTGATAGATATGAGAGCTTATCTATTTTTTCAAAGGGCCGATAGTTGAAAGATCAAAGAACATGGTAAAATGCTTGAAAGAAAGAATTGGAAAGGAAGAATGCAGATGTTTTGTAGCTCTATCATGCTATAGTTATATATGCATGTATTGATCCATCACCAAGCTTCAAGATAATAGTAATTAACCTCTTTGGAATTACATGCTCGCATTTGAAAGACCCGGTTGAAAGGGATAAGTCATTTATGTTTCTCTACACAATATGTTTTGTGTCCACCGGACTTGCCTTGCCATGTAAAATAACACAAAGAATTGTTAAGTGGGTCATTACTTAATTACTCTTGACATGTATATTCTTATAGTTCTGTTGTGTTCTTTGTCCAGTTGTCTACCTGTTTTTTTGTTTGGTACGACAAATGAGATAAGATTTCATGTTTTAATCGCAGCCACTGATTTTATAATTTATTAAACTGTCAGGTATGTTGCAAGTGAAAGGAAAAATAGTTTGCACATTTTCTTATCTGCTAGGGACTTCTTTCCCTTGGTTCAGCACTACAAGCAACATATTCTTTCTAACCTTAAATGTGATAGCAGCTTTACTCATTTGCTAATTTTAGTACATTTTATATTAATTCAGGTTGTACTCTTCTTATATGCGGCCATACTTTTTCTTTGAACAAACTATTCCGACTCTTGTCGTTTCCAACTGATTTCCCCCACCTTATGTTACAAATCATATACCATGTTGATTTATGTTGCAAACACAATATATTTCCTACTATTGATGTCATGGGTTCCGAAATTTCATTTCATAGGAGCAACGCGCGGTCCCCAACTAGTTTCTATACCGGTTCCATCGGGGAAATTATGACATGTCACTTCGTCATGTTCCATCGGGGAAATTATGACATGTCACTTTGTCATTCACCAAAATCACCAGTGAGGCAGTGACCAAACAGATATCACACCCTCGGCCCACCACCAACAAAGTTAAAGGGATCTTGAGTCTAGACTGTTAAGTCCCCTAGTGGAAACTTTGGTAAAACAGAAACAAATTTTCCCATTGGTAATGGCTTACTGGGGCCTATGAATGACAGCCTCATAGGGTTAATACAACAAACAAAAGCAAAGTAGCAATGCGTGTATCATGGGCTCAGAACTTCAGATTAGAAGTGTGAGTTGTATGCAGTGGAGTGTTGCCTGACATGAATTCAGAGCTTATTGGTAGGGAATTCTGATTCTTTAAGCATTCATTTGAACCAAATTTAGATTAATGACATATTATATAGCACATCTGAGACAAGATAATTATTATGATGAATAGATACACTAGAGTTACAGCAAGATAAAGCAACAGGGGAAACAATTACTGTGTAATGTTCCTTTACTTGCTGCAGGATAGCTTAGTTTGTGTCAGCTTTGTTTTCAGCAGCAACTTCACCCTTCAGGAAGTGTGAGAACCACAGGGCCGATGCTTTAGGATGTCGGGAAAGCCCATTCCTGTGATCAACATAAACAATACCAAACCTCTTGGTGTATCCCATAGCCCACTCAAAGTTGTCCAAGAAAGACCATGCAAAGTATCCACGAACGTCAGCACCATCCCTGTAGCAAATAATTAGTTGCTTCAGGTTATTTTCTCTTAGTTGTGCGATAAACAGAAAAATCAGCTCACTTGATTGCTTGTGCATGTGCAGCAAGGTATCCTTTGAAGTAACCAACTCTCTTTGTATCATTTAAGGCCTGGTCAAGTGTTGCCGCTTGATCCTCTTCCTCATCCATGACTACAGGAAACAAACTGCGTAAGTGAAACGTGCAAAATATTATTTAATTCAGATTACCAAATATCACATGCAACAAAGACTATCAAGTGTGCTACCAGACCTTTCGTCATCGCCCATCGGGCACTGGAATGACAAGCAGTACATCACAGTGGTACATTTCACATGCCAGATTTAATATATGTTTGCCAATGTTCCACAGGTGCAAGAATCAGACATTTGGAACTGGTTCAATTTACACAAGATAAACTCAAAGTTTTTCAATATGCATATTTGTATGGGAAAAATCCATAAAGACAAGTCATATGCTTTTTCAGTTTGCCCCCCATATCTCATTTTCACTTACTTTGCCTCCCATAAGTTAAGTTGGTTTGCAAATACTCCCCTAGTTCGCATGTTTGCACTATTTTCTCGTGGTTTAAATTATCTTTAACACTTGTTTCAATGATTTTAGTACTAATATAAGGAAAATGCTTCATGTACAACTCCCTCGCCGCGCGCCCACACCGCCCTGACCGCACACCTGTGCCGCCCCCTACCGGCCGCTTGCGTCTCTGCCCGCCCAACAGCCAGCTTGCACCTCCGCAGGGGTGCTGGTAGCCGGGCCTATGCGGCCGGGCAGGCGAGCATGCGGTTGGGCAGGCGACCGAGCAGTGGGCCGCAATGGTCTCGTGGGCTGTGCCTGGCATGACATGGCCCGACTAGAATCTGCTCGTTGGGTGTTTTTTTGCTCGTTTTTTTTATTGTTTGACCCTTTAACAATAGCAAAAAAAAAACCAAAAAAATTCCTATAAATAGCCACCATACCCCCCTCATTCAGCACCCATCTATTCCTCAATCTCTCTTTCAAATTCTGTTGTGCAAACTCAAATTCGTTGTGAGATAGTTTGGCAAAATTTTAAAAACTTTGTCAAATTTTGGAAAATTCAATTTTCGTCAGCAAGTCAGTATTGTTAGTATTTTCGGCAGCAAGTCAACAAACAAGGTACAATTCTATTTTTTGCATACCTTTATTATTAGTATTTGTTATGCTAAGATGAAAGTAATAATAGTGTTAGTTTCGATTTTGCAGTTTTTGTTATAGACAGTTACGAAAGCTTTACTCTTGGTGATTACATACTTTCATCGGAGGAAGTTGCATCCATGGAGGCTACCACGGCTGCCTCAAACCAACCGGAAGGGCAAGACGGAGTTCCGTCATCAGGCTCCACGACAGCATCTTCGTCGGCGACCATCGGAGCAAAGACGTCGAGGTTGTCTACATCGGGAGTGTGGGAGAATTTCGATATGACAACCAAGCCAGACGCACAGGGAAATCAGGTACTATATGCTATTTGTAAAATTTATCACAATGAACTGTCTGCAAGGACTACAGGTGGAACAGAGCACTTGCTTAGACATGCTACAAGATGTAAGGCCAAACAAGGATTGGTGATGAGGCAGACGCAGCTGTAGTACAACCCTGATAGTACGATACTTAGTTGGCACTACGATCCTAAGGTAGCTCGTCAATCTCTCTATCGTTTAATTGCTTCTAAGAATTTATCATTAAGCTTTGGGGAGCCTACTGCTTTCTAAAATTACATTAGGAGTGTACATAATCCTATATTTTCAGTCGTTTCTAGACAGACAACAACTAGGGATCCAGTAATACTACAATGAACGCTGTAATAAAATAAATGAACTATTTAGTACATGCACATTTTCGATGGCCCTAACCTCGGACATATAGAGTGGTCAGGTTATGGAGGATTATCTTAGTGTAGCTGTTCATTATGTTAATGACTACTGGGTAATAGAGAAAAGAATTATAGGTTTAAAATTAATTGATGTAGCACACACGTGTGATAATATCGCGGACTGTATTATCAAAGTCATAGAAGACTTTGGACTTTGGTCTTACAGACAATATTCTCAATTACTTTAGACAAATGCCGCTTCGAACTTTAGAGCCATGGATATTCTTACCCTAATGTTGAGTACATACGTCGATTCCTTGTTGCTACATCAGCGATGCGCTTGTCATATTATTAACCTTATAATCAAATGTGGTTTGAAAATGTTGAATCCGTATATTAAAGCTTTTCGTGATGCGATTTCTTTCTTGAATAATTCTAACGTAAGAATAGTAGCATATAAGAACTTATGCAAGGCAATGGGTGTACATCCAAGAAAGTTCGGTTTGGACATACCGGTACGATGGAACTCTACTTACATGATGCTTAAGAGTCTTTTATCATATAAGAGCATTTTTTCTGTTTTTATTCAAACGCACTATCAGAGCACTGACGGTGTGATACTACTGACTGAGCAACATTGATTCGTTGCTGAGAATATACTACAGTTTTTAGAAGAAAAAAATTATAAGGCCATTGTTGCTTTGTTCGCTGTTTACTATCCAACATCTCCTATTATTATGCATAGTATTTTACAGATTACTACTCAATTGAAAATGTATAGAAATAACATAGTTTTACACGATACTATTGCTGCTATGAAAAGTAAATACCTTAAATATTGGAGAGAAATATCTTTTCTATATGCATTTGCATTTATTTTAGATCCTAGAGGTAAAATGGAAGTATTTGCTAATGTTCTTGATCTTCTTAGTGATGCTACAGGGCTAGATTATTCTAACTATTTTACAGAACTTTGTTTTCGGTTACACGAGGTTTGCCAAAGGTATAAAAATAAGGTCTAGGGAGTTTGCCTGCAACGACCTCCAGCAGCCCCACCTCAAGTAGTAAGACAAATATATAGGGCAAGATTTTCGGTGGCTCTTCCTCCAGGTTTCAGTATTTCTGGAAGAATATTGGAGGAGAGAAGAACATATCTTATAAGTGAGATGGTGGAGATACTTCTAACTGTGAAGGACTGGGAACAAGCTGATTCACGAACACAACACTTTGTGAAAAATCCAGAGTTGTTGGAGGTATTCGAAAATCTGTACTTAGACAACGACACGTAGAACAAGGATGCATGTAGAGCTATACGATGTACTCTTTTTCTTTTGCCAAGGTTTTCTCATATTAAGTTTTTATTTGGCAAATGTTTTAACGAGGCAGTCATTTGAACATTAATAAAGCTCTTTATGACATTTTTAACATGTTTGTCTTTTTTTTACAAATTTCTTATCTATTTTTTAATTCTACACATTTTCTGATTTTAGAGGGATTTTTTTTGAAATTTTCGGGCCGACGGACTGAGCCGCAACCGGCCCATCGGGATAGTCTGGCCCAGCACGACAGGCCATCGGATCGTGCCTAGGCTGCCTCCCCGGCACGTGGGCCGACATAGCATGGCCCATCTATTAGTCGGGCCACGATGGGTCGTGCCGAGTGGGTCGGGCCGCATTGTGCCCATGTCGTGTCGGACCACCTATTTGACCACCACTAATCCATTCACCTTGATTTGACAAATTTTGGTTTCATCATCTTCTTCGTCATGTTGTCACGGTCGACTTTACTCCCATTTGCCTCTACCTTTACAATCCCTACACCTTGTGCTTTACCTCGGACGGGAGATCTTTTGATACTCGACACAGCTGCACGCTACAACGATAACTTCAAGACTCGGATTTTAGAGAAAAAAAAACCTATTTTAGTGTCAACCCTTTTTAAATACAATACTGTTGCATATGGCTTGCATATGAGAAGGGGGGGTGTTAAGGTATTTCTCTTTTGTTCTAGGGTAGAACTAACTATTCACATTTGCACTCATCCTCTCCGTCTAAGATATCGGGTAAAACTAGAGGTGTCAACGGATGAAGAAGAATCGAACCGTTAATAAATCGGATGACATAACGTGTGCTCTATTTGGATGCTCATGCTTGATCAGTAGAAAATTTACTGGACTGCAAATTGCGGCGGAGCAACTTGCATCGAAACAACGAGGACGATACTTCGAATAGAAAGCGTGGACACAATTTGCAACCATCCATCTGACCTGCCGTGTCCATAAAAAAATGTGAATGGCCGGCAAAGCCTCAATTATAGAAACTTATGCGACACTTCAGCTTTTCTTCGAAAGAAAAAGGCAACTTATACCGTTCCAAGAATCCTTTGTCTGGTGTCCAATCGCGCTCGCAAAGATGCAGTATGCATCAAATGAAAAATAGAAATATGACAGTAGCTTTAACTCGGATCTGCTCCTGATCATCACCACGACTGGTCACTGTTTAATCTCCATAATATAACTCCATTTTAGCTTATCTTACGAAAAGACGACCAAGACCATGCGTGGATCGCATAGCAATTGAATACATTATGACACTAATATTTTTCTTCATTTGTGATTGTACAGCTTGTGATTGCTTCCACCAGCAGCGTGCTCACAGATATCAATTGGCAGCATGTGTAGCAGCAGCAGCAGCAAAAATGCAGCTCTTGACGCAGCAAGCCAACAGTCAGTGTTCTTATGCATTCCAACAGCTGAGTTTTCAGAGAGAAGCGATAAAGGCTGAAAGACTAGCTGAAAACTCTAAAATGACATGATACATTACTCTGCCAAATTCAATTACGAATGTGGTTTGGACTTTGGAATTTCTCAGCAGAGGTCATTCAACAGATGCAGATCCACTGAAAGAAATGGCAAACAACACACTAGAATGACCTAGCTACAATGGATTAGAAGAAAGAGTTTACAGTTATCGATGTTACGGTAGTCCCAGCTAGATCAGTACCGACGAGAGAATTGGGAAAAATTCCGAGTAGAGATTGCCAATACAAAGGAGCATGAATCAAGGTTTATCCTGATATGTGAGTTCCTCCAGTACTCTTTTATATTACAACTAGAAAAGTTGCCAGGCTCTTGCTTTGTGCTAGTAACAAACTGACCAAATACAAAATCAAACTAATGCAAACAGTGGCGGAACCAGGAATTCGAAAGACCCGGGGCAAACTTGAACTGGAGAATTATCATCTACTATTGCGGTTCTAAAATAAGTTTGTATTGATTTTATTTTGTTATAGAATTACTACAAGAAATTTTTGGTCAGTACAGAAGCAATAAATCTACTAAACCTACGAGTCTATGACAGAATTTACATAGTACAACATTCAACATGGAACATGGTGATGAGTGCACTGCCCACATGGGCACAAGAACACCATGAAGTCGTCAGTTATGAACGAATTCAACATGGAACACCATGAAGTCACCAGAAGCAATAAAATTATAAAATGGAAGCATAGCATTTGTCTCGGACCTCGGTGTGCCTGCGGCAGTGCGGCCTGCCGGCGGTGCGGCGGTGCAGGCGTGCAGCCCCCTCGCGTCGCAGGCTCGCAGCCCCGCGCGCGCGCCCGAGCCCCCGATCGCCGACCGGCCAGAGGCCTTGCGCGGCTCGGCTGCGCGCCGCCCTCTGGCCTTGCCGGTTGCCCTGCGTCGGCGCGCGCGGCCCGACCGGCCGTAGGCCTTGCGCGGCTTCGGCTGCGCGCGCTGCGCCTGTGCCGGTTGCCCTGCGCCACTATGCGCGCGCAGCCGACGGGAGGAGGAGGAGAATACCAAGAGGAGGAATGGTGATTGGGGAAGAAATCAGAAATGGTCAAATGGGGAAATGTGGGGATTGGGGAAGAAAGGGCAAAACCTTTAGGCTTTAGGGTTGTGCTGGCTTGGTTTGGGCCTTGGGCCGCCTGCCTCGGCTCCTCTTTCTTCTCGGACCCGGCCCACGGCCATGGATGCCCGTGGCGCGCCTGCTGCTCGCTCAGGCGATGGAGCCATGGAGGCTTGGCCGGGGGCTTGGCCGGGGGCGGGCTCGCGGGGGGGGGCGCGGAGGAGACCGGGCAGCCGCCCGGGTGGTTCCATGCATCGAATGCAAACACATGCTGTGTGTGTGCTCCCATCCTATTGACTTACCAATCACCAGAAGATGCCAACACCATGCCAACTACAAGTAAACAAATTACCAAACAGTATGCAACAAGAAATGTGCGCCTACCGACAACTGACCACAATACAACAATATGTTATGCAATGGAGCTAGGAAGAGACCATTTTGCAACAGATCAACTGCATGATGGATGATAAGTGAGAGTGAGCAATCACAAGTCCTAATTGTGGTTTGAGCTCAAGGCACAATAGCTTTATAGCACAAGTTCCATAAATGGTATAGGACCAACTACTGCTTGGCGGCCAGCAATAACTCCCAGAAGGTTATCAGTGCTAATCACTTCAGTTTTGGGCCTCTTGGGAGAGGCGCTCATTAGGCATATTTGCAGCCAGCAACACAGTCAGCAAGCAACAGTTTTCGGTTGTTTCCAGCGAGACTGAGAAGACTCAACATTTTTAGTATTTTCTGTTTTCTAAAAGAACAGTCCTGAATGATGTGTTTTAAAACAAAAAACTTCAGAAACTGCCTAGTTTTCAATAAACAATCATGTCTCGCACATGTAAAGAGCATCTACTCCTAAATGGGCACTAACCCACCGGATTATTAAAAATCGGTTTACTTTGAGATTTCGCTTATCACTTACCAGTTAGCACTAGCTGCTAGCCGCTGGGAATTGAACCATGATCTAAGTAAAAATTCAATGGTATGGCTCACTAAGCTAATGCAGTAATGCCATAGAATACAAGGGCAATGTTCTGTGTCTTCAACATATCACAGACGAAAGAGAAACCAAATGAAATACTGAATTGTCTGCACTAAATTCATCAAATAAACAAAAAAAAAAAATCTAGTCATACAGTTGAATTATGCTTGGAATAGTGCACCTCAAAAGCGATAACAGATAACTGCACACAATTAGAGATACCATCTAGGTGGATTGAGTTATCACTTATCAACAAAATACACATAAAAAAAATTACTCTATTGGCAGACCAAACTATTGCCATGTCCTTAAATCAGATACTGATGCCTACAAGTAAATGAATTGCATATTCACAATTTAACGCTGACATTCCGATGTTTTACACAATAATTGCTTATAGGGAAGTTCTTGGATATCAGGTACTATAGCATTAAGAGGTATGTGCTGCTGCATTGACATTTTCACTAACATGTCTGTATTCTCCTTTGGCAAGGCATGAGATCAGATGGAAAATGATATGTGGAAATTATCTCAGTTCTAAAAAAGAAGAAATTCTAGACCAAAACTAAACATTCTTCCCTGTCGGTCTAGCATTTATAATATAAATGCAAAATTATTGTAGCAGCTAACAACAAACAGACAAGTACAAAAGATGGTGTTTCTCACAAGCTCACCAGAGATGCAGATAGCAAAAAGAAAGCACTGCCCCAAAATTGATCAGCAGCCTTGTCACTTCAAGCGTATCCTAGAGAAACTATGCTTGTTGGATGGCTTTTGACTCCTCTTCCATTTCCAACTCCTTGACTGCTGCTATGAGGCTACGAGTAATGCCCTTGAGGCATAATCCACTGTCCTCCATTTCCTTCAGGAGCTTCTCAGCTGTTCTCCAGTCCATAGCCTTGAGACATAATGACTGGATAAGTTTGTTATACTCGTCCACATTTGGCTGCAACCCATCTTCCTTCATCTCCTTTAGGCACTCAAGGGCTTTCTCGAACTCCTCCATCTTGCAGTAACCACGAATAAGTATGTGATAAGTAACCCTGCTTAGTTTTGGATGAATCTTCTTAGCTTCACGAAGTAGAGCATGGGCTTCATCAATCATGCCTCCTTTTGTGTAGCCACTCATGATCACACTGTATGTATAAATATCAGGACGGAGCCCTCGTCTCTCCATTACTCTCATCAAACCCTTTGCATCCTCCATTTCTCCCTCTTTAGACAATGCCATGATGACAAAGTTGAACACCGCACTACCAGGAGCTGGGCCAAGATTCACCATCCTCATCAACAATTTCTTTGCATCCTTCACATTGTTTGTCCTACACAAACCATGTATAACCGCAGCAAAGGACTTGCCTGCATGCTTAAGAGACTCCCCTTGGTACTCTTCCAGAAGCTCCAGAGCTGTACTGATGGTCTCATCATTCCTTGCCAAAGCACCAACAAGGAAATCCAAGGGTGATGTTGGAATCTGAACCTTCTTCTCCTTCGCTGCTAGGTATACCGAATGTGCCTCCTTCACCTTCTTCCCCTTGCAAAAGAACATCACAATCTCGCCGACCTTGTCCCCATCAGGAAAGCACCCAGAGCTAATCATCTTCTCACAAACTCCCCATGCAGCACCAACCATGGACTTCTTTCTAGCTGCTTGAATCACCAGATAATAGCTGTCGCCATCCGGCGTACAGCCGAACTCACTGAACTTGTCGATAACCTCTAGTGCCGCCTTCGACTTCTCGAGCTTCCAAAATATTGCTATCACTTTATTCAACACTTGAGTGCTCACTGATCCTGGCACATTGCCCATTTCCTTAACCAAATCCCACAGCAAGTACGCATCCATCTTGTCAATCTCGTCGGAATCAGCAATCTTGCTCGCGACGATCTCGAGATTGGCAAGGCTCTTGGCAGCGGGGTTGTTCTTCGCGGCAGAATTGAACAAAAGGAGTAGCTTTTTACCGGAGCAGTGCTCGGCGGAGAGGAGGACGGCGTTGAGGAGCGGCTCGGTGAAGTCCACGACCATGTCAGCCAGGGCGGAGGGGATCTGGTCCTGCGGAGTGGCCTCCACGACCGCGCGGACGCGGGCGACCTCCTCGTTGTCGGCTACAGCATCGGCGGCGTCGGAGGAGGCGAAGATGTCGTCGGCTTCGCCGGTGTCCTCTACCCAGAGCGAGGTCAGGTTTTCCTCGACGTCCTCGGTGGGATCAGCCGAGGCGGATGCGGCAGCAGAGGAGGAGGCATCCGGGAGGGGCGCCGGGGAAGAGGAGAGGAAGCGGGAGAGAGGGCGTGGGGGTGGGACTCGGGTTAAGGTTCGGAGTGGAGATGGTGGCGGCGGTGGAGGCGACTTGGGTATGGAGGAGCGGAAAAGGAGGAGAGCACGAGCTCGCGAACGCCACATCGTCGTCGTCCTCCTCGGCGGCGGCGGCGAGGTGGTGTTGTGGTTGATTTGTGTAGAGGAGAGGAGTCGAAGGGGGGGATGGAGAAGGTTTTACGTGGGACAATTAGTCCGGGAACATGTTAAAAGTTAAAATTAGAGAAATAACATCGAAATAGAACTTGACTGCTACACAGAGGTGGTCAAACAGGCCGCTCAGCCCGGCACAGCACAAGTCCGACTAGGCACGATCCGTTTAGACACGGTCCATTCTGGCCCATATACTATTCGTGTCGTGCTGTGTCGGCCCACGGGCCGAGGTGGCGACCCAGGCACGGCCCATCGGGCATTCGTGCTGTGCTGGGTCGACCCGAGTTCGTTTAGCCCGTCGGGTCAAGCGTGGCCCGTTTAGCCCGTTTGGTCTGTCAGTCTGAAAAAATTTAGAAAAATTAGAAAAATATGTAGAACTTAAAAGTAGACATGAACAATGAAAAAAATAAGACAATCATAATGAAAATGTAATAAAGAGCTTTATTAATGTTCAATTGGTTGTCTCGTTAAAATCTTCGTCAAGTAAAAACTCAAAATGAGAAAATCTTGATAAAGGAAAAAGAGTACAGCCTATAGCTCTACAATTGTATATACATGATACATCCTTGTTCTATGTGTCGATGTTATTGTCTAAGTACAAATTTTCGAACACTTTCGATAACTCTGGATTTTCCACAGAGTGTTGTGTTCGTGAATCGGCTTGTTCTCAGTCCTTCACAGTTAAAAGGATCTCCACCATCTCACTTGTGAGACTTATTCTTATCTCCTCTAATATTCTTCCTGAAAGACTGAAAGCAGATTCGGAGGAAACCGTAGAGACAGGAACAATTAACACATCACGTGCAAGTATGGATAGCACGGGATATGTTAACTTATGGGCTTACCACCATTGCAAGATGTCGAAGTCTTCTGAGTTGAGATCCACCGTATCGTTATCCAGATAGGTGGATAGTTCTCCGCTCCTTGTGGGTCTTGACTGAGTAGGTGCTGGTGTAGTAGAAGAAGAAGACTTGGACCTAGAGGAAGAGGCACCGAAGATCGCACCCCATATATTTGTCTTCCCACTCGAGGTGAGGGCTACTGGAGGTCGTTGCGAGCAAACTCCCCGGAACTTATTTTTATACCTTTGGTAAACCTCGTATAACCGAGAACGAACTTCTGTAAAATAGTTAGTATAGTCTAGCCCCGTAGCATCACTAAGAAGATCAAGTACAGTACCAAATGCACCAATTTTAGCCCTAGGATCTAAAAGAAATACAAATGCATATAAGTAAGGGATTTGTCTCCAATATTTAAGGTATTTGGATTTCATGGCAACAACAGCCTCACGTAAAACTAAATCATTTTTATGCATTTCCAATTGGGTAGTAATCCGTAAAATAGTATGCACGATGATAGGAGATGTTGGATAGTAGACAGCGGACAAAGCAATAGCTGGCTCATAAAAAATTTCTAAAAATGACAGAATCTTCTCAGCAACGAACCAATGTTGCTCAGTTAATAGCAAAGTACCGTCAGTGCTAGGATAGTGTGTTTGAATAAAAATAGAAAAGGTGCTCTTGTATGGTAAAAGATGCTTAAGCATGAGGTAAGTAGAGTTTCAGCTTACCTCCATGTCCAAACCGAACTTTCTTGGACATACACACATCGCCCTGCAGAAGTTCTTATATTGTGCTATTCTTACGTTAGAATAATTCAAGAAAGAAATCGCATCGCGAAAAGCTTTAATATACGGACTCAACCTCTTCAAACCACATTTGACTATAAGGTTGATAATATGACAAGCGCATCGTTGATGTAGCAAGAAGGAATGGCATATGTACTCAACACTGGAGTAAGAATGTCCATAGCCCTAGAGTTTGTCGCGACGTTGTCTAAAGTATTTGCGAATATTTTGTTTGTAAGACCAAAATCTTCAACGACTTTCATAATACAGTCCACAATATTCTCCCCCGTGTGTGCTACATCAATTAATTTCAAACCTATAATCCTTTTCTCCATTGCCCAGTTGTCATTAACATAATGTGCAACTACACTAAGGAAATCCTCCCTAGCCCGACCACTCCATATGTCCGAGGTCAAGGCCACCGAAAATGTGCACGTACTAAATAGTTCCTTTATTTTATTACGACGTTCATTATAGTATTTCACTAGATCCCTAGTTGTTGTCTGTCTAGAAACAGAAGCAAATCTAGGATTATGCGCAGTCCTAATATAATTTTGGAAAGAAGCAGACTCGCCAAAGCCTAGCGGTAAATCCTCATAAGCAATTAAACGACAGAGAGATTGGCGGGCTACCTAAGGATCGTAGTTCCAGCTAGATACCGTATCGTCGGGGTTGTATTGCAGCTGCGTCTGCCTCATCGCCAATCTTTGCTTGGTTCGACATCTTGTAGCATGTCTAAGCAAGTGCCCCGTTCCACCTGTAGACTTCGTAGACAATTCATGGTGATAAATTTTACAAATAGCATATAGTACCTCATTTCCCACTGCGTCTTGCTTGGTTGTCCTATCGAAATTCTCCCACACTCCTGATGTAGACGACCTCGATCTCTTTGCTCCGGTTGCTGTTGAGCCTGATGCTGACGTGGAGCCTAATGATGGAACTCCACCATGCTCCTCTGGTGAAACCTCCGGTTCATTTGAGGTAGGCGCAACCGCCTCTATGGACGCAATTTCCTCCGATGAAAGTCCGTACTCACCAAGAGCAAAGTTATCGTAAGGACTGTCCATAACGAAAACTGCAAAATTGAAACTAACACTATTACTACTTTCATCTTAGCATAAAAAATGAACAATAAAAGTATTACAAAAACAGTATTGTACCTCTTTCGCTGACTTGTGGTCGAAAATTGAAATTTCCAAATTTTGGCATAATTTTTTTGAATTTTGCCAAATTACCTCAACACGGATTTGAATTTGCACAACACAATTGCAAAGAGATAATGGAGAATGAGGGTGTGCTGAACGAGGGGGTATGGTGGCTATTTATAGAAAAAAAAAATTAGAATTTTAGAATTTTTTTGGCTATTTTTTAAGACCCCAACGATCAAAAAACGGCTAAAATCTCCCCCAACGGGCGGATTTTTTGGGTCGTGTCGTGCTTAGGCACGGCCCACCAGCCCGCACAGCCGCCTGCCCGACCTGCCCCGTTGCTCGCCCCCTTTCTTCTCCCCTTGCCGGCTTGCCCGTGCCCGCATGATCGCCACACGCGCTGGCGCCTCCTCGCCTCGCCGGCCGTCGCCTCCTCGCCTCGCGACCCGCCTCCTCGTCGACCGGCGACCTCGCCGCTTCGCCTCGCGGCCCCGCGCGCCTCGGCGCCCCACCGCCTAGCCGACCCGCCGCCTCCTCACCTCCCACGACCCGCCTCTCCTCCCAACGGCCCGCACCTCGCCTCCTCGTCGACCTCGCGCCTCATCGCCTCCGCGTCGCGCCGCCGCCGCCTCGACACCCACCGCCTCGTCGACCCGCCTCGTCGACCCGCCTCCTCGACACCTCTCGCCGACCCCGCCGCCTCCTTGCCTCCCCGCGACCCGCGCGTCGCCTCGTCGACGCCTCGACGGCCCCGCCGCCTCGACCCACCGCCTCGACGACCCCGCCTCCTCATCGACCCTGCCTGGCCGCCTCCTCGACGGCCCCGCGCCTCGTCGACGCCTCCTCGGCTCCTCGACGGTCGGTCCCGCGCAGCGCAGCCTGTCGCGTCGTCCGCCGCTCGCCGTCTCTCGCCTCGGCCGCCGCGCCTACGCAGCTCGGTGCGCGCTCTCCTCCTCCTCCGCTCCGGCATCGCGCAAGACCGCGCGCCGCCGCCGCGACCTAACGCCTCCCGGCCGTGCCTCCGGTTCCCGCCGTTGCTGCTGCGGCACGCCTTGATCGTCGTGCGTGCCGCGCCGACCACCGCGCAGGCGGCGCCTGCACGCCCGGTGTCTCGTGCCGGGCCGACACAACCCATGAACAGTGCGGGCCGGACCGGGCTCATACCGGCCCAACAGTGTCGTGCTTCGTGTTGGCCCGTTAGGCCCGGCCCATTTGGCCAGCACTAAGTGCTACCTAACATTCAAAAGGCTAAAAAACTGTAAAACAACACTTTAAAGGAATACTCCATCATAAATTTATCAAAAAGATACAATTCCCCCTTTCTCCCCCAACCCTGGTGTCTCCTTATGATGTCTCTCTCTCCGACTGCACCACGTCGCCACCGCCACCTGGAGATCGGTACTGAGACGAAGCCGCGCCGTGCTGCCGTGAGCACACCGGCATGGCGCGGTTTGGAGACTAGCAGTGACGGCGCGGACCGACAGTGGCGTCATGCTTGGAGAGCGACGGTGGCAATGGCACAACTCGGGGGAAGCAACGCGGCTCGGCCGAATAGGAGGGGGAGAGAGGCGGGCACGGCTTGGAGACCGGCGATGGCGGCGGCACACCTCAGGGGAAGCTGTGCGACTCAACCAGAGAAGTGGGGGAGAGAGGCGACGTGCATGAAGACCGGCGGTGGCGGTGACACGGCTCAAGGGAGGCAGCGCAACTCGGTTGGAGAAGAGGGGGATGCATGAGAGAGTGTAAAAACGTCATTTTACTCCGCGGGTGTTACTTTTCTAATTTTTTGTTGTTTGGGGTGTTATCAGTCAGTCAACTACGAATACAACGTCATTTTTCTAAATCCCAACGATAGAGATGTCGCTGAACTAATTTTCCCTTCTTTCTAGGGTTTAAGGCCGTAATGGAGTATTGGGCTGGGCCTCATAATCTCCATTTTGTTGGACCATTTCGTTCTATTACTGACATGTCTGTACTTTTCTTTTTTAAAAAATACATTACTTTGTACAGTTTTTTTGGGGGGGGGGGGGGCGCTCTTTCATGAAAGTTTTCAGTTTGAGTCAAAGTAGTCGATCAATCTGACGATCTGCTTCATTCCACATATGAATGTGAATCAAAATTGCTGAATAGCTCATGATACACATTCTAATCGACTCTTGGAGAAACAAAGCAGATGAGGATTTTATTTCCTAGGGAGGAACGACACAAGGTTTGAGTTACATGCTGTGAGATATGAAATAAATTCAGAATGAGTTTGAACATTTCCAGGATCTAGTGCCTATTCAACTCAACACGCTTCTCTGCACTTTGACTTTCTTAATATTACTAAATATGGGTAGTGTCTTCTCTCTCTTCAACTCAACAGGCTACATGCCAAAGAAATAAAAGATACACAGATCCTTCAGAAAATGCATCGGGTAGATTTGTAACACGCAAATCAATCTCCATAGTCCGCACACATCTGAAGGTGTCTGTCTATGCAGTGACCTCAGCTTTGGCATTCTTAGCATCTTCTTCTCCATCTTTGGTTGATGCCGCTGCTGCTCTGTCCTGCTCTTTCTTCTGCGCCCTGATCAGTGCACGTCTTGCCCGGGGACGCATCTCGCATACTTGGCGTGGTGGCATCACAAAAGGTTCAAGAGGTCGATCATGGAATGGATGCTCACCTCCAGAAAATATCCTCAATTTGCGATCCCTATCCTGGAGGATCAAAACAGTACATGTTAAATGGCAATACTATACCAAGGCCCTTCAACAATTTGAAAAGGAAACAAAAAGGAAGAATATGCCTTTTTGTCTAAGTACCTGATTATACCAGAGTGGCAAGGAAAAAAGGATTTTATTTCTCAGATAGTACAAATTTCTAAAACATATAACAAGGATAGACCATGACCTTGGTATACAGCTTCATATGCAGTATCAGCCACTTGTAACAACACGAAAGAAAAGATGGATGGATTTTATGACATGTTATTGGATTTGTTCTTCAATATACACAGTTCTGGCTTAAAAGTCTCCAAACAAAAATTCACAACTAGTTACAGCACCACATCAACAAATTCTGACAGATCCATAGGCACATCAGTTAACTTCAGAAATGCATCGCACAAACTTAATTAAGCCAGAAGTTGCACTGTACATACAAATAAACTTCTCTCATGGCTTTTGCTTATAGAGTATAGACTGGTATCTCATGGCTCAATGAATAATAAGAAAATTATCATAATTCACTTGTTCATCAATGCAAGATAAAAGTGCCTAGTCTATAATAAAATAACTGTTATCACCATAGTTAATACATATAAGCATCAATGCAAATATGCATACAGCAATCTACATTATAGCCTGTCGATTATGTAGATAACTCAACAGCAAATAAAGCTAGCATCAAGTCTTCAACCAGAAAAGGAATGAACTTATGACCGATCCTAAATTACAGAAACAAGGAGACATGAAGTTTCACTTACATCACGCAATCTATTGCGGGGAAGCATGCGCAGGACAGCTTTGCGAATCACTTCAGTTGGGTCTTTTTCCATCTGGTCCTTGAGCCTCCTTTCCTTCAGATGGCCAACATACCTATTGAAAAAATGCACATAACAAAAGAAAATTAATAATAATACCAGATAAGGAATTCAACAGTATTTGCTAGAAATTTACTAACCCTGTATGCCAGTAGTAAATTTTATCAGTCATTTTTCTTCCTGTGACACTGATATCTTTTGCATTAAGTACGATGCACATGTCTCCATTTTCCATATGTGGTGCATAGGTTGGCTTGTCCTTGCCTTGAAGCACAACAGCTATTTGGGATGCCAACCGTCCAAGCACCTATGACATAGACAAAGTAGCTTAATGCATAACCATTTCCCCTTATTACATCTGCACAGTTGAAACCAGCAAAAGAATTCTGACCTGGCCCTTTGCATCAAAAACACGCCATTGCAACCCCTCTAAATTGATTCTTCTCAAACCTGCAAATGCTTTCTGCACAGTTCAAAAGGAAACAACTGTCAGTGCCAGTACTTCACGTTTAGCTAGTGCAGGTTCAAAAACTGCATTCATGTAGTTCAAACTTAAGAAACCAAATAAGCTGGATGCAGAAAAGATTCACACTGGATAGTTATTTGCGGATTTCAATTGCAGACTTCTTTCCTTTTAGGGGAAAAAAAGAGATGCTGGGTTCTTTCACTAATGCAATATGACCACAGAATACAGATAACAAACCGTTGTCAAAAAATTATATAAAAGTTTATTGTCACAATAACAAAATAATCAGAAAGAACAACTTAATTTTGCACCATTCCATCAGCATGTTACCAAATATGTTCTGTGGATTCAGTGGCGGCATGAGTACACTAACACTAGTCACAAAATTGCCTAGCAAAGGCAACTCAATATGCATAGATCTAACTGTCATCAATGTCCCATTTCATCCCTCAGCGCACCATAGATCATAGTTTATTCACACAAATCTAGAATTTTACAAGCCAGGATACATGGTAGAAAACTAAGAAAAGTAGTTCTTTATAGAGGTGGCAATGGATGGATGTGGGTTGTACCTCTCAAAAAGCTCAATCTATATTCAACCGACATAAAAGTATGTGCAATCAACCAAGCCAATCAGCAATCATTTACAGTCCAAATTGATCCATGGTCCGTATCCAGGAGTCTTTGGACTCTTGACTGTCACTAACTGAATCTACAATGGAGGCATGGACTACAAATGTGCCCGAAGCCAAACAGCCGCCAGCCGGTCCACCTGACCGCCGGTATCCCACTCGCCTCACGACCCAGAAAGCCAACCTCCTGGGTGCCACTTGCTCATCAGGATCAGACTCCCCGGGCAGTGTCCACCGCCGACAGCCGAGTCACACGCACCTCTCTCAGCTGACTGCCGGAGTCCATCTTGCTGCACTACGAACACCCTCAACTACCAGACTCCCGCCCACCGCGCGGCACCAACAACCGCCGCCCCGTTTCTGCGGCCATACCCTCCGAATGCGGCTGCGCCTAAACCGCGTCCGTCGACGGCAGCTTACGTCCGCGAGAAGATCCTGATGGGCGACGCCTCCCAAAAACACCCACCCCCACCACCCTGGCTCTGTGGAAGGCGCGTGCACAATCACCTGATTCCGTAGCATACCTCGCCCACGCTAGGTTTTCATCGTCGGGCGAAATGTGGAAGAGGACCGCGTGGCTTTCGGGAATCTGAGTACTTTCAAAGAGAGAGACACGTAACTCACTTTCATGTTGCCGGTGAAGGCCGGCGGTACCGCAGCCATGCCAAGCCGCCGTGGTGGACTGGTTGCCGGAGGAGGAGGCGGCGGCGGTAGGAGAAATGGGGCCGAAGCGAGCAGCGGACGGGATCGTTGCGGGCTTCGCTTCTTGCTTCCCCCACGGTTTAAGGGCCTCAATAGGCCCATTTCACCATCTAGGCCGCTAATCCTAATTTGGGGCTAATAGCATTGCTTCACTAGATTGGGCCGTAGACTTCGTGCTTCTGGGCCCAAAAAACAGACGATTTTCACGGTTTGTTCTTTCCCTCTCTTTTTTTTTGAGATTTCTTTGCTTTGCTTTTGGGAATCCAGTATTCTTGCAGAATTAAAAAAAAAGGTGTTCAGTTTTTTGAGCAATGCTTTGATCGATCTCTGGTGCTAAAAGGAGAAGGAGATTCACAACTGTGACTTGCTGCTATCAGAATGGTATAGCTTGGGAAAGCTATGCATTGGATTTCTGTACCCTGCAAGGAAGCAAGCAGTAGAGGAGGAAACCCAAAGATGAGGGACTGCTTGTACATGCCGTAGCTTGGTCTTAGGTGTTAACTTCACGAGCAAAAGCAAGCCATCTGCGGGACTACTCAAACCATGTACAATAGTGTTGCGTCAGGTGTTTGTATGCCTTAAAATGTAGAACGCGAGATGATGTAGAGGAGAGAGTGGAAAAATAGAGAGTTGGGTTATCTTTCTTGTAATAATCGACTGTAATACGAGAAACAAGACATATTGTATATAAAGGAGTTGTTTATAGAGACATATAAAAAGACAATTTATTGTAGAAGTTGTCTATAAATAATATAAAAAAATACTATGTCTATATCATTTTCCTATCCTTACTCTTCCTAAAGGCTACAGACACGTTAAGATGACGCGACAGTAAGTGATTAAGTCAATCATACCTGGCATGTTCGGCAAGCTACCCAATCAACCCATCATTATTGCAAATTGCAATGTTGCAGGCACTGGATAGATAGATAGTATACATAGGTAGATCCGGGCACGCACGCGAAGAAGATGCATGTGCGATGGGAATGGAGACGCGGCGCAGGAAGCAGCTCCTCCTCTCGCTCTCCTTCCTCTGCCTCGCCGTGCTGCTCTCCGGCGCGCTGCTCGCGCCGCCCGCCTCGGCGGCGGCGGGGAGGAAGCGGCGGTGGGCCGGGTTCGACTACTACGTGCTGGCGCTGCAGTGGCCGGGGACCGTCTGCCGCCAGACCAACCAATGCTGCAGCTCCAACGGCTGCTGCCGGTCGCATTCCCCATCCCTCGCTTAATCGCTTTCCTTCGCATTGTCGCTGGATTTTTGTCTAACCGAAGCTCATTTGGTTTCCCTTTGCTTTCTGCAGCTCCAAGCCTCTCAAATGGTTCACGATTCGTAAGTTTACATTCAAATCGATTGCATTCCTAATTTGGATGTCGTGGGCACTGCCGTTGCTTTTGATGATGGTGCTTGCGTTGTTTTAATTCGAGATGCCGAAGTAAAGGCAACTGATCTATGATTCTTCATGCTCGTAGTACATATCAATACTCGAATTTTTCATGTGTTAGTCCTTCATGTAAGTAGTGGATGCTTTGAAATTTCTGAGCAGCAATAGTGAAGAACTTACATGCCGGTATATTTGCTTGCTTTGATTATTTTGTTCAGCCACTGGTTCCATCGGGCATAAACTTCAGATCTTGTTGTGACTGAAATGCATATATAGGTGTTAGGCTTCAATTGTACCCCCAATAAAAGAATGAAATAAAGTTCGAGTTAGTCACATACACATTTGACATCCACGTGTATCTGCAGAAGAGTGGCACGTTACTACAAAGAATTTAGGTTGAGACAACTGCATCACTTGAGATCTGATCATCAATTCATTTTCTTTATTTGGGCAGATGGGCTCTGGCCACAGTATAACTATGGGGGGTGGCCATCATGCTGCAGACGCACCACATTCAACATCAATAAGGTACCGACGTCACAACTTTTGTTTAGGATGAGATGTGCTCATTTTTCATCTAAAAAAAAGATGTGCTCATTTTTTAACCCTTTTTCTGAACTACTGCAAGTATATCATGTCAATGTACTTTTACACCTGGTTTTACTTGCCCCAGATCCCAATGTTGATAACGATACTTGAGAAGTACTGGCCGTCCTTGTACTGCGGCTCTTCTTCGACCTGCTTTGGTGGAAAGGGAACGTTTTGGAATCATGAGGTAGTAATTAGTGTCTTAACATTTGAGATTTGATTAAGGGAAACTGCTCACAGGTTTGCTTTTGTTTTTGTGCATGTGCTGATGTTTTAACCAACCTTCCTCAGTGGGGTATGTGATTTCTGAACTTGTTGACACAAATACAGTTTCTGCTCCGCAATGGTGAACTTTTCATCATTTACAAATACTTGTACATAGGACTGTTATTCCATCAAGTGATCCAATTATGATTCCCCTTACAAAATAGTCATATGCTCCACTGAATTTTTCTGTTCTTGCATACTGAGCACGAAAAGATGAACTCGTATTTTCTGTTGTTTCAAAATACCCTGTTGTATTCATAATTTCGTATACCATGAATAATTTCAGACCTCAGATCACTGGAGAGATATAATGTATATACTGTATACATAGCATGTCGTGTTTGTCATTAACTCTATACACCGGGTAATAACAATTTCGACTGCTCCATGTTTTTTTACATATGATGAATCTAGGTCACAAATAGATTTGAAGCTACATGAAAAGGGTTTATCTCTAATTTGCGGACATAATCTCAACCAAGTCTCTGCAGACATAATCTCAACCAAGTCTCCTAGTAACCTCCCTAAATGTGCCAGATGATGCAGTTTCATTGCACATCATCTGTATCTAACATTCTACTCTCTTTTTTTGGGCAGAAACTCATGGAACATGTGGTTACCCTGAAATACAGGATGAATATGACTACTTCTCTACAGCACTTTACCTTTACAGCAAATATAATGTTACGGTTAGTATAGAGTGCTTGGCTTGCCAAGATATATCATTGAATAATCATCCCTCGTCTCAACGTGATATTTCTCTTTGCACAAGTTATTTGAGAACTGAGATTGTAACATTTTGTCAGCGCATTAATGTAGTTCTCACTCTGGTCTTGCAGAAAGCTCTGAGAAAAGCACACGTTTATCCTAAGAGTGGCAGAAAATACCCGGTCGGGCATATCGTCGCTGTAATTGAATATGCTTTTGGGGCAATGCCATCTCTTGTTTGTAAAAACGGCTCAGTTCAAGAACTGAGGCTCTGCTTCCACAAAGATTATCAGGTAATTTATGTTATTCATGTTCGCTAGTGCAGTCGATATTCATAGTTCTGGAAAAACATTATTTGGTGTCATTCCAAAATGCTAGTTCTAATGTTAAATGGACATCATGATGTCATCATTTTCTTATAGCCAACACATTCAGATTAAGGTAAACCAGTTAAAGCAGCTTATTCCAGTATAGTGGTTTTAGAAGAGCCTAACTTCTGATTGACAGCGAGCTTTAATTACTGCTAAAACCAAGAAAACCGTACACAGAAATGTTGAGATAGAAATGAATGTATCACCTCTCCCAAGTCTTTTGCCTTAAAGTTACTATGTGGCCTTCGTTTCTAACATTCACGGTCAAGTACAGATTCCTCAAATCACGCGCTACATTTCTAATGGTTCTCTTTGCAGCCCCGTGATTGCACGCTGCAGGCTGACAATGCATTGAGCAGAAGAAGCCATTGCCCTCGCTATGTCACTTTTCCGTCATATAAACCTTATAGTAAGTTCGCTTTCTGTCCCGTTACTGTTGCCATTATCGTTGACTGAAATGAGTACAGAGTACATGAAATAGAAAGTTAGAAACCATACTTCTCAGTTTCTCCTTGGTTATGAAGATAGGATTGCTCAAATAATTCACTTATTCCTACCGATTTTAATATTGTCGTCTGGAGAAATACTACTTGTATTGTACTAATTCATCATTCTGATTGCAATGACAGCGTTCGTTAATGCTACGGAGGGAATCAGTAACCAAATTAATGATGAGCCGCAGCCCGCAGGCATCTGAGTAGAGCTCACAGAGAGTATTTACGGCCCTGATGAGCCTGATGGGTGATGGCTGAGGTGTACAGAACGACGTCATGCCGCATAAAATTGTCAGGCATTCAATAGTTCCTAGTTCTGTAATTCTTGTGCATTCTCGAATGATAGGAAACATAGAGCAACAATGCCCATAGTGATAGCCCATTGGGAAATTCATGTGAATATCTGAAAACTTCCGGTATCTGCAATTCTCTGTGTCCGCAATGTTGAGGGTTGCCCATCCTATCCTCAGAATCACAACACTCCAGGAGTGGCTAATTTCAGCTGTTGACCATTGCTAAGTTATACTACACTCTTTCTCCAAATTGCCTTTGCTGAATATATACCGAAAGAAATTGCTCCTAACAAAAAACGGACGTTGCAGTCTTGTAAGTGATAATTCATCAGCATAACTATGGTGTAACTCTGAAGATTACATGGCAGCATTTCTATACGAGAAATCAAAGCGAGCCTTCCTGCTCTCTCTTCCCATTAATGCTACGCACCTTAATTAAATAGCTCTTTTATGGTACATTCAATTTAATATAGATTCAATTTAATATAGATCGTCTATTTTTGGGAAAGTTGGTTCCATAGCATCAAAAGGTACACGTTTTAGGAAAATACCATCAAAAGATTTTCGTTTAGTTTTTTACCACTGAAAGTTTGCTCCGTTCGATTTTTACCATTCCGTCCATTCTAGTGTTAGTAGTACAGGTGAAATAACGAAAATGCCCTCACCCTCGGAGGGGATGCAATGCACTGATGGTGAGGGTATTTTCGTCATTTTAACTATACTAATAACACCAAAATGGACGGAATAGTAAAAAACTAAACGGACAAACTTTCAGTGTAAAAACTGAACGGGAATCTTTTGATGGTATTTTCCTAAAACGTGTACCTTTTGATGCTATGGAACCAATTATTTCCTATTTTTTATATCCAATCGTCCATTCTTTTTTATCCATGGTTCATTCTTTTTTATCCATAGTTCATATTAGTTATGATTTAGTCATACTACACCTGATAGTATGAGTGGTAGAATCACGAGATGGTATAATTGTAATTATCCATATGGGGGATCGCATAACACAACAGTAATATTTTCAATTCTAGTTGAAAAAGTTCATAATACTCTCATAAATAAAATTATAAATACAAAAGAAAAGTATATTATACCATTAACAAATCAATGATCAGATTTAATTTATATTACTATCATATGCTACTAATAGAACTAGCAGGGTGGTCCGCGCATTTGCGGAGTGAAACGACCCGTAGTTTGTAAGCGTGTCTTAAGTAGCAATTAAGTGAACAATTATCACTAATTAATTAGTTAAAAAAAGAATATTAATGGCTTAACGCCCATAGCATTCGGCGACATCTGGCGTGAACAGTGAATAGAAAGAGGATAAGAAGAGAACATTAACAGAAGCACTTCCGCATCCTCATTTTCCCGTCGTCTGCACCTTCCCCATTCTCTGTTCCCATCGACTCCTTGCACACCACAGCCGAACCAAGCAAACACAAGCCAAAAATCCAAAACCCTGGCCACAACCCAATCTTCATCCATCAAGCTCGCCATTGAAGCCAAGAGGGTGACGTGAAGCATCAACATTTCAAGCCATGAGGAGGGGGAAAGGAAGCAGAGAAGGGGAGCTGATAGTGATTAAAACACGCCTGATAGTGATTTAGTGCCTTTGCTATCATAACGTAAAGATTCATCTTAAACAGTAAATAAGGATTACAGAACCTATAACATAAATTTCTGGAAGGAATCTTTTGTACAAACCTTTTTTGTTGGTTATGATGTTTGAATAAATTAAATTAGTGATCCAGTATGCAAACAAGAAGAGAATAACCTTCCATCCAGCTGATCTGGCATGCTCAATTGCTCCACTGAGGTCACTGTCAGTAGTCAGAAGAACTTTGTCACCTTCGTCATCCTCGTACTGTTGAACACAATTTAAGTGAGATTCATTAATAGCCAGATGTATCCACAATTGAATACATTTCTTGTTCTTTTGGAATCTTTTCTATCCACATCTCCTGATTTCTAAAAGATTGTCATTAATCTGTTAAAAAATAAAAGAAATTGTAATTACATATGTTAACAAAGTCACTGACTACACTAGTTCTTAAGGTCTAATATTCAAATTTAGCTTTAACAAATAGTCAAGTGCTTACATCAGCAAGAAACCATTTCCCTTCTATGCGCTTAGCAAGCTTTGACTGTAACCTCTGTTGTTTTATACTCATAACTTTCTCAGTAGCAGCAAAAAATTACTTTTCATTCTCCTCTTTGACCTCTAGCATAAGTGACTCGTAGTACTACATTATTACCAAAAAAAAAACATACCTTAACTAATTACCTTCTCAAATATCATATGTCAATGATTTGATACACAGAGATCTTATAAATACAGAGGACCAGCAACGAGTGGTACATCATCATCTAGGCGATAATAAATATCAGACAAGCACAAAAATGTACGAATTTAAATTTCTTTATCATTGTACTCTTCAACAATTTGAAAGAAAGGAAAGTACAAAGCTGTTAAAAAGAGTCATACAGATTCATCGGGATGGTATAGCTAATAATACAATATAGCCTTCGGCTCACGGTGGACCTTCCTAGTCCTGGTCCACATACGAATACACCCAGTCCACTTGTCCTGTGGCCGTCGTGCTCCCGCGGGGATGACCCTGCGAGCAAGGATTGGAAACCCGGTCCCGGGATGGATCCCGCCAGCCGCCGGTATCGGTAACCGGCCGGTTACCGGTCAAACCGGTTTTTTTCGGATGAAATTCGTTCAAATTTAATTAAAAATCATTCGAATTTGAATTTGAAAAGTCCGGGATTACCGGCCGGGATCCCGTATCCCGGCCCCCCTCCGGTAAGCGGTGCGGTTACCGGCCGGTATTTTAATCCATGCCTGCGAGGCCCCTTCGGGACTCCTTCGGGCTCCCTTCCTTGGGGCCCTCACTGGGCCCTCGGGACCCCTTCGAAGGGCCTTGAGGGACCCCTTTGGAGTGGTGTCCTTGCGCTTTGCCAGGTCGTGGAATCGGTGAGGCGTCCCTACGACACCTTACTACGTCTGCTATGAACGGAAACTTATCTAAAAGAAAGCATTGCCCTCGATACATCACCCTGCCAACGTATGATCCCCTTGGTAAGTTGAGTTGCTCAAATAAAACCTTCCAAGTTTGCGTCATTGTTGTTGAACTCCTTGGTGCCCATGCTAATCCTGTCCTCTGAATGTGATTGTAGTACCTGTGAACTCTACTGGAGATATTTTCACACGAGTCAACAACAATGAGGTGTATGCATCTCTTTATACAGCCTAAGATACAATTACCGCAACCGAGCATTACATGGCTATGATGAAATGGATCTCAGGTTTATTCAATTATTTGTGAAGGAAAACATTCCATGTCAGAACAACAGAGGATATGATTATGTTCTGAAAATACACCTGCTTTGGTGTACTCTGGAGGGTTGGAAATAGCCAATGTATATACACATTCTGTGGCTGGGCAAGGCCCTTTGCAGTTCATTAAATTGACTACGTACGGGGCCACTGCTTTAAACATATCTGGTGATGAATACTGTATAGATCTAGTACATGTATCTGTGCACAGTCCGTGTTGGTTAGAGCTAACGTCATGAGTTAAAATCGCGTGATACATTTTCGAGTGGTGTTGTCATCAACTATATAGGTTCCCTTGTACAGGCGAAAATGCAGACTCTACTTTCACACCCGTGAACTGCAGCAAACACAGACCAACAGCAACCGGATATAGTACAAATTAAGCGAACATGCCTTGCGTTAATCGATCACCGAATCCCAGCTGGTGCTCGTGGCACACAGAAAAGCTAAGTGTAGTAATCACATCATCCATTTCCAAGTAGAACAAGTTTAATCAAAATCTTATGAGCAAAGTCAGTAACTTGGCTGTACAGCACAACGCCAGGGCATATTAGGAGGACAGAACGGCTGAATAATTTTGTATCTGTAGTCAACACTAACGCCTCTAAACTCAACAACAGCATTTAAACTTGTTTCCAGGAAAAGCCTGGGCCATTTCAATGTTCATGCAGCCGAAGTTTTTCAATGGCGTCGAGCTACACGGAACTCAAGGAGAGATTTTGGTCCTGAATTTCACGAAGCGCCGCACGGTTAACACGTCCAAAATGCATGAATCTGCAAAAAAAAAATATGACAAATGTGAGCGCAGCTTCAAATGGAAGCTACAAAAATGTCAAAAGTACGTGTGGTTTACAGTTGTTAACATGACGAGGTATGAACAAGATGAATGTGGAAACTGGAAAGCACTGATCCAGTCTAGAGTACAACAGATTCTAGAGTACACATACATATTGAACCTGAGCACTTCGCAGAAGAAATCAACTTGATGGTATTTAACAAGTAGGACGTACAGGAATTAACCACTTACCATCAGAATTCATGACCGAAAGATTACACATGTTATGTAGGGAAATGCCTGTATATACAGCTCCATGCTCCAATATTACTTCACCAGAAAAGGTAGTAGGATTGCCATACACATATTGTGAGGAGGAGGATCATCTAAAGCAAGCCCACTTTACCCATATCCTGAGATAATGAGTAGAAAAGTGATCTGGTATGTCCGCCTGCAGAAGTAAGACGACAACCATGAATGTACCAAACAATAATTGGCAAGACTAATTTAGTGACTTTGATGATTGAAGTAGTATTGAGCAAGACAGAAGATAGCATACAATGTCCCATGAAGCAGAAAATTCATCAGTTGAAAGGTACCATCTTCCATTTTGTGATTCAATACCCCTCCTCCTGTTGGAAGTTCCAAGTTCGAGCAGCTGAACAAGATTATCCTCATCAGAATCATATCTAGGGCGTCTTCTCTTCCTATCTCTCTTTCTTCTTTTATGACTTCTTTTAGTGAAATCCTCGTCATCAGTATCTGACGTATGCGAAATTAAGTGCCCATCATTTTGAACCAATGAGTAGTCATCAGCCTTGCGAAATTCTATTTTGTTACCAGAGAACAAAGATTCACAAGAATCATCTGATTTGCATTCTTTCGACAATTCACAGAAAATTACCCAGGACTGAATGCCTATCCACTTCAGTGCATCAGGAAATTTTGTACCCATGAATTCCTTCATGAGAGCAAAATGGTCGGCATCACTCAAGTGATTTGTGCACTTCAAAAGCTCTTCCATCCGCCGTCGTTCTTCCTCTTGCTCTTCGTCATTCATGAGGTGCCAAAGTTGTCTACCTTTGGCAATGACACAGTTCAAAAGGATAAGATCATCAAGAGATATGTGATCACTATGTGCCGACAAAAGAACCTCAAGCCAGCAGCATGGGAACTCCAACTCCTTGCAGTGTGCATTCAGACTGATGAGCTTGCCTAAAGCTTTTAAGAAATCAAAAAGCCTTTGTTCATCTAGATGAATAAGAAGATGCTGACAAAGAGAGGAAAACTGCTCCTCCATCAAAAAATCTTCAACTACTCGCCATGCTTCTTTGGAATTCTCCTCATACATCAAATAAACGAATTGATCTACAAAATATTCTGTATCAATTTGCAGTATTTCACCCTCTTTGATAGAATCAGCAAGCTCTTCAGAAGACCAGAAGTCTGGAACATACTCCAGGAAATTTTCAATTGTCTGGAGAACATCAAGATCACGAAAATAATGAGGCTTAGTAGCAACAACAGCAGGAGACTGCCCATGCTTGCCTTTCCACTCAAGCTCTTCCCAGCAAATATCACGATTCACAAATGCAAACTGAGAAAGTGCCCTAGCGCCTTTTTTGTGTGTCGATTCACCAGTAACAGCGAAGTGGCCAAACCATTGCATTATCCGCTTCGGGTTTCCTGCGTCATAATATTGAAGCAGTAATGTAAGCAATGGTAGATGTTCCAATTGGCATCTGAACCAATTCCAGCTGCATTGCAACAATGAAATGGAAAATACCATTATGCCTAAGCTCTAACCCCTACCATGTTATGCTTAATTTGATTAAGAGATTACTAAAGACAACCAGCACAAAAAAAAAGTACATAGATGTTGAGTAAAGTGTGTTCGCAACACAAGGTCCATACTAATTTTGTTAGAAAATTACATTACACAGATATACAAGAACATATATGCAACAAACAATTCATGTAAGTAACTGCAAGATGTTTCTTGATAAACTGCAGAACCACACTACATCCAGAAAAGTGATCACTGCCTAAAAGGCAAATAGAAACATAATTTCCTTTTTCTTTTAGTTTATGGCTGTGTATTACTGTAATTCCATGTTATGCCACTTATATGATATACAGCACTAACTGAAATTGGGTCCATGCATATCTTGAAGTATCAACAGCCTGAACAGATAACTCGGTCACTTTTACACAACTGTAACAGATGAACTAATGAAATTGCCCGTCGAAAAAAAAAAACTAATGAAATTATTGTACAGAAATTTTTTTTTTTGACAAGTACATTTCAACTAGAATAAATCTGTTGTGAATACAGAAATTGGTGAATTGCAGCAAGGAAAAATAAAGCAAAACCAAAGCTATGCGAGTAGCAGCAGAAAAATACAAAGAATATCAAGTTCTTAGTGAAATTGCCTTGGAAGAACTCCTCCAGCATATGACATCTTTTTGCTAGAATAGAGCCAGTCTTTTCAGGCTTCTTGTCAAAGATCATCCGCAGCAAGCGGGCAGCAACATCCTGCCTCGAATTCTTCATCTCCAAGAGATCAAGGAACAGGTTGCGCTGGTCACGTGGATCGAGCAAATGGACGGACGAGACAGTACTGCACAGCCACAACCGAGCCTCGTACCGGCCTCCGGACCTTACCACTGACTTGATTATGGAGTCGGCCTTGTCTAGAAGAGATCTCCTCGCTTTCACAGCATCTGTATTAACACTACCACCATCCGTCAGCACTTGCAAAAAGAGCTGAACCATTTCCCCGGTGAAAGCTTCTACCGCCTGAAGTTGACAAATACACCAAAGATACCTCAATTCTCCATGGCAATTTAAAATCGCCATCAAAGTAACACATAAAGCAAAGGGCTACAATTTTGAGACCGAATTACTAGCAGAGCGGGAAAAAGCATAGAGATCAACGTATATATGACATGACCGCGAACCATGAAGACAATTCATTACTCAGTGCACGAATTGACAAAAAAAAAAAGAGTTAAGCGGCCATCCTGCTCGGAAATACTTGGGGGCGTTGAACCTAAGTTGCAGCAGACACCTCTTAACGAGAACTATTCCAACCTTATAACACCTAACTAGGGAAAGCGACGCTTCGGAGAGGTCGATTCCGTTGGTTAGCTCGGTGAGGGGAGGAGGAGCAGGAGCAGGAGGCGAACAGCAGGTTCGGTGGAGATGGAGGGCCGCGCGGGGGCGCCGTCGCCCGTCGCTCGGGAAGAAGAGGGGTGAGAATTGTTTTCCTTTAGAGCTACGGCCTTACGGGCCAAATGGACGTCTTGAAGTTGGCATGCCGCAGACTGGGCTGGACCCCGTCTGGACTGGTCAGAGGTGGTCTTCAACAGTTCTTCTATACATTTCGTTTCGGGATTTAATTACGATTCTGAATTCAGATTGATTTTGATGATGTTTAGTCGCAGGATGGTTATACGAATCGTGTACCTTCGTTCAGAAGCTCACGAGTTCGTGTTAAAATTTTCGAAGTTTATATTTCGAAACTAGAGTTAAAATCAAGGCTCGCTCTGCTTATATCGAGGGTGCACAATCTGCTAATCACCGTACTAACTATAGCATTTAGCGGAAAGGCAAATATAAGTACTAAAATATGGATAACGTCCGGAGAGCATTGAACGCCTACTCTCATCGATCCACCATAAATATTGATATCTTCTCTCACAACCACTCATTTTTTTATCTTTTCCATGTCAATAGCATTCTTCTTCCTCTAAAAAAATAGCATTCTTTTCGTCTCTCCACCCATCTTTTCTCAGTAATCAAAGCTCAGACCTGTTTCCCTTCCCCCTCTCTTTCCGGTGGACTCCGACTAAGTTGTCGTCTCCGTTCCAACCATTGATGCCACATCGTCGAGCAAATCGGGCGCCTCCCCCCACCCCCCCTTTTTTTATCCTCCCGATCCGACTGTTGCTTGCCTTCCAACGAACATCGCCAGCAACCACCACTCCTGTCGGTACTATTCACAGGTAGATCGATGCCACACCACCATCGTCGAAGATCCTCCGCAGATGGCAAACTCGGTAGTGGCCCAATCAAGGTCGGAGGTGACGAGGATGTGCCAGTGCCGCTAGATTGGCGGTGTGTAGGCTGGTCGCCACTTCCATCTACTCTAAGCCCATCTAAAATATTAGCATCCAGTTAGTCGAGTTGTTGCGGTGGTTATTTTTAAATGTTGTAACACTCTCTCCAAAAATGTTAGGATTAATTTAGTGGTTTTTCATTTCTATTGCAACAATGTTTTATTTTTGTTGCAACTGATTCTTGTATTTATTGCCACAATTATTCTCATTTATTGCACATTTTTTTAGTTTGTGTTTGCTGTACTAGAGTGAAAATTTTGTTACAACCATAAAACTGATTATTGCGGTTCATGAATTTTTAGTGGGAATTTAAAATAACCATTGGGATTAAACTGCTCTACGGAGAATTACGATTTCATGGCAACTAAGATTTGGTCAAAGGAATGGAACAGGTTTCGCGGCAAGCTATACAATCTGTAGCCCGCAATCGATCAGCACATATAGTGCGAACTGCGAACTCAGATGAGACATTTTCTGTCTTCGCACCGCAAATCGGCGCAAACATCAGTTAGAGCCTGAGAGGTCATCGAATTCATCCCACTATAAACTACACTACCAAGATAACATTCACAAGTCACAACACAATCAGAGTCAAAGGCAATCCAACAGCACCGAAATAGTTAAGTGTTCAGCTTTTAAAACCTCTCCGTAACAGAAAAAAAACTAACCCAACATATGAAAAAACAAATTTTCAGGTTGAAAGAATACAAATCAACTGAACATAAAGACTTTCGTAATCCAAACAGACAATGGAGAAACAAAAAGAAAGATGCCAGATGAAAGAATTCAAAGCAATATCCAAACAGCAGCACATCATATAATTTAGATAATCCATAACTCCAGGTTGACACTAAAAACTGAAAGAAACTGGTTCGTTTTGCAGAGTGCCCAACTTAAACAAAAATGAAATGACATAGATCAAGTTCGATTGGCAGCATAATGATAGCACTACTACGGTAGACTACACTCTTCACTCGTCGTCCTCGTCCTCATCAGCACCAGCAGAGTTGAGGGCATTCAGCCTTTCGACAAGCCTGGCCTTCCTTTCCTCATAGGTGAGCTTCTTAAGGTTGTACCTGCAACAAACGTAGTCAAGTTAGATTGCACTCGTATCAGGGTGGCAAAATCATTAAAGGGATTACAATCATCAGCTAGCTATAGATACCTCTTGTGGGTCTCAGGAGGTTCCTTGGTTGACTTGGCCACGGTAGGATCAGCACGAATGGCAGCATGAACCTTCTTGTACAGTGCTTCGATGTCATCAGCCTCAATTCCCTTCTTGATGTACTCACTGAAGTGGGCTTGGTACTTCTCTGGTTCCTCCTCAACCAGTGACTGGAATAAGATAGGGCAAAAGTCAAATGAGAACAAAGTCAAACATTGTTCAAAATAACAGTAGAGTAAATTGATTTAGGCAACTTGATATACATAAGATTTAGCCTTCTTATCTTTCTGAAAGAAATTGATTAGGTGAGACAACATCACAATAACATGAGGTAATAAAGAAATAACATTATAATATCATGAACAATGGTTTCAACTCACCCTCATGTACTCAGCAACATGTCCTCCATAGATGTACTTGCGGTGAATCTCAGCATCCAGCTGCTTCTCATCCTTCTTGAAACCAGCAAACCTCTTGTCACTGTGAGGAATGTCAAGGCCACCATCCAAAGCTCCCTGCAGCAACAAAAAGAATTACACCAAGTGTCAAAATGCTCCAAGGGATACCTGTATTTCAAAACAAAGCACAGTTCTGAAGTGTAACAAAATATTGAGAAGGATATCCCTTAACACGAAACCAAGATCTTACAAGTATGCAATCATAGGCCAATGGTGAACATTAACACAAGTCTTAAATCTGAGATAGCTCAAGACAATTTGAAATCTGCATGGGTCTTTTATGCCAAAAACTTAGATGCTTGCCTATCTAATGACAATCAACCATTTATAATTGATCTTACAAGTATGCAATCATATACCATAAAAGCAACGCATACCTTAAGGGCACCAAAGACACGGTTTCCAGTAGTGGTCCTGAGAAGGCCAACATCCAAAAGAGCGCGGAATGGCCTCCTCTCATCAGATGGCTCAACAGAGTAGTCCTCCCCAGTGGCCTAAGTTCAGAATTAGCCATCATTACATATGTTCATCAAATGCAACATGAGAAAATATTAGGGAAAGGTTAATTTTTTAAACAAATTATACCTCAACATTGCCCTCATATTCCTGATCTAAATCACGGATCTTGAGCACACGACGAGCCAAAAGCAGCCCAGTGCAGTAGGCTAGATGATTCATTTAAACAGTTGAATTAAATTAGCATACATGCATCAGGATAACAAGCAGCATTCTGCGCATTACTTCAGTTGATGAAAACTACCTGCAGCATAGTTGGTGAGACCAACTTCAAGACCATATCGTGGCAGCTCATGAGAATAGGCAGCAGCCATCACCATATCACCAGCAATGGTGGCAGATATAATCTGGGCAGTGATGTCCTTGTTGGTCTGGAGTAATATGGTTAAGAAATACAATATGCCTCTACGTAGTAAAATCATGGTAATAATAAGCAGAGCAGAGATGATTAACAAGTGCACAACATGACAACGAAAAACTTAAGGATACAAATCGCACAACAAAGCGGTACTTCGGGGTATTGTACTTGTTCTTGTCCTGGTTAATGAGCCTAATCCTGGCCCTGTAATCAGTCTTCCCCTCTGCAAGCACAAGGGCAGAGAAAAGAAGTCCATCAAAATACTGCCAAATGAAAGAAGCATTGAAGGCATCAGGTGACAGGATTAAACATACGTCTCCGTCTCTTGAACTTCACTTGGAATCGCTTGGAGTACGCACTGGTCTTCTGGGTCTTGACAAACACCTAAATAAATAACCAAAAAATGCATGAATACTACTGTAGACATAAACAGCGAAAAGGCTACTAAACATGCCCAGAAAACATATTCTTCTTTGCTGGCATGACCTTTAATTTCATAAATTCTACAGTACATGACGGATCAATGTGTTTTGATCAAACTGACAGTCAGAACAGCAGGTGTATTATCGTCACCAGACACAACTGAGTTTATTATCTTCCAAGACAAATTAGAGATAAACACCCGGAAAGCAATATGTTGCGCTCATCATCTAAACATTTAACTGGCAGCACTTCATACGACATATGTATCTGTAGATTAACAATATATCTACGGATATATGCTCGAGCTAGTGTAGATCTACTAAACCCTGTAATCCAGAAAGAACTATGACAACGATCGCCTGCTCGTACAAGAAAGTAGGCGCTAATAACTATCACAAACAGACTAAGAAAACACCAAAACGGCACAATCTTTGTGATGAACAGCGTTCTACAACAGATCACAGCCAAATCGAAATGAACTCCGCAAACCCTACCGTATGTAACAAAAACAGAACAAAAACTTCGCATATGTGCTAATCGCTAAACTAAACCTCCTAGAACCTTACGAATCTACCGAAACATGGCGCTAGACTTGCAGGAACAGCAACAAATCCACACAACAAACCACGAACCACATAGATACAGACGTAGCAATCAACTAGAGCAGACGCGTAGGGAGTGGAAGGGTTCCGGATCTTACCATCTCGCTCGCCTGCTTTTGCTGTGGCGGCTGCGGCGGCGGCGGCGGCTTCTCTTGGCGTGCGAGAGGGAGAGGATAGGAGAGGTGGGAGAAGGGACGGGTTTATAAGGGCGGCCCTCCTCGGGGCCCTTTTATTCGCTGGGAGAAACCCTAGAGGCATCGGGTGGACGGATGGAATGGGGAGTGGAGTGGACGGTCCAGATCGGTTCGAGGGTTTGTTCTCCGCTGGTGAATGGGCCTCCCAGTGATGGGCTGGGAAGTGGGGCTTCGACGCGTTGTTGGGATTGTGGGCCTGTTGTTTATGAAGTGGCCCGTTTGCTCATTAAGCTACCGACAATTCACTTTGTATTTTGACGATGGTTTTTTCTAAGGAAAAATTGGTGTTGGTGCTTAGAATCGTGCTCTAGCCAACTTTATTTGAGGGAAATTTATTCATGGATATGAATATATAATACAAATTACATACACATATTAGTTGCAAGAAAATTCCTAAGTTTTTCTCCCTTACTTCTCCCGACCGCTGACACGGTATGAGTAGCTGATGACTTGGGGGAAAAAAACATGTAAAATGAAAACACCTGTACTATACTCACTCATTTAGTTATTATCTATCACTTCCTTTGTAGAAAAGAAATACTGTGTTATTCTTAAATAAGGGAACGAACGACAAACCATAGGTTATTTTTGCAGGTCGTTATTTTTGTAGATTTCATGTTTCATCGTAGGCGACTAGGCGTCGTATAAAAAATCTGTTTTACCGGTTTATTGCATGCTTTTTCGAATGAATGGTAGCTATATTTCTGCTAGACAAAAACATAACAATATGTGCCAACTGTAACATGGCTAGCGAGGTGGCATCTTGTCATTATGAGTTTGTTTGGTTCAGTGCCAAAATAAACCATACCAAAATGTGGTATAACCTTAAAATTTTGGCTAGCATTTAATTTAATACCAAAAATTGACTTGCCCACAAAAAAATGGTATTGCCAGGCTTTTTCAAGCCAAGTCGTGGGCAAACTTTCGGCCACCAAAGTGCTGACCAAAAATTGGCGTGGCATTGATTCAATGAGTTTGAATACGTGGCACCATTTGGTTGGATGAGAATAGTAACAACACATGCATGTCAAGTTTAATTCAAAGTCTTAAAATGATCGTATTTTCTAAACCGAGTATCCGATTTGCGATCCAATTTAACCGTTGTAATCCTTATCATTTAATCAACAAAATAAGACCACTATTGGCATATTTTGGGGCAAAAATATATATCATGTGAGACCTATATCGTCATGCTCGTAATTTTGATAAATTTTGGTATGGCAACAATCCAAACACATCAATTTCAGCATCGTCCATGAATTGGTAAAGCTACGATCCAAACAATGCTTGCTCCGATTTTGGCATTGTCCGTGTTTTGGCATTACCAAAATTTTAGTATAGCTCACTGGGATCACAATCCAAACAGCCCCTATGACTTGATATGACGCCTACGACGAGAATGCTAGCTATTTTTCTCGGGAAGAAAAACATAACAACATGTGCCAACTTAACATGGCTAGCGAGGTGGCAGCTTCATCTTCCCTGATCGGTGATCGAGTTTTATTGCGGAATTATCACGGTGTTCGGATCTAAACCCACGACCTGTGTATCGCGAGCATAACATGGTTTTATTACCCAAAAAGCAACATTGTACCGTAAAAATGAGTTTTATTGTCGAAGTCTTAGTTAAGGGTCTTGGTAGGCCCTTGCTTTCGGATTCTCAACCGAAGCAGCGGAGTCTAACCAAACACACCGACTCCTCCTTTTTTTCAGAATCAAGATCGTTTTTTAGAATCGGAGCGATATCGTAGTAGAAAATACGTAGCAACTTTAGGTTGGCTCCTTGCAAGAATCATGCAACCTGGTACAAAAATGCCCCTCGAGTTGAGGGTTATTTACCCACCAAATACCAAATGTCGTCTCATTTCTCGCGCTCTCGCTCGCCCGCATTAACCCCTAGAGCCACCAACTCCGGAGCGCCTCCCCCGCCGATCTGAAGCTCCTCGCCATCGGACGCGAGTCCATCTACTTCGGTACCATCGACCTCATCACGCGCAGCCCAGACCCCGTCTCCCCAGATCCTGTTGCGGCTGACCTACAATCATGTTCGTCGTCGGAAACCCTTCTTTACTTGAGTCCCGATGTTCCTCCTCACTTCAGCCTTGGGAGTGTGAAGGTAAGGTCACCGTCGCCCCTCCCCATTGTCCTCCCTCCTCTTTGGATCGTGTGGATCTGACTCCCTCGCCCCTAGATACATCATCGCTGGCCTGGGGACCTGCATGCCGTCTCCTACGGTCCCGCACACCCTCGTCGCCGGTCCCGCAACCCAATATCTAGTCTCTACCACCAGCCACAGATCCCATTATCGCCGCCTATCCAGCAACAACCGGAGCATGGCCAACCATCAACGACCTCCACGGAATACCACCGGATACCTCGTCCGCGGCCGTGAAGGTTAGAGCCCACCTACCTACGCCCCCCTTGGGCGACGCCCATAGTTGTGTTTTTCTTGCTTGAGCTGATCTCCTCCTTCCTCTACTTTGAAATGGTTCCTTTTTTTTGTTGCTTATATGTGAAATATTTTTGCTGCCCACATGTTGATCAATGTATGAATTGATGAATGATGGTCGTACTACTTGCTATTACTTGTGCTAGCTATTACTTGTTCATGAACAAATATGTTACTGCTTGCTCCTTGTGCTAGCTATTTCTTGCACATGAGTTGTGTACATGTGTTCTGACTTTTCTGTACAATCAGTTGATATACATGTCTCAATACCAATCATGATATACATCTCTTAATACCTGACAGTAGTGTACATGGTTTGTACTTGTGCATGGATCTGAGACTGTAATATGCAAGACCGGTTTCTTATCAAGCTGGAGAGCTAGCCTTTGCTCGATCACCTCCCTAGGGACTTTAGGCGTGTCGGATGCCTGCTATGCGAATACATTCGAATTTGCTCGAGGAATGAGATGAGCAACTCTTCCTATTTCTGGATTGAAACCTGCCCCGGCCAATACCTTTTGGGTGCTTTCACTAGCATTTTTGGGTCCAGATGATGTTTTGACGCTTTTCAGAGAAGGGCCCTTGTCGAGCAGAACCTCATTGGTCTAGTCGGAAGGTTTTGGGGTCATCTTTGGTCTTGAGTGCTTGACTCTATGAAAGGTGGATTAGTATCCCTGGTCGGAAGTTCATCGACCAATTCTAGGATTTACAATCGCATGTGTATGCCATCTTTCTATCCCCTTGAACCATAATGACCCATTTTGGTCCTGTCATTTTTAAACTATGATAGCCGTAATGCGTAGCTATCAGGAACTGTGCTAACGCCGGACAACCAAGAATTTTATTATATGCAGTTGTAAAATCTACTACATCGAATGTAATTTTCTCTGTTTGGAAGTTACATGGCCTTCCGAACGTAACTAGTAGGAAAAACTGCCCTATCGGTTTGGTAGTAAACCTTGGAACTATACCATGGAAGACATATTTCACAGGCTTTACTTTTGACCTGAAAATTTGTGTTTCCTCTAATGCTCCCGTAAACAAAATATTTAAAGAACTACCATCATCTATCACAACTCGATTGACTTTGCAATTATTAATAGCCCTTAAGGAAAGCGACAAACTAGCCTTAATTTACACTGAGTGTGTTGTTTGCTATACTAATGCTTCAATTGGTCTGATGATCTTCCAAATTTCGTTTATCTTGGTTGTTCATCATCCATATTTAAATAACTGGCAGAGAGGTGGCAGTTACTCCCAGATAAGGCACCTCTTGGAAGTGACGTGACTAGTCGGAGAGACAATTTCAGTCAATAGGAGAGTAACTGATCGCCAGTTGGTGTTGGCAGGAGATGTAATAACCGTGATACAGTTATCGCTAGTGACTCGGTAAACGTCGTGTGGTTTGGGGTTGATAAAGTACATGTTCCATTCTTCATACGAAAGAGATGTATTTGGAATCGGGGCTAAGTACTAGTTCAAAGTCTTTATGAGCAATCATCTAGTCGAGCAATGGGTACAGGGCCCCCTCCGACTAGGTTACTTGCATAGCTACCTCTAGGATTCTAACGACCACATGGGTGATTAGCCTCGAGGTTTACAACCGCATAAGCTGTGTGGTTTTTGGTTAAAGTATGAAACCAATAATTAGGAATTTAATCATCATCAACTACCCACACTGCGTTGTCGTCTCCGTAAGCCCCTCCCCTCGTCGTGTGTGTCAGCACATGTTCCGGACACAAGGATCCATTCCCCTCCACTAATTTTGCCCTTCGTCCACAAGTGCTCGCCGACGACCCCTTCTTCCCCATTCCCGTCCGCAACCGCCATTCCCATCGCCACACCTCCTCCGAGTAAGCGCCATCACAATTCCTCCTCCTCTATCCCGATGGTTAATATCACCTCCCTCCTCTCAGGTTGCCGCCGCCACACGAAGATCGCCACACCGCCTCGAGACCACGTCGTCGGCCATCCTCCGACCACCTCCGATGCCCTCTCCGCTCTAGTAGGTTCCTTATACCCCCTAGATGCTTGTGCACGCATTCATTAGCTTAGGGCGACGCTGGCATGTGAGAGCCGCATGAGCCCGAGCGCCGTCACCACTATGAGCCACCACCGTCCTCGCATGTCGGCGCCAATGAACGCGTGCATTTGGGAACCCATTTTGGTGTCCTTTCGGTTGCCACAAGATGTGGCCCACTATTATCACCGCACAAAGCACGAGAAGAGTCATAGAGCTTCCTCTACTCCAGCCGATTTGGGGACAAGTACTGTCATGTACTGTAGCTCGATCATTTCTTATCTTAACTAATAAAGATTGGGGTTTCACCCCTCTCTATGGAAAACGCAGTGTCAACAGGTGGCCTTGTTAGGCCTCACCTCCACCCCGATGTCTCTCCCTCTTCTTAATTGCTGAATTATCTGAGTATGATCAAAATATTAATGTCCAAAGTCCAAGATCATAAACTTACATATATTCTCGATGCCATCAAAAGAAAAAGATATATCATACAATTCAACCAACAAATTTATGTCAACTATCTAGGGAAATAAACGGATTTGGTCTATGCATAAACTTCATCCACATGATTTGATTGCTTTCAAAAGATGTAAATCATTGTACAAAAACTAATGCAGATATGTAGAAATGTTAGGTTACTAGCAATGTGGAGCTGTGGCATGCCATCTCCAAGATGGCAGAGCTGTTCGGTTTATCCATCTGGTCAATAGTGTGTAGCCTGTGGTTTCATGTATGCTAGCTCATTTGACAACATGTCTCTTTTTTAATCTCCCACCCAGTGAAGTACGTAGATATGTAGAATTGTACATAGCACATACCACCAATTAATTTAGACATATTTGCAATCTCTTTTTACTGGAAAAAGTAATTCTTGCCACAACCTATTGTTATTGCGCACCTCTTGAGTTGATGTCATGTATTCGTTGATGATTCAAGGGTTGCTATTGGGAGTGGATGGCAAAGCCTTGTTGCATACATCAATATAGGCTCCTACCACATTTTCGGATTGCCCTAAGGCTACCTTCTCAGCTACAAATTCAATTATGGATTTGGGGTAATCGATGAAATCAATTTTAAATACTGCATATGGCGATAAAAATAGAACTTTTTTGTCCATAATTTCATGACATTGGTAGCATGCACGCACGGACTTGTGTGATATGTTTTTGTGACATTGATTATGGTCTTAGGGGATTTGGGTTGGCATGCTATGTGCAATTGCACTTCAGACAATGATTTTACTGTTTATAGTATGGAGAACAGTTAGAAAGCAAAGGTATGAAATTTCATTGTCTTTACTTTACCTACCATTCTTCCATGTAAACAATTCATTTTTGGTCAAACTTGATAAACGAGACTTCTACCGGAGAATGTTAGTTCTTCCATTTTCTCTCGATGAAAATGCTAGCTATTCCTTGACCTAACCAAATGCATGGAACACTATTCTTATTCTCTCACAAAGAGTTGAAAGAAAAAAATAGAATATATTAATTGTTCGATAGACATCAATTTCTCGGTATTAATCCAAGCTTAGTATAATATTCACAATATATATATATATATATATATATATTCAAAGAAAAAAGATGGACTTTACTCCCGCGCAGCGGAACGATCGTCCCACTCCCGAAAAAAAAACTTGTGCCGCCTCCTTCCATCCCTCCCGTGCGCACCCTACACCCTTCCGTCCTAAAAAATCCGCTAAGAAAAGACAGAACAAAACTGATGAACAAAACTCCGCGACATCTGCAGCGCCGCCCATGACGGCATCGATTAAGCGCGCCACTAGGAGCGCCTCGCTGGCACGCGTCATCCGTGCTACTTGCGTCCGGGGAGATCCACGAGGCCTAGCTCTATCGCACGTGAAAGGTGCACTCGGACCTCTCGATCCTCCTCATCGACGACAGTGCGGTTGCCGGGGGAGGCGGCAGCGTCGCCTCCTTCCTCGTTTCCCACCGTAACCGCTCTTTCGGCCACGCGTGTGCATCCCCCTCCCACGCTGCGGCTCTCAACTCCTCCTCCGCCTCCTCCCACTTCTGCTCGCTCTCGTGGAGCGTGTCTCATCTCATACATGATTCTTTTTATCCATTACAACAAACGAGAATCTAACTAGGACACGATGATACATGTAATCAATTCATTCATGGACATGCTATGGTTGGTTTACCTAAAAAACGTCGTTGGTTCTGAGTTCTGACCGCAAATATGTGCATGACTTAAGCTCTTAGAATTGTTTGGTCTAACTTCACGTATGTCTCTACAATTTTCCAATATAAATATGTGTTTCTTGATTGGTTTGAACAACCGTTTGAGATTTTATTCAAGCAAATTTGGAGCTATAGAATAAAATACGGAATTGTTTTGTATTCCTGATTACTAAAAACTTTCAGTTAAAACCAATTCAGAAAGTTTTATCTTTATAGTACACCCCAGACAGTATGAAAATTATTTCGTTTTCCCAATCTGTCGAATGTGTACCCTGCGGAGCGATCGACTGAACCATCAACATCCACTGCGGAGAACCGGAGAACGACCGCGGCCGCGAGAGGAAGCCCAACATGTGGCGCGCGGAGCGCTGGGACGGGTCCACCCGCCGAAGCCCCAGCGCCGACGAGCCACACGCAGAATCTCTGAACACCAATCCGCGTAATCCCGGCTCGCGAATCACCAAATCCGCGCAATCCCGCCCCGCCGTGCACCGGCTCCACTCGTCCCGGATCAAGCGCCTCTTCCACACACCCCACCCCGCCCACGCCCAACCAACTCGCCCCGCGCGCACGGCACATCACCCGGCCGAGGCAACGCAACGGATGGCCGCAGCAATCTGATGCCAAGACCCCGCCCACCATGCTGCCCGTCTGCTCCGCCGCGCCCAGCTGCTCCTCCCCCTTCTGCCCGGTACGCACGAGCACGACCCCCTCAAAAAAACACCGTGCCGAGACGCTGATTTCTCCCGTTTTTGCCGTCCTCCCGAGCCGCGCGCGTCGCGCTAATAACGTTCGAATCGTTTTTTGGTTGGTTGGCTGGCTGCCTCGCAGGTGACGGCGGCCCACGTCGGCACGCGGGCGCTGCGGAGGGTGGAGGTCAGCGCGCTCAGGTCCTACGCCGACCCGCTCGTCGCGCGAGTGCCCGACCGCCCGCTGCTCTCCGACTCCTCTATCCTCTCCCCGTACACCACCGCGCCGGACGACATCGTGCGGGGGTTCGGCGCCGCCGAGCTGCCCAGCGCCGACGCCGCCGACGCTCTGTGCTGCGCCGCGGTCGAGCCTCCGGTGACGGCAGTCTCCGACCTAGCCGCCACCACCGCTGTGGTCGACAGGGTCACCAGCGATGCCGCGGAGCGGGCCTTGTCGGACGCGCCGGTGCCCACCACGTTCCCGGCCGACGCGTCCGCGGCCGAGGACTCCGTGGCTAGGTTCATCGACTCGGTCGGCAAGCAGATCTTCCAGGCGGAGGACGCGCTCACCGAAGGGTACGACAAGCTGAGGCTGTCGGCGTACGACGTGCTCGGGAGCTGGAGGAAGTCCGTGGACGGCGCGTTTGGTGGCCTCACGGCGTCGGTGGACGCCACCAAGAAGCAGGCCGCCGGTGGGGTGACGGACGCTTCCGGTGCGTTGCAGGAGAAGGTGGCCGGAGTTGGTGTCGTGGCTGTTGATGTCCTTAGGAACGCAATTGTTGCAGCCGAGAATTCACTGGGCAGCGCAGCCACGTCACTTGTGTATTACTACGGGTCGACAAAGTCGTCGTTGCCGCCAAATGTCAGAGATTTGTTGAACTCGTCCGAGGAGAAAGCTAGTCTTGTATTGAGACCGATCGGAAGTGCCCTTCAACAGGTACATTGGAGACAAGAACCGAACTAATTTTGCTTGTTATACCGGTACGAGCGAATTGTTGAGTCAACTGTTGATGAGGCGATTCAAAGTTTTGCTGCTTGTGATGATTCAGGTATATGTAGTTATTGAAGGTGTTGAAAAGAATGTTGGTTTGGATCCAAGTGATCCTATTGTTCAATTGGCAGTTCTGCTTGGTGGTTCAACGACAATAGGGTAAAGGATAATTTTCTCTTATTTTTATATCGGGCATCTTGTTGTGTATTCTTTCGAAGCTCCTTCTAAATTCGGCTATGCTGTAGGATATCTTACTGGCTCTTCGCGTATGGTGGCTACTCTGGAGACTTGTCACCCGAGTTGACATTGGGGCTATTGAAAAATGATGACAAAGCGGTGCTTATCGATGTTCGGCCTGAGGCAAGATATTGTAAATCTCACTGGCCTTTTCTTTCTTTCATGTCTTTTTCATCTGAGCTATCTTTTGAATACAGTGCATGTTTCATTTTGCAAATTGTTGAAAAGATAAGATTATTATTAGCCACATGTGTATTGTTGCATCTTTAGAACAGTTTACTACCAAGTTCTTGACTCCTGTCATGCCCTTTGGTATAAACATTTTTTTTTTGTGAAGCATGCATAATGACAAAAGGACAATATTTTTTATCAGCTACCTGTGTATCACTGCTTCTGTAGAACAGTTTACTACTAAGCTCTTCACTCTAGTCATGCCCTTTAGTATAAACATTTGTTGTGAAGCATGCATAGATACTGAAGGTTTGCAGTTCCCTGTCATGTTTTCTGTAGAGCACAAGAATATAATATTACATGTACCTTAACCTCAACTGTCTGATATATCATTGATATTTAACCAACAACTATAGCAGCTTATCATCAAATTACATTTTGTAGGACTTGAGGGTAAAAGATGGAATTCCTGATCTACGCCGTGGAGCTAGATTTAAATATGCAAGTGTTGCTTCACCTGAGGTGTGTTTTGTGTGAACTAAAGATCTGGAGTGCTACTTGTTTCTCTTCTACAGTTCTACTTATAGAACATTTACTGTACAGAAATATTATGTGCATCCAATCACTCATTGATTACTGGACAATTTATATGTTTACTTGTCCTGAAATCAGCCCCAAATTTGTACGCCCATTTGTAAAAGTTAGAACTGTTCCATGTAATCAGGGTCTATTTTGTCCGGATAGAATTAGGAGTTGTTTTCATTAGTTCTTACAGGAGAACACAACTCTTATCTAACACTAGCTGCTTTGTCTGAGTTTCAAAGGGGTGAAAGTATAAAATAGATTTTGTCCATTGATAATTAGTTCATTTGATTGTTTTGTTTAGATCAAAGGTCCAGTAAAGAAGATACTTCAAGGTGGAAGAGATGTTGACGATGCCTTGCTTGCAGTTGTCATCCGCAACTTGAAGTTGGTTAAAGTATGCTGTTTGACTGAGGCTTCAATTTGATTTCTATATTCTAAAATTTCTTCACAAGAAGTAACCGTATTTTTCACCTGCTTTTCTAGGGTGATTCAAAGGTCATAGTTATGGATGCTAATGGAAACCGATCAAAGGCTATTGCTAGGTTACTGAAGAAGCTTGGCCTGCAGGCAAATTTCGAATGTTTTTTTTCCCGTGTGATAGTTCTTTTGCATGCATTTGTTCTCCTGTCTAAATTTCAATGTTTCAATGGCAGCGACCTTACCTGGTCAAAGGTGGTTTCCAATCTTGGGCCAAGAACCTTCGTGTGAAAGAACTGAAACCAGAGACTGCATTAACAGTAATAAATGAGGTAAAAATCCAGACCAGAAGCTCATGTGTGAACCAGAAGGATTGTGACAGTTGTTGACAATCCCGTCATTAGTTTTTTTTCCTATGCAAAATCTTGTTTGGTTGCTTTGACCACATTGTGACCTATGATTTGATTAATTATTTGGGATGTTATGATTTGTAGTGGACAATTCATTTTGTAAATTAATGGATGGTCACACGATATATATGTACTTGTTCTTTATTGTCCTTGCTGTTACATGCAGTTTTTGTTATCACTATGTAGTAATGTAAAACACTCACATTATCATTTTCAATGTGTGCAGGACGCTGAGGCAATCCTTGAAGACATAAAGCCCACCCCAACACTTGTCCTTGGATCTCTTCTGGTATGGTCATTGGTCTTATTCTCGTTTTATTTCCTTTTGCTAGTATTGGCAAGCTGTTCTGTTGTTCCTTAATTTTTGGTGACTAAGTTCCATTGCATTCTGTAAGAGTTATTTCTATTAAAAGTTCAACTGTATATATACAGGTCATATATTTTCCCTTTGGATTGTCTTTGAATCCTTTAGATGCAATATTCCTTTCTTGGTAATCTTGTTTCTTTTTTTGTGACAGGGCCTCTCAGCAGTGGCTTATTCTTTGCTAGGTAAGTACACTAGGAAAACATTATGTACAATTCGTGCATTGCTTTGCCAAGGTTAAAACGTGTGACATGATTTTCTGAAAAGCATATTATCTTGACACAAACAGGGTACTAGCAGGGATTAAAAACCCGTTACCGGACCAAATCCCGGCCAGGGGCCGGGAACGGTAACCGGCCGGTTACCAGCCGGTTACCGGAAATACCGGAAAATTTTCGGCTGAAATTCGCTTGAATTTGATTAAAAACCATTCAAAATTCAAAAATTAGAATTTGAATTTTAAAACCCTGAAAAAACCGGCCGGGATTTCATTTCCCGGTACTCACCGGTAAATCCGGTTACCGGCGGTAACCGGCCGGTTACCGCCGATTTTTGTTTCCATGGGTACTAGCATATTGCATCTTTCGGGTGTTGTACCCTGCTCTTTGGAGTGCACAATGGTCTTTAGGATATACATGTTAGATGGAAGGAGAGTGCAATGTGATTATGTGAATGGTCAGTTGTATTGTAATACCTCAAGAGGCAATATATAATACAAGGACACACATAAGTAAACCCTAGGCTAGAAGTGGAATACCACAAATATCCTTAAAAAAGAGGATTTCACCCAAAAGAGAAAAGGGATTTAATTGATTTAGAATTTTAGAAAATACAACAAATCAAATAGTCTTTTAGAAAATAACAAATAGAGTTCAAAATCCTAGAAAAATCACGAAATTCGTTGAATTATTTTTAACTTAATAAAATTATTTCCAACTTAAAGTTGTTTTTATTTTGTATATAAATTATTTTAAATTTCTAAAAATAGGAAAAACCTTTTAAAATCCGAAAATTCAATAAATTAATTAAAATTTTCTTTTTCACTTTGAATCCAATAAAATCCTAGAAAACTCAATAAATTTTATTTTTTACATTAAAAACTAGGAAATTAAATAATTGACTTTATTTTATTATTTTTTCCTTTTTAACGAGGAAAACTCTTTTAAATCTCAGAAAATGCAATAAAATAATAACTTTATTTGTTCACATACTTTGAGATGTTACAGTCATTTGCGTATAGATTAACCATCTAGTCTAATCGATGTTAGTGTGAACTAAATTTTATGTATATGATGAACTAAGTGTGAATGCGTGATGACTTTGTGAGTTATGACTTATGAGCTAAATATGGTAAACTAAGTGTTATATTTTGTGATAAACTAGTTAATGTAACTTGCTAGTAACAATGTTATGTGTGGTTGCTGAAAATATGAACAATTCATGAATTTTTACATCAAATAAATTAGTTATATGTTTTCGTTAATTTCGCACACAATTTAAGGGGTTTTCATGTTACTAGCATATTGCATCTTTCGGTGTTGTACCTGCTCTTTGGAGTGCACAATGGTCTTTAGGATATACATGTTAGATGGAAGGAGAGTGCAATGTGATTATGTGAATGGTCAGTTGTATTGTAATACCCCAAGAGGCAATATATAATACAAGGACACACATAAGAGTAAACCCTAGGCTAGAAGTGGAATACCACAAATATCCTTAACACGTCCTCTCAAATGCAAGACAATAACATTGCATTGCATTTGAAAGGGTTGACACTAAAATAAGGAAAATCCAAAGCCCGGGACCGGCGGTGGTGGCTCATGGGCACGCCGGGAGATCGGAGCAGCGGTCGGATCCGGAGGCGGCAGTGCCGATCCGGGGCGACAGCGTGGTATCTCGCTAGATCTAGCTTGGGACGAGGCTCGTAAGGGCTGGTGCCCACCTAAATATAGGATCGAGAAAGAGATAAACGGTGGTTGTTGCATTTGAAAGGGTTGACACTAAAATAAGCTTCTCATTGAGAAGAAGAAAACTACTACTATAAGGAGGCCGCGCCCGGGAGTGGAGATTGCTTCTCCCGGGGGCAGCGGCAGCGGAGGACAAGCGGAGGCTAGGAGAGAACCTAGTGCTCTAATACCATGTTAGATGGAGAGAGAGTGGAAATGTGAATTGTCAGTTGTATTGCAATAGCCAAAGAGGCAATATATAGTATAAGAACATATACAAGAGTAAACCCTAGACTAGGAGTGGAATACCACAAATACACTTAACAATACACACAAAGGGCATACTTCCTTATATCAACATCGGTTTATCAATAGCAAGCTGTGATGCAATTGCAAATATGTCATTTTAGCGAGATTTAAGAAGGCATCGTGTAGAAAAGTATTTGCAGGTCACTTTAAACATAACTTTTGAATATTGCACCCCCTACCTAGTATGCTGTGTCCATTCTGTTAAGCATTGAAACCTAAACCAATTAAAAAACACTTTTTGACTGAATTTCCATAATGAATATTTTCTATTGGACCTTTAAAACCTATTTAGAAGAAACAGGTGCAGTGCAGCTACAGCCATTTCAAACTATTTATTTTGATTAACTTGACTATTGATCAACGTGACTGCAGAATGGGAGACAACTTTGCAATACATCGGTGTTCTAAGCCTTGGGCTGGTACGTAGTGTCCATTTTAAAATGTTTACCTCACAGCATATTTGTTGTCCAGTCTGCATATATCTGCATGACTGGAGAGTAAAGCAATATAAGTTTGTACTAATTTATAGTACTGTTAGCTGCAAATATGTAGCCATTCAGTAAGTGGCAGCAACACTGTTTACCTGATATTTTCCTACTTTCGCAGACTATCTACCTGCGGTTCTCTACATACGAGGGTTCTGAGGATTTGCAGCAAGACCTAAAGTAAGTTCTGGCTGGTGCTGGCATTATCTGTTTTTGTGGGTGTGCATTCTAGCAGTTTGTAGTTCAGGTGTTTTAAAGTTGCCATTTTTTCCAACACAGAAGAAAACTATTAACAACCCCCCCTCTTTGCGTAGACTGTTGCTTTCCCCGGTAAGAGTAGGCGCACAAGCGTTCTCGTGGACAGCTAAAAAGCTAGAACCAAACAAGATTGGCCTTGCAACATCCCCTTCCACCACGGCGGTCCAGGACCGGGTTCTCCAAGCGGCGGCGAAGCATGAATCGCAGCCATCTGATGCTGAAGAATCATCAACTCAGACAGACAGTTTGGTCTCGGAAGCATGACAAGCCTGGTAGAGTCGAGGAGCCAACACTTCCAATCTGTTTGCAACTGAGTGAACTTGGTAGAAACTTGCCATCTGCTGATTTAATGTTTCTGATGTAAGTAACTGATCTGAGCTACTGTGACGACGACCGGCACTGTATATTAATAAGCAGCATCCCTAATGAACACATGTTAGCAAAAGATGGCAATGAAATGTTGCAGGTGAAATGCTCCCACACTGTTTTTTTTTGCCATTACACGAAAGACGCACACGCACACACGCGAGTGTCTCTCTTTAGTATATATTTAGACAGATGAAATACACTCGCATGTGCTTAATAGATGTGTACCAGAATTTGAACTCGGATAGGCAGAGTCGCTCCCTCACACACTGTAAATTCAAGCTTCGGATGAAGCAGCCTCAGTAAGTACAAATTTGGGTTGGGCTGACAGCTGACCTGCGCCACGCACATCGGCCCAACCCGTCATATCGGCGCTAGGCTTACTGCACTCACAATCTCTGTGCCATTTGTCTTTGGGCCCATCAACTTGGGTCCTACTATCTGTTGTTAGTTCTGGGTCTTTGGTACTGCAAAAATCCAATCCCAGGGCGCTTCAATATATTTTCTTGAGTTACATTTTAAAGCACCCTTGTCAAGTTCCCCTTGAATGCCACATGCCCTCCTTACACTTGAGTCGTCCAATTCGAGAATTGGACAAAATATGAACATGTACAGGAAGTCTTAAGCGTCCCGCGAAAGAAATGAATGGTACCGACGCGAGCCTTATGAAGTAGTAACACGGATGCACGGTTTCCTGTAGGTGCACACACTGTAGAGCCAAGCGAGCTCCAACCAACGGCTCCACAACGGTGAGTCTTTGGCTAAATTGACATGTTTTTGATTTGTAATAGCAAAAATAGCTCATGCTCGTACGAATTTGTAAAAATGACACCGTGGCAGACACCTACCGCGCTTCCCGTCCACGAAAGCCACCTTCCACGATCCTAGTGCACGGCAGACCACCTCTTGATTCACTCCACACTCACAGATCGCAGTTGTTGCGGTGCCAAATGGAGGAGGGATCAGCTCAGACACGGTAGTAGGAGGCCCACTTGTTGGCGTGGTGGAGGTCGCTGTCATCGAGACAGAGCGAGAACACGAGCGCGGCCCATTCAAGGACGAAGGTGGTGGTGCCGAGGTCACCGACCATCCTGACGTAGGACTGGAGCTTGAGCAAGAAGTCGAGGTGCAGGTGAATGCGAGGAGCTTGACAACGCCTTGGAAGATGGCGGTGAGCGCGTTGTGCTACTGCATGCATGTGGCGGGCACGGTGTGTTGTATTTTTTAGGGCAATTGGTAATTTCTCAATTAGAGAAAAGGAGAAATGGGAAAAGGAAAGGAAAATAGAAGGTGGTACCCACCTGTCGTTAAGATAGAAGAGAAGGTAAGGTTGGAGACTCCTATCAGAGGCGTGCAGCATGGGGGGGCTCTCCCCTCGCGAGTGGCGGTGGCGCAAGCGGTTGGAGTGGCCCGACCGCTTTGCGCACTGGCTGTTGGTAGTGGTAGCGCGGCTTCCCCTTCTCCTCTTCTTAAGGTGGCTCCCTTCTTCTTTGTTCACCCCGGTACACAATGATCTTCCCCCTTTTGGTTCTTCCTCTCTTCCGATTTGGTTTCGATTTTGGGCGGTGGGAGTTGTTGCGCCACCGTGGTTGGTCACGGCGCCGTCGGTAGTGAAGCCCGGCTCCTCCTCGTGCACTCCCCGTTCGGCTAGTAAGACATTCATCCGGGCTAAAAGTCTGATTTATTGTTGTCATATCTAATTAGTGAAGAGTATTGACAAAAGTGGCGAGGAGACCAAGATTTGATCTTGAACAGCCCAACATCTGAGAGCAAAACTAAACAACTAAATCTGAGCATTATGCTGATTTTGTATTTGTATATTTTCAAGTTTTATCTTTTAAGCATATTATCATGTTTAATTGACATAAAAAGATTACATGTTTATATGTCATTTATATCTTTTATATGTGTCGTAGTAAGAAAGACTAAACAGTAGAAAAGAGGGACCCCCGGTGTCTACACAAGGAACCGAGGGATCCTCAAAGAGGTGCTCGGTTGTTAGGAAATGAGTGTGTATTAATTGCCCAAAAACTGGGTCTGATTTATTACATGGGGGAAGGTTGCTATTTATAGCCTTCCTACATGGTACATTAGATTACATATCTACCCCTAAGAAGGTTATACGCCTATAGGGGCTGCAGGGGCTTTTCCTACCCCTAAGCATAGTCTTTAGCTCACGGTGGACCCTCTTGGCCTTGGTCCATCCGGCTGGTGCGCTTGGTCCACTAGTGCTATTCTGCCCTTCGCAGCGTGCAGGGTGCCCCGGGCGAAGGGGCCATGGACACCCTTCGGCTTCCCCCAGGGGACTCCTGTCTTCTAGGCTCGTGGCGTCTCGATGGCCCTTCGGTAGCCTCTGGGCCTCCTTCAGTGCCTCCCTGAGGGTTACCTGATACCCTTAGGGAGGGGGTCCACCTGACCCTTCAGTGGCCTTCGGACCCCTTTGGTGCCTCCCCGAGGCGTGCTTGATACCCTTGGGGGAGGGGGACCGCCCGCGCCTCCGGTCGCAGGGTCTTCGATGGAGACTGCAGTCTTCGCTAGGTCGTCGGGGCCGTCTCTACAATAATATGTTGCTGGAAATATGATTTAATTATCATAATTACTATTGGAATTATTTTTGAATATTTGCTAAAACTGCTAATTTTACAACACGGTGAAGGAGCTAGAGTAGCCCGCGGCGGTGAAGACGTCGGTAAGGGCGTGGAGGAAGAGGAGGAGGCCATAGGGGGAGGGTAGGAGGCGGAGTGAGAGCGTGAGGAAGATGCAGCTGGAGGCTGTGTCGATGAGCACGTAGTTGCAAAACAGGAATGCCTTGTGTCGCCGCCGCCAAATGAACCGCTCGTTGGTGAATCGGTCGTCGAATGGAGTGGGAATGGCTGGTTAGGGAGCAAGGGCGAGAATCAAGAGGTTTTTGCACGGCGTGTTTGGGGTGATCAGGAAAGGGAGCATGATGTGGGGCGGGGGATTTTTGGCTATTGAGGGACTAGTGGGACTCACCGTCGCTGGTGGGGTGTCATGTGTAAGAGAAGCGTTGCTTGGGATGATGGGAGGGAAGCCTCAGAATCTCATGCTTGCCTCAGGAATTTTTGCTCGTCTAGCCTTTTTTAAATAAATTGCAAATATAGCCCCCTGGTTTGAAATGACAAAATTGGTACCGCGGTAGGCTAAGCAGACGACATGTGTCTCCTACCACGCTCCCAGTCTGTGGAAGCCACCTGCTGCGCTCCTAGTCGGTGGTAGGATGGCATACGCACGTGTCTACCATGGTCTGAGAACACGGTAGGTGCCTGTCATAGTGCCATTTTGTGCGAGCGGGAGATACTTTTGCTATTATAAATAAAAAATATGCCAATTCAGTAAAAGACTCCATGCCTTAGTTTGCCAATGACTGTGGAGTTTTTGGCTCATTTAGCTTCTTTTCGAAACGAAATAGCAAATGTAGCCCCCCGTCCAAAATGGCAAAAATGACACCGCTGTAGGTTAGACAGGCGGCACGTGTCCCGTACCACGCTCCTAGTCCGCAGTAGGAATGTGCCTGCCCGCGGTGCCCACCTGCGCATTTCATCCTGCCGCGGACTAGGAGTGCGACAAGTGCCCTACCGCGCACGGGGATCGCAGAAGGTGGCTTTAGCGGACTAGGAGCGTGGTACAGGACACGTGTCGCTCGTCTAACCTGTCGTGGTGCTATTTTTGTCATTTCGGACTCGCGGGGGTGCCCGGCACAGGCAGACTGAGGCAATGAGTCTTTTGCTAAATTGTCACATTTTTTATTTGTAATAGAAAAGGTAGTCATTGCTCGCACGAAATTACAAAAATAGCACCGCGTTAGGCACCTGCTGCGTTCCCAGACAGCGGTAGGTACGTGTGTATGCCATCCTACCGCTGATTGGGATCGCAGCAGGTAGCTTTCACGGACTGGGAGAGTGATAGAGAACACGTGTCGTCTGCTTAGCTTATCGCTGTGTCAATTTTGATATTTCAGAGACACGAGTGAGAGCTACATTTAGTATTTTATTTAAAAAAGAGGCTAAACGGGAAAAAAAATCCTGAGGCAAGCATGGGATTCCGAGGCCAACCTCCCATCATCCCAATCAACTCCTCTCTTACACACGACACCCACTAGCGACCGATAAATCCCACTAGCCGTGGCCGCGCCCCCAACGGCCAAAAATCCCCTGCCCCGCACCACCCTCCCACTCCAGATCACCCCAAAACACACCGTGCAAAAAACTCTTGACTCTCGCCCTCATTCCCTGACCAGCCACTCCCACTCCATTCGGCGACCGATTCACCAGCGAGCGGTTCATTCGGCGGCGGCGACACAAGGCGTTCCTGCTCTGCAACTACACGCTCCTCGACGCAGCCTCCAGCTGCATCTTCCTCACACTCTCGCTCCGCCTCCTACCCTCCCCCTGCGGCCTCCTCCTCCTCTCCTCCACGCCCTCACCGCGTCTTCTCCGTCACGGGCTGCTCCAGGTCCTTCACCGCGCCCGCAACGCCCGCGCAGCAGCACAACGCGCTCACCGCCATCTCCCAGGTCGACGTCACGCTCCTCGCATTCACCCGCACTGTAACGCTCCAAATTTCAGGATTTGCAAAGATCTTCCCGTGATCAAGGTTCAAGGAGCTCTAAGCCCCAGAATTGCCCAAATTGCTCAAGATTCGGGTCTCCCCCAAAAGCACCGAGCCTCCCTCCCCCAAATCTCCCTAACCCTAGCCCCCTCCCTAGCCTGGCATCGCCATGCCCTGCTCCGCCGCCTCGGTCCTCCACCTCGCGGCCGTGCAGCTCCGGTGGCGCGCCTTCTCCGTCGCCCTCCTCCTCTTCACGGTCGCGCCGCCTCGGCCGCGTCGCCGCCGCCGCTCAACGCCCGCCGCCGCGCCTCGACCCGCCCCATCCCTCTCGCCCGCCTCGATCGCCGCACAGCCCGCCGCGCCAAGGCTCCCACGCCCGTTGTCAACGGCTACCCTCCCGGATCAAAGCCCTTCGGCTATAAGAAGCCGCGCCTCCGCTCCTCTCCTCCACCCCTTTTCTTCCCAAGCAAGAAACTCGAGCAAAGAAGAAGCAAGAGAAAGAAGAGGAAGAGGAAGAAGCCAAGACTCACCTTGGTCGTCGCCGCCCCTAGCCCCGCTCGGTCTTCCCGCGCGCCTTCGTCTTCTTGGTCGCCGCCGCCGCGCGCTCGAGCTCCTTCGTCTTCCCGTCGCTGCGCTCTCTCTCGGCCGCCGTCGCCTCCTCCGGAACCCTACCGCCTCCATCGCGCCGCCGCCAAGATCTCCTCTCTCCGCCGCTCGAGCGAGGTCGGGCCGAGATTCCCCGTTTTCTTTCTTGGCGGGCGGTAGCATGTGCGCAGCACGCGTCTCTGTCCATTTCGCACCGGTGGCCGTCCGTGGGCCACTTTCTTCTTTTTTTTTTTGTGTTTTTCTTTTCTTTTCTGCTTTTGATTTAAAAGAGAGGCTTTAAAATCTCTTTTCTCCTCATTTCAACTCCAAAATTGCAAGTTTGTTTCTAAAAATTTCTAAAATCAAGCTCTTTCTTTTGGTGCTAGTTTGGTTCTTTTTGGAGTTCATTTGATGAGTTTTGTTATTTGTTTAATTTGTTTGCTCGTTTGTTTCTTTTCCGGTACGATCGATCGCGTAGAGTTCGGAGAAGCCGGAGACCCCCACTTCGATCAAGCTCAAGAGTATCAAGATCACCTAGACCTAGACCCAGGCGAGTCAACACTTTGATCATATTGAACCTACGTTTTATGCAAATTATGTTCTTTTAAATATCAAATTGCATGCTTTAATTCCCTTATGCAAATGTATGTTAAATACCGTAAGGTAGTTAAATGCCAATTTGATGCTTAATTATTAATACACCATCCCTTGATAATTGAATTGTCATACACCCTTGTCACCCTAGTAAATATTTGGTAACTATACTAGTATAGGCTATACTTAAGCGCCATGCTAGTCTTGCTTAAGTATCGGGTATCATCTACCCCATTCATCATCTTTGAAATGAACATGATTTTGGGCGTCATTGGGTGTAAATGACTGAGATGGTTATGATGTTGTATTTTTCCTACCTCTTAAAAACCCTAAAAATTGCTTATCACATCCAGGGTGGTATGATGGATGGTATGTTGGTGGGTGCTAATGCAGCCCAAGGAATGTTGGTGTGTGGATGGTATGTGGTATGAACCGCCTGATGGTCCCTAAGGACTTAATCTCGTGATGACCTCCCAATGTAAAACAAGACGACCACATGTCTATAATGGTGTCGACTGGTGAATAATTTGTATCCGTTAGTATGAGTTGCACTGGCGGATGACCCGCTCGCCATAAGCCTTTGTGGTTATGGGTTGGGGTGTCGACTTACGGGTCTATGTGAACGTAAGTCGTGTGGCGCAAGAGGGGGTCTGGGAAAGGGGTTGACGGGTCTACGTGAGCGTAACCCTTCTCAGGTGAAACCTTAACGGGTGTAACAAATACTGGTGGATGCATTGTAAAGGCCTTGTGACGATCTCCCATTGACTCACATGTCTACGGAAACATGTGTACATGTCAAGATGATTGTCTCTTGTGGGTAAAGTGTACAACCTCTGTAGAGTGTAATAAACTGTTCGAATAGCCGTGCCCACGGTCATGGGCGGACATGGGAACTTACAAGAGTTAGTTCTGTTTATAAAACCTTGTGGGCGGGATAAAATGTGATGGGTCGTTGTGACCTAGTTTTGGTTTTCCACGGTGGATGTACCCGGTGATGTTAAGTGGTGGATGTAACCGCTATAAAAAAATAAGCATGAGGTGGAGGTAACCTCTACTGTTATAAATATTGCATAAGTAATCTCTTTAACAAAATGCAATTTGGTTAAAATGCTAAGTGATAGGACTTTCTAATATTGGTACTCAAAATATTGCTTTGCGCAAATAAATGAACCCGAGCCATCCTTGTTAAGCCTTGCATGTATATTATTGCATACTGTGTGTTGGCTCGCGAACACGGAAGTTGTGCTCATCCTCGCTCTTTCCCCCAACCCTCAGAACCCGTGGATCATGGAGATTACGTCTACTACGAGGACCAGGACGCCGAGGAGTAAGGACATGAAGAAGAGTAGCATAGTTCCGTAGTCTGAGTCTCGCATCAGTCTGGTTGGCTCCGTTGGTACTCGTGTACATCCTATATTATCCAAGCCTTTGGCTAATATCGGTCGTACACATGGTACCCCAGTCGCTTGCCTGTGGAGAGACTTGCTCTACCCCTTTTGCTTCCGCTATCGTACTCGATGTTTTGTAATGAACTCATTTGGCCTGATCGGCCCTATTGTAAACTCGACCCGACGTGGTCTATTTGAACTCTAATGCTTGTATTAATGAATGGTTTGGTCTACGCGATGTATGAAATGATTCAGCAATGTATCATGTGAGCGCTATCTACTGATCCAGGGAATAGCGCAGTATTTTCACAGAGGATTCTGGATTACGAAATCTGGTCCGACACGCACCTCTGACTTCCTACTTGAGCTCCAATCCTACGTCAAGATGGTCGGCGGCCTCGGCACCGTCATCTTCATCCTCGAATGAGCCGCGCTCGCGCTCACGTTCTCGCTCCGCCTCGATGACGACGTCCTCCACCACGCCAACAACTGAGCCTCCTCCTGCCATATCTGAGCTTATCCCTCCTCCACTTGGTGCCGCAACAACTACGATCTGCGAGTGTGGAGTGAATCAAGAGATGGGGATTCTTTTGATTCTTTGTGTGTTGTATTAGCACGATTACTGATTGTTACTATTCTTTTGTGCTACCTCCGATTCCAAATGTATTTGTTTTAGAATCTGTGCCGATTAAATCTAAAAATGTTTGAATATCAATATATAAAGAGTTAACAAGTTTTTTTTTTTGACCGGAAACAGTAGATAGCTCTACTGTATATATAAAAAATAGAAAGTGAAGAAAGTTACAGAAAGAACCCAAAGACAAAACAGAAGAGTTAACAAGATTGACAACCTAAAATTGTTATTAATAGATTCATCATAAAATATGCATTCATGATGCATAATTATTTTTATTTGAAACAACATATTTTTTATAGAAATTGATAGTCAAAGTGTCATCTTAGAAACCATATCGATATTCAAAAATAACTTATATTTGAAATCAAATGAAGTACTACTTACTGTGCTCTCATTTTTTTTTTGGTACTAAGCCGCCATGGCAAATATATAGCATTGCTTCGCTGCATTTGGTGTAAGTAATGTTGTGCATACATTGATCAGATTCGGTGCAAAAGTTAAATATCGTGCTAGCATTTGTCAGAATGATCAGACATATTTTAACTGGAGGGATTAAGTATAAACAACGTGACCCAATGAAACAACGCAAACAAAATTTGACAAAGATAGCCAGATAAGTTGCAGCGAGATGCAAAACAAAAAGATCAGCTTCGCTGTGAAATGATACAATAGAATAGATACATGTCAAATGCAGAGGCTGAATACATCAACTAAATATCCTTCATAAATTATGCTCCATTTCTCTCTACAACATCAAGAAACCTAATACAGATCTCCATGTTGCAAAATCCCTGTGCCATTTCGTAGCACTTTGTCTGCGAAAGACGCAAAACCAAGTTGCACTTCAGTGGCCTTTGTACACCATTATTACCAATGAAGCTTCTGCTCATTTGGCCTCTGGGTGTATTGTTCCATTGATCCATGACCCAATCTGTGGAAGGTTTCGGGATCACATTGTTAGGAACATTACTGGGACGAGGGTAACAGATCCATTTTAGGAACGTCAGTGCCACCGTTGCTGTTTTGAATGGCTTTCGATTTGAAGCGCAGCTCAGGTGAAGATGCCAGAGCATCGGTGGCCTCTTCTGGGGGTAAACACCGCTTTGAGAAGTACATGGCTATTCCTTTGGGCCTTTTGGGATTCACTGAAAAAAACAGTAAACATGGTTAGTAAAGTTGTCAAGGACAATGATGCACGATTTCTACTGACAAAAGAATATCAAGTTGAATACCAGGTGAGGAATTTAAGCCAAGCTTGTCAAGAACCTCTTTCTTGACCTGCAGAGAAAAAAAAAGCAGTTTAATTCAACATCTTAAATCCATTTAGTCTGTCCTTGAGTGTCCTCAGCTAGTAATCACACTAACACAAAAACAATGATACTGAGGTATGGTGTACTTGAGTGAAAGCATTCTGACCTGCCAGCGATTATCAACAAAGTCGGATATCTCCCTCACTTTGCTTTTCAGTTGCGACTTTGAGACACTTGGAAACCTCTGCTGCAGTGACTCGACCAACTTATTGATACCATCTCGACATGATCTAATCACCCTAACCTGCATTGGAGTTAAAACAAACAATAATTAAACTTGTTTTAAAAATGCTATCTCCAAACAACAGAGAACAATCATGATTACTTACAATTTCTGCTAGGTCTGTGTCTGGTATAGCCGATGCAGCAGCAGGACAACTTTTCGCATTCGACTGATTAGTTTCTTCAGCACTTGCAGATGAACTCTCAATGACATGTACATCAACAACTGCACCTCCCGGACAGACGCGCATTGAAAGAAGTTGCAGACAAAGCTGCTCAAGCCTAGCCGTACCCTTGAGGTCTCCGGCAATCAATAATTCAGCTTTTTCATGAGTTATGTTAGATATCACTAAAGGTTGGCTCTTACGGAGAGCCTGCTCAGTCAAACTGTTAAGTACTTTTTGCTGGCGTAGTAGAGCTTTGAATTCCTCAACTTCTGTGCAGTGGCTGGGTGGAGTACTGGCTTCCTCATCTTTTTCATCCAATAGACTTTCAATCTGAATCCCCTGCAGGAAAGAAACTCGAAATGCTGAGTTGCAGAAGACTATTCATTCTGATGGATACTTGGGACTTTGGGAGTACCATTACACACTTAGCAGATGAAAGATCTCAAATACATCGTCGAAAGAACTGAAAGTGTATCATAACTCTGAAGTGCACATGTCTTTTCATACATAGCATAAGTAAAACAACTTGCCTCTGCCTAGTATATAGCATGCATTTCCAAATCCACAATTTCTGCTAACATCCTTGCACTGAAAGGGCAGAAGTTCTACTGAATGAAGGGTGTATCACTCTAGTGTTTGAAAAGAGAAAGAAAATCGGAAAAGCCTTGCAGGTTGTACTAACTAAATAGACAGCAGGTTAGAGAATGTTTGTCATAATTGATGAATTACTATCACATATCTGAATGGCAGGTTAGTTTCCTTGTCTTGTCCTTTTGTTAATGTAAGTTGGTAGATGCTTTCTTGGATGTAAACTTACACATAAAAACCAATGAGAACTTTAATTTCTACCTTAAATTGTTAAAAGAGAATTCACTTATTCAATGTTATACCTCATTATCTGAGAGGTAACCATCAGGCACAACAAAGCTATCTTCACTCTCTTCATCTGTAATCTTGGAATCTTCCTCCATAACTTCATCATTGTCCTTCTCGCAGTCAGAAAGGCTCTCACCAGGATCCTCCTGTGCAGCAAACATAACATGAGTACCTCTTGCCAGAAAGGAAGGACAATAAAGAAGCAAGAGCATCAGCAATTACCTCTTCCCATTCATCATCACTATCAACCTCATAATCAAGATCAGGATCAATCCTTAGTGGACACCTTGGGCTAACAACAGCACTGCAAATAATTATAGAACAAAGCGTGATATGGCAGTAGATTGGAAAACAATAAGAAAATATTGATGGCATGCAGATTAAGTGCTAACCTTTTCTTCCTCCAAGTCCCGTAATATGCTGGTCTGTTGCTTTTGTCAAATTGCAGAAGCTTTCTCTTTACTAATCTAGTTGGCAGAGGATTAGCATTATTGGTGCCATGACACTGCATCTCGCTCGCTGGTAGCATATCAACGTCATTTTCAAGCTTATCTGGTTCATTTCCCTGACTTGAGTTGTGGCTGGTATCTTCATTTGGAGTAGAAAGTATTTCTTCAAGCATGTCATCTGAGGATTTTTGAAGCTTCAGCTCTTTAAATGCCTCCATCTTAGGTATGTGTCTGATACCCCACCTGGAGGGCCTGTTATAGCTAGATAACTTCTGCCAACCAGTGACCTGCAACCTGTGACATATTTCCATTAACTCCTTATTGTTGACAACATTGGCATGTCTAAAACAAATACAAGGGGGGGGGATAAGAAATGGGGGTGTTCGTGAATGTTAATTTTTCTGAGAAGACCTCGTGTATATGCTAACAAAGTTGACTTATATATCAAAAACATATTGACATTAGAAGGAGATATTGCTAACCTCCGAAGATCCTCTAAAGCCCAGCTCTCTTTTTGACAGAAGGAAGAATCAATTATCGATGTAGCTGCTGAAACCACCTCATTGTTGTTGGTGCATGGATCAATGGATCGTACACCTGAGTCATTCTCTCCAGATTTATCAAGTTTTTCATTGTCTTTCTTACTTTTAAAGAAGCGCTCCATCATAGAAGCTTGCTTCTGAATGGCCTGTTGCTTCTTGAGTTGTGCAACTTCCTTTTCACGGCGCTTTTGTTCTTTCTCAGCTTCCTCTTGCTGCCTCTTTTGTTGTTTCCTCATTTCAGCTTCTTCCTTTTCACGGCGCTTCTGTTCTCTCAACGCTTCGTCTTCCTGCCTCCTTTGTTGTTTCCTCATTTCAGCTTCTTCCTTTTCACGGCGCTTCTGTTCTCTCAATGCTTCCTCTTCCTGCCTCCTTTGTTGTTTCCTCATTTCAGCTTCTTCCTTTTCACGGCGCTTCTGTTCTCTCAGCTCCTCTTCTTGCTGTTTCTTTTGTTGTTTCCTCAGTTGAGCTTCTTCTTTCTCTTGGCGTTTTATTTCCTTCTCAATTTGTTTTTGCACTTTCTGGATTTCCATTTCCTAGAATTCAGTAGTATAAAATTAGTGGGAAAATGGACACACAATTCCCTTGCTACCATTGTGATATCACACCATGCCCCTGAAAAACAAATTAAACCATGCTAGCAAACAATATATCCAATGAAAAATTATAGTTATACTTCAAACATCAAGACTGACAACTGCAGCTTAGCAGATCAGTTGTCATATGCTAATTTATTTCAGATGTCATATATGATTGTCCTGGAAGAAAGTCAGGCTATAGTAACACATTATCTGGATTCATCAAAGGTGCTTTGCGTAAGAATAGACACTGGGATACTACTGATCCACTATAACAATAGCTCAGTTGTGTGAACGTATTGAGAGTTAACATAAAAAAATTGAACAAACTAGTTACTGAAAGTTGGAAGAAGATGCAGCGACTGTGTATAAGAATTTTACCTCTACCTTCGTAACAGCAATAGAATAGCTACAAAATTATAGTCATTAAAATAATTCAGGCCCTCTAATTAAATTGGCAGAAGTAAATTTCATGAGATTGTTTCAAGAACAATGCAACGGTAAGGAATACTAACATTAGTAGGGAAATTTCCATTTCGCAACTCAGAGCCACTCACAACCTCAATGCTGCCAATATTTTGTTCATTTTTCTCCATCTCTTGCATTGACTCCTTAGCTGTTGACCCGGCATCTTTGGCACCCCTTTATTGACAAATAACATATACATTAGGACCTTCAGAGCCTCTCAAGGTATAAATAAGATGTGCATGACGATCCCGTATGAAAAAAAAGGCAACATGCAAGAAGGTACACACCGTTCAATGTTATTCTTTTGTGTCACTCTTTCCACCATTGATCTGATCCCTTCCAAGTTCAGTGCTTTGCTTAATTTTATTGATGCTTTCCTGAGATCATTTACTTGAGCTTCAGCTCCAGGAGATTCCAGAACTGACAAAGTTGCTGCAATAGGGATTCACTTAGTGAACAGAAAAGAAAGGTATGGAGTAGACAAATCAGAGGAGCTCTTGTGATTAGATGTGAAAAATCAAGTTTACTTTAAAAATTCGGTATAATATAACATCATAACATTTCAAAGTAATATAACAGCAAAAACATGTCATATATTGAAATGATGGAAGAGATATCAGCTATACAAACCAGAAATGGAATTAGCATACAAAACTATTTCCAAGAAATGGAATTAGCATACAAAACTACTTCCAAAGATTGAAAATAAAAGGTTAGACTTAGTGGTAGTACTGAAAAAGGTATGCCTTACAATAGATAGCGGTGATCCTATCATGGATTTTCTTTCTAGCGGCTCTTCGTGTACTCAAAAAGCCCCGTGTTCTCACAGGCATCAGCTTCAAATCTCTTACCTGTCAATGAACAATAACCAACTTAGCCACCAAAACATGTATAAACCTGATTTGAACTGAACACCAAGTTATAAAGTAACACAGAATTTACCTCCCAGCACCAAAGAGCCAGCTCTGATTCATCTTCCAGTACATCAGCATCCGGACTAGATTTTCCATACATCATCCTCTGCCCAATGAGCAGCACAGAACTACGGACTGAAGCCACAGACACGCCCTCCGTTCCCTTCAACTTCTCGTATATCTCCTCCACCAACTTGGATAATCCAAGATTGCTCTCCTCTAGCAAGCAGCCAATCATCGCGTTGTTCGACATATTCCCACCGTCAAACCGCATCATGTGGCTGGAAACCTCCTTGTAATACTCGAACAAGCCCTCAAGCTCCTGGCGGCATCCAGCAACAAGAGCGTCCTTGTCTGCGGTAGCAAGTGCCGGACCATTGGAAGCCCTCTTCCGCTTCAGCTGCTTCTGCACTTCTACAATAGTATCTGTCAGTGTACCAGGGCATTGTTTCTCCGGCACCGGTTGGTTCGGCGCTTGAGCTGGGGCATCATCAATAGCCATGGAGTCACTTGACTCGAGCTCAGCGGATCGGTTAAGAACAACAGGACCATCGAGTTGCATTTGCGATTGCCCCAAATCGTCGCGTGGCTCGGTGTCATTGCGGTTTGGGGCTTCGGGGTGAGCAACACCAATAACCATGCCGCCGCCTTCCATTGTGGGGAACGGCAATGGTTAGCTTAAGGTCGCGAATTTGAGGGTTCGGTTCTTGCAACTGCTGGTTCAGGAACAGCAGCACATTCCTCTAGCTAACCTCTTCAGCAAACAATTGTCTGCTCTACGCAACCTGGATCAAGATAATCGAACACGGAGAAACAGCTACATTAGTGTTCTTGGAATACAAAGGATTTGTTGTTAGTCATCAAATCCCTATCTCCCTACCCACAATTAACATTTGTTCGGTACAACAAAGAAAGGATCAACATTTGCAAAAGAAATCAAAACAACACCCCAAAACCGGACAAAAAGAACCCACAGGAACAAAACCCCAAGAGACAAGGTAGTGAGACAAGATAGGTTTGGCCGGCAAAAGAGATGCGACGGTCATTACCTCACAAACCGGCGTTCGGGGAAGAGGTGAGAATCCCACTTGGCTTCAGAAGCGGCGGAGAAGGATCCGATTTCCTCTCCCGCTCTGGTCTCCTCCGCTACTCAGATCTCTCTCTTCGTTTCGCCTTCCCTTCTTCTTTTCGGGGGCGAGCCCGAGGAGGCGCCGAAATGGGAAGTAAAATAAGAGCGCGCGCAGGCGTGCGGTGCTGCGAGAAGAGGGCGCGGAAAGATTTTCCCGCGGCGGTTTTGAGAAATTCACATTTTGGTGGCCTGGCTGGCTTCCCGCGGCATGGAGGCGGAAGCCGTCAGCGAGCGTGACGAATTGCGGGATGTGGTCTGTGCATGATGAAGAATGATCACAATTTGGCCCGTCCGGCCTGGTCCAGCCGCTGTGCTAAGGCCCAATCAAGCCTAGCTTGACCTGGTCTCTTTTTCTTGCCTGGCTTGGGCCTGGTTATGCTCCTAACCAGTCTAAGTGTACACCGGGAACAAAATTTTAACGTGTCTAAGTTGTGCTCAGGAGACCGGGCGTTTGCTCGAGTGGTTCGCTGGGCGTTGCGCGAGCAAGCTCGAATTTGTGTGTCTCACCGGGTTATTTAGGAATAGTACTCATATACGTGTGTGTTCAGTTGTTAAAACGTGTGCTTTGTGGGGGGCATGCGTGTGGTGCATGTGTGTGAGTACGTTCCGTGTGTACTTAAAAAAAAGTTGTGCTCAAGCTGTCACGTCAAATATGGGAGACAACATTACAACCCTACAGTTTACTTTTGTACTTTTCTTCATAAATTTAACGTAAAAACATTACAAAACAAAATAACAGTCGTTAGAGCATCTCACGGTGTTTTTTTTTATCCTACATCATTACTGTACTAGTCTCATGATCAGTAAATAACACACATATATTACATCATTTCAAAAGATTCATACAAAAGTAAAATACAACAATTTATTACACACTAATAATTAGCTGAAGATAGGTCATATTGACCACATTTATACAATGGCCAATCGAGCAAATGAGCACATAAAAAGAGGTAATTGCAGCGAAAACTAAAGATAAATAAAAGACAGCAACCCTCACGGTATGCCACAATAGGCTTCTGTAAACATTGCTAATACATTGAGGCAAACTTTGCTGTAGCTTAGAGGCCACCTCATAGGCCCCAGCATAGAGGCTAGGTAGCCTCCAATCACTGTAGATGATCTTAACGTGCCTACCTCTGTTCTTTTTACTTGTACATCGTCACGGTTTACTATGCACATTTTGATCATTATTTGTTTATAATTATATGTTATTAAAAAAATAAAAAAGTACAATGATATAAAAGTATTTTTGGTGACAAATCGAGCACTGACGTTCCAACATAACAAATCTAAATACTTTTGTTTTAACACATTGGCTGCACGCATCTCAAAACAGCATCTAAAAAGTACGAAAGGAGTATGATTCTAGATTTTAAAAACTCCTCTCTGCTTTCCCCTCTGCCAGCCTCTCATTTGCAGTACCGAACATTATGGTATAGTAGAACAGATATATTACACGACAGATATGAATATCAAGCACCATACTTGAACGCTGGGTATGTTTTAGCGGGAAGATGTGGCCGGCCGGTAGAGCCCCTGTGGGCAGGGATCGAATGAGACCTGTTTTTCAAACTCGATGTGACAATTAGATAATGGTGTTCTTAATCTTCACTAATCACTATGTATTTTGAGATGTCAAACACTCTAAAAAGACGAAAACATATATCCACCGCCATTATTGAACGAAATCATTATCGTTAGAGTAAATCTGATGCAATGCCCATACAACCCATGTAATTCTTATGCATATGGCTTTTTTCTAAAATCTCATTCATCTCTCTCTGGCTATCTACCCGGCGACGAGAGGCGGCGAGGTTTCCGGCGAGCCGCCGGTGGTGGGGAGAGGAAGAGATGGAGGTACACAACGTGTATTATACACCGTATTCCCTTCTTATCTAATATACGCGCACAAATCTCGAGGAGACCTCAACGGTGGATGCTATGGGTACGTATGCCCCTCCGGGCAAAGAATCCGCATCCCTGATGAAACGTCGAAGGAAATTGTTGAGACTTGAGACGCACAATCTGGAGGCACGAATTTTTCCAACACCGAGCAAAGCATGGCACGACAAGAAGGCACAAACGCACGCACGCACGCAGCATCAGTTCGATGGACTCACCGCAATTACATCACAGCCACTGATCCCTCAAAAAACGAAAGGGCACGAGCTGGTAGACGCAAAGGAACCAGCAACCGCGTGCAAAGCACAATGAATCGTCAAACGCAACGCATGCAACATGCAAGATCGGAGGAACCCACACCAAACCAAGCACAACACAAATGTTACACCAAATTCCAAAGAAGAAGATGATTGATTGCAACCAGCACGCCGGGCGCCACGCTACTTGAATGGCCTCCTGCCGATTCCGGCCGGCATGGACACGGCGGAGTCGACGCTGAGCCCGCTGACGGAGCGCGTGGACCGGTGCCGGCCGCCGGCCACCGACGCCGCCGGCGTGCCCACCCGCGACGACTGGGACTGGCCGCTGCCCTCCCAGAACTGGCTCTTGGCCCAGCTCCCGATGCTCTGGCCCAGCCCGAACGAGAACCTGGGCTTCTGCTGCTCCGCGGCCTGCTGCTGCTGCAGCAGCAGCAGCTGCGCCCTCGCCCTGGCCTTGGCGGACGCCGACAGCGTGGGCGTCATGTAGTTGGGCACGCCGAACGCCGGGCAGCTCGTCAGGCTCTCGTCGTCGCGGATGCTGCCGCCGTGGCTCGACGGCGGCGGCCCTCCCTTCGTGGCCCGCATGGGCCTGGGCTTGGAGTAGGACGAGACCGCCGACCGGGCCGGCGTCGTCACCGTCATCTCGCGGTGGGCGATGACGGGCCTGGTGATGGGCTCGGCGTGGCGCGGGAAGTCGGGCTCGTGGCGGCGCTCGATGGGCGTCCACCACCACGGGCTCCGGCCCGACTGGAGGTCCGCCAGGATCGCGTGGGCTGCCATCGGTGTCGCCTTCAGCACCTGCCGCCGCGGGCCCAAGGGAACAACAACACGAACAAATTAACAGTATGTGTGAGATCAACCTGAAGGGCGGCGAAAACATATTTCAGCACCCACTAACAGCGACGGTACACCGTATGGTATGCTTTTAGTTGGCCGATCGGTACCATCAGAAACCGCTACTTTTTGCACCCACCCGCCTCTATCAGATGAATGGAGTAGATGACCCTGCCTTGCTGCTAATACTACCCCCAACTACTACTGTTTGGCCAGGAGAATCAATCTGCCCCTTTAGCTCGTTTGAGAGATGTGCCATAGTGTGTGCGCTTTACGGTGGGGCGTTACCTGGTGAGAGTAGGCGTAGGCGAGGGCTCTCTCCCGCTTGATCACGGCCTCCACTTTCCGCTTCGTCCTGGCGTCCACCTCGTCCCGGCTGAGCAGGCTGTCGCTCCATACACCACCATCCTGCGTCGCGTCGCGTCGCACGGACAACTTCGTCACATGAACTAGTAGACCTGAACGTACTGCACGCACGCACGCGACACGACACGACACGACACGGCGTGATCGATGATACCTGTGAGCCGGCGCGGCACCTGCCGCCGCCCCTGAGCATGGCGCCGTGGTGGTGCCGGTTGCGGCGCTCCATGGCCTCCACGCGGCTGGCGCGCACCTGCGCCTGCACGCGCACCAGCATCTGCATGCACCGCATCGCGTGCGCCGTCTGCCGCCGCACGCTCGGCCCCCGCACCACCCCCTGCAGCCGGATCAGCCCGCGCAGCGACCGGTAGTTCCGCCGCGCCTGCAACCACACGCATCAACACCGCACAAGCGTACCACGTCACAGCTCGCAACATCTCAACCGTAGGATCGAATTACTGGTAATCAAGTACTTGCCATGTAGCCTCGGAACGCGGCCTGGATCGTGACGGCCGCGGCGCGCGCGCGGTCTGGCGGGACGGCTCTCTGCCTCGCAGCGCGCGTCCTGGACGGCGCGACGTGCCGCCTCGGCTGCTGCTGCTGCTGCCGCCACTCGGTCTCGGCTCTACTCTGCTGTATCTGCTGCTGCTGCAGTCTCTGCTGCTGCTCCCTGTCATGGTCGAACCGCCTGATGAGCGGGGGCGGCGAGGGCGGGGGCAGCGGGAGCACCAAGGCGGGCTTGTCGTCGTCGCGCTCGCGCGCGCGCTCACGCGCCGGCGCCGCGGTAGCTGCTGCTGCGGTGACGGTGGTGGGCTTGGCTGGGGTGATCTGGTACTGCGCCCTGCCGTAGTACTGGCGGTGCTGCTGCTCCATCTCCGCGTCGCCGAGGATCTTCTCGATGCTGCTCGGCTCGCGGTACAGCGGGATGTTGATCAGCGCGCCCGCCGGCGCCGGCTCGGCGTGCTGCCGCGACCGACCGAAGCCCCATCGCTTCTTGTCCCTCGCGCTCCGGTGCTGCTGCGGGAACTGCGCTACCAGCTGCACCTGCCATTGATCATTCTCACCTCAGTACTCGGTACCTCACATGCAGTACAAATCTTTTGATAAATTTGTTCTGCCATTGGAATCAATGCTGCTCTAGTTCAGCCAGTGAGTGTACAGTTAAAATCATAAAATGCGATTGCTCTATAGGAAAACATATTTGCAAAAAGTTTGATCAATGAACAGGATAAAAGTGACCCCCGTACAAAACAGTGTATTTGTCGCTACGGTACCAATATATCTTTCTAGAACTCCACATGCGCATACAGCTTGCAAGAGTTGCTTCCGGGCAAAGCCATAATTTTGGGTAGGCAATCAACTCCCAATTCAAGCATCTTTTGTTTTCTTAAATTCTTGTTAGTTACGAGTGGGAGAACTACTTGATTTGTCTTAAAAGCTGGGGGGCCTAATTAGAAATTTGCTTTTAAGTAGAGGTAAACCAGGCATATCATATAATTAGGAGTTTCGAGTACTACTTACATTTGTGGCCTTTTCCTTGGGGCCTGAGGTGAAAGCCTTCTTGAGTGCAGTGAGCCAGCTTCCCTTCTTGCCCATTTCCTTAACATTTCTCCCTGCCACAGTCCTGTGTAGTTCCATCAACAACGGAAGAATGAATTTTTTATATGTTTTTTTGTGGAAAGCTCAAGGAAATTTGATGTTTTGATCCGGCCAAATGGTTGAGAAAACAATTCCTACTCCTTGTGCCTCAAGATGCAACAAGTGAAGTGCTGCATAATTGAATGGTGTCTCTTATGCTTGAGCTAAAGCTACAAAGCAGGAAGCAGGCTTGAATTTTATTTAGGATCGGGGAAGTAATGAGATATGTAGTAGTGGCAATGCACAAGATACTACAATTTAGGACCCGACCTCTAAATAACTGGTACCTGATCAGATTTTGTTGTAATCCTAAGAATTGAATTCGCAGTGACTGGCATCAGTATAGTTGGAACTTCACATATGTCGCAATCCTTACAGTAACCGTCAGGATTTCTAGTGTGTTGACAATTTTTAAGCAGCTTTGCAGAAGAACCATAACTCCACAAGGATGAAGATGGATAAGATTTGTCTACATTCATGTGCCGTTCAAGATTTTTAGTAGAGTTTCAACTGCTAAGTGCAAATATCTGCTGCCAAAGTTCAGCAGAAAGGGTGGTGTGTCCAAATTCTTATTTAACAGTTTAATCATTGTGTTAATGATTCCATAGACTCGAACAATCTCATGTTTAAACTCAAGACTCAAAATTTCTATGACTAGAAATGATTTGTAACTCAACAATGCAACACAGCAGGACAAAGACTATCTTATTTGCAAACATGAAAAGGAAAGAAGGATACACGTAACAAGTCCATACCTTATTTGTACTTCTCCAGCCTCTCCAAAATCTTGATTATGCTTCGATAGAGTTACGACGCATTCCAATCCCCTTATGCTCTACTATCCTCAGAACCTAATGATAAATCTGCATTCATTCTCGTTCAAGCCGCTCGTCATCTAGTTCTTGCAAGCAATTGAACCACATTGGTCCATCCCATTTTCCTTCGAACTCTCCTCATTTGTGAGGGGCTGTTTTATAGATTTCTTTCTGGATTGGTGATGATGGGGAGTGCCCACTTTCCCACTCGATGACACCCAACCAACCTTGCTTGATTGGTAAGCCTCAAAAGGCAGCACTTCGCTTCAAGTGCAGCAGGGAGAGCTTGAGGGGCACTGTTTTGGTTTGCCTTGCCTTTGTACTTCAAACATGTCTCTTTAGACCTCTGCCATGTGTGATGTACACACATACAACATGGCTTGTGCAGTTGTACACAAACTTGTAAGGATGCAATCTAGTTTGTCAGAAAAATATCCTATGCAAGGAGTCTACAACAAGTTCTTACAAAGTTTTTTTTATTAGCATGCATACTTCACTTCTATTGGTCTATTATCGATAAGGTTCCGTAGCAGAAAGTCCAGAGCTCAAGACCTGGTTAGTGTTGATTATTTAGTCTGGACTTCTATCAGATCAAATTCATGTCTTGGTAAATATCGAGTTATGGTGGTGTCGTAAATATAGTTGTGCTTAAGCCAAGTAGAATTGTGTTAACTTGAATCCGCATATGTTTTGAACAGGACTAGACGTGAGAGGGACGTGAGAGGAGTGTTCAAACTTGGTCGGTCAGACAGATATGCTTACCTTCGTCTAATAGCCCTTGTTCAGCTGTTATTATGCGAGTCAGTCACTGCATCAAACTCCAATTGTGTCGAAAACCATGCTTTTCTGCATGATAATAAGTACGTCGATGATTCAATTTTGGCACTAGTATTTGTGGGTTCTGCAGTGGGCAATGATGCTGTCATGCTCATGCTGGTTGTTGATTAAATCGGATGTTTGATTTGTAACTAACCTATGTTAGAGTAACCTAGCTGTCTGTCATTTGGTAACTTCATGTGTATGTCATTGCTCACACTTGCTTGAGACTGAATCCTCTGGACCAGTACGATGATTCCCTGCCAACTGTGCTCCTGTTTAGCATTTTGTCAATCAAGTTACCATAAAAAAAAGTAGCATCTGACGGCCCTTCTTGAAAAGGCAGCTTCCGTGGAAGAACCGAAAACGGATGGTTTTACCCTTTTACCAGTAATTTTTATCCATTTGTCGGTAACTGTCAAACCAAAATGCGGAGTGAAAGCATGTATCAACTTTATATATCTGTGCTGTCTCTGTGTGTGAAACGTGTTGTAAAAGTGGAAGGAAATGAATGGGATTGAGTGGCTTAACTAAGGAGGATATGGCAATGGAGTCTTGCTTGCAAGCTACTCCAAAGACAAATGGAACTTAACATCTCCTAGTCTCCTAGAAAGAGGTATAGCTAGCTAGCTAGTTGGTTCCCTCATCAAAATCAGAGGGCGGCTTAGTGCTGGGAGTTGCTCCTAACAACCCATGTGGGCCACATCCATGGCCTTCCTTGCCAATTCTGTCTTCATCTTGAAACTATTGGGCTCCTGGCTATTGGATTTATCACCTCAAAACGTTGCTTGTACACTGCCCCGTTTTGGAATAAACTTGTCACCTTTCTTCTTGCTTCTAAAATTCTTTTAGTAGTGGGAAGAGCAACCAATTGTGTTATTTAGGTGTACTTTTCTTTAATATATACATCCCAAGTGCTTTCATCCGTAGGTGTCAAGCGTACTTTTTAGCATAACCATCATACCACATGTAAATATGTGTGTTTTACTTGAAGCAATCCCTTTTAAGTAGGCCCTTCAGCCTTTAGGGACAGTTCATGCAATTCAGTTAACTGATTTGGTAGGGTTTTTTCACATTCAGTTCGTTGCAACATAGTTTAAGAGCTGTCGGTGAATAGGAATCAAATATCAAATTGCAGGGTTGCAAATCTTGCAGAGACTGGTGTGCTCGCCAGGCTGGGGCCGCTGGGCCAATCGAGGTGAACTGTGAACATAACAAGGCTTGGCAGGCATGCAAGTTCAGGCCCCCCATGTGCATGCATGGCGCACGCATATGAAGTGATCCAACTCGATGGCTTTTCACTGCTTCAGTTGCAGGCAACAGATCGAGAGGAGAGTAGGTCCGGCATTAGCTCCATACTCTATGGTAGCTCGCTCGCTTGTGCGATCCATGCAGCCAGGCAGAGCCCGGATCTGGTCGGGCGCCGCTCCTCTAGGCCCGGCCCTGCTCCCTTCCGGCTCGGTCTCTCCCTCCTCACTTCTTCTTCCGCTGCCGCCGGCCCCGACTTGGCCCAGCTCGGCTCGGATCTGGCTCTACGCCGCTCCCCTAACGCCGCCGGCTTCTAGCTTCCCCCCTTTGGCCTTCTCCTCCCTGCGCGGCCAAAGGCCAGCGCCGCCGTGCCTCTGCCTTCCCCCTCTCCTTGGCTTGGATCGGGTCGCCTCTTACCCTAGGCTCGGCCCAGATCCGGTCCTTCGCCTCCTACCCCAAGTCCGGCCCGACTACCCCCCGGCTCGGGGCTGCCTCCCCGGCTCCCTCCTCACTTGGCGCCGCCGTTGCCAAGGTCCTCTACACTCCCGTGGTCTAGATCTGGCGACCCATGGGCTTCAGCCCGGCCGGCTCGGCCTCCCGGCCACCGGTACCATGCACTGACACTCCCCTTCCCCCCTCTACTCAGCCCACTTAGATTCTTGATGTATGTTCAACTGATGAATGCTACTTATGCATGGATGCAGGTCAGTGGGGTGGATCTGGAGGTGGGGGTGCTAATGGAGGTAAAAAGATGTAGCTTCAAGGTAAGATGCTCACCTTAAGCTCAACATGTATATGCTTTTGCCTGGAGATGAAATATTGAGTGTAATTGCTTTGGTATGCTGGTTCTGCGGGAATGGCTGCGGCTGCTTGGTGTGGGGATGCCGGCGATGAGCAGGGTGGTGTCGCCGACCTTGGCGACGCCGAGCTCCTGGTGGTCTGTGCCCTTCGGCTCTACTGCTTATGCTGGCTCTGGACTGGGAAGGGAATGGGGGATAAGACTGCTGCTCAGGTTTTTTTTTTTTGATAGCAGGGGGAATGGGTGACTGTGCGAACGGATGAGGATGTGCTATGTATTTTGCAGGGGTGGCAGTGGCTGTGAACTGTGGGAAAGGATTGGGTTGCACTGTGCTACTGATTTGTTTTACGGCTAATGATGCGAGATGAACTAATGTAAATGATGTCAATGCTTCTAGATTTTGTGGGTGTAAAATGAACTACTGATGTAACTAATGCACTTGCTGATTGTTGTCTAATGCAAATGACGATGCATTCTATTTATCTATTGATCAAACTGTTGTGCTGAATGACGAGTACATGGATGATGCGAATGTATGAATGATACAATAAGCTTCTATATTTGGTTGATGCAAAATGCACTACTGTAAACAATGCAATTGTTGATTTATGCATCTAATGCAAATGAGAATGCACTTCAATTACCGCCTTGATTTTACTGTTGTGTTGAGTGATGAAGTTGCATGAATGATGCGTTATGCTTGAGCTAATTAGTTATGCAATGCCCGCGAACGAAACCTAACGAAACCAACGCACTGACAACGAAACAGCTGCTTAATAACGATCTAATACTATCGTCAACTCACCACTAAGATGAGATTAACCGCTGCTAAGCACCGATTACTGCTACAAGATTAAGGCTAAAAACGCGGGTTCTCACACTGGTGTGCTCGCCAGGCTGGGGCCGCTGGGCCAATCGAGGTGAACTGTGAACATAACAAGGCTTGGCAGGCATGCAAGTTCAGGCCCCCCATGTGCATGCATGGCGCACGCATATGAAGTGATCCAACTCGATGGCTTTTCACTGCTTCAGTTGCAGGCAACAGATCGAGAGGAGAGTAGGTCCGGCATTAGCTCGATACTCTATGGTAGCTCGCTCGCTTGTGCGATCCATGCAGCCAGGCAGAGCTTTCCTTTCTGAAACTGACACTGAAACTAGCTCGATCCATATCATACTTCACAGTACACGTAAGTACTAATTGCTTGCAGTCCATGCCGTCTCAGACACCTGCAGGGTAGATTAAATACTGAAGCGTTAGTTATGGCTAACGATCAGATGATGTGCTAGATAACTCATAAAGGCTTTAGTTTAACTGGAAAAAGGAGATTCATGTTGAGGTTTACATCATTAGACAGTAGTCCAAGTAACCTCTTTTCTTTTCGTGATGATCTGTGAGAAAATTGCAACTAGCAGATATGCAGCGGAATAATCAATAAGGTCACATGCACATTGACACAAGGATTTTAACGTAGAAAAATCTCCTCAAGGTGAGGAGCAAAAAAACCACGGGACCAAACGGCCCACTCCCAAATCTTCCACTATATCAATAACGGGTACAATGGAGTCTTCTCTAGGTTACACTAGAGAAATTACAGCAGCAACAATACCATCATCAAGGTGAAACTTTGGCACATCAACAATAACAACAACACAAGATTAAGAAGTAACCAATAGGCTGAACAAAATTTATCCTCTGTCCCCTTCGGATTTCAGTTCATATCTAGCAAACTACAGATCCAAATTGCATGAAACTTGGCAGGAATGTGGATCCACGAGTTCCTAACAAGCTGTACAAATTTCAGCCAAATCGGACAATGTTTCACCACTCAAACAGAACTTCTACCAAAACTGCTCAGTGCTGAATCTGCTGCTACCCGAACCGACAAAATCCCTCTAAAACCTGAATCTCCTCTAACCCAATCCTCAATCCAACCGCACATATCAAAGAGCTACGAGTCAGGAGTTCACAAACCAAATTAGAGGCAGATCCGACCACGTTTGCTACTCCGATCGTCCACTTGATGAAGATCGCGCAGGTGCACTCAAGTTGGAACAGCACTTCTTCCTCTCCTTTCTTGTTGTTGTATTTCCCTTTTTGATTCCTGCTACTTCTCTCACTCCCTCTAGCTGCTGAAGAGAGGCTTAGGGTTTTGTTGTTTCATCCCCACACTAGGAGGAGATATCTCCACCCTTCATTCTTAAGGTGATCAATGGTTGTTATTTCTTGGGCTTGTGGGCTGAGATATGTCTTCGTATGGAGGGAAGGGATAGTCCAACAATTCATATACATGTGGGTAGTGCCCGCGTTGGTCGGATGCCCGAAGATAAACAAAAACGCACGGGCGCACATCTTGGAACTTAAAAGGGGTCATGCAAGGGAAGAATTGGACAATGAAAGGCCAGGTATAGCAACATGTAATATGATCCCTTTCCATTGCTCTCTCTCTCTCTAAAAAAAACAAGTGTATTCGACAATGGGAAACTGTATTTGGTCTGGAGTGCTAAGCATACTTCGCCATCATCAGAACGCCCTATCAAATCATGATGTTTCGTACAGTTAACTTCACTTTCTGTGGCTGTTTGGCACTATAATTTACTATATTAATGTATCCGGAATCATTTCGTTATGGTGGTCACTCCCGTAAACTTCATATCTAAGGCTCCCGTATTTTATAACTACCAAGTTCAAATCAGTTCATTTACTAGAATGAACAACAAAAGTAAAACCGCAAATGCTTCTTTTTCACCGCACTGATGCATTCCTCAAAGTAATCACAAAACCTCAATTTTCTTTTACAAATTTTCACGGTGTGAGGGCAGAGGAGTAGCCGAAGCGACAAGATTAGCGAACTAATTACTCACACCATTTCACTAAACACCTTGTGTGCATAACCTGTTGGAATTAATACGGGCTGGGCGTATTTTTAATTTTAATTAATTCCTGAAAAATTCCAAAAGCCCATGTGCACGTGCTAAAACTGTTTAGTCTCATATGGAGAGTTGAATGGGAGATACACCACTTTAAAAGGTGGAACGTGGTAACCCCCATTGTGGAATTGGAGAGAGCCAATACACGCGCGCTCGCTCGCTCGCCTCGCTGAGCCGAGCCGAGCCGAGCCGAGCGTGTTTTTCTTTATCTATTCGAAAATCGAAACGCACCGACTCGCAGTAAATAGTATTAACGAATGACTGACAGTAACGGTGCAGTTACTAGTGACTAATGGCTGCAGTTAACATTATTCTGGACTCTTCGTTTTTGCTATTTAGAAGAACAGAGCAATGGCGATCTCCATCCCACGAGACACGTACGCTACACCGGAGAGCAGAGCCTCGGAACCCTCGTCCTTAAAGGCTTGCACGAGCGAGGACGAATAAGGTTTTTGGGAAGCGTTCGCGCGACTGCTCACTTCATCTGATTTTCTGTTACGACTACATCTGCGCGACTACTATCACGATATCCACGAAGGTCTCTGCTACATCCACTACGCCATGACTAACGACGACCTCACCAAGACTCCTGCTTCTACTTCTGCTGCTCCTTCCGCTGGTTCTGGGTACGCCTATCTTGCACTTGTTGTTTTATTATCTGTTGTTTACTTGAACACTGAGATAGGTATGCTAGTTTCTGTCTTTTTAGAAATTCGTATATCTATAGTGTTCTTGTATACCTGTTTTGTGAAAATGGCAATATTATTCTCCATGATTTATCTAGTACATTTCTGGATTAATGTAATTAGAAAAATGCTCATATATTCAACAATCCAAAAACCTTATTATAGGCATTTTTCATCAACTGGTTTTGCTGCTGCGCTAAAATCCTCTGAATTCGATGGTGCGAATTACAAGAGGTGGCGCACCAAGATGGTGCTTTGGCTAACTGCCATGAACGTTTTTCATGTGGCAAGTGGCAAGCCTGAAGGAACACTTACTCCTGAACATGAGCAAGCGTTCGAGGCTGCTGATAACCTTTTTAAAGGTGTCGTGATTAGCGTTCTTGGTGAGAAGTTAGTTGATGCATACATGGTGATCAAAACTGGGAAAGAGATGTGGGATGTACTCGAGGCCAAGTTTGGGGTTTGGATGCAGTCAGTGAATTGTATCTCATGGAGCAATACCATGACTATAGAATAGTTGACAGCCGTTTTGTAGTTGAGCAGGCTCATGAGATACAATTCATAGCCAAAGAACTTGAGCACTTCAAATGTGTGTTACCGGACAAGTTTGTCACGGGGTATTATTGCCAAACTTCCTCCTTCTTGGAGGAATTTTGCTACTTCCCTGAAACACAAGAGACAAGAGTTTTCTGTTAAAAATCTCATCGGGTCTCTTGATGTTGAAGAGAAGGCGAGGGCAAAAGATACACACATCAGAGGTAATGAGGGACATTCTAGTGCCAATGTGGTGCAGAAGAAGAATGACCAAGCTCAAAAGTTCAAAGGCAAGAACAAGACCGCACAAACAACTAGCTTCAAGAAGAAGAAGAAGAAGAACACAAAGGATAGCCTTTGCTTTGTGTGTGACGAACCTGGTCATTGGGCCAAGGATTGCAGTCAACGCAAGGGTGGAAAGAATCACCAAGGGCAGAATTCTAAGTCTGCTAATGTTATTGTTGGTACTACTGAGATAGGAACATCAGGGTATGGTAATTTACCTACTGTTCTTTCCGTTTGTCAATCTACCGATTGGTGGATAGACACTGGTGCTAATATACATGTGTGTGCTGATATTTCATTGTTCTCTTCTTACCAGGTCACTCGGGATTCAGCCGTTCTAATGGGGAACGGGTCACATGTCATTGTTCATGGTGTTGGCACGGTCGATCTGAAGTTTACTTCGGGGAAGATTGTGCAACTGAAGAACGTGCATCATGTGTCATCTACCAATAAGAATCTCGTGAGCGGATCTCTTCTGTGTAGAGATGACTTTAGACTGGTATTTGAGTCCAATAAATTTGTAATGTCCAAATGTGAACAATTTGTTGGTAAAGGCTATGTGTGCGGAGGTTTGTTCCGCCTATCTCTTTCAGATTTCTGTAATAATGTTATGAACCATGTTTTCAGTGGTAATGAGACTACTATTTGGCATTCACGACTTTGTCACATAAATTTTAGTTGCATGACGCGGTTAGCCAGTTTAGAGTTAATTTCGAAATTCACCCTTACCAAAGGCTCTAAGTGTCAAGTTTATGTTCAATCAAAGCAGCCTCGTAAGCCTCACAAGGCCGCGGAGGTAAGAAACTTGGCACCATTAGAACTCATACATTCAGATCTGTGTGAGATGAATGGTGTGTTGACAAAAGGTGGTAATAGATATTCCATGACTTTGATTGATGACTCCACTAGGTTCTGTTATATGTATCTTTTGAAAACTAAAGATGAAGCTTTTCACTACTTTAAAATCTATAAGGCAGAAGCTGAGAACCAACTTGAAAAGAAAATCAAAAGGGTTAGGTCTGATCGTGGCGGCGAGTACTTTTCTAATCAGTTCAATTTATTCTATGAGGAGCATGGTATAATCCATGAAAGGACGCCTCCCTATTCACCCCAGTCAAACGGGGTTGCTGAAAGAAAGAACCACACTCTAACTGATTTGGTTAATGCTATGTTAGAAACAACGTGTCTTTCCAAAGCATGGTGGGGGGAGGCTATATTGACTTCATGTCATGTCCTAAACAGGGTTCCCACAAAAAATAAAGAGATAACCCCATATGAACAATGGGAGAAGAAAAGACTACCACTTTCATACTTGCGCACTTGGGGTTGTTTGGCGAAAGTCAATGTACCAATTTCCAAAAAGCGTAACCTTGGACCAAAAACCGTTGATTGTGTCTTTCTAGGCTATGCTCACCATAGCGTTGGATATATATTTCTAGTGGTGAAATCTGGAGTATCTGACGTGCATGTCGGTACAATTATAGAGTCCAGAGATGCTACATTCTTTGAGGATATTTTTTCGATGAAAGATATGTCTAGTTCATCGAGTCAGGAGCCTGATACAACTCCTAAACCTGCCATTCTAATGGAATATTTTGAGCAAACCCTTGAGCAAATTCCTGAGGAGGAAGACAATGAAACTCTGAGGAAGAGTAAAAGACAAAGGACCGCAAAATCTTTTGGTCCTGATTTTATTGTCTACCTTGTGGATGATACTCCAAGTACCATTTATGAAGCATATGCTTCTCCAGATGCGGAATATTGGAAGGAAGCAGTCCGGAGTGAAATGGATTTCATTATCTCTAATGGAACTTGGGAGATCACTGAGCGTCCTTATGGTTGTAAACCTGTAGGATGTAAGTGGGTGTTCAAAAAGAAGCTTAAGCCTGATGGTACTATCGAGAAGTATAAGGCACGGCTTGTGGCCAAGGGTTATACTCAAAAGGAAGGCGAAGATTTCTTTGATACTTATTCACCTGTGGCTAGATTGACCACTATTTGAGTACCACTATCTCTGGCTGCCTCACACAGTCTTTTCGTTCATCAGATGGACGTTAAGACGGCTTTCCTAAATGGAGAGTTGGACGAGGAAATTTACATGGAACAGCCAGATGGATTTGTAGTAGATGGTCAAGAAGGAAAGTGTGCAAGTTGTTGAAATCTTTGTATGGTCTTAAACAAGCACCTAAGCAGTGGCATGAAAAGTTCGACAGAACTTTAACATCTGCAGGCTTTATTGTGAATGAAGCTGACAGATGTGTGTATTATCGCCATGGTGGGGGCGAGGGAGTTATTTTATGTCTGTATGTTGATGACATACTGATCTTTGGGACCAACCTTAATGTGATTAAGGAGGTTAAGGATTTCTTGTCTCAAAATTTTGAGATGAAAGATCTGGGAGTAGCTGATGTTATCTTGAACATCAAGCTGTTGAGAGGTGATGATGGTGGGATTACATTATTGCAATCCCATTATGTGGAAAAGGTTCTGAGTCGTTTTGGTTATAGCGACTGCAAATCTTCTCCAACACCTTATGATCCTAGCATGTTGCTTAGGAAGAATCGGAGAATAGCGAGAGACCAATTGAGATATTCTCAGATAATTGGTTCACTCATGTATTTAGGTAGCGGTACCAGGCCTGACATCTCGTTTGTTGTGAGCAAACTAAGCCATTTTGTTTCCAATCCGGGAGATTATCATTGGCATGCTCTTGAGAGGGTAATGCGCTATCTAAAGGGTACTATGAGTTATGGCGTTCACTATACCGGGTACCCCAGGGTACTAGAGGGTTATAGCGATTCAAACTGGATATGTGATGTTGATGAGATTAAAGCCACAAGTGGATATGTCTTCACACTTGGAGGTGGCGCTGTTTCATGGAAGTCTTGCAAGCAGACCATCTTAACGAGGTCAATAATGGAAGCAGAACTCACAACATTAGATACTGCCACTGTTGAAGCCGAATGGCTTCGTGAGCTCTTGATGGATTTTCCGGTGGTTGAAAAACCGGTACCGACTATTCTGATGAACTGTGACAATCAGACTGTGATCGTCAAAGTGAATAGTTCTAAGGATAATACGAAGGCATCAAGACATGTGAAGAGAAGACTGAAATCTGTTAGAAAAATGAGAAACTCCGGAGTAATAGCTTTAGATTATATCCAAACAGCTAAGAATATGACAGATCCCTTCACAAAGGGTTTATCACGGAATGTGATAGACAATGCATCAAGGGAGATGGGTTTGGGACCCACGTGAGTTATACCATAGTGGTAACCCATCTTATATGATCAGAGATCCTGTGAAGTAGGATTGGCGAAACAAGCTTTTGGTTAACTGGGAGGAGAGTACCTTTATAGACCCATCCATTGGAGATGCAATTCTCTCCTAAATCTGTATGGCGGGTTGATTTTTATCTTAATGTGTTTTGTAGCTTGTTTAAGCAAAGATGCTGTCCTACAGAGCAGTCTTGAAAGAACACACCTATATGAGCCCTATTGCTAGTTACAGTCTATGAGATAAGGTAATCTCTAGGAAGCTCATGAATGGGCCAGGAGTATGACTCATATGCTCCAACCCGCGGGGATGCCTGGCATCCTGGTATCAGTTAAGGACTTAAGTAAAACTTATTCACACAAAACTGCCAATTCAAAGCTTAGTCCATTGTGCGGTTGTGGATAAGTGTAGCTTCTGTTCTAGGTGGATGTTCAACCTTAATCGGTCTCCATCAAAACACTAGTATATCAAAACAATACTGTGGATCAAGGCATTTGACATGTGCCCTTGGGATCTGGTGGGGGATTGTTGGAATTAATACGAGATGGGACCATTTTTAATTATAATTAATTCCTGAAAAATCCCAAAGGCCTATGTGCACGTGCTAAAACTGTTTAGTCCCATATAGAGAGTTGAATGAGAGTTACACCATTTTAAAAGGTGGAACGTGGTAGCCGTGGTATCCTCCTTGTGGAATTGGTGAGAGCCAATACACGCGCGCGCTCGCTCGCCTCGCCACGCCTCGCCGAGCGGTGCAGGTGCGGGTGCGCGCGTACGCAGGCGTGTCGGGTGCGTGCGCTTTTTTCTTTATCTATTTGAAAATTGAAACACACCGACTCGCAGTAAATGGTATTAACGAATGGCTGACAGTAACGGTGTAGTTACTAGTGAATAACGACTGCAGTTACTTTTGAGTAATGGCATGACTGCAGGTTACTATTGAGTAATGGTTGTAGGTTACTAGTGACTAATGGCTGCGGTTACTAGTGACTAATGGCTGTAAGTTACTAGTGAGTAATGGCTGCAGTTAATACTATTATGGCCTCTTCGTTTTTGCTATTTAGAAGAACAGAGCACTGGTTCTCAGACTGATCTCCATACGAAAGATTCTATACGATAGACAAACTCCACAATTTTGTTGTTGTCTCTAGCGATCTCCATCCCGACGAGACGCGTGTACGGCTACACCGGGAGAGCAGGCCTCCGAAACCCTCGTCCTTGAAGACTTGCACGAGCGAGTACGAATAAGGTTTTTGGGGAGCGTTCGCGCGACTGCTCACTTCATCTGATTTTCTGCTACGACTACATCTGCGCGACTACTACCACAATATCCACGAAGGTCTCTGCTACATCCACTACGCCATGACTAATGATGACCTCACCAAGACTCCTGCGTCTACTTCTGCTGCTCCTTCCGCTGGTTCTTGGTACGCCTATCTTGCACTTGTTGTTTTATTATCTGTTGTTTACTTGAACACTGAGATAGATATGCTAGTTTCTGTCCTTTTAGAAATTCGTATAACTATAGTGTTCTTGTATACTTGTTTTGTGAAAATGACAATAGTATTCTCCATGATTTATCTAGTACATTTCTGGATTAATGTAATTAGAAAAATGCTCATATATTCAACATAACCAAAAGAGCAATCTTTGCTTCAAACCTACAAGCACCAAGCTGTCCAAACTTCACAACAACAATATACTTTCAAGTATCAACTCACTACAACATCAATGCTCCAAGATCACCAACATATCAAAAAACTTTATGCATGCTCATTAGACCTGTTGAAACCTCGGTCGAGCCTGGAAAAGCCCAGCCTTGAATGGACATGCCCAAAAATTGTTTTTCCAATAAAATAAAATAAAATAATTCTTTTTTGGAATAACAATTAATATTTACTTCATTGCCTTTGTTGGAATAAAAAATAGTTTTTAATTATTTTTATTGCCTTTGTTGGGCTTTTTCTAGCTTAGGGTTGGACCTTTGGGCCAAAAATCAAACCCCTAGCCTAGAAAATTCGGGCCAGGCTCGGGCTGGGCCACCCATTTACAAGTCTAATGCTCATCAACAAGACATCAAAATAAACCATCATCTTCTCAATATGGCACAACTAGCAAACATGGTGACCAAATCATGAGTAAGAATAGAAAGATAGTACCAAAGAGAGGTTGACACCAAGATTTACGTAGAAACCCTTATGGGGAAAAAACACGAGAGGCGGCACGAGCAATTATCCACTACAGAGAAGAAGATACAAGGTGGGAGCCAACAAATAGAGGAGATGCTCAAAATCCCTCAAATCTCACTCTAAATCACTCCAAATGTGTAGATTTATTGGGGAATCAACTCTCCTTTCACTCTCTCAAGCTCTCCCTGACCCTAACTCTCAAGGTGGAAGAACAAGTCACCCAAATGATGAAGAAACTCCCACATTCGAGTAGTAGTAGGGGTTGCTAGTTTTGATGGCTAAACACCCCCAATCTGCATGATGAAAATACCGAAATGCCCCTAGGGTGTTACCACACAAGTGGGCTAGTCTCGGGTCACTTTTTTGGAATTTGCTATCAGGTCAAAATTTGGAGAGCTCATTCTACCTTAGTGGTGTCCAAATGGGCCGCTTGACATGGCATGGCATGGCCCCGATTAGGCCTGGCCCGGCTAACTAAACGAGCCATGTTGTGTTGGGCCATGGACCAGGGTGCTGACCTAGGCATGGCACGCCGACCTCTTGATCTGTGCCGACACGGCCCGACTACAGTGTCAGGCATGATAAGCCCAGTCGCCGCCTCCTCCGCGTCGGTCGTGCCTAGCCTCCTCTGCACCAACCGCGCCCAGCCTCCTCTGCGCGCCCACGCCCTGTCGCCTCCTCTGTGTTGGCCGCATCTGCGCCTGGCCTCCTTCGCGTCGGCAACCGGCCCAACCCTGTGTACGGTGTCAGGCTGGTCTGGGCGGCACGACCCATCTAGCCACCTCTATTCTCCCTCACTTTAAATCCAAATGATTTGATTGTTGTTTCTAAATTTATCTAAATTCAAAACCTTCCCAACAATACCAAAATAATAATTTCTAGACTTCATTTGAATTTTATTTGAAATTATTTGAGTTCATTTGTATTTATTCAAAGTTGCCACTTTACGCTTAAATAGATCTAACGTCGCTGAAGACTTCGCCACTATTTCAAGACAAGATCAAGACAAATTAATATCTATTGTTGAGCAAGGCAAGTTCTTACAATTGATCATATTGAACGTACTTTTCAAATGCATTTTTTCTTTAAAATATTACTTGCATGCTTATTATTATTATTATTATTATTATTATTATTATTATTATTATTATTATTATTATTTATGAAATACCATGTTAAATGTTGAATACCTAGTTATGCCATATGTCGTTATATACTATCCCCTTCCTTGAATGTTGATAATCCGTTTACCTTGTCACCATAGGCTAATTAGTACATTAACAAACAACACTTGGTTAATCAGTAATGACTATTGTTTGTGCTTAGACACCGCTTAGGTGTTAACAATACTTGGGATATAATTTGAATCGTAGTGTGGTAATATGGGTTATCACTGGAAACATGAAAATGTTATAAAATAGTGGAGACTTGGGTGAGTGGTTGGTATGAGATCGGTGTAGAGGCATACACGAGAGTTGGGTTTGTGGATTGTCTCGCCTAAGTTGATTAAGGACCAAATCATGTTCCGCGTTTCTAAACTAATAAATTGTTCAACCACAAGTCTAGTATGAGATAGACCTGACCAATTACTTTGCTCAATTTTTGGTATAAACCCCACACATAGTAGTAGGCAGATCTCTATACGATTTCTATCGTGGAGAATTTCTAAATGCGATTTCTATCGTTGAGAAGGGTGACAAACTCCCTCACAATAGAGGGTCCCTTGTTGAAAATATGTCCCGTAATGGAGCATTTTGGGGGTGCCCTGTAACGGTCATTGTCCTAGTTTTGAGGTGTTCCCTACCAGAGCAGTTAAGTGTCAGGACTAGGTATTAAAAAAGCCTTGTTATGATTGTCTCTATTGCACGCCTAAGGAAGCGTGTCATGAACGATATTATAAGTTGATCATATATTATGGATAAAGTTGTATAACCTCTGCAGAGTGTATAATCTATTCGAATAGTTGCGTTCCTGGTTATGGACATTGTTTAGAAACCACACTTGGTTAGTTTAATAAAATGTGGAATGAGGGCATTTTAACGTAAAAATACTTGTAGCGATGATACGAGTTAGGTGAATGGAACCTCATGAGTAGTAATAGGTTAATGGAACCTTGCTTTATGATAAAATTTGCTTATAATCAACATTTTGGTTTGAAGCTAAAAATGGATAGGTCATATAGGTTTAAAAAATAATTATAGTATTCGAGAAAAAATTTCTTTGTACTAAAATAACCATAAGACATTTCCTTTGGAAAGTCTTGTATCTATATAGTTGCATTTGGTGAGTACTTTTGTACTTATTGTTACTCAAATATGTGGATTTAGACTATGAGACTGAAGACTCAGTGTATGGATTCTTCTATGCGTCCGACTTTGGAACTAAAGATGATTGCGATAATTAGGTCATAGCCCCAGTTGATTGCTATGGCAGATCATGTAGTCCCCTTTTAGTTTACTTATCTTCTGTTGTTTTACACTTTTTTGAATTTGATGGCCTATCAGTCCGTTACGTAAGAATTTGGCTTTAAGACTTATTTTCGACAGCTATTTACTATTAAGTGCTCTTTTACTTCAACGCATGTATAAATGTGATATTCGCAGAAATTGTACTGTGTGAGCTAGCTACTCATCATAGGAGTATGACTAGCTTAGTATACACAGAGGATTTGGATACAAATATGGCTCGACATAGTTCATTGGGATATTTTGAAGGAAGTATAGGGACGAAATCATGGTGATTTGGTTAATTGGTTTGGCTCATTAAAAGGGAAAGCAGGAGTTGCCTGCTTGCGCTGCGGTCCAAATTGGCGCGATTGATTCCAGGCACTTGGCTTGGCCTTCTTTCAGTTCTTTTGGGGTATCTTTCACTATTTCCAGCTTTATGAGCTTTGTTGATCCCTTTGATCTCAGTCACTTGGCTTGCCTATTGTAATTATTTATGTTCCTTCATATTTTGCATGCAAAAAATTGTATTGCTGAACTATGTAATGCCGTTGGTGATTATATGCATGGTGCGGTCAGCAAGCCAGGCGTGTGCGTCAACAATACCGTCCGAAGCTGCCTGGAAAGATGGATATTGGTGTATGTATTTGGGCTGTTTGATTTCAGCTGTGTGTGTAGCCAGTGGCCTAGCTGGCCACGAGCCGTCTCGGCCGGCCCAGTTGATTTCTGATTTAAATCGTTTTTTCTGATTTTTAAAGAAATTAACATGGCATTTTGATCCTATGTCTTAGGCCATTGTCTCGGCGGCCCGAAGCTCAGTTCCACCTCTTTTATTCTAGATCTTAGATATGTGGTACTTAGACTGTAGTTTTTGTTGCTGCCTGAGTGAGCGTGCCTTTTGCATTCAGAACCTTGAGCGTTCTGTGCGTGTGGCCGTGTGTGGATGGTGAATGGTTTTTGAGCAAGTGTTATGACTGATGTAGTACTCGTTGTTTCCTTTTTGGAAATTGGTTTAAGCTTGCCTGAAAGAAAAAAGACATAGTGTGATCTTTCTGAAGAAGGAGCTACACCGTTTGTGCCAAGTAATTAACGTTTCAGCACCCCGAACTATGTTCTATCTTGGGCTCCCTTCACGGATGATGCACATAGTTTTTGAGCAACTATGTGCATCCTACATATACCTCGAGTTAAGCTGCGGGAGATGGATTGGGATACTCACATTGAGAGAAAACACAGAGGATATACAGTGCATGATATTAGGATTTAGTCTCCACCGTTTGATAAAAAATCAAAGGTCCAAGGCAATCAAACACTACAATATTTCTGCTACAGTTGATTTTCGCTGTTTCGACGCAGCAAAACCGTTGAAGCAACAATATCACTGTTTCGTACGTGCTACACTACTAGGTTGAAGTTCTGTTCACCCTATCAGAAAAACACTACTTACATAGTGATTCATGCAGAGGATCCGAATCCGCGGGAGGTGGCCAAGAAAAGGTGTGAATCTCCGCGGTCTGCAGCACGTAAAGAGGAGCACTACGTAAAATGGTTACAAAGACGAAATCCAAGGCACGCTGAGAGAAAGGCAGATTTGAAGGACGGAAGCGTATTCCTCTGGTCATTGAAAGCGTAACCTACGAGAAGCTGCAGTTGCAGACAAATTCTAAACTTCCCTTCTGCTCCAGCTCCTTTGCGCGTTTGCCATGGAGGCGCACAGGACCCGGCTCCTCCCCCTTCTCCTAGCCCTCGTCGCCGCCGCGGCCGCGCCGTCGTACTCCGCCGGTGACGAGAGGGCGGTAGTGGAGGTATCCGGCGCGCCAGAGGGGGTCGTGTGGGTGGCCCAGCTGTCGGATCTCCACTTCAGCGTCCACCACCCGGAGCGCGCCTACGACTTCCGGCGGTATGTCGGCCCGGCGCTCGCCATGGTCAACCCCGCCCTCGTCCTCATCACCGGAGACCTCACCGGTATACATACCCCTCTCTTTTCTCACCCCCACCCCCTCTCTACTTTTTGTTGTTTTGTCTGATCCTTCGCCCTTCGACGTGTTCGGGGTGATCGATTCTGGTTCTAGTTAAAGTGGTTCTTGAAATGTTTAGTTGTATCACTGTTGTGCGGGGCTAATAAATAATATAGAGACGGGGATTCGAGGATTTACCACTACGAGATAGATGCATCTAGATGCATTTGAGGATTTATCGAACTCAATGTCATGTCAGTGAGACATCGAGGGTAAATCCTCAAATGCACCTATTCATAGAGGTAAATCCTCAATAATTCATAGTGAGGTTACAATTTAAGCGAATGCGGTATATTGAGGTGCTGTAATGGAGGACGCCAAGGAGCTGAATTTATGAAGAATCTATTATAACTTGGTAGAATGCTAGAACTTTCTAGCGTGTCTGCGTTAGAATTGATCTGAATTTGCCATGGCTTCGCTGTGGTGAGACAAAGAATTGACCATGGAGTGTGGGATGAAATTGGTGAATTTGCAAATGTTTTCGTTTTTTTTTCTTTTGGAAGAAAATGCAGATGTTTTCAGTAGTTTTCCGTCATGCAAAAACCAGATGAGTTGGCAAATTCAGTGTTGGAATAACAATTTAAGTAGAATCCAGTAACTGGCCTGTTACAACCCCAATTCTGGTGGCAAGTGGCCAGTTACTGTCTGATTGCCAACCAGTAACCATGGCTACTAACCACAGGCCTCAAGTTCACTGTTGCAACAGACCAGACCATAGAACAAATATGATTATATAAAGTTGTCACATATTGTTTTAATATCATAGGTATTAAGGCACGGACTACTGAAGATTTCAGTAAGTTTTCTTCATATATGATTAATTGACAAATACTTTCATATATTGACAATTATTTCATATCAAATAATAATTGTGGCAATATATTTTGATTTGAAAGGTCATGTGAATGTAAAATTGACTTCAATAAACAACTGGTTTTCTATTTCTTGTTCCAACCAAGGGAAATGGTAACCAGTTGTAACTGGGTAGCTACAATCAGCACTAAAAAAATTACTCCAATTGGATCTAGACTGCCTCAAACCTAAACTAACTAGCCACTTCCTAGTTCAGAAGACGTAAAACATGCTGGATTCATTTTGAAAGGGGTCACAGTCCCAAATAGGATATACAATATTACATATGAGAATTTCTCTCAAATTTGAATATATCTTGGTTTTGTGATTAGATGGAAAAAGCAAAGATCTGCTAACAATGAAGCAAAACGAGGTGGAGTGGATAGAATATAAAAGTACCATGAAGGATGTCATTGAAAGTAGCACGCTTCCAAGAAGAATTTTCTATGACCTGAGAGGAAACCACGACAGTTTTGGTGTACCTGCATCTGGTGGGGACTATGACTTCTATCAGAAGTATAGCATTAACGCCAAATTAAGACGACAGGGTCGTGTCCAAAGCATCACTTTGGAGGTTAGTGCTTCTTCTATGCATGATTGCATGTCTGCAACTTCTCATCTGGAGGGAAAAAAGATGTGGTGCTTCTTATTTCTTTAGCATCTTGTAGTTCAACAGTATTGTAAAATTTTAGTTCTGACTGCAATAGTTTTTGTAATGCACTTGACGTAACATATGGTAGATTTGTGGATGGATCTGCAGAACAATGGTCGGAAGCACCTGTTTGTTGGCTTTGATAGCACAATGGAGAACGGTCTTAGAGGCCCAACCAATCTATTTGGGCATCCAACTGACAAGGAGCTTATAGAATTGGACCAGTCACTGTCTCAGTGGGACACTGACTTCGACAAGGCTCCGGTGACAAAAGTCGCATTTGGGCACTTCCCGATGTCTTTCTCAGCATTAACAGAGTCAGGGAAAAATATCAAGGATGTCTTTCTAAAACACTCATTAGCAGTATACTTGTGCGGGCATCTTCATACAAGGTTTGGCAAGAATTTGAAGCGATACTATCATCGAACAATTCAGGAACCATCATTATCAGAGCATTACTACCAATTTAACATGCAGCAAGGATATGTGATCCAGAGTGTTAAGGAAAACTGTTCCGAAGAAGCAACGAATATTGAGGAGTTCTGGGAGTGGGAGATGGGTGATTGGAGAAAGAGCAGAAGTATGAGGATATTAGCAATTGATGATGGTTATGTCTCCTATACTGACATTGATTTCAGGTTAGGCTCAAAGAGTATAATTATACTGCCTACCTTTCCTCTGGACTCGAGATTCATGCAGAGAGCCTCTGCTCCTCGTGATTTCAAATGTCACATCATGGGAGCTTCAACTTTTGATACAGTGAGGGCTCTTGTATTCTCTCGACATGAGATAGTATCTGTTTCAGTAAAGATATATGACTCAAGACCAGGAAATCTTGAAGTAGTATTTGACTCTGAAATGAAAAGGGTGAATGCGAATGAAACTAGAGGAGATATGTATTTAGTTCCGTGGAACTGGAGGGCATTTGCAGATCCCTCCCCAAACCGATATTGGCTCCAAATTGAAGTGATGGATATAACAGGTGACACTAGTGTCAGCCAGTTGAGGCCATTCTCTGTAAATGGGTTGGCTACAAAAGTTAGCTGGACATGGAAGGAGTTTTTTGTGATGGGTTGTCAGTGGGCTTCGATATATCATCCTGCACTGTGGTGCATTGTTGCTCTGATATTCTCATTGCTTCTTGTACCACGAGCTTCACTTGTGTTATTTAAAGATCAATTCACATACAAATATCTATGTACAAATGGTTGTCAATGGACATTGTTGAAGTATCTAGTCGGTGGTTTCATTTGGCTTTTTGTTGAGCTGTCCAAGGTGATGCTTCTGTGGTCTTTGCTCTTGATGTATATAATCTATTTGTTGGTCTTCCCTTGGTTTTTTGGTCACCCTATAACCGAGGATAGTAACCTCACATACATGACATATAGAGGTTGGACTCTTAAAAGATCCAATGGTGGCAACGAAGTTTTCCATGCTGGGACCCCAGATGTGATGGTCATTGTTCTACCTCACCTTTGTTTTGTGGTATTACCCACAATTGTGATTTTAGCTGCCATGGCTGCTGAGAGAACAACATTTCGAGAACATTATCTTTCTCAATCAGGAAAGAAGAAAGATGATTACTACCAAAAGAGCAGGAGACAGATAGAACGTGATAATTTTTGGAATGGTCGTTGGATAAGGAAATTTCTCATTCTTCTTTGCCTGGTGGTTCTATGGAAACATTGGAAGGTATAACCTTTTAATCCATGCAAATTTCTGTGCCTGCAGTTTAGCTAGTATGAACAAATTGCTGACACACCTTTACATTGTGCAGCATTGCAGAGCTCTTGTGAAGGCTTATGCGATGAACCCTTTGCTCCACTCGCCAGTACATTTCTTCTTCATACCAGCGCTCATAGTGTTTGCTATCTACAAAACCTCGTCCATCTAGCTGTTTCGGAGCCCTGCTTGTAGCGTTATATTATATTGCAGTGAACTTGCGAAGACACTACAGACGGAGCACCTATAACAAAGAACTGAAGGTGGATTAGATTTGCCGTTCTGCTATTTTTTCCCCTTTTGGAGAGCAGATTTTTTAGATCATCTAACATGCATAAAGATGTTGTCAACATTGTACTACACATAATTGAGAGACATCATGGCATATTCCTTCATCAAAGCGAAATGTTAGGACTGAGCAATTATCTAGTGAAAGAAAGGAACTACACTGCTTGGTAGTTTTTCCTCTTTCTTTCGAAGAAAGCTGTTTTCACCTTGCCGTTGAGGAATGGATACCATAGTCATGGTCGGTCCCCCCCTCTGGAGCACGTAACACAGAATGACTAGCTTTGTGATTGTTCCTTCTTTTCTTTTACAGGATGAAAGAAATAGAACGTTAAAAGTGAAAGGAACATGTAACATGGGCGAATTTTTTTTTAAAAAAATAATATTATTTTAAAAGATATTTACAAAAATAAATAGTCATTCCAAAAAATTACAAAATATGTCATCGTCGCAGCTGAATCGACGAGAAACTCGTCGCGCAAGCGGCGGCAGAACTCTGTCGCCAATCTGTCCCTAGTTGAGGTATTTATCGCCATCTCAACTGGCGACAGGAAGCTATCGCCGATTGAATCGGCGATTGATTCTGTCGCCGATTCAACAGCGATAGCTTCCTATCGCTAGTTGAGATGGCGATAAATACCTCAGCCCTAACCAATTTTGCATTTTGCTTATTCCACTTATGCAGTTTGTGATTTTCGTAAATTTTGAACGGTACGAAATCTGTTAGACTCGCAATAACATTTTATCATCGTCGTATGTTGTTCTACTACGATAAATTTTTGGAGAATTTAACGAGGATGTCTGAGGTATGAACGATTCGTAAAGAGGAAGGTAAGTGATATTGTGATTCGTTCGGGAATTCATGCACACTGATATTACAGAACTTGCAGCAAAACATCATAAGACTTAATTGAAATGATAATTCAGAACATTGATAATAATTTTTTCCCACGGTCGCGATGTCAACGTCTGCCATGTGAACTGCCTCTAGTCGGGGCACCGGATGAGATCCCCGCGGCGACGTCCGGAAGGTCGATGTCTCCTTGATCCTGAGTATTTCGCGTGGGGCATGTCTTGAAGGTGTGCCCAGACTCCCTGCAAATGGAGCACTTCTTCGTGCGACGTCCTGCTTCTGCCTCGTCCATATCGTTCTGATCGCGCGCACTATCGCCGCCAACCTTTCCCTTGAGCCTAGCAATGTCCGCGGCCCAGATTAGTTGGTCCCAGGTTGGATGGCCAGTGAAATGGCCAACAACGGCGTAACCATACATCTCTCCACTCCATGTTTGCATCACCGCCTCCTTGGTGAAATAGTGAGAGAGGTACTGCCCGGGATGCTGCGCCACCGTCGAACAGGCGGCCATGACATGAGAGCAGGGCCTATGCAGAAGAAGGAGCTTGTTACAAGTGCATACGCAACTATCGCGGCGTAGTGTGCACTCATGGGTGATCCTCTCGCGGTTAATCCCGCGACGTCCTTTATCCCTGCACATTATCTCGAAGCGAAGCTCCCTCGTGCCCATCTTAAATGCCCGGTGCATCTCACCCTTCTTGCTCTTCTCCTCCATGTATGCAGTGATCATGGCGGAGTAGAGCACTCTGTCATTTGCCATGGCGAGCGACGCATTGTTGCATCTGTTAACAAAGTAGTTTGTGGTACCGCGAAGAATTGTCTCCACAATACCAACCAAAGGGAGGCACCTGGCGCCGCGTATGACCCAGTTGTAAACCTCAGCTAGGTTGGTTGTCATGATACCATATCGAGCACCACCCCTGTCATGTAGCAGCGACCACTTCTCCTTAGGCTCGTGCTCAATCCAGTCTGAGAAGCATTTGACTGTGCCCTGTCTTCCTCGTGACACTACGAGCGTGCGTGGGTAGATGTGGCAATGCTTGGGGCCCGGTCGCCGCAGGCGGCCCTTCTCGCTGCCTCCCCTACGTGGGTTTGGGTCCGTCGTCCGAATCTTCGAGTGTTTGAACTTACGCTGCCGGTTCTAGTTGCACAGGCGCTTGAATAGATTCATCAAGTCCTTGTTGCGGACCTGCTTATAGAAGTTCGCACCTAAGTGCCTCATGCACCACCTGCTCTGTACATCCGGCCATGGAAGTGGTACGTTCTTTCCTCGTTGTAGCCGAGTTATTGCACGCAGCGAGCTGCGTCTTCATCATGTATGAGGCATACGTTGGGACGGTCTTACTGTAAATCCTCACATTCTTGAACCACAACCGACTATTCGTGTTCTCGCTTTCAACGAAAGCGAATGCCACAGGAAGAACTTGATTGTTTTCGTCCGTCGTATTGCAATCGATGTCGGCCCTTGTACCTCCTGTCGAGAACGTGCCATCTATGCACAAGATTGGGCGACGATCTTGGAATGCATTGATGCATGGACCAAAGGCGAAGAATGCTCGTTGTAGTACCCTCTTATTAGGCCACTTCGGATGCGTGGCGTCTTGAATGTCGACATGAGTGCCGGGATTTCTGTCTTGTATGACTCAGAGTTGCCTAGGGAGGTTGTGGTAGGAATCCTCGAACGTGCCGAACTTTGATTCCAATGCCTTCTGTTTTGCCCTCCAAGCCTTGGCATAGCTGATAGTGTACTGGAACCTTGCCTCAATGGCCCGAATGATGGATCGTGGCTCAAAATCTAGGTTATCCACGATCTCACCGTACATGAGATTGGCGATGAAGCTTGATGATAGGTTCGGTGGGACTGCGCTGACTCAGCGATGACGCATGTGTGAGGGACCACTATGGAGCACTTCCAGTAGGTATCCCACTTGGGCTGAAATGCGTGCGCGCCAGGGCATCCTCATGCCGCACTTCACGTCGTAGAATCTTGGGGTAGACTTGGCGATGGTGAATGTGCGACGCACCGACGCGCCAATTTGACCGCATCTGCATGCCCTCCTTGCATTTGTACGTAGCTCCTAGTCGACCTCGCTCGGTCGTACTCCCACGGTACATGGGAGCCTTCCTTGACGACGAGGTTTTCGAATCGGTATGTGTTCCACTCGGATGGAACCGCTTTGGTCCGCATCATCATCGTCATCGAACCTTCATCTTGGACAATGCCATGTAGTCACGGTCTTGAGATCCATCATTTGCACCGAGTCTTCAAGCTCCTCGCCCTCGTCAGCAAGGCCACTAGCTTCTCTCCGAATGAGGTAATTGTGTGCCCTCGTCGGCAAAGATAGCCTTCGTCGGCGACATCAAGAACCTCTTGTCCTTACGCCATTGTGTGCGGCGCTACTGAGTCACCTATTTCTTCCTCGGTGTCGAGAACTCCTACTTGTTCGATGCGGATGCAGGAGTGGGTTTGCAAATGTCCGGACCGAAGGACCAATTTCCATCCTCTCCTCGCCATGCGTATATCGACCGCCATAAATTTGTTCCTTTAGTTGCACTAACTCCCAATCGTGTAATGTCTCCGCCCGGGGCAAGGCAACTCAATGTCAGATCGTAGACATCACGATCCACTTGGAACGTGTGGAACAACCACCGCATCACAGCGCCGAATGTACGTTGCTCAGGTCTTGCTAGGGGCACGTTTGCCGACTGGAAATAACTCAAATCAATTCCCTCGGGACCCTCCATAATAGTTCATCGGCCGTAGTAAATTTTGAAATTGATGACGTCAGACATATTTGATGCACTGCAATGTGAAGAACATTGACACGATGAACTACATATGTGCAACTAAATAGCCCACAAAAAAGTATGTAAACGGACTTGATACATAACGATGCGTAAAAATCATGTAATCCGCTCATTAAAAAATTACCCGAGAGGTCATGGCTCGGAGGAGCGGCCGCTAGCTTTTCTCCTACTCTCTTTCTCTCCTTCTCTTTTCTGCCGAGTAAGACTGAGTCTTGTGTGGAATTTCGAGAGTTCGAAGAGGGTTATATACAGGTCAGGGCTTCTCGCCAGTTTAAACGGTGATAGCTTCCTGTCGCCAGTTGAACTGGCGATACATAGATGAACCGGCGACAAGCGGTTCAATCAAGCGGCGAGATTCATTTTTGTAACTTATTGGGGCGGGTTTTTCTTGTTGTAAATATCTTTTTAAAATGTGTCGTGCATTGTTGCAAGATTTTATCGAGGACGATTGAGGTATTAATGATTTGTAACTACAAAGTGATATTATAATGCGTCCGGGAATCCCTGCACAAATCCGTTGGAGAACAACTTTGGAGAAATGACGCAACGATAACAAGAAGACATTTCATCGGAATAAGGGGGTTACATGGCACGCAGGACAACGAACCGGGGACGGTACACGCATGCCTTTAGGGAAATTGAAATACATGGGATTTGTGGAGGACTATGGTAGAACTACTGAGTGGAGCGTGACCATTTACCCTTGTGGCCCAGTTCGAAATGAAGAAGCGATGTGAGCATGTCGTACTCACCTCCGGCATGTCCCGAGGTGCTCGCGCCCACCCTGCCACGACGACGCGTGCCCCCCGAGCGGGCGGAGGCGTGTCTGCCACCTCGGTGGCCCTCGTCCCCGGTGGTCGGTCCACCGGGTCGGTCGGCGTGCAACCCGTCGCGATTTGCACTCCGCGTACCCCTGCCTCCCTGATCCACTGCAGGAGCCCTCTGGTCTCCGCCAGCGTTGTCATGTCTTTGCGCAGAGTCTACCAACTCGACAATCTCCGGTGCGGATCCACCGCACGGTAATCAACTAAGTTGTAGACCTAAGTATGTCAAATTAAATATGAAATAAGGACCGTTCGATCACCCGCCCGGTGGAAAGCGGTCGGTGAGTGGGAATGCGTGTCCGGCGTCGCGACCTCATGTCGGCGAGGTGAGGCACGACCGGACGCATCGAAGCCTCGTCCGAGTAGAGTACCACTCCATGTACGGTCGTGCGTCTCGGTCGTCTTGATCTTGCCCACACCGGGCGAGGTCCTCTGCGCGCTACTCAACCTTCGACCCAAGGGCCATCCGGTCCGACCAGACGTCGTGCCACGAACACCCTTCCTAGTGTACTGTGGGCGGCAAGAAAAATATTTGGTGCGGATGTAACACATATTATGCGAATGAAGTAAAGAGTGAACTTACGGCGTGTGCGTGCGCCGCACCGCCTCCCCAGGGTGGGACCTCTTGTCGAAGACCGAATCGGCGCATGACACGCTGCACAGTACTCCTCCACGAAGATATCATGCACTAAGGCACTCGCGTGTACGATGACAGAGTAGTCTCACGTGCACGCACAAGCGATCCATTGGGCGCGCGCGCGCGATAACCTGGCGTCAGCATGCGGTGTCGGATGACACGGTCATCGGTCGGTGATCGAACATCGCAACGTACTGCGGGTAAGAGCTCGCGAGGTGACCGGCGTGAAGGTGACGTGCAGCGAACACCGCAAACTAAGCACACGAAATAGTGATTGCATACGAAAACAATAAATGACGAAACTAACCGTTCGGCACCACCACGGTGCCCATGGTGGCCGATCGATCGTCTGCGGGGCGTACAAGCTATCCTCGTGCGCTCCCAAGTCGGTGTGGCGTCCGATCTGGAAATGCTCCGGCGACCACACGGTGCGATGAAGCGGACATCCGAGAGGATGGAGCCGTCGCGCCGTGACGCACGCGCTCGCACGCGGGCGCGCGATGCGTCGCGCGACAAAGACGGTCGGACCACGCGTCTGCGGATGCGTCGGCCGGTGAGTCCGCCACCTCACGCGCGTACCGGATGTAGTGCTTGTCGACGCTGTCGCCGTGGGAGCCCAGGAACATGACCCACCCGAACAACCACAGCAGGTAGGCCTCGAAGTGCCTCCTAACAGCATCCTCCCCTGGGTTCTCCGCCATACGCTCGGGCTGCAAGAAGACACGTACACGTCAGCAAGGTTCACATACAAATTGTTACGAGAGAACGGATTACAAACACTTACGTGAAATCGACAAATCCACTTCGGCGTGGGCGTGCGGCGCGAACTCCACGCACCCATCGCTGGCGGCGATCGCGTGGAACACGGCTGGGAGGTCCGTGCGCCACGTGGCCGGGACGTCGTGTGCCGCCATCGGAGCGCCTGCGCACGGCAACCCGATCAGATAGCTCACGTCCTGCAGCGTCGGCGTCATCTCCCCGCACGGGAGGTGGAACGTGTGGGTCTCGGCCTCCGGTCGGTCAACGGCGCCGTCGGCGGGGCCCGATCGTGCGGAAACGCCTGGGCGTCGACCGAAGACTGCTGGTCTTGATCATCCTCCACCGTTGCCTCCACCATCCTCGCGAGTGGAAGGAGGCCTGGTGCTCTCAACCTGCGTCCAAACGATTAAGCACAAACATGAGTCAACGCAAAATAATCAGACCGCGATTGAGTGCATGAAGAACACAACTTCACGTACCTCGAAATCCAATCTCGGTGCAGCCTCCATGCCCTGATGGGGGTGCGTAGCCGAAACGCCCCAAGCTCTATCGGTGCCTCGCTCTTGGGAGCACGATCGAGGCGACTCTGGTGGCGTGTCAATCACTGGGTCAAGCAACTCGTACTGACTCGCGTCTGCCATACCTGAAAATGCAACAAAAAAAGTTCATATTTTTTTCATACATCTTTACATAGCCTACGTAGCAACTACGAATTTTCTATACAAATTTAATACATGTCATTCTATTTTTCTAGTTTAAATGATATTTTCCGCACTAACAAGATATTGATCGCGCACTAACACAATAATAACAGCGCACTAACAAATAATAACCGCGCACACTTATTCCCATTGCTCTTCCGACCTAATCAGCTACTTCGTCTTTATCTCACAATGTACCATACTCAATTCTATGTCGCTATTGTCACAATTCTATGTCGCTACACAACTCAAAATATGTACTATACAGTTCAACTAAATTTATCTAGTCTACTCAATTCTATGTCGCTATTGCCACAATTCTTTCTTGCTACACTACTCAAAATATTTACTACATTTATCTAATCTGCTCAATTCTATGTCGCTATTTTTGTTTGCTAACCTACAAAGGTTTGGGCGTACGCATACAGCTCGAAAAATTTACCCGCAAGATGATCGCTCAAATCGATGCTCTGTCAATCTCTCCTCCGCGACGAACTAGCGAGCTTAGCTACTATTTCTTCTCTCCTCTCGAACTCTCTTGTAATTTTCGGAATTAAAATGAATTATGCAATGATTTTTGGGGTTTTTATAGCGGGTCTCGTGCCAGGCGAATCGCGACGGAGCCTATCGCGATTGAATGGCGGCGAGAACCTCGCAACTTCACGTCGCTAGTTTAATCGGCGATAGCTAGTTGAACCGCTCTGTGGTGGCGGCAGGGTTCTATCGCCGATGGCGCGGCGGTGACATATTTTTGTAATTTTTTGGGACGATTATTTATTTTTGTAAATATCTTTTAAAATAATATTATTTTTAAAAAAAATTCTAACACGGGCATCGGGGGCGGCGGTGGACATCTGGCCATCGGCGGCGGCGGCCCAAATCGGCAAGAGATGGACTCAAGACATGGACGAACTGAGAAGCGTGGGGAAAGTTTTGAGGAGAGAGAGAGAGAGAGAGGAGGCAACTGGAGGACTATGATTGTAAAGTCCTCTTGGATTGCGGGGTCCCTTTTGCAAAATGGGCGGGTGGTAGGAAAGTGGACGATCTGAGCCCTTGGTGCAACATTCCATGGTCTAGATTGGGATTTGCAAATTTGCATTACTTCACCCATTTTCATCTGATGCGCTGTAACCGGTACTCCCTTTGTCCACAAATGTAGGTCATTTTTTGACTTTCACGGTCTCCAATACAGGACTGACCGTAATTTATTATTATAATATACTAGCAAATATAATAAAAATTATATATTATGAAAGTATTTTGCAAGACAAATTCATTGACATTATTTTTATGTATTTAATCTATGTACTTTAACATATATTAATGGTCAAAGTTTCAAAAGCAAGGGGCCAACGCATCAAAGGCGAATGAGTTGATTGCTCTAGATGGTTTATCCTCGAATATAGTATCAATGGACATACAATCAGTTTGTCGCATCCCTTTGGGTCGTTTGGATGAAGATTTGTGGGCTTGGCCGGCTGAAAAGCATTGAGTTTATTATGTGAAATCAGCCTACCATCTCCTGATTGAAAACACCCATCAACCACACGAGGTAAGATCAGGAGCTTCATCGACGTCGGTGAGCACATATAACCTTACTTGGAAGGCGGTATGGAGTATGCAGATTCCGTCAAAAGTACGGGTGTGTTGGTGGCGTGTGATAAATGAGGTCATGCCATCCCGTGCAAATCTGAAGAGAAGGCATATAGAATAGGTCAGCTTCTGTGAAACCTGTGGAGTACGAGAGGAAACCGCATATCATGCTCTGGTGAGTGTACATATGCCCGTTCCTTTTGGTCAGCATTGAAAGAGATGGTGAATGTTAAGCTACCGGCTCTCCATCCGTCAACTTGGGCGGCTAATCTGGCAGATAACAAGTTCTACAAGGAGGAGGATGTCTGTACTACTCTTTGCAGGATGTGGTCACTGTGGACTGCGACGAATGGGCGACAACATGGAGAATCCCCGCTAGGGATCCCGCAAGCAGTTGTGTGGGCAAGGGATACTGCACTGGATCTGATCCACGCCTCCAAACCTGCTAAAGAGGCTCGTGTGCATATGCTTATGTGCATTGGAAACCGCCTCCGGGAGGTATGACAAAAATTAACGTTGATGAAGCTTTTGATGCAGACAGTTTCATGGCAGCATTAGGAGCAGTGGCTAGGAATGACGGCGGGACGTTGTAGTATCAAGGATGACTGACTAGAGAGGTGAATAGGAGGTTATAAAAATCCTTGTGCTCTAATTGACAATTTTAACAATTGAGGTCTTAAAGAAGAATTACTAGCACAAGTTTATAAGCAATGATCAATGTTTGCTAAAGCAACTTAAGAATCTACCAATACTAGATACAATTCTAGCTAAGCAATTTTACACAAATAAATGCTAGAAAAGTAAATGTGGAATTAGTAAAGGTAAGAAATAAACCACAATGAAGACAAACGATATTTTTCCGTGGTATCGAAGACTTGCTGGTCTTTACTAGTCCACATTGAGGTAAGTCCAAACAAATTGGACCGGCTCCACGAATTAAGCCTTTGCACCTCGAATTCACTATGGATGCTCTTCCTCTACTTTAGAGATGGTGAGCTCCAAACCAATCACAATCATTGCCGGGCCTATTCACACTCTTCTTAAAGAGATTACCGTACAAAACTTTTCCAAGCCGCCTAGGTGCCGGCAAGCACCAAGAGTAACAAATCGTAACGCTCGTTTGAAGATTAACAAGTGCCAAAATGATCAACTAATGATGCAATACACTTGAAAGCTCTCAACTACCTCAAAATATGAATTGAATGCAAAGAAGTGGAAGAAAGCACCAAAACCTCAAGAATATTCAATATGGCCAAAAAGTTTTTGAGCTTGGTTCAGGTGAGGGAGTATTTATAGCCCCCAATTACAAAACTAGCCGTTATAACAAAGTTCCTGAAAAATTCAGCATATGCGGTAATACCGCTGTACAAACCCGGTACTACCGCTCTTCATGATCAACGGTCGAAACTGTTACATTTAATGCTTTGAACTAGCTGTTACGAAAAAAGGTGCGGTACTACCGCCAACTATAAATCAGTATTACCGCACAACGGTAATACTGCTCGGTTAGAATAGAACTACCGATTTCCAGAGGATTAAAAACTCCAGAAAACATCATATCTGGAAATAACGTACCACCATGTAAAGCCCGGTACTACCACTCTTCGGTAGTACTGCTCAGAAAATGCGGTCATACCGTTTTCCAAGGGAGAACAAAAACTCCCCAAAACACGTTCTCTGAAAAATACATGCCGCCAACTAGATTTTGGTACCGCTTTTCAAATGCGGTCATACCGTTTTCAGATTCAAAGAAAAAGACTAAAAAATATGCTATCTGAAAAATACGTACTGCCAAGTAGAATCCGGTACTATCGACCTGCGGTAGTACCGCTTATTGGTCATACCGATTTCACTGAACAATTTTTCAGAGGCAAAACAAATATAATTCAAAATGCAATGCATGTCATATGGTTGATCAAAATGACAAAAATTTAAACTTTCAAGTTATTAGCCATGATTTCTCTTTATAGTATGGCATCTATCCTACAAGTTCGGTCTTTTCTCTAAACACCGAAACTAGTAAAAACTACAAAAAGATCCTTAGGCTACATGATATCTTGCCTCGAGCCATGTCGATCTTTTATCATCTTTGCATTGTCATTTCATGTCATCATTCAAACTCCAGGACTAAACATTTAAACATCTTAGCACACATGTTAATCCCATAATATATTGTTGACATTAACTACTAAAATTATTTTTAAGAGTCTAGATGCTTTCAGTCGTTCTTGGGTGTGATATCACATTGGTATCCATCCTTGTCAAACGCTCTACATGCTAAAGCACAAGCTTGCCGAGACGGGATTTGAATGGTCGTTGATTGGAATGCTGACAATGTCATTGTTGAAATTGATTCCCACCAACTCGTCAATTTGTGGCACTCAAGAAGCAACCATGGGTCGGAGATTGCAGCAATCCTTGCTAAAATTCAAGAGCGAGGTCTTTTTATTCTCTTCTTTTGATATAGTTCATGTAAGGCGTTCGACAAACCTAGCCCATTTGTGTGCTAGACAATCGTCACCGAATAGGACCTCCTGTACCTGGTCCTCTCAGGCACCAACTTTCTTGTTGTATTGTTTGCAGCATGATGGTAGTCCACATGATTAACGAAGAGAATTGCTCTTTGGTCTAAAAAAGTTTCAAAAGCTTGACCGTATAGGACCCACCACTACCTACGTTTGTGGACAGAGGGAGTATCTCGCACTCAGCATTGCTCAAGATCATATCGGTAGGTTGCAGACTCGAGCACATCCCTAGATCATAGTAACAGCAAAGTAAACTAGACAACTAGTGTGAATTTTAGTCAATCAGGAATTGGCCCCTGCGATCACCGCAGGAACAATCGATATTCCTCCCAGTAAGCATAACCTTGGAAGTGATCATCGTGGGATAACAACCATGAGAGAGCCAAACCATCCATTCTGCGCTACTAGTACCACGTCTCTCCCCCAACACCGGTGGAAATAAATTTTCTGGAGAGGGTCTCCGTGGGGTTTTTTTCTACTGTCGTCGATATTTTTCTCATACATATGTACTACAGTAATATCCCACGAGATCCAACGGTGACGGGAAGGCCTCGTTTCCCACACCGGCGCGCCTCATGTTGCGGAACGCCGAGTAAACAACCACGAGAACGCACGCATCCCGCCATCCGTCCACTAGTCACAACCAACGCCACGTGGCCGCCCGGCACGGCCCTCCGATCGTGCAATCGGCGCGCGCGCGCGTTTTGAGTCGAGACGAATGATCGCATCACGCGGCGCGCCCAGTCCCCACCCCATCAAAGCGTTCCCTCCGTCCGCCCCGCGCGCGTGGCACGACACATCGGCCGCGTCGCGCCACCCGCCCGCCCCCGCGCCGCGATGTGTTACACCAACGGGCAACGGCGCGCGGGCCTAGTGCTCTAGTGGACCGACCGACCGACCAACCAACCCCGCCCGCTATCTTTGGGTTTTGGATTGATCGGCGCTGTGGTTGTGCTGCTGTACAAAATAGGATCCGGTTCCGTCTTGTCTAGTGTAAGTAATTCCAAGTATTTCAACTTTAGAATCCATTCAATCTCTCCGCCCCGCCGCGATGGCGCTGGCGCTGCTACTGGTTTGGTGCATATATAAGCACTTGGCAATCTCTCGCTTTGTGCCAAACACAAACAATCATATCTATTCAGAACGACGGCAAATTCCGGCGCTTTGCCTTTGCTGAGAGCTTCACTTACGTAATAGTCTCACGAACCAGTTTCGTTTATGACATGCATACCACATCATGCCAATTCCTCTGCTGTTCTTGGTAGTAAATGGGTTTTTAAGGAATCTCTGGCATTAGATTGTTGATCGCTTTCTGCCTGCCATTGTATCTGACACAACACTACTACACTAGTGAAGTCGTGTAAAGCTCAGGAGCGTCTATACTAGCCTGTAGAACGTAGATAGGTACGTAAGCATCATATCATACGAGCCGCACTCCGCGATCTTTTGGGCCTCAATTGGTGATAATCTTGTGGCGGAACCAAAGCACGACTCGTGTCGGCGTCCGTTTGCCCGCGGCAAACAGCATGCGCCAGATGACAAGAAAGAAACAACGCAGCAGGTTTTGCGTACTTTTGTAAAGGCTTTCGTATATGCTTTATGAAAAGCTGGGTTTGTTCCCTGATTCAAAAAAAAAAAAAATCAACGCAGCAGCCAAACCAAAGCATTGGGTTCGGTGCAGTGCAGTCGACAGATGGCTTCCCCGAAAACGCTGAGAACTTCCCTGTCACGAGCCTGAAGAACCAGATGTATCGTGGTTAGAGAGGGGGAGGGAGAGAGAGAGTTTGTGACATGGATGTTGCACTGATGAGAGGGAATCGCTGAAAGTTATTTGCACGGTTCCGATGCTTATACGGACGTGGCGCTGACATGCCGCTCGAATGATTGGCGCGACGGCAATCGTATTGTTCTTGAGTAAGAGAGTAATACATCTACATTATTGGAAGAAAAGAATGGATTCTTGATATCGCCATATCGGTACGTCATTAAATACGGGAAACGGGGAAAGCAAGAGCAAGGTTGTTGATTTGTCTCTCTCATTGTTGTCATTATTCGTTGCTGATCATTCATTTGACAGCGACAATTCCAGATTGTTTGATTCGATACGTGTGTTATGAGTACGGCGACGTAGATGTTGACAGTGGTCCTGTAAGAAATTTGACATTCTTTTTTACGGAGCGAATGAACGTGCTGGAGAATGTTAAGTTTGATTTCATCTTTATGATACTTAAAAGGTGTCAGCAGCTGTAACACGTAGCTATTCTATTTTTCTATAGCTTCGTTCGTAGAATTAGATTAATCTGTTTTTGTACACACTTTGGAAATAAAATAAACAGGGACAAAGAATAACGAACCAAATGATTAAGAACTGTCTTGTTCGCTGAAATTAGTACCTGAGTGGCCTAGCAAAACAACAGATATAATGCAAGGAAACATGCCTGAAATCTTTGTAAGTCTCTTCACGTCCCGTTTAAGGCTCTGCAAATTTATTGGTTCCTTTTGTTACACCCCAAAGTTCACGTAAATAAATTAGTGAAGCGCAAAAGAGTTCTACCTTTTCGGATTTGTGTTAATTAAACAACAAAGCAATCATATGAAACAGCCTTGCAAATACAGGCTATATTCCTCAGCAACATGTCAGGTCATGCAACAGCACAGTAAGGTACTAATCAAAGAACTCCTTTCCAGGCTTCCAGTTGATCACATATGAAATAAGGTACTAATCAAGGAATTCCTTTCCAGGCTTCCAGTTGATCACATGTGAACGTAAGTTATATCCACCTCATACCAAACACCAGGACAGTTTCACATCCAAGAAAGAAGATGATAAATGAGCCCCTGATATACAGGCATTCAGAAAAAATTATGGACCAAGATTTCAGATATGGCTGATACCAGCGATTCGTATCTCAGCAACCAAGACAATTAAATAGCTACGAGTGACAATGAATATCTCTTACCAGGAGCATCACAATACATTCGGTACTTGGTATGTTCAGATAACAGCATTATACATGTGCTTGATTGCCAAAAATTTAGAACAGAAACTACTTTAGCCTTTAGGGGCAGACACTGAAACAAGAACTCGGTAAAGAGAAGGCTGATGCTACAATTAAAGACTGATTGTTTGTAGAAGGCACTGAGATATAGAAGGCTCTGCTTATTCAAATTAGAGTACCAAAACAAAAACCCCTTTCAGAGAGGGAAGTAGGGTAAACAAAAAGGCAGGTATCTTGGAGTAACCCCTGCTACTGATCCAGATCAGCATACAATACAATTTGCAGAAGAACAAGCTAGTGAAAATCATATCACATATGATGATCTATGCGCTCTCCATCAGCTGCAAAACCTCAATTTCAGCGGGCAGTGACGGGATTGCCCCTTTCTTTGTGGTGGTGATTGCTCCACATGCATTGGCAAATTGAATCGCCGCTTCAAGCCTCTTCTGATCCTGCACAATCAGCAGACATCAAATTAGCTCCTGGCCCACCCACCTACTTCTGTGACACAGTAATACCATATGAAGGGTTTGTGGGCCAACTCACTTGCAACGATGATGGATCTTGGACAATCTTTCGAAGCAGAGCACCAACAAATGCATCACCCGCACCTGTTGTATCAACTTGTTGTAGCTTGTAGGATGGCACAACTCCATGGAAATCCTACAATCAAATATAATAAACTTCAAGTCTCAACTACAGCATAAATATTCAAGAATCAATGGTAGCTGTGCAAGTTCAGTACTAAAACGCATACTTAGCAAAGCCAGAACCAAATGAAGTTTTGATTTGAACAGAGAGAGAACGATCAGCAATAAAATAACCAATTCATCAGACAATAAATTGCACAAACTTATAAAGCATACCCTGGCATAGTACTTGCATCCTTGATCTCCAAGAGTCACCAGGAGAAGCTTCATGGTAGGGCGCCACAGCTTCATGACAACATCGTCCTCCACTGAGTCGATGCCAGTCAAGAACTCAAGCTCGACCTCGCTGACCTTGACAACGTCTGCCTGGTCCCAGATGCTCAAGATCTGGGTGCGGGCCTCCTCACGGGATGGCCACAATGCCTCCCTCAGGTTCGGGTCATAGGAGAGCAGCGCACCAGCCTCTTTGGCAATCTCCATGGCTCGCAGATGTGCTGACCGGCAAGGCTCAGCAATCAAGCTTATTGATCCATAGTGGAAGACTGCAGCCTGGGTACATTGTAACTTAAGAGATATTTTCCCAAATGAAAGAACAGTGCAATAATGCGAGCCATATCATGGTAATTGCGCACATTTTCTAATAAATTCTACACATAAAGACACAAACTTTAACCACATTTCTGGTAAGCATGACAAAATTGAATCATCTGATATGCAGCATAATTCTATATCAAAATTGAATTCTTCAGATAGGGGTAAAAATGGAACACCTTTTTTTTTTAAACCAAATTCATATCAAACAAACTATCTGACATGCACAGTTCTGCCTTGCGTCTTCAGTACCACACACCAAACATGCAAACGTTTTCCCAGAATTGCTGAGCTATCTGACATCAGTTGACATGCTCACAATTGCTGTGCACTACAAAGAAATAAACCTCCCATTGGACTCTATGAATAGATGACATGGGCTAAAGATCCCTACGTGGCTGGCTCACGCCGATGGATCCAAGAACTCACAAGTTTGACTTGTTTCATAACGGCTCTCCTTTGGGTTACTTATTTGTCTCCCCCAATTTTTATGCATGTTAGGATGAATCACAGAAGCCACATGACCAGATCCAGGAAAAGAACAAGAAGCCAACTAGAACGCACAACAAGATCCGACCAAAACCAGCACGAAAGGCGCCTCCTTTGCTCATGAACCTTTGGATTCCTCGGGAAGATTCAACACCAAAGCACCCGAATTACACGAAAGGAAAAGGACACCTTTAGGTGTAGAAAACAAGAACAAGACCAAGAAAATTTCTGCCGCCGCAACCTAAAGCGCAACAAATCAGTACAAGAAACCTAGCGCTGGCGTTCAGATCCAAGAATCGAATCAAGAAACGGGCCAAAGATTCAATGATGCTCGATGGAATCGAGTCGAGCTACTTCTCCAGATCACGGAGACAACAGGAAGCGCTAGGAAATTACTACCAAGATTGTGCTATGCTTACCCTCTTGATGAGCTCCACGTTGAGCTCGTCGGCGGTGAGGAGCATGTCGGCGCTGGGGTTGCGGTAGAACATGAACTCGCGCTCCCCGTCGGCGCGCAGCGTGACGAAGGCGAGCGCGGTGCGCGCCCCGGCGTCGAAGACGACGCCGCCGTCGTCGACGCCGTTGTCGCGGAGGATGGCCGCGAGCATCCGTCCGAACTCGTCGTCTCCGAGCTTGCCGACAAACGCCGCCCCGCCGCCGAGCCGCGCAACCGCTATGGCCACGTTGGCCGGCGCGCCCCCGGGCGACTTGAGGAACGCCGGCGCCTCCGCCAGCGACACGCCCGCCACCGTCGGCACGAAGTCTATCAGCATCTCCCCGAAGCTCACCACCAGCTCGCCCCGCCCCGCCATTGCCCGCCACAAGATCAGAGCGCGCGCGCAGACACAAGAGGCGGAGGAAGAGAGATACAGAGGGGGATGTGTGCGCGTATGGGGATTTTCTTTGGTGAGGTGGTGCCGTGGTGAGGCGGGCGCTTATATAGATGAGAGAGAAGAGAAGAGGAGGAGCTGCGTTTGCTTGGCCTGCCTTGGGCTTGGGGTGGAGACGGAGAGGAGAGGGAACGAATGCTATATGCAACTGCTGTGATTGGGTTCTGCGGGGGCGTCTTGTGGCAACGTGACGAGGTGATGTTGTTGACTGCTGTCTAGGTGGGTCGGTTAGTTAGGTGGTGCTTGCCTATTCAAATTTGGCTGGAATCATATCTTGGAATAGAATGGTGCGTGAAATTTTCAGTTTCTATATCTGAAGCAGGAAGAGAATCTCGTCTGAATCTGATCCTCCTATATGGCAGAGGGCATCCACAACTCTCAATTAAGGATTTTCCACTAAGATCGCTTTTCTTTCGGCTAACCTAATATGTTGATTTTTGGAATAACTTTATTTTCTACTATACGATGCTCTCTTTTTTTTTGTGTGTTAATGAACGTTCTAGGTTTCTAAGTAACAAGTGAGGTCTATACACACGCGTCAGCGAGAGAACTATGTTTGAAAAAAAAAAATACTCTAGACCACCGGGAAAACAATATTTTTCCTTATTGCTTTGGTCAAACAGTTTGGAAGGAGCTCAACTGAAGGTCATTGTATACTGATAGGTATCTAATAGTTATTACACCGCCTTAAATCCTCTTCCTCTAAAAATATATGTGATAAATTCAACCATCATAAAAAACTAGAAAAATGATTACATGATATTCCACGTAGAGTGCTAATAGTGACAATAAGCTAATTTATATCGCTTAGAAGCATAGCCATGGTAACCTGGTAGCATGGCTTGCCTGCGTTTTGTTCCCGTCCTGGGGTTCATCTTGCGTTCGTGCGGAGTACTCAACCCAAAGAGCCAAATAAACAGCCGTCCAGCTCGAATCCGGGCCCAGTCCGGCTGGGTCCAACGTGTCATCGACAAAGGGCCCCACCGCAAGACAAGGAGAAAGCAAACACGCACGTGCCCACCGACAGCGACCCAGCGACGAAAGAGCGGCCGAAGCCGCCGAGGACTCGCCACGGTCAATCCCCGTGGGTCTCCCCAGCTGTCCCGCAGAGGGGCCCACATTTCAGCCAGCCATGAGATTCCGAGTGGGGCAGCTGATGGTGACGTGGCTACCCGTCTGGTCCGTAGAGGCTGGCTACGCGGACACGGGCTCCTGCACCCACGGGAAAAGAACACATTGTTTTGGCCTATTCTTGGCGCCCATCTCCGATGAACTAGAGAATGTTCTTCCCATGTTTTTTCGTTCCGCGGGGAAACAAATAGTTTTATTAATTAGGGTAAAACGTTATTACAATCATTTGAGAGTAGCTATCTAACATAATCAGGAGCTGCCTCTCGCGACACAGCATAATGAACATTTCTCTTAGTTACCCGAGCAAGTTCACGAGTTACCCTATTACACACTCTCTCCTAACCTTTTGTACCTCAAAATGTGGCAGGAGCTGCGACATTGCCTTGGTCTCTCGAAAAGCAACACTGTTTCTTGACCTGTCCTCTGAAGCCATCTGCAGATGGTAGATTACCGAGCTAGCTACAATCAGATTCAAAAAAAAAAATACAAAAAATTACAAAAATAAATAATCACCTAAAAAACTTACAAAAATAAGTCTATGTCGTCGGTACAAATGGCGATAGGGACCCTGTTCCCTCTCTGTCGTCGAGCCAGCTCCCTGTCGCCAGTAACTCTGTTCCTATAAAACCCCTTTGAAACCCTAAACTTTGGCACATGACTCACTTTTATTCAGAAAAAAGAGAAGGAGGGAAGAGAGAGGAGTAAAGGAGGAGGAGAAAAGCTAGCGAAGCGCTGCCCGCCCAGTTGCCCACCTGTTAGATAATTTTTTTAACTAAATGAATTACATAATTTTAAATGTACGATTACGTAGTGCAGTATGTTGTACATAATACTTTTCGGTGGGTAGTCTTGGTTTAGATATGTGGTTAATCGTAGGAATATTCTTTATGGTGCAGTGCGTCAAATATGTCGGACGTCGGCAATTTTAAAATTTACTACGGTCAAAAGACTATTCTAGAGGATCACGGGGGGATTGATTTGCGTTATTTTCAATCGGCGACTGTGCCCCTAGCAAGACCAGAGCAGCGTACATGGAGCGCTGTGATGCGCTGGTTATTCCACACATTCCAAGTAGACTGTGATGTGTATGATCTGAGATTGAGTTGTCTTGCCCCCGAGCAGCATAGTCTACATATTGGGAGTTAGTGCAGCTCAAAGGAACAAAGTCATGGCAGTCATATGTACGCATGCGCGAGGGAGGGAGGGTGGGATTTGGTCCTTCTGGCCCAGGCATATGCCAAGCCCACTACTCCATCTGCGGCTGAGCAAGAAGGGGTGCTAACGCCGAAGAAGAAGTCGGGGACTTCAGCCACAGCGCAACGTATATAATGGCCGAAGCTCCCGGAGTTGTTGATGCTGTCGATGAAGATCATGCGAAAGTAGCTCATTCAGTCAGATAAGCTACTAGACTTGTTGACGAGGACAAGGAGGTGAAAGCCGTAGTGCAAAGGATGGATTTCAAAGACTGAGACTACATAGCATTGTTAGAAGATGAAGGGTCCAATGACGAGGATGATATGGACCAGTAGACGGTTCCATCTGAGTGGAACACATAACAGTTCGGCAACCTCGTCGTCAACGAAGGCTTCAGTGTGCTGTGGAAGTGTGACCAGAACGAGGTTAGGCAAGGAGCTATGTACAAATGTAAGGAGGCCGTGTAGGAGGCGATCAAATTGTGGGCTTTGTCGGTGCGGAGCACATTCAAAATCGTCAAGTTTAACCCAAGATTTTACGACGTAAAGTATGATATAGAGGGATCCCCTTAGCGAGTGCACGCATTTCAGCCTAAGTGGAACACTTACTAGAAGTGCTCTATAGTGGTAATTCACACATGTGTCGTCATTGAGTCAGTGCAGTCCTATAGGAACCTGTCGTCAGACTTCATCGCCAACCTCATGTACGGTGAGATCGTGGACAATCTAGATTTTGAGCCACGATCCATCATTCGGGCGATTGAGGTAAGGTTTCAGTACAATCAACTATGCCAAAGCGTGGAGGGCCAAACAGAAGGCATTGGAATCAAGGTTCGGTACGTTCGAGGACTCATACCACAACCTCTCTGGGCTACTCCAAGTTATACAAGATAGGAATCCCGGCACTCATGTCTATATTCAAGATACCACGCATCCGAAGTGGCCCGATAAGAGGATACTACGGCGAGCATTCTTCGCCTTTGGTCCATGCATCAATGCATTCTAGCACTGTCGTCCAATCTTATGCGTCGATGGCACATTCCTGACCGGAAAGTACAAGAGCTAGATACTGACTGCAATAGCGACGGATGAGAACAATCAAGTTTTTTTTTCCGTGGATTCGCTTTCATTGAAAGTGAGAACACAGACAGCTGGGTGTGGTTCCTGAAGAATTTGAGGATTTATATTGTATAGGGCCGTCCAAACATATGCATTGTAACATCCCAAAGTTATGTTACCAAAATAAAATAAAATAAAGTTAATGTTTTATTGGATTTTCTGAAATTTGTTAGAGTTTCATTGCTTTATTTGAATTCTTGAGATTTTAAAAGTCAAAAGTGAAATTTATTTGAAGTTCTTGAAGTTTTATTTGATTTAATCTGAAAAATAAAAATTTACTTAATTTCAAGGATTTTCTGAGTTTTAAAAGCTTTTTATAAATATTTTAAAGCCAAAACAATTTATTTGCAAAGTTATTAGCCAATTATAAGTTGGAAATAGTTTTATTAAGTCCAAAATAAATAAGGGAATTTCTATGAATTTTCTCATAATTTTTGGGTTTAATTTGCTATTTTCTAAAGCCTAAATGAATTACTGGAATTAAATCAATTAATAAAGCAATTCAAAAACCCTAATTCACTTTGGGCCGAAACCTCTCCGACCCATCTCTCTCTCGTGCGCGCCCGGCCCACTTCACCCCGCCCACCCCTCCTCTCTCTCTAGTTGGATCTTAATCCAACGACCCACGCGCTCTCTCTCTTCTTCTCCTTCGCACCGTCGGATGAAAATCCGACGCCCAACTGCGCCCTGCTCCCTTTTCTTTTCCGCCGCCACCGCCATGTGGGCCCTCCGTGTCTTCTTCCTCCCCATCTGTCTTCCTCGCGCGGACGAGCCTCGAAACCGCCATGGCTGCCACGCCTGAAGTTTTGTCAAACTGCCGCCTGGTTCGCCTGCGAGACCCGCGCAACGTGCGCACGAACTCGGAGCCCCCAACCGCCTCTACCCCCACCTTCTCCCCTTCTCTTCGTGCCCGGGTCGCCCGCTCGCCTAACCGCCGCCGCCATGCCGCAACCGCCGTCCCGAGCACGATCTCGCTCTCCCGTGCCCCTCGCCCCTATAAAGCACGCCTCGGTGCGCTCACTCCTCGTCCCGACCCTGTCACCCATTTCTCCTCTCTCGCACCCGCCTCGCCAGAATTCGAGTTTTAGTCGCCGGCGACCGCAAGCGCTCCGCCGCCTCTAGCGCCGCCATCCTCGCCACCGTGTCCTCGCCGCCGCCACCATCGGCATCGCCGCGATCTCGCGCACCCGGTGCTCACCTTCGTTTTGCCGGAGCTCCACCGGAGCCGCCGCGCCACCGTGACCGAACCACACCTCCGCCTTTGAGCTCGCCGTCGGCGTTCCCTCCACGCCCTTGCGCCGCCACGGTAAGCACCAAGACCCCCATCGCCTCCTCTCTCTACTGGTAACACCCACCCCCGCTGCCACGCCGCCAAACGCCGGCGAGCCCGCGCCCGAACCGCCGCCGGCCATTTCCTACGTGGCTTTGCCAACTCGGCGCCACCGTGGTTGCCACCTAGGCGCCACATCGTCACATTCGCCCACGTGGCGCCACGTGAAGCCACATGCACACGGTCCACCGCGGCTCGCCTCGGCTCGGTGGAATCGATCCACGCGTGAGTCAGTGTCCATGACACATGGGCCCACACGTCGAAAGTATTTTAAATCCCGAAAATCTTAGGGTGACGTCGACCTTGCGCAATAAATGGTTTTCCTTCAGAAAAATAAATCAGAAAAATCTAATAAATTCAGAATTTAAGTTTAAATAGATTTAAAACTTAGAAAATTCATATCTTTTGAATCCCAGCTCCAAATTAGGTGATTCAAATTGTAAAATTTGTATAAAATCATTATCTAGCTAACTAAACCAAAATTATTTAATTTTGAGTTCATTTGACCATAAATTCCTTTAAACCCTAAATCTAATATTTCATGTAAATTCAAACTTCAAAAGCCCGTATCTTTTGCATTCGAACTCCGATTGAGCCGATTCAAATTTCTAAATTTATCTAAATTCAAGATCTAGCCAACTAAACCAAAATTATTCAATTTGGAGTTGATTTGAATCTTATTTGAATTTAGTTTGAATTTGGCTTATATTCGCGTATAGATTTCGACGACGTTTGAAGAGCACATAAGAGGATTGATTTTGACTGTATGATCATCGTGATTGTACACATAGACTACCTGGAGAAAGTACTTGTGAGTACTAAGTGACATGTTAAGAAAAACAACATCACCTCAGTATCAGTTGATCTGTTCACCTCAAACGAGGCAAGTTACATTCTTGATCATATTTGCACCCATTATTTAAAATTATTTAAATTCTGTTTCAAATTGTTATTGCATGCTTATTTATATTCAGTAATTTAAATTCCTGTTTTAAATTTATAGCTATGCCTAAAATCCTTTGTATGGCCAATTTTGATATCAAATCAAACATATTGTCACCCTAGATAAAAACCTAGTTGATACAATAGTATGGACTAGGATCATTTGGAAAATATTGTGCTTAGCCATGCTTATAGATCACACATGTTTCAATTGGGGAATTTCAGCCAAAAGTCAAATGTTGTTTAAATTATACCCTTGGCATTGGTGTGTCATGGGAGTTTTACAAATGCTTGAAAAATAAAATAAAATGATGGTTTGGACTTGGGCGAAATGGTTGTCTGGATGGGTGCAGGTTTATGCACGGGCTCAACTGGGTAGGTTGAGGCCCAGGGTTTCGTTGGTTGTCGCCCAGGTCAGTTAAGGACCGGTCTTCGAGCCGCATCTTGCTAAGCCACATCGTACTACCACATGTCTTGTATGGGCAGGACCTAGCTGATTAATTTGTAAAGTTCCATTATGATCATTCCTGTTGGTGCGGTGGGTAGTCGTGTTATGACCTTTGTTAGTCCCACCTGGTGCAAGAGGGGGCCTGAACCCTGCGGACGGATAGTCCAAAGGGGGCGAAACCTTAGCAAGGGAGGACTATAGTGGAATGATGCGTTGTAAAGGCCTTGACACGTGCTCTAAACTGCTTACCTAAGGTAGTGAGCGGTGGTATCGACGGATGCCAAACAACTAGATAATTCATGTCTTGTGGGTAAAGTTGTACAACCTCTGCAGAGTGTCAATCTATTCGAATAGCCGTGTCCACGGTCATGGACATGCTGGCAACGCCACTCAAAGTTAGACTTCGATTTCAAAATATTTTTGTAAAATAGTTTGGCATGGATGGGTGTCCATGAGAAAAGTTATGGGTTGAAGCCCCGGGTTGGTGCCCGTGTTTATATTGGTGTTAGGTTGGTGCCTGCACTATCTTTATCAATTCAATATCAATTTTGGATTTATAAAACTTGAGCTTTTGAACTTAGTATGGTATTTAATGTCAAATGTTGTTTTTGCACAAATAACCCTATAAGCCATCCTTTGTTACATCCATTTATGCATGTTATTATGTTATTTGACAGGTGTAACTTGCGAGCACGGAAGTTGTGCTCATTCTTACTTTATGCAAACAAAATTTCAGAGGAGAAGGACTTCGCTTCAAGTGTGGATCGTGACAACTAGGCCGCTACTCCAGTCGATTGCCTATGGCAGATTACTGGACCCTACTACTTCTTCATCGTCTTCCGCTGTGTTTATTTAATGTTGCCCTGTAAGGCTATCTTGTAATCAACTCTGTTGTTATTTAATAACTTTTAACGTTTATGGTTGTGTTATCACATTTGTTTACTGTGTGAGCTAGCCACTGATCATGGGACTAGTTCAGTTATGCACAGAAAATTTGGGATGTTAATTCCGGGTCTTACATGCATCATATATGATCGACATGCGGGCCTACTGAGTGTAATAACTCAGCTACAATAGAGAGAGAACGTACCACTTCCGTGGGCAGATATGCAGAGTAGGTGGTGCATGAGGCACTTGGGTGCAAACTTCTATAAGCAATTCCGCAACAAGAACTTGATGAACCTGTTCAAGTGGCTGTGCAACGATAACCAGTAGCGGAAGTTCGAAGCACTCTAGAAGATTCTGAATGAGCGGACCCAGGCACACAGAAGGGAGACAGCGAAAAGGACCGCCCCAAGTGCTGACCAGGCCCCCGAAATATTGCCACAGCTACCCACAGATGCTTCCAGATTGTCGAGGAGGACAGGGGCGCATGTGAAATGCTTCTCGGACTGGATTGAGCACGAGCCTAAGGAAAAGTGGTCGCTGCTATATGATAGGGGTGGTGCTCGATATGATTTTGTGACAACCATTCTGGCCGAGGTGTACAACTAGGTCATACGCGGCGCAAGGTGCCTCCTTTGGGTTGGTATTGTAGAGGCAATTCTCCGCGGTACCACAAACTACTTTATTGATAGAAGCAACAACGTGTTACTCGCCATGGCAAATGATATAGTACTTTTTTCTGTCATGATCACTAAATACATAGAGGAGAAGAGCAAAAAGGGTGAGATGCACCGGGCATTCAAGATGGGCACAAGGGAGCTTCGCTTCGAGATAATGTGTAAGGATAAAGGACGTCACGGGACGAATCGCGAGAGGGTCACCTACGAGTGCACGCTACACTGCGGTAGTTGCATATGCACTTGCAATAAGCCCATTCTTCTACATAGGCCCTACTCCCATGTCATGGCCGTCTGTTCGATGGTGACGCGGCATCCCGTCCAGTACCCCTCTGACTATTTCAATAAGGAGGCAGTGATGCAAACATGGAGTGCAGAGATGTATGGTTATACCGTAGTTGGCTATTTCACTGGCCATCCGACTTAAGAGCAACTAATCTGGGCCACGGACGTTGATAGGCTGAAGGGAAAGGTTGGCCCATGATAGGTACAACGCATCAGGAATGACATGGACGAAGCAGAAGCCGAACGTCGTACGAAAAAGTGCTCCATTTGCAAAGAATCTGGACACACCTTCAAGAAAATGCCCCACGAGAAATCCTCAGGACAAAGGAGACATCGGCACTCTAGACGTCGCCGTGGAGACCTCATCCGGCCACTTGACTCGAGGCAGTCCACATGGGGGACGTTGAGGTCGTGACCACGGGAAAGTACAAACAATTGTAATATGTGATTGCCACTGTTCTGAATTATCATTTTGATTTGTAAAAAACTAAGTGTTATGATGTTTTGCTTAATGTTATGTAATATCAGTGTGATTTGTCGTAGTTTTGATAGTAATGGCAAATTCACATTTATCTCCTTACATAATATGCAGTGCATGTACATGAGAAATGTTATGCAAGAGGTCATTTCTCTAAAGTTCTCCACCGTGTATGAATTCCCTAGCGCATCGCAATATCACTTACCTTCCTACTTATGAATAATTGATACATCAATCGTCCTCGCAAAATTCTTCGAAAAATCACTGCACTAGAACAACATACGACGATCACAAAATGTTATTACGAGTTTAACAGATTTCGTACCGTTGAGAATCTACGAAAATAAAAAATAGACCAACCAGTTTAGGGTTTAAGGTTTCTGTTGCCATTTCAACTGGCAACTGGCGACACGGAGACTATCGCTAGTTCAACTGGCAACAGGAAACTGGTCCAGCAACAGGGACACCTTGTCGCCTCATCTTTTTGTCGCTAGTTGAACTGGTGATATGAACCTATTTTTGTATTTTTTTGGTGACTATTTATTTTTGTAATTATCCTTTAAAATAATATTATTGAAACTTTTTTTTTTCATTAGATTCAAGTATTATAGGCAGTCGAATCCATTCCACGCCTTCCCTGCACGCTAGCGCTTCCTCAGCATCCTCACAGTCATGAAGAACCTCCAAGCCCAAAATAGCACACTGCCATGGCAAATCCTGAGCTACGATGCCAACACTCGCTTCTCCTGTGGGAACAGAAAAAAGCTCCATCTATATTTACCTTTGCCCACTCGTCTGGTGGTCCCCCCCAGAGCTGTGATGTCCAGTCGAGGAACATCTGGTGCTCCTCCCCATGTTCTTTTATGTTTATCTGGACGGTAACATGGCATTTTTCAGTGTAGCATAGTACCCGATTTTATTGTACAAAGAAAATATGATGTAGCACAAACACTATAGCACTTGATCTAAACTATTGAATTTTGATCGGACGGCTAAGAGACACTCTTAATATAGAATACTATTCATCATCTGCATTTACCCTCCAATGCAGAGGATCCAAATACTGTTTATCTACGCTGGTTGCTAATTCTTTAGATTGAAGCTTCAATTGATTGGAATTTCCCTCCTTGCATCTCGTTTTGTGATATTGGTATGTTGTTGTTTTATTTGAGAATAAAATACTAGTTTGTTGTTGTGCAATTCTTGGGTTGTTCATCTCTGTTTGGCATTGCATAGCCATATTTTACATTCCCTTAGCCACATTGGTTTGTAGACATTAATGAGGAGCTTATGATAGGAAGGGAAATAAAACTGTCCTCATTCTAGACAATATTATTATTTAGGTGTGTCATAGGGGCGGCCCACCGGCCCCCATGACCCAGTGAATACCACAAGCCCCCCGGGCCAGGGCCAGAGGAGTCTCAAGGGCCACCAGGGTGCCCCGGAGGGCACCAGGATACCTCCGGAAGGACGCTGAAGGGTCGAAGAGCTGCCAAGCATTGCAAGCCCAAAAGTGAGGGGACCCATAGGGCGGAGCTCGGGGCCCCTCAGCCCAGAGCTAGCCCGCGAAGTATGATGGGAGGAAAAGGCAGATGGACCAGGTGTACCAGCTAGGTAAACCAAGACCAATGAGGTCCACCGTGAGCTGAAGGTTACACATAGAGTAGGGAAAAGCCACTGCAACCCTATAGGCAAGGGGCTTTTGTAGAGATAGATTGGTAACTTCGGCTACCCTTGTTGGAAGGTTATAAATAACCTCCTCCCCAATATAATAAGGATAGACCCGATTTTTGGGACCCTTTTCTACTGTCTAGTCTTTTCTTATTACAACAAGGTGTTCATGTAATCATGCTGATGCTGTCCAATTTAAGTAGCATAATGCATGTAGCAGTATATATTTTCTTCTAGAACTCCATATAGAATTTTGTATGTTTCTAATTGAACACAAATTTTGAGAGTACCTACACAAACAACTGCACGCAGTTGTACTGTATGTATACCCTGGCAAAAGGCAAGCTGGGCTGGATGTGCACTCTCCTTCGCCAATCTATGCTTCGATTCTCGTCTCACCGGTTGGGAAAGCATCAGCATATATAGCAAGGAAAATACAACTGTGAGGCTGCATTAGCGATGTATAATTTCTGAGTGGCGTGTAGGGTGAACGAGCTAGAGTGAATGTAGGTGTGAAAACACTCTAGCAAGGGAAACAAAACCCGGTTACCGGCTGGTAACTGGTTCCCGGGGGTGGGGCGGGAAGAAAAATCCCGGCCGAAAAAATTTGAATTTTGCTTTTGTTTTTTCGACTTGTTTCGCATGGGATTCCCTCCCCTGCCCCCTCTTGCTATTGGCTGCATGTGAGGATTCCCTGTAGGCTGCAGTTGCATGTCCCTCTCTTGTCCCCTCCCTTTTGTGCCTGCCTGCCTACTGCCTCCCTCTTGCCTCCCTCCATTTGCTGCCTCCCTCTTGCCTCCCTCCCTCCATTTGCAGCAGCAACAGGCAGTAGCAAGTGCAGCAGTGGCGGCAGCGGCAGCAGTAGGTGCAGCGGCGGCGGCAGCAGGAGGTATATCCGTATATGATCAAGTTCTGAAGTACTAGCATGTATATGCTCAAGTTCTCAAGTTTCTTCATGTAAGCAAGATATGAAATGATGCAGATATACATCCCTTTTTGTTGTTGATTGATGAGCATGTAAGCAAAATGGTGTTTATGACATCAACAGGTTTTTATTGAAAATATCTTTCGTCATGGTACTTCATAGTTCATATAGACATATTAAACTTGGAGACTCAAGAAACTCTTACATAAACAATCTCATGATATTGTTTGGTTGACCATGAATTAGTTATTTAGTCACATGGCAACATGTCTAAACTGAAACACATATTCCTCAACTATTTGAATTAGGCCAGAATGTTGAGTAAATGTGTAGCTAGACTCAGTTTTCATTTCTTCTCATCATTGCCATGCTGCCCAACATCAGTTTAAGTGTCATGGGTGTTGTGTTCCTTTAGTCATCGATATTTACAAAATTGATCCATTTTTCATCCTGTATGGATTATGGTAGGTGATGGCTCCTAACTCTATCAATGTTTGGGAACATGGAGAGAGACTACGAGATGCTGGTTGGAAGTCCAGATATTGTAATCTAACGAAATAAGGCGGAGGTGTCACCCACCTAAAAGAACATCTTGCTAGGAGGCACGAAGATGTTGTTACTTGCAGTGGAGTTTCGGTGGAAGTCCAAAGGCTCATGCTGGCAAGTCTTGATGAAGCGAGGGCAAGAAAGAAAGCTACTAAAGATGAACGACTGCGAATGGAGCAAGCTGCAAGAGAGCCTGTAGCTCGTGGCTCATCATCTCAAGATGTCTTCGATGATGACGAAGAAATGCAAATGAAATGGGCTCATCGAGAGTCGTTGGAGGTACACCAGTTCCAACAAAGGGCAAAAGCTAGGGGTGCAACGTTTGAACGTGGTGGTGTTAGTGGAAGTGGTAGGGGAAGTGGTGCCATTTCTAGGATGTTTAGTAGGTCACAGTCTGTGAGAGTTGATTTTGGTATTTTGGCAGGTCAGGCATCCCGGCAAACCCGTATTGATACATCACTACGTGGAGACTCTAGGTCAAAACTTGGAAAAATTTGGTCTAAGTGGTTCTATAGTAATGATATTGTTGGGAAAAAGGCAGAGTGTCTTTATTTTCGTGCTGCCATCAAAGAGACACAAAAACTTGGTGAAGACGTGGCAAGGTTTGGAACGATATTTGTTTTCTTAAAAAGTTATTGGGATAGAAAAGACAAGTTTATGAAGAAGATGGTGTCAGATGTGTGGAGCTCCAACCATTTGTGAACGACCGAAGAAGGAGAATACATGTATTCCTGTCTCACATGTAGACATTGGTGGACCTCTATGCATTTGGTCATTAAAGCGGTAGAACTGATTTATCGACTACTAAGATTTGCAGACCAGCAGAAACCCGCAACTGTGGCAGGAATGGTTGGAAAAACATATGAACTCAAGCAAGAACTTGACGTCGTATAGGCAGAAGATGAGTCTACCTGTGATCGTGTTATGGAGGTAGTTAATAAAAGAATTGCAATGCTCAAGAACTGCACCTATGTGATTGCAGGTAAATAGATAGTTTCCTAAATCCTAACACATAAATTATATTTGTTGTATTTTTTCTAACATTGTAAGTGTGCTGAATTCCAAACTTTGGACAGCTGCGGTGCTAAACCCATAGAGCCACAACCTATATGGTTTGGGGGAAGAATCCAGCCCTCATCGTTTCCGTGACAATGGCAATTCAAAGAATAGTCGATACACCCGAGGAGGCAGTGCAGGCTCTAGGCGAGCTAGAATTCTATCGTAATCGATAAGGCCTATTTGCTTCAAATGAGGTTTACATTAGTGCATCTCGTTATACTGTAGGTATGTTGTTATCAACTTATATATACATAGAAAATCAACCGTCACTATGAGTTTAATATAATTTTTATGTTACTTATAGCTACATGGTGGATGACTTTTGGAGCGGAGACACCAGCACTACAAAAATATGATTTACGAATTGTCTCACAATGTGTTTCCTCCAGTGAATGTAAACGTAATTGGAGCATATTTGCTTTGGTGCATACACAATTAAGGAACCACCTTGGGTACAGGAAACTGTATAAGCTCGTATATGTCCAATACAATCTAAGGTTGCGATTGTAAGAGCATGAGATTAGAAATGGGGATAGAGATGTAGATCCTTTTGACGATCTAATTAATGCCACTATATACGACAGGGATAACCCAATCCATGAGTGGCTTGATAGCTTCATGATAGAATCGGATCCCATACTAGACGAGGAAGGTGAGCCCCCTATTTCATCCAAGATTGTAGTTGATGTCATCCCTGAGGAGGAACTGGAAAAAGCACAAGATGATCAACCGTTGAAGGAATGGACGAAGACAACTATTGGCAATAGTCATCTTGAGAAAAGGAAATATTGTAACCAACCGATTGCAAAATTGGTTGCATACTTTGCCTCTCTTAGACAAACAAAGAAACGAGAGGCTGATAAGAAGAAAAAGAACAGCCAGGAGGACATTGTGGAAAGCGATGAAGAAACAAAAAGTCTGCCATCTGATGAAGTGTAGTACCAAGAGTCTGGTGACAGTAGCTCTCCGTCGTCTGATGATGGCGCTGATGGTGGGACAACGCATGATGCAACACAAAGACCAACCATTGGAATTCACCCGCGAGAAAAATTTCACGCATGCTACTCAGGATGAAGACCATGGAAAACAATTCATACGACCTACGTGAGGGGTAAGAGTCGCAAACAAGATCGTTCTCGGCCACATGACTCTTCTTCCTATAAATCCCATGCTATCTCAAGAACTTATGGACGTCGAGATGCCAACCTATTAACTTCTACTGATGATTCTCATTCGTCATAAATTTCTTTTTATCTTACTCACCATTACAGTCTTGTACCATTCAACAAAAATTCAAGAATGATTTATCAGTGGGTGAAACCTGAATATTACCAACAATTTTATAATCATTGGCTACAACATGCCTATGAAATATACACTTGGGATCAATACAAAGCCTACCTAGCTCAATATGAAGGACTTATACTCTTTGATAATAATAAGTACATTGCACAACCTTCGCGTTTCTCGACGATGTATTGGTATGAATTGCTATACCATTATTGTTTATATTGTTTTTAGTATGCTAGTCAAGTTATTATTCATTATCATTACCTTGTGTTTTTATTATTTTAGATGCTGCTGAGTACTTCGGGGGGAGAGAGCTGCGCCAGAAAGTGAAGCTAGCAAGGTTTTTTCTGTTTTTTTGCAATTGCTACTTCATTAAACACTCTACAATGGCTAATTACCAATTTTTCTTTGTTTTCCGGTTACCGGTCCGGTAACCCGCCGGGAGAAATTTGAATTCGAATTATGCAATCTGAATTTCAGCCGGTTTTTAGCCGTTTACCGGCCGGGAACTGTTACCGGGCCCTAAGCGGGATTTTGCCCGGTAACGATTCTTTGATCCTTGCACTCTAGTTCTAAAAAGAACAGAGGGGGATGGTCATGTGCAATTCGCACGCAGTTTAGCTGGATACGTTAATGATGATTAGTTTCGCTTGCTTGTTAGTGCTTCCTTTGTGTTTGTGTTCATTCGTCGGTGCATGAAAGGAAGAAACAAGCTGCTAGCTCATTCTCTGCTGTTCTCGACCTCATCATTCAGAAGCAACTACAAAGAAAAGCTAGGGTTAATCTTATTGTTGGCCGACATGGCCGGATCTAACATTATTTTAACCATCCTGCATCGGATTTGATCTGCATCGATCTACTGGTTCACAAAACCTGCGGAAGACCAGAAACCAGAGGGCTGAAATATCTGAATCCGCATGCCTCGCCAGTAGTTTCTCCTGAGTTTCTTCTAATCGCTTGTGTCACTGCTTGGTCTGATTTTCAGAGACCGGCATGTTTCATAGAAAACGATGCTGCTGCTTGTCTGCTTCCTACGCTTGTTACATACAGAGCACGCAGACGATAAACCGACCATACGAACGTTGGGGTTGGACACATGGCTCAGTCTCAAGTGACGATATGTTATCAGGAAAAAAAGATAGCCTGGTATACGAAAATTGTAAATACAAGTATAGTACTACATGCCAATATTCCATGCGGTGTTGGGCCGCATCACGTGGGCTTTCGGTATTCTCTTACGGCCTGGTGCTTCGATTGGGCCCATTAAGCGGCCCACTTTTGTCAACGAAATTTCCATCGAACAGGGGCTCTTTTGGAAAAGCGAGAAAGATAGCGGGGGAAGCCGGAAAGGGCACTGCCGCAAGTCCTCGTCGTCGTCCTCGTCGTGGTGCTCGCGACTCGCGGGAGCTCGAAATCCTACGTTGGTCGGGGGCGGTCGAGGAGGGCAGGAGAGATGGTTCGATCTATTTCCGTCGCGTTGGCCGTCGCCTTTGTGCTCGTGTGCTGCTCGGGGCTCTGCCGCGGCGGCGAGCGGCTCGGGGCGAGGGAGTGCGAGGAGCTGGGTTTCACCGGCCTCGCCCTATGCTCCGACTGCAACGCCCTCGCCGAGTTCGTCAAGGACCATGGTACGGGCCTATCGTCCCCTGTTTTTAACTGCTGTCTTTCCTATTGATAGGGTTCGCGATCTGAACCGGGGAAGGCGTAGGAGCCACTCGGATGCGTTTTTTTAAGCTTAACTAATTTGGAATGTGAAACTTGTGAGGAGTCTCCTGGATCGAAATGTTCACTAGTTTGCTGTTGCATCTGGGAGATTGGCTCGCGTTGTACGTGCTCTGTTATTTTTTCATACAAATTAATCCAAGGAACCCTAATTGGAGTGGGAAGATAAGAGTTTTAGACCACAGAGTAATGCCCAGTTTAATTAAGAAAGCTCGAAGTCCATTCCAAAGAAGGGTTAGCGGCCAATGATTCGCCTTTGAAGTATAAACTGGGGATTGGTGGATTTGAGATATGCCCTTTTTGTGATTGAAGCTCGGGATGGGATCCAAAACTGTGATATTGTCAATTTGGGGCCTGGGGTTGGTAGGAGACTGTCTAAATGGAAGTGCTCGTTCCATCCTCAGCTCACTGTTGCAGTCTTGTAGATCAGGGTTGTGTTGATTATGAAACGTCCCTATTTTGTTTTACCGTTCGTTCCTGTTGTTTTGATTAGTTTGCCTAGAAGCATGCCTGAATCTAGTTGGATTCGAAAGTTCATTCCTGTTGTCAATTCAATTTGTAGTTTGGAGGATAAATACTTTATCAAGTTTAGCCATTGCTTGTCCGGATGAAATCATTTATTCAGTTGCTCTGTTAAGATTCAGTTGCTCTCTGTTGGCAAAGCAACTAAGGGTGAATTTATTTTTTCTCATCATGCGTGCTAGTTGCCTAGTTATCGCCCGAGTGTTTTTTAGCGACTTATTGGTTGTTTGGTTGCAGAGCTGGTGGAGGACTGTCGTAAGTGTTGCACTGAGGATTCAGATGATTCTATCAGCAAGGTATGAAGACTCATGAAATTCCAATTTGCTAAAGGCAACATGTTTTTTACTTCTTATAAGGTGCAATTTTAATCCTTTTATGTATTTAAGTGCATTTTCTGCTAAATTCTGACTATCATTTGATTTATGTGAACTAGCAGGGTGGCCTGCACATTTGCGCGGCTAGCCTCAACATGTTTTCCGGGATTTCATATAAGACATTGGTCTTTCACAAAATTGAAATTGAGCATGTTTTAAAAAGGACATGAGCATTATTGATTACCTATAATTTAATGTTTGAATATAACTAACCTAGATACAATGCCATTGAAATTGTGTCATAGAGCCTTTAGATCAAAATCTAGCTAGTATATACTCTAGTTCCCCAACTGTTGAGGCTGAACATGGGAGCTAAAAATCATCCATCGTTGCTGCTATATAATCTTAGCCACCCTACTTCTCCACCAGGTAGCCGCCACCTCATTAGCTAATTTACATGTTCCTTTAGATTGTGTGCCATTTCCCTGTCAGTAACCGGAATTGTGCAAGTTAACTCTATATCCAGTTATCCACTGTTTAATTTTTTACTGTTGCCTTCCTATCGCTCGTTGCGGGTCACTAATGCTAGGGCCTAGTGCATCCCAATACACCTGCACGTTCCCAAATGTACTGCTGAATTTTCTTTTCTTTCATTTACCAATCATGCTCTAAGAGATGGTGTGCATGGGCAAATATAAACTCTAAAACGTAATTTATTGGAGTTTAAGGCACATGCAGTAGAAGTCCTATTGATTTGCGTAAGCACATCTTAGTCAAGATTTCCTATGTGAAAGTGTTGCATCCGGATACGTGAAATTAACTATTCCGGTCCCAGGTTCATAAAAGTAAAGTATTACAGATTCCATGTCAAACTTTTTAAAATAAATGTACCTAGCTATTAAATCTATGCCATTATAATCTGGTATTATAGCTAATGGTGTAGATCATTTTCTTTTCCCACCAATTATTGTAGTAAATTCTAGCCCGTGAGCATGAGAGCGAATACGGTGGCTTCTTTTAATATCAGCACATTTGCGAATATGAGAATATCTACTTGATCCAATCGATATCTAAAGATAGCCTAACTACTATGCTATTATTAGCTCTCCTATTCCTTTCATGTGTTGCTTGGTAGCAATATGCTTGGCGAAATTTAATTGTAGTTATTCTTATTGTGTGCTATAGAAAAAAAAAGACATAACTATTTTGTGTTGTGTTGACGACTTGACGTAAAAGCTAGGGGAAAAACATGGTATTTTGTGTTGCATGCAAAACATCAATCAAAAGTGTATATTAGTTAGAGGCAATTTAAAGCAAATCAATCGAGAAAGAAACGCTTACCATGGTGCCCTTGTACCACAGCCTAGCCATACCACAATCTGTCCTTGTCTCTCTTTGTCCATGCCTGCATGGGGCGCCAGGAACATGGTTTGTGTCTATCATCAATTGGGGAGAAGACATAGCTAATTGGCTCGTACATAGTCTTCTTTGTTTTCGTACAGAGCTAGGAGCAATTGTCACGTAGTATTCTTGTTTTCGTGAGATAAGCACTTCCTCGAAATCTGATTTTGTTTTAAGACATGATACTCCACAATTACAACAACACATGTTGCTCGTCGGATCGGCCGGAACGTTGTGTACCTTGCTTCAATTCACTGCCCTAGCTTCTATACGACACCATTCATGTTGTTGCTCGCTGCATCTGCCATAATGTTGTGTACGTACCATGGTGTCCATCCTTTGTACAGACCTTCGTACCTTGCTACAGTGCCCTGGCAGCGACTGGTCCCTCGAGACTTCTAATTGTGGGATCTCTTTGTCTCCTGCTATAGTATATATAGATTGTCGTATGTATACATATGGAACATCAGAGTTCTAATTGTTATCGAAGTCTATGATCTATCTATAGTGGATTGATATGCACTGTTGTAATCTGAACCTACCTTCAACCGACGGTGTAGATATTTCTCTTTTTCCACTGATTAACGTGGTAATTTCTACTGATATGTACGGGATGGGAGCGAAGGTTGTAGTGGTGAGAGATGGGAGGACGAGGGCGAAGAACTTGCCAGCGGGGAGGAGCTGTGGTGAACACCGACGGCTGCGGCGCTGGTAACAGGGATAGAAAGAGAAAGCACCGGGGAAGGGAAAGACTCAGGTAGAGCACCGGGGAAGGGAAAGACTCAGGTAGAGGAAGATTAATTCTTGCTTGCTTTATTCATGCACCCAAACCTCCTTTATATAGAGGGGTCCTAATATATAGCAACTAATCAATCCTGGGGATCTTATCTAAACATGGAAATAGGAATTCCTAAGTTGCAAGCAAAGGAACCTATGTGTCCCTGGCTGGCACCTCCTCTGGGTTTGGCTGGTGCGCCGGTTGTGTCGTGGTGCGGGGTCATCGTTGGTACTGATGGCCCACAAACGCGCCCACAACATCTACCGCTTAAGAGCAAACGTGGTGGCTTCTTTTAACTTTGTTTTAGTAAGATAATAGATAATGTTTGGATCTTCATGATTTAGTTGTCATCTCTTACTATTTTCAGCTTGCTCTTTAGGCTAGACTCATAAGATGTATTCAAGATTGAACTTGAGAATGAGAACTTAAAACTTTAAAAGCATGAAATAGCAGCTTACTTACATTGGATGTAATTCTTGAACTTGTTATGATGTTATCTAGGCTACACTAGACTCGTAGGATGTTTTCAAGGCTGAACTTGAGTTTTAGAAGTACCACATAGCAGCTTACTTCCACTGGATATAATATCTAACTCCTTTTGCTATTGCAGCTCACATTCTCTGGTGCAATTATTGAGGTGTGCATGAGAAAGTTGGTGTTTTATCCAGAAGTTGTTGGCTTCCTGGAAGAAGATAAAGATGACTTCCCTTATGTAGAAGCCCGTTATGCCTATGGCTCTCCACCAAAGCTCATAATGCTTGATGACAAGGGTGAACAGAAGGAAACCATAAGGCAAGTTCTACCTCACTCGAGAATAAGTATCTGATTAACATAGTTACATGGATATATGTAAAACTGTTTACCATGTTGCGTTTGATTACTAAAACCAAGTGAACTTGCAGGATCGACAACTGGAAGCGGGAGCATATTAGGCAATTTCTCAAAGAGAAGGTGAAGCCAGGGAAATCAGACAGCTGAATAACTGCTTAGGGGGTGATTGGATTAGGGGTATTTCATTGGATAGTTTTAGGATCTCATTCAAATTTAAACCAAATCCCAAGACCTACCAAGGAATTACTCCTCATCCAAATAGGGCCTAAGAGTTCCTGCCCTTGTGAGCTTGGTATCAGCAATGGTTCCCAGCCGATACTAGGGTAAACCCTACGGAGTTGTTTGGTTCTCTGCAAGCAAACCCGCAGTCCATTGGAGATCTGCGCCTAATTTCACAACAGCGTGTGTACACCTCAACTGTTTTTACTACAGAACTTGCTATTTATGGCTTGCATAACGTCAAGGCAGCTGATACTGTGGTGCTCGAAAAGTTTTTATACTGTTGTAACGTTGCTGTTTCCCTGAGCTTTACCTCAATAAATAGGGTAAAGGAATGCAAAATTATATCACCATTGGTGTGGGTAGTGCTTTGACTGTATCTACACGTTTCGTGATCCGCATTGTAAGAACCATCAAGGTACATGAATTCTGTGTTCTGGTCTTGATAGAGGAGCGGTTGAAGATTAAAAAAAAGGGTACAACTAAAGCTCGGTGAACAACTGGTACAACAACTGTGATTAACGCATGGAACAAAATGCAGAGTAGTATTACAAAAATGCTGAGAAAAAATGAAAAAAAGTATTATCTTCTCGTCCAAAGAAGAATGGAAACTATGAGTATATGACTTAATTAAGTGATAAAATAAGATCAGAAATACCAAAAATAAGTTTACGACCTTATAACATTTGAAAACAAATAGTGACAATATTTTAAAATTGCTCGTGCAATAATAGAATTAAATGTTCACAATAAAATTAAGAATCGTATACTCTACTGCAACAAAAAAGATGACCATATGCAACACAATTTGAAAAAGTTGATACAACATTTTAAGAAGATACATTGCAACAAAATAAAACACCCTGTGCAATAATTGAAAAAAAAAGCTACTGCAACAAATCGACTTACAACAACCATACCAAACGAGGATGTGGGGATTGAGCGTCGCCGACAAGAAAAATCAACCAAAATCAGCACCGCACACTACCTGAAATCCATGCATGCCGTGGTGACGTAACGCTCGCGGCTAGAGCCGTACGTACCCCGAGATCGCCGTTGCGGCGGATGACGACGAGCTTGTTGCGGTTGTGGGAGCCGGCGACCAACCCAACCCTCGCCTCCATCTCTCCTCCTCTTGTGCTCTACCAGATCTCCAGGTCACTCGTGGAGGCCACGTTGGCGGCACCCGCTCCCCAACGGTAATGGAGCTCAGCTGTGCATGGAGAGAGGGAGGAAGCAACTTGCGTTCTGGCACGTGGGAGAAGGGAGGAAGGAGCTCGATGGTGGTGGCTTGTGGCAAGAGCAACCAAGAGAGAGGAGAACCTTTTGGGTTGGATAAACACCACATGTACGCGCAACTGGATGAGGAACGAGTGGCTAGGACAATGTCCGATATTTTGTTATGGGGTCGGACGTAGGAGCGCTAGTATTATAAAAAAAAAGAGCTCTTTTACAATACACTTAATTTAATACTAGTCGTCTATTTTTTTTTTAATACAATGGCTCATATTAGTTAGGATTTATATATGCTACACTTAGTAGTACGAGTAGTAGAATTCCAAGATGATATAATTGTAACTGCCTATGCGATGATCACATAGTACAAGAGAAATATTTTCAACTATAGTTGAAAAGGTTCATAATATCCTTACAAAAAAAATTAAAAATACAAAGAAAAATCTATTATGTCCTTCACAAATAAATGATCATATTTGATTTATACTATCATCATCGTATACTAACGGTAGAATATACAGTAATTTTATTTTATTTATAAAAAAATCTCATAAACGGCGTGAACGGGCGGCGGCTGGTGGGGCGGTAAACAGCAAACTGAGAGATGAGTCGCCGCGGCGTGGCGGTACCGTTTTGGGAGAAAAACTTCGTGGTGACCAATGAAAACATCCTTCGGCGCGGCACGGCACGAGAAGGCGTGCAGCCGACTGACAGAGGGCGAAAAAGTGAGGCCCGAACGGCGGAATGGGCCATAACATTAACAGTGGGCGGCGCTGGAAGCGGAAGGTCATCGGCGAGCCGAGGTAGAGCGGTGCTGGCAAGGATAACAGGGTGGGCGCAACGCAGCCGCAGGGCTTCGTCTGGCAACGAATGATCGTGATTTCACGGCCAGTTCAGAAACGGCGCAGGCACGACAGGTCTGGCAACTTGCGAGCCGTCCATACCTCCCATGCTCGTGCAAAGCCCAAGGCAAGTTAACCATCAGCGCTCTTCAAATGATACATGCACAAAAATAATAACTTCATGGCAGCGCACAAGGAATCAAATTTTAAGGGCTATCATGGGCTGTTCTTTTATTTCGGATAGAGATGTATCATCTTGCATTTGTAGCTGTAAAAGGAAACTCTCATATGTACAGTTGAGCTTCACGAGGGTTGCTCTCGCTACTCCATCTAAATCGCCTACATCTTCTGGGGAAAGACCAAATGTGTTGCACAAGATCCAAGCAAAGGGAAGCGTTACTTCACAAGCTTCATCTTTCTTGTGGGTGGTGCTAGCAGTCTGGCACCGAGACGGTGTTCAGTTTGCACGCCCGGTATGCTTCAAGGTTCAGGTGAGTCCCTACACCTGCAGAGAGAACCAATCTGATAAGTTAAATTGTCTTCCTTTTGGAATAAGTTGCACATGCCTTCATGCAAACAACAGAGACTACAGAAGAATAGCAGTGGGCAGCATGGTGAAAGAAACCAAAGGAGCTCAACTGAGCAGCACCAGATTCCAGCAGAAATATCTTAAGAACACCAGAGGATTGTTTTGAGTGAGGGCTGCAGGCATCAATTTGTGCAATCTCACATATATAAAGCTTAAGTCTTTACCTGGTAGAAAGCTAAACGTGATATTATGACATTGTCAATATAAGACTTCAAATCATGTTTTACCTTATATGTACAGTTACTGCTCTGTGAATTGTTCTTGCTACTAGATCATTTCATTACAAACATAAGATGTTACGTGCTATACAGAATAATGTGGTTCAAACTTGGAAATGTTCTTACCACCATTATTCACAAAAGCACAAGTTCACAAAATGATGATATATTAGAAATGGCCATCTTAATTTGGGCTGCTTAATAGATCTTGACAAAGGTGTTAGTAAGTTTTGCTTGTATCTGCATTGGTAGGAAAGGAAGTGTACCTGTCTTCGCCTCCGGTGTTGAAAAGCATAGCAAGAGCGTGCTATAACATAACATGGAAGAAAGAATCCTGCAAACTGAAGAGTTGCCTGAAATGAAGGAAAAATTTAGTGTCCTGTATGCATAGTGCCAGATAAAAAAATAAAAAAATTTCAGTTCTGCAAATCCTAAACAGCCCAAGCAAAAAAAAGGAGCAGAATAATCAAACTCCACTGCTTCAGACGAAGAAAATCCTAGCTAATAAAACAGTATAAAAGCAAATCCATCTCAGGTATCTGTCGTCCCTTTGCACCAACTAATGTATATGATTTTTCATCAATTAATTACTTTCAGCATTAGAACACTTAAACAGAAGGCGGGTCATAAAATTTTGGCAGAACAAGTTAATAGCATGATATTGAGAAAAAAAAACTTGGTCTATTGAACTCACACTGAACAACACTGTTGCATCTTGTAGCATGCTAACATCTCTCACGATCACGATCACATGGCGCAAAAGCAAAAGGAACATCAACTGCAGCAAAATCAACATTAGTCTCTACCCTCCAGCACTAATAAAATAGGCGTACTAAGAAAAGGTTTCTTTCAACATACAATTAAAGCAATAGTTCGGCAGCATGTGACGCCACTCGAATTTGAAGATATGCAACCCTCAAATTCAGCTTGTAGCAGCTGCTGCTCTGCGATGGCAATCGCTAGAAAATGGGAATCGTGGGGATCAATTCGTCCAACCCAGCTTTGCCTAGTTATAAACAAATAGTCATCACTTCAGAATATCTACTCTAGAAAGTTCAAAGGAAGTCCAGAAGCCGGAGTATCAGCATCTGCATTGCTAAGGAAAAACTGGGGGAAAACAATGGCGCTGCTTTAATTGCAGACAGACAGGGTATGGATCGCATTCTTCAATCCACAGTATAGCTGATTTCCACAATTTCATCGAAGGATGAAGGATTGTATCAGTAAGTACCTAAGATCCAAGTCCATTTCATCTGAACAACATTTGGTTGGAGGGAGGACATAGTTTGGGGAGTAAACCTGTAGGAACAAAAGAAACAAAAATCAAATCTGAAAGGTTCCATTGGCAAGAACAGAATACAGTAAAAATAAAAAACAATATTTTTCTTCTCTCCTTGTTTCTTCAGCAATGCAGTTGGCCTGAAATTGGATTGCTCATAACCCAACTACATCTACCTACATCAAGTCATGAAGTACCTAGGCTAACAACCCCAGAAGGTTTAAGTAGCATGCCATCGCCTAGAAATAGAAATGCAATGCAACATTGCTCTATGGTAGTCTTGTAACAGAATAACAGAAACACCCACCTGGTTACATATTTCACATGTAATGTTCCCCTTCTTGTTGCACCATCTCTGTATGCATTTCCTGTGGGCGAACTGCATCCAACCAACACCAGTAGATCAACATACCATTAGCATTTTCTTCAGCAGATAATCCAAAGTCACGTGTAAAACAACGTGAAAGAAAAACAAGCAGTTATTTGACAGCCGAAAGAGGAAGGAATAATTTCACCAAAAAAGAAATTTCACCAATAAAAAATAAAGTACACAATAGAAAACACTAAAAAAATAAAGCAAAACACGGTTATAATGGCAGTACCAAGCATCAACAGAAATTTCACCAAAAAAGAAGGAAGCTGGATGCACCCTCAACATCAATATAATCAAAAGAAAGGTGTAAGTATGATTTTTTTTAAGAAACGGGGAAATAGGATTTAAGCAAAGCACAAACTACAGTTGATGGTAGGAGAGAATAACAGAGAATGGATGGAACTAATTAAGGAAGAACATCTTGACATCTGCACATCTCTTTGAAGAAGATAACAAACAATTGTCAGATTTCCACCTCGATTTTACCAACCACTACACTTTGGCTCACCTCAGTTCCTCAACAAGGAAGGAAAGAAACATCCACCCAGAGAGAGAGAGAGAGAGAGAGAGAGAGAGAGAGAGAGGTCACCTTGAGTGTGCCAGTGCAGGCGCAGGGGGAGTCCATGGTGTCCTCCTCCCCCTCCTCCTGGCATATCCGGCACTCTATCACCCCCTTGCCGTCCACCCCCACCGCCACCCCGACCTCCACCTCCACCTGCCCTTCGCCATCGGAGCAGCCATCGCCGGCAACCTTCTCGGCGCGCGCCATCTCTTGCTTTCTTGGAGCAGGTCTCAAGAACGAGCCAAAAGGCGGGGCCTTTTTTAGCTTCCAGGACAGCAACTCCAAGAACAAGAAGAGGGGAGAGGAGAAGAATACTAAGCAGGAGGGACCTTCCCTTATTTTTATTCTATTCCATGTTTGTATTTATCATCTTCTGCAGTTTTTACTCCTACTTGCTTGCAATGATGAGTGAGTGATTGGTTTTGTGGGGTTTAGTGGACAATGGGTAACTTCCACTTCATCTAGTGGGAGATGAGATGATACTGACACCGATGCATCTCTCTCTTACATTCTCTCTCCTCTCTCTCTATTTTTGCAATGAACTCTTTGAGCAATTTATTGCAAACTCTTCTCCTCCTGTCTGAGTTGGACTTTCAGTGGTAGCTTTTAGGTAACTGATGAACATCTGTGTGGACTCCGGCAAATCGGGGGTGTAATTAAAACGCCTTTGCTCTGTTCTTCCCGATGTCACGGTTGTACAGTTTGTTCTGCCTTTCTGTTTGCTGTTTACTTTCCGTGCTCTTTGCGGTTGGTTCCTTGTGGTTAGGTGGTAGGCTGGGACTGGGAGGCCGGGTTTCAGTGTTGCTTGTGAAGAATTTGTTTATCTAGAATTGCACGTGGAAGCTTAATTATGGAAAACAAACGTTTGACTGTGGCTTTGTTGAAAAGGTTCAATTAAATTGTAAATGTATCAGTAGTTCAAATGCTTGTGAAACACGGTAGCAAGATCCCTGAAACAATAAAAATGGCACTGTGCGTTTGCTAACCATCATTATTATGGAGACATTTTCAGCTGCACAACTAGTACAGTAACGAATAAAAGTACTCGCGATGTTTACATTTTATTATGGAGTTTCAACATTTTTTGGGCCCATTTGAAACACAGGGTTTCAATTTTCATAAGATTTTTTTCTTCTTCAGAATTTTATCATTCCTCCAAAATTCCCGCAAAATCCATAAATTTCAAACACGTCTTTACCGTGAAAACCTATAATTGTAGGGATAATTCATCATATACCACTTGAAAGAGTGGTGTGGCTCGAAATGCCACTTGAAAGATTGACTTTCATTATATACCACTCCAAATATGTTTAGATTCAGGATATGCCATTACCTCGACTTTATTACGAATTAAAGCTTTCCCCTTTTTAGCCATAGGAAATGACCGTTTTTGCTAGGATGGCTGACAACTGCAGATGGTTAGATGTGTTTTGTGCATGAAATGGCACAAGACTTTGGTGCCCTTTAACTTAGATGATGCCATGATGGTATGACAGTATGTTGTTTAGTACTTACTTGTTATTAATGTTCGCATTTCTGAACCGTTATTGTTATGGCAGGGAAAAATTCGGCCGAGTTTTGCCTATGGCAATATAGTAACAGATAATGAGTTGTTGCAAGATAACTATTGTAAATGACATGTCAAGTTAATTGGACAACCATCCATTACAAAAGCACTGGTTCATGACACGTTAACTAGATAGCCATCGCAACCATCCACGACAACAAGTTCCTAAAGCTAACAGATTACCTAACACATAATGTCGGACCCGGATTTCGTAATCCAGAATCCTCTGTGATAAAGCTGCGCTATTCCACGGATCGATGAGATGGCGCTCACGGTACACACATTCTTGAACCATTTCATACATCGCGTAGACCAAACCATTCATTAATACAAGCATCCGAGTTCAAATAGACCACGTCGGTCGAGTTTACAATAGGGCCGATCAGGCCAAATGAGTTCATTACAAAATCTCGAAATGCGTTAGCGGAAGCAAAGGGGTAGAGCAAGCCTCTCCACGAAGAGCGATGGGGTACTAGGTGTCACGACCGATATTAGCCAAGGGCTTGGATAATATAGGAGGTACACAAGTACCAACGGAGCCAACCAGACTGAGGCGAGACCTAGACTACAAGAACTATGCTACTCTTCTTCATGTCCTTGCTCCTCGGCGTCCTGGTCCTCGTAGTAGACGTAGTCTCCATGATCTGCGGGTTACGGGTTGGGAAAGAGCGAGGATGAGCACAACTACCGTGCTCGCGAGCCAACACACAGTATGCAATATTATACATGCAAGGCTTAACAAGGATGGCTCGGGTTCATTTATTTGCACAAAGCAATAATTAAAGTACCAATATTAAAAGTCCTATCACGTAGCATTTTAACCACATCGCATTTGTTAAAGAGATTACTTGTGCAATATTTATAACAGTAGAGGTTACCTCCACCTCATGCTTAGTTTTATTAGCGGTTACATCCACCACTTAACATCACTGGGGTACATCCACCCAGGAAAAACCAAAACCAGGGTCACAGCGACCCAACACATTTTATCCCGCCCACAAGGTTTTATAAACAGAACTAACTCTTGTAAGTTCCCATGTCCGCCCATGACCGTGGGCACGGCTATTCGAACAGTTTATTACACTCTGCAGAGGTTGTACACTTTACCCACAAGAGACAATCATCCTGACATATACACATGTTTCCGTAGACATGTAAGCCAAGGGGGGATCGTCACAAGGCCTTTACAATGCATCCACGATGTTGTTACACCGCTAAGGTTTCACGAGAAGAGTTACGCTCACATAGACCCGTCAACTCTTTCCCGGACCCCTCTTGCGCCACACGGCTTACGTTCACATAGACCAGTAAGTCGTACACTAACCCATAGCCACATAGGCTTATGGCGTAGCGGGTCATCCGCAGTGCAACTCATACTAACGGATACAAATTATTTAGCAGTCGACACCATTATAGACATGTGGTCGCATTGTTTTTACATTGGGAGGTCATCACAGGATTAAGTCCTTAGGGACCATCTGGGCGGTTCATACCACATACCATCCACAAACCAACATTCCTTGGGCTGCATTAGCACCCACCAACATACCATCCATCATACCATCCGCCCAGATGTGACAAGCAATTTCTTTAGGGTTTTTAAGAGGTAGGAAAAATACAACATCATAACCATCTCAGTCATTTACACCCAATGACCCCCAAAATCATGTTCATTTCAAAAGATGATGAATGGGGTAGATGATACCCCGATACTTAAGCAAGACTAGCATGGCGCTTAAGTATAGCCTATACTAGTATAGTTACCAAATATTTACTAGGGTGACATGGGGGTATGGCAATTCAATTATCAAGGAATGGTGTATTAATAATTAAGCATCAAATTGGCATTTAACTACCTTAGGGTATTTAACATACATTTGCATAAGGGAAATAAAGCATGCAATTTGATATTTAAAAGAACATAATTTGCATAAAATGTAGGTTCAATATGATCAAAGTGTCGACTACTTTGGGTCTACTGGCTAGATGATCTTGATATTCTTGAGCTTGATCGAAGTGGGGGTCTCCGGCTTCTCCGAACTCTACGCGATCGATCGTACCGGAAAAGAAATAAACGAGCAATTAAATTAAATAAATAACAAGTCTCATCAAATGAACTCCAAAAAGAACCAAACTAGCACCAAAAGAAAGGGCTTGATTTTAGAAATTTTTAGAAACAAACTTCACAATTTTGGAGTTAAAATGGGGAGAAATAAATATTTGAAACCTCTCTTTTGAATTAAAAAGAAAAAGGAAAAGAAAATCACAAAAAAGAAAAGACAAAGTGGCCCACGGCCGACCTTTGGCCGTGGCGCTGCCCGGCGCCTGCGACCCATGGGGCCGGTGGCCTCAAGAAGCTGAGAGGCGAGGGCTCTCGGCCCGGGAGAAAAGAAAGAAGGGAGGGCGCTAGGGCAGAAGGTGGGAAGAGAGCGGGGCGGCGGCGGCGCACGGGGGAGGGGAGGAGGGTTCGGCTCGGGGGAAGCGGCGACGGGGAGGATGACGACGACGACAAGCGGCGACCGTAGGGGAGGCGAGGCACGGCACGGGCGGCGACGACGACGGCGAAGGAGGTAAGGTTCAGCTCCTTCCTCCTTCTTCCCGATCTTCTTTCTTTTGCTAGGGTTTTGCTTGGGGAGGGAGAAGGGGGGAGCGGCGGGGCTTTTAAAGGCCGAGGGAGGGGGCTTCGGGTCCGGGAAGAAGGGTGGCGTCCGTTGACGTTTGGTAGCGGCGGGAGAGCCGAGGATGCGCGGCGGGGCAGCGGGGATGGGACGGGTCGAGGGTGCGGCTTTCCGGGCGTTGGCGCGGCCGGCGGGGGCGGAGGACCGAGGCGTTGACACGGCCGGGGGTATGGCGACGGCAGGGCTAGGGGGGGTAGGGAGGAGGGCTAGGGTTAGGGAGAAACGGGGAAGAAGCTCGGTGCAATTTTGGGGGGGGAATCCGAATCTTGCACAAAACGGGAAATTTTTGGGGTTTGCGTTCTTGGACTTTGAAGATCTCGCGCAACCACAAATTTGGATGTTACAAAACCTACCCACCTTAAAAAGAATCTCGACCCCGAGATTCGAGCTCCTCAGAGAACAGGTAGGGGTAATCCAACCGGTGATCTTCACGCTCCCACGTGGCTTCTCTCTCCGAGTGGTTGCTCCATTGCACTTTGCATAGCGGATGATCGGCGTCTTATGCGCTTCTCCACGACATCGAGAATCTTGATCGGATGTTCGGATACGACAAGTCTTTACGAGTGCAATGGTCTCAATTGGAGCTTGCTCTTACGGTACTCGAGGCATTTCTTGAGTGAGAGGCGTGGAACACATTATGGACATCGACAAATTTCTGGTAATTCCAGTTGATATGCTACCTCTCCACGCTTGGCGGTGATTGGGAACGGGCCTATGTATCTTGGCGCAAGCTTGCCTTTCACTTTAAACCTCCGCATTCCTCGAAGGGGTGACACTTTGAGATACACATGATCTCCAACTTCAAAAGTTAACTCTCTACGACGATTGTCGGCATAACTTTTCATGCGGATTGAGCGACTTGCGCGATCTCGATCAATCGACTTTCTCTCGCTTGCTTGAGAGTATCTGGTCCAAAGATATAACCTTCTCCTGATTCTGACCAATGCAAGGGTGTTCTGCATTTCCTCCCATAAAGTGCTTCAAACGGAGACATTTTCAAACTGGATTGGTAACTGTTGTTGTAGGCGAATTCTGCATACGGTAGACATCTCTCCCAGTCTACGGTGAACTCTAAGGCACAAGCCCGAAGCATGTCTTCAAGAATCTGATTTACCCTTTCTGTCTGTCCATCAGTCTGAGGATGATATGCTGTACTGAAGTTTAAGTGAGTTCCAAGTGCATCATGTAGACTAGCCCAGAAATGCGAGGTAAACTGAGAACCTCGATCCGAGACTATCCTCTTGGGTACTCCATGCAGACATACAATACGAGCCATGTATAACTCGGCTAATTTATCTCCCTTGTAGGTGGTCTTCACAGGGATGAAATGGGCAACTTTGGTTAATCTGTCGATTATGACCCATACGGAATCATATCCGGTCTTGGTTCTCGCACGGACAGTAATGAAATCCATTCCAATTTCTTCCCACTTCCATTGAGGATTTGAAGTGGTTGCAGAATCTGCGGGTCTCGATGTTCGCCTTGATCCGTTGGCACACATCGCAACAAGCTACGAACTCGGCGATGTCCCTTTTCATTCGCGGCCACCAATATAGAATCTTCATATCTTGATACATCTTGGTGCTGCCTGGGTGTATGGTATATGCTGAGCTATGGGCTTCTTTTAGAATCAATTCTTTGAGCTCCTTTTGGTGGGGAACAAAGAGACGTTTCCCATACCATAGGATTCCTTGTTGGTCTTCCACCATCTTTGAGGCCTTTCCTTTGGCTATGAGGTGTTTAAATTTATGAACTCCGGGGTGTCCTTTCTGAGCGGTCTTGACTTGTTCTTCTAAGGTTGGTTGAACTTCCATAGCTGCTAAGGTGCCTTGTTCTACTAACTCGAGGTTAAGTGCCTCTAATTCCTTGCAAAGCTCGGGTTGATACTCTTGAACCATAACATTTTTGCAGTAGGACTTACGGCTTAATGCATCGCCACTACATTGGCCTTTCCAGATGGTAATGAACATCCAAGTCGTAATCCTTAATCGCTTCTAACCATCTCCTTTGTCGGAGGTTGAGGTCCATGCAGGTGAAAATGTACTTAAGACTCTTGTGGTCCGTATAGATATTACAATGATTTCCAATCAAGTAATGCCGCCAAATCTTTAGGGCATGCACTACGGCTGCTAACTCCAAATCATGGGTTGGATAGTTGTCTTCATGTGGGCGGAGTTGTCTGGACGCATATGCCACGACTTTTCCTCCTTGCATAAGTACGCAGCCAAGACCTTGCGCGAAGCATCACAATAGACTTCAAAGTCCTTGTGTATGTCTGGCAAGACTAACACTGGTGCAGTAGTTAACTTCTTCTTCAACTCTTGGAAACTCTTTTCACAAGCTTCTGTCCATTCGTACTTCCTCTCCTTCTTGAGCAGGTGGGTCATTGGTCTGGATAGTTTGGAGAATCCTTCAATGAAGCGTCTGTAGTATCCACCATTCCGAAAACTACGCGCTGGTCATCGAGGTTGGTTGTTTCCATCCCAACACGGTTTCTACTTTGGATGGGTCAATCTGCGACTCCTCCAATGGATACGATATGTCCGAGAAATCGATCTCTTGAAGCCAAAATTCACACTTGTCGTACTTGGCATACAAATGATGTTCTTTAAGCTTCTCCAGACCAAATGCGGATGTTCAAATGTTTCCTCATTAGTCTTGGAGTAGATTAAGATGTCGTCTATGAACACGACAACAAACTTATCCGGTATTCCATGAATACTTTGTTCATAAGGTTCATGAAGTAGGTCGCGCATTGGTCAAGCCAAGCGACATAACCGTGAACTCATACAAGCCATAACGGGTGGTAAAAGCTGTTTTAGGGATGTCCTCACCGATCTTAACTCGATGATATCGACCTTAGGTCTATCTTGGAGAACAATGTTGCTCGGACGGTTGGTCGAATAGATCGTCAATGCGGGCAAAGGGTACTTGTTCTTGATGGTCACCTCATTGAGGGCTCGTAATCCACGCACAATCGGGCGGTGCCATCCTTTTCTTTACAAAAATCTTGGCGAACCCGGGGATGAGCTAGGTCTAATAAATCCTTTTCCCGTAATTCTTCCATTTGTACCTTAAGCTCTTCAAGCTCATCAACCGCCATCCTATATGGCCTCTTGGCAATGGGGCTGTTCTGGCTTTAGGTTGATCACGAATTCTATGTCTCGATGCCCGTGGCATGCCGTGCAATTCTTCCGGAAAAACTTCCGGTAATCTTGAACTACAGTGTTGTTTCCAGAGTCACCTTCTCGAGGTTATGGATGGTACGATCCAAACTCGAGGAGCGGTCTATATTAACCACGATTGTGGTACCGGGTTTTGGTGAGTACCACCTTCCGTTAAGTACGCCTATCATTCCTTGGTATCGCCAACCAATCCATCCCTAGGATGATATCGAGTTTGGGATCAAGCACTAAGAGGTTTGCTAGGAATCCGAATTTCCCATAGCAATCTCTACTCGGGGACTTACTAAGATGGTAGTCAAGGGTCCCCTGGTGAACTAAGTACCACGGGTTTCTTTAGCTTAAAGGTTGGCAACTTAAGCCTTTCAACAAATTTTCTTGATATGAAAGAATGCGAAGCTCCGAATCAAACAAAACTTGTCTTTGATCGATTTAACAGAGACGTACCCATTAGAACTCCCGTAGCTTCACGAGCCTCCTCTACCGTGACATGGTTCACATGTCCGCGATTTGGTGTCGAGGTAGATCTAGGTGCTTGCGGGCACGATGGTTCCCGCTGGAGCCGATGTCGACCTTGAGTGGTGCGGCTCCCGAGTTGAACTTGGCGGAGTGTTCGACGTTGAGGGCATCGGTTGGCAAGTGTCCTCTCACTCCACAAGGAAACAATGGAGATGAGTTGTTTGGGTTGCTTGTTGCAGTCAGTCCGTGGGGACGAAGGATGCGAAACCATTCCCATTGGTACGCGGGGCTGGAGCTTGAGTTCCTTGCGGGGAAACTACAGCTGACTTAAAAGATGAGTTGCCAGGGAATGTTGACTTATGAGGAAAGCCACCTTGCGGCTTCTGGAATACCATCTTTCTCTTACGGCTAACTTCCGCAATCTTCTTCGTTTTCCAAAGACGAGGGCTTTGTTGATCAAGTGGTGGAAGCTAGGAAATCATGGAGGATAAGTCGCTTCTCATGTCTCCACGCATTCCTTCCACAAAGCGGTCTATCTTCTCTTCGCATCGCCTACGCCACCGGGGCGTAGCGAGCAAGCTGGTTAAACTTGGTTAGATATTCATTGACGTCATTTGACCTTGCTTGAGAGTTCTAAACTCATTCTTCTTTAGCCTCATTGTACCAAAGCGGTACAAAGTTAGTCTGGCGATCTTGAACTCGTTCGGAGATTGGTGCCATGCGGTGCGGTCTCGTCGGTGCATTTCAAAGAATTGCTTCAACAGCAGGCGGGATCCTGCGATCTCCGATGAGCGGATCTTTGCTTGCCTCTTCTTCTTCTCTGCTCATCGGGCTTTCACCACCTTGAGCAATGAGGTAGTTTTCCCACCAAGCGGCGCTCCTTTCAAGCGGTGAGTGGCAAAGTCCACCTTGTCTTCCTCGAGCATCGGGCTGGCGGAGCTTCTTCTCGATATCCACAGCCAATCTTACGCTCTGGGGTTCATCTGCCGAGGCAAAGGTAAGAGGTCTTGTCTCGAGGAAATCCGCCACTTAGAGTGGCGATCGGTCGCTCCCGCTTGTTGATTAGCGAGCAAGGCTTGAAGGATTTGGGCTTGTTGTTGCATAACTTGTGCCATTGTTGGATGCTCGGCGGTGGGGAGGTAGGTCTTGTCCACGACCACGGCCATAGCCACGCCTCTTCCACGGCTGCTGCGAAAGCACCACTGATGGGCGGCGGCTCTCCTTGGTGCCATCTCAAGAAACACTAAGGCTTAGAACTAGAGAGGGTAGTATATGAGGGTTCACCGCCCCTAAGGCACACATGAAGAAAGAAGTCAAATTGAACGAACAACACAATTGCGATACAAAGCCGAATGGCTACAATTCATTAATATTAGGGGATAAGTGTTACATGACTCCTAAGACACAAAGATATAGGCCATGCAAAGCCATGACACGAGATACAAACACAACGCCTACAAAGGTGGATAAAGAAAGTGCTTGCAACCAAAAGACTACCTAGCAAGCAATCGCTAGTTAACCTAGCTATCCCGACTACTCCCCTCATGGGTGCTTACCACCACAGTGGTACGATTCCGAGATCGAAACGGCCGCGATCGATGGTCGGCGAGCGAACGATCGAGGTGGCGCCCGCGGTCGAACTCGTCCGAATCCAGCGGCGATCGGGCGCGCCCACTACCGACTCTCCAAGGCTGCGGTCGGTCGGCGGTGGACGACTTTCTGCGCGCCGTGAGCAGGTGTGGGGTCCTCAGTGGAAGCGTCGGCCGCACCGGGTTGCGAACGACGACGGAGTGCGGCGAGGCGGGGCGGCAGGGCGGGGCGCGGCGGCGGGCGATGGCGGCTAAGGCGGGCAACTACTGCAGAAGCCGTTTCTCTCCGCTCTACCTCGCGGTGAGCCTCATCATCTCCGAACATGTTGTCGCGGAGGGTGTCGAGTGCTCGTAGTCTTGGTGAGGAGAAATCGAAGCGTCCCGATCTCGTCAACGGCATTGGCGAGGGAAGTCGACAGAGCCTGCGTGAGCTGGAGCTGATGTGACAGGTGCGGGTCATCTGCCCGGACGTGGCGGATCACCGGGTAGAGCTCTCCTCCGGAGAGTCGGGTGGAAGCGTAAGGCGAGCTCGCGAAGGTCTCCATGCATCCGCACAAGCGAGACGCGGCAAGTCGTGCCACATCCTGGACAGCATCCAAAGCACGGCTCCTGGGGTGCTCAGCCTTGAAGGTGTGAGTATTGAACTCACCCTCCCTAGCATAGAGGAAAACCTCCATGCTCCAGGTCTCTCGGTCCAGAACCTGAGTCATCCGGCCCATGAAGATAGGCGGATGGTAGTAACCTGACATCGCATCGGTGCGAAAATCCCACGAAGCCTCCGAGGTCTTCTCCGTGAGAGAAAAAGTCCCAAGAGCCAGCGAGCGACGGAGCAGCCATCTAAAATTTTGAAAACAAGAGGAAGTCAGTATCAGAATAAATCCAAGTGAAGTAGGATGAGTACAGAACTAGGAATGACAAGTAAGAGCAGTAAATACACTATATTTTTGCCAAAGCTTTTCTTAGGTTTCGAAAATAAGACTCAAGACCTTAGGCAACGACCGAACTAACCAAGGCTCCTACAGTCGTATGCTCGATACCACTGGTTCGGACGGATTTCGTAATCCGTAATCCTCTCGTGATAAAGTGCGCTATTCCTGGATCGATGATAGCGCTCACGGTACACATTGTTGAACCATTTCATACATCGCGTGACCAAACCATTCATTAATACAAGCATCCGAGTTCAAATAGACCACGCCGGTCGAAGTTTACAATAGGGCCGATCAGGCCAAATGAGTTCATTACAAAATCTCGAGTACGTTAGCGGAAGCAAAAGGGGTAGAGCAAGCCTCTCCACAGGCAAGCGACTGGGGTACTAGGTGTACGACCGATATTAGCCAAGGGCTTGGATAATATAGGAGGTACACAAGTACCAACGGAGCCAACCAGACTGAGGCGAGACCTAGACTACAAGAACTATGCTACTCTTCTTCATGTCCTTGCTCCTCGGCGTCCTGGTCCTCGTAGTAGACGTAGTCTCCATGATCTGCGGGTTCTGGGGTTGGGGGGAAAGAGCGAGGATGAGCACAACTACCGTGCTCGCGAGCCAACACACAAGATGCAATATTATACATGCAAGGCTTAACAAGGATGGCTCGGTTCATTTATTTGCACAAAGCAATAATTAAAGTACCAATATTAAAAGTCCTATCACGTAGCATTTTAACCACATCGCATTTGTTAAAGAGATTACTTGTGCAATATTTATAACGAGAGAGTTACCTCCACCTCATGCTTAGTTTTATTAGCGGTTACATCCACCACTTAACATCACCGGGTACATCCACCTGAAAAACCAAAACGAGGTCACAATGACCCAACACATTTTATCCCGCCACAAGGTTTTATAAACAGAACTAACTCTTGTAAGTTCCCATGTCCGCCATGACCGTGGGCACGGCTATTCGAACAGCTTTATTACACTCTGCAGGTTGTACACTTTACCCACAAGAGACAATCATCCCGACATATACACATGTTTCGTAGACATGTAAGCCAAGGGGATCGTCACAAGGCCTTTACAATGCATCCACCAAGATTTGTTACACCCGCTAAGGTTTCACCCGAGAAGAGTTACGCTCACATAGACCCACAACTCTTTCCTGCACTCTCTCTGCGCCACACGCTACGCTCACATAGACCAGTAAGTCGACACCCCAACCCATAGCCACATAGGCTTATGGCGTAGCGGGTCATCCGCCTGGTGCAACTCATACTAACGGATACAAATTATTTAGCCAGTCGACACCATTATAGACATGTGGTCGTCTTCGTTTTACATTGGGAGGTCATCACAGATTAAGTCCTTAGGGACCATCTGGCGGTTCATACCACATACCATCCACAAACCAACATTCCTTGGGCTGCATTAGCACCCACCAACATACCATCCATCATACCATCCGCCTGATGTGACAAGCAATTTCTTTAGGTTTTTAAGAGGTAGGAAAATACAACATCATAACCATCTCGGTCATTTACACCCAATGACCGCCCAAAATCATGTTCATTTCAAAGATGATGAATGGGGTAGATGATACCCGATACTTAAGCAAGACTAGCATGGCGCTTAAGTATAGCCTATACTAGTATAGTTACCAAATATTTACTAGGGTGACATGGGGTATGGCAATTCAATTATCAAGGAATGGTGTATTAATAATTAAGCATCAAATTGGCATTTAACTACCTTAGGTATTTAACATACATTTGCATAAGGGAAATAAAGCATGCAATTTGATATTTAAAAGAACATAATTTGCATAAAATGTAGGTTCAATATGATCAAAGTGTCGACTCACTGGTCTACGGCTAGATGATCTTGATATTCTTGAGCTTGATCGAAGTGGGGTCTCAGAGCTTCCCAAACTCTACGCGATCGATCGTAATTTAAAAGAAATAAACGAGCAATTAAATTAAATAAATAACAAGTCTCATCAAATGAACTCCAAAAGAACCAAACTAGCACCAAAAGAAAGGGCTTGATTTTAGAAATTTTTAGAAACAAACTTCACAATTTTGGAGTTAAAATGGGGAGAAATAAATATTTGAAACCTCTCTTTTGAATTAAAAAGAAAAAGGGAAAAGAAAATCACAAAAAAGAAAGACAAAGTGGCCCACGGCCGCCCTTTGGCCCGCCAAGGACGCGTCCGCAAGACGCGCCCATGGGAGCCGGTGGCCTCAAGAAGCGAGAGAGCGAGGCTCTCGGCCGGAGAAAAGAAAGAAGGAGGCGCTAGGCGAGAAGGTGGGAAGAGAGGGCGCGGCGGCGCCTGCGGGAGGAGGAGGGTTCGGCCTGGGGAAGCGGCGACGGAGGATGACGACGGCGACAAGCGGCGGCCGTAGGGGAGGCGAGGCACGGCACGCGCGCGGCGGCGGCAGCGGCGGAGGAGGTAAGGTTCAGCTCCTCCTCCTTCTTCCCGATCTTCTTTCTTTGCTAGGGTTTTGCTTGGGGGAGAGGAGCGGCGGGGCTTTTAAAGGCCGAGGAGGGGGCTTGGTCCGGAAGAAGGTGGCGTCCGTTGACGTTTAGTAGCGCGGAGAGCCGAGGATGCGCGGCGAGGCAGCGGGATGGGGCGGGTCGAGGTGCGGCTTTCCGGGCGTGGCGCGGCGCGGGCGGAGGACCGAGGCGTTGACACGGCCGGGTATGGCGGCAGCGGGGCTAGGGGTAGGGAGGAGGGCTAGGTTAGGGAGAAACGGGAAGAAGCTCGGTGCAATTTTGTGGGAATCGAATCTTGCACAAAGCGGAAATTTTTGGGGTTTATTCTTGGACTTTGAAGATCTCGCGCAACCACAAATTTGGATGTTACACATAAGCAGTGGTTCATTACAACATCCAATAGTTACCAAAATTGAATCCCCTTTCACACCCTAGCACAAATCTCACATAAGCAGTGGTTCATAACACATAAGCAGTGGTTCGTTACAACACCCAATAGTTACAAAATGGAATCCCCTTCCCTAGCACAAATCTCACATAAGCAGTGGTTCATAACACATAAGAAGTGATATTTCCTGGAAGCGTGAAAACATGGAACACAAGGGCAAAACGAGCATTTCCCATAGCCGAAAAGGGGGAAAAGCTTTAATTCGCAATAAAATCGAGGTAATGGTATATCTTTGAAGTGGTATGTAGTGGAAGTCAATCTTTGGAGTGGCATTCTGAGCCACACCACTCATTCGATGGTATATCATGAATTATCCCATAATTGTAGTATACTAAATGCACCGCTTTTGAGTTTTTAACCACCTTTAAAGCTACACACCTATTTAACAATTGTCTTATTTCATTAGTACTCTTGGTAGTGCCTTGGGTGGTTAAACAACCAATGCGTTCGATTTCAACGAGAGGTTGCAGTACCTTTGTGGAGTGCGACTGGTCACCCTCTACAACTAAACACTATTATCATTAATTTGAAGCCAGCTTGCATGTCACATTTCTGTGCAGATATTTTTGGTTCACAATCATGCAGCAGCCACTTGTGTATTCATTCATCTGAACCAATGGACGGTGATAGATAATAAGTTGGCACCTAATTCGTCTTTCGGTAATTGTCTGGCAAATCATCTAATTAGTACTCATCTGGAATCTTCTCTATGTTCGCGGAAACATGACATAAACAAGAAGGAACAGCAGGTTTATCTTTTGAACATTTAGGTGACCACATAACAGTTTGTGATTCTGTTGGGAATTCAGTATTGAAGTTGTGACTGGAATAGGGATTACGGTGGTGGTCTAAATCATTACAGGTCCTGAATATAATCAAGTCTCCCAATGAAATCGCTTATTTCTGGTATAATGATGTTGCTACTATCATGCACCTACTATCCTCTGCTTTCCTTATTACATGAAGTACACATTTCAGCACTGCAATGATCGCGTCAGGAAGCTGGAAAATACTGTCATGTCAGGGAATTCTTCTACTTCGAGACAATGGAATCAAAATTGAAAAAGTAAACTATTTTCCTCAAATATATTGCTCTTGCATGGAATATGTGTAGTTAGTAGGTCACTGGTGATGCAGGGGATTGTGAACCTAGGGAAGTGGAGCACCCCAAATGATTGGTTAGTTGAAAGCCAAGGTGTCAACGGATAATACTCCGGACAAAGTGGATAAGATTTCATTATAGTGTGCTGGAGCTGCGGTGTTATCATTGTGGGTCTGGGTCTTCTCATGCACAATTTCCCCAAATCTAACGATATCTGCTTCAACTTCTGAAGCGTATGTGGTTATGTATGTTTGTATGTATGTTCGGTAGTCAGTACTCAGTACTATCACACACATCTTCTGTGATGTATCACTAACAACTTGCAAATCAATTGTAATGTCTTATCTGAAATTGTTTTGGTTGCTCTTTTGAAGTACATTCATCACAGAGTACCAAAGGATGATACAAGTATGCAGCACACAGGCCTGCCTTCTCTGAACTATAAAGAGGGATCCTCAGAAGCCTCATCAGAATCAGATTTCTTCTCAAGCTGCAGAATTACATTGAACCTGGATGCTGAGCCTGGCGTAAACGATGACTCGAGCTCGCCTTCTGACTGGGTTGTCTTGATTTCAGGGTTCACCTTCAGGTTTTCCTAGATCAATAGCAAGTCAGTGTCAAATTCTCAATCCGAAGGGTAAAGGTTCTCTAATGTTACGTCAAATGGCATTAACCTTCTTGACAAAATCTCCAACGGTGATGCTGAGTATTTCCTGAAGAACGAACTTGGTGACCCGGCTTTTGCCGAGCATCTGCAGGATGCTGCTGCTTGGTATCTGAATATAGTATAAGAATTCAGAAGCTGTGGTCAGTTGTTAATGAGGGATTAGGACAGCACTGATTATGCTGTGCAAACTTGATATAATTTGTCAAGCCGTGTCACTTGTTGATCTCAATTAGTATTTAGTAGCCAACACTTGTGGTTGAAATTTAGTTGATAACAGTTGCGCGTACTCATGTTCGATGGAAAGTTGGAAAGAACTTTGTATGTGCTTTTATTTCTGAAAAAGGGACGGCGTATCTTGAAGAACCACTGTCATTCGTGGAAGGGTTGAGAAACAACGACCTTGGATAGTTAGCATTGGAAAAACTTCAAGTAAATGCATGCGTGAAAGAAAAGGGAGCCGTGCAATTAAAAGTGGCAAGTACAGAAAGACTGAGGCTCATAGGCACTTACGCTTGATGCTCTCCCTTCAAACATTCCAACAAATGTTCATGAAGAAAGAAGCTAAACTAGTTCGATGCAAACAAATATAAAATGTTTCTTGCAAGGAATCCGATTGAAGATGTCAAACAAGAATGTTTTATTAGAAGGCTGAGGCGCATATATATGAGGATTAATAGTTTAATACCTCCCTTGGACTTTCTAAAACCCGGAACCGGCGGTGCATCACGAGCCAAGCTTGTCAAAGCTTCATCAAACACCTTCTGTGTTGCCTTCCCAGGCAAGTCCACTCTTACCTGCAGACAATACATTCCCAGCATCAGATGAATCGAGTACTTACTAATTCAAGAACTCAATACAGTTCTATGTCAGCATGTGTCCTGTCACTTAATTTGAAGAGAATGTGGCCTGTAGAATGGAGGGTTGGAGACTGCATAAATTGATGTGACCGGATGAAATTAAAGAATTTAGTTTGTAGATGTGGACAACTTTTAACATGCCTTAGTCGGGTTCACAATCTCACATTGATCTTTTCATCGTCGCGTGAGACAACGGATGTCTTGGTATTCTCCAACGACAGCTCGCACTTTTTCTCGTCTTCAGTAATGGATGAGTCCCAGCCTGCAGTTCCTGAAAGCCTTAGCATGCAATCCGAAAGCTTGACATAATCTCTAAACATTATGGAAATTGGCCATCAAAGAATGTACTTGTGCAAACATTATGGTAAAACTTGAGAGTTGCAGCTCACCTGATCGAACTGCCGACACCGGCAGAAATGGGTGCCTCAAAGGCTCAAACTTCTCCCACTGGAAATAAACAACCTGTGAAAATAGCCACATCTTATCTTATGGGAAACTGAAGACTGAAAGAAACAAGAAACAATTGAACATTTAAGTTAACCCTTGGGTTGGCATGGGACACTTCCAAGCATCACAAATCTTGATGTGGATATGGATTGTATCAATCACCTATAGGTACAAAGGGAAGGGCTAGTTTAGAGATGGAAGCAAGCTAGCTCAGGATTTCTAGAAAGCATGGCAAAACCAATCCTTATGACGCACAAAATACTCATAAAGAACCTGCTTATATGTAAGTGTACAGTTCAAAAATGGAGGAACCTGGAACTGAAAGTAGCTGTGGCATCTTGGACCAAGCCGGTGTCAGCACGCACTAAGTGTTTCGCACACGCGATCACGAAATACACCACATATAGTTCTCTTGAGAAGAACTTCTACTGAAAAAAAAAATACACTGAACAATGCACAGAGAAGTTTTTTGTTCGTGTAATTCAACCTCTACATGTTACAGGGGTCCTCTGCTCTTATTTATACTAATCAGACATGCAGTTTGTTGAATATGTAATGAGGTTTGGGGGAAACACCACACACAACGTGAGGGGTGCCTTTCATATATATGTAGTCATGTACAGGGATACAATTACACTTATCCTAACACCCGCCCGCGGTCGTAGCGGTAGGATCACGGACGCACAGACTGGTCCGGAAATCAGTAAATAGCTGTACAGGGAGACCCTTGGTCATGATGTCCGCGAACTGATGCGCCGAGGGAACATGCGGCACACGAGCTTGGCCCAATGCAACCTTCTCGCGGACGAAGTGAATGTTGATCTCGATGTGCTTCGTGCGACGATGATGGACAGGATTGGCCGTCATGTAGACAGCACTGACATTGTCACAGTAAACAACTGTCGCCAAGGGAACCGAGATATGAAATTCCTGAAGGAGCTGTCGCAGCCAACAGCACTCGGCCACGACATGAGCAACGACACGATATTCCGCTTCAGCGCTGGAGCGGGAGACCGTAGTCTGTCGTTTTGATGACCAGGACACCAGATTGTCACCGAGGAAGACGCAGAAGCCGGAGGTGGAGCGGCGCGTGTCGGGGCAGCCCGCCCAATCGGCGTCGGAGTAGGCGATGATCTGGTCGACGGCGCCGACACCGAGAAGAAGACCAGCAGACAGTGAACCCTTGACGTACCGCAGGATGCGCTTGATTAGCGCGAGATGTGGCTCGCGGGGATCATGCATGAACAAGCGAACTGGCGGGCGACATAGGCCGTGTCGGGCGTGTCGTGTGAGGTATCGAGTGCGCCAAAGAAGGCTTCGGTACTTCGGAGGGGTCGGCAATGTGGGCGCCGCGGGTGCGGACAACCGACCAGCGCCCATCGGCGCCGCATCGGGTGGCACTTCGGACATGCGGCCGACGCCGAGGAGGTCGACGGCATCGACGCGCCGGATGAAACAACCCGTCATCACACACGCCACGAGATCCCGAGAAGTGGTGCAGTCACCGAGATCCGCCATGGCGAACTCCGAGTGGGCGCGCTATGAAGTCCTGGAGCAGGGCCGGTGACGAGGCTGTGAGGATGATGTCGTCGACATACAGAAGCAAGTAGGCGACACTATCTCCATCTTTGTAAACAAAGAGAGATGCATCGGACTTGGACGCAGTGAAGCCGGTGCGGTAGATGTATGAGGCGGCGCCGTTCCAGTGCGGGGCTGCTTGATCCCGCATAGGACTTCGCAGAGACGACGTGGTCGAAATGGCGGGTCGATAAAACCCGACGGCCGCTGGCGAAACGGTTTCTCGGTGGCCGTGGAGGAATGCGTTCTTCACATCGAGCTGGTGAATGGGCCAGCACGCGAGGCGCGATCGCCGAGGACGGTGCGGATCGTCGCGGTTTGACAACCGGCCAAAGTCTCGTCGAGTCGATCGCCGACTGGCCGAGAAGCCTCGGACGACCAGCGAGCCTTGTGCCGCCGTGGAGCCGCCGAATGGAACTTGTGCTTGTACACCACTTGCCCATGACGATGTTAGCACCAGCGGCCGAGGCACGAGGCGCCAAGTGCCATTGTCGATCGAGCCTTGTACTCCTCGCCATCGCAAAGACGCCAATTGGGGTTTCGCGAGCGCCGCGGTAGTTCGTCATCAGACAGCGAGGCCGCCGTGGTAGAGAGGTTGAGGCGTTAACGGACGCAGCATCCACTCGGGATCGCGCCGTGGCGCCGGGTCGGTGGTGGCGCCGAGCGCCACGGCCGGGGCACCAGCGCGCGGAGGTTGGCGGTGGTCGCCACCGGTAGACAGAGAGGGCGCCGCCAGAGGCGGAGCGTGACCAGTGCTCGGGCGCGGCACGCCGCCGACGGTGCCGCGAGCGCTGGCGGGCACCGCCACCGGCGGCCGGGGGGGACCGACGATGACCGCCGGTCCGGAGGTCCGACCGTCAACCTCGCCGGAGGAGGGAGCAACCGAAGTAGTACGCGGTCGCTCGACGCCAAGGGGCGGAGCTGCCGTCGTGGAGGAGAGTCCCTGCAATAGAAAATCCAGTGAAGACAGCACAGAGGCTGCCAAGGGTGCCGATGCGAACGGGAACACAAACTCATCGAAGACAACATGACGTGAGACAATGATGCGACGGCTGAACATGTCCAGAAAACGATACCCCTTATGGGAGGAGGGGTAATCGAGGAACACGCATGGAGTCGAGCGAGGAGAAAGCTTGTGAGGTGTCGTGGCACTAAGGTTCGGATAACAGAGGCAGCCGAACACACGGAGGGAGGAATAGTCCGGGAGCTTTTGGTGCGTGAGCGGTAGGGATATCGCGTGCACCTGAGGAAGAGGGACGCCGGTTAAGAATGTATGTGGCGGCTGCCAGGGCTTCGACCCAATAAGGCGGAGGCATGGACGCGTGTATCAGCAGGGTGCGAATGGTGTTGTTGATGGTACGAAGCAGGCGCTCAGCCTTGCCGTTCTGTGGCGAGGTATACGGACACGAGAGACGCAAAGTAATGCCACGAGTAGTTAGGAAGGATGTGGTGGCATTGTTGATAAATTTGGTGCCATTATCGGCCTGAAAGCACTTTGGCAGAACGCCGAACTGGGTGTGAGCAAAGGCTACAAAATCGATAATATGGCGCGGCACTTCAGATTTATGGCGTAACGGAAAAGACCAGCAAAAATGAGAGTAATCATCAAGAAACACGAGATAATATTTATAGCTAGAAATGCTAAGAACCGGGGATGTCCAGACATCACAGTGAAGTAAATCAAAAGGAGCAGTGGTGACAGAGGTGGAACTGCTAAAAGGGAGCCGCGTGTGCTTGCCGAGCTGACATGCATGACACAAAGAACGCGAGCTCTTATTACAAGATATGACCGACTTATTCTGGAGTGTGGCGAGGGCGGAAGGACCGGGGTGGCCGAGGCAGTGATGCCACAAGGTAGACGAAGTGGCGAGACTACAACTGTAGGGTGTGGACGAAGGAATGGTGTAGAGTTCCCACGCTATTGCAAATAAAAATCACGCGCCGTCCGTCCGGGTCCTCAACAAAAACCCAAGGCGTCAAACTCAATAGAACAATTATTGTCACGAGTGAACTGGCGAACATAAAGTAAATTGCGCACTAGGGCGGGAGCAATGAGAACATTGCTGAGGTGAAAGGTAGTGTCAGCTACCGGCAGGGTGGATGTGCCACGACAGGAAATGGGAATGGTGCTGCCATTGCCTACAATAATGAAAGAATTGGAGTGAGGTAGGCGGGAGAGCAGTATACCATCCGAGGACGACATGTGAGCGGTGGCGCCAGTGTCGAGGACCCACTGGTTGCCGCCCTGAAGTGCCATCTGGTTCAGGGCGGTGATGAGGCCGGTCTGATCCCACCCGCCAGCGCCCTGCTGCGGTGTGGCAGGCAGCGAGGCCGTCGTGGTGGCGAACTGGGTGGGCGCGAAGGCGGTGTGTGCCTGCGGGTACGCGCCCAGAAGGCCGGGCTGCGGAGAATGCCACGACGGCTGCGGCGCGCCCTGCAGAGGTCGCCACTGCTGCTGCAGCGCACCCCACGGGGTGAAGCACATCCAGGGGCCGGCCGGCGGAGGAGGGCCGCGGTTGCCGCCGCCGCCTTGGTAGTTTTGGCCGCGGCCGCCGCCTTTCTTCCGATTTTGGTCGCCCGGGCCGTGACCGCCGCCTTGACGGCCGCCCTGGCCGCCGCCGCTGCCAGCGGCGTGACCGCCACCGGCGCCCTGGCCGTAGCCGGCGATGTGGCAGGCTGCTCCGCAGGGAGAGGAGTCGGCGTGGAGGGCGGTCGCGGTAGCGACTTTGCCTTCGTTGGCAAGACGAAGTTCCTTCAGAACCAGTTTCTCGCGGGCAGTGGCGAAGTTGGGTAGCGGATCGGAGTCGGCGATGTTGTCGGCGGTGCTGGAGAAGCGAGGGTTGAGGCCGCGTAGTAGGTTGAGAACAAGCTGCGAGTCGAGGACAGCGTGGCCAACATCACGCAGCGCGTCGGCGGTGGCCTTCATCTTCTGGCAGTACTCATCTATTGAGAGATCACCCTGGTTCAGGGAGTGGAACTCGTGGCCGAGGAAGACGGCGCGGGAGGCCTTGTTCGCCTGAAAGAGGGCTTCGATGGCGACCCAGAGCTGGCGGGCATTCTGGTCAGGCGCGAGGGCGAGACCAAGGACGTCGTCCGCTACGGAGCCGAGCAGCCAGCTGTGGACGCAGGAGTCGGCGATCGCCCACTGAAAATCCTGCGGGCGTGCCGCAGCGGAGCCATCGACGTGCGAGCGAAGCCCGAACTTGCCGCACAAGGAGAGGAAGAACGGAGACCAGCGGTTGAAGTTGGGGCGCTTCAACTCAAGGGTCACCGGGACGTCCGACTTGACGGCGATCGTTGCGTAAGGAGCAACGAAGGTGGGCGGCGCGGCGTCGGATCCGGACGAAGGCAGAGTGCCGCTCGATGCCGAGGAGTCCGTCGCCATGTGACTAGGCGCGCGCGCCGGCCTGCTGGGGCTGGGGCACCGGGCGCGGCGGAGGAGGAGGCGGCGGACTGGCGCGCCGGGCGCGGGGGAGGAGGTGGCGCGGACGGCGCGGCTGGGGGCAGCGGAGAGAGGAGGTGTCGCGGCAGGGGAGGCGACGGCTAGGGTTTGGTGGGTGGAGGCGACGGGACCTAGGTCCGGACCCGCTCTGATACCATGTTGAATACGTAATAAGGTTTGGGGGAAACACCACACACACAACGTGAGGGGTGCCTTTCATATATATATATATAGCCATGTACAGGGATACAATTACACTTATCCTAACACAGTTACATGTAGAAGAAACAACGCAGAAGAACGACGCACCACTCAGAAGAGAAATGACGTGACACTTAGAAAAGAAACGACGCGTTCGTTACGAAGCCATGCAGTTAACTAGCATACATAAGAAAAAGAACAACAAGATTATTTCAACAAATCACTCTCTAATCTTGTTGATCTCAACGAGGCCAAGCTTCTTGTGCATCTCCTGGAATTTCTGACGTCGAGTGGCTTCGTCAAAATGTTCCCTGGTTGCTCTTCAGAGTTGATATACTCTATTGTAATCTGCTTTTTCTCAACACACTCTCTAATGAAATGATAGCGAGTGTCAATGTGCTTACTCCGATCATGAAGAACGGGATTCTTGCAGAGAGATATCGCGGATTTGTTGTCCACCTTGAGGACAACTCTTCTGCCCTCATTCTTCAGCAGATCACTCAGCAAACGTCCAAGCCAAATTCCTTGGCACGTTGCGGTAGTTGCTGCGATATAATCCGCCTCGCATGAAGATAGTGTCACTACCTTCTGCTTCTGGGACTGCCAACTAATCAGACTTTGTAGCAGCAGAAACAATACTCCTGTTGTGCTCTTTCGATCATCAACATCGCCAGCCATGTCGCTGTCACTATACCCAGTCAGGTGCAGAACATCCTCGTTTCTCTTTTGGTATTAACACCCCATGTTTAGTGACCCCTTAACATACCGCAGGATACGCTTCACGACTGCCAAGTGCTCAGTTGTCGGATTTTCCATAATCCGACTTACATAGCCGATGGAATATGCAATGTCGGGTCTTGTATGTACAAGATATCTCAGGCTACCAACCACACTACGGTGGAATGTAGCGTCAGTAGGAGGACAACTACTAACCTTGCTTAGTTTTAGCCTTGCTTCCATCGGCTCGCACGGGTTGTTATCAATCATTCCACACTTCTCTAGTATCTTCGACGCATATGCCGACTGGCATAAGGTGATCCCAGTCTTGATCTGATGTACTTCAATGCCCAAATAGTAGTTGAGTAATCCGAGATCACTCATGCTAAACATCTTCTTCATATCCTTCTAGAAGTTGTTGATCACCTATGGGTGTGAGCCTGTGATTATAAAGTCATCAACATAAACTCCCACAAGCAAGTTAAACGAACCAGTATTGCTCATGTATACAACATGGTTTGATTGGATTCTCTTTAATCCGAGTAGCTTCAGACTTTGATCCAACTTGGAGTTCCATGCTCGAGGAGCTTGGCATAGCCCATACAAAGCCTTGTTAAGCTTCAACACCTTGTGTGCATTCTCCTCGTCTACGAATCCAGGTGGGGATCACGTAAACCTCTTCCTCAAGATCACCGTTGAGGAAAGCAGACTTGATGTCCATGTGATGCACCTCCTAGCCTTCAGAAGCAGCTAGAGCGATGATCAACCGCACGGTCTCTAGGCGAGCAACAGGTGCAAATACCTCTTCAAAGTTGACACCTTGCTTCTATACATATCCTTTTGCCACCAGCCGTGCCTTGTGCTTCACTATAGTACCAAGTGAATCCTTTTTAACCTTGTAAACCCACTTTAAACCAATGGGTCGATGCCCAACTGGAAGGTCAGTGAGTTTCCAAGTCTCATTCTCATCGATTGCCTTCATTTCTTCAGTCATCGCTTGGCGCCAACATTTATCCTTCTCAGCTTCAGCATAGTTCTCCGGTTCTTCTGCTCCTAGAAGACACAATCCGCTGAACTCAAGTTCATGAACGGAAGTTGTATCATAGATGTTTTCCATGGTGAGGTAGCGTTGTGGCCCTTCGTCGAAGGTGTCTATGAAACCATCATTGGGTGTTGTGGCAAATTCCACACCAGATGGTTTTCCTACACCGCTTGGACTCAGGAGGGATGGTGTCGTGCGTGACACGGCGTCGCTTGGGGTAGTTGGTTCAGGCATTGCACCACTCCCTGGTCTCGACGCCTCATTGACATCACTCCCTGTGAAAGAATGTGACATATATTTCACGGTAAAGATTTCACCGGGAATGGTTTGAGCTTCATTATCCTCCAGCGATGCTCTAGTCCCATTTTGCCGCCTCGTCGAAGATGACATCACGTGTGATGTGCACGCGCTTCCCCACCGGGTCATATACCTGATATACTTTGGAGCCGAACTCGTAGCCGATGAAGATCATCAACACACTTTTGTCATCCAGCTTCTTTAAGTTCGGCTTCACAGTCTTTACGTGAGCGATGCACCCAAACGTGTGAAAGTAATACACATTTGGGCGTCTCCCATGCCAAGCCTCGAACGGAGTTTTGCCGTAGATGCTTCGTGTGGGCCCGCCTGGTGTCATTGGCATTATTGGCCCGCACAAGTCACCATGTACGAGATCCAGAATGTTCTCCGCACGATATTTGGCCTCCTACGGAAATGGAGCTCGACACTGTTTTCTCACCAAGGAGCCATCACATATTTGATCCACCTGATCAATCTTTGGTAGCCCGCGTACCATTTCTTGTTGAGCCAGCTTTCGAAGTCCTTGGAAGTTTAAGTGCCAATAGCGCGTGTGCCATCGTTGCATTTTGCCGCCAAACACACTGGTTTTGCAAAATGCAAATCAAGCACATATAGGTGGTTTATTGTTTGGTTTACCTTGGCGAGAAGTTTTCATTGGCGGTCTCGAATCCAAAGTGCACCATTCTTGATAAGCATTTCGCATCTATGCTCATCAAATTGGCCAAGGCTTAGGATGTTGTTGTGCAGTCGAGGGATGTAGTATACGTCTATGAGAGCGCGAGTTCACCATTGAGGCATGTGAACATCACCGTCCCTCGCCTGCATATATCAACGATGGAGCTGTCCCCAAACTTGACGGATCCCTTTATGTTGGAATCCAACTCAGTGAGGTTCTCCTTGCAGCCGGACATGTGGTTGCTTGCCCTTGTATCAAGGTACCACTTGTCATCTTGATGACCTTCTTCATGCCCAAGGTATGCCTGAGCATGCACATCATTCAGCACAACTTGGGTAGTTGCACTCTCCACAGCCTTTGTGGTGTTGCACATCTACACCATCAAGAGTGTGGGCTCATCCTTTTGTACTTGCACCTTGGTGAGATTTGCCACCACTCTACGTTCCTTCTGGGGCTTGCGGCACTCCTTGGAATAATGGTCAAAATCCCACAATTAAAAAACTTTATCTTGGACTTGTCTCGAGTGCCACCAGATGGCACCCCTCCCTTTCCAGGTTTGCCATGGTTCCAACCCTGTTTGGAGCCGCCGCCTTTGCTGGTTCCGGATGAAGCTTCTTGCTCCTTCCCTTTCATGTTCATGTGCCACTCCTCTTCTGTGAGAAGCAGTCGCGTCCTCCCGGTACCACCTTCTGAAGGTTCATACCGATCTTCAACAGTCTAGAGTCGCCCGATGAGTTCTTCAACAAATATGTTCCTTAAATCGAGTAGTTGCTTGATTGATATCACCACTTGTGAATACCTGAAAGGAACAATATGTAGGAACTTCTTCACTACATTTTCTTCCTCCAGTGTATCTCCAAGAATGCGAATGTTGTTGATGAGGCCAGTCAAGCGCATTGCAAAGTTGTCCACGGTTTCACTTTCCTTCATGTGAAAGTCGTTGAACTCCTTTCGTAGTGCTTGCGCCTTTGCCTCGCGCACACATTCAACTCCAAGGTGCATGAATCGCACAGCCTCCCAAGCCTCCTTAGCGGAGTCTTTCATTGCCAGAGTTGCTAGCATTTCTGGCGACACGGCTTGCAGTATGGCCGATAAAGCCATCCTGTCCTGACGAAAATTAGTACCACCTGGCACGACGGCCTCCCAGACTCCTTGAGCCCGAAGATTGACTCTCATCAGAAGAGCCTAGTCGGTGTAGTTTGTGCACGTGAGCTTGGGGTAATGCACTATCACCCTAGCCTCCTTCGTGACCTGATGCACCACAAGATCACGGCTGATGCCACCTCCGGAACAACTCCCTACTTCACGACGGCCAGTGAAGTTTCTTGACGTCGGAGATGCAAATCTTGTGTTGCGCAACATCTTACCAGAATCAAAGCAACTTTTTCTCTTATACCAATTGTCAGCACGCACTAAGTGTTTCACACACACAATCACGAAATACACCACATATAGTTCTCTTAAGAAGAACTTCTGTTGAAAAAAAATACACAAAACAATGCACAGAGAAGTTTCTTGTTTGTGTAATTCAACCTCTACATGTTATAGGGGTTCTCTACTGTTATTTATACTAATCAGACATGCAGTTACATGTAGAAGAAACAACACAGAAGAACGGCGCACCACTCAGAAGAAACGACACACCACTCAGAAGAGAAATGACGCGCCACTCAGAAAAGAAACGAGGCGTCACTTCGTTACAAAGCTATGCAGTTAACTAACATACGTAAGAAAAGAACAACAAGATTATTTCAACAGCTAGAGCTTTGGAAAGAGTTCATGATGAGGACATCCCAATTGGATCGATTACACGAGCACGAGCTAAAAATATTAATCAACAAGTGAACTTGCTCCTAGTTGAATTTGGTTTTAATTTATATGAAAATTGGTTACTACCTAATGCTAGTATTTTAATTGTTCTCAGGTTTGTGCGTGAGGAGACTTTGGAACTCATGAAGATTATTTGTTGACTAGGAGTACGTGCCCAGTGAAAGGTGTGGGATGACGAAGCCGCCAAAAGAAGAGTTCATACGGATGTGCATGTGCTGGCCTCATGGAAGCAAAGCTTGCACATGCATAGGAGAGGGACACCAAGGGATGCATGCACATGCTGCATGGGAGCTCTGCATGAGAAATGTGTTGTTGGCTCATGCATGGATGCATGTGTGCTATGCATGCACAAAAAGGAAAGAAAGGAATGCAATGTGGCCAAGATAAAGAAAGAAAGAAAGGAATCAGCCGGTGTCAAAGACGAGAGAAGGCAAAAAGGAAACCGAATCAATGCTTTATTCGGTCGAACCACATGACATGTGTTATTTTCTTGTTCTGTATTGAGTTCTGTTAAGATCAAGGGCCAGGATTTGCTTTTGGTTTTCCAAGACCGAGCCTGGTAGTAGTCGGCCTTACGACTTTGTATGCGCCTTGTTGGCGCGGATTTATAGTCAGGGGCACACCCTATGTATGGGAGGACGGCGTTTATTCTTGGAATCAATATATTATTTTCATTTTCGGAGAGAGAGCTATACACTTGTTCTTTCTAGGGTTTGACATATAGTTGCAACCTAGAGGGGAATTAGGTATTCCCAACCCCGTTGTTCTTGTGATTCCTTATGTTTTGCAGGGGCGATGACATGTCTACTTTGTGTGGTCGGGTAGACAGGATCACGAGCGTGTGGTTGGGCAAATTCTTTTATCGCAAGTTGTTGTTTTGACAGTGGTTGGTGCCATCGATTCGTCAGGTTACACGGATAATAGGCTGCTACAGTGCCCCCATGATTTCTACTGTACATGTCTACAGTCCCATTACGCATAAAAGACGCGTATATCTTTCGTGAGTCAATTCAATCATTTGCGAATACTTTGCTCCTATTCGAGACTAGCTATTTGATTTGCTCTAGGGCTGCTTCTTTACATCTTGCACACATCTGAATTGTTATTTCTTTCATAGCCGAAAGCGGGGTTTTAAGTGCGGCTCTCGTGACAATTTGATTGGCCCGATTTTTTTAAAAAGGAGAGAACAAAAAAAAGAAAGGATATAAAAAGGCAAAAGAAAAGTACTTGGCCGATCACCTACTGTGAGCACACCCTATTATTGTCAAAATTTCAGATTGTGTCATTGCATCGTTTTGAGCAATCCCTTGCCCTATTTCGTCTCATTGAGCAATTAGCTAGCATCTCTCCATAACTTGTGCAATACAAGCTAGTTGTTCATCACTTATATTTTTATATTAGCTCATTCCTTTGATTGCATCAAGTTTCATTATCTTTGCGTGTGAGTTGCTTCGTTCTTCGCTTATATCATAAGATCAGTAACTAGGCATTGGAATTCTAGTTTGGATTGTTACATAGCTTTACAATATCTAGAATTTCAGATTGCATAGGTAAATACTTTTCCCTCTAAGCTCCACAAATAAGCAATTGTTTAACAGTTCTTGTGCAATTGAATTCGCTTAATCTATCACCTTGTGTTGTCTACCATCACCAAAGTGCGTGCAGCTCTTCAAATCCATCAAGGACGCATAAGAAATTCGGTCGGTAGATTTTTGCAAATAAAAAACTTCCATATCCACATATACAGTTCTTCTTTGTTGTTTGCACTAACTATGTCAGGAAAAGAAGGAGAACATGCATATGTTACACAAGCTAACCTTGAGAAGCTCACAAATGATTTCAACACTCAGTTAAATGACAACATGAGCATCTTGAGGAGGGAGATACTAGAGGAGCTTTGAAAAGAGCGGGGTCCAGTTAGTGTCTATGAAGAAGGCGTTGAGCTTGACAAGACCGGTGAGGAAAGGGCTGCACGATTCGCTAGAGAAGCTCAAGTGGGTCGAGCCGCTGCCAACGTGGTTCGACCACCCTTTCCCGGGTGCGGGGGAGGTGTTTTGGGCACTGACCATGGCCAAGGGAGAGGTCGAGGCCGTGGACGCGACGGTGCCGCCCACATTGAGGACTTCGGCGATGACTTTTGGCTATATCACAATGATAACTATCAACGCCATGGTCGTCGTCATGATGACCAGCACGTGGAGAAAAAATTTGGGAAACTCAAGTTCAATATTCCCAAATTTGAAGGCGCTTCCGATCCAGGTGCTTATCTCATTTGGGACCTCAAGGTAGTCGGCCTTACGACTTTGTGTGCACTGTGTTGGTGCAGCTTTATAGTCAAGGGCACACCCTATGTATGGGAGGACCATGTTTATTCTTGGAATCAATCTATTGTTTTCGAGAGAGAGCTATACGCTTGTTCTTCCTAGGGTTTGACACACAGTTGCAACCTAGAGGGGAATTGGGCGTTCTCAACCCTATTGTTCTTGTGATTCCTTGTGTTTTGCAGGAGCGACGACACATCTACTTTGTGTGGTCGGGTAGATAGGATTACGAGCGTGTGGTTGGGCGAATTCTTTTGTCGCAGGTTACTTTTTTGATAGTGGTTGGCGCCATCGATTCGTCAGGTTATACGGATCTAAAGTTATCATCGATCCTACATCATGAAGATCGGGCATCCCCGTATCAGTTCAGCTGAAGCCATGGATGTGACTTTCTCTGCTCTTTCAGTTGTGATTTGGAGAGCCCGATCTCAAGAAGAGCAGGGAAAAATAGGCGACATAAAATGTTATCCAAAATTATCAGCAAGGAGAGGGAAGCCTCGCTCATGTGTTCTTGCTTTCTTCCTCCTTGGGCTACTAAACATCAGTTGTTATTTGGGTCAAATAATCTGCTAGTAGCGGGACTTTGAGAACACAGGCCGGATTTGACCAATAAAATGTTTTGCCCGAGCATCGTGACTAGGGCCATAAACGAGCCGAGCCCAAGTGAGCAGATACAAACTCAAGCCGAAGCTCGAGCGAGCCTAGGTTGAGGTTTGAGCCTGGAGCTAGGCTCGAGCTCGACTCGAAAAAGCTCATAATTACATTTTAACATGATATCTTTTACAAAATCTTGGCCAAAACTCGAATAAGCTCAAGCCCAGCTCGAAAAAGTTCGGCAACTAGGCTTTAACATTGGAAGGAATGCGTGGGGGACAATTGGGAAGGGGTAAGTTGAGCCTTAACCACACTATTCGAGCTCGAGCTCGTTAGGCTCGCGAGCTTGGGATCAAGCTCGAGCTCGACTCGTTTGGAGCTCAAGCCGAGCTTGAATCAAGCCTAGAGCGAGCCAAGATCGAATAGCTTGTCGAGCTTGAACTTTTTGTACAGCCCTAATCGTCACACGAAAATTTAATCAGAAAAAATCACTGCACAATAAAATGTGATCCATCATGGAAATTCAACGAATTCGTTTATAGTGTGTTTGTTTCGAGAGATGATCCAAGCCTGAATGAGTTAGTCCATCATTGGATCATTCCATCTTGAATGATGTGGTCATTTTAGTTTGTTTGGTTAGAAGGATGAAAAGGTCTTTTACTTTGTTTGTTTAGATGATGGAAAGATTCAAGGACTATGGATAGGGTCGTCTTCCATTTTTTGTCGGACGAGCCAATAATTCCAGTTTCCCCGTTGCTTTGGTGGTCTCGGAGGATGGCTTGATTCAGAATCAGTTGGTCCTGTAATGCAATCTAAACACCTTGATTAAGCTTGGAACTAGGTTCAGATATTTCCATGACTGTCCCGTACGTCAGACCAAACATGTACCGAGACCGGTCCCCAATCCGACCGTCAGGTGCACGCAAGCCTGCATGCGCCGCCGCGATGGTCCCCCTCCAAAACCACCTCCTTTGCGCCCTCCACGCCGCCTCGCCTCTCCCTGCCTCCTCCTCTCCACCGCCACATCCCTCGCCCAATTTGTCGCCGATGGCTACCTTGTTACCGCCCGAGGCCTCACACCAGCCCAAGTCGTCAAGGCCTCCAAGGCCTCTCCCACCTCAAGTCTCCCTCCAATCCTGATGTTGTCCTCATCTTCTTCACCGACCTCGGTTTCCCAAAAGACGTCGTCGTGTGAGAACACTGAAAGATTGAATCGGATTCAGACTCTGATGAAGAACAATTCAGATAACGGACAGCTGAGATTACCCAGTACTCTTTCGTTAAGTTAAATCATGCGGACGGGAGGCCTAGCTGGCGGATGATGAAGATCTAGCGGCCAGAACTGAAAGGCAACAATTTGTTCGCATCCAAGGGTGGAGAACACTCGATGTCGACATTGTTTTCCGTTTGGAAACCATTTCCCTCGCTGCTCACCAGCGAAACTCAATTAGTTTTGTCTCTGTGTGTTGTGGAACAGTTGCGGACTCCCTATAAGTAGCCGCTTGTAATCGATTTAACTATGAATATGAAACCCTAGCTATTTGTTGCATACTTTACCTTGTTCTTAGTCCTTACTTTCCCCTTTTACAAGTTGTCACGTTTTCCCAAAATTGTTCTCGAAATCGACTGGATTCAGGCCTAGTTCCCTGGTCCTCACATCTTTGGTATCAAAGCAAGGCGATCCTTGGTCGAGAAACAGGTAGCGGTTCTTGAGTAGTAAGGGTTGAGGAAGGAATTTCATTGGTAAAATTCCTTAGCTAGCTTGAGGAGACTTGTATCTGTAGAGAGTTAGTGCTAGTCTGAAGTACTAGCAGTGATGGTTTGGAAGGACTTAGATCTCTACTCATAAAATTCCAGATCTGCTAGATCTCTTCGATGTTGCACCCCAGCCTGCACACGCGGTGGTCCTCGTGGAGCTTCACCACCAACCGTGCCATCTCCGCCGTGATGCCCCGTTTCTCCCCCCCTTCCCGGGTCAACCCCTCGCCGGACCCCCCCTTTTTTTGCCGAGGTCAACCACGCCGGACCGACTCCTCCTCCCTCCTTCCCCGCACTCGCGGCGTAGTGTTGCCGCCGCGCACGCCACCGCCGCCCTCTCGCACCGCACCTCCCGCCATCATCGCCCGGCCGCGACGCCGCCCTCCTCCACGCCGGACCCCCTCGCGCGCTCGAGCTCCTCCGCCGGCTTTAAAACCCCCCCCTTCTTCCCACCCCGAGCAAGAAGAAAAAGGGAAGAAGAAGAAGGGCCGGCCTACCTTCTCGCTGCCGCCGCCGCTGCCGCCTCCGCTGCCGCTGCCGCCGTGAGCCTCGGACTCTCCGGTTGCTTTCGCCGCGCCCGAGCGCCTCTTCCTCGCACCGCCGCCTCCTCTCCACCGCCGCCGCCTTCCTTTCTCCTCTGCCGCGCTGCCGCCGCTTCCTCTGCCTCCTCTCATCCGCGCCGCTCTGCCGCTTTCCTCGCGTGCTTTTAGGGCGAGCAGCCGCCGGTGGGCCGCCTCATGACTTGCCACGCCACGCGCTCACACAAGGCTATGCCGGCCGAGGCCGTGGGCCGCCGCCTTTGGTTTTGGCATGTTTCTTTTTGATTTGATTTTCTTTCCTTTTCCTTTTATTTTCAAAAGTGAGGCTTTAAATATTAATATCTCCCTCATTTCAACTCCAAAATTATGAAATAAATTTCTAAAATTTCTAAAATCAAGATCTTGCTAATGGCATAGGTCTTGTTCAATTTGGAGTTCATTTGAGTATTCTTGTGTATTTATTAGTCCTTTTGCTGTTGTGTCTTTTTCCTACACTGCCACAGAGATTTCTGGAGACGAGACCTCCACGTCGATCAAGGACAAGACTACTCTGACTCTCTCCCTACAACCAAGGCGAGTCAATACTTTGATCATATTGAGCCTACATTTTATGCAAATTATATTCTTTTAAAATAGCAAATTGCATGCTTTAATTCTTTAATCAAATGTATGTTAAAGCTTAAGGTAGTTAATACCCATTCGTTGAATAATTAATTACTATGCCATCCTGACAACTTGAATCCCTTAATTCCATTGTCACCCTAGTAATTATATGGTAATACTAGTTATAGGTTGTACTTAAGCGACATGCTAGGCTTGCTTAAGCATCGGGACATTAACGTGTCCTAATCATCATCTTTCAAACATAAATGATTTGGGCGCTCATTGCGGTAAATGACCGAGATGGTTGAATTGTTGTATTTTACATCTCAAAACCCTAAATCGCTAATACCCGCCTCGACGGATGGTAAGATGGTGGGTGCGGATGTAGCACGAGAATGGCGGGAATGTGGTTGAGCCGCCCGCACAACCCTAAGGACTTAATCTTGTCACGATCTCCTCGTATAACAGTACAACCACAAGTCTCAAACAAACCGCGACTTGGCTTAGTACATTTATCAAATCCTAAAAATCATCTCACCGGAGGGTTAAAGGAGGCACAAGCTCGGGTATGTCGGGCTTGGATGGGACACCGAGTCAAGGTGAAGTTCGCCGCCACGAGGTGTAGCCACGCCACGCCATCGCCGAGGTGGACATCCCGCGCAACGATGGGCATAACCCCATATGGGTGAGACGAGGAAGGGGCGAGATATTTAGAAAATTATTGTGACAACCTCTCGACTACACGACTACGGAATCGTAGGGCAACGAGTTAATTGTCTCTTGTGGGTAAAGTGTACAATCTTCGCAGAGTTACAAACTGCTTAAACAAATGTGCCTACGGTCAAAGGCGGACATGGGAACTTAACTTGAGTTAGTTCTATTTCAAAACCTTGTTGGGTGGTATGTAAATTTTGGCGGGCTCACCTAGCCCCGAGAATGGTTATTCCCGGTCTTTGTACCTGTCGTTAGTGGTGGATGTAACCACAATCAAAATTAAGCATGAAGGTGGAGGTAACCTCACGATACAAATATTGCACAATTTCTCTTTAACTAAAATGAAACTTGTTAAAAATGCTAAGTGCTAGGAATTTGTACTTATGGTATTTAAAAGTATTGCTTTCGCAAATAAAAGAACCGAGCCATCCTTGTAAGCCTTGCATGTATATCATTGCATTGTGTATTGGCTCACGAGCACAGTAGTTGTGCTCATCCTCGCTCTCCCCAAACCCTTCGGATGACGCGATGGAGGAGGCTATGCTTACTACGAGGAACCGTGTTGATGGACAAGGAAACGACGAAGAGTAGTCTAGGATCCGTAGTCTAGGCCTCGACGCAGCTCTAAGTCGACTGTTGGTACTTCGCGCATAACCGATATTATCCGGTCCTTGGGTAATATCACGCACACGTTACCCAGCCGCTGCTCGTGAAGAGATGAGCTCTACCCTTTGCTTCGCTTATCGCATTCGTGTTCGTATTGTAATCAATTTGGCCCGATCGCCCTCGTTGTAAAACTCGACCGACGTGGTCTATGTCACTCGTTGATTGTAATATTGATACTTTAGTTCACGCCATGTATGAATGATTCAAAGAATGCTCGTGAGTGCTATCTATCGATCCGTGGAATAGCACAATATTATTAGCAGGATTCGGATTGGAAAATCCGGTCCGACAGAGCGGTATCGAGCATACGATCTAGAGTCTTAGTTAGATTGGTCGTTGCCTTAAGGACTTGGATCTTATTTTCAAAACTAAGAAAAAGCTTTGCTAAAAATATAGAGTATTTATTGCTTCTACTCTTCACTCTTAGTCCAGATTTATCTTTATTTCACTTGAGTTTTACCTGTACGACCCCTCTTGTTTTCAAAATTTGTAGATGGCTAGCCCGTCGTCGGATGGCTGTGGGATCTCCTCGCTCACTGAGAGAACGAGGAGGCTTCATGACATACTTCGCCACCGATGTCAGATTTGGTTTTCCCCGTCACCCCACGCCCGTGGTAGGATGACGAGGATCGAGACCCGCGAGTCTCCGGGACGATGGAGGTGTACCTCCGCCGTGGTTGGTGAGTTCACTTCCTTCCTCTTCGTGGCCGAGGCACCCGGCCAGAGCCGCCACGACGCCATTCAGACGCCGCGCGCCGCCCACCCGCTTGTGTTGGAAGTACGAGGATCTCTTGCCGAGGTCACCCTTCGCTTCTACCCGCACCTCCCGCATGAGGAGCGTGTCCCAGCAATTTTCGACACCAGAGACGACGACCCTCGCTTGACGCAGCAGGTCCAGCTTACTCAGGCGATGATAGCCACCATCACCGCTGCCATGGATGAGATCAGGCAGCTGCGGACACTCCTCACCGGCAGCTATGCCCACTCCGACACCCTTCGGAGCAACATGGTCAGGAGTGATGAAGCTCACCCACCGCAAAGACAGAGAGGGATGTCGCAGCGAGTGGGACGCCGCTCTTGCAGAGTTGGCACGCCGAGCCGCCGCACGGTCCTCGCCCACCCCGGTTGCACCTCTCGCCGCCCCGCCCTCCCAAAGGCCGAGCCGACGCTCCGCCTCGAGGACCCCGCTCGACTCACAAGACGCAAGAAGGTGCGCGCCGCCGTCCGGCCGTCGCCTAGGAGAGTCCACCGGACGCGCAGCCCGATCCACCGCTCGGTTTGACGAGTCGGGCCATGGGCGCCACCTCGCCCGCTCACGCTCTGCCTCCGCTCGCTGAAGCCAGGCGAGCCGCCTCGCTTCCGCCTCGCAATCGCATCGCCCGTGGTCGGTCCCCCTAGGAGCACCGCCGATTAGTTAGGTTAGCTAGCGCTTGCCGAGCGCTTTTGGGTTGCGAGCACTTTTGTTTCTTTCTTTTGTAGACGATGTGTTTGTATTCTCGTGTCATGACTTAGCTTAGTGTATAAGCTTTGTCCGAGAGTCATGTAACACTTAACCCCTTATTATAGTGTAGCCGCCTAGGCTTTGTATTGTACTTGCTTCGTTCTTTTGTTGGCTTTTGTTCTTGTTCCAGTGTGCCTTAGAGGGCTAGTAAACCTCATACACTCCTCTAGTTCTAAGCTTTAGAGTTTCTTCAGATGCCGCCAAGAAGAGCCGCCCCTGGTCCGTGGAGCCTTCGCCGCAGTCGAGGAAGAGGCCGTGGCCGTGGTCGTGGCCAAGGCCGAGGACAGAACCGCCTCCACCACCAAAGAAACCCGACAATGACCCAAGTCATGTTTCAAGCAGACTCATTCTTCAGCATTACTAAACAATCGCAGATCGACCACCATGCAGAACTCCAAGCCAGCGACTTCCTCAGACAAGACCTCTCACCTTTGCCGCGCCAATGAACCCCTAGAAGTCAAGACCGCTCGTGGACACCGAGAAGAAACTTCGCCTTGCCCGCCGCTCAAATGAAGACAAGGTGGATTTCGCCACCCATCACCGAAAGCGCGCCCGTCAGTGGGAGAATTACCTCGCCGCCGAGGTGATGAGAATCTAGAGGAAGAAGAAGCAGAATAGCGAAGTCGTAGCATCTACGATTGAGCCCCACAAGATCCCGTTGAAATACAACAAGTCGAGGTCGAACCCGCATGGCACCGATTCTCGAGGAATTCAAGGCCGCTTGTGGCCAACTGCATCACCGGAACAATGAGATTGAAGAAGAATGAATTCAGAGTTTCTCAAGTGGTCGATGTCGAGAATGAGTATCTAACCAAGTTTAACCAAACTTGCTCGTTACGCTCCCAATGATGTAGCGGATGAAGAAGAGAAAATCGACCGCTTTGTTGAAGGAATGCGGGAAGACATGAGAGGACACTTATCCTCCATGATTACTCTAGCTTCCAAAGATTAGTTAATAAAGCCCTCATTTGTGAAAATGAGAAGAAGACTGCGGAGATTAGCCGCAAAAGGAAGATGTCATTTCAGAGACCACAATAAGAGTTAGTGTGGATCGTTCATCTCCTTTGAATAGAACAATCCACCACCTTGAGAGTTGTCCCTAGAGACAACGCACGTAGTTCAAGCTTACCCGATGTCTTCCCGCAAGAATTACTGTGCATGCCACTGCATTGAGATGTTGAGTTTGTCATCAACTTGAAGCCGTGACACTCTCAATTGCTAAGAGACCATACGTAATGGTCACCACGAACTTGAAGAACTTAAGACACAAATTGAAGACTTGCAAGACAAGGGTTTCGTTAGACCTAGTTCTTCTCCCCGGGTTCGCCGCCTTCTTTGTGAAGAAGAAAGATGGCACCGCCAGTTGTGTGTGGACTACAGAGCACTCAATGATGTGACCATCAAGAACAAGTATCCCTTACCTCGCATCGATGACCTGCTCGATCAATTGACAGGAGCATCGCTTTTCCAAGATAGACTCGAGGTCGATACCATCACTTAAGATCGGGAATGAGGATATTCCTAAGACGGCTTTTACTCATAAAATTCCTAAAATCAAGATCCGCTTTGGAGTTCATTTGAGTATTCTTGTGTATTTATTAGTCCTTTTTGCTCATTGTGTCTTTTAGGTTAGATCTCTCCACGTCGATGTTGCACAACCAAGGCGAGTCAATACTTTGATCATATTGCCTACATTTTATGCAAATTATATTCTTTTAAAATAGCGCATGCTGGTCTTAAGGTAGTTAATACCCATTCGTGGAGCTTCACCACCAGTAATTATATGGTAATACTAGCTATAGGTGCCATCTCCGCCGCATGAACTCATCTTTCAAACATAAAATGAGCTTGGCGGCCACCCTAAATCGCTAATACCCGACGGATGGTAACCTCCTCCTCTTAATCTTGTCACGCCAATGCAACAAATCGCGAGAACTAGGAGAATGGAGGGAAGGGAGGGGGGAGGAGAGGCTACAACCTCTCGATGGAAGGCCGAGTTAATTGTCTCTTGTGGGTAAAGCCACCACCGCCGCGGACATGGGAACTTAACTTGAGTTAGTTCTATTTCAAAACCTTGTTGGGTGGTATGCTCACCTAGCCCCGAGAATGGTTATTCCCGGTCTTTGTACCCAGTATCGTTAGTGGTGGATGTAACCACAATCAAAATTAAGCATGAAGGTGGAGGTAACCTCTCACGGCACAATGGTTAAAAATGCTAAGTGCTAGGAATTTGTACTTATGGTATTTAAAGTATTGAAGCACGATGACGGCGGAGCACGGTAGTTTGATGTGGAAGGAGGCTCGAGGTCGCGACGAAGAGTAGTCTAGAGTCATCCTTGGAGCGGCCCAGGAGGCCGTCCAAAATCGAACCCTTGTTGAATGCCCCTAGATGTGAATTCTTTTTTATTTTGACCTCCTGACACGACTTATTTGCAAATCTAGGTCTCCTCTGCTTTATTTGTCGCCTGTGAATTTAGCCCTCGAACCCTCCCCTCCAAATCTAGGTCTCTCTGCTTTATTTGCAAATCTCTCTTCTCGCGGTCGGAGGAGGGAAGATCACTTTCCCCACTCGGTGAGCGCGGAAAGGCGCGGGAGGCTGGCCCAGCGCGGGAGGCGGTCGGAGCAGCCACTTGCCGCAGTGCGTGAGCGCGGAAGGTCGTTTCCGCGGTGCCCGAGCGCGGAAACGCCCCGGTTCCGCAGTCGCCGTCCATTCCAGCGGAAATTCACGTTGATCACCCACCTTCCGCGCTCACCGACCACGGTAAGAGAGGGAGGGAGGCTAGATTTGCAGATAAAACGGGACGGGAGCTATTTTTATAATTGAGTGGCGTCAGGGGTCAAAATAAAAAAGAAGTCCCTAGATGTTCACTTTTTCGCTGCAGGTACTATAGCCGACAAGCGATTTATGGAGAAGTTCCTTGACCATTACATTACACCGAGTGTTCCAGGGCTTGCGGACGCTTATGCTGCTGCTTGTGCAAGGAAAGTGCCTCCCGAAACCTAACCGCGAGATCTTGAAGGTCCATTCTGCCTCCCAAGCTGATATCTGTTGATATGTTAACATGTTACATCATGCTCGCTTCAGACAGGTTTTTTAGCGATCTGATTACTCATGATGTGATTAAAGCTTGTACCTTGATATGTCTGAAGCATTTGAATGATCTAGCTTTGGTGGTCTACTGCCCTTTATCCTGCTTGCAAGATAAAGGAATGCTTTACGCCCAGACTTGTGCGGCACTACTGCTAACTTATATGTTTGCTGATGAATCTATAAAATGTGATATCTTGCGGGTAGATAGTATGAATCCCTCGTAATATATTTTATCATTTAGACCTATAGACTTCTGAATATTATCAATTTGGTACAGTAGAGCGCTTAATCGTACAAGTCATGGTCGTGAGCTCGTGACAGAAAGAACTGCAACTTAGAATTTGCCGGTAGCTCATGTCGCTGACAAACATGGCAGCAGCCAGCACTAGCCGGCACCTCGCCGTACCAACCTCTGGTCTGCACGCCAAAGGCGTCAGAATTTTTTCAAAGCTAATGGCCTTGACCTGCATCTCATATTGCGTTTAAATTTAGGCGTGCTTTCCATTGCACCCTCAATTTCTTCATTTGAATTGTTTGGTATTTTCCCCTTTGGAATGTCAACAAGTCTTAGAAAAAAGGGTTAAAGGCATGTTTGCATAGGGTGATAGATTTTGGAATCCTTCCCAAAATTCCTGAAAAAAAACCGTCATCCAAACGCCCCTGATCTCCACTATTTAAAAGAAAGAGTCGGTAGGTAAGAAATGTTTCAATATTTTCACACAGAGTGAGATAGAACCGGCGACAACTCTTTGCGCAAGAGAACAATCACAGCAAGTATACAAGAGATACGAGAATTTATTTATGAGGTTCGACAAAGTCTATGTCCCTAGGAGCCGAATCGCGGTTGCTTCGTTTGTACGGGGAGTTTCTTTTTTTTTTCTGATTAGGGTTACAAAGAAGTCGGCGATATATATTTATATCCCGATTACATATTTGACTCGAACTCATAGTCCGTAGTGCTCTATCTCCTCCCACACAACCGATGTAGGACTATCCCAACAATAGTCATCGAAGTAACTATTTGATTACATACTCCTTTGTAAATTCAATTTGTGCGCAACATCATCATCGTCTTATTATCATGTTTGGGTGATGGCAGTGGTTCATTTGTAACAGGGCCTGCGTCTCTGATTTGAGCTTGAAACCGAATATAATCTCTGCTTTGAGTATTTTATGTTATCTGCAAGGATGCTCACTTGTCACACTTGAATCGAGCTGAGATATATGGCATCTACGTCAATTGTTGATTGTGAAATACACGCATGAGATGTTCTGTAGCAACGCACATGCACTTAATTAGCTAGTGCTGATTAATTCACTGTTATTCGTAAATCATCAATGGTCATCCGAACTTAGAAGGCTTCATTTGATTTGTGCGTTCTTTTAAAACTATGATCTGAAGTTCTGAACTCAGCATGATGCGTTGGCCTGTAGCAGTATAGCACCAGCCAAGCCAAGCCTTCTAATTCGTCACCAAAGCCCAAACCTACCTAACACCGCAAACAATTCTTCCTTGTTCCAGTGGAACAAGCAGCTTTGGAACTCGTGTCACTGTTGATATAACGTAACCATCCATCATGCATGCTTTGGTTTTGCTCATACTTTAATACGCACAAACCAGGAAAAAAATCGGGAAAAAAAAGGCACATGCAAGCCCAACTAGAACGCAGAATTGATGCTCCAAATAGCTCCATATCAGGTTATTTACTCTGTACACATACTACAGAGATAACATCGCTATACATTTCTGGAGAACTCTTGGAATTGTAAAAGTGGTACTGGGAAAGAGGAACCAACAGAACAAAAGAACTAGTACAAAAATCCTTCGTGGACCTCTCTATTCTACTCTCTAATCCCAACTTCAGCTAATCAATCAGTGTCCCCCGCCCCCTGCGCTCGGCCCCGTCGGCAGCATCTCCATCAACGTCGACACCGCCGCCTCGAACGCGGACGCCGACGAGGCGGGGCTCCGCTGCACGGGCCTCGCGGCGTCGGCGCACCGTACGAAGCTTACGGCGACGATCGCGACGAGAGCGACGGCGAACAAGGCATGGCGGACGTGGTGAGAGCCCATGGCTCCCAGGAAACAAAACAAGCGTGGTGTGCTCTTCTTCTCTGGATGCTAATGAGCGTACGTATCTCCGAGTCTCTTGGCTCTTTGTGTGTACCAGATGGTATGGCGCTAGTGCATCTGCATTCAGCATGTATATATAGTGAGAACGGGGGTGGTGTGCTGGGTCGCCAGGGCTTCTCATCGTGCTGAAATGCTGGCCCATTAGTTGTGCTGCTGGGCAAGACCAAGAAACGGTCAAGAATGTGATGGGATGGATGTTGTTCACGCAGTCGGAGAGCAGTATTGACTAAAAATGCTGACCCACTTTGTTGTGTTGGAACAAGGAAATGGTCAAGAGCAGCCGACAATGTGCGAGAAAGCAAGCAGCCAACTCGCTTCATCTGCCGCGCTTTTTTGCCACAATCACGTTGGTCAGAGTCTCGGTTCTCACAAACAGCGGGGGATTTGATGTGCAGAGGAGAGGTTGGTGCACCGGCACCGGCCAACTTTTGATTCTTTGGAATGTGGACCCTGCATCGGTTGAAGACCTGAAGCTCGTGTGGATGGTGCGGCAAGGTTGGTCGAGGCCGGCGTCTCGAAAGTCCAACACGTCCACGCCACAGCCCTCTTTGGAAGTCAAAACGAATGACTTCGCAAGCGGGCCGGCACTCGGATGAATTGACACGACAACACTGAGCTTACCGGCCATGCTGATTTTTTCTTTCCTTTTTTTGGTCATACCGTATAATTGGATCGGCGATTCACATCACATGATGCAGTATCAGCATGTAGCGCCGTCTGGAACTCTGGTATAGTACTTCAAAAGATTTTGAACCTAAACTCTCTGAAGCCTTAGCTTGACATAAGATTTTAAGCATCGTTCAAATGAAATTGATAGGAGAACATAGTGCATAATTAAGCAGAAGGAATAAAACAAGCATCATTCAGGTGACATAAGTCCATCCGCTGCGGGATTTGTCCTGGCAAAGTACGAATTCAGACGTGAATTATAGACTCCAGAGACAGGTACAATCAAGATGTAAGTTTGGTATTTCCTGACTTCCAGTCATCAGTACTGAGCCATCAGTAATGGGCGCTGACACCATCAGTTAGGCTAAAGCATCAGAAATCAATAGCACCCGAGTGTTGACTTGGACCTTTCGACGGCCGAGGCAGGAAAATTGCTGAACTTGACCTTCAAGTCTCAGCACATGTTATGACACCAACGAAAGAAGAGTCAGATTCACGAGGATCGAAGTTTTAGGCTCTCGACTAAGCTCTTAAAAGAGTAATGATTTACATTAAGGTTATGGTTAACTGTACAGTGCCACTCACAGTTGCAGAGGGAAATTTTCACGCGTTCATACCCTTAGCAAACAAGGTGCACTGGAGGTGCATGGAGAAATCTGCAGACTATACTTTCTGGGGTTCTTCGGTAAGGAGATTTCATCAAGCCTGGTGCACAAACATGGGCCGTAGAATCTAATATTCTTTGGCCTTCTTCCGCAGCTCATTTAGCTCATTCTCAATCTCTGTGTCTGGGAAAGGGCGCGCTGCACCTGAGTTGCTGACTGCTGTTCTACCTGGAGGAAGTTCTCCTTTCTGTAGGTGACATGAAATTATAGTCATGTTGTAGGTGACATGAAATTATAGTCATGTAGTATGGAATGAACGGAATGAACAAGTCAATGCATACACTAAAACGGAAACACATACACATCATCATTCTGTTGACTTATTACTATCAGAAGTGTGGTTTTGTTCACAGAGCTATCAGTACCGAAGCATTGCATGTTTATGTTAGATATGTATATAGTTTATAGTGTTCTTTGCATATTAACAACCATGTACATGTTACATATTAGCCTTTTGGCCTATTGGAATAGAGCAAACCTCATTCTAACATGGTATCAGAGCTAGGGTTAGGGTCTCCCCCGTGATAGCCGTTGTCCAATGCTCTAGCTCTGTTTTCCACCGCCTTCTGCTTCCTCTCCCGCAGGAGCTTCTCATGCGCCGCCGAAGCTCTCCGGCCGTCAGATCCCGTCGGCCCTGAGGTGGATCCCGCCGGATCCGCACCGTCGGGCCCGATCCCACCGGATCCCTTCCTTCCTGAGGTTTCTTCCCCATGAGAGCTGCGCCACCCGAGAGTGTTCTGTCGCCTCAGGCAGCTCCCCTCCTCGACGCCGCCGCCGATCGCTGCCACCCCAACGCCGCGGCCGCCGCTTAGACGCCATCAAGCAAGCGAGCTCGCTGCTTTGTTTTCTTCCGGAGCTGCGGGCTCCAACTTCACACTGGCTCCACCGATATACGTGGAGCTGGCGGCCGGCTTCGGCTTCGGTTTCGCTCCGGCTCCAACGATCTGCGTGGAGCCGGCGACTTCGGCTTCACTCCGGCTCCCTGATCTATCTGGAGCCAGCAGATTCGGCTTCACTCCAGCTTTCCGATCTTCATGGAGTCAGCGTTTTCAACTTCGGCTTCACTTCAGCTCTGGCTTCTCTGACCTCTATCCGGCTTTTGGCTTCCGCTCCTGAGCACTCCGACTCCCAACTCCGGATCCAGTCAAGTCATCACTGATGGCTCCTACCGGCAGTAGCTCCTTCGCCATCTCGCTCCCCCCAGTTCGTTTCGACGGGACGAACTTCCAGGAGTGAGTTATTCACCTGAGGATTCACCTCAACAGCTAGCGTCTCTGGGGATCTCACCGGCGAGCACCTCTGTCCGCCTCGCCTTACACCGCCAGTTCTTCTTGCTGGTGTGGATCAGGCGGCTCAGGAGGCTGCCAATGCTGCACTGAAGGAGGCTCTGGAGCTCTACCAGCTGAGTTGCACGCCTATGAGCGATGGCAAGATGCCGAGGCTCGTGCTACCGCCATCCTGGTGGGTAGCATGCCTGTTGCCATATCCATGGATGTGGCGGAGCTGCTGACGACACAACTTATATGGGAGCGTCTCCGAGCTCACTACCAGCCGACGAGTGATGCTATGTACCTCTCAGTTGTGCACTAGGCGCATTCTTTTCAACAGCTCGATGCCACCGTGGATGACTTCTACTAGCAGATGTCTGAGGTGTGGCGTCAGTTTGACTCTCTGGGGCCAAATGTCTGCCGGACCTATCCCTGTTGTGTGCGGCTCCGCGCTCATCAGGAAACTCACCGTCTCTACAACTTCCTGACGCGTCTTTGGCCTGAGTTCGAGATTGTGCGTGCTTAGCTCCTGACTCGTCACCTGCGCCCGAGCTTGGTGGAGGTCCTCACGGGTGTGCGTGTTGCGGAGACTCGTCACCGTGGCGCAGCTCGCTGCGAGATCGCCTTGTTATGCTTTTTGGACCCGCACCTTCGCTTGCTTCTCCAAAGACCGACCGTGATCCTCCCACGGCCAAAGACACCAGTGGTTGTTGTCTCTACTGCGGGTCTCCACTGCACCTACTGCCAGCATGACGGCCACAGATACTAGGACTGCTAGAAGCGGAGGAGGGACCAGGTCGGCTGGGGTGGGTGTCCCCCGAAGGCTCTGGAGGTTCCTCCCACTCAGGATCTGGTGCCTCTCGCTAGGGCTCCTCTGGTGACGTCACACAACAGCTCCTCTCATTGCTCTAGCGCCTCAGAGTCGATTTGTCCTCAGACTCCTCGGATTCTGCTCGTCTGACTCTTGCTTCTCGACAATCTTCCTCGTCTCGCCTCCTCCCTCGTCAGGTATCTTGTCTCCGTGGATCTTGGACTCTGGTGCTTCCTTTCATATGACACCATATTGTACCCACCTCATTTTTGTGCGTCCCACAGTTTTTCTTTCCACTGTTCAGACTGCAGATAGCACCCCTCTTCCTGTTGCAGGCCGAGGCATCCTTTCCACTTCTTTTCATGTTCCTCAGCTTATCATGCAGCTTATGTCGGCTAGTCAGATCACTAATCACGATTGTCGTGTTGTTCTTGAGTCTGACTCTTGTTGTGTTCAGGACCGCCGCACGGGGACTCTGCTTGGTACTGGCCCTCGGCGTCGTGATTCACAACGTCTTTGGGAGCTCGACTGGCTTCATCTTCCTTCCGCTGTCTCCACCAGCCAGTCAGCCACTACCTCTGGTCTTATTGTGTCCTCCACTACCTCCTTCGCTTAGTGGCACCATCGTCGGGGTCATCTCTGCGGATCACGTCTATCGTCACTAGTAGGTCGTGGTGTTCTGCGGATCACCTTACATTGTATGGGGTTGCCAGTATGGCAAGCAGCTGCAGCTCCCCTACCCCTCTAGTGATTCTATTTCTACTCATCCTTTTGATCTTATTCACTCCAATATTTGTGGTCCGGCTCTATTTGTTTCGAAAGGGGTCATCGATACTATGTGATTTTTATTGATGATTATTCTCGTCATATTTGGATCTACTTCATATCCTCTCACAGTCAAGTTCTTTCTATTTACCAGAGTTTTGCCACCATGGTTCGCACTCAGTTTGACTTGACCATTCGCGTGTTTCGTGCTCGACTCTGCTGGCGAGTATCTATCTGCTACTCTGCGTTGCTTTCACGATGAGCAGGGTACTCTTCCCCAGTACTCGTCTTGGTGCTCACGCTCAGAACTATGTCTCTGAGCGTAAGCATCGTCATTTGCTTGAGACCGCTCGTGCTCTCATGCTTGCCTCTTCTGTTCCACCTCACTTCTGGGCTGAAGCTGTTTCCACTGTTGTTTTTCTCATCAACATGCAACCTTCCACTGCTCTTCAGGGCTCTACTCTTGTCAAGCGTCTCTATGGTCGAGCTCCAAAGTACAGTCACCTTCGCAGTTTCAGTTGTGTCTGTTTCGTCCTTCTTCCACCTCGTAAACACACCAAGCTGACTGCTCAGTCAGTTGAGTGTGTTTTTCTTGGCTACAGTCTTGAGCTTATCGTTGATATGACCATGTTGCTCGCAGGATGAGGATTTCTCGGGATGTCACTTTTGATGAGTCCCAACCTTGCTACCCTCGTTCCCCCACTGTCAACTCAGATTCTCTTGTTAAGTCGACCTCTTTTCTGATTTTTCCTGACTCTTAGCTTTTCACCACTGTTTCGCTTCATCCTCCATCTCCTCCAGCTTCACCTGTTCCCCCTCCGTCGGAGGTTCCTTCCCGCTCTTTTGTTAAGATTTCACCTTTTCCTCTGCACTACTCTCGACGTCGTCGGCTTACTCCTTCCCTGTTGAGTCTCGTCTTTGCTGGGCCCTGTTCCCAGTTCTTCTTCTCCGTCCTTGCTGGGTCCAGCTCCGTCTTCTCCTCCCAGATACGATCTTTGTGATCGTCACACCGCCGAGCTTCTCGAGCACTACGACTTTGCGTACCATCGCTCTTTCGAGCCTACGACCTCTCGTGAGGTCGCTGCTCACCCTGAGTGGCAGCTCGCGATGTCTGAGGAGATTACTGCTTTGGCGTGTACCGGTACTTGGGATCTTGTGCCCTTACCTGCGCATGTTATTTCCATCACGTGCAAGTGGGTGTACAAGATCAAGACCCGCTCAGATGGTTCTCTTGAGCGCTACAAGGCTCGTCTTGTAGCGCGTGGTTTTCAGTAGGAGCACGGTCGTGACTACGATGAGACTTTCACTCATGTTGCTCACATGACCATTGTTCACACTCTCCTTGTTGTGGCCTCTGTTCGACATTAACTCATCTCTCAGTTGGACGTTAAGAATATCTTTCTCAATAGCACACTGCGTGAGGAGGTCTACATGCAGTCGCCCCCTGGGTATTGTCCCTGATGGTATAGTTTGTCGCATTCGTCGCTCTCTACTGGCTCAAACAAGCCCCTCATGCTTGGTTTGACCGCTTCTCTGTTATCACTGCTACCGACTTCTCCACCAGTGATCACGACCCTGCCCTCTTTGTTCACACCTCTCCTTGGAGTCGAACGATCCTCCTTCTCTATGTGGATGATATGATCATTACTGGAGATGACTTTCAGTACATTGCCTTTGTGAATGAGTGTTTCAGTGAGCAGTTCTTGATGTCCGATCTGGGTCTTCTTCGTTACTTCCTTGGGATTGAAATCACTTCTACGCCCGAGGGCTACTATCTTTCCCAGGAGAAGTACATTCAAGATATCCTTACTCGTACTTGTCTCACTGATCAACGTGTGGTGGATACTCCTATGGAGCTTGGTGTTCATCTTCGGCCTACTGATGGTGAGCCTCTTGAGGATCCCACTCGTTACGGCCATCTTATCAGGAGCCTTGTCTACCTTGAGATCACTCGTCCTGACATTTCTCACCTAGTCCACATCCTAAGTCAGTTCGACTCTGCTCCCACTCAGCTCCACTACAGTCACCTTCGTGCTCTGTGATATCTTCGCAGAACCATCACTCGTCACCTTTTCTTTCCTCGCTCCAGCTCTTTGTAGCTTTAGACGTACTCTAATGTGACCTGGGCTAGCGATCATTCTGATCGCTAGTCTCTTTATGCCTTTTGTGTTAGCCGATTTCTTTACCAAGGCACAGATTAAAGTTCAACATAGCTTCTACCTCTTCAAACTAAGTGTTGTTGATCCACCATGAGTTTGAGAGGGAAGGGGTGTTAGATATGTATATAGCCTAGGTATTCTTTGCATATTAACAATCTTGTACATGTTTAAACAATGTGGTATTGCTCATTGGAATAGAGCAAGCCTCATTCTAACAGTTTAAAAAATGTGGTATGCTATACCAGGTATAGATGCCTGCCCCAGTACGAATAACCCAACAGAAAATAAAAAGTTCAGGGCTCGACCACAGTTATTATTAAATCATTTATAGAAGATGGAATGAGTGAAAATCGACATTTTTTTAGGGAACCCAAAAATTGATAGTTGTCTGGCCAATTTATGATCCGTTTTTGTATATTCTATTCTCCAATGGTATGAATACCAAAGTATTATTATCATGAAAAATTGTTATTGATTCATAGTTTAAGCATCCGAATAACAATACGTACCAAAGGGTTTCCGGACAGTCCTTTTTTCATTTGTGCAAGATCATCATCAACCGATGAAGTCTCAAGCAATGCAAACTGTGCACAAAAAAAAAATAGCGATGATCAGATCTGATTACCACAATTAAAATTATTAGAAATCAGTCTGCAATGTCCAATTTTACCTTTCCTTCTAAATCATCGGTTGCTAATTGACCAAGTGCCTCTGCTTGGGATTCCATTGCCATAACTGACAGCATCAAACATGTAATTATTTGTAAGAAATGAATGTTGAAATGATTACTAATGAGATACCACTGGGTGATAAACACAGCAAGCAAGAAAAGCTAGTAGCAGACCCCATTTTTCAACCAGTATAAGAGACATAACCTTCACAATATATGGAAAAAAAGACATAATTTGCCAAGATCATATGTTCATACTCGTAAGTCGTAACAACTCGATTGCAAAAGTGGGGGATCCCACAAAATACCAATCAAAATCTTTATATAAAACACCAAATTGTGTTTTAAGGTATCAGCCTTTGGGCAAGAGGCTGAACTTTTCACTGCTAGAAAATTAGATATGCAACCATCCAAGATTCTAGGTGCATTCTGATGTAGCTGCCGGCACTTTTGACAACCTGTGAAAGGCAAATTTTGACTACTATGCAAATTTTGACTACGACCTAGTTCTAGTTGCTACCCAGTTATATTTTGCAATTTGCATATTTGGCCACTGACAGTTTGACAATATTTTGAGGCTCGAGCCTAGAGTTTGACTTATTATGGTAACTAGTTGAGTAGTTGACTACCTTACTGTACTTTGACTGCTTAAAATTTAAATTACACCAGCTTTCAGCTGTATATTGGATATGCTCTAGCTTAAACCATAACGGAGTGGTTTTTGTGACTCCTTGATGGTATTTTCATTACTTGACCTCTTACAGGATTAAGCTATCTATGTTCGACATAGAGCGTCTCTAAGCCAAAATCAGTGTATCATACCCACTGTGTGAACAAGTAACAGGGTACTTTACATAAGAAAAGAAATAATACTAGTGAGAGAAAATCAGTAAAATCAACATAGTACCCTTTTCCTCCATTTTCTCAAATGCTGAAAGGGCACTACTTGTATTTACATTCCCCAACATTTCACTCACTTTTGTTGAAGTCCTGAAGGAAAAGAAATGTCCATTGTCAGAGATCCAAAATACGGAGTAACAAATGGAAAAAATCAACAAATGACAAATGCATACTTGGCTGATTGAGCACGGGCTTTTAGGGTATCTTTTTTCTGCTTGGCCTCTGCTATCTTGCTCTCAAGAACCTACAGAATAGCATACTCCACATGTTAACGAAGATGCACACCAATAAGCAATATGAAATAGGGACTGTTCATCATGTGCTGCACATGGGCCCAGCAAAATATAAATTTGTATCGACCCATATAATGCAGATAGTGAAAAGAGCATCCCAGCAGTTGAAGGTTGAAAATAATAAGCTCACCCGGGTATTTGAAATCAGATTTTCAACTACACTCTTCTGCTGATCAAGCTGGGACCTTAAGGAGCTTGCATTGTCCTAAGCACACAAACAAACAAACAATAAAATTATAACAGGAGTTTTATATATTAAATTAACACAAGTTACATGTAAGATCTATATACTACATACATTCTATTGCCAATCAAAGTGATAAAGGCACAAAAGCGCTATGTATTACAGAGCATCCAAAAGAGTCAGAGATTCTAAAAGCAAGTTACAAGCTACATGGTAGTTAAACAGTATAATATGGGCGGATTATCCCTAACTCTAGATTTACATGATACCTACAGCATATGATTTGCGCCGCTTAAGGGCTTCACGAGCAAGATCCTCGTCACCCTTTTGAAGAGCAAGTTGAGCCCTCCGATACCTACACTTTTTGAGAAAAATGTCATTCAGAGTAGGACAAACAGATGACAGAGCTCAACGTAAGCATGCAGTTACCCATAACATTACCAATCAGCATCAGCCTGTTCGGCAGCTTTGTACTTGTTCTCAAGCCGCTTTTGAGATGCCAAGACCTTCCAAAACCAAAATCCATGTTAGGAGGTAGAATGTGATAGAATATGCCAAAAATATTTGTATTCTGATTTACAAAAGAATAAAGAGAGATCCAACAAATATATAAGAATCTGGTAGTATAAGAAACAGGTAACCAAACTAGCATCAACACCATGACATATTTACAAAAGGTTAAGGCAACAGAACAGAAAGTTGTTGATTCCTTTATGGCAATAATGAAAAGAACATACACTGTCAATGATGAAATTTTATGATTAAATGTAATCACAAAAAACCTGTGCAGTGGCTTGCCGCATCTTTGTTAAATCGTCATTCATCTCCAAAACTGCTTGATCTAGGATCTTCTCAGGGTCTTCAAATGAACTTAAAACTGCATTTGCATAGGACTAGACAAACCAGAAAGCCAAGAGTTTTTAGTTAAATAAACACAAAACTGTGCTAAGGACATAATGGATGAAACAATACCACTCACCTTGACAACCCTAGATAGTCTATCAAAGAGGTTACTCCGTATGCCATTGCACTTAAATCTGTTGACATTTGATTGGCGTACTTGCACAACTCTAAGTGAAACTGCAGGTGGAAAAACGTAAATTAGATATCATCAACATGGCTGTTGGTCCATCACAATATTGCCATATTCTGTACTTTGCTATGATCTCTACACCAAACAGAATAAATTAATAATTGATATTACCAACATCAATGAAATTGCATGCCCATTCAACAACTGTCTGAGCATGTCCATTAAGAACATTGACAGACATGAGCAGAAGTTAATAGAACATTCTCTAATAGTATAAACTTTAGTTTTTGTAGGAAACTCAAATTAGTATCATAAAAGGATATTCATATTCAAACAATTGTTTCAACAGACAGCCATGAAAATGATGAACGTGTTATTTGGAGGTCAGTCCTGCTTGTTAAGTTTGCGGTACAGCGTGTTTCAGTAAAAGCTAGATCAAATGGGAGAACAGGCTCTACCAGGTGTGGTCATTACTGTGGCAGATGTTGACAAGCATAAGTAAAATGAGAAACAGCATTCCCCAATACCTTCGCCTTACCCCAAAAAAATCAATTTGCATCTCTACCATAGGTGCACTCCTAGGTGCATCTCTACCCTATAGTGCGAACAAGCTATCATTTTATTTACAAAGGGTCAAATTAATTTTGAAATGATGAATTCAACTAAATTAGTTGTTGTAGGCTCATTTTTGCTCAACAGAGAAGGGAAAGCTTGTGAGCTTCACGTACCTAATTAGTGTGGGAAAGTGAAACGTAAATAAATAACTATATAATACTCCACAATAGCAAGATACTTAGTCCAATCATGGAAGATAAGATAGATGCATAACAGGAAATAACAAAGGAAGCAATCCCACAATCCAACTATAGCTACTGTTCACGGTAAATCAACCATTGCAACACTGAGCATCCGAAGCGACAAATTTGCCACGAAACTACCACATAGACGCTACAACACCTTAATCGAATCCGCAGCCACAAGCTTCGTATCGTAATCTCTCCCACAAGCACAGGGAGCGTGGGGAAGTAGAATATGAAGTCGCGAAACGCACCGCTGCCGTTGAGAAAGGAGGTCTTGAGGGCGGTCCAGCGGAAGCTGGCGGCGGCCGGCGGCGGCGCGAGCCTCAGGCTCGTCGGCGGTCCCCTAACCTCCATCGATTCGGGGTGGAGTGGAGGACGAAACAGAGAAAAGTGGGAAAATTTTCTCCTGGTATTTCACTCTATCTCTCGGGGGTGGGACGTGGGTTCGTGTGGAGAAGAGGAAAGAACAGATCTCGGGTCGGATCCGGGCTTTGCGCGCATCGTGGAGCTGGAACGGCGGAAATGTATGGGCCCCATAAGCCCACTTAACTCTTTTCTAAGAAGCCCACTTGACTTTCTTTTTGAGACGAGAAAGGCCCACTTAACTTGTGAACTCAAACTCTGCAAGATTTGTGGGGCCAACGCATCCCGATATGGGTGTTTTTTTGTTGGGACCCTCGATCACTTAATTCGAGTTTTTTTTTGTATTTTAAACTAGTCAAATGATCAGTAGCTAGTTCACACAGTTTTCAATATCGATGAAATCATATCCATACATCAAGGTAGCTAAGAAACATACAAATTGATATTACTTAATAGCAAAAATGATTTTATGGTCAAGTTTTATAGAGTTTGTCACGCAGGGCTTAACGACAACAAAGTAAACTTGCAGCAGAATAAAACAAATTTATGATAGCTACCCGACATGCCCACAGGCAATTGAGTAGAGAACACGGCCTAGTTCGCATAGTCTTCGAGGTACTCATCTTCGTAGAACTCTGAGTTCCCTAGTTCTTCTTCGGTGACTGATCAACAAATGACGCAAAGTCGTGAGTACATAAAATACTCAGCAAGTCGTATGAAAATGTATGCAAATAGTATTAATGCAAGACTTGAACAATGATAGCTTTATGGTTAATTTACAGAAAGCAGTATTGATAGTAAATACAGTAAATTGATAAACATAATTTATAATATTAATACATAAGTAATCAAGTTCTTTGAAACAACTAGTGAACACCCCGTTCACTTCCCAACCAACAAGTAGTGAATACCTGTTCACTTCTTAACCATTCCAACCAAACCATTTCAATATTTTTTTTTATACAAATCTACCCCTCGTGTGAAATCATCAGGCATTGTCCATAATCGGAGACACGGCTATTCGAATAGTTTTTAACATTATGCAGAAGTTGTACAGCTTGACCCACAAGATATAATTGTCTTGGCATGTACACACGTTTCCTTAGACATGTGAATCAAGAAGAGACTATCACAAAGCTTTTACAAAGTTCAGTTTTGACTCGGTTCTACTCGCTAAGGATTCATCATTCTGGGGCCCCTCTTGCGCCGCTCATCAACCCAAATAGAACCGAAACAAAATATTGCTAATTAGTTGATCAGGTCCACCCCATAAATAGACTTGTGGTTGTATGGTATGGCCCATATCAATGGTGCACAAAGTTAAGTCCTTAGTAACTACTCAACGGGGCAACCACATCCCAAAATTCTCTTCCTTTACTGCACGATCATTCGCTTGAGTATGAAATCATTTTCGTTCATCCCGGCCAAATGACAACTCTTATCATGGCACAACAAATTTTAATAAAGGTGACCGTGCCACAATTCCATATTTCATTAAGTCAAATTTAATCATATGAGCATGTGATCATGAATCCCATCGCAACTAAAGCATGGCTAAGCATAATACGATACCTATGTTGGTAAAATAATAAGTTCAACTAAGATTAACCTAACCTATGGTGTCCAAGGGTACATGTCAACATGTCATTCACAATTATTCAAGGAGGCATAACGGCAATTGGATAATTAACTATTCTCGAAAGTAGTTATTATAAAACTAGCAATGCATGTTGATATAAAATAATATAATTTTATAAAATAGGTACGACATTGTCGAACCCGGGAACGAAGGATCCCGAATTCTCTGTGTTCATACACTAGTCCAGGATTTCTAGTGTACACAGTCAAACAAAAATGATAGCACAATCATATCACACACTTTATTAATAATAATTCTGAGTTTATTACAAAAGGGACATGGAGCCAAATAAATAAATAACACAGAGGAAAGCAAAATAGTAGTAGACCGCACGACTTGCCACAAGCAATCGTCTGGGGGCGCAGCCTAGTCGTCAAGATCCTTACCATCCTGATAGAGGTTTTCTCCTAAATAAATATTATTCAGCAAGAATAAGCACAACTACCGTGCTTGCAAGTTACACCCAATATTGAAAGGTAATGCATGCATAAGGTAGACAAAGGGTATTGGCAGGGTTCATTTTGCATAAACATCATTTTCAGGTTAAATACTAATAGTAATATCTAAGGCCAGTTTTTATACTATAACTAAAACCAGTGTTGAAAATGACAATTTCATAGTGGATAACCTCCATTGATTGAATGGTGAATGATACCCTCTTAACACTTGGCTAACCGTCTAATTTTTACCATAGGATTAATCATCCTAAAATCATCTGTTGAAATCATTTTATAAACTAAAAACAAAGTCTAACTTAGAGTGGCTTTGCTAGCATGTCCATGACCGCGGACGCGGCTATTCGAATAGTTTTCTACTCTGCAGAGTTTGTACAGCTTTACCCACATGAGATAATTTGCTTTTAATGTCGGCCAATGCACGCTTCCGAAGGCGTGTGACTAAGCAATTATCATGAGGCTTTTACAATGCAACGTCTTAATGTATTTATGCCCGCTAAGGTTTCGATACCATTGGACTAACCATCCTCCGGGAGCCCCTTCTTGCGCTAGGTGGGACTAATGTCTAATCGACGCCCACACATACAACATACCACAAATAACACTAAGATGCCAGAAATTACTTAGCCAAATCCTGCCCATACAGGACATGTGGTGGTACGGTAAGGCGTAGCAAAAAGCGGCTCAAAGACCGGTCCTCAATTGACTTGGGCGACTTCCAATTAAAATCCTAGGCCTTAACCTTAACCAGATTAAGCCCGTGCATAAACCTGCACCCACCATCCATCCATTTCGCCCAAGTCCAAACCCATTTTTAATTTTATTTAGAGTAAAACCCATTGTATAAACCTTTTGTGGTAAGACAATACCACAATAACCAATTTAAAATGAATACATAAAAGATTTGGCTAAACCTTCCCAAAATCATGAGTGTGATCTAAGCATGACTAAGCATAAGACTAATTTTAGTATCATTTTGCCTAAGGATGACAAGTCATTCATATTCAATAATCAAATTAGCCATACAATGAAGATTGGAATAATTATATACAAAAACAGGGCACTCAAATAATTGTATAAACATATGCATGCATTAAGTAATTTAAAAACTGAAAATACATTTAAATTAATGGGATCAACATGATCAATGATATAACTTGCCTTCGTTGACGTCCTGGAAATCTAAGTCCTCGGGACGGTCAAACTCTCCGGAGTCGTCGAAATCTATACGCGAAAATACGATAAATTCAATTCAAATTCAAATAAATTCGAAAAGACAACTCAAAATAACTCTAAATTAAAATATTTTGGCTTATCTATCTAGATGATAATTTTATACAAATTTTGCAACTTGAACCACCCAATTTGGAGTTCAGATGCAAAAGATATGAATTTTTGAAGTTTAAACCTAAATCTGCAATTTAAATGAATTTCCCGAATTATTTTTCTAAAGGAAATCTATTTACTGCGTAATGCTGACGTCAGCGAGGGATTTTCGAAATTTAAAGGAATTAAAATAATTCCCTGATATGTGGGCCCCATGTGTCATAGACTTGGTCCATGTGGACCAGGTTCACGGGCTCGATGCTCGGGAGGGTGGTGCTGATGCGGCGCCACGTGGGCGTCCACGCGTGTGGTAACTTAGCTCTGGAGCTGATGTGGCGCGTGTGTGGCGGTGACGTGGCTTGGTCCACGTCAGCCCGTGACCGGCGGTGCTCTGTTGGGTGGCTCGCCGGCGTTCTACGCTGCGGTGAGCCCTACGGGTGTGCGCAAAATGGAGAGGAGGTTAGGGCGAAACTGATGCTCACCAAAATAGCGGCGTAGCGAGGAGTTTTGTCCGTCGGCAACGAGGTTTAGCGGCGGCGCGGGGTCGACGGTGAAGTAGTGGTTCCCGGGGTCCTCTGGCGATGTGGGTGCGCGCACGAGGTTCGCCGTGAAGCGGCGATGCTGATGGTGGCGGAGTCGAGGGCGAAGCGACGACGGAAGCACCGGTCTTGGGGAAACCCCGAAGGTTTACCGCCGACGAAGAACTTTGGAATTCGGGCGCTACGGGGAAGGGGGTGAACTGTGGGTGATGGCTCTGTGTTGAGGAGGTCGAGGCGGTCCTGGTGCCCCCTTTTATAGGGCAAGGGCGTGGCTGGAGCTTCGTAGGGCACAAGAAGGTCCGTGCGGCACAGCGGCGAGAATTAGGGGATTTAGGGTGTCGGGATGGAAGGTGATGGCCGTGTCGGGGGCGAAGATGTAAGATCGAGTAGGCCGACTAGAGGGGGGTGAATAGGCGTTTTAAAACTCTTATGCGCTAAAACCGATTTCTAATGCGGAAGTCAATACAAATACGGTTTTGCACAATTAAGACCTAAAACCACTAGTCTCAACTAAGTGCACCAACAATACAAGTCTAATGATAATAAACAATTGAGCGAGAACTTGTAAGCAATTTAATTTAGGCAATGTAAATAGCACATAGCTTGGAAATCATTCATACACAATAAATGAGCAACTTAATAATATGAATGTAAATTGTAATAAGGTAAAGCTCAAGAATACAATTTAGTAAAGACTTGTAAGCTATCAACTAAAGATATGATTAACCAAGCACATACAAGATAGCAATCATACAAATGAATAAGTAATTATATAAAGAATGTAAATTGCACAAAGTAAAACATATGAAAGCTAATCACAAGAAGCACACGAGACACAATGATGTTTTACTGTGGTGGTCGGAGACTTGCCGGTCTCCCATAATCCACGTTGAGGGAAACCCAAACCTATTGCGCCGGCTCCACCAATTAAGCCTTCCTCCGAGGTATCAACCACCTCGCTTCACTAGGGTTGCTCTTACTCCACTCCGGAGATGGCGAGCACCAAGCCACTCACAAACGCTGGTCTTCTCACAAGCTTCACTTGAGAAGATCACCGACGACGACGCCTCCACGCCGTCCGTGTGTCGGCAAACACCAAGAGTAACAAGTCTCCAACTTTCACTTGAACCAATCAAGTGTCAAAGCTCTCATGGATACCAAATCCACCACCTAATGCAACACATGCAATAGGATTTGCCTCTCAAACCTCAACAAGTGCAACACATGCACAAAATGGGAGTAGAAGGCTTGCTCTTAGCTCAAAGTAACTCAATGGGGCACCAGCTGTCTTTATCACACGGCCAGGGTGGGTATTTATAGCCAACACTCAAAAACTAGCCGTTGGGAGAAGTCGTTGAAAAATCGCAAGGCGGCCCGATCACAGCAAATGGTTGGTCAGACCGCACCCCCTCCAACGGTCAGAAAACTAGCCGTTGGAGGACCTCCGGTCTGACCGCCAACCAATGGCCGGTCGATCGCGACAACGTCGATCCGACCGCTCGATATACGCCGGTCGACCGCACTCGAAAACCGTAAAATCAGCTCTCCGAAAGCCGACCGGGTCCTTGACCGGCTCGGCCGAGCCGGCGAACACCGCCGGTCAGTCCGCTCGACCAAAAACTAGAAAACAACTCCTCTGGAAAATACGTACCGCCAAACAAATATCGGTACTACCGCACTCCGTAGTACCGTTTCAAACTCCGGTACTACCAAGACCCGTAGTACCGTTTCTTACGTTCGGTACACACGGGAATCGGTCAGACCGCTACCAGAGGCGGTCAGACCGCCAATCAGTCATTAAGGCTGAGATCAAACTTTGTACATTTGCTTCAACTCAATTTGCAAAACATATTTGCCAATTGATGCAACATGTACACAAGAGATGAAGGCTAAATTCTCAACAAGTCACAAAAACACATTTTGCCGACTTTTAGAATTATCGCCACAAGGAATAAGGTACATGGACTTAAACCGTTTGCAAAACACATTCGCAAACAAAAGTCACATGCTACAAGGAATAACCATGAGCCTCAACTATTTGCAAAACACATTCGCAAATATTGGCAACATGTTAAGTTGAGCTAGAGCAAACACAATGAGCGATCAACACATGACTAACTCAAGTTACTAATTCAGACCCCTCTTAATAGTACGACAACCTATACTAGCAATCCGGTCTCCAACCAAACACCGAGACCGGTAAAAGACTAGGAACAAATCCTTAGCCCTAGCTAGTCATACCTTTTCCTTGTGCAACCACTTGAAGCTTGATGACACATATCCTTGCTTCAAGTCTTGACATACATCAACTCATGATGCACTCTTCACTTGACCTCCATCAACACATGATGAATTCTTCTTGTCTTGATGATCAACTCATGATCATCTCTTTTACTCCAAGCTCTTCACTTCAATATCATCAACCCATGATGATGTTTTTCTCTTGATATCATCAACACATGACGATATTCTTTTTCTTCAAACACTTGACTTGATGATGATCAACTCATGACATCATCCGAAGTCTTCAATCACATGGAACATAGCCTATTTCACCAACTCATAGAAAATTGTTAGTTCCACAAGGTGATTGTCATTAATTACCACAACATACCATTAACCAATGATGGTGGGACAAGATACAACAATCTTTCCCTCTTTCGTAATTTATGACAACTAACACAATTACAGATAATTGAATGTAATTGGTATGAGTATATATAAACTACAAAAGTTATGTATACTCAAAAGATACATGAGCATATATGAACTACGCAAGTGTCATATGCCCATATGAATATATACGAACTACACAAGTTGCATATATTCAAGGATATGAGTATATATAAACTTACACAAGTTGCATATACTCATATGAATATATTAACTACACAAGTTAAATATATTCAAGGATATATTTCAAAGTAAAGATCCTAAGTATATGTGGACAAAAGAATATGGATCAATACTAATGAAACCACAAAATATAGAGTGAACTCCCCCTAAATGTGTGCATACACAAATGTGTAATAAAGATATATGCACATATTCAAGTTAACCTTTTGGTGAAGTTCAACCTATATTTTGAGTCCGAGGAGTGCAACAAGATATAATAAAATGATGTCGAATGCATACCTCTTTTGATTTTTACCTCTTTATTCATTTGAGACTAAACAGTAAATATAGCAAAAAGAGTGTTAGTCTTATAAAAGCATTTGTCATTAATAACCAAAACTCCATTAACACATAATGGCGGTTCTAGATTCTTCAGAAGAGGATCAAGGATTTAAATGCGCGCGATGATTAGGGATATGCAGCCGGATTCGCACTAATATGGAAGCTTTTCCAATTGCGGTAATGGCGGACGCGCGAGCGAGAAAAGGAAGGCGGTGTGGAGAAGAAGGAAAGGTAGACGATGACTCGGGTGCGTTGGATGGCGATCGAACGGTGGACAAGGGTGGAAGCGAAGGGGTAAGTGTGATCTATTCGTCACGATAGATTGAGGCGGTGTGAGGGAGTGATACAGTTACTAATGCACGTGAACCGTTGGATTCAGATCTGACGGTGCAAGACCAAGAGGAGTGTTCGGTTGTCCAAATGTTTCATTGAAATCTGGCCGTTGGATCTCGATCCAACGGCTGATGAAGGCTGGTGCGGTGCGTGTGTGTGTGAGAGAGAGAGAGACTGACAGTGGGCCCCGTTGTCAGTGAGAGGGAGATGCGCGGGTGGAGCGGGCGAGTGGGCTACGCGTGCGCGGGAAAAGGCTGGGCCAGAGTAGGTTTCGACCCAAACACTGTTTTGGGTTTTCTTTTGATTTCTCAAATTAATTAAATACTAATAATTCAAATAGGCTTTAGAAAATAGCAGATTAAGTCCAAAAATTTTGAGAAAATTCACAGAAATTCTCTGGGACATTTTGGACTTAACTAAAATACTTAAAACTATTATTTGGTAATATCTTTTGCAAATAAATTTGTTTAGCTTTAGATTGATTAAGTAAAAGCTTTAAAAAAATTCAGAAAATCCCACAAAAATAATTAAATTTTATTTTCAACTGAAATTTGGGCTGTTACAGACATGATCAAAGGTCTATGACTTACCTTCATTGAAGGTTTGAAGTGCTTCGGTCTACGGCTCCAAGAATTCTTCAGGGGCGTTGGAATCTACACGCGTGAAAAGAACTAAATAAATGCAACAAATTCAAATAAAATCCAAAAATTACAAAATTAGAAGCAAAAGAAAGAGGTTGAATTTAGATGAATTTATAAATGAGAATAAATGGAATCGGAGTTCGTATGAGGGAGAACGAAAATCCAAAGTTTGCACTCACATGAAATGATAGAAACAAAAGGATGGAGAGAGAATGTAGCATACAACAACAGTACTGCTCGGGCAAAAAAATGATGGGGCCGGCGAGGGAAAGGGAATGGCGGATGGTGAACTAGCAAAATAGAATCCCAGGAGCGAGATGGACCCAATGGTGGTGGTGGCGTCATCGGCGGAGGTCCGGTGTGGCGACGACACGCAAAATGGCGTCGGAGTGCAAGGGGGGCGACAGTGCTCCGACGATGCTCCGACAAAGACGAGGGGAGCACGGCATAGAATGTCACGAGGAGAATCCAACAGTGGTGATGGCTTGGACAGAGGACCTTTGATGGTGACGTAGTCCGACGGAGAAGGAGTTTCGGCAACGCATGGTCGCCGACGAAATCCGGGCAAACGGGAAGGGGTTAGAGAGTGGAGTTGGTGGCAATTTGAAGAGGGAGGTTGGGAGCATGCGATGCTCACTAAAAAAGGCAAAGGCAGCACCCGGTTCGACGAGGAGCGTGAGCGGGATTCGCGGCGGTGTGCGCGGCCGACCGCGCACAGGGCTCTAGGAAACCGACGGTGCTTCGGAGAAAAGGAAAGGAGCACGATGTAAAACATCGCGAGGCAAAGCTAATGGCAGTAACGGCATCGCCGGGGGATCAACGACGGCGGCGGAGTGCGACGAAGAAGGAGGTTCGGTTGGCGGGGGAAAAGCTCGATTGCGGGAGAAACGAAAGTGAGAGAGAGGGGAGAATTTCGGGAGGTGGAAGAGGAGATCAAGGTGCACGTTGTGAAAGAAAACGCGGTTCTTAATGTGATAGGAATTTCTAGCCTAGCTTGCAGTAGATTGTTTAGAACTATTTACTAGTTATTGCATTCATCGGGTCGATCTTGTTACGGCCAGTTATTGCAATCACTCAAACATCATCAAGAAAGAAAGAAAAGGAAATCCTGTACCAAGCTAGTCCTGCTAGTTCCGTCTGGCTTCCTCTCACTTCTTGAAGACCTAGAAGCCGATATATTCTAGTACATAACATAGCATTAGCAAGCACACCATCCCTAATAACCTTCACATAAACAATGTCCTATCCAAGGCGGAACACACGCCACTTGCCTATTTAAATCCGCCATTATCTCGTCATCCCAATCACCGATTGTGCACACCACGAAGCCCATAGTTTGATCAGTCCGATCGGCACCTCGCCTAGCTGCCCACCTTCACCAAGCGCGCAAAACTATCTTAATTTGTGTTCTTCCACCATGGAGAAGAGGAGTCTAAGCTTAGTCCTCTTCTTGGTACTCTTGGCCATGAGCTGGCACTCGCTATTGGTGAGCTCGCAGACGTCGTCGGACTCGTGCAGCAACAGTCTCAGCCTCGGCAGCCTCGTTCCCTTCAACACCACCGGCCTCAACTGCTTCCAAGCATGGAGCTCCCAAGACTTCATCCTAAGGGTACGTTTAGCGTTAGTGCATTGGTTTCATTAAACGTCAATGCGTATATGCGTGCGCCGATGACATTGCCGCGCGCGCGCGCACGGCGGCTTCTTGCATGCATGAGTGCAGTTCGGCAAGGCGGCGTCGGTGAACAACCTGTGGAGCTTCGTGCTGTCGGCGCCGGACAACGGCGGCTACATCTCCATGGGCTTCTCGCCGACGGGGCGGATGGTGGGGAGCAGCGCCGTGGCCGGGTGGGTGACGGCCGCCGGCGCGGGCTCCGCGAGGCAGTACTACCTCGGCGGGACGAGCTCCCGGTCGTGCCCGCCGGACCAGGGCAAGCTTGCGCTCGCGAAGGGCGCCGCGCCGACCATCGTGTCCAAAGGGTCCCGGCTCTACCTCGCGTTCCAGTTCGCCGGGCAGCCGCTCACGGACGTCATCTACGCCGTGGGTCCGAGCGGCAGTTTACCTGGGTCCAACGGGCTGCTCCCGCAGCACCAGGACATGGCATCCGGCACCATCAGCCTATCCGGCGGCAGTGGCGGGGGGAGCCCCGCTACCGGCGGCGGTATGCCAGAATGACTAAAGCGACACTTCTCTATCTGTTTCTTGGATGATGTTTTGATCTCTGTTTAATGCGTTTACATGTGCAGGTGACGGCGACGGCGACGGCGATGGTGATGGCGGAGAAGGGAACGGTATGAGTAAGCGCTCAGGAGGCAGCAGTGACGGTGGTGACGACGGTAATGGAGAGAGGCGCACGTCGCCGTCTTCAGCGTCCGGCTCGGGCGCGAGCGGCGGCGGTGCCGGCCTGAGCGCGAAGCGGCGGCACGGCTTGCTCGCGGTGATCAGCTGGGGCGTCATGATCCCGGTGGACGTGGCGCTGCCGCGCTTCTTCAAGCGGTTCGACCCGTTCTGGTTCTACGCGCACGTGGTTGCCCAGGGGCTCGGGTTCGTGCTCGGCGCGCTAGCCGTCGTGGCCGGGTTCAGGCTCGACGGCGACGACGGCCCCGTGGCCACCCACAAAGCCATCGGCATTGTCATCCTGGTCTGCGCCTGCTTGCAGGTACATACAGACATACATGATCCTCTTCTTGCCTCGCCCCTCGGTTAATCCACGTCTCGATCGTGTACGCTAATGGCTGGCATATCGATGACTGCGTACTATGCGAAATTATTCGTAGGTGATGGCGTTGCTGGCGAGGCCGGCCAAGGAGACGAAGGCGCGGAGTTACTGGAACTGGTACCACCACAACGTCGGCAGGGCGGCCATCGTGCTCGGCGTCGCCAACATCTTCTACGGGCTGGCTCTGGCAAAGGAAGGGCAGGAATGGAGCTACGTGTACGGGATTTTCGTCGGGATCTCCGCGGTTGTTTACCTCGTTCTCGAGGAGTGGAGGCGCAGGCACTGAGCCACTGAGCGCGCGGCAGATCGGGGCCTCTTCAGGCTTCAGCTAGCTACACTTCTTTCTTTGTCTTTCTTCGTGGTAATCAGGTCGCCTGTATGTGATTAGCATTGACGTGTATTGTTTTCTTCCGTGTCATCATTTTGTTGTGTACGGTGAGCCTGAGATGTATGATATGGCATTCATTTCATTGATATACTCACTCTGGTTTACAGAAACAAATCGTGTTGAAATGTGTAGTCAAACTTTGATTATCTATGTATTTTTGAATATCTAGATTAGACACCTAAAAATCATACGTATGATTTATATGGAAAAGTACTTTCATAATATTATAATTTTATTGAATTTTACAAATATACTATAATAGTAATTAATTATCAAAGTTGTATTTTAGAGACCGTATCGATGTCCAAAATGACTTATTTTTTGGTAGTACCTAATTGTATATAACACTGCGCAGTACATGTCTTGCTTGTTTAGTTGTGCACTCACATTTTGCATAGTTCGGCAAACTCGATGAGTGCATGACATAATGCTAGCGCACGAACACGCTACCTACTTTGTTTCCTCTCGGCTCTCGCTGGTAATTGCATGCATGCGCGCTTGCTGTCACGCAACAGGATTGATAAAGTAGTATACAACTCACATCACTCCTGCATGAAAACAGTCTTCCTTGCGTCAGAATTGTACGAAGATGTGAACCGTAGTTTGGTTAATTAGTTAGTCAGTTAATTGGCAGAACAAATGGAAGTGATTGATTACACCGTACAGTTGATTATAGTTTCCAACGAAGCGGACTTTCACGTATAGTTGCTTTTTTACTTTGACCACTTTTCAACTCCACTTTGATTGCACAAGGCAAAGAATATTGTAGTCATTTCTCATGCCAAAAATCTTAATAACTTCGTTCAAAATGCACATTAGCGGGGCTGTTGTACTAACTTCATGTATGTATGGTTGTCCAATGATCTAAAATTTCGAATATGGCTGATATTTTGCAAAAGAGAAAAGAACAGTTGATTGATCTAGACAACCCCAAAGGACCAATCGAAACTATTTTTGTTTCGATCGGGCTCTGCTCATGTGCATCGTGCATGGATGAATCCCCCACACCCTTTCTTGTGTTTGTATGGGAGTAAACCAGCAAAATGGATCACATTGGTAGATATTGTAATAATCTATACCAATATTTAACTTAGAAGGATTTGGGAGGTGTGGCTGTACACCACCACCACCCAAGTTGACTCCTCTTCGGCTCGAATTTGGATGTCTATTTTTTTCAATCAAATCGATACCTAGTTCTAGTTCTTCCTATGTATCCTACATTCTTATATATATATATATATATATATAAAACTTAGTTCATCTTCCAAGCAATTCATATGTAGATACTAGTGCCATAAGCAAAATAAACTAACTTCAGAATGTCCCATGTGTGATCGGTAGCAAGCCGCGCGGCACGGAGCAAATTCTATAACGAGTGGGCTCAAAACCGTGGGCAGCACTTAGCAAAACAGCGGCGAGAGACCCTACTCTGAAGAAGATACGGCGCATCTACTTCACCTAGATTAATTGCTTCTTTTCAGCGAAGTCAGATAATCAGATTGGATCAGGGGCTCAACCGTGTCCGTATATGTCTGCAGATTTTGGTGCCCCACAGCTACAGGTCACCCTACAGCAAAGTTCAGATTGTGCTGTAATATTTCAGTGAACATCTTACTAGGATCCACACAGTCACCTCTGATGTCGCTGTTGATTTGGCCGAAGTATTGCAGTACAATCCGAACTTCAGAATTAAGCTAGCTTCTCTCCTCTGGTAGTCTATCTGCCGGTCATCCACCATCACAAGTGCGTGTCTCGAGGATCTGCATCGAGAAAAACTTGCACGATGGCAACAACCACGCACGTATATGTACACTGCAAAAACGCAGATTGACTTGTGTTTGTCGGTCCGCGCTCTGTCTCTGACTACCTATCCCATGTCTCTGAACCTTGGCTTTCAATAGAAAGCTGGATTACCCTCTTTGTCTGATTTTTTTTTTTTCTTGCGTGGTCTACGTCTACCGGCAGGGCGCGTGGCCTCCACACGCTGATGCATTATTAAAGTACAGGCAACAATAGAGAACGCGTGCAAGCCACTCGGAAAGAGCTTTCGTTCTTTGTGAGGAGGAAGACTCAAGACCAACCGATTCGTTGCCATTAGTCTAGTACCATCCACCTCTTTCTGAGTTCACGGTCAGGTTCAGGCAACTCGTCAGGAAGCACCTTACGCACACCATTTCCCAAAATATTATAGCCCGTCAGGTACGGCACGGCCAACGAATGCATTTGTCAAGGGGACAGAAACTTCACGAGGAGGCTATGATGATTTTCTATTTTATTTTATTTTATTTGCGATGAAGGAGGCTAGAGTAATATAAAATGGTAATACGAGGGTTTTAATATTGCACGGCCTGGAACCTTCTAGGGCTGAAGTTTATCAAATCAGGGAGGTTTCTGCATGCGGTTGTTTAATTGCTCCACTTACGATGATGGCATTCTAAGTATGTTTGCGCCTCATGGTAAACGTACGGGATTGGAGCAATCTGAAGGGATGAAATGGAGTAGCTATTACTCATGGAGCATGTTAGGTTCTGAAACAAGAATAGTCGGACTATAGTAGATTACCCGCCAGGCTTCCATATTTTGGCCGGTAACTGGTCATACACCGTCCAAAATCTTGTTTCCAGATTCTAAATCCAAAAAATCGAATTGTACCGGTATCCGGCTGGTTACGTGCCGAAAACCGGAGAGAATACAAAGTGCTCCGTGGGTGCTGCTTTTCTTGGGTGCACACAAAGACACGATCATGATTTTTTTTACAAGTGGAGGCAGGAGAACCCCCTCCATTCCATTAATCTTCTATCTTCTATCTATCTATCTATCTATTATATTATTAAAGTGATAGAAAAAGAAGTCACCATGATCGCTCTCAGGGGTTAGAAATTCCCACATTAATCGGTGAAAAAAAAGAAACATCTACACCGTTGATTATGGTAGGTCCAGATTATAACGATCTAGATTAAACGAAAGAGTCCATATCAAGTACAATATAGAAATAAGAGTCCATCTCAAGTACAATACAAAAATAACTGAAATTAGGAATAATAAAATAAAATAAGCAATTTAATTTTGATACAAATTCTATGTAAAATCACTAGATAAACATAATTCAAAATAAAAATTTTAAAAAAGTAATTTCATTAGTATACTAATTTCAACAAAAATAACTGAAATTCAGAATAAAAAATAAAATAAGCAAACTGATTTTGAATAACTGTAATTCTAATATATATATAAGTGGAATTCGGAATAAAAAATAAAATAAAATAAGCAAATTGATTTCGATCACAATTACAAAGTAAAATCACCAATAATCATTCATTCTTAATATATATATATATATATATATATATATATATATATATATATATAATAATAATAATAATAATAATAATAATAATAGCAATTGGATTGATTTCCATTTGAATTCCAAAGTAAAATACCTAAATAAAGAAAATTCAGAAAAACATCATCAATTTGATTTCCATACGAATTCCTAAGTAAAATCCTAAATAAATATAACTCGAAATAAAAACTAAACCAAAAATAGAAATTGGATTAGTATATGAATTTCAACAAAAAAAATGGTTTTGGAATAAAAATAAAATAAATATTTTGATTTCAATACGAATTCCGAAGTAAAATATATAAATAACTGTAATTCGGCATAAAAACTAACAATTGAATTAGTTTACGAATTCCAATAAAAATTTGAAATTAGGGACAACAAATAAAATAAATTGCAATTTGATTGTCATACGAATTCTAAAGTAAAATATCTTAATAACTAAAATTTTAAAAATTAAATAAATATAAGTTATAATTAAGATATCGTGAATGACTGAATGGTGTCGGAGGAGACCACGAAAGAGTATAATAGCATCGATATGTCCTACAAGAAGACATTGACCCTCAAGGAAGCGAATAGCCGAGGGAACGACGATGAAGATGAGAACAATTTCATGTTGCTCACCTTAGCTATTCGTAAAGGACAATGCTTTGTTGCTCGTTGTAGCCGTTGAAGAGAAAGACTGAAGTAAAAGGAGCTAAGTGTTGTGATGACGAAAGGTGAGCATCGGCGTTGTTGAAAAAGTCAATGGCCAAAGAAACTCGATAATAGGGAGACATAACAGAGAGGAGATGAAGCTTTGGATTAAAGACAAGCTATTGACGATATGTGATCATCGGCTAGCTAGGAGCATGCCATCGTTGGTGAGTGACATGGCGTCATCGACGATGGCGAGAAGGTTCTCATTATCGTTAGACAACAACTAAGGTAGACATACCGACATCAGTGAAAATAGGAGGTTATCACGGTTAGTGAGGAAGCCACATCATTGAGTCAGACAACGTCGAGAAAGAGGAGCGACCGACATAGGAGAAGACATCGTGCGTGTGTATATACATGCATGCATCCTACGAATAGAAGCACATGTGTACGGAAATAAAGGAGCAAAGAGCTCGAAGTAGAGATAGCGCAATGGTAAAGAATAGGCTTGGGGCCACTGGAGAGAGCGCGACAGGTGTCTCGACAGGGATCGACGATATTTGCACGCATATACTTGTAGATGTCACAACGGTCATCATTAAAAGATAATTGGAGAGAAATAGAAGGTAACTATATGGTAGAGTATTGTATTGGAAATGGTAGCAACTGAGAGATATCGATCTAGAATTAGGCTTGCTCTTAGAGGTTGAAGCAGAAAAATTATAGCGGGGAGAAGAGATAGAAGACACACGGTTCGATGGGGCAACCGACGTAAGGGAAGATAAGTTCAAGGTAGATCACCTATGGTGTATCGGTGTATACGTGGGCAAGGTATTATAATACCATGTAAATTAATAAGATAATTTTGTTGTACACATAATCAATTTATTGCTTGATATTAACATAGGTACATATGCATGCAAATATTTTGGAAAAGAGTTATAGCATGCAGCTACATGATGCATACATAATGGTGTGGTTAACTTATTATACTCATGATTTTCTTTTATCAAAGCTTATACTTCAATTATGTTACTCAAGTTGTATTTTCTTTTAAGCTTATATTATCATTTTCTAATGTTTATGATATCTTAAAAATCTAAAAAGCTACAATATATGTCAATATATTCTGAAATATCTAAGTTATATCATTTGTCACTACAAACTTTAAAATAAATCTAGCAGCGCAAATGCGCGGGCTACCTTGCTAGTTAAGAAAGATGAGACAGTGTTACATTTTATTACAAGTTTACAGCTTAAAGAATGCACAGGCAAGATACTCGTCTACTTCAGGTACCATTACTTCACAAAATACGCCCACCCTACAAGTTTCCATAATGCAAGTCCTTTGCACACACTTATGTATGTAAACATTGTCCATATATACATGATTTTTTTCTGGACAAATTTGTTTTATTTTGAGCTCGTTTGGTTGATAGAGACTACCTATGTCCACATTAGCCAAAAGACATTGCAAATTTTGTAAAAAAAAAACGAGTTTGAACTTGATATAAACCGGCCGGTTATAAATTTGTATATACACACACACACACACTACTTAAACGCCCGTTTTGTACTACTTAAACGAACATATTATACTTCTTTATCATTTTCAATTATAAGATACTCCAATGGGACTTGATTGAAATTTTTTCATTAGAGTACTTTATTTTTGCTATATACCCTTTTTCATACGTAAAAGAAGTATATACATATTTTTTGCCATAAAAAGTGAACTTTAACATTTTTTTTCATAGAACTCACTTTTGGAGTATCCTATAATCATTATTATAGTATATTGAAATAGATAAAGATATATCATCATACGATTTAAGTTGTATATGAGAAGTGGGAGTACGTACTCCCAGGAGTACCAAACCATTTTCCTACACACACATATACATATATAAACTGATAAATGATGTCTAGGTATATTGAAAATGATAAAGAAGTATAATATATTCATTTAAGTGATATATTCGAAGTGGAAGTATGTACTCCCAAGAGTACGAAACAGACGTCCTAAATATCAATTACAAGATACTCCAATGCGATTTGATTGAAAAAATTTCAATGAAATAAGTATATATGCAAATTTTGCTATAAAAATTGGACTTTAAAGATTTTTTTATTTTATGAAACTCACTTTGTAGTATCTTATAATCATTATTGGAGTATACTCAAATAGATAATGAGGTATTATTATACGATTTAAGTGATATATGAGAAGTGAGAGTACATACTCCCAGAAGTACCATATCATTTTCCTAGTGCTAATGCTCATTTGGGTGCTAATGTCAATCTTAACCGTTGGATTTGAATTGAACAGTAAGATTAATGCGGGCTCCCACCTCCAAACCACTTAATCACCCTACATGCTCCCACCTCCAATACGTCTTCATTAAACACCCTGCACGCTCCCACCTCAATACTGTTCCCAACGCCCAATGTGGTTCAATCCAGATCCAACGGTTAAGATTGGCATTAGCACCTAAATAAGCATTAGCAATATATATATATATATATATATATATATATATATATATATATATATATATATATATATATATATATATATATATCCTGGGCAGAATGTCCGGTTCCTGTGGTAACTGACCAGTTACCAAACGCATCTGGTCTCGCCTTTCCGACCATGCATATGCATGCATGCACAGTGCGCCGGGTGTAGTATATATCCTGCTGCAATTTGCAATTGCCTTTCTGGTTATTTTTCTCTCAGCAACTTTTCGCTGCCACTTGATGTTTAGTAAAGGAGAAAAAGGAGTGCAAGTTTCCTGCCCTCTCCTCCCTGCCTGAAAAGCTGCCGAGTGGGAGATGCTAGTTACTCACATGAATGTCGTAGTACATAATGTACAGATTGCTGTATACATTAGTGCAATTTGTTGTTTGTATGTTCGTAAAAACCATGAGCAGAAAGAGTTCAGAAATCAGAATGACTAGAAAGGCTAGAGCAAGGAGGAGCAGAGCGGGTTCCATTAGACCAGAACTCACTGTCAGTCGTGTTTACTCGGTGCATGTTGTTTGCAGTTTTATACACGACAATAATGTACTAATGCAAACATAGTACACATGTTCTGACAAATACTTCAGCAAATACGTGTTAAAGCAATCTTAAAACGGATAATCTACTTGCTAAATCCTACACAAAAACCGATTTTGAGCCCAGTAATGCACCGCAAGATTAGTTTACGTCAATTGCCACCGCCCAACTGCTACGCGTTTATCAACTGCGCTTTCCTCAAAACAAATTTACTTCGATCTCAGGAAGTCTTCCATTGTGAGAACCGAACGGATCGATATGTATATCTGCACCTCACAAAGGTCGCCATAAGCACCCACATTTTGGTCAGGAAACCAAGCAACTCGGCTCCGTCTCCAGTTGTTTTCTACTCCCCGCAGCTCAGCTAGGAGCTAGCTAGCCCACAATATATCTCGCCAGTCCGGGAAACCGGCCAAGAGCAAAGCAAGAAACCGAGGTGATAGCGATCACACACAGAAATGAAGCCGAGATCTCTCTGTTCCAGGAACGGAGCACTGCTCCTGCTGCTGTTATGCTGCTTCTGCAGCTCCATCGCTAGGTCTCAGACCGACTCGTGCTCCTCGAGCCTCGCCGCGGTGAGCCGATTGATCCCGTTCGACACCTCCAACCTCACCTGCTTCGACGCATGGAGCTCCGAAGGCTTCATCATGCGCGTACGTCAATCAACTAACTTTTCTTCCTCTATGTTCGTTTAACCTGTTGCCAATTAATGGCGACGTGCATGGCACATTGTTTTGATGTGATGATCAGTACGGGAAGCGGCAGAGCACGTGGAGCTTCGTGCTGTCGGCGCCGGACCGGGGCGCGTACGTGTCAGTGGGGTTCTCGTCCGGCGGTGCCATGGTGGGGAGCAGCGCGGTGGCGGGGTGGACGAACGGCAACGGCGTCGGGGTGGCGAAGCAGTACCGGCTGGGCGGCACGAGCCCCGGCAGCTGCCCGCCGGACCAGGGCAGCCTGGCCCTGGTGGCCGGCACCACCCTGGTGGTGGCGCAGTCGTCCCGCCTCTACCTCGCCTTCCAGTTCACCTCCCCGAAGCCGCAGCCGTACCTCATCTACGCCGTCGGCCCCTCCAACGCCCAGCTCTCCGGCAACTACCTCGTCCGCCACCGCAGCTACTCCTCCGCCTCCGTCAACTACGCCACCGGTATTAATTTTTCTTTCCGCGGCACGAATTGCAAACCAACCTGACACGTTCCTTCGATCTCGCTCGTACTTACGCATGCAATTATCATCACATTCACAAGGCGTGGCGTCTAGCGCGGGAGGGGCGTCGTTGGACACGAGGAAGTGGCATGGCGCGCTGGCCGGGCTCGGGTGGGGCGTGCTCATGCCGATCGGGATCGCGCTGGCGCGCTACTTCAAGCGGCACGACCCGTTCTGGTTCTACGCGCACATCTCCGTGCAGGGTGTCGGTTTCGTGCTCGGCGCGGCCGGCATCGCCATGGGGCTCAGGCTCAACGACGACGTCCCCGGCGCCAACAGCCACCAGGCCCTCGGCATCACCATCCTCGTCTTCGGCTGCCTACAGGTACAGCATATATTACGAACGAACACACACGGCATGGTGCAGATGGATGCGGAACATATTGGACCGGGCATTGATTGACACCAGAGAAGTAATTGTAGTCGTTAATCGATTGTTCAGGTGCTAGCGTTCTTGGCGCGGCCGGACAAGGGGTCGAAGGTGAGGAGGTACTGGAACTGGTACCACCACTACGTCGGCCGGGCCGCGGTTGCCTGCGCCGTCGCCAACGTTTTCATCGGGCTCTCCATCGCGCACGAGGCCACCGCGCTGAGGGCCTTCTACGGCGTCTTCCTCGCGGTCTGGGTGGTCGCCTCGGTGGTTCTCGAGGTCAAGCTCTGGAGGAGGAGCGCTGCTTGATCCATCCATCCATCGGCGCGCGTGTGCGATACCACATCATCTGGGTGTACGCATGGGCTGTACACGGAGACATTGGTATACGTACGTGCACCGGACGCTACGTGTGTAGTTTGTGTGCGTACGTACGTGTTTCTTGCTGCTTATATATTTTGGTAGGTTCTTGTATGAGCGTAGATACGATTCGTCTCGTTGTCCTATGGACTCATTGTATTCCATTTATTTGGTTCTGGATCGATGACATGTGTATTGCAGTACAGATCGAGTTAAAAACCACAGTACGAAAGTAATGGGATCACATACACAAAAAAAATGTACTAGGATGCCAAAGGAAGCGAAATCTTATCAAAATTTTACCAACAAATCAAATACTTATGCCAATTGGCCCAATTCTCGTCAACACAACCAAATTTTAGCAACAAAAAAATTGGCAGCTCTCTTTCGAACTGAACATGTGACATCCACAATCTGATACGATCTCCAATGGAAGTGTGGAACAGTGAATATTTACAAATAAATATGTACGAAAGTTAGGGTGCTATCTGCGAAAGTCAAGACACCTAAGACTAAGGCAAATTGTGCTCCTTTCGCAATCCAGTCCTGGATCAATTGGAAAACATCCCTTAGTCCTCGTGAAGCGAAAGACTCCCAAGTCGAAAATTCTAGGGCATTGGACGCTCCGGGTCGAGAAGCTGCTCGAATCCCCTCCAAAATTCCTAGGTGGGAGCCACTAATCCATCGCGAAACCCTTGAAGTTTCTCAATTCAGACCACGAAACCCTAACTTTCCGCCACTGATTTGTGCATCAAACTAGCCATCTTTCGTCCCCGATTGGGTACCCAATCCGCCTGCGCGTTGTTGGATCTTTTCCTCCTGATCCACCAATTGCTGGGGAAGTATCGATCTTGGTCAATTGAGGGCTAGAGTCTTGTGAAGATTCTTTTGGGGGATATGGGCAAGCCTCTAATCTACGAGATATTGGAGAAACCAGCCAGTAGCAGCATCATAGGCATTTGCTCGTTGATCTGGTTCTTCATCCAGAAGAGGAATATTGGGTATGCAGATGTTGGGCTAAGCTATGAAACTGCCATGGAAGGCGGGCAGTACTGGAGGATCATCACCTCTGCCTTTTCGCACATCAGCGTGGTGCATTTGGTGTTCAACATGAGTGCATTGTGGAGCCTCGGCGTCGTCGAACAGTTGAGGCAAATCGGGCTTGGGGTCGAGTACTATCTGCATTACACGCTTTTGCTTGTGGTGCTGTCTGGATTGCTTGTTCTTGGGATCTACCATATGATGATCCAGAAGTTCAAGGTGGAGTACTTCAGGAGGGTGACCGCTGTCGGGTACTCGTGCGTCGTGTTTGGGTGGATGACAATTCTGGCTGCGAAGCAACCATCATCGAAGCTGAATCTTTTCGGGGTTCTTTCACTGCCTATCAGCTTTGCGCCATTTGAGTCACTGATATTCACATCTATCATGGTTCCACAGGCGAGTTTCATTGGCCACTTGTCGGGGATCATTGTTGGGTACTCAATTGCCTGGGGTTTGATTCATGGGATGAATAACTACTGGGCCATCACCATGCTCGGGTGGATTGTGCTTGTGTTTGTCTTGAGCTTGAGGAGTACAGGGTCTATGGAATTGAGATTTATTGAGATTGAGCCAGTTACGGATCCCTCGCTGCCTTCTGTTGGGGTGGTTGCCTCCAGAAACGGCAGAATTCTGCATATGGATGTGCTACCCGGAATAGGAGTTGCAGATCTTGTATGACTTGCAGAGTGGAAGAGTCAGGCGCTGAAATGTTCGATGATCTTGTTTCAGTTCTGAAAACTTCATCACGTTGACACAATGCTATACTTTTAGTTTTGAAATTTGGAGCTACGGATTTCTTTGGTCATCTCAGGTGTGAAGGAATTCTTTTACCTGGACTTCCAGATGCATGTTCATTTCGAATGGAAAGGTATTCTTTTGTGAAGGATAGCATGAGATGCCACGTAAAGAAAGTTTTTTTCAACTGAATTTGTTCAGTGTTGTGCTTTTCAGATTTTTTTCTATGCTAATGTGTAGATTCAAGCTAGAAGCTAAGACGTTTGTTTATGCTGCAGCTCACATGAAGAACTGAAATGCTCATTCTAATTGTTCTGATGCTATTCTGATGTACCAATTAACAGGTTTTACGACAGAAAGTATAGCCACATATTTATGGGTACTTGAGAACTTGTAATGCAACAAAATCCTTGCTTTGATGCACGAAAGAGGGCAACTCTCGTGCTAATATGTGCTTCTTCTGGCTCCCGATGGATATGGTTTTCTTTCATCTCAGTTGTGAGCCTCACACTTATCGAGGTTGTTGTTCATCCCGAGTGGCGATTAGCTATGGCTGAGGAGTTGGCTGCTTTGAATCATACTAGTACATGGGATCTTGTTCCTTTACCTGCTCATGCTGTTCCTATTACTTGCAAGTGGGTTTTTAAAGTTAAGACCAAATCTGACGGCTCTGTTGAGAGGTACAAGGCTCGACTAGTTGCTCGTGGTTTTCAGCAGGCACATGGTCGTGATTATGACGAGACATTTGCTCATGTTGCTCATATGGTAACGGTTCACACTCTTGTTGTTGTGGCTGTTGTTCGCTCTTGGACTATCTCTCAGATGGATGTGAAGAATGCTTTTCTTCATGGTGACCTACAGGAGGAAGTTTATATGACACCACCCCAGGGTGTTGTGGCTCCTGTTGGTCATGTTTGTCGCCTTTATCATGCTTTTTATAGCCTCAAACAGGCTCCTCATGCTTGGTTTGAGCGGTTCAGTTCAGTTGTGTTAACTGTTGGTTTCTCCCCGAGTAATCATGATCCTGCATTGTTTATTCATATATCTCCACATGGTCGTACTATGCTTTTACTCTATGTTGATGACATGCTGATTACTGGCGATGACAAGGAGTACATTGCTTTTGTTAAGGAACGACTTAGTGAGCAGTCTTTGATGTCGGATTTGGGTCCTCTACGTTATTTTCTGGGGATTGAGTTTACTTGCACAGATGATGGCTACTATCTATCTCAGCAGCGTTATATTCAGGATTTGCTTGCTCGTTCTGGTCTCACTGACAGTCGGACAGCTGCTACTCCTATGGAGCTTCATCTTCAGCTTCGTCCTACTGATGGCACTTTGTTTGAAGACCCCTCTCGTTTTCATCATATTGTTAGGAGTTTTGTCTATCTTGCAGTGGCACGTCCTGATATTGCTCATTCTGTTCATATGCTCAGTCAGTTTATTTCTGCTCCAACATCTGTTCACTATGCTCACCTACTACGTGTGTTGCGCTATCTACGAGGGACTGTTCATCGTTGTCTCTTTTATTCTCGGTCGAATCAGCTTCAGCTTCATGCTTACTCTTACTCGACTTGGGCGAGTGATCCTGTTGATCGACGATCTATCTCTGACTATTGTATATTTCTTGGGTCTTCGCTTATTGCTTAGAAGTCCAAGAAAGCATCGTTGTTTCACGCCTAGTGCCGAGGACCTGAAAGGCTAAAACCTGTGCGTTTCTGTATGCTGATTAAAGAAGCGTGACACGCTTTTGAAAATAGAAATATGCGTGAATATCAAGAACTCTTCAGCAACAGTATTTCTAGTATGCAGTAAAATGTGGAACCCTCGTATAGTCAACAATACATTATTCGTATCAGCAAAGATAATGTTCTGAGTTTACAAACACATTACAGGCACAACATTACGACGTCGCATTTCACCCAGGAATTGTCTGTTTGTCCTGTTACCCAGGAATGATATTCGGGCTCGTTCATTTCATAACAACCCCGTACCACCATCCCCACCCAAACAACAGACAAGAAACACTTCATGCTGTTCTGGCCTGGCGGATCAATTATTGGTAACAATTATAACGCAATGTCCATGGCAAATTCCAGTTTCTGCTTCGAAGAATGCAAGATTTGGGGGGACTTTAAAGCTCATCCTGAACATGAGACAAACATATTATGTAAGCCACCTGTTGTTATCTGATTCAGCAGTTCTAAGTAATAAATGAGGAACGAAGGTGCTTCACAACTTACATGGTAGTCATCCCAGTGATCTCTGTGACGCTGAAACATAGAAAAGAGTAAATTAATGTATCATATCTTGTTTCACGTGCACGATCGTCTCTTCAGGAAGAGACGACCTATTCTCTCTCTTCTCACCCTCTCTCCTCCACGTAGGATTTTTTTGACGTGGCATAACTAAGAGACGACAATAAATACACTATTGAAGATGCCCTTAGTATGCCATTCGTATATGGTGTCTTAAATTGTACTACCATACATATAAGGTGATGATACACTTATACCAGTACACAAGTCACAACACAGTACTAATTTCTTCCAAAAGGAAGGTGTTTCCTCGATGTAGATGACTAGATGTAAGGCAAGGCTTACAACATTATAGTAGTGTCTAAAGGTCTTGGTTTCTGTAATACGTTTAATGAATCATTGAGGGAGTGTTAATTATTGGAAGAAACTAAGGAACCACAGGCTAAGTTTTCATCAATAGGACTACTAAGGGAATCAAAGATTAGGACTTCCCCCTGATTGATACTCGGTATTTCTAATTTCTAAGAGCTCAAGGCTGGCTTCATGAAGAAAGCAAAAGGTATGTGAGCTATATGACAGTAAAAAAGAAATATACTCTTTTGTATCTGTCCTTGTAATGATCCCTGCCACGGTGCCGATCACCCCTCTCTCTCTTCCTTCGCTCTCCTTCCTCCCTTGCCTGTTCAGCTTCCTGTACAAAACCGGTTATTGTTAGCTTCTTTAACAGCGTTAGTCTTTTGCCTCAAGGATATCAAATGATGATCAACATAAAAGTAACTCAGACAACTTAAAATAGATTATTGATAATGCTCTCGTTTTAACCTTATCTTCTCTAGCTTTTCTCTCTTTTTCAGCTTCTTCAAAAGCCTCCTTTTCAGCCTGCAATAGAGGGAAAACTAAGACTGTTTTTGAGAGATGGGTACGACAGATCAATTTGGTAAAGATTTATTACCTCCTTATTTGCACCCCAAGTTTCCTCCACAACCTGTCTTGCATATTCCGGGTCATCACATATCAGAATGTTGTCAAAAACTGAACCAGCTTTCACCTGCATATAAGTTGACATATCATTCAGATTTCAGAACAAAATAGGATTACGATGAAGCAAGCATCTTTGAAAACACTGTGTAATGTACCTGCCAAACTTCAATTCCAATATACTTCAAAGGTTTCAGTACATATAGATCTGGATCATCCTCAAACTCTGCAAAAGTGGTACAGTTTATAGCATAAGGCTGATTTTCAAAGTGAGGTCCAGTTAAAAATAAGGTGTGGAATACTGGAATGCAACAGCAGACTAAATGTGCATGTTAGTATACAAGACATAACTGAGTACACACTGTGCCATATAAAACTAATAGCATTATTTGCTTATTTTTAACATGCACATTGCATGTTAAAAGACATTCATAGTATAAGCTGATTTTCTAAGTGAGCTCCAGTTCAAAATAAGGTTCGCAGACTAAATGTGCATGTTAGTATAGACGGCATAACTGAGTACACACCAGGGATCAAAATCCCGGCAGGTAACCGCTTACCGGTGGGGTGGCGGGATCCCAAATCCCGGCCGGGTTTGCAAATTCAAATTTTGGATTTTGAATTTCAGATGGTTTTTAATCAAATTTGAGTGAATTTCGTCCGAATAAAACCCGGTTTGACCGGTAACCGGCCAGGGAGCGGGAAACTTCCCGGGAACGGGTTTCCGACCCTTGGTACACACTATGCTGTATTAAATTAGTAGCATTATTTTCTTACCTGGATTATCAATCCATGGGATCTTCCATTTACCCTTGTAGTTAGGATTCTTAATTTTCTGTAGGTGGAAGCATGTGAGACTGTGAACATTACCAAAGAAATAAAGTGCCATGAAGGATTGATTGCCAAAAAAAGAAAAGGGAAGAAAACAAACCTTGCGCTTCCATGGTCCCTTATATGCTGGATTTGGTATCCTTCTAGGCTTCCATATGCCGTCATCGTCATCGTCCCATGTGTCAGGCTGATTTAGAACAAAAGATGCATACTTGTCATCATGTGTTGTGTTTATTTATACAGAGATCTTCATTGCAAGAATGTTTCTTTAGTTATGCTAGGATATGCATTGATGCCAGCATCTTACATGAGGTGACTAGAATGTTTGTAAAGAAAACAGTGTTGCAACAACCTCAAATAGGTAGAGCTAACCATGTAGCTGAATTGGTCAGTCTTCATGATAATTAATAAATACATAAGTTAGCATTGAGTGATGCATGATCAAATAAACCAAAGCCATTTGTAGTACGAAATGTGAATGCAATGGCTTATTGGTTGGTGTGGTAAGTTTGACTAATGTTAGAACTTGCATACCTTTTTATCTTTTGGATCAGGAATCTCTTTTGGAATAGAATCATAGCCCTGACCAATGCAGATGAAAAGTTACAAAACAATGTGTCGTACAAAAAAAATTATCGATTGACAAAAGGAAGTATGGCAACACAAACCTCTGGCTTTACTTCATCAGGATCCTCGATATATTCTCTGTCATCCCAATCCTTTGGCTGCAAAAAGGCATATATGTTAGATGATTCTCATATTGTAATTTCTTGTTATAATACAGCTCCGATTACGAAAATAGTAAGCTCAACCTTTTTGGCATGAACATCCTTAATTTTACGAGGAGGGAGGATGTCCCAGTCAGTGTACATGCTCCCAGATTCTCTTTCACGGTTATCAACAAGAAGACTATAAGAGGCGTCAGGCCTAAGAATGAATGTGTAAACATGCGTTAACTTGTCTGTTTCACATTGTAGATCTTTCTTGACAGGGTAGTTCTGTCCTTGATAAGAAAGTATAAGATGGAGCTTCTTTGTTTGAGTCCCACAGATATCTGGTCCAAACATCAAGCTGCACAAGAGAACATTAAGAAAGTTAGCAGGCTTCACTCAGCAGCAGACTAGAAATACTGAACAAATAAACGATTTATATTCAGTGCATCTATGCATTAATGATTGGATCATCCATTCACAAGCTGTGTTCTCTAGATGAACTTATAAAATATAACAAATTGCGTGAGATAGAGCAGCATTCATCAACTATATGAACATCCTAAACACACAGCTAACACAAAAGACAGAGGTCCTTACTACCAGCAACAATGGATCTTTGTAGGAATGGGAAATTCCATAGGGCAAAAATACAAAAAATTTACCTGTATGGAGTGTCCCCACTAAATTTCTTCTGGTTGACATAACCAGACATAAGCTTAATATAGCCACCACCACATTCAATGTCCTGCTCAAACTTTATGGAATACTGAACCACCAACGTTCGATCCTTGTTACTGAACTCAGGGATCTTGGCTGAGATGGCAAAATGCCTAGCATCCAGTGTTGTCTGTATGCCTAGAGGGCACAAAATAAAACAAAAGAATCAAACAGTGTCTGGAATTAAAGATATAGTACGCAAGACACGCTTTATGATCAAACCATCAACATCATCATCAATTAAAACGGTTAAACAAAACTATGAGGGATGAAAAGTAAACCTTTGTCATCAGGATCTCCAGAATATCTTCCTGCAGTGTGTTTGAACGTTCCAGCTTTCCCTTCGCTCCTTTTCCAATCAGATTTCACCCAACGAGCCTCCCAACCATCTAAGCATTTAAACCGTACAGTTATACAACAACACAGGAAAACACTGGTCAATCAAAATAATAGGAGATTTAATAGTACGGCGGCTACTAATTCAATCAAACTCATAAAAATTGGACAAGGTATCACAGCCAAGTCATTCCACTACATCACTACTACTCCCCAGTGACACAATAGGATGCTTAAGGCACTACTAATTTCACTAGGAAACCTTCACTACATCATTCACCTCCAAACCCTCAAAAGTGAACTACTGGATTAGCCCCTTCAACTTCTTTTGAGAGTCAACAAACCCTTATCCCTCCGATCCATATCCAGGCTAAAACAATTAACAGGGGAAGTAGAAATTGCCAAGGACATGAACAATACGTGCCTACCCTGACAATACTGGTAAATCCAGGGGGCGAGATAGCAAAATACCACGCGCCCATCGATCACCCATCCCAAAATGGAAATTGGGAGCAGCGAATCCTCCAGTAGGGCGCTCCCCACCAATTCAATTCAAGCACCAGAACGGAAACAGCAGCAGTTAGCTACAATAGGGAGCATGCAGGCACCCCACAAACTGGTAAGCCTAGGAGTAACTGGGAAGGGCGGTATACGCCAGTACCTTCGAAGCGCTCCTCGAAGATGACCTCCCCGGAGGCGAGGAGCAGCAGCGATGATAGGGCGAGGAGGCGGCGGAGCAGCTGGTGGTGGCCGCGGCTGCGACTACCCATCGCCGGTGGCTCGCCGGAGAAGAAGGCGTGGCTCCGAGTCCGAGCTTCCCCTACCGCCGCGTGCTTTGCTTTTCGGCGTAATGGATTATTTGTAGTGCGCGCGAGGCTCGGATGGCCCGTGGATGTGGGAATTATTCACAATAATGCCACTCTGAGTCTGAATGAAGGCGTCGGAAATTTAGTACTCCTATACGGTGGGTGGCATTCTGGTGATTCGAGCAAGACTTGAGTCTATTTGGCGTGGGCCACAGGGATTAGTGGAGGTGCGGACTGGAGCAGTCGAGCAGAGCACCCTCCCCCTAACCACCGAGCGAACGGACGGAGGCCGGCCGGCGACGACTTGTCAAAGTCAACGTCTCCACGGTGGGTCGCGATTTCGAACACGAATGGCGCCCCGAAAGCTCTTATCCACTCTGGAAAGCGTACTAACACCGCGGCCAATCACGGCTCGGCAAAGCGCCGGTGAGAGCCAATAAGGGGCCGCCACGTCACCGGACTGACGTGTTCGCTGTACTACTTCACTTCGCGCGCTCGTATATCGTCTGGGCCTCGTGTTGACCGCAAGTCAACACCTGGTCGTCACGGCTGGTGAATCGTGCGATTGGGCAAAAAATGAAACAAGCTAGGGATGCAGAGGCAGTATCGAAACTTGATCCATTATTTGGACGGTGGAGGTTTGGATTATCACTTGACGCGCGCTTAATTTGCGCCTCTCGACTTAGCAGCTGGATGGATCCTTGGGGAAGCCATGGTAGGGAGTAGGGACTACGTCAGTACTACATTCTTAGGCGAGCAGTGGATTACATCACCCTCGCCAGCCATTCTCCATCCGAACGGTCGTGGAACCGGGATTCGTGGAGACACGGGGCAAACTTTAACATAGGAGGGTATGTGCCGTGTTTTTTCGAGAGATGGATGCGATAAACCTGGTAAAGGCGCTAAGATGATAATTCTGACGTGGGGATCCTCATCAATGATCTTAGGCTCCTGTTAGCTTGTAATTTTCTTGAGTTTGATCTCTCAACGTGTTTGAATAAGATTGCCATTGCCTAGCAAGGCATGGGGCGCGTCCTGGTCTCGAGTCTGTCATTTGGACAGAAAACATTCCAGATTTTGTATCGGGTTTGGTGACCAGTGATTCGGATGTGTCCACTGCTTAATGGAATCCATTATTCCGTAAAAAGAAGAGAGGGTATGGCTTGATTCAACAAGCAACATAACTAATCATCGGAAACATGTTCAAGTTTTTAAGTAAGTAATACAATTGCTAAGTCTGTACTGGCTTCATTCTTCTTAACAAGTTCTAAAAACATCGAAATCAAAATGACACCGCTGTGCAAGAGGGACATACGAACGGTCGACCGTCTCAGGCTCCACCTTGCTCATATTCTACAGCCAACCTGGAGAGGGAGAGCCATGTGAGATCACGGATAACCTTCTTCGGAGGATCCATCGTGCCGCCGTAGATAGGGGTGGAAACGAGCCGAGCCGAGCCGAGCCGGCTCGAGCCAGGCTCGTTCCGGCTCGGATGAACAGTAGGCTCGGCTCGTTTCAGAAACGAGCTGAAAGTTGGGCTTGGCTCGGGCTCGGAATAGAGCTCGAGCTGGCTCGCGAGTCCGAGCAAAAATGGCATCAGTTCGACAGCAGCAGTTCGATTCGAGATCATTCAGACATTCACAGATCAAGCATTCACAAATCCATTAACAGATCAATAAGACAGAAGCAAGCATTCAGTCACAGATCAAGCAAGCATTCATGATTCATCGCAACTCGCAAGAACAAACAAGCAAATCACAAAAGCTCCTTCTTGATCTCCTGGCTCCATCCTGCTGGCACCGGCGCTAGCAGCCTGGACGCGGCGGCGTAGTGGAAGGGGCGGCGGTAGTGGGCTGGAGAGCCTGGAGGACGGCGGCGAGGAGGAAGGGGTATGTGGACGGCCGCCTCGCCTCGGCAGCGGCTGGAGCACGAGGTGTGGCGGTGGCAGCGGAGGAGGAGGGCAGGCGGGCGTGGAGGACTGGACTGGGGGCTGGGGCGGAGGAGTGGCGGCGGTGGAGCCTGGAGGGAGGACGGGGCGACGGAGGACGGGGGGGAGGATAGGGCGGCGCTTTGGTGTGGAGGGGGCGAGCGGCGTGGTGGAGGGGGCGACGCGGTAGAGCGCGGAGGCCGGGTCCGTGTGCTTCGGTGTGGAACTGGAGGGGGCGAGCGGCGTGGTGGAGAGGACGACCGGACGAGCGGCGCCGTGCCGGGGGGAGAGGATGGTAAATGGGGAATTTGGGATGGCGGCCGGACGGACTCGTGTAGTCGCGTGGGGTTAGGGTTAGGGGACGGACTCGCGTGGGGCTGGGCTGACTTGGGGGATTTTGCGTGGGCCGCCGAACGGTTCAATGCACGCGGACCGACACAGTCCCGTATTTCGCCTGGCTCGTTTGGCTCGCGAGCCGGCTCGAGCCCGGCTCGAATTTTCACCGAGCCAAAAGGTGGGCTCGGCTCGGCTCGAAAATTTACGAGCCGAGCCCGAGCCGAGCCAAGCCGTTGCGAGCCCGAGTCGAGCTACGAGCCTCGAGCTATTTTTCCAGCCCTACCCGTAGATCATCGACGGCACAAATAAATCTGCAATCAAACAAACTATCTTCTGGTAGGGATTCAGTCCGTTCAACATGATGATCCAAACCGCTGCTGTGATGCCCATAACGATCGCAAAACCCTGTAAAGAACAAAACAGCAAATTAATGTAAACTTGGTGTGTAGGCGTGGAACATATATCGTGGTTGAGTTGAAGCCAACATGTGTACATGAAATATGCTAAATTTTGGTCAACTTGGTTGCCTTGCCGTTTGTCATGCAAAAAATGAGTTACAGTTAGCACAAGAATATGTATTAAGCAAATCAGACGCGACCTCTCGATTTTGCACGTGCGCGTCCATTGTACTCTACAAAAGTACCTACAAATATCTAGAGTACCTAAAAAAAGTATATTTGTTTTTTAGGAAAAAAAGTATATTGTTGTAAATTGCAATCACTTCACACAATAATTTCGTGTTTTTAAAACAAAAAATAGCAATAAAAAACAAAATTTTACCTTTGAGGCTATCTCAAATAAAAAAAAAGGGTTCGTCTATACAAGATTCGACTATTTTCTTAGCATAGAACAATCAATTTTTAGTTTATTTACAATTTCATTATAAATAAATTGTAGTAAATTATTTATGTAATTCTTGTTCTTGGTCGCGGTAATTGTTCTCGAAAGTCTCAATAACTCATATTTTCATCACATGATTCAAAACCTAACATATACTTTAAGAGGTTGAGCAAAAACAAAGACAAAAAAAAAATAGAATTTTATACCAACAAAATACGGCAATGTGGTCAACCTGTTGTGTTCGGAAGAAAAAATCATAATAAATTCAGACCCAATTTATTAGATGAGAAGAAGTGCAAATCTCAAAGCATATCGGACGGATGGAAACCCGACTATTTTGACAAAAGAAAATAGTCAAATGTTGTTTAGCAAAACTGATAAAAAAAACATACTTACAATATGACAATCTTTTCGTTGGACTAGTTCTTCAAAATGAAAAAACGTTGAGTTCTTAGTGTCAGTTATATATTCAGTTACCCTTAGGAAGAACTTGGTGGCCGGGCTACACTCGCCATGGTGAGTTGGTGAGCCCGGCTCTGATGACGAGGTTCGACGAGTGCGGGATGGTGATCCCTGCTGGGCTGCGAGGCTGTTGCAGGATGTGGATATCCGATCACCACCCTAGCTTGATCGCCCTCTTTCATCCTGCGGAGTGCCTTTTTTTTTAATTGGCCTCATGCTGCCATCTTAATTGCAAAAATAGGTCTTTAGACATCAAAATTGTAAATCTGGCCCCTGCCGAGCGCGGAAGAACTAAAGGCTGACATGTGAAACTTCCCGCGCTGGGGGAGCGCGGAATGGCGGTGCTAGGCGCGGAAGATGGGCAGGCGCGGGGACCAGGGCGCGGTGCGGAATGTCACGGGCCCGGCCCAGTTCCGTGCCACTAGAGCGTGGAAGCTCCGCTGGCTGCCTTCCGCGGTACCGGAGCGCGGGAAGAACTGGAGTTTGGTCAATCAATGTTTCTACACCTTCAAGTTTATGCATTTAGTTTGTATCTCCACGTCAACACGCCAATCAATGTATCTCCACGTTTCTGAGGCTTCGCCGCGTACCACACTTTGGTGCCATGGAAGGTAGCCGGCGGAGCTACCGCACTCCAGTGGCGCGGAACCGGGCCGGGCCCGCAATGTTTCGCGACGCGCCCTGGTTCTCGCGTCCGTCCGTCTTCCGCAGCTAGCACCATCGTTCCGCGCTCCCTCAGCACGGGAAGTTCCACGTGTCAACCTCCACTTCTTTCGAGCTCGGCAGAGAACCAGATTTGCAATTTTGATGTCAAGGGGCCTATTTTTGCAATTAAGGTGGTAGCATGGGCCAAATTTAAAAAATCTTGGAGTGCGGCGTCCTCCATGGCCGCGTCTAACTCATCCGCTACCATTGCGACGTAGCACGTATGTGCCGACCGGCCGGTGAATGCACACGCAGATCGAGGTTGAGTTGGAGATATATAGTGTCGAGGGAAAATTGGGGGTGGACACTTTACCCCGATAAAATCCTCAGCGTAGTTTAGTTCCATATTACTTATTATATTGAGAGGGTGAACCTCCCTGACTTATATGAGGAGATGCTACTCATTGCACACGCATCTAAGATATCAATAAAGAGATAGAAAGACTCTTTGTGACTACATCTCCAGTGTTTGTTCATATTCTTCTGTGTTTATTCTACGTTAGCATCATGACAACTATCTTCAGAATCGCTGGGCCTTTGACAGGTAACTTTTTTCTTTATCGCGTGGTTTTTGTCTCCTCTTATCGTGAGTTATGTTGAAGTGTTTGTTTGTGTCTAGGGATGAAAACAGAACGGATATTCGTGGATATTACTCTTCTCGTTTCTTAACCTATATTTTTCTTCGATTTGAAGTCCGATATGGGCAAGACGGATAAAAAATAGATCATGTAACAACCCAAGATCCATAAGGTGGATTAGTTAAGCATCTAATGTGCATTTGTCAAATTTTGGACTTTTTAAAAACTTTTTGTTGCAAAGCAAATGGGTTGAAACCTGTTCTTCCAAATCCTAGAAATGAATTTTCTAAAATAAAATAAAATTTTGTCAAGATCTAGAAACTTAGTTCAGAGTGGAGTGTAAACCATATGTTGAAAATCCATTGATTTTTAAAGACTAGAATTTAAACCTAGAAATCCAATACTTCCCAATTCAAAAGCTCAAGTTGAATTTGGGGCAAAACTAAAAAGGTTTCAAGTGTGGGTATGTTTATTGTGGAATTCAACTTCAAAACAGGAAAAACCTCAAAGGTTCCTAGAATACTTGAGGTAATTTCAAAAGAATTCTCAAAATCCGAACTTGAAAAATATATTTTCTCTAGTTCAGAAATACACACTGAATTTTATTTTTGAAAATATAGTAGGACCCATAGTTGGGAATATTTTAGTTGGATTCTAACTTCTCTGATTTTTTTTTTTTTGTAATTTTTGGAGGTTGTTTGGTTCCCTGTTTAATTTGCATGTTTAAATTTAAATTTGAATTTAAAATACAAACAAATAATGTGAACAGTGTCTAGAAATATTTTCCCCCTATGTTCTGGAACACCTGAGAAACTCATCTACAAAATTTCATAATTTTTAAAAATAATTTGCTATTTTAAATAGCTAGTCAAAGTAGATAACTAAGAATCAAAACTCATTCACTCTTTGCCATTTCAACTCCCAGCCGAACCATCATCATCCGTACTGCCATCTTTCCTTTTTATTCATCTTCCACTACCATCCCCACTACACAGCTATCTTTTCTCATTTCTTTATCTAGCACCCCTCTCTCACTGCCAATTCTCCTCTACCATTCTTTATTCCAACCAGGTCAGAGCCGAACCAACTCCATCCACTGCCAACTCCATCTTCTCCACTTCATCTCTCTCTCCCCAACAGAACACATCTCGTTTCCTCTCACGCATGAACACTAGCTCAAGCATACATCTTCTCTCCTCCCCATCCAAGCAAGAAACCACAAATCCCCCAACGCATGTCATACCGCTGCGTTCGTCATCGCTCAAGCATTCTGTTTCTGCAATTTGTTCTCGCATGCATGGCCATTTGAGCAAGTTTTAGAGAAGGGAAGGAGAAGGACAGAGCAGTGCTACATGCGTGCAGCGGCCGGTGCATGGCCATGGTGGCATCAAGGTGGTGGCGTGCTGCATGGCGACAATTTGGTGGTACACAGCAATGCATGCAGCAGCAACACCGTGGAGGTTGGGAGCCGGCAGCGGCGGCGCGACGCAGCAGCCAGCAGCCATGGGCGCAGCACAGCGGAGCTCGGCGTGGCGCGACGCCGAGGTGGCCGGGCCCGGGGCGGCCTGGGCAAGTGTAGCCAGCGGCAAGGCGGTGACGTTGGGGCCGGTGCCGGAGCCATGCATGCGGAGGCAGTGCATGCGGCCGGGCTCGACAGCATCGACTCGGCCGCGGCGTGTTCGTTGGCAGTGGCTTGTAGCCGAGACTTGGTGGCGCACTGGCTGGGGAGGCACGGCCAAGGGCGCGGCGCCAAGGCGAGGCTGTGGCCCGCGGACATGCATGCAGCCGGAGTCTTGCACGCATAAGGCTCGAGCAGGCGACGACGAGGTCGAGGCACGGCTAGGTGCCGGCTTGGGAGCGACGCGCCCTTGGCGCCGAGGCGCGGTGGCAGCCCAGCAGCGCGGCGCCCAGGCGAGGGCGTGGCGGCCCGAGCGAGGCGAGGTGGTGTCGACACGAAGGCCATGTTGGAATTAATCTTGTCATCAAGTTAGTTGTGTTTTGCATGCTAGAGTTAGTGGATTAGTAAGTTATTATCATGTAGTGGAGGTGAGTGAATAACAGAGAACCAGAAGAAAAGGCGTGTGTCACCACCAAACGCCATGTGTCTCCTGTGTTCATCTCCCTCCTCCTTGTAGTTGTTTGTGTGTGTCATGTTCGCCTTCTCTCCCAAGGTGAGAGTAGAGTGTGGAGATCTCGCCGGTGCACAGGCCAACATTTGGTATCGAGCGATGCGCGTCGGACGGAGGTGCATGGGTGCCGGTGATAAGCCGACTGCAGCACCATGCACTCAGGAGCATGACGGCGGAGGTCCACACAGCCATGGTGACGCCAGCGCGGTGTGTCGGAATCGCATGTGATGTGTGCACCGCAGCGGCGGCGTGATTGCCGCGAGTAGGCCGACGGCAGCAGTTTCCACGGAGGTGGAGGTCGGCGGCAAGGTGAGGTATTGTGAAGGATAAAGAATGAGAGTACATGGAAAAGCTCGGGCCCGCCGAGTGCCAAAGCGTGCATGTGCTCATGACGTTCTTCTGTTTCCTCCATGTGAATTAGTTGTGTGCGTGTCCAAGAGCTTAGTAGTACAAGAGAATAAAAGTGTGTTTTCTCCGTGTACTCTGTCTAGCTGTTGTATATGTGTATTCTCGTGTTAGTTGTGCCCACGAAAGCGTGAGTTCTTTAGGTGTGTCGAAGAACCCACTAATGTAAGCTCGATCGAGTCTCGTCGCGTCAAGTTGTGTCACCGGCGAAAGACAATTGGAGCTAAAGTAGAGGTCGAAGTCGCGGCGAGGTGTGTCACCGGCGGTGAAGCGATGAAAGACACGGCAAGTTGTGTCACCGGTGCATGATCAAGAAGAGAGGTAATGCTTCTTTGAGATGCGTTGGAAGATCGGTCTTCGGATAAGTTTGACATGACAAGATTAAGGGGGTGATTGTTGGAATTAATCTTGTCATCAAGTTAGTTGTGTTTTGCATGCTAGAGTTAGTGGATTAGTAAGTCATTATCATGTAGTGGAGGTGAGTGAATAACAGAGAACCAGAAGAAAAGGCGTGTGTCACCACCAAACGCCATGTGTCTCCTGTGTTCATCTCCCTCCTCCTTGTAGTTGTTTGTGTGTGTCATGTTCGCCTTCTCTCCCGGCGTGTGTATTCATGAGAGAAACAAGGTGAGAGTAGAGTGTGGAGATCTCGCCGGGTGCCTGGGCCAACAGGCCAAAGAGGACCCGGTACAGGGCTGGCGTGGCGGCGCTGATGCGGCGCGAGACCGAGAGAGCAAGGCCGGCGCATGTATGTACCATGCAAGCGGCAGCCCCAGACAGCGCGGCGTAGTTTGGTAGCGGCGACGGAGGACGGCGTGGCGCATGCAGCGCCGAGGGCACGGCCGCAAGGCGCATGTGGTGGCATCGGGATGGCGGGCGAGCTGAGCACCGACGACGATAGCGGAGCTATGCTGGACGCGGACAAGAGGCTGAGCAGGACGCATAATCGACGACGACTATGGTGGATGCGGACGAGAAGCCGAGCGAGATGCGGAACCGGCGACGACTACGATGGATGCGGACGAGTGGGAAGATTAAGTTAACAACACCTCGAAACAGTGAAATAACCCAAAATTTCAGATTTCAAAATTTTTGAAATCTTTTGCCGAATTTTCAGTTTTCTTTCCCTTTTTGGAAATCCTCCTCCCCTTTCCGCTTTCTCTCATTGGGAAATCCGCCTTTGCCAGCCCGGAGGCGCCTTTTCTCCTGGGCGCCTTCTCCTTCCTTCCTCCCGACGCCAGCGCCACCCGCCACTGCCTCGATTCTTCGACGCCGCAATCGTTGACCGCCGCGCCACCTCGCCACGCCCACAACCTTCCACTACCTTCGCCGCCTCCACCTCACCCAGCCACTTCCCCTCTCCCAGCGTCGCTCGCACGCAGCCGCCCCTGTCGCCGCCCGCTGCCCCCACTGCCTCCCTGGCGCAACCGCCGTCTCCCGACCTGTAAAAGGCCACCTCCGGCTTGCCCTCATATCCATCTTCCACCACACCACCTCCCCTTGCCCCCTCGTCACCGGAGCCGGCCGAATTTTGAGTTTCCGCCGCCGCCCCTCTCTTCTTCCCCGTCGGGCAAAGGTGAAATTCACCGCCTCCCTTCCTCCCCCTTCCCTCCTCATCCCAGCTCAAGCTTTCCCTCTCCACCCCGCTTCTTCCCCCTAATCTCCCCATCCCTAATTCTCACCGGCTCGCCGGCACCGAGCTCCACCGCCGCCTCATTCACGGCCGCCGTCGCCAAGCCGCCACACACCATCCCGAACCCCACCAAAGCCACCAATGAACTCACCTTGGTCCACTGATGCTCAAGCACCTCTTCCCCTGGCCGAGAGTCACCGGAGCGCCGCCGACCTCGTCCTCTGCCCCGGCCGTGCGCCACCTTCGCCGCCGCCCCATCTCCGCACCTCCTCTGTCCTCCCAAACCCCAAAATGGAACCATCTAGACTCCGTGGTGCTCCCCGCACCACTCACTCTTGCCGCCGGTCACCGCCGCCGCCAGCTCGGGCGAGCGGGCTGGCCTCTAGGCCGCGCGGCTCAAGCCAGAGCGCTGGGCCTTTACGGCTGCCGATTTGGGCCGAAGCCCATTTGAGCGTTGGGCTCAGCCCAACACTGTTCACAACACGTGAACAGTGAAATCAAATACTGTTCAATGCACAGTAACTCCTGTACTGTTCATCCGAAAAACTAAAAATACTATTCATGATCCAAAAATAGTGAAACCCCTTAATGTTCAGATTATTTGCTGTTCATTAACCAAAATAGTAAATCCTATTATTGTCCACTGACTCATTTTTATACATAAATAGTAAAATAGTACTAATCATTATCTGACACATTTTCGCCCAAAACCACAAATATGCAATTTATACTCCTTTCGACCGTCTCGAACCCAGAAAACCCACTCACTGTCTATTCCTTTAAATCAGCTCAAACACTGGCCATTGCAAAGTAAACTCATTACTGTTCATTATCCGAAAATGGTTTGTGTTATCCATTCCCATCCGAAAATAGTAAACCCTATCTACTGTTCACTTCAAACCAGAAACACTGATTCCAGTCATTATTCACTGATCCATTGTCATACATAAATAGTAAAATAGAACTATTCATTGTTTGACACCATTTTCGCCCAAAATCCTAACTTGACATTATATGTCAAATTTAACCGACTCGAGCCCGTGAGTCCAAATCTCAGCTCCGTTCAGCCATATGAAACTCCAAATAAATACATATCATCACACACCACCTTTCTTTATGATGCATTATCCATTTACCATATTTTTGTTGTACTTGGATCCAAATCTCAGCTTCGTTCAATCCAATCAAACACCAGATAAAACTCCTACCATCTCACACAATCTACCTTTCTATGTGTTTCTTTTCTGGATTTTATTTACTTGCATGTTGTTCCCAGCTCATTCCTTGTCGAGCTGAATTTTATTTGAATTATTTTATTGTATTGTTTCTCGTTAGGTCACGACATCAACGATCAAGCTCCAGAAGGCGCAGGACAAGACCAGTATCCAGAAGACTTTGTGCAAGAAGGCAAGTCGCATTCTTTAATCATTTTGAACCTACATTTAATCTATGTATTATTACTTTCATTACTGTATTTGTGCCAATTACTTTAAATATTGAAATAATACTTTTGAATGCCATGACAATTAGATAAATCCTAAATACCCCACAAACAAACCCACCCAACTCTTGTAGGCCATATTCACCTTGACAAGCTTAGTTTACATAGAATACTATAAATAACTTTATCACCAAAAATGTGTTCATCAATCAAAAGCAAGTATTGGCTACTTGCCAATGGATTTGGTGGTGAGTTGAGGGTTGTGTCCAGGAAGTTGGGCAACCCAATAGACTCGTTTAAAAGTGAGTCATCAGTGAGATCTGGAGGTGGACAGCCACGAGTTGGTGTTGGGCCATCGCCTCACTGGATGACAGGTAAGGACAAGAACCTTGTGCCAAGTAACAGACACAGAAAACCGCTCAACCACATGCGTGGTCATTCTTCCCTAGCTTAGTACACTGCTCATCCGATTGAATATCTACAGGATGTCAACTGTTGCTTTTGTGATAGAACAGCCGCAGAATGGGGGTGAGTCAGGAGTGGACCGTTTAGGGCACTCGCTGAATTACACAACGGTATGGGCCCGTCAGCCTCGGAGTGCGGATTCCACTATTGGCCTGTGGTCTCCCGAGTTGTATGGATTTAGACCTACCTTGTAGAGATTAGAAAGGTTGAGCAGTAAAAAGGCTTTGTTATCTCAGCTTAGTCGCACGCTAACGTGTTGCGTGTCTATGTATTGACAGTATGAGCATGAGATATCTTGTGGGTAAAGTTGGGCAACTCTGCAGAGTGAATAATCAAAGGTATTTGAATACACCGTGCTTCCGGTTAATGAAGCTGTGTTCATGGGTGATTCCAATATACAAGGCATAAGTAGAGTTTTGAGATGTTAAGTTGGTAATCGAGTTTGTTGATAAACCCATGATGCTATTACTTATTATTGTTTTACTGTTTTATAAATTGTTTTAAATGCAAAGTGCATCCACATATGACAGGTATGGTAAACCCTAACCATCCATTGAACTCCTTTGCATGTAATTATTTAGTATTTTCATGCGGCTTGTTGAGTACGGTGGTAGTACTCATTCTTGCAATTTGCAAAACATCTACAGAAGAAACTTGGGAAAGTGCAGAGAACCCCTGTGAGCAAGACTTTGGTGGACCCCCAGAAGGCAACGACTACTGTTATTAGGTCTCGACTGCGCTCAAGCGTACCTGTGGTTTGAAGTTCTTTTGTCTTGTATTATACTTAACTTTGGGCTTGGATGCCCGTGTCAGGTCAAAACAGGTTGTTAAACCTTAGCTTTGTATAATAAAAATCTGGGTTTTTGTCGCAATCAAAAGCTTGCTTGAGATACTATCTGCTTCGCAACTGTATATCCTGGGCGGTTGCGAAGGGTTTAGCGGTCCCGAGAATCGGGGCTGTCACAAACAGCATAATCCTTTTTATGCAATGCTGAGCAGAGAAGGTAATGAGAGTTCATTTAGGAACAACAGTAAGCTACTGTCATTTTGAATGCAAGTAAATGGAAAAGTTGTGTTGGTTTAAATAGCCATTAGAGATTGATCTAAAAGAGCATACTAATATGAAAAACAAGTTTTGAGAATAGTCTTTCCAAATTAAACAGTGAACCTCCAATCAACTTTTGGATAAACAGGAAAGAAAATGGTTAGTGATCAAATCAATCAAGAGAACACTTCACTTAGAGACACTCTCAAAAACATTTATGAACAGTCAGGGAATTGAATAAGGCATTAAGCTAATGGCATTTCAAATGCAAATGGGAAATCATGTTGAGTTAATTAGCCATTAACATTTGATCTAAAAGAGTGAAATTATTTAGAAGACAAGAGTTAGGTTATATGGTTGTCTATTGACAGTAACCCCATGCCATTGATATGTTAATAGCAATAGAGGCACTAGGTCAACGAGATAGTTTATATATATATATATATATATATAAATATATAGTTTTAACTTCAAAAATTTATAACTAATTCAAATCAACTTCAAATTGAGTGAAACCAATTTTGTTGGTTCCTATTTTTATTGTACTTTAACTTGGAATATGTTTGAACCATGTTACTGTCACAGAAAATTTTGAAAGTCAAATTAATTTCGAAAATAAATTATTTTTACACTGGAAATGGAATTAACTTAAAAAATCCCTAAGAAATTCATATGAACTCCAATTGGGGTGATTCAAATTTTGTTGTTCATAACATTTTATTCTCTTCCAATCCATGTAAAATTTATCTCTACCACAACTCCAAAAATTTCAGAGTTGTAATTAAATTTGGAAATGAAGCTACAACAATTCATTTATCTTGATTTTCTCTCTTGGTAGAAAATGATTAGGGCATAACTCTCATATACAAACTCAAAATCAAATAGTTTTTATTTATAATTTCATATAAAATCATAATCTATCCTATGTATTAATTTCTTAATTTTTGGGATTTTTTTTGGAATTTTGGTGTTTATTCGATGCTTTTGCTTTGTCTGTTTTTTTCGTTAGACAACGGTGATTCGGGAGTGCAATTGAGATGTTCATGAGAATGTACAGAGTCCCAGAAAGCAAAGGCAAGTATCTACCATTTGATCATGTTGATCCTATTATATTCAAAATTGTTATCTTGTTTGCAGTGGCGAATTTAGGATAAAAATAAAGGGGGAGCTCTACTGTTGAGGTTATAGCAGAATGTAAATATACCAAAGCTACATCTACAGGTCTTTTGTCATTGGAATGTCAAATTCATACATAAATAGAAAAAGAACAAATTAAAAATGTACAATACAATAAATGTAGTACATCGCTAATAGATAATTTTGCCCCCAAATGTCCATAAATATGTGAGTACCGATCTGTAGATAAGAAATATCAAATTTAATAATACAATATTAAATTGTGAATATTCATAAACATTAAAAATAAAATAAAACATAGCACTAAGACACTAAATGTGGCACTAAATCCAATTACGATGCAATTCCGCTTGCCATTTTTGTAAATCTAAGGAAAATTAAACAACAACCAGTCAACCACTAATTAAACAAATTGGCTAATCGACTAATGGCTACGATCAATTAAACAACGATTTACATCAATTCATCAATAATAAATAAAACAATTAAATATTTGCATCAATAATTAATTCATCGATCTAAATCTACCTACATTTGCAATAGACAAATAAATTGGGGATCTGGCACCGAAGAGATCCCTACCTACTCACTGCCTCACTTCATTCAATGTCTGAGTCACTAGCTCATTGCCTGCCTGCCTATTTGACCTCAAGCCACTGGACACTGTGATTCGTTATTTCTTTCGCTACTTCAAGTCTTCGCTAGTCTCCGCTGCTTGAGCCGAGCGGCTGTAAGATCGAGTAGGCCGACTAGAGGGGGGTGAATAGTCAGTTTAAAACTTTTATGCGCTAAAACCGATTTCTAATGCGGAAGCTAAATATCAATTCGGTTTAACACAATTAACGCTTAAGCAACCAAGTGCACCAACAATACAAGTCAATAATCAATAGAGCAATTTAGCAAAGACTTGTAAGCTATCAACTAATGATATGATTAATCAAGCACATACACGATAGCAATCAAATAAATAAGCAATTATACAATGAATGTAAATTGCACAATGTAAAGGATATGAAAGCTAATCACAAAAAGCACACGTGACACAACGATGTTTTACCGTGGTGGTCGGAGACTTGCCGGTCTCCCATAATCCACATTGAGGTAAGTTCAACCTTTTGGATCGACTCCAAAACGCGAGGCAACACCTCCGAGGTAAGTCCAAACCACTTGGACCGGTTCCAACTGAACCAACACCTCTAAGAGAGATCAACCGCTTGAACCGACTCCAACTTGAACTTATCACCCCAATCCACTAGGGTTGCTCTTACTCCGCTCCGGAGATGGCGAGCACCAAGTCACTCACAAATCGCCCGGGTCTTCTCACAAGCTTCACTTGAGAAGATCACCGACGCACGACACCACCACGCCGTCTAGGTGTCGGCAAACACCAAGAGTAACAAGACTCAACTTTCACTTGAACCAATCAAGTGCCAAAGCTCTATGGATACCAAATCCACAACCTAATGCAACACATGCACTTAGGGTTTGCTCTCAACCACTCACTAAGTGCAACACATGCACACAAGAGTATGAGAGGCTTGCTCTTAGCTCAAAGAACTCAATGGGGCACCAGCAATCTTACCCACACACGGCCAAGGTGGGTATTTATAGCCCACACACAAAAACTAGCCGTTGAGGCAAAGTCTGCTGAAAAATCAGCACATGCGGTACGACCGCCATGTACCGAGCGGTACGACCGCACCTCCTCCAACAGTCAGAAAACTAGCCGTTGGGCACCTGTGCGGTACGATCGCCAACCAACATGCGGTACGACCGCATCTCCCGGTCATACCGCTCAAGGAGCGCGGTACAACCGCTCGCAGGGTTTTCAACTCAACCCGAAAAGCACGCTCTCTGGAAAATATGTACCGCCATACAAAATCCGGTACGACCGCAGGCCGGTAGTACCGCGCACATAACACCGGTACAACCGCACCTCCAGAGAATCCAAAGCACACGAAATGCAATGGTTCTGGTTTTATACAACCGCCAACTAGAAATCGGAACGACCGATGTGCGGTCATACCGCACCAAAATCCGATCGAACCGCCCTTAACACGTCGGTTCATCCGATTTTTGACAAAAGCAGCAGTTTGCATCCAAAACAAATTCAATTGCAAAACACATTTGACAATTGACATGTGATGCAAACAAGGGTTCAAAGTGAGATTCTCAACAAGTTGCAAAACACATATGCCAACTTTTAGAATCACACCACAAATTGCACTTCGCTTCTATTCAATTTGCAAAACACATTTGCACAATAGACAAGCGATGCAAACAACGATAAAAGCGAGATTCTCAACAAGTTGCAAAACACATTTGCCAACTTTTAGAATCAACGCCACAAGGAATAAGGTACATGGACTTAAACCATTTGCAAAACACATTTGCAAACTCAAGTCACATGCTATAAGGATTAACCATGAGCCACAACTATTTGCAAAACGCATTCGCAAATATAGGCAACATGTTAAGTTGAGCTAGAGCAAACACAATGAGCTATCAACACATGACTAACTCAAGTTACTAATTAAGACCCCTCTTAATAGTACGGCAACCTATACTAGCAATCCGGTCTCCAACCAAACACCGAGACCGGTAAAAGACTAGGAACAAATTCTTAGCCCTAGCTAGTCATACCTTTTCCTTGCGCAACCACTTGAAGCTTGATGACGCATATCCTTGCTTCAAGTCTTGACATACATCAACTCATGATGCACTCTTCACTTGACTTCCATCAACACATGATGGATTCTTCTTGTCTTGATGATCAACTCATGATCATCTCCTTTACTTGAACTTGACACGCATCAACTCATGATGCATCCTTTACTTCAAGCTTTTCTTCAACATCATCAACCCATGATGATCTTCCTCTTCTTGAACCTCATCAATGCATGATGATTTCTTCTTCTTCAAGAACTTGACTTGATGACGATCAACTCATGACGTCATCCAAAGTCTTCAACCACCTAGAACATAACCTATTCATCCAACTCAATGAGAAACGTTAGTTCCACAATATGATTATCATTAATTACCACAACATACCATTAACCAATAATGGTGGGACAAGATACCACAATCTTTCCCTCTTTGGTAATTGATGATAACCAACACAATTACAGATAATTGAATGTAATTGGTATGAGTATATATAAACACGAAGTTATATATATACTCAAGAGTTATGTTTCAAAGTAGATCACAAAGATCAATACTAATGAAACAACAAGGTCATGAGTATATATGAACTACACAAGTTATATATACCAAATATGAGTGTATACAAACTACACAAGTTGTATATACTCATATGAATATATTAACTACACAAGTTAAATATATTCAAGGATATATGAGCATATATGAACTGCACAAGTCTCATATGCTCACATACAAGTATATATGAACTACACAAGTTATATATACCAAATATGAGTGTATACAAACTACACAAGTTGTATATACTCATATGAATATATCAACTACACAAGTTAAATATATTCAAGGATATGTTTCAAAGTAAAGATCCTTAGTATATGTGAAAAGAGAATATGGATCAATACTAATGAAACCACAAAATATAGAATGAACTCCCCCTAAATGTGTGCATACACAAATGTGTAATGGAAACATATGCACATATCCAAGTTAACCTTTTTGGTGGAGTTTAACCTATATTTTGGATCCGAGGAATGCAACAAGATATAATAATAATAAGTAGAATGCATACCTCTTGTATTTTCATCTTATTATCCAAACGAGACTAAGCAATAGATAATCAATAGAATTGTTAGTCTCACAAATAGATTTGTCATTAATGAATACATACCTGTTTGGATTTTTGCTTTTATATCCAAGCTGAGACTAAAACATGATATAGCAATAGGAGTGTTAATCTCACAAGTGCATTTGTCATTAATCACTTAGTCACTTGCATGCCTTCATGATTTTCACCTTTATATCCAAATAAGACTACACAATATGTATATCAATAAAAGTGTTAGTCTCCCAATTAGATTTATCATTAATCACCAAAACTCCATTACCACATAATGGCGGGTCTAGATCTTTCAGCGGCCGAGCGTCTTTGCGTCTTGGCGATGTCGCCAGTGCCGCCAGGCGACCATCGTCGCAGCCCTCGCTCAACCGCGGCCGTCGCGGTGGTCAACCGCCTCCGGCCTCTCCCTCTGCGCCGAGCGGCCAACTCGCCGAGACACCGCCTCCCCCTCCGCTGCGCTGGGCTATCGAATGGCCCGAATCGCCGACCGCCTGTGAGGGCTTGTTTGGTTCAGTGCCAAAATAAACCATACCAAAATTTAGTATTGCCTTAAAATTTGACTAGTATTTGGTTTAATACCAAAATTTTGGCTTGCCCACAAAAAAATGGTAGTGCCAGCCTTTTCCAAGCCAAGTCCTGGGCAAACTTTCGGCCACCAAATTGCTAACCAAAAATTAGCGTGGCATTGATTCATTGAGTTTGATTACGTGGCAACATTTGGTTGGATGGGAATAGTAACAATAAATGCATGTCAAGCTTAATTTAAAACCTTAAAATGGTCATATTTCCTAAACCGAGTATCCGATTTATGATCCGATTAAACCGTTGTATTCCTTGTCATTTAATCAACAAAACAAGACCACTGTTGGCATATTTGGGAACAAAAAAATATATCATATGGGACCCACATGTTATACTCGTAATTTTGGCAAATTTTGGTATGGCAGCAATCCAAATATATCAATTTCGGTATTGCTCGTGAATTGGTAAGGCTACGGTATTGCTCGTGAATTGGTAAGGCTACGATCCAAACAATATTTTTTTTGCCCCGGTTTTGGTATTGCCCGCGTTTTAGCATTACCAAAATTTTAGTATGGCTCACTGGGGTCACAATCCAAACAACCTCTCTCGTCTCGCCTCTGGGTCTCTCCATCTCTCCTCTCTCGATTCTCCAATCTGGGCGTCAGGGCGTGTGTCGGTGTGGCTCAGAGATAGAGTAGAGAGTACAAACCTTATATGTTTAGTGTTCTTATTTGGGCTGACTAGGCCTAAGCCATCGTCTGCCGAGTGTCGATTGGGCCTTAACGCCACGCCCCATGCTTTCTTCAACCTCTGTGGCTCCACCTCCTGCTTTCTTCAATGGTTCAACCTCCGTCTGTGCCGCAGCAGCTAGCTCTCGTCGCTCGTCGGTGCTCAGCCGCTCAGACCTCAGTGGGTATAGGGGTATGGTGGTGGGAGGAGGGGGTGCTCGAGCACCCACAAGCACCTACGGTGGATTCGCCCCTACTTGTTTGCAACTGCATGTATTCATGCTTTATTTGTCAAGTTATTTTTGTCGTTTAGAGGTAGCTAATCCTATTGAATGAATTCTCTAAAATTGTTCATCCCCTACCACTAGTCTAAGTTAATATTCATGCTGATGATTAGTGCTCGGTGGCTGTTATATGATCTAATTCTGCTTATTCGCTGTGATGCTTAGCAATGCTCGGGAGTTGTGGTGGATCTTGAGGATGCGCCAGTTGCGATAGGCTTCCACCCGGCGGGGAAGATCATGCAGATGATGTTCATGTTGGAGTCGAGGTGTGAGAGCTCAGAGAGGGGGTGCTTCATGGCCTGGTGGAGTGTTGACTTAAGCTAGTTGTGTCAAATCAGTTTTAGTCTATTTTCGTTTTGTCAGAAACTGATTTCAGAGTTCTGGTCTTTAGTTTCTTTTTGGATTGGATTGCCAACATGTTTAGGCAATACCGAATATGTTTTGCATGACATATTAGGATAGTATTGCATCAGTTTGTGTTTGTTTCGGATAAGCAGTAGAATTAGAATTGGGCAGCAGAGGGAGCAGAGCCCGATTCTGAACTATGCCATATCCGAAAATAGTAAAGTCTGTGTGTATATAAACAACAGAAAAAACAAAAAGACTACAAGGTTGCAGCGCAAAACACACACATCTGTCCTATTTAGTTACTCCAAGCATTGAGTTTTCTGATCCCGATCTAAAGATTCGACTGCGATGTTCGTAATTGTCGCCCACGAAGTTCATTGTCTACTATCCAAATTCTATCATGGAGCTCCAGTGCGCGCGCTTGCTCGGCACACTCGCCGCACACCTTGCACGGAACACGCCATCGCAGCGGCGAATGACGGGTCGATCGCTCGTCACCGTGGCCGCCTCGCGGCGAGGACGCCATGGGAATAATACTGAGAGACTGCGGTGAGAGTGGGGACAGAAATGGCGACGCGCACCGCGACAACGGTATGGACAACACCATCGACACCTCAGGCTAAGGCATGCACTAAGCGAGTAGCGAGGACACAGTGGTGGTCATCACGACCTCTTCTTCCTCTGCGGTCGGAACAACATTCTTGGGTCCGGAGGTAGAAGGGGTCGACCCTAAAGATCCAATGGGTCCTAAGGTTCTTTGCTTGCTTCTTCCTTGGGTCGGCCAGCGAAACTCAAAAGGGTAGTCTGAGTCAGACGGTGTAGGAAAGGGTCGGCTAGGTTTGAACCACTCCCACCCCTGTAGGAAACGTGCCATAATAAGTATTTATGAAAAAAATTAAGCGGTTAAAAGTGAGAATACTGGCGAACGGAGACAGTAGACTAGGGGCTATTTGGATTGTGACCCCAGTGAACCATATCAAAATTTTGGTAATACCAAAACGAAGGCAAAAAATGTTATTTGGTTCGTAGTCATACCAAAATTTTGGCCTGCCAATTTTTTTGCTAGCTTTTTGGCCACCCATTTTGGCCAAGAAGGTGAGAAGGAAAAAGTTGGTAATGCTAAATTTTTTAGGATATGCCAAAATTTTGGTATCAATCTAAATGATAGCCAAATTACCTGAACATTACCAAAATTTGACTTAGCAGGTTAAAGCAATAAACCAAATAAATTTCAAATGCCCACCCCACCCAAATACGCTGCCCAGTGCCTAAGCAACCTGCTGTTGGGAGGGCGGCGCCGCCGCGCCCAATTATGGCCCCGTTTGGTTCGGCTTCGGCTTCCGGCTTTCGGCCGAAAAAGCTGGAAGCCGAACCAAACGACAAGGCTTTTTGAATCAGTTTTCTCGGAAGCCGCTTTTCACGTACACGTAGGAAGCCAAAAGCCAAAAGCCACCGCCGGCCAGCTTCTGCGGCTTCCCACCACCCCTCCTCCGCATTTGCCCCTCGAAATGCAGGGTATTTACCCGCTTTTTGCCATTCGACAAAACCGCCTCAACCGCCCCCCCCCGCCCCCCACACGCCAGACCCCCGCTCGCAGGCCTCCTTCTCCTCCCCCGCCCACCTCTTCTCCTCCCCCGCCCGCCTCCTTCCTTCTCCCCCGTCGGCCCGCCTGCATGCCTCCTCCCCCCAGCGCCCTCCTCCTCCTCCCCGGCGGCCACCTCCTCCTCCCTCAGCTCCCTCCTCCTCCCTAGCACCCTCCTCCCCGCTGGCCTCACCCGGATCCAGATCTAGATCTGGATCTGGATCTCGCCTCCTCCACCTCCCTTCTCGCCAGCGCCCCTCCTCCACCTCCTCCTCCCCAGCACCCCTCCTCCACGGTGCACCTCCTCCCCGACGCGATGCCTCCCCCGACTCCGTCCTCCCCCGATGCGGCGCCTCCTTCCCCGACTCCGGCCTTCTCCTCCTCCCCCCGAGTGGCACCGCCCCGCTCCCCTTCTCCTCCTCCTCCCTGGCGCCTTCCTCCTCGGCCACCTTCTCGCCTCCTCCACCTCTCTCCTCCCCGAGCCGCTGCTTGCTCGCCGCCGTGGCCACATCCTCTGTGTCGCCTTCTCCTCTCCCGACGCCCGACACCCAACTCCTCCGCCTCGCCCTCCGCCGCCGCTAAGCTCCTCCCCCACCCCCACCACCGCCGCCGCCGGTGGCCTCCTCTCGCCGCCGCCGCAACCGCCGCCAGAAGCATAACCCTAACCCTAGTTTTCCTTTTTTTTTTTTTTTTCTGTAATGATTATTGTTAATTATAATTGTAATAATTGTTAATTGCAATAATAGTTTAGTGTAATGGTTATTTATTGCAAATATTTATGTAATAATCGTCTATTTTAATAATTATGTGTTGTAATAATTGTTAATTGTAATAAATATCATTAATTGTTGTTAATCGCGGTAATTGTGCTAAATTGCGGTATATTGCAATAGTCATCGTCAAATGCGACCAATTGCTCTAATTGCGGTAGTTGGTGTTAATTCGTTAAATATCGTTGATTGCGGTAGTTATCGTCAATTGTATTAGTTCTTCATTGTCTTTAAATACTATTAATTATCGTCAACTATCATTAGTTTTCATTAATAGTCGTCAATTGTCGTTAAACGATGTTAATTGCGTAAAACGGTATCAAATAAGTCATTACTGTCCTCATGGGCATTTTAGACATTTCTCGTCTCGGAAGCTGCAGCCAGTCTACGTAAAAGCCAAACAGACAAACACCAAATCAGAAAAGCTCAGCCGTTTAGCCCGCAGCCATAAAGCTCTGCAGCACAACTGGAAGCCGTTTTTCAGAAAAGCACAGTCGTTCCAAACAGGGCCTATGATTGAAGAGAAACTGGGTGCAATGCAAGCCGTTGGATGATCCAGAAGTGTATGCATTGTCTCTTCCTGATCGTCCGATGATCACAAAGGAAAGCCGAGGCTGCGACGCCGACTTCCTCTTAAGACTTGCCCCTCCGCTCTTCTACATGGAACGGCCTTCCCGGAACCCCCTTAAATTCCCCATTTCCCTCCCTCTTCGGCGTCTCCGCTTCCCTCTCCTCCTTCCCCGAAACCAGGAGAAATCCGAGCAAGAAAGCCAGAGGAGAAATCGAGGGAAATATGGAGAGCGATCAGGAAAAGACGTGCCCTCTCCTCCTAGGATCTTCGACCGGCGGGACGTCCTCCAGCAAAGAGAAGGCGGCGGATCTGGTCGACCGTAGGGCTCTCGCCGACGGCACCCGCGACTTCGCTCGGTTCTTCGCCACGTCGAGCGTCGGCGAGGAGGCAGGCAAGTTCGCCGTCGCCGCCGCCGATTTCTCCGTCGCCGAAGACGAGCACGCCAAGAAGACGGCCGCGGCAGCTCTGTCGGCCTCGGCCGCGGCGCTCTCCGACGCCGTCCGCCGCGCCGGGGAGGTGGATTCGGCGCTGGCCTCCCACGCACTTCGTCTTCTCGGCGATGCCCGCAAGTTGCTCCCCCAAGACGACGACGACTCACTGGCGGGCCGACGCTTCTCAGCCTTCTTGGCGAGACTGTTCCGTCAGAGCAAGAACCCGCGGACGCTGATACAGGACGACCAGGACACGCCCGAGGAGCCAAGGCTTCCCCTCCACGAACGGGACGTCAAGCGCCAGGTAAGAGATTACCGATTCTTGATCGAAATTGGGGTCGATTAGGCGCTCTTTGGTGAAATTGGGGTCGATTAGTCGATCTTGTGTGTGTGAGGATTGAATTATGCTTCCTTCCAAGGCCGATTTTTTTTAAAAAATATCTCAACTTCATACTCCTATCAACTACTGTCAATATGGTGTTCGGCATTCAGAACTTTCAGCTGGTTCTGAATATCAGACATAGTGCACATATAACAATGGTTGGTTGCCGTAAGTGGAAATACTTTCATCTTGTTGCTCACTTGTTTGATAGAAGGATAGATGATAACCTTACTGCTCCTGCAAAGTAAGAAGCGCAGTTTAAAGGAATGCTAATTTTGTTCACCTTTTTTTTTCCTTCAAACTTGTTACAAATTTTATTGAGCTATAGACAAACAGATCTGGTAGCCTTTCTCAGATTCTATATACAACTCTCAGATTGTGTATGACAAAATATTCTTCTGAGAAAATTGAAATCAAAGGTCGTATACATGTTAAGGAGCTAACAAAAATGCCTTTCTCAGATTCTATATACAACCCTATTTGCTGGTTTTAGAACTTCTTTTTCAGTAGTTTTGCTTGACCCACCCTTCTCTGGCAGAATGACTCAATCCTATCGCAGGCTTCCAGTATCATACTAACAGGTGCCCCAAAGAATATTCTAACCATCATACTAACAGGTGCCCCAAAGAATATTCTAACCCAGTTCTTCAATCCAATGACAGAACCTGAAAATTCACAAAGTATGAAAATTGATATTGTGATTTTCTATCAATCTAAAGGGTATTAATCATGAAGAAAGCCAACTACAATATCAGTATCAGTATCCACATTCCCGAACACATTACGTACAAAGATAATAGAAATAACTAAATGGTAATTTAGTGAATTATACCAGGTAGAACCAGGATAGATTCTTCTTTGATCAATTCAAGAGCAAAGTCCATGTCATCTGCAATACCAAATAGAAGTGAAGTGTTGATTTCAACCTGCATGATTTTGTGAACATCAATTCAAAGATAAGATAATGAATCATTATAAAACTGAAACCAGGGTATCTTCCAACCAACCATCGTGAACATGGAGCTATTAAGATACTATTGAGAAAACAAAAGAAGGATGCTCTCAGGGTCAACCAAGAATTAGGGAGGACGGCGGTGTCGGGCGCGGGGTAGAGGGAGGACGGCGGCGACGGACACAGGGTAGAGGGAGGCCAGTGGAGGTCGACGGAGAACAACGACAGCGGGAGGTCTATGGAGGCCTGCGGTCATCAAGGGAGGACGGGGGCCGACAGAGGTCGCGGGAGGCCAGCGGAGTTGAGGGAGGACGACGACGACCGGGTCAGGCGGCGTCGGGGCGGAGGACACGACATAACAGGGTGTGGGGAGCCGAAAGGAGGGGAAAAGAACAGGTGGAGAGCAAAAAAAAAAATGTAAGGGTTTGCACTTATATACAAATAACATTTTGAGGGTAATTTCAACGAAGTTTAGTAGTAAAAGGATATTTCATTCTGCAAAAGCAAAAAAAAAACCTCTCTCGTGGCTTATGGCTATTAGGCTTAAAATGATTTAAGCTTTTTATAAACTAGATGAAAAAGCCACTCCCTTTGTTTAGACTTAGACTTTTTTGCTTTTAAACCAAATAAAAAACCTAAACAAATATAGCCTAAAAATGGTTTAAGCTTTTTATAAACTGAATGAAAAAACCACCCTTTGTTTAGACTTTAGACTTTTTTGCTTTTAAACCAAAGAAAAAACCTAAAACATGCCTGATTCTGATAAAGCTTTTTCGTCTTGGCAGAAAGTGCTGATGGATAAGCGCAGCGCCTTGTACTGCCTGTCGATGCCCGCCTCGCTGGCCCTCATTCCGACGCTAAAGGAAGTCATCCCCGAGGCCCAACACACTGTTGTAGCGTTCATCTACGGCTGTATCTTCTCTTCAGCGACCGTGGGGCTGGTGCTGAGCCTCCACGCGCTCGACAGGATTGATTTAGAGATTGCAGGATTCTTGAGCCGCCTGAGCATCGTTGGATTGGCCGTGCTGGTCGTCTTCTACATCTCCTGTGCCCTGGCCCCGGGAAACAGCTTGATGCTTTGGTTCTTCTTGGTGGTGGTCTTCTGTGGGCATGCTTACGCCTGGTTTAGGGTCAGTATAATTGCATCAATCTTTCTGTGTTTCAGTAGTTCTTGCAGCTTTCGATTTTGTCACTGAACATTTGTTTGCTTTGGACGCAGTCGACAAACCCATCCCTCCTACCGGCGGAGCAGCCTGACGGCGGGGACTGATGCCAGCACAGTCGCATTGTAGACAGGAAGGAGGCCAGATAGCACTTGAGACCAGAGAGCACGGTCAGGGGCTGTGTGCCCGCTCTTCTATGTGATCACACTTTCCTTTTTAGTACTCAGATTTTTCAGACTTTGCTGGATCACTGAGTGTGTAGAGGTAGAACTGTAGAGCTCAAAGAAGTCATCTGTTAAAGAGTTTTTTTTTCAGCCAATTCAAATAGTAAGGCGCATGGAAACAATGAAAGAAGGCATTAAGAGTCAAGAGAGCAGCGTTTTTTTTTTTGCACGAAATATTCGTATTTTTTTGCGCCAAATATTCCCTCCAAAAGATTTCCTTCTAGGCGCCAAGTTCCGTGTATGGCCATAATGACATTTCTCAAAACCTTCGAGATTCGAGTGGTGTTTTCATAATTGTTAAAAAGGTATCACTGGTTATTTGTTATAGTCAAACACTTTGAGCTTGTCAGAGGATAACAAGTGGTATTTTTTGAATAAGTTTTACGTATTGGTGGTATGAACCGAATTAGGCAAAAAAAAACCATGATATAGACCTAAAGTGCAATTGAACGAGTGGCATAGACCTAAATAGGGAAGAAAATGGGCTTATTACGAGCCAGTCCAATGGGGAGAAAGGAAACGTTAGAGCAACTAGAATGATAATGCACTACGTTAAGGGACATCAACAGGATTTCCAAAATTACAGGTTTTTTTTTCAAAAAATGTAGCCAAACCTCGACATTATTTCAAGAACACCCGGAGCTTTTCACAAAAGAAACCTGACGTGAGGACCCCGAACATGATTTCGGAGAGTACAAGGAGCTTTTCGTAAAGAAGCTGACATGGCACTGCCGAGCGATGGGTGTTCTCTTCGGTTATTAGGCTGCTCCCAATAGGCATCTTAGTGCAGTTTCTTAGTGCATGAGGAGTGTTAGATACTATCTTTCCAATGCATGGTTTCTTATGGTGTAGTATCTTAAACCGTTTCATTTAATTACATGCATAAGGCTGTTTTACGTTGGATTTCGAGCCGAACCGGTATCTAAATTAGATACTAGAGTACCCTCTCTCTTCATTAACTATGGTGCTATATTATTATTTTGCTTACATGACAAGCTAAGATACTAGTCAGAGTGAAACATTGGGAGTGGCCTTATATATACAAGCGAAGCGGGAGTCTGAAGGAGCTGATTTTAGGGATGTGGGGCGTGATGCAAGTCTCATTTGAAAGTAAAAAAGATGAAGACAAATTGTTTCTACCGTTGACTCTATATGATGCTAGTTTGTAAAAGGGACTAGTACGTGTTTTTTCCCTTTCTATTTTTTAAATTTTCATTCTGGAGAACCACTTACCAGATTTGTAATTAGTTTTTTTTTTTTGGGTGGGGGGAAGCTATGATGTAAAAGGATAAATGGCATGTGTATAATTGGAACAGCCATATGATTGTAAAGAATAGATTAAGTAATTACGACGATAGATCTGTCTAGGTTATGATATAAAGTGTCAGGATAAAGTCGCTGGTTGTATCTGAGAGTATAATATTTATATACTAAGCTTCTAAAGTACTAATAGAAGCAGTAAAGGACGGAGTTATTACAGTAGCAACGTTGTTCTAATACAAACTGTGGTAATCTGATATGTAGTTCTAATACTAACTGCAGTGTAGTTCTAATACAAAATGTGGTGATCTGATCTGTAGTTCTAATAGAAACTCTGGCGAGGTGATTTGTAGAAGCAGTGGCCGCGACGACTCCTATTCCTGTTGAAAGGAATTGTATGAATGGAATAGAATAGTTATCTAGTTGAAGAGAGGTGACAAAATAGGATGGATATTTGTTTTCTAGTGTAAGGAGGCAGAGATATATACCTGAGACAGTGATGGGGCTTAGAGAGTGCTGGGGCTATTTTGTAGACGTCGTGGGCGTCTGTCTTTTTCGCGGGTGGATCAAGTGTAGAACGGTGAGCCGGCGATGCAGGTCTATTCAGTAAGTGTAGTTGTAGTGTTATGTTGTAGGAAAGCAAATGAATTAACTGTCTGAATATGCGATAATAGGCATAATCTAATATAGTACAATAATGTACCTTTTAGCTTTAAGTTGCTGGGGTGGGTTTTCAGTCGGCATGATAGTGGTTCTAGGGTTTGGGTCTTGAATCTTTTCTTCAGGACAGGAAATCTGTGAGAGCAGTTGTTAGGGAGAAGGAAATAAAAACAATTTGACGTAAGAAAGGAGGTGTACAACAAACGATGACAGTCGTGAGACTGAAGCATGGAAAAAATGTAAGACACATATATTTGTTGTTTCTGTTGGAAGATATGAGAGTGTTTTTTTGGTTTGTTGCACGATAAAAAATAGTAAACAGTGAGACATTGTATAGGGGATAAAAAATGGGTTGTAAGATGAGTAATGGTAGCAGGGAACGATGTATTGTGTAAAGGAACTATGGAATCAACAAAAAGGAAGCTACCAAGGTATGTATGTAAATAGATGTCAAGAGTTAAGTTAGGACAGTAGTAAGAGTAGAAACTATGGGTAGGTCTTTTATGGATGCTGTTTTGAGTATTGTGTATTTTGAATTGGAGTTTTAATGTAAAAGTTCTATGCATACCTCTGCATCTATGGTTTGTTTTCCAGATGTGTGATCAGTGAATAAGGTTCTGCGAACAGCATGTAGTACAGGAGCGTTTTCTGGCTGTATTTGGAAACATGTAGAAACAGTGGCAGGTAAAGCAAGAGGGTGACAGCAAAAAATAGTATACGCATAGCGATAGGCATAAGATGGTAAAGCGTATAGTAAATACCTTGAGGAAGTGCTCGATGTAGGTTTGCTTTTTTTCAGTGGAGATTGGTGTAGCTTGTGGATGATCGTTGTGGAGCTGTTATGGTGGCGTCTCATGTATGTCATAAGAAGCGTATGAACAGGGAGCATCATAATTAGTATTAGTAGTAAAAAAAATGGAAAGAGGGTAGTGATGTTAAGGAATGGGAGAGTAGATAAGCAGCGTTAAAAAACGGAGTGGTGATGATTATTTGTGCTGTGTAGCAAATAGGGGAATTTATATCGGAATGGTAGCAGCGGTAAAAGGTATAGCTCTTGAGATGGTGACAGAAGAAGTGTTTTCTATAAACAGGTGTGCACAGGTATGGCATGGTAAGTAAGATTGAATAGCAAGGAGAGATCTATTAACGTGTAGCTGATCATAGTTTAATGGTGGAGACGATTTTTTTTTTTTTTGACGTGGGTAATTTTCGTAACAAGAGCATATAGGGACATTATAAGGGCAATGCTATAGACAGTTTAGAAAAATTGAATTATACTGACAGTATAAAAAACAATGAGAAGTTTAATAGAAGGCTATAAATGAAGCAGGATATGTGGTACCTGTAAGATTGATGCGTGATGTGGATGATCCATTAATAATGTAGCTGTCTGTGTCTTTATAGCTCTAAGATGATGACGGGAATTCGGTATAGAGTGGTGTGGCATCTTGATAAGGTAAAGATTAATCTCTGATGTATGCTGCCTGTGAGGATGTAGAGGTAGTATGGAAAAGAGAAGAATGCAGTTGTTTGACAAAAGAGGTGGTGATTCTATAAACCTGAAATGAAGGCTGACGACGCAAGAAGCTTCTTTCAGTAACTGAAACTACAAAGCAATACTTTTGGGAGACTACTGCAGCAATTTTGTTTGGTATGGTAGATTTTGCACGAGCGGCAGTAAGAGCACATAACCAAGAATCTATCTAGCGATAACATAGCAAAGAATCTATATAGCGGTACTAAGAACGTCTAAACAGAATAGCAGGAAGGGGATTCTACGAAATCTATATAGGTAGAGGCAAGTAGCATAGCAGAAAAGAAAAGAAAATTAAAGAGCATGTAAAGGGAATCTGAATGACCAACCGGTAACCGCAGCACGGAGGCCGACACGAGGTGAGCAACGTAGAAGGGGAATCTCCAGCAAATACCAAGAAGAACAAAAAACGATATCAGAAAATGGAATCAGTGCAAACACTAATAACCGGAGTAACAGAAAGGAGGGAAGGGGAATCGAAGGGAGGCGCTGGTTGGCGAGTCGGAAACTGCGCGGGCCAGGCAGGGACTACGGCGCGGCGAGCCGCGCGGCCAGGGAGGCGCGGCCGAATGAGCAGGGGAGCCGAGGAGCAGCCAGGAAGCGGGTCTAAGGCGGCGATGGCGGGCCAGCAGCCGGAGGCGGCGGCGCGAGGAGCCGCGTGTGAGCACCAGACGCAGGGCGCGGCGCAGACCGGGGGCGCGAGGAGGAGCCGGCGCCGGGTAGAGCCGCAGGCGAGCGGTGCAGAGGCGAGGCGGCGGGCCGGGCCGCAGAGGCCGGAGGCCGGAGTCCGGGCCGAGAAGGGGCGGCGGCGCGACGGCAGGGGAGCGAGCTTGAGGCGGGTGTGGCACCAAAGAAGCTCCACGGGAGAAGAAGGCATTGGGAAAACAAAGGGGAAACGAGGATGGGGCAAAAGAAAAGGAAACAAAGCTGCAATGCAAGAGAAAGAAAGAAACAAGATGGTCAATGCTCATGAATGAGTGGCGCGACCAACGTTCAGGCGGAGAAGCCACGAGAAAATAGCCGAGCCAAACGTCTGGGCCCAACGCGACGTGGACAGGGCTGGGCAGGCGCACGTCGACAGAGCAGCGCGTGCGCGCCTCGCGCGGATGCGCACGCGCCATGTAGCGGATGGCGGGGCCCACGGACGAGCGAGGACGCGCACGCGCCGCGTAGCGGAAGGCGGGCTCACGGACGCGCGCGGGAAGAATTTTTTAAAAATAATATTATTTTAAAAATATTTACAAAAATAAATAGTCATTTCAAAAAATTACAAAAATATATCTCTGTCGCCAGTTGAACGAACCTATCGCCAGTTGAACCTATCGCCAGTTGAACTGGCGACAGGAAGTTACGCAGGTTCCTGTCGCTAGTTCAACTGGCGATAGGTTTCTGTCGCCAGTTCAACTCGCGACAAGTACCCGACTATAAAAACCCCAAAAAATCAGTTCTTAATTCATTTTAATTCCAGAAAAAAAAAACAAGAGAGGGTTGGAGAGGGAGAAAAGAAATAGTAGCGAAGCTCACGGCTTAAATCATGGAGGAGAGAGATTGATCGATCGATCATCTTGCAGGTACATTTTTCTGAAACTGTGTACGTTATGTCAAAACCTTGTAGGTTAGCAAACAAAAATAGCGACATAGAATTGAGTAGATTAGATAAATGTAGTCGAACAATGTAGTACATATTTTGAGTTGTGTAGCGACATAGAATTGCGACAATAGCGACATAGAATTGAGTAGGTTAGATAAATGTAGTCGAACTGTGTAGTGCACCTTTTGAGTGGGTTAGATAAATGTAATCGAACTGTGAATTGCGACAATAGCGACATAGAATTGAGTATGGTACATAAATGTAGTCGAACTGTGTAGTACATATTTTGAGTTGTGTAGCGACATAGAATTGCGACAATAGCGACATAGAGTTGAGTACGACACTGGTTGACCGCTGTAGTAATACAATTAATGCAGGAATTGTCTTTTAAACTAGGAGATTTGCATGACACATTTTTAAATTGTGAGAATATGTGTGCGCGGTTATTATTTTGTTAGTGCACTGTTATTATTTTGTTATTGCGCGGTCAATATCTTGTTAGTGTGGAAAATATCATTTAAAAATGTGTGATGCATTTAATTTGTAAAGAAAATTCGTAGTTGGTACATAGGCTACGTAAAGACGCATGAAAAAAATATGAACTTTGTTTTTTGCTGCATTTTTAGGTATGACAGACACGAGTCACTACGAGTTGCTTGACCCAGTGATTGACACGCGTCACCGTAGCCGCCTCAGTACCGTGCTCCCCCTGGAGGGCGAGGCGCCGATAGAACTTGGGGCGTTTGCCACGCACTTCATCGTGGCATGGAGGTCGCACGAGACCGAATTCGAGGTACGTGAAGTTGTGACCTTCATGCACTCAATCGCGGCCGATTATTTTGCGCTGATCGCCGTAATAATTGCGGTCTGATTATTTTGCGTTGACACAAGTTGAGAGCGGCAGGCCTCCTTCCACTCGCGAGGATGGTGGAGGCGACGGTGGAGGACGAGCAGATCGGCGCGCGGCCGTGCGCCTGCCGCTTCCGCACGACCGGGCCCTACCGACGGCGCCGGTTGACCGTTGGAGGCCGAGACCCACACATTCCACCTCCCGTGCGGGGAGATGGCACCGACGCTGCAGGACGTGAGCTACCCGACCGGTTGCCTCGCGCAGCGCTCCGATGGCGGCGCACGACGCCCCGCCACGTGGCGCACGAACTGCGCAGCCGAGTTCCACGATGCCGCCGCCAGCGGCGGTACGTGGAGTTCGCAGCGCCGCACGGTCCACGCCGGTGGATCGCGCCGCCACGTAAGTGTTCGTAATTCACCGTTCTCTCGCAACAATTCGTATGTGAACCTTGCCGACGTGTACATGTCTTCTTGCGCCCGAGCGTATGGCACGTAACCCGCAGGACGCCATCGTTAGGAGGCACTTCGAGGCCTACCGCCGTGGTTGTTTGAGTGGGTCATGTTCTCGAGCTCCCACGGCGGCGGCGTCGACAAGCACTACATCCGTACGCGCGAGGTGGTGGACTCACCGGCCGACCGCATCCCGCAGACGCGCGTGGGGTCCGCCGTCTTTGCGCGTGATGTACCGTGCATCGTGGCGACGCGCGCCGCGTGGCGCACGACGGCCCATCCTCTCGGATGCCCGCTTCTCCGCACTGTGGTCGTTGGAGCATTTCCAGATCGGACGGCCACACCTGGACTTGGGAGCGTACGAGGATAGCTTGTACGTCCCGCACGACGACCTGGACCGGCCGACCATGGGCACTGTGTGGTGCCGCCGATGGGTTAGTTTCATAGTCATTTATTGTTTTTGTATTGCAATCACTATTTCGTGTGCTTAGTTTGCAGTGTTCTATTGCGCAGGTCACCTTCACGCCGATCACCTCGCAGGGCTCCTACCTGGAGTACGTTGCGATGTTCGATCAGCTGACCGATGACCGCGTCATCTGGACACCGTACAGTGACGCCAGGGTGATCGTGCATGCCTCCAACGGACTGTCGGTGCTGTGCACGCGAGACTACTCAGACCGTACACGCGAGTGCCTTAGTGCATGACATCTTCGTGGAGGAGTACTGTGCACGCCACGTCATGCGCGCGCCGGTCTCGCGACAGAGGTCCCACTTCTTGGGAGGCGGTGCCGCGCACGACACGCCAGTAAGTTCACCGCTTACTTTTTCGCATAATGTGTGTTACATCCGCACCAAATATTTTTCTTGCCGCCCACAGTACACTCGTAAGGAGTTCGCGCTCGATGTCCCGGTCTGACAGATGGCCCCTGGGTCGAGGGTTGAGTAGCGCGGTCGAGGACCTCGCCCGCAGGGCAAGATCCCTACGACCCGAGACGCACGGCCAAGACATGGGTGGTACGCCACTCGACGAGGCTGCTGGCGTCCGGGTCGTGGACGACCCTCCTCGGCATGAGGCCTCGACATCCGACACGTACCCCACCCAGCCGGACTCTGCTTTCCACCGCTGCGTATGTACTCAACGGTCCTTATTTCGTATTTAATTTGACAGACTTAGGTCTACAACTTGTTGATTACGTGTGCAGGTGGATCTTCACCGGGAGATTGTTGAATTGGTAGACTCCGCGCAGCACATGACAATTGTAACGTCCCAAAATTTGGCTTTTCAAAAATCTTTTGAGTAGTTTAGGTCCCTGGAAAATTTCACCAATTTTATTTTAATTAATAAAGCTTAATTGGGAATTTTCTAAATTAAAAATATTTAATTTGACTAATAGAAATATTAATTAAATAAAAACTTGTGTTATTTGGCTTCCTTATCTTTCAAGGAATTTTTAGGTATTTTCTGAGATTTTTCGGATTTATTTGCTATTTATTTGACCTCCTTGATTTTTGGCCTTTTATTTTAATTCTAAACATCAGTATTTTCTCTCTTCTGCCGACGTGCTACAGTAAATCACGATTTACTGTTCATCTTCTAGCTCCAGAACCGAACAGCGTCTCTAGAACGTATACGTGTTGAACTCAAACCTTCAAAATTCCATATCTTCTTCCACGGTGCATATAAAAGCGAGCCGTTTGCGCCCACACGTCCGTCTTGATCTCCTCTTCCAATCCCCTGATTTGGTTTCCTCCAAACCGATCTATTTTCATCGCAATCTCCAGAAAACCGAGCTCCAACCGAAGTTCTTCTTCGGTGAACTGCGCTTCTCCGGCGAACATCGCAATCTCCAGAAAGCCGAAACGTGCTCATCGTGTTCCTCGCTTCCTCGGTAAGTTTTTCCAAAATCCGACCACGTCATCTTGTGCCCCTCGTCGATACCTTTTTTCCCCTCTTGTAGATTCAAGTTTCATCCACCGTGCGCCGAGAATCGAGTGTTCTCTCGCCTCTTGTTCGTCGTCCTTCTCCGACCAATTACTCCGCAACCGTTGATCCCCTGCCTTCAACTCCACCACCGTTGAGTTCGCGTCGCCGCGTTCTACACCATGCTCACCTTCCTTTTCGCGGATTGTCGCCGGAAGTGTTACGCGCCCGTGAGGCCGCCGTCGTCCGCGTTCTTCGCGTCGCTGCCGTCGCACGGAGCAAAATCTTGATGTCTGGACCGCGTCATCATCTCCGGCTCGCCGTTTTCTTTCCGTTTTGCCCCTTCGCCAACGTTGGTTCGCTTCCGTTTATCGGCACTTCCGTGAGCAAGAATCATCCAACTCTATGTTTATTGTTCATGTTGTTGCTTCGTTCCTCTGTTCGCTTTCTTCTGTTGTTTCCTCCCTGTTGCCATTGCTCTCTATGACAATGGGCCCCATATGTCATACAAGATAATAGTTATATTTATCTCATTTACATGTAGACCCCACATGTCATCGTCCTAATTAAAACCCTAATTATTTCTCTCACTTACATGCGGGTCCCGTATGTCAGTCAGTCTTAGTCAACCCTAGTTCATGAGCTTTGTCCACCGTGGACTAGCATATCTCTGTGGACCTGGTCCATAGACCAGTGACCCACATGTCAACCCCTAATCCTATTTTTGGGAATTAATTTAATTCTTGAAAAATCCTTTTATCTTATTGGTCCCACTTGTCACTCTCTCTACCTTATTTCTGGAATTATTTTAATTCTAGAAATCCATAAATACCAGTCGGTCCCACCTATTATACACTCATTCTTTTTCTAATATTTTCGGAATAGAATATTCTGAGAATATTCTGTAGAGCTTTTTCATCATTTCATGTGAATTCCAATCTTCCGAGAGCCATATCTTCTTCATCCGAATTCCGATTGAACCCATTCAAGTTTCTAAATTCATCTAAATTCAATATCTACCTTCCAGTACCATTCAATTTCAATTTGGAGTTTATTTGATTTGTCTTTTGAATTTAGTTTGTTTTACGCTGAAGGAGCTGAAGATCAAGCAAGTAGAAGAGTGAAGATAAAATAAAATCACCATTGCTATAACAAGGCAAGTTATACCTTTGATCATATTGAATCCCAATTTTCAAAATTACTTTGATTTAAATTATTGCATTTACTTTAAGTAATTATTTAAATGCTTTTGGGTTTAGCTATTAATCCAATTTGTTATATCCACTTTGTCTATTGTATGTCATAATCTTTTATCACCCTAGATTGATTCATATTTAGTTGGTGCTATGGTATTACCAACGTGGGTTGGTTAGTACGAGTAGATTGCTTAGCCATGCAACGAGTCGTCATCATCACCTGAGTTGCAATTATAAATTTGACTAAGTGATTATGGAACTTTGTGATAAAACTGTGTGTGCTATGTGTTATTACTTTGTGATAGCATGTGTTGCACTAAACCAACAGGGTGGGAAAGGATTTATACTAGGGCAAGTGGTGGATACTGTGTGATATGGTGGACTTTGTGATGGGAAAGATAATCTTTGTGATTTAGTTAGAATATGGAAGTCTTGCCTTGATCAATTAAGGACTTAACTTTGTGCGTCATTGAACTGAGCCTTACTGTACGACCACATGCCTGGTATGGGACGGGCCTAACTTAGTAGGTTATGGATTCTTGGCATTGATTACTCAGGTGGTAGGTTAGGTTATGGGTGGAGGTGTGTACTACAAGGTAGTCGCATCACGGGGCGGTTCGCCGTGTCCCTATCCAGCGGTGTGTGTTATGCCAAAGCGCTTCGTTAGGGTTGGCATAGCGGTTTGTAAGCACATCGGGAGTGTCAATGTTGAGATGAAGTTTCGAACCGCTTTGTTATGATCGCGCGCCACACCGGTTATATCGTGTGGGTAAAGTGTACAACCTCTGCAGAGTGTTAAACAATCTATTCGAATAGCCGCGTCCGCGGTCATGGACATGCTCGGGGATTTCACACGAGGGGTAAATTTTTATAAAACAATTAGGAAGGGACAACTGTGTGATTTAAGTCATATGGCTATGTGAAAGAATTTGATTAGACTATGTGTCTTTGTGAAAACAAATGTTAAATTAATATTATCTATTTATTTTGAATTATGTTTTCAATCTATTATTTGTTTTCAATTACAAATGTTGCATTTCTACAAAATAACCACAGAAGTCATTTCCTTTGGAATAAGCCTGCATCTATACATTGCATTCTCTGGTATGACTTGCGAGTACGGTTGTGTACTCACACTTGTTGTAAAACTTGTGCCCAAACCTACAGAAATGGAGGAATCGTCAGTCAACAAGGTCTACTTGAAGGATCAAGAAGAACTAGGTCGCGCACCCTAGTCGATTGCCTGTGGGCATATGGATGGGCTTCACTGAAGTTATTCCATTTCGTTCCGCTGCAGCTTCATTGAGCTATTCGCCTTCTGAGGCATTAACTGTAAGCTTTGACATTAAGGTCTTTACCCTGATATTTATTGTTATTTGCCTATTTATTAGTCACCTTTGTATATGGAAATGATATTTCATCGATGTTGCCACTGTGTGCACTAGCGTGATCCTGGACTAATGCAGTATACACAGAGGGTCCATAATTGTATTTTTGGGTCCCGACAACAACGCCAAGCGAGACCGAGGGCTCTCGCAATGGATCGTGAGGCAGCGTGACGCGAGTGCGACGGCAGATCGTCGCGACGCCGACCGACCCGTGGACCGAGTAGCCTGAGGGCGAGGGGTCAACCGAGGTGGCGTGAACACGCCTCCGCTCCGCCAGTATGGGCTCGCCGTCGTGGCAGGGGGCGAGCACCTCGACATGCCGAGGTGAGTACGACACGCCACATCGCTTCTTCATTTCGAACCTCAAAGTTTGTGACGACTATCTTCGTTACAGTCATCGCCCAACCGTGACGCTGCCAGACTATGCTGCGTCGTCCGAGCACATCTTCGGACCAACAAGTAAGTTCCGCTTGGTCGCGTAACGTCCTTTCCGCCATTATTAGGTTTGTAACGTAATTATTCGCAGGAACGGTTTGGGAGGACGATACACTATCGTCTGACGCTGCATATCTATCGGCACCCATCGAGGACTTCTTCATGGATCCGCGTGACACGCAGTTCTCTATGGAGGCTTCTCAGCTGTACGGTGCGCCGAGTTCGTCCCAGCCGACGCAGACTCAGCCGACGCAGAGCAAGCCGACGCAGGAGCAGCCCCTGGCGACACCACCGCAGGCTACTCGCGCGGGTCGGGTAGTCAGGCAGCCCGACCCTCTGACGTACTCGCAGCAGCGACGGAGGAGGCCCGGGGCAACACGCGGGGTGCACCCTAAGAGGGGACGCCACTAGATGTTGATTTTTGTTAGTATCAGTAATGGTAGCTACGTAAATTTTATTCTGTTTGCAACTATTATTATGGCGCCTCGGCCGGTACTAAAAGCTTTTGAATACCACGTGATCCGACGATCAAACTTTTGACAACGACGTGAGCAAACGAGCTATCTTGTAGGACGATGTGACCAGACGAGCTAGCTTATTAGGACTATTTGACCCCACGAGCCAGTTTTTCAGGACGATGTGACCACACGAGGCAGATTTTCAGGACGATGTGACCAGACGAGGCAGCTTTTCAGGACGATGTGACCAGACGAGCCAGCTTTTTAGGACGATGGGACCAGACGAGACAACTTTTCAGGACGATGCGACAAGAAGAGACAGCTTTTCAGGACGATGTGACCAGGCGAGGCAGCTTTCCAGGACTATTTGACCCGACGAGGCACCTTTTACCAAGACCAGAGCCTCGGCTACGGCTCAGTCCGCTCTAGCTATAAATACAGCGCAACTTGTCCAACAAGTCCACAACACCACCCCAAGTAGAAAACATAGACAAGGAGAAGGAATGGGAGAAAATCCGCAAGCTTTTGAAGGATTGGGTGTCTCCCCATGAGACCAGCGCTCGCTACCATGCCGCTAGTCAGGAACCTTTCACACACAAAACTTTTCCAGAACTGGTGGATCTGAGGAAGCTGCCTTGTAGTACGCCCAATGGTTCTAGATCGAGCCGCGACCCCCCACCTATGCCCACGGAACGCCCTCCGGAAGGGCCCCACATAGGGGTGGCGCCACCCCTATTCTGGTGTCGGGACGCCTGCAAGTGCGTCAAATCAACCGATGAGTGGACCATTGGCTAGCGCTATTGTTGCTGCCCAAACTACACCGTCGACATCAACGACAGGCATCCGGTAATGAAACCGTATTTCATGGTACAATGCTATTTTTGTTCGCGTAACGGCGTAACGAACACTCTTTACCCATCGCAGTCTCCGCCACCTCTACGCGACTTCCGGCAGTGGATCGACGACAAGATCCACCCCTACGATATGTGGTCGTTGCTCACACGGAAGAGCTGGGCCAGGGAGAACATCGAGACCCGTGAAAGGCGCCTCAAATAGTTGAAAGCGAAAGCAGCCGAGCAAGGCAAAGTGGACAGCAAAGCGTGAGGAGCAGGAGCGTGAGCATGTGAGGCGACGGGAGGCCGAGAGGGAGCGGAAGAGGGCCATTGCGGCGAGAGCTAATGCACAAGGTGAGGAGTACAACGCCGAGTTGGGCCGCAAGGGTAAATGGCCACGTTCCACTCAGTAGATCTATCATAGTCCTCCACATATCCCATGTATTTCAATTTCCCTAAAGGCATGCATGTACCGTCCTCGGTTCGTTGTCATGCGTGCATGTAACCCCTTTATTTCGATGAAATGTCTTGTTGTTATCGTTGCGTCATTTCTCCAAAGTTCTCCAACGAGTTGTAAAGAATTCCTGACGCATTATAATAAAATGCTTCAGAGTTACAATGCACGCAGGTATTTTAAAAAGATATTTACAACAACAAATACCCGCGCAATAAGTTACGTAAATGAATCGCCGCCGCTTGAACCGCTTGTCGCCGGTTCATCTATGTATCGCCAGCTCAATCGGCGACAGAAGTCGCCGCGCGCTTAAATCGCGACAAGCCCTACCGTATATAACCCTCTTGGAACCTCGAAATTCCACACAGAGAGTCGGTCTTACTCAAAAAAGAGAAGGACAGTAATGTAGAGAGAGGAGAAAAGCTAGCGGCGCCGCTCAAATCGCCCGGCCACCTCTGTAATTTTCTTAATGTAACGCATTACATGATTTTTGATGTATCATATGTAGTGAAGTCTGCTTACAAACTTTTTGTGGGCTGTTTAGTTGCACATATTTAGTTCATCGTAAATGTTCTTCACATCGCAAAGGCGTCAAATATGTCCGACGTAGTCAACTTCAAAATTTACTACGCCGAGGGACTACTAAGACCGAGCAACGACATTCGCTGCCAGTGATGCGGTGGTTGTTCCACACGCCCAAGTGGACCGTGATGTGCACGATCGACATTGAGTTGCCTTGCCCCGGGCAGACAACCCACGATTGGGAGTTAGTGCAACTAAAGGGAATAAATTCATGGCGGTCCTACGTACGCATGGCGAGGGAGAGGGAATGGAAATTGGTCCTTCTGGTCCAGGCGTTTGCAAAACCCACTCCTGCATCTGCGTCAGAACAAGTAGGAGTTGTTGACACCGAGGAAGAAATAGGTGACTCCAACCAGCGCACACACAAATGCAGTGCAAGAGGTTGCTGATGTCGTCGATGAAGGCTATGCCGAATTACCTCATTCAGTGAGACAAGCTAGTGGCCTGGCTGACGAGGGGGAGGAGCTTGAAGAACTGGTGCAAAAGATGGATCTCGAAGACCAAGACTACATGGCATTGTCCGAAGATGAAGGTTCTGATGACGATGGTCATGCGGACAAAGAAATGGTTCCATCCGAGTGGAACACATACCAGTTCGAGAACCTCGTCGTCAAGGAAGGCTCCCATGTTCCGTGGGAGTACGACCAGAGCGAGGTCAGACTAGGAGCTATGTACTAGTGCAAGGAGGTTGTGCAGGATGCGGTCAAATTCTGGGCATTGTCGGTGCGTCGCACATTCACCGTCGTGAAGTCTACCCCAAGATGCTACGACGTGAAGTGCGGCATAGAGGAATGCCCTTGGCGCGCATGCATTTCATCCTGTGGGACACCCATCGAAGTGCTCCATAGTGGTCCTCACACATGCGTCGTCGCTGAGTCAGTGCAGTCCCACCGGAACCTATCATCAGGCTTCATCGCCAATCTAATGTACGGTGAGATAGTGGATAACCTAGATTTTGAGCCACGATCCATCATTCGGCCATTGAGGCAAGGTTCCAGTACACTATCAGCTATGCAAAGGCTTGGAGGACAAAACAGAACGCATTGGAATCAATGTTCGGCATGTTCGAGGATTCCTACCACAACCTCCCTGGGCAACTCCGAGTCATATAAGACAGGAATCTCGGCACTCATGTCGACATTCAAGACGCCACACATCCGAAGTGGCCTAATAAGAGGGTACTACAACGAGCATTCTTCGCCTTTGGTCCATGCATCAATACATTCCCAAGATCGCTGCCTAATCTTGTGCATCGATGGCACGCTCCTAATCGGGAGGTACAAGGGCCGACATCGATCGCAATAGCGACGACGGAAACAATCGTTCTTCCGTGGCATTCGCCGAAAGCGAGAACACGGATAGCCGGTTGTAGTTCCCAAGAATGTGAGGATTTCCAGCAGACCGCCCCAACGTATGCCTCATATATGACCAAGACGCAGCTCGCTGCGTGCAATAACTCAGCTACAACGAGGAGAGGACGTACCACTTCCATGACCGGATCTACAGAGCAGGTCGTGCATGAGGTACTTGGGTGCGAACTTCTATAAGCAGTTCCGCAACAAGGACTTGATGAACCTATTCAAGCGCATGTGCAACCAGAACCAGCAGCGTAAGTTCGAAACACTCTGAAAGATTCTGGACGACCGGACCCAAACCCAGAGAAGGGAGGCAGCGAGAAGGGCCGCCCCAAGCGCTGATCAGGCCCCCAAAGCATTGCCACATCTACCCACAGACGCTCCTAGTGTCACGAGGAAGACAGGGGCACAGGTCAAATGCTTCTCAGACTGGATTGAGCACGAGCCTAAGGAAGTGGTCGCTGCTACATGACAGGGGTGGTGCTCGATATGGTATCATGACAACCAACCTAGCTGAGGTCTACAACTGGGTCATGCGCGCGCCAGTGCCTCCCTTTGGTTGGTATTGTGGAGGCAATTCTCGCGGTACCACAAACTACTTTGTTAACAGATGCAAGAATGCGCCGCCGCCATGGCAATGATGAGTACTCTACTCCGCCATGATCACCACATACATGGAGGAGAAGAGCAAGAAGGGTGAGATGCACCGCATTCAAGATGGGCACGAGGAGCTTCGCCGAGATAATGTGTAGGGATAAAGGACATCGCGGGACTAACCGCGAGAGGATCACCCATGAGTGCACGCTACGCCGCGATAGTTGCGTATGCACTTGTAACAAGCCCCTTCTTCTGCATAGGCCCTACTCCCATGTCATGGCCGCCTGTTCGACGGTGGCGCAAAGATCCCGGCAAGACCTCTCTCACTATTTCACCAAGGAGGCGGTGATGCAAACATGGAGTGAAGAGATGTATGGTTACGCCGTTGTTGGCCATTTCACTGGCCATCCCACCTGGGAGCAACTAATCTGGGCTGCGGACATTGCTAGGCTCAAGGGAAAGGTTGGCCGGCGACAGGTACGGCGCATTAGGAACGATATGGACGAGGTAGAAGCCGGACGTCGCACGAAGAAGTGCTCTATTTGCAGGGAGTCTGGGCACACCTTCAAGACATGCCCCACGCGAAATACTCAGGACCAAGGAGACATCGGATTCCGACGCCGCCGCGGGGACCTCATCCGTGCCCGACTAGAGGCACCCACATGGGAGACGCTGACATCGCGATCGCGAGAAAATATTATTATCAATGTTCAATTATCATTTCAATTAAGTGTTATGACATTCTCACAGACGTTCTGTAATATCGCAGTATGAATTCTCGAGTGAATCGCAATATCACTTACCTTCCTCTTTACGAATCGCTCATACCTCAAACGACCTCTGAAATTCTCCAAAATTTATCGTAGTACAACAACATACGACGATGATAAAATGTTATTGCGAGTCTAATAGATTTCGCATCGCTTAAATTTTATGGAAATCACAATCGCCAAGTGGAATAGGCAAAATAAAAACCGCTAGGGTGAGGTATATATCGCCGCTCAACTAGCGATAGGTTCTCGCCGCCAGCTCAATCGGCGATTGAGTCTCCGCCGCTTGAATCGGGCGAGAAGTTCTCGCCGCCATTCAATCGGCGATAAATACCTCAATCGCGGCGAGTGGGTCGTGGTTCCTGCCGCTAGTTCAATCGGCGAGAAGTTCTCGCCGCCGATAAATCGCGCATGTGGACATATTTTTGTAATTTTTGAAACGACTATTTATTTTTGTAAATATCTTTTAAAATAATATTATTTAAAAGGCGAAGCGCGTGCGCGAGCGCGTGGAACGCACGAGCGCCGCGCGCGATCGGCGCATACACGCATCGCGAGGCGACGGACGGCGCGATTTGGGGCGACGTGGCGGGCCGAGGGGGCCAATCTCACCGCTATTAACTATGTTAATAATATATATATATATATATATATATATATATATATATATATATATATATATATATATAGCTTTTACGCATCGTCTAGTGGGCTAGTGCACACCTTGGGCTCCTGCGCACTGTGCTGGCTTGCCCGATTAGCAAAACGTACTGTGCATTGTGCGGTTTGGAGAGACTTGCATTAAGCAGTTACTCATCCAAGATTGTAATCTTGTTTTACCTTAATCAATAAAGCTCCCTTTTCACCAAAAAAAAAGACTTGTCAACAAGAAAAAAAAAGAAATTTGAGTTTTGCCATAACGGAAAATTAGCATATTTTTTTGCGATCACAAAGAACCAAGATCTACGAATGCGTCTCGACCTTTTCACGACATGCAATTGATTCGGCGAATTGGGCACTGAAAATAAGCTCGATCCATCTCGTAGTCGCAATCCAGAAATAACTTGTTGAACCACGAATCACCGATCACCATACACACCAACAGCTCCATGCACATCGTTATACCAATTTCTTTTAAGGGATTTTTGCAACAACAAAAAAACACCTGCAAGTTAGGGAGTTTGTCAAAAATACACCTGCATGATCTAGGCCTCTAATGGGTGAGAAACAAACTTATCTCCAACCGAACCCATAACTAGAGGTCGCTAGATAGGACATACCAACCAGGCTGAGCCGAAGCACGACACTGTTGGCCCAGCATGACCCACACTGTAGCTGAGCCAGGCCAGCACGGCCCGAGCAGCTATGCCATGCTTGGGTTCGCACAGCCCAACGGCACGGCACGGCCCAACACACTGTGCCGGGCTAGGCACGGCCTAGGGCATAGCACGGTGAGGGCAGCAATCACGGCGAGACTGACGCGGGGAGGATGAGGCTGGGCTCGGGCACAGAGGTGACGGGGCGCGGCCGGTGCGAAGGAGGTCAAGCACAGGGAAGGAGGAGCACGGAGGCAGCTAGAGAGGCACGGCACGGTGCGGCACGGATGGCGAGTGCGCGACGGTGGCGTAGCCGGCGGCATGGACACGGCACGGCGGACCGGAGGCCAACGGTGGTGAAGCTGGCCGGCCCGACCAGAGGAAGAAGAGGAAGGGGAAAAGAAAGAATGTCTAGCCGTGCGGTTAAAGGAAAAAAAGGAAAGGTGGAAAAACAAAGAAAGAAATGAGGAAAAAGAAAGAAAGAAAGGAGAAAAGAAAAGGAAGAGAAGAGAAGAAAAAAATACATATTTTTTTAAAATTAGAACTTTCATGCTAAAACAGCCCGAGGTACAACCCAAGGTGTCAGCGTGCCATACCTAGATCGGGTACCAACCCGAGGTGCCGACGCGGCCCACGAGCCGACACGATATGACCCGATTAATAGCCAGACCTTATCGGGTCGTACCGGTATGGGCCCGTGCTGTGCTAGGCCGGGTCGCCTGTTTGGCTATCACTACATACAATAACAAACTCCACTTTTCCAACCCAAATCAGACCACTTGCATCCCCTAGGGCCCAATTCAAACCAATCCACATAATAATTCAATCCAAACCAACCCAAACTATTTCCTTAATATGGTTCAACCCATTTTCATAATTGAGTATTTGCCATTGAAATTAAGTGAATTTTTGTATTTGCCACTGTATGTGAGTATGACATGTGGGTCCTGGGACCACATGTCATACTTACATCAGTGGCAAATACAAAAACTCGCGTGCAAGTACAGTGGCAAATAAGTGAATGCCCCTTTTCACATCCCACATTGTACCATCTCCAATCCACCTAGTTCAACCCATCTCGAGCCGGTGACCCATCCTAGCTGCCGCCCGATGACCACCTCCCAACCGCCCTCCTCCTTCCACTCGGTGGCATTGATGGCCGGCGAGAGCTTGGTGGTGGCGGCGACCCAAGTTGAGGTGGAAGCGGCCGGATTTGAAGTAGCCCAGCGATAGATCTTAGGTGGCGAACACAAATTCACGTATGAGGCCCTGGGGCTCACCTTCTTCCTCTCGCAACAAAAACATTAAGCAAAGCACCGAGTACAAAGATTGTCTTTGTACCCGCAAGACCGACGTGTGAACCAGCGCACTGCTAATATGCTACATGCAAAGCTTGTTTAGTGGGGCCGAGATGTTTTATTTGCATAAAGCCAATTTTCATTTGCAATAATGTAATACAATTAAAGGCAAGTTTGCAATTCATTTTTAATGTTGAAATACAAGAAAGGATAATAATAGCAAAAGAGTAAAGATAAAACAACCTAGAAGTGACTATCCCAATAGTCACCACAACAATAGCACGAATCCCGCATTCTGCATCACCCAAAGAAGTTTTAATTTAAATGTTGTAGTCTAACTCTTGGAAGACCTTGCCAAGCGTGTCCATAACCTAGGACGAGGCTATTCGAATAGTTTGAACCTCGCAGGGTGTACCATCGTACCCACACTTCGCATCGCCTTAAGCCAAAGCACACTCCGAAGGTATGCCACACAGCCTAAGTCCTACGAGACTTTTTCCAATATTGTGTATTAACTACGAGCCGCCAGATGGATAGAAATCTATACGCTACATGGTAAAGCCGAAAAGACAACTACCCACTCAGATAAAGCTGACAACTACCATGCTCCCACCTCCATCCCTCCCGCGACCTCCCGCGACCCGAGCCAATACACGCCAAAGTACTAGGTCAAGAGAGGTCCCATATACTCTAGTGTGGTTAGCACGGCGGCTGTTTTAGGTGGCGGTAGTTGTCCCTACGGCCGTGGATCTCAGCCATCTAGACCATGGAGCTTGAGATGTGCGACGAGATGACCTCCTTTCGCGCACGGAGCGAGGCGAGGATGAGCACTGCATTCTGACAGTTCTGCGCGCAATCGCTCGAGTCGGGCACTATGGCGAGCGACGCCCACATCTCGGCTCCAAAATTTCTGAAATTTTTATGGTAGCGAGACAGAGGCTCATGCAAAGAGAAAATCGCCGCGCGCCCATCTCCATCATTCAAAACCCTCCAAAACCAAAAATTAACTTCTAAAAATCCCACACGCTTTCGCAAACGTGGCGTGCGAGACGAGAGGAAACGGAGAAGGAAGTGGCGAGGAGGGGTGATGCATTTGCTTTAAAGCTACACGAGCTGGCCATTTTCTAATGCCATTGGTTGGGGGATAGCGAGGTGGGCGCGAGATGTCAGTGGGCCAGGGCGTGGGGCGTGTGAGGGAGAAAAGTAGCAGCAATAGCAACGTACGTGTGGTCGTAGCGAGGTGGGCTCGGGATGTCAATGGGCTAGGGTGTGGGCGCATGGGCCGGATCTCTTGGGTCGACGCTGTGTTATGGGCATAGCCCTGTAGGCCATCTGCCACACTCTCAGGGCCCAGCCTACCAATCAGTATGGGATTGGTCAACGTTGCTCTGTCACTCAAAGGCACAAGCTCAAGGAGTTCGTGCGCACAATTAGTTCGTGTATATTTCCACTTCTTCATATGCTCCGTGAATCTCGTTCATTATTTGTTAGGCTGAACACTAGTGAGCTAAGGAGACATTTGTAGCCTAGATAGTGGATGGATAAATACAAGGATATCTTAGCTTCCGTATACAACACAACGGCAAGACCAATAACAAGGCCGGGGAGGCGGTGGTCCGACGGTGGGCAGCGGAGTAGGGTGGTGGGCTACGCCGAAGGGTGGCACGGTGAGGCAGCGCCGCCGGTGGGGGAGGCGGAGGAGGAGCGTGGAGCTACGAACGGCGCCGGAGAAGAAGACGAGGAGGGCAGCGGGCGTGGAAGAGAGAGAGAGAGAGAGGAGGGGAGGAAAGCGGCGGGGGACGGGAAGGGGAGTGGTGGGCATTTGGTGAAGGACAGCGTTGCAATGGGATAGAGTGGGCAAGCAGCTTCCAAAGAATAAAGTGGTGGCCTTTATCACTAGCTAGCTCAATAGGGGAAAAGGAAATGCGAGGGCAACGGGCCCGTTTATGCCAGGCTTGACTACATGCTAGTTCTTTTAGGGTGTGTTTGGTTCCCTGCATACCCTTAGCCTGGCCCGTACGGGTCATTCAGGCTGAGTGCATGCAATATAGGCTGTTTGGTTGGCTGTTTCTGTTGAGCCAGGCTGTGTTGAGATATTGTTTGGTTGACTGTATCAGAAAAGTGGATGTATGACTGGATGCAATGTGGGCTGTTTGGTTGCCTATATATAGGAGTGTGTGCTCACCTCTTGTATTGGGTGGTAAGAATACCCCCTTAATAAAATGTGTTAGTAGGATGAAAAAATGGCTAAGGATGTTATGACTTATGAAGCTATTGCTTCTATTGTTTCCTAGATGAAAGGTGCTTGTATATATTAACTGGATGAAAGTGGCACAAGCTAGGTTACACACGGCGTTATTGTTACAGGTTACTACAACACAACACTCCACAGGGATGAGGATGCCAAGAAATCATCAGGCTTCGAATCGATCAATCAAGAGAGATCTCAAGCATTCTACTACACTACAGCCTAACTAAAACTGGTCACCATATGATGTATACACCACTTCGTGAGTTCATTCGGATGAACGGCAATATAATCGATCCCACGACCCACCCCTGGTTGGTCATTCAACCGATCGCCACCCCAATGGTTCCATCCAAGTGATCACATTTAGTAGTTCATCGATGATCCGTAACCCCATCGATGAGTGAAATCAAAATGACATACCTCCATATAAACATGAACATCTCACAACAGCAACTACTTTTATTCAAATAAAAAGAGCATACAAGTATTCAGAAGACGACAAATACTTTGAAAAGCCCACCTGCCATCTCCTGGATCAAGAACACTACCAGCAACTACTTGAAAAATGCATATCCGAACACTAGCAGCAACTAGAAGCTCCAGAAGTTCAGATATGCATTACCATATTCAAATGCATATCTGAACAGCTTCTCCCGAGGTAGCTCCAGAAGCTGAATTAAGGATCCCAAGTCCATAGACATACACTCTAAAATGACACATTTTACTTAAGAGCATCAGCAATAATAATAACAGTTACTCACAGAAAGTGAGCAATCCTCCCATACACCACACTCTCATGAAACAACCTGAATACTTCATGCTAGCTAGGAATCAGTTAACTAGTTCAGAATGCTATCTTCGAGAATGCTATCAACTAGGGAATTTTGTCAATCAGAAAAACATGCAGTCATCTTACATCAAAGAACAACACTGAACAATCAGATATGCACTACAGAGAAATCATAAGTAGTCCATAAGTAGTCCAGATTTTGTATTACATCATTCAAACATATAAGTAGCCATAAGTAGTCCAGATTTTGTATTACATCCAGATTCTAGCAGATCCATATACAAGCTCCATACTGATTCATAGTAGTCCGTAAAATATCTGTTGAAGAGGTCACAAACATATCCATATACAAGCTCCATACTGATTCATAGTAGTCCAAAAACAAAATGATATGTAAATCGAGAAACAAAGAAATAGCATAAACAAAATAGTGATAGTTAGTTAGATCGCTTGGAGGTGTGAGCGGCGGTAAGAACTAACCCACATCGCACGCCTAGGCTCACTCATTTGGATAAAAACTAGGCTTAGGGCTTTGTGGTTAGTCGTAGGTAAGAACACCAACAAGGCCTCCTCATCAAAGCCTTGGAGATCCATGACAAAGATTATACGATCCGATGACACTCGGCATGTACGGTGTACTTTATGGCACCGGCCATCTCACGTACAACATCTGACATGTTGTTCAAGATCATAGCTTCCTCCTCGGACACAAGGGGAGTTCTCTTCCTCTTCCCACCTGAGCTCAAGGCCTCTTTGCCACTAAATTCGGTACCACTAGCACCTCCCATGCCAACAGCAGCACTAGCACCAGTAGCACCTCCCATGCCAGCAGTGCCTCCAAAACCAGCAGCAGCACTAGCACCTCCCAGCCCATCACCAAATGACACACCTTTAGTTTCGATACCATTGTTGAAGGAGGTATCAGAAAGCTCGGATGGAACCCCTAAAGCTTCATTGGAGGCCATGACATACCTCCCTGTGGCTTGTCTTGAACCAAAGATAGTGGCCATCTGAACATAGTTGTCCAGCGGGACATTGAGGTAGTCCACATCCTTGGAGTGGTCCTATAAGATTATAAGTTGGATTGGAGGTTAGATGTTAGTGTTAGAGACAAGCAAACAAGTATTGGAGGTTAGTTGATACTGTTGTATTGACCTTGATGTATGCCTTATAGTGCTCTTCATCAAGGTGGATCATGCAGAGGTTGTCATCCCAAAGTGACCCGCTAATGTCTCTAAGCCTAGTAATCTTCACCCATTTTGCACGCCACTTGCGAAGATGGTTGTAGACCTGAGTTCCACTGACCTCAACACCCGTGTCCTCAGTCAAAGTCCTAGCAACCTGGTTTAGGTGGACCTCTTTGAACCCCTTGTCGGTCTTAACACCTTGCCCTATGAGCTCAACTAGGCGTCGAAGCATGAAGCCAGACATTGCATTTGTCCAGCGAAGAGCATGCCTACCCCCTTGAGCAGCACTACCCCCCTGCCCATCGTTTCTCCCCAAATCATCACCAAAGTCAGCTATTCCCTTTAGTGCAACAAGGACCAAGTTAGCACACACAATAATAAAAGTAGGAATAAAATACAATGCTGAAGAACATATACAACGATGGAGGTAATACGGAAATCATCACCATTGCATGCAACCAATAGTCTCAGTTAATAGACAAAGTACAAATGATAAAGTGCAAATGACAAAGTACAAATAAAAAAGTGCAACACCATCACACACGAAAGGACCCCCTATTCTGCCACATCTCCCTAGCCAAGTCATCCCTCATCTGAGCCCATGCCCTATTATCTTGTGCAATGTCGTTGTGTCCTTCCTCATCGATAGGGTTCGCATCCCACGTAGACTCCGGTGGGACACACTCGTCCATTCCATATTGAAGGATCCAATTGTGTAGGATAGCACATGCAAGAACTAACTTGACTTGGGTCTTGAATAGGTGGAAAGGTTTATTATAAACAATCTTGAACCGGTTATTGAACGTGCCAAAGGCCCTTTCAACCGAAACCCTAAGAAAAGAGTGTCGTAGGTTGAACAACTCTCTCTCAGTCCGAGGGTAATTCCTTCCACCATACTCTCTCAAGTGGTACCGAGTGGCTCGGTATGGTGGAAGGAAGCCAGGTCGAGCAGCATAGCCCGCATCCACAAGGTAGTATTTGCCTACCAAATGATAAGAGAACCCTAAACATTACTACCATAAGTGTGACGAAATTTTAACCAACATAAATTTATACGTAATTATCTAGTATACCTTGGGGGACCCTTAGGCCATCGTCCCTCTCCAATGCATCAGCAAGTATGAGAGCATCATGGGCTGACCCTTCCCAACCAGCAAGGACATAAGTAAACTTAAGATCAAAGTCAACAACAGCCATGACATTCTGAGTAGTAGTGCCCTTCCTACCCCTGAAGGCTGCTGAGACTTTTGTAGGAACCCTTGCGAGCACATGAGTTCCATCAATTGCACAAATGTAGTCCTAACATACATGGAAGCAATTTAGGCCAGCTCAAATCTATCTACAAGTTGAGTAAGCATATTGTTACCTTGAAATATGGATTGAACCTCCTATTTGTTTGGATTTTAGTAGGGATTTCAGTGGAGGGTGGTCGGATCATCTCGTTACGCAACTCCCCAACAGCAAAAAGAACCTCCTGAAAGTACCGGCTAATGGTTTCAATGGATCTCCTAAATGTTGGTTGCAAAGCCCTAAACCTATGGTTGTGGCCAACAACGAGGAGAAACATAGCCACTTGTTCCTCAACACAGGTAATAATGCTGTCTCGGAGCTGCTGTCTTGCACGAAACAAATTACAGAGATGGAAAAAGGGGGCCCTCCTCATTCTAAGCTGCTCTAAACAATGTGTGTCATCAGAATTGTAGATCCATTGGAGGTTCGATTGCCGAGCTATGTCCCTTTGTACCATAGGACCATACGTAATCACAGGAGTGGACTGTCTAGCACGAGCTCTTCTAACTATGGCAAACATGTAAGCACACACTGCAAAGAACTAGACCAAGACCCTCACAATTAGGAGTTGTCGCACGCGCCAAGTCATCCATCTACGAACCAAATACATAAAACAAAACCAATATATCAGTTATGCATGTCTACCACGGCTGCCACATCCTAAGGAAGCTTCATATTAAAGAAGTATGCAGATCAATAATGCTCCAGTGGCATACCATCCTAAGAAAGTATACATCAAGATTGCAGATTACCATAGTAGAGAATTACTAACAAGGGTACAGATCAAGTATGCAGAGTACAAAAAAATAGTACAGATCCAATGGAGTATCCAGTATGAACTATGAAGTATCCAGTATCTAGTATAAAAATTAGTTCAAACTCTCTAGTATCCAGCATGAACTATGAATTATCCAGTATGAACTATGAAGTATCCAGTATAAAAATTAGTTCATACTCTCTAGTATCCAGTATGAATTATGAAGTATCCAGTATAAAAATTAGTTCATCCAAGTGTACAGATCAAGAACTAACAAGGGTCGAATCAAATATTGATGCTTCATATTAACCAAGTATGCAGATTAAGAACGCTCCAGTGGCATACCATCCTTAGAAAGTACAGATCAAGAACTAAGAGGGGTCGAATCAACTAAAAATAATTGCAGATCAAGTCATTCCAACATGCAACAAGTAGATCTAGGCACAACATGGGAGAGGGGGCACCGCCGGGCAGCGGCGGGTACCTTGCTGGAGCACCATCCGCCATGCTTACCTCCACCGGCGAGAGCGGTGAGAGTAGCGAGGAGGAGTGCGGCCTTGCGCCTGGATGAGGAGAGCAGCTAGGGAGGAGCTCGAGGGTACCCGCCGCTGGAGGGGAGAGGGGAGGCAGCTGCAGAATCGGACGTGAGCAATTGGAGGCGCTGGAGGGGAGGTAACTCTAGCGGGCGGACATGAGCAACTGGAGGACGCCTTGCACGCGGAGGGCCAAGTGCGGGGGCGGCTTTTGCACGTGAAGGGCCTGGCTCGCAGGAGATGCTCGCGTTTCGCGTTTGTGTCGGGCCAGGCCCGGGGCCGACATTTGCACGCACGGAGCCTGGCTGGGGTGATGATGCAGCGAACCAAACGAGCTGCGATTTGTACGAGTTGATGCGAGCCAACCAAATACAGGAAACCAAACACACTTGGGCACGTAGTATTGACATAAAAATGTATGTTTGCCAACTTCAATACCTCGACAATACTCATCAGTGGCCAACATATCGAAAAAGCTAAAAAGGCTAGGATTACTGGATGAGGCAAATTGAATTAATTATTGTGAATTTTGATGTTGCTTTCGCTCTTTTTGAGCCAAAAGCTTTATTATTATTTACTAAGATAATAATTAAGATCTTGTTGAAATACATCCCAAGAGGAAGCCAGCTCTCGAATTGCAAGTACCTAAAACATAAATGTAACAGTTCGTAACCGAGTAAATTTACACGGAGTGCATTTTATACGCAAAGGTAAATCAGTATTTCCATCGAGGAAACTGGAGAGCCACGTGCGTGACATCACGGTTCAGCTCTATTCTCCGGAGGATCGTCGGCGTCATTAAACGAGCTCTCGAAGATACCGACCGGCGCAAAGGAAAGCATAATGAAACAAACTATCTTCATGTAGGGATTCGGCCCCTTCATCGTGATGATCCAAACCGCTAATGCGATTCCCAAAGTGATGGCAAAACCCTGCAAAGAGCAACATACCAAATTAGTACTACAATTTTGCATACCTACGTACACACAAAATGCAACCTTGATGAGGTACCTACGTAGGCGTGGAGCATAGTGGTTGAGTTGAGACGAACATGAGAGAAATATGCTAAAACCTGGTCAGCTTGCCGCGTCAATTGTCAAATAAGCGTTATGGTAAAATATTAAGCAAAACCAAACATGACCTCCTACCAATTTGCCTTGGCAATCTCACTCACTTCCAGTCAAAAAACAGGGCCAAGTCCCTACTAATTTTGATAAGAGATATTGCTGTGAAAGGTAATTTCTTCACACAGTAAATTCCACGTTGCAGTTTTAACAACACACACACAAAGAGAGAGAGAAATAAACAAACAGTATATTTGAGACTATCTCAAATTTTTATAAGGAAAAAAAAACAACATTCTTTCAATGCGACAATTTTCCGTTGAGACCGATGTACGTAGTTATAATATTACCCTTCGGAAATACTGGTCGAACGGGCTAAGCTTGATCCGGCGAGGGTATCCGGTCGTCGCCACCCCGCGGGCTCGATCGCCTTCTTCCATCCTGCGGAGCGCGGCGTCCGAGTGTGACTCATCCGCTAGCGTCGGGAAGTATATACCGTTCACGTACATACGCGCCGGCCGGCCGGTGAACGCGCGGCGGATTGGCGAGTAGCTAGCTAGGGCTGCACGCAGTTGCAGTTGCGGAGGCCAAGATACCAAAGGTGGTTTCGCCCGGGCAGAGTCCTCTGGTTTATACCAAAGGTGGTTCGGCGCTGTGTTGTAATGCCCTTTTCCCCTTCTCCGGTCAACCCCGCCGACCCCACCCTCTTCGCCCCGCCAGCCCTGCCTGCACTCTCTCGCCGTCCCGTCGCGCCGCCTCACCGCCTCGCCGACCAGTGCCTCCCGCACGCCCGCCCGCCATCGCCCGGGCAGAGTCCTCTGGTTTATATACGGCGGCCGGCTTCTGTTTGGATCGGATCACGTACGGAGTAGCAGAGCCATCTCGTACGCTAATCGAACCCTGCATTGGACCGGAATTCGGGTCGAGAAACCGAGGAAGTCGGCGCTGTGTTCTGGGCCATAGCCCTATGCCAACACGTTCCAACGAGGCCTGTAGGCCCATCTGCCGCGCTCTCGTCACTCCAAGGCACCAGCTCAACGAGTTCGTGTATATTCCCACTTCTTCCTATGCCCCGAGAATCTCGTTCTTGGTCTATTCGGATGAACACTAGTCAGCTAAGGAGCCATTTGTAGCCTAGACAGTGGAAGGATAAATACAAGGACATCTTAGCTTCTGTATACAACGGGAAGACCAACGACAAGTGCATGCCTAGCTGTTTTAGACTCGGTTTGACAACGTAGAAGAAAGAGAACGTATACGTGTTGTTTCCTTCAATTTAAGTCGTAATATTTTACGATACTAGTGGAATGCCCCTGTTTTGGTACCCAATATATATATATATATATATATATATATATATATATCATGTCAAGTCGTTAGTTGGTAAACTCGGCTCTGTCCTGGTCTGCGTCACGCCTCCACTGTTATGCTTGACCTACACCATATCCTTAACTTCGAAACCACACATGTCCAGACTCCACCGCAGCCCGCGTTGCGCCTCCACCGCTATGCTCTTAGCTCAGGCCGCACTTTGCCGCCATGCTCGATTTGCATCATTATCCTCGTTTCACACCACTTGCAGTCAAATTGGACGTTTCACACCACTTATGCCAAATTTGGCCAATCACGACTACGAGAGGTAGCCTTGCTCTATAGCAACAAATAGGATAGGCCTAGCGGGGGGGGGGGGCTGTAGGTTTTATAGGCAGGTGGAAGGGGTTGTAAGGGTACGGTGCACTATAGCCATCAACACCACCAACCGAATATTATTAGTAAATATTAATAAGGAAACCAACAGGTGGAAGATTCATCTCCCATTCATTCATAATCAGACCGTCCAGAAGAATCGTACATATACATTGCCAGAACCGTGATCGATCAAATTATAATCAATAAGGGCATCTCTAATAGTTAGAGACAACCTTGTCTCTAACATATATTAGATCATCTTTAGAGACAACATCTCCAATAGACAGTCTCTAGTACACTCTCCAACACTTATATTTTATATTTTTTCTTTAAAACGGGCCTACATGTCATCTAGAGTAAATTAATGTATCATGTCTTGTTTCGCGTGCACGATCGTCTCTTCGGAAGAGACGACCTGTTCTCTCTCTTCTCCCTCTCTCTCCTCCACGTAGGATTTTGTTGACGTGACATAGCTAAGAGACGACAATAAATGCATTATTGGAGATACCCTAAGGCTGCTCCCAATGGGCAGTATCTTAGTGCAGTTTCTTAGTGCATGAAGAGTGTTAAGATACTATCTTCCCAATGCATTGTTTCTTATGGTGTAGTATCTTAAGTTGTTTCATTTAATTACATGCATGAAGTTGTTTTGCGTTGGATTTCGAGCTGAACTAGTATCTAAATTAGATACTAGACTACTCTCTCTCTTCATTAACTATGATGTCACATCATTATTTTACCTATATGACATGCTAAGATACCAGCCAAGGTGGAGCACTGGGAGCAGCCTAATAGCACGTACCAGGTTCAAATTTCTCATTGATCTAGTAATTAGCACTTCTGGGAACTAACAAACAATCAATGCTAGAGTTGTCTCTGTTTGGGACTTTGGGCTAGCCGGCGCTCGGATCGGATCACGTACGGAGTACCAGGGGCATCTCGTACGCTAATCGAACCCTGCATTGGATCGGAATCTCGTTCATGGTCTATTCGGATGAACATTAGTCAGCTAAGGAGCCATTTGTAGCCTAGACAGTGGAAGGATAAATACAAGGACATCTTAGCTTCTGTATACAACGGGAAGACCAACAACAAGTGCATGCGTAGTTGTTTCAGACTCTCTGTTTGACAATGTAGAAGAAAGAGAACGTATACTTGTTGTTTCGTTCAATTTAAGTCGTAATCTTTTACAATACGTACTCAACATGCCATGTGCGACCCTCCAGCCTAGTGCTCAAGCTTCCTCAGAAAAGAGACGTGTTTGCTGTGGTATGTACACAAAGGAAGCGTACGTACGTGCAGCCCGTGTCATTTCCTGTAAAACGCACGACAATGCAAAGAAACGTTCAGACACTAAACGTTAGGATCCTTTTTGAAGAATATTGTTCAGTGTTCACAGTTCAGTATGGACTCTTCTTTTTATTCTGCAATGCTTAGATCTGAAATGCTTAAACCGCCGAGATACACACCAAATCTTTAATGTGTCCTTCCAGCTTCCTTGCTTCGCGCAGTGAGCATATATCTTGTCTAGCCGGATGATTATTTCCGAAAACGTCGGCCTCGCCATGGCCTGAGGGTCCCAGCATTCTTCAATCAGCCTGCAAAAACCCAAGGAAGAAGGGTTGCTTAATGCATTGTGCTAGTGCGGATTTTGCAAAAACACACATACTACCGAACTGAAGTGAGGACAATGATACACAGTAACACAGGACGCGTCTTGAAGGGCTCTTTTTTTTTTCAGAACTCACGCTTTGAAGTCTGAAGGATAGCCCTTGAGCTTGTTCTTCAGTGATGGGCGCCTCCCGTCGTATCGAATTATGTGGCCTGAATCCTCTGATGTTTTCACATGATCAGGGGGTGATCCTTCAACCATCTGATTACACCATAAAGAATGAATGATAAAAGGAATAACAAGACTTCCCAAAATCCATTACAGGGATGATTTATCAAGTCTGAAACTATCTTTGCTTTGCTTTGCTTTGTGTATAGTAACTATATCTGGCACAAAAAACTTACTGACCTCATAGAGGATGAAACCGAATGCGAAGGCATCGACACTTGCGTCGAATAGTTCGTTTCTGTACAGCTCAGGCGCAGTGTAGTGACCTAAACAGAAGAGTAAGAAGTTTGTCAGTAAAGCATGTTAGCTGGGGAAAACGAACAAGAAAACCATAATCTCATGTTCTTTCACATTTGATTTGACTGAAAGTGGACTTACTGAAGCTATCAGCAAGGGACTCATGATTCACCAATTTTACTTTGTCAGGAGCGATCTTCGACAGCCTAGTCAGACCGAATCCCCCGACTTTCAGTTGGCCTCCATTATCCAGGAAGATATTTCTGGCACCTTACCAAGATTCAAATAGTAAAGTACGGGACAACCAAACAAGATTCAATTTCGCCATCTTACTTTGAATGCAATTTGTATCCCTATAATGCAAGAAGAGAACAGCAGGTCTACTAATTGCTTCATTCGCTCATCTTACTTTGGCTTTAGGTCGCAGTGGATGATGGGCTCTGGTTTGCACTGATGGAGATAAGTCATACCCCTGAACATTCAAGGCAGCAACAGGTTATAGGATACATCATTAGTATTGATGCACATTTTGCATTGGAACATTATTATCTTTTGTGGAAGTGTAAAGACTAAAGACAATATGACATGTGTTTGAATTCTTCCTTTTCTGTCAGAATCAGAAGATAGATATACCTGGCAATATCTAGGGCATATCTTAGCACCTTCTGACCATGTAGCTTTCCTTTTCTCTGCATACAGTTTGATAAATCACCCTGTGTATAAGAATAACCACATGGCTAAGTCCATCCAAGGGTATACATTTGTAAGCTAGACAGTGGCGTATTCATATTTTTATTTGACGATAAAACTGTAATAAAATTTATCAGGGTAAAGACAGCATAATCTTATTACATTTGGATGGTATTCAGAAACAATCATCATAGGCATGTTCTGAGTGACGGCTCCGACGAACTGAACAACATTAGGATGCCGGACCTTCTCGAATACCGTCAGTTCATGCCTAAAAGAGTTTCTGTAACAAAAAAAAGAGGTAATTTTTATGTCAATTCAATTTGTTAGGCACTTTGGAATTCAGCATTGAGATTTGCATCTTACATGGCTTCTTGATCGGAGTAGCTTTCTCTGTCGAGTATTTTCACCGAAACCTTGGTGCCATTCCATTTTGCAACTTGGTACGTGCCCTGTTTAATGCTTACACGATTAGCCTTTTGTTCTGTCACTTTCTCCCCAGCGTCATAAATCCGTTCTTGAACCGATGTTTCTGAAACAAAATTGGGAAATAAAAATTTGCACCTTGAGCACCTCATCCCCTTTCCGGAATTGGAGCTCGCTAGGGTTCAATTCGTACTCAGGTATCTCCCCCGGGTTCGATACCGTCATCGGTGTCGTCCTATTTCTCTGCAAAACGGATCAAATTAAGATCAGCAGATGAACCGCGAATTTGTCGAGACAGACCAACCAAATGAAAGGGACAGTTCTTGTAGAAAGATACTGGAATCTTTGCACCACGAGCTTTCAGAAGGTTGTAGATCTCCGTATGGCCATAACATTTGGCATCAGCTGCAGCCTATGATCGGAGAAAGAAAATAAACATCATCTGATGCAGAAATAAAATTTTGATGTCGATTTGTGGCCGGGAGAGATCACTAAATGGGCTCACCGTGCTGCCCCACCGATCGCGCACATCGATGTTGGCCTTCCAGCTGAGCAGCACGCGGACGACGTCGGGGTGGCCCTCGCAGGCGGCGATGTGCAGAGCGGTGCGGCCGTCGAGGTTGATGCTGTTGACGTCGACGCCGCCCCGCAGCAGCACCTCGACGCCGGCCGCGTCGCCGTGGCACGCCAGGAAGAGCAGCTGCATGGTGGTGTCCAGGTTGTCCGGCACGGTCAGCTCCTCCGCCAGCCCCACGGGGCTCTGGCTCCGGCCGCGCCGCCGGTTCGGGTCCATCGACGACTGCCGCCCGAACAAGAACCGGCTGGTGGCCCGCCCCGTGCGGGGGGACTCCAGCGACGACTGCCGCCGGAGCTCCCCGCTCTGCTTCAACGAGCCCGCCGAGACCTGCCGGTGAAGCACCACCCTCATGCCAGTCTCCATGTCTCCAAATACTTGGCTCGGCGGACGTCGACGACCAGCGCTAGCTGCACCCTTTCCTTAATTAGGTACGGTCAGGGCATCTGGCAACGGGATCTCGGCGGCGGATCGGGGTCCCCGAGGCACGAGAGGGTGCGCCGGAGAGCCCCGCGGAGATCGAGACCTTTCGCGGTGGGCTCGGAAGGGGGTGGAATGACGAGAGAAGAAGAGGAGAGAGAGGAGAGGAGAAGACGGGAGGAGGGGAGGGGAGAGTGGAAGGCCTCGTTTCCCGGGGGCGAAGGAAGTCGAAGGTTTGTTATTTTTATAGCGCGGGTAAGATGAAGTCTTTTGGCGCGTTTTTAAAAATACCATTGGGAGTGGTAACTGTCGCGAGGGGCAGACCCAACACGAGCAGCCGCCGCTGAAGCATCCCTACCGCCTGCTGCTTGCTGGACACTTTGTATCTCTTTACCACCTTTTTGTATCTGGTAGCACCATGGCATTTAAAGAATGAGAGGAATAGAGTCAGGCAGTCATCAACTCACCAAGCAGTCTAAAGCCCCAAGCCCACTAAGCGACCCAATGCTCCAATCTCTAACCTATCTCTCCAGGTTCTAAGCCTCCAACCTACACATTCCTCTTTTGCTCCGCAATCTGACAAGCAACCTAAGCGACTAGCGTAACGTGTAGTGTGGCTAGCTCGCCTCTGGGATATCAGGAGTGCGACATGCGATGGCGAGCAAGCAAGTAGGGTTGGGTAGCGGTCTGGCAGGCAGTGGCAACAAGCTGGCACACCCACACCAAGCAGAGTTGGGAGGCACGGTTGCGGAAAGTGGACAAGGTCGAGGCGACGGTTTTGCAGGAACTGGACATGGACTGAGCTTCTTCCTCACCTTTTAGGTTGAGATATTCCCTAGTACCCTCCATTGATTTTATCTCTAATCTTTGGTTGATTTGGTACAGTGTGTAGTGCATATTAGGTGTTGATGCATTTCCTCCGCAAAACAATGACACATTGAACTTCCATTCCCTTTTGGATGATTGGCATTAGACCTGTTCATGGGTAGTCCACCCGAAGCCCAACAACAACAACAACAATAATAAATAAATTTTTATTCTTGAAATGAATTAAACACTAATATTTATCAAAAAAGAATTAAAATAACATTATTTTATGGGAAAAACACGAATTTTGGACTTTGGGCCGGGCTGGGCTTCGAACTTGCCCATTTAGTATCAGGCTTTTCCAGACCCAGTGTTTGAACGTGTCTAATTAGCATAGTATGATAGTTGGACAGCGCTATATGGATATGAGACTATATGCTGATTTGGAGGACTGATGGGAGAATCAATTTATAATCAATTTTGTTTTATAAATTAGCATTGGATGTTCTCCTTTTTTATCCGCCACTGGTTAGACATATGTTTGGTACACTTGCCTCCTATTAGCTCTGTTCCATGACCACCCCTAAAAGTTTTTCTTTGGTCCGCCGCTCACTGTCGCAGTCTGGAAAGGGTAGCCGGAACCGAGTGGGAAAGCTACGCATGCTGTCTTATAGGACTATATGGCTGTTACCAGCTTGGATGCGTAACAAAATTAAGCGCAACAATTATTTGGATTTGTAATTTTGAGCCGTTTTTGTTGAAGTATTCCACAGCTTAAAAAGCTTGTAAGTGTTGTTTTTCGTACTTTTATTTTAAAAAGTGAGAAGCCACTGCGTATTTATATGTGATTTTGTCTTTGCTTCTTGAGGATCGCAACGATGAAATTATTGTTGTTTTAATGCATTATTTCGAGATACAATTACTTGTAAATAACTATTTTCTAAAACATGGCCACGTTATTTTTACTCAAAAGCTAGACATTGGTTATAGGGGATTTTAGATATATACACTACCAAGTGGCAAGAACATGAATGTCACTGCAAATTGATGGCTTGTGAAAATGTCATTACACATAGAACTGAGTGTAGCTCAGATGGCAATGGGGACGTTGCCCCCGTCTGCCGCTGTTCGAGTGCTAGTGCTCGGCGCGTGTGTCTCGTTGTTTCTTCTTTACTGTAGCCAGATGACCACGTTTTTTTTTCACATACATAATTTATCCACCAAATGTCACTGGTACGTATATATTGTCATTTTCAGTTTTTTATTTAAAAAAACTCTAGTTCCTGGACAAAAGGTAAATTTCCTCCTAACAAACTTTTAAGCCCTGTTTGAAACAAGGAGGAAGCGGGCTATTTATTGTGACATCCCTGCAAAATTATTGGAAAATTCGTATGTTCCAAATGGGACCTTAATCTTTATTAGGTCGGCAACGTTCTTTCCTTTTTCCTATCCTTCCAATATTTCGAGATGCATGGCTGAAGATTTTTATTCTATGCTGACATCGAAAGCAACAGTAGAATTGTACTTACTTTCATTGTATCGCTGTTGCTTGCCACCTAGACCACGACGGCTATCAACACAAGGGATCCCCATTCGGCCATTCCCCACGTCGGCACATCGATGTGCGCCGGTTATGGGCGCAAGTTGGGGGGTTGGCCTCGCGCGCGCGCGTTCCTCCCGTTTTGTTCCCATCGGCGTTTAATTCATCGCAGATATCGACGGCTCCGATCGGAATCCGTCTCGAGATGATCCTCGTTTCACACGGCTATTGAGCATTAGGATCGGTCTTAATCCATGACCAAGTCGTGGAATGATGGAACCAAAGCGGTCCATCTTAATCTGAGCCGTCCATTGACAGCTCAAATATCTCTCATGCTGCAAGCCATAGCGAAGCTTCGTCTTCGTGTGTGATCTTTATATAGTGTATGGTACAACAGTAGTACTACACAGTAACTGATCCAGGAAATTGGGTTGCTGATGTTACCATATACTAATCTCACTTAGTAATTAGGATCATCTCCTATATATATATAGAGAGAGAGGGGAAGCCTTTTTCCTACTCCGGAAGTAGTTACTCCCTATTTTGTATCTCAAATATCTCACAACGTAGGGAGTATCTTGCGCAACCGAGAGTATGTATGTGTAGTATACGAGTATATAAGACCACGTAGGTGGTATTTACACCTTTTCAGGGGTGGTATGTATAATTTTTTAGACATACTCCTTTTACGTCTTGAATATAAAGGTATTTACAAAATATGCTAAAACTATGAACTCCTTTGCAAATTTTTAGTGTGGTTCACATTAGAGTATCTTATAATTAGTATATGAGTATACCCAAAGTGATAATGGAGTATGTCAAGTTCTTTTAGGTGGTATATCAAAGGTAGGAGTAACTACTCCGAAAGTAGAAAATATTTTTCCTATATATATATATATATATATATATATATATATATATATATATATATATATATATATATATATATATATATATATATATATAGACGTCCGCTTCGTACTCCTAAGAGTATGTACTCCAACTTCCAATATACCATTTAAACATACATATTATACTTTTTTATCATTTTTAGTATACTTCAATACTAATTATAAGATACTCTAATGTGATTTGATTGAAAAAATTTCATTGGAGCCCTTTGTTTTGCTATATACCCTTTTTCATATATAATAGAAGTATATACACAAATTTAGTTATAAAAAATAGAATTTAATGAAATTTTTCATGGAACTCACTTTGGAGTATCTGATAATCATTATTGGAGTATACTCAAATAGATAAAGAGGTATCATCATACGATTTAAGTGGTATATGAGAGGTGAGAATACGTACTCCGGAGTACCATACTATTTTATATATATATATATATATATATATATATATATATATATATATATTATATATATATATATATATTTGTCACATTTGATGTGCCGAGATCGCCGGATCACATGACCCAGTACCTGATGCGCTCGTGGTACTACACCACGCACAAGCTAACATTATCGATCGTTGCAAGGACAACAGTGCCCGGAACCAGAAGCAATTGCATGTGCAGAATTACTTTTCTGCTGTTGTTTCAACTGGTTTGCTTGTCCATGATTTGAGGGATGTGTACATCAGTACATCACAAGCTAGCATTTTCTTTTGTGTTGTTGAACTAGATTATTACAAGAGCGGTTTTCCCAGGAAGTGTGCACTTAGGAGTGGTAATAGGCTGAGGCCCAACCCAAATCCCACCCCAGCCCATGTGTTTGGGGATGGCCCCAATCCTTATCCAACCCACTACTCAACGTTTCTACCCAATTCAGCCCGACCCATTAAGCAATAAGGTCCTGATTCTTTTCTGACCCATTCTGAATCTTCGATCCAGCCCATCAATCTGAAGTAGGAAGCCCTATGGGTTCCTTGGTGCGACAGGATGACCTGTTGTTTCGGCTGGTGACTAAAGTAACCATGGGTTGTGGCGTTTGCTTCTCTCATTGTCTTATCGAAATATATTCTTTGATTGACAAAAGTAGTTGCAATTACAACTTTGTACAATAGTCTTCCTCTCAATCTTGCATTGCATAATTTTTTATGAACTACAACAGCTAAAAATTCCAACTTGAGAGCATTCTCCCATATAGCAAGGAAACGAAAAGGCGAGAAAGAAATCACTTTTCTTGCTACATCGGATGAAACAGAGATACAACACAAAAAAAAGACATGACCAAACCAATACTTCTAAATGCTTGTAAAAGGTAACAGAAAACATAAGGTTAAGAGAGATCCATGAACAAGGATAGCTAGCTGGATTCTTCGTGAAAAAGGAAGGTCAATGCAAGAACCTATCGCAGGACCGACTAAAACCCTATAAAACCCAAAAAAGGGGGAAATCAAATGCTACTCGCATTGAGAGAGAGGGAGGGGTTACCATCTGGGAAAGATGCAACAGCTCTCTCGTCGCATGCTCGGAGTTGAAGATGGCCACCGCCGCCGTGCATTGTTGTTGAGGCGGTGTTTGCCGAGGGGGCGAGTCAGGAGATCTGCTCGACTGAGGAGTGAGGACTGCTAGTAGGTTTCCTTCGTCAACCCTATTCCGTCCATGGGCTACAAGGGAGGGTTGGGCCCTTATATGGCCCGAAATTACTAGCACATCTGAGTCCTAGCCCAATCCTATTTAAAGCTAGCCCAATTCTATTCTTGCCCTTTTTATTTCAATTCGTTTGGTATAACCCGAAGTCAGCTCATTTACCCACCCAACCTTCTCGGCCTGATAAACCTTGGCCCATTACCAGGCCTATGTGCACTAGACTAGGCTAGAGAAATGCCATGACATCATGACAGACAGATCCAACATGGGGAACAAATCCTCTGCAGATGTGAATAAAACTAGGTAGAGTTGCGCGCTACGCTACATCGGGTGAATTCTGATAGAGAACTCGATAGGCAAAATATATTTAACAATTTTAAAGCATTTTGATAATTCTTGGTCAACTTCACATCGGTGGCAATGAAACAAATAAGAAATGTCCAGGCCACAATAGCAGACTTCACATATCATTCAGGGTATGTATACACCGGCGAAATAACACAGATGCAAGAACGGTTAACAATATTGTATTGTTGCTGTTAAGACGTGTGAAGTAGGTTGTTCATGAGCATGCTCAAGACATATAATAATTCAACAGGTGATAAGTAGGTTGTTTATGAGCATGCTCCATAAAAGGGTCTATGAAGGTTAGAGTATACATATATATAATAAGTAACACATAAGAAGCAAGTCTTGTAAATGTAACATCCCGTTTTCGGTTGCCGTTTGGTATCTTTTCATTCGTCTTCTTGGTTTTCAAAACCTATTTCAAATTATAGTGTATTTGCAAAATTTTCTGATTCCGCCTCACTTCAAAATTCGGGTTTTGAATTTTGGCTTGAATCTTGGTTTCATTTCGAATCCTCTCTGTTGAGCCCGGCCCATCTGGCCTTTCTCCTTCCCCTGCCCCTTTTTCTTTCTTTTCGATCGAGTGGTCGAAAGCCCTCTTTTGACCACATGCCCGCTCTGCCGTGCCCCGTGCACCTTGTCCCTACCCGTTCGGTTGCGACCACCTTCTCGTGTTGACCACTTTTTGGTTTCAACCACCTTTTTCCTCTCTTCTTTCCGCAGCGACATGCGCATTGAATGCTATCACCTCCGCAGTGACGTGCGCATTGAAGGTTATCGTCTCCTCCGCGACGTGCACATTTAATGTCGTTGCTCCTGCTGCGCTGTGCGCATTTTAATGTCGTCTGCGCATTAAATGTCGTGCATCCGCTGCGTAGCCGTAAATTTTGCCGCTCCATCTTGACGCCCGATCTCCCCCTTTTTCCCTCTATAAATGGAGCACCCGAGAGCCCTCCCCTCCTCTTGTTTCTTCATTCAGCTCCCCCTCCCTCTCGCTCCCGTTGCCGTGGGTTGCCCGAAGCTCTGTGCTCTGAGTTCAAGCCATCGCGAACCTCCTCCTAGTCCTCACCGCTCCAATGCCTCCCCCTCTTCTACCCATGTCAGTTCTTGTATCAGAGCTCCTTGCAAAAATCCCCTCACTTTGTTTTAGTTTTGCTTCACAGGAGCCGCCGCCTTCCCCCTCCTTTTCCCGTCTCGGCTGACCCCTTCACTGCCGGTCTCCTTCGCCCTCGGCTGCAAGCTTTCTCACCGTTGTTCGTCATCAGTCGGCCCCCTCTAGCCTCTCTCTCTCTGTCGTGGTGAGTTTTCCGTGCCCTGTTCTCCTGTTTTGTTCTTTCGACCGTGTCGAGCAGTCGAGTTTTTCTTTGTTCTTTTGACCGTGTCAAGCAGTCGAGTCTTTTTGTTCTTTTGACCGCGTCGAGCAGTCGAGTTTTTTTTGTTCTTTCGACTGTGTCGAGCAGTTGAGTCCTCCTCTGTTTTTGACTGCTGTTGAGTAGTCGAATCTTCCTTCTCTTTCGACCGCTGTTGAGTAGTCGAATCCCTTTCTCTTTCGACAGTTGTTGAGTAGTCGAATCCCTCTTCTCTTTCGACCATTGTTGAGTAGTCAAATCCTTCTTCTCTTACGACCACGTTGTGTAGTCGTATCCCTCTTGAACCTTTCCTACGACCACGTTGTGTAGTCGTATTCTTTCCTACGACCACGTTGAGTAGTCGTATCCCTCTTGAACCTTTCATAGGACTACGTTGAGTAGTTGTATCCCTCTTGAATCTTTCATACGACCACGTTGAGAAGTCATATCCTTCTTTCCTTCGACCACTCATGTAGTCGAACCCTTCCGACCACTCATGTTGTCGAACCCCTTCTGACCACGTGGTGTAGTCGAACCTCCCTCCGACATCGTAAAGTCGGATGATCAGTACTCGAAACCGCAACCTTCGAGGACTCCGTTCTCCTCCGTTATAACTCCGATTACGTTGTTTCTTGTTTCTAAATTTGTCTAAATTCAAGATATTTCTTTTAGCTCTGGTCTTATTTAATTTGGAGTTCATTTATTATTTTTTGTGTATTTATTTGTTCTCTCTCGTTGGTTCTTCTTCTTTCCGGTACGCTCGTGCGAGTAGAATTCGAAGAAGCAGGAGATCTCCACTTCAACCAAACGCAAGACCTCTAAGATCCTCCTACCTTTAATCAAGGTGAGTCAATACTTCGATCATTCTGAGCCTACATTTTACATATATTATATTCTTTTAAATAGCAAACTGCATGCTTTAATTCTTTAAGTAAATGTATGTTAACTCCATTTGATGATTAATTATGTATTATACCATCCTTTGATATTTGAATCCATTACTTCATGTCACCCTAGTAATTATGAGCTAACTTACTAGCTATAGGTTGTACTTGAACGATATACTAGTCTTGCTTAAATACCAGGGCACCAAGTGTCCTGATCATCATCCCTTAAAATCATGAAATTATTTTGGGGCAGTCGTGGGAGGTACATGACTGCAGTATTTGTGATAAATTGGTTTTTCCTCCTCAAAACCCCAACTTCTAAGCACCACATCTGGGCGGATGGTATGATGGTGGGTGCTAATGTAGCACGAGAATGATTGGTATGTGGTTTGAACCACCCAGATGACCCTAAGGACTTAATCCGGTGGTGACCTCTCTTGTAAAATAAGTGCAACCACAAGTCTGCAAAGTGTCGACTTAGATAAATAATTTGTATCCTTCAGTACGGGTTGCACTAGGTAGATGACCCGCGGTGCCGCAAGCCTTCGTGCCTACGGGTCGGGGTGCACCTCTTACGCGTCTGCATAGCCGTAAGTCGTGAGGCGCTAGGGGGTCTCGGGAGAGGGTTGACGCAGGGGCGGTGTCGAGACCCTAGGGGCACAAGACCCCGGGACCCTACTGTGTAAACCACACTAGTTCCATGATCAGTGGCTAGTGTATACAATCAAACAAGAGATGATAACATATCCATACGTCACTATATTAACAAAATTGAGTTGATTACAAAAGGGCACAAGGCCAAGAGCAAATACAACATAAACAAAAGAAACAGGTCGTGGGCCACCCGATTCACCACAGGCAATTAGCTGGGGGCGCATCCTAGTCGTCCAGAACCTCCTGGCCCTCTGCGAAGGCCTCTTCACCTGCTTGTCAACAAGCAAGAGTGAGCACAACAACCGTGCTCGCAAGTCACACCCGTTAAGTAACAGATTGATGCACGCAAGGATTAGCAAAAGGAAGGCTTATAGAGTTGTGTTGCATGAAGTCAAGTTTCTTTCCAAATACTTGTACTAAGTTCCAAAGCAGTCTAAACCATAACTAAAATTTATTTTTTCAAATCTCAGTTTTATAGTTAGATAACATTCATCAACAAGTGGTGAAGGATATCCTCCTATCACAAGGCTGCCCGCCGAAAACCCCAAGTGGATAGAGATCCAAAACCGTTTAAACAATTCTTTTGAAACCAAAACCAGAAATCTAACTTTGAGAAGCTTTGCCAGCATGTCTTTGACCGTGGACACGGCTATTCGAATAGTTTTACACTCTGCAAAGGTTGTACAGCTTTACCCACATGACACGACATCTCTAGTTTGTTTGGCATCCGTCGATATACCACCACTCACTTCCTTAGGTGCGAGGTCTAGAGCTCGTGACAAGGCTTTTACAAAGTGTCGTTCCACCGTAGTCCCCCCTCGTTAAGGTTTCGCTTCCTTTGCACTAGCCATCCGCCGGATTCAAGCCCCCTCTGCTTCAGGTGGGAATGCATGAAAGTAGGTCGTGAAAGACACTCATGCAACCGGATGGGATGACCACGATGAAACTTTGCAAATTAGTTAGCCAGATCCTCTACCCATTCAGGACATGTAGTAGTACGATAAGGCGTAGCAAAATACACTCGAAGACCGATCCTTAACTGACCTGGGCAACAACCAAACGAACCCTGGGCCTCAACCATAGAAATGGATTGATCTTGTGCATGAACAAGCACTCATCCCAACATCCATTTAACCCAAATCCAAACCAGTTTTCACTTTAGTTTACCACAGTTAAAACATTTCATAAAACTCCATGGTACTGACCATACCACAACATTATTTGAAATCAAAGTTGAGCTTTTGGCTAACTTCCTAAAATTAAAGATTTTTGAGCTAAGCTTCGGCTAAGCATAGAGTTTTGCAACACATTCTAGTCTATACTATTGTATCAACTAGCTTTTAACTAAGGTATCAAGGGTGGTCCAGAGGACGTTCAAGTTTGGGTGTAGAAACGAATTGGGAATAACTATCAAGTTAAAATAGGGATTTAAAGTACTTGAATTGAAATATGCATGCAGTAGTAATTTAAAACAGAAGATACATAATTTGAAATACTAGGTACAATATGATCAAGAGTATGACTTGCCTTGCTCGAGAGCTTGAGGATCTACTTCATCGAGGTACTCTGGTTCCCAGGTGTCGCCGAACTCTACATGTGAGAATAGAGCAAGATCAAATAAAACCCAAATAAATATCCAAATGAAATCCAACTCAAAAAGCTTTAGAGAAGGAGGTCCAATGGAAAGAGCTGCGGGACAAGAGCAAAAGAGCAAAAGTGTTGAGGTGAAAGCGAATAGAGTGGAAAAGGAAAAAATGCTCCCTGGTACGCTATTATAGTGGCGGTAGGAGAACTGGGTGACAAGGATGTAGCGACGGGATTCACGGTGGCGCAGCACAGGCGCACAGCCGGCAGGTGAGCAAGGGGGTGGGAGTAGGTAAGTGAGGAGACAAGAGAAGGAGATGGGTACAACAGAGGTGACAAGATTTAATACAACGCAACAATATTTAATGCTTGAAGACTTCTGCAGCAAACGTGTAGGAAGGAGAAAGTGAGTAGGACTAGCTAAAACAAAAGGCTTGGTCAAGGTCAATGGGAAGTTGTGATCAAGAGGGGGGTCCCACCGAAAGGGTGGTCCTGAGGAGGAGGTTCTGACCGAGAGGGTGGTCTTTGCAAAAAGGGCGGTTGCGACCGAGAGGGTGGTCGAGGGGATGAAGACCGTTCGATTCTGATCGGACGACTCACAAGAATTGGGGACGTTCGGACTGGACGAACGCGCAAACGAGATCGAACGACTCGCAAGAATTGGGAACGTTCGGACTGGGCGAACGTGCAAACGAAATCGAGCCATTCAAACTCGATCGAACGACTCACAAGGATTGAAGGCGTGGACGCGCGGGAGAAGGAACAGACAGAGGAATGGGAAACTAAGGAACAGACAGAGGAATGGGAAACTAAGGACCAGAGAGCTCTAACAACTCAAGATAAACCAAACCAAATTAATTGAAATTTGATTAATTCATATTAAGATGTTTACAAACTCCAAAATCTCCAAGTTAAGCTTTAGCAATTCACGAAACCAAATGATTCTTTTTATTTTGAAAACTTAAAAAAAGCTCAGAAAAACAGGGTGTTACATGCAGGAGCGCAACCCTTCTCAGATGAAACCTTAGCGGGTGTAACCAATACTGGAGGAAGCATTGTAAAAGCCTTGTGGTAAACTCCCTTTGATTTGCATGTCTAAGGAAACGTACGTATATGTCAAGACGATTATCTCTTGGGATAAAGTGTACAACCTCTATAGAGTGTAAACTGTTCGAATAGCCGCGCTTACAGTCAAAGGCGGACATGGAAAACTTATTGGAGTTAGTTCTATTTCAAAAACATTTGTGGATGGGATGAATACTGGTCGGGCTAATGTAACCCGTACCTGGTATTGCTCCTGGATGTTCGTACCCGTTGTTATTCCCGGGCGGTCGAACCCAATGTTGTTAATAGTGGTCGTAGCCACATTTCAATAAGCATAGATGGAGGTAGCCTCTGCTGTTATTAATATTGCACAATTACTCTCTTTAATAAAATGACTTTTGATTAAAATGCTAAGTGATAGGAATTTCTAATTATGATAATTAAAAACCTTGCTTTGGCAAATAAAAGAACCCGAGCCTCTCTTGATAAACCATGTATGTATACTACTGCATTCTGTGTGTTGGCTCATGAGCACGGAAGTTGTGCTTACTCTCGCTCCTCCCCTCAACCCTTCAAACCTTGCGGATCTTGAAGATATTGCTAACTTTATCCGTGTATAATGACAGTTGGAGGAGCGTTCCTTCTTATTATAATAGATCGACGGTCCAGACATGTACGATAGAGCGTTCATCGAGTGAAGTACATGTTCAACTACACGCTACCACATGATGTCTTCCACCGCTGGAAACCATATGTACCCAACAACAGGGAAGACAAGAAAAACGTGGTGATGGAGCCCAAGAACACCGAACAGCACAACAAGGACGGCCGGGTCAAGCCCGCGGTGGACAAGGGGAAGTCTCTTGCTAATGAGACCGACCGTTCTAGCGCTCCCCGTCGTTCGGGCGCACTGCGGATCGAAGATGTAAGTTATGTTCAATTTGCGTCCAGATTATTGATTTAGCCTTACGTTTTGCTAACATCATTATAACTTCCAGCTCGTCTCGTAGTATAGGAAAGCCTTTGGGGCTGGCTACGCCCACGGGTCTGCGGGGGATAAGGGTAAGGCACCGATGGCCTGTTAAAACTAACTTCGTTTCATTCCATCTTTTTTCTCGATTCAAAAAAGTCACACATGTATCCTAGGTGTAGATTGGTTTGATGATTCGTGTATACTATCATTTATAATGCACGTAACCAAACCTTGCACGCCATATAATTCGTAACTACATTATGAGGTCTTTCAAATTTAATTCCTAAATATTTCATCTATTTCAAATTTTGTTTTTTTTTTTTGAAAGGGATCAGTTCTGCAAATAGTACAATCGTGACAACAACCCACGTGCCAACTCTAAACCCAAATATTTTTATCATTTCGCTTCAAAGGAGGCTATTTTTACTATTGCGGTGCCAAACAGTGTTAAATAGGCCAAACTCGCATTCTATATAGGGCACATGAAATCATATGCTTTTCTTGTATGACTGACTTCCTATGTATTATCACAAGTACCAAAAATGGTCTAATCCGCACCATATTTGTCATGTATTTTTTTGTATAGCTTGTACACATTGTACTCTATTTATATGAGTAAATCAATAAATGACCTTTGGTGTGGAATCCAAATGGGCCAGTTACGTGACCAAGCGACGGGATGGCGCCCCTGGCGTGCGGCAGAGGGTCGTATGGGCACCCGACGCGTGGCAGGGGGGTCCAGGCGCCCGTGGTGCTTCAGTCGACACATGTCTCCTGCTGGTGCAACCGTGATGCTATTTTTGTCTTTTTTCCTAAAAGAGGCTAGATTTACTAATTTGACGCACAATAGTACCAAAAGAGCCAAAAGCTCGGTATTATGCACGGAGGTGTTGTCCGCGTCATCCACGTGCACAGCGCCACAGCGGCGCACGTCGTAGCCGAGGGAAGCGTGCGTGAGCCCGCCGGTTGGCCGGCGTTGGATAAAGCTGGACGCAGCGGCAGGCATATGAGAGAATCCGAACTCCTTGTGCCGCGCGTGTTCCGGAGGCTTGGTGCGTTGTCCGCTTGGGCTGCCGCGCGCCGCAAGCTGGGAAGTCGAGGGATGTGAGGATGTCACCATGCCGTGCCAGATGGACCGCTTGCGCATGGGGAGACGTTGCGCCGGCAGGAAAGAACGAGCTGGGCTGAGGCACTGGTGTGCCGTGGGAGATAGTCATTTGGGTCGCGCCGTGGGGACGCTGGCTTATGTCTCTTATCTACCGTTTGGGCAGGACTCATAAGTCGTTGGGGACCAAGCTCGGTTTGATGGTAAGTCTTATCTCAAGTTTGGGCCAGGCCTGGCCAGTGGCCAATGCAGGGTGATAATGGGGATGCTGACCCTTTCGACTTTTCCTCTTCTTTTATTTCTAGAATCGAGCAAGAGCTTATTCCTTGTTCATCATCAATAAGGTTACAATCATGATGAATACAACGAAATAAAAAAAAAAAGTCTGGCGTCACACAAGACCACTCACTCGTAACGCTTTTCCGGTGAAGCTCGCTATGCACAAATGAGCAGTGAAATTGGCCTCATAGAAAAGCGAAAGTGAGATAAAAGTGCCACTTTTAACTCCTGCATCTCCTAGAGAACACCCATGATTTCTGAACGATGGGTTTGTCGCCTCTCCCACAACTTGATTAGCTCCTGGTTGTCAGTCTCAACACAAATCTTGCAATAGTCTCGGTTCCTAGCCAACCTTAGCCCATCGCAGCATACTAGAGCCTATGCTACAATGTCATGAACGTGGGCAGTAGGAGCTAGACAATGCTAGTGGGCTGGCTACATGGTCTAATCGGCTGAGACTGGCATCACTACATAGGAAGCAAGTGGCAGCAGCACTGGGATTATCGAAGAACAGAATACTTCAGGCTTATTTCCTCAGCTCTCCTCTTCCTCCTGCTGTTCCTCCCCCAATCTCTCTTCTCTAAATTCCCAATCTCCAATTGCTACTTCCAATCTTAGCTTCCAATTTCTCCCAAGTTGTATCCAAACTATTTGTATCCTGAGTTTGGAGCGGATCATTGTGTGACTGTCTCGGATGTGCTTTGGTGTTCATCAATCGGGATTGTAACAATATGGTATTAGAGCACTCGATCCTATTGGTTCCGAGCTCCGAGGTGGCCATGAGCGACACTAAGAAGGAGAGCGAAGCAAGGTGCAAGGCGATGTTGAACAAATTAATCTCTAAAGTGAAGAAGCAAACATTAGATATGGAAGACTTGGCCGTGCACATGAATGAGCTCGCGGTCGACTTGAAGGCCATCGTCCACCACGAGGAGTACCCGATCACGCCTTGCCGCCGTCCGTAACCACACCAACGGCCACCTTTGTTGTTGCTGTGGACCACGCTGTGGCGGCAGCTACTCCACATGCATAAGCTACCCTCGCCCCCAAATCGCCCACCAGGTATTCGACAAATTGTCCCAACCGTAGCATCAACGCGCGGCATTCGTCTGCGCTACGGTTGTCCCGCCGACTTCGTCCTCGACCATCACCACTTTTGATATCGGCATCACCTTCATCGCCGACACCGTCCTCGTGAAGTCCACCAAGTGTTTGATGGAATGCGAAGAGCATGCGGTCGACACTGACCACCGCATCGCGGCCACCAGCATCGGTACCGTGGTATCCACCAATTGCTTGATGGAATGCCCTTTTCTGGTTGTTGTTCTTCTGGGCTACGCCGTTATTGGGTCAGGGTATGTCACCCTTCTCTCTACTGGCCAAAGTGATGAGCTCATTTTTGTGCATCCTATCTATTTGCTCAATGGTTATAAAGTGTTCGAGAAAATATCCGACACGAGTAAGGTGGTATTGTGGCCACCATCGATGAAGTGGGATGAGTGACAACTGTGACCACCACCTTCGCGAGTGGAGATCGAGTGTAGTGGAGAGGAACTACGGCCTACACCATGGCCTCCGTTCACCTATAATCGAGTGGGCCTCACCCTGGCCACCTCCCGAGCAAGACAGAACCATGGGCAACGCCGAGCAGCGCCAACACCATGGTCATCTCCCTTTGCTATGAAGCCGGAGTGCAGCACAAGCAGCCATGGCCGCCACCCGAGCCTCTAATAAATCAAGTTGTGCTCTCTCCAAATGTGTTGACCTCCTGGCCATCTTCCCATGGAAGTATTGTTGAGCTTTGGCTGTGGGTTGGATGGATGGGAGTCAAGTCCAGGAAATCAATCTTTGCTACAACAGAAACAAAAGTGTTACACTTATTTGCTCTGACTATGAAGTCAAAGCCCTACTTTAGTATAGTTCTGCTTGGTAATGGGAAACCTTGAAAATGCTTGCAATTTGGTAGTGATGGCTATGGGAAAAGGGTTGACTAGACAAGGCTTTTATCTATGAAGAAAATAATAATGCAGCTTGAAGCGTGGTGAGCTCCTTGGTAATAGAGCATTCTATACTGATACCAGAAATAATTAGGAAAAGTTCAATCGTTTGCTTTCTTATGAGACAAATGTGATGCCGTATGAAAGCGATTCTGATAAAGTGACTCTTGTAGTAAGTCTGGAAGATTTAGGGATAAGTATACCATTGCATGACCAAGACCAGGTCTTCGCACCTTTCATGCAAGCTGATAGTTCGACTTCTAGAAACTATGGTGGGACTAGAATTGGATTGAGCATCAGCAAATGTCTTGTTGATCTAATAGATGGTCAGATAAACTTTGTCAGTCGACCCCATGTTGGGAGCACATTCACATTCACTGCGGTTCTCAAAAGGTGTGACAAAAATGTTATTAGTAACATTAAGCCTACTCTATTGCACCCTCTACCATCCAGTTTTAAGGGTTTATTTGCACTATTGGTTGATAGAAGACCGGTAAGAGCAACTGTAACTAAGTATCATTTGGAAAGGCTGGGAATTGCCTTTGAAGTTGTAGATACCATTGAGATAGCACTTGGTGTGCTGTCTGGGAGAAATGGCAGTTCACTAACCAGCATGCATAGGAGGCAACCATCCATGCTATTAATTGAGAGTGATTCATGGAGCTCAAAGATGCATGTCCCCTTACATACTAGACTCCTGGAGATGAAACAGAATGGGTGCACACTTGTATTACCAAAAGTTATCATTCTTGCATCCGCGGAATCAGACAAATTGAAGGTGAAATATGCAGTTGATTCTGTGATCACAAAGCCTCTGAAAGCAAGCAGACTTGTAGCTTGTCTATTCCAAGCACTTGGTATCAAAGAGTCAACAAAGAGAAACATGATGACTCAGGTTCTCTTCATGAGTTGTTTCTTGGCAAGAACATATTGGTGGTTGATGACAACAAGGTAAACCTTAGAGTGGCTGCTGGTATCATTAACCCTGAACCAAGGAGTTGGCTCATGGTGTTTCTACTTGCCAAGGAGTTGCAATTGCCCTAGGATCTAGGTGATGCCAACCTTAACAACATGAATTCTAGGTGCTTTGTCATTATGAAATCAAGGGTCAAGGGAGCGAGATTCACAACTGACAGTGTGAGATGAGTATAGAATGCAGCAAGGGTACCTTGCATTTTCTCTATGAGTTTGTTAAGTCTTCTCTTTATAACCTGGACACTCCAAAATGGCAGGAGCTTCTTGGTACTATTGGAAATTCGGACCACAATGGGGAGCATATGATTGTTGGTTCTAACCAATTGCTAGGGTCTAAACCTGGGCATCTATGCTGATTACTGAGATTATTAAGTTCAAGAATTGCAGCTCTGTCCACATGAACTTGGTACCCGAAGTGATAAAACTGTTTGGAGTGATGACTGCACTCGGAAACAAGATGGCAAGGGAGAATTCTAATGGATACATTGAAGAGGTGTTTTAGCTTTGAGGTTTCTTCAACTACCATGGGATCCCGGAGGCAAAACAAGCATGAAATCGGATTGGGGACAAGCCGAATTTCATTGGGGGAAGAATGTTATGAACGCGGGTTGTAGGAGCTGGGCTGCCAGGCTGGACAATGCTAGTGGGCTGGCTACATGGCCTAATCGGCTGGGACTGGTATCACTACATAGAAAGCAAGTAGCAGCAGCACGGGGATTATCGAAGAACAGAATATTTCAGGCTTATTGCCTTGGCTCTCCTCTTCCTCCTGCTGTTCCTCCCCCAATCCCTCTTCTCTAAATTCCCAATTTCCAATTGCTACTTCCAGTCTTAGTTTCCAATTTCTCCCAAGTTGTATCCAAACTACTTGTATCCTGAGTTGGAAGTGGATCATTGTGACTGTCTCGGATGTGCTTTGGTGTTCATCAATTGGGATTGTAACATACAAGAGCATTTGCCACCGGTTTATACCGTCTGGCAGCACCATCCAGGAAATTACCTCTGGCATCTCGAAGGACTGCCCCAGTTGCTCCATGGAACTCAAGAGGGGAGAAAGCTCCATCAACGTTGAGTTTAAACTCTCCAGTAGCTGGAGCCGCCCACTTATTGTTTTCTCTTCTCCTCTGCTTTCCTGTTCGGTGAAGCTAGCGAGCAGATAAAGAATCAATTATAGTCTTTGGACGACAATAGTATATCCACAATTTCCTACTTAGAGGCACCCTGTAGAGGATACAACTAATTGAATTTTTTTATTTATTATAAACTCATGCGAGATAACTACACTGTGTATAAAAATCAAGTTTTTACAGCCTATTGCAACCCTAAGTATAAAACCTTTAAAATCACTCACTCATATATCTTACAACAGGGAAAAATCCAAGTGCTCTTCCAATATTCATCTATGGACTCAAGTAGTACTGTCCATGTAACGTAAGTACTCGCTACATACATTCTACGCATCTTATGTATATACACGTGATATGTTACTGTCTGGTCGGTTCTGTCAGTCTCAGAGGCAACTCGGGGGCACAACGAGCCCAAACGCGCTCCCCTGTGCGTTCCGGCAGGAGGATTCAGCGACCTGGCTCTGGTACGTCAGCTTCACGTCCTGCAAGCTGATCCCGCTGCACGGGTTGCTCCTGCTGCAGTCGAACTTCACCGCCACCGGCGTTGCCGACGACCCGCGGATTCCGACGTACTTCACCTGGCTGATCTTGATGCCCGAGCTCTGCAAAATAAACAAGCATACACATCTAGTTAAGATGAGACACTTTATTGAGGTAAAGAGGTCTGTATATATCATCGTACGTGTGTGTGTGTGTGTAAATTACCTTGCCGGTGCAGCCAACGTCGTTGGGGCAGTAGTTCTGGTCGATGATGATGGGGTAGTCAACGCCGGACATGGTGGAATCCATGAAGGTGACGCCCCTGACGAACCCCCGCTTGGAGCTCCCCCACGTCTTGATCCTGAGGCCGTTCATCGTACCGGTGAACCACGTCGTCTTCACCGTCACGTTCCGCACAGCCTCCACCGCCATCCCTTGCTGCTTGCCTAGGCTCCCGATGCTGATAGAGTTGAGAACAAAGATTAGCATGCGTACACCCTGATCAAAGTAGTACGTAGTAACCACAAAAAACTAATCTAGCTGGAAGGACACGTAGTTCTAGCTCAACTAGCTAGTGGGTTAGGTACGACTCCAAATCCTGTGCATGCAGTACCGGACCCAGGTCTGGTCCATTTCCACTAGCATAGTTGCCACCAGTCACGTTGTAAAGTCAAACGGGATATTTTGGGAGGGGGCTAACTTTTGTGTAAGTCTTATCTGAAAATTTTAGAAATTTCCTAGATGGACTGAATGCTATATGCGTTAAACAATCTCAAGTACAGAATTGGTGATTGGATATTGATCGAATGGATGTCATATGATTGGATATTAATCCAATGGTCACAACAAGTGACTTACACTTAAGAAAATTTCAGGCAACTTAAAACTAACAAAACCGATACTTATATATATGCGTTAACCCTCTTGATCGATTTATTTCCTGAGAACAATTTGCGTAATTCGTGCAGGCAAATTGCCGCGCATCACGACGTACGCTAGCTGATGCGCGCGCGTACGTACCTGATGCCGTGGCCCGGGCCGCACGCGACGCGCTCGATCCAGAGGTTTGAGTTGCCCGGGCCGACTGAGACGCAGTCGTCGCCGGTGCGGATGTTGGCGTCGTACACCGCCACATGGCTCGACATGTGGATGTGTATCCCGTCCGTGTTCGGGCTGTCCCCCGGCGCCTCCACCGTCACCCGCCGCAGCGTCACGCCGCGGCACTGCAACACCACCACGTGGAACAGCTCGCTGTTCACCGACCTCACCCCGTCCACCACCACGTTCCTCGAGTTCGAGATCGTCAGCGACTGCACGCACACGGCCGGCGAAAAGCTAACACATGTTAGCTAGCGTCGTCACGTACCAAACGCGCGCACTACAAACATTAATGTTGAGTTTTGACGTACGTACCGACGCGCCGGACGGGCAGCGGGCGTGCGGCTGCTGCTGCTTGCAGGCCCAGAGGGCGCTGCCGCGGCCGTCGAGTGTGCCGCCGGAGACCGTGAGGCCCTCCACGGTGTCGAACGTGATCCACCGGCCGGACGAGTCGCTCCAGCCGTACCGCGCGGGGGCGAGCACCGTGCCGGCGATGGAGAACGTGACGGCGCGGCTGCTGCACGGGCCGGAGAAGGTGGCGCTCCCCACCAGGAACCTGCCCGGCGGCACGTACACCGTGGCCGGGCGCGGCGAGCGGCACGCGTCGGCCCACGCGCGGAGGAACGGCCGCGTCGAGTCCGTCACGCCGTCGGGGAGGGCGCCGTAGTGCAGCACGTTGTACATTGCGCCGGCCGGCTCCGGGAGGAACAGGAGCGCGGCGTGGAGGTGCACAAGCAAGCTCAGGATCGGCTTGGCCATCGCCATATATTCCTTGCCGGGTGTACCGTGTACGGACGTGACGAGCTGTTAATGTCGCAGGCTACCTTGCAGGTGCCTGTTAGGTATATGCGTCTTATGATGCATTAACTTACACGTGTATTTATAGTGGCGGAATACGGTGGGCTCTGGTTAAAATTTGGAAGTGAATTAAATGGGGCGAATCAGTAATTCAGAGCACTACTTACCGGACGTGTGGTAAGCAGCTGTTGAGCGCAAATTAAATTCAGAAACCTAACATGGGAGACCAGGTTATGATTGACTAATATTGTACGAGTTCCGTTTCAAAATGGGGTTCGGTGGGTTCTTCGAAGCAAGCTAGCCATGGAAGCCTATGTAATTTCCATGTGCGTATGCTACTTTTTTTGCTGAAATGGTGACTGTAGCGAGAAAACGCATTCTGTGTACAATCACCAGCGTTGGTGCGCTGATGGCTTCCCTTACTGTGTGTATGCATTAAGGCCTCAGGCATACGTACGTGAGGTCTCAATCTAACTGGTTCTAGTCTCCTATTTACCAATAGCTCAACACCCATAAATCCACCTTTAATGATTGCTTTACTAATCGGGTTAACCTTTTCTCAAGGAAGGATGATTCCGTAAGTGCCGGTGTAGGTTGGAGCTCACCACGAATGCGCTTTTGGTTAATGTTAGAACCCGCGATAGCACTTTACACGAGAGAACAATCACAAAAGTACACAAAAGACACGATAATTTGTTACGAGGTTTGGCAAATCATACGTCCCTAGGAGCTGAATCGCGACGGCTCCGTTCTTATAAGGGTTTTTCTTCTTCTTCTTCTAATTAGGGTTACAAGAGATCGGCGGTATATATTTATACCCCAATTACATGTTCGACTCGGACTCATAGTCTGTACCGCGGGGGCTTCTCCTTCCGCACCCCCAGCCCACAATATTTCGTAACCTGCAACTACGTCTCCCCTGTAAGGCTGTGTCCAATAAGCGTATGCTGCGCTCTGCTTTCCGAACACAGCTCATTTCTTTTACCTTGTTATATATAATATAAGTCATACACAACACAACAGTTACGTACTTAGACGCTGCCTACGTATTTGTGGTACTATAGGACACACGAATCTGCTACAGTCTCCAGTTCCATCAGGCACACCAAAGTTGCAAGACTTGCCTCCAAAATTCGCAAAGAATGGCTCAACTTGACACGGGAAGTTTGTAAGTGGCTAGACACTACCAAAACCAAGAAACAAAACCATTTCAAGACGCTTCGTGATTGAGGCGAAACGTTAGCCCTCAGTTCCAAAATGCGCCTTAAGAAATTAATAACGAAAGCTACTTGTTCAACCAACTAAAGGCACCCCATTTCTAGATCTGCGCACATTTGTATTGTCTAGTTGGTTGACGACTAACCAACTTCTCTAGTTGCATTTGGAAATCAAGATAGGCAGCTTAGATTTCATCTACCTCGTTTTCTACTGCTATGCGGCAAAACGAGTTGTAGATCAATTAATCTCTTGACTATCAGAGTGGAGTGGGATGCATGGATTAGTATTAACCACCGTTGAAATGCAGGTAGAAACTAATAGGGATTCCTCGTGCATTCGTTGAACCAGAAGTTGTGATTGCTTGATTGGACATGTGAATATGTGATTGCTGTAAGAGGGCAAATTTGACTCCTGGTGTAGTGGTGGGTTGGGTACATCTCAACTCAACCTAGGCAGACTTCATAATGTTCAACTTGCAACTACTTCGGTCGAGTCAGGGTCCGGTTTGGTTTGCTGTTCACCAATCATCGGCCGTCAACTACTGTTTTATCACTTGGCAGACCGTTTTAGACTTCGATTTTTCATATGTATCAACTTACATTACTGTGGTTCTAATTTCTAGAAGTTATTTGAGATCTTTATACCCAATCAGCTACCAACTAGGACACACTAGGCATCTATACATGTCCCCACCCATACAGTAGTACATGAGACAGTGGACGTAAGATAGCAACCATCCAACATCACTATAGCCGCTGATCCACTAGCAACCCTGAGCTTAGCAAGCACTACATCTCACGGGCGCGGCGTCGCGTCCGTCGAAGTTCATTTTGGAGTTCTGGTGGTAGCTGTCGTCAAGTTTAGTGCCACGTATCAGCTTCACACAAAACAACTTGCTGCGCGTGATTGTGATTATGCAAGGGGAAAGCTAATTAAAATCTCACTCTGCGAGGCTCTACCCATTAACTGTTGATTTTATTGATAAAGAAGGAATCAACGATTTACAGGGAGAGACGTCACGTGAGTCCCTCCCTTAATAAATTTCCTTCCATCACAGGTAACGACCTAATAAGGCAGAAGGATAGCCCACAGGGAAGGTAGTGTGATTGTGATTGTGGGAACGGCCGAACTCATTCATGGACCAAATAGTGGTCCAGTGAAAGCCTTCTGGGCAAAATCGGACCCAGCACTGGAGACTTCCTCTAACAGACTGAGATGGGCCTTAAAGAGAAGAGAGTGCCCCCAACCTTACCACAAAAATAGATCGCCCAACATCCTGTCATGCAACACAAGCATATTTCATTTGCGCCCGCCCTTCATGCATGTTTCAGCTGGTTATCGACAACGGCCGAGCTGAATCCTGAATGCACTCCTGGCACCTCAGGGAATCGCAGCTGCTGAGATCAACCAAAAGCAGGAGGAAGGCCAGCAAGCCATGACTCACTCAAAACCGCAGATGGACAGCGAGAACGGGCAAGGGCAACAGCATGTGTGTGACCTACGGAAAAGTTTACCTTCCCACACAATTTACTAACCACAACCAGCGTGTACATACCACCTCCTCCAATTTGCCAAATCCAAACAAAAACAGGCAACAATAAAATCAACATATCCCTCAATACTTCCGGTCTACATTATACGGCAAACGGAATATAAGCACGTAATGACAAAATGTTCCCATTGTTTATCACAAAAATCAGTGTAGGACCTACTTTGCCAAACTTGGGTCCTATATGCTACATGGAGCAGTGAAGCTAGCTACCAAAATTTGCAGCGGTGAGCTACTTGCCTGGCCATCCGTACATATTTTGGGTCACCGATTTTTTTTTCCAAAATAAACTATTTTAATTATTTTACACAAATAAATCATGACTTATTTTTTACAGAAATAACCGTCAGTCGCTGACCCACCAGGCAACTAAACCCAATCGCACGGTGGGCCAACGATTAGCTGACGTGGGAGGCAAAGTCGCGCGACAGAAACACGACTGAGGCCTTGGCATGCCACGTGTATCAGTTGCAAGCTGGTGGCGGGACTGAGGCCCATGCCGGACGCAGTCGCTAGGGCAGAACGCCACTAAGGCTAGCCGCAGATCAAGCTAACGACTAAGCCCAGTCACGTTCTGGCACAATGACTAATTTTTTAAAGACATAATTTAAATAAACTTATATTTAATTCTACAAATTAAATGGTTCGAAGAGTTGTTAGTGAATAATTGTTAGTGACAAAAAACTGGAGTTTAATTATTGCAATTAGTTGTAAATAGTTTTACGTGGATGTTCACCTTTTTTTAGTTTTTACATAAATAACCCTAAATTTGGCAAAATATTTTGTAACCTTCGGTTTGAGCGAGACGAGAATGGAGCAACAAAGATGAGATTGCAAGACAGGCATAACACTTGACCACGAAGGTCTAAATTATATGGCACATAGGGTCTAGTTAGGTGCATACGTTTGTTTGACTATTCCTATGGTACAAATGGCTACACGCATGAACCTTCGACCCGAACTGCAACTACGATACAAACACGTCTTTTGAAAACGAAAATACTTGACTAATGGAAATCAAGTTAGGCTTGCAGGCATACATCCTACTCGCTCTTGAAGGCGCGGGCCTCCCAGTACTCAGCTCAAAAGTCTTTTTTGGGTATGTCCTTTTTTAGAATAATCTTCGGTGCAACAAGGGCATCAGGGACCATCGGTGGCTTTCCCTTGTCTTCTCTGCTACCGGTTGAGTAACATTTCCAACAGGTAAAGGTCTCGGGCCCAACTGTGTAGTTCAGCATATATTTCTGCTGAATGAATGTCTTGTCGTACTTCTCCGAGACTATTGGAAGAAGTAGTAACGCTCTAACTGCTGACATGCATGGATAAAGTCAGCGATATTTAAAATGCAACACGTAATATGAAATATCGATATATAGCATTCACTTATGTGACAATCCCCACACATGTAGTAAACCATGCGGCGGTACTAGGATGTGTAGATTGAGTGATCCATGCCGAGTTATCGCAGCCGCACTACAGACGTAGAAACTCTAGTGGTACAGGAGCATCCTTGCAAGAACTATCAGGGTACACATGTGCCTTCTTGGTAGCCCATTTTCGCTTCCGAAGCATGTCCTCATAGTCCTCCATCCCCAAACCAGGCGGAGTGACCTCCTGGAGTCTTGCCTGTAGTGGTGTTGTATGCCATCGTTTTATAGGCGATTAGGGTGTAGTGTTAAGGAAGTAAATTTTAGTGAATAGAAGTCACTCATGTCCACCGGAAGGAATATTTGGGTACAAGATGGCTCAACAGGTTGTCAGTTCACAAGGAAAAGCTGGAACCAAGGTCTGAAAAGCAAATGGCGGAGTATTATCACTTCGGTCTAAAAAGCACGTGTTAGAGTGTTGTCTATTAGACGTGAAATAAAGGCGACATATTGTTGGCAATTCTCATCGAGTAGCGGGGAAGATGTTTAGTAGTAATAGCGAGATTTACGTAGCAAGCCCCTTATGTTGCGGTGTGGACTACGAGAGGAGGAGATGGAATTAAGTAGCATACCCCTCTACCGTGGTGCTGACTAAAGGACGTATGACCAGGAATTACGTTGCATGTCCCATCGTCGGGTGCTGACTGGGGGACTCAAACACCACAAGGAACGATGTAACATGCAGAAGTTTAAAGCATACAATAGTACAACAATCCCATCATCTACATCGTGCGAAATAAAAGACATACCACGCATAATACTAATGATCTACCTATCCATCTCCCTCCCCTCTCCCTATCCCTGTTGCCGATCCTGCTTGGGTAGACAGCCCCCTACTGGTCGCTATCTAGGTCCCGAAGGGCTTCACTGCTTGGGTGCTCGGACGACTCTATCTCCAAGTGGCGCAAAAGGAGGTGTGGTGTACATATCCATGACATGCATGGGTTATGTCCCGGATGGTGTATCAAACAGCTGTGAACCTGTAAGCACATCGGGGTGTACGGCTGGGTCGTCGACGAGGTAGTCCTCCATGTCACATGGTCGCGGGTGAGCGGTGAGGAGTGAGCTGATGCAACAATGGGTGTCCCGATCTTTCGATGAGAACGATAACTCGATTTTGGTGGAGACGACTCTCATGATTCGGCTACCAATCGCACACGTCTAATACGTCCGCAATCGTTGAACCAACTTCGTGATTGTTATCGACCTTGCTAGAAGCTCGATCGACCTGACCACGAAGGTCTATTCCTGCATGCAATCGAAGAACACACAACAACAAGATAATAAGCAAACTGAAATTGCAAATAGGATTGAAATATTTAATAATGTGGGATTTCGAAGCGGTATTAAGGGTTGGTCTAGTCGACACAAGCCAATACACGAAGTTACAATGTAGCTAACTTTTAACTAAACGAAATCCAAAAAAACTAGAGGGGTGCGACCACCTTAAATAGGGGAGGGGGAGCAACACACAGCTAAGAGATAAGGGGGTGGTACTATTCATATTACTGTTCATGTGACAGTATGGTCGTGAGCAGTGCGGCCCAACAAAGGGGCGGCTAGGAAGGTGGTCGATTCAAATAACCTAAAGTGATGGCTGTCCTTTGGGCCCAATGATTGATACAAGGCCCTTGCCCTAAAGTGAGGTGGCACAACACCATATATAAGTGAAGCAAATTCGTCGGCCCATTGGAGCAGAGTTTGACGCAGCCGAATCAATGAAAGTAGAGTAGCCTGGTTGGAGGTGGAGTAGCGGTCGTATCTAGAGGGTTGATGTTCTCATCATCCTCTCCTTCTTGCATTTAACTCTCGTCCTCAACTCAAGCTCATCATCTAGCTCCAAAAAAGCTTGAAAACTTGTAGCAACACATGCTCATCTTTCTGCAAAATATTAGTAACAGCAGGTGGCAAATAAATAGAGAAAACTTTGCAATTTAAATGTGAGTGTGCATGCATCAAATCAGCAAAGGTACATTTTCTCATAGCATTCAATTTGTAACTCAATTGGGAAGTATAAGTGAAGTATATAGTAGAATTATTCATTGCCCTGTCATGATGAAACGTGGTCCTCAATGTTTGTAAGTTAATGGGCAGCACAACAATTGATTCAAAGTGCACAAGTCATTCATATAATCAAATTTCAATCGAGCAAGAGCACATTCATCTAGCAATGGTGAAAAGATTTGTAAGTTCGTCCATACTGCAACAGCATTATGCAAATTGTTCGGTTCTCTCAGTTTGTAGCTTCAGTGGGTTGTTTGGGAGACGTTGTCTTTCCTTCAGCTTTGATGTGTTTGTGTAGCAGAGCTGGCTAGGGTGTGTTTAGAGTTGGCTAGTTGGCGTGTCTTGCTCTGGTGTTGTTGTCGTAAGGCGTGTCTCTATTGCGGCTTTCCTTCCGCAAAGGGCAGTGCTCCTGTTGGGTTGTATCTTTTTATTTTACCTGTTTTCTCCTACTCTATTAATGCAAAGGGCATCGCTCCTGCCTTTCGTTCAAAAAAAATACTAGATTGTGCAATAAGAGATGAACACATAGGCATTGAATGTTCAGTAAATCTTATTTTCCTCCCATAATGAACAAGATTCATCACATAAGAATTGTTGTTCAAAACAGTAAGTTTTAATTCATCTATATGATCATAAGTTATGTATCTTCGATATACAAGAAATTAATTGTCTATACCATAATCTCCAATCAAATTAAACTTATACCGAGGGGTGTAGGCACTAAATAAGGATTTCGAACATGCGATTTCAGAAACTTTCTCCATAGCATGTGACAATTTCATCACTAGATCCAACATAATGTAACATAAAGAATTAGTAAGAGAAATTTTAGTCAAAACTTTTTTATGTGTAACCAATTCCATATGATCATTGCATGCGATTAATTCATCACATAAATCACTCAAAGTATCAGGTAATTCAATTATTTTATCGCATAGTGCACTCAAGTCAGTAGGTAAATCAATAATTTTACCACATGATGTATTCAATTTAGGCAAATCAATCAAATTATCATAGGTTTCATGCAAATTCTTAATAATATCAGATTCTTTAACTAGAAAATTAATATATGCCTTCTCAACACTAGGTTCCTTCACCTCATGTGATTCAATGGTTTCTACTATAATATGATTTTCCTTTTGTTCAATGATACTAGGCATGAAATCATGGGTATTGATCTCAGATTGAGTGTTCAAATCAGTACTTTTGGTATTACCTTGTAGGCTCGACTCAGATGATATCGGTACTGGAGGCGGTGAGTGGTCACAAGCTTTCCCTTTTTTTCTTACTCCAGCTCAATTTCCAATGAGCGAGCTTCAATTTCCAATGAGCGAGCCAATGATGCAAGGCAGTGAGGCAGAGTGATGCTCACAACAGTAGAGGCGACAATCATAGTAAGTGCAGCATCAGAAGAAGCAACCGAAGATGATCTCGATGCGGAGGTGTACACGTGCGCTTGTTTGTTTCATGTACCCGTGAAGGTGTAGTGGAGGTAGACAAAAATGCACAACTAGTCTTGATTTGTCATTCCTGTACTTCCTTTTTAGCTTTGCAAGTAAGACGAAACAAGCAAGTGATAGAATTATATTCTTTATAATCAAGTATGTCCTGAATTTTACGGTTTAAACCTCCAAAAAATTTAGCCATCTTAGCATCTTCAGTTTCGTTTAAACCACAACGCAACAAACCAATTTGCAATTCTTAATAATAGTCCTCTACAGAACTACTACCTTGTCTTAAGCGTTGCAATTTATTAAGCAAATCACAAGAAAAATATGAAGATACAAATCTATATCTCATTGCTCTCTTCAAAGCATTCTAAGTTATAGATAACTGTGTTCTCACACTTTTCCATTAGGAGGGCTGACATCCCGATTCCTCATGAATGCTCGCAGCAAAAAATTTCGAACTTAGTAATTGACTTGCTAATTGGTATACATCAATATATTATTTAAGGGCATGATTCACAGGTAAATACTATTTTCTGTGCTTGTCTCTTCAACTTTTAATATTCATCTAATATACATAGAAATGCATGAGTGCACTACCATCTGTATGGATATATTTTGACTCACCAATCCACTTACACTGCATTGGCTTGAAGAGAGACTGTGGACTCTTAACTGCGTAAGGCAATAGGATATTCGTAACAAAATGGATAGTGGTATTCACAGAGGATAGACATCATTTTAAGATTTGTTTTTACCCAGTGTAAGTTCAGCATCATAAAATTCAGGTAGTTCTATGGACTCAAGAATGTTTCAGTAAGTCAATCCCCCTCTCAATTTTCCATCAGAATATTTGGATGGTGATGTCACCTGTAGTATGACTACGAAATGATAGGGGCCTCAGGGTGTTCACTGAAATGATTAGTTGACTTGGACAGAAACTGAGCATAAACGTCAGCTAAACAAAACCAATAGATTTGCAAATTCAATTTTATTACATGCACTCGATCATCCTCTCCTGCACATGACTCGATCATCCTCTCCTGCACATGAGCATGCATAAAATTCAAGGACGTAGCTACTGTCAACAAAGAATCGACGTACTTATTGAGAAAGCATCAAATGTCAGACAATATTTTGACTTGCCGTTTGCAGCATTCAAATGAAAGAAAATTTGAGTGTGTATCATAGCTCAATGATCTATTTATCTCTTCAGTTGTGAACCACCCTGTTCACAAATTTCTAAACTAGGGCAGGTTGAGACATACTACCAGACACACTGGTACTTGGTGCCCCATCTTGCTGACTACATTCATTAGGTTCATTACCAGACATCTTCTGAAAGTTCTCAAAGTATTCCTCCATGCCTGCTATATGCCCCTTCATGCTCTCAAGATGCCGAGAGAGATCTAACCCCATCTTCATCCATTTTCTAGCCACTGAATATTGCTTAAGCCGCGCAGGCAAACATGACTTGTTCCACGCAGTCGTTGCAAGCCACTGCCCTTCCTCAAATGGGTACTCACCATCTCTCAGTCCAACCAAAATCTGGTAGGCTTGTCGAAATGCATCATAGGTTGCATCACTCTTGGTACCATTTAAGTCTTGCAAGCCACCAAGGCAGACTAGCTTCCTGAGGGCAGTGCTGATTACCCTGTAGTTTGGCGAGTGAGAAGCAAGGGCAATGGTGATGCTAGCCTTCAGGGCAAATTCAGCAACCAGAAGGTTCGGTAGGGTGCCTTTAGTAGCTCTTACTCCAAGTTCGAGAAGATGGCCTGGTGTGCATGCTTTAGAGGAAGCAAAATTCTTGACTAGTTGGAGCTGCTGAGGATGTGCACTGGTGTCCATCCTGTCAAGGAGTTGGTAGGAGTTGAAGGTATGAAGGTACAGGAAGTTGTTGGCCTCCAACTGATCAGAGGCCAGTGGAACCGAGGGCCAAATCAAGGGTAATAGCTGCACATCAATACAACATTACAACTGAATCAAAATCATTTTAGAGAAAATCAAATTACTAACGAGAATACACGCAGTGGTAACTTCTGGTATTTGGCAAGCTCCATGTTTACCTTGCCAGCTCTGCTGAGCATCTCAACACCTTTTTTAAGGTCAGAATCTGACAATGGAGAATTGTTTAGCTCCTCAGCATTGAGCATGGCATTAACACTCATGATCAACGCTTTGCAAACCATGGGCCGATTTTTATCACCCTCACCATTACTTGAGCCGAAAAACTCTGCTGCGAGCTCAAAGAACTCAGCACAAGAATTATACTTCTCCTCCTTTCCCACCCTTAAACCCATATTCCAGCTAGTGACTGCAAACCAATTCAGTTCACGCCTCCCAACAGTTCCATTGCCAAAAAATCCTTCCACACCAAGGTCAACCATCCGTAGCTTGGCACGTCTTGAGTATTTCAGGATCTCAGCCTCTGTCCCTGGCTCACGAAGGAGGAGCTCAACAAGATTGCGGAGGACAGCAACCTCAGCCATTGGCATTGGCTTTCCAGCAGAGTAGAGGCCAAGAAGGAAGGTCAATGAAGCAACTGCCACCCGGACAGACTTGCAGGCAATAGCTTCATGACTTGCAAGTGTTAGGAACTCAAGGTTGAAGTCAACACGACCCACCATGGTCTTCATCTGCTTGATAGCCTCATCTTCATCCTTCTTCTGCAAATGGATTTTAAACTAAAGAATTCGTCTGGGTTAGTAAAAATTACCAAAGTAAAATGAGATCCTTGTATAACTAACAGCATGTATAGAATTATTACCTTCAGAAAAGCACATACGATACTGGGTTCAACCTACAGATACACATTTTGAGACAACATAAGAATCAACACGCAAGATTTATCAACATGATGAGGAGAAGATCAATACCTTGTCGGCCTCATTGATGAACTCTTGCGCTCTATCGAGATGTTGAAGGGCGATATGGCAAAGGCTAAGGACTCGGAAGCAGTCTGCACGGCGGGATCTGCCTCCCTCGTCGCAGGATACATAAAGCATCGATCTCTCAAACAAGTCCGCACTCGTATCGTAATTCTTTGCGTGGAAATGCTCAGCGGCACTGTCCCAAATTCCAAATGCCAGCTTCAGCAGGCGCACACATTTACATAAAAAAAATGCTATAAAATTACTTGAGTAAGAGAGTGCAAACCAGTTCCACAGCAGTGCATGCATTGCGCCACGCTCAGGAGTGTTAGCCGGGCCATCGAACAGCGCGACCACCCTCTCATCCGATACGAGCTCAACGATCGCTCTTGCGCGCCCAGTGCCCCCGCTACCACCCTCAACCACCTTCGTCACCACCCTCACAGCAGCAGCAGCACCTCCGGAGCGGCAACGTGCAGCAAGCGCAATGAGCACCTTGCGTGCAGCCTCAGGCCCCGCGGTGGCAAGGTACACCTCGGCGGCCGTCACGCACACATGCTCCGGTGCTCCGGCGTTGGCCATGAGCCTCTCGAGCTCCTTCTCGGCCTCCGCCACGTTCCCGCTGCCCAGCCACGCGTGCAGCGCCATTAACCCGATGCTCGGGTGCTCCTCCGCCAGCCCAATTGAAGCCCTCGAGACCCTGATACAACGCAGGACGCCCTCGTAGTCGTTGGCTTCGAGACGCTCGAGGGCGAGGAAGCGGAGGCATCGACCCTTGAGCCCGTCGAGATTTGGGGCATTAGGAGTGGCGGAGGAGGGGGATGCCGCCTTCTCGCAGAGATCTAGTGCTTCGGTGAGGAGGCTGGAAGCTTCGACAGCGGGATTCGAGGGTTTCGTGGAGAGCGTGGCCTCGCCGATGAAGAGGTACCCCTCGGCGAGGGATTTGACCCCCTCGGGAGATGCGGCCGCGAGGGACTTGGACCGGCTCAGCAGCGCGACAGCGAGGGCTTGATCGCCCGCGCCAGACGCCGCGCGTGCCCGCGCGAGGTTGAGGTCGAGCAGGACGCCCCGATCCTCTTCCGTGTCGGCGGCGGAGACCAGCGGCGTGGCCTTCTCGAAGCAGGCGGAGGCGAGGTCGACGCGGCCCAAGTCAAGCCAGGCAAGGCCGGAGCGGTGGAAGAAGGCGGCGGTCTTCGTGGCCGCGGAGGGGATGGCATCGGGGGCGCCGGCGAGGAGGAGGAGCTCCGGCGCCGCCTGCCGGATCTCCGCCTCCGCGGCGAGCGCGGCGGGGGCCCTGGCCAGGGCGGTGCAGTTGGCGCGGTCGACGCACGCGTTCCAGAGGCGGACGGCGAGCTTCCATACCTGGACCCTGAACGCCTCGGTGAGGGACGAGGAGGCGGCGGCGGAGGCGAGGTTGGTGAGGATGCGGCGGAAATCACTGGCGAGCTTCTCCGGGGAGGAGGCGGAGGTGTCGAATGACTCGACGTCGGCAACGACCTTGTTGAGGTCTGTGAGGAGGTCGGCGTGCGGCTGCCGGTATTCGGGGGAGAGCTCGGAGATCTTCATGGCCTGATGGGGTTAGGGTTCTGGGGAATTCGAATTGGGTGGCTTCGAGCGGGAAGAAGATGCGTGGGAGTGGAGAAAGGAGGAAGAATTCCAGCACGGGAAGAAGAAATCGAAATTTGAATGGTTGCCGTGCCGGGTCCTTCTCCCTTTTAGACCGGGAGCATTTGGGAAGATAAAGTATGAACTGATTGCATCAACTTTCCGCTAAAAACATGTTAAATTTGAAATTTCACTGCGAAATTTGCTCAACTCATTGGTCACTAGCTGATTGTTTATACATGAAAAGGTTAATCGTTTTAATTGTTGCTTGCCCACGAACTAGGTATGGTTCTACCTTCTATGCAATGTTCGTTGGTCTGGGAATGTGTCGTAGCATTAAAAGGCTAGACAGTGGGTATGGGCTCTTTGTCTTTGGGAGGAGACCGAATGGGAGAGGAGACAAAGACACCATGTATATGTGTGTTGCATTGTGTGTATGCCTAAATGAGAATGAGGGAGAGCCCCCTTGTTACATGCCCATGGGGCTCTACTTATAAGGGGCAAGAAGGGATATTTACCTTTTGCTCCCATAGGCGAGAAAGAGACAAGAGGTATTTAGGTAAATTGGTCTAAAATATACTATACAAACTAGGTCTACACATGTACAATATTCCTAACGGCACACCGGTATTCCTGACGACCTCAGGGTGCGGTGCACTCCATGGGGCCCTGCTACGACAACTCCTCTCGTCTGCGTGGTCCGAGATCGCGAGGACAGGTCCCGCGGTTCCGAGGGGCGAGCGGACGCAATATCGTTGCCCCCGGCCCCTCGGGGAGTCGGGATACCTCGGAAGGAATCGGCGCGAGCCTCCGAGGAGGACGGCGTGTGACGACGGGACCCACGAGGGCGAAGTCGACGCGGGGCCGCCACGCCGAGGCTTAACCTTGAGGCGGGCGGCGAACAGCGGCGGAGCCCGCGGGGGCGAAGTCGACGCGAGGCCGCCACACCGGGACTTGGCCTCGAGGCGGGCGGCGCGTCATGGCCGCCCCACCAAGGCGATAGCCTCGAGGCGGGCGACGAACAACGACGGATCCCGCGGGGGCGAAGTCGTCACAGGACCGCCATGCCGAGGCTTGGCCTCGAGGCGGCGACGTGTCAGGGCCGCCCCACCGAGGCGATAGCCTTGAGGCGGGCGCAGCTCGTGGGGGCTCGACGAGGGGCCGCCACGCTGCTGCCCTTTGTGTTTGATTACTTCTTCGGTGTGGCCATTTGCGATGGTCCCGCTGGGGGCCCGGTACCATCCCCCCCTTAGGGCGCTCCGAATGAGTTGTGCTTATCACTTGGAGTGGCGTGAAGGGTTGCTGCCTGTCTGTTTTAGGTAGGCGACTGTTGATTATGAGCAAGCCGGAGAGGCCGAAGCTAGCGAAGGGGGAGGCGCAGCCGAGAACGCTGTCCCCCAACCTTTTTTTTTGATTGGGCTCGCTGGAGAGCCCAAAGCTAGCGAAGGGGTAGGCGAAGCCGAGAACGCCGCCCCCATACTTTTTTGATTGGGCTCGCTGGAGAGCCCAAAGCTAGCGAAGGGGGAGGCGCAGCCGAGAATGCTGTCCCCCAACCTTTTTTGATTGGGCTCGCTGGAGAGCCCAAAGCTAGCGAAGGGGTAGACGAAGCCGAGAACACCGTCCCCCAACCTTTTTTGATTGGGCTCGCTGGAGAGCCCAAAGCTAGCGAAGGGGTAGACGAAGCCGAGAACATCGTCCCCCAACCTTTTTTGATTGGGCTCGCTGGAGAGGCCGAAGCTAGCGAAGGGGGAGGCGAAGCTGAGAACGCTGTCCCCTAACCTTTTTTTGATTGGGCTCGCTGGAGAGCCCAAAGCTAACGAAGGGGTAGGCGAAGCTGAAAACGTCGCCCCCCATACTTTTTTTATTGGGCTCGCTGGAGAGTCCAAAGCTAGCGAAGGGGTAGGCGAAGCCGAGAACGCCGTCCCCCATACTTTTTTTATTGGGCTCGCTGGAGAGCCCAAAGCTAGCGAAGGGGGAGGCGCAGCCGAGAACGTTGTCCCCCAACCTTTTTTGATTGGACTCACTGGAGAGCCTAAAGCTAGCGAAGGGGTAGGCGAAGCTGAGAACGCCGTCCCCCAACTTTTTTTGATTGGGCTCGCTGGAGAGCCCAAAGGCCCTGATGTGAAGTATGCTCTGGACCTCTGAGTCGCCGAGTCGGGGGACTCGGAGCGACTATGGTCCGCGCGTGAAGAGGCGCGATGTGAACTGTCTCTTCGCTAGGGCGGGATACTCCCTAGTCGTCGAGGCGGGGCCTCTGGAACGACTAGGGCTGCGCGTTCGAGCTGTGAGATGTCTCTCCACCGGGGCGAGACCCTCGTGGCGGAGACTCCCTAGTAGCCGAGGCGGGACCTCCGGAACGACTAGGGTTGCTCGTTCGAGCGCGATGTGAGATGTCTCTCCGCCGGGGCGAGGCCCTCGCGGCGGGAGACTCCCTAGTAACCGAGGCGGGGCCTCGGAACGACTAGAGTTGCGTGTTTGAGCGTGATGTGAGATGTCTCTCCGTCGGGGCGAGGCCCTCACGGCGGGAGATTCCCTAGTAGCCGAGGCGGGGCCTGCGGAACGACTAGGGTTGCGCGTTTGAGCGCGATGTGAGATATCTCTCCGCCGGGGCGAGGCCCTCGCGGCGAGACTCCCTAATAGCCGAGGCAAGGCCTCCAAACGACTAGGGTGATCCTAGGGGAGAGAGCGGAGGATCCGACTGGATGCGCGTAGTGTATAACGAATTTTTCTGACACCGACGTGCTGGTCTCCGTTGGGTGGATGGATCAGGGCGGCAAGTGGATATTTTTTTTGCTGCGGTGGTGGCCTTGTTGACGCTGCCCCCGTTGTGGTCTTACACACTGCACACGCGCAGGGCAGCGGAGGGGGCTCCAGAGGGGGGCCGAGGGGGCTGCGTCGCTCTGGAGGGTGGCGGTGCTGTACCGGAGCCGGCGAGGGGGTGTTCTGGAGGGGGCCCGAGGGGGCTGCGCCGCTCCGGAGGGTGGCGGTGCTGGATCGGTTTTAGATGAGGAGCCGGGGGTCTTCGTTGTTGTTGTCCGGGCTTTGAGCAAAAGGGGCCAGAGGTGATGTGGGGGTGGCCCTGGTGTGCTTCGGTTGGAGGCAGTGGGCTTCGGTGCACCGGGGGCTCGGGGCCACGTGCGGCGTCTTCAGTTTATACACTTGGGCCCGCGGGGGGCATTGGTGTGCTTTGGTTGGAGGCAGTGGGCTTTAGTGCGTCGGGGGCTCGGGGCCACGCGTGGCGTCTTCAGTTTATACACTTGGGCCCGTGGGGGGCATTGGTGTGCGCCGGGGCTCAAGGCCATGCGCGACGTCTTTAGTTTATACACTTGGGCCCGCGGGGGGCATTGGTGTGCGCCGGGGCTCAAGGCCATGCGCGACGTCTTCAGTTTATACACTTGGGCCCGCGGGGGGCATTGGTGTGCGCCAGGGCTTGAGGCCATGCGTGGCGTCTTTGTTCTCTTTTTTTCGCTCGCTGCCTTGGTTGAACTGCCAGCAGGTATTGATCTAACCCTTTACGTTTTGAAATCTTCCTTCGCAAGCAAGATATGAAACAATACAAGGCTAAAACAGGAAGTAACAGCAGCTATGTTATTCAAGCTACTCGTCCATTTCGACAGTGAGCCTTGTGCAATAACATGTAAGGCAAAAATAGTAAGTAGTAGCTGTTGGCTGCTTGCAAAGCATGATGGCTAGCCCTCTGATGGACTGGTTGGTGGTTGGCTTTTATTGTGCTGGCCTCCAGTAATGAAGGTGTATGCAACACGCTACCTGCTTTAGCCTCCTATTTCTTATGTGTTCGTGTAGTTAACACTGCTCCCTGCTGTGCAACGCTTTTTTCTTATTTGGAAAGCGTAGAACTCTTAGAAGACAATATTACTTACCTCGGCACTTGGGAGCTATTACGGCCGAGGCGAGCGCGACGAGGGTGGCATCGCACCCGGGCCGGAGCCGGCGGAGCCGCTGCGAGGGGCGCCGTGCCCAGGCCGCGCAGTGACGAAGCTGGAGCCAGTGGACCCGAAGGGGACCCACGAGGTCCGAACCCGAGGTAGTGCTCCACACCGGGAGCGTCCCCAGGCCGAGGTGGGTACGCCGAAGGTGCTAGACTCCGCGGTGGCGCCGAGGTCAATGGCGCGGGGCGGAGCTTCCGAAGGGGTCCGGAGTCGGCGTGAGGCTCAGGAAACGCCGAAGGTGCGGTGCGAGGTGGTGGCGAAGCACCCCGCGGCCCGAAGGTGCAGCGCTCCGGTGAAGGCCGAAGGGGCTGCTCGGAGGCCGGCGAGGCTCAATGCAGCTCGGAAGGCGGGCGGATCTGCGAAGGGGAGCGGCCGAGGCAGCCTTAGGTACCCTGAGGGATGTTCGAAGGCGTTGGTGAAGATGAGCCGGGGCCGGAGGAGACTATCGAGGCTTAGCTGGCGATGCTTCGGAGGCGGAGGCTCCGAGGCTATTGAAGACGAAATTGGGCCTTGGCTTGGATTTGCTTCGGCCGAAATTGTGGTTCGGCGGGTGGAGCTTCGTCGAGGCTGGTGGTGGCTCCGGGTACTCCTGAGTTTGTCGGTGCCGAAGAGGCGAGCTGGCGCGGCGACAAGGCGGGTGGCGGGGTCTCCGGGGCTAGAGACAACCTCGATCCGGCGAGGCGGTGGAGGCCGCGAGGGGCGCCTCGCAGGGATTTCCGGGTGCCATGCCCCGAGGCCGGAGGAGACCCTGGGGTGGCTTTGGACTGAACTTTGCTTCGTCCTGCTGGAAGTGGTCTTCGGGTGCTTCGGGGTGGCTCCGGGATGATGTTGAAGGTGCCCGAAGATGGACTGAGGGCATTTTGGGTTTTCGGCCTGAGGGTGACTTGGGTGGTCTTCGGAAGGGCCCCTCCCGGTGGTGGCGATGAAGGCGGCGCGGGGCCTCCGAAGGTGGCGGCAACTGGGGCCTCCGGAGGTGGCGTGGTCGGCGCCGAACATGAAGGATGGGCGGGGCCTCGCGGTGGTGGTGACGAAGGGGGGCCGCGCGGGGCCTCCGGAGGTGGCGGCTACTGGGGCCTCCAGAGGTGTTGTGAGCCTGGGGGGTCGAGGTGGAAGAGCCGATGGAGGTGCCTCAGGCGCTTCTGTGGCGCTGTGGCGGCGCCGAGGTGCACCGAGCCAGAAGGGGCGCACCCGAGGGGTCTCTTCTGGAGCCAGCAAAGGGTGACGAAGCGGCGGGTGTGCTGCTGGCGAAGGGTCGGTGGAGGGGCTCCGGGCGGAGGTTCCCGGCTGGGTCCTTCGGAGGCGGCCCGAAGGTGGAGGAGGAGCAGGCGAAGGGACCTGGGGAGGTGGGTCTGGAGCTTCACTCTGGCGGACGGAGGTGAGGCGGTGCCGCCGTGGAGGCCCGTGAGGGTCCCTGATGCCCTTCGTTCCTTTTTGGGTTTTCGGGCTGAGGGTGACTTGGGTGGTCTTCGGAAGGGCCCCTCCCGGTGGTGGCGACGAAGGCGGCTGCGCGGGGCCTCCGGAGGTGGCGGGGTCGGCGCCAAAGGTGAAGGATGGGCGGGGCCTCGCGGTGGTGGCGACGAAGGAGGGCCGCGCGGGGCCTCCGGAGGTGGCGGCAACTGGGGCCTCCGGAGGTGTTGCGAGCCCGAGGGGGGCTCGAGGTGGAAGAGCCGATGGAGGTGCCTCAGGCGCTTCGGGCGGCCGGAGGTGTGGTGGCGCCGCCACCGTGGAGGCTCGTGAGGGTCCCCGATGCCCTTCGTTCCTTTTCCTTCCTCTGCCCCGGGTTGCTTCGGCTGAACGAAGGGGCTACGAAGGGTCAACGGGGGGGCTTCGGATTTTTTTTGGGTGGTGGGGGGTGGGCCTCAGGATGTGTCTTGGGGCTTCGGCCGAAGGTTACTTTCTCTTGCGAGGGGGGCTTCGGCCAGTGTGGAGGTGGCTTCAGCTCCTCTTGTTTGTAGCTTCTTGTTCGGATCCCACGGACGGCGGCAACTGTCGTAGCATGAAAAGACTAGACAGTGGGTACGGGATACCCCCGTACCCTTTGTCTTTGGGAGGAGACCGAATGGGAGAGGAGACAAAGACACCATGTATATGTGTGTTGCATTGTGTGTATGCCCAAATGAGAATGAGGGAGAGCCCCCTTGTTACATGCCCATGGGGCTCTACTTATAGGAGGTAAGAAGGGACATTTACCTTCTTGCCCTCATAGGCGAGAAAGAGACAAGAGGTATTTAGGTACATTGGCATAAAATACACTATACAAGTTAGGTTTACACATGTACAGTATTCCTGACGGCACACCGGTATTCCTGACGACCCCAGAGTGCGAAGCACCCCATGGGGCCTGCTTCGACAGAATGAAAGGAACAACAATGCATCCCGTTGATAAAATGTGATAAAAGTATGTCAAATACTCAAATTCGAACCAAATTAACACTGATTACTTTTTAGAAATTCAACATTCTAAATCTAGAATGTACATTCTTATTGTTAGTTCATTCCTAAGATTACAAGCTAGGTAGAAAACATCTGCATCTATAGTTCGCAAGAAACAGATTAAAAAGGACTAAGAAGACGTGTTAAAAAAATTAAATACAAGCTTAAAAAAAAGGTTCACAAGAAAATGTCTGAGCCCTGGTTCGAACCGGGGACCTCTAGTGTGTGAGGGCCTGTTTGGCACGGCTGCAACTTTTCTAAAAAGCGGTTTCTAGCTGGAGTGCAGTGCTGAATGACTGAGCTGAAGAGATTTGATATTTGGTTGTCTGGTTTTTAGGTAAACTAGTAGTAGCTTCTGAGATGTGAAATGCTTCTGGGGACAGTAATGACTTGTTTGATACTGTTAAATGACAATTAACGCAATTAATGACAAATAACGCAATTGACGACTACTACCACAACTAATGACAACTACCGCAATTAACGACAACTACCATAATTAACGACGATTAATGCAATTGACTGCAATTAACACGACTACCGTAATTAGCACAATTAATCGCATTTTACACAATAGACCGCAATTAACGACAATCAACGCAATGAACTGCAATTAATGTAATTAACAATAATTATTACATAAATAAATACAATTAATAATTATTAAATTAAACAATTATGACAAAACAATTACTTTACAACTGAAGAAAAACCTCATACACTGAATCTCAATGAGACAGCTTTCTTATGTAAAATTGCTTCTCAAGAAGAAAAGGAACAAGTTGCCCTTTCTTGTCTTCTTAAGTTTCAGAGCCTCTTCCAGTATTCAGTATCTATGTCTTTCCCGTATCCTTTCGGCCATACACGCCATTCCTTCAGTTACTGATGACTAGTTACAAAAAGGCTTCTGAAGAACATTGTATTCCGCCTTTATTTATGTCTGAAAGATCATACTGCCCAGAATACCTTATTGATCAGAAACCAGTTGCATGTTAGTAATAAACCCTTTGAGCTAACTAACCCAAATCGTGTTGTAATCAGAACCGCTGCTTTTTCAGCAACCTGAGACTGCTAGAGGTGTCTATCAATGTTGAGACAGGTTCAAATCGATTCCGATGTTCATCCCATTGTATGCAATCGGTGCATTCATCCACATTTCATCAGAACTGAGGAGCTGCGAATAGTTAAAACCAACAATTGTTAAGTAACGCTGACACAAAACATTCGGAATGATCTGAACTTCTGAAGTTCTAAACTGAACCACGAAAAGTTTCACCTTGATTTGAAGCTGCAAGAACTTCACATAATGCACTGCCTCTTCAAGCATAGTGCTGATATCTACCTGCAAGAAAACACAAATGTCGTTGTTTGAGTTGTCGGTCTTCTTTTGTGATTTATAGTTACTACTTACTGTGATGTTTTGCTCAGATACTTACTTTGGTTCCATTTGGAACAAGGTTTTGTAGTATCTTCAGCCTCTCATTGATCCTTTCTCTTCTTTTCTGTATCCAATCGACATGAGCATAAATAATTGTTGATTTAGTTAAGGATAGATCATTCTTCGATAACGAAATCAGAAAATCATCTGTAGTGTACCCTTGCATAAAGGCTCTGGGGATCGATTGCTGACCGACGACCAGCCTGAGCATTGCCATTCGGGTTAGCAGCAACAGGAGATTCTTGAGAAGCATTTGAGTCATTTTCAGATGTGCAGCAGCTCAAGCTTTGGCCGTTTGTGACAGCAATGCTGCCATCCTCCCTTCCCGTTGCATGGCCTTCTTTGCCCGCTTTGAGTCAGCCTTCCTTGAGCATTTCCTACTCTGCATTTCATCCATTTCAATCAATCAGCATTCACACTGGGCACTTTAAACAACTCTTATGCACTGTTGTTGGAAAAAGAACGAGCACTCACTCTTGTTTGGTCATCTAGTTTGCCTTGCTCCTGGCACTTTCTCTTGTTAGATGGGTCGATGGAGCCGAGCAGATTCATGCTCGAGTCCCCAAGATCCTCACAGCTTGATTCGGCATTCCCACAGGAAGGGTTCAGAATGGCACCCATAAATCGAGTTCCACCTTGCTCCTGGACCATGTTCAGGTCCAGCTCTGCCGTGCAGGAGCTGATCCTCAGCGCCTCACTCGAGTCACTCAAATAGAAGCCCTCATACTCAGGTGAGGGAGGAGGAGGGAGTCAGCGGCGCGGGTGGGCGGAGGCACCGAGGGAGGTGGCGGCACGGGGTGCTAGATGCCGGGGAGAGAGGAGGAGGGAAAAAAATCTATTAGGACTTGGTCTATAATTTTATTGATGTGGACCAACTCTATCATGTGACACGTGTCCTTTTACGAATCTCAAAGCGCACAGCCTCATAAATCACTGATGTGAATTTTCACGAATTGAATACTAAAGGCTACCACGTCACGCTTTGAGATTCGTAAAAGGACACGTGTCATGCAGTGGAGTTGGTCCACATCAATGGAGTTGTGGACCAGGTCCTATAGGATTTTTTTTCCGAGGAGGAGGGAGAAAGGCGGCGACAGATTTGGTCGGGCATCTGCATTTTGATAATGTCAGCTTGTGTTAATTTTGGTTGTATGGGTTGGACTTAGGTTTTGTTGGATTAGCCTTTGTGCTTTGCTTGATAGCTGGTGTTCCTAGCAGTTTCTCTGTATGATACTTTAGTATTTGCTTTTTAAAAGCTGGGTGAATCCTGTTTCAAAAAAAAAAATTTGGTCCGGGCAAGGGAGGAGGAGGCCCGGCGGCGCGGGAGGAGGAGGTCGATGTCGCCGGAGGAGGAGGAGGAGCGAGGAGGAGCGAGTGTGGTGGCGCTCGGGAGGAAGAGGGCAGAGGAGCGGGCGGTGCTCGCGTGGGAAGGAGGAAGGCGAGCGGGCGGCGCTCGGGAGGAAGATGGGGGAGCGGGCGGGGGGTGAATGGCAAAAACGGGTAAATATCACCCAACTTTTGGGATAAATTCAGAGGGGGGGCAGGAAGCCGCCCCATGATGACTTTTGACTTTTTCATATATAACGCGGCTTTCGGCTTCCGAGAATGTCAATGAGAAAAGGTCTCCGTTTAGGACTGTTTCTGGCTTTTTGGGTGAAAAGCCAAGATCAAAACTATCCCAAACACCCCTTGAGACTAAGGTGATAACCAGCTACACCACCTAGACTTGTTGACGATAAATTCTAGTTTAGTTATTCGTAATCTAACATCAGATTAGTTAAGTGAATTTAGTTCACGGGAAAAAGGAAAGTTAAGTGATTTTTGAACATTCGTGATTCAATCCAGTTGAAATTAAGCTTCTTCCTGGAGTTAATTAGGACCTTTTGTGTATATAATACTTCTAGAGAAAAAAAAACAATTGTTCAAATTGTTAGAACAATATGGAAAGCAATGCAATACATAGAGGGCAACTATGGATCAAGGCAATACGTGGACCCTGTCCTGGCCGATCAACACCTTCCATATGTGTGATCGTGCAATACATCACTCCACCATTACCTTCCTAAACTGAGCTATACTCTTGCCATGCTTGCTCCCATCATTCCATGTATCATTTCTTGTACCTTGTACACTTGTGTACTCTATATATTACGGCAATGCCAAAGTAAATAAGTAGTTGGTGTGGGTTCACAACCGAACCAACTCTCCTTTGTCTTTCTTCATGGTATTAGAGCATCAACACACCTTACGGTTGATCCTCTTGCTCATTCTCTCCTACTGTGTCTGTCGGACTCGGATTTCGAAATTCAGAATCATCTATGAAAACCACTGTACTATTCTCTAGATCAGTAGATAGTGCTCACAGATACATAACTGAATCATTTTATACACGACGTAAACTAATTAAACCATTCATTAATTTACAAACATCATAGTCACATAAACAGCGTCGGGTCGAGTTTTACAATAAGGGGCCGCACATGCCAAATGATTACAACACAAAGTAGCAGAAACGACAGTGGAAGCAAAAAGGGGAGGGGGTAGAGCACATCTCTCCATTTGCAAGCGACTGGGTCTCTCGTGTACGTCTGATATTACTCAAAGACTTGGATAATATTGGATGTACGCAAGCACCGACGTAGCCAGCTAGACTGAGGCGAGACCTAGACTACAGAGACTATCTAATCTTCACCACCTTGACCATCAACTTCTGAATCCTCGTAGTAGGCGTAGTATCCTTGATCCACGGTTTCTGAAGGTTTGGAGAAAAGAGCGGGGATGAGCTCAACTTCTGTGCTCGCGAGCCAACACACAAAATACAATGATATACATGCAAGGCTTAACAAGGATGTCTCAGGTTCTTTTATTTGCTAAAGCAATATTTTCAATTATCATAATTAGAAATTTCTATAACTTAGCATTTTAACCAAATTGCATTTTATTAAAGAGAGTAATTGTGCAATATTACATACAACGAAGGTTACCTCCACCCATGCTTATTTTTTTACTATGGTTACCTCCACCTATTAACATCATTGGGTATGACCACCTAGGAAAACTCCAAATTCCAGGCTAGGTGAGCCCGATCTGTTTTTATTCCACCCACGCAGGTTTTTGAAGAATTTTTTTAAAAAAATAATATATTTTTAATTTTTTTTTACAAAACTAGGTAGTCATCTCAAAAAATTACAAAAATACATGTTCTTATCGCCAGTTGAACTGACGACAGAAAAAGCGAGTTCTGTCGCGATTCAAGCAGCCAGCTGAATCGGCGGCGAGAACTTGCTCGCATCGCTCAGGTTCTGTCGCCGCTTCAATCGGCGATAAGAGCCTGTCGCCAAATGAAATGGTGACAGGGACCTATTTTTGCAATTTTTGAAGACGACTGCCTAGTTTTGTAAAAATAAAAATATTATTTCAAAAAAAAATCGATTTTTGAAATATAACTAACTCTAGTAAGTTCCCATGTCTGCCTTTGACCATAAGCACGGCTGTTTAAACAGTTTATACTCTGTAGAGACTGTACACTTTACTCACAAGAGATAATCAACTCGTTGCTCTACATGATTCCTTTGTCGTGTAGTTGAGAGATCATCATGGTAACCTTTCAAATTATCTTGCCCCTCTTGTCATCTCACCCATATGGGCTACTCCCACATGATGTGGGCCCATAAGTTGTCTAGTATATTCACCACAACGACTAGCATAGCTGGACTACACTACAACGACTAGTGCAGCTGGTAATTTCACCTTGCATCGGTGTCCTATTTAAGCCGAAATGTATCCAGTGCTTGCACTACCTCATTACCCCTCCAGCGAGAGAACTTTCGGGGTTCAATAAATTTACTAAGCCAAGTTGTACTTTACAGACTTGTGGTTGTACTTGTTTTACAATGGAGGTCATGACAAGATTAAGTCCTTAAATCATCCGGGCGGTTCAGACCACATTCCATCCACTCTCATGCTACGTCAGCACCCACCATCACACCATCCGCCCAGATTTGGTAATAGCACTTTAATATGGTTTTTAGGGAGCAAAAATATATTATCTCAACATTTCAGTCATTTATCCACAATGACGGTTCAAAACCACTTTTATGATTAAAAGATGATGATTAGGGCATTTAATGCCCCGATACTTAAGCAAGACTAGCATATAGCTTAAGTGTAACTTATGACTAGTATAGTTACCATATAATTACTAAGGTGGTGAGGATTAAGTATTTCAAGTTGTTAAGGATGGTATAATTATTATTTAATTACCGAGTAGGCATGTAACTAACTCTTAAAGATTTGACATACATTTGCATAGTGAATTAAGCATGCAATTTGCTATTTAAAGGAATATAATTTACATAAAATGTAGGTTCAATATGATCAAAGTATTGACTCACCTGGATTAACGGCAAGAGAGTCTTGAAAGCCTTGTGCTTGATCAAACTGGATATCTCTTGCTTCTCTGAACTCTACTCGGACGAACGTGCCAGAAAAAGGAACAACAAGCAAAGAGAACAAATAAATACTAAAAAAATAATTGAACTCCAAATTAAATAAGACCACTGCCATTAGCAAGATCTTGAATTTAGACAAATTTATAAACAAATTTCACTTAAATCGGAGTTACAACGGAGGAGAACGGAACCTCCGAAGTTTGAGTTTAAATAAAATCAAGAAAGTAAAAAGAGGAGAGTGACTTGTCTCTCTGACATGTAGGTCCCAGTGAACAGTGGGTCGGGTTCGCGTGAACAGTGCATGGACCGGAGGTCAACATGCACTGTGCATGGTCCACGGGTCCATATTGTGCACCGAACCCACTTGTCATCCACTGAGAAGGAAACCGGTTTTAAATGAGCCTCATTACTATTTCCTCGGGCTCGTGTGGCAGTGAGACAAAATGGCATTAAAGTGTCATTTAAACCTGCTAATCATCGCTTAAGCCTTAACTACCGACAGTGATTTGGGTGAGTTAATGGTGCACAGTGCCGATCGGTGGTTCCGACACACAGGGGAGCTAGGGCACGGCTCGGGCGTAGCTCGTCGCCGGCGAGGGCGTCCATGGTGGTGGCCGACAAGGACCAAAATGGGTTGCTCTCGGAAAGGCGAAGTTGATGACGGTGGTGGCGCGACCGGAGGATCGCGGGAGCGGCGGCGCGGTGGCAAAAGCCAAAACGGCGCCCTGGCGATTCTTGACAAAAGATGGTGAGAGCATGAGCGGGGAGGGGGATGAAGGAACTTACCAAGCCAAGGAGGAGTGCGAGAGGGGGTCAGTGGAAGGAGAATGGCAGCGAGGAGTGGTTTGGCCGGAGGCAAAGAAGAAGGCCAAATCCGGGCGCTTTGATGGATCAAAAACGAATCGGCTTGGGGGATAGCTTCCTCGGGTCCTGGAGCGCGGGATGATGGTGGTGGGGTAGTGGGGCGGCGGGGAACTCGCTGGAACGACAATTTGATGGCGGAGCGGCGCAGCCGAAAAGGGCGCTCGGGCTTTTGTTCAGACGCTTTCTTCGGTGGACTTACCGAGGGCAATGGGGCGAAGTGGGGGATGACCATGGGGATCTTGGGGTTCTTTGTAGCCAAAGAAAAGGAGACGGAGCCGTTGGGGCTCTGTGGGAGGGTGCGTTGTCTCGAGGGGCGGCATGGGCAGGTAGGAGCGGCGATGGGACGACACTGGCGCAGGGTGACGAAGGCGGCGACTAAGATGGCCAGGGCAAGTGAGGGAGTGACGGGGATGCGACAGCAACGTGATAAGGCTGACGTGAGCGGCATGGGCGAGCTGCTGGCATGACAAAGTGGGCGGAGCGCGCACGGCGCGGCATGGGCACGGCCAGGGTGTGCTCCAGCATGGCAAGGGGTGCCCAGGGGGCTGCTGGGCCGGGAAGAAAGGGAGAAAGGCCGAGAAGGATGGGCCAAGCCCAAAGGGAAACCGGGGAGAGGAATGGGCCAGGCCCAAGGAGAATTTTTTAATCCAAAATTTGAAATGGGATTCCTTTTGAATTTTGACAGATTTTGCAAATACAACTAAATTTGAAATAAGTTTTTCAAATTTTGAAACCTCTTGAACAAACCAAAAACCAAATAAACCCAAATTCAAACCATCCCAAAAATGGGATGTGAGAGTGCCATGGCCACCGAATCCCCCCCTCAACTCCAACACCTCCGGCACCGCCAGCGCTCTCGCTAGCGGTGCCCTGGCCTCCTTGCCAACTCCACCGCATCGTATGCCGTCTCCAATGCCGTCAACATTGTATCTATCAAGACGCACGTTCCCATCACCTTGGACCTTGCTGCCTGCAACTTCTCTAAATGGTGCACGTTGTTCTTGGTGACCTTGGGGAAGTACGGCCTGACACGTCGCCATGCAAGAGAATGCCAACCATGGATCGAGACAATGGTGGAATGATATATCGCATGATTACACACATATGGAAGGTGTTGATAAGCCAGGACAAGGTACACATTTTGCCCTGATCTATGGTTGCTCTCCATGTATTGCATTGCTTTCTATAGTACTCTAACACGAACAAGAAGAAATCAGAAATAATTAACATGGGCCTCCTGGCCAGAAGTGGGCTCTGAGTTGTGTATCTATTACTCTGCGGGCCTACAGAGCAGATCTGTTGAAAATAAGGGTAATATTTTAATTCCATATTTTAATAGAAGGCAAAGATTGCAAATGACTAATGATGTATAAATCAGTACTAACAGTAGGCAACTCATTGTACTTCACAATCTATACAAAAACAGAATGTAAACAAGTCAATCAGTCACACGAAAGACTTACTGATGGGTCTGATGAAGGACAGAAAGCGACGCAGACGAAGACTCGATGCAGTACAGAAACGTAGATGAATGAGCAAAGCGAGCGATCACGTAGAAGTGCGTTGCCCAGAAACCTTATTGTTGCCCCCCGTGCAGGTCTTCACGGTGCATGTCAAGAAAAAGAGTCGACGAGATTCAAACGATGCAATACAACAACACAGGTTTGCAGAATGAAGAAAATAAGAAATATGGAGGTAGTGGTTCTACGCACTATGCTCTGGACATCTCCAGACATAGATATAGAGGTGCAGACTGACCTGATTAAATTATCATTTACTAATTGATAACTGACATATTTAACCAACCATTTACCCACTGGTAACTGTCTGTCATCAATACTCAATAAAACCTCAAATTCAAATATTTGAATCTCATTCAAACAGATAGAGGTGCATGATTCAGCAAAAAAGGCGGACTTGACAATATGATACTAAACCATATATGCTTTAGAATTATAGAAAATATGTCTCACTCATATGGGCCAATTTCCAACAAGTTCTGCTAGAGGGATTCTGCATGTTGTGGGCTTGCCCCTCGACTTGCTCTTGTATGTAGAAATGAAACATCGGAAATTCAGAATCTTGAGCAAGCCAAAAATTAGGGAGCAAGTGGAGGAATTGGTGCACAACGAGCTCGAAAACATTCATGCAAAACTGAGCCCGACTTGGACAACGGTGTTTGCAGCGATCTCATGGAAACTCTGGCTATAGGTACACACAAACAGACTTTCAATGATGTGAAACAGCGGAAGAAGTTGATATAAAGGACTTCCTTAACTCGATCTTCAGATATTTGTACACTTTCTAGAGTTACAACGGAGGGACTTAATTACACTGAACACTTGGTATTATCATCACGAAACACGGAGATTACCATTTTAGATACAGGTATAGTTGCACAGATCATACAAGGAACACATTTCTCTCTATGTCGATCGTTAGATCGTTGGTTCATCCGAAAAGAACGTGTCATGCTCCGCAGCATCCTCAGCAAGAACTTTGAGATACCTCGGGACAGGCGGCACTCCAACATCTACCAATCCTTCCGGAATCTGGACGATCTCCCGCATGGTCGGCCTACAGCTCGGGCCATTCTGAACGCACCAGCAAGCCGCCTTGCACGCCCTCTCGACCTCCTCCCGGTTCGCACCACCCGCCATCGCCAGCGTCCGCTGCAGTACTACTCCTTCCTGGAGCTCCCTGGCTACCAACAAAGGGAAGAACGCCTCTGCACTCGCGCCCCCGCGCTCCACGTTCCTCTTCCCCGAAATGATCTCGAAGAGCATCATTCCGTAGCTGAAAACATCTGCCTTTGCGGTGATGGCCTCGCCGCTTAACCACTCAGGCGCAAGGTAGCCTACTGTTCCTCGCATCGACGTCAGGACTCTGCTAAAATCCCGGCCTAGTAGCTTCGCGGCTAGTAGTATGTTCTGCGGCTCGATGTCACTGTATGTAACACCCAATTTTCGGTTTTGGCAAGTTCTTCAAGTGTTCAAGGACAAGGGAGTTCAACTTTCGAAATTTGCCCAAATTGCTCAAGATTCGGATTCCTCCCGAAAGCCTAACCCTAACCTTTCTTCCTCCCCTAGCCTTGTCAGCATCCTCACCCCGTGCCCGGCTCCAGCTCCTTTGCACCCGCCGGCCGCGACAGCACCTCGGCAGCCGCGCCCTCTCCCCATCGCCCCTTCTCCCTCTTCACGGGTGTGCTCCCGTGCGCCGCATCCAGCCAAGCCCGTCTCCCGCGTCAACGCCTCGGCGGCCGTGCTCTCCCCTCGTCCCGTTCCATCCCCGTCCGCCCTCGGTTCTTGCGCCACCCCCCGGATCCGAGCTCCCCCCTCCGGCTATAAAAGGCCAAGATTTTCCCCTCCCCCTCCGACCGAACCCCCACTTCCTCCCCGAGCAAGAACCACCGAGCAAAAAGAGAACTCACTCGGAGCCGTCGTGCGCCGCCGACTTTCGTTGCTCGGTGAGCCTCGCTTCGTGTGCGAGCCGCCCGCTCCCCGACGCCGCTGCCGCCGCCGCCGCCGTCGTCGCCGCCGCTTTCCCCGAGCCCCTCACCTCCCCTCCATGAGCGCGCCCGCCCGTTCTCCCTCTCCCCTCGCCTAGCATTTCTTCCCCTCGCTCGGTGAGCACGGCCGAGACCCCCGCCCCTTCTTTCTTGACGCGCTGGCCTTGCAGGGGCAGCGGCCGAAGCCGCTCGCGCTTTCGGCCGAAAGTGGGCCAGCGAACGAGCACCGTGGGCCACATTTCCTTTCCGATTTATTTGATTTTCTTTCCTTTTTCCTTTTAATTCAAAGAGAGACTTCAAAATCTCTTTTCTCCTCATTTTAACTCCAAAATTGTGAAGTTGTTTCTAAAAATTTCTAAAATCAAGCCCTTTCTTTTGGTGCTAGTTTGGTTATTTTGAAGTTCATTTGATGAGTTTTGTTATTTATTTAATTTGTTGCTCGTTTGTTTCTTTTCTAAGACGATCGATCGCGTAGAGTTTGGAGAAGCGGAGACCCCACTTCGATCAAGCTCAAGAGTATCAAGATCACCTAGCCCTAGACCCAAAGTAGTCAATACTTTGATCATATTGAGCCTACATTTTATGCAAATTATATTCTTTTAAAATATCAAATTGCATGCTTTAGTTTCCTTATGCAAATATATGATAAAACCCTAAGGTAGTTAAATGCCAATTTGATGTTTAATTATTACTACACCATCCTTTGATAATTGGATTGCCTTAAATCCTTGTCACCCTAGTAATTATATGGTAACTATACTAGTTATAGGCTATACTTAAGCGCCATGCAGTGCTAGTCTTGCTTAAGTATCGGGGTATAATCTACCCCATTCATCATCTCTTAAAAATGAACATGGTTTTTGGGCAGTCATTGGATGTAAATGACTGAGGTGATTGTGTTGATGTATTTTCCTATCTCTCAAAAACCCTAAGAATTGCTTATCACATCTGGGCGGATGGTATGATGGATGGTATGTTGGTGGGTGCTAATGTAGCCCAAGGAGTGTTGGTTTGTGGATGGTATGTTGGTGGGTGCTAATGCAGCCCAAGGAGTGTTGGTTTGTGGATGGTATGTGGTATGAACCGCCCAGATGGTCCCTAAGGATTTAATCCTGTGATGACCTCCCAATGTACAACAGTACAACCATATGTCTATAATGGTGTCGACTGCTAAATAATTTGTATCCGTTAGTATGAGTTGCACCAGTGCGGATGACCCGCCACGCCATAAGCCTTTGTGGTTATGGGTTGGGGTGTCTGACTTACAGTGCAGTGTGAGCGTAAGTCGTGTGGCGCAAGAGGGGTCAGGAAAGGGGTTGACGGGTCACGTGAGCGTAACCCTTCTCGGGTGAAACCTTAGCGGTGTAACAAATCTGGTGGATGCATTGTAAAGGCCTTGTGACGATCTCCCTCGACTCACATGTCTTGAAACATGTGTACATGTCAAGATGATTGTCTCTTGTGGGTAAAGTGTACAACCTCTGCAGTGTAATAAAGCTGCTCGAATAGTCGTGCCCACGGTCAAGGGCGGACATGGGAACTTACATGAGTTAGTTCTGCTTATAAAACCTTGTGGGCGGGATAAAAATGTGATGGGTCGTTGTGACCACTGTTTTGGTTTTCCACGGGTGGATGTACCCAGTGATGTTAAGTGGTGGATGTAACCGCTATAAAAATAAGCATGAGGTGGAGGTAACCTCTCTCGTTATAAATATTGCACAAGTAATCTCTTTAACAAAATGCAATTTGGTTAAAAATGCTAAGTGATAGGTCTTTCTAATACTGGTATTTAAAATATTGCTTTATGCAAATAAAAGAACCCGAGCCATCCTTGTTAAGCTTTGCATGTATAATTTTGCATTCGTGTGTTGGCTCATGAGCACGGAAGTTGTGCTCATCCTCGCTCTTTCCCCAACCTCGTAACCCGCAGATCAGGAGACTACGCCTACTACGAGGACCGGACGCCGAGGAGCAAGGAAATGAAGAGGAGTGGTATAGTTCTTGTAGTCTAGGTCTCGCCTTACTCTAGTTGGCTCCGTCGGTACTGGTGTACATCCTATATTATCCAAGCCCTTGGCTAATATCGGTCGTACACATGGTACCCCAGTCGCTTGCCTGTGGAGAGACTTGCCTATCCTTTGCTTCCGCTATCGTACTTTGATGTTTTGTAATGAACTCATTTGGCACGATCGGCCCTATTGTAAACTCGATCCGACGTGGTCTATTTGAACTCGATGCTTGTATTAATGAATGTTTGATCTATGCGATGTATGAATCGATTCAAATGTATCCCGTGAGCGCTACCTCTGATCCGAGGAATAGCGCGATATGTTCACAGAGGATTCGGATTACGAAACCGGTCCACAGAGCTGGTATCGAGCATCTGATCAGAGGAGCCTTAGTTAGATTGGTTGTTGCCTAAGGTCTTGAGTCTTATTTTCAAAACCTAAGAAAATCTTTGGCAAAATATAGCGTATTTATTGCTCTCACTCATCCCTCTTAGTTCTTTACTCATCTCTACTTCACTTGAGCTTTTACTCTGTTCCTGACTCCCTCTTGTTTTCAAAATTTTAGATGGCCGCTCCGTCGCTCGCTGGCTCTTGGGATTTTTCTCTCACGGAGAAGACCTCGGAGGCTTCGTGGGGATTCTTCGCCACCGATGCGAGACTGGATTACCGTCGCCAGCCCATCTTCATGGGCCGGATGACTCAGGTTCTGGACCGAGAGACCTGGAGCATGGAGGTTTTCCTCTATGCCAGAGAGGGTGAGTTCATCGCTCACACCTTCGCACTGCGATCCCCAGAGCACTGCTGCAGGCGATCCAAGATGCAAGACGTTTCGCTTGCACCCGTCGAGCTGATGCATGAGGATCTTCTGCTGGAATCGCCTTTCCACTACGTTCTGCCTCTCCAGGAAGGAGAATTCGACCCTGAGATCTTCGTCGTCCTGTTGGTGTAGTCAGGCTTAGTGTAGGCTAGCTAGTAGTGCTTGCTAGGTAGTCTTTTGGTTGCAAGCGCTTTGTCCTTTTGTAGACGTTGTGTTTGTATCTCGTGTCGTGGCTCAAGATGACCTATATGCTATGTCTCGTGAGTCATGTAACACTTAACCTTAATATAATTGCAGCGTTGCGAGCTTTGTATTGCACTTGATCTGCTTTTTCGTTTGGTTTAAGTTCTTCAGGTGCCTTAGAGGGCTAGTAACCTCGTATATCTCCTCTAGACCTAAGCCTAGGTTGTTCTTCAGATGGCACCCAAGAGAGCCACCGCCCCAAGCCGTGGTGCCTTGCAGCGAGCCGTGGTCATGGCCGTGGTTGTGGTCGTGGTTAGGATCTACCTTCCCACCGCCATCGTGCCGACCGTGGTCCACCGGTGATCCGAGTTCTCCAAACTATACCAACCGATCGGCCAGGATGGAGCGCAAGTTGCAACCCCGAGTTGGCGGCTTTTCCCGAACAAGACCTCCAACCTTCTCATCCACAAGAGAACCTTTAGAAGGCGGGATTGGCATCACGATCTGAGAAGAGGTTTCGTCTTGCACGATGTGCGAGGACGACAAAGTGGACTTTGCCACCCGTCAACCTAAAGGATCACCCAAGAAAAACCGTCACAATGAAGACACCCATGCCACTACACCTAAGGACCCAAAAGGGTTATCACTTGCTTCTATTGCGAAATACCGGACACTACGTCAACAGATGCCCCAGAGGAAGCAAGGCAAGGAAATTAAATGTTTCATTGCAGAACTTAGGACACCATATGAGCAGATGTCCCCAACGAAATCTTGAAGGACCAACAAGAAAAGCCATAACCACCAATCTTCACCTCGAAGGAAGAATTTATCGAGCCTCGAGAAGGAGCAAGCCAGGCTGTCGAAGTTTCCTATCGGACCAGAAGCTCCGCCAAATGCCTTATGCCTTGAATATGGCAAACTAGGACATGTTGCCCAATTATGTCCTCCAATACGATAAGTTGCAAGAAGAGCGTGCTACACATGTAGGCAATATGGATACTATTCCTACACGTGCTCGATTTCCTCTGTCCTGCCAGAAGAACACCATCGATCGACAACCGCCCCATGAATCAAGTAGTCTGCACGCGTTGTGGAGAAAAAGGACATCAGGCAGACTAATGCCACGTAAACTGCCCCAACTGCGAGGAGGATCACCAGCCAGGTGAATGCCTGATGAGTAAAGTTATGTGTTTCCTCTGCGAAGGACAAGATCACTGCCCCAAGGACTGCTCCCTGCACCTGTTACTGACCAAGGTAGCCGAGTTCCAAAGGACAAGTTTTCGAGCCGCCGTGAGACTCGTTATGAACGAAGTTGGCAAAGGCAACTAGTACCAAGCACCCCTCTTTTAAGGTGGGTAGCTAGACTACACAGAAGTGTCCAAAATACTAATGATTATGTTCATGTTAAATCAGTATCAGCACAAGTTTTGTTTGATTCTGGAGCTTCGCATTCATTTATATCAAGAAAATTTGTTGAAAGACTTAAGCTGCCAACCTTTAAGCTAAAGAAACCCGTGGTACTTAGTTCACCCAGGGGACCCTTGACTACTACCTTAGTAAGTCCCTGAGTAGAGATTGCTATGGGAAATTCTGGATTCCTAGCAAACCTCTTAGTACTACAGTCCCAAACTCTGGACATCATCCTAGGGATGGATTGGTTGGCCCGATACCAAGGAATTAATAGATTGTACCAACAGAAAAGTGTACTCATCAAGAAACTAAGAACCACAATAAAGGTTAATGTGAACCGCTCCTCAGGTTTGGATCGTACAATCCATAACCTCGAGAAGGTGACTCTGGAAACAACACCAGTTCAAGATTACCCGAAGTTTTTCGGAAGAATTGCCTAGCATGCCACGGATCGAGACATAGAATTTGTGATCAACCTAAAGCCAGGAACATCCCCAATTGCCAAGAGGCCATATAGGATGGCAGTTGATGAGCTTGAAGAGCTTAAGACACAGATGGAAGAATTACAGAAAAAGGATTCATTAGACTAGCTCATCCCCACAGGGTTCACGATTACTTTTGTAAAGAAAAGGATGGCACCATCAGATTGTGTGTAGATTACGTGAGCCCTCAATGAGGTGACCATCAAGAATAAGTATCCCTTGCCCGTATTGATGATCTTTTCGATCGGTTGTGAGAGCAACAGTGTTCTCAAGATAGACCTAAGGTCGAGGATATCATCGAGTTAAGATCGTAGTGAGGACATCCCTAAAACGACTTTACCACCCGATATGGCTTGTATGAGTTCACGGTTATGTCGTTTGGCTTGACCAATGCGCCCTACTTCATGAACCTTATGAACAAAGTATTCATGGAATACTTGGACAAGTTTGTTGTCGTGTTCATAGACGACATCTTAATCTATTCCAAGACCAATGAGGAACATGCTGAACATCTACATTTGGTCCTGGAGAAACTTAAAGAACACCAGTTGTATGCCAAGTACAACAAGTGTGAATTTTGGCTTCAAGAAATTAGTTTCCTCGGACATATTGTATCCGCTGGAGGAGTCGCAGTTGACCCATCCAAAGTAGAAACCGTGTTGGAATGGAAACAACCAACCTCAGTGACCGAAGTGCGTAGTTTTCTCGGATTGGCCGGATACTACAGACGCTTCATTGAAGGATTCTCCAAGCTATCCAGACCAATGACCCACCTGCTCAAGAAAGAAAAGAAATACGAATGGACAAAAGCTTGTGAAAAGAGTTTCCAAGAGTTAAAGAAGAAGTTAACGATTGCACCAGTGTTAGTCTTGCCAGACATACACAAGGACTTTGAAGTCTATTGTGATGCTTCGCGCCAAGGTCTTGGCTGCGTACTTATGCAAGAAGGAAAAGTCATGGCATATGCATCCTGACAACTCCGTCCACATGAAGACAATTATCCAACTCATGATTTGGAGTTAGCAGCCGTAGTGCATGCCCTAAAGATTTGGCGGCATTACTTGATCGGAAATCATTGCAATATCTATGCAGATCACAAGAGTCTTAAGTACATTTTCACTCAGACCGACCTCAACCTCCGACAAAGAAGATGGTTAGAATTGATTAAGGATTACAACTTGGATGTTCATTATCATCTGGAAAGGCCAATGTAGTGGCGATGCATTAAGCCGTAAGTCCTCTGCAATAATGTTATGGTTCAAGAGTATCAACTTTGAGCTTTGCAAGGAATTAGAGGCACTTAACCTCGAGTTAGTAGAACAAGGCACCTTAGCGCTATGGAAGTTCAACCAACCTTAGAAGAACAAATCAAGACCGCTCGTAAAGGACACCTGAGTTGAGAAATTTAAACATCTCATGGCCAAAGGAAAAGCCTCAAAGATGGTTGAAGACCAACAAGGTATCCTATGGTATGGAAACGTCTCTTTGTTCCCCACCAAAAGGAGCTCAAAGAATTGATTCTAAAAGAAGCCCATAGCTCAAAGATACACCATACACCCGGCGACACCAAGATGTATCAAGATATGAAGATTCTATATTGGTGGCCGCGAATGAAAAGAGACATCGCCTAGTTAAGTAGCTTGTTGCGATGTGTGCCAACGGATCAAAGCGAACATCGAGACCCGCAGATTGCTGCAACCACCGCAAATCCTCGGTGGAAGTGGGAAGAATTTGGAATGGATTTCATTCTGTCCGCCGAGAACCAAGACGAATATGATTCCGTATGGGTCATAGTTGACAGATTAACCAAAGTTGCCCATTTTATCCCTGTGAAAACCACCTACAAGGGAGATAAATTAGCCGAATTATATATGGCTCGTATCGTATGTCTGCATGGAGTAACCAAGAGGATAGTCGTGGATCGAGGTTCCCAATTTACCTCGCATTTCTGGGCTAGTCTACACGAAGCACTTGGAACTCACTTAAACTTCAGCACAGCATATCACCCACAGACTGATGGACAGACAGAAAGAGTAAATCAGATTCTAGAAGACATGCTTCGGGCTTGTGCTTTAGAGTTTATCGTAGACTGGGAGAGATGTCTACCGTATGCAGAATTCGCCTACAACAACAGTTACCAATCCAGTTTGAAGATGTCCCCGTTTGAAGCACTCTATGGAAGAAAATGCAGAACCCCCTTGCATTGGTCGGAATCAGGAAAAGGTTATATCTTCGGACCAGATACTCTCAAGCAAGCAGAAGAGAAAGTTAGATTGATCAGAGATCGTCTACAAGCTGCACAGTCTAGACAGAAGAGTTATGCCGACAATCGTCGTAGAGAATTGACTTTTGAAGTTGGAGGTCATGTATATCTTAAAGTATCACCCCTTCGAGGAATGCGAAGATTCAAGGTGAAAGGCAAGCTTGCGCCGAGATATATAGGCCCGTTCCCAATCACCGCCAAGCGTGGAGAGGTAGCCTATCAACTGGAATTACCAGAAAGTTTGTCAGATGTCCATAACGTGTTACACGTCTCTCAGCTTAAGAAATGCCTCAGAGTACCCGAAGAGCAAGCTCCAATTGAAACCATCGCACTCCAGAAAGACTTGTCGTATCCAGAACATCCGATCAAGATTCTTGACGTCGTGGAGAAGCAGACAAGACGCTAGATCATCCGCTTATGCAAAGTGCAATGGAGCAACCACTCAGAGAGAGAAGCCACGTGGGAGCATGAAGATCAGCTAAAGTTGGACTACCCCTACCTGTTCTCTGAGTAGCTTGAATCTCGGGGTCGAGATTCTTTTTAAGGTGGGTAGGTTTTGTAACACCCAATTTTCGGTTTTGGCAAGTTCTTCAAGTGTTCAAGGACAAGGGAGTTCAACTTTCGAAATTTGCCCAAATTGCTCAAGATTCAGATTCCTCCCGAAAGCCTAACCCTAACCTTTCTTCCTCCCTAGCCTTGTCAAGATCCCCACCCCGTGCGGCTCGGCTCCTTTGCACCCGCCGGCGTGATAAAGACCTCTGCACGGTGCGCCTCTCCCCATCGCCCCTTCTCCCTCTTCACGGGTGTGCTCCCGTGCGCCGCATCCAGCCAAGCCCGTCTCCCGCGTCAACGCCTCGGCGGCCGTGCCCTCCCCTCGTCCCGTTCCATCCCCGTCCGCCCTCGGTTCTTGCGCCACCCCCCGGATCCGAGCTCCCCCCTCCGGCTATAAAAGGCCAAGATTTTCCCCTCCCCCTCCGACCGAACCCCCACTTCCTCCCCGAGCAAGAACCACCGAGCAAAAAGAGAACTCACCTTCGGGAGCCGTCGTCGCCGTCGACTTTCTCGTTGCTCGGTGAGCCTCGCCTTCGTGCCCGAGCCGCCCCGCTCCCCACGCCGTTGCCGCCGTCGCCGTTGCCGTCGTCGTCGCCGCCGTTTTCCCCCGAGCCCCCCCTCACCTCCCCCTCCATGAGCGCCGCCGCCTGCCTCTCCTCTCCTCTGCGCCTAGCATTTCTTCCCCCCCCCTCGCTCGAGTGAGCACGGGCCGAGACCCCCCCTCGCCCCTTCTTTCTTGCCATGGGCCTTGCGGGCAGCATAGCAGCCGCTAAAGTCTTTGGCCGAAAGCTGGGCCAGGCCGAACGAGCACCGTGGGCCACATTTCCTTTTCCGATTTATTTGATTTTCTTTCCCTTTTTCCTTTTTAATTCAAAAGAGAGACTTCAAAATCTCTTTTCTCCCTCATTTTTAACTCCAAAAATTGTGAAGTTGTTTCTAAAAATTTCTAAAATCAAGCCCTTTCTTTTGGTGCTAGTTTGGTTATTTTTGAAGTTCATTTGATGAGTTTTGTTATTTATTTAATTTGTTGCTCGTTTGTTTCTTTTCCGGTACGATCGATCGCGTAGAGTTTGGAGAAGCCGGAGACCCCCACTTCGATCAAGCTCAAGAGTATCAAGATCACCTAGCCCTAGACCCAGGCGAGTCAATACTTTGATCATATTGAGCCTACATTTTATGCAAATTATATTCTTTTAAAATATCAAATTGCATGCTTTAGTTTCCTTATGCAAATATATGATAAAACCCTAAGGTAGTTAAATGCCAATTTGATGTTTAATTATTACTACACCATCCTTTGATAATTGGATTGCCTTAAATCCTTGTCACCCTAGTAATTATATGGTAACTATACTAGTTATAGGCTATACTTAAGCGCCATGCAGTGCTAGTCTTGCTTAAGTATCGGGGTATAATCTACCCCATTCATCATCTCTTAAAAATGAACATGGTTTTTGGGCAGTCATTGGATGTAAATGGTAGAGGTGATTGTGTTGATGTATTTTCCTATCTCTCAAAAACCTAAGAATTGCTTATCACATCCGGGCGGATGGTATGATGGATGGTATGTTGGTGGTGCTAATGTAGCCCAAGGAGTGTTGGTTTGTGGATGGTATGTTGGTGGGTGCTAATGCAGCCCAAGGAGTGTTGGTTTGTGGATGGTATGTGGTATGAACGCCAGATGGTCCCTAAGGACTTAACTCTGTGATGACCTCCCAATGTACAACAAGACAACCATATGTCTATAATGGTGTCGACTGGCTAAATAATTTGTATCCGTTAGTATGAGTTGCACTGTGCAGATGACCCGCCACGCCATAAGCCTTTGTGGTTATGGGTTGGGGTGTCACGACTTACAGTGCAGTGGCGTAAGTCGTGTGGCGCAAGAGGGTGCAGGAAAGGGGTTGACGGTCTCACGTGAGCGTAACCCTTCTCGTGAAACCTTAGCGGGTGTAACAAATCTCGGTGGATGCATTGTAAAGGCCTTGTGACGATCTCCCTCGACTCACATGTCTTCTAAACATGTGTACATGTCAAGATGATTGTCTCTTGTGGGTAAAGTGTACAACCTCTGCGAGTGTAATAAACTGTTCGAATAGTCGTGCCTCACGGTCAAGGCGGACATGGGAACTTACATGAGTTAGTTCTGCTTATAAAACCTTGTGGGCGGATAAAATGTGATGGGTCGTTGTGACCTGGTTTTGGTTTTCCCCGGGTGGATGTACCCAGTGATGTTAAGTGGTGGATGTAACCGCTATAAAAATAAGCATGAGGTGGAGGTAACCTCTACTGTTATAAATATTGCACAAGTAATCTCTTTAACAAAATGCAATTTGGTTAAAAATGCTAAGTGATAGGTCTTTCTAATACTGGTATTTAAAATATTGCTTTGCGCAAATAAAAGAACCCGAGCCATCCTTGTTAAGCCTTGCATGTATAATTTTGCATTCTGTGTGTTGGCTCGCGAGCACGGAAGTTGTGCTCATCCTCGCTCTTTCCCCCCAACCCTCAGAACCCGCAGATCAGGGAGACTACGCCTACTACGAGGACCTGGACGCCGAGGAGCAAGGAAATGAAGAGGAGTGGTATAGTTCTTGTAGTCTAGGTCTCGCCTTACTCTAGTTGGCTCCGTCGGTACTGGTGTACATCCTATATTATCCAAGCCCTTGGCTAATATCGGTCGTACACATGGTACCCCAGTCGCTTGCCTGTGGAGAGACTTGTCCTATCCTTTTGCTTCCGCTATCGTACTCGATGTTTTGTAATGAACTCATTTGGCCTGATCGGCCCTATTGTAAACTCGATCCGACGTGGTCTATTTGAACTCTGATGCTTGTATTAATGAATGTTTCGATCTATGCGATGTATGAATCGATTCAGCAATGTATCCTGTGAGCGCTACCTACTGATCCAGGGAATAGCGCAATATGTTCACAGAGGATTCTGGATTACGAAATCCGGGTCCGACACTGTATGATGCAATCCCTGCAACCCTCGTGTAGATACGCTAATCCCTTCGCGATTCCTGTAGCAAGTTGATATCTTGTGTTCCAACTCAGAGACACGCTACTGCTCCCGAACAAATGCCGATCTAGCGAGCCGTTGGGCATAAACTCGTAGACGAGCAATCTCTTTGATCCTTCAGAGCAAAACCCAATCAGTCGAACCAAGTTTACGTGATGAATGTTTCCGACGGTGCTCACCTCTGCCCTGAATTGCTTCTCCCCTTGATGAAGGCTCTCTAGCTTCTTGACCGCCACTGCAGTTTCGTCCGGAAGAACCCCTTTGGACACGGAGCCGAAAGACCCCGCGCATAATTTTTCAGAGAAGTTTTTGGTCAGGAACTGTAGATCATTGTATCTGAAAGTGACCAGAGACCCATTAACATAGTTTATCCTGTTAATTCTTCTCCTCCTATGGAGAAAACACACAGCATTCACTCCAATACCAACCACAGCAAGTCCGCCAAAGAAGACCCCAACGACCCACCATTTCTTGAATTGTGAGTCAGGTATACTAGAGTCAGCCACTCGAATAAAAGCATTGTGCTTAGACCCTTCAACAATGCCTTGCAAATTTAACAAATCCGTGTACCAGAGTGAGCAGGTGCCATTATAGGAGTAAGCAGTGCAGGAACAATTCTTCAGGCAAGTCAATCTGCACTCTCGAATGTTCGCTGCAGCCTCTACGCCGTGTGCGTCATCAGGCAACTTCACACTACTGATCATGTAGAACGTATCCTGCTTTGCTTTCGCTGAGCCATGGCTGCCGCACTCCAACGAGACATCTCGCTTGCAACCTGCAGTTTGGTGACCCAGTTTCCAGCTAGCCGGGTAAGCATCGCTGAAGCCGTGGAGGCAGCGGCATGATGGCAGGGCGTCCTCAGTGCATCTGCTGTAAGCCCCACACGTTCCATACACACTGCACTTGGATTTCGGCTGCGAGAAGAAGAGCTGCCATGCTAGTACCCACACCCAGACCTGGGCCTGATCTGACACGTCAACAACGCTCCTTGTCAATAGCGCATCATCTTTAACGTCGTACATGAAGTATGTCTCCTGACCATTGTCTACAAATTGGAAAGTGTACAAGGAATTGGGATGGCTATCAGCAGGTGTCGACATCTCTGGGACACCAGCGAATGAGCTGACAGTCCAGTTGCCAGTGGCCCAATACTCCCTAGAGCCATTCCATAGGAGAATGTATTGGTTTGAGCCGTCTGGATCCATCTGAAGGATGAACATTCCCGGTGCTGGATCGTCGTATCCGTTCCAAGAGACCAGCTGTTTCGTCACGCCGGTCACCTTGTTACGGCCGAACTTGCTGCCCGGGAGCCATGTGTCGGTGAAGTGATCAAAACTTTGCCATAGCGCAGTGTTGGTGTTGGACTTGTCGTGCCCAAGCGCAACGATAAGGTTCCCGGTGTCGAGGAGCACAGCAACTGTGGAATTGGAAGCTGTGCTGTTCGCGATGTTGGTAGACCATACTGGGGAATTAGAGTGGCCGATGAGGAGAACGATGTTTCCATCGTCTGAGATGGTTAGCCTTGATGAGGTTGGATCAGAGACCGGTCTGTCCCGGTTAGCCACTCAAACCACGGTTTGTACTGGGATTTTGTTATACCAAATGCCTATGTACCACTTGCCAGTAGATCCTCCAGCTGAACACCAAAAAATATATATATAAAGATGAAAATATGCATTTTTATGTAATCCTCGTCTTGCAGTTAGCTCTAGCGTGATTACGAATAATTAATTGTAGGCGTTTCATCATTTGCAGTTCTAATCGAAGGCATCTGTATTAGTTATCCGGAGATGGAGTGAAGTTTATACTAGAACATTTATTGTGCACAGATATGGTCTTTACAAAATCCACAATTTCGCAACACAGCTAGACCATGCAAGGGTGCTTTGGACCATGGAAACATTTTAAGCCAAATCTGTATGTATGTATATGGTTGACAAAAAAACAGTTACCAGCAGGCTGGAAGAACCCCAGTGCGAACAACAATTGCGAGGTACTTTGCACATTGTATTGCTCGATTTTTGGGTGAAATTAGAGTAGTCTTCTGTAATGCAATATTTCCCCCACATTTCTGTTTTTTTTTGTTAATACATGATAAGCAGGGTTGTAATGTTTTCTCCGGGCAATTCGACATAAGTAATTTGAAATTATGTAAAGTCAAATCAGTTCAATTCGATGAAGGAATTCTTTTGCTTAACAACATATTCTGAATCTTTTATGAAACATATTGAAGAACTAATTTCAGAAGGAATAGTCCGAAACTTTTGATATCATGAAGCGCATTTCATTCTGATACAACTGGGACATAGGAAATAGCACTTGCAGTAGTCGAAGTAGTATGAAACATCTGAAATGTAATGCTCTTTTTATTCTATTTTGTAGACGTGAACATACAGAGTCTTTGCAAACATATATTGTTCAAAATGACACGCTAATTAAGTAGTTCAAAGTGAGCCGATGGCGAAAGTAGAGGGATCAAATGTGCAGCCCTTTTATTGATTTTACTTCTTAACTCGACCTCCAAGTATTTGTGGGCTATACACTGCATACTTATAGTACAGGGTCATACTCGTATGTATGCACGAGACATATTTCGCATAACCCATTCACTCAGTTGGCTTATCAGAAAAGAACGTCACATGCTCTACACCTTCAGCAAGAACCTGGAGATACCTTAGGGCCGGTGGCATTTCAACATCTACCAATCCTTCCAGGATTTGGATGATCTCTCCCATTGTTGGCCTGGAGCTTTCGTTATCTTGAACACACCAGCAAGCAACCTTGCACAACCTTTCGAGCTCCTCTAAGTTCACATTATTGACCAATTCAGAATTCAACAGAGTCTGCACCTCTCCTTCAAGAAGCTTCCTCGCTACCAACACGGGAAAGAATAAATCCGTGCTTGTCTCTGTTTGCTTCACATTCCTCTTTCCTGATATGATCTCAAAAAGCATCATCCCGTAGCTAAAAACATCCGCCTTTGTTGTTATGGCCTCACCGCTTATCCACTCTGGTGCAAGATATCCTATCGTACCTCTCATTGTGGTCAAAACCCTACTGAAATCCCGGCCTAAGAGCTTTGCCATCCCGAAATCCGCCACCTTTGGAATAAACGACATGTCCAGCAGTATGTTCTCTGGCTTGATATCACAATGTATGATGCAATCTCGACACTCCTCGTGTAGATAAGCCAATCCCTTTGCAATTCCTGTAGAGATTTGATATCTGGTTTTCCAACTCAAAATCAGAGATGTACTGCCAAACAAATGCTTATCAAGCGAACCATTGGGCATATACTCATAGACAAGCAATTTCTTCGCCCCCTCAGAACAAAACCCAAGCAGTCGAATCAAGTTTATGTGCTGAATATTCCCGATAGTGCTCACTTCCGCCCTGAATTGCTTCTCCCCCTGACGAAGGCCCTCCAGTTTCTTAACTGCCACTGTTGTTGTGTCTCGTAGAATCCCTTTGAACACAGAGCCAAAAGACCCTGCACCCAATTTTTCAGAAAAGTTTCTGGTTAGGAACTGCAGATCACTATATTTGAAAGTTATCAAAGACCCATCACTTCTGTTTATACCAATAGTTCTTCTCCTGTGTAGGAAATATAAAATGGTCACTGCAAAACTGAGAACAATAAGTCCACCAACGATGATCCCAATGATCCACCATTTCTTGGTTCCTGAGCCAGGTAGTTCTGAGGCAGCCAATCTAATAAAGATACTATTACTCAACACACCAATATTATCTTGCAAATTTATAAAATCATTGTACCAAACCAAGCAAGTACTGTTATGAGAGTAAGCAGTGCAAGAACAATTGTTCAGGCAGGTTAACTCACAGTCGCGGACATTGGCTGCAACTATGTTGTGTGCCTTATCTGGCAACTTCACACCAGTGATCACAGAGAACCAATCTTGCTTCGTCTTCACCGAGCCATTGTTTTCACATTGCAACGGGGCATTTCGCCTACAGCCTGCAGTTTGGTCATCTAGCTTCCAACTGTTTGGATATCTCACACTGAAGCCCTTGAGGCAGCTGCATGATGACACAGCATTCTCGCTACACTTGCTGTATGCCCCGCACATTCCATAAACACTGCACTTAACTTTTGGTTGTGTGAAATAAAGTTGCCATGCTTGTTCTGCCTCTGCCCATACCCAGGCCTGGAACAGACCTGCTGCATTAACAATAGCTCTTGAAAACTTCTGTGCATCACTGTTGACGGTGTACGTGAAGTAGGTCTCCTCAGCATTGTTAACAAACTGGAACGTGTATGCTGAATTGGGATAGCTATTGGTAGGTGACAACTCTGGCACACCAGGGAATTCTTTGCCTGTCCAGATACCAGTAGCCCAGTACACTACCGAGCTATTCCACAGGAGCATGTATTGGGCTGAGCCATTAGGATCCAATTGAACGGAGAACATCCCTGGTGCTGGATCACCACGGTCTTTCCAGGAGATCATCCGTTTGATCTCACCGGTTTTCTTGTTGCGGCTGAGCTTGTTTCCTGGGAGCCACGTGTCTGTGAAATCGTCAAAACTTTGCCAAAGGACATGAGAGGTGTTGGACACATGTCTGACAACTAGGTTCCCGGAATCAAGGAGCACAGCAACTGTGGGACTGGCAGCTGTGTGGTTCGTAATATTGGTAGACCACACTGGATATTCAGAATGGTTCATTAGGAGAACAATATTTCCATCATCTGAGATTGTTAGGTTTGATGAGGCTGGATCGGAGACTGGTTTCTCTCTGTTAGCCACCCACACTATAGTTTGCCCTGGGATTTTATTGTACCAAATCCCTATGTACCACTTGCCAGTAGAACCTCCAGCTACGGATGCAAATAGAAAGAAAAATTCAGGCTATATATCAAAGATGCCTAAAGAAAACTAACTAGTTACATTCTAATTCTAACATCATCATGAGAGGTTTTGTTGTTTTTCCTAGTAAGATGCCAAAAGAAAATTAACTATTAAATTTTAATTCTAAAATTATCGTGAAAGGCTTCTTTCTTTTTTTCAAGTGAGACGCCAAAAGAAAAATTAGCCATCTATCTATCTTCTATTATATTATTAAAGATATAGAAAAAGAAGTCATTGCATTCTTAGAAATTTCCACATTAATCGGTGAAAAAAGAAAAATATCTACACCGTTGATTATGTTAGGTGCAGATTATAACGATCTAGACTAAACGAAAGAGTCCATGTCAAGTACAATATAGAAATAAGAGTCCATGTCAAATACAATGCAAAAATAACTAAAATTCAGAATAAAAAATAAAATAAAATTAGCAATTTCATTTTGACATGAATTCCAAAGTAAAATCACTAGATAAACATAATTCAGAATAATTTTTTTAAAAAATAGTAATTGGATTAGTATACAAATTTCAACAAAAAATAACAGAAATTCGGAATAAAAATAAAATAAAATTAGCAAATTGATTTCCATATGAATTTAAGTAAAATCCTAAATAAATATAACTCGGAATAAAAATTAAACAAAAAATAGCAATTGGATTAGTATACAAATTTGAATAAATAAATAAATTGATTTTGAAAAATAAAATTACCATTTTGATCTCGATACGAATTCCGAAGTAAAATCTATAAATAACCATAATTCAGCATAAAAATTAACAATTTGATTAGTTTACGGATTCCAACAAAAAATAATTGAAATTAGGGACAACAAATAAAAGAAAATTTGTAATTTGATTTTCATACGAATTACAAAGTAAAATATCTTAATAACTAAAATTTTAAATAAATTAAATATAAGTTATAATGAAGATATCGTGAATGGTGTCGGATAAGACCACGAAAAAGTGCAATAGTGTCGATCTGTCCTACAAGAAGACATTGATCCACAAGAAAATGGATAGCCGAGGCAACAATGACGAAGATGAGAACAATTCCATATTACTCACTTTAGTTGTTCGATAAGAATAATGTTGTGCTGCTCGCTGGAGCCGTTGAAGAGAAAGACCAGAGTCAAAGGAGCCAAGTTCTATGACGACGAATAGTGAGCATCGACGTTGTTGAAGAAGTCCATGGCCAAAGAAATTTGATAATGGGGAAGATATATCAGAGAAGAGATGAAGCTTTGGATTAAAAACAAGCTATCGACGATATGTGACCATCGGGTAGCTAGGAGTATACCATCGTTGGTGAGTGACTTGGCATCACCGACGATGGCGAGTAAATTCTCCCTAACGTTAGACAATTACTGAGGAAGACATACCGACATCAGTGAAGATGGGAGGTCATCGTAGTTAGTAAGGAAGACACATCGTTGAGTTGGACAACATAGAAGAAGATGAGTGACCGACACAGTAGAAGAAGACATCGGGCATGTATAACATCGTACATGTGTATATACATGCATGCATCCTACGAATAGAAGCATGGACGTACATAAACAAAGGAGCAAAGAGCTCGGAGTAGAGATTACGCAACGGTAAGGAATAGGCTTGGGGCCACTGGAGAGAATGCGATGGGTGTCCCGGCAGAGATCGACGATATTTGCACGCATATATGTGTAAATATTACAACGGTCATCATTAAGAGATAATTGAAAAGAAGTAGAAGATAACTATGTAGTAGAGTATTGTATTGAAAATGGTAGCAGCTGAGAGATATTGATCAAGAATTGGGTTTGTTCTTGGAGGTTGAAGCAGAAAAATTATGGCAGGGAGAAGAGATAGAAGACACACGGTTCGGTGGGGCAATCGACGTAAGGGAAGATAAGTTTAAGATAGGTCGTTCATGGTGCATCGGTGTATATGTAGGCAATGTACTCTAATACCATGTAAACTAATAAGATAATTTTATTGCACACATAATCAATATATTGCTTGAGATTAACAGAGGTACATGTGCATGCAAATATTTTGGAAAAAAAGTTAAGGGCACGCAACTACATAATGTATACATAATGGAGAGTGATTAACTTATTATACTCATGATTTTCTTCTATAAAAGCTCATACTTCAATTACGTTACTCAAGTTGCATTTTCCTTCAAGATTATATTGTCATTTTCTAATGTTTATGATATCTTAAAAATCTAAATAGCTACAAAATACGTAAATATATTATGAAGTATCTAAGTTATATCATTTGTCACTATAAACTTTAAAACAAATCTAGCCGCGTAAATGCGTGGTCACCCTAGTTACATTTTAATTCTAAAATCATCGTGAAATGCTCCTTTCTTTTTTCTAGTAAGATTCCAAAAGAAAATTAACTCCTTACATTTTAATTCTAAAATAATCGCTAAAGGTTTCATTGTTTTTTCTAGTACAGATAGAGCTGGAAGTGAAATATCTTATACGGCAAATCACCCAAGTGCTTTTCTATAGAGATTCTTATTTGGATTTCTTCCACACACAAAAAAAAATCACCACCTTTGTTCATTTGTATAGCTGTTACACGAATTCTATGCATGCGTAATTGAACAGAAAATAAAGGCTCACCCTCAGGTCGGAAGAATCCAAGTGCGAAGCTGCTGTTCTGAGAGACCAGCTTCTGGTCACCGGAGAGCGGCTGGTTCGTGGTAAGTGTATCAGTGGCATGCAACGGAGACTCGTGGAGTGAAAGAAGCAACATAAGTACGGATAGGACGCATGAAGAAAGCCAGGTCGCCATTCACAAAATTAAAGGAAAAATAAAGATGGTCTTCAATTTGCAAGGTGAGCAAGATCAAGTTACCAACTCACATGTACACTGACTGTATATGTGCATCATCTACCATCTCCGACAGACTATATACTCGTCATCTCCATCACGCGGGTCGTACACGGGCGCGGCATTAATCTGACTTGGTCCAATGTACGTCGCCGTCTCCATGGAAAATGCAGTACTATGTCGCTCTCTCGATGTTGAAGTCGGCCGGCAGTGCAAAAATGTCCTTTTCATCGAGTACATTTCAACGTTCAAGGCTAGAGGTGTCCAAACGGGCCGGCCCATAACACGGGAATGTTAGCCCGACCCAATCCGACCCTACACTATAGTAGGGCCGGACCAGTACGGCCTGACCAGACATACTGTGCTTGGGTCAACACCTCGGTCCAGCGTGCCGGCACGACATGTATAGTGTGGGCCCGACACGGCATGACTTGGCCCGGCTAGGCACGACGGTGGCGACGCCACGGCCGATGAGGAAGGAAGCCAACGCGGAGGTGACGGAGGATGCAGCGGCTCCTCGGCGACGATGCACGGTTACTTCTTTTATAGATGTGCTACACGGACCAGCCTCGGCCTGTCGGGTTTATCGTGCCCGGGCCGGCACGGGATGGCCCGTGAGCTCGGCGCGCCTTGCCTGGGTCGGCGGCCGATCCCACTGGCTGACACGACACAACCCGTTTAGTTAGCTGGGTCAACCGTGCCGTGCCTAAACGGGCCCGTGCTGTGTCAGGTCATGTTGCCCAATTAGCCATCTCTACTCGAGACTGTCTAGGTGAGAAAACACATGGTAACTTTGACGGTCCTTTTCTACACCCAATGCCGCCCAATTTTTGTCAATGTTTGCTCTGGTTGTCAACACACACTACTACAGAAAAGGTCTTCACATACGGTTAAAAAACGTCATCACAGACGGTTTCGTGAGCCGTCTGAGTTTATAGGTCAGTAATGATATGAGGTCATCACAGACGGTTTTCGAATCGTTTGTGATGCAGACTATCACAGACGGTTATTAACTCAGAACCGTCTGTGATAGTTGACTATCACAGATGGTTTGTAGATGAAACCGTCTGTAATGACTCTTTTCTATAAAGTCTCCAAGCAGTGACTGCTTGTGCCTTTAAAACCGACTTCATATTATATATATATATATATATATATATATATATATATATATATATATATATATATATATATATATATATATATATGTGTGTGTGTGTGTGTGTGTGTGTGTGTGTGTGTGTGTGTGTGTGTGTGTGTGTAGCTTGCTTTAAAGGTACAAATAATCACAGCTTAGGAGACTTTATAGAGAAGAGATCAGGAATGGAAAGGTAGGACATACCTGGGACGCAAGGGAGGAGAACTTGATCGGTATAAACACGATTACACAGACAAAAGTGAAATAAATGGCGAGAGGTAGGTGAAGAGGTGTTGTAGTAGTTTTTGACTCATTTGGTCTTGTTTTGGAATAGAATACACACTAATTAATAAATAATTGATGATCAGAAGCACAAGCTAGGTAAAAATTCTAGAAATTTGTATGTTAATTGCATCTTTACAAATTAGCCTAACATTTACAAATCTGAAAAGTTAATTGCAACTTTCAAAAATAGAATACCATATAGGAATATACCATAAGATTAATTACATGTACAAAAAATTGTATGTATAAAGACTGATATTTTGCCTCATCTGAACCACATCTTATGAACCAACATCATACATAGAGAACCCACTCATATCATCCAACCATCACAGAACACCCACCATAACCCACATCATTCATCACCCACATCACAGAGCAAGAGGTCAAAGGGATAGAGAGTAAAGGGGAGTAGTTACCCCAGTGCAACCAGCAAATCGACCACCGGAGTAGCTCACCACATCCATCTCCTTCATGTATGCATAAGCAATAGCAACCCACATTAGTAAACAAGTCAAACTCAATCCCAAAAACTGAAGCAATAGAGTAGAAAAAAATGAGAAAATAATGTCTTACCTTGACATCGTCGGTGTCAGTGGTGAGGTAGCCAAGGCCGAAGTCGATGGAGAGGTAGCCGGGGGAGGTCAGTGGAGAGGTAGCCCGGGAGGTCGGTGGATAGGTAGCCGGGGCCGCGCACGCCGGGGGGAGAGGACGAAGAGGGGAAGGCAGATCTGGCGGCAAGGAGGTCGATTGGATCGGCGACGGCGGCGGCGTCGCCGTAGTTGTATCACGACGGTGACACTGCATAAGACACTTGACGAGGATTAAAACCTCTATGTATTATTTTTAATACATAACAGACCATACGTCTTCTTGGTCGTAACCCCTGAGGTGCACGACTTCACTGGTCGTAGAGATTCCAGAGGTTACATAATGGGTACTCTGGTCGGACGAAGGCCTGTGTCAAGTTCCCGACCAGGAGAACTGCTCGCAAAAGGTATGAACTGATATTCAGAACTGATTCCAGGTATATTCTCTACCGTGTGATGAATGGGACACGTGCTTATTCCATGCCACACGACGTTTCTTATCCTAAAACACCGATGAATAACCACCATGCGGTTGTGTGTTTCATGAACATAAAACCGCCGAACGGTTGACTCTCCATCAACCGTCATCTGACTCCGACCAGTCATAACGCTTCACATTAGACGTCTTCTCCAGAAGTAACTGCCACCTCTTCAATGGCTATTTAAAGATGGAGTATGGACGGAGCAAAAGAGGAGAGAAGAAGGCATCAAAGATACAACCATCAGACTGAAGCATAGACCTTAGATTTGTGTTTTAAGTCTGGCATTGTAAGATAACAAGTAGCACTCTCAGTGTAAACAAGAGTAGTTCATCATCCAGTCAGGAGGCATTCCCTGTAATCCTCAGTTCATACTAATAAAAGAGCAGTCCCATTATTACTCTAAATTTCCCACGTCATCTTCTCCTTTTCCTTTCGTAAGATCGACGTCTTGATCGTCGACAACACTCTTATCGTAAGAGTATCGTGTGCAATGAACCGTGGTAACACAACTAGCAGCGACGGGAAGAAGGGCGGCGACAGTGACGGGGTTGGGGAAAAGGCGCAACTTGGGGGCGTTCGTCGGGGAGGAGGCTTCGGGTGGCGGCATCGAGGTCGAGGGCACTCGAATGGGGAGGGGAACAGGCGAAAGTAAGGACACTGGGGAGTGATGAGTTAGGGCGCAAACCCTACTAGGCTCCTATTAATAAGGGGATATCACATACGGTTCCATAATAGAACCGTTTGTGATAATAATCATACATAAATGCAAATTCAGAATATATGACACATTCACATATTAGTAAAGAATTATATATGAATGTTTACTAAAATATTGACGCATGAGATGAAGAGACACATCGTAATGTCAGCGAGCGAGACGAAAAGACGCATTGCGCGGGAGCCGAAATATTGAATTATCATAGACGGTTATATTTAAAAACCATATGTGACGTCTATAATCACATACGGTTCTTGTTTAGAACCGTCTGAGAATTATCACAGATGATTCTTATTAAAACCCGTCTGTGATGAGCCATCTTTAGTTTTCGCCCAAGTCCAAACCCATTTTTGATTTTATTTGAATAAAACTCTCTTTATAAACCCATGTGGTAAAACAATACCACAATGTCAAGTTTGAATCAAATTTGTAAGAAATTTGGTGAAACCCTCCCAAATTCTTTAAGTGTGAACCAGCCTAGCTAAGCATATGTCTAGTATTGATAATATTTTGTCTATGGTGTCAAGGTAGTCAAGTACAATATTCAAATTGACCATACAATAAATCATGGGAGTAACTATATATAAAACAGGACATTAAATTATTTATACAAACATATGCATGCAATAAAGAATTTAAAAACTGAAAATAACTTAAAAATACTGGGGGTAATATGGTCAATGGTGTAACTTGCCTTCGTTGATGTCTTGGAATTCTAAATCTTCAGATTGGTCGAACTCTCCTGAGTCGTCGAAGTCTAAATGTGAAAACACGACAAATTAAAATTCAAATAAATTCAAAAACATAGATCAAATTAACTCCAAATTGAAATATTTTAGTTTAGTTAGCTAGATTATAATTTTATATAAATTTTGCAATTTGAATCACCCAATTTGGAGTTCATATGCAAAAGTTGTGAATTTTAGAAGTTTTAAACATAAATCTGAAATTTAATTGATTTTCCCGAATTATTTTTCTACTGAAAAATCTATTTATTGCACAATGCTGACGCCAGAGACAGGATTTTCGGAATTTAAAAGAATTAAACTAATTTCTGACTTGTGGGCCCCACGTGTCATAGACACGACTCATGGTGGACTAAACCCACCGAGCCAAGGGAAAATCGGCGCGGTGGACCGCCCACGTGGGTGCTCACGTGGCGATGATTGGGACACCACGCGTGCGCCACGCAAGCAGGGGAAATGAGATGGCGCCTAGGTGGCATCACCACGTCGACGAGGGCGGCGCTGGCACGGGGACCGAAGGTCGCCGGCGCTGTGCTGCGTGGCGGAGTCCGGCGAGGGCACTAGAAGAGAGAGGGGAAGACGGTGATGCTGTTGCGCTCACCCACATGACGAGTAGATGACGGAGGCGGCCGGCGGCGAGGAAAAGGCGGCGGCGAAGTCGGGGTTGACGGCGGCGCGGCTATCCCGTGGGGCTCCGGTGGTGTCGAGGTGCGCACCAGGTTCGCGGCAAGACGGCGATGCCAATGGTGACGACGGCGGCGCGGCGCAAACGGCGGTGGAAGCTCCTTCGGCCGACAAGCTTTGACGGCGAATTCCGGCAGCGCTAGTACGAGAGAGGGAGAGTGGGTGAGGGGAATGGGTTGAGGACGAGAAGGGGCTCGCGGGGCTCCCTTTTATAGGGCAAGGGGAGGCCGGGAGCGGCGGGGCGTCGTGGGGCGTGCGGCGGCTGTTGCGGCGTTCGTGCGCATAAACGCGGAGAAGGAGGAAGAACGAGGTGGAAGTTGTGCGGATCGTGTGCGACGACGAGGCGATTCTCGTGCGCACGACGCGGAGATGTCGGGGAGGTTAGATGCGGCCGTTCGCGGAGCTCGAGCGTGCGAGAAAATGGCGGTCGTGGGACTCTGCTGCGCGGAGAAGAAGGCGAGGAAGAAGAAAGAACACGGGCCGTTGGATCTTAATCCAACGGTCACGATTATTAGTAGTGACGTGGAGAGGTACGGGCGAGATCTGGCCATTGATGTAAGATCCAACGGTTCGAGAGAGAGAGATTGAGAGAGAGATGCGTGGGTGATTGGCAGCCGTCCGATTTAAATCGGACGGTGGGAGAGAGAGAGAGGAGAGAGGGCGCGGGCTAAATGGGCCGGCGCGGAAGGAGGTTTGGGACGGGACCTCTGGGTTTCGGCCCAAACAGGGTTTTTGATTTTCTTTTCATTTTTCAATTGTTTTAATTCTGTTAATTCCAAAAAGCTTTAGAAAATAGCAAAATAATTCCAAAAATTATGGAAAAATTCACATAAATTTTCTTATTTGTTTTGGACTTGATAAAATTATTTCCAACTTTGGGTTGGCTTTTAATTTTGCAAATAAATTTGTTTTGACTTTAAAATAATTATAAAAGCTCTTAAAAATTTCAAAAAATCCACAAAAGTAAATAAATTTTAATTTTTACTGAAATTTGAAATTTGGGCTGTTACAAACCTACCCCCCTTAAGGGAATCTCGACCCCGAGATTCAGGCTTGGTCAGCAAACAGGTCGGGGTAGTTGGTCTTGAGGTCCTCTTCTTTTTCCCATGTGGCTTCACTTTCCGGTGATAACTCCACTGCACTTTGTATGATCGGATGATCCTGCTCCTGGTAACACGCTCTGCGACATCCAGAATCTTGATTGGTCGCTCCACATAGGTGAGGTCTCCTTGGAGATCACAGCTCTCTAGGAGGGTGTGTTCTTCTGGCACTCGGAGACATTTCTTCAATTGAGACACATGGAAGACATTGTGCACTGCTGACAAGGCTTCTGGCAGCTCAAGCTGATATGCTACTTCACCTCTTTTGGCTAAAATTTCGTATGGTCCCACAAATCTGGGTGCAAGTTTTCCTTTTGTCCGAAATCTTCTTACTCCTCTGAGTGGGGTAACTCTGAGATAGACAAAGTCTCCTACCTCAAAGTTCAAATCCCTCCGACGGTTATCAGCATAACTCTTTTATCGAGTTTGTGCCACTCTCAGATGTTCTCTTATGACTTTTACCTTACTTTCAGCATCTTTGATTAACTCAGGTCCAAAGAGCTGATGTTCTCCTACTTCATCCCACAGAAGTGGAGTTCTACATTTTCTGCCATACAAAGCTTCAAATGGAGCCATTTGCAAACTGGCTTGATAGCTATTGTTATATGAGAATTATGCATAAGACAAATTCTTATCCCAGCTTTGTCCAAAGTTTAGGGCACAAGCTCGGATCATATCTTCGAGGACTTGATTGGTGCGTTCCGTCTGGCCATCTGTCTAAGGATGATAGGCTGTACTGAAATTGAGTTTGGTCCCTAAGGCTTCATGCAGACTCTGCCAGAATCTTGAGGTAAACTGGGATCCTCTGTCGGATACAATCTTTTTGGGCACTCCGTGTAGACAAACAATCCTGGCCACATATAACTCTACCAACTGACTGCTTCTATACGTAATCTTGACGGGGATGAAATGAGCTCCTTTGGTCAACCGATCAATTACCACCCAAATAGAATCATATCCTGATTGAGTCCTAGGAAGTCCGGTGATGAAGTCCATGCCGATTTCTTCCCACTTCCATTCTGGGATTGGTAGTGGCTACAACAATCCAACTGGTCTCTGATGTTCTGCCTTAACTCTCTGACACACATCACAGCGGGCGACGAACTCAGCAATTTATCGCTTCATGCTGACCCACCAGTATTTCTCCTTCGGATCCCGTACATCTTGGTGCTTCCGGTGAATGGAGTAGGCGATTCATGAACCTCTTCGAATTGATCGCTTTAACTCCTGTTGGTCAGGTACACAAATGCGGTTCCCAAACCATACAATTCCTTGTTCATCTTCAGCGAATCCTGGAGCCTTGCCTCTTCGCATATTCTTCTTGATCTCCTTGATATCTTCATCTTCTAGTTATTTTTCTCTGATCTGACCTTGAAGAGTTGGTTGTACTTCCAAAGCATTCACACAACCATGACTGGCAATCTCCAAGTTTAGACGCTTCAATTCTTCATGTAGTTCTGGCTGATCCTTCTGCACCATCATGGTATTACAATAGACCTTTCTGCTCAAGGCATCTGCAACTACATTTGCTTTGCCCGGATGATAGTGAATTACAAGATCATAATCTTTTATCAACTCTAGCCATCTTCTCTGCCGAAGGTTTAATTTTGCCTGCGTGAAGATATATTTCAAACTCTTGTGATCTGTGAAAATCTCACAGCGATTACCAATGAGATAATGCCGCCAGATCTTCAAGGCATGCACAATCGCTACTAACTCAAGATCATGTGTCGGATAATTTCCTTCATGTGGCATCAACTGCCTGGATGTATAAGCCACTACTTTGCCTTCCTGCATTAACACACATCCAAGACCTTGACGGGATGCGTCGCAGAAAATCTCGAAATCCTCACGAATATCAGGTAAGACTAGCACAGGTGCTGAGACTAATCTCCTGTTCAGGTCTTGGAAACTTTCTTCACAGGCATCTGTCCATTCAAACTTCTTTTCCTTCTTCAGAAGTTGGGTCATGGGTCTTGCAATCTTAGAGAAATTTTCAATGAACATGCGGTAATAACCTGCTAGTCCAAGGAAACTTCTCACCTCGGTGACTGTCCTAGGTTGCTTCCAACTGACATCGCTTCAACCTTGGCGGGATCTACGCAATTCCCACGACACAATATGTCCAAGGAATGCCACTTGACTTAGCTAGAATTCACTTTTGCTGAATTTGGCATAAAGCAGGTGCTCCCTGAGCTTGTCCAGTATCATTCTGAGATGCTTCTCATGTTCTTCTTCATCCTTTGAGTAGATGAGAATGTCATCGATGAAAACAACCACAAACTTATCCAATAATTCCATGAACACTTTGTTCATCATATTCATGAAATAAGCAGGGGCGTTCGTCAAACCGAAAGACATCACTGTAAACTCGTACAATCCATATCTGGTGGTGAAGGCTGTCTTCGGAATATCTTCTGGTCTGATCTTCAGTTGGTGATAGCCAGATCTCAAATCAATCTTCGAGAAGACACTTGCTCCTTTCAGCTGATCAAACAGATCATCTATTCTGGGTAACGGGTACTTGTTCTTGATCGTCACCTCATTGAGTGATCTGTAATCAACACACATCCTCATGCTATTGTCATTTTTCTTGACGAACAATACTGGTGCTCCCCAAGGTGATGAGCTAGGTCGGATGTACCATTTGCTTCGAAATTCTTCAATCTGTTTCTTCAATTCTGCTAACTCATTGGCTGGCATTCTATAGGGTCGCTTCGATATTGGAGCTGTCCCTAGGACTAAGTCAATTAAGAACATTACGTCCCTATCCGGTGGCATGCCAGGTAGATCATCAGGAAAGACATCAGAATATTATTGGACTACAGGTATATCTTCAAGTTTTACTTCCTTCATGCTGGTGAGGATGGAACTTCCATTGGTGCAGGTCTTGGGCTTGAACTCGACTGAAATTCCTTCACCATTTGTGAGAGTAATAGACCTATTGGCACAGTCTATTTGTATATGATTCTTGGCTAGCCAGTCCATTCCAAGAATAACATCCAAACCTTGGGAATACAAGACTATCAAGTCTGCCAGGAAAGATACTCCGGATATTTCGAGTGTAAGGTTCGGGCATAGAGAACTAGTCCTCATTTCTGAGCCCGGGGAATGGATTATCATAGGAATTGTCAAGGAAGATATAGGTAACCCATTTTTATCCACAAACTTATTTGATACAAAAGAATGTAAAGCTCCGGAATCAAATAGAACTGAAGCTGGTATTGAATTGACAAGAAACATACCAAGAACGACATTCGGTGCTGCCTGGGCTTCCTCAGCTGTGACGTGGTTCACACGTCCCTTGATAAATTGACCTGACGGCTTTGAAGTGCCGCCAGTAGCTATGGCTCCTGGTGCTGTCTTTGAAGACGCCGCTGCTTGCTGCTTCTTGGGGCATTTGTTGGCGTAGTGTCCTGTTTCATTGCAATGAAAACAGGTCACTCCTGCAACTGAGGGAGTGGAGCTCTTCTGCTGAAATTGCCCTCCAGTTAATGTGTTGCGGAAGTTGGAGGTGTTGGGGCGCTGGTTCTGCACTGGGACTCGGGATGTGGAAGTCTGGAACTTCCCACGCTGCGGTGGCTACGGCTGAATGAATCGAGGCTTGGGAAGGCCTCCTGCATTGAGCCTCTGGGCGGCCATCCTCCGCTTGCGGTTCTCCATCTCCTGATGTTTGGCCTCCTAGCGGATTGCCTTGTCCACCAACTGTTGGAAGTCAGTGAAGTTCTGGGAGATCAGTTGGACGGAGATGTCATCATTCAGTCCCTCCATGAACCTCTCCTATCGGTCCTCGTCCCAGATACGTCAGCCGCTACGTAGCGATCCAGCTGGTTGAATCGGTGAAGATACTCGCTCACCGAGCGATTGCCTTGACGAAGGGCATGGAACTCCTTTTTCTTCAATGTCATCATGCCGACAGGGATGTGGGCATGACGGAAGGCTCTCACGAACTCGTCCCACGAGATGGCCTGGGCATTGGCGTGGGAGATGCAGAAGTTGTCCCACTACTCCGAAGCTGGTCCATTGAGCTGGTGAGAGGCGAACAGGACCCTCTCACGGTCTGTGCATTGCGCGATGTCTAGCTTCTTCCCGATGGCACGAAGCCAATCGTCAGTATCCATCGGCTCGGTGCTGCTGGAGAAGGTTGGAGGACGCATGCGCATGAACTCCGACATGGTCACCCGCTGAGGAGGGTGTGCTGGTGCCTGAGTTGCGGCGGTGGTTGCTGCTGCGGCTTGGATGTTCTGAGAGTTGCTGAGCGACTGGGCCAGCAAGTCGATAAGGTGTGTCTGGTTGGCCATCATCTGTTGCCAATCTGGTCCTGCCGCTGGCGGTGGGGGAGGCTGCTGGACAGACTGCTCTTGGTTGTCGGCGTTCTCGTTGCCCTGACCTTGGACACTGCCACTTCCTGTGCGGGTGGCCACCATCTGCTGAATTTTTTCAGAAGACTTAGAAAAGAGAAGAAATGATAGCACTAAGGGAAAATAAATTTATATTAGCCCAAAAGCACACAAACACAAGGCAAAGAATCAAATTTTCCTCTTTCAAAGTAGTTCTTTATTTTATTCATTTGATTATGGCTACCACAGAAGGTTAGTAGCTCATAATTCGCAGCTAACAAACGAAACTAAAGGGAAAAGCAAATAGCTTTGGGGTGGATGGGGTGTAGTCAGGGGAGTTGCAGGTACTGCCTTGGCCTGCCAGAGAGCTAATTCTGCTTCGGTTGCCCTCAGCTTCTCCTCTGCGGCTTCTAATCTCCCCTGGACTAAATACAACTCATCCAGGGTGTTGCCATAGGCGTAATCCATCGCCTTGGCTAATTCCACCTGATGAGTGATCTTCGGTAAATCCTCATTTTCGACTGAGCTGAAAGCACTGCCTAGCCGGGTGGGGATGTGCATGGGGTAGTACTGGAATGCAGTATCCCGAAGGTGGGCGTCATAGGTATAACGAAGTCGGCGAACGGCTTCCCTCGCAGCGTCTTGGATACCGTCAGTGAAAGTCTCTCGACGCATTGGGGCGTCGAAGATGTGGAATGTCGTATCCGGCGCCAAGTTAGAGTAGAGGATAACCTCCACTCTCCAGCGCTCCTGCTGTCCCACGATATACTTGTATCCTTGGTATGTGGGCCTCTTCTTGAAGCTTAAATGCTGCATCATCTTCCACAGTATATCCACCCACTCTCCAGCAAAGATTACATGGGAGATGCGGGTCGGTCTCTCGGCCATCTACAAATTTTAGAAGAGACAAGAGTTTAGAAATATTTTAACAGAGAAAGGAAGAGTAAGACTCTGGAAGACAAGTAAATAATTTTAAGTTTTTGAAAATAGTCCCTAATGGTTTTACCATTTCCACCGTGGGCCATGACCTACAGTCGATATGGCTCTGATACCACTTTTGTCGAACCCAGGAGCGAAGGATCCCGAATTCTCTGTGATCATACACCGGTCCAGGATTTTCAGTGTACACAGTCTCACAAAATGGGTATCACAATCATATCACGAAATCGTAAATGACATTAAATAAATAATTATTTAATACAAAAGAGTCTGACAACAATATCAAATGTCAAATGATAAACACAGCGGAAACATAATAATAGAGGTGAGCCACATGATGCGCCACAGGCAATCGTCTGGGTCAAGGCCTACTCGTCCGGATCCTCACCGTCGGGGAAGAAGTCTTCTCCTGAATAAGATTTATTCAGCAAGGATGAGCACAACTTCCGTGCTCGCAAGTTACACCCAATATTGAATTTAAATGCATGCATAAGGTAACAACTGAGTATGGCAGGAGTTATTTTGCATAAACAACATTTTCAGTTTAAATATCCATAATAATTTCTAAGACAATTTTATACTATGACAAAATTCATATTTTAAAATGACTATGTTGCAAAGTGGATAACCTCCAATGATTTAGTGAAGGATCCCCTCCTAACACTTGGCTTCCCGCCCAACTTTTCATAAGGATTAACCATCCTCGGCATTTAATAAAGCATTTTAAAAACCAAAAACAATTCTAACTTTAAGTGGCCCTGCTAGCATGTCTATGACCGCGGACGCGGCTATTCGAATAGTTTCTACTATGCAGAGTTGGTACAACTTTACCCACACGAGGTGACATGCTCGTTATGTCGGCCAATTCACGCTTCTATAGGCGTGTGACTGAGCAATTACCATGAGGCTTTTACAATGTTCTGCCCTAGTGTATTCATGCCCGCTAATGTTTCGCCCCTTTGGACTAACCGTCCTCCGAAAGCCCCCTCTTGCGCCAAGTGGGAATAAAACGTCTAACCGACACCCACATAATCACATGACATAAATACACTAGAACATCACAAATTAATTAGCCAAATCCTGTCCATACAGGACATGTGGTAGTACGATAAGGCATAGTAATAAGCGGCTCAAAGACCGGTCCTCAATTGACTTGGGCGTCATTCCTACTAACCATAGGCCTTAATCTTAACCAGATCAATCCCGTGCATAAACCTGCACCCACCATTCCGACCATTTCGCCCAAGTCCAAACCCATTTTTGATTTTTATTTGAATAAAACTCTCTTTATAAAACAATACCACAATTTCAAGTTTGAATCAAATTTGTAAGAAATTTGGTGAAACCCTCCCAAATTCTTTAAGTGTGAACCAGCCTAGCTAAGCATATGTCTAGTATTGATAATATTTTGTCTATGGTGTCAAGGTAGTCAAGTACAATATTCAAATTGGCCATACAATAAATCATGGGAGTAACTATATATAAAACATGACATTAAATTATTTATACAAACATATGCATGCAATAAAGAATTTTAAAAACTGAAAATAACTTAAAAATACTGGGGGCAATATGGTCAATGGTGTAACTTGCCTTCGTTGATGTCTTGGAATTCTAAATCTTCAGATTGGTCGAACTCTCCTGAGTCGTCGAAGTCTAAACGTGAAAACACGACAAATTAAAATTCAAATAAATTCAAAAACATAGATCAAATTAAATCCAAATTAAAATATTTTGGTTTAGTTAGCTAGATTATAATTTTATATAAATTTTACAATTTGAATCACCCAATTTGGAGTTCATATGCAAAAGTTATGAATTTTAGAAGTTTTAAACCTAAATCTGAAATTTAATTGATTTTCCCGAATTATTTTTCTACTGAAAAATCTATTTATTGCGCAATGCTGACGCCAGCGATAGGATTTTCGGAATTTAAAAGAATTAAACTAATTTCGACTTGTGGCCCCACGTGTCATAGACACGGCTCGCGGTGGACTAAACCCACCGAGCCAAGGAAAATCGTGGGATGGACCGCCCACGTGGGTGCTCACGTGGCGATGATTGGGACACCACGCGCGCGCCACGCAGCGAGGAAATGAGATGGCGCCTGGTGGCATCACCACGCCGACGAGGGCGGCCGCTGCGGACCGAAGGTCGCGGCGTTATCTTCGGCGAGTCCTCGAGTGCACTAGAAGAGAGAGGAAGACGGTGATGCCGCGGCGCCACCCACACGACAGTAGATGACTGAGGCGGCGCGGCGTGGAAAAGGCGGGCGGCGGGTCGGGGTTGATGGCGGCAGCGGCTATCCTGGGGCTACGGTGGTGTCGAGTGCGCACTGTGTTGCGGCAAAGACGACGATGCCAACGGTGACGACGACGCGCAAACGACGGAAGCTCCTTCGGCCGACGGGCTTTGACGGCACGGCGCTTAAAGAGAGAGAGAGTGGGTGAGAATGGGTTGAGGACGAGAAGGCTCACGGCTCCTTTATAGGCATGGGAGGCCGAGAAGTGGGCGTGCGGCGGGCGTTAAGGCGTGGCGCATAAACGCGGAGAAGGAGGAAGGAGGAGGTGGAAGTTGTGCGGATCGTGTGCGACGACGAGGCGATTCTCATGCGCACGATCGCGAGACGCCGGGAGGTTAGATGCGGCGTCGCGAGCTCGGCGTCGCGAAATGGCGTGATGGGACTGGCCGCGGAGAAGAAGCGAGAAGAAGAAAAACACGGCCGTTGGATCTTAATCCAACGGCCACGATTATTAGTAGTGACGTGGAGAGGTACGGGCGAGATATGGCCGTTGATGTAAGATCCAACGGTTCGAGAGAGAGAGATGCGTGGGTGATTGGCAGCCGTCTCATTTAAATCGGACGGTGGGAGAGAGAGAGAGAGAGCGCGCGGTGAATGGGCGCACATGAAGGAGCTTTGGGCCAGGACCTCTGGGTTTCAGCCCAAACAGGGTTTTTGATTTTCTTTTCATTTTTCAATTGTTTTAATTCTGTTAATTCCAAAAAGCTTTAGAAAATAGCAAAATAATTCCAAAAATTATGGAAAATTTCACAGAAATTTCCTTATTTGTTTTGGACTTAATAAAATTATTTTCAACTTTGGGTTGGCTTTTAATTTTGCAAATGAATTTGTTTTGACTTTAAAATAATTATAAAAGCTCTTAAAAATTTCAGAAAATCCACAAAAGTAAATTAATTTTAATTTTTACTGAAATTTGAAATTTGGGTACATAGAGTCGAAACATTGAATTCTCACAGACGGTTATATTTAAAAACCATTTGTGACGTCTATAATCACAGGCGGTTCTTCTTTAGAACCGTCTGAGAATTATCACAGACGGATCGCATTAAAAACCGTCTGTGATGAGCCCTTCAGCTTCAATTGTAAAGATGTATAGGAAAATGAGCGTCAACCGTATTTATGAAAAATAATTCCCGAAAAGATGGTGATACTTTGGTTACCAACGATTTATTAGGAGCAGATTAGCAGATTCTAATAAATTCTATCCATCGGACTTCCGTCTTTATTCGTTAATTTAATCTTGCCACAAGTTGTTAAGCCTATAAATAACCATCAGAAGGTTAGGCAGAACTAAGAAAAAAAATCACTCATAAACTTTCCATCTTTTCTTACTTCCATTTCTTCTTAAAGTTCTCATCTCCATACCCTTCTAGTAAGACAAAATTCATGGAACAAATTGACTTTTTGACCCTGTGGAAAGAACAAAATCCATGGATGACTTCAATTTAGGTGGTCAGAAAGTCAATTTGGTCTATGGATTTGAAGTCTTTAAGAGAATGGTAGAAGATCATATCCCTACGATCAGGTTAGCACTTCACTGCCTATTATGTGTAACTTCCGATCGATCGATCACGTGAAGTACTTCTGCTTTCTTCTATTGATCAGAAGTTACACATGATACGGAACAAGGTGCCTATCGGATTATATATCTTCTGTTGGGGAAATCAGCTTCAATTTGATCACTTTAAAAGATCAATCCGACCCGAGGAATTGGTGATCGGAATCGACTAACTAGTTGTTTCTAATTACAAACGGTTCCAATAAATAACCATCTGTGAATTTAGTAATATCACAGATGGTTCTTAAACATGAACCGTATGTGATACTTCACAGACATACTTCAACATGAACCGTCTGTAATATTACCTCACACACGGTTTTTAACACAGCCAGTAACACAGACGGTCACTAAATCAAAACCGTCTGCGATTGTATTTAATACTGATGGTTTTGGTCAACTGTCTGTGATGAGGCGTTCAGTATTAGTCTTTTTGTAGTAGTGACATGGTAACTATGGCCGGAGGGGAGGGAGAGAGGTGGCGACAGCCAGAGGGGAGGAAGAGAGGTGATGGTGAGAGGGCAACGACGAGTGGGCGGGGAGTCGATGGAGGACGGTGGGGAGCGGAGCGACGAGGGAGATAGAGAGAACGTGGGAAGAGGAGAACATTGGGTGGGGAGGCCATGCGCCGTGTGGAGAGGAAAACGTTGGGAGGAGATGAGAGAGAACGTGGAAGAGGAAATGAATAGAAAATTGCAGTATTGATTAGGTGGGTCATATGATAGACATGGTTCATTAGAATGGTTATTTCTAGTCTTATGTCTATGTGGGGTGGAAGTTATAGACATCGCTATGCAGTGTCTGCGGGTGCCCTAATATTGATTAGGCAACGCAGGCCGGCATGCAACGTGGTTTATTTTCCAGCTGTGTGAATGATTGAAATCTGTGAAAGGAAAATAGGAAGAGGGCCGGCGCCAACGCGCAGTTAGTTGAATAGTCGTAGATGATGGCTACATATTCAAGGTAAGGTCTTGACTAAAGATGGTTTGATGACCATGCAGGCAGCGGTCCGCAAAATGACTATTCAATCTATCTATTATTGATCATATATGAAACGAACCAGTTGTTGTACTCCCGTGCTTTAGTTTCTCCGCCGTCCTGTCGACGGTGTCATGTTAATTTTCTTGTTTGTCTCACTTATTATTGAAATTTGGCAGTGGATCTTAATACTGGATCGATTCCACGTAAGGATGTTTTTTTACGCTTTATTCTGCTTAGCAATATGGGCTATGCTGTGGATACGACAATGAACTTTGTTTTGCTTGGCTATACAGACAGTGCACCGACCTGCTGCTGTGCCCGAATCGATCTTACGTATCAAAATTCTATCTATCTATGCGAATATACGATTGACCATGAGGTGGCAACAAAAGAAGGAAAACGAAAGAGCTCAACGGGCAGCGGCATGTGAGCTTTCTTCCTTCACGTTGGGAGTTAGCTTCCACCTTCCAGTCGGTTTGATCGTGTCGAGTGCTTGCATACGGGCATGGCTGGGCAATTAGGAGCATCTCGTAGCTATCATCCTCTCGATACCAAGCTCTCTCCTGCTGGAGCCTGAGAATTTGGTGGTCAACAACGAGCTCAAAAGCTTCCATGCAAAACAGAGGCCTGCTTGGGCTCTCCCCTAGTCCATGGATGCGGCAAGGGGAAGCAGCGGATGCAGTACACTTGTCGACGAGGAATCTTGCGGGTCTAATAACACATTGCACTACTCGATTTTGGGTCAAGATTAGATTATGCTTGTGTAGTGCAGTATTCCCCCCGCCATGTCTGGTTTATTTTCGGGTAGTTCTCCACTCGATAAGGAGGTTTTTAACCTTGTTCTGGGGCCATTTGATAGCAGTACTTTGAGTTCATGTAAAGTCAAACCAGTTTAACTGAGTTTGTGAGTTATTTGTGTAACATCCCGTTTTCGGTTGTTTGAGTTAGTACCTTCTGTTTGTCTTCTCGGTTTTCAAAATCTATTTCAAATTATGGTGTAATTGCAAAATTCTCTAGTTCCTGCCTCATTTCAAAACCCGGGTTTCGAATTTCATCTTGAATCTCGGTCTCAATTTCAAATCCTTTCTCTGTTGTTCTGGTTTCCCGTCGGCTGTTCCCATTCCCCGCACGCCGACCCGCACTACCCTCTTGGTTTCGACCGCCTCTCGGTGTCGACCAACCTCTCCATTTCAACCGCCTCTCAGTCTCGACCAGCCTTTTGGTTTCGACCGCCTCTTGGTTTCAACCGCTTCTCGGTCTCGACCAGCCTTTTGGTTTCGACTGCCTCTCGGTTTTGACCAGCCCCGCCTGTCAAACCCCTTCTTCATTTCTCTCCTCCCTCTTTTTCCTCAGCGATGTGCGCATTGAATGCTGTCGTCTCCGCCGCGATGTACACATTGAATGCTCTTGTCTCCGCCACGACGTGCACATTAAATGCTATGATCTCCGCTGCATCACTACTAATCTCGTCGCTCCATCTTGTCACCCGGTCCCCCTCCTTTCTCTATAAATGGAGCACCAGGGAGCCCTTGCCCTCCTCTTGCATCCCCCAACTCTCCCTCTCTAGCTCTGGTTGTTGTGGTTTGCCCGAAGCCCGAGCTCCGAGTCCAAGTTGTCGCGCACCTCCTCTTGGTCCTTGCCGCACCACTACAACCCCCTTTTTTCTACTCATGGCAATTCACGTCCCAAAGCTCCTTGAAGCAATCCTTTCACTCGATTTCAGTTTTGCTTTGCAGGAGCCGCCGCTTTTCCGCTTCTCCTTCAGTCCTGGCTTACCCCTTCTTCACCATCCTCTTTCGCCTTCGACCGCGAGCTTCCCCGCCGCCGCTCGCCGTCCGCCGACCTCCTCCGCCATCTTTCTCGGACTTGGTAAGTTCCCCGAGTACTGTTCTCTCTCTTGTTCCTTCGACCGTGTCAAGCATTCGAATCCTTCTTTCGACCTCCTCTCGAATCCTCTTTTCCAGTCCTTCCATCGACCACGCCGAGTAGTCGAATCAAGCACTCGAAACCAAAGTTTTGGAAGCTCCATTCTCCTCTGTTACAACTCCGATTTTAGTAAAATTTATTTCTAAATTTGTCTAAATTCAATATCTTGCTTTTGGCTCTGTTCTTATTTAATTTGGAATTCATTTGCTATTTGTTGTGTATTTATTTGTTCTCTCTACTTGTTTGTTCCTTTTTTCAGTACGTTCGTCCGAGTAAAGTTCGAAGAAGCGGAGATCCCCAATTTGATCAAGCATAAGACTACCAAGACTCTTTTGCCTTTAGCTCAGGCGAGTCAATACTTTGATCATATCGAGCCTACATTTTTCGCAAATTATATTCCTTTGAATTACCAAAACTGCATGTTTTACTTCTTTAAGCAAATGTATGTTAAATCTTAAGGTAGTTAAATGCTTATTTGATGACTAATTATTTATTATACCATCCTTTGGCAATTGAATCTCTTATTCCATGTCACCCTAATAACTATGTGGTAATTTACTAGTTATAGGTTGTACTTAAGCGATATACTAGTCTTGCTTAAGTACCGGGGCATTAAAATATCCTGATCATCATCTCTTAAATCATAAAATAGTTTTGGGCAGTCATTGGGGGTAAATGACTGAAATATTTGAGATAATTGGTTTTCCTCCTCAAAACCCTAAATTGCAAGGTCCACATCTGGACGGATGGTTGGATGGTGGATGCTGATGAAGCACGAGAATGTGTGGAATGTAGTATGAACCGCCCAGATGACATTAAGGACTTAATCCAGTGATGACCTCCCATTGTAAAACATGTGCAACCACAAGTCTGCAATGTGCAACTTGGCTTAGTAAATTTATTGAACCCTGAAAGCCATCTCGCGTGGAGGAGTGAAGTAGTGCAAGCAGTTGGATGCGTTTCGGCTTGAATGGGACACCGATGTGAGGTGAAGTTGCTAGCTGCACTAGTCGTTGTGGTAAGTCGTAGATCAGCTACGCTAGGCGCGGTGGTGAACATCCCGCACAACTTATAGGTGCTACCCATATGGGTGAGATGATAGAAGGCGAGATAATTTGAAAAGTTGCTACGATGCTCTCTCAACCAAATGACCAAGAAATCATGTGGGGCAACGAGTTGATTGTCTCTTGTGGGTACAGTGTACAACCTCTGTAGAGTATAAACTGTTTAAACAGTGTGTCTATGGTCAAAAGCGGACTTGGAAACTTGCTAGAGTTAGTTCTATTTCAAAAACCTTTATGAATGGGTTGTTCCTGGGTGGTCGTACGTAGTGTTGCTCCTGAGTGGTCGTACCTAGTGTTGCTCCTAGGTGATCGTACTCAGTGTTGTTAATAGTGGTCGTAGCCACATTTCAAATAAGCATAGGTAGAGATAACCTCGTTGTATTTAATATTGCACGATTATTCTCTTTAATAAACTGTAATTTGGTTAAAATACTAAGTGATAGGAGTTACTATATTGATAATTGAAAAACATTGCTTTAGCAAATAAAAGAACCCGAGCCAATCCTTGTTAAGCCTTACATGTATTTTATTGCATCTTGTGTATTGGCTCGCGAGCATGGAAGTTGTGTTCATTCTCGCTCTTTCCGCTAAACCCTCCAGACCCTGCCGACCATGGAGACTACGACTACCACGAGGATCTCGAAGTCGATGGATAAGGCAACGATGGAGAGTATTCTAGTTTTGTTAGTCTAGGTCTCACCCCAGTCTAGCTGGCTCAGTCGATACTCGTGTACAATCGATATTATCTAAGTCCTTGCTTAATACCAGTCGTACATGGGCCACCCCAGTCGCTTGCCTGTGGAGAGATGTGATCTACCTCCCCCTTTTGCTTCCGCTGCTTTTATGTAATGAAATCATTTGACCTGTTCGGCGCTTATTGTAAAACCTAATTTGATGTGGTCTATGTAAACTCTAATGTGTTAAATTAATACATGGTTTAGTTTTTAACGTGTATGAATGATTCAGCAATATATCTGTGAGTGTCATCTACTGATCTAGAAAATAGCATAGTGTTTTCATAGAGGATTTGGGATTTTGAAAATCCGGGTCCGACATTTTGCTTAACCTCTGAAATCTGTTTGATCCTGAACTAGTTTAAGAAGGAATAGTCCGGGACCACGATATCCTGGTCCCTGGAGCATATTTGATTCTGCACAATACACCAGAAGAAACAGCCAACATTGTAGTCGACGTAGTGTCAAACGTAGTGCTGGTACGTCAGTCTTTGCCAACACATTCAACACTGGCTGAAATATTGTTCAAGATCAAAGTGACATTATATTGGACTTTGCGAGTTAAATACAGCTCGGTTGGGTGCCATAATGTAGACAAGTCAAGAGTCTGACAGAAGAGAGCTTGGTATAGGGCCGGCATTCAGTTCAATATGTCCAGTTGGGGTGACACTTCAAGAGTCCTCAAAACATACAGAATTGAAAGTTTAGGGACCAATTTAAGCATTCTGGAAGTAAAGGGACAAAAGTGATCCAGCGGGGAGTAGAGGGACAAAATATGCCAACCTCTTCTTGATTTTATTTCTTTAATTGATCTCCAATGGTCTGTTCACCTTCTCAAATTACAAAAATGGGCTTTACACTGAACACTCATCATAACTATAGTACATGGTCATATTTATATGTACATACGACACATTTATTGGCGACAAATTCACTTTGTTTATTCATCTGGAAATAAAGTCACATGCTCCGGCACCTTCAGCAAGAACTTCGAGATACCATGGGACCGGTGGCACATCAATATCTACCAAACCTTCCAGAATTTGAATGAATTCTCCCATTCGTGGTCTGGAGCTTTCGCTATCTTGAATGCACCAGCAAGCAACCTTGCACGCCCTTTCTAGCTCCCCTACATTCACATTGCGGATCAATTCGGAGCTCAACAATGTCTGCACCTCTCCTTGAAGAAGCTTCCTTGCAACCAACACAGGGATGAAGCTTTCCATGCTTCTCTCTGTGTGCTCCAGATTCCTCTTTCCTGATATGATCTCGAAAAGCATCATTCCATAGCTGAAAACATCTGCCTTTGTTGTGATGGCCTCACCACTTATCCACTCTGGTGCAAGATATCCTACTGTGCCTCTCATAGACGTCAGAACTCTTAGTAAAGTCCCGATCTAATAGCTTGGCCAGTCCAAAGTCTGCCACTTTGGGAACAAACGATGCATCCAGCAGTATATTCTGCGGCTTGATATCACAGTGTATGATGCAATCCCGACACTCCTCATGCAGATAAGCCAAACCCTTGGAGCGATTTGATATCTTGTTTCCCAACTAAAAGTCTTAGAGCAACTCCCAAACAAATGCTGATCAAGCGACCCATTGGGCATATATTCATAGACAAGCAATCTCTTTGATCCTTCAGAACAAAACCCAAGCAGCCGAATCAAGTTTATGTAATGAATATTTCCGATAGTGCTCACTTCAGCCCGGAATTGCTTCTCCCCCTGACGAAGGCCCTCTAGTTTTTTAACCGCTACCATGGTTGCGTCTGGTAGAACCCCTTTGGAAACAGAGCCGAAAGACCCTGCACCCAACCTTTCTGAGAAGTTTCTTGTTAGACGCTGCAAATCACTGTATTTGAAATTGATCAAAGACCCATCACCATAATTTATACCACTAATCCTTCTTCTTCTATCGAGAAAATATAAAGTGATCACTCCAAAACCTAGAATAGTAAGTCCGCCAATGATGATCCCGATAACCGACAATTTGTTAATTTTTGAGTTGGACAGTTCAGAGGCTGCCAATTTAATAAATATACTATCAGTATGTGACAAGCAATTTCTTTAGGGTTTTTAAGAGGTAGGAAAAATACAGACATCATAACCATCTCAGTCATTTACACCCAATGATCGCCCAAAATCATGTTCATTTCAAAGATGATGAATGGGGTAGATAATACCCGATACTTAAGCAAGGCTAGCATGGCGCTTAAGTATAGCCTAAAAACTAGTATTGTTACCATATATTTACTAGGGTGACAAGGGTTTAAGGCAATTCAATTATCCAATCCTCATCAAATGAACTCCAAAATAAACCAAACTAGCATCAACAGGAAGAGCTGGATTTTAGAAATTTTTAGAAACAAACTTCGCAATTTTTGGAGCTAAAATGAGGGAGAAAAGAATATTTGAAACCTCTCTTTTTAAAACAAAACGAAAAGGAAAAGAAAAACACACAAAAGAAAAGAAGAAAGTGGCCCACGGATTCGGCCTTCGGCCCGGCACAACAGGTGGCCGCATGCAAGCGCGTCGGCGTACCAAAGCGAAAGCGCGAGGGGAACCCTCGTCCGAAGAAAAAAGGAGCGGAGGAGGCAGGCGAGCGAGAGAGAGGTAAGTGCGGCGGCGCGGGTTGCCCGGAGCGGTGGCGGCCACGGCGGCGGAGTGCGGGGCTCACCGGCGGCGGCGGCGGAGGGAAGGAGCGAGGAGCCTGGCGGCGGCATCGGGGAAGCGCGGCGGCGCCGTGGAAGAAGGAGGAGGCTCGGCTCGGGAGGCGGCGGCGGCGACGGGGAGGGCGGCGGCGGCGGCGAAGGTGAGTCCTCCAACTTGCCGGCGCTCTTGCTCTCTCTTTTCTTGCTCGGGAAGGAAGGAAGCACGGCTTTATAGCGGAGGGCTTGATCCGGGAGGCGTTGGACGCAGCGGGAGTGCGGCCAGCGGCGAGCCGCGAGGCATGGGGCGGTCGAGCGCGCGGCCGAGCGTTGGCGCGCGCGGCTGGCGCGCGCCTGAAGAGCGCGCGCTTCCGGCGTTAACCGCACGGCCAGCGAGCGGCGACAGCGAGGCATGGCGGGCGGGGCTAGGGTTAGGGGTTTGGGAAGAAGAGCTCGGGCTTCGGGGAATCGAATCTTGAGCATTTCGGAAAACTCAAGTTTGATCTTCCTTGATCCTTGAACACGGAAGATTTTGCGAATCGAAATTTGGGTGTTACAAAACCTACCCACCTTAAAAAGAATCTCGACCGAGATTCGAGCTCCTCGAGAGAATGGTAGGGTAATCCAACCGGTGATCTTCACGCTGACGAAGAAAACTACAATATGTCAGAGGCCGATCCTATACTTGGCATACGGTGATGTTCTTTAAGCTTCTCCGGGACCAAATGCGAGATGTTGAGCATGTTCCTCATTAGTCTTGGAGTAGATTAAGATGTCGTCTATGAACGACAACAAACTTATCGGTATTCCATGAATACTTTGTTCATAAGATTCATGAAGTAAGGTGGCGCATTGGTCAAACAAAGCGACATAGCGTGAACTCATACAAGCCATAGGGGGTAAAGCCCTCTAGTTTTTAACCGCTACCGTGGTTGCGTCTGGTAGAACCCCTTTGGAAACAGAGCCGAAAGACCCTGCACCCAACCTTTCTGAGAAGTTTCTTGTTAGACGCTGCAAATCACTGTATTTGAAATTGATCAAAGACCCATCACCATAATTTATACCACTAATCCTTCTTCTTCTATCGAGAAAATATAAAGTGATCACTCCAAAACCTAGAATAGTAAGTCCGCCAATGATGATCCCGATAACCGACAATTTGTTAATTTTTGAGTTGGACAGTTCAGAGGCTGCCAATTTAATAAATATACTATCAGTGGACCCACCAATGTTATCTTCAAAATTTATCAAATCATCGTACCAATGCAAGCAAGTACCATTATAAGAGTAAGCAGTGCAAGAACAATTGTTCAAGCAAGTTAACCCGCAGTCACGAACACTAGCAGCATCTGTGCCTTGTGCCTTGTCTGGCAACCTCACACTAGTGATCATATAGAATCTATCTTGCTTCGCCTTCACTGAGCCATTGTTGCCACATTGCAACGGGACATTTCTCCTACAACCTGCAGTGTGGTCGCCTAGTTCCCAGCTGCTTGGGTAACGCTCACTGAAGCCCCTGAGGCAGCTGCAAGTGGACAAGCCATTCTCGGTGCATTTGCTAAACCCCCCACACGTTGCGTAGACACTGCACCTGGCCTTTGGTTGTTCGTAAAAGAGTGCCCACTGTTGTGCCGATTGTGCCCATGTCGAGGCTTGAAACTGACCCGACGCGTCAAGGACAAGTCTGGCCTGGAGCTCTTCATCTGTGATGTTGTATGTGAAAAATGTCTCCTGATCGTTGTCGAAAAACTGGAACGTAAATATCGAGTTGGGACCAGTGAGAAATGGCAGGGACATCTCCGGCACACCAGTGAATGAACTGCCTGTCCAGTTGCCACTAGCCCAATACGCTACAGAGCTATTCCATAGCTGAACGTATTGTTTAGAACCATCTGGAGCCAACTGTAAGGAGAACATTCCTGGTGCTGGATCACCGTGTTCCTTCCAAGAGATCATCTGTTTGGCCACGCCGGTCACTTTATCACGGCCGAGCTTGCTGCCCGGGAGCCATGTGTCAGTGAAGTGGTCAAAACTTTGCCACATCAAATTACTGGTGTTGGATGCATGCGAGATGACTAGGTTTCCGGTGTCTAGGAGCACGGCAAATGTGGAGTTGTTGGCTGTGTTATTTGTCATATTGGTAGCCCAGACAGGAGATTTAGAATGGTTCGCTAAGAGAACAACATTCCCATCATCTGAGATGGTTAGGCTTGATGAGTACGGATCAGAGATTGGATTGTCCCTGTTAGCCACCCAAACTACAGTTTGTGCAGGGATCTTGTTGAACCAAATGCCTATGTACCACTTGCCACTAGATCCTCCAGCTACAAATGAAAGACCACAAAACAAGAGAGACAAGCCATATATCACAGATGAGAAAATATGAGATCAAATTATGTTAAATCTATGCATGATTCGAAGAACATTACCAAAAGGTCATTGCTCATTCCCCATTATCTCCATCGTTTCTTTATTCGATGTTTTAGGATAATTTGGCAAGTCTGTTCAAATGATGCATTGCATGTGCATGTGTATTGAGAATACAATCGTAATTGGAAAACTAAAGGCTCAGCTCACCTGCAGGCTGGAAGTATCCAAGTGCGAACTTGCCGCCCTGAGAGATCAACTTCTGGTCACCGGAGAGCGGGCGGCTCGCGTTGAGCGTATCGGTGGCGTGCAAGGGGGTCTCATGAAGTGAAAGAACCAGTATGAACAAGGAGAGTATGCATGAAGAAAGGCAGGTCGCCATGAACAAAATCTGAGCAAAATAGAGATGGCAACTAATCACCAGCTAATACATGTACAGATGCATGAATGATGCACGCCTACAATCTGGACTATATATATACTGGTGCACGTGGTACGTAAGTAGAACTGTAGAACCGTAGAACACGAGCGCAGCTATTTCTGACCTACAGCGATACATGTCACACTCTCCATGGAAATCCTGTGTTTGTGTCTCTGTTCCACCCTATTTTCTTTGCATCTGCCGTGCAATTTTGGTCGATTGAATTCTGGTTGTCAGCTACACTAATTACAGAAGTGATTTCTAATTATGCACTCCTATATATGTCTCCATTTTCTAACTTCTTTAGAGTAGATCGCATGTATTTCCTTAAACTAGGGATGTGGTTTTATTGAATTTGTTAGGTTGAGTACAGGAAATAACTAGTGGTGAGTACAGTTGATAAATGCGCGTGTGCTCGACCAGACTATTTGGTCATGCAGTTTCGGTGTCAAGTTGGACTACGGGTGGAAACACTTGCCTTTTACTGGTAAACGCCTTCTTAGCCATTTTTTTAAATAATATTACTTTAAAAGATAATTATAAAAATAAATAGTCGAATTTTTTATTTACAAAACTAGGTCAAATGGCAACGGTGATCCTTAATTTTTAAAATTTTAAAATTTAGAAAACCGATATTTCAAATAGCGATAGGATTCCCCAAGAAATCTCTGTCGTCATTCCAAATGACGACACAATCACACAATCTCTCCTATAAAATACCCTCGAAACCCTAAAATTCGGGAAAACTCACTTTTATTCCAAAAAAAAAGAAAGATGGGAGGGAAGGGAGAGGAGTAGAGGGGAGAAGAAAAGCTAGCGAAGCGCTGTCCGTCCGGTCGCCCACCTTTCAGGTAATTTTTTTAACCGAATGTATTACGTAGTTTTGGATGTACGGTTACGTAGTGTGGTATGTTGCATATAATCCTTTTTGTGGGTAGTCTAGTTTTAGATATGTGGTTAATCTTGAAAACCTTGTTTACGGTATAGTACGTCAAATATGTCGGATGCCACCAACTTCAAAATTTACTACGGTTAGTGACTATTTTTTTGGGTCCCAGGGGATTGATTTGCGTTATTTTCAATCGGCGATCGTGCCTCTGCCAAGACCAGAGCAGCGTACATGGGGCGCTGTGATGCGGTGGTTGTTTCACTCATCCGATTTGGATCATGCTTTGTATGATCTAAGATTGAGTTATCTTGCCGTCAGTGCAACTCAAGGGAACAAGGTCATGGCAGTCATATGTACGCATGGCGAGGGAGAAAGGATGGGATTTGGTCCTTTTGGCCCATGCTTATGATAAGTCCACTCCTGCATCGGCGGCTGAACAAGAAAGGGATGGTGATGCCGAAGAAGAAGTTGGAGACTCCAGCCACAGCTCGGTGCACATAATGGTTGAAGCTCCCAGAGTTACTAATGCTGTCGATGAAGACCCTGTGAAAATATCTCCTTTAATCATACAAGCTAGTGGGTTTGTCTGATGAGGGTGGGGAACTAGAAGCCATAGTGCAAAGGATGGATCTCAAAGACCGAGACTATATGGCATTGTCAGAAGATAAAAGATTCGACGATGAGGGTGATGTAGACCAGCAGGCGGTTCCATCCGAGTGAAACATATACCAGTTCGACAACCTCATTGTTAACGAAGGCTCCCATGTGCCATGGAAGTACAACCAGAGTGAGGTCAAGCAAGGAGCTATGTACAAATACAAGAAGGCCGTGCAGGAGACGGTCAAATTCTGGACCTTATCGGTACGGCGTACATTCACAATCGTTAAGTCTAACCCAAAATGCTACGATGTGAAGTGCGACATAGAGGGATACCTTTGGCGAGTGCACGCATTTCAGCCTAAGTGAGATACCTACTGGAAATGCTCTATAGTGGTCCCTCACACATGTGTCATCGCTGAGTCAGTACAGCCCCATAGGAACCTATCATCAAGCTTTATCGCCAACCTTATATACGGTGATATCATGGATAATCTAGATTTTAAGCCACAATCCAACATTCGAGCGATTGAGACAAGATTCCAGTACACAGTAAGCTATACCAAGACGTGAAGGGCAAAATAGAAGGCATTGAAATCAAGATTCAGTACGTTCGAGGACTCCTACCACAATCTCCTAGGCTACTCTGAGTCATATAAGACAGGAATCCCAATACTCATGTCGACATTTAAGATTCCACGTATCCAAAGTGGGTCAATAAGAGGGTACTGAAGTGCGCATTCTTCGTCTTTGGTCTATGCATCGATGCATTCTGGCACTATCGTTCAATCTTGTGCGTAGATGGCACATTCCTGACTGGAAAGTATAAGGATCAGATACTGACTGCAATAGAGATGGACGAGAACAATCAAATTCTTCCCGTGGCCTTCACTTTAGTTGAAAGCTAGAACACGGATAGTGGGTTGTGGTTCCTGAGAATTTTGAGGATTTCTGTTGTACAGGGTTGACCTAACGTATGCGTGTACATAATCGGCATGTGTGTCTGCAGAGTGCAATAACTCAACTTCAACAAGGAGAGAACGAACCGCTTCCATAGATGGATCTGCAGAGCAGGTGGTGCATGAGACACTTAGGTGCAAACTTGTACAAGCAGTTCATCAACAAGGATTTGATGAACCTGTTCAAGCGGCTGTGCAACTAGAACCAATAATGCAAGTTTGAAGCACTATATAAGATTTTGGATGAGCGACCCCAGACGCACAAAAGGGAGGCAACGAAAAGGGTCGCTCTAAGCGCTAATCAGGCCCCCAAAGCATTGCCACATCTACCCACATTTGATCTTAGTGTGACGAGGAAGACGGGGGGGGGTGAAATGCTTCTCGAACTAGATTAAGCATGAGCCTAAGGAGAAGTGATCACTGCTATATGACAGGGGGTTGTGCTCGATATGGTATCATAACAACCAATCTAGCCGAGGTATACAACTAGGTCATGCGCGGTGTAAGGTGCCACCCTTTGGTTGGTATTATGGAAGCAATTCTCCGCGGTTTAACAGAAGCAACAACGCGTTGCTCGCCATGGCAAATGATAGAGTACTCTACTCCGCCATGATCACCAAGTACATAGAGGAGAAGATCAAGAAGGGTGAGATGTACCAGACATTCAAGATGGACACATGGGAGCTTTGCTTTGAGATGATGTGTAGGGATAAAGGACGCCACGGGACGAACCACGAGAGGATCACCCATGACATGCTACGTTGCACTAGTTACGTATGCACTTGCAACAAGCCCCTTTATCTGCATAGGCCTTGCTCCCATGTAATGGCCGCATGTTCGACGGTGGTGCAGCATCCCGACTAGTACATCTCTGACTATTTCAACAAGAAGGAGGTGATGCAAATCTGGAGTGCAGAGATGTATGATTACGCCGTGGTTGGCTATTTCATTGGCCATTCGACTTGGGACCAACTTATCTGGACCGCGGACATTGATAGGCTTAAGGGAAAGGTTGGTCGGCGACAGGTATAACGCATCAGGAACGACATGGATGAAGCAGAAACCGGACGTCGTATGAAGAAGTGCTCCATTTATAGGGAATCTAGGCACACTTTCAAGAAATACCCTATGAGAAATCCACAGGACAAAGGAGACATTGGCAGTCCGAACATCACCGCGGGGGCCTCATCCGACCACCCCACTCGAGGCGGTCCACATGGCAGACGTTGAGGTCGTGGCCACTGAAAAGGTTCGTCCAGTTGAAATATATGATGCCTAATATTTTGTAATATCACCTTGATTAGTAAAAAACTAGGTGTTATGACGTTGTATTAAATGTTATGTAATGTCATTGTGATTTGTCAACAAAAAATGTGCTTTGAAATAGGCAGCAGAAATTTTGATTTGTCGACAAAAAATGCTATGACGTTGTGCTGAATGTTATATAATCTCAGTGTCATTTGTCGATAAAATATTTACTTGAAAATACTCACTACAAAAGGAGTGGATATGAATTAAAAAATGGTGGTTCTCCAATTTTTTTTTTAAAAAAAAGATCTCTGTCGCCATGTGAATTAATTCAAATGACGATAGGGAGCTCTCGATACCCTGTCGCCAGAGGCTAGACCCCGGTCACCAATTAGAATAGCGACAGGAGCTTGTCGTCGTTCCAATTGACGACATGGGCCTAGTTTTGTAATTGTTTTTTTTTTTGTCGACTAGTTATTTTTGTAATTATCTTCTAAATTAATATTATTTTAAAAATTTGAGAAAAGAGGACTTTAAATAGGGGTCCAGTACTCCAGTGTGCCCAACTTAAGAATGTGGACAATTGTTTGACCCATGAAGTCTTCCTAACAAACCTTGCACGGTCGCACCATCGCTCACACGTAGGCACCCACACAGCCTTCGGGTTAAGAAGTTTTTGGCCTGGCCAGTAATCTGTGACTAGGAACTTCTCCGAGAGGTTAGGAGGAGGGGCCTTTGGTTCAGTATTCAGAGGGTCGTTGCCGGGTGAGACTAGGGATGGCAATTGTGTCCGATTAACCATGTATCTACGGGTAAATACCCTAATAGAGATGGGTATATATGTCTTTCTTTGACCATGGGTATAGAAACGGACACAATTCCTTGTCCATCGGGCAAACGGAGGCATGCATGGGTGAGCTCCACCCGTACCCGCTTCGCCCGATTACCCACTAACAACACTTCCTTGTGCTCAAAGTCGCTCTCGGTCCCCATTCCATCGAAGGAAAAAAAACCATCCTCCACTCCTCGCTCCCTCCTTGCGCCGCCGCTGCGCTAGCCCTACGGCCGATGTCCCTCTTCGTCTTTTCCTCTCTTGAGCCATCCTCGCCTCTTCCCTCGTCATCTCTTTTCCTCTCTTGTGCCGCCCTCGCCTCTTCCCTCATCATCAACCGATTTCCACGCTGCGCACTGAGGCTAGGGTTGGAATGGTTAGCTGATCTGTAGCCTAAATCTCGAGCGCGTTGCTGGTTCACAAGCCACATCCTCTGGTGGCCGCCGTTTGTGTCCGTGAGTGTCGCCCTTCCTGCTTCGCCGCCGTACGAGCTCCCGCGCATCTATCAGGGGTACAATTACATGTTACACTTCAAGGTATGTGTGTTTGTCAAATCGGTTGCTACGATTTCAAAATTGGGGTGTCTACATTGCTTACCCTAGCAGATTTTTGTTGGTTTGCTCTTTAGTGCTTATTGTTCCACGGGCTCCGGCTCCCTCCCCAATCCACAGGCTGGCAGTGGCAGGCTCACCACCCCCACCCGATCGCTCCCTCCTATCCTCCAATTCCTCGCCTCCCTCCGGTGGTCGTTCGTCGTGGCTCCTCGCCTCCCTCCAGTGCCCCGCCGCCGTCGCCGCTCCTAGCACTTGCAAGGTCGCCTTCGCGACTGGCATTGGCGGGCACACAGGCATGGGTATGGGCAAGCATTACCCATGTCTGTCGCGCCCGATTGTCATTCCTAAGGTGCGACTGTGGTGGCTGTGAAGAAGCTCGAAGCAATTCCGCGCAGAGGTGAGCACGGTCAGCGCCATTCAGCACGTCAACCTGATAAAAACTGCTCGGCTTTTGCTCCGAGAGAACAAGAAAGCTACTCGTCTACGAGCACATGCCAAATGGCTCTCTTGACCGACACCTATTTGGGAGAAGCCAGGTCGTCCTAAGTTGGAGCACGAGGTTACCAAATCGCTCTCGGAATTGCAAGGGAACTGGACTATCTCCATGAGAAATGCAGGGACTGCATCATGCACTGCGACATCAAACCTGAAAACATCCTCTTGGATGATTCGTTTGTGCCGAAAGGGTCAGACTTTGGTCTCGCAAAGCTCATGGGCCTTGACTTCAGCCGTGTCCTGGCCGGGCTGGGCGGCGACGAGGACATGGCCGATGTGGACAGGCCCACGTGAGAATGTGAGAGCCCAAAAGCCCACATTTTCTCTCTCTTCCATTTTTTCTCAGAATTTAACGATTTATTTTTTGAGAGAAAAAGGAGAGAGTAATCGGTATCGGATAGCTCCCAGAGACGAGAGCTCTTCTTCTATCCTTGCACAGAACTCAAGCCTCTTGTTTGCATGGCTCTGCTCCAGCTCAAGGAACACTGCTCCCTCCTCCAAATCTCCAGCTCCCACCTCCCAAATCCTCTCAAACCCCCTAGAAATCCTCGCAAGAACCAACTTTTGCCGCCAAATGCAGCCAAGATCCCCAGCTCTTCCAAAATCCCAATCCCCCACACCCCCGCTGTACCAAAAGCCACAATCTTGGCGCGAAAGGCGGCGGCGCCTTGGCGGGGCGAGCTCCTCCTCCCTGTGGCCGTCGCGTCCTGGCCGCTCCCTTCCCTCTCGGCGGCGGCCGACGGGAAGGTCAGCCTCGAGTCCATCGTGGTGGACATCGACGACTTTAACAACCGAAACCCCTTCTTCGTGGCCGGGGTGGTGTTCGTCTGGCTCGTGGTGATCCCGCTGGTGCAGGAGTACTTCAAGAAGTACAAGGCGGTGAGCGCCATCGACGCGTTCCGCAAGATCCGCGACGTGCGGGAGGCGCAGCTGCTGGACATCAGGCGGGGCAAGAGCGTGCGGTTCATGGCTCCGCCCAACCTGAGGCTCGTCGGCAAGAGCGCCGTGCAGGTGGATTTCGACGAGGAGGACGAGGAGGGGTTTCTCAGGGAGGTGATGTCGAGGTTCCCGGACCCGGCGAACACCGTCCTCTGCGTCCTTGACAAGTGAGTGCTCAGTGGAACCCCGATTGATGCATTCTGTGACGGTTCTTGTTTATGCTGTGGATGTTCTAACCGTATTACTGAATGCAGTAGTTCTGTGAATTGAATGGGTTCAGCCTCAAACGCAATGTCCAGGGACTAGGATTCGTAGGATTAATGTGCATAGTTCTAGATGTTTACTGTATGCAGTGTACACAACCTAGAATTCAGAAGTGCAAAGCAGTCGTAGTAAAAACAATTTAGCATAGTACTAGATGCTTTATATTTACTAGTATTGGTACTGTAAATCAGAATGTTCGGTTGTTCTATAAATGCTAGCAATCGGTCTATGTGCTTAAAAGGATGACAAATTCATTATTAGTATCCCTATTTTGCTAGTTGTTACATCATTGTTTCTGAGGCACTGAACTACAAAAGATAAACCTTTGTTTTTTTTTTCTTTACCATCCGATGAGCTTCTAGTTTACATGATTGTCTGACTCAATAAATAGATTAGATAAATACGAAATGTTCTTGTCACATTGTAGTGCATCTTCCAGACTAATAAAAATGGATGTCATGTGAATTTCGCCTCCCAGAGTTTGTCACTTTGGATTCTGAATTCTGATAATGACAGCTTTGCTTTGACACTGATATTACTGTATATTTAGTTCATGCCAAAGCAATTACATTTAAATTCTTGAACTCTGTGAACTTTTGTCATGCTGCAATCTATTACCGACGTAAGTTTATGTTGTGTAAGGTAGCTTTGATGGTAATTCCATGAAAGTGGCTGAGCTACTGTTCAACAATGGTTTCAAGGAAGCCTATGCAATCAAAGGGGGACTGAGAGGCCCAGAAGGGTGGCAGGTTAGTTTATGATGCTGTGTGTTTAAAGTGATACAATAGTTGAAAAATGCATATTATTCGTTGTTTTGCTTCTAAATCTGGCTATTTTGTCAGGCAATTCAAGAGAACTATCTTCCCCCATCGGTTCATGTTTTCCCGAGGAAAAAGAAGAGCAAAAAGTCAGCGTACACAGATGTGAGCACTAATGGAACAGATGATCAGCAGGAGGGGTTAACTTCTCCTAGCAGCTCTGAAGTTAACATAATCAATGGAATCGAAGATGGTCATGAAAATCCCAATGGAAGTACTTCAGCCATGAAACATGCAAGCAGCAGACCATTATCACCATATCCAAATGTATGATCCCATTGCCTTATCACCACCATACTCAAGTGATTCAGCTGGTTCTAGATTTGATTTTCATCAAACCTCTAACTAGCTAGCATTCAGTATCAGGTTTAAAATAGCAACAACATTTGCACATGTGTCGGCACATGCCTGCCTGCCTGCCTTTGTACTGACAGTAAATCCCAGTGCAAAAATTCTATGTTCCCTAGTTCTCTCACACAAAGGCGTGCCAAACTAGATCGACTAAACCATATTTGACTGTCACCCATCTTAAATGATGTAGTGGGAGAAAGAAATGGCAATGACCCGGTCTCCTTGTATGTAGTATGCTTCTAGACTAAAATTCTGGTTTCTGAACATAGTATTGCCTTTTATAACCTTGTCTGTCTCAGGCTCTCATTTAGGTAGTTAGGTCCTGTAAACGATAGGAAGAGGCATTTAGTTGGATCGATTTTGAGCAACTTATTGAATTGATTTGGGAACCCAACAAGCAAGGATTTTAGTTCGCAATCCAAGTGCTTTGCACTAATAGGGGGGAAAAGACTGCCCTGTTCAATAGCTTGCTTAGCTGAGCTCTTTGATATCTAGTGTCTTTTAGATATGTCTATTTCTTTGTTGATATGATTAGTATTGACAACCAAAACTTATGGCACAATCTGTAACTTGCATTTTGTCATGCAGTACCATAACTTGAAGCCGCCATCATCTCCGACACCATCAAAGCCCAGAGAGGTAGAAACAATAGAGGGCCATAAGATGCGCAAGACTTAACAAAGTCAGTCTTTGTCAGTCTTTTCCGGCATAACCATTTTGGTATACTTTTAATCCATGGATATATAGGCGATTGATGGGGGTCACAATGCAGAAGACCATTGCTATCATCAGAAAACTATTGCTGTTACATTTGTGTAAATTTTGATTTTTTTTTCCCAGTTTATTGTATTGTTCATTGTTTGTAGATTGCTGTGGAGGTGAAAAAGTTAGTGTACGAAACTCGAAACACTTTGTAATGTTGTACTGGCACTATGTATTCTGAGCTTGAGAATTTTGGTTATATATTTTAGTCAGTGCTGCAGACACCTCTGATCATGGATCTCAAGTTCTCAACCTGCTGGCTCGACTCCTCTGTATAAACTCTTATGTTTTGGGGCCTATGCTTACGCAGAAGTAAAACGATGGCTAATCCCAAATTTGGGATAACATGATCATGAAATCAGATTTTAAAAAATATATATATATATATAATTTTAAAAGATATTTACAAAAATAAATAGTCGTCCCAAAAAATTACAAAAATATGTCTCTATCGCCAGTTGAACTGGCGTCAGGAACCCTGCCGCCGGTCCAACTACCTATCGCCGCTTGAATGGCGGCGAAAAGTTGGGCGTGTCCTCGCGCCGCTTGAATCGGCGATAGTTCATGTCGCCGATTCAATCAAGCATGTGGACCCAGCTATAAAAATCTCAAAAAATCAGTCCATGATTCATTTTAATTCCAGAAAAAAACAAGAGAGAGTTCGAGAGAGAGAGAAAAAAAAGTAGCGAAGCTCTGCCAGTTCGTCGCGAAGGAGAGAGATTGACAGAGCATCAGTTTCGATCGATCATCTTGCATGTACATTTTTTCTGAAACTGTGTACGTTATGTCAAAACCTTGTAGGTTAGCAAACAAAAATAGCGACATAGAATTGAGTAGTTAGATAAATGTAGTCAAATTGTGTAGCCGGTAGTTATATTATTAATGCACGAGTTCTCTTTTAAACTAGAAGAATTGCATGACATATTTTAAAATTGTAAAGAAAATCCGGAGTAACTAAGTAGGTCGAAAGAGCAATGAGAATATTTGCAGAAATAATGAAATTATGTAGTTCGTCGTGCACATGTTAGGAATGTTGCAACACTCGAACGATTTACGATATTTCTGCAGAAATAGAAAGACGCCAGCTATGAATATGTAAAAAATGTATAGAGTAGCTAAGTGGAGTAATTATTTACCTTTCCATTTGTGTGCGGTTATTATTTTGTTAGTGTGCGGTTATTACTGTGTTAGTGGGCAGTAAATATCTTGTTAGTGCCGAAAATACCATTTACACTAGAAAAAATAGCATGACATGTATTAAATTTGTAAAGAAAATTCGTAGTTGCTACATACGCTATGTAAATATGCATGAAAAAAAATATAAACTTTGTTTATTGCTGCATTTTCAGGTATGGCAGACGCGAGCTACTACGAGTTGCTTGACCCAGTGATTGACACGCGTCACCGTAGCCGCTTCAGTACCGTGGTCCCCCTGGAGGGCGAGGCGCCGATAGAGCTTGGCGCGTTTCGGCTACGCACGCCCATCAGGGTATGGAGGCTGCACCGAGAGTGGCTTCCGAGGTACGTGTAGTTCTGACCTTCATGCACTCAATCGCGGTATGACTACTTTGTGTGTTTGTTCTTAATCGTTTCGACGCGGATTGAGAGCGGTAGGCCTCCTTCCACTAGCGAGGATAGTGGAGGCGACATGGGAGGACGACCAAGACCACGGTGCTGGTCGTACGTCTAGGCGTTTTTCATACGACCGGGCTCTACTGACGGCGCTGGTTGACCGCTGGAGGCCAAAGACCCACACGTTCTACCTCCCGTGCGAGGAGATGGCGCCGACGCTGCAGGATGTGGGCTACCTGACTGGGTTGCCCTGCGCAGGCGCTCCAATGGCGGCACACGACATCCCGGCCACGTGGCGCACAGACCTCCTAGCCGGGCAGTGGGTACGTGGAGTTCAGCAGCTCGCACGGGCCGACGCTGAAGTGGATCTGCCAGTTCTACGTTAGTCTTCGTAACTATTGTCCTCTCGCAACAATTCATATGTGAACCTTGCTGACGTGTACGTGTCTTCTTGCAGCCCGAGCGTATGGCGCAGAACGCAGGGAACATCACTGTTAGGAGGCACTTCGAGGCCTACCTGCTGTGGTTGTTCGGGTGGGTCATATTCCTGGGCTCCCACGGCGATAGCGTCGACAAGCACTACATCCGGTACGCGCGTGAGGTGGCAGACTCGCCGATCGACGAGATCCCGCGCAGCGCAGGGTCCGGCCGGTCGCGCGCGTGACGCATCACAGACTGCGAGGCGACGCGTGCGGCGTGGCGCATGACAGCTCCATCCTCTCGGGATGCCCGCTACTACTGTAGTTGTGGTCCTTGGAGCATTTCCAGATCGGACGACCACAGCTGGACTTGGGAGCTTACAAGGAGAGCTTGTACGTCCCGCACGACGACCTGGACCGACCGACCATGGGCACTGTGTGGTGCTGCCGATGGGTTAGTTTTATATTCATTTATTTTTTTCGTATTGTAATCATTATTTCGTGTGCTTAGTTTGCGGTGTTCTATTGCACAGGTCACCTTCATGCTGATCACCTCACAGGGGTCCTACCTGGAGTACGTTGCGATGTTCGATCAGCTCACCGATGACCGCGTCATCTGGAGACCGTACACTGATGAGAGGGTGATCGCGCGTGCCCCCGGAGGACTGTCGGTGCTGTGCACGCGAGACTACGTGTACTGGTACACGCGGAGTGCCTTGGTGCATGATATTTTCGTGGAGGAGTACCAGGTGCAGCGGGTCATGCGCTAGTTCGGTATGCGACAGGAAGTTCCAGCCCCTTGGGGGGAGGCGGGTGCCGGCGCACGTACACGCGTAAGTTCACTCTTTACTTATTTCGTACAATGTGTATTACATCCGGATCAAATAATTTTCTTGTCGTCCGCAGGTACACTAGGAAGGAAGTTTGTGGCACGATGTCCTGGTTGGACAGGATGTCCCCTTGGGTTGAGGGTTGGAGTGGCGCGCACGACGACCTCATCCAGTGTGGGGATGATCCCTACGACCCCGAGACGTACGGCCAGTACATGGAGTGTTACGCTACTCGGACGAGGCTTATGCCAAATCCACTGTAGCATCCGCGTCTGAACAAGTAGGAGTTGCTGACACCGAGGAAGAAATCGGTGACTCCAGCGTGGCGCACACAATGGCTGAAGGACAAGGGGTTGCTGATGCCGTCGATGAAGACTATGGCGAAGTACCTCCTTCGGTGAGACAAGCTAGTGGGCTTGCTGATGAGGGGGAGGAGTTGGAAGACCTAGTGCAAAGGATGGATCTCGAAGTCCAGGACTACATGGCATTGTCCGAAGATGAAGGTTCTAATGACGATGATGATGCGGACCAGCAGGCGGTTCCATCCGAGTGGAACACATACCGTTCGAGAACCTCATCGTCAACGAAGCCTCCCGTGTACCGTGGGAGTACGACCAGAGTAAGGTCAGACTAGGAGCTACGTACAAATGCAAGGAGGCCGTGCAGGGATGCGGTCAAATTCTGGGCATTGTCGGTGCGACGCACATTCACCGTCGTAAGTCTACCCCAAGATGCTACGGCGTGAAGTGCAGCATAGAGGGATGCCCTTGGCGCGTGCACGCATTTCAGCCCAAGTGGAACACCTACTGGAAGTGCTCTATAGTGGTCCCTCACACATGCGTCGTCGCTGAGTCAGTGCAGTCCCACCGGAACCTGTCATCAAGCTTCATCGTCAATCTCATATACGGTGAGATCGTGGATAACCTAGATTTTGAGCTACGATCCATCATTCGGTCCATTGAGGCAAGGTTCCAATACACTATCAGCTATGCCAAGGCTTGAAGGGCAAAACAGAAGGCATTGGAATCAAGATTCGGCACGTTCGAGGATTCCTACCACAACCTCCCTGGGCAACTCCGAGTCATACAAGACAGGAATCCCGACACTCATGTCGACATTCAAGACGTCACGCATCCGAAGTGGCCTAATAAGAGGGTACTACAGCGAGCATTCTTCGCCTTTGGTCCATGCATCAATCCATTCCGGCAATGTCGTCCAATCTTGTGCATCGATGGCACATTCCTGACTGAGAGGTACAAGGGCCAGATACTGACTGCAATAGCGACGGACAGAAACAATCAAGTTCTTCCCGTGGCATTCGCTTTCGTTGAAAGCGAGAACACGGATAGCTAGCTGTGGTTCCTGAGGAATGTGAGGATTTCTGTTGTGCAGGACCGTCCCAACGTATGCCTCATACATGATCGGAACGCAGGCCTACTGCATGCAATAACTCAGCTACAACGAGGAGAGAACGTACCACTTCCATGGCCAGATCTAGAGAGCAGGTGGTGCATGAGACACTTGGGTGCAAACTTCTATAAACAGTTCCGCAACAAGGACTTGATGAACCTATTCAAGCGCCTATGCAACCAGAACCTGCAGCGGAAGTTCGAAACACTCTAGAAAATTCTGGACGACCGGACCCAAACCCACAGAAAGGAGACATCGAGAAGGGCCGCCCCAAGCGCTGACCAGACCCCCGAAGCATTGCCACAGCTACCCACAGACGGTCCTAGTGTCACGAGGAAGACAGGGGCACAGGTCAAATGCTTCTCAGGCTGAATTGAGCACGATCATAAGGATAAGTGGTCGCTGCTACATGACAGGGGTGGTGCTCGATATAGTATCATGACAACCAACCTAGCTGAGGTCTACAACTGGGTCATGCGCGGCGCCAGGTGCCTCCCTTTGGTTGGTATTGTGGAGGCAATTCTCTGCGATACCACAAACTACTTTGTTAACAGATGCAGCAATGCGTCGCTCGCCATGACAAATGGCATAGATGCACCGAGCATTTAAGATGGGCACGAGGGAACTTTGCTTCGAGATAATGTGTAGGGATAAAGGACGTCGAGGGACTAACCGCAAGAGGATCACCCATGAGTGCACGCTATGTCGCGATAGTTGCGTATGCACTTGTAACAAGCCCCTTCTTCTGCATAGGCCCTGCTCCCATGTCATGGCCGCCTGTTCGACGGTGGCGTAGCATCCCGGGCAGTACCTCTCTCACTATTTCACCAAGGAGGCGGTGATGCAAACATGGAGTGGAGAGATGTATGGTTACGCCGTTGTTGGTCATTTCACTGGCCATCCCACCTGGGAGCAACTAATCTGGACCGCGGACGTTGGTAGGCTCAAGGGAAAGGTTGGCCGGCGACAGGTAAGGCGCATCAGGAACGATATGGACGAGACAGAAGCCAGACGTCGCACGAAGAAGTACTCCATTTGTAGGGAGTCTGGGCACACCTTCAAGACATGCCCCACGCGAAATACTCAGGACCAAGGAGACATCGGCATTCCGGACGTCGCTGCGGGGACCTCATCCGGTGCCCCGACTAGAAGCAGTCCACATGGGAGATGTTGAGGTCACGACTACGAGAAAAAACGGACAGTAGTAATATATTATTATCAATGTTGTGAATTATCATTTGAATTAAGTGTTATGATGTTCTGCTGCAAGTTCTGTAATATAAGTGTGTATGAATTCCCAGGCGAATCGCAATATCACTTACCTTCCCCTTTACGAATCGTTCATACCTCAAACGTCCTCGCTAAATTCTCCAAAAATTAACCGTAGTACAACAACATACGACGATGACAAAATGTTATTGCGAGTCTAACAGATTTGGTACCGTTTAAAATTTATAAAAATAAAAAACTGGCTAAGTGGAATAGGTAAAATCAAAAATTGGCTAGGGCTGAAGTATCTATCGCCAGTTCAACTGGCGATAGGGTCCTGTCACTAGTTGAACTGACGATTGCTTCTGCCGCCGCTTAATCGGCGATAGATACCTCAATCGCGATGGGGACAGTTCCTGTCGTCGCTTCAATCAAGCATCGCGACAAGGACATATTTTTGTAATTTTTGGGGGCGACTATTTATTTTTGTAAATATTTTTTAAAATTATATTATTTTTTAAAAAAATCCATGAAATCATCGGCATGAATGCGATGCTAATTGTGCGAACTTGTATAGTGCTGATAATATTTGAAGTTGGTAGATAGGCTGATAAAGTGATGGTGGAAATGTAATATTTTCAAGAAAACAGAAGCAGCATTTGAATCAATTAATGAACTCATATTTAATGGAATCAGTTTATGTATGTTTGAACTTTGAAGTTATGGAATCATCAAACACATTTGAGCTTTGAGGTACATCCGAAACATAAACTGTAAAAAAGTTAAGACGGGAACTTCAAATTTACCTTGGTCCACGCAGGTCCTGAACCTGCGACCTTGGTGTTATTAACCAACTGAACTAATAAGCCATTTTATTCTCTTTTTCTGACACAAATCATTTTTGTGGTTGATATAAAACAAACAGCTGCACAACTACGGACTACCAGTCTACCAGAGCGCATCAAAACACACAAAGGCTGTAACGCTGCAAACCCCAGAGTATTTCTTAAATATCTTCGTTTCTCACATCCCAGTACAAAAGGAGATGGTACTGTTTCACGATACATTGACCTGCCTTCCACTGGTCATCTTACATCACCCGCTGGCAACATGACACCCTATCACTCGCAGTCGCCGATGACATACTCTAGCTTATATCGCCAGTACTATCGAGAGTTTGACACCATCTTGTTCCCTCTCTGTATATGCAGAAGTTACATTTTACTTTACTTATCTCAGTTTGCTGTGTGAATAGTGTTAGTACTCCCAACTCCCAAGGGGTGTGCTGACGAAGAGCAAGTCGGGAAAGTAGTCAAACGGCAAGACGATGAAGGCCTGAAGAGATATCATCCTTGAGCACGCACGCAACTGGCCTACCTCAGTTAATTCTAATCACATCTAGCTACTACTAGTACTACTGTTGCCACTACTACTAGTAATTTCTACCACTACTGCTAGTACTACTATAGTACAACTGTTGCAGTATACTATCGGCTGAAGAATGATTAAGATAAAATTATTTATTTACCATGCAAAGTTACTGATTTATCTCATCTGTCGCTGAAAAGTTGCTCTTCTTTTCGGCGCCACTGAAACACTTTTCTGTACCCTTTCTTTCCACTGCCTTCTTGCCACTGCCGAGTATACAACATGAAACAAATGTAGGGCATTTAAACGTAACCGTTTATATAACAAGTATATATTATACGACCGATCGACCAAATTGAAACACAAGTATCAAGAGTAATAGCAGAAGCAAAGCAAGTAAAGACCCAAAAGTTCAGTGATGTGTTCATTCATACCCTCAGACAACCGACAAAGACAAGACCTGAGCAAGATTCGTCACCGAACCCTCCGGTACCGGGTGCAAAGATCACGTCGTCCGATATAGGCTCATCCTCGTACTTTGATCAATAATTTAAGCAATAATGAGCACATTTTGTACTCAGTAAGACTTATAGTGTATCACAACATAATTATAAATGCAAAGCTAACAAAGGATGATGCTCTACTCTACAAGTCATTTTCATCATTAAGCAAGTTTATTTGCAATATCGATATGTAATAATTTGCAACGGAATTTTAAAGAGAAGTTGACAGATATCGAAATAACAAGTATGTAATTCAATAATAGCAAAATTACAACCCTCCTTGGCTACGATCAGCATTTCATTCTCGGTCATAGACATGCAAGGCTAGACCTAGATAACTTAATTAGCTAAGACCGCCCCAGTTCAGTCGTGTGGTTGTACGCTTACGCTTAGGTTGGTGGCACCAGCGTTCGGTCCTTAATCGATCCAGGCGAGGATATTCCCCTATCTACTTGTGAGATACACCTCTCACACTTCTCAGTTCATAATATAACTCGACCGCACCACAAACTAAGTTTTTCATTTTCATTTTTATACAAAATAGCATAGGTAACCCCTATGGAACATATTTCAAATTCTCCCAAATCCATGCTCATATTTTCAACAATTATTCAATTTTAGCAAAACTAGAGCCTGACTAAGCATCTATTCGACATTCTTAATCGAAATACCCAAATTGACATCATCTAATGTCCAAACCATATCCTAAAGTCTACAACAGTAAGAATATCAACATATCAATGAGGATCATGCATACAATATGAATTTAACTACCGTTATCCACAAATATAGCAATTTTAGCCTAACATACACATGTGCGTAATAGATTTTGCAACACAAAGTAAAATATTTGAAATATTGGGATCAACATGGTCAAAAGAGGTGCTTGCCTTGCTCTGGTAGCTCTGAGTATGAGGATGGTGGGTCGTCAAGAAGTTCATTCGCATTTCCGACATCTATTTGAAAGAACCAAAAAACAAATCATACATATTAAAATAAATTCAACAGGAACAAAATCCAAATATTTTTACATATTCAGGCATATAATTATTTTATTTGAATTTACAAAAAAATAATCATCCAATTTGGAGTCCATGTGCAAAAGTTATTAACATTTTAATTTTATTCGATTTGTAAAATCCTGAAATAATAAAAAGGGTGACGTCGAAAGCGTATTTTCTGAAATTTACACTTTTCAATAGAAAAGGCGTGTTTCCTTTATACTGAAAGTGACTTTTCCATTTTTTCCCCATTTTTATGAAAATCATTTACTTAAATGTGGGCCCTACATGTCACCCTCTCGGGTTTTTTAATTTTATTTACGAAAACAGTGGCAATCCCACATTTCATAGACTCATTAAATATTAACTAAATGGTTAAAACTAATTTTATTTTAATCCTTTGACACGTGGGGTCCACTTGTGAGTCTCTCAGTTTTAAAACGTGTTTTAAAATCGAAAACAGCACATGGGTCCCGAATGTGAGTGACTCATTTACTAAACATGTTTTAAATTAGATTTTTGATTAGTTTTTCGGTTGGCCCCACATGTCATTGACTTATTCTACTTAACCACTGTCATTAGCCATAAGAAAATCTTAATCGCGAGTGGATACCACTATCAGCGAGAGAAAGAGAGAAAGAAGCAGAGCTGCGCGCGACCGAAGGCTTGGCAAGCTCGTCGGTGGCGAACAACGTAATAAGCGGTGATGTTGAGCGGCAGAATGGAAAGAGGGTAGCAAGGTGAAGCTATGGGTGGTGGTGGCGACAATAGAGATGGCCAAAGGCGGCGTCATGGTGGCGAGGAGTGGCGGAGCGCCTTGGGTCGAGCTCAAACTCATTAGAAAGGGGAGAACGCAGTGGCCTAGATCTGGGTGCGCACTAGAGAGGAGGACGAAGCCGGTGCGATCATGCTACGGAGTCTGAGAGGCTACAATGAGCAAAGAGATAGGATAAGTGATGCTCAAGGATCATAATGACACGCACGTTGTAGAAGAAGAAGCTCACCAGAGCAGTAATGGTGCAAAGGCACGCTCACTGGCGTCGAGAACGTCGCACACATTCCAGCGAAACCAAGGAGCATTAAACTCGGGCTTGCATGAAAATGGAATGGGGGTGACCTGAGGAATAAGATGACGCGGTGCCAAGCTTAAGTATGGTTGGGTTAGCGCGAGAAAAATGGCAAGAAGGCAGCGGTTGCGTGAGAAACTCGCAGCGTGCTCTGGCCTCTCTGTTCACGCCAGAAAAGGGTGTTGTTAGGGGGTTGCTAGCTTGGGCGTGGTTCAGGCGGAGGCGACGGGAGTAGGTGAAGTGAGGAACCATGGGAGGCGATCGCGAACTGGGGGCGGAGCAGGTGCAGGCGTGTGCGCGCTGGCGCGTGGAGGCGAAGTGAGGTGGAAGAAGGATTATGACTGGTGGGACCATGCTGTCAGCGAGAGGGGAGTGGGGCGCGCTGGAATGAGCTACTGGGATGTGGAGGCACATGAAGGAAAATGGGTCGTGGTTGTTTCGTCCCAAAGAAGAGTGGGAAAATTTGAATTAGGTTTGAATTTTTTTGAAAATGCTGGGAGTTTGACGAATTTGGAAATAGAGAAAATCAGCTCCAAAAATTATGAAAATTTATGTGGGGTCGCATGACACATTGTGATTTATTTTGTAATTTTTCCATAAGTTTACTTGTTCTAAATTGTTCTCGAAAATTATTTTAATCTTATATTTATATGGAAATCCAACAATTGATTCATGGAAAAATTTTAAAACAAGCTCAAAATTTTATTCCCTCATTTATCCTTAGTAAAAATATCCCAAGTTGGATTTTTTTGGATGTTACAGTGTTCTTCCTAAAATATCATTCACACATTAATAAGCATATTCTTACTCCAATGCCAAACAAGGCTCTTGCAATACCAGTGTTGTAAAAACGGTCGGAATGGCCGATTATTCGCTCGTTTACACGGAGTCACCAGACAAAACATCACATATACATGAATCGGAGCGCATTTAACGTTTGTGAATGCCAAATCGGCCGCATTGTCCGATTAGTTGTTTGTTTCCTTATAATGGCCCGCATAATCCGTTTAATTGACCAAATTCAGCACTTTAGTCAAGTTAGAATTCAGCTGCTACAACTAGCCCAATAGCACCCCAATTATAATCCTAATAAACTCAATCTGAAAACACTTGATTCAGAGTAACTGATTCATATATAACCATCACAAAATCATACTGTTGACAACGATTCAGAGTAACTGATTCTCTCGTGGTTGTGAGTCATTTTGTGTACTTAAATTTAAAACTTAGTTCTTTTAGTCTTCGTCTTGTCAGTGTGTTAAGTTAGTATAATCTATGTGACAATACATGTCTTTAATCTATTACTTAAACTCGTTGCAAGTCGTACTTTGGTGCAAAATTACAATAGTCCATCAATCAATCTTGTTATCTTTTTAGTTAGTAATGAAGTTATCATGTACAATTGGTGGGTGGCACAAGTACAAGACCTTTCAACACTGTGCAGTACAAGACTTTGCAAGGAGTAACAAATAACATGTATAAAAAAGAGACAGAAAAATATGAATAGAGAAAAGACAAAAAAAACTAGAATCGTCCCTATCTATCATTAGTTGAAGACCGAATATGATTAATACAAGATCAGGAATCCCCTTTTGTTTACAAGAAGCTATCCACCGATCCAAGAAGATGTGCTGTGATTCTAGTGCAGGCAATCCAGAAGGAAACCAAAAGCCAAGTAATTTGCCGAATGTAAATAAGATGTGCTAAAAATTTAAGTAGGATCGGCAGATACCTCGTGGGATGGTGTCTAGGAGAAGGAGAAGTAGACCTTGTCCTGGGTGTCACCGAACACGATGGACGTCGGAGGACGGGGCTAGCGAGTATTTTGTGGATTTTCTGCCTTAATCATTTAAAGCGTGCGATGGACAACCCAAATACTCGGAGAATTTACGGAGGGACTTAAGTTGCTATATTCTAAAGCCTAATTGAATTCAGCTCGGCCTGACCTTTCAGCGCAAGCCGCCCGCTTCATAACGCCATCGCCGTCGTGTCCGATCGAAATCCCACGGCAACACTCCTCCCCACTTACCGCTTTCACCAATCTAACTGCGCAATGTCCGATCTTAATCCGGTAGTGCGCCATTGTCAACTTACCGTTCGCGATCTAATCCCAAGTTGCTCAATCGAAATCAAACGCGCCCGTCGTCTTCCTCCTTTCCTTCTTCCTCGCCTCTTTCCTTCTTTTTCCCATAAGCCGCCATTGACACCGGTTCGAACCTTCCAAAACCGAGCAAATCCGGCGCATCACCGATCGTCGTGCGCATTAAAATCCTTGATCTCCTCCGCCCGACACGGCCCTTTCTTTCCTTTCTTTCTTGCCGCGATCCCGAATCTCCTCGCGACGTCGCCGGTACCTTCTTGAGCTCCACGCAGCTCGGCCACGCGCACCCTATAAATAGGTGCTACGGGACCGCATTGACCTCCACACCTCGCCGCCACTCACGAAACCCTCACACCGTAGCGCCCCGATTTTGAAGATCCCCGCCGGCGAAGCATCTCGGCTCATCTCCGTTTACGGCGCCGCCGTAGCCCCTTCGTCCCTGCGAACGGCACCATCATCACCCCCTCACTCGTGCGAAGCTGTAGCCGCCACTCGCTTCCCCGGAGGATCACCGGAACCACCCTCGCCGACGATCAAGATCACCGCCGCGATTCGCGCGACGACCTTCCGCCCGCTCACTGCTTGTTTGGTAACCCACAGGTTCGCGCTACTTCCCTCTTCATTTCGCACACACCCGTAGGACTCGCCGCGGCGTATAACGCCGGCGAGCCACTCGCCGGGGCACTGCCGGCCTTGTGCCTACGTGGCATGGCCACACGCAGGCCACCGTGGCGCCACCTCGCCGCCACATGGGCGCCACGTCGCCAGTCTCGCACGCGTGGCGCCGCGTCAGCACAAACCCCCGAGCCCGAGCCTCGGTGGACTCAGTTCATGTGGACCAAGTCACTTACCAGTGGGGTCCACATGTCAGAAAAATTAATTCATTTCTTTTAATTCCCGGAAATTCCTCATTGGCGTCGACTGCATAATAAATAAATTTCCTTTAGAAAAATAATTCGGAGAATTCAATTAAATTCCATTTTGTATTAAACTTCTAAAATTCATAACTTTTGCATATGAACTCCAAATTGGGTGGTTCAAATTGCAAAATTTGTCTAAAATCATAATCTAGCTAACTAAAGCAAAATATTTCATTTTGGAGTTAGTTTGAGCTGATTTTTTGAATTTATTTGAATTTGGAGTTAATTTGTCGTATTTTCGCGTATAGACCTCGACGACTCCGGAGAGTTAGATCCTTCCGACGATTTAGAATTTCAAGACTTCAACGAAGGCAAGTTACACTATTGATCATATTATTCCCAGTATTTTAAATTATTTAATTCCTGTTTTAACTACTATTGCATGCACATGTTTATATAATTGTTTAAATGTCCTGTTTATATATAATTACTCCAATCTCCATTGTATGGCCAATTTGATTATTGAATATGAGTACCATGACACCCTTAGGCAAAGTTCTATTAAAATTTTTCATATGCTTAGCCATGCTTAGACCACTTTATTCGGGAAGGTTTAGCCAAATCCTTTACAAATTGTTTTTAAATTTGTTTCGGTGGTATTGTTTTACCACGGAAGGCTTTTTTTGTGAGTTTTTCACTCTAAATAAAATAAAATGGGTTTGGACTTGGGCGTGATGGATGTATGGTGGAGTGCGAGTTCATGCAGGCCTAATCTGGTTAGGACTACGGCCCATGGGTTTATTTAAATGGAAAGTCGCCCAAGTCAGTTAAGGACCGGTCTTTGAGCGTATTTTGCTACGCCTTACCGTACCACCACATGTGCGGAATGGGACAGATTTGGCTAAATAATCGTGGTATCTTAGTGATATTTATGCTATGATGTATGTGTGGGTGTTGGTTAGACATTAGTCCCACCTGCGCAAGAGGGCTTAGGAGGATGGTTAGTCAATGGTAGCGAAACCTTAGCGGGCATAAATACATTAAGATACTACTTTGTAACGGCCTCATGATAATTGCTTAGTCACACGCCTTGGAGCGTGCTTTGGCCGACATTAAAAGCATATTATCTCGTGTGGGTAAAGCTGTACAAACTCGCATAGTAGAAACTATTCGAATAGCGTCATGATCATGGACATGCTAGCAAAGCCACTCTAAGTTAGACTTGTTTTTGGTTTATAAAATGATTTTCCACGCTTGATTTTAGGATGGATAATCCTATGGTAAAAATTAGGCGATTAGCCAAGTATTAGGAGGTATCCTTCACTATTCTTTTAGCGGAGGTTATCCACTGCTCATTGTCATCTTATTCACCGATTTCAATTATGTTATTAAAATTGGCCTTAGAAAACTATTAATGGTAATTAATCTGAAAATCTCATTTATGCAAAACAACCCCGCCATTAACCTTTGTTTACCCTATGCATGCATTAATCTTCAATATTGGGTGTAACTTGCAAGCACGGTAGTTGTGCTTACTCTTCTTTGAATAATCTTTATTCGTGAGAAGACCTCTATCGGGACGGTGAGGACTCGGGCGAATAGGCTCGTCCCGCAGGCGTTGCCTGTGGCAAGTCGTGTGGCCTACTACTACTTTTTCCGTGTTATTTCTTTCCATTTGGCCTCGTGCCCGCTTGTAATAAAACTCGAGATAATAATAATAAAGAGCGTGATATGATTTTGCTATCACTTTTGATGACCGTACACCTGGAAATCCTGGACTAGTGTGTAAACACGCAGAATTCGGGATCCTTCGTTCCCGTGTTCGACAAAAGTGGTATCGAGCCATATCGATCGTAGGTCGTGGCCCCACAAATGTCCTAAGGACTTATTTTCAAAAACTAAAACTATTTTGAGTCTATCCAGAGTCATTTCTCAACCCTTCTCTTCAAAACGGTTACTGACTCATCTATTCCTCAAAATTGTAGATGGCCGAGGTACCGGACGCCATCTCTCACGGAGTCATTGCGGATATTGGTGAACTTCTGCGGGAAGTGATGCAGACTTGGACTACAAGAAGAGGCCAGCGTTCGAGGCTATCGGTACAAGGTGGGGAAACGACACCTCTGGAGGGTGGAAGTACTGATTTACTCCGACCTGTCACCGAACACGGTCTTCCACACCTTCCACGCCCCGATCAGACGCGACACCTTCGCGGATGGTATTCAAGATGCAGCAAGAGAAGCGGTTAAATCGACTCGCCACAGCTCGGCGCACCGTTACCTCAACGGCACCGGTTTCACTATTACCCAATGCATCTGCAGGCGGACTCGACGGCATCTTCCGCACCGCCAAGGAAGAAGATTCCCGAGTGGACGCACTGTGGACTTAACGAAGGCACCGGACTACGTCTCACGGAATACTCGAGGACTCGCGTCGCTCAAGACGGCTTGGAGTACGCAGAAGCAAGGATCAAGGCATTGGAAGCAGAACTGGCTAGCTACAAGGCTGGCGAGGGTAGCTCCAATGAGATAGACTATACCCCCAGTACCCCATAGATGCTTCATTATTCCGTACGTTAGTCGCGAATTATGAGCTATCAATTACCCTTGTGATAGCCATAATCCATTAATAAAATAAATGAATAAAAGAACTATTTTGAAAAGTTGGTTCTTTATTGCGTGTTTATTGGTTCTTGGGCTGTTTTAGATTTATCCCCCTTAGAATTTCTACCATCTTATCTAAATCCTTGGAGGATCCCGCAGATGGTGACCACCGCAGAACGAGCAGTAGCAGCAAAGCGGTCTTGAGGACAAGGAAACGACCAGGCGGATCATCAAAATAATCATGTTCCGCAGCCACCACCACCGCCGGCAGAAGGACCCGATTGGCGCCAGATGATGGCCAATCAGACCCATCTGATTGACCTTCTCGCCCAATCTCTGCAAAATGTGCAGAATGCTCGAGCCGCCATCAGAGCAAAGCGGCGAGCTCCGCTCACCTCCGCATAACCAAAGGCTTACTATGTCGAGTTTATGAGGATCGCGCCCACGACATTCTCAAGCGATCGAACCAATGGACGCCGATGACTGGCTTCGGGCCATTGGAAAGAAACTGGACATTAGTCAGTGTTCTGACCGTGAGAGGGTCTTGTTTGCCTCTCACCAGCTGACTGGCCCCGCATCGGAATGGTGGGACAATTACTGCATCGCACATAATGATGCTCAGTCCATCACATGGGCCGACTTCGTGCGAGCTTTCTGTCATGCACACATCCCGGCAGGGATGATGACACTGAAGAAGAAGGAGTTCCACGCACTGCGCCAAGGCAACCGAACGGTGAATGAGTATCTTCACCGCTTCAATCAACTTGCCCGCTACGCCCCAGCTGACGTAGCCAGAGATGAGGACAGACAGGAAAGGTTCCTGGAAGGCTTAAACGATGATATTTCTGTCCAACTTATCTCTCAGAATTTCACCGACTTTCAGCAGTTGGTGGATAAAGCTATCAGGCAGGAAGCCAAACACGCAGAAATGGAGAACCGCAAGCGGAGGATGGCCGCTCAAAGGTTCAACGCCGGAGGACTGCCCAAACCTCGCTTCATCGCACAACGACCACACAAAGAACGTGGAAGTTCCAATCTTTCACGTCTCGTACTCCAGCACCGCCACAGCGCTCCAACCCCTCCAACTTCCGTGGCACTTCTTCAGGAGGGCAGTTTCAGCCGAAGCACATTACCTCCTCAGCTTCCGGAGTAACGTGCTTCCACTGCAACGAGACGGGGCATTACGCCAATAAATGCCCGAAGAAGCAGCAAGGTTTGGCACCAGCAGGCCATCCTCGAGTTGCAACTACCGCGCATCAACCGACCAACGTGCGATTCACCAAGGGGCGGGTGAACCATGTCACCGCCGAGGAAGCTCGAGCGGCGCGACGTTGTTCTTGGTACGTTCCTCGTTAATTCAAACCAAAGATCATCTTATTTGATTCCGGAGCTTCACATTCTTTCGTGTCAAATAAGTTTGTGGGAAAATATGGGTTACCTATTTCCTCCTTAACCACCCCCATGATAATCCATTCCCCAGGCTCGGTAATGAGAACCAATTCTCTCTGCCCAAATCTTACCCTTGAGATATCCGGAGTATCCTTTCTAGCAGATCTAATAGTGTTACACTCCCAAGGCCTGGATGTAATACTTGGAATGGACTGGCTAGCCAAAAACCACGGTCAAATAGACTGTGCCAATAGATGCATCACCCTCACAAATGACCAAGGCCTATCTGTTGAATTCAAACCCAAGGTCCGCACCGGAGGAAGTCCCATGCTCACCAGCTTGAAGGAGGTGAAACTGGAAGACATACCCGTAGCACGAGAATATCCCGACGTCTTTCGGATGATCTACCCTGCATGCCACCTGGATAGGGACATCATGTTCCTAATTGATCTAGTCCCCGACGACCCGATCTCGAAAAGGCCCTACTGAATGCCAACCAATGAGTTAGCGTAACTAAAGAAACAAATCAAGAGTGCGAGAAAAAGGGTACATTCGACCGGTTCCTCACCATGGGGAGCCCCAGTACTTTTTGTCAAGAAGAAGGACAATAGTATGAGAATGTGCGTTGATTACAGATCACTCAACGAAGTAACAATCAAGAATAAATACCCATTGCCCGAATTGATGATCTGCTCGATCACCGAAGAGCAAGTGTCTTCTCAAGATTGATCTAAGATCCGTTATCACCAATCAGATCGATCGGAAGATATTCCAAAGACCGCCTTCACCACCGGATATGGGTGTATGAATTCTGATGAATGTCCTTCGGACTAACCAACGCCCCTGCCTACTTCATGAATATGATGAACAAGGTGTTCATGGAATTCCTGGATAAATTCGTGGTCGTCTTTATTGACGATATCCTCATCTATTCGAAGGACGAAGAAGAACATGAGGTGCATCTCCGAATGATCCTAGACAAGCTCAGGGAGCACCGACTTTATGCCAAATTCAGCAAGAGTGAATTCTGGCTAAGTCAAGTTGCATTCCTTGGACACATCGTATCCGCAGGAGGAATTGCAGTAGACCCTGCCAAGGTTGAGGTAGTAATGGACTGGAAACAACCCAGATCAGTCACCGAGGTGAGAAGTTTCCTTAGACTGGCAGGCTATTATCGCCGGTTCATCGAAGGTTTCTCGAGACTGGCCAAACCTATGACTCAACTTCTGAAGAAAGAGAAGAAGTTCGACTGGTCAAGCACCTGTGAAGAAAGCTTCCAAGAACTGAAAAAAGGCTAGTCTCAGCACCGGTGTTAATCTTAACGGACATCCGCAAGGATTTTGAAATCTTTTGTGACGCATCCCGTCAAGGCCTCGGATGTGTACTGATGCAGGAAGGCAAAGTTGTAGCTTATGCATCCCGGCAGTTGAGGCCGCACGAAGGGAATTACCCGACTCATGATCCGGGTTAGCAACAATTGTGCATGCTCAAAAATCTGGCGGCATTACCTCATTGGTAATCATTGTGAGATTTTCACGGACCATAAAGCTGAAATACATATTCACGCAGCCCGAGCTCAATCTCCGGCGAGGAGATGGTTGGAATTGATAAAGGATTACGATCTCGGAATCCATTATCATCCGGCAAAGCCAATGTGGTAGCCGATGCCTTGAGCGTAAAAGCATATTGCAACACCATCATGGTGCAACAAAATCACCAGTAGTATGAAGAGTCAAGCACCGAATCGGAGATTGTCAATCATGGTTGCGTAAACGCTTTAGAAGTTCAACCGACTCTTGAGGATCGATCGAACAAAGCGTCAGTAAGATGAAGATATCCAAGAAATCAAGAAGAATATGAGAAGAGGCAAAGCTCGGTGCTTCTCGAGAATGAACAAGGGACGGTGTGGTTCGGAGACCGCATCATCGGTGCCCAACCAAGGAGATAAAGGCGGCGATTCGAAAGAAGCTCATGAGTCGCCATACTCCATCCATCCTTGTAGCACCAAAATGTACCAGACTTAAAAGAAAAGTATTGGTGGGTCAAGATGAAGCGTGAAATTGCGACTTGCCGCCGTTGTGGCGTCGTCAAAGGGTTAAGGCACAACACCAAAGACCGGGTGGTCTGTTGCAACCCTTACCAATTCCCGAGTGGAGGTGGGAAGAAGTTGGTATGGATTTCATCACCGACTCCCGTGACCCAATCGGGATATGACTCCATCTGGGTGGTAATTGACCGGTTAACTAAAGTCGCTCACTTTATTCCTGTCAAGACCACCTACCAGAGCAGTAAGCTAGCAGAATTGTACATGGCCAGAATTGTCTGTCTGCATGGAGTACCCAAAAAGATTGTGTCTGACCGAGGGTCTCAATTCACCTCTCGGTTCTGGAAAAGTCTGCATGAAGCCTTGGGAACCCGACTCAATTTCAGCACGGCGTATCACCCCCAGACCGATGGTCAAACAGAACGAACCAACCAAGTTCTTGAAGACATGCTTCGAGCCTGTGCCTTAGACTTCGGAAAGGGTTGGGATAAGGATCTGCCATATGCCGAGTTCTCATACAATAATAGCTGCCAAGCCAGTTTGCAGATGGCTCCATTTGAAGCTCTGTATGGTAGGAAATGCCGGACCCCGCTCCTTTGGGATCAGGTAGGAGAGCGTCAACTCCTCGGACCTGAGTTGATCAAAGAAGCTCAAAGTAAAGTAAAAACTATTCGGGAGCGTCCTCAATAGCCCAATCCCGACAAAAGAGTTATCCGATAACCGTCGGAGGGAATTGAACTTTGAGGTAGGAGATGTTGTCTATCTCCGAGTTACCCCACTCAGAGGTGTGAGGAGATTCCAGACGAAAGGTAAACTTGCACCCAGGTATATTGGGCCATACAAGATTTTGGCAAAGCGTGGAGAGGTAGCTTATCGCCTAGAATTGCTGAAGCCACAGCAAGAAGGCATAATGTCTTCCACATATCGCAACTAAAGAAATGTCTGCGAACCTAAGACCATACCTTCTCGAAAGCTTCGACCTTCAAGAAGATCTCACCTACGTAGAGCGACCAATTAAAATTCTGGATGTCGCAGAGCGTGTTACCAGAAGCAGAATCATCATATCGTACAAGGTACAATGGAGTCATCATCCAGAAAGTGAAGCCACATGGGAGAATTAAGACGAACTCAAGGCCAACTACCCTGATCTTTTTGCTAACCAAGCCTGAATCTCGGGGTCGAGATTCCCTTTAAGGGGGGTAGGTTTGTAACAGCCCAAATTTTGAAAAAAAAATAAAATTTATGTATTTTGTGGATTTTCTGGAATTTTCAGAAGTTTTTCCTTAATCATTTAAAGCTAATCAAATTTATGTGCAAAATATATTACCACAAAATAGCTGGAAATATTTTCCTTAAGTCCCAAATACTCCAGAGAATTTCTGTGAATTTTCTCAGATATTTTTGGACTTAAGTTGCTATATTCTAAAGCCTAATTGAATTATCAGCATTTAATAAAATCAAAAACTAAAAGAAATATCCAAAACAGTCGGTGGGCCAAAACCCACTCGGCCTGACCTTTCCACACTGGCCCGCTCATACGCCATCGCCGCCACCGTCCGATCAGAATCCCACGGCAACACTCCCTCCCCACTTACCGTTTCACCGAATCTAACTGCAGCCGTCCGATCTTAATCCAACGGCTGCGCCCATTGTCAACTTACCGGTTCGCGATCTAATCCCACCGTTCAATCAAATCAAACGCGCCCGCCGCCTTCCTCCTTTCCTTCTTCCTCCGCCTCTTTCCTTCTTTTTCCCCGCAAAGCCGCCATTGACACCGATTCGGAACCTTCCAAAACCGAGCAAATCTGGCCGCATCCCCGTGATCGTCGTGCGCATTAAAATCCTTGATCTCCTCCGCCCCCGACACGGCCCTTTCTTTCCTTTCTTTCGCGCGAATCCCGAATCTCCTCCGCGACGTCGCCGGTACCTTCTTGAGCTCCACGGCTCGGCCACGCCGCACCCTATAAATAGGTGCTACGGGACCGCATTGACCTCCACACCTCACCGCCGCCACTCACGAAACCCCTCTGTCACCGTAGCGCCCCGATTTTGAAGATCCCCGCCGGCGAAGCATCTCGGCTCATCTCCGTTCTACGCGCCGCCAGTAGCCCCGTTCGCCCTCGCCAACGGCACCATCATCACCCTCACTGCGCGGGCAGTAGCCGCCACTCGCTTCCCGAGGATCACCGAACCACCTCGTCGCCGACGATCAAGATCACCGCCGCCGCTTCGCGCCGACGACCTTCCGCCCCGCCCGCATTGTTTTGGTAACCCCAGGTTCGCGCTACTTCCTCTTCATTTCGCACACACGTAGCACTTCGCCATGGCGATAACGCCGGCGAGCCACTCGCCGGCATCGCGGCCTTGTGCCTACGTGGCATGGCCACACGCAGGCCACCGTGGCGCCACCTCGCCGCCACATGGGCGCCACGTCGCCAGTCTCGCACGCGTGGCGCCGCGTCGGCCAAACCCCCGAGCCCGAGCCTCGGTGGACTCGATTCATGTGGACCAAGTCACTTACGGTGGGGTCCACATGTCGAAAATTAATTCATTTCTTTTAATTCCCGGAAATTCTCACGTCACTGCAATAAATAGAATTTCCTTTAGAAAAATAATTCAGAGAATTCAATTAAATTCCAGATTTTGTATTAAACTTCTAAAATTCATAACTTTTGCATATGAACTCCAAATTGGGTGGTTCAAATTGCAAAATTTGTCTAAAATCATAATCTAGCTAACTAAAGCAAAATATTTCATTTTGGAGTTAGTTTGAGCTGAGTTTTTGAATTTATTTGAATTTGGAGTTAATTTGTCGTATTTTCGCGTATAGACCTCGACGACTCCGGAGAGTTAGATCCTTCTGACGATTTAGAATTTCAAGACTTCAACGAAGGCAAGTTACACTATTGATCATATTGTTCCCAGTATTTTAAATTATTTAATTCCTGTTTTAAATTACTATTGCATGCATATGTTTATATAATTGTTTAAATGTCCTGTTTATATATAGTTACTCCAATCTCCATTGTATGGCCAATTTGATTATTGAATATGAGTACCATGACACCCTTAGGCAAAGTTCTATTAAAATTTGTCATATGCTTAGCCATGCTTAGACCACTTTATTCGGGAAGGTTTAGCCAAATCCTTTACAAATTGTTTTTAAATTTGTTTCGGTGGTATTGTTTTACCACGAAAGGCTTTTTTGTGAGTTTTTCACTCTAAATAAAATAAAATGGGTTTGGACTTGGGCGTGATGGATGTATGGTGGGTGCAGGTTCATGCACGGGCCTAATCTGGTTAGGACTACGGCCCATGGGTTTATTTAAATGGAAAGTCGCCCAAGTCAGTTAAGGACCGGTCTTTGAGCGTATTTTGCTACGCCTACCGTACCACCACATGTCCGAATGGGACGATTTGGCTAAATAACTGTGGTATCGTGAGTGATATTTATGCTATGATGTATGTGTGGGTGTTGGTTAGACATTAGTCCCACCGCGCAAGAGGGGCTTCCGAGGATGGTTAGTCCAATGGTAGCGAAACCTTAGCGGGCATAAATACATTAAGATACTACTTTGTAACGGCCTCATGATAATTGCTTAGTCCGTGGCATGGACATGCTAGCAAAGCCATGGAGATGGTGATGACTAAGTCGAGCAAACTGGTGAGGAGAGGGTGGTGGTGGCCACGACCGCGAGCAAGCAGTGGGAAGGGCGCGATAGCGACGACAATTTACAGTGGGATCCCTAGCCGCTCACCTCTCATGTCTCGCCCAGTCACCCCTCTCCAGACTCCATTTCTCCACTCGGCAGATGACAACTACCCCTACCAACCCATGCCAACCCACCCAGAGCAAACCCACAGGTTGAACCCGTTCAAACCCAAAAAAATTTGAACCCATACCGACCCAACCCAACCCGTTAGCTGCTTTAACTCATTTCCACCCACCAAAAGCCAACCCAAATTAACACCCAACCCATTTATCCCAGTTCAACCCAACCCATTAGCAGGCCTAGACGGCAATGGCATTCGAGGGTAAGGAATTTTGCTCCAATGATACTAAAGGGAAAAGCAATTTTTCTATGATAGATAAAAAATCGATAACTTTTTATGGTAAATAAGGAATTTTGCCGACTCTCGTAACCATAAAGACGACATGGAGCTTTTCATACCTTCACCACCGTGCGACTAGTAAGTGGAGTACTAGACTAGTAGTAGTACACTGGTACGCGTCCATTTTGGCTGGCTGACCAGACGGGCCACATTGGAATTAGATCCTTTTTAAAAAAAACTTGTAGGCAGGGTGCCTACAGCTTTAATTAAGAGGAGTAAAGGTATGCCGCAAACCAGAAATTATGTACAAACAAATGAAGCAAGAGAAAATAGGCAAACCAAAAAAATAGGTAAAGGCTACTCTCCCGGTGTGATGGACGCTAGGTGTGCTGCTCCCGCCAAACACCATGATCGTGCTTCCTCTTTTATCTTTCGCAGAAGCGTTTGTGGTGTTGTGCTGTTGTTTTTTAATACCCTCTCATTTCGCACTTTCCAAAGCTCCCAATGACTAATATCAGCACGGTTGGTGTGGCCTTCTTGTGTTCTCATTGCGCCTTGCAAACTTCTTCCCACCATCCATGAGTTGTTGTGGAGCTGCTAGGCCAAACCATGCGAAGATTGAGTTCCACACACGTACCAAGTATCAACAAGTGGTGAAAAGATGCAGCACCATTTTCGGGTGATGACGACATAGTGCACAATGGCCAAGGTTAGGCCAGCCACGGCGTTGAAGCCGGTGGGAGGTCCATAGCCTATTTTGGATGTCTAGCCACGCAAAATGCTTGCATTTTAGCGGTGCCCAACTGTAAGATCGAGGATGCCGACTAGAGGGGTGAATAGTCTTTTCTAAAAATGTCTAAGGCTAAAACCAATTTCTAACGCTGAAGTGAAAATCAGTTCGGTTTTGCACAATTAAAATATAAAAATTCTAGTTTCCCTTAAGTACACCAACACGCTAAGTCTAAGTTAAGGTTTGCAATCCTACTTTGACATGCAATCAATTTAATTCTAGGAATGTAAATTGCACAAAGTAAATCAAAAGAATCACAATGACACAAGAATGTTTTACAATGGTGTTCAGAGATTTGCCGGTCTCCCCTAATCCACGTTAAGATAAGCCCAAATGAATTGAACCGCTCCATGAATTAAGCCAACACCTCCGAGGTAAGCCCAAAAGAATTGGATCGACTCACAACTTGAACCAACACCTCGATTCACTCGGGATTGCTCTTCCTCCACTTCGGAGATGACGAGCACCAAACCACTCACAACACGGTGTCGGGCCTCTTCACAACCTTCTTGAAGAGATCAATGCATAATCTTCCTCCAAGCCGTATAGGTGCCGGCAAGTACCAAGAGTAATAAATCACAACCTTTGCTTGAAGGTTATCAAATCCCAAAATATCAACTAATGATGTAAATGCACTTCAATGCTCTCAACAACTCAAAAAAGTGAAATATGATCAAATGAGTAGTAGAGAGTGCACCAATAGCTCAAATGAATTCAATGAGGTCGAGGGTTCTGAGCTTCATGCTAGTGAGGGGGTATTTATAGCCCCTAACCACAAATTCGACCATTTGGGGGCAAGATCCCCAAAAAAAATAGTAAGTGTCATACTACCGCCTTGTATCGACCGGTACTACCGCACCTAGGGTTCAACGGTAATATGCTATTCATTTAATGCTTCTGAACTAGCCGTTACGGTCTCATGCCATACTACCGCACTCACATGGGTCGGTACTACAGCAAGGCGGTAGTACTGCTGGGCTCAATCGGAACTACTGTTTTCCATAGGTGGAAAAACGCCCCAAAACACGTTCTTTGGAAATAACATACTGCGAACTAGAAATCGGTCCTACCGTACTGTAGTACTATCGCTCCTTAGGTGCGGTCATACCGTTTTTACTGGTATTTTTCCAGATGATGTTCTAAATGCAATGTATGACTCTTAGTTGATCAATATGGCACATCATAAGTTTTTAAGTTACTAGTCATGATCTCTCTTTATAGTATACGATATTTAGCCTATAAACCCGGTCTTTCCACCAATCACCGAAAGTGGTAAAAACTATAAAAGGGTTATTGGGTTATATAGTACCTTTGTCTTGAGCCATATAGATCTTTTGTCATCTTTGCATGCTATTTCCATGTTGTTATTCAAAATCCGGGACTAAATCTTTAAAACATCTTAGCACACTCGTTAGTCTATTAACATATTGTTGTTATTAATTGCCAAAATCATTTTAGGAGGCCTAGATGCTTTCACCAACCTTCCAAATTAACGCTTTGAAATTAGCCGACGAATTGAACCTTATAGGCCGAAGCTGCCGTGTAGTTTCCATCAACTGTGAACTTCTAAGTAATTTGGTCGTCGACTGAAGGATCCAACACCACCTCATGAACTTGCTCCCAAAGGGTTACAAACTCTTGTAGGTACTTGACTATTACAGGAGCATGTAGGTCTATGCCTTGTATCCATTTATTTTCTTGTAGCGCTCTTTGGACCATTTTGTTTTTGCGTCTTGATATGTCATATATAGATGGAGCGATGTCTTGCGATTTCTTTTCATTCAACCAAGGTGTGGTCCAAAACTTTAGCCCAAGCCAGATGTTAATCACTACTCCTAGTGCTCGTATGATAGAGCTAGATCTCTTATCAGTGTCTACGAGTTTTTTTTCACTTTTCACAATTTCACCATGTGGCCATTTTGTCTGAGTTTGTGTCGAGTTTTTTTTTTTTTTTTTTTACCGATTTAGCAATTTTTATTTGTAATAGTAAAAGTAGTCTGTGCTCGCACAAAATTGCATACATGGCACTGCAATAGGTTAGTCAGGCCACATGTAGTGCTCCCGGACCATTGCGGGTTCCTTCCGCACTCTCGAAGCGCTATTGGCGCCTCCTGCGCTTTTTTTTTGCCCTTTAGTGATTAGGGGTGTTGTCCTATAGTGATTAGTGTGTGTGCATTGTAACCTTCCGCATACTGAGTTTGCTGTAGGTTCCTGCAGTGCTTGGGGAGTGTGGTACATGGCCACGTGAACGGGCTGTCGCAGTCTAGAATGTGCGGCATGTGGCTTTCGTGGAATGAGAGCGTGGTAGAGAACATGCTTGCCATTTCGAATGTGGAGAATATTTGATATTTTGTTTCAAAAGGATGCTAAATTGTCCTAAAGCTCGTTTGTGTGAGGTCACACGGTTTTGATGTAGAGCGCAAAGTACCACATTAATTCAGAAATGAATCATCTACATTGAAGAATTCAATATAGATGATCTACAGTGCTACGCATTAAAAATCGATCTCCACCCTCTGATCGAAAAATAAATATCCAAATCAATCGCTATAGTAAATATTTTATTATTTCTACAGTACCAATGTCCAGTACTGTTCATCTGCACATATCGCTGTTCGCACCGTGATCCTTGGCTGGATCCCCTTAGTTCGTAGGAGATCTTACCCCTGTCCGATCACAGCCGTACGTACGGCGGTGAATGCCCTGATGAGACGCAACGTGGGTAGGGCCGCCTTTTCCATTGCCTATGTGGATGTCTGCAGGCGCCCTCGGACCGGGCGCTAGCTGCCATTGTAGATCCGTGGAATGTTGTTCCTGTCCCCCTCCTCAATGCCCAAGTCAAATCCTCCTCACCTCTGCAAGCAGCACCGAAACTCGATCGGCCGATCGAGCTCCGGTAGATTCGCGTTCCGGTTAGTCTGCGGTCGTTGTGCGTGGCGTTCCGGTTAGCCGACGTGTGAGACGGCACTAGAAAGGGAGCGGCGGCATGATATGATCAATCCTGAGAGCAATCCAACGCCCCAAAAATTAAACCGCTCCATGGCACGACGGGTGTTTGGGCCGTTGGTGCGCCTTAACGCCCGGTGCGCCGTGCTCTCGCAGCTGGGCCCGAATGCACAGTGGAGCAGTCGCCGCGCGCGGGCGAGGAGGCGTGAAAGAGAGCACGCAGCCGCGCGGATGCAGAGCATGCCTCGTGGCCGACGCCGCGGCCGGGACAGGGGAGAAGCAGCAGCAGACAGAAGCATTCGCATTTAACGCGCGACACAGGATCGGAGTAGGAGTAGTAGTCGGAGTAGTATCTCTCTCTCTGTCCGCGCGCACTGTGCCGCGCTGCCACCACCGTCGTCATCATTGCCCTTTCGTCCCCCGGGCGCGCCATCATTGCATGCCGCGCTACATGCCTTGTTTTGGCGCCCTCTTGTTCCTCCCCACATCCATTCCATCCGTCTTAATTGAAGCGGTGCTACTCCATGTCATTGTGTCAGTGCCAGTGCATATACCTAGCTCGCGATGCCTTCTTCTACCTTTGGATTCTGGTGTGTGCCTGGATCAATCTCGTGTGTGTATGCATGTTATATTTACCAGGCTCTTTAATTATTATTTTTCAGTCATTATATAATCAGCGCCCATTTTGCCTAGATTTACTCTTCTTCTGCTAAAATATTATTGAAGAATCTTAAGCTTGACAAAAGCGCATACTCTCGGTGACTTGGTGCGCATGTGTGTTTAGTACTATTAGTTATAGTAGTACTAGCTAGTCGAAAGGCGTTGTTTGCATACTACGTATTCATTGTTCTGATCTTAGTTGTTTTAGGCTTGAACCGCTTCAACTAATTAAGTTGAGAACGTACGTCCAGTTGCACGCATCATTGTCGTTAAGCATTCGGTGATCTTTTATGGAGATACACACTCATTACCGATCTCCACATAGATCATATGTCCTAATCACACAATAAAGTCTAGTAGCGTCTCTATTACTAGTATGCATGTGTTTTTTTTTTTTGGACGGATCATCGGTACACCAAGCTAGATTCAACAATTAATGGTAATATGTCAAATAAAACTAGCAATGCACAAATTGTGTACTGTGGGTGCGTGTCCGAGAGACTAGGTAGCCTGACTGCCTGAGAACGCGCCTGTGTTTGCAACTGTGCTGGTATGCCCGTATATATGCAGCCATGAATGCAGGGATGCGCATTGAATATCTCCTGCAGAACGACATTTTTGGGAGGCCTGCTTGTCTGCCTTCTCTCATTGATGACATCCCTCTCTCTCATTCTGCTTGCTTCCTTATGTTTCGTCCTGCCACTCCCTGCAACATGCCTTCTGCCTCACGCAGCAACCCCCCAAAAATTTTGAGAGAGAGAGAGAGAGATGCATCCGGAGAGAGAAAGAGTGAGGGATAAAAGGTTCAAGACCGAATGACACTCCAAGCGATCGACCTTGGTCAAGGTCAACCGCTAAGCCGCGCAGCAGTGGTAGAGGCTGGTAGCCCGTAGGCACAGAGTCAAGAATACAGAGGTATCAGCTGCGGCCTCAAACCACTGGTTCCACACAGCGCCAGCTTTTTCCTAGGGTGTGGCATCCACTGCTGCCGCAACGCAAAGATGCATGCATGCGCCATGCCATGAGCACAGCGAGAAACACAGCAACACCAAGGCTAGCTTCGTGCAACGTATCAACGCCTGCACAATGCAAACTATTTGTGCATTTACGCATGAAATGGGGTAGGAGCATGCATGTGTTGTAGGGCATGCATGCATACTGTCTCTACTCTCTACCACGGGTCGGTTCTATCGAACCCGGTAAAAGTTCAAACCAGTCCAAAATATTTGTTTTCCATGAATTTTATCAAATATAAAATATTTTTGTGCCAAAATTTATTTTCAAACATTTCGACCGATTTTCAGCGATTTTCAATTGAATTTTTTAATTCAAAATTTGATTTAAAATTTTCGTCCAAAATCAACCAAAAAATTTCGATTTTCAGCCAAGCCGGTCCTACCAGACCCTCACGGTAAAAATTTGAGACCTGTTACCCAGACCCTGCTGTCTACTAGCTCGTGAAGGCTCATTTCATCATTTGCATATGGGTTGCAAATGCACTAAGCCTGGCCGAATTAACGATTGCTAGTAAAAGTCCTAAATAAACCTACCGATTATAGCTCAGTACCGTGATCCATTTTGGGTTCACCACAGAAAAGACTGCAATCTACATTGACCAGTACCTCATTAGGATGTGACATTTTGATGGCTCCCTCCAGGTGTCGTTTAACCTAGCAGCTTACGCAGGTTGTGAATCTTGTGATATGCTAGCAGCTAGCTACTAATACTACTCCCTAGTCTCTATGCATGCAAGTACTCCTACCAAGAAGAGAGAGAGATAAATGAGAGATCAGAGCAGCCTTAAATAGCTTCCTCTTCCCCTGCCATTTGGCCTCTGGTGCAAGCAAACCAGTGCAAGAAAGAGAAGCAATTATAAATGCCTGCTTCGGTCTACATCGTCCACTTGATCTACTCTACCTGACCAGTCCTGCAGAGAGGATCTCCATGCAGTGATACAGCATATTTCATGACTGACAAGTACCACGCAGCAGGCGTGCCAAGGTACTCTAGCTAGCTAGGTCATTAGCATGCCATGTTCAATCAAAGCCCGCAAGTCAAAGCAAAGATACTTACAATAAAACAAATTCAACAAATCTGAAGCTCAAGGTCAACAACTCCAGCAGCAACTAGGAGAGTAACAATGGAGTATTCCATGGAGTAGTATATCTTTGATCCACTACATCGGTCTTATATATTAATTAAGGGAGCCGTCCGAGTGGTAAAAGCCAGGGACAAGCATGCAAGCAGTACAGAGACAACAACACACACATAAAATGTTCGACATTGTGGATGGAACAAAAGAGAGAAGCATTGACAGAGAGTAAACATGCATTCTTCATGTAAAATGGACTAGACATCAACACTCCTAAGGTGGGGATATTTAGGACCCTTCACCACTTCAGTCTTCAGCACTTGATGGATTTTTCCAGTCAGTAACCTGAAAAACATTGGCAAACAAATGCCACCGTTGGTAAAAATGAAAAATATCAGAGTATGGATACAACATTTTTCATTCTCCTTTGATGTACAAATAATTAATTGTTACTACTACCTGTTTTTGAAATTTGTTACTACTACTTGTTAGACCAAAACTACATAAAAAAAACAAGAGAACTGTTCATAAACTGTACATAGTCATAGCTGAATATAGAATGACATGGACTGGACATATGTTCTTCTTTTTGTTATGAATAGACAAATAGACTAGTTCAATATATGCTCAGAACTGCTAAAATTGGTGTGCCACAATTGAAGCTGACAACACAATGCAATTGTGTCAGCAGCAAACTGATCATGGTTACATAGTTGTAACATATAATAGATAGATCAATGCAACAAAACCTTATTACTCCCTACCATTTTAGCTCGTTTTCATTACACATTGAAAGGGAGCTTGCACGCACAAGACATGAAATATCAGTACCTTTGCACAGGTGAGGTATTTAGCTAGTACTACTAGCTGGCTGGTGATAATTGACAGAGAATACCCATATGTTGATTCCAGTAACTTTTGGCATGAACTTTCTAAACCTACAGTCACGTACTATGTGCAAACTCTATCCTCGAAAGCAATACTGCATGAGAATACCTTTTCATATGTTCATAAATGAAGTACACTTACAGTACACCAGGCATGCCATGCTATCATTGCCCGCGCATCCATGAATTGTTGTGCATATATAAACAGGCATGCTACAGAACTACCAAATACGAAACAACTAGTTTTCTCCAGGACCAATAGTACTAAAATATGAACTTAACAGAAACTTTCATAACACCATTCCTCTATGATACCACTAATTACAGCACCAATATATATATAATGCTTAAGATTTGCTCACCAGTGTGCAGTGCATGGACACTAACAAGTACTTTACCAGAGTAAAGGCCAAATAGTGTGCGAGAACAGATGCTGGATTCTTGATGAGCACAAGTCTAGTGCAAAAGTACAAACCTAACTAATCATCAACAATGTATTCAAACAGTTCTACAATGCCTGCAATAACAAGGCTCCAAATTAGCATCATGTACTGCACTAAATTTAGCAACAAGATCCTTATCAGTCATGCATCATGGCACAGCAAACTAACGAACTAACCGTAGGCACACGCAGACTAACTCGTGAATTATTCGAGAGCAGAAGCAAAAGAAGACTATAGCACAGTGCAAAGAGTGCAAAGCCATACCTGACAGAGTAACCGCCCCACTACTGCCCAGCGCCGGGCCTCTCGTCGCTGCCGGCAATGCCGGACTTCAAGAACGGCGAGCTGCCGAGCATCCCGAGGCTCGACATCGGCCCGACGCCGGCCATCGCTGTGGAGTACCCGAACTCGTACCCTCCGTTCACCCCCAGCCTCGCGATGGGCTCCCCTTCGTAGCTCCTGGACAGCATCTGCACGGCGGCGAACTGCTCTTGCCCGAAGCCAGCCGCGCCTCCGATGGAGCCGAGCGCCACAGAGTGCCCAACGTTGATGAAGCTCTGCGCGCTGTTCGGCACCGCGTGGCCGATGAACTCTGCCATCGCCTGCGGCCCGTTCGGCCCCGTCGCCGCAGCCTAAAATCAAGAAGCGGAGATACCAACAAGAACGTGACAAATGTAGCAAGTACCTATATGTATATTCTATTGTATGAGTGATGAACTGATGATAAAGAAGGGTGTAATCTCACCTGAAACTTGGAGAGCTCGTACTTGGCGCGGGCGAGGTCCTGCTGGAGCTGGCGGAGGTTGCGCTGGAGGATGGAGATGACGGCGACGCAGCCGTAGACGGGGTCGCGGAGGCGCATGTCGGCCTCGTAGGCGAGCGAGTTCACGGCGTCCTCGCGCTGGTAGGGGTGGAGCTCGTTCAGCAGTTTGGTCACGTTGCTCGCGCCGAAGACGCGGTGCACGTGCACGAACTTCTGCGGGTTGTCCGGCGGGAAGTAGGGCGCGAACACACAGTCAGGCTGGCACTTGCGGCGCAGGAACTTGCATGCCGCGCACGGCGAGCCCGTGCCGCAAACCGCCGAGTTCGCCGCCGACGATGACGACGCTATGGTGATCACCGACCCCGACGGCGCCGGCACTGACGACGCCGACGATGAGGCCATCCCTCTCGTCTGGGGAAAGAAGTAAGAAAGATGCGTTCTTTACGTTCTTGCACTTGCATAGATTTTGTTCTTGGAAAGCTGTGGAAGTTGCTAGAGCCCCAGGAGGGGGAAAGCAGATAGAATCACTGATTTTATTCCCTTGCTAAATATGAAGAACACTGCCTAAAAACACGAGAAAGTATACTAAAAATGTGCATACATTAGTGCCCCTTCTCTCTAAACAAGGAAACAGATACAGGGACAGAAATCACAATACAATTTCTTTCCGTTGAAAAAGAAGAGAAAAAAGGAACAAAACCGAGTGCCTGCTTGTTTCTTATGTTTGAAATGGCTATGAAATTTCTTTTTCAAGAATAATACAAAGTCTGAAACTATGGTTTCTTTCTGAAATGGCAAGACTTTGTGCACATGAGATATCTGAATACTCTGTCAGATAAAGAAACGTCCCGGCATGTGCTTTTCTTGGATCACTGGCCGGACTCTTAGTTAATTAGAACCAAGAAGAAAAGAGTGTGACTCTGTGTAGTAGGAAACTAGGAACTAGGAAGACAAAAAGAAAGGAAAGGTTAGAGAGGGGATAAAAGAAAGGAAGATGTTATCGGATCCGACGCCGGCGGTGGATGGCTGCGTACGTACCCCTCTTTGGACGATCTTTTCCGCTATCTCCGCGCCGCCGCCTCCACACTCCTCTAGCTCCTCACCGTTCTCCTCGCTTTCCTCTCCTCCCGGCTGTTGCTGCTCCTTTTAAACGGAGTGTTCTCCTTTTTCCTCCCGCCTGCTTTACTTTCTTTAGGTGTCTGTTTTAGAGAGAGAAATAGAAGTGAGAGAGGCCACCAAAAGATGGTGAGGTGTGTGGTATATGTTGCGAGGAAGAGGGGGAAAAGGCGGGGATGGGTTGTAGCCTTGTAGGGGACGGAAGGGAAGGGAAGGTTAAAATAATGGACTTTGATATATGTGCTCTTTATTGGATGAGTAGTCATTAAGGAAGAGAGAGAGGAGAGGAGAATGGAATGAAGGGATACGGATTGGGGACCTACAGAGTCAATTTGATATTCTACATCTTTGCATCTATGGTCAACATGTGTGAAGTTTTAGCAGCTTTTTAAAGTAGATAGATGTGTAATCTTTTTTTTTTCTAACCAGTTGAATTGCCTGTGCTATATTTGAAAATATAGTTTTGTTTGCTATAAAATCCCATTGTCTACTATTGAAAATATAGTTGGATTTGTTATGCAATTGTACAAGTTGTAATATTTATATGTGATTAATTTACAAAGTTACTAGTTGGCACCACCAAAATAAGAGATGTATATCTTTCTCCTTTTCTCTTGATTAATGAGAGGATTTGTATGTTTTTTTCCCACATATTAGTTTGAGAATTTATAGCCTCCAAGCGAAGAAGTCGTCTTAAATCTCACCGGTTTTTTTTTTTTTGTATTTATATATTTGCTTGTGCTAGATTTTATGGGGGGGAAAATGCGCATGTCAGATCCTACCGCTCAGTTTGCTATAATAAGATTTATATACTCTGGTCCTCCTTCTAAGGTTTTTCGAGCCTAATCTTTAGGTGGCAGTAGAGGAAGGTTGTGCAATTAATGAATTAGAGAGATGTTGCAATTGCAACTATATATGGTGCTACGCGGCAGTATGTTTGAAGAAGACGATGATGTCTGTTTCGGTTGAGTGGTGAAAGAGTGAGAAAGGGAGGATTGCAAGGTGTCGTCGATACCACCATTCACAAGAGGTGTGTGCGGAAAAGGCTTGATTGCAACTTACTTACGTAGAATGTGATGGGTGGTCGGGAGGTGAAGCACCGAGGAAGCTGAGGCACCATATATACTGGTCGTGACTGCCGGCAGTCCAGAGGAAGATGAGCTACACAGTACACTAGAAGGCTAGGTGGCAATAAGGCGTTTGCACAGGTTGGGTCGAGGCTTAGCTAGGTGCATCGTCGGCGGAGGTTTGAGGAAAACTACGTTTAAATGATAATATATATACTGTGATGAAGTACATACAGAAATATCGAAGCGGCCGATATGAGCATCCAATCAACGGATATGCCATATGCCCATATTTGTCTAAATTCCATATGTAGTTGTATAATATTCTCTTTCGAGGCAGACACGCTTATGTAAGATTAAAGTTACACTGTATTGGATTTGAATAAGCACATTGACCAAATATATAGATTTGAATAAGCAAATTAACCGAATAATAATTCATCTAGCTCTAGGCGCTCAATCCTTTTGGTCCAAGATTTAGAAAGATCCATGTCTCCTTCCCATGTCCTTCCCATGGTGAAGAGCATGTCCCGAATAGACACTTAGCCCACCGGCCGGGACCGGGTCCTTTCGATCCCAATGAGTCAGAATGCCGGCCATCCTCCTCCTGCCAAGCCAATAAAACCAGCCCAGGGCTAAACACAACCATAGAAGCAATTCAATGCATGTATGAAAGAACCCTAAAACTTAAATTCATCTAAGCAGCAATAAGCAGTAATTTGCAGACTAATTAAGAACACATGGTATAACAGTAAAATACAAGATTTCATCATTAGATTTTACAATGGAACTTCTAAAGCAAAAAATAAAACATTAATACAAGCTCTAAGTTAATTACAATAATTCCTTACCTCTAAACAAAATAAAAATTACAAAAGAAATTCATGCATGCTTGGTAGCCTAAAACAATTGCATTCCCTTTTCCTTGTATTGCCAGTAAATAGAGCCCTCCCCAGCCAACCCAAAATCCTACCACCATTCCATTTCTTTGTAAGAAAAAGCCAAAAGATCGAGAGCAAACCAAAATCAACAAAATGGAGTAAGAGGAAAGAAGTAATGCCGTCAGATAGCGTGAAGCTCATCAAGATTCCCAGACCGTCTGGGGCCAGTCGGCGTCCTCTCACTAAGGTGGGCTTCATCATTCGGCAGTAGAAAAATCCAACGCCCACTTTTTCGACTTACCTCAGCCTAGAAAATCCAAAGCACAGTGCCCTATGGACCATCGGTCCATTCCTTTTACCCAACTAAACAGCACCCACAGAGAGAAGAAAAGATAAGAGGAGGGTATTTCAGGCAAGGCACAAGAGGGAGAGAGAGAGATCCCAGCACAGCCAAAGCGCCAGATAAAAGCCCAAAGCTCACAACCATTGCCACACTTTGCTTCCCTCTAAAACAGCCGCAACCGAGAGCCAACACCACTGCCATGCCACGGCAAGAGAAAGAGAGCAAGCCGAAGCAACTCTATCAACCCACACAAGGGAGTCAAGGAAGGAAAGCTGGAGGTGAGACACTTGGAAGGACGAGGAAGGCAAGAGTAGGCCACGACGACTAGTTGACCGGCTTCGGCGAACTAAAAACCGCAGACCGACCGCCACCGCAGAGACCACCAGAGGACCGACCAAGCCATCAGCCAACCAACCATCCCCGACCAACAAACCGACAGGTAAGCCCACAATGTTAACCATTCCCATACCATCCCTCCTAGCATCATCACACACAACACTCACACTGCACACAAACACAACCGACCAGGCAAGGTGACCAAGGAGGAAGGTACACCATGCCTCAGTTGGCATGGATACCATGCAGCTGATGGCAAGCCCGCAAGAGCCATCGTGCGTCCTCGGGAGTAGAGATAAGCTCCCCGATGCAAATACCCACACCGAGTCCCATCACGGCTGCACTAACAAGCTACACCAAATATGCATGGTACAAAGTAAAGCAAGACAAAATAAGCTAAGCTTGCAAAATATGAAGAATGGAAAGAGGAAAATTATATGGGCAAGGATTGAAGCCGAAGCCAAGGCCTAAGCCCACCATGCCCAGGAAACCAAGCCACCACTGAAACCCACTTAAGCCAAGGAACCAAGCTTACCATGCCATCACCACTGAAGCCAAGGAATCGATCCATCCCCAGCATGCCACCTCCGAAACCCACCGAAGCCATGCCACCACCCAGCCATCACCAAAGCCACCAAGGGACCAAGCTCACCAAATCCCCCCCCCACCCCACAAAAACAATCCACCAAAAAAATCACCAAGGACCACAAATTAAAATAGGGGCAAGTCAACATAACGGGAAAAAGGTAATAAAGGTAAAAAGGTAGAGGGGAACCGTCGAAGTAGCCGAGCAAGGTAGCCAGAGGAGAGGTAGGAGCCCCAGGAAGGCAACCGAGTTAGCGGCTTAGATCCAGAGGGGAACCGGTGAGGAAGGCGACCAGGAGGCCACTGCGAGGGGCCAGAGGCTGGCGGCGTAGATCCAGAGGAGAGCCGGTGAAGGGGAGCGTGTCGGGAACCCCGGGTACTCAACCCCCGGGACCCACTGTGCACCCCGAGCTAGTCCCATGATCAGTAGCTAGCTCGCATAGTTCAACACAGATGTAATCAAATCCAAACGACAAGCTAAAGATAAAGCAAATAAATTAACTTATATTAACAGATGACCTTACGGTTAAGGTTGTTACAGAGGTCGCCACCACGGGCTTACAAAAACGACAACAGGAACACTTGCAGCAGAACGACAAAATACGCGTAGAGCCATCCGATAAGCCCACATGCAATCGAGTGGAGGACATCCTCTAGAAGGCTTGGTCTTCAAAGTACTCCTCTTCAAAGAGGTCGGAGCACCCTTGGTCCTCTTCGGCCACTACTCAAACAGAGGACTTAAAGTCATGAGTACATTGAATGTACTCAGCAAGTCGCAGAGAACAAGTATGCAACTAATATTTATGCAAGGTTTGACAAAAGAGAGCTTTAGGGTTAATTTGTAGAAAAGCAACAAGGACAGTGAATATCATAAGTAGATTGCAAAACTTAAGTTAAAAAAGTAATACATAAATAGCAGTTCTTTTTGAAGGAGGTCGTGAGCACCTTGCTCACTCCGAGGACTACTCCCAAAAGATCGGGTCGCACCAATGACCAGGACCACCCCCACGCCCAGATCGCACCAACGACTAGGATGTCCTCGAGACCAACCACGACTACCCATTTTGAGAAAAATATATATGATGCCGGTTTTAAAGGCACAAGCAGCCACTGCTTGGAGACTTTATAGAGAAAAGTCATCACAGACGGTTTCAGCTACAAACCGTCTATAGAGAAAAGTCATCATAGACGATTTCATCTACAAACTGTCTGTGATATATGAATCATCACAGACGGTTTCAACTACAAACTGTCTGTGATATGAATCATCATAGACAGTTTCAGCTACAAACCATCTGTGATAGATCCAGTTCTGAGTTAATAACCGTCTGTGACAGTATGCATCACATACGGTTTAAAAACTGTCAATGATGACCTCATGTCATCACCGACCCATAAACTCAGACGGTTTAAAAACTGTCTATGATGACCTCATGTCATCACTGACCCATAAACTCAGACGGGTGACGAAACCGTTTATGATGACATTTTTGAACCATCTGTGAAGACTTTTTCTGTAGTAGTGGATCCTAGTCCAACCGGGGATTACCCGAACTGGGATGAAGGATATACAGGTATCGAGGAGGCCACAGAAGGCGAGGGCGCTTACTAGGAGGACCAAGGTGAGGTGGACACTCTATTCGGCGAGTGGGACAAGCATGTGTCCGGTGGAGCAGGCCAGGCGAGCATGAGGATATATGTCCTGCTTTGCGGTTGTAATTAAGTATTTGTATTAAGTACCATAGCCTTGTGTGGCTGCCCGCCGTAATAAAGTACAGTTTCTATCTTATTGTTTTGTTGCGTTAACTTTGGTAAGACTTATTATTCGTTAGAGCGGTATCCTACATGGCAAACGAATAATAATCTATTGCTTAAATGTGATTACCCTCGGGTAACGACACGGGCGCCACAATGTAGCAGATTGAATGCAATGCATGATTGAGCTCTTGGGGTCCCTATCTCAGGACCCTTCCTATTCAATACCGTGATGGTCACAACTCACGCATCGACAAACCCTCATCATGACAAGTTAGCTTGCAGATTGTACGTGCTCCTATTTGATAATGTGTAGTAGTATGAGATCTTTAACCCGATTGGAGCTGAGGATCGATGCCGGTGCAAGTCGCCACGCAGGGATGTCGACTACTTGGATGTTAGAACTGTCGTTTGTAAATTTGTACTACTCCAGTTCACTACTGTGATGCGGGGCAAGTATTAGGGAGGGTTGTCGAATCAGCTGCTAGTACCAGAGGCTGGACCGCGCGGCAGGTGGCCGGCTGCCAATTTTAGCTCGGCAATTAATTTGGGTGTTTCTCCACATGACGTTTAATCGATCGGGATCAGTGTGTGGTACTACGTACAGCGATAACTTTACAACATGGCAGTGCTTATCCACTGCACAGCGCCATATGGTGTACGTTGCAATCAATACTTTCATACACATTCCTGTCCCAACACATACATGGATGGAGTTGTGTGGTAGGAGTATACGAGACAGAGAGCCATACTACGAAGAGCCAGCTTCGCCTTAAAAACTCGGTCGTTTTTGCGCGAAGTCTGCGTGATAGCACGTCCTAGGATGATGAGGAATTACACGCGCGGAGCGGTGGGGGTTGGATGGGCGGGTCGTGTCGGGTGGCCGCGTGCTTCTCGCGAGGCGCAGGGGGGCGTACGGCGACACGGAAAACAATGGGGGCGGAGCGGGGAGAAAGAGCGTGCGCAAGCGAAAAAGCGGCGAGGCCGGTGTCGCGGAGTAAGCGAGCGAGGGGAGAAAAGTTGCATGTCCCTTCCGAGGTGATCCATCCTATGGCTTAAGCTTGACCATGCGCGTAGCGTACGGTCGGCCCTCGATCTGTGTGTTCGGGTGCGCGCGCGCGCGAGTGAATCCACCGGTGAGCGGCCTCGTGACGGACACCTGGGATTGGGAAGGCCCCCTGCGCTAACGCCATCCACAACGTAAACGCGCTACAAATATTATATTTGTTTATCTTTGGTGGCGTTTAGCGTATCATTCTGATTACGACTCACATCTAAATAAAATATCACATATTTTTCGTGTAATTTTGGGTACTGTATACACTAACGCCCCACTGTAAGTTTGTGATCAACACTCTAACACCTTGCCAAAAAAAAATGTTTTGAGATCAACAACTAAACGGTGTGCAGGGAGAATCAACCACAGCCTTGTAGATCCTAAACGCGTCCCATATCATTCATACCGATCTACGTACTCTATCAAGTGTCAACCCAAAGTGTACCAAACAATGAACCACTGAGTTTACACCATAACCAAGACCACATGACTGCACAGAGTCCTTTCCTGTGCTGAATTTCTGAAGCCAGCGGTACAACAGGGTGGTGCTTCTGAGTTTTGTTTGTCTTCAAAGGCGAGCTGATGTGAAAACGCCTATCATGCATATACCGCCTCGGCCTGAGCGACCGACTTGTCAACGTCCAAGGCGCAGGGGAGTTATGCGTAACACTGATCCTCCCACTCTGCCTGCCTGCCTGCGCCGTGTTTGCCTCATCGGGCCATCTCATCTCCTCCGGAGGAAATGCGAGCGACTATCCCTTTCTCTCATCATTCTTGGGATCCGTATCCTCGATGTGTGCAGCGTCCCGCACTGTGTACCGCCTTAGTCCCCACATACAATAGCTCCACGTACACTAGCGGTTGGAGATATACTCTAGAAACAATCTTAGAGGTGATTATATTTCGGTAGGTTCATATTTTATTGGATAATATGTTATCTTATTTCTAGAATAATATCGTTAATATTTATTATCAAGTATGTGACTCGATTGTAAAACTCTATATTTCTGTGATGATTATTCTTAAACGTCCCCTAGTCGGAAACATATCAAGATACATATGAATAGACTAGTATATGTATTTGTTGATGATCATGTTTCATGGGTCATAGATATAGAGATATCAAACCAATAATATAGACACATGTTAGCGAACATGAGGTTGGATTGACCCACCATGAGATACTGCGAGAACGTTGCATTCTTACATGTCATCAGTTGATCTCATTTACAATGTGTATGCTATGTCCTTAGATTTGAGGTCGTCGTACGTACTCGAGTTACGTAATAACTCACTTAGGGGTTGCCAAACGCTACTCCATAACTGAGTAGTTATAAAGGTACCTTTCGATTTTGTCATGATGCATGCAACGAGACATGATCGATCAAGATAGGATTTGCCCCTCCATGCTACAGGAGAGATATCTCTAGGGCTCTCGAGTGATTGGATTCCAGAAATGTATGACTATGCTACTCACAGTTAAAGAGTTAACCGTAGTCGGGAAATTTGAGTCACGTGATCGAGAAAGAATGGTCAAGCTAACCAACAAGGATGACTCGTACTCGCCTTGAGCTTGGCCGATATTGCGAGGCAAAAGGAAATGCATATATAAGTTTTTGTTGAGGTTCGTCTGATATGATCTTTACGTATACTTGGGAGTTAGCATGTCTTGCTAGGGGCCACTACCGATTTGTGGATGGGTAGGAGTACTCGGGCCATGTCCAAGTGTGCGTGAACCTATAGGGTCGCACGCTTAAAGGGCTAGGATTTAATTTGGATGGTGATCCGAATTCTTATGGGCCACGAGTTCCTAATGGGCCTCAAAATTCTAGACCCATCATGGATGCCTATATATAGAGGGACGGTGGCATAGGGTTAAGGGTGAATTTGGAATTCCCGAAACCCTAGTAACCACACATTCCTCTTCCAATACTATACAGCCGGCGCTAGCACTCCAGCGCGTGGTGTCCATGCCCGTACATATGGATACCTTGGAGGTGTTAATGCAAAGCATCAACGTTAGGACGATCCGCACCTTGTGACAATCACAAGGAGTTGGAGGAGAAGACATGTGGCTAGCACGACTACCACCGCACTAACACGCTACATCGACTCTGACTTCTGCTACGAGTCTGCACGTCTAGTGGTAATTTTGTGATCTATTACTAGTAAAGGTTCTTTGTTTACACGGTAAATTTTTTTAGAACACGCAAAAGCTTTGCGCCATTCCATTAAGAAGAGATCACACAAAATACAAAAAGCCATCACGGTCCGCGAAAACAGGACGAAGAAAAAGCAAAGGAAGAAAAGAAAACAATGGAAACCACAACCACAGATAAGGGGCAAACCCCGAACTAAACGAATAACTCCTGAAACGGAAGCGACTCCAAACAGCGACCACCCGCTAAGCGCCAGTTGACGAGCTTTTCAGTAATACGATGAACCAAAGTGTGGAATTCTGTATGGTCTTGGTTACGTGCCAGTTTACACGCGTGCCAGTTTACACGCTTCAGTTGACGCACCAATTTACGCGGTAGTTTTTGAATTTGTGCTAGTGTAGCCTACCCGTGGTTCAACACTAGCGGCATGTGCAGATAGCCATATATTTAGCAGCGTTACTATTACTACTGAGCGGTCGTTAACTACCACTTTTGATCATACAGGTACGTCTTAAGATTCACAGAACACACGTATGCATCACTAGTTCCTGTATTTTGAAAATCACGATGAGAAAATTAGCGCAAGTGCCACCACATCGTTAAGCTATGCAATAGTTGTCAACAACTCCTATTTCAGTCCTGAGTTTGACACAATTGTCTTTGTTTGTTTTTGTTTATTTACATTTCCAAACGAATACACACGGTGAAAACGGTGAGCTTCCCAAATCACCGGGTGCATCTTGACAGTGAGATGAGATGGAATGGACACGGGCAGGCAGCACAAGTAGGGGCCCAAATCCAATGGGGCCCGGCGGGGCGGTGGCCGTACGTACGGGCTAGGGGGACAAAACGGAGGGAAGGCAGGGCAGGGGGTGGGAGCAACCAAAGAGAATGAACGAAGTTATTGCTCGCCCGGTGGTTCTGCCAACTTTGCCCCCCCCCCCCCTCTCCCTGCCCCAGCCTCGTCCTCTCCCATTCTCACTCCCCTCCCTCGGGAGATGAGATCAGAATGAATGCAATGCCATGCCAAGCAGTAAGTGGTATGTGCATGTAGAGACGAGCCGTCCCATCACTCGCATGGCCTCACTCTGGAGCCATGCCTCCCCCGTACTTTCTGTTCTTGCATTCCCCCCTGCTGCTTGCTAAAAAGCCCAACTCATCGTTTCCCTTCTGCATCACTCCTACATTCGCTCATTCACTCCGTCTCGCAGAGATCTTGCTGCTGCTGCTCTCTCCTCTCTCTCTCTGGCTCACATTTCAGAGTTCAGAGTGTGATGCGTGCGAAGGCAGGAGATTAATGGCGGCAGCAGTATAGGCAGCAGGAGGTCGAAGTATAAATACGCACTGGGCTGGGGTAGTGGCAGATATGCAGGACAGACTGACTCGAAGTGACAGGTCCTTAGGATTTGTACGCGAGAATGTGTGTGTGTACGCGCGCATGCCTGCGACCGCAGAAGGAATAGTAAACGCAAGGAATCGCACCTCGGAGTCCACGTTGACACTCCCTTTCGCTCGCTCCGCCTCCTGCTGATGCTGCAGGGTTGACCCGTCCATGAAGAACATTCGCTCGTCTTGTACTCGTATCACCTACGCCAAAACTAATGACGGTGTGACTGTCTTCGAGTCTTACTCGTAAGTACACCAACGAATTGGTGCTGGTGTATGATCGAAGCTTCTCTTTGTTGCATTGAGCTAAGTGCTCGACACGTTAACTAGCTTGGCCGTGTGCTACAGCATGAACGCGCGGCACGATCGAAGTCGGTGAGCCCATATATCTTTCTGTCTGCACGAAACGATGGAGGGTTCCTATATATTAGTAGGTGCCAACCATGCTAATGTGCGTGCTGCTCCCGTCCACTGAACATAAGCGTGTTCACGGCCGGGTCATGATGGCCGGATGGGGGGCGGCGGCGGAGCCCAATCGCGCCATGAATGCGTACGAGTTTATCACGGACTTAATGGGACGTTGCTCCGGCAACAAACCGAACAACGACATATGGGTTGGGCCGGTGAGGAAGCGAAGCACCTTGCCGGCTATGAGATGGCTTCCATTCACCTGCAAACGTAAAAAAGTAAGCGCGTGGACGAGCGTAGCTAGCCATGGTCCGTGGCAAGCCAACTGCGCGGTAGATGGGCTAAAGCCTGCACATTGAGCCCAGTGTGCGCGTGCAAAATCTAACGTCTGCGGACATTTTTCTTCTGTTCTTTTCCTTTATATTTCTTCCTCTGATGGGCCGATGAAATCATGAAATCCCAAGAATGCGGCTAGCTTCCTTTGAGTGCCTGAGAGTGCAGTTACACAGCTTGATGGCCAAGAAACCAGACCACAACAACGCAACAGCCGAGCATGACACACGAGCCGTTGGATCAAAAACGTTCCCTTGCTCCTCGCGTCACAACCATTTGATCCCACTTTTACCAAGTTTGAACCCCCAAAGACCCACCGTGAGATATTTTGTCAAAGTTATATATAAAAAAAAGACTAGGATGAAAACGCGCGCTAACGCCACGCCGGTGAGGTTGTTTTGAACTATACAAAAAGAATGAAGCTCGCAAAAAGCCTACATAATGTGTGTGTAAACGATCTACGATTTGCATAATTAATTAGTGTGTGGCAACATGCATAACCATTGGAAGGCGCAGAGCCATCAGCCTGCAAACAAAAGAAGATGATGTCTGCGTAGGGTTTGACAATAGGCGAACAAAACAAGACATATCATTGTTCCAAAACAGATAGTATGACAAAGCAATCAAAAACGGTCCTGCAATTCTTGGTGCAAGCTGAGAAAAGCCAACAAAAGGTAAATTTTAAAGCTAGCACTAATAGAAGTTCCATTTTATTGAGGAGCTACTGCATAATGCGATGACTACCTATGTGACCGTTCATCGATTACAAGAAAATAATTTCAGATTACTTATCCAAACTTGGCAAGGCAACGCATTCCATCAAATCTTGCACCAACCGATGGAATATTCTTAATGTCAGCTTCAAGCATGGCATAACACCTATAATACAAGAGCTAAACGAAGCAACTGTAGAATAATTTCAAATGATTCAAAAACCTCACCCGAGCATGGTATGCAGACTCTTCACTGTGGCTTGGGGAGCAATCCTTTGTGAATGAGAGATGTTGAGAACCAAATGGAAAAACTTTATTATCTAAAATCAAAATGTGAGATGACAATGAAGGAACTAAATGAATTCACACATCAATCCTTTAAACCTCAATTAGTGGCACTGAGATGACATGACAAAGCAATTAAAATACCTCTCTCTTGCCTAACAAAATCCATGCTAATGCAGCAGAACAACATAAATCCAAGAATACCATTTGACTTCTGTCCAAGAAAAACAGTACCAAAGGTGACCAATCTGTGAAGAATGTAATATATATAGCAAGAAAAATAGTTCCCAATCCAATAAAGAAGCATGTCAACAAATCATGAACACATGAAAATTTGATCAAGAGCCAATCTTTTGTGTTAATGTTGAATTTCATCTTCTCAGAGATAGAGATCCATGATGAGATTACAACCCCACCTGACCATTCCAGAACCAAATGGTAACAGTATCACGATAAATTACATTGTCCATTAAGTGGAGTGAAGCCAACAATAATATTATTGTCCACATCAAATTTTGTGTTTTTGGGATAGTCCCCGTCAATTACGAACTATTTAATGTTTATCCCATTACAGGGTATGTCAAAGGCCAAGGCAAAACTCAAGTACCCAAAATATATGTCGGACCCCGGATGTTTAATACCCAAAATCATTGTGTGTACCGTACTAGTTCCATAATCAGTGGCTACAACACACACCCACAATATTGATAATCACATCCATACACAATTTATGTACATACAACATGAAACAAGTAGGGCTTAAACTTAATCGTTATACAATAAGTTTATATTACAAGGGCCGACCGACCAAATTAAACTGCAAGTTTCAAAGAGTAAACATCGGAAGCACAATAAATAAAATCAAAAACGGTCCAGCGGTATACCTCATCCCTACCCATGGGCAACCGACAAGGACTAGCCCTAGAAAGACCAGTCACCATATCCTTCGGTACCGGGTGCAAACTAAGTGTCATCGGGAACCGATTCTTCCTTATACTCTGAACAACAATTTAAGCAAGATCGAGTATATTTTGTACTCAGTAAGACTTGTAGTGTATCGCAAAATAATATAAATACAAGGCTAACAAGAATATGGCTCTACACAATAAGTTATTTTCAGCGTGAAGCAAGTTCAATTTGCAATACCGATATGCAATAATTTGCAACGGAAATTTTAAAGAGCAATTGAAATATAATGAAATAACAATTATGTAACTTTAACAATATTAAATCACAACTCTCCTCTGCTGCGATCATCAAACCAATCTCAGCTATAGACATGACACACACAACAACAAACCATCCCATAATTTTTCAACAAGACCGTTTTTGTAAAAGTAAACACTATACTTGATGAAACTACACTAAGCACGCTCATGACCGCGAGCACGGTTATTTTAATAAATTTTCACTATGCAGAGGTTTACAACTTTACCCAAATGATATGAGATATCTATTTTTTTTGTATCCGTCGATACCACCACACACAACATGATAGTATACAGTCTAGAGTTCATAACGCGCCTTTACATCACCTAGTCATAACCTTGCACCAGCCCGGCGAATGATAAACCCTCACTTCACCTGGGTAACCCCTGCTTCAGTGAGGCATTCACCCTTGTATCGAAAGGCTTTGTTTCCAACGCCTCGGTGAAGGGAGCCCCTTTGAGTAAACCTACTCAGAATGCCCTTACTACTAATACCTACTGTATGATCGAGGAGACCGACTAAAGGAGGGTGAATAATCATTTCTAAAAATCTTTAAGGCTAAAACCGATTTCTAATGTAGAAGCGAAAATCAATTCGGTTTTGCACAATTAAAACCTAAAGATTCTAGTTTCCCTCAAGTACACCAACACCCTAAGTTTAAGTAAGTTTTGCAATGCTAGTTTGACATGCAATCAATTTAGTTCTAGAAACGTAAATTGCACAAAGTAAATCACAAGAGTGCAAACCACAATGGCACAAGGATGTTTTACCGTGGTATTCGAAGACTTGTCGGTCTCCCCTAATTCATGTTGAGGTAAGCCCAAATGAATTAGATCGGCTCCACGAATTAAGCCAACACCTTCGAGGTAAACCCAAATGAATTGGACCAGCTCACAACTTGAACCAATATCTCGCTCCACTCGGGGTTGCTCTTCCTCCACTCTAGAGATGGCGAGTACCAAACCACTCACAACACGTCGGGCCTTCTCACAAGCTTTTTGAGAAGATCACCGACCATGACTCCTCCACGCCGTCTAGGCGTCGGCAAACACCAAGAGTAATAAGCTAAGCTTCTTACTTGACTCTCATCAAGTGCAATACATGCACAATTGGATGCTCAATCCAATTCTAGTTGCAACACATGCAGTTAGAACTTATCCATTTGCTCACAAGGTGCAACACATGCACAATAGAGAGAAGATGCTCACACTAGCTCAAGAGAATAAAAATAGGATGCCAAAAATTACCTCCCAATCGGCCATGGTGGGTATTTATAGCCCACATACAAAAACTAACCGTTGGAGGAGAATCTGTAGAAAATCAGGGAAACCCGTCAGTCCGCAGGCATAGGTCAACGACTATAAAACTAGCTGTTACAGACAATTCCCGGTCAATCCTCCCTCACAGGGTCCGGTCTGACCAGACTTTCGGTCAGTCCAGGCGGTCAGTCTGGGCCTGAATTTTAGCACAGGTGACACTCGAAAAATAGTCATTACTTTTGACTCTGATGTCGGAATTGAGTGATCTTGGGCTCTATGGAAAGCTTAGTCAGAGAGTTACACAACCCATCTGTTTGATTAATCTCGAACATATTTGATAAAATCAAGAAGCACAACTCCAAAGAGCCAACACATAGCCTAAGTCCAAGAAAAGAATAATGAGCAATCTTAGACCATACCAAGGAATGATGCATGAACTTCAACAATTTGCAAAACATATTTTCAAACTTAGTTATCATGTCATAATAAGTAGGTGTGTGAACTTTAACTATTTGCAAAACACATTTGCAAATTATAGTATCATGCTACTGGAAAAGCTAACCGCGCCGGTCAGTCCGGGGTTCCGGTCTGACCGATGAAAACACAACGGTTAGTTCAGCAAGGAGAATTAAGTAGCAAGACCCAAAAGCAATCTTCTCTGGAAAAAGCTGACTGGGTCACATGACCCGGAGGTACGGTCAGTCTGGCCCTCCAACTGCGGTCAGTCTGGATACCAAGACAGAGAAAGGAGGCTCTCTGGAAAAAATTGACCGCTCGAACCAAACTGGGGTTCTGGTCAGTCCAGGGTTCCTACTGCGGTCAGTCCGGTCCAGGAAACAAAAGCTGATTTTTACAAATCGCTTCAACTCAATTTTGCAAAACACATTGCAAAAGATGAGATGCAAACAAGGTATGAAAGCATGATTCTCAACAAGTTGTAAAACACATTTGCTGACTTTTAGAATAATGCCACAAGGAATTTGGTACATGAACTTAAACCATTTGCAAACTAAAGTCACATACTACAAGAATTATGCATGAGCCTCAACTATTTGTAAAAGACATTCGTAAACAATAGCATCATGCCGAGAAGAGTTAGAGCAAGCGGGATTGAGCTATCAACACATGATGAGACTCAAGCTACTAGACAAGACCCCGCTTAATAGTACGGCAATCTATACTAGTAATCCGGTCTTCCAACCAAACACCGAGACCGGTAAAAGACTAGAAACACACCCTTAGCTTATGCTAGTCATACCTTTGCCTTGAGCATCCATCTTGTAGTGATCACTTGATGACAAACATCTTCACTCTAAGTCCGGGTTCTTGACTCGATAATCATCAACACATGACGGTTTTCTTTACTCTAAGTTCTCGACTTGAATATCATCAACACATGATGATCTTCTTCACTTCGAGATCTTGTCTTGAATATCATCAACACATGATGATTTTCTTCAGTTCGGGATCTTTTCTTGATGCTCATCAACATATGATGACATCCTTCACCCCGAATCTTGACTTGATGATAATTAACTTACGATGCCACCCAAACTAACATAGGTAACCCCCGGTCCAACATTTCAAAATCTCCCAAAACCACATACAAATTTTATCAAATGTTCAAATCTAGTGAAAACTAGAGCACATACGACTAAGCATCTATTTGATATTAGCTACTATCCAAACCATGTCCTAAAGGTTACAATAGTAAGGATGTCAACTTCACAAGGAGGATTCATGCATACAATAGGAATTTATCTACTGTTACCCATAAATATAGCAATTTTTAGTTAAACATACACATATGTATAATAGATTTTACAAACGAAATACAATAATTGAAATAGTGGGATCAACATGATCAAATGAGGTGCTTGCCTTGCTGTCGGGACCCCAGGTATACAACCCTAGGACCCTCTGTGCATTCTGAACTAGTCCCAGATCAGTAGCTAGCTCGCACAGTTACAACATAGATGTAATCACAACCATACAACAAAATAACGATGAAGCGGATAAATTAATATTAATAGGTAGCAAAAGGGACCTTATGGTCAAGTCTTACAGAGTGCGCCACGCAGGGCTTAGCAACAAAAGACAACTTGCAGCGGAAACATAATATGTGGCCACGCAACATGCCCACAGGCAATCGAGTGGAGGACGCGACCTAGTTCGCAAAGTCTTCATGATACTCTTCTTCATAATACTCTGAATTCCCTGGTTCTTCTGTGGGGATTAATCACACAAGGCGCAAGCCGTGAGTACTTTGAATGTACTCAGCAAGTCATAGGGAAATGTATGCAATTATTATTCATGCGAGGCTAGACAAGGATAGCTTTATGTTTAATTTGCAGAAAACAGCATTTACAGTTAATACAATAAGTAGATTGAAAGCACAATTTAAAAGGTTAATACATAAGTAATTCAGTTCTTTGAAACAACTAGAGATCAACCAAACCATTCCATCCAAACCATTGATTCCACCATTTTTAAGAAAAACATCTACCCCTTGCGTGAAATCACCGGGCATGCCCATAACCGGGGACACGACTATTCGAATAGTTTTATACACTCTGGAGAGGTTGTACAGCTTTACCCACAAGAGATAATAATCTTATACTATCTGCTCACACACTTCCGAGGTGTGCGACTAAGAGATTATCACAAGGTCGTTACAAAGCTTTGAACTGGCTAAGAGCTGCCCGCTAAGGTTTCGCTTCTAACGAGCTTCGGACACGCTAGATTCGTGCCCCCTCTTGCGCCAGCGAATCAGCACACTCCACCGCAACAGAACCTAGCCAGCTCATTGCTAATTATTAGGCTAGATCCACCCTATCCTGGACATGTGGTTGCACGATGTGACCCAGATCAATGGTTCAAGGTTAAGTCCTTAGTTGGCTGCTCAGGCAAGACTAATCCACGTCCCAATGTGCGTTATGGCACCCACACTCACCACCATCCACTCGCCCGAGCATAAAATATTTTTGGTTCGACCCGACCGAAGACCACCCTAGCCTTGGCACAACATCTTTTAACAACAGTGGTCGCGCCACGATTCCATAATTCATTTAGTCAAGTTTATTCATATGAGCATGCGATCATGAGTCCCAACGTACAACTATAGCATGGCTAAGCATAATACGATACCCGTGTTGGAAATTTATCAATGTCCAACTAATATAAACCCTCCTAAGGTGTCCAAGGGTTCATGTCATTCAAGAGTACATGTCGTATGTAATTTATCAAGGAGGTATACATCAATTAGGCATTTATCTACTCCCGACACAATTTAATATATAAACTAGCAATGCATGTTTATATAAAACAATATAGTTTTATAAAGATGGGTTCAATATGATCAAAGGTATATGATTTGCCTTCGTTGAAGAGTTGAGGTGTTTCGGTCGTCGGATCCGAGAAATCTTCCGAAAAGCCGGTTTCTACACGTGCGGAAAGAGAAAAATAAATAAAACAACTCCAAATAAATTCCAAATAAATACCAAACTAGCACTAACAGCAAGAGGAGGATTTTAGATGAATTTAGAAATTTAAATCACTCGAATCGGAGTTTGAACGAAGAAGTTATGGCCTTCCGAAGTTGGAAAACACATGAAATGATGGATTTATGGATTTTCTGATTTTCTGGAATTATTCTTGTAAAGGAAAAGGTAAATATGCCGTCAGCTGACGTCAGCAGAGGAAATTCGGCCGAAAGAAAAAGAAAAGAAAAGAAACTGACATGTGAGGCCCACTGTTAGCGAGAGGGTGCACGTGAACTGGGTCCACAGAACTTTGGAAGAGAGGGGGGGCAGGAGTGCCACGTGGGCTTCCACGTGGATGACCACGTAGGCCAGAGGGGTGACGGGGCGCTGAGGTGGAGGCGAGGTGGCGGCCACCTAGATGGCCACGTCGGCACCCGAGCCGGCGGCGCTCGGGGCCCGATGGTCGCCGGCGTTTGGCTGCGCGGCGGCCGACGACGAGGGGACTAGCGGCTAGGTCTCGGCGAGGCGAACTAGGTGCTCACCGGTTTGAGGACGCGGCGTCACCGGAGGGTCGACGGCGAGCGAGAAAGGCGGCGACGAGGAGAGGGCTACGGCGGCGACGGTGCTCCGAGGGCGGTACGGGGACGGGGAGGCGCGCACGAGGTGGCCCTCGGTGCGACGATGCCGAAGGTGGAGGCGGCGGCGGTTGAGGGTGCTCAGAGGCGACGCTAGAGGCGGCGGCGACCTTCGGTGGCCGAAGGCTTCGAGCTCGAAATACGGCGAGCTCGGAGGGGGAGAGGGGGAGTGAGATGGGGGAAACGAGAGAGGAGGGGGAGGCGATCCTGATGCTCGCTTTTAAACGACTCAGGGAGGCCTGAAGGAGGGGCAAGGGGGAGGTGGTGTCGGGCGGCCACTAATGGCGGACGGCGGCGTCGGCGAAAGGAGCGGGGAAAAGGGGGAAAAAGCGGGGCGCACGGACGCGGCGGAGGCGGGAACAAGCGGCGCGAGGCAAGCGCTGGGGCCAGGCGAGGGAGGCGGTGGGGACCGGCGGGTTTTGCAGCGGGGTGCTACGCACGGCCGCGCAAGGAAGAAGGGGGGGTCCGGAGGAGGACGACGAGGGCCGTCCAATTTCGATTGGACGGTTTGCGAAGAAGGAGGACACGGCTGAGGTTAAGCCGTCCGATTTCGATTGGACGGTGCCCGAGGGGAGGGGCGCGGCGCTCGCACGGGAAGCGGGCCGAGGAAGTGGGCCGAGAGAGGGAATTCGGCCCAAAGGCCTTAGAGGATTTTAAATTGATTTTTCATTTTAGAAATACCAGAAAACGAAAACCCTTTTTAGAAAATAGCTAAAGCAGCCCAAAAATTCTAGGAAAATTCACAAAAGATCCTTGAATTATTTAGAACTTAATAAAAATACTTTTAGCTATACTTTAGTTTTTAATTTTGCAAACAAAATAGGTTTTGGCTTCAAACAAAAAGGAAAAACCAAATTAAAATCCAGAAAATGCAATAAAGGCTTAAAATCAAAATAAAATCCAGGAAACTCCAATAAACTAACTTTTTGGTTTAATTGAAGTTGGATTAACTCAGTTTAAAAGGTTTTTTATTTCTAAATTTCAAATTTAAGCTTTTGCAATTCAATAAAATCAATTGGTTATTTTTATTTTGAAAATTTTCAAAAACTAAGCAAATTAGGGATGTTACACTTGCTTAGGTTGCTCAGAGAGTGAGGGCATTTGTTCGTCAAACGACTCGTTCGTGATTCTGATGTCTATTCGAAAGAACCGAGAATAAATAAATAATAATAAATAAATTAAACATCAACAAATTTAAAATATTTTTGCATATTCAGACATATAAATATTTTAGATTAATTTAGAAAAAAGATCATCTAATTTGGAGTTCATATGTAAAAGTTAGTAGCATTTGAAATTTGCTCGGATTGAAAAATCCTGAAAATAAGAAAGTGATGATGTCGATGGCGTATTTTATGAATATTTTCTTTGAAATGAAAGAAACTTTTCCACATATATATATATATATATATATATATTTGAAAATTAATTTATTACATGTGGATGGTCTCTCGGTTTTTTTAACTCATGCTTTACTTAAGAAAACAGTGGATGGTCCCACATTTTATAAAATCATTAGTTATTAACTAAGTGATTAACCTCAACTTAATTTTATCCCAAATTAATCCCTGATAGGTGGGGGTCCACTTGTTAGTCTCTCGGGTTTTCAAATACATTTTAATTATGAAAACAATGACTGGGTCCCGCATGTTAGAGACTCATTTTCTAAAACTTGTTTAAATTAGATTTCTGATTATCTTTTTTACCAGTCCCACATATCATTGACTTAATGTTCTTATCCATTGTGATCATCACTAAACTAATCCAAATTGCTTGGGCCCACAAGTCAGAGAGAGAGAAGGAGCAGGGCACAGAGTGCCTCACCGACAACGAACGTCGCTGCGGCTTGGCTCGGGGACTAGCAAAATGGATTCCTGGCTCGATGGTGATCCTACCGGGTGGTGGCAGCATGGAAGTGTGCGAAGGAAGTGGGCTGCGCGGCTTTCGGCCCAAAAAGTGACCGGGAGTAGGAATTGGATTTGAATTTTTGAAATAAGCTCGACGAATTCGTAAATATAGTAAGTGAGCTCCAAAAAATATGAAATTTTTTGTGGGAGCTCCTGACATAGATTTGTTGTTTGTGTAATGTTTCCAGAATTTTATATATTTTGATTCTTTTTCCCAAAAATGATTTTAAGGGCATTGTTTGAATGCAAATGCAATAATTGATTTAAGATAAATTTCAAAAGCATGCTCAAAATATTTCCACATTTATTCTCAATACAGTTATCATAAGTTTGAATTTTTTGGATGTTACAATATATCTGTACTTGGCATGAAACTAAAAAACAGTTTGAAGTGCAGCTAAAAATATGATGATGATATCCTGAAGCAAAACAAGCCTGTGACTATAGTCGGCATGACTGCCATCAAGGGTGTTCTGACCAAAATTGCTGTGTTCAAGTGAGTAAAAGTAATATTAGAATAAAAAACAGTAATAAAATTATTAATAATCTACACAAATTATTCAGTCACACAAACGCATTGGATTCATACATCAAATAGAAATCTGTAGTGTGAACCTATCTCAGATCCGATCAAGCAAAACAATATTAAATCAATGGACAGCAAAAAGTAAAGTGTTACAAGGGATGCACTGCTTCAGTGGTTACCGGTTAGAAGAAGGCAACCATGTTACTTACATTAGGTCTGTTAGAACAAGGAATGCACGATCTTCATTTTGAACAACCATGGCATGACACAATGAATTCACTACAGCCCATACTTGTCAGTTTGAACTTTGGGCTAACCAATCTGGGAAAAGATGTAAGAGTTTTAGATAGAACCTGTAAGCTAACAGAAGGTACTTGGAGCTTTTCATGGTAGAATGCTACCTTCCATCTGTAGATCCACAAGGTGCATATTTACATACTACAATGCAGTCTGCAAACATATCATTTGAGTTTCTGATCCCTGATATGTGGCACAGAAATAGTAACAACAATTAATATATGCCTCAAGAAATATCATGAACTGAAACCGACAATAGATTGTTGGTGGATATAAGCTATACAAAGCTCAGTTATATGGAAGTCTACTTGTATAAGTGGCTCTATGGCTGTGCACAATTCAGTAAGCCAAAACAGAGGGGAATGACATCATGATAAACAGTTAGGTATGGCAGACCCTTTCTATTACTTAGAGAGACAATATGGTGTATATAGTAGTCTACCATCCCATTATATCCACTCGAACGCGAAATACCAAGTACACAAAGCAAGGTAATAATAATTTGTTCAGCAGTAGCTATGGACCAGGCAATCCCAACGTGATTGTCCATCAGTTCATACATACTGCTCTCAAATACATAACCCATTACTTGCTTTCAGCTAATCCAAAAATGGTAATTTCCATTTCTTATTCAAATTAGACACAAAAAATATTAAGATATGAAAGGACGACAATATTATGATGGTTAATGCCATAATTATGAATGCATGTATATAATTGTAACAAATTGTGTATGATGTGCGATCTAAATGAAGGAAAAGATTTTATCTTAATTAGGAGTGTGGTGGTATGCCTCTCACAATCTTTTTGTTCTATTGGATAGAATTGTCACACAAAAGGACGACAAATACTACGATGGTTAATGCCATAATTCTGAATGCATGTATATAATTGTAACAAGGGGCAATTTGCTATATGTCACTGAATAACTTCGGATCTTCATAATATGGCAATGATGTCTCATTGACATATGGGTCCTAAACCCACATGTTAGCCTCACAATGAGTGATATATTGTAAATTATGTAGTTATTCAGTGACATATTGTGATTTTTCTCTTGTAACAAATTGTGTTTGATGTGCAAACTAAGTCAAGGAAAAGATTTTATCTTAATTAGGAGTGTGGCGGCAGGCCTCTTACAATCTTTTTGTTCTCTTGGATAGAATCGTCATATTGTGATGAATCAAACAACAGAATGATAAACAACATCTCAGAACAACTGTCGGTCTAAACTCTAAAGCTTGATTGCTCAAATTTACCCTTAACCATTGGCAATTCGCTATATGTCACTGAATAACTTCGGATCTTCACAATATATCATTGATGTCTCACTTATGTCAGCCTCATAATGAGTAGCATATTGTGAATCATGTAGTTATTCAGTGACATATTAATTGTGAATTTTCTCTTGAACCAAAGATGCATACCGTGCTCTCCACTAACATTGAAACTGTTTAAGTGGCACCTCTTTGATAAATTTGGGCACCCGAGGAGAACCTTTAACCCAGATTTGGTATACAACCAATCTGGACATGCTGTCATATGAACACTAACAGCACAAAGTTGCATAAATCCATAAATATTTCTACTCTAGAGGCAAAAGGACAAGACGCTCACAATTTGGCGGAGGGGGGCGAAGGGGAGGATGTGTTGGGAAGGAGGCAGCAAGCTTTGCGCCAGCGCCAGTGCAGCCCAAAGACCCGAGAAGCCCACGACTTTGAGTTGACTGTTGGCCACGCGCAGCGACGCTATTGGCCTAAAATTGACCAGGAGCGCTCCCGGTGCGGCGATTTCTTGCCCTATAAAGAGAGGAGCGCTCCCGGTGCGGCGATTTCTTGCCCTACAAGGAGAGTTTATATACGCTATTAGAGATTTCATTCCATACGACACACGACGTATATCTTCTCTTGATTGCTTGGTGCGCACTCTGTTGGATGAAGTTTCGCATCACCACGCACGCTCGATCGCTAGCCAAAAAGACTCTTTCCTTCCGGTGAAAAGAAGATCTTTAATTTGCGGGAAACGAATTGAATCCCGGCCGGGAGGAGATTAGACCAACAGATTCCAATAGGGAGTGTTTACATTAGCTAATCACCAGCTAAGCAAACAGGATTACCACTAGTAATCTCTCTCTCTCTCTCTCTCTCTGGCAAAACCCCGTTCAAATCGCGAGTCCGTAACAGACTCAACCACTGTTTCCTCGAGTCGGCGGATTTCGCGTCCACTGCTTGCTGCCACCCCCAAGCACCAGGCCACAACACAAGACGCGAGTCTCGAGCGGCGCGAGAGCAAACCCTAGCTAATACTACTCTCTCCCTCCCTCCCTCCCTTTTTATCTCTCGCAACACACACAGCCACAGCGAAACCCTAGTAGTGCTTGCAGCGACTCGGTTCTGACCCAGTACGCATGGCCTACTCCGCCGACCAGCCCAGCCGCCGCCCCGACATCGAGGAGGGCGAGATCGTCCCCGGGTACGACTCGGCGTCCGACACCGACGACGACAGCCTCTACGTGTTCCAGCCCCGCGACGACGACGGCGAGGAGGGCCGCCCGGAGATCATTAAGCGGCGCCGCCTGGAGGACATCGTTGCGGGAGGCCGGGTTGCCCTGCCGTCGCCCACGTCCTCGTGCGGGTCGGACGGGACCATCAGCGCCGGCGCCGCCCCCGTCGCGCGGGCGTCGTTCCCCTGCCCCATCTGCCGGAGGGAGTTCGGCAGCCAGAAGGCCGTGCACGGCCACATGAGGGTCCATGATCCGCATGGGCGCCAGGGGCAGGACAAGGGGAAGGAGAAGGAGCGGCCGGTCACTCTTGGCAGGAGCTGGGTCGTGACCGGCAAGGGGGCTGGATCGGCGGCAGGGCTGTCTTCCCCGATGACGAAGTGGACAACTCCATGGCCATTGTAGTTGCAGAGCCCAAGCTCTCCGTAGCAGAGCCGATGCCCATGGCGTTCGCAAGAACCAATCTTTCCGGCGTAAAGATCGAACACGGGAGCAGCGGCGCGCAGCCGAATCCCAATGGGTTCGTGCCCATCGTGGCGGCAGCAGGCAATCCTTCCAACCAGGTCGTCGCCCACCCGCCCGCTGCGCCGCAGGTCGTCGCCCACCAGCCCGCTGCGCCTCAGGTCGTCGCCCACCAGCCCGCTGCGCCTCAGGTCGTCGCCCACCAGCCCGCTGTGCCACCGCTTGCAGGGGAGCAAGGTCACGCGGCGCGGCCGGCAGGGGAGAAAGGTCATCTCGAGGGGTTCACGTGCGCGGAGTGCGGGAGGTGGTTCTCCACGCACCAGGGGCTAGGTGGACACGTGGCCGCCCACAAGAACAGACGGAGGGAAGCCGCAGCCGCGGCCGCGGCCGCGGCCACGGGAGTTCAGCAGGGCGACGGCGAGGGCGGCGTTGCATGCCGCGAAGGCGACAAACCGGCGAAGAAGCACGTGTGCAAGGTGTGCGGCCGGGAGTTCGACACGGGAGTGGCGCTCGGCGGCCACATGAGGAAGCACTACGCGGGTCCACCGATCGGGCAGAAGAAGCAGAACGCTACCCTGCGCCTTTATCCTGGGACGCCCGGGGAAGTTCTTGCACCGGCTTTCGTGGAAGTGCCAGAGCTTACACTTGCACTGCCAGTGGATGAGGAGGCGCAGCCTGCTGTTGCGCCGGCCATCAAAGTGGCGCAGCCTGCACCTGCGCCGGCTGCGGCGGGCAGCGTGCTCAGGATTTTCGGCGTTAACATCGTGCAGACGCCAGAAGAGCAAGAAGTTTCGGCCGTGACAGAGGACTCGGCGTCCACCAGCAAGCAATAGGAGATCGGTGGAGATCGATCGAGGAAATAGAAAGTGTCCAGTTTGTTTGAATTAGTCTTGGATTTAGCTAGGATACTACTATATATTGCATGCATGGCAAGTTTTAAGTGCTCCCTACATGTCAGGAGATGTACGTTTTCTTCCATATGCATCATGGGGATAAGAGCTACAATCTTGCCCCCTTGTGGTTTTTTGAAAGAAAATTTCCCCCTTGAATTTTAATTTATCTATTTAAATCAGTTTTTGAACGGGAAGTGACTCGGGAATGCTATAGCGTTGCAACGTTGTAACATCAAGTTTCATGATGTTTCAAAAAGTTTTATGAGAACACTTTAAAAGTTTCATGTTTCGGCGAGTTACATGTGTTTTTAGAAGTTTCCAAAAAATATTTCAAACCAAGTTTCAGGTTTTGAAACACAAGTTTCAACCGGAGAGTTTCGAGAAGGCTAGTTTCAGCCAGCTCACCTGGGTACGATGGCACTACTGCGCCACAATAGGGCTGCTCGATACCGTCTGCCGTCAACGCACCCTCTTCTCTGGCTTTGACCCCATCTATCGCCGCCACCACGACATCGACTGACGTCGCCCGCCACTGAATCCGTACTTGAGCTCTGTGCCGCGCATCCATCTCTCCCTCTCTTCCCCAGCTTAGACCTGAGCTCTGCGCCACGTCTCTGCCGGATCCGGCCGTCCCAAGCCGCGCCGCACTGCCCACCCGCGCTAAATCTAGAGCCAGAGTTGAAGGAGGAGGTGGAGGGGCGGCGCTGGAAGTGAGGAGGAGGGGGTGTCCACTTGCGTCCATAGGCTCATCGGTTGTACTCCTCAGTCGATTGTGGGAAAGAGAGATCGAGGAGAGAGGGATACGAGAGAGAGAAATGAGAGAGAGGGGTGCGAAGGAGACACAAACTTATGATTTATGAGGGGATCGAACGACTAGAGCCTATACCATTGCGGCGTTATATTGTTTCATAGTATTTCTCTTTTGAACGGGCTGATTGTGCTACTAGTAGTTTCTTAATCGGAAACAATCCAATTTTGCATCTGGTATGGAATCGGCACTATATACCTGTACCTGTTACCAATTCGATCATAGAGAAATTGTGATAGGTATATGCAGACACTTCGATTCCAAGAAGTCTCAGGCCTCCTTTGGAGTGAAAAAAAAATCAACACATCTATATGACACTGCTCCTTAGATGCGAACATGTGATAAATATAAATCTTTCTATAGAAATTTTTTCGCATCCTAGAGATTAGAGGGTGATATACAAAAAGATTCATACTTACTAGTTACTACGTGTTCGCATCCTAACAGTGATGCCAGGATTCCCTATGAACAAAGGAATTTAGCCGAATCTGTTCGATTTCATACTCCGATTTCACTACTAGTACTAGGTACTAGGTGCAAGCAAATCAGCCTGCCTCGGTCGCTGGTAGTAAGGGCCCACACGGAGGAAACTTCCATCTCCCAAACCAATCAACTAACCAGGATAACGTCTCCTTTCTTCCGCTTCGCTGTTGCGGACTTCACCGATCAACAAGTCCGGGACCCTCGAGACCCGATCCCCTGTGCCTCCCTCACCAAGCACCACTCGTACACCTCGCACGATAACACAACATGTGTCCTATGCGCTCATCCTTGTGGCCTCTGAGCCCGCTAATTACCGTCTTCCCAGCAACAGTCGCCTCATCCGATCCTCGCGCTAACCTTCGCGACCTTTCTGGGTGAACCGGCTCTTCGGGACGCGTCTCACTGCGAGGTGGCCCCGCACCCGCCAGTCCACTGTAAAATGTGGCACGAGTTCTCTTCCCTTTCCCTCCTAAACATCTCGAAGCAGTAGCAGCAGCAGCAGCAGTAGCGATGAAGTAGACCTGCGATTGGAGCTTGGGAGCAGCCATTTCTTTGGAGAGGGAGATCTCCTGCTCTCGTTTATATAGCAGGTACGTGTGCTTCTGAGCAAGGAGTTCAGAATTATGCTTAGGAGCTGCGAATTCTGCTCCTTTATGTTCTTAATTAGCTGTGCAAGCCAAAGGAGCAAATCGAAATCCATGGATGCAAAGGAAGAGATAGATGAGCTTTTCTTGCTCTCTAGGAGCACTTATGTCTGGTGTTAAGGCTAGTTAGTATTTGTGTGGTTTTGTTTATACTCTGCTTCTTGCTTGTATTATCCAGTTTGCTAGGTCAATTCTTGAGGGTTTTTTTGTGTGGGGGGGCGCTTTCCCTTTCTCTCTGCTTCCAATTCCTAGGGTTTCCCGGCCGGGAATGGCTTGCTCGTGTGATTTTGTTGGGTATTTCATACTGACTTGATTGTTGGAGTAGTGTCGAATGGTGGTAGGATCATGCATCAGTTTGTAAATGAATTGCAAAGATACACCACCCAACACCAACATGAGCTGTTTAACTGCATGAGTATAACCAGAATTCTAGTTGTATAATACTGTATAAGAAGAATTATGAAAACACTCAAGGTTGAGAGAATTTAGCTGATATGACATAGGAGGTACAGCAGGCTAATTCCTGAGATTGTGAACTAGACATGAAAGCAAATGATTCGGTGAAAAATAGTTTGTTAGTTTTGAATTGAATATACAATTCCTTCCATCACCTTACTGAGTGAGTGCACATGTTCTCATGATAGGGAGCAAACAGAAAATGGATGCAGATGGTACCTTGAGGAGAGGTCCTCCTGGTCGTCGTTATAAGAAGGTGGTTCACAAACTGTGATTTTTTTTTATGGTATAGTGAATTGTCAAGAATAGTGTTACATTGATAGATTAACGTGTTTCTGTAATTCTTTTTCTTCAATCTTAATAGCCACAGAAGCTGAAGTTCAAACCAAAAGTGCCAGCACAAAAGCCAAAAAAATCAACTCCAGAAAAGTAAAGTTCTCTTTGACTTGAGCTGCTAATAATATCTATCTAGTTTGTTCACCTAGCATGTTACAATTTACATTAGCAAACATATTTTGTTCTTTCAGGCCACAACAGGAAGAGCCAAAACCAATTGATGAAGAGTTGGTGAAGAGACTGAGGGTAATTGATTATTCATTTGTATTGTCTTGAGGTCAGATAGTATTTTAGTTGTATACTTAGGAGAAAAAGGTAGCTTCCTTTCTAGCGCTGAACTTCTGTTTGTTCTTTTCAGACTGGCAAAGGAGCTCCAAAAACTTTGCCAAGTACAAAAGGTTGTTCTGTATCTCTTCACCGCCACATGTATACTTAGATCTTATAAGGCGGTCATTAAAGATTTAAGGGCAAGAAGTTTTTCAATCAAACAAGCACAATGCATTTAAGATCAACGTATTGTATTTAGGCAGTAATCTTAAACACGTCAGAGTCTATAATCCTCTGTATATTCCCTTCTCAGATGAGCACTCAGCACAAAATCTCCCCTCGATGCTTTCTTCTGCGGCTGGAGTTGACTTATCACTGCCACAGTCAGGAGGGCAGAAGCAAGGTCAACCGGTGAGTTCATCAAGAATCTCTCAGGTTCAACCTTGCTCTGTTAGGAATTATTCTTTTTCATGACAGACACATGACTTGTATATGTTCCTTGTTTGTCTATACCTGCTTTGGCAAAAGGTGGCACTCCAAATCCCTAGAGTCTTTCCTGTCACTTCCAATCCAGGTGAATTTGAGGCTTCATAAGTTCCATTGTTTTGACCAATACGTTCCACTAGGAATAATCATGGGAATATTCAACTGTTGTCAGGAATTTTCTACGACCATGACGACGACGACGACGATGATGACGACGAGGACGATGGCAATGTTGAGTTACAGGAGACTCAACCAAGTTCAACTGAATGTGAAACCTCTATTCGTCCAGCAAAAGAGCTCAATTTGCTCGTATGAACCTCTCAGCCCTACAAAATTACCTTGATATTTTCTGGCATTTATGCAATTTGTTTACAATTTGGAACAACAGGAAGAAGATGACAAAAGAAGAATGTTCCTATTCCAGTTGCCGAAATCTCTTCCTTTGCCAAGAATACCATCCGCTGTAGCTGAAAGGAATGGAAAGACCATCAGCAAGGAGGTGAAAGAACGATACAATCTGAAAGATTTGCCTGGGGGGTATTTGGGAAAAATGCTGGTATACAAGAGTGGCGAGATCAAGATGAAGTTGGGAGATGTCATGTTTGACGTTAGTTCACGTTTCTCTCTCTCATCGAGAACATAGTTTACGCCTTCCTCTTTTGTTTTTTCAGAATCTAGCCAAAACTCTTTATGTATGGTCATGGTGCTTGGGTTCTTCCATTACATTTGCAGGTGAACCCAGGAGCGGAGTGTGGGATGGCGCAACATGCAGTAGCTATGAACACTAGAGAGAAACATTGTTGCCTACTTGGGGAGATCGAAAATCGGCATGTTGTTGTGACTCCGGATGTTGACTCGTTGTTAAATGACAATAGAGGTTAGGTTGTGAATTGGTCAGGCTGTCAACTGTAGCAATTGTAGCAACTTGTCAAATGTGGTGTGCTGTGTGCATATGCTAGATGCCTAGATGTACACATTTTAACTACATGATACAAGGTAAAGTTGTAGTTGTAGCAATTGTACAACAGTAGTCTTTAAAATAATTGCTTCTTGCAGTTGATGAATGCTCAGAGAGACTTTTTATCTTTCTTATTAGAAATTGAGAATCGGACGAACATGAATCTCATTATCATTTGAATATCATTTTACTATTGTACATGCATGCAAAGATGAATTTGTTTGGTCCTTACATCCAAAAGGTGGCCAGATATTACTACACACCCTTTGGAAGTGTGGTTCCTAAGAAAAGAGCAAATCTGGAAAATCAAACTAAACTGGAGGATGCAACAGATCAAGAATTCTTACAAAAGGCTAGAGAAGAACTTAGCCAGCCGTTCCTTGCGCAGCTCTGGACTGCGCACAAGGAAAATCTTTCCTTCAATCTTGTTCTTCAGAAAATACTCAAATGCAGTGATTGGCATCCTCTGATTGTAACCGCAAGATGTAACTGCTTTCCACAAGTCATCAGCAAACTCTCTGGGCTTTAAGCTCTTTACAGCGTCTATTAATTCTCCAATCTTCAGAACTAAATATTGGGTATCGTCATTATCTATCTTTTGCTCCATGGAATCTTCAGATATCAGATTATCAGCAGAATGAGCACACTGATCCTTGTTCGTTCGAATTTCAGCAGTTGATTGATCATCACTGAAGATGAAAGAAAGCTCGTCATAACCCTCGATGGGCCTATTTAGCAATAATGAGTCCTTCGGATGAGCCTTTATTGCAACCAAAAAAAAACTGTTTAGCAATGAGAGTAAAATGTGAGACAGTACTGTAAACAAAAGGGCAAGGTTCCATAACCGTAGCATACTGGTGGTAATCATCTTCTCTCATGTTTATTGTCCTAGTAGCATGATCCCATGAGGCGGCGCAAATTGCTTTTGTCCTCTCTATCCTTTGCCATTTCTCCCTCAGAGTTATCAACCTCCTTTGCACGTTAGTTGTTTCGGTTTTTGTAAAACTTGTTATTAGCTTTCCATAAAAGCTGGGTTGTTTCCTGTTTTCAAAAAAAAAAACACGTCAGCGATACCGCAATCTCGCTGAAACCGTTGAGAAACAGCCTCCCAGCTGGTAGCAGAGTATCTTCTCTGAACAACGCATCTTTTCCCTCAACAATTGAAGCCTGTTCTATCAGATAATTGATGAAGAATTTGGTCCTTTCTTTGCTCCATTTGAATTGCTTAGAAGAAGTCCGACTGCTGCTAACGGTGACCTGGCTTTCATTTTCGATCACATTTGACCCCATTGTCCCTGTTCTCTTGCTGCCCTGCAGATGGGATATATAGTTTCAGTCAGTTTGACAGCCCAGTACTCTACTTCCATCTAGCTCTTATGTACATAGATCTGCAAAGGTTGCACGAAATTTCCAATTCCGCCTAAGTCCTAACTGAATCTCCGATTGGACAATTAGGTGGTTATGCCTTTTCGAAATGTATCATCGATGAGAGGAACGCAAACGAAGTGATCGCGCGAGAGAATACATACCGTTCTGAAACAGCGCACGGGTGAGGAGGTGGTGGAGATGCGTCTGCTCGAGAAGGCGGAGCTCGCGTTGCCGGTGAGTCCTGGAGCGCCGCGCCCGAAAGAGGCTGCTCGCAAAAGCCGGCCGAGTCAAAGCCAGTGCAAAAGCCTCAAAGGGGAGTGCATGGGAGGGGAACTGAGGAAGAAGCAAAACCAGTGAATCGCCATTGCTGGAAGGGGAAGCCAGCGACGACGGCGAGAAAGGGAGACGGTGGGAGCCGAGGAGGCCGTGCCCGTGCATTGGCTCGTTGCGGCCGAGCGCAACAAAAAGTTGCAGGTTGCCGTTGGGGTGGAAGAAGATCATAGTTGAGGATTTCTGTTTTAAAATGAGGGAATTGCTTTAAAATGAGGGAATTGCTCGAGAGCCACTCTTATTTTTCAGATGGGTTGTCAGCGAGTACTTGAGTGTTATTTGGGTTTGTGAGTACTTAGTTTTTTTTTATCTATGTTATATTTGGTGATATCTCATTAGGAGAGGAGGCAAATTGATCTTATACATTGAATCTAGATCTAAGAGTTCAAAATTTGAGTACTAGTTAGCAACAAAACACTCAAGTACTTCCTAGACACTCTATTTTCAGATTTTGTAGGTACAACAGAGTCACCCAACCATACTGCTTGTGTGTTTTCACAACAAACGGACAGCACAAATTTCAAAATAGCTACTCCCACTTGGGATGGATTCGGATTAAGCACAATCCCTTCGGACGGGGAGAAATTTTTAAGGCCTCTTTGGATCGAAAGAATTTCATAAGAAAAATGGAGAAATTCTATTCCTATAGGAATTGGTACTATTTATCCCTTTGGAACATAGGAAGTCACACACTCATCCTTTCAATTCCCAAGGATCACTATTACTTTCCCATGAATTCATAGGGAAAAATGTAGGAAAATGAACATGAGATCACATTCCTATGGCAATTGTTACTATTCATCCCTTTGGAATATAGGAAGCCACCCTTTCAATTCCTAACAATCACTATTCCTTTCCCATAAATTCATAGGAAAAATGCAGGGGGGAACGTGAGATGACATTCCTACGAGAATTGGTACTATTCATCCCATTGAAACATAGGAAGTCACCCTCTCAATCCAATGAGAACATATCTAGTGCATCCTAAGTTGTGGTGTATCCCCGTACATCCTCTTCAAAACACGAAGCAAATGGTCATGACAAATTTCGAAAGAATTTGGTTAGATAAGTCACGATGCAATCATCTTGCTTCGTATTTTGAAGAGGATGCACGAGGATACATCACAACTTAGGATGTACTAGATATGTTCTACCCTTTCAATTCCTAAGTATCACTATTCTTTTCCCACGAATTCATAGAAAAAATATAGGAAAAAAACATAAAATCACATTCCTTTGAGAATTGATACTATTCATCTTGTTGGAACATAGGAAGTCATCCTTTCATTTCCTAAGGATCACTATTCCTTTCCCATGAATTCATTGGAAAAATATAGGGAAAAAACATGTGATCACACTAGAGGGGAAATTCCTACAATTCTCGTACACTTCATCCAAACATAAATTCCTCTTAACACTCTTGTGTTTTCCAATCCTTTGTTTTGCGCAATGTTCAACGAGGCGCTAGATGCTACTCAGGCGGCTGACTTGCGCCTAGCGCCTAGATCATCTAGGCGTCGCCTAGGCGACCAACTTGACGACAGAGAACCTGAGGGTTGTAAGATCGAGGAGGCCGACTAGAGGAGGATGAATAGATGGTTTTAAACTCTCTTTAGTCAAAACCGATTTTATATGTAAAAGTGTAAATCAAATTGGTTTTACATAATTAAAGCCTAAATCAACTAGTTTCACTAAGTACACCAACAACCTAAATCTAAGTCAAGATTTACAATCCTAGGGTGACAAGCAAGCAATTAAATTCTAGAAATATAAATTGCAAGAATGTAAATGAGACCAAGAAAGCAAACTACAATGACACAATGATCTTTTTAACATGGTGTTAGAAGACTTGTCGGTCTTCCCTAATCCATGTTGAGATAAGCCTAAACGAATTGGATCGGCTCTACGAATTAAGCTAAACATCGTGAATCCACTTGTGGTAGCTCTTTCCCCCTCTGGGTAAGTGAGCTCCAACCTTCACACCACGCCGAGCCTTCTCACAAGCTTCTTGAGAACATCACCGGACCATGACACCTCCACGGCGTCTAGGTGTCGACAAACACTAAAAGTAATAAGCCAAGCACCTTGCTTAACTCTCACCAAGTGTTACACAAGCACAAGCAAATACTCAATCAACCTCTAGATGCAAGACATGCAACTAGAGACATCTCTTCTTGCTCACAAGGTGTAACACATGCACAATTGAGAGGAGAAGCTTACAATAGCTCAAGAGAGTGAAATAAGGTGTCTAGTTGTTGGATAGAGAGCCCTAAGCCAAGCTTATATAGCCCTCATGCAATAAACTAGCCGTTACTCACAAAATCAACACAAACACATATACCCTAGTCATGTCTGGGGTAACAACACATAACAACTAGTTCGTGTACACGTGGCAAATAGTCGTTGGGCTAGGACGCTGATACTCTTGACATGTCTTGGGTACCCTCAGACATGTCTGGCCTCATTAGGAGCTCTCTAGAAACCTCAGACATGTCTAGGGTACCCTTAGATATGTCCAAAGCAAGATGCATGAACTTCAACCATGTGCAAAACTCATTTGTAAATTATAATCCTATGCCACTAAGAATAGATACATAACCATCAACTATTTACAAAACACATTCACAGGCTTTAGTATCATGCCACAAGGAGTAGGTCAATCTACAGTAGGTGCATGAACTTCAACCATTTGATTATAGTCCCAAGCTACAAAGAGTAAATACATGAGCTTCAACTATTTATAAAACACATTCGCAAATAATAGTATCATGCCATAAGGAGTAGGCGTATGGACTTGAACCATTTGCAAATTATAGTCTCATGCTACAAAGAGTAAATGCATGAGTTTCAACTATTTACAAATCACATTCATAAACAATAGCATTATGCCAAGAAAAGATAGGGCAAGCGGATTTGAGCTATTAACACATGATGAAACTCAAGCTACTAAACAAGACCCCTCTTAATAGTACAACAACCTATACTGACAATCCGGTCTCTCAACCAAACAACAAGACTGGTAGAATGACTAAGAAACATGTCCTTAGCCTATGCTATTTACATTTGCTTATGTCATCCACTTGACTTGATGACCATCAACTCATGATGTCATCCAAAGTCTTCATCATCAACCAGGATTAAGCTTATTTCACACCAACTCATGAAGAATGTTAGTCCCACAAATCTGATTGTCATTAATCATCATAACTCACCATTAACACATAATGTTAATTGATTCATGACAGCCCAATTGAAAATAATTGAATTTAGATCAACATGAGTATATATTACAACTACAAAACCTTCATATATTCAAATGATGTATTTCAAAGTAAGAATCCTCAATATATGTGGATAAAGAACATGGATCAATACTAATGATATCACAAACATAGAGTGAACTCACCCTAAATATGTGCAGACACACACACACACACACACACACACGTACGTACATACGTACACACACACTATTCTATAGCCAAGTGTAAAATAACTATTCTACGCCCAGCTAGCCCACCGCGCGCGACCAGTTTAGGTAGGACGCGCGCGCGCAATCCTCATACAATTGACCCATTAACTACAGTCGATGGGCCAGAAATGTTCGGTCCCGCGTGTAATGTGTGACAATAATTCGTGTATAAGTTTTACTACCAGTTTTTCGATATACGATTACACAAAGCTCATACGTCTAACAGTAAAAACACAACAGCTAGCATAGTAATTGTGTACTATTTTTTTACTACTGAATCACATATATTTTGTATTTTTATATCAGGACATGTTCCCACTATCTCCTCCCGATACACGATGTCTCATCCAGCAATAACTTGCAACATATATTACAGTAATCATGTCGAACATATTTTTAGCCTTCTCATCATGTCACAATGGACTTTGTGTGTATATCGGGCAAGGACCCACGATCTCCCCCATGCGAGAAGTGAGACATCACGTCTGATAGTAACAAAATGTACCACACACGAAGCTTCGAGCCGTCGGTACCGAGGAAGCGTGTTGATGATAGTCCACTTGAGGTCGGTCTCCTCTTCCTTGGTCTCAACGAGGTTGGCCATCGCGTTTTGCCTGGCGATGTAGTCATCGAGCCTCTGGATTGATGCTTTGACACGATCCACCTAGTTCGAGAGTACAATTTCGACGATGAGGTTGGCTTGCCGGATGTCGGAAACCATGACATTGGTCGATGGAGTAGAGACGCAACGGGCTGATGAGCGCAGCTACACTCTCCGGTAGATATGAGGGTAGAGCACGGAGGAGGTCGCAGACATAATCATGTTCCACGGCCTGGCTCAGACATAATCATGGTAGGCTAGAACTATCTGTGGTAGGAGAGTCGAAGAAGAGTTTGAAGGCATTTTAGGTATTTTGCTATTTGTTTTTTTGGGTTGGGAGCGTGCGGGGATGGAGAACGACCTCAGGCGGTGGAGCATACAAGATGGAGAGCAACCTCAGGCGGTGGAGTGTATGCTTAGGAGTTTTATCAGTTGGGGGGAGATGGGGGTTTTGTGAATTCAATTTTCGCAAGAGGATGCCCATCTTTATAAGTCATCGTAGGGAGCCAGAGCGGGATTGGTACATTTTAAAAGGAGCAAAATGGTTGATATGGGCAATATTTTTCTATTTTTCACATGCAAATATATAAAAACAAAATAGTGCGGACAATAGTACAGTAAAAGCTAAACCTCACGAGAGTAAAACTCTTTTACACATATAGTAATTCGAAAGAAAACAAGCATCAATAATTTTATCCGCATCATACAGTAAAAGAGCTATCACATATCAGTAGATGAAACGATGTCACTAATCGTTGCATTTTTTGCCGACCAAAAAATAATAGTAATCACCACTAAAAGGCGGTAAAAGACTATGATAAACATAGTAAAATCATGCACAATCACAGTAGTCCCGCTAAACCAAGCCAGTTATATCACGTGATTTTTTTTAGTAAGAGAGTTCGTATAGAACAGTAAACCAAATTAATAGAGCTTGAACTTACAGGGGCAGGCAGCAAGGCATTGAGGCTCCCGGGAGTAGTTACTCTATATTCCGTATCTCACATATCTTACAGCGTAGGGAGTATCTTGCGCAACCGAGAGTATGTATGTGTAGTATACGAGTATATAAGATCACATAGGTGGTATTTACACCTTTTCAGGGGTGGTATGTACAATTTTTTAGACATACTCTTTTTATGTGTGAATATAAAGGTATTTACAAAATATGCTAAAAACTATGTACTCTCTTGCAAATTTTTTGTGTGGTTCACATTGAAGTATCTTATAATTAGTATATGAGTATACCTAAAGTGATAATAGAGTATGTCAAGTTCTTTTAGGTGGTATATCAGAGGTGGGAGTAACTACTCCCGGGAGTAGAAAATATTTTATATATATATATATATATATATATATATATATATATATATATATATATATATATATATATACTGTATGGTACTCACTGAGTATGCGTACTCTCACCTCTCATATACCACTTAAATTGTATGATGATACATCTTTATCAATTTGAGTATACTCCAATAATAATTATAAGATAACTCAAAGTGAGTTTCATGAAAAATTTCATGAAAATCCACTTTTTATACCAAAATCCGTGTATATACTTCTTTTATGTATAAAAAGGGTATATAACAAAATTAAAGGGTTCCAATGAAAATTTTCCGATCAAGTCACATTGAAGTATCTTATAATTGGTATTTAAGTATACTGAAAGTGATAAAGAAGTATACTATATTCGTTTAAGTGGTATATAACACTAGTAAGTACTAACTAGTAACAACGCAAGCACTACAACACACAGCAGAGGCACAAAGCACAAGCACAACACTGAGCAAATAGCAGAGGCGCAGAGCTGCACAGCATAGCACAAGCACTACAACAGCAACAACAGAGCACAAGCACTACAACACAGAGCAGAGGCGCAGCGCATAAGCAGAGTAGAGGCGCAAGACACAAGCAGATCATAGCACAAGCAGAGGTCGGTGAGGCGAGGGACAGCGACGGCGAGGTACCTGGTGTCCTGCTGCGAGGGAGGCGAGGGAGGAAGAGTTGCTGCTAAGGAGAGGACAAATCGATGACGGGAGATGAGGATTCGGCGGCGGGGGCAGCCCGATCGACGACGGGAGAGGAGGAATCAGCACCGAGATTGGTCGATTTGGCGGCAATGAGGTGGTTTCGGTGGCGGGGGAGGTAGATTCGATCGGCGGTGACAGCAGCTCCCACAAACTCACCTCTAATGACAAATCCCTAACCCGGTGTCCTAACTAGTATTTTACACTCACTCCTTCCATTTGCCAAGTCACCTTGGCGTATTCGAATTCCGCCGCAATTTCCTCTACCTAGGACCAGCTTTGATTTGCTAGGCGCCTAGGGCGCCGATTTGGTGGAAATCACGGCGGAGACTCGACGACTACCGCCTAGAAGCCGATTAATAGGCTCTAGGCGCCAATTTTTGGAACACTGGTTTTGGGCGTGCATTTCTATCATAGCCATGTTTTTTTTTTACCTTTTCTCGTGGTGTTACGTTCATGTGTTCCAAAGAGTTCCAAAGAGGCCCTTAAATTTAATCATTTCTTTACTAGAACATTCAACAAATAATGCTGTGGATCATGTTATGACACACCAAAAACAAATATCAAAGTTATTAACCTGTAAAAAACGGAATTTCAACCAGAGATGCCGTAGTGACGCAGTTTAACAAAAATTTCAATAGTCTCACCCAGTCACCGCAGACATGATTCTAAAAGCAAAGCGGAGGGCAACCGAATGTAAATTACACCAAAATTGCAAGTCAAGATGCTAAATGAACACTGTCTTTTGTATTGTTAATTTGAGATAACTTAGATTTTGTCATCTAAGACCTAGACTTTTTCTTCCGGGAGTTGCTGGAGCCCTTCGGTTGCTCTGAGGTTGCAGCTGGAGCTTTTGACGAACTAGTAGCTTTCGAAGGGGCACCACCGGCATTGGCAGCAGATGCTCCAGATGAATCGTGCTTCTCTCTAGTCACAGCTCCTTGAGCACCTCTGACCTGAGCTCTCTTATCCTTCCTCTTTGGACGGTAACTCGACCGCTCTCTCTTGGGCAGCCATCTCTCAGGATCCGGTGGTGGCCCTGGGTTCGCTGGATCAAAGCCTTTTGGATATCTAGGCTTCCTCTTCCTCTTCTTTGCCTTTTGCTTCTTCTCTTCCTCTGCAACTTCCACCTTCATATCCTGGGGCGCTTCAACATGCCTTGCACCAGAAGTCTTCTCCAGGCTCTCTACATTAATTCCCTTGAGACCTGGCAATGGTTTCAGCTTCTTTTCATATTGCTCAGCCTTCTCAAGGTCAGTGCGTGCTGAAGTTGCTACAAGCCCAGCCAGTGCTTCAGTGCTTCCATAGCTCTTCACAAGTTCCTCATATAATCGACAAGCCTCTTCATCAAGCCCATGATTGAGCTTAAAGGTAGCAGCCTCCCGCATGAACACATCTAACTTGTTATCCTCTGTCATGGCATTCTTCCACCACTGGATAGCAGAATCAAGCACAGAAGCAGCACCATTGGAGTCACCTAGGCGCTCTTTTACAGCTACTAGTGTAGCAACTGTAGCAGGCACGTGCTGGATGTCAGGTATTTTAGACAGCGAGTCAGCAGCAATCTGAAAATGGTTGGCGTTGGCAGCAATATGGGCAAGTGCAAGGAGGACTCCTTTAGAATTCTCAGGATGCTTCTCAGCATACCGGCTCAGAACTTCTTCAGCTTTCTGGACCTTCTTTTCCCTCACATGAACTGCAGCTTGAAGTAAAACAGGGAATATACTATCTCGAAACATACCAAGCAGTCCAGTGACCAACTCATGTGCCTGAAATATAAAACACACCATCAGTCTATGTTAGTCTGTCCAATGAAACGAAAATCAAGCAATAGAACATGACTAGGAAATAGTCATTTTCCTATGGGAATGATATTGCCAAAGAAAGTAACCACACTATAAATGCTAATTGGCTGTATATGTCCTAATACGGATGAATGAAAGGAGCCGATTATAATGATGATCATCTTCCTATGAAAGGGACTGATCATATTGATGATGATCATTTCCTTTTAACTGAATTGACAACACTCATAAAACCATAAACGAGAACTTAGGAACTTACTAAACACACTGAAAAACTGTCAGGGCGTATCCTTGCTAAAAAGTAAGGTTAAAGAACCAGGATTGGTATGCAACCAATCCATTTAGTAACAGACCTTTTCCACCAGTTTTCAATCAAATGATCATTCCTCGTTGCAAGTCAACAACTACCATTTGATATGGCTCATGCCGCTACTAGGGGTAAAATTCGACAGAATCTTACTACCAAAAAAAAAAATGTGACACAAGTACGAGAAACAAACGTTCAGAGAAGAATGATGCCAGATGAGTAATAGATCAGAACAAAAATTAAATACAGAAATCGGAACATCCCTAACTAAAACCATAGCTAACAGATTATTTCTACAGAGAAAAGGAAGTGGGAGATGGATGAACAATGAAAAGCGAACCTGGTCGATTTTATTTGCATGGAGGAGTAAAAGAACACGAGCAGAATACAGGGCTTCCTTTTGCCTTGGAGATAACTTGAATTCAAGGCTTTCGATAAGTTGCAACTGGTTTGGAGCTGTAGATTTTTCAAGAAGCCGGTCAAGCTTCCTTAAGCCATCGGCAACATCCTTTGTACCTTTTAATGAAATAAGGTTGATTGTTGCCACAGCAAGTGATGAGGGATCTGCTAACTTCTGGTTTGTCATATTAGCATAGGTTTCCATAGCTTCTTGAGTCTGTCCGTGTTGCTGAAAATATAGATTGAAAAGTTAATACCTTGTGGCTGAAAATATAGATAGAAAAATTAATAAAATAATGCGTTGAATTTATACAGGAGAGTTCGACCAGATTTAGTTACCTGCTGTACATAAGCCAGCTGAGCAGACACAGGAGCTAGTTCATATTCAATCTCATCTTCTACATAATCTTCCACCATAAGCTCCTCTTTCCCGATTCTGCAGACCAAATAAGACAAAAATTACAATCTAGCTAACAGTAGATGCTTAAAAGACTGGCAATGGTGTAACTGATCTTGCATTATTTTCCTAGTTGAACGGCCTATTCATAAACAGAATATCTGGAATTAAGGGAAAGAGTGAAACTACTAAACCTTTGAACTAATTGGCCTTTTATTGATTATCAAGCTTCTAATTTTAAAGGGGAAAATCCATACACAACCCCATAAGTCACCTACCTTTTCAATTTGCCCCCAATATCAAATTGTGGTTTACTTTGCCCCCATAAGTTAAGTTGGCGTGCAAATACCCCTCAGGTTGCATGTTAGCACTATTCCTCATGGTTTTCATTATCATTGACACTTGCTTCGTGTCAATACTTGTTTCAATAATTTTAGTACTTATTTGGTGATTTTGATACTTGTAATACACTATTTCATTACTAATGTTTCAATGCTGAAATTGTGTATTAAAAATACCAAATTCACTCGAATCATTGAATCAAGTATTGAAATCACTTAAATAAGTACTAAATCATTGAAATAAGTACCAAAGATAATTAAAACCATGGTTATTAAGGCGATAAGGCGAGGCGACCCACCCCCTTCACACCTTTTAAGCGGTAAGGCGTGAGGCGAGGCGACGCCTTACACATCCCTAAGGCGGCAATGTAGAGCGGCCGCAGAAGATCCCGCAGCAGCAACAATAGCTCTAGATCCTCCGCGCGAAAATCCCGGCGCGGTTGCCGCTGCCGGTGTCCCCACCTACCCCGCTTTGCCACGCCGCATTGCCCCGCTGCCGCCTGCCCCGCCTCCACTTTTTCCCTTGCTCGGTCAAGTGACCACGCCGCCTCCTCAATACCGCCGCCTCCTTCGCCGGCCGTCGCCTCCTCCACGCGCGCCTCTTCTTCTTCTTCTTCGACGGGAAAGAAGCGGCGAGAGGCCTCCTCCACGCCATGCCACTGCCGCCGGCCGCCGCGGAGATGGGAAGGTGGGAAGCGCGGGAAGAGAGGAGGCGCGGGAGGAGGAAGGAGGCGGCGATGGAGAGGAGGACGCGGCGCGACGACGGATCTTTGGATCCGCCTCCGAGCACAGGCGGCGGAGGAGGAGGAAGGACACGGCGATGGAGGAGGAGGACGCGGCGCCGACGATGGGTGTCTTTGGATCGCCCCGAGCACGGGCGCGATCGCATGTCGTCGCGCTCCAAGGTCCTCCCCTCCCCCTCTTCCTCTCCGGCCTTAGCAACGCCTTAGACCTAAGGCGGAGGCGACGCCTTAGACCTAAGGCGGAGGCGACGCCTTGACCCCCGACGGCGCCTTACCGCTTAGGCGACGCCTAAGCGACGCCTTAATAACCATGATTAAAACCACGAGAAAATAATGCGAACATGTGGCCTAGGGGGTATTTGCAAACCAACTTAACTTATGGGGGGCAAAGTAAACGAAAATGAGATATGGGGGGCAAATTGAAAAGGCAGATGACTTATGGGGGTGTTTATGGATTATTGAATGGATTATCAATTCAATAAAATGAAATGATGCATTCATTTGAGCTATCGGTTCACCAGCAACATCACCTTTTCGCCAAGTCCAGCTGCTCTTTAGCTTCTGAATACTTCTTATTTTCTATCAAGGAGCAAGCAGAATTGTATGCAAGCTCAAAACTCCTAGCATCTCTGAGCGCCCTAGTGGTAAGATCAACCTTTTGCGCCTTCATGGCTGCCTGAACTTCAGAAGCCATTCCAGCAGCAACCAGAGCAGCAATGATATTTATATTTAGATCCATTGACTCAATCTTAAATTTTTGAAGCTTCTCATAGCTATTCATGCAATCATTCATTCTCCCTAGTCGGTAATAAATCTGGGATTCCAGCTGGAGAACAGCAGATGTTTCTTCTTGCCCATTCAATACATCCAGAGCTTCTTGCAGTTTGTTTTGCCTGTAGTAGCAGTAGGCCTGAATACAGATAAAAGTAGTAGTTAGCACAACCGCACAAATTATTCTTTTATTAATAAGGAAACAAAGATGTCCTATCAGCGTATTGAGGGTGCAAAAGAAGTGCGCAGTTCTCCAGTACTACCTTCTAATTTGTACTACAATTCAAAAGAAAAAATATAGAAAAATAAAGGATCCTAAAAGAAATGGCAAGCATCAGCACTCAATGGAGAATTGAATTGAATTTGTTCAGCATCCAGTTTATTGCTATCTGACAGGATCCTGAGTCCTGACTATGCCTTATTATTAGCTATCAACTGCTTGGTATTGGTGAGTGAAACATTGCCTCCTAATACTTCGCAAAGTATGGTAGACCATACAGACATATGCAATGAATCAAAAGAGGCGACCTTATCAGGATTTTTAAGCTGGACGGCATTTGTCAAGTAATATCTGAACAGATAAAGAAATAACACATGTATACTATCTCTTGACACACGATGATGGGCTCTTGGGGTCACTACAACCTCAAATTCTAAAGAAGTTAGAGCACTGTAACATAAAACCAAACGCTTCAACGCATATATTTAGCTTGCAGAGACATCACTTCTTGCCAGCATGCTGCCAAGAACTATCATAAAACTTTGCCTTCCCTCCCCTCTACATATTCCTCCAAAAGTATGCATTACAACTTTCAAAGCGCACGCGGATTCAATCAGCGTGCAGCAATCACGGTGAAACAGACATCAATAGCAAAACTTTTGTTCTTGGGGGAATTTTTTTTTGATATGCAATGTTGCCAGCATCATCGCTTGCAATCTAAGCTCTACAGGTGAAATGCTTCTCAAAATTTTCACTTCGTCATCACCCAAATCGTCAGAGTTTAACTCAGGACATAAGCACAAGCAGATCTGACCACTCCTAGATCCTAAAACCACAGCCCACTGACCCACGAAGGAATTGCAATAAGTAAACAGACAGATCCAGCGCGCGACCAAGGGTACATGTATCAGCTTGCATCACCTTGTAGTAGCTGAGGTCAATGGGGAGGCGCTCGGCGGCGCGGATCGCGCCGAGCGCTTTGTCGGTCGCGTCGGACTTGATGTGCGCCACCACCTTGCACCGCACTGCATCCTCGTCCCCCGGCGCCGCCGCGAGAACTGCAGAATTAACCAGAGCGTCAGTGCCGCGCAGCGGTTAGGGCAGGAGACCGGAGACGCGTAGGGGAAGGAGGAGGAGGTGTGGGTGCTTGACCTTGGTCGGTGACTTTGACGGCCTCGGAGAACTCGCCGGCCTGGATGTGGCGGTGGAGCGCCGTGAAGAGGTCCTCCACGGCGACCGGCTCCGCGGCGGCGGCGGCGGCGACGGCCGCCGCCTTCGATTTAGGCGGCATCGGGATGTAGTTCGATAGGGAGGGGGAGACGGCTCACGAGTCACGAGGGCGGGGCGGAGGCTGCGAGGAAACGCGGTTCACTGCGCTGTTTCTTTTCCCAAATCCGCCCACTTTTTTTAAGAAAACCTATTTGTTTTATTTTCCGAGTTTGTTTGAGATATGCTCAAACTCAAACTTGCTTCGTATTACAGTTTTTGAAGCGAATCTTAGTATAGAACGTATTGCAATTTTGCAAAGTCCAAACGATGCTCGGTTTTTGTAAATTTGTTTCGAATCCTCTTTGTTCAAGGTCTTCCCATTGGAATCCTAGAGAAACTTGGAATTTGCTGAACAATACTCGAGCATTTTTTGTGGTTGGGAGTATTCGTTTTTGTGACCATCGGATGACGTGTTGCGATTCATGTTGTTTGTTCGCAATATTCAGGGCAATGAGACCCGTAAAAAAGTGACCCATTTTGTTTGCTCATGTGAACACATCCCAATTTGAACGGTGTGCCTTGTGGAACACCGTGCCTCTTTTTTTATTCTACACTATTCATTTCCTATACCCAATCCTAACACCTCTCTTTATTTTCCTCTTTATTCCACACACCACTCATAGCAGAATCTTTATTACTTACAAAGACTCAAGTCGTGATGAGTGATGTGTTCTTCTTCCCCTCCCTCTCTCACAACCCATCCACGTCAACAAGTGGGACCAGTGCGCGCCCGCCTCTCTATCCCCGCGCGGCTCCACCTCTTCTCACCCCTTCTGTCGACTTTTGGATCCTCGTCTTGTGCTCCCCACGTCTTCTCCATCCTCTCTCCCATAGCGATTTTCCCGCGTGCCAGGCCCTCCTCGTCGTGATTCCTCCGCTGCCGCCCTACCCCCAACACCACCCTCGTGTACACCCTCTATCCTCAATGTTGTGTTTGCCATCGTCGACAAAGCATCGTGACATAGTGCTCGCCACCTTCATGTTGTTTCTCAACCTACACCATCGCAGTTGCTTCCCGTACTCCCCAGGCAAGCTCGAGCTCCTCCGTCCTTGCCCTCATAAAGTTGGCAGGCTCTACGAAGCTCTAGCCTCACGGTCCCAAATTAGCCCGATGACTCGTTGTTTCATTGTCCACTAGTCGCCCCATGAAATGCATTGCTCGTTATTTTCTTATCTGATCGCTCACACCTCTCCTCGACATTGAATCCCACTCTCGCTCTCCTTTCTCGCAATGGCAGAAAGTATGCGGCAGTCAGGCGGGAGTGGCACGGCCGCATGGCGTCGGTAGCAGGTAGGCCGAGGGCGAGGGACATGTGGCGTAGGTGCGGTTGGCCGAAGGCAAAGACCACGTGCAACACAAGCACAACAGGCTGAAGGCCAGCGTGGCCGGTTGGGGTGTGCGCAGAGCAGGCGTAGCAGACCAAAGGCTGGCATAACTGGCAGGCTTACGGTGAGATACGACTCTCCCTCTCCCAGTCTTTACCTCTCTGCATGGGCATGTGGTACGTCTGTATTCAGTTGGTTTAACTCTCAATAGGCTTGTTGTGAAAATTTAAGAATTGTTAATTTCATTGGCTCATTCGATGATTGTGCATTTGCTTCCAGATTGAATTGAGACGATACACAAAGCTAACATGATATTAATTCATTAACTCATGAAGTTTGATCTCAGCAAGCTAACATTACTTAATACTTAAAGTGTTTGATGAAATATTTACTAGGGCGATGTGTGAGAGCAATTCGAATGACGCTTATGACAGCCAAGAGCTACACAGAAAATTAATAGGCCTTGAACACGGGCACGTGGAAGAAAACAATATCCATGGCTCAAATACCAGCGCTTGCTAGCAAGGCCTTCAACAACTGAAATTGTTCAGTGGTATAAAAATGAATGCTATGCAGGTCTGATTGCTACCACCAATAAATGTGATAATGCATTTGCTATATTTTCATAATTGTACTATATTTGTTGATGATTCATACAATCATACCTTCAAATTGGCACACCACCTGATGCAACCTTTTATCTATCTGCTAATTTGTTAACTATGCATTTCACAAATTGCTTAACACTCTCGATAATCACCACATTTGTATGTGTTTCTTTAGAGCGGGTCATCTCCTCAACGGAGGCATTGTTTCATCTAAAGAGACCTAGCTATCTTCTAATCACTCTTCTGCAATCTGTTCATTTACAACACGAAAAAAGAATATATGGCATATTCACGTTGACATGACAACATGTGGCATTCAGGACATAATCTCTTTTGTAGGGCTAAAAGTCTAAGCATGTTCAATTTTGTATAATTCGGTATCCAAAAAACAAGGGGAAAATTTTCAACGAAATCATGCTAAACAAAAATAAAAGTATACCCAATAACTGCCATGACAGAAATTTCAGCATCAAACTTCAAAATAGGTACGTGGACAAATAAATAGAAGATGATAGCCTATACAACTCTTAATAGATGTAAAAGGGAAAAGAATAAAAAAAGCTAAGAACATAGCCTGTGAATGAGATTGGTGCATTCAGACTCATCATCTCTCATCTTACTAAATGCACACAATTGCATCACTCAAATTACCTCATCACACGGCTTCCCAATGGGAAAGTTTTCAGGAATAAGTTCAGCAAGCTGAGGAGGGTCATCGGAAGGATCATCCAAGATATATGTATGTTTAATCATGTCCATTAAGAATTTTGCAAAAGGTCAGCAACCAGAAGTGAAGAAGCAAAGAAGAGAAGTAATGTTGGAAAAGAGGTAAACTTTGGTAGGTACAAGCAGTTGATGCTCAGACACAAATCGACTTGAAGCGCTTAGTCCATCTGCCTTATCGACGGAGGAGGGAGGGGAGGGGGAGGGGGAAACGAGCGTGTCACCTCGGCTGTAACGTCCCGTTTATCTAGAGTTCTTGCAAGTTTTCAAAAACAAAAATGAACCATTCGGTTTATTAACTTGCCCAAGCTTAAATCGAAATTTAGATTTCAAAAACGATTTAATTTGAATAATTCCAAACTTCAATTAACTTAAAGTTAGGTTTATTTGAACTCTATCGCTTTTTACTTGGAGTTTAAATTGGGTTTCCTTCATCCACTTTCTTTTTCTGCGACCCAATTGCGACCTTCTTCCTTGCACCGTTCAATCCTTGATGGACGGCTAGATCGCGTTGCGATCTCTGGACAGTCTGAACGTTCTTATCGCTTTGCTCCGCTTGATCGAAATCTGACGGCTCCCACTCCACCGCGCTTTTCTCGCTATCGCTCCCCCTCCTTTGATTTCATCTTGACCATTAGGGCCTCCTTTGATTTCATCCTGATCGTCAGGACCTCCTTTGATTTCATCTTTGCTGTTAGGACCTCTTTGTCCTCAGGATCTCTTTGCTCTCAGGACCTCCTCCTCCTCAGGCCCTCTTTGTTCTCAGGATCTCCTCCTCCTCAGGACCTCTTTGTTCTCATGATCTCCTCCTCCTCAGGACCTCTTTGCCCTCAGGACCTCCTCCTCCTCAGGACCTCTTTGCCCTCAGGACCTCCTCCTTCTCTTGGTCTTTTTGCAAAGACCACCCTTGCAGTCTCAACCACCCAATTGGTCGTGACCTCCTCTTTTTGCAAAGACCACCCTCTTCCTTTGGGCCTCCCTCTCATTTTTGACCAAGCTTTTGGTCAAGCCCCACCTAGCAGGCCATGCTCATTTTCTTCTTCCTCTAGTTGTGTCTCTGCTGCAGCAAAGTCTTCGCGCATTAAATGCTTTTGTGTCACATTAAATGTTGTCACCTCTGCGGTACTCGTTTTCCTCTTTGGTCTACTCCCGTACCTGCTCCAATCCTTTCCCCCGCTTGCCTCCGTCGTGTCTATTGAATACGGTGTCCTCCATTGCTTGCCACCCGTTCCTTCCTCAGGACCTCCGCGCGTCTATATAAAGCACCTGGGAGTTCTCCTACTTCTCTTATTGTCCCTGTGCTTCAGACCTCCCTCCGCGAGCTCCTACTCCTTTGCTCAAGCTCTCTAGAGTGGTTCAAACTCTCTTCTTCATTCTTCTCTGTAACCTTTCTTTTGGCTCTAGTTTGGAGAGTTCTTTGGTCTTTATTTGGTGTGCTTTATTGATTTGGTTCTTCTCATACGTGTAGATTCCAGCTACTCTAAAGAGTGTGTGGATCCAACGACCTCCATCGAAGACTCGCAACTCTACAGTGAAGGCAAGTCGTAGACCTTTGATCATGTTGTATCTAGCTTTCAAAAGTATATTGTTTTATATCTACCTGTATGGCTACTTGTATAAAAATGGTTTGAACAGTAGTTAAACTCCTACTTGACAGTATGCCTCCTTGAGTGCTTGTGCTTGATATGTTGACATGTCCCCTTTGGACACCATAGTATGAGTATTTTTAGTTGGTCTTGTATTGGTATTACCAACCTGGAAACGTAGTTATGCTTAACCCTACTTTAGTTGCGTAGGTCTTGTATCTTTATTATTAAACTTGACTAATTGAACTATGAAATTATGGTGTGATGCCACTGTTGTGCAGCTGTGGTGGGATGGCACAATTGTGTCGATCGTGGTGCGATGCCACTGTTGTTAAAACTTGTGGTGCCAAGACTAAGGTGGTCTTTTGGCCGGGTTAATATCTTCTCACTCGGGCGAGTGAACGTGCAGTAAAGGGGGTGCTATATGTACATTGGGATGAGGTTGTCTCGCTTGGGTGGTCTAAGAACTTAACTTTGTGTTCTATTGATCTGGGTATACCGTGCAATCACAAGATCATTTATGGGGTGATCTGGGCCAACTAATTAGCAATGCGATGTTTGGTTCTGTTGTGGTGGTGTGTGTTGAATCACATGGCGCAAGAGGGGCTATGATGGCGAAACTTTAGTGGGAAGAACCAAGCCAGAACATAGCTTTGTAAAGGTCTTGTCATGCTCTCTAGACTACTCACCTTTGGAAGTGAACAGGGGTTTCGACGGGAGTCCAACCAACTAGAAAGGTCGTGAATTGTGGGTAAAGTTGTACAACCTCTGCAGAGTGTAAATCTATTCAAATAGTCATGTCTCCGGTTACGAACATTGCCTAGTGAAATCGAGCAAGGGATAGCTTTTCCTAAAATGGGTGGTCGTGGCTGTTGTTTAGGACGTCCTGGTCGTTGGTGCGACCTGGTCGTGGGAGTGGTCCTGGTTGTTGGTGCGACAGGACCTCTTGGGAGTGGTCCTGGGAGTGAGCAGGGTGCTCACGACCTCTTTCAAAATGAACTGTTACCTATGTCTTACTCTTTTAATTCGAGCTTTGCAATCTACTTATGATATTTCCTTGTCAATGTTGCTTTTCTGTAAATTAACCCTAAAGCTCTCTTTTGTCAAGTCCTGCATAAATATTAATTGTATACTTGTTCCCTGCGACTTGCTGAGTATATTCAACGTACTTACGACTTTAAGCCTTCTGTTTGAGTAGTGGCCGAAGAAGACCAAGGGTGTACCGACCTCTTTGAAGAGAAGTTCTTTAAAGACCAGGCCTTCTAAGGGACGTCCTCCACTCGATAACTTGTGGGCTTGTCGGATGGCTCTACACATTTTTGTCGTTCCGCTGCAAGTGTTCCTGTTGTCATTTTTGTAAGCCCGTGGTGGCGATCTCCGTAACAACTTTGACCGTAATGTTCTCTGTTAATATAAGTTAATTTGTTTGCTTTCTCTTAAGTTTGTCTTTTGATTTTGATTATATCGATGTTGAAAACTGTGCGAGCTAGCTACTGATCATGGAACTAGCTCGGTGTGCACAAAGGGTCCTGTGGGTTGTCTGTTACCTGGGGGGCCCTACATCGGCACCGCCACGAAGCTACGGCGATGGGTCACCGCCAACGTATGCTCCGGCAATACACGCTTTGCACACACAACTATAGAACAACAAAGCGGAATCACGACAATGAATTGACGAGAGACAGTAGCATTAAGACAGCGAAAATGGTAAGAAGGGGAAAGAACACTACAGTGCACCTGTACGACTAAGCAAAGACGAAATCAGCGGAAGCCATCATCATTCACCAAATCAACAACGGAGTGACGGCAACGCCAAAGGAAATCATGACCGACCGAAGGAGGGAGCGGAGAAAAGGGGCAAAACGATGAGGAAAGAAAGCGATAAAGCTTAGAAACCACTGGAAAAATAATTTGGGCAGCGGCAAAGTAGCTAACCTCAACAGCGGTGGAGGCACCGTCAGTCGCTTATGGAGGGCCGAGGCGGGGAGACGAAACAACGAAGGTCTTTCTATGGCCATGAGACAGGAAGGCACGAGGATGCTCCCCAAAGAAGGAATTGGAATGGGTCTCACCGAAGGGGAGACTGGCGTCCAAGGCGACGGGTTCGACCCTCTAGTGCGGGCAGCGGGGGCGGCGCGGGCTACCAAAGCGAAGGGGGCGGAGAGGGCGAAGGGAGGAGGGGGTAGCGGGGACGGTGCGAGCGAAGGGGAGGAGGCAAAGTGGAGGCGGTGGCGGCGCGACCAAAGGGGGGATGGGAGCTGCAAGGGTGTGGGCGAAGGGGAGGAGGCGGTGTCGAGAGCGAAGGGGAAGGGCGCAAGTGAAGGAGAGGATGCGATTGGCAAGGGGCGGCGAAGGGGAGTAGGGGCGGCGGAGCGCGAAAAAGGAGGAGAGGCTGCGAGGCGTCGAGGGGAACAGGAGGAAGGGAGCGGCGCGGGCAAGTGGAGGGAGGAGGGCGGCGAGGTCTGAAGGGGAGGAGGCGATCGGCGAAGGAGAGAGGCGGCCGACGGCAGCGGTGGCGTGGCGAAAGTGACGGTGGCGCGAGGAAGAGGAGAGCGGGATCGCGGCGGAGGCGAGGGTCGGGGCTCACCCTAGGCGACGAAGGCGGGGATAGGGCGGACGGATTTGGACCGTCCGTTCCAAAGCCGTGATCTCATGGTTGTGCACCCGTTCGATTCTAACAATGCGATCTTGATCCGACGGTTGTCGTTCGTCGAGCCGAGGACCTCGAAGCGATTCCAAAAAGCGTGAGGGTTTTTTCACAAAAAATCCGACATGGGAGCTCCCGCAGGCCGGCGTTTCCTTCCACTATACGAAAGAGAATATGTGATGTTTTCAAAAAAAAAAATCCAGCCCAAACTTACTATTATTTTTTGTTTGTTTTGGTCGCGTGATTCAAACAGACACAAACGAACCTAAGTACAAAAAAAAAATGATCGGACAAATAACAAACGAAAATTTGTAACGAACGGGCAGGACAAATGTTGACAAGGAAAAAAAAACCCAACAATCTGTATCGGGTACATCGACCCGTTATCTCGTTGTGACAAATAAAGAGACACATAGAGTACAAGGAAACAAGCAAAATACTCGATTGCTTGCTAGACACCCCAAACAACGGTGGACTTCGGATTTCGGATCCCTAGCTACGAGATTAGCATCTACTTTAAAAAAAAAAATCCGGCCGTGTCAAGCCTGCCAGGACGGCGAGCGCAACAGTGGGGCATAGGGACTTTCAATTCCCTTTTGCGTTACGTAATGGGCCGGCTGCTATTTGGGCCTATCTAAAAACTAAGACCACAGCGAGCGCATTATTTTTTCCTTTTTGTTAAGATTGATACGCGCATGGCCATTGGTACGTCCAACGTTGTATGAAGTGAAACTGCTTCCTGTCAACAACAAGAAGAAGAAATGAAATTTAGCTAGTTCCGTGCTTTTTCTCGCTTCCGTGCAGGGTTGATTTGAGGCGTGCCATTCTGCTATTGCCATAGGCTAGCAGCTACCTCAATGAATTGGTGCTGGTGTTATGTTTGTCTCTCTGTCTGTCTGTTCACTAGGTGCTCGACCCATCAAATAGTAACGTTGGGGAAAAAATGTGAGGAAGTATGTAAGTACCTTTCTCTTTTCTTTTCTTTTTCATTTCTTTTTCTGCTCGAAAAAAAAGGTTATTTAGATATATACTCCCTCTGGTTTTGAAAGCTTGACGTTGTCTGAACGTCAAGTATAGAAGACCGGAGGTAGTATCATTGTAGAGTGCCTAGTTTTAATATATGCTATCGTAAAGTTCTCGATTCATGATATGTCACTCCCCAATCATGGAAATTAGGCATATGCCATTGTGAAATTCTAAGACCATAATACCCCTCCTCCCTCCATCGATGCTTCATCCCATGCCCTTCTTTGCATCCGACCTCGCCCGCGTTACCGTATACCTTGTTGCCGATCACCTCATTGCATGCCACTAGAGCTAGGAAGCCCTATTTTTTCCACCCTCCTCCCTCCAACCCATCTCCATCTTCGCATCTGACCAATGCCCCTGTCACGGGATACCTCATCCCCTGCCATTGGAGCTGGGGAGGAAGCAAACGCAAGAGACCCATGCCACTCAGATCCGATGGTGGAGGCAGTAGATCCAGCCCCGCCTCCTAGCTCCTCACTGTCGTCCTCTCATGTAGCGTGAGTGCAGTGGTGACATCGTCATTCACGAGCGGTGGTGTGAGAGGTGAGTGCGTGGAGTGGGTGCAGGCAACGCTGGTCTCGGAGGTGACCTGATCCGGAGGCAGCCATGGGGAGAGATGAGGGGAGGAGGAAGAAATATGAGAGAGGTGAGAGGGGTATTATGGTCTTAAAATTTTCAAATGGTGTATGCCTAATTTTCATGACTAGGGAGTGGCATATATCAGAGCGAGAACTTTATAATGATATATATCAAAACTAGGCACTTGACGATGGCATATATCTAAATAACCCTTGAAAAAATGGCCACAGATGCTTCCAACCTTCAGTTTTCTATTTTTATTTCCAGATATTTCAGCAGTACTATGTGGCAAGAGAAAACAGTTGGGAAGAGCCTGTCGCGTCGAATTGAACCTGTGGCGTGCCAATATATTATCATTTCATACTTTGATCAGCGTTTCTTTACAAGTCGATCCCCCCTGGACATTGCCTTTCCATCGAGCACTCGCAAATATTTAAAGTTTTAAACGAACCGGCGGCGAAACAACGGCTGGAACCGGCCGGAGAGCAGATTTCTCCACCGCCGGTCAAAACTGATCGTACTCTTTGGTGACCAGGCAACAAACTCTCTTCTACGTAGCGTCTTAATGGATGTTGAACGGCAGTGAATCCTGTAGATGCCAACCATGTATAACCAGTGGAAACTTCCTACGAAATCTGGAGAATGGCTCCAAAGTGAGCCATCAAGAACAAGATTTAGGACCTTATAAAAAAAAAAGGCTGAATGGGAAATGGACACTTGAAATCACACTTTGACAAGAAATCGAGAAGCCAATTCCTTGAACTCTCACATCTTAAAACAGTGATGCTATTATGCTAAGCATATGTTTTCTGATCAAACTAATCCTAATGCAACTTGCATATTGTATATATTCAGTAAAGCAGAAACTGGCGCCAGAAGAAAAAAAATCGCTTCAGTTGTAATATCTGTCAACTGAGTCATGAAGGTTGAAGGCAGCTACTTGTGTTACGTGGCCGATCTATTGCGCACTGAGTGTTGCCTGCCTGCGTGCCATTCTCATATCATCAATAAGAGCACCTAAAACTTGAGAACAACAGGTGCCTTGTCTTGTCCGGGTAGAGGCGTGAATGGGAAATCTCGGTCAACCGGACCACGGCCGATGCTTGATGGATGGCACCGGCAACGACCCCTTGAATTCTTGTACGTTTGTTATGAGCAGCCATCAACTAGCTAGGCAGCTTGGTGCCCTGACATATTGTTCCATTAATTAAGATTTCTTCTCTGCGTCATCTGGAAGTTTAAGGTAGATATGATACTAAAAAAACATGACTTTTAATAATTATAAAGATGATCTTATCAACTGACTCGCGTGTAATGCAGCACAACAATTTCCATTGTTTCTAGCCACAAGCTGCAATAGAAAATCTTCCCAGTCCCTTAATGGATGCACATCATGGCGATTTTACTACGCAGCTGGTAGGACTGTAGGTGACGATGGTTACGAACAGCGTTTGTATTCGTAACGAGGTTAATGAGTTAATATATATACAAATATAGGTGGGAGAATTTTGAAATATGTCACTCCTGAGTTTGTGGTTTTCAAATATGTCACTTTTCAGTTTTTCTTTAAATTATGTCACCTCATTACACTCAGGAGTGACATACTTCAAAGAAAAACTTAGGAGTGACATATTTCAAAACTACAAACTCAGAAGTGACATATTTCAAAATATGCCAATATAAGTGCGGCATATATATAGGTAACCCCTTATACAATAGAGAAAATACACAATCAATAATATACATCTAACACCCTCTCAAACTTATGGTGGATCAATAACACGAAGTTTGGAGAGATAAAAAGCTGTCTTTGGCTGCAGTGCATGCCTTTGTGAAGAAGTCTCATCAACCAAGTTACGAGGCATATCTTTGAAAAGCAACAACCTGATCCTACATCTGTGTCTACATGTAGAAAACATCAACACCAATATACTTAGTAAGCTCATGCTTCATCGGATTTGTAGCAATGCTAATAGTCCTTGTACTACCTGACAAAAGATGGGTGGTGTTGAAACGAAAAAACCAAAATTCTCAAGTAACCACTATAGCCAAGTAACCCCAGCTGTCAACAAAGCCATAGCTCGTAACTCAGCCTCAGCACTCGAACATGAAACTGTTGTCTACTTCTTAGTCTTCCAAGCAATGAGAGAACCACCAAGAAAAACATAATAAGCAGAGAAAGACCGGCAATCAGAGTGATCACTAGCCCATGTGGCATCAAAATATGCCTGGAGCTGTAAAGAGCTGGAGCGAGGGAAAAACAGATGATGAGTGATGGTTCCACGAAGATATCGTAGAACACGAAGAAGATGACTATAGTGGAGCTGAGTGGGAGCAGAAACAAACTGACTCAAGATATGCATAGGGTATGAAATGTCAGAACGAGTGACACCTAGATAAACAAGACCCCCAACAAGGTGACGATAGCGAGTAGAATCAGCAAGAGGCTCACTATCAGTGAGCCGAAGATGAACACTAAGCTCAATAGGAGTCTCAGCGGTGTGCTGATCAGTAAGAGAAGCACAATCAAGAAGATCCTGTATATATTTTTCTTGGGACAGATAGAAGCCCTCAGATGTAGAAATAACCTCAACCCCAAGAAAGTAGCGAAGAGGACCCAGATCAGACATGAGAAATTGCTCATTAAGATGCTCTTTCACAAAAGTAATGTACTGAGAATCATCGTCAGTAATGATCATATCATCAACATATAAAAGGAGAAGCGTCCGACCACGAGGGGAAGTGTGAATAAAGATAGCAGGATCATGAGCATTGGCAGAGAAACCAGCGGCAGTGACAACAGAAGAGAAACGATCAAACCAGGCACGAGGAACTTGCTTGAGGCCGTAAAGAGATTAGCGAAGGCGACAAACCATACCCTCGGGAACAAAATACCCCGACGGTGGCTGCATATAAACCTCTTCACGCAGCTCACCATTGAGAAAGGCATTCTTGACATCAAACTGAGAGATGGACCATACCCAAACAGATGCCACAGCAAGAAGAGTGCGAATGGTGGTCATGTGAGCCACAGGAGAAAATGTCTCATCATAATCACGACCATGCTGTTGAAAACCATGTGCCACGAGACGAGCCTTATAGCGCTCAAGAGAACCATCAGAGTAGGTATTAACCTTGTAGACCCACTTGCACGTGATAGGAGTAGCACACGCGGGAAGAGGGACAAGATCCCACGTGCCAGTACGCTCAAGGGCAGCAATCTTATCTGCCATCGCATGCTGCCACTCCTGATGAATAGCAGCATCACGACAAGAAGTCGGTTCAGCAAGAGCCACTAAACAAAAGTGCACAGGAGGCCGAATAGACTGGTGATCACAAAGAGCATATCGAGGAGAGGCCGAAGAAGATGAACCATCAGAAGAAGATGGCGCATCAAAAGAATCCTTAAATCGCGGACGATGAGTGTAGTAGAGAGAACAAAAAGGACGAAGGTCGGGAGGAGCCTCTGGAGAGGGTGGCGGTGGCGAAGGAGACGGTGAAGGAGGCACCGAAGAGGCCAAAGGTTGTGATGGAGGTGTGGTGACTATGGGGGTGGCAGGAAAAGTCAGGAAAATGGCTCAACAAGAGATGTTGGAGTGGTGGAAGGAGAAGAACGGGGGTAGAAAGGACAAGACTCATCAAAAGTGACATCTTGAGAAACCCGCATCCGTCGACCAATAGGATCCCAACAATGATATCCCGTATGCTCTGCGCTATAGCCCAGAAAAACGCAGTCCACAGACCGAGCGATCAGCTTGGTGCGCTCACGAGGTGCAAGAAGAACATAGCACACACACCCAAAGAAGCGAAGACTAGAATAATCAGGAGTCTTGCCACAGAGACGCTCAACTGGGATGCCACCTTAAAGAGCAGAAGAAGGCTGAATATTAATTAGGAAAGTAGTAGTAGAAACAGCCTCAGTCTAGAAGTGTGGTGAGATAGCAGAAGCAAGCATAAGGGCACGAGCTGTCTCAAGAAGACGACAATGCTTCCATTCAGTCACACCATTTTGGGCATGAGCACTAGGGCAAGAAAACGAGAGAGAGAGAGTCCTGCTCAGCAAGAAAGCCATGAAGGACTCCTGACAATTATTCCCCAGCAGAATCAACACGAATAGAAGAGTTAAATTGAGTACGAATCATGGTAGCAAAAGTCTTTACATGGAGAGAACCTCACTACGAGATGCCATAAAGTATATCCATGTGTGTCGAGAAAAGTCATCAATAAAATTATATAATATCGATGACCTCCTTTCGAAACGAAAGGAGATGGACCTCATACATTAGAATGAACAAGATCAAAAGGACACTGTGACACTGACTCACTGAAAGGATAGGGAAGTTGAAGCTGTTTACCAAGCTTACAACCTTGATAATTTAGAGAAGTATCACCAAACATAGACCCTAAAAGACCATGATGAATTAAAGAAGATAGACGTGACCTGCAAAGATGCCCCAAATGATGATGCCATTGAGCAAAAGACGCAGTGGAGGATGCAGCAGAAGCGGCGGTGACGGTGGAGGCGTTAAGACTGACAAGGGCAGCGGAAGGAAGATGAAACTAGTCAAGCTCCTAGAGACGTTGTGAGTCATGACAGCGAGGGCCAGTACCAACCAGTGTCCCCATGCGTCGATCCTGAACACAACAAGAATCAGAATCGAGAATAACACGACAACCATGATCAGTGAGCTGACCGATAGATATGAGCTGCATGGTTAGTTTGGGAACATGAGAAACAACAGGAATATGAAAAGAGGAATTCGAAAGAGTGCCTCTTCCTGCAAAGAAAGAGAGGTAACATCTACTGTTTGAATAGTGATAGAAGCAGCTAAAGGACGAATGGAAGTAAGACTGGTGGAATCAGAGGTCATATGAAAGGAAGCACCAGAGTCAAGAATCCAAGGTGATATACTTGAGGAAGAAGTAGAAGATGGTCTCTCACTGGAAGACTATGCAGCTGAACCAATATAACCAGGACGATGCAAGAGCAGCCATGCGACGCAACAGTGTGAGAAACCCATGAGAATCAAAAGCACTAGAGCTCCTCTGAGAGGAGGAACCACTAGTGCCTTGTGGAGGATGGCTACCACGACGTAAATCCTTCTTCTTCTTGTAGCAGGTTTGTTGTACATATCCATCCTTGTTGCAGTAAGTGTAGTGTAGTCCCCTACCAAGAGCAGTTGTCACTGGTGAAGGCACCACTGGTGAAGGAGTAGCTAGAGTCGTAGCGGGTGTAGAAGCTGCCAGAATCAAAGGAAATGACGATGACAATAGCAGACCCGCAGCATGAAGGCAAATCTCCTTAGCACGAACAGATGCAAGAGCCTCCAACAGAGTCACACAAGGGTGGCACGCCAGCAACTGAGCATGAGTCTGCTCATACTCAGCCCAGAGACGGATCAAGAAATCGTAGATACGACGAAACTCTAGGTGAGACTGTTGGCGCTGACAGCACTGACACGTGTGGCAAACATTTGGTCCCAAAGAGCCAATCTAACGCCAAACTGTAGACAATTGGGCATAGAACTCATCCATAGTGGCATCTCCCTGCTGCAGCGACTGTTTCTGACACACAACAGAAAGATACAAGGAATCACCAGACGGCTCGTAGCGGTTGCGCAGATGTGTCCATATCAACTGTGCTGAAACCAAACCAACCACATCCCTAGTGAATTGCACCTCCATGCTAGCAATCAGAATAGCAGAGGCACGAGCATCCTCATCAATCCATGTTTTGTAGGCAACATACTGAGTCTGAAAAGTCTCCATGACATCCTCAAAAGCATCAGATATCCCTTTTACGAGTGACTTCGGAAGCATCCTTCAGGAGCACAGGCTCAATAGGTGGAACAGGACGAGGCTGACAAGGCAATTCACCGGTGAGAAAATCCCAAAGATGTTGACCACGCATATGAAGGCGCATATGCTGAAACCAGTCCCGATAATTGAGATCATCAAAGATCACTGGACAACGAGGAACAGAAGCAGTGCCCATTGGTAGGCGGCGCTAGATGACACAGCGACCAAGACAATGAAGTCTAACAGGCAGTGCTGGATGGCACGGTGGTTAGAACGTCGTACTCCTTTTTCTTCTTCTTCTTCTTCTTCTTCTTCTTCTTCTCTATTTTTTTCTCTTTTCTTTTTTTTTACTGGGCCGGCTGACTTAAATCAAGCCGCAGCTGCGCTCGGCCCAAAAGAGCATGGGGAACTAGGGTTCCCGCTCGCTACTGAGGCGGCGGCGACCGGCGGCGATGGCGGCGCCACGGCGCGGCGGATCTTCACCGCTCCGCGATACGTGAGGAAGGCCGGCAAGGATGAGGCGACGCCGTAAAGGCGACACCGAGGAAGACGACGCCGTGCGACGGTGGCGGCTCCCTGTGCGGCGGATCGACGCTAATCGGCGACACCAACTCGGATCGACTTGTGACGAGCGGCGCGACTTCAAGGATCTGGCGGCACTGGCTCGTGCTTCAAGAATCCGATGGCGGCGCAAGAAGTCGGGCTTGGACTTCAAGGATCCGGCGACGACGGGCGACCAGACGATGGACGAACTGGAGTAAAGTAGCGGCAATTGGAGTGGCGGCAACAACAAGCGGTAGTTGACGGGGAGAGTCAACGGGGAGCGTCGTGGAGAAGAACGCCCAGGTGACGGTCGCGGCCGGAGAAAGAACCAGCGGCGGCTTGAAAAACCTAGGTACACTCTGATACCATGTTGTGAATTGTTGTGAATATCGCTTGTATTCAATATGAGGCCAATAGGCCAGTATATATACACAGAGTACATGTGATAAATATGCAAATAACCCCTCATAACAATGGAGAATAATACATTATACATATATCTCTAACACTCCCCCTCAAACTCATGGTGGATCAACAACACTAAGTTTGGAGAGGTAGAAGCCGTGCTGTGCTCGAGTCTGGACATTCGTGAAGAAATCCGCTAGCTGAAGCTCTGAAAGCACATATTGAAGAGTAATCACCTGATCATGCACATAAGACCTCATGAAGGAAGCATCAACACCAATATGCTTGGTGAGCTCATGCTTCACAGGATCACGGGCAATACTGATAGCACATGTACTGTCTGACAAGAGAGGAGTCAGTGTAGTGACACAAACACCAAAATCCTCAACTAACCACCGTAGCCAAGCTCTGCTGTCAAGAGAGCCATAGCTCGCAACTCAGCCTCTGCACTCGAACGGGATACTACAGTCTATTTCTTCGTCTTCCGGGCAATGAGAGAACCACCAAGAAAAACACGATGCGAGAGATAGACCGCGATCGGATGGATCGGCCGCCCAAGTAGCATCGAATAAACTGAAGCTATAACGAGTGGAGCGTGGAAAGAAGAGACGGCGAGAGATAGTCCCACGAAGGTATCGCGAACTTCGAAGAAGGTGGATGTAGTGGACACGAGTGGGAGCGAGACGAATCGACTCGTAATGTGGGTGGATAAGTGATATCGGACGAGTCACGAAGCAGCGCGCACAAGACTCCCAACAAGATGATGACAGCGAGTCGGATCAGAAAGAGACTCGCCATCAGAGGGTCGGAGGTGAACGTTGAGCTCCATGGGAGTCTCAACAGTACGCTGATCAGTGAGAGAGGCGCGATCAAGAAGATCCTGAATATACTTCTCTTGGGACATAAAGAAACCATCTGGAGTGAAAGTAACCTCAATCCCAAGGAAGTAACGAAGAGGACCAAGATCCGACATAAGGAACTGCTCACTAAGACGAGTCTTGACAAAGGCAATGTACTCAAAATCATCTCCGGTAATGATCATATCATCAACATACAGAAGAAGAAGAGTCCGACCATGAGATGAAGTGTGGACAAACAGCGCAGGATCATGATCACTAGCTGAAAAGCCAGCAGCAGTGACCACAGAGGAGAAGCGCTCAAACCAAGCACGAGGGGCTTGCTTAAGGCCATAGAGAGAGCGACGAAGGCGACAGACCATGCCCTAAGGAACAGAATACCCAGGTGGCGGATGCATGTAGACCTCCTCACGCAACTTGCCATTAAGAAAGGCATTCTTGACATCAAGCTGAGAAACAGACTAGTGACGAACAGAAGCCACCGAGAGAAGAGTACGGACAGTGGTCATGTGGGCCACAGGAGCAAAAGTCTCGTCGTAGTCATGACCATGCTCCTGCTGGAAGCCATGAGCAACAAGACGCGCCTTATAGCGCTCAAGAGAGCCATCAGAGTGAGTCTTAATCTTATAGACCCACTTACACGTGATCGGACGAGAGTGAGATGGAAAAGGAACAAGATCCCAAGTACCCGTACGCTCGAGGGCAGCAATCTCCTCGGCCATAGCATGCTACCACTCAGGGTGAGTAACAGCATCCTGGTAGGAGACAGGCTCACGAGTAGCTGCACCAGCAAAACCAAAACGAGCAGGGGGCCGAATTGACGGTCGATCGCGGAGAGCGTAGCGAGGAGAAGATGACCCATCAGGAAAAGGAAGTATCAGAAGAAGATGGAGCATCAGGAGAAGATGACTCATTTGGAATATCCTCAGTACGGGGTCGACGAGTGTAGAAGAGAGGGTAAGAAAGTGTTGTAGTGGGAGGAGCCGCAGGAGGCGAAGCAGGCGGCGACAACGGCGGAGAGGCCACAGGAGGAATATGTGGAGACTCGGGGGAATGGGTGGACGAGGGCAAGACAGATATAGGTGTATCTGGAAAAGTAAAAAAGGACAGAGACTCCACAGAGGAAGCCGAAGGAGAGGTAGGACGTGGGTAAAAGGGACGTGACTCGTCGAAAGTCACATCCCGAGAAACCCGCATCTGTCGACCAACAGATCCCAAAGACGGTAGCCCTTGTGTTCGCCTTCGATCCCGAAAGACACACTCAACGGATGAGCGATCGATTTGCGCGTTCGCGGCGCGAGGAAAACGTAGTAAACGCAGTCAAACATACGAAGGGCAGAGTAGTCAGGAAGAAGATCACAGAGACGCTCAGCAGGGATTGCACCCTGAAGAGTATAAGAGGGCTGGAGGTTGACGAGATAGGTGGCAGTGGAAACAACCTCGGGCTAAAAGTGAGGTGGAATAGAGGCGGCAATCATCAGTGCACGAGCTGTCTCAAGGAGGTGACGATGCTTGCGCTCAGCGACACCATTCTGAGCATTAGCACTAGGACAAGAGAACTGAACGAGAGTGCTCTGCTCAGCAAGGAAGCTGCGCAGGTAACGAGAGAGGTACTCGCCAGCGGAGTCAGCACGAAAGACACGAATAGGGGTGAAAAACTGTGTGTGGACCATAGTGGCAAATTGTTTATAGATAAACAAGGCCTCACTACGAGAAGATATGAAATATATCCAAGTGTGGCGAGAGAAATCATCTATAAATATGATATAATATCGATGACCCCCTTTCAAAATGAAGGGAGCCGAACCCCAAACATCTGAATGAATAAGATCAAAAGGACGTTGAGACACTAACTCACTGTGAGGATAATAAGGAAGCTGAATCTGTTTACCTAACTTATAGCCCTGACAATCTAAAGATATGTCTTCTGAGACAGACCCCAGAAGACCACGACGAACTAAAGACGACAGACGAGATCCACACAGATGACCAAGACGGTGATGCCACTGCTGGAAAGAGCTGGTAGACAGAGTGGCAGAAGCGGAGAGACTGGCGGTGACGGTGGCAGCGGAAGGAAGGTGAAGCCAGTAAAGCTCCTAGAGACGCTGTGAGTCAAGGCGCCGAGGCCGAACCAACCAGAGCTCCCATGTGGCGGTCCTGAACACAACAAGAGCCAGAGTCGAGAATGACTTGACAACCAAGGTCGATGTCGCCCGGCAGAAGAAGGCGCATGGTAAGACGAGGAACATAAGCAACAGAAGGAACATGAAAAGATGAGTTGCTAAGAGGTCCTCGACCAGAGACAGAAAGAGATGTACCATCAGCAATAAGAACACTGACAGGAGAATCAAGAGGTGTAATGAAAGACAGAGTGGAAGAATTAGGAGTCATGTGGAAAGATGCTCCAGAATTAAGAATCCACGGGGAGGTACCTGACTGTGTAGGAGGTGGTTTCTTAGTGCCCAAAGAATCGATGAGCGAACTGCAGGACTCGCCGAGGAGAACACAAGCGGCAGCAGCGTCGAAGTCGGCTATCTCCCGCTCGGTGAGAAATCTGCCAAGGAGTCGATCACGACGTCGATGTAGAAGCACCAGTACCAGTGTTAGGAGAAGAATGGCGTGAGAGATGTTGCTGCTTCTTGTAACACTGGGACTCAATGTGGCCGACCTTGTTGCAGTAGGAGTAGTGAGGACGACCACCGCCAGATGGAGGGCGGCCACCACCACCTGTGGCAGCCGCTGAAGGAGGTAGTGTGCTGAAGCGTGGAGCAGTCGGTGTAGCAAGTGGGCGAGCGGCGAGCACGGAGGGGAGTGGTATCAGACCAGCACCACTCAGGCGAGTCTCCTCCGTGCGTATCTCGGTAAGAGCCTCCAGAAGAGTGACACGAAGGTGGCGTGCAAGGAGCTGGGCATGCCGCTGCTCGAACTCAGGACGAAGGCAAGTAAGGAACTCGTAGACTCACTGAAACTCTAGGTCAACACATACAGCCAAGCAGCACGGACAGGAGCGACAACCAGCAGTGCGGAGAGAGTCCAACTAACGCTAGACAGCAGAGCTCTGAGCGTAAAAAGCGTCAACAGTAGCATCACCCTGTTGAAGAAAGTGCTCCTGGCGGACCACGGACAGGTACAGGGCATCACCAGAGGGCTCGTAGCGCTGACGAAGATGAGTCCACATCTAGAAAGTCGAAGGGAGTCCCACAACCTCAAAAGAAAACTGAGGCTGGATACTGGCGATGAATATAGCAGCAGCCCGAGTATCGTCATCGTACCACTGAGTGTAGGCGGTCAGGCGATTCTTGTAGGAATCCAGAGCCTCCTGGTAGGCAGAGGCAGCCTCATCATCAGCAAGGCGGCCCTCAACAGCAACCTTATCGGCTATCGAGCGGCGCAACAGCGAGGTCCGTCGGAGGAATAGGGCAAGGCGGGCAGGTGACATCGCCAGAGAGGATGCCCCAGAGACGAAGACCACGCATGTGAGACACGAAGTCGGTGTAATTAACACCATCGAAGATCACTGACAACGAGGGAGGGAAACGATGCCCATTAGTAGGCGGCGTTGGACAGTGCGGCGATCAAGACAAACGAAGTCTAACAGGCGGCACTGGACGGCGCGGTGGTTAGAATGACGTAAAGTTTTTTTTTTTTGCTTTTTTTTGTCTTTTTGTCTTTTTTTCGAGCCGATTAGAAATCGGCTAACAGTCGCGGCTCACACAACATGCTCATTCGCGACGCGTACGGGGAACTAGGTTCCCGCGGCAGCAGATGGAGCGGCGGGCGGCGGCGATCGACGGCAACGCAGCGCGCGCGCGCGAAGTTCGGTGCGGATCGGCGGAGGCGGCGGCAACCTCGGCTACCCAAGTCCGAGATGGAGGCGCCGAGCGGCAAGACGATCCGGCGGCGGCGCAGGAGTCGAACTGGCAGAGCGGCGACGGCGCGGACACCGATCCGCGCGTAGAAGTGGGAGCTTGGCAGAGCGGGTGACGGCGCGCGACGACCGACAAGGGCCCGATGATGCAACCAGGTGTGGACGCTGGTCGCCCCGAAGGCCGGCGGCGGCCAGACGAGGCTTGCGTCTGGAGACCGGAGGCAGCGCGGCAGCCGAGGATCCGATCGAGAGTCGTCGAAGATGACAACAAGAGGCGACACCATCGGATCCGAGAGGCGGCGGCGGGGTGACAAGCGAAGCGACGAGAAAAACGAAAACCCTAGGTACGCTCTGATATCATGTTGTGAATATCGCTTGTATTCAATATGAGGCCAATTTAGCCAGTATATATACACATAGTACTGGTGATGAATATGCAAATAACCTCTCATAACAATGAGGAATAATGCATTATACATATATATCTAACATGAATAACGCTTGTATTCATGATAAGACCAATGAGTCAATATATATACAAATACATATATGACATATATGCAAATAATCTCTTATACAATGGAGAAAATACACAGCCAATAATATACATCTAACGAAACGATGACTATGCATGGATTCAACTTTTGGTGATGATTGCTGATACACTGGTACAGTTAGTAGATAAATATCCAAAACAGGTGATGCATCAACTAACGAGATTTCGTTTTTCCTTTTGTTTTTGATAGCCACTGGTAACTACCTAGCTTTTCTCTGCCATAGCTTCTTTCGTTTTCCCGGGTTTCATTGCGATTAGTTTTTGGATGACAGGTTCAGGATACAGCATTAATTTTCAGCTCTGCCAGCAACATACTTGGTTTGCACGGTCCAAACTAACAGCTGCATCTGGGCGAAATGGATAATAAATTGATACTATGCAAATTGCCCAATTCAGTTCAAAACAAGATAATTCATCAAACAAATTTGATGGCTGCAAACAGTCCCTGGAAAACTGCTAAAATGAAGATGAAGACATTCCGTCTGAAATTGTTGTCAAGTCAGCTTTGAAAGATGAACTAGAAAGGATAATCTCGTTCTGATAGAATTATTCATTACTATTACTGTTAGTTGATGGAAACCAGACAGTGGCCTTCCACCAATGACCTTTTCTTATTGACGGAAGACAGATCCATCGACGACCTGTTACTGCAAAAACAGTTCTTATAATTCAGAGGGAAAGTTTGTTTTGGGGCAAATTGCTACGCACGATCACAAAGATCATTCCAGTTGGAAAGTACCATCGATGTGTCGCTGATAGGTGGTTCCGAGGTCCACTTATCAACATCACATGCGATGTTATTTTCAAATTTATACATTTTTGCGATGGTATCATGCTAATTTTGTCAAGTTTTTTCATTTGATTACAGGACACTGGCTGTAATTTTCTTTGCAAAATTGGGTTAGGTAACCTTATGCAATCAAGACAGGTTGACAACAAAGCCACCCATGACAACATGCATCCAGATGAAGTGATAAAATCATTTGTTATCTATATCTGCTTCAGTGCTTCCACCTAAAAGTGCTATCTAGGATAAAGTATTAAAGTCTCAAACCTTCGGATCGGAAGATAAGGCATGAGCAACCAGTAGTTTTAAATGCTTCAGGTCAGGTTTGGTGCTAAAACAATAGATACGGAGCAGATCAAATAGCTAAAGAAAGACATAATAGAGTTAAACACACCTCTATCTCTTCGTTGCTGCCAAACCGTTCTGGTTAGTTCTTATCCAGGCCAAGTCTACTGCAGAAACTTGCCGTGGCAAAATCAAGCTTTCCTTCCATTCCAGCTCTGCAACACGTACGTCACTAAATCAAGATCGGGATCCCACACGGCAATCTTCACATCTCAAGTTTCATGGCAGATGCTACAGGACTGGTGCAAATTGGCAGATTATTAAATCTTATACAGCAGCGCAATCAGAGCTTGTTTCTTGTATTCAAAATGCAGAGCATTGGCAATGTTAAGTCATGTGGTGTTCGTGTGATCTTGGCAACACCAATGATGGGCGTAGATCATCATTAGGCTTGTGTTTCTCCGGGATACAGGTCAAACTTGTCCAGCAAAATGGAGTATGGTTGGTGTAAATCAGGAGAACATACCTACCTCAAATGGACCGTATTTAGCCTTTAGAAAAACTTATCTGGTGTCAGGGGTCAGGGGATGGCATCGTTGAGCTGACTTTTCGACGTTATCTGATCTATTCTCGCCACACATGAAAACTGACTAAACAAGCAAGAGGACAGACTTTGTCCCATCACTACCTAAATCATATACTACTACATTATTTTCCTTAATTTCCTATTTTTCCTCCATCCTCTTCTTTTTGACACATAGTAGTGAAATGATTGCCTAACTCTATTTCAGCTGATAGAATCAAAAAGATATTTCAGCTGATAGAATCAAAAAGAAAACTTCAAGCTGGTATACCAGCCAGTGGTTCTATCGTTCTATTCCAACCTAACTATGAAGAAAGAAAAACTGGCGTCCAACCAAAACCATCAACCCATACAACTACAGTTACCTAGTGACTGTCCTAATTAACACAATCATAGCACAAGCTATTACCCAAAAAAAGTAGACAAAACCATCAACATCAAAGGTTTCCAGGCACAAGCAACCAAAGCCAAAACCCAAATGCAACACTACCCACAAAGCAAACGAAACGACCACACGCGAGAAAATTAAGCCCGAGTCAAACGACCTTTCTTAATATCTTCTCCTGAAACCAATAAAAAGCCACCGTGCATTTGTGTGAGGCACGAGTGCAACTCCACCCTGTAGAACAACGCCTCTCTCTGCCAAGCTTGATTCCAAAGGCAACCATTTCGCCAAACAAACTAATTAGCATCAAATGGAGGGGCTCATCCCGTTCATCTACAAGGCCATCAAGGAGAGACGGAGCCGGACCTACTCCAGGTGCAGCTCCACCGGCTCGGCGCGCGGCTTCGGCGGCGGCGTGGACGACGTCGTCTGGGAGCAGAAGCAGTGGGTGCGCGCCGACGGTCGCACGGTGCGGAAGGCGGACGGCGGCAAGTTCCCCGCAGAGAGGGAGATGACGCACCGGCGGCACCGGTCGCTGGAGGAGCTGGCCGGCGAGGTGGGGGCGTCGCCGGAGTGGCGGGCGGGCGGGCTGCCGAGGGGCAGGAGCGCCAAGATCTTCTCCTGCATCAGCGGCATGTGACTGTGAAGACGTGCGTCGTCCGAGCGTACGTGTGTGCCCATGATACGTGCATGCGCGCGTACGCGCATGATCGATGAAGAACGTGTTTGGTTTTGTTCTTGTTTTGATTAGTTTTAAGGTAAGATTCAGGGTAAATTAAAGAGTAAGAGGAGTTTATCCAGTGCATGTGTGTGCTTTGTACTCCAACCTAAGTGTATATACATGAATTTGTGAAGATGTGAATAGTACTCCAACTCTATGAAAGGAATTTTTCTCCCAAGTCAGTACCGGCGTCTTCGCTCAAGCGCAATCACTGTGTCTCGATTTTCATCAGAAACAAAGATCAAAACTAAACCTTGTGTTCACAACTTTTTACGTATGTATTGTGCAAATGGCGATGTATGTTGCTCGAACCCTTGCCTCCTCCAGTCTGTGGCGCGCGGCATGGAAACGGATCGAAGTACCATGAGTTATGATGGTGTACGGTGGTGAAAGAAATCCATCACAGATCAACTATTCATCACTGGACAGCGCGGTGGTTGGTCAGTCGTTGGCTGATGCTTCTCGCGTCCTTTGCCAAGTACCCTACTGAGTACTAATGAATTGCCTGATCTCATCGATCTCCATTGTGATATCCACGTTATTACTGTGTCACATGAATGAGTCTGGAGATTTCACGTATGGTCCCGCGCCGTAGCGTGGGTTGGGCTTAATTTACGCAGGCAGCACACGCATGACACATTGCTGAGCCCCTGGACCGCTAGACAGGGGAAAGGGAGAGAGAGAGAGAGAGAGAAGGTACAGATGTCGAAGACTTGAAGCCGAGTTACACACAGATACGTGCGTACACTCGTACACGACGGAAGTGGAAGGCAGCCCATTCAGCATGGCAAACCGCAAACGGGAATAATACCACATGATTGTTAATCCTGGCTCAAAACCAAACCAAACCAAACCAAACCGAATCGAATCGAGGGCTCGGCCGAGCAAGTACTAGGACGTTACGTACAATTAAAGGTCCAGCCCAATAGGCAGGCAATAGAGGACCGCATCGCGCAGCGTGCGTGCCAGCGTCGCCCAATGCCGAGGTGGGCAAGGAAGGAGCCAATGAAGGGCGAGAGCCGGAAATTCGACGAACGCGCGCGAGTGCTCTCTGCCGCCCGCGGGCGAACTTGCCGGCCTGGCAGCTGTTCGCCGCGCCCACGAGGGGCGCAGAGCCGGACCGCCCCCTCGCCCCCCACGGGCGAACCACAGGACGGTGGTCGGTCCGTCCGACGAGCACGAGACGCGCGATCCCACGGGCCACGGCACGAGCGAAACCGCACAAGTGCTCGTTCGCGCGGGGCAAAATATGGCTCCGCCCCGGCCGATTTATGCTGAGATTTTTTTTTTAAAAAAAGTGCTATTTTAAAAGATAATTACAAAATTGATGATAAAGACCTGTCGCCAAAAGAACAGTGGAAGTGGTTCCTATCGTCAGTTGAATTGTCGCTAATTGAACTGGTGCGAGGTGGTTCTAGTTGTTTATTTATTTATGTGTAGCGGAATTTTTAAATCTTTATAATTTTGTTTTTAAATTTGGTAATACGTTAAAGTGTCTGCGTAGTTCGAAATACAAAATCGAAGAAGACAAAGTAATGTGAAGTAGATAATGGACAAAATATTTGGGTTTAGGGTTGCTATACACGATGTTGTCCCGATATTTGAAAAAAAGATGTAATTTGTTGCATAAAATATGTTGACCATTTGGCACAAAAGATAAAAGTTCAATGCATAAGTTCACGGTCGTTTGGACCTTTTATCTTTAGTGTCTACTTCCATAACACGTCTTTTGGACATTTATTTTTATGGTGTTCTCTACCTTGCTACGCCAAGAATTGAATGCCAAAAGAGAATGTGATTTGAAGTCGGCTTTACAACGCAGTTGCAAATTGAAATAGACTTTATAATAAAGTTGTGAATTACACGACATACATGATTTGGTTACGTGCATAAAGAACGACCATATGCACAATACAACAAACCGAAATACACATACGATACATATGCGTCTTTTTTAAATAGAAATAAAGTCGGTTGAAATAAAGATCATTAGTTTCGGCGACCCATCGCTCCCTTCCCTTGCCTCCTTGCTACCTGTGGCGGCGGCGGCGGCCAGTCTCAAAGTCATCCATGTCCTATGAGACGGGCCGGACGGTAGAATGATGTTAGTATAATATAACATCGAGCCAAATTAATAATTATAATGCATACTGAACATAACTTACCTCTTTGACTCGTAGTGTGCTTAGGCGACGGAGAGCGATAGTACTGCACACGATCTCACTTGCAGGAGCCTTCCCTTGTCCGCTTGCTGCCCGCGGCGGCGGTGGCCAGTCTCAAAGTCATCCATGTCCTGCGAGACGGACTGAACGGTTGAATGATGTTAGGATAACGCAACGTCGAGCCAAATCAATAATTATAATGATACTGAATATAACTTACATCTTGGATCCAAAGTGCGTCTGGGTGACGGGGAGCGGTAATACGACCCATGGTCTCACTTGCAAGAGCATTCCCCTTGTCCGCCGCCCTCTTGGTCTTGTCGTACTCACCTGCTTTCTTAGGCTCGTCCGATGCCTTTTCAGTTGGGTCAGGGTCGGGTACGTAAGGTGTTCAGTGCTGGAAGGTCTCGGCTCACCATAGAAAGTTCAACATATACTTTTGCTGGATGAACAACCTATCGTACATCTCCGAGCCATCAAATCCATTGAAAGAAGTTGCATTTCATCTTCGTTGTCATTATGCGTGTGTGTAACCAGGATTTGTGGAATGGAATATATGATGTGAAAAATCTTCGTGCGTGCAAGATACGCTTACGAGGTGGTGGCCGCACATGTAGTACGCCCGAACAGACATCGCCGGGTGTATAGACTGGATAATCTTTGTCGGTTCTTCACACACACATTGCGGACGTGGGAACTGCGGTGATACCGGCGCATCCTTCATAGACTTATCCAGGTAGGGTTTAGCCATCTCGGCAAACCACTTGCGCTTCTCAATATCCTCTTGTAGAAGCTCCCGAATCCTCCAACTCCTTTCTCTCAGTTGTGTGAACCATGCTTTGGTGTAGTTTTGGGTGTGGTGGTGTAGTGTTATTCCACAGTTATCTTCTCCTCCACTTCTCCTCTCCCTCCTTTTATACAGGGATTTTTCGGCATGAAAAAGGTGGATGGCAGTGTGTTATCATCTTGGTCTACAAAAGTGGCAGTGTGTGGCGTGACAGGGTGCGGTCTTTTGGGTCTGAAAAGGTGTCGTGGCAGAGTGTGGTCTTGTCATTCTGAAAAGTTAGCATCACAGTGTGCTGCCGTATTGATATGCAAAAGTGGCAGCATGTGGCGTGACAAGGGGTGATCTTTTCGGTTTGAAAAGGTGGCGTGGCAGAGTGTGGTCATGTCGGTGTGAAAAGTAAACGTCGCAGTGTGTTATCATATCTGTCTAAAAAGGTGGAATGGAAGAGTAAAGGCTAGAAACAGGGTGGTGTGGGGTGTCCCGATGCTGACTCCCTCACATGGTCGCGGTGTGCACACAAAAAAGAAATATCGAAACACGAGACAAGCATAAGTAGTATAGAAATCAATATTTACATGGTATGACTGATATTTACAAGAATAAATATCTACTCGCGACCCCTCTTGGGGTGTACCCCGCGTGTTGCCCCTGGCCTCGGGGGCTAGTGCGAGTACGTCAAAGGCTAAGACGGTCGAGGTACCCGATCGGTGCGAGTATCCAAGGGGTGTCGCGAGGGGGTCCTGCATCGGCTGGCTCGGTCCAGGCGCACCGTGCAGCTGTGAAGCCCTCACAGAGACCTGAGTTCCACACTGGACGAACTCATAGTCCCCGGAGTGTGACTCCTCATGCAACTCCTTGTACGACAGCACCGGCTCGTCCCAAGGCGGTGCAAGACCTATGAAACATTACGTTATGCATGTAACCTTAGAGAAAACCCTGAAATAGTATGCTATGCATGCAAGCAAGATAGTCATACCTCATTGCACGATGCGAGAGGATGACTCCATATACACTGCCCGTGTACCGATGGAACTCATCTGTGAGAGAAAATTGCCGTTAGTAACTACTGGAGTTCGAAATAAAGAACCGGATGTGAGTATTTCATGTTAACTTGCAAACTTGCCAGGGTACTCCCAATACGGTGCCACGAGGACCCGCTCGCCACGTCCGAGTGAGGAGTCTTGGGGTGTGACGCCCCGTGGCTCACCCCCCGTCCACGCACAGGTGGGTCCACCCGGTCCCTCGGTGTACGACAAGTCGCGATCTTGATCCCCCGTCTCGACTTCTCGAGGCACTACGCCATGACCACTTTGATGTCCTGCATCATCATGCTGAAGCGCTCCCCGAGCATCAACTGATGCACCGAGGCCGCCAACTCGTGCACCTCCCGGTGCAGATTGACATGTACATATAATTAACAAGTTAGAAATTGATATCTTGCGAAGTGTAACATCCCAATTTCAGGAGTTTTTTAAAAAATTCAAAATAAAAACAACAATTTGGTTTTGTTGAAGTCTTAAAGCTTAACTTGAGATTTTGGAAAAATAAAATGATTTAAATGACTAAATCAAACTTCAACTAATTCAAAATTTTAGTTTGTCTTGAGTTTATCGGAGTTCTCTAGTACTTAGAATTCCTTTTCTCTGTTTATTCTATTTTCTCCGTCAGTCCGTTCCTTCTCCTCCCTAGGACCTCCTCCTCAGGACCTTTGATCATATTGAGCCTATTTTATAAAAGTATATTATTTTATATCAACATGCATGGCTAGTTGCATAAAACTAATTTGAGAACTAACTAAATACCTACCCAACAGCATGCCTCCTTGCTAAATTACAAATGACATGCTGACATGTACCCTTGGACATCATATGATGGATAATCTTAGTTGGACATTATTTTAATACCAATATGGGTGCGTACTATGCTTAGCCATGCTTTAATTTAGTTATCTGAAGGATTTTTTATCATACTCGAAGATTGATAAACTTGACTTAATAATATATGGAATCGTAATGCGATACCACTGTTGCGCAACTGTGGTGCGAGATCATGGTTGTGTCAATTTTGCTGCGATGCCACTGTTATTAAAATTTGTTGTGCCATGGCAAGAGTTGTCATTTGCTCGGGTTGAACGAAAATGATTTATGCCTGGGCGAGTGGTCGTTGGCAAAGGTGGGTGCGAGAGGCACGTTTTTGGTGCGAGAGGCATTTAGGTGCGCGAGGCACATGGGTTGAGGTAATCTCGCCTGAGCAATCACTAAGGACTTAACTTTGTGCGCCATTAATCCGGGCCTTACCATGCAACCACAAGTTCATTTATGGGGTGGACTGAGCTAACTAATTAGTAATACTTTGAGTCGGTTCTGTTTTGGTTGAGAATGGCGCAAGAGGGGGCTAGGAAGACGAATCCTTAGCGAGTAGAAACGAGTCAAAACAGATTTTTGTAAAGGCCTTGACACGTTCTCTAGACTGCTCACCTAAGGTAGTGAGTGGTGGTATCGACGAATGCCAAACCAACTAGAGAAGTCGTGTTATGTGGGTAAAGTTGTACAATCTCTCAAAGTGAAACTATTCGAATAGCCGTGTCCCCGGTTATGGATAATACCTGGTGATTTCATACGAGGGGTAGTTTTTCTCAAAAAGGTGGTCGTGGGCATCACGAGTGATCGTGGGAGTGGTTTGGGAAGTGAACAAGGTGTTCACAAGCTGTTTCAAAGAACTTGTTTACTTATGTATTAATATTTCAACTTGTGCTTTGCAATATACTTATTGTATTTCTTGCCAATACCGCTTTCTACAAATTAACCATAAAACTATTTTTGTCAAGCTCGACATGAATATTATTTGCACACACTTCCCCACGGCATGCTGAGTACATTCAAAGTACTCACGACTTTATGCCTCCTATTTGATCAGTAGAGGAGGGTGAACCTGGGAACTCAGAGTTCTACGAAGAGGAGTACTTCGAAGACCTTGCGAGCTAGGTCGCGTCCTCCACTCGATTGCCTGTGGGCATGTCGAATGGCTTCCACAGATATTTAGTTTTTCGCTGCTTGTAACCTCTTGGTGTTGAGCCTTGCATGGCAATTTTGTAATAACTCTGACCATAAGGTCTTTTGCTAATAGCAATATTAACTTATCTGCTTCTTTTTTGGTTTGTTGTATGGATATGATTTTATCTTTGTTGAGACTGTGTAAGTTAGCCATTGATCATAGGACTAGTTCGGTTTGCACAAAGGGTCTCGGGGTTGTTTACCCGGGGTCCCGACACAAAGCAAATAAGAAGAATGGATCATTCAACACGTACCACGCGATGGAATACGAAGTCGAGCTGGGCGGGATATGTGTCGGACGTCATAGCCTCGTGTCGTGGTGGGTCGTTCACGACCCTCACGCAGCGAACCCTCGTCCGACTAGAGTACCACTCGATGTGCTCTGCGTATGTCCCGAGGTCGTAGGGAGCATCCTCCTAGACAGCGTCACCATAGGCGCTGATCCAGCCTTGGATCTAAGGGAACATCCTCTCCGTCCAGGAAGTTGTATTAGGTACTTCCTTCCTAGTGTACATATGGAAGGCAAAATGATTATTTTGTAGGTACGTAACGTAAATGGTAAGGCAGAAATAAAAATGAACTTACCCATGGACGTTCGGCGGCACTCGTTCCCCCAGGCGGGGTGGGACCTCTTGTCGCAGATCGAACTGGCGCATGACCCGCTGCATCGAGTACTCCTCCATGAAGACATCGTACACCAAGAGTCTTCGCGTGAACCAGTACTCGTGGTCTCGCATGCACATACTCGACAGGCCTCGGTGCGCGTGTGTACACCCTTTTGGGAGTGTACGGTGTCCAGACGACACTGTCATCCGTCAGCGATCGAACATCGCAACGTAGTCTGGGTAGAATGCGTGCGTAGTGATCGGCATGTAGGTGACCTGTGGAATAGAACAACCCAAACATAGCACAAGAGATTGAAATACATTACGAAAAATAATAAATGTTTAGGAAACTTACCCGTTGGTAGCACCACACTATACTCATGGTCGGCTAGTCCACATCGTCGTCCTCGGCGTACATGTTGACTGTGTACACTCGCAGGTCCAGCTGTGGTCGTCCGATCTGAAAACGCTCGAAGGACCACAAATGAAGGAGCAACGGGCATCCTCCAAGGATGGAGCTCTCTCGAACCCAGTGGGACGCGTCGCACAAGGCGCGGTACGTCGCACACAACACCATCGGGCCCCAGGCATAGGGTTGGATCTCCTCCACCTGCCAGTCCGTCAACTCTTGTGCGTACCGGATCATATGCTTGTTAACACTGTCGCCGTGGGACCCCAGGAACATCACCCACCCGAACAGCCAGAGCAAGTAGGCCTCGAAGTGCCTCCTCACCGTGTGGTCGGGTGCATCCTCCGCCATACGCTTGGGCTGCAAGAAGACAGATACACATCGGCAATGCGCACAAATCAATTGATGTGAGAGGACAATAGTTTTGAAAACATACATAGAACTGGCAGATCCGACTTAACGTCGACCCGTGGGTGCTGTTGAACTCTTTGTAGCCGCTATCCAGCAGCAGCACCCCATGGAACCTCGCTAGGAACTCTGTGCGCCACGTGGCCGGGGTGTCGTATGCCGCCATGGGGAAGCCAGCACAGGGCAACCCAGTCATGAAGCTCACATTCTGTAGTGTCGGCGCCATCTCCCCGCATGAAAGGTGAAACATGTGCGTCTCCGGCCTCCACCGGTTAGCCAGCGCTGTCAGGAGGCACCGGTCGTACAGAAAGCACCTGGACGTATGCCCACTGTCCGCGTGGTCCTAGTCGTCCTCCCACGTCGCCTCAACCATCCTCGCTAGTGGAAGGAGGCTGCCTGCCTCAAACCGCATCGGAAAAGATTAAGAACAAACGTTAGTCCACACAAAGTAGTTATGTTGCAAATGAGTACACGAAGGTCGCAACTGCACATACCTCGGAACCCAACGTGGGTCCACCCTCGATGCCCTCGTGAGCGTGTGTAGCCACAACACACTAAGATCAATCACCGCCTCGCCCTCTTGGGTGAGGACGACACTAAGGCGGCTACGATGATGCACGCCAATGACCGAGTCAAGCAACTCATACGGCCACTACGCAGCATGTCCTAGGTTTGCCATATCTGAAAATTTATACATACATTGTAAAAATAATTATCGTGCACAAATATAAACCAAATTTAAGTTAGAATTATTTTTATTAAGCTATACAAACCCTACTAACCTACTCCGCGATTTTTACAGGTATTTTATTAAGCTATACAAACCCTACAAACCATACTAAGTTAATTTAGGTTGCTTTTTTTTGCCTAGCTTTAAGAAGGATTTTTCCCAATTTAAGATGGGTCATACTATTTTCCTAGTTTTTTTATATAAAAGATCAGTATTAACACAGTAATTACCACGCACAAATAGAAACCAAATTTAAGCAAATATTATTTTCATTAAGCTCTACCTACCCTACTTAGCTACTCTGTAATTTTAATAGATTTTTAATAGGTATTCAGTACCTTTATATTCTCCAAGGTGTCTTTGTATTTTTGCAGATTTATTCTAAATCATTCGTATACTGCAATATAAATAATATCTGCACAATTAACTAAACTATACACAACTCAAATGATATACTACATAAAACAACTAAAATGATCTAATATATTGAATTCTATGTCGCTACCTACCAAATCTGAAGCTCAGTCTCTCTCTCCTCACAGGGGCGGAACTAGAATGGAAATGATCGGGGTTCACTACTTCAAGTAATAATGTACTAAATAGTAATTTATGTAGTAAACATTGGCAAAATGCATCATCCGCATGAGGTTGTGATAAAAATCATTTACTTCCGGGTTTGCACAACTTTCCAGTCAAGGTAATTCCAAATGTGACGTAGTAAAATTGGACTAATCTTTGCTAATTTTTTTGACCCGACCCACATGTCCTGTGACACCGGTCCTTCCATTTGCTTCCGCCTACACGCCAAACTCGCGCTGCCTCGCTACACCGTAGAAGCGAACTTCGCACGGTTTCGTTACATTTTTTCTCTCCCTCTCATCCTCTTTTCTCCCTTCTTTGTCTTTTTTCTGGAATTAAAATGGTATTTTCACCGATTTTACGGGTTTAAATACAGAAAACCGTGATTTCTCATCGATAGTTCAACTAGTGATAAAAATACTGTCTACTTCCCGTCAACCTCCGGTCCTAGCTAGCTAGTATTAAAGAGAACAACTTTACTCGACCATGGTAGTAAAACTTATCCCAGTTGTAGTAGTGTCTCAGTGTGTGCAAGAGTGCTATAGTACGTAATTGGCCAAATATAGCAATATAATTAAGCACCGCGTCAGCGCTCGGCACAGGGGAGCGAGGGGGAGCCAGGCAGGCAGGGAGGAAGGCATGCGATTGCAGCACGTCCTCTGATTGCACGGTAGGTGCCCACCTAGCCCTGACAGGCATCACTGTCGAGGATCTCACGTATCCCGAGGTGTATCTTACGGCTAATTACTACCGCCCGCCCGGACCCGGTGGTCGTTGCCGGACATCCTGAAAAAAATAAAAAGATAGCTCCAGTGAAGCCATTCACGCCCAGCCACCAACCGAAGGAGCACTGCAATATGTGAATGTGAACAAGCAGCGATGGCAACTTACTCCATCACCCACAAGTCAGGACAGTAGAAACGCTGATGAACGCTGCTGCTTAACGGTACGAACCGCGAGAACGGCCGTGCAGCGCAGGGAAAAAGTTTTCACCTTGGAGCCAAAACTCGAGACTTTTACGTATACACGGCCAAGAGCTACAGCCGCTGCACTTAAATGTTACCGCAGGCCGCAGGGAGCGAAGCGAACTCTTCTTCCTTGCTTTCTCTGGGCAGAGGAAGGAAAAGGAGTTTAATAACGCAAAGCTAGATCCTTCCCTTTGCTCTCTTTGCCTCTCTCTCTCTCTCTCCTCTTCCACCTTCGCATTCCTCTCTACTCTCCTAGCTCCTCTTTCGTCTCGCTTAAGCTAGCCCTAAAGAACTCTTTTTCCAAGGCGTTGGAGCTAGCTAGCTCTTGCCCGGAGGCAATGTCGGCGCTTGTCCCCCCGCCTCCGCCGCCGCAGCTTATGGTGCCGGTGGGGTACGGCGGGGGAGGCGGGGCGGAGGGGACGGCAGTTAGGGGGTCGTACGGCCCGGTGATCGCGATGCTGGCCGTCCTCGCCTTGCTGGCTGCTATGGCGGTGGCCGTGGGGCGGCTCTGCTTCGGGCGCCGGGTGTTCGGCCAGCCCGGCGGCCACGACCTGGAGGCCTGGGTGGAGCGGACGTGCGGACCATGCGTCGGCGCCAGCATGTTCTCCCAGACCACCGCTACCGGTGGCCCAGCGAAGGAGGAAGGTGGTGGCACGGCGCCTGTGGCTGTGGCCGCGGCGGCGGAGCAGCCGCGGGAAGGAACAGAACGAGCGGAGGGTAGTGGCACTGGTAGTGGTGGTGGGTCCTGAGATGGGTCTTGTAAAAAAAATTCTCAAACTCCAGTGTCAGAATTTTTGGAATGGTAGTAATAGTAGGGTAATCTCTATGTGGCTAAACCTATTGAATTTTTGGTGGTGCTGTGGGGAGATGTGGCGATGTGCCCATGTGGTAATGCAAAGGGCATGCAAACCGAATGGATTTGACGTTTGATTGATACTTACTACGCGTACTATACTACACTTGCTAAGTTCACAGCATACACTCCTCCTGCTATGCTATCAATATGATTTGACATTGATACGCTCTCTCCAGTATAACACACGTATTTTCTTCTTTTCATTTCGTCCCTGCATTGTCATTTGGGCGTTCACCGGTCACTGCAGCGTGGAGGACGTGGTGTTGCATCGTGGTATGGTCTGGTATGATCTGTGCGTGCTGACATAGTGACACGAGGGCGCGGCCCTTTTGTTTTGCATCAGATTGGAGCCTCCGCTGTAGCAGCGCATGAGGAGGTCAGACCGTCAGAGAATACAAGTTGAAATACTGTCGAATCTCTCTCTAACGTCCCAAGTCTAAAATCAGCTCTAGTTCACTACCACTCAAAATAGGCCACCTAAGATCTAAATCGGCTCAGTTCATTCCCATTCGAAATAGATCATACATTTACTAACTCTGCTTATGTTTTTGTTTTCGCTTCATGTAAAAAGGTTAAAACCGGGATTAATGGTTTGAACTCAAACGGTCTTATATGTCGGTGTTTCTCACACACTTTAGACTCAAACGGTCTTATACGTCGGTGCTTCTCACACACTCTATCTCCTACTTTAACGTGCTTCTCCTTCCTCTCCAGTTTATTTGAGCTGCCCGCAGTTTTGTGACTTGTGAGCGCTGCAGGATCAACGGTTACGTGCCCCAGCTGTATCAAGGGAAGGGAGGGAGGGGCTGGGACCGAACAACTCTATCAGGTGAGGTGACCTAAGAAAGCAAGTACTAACTCAAATGGTTTCTGGTTGCACGACCAAGGTTGAATTGAATGGTGCCTCGTCCAGAGAGAGTACCGTGGTCCCTGTCGCCTTTTCGAGTTGAAGGATCGATCCAGTCGTTTAGCGTAGCACACACACAAACGTAATAGATGCTCTAGTACTTTCTGGATATATTTTTTGTAATTTTTTCCGTCCTAAATTAATCGAAACCGATGAACAATAAAGCAAACCTCGATGGTTAGAATTGTTTAGGTACATCCGTACATGCCTCGAGGCTCGATTATATGAACACGTAAGAATACTAGACAAAATGCATACTATGTGAGAAAGCGAGCGAGCGAGCTTGGTTAGTTCGGCGGGGCTCGAGCTGCCCGTCCAGAGTCGAATCCCCGATTCGGCGCTGGGTGCTTACTCCCGTGTGTTGGGTGTGTTGGATTTATTTGAGAGCTGAGCTGGGGCTCAGCTGGCAAAAATGAGGAGAGCTTTAGGCTCTCAGCCCGTCACGACTTGAGAGCTGGCTCTCGTGATCGCCTCGCGAGATAGGGTACTCTTCTTCTTTAAGGCATTCCGGAGGGAGAAATCCCGGACATAAAAAAAAATGCATACTATGTGCGACCAGTACATTCCGTATGCACCCATATTTGGTGTGTTTTCTTTTGCTAAAATAGTATTGTTGACGTGCGCAATAGCAAAACTAGTCATCCGCGCGCATCAAAAGCAAAAAATGACACATTATCCATGCACCAGACGACCGGATTTGCCGAGGACATGACACATAGTGAACTCGGCCCCTAGGGGCGCGAAGATGCCTCATCCGGCCTCAAGGGCGCGGAAATAGGTATTTCCGACACTAGAGCGCGGATTCTCTCTCCTCCAGAAAAGTACTATTTATAGAAATTTCTAAATATAACAAATGAACTCTAAAAATTATATATATATATATATATATATATATATATATATATATATATATATATTGTAAAAGCTCTTGACACAGCATAGAAATTCCTAAATATAGTAAATGAGCTTCAAAAATTATAATTTTTTTTGTGGTAACATAGTGTACTTGCTTGTGTAATTTTTATAAAATTTTATATGTTTTGAATTTTATCAAAAAATCTTTTAAGGCTACTATTTATATAAAATGAAATGATTAATTTGAGAAAAATTCTAAAAACGTGCTCAAAATACTTTCCACATTTTTCTCAATAGAATTATCCCAAGTTTACAATTTTTTGATTTTACAAATTGAGTCTAACCCCTGGAGGCCAGATTTGCCTCGTACGGTAGCCCTCACCTTTTTTTTTTTAACTAAAATCTTGTTTTCAGCTTTTCCGAACTCATGTTAAAATCTAAAAAATATTGTTTGATCTGATTTTGTCATAGGTGATAATACCCCCCCCACACACACAACGAAAGTTTGATCTAATCAGCAGAGGCGGGTCAGGCGGCCGACCACGTAAAAAAATTTGTGGAATAAAATTTTTGGTACATGCGATAATAATTACTTCTTTTTTTACCTTCACCTTTATCCTATCCTCATCGTAGTCTCCGTAAAGAAGATAAAAACCGTATCGGAATGTTACCGTGAAGTCGGAGTACGATTTCCTTTACGTCCCGGTCGACTTCGGGTACTAATAATATTTTCCTTCGTGCTCCGAGTAGTACATTTTTTGATTTTGTCTGATCTGATCACATGTGATAAAATCATATCAAACAATATTATCATATTTTAGCGAGAATCCGAAGAAGCCGAAAGTAAGATTTTAGTTTTTTTGAAATAAAAAAACAAAGGGTGGGGTGGTGCTATCGCACCCATAGGCCCCAGGGGTTAGGACGAGACAAATCCGGCCCCCAAGGGTTAGACTCGATTTGTAACATCAAAATTTGTAAACTTGAGATAATTATACTGATAATAAATGTGAAAAGTATTTTGAGCATGTTTTTGAAATTTTCCTCAAATCAATTATTTTATTTGTATACAAACAGTAGCCTTAAATGAATTTTTAAGAAAATACAGAATATATAAAATTCTAAAAAAATTACACAAGCAATTATATTGTGTCAGGAGCCTTCACAAAATAAAATCATAATTGTTAGAGCCCATGTGCTATATTTAAAAGTCCTACAAACAGTAGTCTTAAAGGAATTTTTGAGAAAAATATAGAACTTAAAATTACACAAGCCAGTACGCCATGTCAGGAGCCTTAAAAATGTATAATTTTTAGAGCTCAATTGCTATATTTAAAAATTCATACATCATTTCTTTTCTGGAGGAGAGAGAATCTATACCCCTGGGACTGAAAATACCTATTTTTGCGCCCCTAGCGGCCGGACGAGGTATTTTCACGCCCTTGTAGGTCGAATGGGGTATTTCCACGCCCCTGAGGGCTGGATTTGCCATGTGCCGCGTCCTTAACAAATCCAGTCCTTTGGGGGCACGAACAAGGTGCCATTTTTATCTTCGATGCGCGTGGAGAGTTAATTTTGCTATTGCGTACGCCAACCGCGCTGTTTTAGCCAAAAACTCCATATCTAGTGGACAAGATATACTATGAACTTCGCATTTCCTCTTCATTGAGGCTGTATCTTAAACGTTTGAACGTTGAGCATCCTAAAGAAACGCACAAAACAAAAAAATCATTGTTTTCTCTGAACGTACGACCAGCCTAATTAGGACAGCCGCGTCGTCTCCACAAACATACAATTCTCTCATTCTATTCGCATTATACTACTAGCACCAATGTAGCACTAGCATGCAATGAGACTGGTATATTAGTCTGAAGCAATAAACAACATGCTACTAGAAGCTAATGCCCAACAAGGAGACAAGTTAGTTACCTTTTGGAACTCTGAAAGGAAAAGCAGTAAAATACTACTACTACTCTACTTATCCTGACAGTGGTACGGCGACTAAGGTCATATACAAATACAATAGTACAGACAGATACTATTTGTAGCAACTCTCTATATCACCTGTAGGGTCTGAACAATACTAAAAACAGCTTACCCAATAAACTGTCTTTTTACTTGTCTTTATAGATACACAACCTCCTTAGTTCTGGTGAAACAATCAGTTACAGGATTGTAGACAACACATTTCTCTCTTTATTTTCTTTCATACATATCAGCTTAAATCCTGCGTGACAGAGACTATAGACAACTGATGTAAATCCATTATATATGACCTAATGCACACCAACAAACAGCGGAGGCGCGGTTATCTTTTGTCGCCGGCGCCAACGCCATTGGCCCAGCTAAGGAACACACGATGCATTGCACGCAGCATGGCATCCCTGTGCTGCAACAAACTAGCAGTACCAGTGCTAGTAAGTCATATGAAATGGAGCAGATGGAATTAATACGATCGGAAGGCTGCTGCTGTACTGTTGCCTATTGAAACCCATGTCTCTTCGTGGCATTTGGCTGGCCCCGTGCGTTGCATCCTCTTATTCCTCTACTACTAGAGCCCGGCGCGTGCGTTGGCACGCGTGTAGGAAACGTCACGGTCATTTCTTTTCTATTTTTAGATTTATAAGCTACGTTTAGGATTACACTGGAGCTAATGTGAGGCAAAAAAAAAAACGTGTCAGAATGACGATATGTCAGGTGCGTAAATGGATGGGATTGTGAAGCTAGACGTACATATATGATATATAGTATGCTATATAATGTATGGAGCAAACAAAGATAGACTAAGATGTGTTTAATACAATTGTACTAAGTCAGGTTTACATGCAACAATAAGATCTTTAAAAATTGGTCAGGCACATTCACAGTTCTATCGAAGATAAAAAGGCAAAATGACCATACGTAAATCGAGAATAAACTCTATGAAAGAAGTAGAGCGAACCCAGATGTCATACAGTTCAGCAGTATATATAGGAAGTTTATAATATTACAGGACGAGACAACTTCTTGTCATCTTGTAGTCCACCTTGAAAATTCATGCGCTCCTAATTTCATATAGCGAACCTTGACACGCGGGGGCAAACATAAGAACTGATGATCAAGGCTAAAACAAATGTTGTTCCTCCACTATGAACAAAGCCTAAAAGAACTGCTTCCAAATATATGGACTATGCTAAGTTCTTAACTTGACCTTTTAGTGCTTGCTGCCCACCCACGCACAGAAACCAATGGTTGTCAGTTTTTCACTGTTACCGCTGTGTTGATCCACGAGCAAGGGAAGTCACACAATATTTTCTTCTATCAATGTGTCGAAACTACTCATAGCTGGAAGTATGAAGGAAAAAAGACCAATTTCACATAGTTTGAAGAGAGACCAAGCATTAAGAAGCACATCAGAACTAACAAACAACAAAAAGGTACAAATGTAGAACCATACAAGCATGCACATGGAAAAAGCATATAACAAGAAATGAAAATGAGAAGGAAATATACCTTATACTGACTTGCACGACGTTCTAATTTTTTCTTGTAGACATCTTTATCCTTGATAGCAGTAACTTCATTCTGGCCAAATTCATGATCATTGCGTATATCTGGATCATCTTCCTGGTCCACAAATATTTCATCTTCAACAGTACTGAAAAATTAGTGTAAGACATAAGAGCTGGTGATCAAGGCTTTAAAACAGGTTGATCCTTCATTATGAGCAAAGCCTAAAAAAATGTTTTCAAATATATGTACTATGCTAAGGCAGGATTTTTTTTTGAATCAACTATTTAGTAATTTCAAGTGTATAGGTGCTGGTAAAGTGGTACCGAGAAAAGCACAGTAGGAATCATAAGTTTAGGGGGAAAAACGTACGGCAAAATATCACCTTTCACTAAACCAAGCCATTCGCTAATCCAATGAAAACTTGCTCTAAATTGGTAAGTAAGACGACATGCTACAACGTTGACTAAGCATACTATTTGAATGGTTAAAGTAAGCAAGGCTATAAGTGGTACTGGAATGCAAAGAGCTAGTGCTATGTTGAGAGTTTAAGACAACAGACCTGTGAAAACACGCCTCTCCACTACTTCCTGGTATTCATTTGGATTGCTTCTCTTAGTGCTTGGAAATATATTTCATAGTAAAATCACACGCTAATTTACAAACTGGCAAGCATGATCTTATTGCCATTTTCCATGTCCTTTTCAAGATTTATCAGACTAATATTCAATAGCCCAAAATACTAAAGGAACCATTTTGTGTTATTTTTTAGCAACAATTATGGTTAATAAGCATGTAGAAAACATGTTTAGTAGGTAGATTGTGTGGAAGAATTAATGAAATTGAAATTGAAGGTAAAAGGAGGTACCTGGAACTCTTATGCACGTTCTCTCAACCTCTTTGTCAATGCACATCAATAAGATTATCAAGTGGAAATAAATCATGTGAAAAATAAAACAAAAGGGCAAAAAAAGAGCAAGAGAATTTTGACTTCAGTAATACTTAAGTACTCAGAAGAGCATTCATGGCACCAGCTTTCCTGTGATGCTGGAATCCAGGACGCTTCTCATGAGACACATAAACCAAACGGGGGAGCTCATTACCCTCAGTATCAAGGCCACCACTGTCACCAAGGAAAACACGAGAATGACCAGAGAGACAGGAAGAGGAGTTAGCAAAGCAATGATCTTTAAAGAGCAAGAAGTAAAAATAGCTAACTATAGAGACATGTCTAGTTGTCATCTGAGTAATTGTAGTGTGTATTGGAGATATGCTAACCTTGGGCATTCCAGGATGGTCCCTGGTATTGTTTCCAGGCCATGGCGTGCCATCTTGCATGATCCATCCTTCCTCGGGGACTTTCTGTGCCTTATCAACAAGGCCATTTACCCTAACTTTAGATTCTTCATATTCTGTCTGCAACATTTTTTTTTTGAAAGACACACCAGCATTGGATTACAAGATAGCAAAATCAATATCTATATGTTTACAAAGCAAACACACCTTGGCCCGTCGGTCTTTGACAAATGAAGGGTGAACTTTGTCTTTCAAGTAATCAATTTTCTGTGAGAAATACTACTCAGGAGCTCTGGGTTCAATGTTATACATCGTAACGAATGGTACCCAATCTCTAGCAAACTCTGAAGTCTCGGCCAATGCATCAAAAGTCAGCATTGCAGATCCATCATCTGATACATGGCAAGAGACCTTGTCCACAGGTTAATCCACAGCAAGAACGGACAACACCGTATTGGCAGTGAGCCAGTGACAAGAGGAGGCTCCTTCATGGGGTAGACTGTACTGGCGAAAATATCAACAACAGCCAACTGAGACGGTTCACCTTCTCGGTCATACTTGTTAGCGGAAGTGAAATATTAACAGCATCAGAACTATGAATAGATGAAGCTTGTGTTTGCACTAAGTACAAACGAACTGAAAAGGAGATTGTCTATCAAGGTAAGTCTCACGGTTGATTGTAAACCACTTCGGGGACTGATCCAATATCCAGGAGAAAGCAAACCAAATCTCACATATAAGAGATAAAAGCCACAACGGGTATGTATTCATTACAAGTACTGCTATATCGTATCTGAATGTGCAAACAAAACGTCCGAAATTCTAAAGAAAACACCAATAAGAAACCAAAAGCTGCAAATTTTATCAGCAAGCGGCGATCTTTACCCCAAATTTCTCACAGAGATACATAAAATTAATCAAAAGGAACGGTTTCCTCATCGCGCTCTCACCTGAATTATGACGTTCACCCTCCACTCACCCCTGATGTGCAGCACGATCTGCCCGTCGTCTGGGTGAAGCGCCGCGAGCTCCCACCGCACCTCCTCGGAAGCCGTGCTATGCTTGACAGAGAGCCGCTCGGCGAAGGCCACCCCACCCCGACCACGCGCCGGCCAAGCACGGCGCGGGAGTCGACGAGGTTGGCCACGCACAGCGTGTCCGCGGATATGGCCCCGAGCAGGTAGCAGGAGCCCACGGCCGCCATCCGCGGATGCTTCGGCCACGCCTGTCTCACCTGCTGCAGGAACTCCTCCTCTGCCGCGCCAAATGCCCTCCGGATCACCTCCGTGCTCATACCCCACGTCGTGAGGCCTGTGTTTGCCGCCACAGGCAAGAACGCAAGGATAGCAAAAAAATCAGTAACGCACACAAAACCATGCAGAGAAATGGAACGAAGAAAGATACAAGGAAAAGGCAAATAGTATACGTACGTTGGACATGGGGGAAGAGACGGGAACGGAGGAAGCGGGAGGCGTCGAGGCCGCGGTGGCCGTCATAGACACCGACGAGCGTGGCTGCAGGGGAAGCGAAGGAGGGCAGAGCGGGGAGGAGGCGGCCGTCGTGGGAGGCGACGGAGGGGAACGAGAAGAGTGGAATGGGAGACGGCGTGGGACGTGAGGAAGAGGCGTGCTGGGGAAGACGGCTCGACACGACGACCGCACGTGGCAAGCGGAGCGAGTGCGCGCTGACCGCTGAGCAAAGGGCAGATCCGATGGAACGTCGTGGCAAAACGCGAGCAGCATCCAACGTTCCAGCGACGGAACCGATCGCACGGAGCAAAGAACCCCGGCCCCGGGGCAGCATCGGGCGGGCCAAAAACAAGCGTCGACATGGCCCGCCTCCCCAGCGCCCCAGACGGCTGGTAAGATTCAGCACCAGTGCCATCAAATTACTAGCACTACTCGAGTACTGAACCTAGTGGCGATTTGCTTTCAAAAGAAAAAGGAAACGGTAGTGATAATGAAGAAATACTGGGCCCAGCGGGCTGCGGTTAATAAGAGCTAGGTAGGGTAGAGGCAGGCCCACGCATGAATGCAGGACCAGGAGTAGGCGGTTGCTGCGCTGGTCGCCGGATTGGGTTCTGGCGGGTCGGGGCCGGCCCGTGACGCGATTTTGATCAGGAGCAGTGTTGGGTCAGGCAGGCCAGGAGGGCCCAGAGCAGTTTGTCTCGACCCAACCAGCGATTCGCATTATACTATATGGAGTCATGGACTGCCTGACTGACTGACTGCCTCGATCCGGGCAGCGCTTCGGAAAAGATGCATGTGTCCAGGACCATCCTTAACCGTCATCATTCATGTGGTGTTCCCTTCCCGTTTCGAGTTTGTTCAGCCTGGTGGACTCAGATTAATGTATACCCTGTTATTATTAAGGCCACAGGAGAATTGTTGACCAGCTTGTTCGCTCTAACCGTCTAGGGTTGTGAGAGCGAGGTTTCGTTTGGGATGTGGGATTTCTATTTAAGATCCCGATATTGACAACCCTTCGTGTAGAGGTAAGGTACTCCACTGGCAGAGCTAATATGCGAGCATAGGGCAGTGTACCCTTAATTTGTTTTAGAAAAATGTTTTATATATAGTGTGTGTATATATACATGTAGTAAATTTTGGTACATCCAATAACATTTGTGATTACGTGTAAGTGTTAGATTTTTTTTTTTGACAAAAGGGCGAACCCGTTTCCGGAAACAATAGTTTCAAGAACTCACTTGACAAACTAAGGGAAGAAGAAAGGATGTAACCAGCAGGAACAATCCAAAACAACAAAAAGGAGCTCGAAATCTGGGATTACAACCAGAGAAGTAAACTGCCAACAAACAACAGAACATTGGCAGAAACTAGCAGAGACTATCTACCACTATGATCTACTAGTGCCCCTGACCAACAACTCTTGATCTGCCTCCTTCTGGTACTTCTCTCTGTACAACTTGACAACCGAAGCATGAGCCAAGATGGTGTTGTGACCAACGATGTACATCTCCACGGTCGAGTTCCCCACCGTGCAATTGAACCCAAAGGGCCGGTCAATGGCACGGCGGGAACGCGCCGCTGTTGTACGCCGTGATGGAGATCACGTTCGGCTCATCCATGGTGGTCCAATGGATCACCCGGTCGCCAAACTCCCTGAAGCAGACATCTGCATACGCCGAGAAATCCTCTCAAAAAACTGACTGCCACCAGGATCATTCCCATTCCATGATCCACGACGTTCACGTTCTTCTTGCCCCAAAAATCTCCATCGCCACATTGCCCAAAGAATCTATCGCCTGACCAAAATTCTGCTCTACCTCCTTCACTTTCTTATCTTCCTAGCAAAACTTCCAACCCAGCTTGGTCATCAATCGATGGACATTTGCGGGAGGACAAGCGATCGCGAATCGGCTAAAAACGGATCAAAGGTTTCACCCGAATATGGCACCACACCACACCCACAATCTCCTCCCGTTGCCCGCCATAGCCGCCCCACAACAGCACCGCTGCAGCCACCTTCTCGCCACCCGTCGCCAAGAGCCAACCGAATCCGATGGAGACGCCATATCCGACGCCTCAAGCACCCGTGTCGACTTGCCGACCACCTCCATCGTCCTCAGGGCCGACAATCGGGGGCGGGACGCCTTGCCGCCCCGGCATCCGATTAGAGCCCAAGACCCACGATCCGATCCTCGCCAAATCGATGCGCGCAGTGCCATCAACGAAGCTTCACCGACGGCCACGCCGCCGCCGCCGAGGCGCACCACGCCACCGCGCGATACCCTCGCGCGCGCGGGCTCCCGCCGCACCCGCCCGTCTTGCATGCACGAGGCGAGGCGCGCCGCTGCTAGATCCACTTGCGCGCCACCACTCGAGTCGACCCGCTCCGCATCCAAGCCGCCGCGCGAGATGCCTCGCGACGCCATCGCGCGCCGCCGACCGCGACCGAACGAGGCCGCGCCGCTCGGCCGCCACTGGTCGGGCCGCCCGCCCCGGCCGCGCTCCGATCCAAGCGCGGCCCCCGTCCGCTCAAGAAGACGCGCGGTTGCCCGGTCTCCCGAGCGAAACCACCTCCAAACACAGAAGGTCCCGCCGCCGCCGAGGCTGTCGCCGGCGGCGAGGAGGGATGGGGAGGAGCCTTCGAGGTGAAGAGGGTTTGTTTGGTTTAGTTTTGGGTTTTGGGTTTAGATTGTATGTTAGTATGTAGAATTGTATATATTACGTATTATGTAGAAGTAGAACAGTTAGCCAATTAGTTACGAGTCAGTAGAACTATGTGTTACTTATGTTCTCACCTCTATCGTGAAAATCCTAGTTCCGTCGCTGTCGGACTCTGAACATTGGTGTTAGAAAAAGTCTCCCAACCACTGGATAGCTCAATTCATGAGGAGCTATAGTTCTCGGAGTTCAATTTTCACCGACCGTGTGTTTGGTGGGTTGTTTGTAGCTATTTAACTTGATGAACTCGTGACCTGGTTACGAGCATTAAGATGGCTACAACATCGCGCCCATACCCCATCAGCCACACTGTAGAAAATACTAATCATTTATGGTACTCCGTATATAACATGCAATTTAACATGCTTTTATCTCCGCTGGACTAGAAGCACATATCAAACCCGTCGCAATTGGCAAACCAATACGTTACACACTTCGAACTAACCTTCCGGCCGGACGCCCAAACGTTGGCTCTACAGGAGCTAGCGATGTACTTACGTGTTCGCTGGGACGGATCTGAGTAAAACTTTAGAGGTACACAAGTCACCGGGTTTAATACCATTTTACTTTATCAAAACTCATACACATGTGTCCTACAATTTATGCTCATTTATTTCATATATATATGATGTATTTATAATCCGCCACCGCATGTTCGTATAGCCCACCCTTTTTCTGCGTTTTTTTTAAGGCAGACAGGCTACTCTCTTGCATTGTAGTACTTCCTGGACATACGTCCATCTATGTCGGCGAAACCACGAAAACCTGCAAAGATGGGATTACATATGTAAATTAGGAACGCAGGACCACAACGTTATTTTTAATGCAAATTACGAAATACCAGCAGTTTACAGTATCACTAACCAGCACTAACAGTTGACGCATTCTGATTTCATGCTTCTGGGCAGCAGGAATTATTCAGGGTATCCAGGGACGAAAAATGAATACTTCTTCTATACTCATGTTGCTCTGAATTGTGACCACTGGATTAAAAAGGAACCAGAATTGGTTATTCCAGAAACAAATCTATCTACCACATAATTTGCATGTGCCACCAAATAATATAAAGAGAAATTTCATGTGCCGACAAAGGTACAAGTCGGAAGCAAACACAAACTCTTGTGTCTGCAATGGTTCTCAACTTCTCGTGGTACAATTAGTACACAACATCTAAACAAAGAAACCCCCACTCCATTTCAGATAAGCAAATATTTCAAACAAGTCATTCTTGTAGAAGAGAGTCCAATCCGAGTCATCGGACGATACTGTTGAGGAACTGTCGCTGGCAAGTCTAGTCCGAGCGATTACCTCGTAGACAAGTGTAGAATCGTAAGAACAATGCATGAACAACAAGAACAGAATAAGAGATAGAACACAGAGATGTAGGGGGACTTCTTGCTTCTCTTTATTCCTTCATCCATCGATCAATCCTTTACAATGAATAACACCCCCTATTTATAGGCTACGACCCTGCTAGGGTTTGGGATGGGGCGCCCACTAATGGGCCGACTGCAGGGTCAGGCCCATAGTTTCCCAACACTCCCCCTTGGGCACCCATCCTTCATGTCTATGTCTCGTTAAAACTCCATAAAAACCCAGTGGGAAAAATTTAGAGAAAGAGTACATGAATCATGTTCTGCTATGCTGCACGAATTGCCCCATTAAAAACCTTAGCCGAGAAACTTCAGGAAAACTCGTCAAGGGAAAAAGAGTACAATCCACCCAATTTCATTTAATCTCCAGGATTTACCTTTTGGGTACTCGATCTTCGTGATCAAGCTTTAGTAATGAGTTTGTGAAGATTCTCCCCACTCAGACTTCTCTAAATCTCATCATTCCAATTCCACATATGCATATTTCAAAGCTAGACGGGAAGTGACTTCATGAATAAATCGCAAGATTCTCACATGACCTAGTATGCGATGACTTTGATTACGTTCATCTTTTGCAATTCATGAGCATAGAAGAACTTGGGGTTGATATGCTTTGTGAGAGGATTCTTCACAATAACCCATCTGCACTTGTGCAACACAAGTCGCATTATCTTCATTGACAATAGTGGGGTTGGTGCGGTATTCAATCCACATAATTGCTTTGGATGTAGTGAATCATCCGCCGGCCAAGTACATTCTCGTGAGGCCTCGTATAATGCTATTGTTTCGAGTGGTTCGTCAAGTCGGTACAAGACTCGCTAGACGATTTTCATGGAATTGCAGTTCCACCACATAGGAGTTCATAGCTTGTTTGCGATTTATCGTATGGGTCCTACAAGTACCGTTTCTCGCATTGCCATTCATAGTTAAGTCTTTGTTCTTTCAGAGAATGCACCAAGTTCTTTGCTTCCTTAGAGGTATCGGAAGATATCCTTTATTCCCTGCCAATGCCTTTGGTAGGTTTTGCACTATACCTTGCTAGTAGGTTCCCGGCAAATACAATGTCCGTTCTAGTACAGTTTGCTAAATACATTAGTACTTCTATTATACCTCAGTGTGGGAGTTCCGGTCCTAGGACTTCCTCCCCCTCTTCTTTAGGTCTGTATGAGTCTTTGTCTTGCTGCAAAGATCTTTCGACCATTGGCACTTTCAAAGGGTATGCCTTTGCCAAGTCGAACCTTTCTAACACCTTCTGAGTGTAGGCTGACTGATGCAATAATGTTCCTTAAGGGGAATGCTCAAACTGCAAGTCTAAGCAATATTTGGTTTTACCCAAACCTTTCATTTCAGACTCCAACTCCAGGTAAGAGTTTGCTTTCTTAATATCCTTCAGGGTTCCGATAATATTCAGATCATCTTCATACACTGAGATTATACAAAATCCATTCTGGGATTGTTGTATAAATACACAGGGTTTATTCTAATTGTTCGTGTAGCCTTTCTTGCATAGAAAGTCGCTTCAAGCGATTATACCACATTCTGCCTGATTGCTTAAGTTCGTACAATGACTTTCTGAGTTTCACACTGTACATATTTCTATTTGCTCTATCTTGGTTCGGGACAGGGATACATTCAGGTATCTTCATATAATTGTCCGAATCCAATATTTCATAAAGGTATGCTGGTACCCCATCCATCAATTTCAATTCTAACTTCAAGTTCACTGCCATTGAGATAAATGTCTAAAGGGGTTCTGCCCATGATCGGGGAATAAGTTTCTTCATAATCATCTCCTGGATGTTCAATGAAACCTTATGCAACGAGCCTTGCTTCTTTTCATTTCTCTTTCGAACAAATATCCACTTATGCCCTACGGGGTGCACAAGGGGAGGCGTACGGCTTACAGGCCCAAACGCCCTTCTTTTATTCGGAGAGAATAATTCAGTTTCTATTGCCTTCTCCCAATCTTCTCAATCTGATCTTTTCTTTCATTCAGCGAGCGATACTGCACTCGAATCAAGATTGATGATTGTGGCAAATTTCTTTGCAAAGTAAATGTCGACATTGGCTGTTGTCATATTCAAAGATTCTCCCGAGGTCATAAATTTTATAGCTATTTCTTCAAGGGCCGATTCTTCTAATGCTTCTACTCACTCACCGCTGCTTCCAATTGCGGGGCAAGTCCCTTTAGTTTTTCAGCTCCGATATGTGCGCACACATCCATGCTGATGTCTCCCTTCATGGGGATGTTCAATTCTGGCATGCCTTTTATGAAGGTTCCATACCGGTGCCAGGTCTCAACTGGCTCCCCTTCTGGTTTTGGGGCACTTCGGTGATCGGCTGTGTCAAGTCCTTCTTATCCTTTTTCACCAGGCGTCCCCGGTTACTTCGGATTCGAGGGACCGGAGTTCTCGTCCTTTTATTCTGAGGCCTCTGACGGGATTAGGGATATCTTCATTGGTATTTCAACCCTCTCCGGTGCATTGCATACAGGCAAATGCGACTTGGTCACGCACTTCAAATCACTAAAGTGGTCAGGCAGTTGATTCGCTAATGCTTGCAAATCAATTATCTTCTAGACTTCAATTGTCTTCTAGACTTCAATTCAATTATCTTCTGGACTGCAAATATCTTCTGGACTTCTCTATTTGTTTTACTAGTGTGCGGGTCATATGCATAGATTTCAATTATCTTCTGGATTTCAATTGTCTTCTAGACTTCAATTATTTCCCGACATTATTATCAAGGGTTGATTTCCTCCCCCTAATGACGGGAAACTAATCTCATCTGATATACTATCAGCGAATCGGACATTATGCAAATCTCCAGTCATAGGGTCCAAATACTAGATTATGGATGCTGTCTCATAACCAACGTATATCCCAGACTTTCGGAGAAGACCCATTGTAGTTCGCTACGGTGATGGTATAGGTATATAAACCTTACAACCAAACTCGCAAAGATGAGCAGTTTTCGGTGCTGACCCTTGCGCTAGTTGCATAGGTGGATGGATGTTATAGGCCGACGGTCTAAAATTGATGAGCTGCTGTGAGCAGGACTGCGTGTCCCCCAACATGTAGTTGGTAAATTACAATTCTTCAAAGTTCTGCTAGTCCATTCTGGGTGTGGACATGCGGTATAGAATGCTCAACTTTTAATTCCCATTTTCATGCAATAATCATCAAATGCTTTCGGAGTGAGTTCTCCGGCGTTGTCCATTCAGGTGGACTTCTCATGATGATCAGGGAAAATATTTCTAATTTAATTATCTACGAGATTGGCTTTACAAAAGCATGATTTCTCGTAGACAATAAAACATAGTGCGACTATTCCGAGGAAGCATCGATGAGCACTATAAAATACCTCAAATTACCCTTACAGGGGCTATATAGGACCGCAAAGGATCTCCCTGGATACGGTCCAAGAATGCAGGGACTTCATCCTTCGCTTTCAGAGCAAAAGGTCTAGTAATTAATTTCCCGGTGGCACATGCGGGGCACACAAAATCTTCCTGATTCGAGAAATTCTTTATATTCATATTATGTCCCTATGAATTATTAATTATATTTCTCATCATCCTAAGACCTAGACAGCACAATCTATCATGCCAGAGATAGAAAAGTTCAGAGCTTCTAAATACGATTTTCAGGGCAGTATAGGCTGTAGGTGCCTTAATATTAGTGTAGTATAGCCTAATTTCATATGAAGGAAGATATTCTAATGCTATTTTTTACTTTCTTCACGCTTTATAATGAGCAGGTATTATGTACCATACTCTTCTTCAGTCTCTACATGGAAACTGTTAGCGCAAATATCCTTGAGAGTTCTAGAGCTTGCAACCATTATTCAATAATTCAAAATCCTGCTTCAATTACAAACTGTAAGTTTCTATAAAAGGTCCGAGTGCAATACGTGCACTGGATCTAATAGGCGAAGTATTCAGGAACTTCTGCCTAAATAGGCTCCATGCGCGATCTTCTCCTCTTGGGTAGCTACAGCTGTGGCCGCTGCGATGTCCAAAGGAGGGATGATGAGGTCACATCGGGCTATTCACATTCATAAGTGCACTAATGGATGTGGATCCTCTGTGCCTACAATGGCGAGGTATGCCTCATGCTATCATTTGCCCTTCTTCTTAGACGTAAAGCATCAATAATGTGCGACGACGACCGACCCTTCTTGCTCCTCTCATTTGTGAGAGGCTTCATCACCTGTAGTCGCTAGCGATGGCTTCATGGCCAACATTGCTACTAGGTGGCTGCAGGATGAAGTTCTTTCCTAGAACATCACCTTGAGCTTCCGCAACTTGCATGATGTCAATTAATTCGGCATACTTCATGTAGCCGTCTTGACGATAGTTGCGTACGGGATTGTACCGCATTCGGGTGAAAGGTAGCGAGGGTCTTCCCAATCGTCTGCTCATCCGTGATCACATTACCATAGAATTGGAGACTGATATAAATTCTATACAAATTCTGGCCATACTGGGTCAGTTCTTCGAATTCCTGACTCGTGATGCCAGTCATCTTCATATTCATGCAAAAAGGTTCAAAGGATTACTATTGGTAATCTGCATAAAATAGTTGCAAAATTCTCACAATGCTCTTCGAACTTCAGGTTCGTGTTCCCGTATTTTTCTATGTATTTTTCATGATTTACTGCTATTTCCAGTGATTAAAAGCAATATAAACAATTACGTATAATCAAAACAAGAATGCAGAAATAAATTACATAGAAATAATAATAACAAAGTTAAACATGCTTCAAATGCAAAACCGATTCAAAATTTGAATTCGAGGCTCTTTCTGCTAGGAAAAATGACTTCTCGACAAATTCGCAAATTTCGAATTTTCTCCACCGCCTCCCTTTTTTTTTCGCTTGCGGTGGGTTCAAGCGGTGGCGCAAGGTCATTCGAGGGCGGCGCGGGTGGCTGCTTGCCACGCAAAACCGAGGCCGGTGTGGCCATGCGGGGCGAGGCGGCGCGAGATAAATCGCCACGGCCGCGAGCGATGGCGGCCTTCCACTACGAGAGTGGCCGATACGATACAAGGTGGCGCAGGCGGGAAAACGCACCAGATGGGCACACGGGGCGGCGGTGTGCGGTGATTCGCGAGGCCGGTGCGATGCAACCGGTTCGAGCCCGGCGGTGGGAGCGCGGCGCGCGGCAGGCGGAGCCGTGTCTGCGAGCGCGGTCGGCAGAGTGCAGCGTCGCGGCGGGTTGGCAAAAGACGGCGGCGGTTCGGTGGCGCGGCGGCTCGAGCCGCAATGCAACGGTGAGGCGCCTGCTCGAGCTGTGCGGTGGCGGTCGTCGCAGGGCCGCGCCTCCTCCATTTTTTTCTCATCCGCGCTGGCTGCGAGTCGGTATACGACGCCATGCGGCGGCGGTCGTACGCGGGGAGGGTGGCGCCATGCGGTGGCGGTCATGTTCGGAGAGAAGCCCGTGCGGGGGCGTAGCAAAATTCTTCGCGAGCACTGTTCATCCGGAAAACACTGTTCACGCGCAAACACTGTTCATGATCGGATTACTGTTCACACAAACACTGTTCATGCGGGCGCACTGCTTATCAGCAGCGGGCACTGTTCATGCGCGGCATGACAATGTTCATGCGTGGGGTACTATTCATGGGGCGATCGCTTCATCGGCGCGCGGCATCTGTTCATGCGCGCGCGGCATCGCTTCACCACAGCGTGCATCGCTCATCGATCGCGGTGCTGCTTATCATGGGCGCAGCGGCCGCGGCCTGCGTGCCCGTCGCGCGGCGGTGCCATCTTCAGGTGGCCGGGTGTTACACCAAAATCGGCGGCGACGCGGCTCTACAGGGCCGTCAGTCGTCCCTTTTTTTTACTGTTCATGTATGCGATGCAATATAATTTAGTATGAGATTGCAACAGAGGCGCGGCTTCATGCCCACATGTGCGTGCTTGCCGCGTGCTAGCGGCGTGGCCCTGTCGTTGCCTCCGTGGCGATACGTGATGGCGGACTATGCCGACCGGTAACGTGTCGCGGAGGTAGTGACGGCCAATTGCAGGCGGTGCCGTGCACATGATGCCTTTCATGCGACTGCATATACAACCTACGGTACAATCATCATCTACTCTTTCATGCAACCCACCGATCGGCTTGGCCGACGACTTCAAGTCGGCTCGCGGTAGATTAGAGCGGATTTGCACCGTAGAAAACCAATCTAGAAAGCCAAATTTGCAGAATTGAAAGCAATCTAGAACAACGATTCAATCTACGAGTGTCGTTCATCGACGGTTACCTTTTCGATGCGAGGAGAGTCGATCGTGCTGATAACGTGTTGAGGAACCGTCGTTGGCAAGTCTAGTCCGAACGATTACCTCGTAGACAAGCGTAAAATCGTAAGAACAATGCATGAACAACAAGAACAGAATAAGAGATAGAACACAGAGATGTAGGGGGACTTCTTGCTTCTCTTTATTCCTTCATCCATCGATCAATCCTTTACAATGAATAGCACCCTATTTATAGGCTACGACCCTGCTAGGGTTTGGGATGGGGCGCCCACTAATGGGCCGACTGCAGGGTCAGACCTATAGTTTCCCAACAGATACGAGCTCAAACCTTCTGCTCTCATAGATTCTGCAACTGAAACAGGGTTTTGAGAGGGCTTACTCTCATTATTCAGTTCACCACCACTACAATTGAACTCAACAGAGCCGAAGCCACATGCTGCCGGTTGGTTGCCACCTTCTTGCAGGCAAGAACCACTAATTGGCTGAAACTTGGTATCAGGCAAAACCTCGTCACTGCCCTCAAGAACTGGTCCATCCTCATCATCAGACAACCATTTGCAGCAGTCCAAGTCACCCATATCAAACATTATGCTAACCAACCCTTCTCGCCAAGAGATCCGAGTCTCTGTCATTACCATTTTCCGGAAAGTTGCCTCCTTTCCCTTCAAATTCTATGTTACAAGGAGACATCTTAAAAGAGCTCAAGTCTATGGATTCCAGAGGTGTAGGAGCACCGGCAAACTGGAAGCTAAGCTCAGGCAATGATGCAGGCAGAGCACCATTTTCATCATAATCAGCATCCCCAGGCCTTGGGGACAAACTCATCGTTTCGAGACATTCTAGTACATCAAATATTCAAATAGAAAGTTAATAGTCATACTCAATTACTCATACAAATATACAATGATACAAATACTGAAATACATCAATTAGAAAAACTAGTTGACATGGTTTCACAAATCAATAAATCACAATCTGTCGGCAGGCATACTCATAAAAATTTAATTGCAGACTTGCAGTCACCAGTCACACTCACAATAATCATTATAATTTAATTCCAGACATCACATAAGTCAATAAGACAATAAGTCAATACTGTGATACAAACACATCTTAGTTCTAACATTCTATTCGAATTTAGAACTCATCTCAATCTCATTACTCACTGGGAGCCAGAAGGCGGAGCAGACTCAATCGAGTCAAGCAGAGGAGGCGGCAGGTGGATTCTGGGCGTCGGGCAACGTAGTCTCGCAGAGGAGGCACTAGGGGCGGCGACGCGGCGTAGCTGCAGCCTACAGAGCAGGGTGCTAGGCGGCGCCGCAGTGGAGAGGAGGCAGGGGTCGGCACCCAGCGCCGGGTGAGGAGAGGAGCTGAGGAGCAGGGGGCTGCGTTGGGCGCCGGAGAGGAGGCAGAGCAAAGCGCTGGGCAGTGGGCGGCGCCGCGGTGGAGAGGAGGCGGAGCGGAGCGCTAGGCAAAGGGACGAAGGCGGCTAGGGCTTGCTCCCTTGCTGGCGTGCGCTTGCGCTTGCGATTTGCCGTGAGGTCCTGTGAGGGAGACAGAGCGGGCCAGTGCTGCTTGCGATTGCTGCGTGCTTGGCTGCTTGCGATTTGGTGTTGGCCCGCTCGACTGGGCCGGCTGGCCGGCTGGCTGCTTGGTGGCCTAGGCCTGGAGGCTGTATGCCTTGGGCCGGGCTGTATGCCTCGGTCCTGGCCACTATCAACTGGATATAGCATTTATATGCAGTAGAGATCCTCTACTACTATTCCCACCAGGCCTCAAGCCGTTACCCAACTGGCCCGAGGCCCATCTCTACCCCTGCAACCATGTGATGCAGGTGCCACTATTCACTGCAGCCCTAACTCACCTAACGACATGCATGTACTCCAAAGCCTTCAATACTGTCTGCAAGTCATCTCCTAGCTAGGACCTATTTGGTTGGAGGCTAGGACAACTTACCTAACAAAAAGTGCTGCCAGATAGCTTAAAAATTTGATGATTTTTGTTTGGTCAAACAAGTCTATAATGAGTTATTTGGTTATAAAACTGTGTGAGAAAGCTATCGATAGAAAACGTACAACAATAATATGTTTTCTGAGTGTAGAAGACATGATGAGATAGAATATGTTTTGTTGTTTTTTAGCAACTAGCCGATTAGCCCTAGTGTAGTATAATTTTTGAGCAATTCTAGATTTAAAATTCTTATTTTTCAAATAAAATTTAAATCTGGAACACTTGATTTCATCGATCACTATTTTTTAAATATAATTTCTAATTTTTCTTAGCATGTCCAAAAATAGTTCTTCTAATCTAGAAAGCCTAACTAACAATTTATGTATGCTAGTCTAAGTCGATGATTGCTCGGGAAATCTTTCGAATCCATGGTAGCTGGTGATGGGGGGCACCACTGACCTCCACGGCTCATCGCCGACGAGCCCAGATAGTCGTCCGTGCTCGCCGGGAGGTGGCTCCACCCCTGACCTAATCCATTCCCAAAAAACCATTTAACCCAGCTATACCACCCTACCCATCCCATCCCACGAACAATGTGTTATTTGTGCACAACGTGCATGCTTCCATTGGAAAGAACGAAGTGCTTTCTCACTCCATGCCGTTGCTTTATTTACACAGACGTTTATCTAAAGAAAGGCAGACGTCACAAGAAAAGGAATAAACGGAGTTCACGATGAGGAAAATTCCAAAACCCTGAACTAAGACAGGTGATAACATAGGACAAGCTGAAAGCAGAAAATCCAAGGTACAAGAAAGCTTATATAAGTACTATTTTCCATTGAAGTGCGTTTTGCATATAGTTGTAAGCTTTTCCACAACTATCTCATAATCATAAACCTTTCTACGACTATGACATAGTCGTAAGCCTTTCTACTACCACCCTTTGGTCGTAGAAATTACAGGCTTCAACAACCCTGTAATTAATAAAGCTTACTAACTTGTGGGCCTAGTTGATTAGAGAGTCTTATGCGTCGTATTCAATACACATAGCAGTTAATATGCACAGTTGTTCTCTGGAAGAACCGCATGTCTTTTTATCTCTGACGACAACTGCCTGACGATGTGGGAGTGTTGTCTCTCTGACAGCAACTTCCATAAACCGCTTCATCATTTGAAACAGTGAGACGCCTATTGGTTTGAAGAAATTGTCACCCCTTTATGCACTATATAAGGGTTGAAGTCAGTAGACAGAGGGAGAGGGGCAATCTGGAGCTGAAGACATTAGGCATTAGTCTTCTTCTTGATTGTAATTAGCACATTAAATATAACCACAAATGAGTATGGTTATTATTCTCTCCGGAGAAGGTCTGAATCTGTATAAAAATCTCTGTGTCATTCTCTGCGTGGTTCTAATCCTAGGAGACCCCCAAACAATCATTCATACATAAGATTGGTTCTAAATCACCGACAAACCTCTTCATGAGGTATTTCACCTTCAAGAAGAATTCTCTTCAAGAGAGTTAAATGTGCGATTAATAATTGTTTTGACTAGTGTCATTAGATCTTAGACTCGCAGGCGTCCCCACAGATTTTAGATCAAGAACCAATAAGTCAATTTCGCAGAGGTGTACATACTATTCAACCCAGGGTATTCCACTCTTACCGATATATTTACTGCAAGTAAACACTATGGTAACTCCTTCATAATTGAAAAGTATCTGGTAGGCTCTCTGCTTCTAGCGCGTAGGAGTATAAACTAAACCTTAAGTTTAGCTTGACTAGTGCGTGTATCTTCGTACTAAAGATTTTTTTCTTTTGAAAAATACGACGACATTCGGACTTTTAGGCATTTCTTTCCCCCTAATGCCGATATTCGATCCTTATTAATAGCATACCATAAAATTCTCTTATCATGGACACATGATTGATTGAATTTCAGATTCAATATGATCTCCAACAACTGGTGATCACCCAAAGGTGTATTCTATAGTGGTGATAACATGTGGGAAATTTTTTATTCCTCCAACACGCACTTATTTTAATAAGGGGTTTGATGATTATATGCAGTGAGCTAGACTTTTATCAGTGCAGTGGCAAGAAAACTGCATGATCCTAATATTTTGTAGGATATTCTAGCTTCAAGTTTGTTATTAATCTGCGACGAAGGTCCATACGGGGACCCGATAGTTCGCAGACTTATTCTATATACTAGCTTATTTATTATTTGCCCAAGTTTTGATCCAATTACTCATACCATATTTTAAATAATTTGGATCATTGAACTTCAAGTTTATAATTACGCAACATATATTTTCTTATGGCCATAAGCAATGTGTTTTAACAGCATAAGACTACAGGATGATCTTTAGGAACATAAATATAATGCTGGAATAAAAAATTTGACTATAGTTAATCTGTACAAAAATAAGAGATTTTCTTCTCGACTTCAAATCTAGTTGAATCATGCAAATAGTATAACTATTCAACGGAAATATTTATTGTTCAACAGGAACACCATATTTAATTAAGGGTGATAAATTGTATACCTTATTTTAATTTATAATGCCAGAATTATCATGGCCAAATTTAGATCATTCAGGGTCAACAAAGTCCAATAGGTCATTTTTCTTTCGGGAACTATATTTGCTTCAAGCAAGTGATATAACTTCTGGTAGTGATGTAGTTGCAGACCGCACTTACCAATTTATGTATGTGTCATTTCCGATAAGTATGACACGCTTTGATGCATAGCCAACATGGCATATGGCCTGGAGAACTGAATAAAATGTCTTTCATATGCATTAATTGTGTTGTAGCTGTACACCTAAATATGTGTCTCTTTGATCAGTGGTTTCTACCTCCAGTCATAAATATATGGCGTTTTGGACATCGACATGGTTCCCAAAACGTAACTTTGACAGCTAATATCTATTGTAATATGTTTGTAAAACTGAATAAAATTATAGTATTATAAAAGTATTTTCCGAGACAAATCTACATATATAATTTTCATGTATCCAATTCAAATATTTAAAAAGATATCAATAACCAAAGTTTTAAAGTTTTGACTACACGTATCTCAAAACAACATATATTTATACTATCTTGGAGATATGGTATCCTTGAATTCCTTGAAGCTAGCTTATAAATATTAATATGTACAGTATTCGACAGGTCACATCGAAGATATAACCACCTACTAATTTATTGGCACATCCAAATTTAAGTGATAATTTATTTCCTCCTAAATACCTGCCGTTATTGTATTAGATGATCTGTGATAATAACTACTATTGTTGGGTAGGGACAATCCCCTACAGTTCGCACATCCTATAAAAGATGATAGATCTGATCACAATAGAGTATAACAGTAGATTCTTCTACAATGAAACAAGACTTAGCAATCAGATCAGCTATTTTCATAGCTTACCTTGTTCTTGTTAGATTAAAGGAAGCGAGATGCACACAACACACAACACAAATCAATCAACGACACTACAATCGACATGTCAACATGACCATCCAGGTATGAAGAGCAAATGCCTTTTTTTTTTTCTGGGAAAATCCCTTGCATAACATTGTATTTCTGCCACTTGCAAACATATGCCGCTCTCAATCCCGATCCATTCCTTAATCGAGTGCAACATTGTGGCCTCTGTCTCAACCTTGTTCAGGCGGCATGGTTACATCTAGAAGTTGGAATTCGTTAGCGATGAGGTTGCACCTGACGTTTGAGGTCAAGGTCGTTGTCGTAGAGGTTTGGGTCAAGTCACGGGCAACAATGACGGCAAGGGAACTGTGATAGGATCATGGGAGTGGTGGCGATGTTGTGCTGCTGGTTTTGGAGATGGATCGTTAGTTTGTCGGAGAAGAAGATGAGACAAGTTACTTTTGGGTGGCATTTACTGTTCAGGCTAGATGGGAACTAAGGATGTCACATATGTAGGATGGAAGGGGGCAATGGTATTTTCCATTTCTTTTGTATGCGGAACACAGTATTTGTTGGCTAATAAGAAACATAAATAAATTTCAAAACAGGTAGAAGGCGGTGATGTCTTTGACTGCATTGATATAAACCGACAACCATCTTTGGATCACCCGTTGTTGAAGAACCACAGAATTCAGGTAAATTACTTACTTTTTTTTTTATAACGACTCCATATCATAGATGGTAGATATGTAAATTTGTACATAGTTGCGATATATAGACATGAGTATGTGAATTTAAATAAACTTTGATTATTCATATGTTTAATCTTATTTATCAAACAGGTCAAACCGAGCTCTTATCCATCAGGGCCAGATATCAAGTCTGCATCTGTGCCTAGCGGCTCAGAATTAGAGCTTGGTACCATTAAATGTCCAGCAGGAACAATCCCAATATTACGTAGTGAACAAGGATATCTCATATCTTTTAATAGTAGCGAGGGCCAAGAGGTATATTGGAGGACAAAGGAGCTCACATATATGTGATATTGGCCATTTATCTTCTTTTAATAACTTTTGTTATAACCTTTTCAAGATATATAGCTATGCCACATCAGCATAATGCACGTGTTATGGGATCAGTACATGTGTTCAATTCGGTAGTATATTTAAGTAATTCGATACTTTTGGAAGTTTTGCATTACTTGCTTATAGCAAAAAGAAGTTATCTGTGAGCTAGATTGTTGGATGGTGATCGCATCAATTGATGAAAAAAAAAAAGAAACAGTTTAACGATACGAGGGGATTCTTACTTACTATCTGATTTGAATGTGCTCTGCAATTTTGTACGAGTATTGAGATGAAAAAACATCCCCTTTGCAGCTAGCTGGAATCCAATCGTATTATGATATATATGGGGCACGAGCCACAATAAATATTTATGAGCCCAGTGTGAAAGGAAAGAATGGGGATCGTAGTGCCTCATGGTTACAGATCAATAATGGACTTAGAGAAGGGATTGGAGCTGGTTCTATTGTAAGTATATTTTTACAATTTATATCAATAAGATTAGTCTGTTATTTTATGACGTTCATAAAAAAGATGTGTGCAATGTGCATGCATGGTACATACACAAGGTAAAATTGGACGAAATCTTTTTTCTATCACAAAAGTTAATTCTTAGATAACTTTGCACGACTATAACTAGACAACTGATATTTGGAGTAATTAATAAAATAGTTATTTGACACAATTTTCGCAGGTATGGCCAAGTTTCAGCGGGGATGACTTTGCTAGATTTCATATTTATTGGGTAATGCACAGGCAATTGTTTAATTATATTTCTCATGACCACACTTTCAGATTTACAAACTAGCTTCCTATGGACTTATGCGGCAAGAAGAAACATGAAAATTTTGTCATATTTTTTACTGACAGGTTGATAATGATAGCAAGCTAAACAAGGAATGCTATGATCACCGTTGCCCTGGTTTTGTGCAAGTTAGTGAGACTGTTGGTCTAGGAGGAAGGATACGACCTGTTTCGATTTATAATGGATCGCAATATGAAATAAATGTTTTAATATACAAGGTATTGCGCTCATACTTATATTAGCTATCTTTTATCTTTTTTTTTACGAGATTATATAATAGATGCACACACACTCACATGCAAACACACTCACACCACACGCGTGTACACATGCAATTGCACTCTCACACACGTCTAGAATAATTGCGGAGGCTAGGGATAAATCTGTGACCTCATGAAACGTCGGCACACGCTTTCCTACCGAAACGCACTCGCGTATATGTAAAGATGGTCTTTAGAATTTAAATTTTGATAGGTAAGGTCGTACTCCACATTTTCACACCTAACCAGAGCGGGCCAGATGGGTCGTGCCTGCCCGGCCCGAGGCATGACATTGTTGGCCTGGCACGAGCACAGCATGGTCCGCACTATTCATAGGTCAGGTCGGCACGACACGAAAGGCTGGGCCATGCCTGGGTCGCCACCCCGGTGCGGCACGAATAGTGTCGAGCCGTGCTAGGCACGGCACGAGCCCGACACGGCCCATGCGGCACGCGTGCGGAGGGGGCGGCCGAGCCGAGGAAACCAAGGACATGGAGGTAGCTGGGCCGGGAGGAGAGAAGGGCAGGGCGGCGTCGGAGCGGAGGAAGGAGGGGAGAGCCGGAGAGGAAGAGGAGGGCAGGGTGGCGCCGGTGGCTGGAGTGGAGGGAGGAGGGCTGGGTGCCGCGGTGTTGGCGCGGAGCCGCAGAGGAAGGACTAAGGAGAAGATAAGGAGGGGACATTGCCGGCGGGGAGGGAGAAGACCGGCAGGGGGCGGTGCCAGCATGGAGAGCGTCGTCGACGCGGAGGCAGGCGCCAGGCGAGCGTGCGCTCTCGCGGCCATGTCGCAGTGCCGCGCCCCAGCAGTGTTGCGCCCCCACGCAGTGTGCAGGGTAGCTGGGCAAGAGGGCGGAGGAAAAGAGGAGGCAGCGGGGCAGGCTGGGCAAGGGCGGTGGGCAGCCGAGCAGTGGCGGCGAGCAGCCGGGCAGGCTAGATGGACTGGCTTTGGCCCGCTGGGCCAAATGGGCTCGTGCCGGCCCGGCACGGCACGAATAGCTGACGGGTTGTGCCTAGGCCGCCACTCCTGCATGTAGGCTGGCCCGGCCCGACATGAATAGTAGCTAGGCCAGAATTGGTCGTGCCTAAACGGGCCGGGCTACCCATTTGGCCAGATCTGCACCTAACTAAGAGATGGCTCCAACTGTCCTTTTAGTTAAGCACAAGAAACATGTCATTTTAAATTTTTGTGATAAATATGATTAACCAATTAATGAAATTAAATATTTCACATCGTAGGCACAATTATTTGTCTATTTTTACACGATAAATAATAATATCGTTGCCATTAACACGTTCTTTTGCAGAAAATAACAAAAGAAACTTTGTAACACCTTGGCCCAATAGATGTGACCCGAATAGTTAGGTGTTGTACCATTGTGTTTTATTTTGTACAAATTTGGAACGGCGAAAGCATTTGTTTAACTAATTGTAGCCTTTTTTTTTCCAAAATACAAACATCAAAATAAAGTTATTTTTATAATCGCACTATTTAGCAACATTCCTTCATTTTTTCTTTCACGGCTCTTTCCTTGTTATTTCAAACATACTGCAACAAGAAGTATTAGAAGACTTGAATGTTTGGAAAACAACAAGTGATGGTCTATGTCTTAGTTAGGTATTTCATATATATAATTCATAATATGTATTTCGTAACCTCTTGATTATGTATTTCCACAAAATACTTATCTTGCAGTTGCTTTATTTTAGGAACCAAAGACTAAAGATTGGTGGTTATTTTATGGTAAAGATGGAAGTCCAGTCGGATACTGGCCAAGTTCAATTTTTACTTCTATGAAGGACAAAGGTGATCGTGCATTTTTTGGTGGATTTGTTCGTGGTCCAACTATTCAATCAGACCCACCGCAAATGGGAAGTGGGCATTTTGCTTCAGAAGGATCTGGAAAGGCAGCTTATATCAATAGCATTCGAATTGTAGATAACACCAACAAGCTTGTCACTCCTGCATCGCAAGCTATCACTACCAGAGAAAAATGCTACACCCTCAATAATTATGGACAAGATGAGGGAGGCGTGCATATGTACTTTGGTGGACCTGGTGGTTGTACTTGAAAAATATCTTTCTAGAATATAATAAAATATATTTGTTTTGAACTCGGAATAGAAAATCTTGCTTGAGTGGCGTATCAAAGACCATGATTCTGTACTAGTAGCCCAGGGAGCGCATTTGCGCACCGAGGCAACATCACAATGAACACATTTCGTTGAGATATCGAGAATTCGAGAACATGAAATATATGTGTAACATACACGCATTGAGTATCAACATCCTAAGACAAAAGCAGCACCAACATTGATGTCTAGTAGTGGACTTATGGCAACAGTTAGCTGAATGAGTAGAGTCCAGTCAATTTAATTGGCACTTTCATGTATAAAATTTGGACAGTAACAAAATATAGAAGAGCAGTCATATTACATGTATGGCTCAACTCTAGAGTACATATGAAGTCTATGCCAGAACTAATTCAAATAGATAATCAGATCTGCACAAACTAATCTACAAAGAGAAGATAAAATGTTTGTGAAGTTGTAGGTTGACTTTGTTCATACGGTCTGCATTTGGATCCCAATTGTTGAAGTTGTCTACTAACGCTGCAGACTGCAGTAGGAAGCACGCGTCAGTTAATAAAGCTAGTTTTGTAACTTTCATATGCTATTCATTTGGGAGGCATAAAATCCATACAATCTGCAATATCTTGTAACAACCAAGGAACAATGTAGTACTTAGGTAAATGATAAAACTATCAGAAAAACGTACATTTCCTCCAGGAGCCCAATCTTAGTAGGTGATACCTTCAACACTACGTGGGAAGAGGAATGAATATGCTAAGTTATTTGTTTATATGTAGGAAAAGGAGATCCATACTTCTGTAGTAAATAAATGAATATTCTTTAAAGAAAGCCTATTAAAAGACTTTTATATGAAAACCACCAGTAACGACAATAAATCTACTAACGATATCTGCACTGGGCATACTATGGTAATCTATATATGAATAAATGATGACAATCCATGATCTTGTGTGTAATGTACTACACCATCAGTCTCCTATTCTAAGATGCTATTAAATGAACGCATTTATTAATTGGTAATTCACTGAAATACATAGTGAATTTAACCACTGCAATACCAAAAACAAGACGGAGGCCCTGACAGAAAACATCAGCCAATGGAATAGTAAAAAAACAGCTATTTGAGGTGATAAAATCTGATACTCATCTCCAAGTGCATATATAGATTCTTGCTTGATGCTAAGGATAACCAAAAAAGCTACAAAGGTCAAACTTAAGCCCTCAATAAAAAGAGATTGATCCGTGTGAACTACAACATTTACCTACATAGCTCTTCATACCTTCATTAAAACCTTGTTTGCCCTTATTATGATACACGCATATATCTGGGAAGCTTGAAAGGAAATAAGATAGGTTAGGTTACATAAGACATTAAGATGCCATGTTTAATATTATAAGTGAGCATCTCTAAAATCTATAGTTTATGTTACATTTGGTCAAACTAATTCTAAACTGCCTCAAAAGCAGCACAAGGATGATCCCATCTATGTACCATGCTAGATTTGCATATCTTCTTAGAATAGATCTTAATAATAATAGTATTAATACAAGCAGTGACAACACAGTGGGTGAATATTTGATAAGAAAGTGGATGATATGGATTCTTCGCCATGTTACGTAAGAAAAGGTCTAATAATCTTTGAACAACAATTTCCAAATCTGGAAGGCAAGGCTAGATTACAACTATCTGATAGACAATAATATGAGAACCCACTGCGTTACTTTCATCACTTAAAAGAACAAACATAGGATGACAATTCAGACCACCAAAAGTTATAGCGGTATGCAAAGTTGCTACTCACTTCCGTAAGCACTCGTCATAAAATCCATAAACTTGAGTAGTATGAAAAATGCGAAATTCAGCTCAATGCTTTGTATTAAAATCATGGAATTTGAATATATTCAAACATATACGAAAGGTGAGAAAAGGGATAAAAGAAAATACACATACATAATCTTCGCGATTTGTTCACCATCGAGAAAACAAATTGTTGAAGCGCATTGACAAGAACCAAAGCAAATAATCAACATGTTCATGGATTCAGGGCATCCATTCCATCCCTTTGCTAAATATTGGCTAGCATACATGAAGTTCGTCTCTTCTATGAGTTGTTGCAGTCAAAAGAATTTGATCTTCGCTCCATTTTCACATGCACAAGATAACACAAGTTAGTTGACACAAATTTCTAGCATATAGAACATTTATAGAGAAATACCAATTATACCTTCGCTATTTGGAACTTTGGTTAGCCAATCTTTATATGCTCCTTTATCCATAACAATATGTTCCACTGTGATGATAGCAACAAGATAAATAAGTTTTAGATTGTGTTCAAACAAGACAAACCACTAACCCATTTAGAAAGCATAGTCCTATAGTTGAAACATGCACATGATACCTCAATGCAATGGCATAGTCCCACAATTAAGTTACTACTGCAGTGAGTAACCAAATATAGTTGCTAGATTGAAAAAAATACACACCTAAAGATACTACACTACCAAGTACTCATAACCTACTTTGCAAAAGAAAAAATAAAATAAAACAAGGACAACATCGAAACACGATGGATCAAAGATTGCTTTTACAGTGTGGTGATCCTAATTATCCAAATTTTGATTCTATGCAAGCATAATTCTCACATTCAAAACTAAAGGGGAAGAAAATTCGAATTTGAGTCACAGGCCAGAACAACTCTTAGTTTCTCACTACCCTAATTTGGAACTCCAAACCACAACAACTCCCACATTCCAAACTCAAGGGGTAAAGATAAGCCGAATTCCAGTTCCCAAGTCAAGAAAGAAAGCAGTATGACGTTCTCAACACAAACAAGCCTCAAATTTACAATACAAAGAGGTGAAATGGTCATGATGGCAGAACAAACGCTACAAACCCTAACTCCCCCCAGTCATCCTAGATTCGGATGCATCTAAATCTGAGCTAAGTTAACCTTATTGCTGTTTCTTAGTACCAAGAAGCAACAATTTCATGCTCGCTAGAAGAAATACATAATAGTACAGTACCTTCATGACATCAAGTTTAACATAAAAATGATAACATTAAATTGGGGTGTAGAAGACAGCAACAAATGTCTGCTCAGATCCGGATTGCGAAGTTGCAAAGCTGAATCTTGGACTGGATGGGGAGCAAGATCTAGCTAGCAAGAACATGCTCAGAGATAGCGAGAGAGAGGGGGGAGAGAGAGAGAGATTATCGTGGAGTGCTGCTACGGTGGGAATCGAGGGCGACGGCGGCGAGCCAGGCAAGTGAGGGTGGTGACTGCGACTTGAAGATTACCACTATATTGCCATTTTCATTTCTATCTTCTGGTGAGGATCATAGCCAACCAGCTTGAAATATGATGGCACAAAAGAATATATATCCTTCTTTGAAGGGGTTATCTTCAAAATATGTTCACAAGGACCATATAAATTTTACAGATATATAGAAATCAAAATTCGCAAAGAAGGAAAAGCACGAGAACAGCTGGTTCTTATGTGTAAGTTTAATTTTTTTAATGAAATAGAATTGCTTACTTGAAAAGGTTTAGGTAGCTTATGTTATAGTATAGCAAATAGCACGGCTCATGAAGAATTGCGTGCAATTGCAAGAATCTGTTAAGTTTCTTTATAATATCCCTAGCCTAAACATTGAAGTTCTTGATAACTTCTCTCATCCTAAAAGGTGCCAAACAAGCGAAACCATACAACTGTCTAGACATCATTCACATAAGTTTTAGCTAAGCAGAATTGTGACAAAGTTAGAAAACAAATAGCTTTCTAACAGAAGTTCAGTTAAGTCTGCCAAGCTGCAACCAAACAATAAAAATAATCAAGCAAGAAAGCTGAGATGCCCATTTGTCTAACATCCTTCCATAGTTCCATACAAGGCAAGCAAATTTAACCTCTCCTACTCATGATATCAAGGATAAAGCCAAAAGGCAATTTATTAACACAAATACACAATGCAGTTAAAAGAAAACACCCATGCTCAAAATATAGCTGTCATAAAGCTTCAGTAAGACTAAGACATAGGCCTGATTGCTCATGCGTTTATTATTTAACAGCTATTTCCCTATCTATGGGTTTGACAACCTCCAATGGTACTGGCCCAGCTGCAACATGAGATGTACTGGAAACATGTGCTTACCAATGTTTTGGGTGAAACAAGAGATCCTACGATGCTATGCCCTTTTGTTGGTATCAACTGCGGTCACCCTCCAGCAACGAAGAAATATTTGTGATCACCGACAAACACCTCACGAATCAAAAGTGAGAACAGCAAAGAAAGCAGAAGCTAGTAGTGTACCAACAGCTAATAGGCCGGGAAGCGCACCGGAGAGGACGTTGGCGACCATCCTGGGGAGGCACGTAGCCGCGCGACGCTCCTCCTCTGTTGGCGGGGCTCGCGGAGGCGGGGGCTCTTGTGGGGAAGGAGGAGGTGGGGGTGGTGGTGGAGAATAAGGAGGGCGGCGCAGCGACGCGGCGAGCCCACTGCAGCCGCTGGTGGAGGTAGCGGGGGCGGTAAGGGGGAGGGGGCGTGAGAAACACCTGGAGGGGGGTGGGGAGACGAAGAATGAGGAGAGCCGGGCGTCGGGGAGGAGCACGGAGCAGCGGCGCTGGTGGAGAGGGACGGTGGGGAAGAGTAGGCGACGCGCCGAGGGCATCGCCGCCCGCCGACGGTGGAAGCAGGCCGTGGGGAAGGGGGACGACGAGAATCGAGCAGAAGGAGCAGAAGGAGCGGCATCAGTGGCCAAGCGCGGCCGAGACAACGACGGTGGCAGCTCGTCGCGTGGGAGGGCGCAGGGGTTGTAGGCGACTGCGGCGCGACGAGAGGAAAAGGTGGGACGACCGATCTGGCTGGGCGGGTGGGGAGATTTAGATCGCGGGCGGCGCCGGCTACGACAAGGAGGGGGCGGGAAGGAGGGGACAGCGGGAGCGGCGCGGGAGAAGGGGAGGAGGCCTGTGGCGGGGGCGACGCGGGCGAGGAGGCGCCCGTCGAGGGCGGAGCGGGCGAAGGGGAGGGGCACCACACAAGGGTGAGGGCGATGCTGCTGCAGGAGTTAGCGCTGTGGCTTGCGGAGAAGCGCGTTGAGGATCAGACGGCGGAGAAGGAAGGAGGAAGACCATCGGACGGCCCAGAATGCTAAGAAATCCTAGGCAAGCAAAACACGGCGAAGATCGGACGGGCGCGAAGCAAAGCCTCGTGGAATCCGACGCGAAAACAATCGGGGCGATGTGGCATGCCTCTCCTCGCGTGAAGTCTCCCTCTATTTACCCTTTAGGATTATATTTACAGGACAAACACAAACACCAACATGATTGTACGTTCAAGACAAAGTGGACATGCTGCCATATGTACTCTAACTAGTTATGTGCCCGTGCGTTGCAACAAAAACTTGTACTTTGCACCAAAAAAATTCTGAACAATGTGCTTAACATACCTATCATTTCTGAGTATTTTAAGCGGTTCTAATAAGTATGGAGCACATTTGAACAACCTAACACCTATAAATACAAAGATATTATGAGAAAACGGATGCAAATGTTACAAGCATAGAATTGATGAATTGCTCTTGAACTATTTAGCTCTCAGCTTTTACCAGACTATCAAATGGCCAACAAAAACCATAATTTAGATATTAATAATTTCTCAATATCAATTCAGCTAAAAAGTAGAGATCTGATTAGTGTTAGCGTGGCCGAGAGCTTGTACGATTAACCAGGAGCACTTGTGATCTTTAATGTCGGCCCAATCTACAATGCGACGAGATCGATGTTAGATGTTGCATCGCTTTGAAATTTATTTTGATCCTCGCTGTTACCTTGCCTATGGCATTGGGGTTAGCAAAACACTCCAAGTAGTCATCCTGTAAAGGTACCATAACTGTCAAAGCAAAAAGTAAACCAACATCGACATAAGGTTTCATCAAAGAAAAACATACCTGTATCGGAAAATATATGCCCATTTCAATAAGAATATCCTTTAGCCCGATGAAGTTTTCGACTTTGAACTGCATTTACCAATGCGCAGCCGCTCAAGCCATAGGAGAAAAGGTTGACATCGCAATTCACAAGAACTGGAGATTTGCATATTACCAAGTCTAGTACTGTGCTTCAACTATCATCTCAAGAAAATAGCTTTAGTGTGGAAATATTCGTGTAATAACTAATGATAGGTATTAAGTTCAGAATTCTGAGTACATCAGTTGAGCAAACTCCATTCAATCAATTGAGCAAGTTTAGAATTTGCAGCAAAGCAACTTCTAGTGTTTGGTTCATCAGGTATCAAAAACTTGCAGGGCTTAGGCTTGCAGAGTTCCATAGCCTATTATCCTTTCCATTGGAGTTGAAAAGATATGGACTTTTTATAGACATTTTTAGATACATGGCAGTATTGAAAAGTATGGCTGCATCTTGATAACCAGACTTACAGGAAGGTAAAAGGGGTAGTAGGATGTCTTGTACTTAACAATGCGACGGTAACTGCATGGCAAAAGAAGAGGAAATTAGCTTAAGCTAATTATTGAACTACTCAAATCAATCACTTACCCTTCAATACTGTATTTTGCAAGATAATCTGGTCCAGAATGGGTGACAATAAGATCAAGCATCTGTCCTAGAGAAGTCTGCAGAGCAATGTCTTAGTATCACGTATCTAGCCAATTCAATAAACTGAACTTTGCATCATCATACTGCCATACGTGTATATCTTAAAACTTTCAAGTTAACCATGGAACAACATAATTTAAAGCACATGGTAAAGGTCCACAACACACAGTTACACGCTTCCACTGCTTCAGCAAGGCAGTAAAAGCTCGATATATAAAGCCATGGGCTTCACTTCCAGAGCTTCCGTAGAGACATGTTTTTTCTGTCTTTCTTCATCACCTTTGCCACCACCATCTTGAAGTCCTCCTACGTTACATGAACCCTTCTCTCCCGGAGAGAAAACATTCCAGCTTCTGTGCAGACCGCCTAAACAATGAAAATGGAAGCCAAAATGAATTATTTTGCATCAACACAAGGTGCAACGTACAAGTAGCAATGATGTTGCACATATGGAGCTGATTGAAACACATCAGCCATGCACTACGGAATATGAAGATCCTATGCTTTGATGTCACAAACATGATAGTAATTCCAAGTAGACGAACGCAAAGTCTTATCGAACTTTTGCATATACATACAATTGTTGCTAAGCTAAGTTATATGTAGTGGATTTGATTGCCTTATCATGTATGTGTAGTGGAATTCTAGACAGAACATTCTGTTTGTTTTTTTCACACTCTAATTGTAGTGCAAAAAAATTGATGTCACAATACTGTCAGTCTACCATTAGTGTCAGGCAGCACAATCGAATTTGAACTTCAATACTGCCTCAGTTAACGGACTCTATTAGGCTCTTAAAATCATAATTAGTTAATTGAATGGGTCCCTTGATGGTAATTTAACTACATGGACAAAAATGGAATGGATCCCAGATGCGAATCATGCATTCAGAGGTCCCAGAAATGTCTCAGCAGTCGGCAGGAGACTGCTATGTGAGCATGCTTCTCAATGCTCAAAAGGATCGCAGGTCAATGTCGTGTCCCACGTACCGGATTCATTGACTCGGGTACGATTTGTGGGACATGGTACACCATTTCTATGTAATTTAGAAGGAAAAATGATGTTCCTCGACCCGCGACCCCGTTCCTCGACCCGGTCAACCCATGTTCCTGGTGATTATGGTTGGGAAGATACTAAAAAAAGCCTAAATATAAATTTCTGCTTTACTAAACAGATAGGCACTAAGAGGGACCAAGTAATAATTGAAATGTGCGGTAGCACATAGTTTATCAGAGATGTAAGTAGAGACTACAAACCTTTAGCTCAGCTCCTGAGGCACCATTCATCTTTTCCGCAATCCTTTTCAGATCAATACCACATATCAAGTTCATTTTTCTTGAATGAATCTTCAAGATATCAAAGCGTGACTGAAAGGGCAAAAGATATCAATGCATAAAAAAAGAGTGAATGTTGAATTTTTAATAGATCAAATTTGCAAATTATACTGCAGCACTCCATAAATTCATCATAGATCACTTCACCTTTCTACTGTCCTAATTCACATTAGCATTCCTCAAACTCAAGTCAATTTACCTCACCTTTCACCTGGAAATTTACCCCTAAATGAGCTAGAGCTTCAGAGTTCAGTTATCCAATTCACTTCAATGAAAAAGCAGATAACCCACAAACACGTCTGAATAAATTCTTCTTTTGGTTCGCATGGGAAGCGCGAAGCAACCACTGAAAAGCATCAACAGAGCACAATGTGAGGTCACATAAAACCACCAAAGCAGCACAGAAACATTTCATCAAACACATGGAGTGCGATCAACATCACCTCACCAGATCATGATGGAGCCGATTAGGCACTACAGGATGGTGAGGTGGGGTGTAGGGCATCCACATAGAGTCTCCCCCATGCGTGGACTCCCGGAGGAGCAGCAGCACAACATGACCTATGGCTAGAGGTCCGCACCACCACAGGTGCGGCCAATGTAAGAGGATGCGACGACGCCTATCCAAAGCTTCTTGAACCCATCGGCGACGGCCTCCCATAGGACAGGCTCCGCATGACAGATAGGCTCCGCGTCGCAAAGAGGCAGAGGGCCTCTGGCACAGTGGCCGGCGTTGTCCCACGTCCGCACTGTGGGAGGAGAGCCAGATTTGGAAGTCCTATAGCGTGGATTTCGAGGGCACAGACTCTATGGCGGCACGGTGAGAGGGGAATCGACACACTTCGAGATAGGTGAGTGGGGTGGGGGAGATCATGAGACGGGGACCATGACTCCACGTGGCTCACCAGTGTCATCGCCATTGGTGTGGGGGAGAGGAGAAGCCGCCGTGCGTGCTGGTGTCGAGGCCATGAGCGTCTTGCAGAACATGTGCGGCATCTGCACGAAGAGCTTCTTGACGGTCTCCCTGTCCCGGCGTCACTACCGCTCCTGTCATCCGTCCCTTCACGCAGCCACCTCGCCACTTCCTTCACGCGTCAGAAACGGACACCCGAAGAAACAAATCAAGCAGAATCTTAACCAACGCACACAAATCAAATTGAATCCAATCGAATGTTACTGCATGTTGTATTGTTCATACCTCGTTCTCGACGACCAGCGAGAGCTGTGCATAAACCTCATCCATTGTTGTGTCCTCTTGCAAAGCGGAAGCATATACCAATCAACAAGCCGCTCACTCAAAGAGAAAATCACACAAACAAGTTCAATATCGAGTCCCGCATCTCGGGAGAGACTAAGGGGTCCCCTTGAACCCTGTCTGCTGCTTCTCCTACTTAATACTGAACTGGACCTAGCACCTAAAAGATGACCCATGGAATCCATGGATGCACTTCTTGCATAGCCCAGGCGATTCCCCTTAGAAACATTGCTCCTAGCTGAAGAATCCTCCATGATCTTGCAACCTCATTTTTCTGGCTACAAAGAGAGGTAACAACTCTGCTAGAAAAAAGACCGAATTTTCACATCAGTTGCAACCGATCAGGAAGAATAGGAATCAAACAATGAGTAGGACAAAGAGATAGATTTGGTGTATATTTGTAGGTTATATCTGGACCAATCACATCACAACACACAATTATACAAGGGTGTGGTTAATCTTTTTTAAAAATTACATATCCCTTTATCTAGTCAATGTCAATAAGTTTATAGCATGTTAATAGTGTCCTCCACAGAACTTTAAAGAAAAAAAAGAGAGAATAGCATAGCATGGTTATGTTGTTAATAAGTCAAGAGTTTCTTATAGGTATAGAAAGAACTTTGATAAACTTTTCCTGGGACAAACAGATGGGTACAGGGTACTGATAATGCAGTGTACACCAAGTGGAAATTGGAAAGCAACAAAAAGGAACGAAGACAAGAACAACTAATTAGTGGGATCAAAATCCGAAAGAACAGCTAATTACCGGAATCATCCAAGAATTTAATCGAGGAGCTAATCAGTGAAATAAGTAGAGACACGAACACCTCTGCAGCTCGGAAGCACCAAGCCGGCGCATGCACAGGGAGAGTGACGTCGACCACCCAGCAAAATATGTGGGGCGGACATGATTGTAGTAAGCTCAAAGCATCTTCAGAAATATCTACAAGATAACAAGTGTTCCATTCCGTTCACACAAAAAGGTGTACATTTAGTATAAAACAGTTGGCTGTCTCCGAAGATCAGAAAGCATTTGGACAAAGAGAACTACAAGGCACGAACCTTTAAGCTTTGTTCACGTGGTAGAATTTCTAGCGTGACTAGTCTTCACCGATAGCAATTATTCTTTGCTAATTTGCTTTAGACCGAGGGTTGTAACCATGATTACCGATTTGTCTTGTGAAACATTAGGTCATCATATAATGCCCGTATAAATTAATAGTTGGGCCGTGTCGATTGTGTTTACTGGTGCTACCTCAGTGTGAAAATCGCCCACAATCATTCACCCCCTCCGATTGTCATTAACGATCCTACAAGTGGTATCGTGAGCGGGGTTGCTATGGCGTCAGAGAGGTATGTGAATCGTCCCCCATGCTAGATGGTACCGATTTTGCTTTTTAGAAGTGTCGTATGCAATCTTATATTGAGGCTCAAGGTAGTGATGTGTGGAATAAAGTTTCTAGACCTTATGTGGTTCCTGTTATTGTTACTGATCTAAATAAAACTGATGTTAATTTAAATGCCCAAGCTCAGAATTTGTCAAGTTTCAAGGATTTCTCGCAAAGAATTTGATCGTAGCTCATATTAATTCTGCCCACTTAATATGGAAGACTCTTTGCGATTATCATGAGGGAACCACTAAAGTTAAGAAAGTGCGTAAAAATCTTTATCAAAAAGAATATTCTGATTTTGCTATGAAGCTTGGTGAATCTATTGATGATCTTTTTGCTCGCTTTGAAAAGATATTAAGTAATTTGCGTGGCGTTGATGTTATTCCTACTGATGAAGATAATGCAACTAAAATTTTGAGATCTTTAGGTTCTGAGTGGTTGATGGTTGTCACGACTATCAATCAAACTATCGATCTAGATACTTTAACCATGGATGATCTCTTTTCTAGATTGAAAACCTATGAGATGGAAGCTTTGCCATCTAAGATTGATAAATCTTCATCTTTAGCTCTTGTAACTAACCCCATACAGGCTGCTTCGTCGAGTTCTTTTCTTTGTCCGCTTTGTCTTCTTTTCGGATGAACAGTTGAACACGGCTCAAGAAGACTTGGTGTTGATCTCCTCACGGCATACAAGGCACTCAACAACATGAGGATGAAGAAGCGAGGTGGCGCTCTCGCTCAATCACGTGCTATGAGTGTGGCGAGCAAGGTCACATTAAGTCGGAGTGTCCTAAGCTCAAGGGAAAGGTGATCAAGGAAGACAAGAATTATCGTCGCCGCCATCCAAGAACAACAACACCAAGGGTGGCAATTTTCACGCAAGCTTGTTTGAAAAGATCATATCGCCTATTGAGCATCTTGATTTGAGTGATGTGGAATATGAGAGTTGTGATGACATCGACGATGATGATGATTCTAAAGGAAAAGAAGAACAACGACTTTACGAGCATGTGCTTCATGGCAAGAAACGACAACGACGCACGACGATGACAAAGTGATCCCGATGAGGTAAGACCATCATATGATGAGCTTGAAGATGGTTTGATTAAACTTGCTATGGAATTGAAAAAGACTAAAAGAAACTAAAAGAAAATAATAGTCTTGTTGAAAGCTTAAATTCAAATTAATAGACTTAGAGGTTCTATTCCCGATGATGAATCTTGTGAGTCTTGTCAAGTTTACACTGAGTTGGAGACTGCTAGAACAATTAATGCATCAACCTTGGTTGAATTTGAGGATGTAATCGCTAAACTTGATGAATTAAGATTAACACATGATTCTTGTGATGAAAAGTTAAAACTTGCAAATAGTGAAATTGAAAACTCAAGTTTAGTTCTCTTACATATTTAGAGTCAAGTACTTGAATGCTCAAATTAAAACTTGCTCTAATTGTGGGTTGCTAGAAGCTAGACTTAATTCATCACAGAGACGATTCAACAGATGCTCTATCATGAGATAGCTTCTTGCTCTAACTGTCCTAAACTCACCATAGAAATAGAAGCCTTGACTAGACAACTTAATGATTTTGTTTGAAAGAAAAGTTGACTCACTCTAGTGCTTCTAAGAAGATTGTGAATGAATCACACATGCACGCTTGTCCCGCTTCTAGCTAAAGAAATTGAGTATCTTAAGGACACTTTAGAAAGATTTTTCTTTTGGCAAGAAAAATTTGAATATGATTCTAGACAAGTCAAAAGTAAGTGTTAAAAATCATGGTCTAGGATTTAATTTTGTTGAGCATGCCAAGAATAATCCTCCTATGGTTGCTAAGTTTCTTGAACCTGGAAAATTTGAAGTAAAATCTGAACCAAAACAAACTGTGTTCAAATCTGCTGGTTTTGTGCAAAGCTCCTCTAGTAATGTTGTTGGTGCCCGCTTATCTTCTCAAAAGAATTCTGATTATGTTAAATTTTGTTGCACCTATTGTGGTAGAGATGGATACTTGCATGAATTTTGCTTTAGACGTGTTAAGAAAGAGAAAAAGGAAAGATTGAATGCTTTAAGACAAAAACGTGCATCTTCTTTTGTTGTTCCTAGAGCTAATGCAAAAGCTAGGTTTGTAGATAACTTTTATGATGATTTTCAACTGTTTCACGTCTTGGTTTGGGTTACAATTCAAATAATGTTTATTCAAGATTGCTCGCATTTCAAGGGGCAATTAGACATGCTTCTTTTTGCATTCTAATCGCCACGTACACATGCTTCTCGTTCTAGTTTTGTTGCACTGCTCATCGATATCTCAAGATCGATTCCTAAATCTTATTTCACTAACCCCGATCGTGAGACCGATGTTTCGTGATGTGATGTAAGAACAAATGACGAGGCCGAGAACATGAGCTTGATTTGGTTCCAGCTTTACGCCATTACTTGATTGGAACACCGATGGTTCTTCACTTTCTTTGATGGCTTCCAAGAGATTTCACTTTCGAGAGACCATGTGGAAAAGGTGATGTTGCTCTACACCTTGTTAAATTTGAATTTTGATTTGCTCTTTTGCGAAGTGAGTTGGGTGTGTTGCACCCTATGGGATTATTCTGAGGGGGAGCTTGTTGTTTAAATTTCAGAAGCTTTGTTTATTATACTTGTCAAACAATTCTTCAAGTCCAAGCCATTGAAATCAAATGAGTTGTAGAGCCTTCTTTATCATATTTATTCATGTGCTGTGTAGTTGTGTTCTTGACTGGTTATAATTAAGTTGCTACATTAGAACTAAAGCATGACATGGCTGAAAACTTTGACTAGATTGATTATTGTTATCACTTTGTGATGTCCATCGAAAAGGATGAGCTTGTTTGTGATTCTTATTTTAAATCTTGGATTTGAAGCAAGTATGTCTCTCATTACAATCCTATTATGCTCACTCAATTTGGCATGTTATAAAAAAATTTAAAATAAAAAAAAACCACATTGAAAAGATGTATGCTTCAAGCATGCCGTACATGTCCGGTATTCAAAAGAAGAAAAAATGCACACAAAGTGCTCCCACGAAAGAAGTATGCTTCAAGCATGCCACCCTTGAAAAGAAGTATGTTTGCAAGCATGCCACATGCAAAGAAGAATTGAAAGTGGAGCAATAGGTTGTTACATAAGACTGATAGCTCATCTAGATTTAAAGTTTGCCTCATCATTAGGCTTTAACTTTTCATGATGATATCTCTTTGTGGTGTTTATAATCTGTTTAGTCATTGTTGAGATGTCTCATCATAAATTTAAATTGCTTAATCATTCTAAAAGACTTGTCTTGACTTTGCTATATGGTATATGATTTTATATGATCCAGATAGCTCTACTCAAAAAGATGGCTTGGTTAATTTACTAAATCACATAGTGACTTGGATAATCTACAAAGCTTCTTGATTCTTACTCTCCTTGCTCCTTTTTGGAATTATTCTTTCTCCGAAGTTCTTGATGTTTACATTGCCAAAGGGGAGAAAATAAGAGAAATTTGCTTCGCTTCCCTTGTGTTGAGGGGAGTTTTTCACTCCTTATGTTGAGGGGAGTTTTTCGGCTTTTGGCTTTTGGCCTTGCTTCTTCACTTATACCTGCTTTGAAGCTTCGATTTTTCTATTACTCATTATGCAATCTTGAAATTTTGTCAATGTATTCATCAAGGGGAGATTGTTAGACCTTGTGGCAGTCTAGTTTTATTGTAGTGATGAATAATTAACAATGTTAGGTATCGATGTTATTTGAGGCATGGTGCGTGTGGACTTATGTCGGTCAAGTTGGAAAGAACTTGTACCGGAAAAGATGGTGTCTTGGTCTTTGTATGTGCAGTGATAACTCTGAGGTGATCGTGGTCTACGGCGGTGACCGGGATGGCTTGGTGCGAAGTCATAGTCCGTAGGGTCGAGGATGCCGGAGGAGACGGTCGGATCGGAGTTGGGACGCATGGAGATCGAAGATGGATGATACGTGTCGGAGGTTACGACATATGACAATTTTGGAGTGTCCAAAATTAGTTGTGTAATCTTGTGTAAAAGTTCACGTATTGGGCCCTATGACTATTGGCCCATACGTGGGTAATTAAGTGCTAATGCTAGAAGGCCCGTTAGGGGCTCTAGGATTAGGACTATATATATGTGTGCGTGCAGGACGGCTGGTAGGCTAGGCGATTGAGGCCGGTCGTTAGAGCAAATATATGCTTTCTTGCGTTGACGAGTACTCGGGAGACAGAAATTATTTTATTTCGGTTGTTTCTAATTGCTGCGGCTGTTTCAGACGTGAGAAAAGGAAGAGATACTGTTGTCATTTTATTGCTACTGAATTGACAACAAGGTCAAGCTTCTGTCACAATTTACTGGCCGAAAGTTGCGCTGGGGATTTTCCTATCAAGTTCCGAATTGTTTATTCAACTACACTGAGTTCATTCTATTAGTTGGGTGCTGTTGTCTTGATTTGGATTGCTACTGTTTCCTTTAAGTCCAACAGAATCAATTCCCCAATTGTTTAATGCATGTCCTTTAGACTATTAGTGCTGCTATTCTTTTGTTTAGACTATCGGTTTTTGGTGCTGTGATGTGAGAGAGACTAGCTTTGTTCACGTGGTAGAATTTCTAGCGTGACTAGTCTTCACTGATAGCAATTATTCTTTGCTAATTTGCTTTAGACCGAGGGTTGTAACCATGATTACTGATTTGTACTGTGAAACATTAGGCTGTCATATATGTTCCAGATAAATTAATAGTTGGGCCAGATCGATTGTGTTTACTTCAGATTTTGAGCCTTCTAGAGGGAACCTTGTCCATACTATCTCCTTCGGGTCAAAAGTTGATGACTTGAGATCAAGCGTAATCGGACCTTGCTTTCCTACTGCATGTCTGTTGCCAAGACAAGATAATTAGCGCATGAACAAAATTTATCTTCAAATGTTAGAAAGACATGACATTCTAGTGTGAGAAGAAATATTAGCAAAAATATGTAATTGCGAAAGTATGCTTTTGCCCAAAGTAGCTCCCTATTTCTTACTGTGTTACTCTCTATCACTTCATGTTAGGAGTTCGAGAAGATGACAACAATCCAGCAAATGTCATATTGTTGTTGAAAAATTCGCAACAAAAGGGTGAATATCTGGTACCATTATGATCCACAACCCTTGTTGATTGAAATGCCATATATGATAACTTTCCAAGCGTAAGTTCTCCAAACGAAAATCATATGGCTGAGATCAAATTTAGGCCAAAAGCTCAGCGGCTGTGAGCACCTCAACTTTCCACCTGCATCCATCCCCACCTTCGCTTTTCGATTGAAAGGCCTACACGGTGTTATCATTCCGTGCCATTTGGATGGAATGGCAGAGGCAGATCATACGAAACCTCTCTTCTAAGTCATCACATTCCAATCACCTGCTTCTATTTCAGCTTTGGACCGTTACAAGAATACAGATTAGGTGGTGGATTGTCTGACATTTCATGCTTCCTACACATGCAAACAATTTTTTAAATCTCGTATCCACAGCAGGAGGGGAAAATCAAACCATTTGTCATTCGTAATTGAAAAAGCTAAAAACTTTTAGATAACCGTGGGACCTGGATGATCTAATCTCCTGTAACAAAACGTTAACTCCCTAACCAAATGCAAATTCGTCATTACATAAGATGAAATGCCCAATTAGCATACATTGCCTAAAATTAAATAATCCTTCAACGAAATGGACAATTCACGCATCCACAACAAGGCTGGATGGAGAGATGGCCAGGAAGGTAACCAAGAACCACTGGAATAAAGAAACAAGAGAGTAGAGACGCGGCCAAGAAATGCACCTGATGCCAAGCTGGTGGTAGAGCATAAGCTTGTAGTTCTTGTGACCCTTGGCGATGGTCTCGCCCTGCCGCCGGCGTCCTCCACCCTCACCGTCGCGACGCGCCCCCACCTCCTCCTGCCTCGCCGTCGACCTCGCACCGTCCCCTCCGCCTCCGCCTCCTCCACAATGCCGCATGTGGTGCCCCCATCCAGAAAGCCGCCCCTACTCCCACAAACTCAGATCTTTTCAAAGTTTTCTCTCTCCTCCCACCCGGAAGTTTTGCTCGGCCTGGGCGCCGAAGCTCGCACGCCTGTTCGCTGCCCTCCGAGCCGAGGTGTGCTCTCGGCTCTCTCCTTCCCAACTCGCCGCCGCCGCCGAAGCAACGCGGCGAGAGAACAGGGGCGGCACGACCGATTGGATGGTGGCGGCGCGGCGAGAGGTCGGGGGAGGCGTGGTCAGCGATTAGACGGGGGCGGCGCACAACGACGGGACGGGGGCAGAGAGAGTAGGGCTATGGCCGTATGGGGAGTGTGGTGGGCAGTTGGGATGCGAGGGGAGTGGAGAGGAGCGGCGAACTGCGCACGGGAGAAACCAAGGAAGGCGTCTGCATCGGATCCAGCGGCTCACGTTGCACGAAGAAAGACGAATCCAACGACTCACATCGCACGAAGGACGACGACCATCACCAACTCGTATTTTTAAGTAGTAGAGATTAAACAAGACACGGACACTATATCAATACTATAACAGAACCCGAATAGAGGTAGACTTCCATGCTGAACCTACGGCGATAGCCGATGAAACTTCTCCAGCGTTCGTACATTCCTCCTCCCCTGAGAGGACACAACCGTGATATGTTAAGCAAGTATGAAAAAATTTGAACACAACCTGGCTGTCATGGTGCAGTCGGATCGTATATGCATGGTCGGAAATTGACTCGTAAATCCTATCTCATATTTTTCTTGGATTTGAAATTGGACATGAAGACCATGGCAAGGGAAGAGTGGTAGCGAGAGGTTTTGGGTATTGGGAAGAAAAGGAGAAGAGAAGAAGGTGACGTGAATGACATAATTGCCATGTTAACGTCTAGTGCCACATGGATGCACCCAGCAAAATCACGTCTAGAACTATTTAAATTACTTTATACAAGTTTGTGAGGTATAAATATCCAATTTGCACGTGTTATGGGATCAGTACATGTGTTCAATTCGTAGTATGTTTAGGTAATTCGACACTTTTGGAAGTTTTGCATGTTGGATTAATTTCCATAACGTGGACTATATGAGTTTAAATAAATATTAGATATCTATTTTAGTTGGCTCAAACATATGAAGTGATCAAATAAAATATTTATTAAGAGTCAGAGTATCCGTTAAGGAAAATACGAAGTTAGATTTTAAATCTGTGTAGAGACTTATTTGGAAACTATCTCTAATTATGGGATAAGATAAGATTCCATACCAAAAGCTATAAACAAGGGTTAGGTCCTCTCAGCAGCGTAATTCATCCCATACCACATATCCCCATCTGTAGTTGGAACTTGTGACTTACCTCTTGCTGGGAAAGACCAAAACCTATGTAGATTGAGCAACTGTTCATCTATTGTTTAAGATCATCCCTACGACGAACAACTGCATCGCCATCAGGTATGCTTCCGTGTTTACAGATTTTATGGGTGTTGCAATTACCACATATGCGATCCTGTTAATTTTGATCATCTAGTTTAGATCAATATTCATAATCTAACAATTGGTATCAGAGCACATATGTTGGTTTTGCAAACTGTCACTATTTTTGATCTGGCGTATTCGGCCTCATCTGATTTCTTATCTGGTCGCTCACCTTCATCTCTCTTTGGCTGTTTTCGCATCTAGGAGGCCTCCGGTCTTTTCCCCATAAGATCACGGGCCGGACGAGGTCACATGTCACGTGGGCATTGAGTCCGGCCGGTGATTGTGTGGACGAAGCGTCAAATTTGCTAATTGGTCGTGACGGACGCTACTTTCATAAATAAACATCACAACGGTGCTATTTGCGCCAAAATTCGCCAAATCAGACTTGTACAACATCTAACCAGCTGGATAGGCCTCGCTGTGTAGGGATAATACGGTCCGGCCCGACACGAACAAAGAAGACAACATCTCACAGTAGTTTAGGTCTGATTGCTCCGGTTCACGTTCGACACACGACCCGATCGAACTCGCCGTGGCGGCCGAGCGTGCGCCGTCGGTACTCGGTAGAGTATCGCGAGATCCAGGCCCATCTCTCACCTCCTCCGGCCCATGCTTCACCTACGCGCTCCCTACCCTCTCGCCCCCGGCACAGCCCACGCCTTTTCCTTCTCCTCACCAGCGATACGGCCCCTACTCACCGGCCACCCCACCGCACGTCCGCACCCGACGCCTCCTCTCGAGCTCGACTCCCAGGCCCCCCCCCCCTCTGGCCCTCTCCCACTCGCAAGTACCAGCTCTGACCTAGCGCCGCCGGCCAGCCGCTCGCCGTCGCCCCGCACGCCGCTGCTACCATCTGCCCGTCTCCCCGTCGAAGTCCGGCCCGTGCGCCGTTCCACCTGCCACCCTCTCGATCAGCACCGTCAGCAGGCAACCGGCCACGGCCCAGGCGACCAGCGGCGGAACGGCAGCTGTAGTAGTAGCAGGAGGAGGAGCAGGGGTTGACCATGAGGCTTGACGTGAACGCCCTCCGCTACCTCTCCAAGGACGACTTCAGCGTCCTCACCGCCGTCGAGATGGGCATGCGCAACGTAAGGCCTAAAACCCTACACCAAGCCTTAACCCAACACCATGTGAAATTGTTAGCTTCCGTGCCTGACGGCTTTTGTTTTCTTGATTCACAGCACGAGATCGTTCCTGCGGAGCTCGTCGATCGTATTGCCGGATTGAAGTGAGTGCCACTTTTGGCTCGGAATCTTGCTGTATTTGGTTGCTAAATCGATGTCTGTGGTCGGTGAATTTAGTTGTTAAGTTTGGGGGATGGGAATTACTAATTAGCGCTCCGAGACGAGTTCATGTGGTACCTTGTGAAGTAGTAATTTACTGGAGGTTACTAATGGCGTTCGGACCTTGCACAGTGCATATTTTGTTTGGTAACTTGGCTGTTTGTGATGCATGATCATCTCAATTTTGTTCTTGTAGGAACGTAAAAGTCTCTCTGTTTTTGTAATGTTCGCTATTTTTTGACATCAGAATGGATATTTATCGAATGCAATTGATAAAAGCAAGGTCGGAATGACTGCTTAGATGTTTGGTTGTGGTAATATAATGTGCTTTATGTGCTGAAAAAAATTGGGTTTGAGGCTGAAGCTTCAAGCAACTTAAGTTTTTCTGTGTGATAAGGCTTGTTGTTCTTGTCAACCAGTTTAATTATGGAATATGTTGTTTGGTGAAATAGATTTGTCCATTCTTCTTTCGGTGAATCCGTTTGAATTCTCTGTGGATTCAGGCATGGAGGCACATATAAAGTGTTGCGGAATTTGTTGAAGAACAAATTGGTGCATCATGATGCTACTAAGTGTGAGTCCTTCATGGTAAATTTTGCTCCTTTTCTTTTAGATTATAATTTGGATTATCATAGTTGCTTTGTTGGTCCCTTTGGATACAGATGATGGGTATCGGCTCACATATCTTGGGTATGACTTCCTTGCCATCAAAAGATTGGTTAATCGTGGAGTATTTGCTTCGGTTGGTCGTCAAATAGGTGTTGGAAAGGAGGCAGGTACATGTCATTATTGATGTTTGGATCATGTTTTATTTTTACTGTACCAAGCATTTGTCCCTTACTTTTATTGTTTCAATTATCCGCAGATATATTTGAGGTTGCCACGGAGGACGGTACAGTGTTGGCCATGAAGCTTCATAGGTTGGGTAGGACATCTTTCAGGGCTGTGAAATCCAAGCGTGACTATTTAGCGCACCAGAGGAGTTATAATTGGCTGTATCTGTCACAATTGGCGGCCCTAAAGGAGTTTGCTTTTATGAAGGTTTTTGCAAGCCTATACTTTCCATTAAGTTAGTTTAGAGCTATATGCTTATTTGTTTAATAATCCTTTACTGAGTTTTTTTTAAAAAAATCCAGGCTTTAGGAGACTATGGATTCCCAGTTCCCACTGCTGTGGACTGCAATCGGCATTGTGTGATCATGTCACTTGTGCAGGGATATCCACTGTAAGACTATATTATTGTCCATGAATTCTTATATTAATCCAAGGGTATTTGTTCCTTTATGCAGAAACTGATCTAGGTGTTGTTTTCTGTTATGTAGTGTTCAAGTAAAAGAGTTACAAAATCCAGATGATGTTTTTGACACAATTCTTGGTCTTGTTGTCCGTTTGGCGGAGCATGGGCTGATACATTGTGATTTTAATGAGTTCAATATCATGGTATTGCTTCTTGTACCTTCTCTTGTCGTTATTATTTTCTAACCTCACATAGATGAATCAACTTCTATGTGCCCCTTTTCTTTCTTTCTTGTATTGCCTTTGCAATTGTTTACTGTTGAGATTCAGTACTTTCCAATTCAGGATTATGATACCCATTATTTTCTCTTCAATGCTGTACCTTTCAAATATGTTTTGATATGAATAGCTTCCTGGCAAAATATAACATTTTGGATGGCAACCTTCGGCAAGACTTGTGTTTGCCATGTGTAATAAAACTAAAACATATGGCTGTGTGCCTGTGCTGTAATTACCATAAGAAAAAGGATGGCTGCAAACTGTCATGGGGAGTTGAGAGTTGAGACAGAATGGTGGTTCCAAACTTCCAATTTTTTAATCCTTGACCAAGCATAAAATGAAGTTCTATTATTATGCGATACGTCAGTAAATAATTTACCCTATCTTTAATTCTTCATCAGTGTATTGATGTTGCGCAGATTGACGATGATGAAAAAGTTACGATGATTGACTTCCCACAGATGGTATCTGTTTCACATCGGAATGCCCAGATGTATGTAGCATATCCTGATAGCGAACATAAGACTGCTTTCTATTCATTATTCAAGAGTTTTGCTTTTGCAGGTTTTTTGATCGAGATGTTGAGTGTATCTACAAGTTCTTTAACAAGAGGTTTATTTCTATGCAATGAAATCTCAAGAATTCATTATGACACCTTACAACTCATTTTGTTATTAAGCTTTCTTTTCTTTATATTAGGTTTAATCTTTCATCAGAGAAAGGTGGAGAACAAGATGGGTCTGAAACTGATGATGAGAGTGGCAGGCCGTCCTTTCTATCTGTTCAAAAGGCTGCTGGTTCCTTGGACAAGGAACTAGCTGCCAGTGGCTTCACCAGAAAAGAGCAAGTTGAGATGGAAAAGGTGGGTCAGCTGCTGGTACAAATCTCTTATCGATGTATACTTATTTTGCAGATTTCATAGTATTCTGCTGGAAAGCCACAAGTGTGAATGTTGGTGGGTATTAATTGCATTCAGGGTTCTTAAAACTGGTTCCTCAAAAAACCTTGGTTCCAACCAGTAAGCCAGGATCTGGTCGGTACCAGCTGGCTTTCGGTTTTTCCCAGTCAATTTTTTTCTTCTATTTTCTTTGTATTTTGTTAACTATGGATAATACATTAATACTATCTATGTTTCTTCGAAACATGAGAAAATACCTAATACAGCCAGTTTGCGCCTGGATTATATGGTTGCATACGGGGGATGGGACTCTGTTTGCTTCATTAATTTTGATATGAGGCACATGAATCCAACAGGGGTCTTGGGAGAATGTACAGTCTAAAGGAAATGTCATCATCATGAGATCACAAACATCATGAAAGCTAAAAATTTTATTCACATAACCATGGAATATTCCTTCTCATATGCAGTTGTACAAATTTGGGCATTAAATATAAGATTTTCGGTCCCCTGTGAGTGGTGACAATCTCCTTTTTTTTCACCTGATTAAAGTTCATTGAAGAAAATGCTGAAGAATGCAATTCCAGCTCAGATGATGATGATTCAACATCAGAGCGAGATAGTGAAGGTGGTGATATTGTGGCTGTTAAAATCAATTCCTTGAAAATAGCAAACCAGGTATTGATCAATCATAGAAAGATTTTTTAATTTAAATGTGTCACCAAACTGTGCCCACTGCCAAGCTATCTAGCAGTTTCAGTTTTCTCAGGTGATTGGTTTTTTACATATATTTTGGGGAATGTTGCTCAGGATTGTGCTGGGGTGCCTGATTGTATTCTCGCTGCAAGGGATCCAAATGAACCCAGAATTTTTTCTGAAGAGGTTAGTAATATATTCATCTGGGTGACTAGACAAACTTTTTAACGGATGTTCCTTACGTTGCTTTACCTCTCAGCTCGAAACAAGCACAAGTCACGGTGGTGAGAACAAATTGAGAAATCCACTCACTGATAGCAATGGGGACGCAAAGGAATCACTTGAATCAGGAGGCAATGATGATAATGATGATGACTCATCGGAGGATCCAGATGGTGAGGATGATGCTGTGCTCGCAAGACAACTAAACAAGCAAAGGAAAAGGGCAATAGCAGCTGCTCATGGGCGGAGAAGGCTTGTGTCCTCAAGGAATGCTTATAAGGACAAGGGAAAGGGCACCATGAATTCCAAAATCCAGAGGTATGCATGCAAATGGTGATGGTTGATCTGCGTCGTTTCTAGCAGGGAATCTTAAGGTAGGTCGAGCGTACATTTGGTACGGCTGTAAGAGTGCGGTGCTGACTTGCTGAGTTGTTATAGAACGGGCATTATGCTTGTATTTTTGTTCACGGTTTTGGTCATTTGAGTGGTGATACTCCATGATTACCTGCTGAGTAGTTGAAAAACAATGTAACATCTGGTATTATCAGCTCAGTAAAATATCTTGCTTTTCGGCGGTGAACTGTCAATTCTTTCACCCTAGCCAAGTCAGCGCAATTTACACATCCAGATAGATGCTCAATCTGAAAGGTCTATGATTTCGTTTTGCCCGAGGTACAAGAACTTTTTTTTTGAGATTACATGCATTACGGGCCACCTGATAGGCTGATAGTGTCTTTAGTAATGCATGTGTCATCGTAATGGTTTGTTGATGTTCCAGTGCCAGGCGCTCCCGCACGGCCGGTATAAGGGCGTGTTTAGAAGCTGATATAAGGCTGTGTTTAGAACAGTTGCGGCTTTGACTTTTCACTCGGAAAAGCTAAAAGCCATTTCACACGGCTTGCTTTTCTTCCCTCCTTTTTCACGAAGCCGAAAGCCATAAGCCGCCTGTGGAGAGTTTTCTGTAGCTCCGTTCTGACTTTGCCACTAAATATGGAGTTATTTACCCGCTTTTTGTCATCGAACAACCCTCTCCCCCCGCTTGAACCCTAACTCCGCCACCGTCGCCCCTCTCCCATACCGCCCCATCCTCCCTCCTCCTCCAACGTCACCCCCGTTCGCCCTCCTCCTCCTCCCCCGGCATCGGTGCCCCGCCTGTCCCCCTCCCTCGCTCCCGCTCCGCCTCGCCCTCTCTCTACCGCCTCACGGACTGCGCGCCCTAAGCGCCCGCCGCTGCTGCTGGCCCGCCCGCCTCGCGCATCGGATCTGTGCTCCCCTCTCCCCTGCCGCCGGCCTCCTCTCCCAACGTGACCCCTCCTCTATCGACGCCCCTGATGCTGACCTCCTCCCCCGAGCCGCCTTCGAACTCCTCCCCCGCCATTGCCGACGGCAGCAGCCCGAACCCTAGCCCCTCCTTTATTTTATGTAATATTTTGTTTATTTTAGTAATTATTTACTGTAATTATTTATGTAATAATTGTTTAGTGTAATTATTTACGTAATGATTTTTATTGTAATCATTATCGTTAATTACGTTAATTATCGTTAATTACAATTTATTGTGTTAATTGCGGTCTATTGTGTTAATTATCATTAATTATGGTCAGTTGCGTTAATTGACATTAATTGTGGTGGTTGTCGTTAATTGCTGTTAAACGGTATCAAATAAACCATCATTTGCCTCAGAGATATTTTAGATATTTTTCATGTTAGAAGCTACAAGCAGCCTACCTACAAATCAGACAGTCAAACACCAAAATTTCTTCAGCTTAGCCCGTTCAGCCCAGCTGAAAACCACTTTTTCAAAAAAAAAACTACAAGGTCAGCACAGCGCATCAATGAATATTACGGGCACGACGGTGAGGCGTACTCAACTGCGGAGTTGCCAACCCATCAAAGTGATCCACCCCCACTAATCACATTGTCCGCGTGAGCAGCAGCGTGTGCTAGTGGTTTTTGACCCAGCGCGCGGCTATGTACCGCAACTTCATGGACGAGTGTGTCGCCCACATACGTCTCGCCTCGACTTCCGCAGTTCCTCCCCCGCACCACGGCTAACCTCGAGCATGGTGTTCGTTCGGCGCCCCTTGTTGGACGTCAAGTAAACGCCGCCTCCACGAGCGTGCCTTCGACGGCCTCACTGACCCCCACGACTACCTCGTATTCACCAATGTTGCGCCTGCGCTCACTACAATGGCCAGCCAAGCAGACTAGGTTGCATGCACGGTCACAGGCTGCTGCTACCTACCGAGTTTTTAAAAATAATATTATTTTAAAAGATATTTATAAAAATAAATAGTCGTCCCAAAAAATTACAAAAATATATCATCGTCGCTGCTTGAATCGCGACAGAACCCTGCCGCCACTCGTCCCGGTCATGGCGGAACTAATGGCAAGGCCGGTGTCACAGACACCGGGTCAAAACAAATTTTAGCAGATTAGCCCATATATATTACGTGTGCACCCTCCGATCCAAAAGTTGTGCACCTTGATCAGCCCAAACTCGGTCGGATGATGCATTTGCCAATATTTGTTGTATAAATATTTAGTACATTGTTACTTCAAAATTATATATGTTGTTATATGTATGGTGAAGTGGTGAACCCGGTCATTTTCGTTCTAGTTCCGCTCTGTCCCCGCTTGAGGTATTTATCGCCGCTGAATCGGGCGATTGATTCTCGTCGCCGCTGAATCGCGATAGCTTCCTGTCGCCAGTTGAACCGGCGATAAATACCTCAGCCCTAGCCAATTTTGGATTTTGCCTATTCCACTTATGCAATTTGTGATTTTCGTAAATTTTGAACGGTACGAAATCTGTTAGACTCGCAATAACATTTTATCATCGTCGTATGTTGTTCTACTACGATAAATTTTTGGAGAATTTAGCGAGGATATCTAAGGTATGAACTATTCGTAAAGAGGAAGGTAAGTGATATTGCGATTCGTTCGGGAATTCATGCACACTGATATTACAGAACTTGCAGCAGAACATCATAACACTTAATTGAAATGATAATTCAGAACATTGATAATAATATTTTTCCCGCGGTCGCGATGTCAACGTCTCCCATGTGGACTGCCTCTAGTCGGGGCACCGGATGAGGTTCCCGCGGCGACGTCCGGAAGGCCGATGTCTCCTCGATCCTGAGTATTTCGCGTGGGACATGTCTTGAAGGTGTGCCCAGACTCCCTGCAAATGGAGCACTTCTTCGTGCGACGTCCGCCGCCTCGCCCATATCGTTCTCGATGCGCGCGCACTGCCGCCGGCCAACCTTTCCTTGAGCCTAGCAATGTCCGCGCCCGCATTAGTTGCTCCTGTGTTGGATGGCGGTGAAATGGCCAACAACGGCGTAGCCATACATCTCTCCACTCCATGTTTGCATCACCGCCTCCTTGGTGAAATAGTGAGAGAGGTACTGCCCGGGATGCTGCGCCACCGTCGAACAGGCGACCATGACATGGGAGCAGGGCCTATGCAGAAGAAGGGGCTTGTTACAAGTGCATACGCAACTATCGCAGCAGAGCGTGCACTCATGGGTGATCCTCTCGCGTTAGTCCCGCGACGCCCTTATCCTCGCACATTATCTCAAAGCGAAGCTCCTCGTGCCCATCTTGAATGCCCGTGCATTCACCTTCTTACTCTTCTCCTCCATGTATGCGGTGATCATGGCGGAGTAGAGCACTCATCATTTGCCATGGCGAGCGACGCATTGTCGCATCTGTTAACAAAGTAGTTTGTGGTACCGCGAGAATTACCTCCACAATACCAACCAAAGGGAGGCACTGGCGCCGCGCATGACCCAGTTGTAGACCTCAGCTAGGTTGGTTGTCATGATACCATATCGAGCACTACCCCTATCATGTAGCAGCGACCACTTCTCCTTAGACTCGTGCTCAATCCAGTCTGAGAAGCATTTGACCTGTGCCCCTGTCTTCCTCGTGACACTACAAGCGTCTGTGGGTAGATGTGGCAATGCTTCGGGCCTGGTCGCCGCTAGGGCGCCCTTCTCGCCGCTTCCTTCGTGGGTTTGGGTCCGGTCGTCCGAATCTTCCGAGTGTTTCAACTTACATCGCTAGTTCTCGCTGCACAGCGCTTGAATAGATTCATCAAGTCCTTGTTGCGAACTACTTATAGAAGTTCGCACCCGCGCCTCATGCACCACCGCCTGCACATCCGGTCATGGAAGTGGTACGTTCTCTCCTCGTTGTAGCTGAGTTATTGCACGCAGCAGGCCTGCGTGCCGGTCATGTATGAGGCATACGTTGGGACGGTCCTGCACAACAGAAATCCTCATATTCTTCAGAAACCACAGCCAGCTACCCGTGTTCTCGCTTTCAACGAAAGCAAATGCCACAGAAGAACTTGATTGTTTCCGTCCGTCGCTATTGCAGTCAGTATCTGACCCTTGTACCTCCCAGTCAGGAACGTGCCATCGATGCACAAGATTGGACGACAGTGTCGAATGCATTGATGCATGGACCAAAGGCGAAGAATGCTCGTTGTAGTACCCTCTTATTAGGCCACTTCGGATGCGTGAGACGTCTTGAATGTCCACATGAGTGCCAAGATTTCTTTCTTGTATGACTCGGAGTTGCCCAGGGAGGTTGTAGTAGGAATCCTCGAACGTGCCGAACCTTGATTCCAATGCATTCTGTTTTTCCCTCCAAGCCTTGGCATAACTAATAGTGTACTGGAACCTTGCCTCAATGGCCCGAATGATGGATTGTGGCTCAAAATCTAGGTTATCCACGATCTCACCGTACATGAGATTGGCGATGAAGTCTGATGATAGGTTCCGGTGGGACTGCACTGACACAGCGATGACGCATGTGTGAGGGACCACTATGGAGCACTTCCAGTAGGTGTCCCACTTGTGCTGAAATACGTGCACGCGCCAAGGGCATCCCTCTATGCCGCACTTCACGTCGTAGAATCTTGGGGTAGACTTGACGACGGTGAATGTGCGACGCACCGACAGTGCCCAGAATTTGACCGCATCCTGCATGGCCTCCTTGCATTTGTACGTAGCTCCTAGTCTGACCTCGCTCTGGTCGTACTCCCATGGTACATAGGAGCCTTCCTTGACGACGAGGTTCTCGAACTGGTATGTGTTCCACTCGGATGGAACCGCTCGCCGGTCCGCATCATCATCGCCATCGAACCTTCATCTTCTGACAATGCCATGTAGTCCCGGTCTTCGAGATCCATCATTTGCACCGTGTCTTCAAGCTCCTCGCCTCGTCAAGAAGACCACTAGCTTGTCTCACCGAATGAGGTAATTGTGTGCCCTCGCCAGAAAGATAGCCTTCGCCGACGACATCGCAACCTCTTGCCCTTCGCCATTGTGTGTGGCGCGCGAGTCACCTATTTCTTCCTCGGTGCAAGAACTCCTACTTGTTCGGACGCAGATGCAGGAGTGGGTTTTGCAAACGCTCGACCGTATGACCAATTTCCATCACCTCTCCTCGCCATGCGCATATACGACCGCCATGAATTTGTTCCTTTAGTTGCACTAACTCCCAATACGTGGAATCACCCCGCCGAGGGCAAGGCAACTCAATGTCGATCGTAGACATCACGATCCACTTGGAACGTGTGGAACAACCACCGCATCACGCACCAATGTACGTTGCTCGTGTCTTGTTAGGGGCACGCCGATCGAAATAACTCAAATCAATTCCCTGGGACCCTCCATAATAGTCCTCGGCCGTAGTAAATTTTGAAATTGACGACGTCAGACATATTTGACGCACTGCAGTGTGAAGAACATTGACACGATGAACTACATATGTGCAACTAAATAGCCCACAAAAAATCATGTAATCCGTTCTGTTAAAAAAATTACCCGAGAGGTCGGCAACTGGAGGAGCAGCGCTTCGCTAGCTTTTCTCCTACTCTCTGTTCTCTCCTTCTCTTTTTGCTGAGTAAGACCGATTCCTATGTGGAATTTCGAGAGTTCGAAGAGGGTTATATACAGGTCAGGGCTTGTCGCCAGTTTAAACGGCGATAGCTTCCTGTCGCCAGTTTAAACGACGATAGCTTCATGTCGCCAGTTGAACTGGCGATACATAGATGAACCGGCGACAAGCGGTTCAACTGGCGACAGGGATTCATTTTTGTAACTTATTGCGACGGGTTTTTCTTGTTGTAAATATCTTTTTAAAATGTGTCGTGTATTGTTGCAAGATCCAATCGAGGACGATTGAGGGATTAATGATTTGTAAGTACGAAGTGATATTATAATGCGTCCGGGAATTCCTGCACAAGTCCGTTGGAGAACTTTGGAGAAATGACGCAACGATAACAATAAGACATTTCATCGGAACAAGGGGGTTACATGGCACGCAGGACAACGAACCGAGGACGGTACACGCATGCCTTTAGGGAAATTGAAATACAGGGGATTTGTGGAGGACTATGGTAGAACTACTGAGTGGAACGTGGTCATTTACCCTTGCGGCCCAGCTCGGCGTTGTACTCCTCGCCTTGCGCCTTAGCTCTCGCCGCGATGACCCTCTTCCGCTCTGTCTCGGCCTCCCGTCGCCTCACATGCTCACGCTCTTGCTCCTCACGCTGTCTATCCCGCTTACCTTGCTCGGCCTGCTCAGCTTTCAACTCTTTGAGGCGCCTTTCACGAGTCTCGATGTTCTCCCTGACCCAGCTCTTCCGTGTCAGCAAAGACCACATGTCGTAGGGGTGGATCTTGTCGTCGATCCACTGCCGGAAGTCGCATAGGGGTGGCGGAGACTGCGGTGGGTAAAGAGAGTTCGTTACGCCGTTAAGCGAAGAAAAATAGCATTGTACCATGAAATACGTTTCATTACCGGATGCCTGTCGTTGCTGTGCACGGCGTAGTTTGCGCAACACCAATAGCGCTGCCCAATGGTCCACTCATCGGTTGATTTGACGCACTTGGAGGCGTCCCGACACCAGCATAGGGGTGGCGCCACCCCTATCGAGGGCCCTTCCGGGGGGCGTTCCGCGAGCATAGGTGGGGGGTCGCGGCTCGACCCAGAACCATTGGGCGTACTACGAGGCAGCTTCCTCAGATCCACCAGTTTTGGAAAAGTTTGGTTCCTGACTAGCGGCATGATAGCGAGCGCTGGTCTCATGGGGAGACACCCAATCCTTCAAAAGCTTACGGATTTTCTCCCATTCCTTCTCCTTGTCCATGTTTTATACTTGGTGGTGCTGTTGTGGACTTGTTGGACGATCTGCGCTGTATTTATAGCTAGAGCGGACGGACACCCAACCCTTCAAAAGCTGGCTCGTATGGTCACATCATGCTGAAAAGCCGCTCGTCCGGCCACATCGCCCCGTGCCGCTCGTCCGGTCACATCAACCGGTGCCGCCTCGCCCGTCACATCGCCCCAAAAGCCGCTCGTATGGTCACATCGCCCCAAAAGCCGCTCGTATGGTCACATCGTCGGCCAAAAGCCGCTCGCCCGGTCACATCGCCCTAAAAGCCGCTCGCTCGGTCACATCATCCTCGAAAAGCCGCTCGTCCGGCCACATCGCCGTGAAAAGCCGCATCGCCTAGTCACATCGTGCTAAAAGTCGCTTGTCGGTCACATCGCCCCGAAAACCTAGCTCGTGGGGTCAAATAGTCCTAAAAGCTAGTGCGCCCGTGACATCGCCCCAAAGCTAGGTCGCTTGCTCACGCCGTTGTCGAAAGTTTCATAGTCGTGTCACGCCGTTGTCAAAAGTTTGATAGTCGCATCACGTGGTATTCAAAAGCTTTTCAGATCGTAAACCGATAATGTCATAATACTAGTTGCAAACAGAATAAAAGTTACATGGTTATCATAATAATAGTTGCAAATAGAAATCAATATCTAGTGGCGTCCCCTCTTAGGGGCCACCCCGCATGTCGTCCCGGGCCTCGCCCGTCCCTGCTGTGAGTACGTCAGAGGGTCGGGCTGCCTGACTACCCGACCCGCGCGAGTAGTCCGCGGTGGTGCTGCCGTGGGTCGCTCTCGCGTTAGGCTGCGCGTCGACTGCGTCGGCCGGGACGAACTCGGCGCACCGCATACCGAGAAGCCTCCAAAAGAATCGCATGTCACGCGATCCTCAAGAAGTCCTCGATGGGTGCCGATAGGTATACATTGTCCGGCGACAATGTATCGCCCTCCCAAGCCGCTCTCGCGAATAATTACGTTACAAACATAACCATGGCGGAAAGGACGTTACTCGATCAAGCGGAACTTACCTGTTGGCCCGAAGATGTGCTCTGACGACGCGGCATAGTCCCGCCCGCGCACGGTGGAGCCGAGGACCCGTAATGAAGATAGTCGTTACAAACTTCCGAGGTTCGGAATGAAGAAGCGATGTGAGCGTGTAGTACTCAGCTCTGGCATGTCCCGAGGTGCTCGCCCCACCCTACCACGACGACGCGTTCGCCTCAATGAGCAGAGGTCGTGTCTCGCCACCTCGGTGACCGACTCGCCCCGGATCGGTCGGTCCACCGGGTCGGTCGGCGTGCGACCCGTCGCGATGTGCACTCCGCGTACCCCTGCCTCCCTGATCCGCTGCAGGAGTGCTCTGGTCTCCGCCAGCGTTGTCATGTGCTGCGTGGAGTCTACCAACTCGACAATCTCCCGGTGCAGATCCACCTGCACAGGTAATCAACAAGTTGTAGACCTAAGTATGTCAAATTAAATATGAAATAAGGACCGTTCAATACGTACGCAGCAGTGGAAAGCGGAGTCCAACTGAGTGGGGTACGTGTCCGACGTCGCGGCCTCATGTCGAGGAGGGTTAGGCACGACCCGGACGCACCGAAGCCTCGCCCGAATAGCGTACCACTCCATGTACTGGTCGTACGTCTCGGGGTCGTACTTATCTTGCCCGCACTGGACGAGGTCCTCCTGCGCGCTACTCCAACCGTCGACCCAAAGGGCCATCCGGTCCGACCAGGACGTCGTGCCACGAACACCCTTCCTAGTGTACCTGTGGACGACAAGAAAAATATTTGGTGCGGATGTAACACATATTGTACGAATGAAGTAAGTAGTGAACTTACGCGTGTACGTGCGCCGGCACCCGCCTCCCCCCAAGGGTCTGGGACCTCTTGTTGAAGACCGAACTGGCGCATGACACGCTGTACCTGGTACTCCTCCACGAAGATATCATGCACTAAGGCACTCCGCGTGTACCAGTACAGGTAGTCTCGCGTGCACAGCACCGATAGTCCGTTGGGGGCGCGCGCGATCACCTGGCGCCATCAGACGGTGTCCGCATGACGCGGTCATTGGTCAGCTGATCGAACATCGCAACATACTCTGGGTAGGAGCCCTGCAAGGTGATCGGCGCGAAGGTGACCTGCGCAATAGAACACTGCAAACTAAGCATACGAAATAGTGATTGCAATACAAAAATAATATATGACTATGAAACTAACCCGTCGGCGGCACCACACGCGCCCATGGTCGGCCGGCCCAGTCGTCGTGGCGGATGTACAAGCTATCCTCGTGACGCCCCAAGTCCGTGTGGCCGCCGATCCGAAATGCCGCAACGACCATAGCCGCAGAGAAGCGGGCATCCCGAGAGGATGGAGCCGCCGCGGCGACGCCGCACACGCCGCACAAGGCGCAAAGACGTCGCGCACAAAGACGGCCGGACCCCACGCGCATCGCGGATCTCGTCGACCGGTGAGTCCGCCACCTCACGCGCTGCACGGATGTAGTGCTTGTCGACGCTGCCGCCGTGAGAGCCCGTGAACATGACCCACCCGAACAACCACGCAAGTAGGCCTCGGCGCCTCCTCCAACGATGTCCCCGGTTCTCCGCCATACGCCGGCCGCAAGAAGACACGCACACGCCGCAAGGGTTCACATACGAATTGTTGCGAGAACAATAGTTACAAACACTTACGTGGAATCGACAAATCCACTTTCAGCGTGGCCCGCGCGGCGCGAACTCCACGTACTCGCGCCGCGCAAAGACATCGTGGAACTCGCTAGGAGGTCCGTGGCGCCACGTGGCCGGGACGCCGGCGCCGCCATCGAGCGCCACGCACGGCAACCCGGCCGATAGCTCACGCCCCGCAGCGCGGCGTCATCTCCCGCACGGAGGTGGAACGTGTGGGTCTCGGCCTCCGGCCGTCAACCGGGCCGTGGCGCAGGCCCGGCCGCATTTAAAACGCCAGACGCACGACCAAAGACGCCGGTCCCGACGCCCTCCACCGCCGCCTCCACCATCACCGCGAGTGGAAGGAGGCCTGCCACTCTCAACCTACGTCCAAACGATTAACCACAAACAGGAGTTAACGCAAAATAATCAAACCGCGATTGAGTGCATGAAGAACACAACTTCACGTACCTCGGAATCCAGTCTCGGTGCAGCCTCCATACCCTGATGGGGGTGCGTAGCCGAAACGCCCCAAGCTCTATCGGCGCCTCGCCCTCCGGGGGGAGCACGGTACTGAGGCGGCTACGGTGACGCGTGTCAATCACTGGGTCAAGCAACTCGTACTGACTCGCGTCTGCCATACCTGAAAATGCAGCAAAAAAAGTCCATATTTTTTTTCATGCATCTTTACATAGCCTATGTAGCAACTACGAATCTTCTATACAAATTTTATACATGTCATTCTATTTTTCTAGTTTAAATGGTATTTTCCGCACTAACAAGATATTGATCGCGCACTAACACAATAATAACAGCGCACTAACAAAATAATAACCGCGCACACTTATTCTTATTGCTCTTCCGACCTAATCATCTACTTCGTCTTTATCTCACAATGTACCATATTCAATTGTATGTCGCTATTGTCACAATTCTATGTCGCTACACAACTCAAAATATGTACTACACAGTTCGACTACATTTATCTAGCCTACTCAATTCTATGTCGCTATTGTCACAATTCTATGTCGCTATTGTCACAATTCTATGTCGCTATTGTCACAATTCTTTGTTGCTACACTACTCAAAATATGTAATACATTTATCTAATCTACTCAATTCTATGTCGCTATTATCACAATTCTTTGTTGCTACACTACTCAAAATATGTACTACATTTATCTAATCTACTCAATTCTACGTCGCTATTTTTGTTTGCTAACCTACAAGGTTTGGACGTAACATACACGCTCGTAAAAATTACCGCAAGATGATCGCCAAACCGATGCTCATTAATCTCTCCTCCGCGACGAACCAGCAGAGCTTCACTACTATTTCTTCTCTCCCTCTCGAACTCTCTCTTGTAATTTTCTGGAATTAAAATGAATTATGCACTGATTTTTTGGGGTTTTTATAGCCGGGTCTCTGCCGCCGCTGAATCGGCGACAGAACCTATCGCCGCTCAATCGGCGGCGATAGAACTCGCGCAACTTCGCCGCCGCTGAATCTGGCGATAGCTAGTTGAACCGGCTATAGGGTGGCGATAGGTTCCTGTCGCCAGTTTAACTGGCGACGGTGACATATTTTTGTAATTTTTTGAGGCGACTATTTATTTTTGTAAATATCTTTTAAAATAATATTATTAAAAAAAATTCGCTACCTACCACGCGATCACGTGAGCTATAGCACAAACACAAATTGTCTGCAGTAAAGGAGCTACCTAACTCGAGGGCGCACTTTGTCCACATGCATCAGGCTACGCGCACGGCCACAGGCTGTTGCCACCTACCACGCGACAGCGCGAGCTATAGCACGGACACAGTTGTCTGCAGTAAAGGAGCTACTGCGCCGCTTTGGATGAAAAACGGAGGACAAAGTTTTGGTTGTGCACAATAGTAAATCGGTATTGCAGAAAATCGAGCCACTATGGCAGATCGGTATTGTCCAATCGGACCTGTAGCAGATGATCAAGGGCGTTGATTTCTAATCACATGACTTGAAAATGGACTGAACTGCAGGGTACTGTAGCTATCTTTCCGCTATAGCACTGGTAATGAAGAGAGCTAGAATGCCCTACAGTTTCGTCCATTCCAGGTCATGTGATTGGAAATCAACACCTTTGATCATTTGCTACAAGGTCTGATTGAATAGTACCAATCTGCTACAGTGTGCAGTACCGATTTACTACAGTGCACAACCAGAACTTGGCCTTCCGTTTTCCATTCAAAGACTGTCGGAACTACTGCACATCTTTACTGCTGACGATGATCTAATAATCCTCATTTAATTATTTATCTATAATTCATATTATGGGTAAATATGCCTTTGTATGGTTTTTGAATATACCCCTTGATGTACATAACGGAGAAGCCAACAAAGTGGTCTTAGGTCTTTCTACGACCACCCCCATAGTCGTAAGTCCTTTTACGACTACCACCTGATCGTAAGTTCTCCTACGATCATCTTTTGGTCGTAAGTTCTTCTACGACCAGTACCGGTCGTAAATTCTTCTACGACTACTTCATGGTTGTAAGCTCTTCTACGATCAGGTCAGCTATGACCACCCTATAATCAATAGAGCCCACAGACAAGTAAGCCCAATTGATTAGGGAATCTAAGTAGTCAATGTACGTTGTTATTCTCTGGAGTAACTGCACGTAATGCGCTACTATCTCTGACAAGTAATTGCTAGGCGACATGGAGGGGTTACTACTCTGGTGATTATTACCATCAATATGCCCGTTATATGAAATGATGAGACGCCTCTTGACCTAGAGAAATGGCTACCTCTGTGCACACTATATAAATGTTGCAGTCAGATGACAAAGGCACGAGGAATAGAGATGGACAATCAGGAGTACAAGCCTTAGTCTTTCTCTTGATTGTAACCACTGTACTCAATACAATACACACATGAATATGATTGTTATTCTCTCCAGAGAAGGCCTAAACTTGTATAAAAATCCCTGTGTCATTCTATCTGCGTGATCAATTGTGGAGACCCCTCGAATCAAACAATATTTACGTAAAATCGGTTCTAAAACACCGACAGCTGCCGACAATCTGTGTCCCTGAATTATGGCGAAACTACTCAAACAAAAGGCAACATAAATGCACGAGGACTACAAAAAGTCCCCCTAGTGCACGCAAAAGCTTCACAACATGTCTCCACTCTTGACCAAAAGTATACAAACGTCCTATCACAGTACATCACCGCATCTTCTGGCTACAAAACAAGTAGTATCTTATGTTAGGTATATGCACATTTTGTGATTATTACAATTCCTGAAACAATAATTGAATCAATAGTAGCATATATATTAGACATATTTAGAACTATGGACAATATCATGATCATCAACTCAAATATATCTAACTCATATATATGCGCTAACATGATAAAGCCTAAAATAAAAAACACTACTAATAGAAGTAGGAATCATCATCATCACATGACAATTATCTAGGAAGCAAGACCTAGTCATATCAAGTGATATCACTGTGACTTATAGAGAATTGCTCAGGCGAAGGTCACGGTAGAGTCTGATACGAAGAAGACAACGCGAAGCGAATGATGGAGGAAGCCGTGAGCAGTCACATGAACGCTTCTCAAAAACCTAATTCGCCCCAACCCGTGCAGGATCACGAGGGACATCGGCTTCGGAGACGGAGGCACTGCTCTCCCCACGTTGGTGCACGTCGAAGAAGAAATGGAGTAGCCGAGGTTGTGTAGCATAGAGGAACATGGCAAAAATCTGCTACTGATCTCTCTCTCTGTTCCAAGTCTGACAGACACTTCTCTCCAAACTTGTCAATTCCATTCCGGAGGCCATTCCGGTTTCTCTCTTGGAATGGAATGTACCGCACGTCCATTCCTGTACTGCTTCGAGTTTAGTATAGTAATATATGTATATTTATAAATATATAATTTGAAGTTTTAATCTAACCTACCAAGCATAAAACCAGAGGAATCAATGTACATTGGGCCCATAATTCAACCCAGTGCACTTTTGTTTACTGAGCCCAACTAGCAAGCACATAAAACTCTCTCTCCTCACACTACTACACACACCTCATCACGATTTGTTCCGACAATAGCATCACGCACGCCCAACCGCTCGTGTTTTTATACGCCTGCGTGATAAGTCGCGTTATCACGCATTTGCTAAACATCCGCTCGTGATAAGTCACAACACGCACGGTTCTAATTATAAAACCGCTCGTGATATCTAATTATCGCGCACGGATCTATTCAAGAACCGCTCGTTATAGACGCATATCACGCATTTACTCTATTTACGAACCGCCTATGATATACATATCCCGCACGGTTCGTAAATAGAACCGCTCGTGATAAAGGATATCTCGACGGTTATATTTACGAACCGCTCGGGATACGTGTATATCATGCATTTGCTATATAATAGAGCCGTCGATTATATATATCACGCACGGTTTGATTGATAAACCGCTCTGTGATAGTTATTTCAAAGATAACTATTTTTTAAAAATTTCGCTAGCCTCGTGATTGCTAGCCATGCCCTCTCAAAATAAGCGGTGCAGTAAAATAGATACATCACGATATCAATCGTTGACAACCCAAAGTGATCATTGTCATACAAACGAACATATATCAAATACACCAAACATTGTAATATCAACTCGCTCGTAAAATATTGTCATACAACCCAAAGTGACAACCCAAAGTTTACCATTGAATCACAACTATTCAAAGTGAATTTCAACTATATCAAATATATTAATTGTTTCAAGGTCGCTCAAGAGTGAAACTCTCCGCTGGCGCAATGATATCCGTCGTGATGAAGGTGCAAAGCCTCCTCGAACATCCGAGATCTCTTTCAACGAGTGAATCTAAATCTATATTCAAAACCTACAAACAAGAGTAAAGTGTTACACATATATATTTAAATTTATAATTAGCAATTATTATAGAGATTGACCAACCTCGGATCCAAGCAACCTAGCACTCATGAGAATCGCATATGATGGCAAACGAGAATGCACATTCTTCTCGCTTTTCTCACGCGCACCGAAAAATAGAATTACATATATAGGTATAGTCGCTTCGAGACGATTATTACGTAAGTATGATATAGGATTATTGTGTTGTAGCACGCATCGAAATCGCGTCCCGTGATTAAGTGTGGCGCTTCGCTCTTGTATAGCCCTCCTCGCAATATAGGAGATGAACGACCTACATGTTTCCAAAAGTTAACCTCGGCCATTTCAAACGAAGGAAGACTACAATAGAGTTATGTATGGAGGAAATGAGCACACCGTCGACTACTTCTTGCACAAGGGTGAAGTCGTGGCCTTTTTTCATTAGGGAATCAAGGTATAGTACTGATTCCTCTTGGTATAATGACTAGAAGGATCCAAAGATGCCTACTCATGTATGTCGCTATAGTCATTAAACCTAAGTTCATATCACAGATAAAGTACAAATGAAATTTGTATAGCAAGTAGTGAAGCACTTACTCGGTTGTAGGGCACCATTATGTAGTCCACGTAGTTTTGAGCAAGCAATCCCGCCTATGTATTTCTCGACGAGGATGTGTCCGCCAAGATGGTTTGCTCGAGACCACGTGTGGGTCGAGGAAACCCACCGGCTTCTTTCAATCGCCGCGCTTTAATCATGTATCTATACATAAGCAATGAGTTGTTATATTACGTGAATGTACGTGAATGTAGAACTTGATTGTACACACTTACGCGTCCAAAGATCGTAGAAGTGAGGCATCGAGGGCTTTGAGGTTGAATAGGTCGAACAAGTCGCCAAGCCCACGATGAAGGGGGCTCCGCGGAGGAAATAGTCCTCCGTATCCGACGGTGATTCCATCAGCGCACCCTTTCTCTTTGGTCTTCTTCAAGTACCACTATGCAAACTCGACAACCTAATCCAAACAGAGGCTAATCATCGTGCTCGCCGCCAACGGACTTCCAAAGAGTATTTCTTAGGTTAGAGGCGAAGTGCCTTAATGTTCTTCGATTTCGATTTGTTCAACGACTTGCGCGCTACGCGCCTTCCTCCCGCCGACGACTCGGGAACTCGACACGGCGCACGCTTTTTTGTTCGCTCGTGTCTTCTCCACGGAACCGATGAGGCGGGCTTCGCGAAGGTTGAGGTGCAACATGGAGGGTCCCGTTGAGAGACATGGTCGTGTCGAGGTGGTTGGGGTAGAGTCATCAAAGGTTGAGGCGGCATCGCAGGTCCGTGACGATGTCCTTCAAAAGTTGAATTGAGGGGCATGGTCGTGTGGAGATGGTTGGGGTGGAGTCATCGGGTTGAGGCGCACCGCAGGTCCAGGCGATGTCCTTCTTTGGCCACCGAATAAAACCGCATGCAGGCATCCCCTAGTGTTATGATTTCGCGTTCTCGCGAATCTCCACGGACGGCCCTAAAATTATCATATACCATGTCCACCGACTGGCGTAACCTCGCACACTGGGCACCGTCGCGCACTATCCTTCATTGCATGGATACACCACCCCGCCCAAATTTCAATAGACATCCCAACCATCCTCACTTGGAGTGTGCAAAGGTCGGCTCCTACAAAACGATACGCAATTAGCTAAGGCGCCCATAGGTCTATCTTTGGAGCATTCCAGAGATGTACATTACCTTGATGTCGCCGATAGGTAATTGGACATCATCGTGTTCACAATTTATGCGTGGACGCGACGCCACTCCGATGTTGAGGAGGATCGCCACCAAAACAACGGGGCGGCTCGCGATCGTTGTTGAGGAGTAGTAGTTGATTCACTTGGTCCCGCAATCTTGCTATCTTTTCTTCAAATTTTGCAAGAAGCACCGCTCTCTTCCTTCAAATTTTGAAGTAAGCACATGTTCCAACACCGTGTCGCACTCGCCTGGATCTCTTCCCGCCCCTATACGTGCAGAGTCGCCCGGGAATCCATCCTCCAAGATACGTTAACCCTTTGCCTCGCGTGCGACCCGGTGCTCCTTGTTTCCTGTACGAGTTAGTATATCCTTCTCCTCGCTCGCTGGAAGGAGCCTTCTAACATGCGGAACTCAATTTTGCCGCAAGAGGTCATCATGTTATTATATACATTATGAAGTTATAGACTTATTAACAACTAGGTAGTTCAAGACATTTACTACACGGTTGGCTACATCCCGTCCCGGGTTTGTGAAAGAGATTTCGCCAAGACGAATCGATGCCCTCGCCTAACCGTGAGAGAGCGCTACGTCCGTGATCTCAAAAATGGCCTTGTTTCGCTCGCGCCCTCCGCGCCCATTGCGCGGTTTTACCGCGTACTCAGCCGTGCCGAAGTTTGTGGGGTGAGTGTTATGTCCGAGAGCCTTGCGCGTCGCACTTTCCTCACGAAATTCGGCGCCGTCTTCATTTGCACAAAGGCGCCCCATATATCCCGCGACAAGAATTTATACGCCGTGAAGGGCGTTCACCCGTGTTCACGCACCTTGTGACAAGCACGCCTGAAGGTCCTCCACGCCTTTCCGATCGAGAGCAACGCCGTTGCTCCACGCGCCCGGTCCGCGGCCGGGAAAGTGAACGATTTTAAAACTTCGCCCCACACCGGCTTCTTCGAACATCCGACACAATGTCCCACCGTTGTGGTGATGGGGACCCGCTCCTTCCAAGTATCCCGCACAAGGTTCTGAATCTCGCCACGCTTGGGGGACTCACAGGATCCCATTGGCATTGACCTCCGTGACGGCCATTATGCCCGGAGGAATTTCGATGTTCCTCTCGCCATCTCGCGCACGTACTCACTTTCCTGAGATCCGGACGGGCGCGAAGATGGTGCGGACGCCATGTCGCTACTTGCTATCTATATATGCACGAAGCAATATGCGTAAGCTCTAACCGACTGCATTCAAGCGCATTTACTCAACTTAACCGAAAATGATGCACAAACGTATAATATATAAAGAAGGATTGATGGTAGTTTGTGCTCGTATGAGAGTTGCAAAGAACAAGTCTTTGCCATCTCAATCCTATTGTCTATACTCTTCATTAAATGAATATGATAGTATAAATTCAAACTATGAGCTCTAAACAATACTTTGCTTAATCACAAATGATCTCAATCATATCAAAATGATCTCTTAAAACATTCAATCTCAAGATAAGAGAAAAGTTCATCACAGAGCGAACTGTAACAAAGCCCATCGATCAATTTCTACTCACATTATCAAAGACTATCAAAGTCACATCACGTAGGGTTCGCTAATACAATAGAGCTCATGAATGAACTAACAAAGATATCAAATTGACTGATGCATTCAACCGTCTGTGATAACTAGCATTCAACCAAAGTAACAAATTAACAAGATATGAAATTGACAAGAGTAAGTAATTTGTACAATAGAGCTCAAGAATCAACTAACTATCACATTCAATCTCGTGATAAGATGAGTTCATCACAGAGCATGTCAACAAAGCCCATCGATCAATTTGCCGATCTTTAGGAATACTCACAGAGGATGCCGCACAACAACTCACTGCAAGGAGGAGGCCGGCAGGGGAGGAGGCCGACGCGGAGGAGGGAGAGGCGCGGGAGGAGGCCGACACGGGAGGAGGACGGCGCGGGAGGAGGCCGGCAGAGGAGAGGAGGCCGACACGGGAGGAGGCCGGCAGGCAGGGAGGAGGCCGACACGGGAGGAGGCCGCGCCGAGGCGGAGGCAGCGCTGCCGATGAAGGGGCGCGGCCGGGTCTTACGGACGGGAGGTGAACGGCGAACCCTAGAGGAGCCGAGAGAGCGCGAGAGCCTAAGGGCGCGGAGACGGCGACGAGTAAAGAGCAAAACCCTAGGTGCGCTTTTGATAAAGAATATCACAGACGGCTTATTAATGAACCGCTCGAGATATCATCAATATCACGACGGCTATATTTAAGCACCGTCGTGATGATATCACAGACGGTTTGCTTAAAGAACCGTCGAGATATCTCAATATCACGCATTTCTTGAATGGCACCGTCGTGATATTGAGATATCTCGCACGTTTCTTTAAAGCAAACTGTCAGGATATTATCACGCATTTGCGCTTAAATAGAGCCGCTCGTGATATTGATGATATCTCGCACGGTTCTTTAATAGAGCCGCTCGTGATAATATATCACGCACGGATCCATTATAGAGCCGCCTGCGTTATGGATCTCATTCCTTCATCTCCCGCGAGTGTCTCTTCGCCTCGCTCCAGCTTTTTATATAAATAGACAACCCTTATCAAAGGGATTTCTCACGAAGCTCCTTGATCATCCCCTCTCTCCTCAAATTCCAAATGGCTTCCTCTCTCGTCCCGCTGCATCGCCTACATTTTGGTTGTGTACTCGCACTTCTCTCGATCGCAACTCGCCCAAGTCGCGACTCGCCCGCTCGCAATGCAATCCGCCCGAGACCATAACGGCGCCATCGGCCGATTGAGCTCCTCCTCCAATGCAGACAAAGGCGAGGCTCTCCAAAGATCCGCGAGTAAACCTCGCGTGGAGATTGTCCTATGGAACTCTTTGGTCCGCACCGAGGATGCAGCCCAGAGAGTCGAGGACGACATCGACATTGCAGAGAGCGGGTCCGCCTAGCCGAGACCGTGGAGACCAGGTTGATGGCCTCGGGCTATATGGGACTTGATTACGAGTCCGAACATCTACAAGAGGAAATTGAGCGTGCAAGGTCACAGTGGAGGCGCGGTGAGACAATGGTGATCCCGCCCCACCGGCCCGAGAATGCGACGAAGATTTGAAGACTAAGATAGATCACTCATCCTTTTTTATCGCCGTGATGTAAAACGATAAGGCCGCCTATTGTCCGCCGTGATGTAAATATGGTCTTTTGTCATTGATGATATGGTCTTTTTATCGCTGTGATGATATGGTCTTTTTATCATCTAATTATTATCGGGCAAATCCGCACGCTATCACAGACGGTTGAATAAAGAACCGCTCGCGATAATATACTCATCACGCACGGCCTTCCTCCCGCCGCCGGCCGCTCGCCCTCGACTGGCCGATGTAGTGCTTCCCAACGCCGCGCCTCGCTTACCGTAGAGGAGGAGACCGAGCACGAGGTCGCGCCTTGTGGCCGCCATGGCCGCCGCTCAAGGAACATGAGGCCGCTACGCATGTCTTGGGGCGCCAAGACAAGCCCGAGGCCGACGATGAAACAAGCTCTCGTCGGTTGCGGCGCGCCGTGGTTGACGACGGCGAGGTAGCCGCTGTCCCGCCACTTCATCGCCTCCTCGCCCAGCCGCCACGCGCCCCCTACCTGCCTCCTTGACACCTTGTACAAGGCCTTACAACTATACGCATACATTCAAGATGTTAGAATAAATAGTAGTATGTAATGCACGATATTGTAGACATAAAGATGTACGACGTTAATCGTAGGGTCGCATAGGTCCTCCATGGGTCGAGGAGAGCTCATGTCACATTACGGCCGACGATGTCGACGACGACATCGTGAGAAAGAGCGCGATCACCGACCTCCTCGCCTTGGTGCCGCCTCGATCGCTCGCATGCTAACCTTGGCGATTGACGACTCAAAACCGTGAGACGAAGAGCGATGGGAGGAGTTTAATCTTCGTGATTATTCCGCCTTATATCAAGAATTAGGAGTAATCGCACGTGAGACGAAGAGACGCATGTATCGCTTCGGCGTGCGAGACGAAGAGACTGCAGCGATGGTGAAGAGACACATCGCGGGAGCGGATATCACAGACGGTCTATATGGAACCGCTCGATAATAATATCACCGACGGTTATTTAATAGAGCCGTCTCGTGATACTAGTATATTACGCATAGCTTCAATTGAACCGCTCGTGATATTTCACGATTTATTTATTTCAAACCGCTCGTGATAGGCGCCTCATCACGATTTGCTTATTACAACCGCTCGTGATACTTCACAGACGGTTGGTAGATATGAACCGCTCGTGATATGTCCTCATCACGACGTGTCATATTACGAACCGCCCGTGAAGTATCACAACGGTTGGTAATAAGAACTAGTGTCACTACTACTCATGGCCGAATGAACTCCCAGGCTCCTAGCATCTCTCTCCTTCACTTCTTTCTTCCCCAATCTCCCCTCATTCCCATGGCTCTCTCTCTCCCCCTCTCTGGCTCACCTCCCACGGCGCCCCTCCCCTACCTTGTTCTCCTCAGTCCCGAGCTCAAGGCCGAAGAGAGCCCGAAGCTCCAGTTCTCGGCCGCGCTGCCTCACCTGCGATTCGCCGCTCCAGTGAGCTCCGTCCCCGACCAACCCCATCGTCGGCTGCCCCGCGACGCGAGGAAGCCATCCCCCACCACCATACTCCTTCCCCACCACCGAGATGCGCCGCCACCGTGGTCCCTTCCTCCTCTGTCCAAGCCGCTGCCGTCGGACCACCCGTCCGGCTTACCCACCTCCAGGCACCGCCCGTGCGCTTGCCTCCTTCCTCTCCGCGATACCTCGCCGCCTGGACCTCCAAGGCAGTGCCGCCGCCGCCATGGGCCTTGCCACCGCCGCGCCCGCCCCTCTCCGACGCCGCCGCCTCCACTCACGGGGTCCCCGTTCCCATAGGAACCCGATTTGCCCACTCACCCGCCGCCTTGCGCCGCCGCTTGCCGACACCGCCTCCGCTCCCACGCCGCCGAGCTTTTAGACTTTCTTTTCAATTTGCGCCGGTATCGGAATCAACGAAACTCTAAATTCCGACCGGAATGACCGGAATCGGCCGGAATGGCCGGAATTGTGGCTGGTACGAGATGAAGCCCACCCTGTGCCATTTTGCTCGCCGGTACGGAATCTTCCGGCCATTCCGGCCGGAACGGAACGGAATTTACAACTTTGCTTCCTCCTCATATAGAACCAGCAGCAAGAAAAGAAACTATCATAATTACTCTGTTTTAAACGTAGTTAATGCGTTCCATAAAAGCTCCATTGAAACAGTGTAATCCAAACTTTCGGTTTCCAATTCGTATACATGTATTGCATGGTTTTGAGGTGCAAAAAGTAGCAGCTCCACATCCAACTGGACACGAAATCGCCGAACCATTCACGCGCACATCGCGCACGCGGGCGGACGATGGCATGGCGAGGTGAGCGAGCGTGTGTTTTTCTTTTGCTTGATTCTACTAGGTGAGACCAACCGCACCTTATAAGTTGGTCTCCTCTCATCTAGACTAACAATATGGTATTAAACTTCTCACATTCCACCATGCATGAGTGGGCCTTTGGGATTTTCTTAGAATTTTTATTTAGAACATTATATGGGTCAAGCCCATAAACTCCAACAATCCCCCACCAGATCCCAAAGCACCACGAATTTGCCTATAATTTCAAAGTGTTGTTGATATACCAGTTTTTCGGTGGAGACCGGTTAAGATTAAATATCCACCTAGAACCACAAGCTACACTCGCCCCCAACTACACAATGGATTAACCCTTGAATTGGCAGTTTTGTGCGGATAAGTTTCACCTAAGACCTTTGATGATACTTGGCCGTCGATAGGCTACTCCTCGAGTGGAGCATATAGGTCATAATCATGTGTCTCTTCATGAGCTTCTTAGAGATCACCCACATCTCATGGACTGTGACTAACAGTCGGGTTCATATAGGTGTGTCCTTACACGAATATTCTGTAGGACGGTATTTTGTTGTTAAGCCTCAGAACACATTAAGACAAAGTCATCATGCCTTACAGTAATAAGAGTACTGCATCTCAAATGGAGTGATATATAAAGTAAGAATATACTCTACTATTATCCAAACAGTTTATTTTTCCCAAGGCCTATTTCACGGGATCTCCGATCACATAGGTTTGGGTTATCACTGTGTGTAACTCACGTGGGTCTCAGTCCCGTCTTCTTAGATGCAATTTCAATCACATTCTATGATAGTCCTTTTATAAAGGGATCTGCCAGATTTTTAGCTGTTTGGATATAATCCATAGCTATCACTCCGAAGTTTCTCAAATTTTTGACAGACTGCAACAGCCTTTTCACATATCTTAAGGATTTCATATTATCTTTTGCACTTGTCACCTTTATGATAATTGTTTGGTTATCACAGTACATAAGGAGTACATAAGGATAGTTAGAATTGGTTTTTCAACTACCGGTAAATCCATCAAGAGTTCTCGCGGCCATTCTGCCTCAACAGTGGTTGTGTCTGATGCTGTGAGTTCTACCTCCATGGTTGACCTCGTCAGTATGGTCTGTTTGCAAGACCTCAATGAGACGGCAGCACTGCCTAGAGTGAATACATATCCACTCATAGTCTTTATCTTATCAGCATCAGAAATTCAATTGGAATCACTATATCCCTCAAGTACACTAGGATACCAAGTATAGTGAATTCTGTAACTCATTGTACCTTTCAAATAACGTATAACCAGCTCAAGTGCGCGCTAATGATCATCTCCCGGATTAGCGGTAAACCAGCTTAATTTGCTTACAACAAAAGAGATGTCAGGACGAGTAGCACTAGCCAAGTACATGAGTGAACCAATAATCTGAGAGTACATCAATTGATCATTTCCTAGTGTTCGATTCTTTCGAAGTATTAGACTAGGATCATAGGGTGTTGGAGAGAGCCTGCTTTTCATATAGTCAAAACGACTCAAGATCTTTTCCACGTAATAGGATTGCAACAAGGTAATCACATTCACACCTTTGATCAACTTGATGTTTAAAATAACATTAGCATCTCCCACATCTTTTATGTCAAAACTTTAAGATAAAAATGACTTAATCACGTTAATCACATCAATATTTGTCCCAAAGATAAGTATATCATCAACATACAAACATAATATTACTCCTTTACCCCCACCAAACTTTGCTTTTGCACAAATAACTATATAAGCCTTCCTTTTGATATATATATATATATATATATATATATATATATATATATATATATATATATATATATATATATATATATATATATATATATATATATATATATATCATATGCATTATAATATGTTGTTTTGTGTAACTTGCGGAGATAATTTTGTACTCATTCTTACTTAATAAAATGTTGTTCAGAAGAGAAGGACTTCGCTACTGGTGTGGATCTCGACGACTAGGCCAGTACCCCAGTCGATTGCATGTGGCAGATTTACTAGGCTCTACTACTTCTTCATCTTTCACTGTGTTCTTTATTGTTAGCTTGCAAGCTATTCTTATAAAACTCTAATTTTTATTAATAAAGTTATGCAAATTATGGATGTTACCATATTTACTTACTATGTACACTAACTACTGTTCTAAGGACTAGTATAGAATACACAGAGGATTTAGAGGTGTTACTCCCATGTCCGACGGTTTTCAACAATTATACATAACAATATCTAGTGGAATAATCAATTAAAGTCATGAAATATATTTTCCCTAATCAATTAAAGTCATGAAATATATTTTCCCTCTTTTTGTCAATATATCATTCATCTCACACAAGTCTGAATGTATGAGTTCCTATTTTACCAAATTTCTTTCCTCCACGGCCTTGTGAGGCTTTCGAGGTTGCTTCGCTTGCACACAAATTTGGTATTTAGAATCTTTGACTATGAAAAAGTTTGAAATTAAATTTAAACTGGAAAGCCGAGATATACAACTAAAGTTTATATGATATAAACGTGAGTGCCACATATTGGCCTCACCACCATTTGTAGAGTTATAAATATGATTTACAACCTTATTACGAAAATTTGAAAGAGAAAAATGGAACAAGCCTCCGCACTCATAGCCTTTTTCAATAAAGAGTCCAAATTTTGACACGACTAGTTTATTCGACTCGAATACCAACTTGAATCCCATCTCGACATAGAAGGGAACCACTGACAATATTTTTTATTTATTGTAGGGGCATGCTGCACGTTCTTCAAGCGTACAATCTTTCCCGAAGTGAACTTCGGATTTACCGCGCGAACACTAAGAATAGAAGCATGTGACTCGTTCCCTATTATGGCGGAAGAACCCCGTGCGACCTAGTAAGAAGAAAACATATATGCATAAGCGCATACATTAATATTAGCCCATGTGTCAATCCACAGATCAGTAGATTGATATGTCGAAAAGATACTAGGTAAATTACCATACCAAATGTTTCGACCTCGCCAATAATCACATTAGCAGACTTCTTATGCACTGGATGGTTTTTTCTTGCCCATCCGTTTGCAGCATTTCTTGGCCCAATGACCAGTCTCGCCATAAGCAAAGTAAGTAATATCCTTCATGCTCACTTTCTTCTTACTGTTGTTGGTCCTTTTGAAGTTGGTGGTCGAAACAACCTTGTATTTCCCTTTATCAATATGCTACATAATGTTCGCTCTAGACTTTCCTTCTTGCACCATCGGTGTCGTATCCTTTGTGCGGGCATTCTATTCAACATCAAGACTAGCAACTAGACCCTCGACGGAAATATTTTACCTCTTGTGTTTCAGAGATGTTGCAAAATTCCTCCAAGTTAGAGGTAATTTGGCAATAATGCCCCCAGCCACAAATTTGTCAGAGAATTGACAACTAAGGTGGGTGAGTTCCCTCACAACGAATTGTAATTCATGAGCCTACTCGACTACAGAACAGTTGTCAACCATTTTATAATCGTAACATTGCTCCATGACATACAATTCATGTCCAACATATGAGGTAATGAACTTGTGTTCGAGTGCATACCACTGATCCGCAGCGTCTTAGACAACACGCTAAGAATGCACCCGACAAATATTGTCGTAGCCGTGTCATATTTTGTTTGTTATACAAAGACGAGGTCCTGTAGAACCTGGTATCATGACCCAAAATACATTCATAGTCGAGGGCCACAATTGGACCCTTGTTTGCCATCTCTTGAAGTTCACACCAGTGAACTTCTCGGGTTTCATAGCCTCGGTAAAACTAGCCATTACAAAGTGCCTATCAGGTTTTTGGATTGTTAGGTATATACGCACTTTTGTGATTATTATAATTTCTAAAACAATAACTGAATCAACAGCAGCATATATACTAGCCATATTTGAAACTATGGACAGTAGTATGATCATCAACTCAAATATATCTATCCCATATATATGAGCTAACATGGCAAAGCATAGAACAAAAACACTACTAATAGAAGTAGTAATCATCATTATTATATGACAATTATGTAGGAAGCAAAACCTAGCCATATCAAGTGATATCACCACGACTTAAAGATAATCGCTCCGACGAAGGTCGCGGTAGAGTCTAATGCAGAGAAAACAACGCGAAGCGGATGATGGAGGAAGTCGTGAGCAGTTGCGCGAACGCTTCCCAAAAACCTTATTTGCTCCAACCCGTGCAGGGTCATGAGGGACGCCGGCTTCGGAGACACTGCCCCCCACGTCGGTGCACGCCGAAGAAGGAATGAAGTAGCCGAGGTTGCACAACACCAAGGATCATGGCAAAAATCTGGTACTGATCTCTCTCTCTCTCTCCGTTCTAAGTCTGAGAAGAGAATTCTCTCCCTCATATAGAACCAACAACAAGAAAAGAAACTATCATAATTACTCTGTTTTAAACGCAGTTAATACGTGTCATAAAAGCCACATTGAAACAGTAAAATTCAATTTTTTGGTTTTCAATTCGTATACATATATTGCATGGTTTTGATATGCAAAAAGAAGCAGCAACTCAACATCCACGAAATCGTCGGACCATTCACGCGCATATCGCTCAGGCGATGGCACGATGTGGCCGAGCGAGCAAGCACGCGTGTATTCTTCTTTTGCTTGCTTCCACCAGGTGAGACCAACTCTACCTTATAAATTGGTCTCCTCCCATCTAGACTAAGAATATAGTACTAAGCTTTTCACCTTCCACTATGCATTAGTGGATCTTTGGAATTTTACTAAGATTTATTTAGAATATTATATGGGCCAAACCTATAAACTACAACATCCCAAGCTCCCAACAAGCACATATGTAGCTGGTACCTCGCTCACGGCTCACGGGAACACTCTGTCTTCTGTCACACGCCCAATTGTTTGGGCCACTACCTTGGCGCTTGATCGCACTGTATTTCACCGCCATTGCTGCTACCTTCTTCCCGAGCGGCAGCTCGTCTCACCATTTCTAGCCTAGAAGATGGCCGTGTCGCCGACCCGTTTGTTGATTCGGCCGTACTACTGCTAACATCCTTTAACCCTTTCCTCCTCTTGGCCTTCTGCGCCCACCCCACAAGGCCCTGCTGAACATGCTCGTCGAAGATCTCCTTCTTGAAGAAGGTCCCCATCTTTGCACAATTGCACATATAGACAAGAAAACAAAACAAAAATGTCCATTAGGTTTTTTGTTGCAACAAGATGGTTGATGAATAGAAAGAACTGTCGATCAGTCATGACAATTATTTACACACCTGGGTGACGATTGCATATATAGGTAAGGTTCTGTAGCTGCAGAGGAGTTGAATAATGGCCCTGAAACATACAGATTCCAGTCTGAATTAAACATAAGGCTGCATAATGGGACAAATAAATGGAAGCAATGTGAACTACCCGACGACAAGCCTTGGCACAATAAAAGGGACGTGGTCCATGATGCAGGAGCTGAAACCGTAGGTAGTCTTGCAAAGAGAAAGGAAAAGGTGCTGTATTTAACCTTCCATCAGTCTTAGTTGTTTGTATTATGTGGAGTTCCATTACACTTACCAGAATCCAGAAGAAGAACGCAATCTCAAACGCATTCTGGAAGAGAATAAAATGGATCAGGTATAAGACTACCCTCGGCCGTCCAAACCAGAAGTGTTCATCTGATGGATTGACAACCAAGTCGCCCTCGATTGCGGAGTGCTTCTCGGCAACCTCATGGGCCAACTGAGTTATGACATGCTCTAGCTTGGTGCCGACGGCCAGCAAAAGCTGTAAGCAGCAAAAGGAAGCAATGTCCAGTAAGTAGTCAGTCTTGATTACCTACACAATTCAAGCTCTATCTGTATCCTGGTATATAATATGCACTTACAAGAAGGGGAATGAAGGAGATCCAAAAGTATGTGTGCCAACCTGAAGATTAGCAAGAGGTATATGATTTGTATGCCAAAAATACTTGTAAACAGTGAAGATGATAATATTGCAAGCCTAGAGTGAACAAGTAAAGCAGTAGCAAAGCGGCTACATAAAGAAGTGAAGACTCTACACAGAGCTGTTCTTTCAGAAAGGGTTTGATTGAAACTTACCATTAACATTCAGCAACATGAATATCACGACGAATATCCACAAGTACCAGCTAAATGAGAAAAGACATAGCAAGGATAATGATAATTAGGCTCATCGATTGTGCTCAACGACTGCTAGTAAATGAACCAGAGATAAGAACTTCTACCTAACAAACTGATCTGAAAATTATGAAAAGAAGGTAACTATGATTTCCCAGTTTGAATTACCTTATGCCAACCACCTTCTTAAAATCAGCCTCCAAAGCTCGTACCATGTATCTGTGGAAATCAAATTTTGGGTTTCCTCGGCAATGTGTCTGCATAGAAAAAGGTTCTCCTATTATAAATAAAGAGGGAATAGAATGTTGGCGTATTGTTGAGCTATTCTTACCATGATGAAACCAAATCGCATTGTTGTGTAGTCCGATCTAGTAACTGACCCATAAAACTGCTTGACAAAAGAATGCTGAAAGAAAAAGCTTAATAAGTAGGTTTAACTGATACTCGATAATCGGTTACTTTGAGAAAGATGATTTGATAATTAAGCTGTAGTAGTCAAGTATGACTCGCATTTAAGTGTAGTTCATAAATGCATACTCTTTTGACTGAAAACCACATGAGATGCATTTCTTACCAGCCAGCTCAGTATTATAGAATCCTTTCCAATGCCCTTAAAACGTTCCCTGATAAATTCAAACTGATGCACATGGGTCACCTTCCTAGATCCTGCAGTTCCAGAGGATGGTATAACTTATAAGCCCATCACGCGGAGACCTAATATCAAGAAGGCAAACTTATTTTTCTTTAGTACATTTCTAGCATTAACTTATTTTCAGAATAACGATTTCTACCAGACCACTAATTATATCACTGCACCGAAATATGGAGCAGCAATCAAGACTCCAATACCATTTCTCGCATCATCTTTCTGAATTTCATTCTCCCAGTGTTTCCATTGACGAATCTGAGTGATAGAAGAGTGTTCAAATTAAGTTGAAACAAAGATTAATCATGTGTGTGAATCAAAACGAATATCATCAATAGTTTACCCTTGCTCCTCCTAAAAGCATAGTCAAAACACTGAAAATCACATGTGCGATAGCCAGAACAAATATGAAAATATGCAACTGATGTAACGCTTCGAGCGACAACAAAGGAACTTTTCCCTGTTGACAAAAACACTGCAGTTAGCACAAAAAATCATAAGAAATACCTGGGATCATTTACTTTTATTGCCACATCTTTTCAGATGTTGAAAGAAAAATTGGAGTTCAGTCACATAGCACAAAGATCATAAGGAAATATCCGGACCATTAACTCTGCACATACATCGTTAACATTTCAGTGAGCAAGGCAAGCACAAACTAGTACCAGAATGGAACATGAGAAAGGTAATATCAGTAGTTAGCACCTGGCAAACATATTTTGCTATTGTTCAATGGTGCTTCCCAATGAATTTGCTACTTAAACTAATATGCTACCTTTTCAATCTATTTGAGCATGTGCTCTTCCACACCATTACCTAAAAAACAACAACAACAACAACCAACCTAGCTTGTCAATGTTGATTCTGTGTCAGGATACTACCTTACAAACTAATTTGCTAAATTGTTACAGTGTTGCATGTAATCATGTACTATTCCTACTCCACATTAGAGGCTCCAGATGGTTGCTATAATTCTCATTTGATGGCCAACAGTGACCAATACAACTGCACAGGGGAAAGACCAGAATATGGCCTCTTTGTCAACAATCTACAGTCTACACACCATAAGTCCATAACGGCAATAAGACAGTAAAGAAAGATCACCCCTGTGCTATTCCAAATTCTCAACCTGCAGCATACTACATAAAGCAGAAGTCCTATGAAGCATAAACGTCAGTATAATTAATGGTGCAAGCTACCAAATTTCCAGACGTCAGTATAAAGGATTCGAAGCACAGACTGCCATAACTTGCGTCAGACTGAAATTGTATGTACTATCATACTATGTACTATGAAGAAGTAATGAAACGAGAAGCACTGTTCCAACTCATGATCCATCCACCTTGTTTTGGCAATGCTCGGCCCCTGCCCCACCCTCAAGAAGCAGCCGCCGACCGCCGAGGCCGAGAACTCCGGCAGCAACAGAATGCGCTTCCGAGGAGCCCTGCTCGGCCTGGTCCTCCATCTTCTGGCATGGCAGCAAGTAGTTGGTCCACCCGGGAGGAATGCATGTCCTCTGGATCATCCCTTGGAACACCGTCAGCAGCAGGGAGATGAACCCCAGAAGCATCAGCTCTGCATCACACCGATTAAAAGCACAGATCATGTTTGTACATGAGACACCCTTCAACTCTTCTATTCGGATTTAGGACAAGATGTTATTTTAACTCTATTACAGTCTCACATTTGCAGCTTGATCTAAGCTGGGATAAAAACAGCAGAGAAAAGAGCAACATTTTGCAGTAGTAAGCCCCCTCTTTTATCAAAGAACCGCATAAACCGTCCACGTCTCGCAAAATCGCCGCAATGCAAGAAAATTTCTACAAAGAAATGAAGATCGGTCGTACCTTCTTTCACCTTGAGGAGAGCCTCGAATAGCGCCTTCTGGTTCTTCCTCTTCAGCGTCTGCCCTCGCAGCGAACAACGCCAAAGGGCATTAATGGATGAGAGATTAGCAACGCCTTCAGTTTATAGTTTAGAAACGAGGAGGGGGACGGGGGGTTGCTCTGGTCACCTTTCCGAGGTAATGGAGGCACCTCTCGGCGGCGAGGGAGATGAGCACGATGAGGGAGCAGACCGCCGCGACGATCCACGTCGGCGTGAACTCCAGCGCCTTTGCCTCCACCTCCCCACCGGCATCCCCCATCTCCGCCCCCTCGCCGCCGCAGGCGCGGCCTTAACTTCCGCGGCCAAATGGCAAAGCTAAAGAAACGGACGGGCTAGAGAGCGCGGTGGATCCCAGTGGAGCCGGCCGGATAGAGGAGCGGGCGACGTCGCGAGTTGTTCGCAGTGGCCAGTGGGTTTGCTTTTGTGCGGAGGTAGCGGCAGCGCGTCTTCCTGTCACAAGACTCCTCACGCGCAGTTTAATTAATTCAACGCACGACGCGCGGGTTTAGTACAAGAAGAAACTCCAGGTCCTGTGTACCGTTTGCATTAGTCGACGGTCGTTAATTATCAGGTACGTACGTGAACGGTGAACCTGGCGACCGCTGCTCGCTGACAGGTCACGAGACGGTGAAGGTTTGATGTAGCCTTTCGAAAAGGGAGTCCACTGCAAAGGGCAGAGTCCGAGGGCTAAGGCTGCTTCTAATGCGCAGTATTTTAATGTAGTTTTTTAAGTACATAAAGAGTGTTAGTATACTATCTTTCTAATACATAGTTTCTTATGATGTAGTATCTTAGGTTTTTTTAATTAATTAGATATAAAATCTCAAGATGATGGCGTGTACAAGATGAAAATGAGTTGATTTTCTTGTCTATGATTTTGAGCCAGAGCAGTCTCTTATTTAGATACTGCAACAATCTCTCACCTCATTTAATCTACTGTCATCTCAACACTTTGCCTGCATGGTATCCTTAAGATACTGGCTAAGGTGAAATATTGGGAGTAACCTAAGCTTGCATTTGGTTCATTGCCGCACATTCAAAAGTTAGTTGAGTTTGACTTTTTGTGACAGGTTTGGTTTGTTATTAGTGGTACGCCATACTTTCTTAGCCATATGGCCCACTTATAATGCACTCATTTTCTTGCCATCATTTGCCTAAGTTGCAGTGCCCAATTTCTTAGCCATAAAAAAGTGTGACATGCCACACTCTGCTACGGTTAGGTTTGGCGAAGTGTGGTAACCAACCAAGTATACCATAGGACTGACAGATGCGACCGGTATCGTACTATGATTTACAGTAATCAAGTATAGCTTCAGCCTTCATGCCTTGTGTACCGATCTCTCGAGTGTGTGTGTACCCTGGAAAGATCATTGAGTTGACGACCAGTAGATCATTGGGCAGCAGCAACCAGCACAGCACAGTAATACAGTACCCATCTAGATCGTTCGTCTCGTCCTAGCCTGTGATCGATAGGCGAGGACTCAAAGGGAGCCGTTACTTTCCTGAAAACTGCAGGCAGAAAGCACCAAGCACGGGCCTCTGCGCCCCTCGGTTCGTGTGGTCGTTTTGGACAGAAACATCACACGGCACACTGCTGCAAAGTCTTTGCTGAACAAGAGACAATGCACTTTTCATCCACACAACTGCAAATGACCAACGCGCGCATGTGACTCTGAAACTTTCTTATCATGTAGGAGAAACTCCATGATACTACTAGTACTAGCATATTGCTCGATGGAATCGACGACGTCGTTGTATTGTCCCTCGCGGCGGATCGGGGGATAGAAAGGCGTTGTCGGTTGTCTGCTTTCGCACGAAAGCAGCTGCGCAGTCTGCGCGCCGTAAACCTCGATACCCGCACAGCCGCGCGGAAAAGATGCAAGTTGTCGTGGGCCATGAGTGATCGGGCCAGTAAGGGCACTTCGGCCCATTAGTCCTGGCCGACGCAGCAACATCCAAACTTCCCAGCCCTAGCCGCCGATTGATACTCCGTCTCAAATTCTCGATGCAAATGGGGATTAGCACGCAATGTTTGGAAGCTGATTAGCGGCGGAGCGACAGGACCTTTTGGTAAAAGTGGACTTAGTGGGAGCCGTCGATTAAAAGGCGGCCCGTCGTTCTCGTTGGGTCGTACGCGCCGCCGCCCTCCCCACGCATATAGGCGCCCAGTCCACCGCGCCGCCACCCGCCGCTCTAAGGTCTAGCTCCGGCTTGCCGTCGGGTGTCGCATCGCCTCCTCATCGCTTCCATCTACCCTTGGACGCTGGTACTTGCTCTCTCTCTCTCTCTCTCTATTATTGCCGTCGGGTGTCGCATCCCCCTTCTGTTGCTTTCACTCGGTTTTATTGATTATCCCCTCTTTACTTTATCTGTATGAACTTCTCAATCTCTGTGTGTGGATGGCTTCTGTCTTCTGTTTTGCGTTTACTTCTCATAGCAACTGCAGATTCGTCTCTAGTGGCTTGATACTTCTAGGCTCTTAATGGTAACTACGATGGGTAGAGTGCTAAGTGTACTCGCTATTTTGCTGTTTTGCAGCGTGGGCGCAAGTATTGGTTTTATCTGTGTAATTTATGAATTAGACCGTGGAGGTAAACTTTTCGTGGAAGTCATTGAATAATTGATCACATTTGCATGTTTGATCCACCTTGTTAAACCGCATCCAAGTCCAACGGAAGCTCCACAGCCGCAAGACTAATCCAAGCAACTTGGGTGTGATAAAAATGTGGATGTGACCGTCCGCTGGTCCGGTTAGCTGCAAGATAGATATTTCGAACTATGTGTCGCTGTCTCGTGTGATCAACAATCCGACAATTGTTCTCTTCTGCTCGTTAGCTGTACCTTATATCTCGATGAACAAAATCATAAACTGTGATTTCAGCTATTAGTAAAGCTTGTTTTTGTGGAACTATGGATGGTAAATTCGGTTGTGGACTTAACAGAGTTTTAGTTTAGCAACTGTATTTGTTAAATAATTTGCAAGTAGAAGCAGATTTTCAAAAATAAAAAGAGGCAAGTAGAAACATCACATGAAATTGGAACAAGCTTATTTCGATTAAATAGGCAGAGTTTGTTACCTCTATCTTGCAGGAGAAATCAATTTGGCACGGTTGTATTGGTAGTACTTGTTATCTAGTGCTTTGATTTGCAAGAAATACAGCATCGTAGTCTTTGAGCGTAGCTATAAAATACAATGAGCTTGGATAACAAGTTTAGTTTTTAGAGCCAAAAGAGTTTATTTTGATCATGTAGGCAGAGTTTGTGCCTCTTTTTTACCCTTTTTTTGCATAGTTTTGTTGGTAGCACTACTTTCTTGTTTAAATTTGAAAGAACGCAACCATCTCAGCCTTTGAGCTCAGAAATAAAATATAATGAGCTGAAGTCTATTCTTGAGTTCAACTCGTGTAAATGAAATGTTAACAAAGAACATTCTTCTTTCATCATTTGTTATTTTCTTTTCCTTCTTTGCATCACTATGCTCAGTCCCGTGTACATTTATACCTCGCTTTACTTCTTAAATACATTGTAGAATCAACATCTGATTCATGATCCATGTGTTGCAGATTTCCTTTTATATAAAGAAAACCTAGGATTTATTGAAATATGGCATCGCCTGGTGAAATGTCAGTAAGCAATCTGTTACGCCTCCAAGGCCTTCCTAGTAATATGGTAAGGAACCTTTGAAATACTCGCAGTTATGAATTATGTTTCTTGTCATTACCGTGTTCTTATGTGTCAATTCTTTACATAGGGACAAAGATATGGTTTCATCGCTGCAAGAAGTCCTGGATTGAGAAGGTTGCGAACGGTTCAACATTGCTTTCGCCAACAGCATCTTTGTTTGCCACGTGTTCAAAGAGCTACAGTTCCTAATATCCGATTTCTGCCAGCTCCCAGTGCCATGGTATCCAGGGGGGTTGACAGCCCATTGGTTGAGAAACCTGATGCTGCAGTGGAAGTTGGAGTTATTCACTTATACCGTAAACCATTTCTTCAAGAGAGTGAGACCACTGAGCTACTCAAGAAAGTGCAGGCAAAGGTTTCTGCTAATATTGTTGATATAAAGACTGAACAGTGCTTCAACATTCAATTGGACGGTGCACTAACTCCTGAGCAGCTTGCAACACTTCAGTGGCTCTTAACAGAAACTTATGAACCTGATAAGTTACAAACAGGGAGCTTTTTGGAGGATATCTCTAGAAGCACTTATAGTGTAATTGTTGAGGTTGGTCCACGGATGACGTTTTCAACAGCGTTCTCAACCAATGCTGTCTCGATTTGTAAATCTCTCTCATTGACGGAAGTAAATCGCCTGGAGAGGTCAAGAAGATACCTTTTGTGCCTTGAGCCTGGCAGTGACCCACTTGATGAAAGCCAGCTTGGTGACTTTGCTGCTTTGGTTCATGATAGAATGACAGAGTGTGTTTATCCTAACAAGCTAACATCATTTCAGTCAGATGTAGTTCCTGAACCTGTCAGTGTTGTTCCAGTCATAGAAAGGGGGAGGGAAGCTTTGGAAGAAATAAATGTGAAGATGGGGCTTGCTTTTGATGAACAAGATATCAACTACTATACCCACCTCTTCAGAGATGACATCAAACGCAATCCAACTACTGTGGAACTTTTTGATATCGCACAATCCAATAGTGAACACAGCAGACATTGGTTTTTTAATGGAAAGCTTGTGATAGATGGAGAGACCATGCCTAGAACTTTGTTTCAGTTAGTGAAGAGTCCCCTGAAGGCCAACCCCAAAAACTCTGTTATTGGATTCAAGGATAACTCAAGCGCAATAAAAGGATACCCAGTAAATCAGCTATGTCCAACAATTCCGGGTTCCACTTCACCATTATCCATTATGATGCGTGAGCTTGACATTTTATTTACAGCAGAAACCCATAATTTTCCATGCGCTGTAGCACCTTACCCAGGAGCCGAGACAGGTGCAGGTGGGCGCATAAGAGACACGCATGCCACTGGAAAGGGTTCTTTTGTTGTTGCTTCCACTGCTGGTTATTGTGTTGGTAATCTTCGAATTGACGATTCAGATGCGCCATGGGAGGATCCATCTTTTTCATACCCATCGAATTTAGCCTCTCCTTTGCAAATTCTTATTGATGCTAGTGATGGTGCTTCTGACTATGGGAATAAATTTGGTGAGCCTCTAATTCAGGGATTTACCAGAAATTTTGGGATGAGGTTGCTAAATGGGGAGCGGCGTGAGTGGCTGAAGCCGATAATGTTCAGTGGAGCCATTGGGCAAATTGACCATGCACACATATCGAAGGGGGATCCAGAAATTGGCATGCTAGTTGTGAAGATTGGTGGTCCAGCATATAGAATTGGTATGGGTGGTGGTGCTGCTTCAAGCATGGTTAGTGGCCAGAATGATGCAGAGCTTGATTTCAATGCAGTGCAGCGTGGAGATGCTGAGATGGCACAGAAACTGTATCGCGTGGTCAGGGCATGTGCAGAAATGGGAGAGAGCAACCCCATCATCAGCATTCATGACCAGGGAGCTGGAGGAAATTGCAATGTAGTGAAGGAAATAATCTACCCTAAGGGTGCTGAAATTGACATCCGCTCAATTGTTGTTGGTGATCATACATTGTCTGTCTTGGAGATCTGGGGTGCTGAGTACCAGGAACAGGATGCATTACTGGTGAAGCCTGAGAGCAGAAGCCTGTTGGAGTCACTTTGTGAGAGAGAAAGGGTTTCAATGGCTGTCATTGGGAAAATTGATGGCTGTGGGAAGATTGTTTTGACTGATAGTGCTGCTGTGGAGCATGCCAAGTTGAATGGCCTTCCTCCTCCAACCCCCATTGAAGAACTTGAGCTTGAAAAAGTTCTAGGAGATATGCCTCAGAAAACCTTTGAATTCAAGCGAGTTTCTCAAATGAGTGAGCACTTAGACATCGCACCTGAGGTCACACTAATGGATGCTCTGAAGCGAGTATTGAGGCTCCCCTCTGTATGTTCAAAACGTTTCTTGACCACAAAGGTTGACAGGTGTGTGACAGGTCTAGTTGCACAACAGCAGACAGTTGGGCCACTCCAACTTCCACTTGCTGATGTGGCTGTGATTGCACAGACATACACAGACCTAACAGGTGGTGCTTGCGCCATTGGAGAACAACCAATAAAGGGTTTGCTTAATCCTAAGGCCATGGCAAGACTTGCTGTTGGGGAGTCATTGACTAATCTGGTTTGGGCTAAAGTTACATCCCTTGCTGATGTCAAAGCAAGTGGAAACTGGATGTATGCTGCAAAGCTTGATGGAGAAGGTGCAGATATGTATGATGCTGCTGTTGCATTGGCTGACTGCATGATTGAACTTGGTATTGCAATAGATGGGGGAAAGGACAGTCTTTCCATGGCAGCTCAATGTGATGGTGAGGTTGTCAAGGCTCCCGGAAATCTCGTCATCAGTGCTTACGTGACATGTCCTGATATAACATTGACGGTAACTCCTGATTTGAAGCTTGGTAACGATGGAGTTTTGCTGCACATTGACCTGGCTAAAGGAAAACGTCGGCTTGGTGGCTCTGCTCTAGCACAGGCATTTGATCAAATTGGAAATGACTGCCCGAACATTGATGACGTTCCCTACTTGAAGAAAGTATTTGAGGCCATTCAGGAATTGCTCAGTCAACATCTTATTTCAGCCGGCCATGACATAAGCGATGGTGGTCTTATTGTGAGCATTCTTGAGATGACATTTGCTGGTAACTGTGGTGTTAAGCTGGACATAGGTTTGGAAGATAGTGACCTTCTTCAAGCACTCTTTGCTGAGGAGCTTGGCCTTGTTATTGAAGTACACTCGAAAGATCTCAATGTTGTGATGCAAAAGCTTGAAGCAGCAGGCATATCCACTAATGTAATTGGAGAAGTTACTGCATCACCAGAAATAGAGCTGGTTGCTGATGGCAAGCTGCATCTCAAGGAAAAAACCTCGGATCTCAGGGATCTCTGGGAGGAGACGAGCTTCCAGCTTGAGGAGCTACAGCGCCTGAAATCTTGTGTCAAACTTGAGAAAGAAGGGTTAAAAAGCAGAACATCACCATCGTGGTCTTTGTCTTTCACTCCCGAATTCACAGATGAGAAACTATTGACTGCATCATCAAAACCAAAGGTCGCCATCATTCGTGAAGAAGGGAGCAATGGGGACAGGGAAATGGCTGCTGCATTCTATGCTGCCGGATTTGAACCATGGGATATCACAATGTCAGACCTGTTGGCAGGGAAGTCTTCTCTAGTGGAGTTCCGTGGGATTGCGTTTGTTGGTGGTTTTAGCTATGCAGATGTGCTGGATTCAGCGAAAGGTTGGGCTGCATCAATCAGGTTCAACCAACCCCTCATACAGCAGTTCCAGGATTTCTACAATAGGCCAGACACATTCAGCCTTGGAGTGTGCAACGGTTGTCAGCTCATGGCTCTTCTTGGCTGGGTGCCAGGATCAGATGGTCGATGTTCTCTTGGTACAGGTGGAGACATGTCCCAGCCGAGGTTTATTCACAACGAATCTGGTCGTTTTGAGTGCCGGTTTACCAGTGTGTCCATAGGGGATTCTCCTGCTATCATGTTTAAAGGGATGGAAGGTTCTACCTTGGGTGTTTGGAGTGCTCACGGCGAGGGAAGAGCTTTCTTCCCAGATGAAAACGTTCTAGCTAGTGTTATGAAGTCTAATCTGGCTCCTGTGCGATTTTGTGATGACGCTAATAACATAACCGAGGTCTATCCCTTCAATCCCAATGGTTCTCCACTTGGCATTGCTGCCCTTTGCTCCCCTGATGGAAGGCACCTAGCTATGATGCCACACCCAGAGCGTTGCTTCATGATGTGGCAATATCCATGGTATCCCAAAGAATGGCAGGTTGAGACGAGTGGCCCAAGCCCATGGCTACGCATGTTCCAGAATGCTCGAGAATGGTGTTCATAGTGCAGGTATATCAGACATATTCACTGCTTTCTACTTCTATTCGTGGCACCTCGAATTTACTTTTCAAGTGTACATATTTCTTTGCTGGTTTCAGTTTCCTTTTAGTACACACCCCTAGCCAGCTGTGAGCTAATTGAAACAATCCACTGCTTTATATTAAAAAAAAACTGTAGTCTTCTGTGAATGATATGCTCAATGATTTACCTTTTTGTTTATAAGGGTGTCATATGTTTTTGACACTTTAGTTCCTGCTGTGTTAACAGATATTGGATATCCTGGATCTTTCATGTTCTAGCACATTGTTCTGTTCCAATCTAAAGAAGAAAAGAAACTACTATGCATGGGTGCCAGTGATGTGCAATGTTCTACTCATGCAGTACTGACATGAGACCAATTTACTGATTATTCCTGTTCTGCAACATACAGGGACCTAATTGATGGCCATACGATGACTAGAAGCTTGGAGCATTTGTACCGATGCAGCTATCGATCATTTGGATACTTATGCATGGGAGAGTATAGCATTGTACTCAGCACTGATGATTGAATAGGCGGCTCTATGAAAAAATTGGAAATAAATGATTCTTGCTTACTCTCTCTCTCTCTCCCTTCAGTTTTGGTGTTGGATTGGTACTTGGAATCCTATTTTCCCCTCTGGAGAGGAAACTTGGAATCGGAGTAGGCTAGTACTAGTGTATTTGACAGTGCCCTGCGGTGCTGCTCCGAGAATATTTCTGTTTTACCAGCTGAACTGAACGCATGCCTCCTGTACTGTTATTCAATTGCCCAATAATAATATGCTCCAGCAATAATAGTACATATCATCTTTCTTTTATGAATAGCCATTTTCCAATATTAACACACTGTCATACCCACGTATGCATTCTGACCATTAATTTGGTGTAGACTGTAGAGTGTGTGGTGCAAGTAACATCATGGAGTACTGTTCTCCTGGAACTACTTGGTGCAGAATTCTGGCAAACTTCTCCCCACCGTGAAGGGGCAGAATCACAGAACACCGAGTTTTGCTGTCTTTTGCACGAGGATTGCTCAATGGCCGTGGCAGCTAGCTGGAGAAAGCCCAATCCATCATCAGAGCTTGGCGGCCAGTTACTGGTTAATGGATGATCAAAATAGCGCGTTCTTGTCTTAAAGAATGGGCGGTGGCTGGACCCAGCTTAGCCACTACTTATAATAACTGACATTTATATGACTTAGGCATGCAGTACTGATTTGAGTGATTTCCTACTGCACGGCTGACTAGAATCTCACCGCAGGAATTGAATGCTCTATCAGCCTCTTATGAGTGCCCTATGAATTAGTGCAAGATACAATAAAGTGGAGCACTAGGTTAGTTCGTTCAGTTTGATGCATATTTTCCTGACTTATTTTGATTGAAACTTAGCTGCTGAAACCGGCTAGTGTTAGTTTGTCTGCGCTCTGCAACTGTTCGATTTACTGGCTGGGTGAAAGTGTGTGCTGTGGTTGTAGTAGTCCTTTCTCATGCATGTTGCTAACATTTCACAAGTGCAGAATCTGTGCGGAGTTGGTCCGGAAAGCATAGAATCATCACTCGAGAAGTACTACCAGATAACTCATCAGAAACGCCCCGCCGTGCGGAGAAATTTTGCGACGTGAAGCAACAAAAGCAAGCGCGATGATTCCAACAACTCGGAGCAACGCGTGCAGCCACCGCGCCCGTACGTACGCGCGGTCCCGCACCGCGCGCGGCACACCAAGATCCGCCACTTCCACCGCCGCGCACCGCTCGTCCGCACCTCGCCACGTGCTGGGGCTCACGGCCGACGCCGCGCGCGGCGAAGCCATCGAATGCTGTGGCGGATAGAGAGATCTTTTGCCCCGCACGCGGGCATGGTGGCGGCCGGCGGATCGAGACATTTCTTCCCACGAACGCGCGGGGAGTGTATACGTACGTCGCCAAAAGTTGCGCGTGCTGTGTATGTCACCTGGCATGCATCTCTGGGGTCACGCTTTCCTCTGCACGTTCGTACGCCGTCCGCTCGGTTCATTTCCTCCCCCCAAGTTTAGCCGTCATTGCCGAATCATCATGGTCCCTGCACGACCACAATGCAGCAGGAGTGCTACAACTGGTGAGACATGTCACCAGAAAAAAGTCGCTGCAATTAACTAGCAGCCTTTTGCCCGCCCCCTCATGGGATCGATGAGTTTCAACGAGTCAATCATGCCCCATGCAGGGCAGAGTAGCAACCGTGTAATCGCGCGTGCGCAAAAGCCTACCCTTTACCACCTCGGAAAGCGCGCTTTCCCCCCTAAACTTGCGCGTAGTTAATCATCAACAGTTGAACCGGTCGGTTCGACACATGTGCAGGGTGTACGTAGGAAGGGAGAGCGAGAGCGAGAGAGATCGCGGCCATTTGTGTGTGTGGGCCAAAAGCGAGCGAGCGAGCAAATAAGGCGGATCTGAAATGCGACGGAGGCTGTGCGTGGTGCTCGTCATCATGGCGCTACCTCGCCGCGATGGGTGCCAACTCGAACGCACGCACGGGCCCGCGGTGACGTTAATCGTGCGGTGCGCGCGGCCTTCCATCGGTGTTGTGCATAACAGCATGAGCCAGCCAGCACGCGCGCGTGTATAAAAGCGGGGAATTGTTCCGATCGTCTGCTTCCCCGTCGTCCGGTTCGTCAATAATGCAGTACCATACATGTAGCTTAATTGGTGGAGAAAAGCTAGGAGCATGTACGTACGTGCGCGCGCTAGCTCCCCCACAATTCGATCAAGCTACTACAAAATGTACACAGTGCATGACGATACGTGCATTTGCTCGGTCTATTATCAATCAAGTTACGGTGCTATCCATGAATTTGTGTTCGTTAGGAATTTTGTGGTTGCGAGTGTCGACGATCAAGTCGCCGATCTTACGAAATAAAATTAAGAAAAAGTGGCTAAGAGTTCTTGGAGAGAATCGGATTGCTCTTTATTACAATGAATTGGATCTTTACCGGGAGTGCCTTAAGTAAGACGACATACTAGCCCTAATTGCACTGAATATATTGTTTGTTGTGCTTCGGTTTGCTTCAATTGTCTTCATATCGAATACAATTGCATTCTTTCTCTTTCTCGCTGTTGTTCGTCATCCACCTTTAAATACCAACGAAGAGGTGACAGTTACTCCTGGAGAAGACACCTTTTAGAAGTGGTTGTCTGGTCGGGGAGGCAGTTGTTGTCAATGAAATGCTAACTGATTGTCAGTTGGTGTCAACGGGAGACGAAAACTATAGAGTGGTTATTGTCAGTGACTTAGGACCGAAAAACGTCGTGTGGTTTGGAGCAAATAAGGCATGTGTTCTATTCATCACATAAAATGGATATATTTGGAATCAAATCCAAGCACCAGCTCAAAGATTCTATGAATAGTTTAATTGGTCAGGCAAATAGGTACAAGACCTCTCCGACCAGGGTACTCACAGAGTAACCTCTGAGATTCTTACGACCACAGGAGTCGTTAACCATAGGGGTTACGACCACAAGGATTATGTGGGTTTTAATTGAATGTTAAAGGAATATTAGAGAATTTAATCTTCGTCAGGAGTTTGAGCTCTTTTGTGCATGCAAGATATGATCGACCCGAGCCCGGCCGTACGGTGAGTTTCATCACTGAATGACGCCATCCACGGAGGTGCTCATCCATCGATCCGGTTTCGGGCATCAACCCACATGGCATCTTTGTAGCCAAATGGATATTGTGCTTCCTGCTTCTTTTTGCCTTCTAGCCTTGCATGTACTTTTTTATATATAGACGGCCACCTGTTGATCGCTTTGCGGAAATTTTTCAATGTATTAGTAAAAGAAAAACATACATTGGAAATAACCTTTTCAATATCTTGCGCAATTAGCCAACTGGTAAGGTACCGGATGTCTTAATAGCTAGAACAATAGTGTTAGAATCTTAGCTAACACGCACTTAGATTTGAGTTTGGTGAAATTTAACTATATATATATATATATAAAGCGTATCCGGCCGGTGAGAACCTACATTGAAATAAGATAATGCGAGCCCTTATTTGAGCTGTCCGATCGTGTCAGAAGAAAGTTACATATGTCAAAATTGCAGGGCCATAATCACAAGTGCAATCTTCAACGCAATCAGCGTTCCTAGAAATTTTCAGAAGAAAAAAAAAACAATAGAGTTTCCTAGGGCAGCTGATTATGCTCGTCCCTATTTTTAAGGTAAGAGAAAATTGTACTATATGTCTATAAACTTCTACCAAAGTGTCGCTTACTAAACTTCTACCAAAGTGTCGCTTAGGTCCTTATAACTTGAAGATTAGCTTGGCAGGTCCTTAAACTTGCAAATTTGTGCTACTTAAGTCACTTCTGCTTTGGCTTAACTAAATATGCCGATTTTTTAAATAAACTAAATACGCCGATTTGATGGTGAAATAAACATTATACAATATGAATCGTTATGTGATCCCAAACCGAAACCTTCATTATTTCCCGAAGGTATTAGCATCAATTTTGCACCTCCATCCAACTGCCGCCTCAGCACTTTATGCTAATTTAGCCACAACACTTCCAAACTTCCATGCCACCCAAATGATCTGCGTTATAGTTTCACATCCATTTTTCACTATCACATTAGCGAATTCAAAAGTTATGCTGACCTAACTAACACAAAATTGCAAGCATATATAGGGGCCTAACTGACACAAATTAATTTGCATTCAGGGACTTGCCAACAAGCTATTTTTCAAATTCAGCGACCTACATTTCAGAACATGATTGAGGGCCTCTAGTGCAATTTTCTCTTAAAGATAAGCTCTTTGTTTTATTACACAACTTTCAATTAGCCTACCAAAAACTAGATTACTCTTTAGTTAAAATTAAACACATTGCCCTTGACCCCACACATTTGCTCGTGCCACCTCTCTCTTACTTCAATCATCGAGAACTAGTGTCGCCAAGCTTCTTAATTAATTGCGCGGACTCACCGTAGTCACTCACCCTTCAACTCGCTGACCATACCAATTAAGCTCTTCGCCGACGCACTGCCATATATATTTGCTGGCAGTTGACCCGTGCGGCTGTGCACCTCCATTGCCAATTTAATTTGCTCCAAGTACATAGACTTTTGGGGATGGTGGAAGCACTATTGTAGTTGTAATTCAACTAGATTTTTCTGAAATAGATTGTACTCCAATGCTGAAGAGTACAAATGCATGGAAGCGTGCAAGGTTGATCTCTATGACTTGGTATCTACATAGCACAGCTCATAACAAGATTAATTTGAACTTGCATAACAAGAAGAGAATCTAAAAGTACCAAAAACCTGCATATATACTGTATCAGGATTCAGCAACAGAACAGATTATCTAGCTTAGTCCCTACTCCCTACCAATAGACTGACATGTCCAATCGATCGAAAGATCCTCTCATGTGCATGGCATGTAGCTAGACAGACAGACAGGAGGTACCTTATCCTCACCCATGCATGACACCTTCCTTTCCATACCCACATATCTGCAAAGCCCAAACAGGCAAAACTCTAACCATTGCTGAGTCCATGACACACTCTGACAAGTTCATGAGTTCATTGATCTTTTACGGCCAGCACGAGCAGACAAAGAGGAATGATCGTTTAATTTGGTGGCTAGTCCATGGCAACAGAACACACTATGCAGGCTAAGAGAAAAGACAGATGCTGCCCTCACATGATTTCCCCAGACTATAATCCTCACCTCTCTGACATAATCCTGTGCTGTGCGTATATACATGCATATATGCAGCCGACACCAACCCCCTGCAGGTCCTCTCTTCCAATCATTCCAAAGAAGCAATCTCTGGCATGGTCATCTCCTAATCATGCAAACAGCATTATTTTATGTGCAGTGCAGTGTCAAAAGTCAGACAGTTTAAAAAGAAGCACCTTTGACTAGACAAACAAGTACGTGCGCCACTCATGTACTGCATTACTATCATATCCTGATAAAAAGAACTGAATGGAGTAAAGTAATTGACTGTCACATCGAACAACGGGAGGTTATTATATGCAACTCTCATTAGGAATTACAAATTACCTATCCTGAATTCTTGATCATACTAGTTAAGAAGGTATGATCTATGGACTAATTAAGAAGGGTATAATGGTCTACATTGATCGTTTCCTCAGAATTAACCGTGAACCAACAGAGACAGAGAGAGAGAGAGAGAGGAGAGCTACATGGTGCCATGGTTGTACCATTGGGATCAGAACGTGCACAGCCATGCACGCGTGCATGCACTGTGGACGATTGCTTGAGCCATCACTTGAATCCAGCGCTACTGTAATCCCTACCCGCCGAGTCGGGGATCGGGTTCCAGTCCCAGATCTTGTCGGAGATGGCGGCCAGCGACATCGGCAGCGTCCCGAGCGCCGTTGATTGTGACAACGGCGTTGGCAGGGGAAGGAAGTGGCCGTGGCTACCGGCCGGACTAAGGTAGTTCTGCTGGGCGCCGTGGCCCACCAGTGTACTCAGCTCGTCAATAGCCGCGGCGGAGCTGCCCATGGAGGCCGCGTTCACCAGGTTGAGCAGTGAGTACGTGGAGGCGAAGGCGTTCGTGTTCTTGGAGTACTGCTGGTACAATAATGCCGCGGCTCCCTCTTGCTGATCGCTGGGCGCGGCGGGGCTCGCGGCGGACTGCAGGTAGCCGCCGCACGGCTTTGCGGCGGCTAGCTGCCGTGGCGCCGCCGCCTTGTGTGTCTGGGCGTGATCCGTGATGGCGGGCGGTGACGTGCACTCTCCCTGGAGAAGATGGTGAAGCTTGGACGGAGTTGGGGGCGGCGTGGGCGTGGACGACAATGACCCTTGTTTGTTGTCCTGTGGCACCGCGGCGCCGCGGGAGGCGGTCGAGCGCGCCGAGGAGAAATGACCGTGCCCATCGTTGATGCCGGAGCGCTTGTACACGCGGCAGAGAGATATCTCAGTCTGCAAATTCATGGACGTGAGGAGATGCGTCGCTGTTTAATCAGATTTACTGGTTGCAATCAAGAAAGCAAACATGGCATACGAAGAATTGGGGGATGCATGGGTCTCTCCAGAAATTTAGTTCAGATCTGGCTAATTACATAAGCAAATTAAGTGGCAATTCCGGTCAAAAAGATTGCGGAATCTAGGATTCTAGGTTGATAGTACATAGGGAGAGGCCGGAGAGCTCTAAGCTAATCGAGTAGGTTCTACTCTAGGCATATTCATGGCAGGAATACGAAGGAGCAAAAGAAAGAAGAAACCCTAGCTAATTAACTTGTAGATCTGAAAAGGCGCATGCACCGTTCATGGGAAAACCATGAGGCCAACTAAAAGCACAAAGGCAAAATTAGATCGACTAAAATCAAAACCCGACAACAAATAACTACGAACAGGCTCAAAGCAAACCCGCAAACCCTAGTTCTTGGCTTCTAAATTACCTGCAAATTAGCTTGCTGCTTGTGCAAATTGAAGGATCAGGATGTGATAGAATACGGATACCTTGCGGTACCGGTCGGTGTCCGCGGGCGGGAGACGGTACTCGTTCATGATCCAGCTGCTGCGGACGCCCTTGGGCGCCTTGCCGGAGTAGAAGACGAGCGTCTTCTTGAGCCCTATGGGCCTGTTGTTCTCCGCCCGGATCATCCGGTCGGCGCCCGTCGCCTTCCAGTATCCCGACACCGTCACTCGGTTCGGCCGGTCCCCGTTCCGGTACTTGCGGTCCCTCGGCACGTAGAAGAACCACTCCTTCTCCCCAATCGCGGCCATTGCTGAAAACACAAAAGAAATTAAACACACACACACACACACACACACAGAGAGAGAGAGAGAGAGAGAGAGAGAGAGAGAGTGAGGAGAGGATGAGCTAGCAATTCTCTTGAGACGGACCTGGGAGCTCCCAGGGGTCGTAGCGGTAGAGATCGAGGAAGGTGATGAGCTCGACGTTGAAGCGCTTGCCCTCCACCTTCCGCCGGAGGTAGAACTCGATGATCTCCTCCTCCGTCGGGTGGAACCGGAACCCCGGCATCACCAGATCGTCCTCGTGCGCGTCGCCGCCGCCCTCCCACGCCTTATTGACTCCTCCTCCTGCTGCCGCTGCCACAGCGGCGCCATGGCCGTTCTCGTATCTGCTCATGCCTGCTGCTTCTGCGTCGTCGTCGTCGTCGTCGTCGCCGTCCTCCTCCGCATAGCTTGCTAGGGCAGGCTCTAGCTAGGTGAGTAGCACGAGCAAGCTAAGTGGCTGCTTCCTCTCGGAAAGGAGCCCGGGTAGTGCAAGTTGGGAGAGGAGGGAAGGATAAGAGGCTAGTGTTTTGGACAATATATATCATATCGATCGATCAAAAAGAAAAGCATTAATCGATCGTATTGCTAGTGTGTGTATTAACTGAGTGATTGCTACTCTTCTTTCTAACCACTAGTCTACGCTCTACATGCGCACAGTCGAGACGCAATGCGATGAGCAAGCGTGACGCCACCACGGCACCACGCATGCAGCACACCACATCGCACACGGCCACGAGAGGTGCATAAGATAAGAAATTATGAATCGCAGACGGAGGAGGGGAGGGGGCCTACGATCGAGCGGTAGAGGACGGAAAGCGACGGAGGAGCCGAGTTAAATAGGGGAAAGGGACGCCTCCGGAAGAGTACAGCTATGGGCGGTTGCCGCTGGCTAGCTTGCATCTCTGCTTTTGTGTACATCCGAGTGATGGACGTACCGCATTTCCATTCTTTTCGTTAATGTGGTCTTCTGTGATCTTGATGATTTCCTGGCTTATAGTCGATCTTGTCATACGGAGTAGTAGGTACTATTAACTATATATATATAGCTCTAATTTCCAGATGTTAATTTGTATATACATGACGATGGGAAAACTAAAAAGAAGATTGAAGAAATTGAAGGCAATGTGTATATTTCCAGCTTTTGTTCTTCTTTCATGTGACAGGGACATCTTTTCTTTCGAGTGGCTGCTAACCTGGTGATGCGTACAGATCTCTGTGTGCTTCTCTTGGATTCCCCCTTTAATTTGCATGCTTGTGGCGGCCGGTGTGTGGGTGCATATGGATGCATGAAGGGTACAGTGTCTGGTGTCTGGCGATGGCAATGCGATGTTCCGTGACATTCCTTTCCACTGCCACATTTGCCAAAAAGGAGCTACAGGCAACGCAGAAAAGGGGAAGCGCAAAGCATGGTCAGGATTAAATATGCAGGAACTACAACAGTGCAACTGTATATTTCTGGCCTAATTTTTCTGATAGCTGCAAGGGCAAGCTAGCTAGGATGCAGTACATGATGGTTACAAGGATATGCATGGTCCCTGATGAATCATGGATCATGTACACCAAGGATGCTATGGTGTTGATCACTTGATCTGCAAAGTGAAGTGGAGACGACAAGAGATGTTCCGATTGATCAATGGATGCCTTGTTCCGAGGAAATCACACAGCACGAATCATTAAAAAAATGTACGTCATCAGCATGCGCGTACGAATATGATGTTAGAATACATAGGACTTTTTGTCTAAATGGTACTATTGTGTCCGGTATTTGCAAATATAGCTCTTCTCACGCCGTATTGCCAAAAAGGCAGCACGGACGTGCTTTCCGCCGTCACGTGTCCTCCACCGCCGCTTCTAGCCCGAAGGCTTTGTTCGCGTGCGTCCCACGCCAAAATCCGTCGCGCCTTTCTTCTTCGCCCAACATGTCGCTTGTCCGCACTACCTACCCTCGCCCGGACAAGCTTTCCTCGCACGCCCCGCGCGGCGGATGCGTGCGGTCGCCCAGACGTAGTTGCTACTGTGCACCCCTCGCCCGGACACAACCTGGCCATCTGCGTGTCGCCCGGATGCAGCCGCTGCTATGAGCCCCTGCCCCGGACGCCCGCTGGCCGCACGCGTGGCGCCCCAACAGCGGGCGATGCCTCACGCCCATGGCCCGGACACGCCGTGTGTCCCTCGTCCGCTCCTCCTTGCCCCAACGCACCACCATGAGCCCCCTTCCCGTGCGCCGAGATGCTTTATTCCATGTCGCCCGTCCATTGCTGTCTTGGGTGTGCATGCATGAAAATCGCGCACGGGAGGGAATCCGATTCATCCCGTCGCTTCGCGATCGGCCACGATTAGCGTTGGATGGCTATAAATTCGGAGGCGATAGCGAGACGCTTCGCAAAATCTCATCCTCGCTCGCTCGCTCTCTCATTCTCGCTCGCTTTGTCGATTTTGTTTCCGCAGACGATTAAGAATTGTTTATAGCCGTCATTAGTAGCCATATTAGCAATTAATTTCTTTCTCGTACGTATTTTGTTTATTAACTGTGTAGTTAATTAATTAGTCATAGTTAATTACCCGTGATTAATTAGTTGTACTTATTTAGACATAATGAATTTAGTCATTTTTATTTTTCATAATTAAATTTGTGTTAGTTAATTAGTTACAATTAATTAAATAGTTACTTTCAACCTTGTTTATGTGCGTGCCATGATTTGCTTTGGCAATCCGTGAAGCCACTACTACAAAAAGCTCATCGTGGATGGTTCAAAACGTCATTGCAAAAGATTTCTTGAACCGTCTGTGCTTATGGGTCAGTAATATCCTAAGGGCATTACAGACGATTTTTGAATTATCTTTGATAACACTTATTACAGACGGTTGTTACTATGAATCGTCTGTGATAGCATCATCTCGTTCTCATAAATATGTTTCCTTCAGTTCATCAACATTCTCTAATTGTTCTATAAAACAGCGCAAACAAAGAATGCAGATGAACCAAAGCATGCATATTTATGAGAACGGATCACCATCGTGCAATAGACTTTGGCACCATGTCTTCATCTTGCAATAAAACATGAATTTTAACAAGGGTTGAAAAACCCTAGCCATCCATCAATCATCACAAGAACCGGTGGCATCAACAATTAATTTTCATATACACAAGCATCAAGATTTACATGGCCGAAACCCTAGCTATCCATCAATCATCATAAGAACTAGAGGCATCAACAATTAATTTTCACACACACAAGCATCAAGATTTATATGACCGAAACCCTAGCCATCCAACAATTTCGTAATTTCATATCCAAGCATCAAGAAAGAGAGGGGAGGGGATCGGATGGGGGATATCACCGGTGAGGAAGGAGAGGCGGCGACACGCGTCATCGTTGTGTCACGACGATGACACTGTAGAAGACACTCTTACGACAAAAGTGCCTTCTGCAGTGAACCATGGCGTCACAACCGGAGGCGGAGGAGCTCACGGTGGTAGTCGGCGTCATTGGGGGACAGTGCGCTTCGATCGATTTGGGGGAGGCGGCGAAATCGATTTGGAGCAGTTGGGCTCGTGCAGGCAGTATATATAAAGGGATTTGGGTAGCGGAACCGATCTGGAGTAGTTGAGAGGTTGTGACGCTGCTTCGGTTTGAAAGTTTGAATAAAGGCGGCAAAATCTAGAGGGATATTAGGACCGAGGGCGGCAAAATATCACAGACGGTTTTTAATACAATCCGTCTGTGATGAGTTAATTATCACAGAAGGTTTTTTTTATAAAAACCGTCTGTGATATTTAGTAATATCACAGATGGTTCTTGTTAATATCCATCTATGATACTTCACAGACGGTTTTCAACATGAACCATCTGTGATATTACCTCTTCACAAATGGTTTTTAGCGCAGCTAGTAACACAGACGGTTGTTAAACCAAAACCATCTGTGATTGTATTTAGTACTAACGGTTTTGGTCAACCGACTATGATGAAGCATCCAGTATTAGTCTTTTTTAGTAGTGAACATTCTCGGCACAAGATTGTACACCTCTTCATATGGTACATGGACACGATAACTTTCTGCTTGGTTCGTTGGACCTTGCTATAGCTGACTAGATAACCAACCAGATTGACGACTTCTGACAGCATCATCTTGGAGGAGACAGACACATCCGTAACTAGGTGGCTGACGAGGCTTACCATATATGCGGAAGTCACATTCCGATGCTACCGCAGCGGCTCGCTAAAGCTTGCAATTGTGTTTTGTCACCGCCTTGTCCGTGAAGACTGAGCCGAAGAACTTTGCTCGGTGAGCGCAGACCTTGCCAGAGCAGCCTTCCACTACTCACTTCACTGCGTAATGTCCTAGGTTAGGCGGTGCACCTGGTACACACAGCTGATGGACAAGACGTGACGTGCTATAGCTTGTTGTATGGCCACCTTGCTAGGAAAGTGCTGCCCAACTAAGAGAGTGTCAGAATCAAACCCTCACTGGGACCCTTCTTCTTGCGGCAGTACGAGCGACCGCACTGCGATATCACAAGTCTCGATGCCATGTAAGGCACCTCCGATGACACAATTCCGCCAGTTGGACCACTACCCTGGGGTGCGTCCTCTTTGCTACCATCCGAGCCTGGGTCGGCGTCCTCATCGGACTCCAGCCCGAGAGGCTGGTTTGGTATATATATACTCATAGTAGTCAATGCGGGCCGACCACCAATGTCCCCCATCATATTGCATAAATTATGCGCAAGGCTTTTCTCATGGACTTCCCCCAAAAAGCACATTTTGTGCTACCATCTTCAAGCTCCGCCTGCAATTACCCACTTCCCGATGCACTAACATCATCAAGGTTTCCAGGCTCCTTGTGTATGAAATTCACATACACCATGGGCTTCCTGTATATCACCGCCTCAAGTTGGGAAGCAATATCCATATACTGGCCCCATGCTACGCTTCTATTCACCTTGACTAGCTCCTATACACCCTATCCTCCTCTAGTCGTGCAGGTGATCCACTCGATGACAAGTTTCTTCGTCATTGGCTCTATGTCGAACTCTCTCCGGATGCAGCTCCTAAGCTCGTGAATATTCATCGCATCGATCCCCCACACGAACCACCTTGTATTGGCATCTCGACAGGTCAGCCCGTATGAGACCGTCGCCATAAAACACTATCAAGTCTTGCATGTTCGAAATTACCTAAATCCATAACAACTCGATTTACGATACGCAATAATATAGCATACATGCTATGTAATTAGCACTAATTAATTAATTGTACATGACTATTTACATGGGATTATTTCTTCAATTACCACTAATTAAATAGGACTAAACTAATTAATTACGAGTAATCTATGTACTAGTAATTACCCATGACTCAAATAATTACGATATATTACATACAATTCAGCAATTAAATATGAGTAATTAAATACAAAAAAACAATTAATTAGCAACAAATTAATTATGGCCACGTAAATTCGACCACTTCATTTGCACTAATGTAATTATCACTAATAAATTACGACTCAAACAATTATGATTTATTAATTACCACTAAATTAATTACGACTACTTAATTATCACTTAATTAATTACGTCTAACTAATTACCACTAATTTTTAGCACTTACTAATTCATACTTAAATAATAAAGACTAGTTAATTACCACTAATTACTAAGCACTACTTAATTACCGATACATTAATTACGACTAATTCATTACCTCTTAATAATAAGCGGTAATAAATTGCGGCTAAATTATTTATGGCTATTTAATTACAACTACAAATTACATTAATTACGACTAGTTGATTAAGACAAATTAACTACGACCGCAGTCAAAACGACAAATGCAGTGGACAAAAACTTCCCTTCCCTTCCGGGGGACCGTTCAATACTAATACGGTCCTAAGAACTGCTCTAAACACTCTTTAATCTCTAAAAAAACTATTTTATTCTCTGTGTTCTCAGCGACATCCGCAAGAACGAGAGCGAAACTAAGAATGACTGAGAGCAAGAGGGACTCTGGTATTTATAGCTGAGCGAAGGCAATTCCCACAAACAGCACGGTGTGATGGTCGCGAAATAGAGAGGAGCTATCGGGCACGAGGCGTGTGGGAGCAGGCCACATGGCGCGACTGGGCGAGGGGGGCAGCAGAGCTGCATGTCCACGCTCGACGTGTGGGAGAAAGGGGGCGTTCGAGGTAGGGAGGAGCGACGAGCGACACACGGCGCGTCCAGGCGCGCGGGGGCCAGAGTGTGCTGTCCAGGTGACATGTGGATGTTAAGGCTGCGTCCAGGCCAGGGGCGCACGACAGCGGCTGCTTTTGCCATCATAGAGAATGAGAACACATTGCATACATGATGACATGATAGGATCACTACTACAAAAAAAAAGCTAATACTGGACACCTCATCACATACGGTTGACCAAAGCCGTCTATATTACATGCAATCACAGACAGTTTAGTTTAGAGACCGTCTGTGTTACTGGCTCCGTTAAAAACCGTCTGTGAAGAGGTAATATCACAGACGGTTCATATTGAAGACCGTCTGTGAAGTATTACGGATGGTTCTGAACAAGAACCGTCTGTGATACTACTAAATCCACATGTGGTTATTTATTGGAACCGTCTGTAATTAGAAACAACTGATTAGCCAATTCTGACCACTCCTGATCGGGGCGGATTGATCTTTTAAAGCGGTCGAATTGAAGCTAATTTCCCCAACAGAAGAAAGCAGAAGATATGTAATCCGATAGGCACCTTGTTCCGTATCATGTGTAACTTCACTGTCTTAACGTGTAACTTTCGATCAATAGAAGAATGCAGAAGTAGTACTTCACGTGATCGATCGATTAAAAGTTACACATCATAGACAGTGAAGTGCTCACCTGATCATAGGGATATGATCTTCTACCAATTTCTTGAAGACTTTAAATCCATAAACCAAATTGACTTTCCGACCACCTAAATTGAAGTAGTCGATCGATCATCTATGGATTTTGTTCTTTCCATGCACGGTGGTCGAAAAATCAATTTGTTCCGTGAACTTTAAGAAGAAATGAAAGTAATAAAAGATGGGAAGTTTGTGAGTGATTTTTTATTAGTTCTGCCCTTCGGATGGTTGTGTATAGGCTTAACAACTTGTGGCAAGATTAAATTAACGAATAAAGATGGAAGTCCGATGGATAGGATTTATTAGAATCTGCTCCTAATAAATTGTTGGTAACAAATTAAAAGCATATTTTCGAGAATTATTTTTCATAAATACGGCTGACGCTCCTTTTTCCTATGTTTACAACTGAAGCTGGAGGGCTCATCATAGATGGTTTTTAATAAGAACGATCTGTGATTACATACGTCACAGACAGGTTTTCAATAAGAACCATCTATGATAATTCAATCTTTCGGCTCCCACGCGATGCGTTTCTTCGTCTCGCGCGCCAACGTTGTGATGCATCTCTTTGACGTTTTATAAGAATAATCATCGTGCGCCATGGTGAGCACGCATGGTATTGAATACGTATGTCATGGTGAGCACGCGGAGCATGACGGCGAGACCAAGGCGAGGAGGTCGGCGATCACCATCGCTTTTCCTCACGATGTCGTCGGCCTCATGGCCGCAAGCTGAGCTCTCCTCAGCCCATTGCTGACCTCTGCAGTCTATGAGCCACATACGTATTATGTTCTTTTATTTTTGGTAGGTCTGAAGGAGTCAGTATTCTGTTCTATTTTTGTTCAGAATTAGTTTTTGAAGATGGTTGTAGTGTATCATATCCTAGTTAATTATCGAAAAGCTTCAGGTGTTCATTTTGGTTTCAAGTTCTGATAGAGAACCTGATTGTAATTCCTCTGAAAAACTATAAAAAGGAGAAAAACCGAAAAGTCGTATCAGTTGATACGATGCAAAATAATTTCGTGTTGATTTTGTTTTGTGTCTAATATCCAGTTTTGAACTAAATTTGACTAGCAACAACGACCTTAATTTGACATTTTAATTTTCTCTTATGGAGTAATTCTTGTATTAAGATTTTATCATCTTGAATTTTAGTTGCAAGGTCATGTACAAGGTGTCCAAGGAGCGCGTGGTGCTAGAGCAGGAGGAGGCGATGAAATGGCAGGACAATGAGCGCTACCTCACCGTCGTCAACCACCTGGCCAGCGCCGGCAACCTGGAGGCCTGCTTCATCGTCAGCCTCGCGTTTGTCTTCGTACACCAAGACATGCAGCACGGCCTCATGTTCTTTGGACGGGCGGCCGTCGACGGCCACAAGGTCGTGGCCTACGTGCCCGGCCTCCTCCTTTACACGGCCAGCGAGACGCGTGATATTAGGAAGCACTAGATTAGCCAAGTCGAGGGCGAGCCGACCGGCGGCGGGTGTGAGGTGGCTAAGAGGACCAACCGGGAGTGCAGGCGGTGCCAGAGGCTCACTGCAGACATGGTCCAGGAGGCGGTGTGGAAGAAGATGGCTGGGCCAGGTGTGGGCATTGTCAGAGGACGAGCTCTCGTGCACGAGCACCAGCTGCGGCGTGATGGAAGGATGGGACGACTACATCATTTTCTGTAGCGACGACTATAGGATTAGGCATGAGTATGCCAAGTTCTTTGCAGAGGTGTTGAACTACTTGTCGTAAAATTAGCGGTTTTAGCAAATATTCATATATATAATTCTTTACCAATATGTGAATGTGTCATATGTACTTCTGAATTTGTATTTATGTATGAATATTATCACAGACGGTTCTATTAGGGAACCGTCGGTGATAAGGGACCATATCACAGACGGTTCCATAATAGAACCGTCTGTGATATGAGACCATAGAACTATCACCGTCTATGATAAGTATCACTGACGGTTTCATAATAGAACCGTCTGTGATATCCCTTTATTAATAGGAGCCTGCTAGGGTTTGCGCCCTAACTCGTCACTCCCCAGCGCCCTTACTCTCGCCCGTTCCCTTCCCCACCCGAGTACCCCCGACCTCAACGCCGCCGCCTAAAGCCTCCTCCCCGACGACTACCCCCAAGTCGCACCTTCTCCCTGACCCCGTTACCGACGTCGCCTTTCTTCCCGTCGTCGCCGGTTGTGACACCATGGATCACTGCACAAGACACCCTTATCGTAAGAGTCTTGTGCAGTGTCACCGTCGTGACACAACTACGGTGACGCCGCCAGCGTCGCCGGTCCAATCGACCTCCCCCCGGCCAAATCCACCTCCCCGCCGCCAGATCTGCCTTCCCCTCTCCGACCTCCCCCGGCTACCTCTCTATTCTTTGTTGCTTCAGTTTTTGGGTTTGTGTTTGACTTGTTTAGTGATGTGGGTTGTTGTTGCTTATGCATACATGAAGGAGATGGATGTGGTGAGCTACAGCCGATGGTCGATTTGCCGATTGCACTGGGGTAACTACTCCTCTTTACTCTCTATCCCTTTCCCTCCCCTTGCTCTGTGATGTGGGTGATGAATGATGTGGGCTATGGTGGATGTTCTGTGATGGTTGAATGATATGGGTGGGTTCTCTGTATATGATGTTGGTTCATGAGATGTGGTTTGGATGGGGCAAAACATCAGTCTTTACACATACAAAATTTTTCATTCTCTGTTGCTTCAGTTTTTTAGTTTGAGTTTGACTTGTTTACTGATGCGGCTTGTTGCTGCTTATACATACATGAAGGAGATGGATGTGGTGAGCTACTGCCAGTAGTCGATTTGCCGGTTGCACGAGGGTAACTACCCCTTTACTCTTAATCCCTTTCCCTCCCCTTGCTCTGTGATGTGGGTTATGGTGGGTGTTCTGTAATGGTTGGATGATATGTGTGGGTTCTCTGTGTATGATGTTGGTTCATGAGATGTGGTTTGGATGGGGCAAAATATCAGTCTTTACACATACAATTTTTTGTACACATAACTAATCTTATGGTATGTTCCTATATATATGGTATTCTGCTTTTGAAAGCTGCAATTTACTTTTTCAGATTTGCAAAGGTTAGGCTAATTTGTAAAGCTGTAATTAACATACAAATTTATGGAATTTTTACCTAGCTTATGCCTCTAGTCATCAATTATTTATTAATTGGTATGTATTCTATTCCAAAACAAGATCAAATGAGTCAAAAACTACTACAACACCTCTTCACTTGTCTCTCTCCATTTATTTCACCTTTGTTTGTGTAACCGTGTTCATGCCGGTCAAGTTCTCCTCCCTTGAGTCCCAGGTGCGTCCTACCATTCCATTTCTAATCTCTTATCTATAAAGTCTCTAAGTAGTGGCTCATTGTGCTTATATATATATATATATATATATATATATATATATATATATAACCGGTTTTGCTACTCCCAGGTGTAGTTACTCCCATTGTATCTATTGTCTATCTGTCTCGGATACCACATGCTTGATTGGATTATTGGGTCGGATACTACTCCATAACAGTTGCTAACAACCCGCTAACATTCTATGTAATTTATTGCCTTTCAAAAGGTAATCAAATTTAATATGGAGATCCCGTATACTACGTAATTGACTTTTGATGTTGGTAAGCTAGCGCTCCCATAAACATGGGCAACCTTCCTGCCTAGCGCTTGAATGAACGGCACAGACGGCATTCATACCTAAAATGTGTAGTATATTCCATACCTAAAAAATGTAGTATATTCCATACCATAGAGAGGTGGTATTTTAATCATGTACTTAGGTATAGTATGTATATACCTAAGAGAGTATTTTAGTACATGTACTTAATTAGGTAGTATATATACCTAAGGGAGTATTTTAGTACATGTACTTAGGTAGTATGTATATACCTAAGAGAGTATTTTAGTACATGTACTTAATTAGGTAGTATGTATACCTAAGGGAGTATTTTAGTACATGTACTTAAGTAGTATGCATACCTATGGGAGTATTTTAGTACATGTACTTAATTAGGTAGTATGTATATCTAAGGGGGTATTTTAGTATATGTACTTAGGTATCATGTATACCTCGGGAGTATATTAGTACATGTAATTGGGAGTATATACACCTATCATAGTATATTAGTACATCTGTACATGGATTTGGGAAGGAAGTATTTCACGTATGAATGTACTTATGAAGTATGTTAATTGGTACATGTGACGCTCTCATCCATATGCATCACTTTTTTTTAATTAATTCTCCGTCCTTGAAAATTAGACAACCTAATCACATGATGGATGTCGAAACTATAGCAGCTCATTGTGGCCGCGTGTAGCCATAGACCTCGTCGATTGCACACTTAGGGCATCTCGTCATCACGATACCTGCTCCTTGGGCCATCTCGCCGTAGCGGCGGGCACCCGCCGACAAGCGACAGGAGCCTCATGTACATGCGATCGAATTTGCTTTCTGCACTAGAACACCAAAATCACAATGAGATCTCAGTGCATCAAGAAAATTGGCGTAGATGTATGTGATGCTTACACATAGCACTACAGCGATACCCGTCCAAGCATGTTGTGGCGGCACTGTCTTCCTTGCATATATATCAAAGTAGTATGTAGTATGTACTACCATAGCACTACAACGACACGCTGCTACACTTAACACTTGCTAGCAGAACTCCATGGTGCTAGTCGGTTGAGATGGCTAGTTAGCAAGAGATTAATCCTCGATTGGAGATTTGGTCGGTTGAAGGCAACTAAAAAAATCCAAACTCCCGGAAAGATCTCCAAGCCAACTGGTCGGTTTACAAATTTGTTAGCCAGTGCTTAAATGCTAAATACAAGTATTAGATCGATCTCTCCCCCATCTGTTATTTACAAGCCCGTTAGGTTCGGAACGACACACAGATCTCATCAAGGATTACATGATGAATGGAGAGGAGTAACTACACATGGGAATAGATAGTATTTTTTCATATATATATATATATATATATATATATATATATATATATATATATATATATATATATATATATATATATGTTAAATAGTCCTCAACCACTTTCGGGGGGTCGTGGGGTCGTTCACGCAGAGATATAAGAAGGATGAGACAGCAGCCACGGACAACCTCATCGAGCCTGCAAGTTCAAGAAACATGACTATCAGGAGAGCGTGTGGACATCCAATTACCTGGATGTCGTCAATAGGTAATTAGACTTGACATCAAGGAATGGTTGGTTGCTTGAAGTCAAGTCCAATTACCTATCGACGATATCCAAGTAATTGTATGTCCATGTGCTCTCCTGGCAGTTATGCTTTTTGAACTTGCAGGCTCGATGAGGTTGCCTGTAGCTGCTGTCTCATCATCCTCATGACCACCCGAAAGTGGCTGGAGACTACGAAATATATATATATATATATATATATATATATATATATATATATATATATATATATATATATATATATGAAACCAGTTTTAAAGACACAAACAGCCACTGCTTGGAGACTTTATAGAGAATATATATTAGAGACGGTTTCATTTACAAATTGTTTGTGATACATCCGCTATCACAGACAGTTTTATCTATAAACCGTCTGTGAAGATTTTTTCCTGTAGTAGTGGATGATAGGTACCATTTTGCAACCGGTGTAAAGTACACAAATTTACTTTGATCTTTTGAGTCGATGGAAGGGCGAAACACTTGGGCTGTTCATGGTAAAAAGTAGAATTGACAGATTAGCAGGTAGCAGGAATTCGACAAAGCAACATATGATGGCCATTGGCCACACATACATAAGTCGGTCCTACCAAAGCCAGCTTTAAGCAAGGATGGGATGGTTTTTAACCTACTCACACACCCTATCATTCTTAGTAGTTTCTTACGAGTCATGCGTGCATGCCTAGACAAAAAGCCTCAGAAGAAGTTATCCCTCGTGACAGAGCATAAGACGCACCGTTGATCTCAAAAGGGAGGCATGTAGGGCTCGCCGTTGCATCTTTCTTCTTCCTGCTGTCATGTTCTCTGAACTCTTCGTACTAGCTCAACCACAATGAGAAGAACAAACTAGCTACCTTAGCTAGCTAGGCACAAGCTAGAACAAAACATGCATCTTAGCAGGACCAGTTTGTTAAAGGCCTGTGACGCTAGCTGTGCATGCATGGAGCCATGGACGACGTAACTGGAGGAGTCAAGTGAGGCCCGTGACCTCTCGATCGATATCCACGATTTCCTGTTTGCAAAAACCTTTTTTCTTGATCTGTTTGGATCTCTTTCGTTTTTCATGGATCCTTTGGTCGAGACCACTAGCTCTAGCTCACACAATGTGTTTCGACAGGGCCTTTTTACATTAATTACGGGCGGTTCATGACAAACGAGTTGGGATCGATATGCAAGCCGATAGTCTTTACACGTACATGTCGCACCAATCCATTCTCAGATTCATCTCTTCTAGCTCTAGGCCAACACACCATATACATCTCTTCTCTCTCTGCCACTAGCACATACGGACACACACGCCTATATCATCGATCTATCAATTTGCTAGCTTCAGCTGTACATATCAATGTGGTCTCCAATTACACCTGGGATTAATTGTCCCTGCGGATCTATATATACTCCCATTTGTTTCAACAATCTGAAAGCACATCTTATCTTAACCATATCGATGATAAACTAGTTTCCTCAGTAGATGTTATTATAGCATGCATTTTGGATTCCAACCACGTCATGTATACAAAAGACCATATTACCCATCTTTATTAGCCCACTTACTGCTCATGGATAGCGTGAGCATCTACAATAGTCTACGTCAGCTATTACTAAGGGGTTGTCACATCAGCATTTAGATGATGTGGAGGAGAGAAGTGAGGAGAGAGGGTGAGATTGTTTCTAGATAAAAAAACTATCAAATTATTAATACCAAGACACAAGAAGCAACCAAATATTCTATTAGAGACTTACTTGTTACCTAAAAATGCGTTTTGTGGATCCCACTGACTTAAAGCAAAATATCCACCTGATCATTTGTGCAGTCCGACTTTATTATTGATATGATAAATGAGCTAAAACATGTAGGCCACAAAGTTGTACTTCATTATTGATCATCAAGAATCATACACACTTGTAGCAATTAAAGTTTTAGACATAAGCTCAAGAAACAATCCATTTGAAGACTTGTTTCTTTTTATTAGATTGAGAACTCTATCTTCTTTTAGTAACAAACTATTGCAGATGCTCTTAGTACATAGTAGTAAAGGACTTTGGGAATAATGAATATGAGGGTATGCAAAGGAAAAGGTGGTAAAAAGTTGCCTCAAAATTGTAGAACGACATGTACTCTTATTTGAAAACAAAATTTGAAAGCTAGAATGATGTGTATTTGGGAACGGAGTGAGAAGAAGATAACTTTCAAGCTAGTGCACGCGCTAATTTCTTTGTAATTTTGGTAAAACATAAAAAAAAAAAAGAATCCTCACAAAAAAATGTTGTCAGGTGGCGTTCTAATTTCTATGTGAAGTACGCTGATGGTGAGAACTGAGACAAACAGCAGGAATAATTTACCAGAGGAAGTCCACGATGAGATGACGGGTCTCCTCTGCACGTAGAAATTTACTGCTGAAAAAACGACGGGACGATCGGCATCATGGGGCTAGTTTTCCAAATGAAAATGACTTGATTTGTTTTAACTAAACAAAGAAACAAGAAACATTCACATGAAAAGATGCTGCTATAGCCAGAAAGCCATGAGATTAGTCACAAGGCCTTTCTAGTAGGCCCTCGATTAGTCTCCTTTCGTGACATTATTATTAATTAATTCAGCCGTCATCAATCAGGTGACTATTTAGTTCTTCTTTCTTTTGTGTTATTGTTCTCAATTATTTAATGAATATTGTGGTGTATTTCTCATTTACTCATTTTTCATTTCTTTTCTGGTGGAAACAATGCTTGTGGAGAGAAATAAATTCTAGCTAGTAACAAGTCGCAGTTTGATGGCGACAATTAACCACCGACCTAGCCGAGCTTTGCATAAGGGCTTCTCATATATCTCCAATTCTCGGCCACTTTTTCAGAGAAATATCTCCACATATGCAATTCGATCGACTTGTAAAATTCAACTACTGCGAGTATTCTACGCCTGCTGCTTGATATAAACAACACATATACGCTTTCTACGATGAGTACAAAATGCTTTTTCTAGATGAAGGCTAGAACATGTTCTGACTTTTGACTTTTGACTGCATGCATTACGAATGTTTCAACTTTCAGACAATAAATTTAACCTAAGCACATGTGTTATGTGCAGTCCAAGGTTTTCATGGAGAGATCGATTGTTTTGCATTTTTTGCCTTTTTATGAAATAACTATATGATTAGTGTTACACCCAGTGACTCAAAATTGGCTAAAATCCTAGTCCACCTAAGGAGAAAGGAGGTTACTGTGGCAACTATTATAAGATCGACTCTATTAAATATTTCCTTTCGAAGACCTATTATTGGGCCTAAGTTACATGCTTAGAAGACTGAGCTAATTTTGAGAATTGCTAAACTCAAAAGGATATCTTTAGGTGAAATTTAAATAAATCTGGTCTATTTACGGTCAAGTCTTTCTATGGGGCTCTAATTAGCAATTTTCAAGTTCCTATTAGGAATTTATTTTGGTTAATTAAAAATTCCCTTAAAAGTACAAATTTTCCTTTGGTATCTCAAAAGAGGGGTCGTTTTAACTAAAGATAACTTGCTTAAAAGAAATTGGAGGGAAACAAACATTGTTGTTTTTTGTATTAAAGAGGAAATAATTCAACATCTTTTTATTGACTGCTAACTTGTTTGGGAATTGGTTAGCCGGTATTCCAACAAATTTAAAGTCACAACTCCTGGTGGGAGCTAGTGCCTTATGTTGGTCTATTTGGTGTTGCCAGAGTGATATTGTTTTTAACAAAAAGATTATCACTAATCACTTGCAGGTTATCTACTCGTGTGGTTTCTGGCTACGTGCTTGGGCAAACTTACAAAATTCAGTCCAGAAGGAGTATCTGGTGGATGGAAGCCTAAGGTTGGAGTTTGTGGCGAAGTAAATCCTCAATTCTCATGGGTGGCGGCTTAGTCACCGGATTTGCAAGTGATCAAGATTAAATTTCATTTGTCTTGTTTTGGTTGTAAGGCTTCTTGCCACTTTTAATAACATTGGTTATTTTGTTACTTTGTCCTTTTAATAAATGGGATGTGTGCATCTTGGATGCAGAGGTCGGGAGAGATTTTTTCTCTTCTATTATCTAAAAAAAACTACAGAGCTGGCATGTATGCGTAGCACCTCACTTGTGTTTTTGTCCCCGCTTCGTCCAAAAAAGTTAACCTGGAGGTGCTACAATTTGGGCCAATAGACATTACATGGTAGTGGAAATTAATATAAACTGGCAGTGTGGTACTAAAAGACGGGGTTACATCCCCCCTCCACCCCCCCCCCCTAAGGACCGCTGCCTCGGTCGCAGGCAATGCCCAGAACGAGTCCCTCGGCACACAATTCTTGTCGTGTGCCGCTATAAGGCCACACACACATGTGGGCCACGTAACCAGGATTTATGTAATACCCGGCCCGTTAGAGTGGTTGTCCATGTGAAATTGTGTGGTGGAATTAATCACACATTGCTTATCTAAAGTGATTTGTATGTAGTAGCATATAATGTTTATTAGATCTAAATGTAGCACCTCCGGGTTCACTCTCTTTACAAAAAACAAGACAAAAGTGTAAGTGAGGTTCTATGTATGCGTGTGTTCGCCCTAATGTGGGATATGCTGTGAGCAAATTTTGGATCGAGATGTTACAATTAGCTGTTATACGCGACGGCGGAGGAACGACGAAGTAAACAAGATCAATCGCAGAGAGACACGAGATTTAACGTGGAAAACCCTCTCAAAGCGAGAGAAAAAAAAACCACGGCGCCACCCGGCAACAATTTCACTATATCGGGTGAGGTTACAACGGCTGGGATTTACAATTCTAATTCCATTTCCCAACAGACTACAGAAATATATATATCGAAACCCTAATTCGACTAGGATCCATACTGCGGGGCTTAGCGCACCCCCAGCGCCTGGGTGCAGACCTTGGGCGCCAGACTCGCTCGCTCCGGCCCTAAGCCTCGAATGCCTCGCTCACGCTACGCTCCGTCGGCGGCCTAATTGATGTATAGAATTTGGATCACAAATCAATATTAGCAAACTGATTTATACGAGTGATAGCATTTCCATATATAAAAACCTGATCTCTAGCTAGCTGATCATCAGCCATCTCCAACAGCAGACACATATACATAAATCATTCATACGATGACAAATTCAGCAGGGTTCACGCATTTAAAGAAGCCCCTTAGCTATGTGCACCAAACCGGAACCCTACCTGAGAGATTCCCTGATAGCCCGACAGTGTCTGTACTCTGTACACACGGGAAGGAAAGGGGGCCTCAATTTCAATTATGCTGCTACTAGCTCCTCGTGAAACAAGAAACAAGATGAACAAATCTGATGCTCTGATCATCAGTAACTCTCATGAGCATGCATGCGTCTCACTTGTGTGTACTAGCTGTGCTTCAATCAAACGAAATGTCCTGCGGATCGATGATGCGTACATGTGTTCGATCATCTGGACCTCACACTCAGATCCGATCCAAGTGACCAAGTCTGACACACTTGTACGTACAGAACGATCGACCGATCATTGGGACAGTCACGTGAGCTTGTTTCGTTCTGACATATATATATATATATGTATGCTGCACAGTTGAATGGAAGTACTACTACTGCATATATGCTGCTGCTCCTCTGCGTACGTAGCTGCAGAACAAGATGCATGCGGCGTATGTATGTATATGCATTGTTGGACTGGGCCACGCATGCGCATACGTCCTGTATGTACAACTGTACGTATACGCTTATGTCCAGCAAAGTCAATATATCGTAGCAGTGTTGGAATTATACGTCGGTATGCAGTGTTCTCTGGACGGACGTGATGTTCCTGACAAGTCAACGCATAATGCAGCGCTTAGCTCCAAATCGAGCAGCTCTCGTGCATGGATGCGTTCACAAGAGGGTTTTTGTTTTCGATTTGTTTTTTTTTTCTATGTGTGACTTTGATCATGACATGCGCGAGGAGTCTTTGCCTAAAATTACATGTTTTTCAAACGAAATAGCAATGATAAAAATATAGCACACATACCTTACGAATTTGCGCGGCAAGCCACGTCCTGCGATCCTAGAGAGCGGCAAACGACCTACGAGCTCCCCGATCGCGACATGTGGCCTGCCGCGTTCTCAGTACTTGGTAGGAACGCGCGCGGCCACTGGCCTGGCGGTGCGTACGTGCGCGCGGGTGAGATCACGGTAGGTCACGTCTCGCTGATTTGGGAGTGTGGCGGTCGCTGCGCCGATCGGAATGCGGCACGTGTCCTGCCGTGGCAAATTCACATGGTAGAGATGTCATTCTTATCATTTTGGATAAGGGCTAGTTTTACTATTTTGTTTTAAAAAGAAGTTAAATGAGGAAAAAAACTATGCGTGCGAGTGCATGACAAGTTAGTCATCTGTTAGATCAACCGTGCGATGAGAAGTTACGTGCAGACACTGGAAGCTAGCTTACCAGTCTGACCTTTGTTTTTCCCAGCCTTGTCAGTATATGTTGATCTTGCTAGTAGAAGAAACCTAACTTGTATAACATTTTCTACGAAGTATATCCTTTATATATGAGCAAACGGATGGTAGAAATTATAATTTTATTGTAAAATCTTCTGCCAATTCTAATACATGCATGATCAGCTTCAGCATATACAAAGCGGGTAGTACTGAAGTTTTGCGAGTAAGCCCTGAAAATTACAGACATTCCAACTTGTAGGATTTTTTTGGGGGGGTGGGAGCAATTGATGAGTAACTATTTAATTAAAAAAAATACCTTACGCAGTTCATCCGAACAATATCACTAATACTATTAATCAGGCTATTTTGAGTCAAACCTGCAGAGATTGAGCTAGCTATTCCATCGTGAAATGAATGAATCACCCAGATTATCGTACAATCAATCGTTTTCGTCATTAAATCAAATAGCTCAATTCCATCGTGAAATGAATGAATCACCCAGATTATCGTACAATCAATCGTTTTCGTCATTAAATCAAATTTTATCACAATGAGTAGGTTCTCGAAATGGAACTGTAGTTCCCTTATTCTGAAACCCGCTGCTTGATCAATATGTCTGCTACGTCCACACACAATAAGAGAATCGTGATGAACAAGTCTTCTTAATTCGTCAGCACATAAGTAATTATCCACCGAGTAGAGAAAATTAAGGGTGTGAATAATGTACACAGAAGTGAGTAGTTCAGATAAATGAAAGAATCAGAAATCAAAATATTAGTATGAAAAAACCCAAGGGATATATTCAGCATATTGCCACTTGTCTTCAGTATATAATTGTAGATTTTTAGCGTTACATTACTTCAACTGAATCCATATATAGTTACTACTTTATGGCAAGCATGAATGGTTGCACAGGTATATGCCCCCAAAAAAAACAAAAGCAAACAAAAAAAAGGACATTCTTCGTTCAGCAGGCAAGATTGGCTTGGGAGTTGGGAGGAGAGAGCATTCAATTCTTGCGGTGAGGTAGCTCACGCTACCACGCCGTATTGAGAGGTCATGCATGGCCGGTGTACCAGCTAGTGCCTACTGTGGGGCTCATACAGATCAACCCACCTTCTGATTCTCTAGAATCAAGACAGTTCATAAGGAATTCAGGCAGCAATGGCAAGAGGTGAAGCCAGTCAGGTCTGGCCAGGGGCGAAGCTACACTTGGGTAACGCCTTGAACTGAACTAGCTTCTTTTTTTGACTGAGCTCACTGTATTATACTTTTTTAGCAATTTCTTCGTAGGCTTTAGATCCTAAACCTAAAGCTAAAGTCCAGGTTGCCATAGGCCCAAGTCAGACCACCTCCATTTCCTCAGTTTATCTTTCTGGCCGTAGGCAGGCAAACTGTAACTTGTTACTTGGGTCAGGACTCAGGTATCTCTATCCCGTACGTGGTTATCAACTTTTGACGTCTTCGTTGACTTGCTGATCTTTGACTGACGACATCTGCGGTTGACGTTTCTCCGGTGGCGCTGGATTGCCGCTGACTGGGAGGTATGACTTGTTGACCATTCCGATCAATGTACGTGTGACTACTGAGTAGTGTTCCGGCTAGCTAGCGTGTCCCTCTGGAAACCACAGTACCCTTGGCGAGAAGGCTCTCTCTGAGCCTCTTGACGATATGACAGAGACTGCACGTATGCCTCAACCAGAAATGGCCAGTGACTCCGGCTTGATTTTGCACCCGTTTATTTATTAATTCGCGGGGACCCGGAGGGTTCCTGACTTTTCTGGCTTACTGCGTCTAGATCCGACTTTTCTGGCTTACTGCGTCTAGATCTTTTTAACCATGAATGGGTTGGGCAATGTGTGTGTGTCATGACTCATGATCATGAAAGGCGTCGGTTCAAATTGGGCCCCGATACATCTGTAGTTGTCCATGCAGCTGCGAGGGGAGGGGACCCCCTCTCCAATCTCAAGTCTCAAGCGCAAGCACTGAGACTGAGACGTAGTAGCATCTTGGTGCGCGGGCTGAAGAGTGCACGGCACAGCCCATGGCCCGTGCAGGGGTTGTAACTGACGGCCCAAAAGTGAGGCTGGGCTCACGCGCCGCGCCGAATGGAGGGGAAGCTACGCCGGCCACGGCAACAATGCTGCAGATGGTGACGTTGTACGTACTATGTGATCAACGGCTTCGTCAAACTTGGGCGAGCTCGACATGCAAAACATATATGGATTATGCACATACGAGAATTGCCGACTTAACATGAACAGCGTCCATCAATGTACAATTATCTTGATAAACCATGCTGCATTGCTGCAGCAGGGCATCCTAGCTAGATTGCTGCACGACCTTTATTGCTATATATACTCGCCATTCTGGGTTAATGGCCGTTGACCATAATCTCTGGGAGACTGGCTTAGGCTTCATCCATGGATATGATTAATGGCCATAATGCCCAGGCCAGTGACAAGGCTTGGCTTAACCTTCCTCCGCGTATTCGTGTTCGTCATGGACGACGAGCTGCTAAGGCTGGAGCGGGGGCAGGAGGCGTAGGAGGAACTGTTGTTAGCGGCGGTGGAGAAGAAGGTTGTGGTTGGTGGAGGAGGAGGAGACAGTCGACATTTATCCATCAACCTTGAGAGCTCGTAGGACTCCGTAATCTTAATCTATATTAAAGCTCAGTGCAAAACAAGAGATTAGAGGTACCACATCATAACATAACATTTTGTCCCTGCTATTCGATTTGCATCCAACGGACATAAATGCGTTGATGCATACCAGTTAATAAAGTGTGGACCATACTGGAAACTCTCATGTCTCCCTCTCTTTACATGGTTAAAATTTCAACAACTAGATTGTACTTGATTGGCGATGGATCTCTCTTATATGTTTAAAATTAGTAGGGTGGTCCGCGCATTTGTACGACTAAATTTGTTTTAAAGTTTGCAGTGACAATGATACAACTTAGATGCTTTAAAATATATTTACATATCTTATAGCTATTTAAAATTTTAAGATATCATAAACATTAGAAAATGACAATAGAAACTTGAAGAAAAACACAACTTGTGTAACGTAATTGAAGTATGAGCTCTAATAGAAGAAAATCATGAGTATTATAAGTTAATCACTCTCCATTATGTATACATTATGTAGCTGCATGCCCTTAACTATTTTCCAAAATGTTTGCGTGCACATGTACCTCTATTAATATCAAGCAATACATTGATTATGTGTGCAACAAAATTGTCTTATTAGTTTACATGATATTAGAGTACATTGCCCACGTATACATCGATGCACCATGGGTAATCTACCTTGAACTTATCTTCTCTTACGTCGGTTGCCCCACCGAACCGTGTGTCTTCTATCTCTTCTCCCCGTCATAATTTTTCTTCTTCAACCCCTAAGAGTAAGCTCAATTCTTGATCGATATCTCTCAGATGCTACCCTTTTCAATGCAATACTCTACTGTATAGTTATCTTTTATTTCTCTCTAATTATCGCTTAATGATGACCATTGTAGCATCTACACGTCAATGTGTGCAAAAATTGTGGATCCCTGCCGGGACACCCATTGCGCTCTCTCCAGTGGCCCCAAACCTATTCCTTACTGTTGCGCTATCTCTACTCCGAGCTCTTTGCCCCTTTGTTTCTGCACGTCCATGTTTCTATTCGTAGGATGCATACATGTATATACACATGCACGATGTTATACATACTCAATGTCTTATTCTTCTTCTGTGTTGGTCGCTCCTCTTCTTCGACGTTATCCAACTCAATGATGTGGCTTCCTCACTAACTGTGACAATCTCCCATCTTCGCTAGTGTCGGTATGTCCGCCTTAGTCGTTGTCTAACGAGGAGTGGCAAATTCTTGAGGCCAAAGCTTTTGAGTTTCAAATCGTCAATTTTTTTGAAAATAAGAGTCGAGGGTCAGATGGATATAAAAATGAATTTTACAATGAGTTTTTTTTTGTGCTGAATACATTGAAGTTGCATATCTTCTTAGACTTGAAAGTACTAAACAAATTGTACATAACTCTAATTCTAATACAGATACCCAAAGAAAATCAAAGAATACAAGCCTATCTCCCCACTAAACAATGTTTAGTAAGATTCTAGCAAGGCGACTACAAACAAAGATTGTACAGGCGCCTACAAACAAGTATTGTGCAGTTAATTGATCGGATGCAATGTTTCTAATGATCTACCATGTTGCTATTGTGCAAAAGTGAGAAAACCCACCAGTCTGGCCATTGTTGTCGGTGAAGGGCTTGGCTTGGACCTGTGGGAAGATGAATATTATGCAATGGATGATTGTATTAAGACTCGAGGGCGGTTTATATAGAGTACAAAACTTGGAGGATAAGAAACCTCTCCTAGAGATAAGGCAGATATTACGGGATTACAAATCCTAAACTACCAAATATAAAGATATACCAATATACTCTAACATTCCCCCGTAGTCGTAGCGGTAGCGTCGTGGACGGTCAGACTGGAGAGGAAGCCGAAGGTGGGGAACCATCGGACTGACACCCCCCACCACCGCAATCGCAGTGGGAGCGTCGGGGACTGCTGTGGCGTTGCGGACGTGGTGACTGTAGAGGGAACCGACGAGTTTGCTCAAGATAATGATAGCCCTTTGTTGCCGAGGTAGCCGAGAGTGAGGTGACCATGGTCATAGTCGTGGAGGAGGGAGCTATGTCGAGGTCATCGTTGTGGTCGGGGTAGTGGAGTTGATGCACAGGAGGTCGTGGCCAAGGTCGGTGAAGAGGTCGCCGACATCGTCCGCCCGTGGTCGAAGATGAAGCAGAGGGGGGAGGCGGCCGGATCCGGCGAGGAGGAGGCCGGATCTGTGCGAGGCACCGCCGGATCCAGCGCGGAGGAGGCCGAATCTGGGAGCGGCGGCATCGGTCGGGGAGCCTGGATCTGGGGCCGTGGAGACGAGCGGCGGAGAGAGCCGGCTCTAGATCCAGGCGGAGAGAAAACTCGTCAATGCATCCAACGAGGAGGAGGCCGAATCCAGGCGAGGCACCGCCGAATCCGACGCGGAGGAGGCTGGATCTGGGAGCGGCGGCACCAAAGAAGTACCTGATCAGCGTTGACGAAGACGGTAGTGTCGACGATGGCAACGGTGACCACGGGCAGTGACACTGCAACCCGAAGGGGCAATATAGCGGTAGCCCGTGGATGTCGATGGAATGACCACAAGTGCGGGCTCCCGGTAGTGTGATGGCTCGTATTCACGGAAGACGGGCCAGCGATGATGATCCGGTATGATGACGACGGTAGACGGGGTGCTCGGAAAGCCGTGAAGGGAGGGTCGTGTCGACGAGCGCGCTGCGTCACGCCACGACGTCATCGGAGGAGAGGAGGCGCGGGAGAGGTCGAAGCCAAGGCGGTGAAATCCGGGGCCGAGGAACGTCGATGGGTCGGCAGGGTGACACAAACCGGTCTATGATCGAAAAATAGAGAAAACCCGATCAGAAGATGACCGGGAAAAACTCTACCCATTCGGATGATCGGCGACACAACTTAAACTACGGGTTACGCAACCTCCAGGAGAGATCATTGAGACGAGATCATCTCCCAGGGGCGGCATGACGAAAGCTGTGGAGGCGGCTGCTCAGGAGTGGCACCGCTCTGATACCATGTGGGAAAGATGAATACGCTGCAAACGGATGATTCTATTGAGACTTGAGAGCGGTTTATATAGAGTACAAGACTTGGAGGGCAAGAAGCCTCTCCTAGAGATAAGGCAGGTATCACGGGATTACAAATCATAAACTACCAAATATAGAGATATGCTAATATACTCTAACAGAACCTCGCCGAATGTATTGGAGGTTCTACTTGTTGAAGTGAACCCCAGCGGAAGAAGGTGAGGAGTACCTGGAGGTCAGTACAACGTCACTTCACTGGCGGTGGAGAACCGATAGGGTTTTGAGCAGAGGCGAGATGGTTTGATCGCCTCTCCGCTCGTTGTCTCCTCCCAGAACATCCCCTTCCCTCTTTAGGAAATAAGGTATGCAACAAATTCACTTGGTATACGTACTCTCACTTCTTATATACCATTTAAATCGTATGATGATACTTCTTCATCAAATTGAGCATACTCCAATAATGATTATAAGATACTTCAAAGTGAGTTCCATGAAAAATTTCATCAAAGTCCACTTTTTATAGCAAAATTTGTGTATATACTTCTTTTATATATGAAAAAAGGGTATGTAGCAAAAATAAAGAGCTCTAATGGAAATTTTTCAATCAAATCAGATTGAAGTATCTTATAATTAGTATTTAAGTATACTGAAAATGATAAAGAAGTTTAATATATTCGTTTATGTGGTATATGAGAATGAGAAGTGGGAGTACGTACTCCTAGGAGTACCCCATACCATATCATTTTCATACATACATACATATATATATATGTGTGTGTGTGTGTGTGTGTGTGTGTGTGTGTGTGTTTCTACTCTCGGGAGTAGTTACTCCCTATTCCGTATCTCACGATATAGGGAGTATCTTGCACAACCATGTGTATGTATGTGTAGTATACGAGTATATAAGACCACCTAGGCGGTATTTACACCTTTTCAGCGCGTGGTATACATAATTTTTTAGACATACTCCTTTTTATATACGAATATGAAGGTATTTACAAAATATGCTAGAAACTATGAACTCTCTTGTAAATTTTTCATGTTGTTCATATTGGAGTATCTTATAATTGGTATATGAGTATATCCAAAGTGATAAAGGAGTATATCAGCTTTAGCATGGTGATTGGCAAGTGATCGAATTGGGGAGAATATGTACTGAGAATACGTGACGGCTTGAGAAAGATGTCTGGGTGGTTGGGCTGTTGGATCATGTCAGGAGAAGCTGCAAGAATGGACCACATCATTTGGGTAAGTGACCCACTGCAGCGTGCACGGCGAACCCAAATGAACTAAAAACACAAAAAAAACAAGAGTATCCCTCTGAGTCTATGGTGGACTATTTCCATCTCTCATGAACGAAAACAACATGGCAAAGGGAGTCCAGTGAGGTTGCCCCCGTATCAAACACCAACACACCGTACAAAAACACATCCACACCTTTAGTTTTGTGGGTCCTAATTTTAGAGGTGTAGATTTTATAGTTGGTTTAGAATTATATTTATTTTTTAAAAAAGAGATAAGTAGCACTAACTATAATTCAAAGAATGAGAGTGTAAACCTATCTATCTATCAATCTATTATGTACATTATTTAAACAAATAAAACGAAGAAGGCACCATGTTTGCTCACATTAATATGAGAGAAAAAAAAAAAGATCTACACCATTTATTTTGATAAGTCTAAATTATAATGTGCAGATAAGTTAGATGTATATTAGAACTATTAGTGTTGCATAAGAAATACAAATCTTTCTTTAATCATAAGCATTAGAGTTGTATAACAATATAAGTATTTTTTTTAAAAAAAAAAATCAAAGCATGTGCATTGTAGTACCCAGCCGTGCAGTTGTGCAGGAAATTATGCTAGTTTACTAAATTTTACACTCTATATTGTACTACCCTACAGTACGCAATTGCATGACCAATTGACTAGTTAAATAAATAATACACAATATATAATCGCTAGCAGTTGATTTCTGGTCCGGCCAGGCCGTCATCATAATCTGTTGGACTATTCGTTCTGCAGGTTTGTCAACCTTTGCATGATGTTCATCGCAGTGATCTTCGTCACCCTGCGTCAGACTTTCTATATTCTCGTTGAGATCCCGCGAGGTCTCCTCTGCATCCCTCAGGGCTATCTCCCACTCTCGGTCCTTTCCTGATTGCTCAATGCTCATCAGGCGCGAGGGACATGCGGCTGAAACAAGAGCGTACGCATGGTGTTATTGGGAATCCGAATAGCTCGTTCAGTCTTTTCGTTTTGAGGAGACGTATATCGACCAGACATGCAAAGGTGAATGTCGTGTCGGCGAAAAAGATCGGATGACGCGGTGTTCACAAATTCCATGCCATTGTCAGCTTGGATGGTTACAAGAGGTAAGTGAAATTGCGTGTGGACAAAATTTATGAAGGAGGACAGTGTGTCATGAACGCAAGATTTTTGGCGAAGGGGAAAAGTCCAATAAATTTTTTTAAAAAAAATCATCAATGACAACCAAGTAATATTTAAAACCGGAAGCACTCGGTACAAGAGATGTCCATAAATCGCAATGGATCAACTGGGACAGGAACTAGTATGAGAAGTGGAATTGGAAAACATTAGTTGAACATGTTTGCCTAATTGACAAACATGACACATAGCGTGATCTGCTTTATTACAAGTGATCAAAGATTACTATTGTAAAAGCGAAGCCATAGCATCTCGGCCAGGGTGGCCTAATCGCCTATGCCATGGGGACGCCGCGGCAGCAGACAAAAACGCATGGTGGGAGGACGTCGGTGGAGGTGCAATGGAAAAGAGGGTGTAGAGATCCCTATCACTATTGCAGCGAAGAATCACGTTCTTGGTGCGAAGGTCCTTGACAAAAAAAGAGGGTCAAATTCAATTGAACATGAGTTATCATGTGTAAGTTTACGAACGGAAATAAGATTTCGAACGATGGAAGGAACGACAAGAACATCATTTAGATGGAAGGAGACGTCCGGAGGGGTGTGTAGAGAGGAGCGGCCTGATCAGGAGATGGGCATGGAGGCGCTGTTCATGACTATGACGCGAGAGGAGGAAGGAAGAGGCGAAAGAGAGTGAAGAGTACCATCATCGTGGGTCATATGCGAGGTTGCATCGGAGTCCATCACCCATCCGTCGTTGTCGCCGTGGAACAACATGTTGTTGAGAGCCGACACGAGGCTGGAGCTATCCCAACTTGTGTGTCCACTGGTGGGGGTAGACGGATACGATGGCACCATGGTGTTGTATGCCTGTGCCGGAGTAGAGGATGGTCGAGGCCCGCGTTGATCGGTGCACATCAGGCGGCGCCCCAGGGCTGGTTTGGACTGGCCCATTGCTGACCGTGACTGGACCAAGGGTTTACGCAGACCCAAGGTCCAGTGGGTGTCGTTTGACCATGGGAGTGGAATGGCGCCCTGGTGTTCTGCTCATGGCCGCCGTTTCCACCGCCGTTGCCGCCCTTATTGCCTTTGTTCTTGCGGTAGGAATGACCACAAGAAGATGTGTTGTCATTACGGTCAGCACGACAGGACGAGTCGTTGCACGGGGATAGTGAAGAGTGGTGTCGGAGTGAGGGGCGCCATGGCTGTCGTCAGCTTGGTGGCGTTGTTGTAGCGGAGCTCCTCGAGAAAAAGCATGGAGCGTGCACGAACGAAGGTAGGAAACGTTGTCTTCAATGAGATGATGGAGGTGGCATTGGAGAACTACGAACTGAGGCCGCGCAGGGTGTTGTGCACGAGCGTGTGGTCGGACACCGGTTGGCCAACGTCGCAAAGAGCATCGGACAGAGTCTTGAGCTTCTAGCAATAAGCAGTGATGGCAAGATCTCCTTGAACCAGGTTATGAAACTTGGTATCAAGGTAGATGGCCATGCTCTTCACATTGTCCCAGAATATCTCTTCGGCACCGAGCCATAGAGAATGAGCGGACTGCTTGGGTTCCATGATGATCTCGAGGATGTCATCAGAGATGGAACCATAGAGCCAGGTGAGGACCGTGAAGTCCTGCCGAGTCTAGGCAGCATCATTGTGATGTGGAGGTGTGCCATCAATATGTTGGAGGAGTGCAAACTTGACGAGCATGGCAGTGAAGAACGTGTGCCACTTGGTGTAGTTCGAGGCCTTGATACCAAGAACGACCGGAATATGCGTCTTGATACTCACAACGTTGACAGCACTAGCCACCGGTGCCATGGCGGTCACGGATGGCGCGATGTCGGCTTTAGTGGCGAGAGTTGGAGAGGGTGCAGAAGCGGAGCCGATCGACGACGAGGTGCTCATGCTAGGCAGCGATGATCAAGACTGGGATCGGGTTAAGTCTGATACCATGTAAACAAAATAGCGAGAGAAAGAATAGTAGATGTTGCCGTGAGCCAATGGGCTGCATCGGCCTTTACTATTTGTATTGCTAGATTGGCAATAGGATCAGTCATACAAGGTATGTACGGTTACAACCAAAAATAGAAGATTACATGAGATTGGCAAGATCACATCCAATATTAACCACCATAATCTATACAAAGAGATAGAGAAATAATATCGCTAACATTCTAAATTTCTGACGCGCGCACCTACTTCAACCTTGCTACATGATAGTACCTTAGTGGTGCTCGTGCAGCCGCCTTCACTGGCACACTATTGTTGCAGGCTTTCCAATGCCTCCTCTGTGTCCCTCACGGATGCCTGATACCTCTCGGTCATTTCCCGACGATTGCTCTTTAGCCAACTAAGCATAGGACAAGTGGTCGGCTTCGGTAGCTTGCGCTTGCTTCCCGTCGGCTCTAGCTTCCGATGTCTCAGAATTAGGCGCTCCATCAACTCCATCACCCGTTCCGCTCCCATCTCCGGTCGGTTGCTTGCTCCTCTTCTTTAATTCCCTTCTTTCTCTTGCCCTCCTTGCTTTCATTCTTTAGTTTGTTTCTTGGGTTGGGCTCGATGGCGTTTGAAGGATGGATCTGCAGACTGTAGGCTCCCTTTCCTGTTGATTAATAGAGCGGCCGAACCGCCACGGAGGAATCCAAAAAAAAGGAACCAAGTGCAGAAAATCATGGCAGGGGTCTCCTTTTTTTTTCAAGAATGAGACAGAAACAGAATGCACATGTAACAACACCACTACAGCAGCGAGCGGTGGTGCAATTTAATTCCGTTTTGCCTTCAGATCCTACCCGGGTCGCTCCGGGCTCCGGCATGACCGCATGCTCACGCGGGATGTGGCATACGCGACGCGGCAGGACTGAGTGTGCGAACGGACGGACGCACACTCGAGTGGGCTGCTCTCTTGCTCGGACCCTAGCTCGCTGTAAAGGAACACCCAAACGGATAAATGAGGCAACGAGCTAGTCTTGATGGCCCAAATTCTTCTATTCGCAGCCTGGAATAGTGTCGGCCTAGCTATTGGTCGACGTTGTAGGTAACCGTGGGAGACATCAACATATATCTGCAGGAGCAATGTGGCATTGGCGCATTGCCTTGCTGGTATTCAACACTTGATTTGCTACTTGGAGTATTTCTGTTTAAAAAACTCCGAGTATTTTTCTCACCTATGAACACTCGATTGTTCTTTCAACTGATTTGTAACCAAAACGCACATAACTATCCTCAAATCAAATCAAATCATCGTGAGGTTTTCTTGTCATCCCGTGGGAACTAACCATGGGTAGGAGTTAGCAGTAATATGGGCCGCGTGAGGTGGGTCAGGATATGGAACGCGTTGCACGGGAAGCGGCCCAGTGCATCATGCACGACAGTACGGCAACTGCAGTTGGCGCAGTAGCAAACGGATGACGTCCAATCCGTTCAAATGTATGTGCACATACGTTGGGGAAATGTATGCTAGTATGAGTGTGAATTTGCTATACGCACGCCCGTAATTAATGCACGCAGAAAAATTACTGCTATAGAAGTACGAGACGAAGTGTCAGTGTGTCACTATCATTCGTGATGCAAGACACGGACATATGCGACTATGACCCATGGCTTATTGTTGACCTCGTCCAATAGGCTTTCGTTCGGTACTTAAATCTGGTTTTTGAACTAGTAAATCTGTTGAGAAAATTTATCATTAGACAATAGAATAGACGTGTATAATGCATATGGTATAACATTACACGGTGGTGCAAGAGGGCCTATAACACAATGCAAATCGGCACAAATGGGAGATAAGCAAGTGCTCTATTAACTAACGAAGTCTAGTCGCGTGCCTGAGGAAACACACAAAGGAGGTTAGTTCCTCACCCTTGCACTTCAAGCTTGGCCTTGCATCTTTTTCCTTTTGTTCCCTAATGCACACTCAAGGGGATTCAGATCCTCTGACATTCCTCACCCTCGCACTTCAAGCTTGGCCTTGCATCTTTTTCCTTTTGTTCCCCTAATGCACACTCAAGGGGATTTAGATACTCTAATATTGCAAAGGAAATAGAAGAGAGCAACAATGTCGCGATATTGCAACAATCTGACCCATCCGATTTAGGAAGAACGGACCAAACCAACCGCTATAGCGTCAACTATAGTACTTTTGTTGCCTTGTTTTCACTACAGTAACAACACCGCACCCGATCTTGGCCTTCGGTTTTTGATCCAATGGCTATGAACCAACAGTAGCGCGTGACATTGCTGTGCAATGCCAGAGGATACGTGTCCCACTCAAGGTACGAGCAACCATCCAGTGCAATTCTACCAATTCATATGCACAGACTATTTAGTACTACAAATGTACAAAACTATCCTCTAATCAAACGAACAAGAGGTTCTCTCATCTTTTTGTCACCATGAGTAATGCTTAGGCAATGCTAACAATGTGGCCAGACGGGCGGCCCGGCCCAGCCCGGTGTGGGCATGAGTCGGCCCGGCCTATCCTGGCCCGTAAAATAAACGGATCGTGCCACGCTATTCCACGTATCAGGGAGGCAGCCTAGGCACGGTCCGACGGCCTTTTGTGTTATGCCGTGCCGGACCGAGCCTATTTGGCTCGATGGGTCGGTTGCGGCCCACTTAACCCGTTAGACCCAAAAAATTCAAAAAAATCCCAAAAATCAGAAAAATATGTAGAATTCATAAATACATATGAAAATTGTAAAAATGAGGCAAACGTATTAAAAATGTAATAAAGAACTTTATTAATGTTCAAATAGCTGTCTCATTAAAACCTTTGCCAAGTGAAAACTCAACATGAGAACCTTGACAAAGGAAAATGAGTACAGTCTATAGCTCTACATACATTCTTGTTCTACGTGTTGTTATCTAGGTACAGATTTTTGAACACATTCGACAACTTTGGATTTTTCACAAAATGTTATGTTCGTGAATAAGCTTGTTCCCAGTTCTTCACAGTTAGAAGTATCTCCACCATCTCACTTGTGAAACGTGTTCCTCTCCTCTAATATTCTTCAAGAAAGACTAAAAAGTAGACTCAGAGAAAACCATCGAGATAGGAACAGTTAACACATCACGTGCAAGTATGAATAGCACAGGATATGCTAATTTATGGTCATGCCACCAATGCAAAATTTTAAAATTTTCTGAGTTGAAATTCACCGTATCGCTGTCCAAATAGGCGGATAGTTCCCCACTCCTTGAGTAAGAGGTTGGTCTTAGACTTTGCTGAGAAGGTGCCGCTGTAGAAGAATAAGACCTGGATCTGGAGGAAGAGCCTGCACCCCAGATCTTGCCTCACATATTTGTCTTGTTACTTGAGGTGGGTGCTATTGGAGACTGTTGTAAGCGTACTCCCTGTAACTTATTTTTGTACCTTTGGAAAACCTCATGTAATCGAGAACGAACATCAGCAAAATAGTTAGAATAGCCTAGCCCTGTAGCATCACTAAGAAGATTAAGAACATTAGCAAAGTCGTTAATTTTAGCTCCAGGATTAAAATAAATGCAAAGGTATATAGTAAAGAGATTTATCTCCAATATTTAAGGTATTTAGTTTTCATAGCAACAATAGCATCTCTTAAAACTGTGTTATTTTCATAGTTTTTTTTAAAGGACTAGAAATCCGTAAAATACTATGCACATTAATAGAAGATGTTGGATAATAGACAGTAGACAAAGCAACAGTGCCCTCGTAAAAAAATTCTAAAAACTGAAGTATATTCTTAGTAATTAACCAATGTCGCTCAGTCAATAGTATACTACCGTCAATGTTATGATAGTGTGTTTGAATAAAAATAGAAAAATGCTCTTATATGGTAAAAGACTCTTTAAGAAGTTCCATCTTACTAGCATGTCCAAACCGAACTTTCTTGGATATACACCTATCGCCCTGCAGAAGTTCTTACATGTTACTATTCTTACGTAAGAAATATTCAAGATATCACGCCGCGAAAAGCTTTAATATACAGATTCAACCTCTTCAAACCACATTTGACTATAAGGTTAATAATATAACAAGCACATTGCTGATGTAGTAAGAACAAATCGACATATGTACTCAACACTGGAGTAATAATATCCATGGCCCTAGAGTTCGAAGCGGTATTATCTAAAGTAATTGAGAATATTTTATTTGTAGGATCAAAGTCTTCCATGATTTTGATAATATAGACTGCAATATTCTCACCCGTATGTGCTATTGATTATGGTAGCCATGTTGCAAAAGTCTCATTCAAACCTCAGAGGAGGGTGAGAGTGAGAGTTTCGTCTAAAATCTTGTGATCAATGTCGCCAAGAGCATCAGTGAAAGACTTGAGTTTCTGTGAGTAATCCATGATGGACATGTCGCCTTGTACAACAACACAAAACTCGGCCTCCAAGTGGATGACACGAGATTTCTTGTTGTCACGAAATAGATCCTCGATGCTCTTCCAGATGGTGTGTGCCGAGGCACCCGACGTGAGGATGATGCCAAGTATCTCATCTAAGAGAGAGGCATACAACATGGACAAAATGACAAAGTCGTTCTGCTCATAGTCGGCGTCTGTGGAGGAGGCATCGGTGCCGTCGAGATGCTTCTTGGCGCCGAACTTGCCAACAAGGATGAGGAAAAGTTCACGTCATCTGGTGTAGTTGGGAGGATGGAGTTCAAGGTTGAAGACGATGTGGGATTTGACGTTGGCGACGTTGATGGCAAGGGCGGAAGCTCTGGAAGTGATGTCACCCATGACGGTTTGGGAGAGAAAGGGAAGATGGCGGACATGCGGAAGGTGGAAGAATCGAGAGGTGGCCGGCAGATCAAAACCTATCTAATACCATGGAAGTGTGTAGATGATCACGCAATGAATCTTTTCATTATGCGGTGAAGGGTACATATAGTACATCCTATGGATTACAAGGTAACAAACAATATCTGTGCATACTTAATCTGTTAACTGAGATTAGGGGTGTCGGTTGAGCTGCATGCGCTGCACGTGTATATACTCTTAAGAGTATGTGTACTACCATGCTTCTGCAGAAAGACAATGCTCTAATCTATTTTTTCCTTCAGACCTGCTGCTTGAATCTAAACATCTTTCCCAGTCTTGGTGTTTCTGACAACATGCATGTATAATCCACCTCGACCAATTAAGTAGTAATCATCCATTCCATAGTGTGCTTGTTCCCGAAAACAGAAAGTGAGATGTCCTTAAGATTCTCATTGTCTGTTCAGCAAACAATGGGGCAGGAGCATGACAATTGACAGTGTCAGTGAACAAGATCCGAGAAAAATGAAAAGTTAAACACGCCTGCCCTTTATGTGACAACTACTATGTCCGAGAGAAAAGAAAGTGCAAATCAAAATCAAACAGTTGATGCTATTCACCCAACAACTTTCCCCTATGTACCTCAGATAGGGCCAGTGCCCAACTGAACTGCTGTGATGTTCACCTAACTGAATTTGCCCATCAGTCAGTCCATCACTGTCCATGGGCAAGTGATGCAGCTCTTCAGGTACAAAATGGACAATGGAGGGCATGGAAGGATGAGTGAGCAGTGCAATGGTGAGTTCTTTGGGGAAGGAGAAGAGAGGTGGTGGTGCGGTGAGCTGCCAATCTGCCATGGCCGAGCCTACCTGCTTCGATCAGCGGTTGGCTGCGCCTCACATGTCTTTTTTATGATTGGTAGGTTGGTTTCTGTCCCACCACTGATCAAATAAATATGTGTTGAGATTGCAACGTGTGTCTTTTTCCTCACGGTTTATAGTGGACCGCGCCTAGTCAGTTTAATTGGCAGTAGAATCTCAATCCGTCAGAATCGATCCGTAATGTCTATGTAGGACAGGGTGTAGCAATCTACAAACGGTTGAACTAGTCCAATGAAATTTATGTGTTATATTCTATTATTATTGTTTGGATCATGATGTGTGCATAGATTAATATGTTGCTACGTCCCGGTCTAAAACTAGAAAGCTCGCTCAGGATTGTAATTCAATTGTTCTAAGCTGAACTAGGAAACATGCCAAACAAATAGTTGGAACTCGGTTCCTCACGGTGTAATTACCAGACGACGAACTAATTGTTAGCGATAAGCTTCAAATTATTTTATATGTTATTTCATATTTGAAACCACAAATAAAAAACAACAACATGGGCGCTGCAATTCAGAGCCCAAATATAAAAGAAAATGAAAACAACAAAATAAAATCCCGATCGTCTATAGAAAACACAAAAACAAAAGGAAACCCTCCCCCGAGTCCACGGTGGACAGGTTCCACTTCTCGTGGACGTAAACAACACGACGGAGGCGAGGCCAGAGAGGTTGCCTCCGTATCGAACACCAACACACGCACGCACGGACCAAATAAACCGGGCGCAAATCCTCGCGGAAACACCCACAAAATTCTCCGCAAATAAAAGCCCACTCCTCCTCCCAGGTTGCCCTTCTCCCATTCCCACCACCGCCGCCTCCTCCTCGTCGCCGCCCCCCGCCTCCGCGCCCGCCCGAGCCCTAGCCGCCATTGCCCGCGCCCCGATGGACGGTGGTGGCGGTGGGGCCGCGTACGTCTCGCGCACGGCCGAGGAGGTCTTCCGCGACCTCCGCGGCCGCCGCGCCGGCATGATCAAAGCCCTCACCCAAGGTACGCGCGCTCACCTCCGCTCCCTTCCGATTCGGCTCCCGATTCTCGCGTGGCTGTGTGGATTTGTGTGATTGAGCCGTTGTTTCCTTTTGCTGTGCAGATGTGGAGAAGTTTTACAAGCTCTGCGACCCCGGTGAGTGCGCTCGATCTCTTCGGGTTTCTCGTCCGGGTCGGGGATTGGGAGCGGAGAAGCTTTTTGTGTTTTTGCTGCATGGGTTTGGTTGCTTTGGTGGGATATTGGAAGCTAAATTAGGAGAATTTTATCTTCTTTTCCTCTCCTGGTGCTCGGAATTGGAATTGTTGGTGGTTTTTTTTTTTCATCAATGCTGTGCTGGATTGCTTCTGTTAAATTTTGGGGGAGAGATTGGAACTCGGGGTTATAGTTTTCCGGGAAAAAAGTTTTTTTTAGTTGTTTGGAATTGTGGATTCAGTGCTAGGTCTTCATTTTTTGTTGGGTTGTAGCACTGTGTCTGTTCCCATCAGACCGAGATTGGTAGCTTAAGTGGACAATTTTACTGAAAAATGCAGAATATCTTTAGGCCAATTGGCCCCATGTGATTGTTGACTAGTTGATTTTGGTGTGTTTGGTGTGTTTGGGTCTCTGTGAGTGTGCATGCTTGTGCGCGCGTTGGTTTGTTAGATTCATTGCTGTTGCCACAGTCAATTCAGTGGAGTCATGACATAACACGGGGACTATCTAGTAGAATTAGCAATGCTTCTCTCATTGCATTGACAGCACTGTGCGTCACGTGGTTGCTTGCGTTATTTACCCTGTTCATGTAATTAATGTGAGATTTTGGTTGCTTGCCATTATTAAATACTATTATGACTTGGTCCGCACTGCTATCTGCTTGAGCCTTGCACTCTAGTGAGCAACTGTGCATAGTTGTAGAGCAACTTCTAAGTTGTAAAAACTATAGTTCTGGGCATGATTGCTCATACAGATGCTGCATAGAATCTTGTTATGGCTACTAATTCCATTGGTTTTGAACAGAAAAGGAGAACTTGTGCCTTTATGGATATCCTAATGAGACATGGGAGGTGACCTTGCCAGCTGAGGAAGTACCCCCAGAGATCCCTGAACCAGCATTAGGGATCAACTTTGCTAGGGATGGCATGAATGAGAAGGACTGGTTGGCGCTAGTCGCAGTTCACAGTGATTCCTGGTTACTGTCCATTGCATTCTACTTTGGAGCCCGGTTTGGATTTGACAAAGAAGCTAGGTAACTATTCTGCTTTTCGACTGCGATTGAACTATGCAGTTTCCTTAGTTGACAATATATGATTCTATGATTCCAGGGATCCTTTTTTTCCTCATGTTCACGCTCTCTTTTGTCTTGATTGCATTGTGAACAATAGACCAGAAGGTTCATGTTTAAGGATTAGTACTGGAATTCCTGGCTACCAGCTTGTGATTTCTTTTGTGCCCTAATGGAGTGTGATGCACTGCTATTACAAGTAAAATGAGTACAAACTTGAAGTTATCATGATTAGATCAAAGTAAAGGGTGAAACTGTGTTCTTTCCCTTATTTTAATCATAATTGCTCAAGTATTAACTCAAATTTGTATTTGGCATAGCACATAAGTACTACGCACCTTAATTTATAGGTGCATTGAGTAGCCCTTTTTTAATACACCTTTTATTTCAATCAATGAGGACAAAAAGCATTCCACCTAAGTTCTGCTGGAAAATATTTGTACTCAAGATTTATACAGTGCAGTCTGAACAACGCAGCAATGTATTTTGTCTAATGTTGGAGCTGTAAAATGTAATGTCGTGTGCATATTTTCTTACTGCAGAACATGTAAATCAAATGGGCTTGTACATTGGCAAGTTAAGCTAGTGAGAAATATCATACCTAAATCAGCTATAGTATTTTATTTTTTTAAAAAAGAACCAGCTGTTCTTATCTTCTTTTTGGTATTGTTTTTCTATTTGATGCTGAGTTTATATTCCCCTTTACAGTTATGAATTCCCAGCCCCTCTGTTGTAACACGAACAGGAGGGTTGAGATTGTAGGAATAATATTTAACTTTTGAAGTGCACTTTGTATTTTCTCTAACATATACTCTGAGTTTTCTTGTGCTGTTATTCCACCTCCTTTTCTTGAATAGTGAATAGGGCACTAGGACCATGTTTTATTAAGATTTTTATAGGTTGTTTTGCTACCAATGATTTGTAAAGGTTATTTAATATTATTTACATACCCTATTCTTAAACGCTCAAACCTATATCTGGTTCTGTCTTTTCATGTATGGTGCGAGTCAATCTATATTTAAAGGGCTAAATAAATTCATTAATGAGAACTGCGCAGAATTTGCTCTTGATTGCCCTGCCCAATGTCACAGAAATCAGTACATCACATATCTACTTGTTCTTTTTTATTCTTCTAATTTGGGCCCAAAGAAGAAGATTTGAAGTTTAGGACGCTGCTTCATTAGCGCATCAAGTATCTCAACCTTTATTTAGTGGTTATCAAGAAGATAAAATTACAGGTGAATATCTGTTTGCTGCATGGACAAATGATGCTAATGTTGATTCACATGCTATTACCACTGCGTATGCTTTTAGGCTGCTACTTTGAAATCAGCTTTAGGTGAAGTTCTATGATTTCCACCTTTTGTTTTTCATCTTCCCTTGCCGCCTTTCATTCTCATTTTCCATTGCCATATCATACTGGACTTGCCTACTCTTTTGCACAATTGATTCGCATTCATTATTTTTCTGGTGAGCCAAAGATTAGACACGCACCGTCATATGGCTGTTCAAAAGATGGATTTACTAAAAAAGTGGATATGTTACTATTCACTGTATTCAGATTAGTTACTATAGTTAATTATGATCGTCTGGTAACATAAGGTACATCTCGGCACAACACAACATGGTCTAATGCTACTCAGATATAATTTGCAAAACAAAATTGTAGAAAAATGTCCTCAGGCGCATTAGAAAATATACACCATGTTGTAAGAGGGTGCACTTCAATTTGTTACAAAATGGACATACCGTAGTAAGTAACAACTTGTGTGTACTAACTAATTTTCTTTTTCAGAGACATTGTGATTTTGATGATTGCGAAATCAAAGGTTCTTGAAATTGTTATTTTTACATTTCAAAGTAAGAATTACCTAAGATGTTTACAATTTGGCAGCAACCTTCTTCAAAAGAAAAGCAAAATCATTAAGACCCATGCACATGTGCACAAAGACGCACAAGCTACTTCCTCTGAACTCTTTCCAGGCACAATTTACTGACAAATAGAATGAATCTTGTGCTATGTTCTTTGTTGGGTCCATTCTTTGTACAGAGTTTTTGGTTTTGCGAAGTTCTTGGGGGAGCAACCAAGGGTAATTCTATACCAATGAGTTGTTGAAAGACCTTCAGACTAGTACTTTGTTCTAGAATATTCAATACTCTTCTACTATATAATGGCACCTAGAATTTATCACTATTTATCCATAAGCATTTGTGGTGTTTTCCTCCCTTGCGTATGTGTCTTTTCCTTTTTGCTCTGAGTTATTCATGATATATTGTAGAATTCACCATTTAATGAGATTACAAAGATGGAGACCTTATTCTGGACAATAACTGAAATCTTAATGTATGTATAGTAGTTCTCATTTTGAATGATCTAATAGGACGAATGGTTAAGACTTAAGAATGGGGTATTGGGGTGAACCAATTAATACTGCTTTACCTTTTTCCCCTGTGAGTAATGAACATTACCATTCATTACTGTTTTCCTTGTCTTCCCATCTCCTTCAGCTTTTCTTCCTCCTGTGTTTTTCTGTGAAAATCTAGTACAGCGACTGGTATCTGATTGTGTCCAGGTAACAAACAGTGCTGAATGTTGATTGATGCGGGGATGACTACATTAGTTTAACTGAGTCAAGGCAACTTCATAGCCTTAAGGGACACGAGAGGGTTTTCATAGACGCCCTAAATACCAATCTTAAGCTTACAAGGGAGAATAGTGAGGTTTACAGCGCGATTTGAACATGGGTTATTATTACAGTTTGCTATAGTATTTTGGAAATACAAATCCACTAGATTATCTTCACTCTGAAGGGAGTATTGTGTCTTTCTACTACTGTTGGGCAGTATTTGTACCTTGCCAAAAGCTTACTTTGCACCTAATCACACTGGACTCCGTCTGAATCTGTGTGTTTATATATTTTTATTGAATACGTGTTTATATTTTTTTGTGTGTTTGTTAGAAAACATCCACCTTTAGCCACTGGTTATTTTATCCTTGGTCAGGCTTGTCTACCTGCCAAAGCTGCATTTTTCATGCTACTTTATTTTCTTATGCAGGAGGCGACTCTTTAACATGATAAACAACTTGCCTACAATATTTGAGGTAGTGACAGGAGCCGCTAAGAAACAGGCGAAGGAGAAGACACCCAACAGTAGTAGCAAGAGCAACAAGCCTAGTTCAAAAGTGGTAAGTGTATATGCCTTTTCGATGCCATGCAATCTGAATTCCTGCTGATCACACTTTCTGTGTGCAGCAGTCGAGAGCGGAGTCTCGTTCAAAGGCTAAGCTGTCAGCCCCCAAGGATGAAGAAGGGAGTGGCGATGATGATGGAGATGAAGAGGATGAAGAGCATGACAACACTCTTTGTGGAACTTGTGGAACCAATGATGGCAAGGACGAGTTTTGGATATGTTGTGATAACTGCGAGAAGTGGTATCATGGGAAGTGCGTCAAGATCACAGCCGCTCGAGCTGAGCATATCAAGCACTACAAGTGCCCGGATTGCACCAACAAGAGGGCCAGGGCATGAGTAACAAGCATCGGCGAAATTGTTAGAAGGAAACCATCTCCAGGTGTCAAGATCTCTAGATATTATTATGGCGTAGTTTTCTAGTTTGTAAGCTTGTTTTTTATTTAAACTATAACTGTTGATTAGTTGTTCGACCTAACTGTGTTTAAAAACTAAACATCTTTCGCGTGTGGACATCGACCTTTCTAGTTTGTAAACGCTGTCAGCTGAAGATGCTGTTCTACTGACCATTTCTTTGTTATTTGTGCTCTTGGTATTTTGTGAGACTATCCGGCAGCCGCAGAATTTGCACTGAATTTGAATTTGGATGGCTGATAAATGGTCTGCAAAACAAAACCAACATAACATTGGTTACCCTTCGTTTGTTGGTCGAGGATACGGGCGGTTCACCGGGGCCCGGGCGCACACGGCAAACGAATGGGCCCGACCTCACGGGTGGCGCAGGGGGGTGTACCACAGTTTTTGGCTTATAGACACTTGCGGGTGTAATACCAAAATTAGCACCTCTCGTCCGTAATATCAAAAATGGTATTATAAAGCTGACATGTAGCGGAATTCGATCTCTAGAAGGCCGGACTTCATCTCTACTGTGCCCCAAAGAGACCAGACTCTCCCATGTGTCACGAGTCTAATCCAGTTCCTGGACCGGCCAGTTCCCTGGCCGAACCTACTGAAACCGTGCCCTTGGAGCCAGTTTTGCCTCTATGACAGTGTCCCAGCACTGTCCTCCCGTGCGCCAGGCATGGCATGGTATGCATGCAATGGTGTGTATGTTGTTTGTTATTCTGGCAAGACATGCTACTTTGCTTTTCAAGTACTTCATTATTATAATCTTTCTTTTATCAATTAACCTATTGTTGTTCACAGTGATGCTCTAATGGGGTAATGCTGTACTGACACATGATTAGATTCATAGTTGGTTTTGGACACATGTAAGATGGTATTCCTTGAGTTTCCTACAAACTAAGTGTCGACACAGGAAAGAGCAAGAGCAAAACTAGTAATTTTGTTTAGAGATATTGATAATTACTAAGCGTAAATGAATGTTTAATGTTCAGCTGACGCCAGGTTAACCTGTTGTGGCTATAGGTAGATGCAATATAAACCTTCTGGGTTGCCTGTAAAGTAGGCTTTGGCGGTAGTTAAATTTTGAGCTTTGGTAACCACTGTTCTACCTTAAAAGCTATTCCCTTACATAGTGAAGTATACTTGTTCTTCGTATCTGCTTATATGGAGGTAAAATTTTGCATTGTTCTTGGCAGGAGAGAGGTTTCAGAGTTGACAAATACATATTCCTAACGTATTTATGCTACTTGGCATATGCTTCACTATATATTGCTGGACCTACTGTAAGCTACAATGCGTTTGCAGCTCAGGTTGGTCTTCTCTAGGTATTTTTTTATTGCAGCTGATTTGTCTCATTTCAAGCTGAAAGCAGCAGAAGTAGCCCTTTCTTGAACGATTTTTATGTATGAAATATGCTTTATGAAATGAAGATGATTTGCCACAATTAATTAACATGACTCTTAGGCTACAGAGTCAAAACAATAATTAATTTAAAAAATGGATAGCTTTGAAAATTCTAAAGAGGAAATTATACTACTGAATAGGTTGATTAATTTGTAACCTGGCATGATTGTAAAAGTCCAAATTTCAGTTTTGAGAAGAAGAAATGTAAAAAAACATTTGCAATTGTTTTTCCCAGTCTTCTATACCTGAGTTTAGGTCCCTATTTTTTACTATTCATTTGAGAAATATCTTTCCAAGCTGGTTCTAAGCGACTTCAAATGGTACTGGGTGACTTTAGAAACTGTGTGCAGAGTTCCGGAGAGGATTTGAACTGTGTACCTGTTTCAAGTAGTGATTTTATTAGCTAGGTGTGATAGAAATGTCCCAGTTACATATACTAACCTGTTCTCGTTGTAGCGATCTTGCAGTTAGATGTACCTCAAAAAAACTATTCAGTTGTGCAAATATCTTGGTATGGGTTGGGGTGGATCCGAAGTTTCCTTCTTATGGAAGCCATGGCACACGTTTTCCACTACAACGCGCGCCTTTGTAATTAGGTACTTGTTTCACTTTATATAATATGGTTAATCTTTTATTTTGATTATGGGAGCGACTACCAGTCGGACGTACGGGTGGAAGCTCCCACCCGTACGGTCCTCCCGTGTGCAGCTCCAAGCTGCTCCTGCCCGCGCGCTTGTTCGCCTGCCCGCGTCGCCTGATCGCCCGCCTACCGGCGTCTTGCCCGCATGCGCTGCTTTGCTTTTGTGCTGCGCTTGGTTTTGCTGCTGCCGCTAATAGCCTTGCTGCTGATTGCTTGCACTAGATAAGGTACTGCATGATTTGTATGGATATGTGTTGAGATGTACAGTAGAGAGAGGAAGAAGCCAGGAAAGAAAAGCGAAGAGGAAAATTAGGAGGAATTTGGAATCTATGTTTTCATCGTGTGGCTAACGATTGAGTTTTTCTATCTGTTGTTTATTTTATCTAGAGATTTAAAACGAGACTAGAAAAAAGAACTAACATGTTTCTAGTCGGGGCCGATCAAATAGCCGCTCGAGCGATGCGTGTAGAACGAGCGTTCCGTCGCGTGCCCGGTGTAGGAGCGCAGCGGCATCTGAATCCGTCCTCGTGGGTATTTTTTCGTTGTTTGTAACAGCTTTGTATTGCACTGCTTTCTGGCACAGCGCTAGCACCTGTCGGGAACAGACGTCCGTGTGATAACGTTTCTCTTTTTTGGGTTGAAAAGGTACACTCCGCTCATCTTCCACAGCACAAACTTGATCAATGAAATCAAAACAAAGCATATGAAAAAAAAAATGTGTTGAAAAAATCTTGCAACATCACCGTGAACAGTATGCAATATTTTTTTTCTTCTATGGATGCAATATTTTTTTCAACGGATCGCAATATTTTTTTATATATAGATACAACATTACAAAGAAGTACGCCGCTGCATGGAACATCTCCCGAACATGATTGCAACATCTCCGGACAACAGTTGCAATAACCCCGGACAACGGTTGCAACATCCTAAGACAATAGCTACAACATCTTCGGGCAATGGTTGCAACATCACAAATCAAAACAAAGCATCTGAAAAAAAACGCGTTGGAAAAAATTACAACATCGCTGTGAACCGTATACAATATTTTTTTTCTTCTATAGATGCAACATTTTTTTCCTATAGATTCAACACTTGTAACATCCCTCGATAACAGTTGCAACATCATAGGACAATGGTTGCAACATCCCTGAACAACGGGTTCAACATCCTAAGACAATGATTGCAACATCTTCAAACAACGATTGCAACATCCCTGGATAACGATTGCAACATTATATGACAATGGTTGCAACATCTCTAGACAACGGTTGCAACATCATCGAACAACAGTTGCAAACATTCCCGAACAATAGTAGTAGTTTGTGCACCGGCGCACGGCGACAAGGCATGTCACACTGTCGGTTGGGTTCCGTAAGAACAACTCAACTCAACTCTGCCTGCTGGTGTGTTTGTGTTTTCTATGTAGTAATTTCTACGAATCTGTACGTGTATGCAACTCTACTTGGTTAATTGGTGGATGGTTTTGCAAAGGGCTGGTAATAAGTCCAAGTCGATTATTTTGATCATTTGATTTCTACGGATAAACTCCGCCAAGCAACCCATGACCGGGCCCACCATAACCCGGCAACCTATTTTGCTGCCAAGGAACTCCACCCAAGAGCCCGCGTCCAGCCAATAGGAACCAAGAAGACCTCACGGCTAAGCGTACGATCGGAGATTAAAAATCGGACGTTCTCACGTTATCATTTCCCTTTGATTATTGCTATATTCTGAAATTTGAATTAAATATTCTAATGACAGCCGATTATGGCAGCAAATTGTCGGCTTTTGAGATCTTCATAATTAGTTATGGGGTAAGATTATATTATATGTACTAGCATTTTCTAGTAAATGTGCTCCGAGTTTACTTCGGTGTTCAGTCACTTATGGAATTTTATTCTTGCACCTTTTCCGGTCTGTGTGACTGTGTAGCAGTTGATATTTCCAATAGTCCTTATTGTTTCTTTTTTGTTCAAGATTTTATCAATTGGGTATCCTGCATATAAATTGTCATGAACCATCTATCTGAATAGGCGTTACAACACAATGCATCGTTGCATATACACCAATACATGCATACGGCCTGCACTCGGTGAATCCATGCCCTAGGGCCACAATAGGGGCAAAAACCGTGCCCTAGTGCCATGGCAGGGGCAAAACTAGCCTCCAAGGGCACGTTTTCGCTAGATCCGGCCCTCAAGGGACGGGTTAGACATGTGACACGCGGGGAAGTCCGCCCCTTAGAGCACGATGGAGACGAAGTCCAACCCCTTGGGACCAAATTTCGCTACGTATCAGCTTCCGGCAGTTCTGTGATGTTATTTTTGGTATTATGGCCGGGAGGAGGCTAATTTTGGCATTACTTCCGGCAAAAGTGTCATATAAGAAGAAGAAAAAAACTCGATGTACGGCTGGGTTGACGAGTGACGACTGCCTGTGCGTGCTAGAGTCGGACTCGGATATTGTACATGGTTCCGACAAACCTGCAATTGATACCTGGCCCCAACACAAAAAGCTAGGCATGCAAGCCGAACAAAAATACCGCTGCAGTGGTAACATTTCGCTTCGGATTCGTACGACGCTTCGGATCCAGAACAGCGGGGCTCCCTGCGGTTGGGCCGCTTATAAATCAACCGGCAAGGAACGCAACGCAACCACATCCATCGGTCGATCCATAGAAAGAAAGGAGGCAAGCTTTCTAGGAAGAAGAGGAACTAGTAATGGAGGAAGACGCGGCGATGGAGTGGCTGTCTGATGGGGTTTCTGGAGCGCGACCGGCTGCGAAAGCTGAAGCGAGAGCCGATCGGAACCAAGCGCAGCATGCAACCGGAGCAGAATGAGCAATCAGGAAAGGACCGAGAGGTTTCAGAGTCGTGAAGAACGCAGAGGAGACCATCCGGGACCTCGACGAGGCCATAGAACTGGAACTGAGAGGCCACCGCGATCAGCACCACACTATGCGGCAAGCCAGCAAGTTTAGAATGATAAATCCAGGGCGTTTGGCACCAGAAATTACATTTTTTTTTCTTCAAGAGTACAATACGAACGCACACGGCACCAGGAATTAAACTGCTAGCGATTTTGCACTGCACATTATATATGTGATAACTAGCCAACCTTCTCACACAATTGTACGGTTATGTTTATATCGAAACATTGAGTTGTACTTGTTATACAACTCTGATGTTTATGTTTATAATGGAAGTATAGTTGTATTTTTTATGTATAACTATAACAACTCTCATATTTATATCTGACAAAATTAGTATGTACAGTTATAATCTGGACCTTCTCTTTTTCTCCAATTAACATGGTGCCTAGCCCTTGAGCAAGTGTGACGATTTCTTTTAGCTTTGCCTTGATAACATGTATAATAATAAAATTTTGTGTATGCTAGTTTTTTATTTGAACTACAACTGTTGATTAGTTGTTCGACCTAATTGTGCTTAAATCTTTCGTGTGCTGTCAGCGGCCCTTTCTAGTTTGTAAACGTTGTGAGCTGAAGGTACGGCCGACATCGTGATCGTGTAGTTTGTGGCTCTGTTCCCAGCATTCGCTTGAAATGAAGGCACACGCTTCAGCCAGAATTTGCACTGGTTTTGAATTGCGGAAAGTTGTGTCGTACTCTATTGAGGGGGGACACAATTCTGCGTGATTTTTTTCCTCGGTACTTGTTTGTGCCTGCAAAACAGCGACATATTGCTCTGCGTTTTTTGGTCGAGGGTACGGGGTGATGGGCGCACAGGCAAACGAACTGGCCCGTCGCGGCGGGTGGTGCACATGAGCGTAAGCTTGCGTGCGGCGGTCGGGGGCCGTGCGGAGAGGGCGACGCAATCTCGTGCGGTGGCAGGGTTGACGAGGCGGGCCGCAGGGGTGCTACTGCTGAGCGCAGCGGGATGAAGGCAACTCAGGATGCACGGACACGGACATGCGTGTCAGACACGACATGTATCGGACATGGGATACATCGTTTTCTAAAAAATGACGATACGGGGATACAACTGTGTATATAATAATATATGCATATGTATTATTAAATACTTTTCTACATATTTATCAAACAGAAAGTGTAAAATGTTAGGAATATGTACCTCAGAGATGATCATCGGCTCTTAGTCTTTTCAGTTCTTCATAAAGCATAACTTCATATTAATATAAACAATTCATAATTTCTTTAACCTATGAATAGAAAAAAAAACTTGATTAGTAAATAATTAGTAAACTTTCTTCTGCACCAACAACTCTCTAGAAACACAAGCAGTCAAGGCATAAGTTGTAAGCCAGAAAGAGAGAGAAGCAAACAAAAGATAGGGAAAAATCGGGACATTGATTAGCATGTCCAGTACAAAATATTGAAACAAAACCATCGCATGAGGCTGGCGATATTAGACAATAATATTAATAAGAAGTTCACTACTAGACACCAATATTAATGTTAGCTTTCCTTAGTATTTTGCAGGAAAATTTTGTCATTGCCTGAAGGTCTCTCACCCTCATTCAATAAATAAGTCGATAGATATAAAGTAAAGGTAAAACACTCAATTTTCTAAATAGAATAAAAAGAGCAAGATAATTGGAACAAGAATTTAGTAAGAAATGTCAAATGTCATCGTTTAAGATGGTTTGGCAGCTTAACAGAAACAAACACCTTGGCAAATTCCTCACGGAACTAGCTTGAGTCCAACATGTCACTCAAAATCTCATACTAATATTCTAGTACACTACTAATAACAGATCCCAGCAGGGCAGTGAACTCAATTCATTTAACCAGAATGGCAACGACATTGCACAAACAATATGAGATTAGTGCTTTTCTACTTCTCTGCACATCCGAACAATGTAACTTCAAATGCAGTGAAGAACAAGCAACTCACCAAAGGCGAAATACTGATGCGAACAAACAATCTTCAGGAGGAGAACAAGCAACTCACCGAAGCAAGTCCGAATCGGTGACGAGTGAAGGGGAATCGGCCGGAGCTGGTGACGTAACAGGGGCGGCCGGAGCTAGCGACGAGGAGAAGGGGAATCGGGGGCGGTGTCGAAGGGGAGTCGCTCCCGGGAGAAGGCGTCGAAGGCGACGAGGAGAAGGGGAGCTGGCGACAAAGCCAAGGGCGGCCGGAGCTGGCGACGAAGCAGGGAGGAGGAGCACGGCGTCGGGGCTGCAGGCGGCTTCCAAGGGGAGAACCATAGCGGAAGGAGCGGCGTCTGGAGGGAGAGGGCCGCCACCGACCGTCGGCGGATCTGGCGGGCGGTCGCCGTCGGTCGACACACAGGCGGGCGCTAGAGGCGGCATCGAAGGTGGGGAGCTCTGCAGGCGAGCACCCTTCGGCTAGGTTAATAGGTGACGGGAATGGGCTGGCTACTGTGTGGGCCGAATTGAATGGGCTGGTTACTGATTTGGGCCGAATTGAATGAGCCCAAGTGTCCGATACATGTCCTCTATGTGTCCGATACGTGTTCGAATTTAAAATTGTTTTTTTCACGGCGGTATACGTCCTACCTTGCTGGCGCGCGGCCGGTGCCGGTGCGATGTTGGCATGTTGCTTTCTGGAAAGCATGGACACGTCTCAAATGGGCCTAATCCGTGTCGGACACGTATCCGAGCTGTGTCCGTGTCCGACACGGACTCAGCCCATTTGAGACGTATCCGTGCTTCCCAGAAGGCAACATGCCAACATCGCACAGGCACCAACCGCGCGCCACCGAGGTTGGACGAAAGGAAACTCCTATATGCCGCGCGCGCGGCAAATAGCACGCGCCGCACACCCCCAGCCCACGGCACGGCCCACGCGCGAGGCAACCTTCCCCTAACCCCGCTACGCGCCAAAAATGGGTGACGTCAGCAGACTCCCAAGGTGAACCTTCAAAATGCTGTAACTTCTAAACCGAGTATTTGAAACATCATGTTTATTATTACGAGGTCATCAAAACTTTCTACTTCCATATATTTTGACGTTATTTTTGTTTGAGACTATGCCTAATGTTCCACTAATAACTTTGGTTTGTTCCACTAGCAGGTTTGATGTTGTTCACATTTGCCCTATCACTATAACATTGTCGATGGATTTTTAGAATATTGTCGGTGAACGGTTGAAACATTGAAACCAAATATATAGAATATTGGCATGTTCTCACTTAGAACTTAATGCGTGAAACATTATTGATGAACTGTTGTAACATCAAAACCAAATACGTGAAATATTTCATTTTACCTATCGAAATATCCAACACCCACCCGATTAATTCCTTCTACTTAAATTAAACGTATGCGTTGGAACATTGCTTACGAACTGTTAGAGTTTATGGGCTTGGCCCAAATAATATTCTTCATAAATCCTAGAAAATCCCAAACACCCACTCATGTATGGTGGAAGGTGGAAAGTTTAGTACCATATTGCTAGTCTAAGTGAAAGGAGATCAACTTATAATGTGGAGTTGATCTTACCTAGTTGAAGCAAGCAAAAGAAGCATTAATTTTGCGTTAATGCGGTTTCCAATTTTTGTCACGGGATTAGCTTTCCTTCCGAGCTCATCTGTGTCTATATGAGGAGACATCCTCTCGATCCAAACGTTCTCGAGAGTGAAAACCGATTGTCCTTCGCTCCTCTCTGCTGTGCTACTTCTTACTACTCCATCCCTATGTCGGCGTGCACTGTCGCAGGGAGAGCAGTGTCTCTGAAGCCGGCGTCCGTTGTGATCCTGTACGGGTTGGGGCGAATCAAGTTTTTGGGAAGCGTTCGCGCGATTACTCACGTCTTCTATCATCATCGGCTTCGCGTCGTCTTCGCATTTGACTCCACCATGACCATCGCCGAAGCGATCCTCTGTAAGTCGCAGTGATTCATTTTGTCATGACTAAATCTTACTTATTGGACTTTAGCCATGTGATAATGATGCTTTCTACTGTTGTTAGTAGAATTCTTGTGGTAGTCTTTGCTTTATTAGCGTGTGTGTGTGTGTGTCTTGTAATTTTTTCGTGTGGTTTACATTGGAGTATCTTATAATTAGTATATGAGTATACCCAAAGTGATAAAGGAGTATGTCAAGTTCTTTTAGGTGGTATATCAAAAATAGGAGTAACTACACCCGAGAGTAGAAAGTATTTTTATATGAGTATACCCAAAGTGATAAAGGAGTATGTCAAGTTCTTTTAGGTGGTACACCCGAGAGTAGAAAGTATTTTTCATATATATATATATATATATATATATATATATATATGAGATAGGTGTATTTGATATTACATTCATACTACTATTTGTAGTTGGAAATATGTCTAGTATATATGTTGCTTTTATACTAATAATTGCTTTAGGAGTTAAAATAATCACAATAGTGCACTTATATCTAACACAAACTAATGAAACATTGAGAAGTAACGTGTGAAACATTTTATTTTATCTACTGAAACATATGCCTAATTATATCATTTACTAAGTCCAAGTATATATAAGTGTGGTATAGTTTTGAAGACCTCGTCGCAAGGAACACGATGGTTCAAACATATCTTGAATTGGAAGCTCGGTTTAAAAGATATGAGTGAGCGATAGGTTAAAGGCCGTAGCGTGCGGTGCGACAGTATGGTATCGAACGCACCCAATGCTGCTGCGCCCTGCGGGTGCGGGCGGGGGGGCATTAACAACGCCGCGCGCTGGTAGCAGCAACATGCCAATCCGCTCAGGCGTTCTTTCGCGTGGTCGCCTCGCCACTCCAACCTTCACCATTCGGTCGTCGCGACCAATCGCCGGTTGGCACTTGGCATCACCAGCATGCGAACAGATCTCCCCACAACTACCGATAAAAAAAACCCACATATTTTGAGAGAAGAGACAGTGACGCATATCCCGATTAGCATGGCCTGCGTATTAGAGGTGAAAATGGGTTGGATATAGGCAGATATTGCTCTTCTCGTATTCTAACTTATATTTTTACCCCAGATTCGGAGTCGGATACAGATACAGATTTTTCGGGGTACGATCATGAGGCAGATTTGATTCAAATCGATCACGGATAGTATACACATAAAGAAAATATATAATTTCATCAATGAAAGTGTCAAATTATACTACCTATTAGAGAATTATTTATCCTACTTAACAACATAAATATAATCAAATGTAAATTCATATTATATATTAATCAATGAATAGGAAACTATAGAGAATATTGATGTTTATCGGATATCTATTTGTTGATAAATACGGATACAGGACGGATATTGTTATTCCCATATCTTAAACTATATTCAACAATGTTTTTCGGATATGCAGATCGGGACTTAAAAAAATTGTACTCCGAACTGATTTTTCCCCTATACAAAATCCGTTTTCACCCCGGTCCCTAGCATATCCTCTCCACCGCCGACGAGACGGCGCGCGCGACCTGCCCAGACATTATGAGGCCCACGCAGGAAAGCAAGGCCTCCAGAGCCCAAACCCATCAGACTTCCACAAAAAAACGGACCCGATCCATCCCTCATCTCGGTCCTCCGCCTCCGGTGCTGCTCGTTGCCGCACGCGCACGGTGATGCCATGGCTCGAGCCCTCCTCCGAATAACCCGCTACTCCCCGCTCTTCTCCCCATCCACCCCACGCCACCAGCCTCTGCTCCACCGCCGTGCCTCCCCTCCTCTCCACTTCCTCCCCCTCTCCTCCTCGTCCTCGTCCCCCGCTGTATCCACTAGTTCAGATAGTCCCAGTGACGGCGGCAAGGGGGAGGATGGCAAGAGCGGCTGGGAAGACTATCTTGGGATGAGCGACAACGAGCTGATGGGGCAGTGCGAGATGGGCACGTTCAAGTCGTCCGGCCCCGGCGGCCAGCACCGCAACAAGCGCGAGTCCGCCGTCCGGCTCCGCCACCGCCCCACCGGCATCATCGCCCAGGTCGTTCCCCGGTGGAGAGCGACTTTGCTGATCAAAATAGAGTCGGTTAATTTAGCTGTGATGTCCAGTTATTTAACTTTTAGTGCTACACCAGTTGACTCTAGCTGTAAACTTGTAGCTGCTGGGAGGTGGAGTCCTGGGAGATGGGTACAGTTCTGCGTTACATTTGTGAATTCGGAAGAAAAGCAGGGATATTTCCAGGGTGGAGGCGCATTGACTGTTTAGAAGATTAAATGGTTGACCCCAAGTAACATAAAGATAGTGTGTCCATGATCACAAATATTGAAATATATATAGCTACCAAGGCTGAGAAAATTTCCAATAATTCAAACAATAAAGATTTGATATATCATCCTTCCAATTGGTGATGCCGCTGCCTTTGTCGACCTCTTGAACCAAACTCACCATCCACTGACCTTATCAAATGAACATTTCATACATTGCTTCCGAAGTTCCTACAGTGTGAAGGATATGATCCAAAATGCAACATCAGATCAATGCAATCGCTAGCCCGTTGAACTCCCGATCAACAAAATGACTTTTTTTGCCTGATTTCTTGTTTTCCTTCATGTCAGCCATCTCATGCTTTGTTATGTAAATATGTAATAGAAGTATAGAACTAGCTCTTTCCCTCTCTTGTGCATGTTAATTTATTCTCATTATGGTTCCCTGCAGGCTGTGGAGGATCGATCGCAGCATAAGAATCGAGCATCTGCTTTGTCTCGGCTTCGGACCTTGATTGCTCTTAAAGGTTAATCTATTATACTCCAAGTTATGCATGGGTATTGGATAAGTAACTCTTAACTAATTATATGCAGATATAATGTTATGACACATTGATATTGTGACCTAAACACCTTGAGAAACATATTTTGTTTGCTGTGAACCTGCCCATCATAGTCTAGTCTAGTCATCCAGTTGCATACGAGCAAGGCAGCAGCCTAATGCCTCAATAGTCATCTTGATCAGCTTGCACTTAGCTATGATTACAGAAGTACTAATAATTAAGTGGCGTTAAATATGCTTCAACTCATCTTCAGTTTTTCATGCCGGTATGCAACACTTCGATCATTTATAACTTAATTTTATCAGTCAGGAAGCCGATAAACCTTGAGGACTACACTCCCGCAGTTGAGCTTCTTCAGATATTGCCCCTGAAGTCTACCATCCGTGGAAAGGAGGTTGGCCCCCAAATTGGTCCAAATAACCCAAAATTTTCTCCAGTATGCTTCTGTTCCTATCTTAATGTGCAAAACACATTTCATTTATTGTCCTCAATATTGCAAATTTGAATGTCCCCTTTTCCATGTTCTCTTCTGGTGGGCAGGGAATGCAAGCTTTATTAGATCTTCTATTTGCGGTTGAAGGTTCTGTTTCAGAGGCAGCGAAAACTTTAGGGTAATGCATGACTTTCTATGTTTTATCTTTTAATCGTGCCAAAAAATTCTAGTCTATTCCATTTTATGCGGGCTCACGACATGTTTGTTCCATTCTAGTTTTACAATGAAGCCACCTCATGTATTCTGTTGAACTATGCAATGTATTGCAGCCTAAGCACTGGTGCTCTGTCAAGGTTGATTCTATCAGATGATTCTCTCCGAACAGCTGCAAATGAACTGCGAGCTTCCAAGGTAACCCAGCTGCAACCTGCAAATAAGTGGCTGTACATGTCTATGTTCATTGACAAGAGAATAGCACACAGCACATTCCACAGTCCAAACATCAGGCTTCCAGAGTCCCGGCGATAGCCGATCATGTCACCCAGAGTACCCAAGACGAGTTACTATGAACTCATTGTCTAAACTCTAAACCACTGCCAACCCATTACATGATTTCCTAGTTCACAATATTCTTTGGAACTAGAAGAGTATTTGAGGACTTAGCTACTATGTTAGCTGAACCATAGACCATTTTGTGTAATTTATTACTCAGCACGTCCTAAATTTTGAGTATTGACCAAGCTCTGAAACCAATTCATTTCATTCCCAAGTTATTTAATTTGCTGCATGCTTTGCTACTCTAATGAAGAACCATCACCGTAACTGTGTATCTCTCTCACTGCAGGGACTGAAGCCACTAAAATGATATCCTGCGTGATGTTCTCATCTTCAACCGTGCCATACCCCATGGGTGCCAAGTGGCTCAGAACTCCCATAGTTTCAAGGCATGCCTTGGGGGATTATCCCAATTCCCTTCATGCAAGGAATGCTCATATACTCAGGATTGCCTTATACAGGGCCAATATTCCAGCTTGTGTCGCAGAACTCTGTGACCTCGTTGTCTTACATAGGCAAGAATGTTATCCAACACTCCATTACCATCTTTTTTCTGAGGAATCTACTTGTCCAACTTGCCACCCAAAGGGTAAAACGGCTGTATTCATTGTATTGGATGTAATTACCGCCTGAACAGATATTTTCATGTATTGCCATTGCTCGACGCTGTCTTAAACAAATTGGAGTTATTCAATTTAAATATGAAATATATTTATGCTTAAATTACATTTTTTCTCCATTGCATGATATTTGCGACGGTAAACAAAGCTCCATTTGTTGTGCCAAGTACGAACTCAAACAGAAAACATTACCGGGTTTTCATTGGTATAGAAAGAATGTTACATACAGGTCAGCTGTCTCATGTAATGCTACGTGATTATTTTCTGGTTTTAAAAACTGCAGAACTGCAGAGGAATGTTGTACTGACAAATTCATATGGGTGCCTCAAAAATCAAGTAAACAGAACTTTTACTATCGGCTCTATTTCTCATTCATCAGGCGCTCAGCCAGGAGAAAGTCATCAGGAGTTGTCACCTGCAATAAGTTTGCATTTTGACAATCAATCTCACGGTTCAGGATACCATAGTTCCAAACACTAATTTGGAATACCTTAATGTTTGTGTAAGAGCCCTCGGTGACATAAACAGGGTGTTTCAGGTATTCTACAATGGAGACATCATCAGTGACTTCAAGGCCATCCCTGTGAATGCAAAGTTAATCAGCAACGAGATTTGAGAACCAGCATATCAGTGAGGTAGATTTGCCGTGAGCTAAGAAAGCTAACCGTTTAACAAGCTCAAAACCATCTTTGAGTAAATTGGGCTTCATCACCTACAATCAGAAAACATTTTCTTGTAATATCTGTTTTTGTTCCTCACAAATTAAAAAAAAAATACCTGTTTTTGTCCATGTGAACAGGAAAATTAAAAACATGAAACATATTCTTATTACAGAGGCATTAGTGTTATTACCTGTGGAGTTTGCATTTCCCAAAGAGTTTTCCTATCCAGGGTTTTTACAACAAAAGAATCGCTATCGGCCTGAAGGAAAAAGAGGTAAAAGAGTATTACACTCCCTTCTGGAATGTTATCAAGGCCTTAGTGGATCATAGTTACACAGCAAGAAGTTCTCTGGAGATTAATTAAGAAATATTGGATAATTGTTGGACAGCAAGAAATTGGCCAACAATCTTTGCAAGCTCATTATATTGATGATAATCTGGATGGTATAAACACTCACCTCCTTTATGGTAGCTTTCACAGGCACGCCAAGAACAGCTGCTCCGTGCACTACAGCATCTTCTAAGACCTAGTCAGTGAAATCAAAATCAATATTAATCCTTGAGCAACCTGCAAACCTTTTGGAGCTATTTTTTTTCTCTTTACAAAGCTACCTGCTCACCAGGAAAAAAACACTTGTTCTGGAATACGAAAGTACCAGAATTAAATATTCTTCAATAAGGCAGCACAAAAAAGTTCAACGCTGGATAATTTGTTTAGCAATTTATCCCAAGCAGTAGAAATATCAGTTGCAACTTGCAAGGGAAGGTTTTCTGTTGATTGATGGCTGTGAAAGTTGTTTTGATCAATACTGAGCATACTAAAGAAATATCTCAGTACACATGCTATGATGTGTAACTCGTGCTGGATCATAGGAGCTAACCTTTTTGACATCTTCAGAGGAAACTAAGGGCCTTGCAGAATCATGGACACAAACAAGTTCTGAACCTCCATCGATTTCCTGCCGACAAAATAATACAAAAGTAAAAAAGATGGAAAAAGGTCTCTACAATATTTATGCACAAAAGCAACATCAACAGTATAGAAGTAAGTTACCACTAACCTGAAGTCCATTATAAACAGAGTCTTGTCTCTCGTTTCCCGGGCGTGCAAATTTAATAGGTATTTGCAAGTTCTCAATAGAATCTGTGGAATGGAAGATGATAATTCATTGACCACTAACTCAGAGACACCACTGTACCCGTGTTTAAATTTAGTCGTAGAATTTGGCCTCAATAAAGTTTAGATGCTAAGTAGATAAAAAGCATAGTGAAGACAATGAAAAATGGATGAGTCCAGACAACTTTGGAACCTTCAAATACATCATTGTAGTCTGGATCACACACCACCACAACTTCTTTGACTTCCTTCAGCTGACAGAATGTCTTTAAACTGTCGGATACAATGTAGGATCCCATGTCTACATCAAATCGCAGAATGAAGGAATTCCAAAAAAATCTATGCTAAAGAAATGAACCTGTGCAGTGCAATTGGTACTCCCAATAACGGTAGATACTGTTTTGGCATATTTGCCTGTTACAAAAGGTGGACGAAATTTAGACAGAGCAATCATCCGCTGGAAGGATGTGCTAAAACCTAAATTCACTGCCAACTGACACAATTATTTTGAAGCTGTTAACTAGCACAATTCACTCCATACATCTAAAATTATAGCCACAACATGACTCTGCAGTCTGTTCCTTTTTGTTCAACTCCATTCTGAATGTTCAATAGAGTGTATAAACTTGTCGCATTGCAATTATTCTAATTTCTAAAATGGACTATGGCATAAAGACTCCAACAGAAGGAATGATCAAAATGGTGTACCTATGTTGAGCTATAACTTTTATTTCCCTCAACTGATCAAACTAATCAACTCACAAAACAGCTACTAAAAGCAGGTTTAAGAGAATACCCCCATTCTCTTGCCCTGCCCTCCGGACAGGAGGATCACCGAGACGCTCCTCTCCTTCACAGTCACACCCTAACGAAACAAAAGCTCGCGTCAGTACTCACTCCTCTTAGTCAACAGAACACGCGCGCACGCGGCCGCATCTTCGGAAAGCCACCGCACCTGCGCCCCGTCCGCTTTGGCAGCGCAGATAGCCGAATCCGAATGCGTCGTGTGCCGCCGAAGAGCAACCCCGTAGCTCCCACCTGAATTAAAAAACAAAACGAATGTCTCAGCATAGCAGCTACGAACAATCCAATCGGAATTCTCGCGAATTCTCACACCGAAGGTGGAGCGCGGGTGGAATTTGGATTGGGCAGATCAGGCGCGAGAGGGGCGCCTAAGCAAACAGGTAGAGAAGTGGCGATTGGCATGTAGCAACCGAGCAACCCTTACCAATCCGAAGGCGGCGCCCGCGGCGGGACGTGGGGAGCAGTGCGAGCGTGGGCGAAGGAGGCAGCGACTGTGGCGTCGGGGCGGGAGGGAGCCGCGCGTGGAAGTGGAGGCAGCGTAGCTCCATTCCGGAGGCGCTGGTTTGTCGCCAATAGGAGGAGGAAGGGGGGTTGTGGTGTTGGTGGCGATGGGCGGCACAGCGGCGACAGAGAGTGGGAAGCCTGGAAGGGAGGTGAAAGCGGTTTATGACTGTATCTGTGTGTAGCTAGGTTCTCGCTCTGCCTTTGCCTGTGCGTAGAGCATTCCGGTCAATCTCTGCCGTCCACATGTTCTATTTTTTCCACCACATGTATCATTTAAATCACACATTATAGACTTTGCCAATCATTTGACAACCGAGTAGGTAATTTGGCTCTTTTTATTTCATAGCTGTAGCTATAATTTATCTGAGTTGCTTACGCATGACTAAGTGTAGCTTCTGTGACTACCCAAAAAAAAAAACTGTAGCTTCAGCGTCCTAAATCTTAGTCATGATATTTTTTTTTATCAGACTGACCATGTAGCACTTCCCATATATAACATTTTAGTAGTAGTAGTAGTAGTAGTTTTACGAGTCTACCACGTAGCTTAATACAGCAGAACAATACCATGGTAGGCAACAGCAAGTAGCCATTTTTTCTCCACTCTTAAGCAGCCGAGCGCACTCTTGGAAAACATCAAAACGTTTGAAAAAGAAAGTTCCATTTTCTTTTCACGTGTGAGAGAATTAAGAGGAGTCCACATTGGCGTACCAAGGTGGGTCTTCGGGCAAAAGGGCAAGACTGGAGAAAAGCAGCGTCAAACGCATCCAAGATCCAACCGGACACACGAGAGGAACTCTCCTGTGCTTGCTATCAGCGGTCCTACTCCTACCTCCCCAGTCCTCAACACTCAAAATCACCCAACACTACAGCAGAGGCAGGACGAGCAGCTGCCCCGTCACAGCCTCACAGTAACAACCAGGTCGCAGCCCACCCTCACACAAGGCTTGCCGAAAGCCAACACAGCAAAAATAATAAAACAAAAACACGCTTCCAATTATTACCACAAGCATGTATGTACAAGATGGATACCGTCTATCGACATAGCTCTCCATGGAGATGGAGGAAGAGTGGAATTTACAAACGGGCCTAAGAGAGGTGGATAGGGAACTTCTCAAAGTGCGGCAGGTCAGCAAAAACAAACAGCTCCACCAAGACTCTGAAACAAACTCCGCAGCCGACGAGCATACAAAACCGGTTACAGTAGGATGGCTAGCCAAGTCCATTATACAGCAGCAAACATAAATATACGTCCCTCTACTCTGTGCAGTTAACAGTTGGAAGTCCCCTCGTCGTCGGTAGAATCAGTGCTCCTTGTTACGCATGCGTTATTTTGCCGTTTTGGCATTCCTCCTGCATATGAGAAAAACTTCAAACAGACAACGATCAGTCAAACTGATTGTTTGGTGTAAAGAGTCTACAAGTCAAAAGAGCAAGAAGTTACATCTTCTTGGCCTCTCCCGATTTTGGTAGCTTGTAATCCTACCAAAATTAGGTTGCATGAGATGATAGGTTCACTGATTCACACCTAGTGCTGGGGCTCCAACATATGTTATTTCAGCTACTAACAACTGAGCATCCTGCCTCGTTAGAAAGTTAGTCTGGCAGCAAGAGATGGTATCATCCCGTCAATCATAAACGGAAATAGTAAAATCATTGCGGTTTTGTGCCACATAATCGAGCTTTCCCAGGGTTGAGCAGTGATTCTGACATTATCCAACCCTGACATACAAAAAGAGGGATGTAGTTAGTCATGTAGCAAGTGTTTCATTCAAGTGGCTTGCTTGTCACAATTATAACTTGTAGTTGGAATAGAGGTAGCGCATTTATCACAAAGACAAGGAGTGTTACCTGTTCTCTTGCTTTCTTCTTGAACGTTCCATACGAGGAAGACACAATTTTGCAAGATTCTGCAATGTGTGCCAGGAAATCCATGTTTCGTGGGTACAGATTCGAGTTCATCTGCTTCCGTGCATGTGATGCAGTAATAAAATGCAGTAATACATGAGCCTGTACAACAGAACACCATGTCAGAATATATAGGATAAAGGAACCAAAACACCCCTAACTATGGCAATGCAGTGTGAAACAAACGCTTACATGGAAAGCAGCTTTGAGAATGTCATCTGACTTTGCTTGGTCCTTGAGCAAAGCATATACCTTATCCTTTGTTGGGTTATATGTTACCATATATCTCTCATCCTATTATTAAGATTTAAAGTATTGGTCATACCAAAAGAATGAAAATAATGAGTGTTTTTTTGTTGGCGGTGGCCAGTGAGCTGCAGTTTTTTTCCCCTGGAGGATGTACCTCAAACAAAGGCCTTGTGGCAACAAATGAAGCAGGTTCTTGAAATGCATCTCCAAATCGTGATCCTGTAAGAAAGTTGATATAGACTATGAAACACCATTCCACATGTATCAAGAAAGGACCACAATCAGAAGAACACTTGTACAAACCTATTGCGACTGGCTCATGCCGCCAAGGTGGACTAAATATTGTCTCCTGTGAGTTTCCTTCCTTCAATGAGGGGACATGCCCTGTGCCAAAGAAAATTAGAGATTCAAGTGTTAGACAGAATCACAATCAAGCCAACAGAAACACCTAAATAGGATTTCAATTTTAAACTTATGAAGATTCTAAAAGGTCCAAATTTCAGTTTCAAGCTCAGCATTTTAAAACTTAATTATGTGTACATTATGTACATAAAAAAAGAAGTGTATTTGAGAATCTTTGGTCTTTAATATGCAGCTTTCTAGTGTATCCAAAGCATTGAGTTGTGCCACCACATGACCACACACACAAAAAAAAGTTATGTTTTCAGCATAATTCTGCATTGATCAAAAGGAACTTAGTGCTGGAAAAGTCTTTTTCCTAAGATTTTTGACCTTCTATACTTTGATATGTGGCAATATTATATTGATATCATTTGTCTTCATCGTTGGGGTAATTTCACAGAGAAGTACTGTTTCACTAGTCCAATAAACAATTGAATAAAGATCCATTTTGCAGCCATCTAAATAATTCTGAAAGTATTTCTTGCACCTTCCAGAACAATTCAAACAGATATTTTGACCTACCAGTCTTAATGAAGGAATCCACTGCAACGGTAAACCTTGCCCTGTTTAGAGTATTCAGCACAACAGACCTCACCTGGTAAGAGAAACAGTATCAACATATGTGTAAGACATGATTAATGGAAGAAAGAGGTAAACTACAAGAATTAAAGTGAACCTCATGGTATGAACTCAGGAGATATCCACATGACAGGAAGACAAATGGAGTCACCAATGATGGATTCCGTTTTGAGATAAAGATGCTCAAACCAGTGCCCAGCTTCATGCAAAATCAACAAAATGAAGTCAGAATTGTTGCTAAATTAAGTGAACAGATGATATCAGTAACATTCATAAGCAAGCAAAAAGTTTTGGTCATGTCGCATTTTTCACCATACAGTGACATCATTGACACACCAAATAAAATACAGTCACAGATCGTCAACTTATGCTAGCAAAACAGCAAATTTCAGCTGCAAGTCCAATTAATGTGCTACTAAGTAAAAGGCGCTGTAAAGGCAACACCATTGATAATTACCAGATCTGCAATGTTCCCGACAGATTCGCCTTTAGCAGTGACGTCCCCAATGTTTTCTCCTCTTGCGTAGGCCTTATAGATTGGAGCGCGAGTTGAGGTTGATGTAACAGCAGCGACATTCTAAAATGTTGCATGAGAAAATGAAGGTTATACATCAATACTTTTGAAACAGAATAGTGAGTATATATATTTGAAGTCCAATAGTTGTATCTTGCAACAGCTGGCGAAGACAGACCTTTACAACATTTGCTACGCAAGCCATAGGCAAGAAAAATTGAGGGAAGGCCGCAGTAGCTAACTCAATCCCAGCTCCTATCTCCAGCAAGAGATCACTAGAAAAGCGGAGCTGCAAAGAATTTCAGTTTCAGTTAGTCGTACACATGGGACCAAAAAAATGGAAATAGCGGAGATACTGCAATAATGAACACATGATTTCACATGTTTTACCTGCTTTAGGTCATAGTCAAACTTCTTTCCTTGACGTGCAAAAAGCATTTTTCCAACACGCCCAGCACCATCCTGAAGCAGAAGTGCAATCACAACTATGTTACGGATAATGATACCTACTCGCTTACTAAGGATATAAAGTAAAGACAAGTATATTGCTACTATTTTGTGCACATCAGACGGCCACTAATCATAGAAGGATAAGACTCTCCAGGTTATCATGGGGTTTATAAGGCTGTTCTATGACATGAGCTACCTTCTGGAAAGAAGTTAGTAAATCAAAGACATGATTTTTATCCCACCCCGGTAATTTCCTTTTGCCCGCTTATGTTGTGCCCATGCTAGTGGATTGAATGAAGTACTGAAGTATTTTGCATGAATTTGCACTTGTCTTCAAATGAATTGACCAATTGAATAAATTACACAGACAAGCATGGTGACCAGAAAAAAATAGCTACTTGAATAGGCATGATTTATTTACCTTGAGGATCCAGTTGATAGCAATGGCACCTGGGGTTACCTTGCTTTGAGAGACTCCAACGGAGCTCAGCAAGGTTCTTGTTGTAAACACACCCATTGCTCCACCAAAAAAATGCTGAGACAGTGAAAAAAATTGAATCTTAGCTTGATATATTTGAATCAAGACAGTGAACACAAGTTCTAAAATATACCTTCAGAGCTCTCCAGGTCATGTATGGGACGTATGAAGGAGTAACACTGTCTGGAAACCCTTCAGGCACGACATATGATCTTACGAATGCCATTATTTCCTGCAGCCATAGTATGTAGTGTGGTTATTTCTTAAAGCTGTATGGTCACTGTAGTTTATTACTAATAGATGCCTTAAATAAAATCATTCGAAAGGAATGATCTCAACTTTTCACACAACACTTTAACATCTTCCCATAATAATGGGGAATCTCTATTCAATAGTTGAAGACTGGTAAAGAAAAAAACTAACTCCAAAATCAATTCCACTAATCCGGGATTTTGCTCTAGAAAACAATAGAGAATAGACTGAAGATTGCAACTTCCACAGGTATAAAACATGAAATCCTTTTAGTCAACAATCCACTTAATCTCGCATGTGATCCACCAAAATGCCAAAATTTCTACAAACTTCCTTCGACCCAGCTATAAATTGACGGTGCAAACAATCATATGACTAAAACAGCTTTTCCACAAATAAAGTCATAGTCCCGCAAGTACCATACAATCTAATTTCTCCAGATTTCACTCAAATTACCTCGAAAATATCGCGTCAGTACACTCAGAAAGTCTCCTAGGCCAGAATAAGCGAGCGAACATCCTGAGGAAAAATAACACACCTATTGCGCAACTTTATGAATCCCGATTGGATCGAGACCTAAAAATGAAATCCGCAGATGGCTACGCCTCCGATACGCCAAATCCGTATCCAACCATCAAACCGCCCAAAATCCGCAACCAATCCTCCCAAATCAGGCCCTCGAAACCCAGCGCGGAGCCATCAAACCAAAAACGAAACCAAACACCATACATGACACAGCAAGTCACAATTCCACCAAACTGCTCACCTCAGCGGGCGGCAGCGGCGACTGGAGCGGCACGGCCCTGACGGAGGCCCCCACGGGGACGACGGCCCCGCCGCTGCCCCTCCCTTTCGCCGCACCTCCATCCACCACATAACTCCACCGCCTCCCGTCCACCTCCTCCAGGCACAGGAACCCCTCCACGGCGGGCGACGGCGCCGCGACCCTCGCTGGGGCCGACGGCGCCTCGACGGGCGGCGAGGCGATCGTGGAGCGCACGGCCTCGCGCACCGCGAACCGCGCGTCGGGCGGCGGCAGCGTGATGGTCTGCGTGGCCGTCCGCTTGAGCCCCGCCGTCGGCGCCATGGCCTCGCGGAGGGGACGGCGAGGGCGAGGCTTGGGCAAAACGAAAATTACTCGCCGAGTGGTCGCGACGGGCACAGAGGACACCGAGGCGGGGCAGTGGTTAGAGAGAGAAAAGGAGTTATATAAAGGCGGAGGACGCGAACAATGCCAAGATGGAGGTGAGGTGAGAGACCAGAGAGAGAGAGAGAGCTTTTATACACCAGAAGCTAGAGTGATTCGCTACGGGCACCAGTACACGCTCTATTCTCTCTTCCCTCAACGACAGGTCGGCGAGTGACCCACCGGTCATCGACACAATCAGGACGCCAACGTGGTGGTCCAGCGTAGCGTGGGGCGCCAGGTACACGAACGTCTACGGGTACAGCGGTTAGCAACCTGTTTTTTTTACTCACGTCCATTGCTTGTGGGGTAGGTTTGTCTTTGGGGGCCACGCGTCATTGCAGAATGTTTAGGAGGAGTGGGGAAGAGAGGGCTGGGGGGAGGTTGGGGTGGTGGGCGAGCGGCAGCTGGACCGCGGTGGAATCGGAGGCGGGGAGGGGTCGGTCCATGGAGTGTGATATTTTCGGGGGCGTCTGCGCTTCCTTCGCTCTGCGCGGCGCCCGTGGACCAGGGAATTCAGAGCCGGCCCTGCCCCCGTGCGGGCGTTAAGTACGAGGTGAGCGCGCCGTCAAAATGAAATGAAACGGTCTCCTAGCCTGCCGTAGGTTTCATACCAGTTGAGTTGTAGGGTTAGGGAAAAAATTAGCGTATTCAAAAATTTGTCACTGTATTTGCATGTATATTTTAGTTTTTGCCAGTTCAAAAATTTGTCACATTAAAAAATGGACTCAGTTCTGAGTCTACATGTCATACTCACATACAGTGGTAAAAAATAAAATTCACTCTATTTGCAGTGGCAAAAAGTTAATTATCTCCAAAAAAAAATCGGTGGAGAAGGGCCTAGGGAGGCCCTACAAGGTCAGCCGTCTATCTAGGGTGATTGGCAGCTATCAACGGCTGATAGGGAGGGTCACCGTGAGGTCCTCTCCTAGTAAGTTTTCTTCCGTAGAGTTAAAGTGTTTTGTGTCAAAATCCATGGTGGCAGCGATACCACTTAACATATTTGCTTGAAAAGTTATGTCAATTAGGATGAAAATTGACATGGAGGGAGAATTAAAGGTGAGAGAGAGAAAGGTAGTATCGGTCTAAGCACGTAAACCAAGAGCTTAACATACAATAAAAGATGCATTTGGAGAGGAAACTATCTCCCAGTGCCTTAAACCACGCCACATGTGTCATCGCACCGGCCCGATAGCCCACCGGTCGCCGTCCATGGGCGTTATTGCCGCATAAGTTTACCTTCGCCCGCCAGTAATTAACCGCATCCACACTGGCCCATTGTCGTCGCCTCATGTTGCACTGGACATCACGCTTGTCACCGTCGCCCACCAGTCACCGCTACCATCGCCCCACGCCGCATCGCCTACCATCGCATTACCCCACCTTCAACAAGCACACTGATCGCTGTTGTCCAACGCCCTATTGCCTCAGCTTCGGCGACCGCAACTAAGATTTGACCAGATCCTAGTGCCGTCGGCTCAAAATCCCATTGGATTTGGGAACTACCTACTTTGAGGTGAGGGGCGACGATAGAGTGGGGAGGTTTGTGTGAGGAGGACGATGGAGGGAGGGAAGGCGATTGGGAGCGCAGGGTGTGGTTGTTGGCAGGCGACGACTGTGAAATAGGAAGGCATAAATGTGTTGTAAGTTGTATTATGTTTTATTTTAAATGCGTTGTAAGTTGTAACGCACGGGCACCCGGCTAGTATCCTATAATACGTTACGAATTATTCGTTATAAAAAAGAGTATATTTTTTAAACTTTCATAGAGTCATGATTAATAGTTCAAAACATGTTTGTCATTGATTCCTCTAACGAGAGCCTATAGTATTACAACTATTGCCTTGACTATGGCATCTACTAATACAATACTCTTGTGTTGGCGTTGCTAATTTGTTATTGAGCATTCAGACTATCATACAAGCTTCTAAAAAACCATCTATCACAAAATAACTAGAGCTCAACCTGTACTAAAGAATATATCAATATAACACATGCTTCGCCGAGTTATCCCATGACACTACGAAGAAAGAAGTGCTTGACCAAGCCCTAAATATGTAAAGAGATGAAATGCCTTGCACATGTGCCATAAAATATATGGCTAGTTATATACAAATTAGACTTTGACAATTTGGAATGATGAACCGCAATAAAATTTGGATAATAGATAAAAGGAATATTTGATTATTTGTCAACCCACATAGAATGGTAAGTCCTGAATTGTACATCTTTTGGTAGTGGCAATAATCAAATCTCCCTAGATAAAATGGCTTAATTGGTTATGAATTAAGCTTTTCAGCCCCACCAAAACATGCGGATCATAACATAAGTTGAATGACATGAACCATACTAAGTAAATCTTAATACTTGCTAAATTAGAACATAAATCGTAGAGGCGCCAGGCCCCTGCCAGCCCCCTTCCCTCCGCCCCTGCCTGCCAAAGCTCTGATCCGACTTTCGTTTTGTCGCCGCGCCGCGAGAGAACGTACGTGCACCCCGAGTCCCGGACCGAGTTTGGCGTGAGCCATGCTGCCAGGCAGACGCATGTGGAGACACCCTCCCGAGTTGAGGCGCAGCAAACGGGACGGTGTCGCGGGCGCCATGTGGCCCCATGACGCTGGCGGCACTGCCGATCTCTGTCGAGCTGCGCCGCCCAAGTGGCGCCTTTCGGTTTCCCATGGGACGCAGATTTTTTTTTCTTCTTCCCTCCTCTTCCCGTCGTCACAACGAGGCGGCGCGGCCTGGCCGGTTGCTGCCGTTCAAGACTCAAGAGTCGCTCTCGTGCCGGTTCGGTTGCCGTTGGTAGTTGGCCGCTCATCTGCTTCTTCTTCTGGCCATTTCGTCTCAAGATTCGCTTGTGTTTATGGTGATCTTCGAGTCTCGCGTTGCATGGTGGTGTTGCTTTGATTTGCACAAAAACCAGGTAAAAGTTTGGCAGTTAGGTTAGTTCCATTGAATGAACTTGGATGAAGTTTTATAACTCATGACCCCAGCTCATGTATTCGTTTGAGAATCGATTGGTATGGTCAAAGCTCTTTTTTTTCTTCAGTTTTAGCGTACTCTCCTGCCTGGCACTTTTGGTGTGACCTCTAGTTTAGCGCTCTGTGATCGATGCTACTGACTATGGCTGCGGTTCACCTGATCAGGATGAACACTTTTGTTTGTGGGTGATGAGTCGACTAGTCATCGAGTCATCAGAACAAAACCTCTTTCTTTTCCCCCTTGGGCCACAAACTCACAAGGAAAGCGTTACCTCGTTGCACACAAGAGCTCGACGACACATTTAATTAGGATTATTGGAGTCTTTAAAAAAAGGATTATTGGAGCCTTCATGACAAATTGTCTCTGTTTTTCCACTGCGCGCGTGCATGCCTAGTCCAAGGTTCCTTGATTTAAGCGATGGAAGCAATGCAAGGGACAAAGATAGCCTCCCGCATTAACACAGTGTTGTATGATACTAAAGAGGCGACATAGCTCGATATCCATCTAGTAATTCTCAGCGACTGAGCAAATCCTACTTTAACATATATGCAGTCACCGCTGAATTGTACTAGTAATCATCACCAGCTGTAGAAATACGCGATTCAACTAATTATTTGCAGGGGGAAGTAACAGAGAGAAATCAATCATGTAGCAATCTCTTACTACTATTTTACTTCCATGGTCAATTCAGTTCCGCGGCACTGCCAAAAGATTTAAAAACGAAGTCAAGCCAGACGAACGGCATGACCGCCGGACGTAGCCGCCTGCATCTGAAGCAGTCAACCAAGTGCAAGCCAGAAGCCACGGTTTGGCCAGCTGCACACGTTGACGCATGCACGGCGGCATGCCGTACCGCACGCACCATTTGACACCTCCGATTTCCAGAGCCCAGACTCCGAATGCATCTCTTCAATTCCCACTCTGTTTAATCTCCTTTGCAGTCTCTTTACGCGTGCCAGATGCTTCGTGGCTTCGTGCAGATGCAGGAGAAAACCGGCGTTTCTTGACGGGCAGAAAGACTTGGAGTTAACAAATGGTTAGCTAGGCCGGGCGTAGGCCGTCAGATTCTTGGAGCAGCTGGCCAAATGCTTCCCTGCATGCACGAACGTGTCAATACTAGCGAGCGGCTGAGCTTGCGCTCCCGATACTTCCTCTGTTACTCGTGCTGTTACGCATCATTCACAGCTTTTCTTTTCCTTTTCTTGTTTTGACAAAGGACGACCATACATACCTTTATAATTCACTATGCTGTTCAGGATTCAAGGAGTATTCTACGCATCTATCCAGCTTTGCTTGCAACAGTAGACAGTGGATGGGTGCATTAATAACTTCTTTTTCAAACGCGCAGGAAAATGATTTGCCTACCGAATTAATTAAGAAAGAGGGCAAACAAACAAGAACAAGAACAGGAGTTTTTAAAAGACAGTCTCTTGAAACGAAAAAACCTTAGAATCCTAAGTTCCAGGAACGAAGAGCTTTAGGCATGTTGCCCCCACAAGGCACCAAGCTCTTACCTCATCTTTAATCTTTAGAAGAAAGGTTCATGGCGTGGTGCATTACTAACTAATTAACCAAATGCATGTCAATGCATGACAGCATGAGGCCACATGCAATGCAAACGTCATACAGTGTAGTCTCCAGAATCCACACAGAAAAAACGAAACGAAACAAATGGCCGAGGTTAATTTCTACATCCATTCGTCTCCATCCCGGCAGAGTCGTCGCCGGAGAATTTCAGTGTCAGACGAATTCGGAGAGAGATTTCTATTTTGGCTTTGCTTTATTTATCGAGTTTTTGTTCTAAATGCACGGTTCCACGGTGTGTTTGCGAATATGGCTCTCCTTGCACGGTTTTTATAAATATGATAGTCCGGACGAGACTCACATCGCCACGTGTGTAATTCCGCACGGTCACCGTCCGGATAAGCGTGTCCGCCGGCCACCGTCTAGACAAGGCTTGTTCGCACGGCCACCGCTGGACTCGCTACGTGTCGCCCGACGGGCACACGAGGCGGCTACGTCCGAACGGTGGCCGTGCGGACACAATTCGTGTTGGCACATCGTTTGTCTGGGCTATGGGTGTGTTGTTGAGCTGTCTTTTTTTATCAATACGACATAAGAAGCACTACTTCCATAAAAGACATGCGCAACAGTACCATTTATGCTAAAAACTCTTATTTATCGTCTTTTGGTGGGTGCTTTACTGTACAGTCTCGCTGGACTGCCCACGGGCGCTGACATGGCAGGGAAGAGGGCGGGCCCACCCACCCAGCAGCCGATGATTACAATTCTACCGACGAGTTCTGGATGCTTGAAACCTAAAACGAAATGAGAATTCCCTTCTCCTTCGTGCAAAACATGGAAGCATCGAGCTCTAGTTAAAAGCAATGAAACGCACGGCACGGAAATGGATGGAGAGACTCCGCAGGGGATTCTCCCCTACCTTTTTTTTTCCCGGGCCGAAAGAAGTGTAGAAACCAGACTCGACGACATCTGTTCAGTTCGGTGGAAATAATCGCATTTCAAAGCGGGAAAAAAGAAAAAGAAAGTGCAAAGAACAAACCTAAGTGCTGCCGTGCTGTCTCGAAAATTCTCCTGGTCCGAAGCTCTGAGAGGCTCGTGGCGACGCGACTGGCAACTTCAACTTAGATTTGTACTCCTGTACCATCTCGCTAGAATGATGGGACTCTTGAGAATGTAGTCTTAGGTTCTGTTTGGTACAGCTCTTACTCCTAGTTTTTCGTTTAAATCTCGTGAAACTGTATCAAACACTCAGCTTCTCAAAACAACAGATTCCACTTCTCACGAGGAGCTGTCTCAAAAATGAACTAGCAACAAGGAGCAACCTTCTCATAGATTCTCGTGGGGAGCTAACCTTCAACAGAAAAAATACCTCTTGAAGTTGGATGAAATTACCCGCAAATGCCACTTAATTACCCCCAATCTCATCACACCGCGCGCCCGCGGCCCTTACGTACCCGTTCGTTTTCCCGTCGCCTCCTCAAGTCATCTCGCTCCCGAGACAAGCGATCGATGCTCGCCTGCTGCGCGCGCATGCTCCGAGTCGCGCGCCTCAAGCTCCGTCGCTCCCTCAAGCCCGAGTGCGCGCGCGCGCCACGAGCCTCAAACCGGAAACCCTAGAGGCCGTCGTTCCCCGTCTTCTTCGCCGCCGCCGTTCGTTTGAAGGTTAGCTCGTTGTCCGGCCGCCCACCTTGACCTCCCTACGCCACCCTTTGCCTCCCTCCTCTTCGCCGACACCCCTGCGCCGGCCTCCTCCCCGTCTCCCCCGCGTCCTACTCCCACCTCCGCACGGGCCTCCCCTCCTCCACGCTGGCTTCCCCTGCCTCCCCCGCTCCCTCAGTGCTGGCTTCCCCCGCCTCCCCCTCCCCCCATCCGCGCCGGTCTTCCCCCTCCGCGTCGGCTTCCCCCGCCTCCGCCCCCCCCCCCCAATCTCAATGCAGACGGTATGGAACAAGCGAAGCCGGCGGCAGTGGCGAGCAACAAGAAGGTGGTCCTGCGGGAGTACATCAGCCGCGCACTTAGGGAGGACAACATGGTGCTCGTCGACGGCGACACCGTGGCGCTGTGCGTCCCTGAGAGTGTCGCCGGCCTCGCGGTGCTAGTGAAGAACCTCTACCTCTCCTGCGACCCCTACATGCGCGGCCGGATGCAGGACTTCCACGGCTCCTACATCCCCCCATTCAAGCCCGGATCAGTAAAAAAATCCCTTCAAATCATCCATGTAGCTACAATTTCTGAAATTTCTTTCTGTGAGCTATTCTTTGATCCAACATGCTAACTCACATTCTGTGCTCTGCACCCACAGGCATGCCTGGTTTTACAGTTCACTCTTGCCTATCAACCCCGCTGCCACCAGCTAGACATTCAAGTTATAAGGAAAAAAATCATAGAAGATATTTTCAAAAAATAGATTATTCCCTAGTTACAGCTTCAATACATTTGCATGGTAATTCTTTGTTTTCTAATGTTCAGGTGATCAGTTGGCAATTGGAAAGGAAACAGGGTGTCGCCTGGGAATGGGTACAAACGTGTATCCTTCTTCTGCTTTGCTGGGATAGAACAAGAATGAGGTCATGCCAGATGTTTCATGAACAATTTTTTTCATTGCTTGTACACGAATGACTAATGAGAATGTCACTGATTACTACTTGTGTTGTTATGTTGTACAAATCAGTATTTTCTTTTCACCATCAGTTCATATGCAAAGTTCATATTGTGCTCTCATTGTGCCTAGCCTATTGTTACTTTTCCTTCTACCTATCATTGTTCTTTGTCTCAAACAATTGGTTGTTATTCCCCTCATCCAACTGAGGTCAGTTAATCCTTCGACAAGTAGAAGAAATGCAACTGAGAAATATATACAGCTATAAAGAAGCTACAGGAAGCACTTCAGGAGGGTAGAATTTACGAGACCAATTATGTCTATAGATTGTAACTAGCATGTCTTATAAATTATAGTTGTGATACACTATGATTCGACAAATTGGCAGTTCTTGAATTGTCATTTGTTATGATCTGTACCAACTTAAACAAGTTTTTGATATGTGACATCGAATGCATCCTGTCATGTTTGCTCTCTGCTGTATATGATGGAGTCCATGTTGCTTCGTTGGGTTTTTATTGCTATGATATGAGTTTGAATCATGGTCTTGAGAAATTTGCAAAAAAAAAATCCAAAAATTTGTGTATCACATTCAAATAGACTTTCGGTCCCGAGAAAATTGTAAAGAAATTTCATAAATTTGTGTACAAATTGAAAGGAAGAAGATTCTCATTGTGATGCATGTTGCTCCATTTTACACACATATTTCCTTGTTTTGGGACGCACTGTTTAGTGATTTGCCTAACAAGCATTACAAGTATTTGTACAAGGGGTAGCTTGGTCTATTTGCCTCTAATCTCTCCTCATATGGTTTTGGAGCTAATCTATCAGTCAAACGTTTTCAACAGATAGCTTTAGATTCTCAGAGAATCCAGAGCAGAATCTAGAAAATAAGAATCTAGAGCTCTACCAAACAGGAGCTTAGTCTCGCTCGTCCATGAAAATCGATGTTCCCACTTCGGGTGGAGTGGCCTTAAATGTGCACCTCACAAGTTCAGATGATCACAACTGGGCCTCTCTGCAAAGCCCAGCACTAAGTCTTGGCCCTGAGGAGACTGGCAGGTAAATACGCTTTTTTATGGGTTTTAACTTGACCGCGTGCGATTGGACGAGCTCACCTGCTGGAGGATCGATCCAGTTCTCACGTCATGCGCACGCACGTGACAAAAAAAAATGCAAAAGAAAAATAAATAAATAAAGATGACACTGGTCACATGCCCATCCTGCTTGTTTGACGATGATTCTGTAGGGGATATGCTTCTCGGTTCGTACTCATTCCTTCGAAAAACGCAAGCTTCGCTTTACTTGTACTGCATGCTCTTCGACGTTGACATTTTGCATTCGATATGAATTCGGAGTTAAGCATTACCGCTGCTACTTGGTAGTAACACTTGCTCTCATTAATTTCCAGATATCTTGCTTAGTCCTTACGAGCTTCCTTCCTCCTGTAGTTTCTCAACCAAGCAGTGGAACTGTTTTTCCTTTTCTTTTTTCCACTTTGAGACATATAAAGGCATTCCTGGCATAGCTGCTGGTAACTCGGCACATGCATTAATACGCTCAAATCAAGAATTTGTTTGCGCTAACAACGGCATCTTACGCTCCTAAGCCCCTTTGGTTGATCTCTCCGCCACCAAACCATTCTCTAAATCTTACGATGAATTTGTGGGAACTCATCATTTCAATGACATATCAAGGGCTGTGTTTGGTTCCGGTGGCGGATCCAGTATTAAATCTTAGGTATGGCAGTGTCGTTTTCTCGCCGGACGTCGTCTCACAGCACATCACTAGGGTTTTGTTGCTCGGTCCTCACTCGATGGTTCGCATTGCGTTGAACTTTTTTGTTCAACTAAACTCTTTTTCCAGATTCAGTGATTCACAATCAATTATACATCACACTATCACAGTATGTCAGTATCACATACCATCACTTTCTCAAGAATTTCAAGATGCATTTTCACTCTTAAGCGCTCAACAATTCTTACCTTTGCCTTTGCATTACCAGGAGCCATCTTGATTTCCAAGGTTCTACCTTTCTTAACTTTCTGGGCTTGGCCACCCCCTTCTGGAATCTAGGCAGCTTAGCTGGGCTTCTGGTAATCTGGCCGTCTCACGCCGACTACCGACACACCCTCATGGTCATGACCACGGCCTCATCGACTTGAGCACACGGCGACGCCGCCATCCCCGCGCCTCTCCGGCGGTCGCTCTCGCAGATGCGAACACGCCGTCTGCGCTCCACGCCTCGTAGCGCACCCTCTCAGGCTCCTAGCTAGCCGACGGCCGCCTTCACCCTGCCGCCCCGGACCTGGCGCTGCGTCGCTCACCCCGTCGCTCGCGCGCCACCTAGTGTTGGAAACTTGGAATTTGGAAATTGGAGGAACCGCGGAAGTAAAGTCACAAAGACAAACTGACGAACAAAGTGAGATGTAGTGAATTTGTGGTGTACTACTGGTGTGGCTTTGCCGCTTTGGGCTGTGGAGTGTGGCCTCTGCCCTCTGGAGACCGGAGAGGGGAGTTCGCTGAACGCACTGAAACCCTGAACTGATGAAGGAAGGGGGGGAGTCCGCCGACGCCGGCTACCTCGGGTGGCCGCCCAGCCTCGTCCGATAGCTGGGACCGCCCTTGGTTCCAAGATCAAAGCTAGCGTTCTAACCTTGTATGCTCGCTCGTCCTGATTTCTAGTTTTGTTTCACTATAGAAGTGAGTTTCTTCATTCTTGAGACATTAATTTACAGCTCCATGAAAAAAAAACACATAAAGAGAGTGACTATTATTTCCGGCACGTCTCCAAAGATGATCCTGATAACGTGCAACCATCACAAAAGCGAGCACGCAAGCCATCCGGGCAGATAAGGTTCCTCCGCATTGGGTGCCAGCGGCTGAAGGCCGACCCCACGTGCCCCACATGGCAGAGACCCCACCCCACAAACCGGTGGCCCACAGGTCGGCCTCCCAATCCACCGCGACAACCTCCCTCCCAGCCCGGCCGTTAACCGCTCCGGGCCGCAAGACGGTTGCTCACGAACCAACGCCTCCGGTTTCCTCCACGTCACCCCACTACGCCCAATCCAACGGTCTCGATTTCTCCAATCAAATCTCGGTCTCCCACTACCTCCGCCCCTATAAAAACCGGAACCTTCACCCACTTCCCACATCCCACCTACCTCCTTCACCTCCATCTCCACCATCTCCCCCCCGCCCTCGCCATGCTCCGAACCTTCTCGAAGCTTCGGGAGGTAGCCGCGCCGCTCACCGCCGCCTCAGTACGGCGATGCTCCGGAGGCAGCCGGATCCGCGCCGAGGCCAATTGTCCGCGCTGTGCCGCCCACATGTCGGTCCAATTCTCCCTCCAGACCCTCCCGACGCCCCCGCCGGTCACTGCTTGTGGGATCAAGGGAGCCCAGAACCACCACCATGACGGTGCTAGCGTATGTCCGGCGTGCCGCGCGGCTTTCCTGTTCCGCGCCCACCGGATCGACCCCCTGCGTGGCGCGTTCCTCGAGATCCCCGGCGGCGTCGGAGGAGAGGATGAGGATGCTGAGAGGGAGGGGTTCGCCGATCGGATAAGGAGGATGATATCAGAGCGCCCTCCTGAAGATTGGTCTCTGATGCCGATGCCACCGCCTCCGCCGCGGCGGAAACCGGGGAGGAGGAGAGGGAGGGAGGAAGGAGGAGGCGGCAGTGGAGGTAACGGCGGTGACTCCTCGGGAGGGGAGGGTACGAGCTCTGCACCGAAGAGGGAGTGGTGGGGAGGGGCGAGCCTGGGGGAGGAGCTGCCGACGCCGCGGGAGATGTGCCGGAGGCTTGACGAGTTCGTCATCGGGCAGGGCAAGGCTAAGAAGGTACCCCATTTGTCCCCAATTATGGGTTGTTTGGTCTGAATTGGTGTAAGATCCTTGTGATTTGGTGCGAGTGCAGTCATGCGTGATGCAATGCGGTAGGTTGTACAATTCAGTGAGGGTAGCTTGGCTTCGAGTAGGTGAATTTTGGGTTGAGTGAAATCATGTACGGCTGGGGCAATGCAGAAACGCACTGGGTTTTAGTTACTGGCTGTTCATGCCTTAGCTTAAAAGTCACCACTTGTTTTTATGGTTGCTTCCTCAATGGTCCTCAATTGTCCTCCAATTCTGAGCTTTTGGTCTGGTGCAAAGATAGTTGGATGAAATTCTGTTAATTCATCATGGAAATGAGGCAAAGATTTTGCATCCTTGCTTCAGCGGCTTCAAACCGAGGGAATGTTCCCTTGCCATGCAGCTAGAACGGAGAATACATAGGTTTCCAACAGATGAAATTCCAATTGCTTGGTCTAGATTCGTTAGGATGTGAGCTTTTGATGATTCAACTGTACAGAGGTATCACTGAGGCAATCACCTCAGTTTCTTCATCTTATCATGGTACATTAACTTTGTGTTGTCCTCTAAAAAAAGCTTTGTGTTGTGGCTTTGTTTTCTCGGTGTTCCTATTAGAATTGGGTGAAATGATAGCTGAATAAATGCAGCAATTGCTTGGTAAATTGCCATAAATGCAGCCGACAGATTAATAGCCTGTATGAGATTGACAAATTATGCGGATGATTGCTTGATTTGAATGATACTATGCTAGTAGTTTGTGTGCCAGTGTGGATATGTGATGAACACATCTGTACACATCTGATGTACAGATGTTGCTAGTACTATTTATAAAATCTGTACACATCTGATGTGGTACTTTTGGGTTGGGACTTGGAAGAAAGTAATAGGTCACGTGACACATCTTGTTGCAGCAGGTTTTACTGAACTATGCATCCTTTCCACTAATTGAAAGGAGATAAATGCAATAAGTAATACATTGTGATTCTTTTCTGTGAGAATATAATTTCAACATACTTATCCTAACTATTTTTTCACTGCAGGTACTATCAGTAGCTGTATACAACCACTACAAGAGAATATATAACACAAATGCACAGAAAGGGTTAGTCTCTGTCCTGTAACCTACCTGCCTTAGTTTAGCCTTTTTAACATATCTCCACGACATCAAATCATGACAGACAAATGCTGAAGCATTTACACATTCATAATGTGTCGATTCATAGGGCTGCATGTCAAAATGAGTTGCTAATTGCTAAGTTCTCGCTTTTGATGACATGTATGTGCTGCTGCTGTATCCAGATCTGGTGCCAATTCTGGGTGTCCAGACACCGCAAATGATGATCAAAATAATGTAGAAATAGATAAAAGCAATGTACTTCTAATGGGTCCAACTGGCTCAGGTCAGTATTTTTTTAAAAAAAATCTTCCATACTTCTAAGTAACTTTTTTTTGCATGATACCATACACATCTACAACTAGATTTACTGTAAGTTGGAGCTGACAGTGATATCTTTCTTCATGGTACCTGCTGACAGGAAAAACATTGCTTGCAAAAACATTAGCACGTATTGTAAATGTACCATTCATTATAGCTGATGCGACATCATTAACACAGGCAAGTACATCACTGATTTACAATCACATTGTTTAGGGAAACAGTAGGTGAGAATCCTAGTGAAATGCATTAAACTGATTTATGAATGCTCAATGCATAACATTGTTGCTCTTAGATTTTAATTGTGTGCTTTCAGTCTCTCACTATTCTAGATGTCACATTTCAACCAATACTTCACTATCTTCTACTATGTCTTAATTTTAAGTTTTGAGCTTCTCTTCAAATGAATTTTGGTCATCAATTTGTATTGCATTTTTGTCTATGATGTCTATATGGTGGTGAACTGGCATTTTTCTCTATGATTTTGTTCTTCCACTTTATCATTTCATATGTTGTGGCAATCATAATTGCAGTGATAGGAGCCAATCTCTATACGGTAAAACTGGATATATGTAGTTATGCTAGAAAGTGATAGCCAGAAAGGGGAAAACAAAGAAAACTAAACTTGGCAGCGTTTTGCAGGCTGGATACGTAGGTGAAGATGTAGAGTCGATACTGCAGAAGTTACTAGTGGTATGTGTGGCTGGCTGGCTATTCAACGCCTTTCCTTTAGTTGTTGAATTGTATTACATCTGTCATGTAGATATCCAGAAAGAAATTCCAGACTATTCCATGAACCTCATGATGATCTGAATTTATGTTCAGGCTGCTGAATATAATGTTCAAGCCGCTCAGCAAGGGATAGTGTACATAGATGAAGTAGATAAAATAACAAAGAAGGTACATATTTTTTCCCCTTTTGCCAAGTAGGTTTTTTAACTGGGAGGTTTCTAAACAACCACGACGTTGCAGGCAGAGAGTGCAAATGTTAGTAGAGATGTATCTGGTGAAGGTGTTCAACAAGCATTGTTAAAAATCCTAGAAGGAACTGTAAGTGATCGCACATGTTATTGCTTCTTTTTTCCTTCTAATTCTCACAACTGGACCAATTAGTTGGAGCTGATATGAGTTATCTTTGAAAGACTTGTACCTCTCATCAAGACACTGCAATCCATACAAATTAAAATGTATTACATCCATGCATGCTTGAAATAAAGCCAAGGGTTTGATTAGTCAGGTAAGGAATGGGCTTATTGTGATACAAAACTATGCAACATGATCTTGGATATAAAAATAACAGCTGTTGCACAACTGAATGCCCACTTGATCCTGATGTTGTCGACCTTTTCGCATTCTCACTTCTTGTAATTGACAGAATAGAAATCATTAATGACTAAAATTTGCTGATACTGCAGTATTAATTAATTTATTTATTGTAATGAGATACTGCAGCATGTTGAGTATTATATTAACTTAGTTATGTTTTGTACACCTATTGACTTACGTATGTTTTGTACACAGGTTGTCAGCATTCCTGAAAAGGGATCTCGTAAGAATTCTCGCAATGATAGTATACAGGTTACATACTCTACATGGTCCTTAATGAATACATTCAGTATCATACGGATTTAAAATTGATTGCATTCAATGAAAAAATTTCTTGAAATGCTTTTGTTTGGGTGGAAAGGATACTCTACTTTAGTGCATAGTGAACTGAGGAAGAGTTGAGACTTGGAAGCATATTTTGACAACTAAAGCTGCAACCTATGCTCTTGGTTGGAGTAGAATTGGCTACAATTATTCGCTTTCTCATACATGTACCTTTTGATAATAGTAACAGTGATCCACTGGCTGCGGTACAAATGTCCAAGGGCATAAATATTTTGTTTCTCAGTCTCTGTTTGCACGGCGCATTATGAGCATTGTAAAGCCATCTTCATTTTTTATTGTTTTCAGCATGACTTGGCTGTAACAGATCTCATGCTAATGCAGATAGACACAAAAGACATTCTTTTCATATGTGGTGGCGCTTTTGTAGACTTGGAAAAGACTATTTCTGAAAGGTATTGCAGATTTAATGAGTGTAGAAATTGCTTATTCTACATAGATTGTAAATTGACATTTAGTGTCCTTAATTTAATCGCCATTTCCATGTGGAATGTGGACTTTAATTCTGACGTCTGACATGAAGCAGGCGCCAAGATTCATCTATAGGATTTGGGGCACCCATCCGTACAAACATGAGAAGTTCTGGAGTGACCAGTCCAATGGTTACTTCATCTTTGTTAGAATCCGTAAGCATTTTGAAACCTAGTGATAGAATTGTAGAGATCCCTCTGATGTTCTAGTTGTTCCCATCAATACTATGGAGCAGCCTTTTATCTTAAAAAAGCATTTTTCACATAGTCATGAACATGAAATTCGATGCTCCATTGGCAGGTTGAGAGTGGGGATCTTGCAAGATACGGTCTAATACCAGAGTTTATTGGACGCTTGCCCATTCTAGTTAGTTTGGCAGCTCTCAATGAAGATCAGCTTGTTCAGGTAGTTCGAGGAAAATATAATGTAATCTTTCTTCAATTTTGTTCAATTGGAAAACTTTCCTACTCAAGTATACACATAATGTTACTGGCCTATGCCTTTGATGTCCTCCTTAGTTCAGAATCATGTTTTGTTCTTCTCTCACATAAACTGTTATGATGATGACAAAACCTGATTATCCAACTTCAGTAGAAGTTCTCACAGGATTTTTATGTTTTTGCCCACTGAAGCTAATTTAAGTGATTTGTGCATTCAGGTTCTTACGGAACCAAAGAATTCTCTTTCCAGACAATACAGGAAAATGTTTAGCCTGAACAAAGTGAGCCCACGAAAACTAATCAGGATAATATATTTCCTTGTATGCAGTAATCTATAACATTCTATGGTGTTTTTGGCTCTTCAGGTTAAGCTGCACTTTACAGATGGTGCATTGAGAATGGTAGCGAAGAAGGCCATAGCCAGAAACACTGGTGCGCGCGGTCTAAGAGCCATCTTGGAAAGCATTCTATTGGAGGCCATGTATGAGGTAGGCCTCTTGCATTGTTCTGTAATAATGACGCAAAGGTTAGCTATATACATTCTGATGCTCCTTTTAATCAGATCCCCGACGAGAAAACAGGAAATGAGCGAGTAGACGCTGTTGTGGTGGATGAGGAGGCAATTAGTTCTATTGACAGGCCAGAATGTGAGGCTAAAATTCTTCGGGGAGACGGTGCATTGGACCTGTACATAACAGGAACTAACATGAAGAATTCACTGGTAGGATACTTGATACAGTAATACTGAAATTTTGCCTTGGCAGATCAAAAGCTGTTAATCCCTGGTTATTTTCTTCTTTGGTTTGTTGTGGATGAATAACCGTCTAGGTGAATAAACACTCGACACTGAAATGGGAAATAGAGCTTTTAAGTTGCATTGCTTCCTCTAATATCTGCTTTAACACGCAGGAAAGTAACGAGGGTTTGGCCGGGGAGCTTGAAGACGCATTCATGCTGTCAAGAATTGTTAGCTTGTAATTAATCTGACCACCTTCATATTATATCGTGTAACATGTCTTCCCCCACACCCACTTTCCTATTTAACCAATTTTTCTGTGATTTATTTTATTCCTGCTGTGTTCTGACGAGCAGGTCTAGAGCACCATGTGTTGCAGTTCATGTAAACAGGAGTTGCCTTTTTCATTGAGCAGCTGTCCTGCCAAATAAATTGTTTCCCATTCTTTCCGATGCCCCAACTGGGCAGTTCAATTGTTGTTGGCAAAGGTGTAAAGAACTAAAGATCATTAATCTCTTACATAATAAGCAGGCGCCATTTCCCCAGTAACATATGTACAAGTTTGTGATGCTCTTGAAATCTGATATCTAGTTTGCTGTTACATACACAGAAACAGGACTCTACTTGGGTGTGCGGCTACACTTTTCCAAGCTCCTAGCCCGCGCAGGTGTAGGGTGGGCCTTAGCCCACGAACCAACGGTTCGTCGGCCGTGTACACGAATCACGAGGCTGATCGGGTGGCGAGGCGCGGCCAAACGGAACGGGCTCCTCCCTCCCGTCTCCCTCCCCGCGCCGTGAGCCGGAATTTTTTTTAAAAATATTATTATTATTAAAAATATTTACAAAAATAAATAGTCGATTAAAAAAATTACAAAAATGTATCTCATGCTTGAACTGCTGGCGGCGAGGATAATCGCCGATTCAGCGGCGGCGAGATCTGTCCCCGCCACGCGTCGATTGAGAATGAATCGCCATTCAATCGGCGATAGAATGAATCGCCAGTTGAGCTGGCGGCAGACCTATCGCCGATTGAATGGCGATTCATTCCCAACCCTTATTTTCCTATTTCACTTAGGCGGTTTGTGATTTTCATAAATTTTAAGCGATGCGAAATCATTAGAGTCGTAATAACATTTTATCATCATCATATGTTGTTCTACTACGGTTAATTTTGAAGAATTTAGCGAGGGCGTTTGAGGTATGAACGATTCGTAAAAGGAAGATAAGTGATATTGTCATTCCCCAACCCTTATTTTCCCTATTTCACTTAGGCGGTTTGTGATTTTCATAAAAATTAAGCGATGCGAAATGTGTTGGACTACGCAATAACATTTTATCATCATCGTATGTTGTTGTAGTACTGATTAATTTTCGAAGAATTTAGCGAGGACGTTTGAGGTATGAACGATTCGTAAAAAGGAAGATAAGTGATATTGTCATTCGATCGGGAATTCATACACTCTGATATTACAACATTGATAATAATATTTTTGTCGTGATCGCGGTTCAACGTCTCCTATGTGCGTTGTCTCTAGTCGGAGCGCCGGATGAGGTCCCCGTGGTGGCGTTCGAATCTGCGATGTCTCCTTGGTCTGAGCATTTCGCGTGGGGCATGTCTTGAAGGTGTGCCTAGACTCCACGCAAATGGAGCACTTCTTCGTGCGACGTCCGAACCCTGCCTGCGTCTATATCGTTCGATGCGTCGTACTGCCGCCGGCCAACCTTTCCGCCAGAGCCTACTAATGTCGCGGCCCGATTAGTTGCTCCGGGATGGATGACGATGAAATGGCCAACAACGGCGTAACCATACATCTCTCCACTCCATGTTTGCATCACGCCTCCTTGGTGAAATAGTGAGAGAGTCTTGGCGGAGGATCTTTGCGCCACCGTCGAATAGACGGCCATGACATGGGAGCGGGGCCTATGCGAAGAAGAAGGGCTTGTTACAAGTGCATACGCAACTATCGTGGCGTGGCGTGCACTCATGGGTGATCCTCTCGCGGTTAGTCCGCGGCGCCCTTTATCCTCGCACATTATCTCGGCGAAGCTCCTCGTGCCCATCTTGAATGCGGTGCATCTCACCCTTCTTGCTCTTCTCCTCCATGTATGCGGTGATCATGGCGGAGTAGAGTACTCTGTCATTGCCATGGTGAGCGATGCATTCTTGCATCTGTTAACAAAGTAGTTTGTGGTACGCGGAGAATTGCCTCGACAATACCAACCAAAGGGAGGCACCTGGCGCCGCGTATGACCTGATTGTAGACCTCGGCTAGGTTGGTTGTCATGATACCATATCGAGCACCACCTGTCATGCGGCGGCGACCACTTCTCCTTAGGCTCGTGCTCAATCCGGTCGAGAAGCATTTGACACTGTGCCCTGTCTTCCTCGTGACACTAGGAGCGTCGTGGGTAGTGTGGCAATGCTTGGGGGCACAGTCGGCGCTTAGGCGGCCCTAGTCGATGCCTCCTACGTGGGTTTGGGTCGCTCGTCCGAATCTTCCAGTGTGTCGAACTTACGCTGGCAGTTACGGTTGCCTGAGCGCTGAACATGTTCATCAAGTCCTTGTTGCGGAGCGCTTATAGAAGTTTGCACCCAAGTGCCTCATGCACCACTCGCTCTGTAGATCGGTCATGGAAGTGAAACGTTCTCTCTCGGCGCATGTTGTGTTATTGCAGCGGCAGCCAGCGTCTTGGTCATGTATGAGGCATACGTTGGGGCGGTCTGCACAATGAAATCCTCACATTCTTGGGAACCACGGCCACTATCCGTGTTCTTGCTTTCAACGGCGAATGCCACAGGAAGAACTTGATTGTTTCCGTCCGTCGCTATTGCGGTCGATGTCAGCCCTTGTACACGCGATCGAGAATGTGCCATCGATACACAAGACCGGGCGGCGATCTTGGAATGCATTGATGCATGGACCAAGCGCGAAGAATGCTCATTGTAGTACCCTCTTATTAGACCACCGGATGCGTGGCGTCTTGAATGTCGACATGAGTGCGGGATTCTGTCTTGTATGACTCGGAGTTGCGGGAGGTTGTGGTAGGAATCCTCGAGCGTCTGAACCTTGATTCCAATGCCTTCTGTTTTGCCCTCCAAGCCTTGGTATAGGTGATAGTGTCTTTGGAACCTTGCCTCAATGGCGAATGATGGATCGTGGCTCAAAATCTAAGTTATCCACGATCTCACCGCACATGAGATTGACAATGAAGCGATGGCGGATTCCGGTGGGGCTATGGCGACTTCGGACGACGCATGTGTGAGGACCACTATGGAGCACTTCGATGGGTGTCCCACTTGGGTGAAATGCGTGCGCGCGCAAGGGCATCCTCATGTTGCACTTGACATCGTAGCATCTTGGGGTAGACTTGGCGGCGGTGAATGTGCGTCGAGCCGACAATGCCAGGTTTGACCGCATCTTGCGGCCTCCTTGCATTTGTGCGTAGCTCCTAGTCGACCTCGCTCGTCGTACTCCCATGGTACATGGGAGCCTTCGTTAACGACGAGGTTCTCGAACTGGTATGTGTTCCATTCGGATGGAACCGCTCTTTGGTCGCATCATCGTCGTCATCGAACATTCATCTTCGGACAACGCCATGTAATCTTGGTCTTGAGCTCCATCATTTCCACTAGGTCTTCCGGCTCCTCGCCTCGTCGGCAAACCCACTAGCTTTGTCTCACCGAATGAGGTAACTTTCGGCGACATCGACAACCTATTGCCCTTACGCCATTGTGTGCGGCGCGCGAGTCACCTATTTCTTCGTCGGTGTCGGCAACTCCTACTTGTTACGATGCATATGCGAGTGGATTTTGCAAGCGCTGGACGGAAGGACCAATTTCCACCCCTCTCCCTCGCCATGCGTACATCGACCGCCATGAATTTGTTCCCTTTAGTTGCACTAACTCCCAATCGTGGTACATCTGCCCGGCGGCGACTCAATGTCGATCGTGAACATCACGGTCCACTTGGGCGTGTGGAACAACCACCGCATCACAACGCCTATTGTGCGTTGGTTAGGTCTTAGTAGGGAACGCGTCCGCGGTGGAAATAACTCAAATCAATTCCTGGAACCCTCCATAATAGTCCCTCGGCGTAGTAAATTTTGAAATTGACGACGTCGTGCATATTTGACGTCTTCGCAGTGTGAAGAACATTTACACGATGAACTACATATGTGAAACCGAATATCCCACCAAAAAGTATGTAAAGCGGACTTCACTCGTAATGACACATCAAGAATCATGTAATCCGTTACGGTAAGAAAATTACAGGGGTGGGCAAGCTGACGACGGCGCCGCTAGCTTTTCTCCTCCTCCTCTCTGTTGTGTCCTTCTATTTTTAGTTGAGTAAGACCGAGTCTGTGTGGAATTTCGGCGGTTGCGAGAGGATTTTGTAGAGTCGGGGCACTGTCGCGATTTAATCGGCGATACCTTCCTGTCGCCGATTGAGCGGCAATACCTTCTGTCGCCGATCGAGCGGCGATACATACGTGAACCAAAAACTAGCGGTTCAAGCGGTAGCGGATTAATTTATCCAAATTGTTCGCGCTATTTGTTGTTGTGCATTGTTGGAAGATTTTTGGAGGGCGATTGAGAGATTAATGATTAAATGCGTACCAGCATAGCGATAACCACACGACATTTCATCCGACAAGGGGATTACATGGCAGCGCAGACAACGAGCCGGGGCGGTACACGCATGCCTTTAGGGAAATTGAAATACATGGGACATGTGGAGGAATAGGTAGAACTCTTGAGTCGAGCGTGGCCATTTACCCTTGCGGGCCAGCTCGGCGTTGTACTCCTCGCCTTACGCCTTGGCTCTTGCGCGATGGCCTCTTTCGCTCCCTCTCGGCCTCCGTCGCCTCGCATGCTCACGCTTCTGCTCCTCGCGCTGCCTGTCCCGCCTACCTTGCTCGGCCTGCTCAGCTTTCAACTCTTTGAGGCGCCTTTCACGGGTCTCGATGTGCTCCCTGGCGGTGCTCTTCCGTCTCAGCAACGACCACATATCGTAGGGGTGGATCTTGTCGTCGATCCACTGCGAAGTCGCATAGTCTTTGGCGGAGCTGCGGTTGGTAAAGAGAGTTCGTTACCGTTTTGAATAAAAAGCATTGTACCATGAAATAGGGTTTCATTACGGATGCTGTTGTTGCGATCAACGGCGTAGTTTAGCGGCACCAATAGCGGCCCAATGGTCCACTCATCGGTTTATTTGACACACTTGCGGCGTCCCTACACCGGCGCAGGGGTGCCACCCCTATCGGGGTCCTTCGAGGCGTTCGCGAGCATAGGAGGGTCACGGTGGACCCGAATCATTGGGCGTACTACGAGCGGCTTCCTCGAATCCACCGATTCGGAAAGGTTTGGTGTGTGAAAGGCTCGACTAAGCGGCATGATAGCGAACGGTGGTCTCATGGGGAGACACCCAGTCCTTCAAAAGCTTGCGGATTTTCTCTCATTCCTTCTCTTTGTCCATGTTTTCTACTTTGTGGTGCTGTTATGGACTAGTTGGACGAGTTCTGTTGTATTTATATTTGGAGGGGATGGAGCCGTTGCCGGGCCTCTCGTGCCATCGTCCTAATAAACTAGGCCGTGTGGAGCCATCGTCCTGAACAGCTAGCCCGTGTGGTCACATCGTCCTGAAAAGCTGGCTATTCTGGTGCCATCGTCCTGAAAAGCTAGCCCGTGTGGTCACATCGTCCTAAAAAGCTACCTTTCAAGGGCGATGCTACAAGACGGAGCAGCCTTTAAGTACTCCGTCAGCGCCCGTGTTGTCGCATCGCCCAAGAAACCTAGCTCGTTTTGTCACGTCGTTGCGAACAGTTGGATCGTCAAACAAAGCAGGCGTATTACTCATATTCAAAAGATGTCATAACAACAGTTGGCATAATGGAAAAAAAAATTACATAAAGGAAAATCTAATGGTGTCCCCTCTTAGGCTGCACCCCGCGCGTCACCCCGGGCCTCTGCCGTCGCTGCAGCGAGTACGTCAGAGGGTCAGGCTACCTGACAACCCGACCCACGCGAGTAGTCCGCGGTGGTGTAGCGATGGGCGCTCTGCGTCGGTGATCTGCGCGTGCAGTGCGTCGGTGATCTGCGTGGCACGGGTCGCACTCGGCGCACGTGCGGTGAAAGCCTCCAAAGAGAATCTGCGTGTCACGCGGATCCTCAAGAAGTCCTCCATGGGTGCCGATGAGTGCATCGCCCCGAGAATGTATCGTCCTCTAAACCGTTCTGCGAAGAATTAGGTTACAAACACAAACATAGTCATGACTAAAAATGCGTTCGCATGCAAGCGGAACTTACCGTTGGCCCAAAGATGTGCTCGAGGCGACGCGGCATAGTCACCGCGCGTGCGGGTGGGCGAGGACTGTGACGAGAAGATCGTCGTTACAAACTTATGAGGTTCGAAATGAAATGAAGAAGCGATGTCGGCGTGTCGTGTCGAACTCACCTCCCGCATGTCGGAGGTGCTCCCCGCCTACCACGCCGCGGCGTGCGCCACGTGGGAGCGGAGGCGTATCCTACCACCTCGGTGACCCTTGTCACGGGATCGCTCGGTCCACCGGTCGGCGGCGTCGACCGATCGCGGTCCGCACTCCGCGTCGCTGCCTCCACGATCTGTCAGAGCCCTCGATCTCCCGACATTGCCATGTGTTGCGCGGAGTCTACCATCTCGACGACCTCCTGGTGAAGATCCACCGCACGGTAATCATCAAGTTGTACACGTAAGTATGTCAAATTAAATATGAAATATGTAATATTGAGTATATCTGCTGCGGTGGAAGCGAGTCCGGTGGGTGGGTGCGTGTCGGACGTCGCGGCGCATGTCGAGTAGGGTCGACCACGACCGGACGCAGCGAGCCTCGTCGGTGAGTACCACTCCATGTAGTGCTCGTGCGTCTGGGGTCGTAGGCCTCGTCGCAACCTCGGCGAGGGTCTGCGTGGCGATCCCAACCGTCCACCCAGGGCCATCTGTCCGACGGGGACATCGCGTGCCTGAACTCCCTTCCTAGTGTACTGTGGGCGGCAAGAAAAATATTTGGTTGCGATGTAACACATATTATGCGGATATAAAGTCAACGGTGAACTTACGCGTGTCGTGCGCGGCACCCGCATCCCCAAGGCTGGGACCTCTGTCGCGAGACGAATCGCGCGCAAGACCCGGCGTATCTGGTACTCCTCCACGAAGATGTCGTGCACCAGGCACTCGGCGTGTACCGTACGTAGTCTCGCGTGCGGCACAAGACCGGCTGACCGTTGGGGCGCGCGACCACCGATCGTCATTGTCACGAGTCGGATGACGCGGTCATTGGTCGGTGATCGAACATCGCAGCGTACTCGGGTAGGAGCCCTGCGAGGTGATCGGCGTGAAGGTGACTCATGCAATACAACACCGCAAACTAAGTACACGAAAATAACGATTGCAAAATGAAAATAACAAAGATTACGAAACTAACCGTCGGCGGCACCACAAAGTGCCCATGGTCGGCCGGTCCAGTCGTCTGCGGGCGTACAAGCGTCCCGTCTGTTGTCAAGTCCACCTGGTCGTCCGTCTGAAGCGCTCCAACGACCACACCGCGGTAGGAGGCGGGCATCCCGGAGGATCGGCCGCCACGCATAACGCCGCACGCGTCGCCGCAAGTCGCGCGATGCGTCGCGCCGCAAGACGGTCGGACCCCACGCGTCTTCGGGATCCGCTCGATCGGTGACTCGGCCACTGCTGCGTAGCGGATGTAGTGCTTGTCCACGCCGCCGTGGGAGCTCGAGAACATCACCCACCCTAACAACCACGGCGGTAGGCCTCGGTGCCTGCGTATCAGCGACGAGCGCTGCGTCCCACGCCATACGCTCGGCCGCAGAAGGCACGTGCGTCAACACGGTTCACAAGCGAATTATTCGAGAGAAAAATAGTTACGAAAACACTTACGTGAATCGGCGGATCCACTTCGGCGTGGGCCGTGCGTGCTTGCGAACTCGGCGTCTGTATTGCTCGGCGGCGAGGATATTGCGGAACTGTCTCAGGAGGTCCGTGCGCCACGTGGCGGGGCGTCGTGCGCCACCATCGGAGCGCTGCGCGGGCAACCCGGTCGAGATAGCTCACATCTGCGGCGTCGGCGTCATCTCCTGCACGGGAGATGGAGCGTGTGGTCTCGGCCTCGGCGGTCAACCGCGGCCGTCGGTAGGCACGCGATCGTCGGAAACGCCTAGGCGTCGACGGCCGGCCGGTCTGATCGTCCTCCACCGTCGCCTCCACCATCCTCGCGAGTGGAAGGAGGCTGCGCTCTCAACCTCGTCCAAATGATTAAGCACAAGCGAGTCAACGCAAAATAATCGGGCCAGGCATTGGCGCATGAAGGACACAACTTGACGTACCTCGGAATCCGGTCTCGGTGCGGCCTCCATGCCGATGAGGTGCGTGGCGAAACGCCCAAGCTCTATCGGCGCTGGCCCTCGGAGAGCACGCGATCGCGGCGGCTACGGTGGACGGCGGTCAATCAGCAAGTCAAGCAACTCGTACTCACTCGCGTCTGCCATACACGAAAATGCGACAAGATAGAAAGTTCATATTTTTTCCATGCATCTTTACATAGCCTATGTAGCAACTACGAATTTTCTTTACAAATTTAATACATGTCATGCTACTTTTCTAGTTAAACGGTGTTTTCGGCACTAACAAGATATTGACCGCAAGCACTAACACAACTAATAACAATGTACTAACAAAATAATAACCGCACATATATTCTCATTGTTTTTAGACCTACACGGCTACTCGTGTTTTTCTCACAATTCAAAAATGTATCGTGCATTAATTATGTTACTACTGGTCAACCAACGCCATACTCAATTCTATGTCGCTATTGTCGTAATTCTATGTCCAACTCAAAATATGTACTACACACTTCGGCTACATTTATGTAACCTACTCAATTCTATGTCGCTACACAACTCAAAATATATGCTTGCAGTTCGACTAAATTTATGTGACCTACTCAATTCTATGTCGCTATAGTCGCAATTCTATGTCGCTACACAACTCAAAATATGTACTCTGAGTCCGACTACATGTATCTAACCTACTCAATTCTATGTCGCTATTGTCGTTTGCTAACCTACAAGGTTTGGACGTAACATACACGATTTGAAAAAATTTACTGCAACACAAGATGATCGATCAAAGCGATGCTCTGTCGATCTCTCTCACCGCCACGAACCGGCGAGGCTTCGCCGCAATTTCTTCTCTCCTCTCCAATCTCTCTTGTTTTTTTTCTGGAATTAAAATGAATTATGGATTGATTTTTCGGGGATTTTATAGTCTGTCTTCTGTCGCGACATAGAATTCATTTCAGAAGCGCCTTTCCTGTCGCCATTGAACGACGATATGGTAGCCGACCGCGGAGTGGCGGCAGTTCTGTCGCCGATTGAACCGGCGATAGGTTCGCATCGCCGATTCAACTGATTTATTGAGACACATTTTTGTAATTGTTTTAAACGACTATTTATTTTTGTAAATATCTTTAAAAATAATAATATTTTTTTAAAAAAATTCCCGTGAGCCGCGGGAGAGAATCTGGAAGGGTCTCCGACTTGTCGTCCTCCCTTGAACCTTGGGGACGAGCGCACGCTCACGAGGCGAGGCGAGAGAGATGGTGTTTGGCGGGAGGAGGGGGTCATCGCGGTGGGGCCTTCCGGTGGCGAGGTCGGAGGCGCTCGGCAAGCTGGGCCCCTCCTTCGGCATCGGCGCCGGCTGCGGCGTCGGCGTCGGCCTCGGCCTCATCGGCGGTACGTACCTTACCATCCACTCACTCCGAGTTGCTTATTCTTCCTTACTGTCTCTCCATAAACGCCCCCCATAAGGTTCGCGAAGCACCATACCCAGCAACTGAGCAAGTGCTCGCGAGGGTTTTAACGGCCAAGGCGCGCTTATCTTCGCGCAGTTTCGCTGCTCAGCCGAGGTGGACATGGGACATGTTTGCCATTAATTAGCTTCAGTTGGCACGTGTGCTAATGGTCGGTATTTATTTTTGGATTTTTTGGTGGGGATTCGGGACCCATCAGGATCAGGCTAGCCGATTCAAATAATAATAGGATTTGATATTCTCTTATTAGTTGAGGTATATAAATACTATAAACACCCCCTGCAGTTCTAATAACGTGCATGTTGTCAGCCAGAGAGCTACTGTGCCGAACAATAAGTAAGATCGGAGGGTTCAAGTATGATCATTTAGGCCTGTTTGAAATGCAGGAATCTTGCTGTTTCCCTTGCTATGGAATTCCTATGAAAATCTTGTTTTTCAAATTGTCCATACAGGTTTGATTCGGTTCATGTGAAAATGAGTTCATTGCCCTTCATATATAACAGTGCGACTGTCCAAAAGTAGGATGACTAGTTAGGCTTACAGTATCTTTGTGGTGGAAATATTTGTAGACTTGACATGTCATTCTCATGCTTAATTAAAGAGGAATTCAAGGCTCAAGAATCATAATACGATTGGTATCAAGACTCAAGAATCACAATACGATTGGTAGAGTGGATCTGGTGACAACTGGCAAGTTATTCGCTAAGAGCCACAGGGTTTCAATCCAAAAATGTGAAGCTATATGTATAAGGACATACTTTTGATGACACCAAATGTATCCATCTAAGAGCAAACCAATCTGATAAGCAGAGAACGCAGAGCTCAGCAGCCAACTTGAAAAGGAGACAGCTACTCATATAACTTTCTAACATCTGAAAAACTAAAACCAGTAGTGCTAATCCAGATTGCCCTTCTAAGAGCAGTTTCAGCTTTCGGTATGTGATGGCAAGATTTCTAATTCAACGCAGTAAAGTAAGCTTATTAGATACATGGATGCTTGAGGTCCTCTGCACTATATTTGATTGGATATTTCTATGACTGAGATCTCCTATGCATTTTGTTCTTTTGGATATTTCTATGACTGAGATTTAGATTCCTATGCATCCTATTCCTATTCATTTTGTTCTCCCTTGATAAAAAGCTGTAACTCTGCAAGTCTTGTTCCATGCGCCTGCTCTGAACTGTGGTTCTCACTGTAATCAGTTGTGTTAGTTGTAACAAAATATATAATAGATGATGTTGGATCCCTGAATTCTTCAGAGTTCATACCGAGAGAGTACCATTGAGAGGAACAAATTATGTAGGCTGTGATTCCGTACACCAGAGCACATCTAGTTTTACATGTGCTGACCTCTGACACTGTTGAACATCGAGTTATCTTGTTCTCAAGGGTCATGTAACCGGTCCCGGGATGGATCCCGGCCAGCCGCCGGTACCGGTAACCGGCCGGTTACCGGTCAAACCGATTTTTTCCGGATGAAATTCGTTCAAATTTAATTAAAAACCATTCGAATTTGAATTTGAAAAGCCCGGGATTACCGGCCGGGATCCCGTATCCCGGCCCCCCTCCGGTAAGCGGTAAGCGGACAGGATTTTAATCCCTGCTTGTTCCGTTCCTTTCTCATTTTTTATGTGACTGAACAGGTGCAGGAATTGGAGCTGGATTCCCTGGTTTACAGTTGGGATTTGGAGCTGGTGCTGGATGTGGAATAGGAATAGGTTTTGGTTATGGTTTTGGAAAAGGAATTGCATATGACGAGAACGGGAGACATTCAAACTTCAGGAGATCATTTCAGAGTTCCAAGAACCTTCCTTATGAGTAAGTATGCTCTGTACTATTGCAAGATGACTCCATTCCCTATTGTTTGACTTGCTTACATCCATAGGGGGGGGGGGCGGTGTTTGGCCTTGAATCTGTTTATATGTTTAATTAGAGATGTCAAAAGGTGGTGCCTACTTAAAAAAAAGGAGGTGCCTACTTTTTTTTAAAAAAGGTGGTGCCTACTTAAAAAATAAAAGGTGGTGCCTACATTCGATGTGAACTTTGGTGAATTTGTAGAAGTCTTTCTATGGTTAAGACTTTAAGCTGTGCATAGTGCATTCGTCCTACATGTTTTCTCATCTTTAACATAATTCTATTAAAAAACTTTGCAGTGAACAGTTTGATATTCTGTTTGATGAGCTGATTGAGAGCACCAAGAAGCTGATCAAGGCGACATCAAAGGAGATCGATAAGTGGAAGCGAATGTAGAGTAAACAGCTCAGGAGTGCACAGACTGATACTCAGAAGCTTAAGGCACTGCACGTGCCTATGCGGAACTGAAATGAACTCTTGCTTGTTTGATGTTACAGCGAATATTTTCAGGGATTCATGAGATATGCTGTCAATATTCTACCCTCTTGGAGCCTGGAAGGATTAATTTGAAAACCATGTGCTAGGATGTAACATCATGTGATTGTGACGCCGGCTCGCATTGAAATATCATGCAGAGCGTCGCTGTCGACATTCTATGCCCATCTGCAGAACGCTGTTTCGTATTGAAATATCTTGCAGAACGTCGCTGTGGATATTCTATGCCCATCTGCAGAGCGCTGTTTCGTATTGAAATATCAACGTCGCCTCAAATCTTCTGGCTTTTATTATGCGTCCATATGTTGACTGTTTGTGTCTTGTTCTTAATATCGCCGCTTTTGTTTAATAATCTTGCTTACCTTGCTAAAGCCAGTCCTAATTTTGGGCATCCTTGTTCAACAAGATTGCGTTCGTCCACAGTACTGAACCAAACGCTTCCTACGTCAGATGAAAATGAAATGCTATTGATGATTTTATTAAATCAATGTGTCCTACGCCGTGGGAGAGATTGCAATTTAAAAATATCATGTTAACGAAGGCGTCCAATTCAGCTACAGGTTCAGGTTGTGTTAAATAAGAAAGGGAAATTTCCACGAGACCACACAATTCTAAGTTCCTAACAGGCTTCGTTGTTCTACGCAATGTTCAGTAGTCAGCATTTTGCAGCTGTAGTACAACCGGTATGGCACCTGATTTTCTTATAACGACTCAAAAACGCCTGAGGATATTTTTACTGTCACGGGGGACTCTGCTCTAGCCAACTCTCCCTCAACCTCGAAAAGTAGCTGGAGGGGGAATATTCAATGCAATTTAATCCATAATTGACCTATCTGCACTTTGGTAGTGTCCACCGAGGTAGATAAAGACAAAACGTTCGTGTATTAAAACAGCTTTTGTATTCAGTTTTTCACCTCTTCTTTAATGAAATAATAGCAGATCTGCCGCTGAAAGAGAGTAGCCTTTCGAGATCAGTGCGATCAATATCATCAAAGTACTACACCGAGTTGGATAAACTGGAGCATGTCTTTCAAGACCAGTGCAATCTCAAAAGGCATGTTCCCTTTCAATATCAGTGCAATCAATATCATCACAAAGTACTACTTCACCGAGCTGGGTAAATTGGAAGCAGTTTCGCCGCACAAGTTGCAAGAAAATTTACGAGACTTTGAAAACTATTCTTCTTCATTCGAACTTCCCCAGGCCCCAACGGACCACGGGAAAAGGTGGCAACAGGGCAGGTAATCTAGGAAAAGATCCATGACGTTTTATGCGTCGCTGCTCTGGCAAAGGCGTGAAAAGGCCCGCACAAATGATTGAGAGCTTCTTTTCTCTAGTGGCCATGCCAGACGCTCTTCACCCCACCTGTTGCCCTGGCCGGCACTTTAATGGCCTAAACTGCCACCGTGCAAATGATCTCGCCCACAAGCTGCCCAACAATCATGGAAAGAAAAGCTTACCATGCAACTGTGCATGGCATCACTTGGCACATAGTAACATGGTTACATGGGGCACTGCCCCCCCAAAGAGAGATACTAAACTGCTTCCATTTATCAATGGAGAATTACCAAGATGCAATTCAACATAGCAGTCATATCATACCACTCACCTTCACCCATGCTATGCAGCACAGGAGCGCTAGATGAAGCTTGATGAAGAGGACAAGAAAGGACAAGCATGATGAATGCAAATAATCATTAATGGAGGTTGTCTCTCAACTATACTTGTCTGGTTGTCTTGTACTAGCACACAAAAGCATCAGCCCTTGACATATTACAACTATCTTAGGTACACCGACAAAACCTTATTATTGTCCGACACTTGGATCCCAACTTCTAGAGTGGCCAACCGGCCTTGTTAACTTACCCAAACCAATAATGTTAATACTTAGGAGTCAGATGCACAAAGAATAAATAATAATAGTGTCAAACATCAAGCCCACAGAGATCATTCACCCAAGGACATACGGTTGATAAAGCACGCAGATCATGACAGGCATAGGCCAGCACTGATGAGTGATGATCCCAGCATATGCATCACCAATCATCTCCAGCAGTACAGCAGCTTGTGATCAGACATTGAGTCATGGCCAGTTTCGGAGAATGAAGCTTTTGGGACTGAGATCACCGCCCTGTTTTTGCACGCTTCATCCCGGTGGAGTTAAAGGGGGACACGCTAGGGCTAAGGTGAGGGCTTGGGCTTTCCTCTCTCAGAGTGCCATTTAGAATGGCCAGTTCTCTCAGTTGTTGCTTCTTGTAGTAGTCCATGGACTCATCCTGACGATAGCAACAGTTAGCAAGACCGAGAACACCATATTAACAGTACATACCAAAACTCTTTAAGATAATGGCAGCTAAAAAGGAAATGACAGTGCTTACAATTGGTTTCAGAAGATCTTCCAGGATGGTCACAGCTTGGTTTAGACGGGCATCAACAATATCTGCTGGAAACTCTGCTTCCACAAGCACATGCAGTGGATCATTGAGGTGCTCATACCCAGGTTTATCTCTCAGCTTCTCTTCCTATATAATAATATATTTTCAGGATATTTGCATCAATAGGGGGTGTGACAAAACAGAATTGGTAAAACAGAAATGCACCCGGGTCTTGTTACTCTTGCAAACAAATGAAACTACGCATTACATGTATCAAGAGAGCAATGGTCTTATTATCTCAGTCGCTACAGACAAATAAAAGAGAGAAATCCGATATCAAGTCTATAACTAAAGGGCTAGGTTGATATCTTATAGTGTCCACGGGTATGACAAATATCAGATTCAAAGGTTTATATTTGGCAGTTTAACATCAGAGCAATCTGTTATGCTTGAAGCTCATGACCAAATATGGATTTGTGTGGTAAAGAATTATTAGATGTAATAGATAGAACTAAGATGTCACCAGCATCCACTGAACAACAAGATCACTGACATAAAGGCTAAGTGGAAGCAGAAAGTCAAAGAAAAAAAAGGTGAAGTAGAGTGCTCACGAAATAAAGCAACAAATACACCTCAATTACAATAACACTTCTACTTAGGCTACTAAGTACTCACTGCAATCAAACTGTACGTTTATGATAGCGTGTGGCATCCCACTAAACCATTAGACCTACACCAACAACTGGAGCAAACAAACCACAGTTAACATCTTCAAGAGAGTTTGAATGATGAAATATTCATGGGCCACGTAGTAACAATTTCTACATAGAAATTACATCCTTACTGTGGTCTAGATTGCAGCTCATGATATCAGAATAACTCGAAATAGCTCATCTTAAAAATGTAACCTTAACTAGCACGTTCCACACTTCCTCCAGTGTTACTATTGTAGTCTGGAGATCATACTATTAAGCTTTGGATAGTGCAGTGCGTCTGAAATTAACCGAGCAACGGTTGCATATCAATCAGGCCAGCCCGAAGTTTGGTTGTTTATGACATCAGTGATAGAACATATTAGCCGATTTAACCATGAGGAAACATACCCTCTTAGTTTTTAATTCCACATAATAAGTATGATAATAACACACAGTACATCCTAAAAGTGTCCAACAATTTTAACCAAATAATAATATTAAAATAGGGAACTAAAGAACAATATATTATGATGTGCTTAGTTACCTTAACAGAATCTTTCACTGAACCACATCCACGGATATAAACTCTACATTGAGTTGAGGCTTCAACTCTTTTCAGGGAGTTTCCTCGTGGTCCCAACAAACGACCAACAAAGTTGTACTGATAACAACCAAAAGAGTGTAAATCATTCGTGATAGCACATTGAAGAAAGTTAAAGGAAAGCACTAAAGAAAGCCACGCATACATTAGGATACTTGTCCACAGGAACATCTAGCCTCACAACTTTCTTGACAACAGGGGGGCCAGAAAGTGCTGGAGCTCCATTCCAGCCCATAGATGATGCTTGTAGAACCCCCATATGCTGAAAAAAAACAGAATATTTCCCCATAAATATGTTTTAAGAGAAGTTGACAATATAAGCATTGAAGAGAGGATACAAATAATTTGGGTCCTTAAAAAAAACATTTATACATGCAATGATCAACTCATTAACATAAGTCAGGTAATTTAATCCCACGTTCAATGATCAACTCATTGCTGAGAACTAGCGATAGGTGACAACCTTCGACAAAATTGACTACAGGATACGAACAACATCCACCAAATAAGCAATCTGAAGATGCAAGGTCCACAATCCATATACATTCCCTTCTTTCTACTAGGGCATACATGCTATTTAAATGCATGACAAGGTAAGCACGTAAACCTATGATATTCAAAGATTTCCAGAATCTGCATTACCTCTGTTTGCATTCCTGACCATCCCTCCAGATCCATTGGCTGACCATTCACTGGGTGGCCAGGTAACCTTAATGGGCTACCATGCTCGATTCTCTCAGGATCAACAAAATTATGGTTATGTGGCATAGAAGATGCCCGCAAAATCTCTGCATTAAAAAAAACATGATCATGGTGAGAAAATAATACATATTATTTGGTATGCTATAGTATAACAATGACAATAATGCTATTTGTGACAACCCTAAATTTGGGAAAAGGCGATCTCCACTAGATTTCCGTATTTATCCAATGCCTCGAATTATGGTAGAAAGGAGATAGTAACCACTCCACTCAGTTAAAGAAGAGGCGTATATTGCACAATGGTTCTTAAGATAGAAATTTGTGGTTGATATAAAAAGTACCCATTCTTGAGTGGGAAGTCAATTACGCGGACAAAGTTATTATTTATGGCCAAGAACTGGACAAATTATTACTTTGCCGTGAATTATACCAGTATTAGACAACATGACATATGATAAATGAATTAACAACAAAATCAGAAAATCTAGTAACAAACATCTTCTGGTTAACTCTTCTGATCGACTAATAATACGATACCAACAGTGTTGGACAGGAAGACCATCATACATCCCGAAAAGATGTAGCAGAGGCAGTCATCAAAACGTCACAGCAACTCATAACTAACAGTCCGTAACCTAAAAGACTTAGGGTAAACTAAACATAGCAATCGGTGGTAGTGAATGTACTACATCATTTCGGTGATAGTGAATGTACTACATCATTAACAACTCATAGCAACTAAATTGATAAAGGGCTATATAGCCAAGCAACATTACAGTAATGTCTGGAAGCAAAAGAAACAACCTTGGTTCAAGAGCCTGGTACAGAAGGGAAGAACTTGCACGAATGGGGCTAATTTCTGCCTCTCGGCAAGCAACTCAGCCAGATATCTGCCAAACAAAAATCTCATCAGTATCACATTAGACAATCTGACTTTATTATTCACATGTGAGATTAAAACAATATTCCAAAGAGTAGAAGCATAGTTTGAATCATCTAAAATAACCACAAGCCCACGAAAAAACTGTAAAAACAAGAACTTTGATAAGATTTATACAGCAAGATCCACAAAAATAAAATTTTACATGCGACTATCAACAATGAGCAATTTATTACACAATTTTTACATCCATCAGCAACAAGTCAAACATATAGCGCCTATTTATTCCTAATAGTCATCATCAGCGAACAGCTCTTGTAAATCTATCAGCAAGCAATCACGGAAATCCCTATTTCCACAGATCACTCCTCCATCACAATCCCAGCAGTGATCAATGCCAAACATCACATCCAGAAGGTCAGAATTAAGCAGAAATCTCCACCACCGGCATCAAATCTCGTACTCCTCAGAAAGATTTCCAAGAAACTGGATCAAAAACCTAAACAAGACTCGACCGAAAAAAAATAGGGAGAGACAGAAGCAATCGCAGACAATAAAAGAAAAATTAAGAACAAGATAGCGAAGCAGGAACCCACCTCTCTCTTTCAGAGGCAGAATACCTCAAAGAATTGAGGTGATGAGGGGAAGAATGGACAGGAGACGGTGAGTACTGCAAGAGGGAGGGTGGCGGAATCCTCTCATCCATGGCTCCCAACAGCGAAAAAAACAACTCAAAATACTCTACAAGATTGGGGGGAGACCAAGAAACCCAAGAACCAAAAAAAATCCAAGACCCTAGGCAATCAAGAAAACCAATAACAGCAACTACTTAGCAAGCTATGGTGTGGAGGCCTATCTTGAAGCCAAGGAAATCTAAAAGAAAGGAGAGATTGCCAAGAACCAAGAGAAGATATATATAAGGGATAGATGGGATTCTATATCACAAAAGAGGAAGGTAATAGTTGGGCAATCAATGATCAGAGCCCAGGCTGTGCAGGGTTGGCAGCAGCTATTGGCGTTGGTTCTCGCTCTCCTTCCTTTCTCCTCTCCACAACACACCCACAGGAGGGGAGAGAAGGGGTGGGTGGGAGAAGGGAGGAGAGAGAGGAAGAGACAAACCCAAAGGAGGGCTTTGGCCTCTGGATTCTCTCCCCCTGCAGTATATGTCGCAGAAATCCAGATGATTGAGGTCTCAGCTTCTGGAGTTTCCCCTGTAATTTTCTTCCTTTTTTTTGGTTTTGCCATTATTTTTTGGGGGTTTTATTGGTTGTGCTAGGTGCACCCATTTGATTTTTTTTTCAAAATAAAAAATAAGGCAGATTACTAGTGTAGATAGAAAATTATATTAGGTGCACCATTAGACTTTAATAAGATGACCCTACACAAGTATTTGTGGGTTCATGAATACAGCAAATAACCATTGATCTATATGCTCACTAATTTACTCACTAATGATCACATTATCCGCAATTAATATATAACAGCACACTTTCAAAAAAAAATCACCATCCTTAATAATTACACTAACACCATTCATGTAGCCTACATTCTTATTTTTGTTTCACCATTTTTGTTGTCACTCCATTCATTTTGTGCTACAAATTGTGTACTATAACATTCATTTGGTCGACAATTGGTTAATTTTTCAGACACTGGCACTCGCCGTAGAATATAAAAGACCATTGGGACAAAAAAAATATACATATAATACAATTTCCTGATACATAACGTAGCCTTGCTGGTCTCCATTAACCGGAGTATATTTTATTTGTTTAACATTAATCCTGGTGGCCAAGGTCTCTTCACGCGTATCCCTAGCCCTGCCGCTGTAGAAAAATATTTCGCACTGATTTAACGGAATCTTGGTGGCCGTTTGGGGCGGCGTTGACTCCTATTCCTATAGAAGCAGCTGAATCTACCTTCCATCCAGGCCGTCCATTTCGCAAGTTAGCCTCCCGATATTTAGGGTGCTAATTGAGGCTGTTTCAAATAATCATTGGAACACGGAGGCCACCTATATCAGCCATTTCTTTTCTTTTTATTTTAGCTTAGTGCGGCCGCCGCTTCCTCGGAATTAGGTCTAAACAACCAATAAACGCAGTACACATTTGTGTCATTCTGTGAGCGATGGATGGTTGTTTGCTGCCAAAGTTTGTACTGCTGTCAAGGAGTTTGTCTGGTCATCGTTAACTTCGGTTGCAAAATTAAATAAAATATGAAGTACATGCATATGGAGCTGTTCAAATCCGGACAAAAACCCGATCTTGAACGGGCAGACTTGAACTGGTCTGGCTTTAAATAAAGATTAATATTTAATATATTTTGAGAATAAAATTATTTTTTTAATATCATTGTCGGACTTTTCTGGGCTCAAACTGAAAATCAAGACTCGAGACCGCCCATGAACGGGTCTACGTTTACGTGTACGCATATACACTGGAGACAACAGGGCAATGCAGTGCTAACTTGCATTAGAATATTGGCACACGCAGAATGTGTTAGGGCAGCAACCACAAAGAAACATGAGTTCCAGTTAGGCACCTGGAGCGGCTTGACTCGGTTTTATTGGAACAGCTATGTGTGATTTGTATGAATCATGACCAATCATATAGGGCTTAATTACATATATGGGCAACATACTCCATCAAGCTAAGCACAGCTGAAGCCTGACCAAACCAATCGGTTTGGATATCACAAGAAGCATAATGTAGTGAAGATATCGAGCTTAATTGGATGATAGGGACGTGCTTATGCAAGAAATAGAACAGGGGACGAGGGGAAAGAGAAGAAAATTTGTTGCTTAAAACTATATATATGCCCAATTCGTCGTACTGATACGAGGAAATGCATTTAATTACCCTTAAAATACTTTTGATATTGACACTTGTAAAAGAGAGCAACAATTAATTTTGTTGGGGTATAAAGATATTTTGATGGGGTGATTTATGCATTTAAAAATATTCTAAATCTGTTGCTTTCCTAGTTGTGTATATCAAGTTGTGCCATGGAAAAAGGATTTTTTTTTTCATTTGTCCCTCTGCTGCCACCAGTATTGCAAGACTAGCCCCCTTGGCCCGAAAATTCAAAAATTGGCCCCCTCCCGAGCGCGGGATGACCGGAGGTCAACACGTGGCGCTTTTCGCGTTGGGGGGGCATGGAAAGAAGATGATCAGCGTGGCATTTCAACCGGGCACGGGAACGAGTGCGGCGTCGCGGAAGGTGGTGGGCCCGGGCTCCTTCGCCGCGCGGAGAGTGGAAGGTGGCCGCCACCCTTCCGCGCCACGCGACCACAGGACGTTGGCGGCATCCCACGCCGCCCGAGCGCGGCAAGGAGGTAGCATTTTCGGTTTTTAGTGTTTTTGGATTTTGGTTTTAGGTTTTTAGTTTTTTAGGGTTTTTGGTTTTAGGGTTTAGGGAGGTGTCCGTGGAGGTGGTGAAAGAGAAGAAAATTTGTTGCTTTAAACTTGTATTAATTGTAATTCTTCAAAGTAATTTTAGAGATATTATATATGTATGCCCAATTTGTCATACTGATACGAGGAAATGCATTTAATTACCCTTAAAATACTTTTGATATTGACAATTGTAAAAGCGAGCAACAATTAATATTGTTCAGGGTATAAAGATATCAGATTTGATGGGGGTGATTTATGCATTTAAAAATAATCTAAATCTATTGCTTTCCTAGTTGTGTATATCAAGCCGTGCCATGGAAAAAGGAGGAAAGCATTCACTCTTGTTCATCTTACGCGACCGTCGTCATTAGCTAGCCGTGTGAACTCTCCTACTATCTTTGAGCAAGAAACCTATATTTTGGTTCTTTTCAATACATTTACCTCATTACCTAGCTAATCCAATCTGTTTCTGAAACATATCTTTTTAGTACACTTAGTAATTAACCCAATTAATTTATCCCTGAGTAACAACCATTAATGTTTGATATGAATCCAATTCAACCAGTACTCATAATATTCATTGTACTTAGTACTCGTAAATCAGAGTCTTTGGATAGCTAGAAACCCATTCTTCTAATGCATTAATCTGACAATATTAATTCCATGGAAGAAACCAACCCGTTATAATTTAACCTTTTTTCCTCTCGATAAATTGTTGCTTGAAAATTTTGAAAGCACCCTAAATCAAGGGTCATATTCAATTGTTCCTTTCTTTGAAATGTCTAATCAATGATTTAATCAAACTAACCTACGTATCAAGGTAGGTTCCTTTGGTCCGGCTAAAACACGATCACAGGAGAGAAATACAAAATTAAATGGGATAAGGTTTGCAGACCGACCCGACATGAAGGACTCAGCGTCCTCAACCTTAAAAACCTCCCCCCCCAGGGCAATTGCACAACAAAATTAGTTTACAAGATACAATTCCTCGGCTCAGTAACAACCGAGTACAAACAATTAATCTGGAAAAACTCCCCCCTGGCCGGAAAAAAAACAAATTCTTCGCCTGGGTCGCTATCCAAAATCGCCTTTGGACCTTTGATAGACTACATGCGAGAGAATGGCCAAGCCACGACACATGTTCTCTTTGCAGACAATCACCGGAAGTAGCCCTACACTTCTCTCAATGCAGATATACTAGACGAGACTGGAATGAGATAGTAGAATGGCTTGGCTGTGCTCCGCTCAAGCCATCCATCTGGTCTGATAGTTTCAACATTGGGGATTGGTGGACCAAAACAAACAGTTTGGGAGGTATCCCAAGGAGGGCGATGGCAACGGTCATTGTTTTAACCACCTTGGAGGTCTAGAAGGAACACAACCCCAGAATTTTCCAGAGTAGGTCGACTAACCCCTTGGACCTGGCGGCAAAGATAAAGGACGAGGGTAGAGCTTGGACCCTAGCCGGGGCTAAGGGCTTGGAGCAATTTATATCGTGTAATCAAAACTTATAACATGTTCTAGACTTCTCTTCCGGTCCTGAACCGGCTTTTGCTTTATTAATATAATAGGCAATCCTCCTGCTTGTTTCTTTAAAAAAAACCTACGTATCAAGGTTTTAAACCTCGGTAACCGGTATTCATTCCATCACCCCCTAGTAGTGGTTACACAATCGATTGAGATGATTATATATTGGACCGAGGAGGCGACTAGAAGGGAGTTGGATAGGCGTCACACAAACAAATGTCTCTTTAAAATCTTTTGGCCGAAAGAGTTTAAGGTTCTTTCACTTCAATAGCTATGCAGAGCTATGAAGATCAGATCCTAAACCCTCACAATAAAATCTCAAAAAAACAAACAAAATGCACCAAAGCTTACCCGGATGGTCTAACCTCCAACTAGTGGGTGGTCTGACCGCTACTCTTGGGTGTCTAACCTCTCCCTCGGGACAGAACTGAAAATCGGCATTATTCAAAATCCAAAAATCGATACAACTTTCAATCCACTACTTCAAATTACTTGAAACTTTGTATGCACCTTGCCTACGATATTGTGAACCTAATCCATGGAGAGATTGAAGTAAATCATTCCAAAACTTCGACATTTTTTTTATCAGAAGGCAAGTTGCACGAAAACCGAGCCAAATATGAAAATAATGATAGCAAGGAGCTCGTGGGAGGAATCAATGCAAGATAGCTAAGGATGATTTTCCACATGTTTTAGCATCCTCAATCACGACAAGAATCAAGCTAAAAGCCCTCGAGAGCAAAACTCCCAAAATCACCTTTTTTCAACCAAAACCTAAGAACTTGCAATAGAAAGTGTCTAGATGGATGGGATCTAGTCTCCAAGAGATATCTCCATCACCTACACATCCTAGGTACAAAGAAAGATCAAAAGGGGAGGAAGAAACACAAAAAATCAAGCCAAATCAAGAAATCAACACTTGAGCATATGAGAGAAAGACTTGCACGAATTTCGGGATTTGATTTCTACATGAAGATGAACGTTTATAGCCACTCCCTTGGGAGGACAAAACCACTAGGGTAGCACACACACAAGTGATATCATCTCTTAATACATCTCTCAAACTCTAGCCTCCTCCTCTCTCCACTTTCCGCAAATTTTCATATTAGGGTTCTTGGCTTGGTTGTTGCAATCTTGCACCAACCTTTATATAGTGGAGGCTAGGAGCTAAGATAGAAACCCTAAAGGACACCCGTTAAGCCCACACACAAATGAGTCTCTCACTCACACACGCTTCTCAAAGCGTTGTCTTCGTCTTTAGCTACATTAGGCTAAATCCATCATGCCTTACGCTTCATGAAATATCCTTGACCTAATCCACTCAGGGCACCATTGCGGTTTTGCACACTACAACTTTTTCGTATTGGGCAATTTACAAAATTCTCCTCTACCGACCTTTCCCGAATTCTTCACATCAAAACATCGCTCATTCTTCGCCATCACCCATGTGACCTCAATGACTTCCTACCAAGCCTCTCAAGCATCCGGATGCCACTAAACCATCATCACTTGCAAACGGACCTAAGTCATTTGGCACACCATGTGAGAACCCAGAAAATTTAAACTAAATTAAACAATGCTAATCGGTAATTAGTCGTAAATTAAAATTTTCTAATCAAGAACAAATCATAAAGCCCAGATTTATTTTGAACACATTGCCAAGAAATTTCATATAAAATAATGAAATTAGAATTCAACAACAGAATTTGTAATATAAATTATTGCCGTAAGAAAAGATCATCGATGTAATCTCAGAGTCATTTACAAATTCATTACAAGCAAAAGTAAAATATTGCAAACTCAGGATTAATTACAAGAATGCGTTACCAACCGAAATAAAACAATAATGCAATATCTGACTCAATTACAAGAATTAATTACATCGGAACATATTATAAATTACAACTCTAAGTAAAGTACAAAATAATAAGATGAAAATCTTGCATTGCATGTCGCCAAAGCCTTTCCTTGTCCATATATCGTCAGCCGTTGAAACCATTCTTGGCCAATCTAAAAACCCTACAAAAATTTTCCACAATGACCAAAGGACCAGCCACAGACCAAAATCAATAAACTAAAGTTAGGAGTACAGAAGAATTACCGTCAGACTTCAGGAGGATCACCGAGGTCCCCAGACCAACCTAAGTTAGTCGGTACCGTCTCACCTCTAGTGGGTTTCATCACCCAACAATTTTGTAAATCCAACAACCATGTTATACCGCTTTACCTCAACCGTAGAAGAATCCGACAATGCCCAATGGACCAATGGCCCATTCCGTTTACCTAGCCCAACACCTACTTTTCGTATTACCAACTTACCAGCTGCAGTAAAAAGACCACAAAATAGTGCAGAGAACACCTCTATCCCCATAAGCCTCTCCCACAGTCAAAACCTCACAAAGCCACCTCTCCGACCAGCCAAGACCACAAACCAACCCTATTTTTCTCACTAGTCGAGAGTCAACCCAAAGCCAACACAAGCCTCATGTCTTTCCCCAGCCGAGAGCACCCAACACAAGGCAAGCATGCCTCCCAAAACCACAAGCCACCACAATTCACTCCCACTACCTCCACAAGGCATAGCAAGAAGCCAAGCAAGCTCACTGCCTCCACAAAGCTAGCTAGCAGAAGCAAAGCAAAGCTAACACCACCACTCCCAATTCATCCCCAACCAAGAACCAGCCATACATTACAACCCACTACCACCACAGCCCAAACCCAACCACAGAAGAATAGTAAAAGGAGGAGAGGAGCAAAGGCGAAAGGGAAGTGTAACACCCTGGCTAATCGGAAGCCAAGATGTCACCTAAAACATCTAACATACATCCATAATGCAGAAGAATTTGAACTAAGTATTTCAACTAAAGACAAAGATTAAATTAAACAGACATGGTGAAGGTATCATTCCTTCACCTTCTAAGTTATTTAATACGATCATCAATAAAGAAGGTTCACACGCAGTAATAAATCAACATCCATGTGGAGAAGGTATCCTTCCTTCACCAATTATAATTTAATTATTACAGTTCATCATTAACGAATGTAAGATAGAACTAAATTTAATCTTGAACATGAATAGGATGATGTGAACGAGTAGTGCGTGTCTACTCCCTCCCAAGTGAGCCAACATCGGGGTTACCTAAAATAAACAAACAACGCAAGAGTGAGTCCATGACTCGCAAGTACAAATGAAAGAAAAAGAACACATATACAAACAGACATCACCATTTAAGAATGCGAACCTTGCATCGAGTGAACACTTATGAAAACATGAAATGAATGAATGTAATCAAGGATGGACTGCACACATGCATATATTCTAGATAGTGAGTGACACACCGTCGGTGTTCACTTAAGCCCGCACCTTAACAAAAGTGCGGGATCCAAGTCCTATATGAAGAACGTTTCATATAGGTGTCCAAAGCTGCCCATACCGAATTGATGGGTCTTACGTGCCCATACCGGAATTGATGGGTCTTTCAATCCACTCCGTGGGCGGGACATGACAATATCCAAATTTGCCCACATTGGAATGGTGGGACTTACAATCCACTCCCGTGGACATAACATGAATAAAAGGATGCATGATATGAACATGAACAATGATAATACCATCTCTCAAGATATACTCCACATAATGAAAGAACATAACCAATTCCGCATCTCGGTAACACAATATGTCACACTATATTCATGAAAACATTCACAATCACAAAGACTCAAAAGCAACAAAGTATTTGCCTTCGCGTTGCGATGCTAGCGTGCAACAACGATGGCGCTCCCAAACCCGTAGCCTCGTGGCCTAAACAATTAAATAACCAAATAAGAACAACATAGAATCCAACCCGAATTAATAGTCTACAATACCCCTTGAACTCCCAAGGAATCGCCATAAAACCTAATCGAAAAACAGGCTGCAACCCAAAAACGTGTCGGGACAGCAGCACGAAAATGACAGTAGTTAATGACGTGGGACTCAAATGAGATGAGTCCAGATCCTACCTCATCTTAACGAACATATCTATAACATTCAAGTTGATGAGATTTCCAATTCGGCCAATAAACTTCTCTAATAAAGAAAACAAAACAGCAAAGACAAATTCTGTCTGAACAAACAGGACAGCAATACTAAAACAACCATAACTTTTAATCTACAACTCCGAATTGAGCGTTCTTTAACAATCTGAAAAGGTTATGAAATTACCTACAATAAACTAGTTGGCACGACATTCAAATTTTGCCTTTAACAAAAAGTGGCACACGGGTCAAAACTAAAGATAGAAACCGACATACAATCTGGACAGACTGATCTACAATCTGGACAGTCACAAAGAAAAGTGCATAACTTTGATCTATAAATCCAAATGAGGTGTTCTTTATCAATCCTGAAATCTAGTGATATCACCTTCAAAATTTGTTATGGGCAAGACCTCTGAATCACCTCTAACTAGGCCATATATCAACCTAAACAGAGACTGCTAATTCTCGTCAGGATTCTGGACAGCAGATATTAAATCTATCATAACTTTTGACTCGAAAGTCGGAATTAGGTGATCTTGGCGGCCACCGAAAGCTAAGAACAAGACCTACATATCTCTAGGAGATGGGAAACTCAGATTCGGCATCTAACATCACGAAAAAGTCCACGCAACAATCTGGACAGAATCGAATTTCTACCCGCAGCAAATCGATATAATCAAAATTGAACCAAAACACATCTACCACTAATCAAACGATGAGGATCGCACTCGTTACCCTTTGTAGCAACCAGGACGTAGGTGGGAGAACCTTGGAGAAGATGATCTTCCTCTTCCTTTCTCCTTCTCCCTTCTTCTCCTTCCACCATGGCGGCGGCACCTGAGCTTCTTCCTCATCTTGGTAGAGCAGCACGGAGGGGGGCTGCTACAAGATCACAGTTACAGCATGGGCGTGCACTGTAGCAGAGGGTAGGGTTTTGGGAAGGAGACCCCCTTCTTGACTCCACTACAAGGCCGGCCCACTTGGCTAGGACACCTTGGGCTAAAAGTCAAGGTCCAATCCTCTCTCAAATCCTGAATTTTCTTTCAATTTTTCCTCTAAACTTTAATGCATTCAAATTTGAATAAATTTCTCTTCCGAATAATATGTTCTCTCTATTTGATATTCGAGGTATTACATTCTACCCCCTTAACAACTTCGACCTCGAATTCTAACCGTCAAATAAACGAAAGAATAATTGCCACGAAAAGAAACATCTATTAACATATGCCCGAGCAAACATAACCGATAAAACTCACAGATGCGAGACTCCAGTCCCAAATGACCTATCTCTCGATCGACAAGACCACAAGACATTGACGTAAACTACATCCGACCTAACACTCAATCCGACATTGCCAAGTACACTCATCGAAGAGATTCAAAGGTAAGATCCTACTCGATGGTCAATGACGTTAACGAATATTCAAACTCTAGTTCTCACAGTACTCACTCGCACCAAACATGCTAAATGTAGTACACCACATATGGACCGAGACGGTCCTTGCGATACGCCAACTTCCGAATTCCGTAGCTAACTAAAAACAACCCAAAGTACCTTGGCTAACCTTCCAATTGATATTGAACCACACAACATGCACATAGAACACGAACTCTTGTTCCACCTCTCAATTGAACTCTTCACTAAAATAAGGATCACCTCCTTTAACGTAAACACACAACAGAGCTCTCTTTAAGCAAACTCTTTACCGACAAAACCCATCCAAAAGAAAGATTCACATCGCATCTATGCGTTACCACCTCAAGACTAAAGAGTCAAACACGTAAATCGAATTTCATCACGAAAAACCTTTCCACGCCCAAGTGGCGCTTTGCGAATAAACGCCACGAAATCCAAAGGAGAAATCACTTGAATGCCCAAAAAAATCATTTATTCCGTCTGAATCGGAAAGAATCACACATATCAACATAAATGTCGAGCTCAACTTGCGAAAGACATCTCACAAAACACATAGCTCAAACAAGAATCAAGAAAACGTGTCTCTACTTTAGAAGCATCAATTTCTCGTTTCTCTTCAGAATAAAACTTCTCTCAAACTTTGGAATTCCAATTCATCGCATAACACCCTAACTCATCTCTCTTAACTTGGCATTCTCAACGCTATGCTCAAGTCGAAATACATCATCCACACCTCGGTATAGAGGCTCTATCGACTACACCGAAACTTTCTCTCAACAACTCCTCTACCGATTGAATTAATTTGACAGATGACTTCCAATGCATCTCAAAATAGATATCACATGCAATCACATCACCTCAATGTTTTAAGAATAAACAACTCAAATTCCCAAAGACACACATTCATATACTTCCTCAAAAGGGTTCTATCAATGACCATCCCATTGTTCGAATCCACCCTTATTCTACTTTCTCTACACATAATCATTGGGAGACTCAAGGTCCTAGCAAAAGAATGTGAAGCCCAAAATTAAACTCCAAGACTCCTACCATGAACTTCTCATATAGAAGATAGGGAAGCCTCAAATTAAATCCCTAAAATTCTCACAATCCAAACATACTGCATTGACATCAACACAAAAACATTTCTTCGATCCAATTATCTTTATCAAGATTCTAATTCTTAGAGAGTTACTTACTACGTCCAAGTCATTCATGGCAATAATCCAACAATCTCGGCTATCTCTTTAATCTCTTTAACGATCGATCACTTTGCTAATATTACTCCCATTACAACACCATCATATTTCATCTACACAACCACGCAAGGTACTCAACCGCACACTCTAATACATTGATCAAGATTTTCATACTTTGGATAATTCTATGTTCCATTGAAATGAACAAAAGAACTTGGACTATGTCTCGCTATAGATTCTATTAGTTGTAACCATGCAATCAGTTTAACCTCCAAAGGCAACCTTCTAATGAGATAAACTCCTCTTAAATAACTATATTAAGAAATTATTTCATCCTCCAATGCTCATCGAATAATTTCCAACCCAAAGTTTCACAACTACAATCATTAAACACCTCAAAAGACTCCGGTGAAACGAATAGATTGATTCTTTCTCAAAAGGAAGAGCGAATGAAATCAATTTTCTTCAACTAGGAAAACATGTGCCACCCGCAAAGGAACAAAGGATCAAGAAAAAATAGTCACTTAGGCAAAGTACTGGAAAACATAAGGAAAATCAATAGTCGAGGGCTCAAGCCCTATTGAAAGCAAATACCAAACCACAAATGAGAAGAAGGTAATGCCCTTTGAAAATTTGATAAACTCTTATGGAACAAATGCATAAGGTTTAAGCACACCCAAATAAACGCAAGTGGCTAAACGCGACTTAAATCTCAAATACTTTTACTTCACTCCTTCCTTTAACCAGAAAGTTATTTTACGTGATTACTACATCACTTTGCCACTTAAACAAGATAAGCTCTTAAGACCAAATCATAAGAACCACTTAAGAACCAATAAAATCTTTCAACCCGTCTCTTTGCTCAAAATGTACAAAGTTACCACATAACTCATGAGGTCCAAAGATAACAAACGCAAAACTCAAACACTTTCACTAAAACAAGATCATGCAATGATTTTTCGCTGAACATTATCATCACAACCACAATCGACAATCACACTAATCAACGAAATAATATGCTATTGGCGAGAATCATCAAATCTCTTAACACTCCATGAACTTTTGAAAAGAATCACAATGAACTACTTCATCATGTCTCTAAAATCTAAATAAGGTTACATATACTTGATCTAGGGAAAACCTAGTGCAAAACCTTATAATTGAAACAAACTCTTTCAACAAGATGATAATAGAACATGACAATCTCACCAATGTACACCAACAGTAAATCTCGATTAGCTTTCATCCATTTAACTCTTAGTGACACTCGATGCCAAGATAGTACACACTAAATGCTCTCTAGCCACACATGGCACAAACATGATCCTACCTGCTTGCAACCTCAACAACAGCTTAAGAGGATATAATCAGATTCTAACTTATGATCAAGAATTAGAATAAAATGTCCTTAACTTCAATAATATAGGACACATAAGTCAAGGTTTCACAAGGCGATACATCATCGCTCATCTAGTCATTTAAACATGTTCCAATAATTTTTAGCATGGCAAGAATCAAGTAAAGCTATCATTTAAATAAGATGATCAAGATCCAAATAGAAGACAAATTCAAGATTAATATTTATCAAGACAACATTCAACACATCCTTAACTTAACCATCACTAGCGGTTAGAATAACCGAAAGAGGACCTAGATTTCAACTTATCTAACAAATTTATCGATTATCCGATCGTAAAGATCAACCCGATACATCCACATTTTTTCCACAATTCTTAACAACAATAGCTTCTTGAACAAATATGAACAACCTCTTATCTAAAACTCATCCTGTACTCAAATACAACGACATTTCACTTTAAGCAATTCACTTCCACGGATACTAGTTAAGAATAGACTGCTTGCACAAAGCTAATAACCCAAATCGATAACTCATACCATAATAATTAATTCATTTAATTAACACCTCGTACTTAAGCATGTCAAGACATCACTTAAAGATTTTAACCTAATCTTTCGTAAAAGAGGCATTACATTCCAACACCGAACTAATCCAAAAGAAATACATAAAGTCAAAGCTTTCACATGTTAAAGAATTTGCAATGTAAAACTTTCAAGATCTGAATACTCAAATAATAAATGATTCACATTCTCCAATAAGAAGGGCGAACTCCCAAGAAAAGATAAGTTTTTTTGCCGATATCCAACGATCCCAAGAACAACTTTAGACCAGAATCAGAGAACAAGTAGTCGACTTATGGAACCAAGAAAGTCCAATGAGAACTCATCAAGAAATGTAAAACACTAACTCAAGAAAACTTCATCAAACGCAACTATTACCGTAATCGCCACATACGTAACCAAGGAAGAGAATAATATTTTCTAAAGAATCTCACCCTCAACACTCCACTATGGTATTCGGGTAGATACTACTCTATTCTCGCTACCACAAATACTGGTGCAATCGACAAAGTCCAGGCCACAACCACGGCCTCCACTTCTTAACCTCCATCATCGACACGTTTAAACAATATAATCAATTATGATTATACATGATCATATCATGACAATCATAGAATAGATTCATAGATATGGAATATCATAACATATCATAGATTAACAACAAGAAAGATAATACAAAAGCAATTCAACAATTGCTCAACGAATGAAACATAACAATAGAAATACGAAACAATGGATTTCCAACCCCACCTCATCGTGCAAAGTGTCAATTTAATATTCAATTACCACGGACCTAAAGCCCGCTCGATACCAACCGTAACACTCAAGCATCGGAAGCCAAGATGTCACCTAAAACATCTAACATACATCCATAATGCGTAAGAATTTGAACTAAGTATTTCAACTAAAGACAAAGATTAAATTAAACAGACATGGTGAAGGTATCATTCCTTCACCTTCTAAGTTATTTAATACTCGATCATCAATAAAGAAGGTTCACACGCAGAATAAATCAACATCCATGTGGAGAAGGTATCCTTCCTTCACCAATTATAATTTAATTATTACGGTCATCATTAACGAATGTAAGATAGAACTAAATTTAATCTTGAACATGAATAGGATGATGTGAACGAGTAGTGCGTGTCTACTCCTCCCAAGTGAGCCAACATCGGGTTACCTAAAATAAACAAACAACGCAAGAGTGAGTCCATGACTCAAGCAAGTACAAATGAAAGAAAAAGAACACATATACAAACAGACATCACCATTTAAGAATGCGAACCTTGCATCGAGTGAACACTTATGAAAACATGAAATGAATGAATGTAATCAAGGATGGACTGCACACATGCATATACTTAGATAGTGAGTGACACACCCGTCGGTGTTCACTTAAGCCCGCACCTTAACAAAAGTGCGGGATCCAAGTCCTATATGAAGAACGTTTCATATAGGTGTCCAAAGCTCGCCCATACCGGAATTGATGGGTCTTACGTGCCCATACTGGAATTGATGGGTCTTTCAATCCACTCCGTGGACTCGGACATGACAATATCCAAATTTGCCCACATTGGAATGGTGGGACTTACAATCCACTCCCGTGGACATAACATGAATAAAAGGATGCATGATATGAACATGAACAATGATAATACCATCTCTCAAGATATACTCCACATAATGAAAGAACATAACCAATTCCGCATCTCGGTAACACAATATGTCACACTATATTCATGAAAACATTCACAATCACAAAGACTCAAAAGCAACAAAGTATTTGCCTTCAAGGTTATGACACAAGAAGTGCAACGATGGCGCCCCAAACCCGTAGCCTCGTGGCTAAACAATTAAATAACCGAAATAAGAACAACATAGAATCCAACCCGAATTAATAGTCTACAATACCCCTTGAACTCCCAAGGAATCGCCATAAAACCTAATCGAAAAAAGCCGCAACCCAAAACGTGTCGGGACAGCAGCACGAAAATGACAGTAGTTAATGACGTGGGACTCGAAATGAGATGAGTCCAGATCCTACCTCATCTTAACGAACATATCTATAACATTCAAGTTGATGAGATTTCCAATTCGCCAATAAACTTCTAATAAAGAAAACAAAACAGCAGCACACTTTCGTTCGAACAAACAGGACAGCAATACTAAAACAACCATAACTTTTAATCTACAACTCCGAATTGAGCGTTCTTTAACAATCTGAAAAGGTTATGAAATTACCTACAATAAACTAGTTGGCACGACATTCAAATTTTGCCTTTAACAAAAGTGGCACACGGGTCAAAACTAAAGATAGAAACCGACATACAATCTGGACAGACTGATCTACAATCTGGACAGTCACAAAGAAAAGTGCATAACTTTTGATCTATAAATCCAAATGAGGTGTTCTTTATCAATCCTGAAATCTAGTGATATCACCTTCAAAATTTGTTATGGGCAAGACCTCTGAATCACCCTCTAACTAGGCCATATATCAACCTAAACAGAGACTGCTAATTCTCGTCAGGATTCTGGACAGCAGATATTAAATCTATCATAACTTTTGACTCGAAAGTCGGAATTAGGTGATCTTGGCGGCCACCGAAAGCTAAGAACAAGACCTACATATCTCTAGGAGATGGGAAACTCAGATTCGGCATCTAACATCACGAAAAAGTCCACGCAACAATCTGGACAGAATCAATTTCTACCCGCAGCAAATCGATATAATCAAAATTGAACCAAAACACATCTACCACTAATCAAACGATGAGGATCGCACTCGTTACCCTTGTAGCAACCAGGACGTAGGTGGGAGAACCTTGGAGAAGATGATCTTCCTCTTCCTTTCTCCTTCTCCCTTCTTCTCCTTCCACCATGGCAGCGGCACCTCTGAGCTTCTTCCTCATCTTGGTAGAGCAAAGACGGAGGGGGCTGCATAAGATCACTGCTGCAAAGTCTGCGCGGTACTGTAGCAGAGGGTAGGGTTTTGGGAAGGAGACCCCCTTCTTGACTCCACTACAAGGCCGGCCCACTTGGCTAGGACACCTTGGGCTAAAGTCGAAGGTCCAATCCTCTCTCAAATCCCGAATTTTCTTTCAATTTTTCCTCTAAACTTTAATGCATTCAAATTTGAATAAATTTCTCTTCCGAATAATATGTTCTCTCTATTTGATATTCGAGGTATTACAGGAAGACCGGCAGAGCCGGAACAAGTGACGATAAGAGGCGACTAGGAATCGGTAATAGATCGCCAAGAACCACAACGAGCCGACAAGCACAAGGAACAACCAAAACAACTGGAGAACAACCAAAGCATCATCACCCCATCACCAACACACCACTACCACCATCCAAACCCAACCAACAAGGTTACCCACTCGGCATGCCCATATTCATTTTTGCCGATCTGAACCCACAGCATGAACTAGGCAAAAGGCACAAAGTGCACATGCAGCAATAGCCCACCATTTTATCATCCATCACCCGCATAGCCGAACATTAGCAATAGCCCACATCATCATCTATTCATCACAGAGCAAAAGGGGGAGTAGAGAGGAGAAAGGATAGTAGTAGTACCTCAGTATGACACAACCACGGCAACCATGGTAGCAGCTACCTCCATCCATCCCACCATGTATATGCATCAAGCAAATCACCCCATCACCATTCCTCGGGAATAATCAAGCATCAACCCACATAAAAAGGTAAATCAAATTCGAACAAAAATCAAATCAGCAGTATAGGGGGGAACCAGAGGAGAGTCGACGGCACGTGCGGATCGGAATCTTAGGGGCCGGGGGCACGGTGAGTGGGCCAAGCCGCACGGGGGAGCCAGGGGTGGCACGTCGCCACCAGAGGGAGGCGTGGGCCAGGCCGAGGCGTAGGGGAGGCGGCCGAGCGCCGGGCGAGGCTGGTGGCCAAAGGAGGAGGCTCCATGGGCGCGAGCTCAAGGCACAGGGAGCAGCCGAGCCAGGGGAAGCGAGCGTCGGGCCGTGTTGGCGGCCGGAGGGGAGCCATGGGGGCGGCGCCATGGGCTTCATGCAGCCAAGACAAAGAACCAAGAGGAAATAGAGAGAGAGAGAGAGAGAGAGAGAGAGAGAGAGAGAGTGTTAGAAATAAATACTAATGCACCAATCTTGATTATTTCTAACAAACTCCCCCTAATCAAGATGGCTTCACAGCAGCGTCGGTTCATCGTCAGCATCTGCCTCCATAAGATGCGCATGTTCCTCCTTCTTGTTGCAACATTTAGAAGAAAAATGCCCATAGTTATTGCAGTTATAACATCTTACTTTAGCCTTGTCGAATTTACAATTCCCGCGGCTTCGGCCACCATTGCCGTTAGAGCCGCCGGGCTCACCATCTCTATTCTTCGCCGTTTGGGTCTCCCACTCAATGCGCGTTAGGAGAAGATGTTCGTTGTCATTGTTGCCGCTCATACCGCGTAGACGCTCCTCATACGCCTTGAGATGACCGATCGCTTCTTCCACCATCATTGTTTTCAATACCCTATGATGAACAAGAGCAACTACAGCGTGTGAGAAATCAAGATGAAGGTGTTCATGAAGGCACAAGGTGTTTGAGAAGCTGTGGTGGCCGACGACGTTGATGAGTGCCAAGATCAGATGGCTCTTGCGGCCATCTTCTAAGGAGTCCCGGAGGATATCCTCCTCCTACTCGCCGAAAAGGAGACAGCGAAAGATGCGTGGGACACGCTCAAGACAATGTATGTCGGCACCGACCGCGTCAAGAAGGCACGCGCACAAACCCTCAAGAGCGAGTTCGAGGCTTTACGCATGAAGGTAACTGAGTCAGTGGACGACTTCGCCGTGAGATTGACGACTCTCGTCAACCAGATTCGCGGTCTTGGTGAAAAGATGGAGGAGAACTACGTCGTGAAGAAGCTTCTCCGCGCCATCCCGAGCAAGTACTTGCTGTGAAGCCATCTTGATTAGGGGGAGTTTGTTAGAAATAATCAAGATTGGTGCATTAGTATTTATTTGCAAGTAATGGCTGCTAGTAACGACATCATTAGTTTGCATTACTAAGGGGCATGAAACGTGCATGTAGGGGTTAGTGGGTATGTGTTACATGCGTGAGTGGGTGAGTTACATGTGTGCATTAGTGTTTGCATTAAAGCAGTAGGTTAGTGGGTCATGGTGTTTTGTGATGAGCTATTTAGTCTCCTTGACATTGTTGTTTTTAGTTGAGCCAAATAGAAAAAGAGAGAAGAATAGAAAGACAGAAAAGTAGCACTAGGCGGTTGCAGTGCTACGCAAAATCTTTTGTGTGTTCTTTCTCTCTGTGAGTTTGTCTCCCTCACCCGTGAAAGTGTATGTCCACGGGTAGATTTCCAACATGAAGAAAAGAAGTGAGGAACAAGATGAGACCAGGATGTGTTCAGTCCAATGAGAATGAGAAGGGAGAGAAAGAAGGGATAAGGTGGAGAGAGAAAAGGGTAGAAAAGAAAGAAAAATAATAAAAGGGAGGAAAATTAGGAAAAGGGTAAAAAGTGTAAATTCTGGGACGATTAATAACCGTAGATTCCGCAGTAGGATTAAATGCCAGTATTAGTAAGTATCGGCGCTGTGTAATTTTAGATCGGGTAAATTCGGCGAAGGATAAATAGTCGTAGGCTAAACCGGTAGAAAATAAAAGTAGGAAAACACATCAAATTAATCTGAGATTTTTTGTAAATAAATTAAGTCGCTGATAGAACCCCCCAATTAAATAAATAATCTGACGTGTTATAAATAATTTAATCAAGATAAAATAATTAGATTAAGCAACGCCGATGTAGAATCGATTAGGCTTTTGCATGCATAAAATTAAATAGACCGAGTTGCATGCAGGATTCATGTAGTAGCTTATTTTCGCTCTATAAAACGCAAGTATAAGCAACCTCGACCCTAGAGTTGACAGACTAGATCAACCTTAGTTGGGGAGTGCTAACTTAACGAGGGACCCGAAAAATATTATTTAATTAAAATCCGCTAACGAAAAGAACCAACTGACTAGTGTGTGCATAATAGCACCAAAAGCAACTATTTATTTATTTATTATTCGCACTGTCGTATGATTACAGCAGACGAACCAACGCCGGCAGGAGTAGCTGATACCGATTTTGTTGACGCCGATCTTTTCTACAATTTCGAAGCCAAGCTTACCTCTTGAACATCAATATAGTTATATTAAATATAAACTGTATATTGTTGTATCATATATATATATACACACACACACACACATGCATCAAAACTATGTCTCAAAATCAAATCAAATAAAAGAGATGAAAATGAGAAAAAAAAAGATAAGAAAAGAGTTAATATTATGGATGGTAAAGGGGCCCCGTGGCAGGGGAAAGAGATGGTGATGATGATGAGGGAAGAGTTGGGACCCTTTACATAGGGTTAATATATAAGGACCTACAAAACTCTTACTCGGATTAGAGGTCATAAATTAAGTGACAACCATTTTCCCATTTCGGCGAGCAGAAAATGCTACCTGTTACGTAATTATACTCTCCATATTAGGTAAGTAATAGGGGAGAAACCCAGGAAGTGGGGGACCCAGGGCGATATACTACCACGCGATGGAGTGTTGGGATCGGAGAGCCGGCCAACCAACATTGCTGGAACTCAGTGGGTGACGAGGTCAGCACCGACGGAAAGTAATGGGTGGAGACTTAATCATGTAACCTAAAAACGTTCTGTATTCTGAATTCGAACCCGCATCAAAGGAAATGCAGGGGACCTGGCTCATTTAGAATTAAGAGTAGCTATGGATAAAGTGATACAAAACCTGCGTAGTGCTAAATAAAATCATGAATTCATGCCTGTCTCCTGGATTAGAGTCTACGGGAACCACTAGGGGTCTATCTTCTCTTCGAGTAACTAGTAGTCTTTTCAGAATTAAAATCTGTCACTTAAAGTTTTAACGAGTTGTTTAATTTCAGAAAAAGAGTTGATCTAGAAAATGTAATAACTAACAGAGATGAGTCATTCAGTGCACTTTTGCTATTAATGCTTGCTGAGTACACTAGTACTTAACCTTACTATTATTCCCCTTTGTTAGATCCTAGTCCGGCTGGGAACTATTCCGAGAGGGATGAAGGACACGCAGGTACCGAGGAGGCCGCAGGAGGCGAGGGAGCTGACTACAAGGACTAGGGCGAGATGGGTGCCTTATTCAGCGAGTGGGACGAGTAGGCGACCGGTGGAGCAGAGCAGGCAAGCGAGGGGAATTCTATTCCTGTCGTAATTAAATACTTGTAATAAAGACCTTAGCCATGCGTGGCTAAATGCTAGAATAAAGTACAATTTCTATTTTATTGTTCTGCTGTATTGACTTTGATAAGGCTTACTGTTCGTCGGAGCGGTGTCCTATTGAGCAGACGAATAGTAATCTATTTGCTTAAGTGTGATTACCCTCCGGGGTAACGGCATGGGGCGCCGCACACCACATGCCTTACCATGCACTATGACCGCACTCGGCTTCCTTGACCGTTTTGGATCTCAGCTCCTCCTTGAGTTTAGTCCTAGTCCACCTTACCCATTGCCCATCGTATCCACCATTCCGCAAGCTTCAGTCATCTTCTGATGGCACTTTGATCATTTTGGACCTAAGCTCCCCTAGCTTAGTCCTGATCCCTTGACTAATGTGGACCTAAGCTCTCCTAGATTAGTCCTGGTCCTATTTGCCTCAGCATGACGTAGCTCCGGAGTCATTGCTTCGCACTCAGAAGCATCGTTTTACCTCAAAATGTCTTTGCTCAAACTTTGATTTCCATGGTTCTTGTCCATCAATCACCTTACTTGAGTCCAACCATCTCACCAAGCATCCATGACCGTTGTAGACCTTGGTTCTCCTAACCAAATCTCGGTCCTTCTCGCCATTGACCATAGTTGACTCCAATCAACTTGCACAACAATAGACCAATCAACCATTTTCGAGCACAAGTTCTTCACGACTTGATCTACGTTAGTCCATAAGAGTATAATGCAAACATATGCACCAACCCCAGGCTCCTAGGACCAACCCTTAAATTTTAGATAAAAAACACAGCTCACTATGCACTGAAAAACGCCACGACCGGTCTAACCGCCACCACCATGTCGATTTGACCGCCCTAGCCAGTCTAATTGTACTCCTCGGTAACAGGGGACCGGTCTTACCGCCATGGAGTGGCCGGTCAAACCTTTTCTCAAAACCAGAAAACACCCATCTCTAGACTTTTCAGTTAATCTCTATCTAGTTTCATGTCCAGTGTCTATTTTCAATGGCACCTTATGCAATCACATCATCAAACACCTCACACAAGTGTTTGGTGTCCATTTGGCACAATCTTGCATCGCTGGTCTGATCGACCTATGACCGGTCAGACCGTCTGAGCCCTAACAACAAACCGATAGTTTGCAAAACTAAGAATTCACTCTCTAAACTCCTTAAGGATGTTGTCAATTGTTCATCATCTAGATTAGGATCAAACATGTGGCCTAATTAGTTATTGTATCCTAACCCACCTTGTTGCTTGTATACGGCCTAGCTAGTAGCTAGCTAGACCCGTACGTGTTTAGGGTACTGCTACGTCTAGATAGCTAGGCAGCAGTTGCTGCGTGGCCGGAGCAGGACGCATGCAGCCCCTGACAAGTTACACTTGCCGTGGGGCCATGTTTGTCCCTAAGAAATAACTTAATACCAATCGCTTGCTCCATCTACTAACTTAAATGCATGTCACGTTACTTTCGAATTTTTTTTTGTTTAAGGTTAGAGTTTACTGGCTACTGCGCTCTCCGCCCCCACACAAAGTGGATGTATAGTTATAGTATGTCATTTAATAAAAATATATATGGTCTAATGATATTATTTTTTATTAGATTTATTATTATTTTGATTTATAACTATGGTAAGCTTTGGACTAATACTGGAACGCGTGGGAGCAATAGCTAGGCAAATCGGGTCCCAAGAATCATCTTATATATATCAGCCCGCGGGAAGCTAGCATTGCATACATGCTTTTCATCGGTCTGATTTGATAGGCCGTACTACATTATTTTCAGTCTGATTGGATGTCTCAGCTCGCGTAGGTAGGTGTATACACCTCCCTGTGTCTCGGATCGAGTGCAAGTCAGTGCAACATGCATGCCAACTGCACATTAATTCCACCAAAATACTCACAGCATTACACTCATGACGCATATGCGAATGCATAACGTTTAGATTGCCTTGGACGGCCCGCTGCTGTGCCTGTGCGCGCTGAGGGGCCGGCTTACAACTAACCGAGCAGTTTTCTTCATGGGCCGGAACACCATGCCGGCCGTGTAAGTCTGCCCATAAAACGCGCCCAGGACCGCGCCACGCCTATGCCAGTTACAGTTCTGGACGTCACGAACGTACTGTCTGCTATGCCGGGACTGAACAGGAGGCGGTGGCCGCACAGGGGAGAATTAGGATGAGGTGCGGTGAACTCGAGACGGTGGCGCGACAAAGGAGGACATATTCGTCGCTGCACCGTCACTTCTCCCTTCTCTCCTAGTGCCGTCTCCCGTCCCTGACGCCGCCTCCCCTCTCCGCTACCTCCTTCTGCCGCCGGCGCTACCTCCCGCACCGCCGCCTCCTACGTTGTCGGATCCCCTCATCTTCATGCACACCATCGTTGCAACCCGCGGACTGAGTGCCGGAGGGGTCGAGATATCTGAGGCACGAAGCGAATGTCAGACGGGCGTAGGTAGCGAATCGCGGCACGAGACAGGAAGGATTGGTACGACAATGAATTTTGGTGTGTGCATGTGAAGAAGAAGTTGAGCGACGACGGTTTGGGCGGTTGCGGACGAAGTGAGGGCATGGATATGTTCACGAGTCACAGGGATGGCGAGGCAAGACATTGTCCCTGTCAGGTTGTGTCCACATGTTAGTGCACATCGATGAGGAATTTGGGATGGATGGGAAATGCCAACCACGTGCATAGGAGAAAGGACATCGTTCAGCTACGCGTGGATAAACTCTTTCTTTTTATTAGTTAATATAACATAAGATAAGAAAGGTATTGCCTCCTTCCTTCCTCCCAGTGTCTTCTCCCATCCCCGACGCCACCTCCCCTCTCTGCTACCTCCTCCTGTCGCCGACGCTACCTCATCGCGCCGCTGCCTTCTACGCTGTCGGATCCCCTCATCTTCGTGCACATCGCAATTGCAACCCGCGGACTGAGTGTCAGAGGTGGTTGGGATCTCTGAGGCACGAAGCAAATGTCGGACGGGTGCAAGTGGCGAATCGCGGCGTGAGACCAGAAGGATTGGGGCGTCGACGAATTTCAATGTGTTTATATGAAGAAGAAGTGGGGCGATGACGGTTTGGATGGTTGCAGAAGAAGTGAGGGCATGGATACGTTCACGAGTCATGGGGGATGGCAGGGCGAGACATTGTCTCTATCAGGTTGGGTCCACATGTTGGTGTATCTCGATGAGGAACTTAATTAGGAGGTGTGGGAGAGATCAATCGCGCGCACGGGAGGAAGGACATTGTCCTGCTGCGCAGGGGTAATCTCCTTTTTTTATTAGTTAAGATAGTATTACAGAGTACACGTTGTTAGCTACTTGTTGCGTACATTAATTTACTGGTTTTGCTACATTCGACTGCTTTCTTTTGTCAAAATAGTTGAATTTTCATCCGTCCGATATGCTTTAAGATTTGCACTTCTTCTTATTAGATGAATTGGGTCCGAATTTATTATGATTTTTTTTCTTCAGAACATACCGAGTTCACCACATTGATGTATTTTGTTAGTATATAATTTTAATTTTTTTTGTCTTTTTTACTCAATCTCTTAAAGTATATGCTAGATTTTGAATTATGAGATGAAAATATGAGTTATTAAGACTTTCGAGGATAATTACATGATAAAAACAAAAATTACATAAATAATTTACTGTAATTTATATATAATAAAATTATAAATGAACTAAAATTTAACTGTTTAGAGTTGATAAAACAGCTTGTATAGACGGACCTTTACCGAGCCATCATGCATCACACACCTACATCCATATGATCGATATTCATTGACTATATATACGCATACAACAGCATCAAACCGCACACACGAACTTAGAGCTAGCAATGTTCAGACTTACGCAGGCAAACAGCACCACACATATATCGTAGTTATACATACGTACGCACGTCCACTAGTAGCTAGTATAGCCTAGTACTGGCAGTCTGGCACACAGCACAGTTCAGATTACGTGGGACGATCGAGACGTTCGCCTTATTACAGCAGCACGCAGAGTTCAGCTATACTAAGTAGCATGATCTTAACAGGAACACACGGAATTATTGCAGGAACAGTACGTATGCAGTGCGCGCACCAATTAATCTCGATCGATCTAGAGGAGGCCTTTGCCGGCGGCGGAGTCAACTTTGATGTGGTACCCGAGGTGGAGAGTGGTCTGCTGGTGGTCCTGGCTGGGATGGTGGTCGGAGTACTGCGCCGCCGCGGTCAGCATGTTCACCGGCGGGTAGTAGCCCCTTGAGTCGAACGTCGGCAGCGCGTCCAGCTCTGTCCCGCCGGCCGCCACCGGCACCATCTCATCCTCCGCCGCCTGCTGCTGCTGAGCTCGCTCCGTCTCTGCCATCTGTTGCAAATTTTAGTAACACCAAGAGAGATCAATGAATTAGCATTGAGCTAGAGAAGTGTCGAGCTATATATTGTGCATGTTGGACAATGGAGCTGATCATTTAGTGCTTGTTGGAGCAATAGAGCCGAGCTATTGTGCATGGTGACCATAAGTAGCTAAGTAGTTAATTTGATCTGAGTTCTGACAGAAATATATACCTTGGCTCTCAGGAACATGTTTTCACTCTGCAGATCTGCTTCCTGTGTGGATGGACGAAAGCAATTCAAAGAGGAATAATCAGCCAAATGGACAAGAAATTGTATGATCATGTTTCACAAGGGAATAGCAAGCAATTAGAGCATGCAGATTTAACAGCACTGAATATATGCGAATTAACCTACCCTTTTCTGCATGAATTCGATCTCCGCGAACAGCAGCTCATGCTGATAAAATGAAACACAAGAAAGGGAAAAAACTGTCAGGAGAAGATCCGTACGTATAGTGTCAAATTCACAAGATTAAACGTGCTATTGGCAAATCTACTTGAAGTTAACCTGCGCAAGCATACTAGACAAGCAATCCCTCTGTATAACGTCCATCGAGTTCGTTTGACTATATTTTCTGAACTACTTAGTTCTCAATCATTAGCATATGATCATAGCCCAAATCAATTATATATATAGGAGAGGTTTTATTATATATCATCGATCAGATGTTCTTCACCTTCTTTGATCGAATCCGGCCGATGCCCCTTTCAAGCCGGTTCTCAAGGCTCTTGAGCTCCTTGGCAGTCATATTGCCAATTGATTCACCCATCAGGTGCCTGACATTTTGCAATGGAACGTCTCACATACAAACAGTACTACGTTGGTCACGAGTAGTTAAAGCAGTGACCATATATAATAAGCCAGCAAGATGGCCTTACCTGTTTGCATTCTGCAAGGCCTGTATCTGGTGGCGCAGTTTTGCTGCTTCTTGCTGAAAGTATTGCTGTGAAAAAACCCATTGAAAGTTACATGTAGAAGGAACCACAAATCTCACAATATTATTAATTTCGTATTTGATAGTTAAAAGTTAAGGTTTCTCCTGCCTATAGCTGGTTAAGGCTGTGTAATCTTGATTGAAAGTTTATAAACAGACAATGCGCGTGATCATTGTCAGACAATATATATATATATATATAGGAAGCCCTTTTCCTACTCCCGGGTGTAGTTACTCCCTATTCCGTATCTCACAACGTAGGGAGTATCTTGCGCAACCGAGAGTATGTATGTGTAGTATACAAGTATATAAGACCACCTAGGTGGTATTTACACCTTTTAGGGTGGTATGTATAATTTTTAGATATACTCCTTTTATGTGATATACTCCTTTTATATGCGAATATGAAGGTATTTATAAAATATGCTAAAACTATAGACTTTCTTGCAATTTTTCATGTGGTTTACATTGGAGTATCTTATAATTAGTATATGAGTATACCCAAAGTGATAAAGGAGTATGTCAAGTTCTTTTAGGTGGTATATTAAAAGTGGGAGTAACTACACCGGGAGTAGAAAGTATTTTCATATATAGGAAGCCTTTTCCTACTCCCGGGTGTAGTTACTCCTATTCCGTAGTATATAAGACCACCTAGGTGGTATTTACACCTTTTAGGGTGGTATGTATAATTTTTAGATATACTCCTTTTATGTGATATACTCCTTTTATATGCGAATATGAAGGTATTTATAAAATATGCTAAAAACTATAGACTTTCTTGCAATTTTTCATGTGGTTTACATTGGAGTATCTTATAATTAGTATATGAGTATACCCAAAGTGATAAAGGAGTATGTCAAGTTCTTTTAGGTGGTATATTAAAAGTGGGAGTAACTACACCCGGAGTAGAAAGTATTTTCATATATAGGAAGTTCTTTCCTACTCCCGGTGTAGTTACTCCCTATTCCGTATCTCACAACGTAGGGAGTATCTTGCGCAACCGAGAGTATGTATGTGTAGTATACAAGTATATAAGACCACCTAGGTGGTATTTACACCTTTTTAGGGGTGGTATGTATAATTTTTTAGATATACTCCTTTTTATGTGATATACTCCTTTTTATATGCGAATATGAAGGTATTTATAAAATATGCTAAAAACTATAGACTTTCTTGCAATTTTTTCATGTGGTTTACATTGGAGTATCTTATAATTAGTATATGAGTATACCCAAAGTGATAAAGGAGTATGTCAAGTTCTTTTAGGTGGTATATTAAAAGTGGGAGTAACTACACCCGGGAGTAGAAAGTATTTTTCATATATAGGAAGCCCTTTTCCTACTCCCGGGTGTAGTTACTCCCTATTCCGTATCTCACAACGTAGGGAGTATCTTGCGCAACCGAGAGTATGTATGTGTAGTATACAAGTATATAAGACCACCTAGGTGGTATTTACACCTTTTTAGGGGTGGTATGTATAATTTTTTAGATATACTCCTTTTTATGTGATATACTCCTTTTTATATGCGAATATGAAGGTATTTATAAAATATGCTAAAAACTATAGACTTTCTTGCAATTTTTTCATGTGGTTTACATTGGAGTATCTTATAATTAGTATATGAGTATACCCAAAGTGATAAAGGAGTATGTCAAGTTCTTTTAGGTGGTATATTAAAAGTGGGAGTAACTACACCCGGGAGTAGAAAGTATTTTTCCTATATATATATATATATATATATATATAGGCAGGAACTAATTAATTGCAGTTTATTAACCATGTGTTGTGTTAGTCCTATCAGAAAGGACGAAGTACATGGCGGTATTGCCGGAGCATATTCTTGGCGTGACATGTACTGGAGATTTTGTCGAGTTTTCAAGGTCAAGTTAATGAACATTGGCAAATAATTAAATGGCATGTATATGGAGAGAATCAATCAATAAATAATTGCTTACATGAGAATTGACATCTATCACCGGAGCTGATCCTGAAGTGCTCGCAGAGGCCTTCTTGTACCTCTCAATTGTCGATCTTATGCTGACCCAAATTAAATGTTGTCCAATCAAATCACAGTTAGTTTCACAAAAATGTTAATGGTCAAACAAAATAAGCTGTTTGATGTTTTTCGTACAAGCATCACAATTAATTTAATGGCCCGGCTAAACTCAAACTTCACAAGAGAATTTCGTAGAAAATAAAAACATCCATAGTTCACCATTCCTAGGGAGAAATCAAATTCAAAAGAATAGCAAAATATATGCATGGTCATATATTCACCTAGGGGAGTTTTTGGCTTTTTTGGCCTATTTTTTTTTTTGGAGGAATCAGCGAATCTAGCCCCTCCCTGACGAAATGACAAAAATAGCACTGCGGTTGGTTAGGCAGGCGACATGCGTCCTATTCCGTGCTCCCGGACCACTGCAACTTCCTGCCGCTAACCCGAAGCACTACATGCCACGTGTCGTGCACCCGAGCCGCCTCAACCCCCTCTTGCGCACCCGGTTAGCAACAAGGTACCCGCCGCTAACCCGAAACACTAGACCCAGGCTGTCGCACAACACCCCGGTCCAGTTGTCGGTCACGTCGCCGCATCCCGTCACCCCCCTGCCGTAAACCTGGTTAGCAACAGGCTGCCTACCGCTAACCTGAGGCACTACACCCAGGCTGCCGTGTGTGCCGCGCGCCCAGTCCAGTTGCCCTTCACTTCTTCACGTCCCATCGCTATCCCCCATGTCGCGTCGCTATCCCTGCCGCTAACCGGGAGTGCGGGTGGTAGCTGTCGTGCGCAATTAAAACTATGCGCTTGTCGCTCTCCCCACAATAGCCATTTGCTCGGCGCAGAGGGATAGAGAGGAGCAAGTGAGATAGACAGAGCGCGAGGCAGTGAGAATTTCTGATTTTGCTGCCAATTTGAGAGATTTTAGAGTGGTATTTAGCAGTTGTATTAGTTGGTAAAGTTCTAGATAAAGCGAAGAGAAGAGGCTTTTTTTTGCATGCATGTTATATATTAATTGTATGATTAGTGTTTGATTATGTTTTTGACAATGTTATGGTTGCTTAAACATGGTCATTGATGGTTATAGCATTTTTTATTAGGAAGATAGTCGTCATGAATTTACTAGTATGTTAACTAGCCATTGATTAGGTAATGCAATTAGATAAGGATTAACAAAGTGCAGTTGCTTTCGCGATGTAAGATAATGTAGATGAAATAGCGCAAATTATTTTGGTGAATGTCTAAAAATAAGATGTTTAGCGCATATTGTGTACAAATAATGTTGTAGTGCGTTTGAAAAAAATATCTAGTGAATGTTGTGATTGTGTTTAGCACGATTATTGGCTATGTAGGAAAAACATTTAAACATGGTCGTTGATGATTATAACATTTTTGGACGGGCATGATTAGGAAAATAATTGTCATTATAGTATGTTAATTAGCCACTGATTAACAAAGTTTAGTTGATTTGGCGATGTAGGAAAATATAGATTAAATAGTGCAAACTATTTAGGTGATTGTGTACAAATAAAATGTTTAGCATATATTATGTACAAATAATGTTATCGTGTGTCTAAATTAAAAACCTGGTAATTGTTGCCAACATGCTTGTCATGACTATGGGCTATGTTGAAAAAAATATTTAAATAAGGCCATTGATGGTTATGGTATTTTTTGACGCACGTGATTGGGAAAATAGTCATCATTAATTTAATAATATATTAATTAGCCACTGATTATGTAACATAATTAGGTTAGGATTAACAAAGTTTAGTTGCTTTGACGATGTAGAAAAATATAGATTAAATAGTGCAAACTATTTAGGTGATTGCCTACAAATAAAATGTTTAACACATATTGTGTGCAAATAATGTTGTACTGCATATGGAAAAAATTTGGTAAATGTTGCAAATGTTTTTAGAAAGATTATTGGCTATGTCAAAAAATATTTAAATAGGGTCGTTGATGGTTATGGTATTTTTTTGACGTGCATGATTAGAAAAATAGTCATTATTAATTTACTAGTATGTTAATTAGCCACTAATTAGGTTAGGATTAATAAAGTTTAGTTCCTTTGGTGATGTAGGAGTACGCATGCCCAGAGTTACACCATACCACCCAGGGTGCTCCCTAACATACAGTCATCAGTACCGCGACCAGTTTGGAGGCGCATACCACGGTGACACTCCGTATCACCATGGCGAGCACACCAGTACGTCGTACGAGCACGACCAGAGCTCTGTCGGTCCCATGGCGGAAGGTACATTGTACCAACACGACCATAGCCCCGAGGAATTCTTAGCGGATTGGGTTTCTGATATGCTTCAAGGCGGTGACGAGATTGGCCAGAGTCAGCTTGCTGGAGAACCTCAGCCCACTCAATGATCTCTCTACGTTCTCTGCATGAAGACGCACTCACCAGACCAATTGATGTACCCCACGGGTCAAATTGCATGCAAGACTAGGTCATGCACGCAGCGACCACAGGCCAGCTCACACGAGTGATTCAAATTGTATCCAGTAATATAGCATTGTACTTCTTTGTATCACCCATGTACTAAGTTTGTATCACTCTGTATATGTACTCAGATTGTATACAATATCTAGGTTGTATGTTGTTTTGAGCACTATGTATGCACTTTTCATCTTTTGCATGTTATTTGCATCGCACATGTATATATACTAAGTGGACCCAACCTTCCTAGACTGAAAAGACAACACCAACCCTACCACATTTGCAAACTGAAATGACCACACCATGCCATGCTACACCTTTTCGGACTTAAATGAAAACCCACAACAACTTTTCTCAATGAATAGACATCACTCACCAGTCATCCCACCTTTTTAGAGCGAATTGACCATACTATGTCATGCCACATTTTTTAGATTGAAATGGTAACCCACACTAGATTTTCTGAGTGAATATACATCACTCACCAGCCATCTACCTTTTTAGACCGAATCAATCGCACCATCCCATGCTACCTTTTCAGACTAAAATGACAACCTGTACAAAGCTTTTATCAGTGAATAGACATCACTCACCAGTCATCCCATCTATTTAAGACCAAATTGACTACACCATGCCATGCCCATTTTAGACTGAAATGACAACCCGCACCAGTTTTTATCAGTGAATAGACATCACTCACCAACTTAGGTGCGCTAAAAGATTCCCTTGCAGACGTGACTGCACCACCATTTGCCACAATTTACCCACTTAACACTACATCCTAGTCGCTTAAAAACTAGGGTACATTCCACCACCACAGCCAACACTCCACTCGAACTAATTTCGCAAAACAGGGAGAAAGGAGGGAGAAGAGAGGTAGAGGAGATCAGTCTGTCGGGCTTGGAGATGTCAAGCTATGGGGAGATGATGCAGAAGGGGAAGCGGCTTGCCAGATATGTGGGAACCTACCCAGATCATTCTTGCAAGGATGCACCTGTATCACTGGAATTTCCACGCCCGCAATGCGACTGCGGTAACCCAGCACATATTAATCCACACACCCGGAGACCGCCGCCTGAGCGTACTACATGTGCGGGGATATCCGTGAAAGAATCTCTCACACACATCGATTTTTCAGATTGCATATTGCATTTCACATATCGCTAACTTTATTATTGTATAATGGCAACCGTTAGAGTATTGCTACTTCTTTCAATGGATTGACAGTCCGGATGAGTACGATAGGGCATTCATTCAACAGAAGTACATGATGAACTACACGGTGGCGTTAGAGAGCTTTACTCGTTGGAAACCTCACTAAGTCGAGAGCGGGGAAGACAAGACAAAGGAAGCGGTGGTCTCTGCAGAACCAAAGTGGTGGTGAAAGACCAAAAATGCCATCGCTTAGGACCCCAGATGAGGGTCCGGGCCGAGTGCAGGGTAGACAAGGGAAAGACAACCATGGTCCCCGACGCTCCTACTAAGCGGGTGGTTACTTCAGCTTGGGATATGCCCGCAGAGGTGCTGGAAGCCGAGTACAGGGGTGGCCCTCGTGAAGGCCCACGCCCGTAGGGCTGCAGGAGACAAGGGAAAGATACCGGTGGGCCCAAATGCATAGGATGTTTGCCCGCAAGACTAACCTCTTTTTGATCTACCAGTTTTTCCGATGCCAAATAGCGCACATGTATCTTACGTGTAGATCAGATTGATGATTCGTGCATGTTGTCATTTGTACCATACGAGTAGCGGAACAAACATGTACACGTAACCAAACCCTACGCGCCATGTAATTCATACTTACATTATGAAGTCTTATTGTCGGAGTTGAGATTTCATCTTTAAAATTTAATTCCTTAATTATTCTCTATTTAATATTTAGTTCTCTCTTTTTTTAAAATAAACTCTACCGTGGTAGACAAAAATGTGCGGCGCACGGGGTGGACGGCACCCAGGTGCAGTGCCTTGGATTAGCCGCAAGTAGCCAGCTGCTAACTAGGTTCGCAACAGGGGAACGACGTGACGGGCGATTGGAGTGGCATGCGGCGCGCGCAGCAGCCCGAGTCCAGTGCTCCGGGTTAGCGGCAGGTGCCTTGCTGCTAACCGGGTGCGCTGTAGGGGTCTGAGGACAAGCATCAAACCAACCTATATTCACTAGGGGACAAAACGTTCCCTCTAGGCTTGTGTGCTATGACGTCAGACATAAATATGTTGCCTTTACGTTGCACCAAAAGATGCAATAGCCCAAAGACTAGTTTAAGAATTCACATTCATCTGAATCATCGTCGAGTCGTCCACACCCGGTGCAAAAACACGAGCAGCTAGTCAATGGCGTTCTTTAACGCCCTTAGCACTACCAAGGAAAGGAGAACAGGGAGAACATACAGTTTGCTTCTCCATGCAATATACACTGCAGAGAGAGAGAGAGAGAGAGATGTCATTCGAGTTACTGTCAGTGCACATGAAATGAAAGAACCTTTTCAGGGGCCGGGCAACATGGGCGCGTGATGATGCATGCATGACAAAAGTAAGCATGGGCTAGGACTCAAACTTCTTTTGGATCAGGAGGTGAGCTCGGCTATAATACGATCGTTTCATGAATTAAAAACATACCAAACTATCACAAGTAGTACTCTTCTTTTAGGTCCATTACACACAGTAAGCTACCGAACGAGAGAGTATATATATCTGCGCTTATTGCCATATAGTACTATAGTTTTGGTGAATAAATATGGGCAGGAAAACTACAGGAATGATCGACCAAAACATAGTGGTTCTCAAAATCCCTTTCAAGAGAGCACATCCTCAGACGACAAGTAGATTAGTTTCTCCGGGAACTAACTTACTGAAGATCCATGCATGCAAATGTGATACCCAAGCACATGCTGCTTTCTCCGTTCTAATAATTTAAATTGACTGAACAACATTGAGCTAAAAAAGACTTGCAGTGATATTTGTTCATACAGTTCGGATTTTCTTTGTTAATTTTGGGAAATCAAATATACATGTCTAGCTGTAGGTAACTATACCATAAAATCAGCAAGAACATCCAGGTTCGTTTAAATTAAGAAGAGATAGCATGAATAGAAAATAACTCACATAATGGATGTATATGCGTGTATATATGTACCTGTTATTGGAATACTCATAGAGGCGGCCTCGGCTGGAGAAGATGATCAAGGCGATCTCAGCATCGCAGAGGATGGAGAGCTCGTAGGCCTTCTTCAGCAGTCCGTTCCTACGCTTACAGAAGGTCACCTGGCGGCTTGTCGTGTTCTCGATTCTCTTGATCTCAATCTTTCCCCTCCCCATGACTAACTCACAATCACAGCCCCCTCTAAGCAAAATAGTTTAGACCAATTGGTCAGTATGACAAATATATGCTTGAGTATTCATCATATATAGATGGTGAGTGCATGCGAAATCTCATCATAATGCTTCAAATTAATGAAGTTCAAAACATAATAGAGGGAAAGAACACAAATAGACAAATCTTGGTTTCCAAGATACGCAGATCAGATCGAAGTTTTGGCGTTTAGCCATGAAATTAAGAAGCGAATTTTGACTGTTTGTTAAACTAATTAAAGTAGGTATCAAACTAAAACCATAAACTAAGTACATGTATAGCATAAAGCAAGCAGTCGCTGGTACACGCATGGTTGTGTTCAAACGCATGTTAATTCATGGCTCGCTGGTACACGCTTCTTGTTTATCGAGAGGAAATCTTGGTTCAGAAAAAAAATGAAATTAATTCATGGCTTTGTCAACAAATTCTATGAAGGATGATTACTAGGTCGATCTCACTGGTGAAGTCTCCAATCAAAGTTCAAGATTGCTTCAATCTTTAGATCAAAGAGATCTTAAAGGTATTCCCAAGGAAAACTTAGTAAAATCGGCATAGATCTGAATAATCTAACAGAAAGAACCTTATCTCAAGAAGGGGAAATAACATCGCTTCATCAAAGTGTCCTCGAGAAAAACATCAATTCATCGAAAGATGGAGAAGACATAAGGACATAATTTGAACGAAGGAAGGAATTTTTGGAGCACAGCCTTTGAACACAACCATAGCACTTCAAGAAAGAGACAAACCGAAAAGAAGCACTTGTTTCAAAAGAAGCATGAGGAGGGCAAGTGGGCAGCACTACGTGGGCAAAAATAGCAAGCCAAATCCAATAAATCCCCAAAAATCTGGCTAGTTACTGTTGATGTTTGTTTTCCCCTTGCAATTCGTTGCAGACTAGCTTGCAGTTCTCCTCAGCTCCCAATTGCGGCAACAAACACTACTCCAGAAAATAGCAGAAAAGAAAGCAGAAAATGGCCAAGAAAAGAGAGGCAAATCGATTTGCACAGAAGTAAGAACAGCTCGCTCGATCTCATGTTCTTACCGATCTGAAGATGAGTTGGGGATGGAGAAGGAGATGGGGATGAGGGTTTGTGAGGCGATGGGATGGTGGGAGTGGGAAGGAAAAGATAGGGCAACTGCATGGGGAGGCGTCGGACACTGCGAGGTTTCCTTTTAAAGAAGGGGAGTGGTTAACTTATGTGTTGTTGCGCTGCGCTGGTCTTGGCTTGAGTACATATGCACTTTGGCCCCTTCCTTTTTCTCCTTTTAAACTAGCCTTTGTTGCTAAAGTGGTGAGTTGCTTAACAGAGTTATCTTAATTAGGAATTAGCAACAAGATGTCACGTGATTAAACGCAGAAAGTCCATTAAGATAACTCACCCAATATATACAGTTAGCTAGCTAGTGGGTGTCTAAAAAAAATGGACAATTCACGTTAATTACTACATTTTTTTTAGAACGGGACACTTCCCTAATGAATCGTCAAAGCGTAAGCTAATTAAAATGCTTGATTAGCCTTTTCAACCAAATCATGTCGGTAAATGAAGTGGCGTTTAACTAGCTAGTATATAAATTTTTAGAACCAATCAATAACAATTACTAATCATGTAGTACTGAACCATTTTGGGTTAGCTAGCTACTAGCAAAAGGTCTAAGTACGTCTTGGTGTGAGGTTGGGGACTGTAAGCTGATGATCATCTCAAAACTGAACTTGAACAATTGATTAATTAACTTAATTTCTTCGTGGACATCTCAAACTGGACTGTAAAGGATATGATTCATAGCACAAAGTCACCAGAAATATTCTCTAAGACACGTCATGTTTCTACTAAGCACTAAACACGATTTTTTTCTTCTGAATATAACACATCCGTATCACACAGCGACAAAAGCCTGCCTGCATGCATGCGGGCACTGCACACTAGACAAAAAAATCGCAGCTAAAGCGTTGCTCATGCTAACCACCAGCAAGCTGTATATATGCATCCAGAGGTACAATCGATCGATGCATGTGGTCTGCGTTTTGCAACCGGGAATGAACTCTTGATCATAGCTGCATGCACTGCATTTCTGTACTGACCATATATATATGGATAGAGACGATGAAGTGAAAATAGGCCGGTAATTGTATGGCACACGTTGCTCCCATATGTACACAACACAAACCTGATGTCTCCTTGGCATGCGCGCATGCAGCACTGCAGCTTTCTGAACTCTCTCTGTTTTGTAGAGGCCTCCTTAGATTCACACTTGCCATTTCGCCACAAAGTTACAAGCACATCATCCTGACCCATTTCAAGGAGCTTGTTCACATCGCAAGGCTCTCTGGAATTTCAGAACTTGTGTCTATTTCGAGACCCGTCACCGTCAGGGACCAAGAAAGAAGATATGCAAGGGTGACATGCATATAGCTTTGTGCTATGATCAACATCACAATGAGTTGAGTCCTAAACTCCTAACTCTAATTTTCAACCGCAGCTGCTTCAATGTCCATGCGCATTTTTTTTATGAGAATGAAACCGTGAAAGTGAGAAAAACCATGAAAAAGTTTCGAGCATGAAGGCATGCATGCACATAGTGTTCATGTGTAGCTTGGAAGTCGCAACCAGCTTTCAGAACCCCTTCATCAGTGGCATTCTTCCTTGCAGCAAGAAAATAGCAGGTGACACTTTACATCTTCTCAGGCATATGTGGCAAGTTTCTCCCGACTGTAGGATCGCAGATTGGACGAACCAGATCACTTCTCGTCGCAGTTTGCCTTTCATTCAGATGGTTCAGGACACCTCAACATACACTCAACACACCATGATTTCACACCTCCTGACAGTTGCATTGCACTCAACATCCTTTAGCCAGGAAATGGACCACACGTATGTAATGGAGGTCAATTGAATTCACCCAACCTAGCCTCTTTCTTGTACAAATTTCCTAAGTTGTTCAGAAAGGAGTCCATTGCCAGGAATGGGTGCTTGATGTGTGAAGAAATGGACTGGCCTTTAGTTGGAGATGGGGAAGGACCTCCACCTCCCCGCCCTACCCAATTTATGGGTGCATGTGGACCATCTGATGCAATATGCTCTGCCTCAATCAGCAACTCATCAGGCCAGTCAGCTGTAGAACTTACATTTGGTTATCTACCCAGCTCTGTATTAGAGGGTATTTGCAAATGCCAAATATACATGGACAAGATGATTTACGACAATGTATGCGTAAGATTCCAGGTATCCATGTCCTTCCATCAGAAAACCTGCTATAAGCCAAGTAAAAGATCATCAAAAATTATTTTCAGCAAGAACATAACAAAGAAAAAAAATGTAGGATGGCAGTGCAGCACCTGCAAATTCTAGGCAGAAAAAAATTGATGAGAGAGTCTATCTGAATGGGCATTTAGCTTTCAGGTTGTCATTTTCATGTGAGGGGCACACCTCCATGAATGCCTCCCTTTCAACTGTGAATAAATGCATGACCTTGCAGGCTTGCAGCTCAAATGAATGGCACATTGGAATTCCCTTAATCATAGGAGCCAGTGCTTTGCTAATTTTCTGAAAGAAATTCTGAAACCAGAGAGGCATGAAGAAAAGGAAGAACACGCTTTATGAATGAGTACCCTGTTACAGAGATACAGTTGCACAATAATAGAATAAATATCAATATGTGCCACCAACATATTCATAGAAACAGATAGCCACTGTAATGGCAGGAAAATTGCACTGAAATGAAATGGTACATTGAGAGAAAAAAAGGACACTACATAAATAGAATCCTCAACAACACTGTGAGTCTGACTGAACCAGATAATCAACACAGTAAATTTCAAGCATCCACAGTTTCTATTTCTATTGGTCAAATACGGACACAAGGCTAAGCTTCAACTACAACAAAAGCAGTTAGAAAATGAAATTTTACTTAATAGATATATAATATTAAAAAAATTATAACAGTAGAATGTTTTATTTCTAAACCTTGATAAACCCTTCTTGTACAAGCTATACTCATGGGCGACAAATTTTCAACCATACAAACTAAAGAAAGAAGTACACAACACAATCCCCAGGATCTCTGTAGAGTTTGAAGGCAAACTTCTTTACATTAATAAGAAAATCTTGCAAGTAGCATGCACAAAACCTGCGAAACAGACATCAATCATGTCAAAACTCAGATATACTCCTCGCACAAGAGGAGGGGAGAGAAGAGAGTAGCTTGAAATTGAAAAGGAAAAAAATGAAGAAAAAAATGCAAATACTACACAATTTATGGTCTATTCGATCTAGGCTATCTTATAGTCTAGCTTATTGATCTTATAGCACATAGACTCCACAAACTTCAGGTGGTTGTAGCTCTGTGACATCCCAAATTTCCCAGGTTTGACAAGCTCTGACTGGTGGTATGCCTAAACTTGAATCAGGCCAAACAGAGCCTTAATCACACCAATGTAGCATCAACCGAAGCTTTTCTTAACAACTTTTGTAGCTCTACTCAAAATAGTTTCACACAAATGTCGAGCCCAAAAATAATAAAAAGAAGGCAACTTTTGTCATACAAGTGGTCAACCCAGATGGTAATTTAATGAAGACCATTCTCAGTCATCAGGAAGAAGAATCAACATATCAAAAGCTATTTAAAAAACCAGGTAGATAGTCTTCTGTAGAGTTAACTTTTCCAATCGAAAGGAATTGACAGGAATAAAACTTTGACGGTGCATGTACATTTGCTATAAGCTTTGACCTCCAAAGTCTAACCAGATGCAATTACTAAAGAAGTAATAAGCCTACACAATTGGAATTGGTTCAGTAATGAAGAAAATTTAAAAGAAAGAATGTGGATAAGGTAGATAAGGCATTGAAATGGCATGAGGAACCTATTATGTAATCAAATCCCAGACTAACTCAGTAATGTCATTCAATGTCAAAGAATTTGTGATACAACCATATGAAACATAAATGTAAATAAGGATGCAAAGTAAAAGTATCATAAGAAGCATCACATCAATTTAGCCTCAAACTATCCCAGTATATAAATACATAGAAATTACATTTTCCCCATATTACCTTATCACCCAAAATACAAGTGTTGTACTATGGCAATTTTCAATCCCTAAGACCAAGTTCAAGCTCAAGCTCATCATCCTCTTCAAACAACTTAAGCAGGCGAGCATGTTGCTCCTCCCATTTCTTCTGCCAGAATTTGAATAGGAAAAATGAAAATAGAATTACCACACCCACACCTAGGAGAACAAACAAAACTGTTTGGGTTGAGTTGCTTTTGACTGAGATCCAGGTTTCTTATCATCCTTGGACGTTTGAGGATCACCAGCCACTCCTGCAAAGGTTGTAGACATATTTAATATATGTACAAGCAAAAAAAATCACAATATATCATCTCAAGTGATTTTGACCCGTTTACATGTCCAGCCATCGTAATTCACCGGTATAATGATAATATCTAGCTGCTTTTACCTATGTACATGTAGCGGCTACTTTTCCATATTAATTTGAACCAAGAGAAACCAGCGAGACACGGAACACAATAACTCTACCAGAATTACCTTTCCTTCATCTCAAAAAAAGAAGGGAATTACCTTTTCCCTTTTGTGATAGCAATCATATATTAGAACTGACATTCATTCAGTGTACATGATAAATCATTTCTATTTTTTTGGTCTACCAGTCCAAAATGCGTAACCTACATTACATAAACACAATGCGGTAAGATTAAAGGTGTCTGTTTGCTACATTTTGAAAGTAAGTGGCTTGACAGTGCGATATTTTCTCTACATGTTCAATTCATTAAGCATACATCCACATACACACACATTTTGATGACAACATCCCAAATGCTACAAACAGTTCAGGATCTGCACTGCAAGCGTCCAAATTAGCCATCAGTGCCACAGGCCTGGAACAAGTCCCAGATCAACCCCACCACGACACCACCCACCACCCCCGTAAGCCAAGATATCAACAGCTCATTGCTCCGAATCTCACTGCCGGATCACGGCCGCGCCGGGCAAAATAAGGAGAGGAGAAAGAGGAGTAGAAGTACCTGTCGCAAATTGGAGGCAGATCGCGACGAGGATGAGGGGGAGGGTCGAGGTTGCGTTGGATGCTGCGCCGCGTGCCTCGTGCCTCGTGCCGCCGTTTCATCTCTCCTCCCGTCTGCCCGGCTCCCTCCCGTTGGCTTCGCGCGAGCCGGCGCCGGCGCCGCCTCCTCTCCCGTGTTGGTGGTTGGTGGCGGGCGGTGGTTGTCGAGGGATGCGCCGGCCGAGTTTCCCGTGTTGCTCCTCGAACAGACCGGATCACCGGACTAACGGGATCATAATTGTGGGCCCCACATGTCAAATATGTGGCCGAACAATATCACCGTTGCCTCCCTGCTGATCGTCGCCCACGAAGGTTTCGGTCTAAATGGTACTGTTTCACGTAGCAAAAATAATTCTTTTTTATCATAATTGTAAAAATAGTTATATAGACAAGTCTCACATCAATACGTACGTAATTACACATGATCACCGCCCGAACGCCCCTCGTCCGCATGGCCACCGACCGGATTCCCTCCTCCGCACGGCCACCATGCGGACGCGGCGCCTCCGCACGGCCACCACCCGGACATGCACCTCCACCTCGCCTGGTCATGCATGCATGCACCCACACGTGTTATCATCTCCATCAAATCCATTGTCGTGCGGACAAGGGGTGTGCGGGCGGTGACCGTGTGGACGAGGGGCGTGCGGACCAGGTTACGTGTCGGCACACGGCGTGTCCGGGCTATGAGCGTGAACGATGTGTCATTTTTTCAAATGTGGCACGAGAAGAGCTATTTCCGCTAATACGACATGAAGCAGTGCTATTTAAGCCAAAAACTCACCGTAAGGTTGCCATGCACTCACTGGATTTACAGAGTTAGGGATCGGGTGTACCGTGCATTCAGCATTTCATCAGGCTTCCCCTTCCCATAAATCACCCCATTGTTATTTGTTACCCTGAGATGTACCATGCATTCAGCGGGCTTCCCATCTTCTCTCCTGCTTTCCTGAATGCACCTGACGTCGAAAAACCATCATATTCAAAGAAACTAGAAATCCACCAATAGGTAATGAATCGGTCTTACAATTGAGTCAGTGTATTGTATTCGGTTGAGATATCTATCTAAACGTCACTTCAGGCTGGAAGCTGGATGCCTCGGGTGATTGAGGAGGAAGCTTGCGACAGAGTAAATGAAAGGACATCGTCTGCATAACATGGCTCACCCAACAAGTGCTATATAAGCTCTTCAACAGCAGATATTGTTTGCGAGCACGACGAACTACGGTAACTTGCAGGGTCCTTTGAATATACCGCCCACTGGACATCTGCGAAGGAACAAATGCCAAAAGTAAAGCCAATATTCATGTGGAAAGAAGAAAAGTTCAGGACCTCAAAGAGCCATCACATTGCATATATCCTCAACAACTTTATATGACCTTGCAAACTGCAAAGTGGTTATATGTTTTTTTTTACCATTGTAAACATTGCACTGCATTACCTTCTATTTTACCCTTAGCTAGCTAGCTTCATGGTACGCAATCATACATCTGAATATCTGATATGCTTCTTGATTTCTCTGTAATACAAAGGTGAAGAAGTGCAGTCCGATGCAAGATTCATTTGGCTTGCTGCATTATCCTTAGGCATTCTTGGCATCGACACCATTATCACATTTAGAAAAGGGCTGCATTACATTACATATTGATGAGAGAGTGAAAATTGCACCAGGGTGATATCCAGCATGTAAATCAATCCTATAGCTAGCACATTTGTAGAGACATAACAAGCTCAAACGCTCAACCACGCAAGAGATAAGATGAAACATATCGGGAATAACTAACAAGCATAGCCAATATAGCTGGCATGTGAGTATAAATCAAGTGCTAGGACGATCGATATTACAGTACCATAGATGTATGTAACAGTGATACTCCTGTATCAGTTAGAACGTTCAGGATAGGGTTGCTGTTACGGGGGACGTCATTACGGAGAGCTACCATCCTGGCAAGCTCCTCTTGCTGGACCTAGGCCGCAGCAGCTCTTGCTCGATCATCCCGCTCCCTAGCGACCCTCGCTTGTTCGCGGATCTCGTCCCATTGCTTTTTCTGCCTCTTGTCTATCCCAACTAGGGCTGAAAAAATAGCTCGAGGCTCGCGAGCCAGCTCGGCTCGACTCGGCTCGGGCTCGCAATTATTCAAGCCAAGCCAAGCCTTGCTTTTGGCTCGTAATTTTTTCAAGCCAAGCTCGAGCTGCTCGCGAGCGGCTCGTTTGGCTCGTTGCCTCCCTCTGTTATTTCTCTTGAGTCCTTGACTTCTAGTTCTTCCCCATTCCATTTCGTTGCCTCCCTCTATTAGTTCTTCCCTATTCTATTTCTTCTTCCATCCCTCCTCCACTCCCAATCTCTTTCCTTGTCTTATCCACAGACCACCGACCGAACATGCTTCAAGAGTCCACTCGCTACCTCTACCTCCTCCACCCGCCGCCTCCGCCTCCCCCAGCTCCACTCGCCGGCCGCCGCCTCCCCCTCGCCCAGCTCCACCCACTTCGTCATGTCATACTCATACAGTTTGGTTTAATTGGTGTGATGAGTGTATATTTGAAGGCTTCTTCGAAAACCAGATGAGTATTATTACTAGTAAAGGAAACATTGGCGAGGAACTTGACATAGAGAATTGACTGACAATAGCCTGTTAATGAATAACCGAAACTTGGCCACTTAAATGGATTCTTTGCTGGTGTTAAGCTCACTTTAGACAACTAACAATGAACCCCGGTTGACTTTGTTTCTGACTTTGTTTTATTGTTTATGATGATTGGATTATAAATTTAGGATGAATGGTTCACATAATCACATTATTCCTATGTTTCTGGACTTGGAGGGTCATTGGCTTGCTTTTCGAGCCGAGCCGAGCTGGCTCTCGAGCTCGTTTTCCAAACGAGCCAAGCCGAGTCGAGCCCGCTTTGGAAACAAGCCTAAACGAGCCCTAATCCCAACATGATGAAGGAAGCTTTGGTGTAGTGTTGGGTTTGGTTGTGTAGTGTTCTCTCCTAGAGCATGGTCATCTCCTTTTATAAGCCCAGGGTTGGCATGGTGTTGTTAAATTCATATGAGTAGTCTGGGAGGCATAGTGTTGTCTTGTTTTTCTAAAAAGTTACTGGCAAGGCAGAGTGTTGTCATGTTTTACTTTGTAGAGAGTGATCACATCATACTTTGCATAGAGTGTTGTCATACTGATCTGAAAAGCTAGCCAGACAGAGTGTTGTCATGTCTTACTTTGCAGAGAGTGGTCACATCCTGTTTTGCAGAGTGCTGTCTTTTCAGTCTGAAAAGCTGATGAGGTAGAGTGTTGTCATGTCCTGCTTTGCAGAGCGTTGTCTTTTCGGTCTGAAAAGCTGGCGATGCGGAGTGTTATCACGTCTTACTTTGCTGAGAGTAGAGTGGTCGCGTCCTGCTTTGCAGAGAGAAATCATGTCCTGCTTTGCAGAATGCTGTATTTTCGGTCTAAAAACTGGCGAGGTAGTATGTTGTCACGTCATACTTTGGAGAGAGTAGAGTAGTAACATCGTGCTTTGCAGAGAGGAGTCGTGTGGTCTTGTCGTTGTGAAAACTAAGTGTTCTGGAATTGTCTCGAACATTACAGATTTCGGTCTCCAAAATTAGGATTTTAGGTTTCGAAAATTAGGGTTTCATGAATTCCCACACAAAGTATTCATAACTAAATTAGACAGAGGCATACATGATACAGAGGAGTACAACAACGTCATAAAGGCATACATCATGTAATGCAGGGATACACGACAGTTGATCCATTCATGAAGGACTGCGATGCATAGATAAAGAGTGGACATTACAATCTCATTACAACTGAACTTCTACTTGGCAAGAATAAGAAATAATAGAAGAAATACCGCAAAACTAACTATCTGAAGTAATTTCTGAAGCATTTTCTCAACCTTTTCCATCCTTTCATCCAGTCTTTTTAGTCTATTCTCTTCATTTTGCATTGGTTGATCAGAGGGTCGAACCACTAGATGAAATACAGCAACACCACGGGTGTCTTCTTGCAAGACAACAATTTGCGTTGCAATATCTCAAATGGCTAGAACAATTTCATCAGCCCACTACCAAAACCGGCATATTGTGTTTTGGAAAATAATTGCAGCTTCAAGTGAAAAAAATATGCTATTTCGAATGGAATTCATTCGGGATGATTAGGCACAAGTTACCATAAGATTCGAACACTTCATGAACACTCAGGATGGATTCATTAGCGTATGCGAGGTGAACACATTCACCGGATCCCTGTAACGAGGGGCAAATCAGGTGTTGCCGCAGCGATTCTAATTGTCTGCTCACTCAAAAGTTAGATGAGGCAGAAGACATCCCGTTTAAGACTGGAAGAAATGAGAAGAGGAAGTGAAGAGTGAGATGAATGGCAGCCAAAGCATCCATATATAGCCTACGGCTGAATTGCAATTGGGTTGAAGGAAATTCTCGTCCGCGAGGCAGCGGGCCCGAGGAGGAATCATGTCACGTCGCAATGTTGACTCATCAGGTCATGTCACTGTGCAAAACTAACTCATCGGGTCACTCGTTGCACAAAGCTGACTCGTCGGGTCACATCACTACGCAAAGCTGACTTGTCAGGTCACATCCCTGCGCAAAGCTGACTCTCAAAAGCTGACTCGTCGGGTCACCCCATCTGATCCTGTCACTGCGCAAAGCTGCAAGCTAACACATTATCCGCTTTATTAGCCTCCCCCGCGGGCTATAAAATGCACGTCCTACACTCCAAAAGTAGGACTAGTCGACCCTCCAAACTGTAGAAAGAAAAACCTTCTCGGTCGTACAGTAACATACCATGGCAGACATCGAGGGACCAGTCCAACTAAGGTCGTCGAAGCAAAATCTTCCCCTTGAAAGGAGGAAGGACTTCAGCCCTAACTGCTAGTTGATGCCGAACAAGCGTACTCAAACCAGTATGGCCGAAATGCGGACACAGGGAAGACGCTATCGTGCAGGTCATGGATGGTCCTTTTGATGGTGGACGATATTTCTTCCGATGCCCACACTCTGGGGTACAATTAGCAAATAGTTTGCTTTATGTTACTGCTAATAGAGCCTTCATGTTAACCCTCCTTTGCAGCAGATGGCAAAATACTACTTTGTCCGCTGGATCGATCCTCCCCATGAACGATATGTTGTGATGTACATGGATACATTGTGAGACCGAATCTTTCAGTTGGAAGCGTGAATTGACAATCTCAACAAGCAAAACGATGACCTCCGCCAACAGATGCAGCGCGAGAGGGGTAACGAGGAAGTCATGAACATAGAAAGTTCCTATGATCCCACATACTGCTGTGCGAACCCTAGCTGTATATGTGTGTGCCACTACAACGACGGCCAGCCATGTCCGAGGCGCCCCCCTATACAACACTCTATGTGGGTAGTGGAGACACCTTCTACCATTAGGCACGATCAGATAAGCTTGTACATCGGTAGTCTCCCCTTCTGTACGCAATTATGTTCAATTATGTCGCAGTGTGTTGTCTTATCGTTCGAAAAAGTTTGCGTCGCAGTGTATTGTCTTGTCGTTCTGAAAGTTCGAAGATATTTTCATACATAAAATTTGAAGCATTACAACATGGCTCTGTCGTCTAAGGATTTACAATCATTACATGAACCAATTTAAGACTTTTCATACATAAAGTTAGAAGCTCGAGTTCACATGATACAATATGGCTCACTCGTCTGAGTTCGAGGCACTACCCTCTACTCGTTGCGGTGGCCTCCACGTGTGCCTAGATGTCTTGCGTCGGGCATGCCCCGTGGAGTACGTAAAGCGGTCGGGTGAGCGCGTGTTCGTTCGGAGGGGGTGTGGAGACTGTTAAGGTGGCGAAGGTGCACCGGTAGGCTCAGTATGGCCCAGCAGAGTCTGGTATGCGTACATATCGTCGTGACGAGGCATGCCGGCCTGGGGGACACCTCCAAAGAAATCATGAGTGACGGTGTCAAAAAATTCACTCCCGGGTTACGATGCCTGCAACTTTGGTTGCGCGGTAGAGCTCTGCCCTTGGAGGTACAGTGCGACAATGAACCCAGAGGAGCTCTGCCCAGTGTACGCTCCAAACCCTAGCTGCCATGATCCATACGTTGACGGCGTGTACTACTCTCTGGTAGGAGCTGGGAGGCCCATGTCATCATCATCATCAGTCGTCGTGAACTGGCCGCCACCCCCACGGTCAACTGAAGGCTACAAGACAGAACGATATTAGTACAAATAAACACTCAGGATGTGGACTGAGAATCTTGTACCTCCCAGATGTGTAGTGCAGATGACCGATGGGGAGCGCTAGTCACGGACGGTAGAAGTGATTCATCCCGACAGACCTACGGGACCTGCGGCAGGAGAACGATATGATGTTAGTGCAACGTAAGACATAACCAACAACGTACATTTCTACATGACTTCCCTCCCCGCCAATCTGGCCCACAGATGACTGACAGGGAACACTACGACGCCAGCTGGACTCGCTAGGTCGTGGTGACCTAGCGGGTGAGCACGGTCCTCCCACTTGGTGCCCGATGCGCAGGACGTCGTCCGTCGAAGGACCGCAACTCAAGTACTTTATTATCTTCTCCATCTCCGCCGAGATGTGCTTCAAATTTTTTTTATATCCCACCGGGGTTCTATCTGGGCTACGGAGGGCAGCCTCTGATGCGCTCTGGACGCGCTGCGCCCACTCCAACTGTAGTGACATACGTAACAGATTTATTAACGAAGAGTCCAAATGTCATCAATGAAATGACCAGAGATTGTAAGTGTCTTATGGTGTCGTCACGCCACGAAGCGTTGTGACGGTCGTACGTGTGGCGGAGGCTCTCGTGGTGCGTCTGCGTTGTGACCCGGTCCGAGCGCTCCGGTGGAGGAATGGTGAGTCTTACGCGTGTCCGTGGAATGTACCACTCTAAGTACACACCGTATGTCTCTTGGTCGTATGACCACGCCTCATTTCAGACATCCATGTGCGTCATGTCCATCCATGCCGTAGTCCACTCCTGCTGGAGTGGCGCCAGTCCTGAGTATGCCCATCCGCTCTCGATTGCCTGCATTTCTGGAAGGATTGATGTTAGAAAAGAAGACGTAAGGACTGTAAACATTACTCGGATGAAATTTGACTCACAGGTGTACTTTTCGCTGCAGGAGCCTACCGTCCGGGGGGGCACGACCTAGTACTTACCAAACTGTCACATTACACACTGCGGCGTGTAAGGCTCCGCCATATGTGCGAATACCAGGTGGCAGGTCATCTTCCATAGTCCTGTGTTCTGAAGGCATTGCACGGACAACCCGTGTGGTGCTACCACGCGTAGGATATCTGGATACCATAGACACCAGATGATGTTGCTCTCATGCAACGACTCGAACTCGTTGTGGTACAACACGTAGCACCTCACAGGCCTATCATTGGCCCAGCGCAGGCAGCCAGCAGTCCACCGTGAGCCCATGGTGGACCCGTCTATCGCGTCAATCGGGGGGCGTACGGGTGCACCGCTACCTCGATGGACGGCCGCCCAACCGAGAAGTGCTCCCAACTCCACAACTGCAGGAGTACGTAGCAGAGGGCCAGTTTGAGGGTACCACTGGTGCCGCGCCGTGAAGCATCACACAACTCCTGGTATGTGGCGCAAAGGACGGCTGACCCCCAGCTATACCGAGGCATCGACCCAGCCCTCGTGTCAACCAGCGACTCGGCGAGGCTGACATAGCTGGGGTAGCACCGATTGCCCTGTGCAGTTGGAAATAGAATCTAACCAAAGAGCTGAAGAAGGTAACCTATGAGGTGCGTTATAACGACCTCGTTAGGTGCATCCTACGGGCAATCATCGAACTGCCTCAACCAAGCTCGGGGGACACCATGTGCACCCTCCAGGAGAGGTTGACCGAACCGCTGCTCCAGCCTGGCCTTCCAATGCACCGGCGGAGGGCCCAGAACAACCAGCTCACCCCGGATTGGGAGACCGGTCAAGAGCGAGACGTCTTGTAGAGTGACTGTCATCTCACCCCCACCGAAAGTAGAAGGTGTGCGTCTCGGGCCTCCACCTGTCGACAAATACCGACAGCAGGCTGGCGTCTTGATGCGGCCCAAATATCTTCTGTTAATTCGGTGGGTTTTTCTGATATTTTGGATGCGTAGTTTGTTTTGCAAGAAGAAAAGGTGCCACCGGCGACGCAAGAGATCAAGAAAGAAGAATCTACTACTATTGTGCATGCGGCGTGCGAGGAGTCCAGATGTGTGTTTGATCCAGGAGGCCAAATAGTGCAAGTCAAAGAGTGCTACGTGGTCATATTTTTTGGAGGATGTTTGCATGTGTTTGTACGGGAGTTCATGAAACCAAGTGCAAATCATGTTCTATACATGGAGAAAAAGCTTGCGGCATGTAAAGAGAAGATGGTGTGTGCAAGCTATAGTTCATGTGCGTGCATAAAAGCCATGCAAACAAAACTCGGCGTATCCAAAAAGGAATCCTTTTGGAATACAACTAATCCAAATATTTTTGGAGATAAAAGGAAACCAAACCAAGACATTAGCACCTACCAGATTGGGTTTGTTTGGGACACGTCCAGATATTACGTGATATGGTTTCTCGCTGCATGTATCTACAAGACTTTGCGTTCTCCACGCCGCTTACTTTCTCTACGTGCATCAGGGTGGGGGCCACCAGAAGCCGTGACAGCCAAATTTGGTAGACTAATTAGTGGGTTTCCGAGATGTAAAAGGAAGTCTACGTGAGTTAGCTTTGCATGTAACTTCTAGTCAAGAACTTTTATACGTACACATTTTAGTTGGCATTAGGATTTCTAGGCGTGTCCGTGCATGTGCAGTAGGACTTCTAGTCATGTGAGTGCATGCATATAAAAGCCACAGGCCTTCGGCCGAGTGGGGGTTGGAGTTAAGTTTTGAGTTATGAAATAAAACACGTGTGCGTGTTGGCTTTCGGCCGTTAGGGTTCATCCCTGTTCTTGGTGTGTTCTTGTGAATTCCAATCTCGGATTTCATCGTGGCGTGGTGGTTTCTAGCTGTGGTGCTAGGAGTTGCTCGTTGGATCTTTGATCCCTATTTCTCGCTCGTATCTTTGTGGTGTGCGCGGCGTGAGATTTATTTATTCAGTGCAGATTGTTGTTTTGGATTCTCGCTCACGCGCGTATGCTTCGCTCACATGCATGCTACTGTTCACGTGCATGCTATTGTTCATCCGACGCTAAAAGAAGAAGACAACGCACTACTGATCTTCGAGTTCCACCGTGAAAGATCGGGCAACCCACGGATTTAATCTCGCCTTGAGGTTGATCCGCATCACGTCTAGGAGGAACTGGCGTCCAAGTGACACTAACCTCGCAAGGGGCAATAAGCATGTGCCCCGGGGGATCAGGACATAGCGACCGTCTAGCTCCCAGGAATCCCTCCCCGCCTGAAGCTACAGGGGCGAGGGGCCATCGATGTCACCGGCGATCCACAGCTTGCACCGGTGGTCCTCATCGTAAAAGTGTTCGAGAAGTGTCGGTATAGACATGGCTTGTAACACATGAAATAGATGAAATATTAGTGAGAAGATTGATAGTGACCATAAAATAACTAGCACGAAATAATTTGCTGCATGAATAACTAGCAGTGCATGCTGTCGTTATTTTTCTATTTTCTAATTGTTTAAAACTAATTAATTAATACAAACTAATTATTTTGTAACTAATAAACTCGCCTCAATAATTACACACATTAACCCCTGTTCTTTCCTTTTGCTAAAAAATATTAATCTCATATGTGTGTGTTCATTGCACGGCGCATGCATACTTGAGTGCGTAGCAACTAATTGCTTCCATGATAACTAGCAGTGGATGCTGTCATTATTTTGGCCAGCATGTGCATGCATACTAGAATAACTTGCATGTCATTATGAACTACCACGAAATAATTAGCTGCATGAATAACTAGCGGTGCAAGCTTTCATTTTTTTGGTAGTTTCTAATGGTTTAAAATTAATTAATTAAGGCAAACAAATTATTTACGTAACATTACGTAAATTGGTTTCTAATGAAGAATTTACAAACAACAAAATATTGCTAAACCTAGCGAAGCTAACTACTTAAGTACGCTTATTGGTAAATTGGTAAACCTAGCACCTAACTACTTAAGTACACAGTTAATAAATAGTTTGCGAACAAGAAAATATCGACGGAGAAAACAAATTACCTGCTAAATGATGACGACAGTTAATAAGGCTAAAATGTCCCCAGAAATATAATCAACACAGAGAGCAACCGAAAGAGAGAGTGAGCAAAAGAGCGAGTGAGCGATTGCGAAATGAACTCGTCGCTCGCTAATTTATAGCTCAGAGGGAATCCTTCCTCGCGCACGATCGCTAATTTTGCATACGGGAGACAACGATTAGACGGGGGAGACATGGAATTGAGAGATGTGGCGTGATGACAAGATTGGTTGGTGGAGCTTTCGGTGCAAAGACAGATTGATTGGTGCTTTAGGTGAAAAAGAAAGCCAAGGGAAACCCTAATCGGGGGAGAGAGCACGTGGTGGTTCTGGATGAATAAAAATATGGCAAATGTACACAAGTGCACTGTGTCGGGGTGCTCCACGTAAAATTTCATAATTTTTTGAAGTCGTTTGCTATATTTTAAAATTGAAACGAAAATCATCGCTTAAACCCTAAACCTAATTCCTAAACGCGGCTTAAACCTAACCTCAAAACTAAAACCCTAACCCTAAAACTAAAAGCGGCACATGGCGGCGCAAGGGCGCGACCGCACGGCGGTCGTGCGGCCGCGGCGACGTGGCAGCTGAGGGTGCGCCGCCGCACGACGGACGTGCAGACAGGTGGTAGTTTTGACCAAATTTTTTTTGGTACGCCTACTTTTGTATATACGATATACAAAAGTGACAATACAGGCAAAAAATCATCGTACAAGTCGAAGGCGTTGATCCATAAATATTGGTGCACAACAAAAAAATGGCTAAAGCATAATTTTCAAAAGAATAGTTTTGAGAACATTTCTGGACACGTAAACTGCGTAAGCGCCACCAAAACAAACCACCACTCCCCCCGTCTCACAGCGATTTTTTTTTTTTGAAATAATATATTTTTTAAAACAAATTACAAAACTAGGTAATTATCTCAAAAAATTGCAAAAATAGGTTCGCGATGAATCGCAACAGAACCTCATGCAATGAGGCGAGTTCTGTCGCGATTCAAATGACGACAGGAATCTATAAATTTTTAAATATAGCAAATAAACTCAAAAAATTACAAATTTTTTTGTGGAGCATCCTGATAGGGCGTTATTACTTGTGTAATTTGTTCATAATTTTATCCATTATAAATTTGTCTTTAAAATTCATTTAAGTATAATATTCGTAGAATTTGTAAATATACTAGATGAGGTCCAAAAATTATGAATTTTTTTTTGTGAATGCTCCTTACATAGTGTAATTGTTTATGTAATTTTTTAAGAATTTTATATTCTCTTAAATTGTCTCTAAAAATAAAGGTATACAATCAAGTACATTGTATCGAAAACCTAAATTCAGAATTTTAGAGACCATTTTAGAGCATATAAAATTCTGAAAAAATTACAGAAAAAATTACACTATGTAAGGATTGAAAAAATCATAATTTTTGGATCTCATCTGGTATATTTACAAATTCTACAAATAGTATACTTAAATGAATTTTAGAGACAAATGTATAATGGATAGAATTATGAAAAATTACACAAAACAATAAAACTATATCAGGATGCTTCACAAATTTTTTGTAATTTTTAAGTTTATTTGTTATATTAAAAAATTCAAAAAACTGACGATAGGACCTGCCTCCGCTGTATAGGGTTCTTGTCGCCAGTTCAAAGAACCTATTTTTGTAATTTTTGGGAACGATAACATAATTTTGTAAATATTTTTTAAAATATATTATTTCTAAAAAAATTCGTCTCACAGCGACCCAGGCCCCAGCGACATGCACTCCATTCTTTCCATCTCAATTTCCACTCCGACCCGAGGGCCGAGCCACCAACCTTCTCGCAGCCATGGACATGTGGGCCCTCAGCCTGAAGGCCGGTGGGCCCTGCCTCACTCCGAGGCACTGCCCACCGGCGACGTGGGCCAACCTTGCCGCCGGCGAGATCGGCTCGCTGGCTGTGGGGCTTAGGCGGTGGAGGCCGCAGCCGGCGCGGTGGCCGAAGTTGGCGGCGAGCGCGTCCGGGAGGAAGAGCAAGAACGGCCGCGGCGACGGCGACGAGCCCAAGAATAAGCCATCTTCTTCCGGTAGGTTCCCTTGGTCGAGTTTTGGTGTCAATTGGTGCGACCGGAGTGGGAAAGGTGGGATCTCGGCGCGATTTGTGTGTGGAAAATGGTCAAACCTTCGTAGATTGCATGCGGATTAAAGGGATCGGAGCTGGGACGGCGCGATTTTTGTTGTACATCTTGGAGATTGATATGATTGGGTCGTGAAATGGTCGAGTTAGAAATATGGGATCTTGAGATCGAGGATGGTGTTTGTTGTGGTGTAATTAGTGATAGAAACGTGGAACTTTTATGCCTGTCTCGGTGGATTTGTAGTTGTGATGATTAATATGGTATTGGGTGAATTGCATATGTAATGAGTTCGAAGGATGGACTCTACTTGGGGTCCATTTGGAGATTGAAATTTTTTGGTGCAGTTTGTGATTGAAAAATGGTTATATGCACTGATTTGGTTGTAGTAATTGTGGAGTTCTGGTTGTTGCATTTGATTTTTTTCCCCAACCACAGTGCTTTGTTTAGATGTTTATTGTTGAATCAGCGTATTAAGGTTAGTTTGATCTCTATTTCTAGGTATATACAAAATTGCAATGGAAAATGTATAATTTGAATGCAAGTTTTATGGAATGTAAATTGGGGACTTTTGGGTTATGCAGTGATGGCAGTTTTCATCTTTCTTTAAATCTGTGATTCTGTGTTCTAGAAAAAAGAAATCTTTCTTTCGATCTACCTCGGATGCATGTATTATTAGTGGAAAGGCATGAACTCGATTCATGAACTAGCTATAGGCTGTGTTGGATTGATGATTTTTTTTATGTAGGAAAAGGTGATGCATCTGCTCCCAGTGGAGATGATTCCAATGGAATAAGCCAAAATCAGGGTGAACCAAAATCCAATGACACAATGTATATACCTAGCAACTTGTCATATTGGCGTGATGTGAGAGCAAGCTTTGTGATTCCAAAGTCGGTAAGACCAATCATTTTGAACTAATTTAGTCTAACTGTGGCTCTCCATTATCTTATAAATGATGTCAACATATGTAATTTTAGGTGATCTGGTCTTTACAATTTCATTCTTGGTAGATAATGTACCAACAGATTCTGGGGGTACAGAAGTTAGCTCCTTTTTTAGTGATTACGTAATGGCCCAACTAGGATAGTCTTTATGCAACGCGCTTTAAAGTCTATGGGATTGGATATTAGCTGGACTAGTATTTTGCTTCATTTATACTTATTTGTTGGCATCATATGAGAAAGGAAGCAATGGGTTAATTTCTGTAGTTCCAGTTGCCCTGTATGTTCGCCCAGCATTATACCTATTGTTGAAATGACCACATGAGAATTTGAAAACTTAAGAAGAGGAAACTGTATTGGATGGTCCATGGTAGCACACATTCTGTTTTAATTATTGTAGAGTCAACTTCTCATCCTAGTTGAGATTAGCCTGAATTGACTGAAACATTTTCTGATCACCACATATGTGCATATATGTTGCTTTACATTATCACTTCCAGTCATCTTATCCCAGTTCCTCTTAAACATCCTAGCGATAGAATGGAGTGAAGTGAAATTATTCACCTTTAAACAACATCATACAGCAGGAGTGTTTCCATCATGTAGTGTAACAAGATTTTCAGTGCACAACTGCTAGTTCACAAGTGTTGTCTTATTTACCCTTTTTGCTTGTCCAGAAAATTGTCTGTTGTATCCAGTCTATAAACTTGATGTACATATCAGAGTCATTTTTTTCTCCTTAAAAAAAGCAATAGCCTGTCTCTACCCAACACTAGTTGGTGTTTTAGTTTAACCCAATCTCTTATTGAGATGCCCCTAAATATTTTTCTAATTTATTCTTATTATGTCTTGAAATCAGCAGCAAACATTAGATGCAAGTACTCTACCACAGACAGTGTTGGATGGACCAGTACACAGTCTTCCTTGGAAGTGGGCCCATTCTATTCCAATGCCAGAATCTGGGTGTGTTTTGGTGGCAACTGAAGAGCTTGATGGCAACGGTACCTTCGAGAGAACTGTCATCCTCCTCCTCAGACTTGGTTCAAGAGATGCCTATGACGGCCCATTTGGTGTCATCCTGAACCGTCCACTGTACACAAAGATGAAGCATGTGAACCCATCTTTGCGCGACCAGGCAACACCTCTTAGTGATTGTTCCCTCTACTTTGGAGGCCCTGTCGATATGAGCATATTCTTGATGAGGAGTAATGATGGCAGACCCATCAAGGGGTTTGAAGAAGTGGCACCAGGTGTCTGCTTTGGTTTCAGAACTGACCTGGGCAAGGCTAGTGCTCTGATGAAGAATGGTGCAGTTAAGCCCGAGGACCTGAAGTTCTATGTAGGATACTCTGCTTGGGATCATGATCAGTTGTTGAGTGAGATTGATGCAGGATACTGGGTTGTCACTTCCTGCAGCTCTGGTCTGATAATTGATGCGCTCACGACAGACCCTTCTTACCTGTGGAGTGAGATATTGCAGCTGATGGGAGGCCAATACTCAGAGCTGAGTCAAAAACCGAAGGAAGATAGCTCGTGAACAGTGCTTATTTGCAGCATTGTTTGCAACAAACTGTTGTGTCCCATTTGTACATAATTGAGTAATCTCACCCGGTCACTGGCCGGGCATTCGCTGCCCTAGTAGTTTGGTTTGGAGACTGTTTTCCTTTGTGTTACTTTGCTAAATAACATATACTGTTACTCTGTTAGTGAAAGAACGATGTTGAATGTGGAAAATTAGCAGTTGTATGTGCAGTTATCCAACAGCTTCTGCCTGCCATGCCCAAAGTTTAAACTTTATATCTGTTGTGCACATTTGCCTATGACGACGTCATGTCTCTGCTTTGATCTGTATCCAAATGAAGAAATTTGCCTTGACACCTTTGATTGGAGCCTGCATGTGATGTGATCCAGTTTCTGCTGTTTTTCTTTATTACAGTACTTCTGAAGTGGCATGCCGTTCCACTATACCAGAAAGACTGTTCAAGAATGCTTTTAGTGCCAATTGGTACTACTGTGAAATTACAGGTACAACATGAGCTTCAAAAGGTGCTCTACCTTTTTACGGTCAACCATCTACCGCCCTAGATGAGATATACGCGTCAGGCACAAAGTTGGGTGGATTGGGACACTCGTCAGAATTCAGAAACGCAGCATCATACATATCTGCACCATCCTGCACTCAAGAACGCATTTTGTTTCGTGCGTGCTGATAACCGCGTCAAAAGCTTGAGCTCTTTCGGTCTTTCTTCATGTTGATGATCTTTTGTCAACCATGGCGTAATGGTTTACTTAATTTATAGTGTGATTTCCTTGAGGCAACGGAACGGAGTGGAGAAGAAATTGAATTCAAATGCACGTTCAGAGACAGGAGTGAGTTCATCTGTTCAATGTTTGCAGGTTCTTTAACTGTCCATCGGTGAGATGAAGCCGACCGTGACTGCACTCCATCAGCTCTACTTGGTCGTTTAATACTTTAACTGTTCGGATTAATTAATCCTCTTAAGCCAAGTCAAAATCATGCGTCCTGGAATACTATTGTAATGGATGGCATGTCAAAGTAGTAGTAGCCGGTAAAGGCATGCGCATGCAGCTCTTGTTTCGATCGGGAAGGAGAAGAGTTCCATCGGTTCGTTCTGGAACCTTCTGTTAAACGAGGGTGAGGTCACGGCACATGTCATGTTTGGCAGGCGAAAAGGGGCTCGATTCAGTTGTGGTTCATCGCTCAAACTAGACCAAATTATTGCCTGGTCAACACACCATTGTCCCATCTCACGTGCTATCAAGTGGACAGAAGAGAAGTTATTGCATGAATGGGATGCAAGTTTAACTGTAAGCGCCACGCTTGCATGGACGCGTCCTGTGCCATTTGGATGTAAATGTTGCTCAAATCCTTTTATTGCATCAGTTAATACCAATCTTTAACTGTATATTTTTACATCAAAATCTCTATGTCATCCACGCTAATCTCCCCAGAAACAAGCTGCTCCCTACTGGTACTCGTACTCCCACCAGTATTCCCACCAACGGCATACGTATCGTGCTCCAGCTCGTCGTGCCGCGCGCCTGCGCCACCTTGCGCAATGATGCCAATGACAGTGCTATCCGCGTTCGCGTGCCCCGGCGCGGGTGCGCTCTCCCGCGCCGCCACGAGCTGCGCGTCCGTGGCCATGCCGGCGTCGGACGCCACGCGCTGCACGGACTGCGGCGACAGGCGCGTCCCGACGCCTGCGCCGGCGCCGTACGCGGCCGCCGCGCGCTCCGGGAAGTTGAGCGCCGACCCATCGACCCCGGCGCCCGCGCCGCCGCGGAGGAAGTAGAAGGCCGTGTCGTGGGCCACGGCTGCCGCCTCGGGCGTGGCGTAGGAGCCGAGCCACAGGCGCTCCCGCGTGCCGGGCACCCGGATCTCTGATACCCACTTCCCCCACCGCCGCCGCCGCACGCCCCTGTACCGGCACCGCTCCTCCTCGCCGCCCGCCGCTTCAGCCGCCCGGCTCATGATCACGATCCGGCGATCGTGCCGATCAACCTCCCAGCTCCCGAGCACTGACCTCTCCTCCTGTACGTGGTTACACAGTTCAATTCTTGACTTGTGCTGAGCGTTGAGGTGTACGTACTACGCGCATATATAGGTATGGGAGGTCAACCCTAGAAAGAGTTGACCTGCTTGCCGATCGATCGAATTGATTTGGGGTTTTCATACAGTACTACTACAGCTGTGTCGTGGTGGTGGTGATATTTGTGGTCGGTACGGGAGCAAAACGCTAGCTGCAGGCAAGTCAAGACCAACTTTCGAACGGTCAAAGTAGTGAGTGTCCCACGAGTGGTATGGACACGTAGGCAATGGCCGGCTCGTCACGAGGAGCCATTGGAATGAGCCTAATTTATCTTGTAAACTTTGGAGGTGTATCTAATCTATCGACTATAAAATTGTCTAAATAGCTCTTTGAACCATGAAAACTGTCTAAATAACCCACTGAAACAGTTTTAAAAACGATTTTGCCACTGTAGCACATGATGTGGCTGACAATGTGACAGTGCTATAGTGGTTTTGCCATTGTGGAGGATGATATGGCTGATAATATGACAATGATTATTGACACATTGTTAATCACGTTATCTGCCACGATGACAAAACCACCTCAGGGGATTATTTATACAGGTTTTATATAGTTCAAGGGGTTCTTTAGCTGGTTTTGTAATTCATGGGTAGATTAGATGCGCTGCTAAGATTCAGAGTAAATTAGACTTATTCATTAATTAATTAAGATCAGGTCAATTTTTACTTGGCAAAGTTTGACAGCCTCAATGGCTTGTTTCGGGTGTTATTTTTATTTTACAGGTCTAGTGAAACTTTAGTAGTACCCTACACGCCGTTGCTACTTGCTACTGCATGTTTACCTTTAGCTAAATCTGAAGGACCGTACTATAATCTAGTAGTGTAATCCATTTACATGAGGGTTTGCCTTTAGCTAAAAAGTTTTTTTAAAACTCAGTAGTTGATGGTAGAACAAGTATATGTATATTGTATAAAATACAGATATATCTACCATGGTTAATACTCTTAAACTATCAAACCTTTAATTATGTTGAAACTCTCTATATATATCGTGACAAAAAATGTACAAATAAGCTATTGATTTTGCATAGTAGTTATTTTAAGGAAATCAATCATTCCAGAACCACTGGTTCTTAAAATATAGTTCTTGTTTTTTTTTTACCTTATTGTTGTTAGACAATGATGCCGCAATCAGGAGACAATCAATCCAATCACACAATGAATATCAAAGAGAAACATAATATAGAGGAGGATTCAAGATCTTTATTCATCTATCTGTCACTTGTACATGTGGATCCTCATATTTATAGCCCAAAGAGGTGAAAGCCCTCCAGGTACGGTTTAGTCTTTTACCTATAATTAGGTTTCGTAATACTTCCCTTTGAGCAATAGACAACGATATGCAAATATCTCATGAAAAACTCATTCCATAAACCCATTGGGAAAAAGGAATAGAGAAAAAAAGTACACTACATTTGTAAGTTGTATTACACTTATTGCCTCACTAAAAACCTTCATGTGAGAAAACTTCAAAAAAACTCACCAAGGAAAAGAGTATAACATTTAATTTTCGGGATCCAATCTTCAAGATTTTGGATAAATACTCAAGATTTGATAAGGGTTATGATTTAGGAATTTACTCCTCCTGAACTCTGCAACTCTTTAAACCGTCTTATTCTAATGCCATTAATACATCTTTGGAAGCTGGATGCAGGCAGGATCTCATCAAGGATTTTTCAGAACCTATTGATTGCATATTATATTTATTTGTTCATGTCATTTGCCAGAATTATTACGCAACGGAACACTACATCATTCATAATAGAAGAGTAACAATCTCTACGGTGACCCACTATAGCTTTCACCACTTCATTATATTCATAATGACCCATCAAATCTGAACTATCTGGTTCAAAGACTTTTATTTAGTAATTTTGGTTCAGCCTCACATACTTTCATTATGTGACCCGATATGAATGCTTCAAGCGCTCGGCCATGGACTTTGGTTCCGGATCTGTGTTCTCATAAGAGAAACTTTAGCAGTTGTAGAGGTAAAGTGATTGTCGACAACTCTTCTCTCATATCCTCCAAATTGGCAATATCTTAGTGTTAACCAGATCTTTTTTATTTCCCAAACAAAATATTCTTAGGCATTACACATTTTCAGCATTGTAATATGTGCACATCAAGTTGATGGGGCTTTCATCTTTATGATGAACCTCTCTATAAGGTATTTCATCTTCAATATGAGTTCTCTTCGGGAGAGTTAAAGGAGTGATTAATAATTATTTTGACTAGTGTCATTAAATCTTAGACTCACAGAGCGTCCCCACAGATTTTAGATCAAGAACCAATAAGTCAATTTCACAGATATGGATATACTATTCAACCCAGGGTATTCCACTCTTAGCGATGTATTTACTACAAGTAAACACTATAGTAACTCCTCCATAATTGAAAAGTATTTGGCAAGTTCTCCGCTTCTCGCGTACATGAGTATAAACTAAACCTTAAGTTTAGCTTGACTAATACGTATATCTTAGTACTAAAAATCTTTTTCTTATGGAAAAATACAATGGCATTCAAATTTTTGGGCATTTCTCTTCCCCTAATACCGAGATTCGGTCTTTATTAAATAACATACTACAAAATTCCCCTATCATGGGCATATTTGACTAATTGAATTTCAGATTCAGTATGATCTCCAACAACTGGTGGTGGTCGAAAGGTGTATGCTACAGCGGTGATAACATGTGGGAAATATTTGATTCCTCCAACACACAAATTTCAACAAAAGGTTTGATAATTATATGCAGTGAGCTAGACTTTTATCAGTGCAGTGGCAAGAAAACTGCATGATCCTAACATTCTGTAGGATATTTCAACTTCTGGTTGGTTATTAATCTGCGACGAAGGTCCCATACGGGGGATCCGAGAGTTGGCAGATTTATTCTATATACTAGCTTCTTTATTATTTGCCCAAGTTTTGATCCAATTACTCATATCATATTTTAAATAATTTGAATCATTAAACTTCAAGTTTATAATTACACAACATATTTTCTTATGGTCATGAGCAGTATGTTCTAACTGCATAAAACTACATGAAGCTCTTTAGGAACATAAATATAGTGTTGGAATATAAAATATTTAACCATAGTTAATCTGCACGAAAATACTAGATTTTCTTATGGACTTCAAATCTAGTTGAATCACCCTAATATTATAACTATTCGACGGGAATATTTATTGTTCAACAGGAACACCATATTTAATTAAGGGTGATAAATTGTTTTAATTTGTAATACCAAAATCAATATGACCAAATTTAGATCATTCAGGATCAACAAATGCAATAGGTCATTATTTTTATTTCGAGAATTATATTCGCTTCAAGCAAGTGATATGGCTTCTGGTGGTGATGTAGTTGCAAACCACACTTACCAACTTATGCATGTGTCATTTTCGATGAGTATGGCACACTTCGGTGCATATCCAACATGACATATGTGCGATTGCGCATTGCCGTGTGCATTCTCGCATGCTGGCGGTTAACATATTGTTGTAGATACAAATCAATTGCCCTTCGTGGGCAGCAATGATATCCCAAGTGATAGCGTGTGCATCAAGCATTTGCTTGAAATCAACTCAGAGTTAAAGATTTGCAATCATACTTTAATAAGCGTGAAAAATATAAACTCTGTAACATTTTGTTTACAAAGTTCTTCAATTATGAAATCAGTGTGATGGAGAATAGTGTTATATAGATTCTAAGTCTTAGGGCTAAAGTTATTCTATACTTATTTGAGGAACATGGTGTTTTCTAGCTAAAGTGATCCATCAGAGGTCATCATATGACTAGGCTTGTTTTGGTGTCACTGAAAAAAATAATTTCCTTTTGCCATCTGGGCATCCGTGCACTACAAGATAGTGAATTGAGCCTTATTATATATCAATAGTACATGTACAATATTTTGTTAGCAAAGCATGACTGCGTATTTTCAATTTTCAAGCATACTATTTACAAAAAAAATTCCATGCACGATTAGTTTACTACATATAAGGCATGCTACTGTCAATATGTTCTATTAAGCAGATTTAATCAACTATTCAGCAGAAGATAAGGCTTTAATAGAACAACTTAGACCATAATTTTATTTATGTCATTTGGAAAATAATAATATAATGCATAAGGTTTCAGCCTAAAGCAAAAGATAAGAGAAACTCGTCATGAGCAGGACCAAGCTCGATAGGAGTTGAATCTATACTACTAATGCGACTCGTGTAGGAAAGCGACATCTTTATAAAGTTAATGGATAACTAGGAGATTTCTACGGGTCTCCATATAACATACTATGGCTTATCGTTGCCTTTGATTGCACATACTTATCAATCAAACCAACATTTAATAACTTCTAATTACATAATCTTAGTCGATAGATAACACGGTGCATGGCAGAGTTATACTCATTTACAGACTTCTAGTTCTAGATATATGTGTCTGCAGGAGCATAATTGAACTTTACATATGTTCTTTTAGAGAAAACCATAGAGCCAATGGATCACACTTAGCCACCACATAATCATTCTGAATGGTAGAGTAGAGGTGGTACCTCATAAACTGCATAAAACCTTTTGCCTTTCCAGTGGTAGCAGGTTCAGATGTGCCAGTTGCAGGCTCGACAGTGATATGATATGGAGATAAACCAAGGTGATATAGTTGTTGCTATCCAGGGCAAGCAAATTTCTATTTAGTGATGTCTAACATATCCCATATAATTTATGCAATTTTCTATATGTTTACAGCTGATAAAATATTTTAAATTCATGAAATGGGTGCAAAATAGTAAAGATTAATTTTATCTATTCGGTAGAATATCCCAGAATTTCCCTGGTATTTTTGGTATTTTTCTGATAATTTTAAGGTCCGGAAGCAATTTTTAGAATTACTAAACCAATTAATTAATTTACCAAAACACACAACACTAGGAAAAAATAAACCATAAAAAATATGATGCTTCCAAAATGTACTAGGTCTAAGATTTCACAAATTAATGGAAGCTCATATACCTTAGAAATTCAGTTTATGATTAATTTAAGGTTATTGCATAAAAATCAATATTATTAAAACAAATAACCATAAGCCGAGGGTCTGGGTTATAAAATAACCTTAGAATATACTGACCCGTGGCAAAAAAAAATTGGATTCCCGAAGGGTTATTCTACAAGAATATATAAAAAAACTGAAATCCACTATAATTTCCCGAAACTCGAGGGGTTTTACAAAAAAATCTTAACCGCAAATATTTCCTCGTAATTTTTCAGAATTTCGAGGATTTTTTCACAACATTCCCTTATCTGCAATAAAACAGTATTGGGACAGCCCATGTCGGCGTGGCCCATCCAACCTGCTAGGCTTGGGTTAAAAGGGGATGGGGTACTAGGGTTTGCCTAGTACCCATCCGATGGCGACGGCAGTGGGGCGCAGCACTAAGGCGAGGTCGGGTGCTAGCGCGGCGGCATGGGGGTGCACACGACGCACTAGCGCGGGCACGACGCGCCGACCGGCGTCGCGGGTGGTCGTGCGCGCAACGACGATGGCACGTCGGGCGCGGCAACACTGGTGTCGGCGTTGGGCCGGCGTGCGCAATGGCGGCGGCCCGTCGGGTGTGGGGCCACGACGAGGCGGGGCGGCGCATGCGACGCACGAGCACGGGTCGCGTGACACGGCCTAGTGGTGGCACACAGAGGTGGTCGACCTTGGCGAGCTTCAGCGTGCCAGCGACGACGATACGACGGCTGAGGCGCGAAGGCAATGGCGGTGGCGGCGGCGAGATCGGCGGTGCGTGGTGCCCGGCCAGCGCGGCCGAGACGACAGTGCGGCGCTGCGGGCGCACGCGGCGCCAACGTCGTTTTTTTCTCGACTTATGAACAGTAATGTCTATTACAAACCGATCCGATTAGATCTCGATAATTAGCAAAAATTAATCGACGGGATTAATCTAGCAGCAAAAGGATTGGGAGTAATCATACTGATCTAATCTTGGGTTCACAAAATTAATTAACTAGATTAATCTAATAGCAAACTAGGGATTGAAAAGATGGAATCCCGAACGACATATCGATTTATCGGAAGAACAACTCGTGCTGATAATGTGTTAGATAATTGATGTCGTAGTGAGGAGACAATCAGTCTAATCACATATTGAACACTAAAGAGAGACAATGTAGAGGATGATCCAAGATCTTTATTCATCTATCCTGTCACTTGTACATGGGGTCCTCGTATTTATAGCCAAAGGGGTGAAAGCCCTCCAGAGGCGGTTTGGTCTTTTGCGTATAATTAGGCTTCGTAATAGTTGCAAGAATTTTTGCCTACATGGTTGACGTGGATAATTAGTGTCCAAAATTTGATAGTTATTGTGTATTCTTCTTCAACAATAAAAAGCGTCTCTAAGAAAACAAATTTTGACCACCTATTTCAACGCAGCGTCGCCTATAGACCGTTGAGAGTGGCCACCTTGGGCCCGTTCTTCAACTTGGGTCGTCTTTGTCAGTGACGGGACAAAAGGGAGGCGCGCACTACCGAACTACTAAAAGGTTCATTTCATTTAGGCAACGCACGCAAAGCATACCTGAAACATGCCATACAAACAGAAACCGTGGTTTCACCGAATTATAGCATGATGAAACCGTGCGGCAGCTAAAAGCAGCAAGGTCAATTCTAAACTAGTCAATTCGGTCCCATTCAAGCAATAACGGACTGCACCGCATGCGGGTATAGACCCAACCGGACGACCTCATCCACTTCAGAACCGAGGCCCGCGCTGGAAAGTTACTCTTACCTATCGTCAATTTTTTTTCCCCTTTCCTTATTTTATTCGGTAGTTTTCAGCACCTAATTAGAAAAGTTCAGTACGGGGACTGATCCCATGTTCTCGCGTAGTTTTATATCCGTCCGATCATGATCCATGTAGCAATCATACAGCTCGAGGCCCAAATCTTCAAACAGCTCGAGGCCCAAATCTTCGCATGTGGACAGCCTACCTAAAATATTTATTTTCAGAATGGAGGACGTGTCAGAGATTTGTACTACTCTTAGTTTTGGATCCTTTGTATTGCTGAGTAAATAGAGATATGTTACAGTGCATTGATATTAAGAAGCCATCTACTCTAATCTATAAAAATACGGAGGACGAGATCAATCGTGACAGTGAAATTGTTGTTGTCTTCTCTATTGTTGCTACAGTATTTCATTTCATTCGCCTACCGTGAAGCACTGTTTGGCAGCGTCCGTTGCTTTTACTGATAAGGATCCTGATCCGTTTGCAAGGCGGTGGACGCTCCAACGGAGATGTCCGTGTTATCTCGTCTTGGCGACTGGACCCACACGAAAGAGGGGAACAAGAAGGAATCAAACTACCAATAGCTGTCACGTGTGGAGTTGACTACACGTTTTTTGATTGACGACTAGTAGGAATACTCTGTCTACAGGAAATGGGAACCTTTGGTGGTTGACAGCTAAAAACGGCATCGAGTTGGCATCTGGAGGCTGGCCATTCTCGACTGGGACTGGCACCGGTAGGGAGCAAGGATGGTGATTGTGTTCGATTATCTGTATGTTTGTGGGTAAATATTTTAATGAAGACGGATATAGGTTGTTTTCTTTGCTCATAGGTATGAAAAATAGGAGAAACTCTCTGCCTATTGGGGAAGCATAGGTGAGCTTTACGTGCGAGCCACTCCTCCTATAGGCCACGCCTACCACTAAAACCTAGTCACCCCTCCTCCGCCCACCACCCGCCGCCACCACCTACCACTCCAAATCCGCCTCAAGCCACCTCACACGGTGTCAAATCCAGATCCAGATCCGCCCCTGTCCGGGTCCCGGTTGACCATCGGCCCCGTCCTCCTCCCGGTTGCCTGCTTCCGCCTGGCCACCTCCTCAACGCCCAGCCGACCTTCTCTACTGAACTGAGGTAGCTGTTGTGGAGATTCAATCCTTCCTCTTGAATCCCACCCTACTGCTTGTAGAGATTCAATTTTCTTTGGATTTCCTCGGTGAAGTTCGTGAACCATAATTAGGAGTTGGTACCTGCTGTGGATTTCCTCGGTAAAGTTCTTTGGATTCAATCGAATCGTGTACGTCGATTAAGGTGGTACCTGCTGTTGGTTGGTCTATTGAATTTCCAATGTTAGCAACAATGCAAGTGTGCTGTTACATGCATGAGACAATTTCGTTCCATCCAAAAAGCTAGCTGCGCCTGCGCATTAGGATTGAGCTTTCGCGCCACATATGGTCCGGTACATGTCGTTCGTTGCTTAGACAGGTCGATACTAGTACTAGGTGCCAAGAGGATGTCAAGTACGAGTTGTCGATCGATGCCACAAGCAAGGGCTGTAACTTAAAAAGAACAGAATGCTGAAATAGTATTAATCTTCTTGCTACGTTGAAATACTAATCTTCATTAGTTGATAATTTGACATGCATTGTTCGCGAGTACACGAGCATACCCGTAGGCGACGGGTATGGACGATGTTCTTCGTCCGTTGTCTTTCACAGGCATGTCCATAAGAGGAAATCGGGGTCACGGACATAGATATGGGCGAGCACTACCCGTATCCGATTGTCATCCCTAGTAGGGAGACACACAAGCAGTGCTGGGCTTTTTGGGCCTTCATCGGCTAAAAGTACCATCAAAAGATTGAGACTTTGGTCGCCTCTGTCGATGGTTGGCTTATGGTGTACTCCTAGTATCCTTAGTCTAGTCATGCTCAAGTAGACTACTGTTGACCGACAACTCGGTATTCGGTAAATCACAAGCAAGCGAGTAAGTCCTATTAGCATCCTCTAATTTTGGTGCTGAGCCTGCCACTGATCGTCGCATAATTACATGGCAGTAATAAAGATAGCAAAATCAATGAATTAAGCGGTAAATTAAATAAGAAGCTAATATGCACGCCTGTATTTTTCATGTCGTAGGATCTACGTGTATTCGCGCTATGAAAAGAAACGTATATGTATTGCTCGATTGTTTTCCCGTGGAATTGCCGTCCATGGATGATACACTATTCCTGGTAGTGTAAGGCGGGCTTCTTTGTTTGCTGCCATGCCACTTTGACCAGTGTGACAGTGTCAGCGCCTTACTTTATATATGGAACACACTACGTGCACACATGGCCATGGACGGCATGCGCGCGTGGGGACACAAAAATCGAAACATCAATGTCAATTGTCAAACACGATGCTTGCTCGTGCAGCTATAATACCGCTACGTTGAACGTACACAGGCCGCTCGTCCGATCCTTTGCTATGTTTCGTTCGAGCCGTTCAAGTCGCACGTACAATAGAATGATATTAGTTGTTTATAGGTTTTGCTATTGTAACAACCTCATTTTTTAGTTTAGGCTTTGCAACTGTGATGACCTCATTTTTTAGTTTGTCAAACGTTTCACAATCGTCTAGAATGTGCAATTGTAAAGTAAAAAATAGTATTACAAGTAAGCTTAGGTTTACAAAAAGAAACAAACCTTTATTACATATATTAGTGTGTAACAACCAGTTTGGACATAAGCAAGGACATCCAAGTTCAAAGGTAATATATTACAACACAAAAGTACTTCTGAACCATACACACATCCGAGCGTTATTGAGACATAATACCAATAGTCGTCGACATCCAACGGCTCCTTCTGCTCTAAGTAATCACCTGCGTCCTCCCAGAATTCTTCTGATGATATTTAACAAGTATGAGCACAACCGTACTCAGCAAGTTGCATGAAAAATTCTATTTAACCACTTGTCAGGGTTTCCAGTGATTGGAACTGTTTAACCATAATTAAAGTATGTGGATGCATCATTCAGTTTTAAACAGACTTTTTAGTAAAACAGTAAAAATCATACTAATATAACATCATGGTTTTCAACATCTCAATTAATCAACTTAATATCTGTAAATCTCTACGTATGCCTCATATATTGGAATCACCCATAATCACAGCTTCATTAACCGGAAGCACGGCATATCCAAATCCATTTATTATACTTTGCAGAGTTGTCCAACTTTACCCATAAGATATCTCCAACTTATACTGTCAAGCTATATATATGCAACACGATAGCGTGCGACTGAGTTGATATAACAAGGTATTTTCACAGCTCAACCTTTTTAGCCTCTACCCGGTAGGTTCAAGGTCAATACAGTCATCGAGAAACTACCGACCAATGGTGGAGTGCGCGGCTCGATGCTAATTGGACCATACTGTTGTGTAGTTTATCGAGTGCCCTGACTGGCCCACTCTTGACTCACCCCACTCTGCGGCTTCTCTATGCAACAAGAGCAGTTGAAATCATATAGATATTCAATTGAAAGAGCAGTGTACTAAGCCAAGTTGGATATACCAAACTCGTGGTTAAGCGAGTTTTGTGTCTGTTATTTGGCGCAAGGTTATAGTCCTTACCTATATCTAGTGAGGAAATAGACCACACCAACTCGTGGCTATCCACCTGCTTTGTCTCGCACTCGACTCACTTTTGTGAAGTCTATTGGGTTGTCCATCATCTTGGTCTCAACCCTCAACTCTCCACCAAAATCATTGGCGGTTAGCCGATACTCTTTTCAGTATTTATAAACACATTGCGTGACAATGCCGAACATTAGTTATCATTTATGTAACTTAAACTTGTCAAGGTAAATATAGCCTAAAAAGGAATAGGTGGGGTGTGTATGTGGGGTGTTGGGATTTATCTGCTCATCATGGCATTCAAAAGTATTATTTTAATAATAAAGTAATTGACATAAATATAATAATGAAATTAATAATAAAAGTACATAAAATATAGGCTCAAAATAATCAAATGAATGCAACTTGCCTCCCTGCTCAAAGTCCTCAAAAATCTTTGCTTTTCCTGCGTCTTGTTTGGCGTCTTTTGGAGCCTGGCCGCCGAAGTCGGGACCTAACGCAAAATAAAATAATACAAATAAAATATTTAGTTCAACAAGGAACGAGCTGGGAACAAAATAAATTAAATAAATTCAAAAAGAAATAAAAAGAAAGGTGGTGTGGGCTAATGGAATTTATTGAGGCTTGGTTCGGTTAAACAGGGTTGAAATGGGCTTCACGGGCTCAAAACGGTCGAAATATATATAAATATACCTAAATGGGTTTTGATAAAAAGTAGTGGGTCTATGAACAGTATTGGGTTTGTACTATTTAGAATGGATCGGGTTGAATGAACAATGTTGGGTTTTGGATTGTGGGTTAACAGGTTTCGGGTAAACAATAATGTGCCATGAAGAGTAATGGGGTGATTTTGGCTGGGCTTGAGGCTGTGTCGGGCTGCACAGTGTTGGGCTAAGCCTAACTATCAGTTGGGCCAGCGGCCAACTAGGCCAGGCCGAAAGGCCCAGCTTGGGGCGGTTTGAGGCGCGCCACTCAAAGCCAGGTGCGCTCCCGATCCAGGGAGGAAGGCGCCAACGATGATGGCGACGGCGGTGGTCGGCACACGGCCGATGCAGGGGATGATGGTGGTGGTAGTATGGCCGTGCTCCGGCCAAATTGGCTGGGGCTTGAGCACCGGTGGGTGAAGAGGGTTTCGGGGCTAGTGGTGACGGGGTTGGGGAAGCTCTGTGGTGACCTGGTGACAGAAGCTGTGGGCGGTGCGGCGGTGGGGCTTTGCACCGGCGAGGTGGTGGTGGGGATTGGGAAAAAGGAGGTGGGGGTTAGCTTTAGGGTGATGGGGTGGCGGTGGTGATGGGTTGGGAGGGAAAGGGCGGGGTGGTGGTGGCGAATTTTCCATCAGGCTCGCCAGGAAAGAAAGAGGGGCGATGATGATTGAGGAAGATGGTCGGGATTAGGGAAGAAGGAGGGTAGCAGTGAGGTTCAGTGGGTGTTGGTGGAGAAGATGGCACAGGGTGGAGCGGCTTTTATAGCGCAAGGAGGCGGTGGCGCCAGTGCGCGGCTCAGGTGGCCATGGCACGTGGCGGCGATGTGGGTGGAGCGGGAAGCTTCGGTGCTGCAGGGGCGAGGTGGTGGTACGACGATGTCGTGGTGGCGGTGGCACCTCACTGGCGCGAGGACACGTGTTGGCGAGGGTGGGTGCAGCATTCGCGGGCGCCGAGCAGGTGGCATGAGAAGAGCGGTGCTACCATTGACAATTGGCGCGAGAGAGGTGGCCGGCGAGTTGGTGAGGGAGGTGGCGGGTGTTGATGGCGGTTGGCGCGAGTGTAGGTGATGGAGGGGCGAGCCGGTGCACGAGCGGCGACTGGTGGCGCGACGCAAGGCAAGAAGAACAGAGGTGGTGGTGGGATTTTGGAAAGGCACTTTCAGGTGCAGAAGACGGAAAGACAAACTCAAGCCAAAATTCACAAGTTCAAAATTTTCTAATGTTTTGGGTTATTTCAACCTACTCCCCTTAAAAAGAATCTCGACCTCGAGATTCACTCAAAACCAGGGAATAAGTTGGGGGAATCTCGCTGCATTTTCAATTCCTTTTCCCATGTTGCTTCTTCCACTGTATGATTTTTCCATACAATCTTGCAAAATCTCATATTCTTGTTTCTCAGCTGCCTTTGTTTAGTCTCAAGTATTTGTATGGGTTCTTCTTCATAAGTCAAGTTATTTTGCAAATCTATCTCTTCGAGTGGTACTTGTTCCGTTGGTTGCCTCAAACACTTTTGGAGTTGAGAAATGTGAAACACATCATGTACACCGGTCATATTTGGTGTCAGATGTAATTTGTACGCTACTTCTCCCACTCTTTTTAGAATTTTGTATGGACCAATAAGTACATTGTTCATATCTCAACTCTTGCTCTAGTTTAATTTTCGTCTCTGAATTGTAATACCGGATAAAACGCGTCTTCGAACTATCAATACCGTGCAAAAACTATCATTTTTTCTTTTTTAGAGCTGTTTCGTGCCACGTGTCAATACCGTGGAAAGCCACATAGGTTAAATACCTGTCAAAACCGCTCTAAAAAAGAAAAAATGTCAGTTTTTGCACGGTATTGACAGTTCGAGGATGTGTTTTATCCGGTATTACAATTCAAGGATGAAAATTAAACTAGGGTAAGAGTTGAGGGACGAACAATGTACTTAATCCTATATCTTGGGGCTAACTTTCCCTTGACTTGAAATCTCTATACTGTTTTGAATGGTGTGACATTGAGATACACAAAATTTCCTTTTTCAAAACTCAAATCCTTTCTGCTCTTGTCTATATATTCCTTCTGACGACTTTGAGCAATCTTCATTTTTGTCTTTTATAACCCTGACATGATTTTTTGAGTCTTGTATAATTTGTGGACCTAGTAATTGTCTTTCTCCAGTGTCTGTCCAGTTCCAAGGTGTTCGGCATTCTCTGCCATATTGAGCTTCAAAAGGTGTCATCTTGATACTAGCCTGATAATTGTTATTGTAAGAAAATTTTGCAAATGGTAAACATGTATCCCAAGCTTCTCCATAAACTAGTGTACATGCTCTTAACATATCTTCTAATATCTGATTCACCCTCTCTGTTTGTCCCCCAATTTGTGGATAATAAGCTGTGCTGAAGCCTAAATCTGTTCCCATTACTTCATGTAACTTCTTATAGAATTTAGATGTGAGTTGTGCTCCCTGATCTAAAACTATTCTCTTTGGAATCCCGTGTAATGACACTATCTTGGTTAAGTATAACTCTGCCAATTTATTTTTCCCATAAGTCTGCTAGATTGGAATAAAATATGCCACTTTTGTTAATCGGTTCACTATTACCCATATTGCATCATATCCTTTTTGTGTCTTCGGTAAGCTTGTAATGAAGTCCATGCCAATTTCCTCCCTCTTCCAATCTGGTATTGGTAAGGATTGTAATAATCCCACAGGCTTCTAATGATCTATCTTTATTTTTTGACATACATCACATTGGGCTATAAATTTGGCTATTTCTCTTTTCATATTCTTCTATCAAAATTTCTTTTTCAAGTCTTGATTCATTTTTGTTCCTCATGGATGTATTGAGAATTGAGATGAGTGAGCCTCTTGCAAAATCAACTCTTAGTTCTTTCTTGTTTGGAACACATAGACGACCTCGAAATCGTATTACTCCCTATAGAGCTTCGATGAATTCCATTGAATCATTCTTCTAACTGTCTCTTTTGAGTTGTTGAATTTCCCCCATCTTCTCAACTTACTCCCTGTGGGAAGTTTAGTACCATAGTGCTAGTCTAGGTAGAAGGAGACCATTTTATAAGGTGGAATTGGTCTTACCTAGTTGAAGCAAGTAAAAGAAGAGTACATGCACGCTCGCTCGCTTGCCTTCGTCCGCGCAACATGTGCATGAATGGTGCGGCATGTGTATATTGAGCACCTCATAAACCCGTATGATGATATGGCATATCCAACCTGCATGAGTATATTGAGCACACACACGAACACGTATATAAGGAGGATGATAGTGTTGTAGCTCCTCGAAGGAGCAAGAGACAAAGGATTGTAAAATCTTTTGGTGATGACTTCACTATGTACCTTATGGATGACGTTCCCAAATCCATTTCAGAGGCATATGCATCTCTTGATGCAGAGTATTGGGAACTTGGGCAACTGTTGGGGTGCAGCCCGTGGTCGTACATTAGCAGCAGCAGAGAGCCAAACCGTGGTTGACAGTTGACGGCGTATGCCGACGCACTGGTGTTTTCCTCCATGATTTCGTTACTGCTTCCTAGTGGATTGCCATGGTTACTGGATTGATCCAGTGTGGTATATCTTAAGGGAAATGATAAGCCACGTACGTACGGAACTAACTAGAAATATCGACGGTTCCTACCGACACTTTCCCCTCTTAGCCTGTGCCCCTAAAAGAAAATCAAAAACCGAAAGCGGACACTCTTCGTTGCTGGGTGCTTTCGCTCTCTCTCTCTCTCTCTCTGCTATACCCGTGCCACCGCCGCTAAATACTCCTCCGGCAACGGCGAATCGCGCCGTCGGCCATAGGAAACCGAAACCCCGTGCTATCTCGGTCCTTTATATCCTGTTTTCTCCCTCGATTAAGTCTACTCGTGCTCCCGGTTCTATACCCTAGCTTGGCCTCTACAGGGCCTCTCCAGTGTGCGGCGAGATTCAGGCCGATGCATCCCGGCGGCGTGGCGACGAGGACGTTGCGGCAACTCCGGCCAAGGCGACGGCGTCCTTGAGCGGCGCCGCGCAGTGCGAGGCGACGGCGAACGCGCTGACAGCTCACTCCCATGCTGGCCCGACCTCCGACCTACTCCTCCGGTTGTGCCCGTGCCTTGGCTTGGGTTCACCGGGCTTAACGCCCGGTGCCGCATCGCTCGCTCGGCCGCCTCGCTCGCCCTCGGCGCGATTACCCCAACATCCGCAGCTTCCTCTTGGCCCACACGGTCGCCTTTGCTTGTTCCTGGTAAGCCCTGTCTGGTGATGGAGATGTTGCAACCGTGAAAAAAATTGTTGCACACGAGGAAAAAATTTGTTGCATACGACGAAAAAAATGTTGCATACAAAATTCTGAGATGTCGCAGCGACCAGCAAGACAGCGGCCACCGCGACGACTTTAGGCCGGGGAGATGATACGCATCCCTGGTGGCGAAGAGGCACATCATGTGCGGGTTACTTAAAAATCCTCTGCGCCAAGGATGAGCAACCAGGCAATGGCCAGCTCGGTGTTTTGTTGATTTTTGTTGTGTTTGTTTGATGTTGCGATCTTGGTAAAATTTTGTTGCAACCGTGGAGAAAAATTGTTGCACACAAGGGAAAAATTTGTTGCATAATTTTTTATAGCCAGCTCGGTGTTTTGTTGATTTTTGTTGTGTTTGTTTGATGTTGCGACCTTGGTAAAATTTTGTTGCAACCGTGGAGAAAAATTGTTGCACACATGAGAAATTTTTTTTGCATAATTTTTGATATGTTGCAGCATGTTGCATGGTGTTTCTTTATGTTGCAATGGGGGTATTAGGACCGTACGGTGGGAAGGCTCCCACCGTACGTCCGACCCGTAGTCGTGCCCATATCTTAACTACTAAATATTGGGGTTTACCCCCACGCAGTGGGGATGGTCGCTCCACCTACCTCATTACCTCATGCATCTCTCACCTCGCTCGCTCTCCCCAACTTGAAACCGCACACCACTGAGTGAGTCAGGTGGCACCACCATACCAGGCATGGCACTGGAGGAAGTAGAAGCGGCGGCGACGGAGTGCGTCTTCGAAGTCATGGGGTGGGACTTTGCGGTGGTGGTGGCGGACACGTCGGCCGTGCAGAGCATCCTCGTCCACAAGAACAACGAGGAAATGCTCATGTTACTCGACTCCCACATGGTCCTCGTCGCCTCTGGCGAGCCCGGTGACGGGTAAAACCTCCCCCCAACCATATACCTTTTAGTCGATGGCTCCACCGCGAGTCTGGATGTTTTGGGCCCTCGATCTGACCCGATCTATTGGTTTCATGCTAGGGATTTTTCTGGTGGTGTTTCTGGCAGCGTCCAGTTCACAGAGTATGTGCAGAAGAACGTTCACCTGTACAAGTTCAAGAACAACATGCCCCTCTCCATTGCCGCCACTGCCAACTTCACCTGTGGCGAGCTCGCCACCGCCCTCCGCAAGGTATTGATTCGGTTCGAGTGGGCTTAACCTTCTCATTCTTGTTAGCAATCTGGTGTTTGCTCGTGCCTTAATTTCTCACCGAAAGGGGTTAGCTTGTACAGTGCTTTCCCTTTTGTCATGGATTGAGTCATGGAAATGGGTTAGCTTGGTGTAGTGGCATGCCTCTCTGTGTGATTTATGGTTTGATTGCTCAGAGATTTGCATGTGCTGTTCGGAGATAGGTGATGTGATATTGGGAATTTTTGCCAATGTCGAATTGGCGATTGGATAATTTACAATGTGGTAGTGTTGTCATTTTAAGTTATCTAGGGTAGTATAAGGGAAATTGTTGTACATGAGAATATGAGATAAATATTGTCCACTGATAGCGCAGTCATGGGCAGAGCCAGCAGGGGTGCTCGATATGCCCAAGCATACCCAAAAATCAAAAAAAAAATCATGAGATTAGTTTTGCATTTGGGTTGTATTTGTAGTATTCCTTGGTGTGCACCTTCTTGAAAGCCCAGCCCACAACCTATGACCCGCTCGTGCCCCCACCAGCCCACAGCCACCTCACCACTTAAAAACCCACAACCATCTCCATCTACAATACTCCAACTCCTCCCTAATCTCTAACCCTAAATCCCTGATCCTCTCATCTCCTCCCCACTTGGTCCCTGCGGCTTGGTGGCTCAGCAGCCGATGTAGGGCGAAGAGTAGCATCAGGCGACTTGACGCGGCGCGGGAGTAGCAGGCAGCTGTAGGCGGTGCAACACTCACCAGCGCACAGTCACAGTAACTCAAGGCTTAATTTATGGATTTCAATTGAAAAATATCCCTCCCTAAAGAATGAGGGGGAAAGCCCATGCTATGATGGCATGTTTTGGGTCCTTTGATTTTGTTTTCATGTCAAACTTGATGCTATTCAAACATACTAAAATTGGATGGAGACCTTGGTGTGCACACGTCGCAGCCAGCAAATACATCGCGGCAAGGCGACACAGGGCAGCCAGTAGGGCGAGTGGGCAGCCAGTGACCTCACTAAGGCCAGCGGTTTTGCATGTGTGCATTATGGTGAGTTCACGAGAATGGATCCGTTCCTCATATATCACATCCATTCATTTCTCCCTCTCTTTTATTGATTTAAGATTTAATAGTGAAATGTAGTTGCAATACTAAATCAATACATGGAGCAACTTTTTTTTCTCACTTTCAGATTATTATGCAAGTCATTTTCCAAATCTATTACTATAGTGATGACATGTGAAAAGATGCTAGTAGACTATTACCTCTGTTTTTTTTTACTTGACGCTTTTGACTTCTAACAGGCAAATTCCTAGCTCTGTTGGGTGATGTGTAGTTTGAACTAATGGTACCAGACGTTGCTTGATGTGTGCACCCCCAAACCCAAAATCCTAGCTCCGCCATTATGCAGTAAATGATGGTTTGAAAGAACAACATGAATGTGAAATTAGGACTACATGCTTAGTTTCTCTAGTGGTGAGAGAACAACACGAATGTGAAATTAGTACATGCTTAATTTCTCTAGTGGTGAAATGTGGGCCTTATTAGGAACTACATGATCTATGAAGGTTTTGGGATTTTGAGGGCAAAGAGTAACTATTTAACTAGAGCATCCAAGTTCTGTTCTCATGTTATTATGCATGAGAACCATTTCCTGCTATATCCCATCTTAACTAATAAGATATACAGATGAAAAGGGTTTACCCCCGTGCAATGGGGAGAATCGTCCCACCCTTCTCTCCTATTCGCGCGTGCCGACACGTGGGTCCTTTTATTTCGTCGAACCGCTCCACCCCACGTCTTCCATCTCAACCCATCCATGCTCGCGCTCCTCTCCCCTCCCAGACTTCTCCCATCCTAGACACCACCTCACTGTGCCGCCGCTGGTAGGAAAAATGGACACAGAGGATGTGGTCCCCTTCCCCAGCTATGGCGCAGTGAAATCCGACCATTCTCGACGACCGGACGGGACGAAGATGCAGATCGAGTGTGGTGGAGCATGTTTTCAAATTCCAATGGTATACCATTTAGTATTAACATAACTGGGTTAAATATTGACACAATTTAGTACTTGTGGTATTATTTATTTAAGATCTGTTGCAACGCACGGGAACCCTACTAGTAAATACGCAAAAGCCAGTGTGATGCCGGTTTCGGACACGGACTCCTCATTGTTAGTATACTGACACGAATAAGAACTTGACCACGATCGGTCAGTAGAGACCACCAATCCTAATAAGGAAGCAGAAACACACTACTACTACTACTACTACTACTACTACTACTACTACTATATATATATATATATATATATATATATATATATATATATATATATATATATATATATATATATATATATATATATATATATATATATGAAGCTTTTTCCTACTCCTGGAGTAGTTACTCCCTATTTTGTATCTCACATATCTCACAACGTAGGGAGTATTTTGCGCAACTGAGAGTATGTATGTGTAGTATACGAGTATATAAGACCATATATGTGGTATTTACACCTTTTCAGGGGTGGTATGTATAATTTTTTAGACATACTCCTTTTTATGTGCGAATATAAAGGTATTTACAAAATATGCTAAAAACTATAGACTCTCTTGCAAATTTTTCATGTAAATCACGTTGGAGTATCTTATAATCAGTATATGAGTATACCCAAAGTGATAATGGAGTATATCAAGTTCTTTTAGGTGGTATTTCAGAGGTGGGAGTAACTACTGCTGGAGTAGAAAGTATTTTTCATATATATATATATATATATAAAATATATATATATATATAGAAAAATATATATATTATGACCGTTTTGGATATTAACATTAACACGGTCTTCAATATGCAACTTTGATCATTACTTTTTATATAAAAATATTCATAAAATAATATGAATTTTTTTTCATGGCTAATCTAATGATACTATTTTCACATGACCAATACAAATAGTTTTTATATATATTAGTGGTTAAAATTAAGAAAGTTTGACCGCACGATTTCTAAAACGTCGTATATTTCTGAACAGAGCGAGTGTTATATTGTACACTGAAAATTTGCTTTTAAAGCTGAAATTTGTACAAAAGGAATCATAATAAACTAATAGAAATAAGACATTGTCATCGAATCATTTACATGACTTGTCCCTGACGAATTTGATTTCATCATATGAGGCAAGAGAAACTTCTGAAGTACATGGTTCATGGTTGGCCTCTGGCTCCTTTCTTTCTCCAAGCATGACGTCGCCACCTCCAGCACCAACGCCACCTGAGGGTACGTGAAGTCGCCGTTCAACCTAGGGTCCACAAAGCCAGCGATCCATGACCGGTCGCTACTCTTCAACTTGTCTCTGATCGTCCACACCAACCTTCTCAACGCTGCCTCTGTCTCCCCAATGCTATCCATTCGAACCCCCCTCACCAGCTCCAAAAGCACAACCCCATAGCTGTACACGTCGACCTTTTCGGTTATCGGGAGACTAGACACCCACTCTGGAGCCATGTAACCTCTGGTGCCTCTGATCTTGCACGAGTCCGGATCAGCCTGGTCTCTCCGTTGCAGCTTCGCGAGCCCGAAGTCGCTGATCTTGGGCTCAAAATCCTTGTCCAAGAGTATGTTCTCGGGCTTGACGTCGCAGTGGATGATCCAGTCCAGGCACTCGTGGTGAAGATAGGCCAATCCTTTCGCGACACCAATGGCAATGCTGTACCTCTGATCCCAGCTCAGTGTCCCCTGGGCGCCGGCGCCGAAGAGGAGCATGGCGAGTGACCCCTTCTCCACGTACTCGTAGACCAGCAGCCGGCGCTTGTGCTCCGAGCAAACACCGCAGATTCTCACCAAATTCATGTGGTAGATCCTCCCGATCACGCTCACCTCGGTCTGGAACTCGTCCCCTCCCTGCCGCGCCATGTCCTTCAGCTTCTTCACGGCCACCACGCGACCGTCGTCGAGAACCCCCTTGTACACGGAGCCGTACCGTCCGTGGCCGATCTCGTCCTTGAACCTCCTGGTGGCCTTCCTCAGCTCCTTGTAGGTGAACCGGCGGAAATGGTCTGTCACCACCCTGTAGCCTTCCTCCGCCGCCCATTTCTCCGACGGCGCGGGCCGGCTTCTCGCCGTGAACCACCAGCCGAAGGCGATGAAGCAGAGTTCCACGGCGAAGAACGCCGACAGGAACCCGTAGTAGTAGCGCCACGTCGTGTTTCTGTCACTTGGAGCGGCAGACTGGAAGGACAGAACTTTCGTTCGTACGTCTGATGCGTCGCACACGAGAACTTCAGCTTTTGAAGCGGTGTAGTTCTGTGATTCAGGCACGAGCCTCGCCGGAAGCTTGAGGTACACCGTGCCGGGGTACCCGGGGTACGTCTTGCCGTTGAAGAGGGCCGACTTCAAGTAGCAGTCGTTCGTGTCGTGTTTGTACTCGAACGCCACGCAGTTGCAGAGATCCAGGCACGACGCCATGCACGCGTCGACGGACGTGGACTGGATGAGGCTGAGGTCGGAGCCCCAGAAGTCGGTCTGCGGCAGCCGCGCGAAGCCCATCGGCTGCCCGCCGCCAGCGCCGCAGGTGAAGTTGAACACCGGCCGGCATCCCCTGCCGCGATCGCCCGGGTCCTTCGGCTCGTACCCGGGAGGGCACGAGCAGGTCGGCCGTGGCGTGTACACGCAGACCCCGTTCCAGCCGCACAGCCCGTGTACGCCGCACGGCTGGGAGAACGCCGTCCAAGAAACCGACCAGCTCCCGTCGGCCTCGCTCAGGCTGTACAACCTGAGGTTGCCGTCGTGATCCAGCGTCAGCCTCCTCCTGACGCCCGGGGCGCCCCAGTCCGACGCGACGAACGTCGTGTTTGTTGGAAATTAATCTAGACTTGCCAAGTAATAGGGTGCTAGGATCCTGATGCAATCAGCATCGGATCAATTTAGTTTGTTTCCTTTGTTGGGTCTTCCATGTTTAGCTTTCCATATTTAGCTTTCCATGTTTAGTTTTGGCTTGGCTAGCAAGTTGATCAGGTAGTCTTTAAAAAGACATGTAATCAGATCAGTTTGATTGAAGCAATAGAAGGAAAAAAAAAGAAAGAAAACGCTGCACGCTGCAGCACCAAATATCTTGTCTCTTTGTTTACGAGAGTAGAAGCGTGTGTCGCTCCTTCTAGTCTTGCTTCCAGAGTTCCTGCATGCATATGTGATTGCTTGCCTTCGGTGCATCACGTGTGTATGTCTTGGCTCTGGCTATACGTGAGTTTCCGGTTGTGTTTATTGCTTCATCCAAGGATCATAGCCATCGTGTCTTCATCCAAGACCGGCTTCCAGCGTGACTTATGCGTGTGTGTTCACGCTAAGGATTGTGCCGAGCGGATCAGCGTGAACTTTTGCCGATTCTTCTTCGGATTGGTGGAGGCATCTTCGGTTTGGGCCAACAATTGGTATCAGAGCCATGGCGAAGAATGGGTGACTTTGGAGCGGCCCGGCATGGCGGCGCGGCCGATGGAGCGGCGGCGCGGGCGTTGCTACGGCGTGAGCGCGGCGCAATAGGACGGAGCGGTGGGCTCCCGTAGTGCGCGGCAAGAGTGCGCTTTGGACGGATCTCGGTGGTGCATCAGGTGTGGCAGCGGCGATGCACACGGCGGGGCACAAGGGAAGCGATGGGTGCGGTCGGCGCGACGTCTCGATGCGGCGAGACCGACGCACTGAACGGTACTTGCGGCTCCATGACGGGGAGGAGCCTGCATATCAGTGGAACGTAAGATGAGTTACGCGTTGCCAAGTTGAAAACGTTGTGTTAGTACTAGACGGTTGCAGTGCCATATGTGTGTGTCTGTGGAGTTGAGTTCGGGACGTTGAGGAGGTGTGTTCGCCGTCTTGAATCGAGTCCGTTGAGTTGAGTTCGGGATGTTGAGGAGATGTGTTCGCCGTCCTGAGTCGAGTTCGTGGGACGTTGAAGAGATGTGTTCGCCGTCCTGTGTCGAGTATCAGTTGGGCAAGTCGTAGTTGAGACCGACTGCCGCAACAAGTTAGAGTCGGCAAGTCTAGATTAGGGGGAGATTGTTGGAAATTAATCTAGACTTGCCAAGTAATAGGGTGCTAGGATCCTGATGCAATCAGCATCGGATCAATTTAGTTTGTTTCCTTTGTTGGGTCTTCCATGTTTAGCTTTCCATATTTAGCTTTCCATGTTTAGTTTTGGCTTGGCTAGCAAGTTGATCAGGTAGTCTTTAAAAAGACATGTAATCAGATCAGTTTGATTGAAGCAATAGAAGGAAAAAAAAAGAAAGAAAACGCTGCACGCTGCAGCACCAAATATCTTGTCTCTTTGTTTACGAGAGTAGAAGCGTGTGTCGCTCCTTCTAGTCTTGCTTCCAGAGTTCCTGCATGCATATGTGATTGCTTGCCTTCGGTGCATCACGTGTGTATGTCTTGGCTCTGGCTATACGTGAGTTTCCGGTTGTGTTTATTGCTTCATCCAAGGATCATAGCCATCGTGTCTTCATCCAAGACCGGCTTCCAGCGTGACTTATGCGTGTGTGTTCACGCTAAGGATTGTGCCGAGCGGATCAGCGTGAACTTTTGCCGATTCTTCTTCGGATTGGTGGAGGCATCTTCGGTTTGGGCCAACAGTGTTGTCGCTGGCCAGGAACCGGCCGGCGTGATCGAGGACTCCCCTCCGGCTGCTGTTGTACGAGATCCTGTAGTTGAGCCAGCTGCTGACATCGGGGTCCGGCCAGTAGATGTTGGAGATCTCCGGCCCGTCGTACGCGAGCGACAGAATGTACCGGTCGTCGAACCGGAGCGCGTAGTAGCTCGTCGGGTGCAGAACGTCCGTCGAGGACAGCCTCGCCGTGGCCGTCACCGGCTGCGTCGGCAGCAGCGTGTCGGTGGGGTGGTCGAAGCTCTGCCACGCCACGCGCCCGTCCCGGCCAATGACGACGAGGTTGCCGGCGTCCGTGAGCTCCGCGCGGTCCGCGCCCGCTCCGGAGGAGGAGGTCGAGTTGGTTCGCCACACCACCGAGCCGTCGTAGTCCGTAAGCACCATGCCGCCGTCCTTGCGTAGCGTGAGCTTCGACCCCGCGCCTTGCACCGGCCGGTCGCGGTTGGCTGTCCACGCGACGGTCCGGTCGGCCGACGCGGTGAACCAGATGGAGAGGGTGAAGACGGTGGAGGAGAGGTTGTAGAAGCCAAATGCGAAGGCGCCATTGGACGACTGGAGGATGTCAGAGGCGCGCTCCACGGAGAGGGAGGAGCCTCTCCGAAGGTAGTTGCCGCCATACGCCGGCGATATAAGAAGAACAGAGATCAAGAACGCGAGGTTCAGGATCAATGGCGGATTTGCCATGAATGGCAACAATCTTGGACCGGCGCTGCAGCACGACAATAGATACATCGCACTCATTTGTTTGGTAACTCAATATTGTGATGTTATCATGTCAACTGAGTCGCAGTTGAAATTATATTGTGATGTTATCATGTCAACTGAGTCGCAGTTGGACATTGTGTGGTAAGGCCAGGACGATACGTAGCCTGAGAAAGCTGACTAGAGTTGCGTTGTCTTGTTCAGAAACTGGAGAGAACAAGTTAGAACGCAATGTATTTTATCCAAGTGGCATTTTCCCCAGCTGTCAGGTGAGATAACGTGTTATCCATGGAGAATTTTCATTAACCTACTCACCAAGAACTACTTGTTTGACTTGACAACCATGCTAAGCTGCTGACATTAACGATGGAATTGTCTGACATATCCTTTCAAAGTAGAAGATTCTTTGCTACCACCACAGTTTTAGCAGCCGGTATTAGAATTTGACAAGTACGAGGCAAGAATGAAACAATGGAACTCCGTTGAATTCTGGGTGATAAACAGGGGAGTAAAATTCAGAACTGCACACCAATGTATGAAAGAACTCAAATGAAGAAATTTTGGAAGAGGGGTTAAACCTTTCTACAAGTCAAAGGAAATGGCACATCTCAACCGATACATTCGGGGCTAAATTAGTAACACCATTTGTAAGAATTACTCGTTTATTCAGTGTATGACGACATAATTACATGTTGGCCCTTCAAGAACAGCACAACTACAGCTGACTGTCATGTTACATACACGATACAGGAAACGAATGGATGAACGAATGCACTAACACGCCAATGGTCGCAGTTAGCCCCATCGCTGAAGTTTTTTCTGCTCTTTGTATTCTACAAAACTGAAATTCATGTTTTGCGATGCGATTCATGTTTATTCTCTCGTCATTTCAACCCACATACAGTAGATCTGTAGCAGTATTGTTTGGGGTTCTGTACCTCAATTCTGCATCCCTCTTATGGTAGTCTCGATGCGAAAGGTTGATGAAAGAATTCTAAAGAGCCCATCGGGGTTGTCTGCGTGAACCTGAAAAGAGATGTGGATCCAAACTTAAATCCTGTTTGTAAAGCATACATCTTTATGGCATGCAACATCCTAATTAGCACAAGTTATATCAGATGGCCACGACCCATGAGCACATCCTTAATATAAGGGTATCTGCAATTGTAGTACAAACTATTTTGTTGCCACAATATCTAGGCTACAAGGAGGCAGCATGCATACCCAATGTCCAGCATCTTCAAGCACATGCATTTCAACTCCTCCACCCTCATCTGCAGCCAGCTCCTCCGCGGTATGAATTCTCTGGAGGTCTTCAAGAGCCCATCTATGCAAACTTCTTTCGGCTTTAAGGAAATTAATATGAACTCCCCTTGGTACATTCTCTACAATCCTCCTAAATAGTGCATTCATTTAGTTCATATCCTAACACATTTTACAAATTTAGATGATCTCAACAGGCATTGTTGAGGATTTACCATAAGTTAGTCTCTTCATAGGATTTGTACATCTCAGAGATGCCATTCAGGTCAAAAATCCATGAGAAGCTTGAAGACAATAGTGGATTGCTTCGTCGGAGATTTGTGGCCACCCACTGAAACAAAGAAGAACCAACATAGAATTGAAATGCCTTTTGTTTCATTGGAGAAAGTGAATCAAGTAGCTTTTTTAGACTAGTGAGATCAAAGTAAACTTGCAAGGGCATCTTAACAAAATGGTAGTATTCAAGCATACCCGTGCAACATCCACAGAAAATTGTCCTTTAACAAGAGCATCAACAACTTCCTGCTTCGAAGAAACCTGGATTTTCAACAGCAGAATGCAAATGATGAATCATAAAGAAGTGGCTTTTCAAAACTAAAATGTATTTTGCAGTAATGCAAGTGTAGATAACTTTAAAAGGCCAACCTGCATAGGCATTCTTCTGAGAAACTCAATAAGTTCAGCAGGATGATCTTCGCCATCTCCCCCAGCATGAACTTTGCCAGGAGTAGCATCAAGAACCCATACCTTTAAGAAACATAATATACAGAAGAAATTTAGTACAGAAGATTAGAAATAATAGCTGTCATTCCATTATTGCCACATTAAGATGATTCAGAATAAGTAGTCAAGCACTCAAGCTTACCCTAACCGGACGGGCAAGTGGTTTTGCAGCTTGCTCTACCATACTCAAAGCCACTGCAAAGCATAATTATGAGTACTGGGACAATTATAGATTATTTACAATGTAAACCATACCATATATAAATAGTAAATGACATGTGAAATTCGAGAAACAGAAGGAACAAGAAAAACCTTTTCCACCAAAGCTGTGACCAACCAACACTCGAGGGGTTAGCCTGAGCTGCACTACCTGTTGCATTTAGATGATTTAGCATAGGGTTATAGAGATATATAAAAGAGAAGTGAAGTGAACTGAAAGCTAATAAAATATGACAGAGTGAAAAATCAGACATGGCGATAAATACGATTTCAAATATTTAAAACAGGTTCAGTGGCAGGCAACAGAGCACTTCGTAATTTACTCCATGTCAGTTACTCTGTAATCAGCAGAGACATTATAATCTGCATTCTATATTATATGATTCAGTTGTGATGTTACTATGTCTATTAAGCTTCTAGAAATCATAGTACAATGCCCATGACTAAGCCAATTGATGTGGGTGCTATGGCATCAATAGGTATGCCAAGTTGCCAAACACTTGGAATGCTCTGCCTATCTCTCAATGCATAAAGCTAGATGTGCAATGCACACATATACACAGATATTACTCAGGCACATACATAGTTATGCTGCACATACATAGTTATGCTGTCCTTCGAAAGAAAATACACATTTTAATATATTGAGATTGGATGTCACTAACACATTTAATGTAGATATTAGAAGCCAAGACAGAATAGCAGTGAGAAGAAAATACAAACCAGCTTTAGAACATCAAGAGCAGTTGATGCAACAGTGTGTGGTCCTGTTTTCTTAATGGACGCTGAATCGCCATGGCAACGCAAATCAACCAAGAGGAACTGCATGAAGAGAAGTAAGGTATAGTTTTTTCTTTCTTTCTGCAATGTCAAATAGTTCAGACCGTTAACAGATTTTTAGATATACTGACCTGCCACATCGGAAATTCCTGAGCCAACCTCTTTGCAAAAGACCCTTCATGACCAACATAATTAATTAGTTTTACAATTTCATATCCCTAACACAGCCGAAACATCTTTAAAACATGTCAAAATATTTCACTCATTTGCAAACTCGAAACACAATCACAACTGAGCCAACACACCAGGAGAACTACAATCAGAAGCCAAGCACTGCTCACTTACCCCAATTTTTCCTGCTCCCAAGGATGCCATGAAGGAGAACAGCTGTTGGTGGATCAGGTATTGATTTGTCCATAAATGAGTTCCATTGCACCTGAAGGTAAATTGAGTAATGATTATGAATAACTTGCACTGCACCAGAACATTTCAAACATCGAGCTGTTGTCTAACATAATTTATCAACTAGTGACAAATCATTGGCGTGAATGCAACACTTACAAGGTTCCCTTGAACCAGATCATAGGCCTGTAGGAAATGAATAGAAAGGATTAGTCAGCAAGGGGTGGAGAATGTATCATATACTTTGGAAGATCCAAGCTTCCTTACCAGAACTCCAGTATGCCTGTCAATATCAGGCTGATAAGCAATCCTTGTGTCGGCCAAAGCCATCTGAGCACAATGCCATGGAGGACACAGTAATGGCCTCGAATTGAAATTAGTAGATATCAACCGGCCACGACTACGAACATTCTTCTAAAACCAAAAAAAGCATAATTTAAAAATTCAGAATGTTGGTGGCAATACAGAAATTGGACAATTGCATTAGCAGTTGCTACAAAATTCACAAGTCATGCAGGTAAGCCAATATACCTGCAATAAGATCTTTCCACATTTTTTATTAGAAATTTAGAACCCTAAATTATGCTCCAGATTCCACATATTGCATCACATATTATATTTGGCTATTACAGCATTCTGATGGAACAATATGTGGAACTAGTAAAATCTACTAGTCTTAAGAAATGTGGCATATGTATCCATGGTCACACTACAAACTGCTGCTGCTGAGCAGCATTGTTCACACCTACACCAACAACGCCAATCACCACTACAAAGTACAATCACTTAAAATTGCATAAAAATCGCATCAGAGCCGTCAAAATCTGTAATAAGACCATTAGATCCTGAACTACCCTAAACATTTCTACCCTCTAGTGCCTCAAGCTCGAAATAATAGGTCAGATTTCAGTACATTCGTATGGCAACAAAGTGACAAACGCAATCAACGCTGTGAAATAAACAATACGCACACAGCTGTCTGTCAAAATGTAAGAAGTGTGGCATCTGTCAGTTCGACACTTCAATAACAATGCGTTTCTGCAGCCGAGCTACCCTGATGGCATCTAAATTACGTTGATCACCACCCGCCACCGAATGCCCTCAAAATTGCACCAAAAACTCGCCTCTAGCTTCAATTAACCAACGCGAGGCGAGAGTAGCCACAGTCCCACGGCGCATTGGCTCCTACAACTACAACCTCGCCAAGAAACCTAAGGATGATTCGATTACCCAAAGCAAGGGGGAGAATTGTACCTGGCGGGGGCGCGAAGCGCGAACCCTAGCCCCCGGTCGCGGCGGCGCGAGGCCGACGGCGAGCGGGGCCCTCCTCGGCTCCCCGGAGAGGGCGTGCGGCGGCAGTGCGCCGGCAGCCGCCGCCGCCATCAGATCACCGGCGAGTGGGGTCGGGGACTGGGGGACGCAACGAGCACGAGCACGAGCGAATTGGTGTGCCGCGCCACTAAAAATAATTAATCGCCTTTATTTATTTTGGTGGTGGGGAAGAGGGAGACGTAAGGCTAAGGTGGAGGCGGAGAACCCAAAGACCGAGAGGCTGGCGTGTGGGGCCATGTGACACGTGGCGTGCCCGAACCGATAGACTGACTGCTGGGTCCGGTCTCAAAAGGTCCTGCGTGGCGGCGATGTGTGGTGGCGCGCGGGGGGTTGTGGGGCCCACAGTCGGGTAGCTTCCGTTGCGCGGGGGCCGACGTCCACCCGACCGGGCCATGCTGGACCAAACCTGTCCCCGGACCGGCTCGTCCCCAAGGTGAACTCAAACTGCAAGTTGGGCTCGCGAGCATAACTAACTGAAAATAGTGTTAAGAAACCGGGTCCGCCAGAGTCCGGTCCAGGTGGGCATCTCATTCACCCGTAGACTATATATAGGAGGGGGAGGACCCCAACCAGTGTACAGATTCATTATGAGAAGAGCAATAAAGAGAAGCCCGCAGTCCCCTCTCATACTTGTGTTCATCTATTGTTCGTTCTTGTGTTCATGCATTGTTCTTACGATTCAGATTTGTCTCACGAGGTAATCGCTCGATCGACTCGCCAATGACGGTTCCTCAACACGTTATCGCGACGATCGACTCTCCTCGCATCGAAAAGGTAACCGTCGATGAACGACACTCGTATATTGAATCGTTTTTCTAGATTGCTTTCAATTCTGTAAATTTGGTTTTCTAGATTTGTTTTCTACGGTGCAAATTTGCTCTAATCTGTCGCGAGCCGACTTGAAGTCGCCGGCACAATGCCGATCGACAGATTGCATGAAAGAGCGGATGTCGATTGTACCGTAGATTGAAAATTGCAAATCCGTTCTAACCTACCGCGAGCTGACTTGAAGTCGCCGGAAAATCCGATCGGAGGTTGCATGAAAGAACCGATGTCGATTGCATTGTTTTACATCGCATGACATTGCATACAATCATTGATGAACAGTATTTTCGAGAGAAAAAATACTTCGTTGTTCGCCACGAAGAGCGTGCGGCCACGCACACTTCACGCCCGTAGGCGCCGTTGCTGCCGCCGCCGGCGCTTGAAAGGTCGCGCGGCGCGCCGCCGCGCCACCTTGAAACCGCCTCGTAGCGGCACCCCACCGCCGACATAATCCAAGGAAAAGAAAAAGAGGGCGGGGATGGAGGGCGTCGTCGCCGCCGCCGGCAGCGCCGCGTCTGCCTCCGTCATCCGCGTCCGCCGCCGACACGTCGCGGCGCTCGGCCGGCAAGATCCGGCGCGCGCGCCTGCCTGCGATCTCTTGCCGCCGCTTGCACGGCGGGCGCGGCGCCGCAACGACACGGCGCTTCACGGCAGCCGCTGCCGCCGCTGGACAGGCGGACACGGCGGTGCGGCACGGCGCGCGCCGCCGACGAGTGCGTGGCGCGCGCCGCTGCCGCCGATTGCTGACGACGCGCGGCGGCGCGCACGGCGTCGCCACCGCCTCCTCCCGCTGCGCGCGCCGGGCCGCCGCCTCGCCTGCGCGCGCGCGCCACGCCGCCACCACCTCGCCCGCCATCGCTCTCCGAAATCAGCGCCGCGCTTCAGCATGGTGCTAGGGGAAACCCTAGCACTACCTTTGAGAGGCACGGCTGGGCCCTCTTGGGCCCTGAATGTATGGGCCGAAATAGGCCCAGTACTTACCCGGCTGGAAGAAAAAAAAAGAGGGGAGGGGCAAACTGAAAAAAAAAACCGATTTTGCAATAAAGTCCCTCGAAATTCTAAAAATCACAAGAAAGTTTTGCATATAAGGAAATTTTGCGAAAACCCCCTCTGGAATTGAGAGATTTACGGAATTATGTATATTCTTGCAGAATAACCCCTCAGAAATCTGAAAATTACACAAATTTTTCTCTCAGAACTGAAATTTCGCGTTTTAACCCCCGAAACTTGCAGTTTTCGCCGAAAGTCTTGTTTCCAGCAGAAAAGGGCCTCGGGAATCCAAAATTTTGCATATTTTTGAACTTTGAAGCATGTTTATTCTTGTTATTATTATTTCTATGCAATTTATTTACAGTATTTACTGTTTTGATTATCTGTAATTACTTATATTGCTTTTAATCATTGAAAATAGCAGTAAATCATGAAAAATGCATAGAAAAATACGGGAACACAAACCTGGAGTTCGAAGAGCATTGTGAGAATTTTGCAACCATTTTATGCAGATTACCAGCAGTAATCCTTTGAACTTTTTGCATGAATATGAAGATGACTGACATCACGAATCAGGAATTCGAAGAACTGACCTAGTATGGCCAGAATTTGTATAGAATTTATATCAGTCTCCAATTCTATGGTAATGTAATTACGGATGAGCATAAGATTGAGAAGACTCTCTACCTTTCACCCGAACGCGGTGCAATCCGCAAGCAACTATCGTCCAGACGGCTACATGAAGTATGCCGAATTAATTGACATCATGCAAGTTGCGTAAACTCAAGATGATGTTCTAAGAAAGAACTACATCTCGCAGCCACCTAATAGCAATGTTGGTCATGAAGCCACTGCTAGCAGCTACAAGGTGATGAAACCTCTCACGAATGAGAGGAGCAAGAAGGGTAAGGTAGTGCGTCGCACATTATTGATGTTTTCCAGTCTATGAAGAAGGGCAAATGATAGCGTGAGGCATACCTCGCCATTGCAGGCACAGAGGATTCACATTCATTACCGCACTTATGAATGTGAACGACCCGATGCGATCCCCATCATCCTCTTTTGGACATCGCAGCGCCACACCGTAGTCGCCAAGAAGAGAAGATCGCATGGAGCCGATTTAGCGTAAGTTCTGAATACTTCGCTTATTAGATCCAAAGCACGCATTGCACTCGGACCTTTATAGAAACTTGCGCTTGTAATTGAAGCGAAATTTTGAATTATTGAATAATGGTTGCAAGCTCTAGGAGAGCAAAGCATTAAATTCTTATTATGAGTCCTGCAAGACTTATTTTCCGTCTTTATAATAGCAAGTTACGTTCGATATCCAAGTATTTTATTTATGTGTTGCTTGCTTTCGCTACATATTAATAAAGTACATTATATTAGAACGCGTGTGGCGCCCTATGGAGGAAGTGTGCTTAGCATGTAGCGGCTGTGAATACCATCCCGAGAGAAATAGAAATTTTTCGATCGATCAAAAAATGTTTGGTAGTCTTCACGACGATCGCGACAAATGATACTTGTATAATAGGCTCGGAAGGGCCATAATTATACTCCCAACTGCACAACTTTGGTCATTGAAGAAGACTTGTGGTACCAGAATCGACTAGAACTCTCAAGGATATTTGCGCTAACAGTTTCCATGTAGAGATCAAGAAGAGTATGATACAGAATACATGCTCATTACAAAGCGTGAAGAAAGTGAAAAATAGCATTAGAATATCTTCCTTCATATGAAATTGGGCTATACTACACTAATATTAAGGCACCTGCAGCCTATACTGCCCTGAAAATCGTATTTAGAAGCTCTGAACTTACCTATCTCTGGCATGATAGATTATGCCGCCTAGGTCTTAGGATGATGAGAGATATAATTAACAATTCACAGGGACATAATATCAATATAAAGAATTTTCCGAACCAGGAAGATTGTGTGTGCCTTGCATGTGCCACCGGAAAATTAATTATTAGACCTTTTGCTCTGAAAGCGAAGGATGAAGTCCCTGCATTCTGGACCGTATCCAGGGAGACCTTTATGGTCCTATATAACCCCTGTAAGGGTAATTTTAGGTATTTTATGGTGCTCATCAATGCTTCCTCGGAATGGCCGCACGTATGTTTATTATCTACGAGAAATCATGCTTTTGCAAAGCCAATCTCGTAGATAATTAAATTAGAAATATTTTCCCTGATCATCATATGAAGTCCACCTGAATGGACAATGCCGGAGAATTTACTTTGAAAGCATTTGATGATTATTGCACGAAAATGGGAATTAAAAGTTGAGCATTCTGTACCGCATATCCACACCCAGAATGGATTAGCAGAACTTTGAAGAATTGTAATTTACCAACTATATGTTGGGGACACGCAGTCCTGCTCGTAGCAGCTCTCATCAATTTTAGACCGTCGGCCTATAACATCCATCCAACTATGCAACTAGCGCAAGGGTCAGTACTGAAAACTCCTCATCTTCGCTGGTTTTGGTTGCAAGGGTTATATACATGTACCACCACCGCAGCGAACTGAAATGGGTCTTCTCCGAAAGTCTGGGATATACGTTGGTTATGAGACAGTATCCATAATCAAGTATTTGGACCATATGACTGGAGATTTGTATAATGCCTGATTCGCTGATAGTACATTAGATGAGATTAGTTTCCCGTCATTAGGGGGAGGAAATCAACCCTTGATAATAATGTCGGGAAATAATTGAAGTCTAGAAGACAATTGAGTCTAGAAGACAATTGAAATCCAGAAGATAATTGAAATCTATGCATATGACCCGCGCACTAGTAAAGCAAATAGAGAAGTCCAGAAGATAATTGCAGTCCAGAAGATAATTGAATTGAAGTCTAGAAGACAATTGAAGTCCAGAAGATAATTGATTTGCAAGTATTAGCGAATCAACTGCCAGACTACTTTAGTGATTTGAAGAGCGTGAATAAGTAGCATTTGCCTGCAAGCAATGCACCGGAGAGGGTTGAAATACCATTGAAGGTATCCCTAATCCCGTCCAGAGGTCTCAGAATAAAAGGACGAGAACTCCGGTCCCTCGAATCCGAAGTAACCGGGGACGCCTGGTGAAAAAGGATAAGAAGGACTTGACACAGCCGATCACCGAAGTGCCCCAGAACCAAAAGGGGAGCCAGTTGAGACTTGGTATCGGTATGGAACATTCAGAAAAGGCATACTAGAATTGAACATCCCCATGAAGGGAGACATCAGTATGGATGTGTGCGCACACATCGGAACTGAAAAACTAAAGGGACTTGCCCCGCAATAGAAAGCAGCGGTGAGCAAGTAAAAGCATTAGAAGAATCGCCCCTTGAAGAAATAGCTATAAAATTTATGACCTCGGGAGAATCTTTGAATATGACAACAGCCAATGTCGACATATACTTTGCAAAGAAACTTGCCACAATTATCAATCTTGATTCAGAGCTCAGACGCTCATTGAATGAAAGAAAAAAAAGATTGAAAGAAGGCGAGAGAAACGAATTATTCTCTTGAATAAAAGAAGGGAGTTTGGGCACATGTAAGTCGTCGCCTTCCCTTGTACACCACCGTAGGGCATAAGTGGGTATTTGTTGAAAGAGAAATGAAAAGAAGCAAGGCTCGTTGAACATGGTTTCACCGAACATCCGGAGATGATTATGAAGAAACCTATTCCCCGGTCATGGGCGGAACTCCCTTTTTAAATATTTATCTCAATGGCAGTGAACTCGAAGTTTGAAGTGAAATTGATGGATAGGGTACCAGCATACCTTTATGAAATATTGGATTCGGACATTTATATGAAGATACCTGAATGTATCACTGTCCCGAATCAAAACAGAGCAAATAGAAATATGTACAGTGTGAAACTCAGAAAGTCATTGTACGAACTTAAGCAATCAGGCAGAATGTGGTATAATCGCTTGAAGCGACTTTCTATGCAAGAAAGGCTACACGAATAATGAGAATAATCTATGTGTTTTTATACGACGATCCCAGAATGGATTTTGTATAATCTTAGAATATGAAGATGATCTGAATATCATCGGAACCCTGAAGGATATTAAGAAAGCAAGCTCTTACCTGGAGTCGGAGTTCGAAATGAAAGGTTTGGGTAAAACCAAATATTGCTTAGGTTTGGCACTTGAGCATGCCCTGAAGGGATATTAGTGCATCGGTTAGCCTACACTCGAAGGTGTTAGAAAGGTTTGACTTTGCAAAGGCATACCCTTTGAAAGTGCCAATGGTCGGAGATCTTTGCAAGAAGACAAAGACCCGCATGCACCTAAAGAAGAGGGGAGGAAGTCCGGGACCGAATTCCCACACCAAGTGCAATAGAAGCACTAATGTATTTAGCAAACGTACTAGAACGGACATTGTATTTGTCGTGATCCTACTAGCAAGGTATAGTGCGAACCTACCAAAGGCATTGGCGGAAATAAAGGATATTTTCCGATACCTCCAAAGAAGCAAAGAACTTGGTCTATTCTACGAAAGAATCAAGACTTAACTATGAATGACAATGCATATAACGGTACTTGTAGGACCCACATACAAAGCAACAAGCAAAGCTATGTATTCCTATGTGGTGGAACCGCAATTCCATGAAAATCGTCTAGCGAGTCTTGTATCGACTTGACGAACCATTCGTAAATCATAGCACTGCATTTGCAGTCGCACGTGAATGCTCTTGGCTTGGTGGATAATTCACCACATCCAAAGAGTCATGTGGATTGAATACCGCACCAACCCCCACTATTATCTATGAAGGTAATGCAGCTTGTATTGCACAAGTGCAGATGGGTTATGTGAAGAATCCTCTCACAAAGCATATCAACCCCAAGTTCTTCTATGCTCATGAAATGCAAAAGATGGACGAAATTAAGGTACTGCATACTAAGTCATGTGAAAATCTTGCAGATTTATTCACTAAGTCACTTCCAGCATCTAGCCTTGAAAGGTGCATACGTGGAATTGGAATGATGAGATTTAGAGAAGTGCAAAATTCAGGGGGAGAACCTTCACAAACTCATTACTAAAGCTTGATCACGAAGATCAAGTACCCAAAGAGCAAATCCTGGAGATTAAACGAATTTGGGTGGATTGTACTCTTTTTCCCTTGACGAGTTTTCCTGAAGTTTCTCGGCTAAGGTTTTTAATGAGGCAATTCGTGCAGCATAGCGGAACATGATTCATGTACTCTTTCTCCAAAATTTTTCCCACCGGGTTTTTATGGAGTTTTGACGAGGCATGGACATGAAGGATGAGAGCCCAAGGGGGAGTGTTAAGAAACCGGGCCCGGCCAGGAGTCCGGGTCCAGGTGGGCATCTCATTCACCCGTAGACTATATATAGGAGGGGGAGGACCCCAACCAGTGTACAGATTCATTATGAGAAGAGCAATAAAGAGAAGCCCGCAGTCCCCTCTCATACCTGTGTTCATCTATTGTTCGTTCTTGTGTTCATGCATTGTTCTTACGATTCTGTATTTGTCTACGAGGTAATCGCTCGGACTGGACTCGCCAGCGACGGTTCCTCAACAAATAGTACTCCAGTTACAAAAGAATATGGTTTTCGGCGTGGACACGGTTTCTAAAAGATAGCTTTGACAGGTAACTTTTTCTGTTGTAATAGATTTATAAAATATAATAGAATTGTATTTTTACGAAAGTTTTTTCGAGATAAATTTATAGATACTATTTTTATGTGTTCAATTTAAATATTGAAAAATGTATTGATAACCAAAGTTTAGAAAGTTTAATCGCATGTACCTAAAATGATAGTATTTTGTGACTAGAAGGAGTATCGTGTAACCAAACCCAGTGGTAATTCACTAGTTGCAAGCTGTAATGCAAGAACGACTTGAGATATATAAGAGAAAAATGCAATGTAGTTCTCTGAATTTGTGAGGTTGTGTCACTTAGCTCTATAAACTTGCATTTTACTTTCTCAGCCTCCTAAACTTGCGAGGTTGTGCCACTTAACACCCTGAACTTACGTTGAAGCGAAGTTCGTCAAATGCGATGCCAACAACTTCATCCCCTCCAAGTCTGGTGGACTCGTCGCCATCGTGTTCCAACCGTGTTTATCGTCTCTGTTACCTCACGCCGACAAAAACGGATTGTTCGAGTCCGAAGCACACGTGCTCACGTCTTCGTCGGAGCTCCACCGTCGTAGCTTGCCGCTGTCCTCGCCCTTGCCTCCTCTGAGTCGGCTGTGAGAGAGAAGTACATTTATAGTGCCAAAGCAGGGGCACAATAGTTCTCTCTCTCTCATGGTGATTCGCCAGCTCAGACTTTCTATTAGCAAATGGCCAAATGGACTTCATGCAGGTTGAGTAGCTTCTGCTCTGGCACTGAGAATGTATTTCTCTCTCGCGGCCGACTTAGAGAAGGCAAGGGCGAAGGTGGTGGCAAGCTACGACTGTAGAGTTTCGGCGAAAATATGAGCACAGTACATTTTCAAGTCTAAAAAATCTATTTTTATCGGCGTGAAACGATATGTACGATGAACACGACAAATTATTACATGTACGATGAACACGATAAATTATTTGCAGCAAGCGAAACGGCACATTATCCTAAGGAAGACCGTGCCACCGTTAGTCGGAGGGCAGCGAGGAGGCGCTGCGCTGGCGAGTATCACGTGGACAGCCGCTTTGCTCACATCATGGTAATAGCACGTCCAATTAAGCCGTGCCCAACTGACATGGTATCAGGATTCAGGAGCAGAATGGAGGCTGTTCTACGATGCATTTAACCATATAATTGATGCAATGAATCCTCTCTGACATTTGGTATGAGCAAATCTTTCTTACATAAAGCCGGTCGTTGAAGAGAGGCCCAAAGCCCAAAGCCAAAGCCAAAATAGTTTGCGCGCTCGATGGTTGGGTCGCTATCTTGAGGTGCAGGGTGATCATTATGGATACCCCTTAATTAAACAGATGATTCGGACCTAAAGGCGGGCCACTGTCGACATCCTCGTGGGATGAGAGGAGCCGGAGCTGCTGTCTCTTCTGCATACCGCTCATCATCACCACCGAGTGGAGGACCGCTCTCCTCACCCACTACATTGTGAAGGCTTGATAGTCGTCTAGTTAAGGTAGAGTGCTTGTCGTGGTTCTTTAGCTGTGGCGGAGCTTTGGTTCTCCAGACATTTACTTCTACTCTTCTCTCTCAAACACTATGCGATGGCTAACCTCTGCATCGCTAATTTGATTACCATAAACTTTAACGTGTTTGGGTGGTGAGGGAGTCGTCCTTTCCTTTGGCTGCAATGTGTGGCTTGGATGCGTAAGAATTGATCGGTGTTTGCTGTGGCTAGGTGGTGTTGTCCTAGCCTGTTTGTTAGGTTGCTTTGCCAGTTGTTCAGAGGGTCCCTACCCCGTCGGGGCGGTGGTTATATCTGTTTCTCTCTCTGTATGTGTTCTCTTGCTTTATTAATATAATGGGCAACTCTCCTGCTAGTTCATTTCAAAAAAGTTATTAGAACCGGTGGCAACCCTTTACGCAAGAGAACAATCATAGCAAGCACACAAGAGACACGAGAACTTGCTTACGAGGTTTGGCAAAGCCTACGTCCCTGAGAGCCAAATCGTGGCGGCTTCGTCTGTATGAGAAGTTTCTCTTTTTTCTTTTGATTAGGATTACAAGAGGTCAATGGTATATATTTAGAGTTTGTTTATGATACATTAAATTTAATATGGATCATCTATTATTTTTTTATCCAATAGTTCAGATTAGTTAGAATTTTGTTATACTACGCCTGATAGTATAAGTAGTCGAATTCTAGAGGGTGGAAATAATTGCTAATGTGGGAGATCAGATCTAACAAGAGCAATACTTTCAGCCTTGGTTGGAAAAGTTTATATACCCTCACGAAAAATTATAAATCAAAAAAATCTATTATGCCCTTAACAAATTAATGGTTAGATTTTATTTATACTACCACCATATATTACTGGTAGAATATACTGTAAAATTTCTCTATATTTATATCTTGATTACATGTTCGACTCGGACTCATAGTCCGTACCACTGGGGCTTCACCTCCCTCCCCCACACACCTCAGCCCAAAATATTTCGTAACCCTACACAACTACGTCTTCTCTGTAGGGCTGTGTCCGAAAAGCAAGAGCATACTTTCATCTTATTATATATGAGCCGCACACAACAAAAGCAAACACATGCAAAAAAAAAAAAAAAAAATCGAAAGTGTGGTGAAGAAAGTATAGTTTGTAAACCTGCTACTGAACCTAACATTTGTTTATTTATTTGATGCAAACCAGCCTCTGAAGTGAAGATCAGCTCTGATGATGTGAGTATGTGACTCTCTAATGCCTCTTGCGGATCGAGAGTATTACCTACAGAAAATCTCAATGCCCCTCCTTTGCATGGCACGCCTGCGCCTTTATAACCCTCCCCCTGACAACGAAACTAAGAAACATATCAGATGTATGATTGCTTAGAATGAAGCAAGGCAAACACTGAAGGTAAATGCACTGCAAAATTGGTACTGGGTTAAAACTTAAAAGTGTCATGGGAAGTCCACTAAATTGCATTTTGCAAGGCATAATGCCATATTAACTTTTGTGGAGGCCTGGAGGGTGTGAGAGGCTGAGAGCATTTCATATCCCATTCCCCTTTTTTATTTTAGGAATCTATTCTGACTTTACTCTCGGAATTTTCCCTTCACAGATGTCTAGATGGTGTATCCAAAAGATCCTGCACGATATCGTAGTACGCCGTGCTCGAAAACAATATCAGCTGTTGAGGAGCTTATAGAGCTAACTGATGCCTTGCAGAGATTACTCCAATCTTTTTGTGATGCATTTGAAGACTTGACCGAATGTTGAGAAGGAGGGAGCATTGTTTCAATTTCACACCCGAGGCTCTCCGGGTGTTGTCACTTTTAGATTGTGGTTGGTCAGTTCTAGTTGAACTCCAGTGAATTGGACTTGTAGATACTGTGCATATTTTACAAGAGTTTAGAGCCATCACATGCAAAGAAATTCCTTTCATACTGTGTATGTCTGAAGTCCGTCTGAACTGTTTTACTTGAAGACGAGTTAATGACCTATTCGTGCATTTCATTAGTTTTCTTACGATTGTTTGGTGTCAGGTGCATCCACGAAAGGAGACAGGATGGGAACCCGGCCACATGGAGCGATTTCAGGCGAAAGCAACACTGACGACGTGAAGGTTCTCGGCACCGGCATCTTGCATGTCCTGAAAGATATTGGGACATCAGACGCGCTTGGTGCGCCTTCTCCCAGTGAGATCGATGGTGACACTTGAGCAGATCATGGAGCATGTCGCCTTTTGCATTGATGGCTTCCTGTGGGCAAAGGAGTATCACAGCTCACAAGGAGAGGGAGCTGAAATTCATCCCGTGTTGGGATGGGAACAACCGAACAAGGTAAGCACAAAGTGTATATGCAAAATCTTCCTGAGTGATGATTGCAAACCAATCTAATGGAACCAAGGAAACAAGGGCATGTGGTATAGAACTAAGAGTTCTCGCTATCTGTTTTGCTTTTGCTTTATTATTATGTTTTGTCGTCCTTAGTTTACAGACGAATGCTAATTTGGCATGTCACTGTTCTTGGTCTACTAGGTACGATCAATCTATGTTCATAATGGTAGCTCATACATCACATTCAGTTCTTTGACTTCTTTCTTCCTACTAAGAGGTGCACCTAAAAATAATGCATGAGACATACCAAGATGGAACACAAGCTTCTCATGCTATCATAATAGTTGGCTAGCATCTTATCTGTGTTGGTCTTCAGTATAAATTGTTCAGCTGCGCAAATGATACGGTTCAGATTGGACTTTTTGAGAGCTCCATCTGAACCTGATAAGCTGTCAGCTAAGAAAGGAGGAAAAAACCTCAAAAGGACCGGATGTAATAGCCACTGATGAAGGTTCTACGTTCTAGTAATGCATACAGACTAAATAATTGCCAATAACTTTGTTCTGACAGAACTGAGTTCTATAGTTTCATTCTACAGAAGTGAATTCTATAGTTTCATTCAATAGTGCTATCATGTTCGCCTGTCGAATTGTGCTTCGAAAAGAGCTACAAACTTTACCCAGCAGTAAGACCGTTGAAATAACGCGCCTTGCCAAACAAAAGTTTCTTCTTCTTCTTTTAATATACACTTAAGGAAAAAAGAAAGAAAGTTAAGTTAAACAAGAGAAACCGTCAGAACCTTCTCTCCTAGCCTCTCCTCTCTCTAGCGCCGTCTGCCCCTCCGGCGGCGGCGGCCACCTAGCCCCCTGTCCCGTTGCCCCAACGGCTGCGGCCACTAGATCCGGTTCTTCACCACCTCTCCCGGCGGCAAGCGCTGCGCCATGGCCTCTTTTTCCTCGACACTGGATTTCCGTGCCGCAGTGCTTCGAAAGGAGTCGGAGAAGGAGAGAAGGTGGCGGGAATCCTCCCTCTCCAGCCCAGACTCGGTCGAATCCAGACGCTGATCGCCTCCTCTTAGGGCGTCGGACCTGGCAACGGTGGTAGGCTCTGTTGGATACTTAATTTATTTTCTTGACAAGTGGCTAATTACATGAACCGACAATGTTTATGTCGGCATTACGATCAAGTACCTAGCTACCATTGGCACTTGAAGTTTCTAGTTGATACAAGATAATGATGTGATGAGTTGCATGCATGTAGAGCTAAGTCGGCAAAGGACACGCAAGTGAGTTTGGATTTGATTAGGAGCTCTAAAAGTGATTGGATTAGCTAGACGCTTAGTCAGCATGTAGTGTACTTGAGCTGTACAAGTATTAAAATACTCTTGTTTGAATAAGTCGGTTAGTGTGTAGGTCGGTTCATTATGCCTATAAAATCAGATGTACTGCACGTGTTGCTGTAAGCTTTAGGCTTCAATTGTAAACTCTGATGATCAATGTAATATGAGAGTTTGAGAATTACACTCCTCTGTTTCTTATTCCTCTGCACCATTGCTTCTTGAGCTAAATTCCCCAACAACTGGTATCAGAGCTCCAGGTTCTAGTCGAGCGTAGCGGAGTAGTGCGGCGTGTTCGTGTTATTTGTCGGAGCCGAGGTTATGGCTTCGAGTTCGAGCGTTGGAATGGCGCAGTCGATGATTCCGTATTCTCAAGAGAGAATTACGATATGTGGAACATCAAGATGTGGACGCTGCTACTATCTCAAGGATTGTGGGATATTATGGAGAATGACTACAAAGAGTATGCTACTGAAGAAGTTCTTACTCCTGAGTAGAAGAAAACTTTGGTAGAGAACCAGATGACGGACGCCAAGGCCTTGTTTCTCATTCAACAAGGTGTTGTAGAAAGTTTGTTTTCGTGGATTATCGGTGCCAAGAAGTAAAAGGAAGCCTGGGACAAGCTAAGGAGGAGTTTCAAGGTTCCACAAAAGATTTAGCTGTAAAGCTACAAACTTTGCGAAGGCAGTTTCAAGATCTACATATGAAGGAATCCGAGAAGTTAAAAGATTACTTCTCGAGGGTCATCGAGGTGGTGAATCAGATACGCACCTACGGTGAAGATATTACTGATCAAAATATTGTTGAGAAAATTTTGATTGGTTTACCAGAAAAGTTTGAGTATATTGTTGGTGCAATTGAGAAATCGAAGGATTTGGCGATCCTTACTGTGCAACAACTAACGAGTTCATTAGAATCTCATGAAGAAAGGAAGCTACAACGAGCAGGGAGTTCAGTTGAAAGCGTCTTCCGATCAAAGATAAGTTTAAAATCCTATAATTCAAGAAATGGTGGAAATTATCAAAGAAGAGGTGATCCAAAGAAAGATATACAAAAGAAGCTAGCCGAAGATAAAAGAGAAAAAGGTACGACTAGTTCTAAATTTTGGTATGATATTTGCAAAAAGTCTAGTCACACTACAGGTAGGTGTTGGAAGAAGATGACTTGCAATAAATACAAAAGACAAGGATACATTGCCAAATATTGTAGAACTGAGTGAACAATCGAGTAAATTTTTCAGAAGAAGAGGGAAATTCAGAACAAGCAATTTATTCTTGCCAAATTGCCCAAGATGAAAAAGTGCATACTTGGATTGTGGACGGCGGTTGCACAAACCATATGTCTTCCAATCGAGATATATTTCGAGATGTTGACTCATCATATGAGGCGAAGATTGGTATGGGAAATGGTTCTTTAGCCCAATATGAAGGTAAGGGTTGTATGATGTCCAAATGAAAGATGGTCAAAAATTTATTTGAGAAGTTTTATTGGTACACAATTTGAAGCAAAATTTGCTAAGTGTTAGGCAACTGCTAGAACATGGGTACGCTATTCATTTTGAAGATTTCTCTTGCAAAACACTGGATTGCAAGAATGGGAACAGCCTTATAGCAAAGGTGGATATGGAGAAAAATAGGAATTTTTCACTAAAAATGAGTTATCCTATTCAATTGGCTTTACAAAGTGCGGGTAGTGATAACTCTGAATTATGGCATAAGAGATTTGGCCATCTCAACTACAAAGACTTGAAGTTACTTAGAACTAAAGGTATGGTACAAGGTTTACCATTCATTAATTTGAAATCTGATCCATGTGAAGATTGTATTTTCGACAAACAAATTAGGACATCTTTTCCACATGAAGGAGCTTGGCGAGTACATGCACCTTTGGAGTTAGTGCATAGTGATATTGTTGGAAAAATACCAACTATGTCAGAAGGCAAGAATTGGTATTTTATCACTTTTATTGATGATTATACAAGGATGACATGGGTTTATTTTCTAAGAGAACGGTTACATGCGCTAGAAGTGTTTAAGAAATTCAAAGCTATGGTGGAAAATCAAAGCAATCGAAAAATTAAAGCACTTCGCAGTGATCAAAGTGGTAAGTATATCTCAAAAGAATTCGAGAAATATTGTGATAATATTGGTAATCGAAGGCAATTGGCAATAGCCTACAGTCATCAAAAAAATGGTGTTGCGAAAGAAAAAACCGGACAATTGATGATATGGCGAATTCTAGGTTAAAAGAGAAAGGTGTGCATAAATCATTTTGGGCAGAAGCTGTGAATACAACAGTTTATATTTTGAATAGAAGCCTAACGACGGTAGTTCTAAATTGCACACCATTTGAAGCATGATATAGTCAGAAGCCAGTAATTAGTCATATGAAGGTATTTGGTTCTGTTTGTTATGCCCAAGTACTAGCTCAAAGATGAGTTAAATTTGATGATAAGAGTGTTCGTTGTATATTTGTCGACTATGCTGATGGCACTAAAGAATATCGGCTTTATCACTTGGAAAAGAATAAGATCATAATCACCAGAGATGTGATCTTTAATGAGAAGGTTTCCTGGGATTGGGAAGCAACTAAGGTTCAAAAGAATCAGTTGATACCGACAACAGTTATCTCACTAGGCCAACCACAAGTTTCAGTTGAGCAACAGGAGCAAGGTGACGCTCCAAGTCAAGATGACTCAAGTTCGAGTTCAAACTCGAGTTTTAGCTCAAGCCCGAGTGCTAGTGAGCAGTTGAGTACGCTAGAATCAGCTTCACGATGAGTAAAGAGTCCGACAGAAATATATGAGTAATGTGGTTTCTCTATTGTTGAACCACAAAGCTTCAAGAAGCAGAAAAGCACCAGAATTGGGTAAAAGCCATGGAAGATGAGATTCATATGATTGAGAACAACACTTGGGAGATAGTTGATCGACCCAAGAATCAAGAAGTTGTTGGACTCAAATGGGTTTATAAGTCAAAGTTAAATCTAGATGGCTCAATTCAAAAATATAAAGCAAGACTTGTGACAAAAGGCTTTAAGCAAAAGCCTGGTGTTGACTTCTATGAGAGCAGATCAACAAATGGTGGATATTTTTACAAAGGCTTTGTCCAGAGAAAAAATTTATCCATAACAGAGAATTAATTTGTGTCTCGCAAACTCCTCTTTTAATTTATTTTCTTGACAAGTGGATAATTACAGGAACCGACAATGTTTATGTCAGCATTATGATCAGGTACCTAGCTACCATTAGCACTTGAAGTTTTGAGTTGATACAAGATAATGATGTGATGAGTTGCATGCATGTAGAGCTAAGTCGGCAGAGGACACACAAGTGAATTTGGATTTGATCAGGAGTTGTAAAAGTGATTGGATTAGCTAGATGCTTAGTCAGCATGTAGTGTACTTAAGCTATACAAGTATTAAAATACTCTTGTTTGAATGAGTCGGTTAGTGTGTAGGTCTGTTCATTATGCCTATAAAATCAGATGTACTGCATGTGTTGTTGTAAGCTTTAGGCTTCAGTTGTAAACTCTGATGATCAATGTAATATGAGAGTTTGAGAATTACACTCCTCTGTTTCTTATTCCTATACCCCATTGCTTCTTGAGCTAAATTCCCCAACAGGCTCAACCCCCAGGAAGAAGGCCCTCTTCGTTGATGGCAGGCTTCTTCAGGAGACTCTGCCCTCACAAATGCTCCATGTCTCTCAAGTCCCAGTTCGGCAAGTCATCCAAGAGGCTGCTGATGACGGTTGGCAAGAAGTGTGTCGTCGTCGCTCTTGGCGCAGGCGGCCTCAGCCCCATCATCGCCTGTCTAGCTCCTCCCGGCTGGTTCCCAGAGACCCTATTGGTCGTTCTTTCAACTGCTTCGCTCAATATCATGTCGCGGTGGAGTGTCGAAACCCAACAAGTTGTTTTCGCTGTAAGGACATCGGACACACCATGGTTCACTACAAGAGGCCTCTCACCCCCCAAGTTCGACGTTCGCAGAGCATCGCCAGTACCCAGTGGAGCGTCACCCTTGGACGGTGAGGAAACCGGGGCGCCGCTCCAGACAACACTTGCCCATCGTCGTGTTTGGGTGCCAATCCCTACCTCCGCAGGAGCAAGGGATGGTAGTGTGGTTCCCCCACCGCCCCAACGCCGGAAGGTGTCACCGCGCCTGGATGTGATTCGGGATCGACCAGCCGCCCTTGCTCCATAGGGCCCCTCACTTGCCCCTCTCTCTCCTCCTCAAGGTGTAAGCTCCGGTTCAGCCTGGGTTGCGTCCCACCTGAACCCCCTCCATGGAGATGTCGACAACGAGTTCCCGTCGGGTAACTCCCTTCACCACCCGAACAAGTAGGTATGTGTGGTCCCAATGTCGACGGCCATGCGCGACATGGAGCACTATCTCGAACGTGCCCTTATTGTCTGCGTAGGTGGAACAAGGCCAGAGGTGTCTGCACTCGACGTCGCCCACGCCCTCCAATATGAGAGAGGGATCTCATTGGATTCATTCACCATTCACCCATTCTTCTGAGAGAACTTCCTGGTTGTTTTTTACTCAACTCCCTCAAAGACCATATCCTCCACGGCCTCCCGATCAAGACTCACCACTTCCTCCTCCTACTCAGGCAGTGTTTGAAGTTGGCTCAAGCTTCCTATCGTCCCCATTGAGTTTGGGTCTCGTTGAGTTTGGAAGGCCTGCCAATCCACACTTGGAGTGTGGCAACAGGTATCTGCAATCCTTTCTCCTTCCTACTAGATAGAGGCTTTTGATAAATCTTCAATGTCGCGGGCGGATCTCTCTGGCTGACTGCTTGGTCTTACAATCCAAGTGCCATCCCTAAAGAAAAGGTGGTCATCATCACCGACCACGAGGTTCTTCCAGATGGGTTGATCATAGACCCAGGAGCGCAACAATTCTCCAAGCCTGACGGATCGAGGGAGATAGTGAATGCCCTCAGCTACAACGTTCTCATCCATCTTCATGCGGTTGAGAACTTCTCCGTTGCTTTCGAGCCTCACCTTTTCGCGCCTTCTAGCGATGATTCTGGTTTCAGTGGTCTCCCCGATGCTAATTCGGATGATTCAAGCTCGTGGTGTCATGGTTTTGGATCGTCTCGAGTCAAGTGGACGGCACCGGTCTCCACGCTGGAGTTCCAGAAGAAAGGTCGTACGGGCAAGGGTGGAGCACCAGGTTGTTGTCAGCTTCCTGGAAGTTGCCTCCTTTGTATGTTTGTGTACCATCCATGGTGCGGGGACCTGAGTCCGCCTTCTGCAAAAGCTCTGGTGGTCCCCTGCAGTTCGAAGTAAGGACAAACTTCGGATGGAAAAAAGCAAGGTTTGAATGCACAAGTTATTACTTTCCGTCCGATCAAAAGTGTTGCCCATGTCGCCTGCCAAATAGTGCCTGACACTACGCCGATGGGACTGGTGGCAGTCGCCCAGATCGCCTGCCAAGCGAAGCCTGACCCAGCGCCAGTGCACGCTGTTGCACTCCGCCCTAATCTCTTGCCGTCAACAGGCATATCTCATGCCTGCTCTGGATCCGATCAGCTGCATGTAGACTGGAGGTCAAGGCCACGTGATGATCAAGATGGGCTGCAATCTCTCTCCATGGGCCTGACCAATCAGTTTGGAGTTCCCACCAAGCCCAGCATACCTCACCACCCCCTCTGGCCTCTCCTGAGCCTTCGTCTCTTGTCAGGCTGCCGGTCATTCCTCCAGCTGAAGCTATCCCGATGATCACACTCTCAGTGCCTCTATTGTTGTCCTACTCTCGTAGAGTCAAATAGGCGCTCAACCCACCGGTTCTACCTCTGCCCAACGTAACAGCGGGCTCATATTAAGAAATTGTCAGCTCACTTTACCCCACAGCGCAGCGCCCATCTAGCGGTGTCAGTGAACCATGGTCTACCGACGGTGCAACAAGCGCAGCTCATGCTGGCAAGGAAGTTGGGTCTCTCTGTGGCAGTGGATGTGGGGGCCGATTGGTCCTTCAGAGGCTGGTATGATTGTCGAATCATTGGCTACCAACTGATTAATCCCAGCCTACTAGGCCAAGTATCCCTGGGATCCTTGATCGCTCCTCTGTTTGATGGAAATGCTCAATTGTAACTTCATTAGCTGGAATGTCCACGGTCTAAATAGTGCAACCAAGCGAAATATGGTTCGTGAAACAATCGTTAGCTCTCTAGCTTCGTAGCCTACATCCAAGAGACAAAACTTGAAGTAATTGACCGCTCTCTTTCAATAGACATCCTTGGGCCCTCCTTTGATGGGTTCTTCTAGCGCCCGACTTTTCAGACTAGAGGTGGCATCCTTCTCGGTTGGAACTCCAACAACGTCATCTTTTCTTCTATAAGTATAAGAGGCCACTCTATCACGACCAAGGTCACCCTTCCATGTGGAGCTTCGAGCTGGTTAACGGTCGTCTATGGCCCAACCGATGATGCTCAAAAACTAGCATTCTTGCAGGAACTTTGGGACATTTGTTCCATGATCTCCGGCTTGTGGCTGATCCTTTGCAATTTCAATCAGATCCGGCTAGCTCAAGACAAAAACAATTGTCGATTAAATAGATGACTTATGAATACTTTCAATTCAGCTATCGACGATCTTGAGATTAGAGAGGTGAATCCAAATGGTCGTGCTTTTTACGTGGACTAGCGCTCGGGAAAGCCAACACTTGAGAGGATCGACAGGGTCTTCATCTCTTCGGATTGGGAAATTCTATTCCCGAGCACCTTCCTCCGAGCTCTCCCCTTGATGGCTTCATATCACTATCTGTTGCTGTTATCGTCAGTTTTCTGGTTCAGCAGCAAAAAATGGTTTCGATTTGAAGCGTTCAGGACCAAGATCGAGGGATTTTCAGAGGCAGTGCAAGCTGCATGGCACTGTAGCCCATCCATCACTGATTCGCTTTGTCAGTTGGACTACCTACTCAAAGCTATGAGTTGTGCCTTGCAAAGCTAGAGCCAATGTCAGGTGGGAAATGTTCGCCAACAAATTGACCTCGCCAAAGAACTTATCTGTCGCTTCGACATTGTGGAAGAGCAAAGACTCCTATCATCCTGGGAATGTTGGTTTCGAGCTGAATTGTAGAAGAAATTGCTCAGTCTTTGCTCTCTGGAAAGGACAATTGCGTAGCAATGATCTAGGTTGCGATGGCTGCGGGAGGGGCATGCCAACACACATTTTTTCCACCTTCATGCTAATCATCGCAAGGGTCAAAGCTTTATTTCTCAGTTGAACACAGAGGAGGGTTGGATTCACTCCCACTCGGATATGGAGGCGACCTTTCATAATTTCTATGTCAAACTCTAGCATGCTAGTTCAAAGGGCTCACACCATTAACCTTCACCCCCTCAATATCCCTTCTGCAAATCTCTCCTCACTAGAGATTGATTTATCAGAGACTGAGGTGTGGGAAGCTATTAAGAGTTTGCCAAGCGTCAAGGCCCCGGTCCAGATGGCTTCATTGGCCTCTTCTACCAGCGATGTTGGGACATCATTAAGCTAGACGTCATGGCGGCTATCTTCAAGTTGGGTTGTGTTTAGGCGGCAATGGCTTTACTGCGCTCAATCAGGCTTTCCTTTCCCTGGTTTCGAAGAGGCCAGGAGCTGAGCATGTGAAAGACTTTCGGCCGATAAGTCTTCTCCATAGCTTTGCCAAGCTTTTCTCCAAGCTATTGGCCCATCGGCTGGCGCCACTTTTGGGCAACGTGGTTGCGGTCAATCAATTGGCCTTCGTCAAGGGTTGTTCAATTCTCGACAACTTTGTTCTTGTCAGGCAATCATCCTGCATTCTTCACCAAAAAAAATGACCCAGCTTTTGTTCAAGCTAGATATCGCTCAAGCATTCGATTCACTCTCATGGCCATTCCTTCTGGAGGTTCTTAGGCACAAGGGTTTTGGAGGCAGATGGTGCAACTAGTTATCCATATTGCTTTCCACGGTGTCTACACGAGTTTTGCTAAATGGTCAGCCGAGCCAGCCGATCTCGCACGCAAGAGGACTACGTCAAGGAGACCCCCTATCTCCAATGCTTTTCGTCATTGCTATGGACGTGCTGCACTATTTACTCGCCAACACGGATGCCTGCTCGCTACTAGAACCCATCGGGGGCCCTCATGGTATTCCCCACCACCTATCACTTTACGTGGGCAATGCTGCACTCTTCCTCACACCAATAACCCATCATTCATGTTAGACCATGTGGCTAGGTTTAGAATAATTTAGTTGATGAATAATTGACAATGTTGCTAACTGGTGTTATTTGGCGCGTGTGTGAACTAATGTCGGTCAAGTTGGGAAGAACTTGTGCCGGGAAAAAATGGTGTTTTGGTCTTTGCATGTGCAGGGTAACTCGGAGGCGATCGTGATCTACGACGGTGATCGAGATGGCTTGGTGCAAAGTCATGGTCCAGAGGGTCAAGAATGCTAGAGGAGACGGTCGGGCTCGAGTTGGGACGCGCGGAGATCAAAGATGGATGATGCGTGTTGAAGCTACGAATGTGTGGTCCGGAGGCTACGACACGTGAAAATTTTGGAGTGTCTAAAATTGAATTTTATAACCTGGTGTATAAGCCCACGTGTTGGGCCCTAAGACTCATGGACCGTACGTAGGGCTTTAGGGTTGCGTTGCGCTTTAGAGGAATAAATGCCGGCGGCGGCAGGGTTTTAGGCGGCCTCGAAGAAAACTGCTGTTGGTGGCGCTTGTGTTTGGGCGTGATCTGGAGATCTAGCTACTACGTGAAGGTAGGTGGTAGCTATGCATGTGCTAATTTACATGGAGTATTGCTAGCTGGTGGCAAAAGTAAGTAGGTCCTCACGTGAGTTTTTTTGGTCCTGTGAACACACACTCCTGCATAGTGTGAAGAATTTGATACGTGGAAGTGATTGATTGCTAGTATGGCTGTTGGAGATGGTTGATGTTGGTTGATTGATGTTACAGTGTGACCATCCATCTATTTATTGTTTTCTACTGCTTTCTTCTTGGGTTTTACTTTTGCTTGGACGTGATCTACTGAATATAGAAAAGGTCTTGGAGTTTTGCTCTTGCATTATCTCCAGGGCCGTGAAGCGACGCGCGCACGACATCGACGACATGGAGAGCTGGTCATCTGCATCTAGACTCCACCCACTGGGTTTTAACTTCCATTTGATCGGTTGATGTACATGCGCTGAGGAGATAGTCCACCACTGCCGTGAGGAGAGCTAAAGGGAATTGGTGAGAATCTGTTCATGTTCAAGAGAAATTGAGTTAGGAAAAAAAAAAGAAAATCTTATACAATCATTCACCCCCTCTGATTGTCATCAACGATCCTACAATTCATATTCTGCACATCTTTGGTGAAGCCTTGGGGTTGGGCACCAACCTAGCAAAGAGCTCTATCATCCCTATCAGGTGTTCTGAGCAGCACCTTTAGCTCCTTGTCGACGAGCTGTGCTGTGACATCACAAAATTCCTATGCAAGTATCTAGGGCTGCCCCTATCTGTCAGAAAGCCAAGGAAAGCCGACCTCCAGCACCTGATCGACAAAGGTTGCTAGCCGATTATCCTTTTGGCAGGCGGGCATGCTGTCTCAAGGAGGCTGGTTGGTTTTAGTCAACTCTGTGCTAACGGCTATCCCCATCTATGCTCTCATCCCCTCTTGGGTGATTAGAGCAATCGACAAGCGAAGATACGCTTTTCTTTGGAAAGGAACAGAGACGGTCGCAAGTGGTTATTGCTTGGTCACCTGGCCATCAGTGTGACCGCCGAAACTTTACGGGGGACTTGGGCTTCATAACCTTCACCTGCTAGGGAATGCTCTTCGTTTTCGTTGGTTGTGTTTGCAGCGTACCTGTCCTTCCAGCCCTTGGCAGGGGTTGTATATCCCATCTAATTCCATGGAATTGGCTTTGTTCCAGGCTTCGCTCCGGATTAGCCTTGGTAATGGTTGCAGTGAGCTGTTTTGGTCAGACCCCTGGCTTCATAGCCCCAGCGTCACTTCAATAGCTCCGGTTCTTCTAAAATTCATCCCAGCGGCGATCCAGCGCAATCGCACAGCGGCGGATGCCCTACCTAGCCGCTCCTGGATGAGGGGTCTGAGGGGCAATCTAGATGCCTGGGCGATCGCAGGCTTCCTCGCCCTCTGGGGCTGCACTCACGACTTTGTTACATCTCTGGGACACAAGGATACTTTCCAGTGAGCTTGGGAGGCCTCTGGCCAGTTGTCGGGACCCAGAATTACGATTCTGGAACCCTCTGTGTATACTGCACTAGTCCAGGATCACGCTAGTGCACACAGGGTTAACACAGGTAAATATCGATCCACACCAGCGATAAATAAAGTAAACGATTAGTTTGAATAACAAATAAGGGTTTTGACCTTATGGTCGAGTTTACACTTATTAAGCCACGCAGGCTAACAGAAATAAAGCGGCGGAACGAAAACTCCGTGTAGATCCCACCAATTCACCACAGCAACCGATCGATCCGCACCTTAACGAACGATCAGCCTTCAACGAACTCCTCCTTGAAAGCAGGCGTAGACTCCTCCTCTTCTATAGGTTTGGGCGCAAGTTTTACAACAAGCGTGAGTACACAACCGTACTCGCAAATCATACCACTAATGCAATGTATAGATGCGAGCTTATTCCAAAGAAAAAGGCTTCGTGGTTCTTTTGCATAAAAACAACATTTGCAATTGAATACAAATAATAGATTGAAAACATAATTCAAAACAAATAAATAATATTAATTTAACAGTTGTTTTCACAAAGACACACACAGCTAAACAAATTATTTCACATAGCCATATGATTGAGATCACACAGCTCCCATCCCAACATTTTATGAAAACTACCCCTCGTGTGAAATCCCCAAGCATGTCCATGATCATGACGCGGCTATTCGAATAGATTGTTTGACACTCTGCAGAGGTTGTACACTTTACCCACAAGATACAACTAGTGTAGCAAGCACCAATCGTAACAAAACAGTTCGAAACTTCATCTCAAACATTGACATTCCCGGTGTGCTTACAAACCGCTATACCACCACATAGAATTGGTATAACACACACCGGGACGGGAAGACGAATCGCCCCGCGATGCAACCACCAAGTAGTCACACCTCCACCTGTCACACACCTAACCTATCCACCGAACATCAATGCCGAAATCCATAACTTACTAAGTTAGGCCGTCCCCATACCGGGCATGTGGTCGCATGATGAAGGCTCGATTCAATGGCGCACAAAGTTAAGTCCTTAATTGACCAAGGCAAGACTTCCATTTTCTAACTAAGTCACAAAGACCATCATTCCCATCACATAGACCACCATGTCACACAGTCTCCACCACTTGCCTCGGTCTAAATCCTTTACCACCCGGCTTGGTTTTAGTGCAACACATGCCATCACGAAGTAATAACACATAGCACACAGTTTTACACGGTTCCATAGTCACTTAGTCATAATTAATATTTGCAACCTATATGTGATGATGACTCGTGGCATGGCTAAGCAATTGTACTCGCATCTAACCAACCCACGTTGGTGCTATAATATTACCAACTCATAACCAATCTAGGGTGACAAGGAATTATGACATACAAAGCCAAGGTGTGATAACAATTTGGATAGTAACTATACCCAAAGCATTTAAATAAATAATTAAAATAGAATGCAGTACTTTGAAACAAAGTATTTGGAAAACTGGGTTCAAGATGATCAAAGGTATGACTTGCCTTGGAAAAGGTCTATGTACTGGTATTGATCTTGAGGTGCTCCTTCTTCCACAAAATTTCCCGACGAATCGACGTCTACTCGCAAACGAGACACAAACAAACAAAACAAATAAATAACAGAGGCAAAACAAACTCCAAAAATTAAATAAAAATCTCAGATAAATAGAGCTTGAATTTATACAAATTTAGAGATTTAAATGGGCTCAATCGGAGTTAGGATGCAAAAGTTATGAGCTCAGGAAGTTTAAATCTAAAAAGAAACCCTAATTTGGATTTTCTGGAATTTTCGAATTACTTTTCTATTGAAAAATCAGAATATTGCGCAATGCTGGCGTCAGCGAAGGAATTTCGGAATTAAAAGAAATCGAAAACAATTCGACATGTGGACCCACATGTCGGTGAGATGGCTCACGGTGACCAAGTCTACCAAGCCTCGGATCGGAGATCGATGGATCGCCACGCACACGCGCACGGGCGATGACTAAGCGCCACGCACGCGACACGTGGCGGCGATGCGACATGGCGGCAAGGTGGCGGTGGCGTGGGCGACAACAGAGGCGGCGCTCTTAAACCGACGACAACGGCGAACGGCGGCGATCACCGGCGGTGAGTGGTACCAGCGTGAAGAGGTGCGACGGCGATCACGAAGCGGCTCACGGTGCACGAGGCGATCAGAGGCCGGCGGCAAGCGTTAGCGGCGGAGGTCTCGGGCTCGACGGATCGGTGCTCGGTGGCGCTCCGCCAAACGGCGCCACCAAAGCGGTGCGGCCCGCGGCGATGCCGATGGTGCGGACCACGGCTCGAGCAGCCCGGTTGCGCGGAAAAGCTCGTCGGAGAAGGCGGCGCAAAACGATCTTCAAGCTCACTGCGCGCTAGGGTTTAGCGCGAGGCCAAGGCGGCTAGGGTTGGGGCGCGGACCGAGGCTCTCTCCTTTATACTCGGGGCTCGGAGAGTCCAGGCACAAACGCCCAAAATTGGATTGCGCGCGCGCGAAACCCCAATCGACTCGGAGACGATGACGACGTGGTCAGCGGGACCACACGCCGCTGGTTTGGGGCGCGGCGTGCGCGCGCTCGCGCGCTGCGAAACGGACTCAAGGATCGATCGTTAAATCTTGATCGAACGGTCCACAATCAATGGGACATTCGGCAACCCAACACCCACTCGCATCCCACCGCCCATTTCGATCGAGCGGTGAAAACGATCGAGGCGCTGGAAGAGAAGAGAGAGATGAGATCGACAGCGGGTCCACCACGTGGAGGCGGAGGCTGCCGCGCGCGAAATGGCCAGCATGAGGAGATGGGCTTTGGGTCGATTCGCCCAAAAGGGTTTTCGAGATTTTAATAGTTTTTCTAATTTAGAAAATACCGAAATTCAAATGGGCAATAGAAAATAGCAAATGAACTCGAAAAATTCTAGAAAATCTAGAAAATATATCGAGCACATAGAACCCAAATAAAATAGTTTTGGTTAATGTTCATGTTGGGATTATTCACATTAAATATTTTTGATTGTAAAGTCCAATATTAAGCTTTTGAAATTAAATTCAAATAAAATTCAAATGGTGAATTTTCTCCTACTAACTATTTAAAAGATTTTTAAGCTCAGAAAATTGGGATGTTACACCAGTACTCGGCCAGGTCAGCGTACAATGTGTTCTACATTGGTGCGGTGACTTTCGCTTTTGCGGATGCGATCTGGAGTTCTTGGGCGCCGCTCAAATGTAAGTACTTCATGTGGTTAGCAGCGCGTCGTCGTCGTTGGACAGCGGACCGATTGGAGCGACGAGGTCTGCAAAACCAAGGGCATTGTGTCTTCTGTTTTGTTGCGCATGAATCCGTTGGCCATCTACTTGTGGGTTGTGTGGTGACATCTCAGATATGGTCACGGTTTCTTCTTAGAGTAGGCCTTCAACGGTTCCTACCGGCGGGTCACCTCAGTCGGGAAGACTATTGGTTAGCTGCTTGTGGTTCAGTTTCATGCAAGAAGCGGAGGGGGTTAGATACTTGCATTATCTTGGCATCTTGGATGTTTTGGAAGGAACGCAACAGCAGGATCTTCAACCGGGAGGTCACAACTTCAGATAACCTTCTCCAAAAGATCCGTGATGAGCTCCGCCAATGGCGGATGGTGGGAGCATCAACACAGGAGGCATCGTCGTCATCGCTGTAATTAGTCACTGACTTAGTTCGCGGTCGAGGGCGATTTTAGTCGTTCATTGTTTCACTGACTTAGTTCGCGGTCGAGGGCGATTTTAGTCGTTCATTGTTCTGAGGAGTCCTTTTCGGTTGCTTTTAAACTAGCGGGTTTCGTCTGCGCTATTGCCTTGTAATTAAACTCTTGTTGCTGTTTCTTTTTAATGGAACGACGTGCAATACTTTTGTGCGTTCTGAAAAAAGTTAAACAAGAAGTAACTGTCTTAGCTCATGGTTTCTAAGTCATCAGTCTAAGGCAAACGAAGTCATACTGGTCCTTAATGCACGTTCCTCCACCTGCAATGAAAGCGACATTAATCGTCTTGCCTTCTTGAATTTATTATCATCGGTCCAAGCTTAGCGTTAATGGCTTATATGGTACACGTATCAGGGTCCTGATCTCCACGTCTACATTAGGTCTGGATAAACATCTCATAAGAAATGGACATCAACACCTGAATTATCAGATTGTATGAATGGTGTCAAGAAAAAGAATCCCAGAAAGGGATATTACCACCATTTCAACTACTCCAACTGATATCATGCAATCCCCATGTGGATTTTATCCTGCTGTTAGAGTATGCTATGTGCATATTGATATGGTCATTATCTGAAGACCTTTCATGATATCTGACATCGTATCTACAGTACAGTACTGGTATTAGCAATGACAGTGTGTAATCTTCAGGTAACTAATGGGGCTGTCCATTTAGCAGTGTACAGTGCAGAGGATATAGGGCTCCTCCAGCTCATCTTTCTTTCTTTTAACTATCTGAACAGTGGATACTAATCCCTACCCTCTCAACTGCCACTGCTACAAGCCTACAAAAAGATAAGCTTAATGTCCATTTCACGACCTCCTACTCTAAAATCACAGGCCACATTGCACATATATATATATACATGGGAAGAGCTTGATAGAGAGTCCATCGTGCATTCATGCTTAAGCCTACTTGGAAGCGGGGATTCTGAATGGACATCAAGGTTCTCTTCTTCCATCTAAGGTACTCCCTTAATCTGCTCTTTGCATATGGTGATTCATATCTCTGTGCAACTTCTGACTGAAACTTGCTCTGAGCTCTTCTACTGTTTCCCCCTGCATGCATGCCATTTTGATGTCAACTAAGAGTTTTTTTAAAATAAAAAATGAAATGATGAGCATTTTGCAATGAGGAGTGAAATTGTTCTTGTTTGCCTTCTGCTTTGCTTCTTGTCGATGGAACCTCTCTGGCCACTCTTTTTTTCAGAACTTTTTCCTTCTTTATTTAGAACTTGACCACTCTTATGAAATGTACAATTGTCTGTTCATATATCCAATTCCCAATAGCATATTCTGTGAATAGTTTTAAGGGGCAAGGCAGGCAGATGATTTGAAGTTTCAAGTGCAAACTTTTCAAGGGGGTTTGTTTTGATCCTTCCATGTGTCAAGAATGATGGCGCTCACCTATTGCATGTGGCAAAACACTTCTTTTTTTTTCATTTTTTAATATGCCTCTGTACTCGTACTGGGATAATGGAGGGAGATAGAATAGAACTGATAAATTTCAAGTACGCATAAATACAATACATGGGGCCCCATCTTGACTGATGGAAAGGAAAAGCTCAACAACCTATCCCCATCCATGCCTCTGCACGGCAATGTTCTTTTTTCTCGGCAAATTATTAGGAGATGACTAGCCCTCCTGAGGAATATTTCTAGGTGAGAACCCTATCTCACAGTGTTTCTTGGGCTAGCACTTGGCAGTGAACTTAATCAGATGTGTCTGATAAGAGGTTACATTTTACCACACTCAAGCTAAGCATATTACAACTAGCGAAATTTATTGGGCTACTAGGTAAACTTTAGGTGGGTTGTAACCAATTTTTACCGAAGTTATGGTGACCAAATCGGCTGCCTAAGAAAATACGACACGCTAGAGCTCTTTTTTTAAGAGCAAATGCACGCTAGAGCTCTCTTAGCCAAAGTGTTGCCAAAATCCTAGTTTGATCTAAGCTAGTGTCAGGGAGAATCTAGGTTCAGTGATTCAAGCCTAAAGGTTAGATTCCCATGCATGGATGGTTGGATTATACCTTGCCCGTCATGCGCTCCCCTCTCTCTCTCTCTCTCTGCCCTTTTATATCGTTTGCATGATCATGCAGTTGGCCTCTAGACCAATGAAAAAGCTTGAAAAGGGGAGAGGGGTGAAGAAAAGCTGGGAGTACAGAGGAGATGCCGGCATTGATGTCTTGGAGCCCTCAATGATAAGGCACTCGTGCAGAGGTAGAGGATACCTCACATTTCGTCCTTCAGAAAGTGCTATATATCAATCATTTTGTTCCCTTTTCTCAGGGATTGGAACATGCGTGATTTGGTTCACATCTATTTCTAGCAGTTGGGCCGCATTGTCCTATGAAAGCAGAGCCTTGCTGGTTAGTTAGTTCAACAATACTGTCTGTCCACCCAGTGAGAAGTAAGCATATATGTAGTCATTAGGGAACATACTTTAACTGAATCAGTGTGAGTTCTCAGGAGAAGATTGACCAAGAGTCCAATTATATTGACTTCAGTTTATTGATCATGCATGGTGAATGTAGAAGCGATCAAAGATAGGAGGCAGAAATACTTTAGTGCTCTGAAACATGAGCTTAGTCTCCCTGTTACTCCTTGAGACATGCCTAGAAAAATGAGTAGAGTCTGCACACTTTCTCGGGAAAAGATTCCTAGAGCAGCAAATTATGCATTCCTTGCAAAGCCACGTGGCCCTCACGTGCTTAACAGTCTAAAGACATATACAATGCTATAGATAACTGTTGTTTATTATATCTCTCTATGTTATTTATATACAGCACTAGAGATAACCTCTACAATGAATTATCTTTTTACATGTCTCTATAAGCAGCTCTTCGATATACAATGTGTCTTATTTCTTGTGTTACAGTCGACTGCTGCATGAGAGACAACTCAATTCTCTATGCTCCCCCTCTCATCCCTATCATCTTATGTCCTATGTGACAAAACTTACAGACAGCTGACGTTGCACCATTATACATGCTATCAGCGTAGGTATGCGCATGATGGCATGCACTGTGCACGGCTTTGCCCCCATAACCAACGAGATCTTGGCTAAAATAGCAATGTTGACAAGCAGAATAATAAATCTAGCCCCTTCCGCGCATCAAAGCTAAAAATAGCATCGCGAAGCTACGAGAACGCGACACCTAGGCTCGTCCGTGCCCCTGGGGGTGGACCTCTTTTGGTCCGTGCGCCAGAGGCACGGACATCCCCCCGCCCCGGGTTGTGCTACGTTGTTATTTCATGTGAAATTTTTTTTTGGAATGAAAATTCCGTGATTCAAGTTTCGTCTAATAGAGCGCATGATAATATAGAGAAATGACATCCTCGATACATACGCACATAATGTAGACAATGTAATTATACACGAGTCACAATATGGTTCACTCGTCTGAGCCACTCTCTACTCGTTACGCCTACGTCTGCATACACGTCCTGGTCTTGCATTGAGCATGTCCCGTGGGGTACATGAACCGGTCCGTAAAGCATATCTCTGTTCGGAGAATGTAGGGAGACCATTGAGTGAGCTAAGATGCTTCAGCAAGCTGACTCTAGTCAAGTTGAGTCTGTCCAACATCAATGTTGTCCAACAGAGTCATGCCAAACTGGCTACCACCTATAATCATATATGTAATGAACGACTGCATGAATACGCCCCCAGGGCCATGACTCCCAGGTATAATGTATGAATGGCCCTTAGTGCAGAGGAGTTTTGGCCTTGACCGTATGATGTACCAGCGACCCTAGGTGAGGTGGAGCTCTGGCCTTGGTACGGTACTCCATACAGGTCACGGTATTGCTGAGCGTACACTGGGAGGGACCCTAGGTGGTATGCTCCTAATCATGGCACCGTGTAATTCTGCATAGCACTAGCTGGGATCACCGTATCTTCATTGGATGATTCGTTGTCACCCCCGTGCCCAACTGAAGGCCGCAGGATGGAATGATGTTAGCACAAAGTAAGGTGAAATCAATAATCAGGACCTAAGCTAAACATAACTTACCTCCTCGATCTGCACTGCGAATGACCTACGGGGAGCGCTAGGAAGGCCGCCAGTCTGACTAGTCCGTGTGGACGTTCATCACACCAATGATGCATCCCGATGGACGTGCGGCTGCAATACGACATGATGTTTGCACAACCTAACGCATAATAAATAATCAGGATGCAATTTAAGCATAACTTATCTCTCTAATCTGTAGTGTGGATGACCGACAGGGAGCGCTAGAATGGTCATTGGTCCCACTAGGTCATGCCGACCTAGGAGGCGAGCACGATCGGTCCACTCGATGTGCAGCCTAAAGCATGTTGTCTTTCGATCGATCGCAACTCATGTTCTTGATAATTTGCTTGGACTCCTCGTAGATGGACTTAAGAGTCCTGAGAAGGCCCCTAACGGTGTGATCACTCCAGCGGATGGTAGACCGGATGCGCATGAGATCCGCTGAACCCAGTCAAACTGAAGTGACAGACAAGAGATGTTCAATAACAAATAGTAAAAATACCATCCTTGAAGCGAGCATAGGTTGTGAGTGTTTTATAGTGTCATCACGCCACGAAGCGTCGTGTCGATCAAATGAGTGTTGAAGGCTCTCTTGGTACATAACCTACTTTGAACGCCCTGTTGGAGGACGGATGAGTCTGGTGCGTTGTGCACAACTGTGGTATGTACCACTCGATGTAGTCACGGTAAGTTCGAATGTCGTACGACCACTACTCCTATAGAACCTCAATGTGTGCCATCTCCGCCCAAGCTGTAGTCCATTGATACTAGATTGCCTGCCAGTTCTCAGAATGTCGCCCTAGCCTCGATTGTCTGCATTCGAGAAGGATTTATATGAGAAAAAAGGATGTAGGTGGCTACTGTAAATATTACTCGGATGGAGTTGCACTCACAAGTGGATAGCTCGCTCGAGCATCCTCTAGTTGGGAGGGGCACAACCTGGTAAAGATCGAACTGTCACATTACGTGTTGCGGCGCGTAAGACTCCATCATATGGGAAAAACAAGGTGGCAGGTCGTCGCCTAGAACCCGATGTCCTGTGTGTATTGCACAGACAATCCGTGCAACGCTACCATATTCATGAACTGTGGGTTCCATGGATACCATATGATGTTGTTATCGTGCAATGTCTCGAATTCGTTGTGGAACACGTGGTAACACCTCGCTGGTCTATCTCTAGCCCAGTGTAACTTGGCAGCAGTCTACCGGGTACCCATAGTGGGCCTGTCTATCAGGTCATGGAACTCGGCATACGGGTGCATTGCAATCCCGAAGGTGGGCCGTCCAACAAGGAAATGCTCCCAACTCCATAACTACAGTAGCACGTAGCAGACGGCAAGGACCGATTCACAGTGCCATGCTGCGAAACGTCACACAACCCCCTATACGTGGCACAAAAAGCACTGATTCGAAGCTGTAATAGGGCATCTCCTCGGGCTCGGTGTCAACCAAAGACTCAATGATGTGGATGAAGCTTGGGTACACCCAATCACCATGTGTGATGGGAAATAAGACACAACCGAAAAGATGTAAAAGGTACACAATAAGGTGCGTCCTAACAACCTCATCCGGTGCATTCGTAGGGCATGGACTAAAATGCCTAAGACATATCCGATGGACACCATGGGCCTTGTATAGGACAGCTAGACCGAACCGATGCGCTAAGTGGGCCTTCCAATCCGCCAGCGGATGGGGTGGAACAAGTGTGTCTCCTGCGATCGGCAGACCGGTTAAGAAGGAGACATCCTGGAGAGTGGTCGCTATCGATCTCCCACTGAAAGTGGAAGGTGTGCATATCGGATCTCTATATGTCAACAAGTGTAGACATGAGACTCCCGTCCAGGGTGAAGTAGCGGCCGATGTGGAGCATGCTCGCAGAGGGCAATAGCCCGTGTCCCGAATGAGTGGGACGCATCGAGGGTCAAGCTCCCCGTAATGCTTCTCTGACCTAAGCACGAGGGATGGAGGACCATCCTCGTCCCCAGTGATCCACAACTTGCTACGATGATGTTTATCGTAGAATGGTTCGATTAGCTTCAGTAGAGGTATGGCTTGCAAGAGATGAAATGTCGAGTCAGTTCGAAACAAATAGAATGCTAAAATACATGAAAACGAAGTATTAAAGTGAAATGAAGTACAGAAAGGCGCAAATCTTACAACACTACACATAAACATAAAATGACGACAAACTAACTAGGGCTAATTAATTACGACTAATTAACTATGACTAACTAAGTACTACTAAATTAATTACGACTAATTAATTACAAATTAATTAATTATGGCTAATTTAATTATGGCTATGTTAAATACGACTAATTAATCATTACTAAATTAATTATGGCTAATAACTTACGGCTTAATTAAATATGACTAAATTAAACATGACTAATTAAAAATGACTTTAATTAAGACTAATTAATTACAATTAAGACTAATTAATTATGACTTTAATTATGGTTAATTAATTACAAATAAATAAATTACGACTTAATTAAATACGACTAATTAATTATGAAAAAAATTACCTCTTCTCAATGATCTTGCCTCGATGGAGATATTTTTCTACTAATGCAACCGCTAAACAATGCTCTAAACACTGTCCAATCGCCCATGCAAAACGAAAAACTTCGGGTGAAACGTCGATCTCCCTTCACTCCCTCCTCTATGTCTCTCTGCTTGCGAGTGCTTGAGATGAGAGCGACAACCCAGGCTTTTATAGCCGCAGGATGGAGTTAGTTTGCCTTCGGGTGGAGGGAGCAGCGACGAGACGTGGGGGGCAGCGACAGGACGTGGCGCTAGCACGGGGGAATCCGATTCCGGTTGGGTGGAGGAGCAGCGACGGATTGGACGTGGATTGATGGACGGGCGCACGGCACGGTGACCAGGATGCGTCCGTGCTTCAGAGGCACGGACTGGGGTGCAGACAAGGCCACGCGCACGAACAAGATGGGGTCCAGGCCCCTGAGGCGTGAATGACGAGGTCTGGCCCTAAGGGCACGAACAAGAACACATGTCGCATTTTTGTGGCTCCACGGTGCCATTTTTTGTTTTAATATGCGAAGATGACTAAATTTACTATTCCGTTCGCCAACCATGCTATTCGAAAACTTTTGGACCAACTTGCCTTTGTCCTGGAAGGAGAAGATCGCGAACCCTTTGACGACATATATGTGCCGATCGGTGATAGTGCTCCACGCTCGATCGGCGTGATCGAGTCCCTCCTCTATGTCTCTCTGCTTGCGAGTGCTTGAGATGAGAGCGACAACCCAGGTTTTTATAGCCGCAGGATGGAGTTAGTTTGCAACAATTCAGGGATGCAAAATTACGCTTAAAATTCGTTCGCTAGCACGGGAATCCGATTCTACCTGGTGTTTGGAGCAATTGGGATTGGACGTGGATTGATGGACGGGCGCACGACACGGTGACCAGGAGGCGTCCGTGCTTCAGAGGCACGGACTGGGGTGCAGACAAGGCCACGCGCACGAACAAGATGGGGTCCAGGCCCCTGAGGCGTGAATGACGAGGTCTGGCCCCAAGGGCACGAACAAGAACACATGTCGCATTTTCGTGGCTCCACGGTGTTATTTTTTGTTTTAATATGCGAAGATGACTAAATTTACTATTCCGTTCGCCAACCATGCTATTCTAATAAAAACTTCGTAACCAACTTGGCCGGCTGTCCTCTGGAAGGAGAAGATCGCGGAACACGGCATTAGACGACGAGGGCATAATTGTGCCGATCGACTGCGTGCCTCCACGCTCGATCGGCGTGATCGAGTCCAAGCAAACGCCTCCTTCCTTGTTCAGCTCTTCTCCTACAGGGTAGGGTAACATGGGCGACAGCTGCTCGTGCCAGAGATCCATGTACGATGTATCCATGGAGCTCAGCTCCATGTGGCGATGTCGACGTGTTGATTGCCTTCGTGCCTCGCCGTCACAATCAGATCAACACGAGTATACTTAAAAGGCTAAATGCCAATGCTCATCATGGTGGTCATGTGTGATCTGTACCATGGTTAGCTAGCACTTGGCGTGATGCCGTTGATTACTTACCGTGCCTTGCACGAGAAAGCAAGTAATTCACTGTTGCGCACGAAAAGTTTCTGTCTTCTCACATGGAGTTAGGGCTAGATTCGGTTCGGGTTGTGCCGGTCATTTGTTTACAATCCTATGATGTCTGGGGGAAGCTTGAAGGCTAGTCTTGTCTCTTGGGCCTAATCCGACATTTACAGCGAAAGATTACCTGCAAGACAGTACGATCTTTCTTATCTTGGACGTTAAATCTGGTCGAGGCAAACGATCATGAGCTCCATCTAGTGAAGTTAGGGGGGGAATGTATATATGGGAGTATGGGACCCAATTCTGCCTCGTTGCATTTGACAGTTGACACACACCTTACCTTACCTAACCTGCAAAGCCTAGAAGATCGATGCATGGACCATAAATCAATCAGCCTTAATTTACCCTCAAAGGAAAAGGACAAGGGAAGTGCTGGAACTGGACTAACAAGTGCCCCCACAATGGGGAATAGACAAGGTCAAAATAGGGAGAGAGAAAAGGTAATGCTGACGAAGGAAGCCTCTCAAAAGTTTTCTATTTGTCCTCACCTCCGTCTCCACGATTCAATAATTGGGAGGGTGTCTGCTATCTGCATTGTCCTCCTTAGTCTAATCCTCACCAACCTACTAGCTACCTTGGCCTTAATAAATCATTGCAAGATTGTTCACCACCAAATAGTACTAGTAGCCTCTTGATCTTTTTTATATATATATATAAATATGAGTACATTTTGCTACTCATTCATGTAGGAACAATAGGATATCTCCATTAGGAATTACTGCTAACCAGGCATTGAAGCAGCCTGCACTATTCGTTAGGCAACCCAATTACATTACTTACTACTTCACTACAGGTGGACCCGCATGCAGAGACACGCCAAGCATTAGTATGCTTCACTCTCACTAATCACCCACACCCAAGCCGGCGCGTAGTTACGCAAGGAATCAATCGCCGTAATAATAACGCACGCACCGCCGTGGGCAGCGGCGTTAGAGCATGTATAATGTGTTTATATCTGCTGTCTATAGTTTCTGTCATGTAGAATTTTACCGACGTAAATGAAAGATAATGAAAAGAGAGAAAGATGTTATCTACGATTCTATAGTCGATTGTAGCATCAGAAACAAAAATATATATTAAAAGACTATATATTATCTACAATCTTATAATCGATTGTATCACCATAACTATTATATGAAGCTGTCTATAAATATTATGAAAAGTAACTATAAACCGTAGCTGTCTATCTGTACCGTGGCGGGAGACTAATCAAACCGAAATTTAAGAGCCCTTGCGCACGCACCTACCTGTGCTGTGCTGTGCTGCTGTGTGTTCTCCTCGTGTGTCCTGTGGCCGCACCGCAGTGGGAGTGGCAGCGCTAGTAGTAGTCAGTACTAAGCAGTAAGCAGCGGGCTTCTCGTGGCCTTGTCTGATCCGGAGCTGGGGACGGCGCGGCGGGCAGCTCGCAGGATCCCATGCGGGGGTCGCTCCTCCGCGGCTCGGGGCGTCAGGTAATGCAGAATTCAGGCCTGTTTCCCCGGTTTCCATAACGATTTTGCGTAGAGAAGTCGAGGTTTTTTTGCGATGAAGATGAGGTTTCCAGGAGGTGGGGCGTTGGCGCCGAATTCTGCAATGCCTCGGGGTTTTACTGGATTTGGGGTTCCATGAGCGTCTTACTGGTTTCCTCTGGCTCAGTGATGTGTGATTTCCTTTTTCCTTTTCTTTTTCTTTTGGTTCTTCACGGGGATCTTTTATTCTTCTCCTCCTTGTGTGTGCGGAGAAGTCGCTGAATTATGCGTTGCAAGGGAATGAGCAGTGGATGTTCGATTCGGCTTTTCTTTGACTCGAACTTCCTTCTTCTTTTCGGTTCGGCGCTCTTTGCTGCTCACCAAAAGTGCTCAGTTTCTATCTTTCTGCGATGTAACTGCTCGGCTGCCTCTCCTTTTTGCCGTTGCCGTTGCCTTTCTTTCCTATGATAAGTTTTTCTTTTTAACTCCTTTCCTATGATAAGTCCATTTTCCACTTTCATGAGAATTTTCTTTCGGATCTCTCGGTTTATGATGCTTACCGTCAGTTACGCCCCCCTTTCGCTTTCCTTTTCTGTTGTTTTCTTGATTTCTTCCCTTTCCTTTTGTTCCTGTAGTGTCACTGATGCAGTGATGCTTGCTAGAACACGTCCTGAATTCAGCGGTGGTGCATAATTCTGATGACCAAGACGTGCAAAATTTCCCCTTGAGAAAGATTCTTCTTCCCCTTGTCCGAAGAACTCCATTTTTCTATTGGCCAAATGGTAATTATGCTCTTGATTGACGTCTTAGTAGACCGAAAATTGCAAAAGTCCGCAGATGCAATTTTGGGCCTTTCTCCTTCGCTCTGTGGCTTAAAAATCCATATTTTGGGTGGAACTTTTTCCCCCATGGATTAGACGTGCTGTCGGTGCTTTCTCTGATTCTTGGTATTACAGGAAACTTTCATATTTTCTTTTGGGTTTTGCTTGTTGCAGTTGCATTTAGTGTTCTTGGTTTCTTTTTGTACTTATCTCAACATCTTTTTATCCTTTGAATTGCAACTGGTTTGAGTGGTCGGCATGTGAACGGATAATGGCACAATCTGGGTAGTTGAGACGAAGGTTGGTGTTTCTGGCTGTATATGTACTGCAGTGTTTGGAAGGTTGGAATTTCGTGTGTGTGGAATCTTCACCCCAAAGGAAAGGATAGGTGTTGAAACGGGTGCTAAGGGCTGGATGCTTCAAGTACAATTGATTTGATGAATTTATCATGTGATTAGCTTCTAGTGATGGAGAATTCTTCAAAGCAAATTACTGTTTATAGGAAATACTGAATCACTTCCAGTCTTCCTGTTGTGGTTGAGTGTTGATGTTTGAGTACTTGTTCTTGTGTCCTGGCTTCACTGTTTCGTGAACTTACTAATATGTTCCTAATATTAATTTCCAATCTTTTCCTTGTAGTAAACGATCACCCAACAGTACTCAAACTTCTTTTTTGGTTGCTAGCTTATCAGAATGAACTTCAGCCAGGTTATCTTGCTTGGATAATAAATGTTCTTGATTTTGCAGGGTTTGCCAAGGGAATCTACCCAACTATGATGAATTAGACACACAATAGACGATGGCGACTGAGGTCAATCAAACTTATTTTGCATGGTCACAGGCAGAATCAACTGAACGGGATAATTCTCAAGTAAGTTTTCTGATGCATTCTAGTCAATAAACAGCTTCATTTCAATTTATATTTGTACTATGTGAAATCAATTTTATTTCAAATGGTTGATGTATTCTGAAATAAAGAACCATTGCAATTTTATTCCTGGTAAGCGTCACCGGCAGCTAGTAGTCTCACTCCTTTTTCTATTTCAAAATTTTAATTTCCTCAGGGAGTATCTGTATCCCAGACATTCGATCATGGTTCCATATCCTTCGGAAGATTTGAATTGGAATCACTATCATGGGAGAAGTGGTCTGTATTTACTAATGACAGGCGTCATGAAGAGTTTGTAAAATTCAATGGCTTAGTTGCTGAGAAGAAGGCATATTTTGAAGAGTATTACAAGAGGATCAGGGAACTAAAGGCTTCACAGCAGCAAAACCAGCAAACTGAACTTACTTTGGAATACAGCGGTGATGGTAGTGATTCTAGCCAGACAGCAGAAGATGAGCCAGCTGCAGATCTTGAAACTCCCACTGGATCTGGAACGGGTGTTGATGATTATGTGGAACAAGCTGCACACGAAACCACCTCCGAGCAGGGACTGCAATGCTATGATGACCATGAAGATGAGAACTTCAATACAGAATTTTCCTCATCCAATCTTTCTTCATCAACTGGAGTTTTGCAGCAAACCGACCAGGATATTAGAGGAAATGTTTGTGGTGATAATTTGAATTCTTCCGACAGAATGGATATAGTGCAGCAGAATGCTAGTTCTGGTCATGATGGTCTTGGAGCAGCATATGAAGCTGTAAGGGCTCCAAAAAGATTTTTTGAGAAAGACTCCAGACTTAGATATGCTTCAAAGATAATACCAAAGTCAGTCAAAACCCTTTCAGATAGTCATCTGGATCGCACATCTGTTAGTAAGGTAATACATAGCACAGTAAACTTGGGTGCAGTACTCTCTGAATCACTTTTACCTTTATCTTGTCAAACACTTCACCGCTATCTACTATTACATTACTACCTGTCTGAAATTACAGACTTTTTCTTGGCGGGAATGGCTTGTGATAGAATGCATCTTGTTTATCTCGAAGAATTGGGGAAACTGTGGATTCTTTCTTTCTCTTCCATTCTTACGTTTCCATATTAAAGTGTATTTTTCTAGCAAGATGAGTCACGCCTGTTTATTTGTCATAAGTGCTTTTTTAATTTATTGGAATATTGTTTTTCTACTCACTGAATTGTATATAGCTAGCTGCGTGAGCATATGCTTTGTGTTTATACGCCCGAGAACATGAGCCTTTTGGTAAAATAATAACACATTTTGCATGAACCATTTCAGAGGCCTGGTTCAGTGAAGCCCAGCATGAGTATAAACCAGAAGACTAAGCCAAACAATACTCATTCATTGCAAAGGCCAAATGCAGCACCTCACAAGATGGCTGGCACAGCAGAAAGGAACAAGCTTACAGCAAAAGGAACTCTTGGGCTTACAGGTGTCAGAAGACCTTCCTCAGCATCGGTGCATCTGCCCTCTACCAGAGAGAGGCACCTCATCACCAGGGACAGGGAGAATGTAAAGAAACCTGCTGATGTCTCCACCCCACGCCGGCCTTCCACTGCTGAAAGACGCCCTGTCACCAGAGAACGTGCACAGAAGCAAGCTGATATCACCACACCACGCCAACCTACCTCCAAAAGACGTCCTGTCAACAGAGAAAGTGCAGCAAAGCATGCTGATATTGCCGCTATACGTCGACCATCTACTGGAGACAGACACCCTATTACCGGGGATAGTGTTCTGAAAATGGATCCAAGAACACCTAGCAAGACAAGAGCAACTGTGGCTCATCCGAGGGGTGCAACAGCCACAGTGGTATGTTCCAGCCCTTATCATGAAGTAACATTCATCTAATGATTGTAGCATACAGCATCTTCATATGGATTTGTTCTTAAATCCATTCTTTGGTTTACCATGGAAAACATAATGGCATCAAATCTCATAATAAATTTGCTTCCTCATGCAGAGTATGCAGAAAATGGCAGTCACCCCAAATGCTTCTAAAAGTAGCATGCTGGAAACAATAAGGTTACTCCTGAAAACATATCGACAGTTTCTTCGAATATTAGTATGCAAGATTTTAATTGCATTTTTCCTGCTTCAATAACAGCAATATCAAAGGACCGAAAGGACCTTCAACATTGGACAGTCACTCTACTAGGTCAAAAAGAATGGACTTGCAAGTGGCTGGTAAACAGAAATCAAGGTGCTAATCTAAATTAGTGTTGAAATGTCTTATAGAGCTTTTAAAATCTGATTGTCAAAATTGGTTTTACCTTATTTTCCTGACAATAACTTTTTTTATTTTGTAGCTCTGTTAACCTTCCTCCAAGGAAAAAGTTCAGTTCCAGTGTTGGAGGACCAGCACTAGAAACCTTTGCAAGGCTAAAAAAGAAAGAGGTAAGTTGCTCAAATCATATTTATGATTATTGTTGTTTTATGTATGTGAGCTGTGAATCCTGTGATAATGTTGGCAGGTTCAACAAACTTTTACCTTGGTCACATAAATAGCTATACCATTTGCTAGTTATTATGAGTAACTAGTAACTATGGCCCCTGTTTGGATCCAGAGGGCTAGTTTCTGCCCCTGCTGATATATCTTATTAGTCTGCTTGTAAATTCGCTTCCAGTTGCCACAGCAAGCAAATTAACTCTGAATATTAGGCTATACGGAGGAGTCCAACAGTTGTGTTCAGTAGTCACCTGTACTCTGTGCTTTGCTTAATCTAGGGCCACAGGCCAACTTACATTAGGATTCTAATGATTTATTATCATGTTGTATAGTGCCATGTACCGCAAAATCTTTACAGATAATCCTACTGGAAACAAGTATAACTGAAATAATGTCGTGAAGGTATTGGCCTTAACAGTTAAAATGGTCTTGTTAACGATAAGCATGAACCTTTGTGTAGGGCATTCAGGCGACAGTGCAATCTCAAGCATCTGCATCAAAGAAAACATCTCCTTCACAGACCGGAAACATAAAGGCGAGGACTCCAAACGTAAGGCTTTCTTTTTATGGTAAAATATTCATATTGGGGTTTTCCCTCCCAGAATCGTAAGATATTTATCAGTGGAGGATATGCAGCCTACTGGATCAGATTTTGACCTTTTGCCCACTCGTCTTTGCAGCCACCCCCACCGCCACCTCCACCACGTCGGCCATCACTAACAATGAACAAACCAAATGCCAGTAACTCATCGATTGGTGGAACAAAGCCGAAGTATGATACTCACGCATCATGAGCATTGAAAAGTTACCTTATGATGCCTCACTGCAAGCTTCTCAAATACGAACTTTTACAGTCTAACTCAAGTCATCTCGTCCATCCAATGCAGGGCCTCGGCACCAAAATGGCATTGATGCGAAGGGAGTCTTCAATCTAGTGGCCTGCAGAAATGATGGATCCGCGAAACGTCATACCGTTGCACGCATCTCGAAGCATCGGCAGTGCTATTGCCATTTGTATGATGTTTCTGTAAATCACTACTTCAGTATCTCCACCCTCCCTTGCCTTCTCTTCCTTTCAGAGTAATTCCCAGAGTAGTGTATGTAGCTACGTGTATCATATCCACCAGTGTCTAGCTTCATCGTCCAAGGAACTTAGAACAGTGTATATACCTCAAATAAATGGTGTTTTAGCTAAAGTAAGGTTAGCCTAAAACTTGTGAAAATCTGTGCTCCCTGAACTTTCTATGGTATATCATTAGTAATGAAAGAAGTCCATTCTTTTTCCCCTGTTTTGATTAATTACTTTGACTCTTTTGTCAGTGAGCTTTGTTCCATTCATCGGTTATTTGCTTGTCGAAGAAGGCAGGCATATTCCCACTGTTCAAGTTCAGGGAGGAAGATCTGTTTGGAATGTTGAAGGAGTTTTAGGCTTAAATAGCACTGTTTGCATGTGAAATAACAAATCTAGCATCTCCGAAGATCAAAGTAAAAAATAGCACCGCGGACTCGCCAGCAGGCGACATATGTCCTTGTCTGCGTCACAGGTGCTCGGACCCCCTCGTCCCCTCTCCTGGAGAGGGGACTTCTAATATGTGTCCTCGTCCTCTCTCCTGGGGAGAGGACTTCCCTCGTACACGCGCCAGGCGATGGGACCTCACTTGTACTGCTAATTAATTACGATTAAATTGATTATGACTAAATAATTAGAACTAACTAATTACGACTAACTAACTATAAGTAATTAATTATGAATAATTAGTTATGACTAAATTATTTATGGCCAATTAACCACGACAAAATTGATTAGGACTATTTAATTACGAATAAATTGATTAGGATTAATTAATTACGACTAAATTTATTAGGGTTAAATAATTTCAACTAAATAATTATGGTCAGTTAATTATGACTAATTAATTACACGAGTTAATTAATTAACCACTCTGTGTAATTATTTAGTCATAATTAATTAACCCTCACCCCCACTATGTAATTATTTAGTCTTGTAATTAACCTCAACCGTGTAATTAATTACATAGGTTTAATTAATTAATCCTTGTCTACGCCACGGGTTAATTAATCCTCGTTAGCGCCACGGTCGAGACTTTCCTCGTACTATTAGTTAATAAATTAATTACACAGGTAATTAAACCAATGATTAATTAAACATGTGTAATTAATTAACTAATTAGTAGTACGAGAGAAGTCCCCACCGTGGCATGAACGAGAATTAATTAACCTGTGATGTGGACGAGGATTAATTAATTAAACCCGTGTAATTAATTACACGGTAGAGGTTAATTATACGACTAAATAATTACATGATGGGGTTAATTAATTACACCTAAATAATTACACTATAGGGGTTAATTAATTAACATGTGTAATTAGTCATAATTAATTAGTTGTAATTAATTGGCTGTAATTATTTAGTTGTAATTAATTAGTCGAAATTAATTTAGTTGTAATTAATTAGTCCTAATCAATTTAGTCATGGTTAATTAGCCATAATTAATTTAGTCATGACAAATTATTCATAATTAATTAGTCGTAGTTAGTTAGTTCTAATTAATTAGTTCTAATTATTTAGTTATAATCAATTTAATCATAATTAATTAGCAGTATGAGAAAAGTCCCATCGCCTGGCGTGTGTACGAGAGAAGTCCCCTCCTCAAGAGCGCAGACGAGGGATGTCCCCTCTCCAGGAGAGGGGACAAGGACACATGTTGGAAGTCCCCTCTCCAGGAGAGTGGACGAGGGGGGGGGGTCGAGTACCCATGGCGCGGACGAGGACCATGTCGCCTACCGACAAGTCCATGGTGCTATTTTTGAATTAGATCTCCAGATGATGCTAGATTTTCTATTTCGCGTATAAATACTGAGATTTAAGCAAAAACTCAATGTTGAAGGTGGTAAAGGGGTGGACTTGTCTGGCTCATATCCCGAGGAAAAAATTTAGCAAAGGCACAGTTTTAGTGTTCTATATCAAATTTGTTTCTAAATTCTTCCGGTTTAGTCTAGCTTGGAAGTTAAAACGCAGGAATTTCACATAAAACAATTTAATTCACGTGGAAAATTTTATATGTTCCAAACGGGCCCAGGATGTCACTGGGTGTACGTTTGTTCGATGCACGCACTCCTACTACACCCCTTGTGTGTTTGATCAGCAAAGCTCTTAAGGCATCGTACGCACAGAACCGGTGCTTATGATCCGCAAGTACCGTCATGACATGCATGATCCACTGCGCTAACAACACTGGGGTCATGGGCAGGGTAGAGGCAAAGACGAGTGCTTTCCAAAAAAAACTCTAGTCACTAAGATATGTTGTCGTTTTTTATATTGATACAATCTCCAAAGTACAATTTTGATCACTAGTTTCTATTGTAATGTAGTTATAACTCCCAATAAAATTATAATATTACGAAAAAATATTTTTGAGACAAATTTATATATATGTGAATTTTATGTATCCAATCCAAATATTTAAAATGATATTTATAGCTAAAGTTTTAAAATTTTCACTACACATATCCGAAATTACATGAATTTGTGACAGGAGGGAGTAGACGTGAAGTAGAGCCGGAGTAGAGGCCAGATCAGGTCGTATGAGGTGGGGTTGGGGGTCGTGAGGACCGCACGGTGAGCGCGAAGATCCGATGATGCCCCTCGCTGCAGCGACAGCGCGATCTCATCTCGCCAAAGTAAACAAAAGGGGGCAATTGAGAATATACCACTCCATAGATTGGTCTTCTACGCTTTTCCATTATAGATATTGCAATTCAAAATTTACTACTCTATACAAGATCCAATTCATCATTTGCCACTTTAGATATTTTGCCCCTGTCTTTTATAATTTTACCCCCTTCTTCCTTCTCCCCTCCTTCCTCCTCTTTTCTTCTAGCACCTTTCTTTCTTCCTCCAAATCCTCCTCCCTCCGGTCGAGCTAGCCCCACCGGCCACTGCCTCTGCTCTGGTTAGCGTTGGTGACAACCATCCACCGCAGGTGGAGCGCACCCCAGTCGTCGAGGATGAGGCCTAACATGACGGCCCCAGGCTTCCCCTTGAGCGTCAACGACTCTAGGCGCGGGAACCGCCCGAGCAAGCGCGCCGAGGACGTCGCGTAGCAGAAGAGGCACAACGATGTGCTTCCGTGTGGCACTGAGACGGAGGAAGGGCAGAGGTGGAGGAAGTGCCGCCATGAGACGGCGACCTCGCCGGCACAGCCCTGGCGACATGCTGCATGGTGTCGCTATCGGGCTTAGCGACACAACGCCGCAGGTGCGATGGGGGTGGTGGTGCCCGGATGACGCTCCCAAAGCCCACGCCGACAGCTACAACCACCTTCCTCCTCCCCCGCCTCGCCGCTATCTCCCTCCTCCCTCTGCCACCACTGCAAATCCCTTCGCCCCGACCCCGACTCCTCTTCCCCCGCTCTCCCATGAGCCAATGTGGAGCCGTAGGCGTGGAGTGAGCTGAGGATGCCTGATCGGTTCGATGGACGGGGAGGTGCCGAAGTCATGGCGGCTGAGCCGCACGCTGAGTTTCGGTGGCAGCAGCAGAGACAAGGAGGCGTTGCACCTTGTGATGGGGTGCGTGGACGACCCATGCGACTGTGAGGCAGCGTCGCTGGTGTGCCACCGATGGCAGCGCACGTTCATCTGCCGTGGCCAAGGCAAGAGGGCAAGAAGAAAAAAGGAGAGAGAAGGGGAGAAAGAAGAGGGGTAAGGGCAAAATTATCAAAAAGTGGAAAATTCTAAAGTGGCACTCTATATAATGGCAAAATACGAATTGTAATCTACATGATGGCAAAATGTAGAATGAAGTTCTATGAGTGGCATATTACTGATTGTCCCAAACAAAAAATGCTGCCCATCACTAACCTTCGCCCATGAGACTGAACACAACAAAATTCGTGAACCGCGAGAATCAGTTCCATAGTTATAACAAAATTCCCACTATGATGCAACAAACATAAACATAAACTAAAAAATTGTGCAACAAATGAGAACAACTATGGCAACAAATACAAAAATTTGTTACAACAAAAAATAAATAAATAACCACTAGATCAAGCCCAATATTTTAGAGAGAGTGTTGCAACATTTGGAAATAACCATTGCAACAACTCGACTTACTTAGTACTAACATTTTAGATGGGTTCGAAGTAGGAGGAGGTGGACAGCTCACACTACCACCTCATCGCCAGCCGGATCTAGCGGCCCCGACACCACATCCTCGTCACCCCCCGAGTGGCTCCTCCTTGTACAACAAATTCATTACCCACCTGTAATAATATTCCTCTTGCTACATCATTTGAGAAGACACACGAAAACAAAAACAAAACACTTCATGCAACAATTCAAAAAAGTTATTGCAATAAATGGAAAAAAAATGTTTGCAACAAGCATATCGGAGGAGTGTGGGTGTCGACTAGCTATGAGCCAAGCTCAGAGGAGGAGGTGGCAGTGGTGGCACGCCACCCCCAATCTCCAGCGCCCTAGCAGCAAAGTATGTCGAATGGCGAGCCTGCAGTTCCGATTAGGAGGAGGAGGACAAATCGTCGAATATACCGAGAGGAGCCGTGGAAGAGGTAGAGTAGTAGAGTCACAGGGGAGAGGGGGGAGGGAGAGGAGCTAACCCTGGGGTGGATTCACCGGAGAAGAGGAGCCACTCGGAGGAGAAAGAGGAATGAGAAGGGGGAATGGAGGAGGAGCCATATGGAGGAGGAATGAGATGAAGAATGGAGGAGGAGGAACTGCCTGGAGGTGGAATGGAGGAGGATGTAAGGAACAGAGGGAAGAGGTGAGAATGGGAAAAATGTACAATGATAGGGGGTGAAGGAGGGAGATAGGGCGTCCGATGGATCGGACGTAAGGTGAGTAGCATTATCTATTTTGCGTTGCTGAGAAATTGCAGAATAATAACGCTCGGCTGGTCTGTTCCTGGCCCAGTACTACTAGGGCCTAAGATATTGAGTTTGATTGACCCTAATCTTGGGCTTAAATCGAGTTGGTGGTTATACTCGAGGTTTGGTGGATTGCATACCTCACTTTGAAGCAATTACATCTCTTAAGTGCAAATCATGTGAATCATATACACTAAGGTTGGATGTTTTTATTTTTCACATATTCTTATCTGAAAAACTTTATGTTTGCTGCAATCAACTCAGATGAGTTCACCATGTATTTATACTCAGAATTGTCTAAGAGATAAGGTAAAAACAATTACAATAAAATCAGGGAATCAATCTCTGTTGAATAGAGTTTATTCCGTACATGCTATAATATCGACCATAGATACGATACAGTTTGGTGCTAACTGAATTTAGGAACCGAACCAACACAATCTAAACATGAACCATTTGTCGCCTTATCTATAATTGCACTGGACTCTGCATAAGGTCTTCTTAACATCCCTCCTCGATCACAACCAGGTGCAGCAAGGTTGAGATTGCGGCATTGTCTTTCAAACAGTTGCTGAGCCAGTGCTTTGGTGAAAATATCTGCAGGTTGATCTACTGAAGCTACGAACCGAACATCCAGTAGCTGAGATGCAACTCTTTCTCTGACAAAGTGAAAATCCACCTCTATATGTTTCGTGTGTGCATGAAAGATAGGGTTTGCAGTCAGGTAAGTGGTTCCAAGGTTATCACACCACATAACCAGTGACCTACTCTGAAACACACCCAACTCTTTCAACAAAGACTATATCCAAATAGCCTCCGTCGTTGAATTTGCTACTACTTTTTTACTTAGCTTTAGTGCTAGACCATGACACAGTAGGTTGTTTCTTGGAACACCAAGACACCAAGTTGGGTCCAAAAAACACTGCATACCATTCTGAGAACGACGATCATCAGGTGATCCCGCCCACTCTGCATCTGAAAATGCACTCAGTAGACACGACAATGATTTTTGAATTCTCAGACCAACTCTAATAGTGGCTTTGACATATCTCAGTATCCTCTTTACAACAGCCCAATGTGCATCAGTAGGAGCTTGTAGAAATTGACATACCTTATTAACTGAGTAAGTTATATTCGGCCTTGTCAAAGTTAAATACTACAAGGCTCCTACTGTACTCCTGTAGCGAAAAACACCCTCTATTGGTAGTACGTTTCCTCCATGTGACAACTTCTTAGTTGAAGCCATAGGTGTCAAAGCCGGCTTGCAATGCTACATGTTCACCCTTAGTAACATATCATATGCATATTTACTTTGTGACAATAGCATCCTTGATTTTTCAGTGGTCACTTCAACACCAAGAAAATAGCTTAAGCCATCCAAATCCTTGATTGCAAAATCTTCAGTCAGTTTCTTGGTAATTTTATCAGTAGCCACAGATGATGTACTAGTATATGAGCATATAAATAGTAACTCTGACTTATTGAAAATAAACAAAGATGTGTCTGCTTTAGAAGAGACAAAGCCAACAGCTTGCAACTTCAGGCTCAATATTGAATACCAGGGCCCGGGAGCATGTTTCAACCCATAAAATAGGGGTGAAAACGGGTTGGATACGGACGGATATTGTTACTCCCGTAACCTAACCCATATTTTTACCCCGAAGTTGGAGTCAGATACAAATAAGAATACAAATTGTTTGGGATACAGACACATGGCGGATGTGGATTGGATTCAAATCAGTTATGGATAACTTGACGGGTAGTGTACACATAAAGAAAAGATATAACTTCATCAATGAAAGTATCAAATTATACTATCTATTATAGAATTATTTATCCTACTTAACAATATAAACATAATCACATGTAAATTCATATTATATATTAGTCAATGACTAGGAAATCATAGAAGATATTAAAGGATGTTGATGTTTATCGGATATCTATTTTATTGATTTATTGGATATCCTATAAAATACAGATAAGAATCAAATATTGCTCTTTCCATATCCTAACCCATATTCATGAGATTTTCTAGATGTAGATCGGGACTAAAAAATGGTGCCCTGGGCAGATTTTTTCCGAATACAGCATCGGATCGGGTGGGAATTATCCGCCCCGTTTTCACCCCTACCATAAATTGCCTTGTTCAGTTTACACTGGAAGTGATGGGTACTTTGGATATGAATAACTAGGTGGTTGCCTCGTGTACACTTCTTCTTGTAGAACTCCATGTAGAAAAACATTGTTAACATCAATTTGTCGTAAGTGCTAACCTCGAGAAACTGCAACAACAAGTATCCATCTCACAGTAGTTGGTTTTATCACTGGACTAAAGGTTTCTTTGTAATCCAAACCATATCTCTGCTAGAACCCCTTTGCTACAAGCCGTGCCTTATGTCTGACAATCGAACCATCATATTTATATTTGAGTTTAAAAACCCACTTTGAGTTAATAGCATTTCTTCTCTTCTGAGGAGGAACTAAACACCCGGTATTATTCCTCAACAAGGCTTGATACTCACTGTCCATGGCCTCCTTCCACTTTGGATGCTCTAGAGGTTGAATTTGTGACGAGGGCTTAACAAGTTCAGCCTGAAAGGCACGACGAGTGAGAGGATAGCGCATTGTGCTGTCGGTGTAAACTTTTGGCTGAATAATGTTATTATGAAACCGAGTTTGCACACGTGGCTACTGTTGCCCTCTCCCTAAGCATACTCTGAAGCACTTGCAGGCTGAGAAACAGACTCCACAAGAGATGGATTAGCTACAGAAACAGTGCCATTATCTTCCCCAGAAAGGTCAACATCTACTGATGGTACATTGGTCAGTATAGGAGCAGACGGAAAAGCAACAGGAGGTAGAGTGGACAAAGAATTCAGAGATGAGTTTATCGGACTGAAAATAGTGTTATCATAATGAGTAGCAAAGGGAAAAACACTCCTTGTCAAAAACCACATCGCGAGAGATGTATACACAGCTTGAGGAGCGATCTAAGCATTTATAGCATTTATGCATCGTGTTATAGCCCAAGAACACACATTGTTTGGAGCGAAAGGCCAACTTCCTGGAATATGGCCTAAGGTTAGGCTAGCAGGCACACCCGAAGGTTTTTAACATGGATTAATTAGGAGTTGTATTTAGGAGACGAGAGAGAGGTGTGTAATTGTCAATATCTCGACTCGGTAGGCGATTTATAAGGTAAGTAGTAGTGATAAAAGTTTCATCCCGGAAGCGCACTTGCACAGATGATTAAGCTAGCAAAGCAAGGTCCATCTTTACTATATGTATGTGCTTTATTTTAGCGATGCCATTTTGCTGGTGTGTATGCGGACATGAAACACGACGAGTGATCCCTAATGTCCTGAGAACTTGTTCAGTTTCTGATACTCGCCACCCTAATCAGACTGGAGGGCTTGTATCTTTTGGCCAAGTAGGAGTTTCAGAGTGTTTTTGGAACTAAAAGAAGGCACTTTCAACATCTACTTTGTGTTTAAGAAGGTAGATCCAAGAAAACTTGCTATGATCATTAAGGAAGCTAACATAATATTTAAAACTGCCTACCGATTTTGGTGCATGACCCCAAACATCAGAGTGCACAAGTTCAAGGGGAAAGGTAGATACACGAGTGGAAGAAGTATAGGGCGACTGGGGGATTTTGGCTTGCTGGCACGCATCACACACAATGCTACTTTTATTTGACTCACAATTTAAACTATTTGAACTTATGATAGTTTGAACTACGGATGATGAAGGGTGACCAAGCTGTTGGTGCATTGCTCTGGTGTAAGCTTTACGCTTACAAGGAACTGATGACGCTAACTAGGCTGACAAATAGAAGCCAAGGAGTAAAGTCCACACTCACATCTACCGTGAAAAAAGATTTTCTTTGTGTCCTGGTCCTTAACACAGAAGTTGTTTGGATGAAACTAAAAAAATGCATCATTGTCAAGAGCAAACTTATGAACATAGAGACGTTTTTTTATTTATTTTAGGGACATGGAGAATGTTTTTTGAGATAAAGAGTACGACCATAACCATAAACAGTAGATTGATCAATATTACATATAGACAAACCTGCTCCATTTGCAACTTGAATCTGATCTCCACCCTTGTAGAGATCCTGCACAAAGAGCCTATCCAGATCGCTTGTGATGTGATCGGTGGCAACACTGTCAACATACCAATTTGAGTCAACCTGGTACGTTCCTGTAGAAGCTGTTGCCACACCACACTGCCGATCCTCTGCCTGATATGAGTGATCAAAGCGGTGATAGCAATGGAGTGCATCATGACTATGCTTGTTGCAGACTTAGCAAGTTGGTCTGCCGTAGTTGCTATTGTTGCTAGACCGGTTCGCTCCATTGCTCGATGAAGACCGGTTCACACAATTGTAGCCGTTGCCATTTTCGCGGCCACAGCCACGTCCACCATTGCGCCCTCCTCTGGTGGCGTTGTTAGCAGTCGAGACAATCTGAACATCTGTGTTTAGATGCCCCTTCCGCACATCATGCTGACGAGGTGAGCATATAGATCGGTCAGAGTGACCTCATCTGAGCGGGTCGTCATGGAAGTGGCGAAGGAATCGTGATCATCTCCAAGACCAGCCAAGATATAGGAGACGATTTCTTCTTCACGAAGTGGATGGCCAATAGACGTCATCATGTCCGCTACGTTCTTCATCTTATGAAAGTAGTCGGAAGCCGTGAGATCCCTCTTGCGCAGGTTGGCAAGTTTGAATTTGATCTGCATAAGTCGTGCACGCGAGCGCGAGGCAAACATGTGCTTTAACGTCGCCCACACTTCAGCCGATGTGGTCATGAAGGGAACATTGCCGAGGATCTCCTCAGTAAGTGAGGAAAGAAGCACACGTAACACCAATTGATCCTGCTAGAACCACAAGGTGTACTCAGGATTGTGGACTTGGCGCACTCCAGTTTCAGTGCTGTCAGCAACAGAGGCGGGGGTATCTTCACGGATCCTTCCACGTAGCCCAATAGCTTTTGGCTATGCAGATAAGGCACAATCTGCGTCTTCCATAGGAGAAAGTTGTCTCTGTTGAGGTGCAACATGATCAATTGGTCAAACGACGGCGTGGGCAGAATGGTCTACCGAAAACAAGGTCATGGACGAAGAGGCAAATGAAGTATTACTGTAGGTAGTCATCGTGGTTGATTAGAACACGCTCAGATACCACAAAAAACATTATGTTTGCCGCAATGAACTCAGATGAGTTCATCATGTATTTATATTCAGAATTGTACAAGAGATAAGGTAGAAAAAGTTACAATCAAACTAGGGAATCAATCTTGGTTAAATAGAGTTTATCTTGGACATGCTATAATGTGGACAATAGATACAATACAGTTCGGTGCTAACTGAATTCAGGAACCAAACCAACACAATCTAAACCTGAACCATCTGACGCCTTATCTGTAATTGCACTGGACTCTGCATAAGGTCTTCTTTACATTATCAACTTACGACTAAATCATGTGAATCAGGGGTGGACCCACCCTTCGGGCATGCTCGGGCGCCCGCCTGAGCTCCCTTTTGGCACAGACACCCCACTGCCAGACGTCGGCCAGCTCGTGATGTTGACACAGCCGAGCACCAACTTGCCTGGCATCCTCGGCGTTAGTGTGTTCATTTGACCACACAAGAAGATAATCTTTGAGCCCCCGTGTCCGTCGTACACGCCGAACAAGTGCGCCGACAGCCGGAGCGCTGTGGCGTCGAAGTCGAGCCCGAGCCTGTCTAGCTCCCGCCTGCTCGCGAACATCCGCACCGGCAAGTCGGCGAAGTGCGGCACGGCGACGCACAAGTCCTCCATCTCCGCACCGAGGCCGTGCGTCGCGGCGCAGCCCCACAGCGGCACGCACTCCATGAGGTACACGCTCCTCTTGCCGCACCTGGCCCTTGCGGTGCGCGCCCTACCGCCAAGATCCGGCGGCCTCTCAGACCCGCTAGCGCATTCCTATGAGCATGCCGCGCCCCTGTCCCCGGCGAACACTGCTGCCGCCACCACAACAGCAATAGCCCCAAAGCTACACCGACGCCCGCCCCACCACACGCCCGAGCTGCCTCCACATCGCCAGGAAGGGAGCGCGAGCTGTGGCCTCCTATGAGCGAAGTAAGGGGACAACAAGAGAGAGAGAGAGAGAGAGAGAGAGAGAGAGAGAGAGAGAGAGAGAGAGAGAGAGAAGTGTTGTGACGAGGAGGAGGAGTGGGTGTTCGGTTTGGTTCGAGAGGACGTGTACCAGACCAAGTGGGCACAGGGCGTGGGAGAATGTGAGTGGAGGGTGAGGTTGTTGTGTGTTCGGGGGAGGAGGAGGGGATGCAGGTAAGCCTGGTAATGGGTTGGATTGGAATGGGCAAAATGGGTTGGGTTTCAATTTGGGTTGAATTTGGATGGATGAAAACGGTTTGAGGCAGCTAATGGTTTGGTTTGGATTGGATTTGCATCAAAATCGGATTGGTTTGGTTTGGTTTGGATTAAGAATTTTCGGATTCCAATGGTTTGGACCCACGGTTTGAACCCCGTGGGTTGGAATGGGCTGGGTGAGCTGACTCCTGGCTGCCACGTGACTATAGAATCCTTCGTGACGCTCGCCCTTGTAGTACGTAATGTCCCGAGCCGATCCACATCCATGAGCGGCGCCACCCGGTGCTCTTCCACTCCCGACCAACGTAAGCGATGTTGTGGGCGCCCAGCGATGTCCTCCAGAGGAATATCCGGTGCTCGGCGCCGAGAGGAAGTCATGCGAAGGGCGGCGTTGTCCAACGCAGCGAGAGCCACGGAGTCGGCGCCACGGCGGAGAGGTGGCGAGATGCGTACGACGGCCGCCACTCGGCAGACGGCGGCGACGCCGACGCGGTTTGCAAAGCACTGCAGGTAGGTGACAACGACGATGAGGAGCTTGGACGGTATCTCAGAGCAAGAAGCCACTCGGCGAGCCATCAGAAAGAACTACGAGAGCGAGAGCATGAGACTAGCCTAGAAGGGATTCTTGATTTTGGGTGTGTCGAGATTATGCAGATTTTGCTTATGCAGATTTTGAGGTCCATGGCCCCGCTTCTTGTTCCCAAGATTGAAAATGATGGGATTTTAGAATAGAGAATTTGCGCCATGTTTCAAGAATGTGTTGAACATGCAAATGCATATGTGTCGGACCGGATTTCTAATCCGTAATCCTCTCAGAAAATATGCGCTATTCTCGATCGGTGATAGCGCTCACAGGATACATTGCCAATCATTTCATACATCGCGTAGACCAAACCATTCATTAATACAAGCATCGAGTTCAAATAGACCACGCTGGTCGAAGTTTACAATAGGGCCGATCAAAGCCAAATGAGTTCATTACAAAATCTCGAGTACGTTAGCGGAAGCAAAGGGGTAGAGCAAGTCTCTCCACAGTAGCGATCGGGTACTAGGTGTATGACCGATATTAGCCAAGGGCTTGATAATATAGGAGGTACACAAGCACCGACGAGCCAACCAGATCGAGGCGAGACCTAGACTACAAGAACTATACTACCTCTTCATGTCCTTGCTCCTCGGCGTCCGGTCCTCGTAGTAGACGTAGTCTCCATGATCTGCGGGTTCGGGGTTGGGGAAAGAGCGAGGATGAGCACAACTACCGTGCTCGCGAGCCAACACACAAGATGCAATGTTATACATGCAAGGCTTAACAAGGATGGCTCGGGTTCATTTATTTGCACAAAGCAATATTTTGAGTACCAACATTAAAAAGTCCTATCACTTAGCATTTTAACCAAATTGCATTTGTTAAAGAGATTACTTGTGCAATATTTATATCAAGAGAGGTTACCTCCACCTCATGCTTAGTTTTAATAGCTACATCCACCACTTAACATCACTGGGTACATCCACCTGAGGAAAACTAAAACTGTGGTCACAATGACCCATCACATTTTATCCCGCCCACAAGGTTTTATAAATGTAACTAACTCTTGTAAGTTCCTATGTCCGCCCTTGACCGTGGGCACGCTATTCAACGCTTCATTACACTCTGCAGAGGTTGTACACTTTACCCACAAGAGACAATCATTTTGACATGTACACATGTTTCCGTGACATGTGGGTCAAGGAGAGACCGTCACAAGGCCTTTACAATGCATCCACCAAGATTTGTTACACCCGCTAAGGTTTCACCGAGAAGAGTTACGCTCACATAGACCGTCAACTCTTTCCTGCACTTCTCTTGCGCCACACGACTTACGCCACATAGACCAGAAGTCGACACCCCAACCCATAGCCACATAGGCCTATGGCGTAGCGGTCATCCGCCTGTGCAACTCATACTAACGGATACAAATTATTTAGCCGTGTCGACACCATTATAGACATGTGGTCGCATCGTTTACATTGGGAGGTCATCACAGATTAAGTCCTTAGGACCATCTCAGGCGGTTCATACCACATACCATCCACAAACCAACATTCCTTGGGCCGCATTAGCACCCACCAACATACCATCCATCATACCATCCGCCTGGATGTGATAAGCAATTCTTAGGGTTTTGAGAGTTAGGAAAATACAACATCATAACCATCCCGCCATTTACACCGATGACCGCCCAAAATCATGTTCATTTCAAAAGATGATGAATGGGTAGATGATACCTCGATACTTAAGCAAGACTAGCATGGCGCTTAAGTATAGCCTATACTAGTATAGTTACCAAATATTTACTAGAGCGACAAGGGTGTATGGCAATTCAATTATCAAGGGATGATGTATTAATAATAAAACATCAACATGGCATTTAACTACCTTAGGTATTTAACATACATTTGCATAAGGGAAATAAAGCATGCAATTTGATATTTAAAAGAACATAATTTGCATAAAATGTAGGTTCAATATGATCAAAGTGTCGACTACTTTGGTCTACTGCTAGATGATCTTGATATTCTTGAGCTTGATCGGTGGGGTCTCCGTTCTCCCGAACTCTACGCGATCGATCGACTTAAAAGGAGACAAGCGAGCAACAAATTAAATAAATAACAAGAGCTCATCAAATGAACTCCAAAATAAACCAAACTAGCACCAACAGAAGAGCTTGATTTTAGAAATTTTTAGAAACAAACTTTACAATTTTTGAGCTAAACGGGGAGAAATAAATATTTGAAACCTCTCTTTTGAATAAAAAAAGAAAAGGGAAAGAAAAATCAAAACAAAAGCAAAAGCGCACTGCCCACGACCAACTCTTCGCCCGCCCATTAGCGGCGTCTTGTAGCGTGCGGCCCGGCGGATGGCTCTGAGGTGCGCTACAGCCCACATGGCCCGGCGCCGAAAGAAAAGAAGGGAGGGGGTTAGGGCAACGGGAGGTGGCGGCGGCGACAGGAGAGAGGAGGGCTCGGGCGCGCGCGAGGCGACGAGGAGAGGCAACAGTGCACGGGAAGAAGGGGTGGAGGTGAAAGGAGCAGAGGAAGGGCGCGGGTTTTAAAGGCCGAGGGGAGCCGCTGACGATGATCGGACACTTCGATTCCTCCTCACCAGCAGACTACGAGCACTCCGACACCCTCCGTGACAACATGTTCGAGAGATGATGAAGCCCACCGCGAGGTAGAGCGGGAGAGACGCCGCCGCTGCAGAGTTGGCCCGCCTTAGAGCCGCCATCGCACTCGCCGCCTCCGCCTCTCGCCGCCGCCTCGCCTCGCCGCACTGCCGCCGCTCCCTGCAACCCGGTGCAGCCGACGCTTTCCACCGAGGACCCCACACCTCGCTCACGCGCAAGAAAGTGCGCCCACCGCCGACCGACCGCACTTTGAGAGTCCACCGTGGACGCACTCACCCGCCGCCGATTCGACGAAGTTCGACCGCGGCGCCACTCGCCGCTCGCCACCATCGATCGCGGCCGTTCTCGATCCCCGTAATCGCACCACTTGCGGTGGTAAGCACCCATGAAGAGGAGTAGTATAGTTCTTGTAGTCTAGGTCTCGCCATCCGTTGGCTCGTCGGTGCATTTGTGTACCTCCTATATTATCCAAGCCCTTGGCTAATATCGGTCGACACCTAGTACCCCGCCGCTTACTGTGGAGAGACTTGCTCTACCCCTTTGCTTCCGCTAACGCATCGAGATTTTGTAATGAACTCATTTGGCCTGATCGGCCCTATTGTAAGCTCGACCCGACGTGGTCTATTTGAACTCGGATGCTTGTATTAATGCATGATTTGGTCTACGCAATGTATGAAATGATTCAGCAATGTGTACTGTGGGCGCTATCTACTGATCCAGGGAATAGCGCAGTTTTCTCACAGAGGATTCTGGATTACGAAATCCGGGTCCGACAGAGCTGGTATCAGAGCATACGACTGTAGGAGCCTTAGTTAGATTGGTCGTTGCCTAAGGTCGTGAGTCTTATTTTCAAAACCTAAGAAAAGCTTTGGCAAAATATAGTGTATTTACTGCTCTTACTTGTCATTCCTAGTTCTCAGACTTATCCTACTTCACTTTGATTTATTCTCATATCGACTTCTCTTGTTTTCAAAATTTTAGATGGTCGCTCACGCTCACGCTCTTGGGACTTTTTCTCTCACGAGAAGACCTCTGAGGCTTCGTGGGGATTTTTCGCCACCGATGCAAAGATCTGGTTACTACCATCCGCCTATCTTCATGGGCCTGGATGACTCAGTGCCGGACTGAGAGACTTGGAGCATGGAGGTTTTCTCTATGCTAGGGAGGGTGAGTTCAATACTCACACCTTCAAGGCCGAAAATACCCAGAGCCGTGCTTTGGATGTCAGCCCAGATGTGGCACGACTTGCCGCGCCTCGCTTGTGCGATGCATGGAGACCTTCTCACGAGCTCGCCTTCGCTTCCATCCGACTCTCCAGAGGGAGAGCTTTACCGTGATCCGCCACGCCCGGCAGATGACCCGCACTGTCACATCGCCCACCACGCAGCCTTGTCGATCGCCTCGCCAACGCCGTTGACGAGATCGGACACTTCGATTCTCCTCACCAAGACTCACGAGCACTCAGACACCCTCCGTGACAACATGTTCAGAGATGATGAAGCCCACCGCGAGGTAGAGCGGAGAGACGCCGCCGCCGCAGAGTTGGCCCGCCTTAGAGCCGCCATCGCAGCTCGCCGCCTAGCCTCCGCTGCCGCCTCTCCGCTGCACCGCGCCGCTCGGCAACCCGGTGCGTGCCGACGCTTCCACTGGAGGACCCCACACCGCCACGGCGCGCAAGAAAGTGCGCCCACCGCCGATCGACCGCAGCCTTGAGAGTCCACCGTGGACGCACCTGATCGCCGCGCTCGATTCGACGAGTTCGACCGCGGGCGCCACTCTCGCCGTTCTCGCGCCACCATCGATCGCACTGTTCTCGATCCCCGTAATCGCACCACTTGCGGTGGTAAGCACCCATGAAGAGGAGTAGTATAGTTCTTGTAGTCTAGGTCTCGCCACCGTTGGTCTCGTTTGCTTGTGTACCTCCTATATTATCCAAGCCCTGGCTAATATCGGTCGTACACCTAGTACCCCGACCGCTGTTCTGTGGAGAGACTTGCTCTACCCTTTGCTTCCGCTAACGCACTCGAGATTTTGTAATGAACTCATTTGGCCCGATCGCCCTATTGTAAGCTCCGACCGACGTGGTCTATTTGAACTCTGATGCTTGTATTAATGCATGATTTGGTCTACGAATGTATGAAATGATTCAAAGAATGTGTACTCGTGGCGCTATCTCATCGATCCAGGAATAGCGCAGCTTTTCTCACAGAGGATTCGGATTACGAACCGGTCCGACAATATGCTTCTTGTCAAGACTAAATTGTTCTCAACATCGACCGCATTGCGGATTCAAATGGATTGACTCGAATCTCAAAGAAATTTCATCATCGGTACCATCTGTCTAGTTCCTTGCGTGATTCGTGGACATTCTCGATTTCGAGGCCCCGTGGCCGCCATGACTCATGAGGTCTAGATTTCTAAGGGTCCCCGACACCAACTCGCTAGCCAAGAGTTCTCGCCAAGAAGACCATTTGGGAGGGCTATTCTCTCGAGGAAGATTACATGGAGGGAGCAGCTTATGGTAGGCACGCTTTAGCTACATGTATGATCATCTCCGCAGGAGGAGGAGTTTTGGGATAGTGCAAGGTCCGTTGTCCGCGAACTCGCCGATCAACATCACCAAGGCCAATGCGAGAGTGAAGGCGCGTCAGAACTGTAATCTACTACTGTGGCCGTGGGGTTGCGTGGGTTGAAACGGGTTGGTAAAATGGGTTGAGACCATTTTAGAGAAATGGTTTGGGTTGGTTTGGGTTGAAGTATTATGTGGGTTGGTTTGGATTGGATCTTAGGGCATAAGAAGTGGACTGGTTTGGGTTGAGGAAGTGGAACTTGATGTTGTGGGTTGGGCTGAGATATGGATTGGTTTCTCCTCCATTAGCAGGCCTAGATGCAGGGGAGCGAGACTTGGGACTTGGGAGAGAGAAGGCAGGAGGGAGAAGGAAGCGCGATGTGGGAGGATGTGATTGGATGTGCTGTCTCCAACAGGTCTCGCTTCTAGGTTCTGCTATTGGTGCTAGGGGTGGACTTGATGGACTTGATAGTTCTTATTTGCTCCGTCGCTCAGATGGGGTTTTGGTGTCTGGCTGTTAGACCTGCACACCTCTGCCCTTTAGGCACAAACAATTCTGTTTTGGTAATGAACTTTGAATGAATGCAGCAACTGTACTTTAGTGGGATAAATAATTATACAACATCCTCACACGTGGCGAGTGATATTAGGGCATATTTGGTTTACTAACGTACTTTATCAAACGTTGTGAAACTTTACGTGGTAGCGGTTTAGTTCTTTGCTATAACCTCCCCTCAGGCGCGGACACCCCTCCCAGGTGCCGGCCAGCTCGTGATGTCGACACGACCGAGCACCAGCCTGACATCCTCGTGATGTCGATAGGCCGAGCACGACGGCACGACGAACGACACCTCATAGACCTCCTTAAGAAACGCGAGGAGGACAGTACGTATCACCTCCTTAAGAAACGCGAGGAGGACACACGTGATACGTACAACCTCGTCGACCTCTCGCTGGAGAGCGGGGAGCACGGCCACGTCGTGGCTGCGTGGCTCGTCTTACCTAAAATTTTGTACTGGGCCCACCCTGCTGTGAATACTGCTGCATTATCTGGTAGTCGGGGATGCTTTGAATCCTAGTAGTGTACGCGCTCTAACCAGCTCTTTCTACTTTCACAAATCGTCAAGCAAGCTAGACACATCGCCATCAATCACAAATGCCTTTGCTTCTGTAGTACCACTTGTTTGCTACTACACCGTACCTGTCTCTCAAGAATTGCGAGATATCCCGACAAAATACACCCTTTTCATTTTTTTTCCCCCACCCAAGTTGACACTCGGACGGAACGGGGCTTACGCCCTACCCGCTGCCCGCTGCCCGCGGGAACGGGCAACACATACATGCAACCCTCCCGCTTTCTCACCAAAGCGCTGCCGACCCCGCCTGTCGCTTAACTGGAAAGTGGGTCTGGATAGCCATGCTGTGAGGTGGACCCCGCGGGTCATTCGAAGTTTCAGGAGTTGCGCTTTTGGACGAGCTCGGGGGAGGAAGCGACGCTGCGCGCTCCAGCAACTACGCCTGCCACGTCCGCGCTGCTGGCCACGCATGTGGGCCCACGGCGTCAGCGAGGGCGTTCCCGTGGGAACCGTTTCTTCGGTGGGCAAAAGCGTGCTAGACGAGGCAGCGACGTGGAAGTGGGTACGCTTTGGGTGTTTACAGCAGTTTTCTTGTGGAGCAGCACTCATGCTTCGTAACTGCTGATTGATTGAATTCCAATGAAAACCTATGGAATGAAAATAATTTTGCTGGGCTTATAAAATTTGCCATGAATTTCACTAGATGTACTCTAGTCTGAGCTCCCTACTCAAGGCTAATGCTAATAAACAAAAGAAAAATCTTAGGACGACACATGAATTTCGTAGGATTTTTATAGGAAACAATTCAATTCTTTCAGGATTCAAGAAAAATTATCACATTCCAAATAAGCACTTAGAAATGGATGCATGATTTTATTAAAAACAACCATCCATTGTACAAGGAAAAAATTAAAAAAATTCATACATAATTTTTGTTAATATCTACATGTGTTATTATCATAAGTCAACCTGAAGTAATACATATATTGACAACCATATTAAAAAAATAACTATTGCAACACACCACAAACTAAATTTATTTCCAAATGGAAAAAAGAATATATTCCAAATGCAAACGAGAAGAGAGAAAAAATTTGGAAAAAAAACTTCAATGACCGAGATCAATGGTTTAGCCAAAGGTGCGGAAAAAATCATAATAAGTCAAAACAACTAATTTATATCAAAAATATTAATCTATATTGCATTGACATGATTTGACTTAATATTACATAGTAAAATGTGCGTCTTTTCCGTCAAAATAAATATGCACTTTGCTCTAAACTTGAATTAATGCATGTAATTAATTGTTGTAAAAAAATATGTAATACGACAATCATTATAATATAAATACTTATGTTATATTGTTGTTTTCTTCTTAAAAATAGATAAGTCTTAACCATTAGATAGGTCCGACACAATAGTTGAGGGCATGAGGCGAAATTGACCTCTTCTTTTGTTTTTCTCCGCTACTTTCTTCCTCCTATTCCACGATTTCTTTGTCGTCATGGATATCGACGCAAACTCTAACATTTGACACTTCCATTGCCAACATTGAATTCTCTCAACAACACAATTACCACAACTCCAATCTCCTTAACTCTACTATCAACCGCTGCCATTAGCAAACACCACCACCTCAACTTCTTCGCCTCATAACCCCTATCGCCTCCACTGTCGGTGCAAAAGAAGAAAACACGATGGTGTATGCAAGAGAAGAAGGATCAACCCTGGTGGAAGAATGGGTTGGTGCGCCCACCAATTAGCCCTGATCCACGTAGGCTCGGGTGGGGACGGTCGAGGCTGGAGGCTCGACGCCCACCGAGCCGCAAGACAACTGGAGACAGGCTGTCTCCCACCCCTCCTCTCTTCTTCGTTCTGTCTCCACTCTCTCTCCTCCCCCCTCTCTCTCTCTCCTCTTCCACCCTCTCCCCCTCCCCCATTCTCCCCTCCCTCGCCTCGGCCGCCAGGGCTACCATTCCCCTCCACCTCCGCCGCCGCCGGATCCCGCCTGGCCTCGCCGCCGCCTCCCGTTCAACCTCCGAATCGCCGGATTGCATCGGGGTTTCTTGTCGTCGCAGCTTCCGCCTCCAGGGAGGTCCCACACGGCGCTCCCCGCCACCCTCCGTCCTTTTCTGAGGTGATTTTCCTAGAGCTTTCACTATCCTCTAAATTTTTGTGGCAACTCTTTTGGTGATCCTTTCTTACTTCGGTGCTTAATGGGTTGGTTTGAACTGTTTAGTTGGGGAAATGAGTAAATATGTTGCTCATGGGGTATAAGAAGTGCTATGTTTTCTATTTTTGAAGTGTTTAGTGGTTAAAATTTACTTCTTCTTATTTAGTTGATGGTTTGATGCAAGTAATGTGACACCAACTTACATGTCCTTGGTGGTGTGCCTGCTAATTTAGCTGATTAAACTGGGTTTTAAGCGTGTTACGGCATTTCAGTACTGTATTAACTGTGCATGTAGAAACTAATGGAATGGAAGTATTTTCGTTTGCGTGTCTGAGGTTTAGGGTATAATAAAATCAAACCAATTTTTGTAGGGTTAGAATATGAGGTAGTGAAGAAAGAAAGGGGGTGTTTTGCAACCATATTTACCAATTTGCATTCTTATTGCAACCAATCTTATGTGATTACTTCACGATTGCAGTGCTGTAGAAGCTGGACACCGTTGAAACTTAGAAGGCGGCTGAGTCTATGGTATTTGTGGGCCACTGTGCTATCGATGCGAGCAGAGAGCATGCGTGGCAGCTGTGCTTCGGGTGATGCCCCTGACCAGAGTAGCTGCCGATGCATTCGGTGTGGTGACAATTGCACTGTTTGCGCTCTTCGCTGCTCTGGGCCTCTTCTGCATTTTCCAATCAGTCTACTTCCGGTTTCGGATTCGGAGAGAGGCCTTCCTCCCACTTGGGTACTTTAACGGCCCCTGGGTGACTCGCATTGCTCTGATTCTGATCACCATTTGGTGGGGAGTAGGGGAGATTGTGAGATTGAGCTTCTTGAAGAGAAAGTTCTCCAGTACAGTATGGCAGAGGGGTGTATGTAATGCGTACATACTTTCCAATCTAGGGTTTGCGGAGCCAAGCATCTTCTTTGCATTTGCTTTCCTTCTTCACGGCTCGTTACAGAAGAGGGAGTCAGGCACTTTGAACCAAAGATGGAATTGGAAGACCATAGGCTACATGTTGGTTTTCTGTGTTCCGGTGTTCTTCATGCAGGCCCTTCTTGTATTTGTTGGGCCTACATTTGTTAAAGATGAGAACAATACACATGGAAGGAGAAAGATTGCTAAGTACTTCATACGGACGTCCATGCCAGTTGGAGACACCAGTATTTGCACCTATCCATTGTTTGGCACCATTTTTCTGGGACTTATAGACGCCATCCTGATGAGCTATGTCTCCTATGTTGGATCTCGGGTGTTGTCCTTGGTCATCAACAAGGCGTTGCGAAGGAGGGTTTCCTTGCTGATGATATCGGTGCTTTTCTTCCTTCCTATCAGGGTGCTTCTCCTTGGGTTCTCAGTCCTGCCTCATCCGGGAGATCTAGCCTTTGAGGTCATTGTCTTCTTGTCATTTTTGATGATGCTATCCTGCACAACTGTTGGGGTACTCTTGCTGGTGTACTACCCTGTAGCAGATTCATTGGCTCTCCGAGAGATAGGCCACAGGGAAATAGCAGAGATGGTGCCTTATGACGATTACTATTACGAAGGCGCATCGCTCGTAGCGAACCAGAGCATCCAAGAAATTGAGCGGAACTCTGACACATCAATAAAGCGAGGCTCCATATCCTTCCGCACAATGATCAGGGAAGACCAGCTTCAGCAGGACGGTATAGATGAAATCGGCTTCTCCTCTCGCAGTGGCGTCCATATTGGATCACCCTCACCTTCAGGCCCTTCCCCAAGCGCTGCGATTCCCATGCTACCTCTCAAGGAAGTTCCTAGATTCTAAGGAGTATTCATCTGTGCCTTTTTCTCATCTACTATGTTCTCTCCCTTTTTCTTTTTATTCTACTTCCTCTTACTACCTTAATGATAACAGTTTTGTGGCAATCAAAAGGTTTTTGTAAAGTTTTCAAGTAGCATGACTCATCCATTTATCAAAGTAGCAAGTAGCTAGAGGAAAAGGCTGACGAGAGCTGTGCACCTGGCATTGGCTGGAAAAGGCTGAGTTGGAATTCACTTTTGGTTGGTTTTGCTGCTCCACAATAATATCTTAGCTAATAACTAATAAGTTACACCATGGCATAGGCTGGAATGGGGCTCAACTTGTCGTCTATTCCTTAGCTGCTTCTCTACATGACAGCTATGCAAGTATATATTATATTTGCTTCTTGGTCTTGAATTAAAGGTCTGTAAAGAAGAAGCTGTCAGATATAAATGGCTAGGGAGAAATTCAGTAGTATATGCTGAGCAAGGACCACCAACTACCAATGCTTCTGCCCTCCATTTCTATCCAGCCTTTTCTTCGTTGTCTAAACAGACAGGTGAACAATGAAGATAGTAGGCAAATGTTTGACCAAATTAAGTCAATTAAGAATTGAGGTTCAAATCAATTTCATTTGCACCAAGGATGTTTCACTTTCACCAGGATGTATCACTTGAAATCTACTGGATGGCTGGCTGGAGGGCCCCTAGATTTCCCTATGGCTGCTAGCTGACAGCTTGTCTTTATGGTGGTTTTGTCATTAGCTACTCTGGAGCTTTTCATGGCTCACCTGTCTTACACTCTTACGTGCTTTGACAATGCATAGGTCTGCGGATGTTTTCTTTAAAATGCACCTGTGGGCAGGTGATTCTGTTTATAATTTTTCTCCTCTGCATAGAGCTCACCATGGTCTAGATGCTCACTGCCTGGTATCCAAAGCCCCTGACTAGAGTCAACGGGACAATGTGGTCTCTGTGATTTTTGTGACTGGCGTTTGTCCTGGTTCTGTGAACTTCCTACCCTCTTCTGTTTTTTTTTTTGTTCTTTTTTCTTCAGAATTACTTCCTATTGTGCTTGTGTTAACATAGGATTCCTCAAGTTGGGGTAATATGGGTACTTGTGTAGTTGTGTCACTTGTTGGCACTTGCTGTCAGTACTACAATGCATGTGATCATGGGCTTGGAGGGATCGCTCATTATTAGTGGGGCTGCTGTTTTGTGGGGTTTTTATGATGATTTCTTGGAATCGCACATCCAGTCGAACAGGAGCAAAGCAAGTGAACGTTCTACTGCTCAACAAATAGGGGTCTTTCCTTAAAAAAACACAAATTGGAGGTTCTAATGTCCTCTCTCTGTCTGATCTAACTTTCTGAAGGGAAATGAAATTCTTCAACAACCTGTTGCCAACCTGCTATTCGCACCTTTTTCCCCTTTCCACTGTTTATGCTGGCCTAGCACCTTCAGTACAGTGATAAACGAGTCATGTTGACTTTTTTTTTTTTGCAAAGGCGTTTTTGTCGCAAGCATTGCTCTATGTAACGAATTTTAAATCTAACTTGTGAGGACCCCGGTTTATTCGGCTTGTACTGTTTAACCATCCACTTGGTCCCAATAAAGACAAATCAAATAAACTAAGCCTCGAGATATGTATACTTCCTGCATTGCAGATATACACCCCTGCATACAAAATCATGCATCAATTCCATTCATACACATAGAGTCAAGCAAAAAGCAACAATCGAAAGACATAGATAATATAAAGAGAGTTATTACAAAGAGAGGCCGACCGCCAAAAGTCATACAAATAAGTAAATACACAATGAAGCAAAATGGCCATAAGATGGCGATAAACAAAAGTCAATCGGTGTGCCTTTACCCACAAGGCAACCAACCGGACCGCCAAGCTAATCGTCCCGGGCAGCGCCAAGAAGACAACTCACAAAAGTGAGGCCCTTGGGGCTCACCTTCTTCATCTGCAACAATTAATATTAAGCAAGCGGATGAGTACAAAACTTGTTTTTGTACTCGCAAGACGACGTGTGAGATAACGAACTATAATTAACTACATGCAAGCTTTATTTAAGTGGAGGAGGCTCGGACTTATTTTCAAGATAAAGCAAGTTTTCATTTGCAATAGGGTAATAGATTCAAAGCAAGTTTGCAATTAACTTTTATGGTTCAAATAAAAGAGAGACAATAATAACAATAGATAGATGACAACACCAACCTAGAAGTGACTAACCCATAGTCACCACAACAATAGCATGAAGTACCCTTCATACCACCCATGTCAAGTTTAAGTTTTTAAAGGTTGTAGTCTAGTTCTTGCACGACCTACCAAGCATGTCCATAACCTAGGACGAGGCTATTCGAATAGTTTTAACCCCGCAGGGGTGTACCAATGTACCCACACGATAGACCGCCTTTCACCACCCACGGTTAGCATACTTCCTTTGGTATGCGTGCATGGCTAAGTCTAACAAGACGCTTCCAATGGACGATGCTAATTAAGAGCGCAACCCACGGGAGAAGGACACATTAGGCGCCCTAACCGGTCTGCTAATGCTCCTCCAAACACCACACACAAGAGCACACCCACCGACCACCATAATTAGCACCTCCCAAAGTACTTAGTCAAGAGAGGTTCCATATCCCCTCGTGTGGTTAGCACGCAATAAGCGCTGGCTTAGTGACACAAGTAACTCGGTCCCTGGGGACTTAGGCACCATTCCACACACCCAACATCACATCAACATACCATTGTGCCCAAGTCAAGATATAGTTTTGTTTTGGTTTTTGATTTGTAAATCAATAAAACACAAGGGTTGAACATAATGGAGTAGTATAAGTAGTTGTGTGATCCGGATCACCGACTAAGTCGATGATCGCCCAATACTACTGATAACTAGGCATGGCTAAGCAATATTCATTCAGTAATCTACTAAGTGATAAGAGTTCATCCATCGAACTCTAACCACAAAGAAATAACCTAGGCTCGGTAGTAGAGGATAACCATTTACCTACTGTGTTTTGCAACTAGAGGTCTAACTAATCAATTTAACAACAAAATAGCAATGCATACATAGAAGTTAAACAAAATATTAGACTTTAAAAGTAATGGGATTAATGGGAAATGATCAAACCGCTTGCACGCTTGTCGTTGCTCAATTTGTTGCGGAGGGTCGTTCTCGGGTTACCGCAAATGTCGAACCCTAAGCGAAAGAGCGAAAACAACCAATAAGACGAGCAACACTTAAACAAAAGAGCAAGCAAAAATTATCCAAATGCGACAAAATTCATACACAATGCAGAATAGGAATAAACCTAGACATAGGAACTGGAAGAACCTAATTTGGATTTGTGGTGCAAAGATATTCTCTAAAAACCTATTTTCGGTCATAATTAGCACTGTAGCAAAAATATTTTCTAGAATATTTTGGAGCTGAAATTTTAGGGTGGCTACCTACTGGTGTAGTGATAACCCATATAAAATTTCAGCTCATTTGGAGTTATATTGAAAGAGTTATGATTTGTCTAAATTGTTTAGGGTATTAAACTAAAATATGATCCTTATGATTTCTAAAAACAGTAAAGTTTGTGAAACCAATTTTCCTAGCAAATACACTATCAGGGGAAGCTAGCACAATTGGATTCATACAAAAATGATCTATAGATTAAAAGTTATGCATTTTACAAGTTTGCTAAAGTTCTGAAAAACAGTATTATGTTCACTTGTTTACTATTTTTGAAAATGGTATTCCAGGTTTGATCATGGTCTACAATTATTTTTACATTTAAGTTCAAGTTATAAGGAAGCTAACGAAATTGGAATCATCTAATGTGGAGCTAAGATGACAAAGATATGAAAATGACAAGACCCTAATGTGATACTGACTTCTGGACTTAGCACTTTCGGGGATTTTCCTAACACCCGGAGACGTGGACGATTGAGAGCCGTCGATCTCCGATCGGACGTCCCCGATTGAACCACGCTAACGCGTTTGAAAACGCGCTGAGGCGAGCAGAGTAGGTCGTGGACCGTCGATCTCAAGATGGACGGCTCACGCAACGTGACATGATGCCGCACAAGACAAATCTAACGAAAATCCCGCCGCAGATCTAGGGATGGGCGGCGCTGACACGCCCACGCGCACGCGCGCCGCGCGCTGGCCGGCGTCGAGCCCCGATGGTTTCACCGCAAAACGCCGCGACCAAAGCACGCGGCGCGAGTGAATGCCGAAAATGGGTGCGCATTAGCGTTGCGCACCCTCTCGTACCACCCACACCGACGGTGGTGGACTGGAGCGGCGCGCGGCGGCGGGGGCGACGGTAAAAGATGGCAACGACGACAAGCGACAAGGAGCTCCGCAGCAGTTCATTCAGCGGTGCGCCGAGCATCTAGGGGCTACCAGGAGCTACCCGACCGACGCGGAGGTGCAGAGGTGGTCGGGCGCTCGGCGACGAAGTTCGCGACGGACCCGGGAAGACGGCGTGGAGCGGACGGCGAGCAAAACCAACCACACCGCGTCATCAAGATGGATTCCAAACGACTCGAGATGCTACCGAGCAAGGAATCGGAGGAGGAGGACTCACCGTGGCACGGAGGCGAAGAAAGGTGCTCGCGGCCGATTGGGGAATCCAAAATCTCGCGCTCCCGTTGAAGCAACTCAAATGGAGTGGGGTTAAGCACCACCGAGGTGAGAGGAAGCAACAGGAGCAAGAAGGGAGCCAAGAACCACCGAGCACCGTCGCGCAGGAGCTCCAAGCTCGGCAATGGCGAAATGGGCGCTGGGTTGTATGGGCTCGCTCAAGCTTAGAGGTGCAAGAGAGTCTGCGGGAGAGGAAAGGAAGCCAACGGAGGTGACCAGGGGGCTTAAGTAGGCACGAGAAGCAAGAAACGCCGTTGTTCGCCTCGGGTTCTCATCGCTACGCGTCGCCGTGAGCGACGGGAGCGATTGAGACGGCGACTAAACGGGCGGTGGAGTAGCGGGCATTTAATGCGCCGCAGACACCCGCTGCGAGATCGCCGGATGGGACAGGCGCCTGCGCGCCCACGCCTACCGCCATGGCGCTGCCAGCGCGCGAGAGGAGAGGACGACGACGCACCTTACCGTCCGATTCGCATCCAAGGGTGAGGCACGATCGCGATGAAACGGCATCGGCGAATGTCGACCGCCCGATTGAAATCCAACGGCCGCGAATCCAAGGGCAACCGAGTTGTCCAACGCATACACGCGCGGCCGTCCGATTGAGATCCAACGGTCCAAAGCGCGCACGCCGCTGACCGCCGGTGTCTGTTAGTTGACTCGACCGAAATCGATTGGCTCGAGCCCGAGTCCGACTCGCACTGAGAAAAATTGCAAACCAGATTAGGTTTTGATTTTTGAAATGAAACTTTGGGGATTTAATTGAGGCATCAAATCAACACCAAAATTTATGAAATTTTAACTGAAGCTTGCTGACAATAGGATCAACCTTCCATAAAATTTCCAGAGATTTTGGAGCAATTTAATTTTCTCAAGAAATTCCAGAAGGTTATTTCAGAGGTTTGACCAAGGTTTGACTTGCCCTAAAATATTTCAAATAATTTCCAAAAATTATGGAATAATTCAGAGGTGCCACCAAGCAACCTTGGAACCCAGGAAAATTATTTCCAAGTGTTTGACACTAGATTTGACCAAGGAGGTTGTTGACTTGATAACAAATGAGGGTTTAGATTTTGAATTCCCAAAATTCCTTTACAAGAATTTCGAAAAAGTTCAAGAGTGAAAGGATGATGAAAAAGTTTTAATTTACCCTCATTATATTACATTTGAAACACAAGCCAAATTTGGGGATGTTACAAACCTCCTCTTACAAAAATCTCGTCCCGAGATTTGGTTCACTCGGAAAAGAATGAGGGTAGTCTGCACGAAGACGATCTTCTCGCTCCCAAGTAGCTTCATCTCGGAATGGTTTGACCATGAACTTTGAGGAACTTGATGGTCTTGTTCCTCGTTCTTCGCTCACCTCTTCGAGGATGCGAACAGTGCTCATGTAGGTCAAATCTTCTCGAACATCAAGAGTTTCCAACGGAGTTTCCTCGATTGGAACACGAGGCACTTCTTTAGCCGGGACACATGGAAACATCATGTACCCGCAAGTGCAGCGAGTAACTCCAACTTGTAGGCAACGGCCTCCTTCTTCTCGATAACACGGTATGGACCGACATATCGAGGAGCCAACTTGCCCTTGACACCAAAACGCGGTGACCTTCGTAGAGGAGAAACCTTGAGATAAACGAAGTCATTGGGCTCAAAGCTCAACTCGCGACGACGGCGATCCGCATAGCTCTTTTGCCGGATTGAGCCGTGCGTGTTTATCACGAATGAGTCGGACTTGCCTCGGCCTCATTAATCGAGTCCGGCCAAAGAAAGGTCTTTCACCTGGTCTCGCACCAGTTCAACGGGGTTCTACACTTTCTCCCGTATAAGGCCTCAAATGGTGCCATGCCGAGACCGAATGAAATCGTTGTAAGAAAACTCGGCGAATGGCGTGCACTTCTCCCAAAGCTTCCATAGGAAAGAACACACGCTCGCAGCATGTCCTCTAAAACTTGGTTGACCCTCTCGGTCTGACCATCTGTTTGGGGGTGAAAAGCTGAGCTGAAAGAAAGGCGAGTTCCCATAGCCTCTTGCAGGCTATGCCAAAATCGAGACGTGAACAGTGAACCACGATCTGACACGATCGTCTTTGGTACACCATGCAAACTCACGATGCGGGCTATGTAGAGATCCGCCAGAAGACCTACTCGAAGGTCAGTCTTGACAGGAAGAAAATGAGCCACCTTAGTCAATCGATCGATGACTACCCAGATGGCATCATTCTTCTTTGGGGACCGGGGTAGACCAGTGATAAAGTCCATCCCGACCGAATCCCACTTCCACTCCGGAATTGGTAAAGGTCGGGCGAACCGCCGGACGCCGATGTTCGCCTTGACACGACGACACACGCCGCACTCCTAAGAACGAACCTCGCGATCTCCCTCTTCATTCGGGTCCACCAAAATCTCTGGCGAAGATCCCGGTACATCTTCGTGGTCCCGGATGAATGGATAACGGAGAATCGTGGGCCACGGAGGATCAACTCCCGCAACTCCACGCCCTTTGGAACTACGAGCGCTGTTCGAACCTCACGACACCAAGCTCATCTACGGAGAAGCACTTGGTCGTTCCGTTCTTGACATTTTCCTTGATGCGGTTTACTCCAACATCCGATCACGAGCGCACTGATCCGACCCATCAAGGTTGGTTGTACAACCAAGGAAGCGAGGAACCATGCTCAACTAAACCCAAGTTGAGACATGAACTCCTCCGAAAGAGGGGCCGATGCTCTGAAGCAACAATGCATTGCAATGCGCTGCGACTAAGCGCATCCGCAACGACATTGGCCTTGCCCGGATGGTAGTGAATACCCATGTCATAGTCCTGATCAACTCCAACCATCTCCTTTGCCGGAGGTTCGTGTCCGTTGGGTGAACAAATACTTTAGGCTTTGTGATCCGAATACACTTCACAACGACACCGATTAAGTAATGTCGCCAAATCTTAAGTGCATGAATCACAGCGGCCAACTCCAAGTCATGGGTAGGATAGTTGAGTTCATGAGGTCTCAATTGCCTTGATGCATAGGCCACTACCTTGCCTTCTTGCATAAGGACACAACCGAGGCCTCGACGAGAAGCGCCACAAAAGATATCAAGCTTCGGCGGACATCGGGAGAACAAGAACGGAGCGGTGGTCAATCGCCTCTTAAGTGCTTGGAAACTTTCCTCGCAATCAGCGGACCACGAGAACTTCTTGTCCTTCTTGAGCAACTCCGTCATAGGCTTCGCTATCTTGGAGAAGTTCTCGATAAAGCGACGATAATATCCCGCTAAACCAAGAAAACTCCGAACTTCGGTGACCGGCTGGCCGACTCGAGAAAGCACGTCGCTGATCTTGCTAGGATCCACAGCTACGCCTCCTGCCGAAAGAATATGGCCTAAGAAGGCTACTTCCTTCAACCAGAACGCGCACTTGCTGAACTTTGCATACAGCTTGTGTGCTCGCGGCTTGCCCAACACAAGCTTCAAATGCTCTGTGTTCTCATCACTCTGGAGTAGATAAGGATATCATCGATGAAGACCACAACGAACCTATCCAAATACTCCATGAACACCGAATTCATGAGGTTCATGAACAAGGTCGGGCATTGGTTAAGCCGAACGACATGACGGTATACTCGTACAAACCATAACGAGTAGAAAAATCCGCCTTTGGAATATCCTCCGGTCGAATCCGAACTGATGATATCCCACTCAAATCAATCTTGGAGAAGACTCGAGCTCCGCTTAATTGATCAAGAGGTCATCGATGCGGGCAAAGGGTATTTGTTCTTTCCGCTACTTCATTATGGATTTGTAATCAACACACATGCGCAGCGTCTTGTCCTTTTTCGACAAAGATTGCCGAGCATCCCCAAGGAGATGAGCTAGGCGGATGAAACCCTTCTCTTGAAGCTCACCCACTGCTTCTTCAACTCCACCAACTCAATTGGGTCCATTCGGTAAGGCCTCTTCGAGATCGGGCACGGAACCAACTCAATGACAAACTCGAGGTCTCGAATCGGTGGCATCCCGAAGGTCGTCGGGAAGACATCAACAAAGTCACATACCACCGAGACTTCACTAATATCTAGAGCTGGCTTCGCTTCGCGCGAAGAGATGCGGACCTGCAGCCTTCCGATTTAAAAGCGAACCTCGCCGCCGGAAGGACTAGTGAGGTAGATGAGTCTCCTAGCGCAATCAATTTGTCCCATGTGCCGAGACAACCAATCCATGCCTAGGATTACATCTAAGCTCGCCGGCCAGAGGAGGATAAGGTTTGCAAGAATCCTACCCTTCTATCTCATCAGGACATCCCTACACTGATTCACTCAACTCCAACCGAGAGCGAATGAGCGCGGGACCAACAATGGAGTAAAAGAAGACCTCCCAAAGAAGAAAAGACTCGAAACAAACGAATGAGATGCTCTGAATCAAATAACATCAGAGTGAGGGGAAAGAGTTAACCGAAGGGTACCCAACACGACGCCGGTGCCTCCTGTGCCTCCTCCATGAGATGAGGTTGACGCGCCACTACCCACGCCTTGGGTAGCGGGACAACCTTCTCGATCCTCGGGAGAACCACCTCCGCCGCGCTCCTCCATTAGGACGAGGGGCCGCTCATCTGTTAGGGCAACTATTGGCATAATGCCCTTCGTTTGCACGGTGCAAGTGACCCGCGGCCGGATTGCGGGGCCACCTGGCTGGTTCGCAGCGCGACGTGATCGGGCACGGCTCGCGAGGGCGAGGAGCTGGTCGGGCGGCCTCGGTGGTAGCGGTTACGCAACCGGGCCCCGGGTAGGCCCGACACGAGGACGAGAGGCGGCTGTGCGCACTGGCATCGGGCCTCCCACTTGCGCTATGGACTCGCCCGGCGCCGCTCGCCTTGTGCTCCGCAACAATGGCCTTGTCCACCAAGGCCCGAAAGTCGCAAAGTCCACAATGGAGAGCCTGCCTTGCGCTCCTCGACAAACCCTCCATGAACTTCTCCGCTGGCCTCATCGGTAGCCACCTCGGATGGAGCATAACGAGCCAAGTGGTTGAACTCGTCATGTACTCCATCACCGACTTACGCCTTGCTTGAGCGTGAGAAACTCCTTCTTCTTCGGCCTTCATCAAGCGGCGGGGATGTGAGCTCGACTAACGCCGTCCGAACTCATCCCAAGAGACAGCAGTGGCGCGCGCTGCATGGCCAAGAAGTTCTCCCACCAGAGAGCGCCCCCGAAGCCGATGGGAGGCAAGGAGTGCCTTGTCTGGTCCAGCATCGAGCAACGCCGAAGCTACGCTCAACTCCGGCGCACCCAGATCATCCGCGCCCAAAGGGTCTTCAGACCGGAAAACGTGGGGCGAGTGCGGAGAAACTCCGCCAAACCCCCACGAGATCGATGTCCTCCCGCCGCCGGATCTCGAGGCACCGGCAGGCGGAGGTGTTGCGCGCAATAACATCCAGCAGACCCTCCCGCCCTCTCGAACGGTTGCGCTGATCTCGAAGCGTGACCTCGGCCATGGTCGGAGGAGGCGGGAGCTCCTCATCCAAACCAGTCGCGACCACGGCCGCACGAGTACCTCCACCATCCCGATTCAAGAAATTTAGGTTAGAAACCAAAACACTAATACTAGAAGTTGGTGAAAGCGAAAGCTAACGATTAGAGGAATGAGACATCACCCTAACCGAAAGCCAAAACAGCAAGTAACAACTTTAAATGTTTCCAAAGAAGCTCCAAATCAGCAAAGGAAACATTAAACCAAGCTCAACTTCTCACCGCCATTAACCCGTATTGAATGAACGAGCAATGGTTTGAGAAGATAAAATTTCAGCACAATACCATAAGTCTAACACTACTCAAAAGCAAGTTTAAGGTGGTAAAATAGTGTTAGATACTTAGCTAACTAGTAGCACATCCTATCCTTTTATTCCCACAAGTTTTAATTGGTTAACCCTCATTTTCTACCCTATTTAGAACCTTTGAGCTGCTGTCCGGAAATTGAATGCTCATTGTCCGATTTCGCATCCAAGCCTCCTAGCCGAAATCTTCAACTTCGGAAGCTTCAAAATCTTGTAGAGGCGGCTAACACTTCAATTTGCCAAACTCATTGGTTCCCAAAACCTACTAAACGATAATGACTATCTTTTGAGAGAAGGAAAGGGAGAACACCTTTTAAAACTCAATTTAGAGCAAGATGAGAGAAGAAAGCTAAGATAGGTAAGAAGTAAAATATGAGAACTTACTTAAGCTTTCATAAATCATTTGATACTTTGAAATTAAGTTTTTTCCAAAATATCCTAAAGACGATCAAGCTTGGGTTACCACGGTCGGAATGGCTCGATACCAACTTTGAGGACCCGGTTTATTCTGGCTTGTACTGCTTAACCATCCACTTGGTCCTAACAAAGACAAATCAAATAAACCAAGCCTCGAGATATGTATACTTCCCACTGCAGATACACACCAGCTACAAAATCATGCATCAATTCCATTCATACACATAGAGCCAAGCAAAAAGCAACAATCAAAGACATAGATAATATAAAGAGAGTTATTACAAAAGAGAGGCCGACTGCCAAAAGTCATACAAATAAGTAAATACACAGCTGAAGCAAATGGCCATAAGATGGCGATAAACAAAAGCCAATCGGTGTGCTTTACCCACAAGGCAACCAACCGACCGCCAAGCTAATCGTCCCAGACGGCAAGCCATAAAGACAACTCACAAAAGTGAGGCCCTTGGGGCTCACCTTCTTCCTCTCGCAACAATTAATATTAAGCAAGCGGATGAGTACAAAACTTGTTTTTGTACTCGCAAGACTCGACGTGTGAGATAACGAACTATAATTAACTACATGCAAGCTTTATTTAAGTGGAGGAGGCTCGACTTATTTTCAAAGATAAAGCAAGTTTTCATTTGCAATAGGGTAATAGATTCAAAGCAAGTTTGCAATTAACTTTTATGGTTCAAATAAAGAGAGACAATAATAACAATAGATAGATGACAACACCAACCTAGAAGTGACTAACCCATAGTCACCACAACAATAGCATGAAGTACCCTTCATACCACCCATGTCAAGTTTAAGTTTTTAAAAGGTTGTAGTCTAGTTCTTGCACGACCTTACCAAGCATGTCCATAACCTAGGACGAGGCTATTCGAATAGTTTTAACCCCGCAGGTGTACCAATGTACCCACACGATAGACCGCTTTCCACCAGCCACGGTTAGCATACTTCCTTTGGTATGCGTGCATGGCTAAGTCTAACAAGACGCTTTCCAATGGACGATGCTAATTAAGAGCCGCAACCCACGGAGAAGGACACATTAGGCGACCTAACCGGCCTGCTAATGCTCCTCCAAACACCACACACAAGAGCACACCCACCGACTACCTCATAATTAGCACCTCCCAAAGTACTTAGTCAAGAGAGGTTCCATATCCCCTCGTGGTTAGCACGCACAAGCGCTTGGCTTAGTGACACAAGTAACTCTCGGTCCTGGGGACTTAGGCACCATTCCACACACCCAAGATCACATCAACATACCATTGTGCCCAAGTCAAGATATAGTTTTGTTTTCGGTTTTTGATTTGTAAATCAATAAAACACAAGGGTTGGACATAATGGAGTAGTATAAGTAGTTGTGTGATCCGATCACCGACTAAGTCGATGATCGCCCAATACTACCGATAACTAGGCATGGCTAAGCAATATTCATTCGTAATCTACTAAGTGATAAGAGTTCATCCATCGAACTCTAACCACAGAAATAACCTAGGCTCGTAGTAGAGGATAACCATTTACCTACAGTTTTGCAACTAGAGGTCTAACTAATCAATTTAACAACAAAATAGCAATGCATACATAGAAGTTAAACAAAATATTAGACTTTAAAAGTAATGGGATTAATGGGAAATGATCAAACTGCTTGCCTGCTTGTCGTTGCTCAATTTGTTATGCGAGGGTCGTTTCGGGTTACCGCAAATGTCTAACCCTAAGCGAAAGAGCGAAAACAACCAATAAGACGAGCAACACTTAAACAAAAGAGCAAGCAAAAATTATCCAAATGCGACAAAATTCATACACAATGCAGAATAGGAATAAACCTAGACATAGGAACTGGAAGAACCTAATTTGGATTTGTGGTGCAAAAGATATTCTCTAAAAACCTATTTTCGGTCATAATTAGCACTGTAGCAAAAATATTTTCTAGAAATATTTTGGAGCTGAAATTTTTAGGGTGGCTACCTACTGGTGTAGTGATAACCCATATAAAATTTCAGCTCATTTGGAGTTATATTGAAAGAGTTATGATTTGTCTAAATTGTTTAGGTATTAAACTAAAATATGATCCTTATGATTTCTAAAAACAGTAAAGTTTGTGAAACCAATTTTCCTAGCAAATACACTATCAGGGAAGCTAGCACAATTGATTCATACAAAATGATCTATAGATTAAAAGTTATGCATTTTACAAGTTTGCTAAGGTTCTGAAAAACAGTATTATGTTCACTTGTTTACTATTTTTGAAAATGGTATTCCAGGTTTGATCATGGTCTACAATTATTTTTACATTTAAGTTCAAGTTATAAGGAAGCTAACAAAATTGGAATCATCTAATTTGGAGCTAAGATGACAAAGATATGAAAATGACAAGACCCTAATGTGATACTGATTTCTGGACTTAGCACTTTCGGGATTTTCCTAACACCGAGACGTGGATCGATTGAGAGCCGTCGATCTCCGATCGGACGTCCTCGATTGAACCACGCTAACGCGTTTGAAAACGCCGCGAGGCGAACAGGGCGTGGACCGTCGATCTCAAGATGGACGGCTCACAAGCAACGTGACACGCCGCACAAAGACAAATCTAACGAAAATCCCTACCGCAGATCTAGGGATGGGCGGCGCACACCGGCCACGCACGCACGCGCTGGCGCGTCCGGCAACGAGCCCGATGGTTTCACCGCAAAACGCCGCGACCAAAAGCACGCGCGCGAGTGAATGCTTAAATGGTGCGCATTAGCGTTGCGCACTCTCGTACCACCCACACCGACGGCGTGGACTGTGAGCGCGGCGCGACGGCGAGCGGCGCACGGTAAAGATGGCAACGACGACAAGCGACAAGGAGCCCGCAGCAGCTTCATTCAAGCGGTGCCCGAGCATCTAGGGGCTACCGTGGAGCTACCGACCGACGCGAGGTGCAGAGGTGGTCTGAGCACTCCGCGACGAAGCTCGCGACGGACCGAGGAAGACGACGTGGAGCTGACGGCCGAGCAAAACCAACCACACCGCGTCATCAAGATGGATTCCAAACGACTCCGGATGCTACCGTGAGCAAGGAATCGGAGGAGGAGGACTCACCGGCACCGAGACGAAGAAAGGTGCTCGCGCCGATTTGGGGAATCAAAATCTCGGCGCCCCGCTGAAGCAACCTCGAATGGAGTGGGGTTAAGCACCACCGAGGTGAGAGGAAGCAACAGGAGCAAGAAGGAGCCAAAGAACCACCGAGCACCGCTTACGGCAGAGCTCCAAGCTCGCAATGGCGAAATGGGCGCTGGTTGTATGGGCTCGCCAAGCTTAGAGGTGCAAGAGAGCCGCGGGGAGAGGAAAGGAAGCCAACGGAGGTGACCGGGGGCTTAAGTAGGCTCGAGAAGCAAGAAAACGCCGTTGTTCGCCTCGTTCTCACGCCACGCGTCGCCGTGAGCGACGGGAGCGCTTGAGACGACGACTAAACGGGCGGTGGAGTGACGGCATTTAATGCGCTGCAGACACCCGCTGCGAGATCGCCGGATGGGACAAGGCGCCGCGCGCCCACGCCGCCGCCATGGCGCATGCGCGAAGCGAGAGGAGGACGACGACGCATACCGTCCGATTCGCATCCAAGGGTGAGGGCACGATCGCGATGAAACGGCATCGGCGAATGTCGATCGCCTCGATTGAAATCAACGGCCGCGAATCCAAGGCAACCGAGTTGTCCAATGCATACACGAGCGCGAGCCGTCCGATTGAGATCCAACGGTCCAAAGCGCGCACGCCCGCTTGACCGCGCCGGGTGCTGTTAGTTGACTCGACCGAGTCAGTTGGCTCGAGCCCGAGTCTGACTCGCACCCGAGGAACAGTGCAAACCAGTTAGGTTTTGATTTTTGAAATGAAACTTTGGGGATTTAATTGAGGCATCAAATCAACACCAAAATTTATGAAATTTTAACTGAAGCTTGCTGACAATAGGATCAACCTTCCATAAAATTTCCAGAGATTTTGGAGCAATTTAATTTTCTCAAGAAATTCTGAAGGTTATTTCGAGGTTTGACCAAGGTTTGACTTGCCCCTAAAATATTTCAAATAATTTCCAAAAATTATGGAATAATTCAGAGGTGCCACCAAGCAACCTTGGAACCCAGGAAAATTATTTCCAAGTGTTTGACACTAGATTTGACCAAGGAGGTTGTTGACTTGATAACAAATGAGGGTTTAGATTTTGAATTCCCCAAAATTCCTTTACAAGAATTTCAGAAAAGTTCAAGAGTGAAAGGATGACAGAAAAAGTTTTAATTTACCCTCATTATATTACATTTGAAACACAAGCCAAATTTGGGGATGTTACATAACTACTGTGTACTAATAGCCGCGTTTGAACAAATGCGAGTCTAATATAAAAACAGAACAAGTGTTTGATGATCTATTGTATCGTATGGTCCAAGTTGGATCACAAGCCATCTCATCTTTTAAGCCCCTGGCAGAATCTTCCTAGTTCGACGCACACCTTGGACAAGTAGCAACCTTTCTTTGTTAATCTGCGCCAAGCTGTCGACACTCTCGAGTGATTTGCCTGCCTGGGTCGTGACAGCGGTATCGCGGCAGCATCCGAGCAACCTTCTCCTGTACTGCAATGCGGCGGCAACGCGCGCGCTGTGGAACGAGCGAGGTGTTTCCTCTTTCCTGGGCTAGTGCTAGTGAGAGCGCGCGCGTACGTGTTCGGAAGCTGTGGCTCACGTGAAGAAACTCGCAGTTGGCAAGCGACTGAGTGAGCTGCCTCGCCCTCGCCTTCTTCCGCGAGGCTACTAGCCTACTAGTAGTTAACTAGTTTCTAGAGGTGGCCAAATAGATCCGGCACGGTACGAAACCATTTAGGTATAGCACGATTGGCTTGACTAACTAAATAGGTCGTGTCGTAGCAGCCTATGGGCCTAGCCGTCAACACAAGCACAGCCTACCAAGGAAGAGTTCCAGCCAAGATACCGATCCAAACACAGCACATCTCGTTGCGCCGGACCTGCATGGCTGTATCCATCAGCACTCCATGCTGCCGCTGTAGGGCTCGCTCATTCATGTACCCGGGAATTCTAGTACAATGCACCGAGGGGTTACTACACTACAGCAATCGCCTTGGATGGATCGACGAAGAGGAGAGTTTGTCCGTTGTTGTTCAAGTGTTGTACAAGAGATAGTGTACCGAGTGCGTATAACAAAATGACTACGTCGTCCTAACGTCCTGTCCTTGACAAACCGTAATGGTGGTAAGGAACTTACACGCGGTGGTAGCGTGGCATATATACACACAGTACTTTGTGTCACTTGGCCTCCTGTCTCGCTTACCATGAGCCACGTTATCGAGTGAAATAATTAGATGGCCTATAAATAAATACAGTACTTTGTGTCACTTCGCCTACTTGCCACCTGCCATGTAGAGTGGTACAAGAGTTGGGCTTCCGTGAAGGCGCACTTTGCTGCAGACCGATGGCCCAGTCAGGCCCACAACTCATGTAATGAAGAGTGTAGTAATACGAAGAAATGATAGGGTCCACTGCGAAAATTCCTACACCCGCTGGCTGGCCGCTTCCCTCCCGCCCCAATCCGGGCCGTCCGATCGTGCATTTTATCTGCGGTCCAATCCGGGGTGCCACGTTGCACATTTGCGTCAGTGAGTGGTCTATTTCGCAAAGTTACGTGGCCCGCCTTCGAATTTCCTAATTTGTGCAGTTCATACATGTCAATCTGTATTTTCTTTAAAAAAAAGTAATATGCAAGGTTGTCATATTCTCGATTCTAGTCATACGATCATACGTTTCTATAACACAGTTTTTTTTTTTTGCGAATCACCTAGTACAACACATAGACGCCACACAAAGTACTCACATACACGACGCCTACTGAAAACCGGATGAGCGGAGCTTGAAGAAATGACGAAGTCACCATCGACGCCTCGCTTGCGACGGGTACGTCGCCTTTCACTGAAAGAAAATTCTCCTTAATAAGACACACAGGGCCAAACTTGGGGTTTGAACCCTGGTGAGCTAGGGTACAACCACTGCGAAATAATATTATCTATGACATAGATTGACCGGACCAATCTGATTATATGATAGAGTCTTAATTTGGTAGAAATTTAATATTATTACGATTCTAATCAAAAAAATTGTAGAATCGTGATCAAATTTTCCATACGATCATACCGGATTCTACATATTATAGTGATTTATTACAAATAATTATTTACACATGTCTCTTTCATTGTAAACTTTATTTTTTGTAAACTTTTATTGTAAATTTGCATAAATAAGAAACAATCTTTCCTTTGCACTACATTTTGGTAAATAAAAGTTCCAAAAGTAAAGTTTTAAAACGTAGAAGTGTTAAAATACAATGTAGACTTTAAAAAAATATTTCTTTGGTGGAATCAGATTGAATCTTATATTCTACATCAATCTTACAATTCGTGATCCTGCTGAAAAACCTCCGATCTAATTCAAGATCGCGATTCTGATAACCTTGGTAATATTTATCTTTGACAGCTCGTCTGCGCTGTCAACTATCACCAACATGCCCAAAGCAAAAGCAAGATTGGGCTAAGCTTTCACAAATCCGATCTAGTGTAGAAATTAACTCTAGTGAGCATATGCAAACCATGGTTCAATCTAAATTTGCTAGAAAGTGGTTTGACTGGCCTGGCCCCTCCATACCAGTCAGTCAGCTCTAAGGATGGTAACGGGGTTATTCCCCGTCGGGGAGTGGTGGAACATCCCTATCTCGAGAGACGGAAAAATTCCCTGTCCCCATCTCTATTCCCGTCCTCGGGTGATATTCTCCCCCGTCGTCATCCCCATCGGGTTATTGGGGCCCCACAGGGACTCATACCCGCAAGTTGGATCCCGAAAGAAGAGAAAATAAGATTCATAATGTTATAAAATCAGTATAAACATTTACATGCAATACTAAAATGATAATATTTTTTATTAATTAGCATCTGGAAAGTAAATGATGCAAATAAGATTATCTAGCTATCGTCTTATCGGATTGTGCGGTACTGGGCTAGTGACCTACGTATCTTATCGGGGGCCTATGCGGGTAACGGGGATGGGGAGTAGGGGAAAGTCATCATCCCCGCTTCACCCGATGGAGAATTATATTTGCATATTAGTATCTCCGTAGGGGAAGAAATAGCCCTATCCCCGTTCTCTAATAGGTGAATTCCCCATTGTGGAATAGAGAATGGGGCCATTGCCATCCCTAATCAGCTCCCCATTGGTCAACTCCATCGATCCTTGCAACACAGACACTACCTGCCGCCTTGCAGCATGGAGAAGAAACCTCTGCTTGTCCTCGGCTTTTGGCTATAGCAGAGTAGCTGGTGTCTGTGTTTCTCCTCGGCTTCTCCTCTGCTTCTTTAATTTAAAGTGGTCTTTTTATACTCCTACCCGAATGGTTTGTAATGTGCAGATTGTGCGTAACTATCTGTCTGCGCAAGATAAGCTAAATGGGATAAAGAGCAGTACTCAAGCTAAGCTAAATGCGATAAAAATGCAAGATAAGTCTATCTTCCTCGCCAGGCTTTCGTATTGTCAACAGAGAGTGGGAGACACATCTGGACAATGCAGAGTCCAAGCCATGAGCCACTTTGAAGACAAGTGGCTTCTGTTTGGACTTGATCACCAAATATCCAGGACCGACCAATAGGCCATGTCCAGTCCCAACTTGATCCAGATGAAGCCGAAAATTCTTTCAAGAGTTGGAACTTTTCAGGGAAGAAAAACATTTTGCACTGAAGACAAAAAGAAAGCATGTAGATCGAACAGGAAACAACTCCGCAGGAGCTCAGCAGTGGAACATGACATCCTTGACGTTATCCTTCATCTTTGGAAGTTGGCTACAGCTGCCTGCCCGCTGCTGCATTCTTAGCATAGAGGTTCCAGGGTTACCGACAAAAGAATATGTGCAAGCTGTATTACTCTTGTTACTCCCGCGAGTCATCCAATCGAAAACTAATACGTATTTGAGTCGTGTTCGAAGATGAGAGCTCAAGAAACCAGTAGATTTAGGCGAGCGTTTGTTTTTCCATCAGACAATTCTATCTTGGTCCCGCTTCATTTCACGTAAAATTCTTGTGTTCCAAACGAATCCTACTGTAGAATTTTGAGCTTTGAAAGCCTGGAAAACTTTGGCGGTATCTTCCCAGTAGAACATGACTAGAGATTCCATGGCATCGACCAGAAGCCACATAGACGGAGATGGAGAATCGCACCAGGAGCTTCTCTGCTACCCTAGAAGGACAAGAACAGCGTCACATTCACACCGGACAAGCGGGCCCGCGCCTCAGCCTCCATAGGTTCCGGCCTCGCCTCCCCTGCCCCACATGCCGCCACGTCCACGTGCCCCACCCTTCCGCTCTCTTGTGCTCCCTCCTCCTCTCTTATCACTTCCGAGCTCTAATGGCCTCACAGTCACACCCCGCGCATTAAAGAACCCGCCGGTCCCACCCACTGACAGCCCGGCCCCCATGAGGCAGCCGCACCTCCTCTCGCCGCAGCAGCTCACCCCCTCCCCCGTCCTCTCCTCCCACTTCTCGCCGCCGGCGCCGGGGGCCTCGCCGTGGCGGCGGCACCACCGGCGGGCGTTCCACGCGCCGCTGTCGTCGCTGCGGGAACCCAGCAAGGCCACGCTGCGGAAGGCCTCGCCCAACGTCCCCTTCCGGTTCGGCGGTGGCGGGAGCGGAAGCCCCAAGGACCGCCGCCCCGTCGCCGACGAGGAGGAGGAGGCGCAGGCGGGGGAGGAGGACAGCGGCGGCGCGGGGGCCGTCACCGGGACGCTACTCGCCGGCGCGCTGTTGGTTGGGTTTGTAGGGGGGTTCGGGGCGGCCGGGTACGTGTACAAGGACCAGATCAACACCTTCCTCACACAGTTCTCCGGTTTCATTGATGGTAATGAACTAATCGAGCTGTGTTCCTTAGCTGTGATTGCTTGTGTTTGTTTGAGCTGTGGTGTGAAAAGTCTATGAGTTCTTGCGAATTCTACGTTGAAACTTGGCTGGAGTTTAGATACTAGTCGCTTCACCGGCTTGAGCAACACCATTGGACGAGTACTGGTGTTTTTAATGTCATGGGTGGGGTTTGAAAAGTTTAGATGGCAAAAATCTTGATTGGTTCATGAATCATGATGGCTGTTATAAGAGTATAAATTAAGATCAATCTTCAGCCTCGTTGAGGGGCACCTTTAATTGATATACTCTGGAAATATAATATATGGTCGTTGCCCCCTCATTTCTGCACATTCTACAATATGCTTAATTCAAGTCGTTGAAGTGTGTTGTGGCAAAATAAGGACTGCAGAACTGACCATTTGCATATCTGCACAGCTTCTTGTTTGATTATTATAGAATTTTTCAAGTAAACGCCCTTTGGATTTTTGGCTAAATTGTGATCTCACTTTACATGGACAGGCTATGGCCCTGCTGGATATGCTTTGTTCGTACTTGTCTATGCAGGATTGGAGGTATATTCTGAAATTATCAACCTTTGATCTCGATTTTTCTGTTATGGCTTATGATCATTTTGACCTAAAGTAGCTAGTCAACTACAGAAGATAATATAAGGCTCATATTTTCTGCCTTTTCTGATGGACAGTTGGGCAATTGTTGGTCCAAACATTTGAAATGTTATAATCTGATCATATCAGGGTGCTGTAAACAATCTAGTATCTTGAACAAAATAGTTGGTTTCCATCGGCAAGTGTATTAGAACTCCACTTTGCATATGTAGCTGTCACGAGTGCCTAGGCGCTAGATACTTATATCTTCTTTCCTGGTAAGTCAGTTTGAAGGGATGGCATGAGTTTCTTTGTCTATTTTCCTATTTATGAACTCTTAACATAAATTGGTCCACCTTTAATCCACTATTATGTATGCTGTAGACTTTTACCATATATTTATCTAACATCAGGTTTGGAACTTTGGATTGATAATTTGATATTAATGATATGATGTTTGCTGATTCAGGTTCTTGCAATTCCAGCAATACCTTTAACCATGTCTGCAGGTCTATTATTTGGTAGTGTTACTGGTACAATTATTGTTTCGATCAGTGGGACAGTAAGTAAATCCAACAAGACGAGCATTTTTTTGTTGTTAATTCAGCCTTTTTCTGAATTTTCTCATGGAACTTTGTTGATTGTGCAGCTAGCTGCATCGGTGTCCTTTCTTATTGCTAGATACTTTGCCAGAGAGCGTATTCTTAAATTGGTTGAAGGAAATAAGAAGTTTCTGGCAATTGATAAAGCAATAGGTGAAAATGGATTTAAGGTTGTGACTCTGCTCGCTTGAGTCCCCTATTACCTTTCTCTCTTGGGAACTACCTATACGGCTTGACTTCAGTGAAGTTCTTGCCTTACGTGTTGGGCAGGTTAGTTTCTACTCCCTCCTTGCCTCGTGATTCAATTATGACATTATTTGTGAATCTAACAGAAATGACCACGAAGTTGTAAACTTCTATTTCATAGAGCATGCTGCATTCAGTGAGAAAATTGGCTGCTCTTAATGGCATGTTAATGCCATAGTTTCTTCAGCATGATTCATGATGCAGCATAGTAATTCTATTCTGGAAGTGTGTGATTTGTGATACCAAAAGAGTGGCAAATATCATATACTGGTTAAGAGACTAACCATTTTCTGGTCCACTTCAAATTGAAACTTTATCTCGTGAAGGAATAAAAACTGAAAAATTGTCAACTGTATGGTCTTTCTCTATAATGCCTTGTCAGCTCAGGTATTTCTTTTTGTTAAGGGTATTTGTGATATTTCCCTATTGTTCTAGAATCTAGAATTAGTCTTGTGTGCCCCTTGTACTCTATATATAGCCCTTTGGGCTATGCAATACAATTAACCATTCACATTTGCACTCCCCTCTCCATCTAACATGGTATCAGAGCAAGTCCCAAAGACCTAGCTCTGAAATCGTTTTCCGCTGTCGCTGCCCCCGAGAGGAGCAATCTCCACCCCCGAGGGGCAGTCTCCTCCTAGTTGTAGTTTATTGTCAAGCAGCAGCATCGTCTTCGAGCTCCATCCCAATGAATCCACCGTCGTTGGCCGTCTTTCGTCGGGATCCGGCTCGTCCACGCCCCAGCTCGCCGGCATCGCGACAGCTCGTCGTTGGGATCTTCTCTGGCCAGATTGTTCCCCTTAGCGGGTTTGGCTCCCTCCACCCTTCTCGACGCTGCCCCGACCACCCTTCGGCGCCCCGCGGCCATGTCGCCATCGCCACCCGTCGAATCTGGTCTTCCCGACCCAGATCCGGTTGCCGATCTGGTGGCCCGCGGAGGAGGCTGTGCGCACCAGCTCCCACGGAGGAGGAAGTAGCACACCTAGCTCCCGCGCCCCGCCGCAGCCATGCACCCAAGGTTATTAAGTCGGCAAGTCGACACTACTCTCCTAGTGACCGACTTGCCGACTAGTCGACTAGTCGGCCGACTAGTCGCCGACTAGTCGCTGTGCATCGCTTATATGATCGCATAGTGCATATCGCTCCCTTCCCTTCTCTGCAATCCCATTCCCATTATCCTCCCTTCCTTCGTTGAACCTCTAGAGTCCGAGTCCGTAACCTCCACTCTCCACGAGCAAGGAGGAGTCCAGACTCGTAACCTCGAGTCCTCCGGCCTCTCCGAACCCTCCTCCTCCTTAGCCCTCCTCGCCTCCACCGAATGCAGAAGAGATCAAGAGAAACAGAGAGGAAGAGGAACAGAGGAGAGGAGCATACATGGGCAACGGGAGCGGCGCCGAGGCGGCAGCCAACGCTCGAGGCGAAGACGAAGGGCAAAGACGGCGGCGACGAGTCGTAGTCCGCGATGACATGGTCCGCCGAGCGCAACGACGAAGGGTGAGAGTCACGCGTGTGCTTGGATCGGAGCTCACGACATGCCGACAACTTGGTCCGCCTCCTCCTCACTCTATCTCTTGACACCGCCCGACACGCCCCACATCCTCCTCCCAAGTCGGGCGACTTGCCTCGCTTAGTCGACTGTCGACGGCAAGTCGACGACTAGTCGACTAGTCGCCCGACTTGCCGCCGCAAGTCGAGTCGCCACCTCTAGCCGGTCCTTCTCCAGCGACTTGTCGACTAGTCGACGACTAGTCGTCGACTAGTCGACGACTTGATAAGCATGCATGCACCTCACCGCGCTCGCCCTCCACCTCCACTCGGGCCCCTCCATCTCCGTCGAAGAAGGTCGCCGCACCGCCATGCAGAGAGGGAGATTCTTTGAGCTACCTCGTCACCCGCCACCATCGCCACCTCTCTGCCGCCGCCCCTCGCCTGCGCCGGTCCGATGTCGCCGCCGCCTCTCGCTCGGCCTCCTCCCCCTCCGCGCGCCTCAACACGCCAGAGCCGTCGGCTGGCAGACCAATCACCGTTGCCTTCCCGTTTCATTGGAGAGAGAGAGGAAGATAGAGGGAGAGAGAAAGAGATGGGAGCAGAGAAGAACAGAGCCGATCCGGTTTAATCAGATCTGGTCGGAGCAACTCTGGCTTCACCAGCTCTAGATTCTCTATCAGCTTCTACTTCGGTTGATCTGGTCTAGCTTCTCCTCTAGGTACAACTGGCTTCTGCTTCAGTTTCTCCGGCTCCGGCTTCTTGTAGCAGTTTCTTTCGATGTTTAAGCTTGTTGTTGCCTGTTGCTAGTACCTCTTGCTTCTTTGAGCCTTTTTTCCGTTTGAGTCCATTCAAGTCCGTAACACTCTATCTTTGAGTTCGTCTAATCCGTTTGAGTTCTCATATTTCTTGCCAGTCAGTCGATTGCTTCCTGGCCCACTCCTCCCCTTTCGCATGGCAGCAATTGTCGCTCCTCTCTGAGCCACTGCAGATCGTGGAAGTCGTTATGATGCCGCTACTTCTCTCTGAGCCGTCGCCCTGAGCTTTTAAGGCTGTCGCGCTTGTTCCGCATTGCGCCTCTGCTACGCTTCTTATGCACCGCGCCGCTGCCGTCTCAGGTTTCGATCTGCACCGCTATGCTTCCATTCAATTCTCTTCGGTTTGATTTGACAACTCTCTCTATTCCTATCGGTTTCATCTTATTCTTTGTCGTGTTGTCGCGGTGGACTTTGCTCCCGCTTGCCTCTGCTTTCTCAGCCCCTGCATCTTGTGCTTTATGGGTTGTCGCACAACCCTGGACGGGAGATTTTTGATACTCGACATATTTTCTAAGAGTTGCATGCTACGACGACATTACCAAGACTCAGACTTTGGATTTTCCCTATTTTAATGTCAACTCTTTCAAATACAATGCTATTGCATATGCCTTGCATTTGAGGGGGAAGTTAAGGGTATTTGTGGTATTTTTCTATTGTTCTAGGGTTTAGTCTTGTGTGTCTCTTATACTCTATATATAACCCTTTGGGCTATGCAATACAACTAACCATTCACATTTGCACTGCCCCTCTCCATCGAATACTTTTATCAATGGCATGCAGTTGGTTGGGAATGCTTCCAGGAACATGGGCTTATGTCAGTGCTGGTGCATTTGGGCGAGCTATAATTGTAAGTTCTTAAGCCATCGATCTTTTCTGGTTCATTCATTGCAACTTACTTCTGTTGTCACATTAGCGATACTGTTCTATGATACATACATCTTTTGATCCATCAAGCTCTTTTCAGCTCTTAATAGCTTCTAGGAAGTGTTTTTTAACTTGTTAATAAGAATGCCTGTAGTCACTGTATGTGCTCTCTTATATAGGATAATAGCTCATAAGAGTTGTGTCCATCCCATGTACTTTGGAGTGTTTTGCAATATGTCGATGGTCTTTGCTTTCTAGTGAAGTGTACAGAATGACAATTACTTGTATATCCAAATGCGGACTCATTAATCCAACTCAATACATCCCTTGCTCTTGCAATGTACTTAGGTGTTGCTGTTACTGTTCAGTCTGTTCCATCTTTGGCTTAGCGGTTCAAATATTTCATTAGAATATTAGAATGTGGTGTTCCATTTGGTAATTTTAAAGTTAATCTTTATTGTATAGTCAGGACGATGGAACAATATAGTCACATAGTTCTGACCCATGAGAATGTTACATTTTTTGGTTGAGGGGAGTGTTATTGTCACTGGCCAAATGATCTCTTAGTTTTTCTATATGCATAGCAGCAGAACTCATAAGGTCTGCAAAAAAACTTACCTAGTGGGTTGATTATAGGGATCATGACATGGCTCTGTTTTTGACAGCAAGATGAGTCGGAAATCAGCTTGGGAGGAAACAGCCAGCTATTGACACTGGGCATAGGGCTAGTATTTACAGCCATTGCTGCTGCTTATGTGACAAGACTTGCAAAGGTATTGACCTTTTGCGTATGTGCTTATTTTGTCAGCATTATTTGCATATGTCCCTCTTCTTCTTCTTTTGCTAACCTCTGCTGTTGCTTCAGGGTTTTATTCATATCTTTAAAAGGTATAATATTGCCTGCTTTTCCCTCTGCTTTTCAGGATGCTGTAAAGGAGATTGATGAATAGAATGGTAGGATTCCCTAGCAAAAAGGCCATTCGGATAGTATACTAGCGCAATGTACATCACTGGCATCTTTGGTGCAATCTAATCTACTAGAAATACAAGCAATTTTCAGAGGGAAAAAGATCTCTTCTCGATGTGTTCATTCAGCTGAAACACTGATTCGCTCTCATACACATCCCTACGCTGAATCGACCAAAAATGTGCCAAGCAGCGTACATGCCTACGCTGGATCTACCAGTAGTCGCCGCATGAACAGACACCATCCTTCATGTGATGGAAGCAGTTCGCATCTCTCAGTATGATCTCCCTGCCGTACACCTTGGCGACCATCTTGATCGCGGCATGGCAATCGCCGCACACCCGGAGGTTCTTGAAAACGCGGATCGGCGCGGCGGCCGGCACAGCGAGCAGCCCGTAGGCCACGGCGAGCCTCTCGCTGTGATACGCCAGCCCCCTCTCCCGCCCCTCCGGCCCCTCGTCCTGCAGCGCCCAGTCGGTGTCCGGCACGTACCCTTCGGCGCGGATCCTCTCCGTCATCTCCTCCGCCTTCCGGTAAATCTCGGCCGTCCGCGGGTGCCCACGGTCCTCGACGTGGAACAGGTGCGTGACACCGTTCGCTCCGACCCAGCTGCGCCCGGGCTCCTTGGTGATTCCTCTCGACTTCATCAGCACGCGGATCCTCGCCACATCGCCCCATCTCCTCGCCCGCGAGTACAGGTTCGACAGCATTATGTACGGCACGGCGTCCGTCGGATCCAGCCTCCACACCATCTCAGCCGCCCGTTCGGCGAGCACCACGTTCCGGTGCATCCGACATGCGCCAAGCAGCGCCTTCCAGACCGTGGCGTCCAGCTCGGTCCGGCTCCGGTTCAGCAGGTCCGTGGCCTCCTCGAGCCGCCCCGCCCGGCCTAACAAGTCGACCATGCACGCGTAGTGGTCCGGTCCAGGAGCAATGCCGTGCTCGGCCTCCATGGACCCGAAGTGAGCCCGGCCGGCATCGACCAGACCGGCGTGGCTACACGCGAACAGCAGACCGATGAAGGTAACGTAGTCCGGCCTGCACCCGGACCGGACCATCTCGGCGTAGATCCCGAGCGACTCCTTGCCCCGGCCGTTCTGCGCGTACCCGACGATCAGGGCCGTCCACGTGATGGGGCACCGGACCCGCATCGCATCGAAGACCGTCCGCGCGTCGCGCAGGGAGCCGGTCTTGGCGTACATGGAGACGAGCGAATTGCCGACCGAGAGGAACGGCTCGAACCCGAGCCGGACCGCGGTGGCGTGCACCGACCGCCCCAGATCGAGCATGGTCGAGCCGGCGCACGAGCTCAGAACGGCCGCGACGACGAACTCGTCCGGGTCGACACCCGCCGCGACCATGCCGTGGTAGACCCGGACGGCCGAGTCGTGGGAGCCGGCGCGGGCGAGTCCGGTGAGGAGGGAGGTCCACGTGACCACGTCCCGGCGCGGCATTTCGTCGAACACGGCCCGTGCGGCGCCGAGGCAGGACAGCTTGGCGTAGGCATCGACGAGGGCGTTGGCGACGTGGAGGTGGGCGGCGAGGCCCGCGCGGAGGAGGAGGGCGTGGAGCGCGCTGGGAGGGAGGCGGAGGAGCGCGGCGGAGTTGAGGAGCGGCGGGAGAGTGTACTCGTCGGCGGGGAGGCTGCGGGCGCGCATCTCGCGGAACAGAGCGCACGCGCGCGGGTGCAGGCCCGCGCGGGAGCAGCGGGAGATGGCCGCGTTGTAGGCGACCAGCCCCGTGCCGGCCGGCATTGCCATCGCGGGCGCGGACCGGACTGAGCTCGGTTGCTGTTGACGTGCCCGTGGAAACGCCGGCAAGTACAGTGAAGCCAAGCGTAGTGTGGGCTGTGTGGCGGATGATTTTTTTAAAAATAATTACAAAAATAAATAGTTAAAATAAAAAATTACAAAACTAGGAATCTATAGTCAATTGGAATGACGACACATTCTAATTCGCGACATGAGCCTAGCCACCGGCGATAAGGGACTTAACAGGACTCAGAGCTCCCTATTGTCATTCGAATTGGTGACAGGTGTCTGTCGCCAATTCAACTGGCGATATGAATTCTTAATTTTTTTAATTTTAAAATTTAGAAAACCGTCATTTTTTAATTCGTCTCCGTTCCTTTTGTACTGAATATTTTTTTGCAGATATTTTATCGACAAATCAAACTGATATTATATAACATTCAGCACAACGTCATAACATCTTTGACATATTGCACCGTAAACAAGATTTTTACGATTAACCACATATCTAAAACTAGACTACCCACCGAAAAAGATTATGTACAACATACTACACTGCGTAACCGTACATCCAAAACTATATAATCTATTCGGTTAAATATTTTACTTGAAAGGTAGGCGACTGGACGGACAACGCTTCGCTAGCTTCTCCCCTCCCCTCTTTCTTTCTTTTTTTTTTTGAATAAAAGTGAGTTTTTCTCGAATTTTTGGGTTTCGATTATCTTTTATAGGGGAGATTGTATTGTCATTTCGAATGATGACAGAGACTTACAGATTCTTAAAATTTTAAAAATTAAGGATCCAAATCGTCAATTCAAATAGCGACAAGGAGTTTTAGGTACTCTTGAGCCTCTCGTCGCCAATTGGGATTGGTGACAGACGTCTAGTTTTGTAATTTTTTATTTTGACTATTTATTTTTATAATTATCTTTTAAATTAATATTATTTTAAGAAAAAACCGACTTTTTTTTCAATTTGGCCTCGTGCTGCATCTTAATTCCGAAAATAGCTCCTCTGGTATCAAATTTACGAATCTGACCCCATACCGAGCGCGGAATTGCCAAATGCAAACACGTGGCATATTCTGCGCTTGGGGAGCGCGGAAAGCTCATGACCCGTGCGGCAGGCTGGCGGACGCGGAACCAAGGCGAGGTTGCCTTCCACTCTTGCGTACCGCGGTATGCAAGCATGCATTGCATTCTCCCGTAATGCAACCATTAATGCTCTCTTTAATTTAATCATTAATTTAATGCTACCATTAATGCCTAATGGCAATGCCGTAATGGCTAATGCAATTGCCGCACTCGAGTGGCGTGGAAGGTGGCCGCGCCCGCCACCTTCCGCGCTGCGCCATTTGGTTCCGCACCCACCTAGCCTGCCACGCTGGTCACGAGCTTTCCGCGCTCCCCGAGCGCAGGATATGCCACGTGTTTGCGTCTGGTAATTCCGCGCTCGGTATGGGGCCAGATTTGCAAATTTGATACCAGAGAACTTATTTTCGGAATTAAGGAGGCAGCACGGGGCCAAATTGAAAAAAAAAATAGAAAAAAACCGTCTAGCGATGGCGCGCCATATACATGCTGCTTATGATGTTGTGCGCTTGTGCGCTTTTACTAAAAACAAGACATTTTTTCGTACGCACGGTTCCGCCCTCCACCATCGCAAGCCGAGGAGGGCGTTGGCTTTGCTTACTAGGGAGGGATGCATGTCCACCGTGGCAAGCCAAGAATTTGATCTCAGGTCATATCCACTGGAACACTCATGTTAGATCAGGTACCAACCAGTAATCTAAATCAGCAACAACTCTTCGCATCTTGTGGGCCGTTTGGAATTCCTGGGGTCTTCATCCTGTGGCGAACATGAAATGAAAAACAAAAGGTGAAATCACTAAGTTTCTCTTGGAAGGTGAGGAGAAAATTAGAAAATTGGAGGGTATGTCAGGTGAGGAAGTTGAGAAAAGGAGGATCCGTTACTGCATCTACACTTGCCTTGAATATAAGGCGACCATGAATCCATCACTGCCTATGGTTTCGTGATATTTCGTTCAGGCGACCCTGTGATTCCTGACTGAAATGGCCTAACTAACACAATGGGCGGAAAGAACTGCGTTGTTTTCAGTGGGTGGATGCAAGATATCCTCGTGAAACACCTTGGTCATATCACATATCATATGACAATGGATTTGCTGGTGAACCCGAAGGTCCGATTGTTGGTCCGATCTTTCGATGAGAACGATAAGTTCGGTAGGCGTCGCTCAATTCTCACGATCCTGGCTACGAACACGCAAAGCTTGAAACCACGCAATCACTGAACTGATTGACAGGTCGTTATCAACCGTGCACGAATACCCGGATGACCTGACCACGAAGGTCGATTCCTGCATACACCGAAGAAGCACGCAAGAAAAAGATAAAATAATCTGAAATTGCAAATAGGAATTGGAATATTGAATTGAGTTGGGATTCTGAAGCGGTATTATGGTCGGTCTAGTCGACACAAGCCAATACACGAAGTTGCAACAAGGCTAACTTTTAACTAAACAAAATCCAAGAAAAATTAAAGGGGTGCGGCCTCCTTATATAGGGGAGGGGAAGCCGCAAGTGTCTAAGAGCTAGCAATGTGGTACTATTTATGGGGTTACTGTTCATATGAACAGTAACTGTGAACAGTGCATGTGAATAGTGCGTCCAGCCGGTGTGAGGCGGCCCAAGAGGTGGTCGGCCCAAATAGGCCAAGGAGGTGGCCGGTCCAGATAACCTAGAGTGGTGGCTGCCCTTTGGGTCAAATAATTGATACAAATACAAGACCCTCGGTCCAATGTGAGGTGTCGTAGCACCAGGTATAAATGAAGTAAATTCGTCGACACGTTGGAGTAGCGCTTGACGTAGCCGAATCGCCTGGTTGGAGGCGGAGTAGTGGTCGTATCCGAAGGGTTGATGTCCTCATCATCCTCCCCTTCTTGCATTTGAGTCGTCCTCGACTCACGCCCATCCTCCAGTGGCAAAAGAAGCTTTAAAACTTGTAGCAATGCATTCTCATCTTTCTGCAAAATGTTAGCAACAGCAGGTGGCAACGAAATAGAGAAAGGTGATTGTGCATGCATCAAATTAACACATGTATATTTTCTCATAGCATTCCGTGTGTAACTCAATTTGTAAGTATAAGTGAAGTAAACAGTAGAGTTATGCATTGCTCGGTTATGAAAGAAAATTGTTCTCAACTTTTGTAAATTAATGGGCAACAAAACAATTGAGTTCAAAGTGCACAAGTCATTCATATAATCAAAGTTCAATTGAGTAATGGCAAATTCATCTAGCAAGGATGAAAAGATTTGTAAGTTCTTCCATACTTCAACATCATTATTCAGATTGTCAATGCTAGATGGTGTAATAAGAGATGAACAAATAGGTATATGATAATCCACAAAATCCAACACACAAGAATTGTTGTTCGAAACAACATGCTTCAAATCTTCCATGTGATCACAAGTTATGCATATTCGATATACAAGAAATTGATTGTCAACACCATAATCTCCAATCAAATTAAACTTATATCTAGGGGTGTAGGCGCTAAATAAGGATTTCGAACATGCAATTACAGAAACTTTCTCCATAGCATGTGACAATATCATAGGTGGATCCAACATAATGTAACATAAAGAGTCATCAGGAGAAATTCTAGTCAAAATGTCTTTATGTCTAACCAATTCGACATGATCATTATATACGATTAAATCATCATATGAATCATTCAAAACAGCAGACAATTCAATTATTTCAGCACATGGTGCCACTCAAGTCAACCGGTAAATCAACAAGTTTATCACATGGTGCACTCAACTCAGCTGGCAAATCAATCAAATTATCACAGAATTCATGTAAATTCTCAATAATATCAGATTCTGTAGCTAGAAAATTAATTTCTACCTTCTCAACACTAGAATCATCCACCTCATGTGATGCAGTGCTTTCTACAACAATTTGATTTTCCTTTTGCTCAATAATACTTGGCATGAAATCATGGTTATTGTTCTTAGGTTGAGTGTTCAAATCAGTACCTTTGGTATTACCTTGTAGTCTCGACTCAGATGATATTGGTACTGAAGTTGGTGAGTAGTTAAAAGTTTTTCCTTCTTCTTCTTGCTCCAGCTCAATTAACAAAGAGCGAGCCAGGGTGCAAGACAACGAGACAGAGTAACGCCCACAGCAGCAGGGACGGCAATCATGGTAGATGCAGCAGCAGGAAAAGCAACCGAAGATGATCTTGATGCGGAGGTTTGTACCGTACGTGTATTTGTTTCATGCACACGTGAAAGTGTAGTGGAAGTAGACGAAAAGGCGCGAACGGTCTTGGATTGTCGTCCCTGTACTTCTTTTTCAACTTGGCAAGCAAGACGAAACAAACGAGTGACAGTGGGAGGTTTATAAACAAGTTTATTCTGAATTTGATGGTTTAATCCTCCTAGAAATCTAGTTATCTTCGCATCTTCAGTTTCTTCTAAACCACAACGAGACAAAGCAGTTTGCAAATCTTGATAATAATCCTCTACAGAACTACTACTTTGTCTTAAGCGTTGTAATTTATTAAGCAATTCACGAGAATAATACGAAGGTACAAATCTATGTCTCATTGCTCTCTTCAAAGCATTCCATGTTTTAGGTATGTTCTGATTAGTACGACAGTATTCACTCCACCAAATAGATGCAAAATCATAAAACTCACTGCAATGACCTAACTTTTAGATGATCAGGAAATTCATGGCATGCAAATAATTATTGTACAGCTAATTCCCATGTGAGATATGCATCAGGATCATAATTCCCAGCAAAAGAAGGCACAATGAGTTTAGTTTGATCAGACGTACTATCACAATTATATACCTCCCTTGGTGGACGATCTTGTCCCAAGCGTGCATCTTCCTCGCGGACTTTCTTGCGCTCTCGTTCAATGGCGCGAAGAAGACGTGGATCTAGCGGAAACTTATCCAGTGAACCTGCCATAGTTAGTAGAAAACAAAGAAACAAATCACAGTGTATATGTCCCTATGAACTACTAGGTTTTGGAGTTTCACAAGTCACTCACACTCAAGCCTTTTACCGAGTTCTTACAAGCTCTTACCAATGCAGCAAGGAAGTGGTACAACCGGTGGCTGGTTCGTGATACTCTCACTTGCGATTAGCCCAACGATTGCGAGGAATAAAAGTTGATTTGCATAAAACAAAGATTTTCTTTAAATACTTGTACTAAGTTCCAAAGCAAGATAACTAAAATCTATAGTTAGTCGATAACATTCACACACGAATGGTGAAGGATACCATAAAAGTTGATTTGCATCCTATCACATGGCTTCTATAAATTCGCCCACATTCCCTCCTATCCGATAAACCAGCTTTTGAAGTAGTTTAATTTCAAACAAAATCAAAGTCTAACTCGAGTAGTTCTGCTAGCATGTCCATAACCGCGACACGGCTATTCGAATAGTTTTACACTCTGCAGAGGTTGTACAACTTTACCCACATGACAAGACTTCTCTAGTTTGTCCGCATATATCTATGCCACCGCTCACTACCTTTGCAAGGCCTAGAGCACGTGTCAAGGCCTTTACAATGCGTCATTCCACCGTAGTTACCCCTCGCTAAGGTTTCGCCACCCCCTTTGGAATAAATACCTCCGGGTTCGGGTCCCCTCTTGCGCTAGGTGGGACCAACATAAGTCGTAACATGACTACCCATTGCATCTCTAGGGAATGACCACAGTGGAACGTTGCAAATTAATTGGTCAGGTCCTGCCCACACAGGACATGTGGTGTACGGTATGGCATAGCATCATGCGCTCGAAGACCGGTCCTTAACTGGCTTGGGCAACTTTCCAGACTAACCCTGGGCCTTAACCCTAACCAGATTAAGCCCGTGCATGAACATGCACCCACCAACATCCATTATGCCCAAGTCCAAACCATTTTCATTTATTTCATTTTTTTTTCAAAGACATAAACTTCCATGACATACCTATGCCATGGATACAATTTAAACAACAATCGATTTCTGGCTGAAATTCCCCAAAATAAACATGTTTGGTCTATAAGCATGGCTAAGCACAATATTTTCCAAATGATCCTAGTCCATACTATTGTATCAACTAGGTTTTACCTATGGTGACAATATGTTTGCTTCAATTATCAAAATTGGCCATACAAAGGAGTTTAGGCATAACTATATATTTCAAGCAGGAATTTAAAATACCGATATAAATAAGCATACAGTAATAATTTAAAACAGAATATAAATAATTTGAAATAATGGAATCGATATGATCAAGGGTATAACTTGCCTTGCTTGCTTAATCAATGCTCTCAAACGGCGTCGAAATCCGGTCGTCCGTAGTCGTCAAAATCTATACGCGTAAACGATCCGAATTCAAATAATATTCAAATAAAATCCAAATAAACTCTAAAAAAATATATAATAAATACAGGGAGGAAGGTATCGACTTTATATGAATGTAGGAAGTTAAATCGACGGAATCGGGGTTCGTATGAGGGAGAACGAAATTCCGGAAGGTTGAAAATCACATGAAATGATAGAATTCTGAAAATACTATTCACTAGAAATTGTTTTCCGAATTGATTGAAAACAAGGAAATAGTTTTATGGCCATGGATAGGAAGTATGATGTAGAACATGTCGAGGCAAACTCAACGCCGCAGACGGTTCGACCGGAAGACATCGGATGGTGGCGGAATGCGACGGAGACGACCTTCGGGTTGACATCGCCGTTCCGGGCAAACGGAGGGGAGTTAACGGGTGAGGTTTGTGGCGATTTGACGGGGAAACAGCGGGGAACACAACGCTCACCATGGTTGGGGTGGAACGCGCAAGGTTGGACGGTGGCGAGGAGAAAGGCGACGATGCGGATAATGGACCGAATAGATAAAAGAAATAAAATAAAATCTAAAAATTACGAAATAAATACTAAAAATAGTAGAGGAGTTTAGGTGAATTTAGGAAGAAGAATCAACGGATTTGGAGTTTGCAAGAGAAAGAACGATTTTCTAGAAAATCAATTCTCACAAAAATGGATGCATACAAAGTTCAGTGACTAGAAACTGAACTAGTTGACTTCTGTTACTGGTAATGAAGTTTCAAACTGAAGCTTAACTTATTTCAGTTTGACTAGAAACAGCGAAGGATTGCTATACACATAATATGATTTGTAGACACAAGACACGTGGGTTCACTAGCTAACAACAGAGAAAGAAATAGATAGGAAATGCTGAAATTTATAAATATGAAATTGATGTTTTCAGATTGACAGGAACAGAGAAAAGAAATGCTAGAGCTTTAGGTGCATGTCATCCTGGCAAGAAGGAATCACATGCAAGCCAATCAACAGAGAAAGGATTAGAGGTTAACCAATGACAATGGGACCTGGGAGTCATAGACTCAGGTTCAATCAACAGAAGGCATTTTCAGAACTGAAAATAGAAATAGATCAGAACAGAAGCAAGGAATGTTGTATGTAAGAATTGAGAGGTAACAGAAAGAGAAGAAGTGTATGAATTGAGATATAATAGAAAGAAAAGAAAGATTGGAAGAGGTCAAAAATCAGTGAGCCCTAGAGGTCATAAACTCAAAGGAAAGCTCAACACAAAGACCTGCTAAGTATAGAATGAACAGTGCAGCTTCTGAAGCTCACGGCCATGGTGGTGGCGCCGGAGAGGGAAGGGATGGCGGCGACCGTGAACCATCAAAATGGAACCCCACGGAGTTCCTCTACACATATGTGGTGGCGTCTCGGTCGGGGAAGCATCTGCACGGCGCGCCGGCGACTCGGCCTGTGGCGCGTGGAACGGCGGCGGCAGTGGTCCAGAGGCGCGGGGAAGGAGATAGGGTGAGCACGGGCATGGCCTCATCCTAAGTAGCGTATAGGTGCGGTCGGTTCGGCCGGGGAATGGCCGAGATGATACCCACGGCGTTCGGCGGTCGGAAATGAGCGACGACGACGGCGGCAAACCACAGAGACTAAACAATCAAATTGATGGGGGAAATAGGAGGATTAATGTCTGGAACACGCCGTGACATGATTCACTCGAAGAAATACGCACCGAGGACGAAGATCGATCGATGGGAGCGAAATCAGCCTATAAAGTTCAACAGTGAAATTCGGACGATTCGCTGCATGAAAGATGAAATTGTTTGAGGGCTATTGTTCACCGTGCTCGGGAACATAATGTGACGCGATAAGATGATTGAAAAACTCACCGGAATGAAGAATGCCCAAATCGGTTGAGAGGACCGGCGTTCGGGAAAACTAAAAATTCGTCGCCGACGGAGCTCCGGAGGTTCTGAGAATTTGGTGTTGTGTACATGGGTAAGAGAGGTGTCATTGGTACAATTTATAGCCTCTCTAGAAGTTTGAATCACCGGGAACGCGAGCAAAATCAGGCGATAGTTTCGATTTTGGATTAAATGACAACAAGAACGACAATTGCTTTGATGACCAGGGGCAATGACGGGCAATTGATGGAGGCATGATGTGGGTGATAACGACGCGGTCGCTACGCTTCTGACGGAATTGAAAACGGACGCTTGAGTGAGAAGAACGAATTTTTGGAAAAGAACTTTGTGGTTTTCGGACAACACAAGCAGACAACAGCTGCGCCATTCGCGTAAGGAAGAAGAACAGGAGAGAGAGAGAGAAGGGAATAAAGAAATAAAAGGAGGTATGTATTCAGTTGAAAGAAAAAGGAAGGTTGACAGCATATGTATTACAGCTTTGGGTCTTAAGCGTGCTCAGCCCGGAGTAGCGTATGGACGGGTGATCGAATGAGAAATCTAATTTTTTTTTTATTTTTTTCCCGAAATTACTGTTCATTTTCTACTGTGTAAAGTTACTGTTCATGAGGTTTGGATGGTCCGAATAATTTCCCTGATTTTCGTAGAGCTTGGAAGGCCTCAATATGGTAGCAAGGGAATCATTTTGAACTTAATAATCAAATTGGCATTTATTTTTGATAATGCAAGTTGAAAAATTGTTCAAAATACTAGTCAATGTTGCTGATCCTAGCCTAGAGAGAGCTAGCTAATCAAAACCTATGAAGCAATGTAACTCTGGAACAAGTGATGAAGCATAATCTTGGGATGTTACAAAAGTAGAGCTTGGAAGGCCTGAAAGACACAAATTTTGTTGAGGTATGCATATGTTTTTTTTCTTCTCTTTCTCTCCTTTTTTCTCTTTTTTTTTTCTTTTGTTTCTTCCCTTTTTCTTCTTCCCTTTTTCTTCTTCCTCTTCTTTTTTTTCTTCCTCTCTTTTTTTTTCACTCAAAGAGCTAGAGAAACCGAAATCTCGATTTTTTTTCCGCGTGCACGAGATTTTTTTGCACTTCGGTAACCCTAGTGCACTTCGACAAACCTAAAACTGGTTGTGACCGACCCAAAAATGACTGCGGTTGAAACGTTTCTTGTTAAACCAAACCGAAATAGAAACTCAATCCTTTTCTCTGTCTTTTCTGGAAAGTGAGTCCAACTCTAGGGTTTCAAATCTTTCCTTGTCCTTCACTTGAGACCGAAATCAAATTTGATTGCTTTCCTGTCCCTCGCAAACCGAAACCAATCTCCTTCCTTAACTTCTGAGAAAACCGAATCAAACTCTCCTTGTTTTCTTCTTCGGCCAACCGAAAGCAAACTCTAGGGTTTCTCTTGTCAACCTGCCAAGGCGCGGCGGCAGAAACCTTGGATTGCCGTGGTAGCTAAGGAAAAGCGTGGCAGGAGGGATGACTTGCCTATTCGGTGCTGCGGCAGGCGAGGCAGTGGGAGTAGGCGTGTGCTTTTGCTGCGGCAGCAAGGGAAAAGTGGTGGCAGCGAGTATGACTGCCGTGGCAGTACCAAGGAGCGGTGGCAGGGTGGCGAGGTGGTCACTACAGGGAGCGTAGGTGATCGCAGTAGGTAGAGAGGGCCACGGCAGGGTCGTTGGTGGCTGCGGCAGGAAGAACTCCAGTGGTTGCTGCGGCAGCAAATTGGTGGCGATCGGTGGAGGCGGCGACATGCGCTTGGTTGCCATGGCAGCGATCGGTGGAGGCATCGGCAGGGAGCTTGGTTGCCGGGGCCGTGTGTGGCAGCGGATGGGCTTGCCTTGGCAGCTATTTTGTGGAGGTGGCCGCAGGAGATGGTCCTGTTGCCGTGGTAAGGAGCAAGATGGCAAGGTTATGGAGACTGCGGGAAGAGACCACAACACAGATGCAAACCTAGACACGACGAACTAGACTCCACTAAACTAGAAATCAGCAACTGACACGACGATGTAACCAAAAATTCAACAAGCAAAAACTGAAAAGACAAATTGCAATGGCATAGATTGGTTTGGACAGGATGACTAACCCTTTTTTTTTATTTTCGTGGCTTGTGGACTGTAGGAAAAAAAATTCTCACCGAAGAACTGTAGCTCTGATACCACTTGATGAACCCGAAGGTCTGATTGTTGGCCCGATCTTTCGATGAGAACGATAAGTTCGGTAGGCGTCGCTCAACTCCCACGATCCTACCTACGAACACGCAAGGCTCGAAACCACGCAATCACTGAACTGATTGACAAGTCGTTATCAACCGTGCACGAATACCCGGATGACTTAACCACGAAGGTCGATTCCTGCATACACCGAAGCAGTGGCGGGCCCAGGATTAGTTTTTAGGTATGACGGCATCGCAAGAGCGAACCAAAGTGTATTTACCCAAAATAAAAATAACACATGCAATTCAAATTATATTACAATCGCACCAATACGAGCATATGACACTAAATGGTATCAATAAGCACATGTATTGGACTGAAAATTGCTCAGAAGAGAGTATATTATGATAAGTAGAACAAAATGCAATAGGTGCAAGGATTGGACTAAAAATTGCTTCCGGACTCAAGAATGTACTCTATGGATAACTCCTAACAAATAATCATAAAGATTGCATGTCTAGGTTGATAGAAAGCAGGTACATATATCTCTTCTCCCAATTGGGGAAGTCTAAAAAATATCATGGTTTAGATGTCTTGTATGAAATCCAACATAAATATGATCTAAAACATAAAATTACATTCCCAATTATCCTAAAACTGTGTTTTTGAAGCTTGTAGAAACCACTTTATTTCAAAAATTCGCTTCTGTTGTCATGCAATGTACAAGTTCTTAAGTCAGTAGCATTTCAGTTATCTACGAACTAGCTACTCCACGAGAGGTGATTACATGCCCTCCCCTTGCTAGCTTCACTTGTAGAGGAGTTGAATTCAGAACCACTGCAATTGTTACCAATACAGCTGGTTAACCTGAATTTTACCTATTTAGCTCAAAGATTTACTGTCCTAGCTCGGCAAAGTTGCAAGCTATCCCTACATCTACACAACACTAGCACACCAACACAAATACACAATCCCATCCTGGACCAAGAAAGCGAGCGGCTCACCGCACGTAGAGGAACGGTCGGCGACGGTTGCTTGGGTACCCGCCTCGTCGCGAACGCAGCAGTCGGTCAAGGGGTTCACCACCGCCAACCGCCCACGCCTAAGTGTCCCCATTGCTCCTCCCTTCCCGCCCACCAAATCACACACTAGTAAGCACCTCAAAAAACACACACAAAGGCACGATCTTCAAGCTAAGCGCAGCTCACCGGCTCGATGGGCCGGAGCTCGAGGCTAGGAGGCGGAGGCGCGGAGCGGCGTCACCCGGCCGGTCAGACGGCGCTGAGCCTGCGAGCTCGAGCGATGTCACCCGGCGCGCGCGCTTGAGCCCCGAGGCGGTGGGGCGTGGTAGAGTGGGAGAATGGGAGGTGGAGCGCTGTCGCTCGGTGAGTCGGCGTGGCGCCTGGAGGCTGGAGCCCTAGATGCTTTGAGCGCCGCCGCCGACGGCCGGCGGCGGCGCCGAGACCTGCCCTTGGACGATTGACGGCTCGACGCTTCGCTCGATGCCTCGGCCTCGGCCTCGCCGCGCCGCGCTCCGTGTCTTTGTCCGTCGCCACCTAGCCAGCGCCCGACCGCTCGCCGGTCGCCGCCTCGCCCGCTGCGCCGCGCCATGCTCGCCGTCTCGCCTGCGCACTCGATTGGATCTAGGAACTGGATTTTAGGTTTCGGCAGTGGGGGTGATGGCGTGAGGTGAGGGAGATTGGAAGCAATGCTGCAGTGGGGCACTTGGGCTAGCAGTTCAGCACTTGGGCTGGTGGGCCGCCACCGCGAAGACTACGCCGCTGCCGCATAATGACCGGCCCACACGCCCAGGCAGCAACTCCTTACTCCTTTGCCTTTTGCCCAAGCTGCAACATCTTCCCCGACGCCGGTGGGAGTAGGAGGGAGAAAATACCAAGGGTAGGGGGTTTCGGCGATGGGAAGAAGCTCTGGCAGATGCCAGACCTTGCCAGAATGGTAGGTCCGCCCCTGCAACGAAGAAACACGTAAGAAAAAGATAAAGCAATCTGAAATTGCAAATAGGAATTGAAATATTGAATTGAGTTGGGATTATGAAGCGGTATTATGGTTGGTCTAGTCGACACAAGTTAATACACGAAGTTGCAACAAGGCTAACTTTTAACTAAACAAAATCCAAGGAAAACTAAAGTGGTGCGGTCTCTTTATATAGGGGAGGGGAAGCCGCAAATGTCTAAGAGCTAGCAATATAGTACTATTTATGAGGTTACTGTTCACATGAACAGTAACTGTAAACAGTGCACATGAATAGTGTGTTCGGCCCGGGTGGAGGTGGCCGGCCCAAATAGGCCAAGGAGGTGGTCGGTCCAGATAACCTAGAGTGGTGGCTGCCCTTTGGGCCAAATAATTGATACAAATACAAGACCCTCGGTCCAATGTGAGGTGTCGTAGCACCAGGTATAAATGAAGTAAATTCGTCGGCACGTTGGAGTAACGCTTGACGCAGCCGAATCGCCTGATTGAAGATGAAGTAGTGGTCGTATCCGAAGAGGTGATGTCCTCCTTATTTGGTAAATCAGGACGCGTTCGATGGTTGATAAACCGTGTCACTTCTTTGAAGAAGACGTTTTCTTGAAACCATGGGAAGAGAGAGCTCAAGTGCATGCATCTGAACTACCAATACCACGTGGGTCGTAAAACAGCAACACCTGCTGGCGGCCTAACTCTGACTATTGCTGACTTTGCAATAAGCTCATTGGAAAGAAGGAAAAGAAACTGAACTTTGCAAAAGAAAGGAACTTTTATTAGTTTATTTCCCTGGCTAACATGAGCAACTGAACCATACCCTTTATTCCTCGTGATGAAATATAAGTGCCTTTTCGGCAGAAAGTAGAACTACTCCTTTCATATTCGTGCTGAAGTTGAAGAAAGAGCTAAAAGGTCGACGTGGACATACTCGTGCCTTTCAAAGTGCCTAACTCCACAGTTTCAGGATCACTAAAGAGAGTCGAGTAACGATCTAAAAAAATTGTCGAGTAACTACAGCCAGTAAAATTGACGAAACATATGGTATCTTCATTTTTAGCCAATGATGACGAGTAGTTCCAGAATTTCGCTCTCAGTCCTCATTCCATGACAGATGGCACCGACAAATGAGAATATGATATCCTTGTAAAACAAAATATCTGAAACGTCGTTTTGACCGGCCGAAAAATCCACAAGAAATGCAATCTCTATCGATGGACACTTCCAAAAACAAGGAAAATCCCAAGCTAGCAGCCGCCACCAAACACAAGTTCGACATGCAGGCCTCTAAAATCTAGTTCTACTCCACATTTCATCCTATTTTTTTGTTGCACGTGCACGATAACATGAGTTCAGACCAAAATGAAGATAGAGGATACCCAAAAAAAATTAAAATAATATTATTTTAAAAGATAATTACAAAAATAAATAGTTATCCCAAAAAATTACAGAAATGGATCCCTGTCGCTAGTTGAACTAGCAACAGGGACCCTGTTCCACCTTGTCGCTGGTCCATCTCCCTGTCGCTAGTTCAACTGACGACAGGAAGACTAAACCCTAAACCAATTGGTGTGTTTGTGATTTTCATAGATTTTGAATGGTACAAAATATGTTAGACTCGCAATAACATTTTGTGATCATCGTATGTTGTTGTAGTGCGGTGAATTTTTGAATAATTTTATAAGGACGATTGAGATATCAATGATTCATAAGTAGGAAGGTAAGTGATATTACGATACACCAGGGAACTCATACACGGTAGGCAATTTTTGAGAAATGGTGCAACGGTAACAACACGACAGTTACATGGCACGCAGACTAACGAACTAAGGACGGTACACGTATGCCTTTAGAGAATTAGAAATACATGGAATATGTGGACGAAGAGGGTCAGACTACTGCGTGGACCGGAGTCATTTGCCCTTCCTTCCGAGCTCGGCGTTATACTCCTCACCGGCCGCCTTGGCCTTGGCCGCCGTTTCCCTCTTTATTTTATTTTTATTCTAAATTTTAGCTATTTTTTGGTTGGGTTTCGTGTACAAATCTAATTTTCATTTTTAGTTTTTATGATGAATTATAATTATTTAGGGATTTTACTTAGAAATTCATATGAAATCAAATTACAAATTTTATTTTATTTTTGTTCTGAAATTTAAGTTTTATTATACTTGGCATGGACTCTTTTACTTAGAAATTTGTATAAAAAAACAAATTACTAATTTTATTTCATGTTTTATTTTGAATTTTAGTTTTATTTTGACTTAACATAGACTGTTTCTTTTAATCTAGACCATTATAATCTACATAGACTCTTTCTTTTAATCTAGACCATTATAATCTGGACATACCACAATCGACGTTGTTGATCTTTATCTTTTTCTACCGATTAACGTGGGAATTTTTAGCCTTTGAGAGTGAACGTAGTGGCTTCTTTTGACTCTGCTTTATTTTATTTTTATTCTGAATTTCAGCTATTTTTTGATTGGATTTCGTATACCAATCTAATGTTTGTTTTTTATTCTTAAGTATAATTAATTATGGATTTTACTTAGAAATTTGTTTGGAAATCAAATTGTTATTTTATTTTATTTTTATTCCAAAATTTTAGTTTTATTATACTTAATATGGACTTTTTTACTTAGTAATTTGTATGGGAATTAAATTGCTGATTTTATTTTATTTTATATTCTGAATTTCAGTTTTATTTTACTTGACATGGTCTCTTTCTTTTAATCTAGACCGTTATAATCTGGACCCACTACGATCGATGTTGTAGATCTCTTTTTTTTCACTGATTAATGTGAGAATTTCTTGCCCTTCAAAGCGAACGTGATAACATTTTTGACTCTGCTTTAATAAGATAAAATAGATATTCCTATTGACTATTGAAATTGAATGGCCACTAGCCACTTCTGTGGTAAATCGACAAGTTTATTGACAACCACACATTCATTAGTAGTTTAGTGCTACACTAGATCGCTGGTGCAAACAAAAAAGAATCAAGTCCTATTCCTTCCCCTTCCCAAACGGTAGAATCCAAGTGCACCCGCAAAATAACCCACCGTTTCCTTGCAAGTTGCAACCCCGCGAATCTTCCCTTCCCTTCCCCACCCTTACACGGCACAACACAACGCTCTCCCTCTGCTCCTTTTTGCCTCCAAATCCCCAATCCCACCGCTCCCAGCTCCCAAACCCAAACCCTAGCCGCCACCCCCCCCCCCCCCCCCCGAGATGGACGGGGAAGCCGACGACTGGGAGCTCCTCCTCGCCTCCCCCACCGCCGCCGAGCCGTACAGCGGCGGCGGGGAGGACGACGACGACGCCGGCGCCATCAAGAACGACTACTTCGACCTCGGGTCAGACGGTAAGTACCCGAAGAGGGTGTCGTCCACGAAGGAGGAGGAAGAGGAGGCCGCGAGCGCGGCCTCCGGCAGCACGAACTGGGTGGAGCCGGACCCTGATGACCTCGTCTTCCCTGCCCGTGACCGCGCTGCACTGTGGTCGGACTCGTCGTCGGACGGGGAGAGGCGCGAGGAGGCTGAGGTGACGGAGGAGCCGTTGGAGCCGCCCCAGGAGGCGGCGGACGAGGGGGCTGTGGCGAAGGGAGGGGCGGTGCGATGGTGGAAGATGCCGATGGAGGTGCTGCGGCTGTGGGCGCTGCGCGCGGCCCGGAGCGCGTGGTCGGTGCCCGTCGCCGTCGCGCTGCTCGGAATCGCCGTGCTCGGCCGGCGGCTGTACCGGATGCGGCGGCAGAGCAAGGCCCTGGCGCGCGTCAGGCTCGTCCTTGACGAGAAGGTGAGGCCTTTCGCCTCTTTTCCGGCTATGTCTTGTGCTAGTCACTTAACCTTGTGCAGCTGTGCTTGTGTAAGCGTCTCATTTGTCAGTCTTGTGTTATTGAGGCGTTGCTTCATGTATCAGTTTTAGATCCTGATACTGAACTTAGCAACTAAAACAGCTCATTGAGAGTTGAGAGCATATGCGCTTTCGTTTTCACAATACATGATGTAAGTGTAGTGTCACGCTGAGGACAAACTCTAGGAAACTCCCTGTATTGTTTAACCTGAACTCCTGAAGGTAAAGCAGAGAGAGAAAAATATCGAAGAGCTTGTCTAGTTGTCATTCTCGTTACAGTCTTAAACAAATAATTCTGGTTTTTTTCTGCTGCAATGATGCGGTATGGACTTGTATAAGGAAATGTCTAGATGCACAGAAGTAGTTTGTAAATATAACTCATTCCATGATAATTCTATGTATCGCCATGTGAATTGTGGATGACAATTTAAGTGATCCTCAATTGGAATGTTGGGCTTAAACAATTAGATAATCTTTGTTGATGTTGTTCCCGATGTCATCGTGCAACTCATTATTGCTTAGCTCTGTGTGGACTTTGCAATGATCTTCTTCCTTACTGTACACTAACATTTTCATCACCTTTGCAGAAGGCATCCCAATTCAAGGCCCAAGCATCACGTCTGAATGAATCCATCCCGACGGTGCGGCGAGCTCCAATCATAAAGCCTTTGCTTCCTGCCAATGGAGTGACCACATGGCCTGTGCTGGGGCACCTGTGAGTTGTGATATCCGCGAAAAAGAGCTAGTAATACAATTGTCCAAGTCACTTGGCTTGTGAGCATACCAAACAGTCCAGATTAAGCTGCTACTTGGAAGTACACACTTGTGGAAGACACCATATATGCAGTTAATAGTTTGTTCCCCCTTCATGTGGGATGCCGTTTAGGTCTTTTCTACTTGATGTTTTTCTTCGTACCTGTGTAATTTTTCTTCTTTAGTCTTGATTTACCTTATGTACTTGAACAGTGTGGCTATATATGACTAAGTATCCATAAATCATCACAGAATGGAAGTTTGAAACTGTGCTGATCTTCCTTTTCACCACTGCTGATCTGATAGAAAGAGTTTTTTTTTTTAATCTTTTGTTTCCTGTTGCTTACCTCCCAGCAGGCTAATTGCTCTCTTTTGCTGTTTTGAACTCAGCCAGGTGGTTGACATAATGACATTGTATCCACGCCCACGGCGTTGTAATGTGTTTTTCTTTCTTTCTCCTTAATGCAATGGCAGCGCTCCTGCCCAGCTCATCTATAAAAATAATTGTCTCAGTGGATAATGGTATTGATCTAATCATTACAGAAGTGCCTGACGAGGGAATTCAGCGCAGCCCTAGAAGGGATAGCCATATCTAGGAAATGAACCGATGTTTCTGTTTTGAGACATTTTCCTATGTTTTTCATTAGAGGATATATAACTCCCTTGAGAAAAAGCAGGTGAGTCACCTGAGGTGACACTGAACCGCAACTTTGGTGATTCAACATTGAACTACTTGGAAATTGGAATGCTACTGCTCGTTTTCATCTTCATGTATCGCTCATGGCCAGTCCGCCATGGGAGTGAAATTACCTAGAATACTGACAATGCTTTGGGGTAGTGTGATGTTGATCTTACTTGTGATAAATATATTCATGTTGGGAATCTACCCTGCACACCGAGGTGGTCGTGCCGGAGTGGTTATCGGGCATGACTAGAAATCATGTGGGCTCTGCCCGCGCAGGTTCGAATCCTGCCGACCACGATTTTTTTTTCAATTTGCCTTTTACTCCATATATGAACTAGCAGGTGGCCGACGGCTAGATTAGTTTACCTGCCCACGGTAGATTAGTTTCTTGTATGCTATTTAAAGTATTATAAATATTGTAAATGACAATAAAAATTTAAATGAAAATACAACTCAAGTAATATAATCGAGTAAGAAAATTATTGGACATAAAAAGTTGTTCGGGTTCTTAGAAACGTAACCACTCTCCATCATATATGAATCATATACATGCATACTTCTATTCTTCTTCCATTAGTTACTCCTTTTCAAAATATTTGTATACATATGTATTTCTATTTAATCTTAAATAATATATTAATTATGTATGTGACAAATTATCTTATTAGTTTACATGGTATTAGGAGTAGCATACACCAATGCCCATGTATGATCTACCTTAAACTTATTTTTCCTCACACGCCGGCTGCCCCATCGAACCGTGTGTCTTTTACATCTTCTCACCGCTACAACTTTTCTGCTTCAACCTCCAACAACAAGTACAATTCTTGATCGACTCCTCTCAGCTACTACCGCTTCTAATGCAATACTTTACCATATATTTATATTTTACTTCTTTCCAATTATTGCTTAATTCTAGCCATTATGACATCAAACACGTGTACATGTGCAACCACCGCCAATCACTACCGGGACACTCGTCACAGTCTCTTCGGTGGCCCAAGCCTATCTCCTACAGTTGCACCATCTCTATTCTGAGCTATTTCATTCTCTACTTTTGTATGTCCATGCTTCTATTCGTACGGATGCATGCATGTATATACACATACATGATGTTATGTGTACTCGATGTCATCTTTTCCCGTGTCGGTCACTCCTCTTCTTTGACGTTGCCCAACTCAACGTTGTGGCTTCCTCACTAACCATGGTGACCTCTCATCTTCACTGACGATGACATGTCTATTTTAATCGTTATCTAACGATATAGAGAATCTTCTCACCATTACCGGTGTTGTTGTGCCCCTAACCAGCGATGGCTCCAGCGAGCAGGATCAAATGGGAAAAAGGTTAGCAACACGACATTATGCTCATCTCCACCATTGCCACGTCGGCTCTTCGCTTTCCATGGGGTCAATGTCTTCATGCAGAATAGATCGACACCATTGCATTTTTTTATGGTCTCCTCCGATATCATTTGTGTTATCATCGTTATTACTTTTATTTTTATTCAAATTTTTAGTTAATTTTTATTTGAGTTCGCATACAAATCAAATTGCTAATTTTGTTTAATTTATTCTGAAATTTAGTCATTTAAGGATTTTACTTTGGAATTCGTATATGACGAGGATTACAATCTCCATGTATTACTTTAATACATAGATAAAAACCATATGTCTTCATAGTCGTAACCCTTAAGGCTCGACCTCCGTGATCATAAGGATCCCAGAGGTTACATCGCGGGTACCCCTGGTCGGAGAGGTCCTATACTTGCTACCCGACCAGGTAATTGCTTGTGAAAACAATAAACTGGCACTTGGACCCGTTTCAAGTATACCCTTTCCGTGTTGGAACATGTGCCTTATTCGTTTCAAACTGCACGACGTTTCATAGCTCTAAGTTAACGACACTAACCACCATATGGTTATGTCTTCCACTGACATCAACTACTTGACAGTTGGCATTCCACCGACTGCCACCGATTCTCCGACCAGACGCGACACTTTCCAAGGGTGCCTCTTCGAGGAGTAACTACCACCACTTCATCAGTTATTTAAAAGAAGATCAAGGGAGGAGATGAGGGAGCAATCTAGTTAGCCGCAATTCATTTCGGAAGATCAACAGACGATTGGATTTCATCTGAAACATTAGCATAGCAATCAGAACACCAAGTGTAACTAGGGCTAGTCTACTGCCTTGTCAAGGGCATCCACTGTAATCGCCAGTTCATAGCAATAAAGAGCCGTCCCATTCTCTTTTAAGAACTCGGTGTCATTTTCCTCTATTTTATTTTGTAAGATCGGCGATTCGATCGTGGACAGTATAGAAATCAAGTTGTAAATATTCTTTTATTTTTATTCCAAACTTCAATATTATTGGTTGGAATTTGTATACAATCAAATTACTATTTTTTATTTAGGTATTTTGCATTGGAATTTGTATGAAAATAAAATTGCTAATTTCCTTTCCTTTTATTTCCTTTTTTATTTTTTGTTGGAATTCATGTACAAATTCAATTGCTAATTTTTTTATTTAATTTATTCTAAATTATAGTTATTTAGGTATTTTACTTTAGAATTCATATCAAAACTAAATTGCTATTTTTCTTATGTTCTTTTATGAATTTTGGTTATTTTTTGTTGGAATTCGCATATAAATCCAACTGCATATTTTTTGTATTCCTAATTATCTTTATATATGATTTTACTTAGAAATTTGTATGAAAATTAAATTGCTAATTTTATTTTATTTTTTATTCTGAATTCCACTCATTTTTAGATTATACTTGACATGAACTATTTATTTTAATCTATGCCATTATAATCTGGACCCACCACAATCAACGATGTAGATCTTTATCTTTTTTCACCGATTAACGTGGGAATTTATAGCCCTTGAGAATGAACACAGTGACTTCCTTTTCTATCACTTCAACAATACCCTCTCCATTATTTTTTACTTGATGTTTTTGGTTTTTCACTGTATCTGAGATGTGTCTTTGGTCGTTAATTTTTATAACTTAGCATTAAGATGTAGTAATAAAATTATAATGCTATGAAAATATTTTTAACGACAAATCTAATGACATAATTTTCATATAGGGTGTGTTTGGTTGCCTGCATAGGGTTGGCTCACATGAGTAGATGCAAGTTTTTGGATGTTTGGTTGCCTGGTTGAGTGGGTGAGCCTGGCTAGTGGATGCAATATTCCCTCTCGGGTCGAGCCCGAGGGAAACGCTCGATTCGAGCTTCCCTCCTCAGGCAGGCTAAACGCATGTTGGCTGTGGCTGGCCAGCGCTCGTGAGTCCATTCACCTTCTCTTGCGCCAGATATAAACAACCAAACAACATTTCAGCATAGTCTGGCCTGAATCCACTCAGCCTGGTTAGATTCAGCCTAGATGACACATACGAACCAGACTAAAGACATAGAGGCAACCAAATACACCCACAGCTAATCTAAATAGTTTTAAATCTATTAGCGGTCAAACTTTAAGGCACATATTCTAGATGTCAAATAAAAAAGAACGGCCGGGGTATAATAGATTATCGTGGTTTTTTTAGGGAGAACACGAGAGCTTTATGACGGCAAAGTGGGATTACAATCCTTGGCGACTGCTTGTTCCAGAAAATTCGGAACACAGTCAACCCACGTACAGGTTAAATCACACATCGAAGCTTGTCTCGCACAACAATGCGCTGCTAAGTTCGCTCCCAAAAACGAAAAACTAGAACACATCCTGCTTAGCTCTTGGATCTCAACATCTTAATTTGGTTCTCAACATGTTGACCAGAGTTCGATTGTCGGACTCCAGCTCCACCTTGTGGAAACCTCGGTTTATATCTAGACGGAGGCCAACGCTTCAACAGTATACACGTCCGGCAAATTTTCGTACTTACATGCTTCCACCACCAGCTGCATCCTGGATAACTGCACCAGAACCTCCTGATCGAAAATCTCCACTGAGCAGGCACTCGAGTCCTCGTGGTTTTGTCACCATCACCCACTAAGAAGACATCACCCACCATATTTGCCACATGCCTTACTGCTGCACCCGGGCTCCAGTCTATCTTCCCATGTCGTCAATTATTTCCTCCTTTCCACAAGGACCACACTCCACAAATAAATAAGTTGTGAAGAGTTTAACCATAGGTAATCTCTTAACCATCCCATCAAATAAGTTGAGGATTCATTAAATTGTGAAAGCGTTGCCCCGCCATAATGTGATGTGTTTCCAATGCCAATAAAAAGTAACCCATCCAATGGTATTTAACATCAGAAAACTGCCAAATAAAACGCGTCCCAAGCATTTTCCTTCCAGAGTCTTGGGTCCCAGAAGCGCGTGATAAAAGCCACCGAAGCCTAAGACTGCGAAGGAAATTAGGTAAAGTACTCTAGATACTATGCTATGCAACTCTTTTATGTGGATCCTTATTATCCGCCGTTCTTCTAATTATTAAATTTTGAAAGAATTTCAATTTTTTTAGAAAAGAAAAAATGTTTTAAATAAAACAATTTTCTTTAGCGAGTTTAGTGAGATTGAATATTTCTATGTAAAAAGAAGTGCTTTTAAAAACACCTATTTTCCTTCATTTCCAAATTATTACAAATATCAATTAATTGAGCGTTTGGATTCTTGGTTCAAAGGCCTGAAAGAAACCGTACGGGGGGTGGGGGCATTATACCTGTTGGCACGGGCTTCCAAAAATTTGTGCATCATTCTCCACAAGACAAGAACCTTTATTTTGAAAATTTTTAAAAAATCTATTCACACCGTAAATGAGAGATATTTTGTGTTGCATCCAGGTGAAAAAAACCTGCCGGTAACCGCCGGTTACCGGATTTCCTGGTAGGGTCCGGGATCCAAAATACTGGCTGGAATCCTTCAAATTCAAATTCAAAATCCTAGTGGTTTCTTCCCGAATTCAAACTCCATTTGACGAAATCCAACAGGGATTTTTCCGGGATATCCGGTTATCGGCTGGTAACGGAGAAATAGCGCCAAGCGGGATTTTGCCCGGTTCTGATTTTTGGATCCTTGGTTTCATCTTCCTTTGAGCAAAGCCTTTCCAACAAGAGTATCCTTCGCCCATGTCGCTGGCTGCAGCCTGCAGGTTTGGAAATTTCTTTCCTGAAAACTCCTCGACAGCTTCCCAAAAACGGACAGCATACGTACACGTCGTGGCCACATGAAACACCGATTCATCCAGGTTACCACAGTCCTCACAATGGCTTTCATTTCATGTACCACATGACGACGACACAACTCATTTTTCGAGGTAAGAAATTATGAATAACTCGCCACAAAAAAATGAGTACCTTGGGAGGTACTTGCAGCTGCCAAAGGAGCTTCCACCACTGGTTCGGCCCAGTCGAGGAGGATGTGCAGTTCTGGCCTGAGATCTTGGCTTGCATCTGCTCATCTTTCTACACAAGATATGCAGAACGAACATAATATAACCCGTTCCTTTCATAAGCCCAAGCTGTAATATCCTTAGATAGACTGCTACCCAATTTGATTTGTAGAATGGAATCCACGAACACCGCCCCCAATTGCTCTCCGACGTCTCCGTGTATGTGAACTTCTCTTCTTTCTTGTAGCAGATAAGAAATCTCCTAGAGGGAAGTATTTGCCATTGATTACATTTTTGGAATTAGCACCAAAAGAGTCCGGTTAACCTCCTCTGGCAATTCTCCTCCATTCAAGAAACCCAACACTGTCGAAATTACATTATATTTGACAAGATCCCAGTGCTGTTGAAAAAACCCAGCCGTAAAGCCATCAACACCCGACGATTTATTAGGACCCATTTGAAACAAAGCTGATTCTACTTGTTTTTCAGAAAAAGGCTGGTCTAGTTGTTCATTCATAAAAGAGGAAACCTTTTTGGAACATGGTGACAAATAAGTTCGGGTTGTAAATAATCCTGAGCGGAGAATAAACCCATGTAGAAATCACTTGCCATCTGCTCCATTTAACCTTGGTCTGTAGAAATAGAACCATCTTCTCGTTGGAGAGAAGGAATTGTGTTATTTCTAGCTCTAGCCGACGCTTTGCCCTGAAAAAAGGATGTTTTACGGTCCCCCCCCCCCTCTAAGCCACTGAATGTGTGGCGTTTGTTTCATCGTAGCTTCCTCTCGCGCCAACAGTTCTTCTAGTTGCCGCATAACATAATATTCCTCTCCCTCATCGTTGGCCCCCTGTAAAGAGTACCGCCCCTGATCAACTCTAGTTCAGCCCGTAAGTTTCGAAGTTTCTTCTTGACCGAACCAAAGATATCTCTGTACCAAACTTTCAACGCATTCTGAATAGAACTCAGAGTAGAGGATAAGTTCTGCAAATTGCAAATGTTCATACCTGGGTCCCAAGCCTGGTTTATGAACTCCTCATATTCAGCATGAACTAATCACACAGTCTAAGCTGGAGTCGTAGTATTCATCCTTTCATGAAAGAACATGTGATTCGACCACAACATCGAATGGCCACACCTTCACATAACGAAACGAAAAAGTAATACGACTACCTTTGAAACGAAATACTCGGTGCTTTTTGTTGAGAAACCCTGATTCAAGGGTTGATGGGTATAATACTGATACGGCTCTCAGTAGGTTTTGGCCTTTAAATATGGCCTTATTGTATTTAGAAAGAAATCAATCTATTAATAAAGAGGTTTTAAATATTATATCTCTATATATTGTCTCCTGATTGTTCATCTATTGTATGATGATTGATTAATTGGATTGCTACGTTCTTCAACACTTTTATCAAGGACTTTCTCCCACTCTTTGCAATTCTCAAAACATGTCTTCCCAAATTGCCCATATTAACTCACCCCACCCACCTACCCTTTATCGCCTCCTTGCTGTACTATTGACTAATATACTTTGGTAACATTTCATCTAATTTCTGATTACCTTGGTAATGCAGATTTGGTCGTAAATGCCCTGTATTAGAAAACGGTCAGAATACATGTTCTCCTTGCTGTTGCTCAAATGTTGTGGAGGGTCGTTCTGGGTTACCGCAAATGTCGAACCCTAAGCGAAGGCAAAAGAACCAAGAACAACCAATAAGACGAGCCACACTTAAACAAACGAGCAAGCAAAAATTATCCAAATGCAACGAAATTTATACATAAGGTAGAATACGAATATACCTAGACATAGAAACTGGAAAAACCTAATTTGGATTTGTGGTGCAAAGATATTCCCTAAAACCCATTTTCTACCATAATTAGGTACTGAGCAAAAATATTTTCTAGAGGTTTTCGGACTTGAAAATTTTATGATAGGTTGCTAATGACATTTTAAGGCTAATACAAGTGGTTTCATCTTAATTGGAGTTAAAATGATTTAGTTATGATTTTTCTAGGATGCAAAACTAGCATAATGCACTTTCGAAATATAAACATGTGCAAAACCCATTTCACATTATCGTATGATAACAGAGGGATTTCTAACATCAAATTTCTATTTTTAGGATTTACAGGAATTTCTGGTGTCTATTACATCATTAAATGAATTTTTAATTGCTACTAATAAGGTTAAATCTATTAACATATTTTTCTCAGCTGATTTAGGCCTACCACCATTTTTAGATTAAAGTTTAGTTAATAACAAATTTATCAAAGTTAAAATCATTCAATTAGCAGATATACGAGAAAAGATATGCATTTTCCAAGTTTTAATACAATTACGGAATATATAAAAATAGCGAAAAACAAGCTATTAAAGATTACAGAATTTTCTACTACTGAAGCATAGCTAAAAGCATTTTTATATTAAACTTTAGTGAAATACAAATTTATTGCAGATTGGTTTCATGTAAAAGGATTTATCTTGAATTAGTTATGAATTTCTAAAGTTTTGATACAATTTTGGTTGATAAATAAATACTTACGTAAATAAAACCAACCCAACCGAAAATAAACGACGTGGACGCTCGTGGGCCGTTGATGCAATATCCAACGAGCCACACGCACGGAGAACAGCGCACGCGCGCGATTCATAACAGGAGCCCACCGTTGGATCAAGATCCAACGGCTCACGAGAAAGGATGCAACCGGCGGTGCGGTTGCCTCGACAATCCACGCACCGCGGATCTAGGTGAACGGCTCCGATCACGCCTCGGTCGGAAGGTCCGATTGCACGCACGATCGGGGCGCGGATCAAGTGATGGGCGGTCAAGAATGATGAGGAACCGGAGGGTCCGAACGCATACAAAATCTAGGCCGCAGATCGCAAAATGGACGGTGGTCCAAGATCGAAGTGCAATCAGGAGTGCTGACACGTGGGGCCGCATGTCAGTGACTGAGAGTCACACATGCGAGATTTAACACACGTGCACAGCGCGACGCGACCCACTGGCGGCGATTTAAAGAAGGTTTTTAGGCGCTAATTAATTACTAATGACCAATGATTAATGATGATTAACAATCAATGTGCCTAATGATTTTGAACGATGGTGATTTAGGACGAGGGCCCACACGTCGCTGACCCATAAAGGTAATTTGGACACATTTATTGCTAACAATGATTAGCAATAACTAAACCCAAAATCACCCTAATGACTTCGATTTTGGTGCTAAGCTAATGGGCCCACCGGCGTGTGTACAGGGACATCCCGATACCTAATAAACGCGACACTTAATTAACCTAAGATTTACATTAATGATGCCTAAATGCACGGATAAACGCCACGGTGATTTAAGAAGTGGACCCACATGCCGATCGGACATTAGGCGATTAAGACACCATTAATGCCCTCACGATTGGCAATCATTAAGCATTAAACGTGTCCTAAATATTTGACGAAACAGGCTCCCAATGACAAAACCCGAGTGGCTCTCACGCTTGTCGCCGGCGACTCGATGTGGCGGCGCCACAAACTATCAAAATGGGTTCGCAATAGTGTTGCGGACCAATGATGATGACCTCGCCGGCGGTGGAGGTGCTGGCAACGCCGGCCGGAAAACAAAGAAAGAGGCCGACACGGCAAAACACGAAAATAGCAAGATGCTCATTGCGGTCCAAGGAAGCGGCGCCATGACTTCTAGGGATTATATAGAAGCTACCTTAACCGAGAGGAGCTCCAAATATGGCCGGGAAGACTTGAACACGATGAAGTCCACCGGCCAAGAAGAAGATGAAGTGGAAGATGAGGTTCGAGCAAAATGAGTGGAACCAAATCATTACCACGGCTTCATTATAGCTCAAAGAGGCTCCAAAAGCAATTAATTGCAAAAGAACCACTTACTGAGCTGGAGAAGAAAGGGGTGAAACCAACAGAAAATCTCCAAACTTAAAATTGAGTGATTCTGAATGCAACCCAAAATCAAGCTAGGGAAATATAAAGGAGGTTGAGGAGTTCAAGAGGGTGCAAGAAAGGTTGAAGATGAACCACTGGACACCAAGGCCGCCATTGGAGCCCTCGGTCAACAATGGTGGATTGAAGGTTTGAGATGGTTTTGAGCTCAAACACGAGAGGAGCTAGGTGTGGTGTAAAGAACACCGGGAGGACCTAGAGGGCAATATATAGGGAAGGGATTAGGGTTTGAGCAAGAACCCGAGTCCATGGTGGGCTCGGTTCATGCTACGGTCATGGACCAAGAAATGATGGGAGCAAGTGAGCACGGTGACAATGGAGGAGAAAGCACAGTGCGCATTAAATGCCCCGCAGAGAGCGTTGACGAAAGCAAATTTGAGGTGACACATCAAAGCCGCCTCTCTCTCTTTCGCCATTATCGCCACATGGCTGGGCAGAGGAGGAAGAAGAACAGAGGAAGCAACCACGACCGTTGGATTTTAGATGGACGGCTGCGATTTAAAGAGCCCGCCGGACGATCCGATTGCTACGGAAATCGGGCGGTTGGATTGAGATCCAACGGTCCCAATTGGTTAATGCAACCGGAGGGTCCGAATGCTCACACGAACGTGGGCGGCGATTTGAATCCAACGGTGATATCGCACGCACGTTTTAAAATGCGGCTCGGTGCAGCTAGGTGGTTCGACCGAAGTCAAGTGGCTCGGACTCGAGCCCGACTCGAACCCAATGAACAGTGAACTGTGTTTTAGGTTTTAAATATGCTGAGACTTTTGAGGATTTATTTGGGTAGCAAAATAGCTCCAAAAATTCTGAAATTTTTACAGGAGCTTGCTGATTTAGACATTGACCTTGTGTAAAATTTTCAGAGGTTTTTATGCATTGCATTTTTCTCCGAAAATTCCACAAGGTGCAGGCTCAGTGTTTGACTAGAAGTCAAACAGGTTTGACTACCCTCCAAAAATATTCAAACCATTTCTAAAAATTGTAAAAATTTTCAGAGGGTTCACATGCCATCCCAAGATCTTAGGAAAAATATTTTCAGGAGATGATCACAACATTTGACAAGAATGTTTTTGAAGGAACAAGGTTTGGATCAAAAGACTTGTACAATACTTGCTTGGTACAATAGGGAATACAGGATGTAAGAAAAAGTTTTAATTTCTACTCATTTTCTTACATTTGAAACACAAGCTCAAAATTGAGATGTTACAACTCCCCCCCCCCTTACAAGAATCTCGACCCGAGATTCCGTTTACTCGGAGAAGAAAGAAGGAAAATCTGCACGAAGGCGATCTTCTCGCTCCCAAGTTGCCTCATCTTCAGAATGGTTTGACCACTGAACCTTAAGGAACTTGATGACACGGTTCCGCGTTCTCCGCTCAGATTCCTCAAGAATACGAACAGGATGCTCGCGATAGGTCAAATTTTCCTGCACATTGAGAACCTCCAATGGAGTTTCCTCAGTCGGGACACGGAGGCACTTCTTCAGGTGTGAAACATGGAACACATCATGCACACCCTCAAGTGTAGCTGGTAGCTCCAATCTGTATGCAACTACTCCAACTCTCTCGACGATACGGTAAGGCCCAACATATCGAGGGGCCAACTTGCCCTTGATGCCAAAACGCTGATGGCTCTTCAAGGGTGAGACTTTGAGATACACAAAGTCATTGGGCTCAAAGCTCAACTCACGCGACGACGACCGCATAGCTCTTTTATGCGGGTCGGGCGTGCGCAGATGCTCGCGGATCAATCGAACTTGACTTTGGCCTCATTGATCGAATCGGGCAAAATCGCGCCACCGCCTCGACCAGTTCAATGGGGTTCGCATCTTCTCCCATACAAAGCCTCAAATGGTGCCATGCCAAGACTGGCCTGAAAGCTGTTGTTGTAGGAGAACTCCGCAAATGGTAGGCACTTCTCCCACTTCTTTCCATAGGAAAGAACACAAGCACGAAGCATATCTTCCAACACTTGGTTGACTCGCTCCGTCCGCCATCATCCGAGGATGAAAGGTCAGATTGAAATGAAGGCGGTCCCATAGCCTCTTGCACTATGCCAAAACCGCGAGTGAAAAGTGCACCACGATCAGAAATAATCGTCTTCGGTACACCGTGAAGACTCACAATCCTCGAGACATAAAGTTCGGCCAAAGGCCCCACACGAAGTCGAGTCTTGACGGAAGGAAATGTGTCACTTTAGTCAACCTGTCGATCACGACCCAAATAGCATCATTCCTTTGGACGAGCGGGGCAAACCGGTGATGAAGTCCATGCCAACGAATCCCACTTCCATTCTCGCACCGCAAGGTGAAGAAGACTCGCTGACGCGATGCTCGGCCTTCACACGACAGACACGTCGCACTCGGCAACGAACACGCAATCTCGCGCTTCATTCGGTCCACTGAATCTCGACGAAGGTCCCGATACATCTTGGTAGCCCCGGGTGAATAGACAAAGGAGAATCATGGGCTTCGCGGAGAATCAAATTCCGCAATTCCATGACCTTAGGAATCACAAGACGCGCCCAAACCACACAACGCCATGCTCGTCCTCGAAAAGCACTTGGCTATCCCATCCTTGATGTTACGCTTGATTTGGCTCACACCAACATCTGCATCACTGTTGTCGCCTTGATTTGGTCCACCAAGGTTGGTTGCACAACCAATGTAGCAAGAGAACCGTGCTCGATCAAACCCAAATTGAGGCGCTGAATTAAAATGAGGGTGGGCTGCGCTCTTGGAGCATCAACATGTTGCAATACACCTTCCGATCGAGTGCATCGCCACAACATTGGCCTTGCCGAATGATCTTGAATGCCCATGTCATAGTCCTTGATCAATTCCAACCATCTTCTTTGCCTGAGGTTCAGATCTGGCTGGGTGAACAAGTACTTCAAGCTCTTGTGGTCAGAATACACCTCACAACGGTTACCAATTAGATAATGCCGCCAAATCTTGAGTGCATGGACCACAGCAGCCAACTCCAAGTCATGAGTAGGATAGTTGAGTTCATGAGGCCAAATCTTGGGCTCATTCAAAAAAGAAACCAAACACTGTCGAAATTACATTATATTTGACAAGATCCCAGTGCTGTTGACAAAACCCAGCCGTAAAGCCATCAACACCCGACGATTTATTAGGACCCATTTGAAACAAAGCTGATTCTACTTGTTTTTCAGAAAAAGGCTGGTCTAGTTGTTCATTCATAAAAGAGGAAACCTTTTTGGAACATGGTGACAAATAAGTTCGGGTTGTAAATAATCCTGAGCGGAGAATAAACCCATGTAGAAATCACTTGCCATCTGCTCCATTTAACCTTGGTCTGTAGAAATAGAACCATCTTCTCGTTGGAGAGAAGGAATTGTGTTATTTCTAGCTCTAGCCGACGCTTTGCCCTGAAAAAGGATGTTTTACGGTCCCCTCTAAGCCACTGAATGTGTGACGTTTGTTTCATCGTAGCTTCCTCTCGCGCCAACAGTTCTTCTAGTTGCCGCATAACATAATATTCCTCTCCTCATCGTTGGCCCCTGTAAAGAGTACCGCCCTGATCAACTCTAGTTCAGCCCGTAAGTTTCAAGTTTCTTCTTGACCGAACCAAAGATATCTCTGTCCCAAACTTTCAACGCATTCTGAATAGAACTCAGAGTAGAGGATAAGTTCTGCAAATTGCAAATATTCATACCTGGGTCCCAAGCCTGGTTTATGAACTCCTCATATTCAGCATGAACTAATCACACAGTCTAAGCTGGAGTCGTAGTATTCATCCTTTCATGAAAGAACATGTGATTCGACCACAACATCGAATGGCCACACCTTCACATAACGAAACGAAAAAGTAATACGACTACCTTTGAAACGAAATACTCGGTGCTTTTTGTTGAGAAACCCGATTCAAGGGTTGATGGGTATAATCTTGATCTGACTCTCGTAGGTTTTGGCCTTTAAATATGGCCTTATTGTATTTAGAAAGAAATCAATCTATTAATAAAGAGGTTTTAAATATTATATCTCTATATATTGTCTCCTGATTGTTCATCTATTGTATGATGATTGATTAATTGGATTGCTACGTTCTTCAACACTTTTATCAAGGACTTTCTCCCACTCTTTGCAATTCTCAAAACATGTCTTCCCAAATTGCCCATATTAACTCACCCCACCCACCTACCCTTTATCGCCTCCTTGCTGTACTATTGACTAATATACTTTGGTAACATTTCATCTAATTTCTGATTACCTTGGTAATGCAGATTTGGTCGTAAATGCCCTGTATTAGAAAACGGTCAGAATACATGAACCTCACATGCTGGCTATAGTAAGCAGTAACGCGCCAGTGAGTCGGTGACATCACAGTGTATCCTCTGCCTCCACGTAAGCCCGATATGCGCCCAGGAAAGGCAACTCTTACTCTCCCTCTGCTGCACACTCTTGGCAAAATTAAGGGGAGATAAATTAAAAAGGCAAGGGACAGAGCAGCAACGAACGAAGAACACAACGCGACGAGACGCGAGATAGCGCTTCTGGTAATCAGGTTCCCGAGGCGGGCGAGAGTGAAGTCTCCCTCCCCTCGACATCGCCCAGGCGGCGGCCGCTCCACTCGCATGCGTCTCCTCTTGCTGCCTACAAATTCTCCCTCGCATTCCATTTCGGTCCCACCGAACCCTCGTTCCAGCCGCCGCCGCCCCACCCCCCCACCCCCCAAATCCGCCGCGACCCGTGCCGTGCCACGCCGCCGCGTCCCCATACGCCGGCCGCCTCGGAGTCCGCGAGGAGAGGTTCTCGGCGGGGGGTTGGGGAGGAGAGGATTGGAGGAGTGTTTTTTTTTTCACCACCCCGGGGGGGGGGGGGTGTGAGGGAGTCGGGCTCCCGCCGCCGCGTGTGGGGGGATAGGAGTAGGAGGGAGAGGCTATGGGCAGGAGGGGCAAGCAGACTGTGGAGGACATCGCTGAGGAGTTTTGCTTCGTGTGCAAGGACGGCGGCGACCTCCGCGTCTGCGACTTCAAGTAAGCCTCGTCTTCTTTTTTTTTTTTTGCGGGATTCTACATTTGTACTGCTCTGTTTGTGTTGGTCAGCGATGCACGTTGAAATTTCGGTAAAAAGGGTAGCATTTTTTGCTTCTAGTTTTCTGTTGGAAAGGGCATGGTTTTGTAGTGGTTGGTGGATTGTGTATTGCTACTGCACGTCGTTGGCTTACTCCGGTGTGTTTAGGAGTGTGCGCAATGCGGTTGGGTAGATGCTGATGCAATGGTGCTGCATGGTGAATACAATCTGCTTAGTGCCTGTGGTGGCTTGGAAACAGCATCTTCTGGATCATTTTTAATCTAATTGTTGCCGACAGTTTCGCTAATTATGCCTCTTGATGCCTTTCAGGAACTGCCTCAAAGCTTACCATCCACGCTGTGTGGGAAAGGAGGACGATTTCCTTAGTTCTGATGATCAATTCATTTGTGGTGAGTACTTTGTTACCCTTTTTAGTATTTGTACCATGAATGACTGCTACGGGAATTAGCACCACTGTGGTGCATGTATTATTCTGCTTTCTCATGTTCGATTACTCATTCATCAGTCATGGCCAAGTATCTTAAACGAGCATTTTATTTAGCCCGTTATTCCAGCATCGTGCAACATGACACAGAAATGTGTACCAGCACTTCAATATCTAAAAAAAACCTTGGGATATCTAATTGTCTGGCAACTTTTGTCTGACGTAGACATAAACAAGAAGATGTTTAAACAGTTACAAATAAGCTGCATCCTTCTTTCATGTCTTAATTCAGTATTGAATATGGCATATGTGATCAAGAAAGCCTGCCTTATACATAGCTCTACATTGCTCCACATTTTTTCTTCTGGATTTCAGTTTCTGTTCTCAAAATGTATCTTTTAACTTCTTCCCTCTGGTAAATTAATGATATTGATTCTTGGGCCTAATTTTAACTATTTACAGATTGGCACAAATGTGTTATTTGCGAAAGGAATACATACTATCAATGCTTGTGTTGTCCAAATTCCTCTGTTTGTGGCGACTGCCTTGGAGAAGTTGAGTTTGTCCAAGTGAAGCAAAACAAAGGATTCTGCAACAACTGTTTAAAGATGGCAATATCGATTGAGAAGAATGCTGATGCCGATTTTGATGGGGTAACTACATGCATATCCTCAAAAAGTTTTTGAATTACAGTGTTGAGCTTCCATTTTTTTTGAAAGTGGTATTAAGTTTCTATTTGCCACGCCATGCCCATTTATTAGTTAATCCTGCAAAAATTATTTAACAGGCCCGTTGCTTTGATTGTCCCCTTGCATAATTTGTGTTGGATTTCTTTGTATAAAGAATGTCCGGGTGGTTTAAACAGAAATGCCAGCTGACCCCTCCAATATGTGTTTTTTCCTTTTGTCTTTTCTAACAAAAGTTCATGTGCATCTCCAGGCAAGTGTTGATGTCAGAGATACAGAGACCTATGTATTTTTGTTTAAAGACTACTGGGAAGTAATTAAAGACAAAGAGGGTTTGACATTGGTTGACTTGCAAGAAGCTAGTGTTCTTCTTAAAAAAAGCCTAAATTGTAAACAAGGAAGGGATTTAGAGAAAGTTCCAGATGAGGATCACAAGGCAGATGGACATTTATTGAGTTACAATGATGATGCTGAGCAAACATTCCTGTTTGACACAAAGGGCAACCCAAATGAAGTTCAAGCGTCACTGAAGAGGAAGAAATCAAACAAGAAATCATATGTTGGCTGGGGTTCAAAAGAGCTAATTGAATTCCTGTCTTGTATCGGCAAGGATACAACAAAACCTCTTGATCAATTCAGAGTTGTTGGAATTGTCAAGGAGTACATCCAACAGAAGAATCTATTCCAGGACAAGAAGAAAAAATCTGTCATTTGTGATGATAAGCTGCGTTCTTTATTTAGGAAAAGAAAACTGAAGTACAATATGATCTATAGCTTGCTGGAAATACATCTTGCTGAAAATGCTGCTTCAGAGGATGAAAGTCTTCATGATTCTGAGGATGATGTTGGCTCAATTGTGAAAAAGAAGCCTCAGAATAGTTTGCAGCCAAAGATTCTTAAGAGGGATTCAGAAAGATACAAGAGAAGCTTTGCCGCTCTTAATCAGAATAACTTAAAGTTAATTTATTTGAAAAGATCTTTAGTTATGAATCTTCTGAGTCATCCAGAAACATTTGAACAGAAAGTTGTTGGCTGTTTGGTTAGAGTCAAGAATGATCGCAAGAGTTATGGTTATCAAATGTCTAAAAAACTATACCAGCTTGGGATAGTGACAGGTAATGCTCAACTGCAAGCATTCTTCCTGAGTTTTGAATTCTGATGGCTTCTGTAGTTCATTTGTCAAGCATGTCCAGCATATTTGTAATATTAGAGTAGAAGGTCAAATCACTCTGTTACATCCTTTTGTTTTCCTCGTTAACCGGAAGCTGAAAGCTATTTTGTTCTCAAAAGTGGGTAGAAGATCCAAATAGATTCATATTTCATGCATGAGACCTATCTACTGTACTATCCACCCTTTAGAAGGGAAACAATTTTGTTAACTGTTCATGAAAACACCCATAACAGGCATTAAGAAATCTTCAGAAGAATACAAGATAAAGGACACATGTACAAATATTCTTTTATGTGTTTCCGATATGTGGGATGAAGTCAAGATCCCAATGCTGTCAGAGGAGGACTTTGACGAGGTATGGTTTTATTAGTCCAGTATTATTTATGTTGGTGTGTACCAATTACCAAACTACTGATGAAAAATGGAATGAGGGCTAACATTATTGCCAAGTAGGCTTTTATTACTCAGCAGAGTAGTTTCTGCAACATAGTTTCACCTACTTCAAATATTGCCTGATATTTTTCCTGAATAGATGATGTGGTCAAATAATTTTTCTTTCGCCCTTGATAACAGGACGAGTGTAATGATATTCTTCTGTTGGTTAAGAAAGAACTCTTCAAAAGGCCTACTGTTGTAAGTTCACCTTCTGTAAAGCTTTCTTTTCCTAACTGCACTGTTTGACCATGAGATATACTGGGTGCAGCAGACTTACTATATTGTTGGACAGACAAATTCTTATTTTTACATATATTGCTTTAGTGGTAAAAGAATATTTTGTTTATTCTGGGTTTTTTAATAGTGGAGACAGCCTTCTTGATGCGTGTGTGCATGTTATGCTGGGTGGATCACCCTTTATGTAGGTCCCTGGACCTGTTGCGTGTACATTGTTAGATATTGGAGAGGATTTTGCTATTCACAATTGTGCATCTTATTCATTATTGAGAGGGTATATATAGACATGGGTTACATGAGCCTCACGGCCACTGGGCCGAGAGGGAGAGAGAGAATGTACAACTTTTAACACCCCTCTTCAAACTCAAGGTGGATCAGGAAGATCTGATGTATTGAGTTTGAGTAGATGAAGTCAATGTTGTTCTCGAGTCTGAGTTTTAGTGAAGAAATATGCAATTTGAAGCTCTGAGGGTACATACTTGAGGTCGATGGTCGCTTACTGACAATGAGATCATGTGAAGGATGCATCAACACTAATGTGCTTTGTCAACTCATGCTTAACTAGATCACTAGCAATCTGAATGACATTTGTATTGTTACAAAACAGATGTGTAGAATTATCACAATGGACACCGAGATCAGCACCAACGAAACCAAATGATCTCTGAGGTGGTAGCGGCAAGGGCGCGAAGCTTAGCCGCCCAGAACACTAGAGCGTGACACCGCGGTCTGCTTTTTGAGCGAAGTACCAAGAGATATGTAGTAGCCAGTCCTGAGGTGGTAGCAGCAAGAGCTCAAAGCTTAGCCCAGAACACTAGAGCGTGACACCGTAGTATGCTTTTTGGACTTCCAGGCAATGAGCGAAAGATAGAACATGTTGAGTGTTGCATGAGGAGAGTGCTACCTACTTAGCTGATTAGCTCATGCCAGGTCATGTCATGGATTGTCCATTTGCTATGCTTGTTGATAGTTGATCATTGATGTATTTCTGTTACTCCCTTTTGTCATAAAAGAAATTTGGTCTCCAAAATGCAATTCAGAGCAACAATTTCTACTGGTAATATATTGTAAAACCGAATTAAATTATAACATTATGAAAGCATTTTTTGAGACAAATCTAGTCATACCATTTTTAATGCCAATTTAAATATTCACAATTACATTATTGGCCAAAGTTCAAATAGTTTGACTCCAAATTTCCCACTGTGACACTCTTTTTGATTGGAGGGGGTATGTACCCGGAACAAACATTTTGCTGCCATGTAAGCCAGTTTGTTTACTTCAGTTTGTGCTTGTTAGTTTCTGTTAGCTATGAAATACTTAAAGATGGTTCTCTCTCTCTCTCTCTCTCTCTCTCTCTCTCTCTCTCTCTCTCTCTCTCTCTCTCTCTCTCTCTCTCTCGTCATTCAGTATCTTGTTTTACTTAAGCATGTAGCTTGCATATGCTAAGCTCCTCTTTTAGTGCTCTGAGTTTGCACTTTTTTGACAGGCTGAGTTAGAAGAAAAAGTGGCAAGTGTACATGCGGACATAGTAAATCATGTAAGCTACTAAGCTCACTCTGAAATGAATTTCATTTGAAACTCAATTCTAGTACATTTTGAATAAAAATACATGCAGATATATAAATGGGAAAAACTTCATAACTACTTGGTTATCTGTAGCAATTTAGAAAGAGGCCAAGCGACTTAAATTTTATTGAAGGACATAGCGCATGCTTCAGCAAAAGATTATTAAATCTCCTCTCTTAACTGCAGGGCAGAGTATTGAATTATCGACCTTAGCTTGTTTCCAAACTTGTACACGAATAGTTTTCATCATTTAAATGTTGTGCCCTTTGTTAAGGGTAGTAGTGTAATGTGTGGTAGAAGTGTAAGTCATGTAAGTGTTAGGGGTAGTTATGTAATTGTCTAGGGTTTTGGGAGAGGAGAGGAATTGGGGCTGAATTGTTCATTCTATTGCAAGAGCCCGATGGGCTATATATAGTGTACAAGAAACCCTAGACTAGAAATCCTAAACAATTACATAACTACCCCTAACACTTACATGACTTACACTTCTACCACACATTACACTACTACCCTTAACACCCCCACTCAAACTCAATGTATATGCAATAGCATTGAGTTTGAAGAGGACAATACTGAAATAAAAGATAAATCCGAAGTCCGAGCTTGAAGATGTTGTCGAAGCATGCAACTCTTGAACAAAAATTGTCCTTCGGCTCTTCATACACGAATGCCTTGAATTGGAGATGTTGAAACCGACAGGAATAGAGAAAGATGTCAAATCAAGCTGATGAAGTGAGAGATAAGAGACAAGGACACGAACCAGATCCGCCCACCCAAGATGTGAGGTGATGGTGTTGAATCTGCGCTCGACGAAAGCAAAGACAACGGACTAGATCCACCCACCCAAGATGTGAGGTGACGGTGTCGAATCTGGCGCTCGACGAAAACAAAGACGAATAGACAGTTGATGACAACGATAAAGAAGGTCATTGGTTAAGAGTCGCAATGATGCGAAGATGTGTAGCAAGATGGCTACAAGAGAGGACCAAGAGGGCAAAGTCGCATCAACAACGATGATGGGGGTTGACCACACTCGATCCAATGGACGGACTGTGGCAACCCGAAAAGGAAAAAGTAATCGGCTAATCAACAAAGGATATGATGAACTGGCACGACTTCTACGAACTCAAAGAGAGATACAACGGACTTGGATGGACTCGATGGAAAAAGACTTAGGATACTAGCAGGAGGATACAAATAGCAGTTACTAGCGGCAGCAGTGATCACACAAGCAGCAACATGAGGCCGAGCAGGAAGCTTGCAAGAAAGAGGTTGTTGTTGCACAAGATGACCATGGTGGGCTAGCGGAGGCAAAGACTCTCCACAAGCTTGGAGCAGGGTGAGCTGTAGGTGGTCGCACAGGCAGAGCAGCAGTAGTGGCAAGTAGTACCAAACAGCAGAGCAAAGAAGTGGTCGGCAGCCTCGTTGAAGCAGAGGAGGCGCTGGCAGCCTCGTCGAAGAAGAGGAGGCGTTGGCAACCTCATTGGAGCAGAGGATCCATCGTCGGAGAGCTCGGCGGCGGCAGGGACGAGGCACTCATCGAGTAGGCGCCGGATTCCGTGCTGAGGAAGCGTGGATCGAGCTCAGCGGCGATGGGGACGAGGCGCTGCTGAGCTCGGTGGCGGCGGGGACTTGGTGCTTGTCGACGAGGCACCGGATCTAGTGCAGAGGAGGCGTGGATTCAGCTCGGTGGTGTCGGGCGACGACGACGGGGAGGATCAGATCCGAAGAGTAAGGAGGAGAGGCGGAGGCGGATCCAGTCGTCTCCGGCGGTGGCGGCGCTGATCCGGGACCAAGGAGGCGGAGGTGGAGGCGTCACGGATCTGGAGTAGGGACCCCGAGGCCAGGCGAGGCAGAGCCGACGGCGGTAGCCTGAGGCGAGTGCGACGCTGGATCTGGCCGGGCGACACGGCGGCCGGCTTGGAGTAGAGGACCGACTTGACCATGGATGGCGAGCTTGGGGATCTCCTCCGCCGCGGAATGATTGAGGAGTAGTCAGTGGATGGCGAGCTCGGGGATCTCCTCCGCTGCGGAAGGATTGGGGAGCAGTGCCTGCTAGCGAGGGACAAAATGAATCGCTCTGCTGCTTGAAGAAAGATGAAGATCGACTACTTTTGCTGCTGCTTGAAGAAGTGTAGACCGAGACTGCTAGCTGCTTGGTGTTGCTGCTACTTGGACAAGAAACTACCGATATGCTAAACATAAAAACGAGATTGGGTGCTGCCCCCGGGAGTGGAGATTTCTTCCCCGGGGGCTGCAGCGGTGGAAGAGAATGAAAGCTAGGCTATGGATCTACCCTTTGATACCATGTTAGATTTTAGGAGAGGAGAGGAATAGGGGCTGAATTGTTCATTCTATTGCAAGAGCCTAAGGGGCTATATATAGTGTACAAGAAACCTTAGACTAGAAACCCTAGATAATTACATAACTACTCCTAACACCGACATGAATTACACTTCTACCACACATTACACTACTACCCTTAACACCCTTCTCTTTGGTTTGACACTTGAATATATTGTTCCGCTTTACCCTAATCTTGTCCTGTAGAAGGCAAAGATAGATCCTATTGCAGTTGTTTTTTATGGAAAAAAAATCCAGATAACCTATTCCAATTTGATTAGCTAAATCAAGAGCTGAAATGTGCACGTCAACGTCCATGGTGGATAATGCATAGATGAATTGTCCATGGTGGAAAAATGACCTTTGAAACCCAACTCTAAAGTGTTATGGCATTGTAAATTTAGGGTAGACCTGTTCATGGGCAGCCTGGCCTAGTTTTTCTATGCTCGTACCCAAGATTTCGGCCCATTGGCCCGTTCCGTAGCACAAAAAAAGTATAATAAAAATAAACAATTTATTCATAAAATAATAAATACAAAATATTTGGAAAATAAATAAAAGAAATTTGGCCTTCGGCCTGGGTCGGGCTGGCCCAGGCTATGAACACCTTTAGGCGGCAGGATATCCTTTTTTGAAGTTGGGTGGATTAAGTGGAGTTCACCTCAAAGTGCAAGGGGGTTATTTGGACTTCCCACCCATTCTTTTTTGAATATGGCTAAGCTAAGCAGGAGGAATATTTGGAAGTTGTTAGATTTTCGAGTGAGCATGCTACCTTCATTGCATATTAAATTTTGTACATTTGTTAGATACCATTTGAAGTCTGAAAGCAACTTTCTAAGTTATTATGCCAAACTGAATACTTTTGTGGTCCCTACTAATACATATATTCTTCTGTCATGCTTCTCTACAACTATTGATGAAGCTTCCTTTTTTTCAGTGGATTGATAAGGAACTTCAGAGATTGGAGAAAGAGATTGAAAGAGCTCATGAGAAGGGGTGGCGCCAAGAATATCCTTTCCATATTAACTGATGATCATGTAGCAATAAACTAATAATGCTTGTTATTTATAGAGGTTGTCTTATTTTCTTATTTTACTATTGCCAGCCTATTTCTTGGAACTCAGGAAAGAAAGTTTTGCAGTTCCTTGACTGGTCCTGTTTTACAATGCTTGACCTATTGTATCAAAAAAAGGTTCTAAGCACACCAGCCGAAAGACAGCGTCGTCTTGAGGAGGTCCCTGAGGTTGCTCCAGATACAGAAGAGGAGAGAAAAGAAACTGAATCTGAAGCTGCAGCAAGCAAACCCATACAAGGGAATAGAGGTAAACACTTGAAATTTTGGTTCTAAAATATATAACAGTTTTTCCTTCCTTTCCATCTGTTTTATGTTCATACTGGTGGCAAGCACCTCCAAGGTGTTACAACTTACATGCTCTATCCAACAGCTTCCTTCTGGCTCCCATTATAGAAATAAACATTACAGCAGGGATCAAAATCCCGGCCGGTAACCGCCCGGGGTCTGGGATCCAAAATCCCGGCCGGTTTTCCCGGGTTTTGCAAGTTCAAATTCCAGATTTCAAATTTCGGCTGGTTTTTAATCAAATTCAATCGAAATTTAACTGGGTTTTTCCCGGGAAAACCGGTAACCGGCCGGTTACCGTTCCCGCCCGCCTGCCGGGATTCGGTCCGGTACCGGTTCTTTGATCCTTACATTACAGAAGTTCATAACCCAACATTTGGAAAATCCAAAGTCCAAACACAATTAGTTACATAAAGTGGAGAGAATAAGTTTTGTCTAATTGTTAGCTGTTTAATTGTAGTCACGACAACTATTTGGTTTTGTCAGTGCAAAATTTTCGTGTGAAGCCTCACCATAGGTCTTTGATATTTTTTTAGCTTAGGCATATATTTGCTCTTGTAGAAGCTAGTTATCTATTACATGGAAACTGTATGTCTGGGAAGACTGTGGTTTCGCATTTTGCAAGTACTTGCAATGTAGTGTTCAAATAAGTGGATTTGGACCGGGTATGGCTACTACCGAATCAATATCTGAATTTCTGTGTGGCTGTGAATGCAGATAATATGCTTTTGGATTGGGTATATATTGGATATGTGCACACACAATAGGCTTTTAAAAACCACTATGGATACAAGCCTTTTTTTGTTGTATATAATTCGTTTGACATAATATCAGCATAAAGCGAATGCCAAATAGCACTCCCAAACCTAGCATGCAATTTTACTGTCCATTCACATCCATTCAGAGCTGGAATGCAGTAGTGTAGTTTATGTGCTGCTAGTTCCACCTCTTGGCTGACTTAACTATATGTTGCACCGGAAGTTTTTTAACACTGAATTTGTTTGTGGTCTGAACTCTGATTCCCAAACTATTGTTACTAAACTTTGAACTTTAAGGGTATATTTGATACATTTATGGTCATGGTCGTTATACTGCATCTTGTTTAGGTTCAGCTGTCAAGTAACTTATCAGTGCAGAGGTGTTTCAGAGGAAAGATCCCGAGATTTTACCTCCATGAAGACATCTTTCTTCTATGATGCTTTTACTAATCCTTTTTGTCAAAAAGGAGCTGTTCTTATCACCTATTTTTCCCATGGCGAAACAGAATGTGTACCTGTGTGTTCGAAGAATAATTCAATACAGATCTTATGTTTCAAAAGTTATACATTTATTTTTTGAAAAATATTTCGAATTCTACAGTTTTTTATATAAATATTTACTTGTACTGGATTTGTTTACAAAATATCGTGGGGTTGTTTGATTGCACAACTTGTGTGTACATTGGCCACTGCTTGTTTGTACTAAAGTTCTTAATACACGGAGCTAACCGACTAGCCTGTGCAATTGCGTGGCTACATGTTACAATGCATATCTTCAAGATTTAAAAATGCATGTTACCTTCTGAAACTTCTTTCAACATCATGTTATGGATGTGAGTTCGTAAAGATGACATTTGCATCTCGAAGAAAACATAGAGAAGTCATAATTGCCTCCAGCGGCCAGTAGCCCATATAAACCAATTTAGGTTCATTAGCTTCTTCTGCACAAAGAGGTCCCTGCGAAACTTGTGCAGCAACAACACTTTTTTTTTTAGAACGTGCGGCAACCGCACTTGAAACTGGACGCTTGGAGGAGCTACCAGCACACAAGTAGCATACGCACGTCATTATCGATTTTTCGGGACGTTGAAGTGGCGGATGATATTGAGCGGTGGTGCACCAGCGCATGTAAGCGGAGACAAGGCCTAAATGACTTGGTCGATCAACATATTAGCTATTGAGGCCTAAATGATTTGGTCAAACAATACTTTACCAACCACCCGAATGATCAAACTCAAGTATCATGGGGTTTTTTCAGATTCTCAAGCATCACCAAACAAATATAGAAACAAATCAAAATGAACGAAACGAAAGCGTACTATAACCCCAACAATCAATTTTTGATGCAATTTTATTTAAGCAACCAAAAATACACTGATGATGCCCTAACAAGTTTAATGATAGTGTAAAGTTTAATTAGATGAGTGGGTTTTGGCCGGATTGGCATAATATGGTGTTGATGTTTTGTAGCTTGTAATATGGCCATATGGTCGTTGGTGACTCCGATCACATGCTTCGTATCAAACATCAAGTCGCGTATATATAGGCATATGAGGCTCCAATTTTGCATGTGAAATAAGTTAAATCCTAGTTGTAAGCGAATTGGTATTGCGTGAACATTATTGACGCCAGGGTTACTTTTCCAATTTCGTGTTTGATTATGCTTTCACTGTTAGTTTAGATACCTACTGTAGATTTCTATAAGTACTTAAATTAATCTACACCACTATAATCCTCCTTTTTAGAAGTACACCGTTATAATATGGGCCCATTGTAATTGATTGTTTATATTTTTTTTCTTGTTACACCGATTAATGAGGTAATTTCTAGCCCCTAATGGTGGACGTGAGCAAGGATCCAAAAACCGTTACTGGGACAATCCCACTCGTCGGGCGGTACCGGTAACCGGCCGATTACCGAAAATCCCGGGGAAAAACCGGACAAATATCAAAATTTGAAATTTGAATTGCGGAGTTTGAAAACCAGTTACCGGAAAAACCGGTCAGAAAAATCGGCTGGAATTTTGAATTAGAAAATATTTAATGAAGTGCATATTTAGCTCATACAATATGTAATCTAGCATATTTAGCTCATACAATACGTAATCTAACATATTTAGCTGATATTTAACTCATATGAAGTGCAAACCGGCCAGAAACAATAATTCAAGCATATTTAGCTCATATAATACGTAATCTAACACAAAACAGGCCTAAACCAACCTAGAAAGTGCATTATGCATTAAAAAATCCAAATTTTCTGACCGGTTACTGTTCACCCGGTCCCCACCAGGAAATCCGGTTACCGCCAACCGGCCGTTTTTTTCCTGGATGTTAGAGCTCCTTTTAACATCTTTTTAATAACGTGATAGATTCTTGATTTGCTATGTCAATGAGAAGCTAACATTGGATTATTGTGCAGTTAGCAAAATGGGCAGAGCTGCTTGTTCAAAGGATGTGGAAGAAAATTCTAAAGGTTTGTTACATTTTACATGTGTTAAAGTTAGTTCTTTAATTAATATTATAATCATTTTTAAATTGAGCTGAGTGTGCTCCATGTGTACGCCTGCAAAGGCAAGTGAGATTGGAGGCTATGTTCACACTAGAAGCTAAGGAATTCTCGTAAAAAAAACCAGAAAAGAAAAGGAAGGAATTTTATTCATCCAAAGTGGCCCCAAATAAAAACATTTCAACTTTGTTTCACGTTCAATACTCTTGTATTATCAGTTTTAAAATATTAAAAATAATTGTTCCTTATATATTACACATTTGAGTGTTTTGGTTTGGTTGGAATTGTTTGATTATCATTGGGACCTTGATTTTTGGTTCTTGAATTTCATTCCTCATATTTGTGAAATATGTTGTTACTTGTTTTCATTCCAAGAATAAATTTAAAATTGGTTGTGTTGCTCAGTATATTTTTTGCAAATCAATATAATTTGGTCTGTGATACATAAACATGTCGGCTAGGCAGCGTGTTGAATGCCACCAATGGCAACCCAGACAACCAGTGACTGTCATCTGTGTGAGTTTTGTTTCGGGGGATTCAAGTTTATGAACATGCTGCAAATGGCCTGGGCATGGATTTTGTCAACTTCTTTACAACTTCCAGACAAACGATGTAGGAAATGGAAATTTCAACATTTTGGAGTTGCCTAGTAGCATTGGAAACCTTTGTTCCTTCGATACCCATCTCCGACTGAGACCATTTGATCGATCTTATCCACGTGAAAATTCATGTAAAAGTTGGTCATTTGTCAAGCTAAATAGCGACCTACATATATAGGGTACCCCTCTTTGTGCTTGTTGACTCTTCTTTCATTATCATAGCAAGAGAAGTCACTTCACACTACTGATATGTATTTGGAGACGTCTGAATGTTTCCACACAAAAAATCATCCTCTTTTTCTGACACGGCAAGGTCACTGGACAAACATGCAACAAAATGAGACATGGGCCAATCCAATTAAGCCCAAGTTAGCCTATTACAATAGGAGAGGGCATGCTTTACCCAAGCGACGCCTCCCTCCCTCGTATTCTCTCGTCCAAATGCGCCGACCTCACTCTCCCTCTCTTGACACATATACACAAGCGCTGTGTTGTGGATGCATTTGTTGGGCAAACATGTCAACGGCGACTCTGCAGTACTGGGACCAGCATTGCGGCTATGGCGGGAACATGAGAGTCCTTCCTTTGTGAGACAGCAATCAAAAGGGAAGAGATACGTATCTTCTATTATTAGGCTAAGCATTGTTAAGTATAATCCATATATGGATAGTTATCTTTAGTAGCTCTGTTAGGAAGGCTCCTATTCTATAAAGGCAGTCGAATATCTCTTCGACAAGGCAATAAAGAATTAATCAAGTTTCTAGTCAGCCTGATCAGAGCCTCTAGCCGCAAGGAACATGTCCTTGCCGGCGTCGAGGGCGATCTGCGCCTTACCTATCCCTTCCACCACTACAAGCCATATCATCTTTGGTATTAGAGCCACCCACCACCTTCTTCCATGGACGACCAAGTAAAGGATCAGTTCGACAAGATGTTTCGGGTGCTGCAGGACCTCACCACTTCCAAGGATGCCATGGAGAGCAGGCTCGTAGCACTTGAGGCGGCCCCAAGTCGCGACAGCGCGAACGACAGCAGAAGAAAGTTCGTCCACGACGGGCTAAAGGACGATGAGGATGAGCAGGCTTCTGGAGGCCGCGGAGTACCGAGATTCCACAAGCCGTTGTTCCCAATTTACGATGGCAAAGAAGACCCGCTACCTTGGTTGAACCGCTCCGAGCAGTTTTTCAAAGGGCAACAGACGATGGAGGTGTGGCTTGCCTCGCATCACATGACAGGGGCCGCACAACAGTGGTACTACAGGGTGGAAAAAAACTAGGGCGTTCCAATGTGGCCACATTTTGTGGATCATGTCAACCTCCAGTTTGGACCCCCAATCCGGAATGATGCTTTGGGCGAGCTTACCCAACTTTGTCGTACTGGCACAGTGGGCAAATATTAGGAACAATTTTTGGCTCTTTTATGTCGATGTGACGACATGACGAAAAGGCAACAAGTGTGAATTTTTACTATCGGACTGCGCAACCCCCTGCGTTTTGATGTGGAGCTGCAAAACCCCGCGGCGCTAGAAATTGCAATGAGCCTTGTGCGGGCATATGAGAAGAGGTTGGAGATGGACGACGATGAGGAAGTTAGACCAGTGGCTAAACCGACAGCCCTAAGCAGGCCCGCGGGCACTAGCTGCGGCTCGCTGCTTAGCTCAGGATTAGCCCCCAAGGGCATGCAAGTGGGAGCTTTCCCTGCACCTACAGCAGCAGCACTACCAGCCACCAAGACGCCAAATTCGCGGTTCCGTCGCTTGACGACAGAAGAGATGGCGGATCATCATCTCAAGGATTTATGCTTCAATTGCCCTGAGAAGTTCTCCAAAGATCACGCCAACAAGTGCTCCATGAAAGGTATCTATTTGCTAGAGTTGGATGACGGAGAGAATTCCTCCCACGAAGATGTAGAAATCTCCCTGCACGCCCTCACTGGCATCTGCATGGGAAAAACAATGCAGCTACAAGTGGAAATCCAAGATGAGAAGATGCGAGCTCTTGTCAATTCGGGATCCACACATAATTTTATTGCCGAGGAGACGGCGCACTGCCTCGACCTCACGCTAGCTTCCAGCCACTCCATCAATGTTGCAGTCACAAATGGCGACAAGGTGGCCAGACTGGACTCTTCACCGGGGTACATGTGCAGATTGGCGATGAAGATATTTCGTTGGACTGCTATGTCATTCCCCTCGTTGGGTTCGACATAGTATTGGGCGGTCAGTGGTTGCGTACATTGGGACCCCATTATGTGGAACTTTGAGCATCAGACAATGTCCTTTTGGCGGGAAGACCATAAAGTCATGTGGAGTGGCTTGCAGGCAAACGCGAAGCAACCCAAAGCAGAAAGCACTCGCGCTGGACGGTCACAGCTTGATGACTACCCTTCTCGAGGAGTTTGCAGACGTCATTGAGGAGCCTCATGACTTACCACCACAACGCCGATGCGACCATCACATCCATCTTCTAGGCACGACGCTAGTGGCAGTACGCCCCTATCGCTACCCCCCAACTGTTGAAAGATGAAATCGATCGTTTGTGCGATGATATGTTGAAGCAAAGCATCATCAGGGAGAGTACATCCGCATTCTCCTCACCAGTATTGCTGGTCCGCAAGAAGGATGCCTCTTGGCGCTTCCACGTGAACTACCGTGCACTCAATGACAAAACGGTGAAAGACAAATTTCCATTACCAGTGGTCGACGAGCTTCTGGATGAGCTCAAGGGCGTCCGCTTTTTCACCAAGCTTGATTTGCGGAGTGGTTACCATCCAGTGCGTATGCATCTAGCGAATATTGAGAAGACTGTGTTCCGGACTCATCAATGCCACTACGAGTTTGTAGTTATGCCTTTCAGGTTAACTGATACTCCAGCTACTTTTCAAGCTCGTATGAATGATGTTCTCAAGCCCTATATACGTTGTTTTTTGCTTGTTTTCTTCGATGATATTTTGGTATACAGTTCATCTTGGGCAAAGCATCTTCAGCATGTCTGTGCAATCCTCCAATTGATGTGATGCCGCAGTGTTGGGACCAACATTGCGGCTACAGCAGGATCATGAGAGTTCTTCCTTTGTGTGAGAGCAGTCAGAAGGAAAGAGATATGTATCTTCTATTATTAGGCTAAGCATTGTTAGGAAAGAACTATCCATATATGGATAGTTATCTTTAGTAACTCTTTGTTAGGAAGGCTCCTATTCTATAAAGGCAGCCAAATATCTCTTGGACAAGGCAATAAAGAATTAATCAAGTTTCTAGTCAGCCTGATCAGAGCCTCTAGCTGCAAGGAACAAGTCCTTGCCGGCGTCGAGGGTGATCTGCGTCTTACCTATCCTTTCCACCACCGCAAGCCATATCATGGTGACCCTCTTCGTTGGCTATTAGCACCCACCCTGGCATGATGAGTCCGTGATCCTCTTCTTCCTCACTTTAGTTGTTATCTTCTTACTCTCTAAAAAAAGGTTGCCATCTTCTCCTAACTCTCCTCCCTGGTGAAGAGACAAGCCCTAGCTGACCAACCCTTTCTCCTCGTTCTCATCCTCTCCTTTCTTTCCACTTATTTCAGTTTAACACAAACATGTAGAAGAAAAATATTAATATATATAGCGAAACTATTGTACAACCAAGTGTATAATACCTATTCTAGACCCAACCCCCTTGACATGGGTGAAAACTTCCCTCCCACCTTGGTCAACACCCAGTCAAAGCAAGCGCACCACTTGCCACCTCAGTCAACCCCGCCATTGAGTTCCCCCCCACTTTCACGTCTCTCCACTCGTCTCATCCGCTCTTTTAGATAGTGCAATAAATCTTCTACAAATATGTAGTAGATCCACACTTCTGTAGCGGTAATCTGAAGCTTACATCATCAGATCATATTCAACATGGATCTCTTTTTTTAATCTCGTTTTTTTATAACAACAATTTAAACGGATTGCAAAGTTTGTAATCAACCACATCTCTCTCTTTCCGCTGCCCCCTTCGCGCTCAGGTATGAAAGTAAATCTCTCATAAAGATGCAATAAACACCTAAGGAGGATGCAAAAATAGTACTTGGAAAACACACACAAGAAGAATGCAACAATCTCAGTCGAATGGTGCAGTAAACATTTTTTAGAGCACTTGCTGCCGTATTTTACATCTTTCTTGCAATTTTACTATAGAACAGATGACTATAGCAAAGATGCGTAGAACCTTTTGCTACACTTAGTTTGTATGGTTGAAACATATATCATTCTGCTCCCCTCATCGTTGGCAAGCTACCAACAAAAACTGTTCATGAATTGGAATTGCAAATCAAAAGTTACGGCTTTCGTAAGAAAAGGAAGATGCTAGTACTAGTTGATTCTGTTATTGATTCCGTTGCTATGGTTATTGATCGTGTAAACATTAGTTACTAGTACATGCATATGTGCTGTGTGCATCGACGCGTACATGGTAGTAGTTATCAAGAGTGAGTAGCTAGTAGCATATCTTAGTCACAGCTAATAACTATCTGCCATATGAGGTTAAATAAATTTTCTTCCCGTTCTAGCCAAAATAGTGCTTTGGCGCAGCTGGTGGGAATTTGGGATAGCATGGGAGGTGCCATGTGTTTGTGCCCTCGGATCGCTGTAATAGAAACTATTTTTCCCAACCGTTCTTTTGGCCCAAGTGAACTGAGCAAGGTGCAGACTGGAGGCAGTGGTGAGTAGGGGGAAATAGCAAATCCCCATGTTTGTATCGTGTCGTGTCCATGTGTCCGTGTCTATGGAACATAGAATTTTGTGTAATACGTGTCTGTGGAACAAACAATTTGGTGCGACAAATATTCTACCAAGGCCGAGTCTTGCCAATCTCTTGTAATGCAAAAAATGTTCTAGGATAATCTATGGGTAGGTGTAGCTCTGTGTAACTTAGTGCTTCCATATTTTTTTAGCTTGATCAGGTTTGTTGAATCCAGTTCTTAGTCCTTAGTGAATTTATTGAGTACTTTTTAGAGCCCTTTGGAGCATTTGCTTGTATTGTACTTTTTCTAAAAGGAACTGTGTGCTAATTTATCCATAGATACATAAATTAGATCAATTTATATATTATGAGCCATTTTGTAATGCTCCTGTGTCAGGGACTGAACCCTTCCATTGCCAGATTTCCATTTAGGGTGCACCTCATGAATTGTTTTCATATCAGCGCCATCGAAACTTTCGTTCTGGCCATATTTTCCCCCTTAAGAGTCCTATTTCATTTAATAATGTGCTATTCTGCACCTCCACCTTTTCCTCTAAAATAGTTCATATTATGAACTGTAGTTGGTAGTATTACGTGGAATTAATGACAGGTTTGTGTGCTCTCTGTCGATAATAAGACCCGCTTACCTTTCATTTCTCCAGGTGCAACAGAGAAAGTAGCGGATTCTTTGGAAGTTGTTACAGAGGAATCACAAGAAGGTTTGTTTTTAGTAGTGAGTTATGATGTTTTGGGTAGCTAATGCTTAGAAGAATAATTCTACCTGTTTTCCTGTGTTTGTCTTTCTTTCTTTCTTTTTTTGTCAATTTTCCATTTAAGGTTCACCTCATGATTTGTTTCGTATTAATATCAGTGTGATTGAAGCTTTGTTTTGATCTCCCCCCTGCTCCATTCTATTGAATAATATGCTATTCTGCACCCATGCCTTTTCCCCTTAAATAGTTGCTATTATGAACTTCCGTTGTTAGTATTGATGGAACAGATGGTAGGTTTCCCTTCTCTCTTTCTAGTACTAACACCTGCTTACCTTGTCTCCAGGTACAACAGAACAAGTGGCTGATTCTTTGAAAGTTGTTATAGAGCAATCACTAGAAGGTTTGTTTTTAGTAATCAGTTATGATGTTTTCGGTAGCTAATGCTTAGCTGAATAATTCCACCTGTTTGTCTTGCATTTTTGACAATTTTCCATTTAAGGTTCACGTCATGATTTGTTTCATATCAGTGTGATTGAAGCTTTGTTTTGATCATCTTCAACCACCACCCCACCCTGCGCGTGCTCCATTCTACTGAATAATATGCTATTCTGCACCCCTGCCTTTTCCCCTTAAATAGTTGCTATTATGAACTTCCGTTGTTAGTATTTGATGGAACAAATGGCAGGTTTCCCTGCTCTCTTTCTAATACTAACTCCTGCTTACCTTTCTTGTCTCCAGGTGCAACTGAGCAAGTGGTTGATTCTTTGAAAGTTGTTATAGAGCAATCACCAGAAGGTTTGTTTTTAGTAATCAGTTATGATGTTTTCGGTAGCTAATGTTTAGCTGAATTATTCTACCTGTTTTTCCTCTGTTTGTCTTGCATTTTTGTCGATTTTTCATTTGAGGTATCATGTTTCCCCGTTAGTGTTCTATTCCATTTTTAATAATTTTCTATTCTGCACCTCTGCCTTTTCCCTTAAAATTGTTGCTGTTCTGACCTCCTTGATTTTAGTATTAGATGGAAGTAATGGCAGGCTTACCTTTCTTTTTTCCAGGTGCAATAGAGCAAGTGCCTGATTCTTTGAAAGTTGTTATTGAGGAATCACCAGAAGGTTTGTTTTCTGTAATCAGATATGTTTTGGGTAGCTAATGTTTAGAAGAACTATTCCTTTGTTTACCTTACATTTTTCTTTGGTGACTAACCGTCATTTATGGGCTACTTGAATTGTTCCATCTGTCACCAGGTGCATCTGAGCGAGGTGATGCTACTTGTGCAGTTGCTTCTGAAGGTATTCTACAGTGATTCTTTCAGCTCCTCACTTGAATTTTTTGAAGTACTAGTAGTCATTTACCAATGTCCAAGGGATATCTTTTCTTGTGGAGTTGCCCGCGGGGATCAAAATCCCGGTCGGTAACCGGATTTACCGGTGGGGACCGGGATCCTAAAAACTGGCCGGAATCTTTCAAATTCAAATTCAAATTCCCGGCGGTTAGATCCCAAATTCAAATCTCAGCAGTCGAATTTCGAGTGGTTTTTTTTCCAGGATTTCCGGTTAGCGGTTTTTTTCCGGGATTTCCGGTTACCGGTTGGTAACAGAGAAATGACGCTGGGCGGTTTTTGTTCTGGTTTCGGTTTTTGGATCTTTGGGCCCGCCTACCAAAAAATTCCGTCTATTTTAAGATCTAGTGCTAACCTAATTAGGTGCTATCATGCTAACTATTTGATTCGTATATCAAATAAACTCTTAAAAAAATCTCAAACAATATGTTCTACCTTCATGTGAAATTTCAATTTCAAATCAAAACTCAATTGGTGCTATGAGAAATAAAATAGTGAAATATCAGATAAATCATAAGGGGAAAAAGGAAAGGAAAAAATGCTACTGTTACAGCAAATATCACCTTTTGTTTTTAGCAGCTATTGAGTTTGGACTTAAAATGTGACAAGGTAGCTGATCATATTGAGGAATACCTCCACTGTTCTTTTTAGGATTTTTGAACTAATTTAACACCGAAATAAAAAAAAAAGTTCAAGATGATAGCACCTAATGACGTGTTTGCATTAGATGTATTCCCTTCAAAATATTAATTCAGTGGTACAAAGCAATAAACAACAGTAGATTTCAGCAGCAGTAATACTTTCTTGGGTGTCACGCAGATATAATGTGTGTATTTGCATGTGATTATAATAAGCATATCCACATATGAACATATTTTATCTGCTTATGAGGATTGGCGGTCATGTCCGTTTTCCACTGACTGTCCTCTTGACATCTATCTTCCACCATCACAATCTTTCTCCTGAAATATATATTGTATGCAATTGCTGTTGTTTGATTTGGATATTTATGTTTTTTTTTGTTTATACATGCAGCTGCTGGTAAAACCCATTGTAATGGTGGCACTCCTGGTCCTGGACTGCATAACCAAATGCACAACGCTCAAGGTTTGCTACTCACCCTTTTTTCTAATTATGATGAACCTAATGACTTTCTGGAGGTTTCTTATGCTGCATGTTGAGCTACCATTTTTCATTAATTTTTAAGATTTGGTCCTATTTATAAAGTGTCAAGTAGAATTTTGATGACAGTGCATTGTGAAAACAAATAGTTTTGCACTTAGCTAGTTAGCTTTCATTTTTCCCATTGAAATGCCTGGATTACTATTCTGGTTGGCCTGGGGTTGATCAGATCCCACCACATGAGACTGCTATTCATTTCCATCCTAATGCTTGTTGTTGATGCAAACAGAATGCATTGAACATGCTATTCTCAACCCTGTGATTGCTGATTGCTTTTCTACCGGTTTCGCTTCTAAACAAAAATAATCTTGTAAAGTTAATGCAGATGGTAGCACAACTCAGGCCATTGATATGGACAATGACAAGGATGAAGATGGCTCCAGGCATAACAACGGTGGTGATATAGTTGTCATCGATTCTGACACCGATGAAGACGGGGATCTTCACCCTGAGCCAGAACGTGTCGCACTTGGTGCTCCTGAAGCCATGAATGGGATCACTGCGTCAACACGGCGTGCTTGTGAAGCCATGAATGGGGTCGCTGCACCTCCACGCCGTGCTCCGCAAGCCATGCATAGGAGCACTGAGGGTATAGCCATGTGGAATTACCTAGATCCTCAGGGACTAGCGCGGGGGCCATTCCCAATGAAGCTAATGCGGCGTTGGAAGCAAAGTGGCTTCTTCTCTGAGGACTTCGTCGTGTGGAGGACAGGCCAGACAATGGAGCAAGCCATCTTGCTCACAGATGCCATGCGGCTGTGACATTCTAGTGCACCCGTTTCCTTCAAGTCCTGCCCGGAAAAACACCCCTAGGCCATTTTGCAAGAAAGAAATAGATGTAAGTTGCTTTGCCCAACTGTAACTGAAGTGGGCATCTTTAAACTTCATAAGTTAATGTGAATGTTTAGTCTCGGTCGGAGGTGGTTTATAGTGGAATTCTTTTTTCTTTGCTGTACACACAGCACCTAGTTCCCTCTCCAACTGTCCAACAGGATAGTCATCTTTAGCAATTTCCGATGTCAATATCCCATCAAACAAACAGAGATGAACATACGAAATTTTGCAGTTATTCATATAGCACTGGAATTTGGATTTGTTTTATCGATGCAAATTGGATTTAGATGCACACTGTCTGCGCTCCCTTCAACAATTCCTGCTGTTGGTTTGTCGTTTCTGAAATTGACACGCGTAGCTCCTTTTTATTCTCTTAACAGAAAAGGCCTAGAAATTTCCATCCAGAGAAGAAAATTGCGTATTGTGACAAACCATATATACAAATCGAGACAGTCTTCTTTACAGGAAGCAACTCGCAACACCAATCAATTTGCATCATTACCAGCAAAGTATCGCTACGACTACGATGGAATCTACGTCACTTGCCCAGACAGCAAGGGACAAGCAGCACGGAGCAACAATCGTAACTACATCAGAAAGTAAATCCGAACACAACATTGTTAAATTGTTGGGTAAATTTAACCTCTGCCGACCTTGACGTGGCGCTGGTTGCGAAAATAGCTAAGAAGAACCTGCGCCTGCACATACGTACCGAAAATGGTAAGCTGGAAAAGTATGAAATAAGTTTCTCTTGCTAATATTCACTTCTCAAGTACGAACTGAAAATGTCAGTTTATGCCAACATGGTGTAGATTGTAATAATACCTTCTCTCTTGCACGGGCTGTGCCTGATTGTGACAAAGCTACCAAAGGCGGCACAGCACCTTCTTGAAGCACTAGGCTGCAAAACCTGTGACTGTTTGTGCAGAGCTGTAGCAGGGCAGCAGCGGCGTTTTCCTTCGATCGTGCTGAGCCCAGCTCGACAACCTCGACCAGTACCGGGATACCTCCTGCCTGAGCAATACCGTTCCTTCCTTCCTGTACCGTGGCAAGGTTTGCCAGGACGGCAACAGCTTTGTCAACCATCCCAGCGGCTGGATCCATCAACTCCACCAGGTGTTTTACAGCCCCAGCCTGAACAATGCGGGCCTTGTTTTCGTGAAATAGCGATAAATTGAAGAGAGCGGTAGCTGCATCCCTCTTCCCTTGTGGGGTCCCATCTCCCAGCAAATCTACTAGCGGTTTGATGGCACCAGAGCGTCCAATTTTGACCTTGTTCTCTTCAATGACCGAGAGGCTGAACAGTGTTGCAGCTGAGTTTGCTTTCGCTTCAGGATTCCCCGCCCGAAGAACATAGATGAGAGGCTCAATGGCCTCAGCATTTGCTATGGAAATCTTGTTGTTGTCATTTAACGACAAATTCAAGAGAATTGTCACGGCATTTTCTTGTGTGCTGGGGTCTGCAGAGTGAAGAAGACTCACCAAGAAGGGTATAGCTCCGCAGTTTGCTATGGTAATTCTATTCTCCATGCTGTGCCTAGAAAGAAGGCGGAGCTCTCCTGTCGCTGACCTTTGGAACTCAGCAGAATCATTTTTCAGGTCCTCGATAAGTTTATGCACTTTAGACTCAACACCAGGAGAATTGGATCTTGAATCCATCGAAATTGACGATGCAATCCTAGGATCAGTTCTATCTGATTGTCGCCACCAGATTGATTGATTTCGAGAACGAACGCCACCCAATCTAGGCAGGACATCCGGCTCTATCTTTGAACATGTGGCTACTGGACCATCTTGTGTAACTTCTGATGCATTGCTGTCACTTGAGACCTGTGCCCTCACATTCTCCTCATCGAGTTCAAGATGGTTGTTGCTATCGCTGCTGCCATTGCTTTTGAGATGCTGCTCCACATCAGAAACTTGAAAACCACCCTCTCTCAACTGCTTAAGAGCTTCAGAACCATCAATTCTTTCATCAAATAGAGATTTTTTTGCTGCAGTAGTTGCTACTGATAATCTCAAAGAATCAGATTCAGAATCATCTGTGTCTTCAAAAGATGAGACTCTTTCATCTGAATCAGAATTCTCATGTATCAAATTATCATGAGTGCTATCATCCGACAAGCACTGTGCCTTTGGACCCAGTGCAGATAACTCGCTGTGTTCTGTTGATCCAGACTTGTTTGCACTTGAAGAACTATCAGAGGAAGGAGAATTATCACTTGTAGTTCCATTTGTGAGGTTGAGGGAAACAGGAAAGCTCAAACTCAAGAGTTTCACAGGATCTGGTAGCATTATACCATGTATCTCACACCAATTTTCAATCAATTGTTTGACAGTGTAATTAGGAATCAATTTGGTGTGTCCCAGTGTTTGACGTGTCTTTGGGCAGATATTGTAGCCCATATCAAGCCATTTCCTGATAAAAACATGTTCATATGTTTGACCAGATGCCACAATTACTGGATCTGACATTAGTTCAAGGGAAAGGGCGCAACAAAAATCAGCAGGAATGGGCACTCCATTAATGTTATGCATCTGCTTTTCTTCCACATGTTTATCAAGCACATGGTTAACTAATTCAACAATATCATTAATACCATCCAATTCTGCACTATCGTCACTGTTGCCTTTCATTTTAATCCTAGTAAGAGCAACAGCCTCCATCAGCAACTCCTGATTTGTGGACAAACTCAAAGTGGCTTGAATCTTTGCTAGCGTCTCTGACTTTGGCATAGCTTCCCCTGCTATATCCCTGGAAGCCTCCCTAATGACAACCGAAATTTTCTCACAGTAAGTGTGTTCAAGTTTCTGCAAATTGGAAGTAGCCCAGTGATAAAGAAAATTAGATGCTATCAAAAGAGTGTCATTGACAGGGTGAGAAAAGCTTTTTCATTACCTCCAAATACATTGAAACACAACTAGTGTCTGATGGTAACATGAGAGAATTGACAACTTGGCATAATTCAAGTACATAGGTCTGCATCGTGGTAATAATTGATTCAACCTGCGTAACCTGCATGCAATAATTTGCTCATATTATACACTGAATTACTGAATGCATTGTATATGTTTTGACTAATGCACAGGGAAGTCATAAATGGAAAGGACAAGGGAATTACAAAATAAATCTTGCTTGTCATCTGATTCCAGCCTCCAACTAGCTCAGACGCTTCATTGATGGTAGCATTAAGTTCCTCAAGCACCTTGTTTAGTTTATCATCTGGAATGATATGAGAAAAAGCTCCATCTAGGACCATCTTCATAAGATCCAGGATTTCATCAATCTTCCGGCAGTATCTCTTAACTAGCTCAGTTCTTGAAGCATTGCTGGAGGACAGCACCCGGAAATTCGAAATACTGTCGATTATTGACATTGACTGCGTCTCCTCCATCACCTGTCTGGATTCTGAAGAGCACAAAAACAAGCAAATGTCAAGTGTGGAAATTAAAAAGAAAAAGAAAAAGATAGCTTAAAAAGGTTCAGTGGAAAACTGGAGTTCTTATGTAAGAATCACAGATGAGCACGAAATTCGCAAGCAAGTGCATTTCTACAAAAAAAAAAAAAATGAGCTGCTAACTTTAAACCTAACACCATTAGCGTACAAAGACCAACCGTATTGCCTTTACTTATGAACTATATGCGATCTTACGATACACATAATTCTGTCCTGACAATTGGAAACAGAGAATTTTAGGCGTGACAGCAAGGAAATATCATCGTCAGTGTCGCGAAACAAGGGGTGATCACCGATCAGAACTCCGTAGTCCAAATTCCAAACTAGGATAGTCCAACAAGCTAGCCAAGATCCCATTTTGTCCCAATCCAACTACTACCCCTCCTAATCACAAGCCCTAATTCACTAACTGTATAGGACCATCTCAACACCTCACACCACACCCCAAGCCCCCAATCCAACCCACAAGGCGCGGCGCGCGCACAGGTTTACGCATCTGCATACCAAATTAAGCTCGAATCGCCTCGAACCACGGCGGTTCCCACCACCTAGGCACAAATGCAGCGGAACCGCACGGCCTGGTCCCAAGGTGACCAGGCGTGATTTCACCACTAGACACAGCAACCAGAGCACGATACAGGCGAAGAACAGAGAGGAAATTTCATCGTACCTCCGAGGCCTCCAATGGGGGGTCGCGACGAGCTGCTCGCGTCTCGCGAGGCGGAAGCGTTGGGTTTCGTCGCACGAGGTGGACACGAAGACGAGGAAGACGACTCAAGGAGGGAGGAGAGAGTCTGAACACGAGGCGGCAGGCGGGCAGGGCAGCGACCAGAGGGGGGGCGGGGTGTTGAGGAGACAGAGTGAAACGGGTGCACTGTGGACCGGGAGAGGTGCTCTCTCCGACAGGTGGGGTACGCGGTAAGGTGACAGGTGGGGGTGTAGTGAGCTCGGTGCATGGACAGGATAGATGCGGCCGCAGGACGGCAGCAACTGCTCCCCTGAGGCGCGGGGCCCGCCGCCGATTGCAGTGCTGTTGTACTAACCTGCACGGACTGGGAGGTGGGCCCAGAGTTTTCTCCTCAGGAGTGTGGGTCCACACGGCTCACTTTTTATTTATGCATCGAGTGAGCGCTGGGTACGGACCGAGGTTTGTGTACTTACTATCTGACTGGTGGGGCTGGGGTTGGGCTGAGTTCTTGGCCCACACGGCAGTCACTGTAGTAGAATTTTTCAAAAAAGATTTGTTCGTGTGCAGAGTTTTTTTTTTTAAGGAAATAACACATCTGCTTTATTAAAGCTTTACGAGTAGAACCAACCTCAGAGATACAGTGCCCCTAAACTGAGGGAGAATTACGACGTTGCCGCGAAGTACAAGTGTTTTTACTATTACTCTCTGCGTTGCTATGGAATAAAAAATATATTACATATTCTAAAACTCTAAAGCCGGTCATCATTGTCACCGTGGGTATACATGAGTGCTCGCATGTTATTGTAAGTAAATTCAATTTCACGTTTTCATAATTTCAATTTCACATTTTTCATTCACTAGCTTACTTTGTCCAAATTGAAAGTTGCCGTCCATTATAATTTCTAGCTTTAGTCTCTCCTAGGTCCGCTACTCTAGATTCGTTCCTCTCCCCCAATCAGTACCATCTTTCGTCTAGCGTCGTTCTACCTTAAGTCGTCACCGTCTGACATCCCTCTGATGGATGTTTATCGCTTGACATGAAATAGGTTCGTGGCAGCTTTTTGATTCACAACCAAATCAAAAGCAACAATGAGCCAATGAGGTTGCAACAAGATCTAGCTAATATCCAGAATGATTGTTATTATTAGTCTCTAGCATGATATCTTGCTACTATCTTTGTTGTTATTAGCCAAATTACTATACCACTGACAAAGGGCCATTCGAGAATGAATAGAAGGAATGTTGTAAACATGAGTTTCACTTGTTTGTCCATGTAGGTAATTGAAAAGAACCTCAGTTGATGAAAACACGATGCATACATGGAAACAGCTTGCTTACCAACTTCAGCCGGAAGTTCCTATATGCATTTTTAATAGAATATTCTAATAGGAAAATGAATAAATATATGTCTTGCTTACTGCTATGAGTCAAACAAGAGTTTCCAAGAATCCCCCGTGTCTATTTTGCAACATCTAATTTTTGTTCACTCTAATTCGAAACATTCAAAGATAAAAACTATTTTTTCTTCATTATATCCAATCATTCAGTTACACAAATAGTGGCATGTAATGACAGTTAGAGCAATAGTGGCATACAAGTGAGCTAAAAAACAATTTGGTTTTGATATTGAGCAGAAACATTGTAAAATACAATAGCAATTAGAAAGATTGTGCTGGTGTGATTGACACTTAAGAATCGTATTGAAATGGATCACAATCATTGATGGCAATTATTGGATACACAATCAAACATCTATTTACCCATATACAGTGGTAAAAATATACTCACATCAAGTAATTTGATGAATAATAAAAGGAAAATATTGTAGGTCGGGATTTTACCTGGACAATAGTGTGTAGTTTTCAGTCATAAGAAACAGGAAAATCGAGAATTCACCAACTATATCAACAACTACCTATAACCGCAAATACAAATACAAAGTTTCAGCTAACCTCTCTCGGCCAACAGCTTATCAATCTGAACATGTGTTCTAGGAACAAGAACAAATTTGATCAGTTGTACCTTCCTGGCTCACCAGGGCTAGGCTCAGCCAATCTACTGCAGCCCAAGTTCCTTCATTCAACACAAATTGAACACTATGATTAACATTTGTTCGCTACTTTAGAATCCTTTCAGGGTCATGCAAAGGCTCGCTAAAATTTATTATTATAGCATCTCACAATAGGTGTCAGATTTCTCCTTGTTCCCCGATTCTCAAGGGATAAAGTGTCACTTTTTATGTATGGGGAAAAAATGCGCGCATCTTGTATTCCACCTGACTACAAAAAACCATCTTTAACTTCCAGGTTTTGTCACAAAGGGCTTTTGGACCTATGCAAGTAAACAGACAAAAGTTTATATATCTGATTCAACATGTGTATATACTTACGTTGTATAAATTCAGCTACTGGTTTACCTACTCCAGTGTCAAGAACGTAATCACATTCCATGATCCTAGCCTAGCAAAGTTTGGGAGGAAGCCTTTGTAAAATGCCAGAGATCCCTGCAGAGAAAAATCTTATTAGCTACCTGCTTGGAGTTCCTTTTATAACCAATAGGTATAAAAGCAGTTGCTAGACATAAACAAATTTTCCAGTTCCTAGTCATTTCTGACTACAAATCACTGCTCAATATGTGTTTTAGCAGCTCAAAAAACCTAGAATTAGTACAAAGGGGATGGAATTTTCAACATAATCTGCACTTCAAGATTTGGTTCACACACAAATCAATGGTAGTTGCTAGGAGATCAAAGATTATTCCTACAATGGTCTGTCATGAGCAAAAAGTTGGATGTCACATGATGGCATCTAAACAATGGAGTTCCACTTTTTTATTACCAAGACAAACTTATGATGAAGTAAACAAAATATATGTCGTACACAATTTCTACCTAAGAAAGGTCCAGGTGGCAAAACTAACTACTCCCAGTAGAGTGTTACAGTTGGGAACCACCAAATACTTGCCACTCGCAATGACATGTTGGCAACCGTCAGGCAGTTAAATTTCAAAAGAGGCTGCATAAGTGGCCAATGAATTATACTAAAAAATATGCTATTCCATAAAAAAATGCCAGTACGAAATCAGAACAATGCTCTTCTCAATTATTGTCCAAATGTTTTTGAAATATCATGTTATATGTATTTACTGCTCATCTAATTGTGACTAAAAAAACATGAACAGAGTAGTAGAGTGGACCATACATCATTCTTTAGTGTCTTCACAAAACAATCAAGAGTACTTGTGTAGGCCAAGTCACCCATCATTCTTGACTTAACCTGCAAGAAGGTGCATTTTATCAATCTCAAATACTAAAGGGAAAAAGAGAAACCTTATCTACAGGTAGAGATCTCGACGCCAACAATTCAATCACTAATCAATACTCAATAGTATAAAAATATTTTTTTTGATAATGACCACAGGAAAACATGGAGCTTCCTTATTGTACAAAGAATGACCAGCATCCATACAGGGAAATTAGCATATGGTGAGCATGGATGCACACATTAAACACCAAGGCATAAATCTACAGAAGTACGAAGCTCCTAGACAGGACTAAGAAAATAGCTACAAGGGAAGACCATGAACACATCATGAAACTGTGAGGTGTGCACAATAGAAGACTAACTGAATTTTCTTAGTTGGATCTTGGAATAGTATATCACAGTTACATACCACTGTTGAAATAATACAAATTTGGTTAGCATGATTTCTGAAAGGGGTACTGATATAGGTATCAAAGAGAACTGATGTTTCATCGTGTGCAACATGTCCTCAATTTAATACTGCGTGGATAGATATACCAAAGAAAGCGTCATTCGGAAAAATTTATTTATGTTAGCTAGATAGGAAATAATGTTTTATACTACATCACTACAGTAGGGAAATGAATACAATAAATTGAGCATTGAGCATCAAGACATCTCACCACATTAACCAGAGAACTAACACAAACAACAAAGAAGCCAGCGCCCAGACCAGCAAAGAGGTGAGTCACCACATCATCTTTGAACCCAGGAAGTTTCAAAATTGTCTGTGCGATAAGCAGCACAGTTTTCCTTTACAAGTGAATGAGCAAATAAGTGGGAAAATCGCAAACAAGAAGCATACCTGCTTTACTTGATCATAAACTGGACAACTCAACAGCATTTACGACAACGTTACGTGCAACGTTCGGTCCAAGGCCAATCTACAAAGCAGCAACCCCTTCCTAAAGATCATACAAATAGATAAGTGTTCCCAAAAAGATCTGATGTGAACGAATTCAGCAATAGAACAATCCAATACCAAGTTGGTACAAGAGTAGACCCTAACCTGCCTAACAATCTTGTCATAAGCATCCATTGCCCCAGCATAGCGTCGTGGCACACCAGGTGCATGCTTCCCCTCAACCTGAAGCCTCACCCTCACCTTGACAAGGTCAATGGGGAAAAGCATACATGTCAACCATACCATTGATTTTGCTGCATATGTCATGACGAGGTATAGTTGATCAAGAGTTTATTTGATCATGACAGTACCAGTGGGAAGCCAGCAACTATCTTCTTGGACAAAGGCACATCCCCAACATGGTCTTCGCCAACATAGAACGATTTCACCTGCAAGGCAGGCAGGTACAAACAACATGGTGAGTTAATTACTGCATTGCATACTAAGTATTCGACAAAATGTGATATAGGGAGAATAGAGAAATTAGGGAACATACGGGCTCATAGAGACCAATGCGGAAGCCGCCATAGATGCACTGGTGGTGGAGACCCAGGACAATGCCCTTCTAGAGCATGGTGGCACCTTCCTCCTGAGCGTTGGTAGCGGTGGTGCTGAGCAGGCCACGATACTTGGGTACGGCAACGTCCCCAGCAGCGACGTTCTTCTACAGCTGCAGCTTGACCTTGGTCGTGTCCAGGGGGATTGTGTACAACTAGGGAAAAGGGGAACCAAACCACCTATAATTAAATTAAGTTAGGCAATGTACCAAACAAGAATGAATGAATAGGGTATGATCCCATGAATGAATGATATGATCCCCTAAAACAACCAAAGCAAGAATTGGAGGCTTAATCCTAGAAGCTAAGAAACAAGATTTGAACTCTTTTTTATCCTATGTTACGAAGCAAGAAATTGAGATATGGGCGATCTAACGAGACAAGAAATGAATAAACCAGCGGGTGATCTGTGAGATTTATGAGATCCAGCTAGCGAAGCTCAGTGGGAGTAGGGAGAGGTAGAATACAACCTAACTCGACGAAGCATGTGGCGATGGCGCTTTCGGTGAAGCGACCGATGAAGGAGATGTTGGACTTGGTGCCATGGTCCAGCATGCTTGTCGCCACAGGAGGGTGCCCTTGCCAGGGTGGAAGATGACCTAGGGAATTTTTTTTATCCATTTCACCTTGCATCCCTTGAATTCGTAACAAATCGGCCAAAACCCTCCCTTCTTTATCTAAATAAAATCATCAAATCAATAAAGAAAAAAGCAGAACCGATCCAAATACGCATAACCGAGTATTAATAATGCATTTCCCCTTTATTTTTGTAAAAGAGAAGCAGGAGCATCCCCGAGAACGATCAGTACCTACAGAATGCTGTCGAGGTGGGGCCCAGAGACGACCTCCCCATAGATGACGACGATGAAGGTGCTCCTGCGGTGGACACGGATGTACGGACAGGTCTCCCAATCCCAGAACCACCCCACGAACCTTCCCCCTCCTCCGCCTCCCTGTCCCCCAAAACCCCATCGAACAGCCTCATGCCTCTGCCGCACCGCATGCCCGTAGGGCACCGGCATCACCGCAGCAGCTGATTAGGATATGGGGAACCATGTGAGCAGTTGTAGCCATTGATGGACCTGAGGGAGGTGGGGAAATGCCAGGGGGTTCGACAACACCAAACGACGAAGTTGAACTGCAGCAATAGGGAGGGGTGGCCTCACGAGAACTTGTGATTGGCAGCTGTTGGAGCACCGTGGCTGCCGATGTGCATGAAGAAGAAGTGACCGCGCATCTTCTTAATACGTTCGGATCGGTCGGAAATTATCTGATCCGTTTTCACCCCTATCAAGAACCAGATCTACCGTCACTGACCAAGGAAGAAGAAAAAAGATGCAAAGAGGAACCAATATTTATAGGAGACTTATTTGGATGGATCCCCCACAACTCTCAACTCTGGCAGAAACCGACGTGGAGGAGGCGAGGGGCCGACGGATGCCCTGTAGCGGAGGAAAGAGAAGAGTTTAGAGCAAACGGAGAACGAGAGGAGCGTTTCCGTCCAGATTCTTTTTCTTTCACCCTAAAAAAGTTGCTGGTTTTGTCCAAGCTTGTGCTGACATACGGTTGTTTATCAGAAATTTTTTTATATGATCTCCACTATATGATTAGATTACATGACCTCTATACGTTAGTATAATTCATCACATTTGGATTAGGCTTGGAAATTCTGGGTATATATGTCATCACCTCGTTGGATCGGGTTGTATATATGCAATAATCATGCAAACTTTCCGCGTAGATTGTTGAACAAGTAATGAGGGTGACATGATGTACACTCAGAATGTTGAACCTGTCTGCGTACTAGGAATCAGCTAGGACACATAATTAACTACGGTCCTGCTCTGTCCCATCTATGCACACAGATTATTCGCTAATGGGACACTAACTGAAGCAGCGTAATTAACGATAGTGATGATCCGATTGGGCCAACCAAATCATAAACAAGTCACGGAACCATCCAAATTCGCTAATACAATATTGCACACTGAGATCGCCGGGTTAGGTTAGCGAATGCTTCCATCTCTGGAATCAGACGCCAACATACTTATTGCCGGGTGATTAAGAGAGCCTGGGTGTATGCATTAAACTAACAAGTGCAGATAGTACTATATGCCTGATGGCTTTCTTCTTTGGAACCATCGGTCGATGGAGACATTAAAAGGCAGCTTAGGTGACAGATTAATCTATTCAGGATCATATCAAACCATAGTTAAATTAAAGCAGTATTTGGATATGCACGCTGATGACGATCATGCATACGTAAACATGTACTCGCAGTAGTTAATTAATTTGTAAAGAATGATGCGAGCATGAGTCATCATGCCACTGTTTAATTGTTTTTGTGTGTGTGTGTGTTTGGCTCTCTGTACGTACACACTTTAGCCCAATTAGCAATGTAGTTCCTTAACTGCCATATGGTTTATTGTACCGTAAAAAAAAACACTTGGTATATCAGCATCAAGTAGTAGTACCAGTACGCAGCATCGATTAGCATTTTGCAGGTTCATTGCATATCCGTATTACTTTCAACTACAAGAGGAAGAGATAAGCATGATGTCTACATTGCCGATGGAATATCATTAAAAGCCTTTTTGACCGATCTACAGTTACATATGACAACCGAAGCAATGTTAGAGCATCAACAATAGTCTATATCACTTGTATTAAGGGATGAATATATTAGTATTTAGATAATGTAGATGAGAAATAGTGATGAGAGAATGTGGACTTGTTACTAGATGAAGAAATAAGTAAGTTGTTGATATTTATAAGATACAAGAAGCAATAAAATATTATACTAGAGACTTCCTTATTACTAAAAACTCGTTAAATAAAAGCTCAATAAATAATCTATTGAAAGACTTAAAGCTAAAAATAAATAAATTACTGTAGATGCTCTTACGTGGCCAACTTGGACACGCACTAAACACGAGACAACGTAGCTCTGCACAATTAGCTAGCTACGTGCATGATTAGACGTTTTAGATGCACACACGCACATATCTTCGATGACCAGCTAGCGCATACGTAATTAAGTACTCCCATCTCATTAAACCATCACCATTAATTCATCAATCAAGCCCGAACAAATCACACATGGAAAACGCGCAAAACCGGTTACGTAAGTCACCTTTAATTTCTTTAGACCTCACATTTGTGCAAATGCAAATGCCACAACTCATCGTAGAATCTAGAACAATTCTATCCAGCATATTCCGTGCGTCATGCATGGCTGGAAGCTGGATAGATAGAGAAAGGTACGGGCACGCGCGTGTCACAAGTTTCCCCTCTCTTTAATCTTGCGGTCCATATGGCGATTGATCCATATGAAAGCAAGGGGTATTTAGTTGTATACACCAATTAGTTCACCTAAAAACTTGACCTGATGAGGAAAGGTGAGCAATATCCAATAAAACAATATACTTTAACACTTTCTCTCACATCTAGGTCTCATCAGATCTAAGATGTGGACTAGAAGTGAGCCGCAATTTTTTTAAAAAATATTATGTTAGCCATGTTTTAAATTCCGGATATCTTTGCTCCGATACTATATATTATGATACTATATATTAAGTTGTATGAGCAAAGCAGTTCATCAAAAGGTTAATATACGAGGAAAGATGAACAGTATAGCTTAACGCACGAGACGAGTCGGGCGTGGAAGCTGGAGGAAAATAAAAAGGTGGTGTCGGCTAGCACCCTCACCTAATCGGAATCTAATGCAACCTAATCGCCTTCTCCAGGAGCTTTGTTTGAGCAGGTCTTGCGATCGAAAGCATATCTATCTGCAACTCTGCACACATTTCTACATCACGTGTCCTATATTTATGCTAATTCAACACCCAACGGCAGAAGTGCTTCCCCGGCAACCTTTATCTTTTCTTTTGTGTGCGGCATCAGAACTTCTAGGATCCGGTGTGGAGTGCGCGTTTGGGGGCTCTGCAGTGTCTGCTCCGCTTCTTTGCCTTTGTGTATCTCACGCTTTACATGTGATTACGTGAAGCGTAGAAGATCCAGCAATGGACATTAAGTGCATGTCTTACGTTATAACTTTGGAGCTGGTTGGTTCATTACCCATCCAAACTTTTATCATGTGTGCTAAATTTTGGCACTGAGAAATTCATAGCCTAAGTTTTGACCAAACTTTGCCAACAAAATGGACTAGGAATCCAGTGAAAATGAATATTACCAAAATTTGGTAACACATCGGTAACAAACCGAATAGACACCAAGGGTCTGTTTGATTCAATGCCAAAATAAGCCAAACCAAAATTTTACTATTGTCTGAAAATTTGGATAGCATTTGGTTCAGTTCCAATATTTGGCTTCGTCCTGAAAATTTTGGTAAAACCAATTTTTTTGTTCCTATTTTTTTGGCTCAGCACGGACGGCCAAAATGTTGACCCCAATTTTGGCGAGGCAACCAACATGCACTTTGACAAGTGGCAGAGGCTGATTGGTGGTGGCTAGTGCATTTATTGCTTTATTAGTTTGATTAATTAGTTTTAAATTATCATATTTTCTAAACCGAGTATCCTATTTGTGATCTGTTTGAACCGTTGTGTCTCTTGTCATTTTATCAACAAAACAAAACCCATGTTGACATATTTTGGAGCAAAAAAAAAAGATGTCATACGAGACCCACACGTCATATTCATAATTTTGGCAAATTTTGGCATAGTTATAATCCAAACACATCAATTTCGACATTGCCCGTGAATTGGTATTACTACAATCCAAATACTATTTGTTTTGCCAAGGTTTTGGTATTGTCATCGCCAAATTTTGGCATGACTACCTGGGGTCGTAAACCAAACAAACCCCAAATTTGGTCAAAGTTACCAAAGTTTGGTAACACATCGATAACAAACCGAGTAGACACCAAATTTGGTCAAAGTTACCAAAATTTGGTAACCCAAATTTTGTCCTACACTGACTTAGAACAAAACATTTCCTTAGATATAATGGCATACCAAGGCTTTGAACCAAACAACCCTTAGCTACAAAGAAAACTGCATTTATGCTAGTTAATGGCCATGTATATTTTTAGGTGTTAATGATTATAAGAATTGTAGTTCAACAAATTTTAATCCTATCTTTATCATTGTTATAATTACGTGGGACGGACATGTCTTAACTTGAGTTGAGTTGAAATAGAAAAAGGTGCGCCATTGTAAATTTTGTGTATACTTTAAATTGAACACAATTGTGATTTTAGAATATTTCTATGTATTTCCTCCAAAGCATAAATGCAAAAGGTTATTATAGTGAAACGTTTTGCAGCTTTCAATAAATTACAACTATTCATGACGATAATTTCTACTACTTTTGAGCCGACCGTGAATGTTGCTACATTGAACAGCTTTCGTAGCTCAGTTGGTTAGACTTCGGGAGAAAAAAAAAAGACTCTACTGAAGATAAATAAAAAAGCAAAGTGTTCACCACAAATGTCCTTGTGTAATTCTTCAAAAAAATGTACTTGTATATTATGCATTGCAGCTTTTTTTAAACACTCTACACATACATCTTTATGCACAATTTTTTCAAGTGCCTGTCCTACAATGTGGTACAAACACAAATCTTAGAAAATTTTGAAGCTGCACATGTGCGCATTTGCTAACATATATAGGTGCACTGCGCATATTTTATTTTCCCCTCTCAGTTTTACCGGCGTTTTGCTTTGTTTTTCCATACTTTACATACATAAAAAAAAGCATCTCATCTAAAATATCAATTGTATTATTATTTTTTGTGTTGAACATCCATCTGAATGTATGAAAATGTGCAATGATCAATAACAAATAACATATGCACAAATCATGTAAGAAACTCACAAAGTTAATACTACTACAAATCAAAACTATTTTAATCCAGAGCTATAACTTTTTTTTCAGAGTTAGAACAAACTAGAAACCTCCACAAAGTACTCCAAAATCTATTAGCTGGCTACATACATCCCTTTCCTTTTGTCTGTTTTTCCCCTTCCAAATACTACTAACCCCCGCCAGATACCTAACACACATAACTCGTCGTCTCATCATCTCCTCGAGTCATCCTTATCCACCACGTCCCCACGCTCGCGCGCACACATGAACCCATCGCACTTTCTCGGCCGCCCACCGCCCCCCGTCCCACTGTCGCGGCGGCATTGGCCACGCGCGCCGTGTGGCCCACCGTGCGGCGGGCCACGTCACCCGGCCCCTTCCGCCGGAACGGAACGCCCGTCCACGTCAGCAGCCTCCCCCTCCCCCCGTGCCCATCTCCGCCGTCGCGCGCGTCCGTCCAAGAAGCCTGACGTAAGCAGTGACAGAATGGGCGCCGCCTCCGGGCCTCCACGTTTCGTGGTGAAACGGTCAGCGCGCCCCCTCGACGTGTGCGCTATCGCGGAGGCGGCCGCACGGGCCACATGTGTCGCGGTCCGCGCCCTCTATAAATGCCCTGCTCCTCACTCGAAACAAGTTTCAAGCCTCCTCTCCTCGTGCAGGCTTAGGCACTGGAAGAGAAGAAGAGCAGAGAGCAGCAAGCTGCTTAAGAGAGGAAGAATCTTTTAGGGGATTTAGTTTGCATCGTTCGATCGATCGGAAGAGAAGATGAGCGGCGGTCAGGATCTGCAGCTGCCGCCGGGGTTCCGGTTCCACCCGACGGACGAGGAGCTGGTGATGCACTATCTCTGCCGCCGCTGCACCGGCCTGCCCATCGCCGTGCCCATCATCGCCGAGATCGACCTCTACAAGTTCGACCCATGGCAGCTCCCAAGTACGCTCTTCTTCATCGTCATCTCTCCTACGCCTCAATTCTCGCATCTTCGTAGCGATTTGATCGTGATGATTTATCGGTCTGTGTTGTTCAGGGATGGCGCTGTACGGCGAGAAGGAGTGGTACTTCTTCTCCCCGCGGGACCGCAAGTACCCGAACGGGTCCAGGCCCAACCGCGCCGCCGGATCGGGGTACTGGAAGGCCACGGGCGCCGACAAGCCTGTGGGCTCGCCGAGGCCGCTGGCCATCAAGAAGGCGCTCGTCTTCTACGCGGGGAAGGCGCCCAAGGGCGAGAAGACCAACTGGATCATGCACGAGTACCGCCTCGCCGACGTCGACCGCTCCGCCCGCAAGAAGAACAGCCTCAGGGTAAGCACTCATGCATCGTGCCGGCCAAAACCATACCACGCTCTTGATGAACTAGGCTCGCGAATCCGTGTACCCAAAAATAAAATTTGCAATTAGTTTAATCCTAAAGATCGTACGGTTTATTGTTGCTTTCGAAATTGGGGGGTAAGCGTGGCCCACGGATTTGGGCCGCAGAATTTATAGGATGGGCCAGGGGGCCCGCACCGAGTGCAACTTGCGCAATGATTCGCGCGTGACGAGTTGCTATCCTATCTGCCTATCCTCCTCGCCCCGGTGTGGTCAGGAGTGAGCATTCGATACCATCACGTCATCCCTTTCAGGGACCAATTATTTTTCGCCCTACGCGCCCCTGCGACGGCGACGCCCACGAAAACAACGTCAAAAGTTTAGAAAACAACTCGCCAATTTAATAATGTTTTTATAAGCTTTGATGATAGATACGCAAAAAAATGAAGATTTCAGATTAATCTAGTTACTTGTTGCAATTTAATTAGTTGTGATCATCTGACATGTTTGTGACTTGTGTTGGTGCAGTTGGACGATTGGGTCCTGTGCCGCATCTACAACAAGAAGGGCGGGCTGGAGAATCCTACGGCGCGGGCTGCCGCCGACCGGAAGCCGGTGGTGGGCAGCCAGGCGGCCGCGGTGAGCTCCCGGCCGGAGCAGAAATCCGTTGTGGGGTTGGCCCCCGGGGGCGTGCCGCCACCGGCGTTCCCGGACTTCGCGGCGTACTACGACCGGCCGTCGGACTCGATGCCGCGGCTGCACGCGGACTCGAGCTGCTCGGAGCAGGTGCTGTCGCCGGAGTTCGCGGGCGAGCGCGGGGAGGTGCAGAGCCAGCCCAAGATCAGCGAGTGGGAGCGCACCTTCGCCACCGCTGGCCCCGTGAACCCGGCCGCCGGGTCCATGCTCGACCCCGCCGGCGCCGACCTCGGCCTCGTCGGCGACCCGCTCCTCCAGGACATCCTCATGTACTGGGGCAAGCCATTCTAAGCGAACTAGCGAAGCAAATTATTTTCCTTGGTGCTGTGGTGGTATGAATCCATGTGGGCTTTGGGTGACGACTCAGGCGAGCCGCCGGAGTTTTGACTTGATGAACCAGAGATAAGATTAAGACGTTAACAAGGTGTGTGCGATGAAGCCCCGGAAGAAAGGCGGCGATGAGACCGTGGGTCCCCGGCGCCTCGGGAGATGACGTCGAGACGGACGCATTGCATTGGTGGGCGTGTGGAGCATGTGTGTGTACATGTATGTACATGATTGATTCGGTGCAGGGTTTCTCTATGTTTCTTCATTGGTTCAATTATAAGGGCGTAATCTATACTAGCAATAGCAGTATATGGTGCTAGGTCCAATGGTAGTGTGAGCCATTCATCAAAGCAAATGGAATAAACCGTATTGTAGTTGTTCGAAGAAAACCCGGGGAAAAAAGAGTCGTGCTCCGATTTTATTTTTTCCCCAAGCGAGAGCACATCACATCGGCTAATCGTCTGCACTCCAGCTGGCGAGATAGGCTTGCATACGAAGGAAAACCTTCTGTGCCGGGCGCTTCAGGAAAAAAAAAACGTGTTTTAATGCCAAGCAGAGAGGAAAACAGGTGGATATGTACGCTTTGAACGGCAGGTCAATGTGCACGTGTAGGCGGGCATGCAGTTTGGTCCCGGAGAATTCATGGGCGGCGCGGCGGTCAGGCGTGCAGCTGCAGCTGGGCTCTCACGTTCGCACGGATGACGGATTCGTCCCGGTGCCTCGTGCCTATCGCCTCCGGCCGGTCAATGGGCGGCGGGGCGGGACGTACGCCCGTCAAACCGTCAAATTGAGGTCGCCTGCGCCACGGACCACGGTGGGGGGCTGCTAATCTTCATCAGGTCGAACCAAAGTAGGTTAGCTCTAGACTCGGTTTATTAGTACTAACTGTCCTGCGTACAGTGCAACGTCTCGCTTTTCCACTTGCTAAGGTAGATTTGGGTCACCAGTTACAGGCTCCGCTTTGATTGGTAAGAGGCCGGATGCATGCACCTCGCGAAATACTACTAGCTAGCCGAGCCCTTGTTTGGATCATCAGAGGAATCATTCAGAGTTGGCAGGCTCGGAATTCTTAATGGGACTTTTAATTCAAGAATTCTTAATGGGGCTTTTAGTTCATACCAACGAATTGTTGTTAATTTGTTATGGTACGCCGAATCAAGCAGCACTTACCCCCTTTTTTTTCAAGCGGGAAACTACCTATTGAAAGCCTCAACAATCTGGGGCCTATTTGGTAGTGTGCTCTGCTCCTCAGTGCTCTAGTCCTTATTCTTCAGTTTGCTCCTCTGAGAATTTGACGCAGGCATTTGATAGGAGGTTGATCTTTAAAACTCTAAAAGTGAAGATTTGAGGCAAAAATATCATGCTACCTCTGTTTTTAACACCTATGCTATTTGTATCGCACTCCTTTATATTTGAACATAAATTTCAAAATTTTCTTTACAGATTTCCCACGATTGTTATTGTGTTTCATGTGTAATCTCGTAAAGATGATGGCCTAATAGACAGAGAAAATAATTATGGTATGAATGACATTGATATATGAAGATTGAAATTCTTCTCTGTTTAATACGACATTGACAAATGAAGATTGTTTTTTTTTTGTTTAACATGAGCGTACGGACTAGCATAGCGCGTTTGTGAATAGTGATCATGGCACTACTGTTATTGAATAGCATAAAGACACACAAAAAGAGATTCCGTATTTGAAAACAGATTAGAAAAGGAAGCATAATCTTGGAAAATAAACCCCACTGCTAATACAATAGTAGCATACCATGCGATTCCTCAAATTAGTCTTTAATCTCTATAGGTTAAAGTGCAGCATTGTGCATAACATCACAGTACAATAATACCAATGACTATTGTGCATAACATCACAGTACAATAATACCAATGACTATTGTGATTGTAAAGGATGGCAATTGGCAAAGGTTACAAGGGTGTTATCAATTCTATACATCTCGCATTTCATGTCAATTCAATCACAGTTCGGTTTTACGGATAAGTTCTGCAGCCACAAAGCTCAAAATCATGAAGCTGGAGATCCATCCCATGTGTAGCAAAAAACGGAGAAGCTCCGGTCTGTCTTATTTCTTCAGAAGGCAATCCTTGAAGCCCTTCGGTTCTTCTCCATTGAGGTTCCTGCCTATGAACACAAATCTTGTTGATGCGCGGCTCATTTGGTTCCCACGTTCTCTCGGAAGATCCCTGGAAAATATCTCGTCACTAAAATTGTGATTCCTACCAACATAAAAATGAAAGGAGCACTAATCATTGCTCTCTTTTGCAATGCACTAGCAAACTTGTTCTTCTCAGCTCTTGCTTCCTTCATGTCTGGTAGGGTGCCCTTCATTATAAAAAACTGCAATTCAGTAGTATTCATCCACATCAACAAGTACCAACTAGTTGATCTCTCAACCAAAAACTACTAGTACTCACATGAACAAGTAGTCAAATATTGCAAGTTGTCATGTCAGGGGAAAAAGCATGGAGTAACACAATATGCAGGTTCATCTGCTCACAACAAAAATTAGCACCACCTAGGCATGGAGTAGCACAAAATTTAGCATGCAGTACAACGAACCAAAACCAAAGAAATTACTCAAAGCCGAGTCTAGGCATCGGTTTATTCTAGATCTAACAAAAAAAAAAAACCATCACATATTCATCAGTTCATTAATTCATCAGAAATTGACCAAAAAACCACAAGTAGCCCCCTACAAATTATCACTTCATAGAATGCATAAAAAAAGCAGATTCGTTGGTTCATCGATACACATTTGCTAGGTAGGAGGGTGAACCAGTGTCGGTGACCGGTGGTGAAGAGGAGAAGGAATACAAGAGGATGGGGCGGAGGTCTAGGGGGATGTGGCGGCCGACGAACTTTTAGGGTTTGGGGCCGGCGGGACTTAGGGGTGGTGGCGGATTTGAAGGGAAATGGTGGCGTAGGGGTAAAGTGTGGCACGGATCTGAGGGATGTGATGTAGGGGTTAGGGCGACACGCACCTGGAGGGAGGTGGCAGCGTGAGGACACAGACGACGGAGGAGGCCGGTGGCCGAGGAAGAATCCCGCGACGGTGATAGGGTTGTCGCCGGTGCTCACCCGGTTCTTGCCCCGTAGCTCCCCCACGAGAATCTACCTTAGGGTCGCTCCGAAAAATGCATGTACGAGCTGTTCCGCTACTGGTTAGATCCAGATTCTCCAAAACTGGTTGTGCTCCGACTGCTACGATTGAGAATCTGGGAGCCAGAGCTTTGTAGAGGCCTAAATCTGGAATTGTCAGGAGCGTAGTGAAGCTTGGCCAGAGCTGCAGCCGCCGCAGTTCCGTGGAGATCATCCTGCTACGTATGCACACGGCGCACCGCTTTAGCTCTTTGAACACAGCTGAGACAAAAACAGCCGACTGCTCCGGCTTAGATAAGGGTATTTTGGTTCGTACATACCGACAAAAATGGTGGCACGTATCACTTTCCTCGAACTTTCGAGTGACATGTTGGTCCGGTTGGGCTAGGAATTCTACGGTAAGTTGGGCGGCTTTCTATATCTGAGCGGAAGCGGTTTATCAATCGTGTACCGGTTCGACCCGAAAGGCGGCGCGAATTGATAAGTTCAAAGTTTTCTGTTGTTGTTGAGGAGCTGACAATTCACAAGAGGAAACTTAAGAAGGTCATACTGATAAATTTGCTAGACCCGTGGATCGGCCCAAGGGCCCGTGCTGCAAGTATCCACGCGTGGATATTGGGCCGGGCAAAAATCAGGCCCATGCTGCAAATTTCTACGCTGTTCTGGATGGCTGCTGCTAGTCCCCAGATCTTTGGGTCAAAATGCCCACGGACTATGAGAAATAAGGCCCGCTTATATTTCTCCGGGCCACAGCCCATTTCGTGTGTGGCCCTTTATCGACACGTGCAGCGTGATGAATAAATAAACCCTGGCGATCTTTGCTGTTTTGTGTCATCATCCATCACGGATTCACTGGCCGAGATAATCGTTAATTTTGAGCAAACAAGTGCCCCGCCGGTTCAGTATTAGCTCGGGCACCGGCACGCTCGATTCGCCCTATGTCCAGTGCTCCTCCAGTAGCAAATTGGTGGGTGGTTACAAAAGCATTGAAGCACTTGGCTAACTCAAACAGAGCTTGCTGCCATTTCCTTACCTGGTCCGGCTCCGGCCCATATACGGGTGGAACTAGTAAACGACTTGTCCCAGCCATGAGAGATGCGTCGAAAACAGCAAAATGTCTTGTCAGAACTGGTCGAGTCAAATTCGGATGGAGGTTGGAGGTGGTAGCAGCCATAGCTAAGCGGCGGTCGCAGATTGGTAGATTTCCTCTTGTGGGCGGATAGACGCGCACTCTCGTTTGTCACAGCCCTTCGCAGAAGAAAAGGCTAAAAGACAAGCCAAGCACACGCGATTGGCAGTTGTTGTCATGTGAAAAGAAAATCTAACAAGGCGATCGGTTGTGGAGCGCCCAACTTCGCAATCAAGTGCGTTCCAAGCAAGCGAAACATCACACCACCTCTTTTGTAATCTTCTGCGGCTAATTGGTGATTAGTGCTGCGTTCCCTAGCTGCCTGATTGTTCCATCACGCACAACACTCCACGCCAGGAGTGGTACTACTACTAGATGTAGATAGATGGGGTAAAAGTTGGAAGCGATTCTTTTACTGAAATTAAGTTCTTCTGTGGAGTGTCCGTCTGCACAGTGTTCTCACGTGATCATCGGTTTGATCTGCGTGTGATAAGTTCAAACGAGCAGATCAGCGAGCACTACGGAAGCTTGAAACATGAGCGGGTCCTGTTGGGGAACGTGATGAGCTGACAGGCATCATGGTTAGGCAGCTCGTTGGATGCTCGCCGGTTGGGCCCCTCGTGTCGCGTCCTTGTAAAGTTAGCTTTTAATTTGCCTTTGCAAGGTTGGTCGATCTACGTGCACCACCACGCGATACCTATAGCCAGGCCGCTCTGGATCGATCGGATCCCGGAGCATGCAGCTCGTGGCATCCTAAAACTCTGCAGGCTTCAGATCTGGGGTTGTTTGACACGGCGATCGAGACCCTGCTTTCCCAGACCGATCGACCCTTCACCTGTGAAAAACGCTTCTCACCTTTCCTTCAAGCTAGCACAATTGGCCTGCTACTGACAAAGAAATTACTGCTCACGAAGGTGCGACAGATGAGCCAGGTAACCGAGTACCTTTGCGAATACACTGTTCACGACGTGATCAGTTGTCAGCCTGTTACAATCCCACTCGATATCACCGATGAACATCAATTCAAGAACTAGTTTGCTAATCCAAACACAGGTTACAAGTATTAGGAGATACAATTTGGGATAATCAAAGTCAAGAACACGGCAGAATAAGTAGACTAGGAATTAGAGAAGAGGCATTGGGGAAGGAACATCCAGAAGAAGAGGAGTAGAATGAAAGGAGGAAGAAGAGCCTGTGGCTGGTTGTTTGTTCTTCCATAGCCCTTCCATCATGTCTCGTCTGTCCTGTCCTGTCCTGTCCCATTCTTGCCTTATGGGCCCAGCTCTCACAACGACTAGTCCACGGCCCATGACTAAGCCCAAGCTAGCCGGTCCGTGACATTCCTCCCTCCTTGAATTTTGGTTTGTCCCCAAGCCAATACCATACGTAGCACAGCTGACAGTACTTGTTGCTTGCGCATATGTGATAGCTAAGAATCGAGCCTTCAACTTGTAAGCACATATAAAACTGCACTTGCCCACAGTGGAAGTCAGTAAACCTCCACGCTTCTGCTGCAAAATTAGAATCTTGTAGTAAGCAGCTAGTAAGAACAGGGAACTAGCAATTCATCCAACACCTCCTATCAGTAACTTGAACAACCCAATCAAAATTGATACTTTGGCAGCCTTTGATGGTGATAATTGTTCAACCTCCCTATTATCCAAATGTTTTACTTGGAAATCATCAAAATTAAGGACACCGATGGTAGCTTCCTTGTAAGAATTCCTGATGAACCAATTCTTAATTGTGTAGAAGTTCTGTGCATCAGTGCCAAGATGGAAAACCTCATTTGCAGATTCCTCATAATTTATCATGGTTGAGTTGATAGTCATGGATGACGCAACAAGGTTGGTGGAGAAAATAACATTTTGCCGGAGTCCCGGATTTTCAAGCTTTTGTGCATCTGAATACTCCATGTCAGCAAAGGATTTAAAGTTGTCTACTGTCAATCTCATTGAAAGGCAGTGGAGGCTCTTGGGTAGCGTCTGAACTCCAAGACTGATCTTGCTGCAACTATTGTTTGATCCCTCTTTCTCAGATGGAGCAGCTTGGGTGGTCTTGCCATGCATTGCCAACCAACCAATCTGACTTAGCTCTCCATGTGTGTCAGCAAAAAAATCCTCAACGAGTTCACCACTTACCTTTGCCAACCCCGCATGACGAATTGCAACCCCATATGGCAAAAGGTGTAAGAACCCGGGATTAAAATCCCAGATCTTCTGTGCACAACTGAACTAGTCCCATGATTAGTGGCTAGCTCACACAGTAAACAAATGTGATAACACAACCATAAACGTTAAAAGTTATTAAATAACAACAGAGTTGATTACAAAATAGCCTTACAGGGCAACATTAAATAAACACAGCGGAAGACGATGAAGAAGTAGTAGGGTCCAGCAATCTGCCATAGGCAATCGACTGGGGTAGCGGCCTAGTTGTTACGATCCACACTTGAAGCGAAGTCCTTCTCCTCTGAAATTTGTTTGCATTAAGCAAGAATGAGCACAACTTCCGTGCTCGCAAGTTACACCCGTCAATTAACAGAATGACATGCATACATGGATGTAACAAAGGATGGCTTATAGGGTTAATTGTGCAAAAAAAACAGCATTTGACATTAAATACCATACTAAGTTCAAGAGCTCAAGTTTTAGAAAATCTAAAATTGATTTTGAATTGATAAAGATAGTGTAGGCACCAACCTAACACCAACATAAATACAGGCACCAACCTGGGGCTTCAACCCATAACTTTTCTCATGGACACCCATCCATGCCAACCTGTTTTACAAAAATCGAAGTCTAACTTTGAGTGGCTTTGCCAGCATGTCCATGACCGTGGACACGGCTATTCGAATAGTTTTACACTCTGCAGAGGTTGTACAACTTTACCCACAAGACATGAATTCTCTAGTTGTTTGGCATCTGTCGATACCACCGCTCACTACCTTAGGTAAGCAGTCTAGAGCACGTATCAAGGCCTTTACAATACGCCATTCCACCATAGCCTCCCCTCGCTAAGGTTTCACCCCCTTTGGACTACCCGTCCGCAGAGTTCAGGCCCCCTCTTGCGCCAGGTGGGACTAACAACAGTCATGAAAGACTACCCACCTCATCAATAGGAACGACCATGATGTAGCTTTGCAAATTATTCAGCCAGGTCCTGCCCATACAAGACATGTGGTAGTACGATTTGGCTTAGCAAGATGCGGCTCGAAGACCGGTCCTTAACTGACCTGGGCGACAACCAATAGAACCATGGGCCTCGACCTACCCGGTTGAGCCCGTGCATAAACCTGCACCCACCAGACAACTATTTCGCCCAAGTCCAAACCATCATTTTATTTTAGTTTTCAAGCATTTGTAAAACTCCCATGACACACCAATGCCAAGGGTACAATTTAAACAACATTTGACTTTTGGCTGAAATTCCCCAAATGAAACATATGTGATCTATAAGCATGGCTAAGCACAATATTTTCCAAATGATCCTAGTCCATACTATTGTATCAACTAGGTTTTTATCTAGGGTGACAATATGTTTGATTCGATATCAAAATTGGTCATACAAAGGATTTTAGGCATAACTATTAATTCAAAAACAGGTATTTAAATTACTGAATATAAATAAGCATGCAGTAATAATTTGAAACAGAATTTCAATAATTTTAAATAATAGGTGCAAATATGATCAAGAATGTAACTTGCCTCGTTTGAGGTGAACAGATCAACTGATACTGAGGTGATGTTGTTTTTCTTAACAGGTCACCTAGTACTCACAAGCACTTTCTCCAGGTAGTCTATGTGTGCAAGAACAATGATCACACAGTCAAAATCAATCCTCTTATGTGCTCTTCAATGGCGTCAAATCGACTTTCAAAGTCGTTAAATCTATACTGTAAAATAAGCCAAATTCAAACCAAATTCAAATAAGATTCAAATTAACTCCAAATTGAATAACTTTAGTTTAGATGGCTAGAACTTGAATTTAGATAAATTTAGAAATTTGAATGGGCTCAATCGAATTCGGATGCAAAAGATATAAGCTTTTGAAGTTTGAATTCACATGAAATGATAGATTTAGGGTTTAAAGGAATTTGTGGTCAAATGAACTCAAAATTAAAAAAATTGGTTTAGTTAGCTAGATAATAATTTTATACAAATTTTGCAATTTGAATCACCCAATTTGGAGTTCATATGCAAAAGATATGTATTTTAGAAGTTTTAAACTAAATCTGCAAATTAATTGAATTTTCTGAATTATTTTTCTACTGGAAAAGCTGATTATTGCGCAATGCTGATGTCAGCCCTGAGAATTTCGGAATTTAAAAGGATTTAAAGAAATTCCGACATGTGGGACCCACATGTCGGTCTCACAGCTCATATGGACCAAGTCCACGGGTGTTTGAGGCTGAGGGGTGGTGGACCTTGCCACGCAGGCGTTGACATGGCAGCGGGAGGGTGAGGTGGCGCCTACAGGGCGCAGAGGTGGCACACCGTGGCAGCCACGTGGCGGTGCCACGCAGGACACAGCCGGCGGCGGCTCGGGTGCCTAGGGCGCCGGCGGACGGTGGCCCGGTGTCGGGACCCAAAATTTCACTCGACCCTCGTATATCGCGACTAGTCCAGATCACGCTAGTGCACACAAGTGGCAACATCGATGAAATATCATTTCCATATACAAAGATGACTAATAAATAGGCAAATAACAATAAATATCGAGTAAAGACCTTAAGGTCAAAGCTTACAATTAATGCCTCGTAAGGCGAATAGCTCAATGAAGTCGCAATGAACGAAACGGAATAACTTCGGTGAAGCCCATCCATATGCCCACAGCAATTGGTCAGGCGCGACCTAGTTCTCTCGATCCTTGAAGTAGACCTTGTTGACCGACGATTCCTCCATTTCGTAGGTTTGGGCGCAAGTTTTACAACAAGCGTGAGTACACAACCGTACTCGCAAGTCATACCACGTAATGCAATGTATAGATGCAGCTTATTCCAAAGGAAATGACTTCGTGGTTATTTTGCGTAAATGCAACATTTGCAATTGAATATAAATAATAGATTGAAAGCATAATTCAAAACAAATAGACAATATTAATTTAACAGCTTGTTTTCACAAAGACACACAAATTAATCAAATTCTTTCATACACCATATGACTTAAATCACACAAATTGTCCCTTCCCAATTGTTTTATGAAAATCTACCCTCGTGTGAAATCCCGAGCATGTCCATGATCATGACGCGCTATTCGAATAGATTGTTTAACACTCTGCAGAGGTTGTACACTTTACCCACACGATATAACCAGTGTGGCATGACCGATCATAACAAAACAGTTGAAACTTCATCTCAAACATTGACATTCCCGGTGTGCTTACAAACCGCTATACCACTCACATAGAATTGGTATAACACACACCGTTGGGACGAGGAAGCGACGAATCGTCCCGCGATGCAACCACCAAGTAGTCACACCTCCACCCTATCACATAGCCTAACCTACCACCGAACATCAATGCCGAGAATCCATAACTTACTAAGTTAGGCCCGTCCCATACTGCATGTGGTCGCATGCGATGAGCTCAGTTCAATGGCGCACAAAGTTAAGTCCTTAATTGACCAAGACAAGACTTCCATGTTCTAACTAAGTCACAAAAATCATTATTCCCATCACATAGACCACCATGTCACACAGTCTCCACCACTTGCCTCACCCAAATCCTTTACCACCCGGGCTTGGTTTTAGTGCAACACATGCCATCACGAAGTAATAACACATAGCACACAGTTTTACACAAAGTTCCATAATCACATAGTCAACTTTATAATTGCAACTCAGGTTATGATGATGACTCGTTGCATGGCTAAGCAATCTACTCGTACTAACCAACCCACGTTGGTAATACCATAGCACCAACTAAATATGAACCAATCTAGGGTGACAAAAGATCATGACATACAATAGACAAAGTGGATATAACAAATTGGATTAATAGCTAAACCCAAAATCATTTAAATAAATAATTAAAGTAGAATGCAATACTTTGAAACAAAGTAATTTGAAAACTGGGTTCAAGATGATCAAAGGTATAACTTGCCTTGCTATAGCAATGATGATCTTATTTTATCTTCAATCTTCTACTTGCTTGATCTTCAGCTCCTTCGGACGATTCCGGGACTTCGGCGTCTAACGAGAAAGAAAGCGCAAAACAAACTAAATTCAAAAGACAAATCAAACAAACTCCAAATTGAAATTGAATGGTACTGGAAGGTAGATATTGAATTTAGATGAATTTAGAAACTTGAATGGGTTCAATCGGAATTCGGATGAAGAAGATATGGCTCTCGGAAGATTGGAATTCACATGAAATGATGAAAAGCTCTACGGAATATTCTCATAATATTCTATTCCGAAAATATTAGAAAAGAATGAGTGTATGATATGTGGACCGATCAGTATTTATGAATTTCTAGAATTAAAACAATTCCAGAAATAAGGTAGAGAGAGTGACAAGTGGGACCAATAAGATAAAAGGATTTTTAAGAATTAAATTAATTCCCGAAAATAGAATTAGGGGTTGACATGTGGGCCACTGGTCTATGGACCAGGTCCACAGAGATATGCTAGTCCACGGTTGAAAGTATCTAGGCCTCTAAAATCGTGTTTTGGTAATTAATGATTATATGTGATTATTGGACTAATGTGTTTATTGAGTATTTACAAGGTTAAGACCTCTTGGTGGGTTCAATAATAAAAAACATGCAGGGTAAATAAAGATTTACATGATTGAAGACAAGTATAAGTAGACAGTGATCTTTTTGTATTTTACCGGTCTTAGAAGAAAATGTTGGAAGACCGGATTTTAGGTTAAACGTCGTACTATTAAGAGGGATCATGACTAGTACCTTGAATACATGATCTTGTGCAATATGGATCAATTTAGGATCATGCATACATCTGGTTTTGTTTTCTAAAGCTTTTGAGATAAGTGTCAAAAATCGGTCATACCGACGTCTCTCGAGCGGTTATGCAGTTTGGTGCAGATGACCGCATGTTACTTGGCGGTTCTACCGATTTATGAACTCCTCGGCCAATCAGCGCTAATGCGATACGACCGCTCGAGCGGTATTACCGCATTGCGGCTGCTCCGCTTTTAGTTGGCGGTTGTATAAAACCGTAACCGCTGCATTTCGACTTAGAGCTCTCGGGAAAATCGGTCGTCTGATATTGAAAAGCGGTTGTACCGATCTGCGGTCGTTCCGTTTTTTAGTTGGCGGTTGTATAAAACCAGAACCGTTGCATTTCTGACTTAGAGCTCTCTGGGAAAAGCGGTCGTACCGATCTGCGGTCGTTCCGATTCTTGTATGGCGGTACTTTTTTTACAGAGAGCATGTCATCTCGGTCTTTCGAAAACCCTTGGTTCGGCCGCACGCTCCTCCGTGTGGTATGATCGAGGTTGCGATCGCATCGCAAGATAGTTGGCGGTCGCATCGCAGGGTTGTTCAACGGCCATGTCGAGTCATTTATTGCCACTATTCTAACCGCTACGATTGCTCACCTTGGTGCGGTCGCATCGCACCTTAGTCAAGCCAAGGTCTTGGTTTGTTACTCTTGGAGTTTTGCCGAACTCCTAGACGGCTTAGCGGTGATTGCACGTGATCTCTTCAAGAAGATTGTGAAGAGGCCCTGCCCATATTGTGAGTGGTTTGGTGTTCACCATCTCCGGAGCGGAGGAAGAACAACCAATAGTGATCGAGAAAAGCTTAATACGTGGAGCCGCTTGATTGGTTCAAGCTCCTCAACGTGGACTAGTGAAGACCAAGCAAGTCTTCGATACCACGGGAAAACATCGTTGTCTCATTGTGGTTATTCCTAGTCTTTACTCTTCTGCATTTATATTTCTAGCTTGATCTTTGTGCTTGTATTGCTTAGCTAGAAGGATAACTTGTTTAGACTAAGTTATTAATTAGCTTATCTCGTTAATTTGTTTAAAAGTTTAAAAACCTCCTATTCACCCCCCTCTAGTCGGTTATCCTTGATCCTACAACGGTGGACCAAGCTCATGAACAAGGGTTGACTAAGGTTGACTGACATACGGGACCCGCATGTAAGTGAGATAAATAATTATGATGTTTAATTGGGTGGATGACATATGGGGACCACATGTAAGATATATATATATACATATATATACATATATATATATATATATATATATATATATATATATATATATATATATATATATATATATGGATGGCAAAGGGTCCACATGGAAGTGAGAGAGATATATGTAGTATGGCTTGAATTGTTTGGATGACAAGTGGGACCGAATAGGAGAAAGGAAAGGTGTTGACCACGTTGACCAAGTCAATAGAATAGAAGAAAGAGCATACGTTCGTTGTTGAAGAAAGAACCGGAAGTCGCTAAATGTCGATTTCGTAAACAAGGTGGTGACGGTGAACGGAGGCGAACCAACTTCGACGAAGGGACAAAGCGGAAGGAAACGATGAGCGAGATGATGACGCGTCCGACATCAAGATTTTGCTCCGTGACGGCAATGACGCCGAAGAACGCCGACGACGCGCGCCTCACGCACGTAACACTTCCGGTGATGCTCGCGAAAAGGGAGGTGAGCACGGCGTAGAACGCGGACGCGAACTCAACGGTGGTGGAGTTGAAGGCGAGGATCAACGGTTGCGGAGTAATTGACCGGAGAAGGACGGCGAACAAGAGGCGAGAACGTCCGATTCTCGGCGCACGGTGGATGAAACTTGAATCTACAAGAGGGGAAAATAGGTATCGACGAGGCACAAGATGACGCGGTCGGATTTTGGAGAAACTCACCGAGTAAGCGAGGAACGCGATGAACACGCTTTCGGCTTTAGGGCTTGATATGGCCGACGGTGCTCGGTGATCTTCGCGAAGAGGAGGAACCATGACATAGAACGCGACGACGCGGGCCAACGCCGCATTTGGTTGGCGGAGGACGTCGGATGAAGCGCGCAGTCACTGGAGAAGAACTTCGTTGGAGCTCGGTTTTCGGAGATTGCGACGAAAATAGATTGATTCGGAGGAAACCAAATCGAGGATTGGAAGAGGAGATCAAGACGGACGCGTGAGCGCAAACCGCTCGCTTTATATGCAACCGTAGAGGAAGATATGGAATTTGGAAAATTTATTTGGCTCACGTCTGAGAACGGACTCGCGTCTTTGCGTCGGTTGGAAACGATGATGAACAGTGTTTCGCGATTACTGTAGCATCGGCAGGAGAGAGAAAATCTAGATTTTCGGAATTAAAAGAAATCCCAAAAATCAAGGAGGTCAAATAAATAGCAAATAAATCCGGAAAAAATCTCAGAAAATATCCAAAAATTCCTTGAAGGATAAGGAAGCCAAATAACACAAATTTTTATTTAATTAATGTTTATATTAGTCAAATTAAATATTTTTAATTTAGGAAAATTCCAATTAAGCTTTATTAATTCAAATAAAATTGGTGAAATTTTCCAGGGACCTAAACTACTCAAAAGATTTTTGAAAAGCCAAATTTGGGACGTTACACCCGGCGAGGTCCGGCGAGGGCGGCAAAAGAGAGAGGAGAGTGCGGGAAGCTCGGTGCTTACCACGGCGGTGCGAAGGCCTGCGCGGCTCGCCGGCGGTGAGAGGTTTGGCGGCGGCACGTGTGGCTCGACGGTGGCGACACGGTGCGGTGGCGCCGGCGAGCGAGAGCGCGCACGGCGTAGGGCGAGGCTACGGCGATGCCGCGTGGCGGCGAGCTCTGGCGACGCCGTTGGTGGCGGCAGCAGGCGAGATCGGCGACGGTGGCGCGCGCTAGAGGCGGCGGAGTAGCCGCGCCGACGGCGGTAAACTCCAACCGTGAGACAAACGCGGGAGGAATGAGTGAGGAGAGATGAGGAGAAAGGCGCACACGAGGCTCCCTTTTATTGGCCATGGGGAGGCTGGGACGGCGAGATCGTGCACGGCCGAGGCGGCGGCGGCGCGCGGGCGCGCGAGAATCGGGCGTGGAGAGTGGGGAGTAGGTGGGGATGGAGGCGGTGGTGGGAGTGCGGTTTGCGCAGACGCATGCGCGCGCGATTACTGGGCGGTTAGGAGCGGCGGTTGTGGAGCACCGGCGCGATAGTCATGGCGACACACGCGGCGGCGAGAAGAAGGAGGTGGAAGAAAGGGCGCGGGCCACGCGCGAGAGATGAAGAGGCGACGGGGGCCGAGTGCGGGTGAAGGAGAGAGAGAGAAGAGCGGGTGAAGATGGGCCGAACGGGCCGGAGGCGCGGAAGGAGGAGTGGGCCGGACGGGGGTTTCGGCCCAAAAGGCATTTCCGAATTTTAAATTATTTGTGATTTTATTTAATCTAGTTAATTCCTTTTGGCTTTTGAAAATAGCAAAATAAATCCAAAAATTATGGAACAATTCACAGAAATTCTCATACTTATTTTGGACTCAATAAAATTACTTCCAACTTAAAGTTGGCTTTTATTTTTGCAAATAAATTGTTTTAGCTTTAAAATATTTAGGAAAAAGCTTTAAAATTCCAGAAAATCCCGAAAATAACTAAATTTTTATTTTTCAATTTAAATCAAGTAAACTTCGAGAACTTCAAATAAATTTTAAATTTTGACTTTAAAAAATCAGAAATTCAATAAAGCAATGAAACTCTAACAAATTTCAGAACATCCAATAAAACATGAACTTTATTTTATTTTTATTTTGGTAACATAACCTTGGAATGTTACAAACTACCCCCCTTAAAAGGAATCTCGACCCCGAGATTTAGAGTGGCTAGAAAGAAGGCTGGGGATACAAGGTCTTCAACTGGAATTGTCGTCGTTCACATCCTGCTCATCATCCGACAGAATTTGAGTTGTGACATTGAACAGACGTCCTCGTTCAGAATTTTGCAGCTTCCTGTTTAATTGCATGATGTTGACTTCTGGGTTGGCTGGGTTTGCTGCCTGCTGCTTCTTTGGACATTTACTAGCGAAATACCCAACCTCATTGCAATTAAAGCACGTGATGCCTGCAATATAAGGGGGATCCTTCTGTGCCTGATCACCACCAGATGTGTTAGAGGACTCCAGGTTGACTGGGTTGTCTGCTGTTGGCTGGAATTTGACTTGATATGATGAAGTCCCTCTAGCTCTAGAAAAACTTCCAGAGTTGAACTTCTGTGCAGCCATTATCCTTTTGCGATTCTCCATCTCGCGGTGCTTGCCTTCTTGACGAATTGCCTTGTCGACTAGCTGCTGGAAGTCAGTATAATCCTGAGAAATCAGCTGTACGGACAAATCATCATTGAGTCATTCTAGGAATCTTTCCTGCTTGTCTTCATCCTTAGCAACATCGTTAGGTGCGTAGCGTGCTAGTTGGTTGAACTTGTGCAGGTACTCATTCACAGAGAGGTTGCCTTGGCGCAGCGAATGAAATTCCTTCTTCTTGAGGGTCATCATGCCAGAAGGAATATGTGCATGGCGAAAAGCTCGCACAAATTCAGTCCAGGTGATGGCTTGAGCATCAGCATGCGAGATACTGAAATTGTCCCACCATTCGGAAGCTGAACCCATGAGCTGGTGCGAAGCAAACAACACCCTCTCACAATCAGTGCACTGGGCGATGTCCAACTTCTTACTAATCGCCCGGAGCCAATCATCTGCATCCATGAGCTCAGTACTGCTTGAAAAAGTTGGTGGACGCATCCTCATAAATTCTGACATACTGGTTCTTTGGGGTGGTGGAGTTGGAGTTGGGGCTTGGGAAGCTGTAGCTTGTTGAGCTTGATTGTTGTTGATGGACTGAGAGAGCAGTTCGATCAAACGGTTTTGATTGGTCATCAACTGCTGCCACTCTGGTCCATTGATTGGAGCACTTCCATTGTTGTTGGCGTTGGCTCCACTTCCTGGGTGACGAGGGTTCACCATCTGCTGTTTACTCCATAGAGTTAGGGAAGGAGACAAAGGATAGGGGAGAGACAAATAAGAAGAAATAAGGGGATAGAGCGAAACAACCCTCCCGAATGAAAGAACCAACTTAAAAGCTTTTCAGACACACAACGTTCTATTGATCGAGACTCTTAATTTGGTGGAACGACTCAATGTACAGAATGAGTCTTGGCAAACTTATACTATATGGCTGGGCTGTCATCGTGTCTTCTACTCGTGGTCTCTGACAACGATGTTTCTTTGACAATTTCATGTCTTCTGGTCTCGTAACGGGAGAAAACGTGTTGACCATCTATAGAAATTTTATAAGGGAAAGAGGATCCATTTAATATTACAAAATTGTGAGGGGAGAATTAGGTAAGAAAGCTAAAGATAGATAGATGACCCAAATGAGGAGAGAATAATTTATTTCTTTCTTGTTGTATAAAGTAAATTTTGAAGTTTTCCACTAACGGCAATTCTAACTAGGTCACGACCTACAGTCGATATGGCTCTGATACCACTTTGTAAGAACCCGGGATTAACATCCCAGATCTTCTGTGCATAACTGAACTAGTCCCATGATCAGTGGCTAGCTCACACAGTAAACAAATGTGATAACACAACCATAAACGTTAAAAGTTATTAAATAACAACGAGTTGATTACAAGATAGCCTTACAGGCAACATTAAATAAACACAATGGAAGACGATGAAGAAGTAGTAGGGTCGACAATGCGCCACGTGCAATCGATCGGGTAGCGGCCTAGTTGTCACGATCCACACTTGAAGCGAAGTCCTTCTCCTCTGAAATTTGTTTGCATTAAGCAAGAATGAGCACAACTTCCGTGCTCGCAAGTTACACCCGTCAATTAACAGAATGACATGCATACATGGATGTGCATGCCTGAGCCTAACACGGGATCCCGCTTCATCAATCAAGTCAATAGCCTTGTCAGGCAGGAAGCGGTCGCTGATATACTGATACGACAACTGTGCTGCAGCAATTAAAGCATCATCTGTGTATCGCAGCTTATGATGAAGTTCATATCTCTCACGAAGTCCTCTTAAGATCTGTATTGTTTCATCAGCGGTTGGCTCTGGAACCTTAACAAGTTGAAATCTTCTCTCCAATGTAGGATCTTTCTCGATATACTTCCTGTACTCATCCAGTGTTGTGGCACCAATGCATTGCAGTTCACCTCTTGCAAGAGTTGGTTTCATGATGTTAGCAGCATCAATTGCACCTTCAGCTGCACCTGCTCCGATTAATGTGTGCACTTCATCAATAAAGAGAATAATGTCATCACTTTGCTTAATTTCTTCCATAAGTTTCTTCAGTCTTCCTTCGAACTCTCCACGGTACTTGGTACCAGCAACAAGGAGCCCCATGTCAAGAGTAATAACCTTCTTTCCTTCAATTGTTTCTGGAACATCCCCATTAGAAATACGCTGTGCAAGCCCAATAGTAGTCTTGCCAACAACTGGGTCTAGTTTACCCTCTTCTGCCAGCTTTGTCAAATTAGTACCATATTATTCAAGTGTAGGCATCTTTTGGCCGCTGCTTTCCCCACCAACAAATTTGTTCTTCCCAAGCCAGTCAATCAGACTATTGTACGCGAGTGCATCAATGCAATCATTACTTGCCGAATCCAGTGGCACTTCCCTCCAGTAGCATTTGAGGGATGGCTAAGGTGTCCTCAACTGCAAGCCAACTCGATTGCCGGTGAACAAAGGCCGTGGCGACCGGGAGGCACACTTCTTCGGCGCGGCGAAGCCGTCCGAACGTGATATCCATCTCCGAGGGCCGATGACACCTCGCTGGGGGAACGACGCCAAGCTGCGACACGGCCTCCTCGATGGTCTCCATGGCTCGCCAAGCAGCAAGCCCAACGGAGGTTGACAACTCACGCTCGGTGCGAACCTCCTCTTCAAGCACCGCCTTCTCGCCTCGAAGGGCCTTCACTTGCTCCTCCAGGGCTTGCACCCTAAGGGCCAAAGCGTCGCGCTCGCCGCTAAGCACCTCGTTCCGAGCATGCTCATCCTCGACTTGCTTCTGGATTTCGGCGAAGCCCGACGCAATGTCACCATTAAGGGCCCTCGCCAGCATAACGGTCTGCACAAGCAAAATCGATCACCGAAGCACACACAAAAAAAGAGAACAAAAAGAAAAAAAAGAAGAGGACCTTGACGGCTTTCGCCTCGATACCCCAAAGCATGTTGGGCAAGTTCATTCGCACAAAGAGCTCCCGAAGCAGAGGTGGTGAAGCAAAATCAACCACCGCCCCGCACACCCACGAGGCGCCTTTGCTAACGCGGAAATTGGCTCGGCACATGGGCCCCAAGTCCACCGTACCCGAGGAATAAGCAGGCCCATGCTCCCCCGACTGCCCGCCTCCAGAAGCAATAGGGCCAGAGCCACCCACAAAGGCCCCGCCCTCAGGTGTGACATCATCCGCTGCGACATCGAAGCCTTTAAAAGCATCAGCGTAAAGCAAAATAAGCACCAAGTAACCCGCGGAAGCAAGATCTTACCGTGCGGCACCCGTGGGGTGAGCGGCACCTCGATCGCAGCATCCTGGCCCCCATAAACATTCGAGGGGGTGCTCTTCCCGGAGGACTCGTCGGTATCCAACTCGACAACGTCAAAAGAGTCGTCCACTCGCCGCACCTGCGAGGCGGTTCGCTCGGCCACCACAGCGGGACTCCCCCCCGCGTTCGAAGAGTCATGCGGACCGGAAGGATCAGCGTTCGAAGCCGACCCGTAAACCTCCACCCGGTCTGAAGGGTCCGCCGTCGGTCTCTTCGACGCATGCCCTGAGGCGCAGCGACGTGCAGAGGGGCCACCAAAATTGGTCTGGCTCCCTCAACCTCCACCGGTCGGGCGCGCTTCTTCTTCTTGGCCTCCAGGTCGGGCCGTTCGGAGAGGCGAACTGAGGCAGGATACGCCTGGTTCAACCGCCCCTCCTGCACAACTAGACCGCGCCTCGAGTGCTCTTCACCCGTATACGGGCCAAGAAGCATCTCCGCTGCGGGGCTCGCTTCGGCAATGGACATGGCTGCAATGAATAAAAAGAAGCAAAAATGTCATCTTTCAAAACACGCACAAAGAGTCGGGTCAAGAGTCATACCTTTGTGCCACCTCACAGTAAGAGTGGGGTGCCCAGAGCTGGAGGTGCCCCGCTCAACGTCCCAGTCCCGAGCCAAAAGCCAAAGTCCGAAGGCGCAAAACTCCTCCACCAAGTCGCGCGTGGAGAAGCGCCTCGTCAGGTCCAGAAGAAGCCGCAGATGCGCTTCCTCCCTCGCCGTAAGCTCGATGTCGGGGCTGGCGATGGGCTGTATCGGCCCGCCTCGGGATCGCAACCCATTTTCTGGCACAGAGGTATGGTAGAACCACCTCCGCGTCCAAGCCGTTTCCCATCGGTTCCACGCCGCCGGAGCAGGCAGGTACATTTGGCAACGCTACCTTGGTTGAAAATTGACGCTGCCAAAATTCAATGTGTCGCCGTCGCTGTTTTTCTTCGGTTGGCAACGAGCATCATGCAAGAACGCGAAAAGGCGACCCTCGCCCGCAGCTCCGGCCGCTCAAAGCATCCACTCGAAGACCCCCAACTTAACAACCGAGTTGGGGGTAAGCTGTGCCAATTCTACACCGTACAGCTGTAGGACGTCCTTCACCAGATTCACGCACGGGATTCGCAGCCCGACATCAAGAGAGGCAACAAAAACTACCGCCTCGTCCGCTCGAGGCGACGACATCGTCTTCGCTCCAGGGACCCGAACCTTCGTCATACTCTCCAACTTGCCCTCCTCCACGAGTGTCCGGAGCACCGCCTCCGTCACCGTAGACCTCCCAAGGTCACTCGTGTAGGACACCTCTACCGCAGCATCCTTGCCTCGCTTCGTCATGCTTCGGACACGGGACGTAGCAAAGCACGAACAAAACCGTTTGGAAAGAACCGACAGAATAAGCTCAAAAAAAGGGGGTGGTGGTTACTTATAGCCGCCTAGGCCAGCTCAACAGGCGCCACATGTCATCAATGAAACGACGAGCAGTACGAGGAGGCGTCGATACGGGCAATGGTGCCATTATGACACGTCAATACGGCGCACAACGCCCCAAGCGTCGTTATGGCGCATGGCGGCCCCAACCGCCGTCAGCATACATCGCATGCCAACACCATTAAAGCGCCACGGCGCCCAAGCGTCCCCGCGATGCGATGCGCAGGAAGGAAGACCCTTCGCAACCAACAAAGCCGCCCGCGGCGGAGGGCGGTGTGCTCGACCTTACGAGGAACAGCGCGGTTTGACCATGGCGGCGCACCTAGACCGCGAGGGGCTTGTCGTAGGGACGCTCCATCGGCCCCACACGACCCGGCGAAGCACGGCAGCACCGAAAGGTCTTCCAAAGACCTACTCGGAGGTCGCCCCGAAAACCCCTCGGAGGATCCCGAAGACCCCCCGGAGGATCCCAAAGACCCTTCGGCGGACCCAAGGAGACCCTCCAAGGAAGGCAACAGAGGACCGCCGAAGGGCACAGGGTTCGTAGGAACGGTGGACCGGGTGTATCCCCCAAGATAGACCATGTCCACGAGGGCACACCATGCACCAGAGGTTACACATAGGGTGCACAAAAGACCCTGCAGCCCTTAGGACTGATGTACTTTTCTAGGGGTATACATGTACGTTTAAAATGTCATATCGGGAGGCTATAAATAGCCCCTCCACTATGTAACTAGAGGAGGATCTTGAATCACAACCGAGCCCCTATTCAGTCCCCTCGTCTTCCCAGCACGAGGGGTTTCCACTTCTTACTGTCTAGTCTTCTTACTACGACAGCCCTTCCATCCTGTCTCGCCTGCTCTTTGTAGTCTCAACAGGGTCCCATTCTTGCCTCATGGGTCCAACTCTCGCAGCGACTAGTTCACAGCCCACGACTAAGCCCAAGCTAGCCGGTCCGTGACACAGCCGTATGTAACTAAACTCATACAACAATACAGTAATTAAGTTCTGTACGCGGAGAGGTACTTCTGTGTACGTTATATCGTCCTGTGTACTACACGATTACCATGAAATTAATCACGACATGCGCCGCTGCAGGAAAGGAAAGACTATTGTACAATGATTAACCAGCATGCTGGGGGTCAACGAACTCCCTGACCTAACGAACGGAGTGGCAGTCGACGAGCAAGGTTCTCTGATACTAGCAAAATAGTCAAAGACCCCTTTGACTCTGGGAGTCGGCAAATCCACTAGTGCTGCTGCTACTACTACGAAGTCCAAATTAGGAGTAGTTTGGTGCGCCTCAACTCCACAACGGCCGGGTAGGTAGGTCACGCCGCATTAGCCAGGGAGCCAACCGCGCGCTACCGCTCCCCCGACGCACGCGAACGCGAACGCGACCATCCCGCAGCCCAGCCGGGTGGGCTTGTCCCCAACCCCCTGCCCCGCAGGACCACCGTAACGCTGCCGTGTCCCAGCGGTGAGCGGGCTGCCCGCGGCACCGACACCGGCTGCGCGAGGGGAGTTTACGCTGCGCCGCGGGGGCCGGTGCGCCTGGTTCTGTGGACATGTTGGGCGGTCTCTGGAGCGGCGGGCCCACGTGTCGGTGGGGGGTGGCGCGGTGGACGAGGTGCGTGGGGATTTATGGGCCGTGGGAGACGGACGGGGCTGTGGGCCACCTCCCGCACCCGCTTCCACTCACGCCTTCGGCCTCATTTTCCGCGCTGTGCTGAGAGGAAAGCGGCCCAATCTTTGCATCCCAACCCTTACAAAAAGTTATTTTGCATCTTGCGCACCATGCTTCCCAACTCCTTTGTATTTTGGAATCGGCGACTTCACCGCTACAATTCGCAAGACGAGTTCTGATTACTTTTAGTAGCGTTCGGTAGCACTGCTGCACAATTATTGATGCATCTATACAAATTTACCTAAGAAAGGATTGAGTCTAGACCGACGACACCCCTTACACCGACAACACATATCACAAAAAAAGTACCACATATGAAACTCAGACAGACACCAGCAACTCAAATGCGCCACGCAAAAAAAAAAGCTTTGTAACCAGACTGACACCAGTTGGGCTAGCTTTTCGTACGTATACTCCGCAAGAGTACACAAGATTGCTCCACTATGATATGCACAAATATAGTTTACCTTTAACCTTCTTTACAGTGACAATTTTAGAAATATCTTCGGTAAATGTGCAACTAGTCAAGCGTGGATGAAGAAAAGTATAACGTCCAGGTGCAATAATGCGATATTGAAAGGGCAAATCTGCGAAAGATGGTAACCCATGAATCCAACTATTTTAGTCAAAATTTTCCCACTAATCTAACCCGAGCGTATCCCAGCTCCTTCACTCGCACACTCGACACACACCACTGCTCGCTCCTCCCTAGCGCTAGCTGTACGCTGCCTTTATAACGCGGCGAGGCCAGTGCGAGGCCAGAGCCCAAGAAAGCCTCGCCTCCTCTCCTCCTCGCTCCTCCGCGAGATCCGCTCGGAGCCCAGCTCCCGCGGTACCAATCCCGGCAGAGGTACGAATCCACCGCCTCTGCATTGCCGCCTCGCTCTTTTCCTTGTATTCGTTTTCAGGCGCGGATCTAGCTAGCTGAGCTTGTTCGTTCATTCCACCGATTAGCTAGCGGTTTAGTATACTTCTTTCCTGATCAATCTACCGTAATTAGTTCGCGTTTGTACCCAGCTCGGAACCAGCTCAAGCCATAGATCTGGTTGCGATTTGTGCAAGGAATAGAACTTGTCAGATTTCCATGTGTTGAGGTGTTTTAATGCACGCGCTTGTAGTTTTGTTTCCATGTTTGTTCATACGGGGAGATTTCTTTGTTGTTGGATGGCTTTCGTTCTTGGAAAGAGTTGCTTTACTAGGAAAGGAGAAACACATAGTAAAAAATAACGGATTTTTTTTGCATTGCTATAGCAGATCTAGTGTTTCCTTATTTAGATCTAGTGATTGATATAAATTCCCAGTGCTTTGAGTTTTTGATAACGTGTAGTTTGCTCTAGGTGAGCGCGGGTGTGGCCGAGAGCAGCGAAGCTGCAAACTTTGGGGTTCTTGTTCGGTCCAGTTGATACAGACAAACCGCCTGGAGTGGGGGGTGATTCTGTACATGCGAGAGTGGGATCGATGGCATTTGGCCGAGGTGCAAAGATGGACGGCAGGCGGCCCTCGTCGTCGTCGTCATTCTGCACGACGACCACGGTCGTCGTCTTTGTGGCGCTCTGCCTGGTCGGCGCGTGGATGATGACATCGTCCACCGTCTTCCCGCTGGAGGTATCGTCCAATAAGAAGTCGGAGGTGAAGCAGCAGCCCCTACCAGTTGACTTTGGTGCATCCGAGGATGCAGCATCTAGAAATGCTGTTGAAGGTTCAGAGAAATTCGGGGATACCGATAATAACGATAGTGCAGTTCCAGATGAGTCCAATAATGACAAGGAGGCTCCTGAGGAAGAGAAGTTCACTGAGAACACAATGGAGAAGCCTGTGGAGAAGACTGGAGAAAAGGAACTACAAAAAGAAAGGGAGAGTAAGGATACATTCAATGATGCAAATGGAAAATCAGAAGGGCAGAGCGCCAAGGAGAGTGGGGATGCTGAATCTGGAGCTGGGCAGTCTGATGGTGTAAAGAGTGCCAATGAAGAGAAGAGCGGGGAAAGGAAAGATGATGAGACCACAACTGAAAATGATGGTGATCAATCTGAGGGCGAGAAGAAAGAAGATCAAGAAGAAAAGGTTGATGGTGATGCCATGCAGGATGCAACTGAACAACCTCAAATAGAGGAGAAAGTGGAAGAAGGTGGAGAGAAGGAACAGGCTGCAAAGTCTAATGAGGTATTTCCTGATGGGTCTCAATCAGAACTTCTCAAGGAGTCAAATGCCGAGAATGGGTCATTCTCTACACAGGCTGCGGAGTCAAAGAACGAGAAGGAAGCACAAGCATCATCAAAATCTTCAGGTGATGAAACCACCTATAGCTGGAAATTATGTAATAGCAGCGCCGTGACAGATTACATACCTTGCCTTGATAATGAGAAGGCTATTAAGAAGCTTCGATCTACCAAACATTATGAACATCGTGAGAGGCATTGTCCTGAGGAGCCTCCTACCTGCCTTGTTCCCCTTCCGAAAGGATATAAGCTCCCAATTGAGTGGCCCAAGAGCAGGGACAAGGTGCTTCTGTCTTTTTATAATGTTTTCACAGCATTGAGTAATCTTTAGCTGATCAAGATTGCCTTTTGCTTATTACAAGTGGCACTATTTTTGCAGGTATGGTATAGCAATGTTCCTCACACCAAGCTTGCAGAGTATAAGGGGCACCAAAACTGGGTTAAAGTTTCTGGGGATTATCTTATGTTTCCTGGGGGCGGGACTCAGTTCAAGAATGGCGCACTACATTACATTGATACTATTCAGCAGGTTTATTGTCGTTTCCTCAGCTGCCCTTATTATGTGTCATCCTTTAGTTTGATTGATATGCCTCATACTTTCATGTATCATTGATTGATTTATACCATTTCATATACATGTCTCAGGGCAAGTGCCACTATTACTTCCTAAAAGAAGTTTGCACTAGTTGAAGGAAAATATGAATATATTGAACTTAATGACAACTGATTTCCTCATTTGTTCTTGTACTGTCAAGCGCCCCTTTTAAATTTTAGGGTAATTTTGTTCAGTGCCATCGCAATCGTTCGCAAGTTACAAAATACTATCGCGATCGAAGTCGACTGGAAAATACTATCACAAACATGAAAAACTATGAAAAATATCATTGACGTCACGTTTTCCGTCCCAAGGGTACAAAATAACTCTTCTACCCTCACTCTTCTATTTCTTTCTTTTTTTTTTTCTTTTGCTAAGGCCGGTCCCGCATTTCATTCTAGCCTTGCTTCTCCTCCACAGGCCGCTGCCCATGGTGAAGGATAGTGGCGGTGAGGCTTGGCTTGGGGGATAGGCAAAATGGAATGTTGTAACATCCATTTTTTGGAACAATAATTAAAATAAATAATTTAATTGTATTTCGAAAATAAAAACTAAAATTGTATTTAGAATATTTTAATTAATCTCAAAATACCCTATTTAACATTTTTCTAGTTTAAAAAGTATTTTCAGCTTTCAAAAATTATTTACTGTGTAAAAATGGAAACAAAATTTAAGTTGAGAATATTTTAATTAATATCAAAACACCCTATTTAGCTACTTTGAAATTTTTTATAGAATTTTTAGAGCTATCTTGCTATTTTTCTAGTTTAAAAAATATTTTCAGTTTTAAAAATTATTTACTGTGTAAAAATAAAAGCCAAATTTAACTTGGGAATATTTTAATTAATCTCAAAATACCCTATTTTGCTACTCTGAATTTTTTTATAGAATTTTTAGAGCTATCTTGCTATTTTTCTAGTTTAAAAGTATTTTCAGCTTTTAAAAATTATTTACTGTGTAGAAATGAAAACCAAATTTAAGTTGAAAATAAGTTTTAGAAGTGCAAAATGTCTGAGATAATTTTTATGTTTTTTCCTAGAATTTTTTAGCTTTGTTTAGTATTTTTTGCGGATTTAATATATGTTTTCTCGAACTATTCTTTACGAGGGATAATGTTGGTATTTCTGAATTTTTCTCTCTCTAAGAAAGGCTCTAACGGCTGTTTTGGATGGAAAACGTGACATCAATGGTATTTTCCCGAGTTTTTCATGTTTGCGATGGTATTTTCCAGTCGACCTCGTTTGTGATTGTATTTTGCAACTCGCGAACGATTGCGATGACACTGAACAAATTGACCCTAAATTTTAATAATATTCCAAGTTGGATTTAGGGAAATTCAGCTAAGTACTTGTTTGTTGGTAAGCCATAAGTGTCTCCTACTTTAATCTATAAAGAAAACATAGTATTAAACCATGATGATGACATTTCCATCTTGTGTTTTTGATGTAGATATTATCACCATATCACGTATGTTCACATTCTTTGCACTTACATGCTTTGATGTTTGATCAAACTGCTGTGTGCAGGCATTACCTGATATTGCATGGGGCAAACGAAGCCGTGTCATTTTAGATGTTGGTTGTGGAGTTGCCAGCTTTGGAGGCTACATGTTTGATAGAGATGTGCTCACAACGTCATTTGCTCCAAAAGATGAGCATGAAGCTCAAGTACAGTTTGCACTGGAGAGAGGAATTCCAGCAATATCAGCTGTAATGGGCACCAAGAGACTTCCATACCCCAGCAGAGTTTTTGATGTCATTCATTGTGCTCGCTGCAGAGTCCCTTGGCACATTGAAGGTTTGTCTTGTTTGTGGCATTTCCTTTCTTTTATAGAACTGCTCTAAGTACTGCTGGTGACAACTGGTTACTTTCAGGCGGCATGCTTTTGCTGGAATTGAACCGCCTATTACGTCCTGGTGGTTACTTCGTCTGGTCTGCCACTCCTGTTTACCAAAAGCTCCCTGAAGATGTTGAGATTTGGAATGGTATTGTGCTGACGACCTCTTTTAATTTCACTCTACTGAATGATGCTGCAACATCAATGCCCACATGCCAAAAGAAAGATCCTTTATTTTCTCATTTTGCGAGGAACAGTTCAAATCCATGAGTAGAGTGAATGAGTGATACATCAGAACAAAATGACTTACTGCCTCTGAGATCTAATCCAGCATCCAAGTTGAATGTTTATGCCAGATTTTCTTTCAAACACTGCACCACATATAGAAAGACCATGTTGTTGTAACAAAAGTTCACAAGTTGTAAATACTCTTTGCCTTCCTTTTCCCTATAATGACTACTGATGGCACAGGTTGAGCTTATTATCACAAATAGAATTAATCAGTGCTAAGCATTAGATGCACCCAACGTCATGAATGGGCCAGGCTTGTACCTTTTTTATAAGATCATGCTATGAGCCAGCTGCAAAGTTTTTCATCCAGGTGGACCAGGTCTAACACACAATTCCTTACTCTCTTCAGCCATGTCTTCTCTGACAAAATCCATGTGCTGGAAAATGGTTAACAAGACAAAGGATAAGTTAAATCAAGTTGGTATGGCCATATATCAGAAGCCAATGGACAACAATTGCTATGAGAAAAGATCGGAAGACAGCCCACCTTTATGCAAGGAAACTGATGATGCAGATGCTGCGTGGTATGGTTAAGGTTCTTTCAATGGACCATATTTCCATGCGTGAAGTACTTCTCTACTTTGCTTAAACAACCTTGTGTTATGCAGGAACATACCTTTACAAGCGTGCATGCACAAATTGCCTGTTGGTCCATCAGTACGCGGATCAAAATGGCCAGAGACATGGCCACAAAGGCTTGAGAAAACCCCCTACTGGATAGATGGTTCTCATGTCGGAGTCTATGGAAAACCAGGAAATGAAGACTTTGAGGCAGATTATGCACACTGGAAACGGGTTGTAAGTAAATCATATGTGAATGGCATGGGAATCGACTGGTCTAAAGTGAGAAATGTCATGGACATGAGAGCTGTATATGGAGGGTAAGTAAATGGTTTGCTTTCTCAATCTCATTTAACAAATATTTTTGGTAGAATCATTACAATTTACACATAACATATATATGGAAATTCATTGACCAAGGTTTGGCCGTAACAGCTTGAAAAAAATTGAGAAATTTGTCAGTGAAAGGTAAACCCCCCACGAATTTAACTTTGAGTTGCAAAAATTGCCATTAATTCAGATTGCACTACATTGCTATTGGTCTGAGTTGGCACTGTGCTAGCAGCAAACATAATGAGAAACTTGTACCATGTCACTAATCATTGTTCTATTTTCATGTAAGTCGGGGGGAGATGTAAATTCATTTGTCTGTCTCTTGATGATGCATTTGGATATCAAAATCCATTCATTTCACAGTGCTTTATTGAAGACCGCTGACAATGAGAAGTTGAGAACACATTTTGGTATCTCATTTTTATTTTCATTCCTTAGCTAACATTTTACATTGTTGCATTTCAGTTTTGCTGCAGCTCTGAGGGACCAACAAGTCTGGGTTATGAATATTGTGCCAATTGATTCACCAGACACACTACCCATTATTTATGAGCGTGGTTTGTTTGGTATTTATCATGACTGGTGCGAATCTTTCAGCACTTACCCGAGAACATATGACCTCCTGCATGCGGACCATCTGTTCTCAAAGCTCAAAAGGAGGTCAGTATTTTATTGTCTCCGTGATTACAGTTGCTTCACGCTTGCCAGTATCTTAGCTTTAACCAAAGCAAGCAATGAAGGATTTATATGTTTGACGTTGGACTAGAATTTAGAGTCTAGCTGATGGAAGACCTTACTTTCACTGACTGCTTAGTAGTGTATTCTTCTGTAAACATATATACTATTGAGTGATGGTCTGAAGTCCAAACTGACTTATGCGAATGAGCTCTTTTAAGGTACACCATCTAACCCCCCCTAGAGGTAAGAGCTGTCATAAATCCTAACCATTGGTTATGGATGGTTTGTTTTACCTAATAAAAATTATACCGGATCCTCCCAATTAATACATCACAGCCAAAAGAGGAAAGCAACAATGCACATAATTATCCTTCCTAAACTTAATCATGCCAAGGAGGCAATGCCCAGCCCATTAATAGTAGGCCTACATGTCAATGGAATCACAAAACTTTTGATTTCAGTTTTAAACCAAACATAGGAAGTTCTGTAATATTCAAAGTAAAAATGAAATGTATCGAAAAACAAATTATGTACTTGAAACAAAGAAATGATTGCAATTTGAAGTCTCAAACTTCAATTATGTGAAACATAAATTAAATATGATTCAAATATCCTAATTAATCCAAAATTTCCATTATAAATTGAAAGTAGAAAAAGACATGTTTGCTTTATAGTCTGAATATCTAAAATTCAATACCAAATTTTAAATTTTACTGCAGGATTTGATCTTTTATTGTATTTAGAATTTAAAATGCTTAGTGAGATCAATACACGTATAGTACAATTCAAATCTATAAAATATAGGAAGTGAGATTATTTCACTAAATATTTGTTTTATTGACATCCATGCTTTTAATAACAGGTGCAAAAATATTATCTTTTTCCCTTTATTTACTACGTATTAATTGACAGTAGTATCTATTACCTCCAATGGGGTAATAGGAATAGTAACCCTTGGATCAATACACAACGGACGGTTAACACTTGGGTGTACCATAAAAAAATCCTATGCGAATAGTTCAGCTAAAAACACTAAGCATTCGAGTCCTACAGGGTTCTTCTATATGTGGCGACAGCATGTTTGTGCTTGTTATACTCGTTGCATAATTGAATCTTCTAAGCAATTGTATTGTTTGTTTGCAGATGCAAATTGTCGGCAGTGTTTGCTGAGGTTGACCGGATATTGAGGCCAGAAGGCAAACTGATTGTGAGGGATAATGCGGAGACAATAAATGAACTGGAAGGCATGGCGAAGTCCCTGCAGTGGGAGGTACGCATGACCTACACCAAGGGTCACGAGGGGTTACTCTGCGTCCAAAAGTCCATGTGGCGGCCCAAGGAGATTGAAGCAAGCATGTGAAATACATGTTGAAGAAAACTGTTACTGGTTAGGGGTACATTAGACTGAATTTTGGCTCTAGATAAGCATATGATTCTTGTTGATGCTGAAAAGGCAAAAGCTTTTGTGTAATTGTAGAATAATGTATGCGTTTTTTTCGCAAATGAATGCACTCTTGATTCTTTCTGAGCTTGCACAACATTGCTGTAAGGTTGTATCTGGAAGCCAATAGGTAGAGCGTAGAGCCATAGAGGGTATCTATTCTTTAGGAAAACCTCACTACAGGTGCTATAGCAGATTATCAGTCCAATATTCTTGAATTCACGGCATCTTCGAATTCGTTCACGAGTTCTCGCTCAGCACTCTACAGTGACATAATTGGTGCGTTTGATATTCTTATGGTTATATTCTGCCCAGCAGCGTGACAAGTTTGTGCATCTCTGGACAATGGATTTAGTGGAGCAGCTGAAGCTAAGGTGGTGCAAGTTATCAACTGCTGTGAGAACATAACCGAAGACTAGGAAAGATACAAAAATATTCAGGATGTGGCATGGTTGGAAGTGGTTGGATGAAGAGGTCAAAATGCATTCAGATATTTCTGTGTCAGGCATGGATTTTTCTTTGGAGATGCAGGCCTCAGTTGTTAATTTGTATTTGTAGATTCACGGTCTTCTGCAAAGCCTAAAAGCATGCAAAATTGTTCTTGAAAAAAATCCTGGAATCTAGTAGTCTGTCTCAGAAGAAATTGGCCATGTCAGGCCCATTCGCAAACAGGCTGCTTCCAAACTTGCAATTGCAACTCACTTCCTGCATCCGGGGTAGGGTTGAACCTCACTCATTTCCTGAATTTGCTTCTGCAAATGATGTACTACCCCAACACATCATAGCTCCAATGGATTTCGAGACGCGTAGACTGCGATTACATTTCCGAGCCAAAAAGCACCCTACCTCGTCTTCGTCAGTTCCGGTGGCTTACCGACACTCCATTCCAAAAGAGCAGCTCTAATGAAGACAAGCGCGAACTGATACAATTTACAATTTTCTGTTTGTTCTATACGAGACCAAAGAATTTGGGGGGGGGCATTATTTTTCCTGACAAGCGAAGAACAAACTGATTGTCCCCCGGCCGGCCCCACCAAATATTTGGCATTTGCGCAGCGCTACGGAGCAAGGGCATCATCAAGCAAGTGAGCTTGGCGTCCCTCCAGATTGGGAATTTCAAGAGCCTATTTGCGTATAAGCACCCATCCATATATTCTTCTTACTTATATGCGGCAGCTGGGAGAAGGGGGGGGGGGACAGAGAAGAAAACCCACGCGTTTACATCGGAGCGGAAGACTACAGGGAGCGCCAGCGTCCAAAAATGGAAGGTGGTGTGGGGTCCGCGGGCCACGTGGGCGCCACCTTCACACGGGCCCACCGCACCTCGGGGGCGCACGTGGCCAATTCCGACAAAAATCGTGGCGAATGAATTGATGGATCGATCAAGCCGCCTCCTGGGCCGTCGCGGCCGGGCCGTGGGGGGAGGCGGGGGCGGCCGGCGGCGGGGCGAGCCACTGGGTGAAGGCGTCGAGGGTGCGGGTGTCGGCGCGGTAGTGGCGCTGCGTGAAGCGCATGAGGTCGGCCCAGGTGAAGTCCGGGTACTGCCGGGGTGAGGCCCCGCTCGGCGGCGGGCGCACCACGCGGTCCTCGCGCGGGCACAGGAAGAACGCCAGCGACTGCCGCTCGTGCTGGCGGTTGACCACCGCGCGGTGCAGGCAGCTCTTGTACCGCCCGTTCGACAGAGCCTGCACGGATCGATAAACACCGGTTAGACGCGCGTAACAGCATTTGAAACAGCGACTTTAGTCAGATTTTTCTGGAAAGGTTATCCAACTTACAAAATACAGGAGATCAAAAAAGAAAAGGGGTGTTTTTTTCTTTTCTCATGCGTCCCGCGGGCGCACGACCGGCGTGGCCGCTAGCGGTAGCACCCACACGCCGCGCCCGACGCGACGACGGGGCAGCAAGTTGGGGCTCGATCGATCGTCGTCGTCGTCGCGGCGGGGCGCAGGAAGTAGCGACAAACGCGGTGGACACGGCTAGAAAGTCAAGTGGCCGAGCCGTCAAACATCTCGCCAATCGCCTTTGGAGGAGGGAATACAACGATGTGGAACCGAACCTTGTACTTCTGCGGCTGCGCGTGTGGCGCACAGCACGGTGCACACACGATACGATACGATACGGCCGGGGCGGAACTAGAACAAGCAGAGGAGATGAGCCTCCATGCCAGGGAAACGACGAGCGCGCGCACCTGGGTGGGCGGGCCCGCCACCGAAAGCGCTACCACCCGCATCCGCATCCATCCTCCGCGCCGCTACTGTACAAAACCCCTCCATAAAACTCCAAGAGAACACAAACAACAAAGACTATCTATCCCCCTCCCCTCCCCTCTCCTCTCCTACATGGCTTATCTATCTCCGACTCGCTCGGCTCCAAGTGCTCCGAGGCAGGCAGCTTTTCTGCGGAAGGCTCAGCCTTCTGATGAATGGATTGGATGGATGGTGGATAGAACCCTACTTTCTAGATAGTGAGAGCCCACTCGAAATGGAAGCAGCTCACATGTATGTCTACGTTGCATTGGATGTGTTAAGCTGCTAACTCCCCCTTGTCGGCACTAAATCTATCGTGAGCCGTTCGATCAATGGGTGCTAGCAACCCTAGGAACGTTGGACGCTGGAAGCATTAGTGTCCCTAGAGAGGCTGAGGTGGCATTAGGTATCGCCGTTGGATCAAAATCGACATTCACGATTTATTTTTACGTTGATTGGACGGCTCACAACAAAACTGGCATGTTAGTATCGAGAAGGGCACTGTAACATAACATAAAATGCTGTACAGACATTTAATTGAATTTGTCTAATAAACTGAAGCCGTGTTTGCAACAGAGAAATCACGTCATGTCAGCTCCCTGCTTTCCACTGAAAGTCCTACCACGATCTTTTCTTTTGTTCCAAAACAGATTCTTCAAAGAGTTGGTTCTCTTGTTAGGAAACAGAGCAAGCAAGGACAATAACAGAGCAGCATGCACTAGTTAACTGAGAGGGTAATTAAACTAACCGCTAATTAAGTAGCAACCAAGGTGATCGAATCGGCAATTACCATGAATGTGTCGCCGATGTTGATGACCATGGCGCCGGGGACGGGGCGGACGGGGCGCCAGTCGCCGTCGACGAGGACCTCGAGCCCGCCGACGTCGTCCTGCAGGAGTATGGTGAGCGCGGTGGGGTCGCAGTGCGGGCCCGTGCCGAGCGTGCGCTCCGGCTCCGGGCACGGCGGGTAGTAGTTGCACCGCATGATGGAGCTGCTGTCCGCGAAGAACTCCCGGTAGTAGCCGCGCTCCACCCCCAGGCTCAGCTCCAGCAGCTCCATGATCGTCAGCGACAGCTCCTTCATCTCCTCGCAGTACTTCTGGTACACCCTCCTGCACCGATTCATATACGTACGTACGTACGCACGCACGCGATTCATACCACGTACTATTCAGTATGATGGATTGTATGCATATACACACGACGACGTATACGGACGTACGCGTCGAAAAATGCAATGCCAAGATCGATCGACTGATAGGATAGGGGTGAATGGATTACCCCATTGGCTCGAAATCCTGGCCGAGGGTGCTGGTGAAGTAGTCGACGACGACGGGCGCGGCGCCGCGGTCGTGGAAGCCGAAGGACAGGGTCTCCTTCCAGGGGAGCTTGGAGGCGAACCGGTCCGCGTGCGCGCTCGTGTACCCGGACACGGTCCCCGGGATGCGCCGGGCGCGCTGCTTCTCTGCCAGCGGCAGCCGGAAGAAGTCGCTGGCGCCGTCCAGGGCCGTGCGCGCCAGGGCGGCGTCCACGCCGTGCCCGGACACCTGGAAGAACCCGTGCGTCGCGCACGCCGCGGCCACCTGCGCCACGGCGCGGCGCAGCCCCGCGGCGTCGCCATTGCGCAGCACGCCCACGTCGACCACCGGCACGCCCAGATCCTCGGACGAGGTCGGGCGCACGTCGGCGTGCGGCCACACGAATGGCGCCGGGATCTTGGGCTCGCGCCGGAGGTCGTACATGGCGGCAGCACCCCCCTTGCCGGCCGCGTCCCTGTCCTTGGCGTCAATGCTGGGAGCGGGAGGGCGGAGGAGGAGAGGATGCGAGGGGCTGGTGGCGTCCATGGCCGCAGCTGGGCGGTCGGTGGCGACGCTCGGCGAGGTGGAGCAGGCAGCGATGGTTCTTGCTATGCGGGCTGGGGCACCATGAGATGAGATGTGTGAGCTAGCTGCGAGTGTGCAGGAGAGCTGTCTGGGATGGTGGGGTATTTGTAATAGGGGAGGAGAGGGAGGGAGGCTGCTTTGAGAGCACAATGGAGGGAGAAAATATTTGGAGGGAGGCGACCGCGGGCCCACCACAAGAGAAGAATGCCCTGGAGATGAAATGGGATAATATTAGATTAATTAAAATCCTCACTAAACCATCCATTACCATTAGTACCCGGTGGTTTTCCATCTCAAAAAAAGTAGTGCCCGTTGGTTTTTGGATCTGATTCCGCAAGCAGACAAAATGGGATAATCTTAGATTAATTAAAATCTATTTTAAAATTCTAATCCATATCAACCGTTTATGACATCAATTTTTTCCGTTTATGTACGATTATGTACGATCATATTGGTCTAGGTGAGACGAAAGAGGAAACCATGTCCAATCAATATCTTACCCGATATGCTTTGCCCAAAAGGTTTTCTTTTTTTAATGTTCCATATTCTTTGGACTCCACACCAATTATTGCTATACTTCTACAATAGGTTTCTCCCTTTATACAGGATTTAAAAAAAATCTTTATTTTAATAACACAGTTGCCACATAGCCCAAATATTACTACAGTACAATGATGTGGAAAGCATGTAATTGAACTATAGCTAGTGGAAGTACCATGCACGACGCACATATCCAACAAGATCAACATTTGCTTGCAACACAATAGCCATCAACATCAGCTCCCAAAATTCGTGTTGGGCTAAGATTTTGCAATGAATGAGTTATCAACGCACATAAAACGGTTTCATTTTCAAACAGTACATTGTCTTTTTTTCTTTCCCCCTTTGTTTTCTAAAATCTTCACAGCAATTGCAGGTCATGACTAGACGTGGGACTTGGGCCGAACCTCGGCCCGGTAAGCCCAGCACAACCCAAAGCATGGCACGACACGAACGGCGGTGGGCTGGACCGACATGACATGAATGATAGGGTCGGGCTAGGCCTATTGAGCAAGCACGATGAGCGGCACGACACGGCGCGCCTGGTTGGGCCATGCTTGAGTAGTGTTTGGGCCGGCATAACACAAAACATGCCCGATGGCTCAAACACGGCACAACACGGCAGCACGCGGCAGGAGCGCGTGGCACGCAGCCTGCCGCGACAGTGGGGAGGTCGTCGCCCCTGCAGTTGCCGTCGCTGGCTCGCTAGTCGTTGGTGCCGAAACCAGAGAGTGAAAGAGGGAGAGGCAGTGAGGTACTAGCCACCACAGGTTGTCGTCGTCATCGTGCGCCGCCATGGCCAGCACATGCGTACTAACCTCGCCACAGCCATCGCTCGTGTGCCAACCTCACAATTGACAACACCGTACGCACCCCGACCACTGCGCTGACGTCATGCCCAACACGTGCGCATGGACTTCGCAGTCATCCCGGTTGGGGCCGTGCCGAGCCACAACACCTTGTCTCCCTGCTCGCTGTTGGCGTGGCTGCCTCCCCACACGACCACTCCAAATCTAGAGCTCGCCATCGCTGCCGACACGTTCTCCTCCCTGTGCCAGATCTGGAGAGCTGAGCGATGGGGTGGAGGCGGTGGAGCTTGATGTCACTGCCTCTCCGCTCACCGCCCCCAAGCTCGCGGCTAGATTTGGAGCTCATCGTCGCTGCCTCCCCGCTCGCCGTCGACGCATTCCCCTCCTGCACCACATCTGGAGAGTCGAGCAGTGGGGTGGGGGTGGGGGTGGTGGAGCTCGACGTCCCTGCTCACTGCCTCCAAGCTCACCGCCTGCACTGAGCCCATTGTGCTGGTTGGGACCATGCCGTGTCGAGTCGCGACACCCCGTCTTCCCGTTCACCATTGGTGTGGCTGCCTTCCCACGCTAGATCTAGAGCTCGTCATCGCTACCTCCCCACTCGCCGCAGGTGCGTTCGCGCTCCCTACACCAGATCTGGAGAGTCGAGCGGTGGGGGCGGTGGAGTTCAACCTCAGCGTCGTCCCTCCACACTCACCGCACACGCACAGATCTAGAGCAGTGGGAGCGGTGGGGGCAGTGGGGGAGGGAGACCAAGCAATGTGACAGTGGCGCTACGGGAGATGCGCCAGCTCGACATGGTCTCAATTGGGACGATAGGGAGTGAGGGAGAGGGAGTAGTAATTGTGAACCATGACTCGTGAGGTTGAGACCTATCCATGTGACCATGCAGCAGACTCCAGAGCAACAGACATCAGTGGCAACAATTGGTTACTGCGGTAGGCTCTAGAGCAGCAGCGCAACGGGCACATGTCCTTGCTTTTACAGTGACATGATAGAGCGGAGGAGTACTAGTGAGGCAGAGAGGCAACGGGCGGGGAGACAACTTTTGCAACGGGAAGAGGGGCGAGATGATGCTTGTGAGGCAGAGAGGCAACGTTCACATCCTCCATTGCTATAAAATCCCCTCATCTCCTTGTTTCTTCACCACATAGCCACAAACTCTCTCTTCTCTCTTTGCAATCACAAGTCACAATATGTTTTGCAAAAATAAGTCACGAGGGGGGAGGGCAGGAGAGCACACTCGCACCCCTAGTCCTCCCCATGAGCAAAACCTCGATCCTCGTCAACTCTCCTCGGGCATGGGAGACTGTGGTATGGATGACCGTCATATGGACAATATGGATGGCCTTGAGGATGTCCACTTGTGCCACCTTGAACACCGAAGTCAGTGCAAGAAGCGGGTGGAGGCTCAGACGGTCGACATGCATGGTGTTGGCAACATATGAATTACAACAAAGAAATGGAGGACGGGCGTCAAGTAGCATATGCCACTTATAAATATTGCCATGTTAAATTATCTGCATGCTCAGGTTGAGGAACATGTCATCTTTAGTGGCACGCGGAGGTAGTTTGAAGAAGATAGTGGCTAGACAGACGCAAGGGGGAACGTCCAGACCCAACTTAACTTTAGGGTCTATGGTTTTGTGAGTAGATAAATGTACAACCCTCAGGTAGCTAGAGATGAAATTGCTAGATATATAGTTATTGAGGATCTTCCAATTAGGATGGGCAAAACTATTCCACATCTATTCTATTTTGGTACTATTTTTGATCCTCGGAGAAAATTAGCAAATATGAAGGGGGCTTATGAGGGATCATGACAAGATTTTTTGAGTTTTTCGATTTGTATTATGAAAAATTTGACAGCACAAGTCAATAGAGAACAAGTGCTTCAACAACACAACAAGGACAACACAATTTAAGCGCTTCCAACACGTGGAAGAAGCTAAAAGGCCCGACATCTAGTTCGTCCTCTCATGTGCTGAGCAAGCCGCAAATGGAATCAAAGAGTGGAGATCAACCACTACCATGACACACCTTTTGCGGACACCGATATCCACCTCACGGAGGGCAATGATGTCAATCTCCTATTGTGGTGGAAGAACCACCAGCGTATTTATCCCGTGCTATCACATTTTGCACGAGATGTACTTGTGGTTCCAGTGTCGACTGTCTTATCGGAAGTCACATTCAGTACGATGGGGAGGATACTCGAGCCAAGGAGGTCGTCTTTCACACCTGAGATGGTTGAGGCACTCACATGCCTCAAACACTAGGAGAGCACGGATGAACAGATGCAACATCAGCTCGAGGATCCGGAGATCGTGGAGGCAATAGCCGACCTGGAGAATCTCGACGTCAACTAGTCTATGTATGTCAATATGTGCATGTAGTTACTGTAGGTACCCCACACTGAGGTGTAAGGTTTTTAACGAGGTAGTAAGTTTGTTTATGTACACAACAATTAATAAAATTTAGTTCATTTTCTCCCAAAAATTTTGTGTCTAATGTCCATTACAGTTATACACAATTAATTTTATTTTTTATTTTCTATACCATCTTTTTTCTCCTTATTTTAACTTTTCCCATTTTTCCTATTCCCTCCTCTTCTTTCTTTTTCCCTCTTTACTTTTCCCTTTCCCCACTTCTTTCTTTTTCCCTCTTCTTCTTTACCTTTTCCCCCTCCCTTTCCTCTCTCGGCGCCGAGAGGACAGACCGATAGAGAGACATAGAGGTCTCCAGTCTCCACTCCTCTAGTCCTCCTCCATAGTCGTCACCCCGCCACCCCCCTATTGCCCACCGACGCCTCCATGCCCCCAACTCGCGCCGCCGACGTGCACTCCTCCTCCATGGCCGCCACGGAGCGTGCAACCTTACAGGGCCACAACCCCTTCTCACTATCGCCGCCCCCAATTCCACCACACCCACCTGTCGCCTCCGCCTCGCTCGCCTCCACTGTTGCCTCCAACCTCTCCGCCGATGGCCATGGAGGTGACAGGTCTGACCGTTCGGGTGGCCATGGTCTGGATCTGGAGGCGTCCTCCACGGCGACAGTCGTCAACAATGTCGGCAGCCACGAAGATGTCGGCACTCCTCTACGGCCACGGCCACGCCACGACAGCGACCAAAGCGAGGCCCTCGACGATGGCCCAGCCCAGGTACCCCACCACCTCGCTCCCTGTAATCCTAGTTGCCAACTTGCCACCCCGCCACAATGCAAAAGGGTCGGGCCTGGGCTGGCACGGCACGACAACGGTCTTGCGTGCTAGTGGGCCATGCTTGGGCTTGCCGCAGGCGAGGCGGGCCATGCTGGCACGACATGGTGGGTTGGCTGTGCTGGTCGGCATGGCACGGTCGTAGCCCACAGCCCACTAGGCCCGTGCCGTGCTGGCCCTGTACTGCCAAATGTCCCGAGTCTAGTGATGACCATTTTTTTGGTTGAGATATAATATGTTAGCAAAACAAGTTGGTCAACCATGCATGCATGTTCAACGGCGCTGTCCACGTGAGTTTCCAACTAGTACGTGGAATTGATGGGGGTTAATTTCGAGCATGGTTGACCAGTCAACATGCAATACTGGCCGCACTAGCTGCATGATCGATGCATGCATGAGGCATTGGAGTTGGGCGCGATGGCGGTTAGCACGTACATGCATGCGCGTGCAAGATTCGGAGCAGATTGTTACCGCGAGCCCGGCCGACACGTCAACGAGAGAACAGTACAGCCTACGAGTACAAAGATGCGCGGCGGTAAGTTACTTTTCTCTCTCTCTCTCTCTCTCTCTCCGGAACATAGGTCAGTAACATTTTGAGAGATGGAAGAAGCCAATATGGTTTCATGTAGGTTGAGCTTAGGGTTGCTTAGTTCCAGCGGCCAACACGTCAAAGATGCGCGAGCGCCGACTATGGCCGTCTAACCCTACTGCCATTAGCGACGTGTCGTGCGGTAAATTGAGCGTAAGGTGGCTACCAGCGGCCTTGTCACCAACTATGGCCGTCGAAGCTCTTGAGAATCGATCCCCTACTGTTATTAGTGACGTGTGTCCTATGGTAATTTGAGAGTAAGGTTTGCTACCAATGGCTTTGTCTAAAGTAACGTGTCACCCAGGTCGCGTTCATTTTGCAGCGACATCCGGCAAAGTGTCTCTACAGCTCAAAATATGTGACAAATTAAGGTTCAATCCATGTACCTGGGTATTTCGTTGCATCTGTGTGTTGCCACGTAAGAACTAAGAACACCTACTTGTGTCTAAAACCGCATATATAACCAGCGCTAGTAATTTTTCCCCTTCTCTTTTGGATGAATGGGAGGGAGTTGAACCAATATGCACACATTGGAGAGGTCGAAGAGAGGGGATAGGAATCTTCCCCACTAGTTGTTTGAGAGCCGAACTGAAGCTAGGACTGAGCCAATATATGTTCTTTGCTTTAACTTTACCTAAGATCTTCCTTGTTTGGTGTACTGTAAGTTGATGCATGGTTGGTGTGCTTTGAGGAAAGCCACACAAATGAGATATCCCATTTGGTTTCCTTACCAGCCAAAAGCTTTCTGTCCTTCATTCACATCGGATCACTTTCTACCCA